>OY540828.1:16273750-26273750 GCA_961205895.1 Mythimna pallens | reverse complement strand
AATTAAGTAATTTAATATTTTTGGCCTAGACTTACAACTATCTGATGATATTATTACTGGTAGATACGTGCTTTTGTTCTCTTTATACTTGATGGCAAACATAAGTAAAACAAAACTTAAATGTAAATTGTACTTACAGTTTACAACTAAAATAAAGCAATACCAGTATAACCGCCTCAATAAAACACAGGCGGTATAATCCAGTTAGGACAGGCTCGGTCATAAACCACGCTATGTTTAACGTGCGAGGTGGATGTCGCCTCGTCGAGTACGTTAGAGAGCGACGTGAATCTCGCCACGTTATGTATGGATGCCGAGCTGCTCCGATTGAAGAGGAGAAGTGACAGAATGAGAAAGCCATTTATTTAGATTCGTCTAATTGAAATAGATGATTTGACTTTGACTAAGACAGTAAAGTTTCATCAATATTTTTGTGTGTGTACCTACACATATTTCTTCTGCTCCGAGAGGAGAATTATAGGCTGGTTTTATTATCTTTCTATTGCGAATAAAATCCAGCTGAATAGAAATCGTCGTATGGCGTGTGTCCACCCTAACATTGTTGATACTTCTACGGTCCGGACTAAGCGTTTCGCCTTTTCGTTTATACCGCGTACATCGAAGGACTGGAATATTTTGACTGCTGCGGTCTTCCCGTCGGGTTATAATTTAAGCCTCTTCAAGGCTAGAGTAAATATGCTCTTAATACACTAGTGCACTTCACCATCAACGATTGCATTTCTGCTTACCATCAGGTGGGATTGCAGTCAAGCACTAGTTTATATCACTTATAGTAAAACAACTCACTGGCTGCGTCACGTGGCCGTGGGAGCACACGCCCACTCTTTAATATCAAGTACCCCCCCTTGAGTCTTTGATCTCATAACAAACGTATGAAAGCAAGATTAGAGGCTGTTATTTAATATTTATGTTTTGTAGCATGTACTTAATAAATTAATATTGCTGCTTTTAGGTTTGTTTTTTACTTGTTAAGTAAAAGCAGTGTATTTACAGTTTTAAGTTTGTTTTTCGATCTTTCACGCCGGGTCTTGGTAGAGGCCATGGTCCGGAGCGAGGAATGGCAGTCGGTCGCCTCCTTCTGCGAAGCAGTAATGCTAGCAAAGGACGAGGCTGCACGTGCACGCGCGAGGCAATGGGCCTCGCGCCCCAGCCGCCGAGATCTGATCCCGATTTCCGGCCACAGTAGGCGCGGGCTTGCGGATGGCGAGCAACGGGTAGTTCGCCGTCCGATCGGTAACCGTCCGGACCAAGCCCAAGTCGTCGACGGCGCGTACTGTTCCACGCGCGCCTCAAGGAGATGCCAGCAACTGTAGGGGCCCAGCAGGGTCGTCGCCTACTGGGGCCAAAGGTCTGATTCTGAAAGGAAGACTCGGCCCTGGTATGAATGGCAACGAAGGAACAGGAGTGGGTTTTTAGTCAGTAAAACTCTGACACTATCTTTCGCTCCGCCCAAGAGCGAGGGATGTCATTGGATTATTTTACCACCGAAAAAAACAAAGACATGGGTAGATCATATTAATATCCTGGATTTGAACATACCTAAAGAATTTTTTTCGTGGCTGTAGTTACCTCGAGATAATATCCGACATTAACACGGGCAAAATCACTAGTAGAAACTAACAGGTAAATAATAATAACTTACAGTACAATAAACGGCTACAAGGGTTCAAATGTATGACCATCCGAGTATACCTTTACAGCAAATCAATGCATGAATAACACATGTCGAGTTCGACGAGCTCTCTTCTCGTACAGACAAGGGCCGAGCATGAATCACCACGCTAGCTCAACGCCAGTTCCCTGTTGTCAGTGTTGTCCAAGGTATACGAAGAAAGTATAATAATAATCGATTATTTCTTTTTTATCGATATAGTAATAACATTGTTCAGGCAGGGGCCATAGTTCTAACATAGTTTTTAGTAACCAATCCACTTAAGCTTTGTAAGGAAACCATAGCCCTATCTCTTTATTTTCCACGTATCACAATAGTTTCTCACCAACCGGGGATTGTCCTTGGGTGCACTAGCATAGCGCGTACAATGCTAGTATTGGTTGGCACCACGTTCCACGAAAAGTGTCTAAGGGGCTTCTGTGAATTGGTTTTGGCCACTCTCACTTCTTCTAAAGGCCCAGAACCCCAGGGTTCTGAGATAAGAAATACATGAAAAAATAATAACCAACTTAGCACGCGAGGTTGTTGATATATGGAATACGGACTCGGCTGTCATTGTGCCGTTTGTCGTTACCGCCATCGTCCAAAAACGGCGATTGCCAAAAGCCTCGACGACTTCTCAGCTGTATTTACGGATTTGGATCAAGGGCCTGATACAGAAGGCAGTAGTTCTCGATACGGCTCGCATTGTGAGGAGAATCCTGCCTCAGACACAGAAGCCCTAACCTCCGGTAGCTTGGCCACCGGAGGACTACTATTTTTTTGTATTCTTAAATATTTTTTAATTAGGGTTTTTTTTAAGAAATATAATATTTTTAAACGTAGGAAATATTTCATAAAAGAATTAATCAATGGAATAATAATAGTACAATTTGCGATGGCACGGTTGGTGCAGTGGTTGAGCTATTACGTGTCGTGGGTTTGATTCCCGCTTATAACAAATGTTTGTTTCGTCTACAGATAGATGTTTCGGGTCTGGGTGGCTTGTGAGTTTATATGTTAGTGAACGCACCAATGATAGAATTGTTCTCTCTTTGTATGAATTAAAAAACTTATATTAAAAAACTTACATTACTTGCCAGGATTCAAACGTACGACCTCAAATATGAAAGAGGGACCTCATCCACTGCTGCACTGGGCCATCACATACCTATTCCCAAAAGCAGGTATAATTTAATAGAATATTATTTAAATTGTAATCTGAATTGTTTAAATTCCAAAACATCAGAGTGTATTCTCGTTTGTGTTCATTAATAATGCGTTAGTTTGTGGAGCGGCGTCATTGACGAAACCTTCGCGTTAAATATTCAGAACAGACTATAAACAGAGCGAACAAACGTGAAAGGTTTTTTGTTGATTTTAGTGAAGGATTGATTGTGATAGCTTTGGAATAATGTGGTTGAAAATTGGTAATCTGGTAATTTGACGTTTGACAAGGTCGTGTCGGGTTGCTGGTAATTTAACGTATTTTCAACAGAACCTGACAGTGATATTGTTTACAATAATTAAGTATCTGAGGATGCCTAAGAAGAAACACGTTAGTTTTGAGGAAATCCAAGTTTTCAATTATATGTTTTAAAGAAAGATGACGTTTAGTAATGAATTCTAGGAAAATTGCACAAAGACATTTTTTATTTATTTATTATGGATAGGCTCGCTATTGACATATCTCACCTGACATTATTTTTCTCGGGTTGCTATTACGTCGTAAATCGAGTTACGTATCTAATAGTCACACCGTATGTGATGAAAGTGCATAGCCTGTACCCATTATTATTTCGTACTAAGCCTACATCTAACACTAAAATTTTTTTTTTGCCCAAAATGTAATGAATGCACTTTTTCTGCAAAATTTGCAAAAATGCATTCTTTACATGTTCACCTAGAGAACATCAAAATAGGGCCGTCTAATTAGCAATCAGGTTGAGTATACGTAAGTGCATGCGCCAGCGGCTCCGCCCTTAAAACATTGGTTGTCAACGTCACCACACGTACCCGTCGGGAACACACAGACTTACGTGCCCTAAAACAATTACATTATACACCCTTTCTCTTAATATTTTAAATATATGTATACGAGGTAAGTACAAAATCCCTCCTGACCCGCAGTTCATTGTATCTATATAGAATAATATTATTATGCTATAAATTAGCGGATACTTCGAATAAAGATCAGAATGTCGCACATTATTATATAAATCTATATATATAAAAGCGAAATACCACTCACTGATTAATCACAAAATCTCAGAAACTTAAAATTTGGCAGGTAAGTTCCTTATAAAGTATAGACATCTGTTAAGAACGGATTTTACGAAATTCTACTCCTAAGGGGGTAAAACGGGGGTTGGAAGTTTGTATGGAGAAACCTACTTTTAGGCGGGCGAAACCGCTGGCAGAAGCTAGTATCTAATAAATCTATTTTGAAAGTTCAGACGTAGGATCACTTTGTTCGCTCTAGTATGATCTAGATAGATGGTCTAATGGGCCATCGTTTGGTCAGTCAGGAGCACCGTACTTGCACTATACTATACTCGTTACTATACTCGTCCGATGGGTCTGTTCCCGTAACCAGTGCGGTACCGCACCGAGTGGACCAAATATGCTGCTGCGTCCTGCTGTGCCTACGACGCAGCTATATATTTCGCGTCTGCATTGCTCTACGAAGGTTGAGGAAGTCGTGGAGTATATGAAGATAAAGAGCAACTGGACTCTGAGGGTTGAAAGGCTGTATTCGCGCTACGATACCAACTTCAATTCGTTCGTGATACGTGTTCCAACCCACCAACTACAGACCTTTTTGAGAGAGGACTTTTGGCCGAAAGGTGTCGTGTGAAAGTTAATTGTTTGTGTTATTTTTAATATGTATTAGTTTATTTTGTTTATAAGATTGTAATATTATGTATTTTATCTATGGGCCTTAGTTGCCTGACAATAAATAAATAATAATAATAATAATCCCCATTTTGCCAGGTTGTGTTTGCAACGGCCTACTTGGACGCGATCATTTTATTATTATTATATCCGATACAGCTGTGTACTAGTATTTATTATTGAGCAACTACCTATCTAATCTCCATAACCTGTTTGCTACACGATACCTCTTGATAAGACTGGTGTAAGAATTTCTGGCTTCAGCCTACCATGTAGTATACTGCCAAAGATGTGCAAATGACAGCCGCGTTCAACTGTATAATAACGGTTTCGACTCATCTATTCAAGAATAGTTTAGGCAAGTGTTGCAAACCTAGAAGATCGCCCCGTGTGGCTGTCTTAACTTAGCCACGAGCTGTCTCTTAATGGTGGCCATACCGTTCAATATATAATATCGTTCAATCGGCATGACGCTGCTCGATATTTTCTTTTTGTATTTAGTTTATTTTCACGAGTAAAATGCCCAAAACGGCTAAAACATTGTGGTCTGTTACTGGTGACGTAATTTTAACTAATCGCGAGTTTTTTTTCGGTGGGAAATTCATCCAATGACACCCCTCGCCCTTGGGCGCAGCGTTGGATAGTGTCAGAATTTTACTGACTAAAAACCCACTCTTGTTCCTTCCTTATCTTTTATACCAGGGCCGAGTCTTCCTTTCAGAATCACACACTTGGCCCCAGTAGGCTTCGACCCTGCTGGGCCCCTATGTTTGCTGGCATCTCCTTGAGGCGCGTGTGGAATACTACGCGTCGTCAGCGACTTGGGCTCGGTCTGGACGGTTACCGGACGGGCGGACGGCGAGCTACCCATTGCTCGCCGTCCGCAAGCCCGCGCCTACGGTGGTCGGAAATCGGGATCGGAATCCCGGCGGCTGGAGCGCGGGGGCCATAGCCTCGCTCGCGTATTTGCGGCCTCCTCCTTTGCTAGCATTACTGCTTCGCAGAAGGAGGCGAGGCCTACAGATGGTTGTCTCGGGGTCTTGTGTTTATGAGTTTGCATGTTTGAAGTTATCATACACAAACCCGTTTGAACAAAGAGCGCTTCACAGAGGATGTGAAGAAGACGCCATTAAAAATTCACGTCACTACAACCTTCCAAAGACAACTTTAGAAAAATTAAGACGTCTTCAGACTTCCATAGTCACCTATCAAAAAGTTTATAATGACGCGCTTCCGAGAATTTTACAAAAGTCACGAAGATACGCTGACGTCGATTTCTTTGAAAAATTTTATTGAATGAAATTAAGTGACAATGGTTCATATTGAAGGTTTCTTAAAGATCACCTTTATTATGGCAGCTCAATGACCTTGAACTTATGTATCTGTATTTTATTGAAGAAAGTACTTCCGTATATACGCGAAGCCAAAACACACCGTAATTTTCTGATACGACTTTACAATCATACTTTTCAAGACTCCAATTCGAAAATAATTACGAGTTTTTTTCGCGTTTACCCGACTTTATGCCTTATTTTCATTATTTATTTGTATTTATTATTAATTTGAACAATTTAGTTTTAAATTAATTACATTAGTAGGCGTTTTGGAGTAGTAATTATTTTTTTAAAGGCTTTCGCGCGGTCATAAAAAAGAAAGGGATGGATAGTTGAGTGGATAGGGTATTTCCCGTTGACCTAGAATCCTGAAATTTGACATGAAGCAAGGTCTCATAGCACAAGTATAGGAAAAAATCTGAAAATGCAAAATTTGTAGTTACGTCACAAATCAAAAGTTACGATTCAGAAAAATCTTCGTTACTCAATTCGGAAATAGAACTGTTTTCATAAGTAATACAAACTTACCTATGAAAACAGTTCTCGGAACCCTCAGTGCGCGAGTCCGACTCGCACTTGACCAGTTTTTTTGAAGAAGAACCTATATTGTTATCAATATAATGTTGATCTTTCTACTTTTATAACATCGAAATATTTTCATGTAGCATCATCATCATTTCAGCTTAAAGACGTCCACTGCGCGTCTTGTATCCAACAGATTCCCGCGACCCTCACCAGGTTATGGGTCCACCTTATGGGAGGCAATCCAACACAGTGTTTTAGAAGACACAAGAAGAAGGTTCTAGGATGGTGACCACGTACTGGAGAACCTTTCAGGCTCATCGATCATCTTTTCTGTAAACAATGTGCCTTACCCACTGCCACTTAAGTTTGGCGATTCTTAAGATTTCTTCATTTCTGATGCGATCACACAAGGAAACTCCCAGTATGGTTCTTTCTGTTGTCCTTTGGATAATTTTAAGCATTTTGATGGGGCCCATTGTTAAATATTCTTTTCTGTTTTTTCTTATTTTATGATGACCAAACTCACCCGTGTTCCTTCAGTTCCTGATTTTTCAAAAGAGTTAACACAGTCTTGGAATGCAAAGGGTATTCCTAGGCCGTGATAACTTTTAACAATTTTAATTTTTTTTTTTACTGATGAAATTAAATTTAAAACACAACCTATGAACAACACTTGCACGCGACATCGGCTCTCGAACAACAGAACACGCCGCACTTTTCTCAGCGGTTATCAAACAAGTTAGTCTGCAGAGCTAACAAAGTGACAAGTAATGACCGTCCCGCCGCCGCGCCGTGTCCCCGGAGTTATAAAAAATACGTTAGTTCGTCTTTGTATACGAAAAAGGGTTTGTTCAATGTTCCATGTTTCGGTAATGCAGGCTAAAGTAGGTTTATATCGTAATGGAAACTTTGTATCGATAGGAGATAATATTTGCTTTGTTGTAAGCCCGATGTGTACCTAAGTGGGTTACGCAGCTCCGGTAATGTTACACGGTGTGTGGAGCCTGCGTTTACTTACCTGAGTTATTCATTCAAAGCTTTTATGTTTGTGCTTAGTAAAAGTTTTACAACGCCAACGGCAACGTGGCAGGTTTTAGTTTTTTTTTTACGCAGCGTAATGTTGCCACTTTATATATATTATGATATCGTATTTCCACTTTATTTATTCATTGTTTTTTTTTGCCATTCCCTATAATTTATTAATATTTATCTATTTTATTCAAATTTATTAGCACACAATACCGTGCCGACATCTTTATGTTGATACCGTTACCGGCTCACGCTGAAAACCAGCGCCGTAGACTCATCGCATTTTGCGTGTGGTCACGGCATTATGCTAAGCGTTCGGCCGTTTTGCGCGGATGTGGCGCATATTTCTTTTACACAATATACTTATAATTTGTTAGTTCTAAATTTGTGCCTTGTTCCGCCAAATAAAATGTTTTTCTTTCTTTCTTTTCTTTTCTTTTTTTTTTGTAAATTCATAAATCACAGTAATAATAATATATAAAGGCGAAAATTTGTGAGTGAGCGAATGTTTGTTACTTCTTCACTTTCGATCTGCTGAACGGATTTCAATATTTACTAAACGGGTAGAGCATGTCCTGGATTAGCACATACTATGTGTCCCGGGAGTAGGTATGTTCTTTTGGAGTAATTTTTACTTTCATGTGGATGAAGCCGCTACCAGAACCTGGTAAGAAAGAATGTTTGACTATTATCGTAAGCGATATAACCGAGAACAGACGTGTGCTCAACAGTGGGACATAAATAGGCTAACTAACTTTAATCGAAAGCACTTAAAGCTTAACGAAAACTTAAAGAAATATTGATATTTAGACAACCACGGAAAAAAGATTTTAACTAGTTTATTAACATGGGCCAATTTTAGTCCTTGGTCCTTTTTACCGTAAGAGTATGTTCCCTTGGCACAATTTTCTATTTTCACGTGGTTGAAGTTGCCGAGATCGGCAGCAGCAATATATCTATATGTTGTTTAACATAACTTGTATTACTGCTTTGTCTACTGCATACATCATCATCATTTCACGACGTCCACTGCTGGACCTCTCCCAAATATCGCCACAATGAACGGTCCTGTGCTTCTCGCATCCATCGGATTCCCACAACTTTCACCAGGTCAACGGTCCACGTTGTAGATGGCCTTCCAACACTGCGTCATCCGGTACGTGATCGCCACGCCAGAACCTTTAGGCGCCAACGGCCATCTGTTCTGCGAGCAATGTGCCCTGCCCATTGCCATCTTAGTTTATTTTTTTACATACATACAATTTATCAAAGTGACATTCCTCAACACTTGATAAGTAATATAACTTACTTACTTAAAGTTTAATAAAAATTCTAAACTAAGAATGGACTTTAGGATCACTTGACAGCTTTATGAGCCAACGAGTGCCAAAATGGACGAAAGTCAATCTAAATTCCATAGATGCCTTTTAATTTCAGAGCCTAGAATTTGGGAAATTAGAATATACGTATTCTGGTACAGTGAACCGTAAGAATTTAATTCGCAGCGTCTCGAGGCGCTCATTAAAGTGTCCGAAACAAAGGAAAAAACTGTCAACTTGGACCAAGTTTAATTGCCTTAATAAATCTGGAGGCGAGAAATTTACGGCAATGAAGTGAGCGGCGACGATACAGGTGGATGATTAGCTTAATTTATAGAATATTGGGGGATAGGGAAACTTAGGGGTGAGTTTGTTGGGGATGTGGGCATGTCATCTGTGGAAATTTCATTCCGGTTTTATTTTAAGGTGGGATATCATCCAATGACCTTTCGCGCTCTAAGACGGAGCGGAGGGTATGTCACACTTTTACTAACCAAAACTACCTATATTCCTTCTTTGTCTTGCGTTCCAGGACCCCAGGGTTCCCTTCAGATAACTCATAGCCCCAGTATGTTTCGGCCCTGCTGGGCCCTACGAATTACTGTAATCTCTTTGAGGCGCGTGTGAAACACTACGCGCCGTCGACGACCCGGCGATAGAGAGAATATTTTACCATCAAAGAACAGGTTTTACAAACATTACGTTTTGTACAACGATTTCTTCATATTTCTATAGTAAGTTAAGATCGGATTGTTTTAGGGTGGCAGTATAATCTCTGAGGGTAATTTTGACAACTTTAAAGTCTTTTCACACAGGCGTCATCATAGGCAGAAGCTGTTTGATTAATATTCATAGTTCTTTGCTCTGAGCCATCACTACTAACTGTCTACCTACCTATCAATAGACCTATTCTTTCGATCCATCCAGGTTGACTGGTAGCTATCGCTGTTAGCGACAAGACCGCCATTGTACCCATAGATCTAAGTTTATGTAAAAGTTGTGTTACTTTTTTGGTGTGCAATAAAGTTTATTCTATTTTACTATCCTTAAATAATAAATGATAATAATTTAGAAAATAGTTTAAAAAAAAACTTTTTTTGTCTTTTAGATTAAATTAGATTAGACTGGTGTTTCCTGGGTACCTTGAGAAGATAAACCCAAAACAAACTCAACGGTTAAAGTCTCTTTTAAAATTCATACAGAAACCATAAACAAATCAAGAATACAACCTCCTTACTAAACCTTATTAATATAGAATTAGTCACATCAGCCGCAGTGAGATCCGATGCCACCTTGACTACGCACAGCGCGATGATCCGCCAGTTTAGTGGCCTGACAAACACAGCGATGCAAATGAAACTCTTTGTAAGGAATCTTAGGGGATTTATACGTAAAAATTCTCGACCGAAACCCGGCTCAGTGTGACAAAAGAAAATAAATTGGACCACAGTGAGTTAGCGTAGAAGTATAAGCTGCGATGTTAAATGGACATCTAATTGAGTGTGAGGAAAATTATCTTCTAACTTCTTAAAATATATACCAATCAATCATTTATTTTGCGATGTGATGGTACGGATCCTTTTCTAGGGTTCCGTACTCAAAGGGTAAAACGGGACCCTATTACTAAGACTCCACTGTACGCCCGGCTTTATGTATGTCTGTCTGTCCGTCTGTAACCAGGCTGTCACTCATGAACCGTGATAGTTAGACAGTTGAAATTTTCACAGATGATGTATTTCTGTTGCCGCTATAACAAAAAAACAAAAACAAATAACATAGTAAAATAAATATTTAAGGGGGCTTCCATACAACAAACGTGATTTTTTAGATAACCGTTTTCATTGATAATGGTTTGGAACCCTTCGTGCGCCAGACTCGTATTTGGCCGGTTTTTTTATATGTCTTCTTTGAGGTGGAAAATCATCAAAATACTTTTTACGTTCTAAAGGTAACATTTAATATCATCATCAATATCTTCGTCCTTAATGCAGGAAGAAAATTTTTCTGCTATATTTCTGATAGTTTTTAAAAAAAATCTACTTTTTAAAATTAATCTCGGGATTTGAGGCCTTTATTCTTTCACTGTATGAAATAGATGAAAGTAAATGTTTAACTCTACCTTATTCCGACCTCTGGTTATATTATACTTATCCCAGTTATATAAGGAAACCTGTTGTTAGCCACAGACTACTGCAATACATTTATTTTGTAACATACTTTATGCATCTATGTTGGTTTGCTCAACATCATCATTTCAGCCGAAAGATGTCCACTGTTGCACATAGGCCCATATCCATCGGTGTCCCGCGATCCTCATCAGGTCACCGGTGGGCTTGCGGACGGCGGGCAATGGGTGGCCCGCCGTCCGACCGTCCGGTAACCGTCCGGACCAAGCCCAAGTCGTCGACGGCGCGTATTATTCCACGCGCGCCTCAGGGAGATGTCAGCAATTGTAGGGGCCCAGCAGGGTCGAAGCCTACTGGGGCCATGGGTAGTGTGAAAACGAAACCCGGACCCTGGGACGAAGGCAACGAAGGAACAGGAGTGGGTTTTTAGTCAGTAAAAGTCTGACACTATCTCTCGCTCCGCCCAAGAGCGGGATTTGTCATAAGATAATTTTCACACCTAAAAAAAAAAAACTGGTCACCGGTCCGACTTATGGGGCATACCAACGTTGCATCTTCCGGTGCGCGGTCGCCACTCCGGAACCTTTTGGCACCATCAACCATCTGTTCTGCGAGGAATGTACTCTGCTCTTTGCTTATTAAGTATGGTGACGCTTCGTTGGTTGCCTTAATAAAGAAAATAAAAATCAATTGAATAATTATTTGTCTGGGTTTAAAACAAGGGCTTTACTCTGTATGTTTAGTTCCCCTGTCTGTCTATTACTTAGGTACATTTATCAAAACAAGTAGGTTTCATTCGGAATGTATATACATTTGTTTTTTACTTTTGGATACTAGGAATTTCTCCTATATTGTAGGTGCGTTCTGAAATATTAAAAACCCTGTCCTTTTAAAGTAATAATTAATTTAATTACAATTTAAGTCCGACTCGGAACATATATCTGAAAGCTACATGAACATTGTTTTCCGCACGGGAACCTACTTAAACCCACAACTTGCAGCACAGCAGACAATTCTTGAACCACTACCAACAGAGCGGTCACTCAAACTTCCTATTTACAGCTTTATAGTACCAACTATTTTTTATTTAAATGAAGCAGGTTCAGCTACTTAGGTTCCTTTTCAGCCTAAAGAAATCTATTTAAAGGTGGGGAGGTGGGAAGGTATAGGGAGAATCCTGAATAGAAACCTTTTCGTTGAAGTATCTTTGCAGGAATCTTGAAAAGGAAACTGACCGTTTCGGATTCTAAAGGGATTCTAAATTACAGGAGCATTGGTCAGATATTGGAAGTGCTTCAAAATAAGTTATTTTTTTAATAGCATAGTCGGCCTTATAATGTTCCCACTGCTGGGACTCAGGCCTCCGCTCTAGGAGAGGGAATGGGCCGTAATCCACCACGTGGGCCCGGTGCGGGTTGGTGGATGTCACATGTCTTCGAATTTTTGGTTATAGGACATGCCGGTTTCCTCACGATGTTTTCCTTCACCGTTTTGAGAGCAGTGGAGTGATGTTTTTTTTTAATATCTTTAAAAAAAACGTTGTCCTACACTAGGAATTACTCCTGTGTTATATGTTCACACTTGTTAACTAACATACACCAAACCTAGACCCGGAACAAATATCTGTAATTCATACAAATATATTTATTCCTTGCATAAATTGAATCCCCGACAAGCAGCTTTGTAGCCAATAGCTCGCGCTGCGCCAACCCTGCTGACAAATGATATAATTTGTTTCGGTGTTTTTTTTTAAGTTTATTATAGGTAGGTACCCTTTTTTTTAAGGTAGGAAATCATCAAAATGACTTCTCGCGCTCTGGGTGGAGCGGGAAAGCGTGTTAGACTTTTACTGACTAAAACCACACCTGTATCCTTCAATTACCCCTTGCGTTCTAGGACTACGGGTTTCCCTTTCAGAAATTCTCCGCGGTCCTAGCTAGCGGGCATCGGCCCTGTTGGGCCCCTACGGTTTGCTGACATCTCTTTGAGGAGCGCGAGGATCACTACAGGCTGTCGACGACTGGGCTCGGTCCGGTTAGTTACCGAACAGCCGGACGGCGAGCTACCCAGTGCTCGACGTCCGCAAGCCCGCGTCTACCGTGGCTGGTAGTCGGGATCGGAATTACGGCGGCTAGGGCGTGAGGACCTTCGTTCCCTCACGCGTGCAGCCTCCTCCTTCGCTAGCATTACTGCTTCGCAGAAGGAGGCGACCGCCTGCCATTCCTCCTCGCTCCGGACCATAGCCTGAACCAGGGCCCGACGCGAAAGGTCGCTGCCGCCAATTGCCTCCACGAGGACACGGCGGTGCTCCGCCCAAGCGGGGCACACCTTATGCTCCACCGTGTCCTATTATAGGTACCCTACCCTGTCCCTGGTGGTGGGTTCCCTTGGTTGACCGGTAGATTTGTACCTTTGTGTTGCATGAAGTTTTAATAAATAAATAGATGAGGCAACATTTCGCACCTTTAATCCAATACCGTCACTAAACGAAATTCTTCAAAAAACTGTTTTTAACGCAATCTGTAAAGTTAGCGCTCAGCAAATAGATGGCGTTAAAAACAGTTTTTTTTAAAAAATTCGTTAAGTGACGCTATTGAATTAAACGTGCGATTTATAATGTTCTGGATGTAATGGTAATATTTCAGAAAAAACATAAGTAAGTAATGGTACTCACTTACCCGTAATTGAAACAAATAGAAATATACAATCGTAGCCTAGTAGACTCCCGCTCCGGGGAACGACTGGGAGTTTCAAACTTTTACTGACTGGACCCCATAATATTCATTTAGAGCCATAAACTCTAAAAGAACGTCGTACATTAGTAGCCCTGGCTAGAGCCTAGTGGTCTGAGAATATTCTTTTGTAACATACAGTTTCTCATAGTAAATATACCAATATAGATCAAAGTCACCCTTTTATACCTTGCACAAGACCACCAAAATTAGTGAAATATTATAAACTTATGTATAATATTTCATTTAACTGAAATATTATATAATTATTTATATTATTCCATTATAAATTGTATTCAATTAACTAATTTAATATTAATTGGTTTTCTCGCAACCGTTTTCAGTTAGTAGAAACCGATGCTTTCAAGAAATATCAGACTGGTATTTTACTTAACGCGAGATTTGTTTTACCACGAAACGTAGACGTGCCTATGTTATTGAGTGTAAGATTACTTTAAGATCCTTTGTAATAGTTCATAAAAACGATTTATATAGAAACATAGCTAGCAGCTTTTTGAAACTAAAAAAAAATCAAGATGATATTATGTTAGTAATTCTTGACCCGGATCACCAATATAATGATAGGTATTTGTTTTTTAAATTGTATTTTTATTTACGGAAATCGGTAAAAGCGTTTTGTAGAATAAGTGGGCAGAGCCACGCACAGGCTGCCGCACTTACGCACATAGTGACGTGACGCGCAATAAAACGCAACGGGTGCTTTTATTTTTTTAAATAGGTTATTAAGAGAGTTATTTCAAGTAATACACAAAGAACAACGGCGAGGAAATTGTTGATAAAATTATGAACTGTCTACATAAGTTACCATGATATATACGAACGAAATAGTTGACTAAGTTTTATCAAATCAGTCTAAGGATCGCAAAAATATCTGAAACTGAATTGACTAGATTTTTTACGATAATAAAGAATCATGGCTTAGTTTTTTTTTTGCTGGCTTGACTTCATGACTTTTGGCTAAATTAAACTTTTAATGTTGCCACTAATATAAATTATCTTGGTCAAGTAACGTAATATCTTATGCTTTGCTATATGCATTGATAATAAATAACTGTGTCTGGTATGTACCTATATGAACCATCGTCGACATGTCGTCGCTTACCATCAGGAAAGATAATGGTCAAACGTAAAACTGTAATTTATATAAATGTCAGAAGTCGGTGTTGAATAACGAAGAAACAATACTATTATAAAAGACACCGACTTCCAAAATTAAAATTATTTTGCAAGTTTTATTGTTTTTTTTTTCATTGAAGTCTGGTGGTTTTTTTTTTGTAAAAAGTTTTATATTTTACACTATTTAGATGCGGTACCACAACTGAAAATTACCCCTCAGCCAAATTTAAATAGTATGCAAGTTCTATAAATTTTTTTCGGTGGGAAAATCATCTTATGACATCCCCCGCCCTTGGGTGGGGCGGGAGATAGTGTCAGACTTTTACTGACTAAAAACCCACTCCTGTTCCTTCGTTGCCTTCGTCCCAGGACCCCGGGTTTCGTTTTCACACTACCCATGGCCCCAGTAGGCTTCGACCCTGCTGGACCCCTACGATTTGCTGACATCTCCCTGAGGCGCGCGTGGAACAATACGCGCCGTCGACGACTTGGACTCGGTCCGGACGGTTATGCAAGTTCTATAGTAAGATACCTATAGAATTGAATTATTAAAATATTGCATGACAATTCCAATAAGCCAAGCCACGGCTAGGATACATTATTGTGTTACGGAGTTTTTTTAGCCTTCGTTCCATGATAAGATTAGCTCGATGGTACCTTATAGCTCAGTGCATCTAGTGACAATTATAATTATCCCAAACATAGTTAGGTTACATTGATTTATTACAGAGTTCCGGTGCCTACCTTCCGGCTCCATCATCAGATCAGTACGATATATCTTCTCCCCCTCTTCTTTCAGTCAGTCATCGACTAGTAAACAAAGCAATTTTACTTGTTACGATAGTTTGATATGATTCTATGAGGAGTTCCGTTCCATATCTTTTAAGTTCATTACCAAATCATAAAAATATTTGTATAAGACCAACTTGGAGGCACAACTTTCCAATACAAAAAAAAAAAAAAACAAATTCGGTCTAAAATTTACAGAGAAATCTGTGAACATACATAAAAAAATACATGCAGTCGGAACATAGAACCTCCTTCTTTTTGAAGTCGGTTAAAAAGCGGCCTTTACTTAAGTAAATATAAACATGATTTCGTGCTTTGTTACTATGCAGTAAGTATGCTTTCAAGGTAATCCTCAAAAACGTAACATGGTAAAAGAGAAAATGAGCCAAACTGGTCGCTGCTCTTCAACCTTGAACCCTTTGAAGATCACTTGTTTTTAGAAATTTTCCGTTACATTGTTTTCATAACACATGTGGCCTCAGTGGCCTAATTTAAAGTAAACACTGCCCATTGTAACCACCGCTTATGGAAATTTAAATTGGATTTAAATTCACGTAAAACATTGCCAGAAGGAATAATGAATTTATTCCCTATTCAGTGTTTTGTGGTAAACACGCAATTGAGATACACACAACCATATTCTGTACAAACACACAATGGTTTTTATGTGAAATCGTTCTGATGATAAAATGTTTACTTACATAAATTGATAAGTTGTACAGAACATTCACTTCGTTGGAACATATTATTGTAGAAAAATTAAAGGAAATGGCACTGATAACCGTAATACAGGCATTGCCTAGCTCGGTTACAGAAGCTACATCTAATATCTTAAAATTATCTTGCTTAACTGTACCTGTAATCATACTACAAAGCTTTTTTTTTATTATTATTCTATTATTTATTAGGTGAAAGTTGTAGTAAAATATAGAATTTTAAAAGTTAGTAAAAAGTGATTCTTTCTGCTATCCTACGAACCCTTCCATCAACTTTTGGGATAACTCATAGCTTTTATTATTATTCCGTTTATTCATTTACATATATATAAATTATATTTTTAAATATTACAATAAATAATAAAAAAGACATTTAAAAATAAAAAAAAAATCAAATCCACTGGTGGTCAGGGCTCCAGATAGAGGAACCTCCTAACTATACGAGCCGTATACAGAAGTACAGCTTTCTGAATCAAGCTCTGATCCAGTCGCCTAACGAGAGCCTCCTAAGGTGTTGGTCAAGGCTCCTGGCTATTAAACCATTAGCTGAAACGACTATCGCACAGTATAGATATTTATACTGTGACTAATGGTACAATGATCACCGAGTCCATATCCCTCCCCATCAATATACTTAAATTATTTATCTTTTTCGGCTTTCATGAGGTTCTCATCATACTGAACGGATACGTAAACAATCATTGTTATCATTATTACTTCTTCCTACAAATAAAAAAGAAATTAAGACTTGGACAACAACAATGTGGTTTAAAGAATCGGTCTAGATAAACATTCTATGATGAGCTTTTTTATGTCAACGTGAAAACTAGAGAAAATAGAATACATAGATCATGTACCTGTACTAAGTTGTAGCAACCTATAACTCACATGTCATATATTTAGACATTTTCGCGCTAACTCAATCTAAATTTAGAAAAAATGGTTTTTCAATTGCTGGTTAATCGCCATAACTGTTTTCGTTCCAAATATGTAAAATGAAAATAAATAATTATTTTTTTTGTGGACGTCAACATGAAGAAAATTTACAGTTAAGTAAATTTTTGATTGAGATCCTCAAATACCGTAATGCATTAAAAAGCAATCGTCGTCGTCATCCTTGCGATGTCATATTTGAAGTTTACAGGAAATTTTCAGTTTTGAAAACATTAATGTCAACCAATAAGCAGATAGGAGAGTTTGATTTCCGAATCAATTCACGTACAACATCTTTTAAAATACTATATATTTTAGTGTCCAGGTAAGGATTTACTACCTGCAATAAACTATTGAAAGTAACAATAATAAATTCAATTCGGTTTGACACAGTTTAACGCAATCCCATGGCAGTTTATACGCAATAAACAGTCCACAATAAAACTGAAAACATAAGCCGATAAATATATATTTTATTACCACCGATTAACGAAATTAAGTAGCCGCCTGACGGGTTTACAATGTTCCTGAGTTATTGATGGACGTAAAATACAGTTCACGATACCATACTAGGCTCTCAACACTCTCATTTTATAGCATTCCACAACTTTTTCGCTCATATTTTCTCTTTTTTTCACTACCATCTCCCAGCAGCTTCAACCACGTGATAATGGAAAAATTTCTAAAGGGAACATACTTTTGGTTGTATGGATGGTGTGTGTGGTGTAGGTACTCACTCGGTAGGTGGACGAATAAATAAAAGTCCTTGCTGAATCTCCAGGTATATTCCTCACACACAACACTACAACACTGTAGATTAGAAGGCGCCAGCAAGCTGAGCACAAGCATGATAATATACAGTTAGAACACAGTCTTTGCAAGTCAGCGATAAGTTAGCGCGGGTATTTGTCAACAACTTTTTATCGGCGCGAGCGCACGTATATCTTTCTGGCAGCATAGGTCGTGACTAGTGAGAAACGAATATATCAACACCGTGGCGGTAGAAGGAAAACTCGCCGGCGCGTCATCGACAATGCGTGTGTCCAATGCGTCACGTCATTCCATACGTAGTGTTTAGTGTTAGAAATATATATATAAATAAATATGTATGTGTATATATAAATAGATAGATGTAACTGATTTATATATTTATTGTTTATATTTATTGATCCTGTTTACTATTTTAGTACAAAGTTTTCACGTGTACCAAATTTCTTCCAAATCCGTACAGCTCATTAGAACGTAAACGATTAACAAACATACAAACACACACAACACATAAATGTACCTTTTTGCCAATAAAGCATTAGTGTGACAGGTTTCTGTACCCAACAAAAGTCTATAGTTATATAGACTAACTAGACTTGGCAAGACTGGTCTAGACTCAGTAATTAATAGTGTAATATTCTATTAGTCAAATAATTTGTGTATTCAATGGTTGCTAACGATTACTTTGAGAGATTTTTGCAATTATAAAAAGTATTCATACATATTATTATTTTGTAAAAATAATAATATGTATGAATACTTTTTTTGGACAATATATTCTTTTGTCGATTGCTGTTGCTGTTGTTTGTTGATTATAAGCTGTTGGCGAATGATTTAGATTCCAATATCATTATTAGGTAATAGAATAAAATATTTGTTAGATAAACAGTTTGCAAGAAAATATACGTCTACAGTTAGTTACCTAAAAAAGAAAAATGCTCATAAAATTCTTAAGTAAAATTATAGCAGACTAACTGTGCCCTGCGGTTTCACTCATGTAATTTAGTTTTCTGCTTCTTTTGATCGTAGCGTAATGTTACATACCTAGCCTATAGACATCTAACCTATTCAACACTAAATTAACTTTTCTATTCGAACGAATACTTATTTGAGATAAGCAAGCTCAAAGAAACTCTTCAGTTTGGTAATATTAGTACCTACCTACCTATAGAGGGCAGACTTAAAAACTGTAAGTTTGTTTTGAAACTTGTCAAACACAGATAAGTAAGAGAGAGGAAGTCGAAGCTCGGAAGTTCAGCGCTTTGACATTTCTTAAACAGCTTAAAATTTAGCTGTTCATAAACATATCAATAACGTTTCCTGCAAAACACTTGAGACAGTTCAACACACAAACACTTGAGTATCATAAAATGTTTAGAATAAAATATGTATTTAATTTCAAATTTAATGGAACACTTAAACATATTTCTAAGCAATTAAAATATAGCCTATGACACTCAAAAATAAAGCAGCTTTCGATCGGTAAAAAAATTTTAGCAATTGTATTAGTACTTTCAGAAATTACCTCCTACAAATAAAAAAAAAACAAACTTTACCTCTTTATAATATCAGTGTAGATTACAGGTATCAGTATCAAAGTCATGAAACTGTAGGGACCAATTAATTAATTGAAGTCATTACGTTGGTACTCGGATATCGGAATCAATTAAATTGATTCATCATGAGCGAAGCGCTTCAAACTGGCGTGCTTCAATCAATCATGGACGATCCTCGCGTTATTGACAATTGACTTAATATTGAAGCAATTGATTGCTAATTACAATTGCGCATTTTTAATGAGTTTGCGTAAATGAAAGGGGTTATTTGTGGACTTTTATTTAAATATGAAATGTCTTGTTAAGCTTTAAACAGGTTCAAACATAAATCTAATTTCAATGTACATAAATCAGTAAATCAAGCGGTAAGAGCCCAACAGTTTGAGTCACACAATGGCACGAAAGAGAGGAGGCCAATTTGAATGACATAAACTAGTGCTTGACTGCGATACCACCTGATGGTAAGCAGCGATGCAATAATTGATGGCGAATCGCACCGTTTTGTTGCGAAAATCACGAGAACGATTAGTAATACAATCACATGTACCACAGTGTATGGAAAGCTATATTTTATTATTACTTTAAAGTAACTAAAATAACATAAAAAACGGAGAAGTTTTTTAGCGTCAGTCACAAAAAAGCATCGATGACTGAATGTCTATACGTCGAGAAATATAAGCGATAAATTAACATTTGCTCATTGTTTAAAACCAATATTATCATGAACTGCCTTCGAATGAATTCTTACAATATCAACTTAAATTCATTTTCAGCAATAAATCACGTGTAGTCGTCGCCTCAGTGCGAGATAACAATAAATCAAGAAGTGACGTATCTACGTACGTGGCTCGCATCTTTAGCGTCCTCGCCGAATTTAACGAGCTTTCTAAGAAGATAAATTAGGTGACGATTTCATCGTATTTTTATTACAGCTCTCAATTAAAAAGTATTTAAAATACATTTGTTTTCATAAATGTAATTATGTATAGTCAATCTTGTGTTTCATTCATTAGTTTTGTTTGTCACAAACCGTATAAATCAAATGACCTCATAAATGTTATAATTTTGGTGAAACTGTAATTTCTTTACTTAAACATATGTAGTTGTTGATCTCATTGATTACTTGATTCTCTAGTCGTTTTAGGGTTCCGTACGTTGGAAAGAAAAACTAGAATCCTTATAAGATCCGAAGCGACTCTGTCTGACATATGTCACAGACAATTTGCTTCGAATCTATCACGTATAGGTACGAAATAATGTCGTATACATTCTTCAGCCTAATAAAATAACGGTTAAATGTGGACCCAAAATATTCTGGACCAATTGACAGGCCCTATGGAGCATAATATGTTCCTACTAATTGCTAGCAGACTAATTATCGCCAATAATTGGCGCGCGCCTCGCTGCCTCGGGTATATTTTATATCAAATATGGCCCTCCGATCAAACGTTCAGATAGGCATTCAAATTAGGTTCGTAATTGACGTATTGTTATCTCTAGCTATGTTTATTTAGCCGGTATCGGATGTTATAAAATCTAAGAATTATTGTTCAATTTGTAAATCGTATCGTAGAAGAGACGAGTAATAGTTATATATAATAGGTCTTTACCAATGAAATTGCTGTTTTTTTTTTAAATGGGTTGCTTTGAAGTGTTATACTTAATATTTACTGAAAGTTTCAGGATTCTGATAAAGAAAACTAGTTATAGATACATTTGTTGTTTTTCAAAGTATGTTCCCTCGCAGAATGCAGTTTCTACGTTGGAACTCTTTATATGAAAAAGACGTTTTTTTTTTATTAGCTTTCATGGTTACAAGTACTGCGATATTACAGAAAAGACAAAACATAAAGCAACCAATAAATACCGATTAAATTTCGAAAAAAGAATAACGTACCTTTAATATAATGTTTATTTGAACTTATAATTACACACTAGCTAAACTATTTGAAAAGCTTGTTCACCATGAGGTGTATTCATATATTCAACATAGTATAATACCGGAGCAACATGGCTTTGTGAAACAAAAAAGCACTGTCACCAACTTAATGATTTTTACTACCTTCTTGTTTAATAATATGGACATCAGAGCCCAAACTGACACAATTTACACTGACTTTAAAAAAGCCTTTGACAGAGTTGATCATAAAATATTATTGGAAAAAATTTCATTTAATGGCATCAGGGGCAATCTATTGCGCTGGTTCCAGTCTTATATTAGTAATCGTAGTCAAACTATAGTAAGTAACGGGTACCATTCTGACACATTTTTAGCAACATCTGGAGTTCCCCAGGGATCAATTCTGGGTCCTTTATTGTTTATTATTTATATAAATGATATCGGTAATTGCTTTCAAAATAGTAATTTTTTGTTATACGCAGATGATCTTAAAATTTATAAGAAAATTTCATCGATTAGCGATTCTCACCTTCTTCAAGAAGATTTGAATAGGTTAACTAATTACTGTATAAAAAATAAACTAAAATTAAGTATCAATAAATGTAAATATGTTAACTTTACCAAAAACAAAAAAATTATTAACTACAACTATTGTCTCTGCGATGAAACTCTCCTTAAAGAAACCCAAATCTGTGATCTGGGAGTACTTTTGGATTGCAAACTTCATCTTAATTTACACATTGAAAAAATAATTGCCAAAGCTTTCCAAATGTACAATCTTGTTATGAGATCGTCATGCGATTTCAAACGCCCAGCCACATATCTACATCTTTTTAACTTTTTAATACGACCACAAGTAGAGTATGCGTGTATGATATGGGACCCTTACTATGCAAAATATGATCAAGCACTAGAAAGAATTCAGCGTAAGTTTTTGAAATCATTGCAGTTTAAATGTCACTTGGAGCGTCTGCCATACGAGCAGTTGTTGCAGAAATTTAAATTACTGACACTACGATCAAGGCGTTTGTTACTCCAAGCCATGATGCTCCGTGGACTGATACACAACAAATTTGATTGCCCTGAACTTGTCAATAATATATTTTATATCGTGCCCAGAACTGTAATAAGACGAGGGACGCGCGCTTACCCGCTCTTTGCTACGACTACTAGTCGAACAAAAGCGGGTGAGCGGGCGCCTCTCCACAGATTAGTCAAAATTTACAACCAGTATTTTGTAAACATAGACTTATTTGCGTCGTCTCACAATGTTTTTAAAAAAGAATTGGTTATTGCACTCAGAACCAATTAATAATTTTGTAATATGTTAAGATTTAGCCCCACTTTTCATCCATACTGTACCTATGAATGTAAAACTATATTAGTAATAAGTGGAAACGTTGTTGATTGTACGTTTACCTACTAAATTGTTAACTTAGACGTAAGAAAAAATGTACAATTGTTTGTTTTCCCTAATAAAATAAAATAAAATAAATAAAAATAATTCCAAGTTTCCAAACGGAAAATTTATAGGTAAAGACCTATTATTAAAACACTGATATTTTTAGGTTTGTGATTTCTGCCTAAAAATTAAACCTCTAAGCACTATAATTCCAATGTAGTCATTACTAGCTTAAATAATGAGCGACAAATTGTATTTATTATAGTGAAAATTTATCGTTTAGAAAATAACATAATTAAACAATTCTGTGTCATGGAGACGGTAGGTAGACACACTGCCCATGAATTTTATATTACACTAGTCTAATTTGAGTGTTTCGATCATTGTTTTTTTTTCAGCTGCATTATCAGGAGCATTTTGCATATTTCAAAAACCGCGGGACCCTAAATAAAACTATATATACGTTGTATCAGTGAGCTTAAAATGACGAAACTTTAAAAGCACCGCCAGCTTCTTGGCAGAAATATTTATAAAACAGCGCCACTTCCATAACATTACAAAAGTCTTTGACTCCTTTATATCAAAAGTTCAAAGCAGACATTTATACAAACACACTTCTTTGTACTCCGAGATTTCAATTTAACCGTGAAATTCAACGAGAATATTTCAACATTGGTGCAATAAAAATTCTATACAATTTCACCTAAGTAAGTTTTGAATGAAAAAGCGCTTCATGGAATTTTCCGTTTAAATACTTCTTTTATTTTTTACTTAGTTAAAGGTGCTTTTTATCCTAGTTAGCATTTACAAGACATAATCTGAGTATTGAATAATGTTCTTTTGTAATAGTTTAAATGCTATCTTGTCTTGTGTTGCTCGAGTTTGAGATGGACGTAGATGGAAAGTTTTAGCGAAATGTTCAATATTTGCTCGACTTAAGCAATGAGCTCATGTTTAATCACAGCAACACTATTGTAGTAATGATCTGACATTAATTAAAATGAGAGTTTGAACCTCGGCTTCATATATAAACGATAGCATAATCAGCCTGATAATTTTCCCACAGCTGTGACTCGGGCCTCCTCTCCAGGAGAGGGAATGGCCCGTCATCCACCACTCGGGTTCAGTGCAGGTTAGTGAATGTCAGATGTCAAAATATTTTGGTTCTAGGACATGCCGGTTTCCTTACGATATTTTTCTTCATGGTTTTGAGAGCAGTGGTGATGTAATAAATTACATAAATTAATGCGCTTTGCTAGATTTTAACCCGCGACCTACAACTTGTAAGTCGGGGTAGTTACCACTGGGCCACCATTGCTCTTAACCTCGGCTTCAAGTATAATTATCTGTCCGTTGTAAAAGCACTCTTTAACTAATCCCTCCAACCAAACAATATCGCAGTCTCACTAACATAGCGGCATATTAAAATTGAATATGCATCGTTCGTTCGCTCGCTACTTTAATATTCATCGCTCGCTCACTACACAACTCAATAAAACGTGTTTACGAGCGGCAAGCGATGTATAGCGAAGCGGGAGCCCATGAATTGTTAACGTGCGATCAACTCGCGCATTATGTTGGATTTTATTCGACTCAGATATGCGAAGTATCGAGTTTAGAGTAACTGCAGTTGGTATAAAACGTAGAATTATAGCAGCTTTATATTTATGTGAGTGGGCTAGAGTTTACAGAGGCGCCGGTTACAAGTAGAATATTATACTTTGGGAAATACTCGGTACACGGTGAAATTGACGTACTTACGTGTATTCTGAAACAGTGTAGGAAAATTACGTCTATTAACATTTGGGTCTGAAGTTTATTTTCAGTTTTGTTGAGATACTTTAATATAAATAACATAAAATTATGTCTGTACAAGAGAGTTCTTTATTTACAACTTCATTTCGCTATAAATCAATCCCACCGTGGTTTCGAGGCGAGAATATTACCAATGACTAGGCTGCACAAATACAGTCAAGACTAATTCTTACACCTTTCACTGACTTGAAAGCCAAACCCAAAATGATGCTCACCACTCGCGCTTGCGACCACTAGACTACAAGCTAGTCAATTTACCAAAGCGTCTTACATTTAAAATAACCAAAACCTTAACCATCCTATCATGTACACTTGGAGACATTTACAACCAGCTCTGCACTTCGGTACAGACGTGCACAAAAGTGAACATAAAGTGTCGCGTGTGATGCGAGTTGCGGCCTGCGGGCCATTACACGGAATTGTGGCAAATTGTTGGAAGCGGTGCTGTTCACGACTGTACTGACATATGTAAGGGGAACAAAAGAGTTTGGGGTGCAGGAAATAAAGCTAGAACTACATTAAACCGACGCACACGTGGAGCACTCCTGATTTGAACGTAGAACGACGTCGCGTGGGTGTCGTGTGACGTAGATCTAGTGTAGCTCTACAATTCTAGTTTCCATATAAAACGTACGGAGACTAACGCGTCCAGATCGGCGTGTGTGGCACACGTGTGCGCAGTGTAGTTCTACCTAAATAGTAGACTGACATGACATTAATTTATCCCCACGCTGTATGCCCATACAGCGTGGGGATAAATTAATGTCATGTTACGGGCGTCATATTGAATTCCAATTGATGAAGGATGCTAGAGTTAACTCAAGAGCAAAGTGAATCATAGATTCCTGAAAAAAATCACCTTTATCCCTCAGGAGCTCTACTTTACACGCCTACTGCGAGATAATAGAAATCAAGCTTTGAGGAGTGCTTGCTGGTGGTAAGCGGTCCTTGGCAGATTAGGTTGCACAAAAGCAATTCAAACTAGCTAGACTGTAAACCGATAGTTGTAACATTGAGATGTAAGATATATATTGATAGACAGTGTTGTCACTGCGATCGAGGAACGCAAAGGGCAACTGAAGCAAAGGATAGCTTTCATTACGAATGTTTTGTTCAGGTTTCATATTCAAATCTCATTATTGATCAACGGATTGCAATGAGCATCAGTTCAATACTGTTGCCGGCTAAGCAGGTGGTGTGCTTCTCTTACAAGGCTATGACCATTTCTCGTGTATATTGTACAAGATAAAGTACTCTTACGAGCTTGGCAAAATGAAGCCATGATTGCGATTACATAAAAAAATAGAAATTGCGCGAGAGATGCTTACGTGATTGAACCTTTGAAGAGAAACTTCCACAAATAAACACTAAATGCCACTTGCAGTAATTGATATTAGTGCTAAAAGCGTGACAACATCAGTATTTTTTAAAGATTTTTAATATTTGTACTTACTATCTTATTTCAGTTATAAAATACTATTCAACCAAGTAAGAACATTTAAATGTATTTGTTAACATTAGTATCTTATAATGGTATTACAGTTGCAGTAGGTATAAGGGTCGCCAAACACGAG
The DNA here is from genome assembly GCA_961205895.1 of Mythimna pallens. Taxonomy (NCBI): domain Eukaryota; kingdom Metazoa; phylum Arthropoda; class Insecta; order Lepidoptera; family Noctuidae; genus Mythimna; species Mythimna pallens. The sequence goes on along the minus strand of OY540828.1, from coordinate 26,247,528 downwards.
TAACATGCGACCGCCACAAACGCCGCCACGGGAAGCTAGAAGCAGCCACAAAGATAGCTGGAGCGCGCGACAACCACTTGCGGCCGATGGCTGCAATTTTTTTAAACTATGCGTGCAGTATGATATTTGTGTCGGTGTTTAGTGGCTGGTGCGGTTCAGCGTGTTCCGGCGGTCGCCAGTGTCAGCCATGTGCGGTGGGTCAATGTAAAATGTATGAAAACTACAAAAAATATGGGTGTGGCCGGTGACCCGTGTGCGGTGACCTTAAACTGTAGCCCATTGTCCAGTGTCCGCCACCGGCCGCCGCCGCCGGGCCGGGCACCGTTGTAACCTATTTCCCTAACGCTGACTTACTTCAAGGGATAGCTGATCAATATGGAAATTGATGTGAAATAGCATGCAAATACAAAGGATGATAAAACGTTTACAACAAATGGTGGGGCAGCTTAGCTGCATGAAGCTGTGCTGGAAGATATTAATAGGTACAACTTTTTTCTTTTCTATCAGTCTCATTGGTGATCGTTCAGTATACACTTCAGGTTCGTCACTATGCTCTTATATTGGTATGTCCACCTTACGGTAACCTGTGAAATGAACAAAGGACTTGAATGATATGATGATATTATACTTTACCATGTTTCGAAGTGGAATAACAAACTCCTGATGCGATAGGACAGAGTGAAAGGTACAGGTCAAGTCACCGATAAGATGATCGAAACTCGAGATAGCTAATGAGGTGAACCTATCAAACAAAAATCGTTGAGGGGCCAGTTAATCAGTGGACCAGAACGTTCTCTAATAGAACTAAATAAAGATCATGAGGCGAGTTATCACATGTCATCACCAGTGATTGGACACAATTATAATTCATGGTGACCATGACCATTATGTCAAGAGAAAAAAAAGCAAAAAAAAATAAATGCCTCGGTGCATTAAATCCATAATATAATTGATAATTGAATAAAAAGTTTGCAGATGTCCAGTAATTCGCTTCATCATCATCTCTCTGGACTATTTACCAACTAACTTGAGGTCATCTTTCAGTCTAACTGGTTTTTTTTTAGGGTGGAAAAATCATCTAATGATGCGTGTCAGACTTTTACTGACTAAAAACCCACTCCAGTTCCTTCTTTGCCATTGTTACAGGGCCCCGGGGATCTCTTTCGCAACACCCATGGCCCCAGTAGGCTTCGACCCTGCTGGGCCCCCTACGGTTGCTGACAACTCTGAGGCGCGCGTGGAACACTACGCGCCGTCGACGACTTGGACCCGGTCCGGACGGTTACCGGACGGTCGGACGGCAAGCTACCCATTGCGCGCTGTCCGTAAACCCGCGCCTACGGTGGTTTGAAATCGGGATCGGAATCCCGGCGGCTGGGGCGTGAAAGCCATTGCCTCGCGCGTGCGGCTGCCTCCTTTGCTAGCATTACTGCTTCGCAGAAGGAGGCGACTGCCTGCCACTCTTTCTCGCCCTTGGCCGAGGCCTGTACCAAGGCTCAACGCAAGAGAAAGCTGCCGCCGATCGCACCCAGGAGGACCCGGCGGTGCTCTGCCCAGGCGGGGCATACCTCTACCATATGCTCCACTGTGTCCTCCGGGCGGTCCACACAATGGTGACACCCGGACGTTTCTTCCGCACGAATCCGGTCCAGGAACCTCCCGAACTTACCAAGTCCAGTGAGGACCTGCATCATGCGGAAGGTAAGGACGCCGTGTTGCCTTTCCTGCCACTCCTCAAAGAGGGGACTTACCGCCATAATTATGGCGTGTCCAGTCTAACTGGATGCGGCTAAATATCTGTGTTTTACATGGAGTGACTGCCTATCAGATCTCCACAACCCAGTTAGTGGCCAACACGATATTCTTTGGATATACTGATGATCAGACTTCCTAGCGTCTGACTAATTGTAACAACTGTCAAAGATCTATGAATAACAACCGGGACCGACGGCTTTACGTGCTTTTCGGGTGTCAGTAATGCAATTCACTTAAGATCAAAATAAAAGAAATGTCCATAATGATCCTTTAAAGTAATCCAGTTACCCGTCAATTTTAAAGTAATCGTGCAAAGTCTCACTACTATAACTAACAGGCTATTTACCCAACAATGTACCGCTTTACACTCCCTTAAAAGTACATTAAAGTGACTGAAGTTCGTAAATCAATTAAGCTGGCCGATTAGCTCGTAATACAAGCTACAACAGCTGCATGTGTAGAGGATGGTAATTCACTATTTAACTACGACTAACTTGAATTGGGATAGAATGGAGTTGGTATCAGTTTGAGTGCGACGTGATTGCCTTACGCTGGCACTATACATAGATGTTAGGACTATATTGTATTGTCTATCACTAACATTGTGTAAGAGATCCCTGGGATGGTGGGTAAGTGGATAACCAACATTGTAACATTTTATGATTATTCAAGTTTAAGAGCCCCCTTAGGCGGAATCGATTACGAGATCACTGAATGTGATCGTGTAAATCTATCACACTTCTATATAAAGGCGAAAGTTTGTGAGTGTGCATGTGTGCTTTTTACTTCTACACGTTTGTACGGTGGAACGGATTTGGTCGAAATTTTGCATACGGATAGATACCATATCCTGGAATAGAGAATGAGATAATTTTTTAATTCACAATTTTCTTTTGTCATGGAGGCAAAACCGTTAGCAGCAGCTAGTTAAATTAATCCCTAAACTATTACTACTTTTTAATAACTAGCTCTCACTCTCTCGCGTCATTGCTTCATTGTACTAAATTCTTGTATACATACAAACTGAGTATTTTTCGGGATTTAAAGTATGATAGATGCTTATAGCACTTGTCTACTAACTTGCAACACAAGAGAGTGCCACGATCATACCTTCTATCAATTCAATTAAAAATATTTTAATTACAGATAGCCCCACATGAGCACTTATTAAATGCCACGAGCTATTGCACGGTTTCAATTGGTCGATTTCTATGAAGAAGAACTAGCAAGAGACTTCACGATTACTTTCTTAACAAACAATTGGTTTCACTTGTCATATGGTTACTGTTTACATTATAAATGACCAATGAAACCAATTATTTCTTAAAAAGATGTGAAAGAATTGTTGAAATGATGGCGTGAAGCACGCTTGCTGAGAACTAACCTATTCACTCTTGACTTAAAAGCCTCAGGTGGTAGCATTAGGAAACACGGACTCCGGCAGAGAATCCCTCTCCTTAGCTGTACGCACAATTCCTACAAACAAATAATGTTTCTTGACAATACTCGCTAAGATTTTAAGCCAGAACAAAACAATTCCCAATGCAACTAGTCTCAAATTAACAAGTTAGGTTTCTCTGGTATGCAATTAAGTAGCTACCCGAGTCGGTTCTCTCACAAACCAGCCTTCGCGTTTCAGACGAGGAGGTAATTACCGTTCGCTCATTCACTATTTATGTAATTTTCAATAGCCTCGCCTACTTAAGAAGTAGGTTTCACGCTAAGGGTGGCCACACGCTTGCGACAGAATGTTACAACTTTCTGACTACCTTTGGCTTACCTTGAATTTATGGGTAAGGCACTTTAATACTCTTCAAGATAACGGAGTAAAAAGTACACATTAATATGAATAACCTCAACTGGGTTCAATTATAATGAAAAATGTTCTGACGTTTTATAAGTGCCCATGTAGGCCTATGTGAAATAAAAAATTTTTGACTTTGACTTTTGACTTTGACTTTGACTTTTGTTCGTTATAATATAATATAAAATCTCGTGTCATAGTGTATGTTATAGAACTCCTCCGAAACGGCTTGACCTTGACTGGTTTGGTCTGAGAATAAGTCGTACGCTCTTTTTTTACCCTCCTACCACAACCTCCTTTTTTTCTTTTTAAATAATATGGAAGAATCATAAAGCAAGGGTTCTCACTCCGTGTGTCTGTCTGTTTGCACTAAACTCAAAAACAACTAAACGGATTTTAATGCTGTTGTTACTAATATAAAAAGACTCATGAGGTATTTTTTTTGCAGGTGGAAAAATCATCCAATGAGGATGTCATTGGATGATTTTCACGCTCTTGGGTGAAGCGGGAGATAGTGTCAGACTTTTACTGACTAAAAACCCATTCTTGTTCCTTCGTTGCCCTTCGTACCAGGGCTTAGTCTTCCTTTCAGAATCAGACCCTTGGCCCCAGTAGGCTTCAACCCTGCTGGGCCCCTACGGTTTGCTGACGTCTCTCTGAGTTGCTCGTGGTAAAGTATCTACGTGCCGTCGACGACTTGGGCTCATGGGGTATTTTAAATATATAATAGTGGTATTAATATTCCACACCTTTCACACAACGCCATCTAGTCCCATGAGTACGACTGATAAACATACTTATATATTTCTAAATAAATACATAATAGATTACACCCAGATGCAGAACAAAATAATGATCGTGATCATCACACAAACATTTGTTCTGAGTGGGAATCGAACCGACCTTCGGCATAGCAATCAGGGTCACTCACCACTAGACCAACAAGCCTGTCAAAATGTTTTAATACATGCCTATTATAGAAGAGGAAGCAGATAATTTATCTGAAAGTTTTAGCCAGAGTTTAAAGACAAAAATGTAAATAGGCAAAAAATATGCTTATGAAGGCGTGTGATGCCGGTGTTCTACCTCATTTTTTTCCTGTTTGAGTTGGATAGTAACCTACAGAAGGGTCTCTTCGGCACTTGCTACGTGTCTCACAGGACGAACAGGAACCATTTGTTTTTGTCAAGGGCGAGTCTGGTCGGATAGGCTCATTTTATTTGAGAGATAGTTACAGTGACTAGTAGATAAATTATTCAAGCGCCTAATGTGAGCGGCGCCGTCTGGCTTAAACTCAGTTTAGTTATAGAAAAACAAATATTTTTATTGCACGATAGTAAAAGTTACAAAAAAACATTTTTAACATGATAGCATATTTTACAGGAGGAACAGAACCCTGTTTTTCTTAAATGTATCAGAGATTTATACAGTCACCGAACCGTACTGTAGGATGGAGTTAGAAATAATGAAATGGTAGCGCGGAAATACGTATTTTTATAAATGGCCGATAACAAATTAGACAAATTTTGCGCAAGAAATACGAACGCATTCATTAGATGCATTTTGAAATTAACTGTATATACATTTAAATCTAATAATAACGTAATTAAAACTAACTTACAAAATAAAAATAAAAACCCTAAAGTACTAAAAAAAAGCGATCTAAAGTACGGCGTCGAAAAACTCCTCCACATCGCTGTCGACTGGTAATGTACCCAAAAGACTGGTGGCATTGCCACGCTGAATGGCTATGCTTATCCTTTGTCCGAAGTAAAAGCCAGCCCTTGGGTCACGCAAAGTGTCAACAAGGTGTTTTGAAAGTTCTTTAAATAATTTGTGAGCACTCGGACCCCACGATCCGAGAGTTTCAACCTCAAACGGCTCGAAAATATAACTACCAACAAGGTTATTATATTTCCGCCGCTTGAGGTTCTCTAGAGCCGCTGCGGCAGCACCGGCACAGCACGACGAGCTAGGAAGATGAGATGGCGCAAGAGTATCGACACAAGTAGCGTCCCACACTAAAGGCCTACCCATCTTCCATGGAAATAAAGACATACCGTCCGGTCTTTTGCCATCGTCGCGTGCCAGGCCATGAGGTTCCAATACGGCCGGAACGCCGACGGTAACAAGAGCACGTCGGATGTCGATGTCGTTGATATTCGCGTGTCGCGCTATGCGACCCGCACTTCGGCTGCATGACAGACCGTGGTGTCCGAGGCTGTTGACAACTTCGCCACAGTGGCAGCGATGAGGAGAGCAACAAGGAGCGCCAAGACGTAGGGAAGCAGCGAGGCGGAAGGTAGTAAAGTCGAACAAGGTGCCTATGTTCGACGACGGTAATGCATGAAGCCAGAGACCCGACTCCTACTCCCTCACAGCTAGCAGGTGCGCACGCTCTGCAGTAGTCACAGATGTTGCCAACAGATTCTCTTGAACTACTTTGCATAGTGGCTCATCCCACCGTCTTTTTGGGATTCGGGCAAGCGAGTCTCCAAGCGTCTATATCCTCGGTAAAGCATGGCACATCAAAATCAATCAGTGAGGACGATAGGATATTCCTGATTAATTTTTCAGTGCCATGAACCGAGGATATAAAAGCTGGTAAACTGATGCTGGTAATTTTACGGACGCCGAGGCCTCCCATACGGATTGGAAGGGTAGCTTGAGCCCAAGCTGGATCGTCCATGGCCACATTTAAAATTGATGAAAGAGTATGTCGGATAATTTGGTCCATTTTTCCAAAAGATGAGTATGTTTCCACAAATGAGAAGCACGGAGGAAATATGTTAATTTAGGGCCGAAACAGCAAAAACGAATTAAGGTGATGGCCGAATGCATGTTAATTTTGAGCAATCTTTCCGAAATCTCATTAAAATTTTGATTTTTTTCCTCAACAGAATTGAGAAAGGAATCCTCGAAAATAGGAGACCCCTTGGAAAACCCTTGGATGTCTATAACATTGCCAAAGAAAACTAAAAATTTGGGGTACTTCTTTTTTAGATTCTGCCAATTAGATCTCCTAAATTAGAATTTAGGTTTAGGTAATTAGAATAAGGCATGAACGGCAGCCTCGCAGCCCCCTTTGGAGTCGAAACCTAGCTGCAGGGGCTGAATTTTTTTCGAAACAGCCTCACCATAAAATTTACAGCAAATTTTGGCTAGTGCCCAAAGCAATGGGACGGATGCCGCCATCTCTCTTGCGTAGGGCACAAAAATTGGCCCCGTACAGAGTGTCGATGACGGCCTCGTTCACCTTGCCTGAGAGCATTAGATTAACCAGAGCCGTAAGCTCTTTCAAGAGCAACTCACCAGCTTCCCCGGCGCCTGAGCAGATGAGGTCCTTCAGGTGTTGAGGACTCAGGCCGTCGAGGCCGCCAGCAAACCACTCCGGAAGGAGCAAACGGCTGAGATTACTTCTTGACCCGTAACGGTGAGGGTATAAATGTCCGAAACAGGAGGGTCAGAAAAAGAAATGCCATCCAGCTCAGGGTGTTTGTTTTCCAGAGCTACTAGAGTATCTGGAGAATAAGGAGCCAGCACATCACTACTGAAGAGAATTCTGGCTGCTCCGCTAATGTCACCTTCTCCTGATTTAGATTTGACCAGGTGGGAAATACCTCTTGAAGAGGTAACCCTCTGTGTCGAAAATTTTGTCTCCAAATCAAGGGCCGAAATATTAAAATTTTCTTTAATTTGTGAAGTTAAAGTCTTTTTGGCTGCCAAATCCTTATGAATGTGTAATATTTTGTAAGAGAAGGTGAGAAGTTGCTCTCAAGCACTTAGTGAGTTCTCCCGGGCGGCCAGGCGGACACAACTTGCTAGATGTTGCGCTACTAGAGGTCTGGCGCCACGGGGAACTCGTTTTAAAACAGGAACAGAATTTTTGAATTTTGTAAAGGTTTTCCAAAGTGGGTCTAAAGAAGATGTAGCTAATGTAGATGTAGGAGCAATGACAGGGTCTGAAGTAAGTGCATTTTGGGGTTTGTGTGCCTTCCCAATATGCACATTCAGACCCCACTTACCTTTGAAAAATCGTGCTTGCGTACAGAGAGGGCACCTTTCCAGAATAGTCAGCGATGTTGAAGGTTGACCCGCACCAACGTCCACCACATCACTACTGCCACTTAACATAGGTATATGTATAATTAATTGTTGATTATATGAATAGGTAAACGAAATTGTAGAAAAAAAAAACCACAAACAAAATAGACAAAAACACTGAAAAACTAATGTCAACTGTGACGGAACACGTCAGCGGCGCGGCGCAGTCGCTTTGGAGGCCTGGGGCGCCGCAACACCGAAGAATGCAATTAACTGTTGGATACAAAGACATTAAATATATACTATCAATACAAAGACATTTGTATCTCTTTAAATCTCTTTGGTTAGATAGCATCACAAGTCATGTTTTCGCATTCTGATAATGAGGTAGAGGGACGATACATAATTTGTTGTTATTTTGTAAAATCAAGCAAGCAAACAAAAGCATGGACATTGGCATTACAAATGCAAGTGTTACTAGTGGTTGAAGTCAGGCTGTAGAAGTTTGTAAAAGTACTAGACGTAACTGAAAATAGCACAATAGCAGATGTGAAACGGTTAATATAGTAAAGAAGGCGATTGTAAAAAAAGAAACCAAACCTGGAAAAAAAAGGAAGCCCAATATATATATCTATAAAGGCGGCGATAGACTTGCCTTTAACTGGTGCAAAAGTAAGTACACATGTCAGTGTACCACAAAAGCTTCTGATGTCGGTTTGGCATTCAAGACACTTGCATACTTTAAGCTAGAAACGGTGACTATAATAAAAAATTATTAAATAGTAAAACAATACAAACCAATACCGAATACGTGTGAATGCAAAGTATCTTCATTATTCCAATAAAGCATTTTAAAGGTTTAACAATGAAGAATGCTCTCGTGGAAATATCGATTCCATTCGAATTTACTTTCCAATCCTCTGGGAAATCACGTTTTTGTAGAACGATGCTGTGTATTGACCGTTGATATCCATCTGACCATGACATCTCTTACAATCATAGTTTGTAAGTAGATGCCCAGTTCTACGCTAATAACAACAACATGTAAATATTCTCATTAGCATTTTCCCCTTGAGGTCTGATTACATCAGGACATTAGACTGGTATCAAAGCAGAAAATTATGATATATCTTTTTAAATTTGATATAATTTAGTGCTTGACTGCGATCCCACTTAATGGTAAGCAGTGATGCAATCGTTAATGGTGAGGCGTACTAGTTTATTAAAAGCCTATTCACTCTAGGTTTGCCGAGGTTTGCTGGGAGAAAACTCATTGTTGAGTTAAGCTCGCCTTTGTACATAAACTGTATGTATCACCGTGTACTATGTATAATTGTTTCAGTCCTTCGATGTACGCGGTATAAACGACGAGGCGAAATGCTTAGTCCGGACCGTAGAGGTTTCAACAACGTAAGGGTGGATACTCGCCGTACGTCGGATTGTCCGATGGTTGAAATGAGATGGCGGAATCAAGTCATGCAATTCCCGCGCACTGCTGGCTGGCTACCCTAAGCTTCTGCTCAAGGCTTTGAAGATTGGACTTAACCAAATCTGCATCACCAATTAGCTTCTTCGCACGCATTAAATAATAATTAAGCAATATCACTGTATATTTTTGGAACTATATAAGGTCGGCTTCCAGTATAACACGGTTCAGTGGAATGTCAGGATTTAATTGATTTAAGTGATTGACTCACAACTCAGAATTTGAGGAACCTTGTTAAGGTTGCAGAATTTTCCGAAAGTGTCACCGTGTTCGAGACGCTCTGGAACGCAATATGAACTTGTTCCACCCAGAGTGGAAGAAGTTATTTGATGATTTTCCACCTAAAAAAAGTAGATTGGGGTAACACGAAATCCCTCGGCAATAATTTTTGGCTTCTGACTGACTGCCAAAGGTCGACAAAAGATAACCAATTTACTTGCTGACTCCAGGAGGCGTTACTTAGTCTTGAAGCGTCTTTAAGCGTTATTTCTCCACCAAAGATGGAACACTTAACGCTTGAAGGCCTAGTGATGGGTTCAAAAATGCTTAATTTGCAACACACATAGGACAAAACGTTAACCAAGAGCGCCTCTAGCGATACAAAATATGAAAAATCATTAGGTAAACATAATGGTATAATACCCACTTCTTTTGCGAAGAGATTGTTTAGAGTTACGAACTATAAAAAGCGATTAGTCGCATCTACACCAGCAGCCTAACGTGCTGTCTACCCGGATATTGTCGGCAGCGCCGGCCGCAGTAATTAACCTCTGTGTTTGTCTTGCACGTCGCCGCCGCTCCGGCTCGACGGCTCCAGCAAACCCGTTTACTTTTACAACTAACCGGTTTATCCGCACCTAACTGGTGAACGATTAATCCCGCCGGCTTCGAACCAAAGTTATCGGATCTAAAACGGAGATAGAAAGCTGAATATATTCGCAAATAACAAATCGCCCACGTTTTACGTGACTACTAGAATGAAAATACCTGTAGGTGTGCTTAGTAAGAGGCAATCAGAAACCACTGTTGTGATCATACAACAGTGGTTTCACACAAAATTAAAAAAAAAAAAAATTCAAAGTATTTTTTTTCCGTCAGGTTTTACACAGCTAAAATCTACTTAATTAGTTCTGGTTAATGTGCAGTGATGAGAATAGAGTTTTGTACAATTTTTAATTGATCTTTAATTGTCATAGCTTACTAAACATATTTGTACGAGTATGATAATAAATTGACTGGCCTGTTGTTCTAGTGGTTAGTGGCCCTGACTGCTATGCCAGAGGTCGTGGGTTCGATTCCCATCCAGGCCAAATGTTTGTGTGATGAGCACGATCATTTGTTCTATGGCTGGGTGTAATTTATCTAGAACATGTATGTATTTAGAAATATATATGTATGTTTATCAATTGTCTAGTAGTCTAGTACTCAAGCTCTGCTCAGTTTGGGACTAGCTGACGTTGTGTGAAAGTTGTAAAATAAATAATTGTTTATGTTACTATAAAACTATGACCGCGCTCTAATTGTGATCACGCGTGCATTAAATGTAATGTTTCTACTTCACGCCACATGCCACGCAATGGACATTAGCCCAGTGCACTATACTAATAAACGCAGACATGCTAACGTTTTACGTCGATAAACGTACTTATAGTAAATTATATTTAATTTAAGTAATTATTAAAATTAAAATGTTTATGTTATCCGAGGACTTTCATGAATGTGAACGAGTATGTTACGTGTTTTTGGCAGCTTTTGCATTTTAAGTACAGGATCAGGTTTTGAACTTAACAATAATTCACACAGTGGTACCTCTTCAAATTGTAATCAGAAAAAAAAAACATGTGGGTAAGTATACTTATTTAAGATTGACAGGTAATTACTAACTTTCTTTTTTTTTTTTTTTTTTTTTAATTCGCTATAAACCAGTGCTTGACTGCGATCCCACCTGATGGTAAGCAGTGATGCAATCATTGATGGTGAGGCGCACTAGTTTATTAAGAGCCTATTCACTCTAGCCTTGAAGGCACCTAAATTATAGTTGGACGGGAAGACAGCAGTAGGCAAATTGTTCCAGTCCCTCGATGTACGCGGTATAAACGACGAAGCAAATCGCTTAGTTCGGACCGTCGGTGTTTCAACAACGTAAGGGTGGATACTCGCCGTACGTCGGGTTGTCCGATGGTAGAAAGGAGATGGCGGAATCAGGTCATGCAATTCCCGCGCACACTCTCCAAAATGCAACCTGTAAAACACCGATAGGCTGGCTACCCTGCGCCTGTGCTCGAGGCTTTGTAGATTGGACTTAACCAAATCTGGATCCCCAATTAGCCTCTTCGCACGCCTTTCTACTGAGTCCAAAGCTGCCAGATGGCATTTTGCAGCACCAGCCCATATATGACTGCAGTACTCCACACACGATCGGACCTGTGCTTTGTATAACATTAGAAGCTGACCCGGTGTGAAGTACCGCCGGACCTTTGCAAGAACGCCTAGTTTTCTAGCAGCTACCTTGGCTTTGGACTCAATGAACTGCCCGAAATTGAGGTCAGAAGAAATTTCGACACCCAAGAGCTGAAGGCGGTCGGTGCACTCCAGGGATACATTCCGAAAAGCAGGAGCCAAGGTGAACGGACTCCTTTTGGCGGTGAACAGACATGCTTGTGTTTTGGCGGCGTTGAATTCTACCAGGTTGGTTTCACCCCACTTGGAGACTGTCTGAAGAGAGACATTCGTACGCTCCACCATAGCCTCTCGTTCGGACCGGATTAGTTCCTTACTAGCCCGAGCACCCGGAAGGTATCTCTCTACAACTGTGCTATCATCTGCATACCCATAGATACCGGGCATCAGCAGATCATTAATATGCAGCAGGAAAAGAGTTGCAGAGAGAACTGACCCCTGAGGAACTCCGGCATTAGTGGTCATGGGCTCTGATGAGCATCCATCGACAACAACTCGGAGAGACCGTTCACTCAGGAAGTCTTTTACCCAGTTAATCAGACCAGGGGAAATGCCGTACGCTGGAAGCTTACTCAAAAGACTGGCGTGCCATACCCTGTCGAAGGCCTTCGAAACGTCTAAGGAGACAGCAATTGCTTCTCCATTCTTCTCGAGGGCCTCGCCCCATATGTGAGTGGTATACACTAGTAGGTCCCCAGTAGACCGATTGTGGCGAAACCCGTATTGTCGGTCACTGAGGAGATCGTTACCTTCCAGGTATGCCATGAGGCGCGAGTTCAATACACGCTCCATAATCTTGCAGAGTATGGAGGTTACTGAAATCGGCCGATAGTTGGCGGGATCGGCACGACTGCCCTTTTTGGGCACGGGTTGCACGTTGGCAAGCTTCCAGGATTTGGGCACTATACCAGTCCTAAATGAGAGGCGATACAAGCGCGTCAATACAGGAGACAACTCGGGTGCACATGCCTTGAGAACTATTGCTGGTATACCATCTGGTCCACTAGCTTTATTCACGTCTAGACGACACAGTGCTCTCAAAACTTCTCTGTTCCTTATGCGAACCTCGGGCATCGAGGTGTTGCAGTGAGGTAGATTCGGTGGAGTAGCACTGCTAGTATCAAGACGAGAATTATGGGCGAAGAGAGATGCAAAGAGACCTGCTTTCTCTCTCGCCGAGTGAGCCAGTGTCCCATCAGGTTTAACCAGCGGAGGCAATGAGGGCCCACAGAAGTTCGCTTCGACCGATTTGGCAAGGGACCAGAATGCTCTGCTACCGGACGGCTGTGCAGAGAGCTTTGAGCCAATATGGGTAATGCGGTCGAACCGAGCCTTCTTCAGTACCTTTTTGTAGGACTTGGCAGCACGGTTGAAAGCACTCTTCTTTGAGCTCAAATCCGGAGCTTTGCGGTCACGAGCGTCAACCCAGGCGAGAAACGCCGAATGTTTACGCTCTTCAGCTTGAACGCAATCGGCGTTGAACCATGGGCGAGCTGAGCCTCCGATGGGTACGTCACTATAAGGGATGAAAAACTCCATAGCTTGACGTATCACATCGGATATAGCATCCGCACAGCTCGACGGACTTTCAGAAGAGAAGCAGACCTGCTGCCAAGGATAAGACGCAAAGAAATGTCGCATCTCATCCCAATCTGCTGACCTGTAACGCCACATTCGCCGTTCGCCGCGTGAGTCGCAGTCAGGTGGGGAGAAGGACGAAACAGACTTCACCAGACAGTGATCTGACGTTCCAAGTGGTGAGGAAACTGTTACGATACATCTGTCCGGATCGGTGGTCAGCAGAAGGTCCAGACAATTGGCAGTATGACCAACTACATCAGGCACCCTAGTCGCTTGTTTGACCAGCTGGGAAAGGCCCATCGATACTGCAAAGTTTCGCGCTTCTCTCCCAGCGTGGTCGGTCCTCTGGTATGGGAAAAGCCAGTCTTGGTGGCAGGCGTTAAAGTCCCCCAGAGCGACGAGCTGCGCATCAGGGTGCCGATGCAGAGCCTTATCGGCGGCCTCACTGAGGTGGTCGAACAACCGAGTCGTCTCCTGATCACCGCTGTGCGAACGGTAGACACAGGCATAAACAATTTTGTCCATACCAGTGTCCACCAACAGCCATAGCGTGGATAAATTAGGGTCTTCAAGGTGACGGAGACGCTGGCAGCAGATGTCATTACGGACGTACACACAGACCCCGGCACGCTGCAGGAAATGATGCTCAAGTGAGTATCCCGGGTAGTTGAGGTACGCCGTATCAGACGGACATCTAATTTGGGTCTCCGTCAAGAAAAGCAAGTGTGGCTTACCAGTCTCAAGATGGTGGTGGACCGCAACGAGATTGGAGTGCAGTCCTCTAATATTTGAGAGGTGCACTTGAAATGAGAGGACGTGCATCCGCTGTTGACACTTGCCTTTCTTTTTACCTTTCATATCGATTTGTTTTGGAGTGAATAGGAGAGATGGAAGATGGCAGTTGAGCGAGGTGATGCTTCGTTGAACCCAACAACACAACCAGAGTTGCTGCGCCCATGGAGGGCTGATCTGGAGACTGCGGGGACGCCCGAACCCCCCCAGGGATCGCCATCGGGTCCTCTCGCCCGGTCGCTAACCGGCACGATGGGGCCACCCTGGGATTTTTCGCAGTTGGCGGGGCAGCCTTTTGTGCGTGGCTGGCACACTACTTGGGCCCCCAACTATCTGCGGTCGGCCAGCGGAGCACCGTGCTTCGGATCCCGCTACCCTCCACGATCAAACGTCCGACACAACAACAGCTGGCGTATCATACCCGGTATACGTCGCAACACAACTGCTCAGACCCATCTTCCACCATACGGCTTCACCAGACATCACGCCGGAACACGACGAATCGCTTGGCGGCATGGCTTTGTCTGATGGGTGGTAACTTTAAAGCCGGCAGCCGATGCTATGGCCTACCACCGCCTTTACTGCTCGTTTAGCACTACCCAGGGGACACGTGTAGGGTGTTCAGAACTAAGTAAATCCTACGGACGCAAGCAGTTCATCCCCCAAATACAGAATATGCCTTAGTCTATGCAAAACACGATAGGTCGTTTAGAATAGAATAGGATATAATAATATTTTATTCGGCACAGAAAACACAACAGCAATTACACAAAATAAAATAAAAACAAAGAAGCAGAGTACAGAATTATACTACATAATTGCCCTGAGCGTGCCTGAACTGAAAGGGTTACCATCTCAGCAAATTGCTTGACATTAGACACCGAGCTGGCACCCCGCAGTGACGCACGGATGAGAGTATATAAAAATTTTAATGTCTCTTCCTATCATAAGCACTATTCACTGAAAACCACTCACTGAACAAAATTAACAACTCGTTTGTCAAATTCTAAGCTCTGCAATCGGTAGCAATTAATTTTTGTCCACTGAACCATCAAAATGCCCGAGTCATTTAGTTAACTGGACAACGTGTCAGAAATTCAATCATTTATGAAATTTTACGCTACTAACATTGTAGTTACAGCTGTTGGATATGTTAGTGTAATTAATTCTGCCAATTATGGCCTTAAAAGCTACCTAATAAATGTTGACAACATTTGTGTGAAAACAGTGACATTATGCACGAAAAATTCCAGGTTTTTGTGGGACAGGCCACGAAAGGATAGCTGTGGGAAAAAACCGGTCTATAATCATCACGCCTGTATTCCTTGAAGA
Organism: Mythimna pallens; assembly: GCA_961205895.1. NCBI lineage: Eukaryota > Metazoa > Arthropoda > Insecta > Lepidoptera > Noctuidae > Mythimna > Mythimna pallens. The sequence continues at coordinate 26,232,274 of OY540828.1, read as the reverse complement.
GTTTGGCTGCGGTATAAAAATATCCTTCCGACCGAATTTCGATCATAGAGGCCAATCTCAACAAAGTTAAGCATGTGTAGTGCACATGTGGTTGCGCAAACACACGTGCACTTTCTGTTCTATTACTATCATAGTCCGATCGTACGGCAATCCGCCACGACCGAATAGAGATCAGGCACAGGAACAACGGCTTTACATGCCTTTCGAGGTACGGAAGTGTCACACATACCACTAACTTTCAAACTCCAGGCAGCTATAGAGCAATTCGTAATGGAAAAACCTATCAACACGTTTTACTCGACCTGAATCGAACCGAACCCAGGTCTTCAGGCTCAGCAGTCGTGCTTATTTTATTTATTTATTTCAATGAACGTTGAATCATAAAATTATTTCAAATAAAATTTTAAAAGTATAGAAAGATACACGACACAAAAATGAATTAATATTTATCTACAAACAAAAAATATTTGTCTCGTCGCTGTAAGTACACCCCATCGGACAGGCTATATTTTCTACATAAAACTGATATTCCGGTGCTGTTGTATCGCATAACAGTTCCTAAGTAGAGTACTATATGTTTGCAAAACAGCGCCGTTGTGAGTGTAACGCGTGTTGCTAACGGGCGGAGTTCACAAAAGAGGCTTAAGTGTTAACTACTTGCGCCGACTTGCAGGGACTTGCAGCACTTGCAGCGACTTGCAGCTTAGCGAGAAATTTGTGAGCGAAACATATCTGAGAAACATGGCACTTGTTTACTTACCAAAGATGTGAGAATTTGGTGAAGGAGCCCCTTAGAAATGTTTAAGAAATTATGTTAGAACCGAGTGCTCTCGGTTTTTTCAATAACGAATACCGAGTTAATAAGGGAATTTTCCAAGGATTTTGATAGTTATATTAGATCAAAGTGTGTGTGTTTAAAAGTTAAGGTTATGACGAATAGTCAAGTCATTCAAGTCGTCCACCGTCATGTATTTTGATGCTTTGTAATTTCCAACAGCCGTACAAAATTTATAGTGTTTTAGAAAAAGTGTTAATCTAAGCTCTATTTGTTCCCGTAACTAAACATTATCTCCAATTTTCAACCTATTAATTGATTTTCGCAAAATCGCTTTATCGGGAAATTTCACAGAGTCCTCGTCTTATTGTTCGAATATTCCGAGTAATGTCCAGTATCCAATTCACACCAACCGGATATTCCGAGCAGTAGGTACGTCGGTCGTCAGATACACTAGGTATTCTGGGAAGGTAATTGGTGAAAACCATTAAACTGCAAACTAGCGTATTTTTTACAAATCCGTTACAAAGGTTTTTGTGATTGATGCTGAAGAGTAAAATGGGATACTCGTAGTTTGTTGTTTATTAGCAGGTGGGACTGAAATTTTGCGTCCTGTTTCTGCATCATTCAAGTTTAATGCTGTTTGTGCCGAGTGGCCGAGTGGTGACGGCCCCAACTTACTAATTATAGATCGCAGGTTTAAACCCAGCCAGGCACATTACTTTATGTACCTAATTTATTTCATCACCACTGCTCTCAAAATGAAGCGTGAAGGAAAACATCGTGAGAAAACCGGCATGTCCTAGAACCAAGAATTTGAAGACATGTGACATCCACCAACCTGCACTGGGCCCGCGTGGGAAATTACGGCCCATTCCCTCTCCTAGAGAGAGGAGGCCTGAGTCTCAGCAGAGGGAACATTAAAAGGCTGAATATGCTATTTATATTTTAATAACAGCAGAAACCTGCTACGCGGAAGGCCCAGCAGGGGGTAGTGGGAAGAGAGTGACTCATTTTTTAAATATTACCAATCAACCTAGTGAAGACCAGGAAAGAAGGAACCCTTTCCCCGCAGAGGATAGCAAAATAAAATAAATTGATTATACTTCTTTTATTTATTGACGTATCTACACGAAAACCAGTATAATTATGAGTACATTATAAATATGAGTAGGTACAAAAGAAATCCTTATTTCTAAAGAAATTAATTCCAGCAAACCTACGACAGGAGAGATTAAAAGAAACGTAGACGAATTAGATGTAAAGTGAATTAGAAAAAAATGTAGGTGAATGTATGTGATGTTTATTCGTCGTTCAAGGTTACTTTTAGTGAGGCTTTGAAAGTAGTACTAAAATGGTACACAATAATTAAATCTAACCTAAACTAGGATTTAAAACCTGTACCTCGGGTACCCTAAACGCACTACAGTATTTTTTTTACTTAATTAAATCTGTAATTAATCGATTTGTTGAAAGCTGACAAGTACTCAAACCTCTAACTCTTCATATTTTTGTCACATGAAAGACTCACTATATCAACCGCAATAATCGTCAACTTCTCACTGAAATAGTCAAATACACCGCACTGCGTGATATCATAATATAGATAAAATCAGATCCCCATTTCCCCCAAATCATATGAAACCGTATTATTCTCACTTCCGCACCTTTCATTACCTTTCCTCAGACATTATTTTCTCCTCTTTCATTAGTATTCGCGAAATCACAACACGTATATTTCTTTTGTTGGGCCATAAATATGACCCATTACGAGTCTAAATAGGTAAATGAACTCAGCAGGTCGACTTTAAACAAAACGTATTTAGAATACCCGAAAATTTGACCACTAATCATGCCAAAGGAAAATATTCATTATGCCTACAGCTAAGGAGTAAAATTCCCTGCCGAAGGCTGTTTTTCCTGATAGCTATAACCTAGGAGTCTTTAAGTCAAAAGTGAACAGGTTCCTTCTAGGCAATCGTGCTCCATCGTCGGTCACATCATCGCTTCCCATCAGGTGAGAAATAGAACTCAAAAATAACAAAAGGGATATAACGTATGATACTAAAAAAGTTATGATTATACATGTGGATGGATGGAGAGGTAGAGGGAGGCCAAAGAAAATATGGACGGATTGTGTGAGTAGTGATATGAAAGAACAATGGAAGGAAAAAACGTGTTGCGCCGACCCTAAATAACACGGGACAAGAGCAAGATGATGATGACGTAGAAATATCAAAATATACTGCTTGCTGCAATGATATGATTTTTACTATAAGATATGCTAGCTGTGACAAATCTGGCATTCAATTATAAGATGTGCTAACTACTGTCTCTAATCTGGCATTCAATTATAAGATGTACTAACTACAAGGACAAATCTGGCATTCAATTATAAGATGTACTAACTACAGGGACAAATCTGGCATTCAATTATAAGATGTACTAACTAATGGGACAAATCTGGCATTCAATTATAAGATGTACTAACTACAAGGACAAATCTGGCATTCAATTATAAGATGTACTAACTAATGGGACAAATCTGGCATTAATTTATAAGATGTACTAACTACAGGGACAAATCTGGCATTCAATTATAATATGTATTAACTAATGGGACAAATCTGGCATTCAATTATAAGATGTACTCACTACAGGGACAAATCTGGCATTCAATTATAAGATGTACTAACTAATGGGACAAATCTGGCATTCAATTATAAGATGTACTAACTACAAGGACCAATCTGGCATTCAATTATAAGATGTACTAACTACAGGGACAAATCTGGCATTCAATTATAAGATGTACTAACTAATGGGACAAATCTGGCATTCAATTAGTAGTTTCTAAAATGGACCTTCTGAGTTATATTTTTATTGTACCAGGTACTCATGGTATAATTCATCTCAGTGGGGGTAAATATTCGTATTTGCCCTTATTTCGCGTGACAGGTACTTCATCAAGTCAAGGGTGTAGCGGTACAGTTGTTTCGCAACAGAAATTGTTTCAGTAACACGTATTTAGTGATATGTAGTGATAGTGTGCTGATAGTGAGCTTTTGTGAGTCAGTTATTTCATTATACTCTTGTATTATAAAATAGATATATTTGTTTTATAGAAGAGTTAACTTTTTTTAACTTACCCACACTCATATTTACTCTTGTATCGTAGGTGCGTCCACTAATATATAATTCACATTTGTAGGAGGTAATCTCTGAAAGTACTGTATCAATTGCTAACATTTTTTTACCGATAGAAAGCTGCTTTATTCCTGAGTGACATCTAAAGGCTATATTTTATGTACGCAGGTAAAGCCGCAGGCCAAAGCCAGTATTCAATACATCCAGACCCCGAACAAATATCTATAGGACATTTTTTCTGTTTTGGAATTGAACCCGCGACACGCAGCGCAGCAGCCAATCGCTCAACTACTGCACGACCGTGCTGACTAATATGTAAGTAAATTATTTACACACACCGCTTTTGGTAAACCTGTTACCTTCGTCAATTTACTTTAATCTAAATATTCACGACTATTATTTTACTCTTCTACTATTGTTTATCTATATTTCTTGACGATATTCTACGAAACAATGGATATCTTAGATCCGTTTACAATTTTCAACTTATTTTGTCACACGAAGTAAAATCATTGAAAAAAAAAACAAGTCAAAACTCGTCCCATCTTCCCCTAACACCAGTGATCAATACCTTCTGCCAATTAATAAAACTTTATCGCTGTTTAATTTAAACATTCCTAATAAACACGCCCATTAGACCATGACGGAATTGTCTAGTGTTCCGATTACTGAAATGTAATGAAATTTCACTAACACTGCCTCGCCGGCGACCGCAGACCTAGAACGATATAACTGTAGTTTGCGATACGGGATTATAGCATGTATTTCTGAGAGTAAAGAGTGATTATTGTGTGTGACTAGGTTTTAATTAAATTATAGCATCTTGTGTACAAAGCGGAAATTGTAGCAACATTAACAGATCATCTGCTACGACTGACTCGGGTTAGTGTGAGCTTGTTAAGAAAAATGATATGTTTGAATCGTTTTAGCGAGATAATGGAGTTCTATAAAATCCCATTTTTTTTTAATAATATAAATTTGTGCTTGACTGCGATTCCACCTGATGGTAATCAGTGATGCAATCGTCGATGGTGAAGTGCAGTAGTTTATGAGGAGCCTATTCACTCTAGCCTTGAAGACACCTAAATTATAATCGGACGGGAAGACCACAGCAGGCAAATTGTTCCAGTCCCTCGATGTACGCAATATAAACGATGAGGTGAAACGCTTAGTCTGGATCCTAGAGGTTTCAGCAAAGAAAAGGTGGATACTCGCCGTACGTTGAGTTGCCCATATATACTAAACTCCAATGTATCAACGTCAATATCAATAAATTAATTGGCACTTTATGTTCTGGGTTAATTAATAACTACGATTTTCATTTGACAAGCTTTCGACAAACTTATATTTCGAAGTTTAATTAGATTTGTGAATGCATGGCAAGATTTTGAAATGCAATATGCATTCATTTAAATATTCTATTTTATTATTATTTTCAGTTTATAATAATAAACCTATTAAGCTATAATATTTATTAGTCAAGATGTTTATAAGTAGTAAATAATTCTATTTATAAAAGTAGGTAAATAAATACAAAATTACGGCCACTTATGAAAAAATCGGGTAAGTGCGAGTCAGACTCACGCACTGACAGTTCTGTACAAACTAACCTATGTAAATAGTTCGATTCCCAAATCAATTAGTCACGAGAATTTTTCCGTATCGACCTATATGTTTTGATTTCCTAGCGAGTGCCAAAATATGCGCCTAAATGGAGCATAAACGATCTTATCTGTAGGTTGCGTTGATTTAGCAGTTTGATTTTTTAACTGGTACGTGTGGTAGTTGACCTGAATATTTATTATTAATTTCAGCTTTATACCTTCACGCGCTCCTGAGAAAAACGGTCGATAGACGGACAGACGGACAGATAGCCATGACTTTTTAACCTTATAACAATTTCAAAAGATTTTTTCAATAAACAGTACCCAGTCAGCATCTAAGCCCATGGGATGGTGTCACAGTATGTCAGCGGGACTTACGACCGAACGTAAAGAAGTTAGCCGCAGATACGCTGCGCTGTATCGCTGCAGCGCTGGAAAGCGGCCAGGCGCGCGTGAAGCCGTATTCGACATAAAGTGTTATGCTTTAAAATATTTGCTGTGAACCCGGGCCCGTTTGTTTTGTGGTATCTGTTTTAGAGATTTACTCGTTTTTGTGTACATGCCGCGTTAAGTTAGAGTATTTTTCAACCCCAGATATATGAACTTTTGAGCGGAGTACCACCGTGTCCTCATGGGGACGATCGGCAGGAATGACCTCTCACACGGGGCCCTGATACAGAGGCCATGGTCCGATGCGAGGAGGAGTGGCAGGCGGTCGCCTCCTTCTGCAAAGCAGTAATGCTAGCAAAGAAGGCGGACGTACGGGTGAGGGAACCTCTCGCCTCAGTCACCGGGATCCCTACCCCGATTTCCGTAGGCGTGGGCTCGCGGACGGTGAACAATGGTAGCTCGCTGTCATGTCGTCCGGTAACCGTCCGGACCGAGTCACGTAGTGTTTCACGCGCGCCACAAGGAAATGTCTGCAAAATCGTAAGGGCCCGGTAGGACCGAAACCTACTGGGTTTGCTTCTGAAAGGAAAACCCAGGGGCGAACACAAGGCAAAGGATGATTTCCCACCTAAAAAAAAGATTCAAATTCAATCAATCTATTAAAAATTTTATCCAAAATTGTTTGAGAACAAACTTATTGTTGACAAACTATTTTGGATAAAAATTGTAATAGATTGATTGATATTTAGTTACTCGTCTGTACCATTTTTGTTGAGCTACTCGATATAACTCTCAAACAGTGCTGGCCAAGCGGAAACGGCTACAATTTTGCATAAATTTACGAGTTGTTGAATCGTCTGGGATCCGGTAAGTACTAATGTGAATTTTTCAATTCATATGTACTTTTTAAGTATATCTAGGATATTACTGGCACCCTGTGCCTCAAAAAGCACGTAAAGCCGTCGGTCTCGATCGTCATTCGTAGATCTTTGATAGTCGTTATAGGTAGTCAGACGCCTGGAAGTCTGACAATGTTATCCAGCAACTGGGTTGTGTAGATCTGACAGGCATTCGCTCAATTCAAAACACGGATATTTAACCGCACCCAGTTGGACTGGAAACCAACCCGAAGCTATTTACGAAAGGCTAAGGAGGTGATGAAGTCTAAGCTCTGACACAAGCAGACGCCTTATTTTGTGTTCTTTATTTCTAAAAACGGTGAAGATAGATATCGTGAGAAAACTGGTACACAATGTCTAAAACCATTAAATTAACACCGCTCCCATGGAGAAAAGTGGAACTTAGCAGGCTGATTGTGATGCTAAGTAAACCTCATGAATACAATACTTATATCAAAGACTTCCTTTTTCATTTCTTCCACAACACAAACACAGCCGTACACACTGTTGCTACACGTTTGTAACATTACCCTCATTATCGCCGGCCCATTGGTCGTCAAGCGTGTAACGTAATGCGGCTGTCGCTCGAGTGTGCTCGGCCAGTCAGCCGGCAAAACAGGGCAATGTTATTGAAAGCCAATATCATTGTTGTTATGAGGTTTACTAAGATAGTAATAATTGTTGTGTTAGTTTTCCCAGAACTGTTGCTAATGATTTATTAGTGGTTTAACGATGATTCACCTTGTTCGTTTAGGTTGCAAACGCTTGCTGAATATGATGTGCTTAATTTTATTTTTGTTTTGAGCAAAATATTATTTAGTTTTTTATAGGTAATTTTTTGTGCTTACTTAACAGCAAAAAGCCCAATCCCCACTAGTAGTATCACCACTGCTGAAAAACGGTTAAGGAAATTAGCATTAGGAAAACGGCATGACCTATAACAAAAAAAAAAATCAAAGATATCCACCATCTCACACTTGACTAGCATGATGGATAACGGCCCTACGGCCCATTCCTTCTCCTAGAGAAGTCGCTCGCGTCCCAGCAGCAATAAGGTTATAAGGCTGATTATTATGGTATTGAAATATAAACTCATTAGTTATGAATTATATTACTCATAATTGGGAAGTTCTCGGTAGACGGTAATTAACTTATGAATACAGGTTACAACGTTAATATAATCTATAAACATATATTAAGATAACACCTCCCGTAAATACACGTCGCTAAAACTTTGATAATAACATTACTCCATTGTGGTGACTTTGAGTAATGAGTGCGCACATCAATTTCAGATGAGACGCCTCGATTCACTCACAGTGCCTACCTAATTACCGACTTATGTCGGAGTGATAAGCAAATGGAGTACTACCTATGAAGTCTGACAACCAATCTTGCCGATAGTATCATCGTGTTTCTCAGTAACTGGGTTGTAGAAGTCAAATAGGCCAGCGTCGGTTCATAATTATAATATTGTTTACCTACATCCAGTAAATTGAAATTCGGGTAGAACATAACCTGTCATTCAATCTCATTATTTCAAAAAAAATAAATTGTTTTTTTTTTTGAAAACAAGCTTTATGATAGAAAAATGCATGTCCTTCCATTCGCTTTTTATTCCTTGTACATAACTTGTGGGCGGCAGAAAATTTGTGACTCACGTAAATTTAAGTCTAGACTTGTATGAAGCACTTTGCACAGTTTTTGTTAGGGCTTCGGCTGCAAAGAAGTGGACGTCATTCAATCTGTTGAAGTGGCGTTGAAGGAGTATACATTGTGAGTTTTTGTATGACAGGTATGAACAAGTCTGGAGTGTTTTGAATCAGATCATAGTGATTTTCAGTTTGTATTGAAACGTTTTCTGTGACTTTGCTACTTTATGTAAGCTAAAAAAAGTGTTGTTAGTGTCTTACATTTTGGACAAATAAATACATCGCATTTCCAGTTACCTGTATATATTGGGACCTCGTGTAAAGAAGCAAACATACTAAATTATTCGGACGTCAAAACACGGGTAAGTTCTACTTTATCTGAAGAGATTTTTTTGACAAGTCTCGCTCTTGGGCAGTGCGGGAGATAGTGTCAGACTTTTATTGACTAAAAACGCACTCCTGTTCCTTCTTTGCCTTCGTCCCAGGGCCCCGGGTTTCACTTTCACACTACCCGTGACCCCAGCAGGCTTCGACCCTGCTAGACCCCTACGATTTGCTGACATCTCCCTGAAGCGCGCGTGGAACAGTACGCACCGTCGACGACTTGAGCTCGGTCCGGACCGTTATCAGACGATCGTCGGTCGGTCGTCCGCAAGCCCGCTCCTATGGAGGCCAGAAATCGGGATCGGTTGCCTCACGCGATCGGCCGCCTCCTTTACTAGCTTTACTGCTTCGCAGAATGAGGCGACCGCCTGCCACTCCTCCTCGCTCCAAACCATGGCCTGTACCAAGACCCGGCGCAAGAGATCACCGCCGCCGATCGCCCCAACGAAGACACGACGTTGCTCTGCTCAAGCGGAGCGCACTGGGCGATCCACACAGTGGCGACACCCGGGAGTCGCTTCCGCTCGAATCCGGTGCAGGAACTTCCCGAACTTACCGTCAAATATTGGTTTATGAATGTATTTCTTTAAAGAGAATATTGAAGTAGGTACACTAAAAATAATTAAATCCATCTGTGCCACCAAGCCTATTTCTACTGACTGTTAATGATAACAGCGCTCATTGTGTTAAGATTTCATGAACACTTCATAGTTATCACCACGACTTTTAGAATAACATAGAACCATCTGATTGTGTGCGTACGTGCTTGAAATCTTAAGGGGAATGATAATTGCTATGGTAATGATAAACTAAATTATTCTTATAAGATGTTGTGGTTTATTATTTGTATTCATTTTGCAATTATTGTTTTCTCTTTGGTACTACTGTGAAAAGTATTGTCACAATAAAATTATAAAGGTGAATGTTTGTTAGTGTTTTTGTTACTTCTTTACGTTTGAACTACTGAGCAGATATATATGAAATTTGGCACACAAGTAGACCATATCCTGAAATAGCACATGAATACTTATAATAGCGAATAAAAGCGACGCCACTGGCAGCAGCTCCCGGGAATCTTTAAGTCAAGAGTGAATAGGTTACTTCTAGGTAATCGCGCTCGATCGTCGACCGCATCGTCGCATTCCATCAGGTGAGATAGCGGTCAAGCGCGAACCTATAAAGAATAAAAAAAAAGATAATAAATCATAATTTTATAAGTATTGTCGCTAATGGTCCTGTGTTCGGTTGCTGGGCCGCAGAAACAGTTAATAATCTTGATTTTCGAAAGGTGGATGTCAACAGGCTCGGCTTCTATAACATTTTTTTTAAGCCAAACATCATCCAATGTCATCTTTCGATCTTGGGCGGAGCAAAAGGGTATGTCAGACTTTTATAAACCCTCTCCTGTTCCTTCTTTGCCTTCGTCCCATGGCCCCGGGTTTCACTTTCACACTTCCCGTGGCCCTCGGCTCCTATTACATGGGATTCAAACCTGGCGACATATGGGTATGCTACATATAGATGGGTATACATCTATCCTATCTTTTTGGTGTTTTTAGGGTTTATATAGAATCGTTTTGTTGTACGTCCGTCCGTCTGTCAAAACACTTTATCTCGGGAACGCGTGGAGGTATCGAGTTGAAATTAAAACCATATACTCCAGTCTACGGTCCCATGAAAGAAAAAAAAATACGGCCGTTTATGTCGCAAAAAACGTGTATTCCAACACTCTCGAGGGAATCAAAATAAATAGGGTACTTCTCATTCTAATTTTGAAATTTGACATAAAGCAAGGTCTTATAGCACAGATATAGAAATAAATCTGAAAACTGTAAATTTATTGTTACGTCACTAAATAATAACATTTTTGGTGATTCGGAAAAATCTTCGAGAATTGAACTATTTACATAGGAAAGTCTGTATGGAACCCTCAGTGCGCGAGTCCGACTCGCACTTGTCCCGTTTTTTTTTGTTTTTTAAGTAACTCCTCTCGGTAGAGCGAGAGGGAGTTGTTTAACTTTTACTAAGTAAATCCCACCCGTCGTCACTCCCGAGTTGCTCTTTACGTTCCATGGCTGTGCTGATTGTTTCGAACAAACGCACAGTACTCCTCTTTCCTTCCCTGATGAGAAAATATTTTGTTTTATGAATGTGAGCTTTCCACTGTTTTTTTTTTATACAGGCCTTCGTATATTTAAAGACCTTTACAAGTATCTTTAAATATATACGAGTGTTTTGTTTGTTCTTGTGTTGAAATGATTTTTTTGGTGGGATAATCATCCAATGACATCCCTCGCTCTTGGGTGGAGTGAGAGGGTGTGTCAGGCTTTTACTGATTAAAAACCCACTTTCGTTCCTTTGTTGCCTTTCATACCAGGGCCGAGTCTTCCTTTCAGAAGTAGACCCTTGGCCCTAGTAGGGTTCGACCTTGCTTGGCCCCTACGGTTTGCTGATATCTCCTTGAAGCGACTTGGGCTCGGGTTACCGGACGGTCGGACAGCGAGCTACGCATTACTCGCCACCCGCAAGCCCGTGCCTACGGTGTCCGGAAATCGGGATCGAGATCCCGGTGGCTGGGGCGTGAGGGCCGCTCCCTCACAAATTTTAATTTTGGAAGTGAAATTGATGCAATAAACGTAATTTTGCATTCTCGATATTTTCTTGTTTAATTGGTTTTCCTACATAATAAATAATCACACTATTATAAAATTTATGTGTGTGTGTATGTTTGTTATTTCTTCACGCTCGAACGGCTGAACGGATTTTGGTGTAACTAGGTAAGCGGGTAGACCTAGACCTTATCCTGCAATAAATATGCTATATATGCTATTGCAGGATAAGGTCCTATATATAACCCATCCCAGAAGGATCCAGGTATCCTATATATATATAGAGGATATCTGGTTATCCCGGGACTAATGCTAAATAATTGTAATTTTATTTTATTGTGTTTTTTGCAATCTTTTGTCAATGTATTTTTTTTTCCTATTTAATGTTATTTTCCCTATTTTATTAACAACATAGGCGTTGTTTTGCGCAATTGACATTTATATTGAAAAACACATGTCACAAAATAAATAAATTTCGATTCTTGACTGTGTTCTCTGGGGATAGTTGTCAACTATGCTGTAGCTGATAGGAGTAATATAATTAATTATCTCACTACAAAATATGTAGTTTACAACACCCAGTCTAATAAATATGCATAATTTAAGTATGAATATATTGTAGGAGCCTGTGCTTAAACTAGGCTCTAGGCCTCTGTTTCAGGAAACCGGTTTCCTACTGCTTAATATTTTAATATCTTAGATTATATACTAAAGCGTAGTATGGTTCCTAACGACTTTATAGCATAGCATAGCATAGTCGGCCTTTTAATGTTCCCACTGTTGGAACTCAGGCCTCCTCTCTAGGAGAGGGAATGAGCGGTAATCCACCACGCAGGCCCAGTGCGGGTTGGTGGATGTCACATGTCTTTGAATTATAAAAAGACTTCTTAATTAAAATTTAGCAGTGGTTATTTAACTTAACATCTAATATTAAATTTTATTTAATTATTCACCCCTCAAATTTAGGGTAAAAACATCGTCTAGTTTGTACCAACTTTCTCGGTCTTTTGCCACTGTCAGCCACCTCGGGCCGGCCACTTTTATTACCTCATCGGCCCATCTTTCTTGAGGTCTTCCCTGTCTGCATTTGCCTTTTGGGCAAAAAAAAAATACCGTTGGTAAAGTTTACCAAAATATCAATTTTCAAAATCTCATCTGCCATTATTTAACGGTTACAATTCTATAACTGCACCTTAGTCTTGTTCCCGGAGCACCGTCGCGCCGTCAGCGGAGCATTAGTGTCAGCTCGCGCGCTGCGGCTGACTCAGCGGGAAGTGCTCGTCGCGGGACGGGCTTTAGATCTCGACGCTTTATTTTATCTGTTAACGGATGTGGTGAAGTTGCGTTGGTATAACGGTTTGTATAATATTTTAAACTAGTTGCTGCCAGTGGCTTCGCCCGTGTGATAGTACATAATTGGTCTAAGAGAACATACTCTCGGAATAAAATATACTCTATGTGCTACTCCAGGATATGTTCTACCCATGTGCCAAGTTTCACTGAAATTGGTTCAGCCGTTCGACCGTGAAGAAGTAACAAACTTACATACACTAAAAGAATCTATAATTATTTACCCATATATTCGCCTCTATAACATTAGTGTGATATCTATTTAAAAAATATTTATGTCATTACATAATTATAGTTATTTTTTTATTGACTAAAAATGAAAGTTACGGTTATTATGAAACTTAATAACAAAAGTTACATTAAAAATATCATTTAACACATTCGGTAACAGCCCTTGAAAAATCGGTTGTTTAATATAAATATGACAACGTATAGGCAAACACAGCTCATGTTTTTGAAACTGTGTAAATACACGGCAAACAGACTTGTAGCGACTTCAATATCAGTACTACGCCGCGCCGTAGCTAACGTAGCCGTGCTACGCCGTAGCTGACTTAGCAGTGCTACGTCGTAGCTTTCATACCAGTGCTACGCCGTAGCTGACGTAGAAGTGGTACAAGCTACAACGTAGTAAGAGAAAACATAATTGTAAAATCTACCACTTATTTTTAAGTTATACAATGTTCTCGTAATTATTTGCATGTAAACAATAAATCCTCATAATGTTAATCCCTGCAGCAAAGTAAACCGAGTAAACAGTTGGTTTAGCTTTGATGCGAACTATTTACGTGTGTTAGTTCCGGCGCTTGGCTGAAACTGTTCCGAGCAAGAGTAAAAACGTATGCTGCACTTTGAATGACTTTATGGAAACAAAGCAGTTTTCGTAAAATGAAACATGTTTGCAAACACTGTATCGTTAGTTTGTGTAAAGTTAGAGAATATAATATTTTTTCTTACAAAACTGCCTTTGTTCAACATTAGGTTTCCAATCGATTCAGTAGGTTTGCGCTCAATGAAAGTAAACATTTAAAAAAAAAAACGTTGCCCAACTCTAGGAATGTAAACAAATAAATACAATATACCTTGACCCAGACAACAATCTGAAATATTTGTTTTGAGCGGGAATCAAACCCGCGACACGCAGCGCAGCAGCCAGTCTCTCAACCACTGCGCCAAACGTGCCGTGTGGGTGAGTTCACTTAACTTAATTTTTAATATAAAATGACGCTAACATTTACGTTAACTAGCTTCACTCGCGTGTCCTATTTCATAGGAACTATACATTGTTTGTGGATAAAATGATATCTAATCCGCAATACTTACAGAAGATTTTATATAATGGCAATCCTAGTCAAATCAAGTATTATAAAATAAAAAGAGTTTAACACATCTTCTTTCTCGTTTAAATGACCGAGGTGTAATGAACTTCGCTATTATTTTAACACTGTAGATGTTACTATCAAACACCAGTGCTCATAAAACATCAGTTTGTTTTTATTTGACCATGTTGGTCAAACGTTGAAAAGTGATGGGTTTGTCATTCACAGCACAATAAACTAAGAGACCAATAGACATACAGCGTTGTGCTACCGGTACATGGATGGTACATTCCATCCATAGGTACAAAGCGTTTTGGGAACACATTTATTGTGCGTACAGCTAAGAAGTGGAATTCCCATCCGGACACAGTATTTCATGATAGCTATAACCTACCTAGGTGAAGGTTGTGGGAATCCGATGGATGTGAGACGCACAGGACCGTTCATTGTGGCGACATTTGGGGGAGGAATATGTCCCGCAGTGGACTGGTGTCTATCGGCTGAAATGATGATGGTTATGATGCTAACCTAAGGATGTTTAAGTCAAAAGTGAATAGGTTAATTCTAGGCAAGCGACAACATTTAAATTCTTTGTCAATACCAATAATGAATAAATTCAAAGCTACTACAACAATAACACTATCACATATTATGAAGCAGCTAACTATTTAATACCAGGCTATACTAAGAATAGTCAATCGCTTGCAGTGGTTAAAACAAGATTTAACAAATACATTTCGAAAATATTTATTCCATTGCTGAATGTTACATTACATATTTTATTATTTAAGCTCAAAAGAACTGGATTGGTTCGTATTGGTCTTAATGAGTAATAAATTTAATAAACCTAAGTTTACGCTATATTCGCCTTAAATCACACAAAATGAAGAAAGTATTTAAAAAAGGAAACTGCAAAAGCAAAATTACCGCTAAATAGTCGGAACGTACCGCAACCGTTCGCATACCACCTCACGGCCACAGAACACTCCTCCTACAGCGGCGTGAGCTCACAAGAATGCAACGTCGGCTGGTTCGAGCTCAGAGCTTTTAGTGTTCAGGAGACCCGGTGCGATCGGGAATAGGTGGCGGCTTCGCGATGTAATCCTAAATGGAAAATGTTAACGTAACGTGATTGTGGACATTGTTGGAATTGGATTGTGATGTAGACTGGTTCGGTGGTACCTACAATTTCTCAGTAAATATATAACATTATACATTCTTGTTGTGTTAATATTAAAGGGTGTTAGTATTAAAGAGTTTTAGCATCAAAGTAACCTAAACCAAGGTGGAAGCATTCTGTTCCAAACTTCTACACCAACTACCTCATTCATGAGGTGAGGATGTGGTCATAATTTAGGGGGCTCACCTACTAGGTCCATGCGGAAATCATGCAGTCTATAGCCCTTTACAAGGCGACGCTGGTGTGGACGCGGTCGCTGTGGAAGCGACCGGTTCGCAAGCTAATCGCGTTCTAAATGGTTCCTCGTATTGAATGCCATATGCGAAACTCAGCGCTGGATACAACACAATTGCAGCGGTAAGTTTCCCTCTTTTAGAAGAGGCTATAAAGACGCTACGGCATCCTTATTTTCCACCTTCCCACCTGACGCAAGTCCTTACTGTAAACGGGAGTTTTGGGTGTCATCATTGTGTGGATTGTTGGGAGGGTACAGTGGAGCATACGGTAAAAGTCTGCCCCGCTTGAGCGGAGCACCGCCGTGTCATCGTAGAAGCTATCGACGGCAGTGACCTATCGCGACCGGCCCTGGTTCAGGTCATGGTCCGGAGCGAGAGGAAATATGAATTTGGGATTAACTCTTTCTGCAAAGCAGTAATGCGAGCGGAATGGCTGAAATAGAGGGAGAGGATATCCTCACGCCTCAGCTGCTGCCGCAGAAGATTCTTCGGAACGTCAGAAATTGCAGAACGATTCACGACCACAGTAATTAGATGACGAGTAATGAGTAGCTCGACGTCACGTCAGGACGGTAGCCACCTGGTAAAGACCAAGCCCGAGTCGACAAGGCGTTATGTTCCACGTGCGCCTCCTAGAGAGGTCAGCAAACTGAAGGGTCCTATTAGAACAATGTTTGAAAGAGTTAGCGCAGCCCCGGAATGCAAAGGGCAACTAAAGGAACACAATGATGACTTCCGTCTTAAACAAAGGTATATATTTAATTAAATTAATGGACAACCACAGACTAAGCTATAAGATTAGACTGTTTTATATACACAACCACAGAGTATATAATGATAAAATTCTAAATATAAAATATCATAGATCAAAATGATGTCAACTGTGTTTATTGTCTAGTGTCTATGGTGCAGCACAGTTATGTTCGGTTTGCACATGGCCCGACAGATGATTATTTTTTATTGTGCGTCTATTTGGGCAGAATAAATATGTTTTCTTTCTTTCTTTTCTTTCTTTAGTTTCGGCTTTTCGCTTAATTCGCTTAAAGTGTTACTGGTTTTGTACAACAGCAAACTTACTGTTTTAACTCAGCTTGGTGCAAACATTGTGCTCTATTGATGACAAATATGGCAACATATCCGATTCCATTACATTGTATGCTTAAAGTTAACTAGTAAAATTGTGTAGCTATATATATGTCGAAGTTAAGACAGGACAGTTATTTTTTAAAAAGCGCAGAACCGCTGACCTTACTCTGGTCATCGGTTCTGCTATAGCTATAGCGGACTATATTTTAAACCAAAGGCAAAGTTAAGGAATTCCTGCAAAATAAGAACACGTAAAACATTTCAAAATAATATTTTTTTAATCAAACAAACATAGATTCTACTTACAATGTTGTCTCTCCAAAAATCGGCATCAAAGTAAGCTCCGCGCTCAAGATGCGCCTTTTATAAACTTGTTCGCCCCACCCGAGGTAAACGTCACTTACAAAACAGATTACGTTTGAATTTAAATACTAGGTTTTTAGCTATTTACAAAACAATGTTCCAAAACTTCAATTTATTTAAAAATAATCACAATTTAATTTTAGCATCAGTTATCAGGTCTAATTAGTCAGAGTCTTGACATTATTTAATGTCAAGACTATTACCAACCAAATTTTACCGAGATTATTTACCTTCCAACATAAAACTATTCTACACATTGGTACTGATTAAACATGTTTGTGATTTTTAATTAGGTAATTATTTTATAGTTAGTCAATTCAATCAGATTAATCAACCAGATCTTCGCGGCGACATATATAATACGGGTATTTTGATTCGAGTATGTATTGTAAAAAAGAGTAAATACAATTTCTAGCTGTTGAAAGTTGGTCTCATCGATAAATAGCTAATTTGACTCCTGTTATAAATGAGAATGTTTTTGATGATAGATGCAAGGATGTTTGTTACTATTTTACGCAAACAATTACTGAACGGATTTTAATGAAACGTTACAGCAATATAGCTCATACATCAGAACAATTTAAAATATAATATATAATTGGTAATTTATATATATTTATATTTGGTGAAGTACTAATTCCACACGAATAAAACAGCTGGCAGAAATAAGTACCTAATACATTGTAGAAGGCGTTCAAACCATTCCATGGCTGTTCGCTCAGTGAACAAGGTCCCAGCAATCAGTAAATAGTGTCAGTAGAAATGCAGTGCCGCTGTTTGCACTATCACACTGTGACACCCTGCCGGAGTGGATTGTGGCGATAGAAACCGAACGGCTACGATAGGGTCGATTATTTGAGAACCTGGGAAATTAAAATTTGTAAATCACACATAATATCTAGTCTACTTTTTCCCTGAAACCTTACTGAACCTCTACATGGCAAAAACCTCTACCAAGTCCATCCAGTTATTCTTTTCTCGTACCGTTTGGAACCAGTTCTCATGCTAAACATCTGGATCATCTCGCCACCTCTTCTCTTTCTTTATATAATTGAAATATTATAATGAGGTCAAATTGTTTTATTTGGAGCAGATAATGATGCAGAAGAAGCGCTGATAGAGAATCAAACTGTCATTAAGGGCCTTAGGCTAATTTTTATTCCAAAATAATGTACAGTACGTGCCTTATCCGATAGACTACGTAAAAAAAACCGCAGGAAAAAGAAAGTCTATACGGCAGCGGGATCACTTTTCTTCAAATAATAACAATATTTCGTTTACTACTGAGATTACTTTTCGTCGTTTAGCAATATGTACGAAACATTAGTTACAGCAACATAAACGTATCTGAAAATTATTTAGAATTCAAATGGTGTTATTCCAAGAAAGGTCTTGATTCTGAAATCAAACAATTCAATACCTAATGACTCGATTCAAAGCCCAGAGTAACGAAAATCAAGCACTGTAATTCAGTAAAAAAATAGGCTGTATTCTCGCAGTTACAAAACAAATCTAGACTCTTAAAAACAGAATCACTTTCCCCAATTTTCCATAGGCCATTAAATGTAAAAACAAAAGCGTTCGTAGGTGGGTGGGCGGCTGAATTTACATAATCGTCGGCGGCTGAAGCACAGCGGCGGCGGAACGATGGCGGGTCGTGAACGCACCGTTTGTCGCAGTCGTGCGGCTCGTGCGCGATCGGAGCTGACTTATGTACTCTATGCTAGATTTACGAGAGTTCGTGCTGCAGGGCTAAAGTGTGCTGAGTGGGTGTTGTATGGTGAAGGGAATTGGAGAAAGGTAGTGGATACTGAATGTAAAAGTCAGTTAAATCAAAAAACCAACATAAAATATTGATAGCGTAGCAGTTTATATAATGAATTAAGAAATCGTATTACGCCAAATATGCTATCGGGCACGCTCAGCGCATTTTGTTTTTTCTATCTTCTATTCACTTTTGTTTTTTTTTAGTTTGTTTTTGTAACCGTTGTGCTGTGTCTGTCCCGTATATCTATTCTATTCTACAAGTAATATGGGACGAGGGTAATAAGATGACTCCCCCTCTATATATATTAGATGCGTTGTGTCAGTCAATGTTTGTATTATTTAGCACCTTATTTAACAGAGCTCTAGAAAAACTAAAGAGACAGCAATTCCTTAATTTCTTTTATCACCACAGTGGTTATAAATGTATATTGAATTGTATTACATCTCCTGTACATTGCCTATTTCTTTCTTCAGTACCTCTTTACAGTAAAAAGGCACTATAAGTACTTCGCCAAGGTTAATAGTAGTGCTTATTGTTACACGTTTCTATCGGCACCCCATTTGAATCACCAGACACATTGTAATTCTGAACTACTATACCTCTCGTAAGTAATCCTGTAACACAGTTACAGTTACGGAGACTAATGAAATTCTAAATTACCCACACTAATACATCAAATAGAATTTATTAGAATGCATGCATTATATTAGGAGACAATTTAGTAAATTGTGTTCAAAGTAACATTATTTGAGATGGCAAGGTTGCGATTTAAGTAAACAACAACTTGTGTTATGCTTTACACAATACAAGCTGTTGTTTTGAATTTAAAAATAGTAAAATAAATAGACTGTATAAAAAAATATACATTTATGTCTGATCACGTGCATTGGTGGTTCCGTATCATTTAATACAGAATCTAGAAGGTAATAGTATAAATAAACGTTTTAAAACATTGTTTATTATGTCTGCATACATACATAAGTAATGCAAATATAATGACTGTAGTTTTGACGGTCTAGACGTTAAACCTTTGCCAAAAAGACAGATAGGACAGAAGAGAGAGAGAGAGAGAGCAATAGGGCTCCGAATAATCCATATAAAATCACCTGTATTAATATGTCAAGTAAAACATGTAGTCAGAAGCTACTTAAGTTTCTGATCAGTCCCTTTGCGAAAATCATTACCATCTTTACTGTCACGCAATCGGGTAAATCAGACTGCAAAGTCAGTGGGCTTGATATGTACCCAGCTCATCAAGTAAACTGCTAGGTACCTTATCTAGCAGTCCTAAGTGCCTATAGCGCTATAAGCATAATACCTAAACAACACATTATTTCCTATTCACCTGCCTATTTATCACTGGGGATTTAACATAAACACTAATGGTATCTCTTAAACGATCTCGAAGGAGGTCCGAACATGAACTCAAAACATCTCAGTCACGCTGTCCACATAATGAAGACAGACATCACGATAATCACGGCTTATATTAAAGTCCCTCAACACATAGTCCATAGTCCCCCGCTCATTAGACCGATGGGCCGTGATCCCCGTCTAAACGCCCCTCAACTAATCCTGGAGCGTATTTATTTAGGTGCTAACGAAATTCTTTCACGGCCCACTGGAATCTAATCAAATTAGAGACAGATTTACTGATTGGTGGCCAGTAAGTTAGCGGGGTCAAGAAAGACATAGACTATCATTTGTTAGGTTGTCACATCATTGTTTCTAATTTGGCCTAACGCCAACAAAAATATGAAATTATTATAATAGAATTGTTTTTTGTACCAATTTTACATAAACCTAAACGGGTACTTTAATAGTCGTTTTTAGAAAAAAGAACCAGCAAGAAGCCGTAATGGCACAAGTACACCATTCAATTAAATTCAAAATGTTATTATTTCACTTACACATATTTTGCCTACATGGGCACTTATAAAATGTCAGCTAGTGCACAGTTTCAAATCTTCGTTTCCTATGGAGAAAATCCAGCAAGAAACTCCATAATTTCTATTTAAAAAAAAATGTTTGATTATACAATATTTTCATATTACAATGTTAATAGATATGTGAGGACAGTGTAGACTTGTCCATATTTCACCCAAAAGCACTATAAAAATAAATCATAATTAAAAATTGGGTTGAAATAGAAAGTAATCTGAGAATCCGCGGAGTTTAAAGTGTTCTTACATCCACATTATAAAAAAAATCTATACAAAATTTGCAAAAAAAAAAAAAATTAAAGCTATAGATGAGATGTTAACAAAAATAAATCACTTCTGTATTTAAGGTGGTTGAGGTCCAAATAATATAAAAAATATTGCGAAAGCAATATGTTAAAAAAAAATATGTACATATAAAAAAAGATGAAGCAGTTAATAGAGACAACGTATGTTAAACTGTTTAGAACAAGCTAATGACCCAAAAGACAAGATTAAACTTCCAGACCGTATTTTTATTAAAACGCAGCCTCTCTCTACCTCTTTAGAGCAAACATTAAAAACTAAAAAAAATAATGTAATAAAGTACTTGAAATTCTTGACTTGACTTGTGATTTTATTGCTTGACCATATACCCTGCTTTGTCCAACTTTGTCCAGCTTAGGTTAGTTGTGTGCTTAGATCTATGTCTACTGACAACTTAGCTCGCATCTTTCATGGCCACGCCACAATCACTTCGTACAGGCTTTATCCGATTTGACATTTGCAAAATTACATTTGCCCTTAAAATTCCTCTCGTTTCCGTCGTTCACTCATACATAAGGCATATTATTATGATTGAGTTATATTCGCTAACGGTGATAAAGTACAAGTTTTTTATATATGTGTTGAAGAAATCTTATTACAATGGAATTATTCAATAGAATATTCGAAGTACTTTTGCCATTGTAGTCATTCGATAACACTCTACATCTTAAAGTAAATCCTATTTTGAGCCAAGTTACTCTTGAAGTGTTTCGGCGTGCAGCAACTAATACTCCAACACATTAAAGATCTCTATTTAAAGTAGGTAAAACATCGTTACATACAACAGTATATTTCCGACAGAGCTATCGGCTATCAAACATATATTTACACCTTCTAAATCCCAACACAAAACGACCAGTTAACAGGCGGGAAAGTGTGAAGACGTAAAGAAACTCCACCCCGTCCCGGCGGGACGGCGCTGGACGACGAGGGACGGAGCGGGACGGGTCGGGACGGCGGCGGGACGGCAGCGGCGCAATAACACTGGATATTGGAAAAGTTCCGCTAACTTTACCTCTGGCCCGCGGGTGCTGTTGGTAACCGCTTAGATTTCACGCCACAGTTTAATCGCTAGAATGGCGCGGAACTAGTGTGACGGTCTGTTTGAATTCCGAACTCAAATATTAACTTTTGACCTCAACGGTGGTGAGAGATTTTAAATCAGAGCCGTATGGCAAACCGAACTATTATATCAACGCTTAACGCATAATTACGCTCATTACAAATACCACAGTGTTTTGTATGAGTACCTACGTACCTACATACTTAACAATAATTGGACACGTATGTAGACGGCTTATTTAGCCAAAGGCCTTTAGTTTTTGTTGTTTTACGAACATTTTTGCTATCAACCAGTTTATTTCGTGGTTTTCGAGAAAAATATGATCCAAATCCCGTATGCAGCAGGACAATAATGAAATCGTAAAGCGAAATGTCATCAGAGGTGCAAAACTAATAGTAACTAAGTCGCGCACCGCGCTCCGCAAAAGTGCATTACTGCTCATATTGTGTTCTGTCCACTCGCTGCGACACAGGACGCAGCACCGCGACACACTGTAATAAAGCACTCTCGGGTCCGCTTACGTCAATTACTCTGAATAAAGCGACCCGCTTTGTCGATGGTTTGTGCCTAATTTGTCACAGCAAATGCTATTTTGGTTTGTAGTTTTTGATGGCACTGTAGCGACCACTTACGTGCTCAATTTGAACATGTACCTACAAACAACCATTAGGTAGTTGCTCAGACCAGACACACCACCCGTTTGGTCGGAGTATCCTCCCACATCAATAGTCGTTGTGGGATTCTAACTACTCAAAAAAAAAACTATAGTTTTTATTGCACATAGGCCTACATGGGCGCTTATAAAGCGTCAGAAACTAGTGCACGGTTCCAAATTGGTCGTTTCCTATGGAGAAGAAACGGCAAGAAACCTCATGGTTACTCTTTTAAAGAAAAAATTGTTGTACTTACAATATTTACATATTACAGTGTTAGTACTCGTAGATATTATGTAAGGATAGTGTAGACCAGTCAATATTGTACTCTGAAGTACAATAAAAATAATCATACACATAAAAAGTGATCTTGTTCTGCCTAACTTTATAGCACTATTTTTTTATTAGATCTGCGTAATAACAGAACGCAAAAATATTAAAACTAAGGCCCTGTTTCACTATAGACTTCGCCTACCAGAGGAACGTTGGCATTCGTATCAAAGTCACATTTATCAAAAACCACATCTGAATATCACATCTAATAAAAAAATAATAATCATGAGTAGGTTTGGTAAAACAGAACTCAAAACTATTGCCAAAAATACTGTCTTACGGTTTCAGGATTAACACCACCTATGGGATTAATTTACTTAAGTTATACAACAACACAGAATGCTCAAGAAGAGTTACTCAGAACTTTTACTTTGGTTTAGATTAGGTAACATTTCTGTTTATCCCAACAATATAAACGCAAAGATATCTTAAAACTGGCTGCTTTAATAGCTAAGCCGCGTTTGCCACAAGACGCGTACTTACCATCTAATGAAGCCGCAGCTTTACGCGCAGTACGCCGCGTATCGCCGGCGCGGCGTAGCACGCGGCTCTTAATACGATTCATTGAACGGTTTATTCTTTGCTGAATCGTATAGACTGTTATGTTTATTTGGGTTAAAAAGATTTCTGTTTTAAAGTGATTTGCTCGAATATTTCATTGGATAGAATAAGTGGGCAGAATTTTTATATATTTTTTTCCACAAATTTCATACAACGTCATCTAGTCTCAAACTAAGGAGAGCTTGTACTATAAGTACTACACAACTGATAAGTATACTTATATATTTCTAAATATAAACATATCTTCTATACATATAATATAATATAACAGTAAAATTATTTACCGATGTTTACGGTTGGCTCAAAAACCACAGAACCGATCCTGTTCAAATTTTGCATTCATAATCCATATAGGTCAGGGCAACTTATAGGATATAAATTATCACGCTATTTGCTATGGGGGGTGAGCAATATTCCAACTATATTTTTCTGACTATTTCGTTGTCTGTTTGGCATATTATTATATACGTTCTTCTTCTTTTCGATTCGATGGTAAACTCGTCAAACTGTTTGGGCCCAATAGGTGGCTACATTAATAGCAGCATCGGTAGCACTCATCAAATCCTCCAGAGTGCAGGTGTATGGGCACTTGGGGCATTCTAGTATGTGGCTCATGTTTTGAACAGGAGCACCGCAGTCACATTGAATATCCGACGGGTCTATAAAACCCCATTTTGCCAAGTTGTGTTTGCAGCGGCCTACCTGGGTTCGCAACCGATTTAGTGCTTTCCATATAGGCCACTGCAAATCGCGCCCAGGCGGGAGATGTATGTATGTATGTATGTATGGAATCGAAGTACCAACGTATATTATATACGTTGTATAATATACGTTGGTACTTCGATTCCAATAATAAAAAAAAACAGCATATTTTAAACATACCATCGACATTTTTACTTCACATTTTCGTAATAATGCTAGTGATGGAAACAGGCGTAACTCCGACTACCAACCACCGTAGGCACGGGCTTTCGCACGACGTGCAATGCCGTCCGGCTATTGTTCGGACCGAGCCTAAATCATCGACAACGCATCGTGAACTACGTGTTCCTCAAAGAGATATCATTGCTCAGCAGGTCCGATGGCTACCAGGGTCATGGCAAGATTTCTGAAAAGGTAACACGTGGCCCTAGAACGCAAAGAGTAGTTTTACTCAGTAAAAGTCTGGCACGCTCTCCCTCTCCGCCCCACAGAAGTTATTAGATGATTACCAACATGAAAAAAGTGTTCCGTCAGTGTCCGTCAGTGCCTTACAGTAAGTCCCGTCACAATCGGTACAGCCGTTTCGAAAATGTCCTTTCCCCAGGAATCAGGATGTTGGCCCATCGCCAGAAATACGTCCCGTTTCCGCAAGAATATAAGAAGTAACTTAACAAAGAGGTGTTGAGGTGGAGAGTAAGGTGCTGAATGCAGCACCATACTCTCCGCCTCAATACCTCTTTTAACACAACTGTTAATATTAAGATCATGAACTAATTAAATCGATACAAACAAACCCTTTCATACCACATTTTATATAGAATCTAATGACAATTATATATATTTTCCCTTTAATATATATTATTTACATACATTTTTAATTCAATTGATAATTTTATTATAAATTGATCTAATACATTTTTAAGTGTAATAAAAAAGATATAAATAATTTTAAATGTTTGCGTATGATGAAATGTGGCTGAGCTGTAATGTAATCTTAAGAACTATTTTGTATTACCCATATTTGCAAAATAAAATTCTATTCTATCACACCCAAGTTCTCACTAACCAATAATTATTCAAACTATTGATATTTCATTCAATTAGAGAATAAACTACGTTCTATAACTTAAGTAATAGATGTCGAGGAAAAAACAGCCAGGCCAGTGAGCGAAGATCGTCACTCACTAGAAGCCTGAGGAGGCCGACGCCGTCGTCGCCGTGGCTGAGGCTGAGATTTTGCCCCGCAAACATGATCAGATCGGCACACCAACGATCTGATCATGTTCGCGGGGCAAAATTGACGAGAAATTGCTCAATACAAAGAGGTTTGGAAAGAGAAAGGAGAGGTCCTTGCTTAGCAGTGGGACACAATGTAAGTGCATAAACACAAACAGACAGACATTAATATAAATCCTCCGTTATTATTGCCAAGCATTTTCGAAGCTTTGACCCGATATGAATGCAGCTTAACGCCAAAGTTGTGCACAGCAGAATCTGCATCAATAGAGTATATTCAAATAGGTTTTCTCGCGATTATACGCATTGTCTGAGATATACCAGGCGTTATTAAACGGTAGTATTTGTTACAAATGTACTAAGTAATATTGATTGAATAAGTCTACTGAAGGATTATAATTAGGAAGTGGGAGGTAGATTTGTGGAATCAATCCATTGTTATATTGTGAAATTAGAATCTCGCTCTGATTAATAATCCGTTTTGCGATTGTTTGTG
This sequence comes from Mythimna pallens, assembly GCA_961205895.1. NCBI lineage: Eukaryota > Metazoa > Arthropoda > Insecta > Lepidoptera > Noctuidae > Mythimna > Mythimna pallens. The sequence continues at coordinate 26,206,222 of OY540828.1, read as the reverse complement.
TTGCTTTTGATGAATTCAATCTAAATAATAAATGCAAGGTTTACACTAAATTCTTATGTATATTCACGTCTATATTCTATGAAAGGTTAAAAAGACTACCATGTATAACATAAAGTGTACTGATTGCATAAACGATGACGACCTTTCGAGTCCATCCCTGGTTCAGACCTTGGTACGGGGCAAGAGGGAATAGGAATTAGTCACCTCTTTTTGTAAAGAGGTGGCTAAAACCGTGACATAGAGAATAGCTTCTCACTCTAGCCGCTGTTAAAAGAGACGCGCCCCGGATAGAATCACAAGGCGATTCCTGGCCATTGAAGGCGCGTGCCTGAACATGGGGCTTTTACCAAGCTGGAGACGACGGTGCGTTGTGTTCCGTGTATGCCTTCATCTTAGTAGGGCTGATACTTGTTAGGGCTGTGAGAATGTTCGAAAGAGTTACAGTTGCGCAGGAACGCGAAAAGAAATTTAAAGAATGCGAATGTGTTTAAGCGCCAGTAAAAGTCTGATAAACCCTCTTGCTCCACCCAGAACGGAAAGCTATTTGGTGCACCTAGAAAAAAAAAGCTGTAGGTACTGATCCTACACCTATTTTTCTCCAGGTATGTTTAAGCCCCGAGCATCCTCCACTTCCTCCGCCCAATAAAGCAAGCCTGTTGACACTAATCTACTTCGGGCAGCTACTAAGAAAATGGGAAATCAAATCCGGGACCTCATGCTCAGTAATAGCACTACCTACCTCTATAAACATCAAACAAGTTTCAAACAATTAAGTTGCATGAAAAAATAAATCAAAAGTACTTACTTAGGTATTATTATCCAGTTAGGTTAGGTACGAGCCACGCACAAACGTTTGCGTAACACAACAAGCAATACAATACATTCCAAGTAAAAACTCAAGTACCAAAAGTAGCCTACATTAAAGACGATCGTACAAAATTTTATTCCGCGCTAAATTGCAATTTTATTCAACTAAAATAAGATTGCAAACACGATTCCGTCTGGAAGTGCTTTTTGTGCTCGCGGCGTCGAACGAGATCCAAAGTTAAGCGTTATTATTCTACTGTTTTCTTATTTACAAACATTACGCCGGCTTACGGTCGCCAGAAAGAAAACACGTACAAAAAGGTATTGCGATTTAACGCACTGAGAGGGAAAATTGTACCGAGAGTATTTGATAAGGGGGCGTTTTGTTTTGTGCGGGATTTCAATTTTGTGTGAAGAAAAATCTCATCTTGAAGGTAAGGAATTATGTTAAATCAGCATGAACGACCGAGTGTATGAGTACTTGTGTTGGTAGTGGAATAAGTTATTGTTAATTCCAGAATTTAATAATATTCATACGAAAAGCGACAAACAGTACCGTTTTCATAATCTAATATATAAAAATCTTGTGTCGCAGTGATTGTTATCAAACTCTTCTGAAGTGGCTTGTGTGTAGGTTTGAGAATAGGTTGCAGGCTGCTTTTTACCCTCCTACCCCCCCCCCACACTTCTTTATGTTTGATAATTTATATGGCAGAATAACTTTTACCGGGTCAGCTATTAGCAATATGGTAGCAAGTACCTTTAATACCCTTGAATTTGTAACAGCGAGCGGTGTAAACATCGACATTACCATTAGTAGTCAATTGTACTTTTCGTCTTAAGACCTACATCTTTATTTCAACAAACATTCGCACTCCATCGCACAGATGTTACGCGTAAAACAATTTCCTTTTCAAGGACCTTTAGCGAGCGTGACTTGGCGGGAAAACGTTTTGCACTCAGCTCGTAGAGCGAAATACAGAAAGGATTAGTGCGCTAAGCTAGCTCCGCTGCGTTTTGCCGCAGCGTTTTTTAGCTCGCCACTTCGCTAGACGCGTTTTTTGTCATTGCTTTGAAGCTCTCCGGTCAGACGGGTGTAATTGTCCTCTTTAATCTTGCTCGTGTTTGATTGGTCTAAAGTACCAGCTGGGGTTTGTTTTTAAATTGCTAGTGATGAAGGTGTGTGGATACGATTGTGGGTGTTAGAGGGATTTGTTTTACTTGTTGTCGACGATGGTTTTATTGATAAGCTGCATAACAGAGTGTAGCTCTTCCTTTGAAGAATGAGTACATTGATTTGGTTATTGAGTTGAGAGTTATTTGGATGGTAGAGGTTTATTTTTCCTCTCTACCTCTGACAAAATCAGAGTCTGTTACTTAACTATTTCTCTAGCATTTCAGTTCTCTCTATCTTTCTTCTCGTAATTTCGCAAACTGTCTTATTTTTATCTATCATGTTTCAAAGTCAAAGTCAAAGTCAAAGTCAAAATTTTTTTATTTCACATAGGCCTACATGGGCACTTATAAAACGTCAGAAGCTAGTGCACGGTTCCAAATTGGTCGTTTCCTATGGAGAAGAACCGGCAAGAAACTCCATGGTTACTCTTTTAAAAAAATGATTGTTTACAATATTTTCATATTACAGTATTAATAGACATTATGTAAGAACAGTGTAGACCAGTCGATATTGTACCCAAAAGCACAATAAAAATAATAATATTTAAAAAAAAAAGAGTGAGTCGTAATAGGAAGTAACCTAAGAATTCGCGAAGTCCACGGTGTTCTCACATTCACATTAAAAAAAAAAAGAAGCTAATAAAAAAAAAAAAACAAGAACAATAAATAATTACAATTATCAATAAATGACATGTCAACAAAAAGAAAATTACTAACGAATTTATGGTGGTTGGCGTCTACTAATATAAAAAATATTGCATGCATTTCATTCTTGTGAGTTGGGTTCTTGTTGTCTTACTCTAATATATCTAGATATATGTCTTCTTTTCAATCTTAATTTAAATACCTATTACTCTACTGAATGGTAGAGGTTAAGAAAGTATTCATAGCCTGTAAAGCTCAAAATTACAAGAAATAAACAAAACATTCATATGTTTTGTTTAATTCTTGTATTTTTTTTTAGTTTTCTCATAATGATACATATAACAACGTTGTTAAGCGAAGGTAAGGCAGCCTAATCAGGCAACACGTGAACTATATATAACTATATGTACGAGGATTATCACCAATATTTAGTTCTAACAAAACTACTGTTAAATGCTAACCTACTTTGTATCATTTCGTAGAACACTATCGTATATTTCCAGAGACATGAGCACCTCAGAGCAGACCACAATCCTTGTGGGCGCTCCAATATGCCTATTTGTAAAGGTATTGTGTTTCCATCCCACATTTCACATCTGAATTCTAATTCTCTGTCACTGTAGACTTGTAAAACGGTATTTTAACAGGATGTTTACAATAACTACATTCGCTTTACAAAAATCTTCTAGAAATCTTGACTGTGAGATGACCAGATGTGTCAAAATCACTAACTAAAATATTGTAGGCTTCGCAGTCTTGTAGATTATTTTCCTTTACGATTTACTTTTTAACCGGCAGCAACAAAAAAAGGAAGCCTAAACATCTTGACGCATTTGAGCTTGTTAGGTGTCGTTAGGTCTCCCTTAGATATGAGAGTGACAGTGGTTACATAAAAATTATGAAAAATTAAATTCATAAATAATTTGTTGGTGCCAAACTATATGTTTTGAATGTCTTTTTTTGTGACAGTCATGTGTATTAAAATAAAGGGCTTGAGTTGATGATTTGAAAAGTATTACTCACTAAAATGTAGGAAATAAACCTTTTTTATTTCCTGAATTTTACACAGTTTTAAATAAGCCTACACCAAAAAAAAACCTGCCCAGACTCACGCACTGAGGGTTCCGTACAAACTTCTATGAAAACAGTTAAATTCCCGAATTGAGTTACAAAGATTTCTCTTTTTACGGATTTTCAAATTTACAGTTTTCAATTTTCTCCTTTACATGTGCTAAGATCTTGATTCGTGCCAAATTTCAAGATTCTAGGTCAATGAGAAGTACCTAATATAAGTTTTTTGCGACATAAATATTGATTGTTTTTCATAGCTTCAAGGGACTGCAGACTTGAGTATATGGTTTTAATTTCAACTCGATACCTCTAAGCGTTCCCGAGATTAAGTGTCTTGACAGACAGACAGACAGATGGACAACAAAGTCATCCTATAAGGGTTCCGTTTTTATCTTTTGAGGTACGGAACTTAAAAAATACTAAAGGCGACGTCGATGGTTGCGTCAAATCTATGAATGAACTAATTAAATTCAATCAACTGCATCAGACATAAAATGATTTATTTCAAACTTCTTAATCGTTTTCTGCAGTCGGGTTTTTTACTTATTTGTTTTACTTCCGCTTCTGCGTTTGTCTAGTGACAAACAATTTTTTTACATTTTCACAACATAAACTATAAAACATTTGTATTTTATTTGATTTATGTTGTCATTATCATTTTCATAATTTTTTATAGTCATTTAGTCTTTATAGGGACCGTTTTCAAAGCTTCAAAACAGAATTTCAGCTTGTTCTCACTTATCTCTCTGTTTATTCTTTGCTCTGTATATTAATTCGAAGTATTGGCCTTAGCTGGATATCTTGCTAACTGACACGTGTGATATCGAATATCAAAGGAGAATTAATTAATCAATTGAAATGTACTGGGTACTGTGATGTTGAGTATTGCTTATGAGGCAGGGAGGGTAGGCGTGGATTACAGATGCGAATAAATGTTGATGTGAATACTATATAGTCCTGTGATCACTCTTTTGTGGTTTTATAATGATTTTGAAGTTGCACAAGTAGTATTTGAGAGTAGTACTTAAATGCTGATGATAATAAATTATTATAATAAATTAACAAAAATGGATAGGAAACTCAAGCATGTTTCAAACTGCTGTTTGTGAATGTGAGACCAGCAGCTCAGCGCTTTTTTTACCCGACTGCTACTACTGAAGTAGGGTTATGTTTTTAAATCCTAAATATGAATACAGCCCTACTAACTAATATTTACACAATGTTTTCGGTAGTCTCTTATTATTTATCTATTATTATTTATTTTATACATAATAATAGATAAAAGGAAAAACTGACTGACTGACTACGACTAGAAGCGATTCAGTTTTCTGTTATGACGTAGTTGAGTACTAAGAGGATTTTCCAAAATATACCCTCTAAGGGAATAATAATAATAATATTCCACAACTATCACACAGCGCCGTCTAGTCCCAAGCTAAGCAGAGCTTGTGTTATGAGTACTAGACAACTGATAAACATACTTATATATTTCTAAATACATACATATTATAGATTAATTACACCCAGACACAGAACAAATGATCGTGCTCATCACACAAACATTTGTCCTGGGTGGGAATCGAACCCACGACCTCCGGCATAGCAGTCAGGGCCACTAACCACTAGACCAACAGGCCAGTCAAGGAATGAAATAACGATCCATAGTTTGTATGGAAAAACTTACTTTCACGCGAGCGAAGTTTCTGGCAGACGCAGTAAGAGGGCAAATAGGCAGTTCATTACAAAGTAGGCCAACATCTGTTTTTATGAAATGATAATATAAATAAAAATAAAAAATATAAAAAAATCTCCTAAAATGATAATATCATTCTAAATTAATTTCCTTTATATAAAAATAAACAACAAACCATAATCATCCCAATAAATAGAGCTGATCAAAACTCAAGTAAGTTTTGGTAAGGTTGACCATTCCAGACGATACCTATCGGGTTCAGTAACCGAACGACGCAAAACGAGTTAAGCGTTAAATAAATAATGCTCGGATGTAGGAGCTCCTTGGACGTAATAAGATATCGTAATCGAATCCTGTTGAGTGGTAATGAGGGGCACAAAGCTAGCTCTCCAATTGTGAATATCGAGGTTAAGGAATCAGAAACTCTGGAGTTCACTTTGCAATCAAGAAGTGCAGACTTCTTTGTGAAATAAAATTTCGAGCTTCTTTTGTTTAAGCAAGTGTCAACTTGATATTTTATTGTTAACTAGCCTTTGCCCACGTATATTAAATATAGCCTATAGGTCACTCAAGAATAAAACAGCTTTCAATGGGTGAAAATTTTTTACCAATCGGACCAGTACTTTCAGAGATTATCTCCTACAAACAAAAAAAAACAAAGTGTACCTCTTTATAATAATAGTAGTGTAGGTTAGGAATATGTATATTAGAATCAGGTTGTATATCAATGGGGTAGGTTTTATTACAAATAGAGTAGCAACGACTGGATATCACAACATGTTGGCTTGCCATTGCCTGTTTTTAAAACAATCAAAATCTAACAGTAATGAAAATCTAAGAGGATTTACGTTTCTCTTAAAATTAGAGAAACACTACTTCTAAGCAAGCGTGATCTATGATTATCCAAGCACTTACCATCAGGTGAGAGAATAGATGCTTTACATATTTTGTCTGTCTTTTTTTTTTCTCTGTAATTTAACTCCAGTATAGTGATCCCATATGGAAAGAGTCTCAAGACCAGTTAAAATACCACCTTGGAACCACACTTCACAACCTATTTTAGGAGCCCGTTCCTGAGGAGAGAGTAAAGGAGTCTCTTCTGAGCCACGCTATGGACGACAGCACGTGATTACTGTACCAGTCTTTCCTGGGGTCACTCAGTGGGCAGTCAAAGCCCCCACTTTGATCACCCGCGTCCCCTGAGTCCCCGTCTACTTTAAATCGAGCAGGTAGTGTTTCAGCATTTTAAGTGACTAGTTAGTTACAGCCCGAATGCCTTCGACTTTTAGACTGCCACGGTCTTACAGAAGGAACTTGCTTCTCGTTTTTGGTCGTCTTCAGCATATCCCTTGCGACTACTAGCAAAGACAGGGCTTGCACGATCCTGGTGACCAAAAACTGCTGCTCAGAGACCCACGCAAGGCATCACAACGGTGTGCGTCAGGCACTAGTTGTCAGACGTTCATGCTGAACTGGACCTATTTTGGTGCAGCCGTGAGGCACAGAACTACATTTTTTGTTACTTCTTTTTTTATTTTTTTGTTTCGTGTTTACCCTATATTGTGTTTGTGCCTTGTGCTGTATAAAATAAATTCTTTTTCTTTCTTTCTTTACATATAAGAGATTTTATTCTTTTAACATGTTAGGGAAAGTTGATGATTCAAAAACAAAATCAGCGCAAAATTAAATCCTTTCTATCCCTTTATTTACCAGATAAACCAACTCCCCAAAGCCTCGGCAACTAAAAACAGGAAAGAAAATCTTTTTTCGTTAAACTCGCCACTATATCTCAATAGTTTGGCACCAAATAGAGATAGATTGCTGCTCGATACCTTTCAACAAGGATTACTGTATTTACTAGCTTGATATTTTATTTATTCAGAATACTTCGCTAATGGGTAGAGGGTAAAATAAATGAAAAGAATTTATCTTGATGATCTAGAATACTATGTTATCATTGAGTTGGCATGTACTAATAGTCAAAATGATTTTTGACTATTACATGCCAACAATTTTGGCAGATTGACTTAAACATCAGCTGATCAAAACACCTATAGCCACAAAAAAAAATTTATATTATCAGTAGCTAAGTGTATGTAACTCGTATCCGCTACAATCATGAAGGTATACACGACAAAGCAAACGCCCAGTGTCCAGTACGCCCACGTTATTACTGTATGGCGGACGCTACGCGTTTTAAATGCTAATAAGTCTTATAAAAAGTATTGTTTTTCTTATCGGTATCGTTAATTCTGTAGCTAAATTCATACCAATTTATGTTATGTGAACTGCTTGCTTATTTATTTTATCTATATAAGCATTATAAGATGCCTTCGGACTATCATTTTTAGATCTTCACAGTCGTTACAAATAATCAAAAGACAGGAAATCCACCAGTCTTGCTAACCATGGGTTGTCCGAAAGGGAACCTCAGGGTCCTCGGATGCCTTTACGTACTACCCCACTCCTATGTTATAACATAGGAGTGGGTTTTAGTCAGTTAAAGTCTGACACGCCCTCACGCTCCACCCTAGAGTAGGAGAAGTTATTGGATGATTTCCCGTCTAAAAAAAAACAGTTTTGCTAGGATATATCAGGTAACCCAATTACTGAGATGTGGAAGTGTGATAGGCAATTACTTGTAAAACACTGATATTCATTGCATCTGTTTAGACTAGAAGCCGACAAACAAAACGAAAAGGCAGGCAGATACCTACGTGACAGTAGGTACCTAGTTACTAGGCCTTATATATTTAATAGAACGATCGTTCTAAAAATATCATTGGCAATGATGCAATTGTCGAGTCGATGCCCCAAGGTCTTGAGCATCGACGCCGAGTTGTCAGCCTGTCAATTTTGTATTGAGTATGTGTCGGAATGACATAACCTAATTTCGCCAAGACCGTACCGTACCGCGATATGCCACCGGTACATAGTGGACCGGAGCCTTTAAGCACAAAGCGTTTTGGGAACACGTACATTGTGCTTGCAGTTAAAAGTGAAATTCCCTGCCGGAGCCGGTGTTCCCTGATAGCTACCATCTGAGGATCTTTAAGTCAAAAGTGAATAGGTTAGTCCTAGGTTAGCGTGCTCCATCGTCGACCGCATCGCCGCTTTCCATCAGGTGAGGTAGTGGTCAAGCGCGAGCCTATCCACAAAAAAAAAAAACACTTTTCATAGTAAAAATAAGCGTCTAAATAACACCAATTTAACATAGGTATTGATAGTATCAGTCCGGTTTACGAGTCAAACAACTCATATACGGCTATTATTTTATTATTCTGTTTGTCTTTTCCCCTTATCGAGGCAAAAGATCTTTATGGGAACATTACATTTAATAGACGAGATTACTTTGACGGGGAAATTGACAAAAATGCGGGTAATATAACACAATTCACACCGGGACAAAGGGTCACAATCTGCCTAACGGCCACACGATGTCCCTACGGCCGCCATTACACAGGTGACAATTAATAACATTAAACATAATGGCGTCACTGGTACGTAGAAAAAGGCTGGCAATTAAATAAATGAGAACAGAACGATGAGACCGTTACCTCGGATAGAGACATAATGTGAACGCATGATGCTGGTGCTTCAATATGCTCAAAGTGCACATAAATCTTGAATGGAATTTCGTGCTTTTTACCAATCTGTACAAAAAGGTGGCTAATATCTAGGACCCTATTACAATGGCAACGCCATACAGTCAGTACGGTTATGTCCATTTGTTTGTTATTGGACTGTGTATTTTTAACAAAAAAAAAACAAAGATAAATCGAGAAAAAAAAAAACGCTGATAAAATTACGTTTCTTGTTTAGAAATCCCAATAATTTATAACTTTAATTTTATTTGTTGTTGTAGCGGCAATCGAAATGCACAATTTGTAAAAATTTCAACTCTCTACCTCTTACGATTTATGTGATAAAGCCCAGCCGACAGATAGATGGACAGCGGAGGCTTAGTAATAGGGTCCTGTTCGCACCTTTCGTGTACGGAACTCCTACTTGCAAACTCAAACTTGGCCGGTATAAATGTTTTTTGCTTCTATAATCCATGATTGGTGGACGGACCAACGAGAGAACGATGGAAGAAAGTAGGCTTTCACTTTTTATTACTGGCAAAACAATGCACTTGTAGATTACATGGTCTTTTATGTATGACCCTCATATCGAGTGGGATAGTCCATGCGATGTGAGGTTAAATAGAGTATGAGAGTAAGAGCATCGTGGCTTTACTTTCAATCGAGAGTTATGTTATTTGAACATACATTTTCAATGATGTCATTTGTGAAAGATACTTTAAGAGGGGAATGGGTAGCTCGCCGTCCAGCCGTAACCGGACCGGGCCCGAGTCGTCAACGGCACGTAGTTTTCCACGCGCGCCTCAAAGAGACGTCAGCAAAATAGTAGGGGACCGATGCCCGCTAGGGCGGCGAGGTATTTCGGAAAAGGAAACCCGTGGTTCTAAAACGCAAAGGCCAACTGAAGGACACAGATGTAGTTTTAGTTAGTAAAAGTCTGACACGCCCTCACGCCCCACCTTAGGGCAAGAGAAGTCATTAGATGAGTTCCCACCTCAAAAAAGAGGTTTTTCCAAAAGTCTGTTTTAAGATGTTAATTGATCAATATACCACTTAGCATCACTTCTTTGAGAATGAAAAATGAATCCTGAAATCTAATCGACTTAAATTAGATTTTCTACAAAGATTCAGTCTAATTTCAAAGTCATGATTAGAATATTTGCTAGCAGCGCACATACAAGTAAGTTCTATTTGCATACCGATATAGTAATTAGCTGCCTCAAGCACAACACAATTATACAAATTAATTACAAACAAATCGGACTAATCAGCGGGTTAATTGGATCAGAGCGTATTACAATTAAATATGTAGCTAGCTGTAAATAATTACTACGGTAATATTGGATCGCAAGTACTGGCAAATGATTCGCCTAGAAGATGTAGATGCAGAAGGTCCACGCGATGTCACAAGTGTTGCATCTCATCACGAGACCCAAAAAACGAAATCGGACTACCAAAAAACAATCCGAAAACTAAAAAATAAAAATTGATTGATCCCATCGTCCCCATATCGTCGATTGATCACAAAGTAATTAAAATAAAACGTAGTTAAGAAAAAAGGTCTACCGACGACGTGAGGAGTCTTCTTCTCAGTAGAAACACTCTTGCCAGAGTGGTCGTGGTCATCACTCTGAATTACGATGAGTGATCATCCTGGAACGGCGCCATTCATCGCAGACTGCAGCTTTTCAGGTACATACGTAAACCAAGGACTTAGTTGCGGCCTTGATCTGGTTTATCTATCTCATCTCATGGTGATCGTCCACTTGGCCTAGTGCCCTTAACTTTACACTGCACTACGAGACGCTCTATGGAGTCATTACAACGACAAGATACATAGCCGAAGAAGGTCAAAATGCGCGACTGCACTGTGGATGATAGGCGTTGATGCCGAGTTCTTTTAATATGGCATCATTAGTACGAAACTCTGTCTCCCAGCATCCGTCTCCACCGGGTGTCACCACTGCGTGGACCGCCCGGAGGACACGTTGCAGGTAGAGCATACGATAGAGATGTGCCACGCTTGGACAGAGCACCACCGTGTCCTCGTGGGGTCGATCGGTGGCAACGATCTTTCGCGTCGGGCCTTGGTACAGGCCATGGTCCGAAGCAAGGAGGAGAGTTCGGCGGTTACCTCCTTCTGCGAAGCAGTAATGCTAGCAAAGGCGGAGGGTGGCCTCCTCCTTTGCTAGCATTACATGTACATTGTTGTGCATGTGTGGACATGCACGCGTGAGGGAGCGGCCCACATGCACCAGCCGCCGTGATCCCACCTAAATTATAATCGAATGGAAACGGGTTCCAGACCTTAAATGTTCGTGGTATAAACGACGAGGCAAAACGTTTAGTCCGAAACGTAGAGGTGGCAACAATGTAAGGGTGGACACTCGCCGTATGTCGGGTATTATTATACTATTTCTTTTTAATTTTTCAATATAGATTTGCCTGTGCGTTGAAACGTCATTTTCAGCTAGTATAATTTAGTTTCGCGCATGATATAAAGTAGAACTTCTCAATTCCCTATAACCCGTGGTATTATTCCACACACATGGTACACACGAATCCATTATTCAGGCACATTAATGATATTCGCTGCTGATTGAAATCGGATTATCGTCGAGCCGCACTGATGCAGCCCTGTACTAAAAATTTATTCCCTTCAATGAAATGGTTAGTTAATTAATGGTTACGTTATGTAAACATAGCAAGAAGTTGGCAGTGAAAAGAACAATGATATTGGACAATGAAGAGTGGACATTCCTATAACGAGAAGTGGATTTGAATGAGACGTAAATAAGACAAAGACATATTAGTCCATAAGACAAAGACATATTAGTCCATAAGACAAAGACATATAAGTCCATAAGAGAAAGACATATTAGTCCATAAGATACTGTGAGTTCTTTAAAATCCCTGAATAATCTATCTAGTCATTGAATTCCAGGTTTGCATTATTTAAAATTTATTGACTTGGCCTAAAAATATTCTCGACAAATTCTGCAAAGCACAGTCATAGCATAGCATAGCATAGTCAAAATATAGGTTGATAGAAAATATTGCTAGTCCAAAATTACATATTATAGTCTTCGCTCTTTCCATCTATGGAAACTCACAACTTTTGGAAAAAGTAGACCAAATAGTTACGAAAATAGTTTCTTCAATCCTAAATGTCACCTCGAACGACAGAGTACGGCAGCAAGCCACGCTTGTCATTCGCCCGGATGGCCTCGGTGTCTGCAAAATTTTAAGTACCAGTTAGACCTTCCTCTGCTCGATCCACAGCACTGAAACATTAAAAAACATTTTTTAGTTCTCGCTGGTTTGTTTCTTTACTAATTAATACCTTGGAAATAATATACCTGTATGGATTTGCCTGACATTATGTCTACCCAGGGAAGGTGAGATGTGCCACTGTGTTCTATTAAATAACGAAGAAAGAAAAATCGGAAACACTGACTTTCCAAATTAATGTTGTAATTATTTTTTATAAAAATCGGTAGTAAATATGTAAGAAGATAGGTTATAAACATTGTTATTTTTTTTTTTTTTTATTTCTCTAAGAATAATTTAACAGAACAATGACGTAATTATATTTCGATTATTTTTCAGAAGTAACATTTATGGTTTGGAAATATAACTTTTATGTTACTAGGTACGTCATTGTACTATTGGGTGAGCGATATATTTTAAAATTCCCTAATAAAAAAATCCTCATTAAAAACATCATCATCTTCCTTCCCTTGTCCGGTGTTATTTGGGTCAGTCAAACTAGATATTTTCTCCTATTCTGACCTGTCTCACTATAACTAGCTCCATTTTTTTCACATCACAACTCACAAAATCCACCAATTTTTTCTTTGACCTTTTCTTTAAATCCTTAAACATAAAAATCAATATTTAAATCTCTAACGAGGTCAAAAACCTCAAAAAATCTACGCTTAATAATATAAAGCCTCCGTTCCACGAACAGCGTTGAGCTAAACGACAGCTCATATATTCACGAAGGGTGATATATGGCTGAGCTATGAATCATGTTACCTAATGTAGGAATATCTGCTCACCTGAAGGAACTCTTGGGGTTTGCTTTTTGAAGGGATGTTACGTGATTCAGAAAGAAATGGTCTTTGTTCTCAGAAATGTATGTCCTATTTAATTTTGAAAAAGATGTATACTTTTCCTTTTTATAAAATAATGTAAACTAGTGCTTGACTGCAATGCCACCTGAGAGTAAGTAGTGATGCAATCGTTGATGGTGGGACGCACAGGTTTATTAAGAGCCTATTCACTAGTCTTTAAGAAGAAGACACCAAAATTATAATCGGACGGGAAGACCGCAGCTAGCAAATTGTTCCAGTCCTTCAACGTATAGAGTATAAACGACGAGGTGAAACGTTTAGACCGGACCGTAGACGTGTTAACATACTAAGAGGTAAATTAATACTTCATTAATAATTTAATAATAATGACGACACAAGATAAACAAAAATACCTGACATAATTTACTTATACTAAATCGTCACTCACCGTGGTGGGATAGTGTGGTGAACAGCTGATTTTAAGACTCAGTATTGTAACGATTTCTTTACATTGCAAAGATTTGTGAGCGTCGTGAGGGCCCAGTGGGTAAGGCACCCCCCTCTCATGCACTAGGTTGCAGGTTCGACACCGGGCAAGTATCAATGTGAATTTTTTCAATTCATATGTACTTTTCTAAGTTTGTCTAGGACATTAATGACACCCCATATTTCGGAAAGCACGTAAAGCCTTTGATCCTGGTTGTCATTCTTAGACAGTCGTTACAGGTAGTTAGACGCTAGAAAGTCTGACCAAGGAATATCGTGTTGCTCAGTAACTGCGTTGTGGAGGTCTAGTGAATAGGCTCTTAATAAACTAGTGCGTCTCACCATCAATGATTGCATCACTGCTTACCATCAGGTGGGATCGCAGTCAAGCACTGGTTTATATCGAATAAAAAAAAAAAATAGCCAGTCACTCTATGTACAACACAAGTATTCAGCCACACCCGGTTAGATTGGAAGCCGATCATGAACTAGTTGGAAAAGAAGGAGATGATGAGACGTTGCAATGATTTCTACCAGATATAGGTTTAATCTGGTGCATTAATAACAATAATGTAATATTCCAGAACTATCACACAACGCCATCTAGTCCCAAACTAAGCAGAGCTTGTGTTATGAGTACTAGATTACTGATAAACATACATATATATTTCTAAATGATTATAATTATATTATAGATAAATTACACCCAGACACAGAACGATGATCGTGCTCATCACACAAACATTTGTCCTCGGTGGAAATCGAACCCAGAACCTCCGGCGTAGCAGTCAGGGCCACTGACTGCTAGATCAACGGTCTGTCTAAAGTAATTTTTTACGTGCTAGTATATCCTATAATGAATTCATTAAACTACGGTTTTTCACTCCTAATTTACTTTTACTTTAGTCTTCCCTTTTTTAACTAAAAAGAAAAACTTAGGAGCAAGTCTTATCTCGGTATTTTTTGCTCTCGAAAGTTCTGCAGACAGTATCGCTGCTAAGAATCGTCTTTATTACAAGATTTGTTCCATTTATTCACACTATTTCACGGATTCGAAATAAGTGTAACGGCGACGGATTTAAGAAATACCTAAGTGTAAGTTGACTTTTTTCATCATTCGATATGACAATGGTCCCCGGCAAAACGTGTCTATATACACAAGACTATTTTTTTTATTCGTTTCCTTGCGTGATCGCATAAAGAATGAAGATATCGGCAGGAGAACCAAGGTCGCCGACATAGCCCGAAGAATCGCCAAACTTAAGTGGCAGTGGGCAGAGCACATTGCTCGTAGAACGGATGGCCGATGGGGCCGAAAGGTTCTAGAGTGGCGACCGCGCACCGGAAGACGCAGCGTTGGAAGGCCTCCCACAAGGTGGACCGACGACCTGGTGAGGGTCGCGGGAGTGCGGTGGATGCGAGAAGCACAGGATCGGTCATTGTGGCGACGCTTGGGGGAGGCCTATGTCCAACAGTGGAGGTCTTTCGGCTGAAATGATGATGATGATGATGATTTTATTTATTTATTTAAATTTCTTAAATAGTAAAGGTACAATGGCGGCCTTAATGCAACAAGACATTTTCTACCAGTCAATATTTGGGATAAAAAAGACAACACTGTGGTAGATATGGATAATAAATAAATAATATATATTTTAAATAGAACAAAGTATCATTAAATTGCTAATATTAATAAAATACATACATACTCGTACATATACGAGCTGACTTGCTAAAATTATAAACCTATAAATACTATGATAATTAACCAATCATTGTAATTAAGAGAACTTAAAATATAACAATTATGACGAAGACCAAACTAAGGTTGAGAGGACTTCAAGTACTAGTTCCGAATTTTACGCTTGAAGGAAAATTTACTTCAATTTGAAATTTTGCGCTGTAATTGTGTAAATATTTTGGGTTATTCTGTTACTTGCAGAAGACGTCATTTTTGTCAGTTTTGTATTTTATTTTAAATTAAAAACTGATTACTTGAGAATTGTTAAATCTACTGATGTTACTGAAAACTTTATGACCAACAAAACACTGCTTAAACTCATCAACCGTATTTATAAAATTCTAGTTTAAAGCTATATTCTCAAACTTCTCTATAAAATTTTATAACGTCGTACAGAATTCGGTCGTTTGGCACTAAAAACCCGTTTCCATGGTAACGTGTTTCCGCCGCACAATGAATTCGTACAAAAAGTCCAGAACAAAGTTTTTCATATACACCCCATAACAATTATCTGTAGGGTATATGAGGGTGTGTGTGTTGGTTTTTTTTGCATGTTATAATATTTTATGAGGTGCCCGTTCATTGTGCTGGCTACGGGCGATGGTGTGTGGTGCAAGTTATAAGCGAAAAAAGTGATATCAAAACGCCTACGAATACTAACACTAATATTTGATCTAACTATGAATTTTACATTAAATCTCTTTTCAGTTATTTTGTATGCTTAAAAAAATGGTTTAGAATAGTAAAAGTATTAAGCCCCTTCATAGTATTGGGAATGCAAGGATTAAAAGTAGGTGTACTAGTTTGGCTTTCTTTTTTAAGGTTCATAATTGCCGACTACCTTCTGCCAGCGGCTTCACCTGCGTGAAAGTAAGATTCTCCATAGAAACTTTGGACTCCTGTTTCATTACCTTAGGGAGTGAATTTTGAAAAATCCTCTCTTGGTTCTCGCCTTTGATATTAAAAATAAAACTTACTTAAAATTTTACACGCTTAGTACTAGTAGTTTTGGCTGTGCATTGATATGTCAGTCAGTCAGTTTCTCCTTTTATAGATATAGATAAAAAAAAGAATGATGTCGATTTACGATAAATCCGCTTCCGCTCATAACTTACCCAGCTTAACAAAAAGCCAGCTAGTGGCGTATTGTCGCTCGCTTGCCAACTGCTTCCAATGTTATTATTATTATCTTTTGAAACGCAACTTACGCCCCGCGGCGTCTCTCGTAACGGGTATTAACATAACTCGCGTACAATGAGTTCAGCGCGGGTTACAGAATACGGATACAGGATTATGAAATACGTGTATGAGTAGTGTGTACTTAGGGAAATGTGACGTCATGAGTAGAAAGTGCTGGAGTTAATCATTTTATCAGCTTATTGGATTGTCATGGATAGAGTTTGTTTTCGGATTATGAACCCTTCTTAACTATTGGAATTGTGTAGATTACCGATAATATTATTTTATTGTAGTCGTCCAGTTTGTTTTTTGTTCTCGTTGTCTTTCTTTTAATATAACTATCAGAAAGTAGCTTACAGTAAAAAAAAAAACAATTACACTAATATGCACTAAGAATTAAAGGTGGAAGTTAGTGATAATGTTTTTTACTTATTCACACTCGAACGGCTACATTGATTTGGATGAATATCAGTAAACAGGTAGACCATGTCTTGGAATAGCACATATAATACTTTTTTATCCCGGAAGTATGTTCTCTTAAAACAGTTTTCTTCTTTAACGCAGGTGAAGCAGCTGGCAGTAGCTAGTATTCTTATAAAAATGTATTGATGTAGCCATAACAACAACAACAACATTTTTTTTGCCTTTTATTCTGTGTCTACGTAAAGGTTTTTCTTGACTTACAGAGCAAAATAAGGCAAATGATAAAAAATCGAATATCAATATCTAAACTCTATTCCCTAGAATTATAATAAAACCTTACAAATTCTAGACCCGAACTTTAATCAAACTCAAAACTGGCAACACAAAACATTCTATAATACTAATTCTGTTCGCAGGCAAATTGGGTTTGTTTTCCCACAAAAATAATAGGCATGGGACGTGACAGGCAAGCGACATGGCCGTTCAAATTGAACATGTTCCCTTCGTAATGACTGACACGGAGCCTTCATACGAATCTAAGGATAAGTAGGCTGGGGTACACTGGGTCGCAGGAATGTTAGCTATGTTTCTGAGTCTGCTTATTTTTGGAGGTTATACAAATGTGAACTGTATCGTTATAGCATACTTTTCAGCATTAATAAACAAATATAAAACAATGTTTATGATATCTTCATAAACAATAAAGTTTTAAGCTTCAAAGCTACTAATAAAAAAGAGGTGTCCAACATGGTCTTTGACGTCACAGACCATGACACACGTACGACTGCCATAGAGAACGGCGGCGGCGACTTGGCGAGTGAGACAGATATATTTGTTTAAAATTGTTTACACAACTTTTGAGGATAATTCGTATTTTAATCTCAATCGATCCTCTTATTTCCTTACATTTTGTCGACATTATTTTAACCGCCGACATAGAAATGCTACTTGAATATATACGTGTATTTTAGGCACATTATTATTATAGCTGTTACTGATTTTATTTCCGTGGAACAGAATAAACGATCAATAAAATTAATTATTTTATTTAGGATCTCCACCACAACAGACAGCACGATAGACAAGAATAACGAACCTATAGCTTAAAGAACATATAGCTGTTTTTTTTTTTGTTAAGGGTAAAAATCATCCAATGATTTTTCACGCTCTGAGCGCAGTGGAAGGGCGTATCAGACTTTTACTGACTAAAACCATCCTTCAGTAGCCTAGTTTAGTTGACTACGGGTTTCCTTTTCAGATATTCCCCATGGTCCTAGCAAGTGGGCACCGGCCCTGCTGGGCCCCTACGATTTGCTGACATCTCTTTAAGGAGCACGTAGTGTACGCGCTCCGCTGGTAGTCGGAGTCAAAATCTCGGTGGCTGGGGCATGAGGACATTCGTTTCCTCACTCGTGCCACCTCCTCCTTCGCTAGCATTAGATACTGCTTCGCAGAAGGAGACCACCGCCTGCCATTCGTCCTCGTTCCGGTCCATAGCATACCGGAGAATGCTTCACCATGTCCTCCAGGCAGTCCATACAATGATGACACCCGGGCGTTTCTTCCGCCTGAATCCGATGCCGGAACCTCACGAACTTGCCATGTACAGTGCGTCATGCAGAAGGTGAGGACGCCGTGTTGCCGCTCCAACCATTCCTCAAAGATGGGACTTACAACCATAATTATTGTGGCGTGCCTAAACGAACATATAGCTGGATTGCTAAAAAAGTCGCCGCGGTTCTAGAAAAAAAAAAACGAAAGAAAGAAAAATATTTTATTTGGCACACAATGTAGAAACAACATGTAAATACTTAGAATAAAAAAAAAAAACTATCATTGTCTAGAACGCAAAGGGCAACTGAAGAAACACGGGTGGGTTAGTGAAAGTCTGAGAGAGCAGGAGAAGTCATTTGATGATTCCCATCTCAAAAAAGAAAAAAAAACTGGGCAAGTGCGAGTCGGACTCGCGCACTGAGGGTTCCGTACAAACTTGAAAGGTAAATAATTGTGGTTTACGATTTATGACGTACTAAAAAAAACTACTTACTAGATCTCACTTAAACCAATTTTCGGTGGAAGTTTGCATGGTAATGTACATCATATATTTTTTTTAGTTTTATCATTCTCTTATTTTAGAAGTTACAGGGAGGGGCACATTTTACCACTTTGGAAGTGTCTCTCACGCAAACTATTCAGTTGAGAAAAAATGATATTGGCAACCTCAATATCATTTTTGAAGACCTATCTATAGATATACCACACGTATGGTTTGAATAATAAAAAAAAAAAATGAATTTCAGTTCTAAGTATGGGGAACCCCCAAAATTTATTGTTTTTTTTTCTATTTTTGTATGAAAATCTTAATGCGGTTCACAGAATACATCTATTTACCAAGTTTCAACAGTATAGTTTTTATAGTTTTCGAAAAAAGTGACTGTGACATATGGACGGACAGACAGACAGACATGACGAATCCAGAAGGGTTCCGTTTTTTGCCATTCGGCTACAGAACCCTAAAAAGGTTTAACGAACATTTAAGGTCAAATTAAATTACAATAGTTTGTAAAACTTCACAACTGTAATTGATATCTGATGCCGATGAAACCACAGTTCAGATTGTTTTTCACTTTTAATTTGAAGTAAGTACTCGTATACTGCCAGTGTCCGTTGGTCTGCGTTCAAAATCAGGTTTAATTTTTTTGTCATTATTAAATATACCACACTAATATCAAACGCTTGATACTACACGCTACACACGCTGGAAAACGGTTTACATTTTACATGCAGCTAGCTGCTTTCAGCGGCTTCGCTCGCGTGAAAGTAGAAAATTTTCCTTAAGAAACATACTACCGGAATAAAAAATATTTTAACCGCTATTCCAAGGCACGATATACTTTTATACCAAGTTTCATCGAAATGTGTTAAGCCGTTCGAACATGTTGATGTAACAAACATACACACAAACTTTCGCCTTTATGTTAGTGTGATGATTACAGACCGATTCCTGGCGTCGTAATGACTTACGCGGAGCCTTCATACGAATATAAAGATAAAATAGAAGAGGGGGGAGGTTAGGGTAAGGTACACGGACTTAAGGAATATATGTCTGTTGGAGGAAGTTCGTGTGTGATTCTGTGGTTATTTTTAGAGTGCAAAAATGTTAGTAGAATGAGCGGTTATCGACTTTGTTTAGATGAGAAATAAAAGTTTGAGATTGTGTAATATGAAATATTAGTAACAACATCCTATCTCCTTTCGTTCAATCCATCCTAAGGAGTGGTGGCCGAGTGGTAACGGCCCCGACTTTTGAGTTGTAGGTTGCGGGTTCAAACCCAGTCAGGCGCATTACTTTGTGTAAATTATTTCATCACCACTGCTCTCAAAACGGTGAAGGAAAACATCGTGAGGAAACCGGCATGTCCTAGAACCAAAAATTCGAATACATGTGACATCCACCAACCCGCACTGGGCCCGCGTAGTGGATTACGGTCCATTCCTTTTCCTAGAGAGGAGGCCTGAGTCCCAACAGTGGGGACATTATAAGGCCGACTATGCTATGCTATGTTATCCTAAGGTTGTCTGTAAAAAATCTCTCACAGACAGCCTTAGGATCGACTGAATGCGTAATCACCCTGTGCGATAAGACCGCCCATTGTACACTTAGTTTTCCCAAATGTTTATCCTGTCCACATTATGATACATATATGTACATAATAAATCTCTTATCAAATGAAACAGTATATATCTGTGTAATAAATAAACAGAATATTTTTTCATGTTCGTTTTAAGTTAACAGAAAGAAATTTACCTTATTTATATAATTTCCAAATCTTCATGCCTCTCGAAGTCGATGAAACGCGTTTTTTTCTTGCTTTTTCTCCTGTGTAATGATTTCTACTTCTCATTGAGCTTTTTGTCATGCTAACTTTACTACATGGGCCTTATCAGAAGGATTACAGTCACCCAAAGGGCAATGGAAAGGCCTATGCTCGGAGTTTCCTTGCGTGATCGCATAAAAAATGAAGATATCCGCAGGAGAACCAAGGCCGCCGACATAGCCCGAAGAATCGCCAAACTAAAGTGACAGTGGGCAGGGCACATTGCTCGTAGAACGGATGGTCGATGGCGCCGAAAGGTTCTAGAGTGGCGACCGCGCACCGTAAGACGCAGCGTTGGAAGGCCTCCCACAAGGTTGACCGATGACCTGGTGAGGGTCGCGGGAGTGCGTTGGATGTGAGAAGCACAGGATCGGTCGTTGTGGCGACGCTTGGGGGAGGCCTATGTCCAAAAGTGGACATATTTTGGCTGAAATGATGATGATGAACTTAACTGCATTACTTTCATTTATTTTCATAAAGCAGTTTTCATAACATAGCCCCTTTTATCGTTAAGAAGCATTTACATGTAACGTGAGCCTGGGAACCTTTTCAAGGACAAGTAAGGTATTTGGAAAGATTTGAAACATAAATACGCGCCTTCTTTTCCGGTCCAAAAAAAATAAGGCGATAATATATTTCTAAAAGCATATATTCCTTTATTGCTTTTTAAAAGGTCCATATATGTGTACCTACTAACGATAGTGGATAAAATAAAATAAGAGAACTACCTTTTTTACCTTTCGAGTTAAGACCCGAAAGAAAAAGAAAAGGGTAACTTAAAGTTAACAGATCCCTTACAATAGGAGGCGGAGTTGGAAGTCCTTATAAGACAAAGTGTTAGAGGGACAATAACATTCGGGAAGAACGCAAGTTAGTAAAAAACTGGCCAAGTACGATTTGGACTCGCAAATGAGGGGTTCTGTACTAGAATATAAAAGATCAAGCAAAAAAAAATATCGCCAAAATATCGGTTCTTGTATGTCCCCTGTAATTTTTAACTTTATTTTATTACTAGCTGCGGCCAGCGGCTACGCCCATATGATAGTAGAAAATTATTAACCAATATATTAACCAAGTTTCATCGAAATCTATTTTGTTTTTGCGTGAAATAGTAATAAACGTCCATACATACAAACTTTCGTATTCATAATATTAGTAACGAAAGAAAGAAAAACTGTTTATTTACGTCAAATATGGCGCACACCTTAAAAATAAAAACAAATAACAATAACGACTTAAATATAATATGTAGGGTATGCGTCACATCCGCGTAAAATGGCTAGCGCTCAGCAAAAATGTTGGGGCTCGTATAAAATAGAGCCTCAGCGCTGATTTTCAGCACCAGTCGTCGTATTTTGATTGATAGTAGGATTTTTGTTGCAGCAGCAATAGACACATTCCGTGAAAATTTCAACTCTTACGGTTTATGATATATACAGCCCGCTGACAGATGGATGGACAGACACATACGGATGGACAGCGGAGGCTTAACAATAAATCCCTTTTGTACCCTTCGGGTACAGAACCCTAAAAATGTTAAGTAAGATGTTCAGAGAGGTTAGGCGCGCAGTACTCGCAAGTAGGTACTCTTTTGGCTCTCGGATAAGTTAATACCTCAGAGCGGGTCAATTGGTACGCCGAACGTCATAAATGTGTCGATTGTATTAACGTAAAACTAACTCCCACTAGGGACTCTTTAGTGTCTACTAAAGAGTCCCTAGTGCGAGTACTTAGGTTAGGCAGACGTCTAACCTAAGTATGATGTACCCACATAATAATGTAAAGTATGGTAATAAATTATTACCTATTCCGAAATTCCAAATTTAACGAACTAAGAATTACCTATGTAATAATAGTATATCTCTAAGACCTAAGCTCACATCAACAAAACTTTTAATAGGCATGTAACTACATACTCACACGGGTAGGCCTGACTATCCACTTATGAACGTTGTTCTGACAAGTTTGACAGCTTTTTGATTAACCAAACAAGTCGAACTGACCCCTGGGCCCAACTTATTATTTTAATCAAACATGTTTTGTGGGCCCAACTGTTTAATTGAATTATTATTTGTTAGAAACAAAATATTGTTTGTTTTTGACATATTGCAAAGTTGGCTATACGTGATGCGGGACTGCGGAAGGGTGAACATACGGATATGCGATGAGCTTGGTTAAATCTGGTTTAAAATTAAATTATTTTGATACTGCTTTGTGTCATTATTAGTTAGAAAATTATGATTGTATATTTGTGGAGACAAAGAGAAAGATTGTTTTGACAAAGCAGCGGGTATTATAACCTAAAATAGAGTTAGTGCTTGATAAATATAAGGCTAGATAGAACACTCCATCAAAACCATTACTTCTACTAGAATAAATAAAAGTGTAGAAACCAGTTCATAGGTTGATTCAGTAAATTATGATACCATGTTCGATAAGATTTATATTTTGAAATTACTAACAACAGTTTTAAAATTGTACTGAAAAATTACTATGCACAATAGCTAAATGATACCTAGACACTTTCTTAATCTATATTTAAATAAAAGCGAAATACCACTCACTGATTAATCACAAAATCTCAGAAACTATAACACCTTCAAACTTAAAATTTGGCAGGTAGGTTTCATATAGGGTGTAGACATCCGCTAAGAACGGATTTTACGAAACTTTGCCCCTAAGGGAATGAAACACTAGGTGCCCAAAATTTGTATGGAGAAACCTATTTTTACTAATGTATCATCTAAACCTCGTACGCCTCTTTATAACTTACAAAAACCCAACATATCTAAAACCTCACACACAACAAACAAGTGAGATTAGAAATACTTGAATTACAAAGAGCATTGGAAGCGCCGCACATTAACGATTCTCCGCCGCGGCCGCGGGTGACGGCAAACATATTGCTATTAATTTGATTAAGAATGCAAAGTGAATCTATTCCGAGTAAACACTTCGGAATAAACATGTACTTGCGATTTTAGAACCCTTTGTCGTTGGTGGAAGAACTTATTTGAGAAACAAAAGAAAATCAAGTGAGTTTCCAAATATAAATACGAAGTTGATAAGTTTAGTCTCATTGTTTACCACTTGTGACATAAATTACCATTACATTAAGGGTCGCCGCACACGGGCCACCGGCCACAACCACAAAACGTCGCCACCGGCATATTTCCTCTAGGTTTCTTACATTTTCTATAAACTCGCCGCACAAGGTTGACGGCGGATGTCGCCACACACTACAAAACGCCGCTGCTCGCTTCTTGTAGCCCGCACAGGCCACTAAATGCCGTTACAAAACAATGTCACACGCCACTCGGGCATTTAAACCTTCTTCGACAGAGTCCATTATACTTCTGCGGACATGGGTTAAAAAAGTAGCAACCACTGGCCACAAGTGGCTTGTGGCCGCTTCTAGCTTCTCTAAATGGCCAATGTGCGGCGACACTAAATTCTTTAAAATAATTAAATGAAAAAAATCACTTCGTAAACGCGCCTCAAAGTTGACAGTTTATAGTTTCCAGTTATCTTACTTTGATAAATTATTAAAAATAATTAAGTGCACTATACGAACTATACCATTTATAATAACATTGAGTTATTACAGAAGTGCATTTCTTATAAACAAAAACAGCTAAACAGTGATAAACAAGCAAAAATACGGAATCAAATAAAGTGCAAATTATTGAGTGACTATTCAAACAACGCGGTGAGTGCACGGTATCATCGCGGTTGCGCGAGCGGCGTAAGGGCGATAACGGCGCGCTTCTTCAGACGGTGGCACATCGCCAGCGAGGGTAAAATAAACTTGTTTTTGACAGTACCTTCTCATTTATGAAGTTCGTCAAACGTTGCAGTTGAACTTTTCAGCTTAGAAATATTTTTAAGCAGAGTGGTGATTAGTGCATTGAATTTAGTATCTAAATATGTTAAGGTCACCGGATTCAAAAATTAAAAGTTCCTCCGACGGCAATCTGAATAAAGCGCCTATCGTATGTGTTGAGCAACACTCCCGTAAGGGTAAAGAACCCGAGTCGGAATTCAAAGATATGTTCGATACATTGTCGCAGGATTTACAAAATACTTTAAGCGAATGGCGCCGCGATATGAATGCAACATTATTAACAATTACTGATAGTGTTGCGAATATTAAAATTGATTTAACCACGTTGTCCCAAGTTATCACAGAAATCAAAAGCGATGTAAGTTTGCTCCGATCAGAACAGTTATCCATCAAACAAAGTATTAAAGAACAGGGCGAAAAATATAAAGTATTGTCTCAAGATGTATTTGATTTGCGTAAGTCGGTTCAATATACCATGGATGAACAAACTGACATTCGAAAGCAAGTCGATATTTTGAAAAATCATAATGAAAATTTAGCGGACTTGCATTGCACTATAGTTGGCCTCGAGGCCAAAATAGAGTTCATGGAACAAAATGCCCGGAGCTGTAATATTGAGCTTTGTAATATACCTGAACGGCGGGACGAAAATCTGATAGCTTTACTGGAAAACCTTGGATCTAGAATCAATTTCAAAATCTCTGAAAAGGATCTGGTTGCCGTACATCGCGTCCCACGCGCTCATCAGCAAAACGACAAGCCCAAAAATATAATTGTAAAGTTTACTTCCAGAATACTTAGAGACAACGTTCTCAGCGCCTGCAGATTGTCCAAGGGCTTAAATGCAGAGGCGCTTGGCTTTAAAAACTCTACTCTACCTATTCTCGTCCATGAGCATTTGACCCTGAAAAATAAGCAGTTGTTTCGGGAGTGTCGTGAAGCAGCCGCCAAAAACAACTTTAAGTTCGTGTGGGTTAAACACGGCACCATACTTGCAAGAGAAAAAGAAGGAGCGAGAGCATTCGCCATCAAATCATCCTGCGACGTGGCCAAAATTAAACCCGCATCATCACCTACACCTATACCGGGATCAGCAAATCTTGATCATTGATTCAGTTTACATTTTGGACCTCATGTTTTGCAAGCAACCCGCTCTGTGCTTGTTTTGTTTTGTCTATCTTATTCAGAGTTCACAATTTCACAGTCCCTGCTTATTTGATTGCTTTACCAACCTTAGCTGTCTTTACTTAGTGCTTGTCAAACTCCTGCGATTGCTACTCGCTTCCGTCCGTTGCATAACAAAGAATATCCTGTCATTTGTATTACTCGTAACAGTCGTAACTTTATCTTGCGATTCTGCACCTATAACTTTATGTCTTGTTCCCCAATTCGTCATTGAATTTTCAATGCCTTATTTACGAATACTTATACTAATTTTATTTTTTGTACCTCAGTATCTCATACTTTGGTTTGTTTACGTATTGTATCATGCACTCAGAGTCTTGAAGGCTTTTAGAATGTTTTATTATGTGTTTGTTTTTAGTAGTATTTTCTATTGCAATGGATGACCAATTTATTGCTGTTTACTATCAGAACTGTAGAGGTATCCGCACCAAACTGCATATGTTATATGTGAATATATTGGCTTACTGCTACGATGTTATCGTGTTAACGGAAACATGGCTGACACCGGAGATATTTGACTCGGAAATCATTGATGAACGTTATACTGTATACAGGTGCGATCGGGATCGTGTTGCTACGGGTAAGAGGGAAGGAGGTGGAACCCTGGTGGCGGTTCTAAAAACACTACACTCTGTTAGAATAAATCCTCTCAGCACTCTTCATGCGTACATTGAACATGTTGTTATACAGATACCCAGCATGAACAAGGGCAAATCACATCTAATTAGCACTGTTTATATACCTCCAAAAACTCCAGAATGTATCTACAGTAGCTACTTTGAAATACTGGATGCTTATCTTGAAAATACAAATGTTGAGCGATTCTATCTGATTGGTGATTTTAATTTACCATCTCTGAAATGGGATGACAACATCAATAGTCACTCCACATTTGGTCAAGTTTGCGGGGATGGCTCCCCAGTTAGTAGAGTTGTGTGTGATTTTTTGGCTACCCATAATGCTACCCAATACAACACCATTAAGAATATGCGTGATAGAGTGCTGGATCTCTTTATCAGTAACAATCATTGCACGGTTCGCGAAACTAATGATATTTTGCTTCCTCCGGATCAATATCATCCTCCGTTTTATGTCTTAATTCCATTCCAATCAAAAACTAACAATATGATGCGTAACAAGGCAAAAAGATACAACTATTTCAAAGCTAATTACGATAATATTAATAAGGATTTGTCAGAAATAGAGTGGGTCGCTTTGCTCTATAACTGCTCTGTGGATGAAGCACTGAACGTTTTCTACAACTTACTTTTCCAAATTATTAAAACACATGTACCTTTAACGACGATACGGTCATCAAAATTTCCAGTTTGGTTTTCACCGGCCGAGAGCCGGTGAAAACCAAACTGGAAATTTTAATACAACACAATTTTATTACACATAATATTTAAGAACAAGTCTAAAGCTTGGAAAAAATGGAAAAAGTATCAAAATTTATCAGATTACGAACAATTTTCGCTTTTTAGATCCCGTTTTCATGCAGAGTGTAAAAATTGTTATGACCGGTATATGAACTCAGTGGAAGATAGTATTAAAGTCAATATTAATTATTTTTGGAAATTTGTCGCAAACCGCAAGTCATCTAATGGTATCCCCTCAACAGTGCGCTACAAAAATCAATCTTCTTGCAGTCCTAGCGATATTTGTAATCTTTTCTCGGATTATTTCAAATCAGTTTATGAGTCTTCTACCGTGTCCAGTGAATCTTACACAGACTGGGAATGTTCCGAGGAAAGCACTGTGGTGAATAGTATTCAATTTACTACTCAACAGGTATTGAGTCACCTTGAATCCCTAGACCTATCAAAGGGACCAGGTCCTGACAGTCTTCCTGTAGTATTTCTTAGAAAAACTGCAAAAAATATATGCGTTCCCCTACAAATTATTTTTAATCGATCTCTATCTGAAGGAATCTTCCCTGATGTTTGGAAGCAAGCAAACATAATGCCAGTATATAAATCGGGCCCTAAAGATGACGTTGAAAACTATCGCCCAATATCGATATTGTCGGCCTTGTCGAAGGTTTTTGAGAGACTTGTGCACGGTGAACTTTATCCCTTACTTCATAGTACTATTTCGCCACAACAGCACGGTTTCGTTAAAAGAAGATCTACTGTAACTAACCTTGTAGCATACCTTGACTATATTTTTAACACTATGGATACTGGTGTTCAAGTGGACTCGGTTTACACTGATTTTCAGAAGGCTTTCGACAAGGTCGACCATGAACTGTTGCTGAGAAAGATTGCGTTCAACGGTATACGTGGTAACTTGTTGAGATGGTTCTCGTCATACGTTTCCAAAAGAACGCAGCGCGTAGTGATAAACGGCTACCAATCAGCCAGTATACTCGTGACGTCAGGTGTTCCTCAAGGATCGATTTTGGGACCCCTGTTATTTGTTTTATTCATAAACGACATAGGAACATGTTTTCGAAATTCAAAATTTCTATTATACGCAGATGATTTGAAGATATTTAGGCCGATTAAAAACATTAATGATTGTCTCGCTTTACAATATGATTTAAATAGATTATCTGAATACTGTGTGCGTAACAAACTTAAACTTAGTGCCCCAAAGTGTTGTTGCATAAGTATCACTAAAAATAAAAACGTCTACAGGTACTGTTACTCCCTAAATGATATCGCACTTAACAGAGTTTGCGAGGTGCGTGATCTGGGTGTAGTGATTGATGATAAGCTCCAATTGTTAGCAGAGCCTGGCGAATGTATGGTTTCATTATGCGGTCAGCCACTAATTTCGTTCGCCCCCAGACCTACTTACTTCTATACAAAGCCTTAATTAGATCTCAATTAGAGTATGCAGTCGCGGTGTGGAACCCCCTCTACAATAAATATTCTGCATGTTTGGAAAGGGTACAAAAGAAATTTTTAAAGTCAATGAATTATAAATGCCTTCATTCCTCTGCGTCGTATGTTGACTTATTGAGGAGATACAATCTTGTAAGCCTTGCTAGTCGGCGAATATTTCTGGAGACTATGCTTCTATATGACCTCTGCAATAATGCTTATGACTGCTCCGATATTTGCAACAGGATTTGTTATTTAGTTCCCAGAAGAGTACAAATGTGTGCGGCGCGTAAGCAGTCATTTTTTGCAGTAAAATCTTGTCGAACGAATGCTGGTGTGCGTGCACCATTGCGCCGTCTAACCGACAATTATAATAAGTATTTTCTCCAAATCGACTTATTCTGTACGACCCCCGGACGTTTTCGAAATTCCGTTCTCAAAGCAATCAAAGAATTTTACTCCTTATCAACTCTGTAGAAGAAGTTATTATAATTATAAGTAATTAGTGCTATATGCTTATCTTCTTCAATTTAATGTATTTAATAATAATAGTGTGCTTATTTATATGTCATTTAATAATAATGCTAGTCTTAATTTTATTCAATTTTGTCTAAATATTTTTATATATCTAATTGTAATGTATGTAACTAATTTGTCTGAATTGTTTTTATTCTAACGTAATTTAAGAGATTGCATTCATTTTTAATCTATTTTGTTGAACTTTATTTTAGTAAATAATATTTTTGTCAATTTTCAATCAAACGCGTGATTTATATATTTATGGTTGTTGCGAATAACGCTGTTGATTGCATAATTGTTAATTTTAAGTTTTTTTTTTTTTTGTTATTCTCTATTATGTAATTGTTTGTTATTCCAAATAAATAAAATTAAAATTAAAAAATTAAAATAATGCCACCACATACACAAATACCTTACTATTTTTATGACGTACAGACAACAATCACCCTTGAGGTAGTTCAACTCATTTTTCTGAAAGGAAAATACAAGGACGCTAATATACAAAGCAAAGACTCTTCTCGATAAAATAATAGGGGTTAACGTATGAAACTGCCGTTTTATTGTAATAGGTACTTCGAATTGACATAGAACCTTCATGGTTTGAGATTTTTGAGTGAAACTTTTTTCACATGGTACCTCAGAAGTTCTTCTTTTAAAAAAATGTTCAATATTCGATTTTTGACTTTCAGCTGTTTTTTTTTTCTATTCAGCTTAGACAAGAAAGATAGATACTTCGAAAATTCGAGTGATTTTTGAATACGAGTTCCGACGCGGATCTAACGCGGCAAAAACAGCCTGCAATATCAATGTTGCGTTTGAAGACTACTAATGAATGCACCGTGTGATTTTGGATTAAACGCTTTCGTGATGGTAACTTTGATTTAAAGAACGAACCACGTGGAAGACCACAGGTGACACAGACACAGGTGAATAACAATGAACTGAAAAAGATGGTGGAAGCCGATCCGAACCAAACTACCCAGGAATTAGCGGCATGGTTTAACGTTACCTTACCAACAACATTGAATCATTTGCGTCAAATCAATCAAATAAAAAAAATGGGTGCCACATGCTTTGACTGATCTGCAGAAAGAAACGTTTGTTGAAACTTGTGTTATCTTGTTAAATCGATAAAGAAGTGAAGGAATATTGGACCGAATTGTGACATGTGATGAAAAGTGGATTATTTACGATTGCCGTAAGTAAAAGTGCAATGGCTGACCCCAGGTCAAACGCCGCAACAGTGTCCTAAAGCAAAGCTTACCAATAAAAAGGTAATGGTAACTGTTCGGTGGTCTCTGCATAGTGTTATCCACTATAGCTTTCTCCGAACTGGTCAAGCAATAATGGCAGTTGTCTACTGTGCCGAACTCCGAACAATGATAGCAAAACTAGCAGTGAAACATCCCCGCATCATGAATCGATCTTCACCGTTATTGCTCCATGAAAATGCGACACCTCATACAGCACTAACTTAAACTTAAATTTCAACTCTACAGGAATTGCAATTAGAAACCATTCGTCACCCTCCGTATTTGCTAGACCTTGCTTCAACGGAGTACCATTTTTTTCTTCTCAGGAGGCAGTACACAGTGCTTTCACATAGTTTGTCGTATCTAGATCACCAGAGTTCTATCGCTAAGGCATAAATGACCTTCCTATTAGATGGCAGAAATGTATAGATAAAATTGGTAATTATTTTGAATAAATAATTACGTTAAATTAAAAAAAAAAGATTTTAAATTTTTCAGTTCAAATCGGTCATTTCATACTTTAACCCCTAATATGTTTAAATAATAAAAAAACATGATGATAACTACCAGCATTATGACCTACAGTGTGTGCTCAAAGACCTTAAAGTACTTTTTTATATTATGTCTTTATTGCCAAGTTTTTCTTCTAAATTACATTCACAATATAGCTCTTTTAAAAGACTTTTAAAATAGATTGCTAAAAATATCACGTTTGCTCAAAACATTGCCTCGTAAATAATTTCAATTTCGATTAAGATTCCTTTCCTTCTATTTCAAAATCAACTGCGGTCCCCGTCACATTTCAATGTCTTATTTGCTACTCCAGAAACTATCAACAGCGCATAAAATAGACGAAGAGTACATTTTGGGGAAAATTAGCGACAAATCTTAGACGCATTTATAATAAGACCAGAGAACTAAATTATTCACAAGTGTTCTGTTTGTGTTTAAGATTCAATAATAATCGATAGACATTGGCGTCGATTCTATTGTTCACTAACTAATCTTATTTATATTAAACTATCGCTCTCTTTTACTAATCGTTAAAACTAAGAGATAGCAATAATTTTACTCTCGTCCCAACTGATAATCTATGTGTTCTGAAATCACGTCTTAAATTGTATGGCAAACGAAATTCTGACTAATTTGACAGGAGTAAAATTCTTGCTACCTTTTTAATACGTTATTATTGTAAAAGAGAGCGATTTTTAAAAAAGTTTAGTTAGTGCCAAAGAGTATAGTAAATACAGATAGCGCACAAGATAAACGGTTCCATTGGCTAGAGCGCTGCCACTAAAAAATGCAGTGAATCAAAAAATATTCTGTCAATACAATACGTGGGCGGGATGAAATTTTAATAGTTTTCAAGACGTGAAGCGCTTACCTGCCTTGATTATATACCGAGATTGATTTAGACGATGAGGTTACAGTACCTAGAAGTTTGTTTAACCGTTGCTTAGTTTCAAGACAAAGTTCTTGCAATACCTAAAACCACGCGGCTGAAATGTAAATTACGTAAGAACGATGGTGGAAGGAATCAAAGGAAATGTGGATAAATTGAGTAAAGTGTGATTTGAAATGGTGTTTGGACGATTGGGTGCTGTGCTGCGTGCTTGCGGGCTTGATTCCCTCACAGAAAAAAAATTGTATGGTTGATACTTATATGGTTGTTCCAGGTCTGTGTGCTTTGTGTAAGACTGTGGTATGAGTTCAAACTTTTATTAACTGTTTTTTTTTAATTGTTGATACATGAGTAATTTATAGAGTGGGAACTCCATAAATTACTCATGTATCAACAATTTAAAAAAAAAACAGTCAATGACATGGGAATGACAGAAACAATGGTTTTCGCCATCCAAGTATTATAAGACAGTGGCTGATGAAGTAAGAAAGACGATATCACCTCTTTTCGTCGATAACGTGATATGTATTAATATTATTGTGGGACTTATCAAGTTGTCGACGCAAAAAGGTAATATAGATAAAACAGATAATGACAAAAAATTTAAAAATATATTATCATACATATGGTTATCATGCATCGTTGCTCTCTAACTATTTAAATTCTAACCAGAAACAGCCATTCTATGTTTACGGGCAAAAAACAAACTATTCCACAAATTCTGAACAAAACAGCATCAAAAGAACACACGTTTTGCAACGATTAGTTAAACAAACAAACAAATATATCTGTGTGAGGCTTGTGCAATCTCGTAAATACGGTTAAACCAAGCCAGCGCTATCTGGCTGCCACAAAGTGAATTATTTAAGTGCTTGCAACGGAGAGATGTTTTGAGTTATTTAATTTAGTAGTCGCCGCTTCGATTCCCAGCCGAGCGGACGTAAAGTGCACTGGACGCTGCTAGGGTTACAACTGTGAATATTGTGGATGTGGTATGTCAACTATGGAGATATAAATCTTTTTATAGACAGCCTTACATTCCAGACCGATAAGCTGCTGGCTGATACTTTCATTTATCTCATGATGTCGAGTTGACATTACCCAACAGCTTGTATGCGTTATACCACTGAGCAGTCTCGAGTACCTAGTGGTGCCAGCAACTTATGTCGTTAGCAAGTGTGTGAAACTATCAGTCCCATGAAATCGTGTTCTTATCGTTATCGCCTAATGTGAAAATTGCCATACTAATTTTGCAGACCATATCAAAGCTTCCATAAAAAGCTTTGATATGGTCTGCAAAATTAGTGAATGAAATGTATGATAAACAAAATGAAAAAGGCAAAATGTAATTTCGATTCACCCATTTATTTATTCTGTTTGATGTTCAATCAACAACCAACATTTATTTCATAAATTTATAACCCATACAAAAATAATTCCATAAATATTTTATACCAAAAATAAATTTTATTGCACATGTTCTAAGTATTCAAAGGCAATAGTTATATCCTAATTGTATAAAAGAAAATTAACCTGATGGTTTTGCTATTTTACATCCCTTTTTTGGCTGTTAATTTGAATGCGGATACAATTTTGCATATATATTTTATTATGAGTGTAAAAAAGCTAACGCACGTTTTCGAAGTGCCTCCAGGCAACGTATCGACTACGGTATCACGCTACGGTTTTCAGTGGATTTTTATCTAAAAAATATTCATTCATTTTAAGTTTAAAAAGAAAAGCGTGGTGGAAAAATAAACGCAGTTATTGTGAAGTTACTTTTCTGTATTTAGAATCAGTAATGTTTTCCAGTTTTACGTTTAACTAAGTGGAATCTGCTACGCTTCGTAGTACCTGAATTTTTCTATAAATACGTGGTAAAAAAGTGTTGCACAATTCTATTAATTAAATACATTATCTAGAATTATTAATTTATTGCAGGCATTATGTTGAACCAATCGGTATGTCCAGATACTTTCCTACATCATCTCACAAACACAATCTGCTAGAAACATCGCTACCTTCGGGAGGTCCGGCGATTTACACAGCTTTGCTTTCAGACTCCGCCCACTTCGTGCACGAGTACACTCCAACAAGGAAATAAGTACCTACACAGACAGCATACTTATTGTCACACATTTAAAGAATATTGCTTAGTAGGTATAAAGTCGAGTTTTGACAACACTTTATTGCGTGTGTGTGTGTACAAAGTCTTAAAATTAAATATAGAACAGTCAAACGCAAACTTAACCTAAACTGAAACCATTCATAATCTAAATATTTTATAATACACTTTTTAAATGGCAAGGAATAGCTCAGTCAGAGAGGGGAAACTATTAGCAGTGGTTATAGATAGATCGCAGATCAGAAGCCATAACACCAGCTCTTAACGCGATCCAATTTTGACGACTTAAACTGAACTGTTCAGGTGATGGATCTATATAGAGTGTATATCTCCATCCCTCTTCTTCATTCGCACACTTAACACTTTATCACGTCGTGGTAAGGCCCCAGAACGTCAACAGATATAGAGACACCATTACAAACAATACTCACACCTACGTAATGAGCGTTGAGTGCAGAACCGGCTGTCATAGGTATCGTCCGAATTGTCACCAGCCAGCATATTCTCCGAGTAAACGGTGATGCTTATCGATGGCCGCTGCTTTAGTAAGGAAAACGTTGGCGATACCGTCTGTGGCAGCGTAGCCAAGCTTTGTGTGGATAAATAAATATATTATTATTCCACAACTTTTTACACCAAGCCATCTAGTCCTAAATTAAGTAGAGCTTGTGCTATGAGTACTAGATAACTTACTAAATATATACATAAATTACACCCAGACACAGAACCAATGATCGTGCTCATCACACAAACATTCTTCTTGGGAACCGAACCCGTGACCTCCGGCATAGTAGTCAGGGCCACTAACCACTAGACCAACAGGCCACATAAATGAATATATTTGCCCTGTATATATAGCTGCTTTGCTGACTGTACTTTCACGAACAAGACGCTATCAATGCTCTTTTACATGTTATTGTGTTATTTAGCTAGTTTATTAAACTGAGAGTTGGATGCTGTCACTGGGCTGCCAAAATGTTTGTCAGTTTTAGGTTAATTTCAGACTTGATATTTATTTTGCGGTTGATTTCCTAGGTTGAATAAATAATCTGTTGTAATGAATATTATTCAAACATTAAAACACTTTTAAATGGAATGAACGTATGCTGTCACATTGTAAAGTATTGAATTCAAAAACGTACATAAAGTTATCAAATTCAGCACTCAAAATTCATTGCGCGCTACCATAAACAACAATTGTTAGTACCCCAGTAATTAATTTCTATTAAATTTTTGTGCAACGTCTCATCACTGCAAGACAAAAGCCACCCTGCGTTACTTCCACTTTCCTCGTTCCTCAGCTACATCTGGTCAGTCCTTTACACATGAGTCATACCACATCGCCAATTCCTGTAGTTCGGAATCTAATCAATGGCTGCCTTTGCCCAATTCTGTTGCAAAATGCGGCAGATATTACCGGTCAAGTCCCTTTTTTAATTTGGCAGCTGAGTTGCCTACTTTTACAACGAAAAGATTGCATTTAGTGGAGATGTGAAAGTTGAGATAGATGTGTGGTGTGACGAGAATCAAATGGATAAAGTGAGAAATTAGTATATTAGAGGAAGTTTGAAAGTGCCGCCAATGACTCAAAAGTTGAATCGTTGGTGGTAATGGTCATGTGAAGAGGAGGGACGAAACGCATATTACTAAAAGAGTAATTAGTATACATGGAGAAGGAGAGGGAGTCCAAAGAAAAGATGTATGGTTTTGTTGAGGAGTAATATGAAAGAAAAGGGAGTTAGTGAAAGTGTGATGGATAACAGGACAGAATGGAAGGAAAAACGTGTTGCGCTCACAAGTAATATGGGTAGGAATACAATGATGATCTGAGTTGCCTACACCTGCATTTTGTGTTTTGGAAGTTGTTTAGTTTGAATATTCTAGACAAGGGCTTTATGACGGCTTATATCATATGTATAAGTATTATGCAAAATCCAAAGTGTTGCACTCCTTGTCAGTTTGTAAACTTTAAACATGAAGTTTATCGCCTAGCATATCACAACTGTTTCACAACATTCATGCTAATTAGCAGGCCCTTAGTTTGCTTGTCTTAAGTACCTAACAATGCCAATATAATATGATGAGTTCATAGATGGTGTAATATTTCTATTTAGTAAAGACTGGCTTCTTCCAGGAACCAAAAATTAGCTTTCGATACTCAGCAATATGTAACTTCCCAGGTTTGTTCTGTGATCGGGTCAATACTTCCATAGATTTTTTAACAAATGTATTCAATCTAAACAAGGTTAGAGCATGTTGGCTTGTTGAAACTACTTTTTAAAACCGCCACGTAACGATGCAGTTTACAGGTTTATTAATAATAATAAGTGAGCTGCTAAATACTGTACCTATAAAAATCAAAACTATATAATTATTATTTATTGCACTCTATTTTTCTGCCTTGCCGGCTAACACCTGTTCAGAAAGTTAAGAATGAGTGAAATGAAATGATTAAAGTCAGAGGAATAGTTCGTAGTAACCACTACCTCCTGCTCACCACCAGATAACTCCGTTTGGCACGTCGAATGGCCATCAGGTTCCCACTCACTGTTATAGATCACGACACAGGAAGATTTTTATAATTAACTAGCTTTTGTCCGCAGCTTCGCCCGCGTACATAAAGTATAGCCTATGTCACTCAGGAATAAAGCAGCTTTCTATTGGTGATAAAATTTTAGCAATCGGGCCAGGACTTACAGAGATTACCAAAAAACAAAAAAAAAAAACTAAAAAACAAACCTTACCTCTTTATAATATTAGTTCAGATTTAGAGGGGCTGGCTGGACCGCAGCTCGCAGTGAAGCGGCTGGAACTGGTTGGAACAGGCTCGTCGCTGTGACGTCACACTGCGTTCACGCGGACATCGCTACATGGCAGAGAGGATAGATGTGGTTCAAATTTTAAACTGTCAGCGGTTGAGTGTTTCCGGGAAGTAGAAGTAAATTTTCCAGTGAATGTGTCTGTGCTCCAAAAAATGGATTGTTTTTCAGTTACAGTCTGCATCATTCCACTACTCGGCAAACTTTTTTTTTGTTTTGTGTTAGGAAACGATCAATTGGAACCGTGTACTAGTTTCTGTCTTCTCGATAGGAAGGTACCCATGCGGGCCTCTGTGAAATAAAATATTTTGAGTTAAATTAAAATATAACCAGATACTTATTTTAAAAAGTTTTTAGAAACGTTTTTAAAATCATAAACCTACTTTTCCTTTCAGCAACGAAGCGTCTGATAAGTGTTGTATCGACTCGCATTAAAACAGCCTGCCAAAACACATACACACACCCATACACACACACACACACACACACACACACACACACACACACACAGTGACAATACAGTTTTTGTTATGCAGTTTTTTTATGAACAACCTACGATAGATACGATTTCGACAGGCCTGTTGGTCTAGTGGTTAGTGGCCCTGACTGCTATGCCGGAGATCGTGGGTTCGACTCCTACCCAGGACAAATGTTTGTGTAATGAGCACGATCATTTGTTCTGTGTGTGTGTGTGTGTAATTATGTAGGTATTTAGAAATATAAAAGTATGTTTATCAGTTGTCTAGTACTCATAACAAATACTCTGCTTAGCTTGGGACTAGATGGCGTTGTGTGATAATTGTGTAATATTATTATATTATTATTATAGCTAGTGACGCTCTTCAAAAATAATGAATTATTTGCCTTCATAGAAGATGTTGCCGCTCATAACTTGCAGGGGTACGTTAATCAGACGGCCGCAGTACCATCTACCGTTCCCCTGATTAATATCAGTCGTCCGCGCCCGGAGAGACCGTGTTTGGAAACTGCAATTGGGTAATACTCGCTCTAAGCGCTACGTAAAGCGGCCCCGCTCCCCGAACGAAATGGTGCAGCGCTGTGACAAGTCGCTGGAATTGCTGTATGTAAACAATTCAACAATTGGAATTAGCAGACGGCCCTTCTGTTTGCTAATTCAAATTGTTTGAAAGTTATTGGATTGACTGAGGAAATTTGCATAAGTGGTTTATTTATGAATTTTCTCTTCCTTGTATTTTGTAGTACACATGTTTTCCTCATTTTACGGCCGGAAACGTGAATATCATTTCTCACATCAAA
Source organism: Mythimna pallens (assembly GCA_961205895.1). NCBI lineage: Eukaryota > Metazoa > Arthropoda > Insecta > Lepidoptera > Noctuidae > Mythimna > Mythimna pallens. Next base: position 26,168,210 of record OY540828.1, on the reverse strand, counting down.
ACATAGGCGTACAAAATAATAACACCGTGATCCCATTCGCGAAAATAGTTTGTACAAAATTACAATTTCCCGTTGCTTTGTGTATGCCGAGCCTATCAACGCTATCCATCAGACAACTGTAGGCCACGCTTTATCCTCGACACAAACTCTGCTTGTGAAAGAACGCGCCATCATTCAATTTAAGCCCGGACTACACTGATGCGCTGTCACCGATGAGCTCAGCTTTCAAGTTATTAAAAACTGTGTTGTGCTTGTATAGTATGAACTGGGGCTTATTTCTACGTTTGTTTCATAAAGATTTTGTGGTGTGTTTTTTATAGATTTATTTTTACTGTGATATAATTTTGCGCATATAGTTTAAGGTGTTTGAATTTATTATTAAAGTAGTGATTTGAATCTCTTCCGTCCACCGTACTGGTTTTTGTGTAGTTATTTGGCCTTTTAGTCCAAGATCTCAGAGCGATCTGACATAACTTATTTTCACATGGATGAAACCTTAGGTTCTCAGTAGCATCTCAGGTGCTCTGAATACCTGTGTGCTTGTGGAGCTCTCCTCGTGACCCTTGGGCAGATTTCTCCCCTGGACCAGGGGAGAAAGGCAGGTAACTAAAAATAAGAACTACTTAACTTAAATTTGTATGGCTGATTTTTATATATGTTTTTTGGATATTACTCTTTAGTATCATAAGTGTCAGACACTTTCAATGGACCAAAACTTTTGTCAGACGCTTTAAAGCTCCACAAAAAAATAAACGAACTTTAGATATTTTATATGTCTGATTTTTAATATGTTATTAGGGTAACTATTACTATGTTATATTTCATCAGTCAGACAAATTGTAGTGACTAAACACAAAAAATATTCAGCCGAGAGTATGAGCGCCCGAGTACTACGCATGCGTTTCAGAGTGAGTGAGACGTGCATAAAAACTCGTTTCCTTTTATTTTAACTCGCAATCTGTTTCAATCAATCAATTTATTTCATTAAATAAATTAAATACCCCTGTGCCAAATTTCATCCTCATTTTTTCAACCATTTGAAAGTGGAAGGGTAAAAAACATACACACATACACACACCCAGAATACTTGAACACTTCAACACAACACTAACACTAAATTGAACTTTCACCTCTATATTATTCGTTTAATATGATATTATATTATTATTTTATATTTATCTCTTAGTATTCGCCAAAAAGGAAATCTTGAGCAAAATTTTACGCTTCTAGTCCCAGTAGTTTAGGCTGTGCGTTGATATGTCAGTCAGTCAGTTTCTCCTTTTAATGTGCATAGACAGCTGTACAGCAGCACTATTAATTATTATTTCATCAAAATGAGTAAATAATTGTCATAATTTTAATAATATCAAATCATCATCATCATCTTCCAAATAACTTTTGTTACGTAACACGACAGTGTTTTGTGTTTGTTACTGCAAAAAATATATTCATCATCATCATCATCATTTCAGCCGAAAGACGTCCACTGCTGGACATAGGCCTCCCCCAAGGGTCGCCACAATGAACGGTCCTGTGCGTCTCGCATCCATCGGACTCCCGCACCCGTTACCAAGTCATCGGTCCACCTTGTAGGAGGCCTTCCAGCGCTACGTCTTCCGGTACGTGGCCGCTAGTCCAGAACCTTTCAGCCCCAACGGCCATCTGTTCTGCGAGCAATGTGCCCTGCCCATTGCCACTTCAGTTTGGCGATTCTTCGTGCTATGTCGGTAACCTTGGTTCTCTTGCGGATATCCTCATTCCTGATTCGATCACGCAAGGAAACTCCGAGTATAGCCCTTTCCATTGCCCTTTGGGTGACTTTAAGTCTTCTGATGAGGCCCATTGTAAGCGACCACGTTTCGGAGCCATATGTCATCACTGTCTGAAAAAATATATTAGTACCTCAGAAATCATGACATAATATAACAAACAAAATGTAATTGAGTTTCATATGTAATAAAACATCCTACCACCATACCTATGTAATTTTGTGCTCGGGGATTATAGGCGTAAAGGCACCGACATAAGCATGTATATCAAATTACTTTTGAGATTCACTGACTCGGAATATCAAAGGTATATGCAAAACAATTTGTTGGCAAGTACGAGTACGTTCTTTGTCACAAAATAGTTCTAAAACTCTTTTCCGAGTATAATATAAGTATAACGTTATAACCGCGGGGTATGTTGTGTTCTATCACTAAAGCATTATAAGAGACAAAGGTACCCCACCTATAGACTTTATCAAATTAGTGAACTACTCTCTGTGAGAAAATTATATATTGTTCAAATTGTCTTAAAAAAATTTAAGACGCTAACTTTTGATGCTGGTCATCTAACAAAAAGAAGAAATGATCTTGTGGGGCTTACCCCATAGACTGAATACAGTTTTTGTAGTATGCGATATGAAAGACAAGCATCCCACCTATACAATAAATCAAACAAAAAATTACGTTTATATACTAAAAAAATTATGAATGCAAAAAAATATAACTAATTGGATTGAACGACTTACATATGAGGGCACTGAAGTCCTCTTACATCTGAAGCCTCTGTCACCCACACTAACATCCACTCACAAAAACATATACACCACACACTCATTCACACACATACATCACTCATACAGCCCACACCCACTCACATACATACATCACGCATACACCCCACTCTCATTTACCACAAAACACGCACGCCATTACTACTGTTCTTAAAATTATATTATAAGATTTTTATTTTATAGTATACCTATACTATAAAATAAAAATTTAGATTTTGTTAATTTTCGTAATTTTTTTATTTTCTTTTTGTAAACCTAAAAATATTAAGATTTGAGATTTAAATTAAATTGTTAGTAGGTACATCACGTAATTTTAAGTTTTGGAAGACCGAAGTGTCTTAAACAGGCAATTTTTATCTAAAAGATTACTTCAATAGATGATAGACTAGATGTAGTACCTACTAATTTTATGAAAGGAAATATTTTTTTTTGTATTTGTATCACATCACACTAATATTAAAAATCTGAAAGTTTGTGTGAGTGTCTATAAATGATTGTCACTTCTTCACGCTCGAACGGCTGAACTGATTTGGATGAAATTTGATACACCGGTGGACCATGTCCTGGAATAGCACATAATATGACTTTTTTATCCTGGGACTACATTCCCTTGGGACAATTTTGTAATTTGACGTGGTTGAAACCGCTGCACGCTGGCAGCTCAGCGAGTTCATATTCATATATCAATACGAATGTAGCTCGTATTAGTGTCTTACTAGTATAATTCATAACAATATAATTGTGTCGAACAGATTGATAATTAAAATTATACTCTTCTTAAAACTAGCTTAATATAAAATTCCAAAAATAAAAAATTAACTAATATTATATTACAAAAAAAATATTTTTATTTATTTATTTATTGTATAATTTATGTACACACACATTCATTGGAAAAAAGATTGAGAAAAAATTTATTAAATGTATCTTACATTTAATAAATTTTTGTGATAAAATATTTAATTAATTAGGTACACCATTTCTCACTATGGTGTGCTTTCATAAACAAATAACCAAAGATATTATGTAGTTGACTAAGTCTTACAATCCCTCTCACTCCCTCTCGCACAATTTTGACAAGCGCTACCGAAATATCACGAGGTCAATCTTCTTGTATTTTGGTAATTCTATAATTCTTATCGCTCACTGAATATCATCTTAATCCAGATATTTGATGCATCAGTCGATGCACTCACGCTTGGGCGCGCTGTTGACCTCTTTCAGCTACAAGGTCCAGAGCTACGGCATTATTCGAAAATTAACTCTTTCGGATAATCCCATCCGGCCGTGGTAACTTATGGCCTTGGAACGAAAACGGTAACTGAAGAAATACAGATGAGAGTTAGTTAATAAATTCTGCCACTCCCAAACTCTGACAGGAGTTATTTGAAAATATGGTAAACCAAAAAAAAGAAACGGAGTGGGCACAGAAAATACTTTGTTTACCCAATCTTACCTGATATAAATAAGCAACTATCTTAATCATACAATAAACCAGCAATAAGTCAATACAAACAATCAGGCAGGAATAATCCAATTACGTGTAGTACCGTCGTAAGCAAACAATTAGTACTAATTCAAACAATTACATAACATTACGGGTAGAGAACAACATCTCCGATGTAACAGACACGGGAACACAATAAGAGTAATCAAAGTAATCGTATTACTCGTATGTACTTATATAGTAAATAAGCTTAAATTTAATGAATCTAGTGGCTAAGTAATTAGAATAAAACTCTTAGCTAGCATTACGAAATTAAATTCAACTTAGCTTAAGGATCAAGTTAGGGTTTTCTAGGCCGTATTTATATTTTTCTCAAACTGGATCTAATGGCATTTGTGTAACTCTATTTTAGTTATAATACAGTCATGGCTTCTGGTTAGATTGTTAAATATATCCAATAGGTATTATTCGCAGTTAGTACGAAGTGTCAACTATGGATGGTCCAAAGAAGAAGGCTTGCTACCTACCTGAGGACTTGTAACAGATGAAAAATAAAGACATCGTGATGCCTCTTTGGCAAAAAAAAAAACAATATATAGGGTTTTCAATTATTCGTAACTGATTAAAACTATATAATAATATATCTTTATTAATCAAAAACATTGTAGTACATTATGACAATTTACAGAATCGATTACAATGTATAAAAACTACAACAAATTGGTGTGTAAAGTGCTGTTCCTAGCTAGCTTAATATATAACCTGTGTTATGGAGTTAAGTGCCAGTCTCCTAGGAAAGAAACAATAAAATCGTACACAGTATGCATTTTTGTATATTATAGTGTGCTGCAAATAAATCGTAATAAAAACATAACAAAATGTAGTTAATAAAATAAAACAATAATTTTAACTTAAAATAAATAAATTATTTAACTTGAAGGTAGGTGAGTATTTATTGTGTCCAAGTGTGCGCTGTGCGAATGTATGTAATATTTCCGCTTCAGGTTACGAGTTATAAGCAGTAGCGGGTTAAATTGAATGACCGGAATGTAAGTAAGACTTCAATATGCATGTTTAATCGTAATTCATCGTACAAATAGCATATTATATGTTCAAATACAATTTATAGTACGAGTAAATTATTAGGGGGACAAAAAAATAAATAAGTCGAATCTATCAGATCATTGAAATATAAAACACGAATTAAAGTGTTTAAGTCGACCACCACTGAGAGAAAAAAGAAACAATATCTGTATGTACAGTGTAAGAATAATTTTCTAATTGAAAGACTGGTATAATGTAATAACTAATTTAGAATTCTTTTCAAGTTTGAGGTTAGTAATCTTGAAGGACCTCGGTTCGACTCAATCGCCCAGACAACGGGAAAAACCCCCTATTAGCTACCCAATAAATAATAAACTGGTAATTCAAAGTGGAGTCGAGTTGAGAGACATGGCTTAGAATATAGAGACAAAGCTCAATGTATCATGTCAACAACTAAAAGTCACTAGATCCCAAAGTTCATTTCAAGCTGCACTTTAAAACTGACGCGCAGATTGAAACAGTTACTTAATCTACTTAGCTTCGTACATTTGTTTACATTCGTGAGCAGACGCGCTTACTGTGCTCTGTGCTCGCTGTGTATATTTCAGATGTATCTTTATGCTGTGCACAGAGTACGGAAGATTAGAGTATGCCTTGGGTAACGATAGGAAAGAAAGATAAATATTTAATTGCTACAAAGCAGACGTGCGAACCTTAATCATAAAACTTATTGGTAAGAAACTCTCAACTTAAACATAAGATAGTACGTAAAATATCTGGATCTCGAAACGCATCCTTCTGCAGCGGACGTGAGGTAAGAAGACATCGTTTCTCTGAAACTGTTCACGGTCGCAGTAGAGGATGTCTTTAAGGTTTTAAACTGGAGAGGGCTAGGTATCAATTTCAATGGCGAGTACATCACTCATCTTTACTTTGCCGTCGATATTAGTATGGTAGACATTACTGTGACTATGGAGGAGCTTAGTATTGTACTGTAAGAGTGGGACATAAGGTTATTCCATGTTCATCTTAAGTCCAACTCCTATTAAGATCAGAGACTTTACATTCAAAGTTGTAGACGATTTCGTTTACCTGGAGCAGACGGCTCAGTTATCGCCGAATCTGACTCGGCTGGGTAGCATTCGAGAAGCTGAGTGGGATTTCCTCGTCTGGTATACCTGGTTATACCACATTTTATACGCAGTTTATATAACTGCGTTGGTTTATCAAAGAAAAATATCACAGATTTACAAAATAACTGACAGTTAATCTTAAAACTTATCCATAAACTTCTAAACAATAACACTCACACAGTACAGTCAGAGCGCGCAAACTCATTCTCTGGCCGTCCGGCGAATGAGCATCCATTTGAGCTCAGATCTGTAGCTTGAAATATGGTCATATTTTCTCAAATTATGTACGAATCGGATGCAGTTGTTGAAGAGCCTGTCAAGTTTATCTAGTAACACCGCATTCAGGTCAAAGTAGTACACATCATCATAGTCGATTACAGGGAAAATTAAATTTTGCCCAAGCAAAGTCTTTGTCTTCGCATGCAAAAAGTTCCTCAGACGATACAGATACCACAAGGTCCCATTGATTCTTTGGCAGACGCTAGAAACTTGACTTTACCAGCCAAGAGTCGAGTTAAAATGCAAACCGAGATCCTTTACGCTAGGACTGATGGGAATGACGGCACCATTAAAAATAATTGGAGGAAGAGAATTAGGCACCACTTTACCCATCATGCGCGAGCTTCCAATAATCATCATCATCATCTTTCTGCCCTTGTGCCTTGTTATTTGGGGTCGGCGCAACATGTTTTTTCCTTCCAATAATAATGATTAAAATAATTTTAATCACTCTGGCCAATTTCAACGGAGATAATCAAGTACCCTGGAGATATTATAGTGCACAAGAGTGTGAACCAACTCAGATGCGCTCACTGTTCCTTTACTCTCGTAATCCAATGACACGACCGGAGAGAAATCAGGCACAGGACCAGAGGCGCCACGTGCCCCCCAAGACACGGGGTTACCTCATCCACTAATTTTGTAACTCTATGGCACTACGCCACACACTAATTTAGTGGAACCCGCAGCCGCAGCTCGCGCACAAAAGAGCTAACGCACGCGCACTTTACATGTTAATGCGCGCATTTTTACAACTGCCCGCCATCAACGTCCCGCCTCGCGCCATTCACATGCATATGCGCCTCGTTGCGCCAACTGTGTGTTAATTGATTTATTTTGCATACATGTATTTTTGAGTACACAGTTTGGTTTTCAGGAATTTTCGCGAAATGCATGATGACAATAAGTTTTAGCATCACTATTTTGCTTTGTAATTCAAGGACAGAGTAAAGTTTACTATATTATTCCTCTTTTTTAATAGCGCATTCCGGCAAATAGATATATGTACCTAGGTACATGTTAACCATTTGTTTTTATTTATTTCTGCTAGTAAGCATATCGCTGTGTACTGGTTTCAATGTCAGATGTACTTACCTATCGAATTTAATTTCAAACGAGTACTTATTGCTAAGAGTATGATCATGATCCTGAAAAAAAGAAACTAATCACAATATACGCTTTAAGTAACGGCCGCACTTGCGAAACCAAATAGTAGCAATGTAGCATACGTGTAGCATTGTCGGCTTTTTCTTTTATTGATTATGATTTATGGTATACTAGCTTCTGTTGGCGACTTCGCTCATGTGGATTTTTTTGTGGGTTTCAGGATACAAACTATCCTGGTACCAAATTTTATCCTAATCCCAATAGCTATTTCAGCGTGAAGGAGTAACCGACACAAACACGTACCAAAAAACTTTCACCTTCATAATATTATACTACAACTACCAGCGGTTTTGCCCGTGTGATTATAGAAAATTATCTTAAGGGAACATAATTTCCAGGATCCTATGTGCTTTTCCAGGACATGGTCTCCCGTGTACCAAATTTCATTAAAATCCGTTCAGCCATTCGAGCCTGTAGAAGTAGGTAACAAACATAGACATACACTTACAAACTTTCGCTTTTGTAATATTAGTATGATAGTGTGAAAATAATTATTGACAGTTATCAGGTTTACAAAAGCTCTTCTTAATCATTCAATTGAATAACAAACACTATAAAACGTTAATCAAATGCATAACAAAGTGAAGCTAAACTTAATATTTCTGACATACTAACAAAGTCAATTTTGTAACATTATTGAAGCACTGACTGCACCGTCTACCACGATCTATTTCCGCCATAACTTCAGAAATTACAAGTATGACGTTAATATTCCAACACCAGGTAATATGTATCTAGTTACGTAGTATCCGAGCTAAGTTTGGCGGTTCGTGTGAGGTGTAATGCGCCTCGCATTACAGTTATTACGAACCCCCGTCAGGCCCTAATGGAACACTGACTTCGGGAATGTTCCAAATGTTCTAGACTCGAAATGAAACTTAGAAATGATTTGTTTAGAAAGCAGGGCGTGTTCAGTGTGATTCGTATTTTAATTTTACACAGTTCCTTTTTTTGTTCATATTTTGAGTAGATTAGATAAGTTTTTTTTTTTATTTAAGCCGGAAAATATGAACACGTATGTAAAATATTTGTCGGATTAATCCGACAAATATTTTGCCAGATGAAGTATTGGGTCGTAAATATACCTTAGCGAAATGTGCACGAAAATATTTGTCGAATTAATCCGACATAAGCGGTTATTTTGTTATTTTAATTATTAAAGGGATTTCCAAAAATATTAGCTTGATTGTCTGAATGGCTAAATTAATAATAATAATAAAAAATAATAGTAATAATAATTTCTTTATTCTTCCAAAAAGCACACAAAACACTATGACTAGATAACATTACATTACACTGGTTAGTTCCAAAAGTAAGTCAACGACTCCCAAACTGAGCACTGCCCGTATCTTGGGTAGTCGGCGGTCCACCGTTTTATTAGTGCAGTCTCTTTTTAACTGAATGAATTGTGGAATGAACTTAGGAGATCTTAATAAGAAAAAATAAAGATTGCCAACTTCTATTGCAGCTCAATCGCCAAAATATTCAGAATTTAAATCAATGTAGTGTGTGAACAAATGGAATTAGAAAAAAAAAACCGGGCAAGTGCGAGTCGGACTTGCGCACTGAGGGTTCCATACAAACTTACCTATGAAAACTGTTCAATTCCCGAATTGACTTACGAAGATTTTTTGAACGTCACAAAATAAAAATTTGTGTTGTTACAAAAAATTTACAATTTTCAGTTTTTTTCTTATACTTGTTCTATGAGACCTTGCTTCATGTCAAATTTCAGGAATCTAGTTCAATGTGAAGTACCCTATGAATTTTGATTCCCTTAAGAGTGTCGAAATATACATTTTTGCGATATAAGCGTTCGTATCTTTTTTTTTCCGTTAACTGAGAAGTTTCATTATTTCACAGCTTCAATGGACGGCAGACTTGAGTATATGGTTTTAATTTCAACTCGATACTTTTATGCGTTCTGGAGATAAAAGGTCTTGACAGACAGACAACAAAATGATCCTATAAAGGTTCCGTTTTTTCCTTTTGAGGTACGGAACCCTAGAAACAAATATTCGCCTTGAGAAAGCAAATATGTTTCCGAAGATCTCTTACTATAAAGATGACTTAATTCAGTCTATGCATGTGGAATTAGCTCTGTAGCCATTCTTGATCCCCAGTTCACACAACATTGTATCTTATATTCACTCGTTTATTGCGTTATTACCTTGTACAATGTAAGCTTAACTGGTAACTTGAAATAATATGAGATCAGTGTGGATCTACCTTTTTAAAGCCTCATTTTTCCGCCAACCCTTCAATCCATCAGTGCATAAACAAAAAATCGTTCAATAAGTAAAGATTACGAGTAATCTGTACGAAGCGGGCACACACGCGCAGGTGGCGCCGCTCGTTAATCAGCGGCGCGCGGTGAGCGTCGCCGCCGCGCCGGCCTTAAGCGCGATTAACGATACCTTTATTATTGTTGTTTTTAGCTTGTTATGTTTTAAATTTTTGAAGTGATTCGCAAGCATCATTTTGTTGCTCCATATTTCTTCTTACAATATTTCATCGAGGTTCTAAATAAAGTATTTTACGTTAAATGTTAAAGACAGGTTTTTAGGTTTAAGTTTGAGAAATACTCAACTTCAAATGCTTAAATAAAAAAATCGGTGGTTTATCTGTTTGCCTTAAGAGCCTAGAAAAAGAGTCCAGTCCTACAGGTTTGACACCTAGTCAATTACATTTTTTTTTAATTTCAACAATTTTTAGAGCTACTAGAATATCTTTTCGTTTAAAATCTCAGCAGAACCCTTATTATTTATTTGAAGACGATATAATAGGTTTTTGTCCTTCATTCTCCTGTCAGTCATCACACTTTTCGCTCCTTGTCTTGCATATCATTCTTCACATAGTCCTCTCATTTCTTGTCATTGATGGATATTCAGGGAGACGCAATTGGACACTCCCACTCCTTGACCATATTATTATGTCCTATAAGGATCGAGCCTAAGTGGTCGACAGTGCGTAGTGTGTAGCAAACCGTAGGGGCCCAGCAGGGCCGATGACTGCTAGGGCCATGGGAAAACTTCTAAAAGGAAACTCGTGGATGTAGAACGCAAAGGGTAACCGAAGGAACATAGGAGTGGTATTAAATCTAATACGTCCTTTCGCTCCAACCTAGGGCGTGAGAAAAAAAAATGTCCTTTTTCCTTCCTGATATTATTATTTTCCTATTTAGTGTACCCACTTAGTATAATAATAAGTGTGCACTAATGTCTACAGTTCAATAGTTTTTGTAACTCACAGTTAATATAAGCACTAAATAAATAGGTACAGAAGTCAATATAAATACAAAGCGCGCTCGAGCAACGCACATATAGATACCGTTCACGAACACGATATCTCGGCTCAATTCAGCTCGAGCTCGAGTGCTATCCGTTTGAGATACGCGTCTGTGAACTTTTTTGTGGAAAAATAGACCAAAAAAAAAACCTTATTCTAACTGTACAGTGGACGGAATTGTCGTTTTTTAGGCTATCAGTTGTTTCAGAGAGGTAAGTAGATATTTGCTTGTATTTTGATGGTTTGTTTTAACGTAACATAGAACAGGCTCCACGCCAAGAAAGAGAAGATGATTTTATAGCCATGTAATATTTTTACAATTCAGATTAGTTAGGCATTTATCACCGCGCCCGGTCCCACTCGGACAGTTCGGCGCCACGCGCTGACCCTAGCGCGACCGCCAAGCGTAGGTATGAAAAGTGAAGTACATACATGAGATTGACTTCTGTACCTATTTATTTTGTGGTATAAGTACACAGGCACTAAAGAAGACTCCAAATACTTGTAAATATAGTTATGCTAGTTGTGACAATAAATAATTTTGTAATTTTTCTGTTTTCTTCATTTCCTCCTCAGATTACAAAATCAAACTGGCTTTCAACTTTTCTATTACTGGCGCTACGTTAAGGCTGGCTTCCAGTCTAACTGAATACAGACACATTACAACATTTTAATGGACTGACTGCTTATCTTACTTGTTAGGTTTCAAGCTTCTACGATATCCTATCAATATTAATATGTATCAGTGACCTATTAGACATTACCCCCACTACCAACCTTGCCAGCTAATTACCAGATTATGCTAATCTGTAAGACCAGACTATGATGCAGGCTGTAGCCCCGCGGGAGAGGTTAACGACCGTAATTAACATAATTATTATCTTGACATGTATTAAAATGGCTATTATCTGATTGATAAATCGAGTGGTAAGTAATTTGAGGAGCTCGTGGTTAGGTTAGGTTAGTTGGATAAAACTCTAAGTTTAAGCAACATCTGCGGATGTCAGTCTGTAGATGGGTGACCATCTTAATACTTCGGGATTCCTCCGCGCCTTGGAAAGCACGATAAGCGGTTGGTCCTGGCTATCGTTTGTAGATAGTCGTCATAGATAGTCAGAAACCAAGAAAAGTGACCTCTTTGTCTTACAATTTGTTTAGTGGTGGAGATCAGATAATCAGTCACTCTAAGTAAAATACTGATATCTATCTGCATTTCGTTAGACTGAAAGCAGACTCCAACATATTTAAGAATAGGCTCCGCAGAAATAAGTTTAGTTAATTCTCAAGTAAAGAGTAAAAAGCAATTTTATTATTTAATGTGTAATGTTAGGAGCAGTGGTGGCCAAGTAAAAATAGCCCACCACGTCTCTCAAAACGGTGAAGGAAAACATCTTGCGGAAACCAGTATGTCCTAGAACCAAAAATTCGCTTCACCAAGTCGCACTTGGCCCGAGTGGTGAATTACGGCCCATTCTAGGAGCAGGGGAAGAAATCAAAGGATGATTATGCTTATATGGTTATCATAATTATAACTAAATAAAAGTATAATTATAAGGCTGATTATGCTATGTAATGTTACATATTTGAATACATTATTTTTATCGCAATTCATTTACACATAAATCTTAACTCGCAAAAATAAATAAAAATGACATATTACAAAAACTCGGAATACACTCAGGCGTCGAAGAACTCCTCCAAATTGCTGCCATCCGAAAATGTGCCCATGAGGCTGGCAGCATTGCCATGTTTAATTGGAATGCTAATTCTTTGGACAAAGAATGAGCCAGATCTCTTAATCTACAAAAAAAGGACTTAAAGTCACCCAAAGGGCAATGGAAAGGGCTATTCTCGGAGTTTCCTTGCTTGATCGAATCAGGAATGAGGATATCCGCATGAGAACCAAGGTTACCGACGTAGCACGAAGAATCGCCAAAAAAAAAGAAATGACGAAAATATTTCATGATGGTATTCTTTTATATCGTGCTAATGAGAGAATTTAAGCAAGGACAGGTAACCTATTTCTTAAGTCATCCTAATTAGTATCACTAATAAATACTTATAAATTGCTGATGATACAAGCAAGAACAAAATTCTTATGAATTATTCACTTCATGTTTTTGCCAACTTAAGTGAACAAACATCGAAATAAGTTAATGTTATGGTTTTATCATTGGTCCAGTACTAGTGGTACCTACTTTACTTATGAGTAAAATATGCGAGGTATAGAGGTACAAACTAACTTTATTTCGTTGTTACATATATTTTTTTTAATTATATTATGATTCATAATTTATAAGTATTTTTTGGTTTTAAACGATAAAAACTCATTTTTGACTGTGATCTCACCTGATGGAAAGCAGTGATGCAATTGTTGATGGTTAAGCGCACTAGTTTATTAAAAGCCTGTTTACTCTAGTCTTAAAAACTCCTAAATTATAATCGACCCGGAAGACCTCAGCAGGCTTTTTTGTATGTTTTATTTTCCAACATAATCCTAACAGTAAGAAAGAACCCATGCTTATCTTATTCAGAACTCAACCACATTTTGTCATTATAAAATGTCAACGGACATAAAGGAAATCCTTCGCTTCCCCAATTTAACAGGTTTCAAAGTTCACATTAGGATCTGTCAGCTGCGTCATCCCACGGTTTCCGTGCATTACGCACGATTACGTTCGTTTCATTATCAAACGCGTGGGTTTCCGAAATCCTTCCGATTTCAATACCATCAACCCACGTTTCGGATTGCGTGCTAAATGTGGAATTGTGCTATTTTAGATTTTGAACGTTCTAATGTTTTGTGATTTACGCGTGTTCTAAGTGATTATTATTATAACGTAAGGTAGAGTTGGTTGTAAACTTTCGGCAATATATTTAATATATCGGCATTTCTAAACTTGTTCGTTTTGGTTTTATATTTTGTCTTTTGTACCATGACTATTGGCAATGTTATAATTAAATAGACTGTACGACTGTTGATGAGACAAATGTGATGGCGCAAATCCCTTAACTGTATAAAATCATGTATATAGACACAGTTTAGGGGCTTAGGATTCACCTAGAGACGGTTCTTCTCGAAGATTTTTTATGAAATTAGTTGTGAAAAAATATTTCAAAGCTTCAATGCGGCTACGAACAAGTAACAATCAGATTTACACAAACCTGTAGACACAAAAGCCGAAGACTAGCATCACACACGAGTGTCTGCTCGCCACCTCGCTGAGATCAAGAGGGCTGGCAGAGAGCCAGGCTATGCTACTATTGACCTAATTACGTGCCAGTTAGCCGATCAAGATGCTTGCGTAACCATAAGTGGGCAGTGTTGTTTGTTGGCTTACGTTTGTAAAGTTTTCTGTTCATGTAATTGAAACATACTGAACATGGAAAAGAAAGAAGGAAAATAGAAGAGAAAGGCTATTGCTATTGTAACTTAGAGATTTATTTGGAAGACAAATTATTGTTTCAAGACTGAGAAAATGAAGCAAAAGAGAAATGACGAGTAAGAACATGACTTCATTTGGTATGATTAAAGGATCTGTTATTACAAGCCATACAGTGGTGCAACTTGAAAGAAACTCTACTAGCAATGGATCAATTACTTTGACTAACAAAATATTTAAAAAAATACCTATAACATCATCATCATCATCATCTTCCTGCCCTTGTGCTGTTTTATTAGGGGCGGCGCAACACGTTTTTTCTTTCATTCTGCTCTGTCACCCGTCATGCTATCACTAACTTCGTTTTCTTTTATATCAAGTGTCTTTTCTTTGGCCTCCATCTCCCTGTCGATGTATACTCATAACAGTTTTAGTAACATGCAATATTTTAATCCCTCCTCTTTGCATGGCCATACTAAACCAAACGATTCCACCCAATCCCATTTTTTATGAAAACATTTACTATTCAAGCAGCTTGTTTGTAAAATGCATTACCTATTAATACCAATAGACAAACGGGTTCAACCGTAAATGAACTTTAAAAATGGTAGATCCTATATATATAACAGATAAGTTCAAAACATGGTCCCGGTACAAAATACAAAGAATTCCTAATTAACTTACCAAGAAATCTGGTTCCCATGTGTATAAATAAACAATACACTTCTCGTAACGA
The DNA here is from genome assembly GCA_961205895.1 of Mythimna pallens. Classification (NCBI taxonomy): domain Eukaryota; kingdom Metazoa; phylum Arthropoda; class Insecta; order Lepidoptera; family Noctuidae; genus Mythimna; species Mythimna pallens. Next base: position 26,153,173 of record OY540828.1, on the reverse strand, counting down.
ACTGAACAAAATGAACTGTACCCCACCTACATTACGTTGGAACAGAACATAAGTCCGTGGAATCCTCTCATTTTTCCCGACACGCCGCTGGCAAATAAATAAGCCATTTTTAATTCCATACAGCGCTATTTCGCTTTTAATTATCTCATTAGCAGTATTTACGGCTACGGTTAGTGCACGTTCATTATGAATTAGTGGCACGTGTAACTTTGAATTTAAGTTATCTATTATGTGTGGGGTTTTGTAAAGAAATGCTCAGGGTCTTGGTGCCGTAAGTAATTGCACGTTATCAGATACACAGTGGCTTCATGAATACTGGCATAGAGCTGCATCCAATCATGAAAAAAGATGTACTTGGCTCTACTAAAACGGCGAGAAAGGTTAGATAAAAGTTGATGATTGTACGATAAATAGTGAACCTGATGGGTACACTCGATAGGTAATCAGTGTTCTAGCCAATTTTCACAAGCTTTTAAGCGTACATAGGTTAACCGTGTACTACAATTCAATCAGGTGGAATCATCATCTTGCTGCCCTTGTCCCTTACTTGAGCTCGGTGCCAAACGTTTATTTCTTCCATTCTGCCCTGTCACCCGTCACGCTATCACTAACTTTTTTATCCTTCATACCACTTCTCACACAATCTATTCATATTTTCTTTGGCCTCCCTTTCTCTCTCGATACATCTACATGTATACTCATAAATTCTTTTAATAGCATGCATTTCATTCCTTTTACTTCTATACCAAGACAAGCGATTCCCTTTCAACTTATTACTTTATATAATTACTACGACAATATATATTGCAGGATTGTTTGAAAAAGTTTTACCGCAGGCCTTCTTTTTGAGATGGAAATCATCAAATGACTTCTCCCCTCCAAGGTAGAGCGAAAGCGAGTGTGAGACTTTTACTGACTAAAAATTACATGTGTTCTTTCTCTTGAACATTTCCTCAGCCTTTGCAGGCATCGGCCCTTGTGGGCCATTTTGTTTAAATTTCTTAAAAGCACACGTGAAACAAAACGCACCGTCGATTTGGACTTGTCTTCACTGGACGGCCATCAGTAAAAATCTTGCACACTCTTTCGCTTCACCCGGAGTGGTAATAGCGAAACTGCCCTTGGTTCTTACGGAATCTTTCAGCTGTTTTAAAGAGAATAATTATACAAAAGTTTAAATCACTCCTAACGAGACCTACATACATTATGTATCAACTGGCCAACTAGTACGCAATAAATAAGCCCCATGTAACACCCATTATTCGAACAATAGAGTGATTACGTTGCACTAGCTAAACCTCCGTGTGCTTCGGTTTCTTTGGCTGGGCAGAGCATAGTGATCGCCATTCCCTGTGGCCTGCAGCCCGTCGGACCGGATTACTGTGCGGTTTGCTTGTGGGCTGTGCTACACGCGCGCGTTTTACCAAACAACTGGCGCTCTTGTACTCGTACATTTCATAGGGGATCAAGTTATGGGCGGACTAAGAAAGAGTAATAGAGTACATAGTAAAGTATACCAATGTGTTGTGTGCTGTTTTCTAATCAAAAAAGCTTAGAAAACAGCACACTTATATACAGACTTCGTGTCCGTATGTATTCATAACAGCAGGCACGGTTAAATACTCGTACCTAATAAATACCAATTTTTGGGCAATTGCGTATCAAACTGCAACACTGGATGGATCAAAAAATTTAAAAAAATGTTTATCTTGATATTTTTTATCCTGGGACCTGGTGCAGCGGTGTTTGGGGAAACCATAGTTCATTGACAGTTTCAAAATTCCGCATAATTCTAAGAAGTAGATATCCTACCTAAAATATACAGGTATCTAAATCTTATTGACACATAAGTAATTAGCAGTAACTGGTAAGGTGTGTGCTCTCTTAGTTAGTGTGAGTCCATGACATCACAGCGCTGCATTATTTGTTGTCTTTAAATATCACAGCAAATGCTGAGTTAGTTACGTTAAACCTTTATTTTTACTTTGTTTACTGAAAATGAGCAGATAGATTGAATACCGTTGTAAAGAAATCTGTAAAGAGATTCTGAAATCACCATCAAGTTTAAATAACAATCATCAATAACATCTATTGCTTCAATTTTACCCATCGAACCGTATCTTGTACCTTGCACCACAGAGCTAGTAAACTACAGAGTACATACATCGGCGGCAAACAGCTTGTATTAGTTTCAATGCAATCTGAGTGTTCGATGCAATGCTGTTAAGTGCTGTTTGTAGCCGAGCTTCACAAAGAGCTGGACTCCGGTTACCAAGTATTCTGTAACTTGGAGGGATACGAGTTTGATTGTAATTGTTGGACTGAAAGTACGGGTTCTGGAGTTTCTTGCAGATGCTCTCTGCTTTGGGACAGAGGAATATAACTTGGTGTTTGACAAGTCTGTGCTGGCTGGCGATATTAGATATCTTGTTCTTTGTGGGACCCAAAACCGGAGTAGAGTTTAAACGGTATCCTATAGGTGCGGATTATAAGAAGTCATTGCAGTCTCATGGATACAAAACTTTTTAGAGTTCCGTACCTCAAAAGGAAAAAACGGAACCCTTAGTGATCCTCACTTTGTTGTCCGTCTGTCTGTCAGGACCTTTTATCTCGAGTACGAGTGAAAGTATCGAGTTGAAATTAAAATAAAATATAAAATAAACCATTTACTCAAGTCTGCGATATTTCGTCACTCTCAAAGGAATTATAATTCATAGGGTACTTTCCCATTGACCTAGAACCTTGAAATTTGGCATGAAGCAAGGTCTCATAGCATAAATATAGGAAAAAAAATTAAAACTGTAGCTTTGTAGTTGAGTCCCAAAAAAAATTGCTTTTTTTGCGATTCGTAAAAATCTTCGTAACTCAATTTGAAAATTTGAAAACTGTTTTCATAGGTAAGGTTGTACAGAATCCTCGGTGGACCGGCACTTGCCCGTTTTTTTTTAATAGCTTTTGCCAGCATCTTTACTCACATGAGATTTCAATTTGACCACGGGAACGTAGGTACATATTAGCTGGATAGAACTCCTAATCCAAGTCACGATTTACACGCGATTAAAATTTCATTAAAATCCGTTTATCTATTGAGGCACAATTGATTTACAAACGTAGTATCTAAACTGCTTTAAAAGATTTAGACTAAATAGGATACGCATTTTGAGCCGGCATTACACTCAGGAAACATACTCGTATTGTCCAGCATTGCCAGTATTTGCAGTATGCCACGAGACAACGTTCAATACAATAATTGGTATACAGAACTGAGGTGTTCTAGCTGCGTACAATAGTGGACATCTTGTGCATAGGGTTGCCCCAGTTTAAAGCCGGCTTTAGACCTAAGAGATAGATAATTATGATTATAATTATGACATAGACGATACGATTATAATAATAATAATAAATAATAATAATAAATAATAAATCTTTATTTTTTGTACGTTTAACAAACACAGTAACAGTATATAATGACATGAACAGATATAATAGTTGTACAAACACTGATCAGTGGAAATAAAATGAACATTTGACTCCTAAACTAAGTAAAATAAATACTTGATTTGAGATTTCAAATAACTAAAGATTTGCTTCGAAATTATATAAGCGCATTGTTCACGTTGATACAAATGTAAGTATTAAGAGTGGGAAATCATCAAATATTTTATCTATATCTCGCTCAGGGTCGAACGAGGGAGAGTGTTAAATTTTTACTAACCTGTGTTCTGTGGGCGGCATCGAATCTATTGAATCCCACAGCCCTAGCCTTAATATTTCGTTGAGGTGCGCATTAAATATAGCATACTCATTCCTGTTATTTATTGGATGATGAGCTACACATTACTCGCCGTCTGCAAACCCGCGTCTACGAAGGCCGGTAATCACTCTGTAACCCCGAATGCAACCGCTGGGCCGTAACGATTGCATCTCTGTCATGCTTTCCGCCACTTCCTTTACTCGCATTATTGATTATTATTAGTGGTCACTACTTCTTTGGCCTGGACCAGGGCCGGACGCGAGAGGTCATCGCCTCCATACCTCCATCAAATGCTCCACCTTGTCCTCCAGGCAATCCACACAATGGTAACACTGGGGCATACAAACATACCCTTAGCGAACAACAATGAAATTATTATGGTTAGGTACATTATACATAACCCATCGGTAAGTACACCCTTCTCTACTTATGAATTAATGTTATGTGAACGATAATGTAGTGTGAATAAAATAATAATTCCTGGTTCCCGGTACCCCAGGGCCGGTGGGCTTACTGAATAACTTTATTTTTGTAACACACAGTAAATGGCCGGTACTGCTCGGGCTTACAAAGACTATTTTTCCTTACATGCGTCTCTTGGGAGATACGAAACATGTTGTAAACGGTTTCTTGTTGCTTCAATTATGTTTTATTTATTCTTTGTAGTTTTTATGGGATAAACTATCATAAAAGATATAAATGTGAGTAAACTAGGCTTCCATTTCCTTTAGGACCAATGCCTAGGTAATTCAAAAGTATCTGAAAATGGTTTTACGGAAATAAATGTTTTGACTTTGAGTTAGATAATTAATTATACCGCCACAAAATAACTTTTAAGTCTAACTGAAAAGAAAACTCTTATCACATCGCACGAATGCACCCGGACAGATGAGTGAGAATCGTCACTCACTGGACGCCTGAAGGATTATGTCACTTAGGTCGATACGGGGAAGGTAGAGGTGAAGATCTGATCATGATCGAAGGCCAAACTTGGTCAGAGATCACCCTAGACAGAGAGGTTTGGAAGGAGAAGAAGGAGGCCTTAGGCTAGTAGTAGATACTATATAGGCTTTTAAAAATAAATAAAAAAAAGTCTAACTGTACTAACACCACCACGGACTCACCATCAGTGCACGAAAAAATAAATCTGTTGTCTGTTTTATTCTTCTATAAGCTACCTGTAATGCTTCTAGCACTGAAAGTGCTTTTCGCGAGTGATTTTAATCCTGTAAAAAATAAAATTTCCTCTAGAAATCTTCTTACGAATCAGGCAACATGAAATCATCTGTAATCAGGCATTGTAGCTGATATTTCGGTGTAGCGGTGTAGTCTCAAATTTATTAATTATAAGGAGCTCGGAGCAAAAACAGGCGGCCATTTGTTCAACAAATTATGTACATAAATTAGACATAATCGTCGTGCCGGCTGCGCTTCTAGTGACATAACCCCCTAAATGTGGAATTTAAACGAAACATTTTATTTTTTTTAGTACTATTTTGTAGTAGGGCTGAAGCGGGAAGGAGTTGGCGAGGTATTCGAGGGCTACACGCTTTAGTTTACATCTATTTAATGCAACTTAACAAGTGAATATTCTATATGAATAATTTTTAAGTAGGTCTATTTTTAGACTATTGTAGTGCAATCGAATTAATATTTACAAGAAATCACTTACTAAAATTATGCCATGGAACCTTAGTACAAATTATTAAAGAAATGATACGTGGTAACAAGGATCTAAAAAATACTTGATAGTAAAAAAAAAACATCAAAAAATTAACATCTGCTAATTAATTAGAACTTAGATAATTTTTAGTTGTAACATAGTGTACAATTATTTGTTTTCCTATATTATAACAAATATACAAAATTTGAAAAAGTGCATAATTATTTCTCTGTTGTCACTTCCCTGACAACTGAAGCACTTACAGACCAAGCGGATCAATCAGACGGCATGGTCATTATTGAAACCTAAATCTAAATTGCTATGACTAAGCTAATTAGAAAACATACGGGACAGTTGTGGGCAAAAATGACGAAGATATCGTAAATAAAAGGTATTACAGAATTATATTAAAAGTAGTAACTTTGTTTTACTTAAAAAAGTGTAGTTTTTGTTTTAAATTCACTAATAATATATAAATTTTCCGTCCCAGTTCATTGGACTCAAGTTAGTATGTAAGAAAATTTTCATCAAGAAAATTCTGAACATTTGTATAAATATTATGCGTGTGTATGTTTGGTACTCCTTTGCCAACTTTGGCTCATGGGTAGACCGTCCTAGAGCGAGAGCAGATGCATGATGACTTCCCTTCTCAAAAAAAAAAGGATAGACCACGTCCTGCGATGCATTAATTAGAATATTGTTTATTCAGGGAGAATGTTCTCTTGAGATAATTTCCTACTTTGGCGCGGGCGAAGCCAATGGCAGTAATCAGTGATGAAACGATTTAATGGGTCTATTTCTAGACAGCTGGATGCAAAGAACAAATGCAGTCCATGTGGAGATTGAAATAGTGGTGAAGACTACAAGAGTGTCCAGCAGTGGGCCTTTTGCGGCTAAAATAATGATGATGGTTATTGTGTGGGACGAAACTGGACTGTATGTGTTTATGGGAGTGTGCAGAAAGAAAGACTAAGTTCAGTAAGAAAAGGAAATAAATAGGCAAATGGAACTTATTTACATGCATACGAACCAAAATGTAAAAAAAATCAGTTCCTGTTGCAAAAACAAAGAGACAAAGAGGTAAGATTCAGTAAAAATATAAAATAACAGAAAAAATGACACAGTTGAAGAGTTTACGACAGCTATATTTAATACAATCAAAAGCATTCAAGGGGTAGCATTACTACCACGTGACAAGCCCTCAGTGGTAGCACCTCATTCAGCCAAGGACAGGTCGATAAAGAAGGCTTCATTCGTGTAGTAAAGAAGAAGAAAAAGCCTGCTTGTCGCAATCAGTGCGGTACCGCATTGACAGGTCCGAACATGTTGCTGCGTCCGCTGTACGTGTCACGTCTGCATCACTCCACAGGCGTAGAAGATGTCGTGGAATACATAAAAATGAAGACTAGGTTCATCCTGAGAGTTGAAAGGTTGGGATCGCGTTACAAGATCAAATTCAAATCTTTTGTTGTACGGGTACCGACTCAACATCTGGAGACTTTCATGAAGGAAGAATTTTGGCCGACGAGTGTCGTGTATCGGCGCTTCTGCGGAAGGCTACATGACACCACGACTCAGCGCAATACGTCGCCGACACCACGTAGTTATAATAATAAATAAAAATAGAATGTTATTATTATGTATTAGTTTATTATTTTTATGATTTTTATTTATGTATATTGTCTATGGGCCTTAGTAGCCTGAAATAAAGACTATTATTCTTATTACAAGTACCTTTACTATAGAAATTGAAATTTAATCTAGTTTCATATTTTACGCCTATCAGAAACCAGCCCAGTATGTTTTCAAAGTTTGCCAAATATTAACGTAACCGATTTCGTCCGCGTTTGCGATGTTCGATTGATGGACCATTTGCATATCAGCAAATATGCAGATAGCTCCGACGAATGTTAAATCCTTTTGACGCTAAAATCGGCAACGTTGGTTTAACTACTACACAAGGGTATTAAAAATCCTTTGTATACATTTTTCATCAACTGAATATTGAATATAGATATTTCTTTTAAAATTGAGCAATGTTTAGAATGAACATAAAAAAGGAATTTGAATTTAATGCATGTTTTCTCGATCATATAATGATCATTCTTCACGTTTATGGAATGTCTGTCTTTACCTTTGTCTTGACTGCATATCCCTACTTACGTTGACTTTGAAAATATGTTACTACAAAAATAAACCTTAAAGCAGCATGCAGAGGTTTTAATTTCCATGATAAATCTACACTTGTCATGTATTTCAATATTCTTGTGAAATTTTATGAATGTAATTTAATAAATTTATCAGTTATCTAGTTTTTATCCCAATTTATTAAGGGTTGTTGCTCTTCTTCAGTTAGCCGTCATTTTACTGGTCCTACTCCTCTAGATATACTAAATATATTATGTGTCACAGTCCATCCACATTTCTTTGACAATCCTTATTCATATAGTCGTTGTTTGTCACATGTTGATATGTAAATTTCGATAACCGATTAAATACCCAATCCAAACTTCAATATATCATTACAAGATTCTATCCCACTTTGTGAAACACTACTTAAATCGTTGTATTCCAACTCCATCCCTCAAAATAATTAATAAGCAACAAATAATTTAATATTATCCTTGAAGACGGCTCGATTATAACAAGCGATGCCTGGGTGTTCGCGTTACTCATTTTAATCGCAGCCGTCAGTCAGGACTGCAGACAGTAAATTTGGTGGGCACGTCAATTTGGCTTGATGGTAGTCGTTAAACCGATCGGTCATTAGACGGTTTCTATTTGGAGAAGCAAACATTTTTTGTGAGGGTTTAGTTTGGCTATTTGAGAAGGAAAAGCCGTGATGAGATATTATGTTGGCTGCAATTTTTAATGTCTGCAGATGTGCATACTCAGGCAATTAAGACGACCAAAGTGCATTACCAATTTTGTAGGAAATCTCCATTGCTTGTATGTCGGTCTCTCGATACTCGAAAGTCATAATGGTATTGGTCTACGTACATAACGGTGACTTCGGCCACAGTAATATCTGTATTTTCACATTGGTTGACCTCTAGCACTGGAATGACTTATACCTAAATGTCCTCAAGAAGTCCTACATTTACTACTTAAGCATATTTGAAATCTTATTTCAATATGCGATGAAACATATCTCGTACGCAGATGATCACAGTAACCGAGTTACCCGCGCCAAGGGACGCGACAGACAATTCAATTTGGGACCTTTCTCTTAAACGAGCCAAAATCAAGATTTGATTTGGAAAGTCTCAGTGTTGAATAAAAAATTCTTAGCTATCCTTTCGGAGTCTAGAATATTCTACACCTGATTGTGTGAACGACTGGTTAACCGGAATGCAGTCTTTGTGAACTGTTTAAAAAACTATTTCAATAGTTGAGGGTTCATTGCTCTAAATAAAATAGTGCGCCTCACCATCAACGATTGAACCACTGCTTACCAGCAGGCAGGATTGCCTTCAAGCACTTGTTTATATTATTAAAAAAGTATCATAGATTTGAGTTTAGCTTAAGAAACTAAATAATAAACCTTTATAAAAAGTGTAGGCGTTTTTTTTCTTAATAATACTGCAATAAATCAAATAGAGGTAATTACGAGTTTTACGAGGGTACGCAACGGCATCCTCATCTTTCACCTGACGCAGGTCTTCACCGGTAATAGCAAGTTTAAGAAGTCCCTTAAATTTTAGATTCAGGTGGTTGAAACTCCCACGTGCTACTATTGAGCGGAACGCCCAGACTGCTGACAACACTGTAGAGAATACGGTGGAGATGTGCCTCGCCATGTCAAGTTTAGATCATGGTCCGGAGCGATAGGGAATGCAAAAGGGAACGAACATGCTCACGCCCCAACCGGTGCCGTAGAAGACGCTTCGTGCATCGGGAGTCCCAGGACGATCCCCAGCCTTCGTAGGTGACCGTAGGCTTGCTGATGACGTGTAATGGGTAGCTCACCATCCAGCCATTCATTAAAGACTGAGCCCAAGTCATCGACTTCGCATAGAGTTCTACTCGCGTGGTAATGACCACGTGCTTCAAAGAGATGTCAGTAAAACCGTAGGTGCTCAGTAAAGTCGATTCCGTATCTGGGTTAAATTTATTTTAAGCGATACCGTAGCTGGAGGACAGAAGTGGGTTTGACTCAGTAAAAGTCTGAAACAACCTCTTGGTTCCTCCTAGAATGGAAGAAGTCATTGGATGCTTTCTCACCAAAAAAAAACTTTACAAGTTAGTTAGGACTGGTGACAGCACAAAAGCAACGCATTTTTTTATGGAAAACATAACGGTCCTAGCCTATAAAGAAACAAAAATATCTGGAAACATTTACAGGGAAATATTCAAAGCTCCGATGCTATTTTCTATAACAAGCGAACCGCGGTGTTTTGAATATACATTACCATGTTTTGAAATGCAATCTGATGCTATTCCATTCAAAAATAAAATTTCTTAGAAAGATTCTCTTAAAACAAAAGAAAATCAAATTTTTTCACACGAAACAAGTTTCCATCTAAAAGAAGATGGCCAGTTATAATAGCCATTGGTTCCTCCTCAAGTTATCCCATAAGACGGGAACATCACAAGCTATTGCTAGAAATTGCGGCAATATTGTGAAGAATATTGCTGAGAGCAATGTATCGGGAATGTGCAGTAATCTACGGCAAATTGTTGGTGCGCAACCAACTTTGAACTGAGCGGTGATGTTACATAAAATTGTAAAATTTTAGATAAAATTGATGATGGAAAGAATTAACGGTTTGAGAGAATCACATTAATTTTATAAAACGAAAGTTTATTAGTTGTGTTTATTACTTTTTCACGCTGCACACTTCTGAACAGATTTGCATGAAAGTCACTATGTTCTGGAATAGCACGTATGATATTTTTTATCTCGGGAGTATTTTTCCTTGGAGCAATTTTCTACTTCACGCGGAATTAGGTAGGGTTAAACATGTACTTACACAGATTTCATAAAGCGAAAGAATAAAGTGGATATGCCTCAAATCTCGAGATTAATTTTAAAGAGCAGATTTCTTTGACACTATCAGAAATATAACAAAAAAAAATCCTACATCAATGGCGAGGAGAAGTGTATAAATTTGTTAATGGATGCGCATATACTATTAATATTGAAAGTGGACTGTATTTTTGCGGATTAGCGTTTCTCAGATATGTGCTTGACACCTTGCAGTAGATGGATCTTATTAGAGCCGTTTAGGATTAGGAAGCAGAAAGAAACAGCTCGTATATGGGAGGGAACTGCACTAACCTTTTGAACTCCACGTGTCGCCGGCCGGCTTTCTCTGGATTTCGCGACTCCTGCCCCAGTGACGAGGAAGGTATAACACTCACTGAACACTGCACAGTTCTCAAGCACAAAGCGTTAGCGGGTTTAGAGTCTTTAGCGGATAAGTTCAACAATAACCAATTTTTTCTTGCAAAATGCGCGGGACGCCGTCTTAGCGTTGCGAGCGATACCAAGCGAGTATATATCTGTCCTCCCCTCTCTCTCGAGGTTGTGCGGGAAAAGGATGCAAAAATGGGAAGTGTCGCAAGCTGGCACACAAACAAAACGCGGTATTTAATTCTATGCGGCTAATTACGGAACTAATTTTTACGCGGCTATTACCTAGCGATATAGGCGCAACCAGTTAACGTTACCTTAGTTGACGTAGAGAGATCTTTTTTCATGAAAAATACTAATAAAATTATGTGTTAGTTATCTTTGTTATATTTGTGTTATCTATCTCGGAAGTTTTTATTATTTGTAATATTGTTCACCACACAAGATTTTTATTAGACATCCCGAGAAGATCCATATTAATATCAACATTTCGATGCAAGTACATGAATAACTCTACCTAATTCCGACCCCTGCTTACAATACAACTATCGGGTACCAGCGGGTTCACCTGCTTGAATAAAAAACAATTAAATAATATTTAATGATTACATTTTATGGACATTACACAAGTCCTTCATTTATTATAAGAAAGTCAAACGTCACCATCATTTAAGCCGAAAAACGTCCACTGTTGGACGTTTGCCTCTCCCAAGTGGCACTACAAAAGCCGGTTCTATGCATCTTGCATCCATAGAAAGAATCAAAGAATAAATAAATTAAATGAATTATTTTGTGATCAATATCATCATCATTCGCTATCAGCTCATCTCTCTCTTACCTTATTTCATATCTAGCCATCACTGTGTCACTGCTAGACAAAGTAGTTCACGTTGCAGACGTTTTCCAATTCATTTGCATAAGATTAAAATAAATTAACTATTTCTCACTTCACACCGAAAAAACAAAAGCGAAATGACCTAATTGGCTATCAATACGGTAGTTAATAAAGTCGAAACTCGCGTGAAGGGTGTCAGAGGCCAGCGCTAGTAATTAACTGTGGACGGTGACTCGACACAACACTATTAAAAACTTCGTCTGACGCTGCCGTCGGGCTCCGAAATCTGCGAGTTGCGAAAGCTCCACTGTACACTAAAGTAATATTATTTGTTTTGCAATTTCAGCTATAATTGGGTTTGTGATTTGCAAAAGGTTTTTTATTTATTGTAGATATAATCATATGCAAATATATTACTATTTCTGGGCGATAATATGGCACATTGTGTTTTAGTAAATGATTTTGACACAGATACAGCGTCTTCCTGATCTTGTTCTATATTTCTTGGGGTCGGCATTCTAACTTATCAACCGTCACGCTATCACTGGCTTCTTTTTCTTTCATATTTCATATTCACACAATCCATCCAATCCAAACATAGTACTTTTTAGTTACTACAGAAGTCTTACTTTTTCTAAATCTTGACTAGTTATATTTGCAGTTGTGTTCTGTGCTAGTCTTTTTCTTCTTAGCATTTTGATGGCACAATTAATAAAATTCAGCCAAATAAAATGACGAGTTTAGCACCTTAAGAAATCATCAGTTTTTTGTGACGCGCAAACAACAGAACGCACAGAATACGACATTATGATTGTGTTCAACTATTTGTGAAGCAGCAACATATATGCAATTCAGGGTGGAGTCCATTTCCTTTCCTTGCTCAAACCAAACTAGGCCTTGAGCCTTTTCTAGGTGGAAAGATTGACATGGGCACGGAATTTTCCTTAGACCGTATCAAGTACTTTTATTTTGGTACCGGTGGCTTGTCAGCACAAAATATACCATAGCATACCATAGTCGGCCTTGTAATGTTCCCACTGTTGGGACTCAGGTCTCCTCTCTAGGAGAGGGAATGGGCCGTAATCCAACACGCGGGCCCAATGCGGGTTAGTGGATGTCACAGTCATGTCTTCGAAGTTTTGGTTCTAGGACATGCAGGTTTCCTCACGATGTTTTCCTTCAACGTTTTGAGAGCAGTAGTGATGGAATAAATTACACGCGCCTGGCTGAGTTTGAACCCGCAACCTACGTAACTCGGGGCCGTTACCACACGGCCACCACAGCTTCAAAATATACCGATGCAAGACAATGCTAAAGCCTGATAAGTGTTTTCTGAATCTCTTTAGCGACCTCTAAAACTTTTCCGGTAGTTTGTCTATGAAAAAAACTGCTCGTGTGATCACGCAGTCCTAATGGCGCCGGTGTCACAAAAACGCTAGAATTTCATTAAGAGTTTAAAAGACTTGCCGACGATAATTTTCAATTAGGATTAAACGATATTTTCATTAAACTATACTGTTGTACTAGCATCGCTAGAACATGTACTTTATTCAACAAATTTTATAAAACGAAGAAAATTTAGTTTTCTTCGTTAAAATTTAATATTATACATTTTTTTCAGTACAGTTTTATAATCATTATAACATTTCGTGCCCACAAAATATTACATAATATATTATCAAAGATAACTATAAAAGATATAATGACACACTACTTTATTGAATGGTGACAATGTACTACTATTATTATGGGATCAATACGAGATAGATAAACATTTATTAAGTCACTTATGTACGTATGACTGTACCATTTTTGAGTTTTGGTTTGAATTTGGTTTGAATATGTTTATCTGTTTAAACACCTAGGTTTAAACAGATAAACATATTTATTGGTAAAAATTACATTTACAAGTCACAATATATTTTAATTAAATGAAGTACTTTGTTGCGTAAATTATTGATACTTTTAGTTCATCAAATAAATTTTTATTTATTAATTGTTTTCAATTAATAACATAAAATTAAAACCATTGATTCAACATTTCATTAAAAATAATTAAATAGTAATATAGTAAAATAGTAATATAGTAAAATATAAAATAATAATAAATTGATTGTCATTGAACTTAATAGATTAACATTGATTAGTCATTATCATTATTTAATGTATTATATGGTTTTTATTATCTAGCATTTCCTCTAGGGAATAAAACACTTTCTGAGTGAGCCAGCATTTAAGTTTGGCCTTAAAGCTACATCTCGTCGGAGCAGAGGTAACCGACGACGGTAGTTTGTTGAATATTTTGGGGCCTATAATGTGTGTAAGCTTATCAGACTTTGATAGTCGATGTGGTACTCCAGCTAGCTTATTGGAATATTTGTGCTTTTATACGGAATATTAGTAATCCCGATCGCTACCATACATTTTTGAAGTATATGCACAAGTCCACCGTTAGTAAAGTATGTGTTCCCAAGTAATTCATATATTATGCTAACATTAACTGTGTGGTCTTAAGTGAAGTTTGGGTTCCTACTAGATTTCGAAGACTTTTTTATTATATTATTATTGATGCTTATCAATAACAATGAAATAAAAAAGCGTCGCGTTTAACCACTATCTACCTGATGGTAAGTGATAATGTGGTCAACGATAGAGTACGCTTGCCTAGTAATAATCTTTGGAGGTATGCGGAACAGAGAGTAAAGTCCCGCATACCTCCGCTGAAAAGGGAGGATCCTCCAACCAGACGGGTGTTATGTCTGGTGGGCAGCTGCCCGATAGATGATTTCGGGCTGTTCTATATGTTCTAATCGCGCGGAGAACTTTGATTGCGCGATGCAGAATTAGTTCTCTTGTGACACCATAGATGTCGCTACAAATCTATTACAATATACTCGTGACTTCTAAGTCCTCTATAGTACCGACAGGCCAGCAACTCGTCATTGCTCAAGACTTTGAAGCTTCGATTTGAGGAGTGCATCATTGCCGATGATCTTCTTAGCTCGCTTCTCAATCGACTCTAGTACCTCGAACTGGTATTTGGCAGATCCATCTCAATGATGAGAGCTCCATACACGATTAAACTTATACTTGATTAAGGACTCAAAGAAGGAATTAGAGAAGTCATCTTTGTTAGTTTTGACTTCACGTGCAGGAAGATTTACCAGCCTCTTTTGTTTAATGCATTGCGTGCTTCGTATATCGTTAATAATCTTAAATGAACAAATGTTCGTGTTAAAGAGAAATCTACGTTACACCACCGTACGGTTCTCGAGTAAATTCAACACAGCTTTTCATTTTAGAAAAATCTTTTGTCCATCGTATTCTCCACAATACATTTACGGTTCCAACGATTTGCAACTCACTTAAGGTAGAATGCAGCATTGAGCGTCCGAAGAAACCGCCTTAAGTGCTCAGCTCAAGTGATTCCCCTGCGTGCAGTTTGGCAGACCGCCAAGCGTGCCACTTCACCGCCGAGCCTTCGCAAACTGTTTGCAGTATGACACACTTAAATAATACACTGATTTAAATAAAAAAATGTCGCCATGACGTGCTTAAAATGCAGCGCATGATGAGGTTCTGTTAAAACGTATCTTATGCACTCAACGACGATCCCCGTCGGTATTGTTTGGCAGAATGCCACGACATTGCCACTTTATGGTCAAGGAGAATGGGCGCCAGTTTTGCGTATAGTACTTATGTAAAGTAGGATACGGATAGCCAATGTTGAATAAATCGAGTTTGGAATAAGCTGCTATAAAGACGATTATTACGCAACCTTCTGACTGTCCCACTGCAGTGTCTATGTTATACTAAGTGTTCTCGAAATTTTATTGTGAAGCTGTATTGGTGCATCTGCAGGGCAAAAGGTCTTAAAACTAAAATAAAATAAAAAAAAACCGTTCTAAAGCTTCAAAACTACTTTCTAGAGTCCTTGAACAAGTTCGCGAAGCAATCTCCCGGCGGCGGGGCGCGGCGGTCCGTGGTCTAAACGTCGCTCAGTGAAGTCAATAAGTTTTTTAATGCTCTCTCGCCTTGCTGATTACTTGTTAATCGATACTCCAGTAATTTGTGTTTAGTAAGCGAACTCCAACGCTTTCTGTAAGGAAATTGAGGAAGTTGAAGAAACGTGAACGGTTTCTTTGGTGAGGCAGCCAATTAATGTAGTATTTCAAAGAATCTTCTTGTAGATTTCTTATTTTAAACTGTGAATTTTTATGTACAAATTTAATTGTGTGGATTTGCTTGTATTTTAGGTCGGATTTCACTCAGATCTAGTACTTTATGAAAAGTTATTTGCATGGCCTTAGGGGCAGACTTAATAAATATTAGACAAATCGAAATTATACTATTTTTCTTGAATATTCAGCGTAGGCTAGCCAAGTAAACCACTTAGTAAAATAGACAGAAAAGTAATTTCTTTCAAGAATGACATTAAAAATTAACGCTAAAAGCCTGTCAAATAATGTTTGAAACACTCGCAGCGACCAATAGTCAGAAAAAATAATATAGTTTAAAGAAAAGTCTATGTTTTAAAACGAACTAATATAAACTTGAATGGCAATTGGAGAAACTCTAATTGGAACTGAATGTAACAAATTGACGAAGAAATTGTAAATTGAGTATTGTTAAGTCAAGAACACACTCCAGTCCTTGTAATTTAGATAGTTTGAAAGTCAGACAATTTTCACACAAAGTTTGAGTTTTGAAGACTTTTGGAGACAATCTTTAATATTGAAATCCTTTCGTTAATACTAAGTACTAACACTGTTTTGACATTAAGTTATAAATATAACATATTATAACATTATATGATACATATCTTACCATCGTATACACACATATTTGCAGTGTCTCATTTTATCAAAAATCTAAATTGAGTTGCAATAGTTAGCTTATCAGGTCCCATAATTATATATTTTTTTATTTTATATATACCTATATATTTTTTTCGTTTGCATCCACCGCATGCGCGATACACATCCGCCGATAGCTGAGTAGAGTACACATCCGCCGGTAGCTGAGTAAAGTACACACCCGCCGGTAGTAGAGTATCAGAGGCCGGTGGGCCTCGAGATCCCAAGCATGCCGGCGGCCGGCGTTCTCCTCGACGACGCGTAGGTGGTGGTGTCGTCGGCGGCGAGTAGTACTCGTCGCTCGAGCTCGACGCAGCTGCCGCGGCCGGTGTCACAGCACTCACAGCGAGGCAGGGTTCCAGCGGCGGCGAGGCGGAGCTAAACGACAAGTACGATATTTTTTATTATTATTTGCATTTTTAGTGTACAATAAAGAATATATCTATCTATCTATAACATTAAAATTAAATACCATATGGAAAACAAAGTTTCATCTACAAGACAAGTATTCCCTCTAGACAGAGCACGCAATTTAAATGAACTCCTCCAATTTTCACCACACAAATAAACAAGTCCAAAACGTCAGACCTCATAAAACGTTAAAGTGCCTAAAGTAAGGAACTCATTAATTTTCACCCACTTTACATGAGTTTTTAATGGGAAGACTCGCTTGCTACTTTATATTAATTAAAAGTAAACAGTATTTCAATTTATTCTATCAAACGGTTTTAGAATTTGAGACCTCTTTACTGGAACTTAAAATAGAAAAACTGGTAAAGCTTAGCTAAGCTATTTGTTGCTAAAGATGCAATAGACATATAAACTCTATAAAAAATTCAACAGTATTTATTCCTTTATCGGTGCATAAGATACATGTCACTGACAGACTGACGGACGGATAGATGGACTACGAAGCCTTAGCAATGTGGTTCCATATTCGAATGGTAACCAACCGGACTCTATTACTAAAAATTTTAGAAAAAAAAAATCTCAACTCTTTTTACGTGACATACTTTCCTTTTAAACTTTATAATATTAACAGGTAGACCGATGACTTTACGAGAGCCATGGGTGTCAACAAGATGCAAGTCCACAAATCGTTGGCTCGACCGACGCTTAGGGAGGCCTGTGACCAGCGGTGGGCGATGTTCGGATAAAGTAGTGTCCAATGATGATTGAATAGAATCAGCATGCAAGACGACTGACTGCTCTAGAATTAAATTTATTTTTTTATGCATTCGAGTCTATAAAAGTTAAATAATTAAAGGAATCTACACTAGTATTATAAAGAGGTAAAGTTTGTTTTTTGTTTTTTTTTGTTTGTAGGAGGTAATCTCTGAAAGTACTGGTCCGATTGCTAAAAGTTTTTCACCGGTAGAAAGCTGCTTTTTTATTTTATATACGCAGGCAAAGCTGCGGGCAAAAGCTAGTACATTATATTACTTGAGCAACTTTTGATGGAAATGTTCCGTAATTAAATCGGAGTATCGCCAGATGGCAATTAATGGTCTTCCCGTCCAACTATAATTTCGGTGTCTTCAAGGCTAGAGTGAATAGGCTCTTAATAAACTAGTGCGCCTCACTATCAATGATTGCATCTCTTCTTACCATCAGGTGGGATCGCAGTCAAGTACTGGTTTATACAAATAATAAAAAAAAAGAAATAGTCCGCAGTTTAATAATACTATTCTCCGTAAATGTAAATTAGGCCTCCTACAAGGGAGACCGATGACCTAGTGAGGGTCGTGGGAATCCGATGTATGCGAGACGCACAGAACCAGTCATTATGGCGACAGTTGAGGGAGGCCTGTATCCAACAGTGGAAGTCTATCAGCTGTAATGATGAATGAAATATAAGTTATGAAACTTGTTCAAGAGACTTCCTTGAATCTTTTTAAAAAGTTCTCAGAACATTGTTTTTCCAGGGCGCTATAATATTTAATTAAGAAAATCTTTAAAAACCAGTAGTTTTATGTGCCTATCCTGTTATAAATCAGATTGCAATATTTTTAGTTTCCCACACTTATAACGGAGGGCAGAGTGAGGGAACACAGCGGATTAAGTAAGACTCCGTCATCCTTTTCATGTAAGATTCCTTTGTGCGTTTTTCATGTAAGATTCCTTTGCGTTTGAGTTTCTTTAACCAATAAAAAATAGTATATTAAAATATAATGGTATTTATATACTCCAATATAATTTAGCCCGATTTTTCGATTACCTGACTACTTACATTTTCACCTCTTAAATTTATCGTCTTAAAATCCTCACATCATCAAATTACATAGAAAACGTAGAGTCAGTTTAATTGAACTTGGTAGCTGTCAGGCGAGAGCTTCCGAGCAATTTATAGCTCCCTAGCTCCCGCGCCGTGACGGACCCGAGTGCATCGCACACGATCCGCAGTTCAGGCACGTAGCGATTATGATGAGACTGTACTGCAATTGGGTAATAATGCCGCATTGTGGATGTATTGCTCGTGGTTTTATTTCTGACCTGCGTTTGTTGGTGGTTAGTGCTAAAAATGGAAAGTCCACATCCTCTGAAATATAACTCATTCAACATATTGTCAGAGCCAATAAAACAGTATAAGGGCGCTTTCAATCTGTAAGTTTTTTGACGGCCAGCTGCGGTGCCGATGTGGTGCGTTAGTCGTATTACGTACGGATGATCGCGCGGTGCGGCTACCGTGCAGCATCGGTACCGCGAACAGTCGACAACAGGACGGCAACGTCATGTATCACATATTCAATTTGGTGTTGAATAGCGCATCACTGGCATTCAAATGCACGGCAGCCAGATACGTTTTCAACGTTGGAACCGGCCGGCTGCGGCACGTTAAGCGTGCGGCAATGGTTCGTCATGAAACATCTAAATTGAAAGTGCCCTAGATCATTTCATCTACTCTCATAAATATAATGGAGTTCTAATTTTGAAATAAAAAGCATCATCTTATAGACGAATTTATCTACAAAAAAAATATATTTTATAAGTAAGCATTTTGCCTCGTTACTTATACCGCGTACATCGAAGGACTGGAACAATTTATCTGCTGCGGTGTTCCTGTCCGATTATAATTTAGGTATCTTCAGGGCTAGAGCGAACGATTCATATTAACGATTCCATCACTGTTTACCATCAGGCGGGATCGCAGACAAGCACTAATTTATATTATTTAAGAAAAATGTCATACCTTCACTTACAAAGTAATGCTACAAACAAGGTTGGCGCAGTGGTTTGGCATTTGGCTACTGCACTGAGTGTTGCAGGTTAGACTCCCGCATGAAATAAATATGTGTGTACGGCCTAGGTACAGATAGGTGAGCGGAATGCTCTTCCAAATAATGCCGCAGCCCAGTATACCGAGGTGTCTTGTGTACGTGAGTTCAAATAATTGTGAACGATACAAGAGTTATTTTTAGTGTGTGGCTATTCTCAATACATGATGCAGCATAACTTCACATCTACATATTTCCCCTCAACTCATATTTAACCATCCGGACCGAGCCCAAGTCGTCGACGGCGCGTACTGTTCCACGCGCGCCTCAGAGTGATGTTAGCAAATCGTAGAGGCCCAGCAGGGTCGAAGCCTACTGGGGCCATGGGTAGTGTGAAAACGAAACCCCCCCGGGTTTCGTTTTCACTCTACCCATGGCCCTGGGACGAAGGCAGGCAGGTTTGTTTTATTTTAGTTGGGAAAATCATCCAATGATATCTCTCGGTCTTGGGTGGAGCTAGAGGGCGTGTCAGACTTTTACTGACTAAAAATCCACTCCTGTTCCTTTTTTGCCTTCGTCCCACTGCCCCGGGTTTCACTTCCGCACTACCCGTGAATCACCAGTTTAGTTCCCATGTAATAGTGATGAGCCTATTAACCGGCACAAATCCAAATTAGAGAATTCTGAAAAACCCAATAACACTTTGCCCCACCCTGAAATCGACACTCAAAAATACTTGGCGGTAGCAAACAATAAACCAACGAGGCAGTTACCATTTCAGTTACCAGCCTTTACACGTAGGTGACCGTTCCGCAGCTAAAATGTAACTATGTAATTAAAGCACTAACCGTACTGAACAGTGGGTCATAGCTGTTTGTCATAAGATTTAGAGACACTAACTCTAAGAGACCATAAACACAAGCTCTAATGAAAACAGGGCTTATAAATTAGCACTGAACTGTGTTATTGGTTTGTGCCTTCACAGAAGCTAAAGTTAAAAGTAACAGAACTGTTTTAGTAACACTTCTTCCTGACATCGTTCATCCTCAAAGCTGAGGGTGGTGATATCAACGAATAACCTTCTCGAGGACTTTATTTCGTCATGTTGTCCTATTTTCGATGGCGAGATGGCGTCGCAGACTGTGATCTCTACTGTAGCATGGAATTGGTCTGACCAACGTATCGGACTCCTGCCTCTCTGTCTTTTCCCATCTACTTTTCCTGTCAGCAGTAACTATCAATCAAACAATCAATTTATTTTCAGGAACAATTTACATTGTGTTTGAAATGAATCATAAATAAATAAATAATAATAAAAAAAAAAACATTAATTAAAATTATAAAATTAACACATCCTACATAATTCAATAAAACATAGATAACAAACATAATAAAAAAAGTCAAAAACATTACAAAACAATTACTAAATTTAATATTACTCAGTCTTACTTTAATACCATAATATCAAATCGTGGATATGTCATCATCTATCGAATAGAGACATTTCTCTAATAAGAAAGCTTTGAGTCTTGACTTAAACGAGCTCGTGTAAATTATGCTTTTTAAGTCTAATGGCAACCTGTTAAAAATCTGCACTGCTTGATATTGAGGACTGTGTTGAACAATGTTAAGGTGGGGTATTATTTTGTTTTTAAAAAACTTTTCCAGGTTATCACCTTTCTTTCTGTTAGTTACACAAAGATGGCAAAATAAATAAATGTACAATACAATAAATAATACACACGTATAAAACCAACTTAACGACAGCCATTACAATACAATTACCCGCCCATACAAGGAATCCACACACAAATAAATACGAGCCATTTATTGTTCCAAAATTATCATTTATCGATATAACTCTCCTCCCCTCACAAATAAACGAACAATGTGATTCACTAAATCTAATTTCCATTCTATTGTGCGTGCGATACAATTCAATCACCTGATTGGCTGGTCCTCTCTGTCTTTCTCCTCAAGTTAGAATAGGATGGGTATAGAAATCTTAGTCAACAGTAGCATCTTGACGTTTACATTGTTATCAACTCGCAGTGGATCACTTAATACAGATTAAATCTGGAATACATTTACTTCATAGTGCTTTGTTAGTTAAATGTGTCGCGGGGATTGTGTTCAGAAACTTGTTATTGTAAGTGTTGAAAACTTTTTGGCACTTAGTCGGGGAGTCATTTCAGTAAGTATGATGAAATGTTGATTGATTTACCTTTAATAAAGCGTGTTAAATAATGTTAAAATAGTACATTCTGATACAAGTGGAGAAAATTTGTCATTGTGACCGAGTCGGCAATCATCCGAGCCTTGGCGAGGGTGTTATGGAGACGAAGGCTACAGTGACAAATCTCTACGTGTATCAAGCGACGTCTTTCAATACACTAATAAAGCTATAGGTACCTAAATAGAAGGGGGTTTACACGCGACCCGTGGTGGTTGAGATGCGATTCGTGGGGATCGACGTGCGCCCAGTCTGATATGATAAATGTAATACAATTGTGGTGGGGGCACGTGCACTTTTCCGCACTAGTGTAAAAAATGGTCAATTTCGTGCTTAAAAGCGGTGGGATAAGAGCGTGTTTTTGAGTAAGTGTATTAAAAATTAACAATTTGTTAGTATATGGTCGAACTGAAAAAGTACAATCAGATATTTGTAACTTTTAAACTCATCTTATACTCAAAAGTGCAAGCAGCTAAGAGATATTTCTTTTTCAGCAACTTATACGTTCTGAACTGCACTTTACTTGACTTTGAATAAATTATGCCTTAACATGAGGAGAAACGACCACTATATGTACGAGTATTTACCTTTTCCAAGTCTTAACAGGATTTGATACTCCAGAGAATTTTCAGTAGAATTGTAATCTGCGCTGGTAAATGTTTTGACTTTGATATTGTCATTGTCTAACTGAGGTTTTCTTTACGAAGAACAATCAATGTTACAAATACATTGTTTCGATTTACTACTTAAAAACCTGCTTCATTGGTATAGTACTCGTAACCTAGGCAGCGCTTGTCTTTTGAAGTTTAATACATTAAAAATGCTCTATAACAGTCCAAAGTTTAGATATCTAGACAGCAATAGGCTTTTAACTAAGAATTTAATATCCTATTAAAAAAGAAAATACTAAAATCGCAAAATAAATTTAATTTCGGGATTTGGTTTCAAAAATGAAAAAACTAAACCAGAATCACCGGCTTTTTTTATTAAATACTGTAATAATCTTAATTGCTAACCACTGGCCCTAAGGTGAAGAGTGACAAAATAAAAAAAAATATATTATCGTTAGGCTCGCGATAGATACACATTCAGTCGACTTGACAACCCCCTTCTTTTTTGCAAATCAGAACTGAATCTAAGCTCTAAAAACGAGTTTAATCCCGATTGATTGTACATGTTTATAAATAACGACCACTGCCTATAAAAGTACCAGCCTACCTTACAATTTCGCGTTCAATTGCAGCATTGCAGATCTGCTGCAATGCTGCAATTCAAAGCCACGGAACTAATCCTGGCCACGATACCGTAATACGCTTAGCAGTAAAATATATCTGTCATTAGAAGCTTAGCATCCTCAAGTACCACGGCAGCAGGAGATCGCAGTCAGAATACTGAACAGGGGCTCGATGTAAACGGATTAGATTAGGTTAATATTTGTTTACTTAAGTTTGCTTCAGCAAGATACTAAGTTTAGAACTTGTATGGAAGCGACAATTTCGAGTTTGAATATCAATTCTAGTAAGATGAAGTTCAGTTTTGGTGTAGTTTGATGCAATATAAAGTTATTTTTGTAATAAATAATATTTTAATAAGATTTTGCACCAGTAGTGCTACTTTCAAAGACGGCCACAATGTAAGTTTAATAAATAGGAGCCAGAATACCCCGTCAAACTTTTTTCCTAATTTCCATAATCGTTTTCTCATAAGACGTCAGTACGCAGACCTTTGGCTATACAATAACAATTACTTGCACCGCAGAACATTGTCTTTTTATCATCCATTCTCAAAGTTGGTTCTCTTTAGACACATGTCCTAGATATGTACGGGAGACTGTTGTCCAGTACTGCAGGTAAGAATTTAGAGCTGTATCCGACTAGATTAATTCTCGCTGCACGGCGAGCGATAGCTGTCTTCGCTTGAACGGCTCGCTACGACTTCAGCTAGAGAATTGTGTGGTCCAAGATAGTGGTATTTTAGCAGTTATTCGGTATGAAATAAATATACCAGTATCAAACAATTTCACTCTTGAATGGAGCACTACGTACATTTCAAATTATAATAAAATTAAATGAAATATTTATTGTATCTCTAACTATTACTTTCGCTTACAAAACTGAAGCAACTCTGGCAAGTAAGTAAGATATTTGTGTTGTGTTGTGTGGTGGCTGTCGCGTTTTTACCCTTACTGTTATCTAAGTAACAATATATAAAATGTCGTAAGACTTTTAAAACAAAAAAGAAAAAAACATATTTTATAAATAATAATTCTGTAACTTTATTTTGTTGTTGTCATTGTGTCGGGGCTAAGTGTCTGTCATGTGTTTTTGCTGTTTTTGTTTTATTTAGCTAACTAAGGCTAAAATATTATCTGTTTTCTCAAACAGCATACCTAATTGTTATTTTAAAGTGAATTTTTTGTTTCAGTCTATTTTAGTGTATCTTAAATAAATAATAGTGTCATACATTACTTTCATAAGCGATAAAGATCGCTTTACCGCAGATAAGTAAACATTACGCTTTAATTGATTGTGCTAGCGTAATGTAGATTTTATTGAGTATCTTCGGAGACATCACACAGCGCAGTGTTTTAAAATTCCAAATCAATATTCTGACACGGGATATAATTACTTCGATTTGGAAGTTCCAGGACTGAGTCGCCGGTCTACTTTCTGTGTATTTCAAACGTTAATGCTTCCGGTGTTGAGCTGACCCTTGTTTAAAGCAATATTTAGTATGAGAATAAACACATTACTATTATTTCTGTTAAAAAAATGTAGAAAGATTAACCCGCGACCACTCGCGCTATGAGCATTTTGCTCACAGTCAATTTAAAACACGCGCCATTTTGTCAAAATTATGCGTATGAACATTGTTCATTCAGTAGCTGAGTTTTGTTCCGTCCACCCCTGGAAACAGTTTACTTCTCGCCAGTGTGCGCCAGTCGCTCGTACGAGGAGGTTTGTTGTGCCGTGTACCATTCATATTTCTAATTAAATAACCTAAAATACCCCCAACTAATCTAATATAAATAACTATTATTTTCAAATTAAAAGGTAAATAAATTATTCAAGCGGTGTTTTGCTCATCGCGCGGGTATCGACGTAAGTACTTTTTTCCTCATGGCTTTATTTCTTTTTTCATCTTATCGTCATTTTTACTGCTACTTTTATGTAATATTATGGTTTAAAATTACTGACATAGTAAACTATTATGTATTTCTATTATAGATGGATCGGGATCGAAGAGGTGAACAGATTTTGGCATGGTTGATGGAGGGAGATTCGGAAGACAATGAGGACCCGTCTTTTAGGACCGATAATTTTGAAAGCGATCAAGACAGTGAACACAGTTATCATTCCACTGACACTGAACAATCGTCATCGGAAGTAGAAGGCGCAAATTAGTTCCTATGATTGTTAATTAAAAATACAAAAGATTTATGTTGAAAACTTCTTAAAAACTATATTTTCTAGAATAAATAAAGTGTATTTTATTTAATAAAATGTTTTTTTTTGACTTGCATATGATGACATTCAAAAACATAAGCAAAATGCTCGACACGCGAGTGACCGTATGTTTTCTAGAGGCGCGAGTGCTGGTGGGTTAAGAACCATGCGAGTTACTATACTGAAAAAAAAAACAAACTAACTATAATCGTAATCTTTTACATTTTAGATAGAGATACCGAAAGCGGTACTTCTTTTAGTGACAGATGAAATTATTAGAAAGTATAATTTTCAACAGATTGTACCTTGTTTGTGTTTTTTAACTCATAACCCCCTCAAAGATATTATACAGCATGAAGTTTTGGCTGAAAACTTCACTAGAAAGGTACAACTCTCCAATTCGAAAATGCATTTTTATAGAAGCAGTTCCCAAATTACTGATAATGTAATGTGAAGACACAGTTTTACCAGTGTCTGTGTCTATCTAGAGAATCTTTATTTTTAATCAAAACAATATGACTAGGAGAAGAGATAAGCCCAAAGTCAAACGCTGCCACTTCCAACTTGTCCCGTCATAAAACTGAAATCAATTTATCCAGCGTTCGCGCAGCGCATCTAAATCGATTACGTCGGCCACTGTTTGTCCGGTAATGGAGCTATCCGTGACGTCGCCACTCACTCACTGATTCGTCTTTGTCTTGCGCTAGCTTTTGTTTTAAAACGAAATAATACAATAGCTAGTTGTGTCTGGTTCGCTTTTCAATGTGCCAAGTGAAGTGCTTCGTGAGAGCGTTTTGATAGAACAAAACTTGACAAGTTACAACGACTGGTTGGTGGACCGTCATGTCAGTAGCTAAACTAAGACTTTCTTAAATGTGGAGAAATTTTGCCAAAGTAGGTGAGCAAGAGCAGTGACCAATAGTATTTCCATTTATGTTGTTTTTTTTTTTAAATAAACGTTACAAATAACTGATGTTTAGTGGGTGCATTCAAAAACATGTAAACTCGCATACACAAAACAACCAGATCCGGAACAACTATCTGTAGGCCATGCATATTATGTTACGTGCGGGAATCGATCCTGCGACACACAGCTTATAGCTCATCAACTGGCCCATCGTGCCGCCAGACTTTAAGTCTATAATGACTCAAATAAATAAATTTGGGTACAATGATATCGTGTGTTTTGTGTAAATGGAGGTCGAATAATATCTGTCCAGCTTCATGAAGAATGTTGTTTCCTCAGCTGGTACAACCACTCAATCATGGAATCTGCTCCATTTGTCATGCGATGGGTAAACAAAACGTCCGGTATTTGTTACTATAGCGATACATTTGTGTCTTTCTATAACTCCTATCTCAAGTCCAATATTATTTGACTTATTGGTCAACAGAGGTCATTCGAGGTCACCGCACTTCATTCCAGATGGATTGCTATTTGAGCACAAAATTATTATCAACCATTTGGAACGTCCACTATAACCGAATTCATGACTATGACTGTTCAACATCTCGTTTTTAACAATCGATTCTCAACCTTATTACTTCGAGATGGAACTACAATAAAACCAGATGCCTCACTTGAAGTATCGCTTCATTTTTGCATGTAACGTGTAAAAAAACTGAACATCTCACCCTAGACGATCCTTAAGCCTTTTCCCGTTACCGTTACTATCATCCAGCTATAACCAACGCTATCTAATTCTGATTTACAATACTCAACCTTATCATTTTGAAACACAGTTGAAAATCGGATGCTATGACCTGTAAAAATAAATTGGTCATGCTGACCGCACGAACAAAATTACCATTGTACATCCTAGCTTCCGTATTTCCTTGGAATAGGGTTGCAAGTTTTCGCAAGCAGTTGTAAAAGTATTTGGAAGTATTTGGCCACACGCCAGGGCGTCAATAGAGCGTGCTAGCAGGAGTGACGTCTCGTGGCCGTTACAGTGTGTTTACACCACCGTTACCGCCGTTTGCTGCTGTAATATGCTCTTGAAGCCACCAATAAGTGGCTTAAAACCTTAAACGGAACAGATCTCGACATGTATTGGGGATTAGAGCCCGAAATTTTGCGCGTCGTTTAGCAGAATTGGTAAACTTTCTTTTTATGTGATAGGTCTGGCAAACACGCCAAACGCCACCTGATGTTATGTTACCGCCACCTACATATTCGTGGAATCCCAACAACAATATTCTGATTTTTGTTGACTAAAACCAAAAAAATTTAAAGAGATGCAATAGAACGGCAATCAGAAGAAATGTCTTAGAAAAACTGTCATCTATATGCCTCAGGGACGCCGTTTAGTTTTGAATAATAAACACGCGAATTAAATTTGTCAAAATTCATATAAATTTAACTATCGCTCTGTAGGTGGCCAGGACCATGATATGTTAAAATATCAGTCGTATGATCGAAAAAGAGTGATGGAGCTTTACAGCTCTTTTGGTTTAGGTCATAAAATGGATCACGTTAAGAGCTCGTGGTAGAGCCTCAGTGTATGCTAGAAGGTTAAGCTTTTCAGCAATAGATGGCGTTATCACAAAATCAGCAAATGTTCTAGAAATATTTATGAAAATGATTGCATAAGCATAACATAATCAGCCTTTTTGATGTTTCCACTGCTGGGATTCAGGCCTCTTCTCAAGGAGAGGAGATGAACCGTAATCCACCATGCAGGCCCAGTGCGGGTTGATGGATGTCACATGTCTTCGAATTTTCAGTTCTAGGACATGCCGGTTTCCTCACGATGTTTTCCTTCACCGTTTTGTGAGCAGTGGTGACGAAATAAATTACAAAAAAGTAATGCGCCTGGCTGGGATTTGAACCCGCGATCTACAACTCGTAAGTCGGGGCCATTACCACTCGGCCACCACTGCTCCTGAAAATGATCGAATTCTAATTAATTAATGCGTAAATACTAAGAATATTTACGAAAATAATCCGGAGTTAGGACCACGTAACAAGATTTGCAATAGCGTAATGCGTAACTTGGCATACTTTCACAGAAAATGATTTTCTTTTAGTGCATAAAGCGGATACAAACACGACTTGACGTGTAGGGGCGTCATACTAGACTAAGCGACTTATGACTTATGATGGTAATAAGTATCGGATTACAATTTTGTTCGCTATGTTCTGTCTATTGGTAGTATATATTTAATGTCTTCAACTAAAAATAAGTTGTTATACCTCAATACCTAAAAAATATATTGAATTAATTAAAACGTATGTTTTATGAGGTAATCCGGGGAAGAATTGGATTACAAAAAATTTCACTTACAAGTAAACTACACTATCCGTGATTTAATATCACGGATAGTGTAGTTTTCTGGCCACTTTAGATTCCATAAAATTCATGGATTCTTTGGAATATCAGTACGGTAGCGAAACCTTGGGAAAAAGCAAGTCTTCGTGTTACCGCGAAATGTCAGAAGATTTCTTCTTTTTGTGTCGTTGACGTTGTTTATTTATCTGACCAGTAAGAAGCAACTAGGAGCTGGAGCTAGGTAAAGTGATATTCAATCAATGAAAACGATACTCCGTCAAATAGGCCCTATACATTCAGGACTTTCTGACAGAAGTTCGCTATCCACCAGGGTCTCTTGACTACTATAGGTAAATATGATGGTAATAGGAACTTCTTAGTTGAGTCCTTTCACAAATAGCTCCATTACTACCAGAACAACTGATCCGATTGAATTTGAAACTGAATTAAGATATCTTGCAGTTGCTTGCGTTTATTGCGACGGGTTTATCTTCGTCTGCCTCGTGATCGATCGCAGCTGTCGCCATACTTGCATTTTAGCGTAATGTTTTCATTTGTTACATTTTCAAGGAATTCAGCAGATCAATAAGTGGCTTGGAGTAATTTTGTGTAACGTTGTGAACCAAGTGTGACTCATGAATTGATTGTTAGATTTTTTTAAAGCAAGTTGAGACAAATCCAGCTATATATAGTTTTCGCTCAATATTAGCTATAACTTGTTTGCAGACGTTCTGGCAATCTTAAAATAAGATTTCTGTTATCCTAATTTGTCTATACTCTCTTTTATTTCTTCTACTCATTTCAAATTTGACTGCCTATTTTAATAAAATCAACCGTTAAAGCTTGTTATTTTTTGGCTTTAATGTCCTTAACTAGAGAATTCCTTCTATTTCATACATGGTTACTTCAAAAAGTAGTCTAAAATCTAAATACGGTCGTATGTGTTAATCCTGAACATCGGTCCAAATAAGCGTGGAAGATCTCTTCTCACCTGAATATTTATCGTAAAGGATAACTTGATGACAGTAAATTTGGATACCTCGATAACTTAGCGTAGACATACGCCCCGGACCTTAAATAATGAAATGGGGCTAGGCAAAGAAAAAAACATCCGATGTGTAGACATCGTCAAACTTCATAATTCTTGTAGATACTGGTTATTTTGGACTACTAACATCACATCAGTATAATCTCCTACAATTGCACTATCACAGTCAGGTAAAGTACAAGTGCTATTAACAAAGCAAGTTCATTTAAAAATGTAGGCGTATCGGAATTGTTCGCAGGCGATACGTTGCGAATTCATAGGTACTCTCATTGTGCACGCCACTCGTAAACCTGCTTTACTGCCCACCCTCAATACCCTCACGCCTCCTAATAGCTTGTATTGGTATGGGAGGGGAGACACACTGGGATATTCGCGAATTATATTAATACTTTTACTAGAAGGGAAAAATGATTTTTATTTATGATTTTTTTGGTATTTATGATTTGTCGTTTTTTGATACACATTTCAAATATCAAAGTTATTTTGTATTTTTTTTTCACAGTAATTTGTTTTGTTAAAAACAATGTGTTAGAGAAAAAAAAGAAAATGTATATATTACAATACATTTGGAGCAGTTAATAGATACATTTACCTACACAATATTATGAGTTACCAGGGGGCCACATGTGCAGAAGCAGTCATTACCAAACAAGCGTATCTTCGAAATAGTCTGTAACCTTGTAATACGCTTTTTTAGTTAGGACACGCTTAATATGGGTTTTGAACTTTCCCTCGCTAAGTTCACCACCGCTTTTGATAGCTTATTATAAAAGCCTATGCTGTTTACTATGCATTTTAATTGAACCATTAGTAGTGGTTGGCCAGTGGTTCTGACTTGTACATCGTCTAAGCGCACCTATTCCATAGTGCACTTCGGCCTAACGTCTAATGTATTCTCTATATTCATTTATTTGTTTTGATCAATCAATAAAATAAGAACTTACAAAGTATATCCGATTACTAAGTAAATTAAAAAATCTTATCTTTTTCGTTTTCTCATCTCTTAGTGTCTCATCGTCCTTTCAGCAGTAGTTACCGGCGCGCGGTTTTACGCCTTCTACTGAATATTTAATCGAGATGAAGTGATAAAAAAATGTAGCCTCCTCGATTGGGATGCCCATTGCCCGGGCAAACCTGGGCAATACCGAGCAAAGCTGGGCTAAGTAGCTAATATTGCTAAATAATGAAATAGTTCTGTTGTTAGTCTTAATTGGTGTTTGGAGCGAGTAGTTTATGTTATAATGTTGTGTTGTTGAACAACTGTTATTTGTTACTTGTTATCTAAACAGTTGGGATTGTGATAGTCAAAACTTTAGTGTCACGTTCGTGTTTTGTGGAGGTGTAAGTATTAGATGGGGTATTGATTTCACCGTTCGCCAATTTAATCGTCCTAAGGGACAAGCCACGTGCGCCCTGCTCTTACCCCTTCAGGGAAACAATTTTGATTAAATCATTCATCCTAGTTCTTAATCCTTTATTATGGGTCCATAAAAAAAACAACATAGTACTCAGTGATTTGACAATTCACGTACAAAGGCGAGCTTAACTCAACAAAAAAGTTTTCTGCGAGCAAAACTTTGAGTGATGGAGAGAGGTTATATTCGAGGGTACTTTGACTCTAATGTACAATATAAATATACGCGAATAAGTTTAATATATAAATATCATACATACCAATAATATATATTCTAATGATCGTCGTTTTAACTTTGTTGTGTCACAATATGCTTCTAGTCTTGTTAACAGTGCCTATGTTAATCTGATTCTGAACTCGTTAGTGAGTTTTTTTAGCCTTTACGTACGTTGAAGTATAGAAACACAGATGGTAAAAACATCATTGAATTCCACGTTCACCTATCGCAAACTAAACTAGTATCAATTTCTCTCTTTCACTTGTACATACAGTGTTATTTCGTTATCGAGTCACAGATCAGATTGGCGACGCCGGCACTGGAACGAGCGGATTGTTCGACTGCTTCGACAAATACTAGGCACTCGCTAGCTTTACACCTTATTTCCTTGAATTTTTACTCTCAGATTCATGCTACTGGCATTTTTATGAAGGTATATTTAAATATATATTTAAATAGTGATATGTAAGAAAAGGGAGCTAGTGATAGCGTGACGAGTGACATGACAGAATGGAAGAAAAAAACGTGTTGCGCCGACCCCAAATAAAACGGGACAAGGGCAGGAAGATGATGGTTTAAATAGCATTTCCTGAGTTTTCATTAAGTCGTTTGCTAGAGTTTATGAAAAGGAATAAAAAGAGAGAAAATAAAATTTAAAACTAACATAAAAAAAAAGCTGTACGATGGCAAAAAAGCGCCTTATGTCATATTTAATTCTGTTAGGTTTTTTTTGTGTTTATGAAACCGGATATTACACTTACTATTTTTATTTACTTATTATTTACGCCTGGATTATATCCGCTAGGGATATCCGACGTGTCCTACTAGACTTAAAAATCAAATACGGAAATCGTACATTTTTTCAATGTACAGTTTTAATGGTATTTTTTGTTGGTGGTGGTGATGACCGTTCATTGACGAATGGTGTAAAACCATGTTTTTCATTATTGCCTTTCTAATGAAACTAGTTTAGGGCACATCGATTAGATGGTTTCAGTCTATAACGGACATAGGTTGAAACAGTTTTCATGTATGTGGTGATTGACGATAACATCTTACCTTATTGAGAAAATATCATATGTTTAATATAGTTTATATTTAGTGAATTGCGATTCCTTGAACAGAAAATCTTGTTTCGCAGAATTAATAATAAATTTATAGTAAAGACTTGACTAAGAGTCCTTCTTCCACCGCCATTTGCAGGTCGTTTTAAGTCACTAATGAAATAAACGCAATATAATTTCATACTGAAATACACAGTCATTTACCTATTCAAGATATTCTCAAGACTTTCATCTTTTACTAAATTATATTTATTAAGTACTAGGTTGTCATGAATTCAAGAAGCAGTTCGCAGACTCATTCAATTTCTTCACATTCGTACTTCCAAATGAAATTCGTGCGAGTATAACACAATTTTATATTCGTAATGTTATGTTAGCTGTAACATTTTGACTAAATCGTGCAGCTCAAGTCGTGGAACGTACAATTGCAGTTTCCAAGAGCGCTTTTACGCTGAAAAACAATTTTCCCTTTATATTTGTGAGATTTCAGCTTAGAATCTTCTACCGCCATGACAGTTTGTTGTAATTAATTTCTTGTTCCGTTTGGGATGGCTCGTTTCCTTGTGTTGTTTAATTTACACTTAGTGTGTCGAGTATGTTAGTGCTGAAACAGTGTGAAATAATTAAGTTGAATATTCTGACTCGGTTTTTGGTCCGGGTTTAGGGTGCCCGTGTTTCGCAGTTGCAAGTAGTAGTAGATAGTAGATTCTGATGCGTACGGTTAGACCGACTGTTGAGGATGATTCTATCTTATTTTAGAAAGACATAAAGACAAAATACGGTTTACAATGGCCACTATTACGGCGGCGGTAAGGTTTCTCTTTGACGAGTGACTACAGAGGCGCTACGGCATCTTCACTTTTCACGTGACGCCTGTCCTGTGTTGGATTTAGTGGCAATTGTTACCATTGTACGGATTTCCGGTAGGACACAGTGTAGTTTATGGTGGAGGTCTGCCTTCCTTGCGTGGAACAATGCCGCATCCTCGTGAAGAGAATCGGCGGCCGTAAAATTTTGCATTTGGGCCTGGTACAGAGCCAATAAGAATATGTTGAGAATGGAAGGCGGTTACCACCGTCTGCAAAGAAGAAATGTGAGCTAAAGTGACTGCCAAAAGCGAAAGGCAGAGATCGGGTCAACACGACGGCCCGTTTTGCCCCAGGTGCGTGCTACAAAGAGATTGACGGGGCCCGGGGGCCAATGTCTGTCAGGGCTGCGGAAGGAGTACTATGGGTTTTAATTTGATGATGTCTCACGTATAAAAAAAAACACTAGAATACAGTTTACTATATACTTAAACAAATCACGATAAAAAACTGATACAACGAATACATAATTTTAAGTCGCAAATGAGTATAACTCTCTATCTTTACTGATTCTTTTTTCTTGTCATTGTCAACAGCCTTTTTATTTATTTGTCCGGGATCAACAGTCAGCACCCAAAACTGTCTCAACCAGAATTTCCCTAACTCCGTCACAAGCGGACACTCAATAAAGAGCTGCCGAAACTTGTGCGATGATTTATATCATCGCTTAGCTGAGTTATAGCGTCGCATCGCGCTCAACTTTCCCCATCTTTTGGCAAATTCGTTCCTGTACTAACGAGTTCGGTGTCTTACTTTCTTTTAGTAAAGTAGGTTATGAAAATATGTACTTACATGTGTAAGAGGAGAAATGAGATGTAATTAGTGTCAAGGACGTTAATATTGCTGGTAGAAAATGAGTCATACTTGTCGAAGATAATAATATCAGCTTGTAACTATCCCAGTGAAATACAGAGGCCTCTTCTGATTCAGAGAGGTCTAAGGCAAGGCTGGTTAACGATTTTAGACATTTTTTTTATCATATGTTTAGTTTTCCCTGCAATATTTTTCCTTCTCCAATGTCAGTAATAAATAAAATAATCAATTTTTGGTAAATGGCCAAAATTTTAAAACCCACTTGTGTCTTTCAATTGTTATTTGAGTTTTAAGGCTTAGGTCACGTTTTCAAACGTTCTCGCATCCCTAGTAGACATCGCCTCTACTGGGCCCGTTCAGTTTTGCTGACATATCTTTAAAGCCGTGGAATAGAACGCGCCAGACTTAAATAAATTATGAATTAGAATTGCACAAACTTATAATTATATGAAAAGTAAAATATTGCTCACTGAACTATCACGAAACACCTTGAGCAATGAAATAAAAATTAAACGCCAAATTATAAACCGATCCAAGACAAGGATCGATAGACTATGAGTCTTTCAATCTATTTCTAAATTGTTTGATAGACGTCCACTGTTAGATATAGGGCTCCCCCCAAGTGTTGTCATTACGACCGGTCCAGTGTGTCTCGCATCCATCAGATTCCTGCAACCCTCACCAGGTCATCGGTCCACCTTGTGGGAGGTCTTCCAACACTGCATCTGCTGGTACACGGTCGCCCCCTTGGCCCCTTTCGGCCCCATCGACTATCTGTTCTATCAAATATCGATACTTAATAACAGCACATCAAATCAAAAGACTTTCGAATGGCCTGTTGGTCTAGTGGCTAGTGGCCCTAACTGCTATGACGGATGTCGTGGGTTCGATTCCCACCCAAAACAAATGTTTGTGTGATGAGTACGATCGTTTGTTCTGTGTCTGGGTGTAATTTAGCTATAATATGTAAGTATTTTTATCAGTTGTTTAGTACTCACAACGCAAGCTCTGCTTAGCTTGGGACTAGGCGGCGTTGTGTTATTTATTTGTTTATTTATTAAAACTTCATGCAACACAAAAGTACAAAGGCGGATTCTTGTGGAACATTATTATTATTATTAAATCATTAGCAACAAAGGAAGCTCTACAAAACACCAAAAACGCCACTCTCATCCACCATAATTTATCATGACTAAATGCCTGCTACATAAAATCCAGATAGTGTCTCAGTATTTATGGTAATAGCGCCGTGTCTGCCCACCCCCGGCTATAAAGCAGCGTGAAGAGTGGCCGGCGTGAACCACGGGTCACTGGTATGAAGGGGCTTGGACAGGCTCGTGTGGTGTGAGAACAATGCGCTGCTTAGTGATGCTTTGCGTAGTTCGATACATAAGCCAAATATTTTTGGTAGGTACTTTTTAAATATTGTGCCAGGCAACATAAGTGATGGCTGTTGGGGCTGAAAGGTTCTGGAGTGGTGACCACGTACCGGAAGACGCAGTGTTGGAATGCCCCCTACAAGGTGAACCGATGACCTGGTGAAGGTTGCGGGAGTCCGATGGATGCGAGACGCACAGGACCATTTATATTTGGGGAAGCCTATGTCCAGCAGTGGACGTCTATTGGCTGAAATGATGATGATGATGACATAAGTACTTAGTTTTTGATGATGATGACTTATTTTAGGTTAGTGTTAAGTACGTGTGCGTGTGCCTACGCACCTTTACGTATGGTTACGAATAAACGTCACTGCGTTACTAGCAAGCCGTTGTTTCACTCGTCTGTCCCCGTACTTATCATTTAGTTATTTTATTCATATTGCAGCATATAAGATTGTTTTTTTTTGTTCTTTATTAATGAGGGATTTTTTGTTCATACAGATGCGTTAGCCCCATTGTATTATAAACTATAATTAGATGCATATCTGTAAACAGAGGCGCGTCAAGCCAAATGAAAAAAATAATATAACAATTTTATTTAAATTTTGACCAAGTGAATAATTTTCGCAGTGCCGTGATAGTCTAATGGTTAAGGCACGCGTCTCTCATACATGAGGTTGCAGGCTCGAAACCAGGCAAGTACAATGTGAATTTTTCAATTCACGTGTACCTAGTTTTCCAAATTTATGCAAGACATTACTGACATCCTGTGCTTTGGAAAGTACGTAAAGCTGCTGGTCTCGTTTGATCAGCTAATCAATCTTTGACAGACGCCAGAAATTCTGACCATCAGTCTATCTAAGTCGTATCGTGTTGCCCAGTAACTGGGCGAATTGCACAGGTATTCAGCCGCATCCAGTTAGAATGGAAGGCGATCCCAGGTTTGGGAGATATTGCATTAATTTTATATGTACCTTGAAAGACAAAAACTGCTTCAAACCCATCTTTATATTTTAGAAAGGTATTAGAAGTTTGAGTCAAAACATACTAAAAGTGGAATTCTGAAATATAGCAAAAGCTAACGCACACAAGGGATTTGGTACTTTACGGTATTGAGAAGTTTATTTTATAAAGATAACCGGTGAGAGAAAAATTATATTTCATCATCGTAACAGCCGATTAGAGAGAAATAAAATCTGAAACTGAAATGTTTATTTCATTTTTGTGCTATATAATGTAATTCAATTTAATTTGTTTGTGACTAGTTTTTGTGCACAGCTTCGCCCGCGTTCATAAAATATAGCCTTTGAGATTCAAGAATTAATCAGCTTTTTATCGGTAAAAACATTTTAGGAATCGAACTAGTACTTTCAGAGATTACCTCCTACAAACAAAACAACAAAAACAAACTATCTCTTTGTTTATATTATATATAGTGTTTATCTAACATAATTTTGCTTCATTGGAATAGAATGTTTATAACGAATATGCTTAAAATGGGTCTATTGTAATTTGAAAACGAATGATGAATAAATAAAAAATTCTATGCAGTTCCTACATAGTAGCAGTAGTTCTTCTCCATTTACACGTCAATAATATCGAAAAACGTGTCACCGGGTTTATTGCACTTTTTATAGCGACACCACTTCGCGACACCATAAAATATTTATATTTTATAGCTACTAATAAAATATTTACGTCAATTCCTGATACTCGAACCTACCTGAAGGATAAACAAAAATATCTCTTTTCTAATTCAGCATTCCCTTTTATATAAAAATTCTCTCGGAACCGTATAAAATAAAATTGTGTTTAAAGATTACAATTTTGTCGTATCCTGTCTGTTTACGGAGTGCTATAAATTTTTATTTGAGCAGTTTTTATATTTTTTGTAGGTATACTGACAACTCTTTGGTTTTTGAAGTGTGATAAAATAATAGTATCAGGCTGTTACTTTTTAGTATAATGTGTGAATTTGAAATAGTATGGATGCTTAAATCACATTGTATTTTTTATATTCTTTTGTATTTCGTAATAAAATTATCCTACTAACTTGATCTTCTCCTTAATAACGCAGTGATTGAATAAAGCAATTTATATAGACTTCACTAGCATTCCTGTCAGTGGCGTAGCTAGCCCGAAAGGGGCCCCATATCAAAAGTAATCGAGGTTTTTTTTTTACACCGTAGTAGGGCCTACCTACTAGCACAGAAACATGAGACAGAGTCGCGACAGGCCACGACAGAGATGATTAACTGAATAAATTTCATCCATGTCGTTCTGCAAGACCGAGACCGATTACCTCGTTTACTGGAATTTTCTGGATTAGAAGAGAGAGTTTTTATTATGATCTTATGTAAGAATTGTTTGAATGAACAGAGCGATAGAAATAGCACATCCAACAGGATAACAAACAATAAATAACAATTTAGTAGTTATTTGTTAACTACGCACGCTACTAATAAGAGAATTGAATGTTGTGGACATAACATGTTAACATGTTACGATTTTTTACACATGTCGGGGCCCCTGTAGCTAGGGGGGGGGGGGTCCGTATCATTGATACGGCTGCTACGACGGTAGCTATGCCTTTGATTCCTGTTGAATGACGGTGATATTCAAATTGCTTAGTGCTTGACAAGAACTCCTCATGTTCTTGCCCTTGTCCCATTTTATTTGGGGTCGGCGCAACACGTTTTGACAAAAACTAAGATACCTTAATACCTGTAATGTTTTCTATCACATAGGAAATAAAATTAATGTTAAAAAAAATAGATTCCATCAAGTTAATTAGTTTTCTGTAAAACAAGTTCTTTCCTATAAATTTTCTGAAAAAAGTAAAATATCAGTTTCAGTTCTGCTCGACAAGTTGAAGGCGCTGCAAACTTTGAGAAACGCTGTCAAAACTTATGAAAGTCTGCCAAGCGACGGAAGTTGGAAAATCTGTATCGGGCGTCGATTTAATAAATATCTTCTTTCTGTGAAAAATTGTGCATAGTGAGGAATTCTTGAATCCTACGAGTAGAAACAAGAAGGAAGATTCTTGAGTTGTAAAGCGAAGAAGTGGCCTACATTATTATTGCATCTGGTCCCGTGACTTACCTTTTCACTGCTATTAATTATTTCTCTCTCACCTTTTGTTCTTTTTGTTCAAAAAACAGCAGTTCACAACCGTACAGCCCAACAATAAAGTATACTGTACTTTACCATAACATTTTTTATATCAACAACAGTTGTTCCAGCTTCTCTGAGTACAGTTTCAGCAACAACTTGCTCCAGCTTCTTTGAATGCAGCTTTAGAAAAATTTTGATCATATCTTTATGAGTACAGTTTCAACAACAACTTTCTCCAGCCTCTATAAGTACGGTGTTAGCAACAATTTGCTCCAGTTTCTATGAGTACAGTTTCAGCAATAACTCGCAACAGCATTTACAAATACAGTTTCCTATGAGTGATGTGGCATCATGAAGAACAAGTGATCTTTTCCTTAATAGCTAAGTTATGCTATAACTATTACAGTGGCTCGGTATTTGCCACGTCTTACTTTTTTCTTTGATCTCTGTTCCCAGTAAAATTGTTGGGTAGTGAAAAATTCAATTCCAAATCAAGTGTCCGCTTCGCTACTGAAATGTCGAAGAAGGATTGTTTTCAAACGTAATCTAAGATAGAAACAAGTTTAAACTTATAAAAATACTGGAAACTTCCACGCGAGACTAGATCTCACAGAAAAATATAGTAGATATAAAATCGGCTACTTTAGTTGAGAACGGAAATTGAGAATACTGTTACGATACAGATGTGTACGGTTGTTTTCATAGTCTGAATATCAGCCAGATAAAGTATTTTATATATTTTGCAAATGTAATATACAGATGTGTTCTTGGGGACTTTGTTGTGCCTATTTTTGTCCAATGCTAAAGCACTACGAAATGGTGTCAGGCGGGCGTTTTGAAAGACTGTCTATTGACATTTTGGACGTTTAAAAAGTGCTGTGTTACAAATGTCCTTTTAAACACGCCCTTATAAACCATGCTCATCAACATCGAGCATGGTTTAAAAGCTTGTTACTTCATCTAACGCAATCCAACGCGATGTTTGACGAAAAGGCAACGCGAAAAAAAAGGGATAACGCCTGAAAACTCTGTTAGCATTCGGTAATTCCGTGATTTACTCGAATATTTTACAAAACTTGTTACAGGAAATACCTGTTTTTTTTTAAACCCTTAAAAGTTTTTAAAAAAAAAATTTCGTCATTTAGAATCTGGATTAAATTTGCAATACTTATATTGTTATACTTTTTAATTTTTGAGTAAAGTTCCTGCAAAATATCAGATTTTCAAAGTTCTTTACTGGATTAGTTTTAAACAAATTTATAAATTGATTTCAATAGAAGCCTAGATAATATCTACAAGATACTGTGTTTCCAAAATATTTAATGAAAAATGTGTAATAACGTCATAATCCCGTAAGAGCAGTTGTACGAAAAACAGTGAAAATGTATGTCGAGTTGCATCCCCTTAAATAGCTTCCGCAAGTGGCTTCACCCGCGTGGAAATATAACAAAAATGTCTGTCGCTCAGTGATAAAGTAGCATTCTACTGGGAAAAAACATTTAAATTAAAAAAAAAAATTGTATGTATTATTGAAAGGCTCGCGTTGGACCACCATCTCACCTGATGGTAAGCGATGATGTAAACGACGATGGTGCTTGCTTGCCTAGAAGTAACCTATTCACTCTTGACTTAAAGACCCCTAAGTTATAGCAATCAGGAAACACACTCTAGCAGGGAATTCTCGTTAGCTGTACGCACAATAATGTGTTCGATCTAATTTTGAGTTTATATTTTCATTATAAACAAAACTAAAAAAAAATTCTCTTCTTAATATTGGTTGGTATAGATAAACGATTTTTTTCTGTTAGAAAATATTATTGTTACAAACAAAAAACTGGTCCAGTGTGAGCCGGACTCACGCACCGAGGGTTCCGTACTAACGTTCCTGAATTCAGTCACATGGATTTTTTCGAATCGCATAAATTAATTGTTTTGTTATGTAAGTTAAATTCACGGTTTTCAGACTTTTTCCTATAATTGTGCTATAAGACCTGGAATCCTGAAATTAAACAAGAATAATTTCAGGATTCTAGATCAATTGTAAGTGCCATAAAGGTTTCAATTTTCTTGTGAATGCCAAAATATGCATCTAAACGGAGTATAAACGGTCTTACCATCAGATTGTATCGACTTAGTAGTTAAAATTACACTGACTTATATACCTAAGTAATTGATATTAATATCAGCTTGATACTTCATTTCGCGTTCTTGAGATAAAAGGTTTTGACAGACAGACAGACAATTACAAAGTGATTCTATAAGGGTTCTGTTTTTACCGACTGAAGTACGGAATCCTAAAAAACATAATTAAAGAAGTTAGTTGTCAATCAGTCGTTCAGCAAACACAGTTCAAAATCTTAACTATTTACTTCCTCTTCACTTAGTAAGCAAACAGCTACTTTCAGTTCTGAAACAACTTCGCTAATACGATCAACGTCAAACAAAGTCTGTATATTACGCCACAATTACTACGGAAATTCCATTCTTTGGACCAAAAACTAGCATCCTTAGTTCCTCAGGACATCTTAAAGGACCATCCTATTTGTAGGAGCGTATAGCCCGTGATTGAGGGGGTTGTAATAAAGAGGAATAATGTTCGACTCGAGTAGTTTCAACGTGGATAGTGGCAGTTAGAGGGTAGTTGATTACGTGGATGCGAAGGGGTTGCCTTTGTTTTTAGCTGCAAGGGAGTGACATACACTCCCTAAGATAAGGAAATTGGTGATTTAGAAGTTAAGTTTTGTACCAACATTATGACTTTTATTTTTTTATTATTAAATAGTGTAGGTACTATCCACTCCTCGGAACCGGCGATGCCGTAGGCCCAGAAGATGCCAATATCAAGTTCGTTTCGAAAGGTTTTAAATACATTTCAAAGGATACAAAAGGTTTTACCTTGCTGTGGGACACAACAGGACAAAAATGATGATTATAATTTTACACTTAGGTACAACTTACAGAATTGCACATCAATCTATATTTAATATATTATATGCTATATTCTGTATGGTAGCTTTATGTATACATAAATAAACTTATTATTATTTTATTATAAAGTTAATAAGTTTATTAGTTTAGTTGAACGTAGCGCGTTCAACCAAACAAATCTCAGGAAAACCTGATTCAAATTGAGAAAAAAAACTTTTTAGTGTTAACTAGAGCTTTATCAAGGAACACTAAATAACATCACGCTGTGAACAATAAGAGCGGAGCAGTAACCAAAGACGGGTAAAACCACAGGGGACAGCTAATTCAATATTATAAATGATAATTATCTATTCATCAAAGCTCAAAATCTACAGCTTATAATAATAATCTGTTGATTCAACAAACTTGAGAAAAACCACCTGATTTACACTAGGCTCACATAAGTACAAAACACGTTGAGTCAAGAGTCTCAGTCTAATTTGTACAGATCGGTGTTCTTACGTGATTGCCAGCTCTGGACGCCTTCCAAGCCCAATTACTGCCCACTACCAAGATATATTAATTTGTTTCATGGGTACTTAGCCGGATATGTGGTGCTTCAGTTGGTCTAAAGTACCTGGTGATGTGAAGTGTTTTCAGATTAACACAGTTTTTTTTTTTTTTTTTTACATGATATAAACTAGTGCTTGACTGCGATCCCACCTGATGGTAAGAAGTGACGCAATCGTTGATGGTGACGCGCAATAGTTTATTTATAAGGG
Source organism: Mythimna pallens (assembly GCA_961205895.1). Taxonomy (NCBI): domain Eukaryota; kingdom Metazoa; phylum Arthropoda; class Insecta; order Lepidoptera; family Noctuidae; genus Mythimna; species Mythimna pallens. The sequence goes on along the minus strand of OY540828.1, from coordinate 26,110,939 downwards.
AAGATACAGAAACATTTTATGCTTTATTGAGAGTTCAAATTGAGTGCATTTTGAGCTCTCACCAATCTTTATATATACTATACTTAGTAATAAATAATAAGAACGTGGCAAAAACTCCACCAAAATTAGTAAACTTAAGTTAGCTTATTAAATCATAGACATATTGAGTGGACATTAAATCAGATTTTTCTATTTCATAATTAATCACCACCATTATTAATTTAAACAACTTTGGTAACACAAAGAATGTGTTTATAAAATGCTTGTTGTACCGCGTTCACATCGTTTCGACAGTACAAAACGTTCGAATCACGGTTCAAACAAAAAGAGCAATCGATGCACTCATTGTGAAGTTATTTCGTGAGTGTCGGTGTCCAGTTATGCGAATAGTTGACCTCGTTTTTCAGTTAGAAATTGAATTGAAACTTTTTGGACAGTCAGGGGTCAAGTGTGGAATTTTTATTTTCCTTTGTTCTTTATTCTGGCGAGTTGGCACGTTACACTTCTGGACTTTTGACATTTACTTTAGAATACAAAATTAAAGCGGCATAATTAAAGTCGTGTTGTAAATGTGAAACATTTTATTTTACCTGAGAGAAGAAAATGAACTTCTGTGTAACTCAGATTTTTATTCATTAATTATTCTCTTAGGCCTCGAGGCTTTCAAGCTATGCTGAGGCTGCTTTTAAGACCGAGAGACAAATCGTATTTACGAAAAAGATTCACACATTTTATTTCAGTACCAAACCAAATATCTCTGATGGCAGGTAGCCAATATGACTATAAAAAATAAACAACGATGACTAAATATTTCGTTGTTTTAATTAAAAAAAAAATCAAATATTCTTATTTCGCATAGGCCTACATGAGGACTTACAAAGCGTCAGAATCTAGTATATCAATAATAATTATTAACCTTATTTGTGCGTACAGGTCTCTGTATTCTGCTTCAGTAAGTGGCATACAAATATTTGTAAAAGATAGATATGTTTAGTAGTATGTAATTATGATTATTTTTATTGTACTTTTTAGTACAATATTGAACAGTCTACACTGTCCTTACATAATATCTACTTATACTGCAATATGGAAGTATTGTAAGAACCACAATTTTTTTAAAAGAGTAACCATGGAGTTTTCTTGCCGGTACTTCTTCATAGGAAACGACCAATTTGGAACCATGTACTAGCTTCTGACGTTTTATAAGTGCCCATGTAGGCCTATGTGAAATAAAAAACTTTTGACTTTGACTTTGAGTAATATCTACTGAACAATATTAGGCAGGCATCATCATCATCATCATCATTTCAGCCGATGGACGTCCACTGCTGGACATAGGCCTCCCAAATGTCGCCACAATGAACGGTCCCGTGCATCTGGCATCCATTACGCAGGCATACACATTGCTAATTGATAATAGGCACTAATTATAAAACAGTTATTTTTGAGAAAAATGACACTTTTTTTTCGTTACTAATATAAGTAGTCACACTAATATTATAAAACTTTGTGAGTGTATGTATGTTTGTTGCTTCTTCACGCTCGAATGACTGAACGGCTCTGGATGAAATTGGGCACATGGGTAGATCATGTCTTGGAATAGCCCATAGAATACTTTTTATCCTGGGAGTATGTTTCTTTGCAAAAATTTTCTACTTTCTCGCTGGCAGCAGCTAGTAAGGAAATAAGGATGACATGTTTCTTAAAATAACACTTTTATGTACAACACTGGTGGTAGCGCCGGTAAATACGTATAACAGAACATTATTGAGTATTTGGTAAACTTTTATTCTTTATTTTATACTAATTATTAATAATTAGGTATACATGCAAGACTACTTTCCTAATTAAATAGTTCAAGAAGTTCTATTTTCAAAGAAGCCCACTCATTCGATAATCGCTTTAAAAGAGCTTAACATAAATTGAGTAACAGCTCTTGAATTCTATTTGAATCTTAACAGTAGTATCTCAAGCTGTCGGCTCGTGAACACTTGTAGTGTACGTATCGGAAGCTCTGATAAATCCTTAAATTACTCACGAATGTCTTCCACTATTAGGCTAAGGATAAACAGGGTTTAAGATGTAAGAGATTAGCAGTAGATTTTAAGATTCTTGAGTGTCAAGTACTAGGAGAGCATAACATAGAGAAGGTCTACTTAAGACATACTTTTATCTGACATTCAGTATCGCTGTTTTTAGTATACTCGTAAACACTATTTATTTTAAATGGGAAGTAATTCAATACTTTCTCCCACTCTTCATGGAGCGAGAGAGAGTGACAAACTTTTCCAGGGTTATGGTAAAACTTTCGAACAATGTTGCAGCCCACATGATACTGCTGTGTCGTTCTTTATAGCTTAAAAGTTAAAAGCAACGGATCATTCAAAATATACCTAAACGTAAAGGGAATAAACAAAAATAACATCGATATAATCAAACTAGATAAAAACATGCTTGCTTGTAGAAGTCCTCACTGTAGCGATTTGTAATAACTGCGGCATTATTATAATACTACGATGACAAATATACAAATTCCTGTCTTACGAACTCCATAACGGGGAAAAATTATTAACAGTTTCTTTTTTGCCAATAACTTTTGAAGTCTTAATATTGAACTTAACAGAAATTTCAAATAGTCTCCGAAGCCGCAAGAACGCAAAAAGTCACTCGTTGAAGTCGTTCATAAATTGCACCGCATCATAAAGGTGGCTAGTCAAAGCGCGGGCATTGCGGACAATCCTCTTGCGGTGGATTACAGGACCGCCCCAGGACTTACGAGTTGAAGCGAGGCATCCTCGGGCCACGCCGTCAAATGTTTGCTTCTCATTTCAAACAACGGGTATTGAATTAATTTGGCTTGGTGTGGTGGTATTGATCTGTGCTTTTGAATAATAAACATCTATTTGTATTAATTATAACAGAATAATTATTAGCCAGCTTTGATATCAGACTGCAGAAACGAATGACGAGGGTAGACGCTTACTTTAAGTTATTTTTGCTGCAAAATTAGTTGGAACGTAAAAACAACTGAAACAACTCTTTTAATCCAACTACGGTAAAGCTAAAAGGCGTTTTCATAAAAAGTGGTAACTAGGTACTGTTATAATAACACAACATTCTCTAAACCTCACTTTCAGTAAGAAATTTTATTCATGTGTGAAAGTTTGCGCGGTGTAGTTCTTAAAGATTTTTGTGATCATTTTACGTTTTGGATTAACTGTTTTGTTTTGTTAAATAATGTAAGTTACATAAGGGAAAATCTCTGAGAAATAATATGCGGAAGGAGGCAAGCATAACTTTTTCAGAATTTGAAACTCAATTTGTAAACAAGTAGAGAACAAAAGCATAGCAACCAATACACCTCAAGTTAGGCACTTTGTTTGCACACAATACAACATGAAAACTGTCCCATAACAGCTTTAGACAATACGCGGCACAAACATTGTAAGCGATAATAAAGTTGAAGAAAGCGGAGAACTAAACAAACTCCAAGTTTTACTTCAAGTGGCTGGGAGGGGACGTGTAGTAAAGGAAACAGAAGGCACATTTCTTTTTAAAATAAAAACAGTAATAAGCAATACCGATAACAAAAGCACCATATTGCAAAAGCACGTTCGCCTGGTTCGGTAAAGAAACTAGAATTGTTTTCTGTCTTTATCTTTTGATTTAATATAAATAACTTTTATTTATTTATTTAATTTTACAAATATGACCCTGATTAACTAATCTCTAATTACTTTTATGTTCAGTTTTTTAGACATTGGTTCTTATCTATATTAATATATTATAAAGCTGTAGAGTTGTTCGTTTGTTTGGTTGTCGTTGATGGTAAAGCGCACTAGTTTATTAAGAGCCTATTAACTCTTGTCTAGAAGACATCTAAATACCATGTTTTGCACCAGAAACGTTAGACTACTTTTACCAACAATCTTGCCAGAAACATTTTGTTTCCATAAATGTTTACAGCGTCATACGTGAGCTCGTATTTCACATCTCAAGTGCGCCTTCTGGTATTTACTTCATCTGTGGTAACGGTGTAACGCAATTTATGTATTACATTTTGTTTGTGTGAGTTGTATGGGAGCGACCCTTCCTTTTTATATCATAATGGAACTTCAGCGAGGCTTTTGTCTCACGAGTTCGTAATGAGTGCTGTCTGAGGATGTCAGTTTATTGATGAGCAGTAGCGGGTAGCGATTCTGTGCATAAAGATCATCATCTTTTTGCTCTTGTCCCGTGTTATTTCGTTTTTTTTTTTAATTGATCTATACGAGTGCTTGACTGTGATTACACTTGATGGCCAGGGCATTTTGTTTTGAAGATGAAACTATAAAATAAATTTCAATTTCAAGGAAAACTTCACTAACTCTGAGTTTATATATTAACAAAATCACATTATTTGCATATTTATTTTCTAAATTTAAACAAAAATTGTTGATGTTCTTAAATTTATTTTCTAAATTTAAGAACAGCCGACGCAAATTACACTATTTAAACACAGACAGAAGCACAAGGAAGACAGATCAATAAAAGAAAATACAGAACAATAAAAGAAAATAATAATAAAAAATTAAAACAGACAAATCATAAGTCACGCAAGACTTTTAGGGGTAGGTACCTATTTAATAAATATAATACATATCAATCAGGAAATTCTTAAAACATTGCAGTCACTATTATTTATTTATTGCATACCATAATTTATCACAGAACAAACATTTATAAAAAATAAGTTTACAATAGGCGGTCTTATTGCACATGGCAATTTCTACCAGACAACCTATGCACTATGCACTTTTTTAGGATTTTTCTGACTGATATATATATGCAAACAATGTAGGTGTGAACTTGACAACTTCACTAGGTCTGAAATCACATATCACACCCACATTGGTTGCACATATCAAACGTCTTTTTTAATTGCTGCATTCTTATTTTTGTACCGATTAACAAACTACTCCAATTCTGTCCGACGCTACAGTACATGTAGGGAACTGATGTAGTTGTTGGCCCAATGAATTGACGAGCAACAGATTGCAGCTCTACGGGCTCATCTTTACTCGTCTCAATATTCTATTCAATATATAAGGATTCAAAACGATGAAATAATAGAAACGATGAAAGGATTATGTGACAGATGATATGGCTAGGAAAGCGGAGAATTGAAGTGACGGCAAATATAGATGATTAAATAAAATGAGAAGACATATTGCGCTATTGGTAATTGATTGGTATGAGGAAACAAACAAAAATGTTACACTTTAGTTTATATATGGGTTGACAAAAATTCTAGCGCAATGCAACTGATATTGAACAATAAAAATAACTTGACACAGATTTTGCAATAGATATTTAGTATCAAATCATAGTTCATCTAGAACTTCTATAAAATAATCTCACGCTTGAAAAGACTTAATAACTTCTAAACTGCAATTTAAGATACGTATACCTTTTTCATAATAAATGCTTTAATTGAAGTAAGGCTACACTGTTAGACATTCAAACTAGAAATAAGAGATGAATAACTAAATTTCGTTCAAGTAATTTTAGTCAATCAAAAATGTTATTTGATTTTAGACAACCCAACTAGCTAATTGTAAGATTTGATTGTAATATGATCTGAAGAACATTATATTAGAAAGACTAATTATTGTTGATAGGAATAAATTTGCTAAAATTACAGCTCAATTTAAAGTTTTATAATCAAAATCATAATAATTTCAGCAGATAGACGTTCACTGTTGAACATAGACCGACCCTTGGACTTAAAAAATATTTATTAATTTATGTAAGTATACGCTAACACATAGAAGCGAAAAGAAAAAATTCAGACAGAATTGCACAAGGGTCGTTTTCAACAATGGTGGTCTCAAATTCATTGTGACTTAAGGATATGGTAACTTTTTTAAAGTGATTATTATATATTTTTACTAATCTATGAAGGGGCGCCCGCTCACCCGCATTTGTGTGATTGATAGTCGTAGTAAAAATCTGGTTAGCGTACACCTCTCGTCTTATAACAGTTCTGAGCACGACATACGATATATTGTTGACTAGTTCAGAGCAGTCGAACCTATTGTGTACCAATACATAAAGCATCATAACTTGAAGTAACTGCCGCCTTGATTGTAAAGACAACAACTTCAGTTTTTGCAAGAAATCTTTTTATCATATAATAAGAAGATAATGTCTTATTATACTTTCCTAGGTTGGAAATTTACAGTAATACGAATCTAACTTCAGAAAATCTTTTGAATTACCCGCTATCACTTACCAATATACCCAAACCCAACGGTTTATTGAAAGTACATAGCAGCACACGCGGAGTTTGTTACTCGTTAGTAAAACGGTTAGAACGGCCGCCTTTTGAATACGCTTAATGTAATGCCGTGCACAGACGTTGGGAATGTGTGTCTACCCGCTAATGTTTTTAATGGCTTTCACAGTTAACTAATGTGGTTTTATTGTTCTTAATGTGTTGTTCTAGGTTTAGACTAGGAAGTAGGTGGGTTTCAGTGTGGAGTTTTGTTTTGTCTGTTAGGTAAGGAAAGGCACATGTATATGTAAATGAATTTTTGTATGGGTACTAGTTCCTGCCAGCTGCAGCAGTTTCTCCATACAAACGTTGAACCGCCTTTTCGTTCTATTAGCGGGTTTTTTTTTTTTTTAAGGTGGGAAAATCATCTAATGACAAATCTCGCTCTTGGGTGGAGCGAGAGATAGTGTCAGACTTTTACTGACTAAAAACCCACTCCTGTTCCCTCTTTGCCTTCATCCCGGGGCCCCGGGCTTCGCTTTCACACTACCCGTGGGTTCTATTAGCGGGTGAATTTTAGAAAATCCTATTTTAGTGCTCGCCTATGTCATAAAAGGAAACCTTGTGCAAAATTTCACACTCTTATCCCGAATAGTTTCGGCTGTGCGTTGATATGTCAGTCAGTCAGTTTCCCCTTTTATATATATTGATAACCACACACATGTATTGGGTTAAGAGTGACTGCGCAGCAGATGGTCATCTCTTAGTCGCTTGAAATTACAGTAACAGCACTTTTATAGCTCTTTAAAGAAACTAATGGATTACGTCAAGAATGTTCACGATCAACTAGTAAACAACAAATAAAACTAAATAACAATGCAGACCTCTCGCTCAACAAAGTTTCATTAAAACAATTGAAAATTAAAAATCAAATACTAAAATCGCAAAAAAAAACAACTGAAAAGTTCGAACTAAGCCCCCCATAAGCAGTTTGATGCAAATAGTTTAAGTTTGAACTAAAATGAATATCTCTAACTACACCAACTACCTTACGAGAGCGTCCTAAGGTGTAGGTCGAGGCTAATGGTAATTATCATTATTACTGTCTAATTATATCATGATTAATTGCTGTGTTCCTATAGCTACTATCAACCATTGCATTACGGATTAGCCCGACCTGCTATCATTTTATTATTACTTCCCAATGAACTTCAACGATAATACACACAAAAAATTTCTCACTTAAGAATTAGAAAGTATCTTTGTGAACATTTTAATAGCATCAAATAAATATGTCTCATATGTTAGTAAGAACTAGGAATACAGAAGCATCAGGTGTGTGTCATAACACACAATTTGTTGAAGTTGTCTCCAGCAAACGGTATAATATCGTGGTACCTACTGTCATTTATACTGGGATGTGCAATACGATGTGGTGTTTATTATAAAAATGTAGTACGTATGCAACCGTGTACAAGTGTGAAAAATAATTAAGTTTTGATACATGTAAAATAACTAAGTTTTGCACGACATTAGATGCAATCAATCAGTGGTATGTTAATTTAATAAAATATTCAAAAAATGTAGTATAAAATACATGTTCTTTGTAATAAAAATAATAATAATTTAGTATCACCTTTGTACCTGTTTAATTATACTTTAACTCAGTTATGGTAAGCATATAAGCATAATCAACTTTTGAATTTTTCCACAGCTGGGACTCAGCTCTAGGAGAGGGAATGGGCTGTAATTCACTATGCGGGCCCAGTGAGGGTTGGTGGATGACACATGCCTTCGTATTTTTAGTTCTAGGACATGCCGGTTCCCTCACGATGTTACCCTTCACCGTTTTGAGAGCAGTGGTGATCAAATAAATTACACAAAGTAATACACCTGGTTGGGTTTGAACCCGCGACCTACACAACTCGTAAGTCAGGACCGCTACCACTGTGCCACCACTGATAAATATGAGCCCTCATATAATTAACTTGAAGTCTTCTACAGCAAAATACACAATCAAACAATTTTAACTCTCCGATTTCTCAGCGATATCCAATACAAGAGAACGTAGCAACAAACAGTCGGCGATCAGTCACAGGTGCAGCGATCGATCAGAGCTTGCTGGAACGTAAGACGGAGCATCGCGCCACGGCGACATTACGACATTGCTGCTAATCGCATTCTTGATACATCTGTAAGGGTTTTATAGATATTATATTACATGCCAGCTACAGAAAAAAAGTAATTTTATTTAAAGAAAACTTTGCAATTTAGCTTGACTTTGTTTTGACTGACCGACATTTTGATAATACCAAGTGTTAATGGTCTATTTGAAAATAAACGTTTCTGGTTTATTTTAGCACAATACAGGGTAATTTAAATTGAAATATCGTGGAACTTCATTTTTTACAGATTACCACAGAAGTATGGGATTGGTACAAAAAAAGAGGTTCATGCCTAGCAGTAGGTGAACACAGCGTGCCCAACCTGGCACGCCATAATTATGGCAGTAAGTCCCCTATTTGAGGCATGGCTGGAAAGACCTCATGGCATTCTCACCTTCTGCATGGCGCAGGTCCTCACCGGACTTGGTCAGTTCTGGAAGTTCCTGCATCGAATTCATCTGGAAGTAACGCCCGGGTGTTGCCACTGTGTGGACTGCCCGAGGACACGGTGGAGCACACGGTAGAGGTGTGCCCCGCTTAGGCAGAGTACCGCCGTGTCCTCGTGGGGGAGATCGGCGCCAACGATCTCACGCGCTGGGCTTTGGTACAGGCCATGGTCCAATGCGAGAGTAGTGACAGGCGGTTGCCTCCTTCTGCGAAGCAGTAATGCTACCAAAGGAGGCAGCTGCACCCTCACGCCCCAGCCGCCTGGTTCTCGATCCCGATTTCCGGCCACCGTAGGCTCGGGCTTGCGGACGGTGAGCAATGGGTATCTCGCCGTCCGACCGTCCGGTAACTGTCCGGACCGAGCCCAAGTCGTCGACGGTGCGTACTGTTCCACGCGCACCTCAAGGAGATGTTAGCAAACCGTAGGGGCCCAGCAGGGTCGGAGCCTACTGGGGCTAATGGTCAGCTTCTGAAAGGAAAACTCAGCCCTGATACAACGGTCTGGCAACGACGGAACAGGAGTGGGTTTTTAGTCAGTAAAAGTCTGACACACCTTCTCGCTCCGTCCAAGGGCGGGGGATATCATTACATGATTTTCGCACCTCCAAAAAAAACCCCTTATAGGCATAATTTACAAAAACCCTTTCTTAGTGATCGCTTCCTTCGTAAAAGGAAGCTTTGTACAAAATTTTCGGCAATAGTTTCGGCTATGCGTCGATATATCAGTCAGTCAGTTTCTCCTTCTATAAATATAGATTATTACTTAAAATTTCACTCTCAATTATTCTCGTCGTTATTCAAAAATCAAATAGCCACCTAAGAAGTTTCACTTCAAAATATGTACAGATATATACTTATTTTAAGTAACTAACAGGTTACTGCGGAGTTACAGACAGTATAATCACTGATAATTATAAGTTTAACAAATTATTTACATAGTACCTAACGCATTCTAGCAATTAGAGTTACGCCGGCTAATTTAATTTGACACTACAATTTTTATTTCACAGAACGCTTTAGCGCTACGATAATATCTATTTTTCATACAAAATATCACTTTGACAATCATGCACATTTTCAGACAGTCGATGTGAATTTCTTATTTGCTACGAAAGCGTAGCTCGTAGCGGTTACTGCTACGGCGTAGTACCCGTGTAGCACTTTATTGTATTGTGACTTTTATTTGCACAAATAACTATATTAATTCTTACATTGTGCATTTTGTAAAATATTTTGTAAGTAAGAAGTAGTAGCAACAAATAAGTTAATTTAAAATACACTAAAATAGCATCATCATCATCATCATATTCATTTCAGCCGAAAGACGTCTGTTGAACATAGGCCTCCCCCAAGTGTGACCACAAATACCAGTCCTGTGCATCTCACATCAATTGGATTCCCGTGACTCTCACCAGGTCATCGGTCCAACTTGATGGAGGCATTCCAACGCTGCGTCTTTTCGTATCATCCGTTCTGCGATCAAAGTGCCCTGCCTACCACTTAAGTTTGGCAAGTCTTCGTGCTGTGTCGGTAACTTTGGTTTTCCTGCGTTCCACCATAAGACTTGTTAAACCACATAGTAACAAAAGGTCGATGTAGATAGATTTATGAGGTTTGATACAATTGTTTTTTTTTTTTTCAAATTGTATATGGGTGCAATAGCCGATTGAATCATTACTTTTAACTCCCTTGGTAACTGCCAAATAAATTCAAAACTGTTTTTCACGTGCCATAGCAGTCGACATAAAAACTTTACAATATTCGCAAAATTGTATAATACATTATATAATTTTATTATGTTTAATTTGACTAAATTTTTTTTATGTAATAATATTTTTTGTGTAATATAATTGTTCAGCCTTTGTGACAAATGAAGTATTTGCTCTGAATCTTGAATTAGATTTAATTTTATTTTGTAAAGCCTTGGCGCTAGTACAAAGTTTGTGGTTTAGACTAGACTTGAACCACAAATGACTTTCAGGGTTGTTTACATAGCAAATACAATTTTAACGACCAGCTTAGTGGCTCGTGGCTTCACGAGAGCTTTGTGGATTAATCGATCAAAGCAATTCATGTAAAATACATGAATTTCCCTTTTAGTACTACCCACTTAAAAAAGGAACATTAAAAAAAGTAATTCCAAATTTCTAAATAAAATTCATTTTAGTGGAACGTGGTACCAACCGACGATTAACCCTGTACGGGCTATGCTAGTGCGCCTAAGAACAACACCCGGTTGGTGGAAAACTATTGCGACATATGGAAAACAAAGATATAGCTGAAAACATATATTTGGCTGTGGTTTTGGGAAGCTTACGTGGACTGGTTACCAAGAACTATGTTAAGACTATGACCCCTGCCTGAACAGGCATTTATATACCGATAAAAAAGGCAGTGGGCGACTTGCACACTTAATAAATGGACCCCCGAAAACGGTCGCTAGCACAGAGTGACGTAACAACAATAGGGCAACATATCCTGAAGTGCTTGAGGAGTGGAGAGGTGTTCGTGTGCACGGTTATCAGGACAATCCCGGAAGTACGGTCAAGATCCCCACACTCCCGAGCATATTTGGTCTTGAGAATCTCCATTCAAGCCAGCTAATGAAAGCAAGAGGGAGCTCCGTTCCTCGTCAGTGTTACGTTCTACGGCCGGCCAATAAAGACAAGCCCGAGATGAAGAACAAGATTTCTCCCGGGAGATTGGGTCCGTGGGGTCGCTAATGCGCTTCAGTTTGCCACAAAACTGCCCTGTGGATTGTATATCTCTTAGTCTGGCCCCTGACCCATAAGTATGTTACGGTAAAGCAACCTCTACCGGTACACACCTAGGGTTTATTGGTGCGTGCAAGCCCCACCACGACGTCAACGTAGATATACAGCGATGGGGTCAACGTAAAGATATGGCGATGGAGTTATTATTTTTATTATTTTATTCCATATTACATTATTAATAGATATTATGTAAGGACAGTGTAGATCAGTCAATATTGTACCCAAAAGCACAATCAAAAATTATAATAAAAAAGTGAGTCGTAATAGGAAGTAATGTACGATTTTTTTTATCAAAAACAATAGAGTTTGATCGTGTTGTGTATTATATTTTTAGTAATTTATTTAAATGTAAATTACAGTAGTAAATATTAGTTTTGTAAAAACATTTTCTGTTTACTATGCATTTTGGGCATATACGTATACAAACCTGCATCAAAAATTAAATATCGCCTTCGCCTCTTCCAACTATGTCATCATCATCATCATCATTTCAGCCGATAGACGTCCACTGCTGGACATAGGCCTCCCCCAAATGTCGCCACAACGAACGGTCTTGTGCGTCTCGCATCCATCTATCCATCTAAGTATGTAGACTCCCACAACTTAGAATAAGTAGACTAAAATATTGTTCTTATTAATTTAAACAATATTCTATAATCATCTAAATATAGCATTAGATGGCCGAGCATGGCAGTCAGCTACGTTTTTAATTCGCCTCTGGTTGATTTGGAAGTGTTTGACCGATGCGTTGAACGTTTAACAAAATGGCTGGTCAATACAGATTTGCCTGTATTAACATTCACAGCTATATTACCATTTCAGACACATCGTTTCTGCTTGCCACCTGTCTACGTTTATGCGCGGTACCTTGTGTTTTTTTAAATTGATATAAACCAGTGCTTGACTGCGATCCCACCTGATGGTAAGCAGTGATGCAATCGTTGGTGGTTATGGATGGCGGCAGGCAAATTGTTCCAGTATTCCACAATGACGAAGCGAAACGCTTAGTTCGGACCGTAGAAGTTTCAACAACGCAAGGACTGATACTCGCCGTACGTCGGGTTGTCCGTTGGTAGAAAGGAGATGGTCATGCAATTCCCGCGAACACTCTCCAAAATGCATTCTGTAAATACCGAAAGGCTGCCTACCCTACGCCTGTGCTCAAGGCTTTGTAGATTGGACTTAACCAATCTAGATCACCATTTAGCCTTCGCACGCCTTTTCACCAAGTCCAAAGCTGCTATATGGCATTTTGCAGCACAAGCCCAAATGTGGTTGCAGTACTCCACACACCTGTGGTCCTGTGCTTTGTAAAATATCAGAAGCTGTCCCGGTGTAGAGTACCCCTGGACCTCCACATCAGTGACTTTCAGCTGAAGCTATCAACTTTCTACGCCTGTCAGCAACCTCGGGCAGGATAATGACCTTCAGCTTCAAGAGCGTAGGACGCATAGCGCGACAAGGCAGCGTCAACAATATTATTTGTCGAGGTTTTGTCACTACAGAAGCTAGTGGTTGTACGCGATGATAGGAAGACACCGGAATGCATGACATTGGTACCGTGGAAGGTGGGTAGGCCTCTGGCATGATATTTTTTGCACCATCTCATGTTTCAAGAACGGTGGACTGTGTCGGAGGCAACTCCCCATACTGAGCTCATGCGATGCTGAGTAACATTATTGGTAATAATGATATTTTGAGCCGTTTGGGTCATGAGGGCACTATCTCACCTGATGGGAAGCGATGAACTTATTTTTCCAAAAAGATTTGACTAATGTCTATTAGCCACGTGCCAACCAGTCAGGTCACGTAAAGTGTCTACTTTACGTGACCAGACTGGTGGGCACGTTTTTTCCCAAACAATTAGCATTGACATTAAGCATGACAGTCTTCTGGGTGTATTTCTGGCGTGTTTAACTGACAGCGAGTTGAAGGAGTATTCTGGGCACCTCTAAATATTGCAATACTAAAAAAAACCTTTTTCTATCAATCTTAAGCTAAGTCGATTATATGCAAAAGTTCATGAAACTTTGAACAAAGAAAATCAATGCTAAAAGACAAAGTTGCTAAAATACAAAATGGAAATGGAATAATTATATTTCCATTATCGAAATTGAAGCACTTACACGAGAGCGCTAAGAAGCAACACAGAACAAAAATAAGAGAGACGCTATCTCAGGTATAACACAAACAAAATCAACATAATCAATAGTCATTTGTTCAGCTTGCTTCGCCCCACTCTTTGTCTCTTTCGCACACAATACATTCCTTTCACCTCATTTGCTTGCCTAATCGACGAGAAAGCACGATATGAGACGATTATATACCTCTACAGACTTACCAGCACTTCAACACAGTATAAAAAACCCTCTTGACATAACATGCCGAAAGTTCCAGTGAGATAAAATTTTGAGTGCCTCTTTCCTACTCTGTGTCTCAAGGTTGTCTAATTCGGAACCACGTGTAAAGATGAGTGTTCATTTGGCTGCAGAAGTTCAGAATTTCGACAAAATTGTGCATTAAATTTAAGTTCCATATGCTTTTAATGCTTTCGTTCGTTAAAAAGGTATATTTCTGAATACAGTTCGCTTTGCAGAATACTTTTACAATTTTATTTGTCAAGTTTTTATATGAACTGAAAATGTTTTTTTTTTTTAAATATACACAAGCGAAATATTTTCAGTTGAAATAGCAAATAGGTTTTAAATGACTGTGATATATCTTGTTTATCCATTACACCTGGGATTATCCAGACAGTTTAGGTTAACCCAAAAATTACAAGAAAATTGATATTTTTTCACTACAAAAGTATTCAAAAATTACGAATATATAACTATGATCTTTTCCAACTCGATCCAGTCCTATTCCAAATTCAACCAATTACCTTTGTACACGAAACTTCTGCATAGACGACGCAGCCGACATTCTAGGACGCGGTGAAACTTCGCCCACGATTTATTTAGTGTACATTGCGCGCTGCTCTTGGCGTGTTTATGGCGTGATTTGGCGTTCGCCCGTATAAACGTCAATGGATCCAATAAATAAATTGTATTTTATACGCGACTATACTTTTTGCAAACACTCGGCTGTGCCAAGTACTGCAGTTACATTTGGAATTGGGTCTTGTGGGTGGAGTTCGGGAGAAGCGTAAGCGGGAACGGATGATGATGGGAAAAGCAAAACAAGGGTTTCATTATTTTGCTTTTAATTTTACGATGGTTTGTAGATAAATGTCGTTTTAACAACTCCTGCTTTCTTTTTAAAAATGTAAATATTCGATGTTGTTAATTTAAATAAATACTAAAGAAAAAAAAAATTTAAAAATGCTCCTGCTAATAATTTTTTGTTACTTTTCTTTATTTTGGGATTTTATTTTATTTTATTTTTATTTGATGAGAAACAAATTATTAATATTTAATCTGTTAACTGAAAAACATGTGTCACTTTATACTCAATTTTTGAAGAAAAGCAAGTACAACAGCGTTTATTACACGCTTCTAAAATCGCTGTCTCCCATACCTCGCGCCAACAATTTTGTTTCGCTACACGCCCCTCACCACAACAAGCTCGTCTTTTTCTCGTACATTCGCTGCACTGCCAAACTCCATACAGTGTTTATACCGCCAGTTTTTGTGCCAGAATGAATGGAATATGGCCGGCCTGGCACACTGGCAGGCTGGCAGGCTGGCAGCCTGGCAGTTTGGCAGATTGGCAGCACGGAGGCACACCCAGGACTTCACGGGCTATTTAAAATTATTCACTATTTGTTGTATCGCATTTTTATGTGTGAATGCACTTCGGCTTATGGGAACTTCTGAAACTACTCTCAGAGAGGATATGAAATAAGAAGGTTTCTATATATCTCTATAAAAATTGTATCGTTTTATTTTTCAGATGTAAAATATTATTTTTCGTTATATTACTATGTAAATGTATGCGTCAACATTTGGTAGGAAGAAAAACGCACTTAATTTCTTTTTAATGCAAATTATTTGTACATTTTGTTACACAGCTGTTTTAATGTAGCGCAGATAGAATGATAGATGTACACCTACTTAAAAACTTTCAAAGAAAACTCATGTTTATATGAAGATATTTTTTCTTTATGTATATATGATAGATATCATAAAATTATCATAATATATACTGATCTATATACACTTGAACATGCGTCACCAGTGAAGTTGCCAAACTCCCATGATCACCACGATTGGCACTAAAATTGGTTGTACAGTCTCATCAACCGCTCGCTTACTTTGCGAACACAGCAACCTCCTTGAAAGTCGTGCGTCACGAATTTATTATCCTATAATTATCGCGTTTAAAGCAAGACGCCTCTAGTCAGACTATAACTGTGGGAATAACTATTAGTCAAGAGAAAGAATCGTTACCTTTATACCTTGTTAATTCAAATTCAACTACCATTTACTTTTGAATATACCTAACTGTAAACTTAACTTGTGGTTCTTTCTGTGTACTCCACAACTAAAATAATATTTGCAGAGTACCTATTAATGTATGGTTCCTACAACCATTAGCTCCTACTTGCTGATCGTAGCTTATGTTATTTGTTTGTTGGTGCTACTTTTTTTTTGTCTAGTGCTATGAATCGGTCACACGATCATCCGGGCTAATGATGTTATCATTTTTTTTTTTTAATTTTTGCTGTTTATTCTCGTCAGGCTCATGGCTATATATAGTAAATAGTGTGATATAATCCAGGGCTGGCACACGCAACACAGTGTTTCGAGCGTTGCGGTCGCGGCAGCTGCTTGTGTTTGGTACTTGTTCAGTGTCGCGGTACACCCAACCGTTGAAACGTACAATAAGGCTGTAGAGTAGTTATTTTATTATTGTATTAAATTAAATTGAAGAGTTTGATTGCAGTATGAAAGTTGAATATAATGAATATAATCACAGTAATACTATAAAGGCGAAAGTTTGTATGTTTGTAACTTCTTTATGCTCGAATGGCTGGATGGATTTGGATGAAATTTGGGACAAGAATAGACCATGTTCTGGAATAGCCCTTAGAATACTTTTTTATTCTGAGAGTATATTCCCTTGTGTCAATTTTCTTACTTTGAAGTAGGTAAAGTCGCTGGTAGAAGCTACTAAAGTTACGTTTTAAATGATCTTAAGTATGTGACGACTTGACGATAACTTTTCTTGTCAATAATAAAATCTTTATGATAACATTTTTTGAAATTCTGGCACGTATTAACCCGTCTCGTACACAAAACCCAGTCCGTATCTTGTTTTGACTAGCAGTCTAGCGCTGCACAAACAATAGTTAACGTTTGCAATTTCATTTAGTCTTATGTTCAGTTCAGTCTGACGAGAGATCTCAGTTTCATGCAATTGGAAGCAAAACACCTCGTTGTAGTGCATCCTCAGATCGAAATAAAGAAGTACCACTCTAAAACGTCAAACTGTATAATAACACTTGCCATGTAGAACAAAAAAAAAAATTACTGACTGTGCTAAGGAATGGAATTTTAATTAGAATTATTTAGGTACAAAACAGTTTGGAGGTATGCGGAACAGAGTGTAATGTCCCGCAAACCTAGACGGATGTTGTAGTTGGTCCAGACAATTACCCGATAGTAAGTTACAGATAAGCTTAAGCAGCGAAGCCAGCGGTATGAGGTGAATCTTAGAATATCGATATTTCTTTGGAATTCTAAAGTAAAATCCATTGTTTAAATATGCGTTCTGTAATTTGCTAAAAGGTTTGATTGCGGAATTGGTTAATGTCTAGTAGTACATCCCATATTTTTGCTAGTACATAAAATCAGAATTGATCTTCTGTCTCTCTTTGTCTATTCGGTGCATCCATGTTCTCAGTTCATTTACTTAGACGGCATCCATCTTGTCGGTCTCCTTAATTAATTGTCTAGTTCTTGGCTACCGAAGCTTTAGAAAAATGAAAGGGTTTTTTAACATCCCCTATAATGTCCGCCCTCTGCTGAATAACTAGCAATTAATTACTTTTGCAAATAAAAAGGGAATAAGTAAATTAATGGAGGGGCTCACCATTGTTTATAGCAGTGGTTGTTTGCATTGTAGATTTTTTTCTTTTATGGTTGAGAATATTTTTCGGCAATTTTGTTTTGTATTTTTTTTTTTTCGGTTCTCTTGATAATTCGCATTTGTGGTGAGTTTTGTTTGAATTCATGCTATGTAAAATAAAATATAAACATGATATTGCAATAATATAAGTTGCAATTGAATATCAACTCACAACGGTCAATGCGCATTTCATTTTGGTAGGAGGCCATCCTGGAGTTACAGTGCTTCACTATCTTTCATCTCATTTCAAATCATTTTTTGTAGACAAATATTTTATTTTCTAACAAAGTTTGTAGTGAAAAACGATAGAAATAAATCAATACTTTTCTACTCGAGCAAATATTGACCATAAGTTTTCACCAACAAAAAATATATTCGCAAATGTCTCGCACCTGGCATGCAGTAACAATACAAGTTCATAGCGATTGTTTGTCTCCAAAACACGGCGTTCACTCTGTTGATATAAGAGCCTCAACAAGTGCTGAGCGTGCAAGCGACGCGGCGACGCGGGAAAATGTATGTTGTGTTGGGAAATACGGTGAACGAAAGGACGTACTTCTAGAGTATTATTATTAATGTTGGTAATGTTAATGTGTGAACAGGAAATCACGTCAATGCTTTGTTTTTCCACCTTTTAACCAAGCATCGCCATATCTACCGTATCTGTGTTTCTCCCATACGTGGACTCAAGTAACCCTCGCCAGGTCATCGCTCCACCATGTGATGTTGTATATACTCCATTCGTTAAATCTGTAAAAAAATGTCTGAAAAAATCGAGCTGTTAACTTCGTAATTATCATCTTTCGTGTATTATTTATAAACAGAATTTAATAATTTGTAAAAAAAACGAAATAAGTCGAGCAAATAACTGCTTAATTTTTTAACCTTAACTTTTATTCCAAAATCAGTCAGACCTCAGCAAAATAACGTCTTTTTTTAATAGCCTATACTGTCCCACTACTGGGCAAAAGCCTTCCTAACTTCAACCACTCCTTGCGGTAGACATCTAGGTCGTCTCGCCACCTCTTCTCTGGTCGATCTCGGCGGCATCGTCCATCCCCAGGTACCCACTTTGTGGAGACTCTCGCCCACTGGTCAGAGTGCATGCGGCTGATGTGACCCGCTTAATCCCATTTTAGCCTAGCAGCCTTTTTTCCTGCATCCATAATTCCCATCTTTTGACGCAAATAACGTCTAGGCCAACTTTTTCAAAATAAAACGTTTCTGACAAAGGGCAAAAAAAAGAAAATGTTGAAGAAAAATAGTACCGCCGCAAAGTTTTACAAACTTCTCTACCTCTACTAAGTTACACCGGAAATACGAAAAAAATATTAATTGACGTCGGGGATAAACCGAGCAATCTCAAGTGAACTCTGCATAATAGAGTTAATCTCTCGCAAAGAATAAAAATCGCTTGGAGGCAAAAACTCAAGTCCGAAGAAAGGAAAAAATCCGTTGTAAGACTTCTACGTTCCAATCTTCACTCCAGTGAAGGAAAAGCGACTAAGATGCTTTGGAGTTCAGTATTTCTTATTTACTTTTCTAAAAAACGTCCCGCCACTGGCTTTGTGCAAAAGTAATTTCTGTTAAGTGGAAAAATGTGGACATTGCTTTCGAATTTATTAAAACCATGAACTTGTTGTTTGCAGACGACACTTAATTTTTATAAAAACTTAATTGTTCGGAAACCGGATAGGTACTGACGATATAAATATCACTCACTCAAAAATAGTAGACTGGTTTAATGTTAATAACCAGGTTCTTAATGAAAAAATAACTAAATATCGCGAGTAAGGCTAGTGAACTCTATTGAGTTAAATATTTTGAAGAGTTAATTTCCGAAGACACTACGAAATTCTTTAACACCTCCGGTTTCAGTGGAACATATAAGTCATTGAAATAACTTAGCTATGCAACATAATACTGCATGCAATAAAGCATAATGCTGTGATACAAATTCGAAATTCAACTCATTCACAGGCAGCTTGTTTAGTTTAGCTATTTTTATTGTGTCATTTCGTACGATATTCTAATTGTAGGGTAATAATTTGTCTCTGGTAGATATTAGTAAACACACCATCATCATCATCATCATTTCAGCCGATAGACGTTCACTGCTGGACATAGGCCTCCTCCAAATGTCGCCACAATGAACGGTTCTGTGCATCTTACATTCATCGTATACGTAGGGGACCTTCCAACACTGCGTCTTCCGGTACGTGGTCGCCACTCCAGAACCTTTTGGCCCCAACGGCCATCTGTTCTGCGAGCAATGTGCCTTGTCCATTGCCACTTAATTTTATTTAATACAACTTCATCTATACTCACACAGACTTCCTACCTTCAGTATCCTGGAAGAGGTCACCGATAATTAATAACTTTTTCATGAAATAGCCATTTTTAATTATTATAATTCCATATAATTATTAAATAAATGTATAATAACGTTCGTCAATTATATTTTAATTAGCAAAAAACTTAAAATAAATTTGAATTTCACAGGCTACCTTTGAGCATCCCCCTTAAAACGGCGCAACCTTCACACTTCCATATTCCAGGGAAGTGTGGAGATTGCACCTTTTTGCCACGCCAAAAGAGTATATCAAAATTGGCATTGCACAATCATTGAAGGCGCGCATCTTATTCCTGCCCGAGAAAGAGCTATTTAATACCTTCTTCAGGCAGCCCAAGAAGCAATCCTTTAATTTGCTTCATGACAGCGACATTAGTAATATAATATAAATAATAATAATAATATTCACACAACTATCACACAACGCCGTCTAGTCTCAAGCTAAGCAGAGCTTGTGTTATGAGTACTAGAAAGCTGATAAATAAACTTAAATATTTCTAAATACATACATAAAATAGATAAATTACACCCAGACACAGAACAAATGATTGTGCTCATCACACAAACATTTGTCCTGGGTGGGAATCGAACCCACGACCTCTGGTATAGCAGTCAGGGCCACTAACCACTAGACCAACAGGCCAGTAATAATTTCATAATAATAATAATAACCACATCGCCGTATCTCTACGTTGAAATTGTGGTGGGGCTTGTGCGTTCCAATGAACCCTAGGTCTGTACTGGTATGTCGGTCCAATAACTATATATTTTTTTTTTACAATTTTTTTGTTGTTAGGTCATAATTAGAGCATAACACATTTAGTGTGTAAAAGTTTAAAATTTATCCACTAAATTTTTATCAAACCATAAACCTAAAATAAAAAATAATGCCACCACTATATAAACTCAAATTACATGTCATTCAATTGTGTTATCTTCACTTCGCTCTAGAGACGTTCGAAGGAGGATAATGGACGGTTGATTTACATTTGTATCACTTCCTACCCCTCCCACTACTTGCGCCTGTGTCAATTCAATTAATTAAATGATGGACATTATTAGGCGGACTTTATGTCGCGTCTCGTTTTTATTAACATCTTTATCTGTGAGTTAATATATTGGGGAGTTACTTTCGAATCGCTTTAGAATACTCTCTTGTTAGTTTACGAGTTTGGTGCAAACTAGAAAGTATAATAAAGTTTATCTTTTCAGTACTAGTTTTTGCCAGTAGCGTGCAAGTTTAAAATAATTCCAAAGAGTAAGTGCATCGATCGGCCTTTGTATTATTGTAGTATTAGCAAGGACGTAAAGATCGATTGATGTACTTTGTACCGTTCACTATTCTATGTTCAGAAATCTGAAGCGTTTATTTCAAATAGATCAATTACACTTTTGAATTGTCAAAATGTCGGTCAGTCAAAAAAAGTTTTGCACGTTCCAAAGCGTAGATCTCAATGGAGAAGAACGTGCAAGAAACTCCATTGACACTCTTTTAAATCATATTATGAGTTACATAAATCTTGGTTCATCATTTCAGCCGAAAGATGTCCACTGTTGGACATAGGCCTCCCCCAAGCGTCGCCACAACGACCGATCCTGTGCGTCTCGCATCCACCGCATTGCCGCGACTCTTACCAGGTCGTTGGTCAACCTTGTGGAAAGCCTTCCAACGCTGCGTCCCATCGACCATCCGTTCTACGAGCAATATGCTCTGCCCACTACCACTTAAGTTTGGCGACGCCTTGTTGTTTTTAAACTGCTTCAGAGTCATCCTAATCTCGTATAGGCTGACGTCCAGGATATCTTCGGTATATTAATCTAGCGTTGAGTCGTTAGCTAGATTCGTTGTGGGTTTTCTGATAGACGTGTACAGCTGTCCTTAGAATGCCTCAATCTCTCCCAAATCCCAAATCTTGGTTACAATACGCTGGAAACATTCAACTAAAAATCACAAAATACCTTTATTTGGTGCTAAAATATATTATAATTAATTTTTCAAATGAAATGAAATCAAAATTAAAAACGTTTTTTTCAAATAAACATTTACAGGCACTTTTTAATTTTTAAAAAAGCAAAACTAAATTGCGTGTTTCAAAACATAGATTTCTATGGAGAAGAACGTGCAAGAATATCTCTCTTTTAAATGAGAGTTACAAAAATTTTGGTTACGTATGTACATATGGTAAATGGATTATCACCCTTAGTGATGAGGAGATCTAAAAAAATCAGAAAACGTGATTTTATAACCCTCCATAATTTTCCTGTCCCACATATCTTCCAACACACGCACACGCTTTTTAAGATGTTGGTCGAGGGTCATAGCTCTTAAACTTTTGGTTGACATGACTATCGGAATGTTGGCTCAGCAATCGTTGAACACGATCGCTGAGTCAACATTCCACGTGTCGAAAACCTCGAAACTCGCAAGCCAAGTTAAAGTCCTGGATTTCCTAATCTTTCTCGCTTTTCACGATGTTCTCGTCATATCGGATGGCTACGATTGTTTTAATGCACGCTTAAATATTCGTTTCACCATCACAGGCAAAACCAGTGACTGAAAAGTTGAAAGGGAATCGTTAACACTACAAGATACATTTCTATATACATTTTAAGAGGCAGAATTGATAGAGTTATTGTTTATTTAGTTGAAAGTTTCAGTTCTAAAAATGAATTTATGAACCTCACAGATAGTTGATAGGCACGTGATTGATTTATAATTTTTAGATTTCGCGTTGCTACCAGATTTGTAGAGCAAACGGGTAACTCCTGTTATAAGAAACTAGTGTAGCAAACCAATTGTTATTACAATTGAATAACTATACAAAGAGCAGTGATGGCCAAGTGGTAATGGCCCCGACTTACGAGTAGGTCGCGGGTTCAAACCTAACCAGTTTCATTATTGCATCACCACTGCTCTCAAAACGGTGAAGGAAAACATCGTGAGGAAACCGGCATGTCCTAGAAACAAAAATTTAAAGTCATGTGACATCCACCAACCCGCACTGGGCCCGCGTGGTGGATTACGCCCCATTCCCTCTTCTAGAAAGGAGGTCTGAGTCCCAGCAGCGGAAACATTAGAAGGCTGGATTATGCTATGTAACTATACAGCTACGGAATTGCATAAAATGCCCCTTTAATTTTAAAAGCCTACTAATTTTCGTCCACGTATGACGTATGTGTCGTCATGGCAGCCATTATGACGTCATAAGTCACCCAGCGGCCATTTTAATTTGCTCATAAAGAGGGCATACATCACGCGCGGTGCAGGCAGTGCGCCGATCAAATCGAATTCTTGGCTTGCTTCTATTCGAGCTAGAAAAGGATAGTAATTTTAGTCAGTAGAACAAGTTAAGTATATAAAAATATATGTTCATAAAAAAGGGGCTAGTTAATTTTACAAGTCTCATAATGTCAACATGACATGAACTGGTCGTCTCAGACAAAACACATCATTAGACTTCGACACAAAATATAAAAAAAATGGAGCATGTTTCTTCATTTTAGACCTTATACAACCTCAATAAAATGTTCAAAATTATCAAAAAGGTCAAATAATTATATTCTTAACAAGCTTCTGCCAGCGACTTTTCCCGCGTAAAAGGAGGTTTCTCCATACAAACTTTGGAACCCTGTTTTATCCCCTTAGGGTGTAAATATTTGTAAATCTTCTCTGTGCTTGCCTACGTCACATAAGAAAACCTTGTGCAAAATTTCACAATCCTAGTCCTAGTAGTTTCGGAACGGCTGTGCGTTGATGTGTCAGTCAGTCAGATTCTCCTTTTATACTATATAGATTAAATAATAAAAATTTAACGAGTGGAATCCAGAATGAAAAAAAAAATCCCTCAAACTTTTTCAACTGCAATCGAAGCACTACTTTAGTTTTAATTTTACCTACTGTTAAATTCTGCACTGTAACTTTAGTAGTAGCAAGGAAAATTTTCTTGAATGTTTTTAATTTGAGGGTGCAGTAACACACATAAATTACAGCAAAGTAACATTTTGCACTTAGCTCCTCCAGTCTCTGAGGCAGGCCGTGATTGGACAAAAACTTGGAATCGAACTCTGCCAAAGATCAGACGGTTTGATTGCTCTAAATGAGGTCTCGGTAAATATTACTCATATTTTTGTAGGCTATAACACTTCAGCTTTAATTTTAGACCGTAAAAAATACTTGGCAAGCATTGCGAAGTAATTAAAGTGACAACAGTGAGAAAATATGAGAGAATTAACTCTAAGGTCAGGCTTTTGGATAGCACTCACTGTTACGAGGAAAATGCAATGTGCTTGAACATTAAACAAGGCTTACTACTTGGAAAGATGACAAGGATATTTAAATGAAATGCCGGAGGAGAGAATAAATACAAATATGGAATGAATAGAGAACAGACATTTCTTTGAAGGTGGGATGGAGGAAATAGCAATGTTATGAAAACGTATTGTTGCTAGAACACTTGTTGAGGAAAAGGGTTTTCTGTTTTAATTATTTTACACACGAAATAATCGACGACAATTTAGGTTGTTTACTGAACAACTGACGATTTCCTCAAAATGTGTAAGTGTTTGTGTGTCCTTTGTTGGAGGTCCCAAATACCCAAATAAGTAAAGGCAGCGTAACTGAAATAATTATAATTATAAAAATAAACAACTTAATAATGTTCCCACTGCTGAGACCCCGGCTTCCCCTTTAGGATTGGGAATAAAATAAATTGATTATTCTTAATAATGTCAAAATAATCATATTAAAAAGTTTATTAGAAATCAAAGATTATGACGTCTCAATGCACAGGGGATCTATCCCCAAACTGGCTATTATCTATATGTTAGAAAGCGGTGGCGGCACTGTTCAGGAGAAGTTAATCTAGTTTCAAGATCACGGTTCTCATTTAATTACGAGAAAACGGCTATTAACGGAGGACTGTAGAAAGAGTACCGAGTTCAGAAAACGTTCTATAAATAAAACTTGAAAAAAATCCTAATAGTTCCGTGAACAGATACTAACAACTTTCTCTAACCCGATGTAGTAAAATATTCTAGAGTAGGTAGATATTCTGGTATTTACGAGTTTTATCCAATACTCGTGGATAACGGAACAAAATGATTCATTATATAGAGCCAATTTGAATAGAAATGAAATCGGACCGGTCCGCATTCATCCATTTTGGTTTTATTTAATTGAATTCAAGATACTCGAGATTGTACTGTCCTGGTCCTTTTTCAAGGTTATAGAAATAAAGCAAGAATACTACAAAAGGTTTTCGAGGTATTTTAATGAATGGTATCGCCAAGTTCATTCAATTTTAAAATAATTATGAGGGAGAATAGACGAGGTTTCATAAATAAGTCTCGTTAATGTTTTTTATTTGGCCTAATTTATTAATTGGTGGACCGAGACCATTAGAATATAATAGAGGTATTTCAGGTTTTCTTGCAGAGTTATTTTTATATCACTATCATCACTACATAGTATATAAATAAAACAAAGTCGCCGTTTTCTGTCTGTCCCTATGTATGCTTAAATCTTTAAAACTACGCAACGCATTTTGAAGCGGTTTTTAATAAATAGGGCTGAATAAGTTAAAATTCAAGAGAAAGGTTTATATGTATAATATATGCATAATAATGTAGAAAAACACTGATAATTTTAGAGGTTTCTAATGTGATGTCGTAAAGAAACACATTTTTTGCGCTTACATTGCAAACACTGCCTTAAACCTATGAGATAGATCAAAACAATGTATTACAACTATTAATACATTATTATTACAACCATTAATGTATTGTACACCTTAGATAAACCACAATATCCATGTTTTATCGTTAATTTTTTACGAGAAATAATGGCTTATTTACGAAGCGATTATAAGCAATACAGCATTAATCCTCTACAACATGCAATTAAAATTAATATTTACGAAGATATATTATATATATACATATATATATATATATATATATTATAAATTTAAAATACAGAGACATAGCGGTTGCGGTTGTATCAGCATTGCACCCGTGCGAAGCCGGGGCGGGTAGCTAGTAAATAATATGATATGATTTACTACGTAGTCAATCCAGGTTAACTTAATTACTAACTTAATAATATAGGCACATAGATCACACACATTATTTTTTTACAGTTAGAAAATAACACTATCAAAATGTTTGCTACGCACAATGTAGAAATAAATTTCCGGATGACAGCGATGTGGAGTAATTCGACGCCTGAGTGTATTTTGTGTTTTTATATAAATGTTTAGTATAAATATTTAATAAATTTATTTAAGTTCCAATAAAATTAAATCAACCTTTAAAAGTTTTTTTTTTCTTATTTTTCTAAGATTAAAACATCGTAGTGAAAAGTTCTGAGCTAAGTGTAAGTAATGGAACTTGCTGGTGCCGGTAATAGGACTGTCCGATTCTATGAATTAACTTCACACTGTGGGTTGCGGCAGTCGGCAGATTTTAGTCAATGATAGATCTCTCTTTCTTTCTCTTGCTGTTAATAGAATCACAATTGTGAAATGAAAAGAGGAGAACAATTTTTGTGTTTAAGCTTGTTTTGTATCAAACGAACGATCATTTCTAATCATCATTATTATCATCATCTTCCTGCCCTTGTCCCGTTTTATTTGAGGTAAGCGCAATACGTTTTTTTCTTCCATTCTGTCCTGTCACGCTATATCTAACTCCCTTTTCTTTCATATACTTTCTCACACAATCTATCCATCTTTTCATTGGCCTCCCTCTCCCTGTCCATCCATGCACATGTAAACTCATAACTCTTTTAGCAACATGCGTTTCATCCCTCCTCATCACATGACCATACGAAGACAAACGATTCCCTTTCAACTTTTCAGTCACTGGCACCACTTTCAAACTTTCTCTAATATACTCATTTCTCACTTTATTCATTCTCGTCACACCACACATTCTATACGCAGACCTGACCAGACCAGACCAGACCAATATTCCAAATCAGAGACACTGCCACTAGCGTTTAACGTGATAAACTGAACTGTCACCGAGCTATACAGAGCATATAGCTGCATCCCACTTTCTTTCTCGTTCACTTGGCTTTTTAACACGTCATGATTCTTATCATGAGGCTTTTCCTAGGAGCTCTTACCAGGTAGTCAAACGAATCGCGTTAAGAGCTCGGGTCCTTCAACAGAACTCCACTTTGAGTAATCAACTTGTCAGGTTATAACTTTATAGTATAACAAGAAAGTGACGTGTTTTGCCATTATTAGTATGCGACTACGTTAAACTTGACTTCAAACAGACTAGATAGGTATTCGACATTGATTGTCACCCGAGTTAAGATTGCCATTTGTCTGAGAATATTTTAAAGTACCTACCACGATGATATTTATGCCTCATTTGAAAATATTGGACGCTGTTATGTTTCACGTTAATAACGATATTGTAAAAAGGAAAACACTGGTTAGGTACCTACTGTGAAACAAGCATGTAATGAAAATAAATGTAACGGTCTGTAAAATGTTGCTGTGATTTAACAGAGCTCGTTAGTTGAAACACAATCCTAATATTCTGCGTTGCTTATTTTCCAGCCTAATATTTCAGTTACAAATTCCCTAAATAATTTAACAAAACCAAAACACAATTGATATTATAAATGCAAATCTGAATTTCGTCACAGATTATATTGAACATGCACCCTTCCAGCAGTGGACTTTAAAACGACAGTATTAACTCCAGCAAATGTTGCCATCATCTCATTTCAATATTAGGATTGAATCGATTTAAATTTATGAATTGTAAACGATTTTGTGATTCGATTTCCCACTTCGGTTAGTTTGAATTTTGTTTGTCCGTAATTTGGTTTTGGTCTTTGGTAATATCGATGACTCTACATTGAGCTTTGATTCGACTTTGAGCTTATAAACTGAAATAATAAATCCAACCCAAGTCTGTCCTAGGCTTATCCAATAGATTCTAATGTCTATTGCACAAACTAGTTTACCTCCAGGTAAATAACTTTATCTAAAAAACTAGTTTTCTGGTGTTGTTGTAGGCAAAACTGTTTAAAAATAATGCGTAGGTATTTTTTTTTTCCGGGTGGGAAAATCATCTAATGACAACTCTCGCTCTTGGGCGGAGCGGGAGATAGTGTCAGACTTTTACTGACTAAAAACCCACTCCTGTTCCTTCTTTGGCATTTTTTTTTTTTTCTAGGGCCCCGGGGGTAACTTCGCATCACCCATGGCCCCAGTAGGCTTCGACCCTGTTGGGCCCCTACGGTTGCTGACATCTCCTTGAGGCGCGCGTGAAACACTACGCGCCGTCGACGACTTGGGCTCGGTCCGGACGGTTACCGGACGATCGGACGGCGAGTCACCCATTGCTCGCCGTCCGCAAGCCCGCGCCTACGGTGGCCGGAAATCGGGATCGGAATCCCGGCGGCGGTTGGGGCGTGAGGACCGTTGCCGTTGCCTCACGCGATCGGCCGCCTCCTTCTCTAGCATTACTGCTTCGCAGAAGGAGGCGACCGCCTGCCACTCCTCCTCGCTCCGGACCATGGCCTGTACCAAGGCCCGGCGCGAGAGATCGCTGCCGCCGATCGCCCTCACGAGAACACGGCGGTGCTCTGCCCAAGCGGGGCACACCTCTACCGTGTGCTCCACCGTGTCCTCCGGGCGGTCCACACAATGGTGGCACCCGGGAATGAGTAGGTATAGCAAACACATAGTTTCACCGTGCATGAATAATATTGAAGTTGGTTCACAATATGTAATTAGGTATAATTTGTAGTTGTAAATAGGTAGGTAGGAATTCACGAAAAAAAAAACTAGATTTTTGTTTCAAAGTTTTATTTTTTATTGAACGGCAGTTCATTTCCAATTGAATACATATTAAAAGAATGTTTTATTTCCTGCATGCAACCAAAACAAATAACGTAGTGAATTGTGAAACAATACATAAATCAATCAGTGTGTTCCAGACACACATTGACTGTGTGTTATCAACGTTTTTTACAATCGCTCTCTTTTACAATAGCAGAATTTAAAATTTAAATCCCTTCGGAGAATGTGCTATTTAAATATTATGTCAGTTATTGAAATTCGCGTGAAACCGTGACATAGTATTGAACAAAGAGAAACTCGAATTCGTCGAGAACATAGTTTTTCTCGGGATCACGCTTGACTCGAGGCTATAATGGGGTCCTCATTTAACATGTCTGGCAGGTCGGCTTAGTTCAGCAGCATATGCTGTCAGAAAAATCCGTCAATTTACTGATGTAGATACTGTGAGAATAGTCTATTTTAGCTACTTTTAGTTGTATTTTGCTATGGGGACGGGCTGCAGACATAGGCCATGGTAAGTTCGGGCGTTCGGGGTGCACTGGATTCGTGCGGAAGAATTACCCGGGTGTCACACCACTGTGAATCGCCCAGAGGACACGGTGGAGCACACGGTAAAGGGGGGCTGGCCTGAGCAGAGCACCAACGTGTCCTCGTGGGAGCGAGGCAACGATTTCTCGCGCCGGGTCTTGATACAGACCATGGTTTGAAGCGAGGAGGAGTGGCAAGCGGTCGTCTCCTTCTGCGAAGAAGTAATGCTAGCAAAGGAGGCGGTCGCACACGCGAGGGAACGGCTCTCACGCCACAGCCACTAGGATCCCGATCCCGATTTCCAGCCACCGTAGGCGCGTCTTGCTGGCGAGCAATGGGTAGCTTGCCGTCTACGAGCAATTAAGCAAAGGGTATATGCACTTCATATCCATGGATATGACGTGCATATGCAACCAAAGACAGGAATGAAACACAATTGAGAACCGAACAGACAAATGAGTCTCGTTTAATAACCATTACGTGATACGTAATTATTAATTTTTTTTTTTTTTGTTTTACTTCATTTCGTTACAAGAATTTTTCAAGTAAAGCTGGTGGATATGGCTAGTTTTATTTATATAATTTCGATTCTGGCACTGAGTCTCTAGAACTGGCATTAGTTGCAGTTCAGTTGGTCTTACGCCCAGGTTTCATACAAATTTGCACATGATCCTTTATTACCTATTGTAGTTGGAAACAATAGCATTTTGTAATGTAGAAGCAATTTTTTCAAGTTTTGTGAATGTGAAGTACCATGGAACATTTTTATTGGGTCACAACTTGTTTGACATTACGAGCATAGCACCTGCTGCGGTCTTCCCGTCCAACAATAATTTAGGTGCCTTCAAGGCTAGAGTGAATAGGCTCTTAACAAACTAGTGCACCTCACCATCAATGTTTGCATCACTGCTTACCATCAGATGGGATCGCAGTCAAGCACTGGTTTCATCATCATCATCATGATGGTACGTATTATTGGGTCATTCGGTTCCCTTCAAAATGGTTAAGCTTAGTGGGGCTGATGCACGCGTCATGTTCGTGAACGGGTGCTGTCAGTTGAGACTGGTCATCTCTTAGCTGTCAGTGGCTTAATTCAATTTCTATTTTTTAATTAGCTTTTTTAGATTTATTATTATTACTTGTCTACATTGTGCTCACTATTATGTCAGCAGAAGGAACAAGAAATATGTTACCAAGATATAAGTAACTCATAATATATGACTTAAAAGAGTGTCCATGGAGTTTCTTGTACGTTCTTCTCCATTTCAAAACGTAGATCTTTTTGAAACGTGTAATTTAGTTTCACTACGGTTCCGTACCTCAAAAGCAAAAAACGAAACCCAGTCTGTCTGTCTGTCAAGACCCTTTATCTTGGAAACGCGTGAAGGTATCGAGTTGAAATTAAAACCATATACTTAAATCTGCGGTTCCTTGAAGCTGTGAAAAAACCAAACTTATAAGTTAACGAACGAAATATGCGGCCGTTTATGTCGCAAAAAACGTATATTTCGACACTCTCAAGGAAATCAAAATTCATAGAGTACTTTCAGTTGACTCAGAATCCTGAAATTTGGCATGAAATAAGGTCTTATAGCACATATATAAGAATAAATCTAAAAACAATAAATTTGTTGTTTGCGTCCAGGTATTGCCATTATGCAGACCACCCGGAGGACACGGTGAAGCATATGGTGGAGATGTGTCCTGTTTGGGTGGAGCACCGCCGTGCTCTGGTTCAGGCCATGGTCCGGAGTGAGGGGCAATAAGCGGCGGTCTCCTCCTTCTGCGAAGCAGTAATGCTAGCGAAGGAGGCGGGCAGTACGCGTGAGGAAACTATATGATATCCTCACGCCCCAGCCGGCGGTCTCCAACCGCGACGCACGTCTTAAAGAGATGTCAGCATTATCGTAGGGGCCCAGCAGGGTCGAAGCCTACTAGGACCAAGCGTTGACTTCTGAAAGAGAAACCCGTAGTCCAGGAACACAAAAGGCAACTAAATTAACTTAGGTGTGGTTTAGGTCAGTAAAGATCCGACACGCCTTCTCGCTCTACTCTAGAGCGAGAGAAGTCATTAGATGATTTCCTCAAAAAGGAAACAAGGTTATAGTCCAAAGCGTCGTAGAATTTTCAGTTCTCGCTTAATTTCATGAGTCATACTTATGCTTGGAAGAACTTCGCTTATAAAAACTACTAATATTATAATTAAGTATTAGATTTAATTATAAAATTCCTCAAAGGTAGGTAAGGTAAACTAAGCAGAGCTTGTGCTTTATGTACTAGATAACTGATAAAGATACTTACATACATCTAAATACATACATGTTATAGATAAATTACACTCATACATAATAAATGATCATGCTCATCACACAAACATTTGTTCTGGGTGCGAATCGAACCCACGACCTCCGGCATAGCAGTCAGGGCCACTGACTGCTAGACCAGCAGGTCAGTCAAGAAGTATTGCTACGAAGATCGTAATCAGAATCAAAATTATGATTACGATCTTTCGTAAAATTATTCTACACAAGTCTATTTTTCAAAATTCGGTATAATAACTTTTTCCAAATCGTAAAAAAAAGTTTTAACTATCACTAACTAGGTAGTATGGACACACGTTATGTGCAAAATATTTTATGAGCTGCATCAAACCCGTTTTTATTCGACTGCGGCCATATCAAATAGTGCTGAGGTCACGGTTTTAAAATTATAACTTGGTGCATATACTTTTCTGTTTTGTAAAAGAGACCTCATTTGGAAAAAAATCGAATTAAAATCGCATGTGGTACCAAATATATATAATAAGGTAAGAAATCATCTTATGACTTCTCTCTTCTATCCTGGTCCTGCTGGGCCCTTACGCTTTGCTGACATCTCTTTGAGGAGCGCGTGGAACACTACGTGGTGTAAGTGATACCTACTCCGTTGAAAATTACATTTCTATAAATTTATCAAACACTGCTCCGTCTAATAAAAACAGAACCTCATATTTGCCTCAGTTTCCCTTCCCTATCCTATCCCCATTTAATAACGCAGGCCACGCTTTGATGCGTCATGGGGATGCAGGCATGTAGCGGCTGCACCGCTGCAATCCAATCCATCTGCCACTTATTACCACGTTTGAAGCGCTCTGAGGTATGGCATGGGAGCACTTCTGTGGCTACAATATTGAACTACGCGTCGGTGAATATGACGAGATTATGGATCACGCTTTTTGGTTTGGAATTATGAAATAAATGAATTTTATTGTTGTGACATTTTTAAAATGCGGCACTAGTTATGTTATTTACCCAACTGCAAATTACAATATATATCAAATATAAATTCTTAGCTGACCATGAAAGTTGTTGGACAAACTATTTTTTTCTTAAATTTTTACCATGAAAATAACCAATTAAGTGGAATTTTAAAGACTCACTTTGTTGTTATATATTGTTGTTGTTAAGTTATTTACTGAACTATGGCTTATCAACTTGCTTATTGAAACTCTAAAGAGCCTCAATAAGCCTAAATGCTGACGCATTCTTCTTCATTTCGAATCGATGGTTAACTCATTAAATTGTTTGAGCCCAGGCTACGTTAAGGCATATAGTCCCTGAAACATCTGGCCGTAGTTAAATGCACACAAACTCTTAGCACCGCGTTCGCACGCATAGAGTCCCGCTGACCTTCAAAACCTTTTTCTTTGCGAAATATTGATTGATTTATTTACATATACTATGTATATTCTGAAGAACACTTAACCAGCTATTTTATTGTGTAAACATATTTCTAAAGATCAAAGCCTTTTCAAAGGACTAAGGAAAACAAGCGAAAAAATATCATGTTATTAAATATTTTTTTAGACAAAATTGCACGAAAAAATCATATGCTGATAATATTGTACATGAATCTAGTATAAACATTTTTTTTAAACCTATTAGCTTAGCTTTTACCGAGGAATAGGCTTCAGAAAGTCACTGTTTTGTAGCATTGCTCGGGCGCAAGGGCCTTAACTGCAGCATCGGTGGCACTCATTACGTCCAAAGTGCAGGTGAACTTAAACTAGTATTAGTAAGGTCTCCCTACAATCATAAAGAAAACAATATTGTAGGTATAACAATATTAGCATAAAAATCCATTCTCTTCTGAGCATTTAATGTAGAAAGTACTAAAGTAATCCCTTTGAAGAAACGGTAGAGCAATTACTTTATTTTCTCATCGTCGCTTACAAAAATTTATTACATTACCATTAAAACTCTAATGGACGCCAATGAAATTTTAATTACAATAAAACTCTCGACCACGGGAAGGTAACGATCGTTATAAAAATATTCCTCTAAGTTGCTTTTAATAATAACCTTAGTTGAGTAAGTCCACCAAGTTAATAACAATTTGTGAGCGAGATGAGTTCGTTTTCATTAAGTTGAGGATTTCTTAGAATCTTTAACCTGTCTCCGGTTGCTAAAGAGTGTGGTATATAAACATTCTAAGTATCTACAGAAAACTACGGTGCACTTTGCTTAGCGAACAAACTTTGCCAATCAAGGTGGGATGGCAGACGGTAGTATCGTTATTTTAGTTTCTTAAATTTTTTATCGATGTTCTAGAATTTTCAGCGGTTATCTGTCATACACACAATAAATTACGTAAACGTATTAAATAGGTAAAGAAGAGGGATAAAACGCATGTTACTAAAAGAGTTATGAGTATACATGTGGATGTATGGAAAGGAAGAGAGAGGCTAAAGAAAAGATGTATGGGTTGTGTGAGAAGTGACATGAAAGAAAACAGGAGTTAATAATAGCGTAATGGGTGACAGAACGGAAGAAAAAACTAACACGTTTTTACACTTTTTTTTTTCAATTTAAATGGGATAACGGCAAGAAGATGATGATGATAATGAGTCTTAATGACGATCACGACCAAAATCACCATGATCTTTTTTTTTGCCATAAGTGACCAATAATTTTATCTGACTAGCCTGTCATGTCCTACTGCTGGGCAAACATTTTCCTCATTATTTTCTACACACAATATTTGATTTAAATCTTTTCAGATATACATATTTTTTATGTTTTGTATTTTTGCGCATTGATTAAAACAAGTCAATCCCGGTCAATTGTCACAAAATGAATATGCATTATGCATTAAGTACATAAATAACTACCGATAGATACACTACTAACAACTATAGTTCTCAATTAACAAAGACTTTTTCAGCTCAATATGCAACAACAATTACCATTTGCTTTTATCACCCGCGGACAATGGGTGCTGAAGGCTCGTTTAAAAAATTCACAATTATAAAAAAGGTGAAGCAAATATACGTGAATTTTTTAACGACTCCAACCAATTCGTTGCATGTGATTGTAAATTGGAGTTAAAACGATAATAACACGGGCGGGGCGTCCGGTTAACAATTATCCGGTATGCGCGTGCCTAACAATTGCTCTAAGGGCTGCCACGGCAGGTAACCTGAAATAGTAGCTCTTGGCATTACTAATATTTATTTTTCTTTTCTAGCTCTTTCTCTTTCCTTCTGTTTTTGTTTACTCGTGTTTAACCTACATCCATGCAATGCCGTGTTCAGGTATTTTTGGTCACGCCACAATTTATTATGGCGTTAAGTCCCCTCCTTGAGGAGTGGCTGGAAAGACAACATGGCATCCGTACCTTCTGCATGACGCAGGTCCTCACCGGACATAGTAAGTGCGGGAGGTTCCTGCACCGGATTCTTTCTAGGTGCCACCATTGTGTGGACCGCTCGGAGCACCGGGTGGAGCATAAGGTAGAGGTGTCGTAAGGGCCCAGCAGAGTCGAAGCCTATTGAGGCCACGGGTAGTACGAAAATGAAACCTGGGACCCTGGGACGAAGGCAAAGAAGGAACAGGAGTGGGATTTTAGTCAGTAAACCGCCTAAAAAAAGGTTTTTTCAATTACATTTTATTATTAATTAATATTGTGTTTTAGTCAGTCTGTTGCGATAACTTATCTCATCACTTCATACAAAAAATTATCAATGCTGGACATAAACCTCATCATTACAATGACCATTCCTGGTCTGGACCAGTTCCGATTTAGTTCAGTCGATTCTAATAGCTATTTTGCCCATTTTGTTATTCAAGCTACTGAATTAATTATTTGTATTTGGGGGAGTCGCTAAGGTATCATTGATTCCGCAAGAAAAAACGATTGAACCAAAACACTACGTTTATTTACCAGACAGATTAACAATATCATTGCCAACCCTAGTCCAATTTGAGCATTTATCAATTTTTAGTTACCAACCGGTGTAAAAATGATATACGATTGAATTGCAGTTTAGTTTCGAATATCTGCAAATAGATTCCAGTTTCGTTTATTTTGAAAAAAATACGATGTAACTGGGTGATAGTTATTTTTTAGATCGTTTTTGTTATTTTGTTATCAGGTAAACTGAATGAGTTGGTTATACTTATACTATTTGTTATAGAAGGATACCTACTTCTTGCACTTGAATAGGTATTTTATGTTAAAGTATCATAGGCGGAAAGCGTGAGAAGAAGAAAATTGTATTGACATACCCCGAGCTCCGCAGGAGATGCCCTGGGTATAGGATGGATGGGAGCTTAAGGATAAAGATCAAGCTTGGGTTTGGCTTGGGTGTTGCGTTCCACGCTTGCCTCATAGAACTGTCAGCATATTTGACGAAGCCCACCAGCCCCCCTAGCCAAGTTACAATCGTATCGCTCACGCCAAACGCTTCGAGTAGGCCACGCCTCCAAATCCTTTGTTTGGACCATGTGACTGAGCTTTGAGATGACGTCAGAACAAAGGAATCGGAGGCGTGGCCTACTCGAAGCGTTCAGCGCGAACGATACGATTGTAACTTGGCTAGGGGGGCTGGGCTGATGCCAAAGGGAGAAGTGGGATTGTTCGAAAGAGTTATTGCGGCTCTGGAACGCAAAAAACAACTAAAAACACCAGTGGATTTTCGTCAGTGAAACTCCCTCTTACTCCACCTAGAGTGGAAGAAGTTATTTCATGATATGCCAACTAAAAAAAAAAATAACAGAAAAGAAAATAATAACATACACAGAGTAATATGCAGGATAATGCAAAATATTCCTGAAAAGAAGAGAAACCTTAATAGAGTCAAGTTTTCCAGGCAAAAGCAATTTGCATAACCCTTCGGGAGCTGAAGCGCGGAATTATGTGTTACAAGTATTTATTACTCATCCTTGGCAGCAAGTAATATGCACCAAATTTTATTTATTCGCATTTTGGTTAATGTACAATTTGCTACTGAGGGGAAAAGTAGGGGAAGTTTACCCCATTGTTATAAATTATTAACGGCGTATATTTAAACAGTAATTTTCCTCAAAATATCAAACAACAATTTAGGAACAAACAAGCCTCATATTTTGAGTGAAGAGATTGTGTTCAAATTGTGATTTGCTGTGTTCTGATTCTAGGCGATGGAATGTTAAACACTTGTGTTACTAGCACAAATTAATAATTTACTGAAATACTGTAGTAAGTCCTAGGCAATCTGAGAATAACCTATTAGTCAGTATTATTATTTCTCCTTTAACCCGGATTACCCGTGCGTTGACCTCTACTCTAAAGTCACGAAGGTCAAACGATTAGTTGCCAGCTGAAATAAGGACCCCTGTCATCTGAGAGATATAGAATCTCATATGGACCGACAGGAACGTGAAGGAAATGGGTCACCGCAGACTAACTTAGTAGAAATGATTTGTTTATATCAGCATCGAATTAGTTTTCATCATCATCATCATCATTTCAGCCGAAAGACGTCCACTGTTGGACATAAGCCTCCCCCAAATGTCGCCACAATAACCGGTCCTGTGCGTCTCGCATCCATCGGATTCCCGCTACCCTCACCAGGTCATCGGTCCACCTTGTGGGAGGCCTTCCAACGCTGCGTCTTCCGGTACGTGGTCGCCATTCCAGGACCTTTCGTCCCCATAGACCATCTGTTCTGCGAGCAATGTGCCTTGCCCACTGCCATTTAAGTTTGGCGATTCTTCGGGCTATGTCTGTAGCCTTGGTTCTCCTGCGGATATCTTCATTTCTTAATTAATTAGCTTTAAAGAATTTCTATATTTCCCAAAATCATTTTGTCATAAACAGAAGTGAAAGAATTATTTAAAAATTTCGAAATTAAAAAAAAGTCTATTTAATTCAATGCACGCCACAACCTACGATTAACTTAGAATTTCCTATTGGAATAAATAAAAGTACGTTATTGGTTGGGCCGATATTTTCGATTCGACACGTAGTCCTTTGCGCAACCAGTTATTTATTTATATATACTTTATTGTGCACCAAGATAATAAATGATACATATGAGCCTTATATCAAAAAACATACAATTGGCGACCTTATCGCATTCCGCGATCTCTTCCAGGCAACCTGGTATGGAAAGAGATTGTCTGGATATTAAATGGGGTTACACTTGGTGCATTACAAAATAAGATAAACAATTGGAGAGAAAATAAAGTACATACTTAACACTAAAAAACATACTTAAATACATACATACTAAATAATAATATAGGCGAGGAAACAAGTGACAACTACAATTAATACAGCTAAAAACGAAACAAACTTACAAGGACAAGTAATATTCCTTCACAAGTGTTTTAAATATATGTATTGATTGCGCGCTATTTTTTCCGTTAGGAAATTTTTAGTTTTTCTAGGCATATTTTGTTTGCCCCAATTGTTTCAGTAGATTCGTGAGTTCTTATTATTATTATTTTTTTCTTTTCGTTGTAGTTTGAGTAAATGTAAGTATATATTATATATAGTGTAATTGTAGTTTATAGGTATGTATTTGTACAAAGAATTTTATAATATGTAATGTTAATATTGCACCTACCACAATTTGTCTGCATCACCCAAAGGTTGAATGGTAGAAAATGCCTTCAAGCTTTAAGTCCGCCTCTGTACTTTGTGTGCATAAAGAATTAAATAAATAAGTTACACATAGCTTTTAAACTTCAACTTTTGTTTTGTTCTTTATTGTAAACGTTTATGTTACAAAAATATGTGGATAACAGAGTTCATGTACATAGGCGAGCTTAACTCAAAGTTGAGTTTTCTTCCAGCAAACCATTGAGTGATTGAGAAAGATTACAGTAGAGGGTACGATCCAGTGCACAATTTTAAAATTACAAATAATATGAATTAAATAACACATTTCTTTTATTAAAAAAGTAAATTTTTAAATTGTCATATTTCTGAACAGTCTGTTACTGAATGACCATAAGATTTGTTTTAACAAGATCTACCACAATCTTTAAATACACCCATCTTCCACAAAAATAAATATTAAGCAGTATTATAGATGCAACTAATTCTAAAAACAATTGAACAATTGATTGCTTTCAAAAGCGTTTGCAAGCGATTCTTCGAAAAGATAAATGATTTTAATGTGATTGTCTTGTGACATAACAAAAATTAGGACATCTTTCGGAATCTTCAGAGTCATTGACTTTTAATTAATTGTTTATAATTTTCGAGGATCGTAATTACGTTTTGTTTATTGTACGGAGTTTGAAGGTTTTATTGTAGGAGTTGTGTGTCTGTGTGCTTAATTTTGTTCATTCATATAAACTCATTGAGTCTTTTTCTTTGTGTTTATTAACATATAAAGCCGTTATACTTGTTTCTTCTGTTCCAATCATGCTAAGTTTATTTTTATTATTTAGTATTATTGATTGATATTCCTGCAGGCCTAGCCAAGTTACGACCATTCCGTTTCGATTCTCTTTCGTCGATCGCCAATCAGATTCAGTAAAAATCAATGTCAGAACAAAGGAATCGGAGGCGTGGCCGACTCGAGGCGATCAACGAAAAAGAATCGAAACGAAACGGTTGTAACTTGGCAAAGGGGGCTGGAATTAAAGTATTTTGAGTCCCAAGACGTGAAACGATAGTCAACAGATAATTTTCACATTTATAATGTAATATTAAATAAAAGTATACTACAAACTGGAAGACGTAGCATGGAAGCCTTGGCAAGGTGAATCGACGACCTGATAGAGGTTTTTTTTATTAGGTGGTAAAATCATCTAATGACAAATCCCGCCCTTGGGTGGAGCTAGAGATAGTGTCAGACTTTTACTGACTAAAACCCACTCCTGTTCCTTCGTTCCCTCGTCACTGGGCCCCGGGTTTCGTTTTCACACTACCCATGGCACCTGATAGAGGTTGCGGGAATCCGATGGAAGCTAGACGCACAGGACCAGTCATTGAGGTGACGACGCTTGGGGGAGGCCTATGTCCGAGAGTGTCTGTCTATTGAAACGATGATGATGATTAAAAATATGGAGTTGTTTATTTTGACTGCAAATATCTTCTTATTAGGAAAATGTTAAATCGACGGGTTAGTATCTTACCCTTAATCCCACACACAAATGACAAATAAATTATGAGCTACTTATTTGTTCTTGTCGTGCCAAAACACTTTAAAAATATCTCAGTAATGGAGCATCCAGTTTTGTTAAGTTAGGATTACTCTCATTTTTACTCGTGTAAGACTTGTGCTTGACCACTGTCTCATCTAATGGAAAGCAATATTGTGGCCGACGATGGAGCACGCTTGCCTACAGAGAAACATATTCACTCTTGACTTAAATATGCTCTCAGGAAACACAGACTCCGGCAGGAAATTCCTTAGCTGTATGCACAATGCCTGTGTTCTCAAAACTTTTTGTGCGTATGGGTTGGATGTCCACCATGTACGGGTGGCGCATTGCCGTACGTTGGGAGGTTCGATGGTGGAACTCTTTGTAGGTGGTTACTTTTAAATTCTGCTCACAATTACAACGACTATGATGTTACTGTGAAGGCACAGACCTGAAAACCTTTAGAATATCTAACTAATTTATGCAGGAAATTCACTTTTTCTTGCTACACACTTTTTCATGTTGCGGTCAGGGTTTAATATAATTTAGCTTGAAAATATTCGGGGGCCGGCGTGAGATGAGGTGGCTCAATTTGTCGGATACGCAGTTCTACCAAATTGTATTTGCGAGTTTGTGCACCCATTTCACGGTACTGTTTGGTAGCTGAAGTATTCCATGCATGGTGACGGCGTTAGACACTGTTCTTTAATAAATTGGTTTTTAGATGTAAAAGGTGTTTTAACGTATACCATGAGAGCTGTTTAGAGATGGCGAGAGAGTGTCTAGATTGACTTGGAGGAGGTCTTCACCCAGAAGTGTAAAGAAAATGTATTCTCAACAGTGAAAGTGTCACAGTCTCTTCATTTTTAACCTTTTCACGAACAAGAACTGTCAAGAACTGTCAAACTGCAGGGGCGCCATAAACAAAATGGTGGCGGAAATATGACTTTTTACGAATAAAAACTAAAAAAAAATTATAGGAGGGTATAGACTATAAAATATAATGCGTTCAATTTATAGGAAATTTATCCAAGAACGTAAGTAATCAAACTTGTTCATACAAAAGTAGTCTCTAAAAGTTGAAAATAGGGCCTACAATGAAGTGGGAGAGAGTGAACTCCAGCGGTCGCTTGACTTTCGGCCGAATGCGCGATGACGTCACGCGCGACCGCCGGCGTTAGCTTGACTCTCAAATGGTATTTACACACACAAATAACTACTGTTTTACTTTATTTGATACTCGTATTTTATATCAAATGAAAGTTGTTATGTTAGTCCTAGCATTTTATTTGGGCGGCTCAGTCAATCGGAGAAAAAATTCTATGTCAGATCAACCAATTTGTATTCAACGCATGCGCTATTATTTTTCAATTTTTTTTTTTTGTTTTAGGATCCCTTTTGAACTCGTACCATTATCTGTAGGCCATAAAAATATTTGTTCGGTGCGGACATCGAACCGGCGACAAGCAGCGTAGTAACCAATCACTCAACCACTGCGTCAAACGCACCAACAAAAGAAAAAGATTGGTGAGAGAATTTAGGCAGCCAATGGTCCTGGTTGACTGCCTACCCTTTTGAAGTACGGAACGGACGTGACTAAAGTGCTAATAAAATAAATAATATGATCAAAGAAAGGGACGCATTAATTTGTTTATCCTTTTGAAATTGTATTGAGATGAATTTATAAACAAACAAAGATAACCATAAAAAAATTATCGCATTTGAAAATCTTAATATTTTTATGAAGTAAAAAGTCTTTTTATAGAATTATAATTAGTTTGAGCTTGAAAACTTAAATGTGATTGATTCTACACAATGCCAAAAAAGGTTATTCAATTATATGAGATAATTATGAGTGATATTGAAAGTTCAATAATTTCATTTTGAGTAATTAAAAATTAACGTTTTAATTTAATTTTGCTTACAAAAAGCGAACCACATTAAATAATCTTCAGATAAAAAGGGGATCTTCGGAGCAATAATTCAGGTATAAAAATACCGAGGCAATCTTTTATCAGATTAAAAGAATTTCATAAATCAGTTCTCATCCAAAATGAAAGAGAATTTATGAGCATATTCTTTTTACAAAATTGTTTTCTGGTAACATGATAGTCGCCGTTATTGGTTTAATAAGATAAACTTAAGCTTTAATCGTGCAGGCAACATTGTTTAATTTTTATCTGATCTTTGGGTAAAAACTTTCGTAACATTGTTGACTAAACCTTTACTTTCATGTGAGCATGTGTTGCTATATGTTACGTGAAGAACTTGGGAATTAGCATCTGAACTTTCTAGAATGGGCAATCTGGTTAAGTCATATTTTTAGTATGTCATCACGTCGAAACTATCTATCTGATTTTTGAATTTATCACTCGACATTTAAAACAAAAATGAATATAAGATCTTCATTTTGCCAGCATCTTCTTAGTATGTCTATAGCAAAAATAGTTAATTTTCTAAATTTAAATTCTTGCCTAAGGGCCTGCGCACACACGAGACAAGGCTGTCTTAGACAGACTTGTCTACGACATGGTGCACGCCATCAAGACAAAACAGTCTAGCGGCGTACGGCCACTGTTGCCAACTTAGTGGATTTTCCACTAAAACTGGTGGTTTTAATCCCCATTTTAGTTGCGAAATATTGGTTTTAGTGGCTAGTGAATTTTTCTAGCGCTTTAGTTCAATTTCTTACTAAAAATGCTATCACTCGGGTGTAAATCAACACCATAAAATCTATAATTATCAATCTGATACTGACGATGATGGTGCAAACAAAAAGGATTCGTCTGAAGAGGAATTAATACATAGCTGTTATTTAATAATTTGTATGTAGATTCACCTACTAATTTTAATTTACCCACAAATGGTATTTTTTCAACTGATTATTAATTTTAAACGTGAAGCAAGTTGGAAGGTAGGACATGTGCATGAAGTCGCACCAACATTGAAGATTGGAACCGTTCGAGAACCTTGTGGATACTAATACAAGTGAGCACGTTTGACAGTATAATCATAGCTAAGACAGGACAACGTGTCGGTCGGATCAGCTTGTTGACATTAAAAAATTAAAGGATGCAATCACATAACATTGACGAGAAGTCACCCGTCAGACTTATTAGTGTGTCACGTCACGTGTGTCGCGCCACGTCGCAACT
This sequence comes from Mythimna pallens, assembly GCA_961205895.1. Taxonomy (NCBI): domain Eukaryota; kingdom Metazoa; phylum Arthropoda; class Insecta; order Lepidoptera; family Noctuidae; genus Mythimna; species Mythimna pallens. Next base: position 26,067,964 of record OY540828.1, on the reverse strand, counting down.
ATCTGCCGCTCAACTATCGCGCTCAACTTTGTCTGTGCACACCTAGGCGACATGCGTGCCCGTTAGTTTCACACTTATTTATATTTGGGTACGTGACTTCGATATAACTTTTTTTGCTGTCGTTTGAATTGAGTGTAATAATATTACCTGTTTATATAAAGTTTTAGTGGATGTTTCGTGTTGTTCCAGTGGTTAAGGCACCCGTCTCATGCAAGAGAAGCGTTCTAAGTCAAGCAAGTACGAATGTAAATTTTTCATATGTATTTAAAGTACATAAAACATCACTGTCATCCTGTGCTTTGGAAAGCACGTTAAGTCGTTGATCCCGGTTGTCATTCGTGGATTTAATAATATATTAATATAAATATAATAATCCACAACTATCACAAAACGCTGTCTAGTCCCAAACTTAGCAGAGCTTGTGTTATGGGTAATAACGGATAAACATACTTATATATGTCTAAATACATACATATAATTACACCCAGACACAGAACAAATGATCGTGCTCATCAGACAAACATTTATGCTGGGTGGGTATCGAACCCACGACCTCCGGCATAGCAGTCAGGGCCAATCACTAGACCAACAGGCCAGTCCAAATTAATATTTCTAACAGTAGTTACATAGGAGTCTATGCAAGGAGTATCGTGTGGCCTAGTAACTAGCTTGTGAAGTTCAGTCGCTCCATGTAAAACACTGAAAACCGACCCCAAGCTAGTTGGGAATAGGCTAGGGAGACGATGATATGAAGTTTTTTGGAAACATTTCAGAGCAGAATAGGCTACCTAGTAACTGTACTACCTATGTTAAATAATACTTAAAGTTACAACTACGCTGCAATTAAACCTGAAATAGGTAAAATTTCATTACATACAGAATTGTTGTACCAACTATTGTGGAGACTAGAATACCACCAAAAACATAAAAAAGAACTAAGTTCGTCGTCCAAGATTTCTTAAATTTTCTATTTTTTTGGAGTTTGGCTATAACATATGTATATAGCATATGTGTGCAAGTCAAAGAAATTTTAAGTAATAAGCTTTTGAAGTTCAAAGTTCTTTTTTTTTTAATTCACATATTTTTTACATATTTTGCTATGTGTAAGTTTAGAACAAAAATTCTATTTTTAAATATAGTGCAATATCGCAGCCTACCTAAGTACAAACATCAAGTTAGTGTTTTAAAAACAAAAACATCCCTTAAAACTTTTAGTGAAAATGGAATATCATTTAACATCAGATCAATAAACAATATATAATCAAAACAAAGTTGCTAATTGTGTGTTGTGATGAAAACATATTTATTAATCGACGGTGGCAGTAAAATATTTTTTAAAATACAAATGCACAATATAACGAACAATTTTCAAAGGGACAGTCATCGTAGATTGTGGTTGCTTATTTCGGTTTCATGATTCCAACAGCAACTTAGCTTAGTAATCTGGTCAACGTACTTGAGCGGTCGGTGGCTCGAGTTCGATCCTGGCTAACACAAAACACTTTTTGTGATATAAAAATATTAAAACATTATTTTCTGCACAAGAGTATCACTAACTTTACTATGGATAATAATAACCAGAATGTAACGTTTCGACGTATAAGGCGTTCGATATCATTTCATGAATTATCGAATACAACAATGTTTGACTCCACAATGCTGAGCTTACCGGACGCCTCGATTGACATGAACAAATCATGTTGCGAAGACTTGCGTTCTAAAGTTGACAGTTTAACAAAAAATCTCGAAATAGCGACCAACGAAATAGATAATCTACACGACGAAATAAGCAGTTTAAAAAAGGAATTGGCTAAAAGTATGAAAGTTATAGAAGTATATAAAAAAATGGAATCCTCTGATTTGTCAAATACTCTATCAAATAGGAAGAAAAAAAGACTATCCATACATGACAAGAATCGAACATCGCTAATATGTTCTTCCCCGACACAAGTAGAAGTAGTTCCATCACCCACCAAAAGTTATTCGAACACTCCTGTTAATATGTCTCCTGTAGAAAATAACTCAACAGAAATATTTTCGCATAAATCAAAATCTACTTGCTCTACAACTTGCCATTTGAACCAATCTTCACAAAAAACTAACCGTACAGAGATTATGAAACAACAGGGACAAACCCAGTGCCCCATACCCTCCAGTAAAAATAAGATGTGTGTACTGAGCGCGAATAACAAAAATCAAGTCTTGTCGATTGCACAAGATTTATTTGCTGACAAGTACAATATATGTCACTATATTACACCTAACGGAACAGTGCAGCAACTTCTTAGTGGAATTGAAACAAAACTATGTGACTTTACTATGAATGACTTTTGTATATTATTGATTGGAGAAGAGGACTTTAAAAATACTAACAATTATTGCAACACTATTGTATACATTCGAGATATTCTAAAACAAATTACCTACACTAATGTTATAATCTGTGTTCCTAACTTTAAACTTGGAGTCTACAGCAATATGCACAATTGGAGAATTGAAACATTTAATAATCTATTACATTTGGACTTATTAACTCATGAACATGCATATTCTTTTGATTCTAATTATAGTTTGGCATATGATCACACAATGTTTAACTTATCGACAGGCCGTATTAATAACTATGGCTTGCGTAATATGTTTGAAAGTTTGCGCTATTTTATTAATGATATTGATATAAGTATCACGACTACCTCTACAGAACACATTGTAAATACCACAGAAGAAACATCTTCATTGTTTTTTCGACGTTAAGTATCTCAATGTTTTGCATCAAAACATTGTGGGACTACTTAACAAATCTGACCCACTTTTAGTAAATATTGAAATCCTTAAAGACCGAAAAATAGACATTGATGTGATATGTATCACTGAACATTTTATGTCGGCAGGCTATGAACAACATCTGAGCATACCTAATTACAAATTAGCGGCCTGTTTTAGTCGCACCTGTAATAAACGAGGAGGAGCCTGTATCCTAGTAAATAAAGCAGTTAATTACAAAGAACTTTCTCAAATCAGTAAATTGTCTATAAGTAATGCAATAGAATGTTGTGCAGTGGAGTTAACTGATTTCAAAATCATAATAGTTTGTATATACCGTGTACCAGGACAAAGCAATCTCAATTTGTTTTTCGATAGGCTTACCAAAATTTTGAGTTGTATTTCTAAAAATAATAATTATAATACTGTTGTAGCTGGTGATTTCAACATAGATGTCATGAAGTGCAATAGTCCCACATTAGACTTCGAATGTTTATTGTTGAATTTTAATCTTACATTGGCACTAAACCAGCCCACAAGACTATCGAGTAAGACTTGTATAGACAACTTTGCACACGACTTTAAAAATAAGTGTAAGACTGAGGTGTTAGAATTGGGCTTATCGGACCATACTGCCCAAATAATTAAACTCCCAGTGAAAAAAATATTCAAATTAAAGTATTGGCATAAAATGAAGCGTGACTTTAGTCCAGAAAATATATATAAATTTAAAAATTATATAAAAAACCTCTCTTTTTGTGAAATATATGACACTAGTGATCCAACAGCCGCATATCGTTATTTTATAGAAACATTTAAATTATTTTATAATTTGTGTTTTCCGCTGACTAAAACAACTGTTCAAGTTAATACCAAGCTAAGATGGATATCACGTGGAATAAAGGTTTGTTGTAAACATAAAAGAGAGTTACTTTGGAATTTTAGACTGAAACCAACATCAAATAACAAACAAAAATACTCAACTTATTCTAAACTTCTAAAAAGAATAATAAATCTCACTAAACGTGCTCAAAACAATTACAAAATAAAAATGGCGGCTAATAAAAGTAAAGTGGCATGGCAAGTTATAAATAAAAATAAATTAAATATTCCAAAAGAATCAATTACCAAACTACAAATTAATGATAAATTAACAACAGATCCTACAGAAATTGCCAATGCATTTAATAATTATTTTATTGACAAAATTAATCCTATTCCAGGTGCGGGTAAAGAATCCACACCCTTAATAAATGCACAACCGAACTCAATGTTCTTATCACCTTGTTTGCCTTGTGACATACAGAGAATCATTAGAAATCTTAAAAATACTGACAGTGTGGGGTATGACGGTATTTCGACTAAAGTTGTCAAAGCTGTGAATGAAGACATCTCTCATCACCTGTGTCATATCTTGAATCTTTGTATAGAAACTGGGATATTTCCAAAAGACCTTAAATTGACAATTATTAAACCAATATTTAAAAAGGATAATAAGCTCTTAAAGGAGAACTATAGACCTATAGCACTTATTCCAGTATTCTCAAAAATATTCGAGAAATATATTTACGGTGAATTATACAGTTACCTAGATCATAATAAAATCTTATGTGATGAGCAAAAGGGCTTTAGGAAAAATAGAAACATCAACATGGCGGTTTATGACTTTTTATACGTAGTTTCTTCACAAGTTGACAAATCATTACCTGTTTGTTCTATTTATTGTGATATGTCGCAGGCATTCGACTATGTTGATCACAATATTCTCCTACATAAACTGGATGCTTATGGCATAAGAGGGAATGTCTTGGAATTGATAAAATCGTATCTTTCTGACCGCCAGCAAATAACACAAATAACAAAATTTAACATAAAAACTAAAAGAGAAAAGATTTTCTCATCTGATAGGCGTTACATCACATTTGGTGTTCCCCAGGGAAGTATATTGGGCCCTCCTTTGTTCCTTGTATACGTCAATGATCCACCTAATGCAACTAAGGAGCACATGTCATTATTCGCTGACGATAGTACCGTAACAATAGCACCTCAAAATATTTTAAACTACCACTCTGATTCTAATGAGGCATTGAACTGTATAATAAACTGGCTTAATGCTAATAATTTAAAAATTAATCTCAGTAAGACAAACATTATGCATTTTAAACAGCGAGATAATTTACGCAATGCATTAAAATCTGATGTACTATACAAAGATATTGTAATACAAGAAGCTGAAACGGCCAGATTTCTAGGATTAATCATTGACAAGCAATTAAACTGGAAAACCCACATTACTGAACTTTGTAAAAAAGTTAGCGCTTCATCTTATGCTCTTTATAAGTTGGCACCAACTGTCAACATAGATACTCTGCTTACAGCATATTACGGACTTGCTGAATCAATATTAAGATTTGGAATAATTTTCTGGGGCAATTCTACTCTGAGGGACGATGCGTTCAAGGCACAAAAGCGTTGTATACGGTCTATGTTTGGGTTGCAAACTACTGACAGTTGCAAACCAATGTATAAAAAGCACAGAATTCTAACACTTCCGTCACTTTACATATTAGAAATATCGCTATTTGTAAAATCTAATCCGCATTTGTTTCCCCTCTTAAATAATAATAGACATAGGCGTGAGAAGTACAGATTTTGGGTGCAAACAATCCCCGCCAAAACAGCATTTCTAAGAAAAAGTGTAATATGCATGGCTCCAGCAATTTATAATAAAATTCCTAATTCCATTAAGATAATGAATATGAATTTATTTAAGAATGAACTAAAAAAATTGCTGCTTAGTAAGGCTTATTATAATGTTGCGGAGTTTTTAAACGAAAACTTTTGAATGATGACTATTTAATTGAATTTTATTATTCTATTTCTATTTATTTTCTTTATTGGCTGTAATTGAATTGATTGAATTTTGACTATATTATGTATTGACTATTATTGAATTTTTGACTAAGTATATTATTTATTGACTATTATTGAATTGGTGGAATTTTTGACTATATTATGTGTTGACTATTATTGAATTGATTGAATTTTTGACTATGTAATGTATTGACTATAATTGAATTGACAGAATTTTTAATATTTTCAAATTAAATGATTTTTAATTACTTTTGTACGCCGGTTACGGCAAAACATGTTGAACTATATTGACTGTATCACCATCTTAACATACACATGTTTATACAAATAAATGATCTTATCTTATCTTATCTTATCTTATCTTATCTTTTATTTCACATAGGCCTACATGGGCACTTATAAAACGTCAGAAGCTAGCACGGTTCCAAATTGGTCGTTTCCTATGGAGAAGAACCGGCAAAACTCCATGGTTACTCTTTTAAAAAATGGTTGATCTTACAATATTTCAATTTTACAGTATTATGTAAGGACAGTGTTTTTTTTTTCGGTGGGAAAGTCATCCAATGAAAACCCCGCTCTTTGGCAGAGCGTGAGGGTGTGTTAGACTTTTATTGACTAAAACACACTCCTGTTCCATCGTTGCCTTTCATACCAGGCCCGAGTCTTCTTTTCAAAAGCAGATTCTTGGCCCCAGTAGACCCTGCTGGGCCCCATGTAAGGACAGTGTAGACCAGTCAATATTGTACCCAAAAGCACAATAAAGATAATTATAAAAAAAGTGAGTCGTATTATGAAGTAATCTAAGAATTCGCGGAGTTTACAGTGTTCTCACATTCACATTATAAAAAAGAGACTATATAAAAAAGCAAGAAAAAAATTAATAATTACAACTATCAATATGAGATATAAAAAAAAATAATAATAACAAATTTATGATGGTTGAGGTCTAATTAATAGAAGAAATATTGCAAACGCAATGTGTTAGAAAAACGTATATATTAAAACAAAGATGGAGCAGTTAAAAGATACATTTACATAATATAAATGAGTTACCAGGGCGCCACGTGTGCAGAAGCAGTCATTGCCAAACAAGCGCGTCTTCAAAACCTTAAGTCGTAAGTGGACCGAAATTGTGTGTTACTTTTGCTTCGCTAACTGACATACTGCCATGTGTCTTGATTAACACGACATATCGACATCTAGAATTATTTTATCTAATATCAGTATCAATAATTATACCAATACTATACGGCAATCAAACAAAGCTGTTATTAAAAATAACTAAAGACATTACGCGAAGTTTGGGTACTAAGAGAGTAGAGTGTGTAGGATATGGGGTTCCCTTCCCAGCCTACCAAAGATATAACACAGTTGAACAAATTAATATAAAAGCCACAAATATTGTCACTAATTATACCAACATTACATATATCAAACCAGACTATAAATAAATTAACTTGCTATCAATGTTAGGCAAAGTTTAGGTACTAGGAGAGTAGAGCGCATAGGATATTGGGTTCGCTTTCCTGTCTACCAGAGATATGTACAGTTTAACCTCGGGCTATCGCGCCTCGGATCCTAATGAACGTAATACTTGAAATATAGGGGAGATACTTGTGAATGGAACTGATTAGTAAAATGTTTAGCATGAAATTACGCATTGAGCAAAAAGAGAATTGATTGCTTTGTATTTTTTGTTTCATCAAATATCCTGCTTCGGGTTGAGCTAGAGGAAGTGTCATATTTTCACAAACTTAAAACCCACTACTTTTTGCTACCTTTTGCATCCCAAAGCCGCGTTAACTCTTGAACAAGCAACACTCGCAAGCAATAGCGCAACTGCCCTTAGCATAAGAAATTTTGATATTTGCGGATTGGTTTTAGCAGTTTTAAGAGGGCTTGATAAATATAGTTGGAAAATTAGATCAGATTGCTTTCACACGACACGGTAACGTGTCATCTCAGACTTATATTGAAATTATATGTGTAAATTATGTGATCTCAGTAAAAGTCTGAAATGCCCTCTCACTCCACACTAAAAAAGGCAGGATTAATAAATGTTAATAAGCATATTAATATTTGACTAAGAATTATTTGGGTTACTGTCGGATAACTGTCTAACTATGAGTGCAAGTTACAGTGAAACATGTTTAAGCACATACTAAGGAACGATACTCAAATTCGGCAAGATCTGCTGGAGAATAGAGTGTTGGTAGCCAGGGTTAACTCTGACCGTTGTAAAAAGGAACTGGCCAATGTGGCCAGTTCAGCAAAATTGTGTTGGGTAAACAACGCTAGCACAATTTAAGCGTACTAACTAACTCTTATAACTAACGGGAAATCCGAAAAATATTAATGAAAAACCCTCTCCTATCTTCCTTGACAAAATATAGCGAGACCTTTTCGTCACTCAATTCTGGCACCCTTTTATATCAACAAGCATTTTCAGAGACTTATGGTTCCCATAGCTGTACGAAGGTCGTAAAATGGCTGCGTGTAAACAAAAAGTGTGTCGTGAATAGTGAGCACTAAAACGCAAATGACGTTAAAAGCAGAGTACGGTCCAATGTTACATTCACTCTGTATCATCGACAAGGTGACCTTGGTGGAATAACGAGTTTTTATAGCTTCCGAGAACAATGATTAGGGTAAACTTACTCTAAGTAATAGTATACCAGGTACTCGTTTAAATGGAATGGTTAAATAAGACTTTAACACTTACACTGTAAAATTTTGATGCCATGTAAACGTAATCTAAAGTACCTATAAAGTTAAACCTTCTCGTGTATTATTATTATTCAATTCCTACGATCAGTAATATAATTTGAATATGGAACTTTAATCAAAAATTCAAATGTTTTTATTTATAAAGCTTTTTGGCGGGATGTTTTCGATTGAAGTTCAGTGGCTATATCAATGATTCGCATATTGATTCCCAGCGAATATTGTGATGTGAACTTGGTGTAGTCCTTATATCAAATGCAAATATATGCGATCATTAAAACAGGCGCATTCACGGCAAAATAAAACTAAGCATTATGTTGACGCGCAGCGAAACATGCCGAGAAGGCTGACTCAATACATTTGTTGCCAAATATTGCAAAAAACAATGTGACTGTATCCAAAACTTAATACTTTCTGAATTTGACACTGGCTAAATTCACAAACCGTGTTAAGTCAAAAGAAAAAAACTGGGCAAGTGCGAATCGGACTCGCGCACTGAACCCTCAGTTGCTCAGTTTACCGTGGAAACTTACCTATGTAAATAGTTTAATTCCCAAGAATTTTCCGAATCGCATTTTTTTTGTGACAGCAACAAATTTACTGTTTTCAGATTTATTCCTATGTCTGTGCTATAAGACCTTGCTTTTTGCCAAATTTCAGGATTTTGGGTCAACGGGAAATACTCTATGAATTTTAATTCCCTTAAGAGTGTCGAAGTTTGATTTTTTTGCAGCTTCAAGGAACTGCAAGTCTGAATATATGGTTTTAATTTCAACTCGATACCTTCACGCGTTCCCCAGATAAAGTCAAGATGGTGTTAATTCGGTAGCATGATTATGTCAATTCCATGCATATTGTTTTTATTTCAATTTCAACTACTATGTTTTTTTTTATTCTTGATAGGTTCGCGCTTGACCTCTATCTCACCTGAAGGAAAGCGACGATGTGGTTGACGATGGAGCGCGCTTACCTAGAAATAACCTATTCACTTTCGACTTAAAGATTATCGGGTTGTAGCCTTCAGGAAACATAGATTCCGGCAAGGAATTCCACTCCTTAGCTGTACGCACAATGAATGTGTTCCCAAAACGTTTCGTGCGTAGGTATAGATGGGATGTCCACCATTTACCGGTGGCGCATTGCCGTACGCCTGGTAGTCCGATGATGGAATGGGCTAGGCGGAATTAGGTTATGCAATTCCAACACACACTCCCCGAAATGCAACCGGTAGAAAACCGACAACTCGGCGTCGATGCGCAAGACTTTGAAGCCTCGACTCAACGAGTGCAACATTGCCAATGATCCTCCTGGTTCACCTCTCAATTGCCTCAAGTGCATCAAGCTGGTATCCGGCAGATCCATCCCAAAGATGAGAGCAGTACTCCATACACGATCGCACTTGCGCTTGATAAAGTTTGAGCACCTGTTCCGGCGTACTGTCTGACCTTCGCAAGGATTCCCAGCCTTTTTGCTGCCAGTGGAGCCTTTGCTAAATATTTGCTATGTTTTATATTTGCACGCCAAAATCAAAGGCAGAATAAGATATCAATTTTATATATTTTGTCAACCTTATGTAGGTAGCTTATTTTCGCAAATAAACGATTTATTATTATTGTCATTTATTATTATTGGATTTTTCTACAATCGATAAGATCAATACGATGTCACTTTGCCAATAACCTTTTACACCCTTCGAAGAAAAAATACTATGATTATAATTCCTTTATTCCCAACCCGTACAACTAAAATAAGATTTTTCATAATACATTTAATAGAAGAAGCTGACACGTTCACATTTCGCATCAGTAAGTTTCTTCGCTCACAAACTAAAGTACGCGAGAGTGAGCCCGAGGTGCGCAGGCCGGAGATAAGCCTACGACCACGAGACGCACCGACATGTTTCCTATGAGTTCATCGCTAAGGGTACGTTTATTTCAGCTGCGGAAATATTTTAAGCAAGACTGAGTTTTCGTCCTTTGTTTGATAGCTTCATTTAGATTTATCCAGTGAATTTATACGTTTGAAAATTAAAAAATATACTCTCAGGATAAAAAACAAAATATCTACTACCATGTCCTATTTTAGGACATCGTTTACCTGTGTGCCAAATTTTATTCAAATATTGTTTGTTTTATTTAAATTACTGTTTCTTTTAAAAACTTTATTTTAGAAGTTTGAGCGTGAAGATGGAACAAACACGCATGCACTCACACATAAAAACCTTCGCCTTTATAATATTATATTAGTGCAATTAGAACGCATTAAAGTACGCGTACGAGGATATCTGTTAATCACTGGTATCGAATTAGATGCAGTAATAAATTATTCTCTATGTTAGATATATTTTTTAGGTGGAAAGTCACCCAGTGACTTTTCTCGCTCTTGGGCGGAGCCAGAGGGCGTTTCACTTTCACTTAACCCATGATCAGCGCAAACTGTTACTCTCTTTCAGAAATGCCACGTAGCTGGGAAATCAAGGGATTATCAGACTTTTACTGATTAGATCCTACCATGTTCCTTCAGTTTTCCAAGACCCGTTGATTCTTTGAACCACCCCGCAGCTGCCCTGCTGGCACCTCTGCCTAACCTCTTGGGTAATACAGGCGTAATGATTATGTTTTACAAATCAAAGCAATCGTGAATTATCATTTCCATATAAACCATGTAAGTGGATATCGTATTATGTTATCACATTTGAATGCTTGCTGAGAGGTTCGATTGAAATTGGAATAATGGCTTTGAGAATATCCGGGTCAAGATCAAGATATCGTCGTGGTAAATAAGCAATCGAGTCAAAGGCCTCTCTACATTGGGTCTTATTAATTTTTTCCGTCTTATCGTATTTAACGATATGTACCCATTCATTGAAATCCTACTTTTCAGTATTCTATGTACTCGATGAATAAAATGGTTAGGCATTTCAAAGACAATTTTTATCACATGTAGCCTTGACCTCGATAGTGATGGATTAGTTCAACGATAGAACGAGCTATTCCTGAACACGTTCAGTTTTGCTTTGAATGCTGACGGGTTACAGGAAATGGGGATCACAGATCACAGATGCACGTGCAAAGATTTAGGTACATTGAAGAAGTGCTAAGTGTACATTAGGTAATCCAGAAGTAAAAAGGAGAAGGTAGAATTATTTGCATTTTACCTTCGTATACCGAGATAATTATGCTGTTATATGCGGAAAAAGCCATCTGTGTGAACGTTCAATTTTATTTGTTATACATAGGAAGTGCGTTATGATATTTACAAAACTCATTATACATACCTATCCGATACAAGACTCAAAGATATTTACAACGAGAACGGATATGTGATGCAAAGGCTCGATGCATTTCCATGGCTACTAAAGGATTTTACATACATTCAAAGACACCTGTCTTTGACAAATGTATAACAGGACATAAAAGCCTTGATCTCAACGTTGTGGACACGAGTAAAAGAAACACCTGGCGCCGCATGATAGAGAAAACCGACCACATGTATCGGGTTAAGTGTTCAACATTCTAAATTCTAATAACAACTCACAAACACACCACATTAACAGAAGTTAGACTGTTAATATTACTGAGTTATTAATAGGTTGTTTACTTAGTTGAATGTTTCAACTTGTTATTGCCGAAACGGCTATATGGCACGGCACGTGTAAGCTCTATATAGCTGAACACCTGTCACTTACGCTGATTGAGGACGGTTCATTAGGCTATGATGTGGAGGTAATAGAAAAAGGTGATGAAGTACCTATTTGTATTCTAAAAATATAGGAACGTCGTAGGTAGTAGTATTCCTGAATGTTCGACACGCTACAATTGCGGTGGTAAGTCCCCTCTTTGTGGAGCGAAATGTGATGTGCCAGGGGTCGTGAGTCGCAAGGCGATCCCTGGCCATCGTAGGCACGGGCTTGTGGACAACGACCAACGGGTCGCCGTTAAGAACTGAACCCAAGTCGTCGATGGCGTGAAGTGTTCCACGCGCATCTCAAAGAGGTGCTGCCGGATTCAAGGAGGTGGTGCTGCTGGTAGGGGCCCAGCAGGACCGATACCCTTTAGGGCTACGGGGAAATTCTGAAAGGGAAACCGTGGACCTAGATCACAAATAGGACGGACACAGGTGGGTTTAGTCAGTAAAATTCTGATACGGCTCTTGCTCCAACTTAGAGCGAGAGAAATCACTGGGTGACTTCCCATCTCAAAAAAAGCGTTCCTGAATGTACTTAGATGAATTAGGCAAATGTGGTTTACCAACGTCCATTAATTTACAACGACTTTTGTGTTTATTTAGTCGTCATGAAAAAAAATTAAACGGTGCAAAATGTGGAACCTCAATGTTGACCAAAGACCAAAGGCATTTTTAATAAAACTGAAAAATTCATCGCCGATGAGCCGCAATCCACCACCTTGGAATGAGCCTTGTTGAGAACATTACAAGGCTGATTGTACATATTAATATTTAGCAAACGTTAGAATGCGACGTATTTGATTTGATTTGAAAAATTATTTTTTGTTGGAAAAGATACACTTTGCAAATGGAACCATAGTCACCAAGTTGGGATCTGATGATGGAATCTTGGCGAAATCGAGGGAACTCCTCAAATATTATAGGCAATCATATAGTCATTTTGGTATTTTCATCGAGAACTTAAGCATTTGCAGTCAAAAAGTAACATTTGATGAAGTGGAACTGATGAAGAAGGCCAGAAATGGTCAACGGGACTTCATACTCGCATAGATATCATAATAAAGATAGTTAAGCGACTATGACAATACAAATAAATGAGTGATTCTGAAAAATGAAGTTGAAAATGGTATCATCGAAGTGATCTGATGATGATGATGGAGCCAGAATTTGGAAGGTAGACACAGGAACTTCATAATAAAAAAATGTAACCTAGCAGTGTTTGGGTTAATTGGAATTATCATGAGAAATAATCACTCTGTTTATAAGTGTATCGCAACTAAAAAATACAGTCGGTGTTAAATAAGATACAAATAATACCAAGAAACACCGACTTCCGAAATTAAAGTTATTTTGATCCTTTTAGTAGTTTTTTTTTTTTTTTAGTGAAGTCGGTTATTTTTTTTTATTTGTATATATTTTTTTTTTCCCAGTTTTTTCAGTGGCCCTCACTTACGAGTTGTATGTACGACATGAGTTCATACTCAGGTTTTACTTTTTGTATGTTTATTTGATCGCCACTACTCTCAAAATAGTTAAGGAAAATATGGTGAGGAAACCGCCATATCATAGAACCAATTTCTAAGACATGCACTATCCATCCGGGCCCGGGTCCCTGAGTCCCAGCAGAGGGAATATTATAAGATTGATTATGCCTTTTAACATGATGGCATGAACCAAATTATGTTTTTATTTCTCACAGACTCAGAAATATTTACTGCGGTTTTTTTTTTCACCTCTAGCATAACGCTCTATAATATCCCCAAGATAAAAATTTAACCACCCTCGAAATAACGTTCACAATCTTAATCCTCAAGACCAGAAACACAAGTCAGGGCTAACCATTAGCCGCAAGTATTTAGCGAGCATGGCATTAAGGCAACAAACGGCCCAAGTTGGGCACGTCGCAGGCAAACGGGGGCTACGCGGGCAACAGAGCAACACGATGCAGTTTGTGTGGAATTAATCCTTGTTGCTACACTTTCAGGGCTGGGGTCTGCAGTGACCACAGTTGTATTGGTTTTAGGAGAATGGGCAAAGTTTTGTTATGGGCAGTTGAGGTTGGCGGCAATGAGTAGGACAGTATGGTCATTGTTATGTCGTAGTGTTTTTGGGTCATGTGTATAAGTAGGTCACGAAATGAAACTTTATGTAGTTGTTTTAAATCAATGCGCACTTGTGAAATGTAAAACAAATACTGTTTTAACTGTGTACACATGCGTGTCTGGCTATATTTGAGAGAATAGGCAGCATAGTTGTGAAATTAGCTGCTCTAGTAATTCAGTTCTGTTCATACCCTTTGTCTACTTAGTAAGTGCAGAATATTGCTTGTTATCGATTCCCAGACACCACTCCTAATAAGAAGTAATCAATATTAAAGTTTTTTGGTATTCATTTTTTATTTTCTATTTGTAAAACAATATCTCTTGTCATTTATAGTTATTGTCAGGCTATCTCTCCGTAACATAGAACAAAGTCTGTTTATTCTATCTCTTTAAACAACACAATGGATTTTGATGCAGTTTTCACCAATAGAAAGAATCATTACACTAATGTTAAAAAAGGTGAAAGTGTGTGTATGTTTGTCATTTCTTCACGCAGGAACGACTGAATAGATTTCAATGAAACTTAGTAAATGGGTAGATCATTTTGTGCGACAGTACGTAGGATAATTTTATTCCCGGGAGTATGTTCCCTTTTGTCAATTTTCTACTTTCATGCGGGCGAAACTGCTGGCAGGAGCTAGCATTATATAGATAAAAGTTGCATGTATGTATGGACCTGTCTGTTAGTCCTTCACGCTGAATCGTCTCAATACGTAATAATAATAAAAAATAATAATAAATAATTTTTTGCTTCATTTTGACAACGTTCAATAAATATACAATAATGCGATACACAATAGACTTAAAAGCTAGTTTTTTACAAATATCCAGGACCCCACATTAGGATTCCTTGTGTCGTGGGATTCAGTCTACTCCCGAGTCCGGCAAACGTTTGGATGAAAGGCACATGGGTAGGCTATATCCTGAAATAGGATATATGATACATTTTTAGTTCCTTTAGGATCAGTTTCTTCTGTCACACGTGCAGAACCACTGGTAGAAATTGAATGCTCCAGGGTACGTATGACCCATTGATAAAATTTTCTGTAGAATGGGAGAAGCTAGTCTACAATATACTCCTTTACATCGAAATGAATGTTTTTCTTTTCGTAATAA
Organism: Mythimna pallens; assembly: GCA_961205895.1. Lineage (NCBI taxonomy): Eukaryota > Metazoa > Arthropoda > Insecta > Lepidoptera > Noctuidae > Mythimna > Mythimna pallens. Next base: position 26,052,698 of record OY540828.1, on the reverse strand, counting down.
GTAATTTAATAGCATATGGCATAGTCGGCCTTATAATGTTCCCACTGTTGGGACTCAGGCCTCCTCTCTAGGAGAGGGAATAGGCCGTAATCCACCACGCGGGCCCAGTACGGGTTGGTGGATGTCACATGTCTTCGAATTTTTGGTTCTAGGACATGCCGGTTTCCTCACGATGTTTTCCTTCACCGTTTTGAGAGCAGTGGTGATGAAATTAATTACACAAAGTAATGCGCCTGGCTGGGTTTGAACCCGGAACCTACAACTCGTAAGTCGAGGCCGTTACCACTCAGCCACCACTGCTCCAAGTAATTTAATAGTTTGGTAAATTAAAAAACGTTTTTTTTTTTTCAAAGTTCAAGGTGCAGTCACCCTACAGCCACAAGTGACCGTCCAATAGCATCACAGTTAACTATACTTAAGTCTAAAAGAAGTATTACGCTGTCTCGGCATACAAACTTACAGCTAACTTAGCGCAAAACTTTGTGTAAGATATTATGACGGCTTTAAATATTTGTTGAAAATGCTAACAATGGCAGTCTTGGCTAAGGTTTTTATATATTAGGGTACAGTCTGTCTTTTCTAAGGAATGGTTTGAATATAAAGTAAATAAAAAACTTTTCAAAAAAAAAAAATATATAACCGACTTCAAAGTAAAAAAAAAAACACTGAAAAGTGTAAAATAACTTTAATTTCGGAAGTCGGTGTTTCTACTTTCTATAATAGTTTTGTCTCTTCGTTATTTAACACTTCCGAAATTAAAGTTATTTTGAACTTTTCAGTGTTTTTTTTACTTTGAAGTCGGTTATATTATTTTATTTTTTTAAGTTTTTTATTTTACACTTTTTAGTTACGGTGCCACCACTAAAAAGTACCCCTCAGCCAAACTTAAATACCTTATAATCAGAGTGCATCTCATGATAATTCTTATAATCCCAAACACGGTTAAATTACATTAATTTATTACAGAGTACCGGTGCCTAACTTCAGGGTTCATCATCGAACATATAACCTCCTCCTTTTTGAAGTCGGATAAGAGTAATTGTTGTCTTATAAATGTACTAAATTTCTTTAAAATCTCAATAATATTATAAAAGCGAAGGTTTGTGAGTATGTTTGTTACTTCTTCAGACTTGAACGGCTAAACGGATTTCAATAAAACTTGATAGACAGATAGACCATTTGTAAGTCAAAATTTTGTATCTAAGTGTCTGTGTTTATTTTTGTTATTATTCAATGCGTTATTTAAGTCTTACAACTAAAAATTTGTCTCTTAAATTGAAAAAAAATCCGATGTTTTACGTCTCGGTCTGCCTCGCCATCTCCTTGGATAAGTGACCCGAGGTACCGAAAGTCGGAGCAGATCGGTATAGGCATTCCAGCGAGAGCTAAGGGCCCAGGACCGGAAAGACCGCCGAAATCGCAGAACAAGTATTTGGTTTTCATTCTGCTCAATTTTAGGCCAACACTCTCCAGTCTGTGCCACCACACCTTCAATCTACTCTGGACCTCTAGGCCACTCTCGGCCACCAGCACTATGTCATCGGCAAACAGCATACACCAGGGAGCTTTCTGGATATTCGACGTCAGAGCGTCCATTATCATCAGGAAGAGGTAAGGGCTGAGAGCCGACCCTTGATTTAAGCCGACAGCCACATTGTAGCTTCCAGTGTTGCCGTCTGTAAACCGGACTTGGGTACTGCATTGGCTGTACATTGCTCGAAAGACTAGACTGGCATGTAAATTCGTATAAAAGTCTGACAACTGACAACAACTGCGGGAACAAAGGTGTGATTTCAGTCAGTAAAAGTCTGAGATATACTCCTGCTCTACCTTAGAGCGTCAGAAATCATAAGATGATTTCCTACTTCAAAAAAAAGCAATTTTTGAAAAATTCACTACAAACAGACGCAGAGCGCAGGCACAGTAACAAATATCTATTTCTACACGTGCCCCTACTTAGCTGTTCCTATGTAACACAATCCATTCGCACTAATGTCTACTTGTTTTCATGTAAATTGTGTTTATTTACGAATATACGACATTTCAGTCTCTATGTTTGGAACAAATAAATGTTACAACTGTCGACTACGGTTTTAACGACTGCCATTTGTTTTTTTTAAATTTGTTAAGTAATCTACTAATAAAGAACAACGGCGAGGAAATTGTTGATGAAATTGTTAAGTGTATGTATATGTCACTATGATATATAACGGCGAAATAATTTACTCAGTTTTATCAATAGCCAGTATAAGTTTCGCAACGAAATCGTCATAATTGGTTCTGAATTGACTAGATTTTTTACGATAATAAATAATATGGCTTATTTTTTTTTTGCTGACTTAATTCATGACTTTTGGCTAAACGGAACTTTTTTAATGTTGCCACTAATATTAATCTTGGTCAAGTATCAAGCCTTTCTACATGAATTGCATTAAAATATTTCTGAAAAACATTTCCTCATTAGACCAAATACGGTAAAGGTTGTGGGAGTCCGATGGATGCGAGACACACAGTACCGTTCATTGTGGTGACACTTGGGGGAGGTCTATGTCCAGCAGTGGACGTCTTTCGACTGAAATGATGATGATGATGATGAGATCATAAATATAGAATATAGTGATCATAACGACACATATAACATCGTAATGCAATTCAAGTATAGCAACATCACTAGAAAAAAAGCATGGCATTAAGACATTTCAATTGTCATCCAGTCTAAAGACTTATATAAAATCTCATCTGGTCGTTTGTTAAAAAATGCGTTTATTCATTTTTAACATTCATATGGAGGTACGTAGGTATAATTGACATAATTATACGTGATCTCACCAACTTTAAACTAGAAAATCTTTAATACGGGGATTCTATTAATAGTAATGTCTAAGACAAAACTGTTTAGAAATTTAACCTATATACTTTGTATATTTCTCATCACTAATCGTGACTTTGGCATAATCCTTTGCATTTCAGTAGCATGTTAAGAGAATAAAAACTGGTGTATAAACAATGGACATATAGAAATTGAAAACTTAAAAAAAAACTCGACTGCAAGAAAAAACTAAAAGAAATAAACTAGTCTAGTAACTAGTTTGAATTCAATCTGTCAGTTTGATGCAGCTGTAGGCATTTATTTTATTTTTACTAGCAAACATCCCCAGCTTCGTTTTTCTTTGGGTGCTAGAAATCGTTTGAAATTCTCAAGTTTTCTTTAATAAATATGAATGTTTTATACATTTAAACCTTTTTCATGAATTACTTTGTCTATTGGTTTTAGTTTTATAATAAGTGATGATAACAATGATGTAGAATCAGTACAAATAAATATAATTTAAGTATATTACAATGTAAAGTACAATTAATTACAACATAAAGACAGAATTATAGATTTGAGTTTGGGTTGAGTTTTTTATTATTATTTCAGACTTATTTTTATTTACATTTTTGGAATCGGCTCGCTTCCAAACTGGAACGGGCCGGAGCTACCCTCAAGCCACTCCTGCCCAATCTAGTGAGTCCAGATCTCTCCTGCCAGAGGCTCTACGCGAGGTTCGTGCGGTCCATGGCCCTTTACAAAGCGATGGTGTGGACGCCCTCGCTGCAGAAACGACGGATGGTCAAGCTGAAGGCATCGCAGCGGGTCAAGGATTGGGCACGCTACAATTATAGCGGTAAGTCCCCTCTTTGAGGAGTGGCTGGAGCGGCAACACGGCGTCCTCACCTTCCGCATGACGCAGGTCTTCACCGGGCATGGCAAATTCGGGAGGTTCCTGCATCGGATTCAGGCGAAAGCAACGCCCGGGTGGCATCATTGTGCGGACCACCCAGAGGACACGATGGAGCATACGGTGGCGGTGTGCCCCGCTTGGGCGGAGCACCGCCGTGTCCTCGTGGAGGCAATTGGTGGCAGCAACCTTTCGCGTCGGGCCCTGGTTCAGGCTATGGTCCGGAGCGAGGAAGAATGGCAGGCGGTCCCTTCCTTCTGTGAAGCAGTTAAGCTAGCGAAGGAGGAGGCTGCACGTGTGAAGTTACGAAGGTCCTCACGCCCTAGCCGCCGTAATTCCTACCCCGACTACCAGCCACGGTAGACGCGGGCTTGCGGACGTCGAGCACTGGGTAGCTCGCCGTCTGGCTGTTCGGTAACTAACCGAACCGAGCCCAGTCGTCGACAGCGCGTAGTGCGTATCCTCGCGCTCCTCAAAGAGATGTCAGCAAACCGTAGGGGCCTAACAGGGCCGATGCCCACTAGCTAGAACCGCGGAGAATTTCTGAAAGGGAAACCCGTAGTCCTAGAACGCAAAGGTTAATTGAAAGATACAGGTGTGGTTTTAATCAGTAAAAGTCTGACACTCGCTCCACCCAGAGCGGCGAAAAGTCATTATGATGATTTCCCACCTAAATAAAAAAAAAAGTGGGTCATTGATACCGCTCGTCTCCCGTGAAGTGGCGAGCCTCATTACCATCGCTGCCGTGGGGTCTGGAGGCCATAGTCCTTGCACGCATGCATAATGGTATTCTTATACTCCAGATACATTCACTAGACCGTGTGTGTAGTCTTTTGAAATCCTCTATTATCATCATAGAAAAAAATCTGGTTAAACTAATTTATAGCCGATCCCAACATTCTACAATAGACACATCAATAACCAAACTGATGATTGCATAAACCGTAAATACAATCCACAACTGTGTCCTGACGACAATGCAGTACTTACAATAGAGTAGATGCTATAATCGTGATTGTAACGGAACGACAATGCAGGACTATATATCGTGATGTCACTGGATAGCCTCATGATATAGCCTGGCAACATTTGAAACTATTGAATGTGGATCTTCTTTATTATCCACAACTTACTGTTAGTTAAGCAATTGGACTTAAATCATGCTTGATAAATTTATTTGACAATGTTGTCAGTGTTCTGGGCACTTTTCCCATCGACAGCGACGTGTATGATTTTTTTATGCTTAATAATCTATTTTTATACGTACGTATGTGTACTTAATTATTATTTTCAGTTTGGATATCATAATTATACTATTTGAAAAATTTAATAAATATCGAATATTATCTAGAATAGGAAAAAGAAAAGTCGACCAACTACTAGACGTACTCACATGCAAAAGGTTCAAAATGAATTATACTCTGCCCATATGTTATTTTAAAACCATTTACTTCATATAAGATTTTCAGTATTTATCTAGTAAAAAGTGTTTTTTTAAACCTATTTGCAAAATAAATGATATTTATTTTGCAAATAGGTTTAAAAAAACAATGTTACATGTCTATTTTATTATCCTAGCTGTCTTAATTACTTAATTAAAGAGCAGTGGCGGATTCCAAATTTTCATCCCCATTTTTTCATTTCCCATTTTCAAGTTGTAGCTCGTTTGTTCAAACGTAGTTAGGCGCATAAATTTGTGTAATTAATTCATCATTACACTAAAACGTCGTGAGAAAACCTAAAAGTCCTAAAGTCCTAAAAGAAAAAGTCGAAGACAGCTGACATCCACCAATTTGCACTGGGCCCGTGTTGATTACGGCCCATTCCTTCTACTAAAGAGGGGGTCTCAGTCCCAGTAGTGGGATAAAGCTGAAAAATGACAAACATAACTACTGTGTAAAAAATATCTATAGAGTTCACTTTTGGCCTACCGACTAACCCGACCACTGACCAACCAATTAACTTCCATGTTTTCAGACTGACAACTAAACTGAACAAAAGCAATTATGGCACAAAACCTAGTTAAAAACACATATGAATTTGTAAACTGGCCTGAAACATGATCAAAGGGAAATAAAACTAATGACTCTGGAAACAGTACCTAAATGAAAAATATTTTAGTGCTTTCACCAAAATAATTAAATAACTCTCGCCCAAGGCGGCGTTCCCAAATTGTTTCATATATCCATGAAAAGCTCACATCTAAATGTATATGTTTGTTTTGCTTTAGGAAATGAAGATTGGAGCAATGCATATCTCAACTAATTACATAGGTATATCTACGATCCTAAATATAAGAAAGGCAAAAAATGTCTGTAAACGTTTGTCAACTTAAGCAAAGCTTTTGACACTATATCAATTCTTACATTGATTGACAAGTCAAGTTATTGAGGAACTAGGAAACTAACAGGCTCGCAACTGAATCTCTTTCGGAACTATCATACTAGGCGATAGCAGTGTGTTTGAATATGTCAATATATGACTAGTAACCATGCAGTTAATTTGGGGTACCAAAGAGTGCTATTTTGGAACCAACTTTATTTCTCGTTTACATTAACCAGCTCCATTTACCCTGAAGTGAATTGATCTCCTATAAAAATATAGTGATTTTATTTTTCCCGTTAATACTTGGGATAAGGTATTACGTTAACAAGACCTTCAGTTTTCCCGAAATGTGGCCAGGCCAAGGACTAAGGATTCTACATCAGGCCTAAGATGCGCTCCATAAAAGTGCCCGTGATTCACCTTACCTTTCCATGCCTATTCGTACATCATCAGTAGTACATAAGTAGGTACTGCAGGTTTGTGTCGGTTCTCTTTAGCTTCATTATTCTCTTTAGTAATTGTAGAAGAATTAATTTAATGATTGCTTCAGATCAGCAACGTTTATTGTTATTATTATTTATTTATTAAAGATCTTATAAAGAAAATTAAACCAACTATATCTCAAGAAAAAGTCAAAATAAACTGCGCAATACCAACACCACTTTTCATACACCACGTCGATATTATCCGGCAGACTTTCGTGCAGTTTGTCTCTCGTGAAATATAGCCTTTCACACTAATATATTGCTTGGTATTGTCATACCAGCCTCGCAGAATATGAATAACAAATATATCGAATTGTTCGACTAACGAAACAATGCGTGTTTCGTGCATCCGTTTAAATAATGTGCAGTGTAAATGTATGGGCTGAGCATTGATTGAATGTTGCGAGAATTAAATGGTGTGAAACGTTACAATTCAGTCGGTTGACGGACACTCGGCCACAAAGCTTGATGCAGCCATGAAGTTGTGTTTTTTGTGTTGTGTACGTTGTATATAAAACTCTGTGGAGTTTCATTTTAAAACTTGCGTGGTTAAGATATACATTTAAATTCAATCAATCCATCTTCTTATAAATTTATACTTTTTTGTCGTTTTCAATACTACTGATTTTATTATGACAGCCGTGACCCAGTTAGATCATTTTATTTTACTACAAGTTTATTGAAATATAACACAATAGGCCACAATCAAAGGGTTATTTACAACAAAATTGAGCAATTTAGTTATTTTATATTATTTTGTGGAGGAGAAACTTACGTAACAAGGCTGTAATTTACTTTTCTCTAGGGTTAACTTTTTAGTAGATAACTTTTGGTAGGCACTTCAAAGGGATCTAGAATATTGTTGATGCTTAATAAACATAAATAACTGAGGATTTAATTTCCTATTCCTTTTAAGTTACAACTAATTAAAAGAATAGTAAATTTAAAACAAACGAGTTGTCGAATTTAGCACAATTAACTTTTTTATCGACTGTAAATAAATCAACGTTCTTCATTTCAGAACATGTTAAATTATTTCAGACACTGTTACATAATTCAGAATAAACACCGAAGTTTACGTTCTTCTCCATTGTATACTGAATTAAGAAGTTTAATCGAACAACAGCATTTCACTTGGGAATTATTACAACAATTCAAATGTTACTCGTATTCGGCCGATACATATTGTATTATTATAATCTGGCTGGATTGATTTAAAAAATATCTTTTACCGTAGAAGTTATTTACCTAAAATACTTTCCTTACTTATGACATGTTCAGCGGTATTATTTGAAAAAGTAACTGTGGTCCTTTTAATTTGAGGTTGGAAATCATCAAATGACTTCTCCCGCTTTAAAGTGGAACAGCCCTCTCAGGGCTTGTCAGTCTTTTACTAAAACCCACATGTGTCCGTCAGTTGCCCTTTGCGTTCCACGGTAACTCTACTAAGACTCTGTCGTGCTCTGCCCAAATGGGACAGACTTCCACCGTGTCCTCCAGACGTTAAGCCAAAGGTGAGGATGCCGTGGCCTTCTCTAACCACTTCTCAAAAAGGAGACTTTCCGCTGCAATTATAGCGTGCCCAAGTTACCGTGGCCCTAGAACGCAAAGGGACACTCCTGCTGGCTTCGATTGCAATGATGCCGATAAGTGTCTGTATGAAATGGATAACTCTGAAGTGAATTAGCTTCATGTCTGTGAGAGTCTGCTAGATCATAAGGCTCTTTTGTAAGAGAGAATGGGCTGTTATCCGACCCACGGGCCCAATACGATTAGTGGACGTCGCATATCTTCAAACTATTGATTTTAGGATATGTAAGCTTCCATACGACGTTTTCATTCACCTCGTCAACTCTAACGATTGACCTCATATTATTTAGCAAAGAGCTCCTCATAGTATGAAAACATGGTTATGTAAATCGTGACAACGCTAGATATAACCGTCTGTTTTTCTGTAGTATAAAAAGAGGTAAATTGAAAAGCGACAAGCATACTTCACCCGCATGAAATATTTAGCTTGTATGAACGGCCGACGAGGGATAAAAAATTGTCTGCTCATGTCCGAGCTGCATTGTTATTGCATATGGCTTTTCATTTTTTGGTGTAGAAAAAAAAACATGGATTATTTTGTGTGTATTTTTTTTATAACTTGTGTCTCTTCGGTCTCGATCTGTTAATCAAAATAGGAATAGATACGCTAATAGCCATTGATTTTTTTTTTGTGATGTGTTGTCTAACAGCCAAGAAGTTCTGAACTGATATGAAATCATTGACCGTCAAGGTAGTGCACGTAATTATTTTTTTTTAAGTTTTTTGCATGTTGTAAGTCAGTGTCAGGTTCTATAATCATTAAAATACCTATGAATTGCCACCGTAATGTAAATAAAATATGGGTTTACTGAATTATAATCATTAAAATCATTATACTATCCTCACAGTTCAATTAAATCTATTGAATGACTTTTTATGCAATAGCTATTCAATAGGCTTAGCTAAAATCTATAGTTGTTACGGTGACAAATATATATCTGCTACGGTCACAAATATATGTCTGCTTCGGTCACAAATATATATCTGCTACGGTCACAAATATGTATCTGCTACGGTCACAAATATATATCTGCTACAGTCACAAATATATATCTGCTACGGTCACAAATATATATCTGCCACGGTCACAAATATATATCTGCTACGGTCACAAATATATAACTGCTACGGTCACAAATATATAACTGCTACGGTCACAAATATATATCTGCTACGGTCACAAATGGGGTGCTACGACAGAAAACCTCCACGAGTGCCCGCGGGCTGTAGTTCCCTTGCGGATACGTCCGAGGTGAAGGCCAGTCTGCGGGACGGTGCACCCTGGGAGGCGGCTAACGACTCCCCTTGGGTACTTCTGCCTAAGGGGTCTCGATGTCCGCCTGCGAATATTCTGTCCGAAGGATCGCTTCAACGCGTGTCCCTCTGCTATAGCAGAGGGCACAGTGGCGAAGTAAGAGCGGGCTCGGTGTGCACTTACCCTGCCACCGGGCAGGCAGGAGGAAGACTTGCTCCTCCTTCTGCCACCGTTAGTCTCGTAGCCCCAGAGATTGTCCAAGGTCATGTTTCTGACTTTTGATGGGGGTCGAGGGTCTTGGCTTAAACGCCCGGGCCACGAGGAAGACAACCTCTATAAAAAATCACCCCAAACCTCCAAGCGGCGGCGCACCGTGAGGGAGGTTGTTAGCTTGACTAATGGGTAGCTAAATTAGTCTCTAGTGCGAACCACGTTGTTTGAGCCAGTACCCGAAGTTAATACTCGTGGGAACTAATATGAATAGAAAATTTTTTGCAAACCAAAATGAGAGTGATGCGCGGTCGGAGTCCGACGCGGCATCCGGAAGGAGCTCGGAGGGCTCGGAGGTAGAGGAGGTTGTGGGCGACTCTGGTGGGGACTTGCGTCTCTACCTGAAGCGCTCCAAATCGGGGGATGGATCGTCCTCCGATGCAGAGATGGGCTCGGCCCGAAAAAAAATCCCCACCAATGGTCGGGGTGCGGGTCGGGCGCGAGGCAAGGGGAGGGGGCTCACCGCTCAAGAGTCCGCTCAGCGAGCTGACAGGCTCACCGCGGAGGGGCGTCACCCTGGAGCTGCCAGCGCTGGGACGGACCTCTCAGGGCCGTCCGGCAGTGAGCCAGACACCGCCATCGACGAGGCACTCGACAGGCTGGAGTCGGTCCTGGCATCCGCTCTTAATGGCGTGGCCAAAAAAAGGGAGAGGACTTCCAAGAAGAGCGCTATCTCCCAGGCCAGGACCTCTCTCCAGGAGGTGGTGGACCCAATCCGCAGGGGGCTCACCAAACTTCGGGCCGACAATGCTCGGCTCCGAAAGGTCTCGGTCCAGCAAGAGTTGCCAAAGGGCGACTCTTGTGGACCGGCAGGGGGACGCGAGCAGGGGCAAGGGCCAAGCCAGTCCGAGCCGGAGAACCAGCTGCTGGTGCTGGTGCGGCAGGAGCTGGCTGCCTTCCGGCAGCAGCAACAGCAACAGCAGGAACAGTTCCAGCAAAGGATGCAGCAGCAGCTCTCCGTGCTGGAGGGCATCGTCCTGCGTCCTCCGCTGGCGGCCTCTGGCCAGAGAAAAGCGGCGTCTTATGCTGCCGCCGTGGCCACGGCGGGCCCGTCGGGACTAACTAGACGCGGGGCCGTGGCGTCGGAGCCTGCGAGGCCGGCCCCGCCGGCCAAGCAGCAGCGGCAGCAGAAGGGCAGAGCGGCGCCTGCCGCTAAATCGGCGGGACCTCCTGCCGCGGCGGTGACCAGGCCGCACCTGCCGCCTCCCCTGCCTGAAGAACCCACGGCTGGCGCCGAATGGACGGTTGTCGGCGCCAAAAGTAAGGCGGCTAGGGCGGCAAAAAAGCGCGCGAGGCGACAGCAGCGCAAAAAGCGGGCCATGGCGGCCAGACTTCGCGCCCCGAACTCCGAGGCTGTAGTTATAACACTACAGCCAGAGGCGGTAAAAAAGGGCGTGACGTATGACGCCGTCATGGCGAAAGCGAAGCAGGCGGTGATGCCCCACCTTGAGGAGCTCGGAGCCTCGGGGGGCTTCCGTATGAGGCGCACTGTAACCGGAGCCCGAATACTGGAGGTCCCTGGTGCGGCCAGTGGCCCCGCCGCGGATGCCCTGGCCGCAAGGATCAGGGCATCCCTGGATGCGGAAGAGGCCCGAGTGTCCAGGCCCACCAAGTGCATTGATATGCGCATCATGGGCTTGGACGACTCCGTCAAGGTGGACGAGGTGGTGGCCGCCATCGTCGGGGCGGGAGGATGCACTGCCGAGCAGGTTCGGACGGGCACCATCCGCGCTGACAGCACGGGTATGCGAGCCATGACGGTTAGCTGCCCCGTGTCGGCGGCCAAGACTATCACCGGGGAGGGCCGACGGCTTTTGGTAGGCTGGGTCTCCGCGCAGGTGAAACTGCTGGAGCCCAGACCTCTGCGGTGCTATCGCTGCCACGTGGGGCACCACGTGGGGGCCTGTTGTGCCGCGGAGGTGGACCGCAGTGACCGCTGCTTCCAGTGCGGTAAGCCCGGTCACAGGGCAGTTGAATGCCGTGCTACGCCGCACTGTTACGCATGTGCGGCGGCAGGCAAGCCAGCCGACCATCGTGCTGGGAGCAGGTCCTGCGACCCCCCCGCCAAGGCCAAAGGCAAGGTCGGGAGGCCCACCCCCGCTGATGTCCTCACCACCGCAGCCTCCTCTTTGGCTGCTGCTGCTGTCGCCGCCGCAACCACCGCGGCAGGGCCCTCACGTGGGGCTCGGGAGGAGATTGTGATGGACTGCCAATAACGGCTTCATTACGTCTCCTCCAGGCGAACATCAACCACTGCGCCCCCGCTCAGGATCTGTTGCTCCAGAGCATGGCGCAGTGGTCGATCAATATCGCCGTGGTCTCCGAGCCGTACTATGTCCCGCCCAGAGGAGACTGGGTGCAGGACCTGGACGGCTCGGTGGTCCTAATTTCGTCGGCCGCCACTGGTACCCCGACCCTCGAGGCTATCACGAGGGGACGGGGTTGCGTGGCAGCACGGTTCGGGGACATTGCAGTGGTAGGCGTCTACCTGTCCCCGAACAGAACTCTCGCCGATCTCCACATCTCCCTTATGGAGCTGAATGCCGTCGTCGCTGGGTTTGGTTCCCTCCCCGTGGTCGTTTGCGGGGACTTCAATGCCAAGAACTTGGCTTGGGGTTCCCGGTTCACGAACCAGCGGGGTCGGATGGTGGAGAACTGGGCTCTGGAGACAGGCCTGGTCGTCCTAAACCGGGGTTCTGTCCCCACGTGTGTGCGGATGCAGGGCGAGTCAGTGGTGGACATATCGTTCGCCAGCCCTGCTCTGTCACCGCGTGTCGTCGACTGGCGCGTCATGGAGGGGGTGGAGACGTACTCGGACCACCAGTACATTCGGTTTGACGTCTCCGCCCAGACCTCGATCGCGCCGGTCCCACAGACCCCGTGTGGTCCGCGTTGGGCGCTGAAGCAGCTGGACCGGGAGCTTCTCCTGGAAGCCGCGATGGTACAGGCCTGGGTGCAAGCACCGGACAGGCCTGTCGACATCGACGTCGAGGCAGAGTGGTTCCGGGAGGCCATGTCGCAAATCTGCGACGTGGCAATGCCCCGAGTCCGGCCAGGACGTGCCCGGCGCCAGGTGTACTGGTGGTCGCCGGAGATTGCGGCACTGCGGAATGCATGCAATGCCGCACGGCGCCGGTACGCCAGACACTGCAGTCGCCGCATCCGCCCGCCGGATGCGGAGGTCAGAGAGGCGGAGCTGTACGAGGGATACAGAGTGGCGAAGCGCACCCTCCGAGCGGAAATAAAGCGGGCCAAGTTGGAGGCCCGCAATGTGTGGCTGGGGACTCTGAACGGAGACCCGTGGGGACGCCCTTACAAGGTGGTGCGGGAAAAACTCCGCCCCTGGGCTCCCCCACTCACGCAGAGTCTCCGGCCCCAGATTGTGGAGGGTGTGGTGAGCAATCTGTTCCCTGCGCGAGGGGAACACTCTCCCCCGCTCATGGCTCCGCCACCAGCAGTGTCTAACGCGGACCACGATGGCGACGGCGACGACAATGCTCCAGAGGTGACCGAGGTAGAGATGAGTGTGGCGGTAAGAAGGTTGAGCGCCAAGAATACCGCCCCAGGACCCGACGGCTTGCCTGGTAAAGCCTGGGTCCTGGCCATGGAGGCTCTCGGGTCTCGATTAAGAGGGCTCTTCAGCGCATGCATGGAGAGGGGCCAATTCCAACTTCCATGGAAGACGGGGAAACTGGTCCTTGTCGCGAAGCCGGGGCGCCCTGCGGACTCTCCGTCCGCGTACCGGCCCATTGTGCTGCTCGACGAGGTGGGCAAGCTCTTTGAAAGAGTAATTGCAGACCGCCTCGTCGCACACCTTACACGGGTGGGGCCGGATCTGGCGGACGGCCAGTTCGGCTTTCGCAGGAGGCGCTCTACGGTGGACGCCATCATGCGCGTACGAGCTCTCACGACGGGGGATGCGGTGTCCCAGGGCAGGTGTGTCGTGGCGGTGTCATTGGACATCGCTAACGCCTTTAACTCCCTGCCCTGGAATAGCATTAGGAGGGCACTCCGGTATCACCGGGTGCCCGACTACCTCTGTCGTGTGATCGAGGCCTACCTGTCGGACAGGTACATCATCTACCCTGGTCACCAGGGAGAGTGGAAACGGCGAGAGATGTCGTGCGGTGTTCCGCAGGGATCGGTACTAGGACCGCCCTTGTGGAACATCGGCTACGACTACGTGCTGCGCGGCGACCTCCCTGACGGGGTCAGCGTGGTCTGCTACGCAGACGACACGCTGGTCCTGGCTCAGGGAGAGTCGTACCAGGCGGCGGTCGAATTAGCGACACGCGGGGTTGCGATAGTCGTTGATAGGATCCAGCAGTTGGGACTCGAGGTGGCGCTACACAAGTCCGAGGCCATGTGTTTTCACGGCCCTCGGAGCGCGCCGCCTCGGCGCTCCCAATTAACGGTAGGAGGAGTTCACATCGGCGTCGGGTCGACGATGAAGTACTTGGGACTCGTCCTCGACAGCCGGTGGAATTTCGAGGAGCACTTCCGACGTCTGGCTCCCAAACTGAATCGGAACGGGGCTGCCCTCAAGCGGCTCCTGCCCAACCTCGGAGGCCCAGACGCCTCCTGCCGGAGGCTCTACGCAGGTATCGTCCAGTCCATGGCCCTTTATGGGGCGCCGGTATGGGCGCCGTCGCTGCGAAAGCGACCGGCGGCCCAGCTGAACTCTTGCCAGAGGGTCATGGCCATACGGATGGTGCGGGGATACCGCACGGTTTCCCGGGAAGCGGCGAGCCTCCTTGCTGGCCAGCCACCATGGGATCTGGTGGCAAAAGACCTTGCGCGCATGCACGATCTGCGCGTGGAGATGCAACGTCGGGGCGAAACTCCGCTGCCGCGACAAGTCGCGGCATGGCGGGCAGAGCTCCGGCGGGGTCTCATGGCGGAATGGCGACAGCGACTATCGCAACCCAGTGCTGGGCACGTCATAATTATGGCGGTAAGTCCCCTCTTTGAGGAATGGCTGGAAAGGCAACACGGCGTCCTTACCTTCCGCATGACGCAGGTCCTCACCGGACATGGTAAGTTCGGGAGGTTCCTGCACCGGATTCATGCGGAAGAAACGCCCGGGTGCCACCATTGTGTGGACCGCCCGGAGGACACGGTGGAGCACACGGTGGAGGTGTGCCCTGCTTGGGCAGAGCAACGCCGTGTCCTTGTGGGGGCGATCGGCGGCGGCGATCTCTCGCGCCGGGCTTTGGTACAGGCCATGGTCCGGAGCGAGGAGGAGTGGCAGGCGGTCGCCTCCTTCTGCGAAGCAGTAATGCTAGCAAAGGAGGCGGCCGATCGCGTGAGGCAACGGCAACGGTCCTCACGCCCCAATCGCCGGGATTCCGATCCCGATTTCCGGCCATCGTAGGCGCAGGCTTGCGGACGGCGAGCAATGGGTGGCTCGCCATCCGACCGTCCGGTAACCGTCCGGACCGAGCCCAAGTCGTCGACGGCGCGTGCTGTTCCACGCGCGCCTCAAGGAGATGTCAGCAACTGTAGGGGCCTAGCAGGGTCGAAGCCTACTGGGGCCAAGGGTCTGATTCTGAAAGGAAGACTCGGCCCTGGTACGAAAGGCAACGAAGGAACAGGAGTGGGTTTTTAGTCAGTAAAAGTCTGACACTATCTCCCGCCCCGCCCAAGGGCGGGGGATGTCATAAGATGATTTTCCCACCGAAAAAAAAAAAAAAAAAAAAAAAAAAAAAAAAAAACGGGCACAAATATATAACTGCTACGGTCACAAATATATAACTGCTACAGTCACAAATCATATTTTAATGCAGATAGAACCTGACACTGACTTACAACATGGAAAAAACTTAAGACAATTTTAATTTCCGTAGGCGCAGGCTTGCGGACGGCGAGCAATGGGTGGCTCGCCGTCCGACCGTCCGGTAACTGTCCGGACCGAGCCCAAGTCGTCGACGGCACGTATTGTTCCACGCGCGCCTCAGGGTGACGTCAGCAAATCGTAGGGGCCCAGCAGGGTCGAAGC
Source organism: Mythimna pallens (assembly GCA_961205895.1). Classification (NCBI taxonomy): domain Eukaryota; kingdom Metazoa; phylum Arthropoda; class Insecta; order Lepidoptera; family Noctuidae; genus Mythimna; species Mythimna pallens. Next base: position 26,037,053 of record OY540828.1, on the reverse strand, counting down.
CTACTGGGGCCATGGGAAGTGTGAAAACGAAACCCGGGGCCCTGGGACGAAGGCAACGAAGGAACAGGAGTGGGTTTTTAGTCAGTAAAAGTCTGACACTATCTCTCGCTCCGCCCAAGAGCGGGATTTGTCATTAGATGATTTTCCCACCTTAAAAAAAAAAGACAATTTTAATTTCGTAGTAATCAGCAAAAGTCTAAGTAACACGCCCTTTCGCTCCAAAATAGAGAAAGAGAAGTCATTGAATTTCCTACCTAAAAAAGCCCCTGGCTTTTTGATCTTAAAAATTCGGTCAGCTGCGTAAAAAACAAAATCAATTTTAGTTTTACAATAAATTCCCCTGTATAAAACTTCAAGAAATATTTCCGCCGCTCCGTCGGTAATACCATTACCTACTCTAGACACACATATGCGCATGCTCCTCAAGACACACAGTGCAAGGTACGGAGTGTATTTGCTCACTCACTCCGCGATTGAGTGCACTAAGTAACCTAGTTTCACTAGCTTGAGTTAACTTAGTCTTAAAACTTGTTCGGGACAAGCTGATACACTCACTGTTTTTATTCCGACTAGTGTTTCAGATTACAGAGGTACCTATCTGCTTTTTAAAGCAACAAGATTTGCACTTGTTTAAGTTAATTTTGTTTAGTTTGTAGTTCTTACATTGTGTATGAAGTTGTATTCGATGAACAACGTCGGGTTAACTTTTATACTGAGCACGAGAACCTGGGTTTGAATTTTGGGTCACTCAAAAGTTTTTGGCATTTTGAATTCTTAATTTTTTAATAGGTAGCAGCTTGGTGTATAGGTTTGTGCCCGGTTAATTATATTAATTACAGAGAAATCAAACATAATTGTTTTTTTTTTTTTAAGTTGGGATATTATCTAATTTATTTATTTATTTATTTATTTAATACTCCATGCACAAACGTACAGCGGCGGACTTAATGCCTTAGGCAATTATTTGCTTTTGCTAATTATTTCTCCTCTTCTAGGATGGAGCGTACGGGCGTGTCAAAAATTTACTGACTAAAACTGAAATGCAAGACAAAGAAGGAACATAGGTGTGTATGTTTCTCCTTTGTCTTGCGTTCCACGACCCTGGGTTACCCTTTCAAAAGTAAACCTTTGTCCGGACGGTTACCGGACGGCCGGCTACCCATTGCTCGCCGCCAAGTCCACGCCTACGGTGGCTCGAAATGGGGATTGGAGTCCCGGCGGCTAGGGCGTGAGCACGTCCGTTCCCTCACGAAACATAACTGATGAAATGCTCAGCAAAGGTCATCGTCACTGCCTATTCCTTAACAGAATACAGGTGAGAAACTATGTATAAACAGGAGCAACTCAAGTTTTATGTTTGTTAGTCAAAATACTTCAATGTTCTTAATGAATTTCAATAATTCTCTATCACTTTCTCAAACAACTTTCACCAACTAACATTTCTACAAGTCTCAACAAATTCTTAGTGGGCAGTGAACCACTCTAATTTACTATTCAGTTGCCGCGAATTTACGATAATAGCCAACAAAAAGTTATGATTAATGCAAACCCTGGCTACAAACAGCGGGGGTCTAATTTGTGAAGAAAGAGGTAGGTTCGCCCACAATTTAGAATTTCGAATGCTCTTTTTTTCTTAAATGACATTAAGGCCAGTAATGTTTTATTCAAATGTTTGGAAAAACTTTATTCTTTTGTATTTTTCTTTTGGACAAGGAATAAATAAGATTGATGAATGAGAGGGGGAGGGGTAGCCATTAGAAGGGTAACACTGACCTTAAGTACCCAGAAAGGTCAATTCTTGCTACCGGGTGAAGTTTATGGCCAAATATAGAATGGCCAAATTGTACATCTGTGCAACTTTTTTGCCTCAATTTTTTATTGATAAATTTTAAATATTGATATTTATTTTCCAAATAGGTTTAAAAAAACTTTCACAAGTATTTTTTTTTTCATTTTAAACTAGATGAGGCCAGTGTTTCTTAGCTGATTATCCTGAGAAGAAACACCGAAGTCTCTTTTAAAGTCCATACAGTAAATTATATGTAATGGTCAAATCACATATAATCAAATCAAGACAAGTCTGTATAGAACCATACAGACTTGTCTGAGATGGTCTTTTGAAGAAAGAACCGTACAAATTTGAGTGGACCTGTCCAGTCAGTGCAAGCATTTGTCAGTATTCGCAAAGCTCAACTCAGGACTACTAAGGAATTCAACGACTTGAAGAACAATACCCAAGAAAGGACATGCCATGCTTGGTATGCCGCAGAAAATACTCAAATTGCCAGACATAAAATTACTGAAAAGAAAAGAAAAAAAAAAGCAATCAACATAGTCCTCACATACACAATAATAAAAGGGAATGTATAGTTTACAAAATGTTACACTTAGTAAAGTAAATATTTATGTCAAAAATTAATTGAAAAAAATGTTAAATTGTAAAATAAAAATAATATACTAAGCCAAATTGTAAAAAATAAATACCAATGTCAAATTGTAAAACTAAGCATCAATGTCAAATTGCAAAATAATAATAATAATAAAAAGCACAATTGAAAATAAAAACAAAAGAAAAAAAGACAACAGTTGTATTTTTTTTTTTTTGTATCCATTTATTAGTTAAAAGTTTTAGTTTTGTTTCAAATGCTTTTAAGATCATAACCACTTTTAGTATTTACTTCAGAATTTGTGTTATAAAGTTCCGAGAATTTTATAGCTAGCGCATGTTTAGCCTGCAAACATATAAACTAATTTGTTATTAATATAATTTTCCAAAATAAATAATATTCATGATGAAATATTAATTAAATAATAATATATAATACATATCTGACTGACAACATTGTACTCGTTATTAAAATTAATTAAAAATTATTTAAGTGTTCCAAAACAAAGTGATACAATCAAAACATAACCCAGTGCATAAAATACTTCGAGCCATATATAAAACACAGTGCTTAAACAACAAACTTCTATCAAAAGTGCATAAAAACGTTTTATCTAATGTCATTAGAATTTCGTCAAGATACCAAGACTCATATCATTATTCAAGTGCGAAATGTTAGTGGAACATGAGTGCAACAGGACTGGAACTTGAACTACATTAAAACAGTACGTAAACCTAAAGCGTCAGAAACCATAACCTCAAAAGTGCAAAATAATCATCTTAGCAATTCCTTTGTTCTGAACTATCGATTTTTTAACAGCGCCATCTATTATGATCTATCAGAACTTCCTAATCAGATCCTAGTTCGACGCGCACTCCGTTATCTCGCAGCGCTTGAACAACTCGATCGCCAATACAAAAAAGTACTTTCTTGTCCTCATAGAGGGCGCCAAGTAAACAGAAATGGAGGAATTAAAAAATATGCTAATTAGCATGCAGCAAGATATAAAGCAGCAAAAACAAGATATGCTAGAGATGAAAAAGGATATTAAGGATACGATAATCAATAGCCTCAGCGAGAAGTTCAATAACTTAGAACTGAAAAATGAGCTTTTGGAGAAAAAAATGGAAGAGCAATCAAATAAAATTAACAACCTAGAAAGACAGTCTCGACGCAGAAATATGATCTTATTTGGCGTAGAAGAGACAGAGAAATCGTACGATGAACTGGAAAAACTGGTAATAAATATAATAAATACGTACATAAAAATTTCATGCGACATTTATAACATAGAGGCAGTGAGAAGGCTGGGAAAAAAGGGAGTAAAAGTTCGACCGATAGCAATAACATTCAACACCTTAGGTTTCAAATTAAAAATTCAAAGAAATAAACATAACCTTCAAAATACTTCCTATTACTTAAAAGAAGACTACCCAACTGAAGTTCTAACTAAGCGTAAAGAGCTACAAATACAACTACAGAAAGAAAAAGATGCAGGAAACACCGCTTTTATAAAATATGATAAAATTATAGTACTGAGCAACAAAAAACCCCAACAGAAACAATCAAGCAAAAGAAACCTATCAGAATCCCCGGAGATGCTCCACCCTAACAACCAAAATGCCCAACATACTAGTAAAAAACCACCCAAGAAAAATAAAGGGGTAATGACAAACTATTTAATACAAAGGCCCAAACTAATCCTCGCTCGGACAGAACCAGATCAACGCCAAGCGATGACATCAGACCAAAACACAGCATAGCAATCGAAATCGGACCCTCTTCCAACCCCTAATCTCCCAGCACGGCCGGTCACCGCGGGAGAGTTCGACCAAAACCCCCCAAGAACACTTATTAAAACAAAAAACACAATCTACATTTGCACCCTCAACGTAAGATCATTGTCTTCTGATAAAAAATATATTGAGCTCAAAGCTGCACTAGAAGATATTAAACATGATATAATAGGATTGAGCGAAGTTCGCCGCCTAGGAGAAAAAACAATCGAAGACGACGAATACATTTTCTACTACATTGGCCACACAAAGGGACTATATGGAGTAGGTTTTCTAGTAAAGAAGAAATACAAAGAGAACATCACAAAATTTACTGGGATTTCCGAAAGAGTATGTGTACTGGAAATCAGAATGGAAAATCTGTGTTTTGCGGTAATTCAAGCACACGCCCCCACTGAAAACTCATCACAAGAAGAAATAGACAATTTCTACGAGGACTTAGCGAAAGCTCATGATTCCACACCTACTGAGTACGTTTTTTCTATAGGCGATTTTAATGCGCAAATTGGAATTCCAGAAAAGTTCGAACGTTCCGTTACAGGAGAGTACGGCTACGGCACCAGAAGTGCTCGAGGTACGAGACTGATTCAATACGCGCAAGAGCACAACCTAAAAATTATAAATACAATGTTCAATCTAAAACCAAAAAACCGCTGGACATGGATCTCCCCAGATAAAAACACAAGAAACGAAATCGATTACATCATGACCACGAAACACCGCATGATTTCTAAATATGAAGTACTATCATCTTTCTCCTTTGGATCGGACCACAGACTACTAAGAGCAACAGTACACCTAAATACAACAAAGAAAAGTAGGCGCAATTTCTGTAATATATCCACTAAGCTAAAAACTCCAGCAGAACAGGAAATGTACCTTACAAACCTCTATGGCTTCATACCACAACTTATAGAGAATCAACACGATTATAACGTGGAGGAGTTCTACCAACAAATCACGCATTACATGAAGATAAGTCTAAAAAACATTAAAGGAACACACAAGAACAAAATCCTATCAGCGAGAGCGCTAGAACTCATGAAGGAAAGAAGCGAACTACAAAATAAGCCCAATTTAAGCAAAACTGACAAAGAAAAACTAAAAACTTTATACAAAAATACCAATAAAGAAATAAAAAGGTGCTACGTTACCTACAGAACAACAACTATACAAAAACACCTCAATAATTCTAGATCTGCCAAAAAAGCTTACAAAGAGCTGAATCAATCCAAAACATGGGTTCCTTTCCTCAAATCTGGTAATAATAAATGCAATTCTCGCACGGAAATCATAAACGCTGCTACTGACTTCTACGCTGATCTATACAGTCAACCAGATTCACAAAATCAAAACATGGTTTCCTATAGCCACACAGTTACCTCTACAATACACCAGTTTACAGAACATGAAATATTGAAACAATTAACGAGACTTAAACCAGAAAAAAGCCCAGGACCAGACGGAATCACCAACGAATGCATCAAGGTTGCGAAGACTCTTCTACTGTCACCAATAACTATTCTTTGGAATAAAATACTAGATGAAGAAGCTGTGCCACACGAATGGATGACATCGGAAATTATTCTACTATACAAAAAAGGAGACCCAGCTGATATAGGCAACTACCGTCCTATAAGTTTAATGTCTTGTTTTTACAAACTTTTTGCATCGTGTCTACTAGAAAGGATAGCTCCAGCCATCGATGCCCACCAACCGATCGAACAAGCTGGTTTCAGAAGCGGTTTTAGCACGATAGATCATATCCAAGTGGTTGACCAGGTGATAGAGAAATATTTAGAGTTTAATAAACCTCTATATTTGGCTTTCATTGACTACAAAAAAGCTTTTGACTCAATTTCACATGAGAGCATCTGGGTGGCGCTGAAAGCACTAAATGTAAATGAAAAGTATATCAATATCCTTAAAAATATTTATTCTAACAGCACAAGTAGAGTCAAACTGGATAGAGTGGGTGAAATAATCAACATAAAGAGAGGTGTCCGGCAAGGAGACCCGATCTCACCAAAATTATTCATAGCCGTCTTGCAACACGTAATGGGAGAGCTGTCATGGTGCAATAAAGGTATTAATGTAAATGGGAAATTTTTAAGTCATCTCCGATTTGCCGATGACATAATTCTATTTTCGGAATCCCCTCAACAACTAAACAAAATGGTAAACGAATTGAACCAGGCTAGCATAAAAACTGGTTTGGAAATGAATCTGGAGAAAACTAAAATTATGTCTAACCGCAGTGCAACGCCCATCTCAATAAATAATACTCCTCTCGAGTTCGTCAACCGCTACACATACTTAGGAAAGCAAATCTCCTTTAGTAAGGAAAGAAACACAGAAGAACTAAACCGAAGAGTGGCTATTACCTGGAACAAGTTCTGGCACCATAAGGAAATATTAAAATCGCAACTTCCGCTACCGATCAAGAAAATAGTCATGGATACAGGACTGCTACCGTGCCTTACCTATGGTTGCCAAACCTGGACCTTTGATCTCAAAACCAGGAACAAAATCCAAACTACTCAGAGAAGAATGGAGAGAAGCTGCCTAGGTATAAAACTGAAGGATAAGGTAAAGAACGTTGACATTAGGAAGAAGACCAAAGTAAGCGATGCCTTATCTTTTGCAATGAAGGCTAAATGGAAGTGGGCTGGTCACGTTGCCCGCTACAGGGACGACAGATGGACTTTTCGTTCAGTAAAGTGGTCTGGGCCAAAAGGCACCAGATCAAGAGGTCGACCAAGGGCCAGATGGGCAGACGAAATTGTAGCGTGCGCAGGTGAAAGTTGGCTTGAAAGAGCTAACGACAGAGAGGGATGGCATTCCTTGGGGGAGGCTTTTACCCGAACGGGGTCCATGCATTAAAACGAATATCAATTTATGAAAAATATGTAATTACAGAAATAGAATTTACAATTGAAATCAAATTTATTTAAGGTATTAAATTGTAATTGAATATTGTGATAATTTGTTAGCGTATATTATTTATTATGCATGGAATAAATAAAGCTTTATTATTATTATTATTATTATTATTACATATCTAAATTTAAAGTTATGATAAAAACAAACCCTGGCTACAAACAGCGGGGTCTAATTTGTGAAGAAAGAGGTAGGTTCGCTCACATTATATCCGAGTTGGCAGCCTGTAATAGAACGAGGATGACGTATTAGCAGTAGGTATAATTATAATGATCGAAGCTTTTGGCGTTGGATTGTTTTTGCTATCACTTGTGTTAGAAATCCATATATTTATAAAACTGATTTGTATAGTACTGCCTATTTTGGTACAATTACGACTCTGAGCGATTTCTGTAAGGAGCAAGCCCTCAATACTGAAGTGGTGAAGATCTTTGATAGAATTTTTGCTTTCGATATCTATTTTGTGCTCGTAATGTGACTATTATTTCATTGCATTAGATAATATTTAGAACTGAATATGAAAGCATATGGCTTACTTACTATAAATTTACCTAAAAATAAGGTAAAGCTATTTAAATTCTATAGTTGCATTAGTGCAATGTTAAACAAACTTGAAACGAAACGAAAATAAAGCTAAGATTCCAAGCCGTTTTATCATTGATTTGAATTCGCAGAAATTAGACTGGACCAATAATAAAATTTCTCGAATATCGTCACATTGAGGAGTTTGTGCAGATCCATTTCTTATGATTTGCTTCTGTTATCAACTAATCAAAACCTGGTTTTATTGTATAATACAAATAAGTCGAATAGGTTACTTCTAGGGAAGCGAGCTATATAGTCGACCACCTCGTCGCTTTATTATAAAATAATAGAATATAAAAATATATTATAATATATTATTATGTTATATATAATAATATATTTTTTATTATAAAATAATAGTCAAGTAGAAGATGTTCAGTAAAAAAGACAGGCTACCAAAATTATGTCTCCTCATCTTGTAGCTTGTCGCAAATACAATTCTCCTGCCGTTGAGACTCAGGCCTTTTCTTAGTAAGAAAAAACCTGTAACAGCAAAATCACACAACGATATACGAAAGCGTTCACAATTTCGCATTTAAGAACTGTAGCAACGGTTACCGTAAAAGACACCCGCAGCGTTTCCTTCTAACGATTTTCCATTAAACCCTATATAGAACACGATTACCCTTCCATTATGCCTTAACACTACCAAAACAAACATCACGCGTTCAAATGAGTGCAGATGTTGAATGTTGGCTCGTTTACTCGGCGCCCCACGTTCCGTTCACGTGTAGTTAATTTACTCTGCCGAGCGGCAATGATTCGATTCTCCAGAGAGTGTTGCCTACTGCTGAAGCATCGAGCACTTACCTAGCACTTTGTTGGAAGAAGTCTTTTTTATATAAAGGCATGACCACGTGTACTGTACGTGATTAAGAAGTTTGAAAAACGGGTTTCGGTAAGGAAATGTACCTCAAAACAGAGACTAAAAACAGTTTTATTTATCTAAAAATAGTTTAGAAAGGTAAATATGAGAAATGTAAAGTGGAGGTTACCAAAAAAGCAAAATCATACTGATCAGAATTTTTAAACACTTCCGAATTGAAAACCTATTCTAAATAAATGATCACATTTTATCATCAGCCATGTTACTCATATCAAATGACTGGTTTTTGTTCAAAGTGTAGCAAACAAAACCAACGATGGGATGAAACTCGTAAATTTGCCCAAACGCACGCAGAACTGATGGCATCTGCAAACAGACCAAACTTGCCATGACTAACACAAATTCATTCCAGAGCGCACACACCGAATGAATCCGACTGCAATTTGCGTCGCAGTCGCGAACTTAATCCGACATTTCCCGAATTCCCGATGTTTCCCCAAACGCCCGCACAATAATCTCAGTTAATCCTAACGAATAAATAAAAGGTACGATTGATTGGGTCGAACAATAGGTATAACACAAAGGACTGGATGTAAAGCAAACAGAAATCAGTCCGTTTCATCTTGTTCGAGTATATTCTCAGGTGGAAATTTGTCTATAAACAAACCACAATAGCTGTGAGCGCCGACCCGCATACTAATGTATGAGCGATTGAGCGACTCCACTGCTGAGACGAGTTATGATTTTGGACGCCTGATCTATGCTAATATGAGAGGGTTAGAATCGTAAACAGTGGCTGTTTTTTGAAAACAATGTAGGTGGAAAGTTATTATACTGGCGAGCTTGCTGAACAAACAGTTTTTATCGGCTTTGTTGGTTCTTTTGATGAATAAGCTAGGTAAAATGTAATGATTTTGGTGTTGGTAAGTTTTAAACTAGCTTATTTAGTAACTGGGTTTTATTATACACAATATTAACTTTTTATGTATTCAAAACAAGATGCTTTGAAAATATTGGATAAACAAATCATATTTTGAAATGATGTTTTTACAATAATCATTTAAATTGCGATGAAAAAAGTGATAAATAACAGAAACTCGTGTAACAATGGAGTAAGACCTCAAGGGCCGCGGGCGCGTGATGCCGTCCTGCAAACGCCACAAAATCCGGAAATCCGCGGACTTTTGATTCAATTACATTGTATGCCGTAACGATTGAACCTTCGTCCTGTGTCGGTTCAGAACATATTGTTATATTTTTATGTTATTTTGTAGATAGAAATAAATTGCTGAAAAAAAATGTTTCATCTTTCATTTTTCTTTTAATTATTGTCTTTTCTACATACAATTCATTTAAACATAATATTTGTAATAGTTTGTAAAGCTAAATTATCGACTCATTAAAAACTAAACGTACGTCATTTGATGTGAGTGGCTATTGAACTCATTGAAACAATTACAACAGCAAGAGCGCTTTTGACGTAAATAAGTTTTAAATAAATTTATCGGTCATTTTCGTACCAGAAACCAAAACTTACAATAACCAGAAAAAACAATACACAAAACAATTTTCTAGACAATTTGCTATATGACCAGTTCACTATATTACAACGCCATACGTTTTATTTGGAGTCAAGCTCCGTGATACGCAGTTGATTGATGATATTTAGAGAGCACACACCGAACAGGCTAATGTTTCAGCAAACACCAGCCGATAGTTTTTACAACACGCTGTTCATAGAAACTTGAACTTTATTAAATAATACGATATTAGGCTTATACTTTGTTGATGGATAGGTATGTTGAATGTAGATGATCGATGTTGAATGAAAGCGTTAGTAAATCATGTTCAGTTTAGACCAACTATTTACAACATATTTTTATTATTAAAGAAATAAACGTTCACTTTCCTATATTAAATAATGGATGTAGCGTGCAAGTACTTATTGTATACTTTTTTAGTTACAAGCAAACTGTTGTCAGGTAAGCGATGAATTGCCACACAAAGTCACTAACCTAATTTTACCAACGTTTTACCGTTGTCCGTGCCCCGCATCTACTACCCCTCTCTCTCCCACGAAAAATTTAAGGAAACAAAATTAAACTGAAAATTAGCTCCCATGTGATGTGCTTGGGATACGTCTCCATTTTAAATTTATCTGCAATCTAACTGAAAACCCATTTTTTTGTTGGGAAACATCCAATGACATCTCCCACCCTTTCGTGTCAAACTTTTACTGACTAAAACACACTCGTTTGTTCCTTCTTTGCCTGTTATTAGTGCTTCGATCAATCTTGTATGTGTGTGTATACTTAAACCATATTGTAACGTTCTATGTGTGTTCATCCAACAATATATCATTATCCATGTCATTATTGCTAACTGTTTTATGTTCCAAATGTATATATATATTTAATATACTTTTTTACCGAGTGCATGGACAATTTTAATTCCATGAACGGTACAAGAGATAATTTTCAATAAGAGCGATGTAACTTGTACAATATTGCTGTATTGGTTTCAGAATATACCATTAATCTAACGGGATGTCTGAAAGGTCAATTTCTAAAATAAACGGTTACACTCACGCCTACTCAATCTTAACCTACAATGACCGTACCTGCTCGTACTAAGTAATACGCAATTGATTGATAGTGTTGAATTGGCCTTGAACAAGGCAGTTATCGGTAAAATTGCTTTAACCAAGATAGAATGATAATAATATATAATAAAAATAACAATCAATTGAGGATTAACTGACGCTAATCCTTAATTGATTGTTATTTTTATTGACTTACTAGATGACCCCCGCGTTTTCACCCACATCAGTCTTAAACAACTGCTTCACTTCTTAGGGTCGAAGCGGGATATTAGGTAGTCTATAATATTTGTCATGAATCGGGCCTGTAATGTAAAGGGCAACAGACGGAACACGGGTGGGTTTTATTCAGTAAAAGTCTGACACTCTCTCTCGCCCATCCCAGAGCGTGAGGAGTTATTTGATAATTATCCACACCAATTATATATTTTGTGTAATATTACTGAGGTTCAATCGACCTTCTACAGGATTTGTAATCTACTAACGATACGCCAAAATATTTAGAATAATACGCCTTTGATTGATGATGTTTATCTTGCCGTGAACTAGCTAATGCTCAGCAAATGTCACGATCCCACCGACGCTAGACGGATTCAATACGCTGGTATTGTGATATATGGTAATGCGACGCTTGTGAGTACTTGTGAGGTTCGAGAATGGAACCAATTGTAGTTAGCTTTCTTGAAGCACATAGTATTTTTATTTCTTTTTCTTCTGCAAATGTATTCATTTTATTATGTTAGTTCAGTATAATTTCATGTTCAACTGACGAGTTTCGGAGAAACGTGTTCGAGGTACGTAGTAATTTGTTATTAGTGAAATACTATATCTCTATTTTAGGGTTCCGTAGCCTAATGGTAAAAAACCCTTATAGATTCGTCATGTCAGTCTGTCTGTCCGTCCGTAGGTCACAGCCACTTTGTTCCGAAACTATAAGAACTGTACTGTTGAAACTTGGCAAGTAGATGTATTCTGTAAACCGCATTAAGATTTTCATACAAAAATAGAAAAAAAACAATAAATTTTGGGGTTTCCCCATATTTAGAACTGAAACTCAATAAATTTTTTTTCATCAAACCTATACGGGTTCTATGGATAGGTCTTTAAAAATGATGTCGAGGTTTCCAATATATTTTTTTTCTAAACTGAATAGTTTGCGCGAGAGACACTTCCAAACGGGTAAAATGTGTGCCTCTCTCTCCCTGTAACTTCTAAAATAAGAGAATGATCAAACTAAAAAAAAGTGTATGATGTACATTACCATACCAACTTCCACCGAAAATTGGTCTAATCTAGTAAGTATTTTTTTTTTAATACGTCATAAATCGTAACCCGCAATTTTGCTCTCCAGTTTGTACGGAACCCTCAATGCGCGAGTCCGACTCGCACTTGCCCAGTTTTTTATCAATCGCACTGAATAAACTTTATTATACACCAAAATAGTAACAATTTACAGAAACATAAATTTATGGGTACAATTTCGCTCCTATCGCTATCAGCAATATTCAGCAGACAACCGTAGGATGGACTATAAGAACTTAAACTAATCTACTATCTACTTATCTGAATATAATTATTTAGTCCAGTTAGTCATTGTCCTATTGCAGGGCAACGACTTTTTTTCAAATAGAGAAGGCAGACAGCTATCACCACGCTCGGGAACGTTTTTATTTAACGTGAAAATGTGTATTTATTTGGATAATCCCTAAACGCGGCAGTAAGCTCTTTGAGGAGTGGCTAGACAGGCGCGATTGAGTGAGCAGCTCTCTCCTCTGCGCTCCTTTGTAAAGCAGTAATGCTAGCGAAAGAGAGGTGCGATTGAGTGAGCAGCTCTCTCCTCTGCGCTCCTTTGTAAAGCAGTAATGCTAGCGAAAGAGAGGTGCGATTGAGTGAGCAGCTCTCTCCTCTGCGCTCCTTTATAAAGCAGTAATGCTAGCGAAAGAGAGGTGCGATTGAGTGAGCAGCTCTCTCCTCTGCGCTCCTTTTGTAAAGCAGTAATGCTAGCGAAAGAGGTGGTTAAATTCATGAGGAAAATGACATCCTCACGGCCCAGCAGCAGCTCGAGACGCTCAGAGCGTCAGCAATTGAAGGGTGATTTAAGACCATGCATTGTGTTTCACTCGAGCCTCAAAGAGATGTTAGCAAAAATTAAAGGGCCGAAGCCAGTTGCCGTGGCCATGCGTCCTCACCTTCCGCATAATGCAGGTTCTCACCGAGCATGGCCAGTTCGGGAAGTTCCTGCACCGAATTCGTGCGGAAATAACGCCCGGGTGTCACCACTGTGTGGATCGCCCGGAGGGCACGCTGGATCATACGGTAGAGGTGTGCCCCACTTGGGTAGAGCACCGCCGTGTCCCATCGTAAGGGCGATCGGCGCCAACGATCTCTCACGCTGGGCTTTGGTACAGGCCATGGTCCGAAGCGAGGAGGAGTGGCCGGCGGTCGCCTCCTTCTGCGAAGCAGTAATGCTACCAAAAGAGGAGGACGTGAGAGAGCGACCCTCATGCCCCAGCCGCCGGGATCCCGATCCCAATTTTCGGTCACTGTAGGCGCGGGCTTGCGGACGGTGAGCAACGGGTAGCTCACCGTCCGACCGTCCTGTAACCGTCCGGACCAAGCCCAAGTCGTCGACGGCACGTACTGTTCCACGCGCACCTCAAGGAGATTTCAGCAAACCGTAGGGGTCCAGCAGGATCAAAGCCTAGTAGGGCCATGGATTCGCTTCTGGAAGAAAAATCCAGCCCTGGTATGAAAAGCAAAGAAGGAACAAGAGTAGGTTTTGAATCAGTAAAAGTCTGAAACACCCTCCCAAAAAACCTTGCCGTCGCTCTGGGACGCAAAAGGCAACTGAAGAAACACAGTTGGGTTTTATTCAATAAAAGTCTGACACGCCTTCTCGCTGAAATGTTGTTTAATGACAACCCATCTCAAAAAAAAGTGGTTTATCTTAACCAATTTAAAGATATAAATATCATTATCGAAGGAAATATGATTCGAAGAATATCTGTTCTGTAGTTACTTAGCGATCAGAGTTGGCTGGTCATGTTTACTGAGGTTTTGAATTCATCTAGGTAAGTGGGGACTGCAAATTGGTTAACTTAGCGCAAGATACCCGTTAGTCAATTAGAACCCACAGGCATTTTGACCTAAAATGGACATCCGGGTTCGGTACCACTTCAAAAGGCTGAGTTCATGTTCGATTAATTGAATCTAGTTATTTTCTTTGTGTAAACGTAGCATAAAAGCACGCTTTTACTAAATTTTTCCTCTCTTGTGAACGGTATTTTTCCTTTCATAGAACTCTTGCCTTCACAAAGAAAATTGTTCTTCATTTAACAATATTGACGACAACAATGTCGCTGAGCGGAAATTAAGAATGTCGACTTAAACTCTGTATTCTTATTTTTACGAGAATCATTAAGTATCGACTATTTCGTATCCTATTTTTACATAGTGATGACCTCATTTTCATTACCTTTAGTTTTCATTGGGTCAGGTTTTTTATTTGAGGTGGGAAATATCATTTCGACTTCGCCCACTCTAGGGTAGAGTAAGAAAGCGTATCAGATATTTATTGAGTAAAATCACACTTGTGTTCTTCAGTTACTGTTGCCCTTTGCGTTCTATGTCCACGGGTTTCCTTTTCGAAAATTCCCCGTAGCCCTAGCGGGAATCTAGTCTGCAACATCTCTTTTATTTAGGTGCGTATAGAACACAATACGCCGTCGATGACTTGGGCTCGGTCAGGACGGTTACCGGACGAACGAACGACGAGCTACGCATTGCTCGTCGTTCGCTAGACCGGGCCAGCGATCGCCCTGCAACTTCCAACGCCCGGGGCGTCTCCTGTTGCCGACAGAGGTGCGAGGAGGTACATTCCATCATGCATGTGGCCGCCTTCTACGCTGGCATGACACTGTTTTTTTTAGGTAGTGAAAACAAAAGTTTACGTAAAATATATGATTATACTTTAGTTTAAAAACTCCATCTTATTAAAATCCATCTGTTGATGATATCAAACGTTAAAAAGCTCAACCTCTATGCAAAATAACCAGTAGGTATTCTATCCATCATTCTCTCTTGCTCATAAAAGACAGTGCCAGTACATTCAGCTTAGTCAGCGCCTACAGAATCGGCGCCACGGTAGCGTCTAATCTGTCCATTCATCTTTCCCGCCACAAATGCTCTTCAGTTAGAAGACACATGTCATGGTGACGTCACACGATCACATAAATTGCTCGCCTAATCTAACGTACGAATATCTCTTGAGTATTCGGACTAGGAGTTCACAGATTTTATGGACTGGATGGACTTAGAATTTATGTTAGCGTAAGGTACCCAAATATTTATTTATTTATCCTTTACAGGCCTCCATCCAATGCGACAGTGCAGTTAGTATTTATTTACTTATATCTAATTAAAAACTAACCTAAACTAGCTGAACATTAATATTTATCCGTCACCATCATTATAACAATTTTTGATCAATATAATATTCCTCATTTATATACTAATATAAATAATATTATAGTATATAAATCATATTATCATTATTATTTATTTCTATTTATTTATTAGATTACATACTTATTATATTTTTAAATATTTCCTTAAAAAAAAAACACAATAAAAAAAAAATATATAAAAAATAGTAGCCCACCGGCATCGGGAACAGAGTCCAAGCTGCCGGTGGTCAGGGCTCCTGAGAGAGGAATCTCCTAACGATGCGCGTCGTGTCCAGGAGTACTGCTTTTTGGATCAGGCCCTTAATTCAGCTGCCTAACGAGAGCCTCCTTAGATGTTGTTCAAGGCTCTTGGCTATTAAGCCATTGGCCGTTACGACTATCGGCACAATGATTGCTCTATCCACTTCCCAAATGTCGACAACCACGCGAGCTAAGTCAAGATACTTATTACTATTATCATTTTTATTGATTTATATTTATATCATAACTTACATTCCGTAATACTCATGCTAGTTCACTCAAAGAACACGCAAATACACTCAGTCTCTCGTGAACCTCGTTCACAACGCGGGTTGTTCTGGTGAGGGGGTCTTCGCCAGCAGATCGGTTCTGGCTACCGGCACGTTCAGTAACTGCGGGCGTCGGCGTCTCCACACGTACCGAGGCGGTCGGTAATATTGGCACTTCAAGAGTTACCTCGCTCTTAAATAGCAGAACTGTTTTTATGATATGCAGCCAGTAAAAAAAAATAGTGAGATGACAGAATGAGCGACAATTAACATTTTATATAATGGCGGGTCTATTTCATATTTTTCTTTGTATTTTAGACAGTTTCTGTAGTCAACATAATTATGTAATTATCCTTTTTGTATTGAACTCTGTTGTATGTGTGTTGTATGTAAAACCTACTAACCTAATTGATGACTATCAAGTAGGTACTCTGGTAAGCCACACCTTACTATTATTAGTATAGTATTAGTAGTAGGATATTACATCATTCCAGTAAGTACTGTGTGCGTGTATTACAGGAAGGTTTTTTTTTTGTTGGGAAAATCATCTAATGACATCCCGCGCTCTTAAGCGAAGCGGGAGGGCGTGTCAGACTTTTATTGACTAAAACTCACTCAAGTTCCTTCTTTGCCATTGTTCGAGTGCCTCGGGGATCTCTTTCGCATGACCCATGGCCCCAGCAGGCCTCTACCCTGCTGGGCCCCTACGGTTGCTGACATTTCCTTAAGGCACGCGTGGAGCACTACGCGCCGTCGACGACTTAGGCTCGCTCCGGACGGTTACCAGACGGTCGGACGGCGAGCTACCCATTGCTCACCGTCCGCAAGCCTGCGCCTACGGTGGCCGGTGGTGCGTGCGGCCGCCTTCTTTGCTACCATTACTGCTTCGCAGAAGGGGGCGTCTGCCTATTACAGGAAGGATGAAATAACCTTAATGACACTCTCTACAAATTGCTCTGGAATTGGTATGAACTTAAAAAGATAACCATTTATTTCCTAATTTAATTTGAGAAGTATATTGGTGTATGTTTGAAGTTAAAGCTCCGGTAAAATAGTAAATATATTATTCTAAATACATTTTGGATGCTTGATCAAGACAAGGAAACAGGAATGGTCAAAAAAAAACTTCTTTAGTAAATAGTTATAACGTATATGAGTTAATTCTTTGAATTTACGCTCGACAAATAGCCCAGCGTGTGTTGTACTAATTAATTACCCATTGAACTAAGCTTCTTCAATTTTCTAATTAAGTTTAAGAAACTTCAAACTATTTCTAAAGTATCTATCCCAGCATACACCTGAATTTCAGCATCCCAGATACAATCGTTTCAACTTGTTACGTCAAAGCAAAGTAACAATTAAGGGGACAGGACACGTCCCTATGGAACATCGAAAACCTTTTGTTCCATTCCACAGAACCACCAGCCTTTGAAGGAATGCACCAAGTCAAAGGCGCATCGAGCGGAACGTCAAAAGGAAATACAGTATAATTCAAAGTAGAAACACCGCTTTCTGAAAAGCGGAGAAAGATTCGCGCGTGCGCGGTGTGGGGCCCTCAGCCTCCGTTCAACTGTTCCGTCAGAACAGTTGCCTCACGAACGCCGCACTGAAGCGAACCTGAGCGAATTCTAACCGTCACCGCTCCCGCGCTCGATTTACGAAAACTTTTTTGAAAATGCGACGTTCTAGAATTTGGAACGTTTTTTAAATTTTCATTTTCTTTTTTACGTTAATGTACTTAGTGAAAATGAGTTTGTTGAAAACTTTTGTGATGAAGTGGTCACAGTTGTTTGTACTCGGAGTTTCAGTGTTGTTTCGATGTACGGATTCTGTCGGTAAGTTTTAGAAAATATTATAAATAAACGAAATTACCTACTCCATAAAATATTTCATTACGAAAATAAACTACGGTAAATTTAATTCAAGCACCCGTGTATTTAATAAACGAAGCTTCGCTGTATATTTTTCACCCGTCGACGCTAATTAATCGCGAAACTTAATTCAAAGTTAACTAACTTAATTTGTCAGCAGTTGCTTCGTCTTTTGCAGTAAATAAATAGCTACCTAGTATTTAATGAGGTTGACAGGCAAGTAAATTAGGAAACTGTTTTATTTCATATTAATTTTGTGTAGTAAGTTGGTTGCTTTCTTTTATTCAAGAAACAGTGAACTAAGCTCGTAAATAGCTTTTGTAACTGGCTTGGTAATAAATCTTAACGAGAGATTTATTACCCTCAATTACTGAGCTAATATCGTTTGCGTCCGATAAATTCTCTATCAGATTTTTTTAGGTAGCCAAAAATCGTTTCAGTATTCAATCGATTACTTACTTTGTGAGTTTTACTATATGGCTCCGAAACGTGGTCGCTTACAATGAGCCTCATCAGAAGGCTTAAAGTCACTCAAAGGGCAATGGAAAGGGCTATGCTCGGAGTTTCCTTGCGCGATCGCGTCAGAAATGAAGATATCCGCAGGGAAACTAAGATTACAGACAAAGCCCGTAGTATCGCCAAAGTGGAAGTGGGAAGGCCCATTGCTCGCAGAACAGATGGTCGATGGCGACGAAAGGTTCTGGAACGGCGACAACGTACCGGAAGACGCAGCATTGAAAGGCCTCCCACACGGTGGGACCGATCACCTGGTGAGGGTCGCGGGAATCCGATGGATGCGAGACGCACAGGACCGGTCACTGTGGCGAAATTTGGGGAGGCCTATGTCCAAAAGTGGACATCTTTCGGCTGAAATGATGATGATGATGATGATGATGGAGTTTTACTATAAAATATGCTATAACAGAAATTCTTGTTTGATATTGGATCTGTAGTTATCCCAGCTTGGCACTATTGTAATATTACGCACACATCCGGTTAACATGATAGGTAATTGACGTGAAACGAAGTAGTTGCCTACGTTGCGTCCGACAAGAATAGGCAGGGAATATGACCGTTATGTATACATACCTACTTTTCGATTTGCGCATGTCGTTATAGTTGGGTAATGGAAAGGGTTTGTAAGGCTCAAGGAAACGGTTGCTTTAAGGTAGGTACCCTACCTAGGGAACGAAAAATTGGTATTAGTGATATAAAGGCACCCACAGATTTAAAGGCACATTTAGTTGCAGGCACAGGAAAAATTACAGTTTTTTCGCTATAATACTTAGTATTGCCAATGTTTTAAAGCGTCATTAAAAACCTACTAATTTAATTAGATGTTTGATTACACTCAATAAAATTTTTGTCTCCTTTTGTTTTATTCTATTATTGAACTAAGTTCAATTAGTAATTTAAGTAACGGTATTTTATAATTACGAAAACTGTCTTGTTCCCAAACTTCAAAGTTTAAATATCTAATTGAAACAGTACTTTACAGAACAATCTAGATGTTGGTATCCTTTGTTCTTAAAGGTCAAGTTCTTCAAGGTAAACGCTGATAGCAGTTTACGGTATACAACCCGACTCTTGGGGTACACCCGGCCACATATGGTGATGAATGAGATTTGTTGGGTCCCTATTTTTTGAATGGAAGCCCCAAACATAAATTAAGTGATCTCTGGGAGAAACCACATCATGTTATCATGTATTATTAAAAACCTCATAAGAGTGCCATGTAAAGTTAATTAGACCTACTTTGATGTGCCAAGGGCGTTCTAATCTACAAATGATGGACACAATCAGAGCTTCTTATTCTTTTGCCCTGTCAACATTCTATAAACCTTAGAGATCAAAAACTTTAAACGCGGTTTTCTCAATAGCTCAACTGTATGGGAAGAAGTGTTATTTCTCGTCTACGTTCACTTATAATCAATAGGTCTATATTAATCCATTTAAAGTCTATCTATTGTTCTATAAGATACACTTTGAAGGATAGTGGGCGTATTTATGAGATGTAACAACTCCCATTTAATTGGCTAGTCTTTCAATAAATAATTCATCATCATCATCATCATCATTTCAGCCGAAATACGTCCACTGTTGGACATAGGCCTACCCCAAGCGTCGCCACAATGACCGATCCTGTGCTTCTCGCATCCACCGCACTCCGGCGACCCTCACCAGGTCGTCGGTCCACCTTGTGGGAGGCCTTCCAACGCTGCGTCTTCCGGTGCGCGGCCGCCACTCTAGAACCTTTCGGCCCCATCGACCATCCGTTCTACGAGCAATGTACCCTGCCCACTGCCACTTAAGTTTGGCGATTCTTCGGGCTATGTCGGCGACCTTGGTTCTCCTGCGGATATCTTCATTCTTTATGCGATCACGCAAGGAAACTCTGAGCATAGCCCTTTCCATTGCTCTTTGGGTGACTGTAAGCCTTCTGATAAGGCCAATAAATAATTACGTGCTTAAAATAAAAAATAAAAGATTTTTGGCCACATCTTAAAACATGAAAAACATTACAAAGTTATTTTCATTGAAGATTTCCTTTTATGATAAACAAAAAAACAGCCATGAAGTAAATGAAACCATTTGAATAATCCACTCTCATTAACTTTGAGTTTCAAATACTTTTTATGGATCTTCTATTTTTCTCAGCTTTAACCGCCACGAATATTAAAAAGTTTGGCCTTCAATTAAAATTCATTTAGAGTTGTGGCAACCCTTTTTTAATATCAATCAGGTATTTTCGCCAAAATATGTTAAAGATCATGGAAGTAATTATGATATCTAAAGTTGTCGAACTTGGGAGTTGCCAAACGATAAAC
This sequence comes from Mythimna pallens, assembly GCA_961205895.1. NCBI lineage: Eukaryota > Metazoa > Arthropoda > Insecta > Lepidoptera > Noctuidae > Mythimna > Mythimna pallens. The sequence goes on along the minus strand of OY540828.1, from coordinate 26,016,246 downwards.
TGGATCGACCTAATACCGGTCATTAATAGACTTGGATCGGTATCATCATTATTAAACTTAAACTATTGTTAGTGAGGAGGTCGGTGGCTGGAGATAGCTCGCTTCGCATCTTGGCGAGTTACGAAACTTATTGACTTGTGGGTTTTGCCGAGGCAATTAATATACATAGGATCGTCGAAATGACAAGTCATCGAGACGATCGTGTCATGAGATTAACTGTAGTCATAATGATCCTTCTGTATACCAACTGTGGAAGTCGAGTCGAGTCGAGTCGAGGTTGGCGCTACAAATATGTAATACGCCTTGCTGTGGGCAAAAACAGACCGTGGATGACTGATAAAGTTGGTTCCAATTCCACAAAAACTAAATTTTTTCCTAAGTCGGGAGGGTAACACTGTGGAAAAATATAGAGAAGAAAATCTTGTAAGTTTGCCTTGAGTATTATGACATGAGCAAAGGTATTACTGTTGTGTAGTTGAAGAAAGAAAGAAAATTGATTTATTTGGTACAATACAAGGCCCACAAACACTAGTTAGGTATACGAAACAATAAAGAAAACAAAAATGTGCCTCACGACTGCGCCAAAGTTGGTCCGGTTTAGCATAAATGCCAGATAACTGGTGCCTGACGCTGGTTTTCACCTAAACCTGAGGTTGTAACGTCACGGACATAAACCAGTCTTGTAGTGTAATGTGAAATAAATTTATTTGTGGCTTATATTCTTAACATAAAATAAGAATTTAATTGGCTTATGTATTTATTTCTGTTTTGTAAAATGATAAACTGTAAAATTTAGATAAAACATCAACACGAATGAATATCATAAATGTTTATTTTTTTTATTGAATACGAAATTTTATTATCGTTTATTTCAGGCATATTACCCCTTAGCAATATTATAGAATTAAATAAAATTAAAATTGTCATAACATAATGAATTAATTAAATTAAATTAGATAGAAATGATTGAAGCGGTGATATTATTATCTATATAATTCAATATAGACTTTATCAATCAAAGATTGATCAGCATTCAAATTATACGTTCATATTAAACACCAATAAAGGAGTGTTCGAATGTAGATTAGCTGTAAATTCTGAACATTGCCAAGTTATTTCATTCGCGTTTCGTTTCTAACTGTTCTTGTTTGAGCACAGTTTGAAATAAAGTTGCCATTAATTAATAAATGGCTTTTGTTTTGAAACATCTGATGTTATCTTGTTATGACTTCTAAGATTTTAATTTTAATGTTGTGTATGTGAAACTGAGATAACTTTTAAATCATCGCTAATTGATGTTGGCAGAAAAAAATAATAATTCTAGTTTATCTTCATTTGAGACAGTACTGTATTAAGGCTCTTGCTCATACTTAGTGCCAGAAAACAGTGAATTTCTGAAGCCTACTCCTCGGTAACGGCTGTGTTGATAGCGTTGAAAAAAACACATATTTATTATGGATATAACATTTGATTTTTTCGTATGACTAATACTTATGGCAAAAAAAAATAACAACATGATTTTTATCGCTTGTTTTCCTACTCCTTACAAATGGCTTTGATCTTTAGAAATATGTTTACACAAAAAATACTGATTAAGTGTTCTTCAGAATGCTCACTTCATAGCCTAATGTAAATCAATCAATATTTTGCAAAGAAAATGGTTTTAAAGCGGGGCTCTATGCGGGCGCAGGCGGCAGTACGACTATGTGTGCATTTAAATCCGGCCAGATGTTCAAGGAACTATACGCCTTAATGTTTAATCTGTGGAAATAATTGTTCTCAATGACTTGAAACCTAACTAAGGTTTAAACTACTTAACTGTCACACAAGATTCAAAATTCAAGATTCATTTATATTCATTGTAAAACATAGGTACATGATAGTTCTTATATAATATATTGAGAGCACTATGTTTTTTCTCTAGGGCGTACATAATACATTCAATATACTTAATTATAACAAGAATTTAATACAGATTTGTAGACACAAATAACGAATAAAATTTTGATAATTTATCGCATTAAGAATTTGCAATCACATAGGACATTGTCGATTAAATAATTAGATAAATTATGTGTAGTAAGGCAAAATAATAGAATTAACAACTGTTGGTAGTTGTTGCATTGAAATGAAAAATTGACAGCACTTATTTAAAGAATATTAAAGAATTTGAATGATGTCATAAAATAAAATTAAATGTCAAAATGTACAATAAAAGACCTTCTCCTTTGATGACGAGTTCCTACAACTATGAGATGATTTACAAAGAATTTGCTTGGTTAGAGATTCTTGTTACGAGAGCTATAATATTAACTGTATATATAATCTCTTAACCGACTGCGGACCCAGGTTGACCGCTGTAAAAACAATCTACCCACATTCGGCATCCTCGACCTCTACCACAATGGCAGGACATGCGTCACCTGCTATAATGTTGCCCATCTTGCACAACCACCTGGACTTATTCCTTATTTTTCAGGATTTATTCGACGCCAATAACAGACCCGTACAGATTGCCAAATACTGATCTGGAAAAATTTCGTTTGAGTACATTGACACAAAAAGAATAAAAAGGACTGTATTGTAATAATAATAATCTTTATTCAGGTAAGTTACACCCATATCATTAAATAACACAACACTATACATGACACAATTTACATTAACTAATAAGACTAGTGATTAATAATAAACAAATAAAATTGCCTCAAATTTTGAATTAATTAATAAAACACAATAATTACATTACATAATACAAAAATAATAAATAAACAATACATCAATATAAATTCAATCAAAAACAAAGTCAATCAATTAAAATCAAATTATGTAAATTAAAATAATGGAAAATTAAAATCAAAATAAATTAAAATCAGAGTCAAACAAAATAATATAGGCAAATGTTAACCTTACGGTCATATTTATAAACTTGTAAGTTCATATTTGTTTTTCAAATGCCGACCATACTGCATTCCCATTCTATCAGCACCTATTAGTCCGCCACGACAAAGTTGCTAACACTCTAATAAATAACCATTTCCGTGCTATGCTCAGGGTCTCAGCAGACATCCAAGTTATTATCAGTTCAATACTGCGGCGAAGTTCGGCAGCACAGTTAATAAATTGTTAATATGTTCCTCTGGGGAACCGCAAGGAACCGCACGCCACCGCGTCGTCCCGCACGGGTGAGTGTAGCGAAAACCGGGCTGTTCGTAAGTACAAGTTCTGGTGGGGTGCTACATTCATTTAGGTATTTTATCTACGTGTTCTGGTTTCTTAGGAATGTTCAAGGTGTTATGTTATTTCGTTTTGTTCTTTGATTTTTAGGTTCAGGTGCCTAAGCACCTATCCTTAGTGTCCGCAACCATCACGCGTTAATGACAGATGTACGCCTGTAGCTTCTGCCTGCCACCATAAGAAAAAGAATGAGTTTATATCTAACTACCTTCTACTAGCAGCTTCGTCCGCGTGAATGTAAAAAATATCATTCTAGTGCAGGTATGCGCAGTGGCCAGTTGACAGGCTACCATAAAAAAATGCGCGTATTCCGCACTGCGTTTGACGTCCTTGAACGTTGGCTAGTTAAAAGGCCAGTGTGCTTTATTGGTTATCGTTTATGATCATAAGGTTCAACATTATTATAAAAGTTTTTGAATTATCGACCTTGAAGTGATCGTCCAGTTTACTGGGCACTTTGTATGGGCCGCCTTATAAAGGGATAAGGCGATTTTTTATGATCTTTTGTCCGAAAAAAAACTTTGAATCGCTCTAGTGTAAACATGCTAACATGTCGCTTGGTAAATATTGCCTTTCAAGCGTCGATGTGGATACTTTAATAAGATAGAAACATCGTTTCTTCAGACATGAAATTGTTCCAGAAGCAAAACAAAGCCCTTGAAATCCTTCTCACAGTCCCATAAACTAATTGAATGTTATCCATTCATTGTGTTACGCAACATTAACAAGCTTTCCTTCCACACTTAACACAAACAGAATCAAGCGCCTTCAATACAGCGCATACTCGAATTAATCAAAGAAAAATACATTTTCGAATCTCCAGTTTCTTTTGAAAGTCCCCATCGGTGTGGATGTTGGGTATAATTGGGTTCCATTGAGGGCTCGGTTCTCGGGTCGGTTCTTGAGTATTGAAGCAATTAGATATTAATTTGTTTAGGAGTACCGTCCGAATGAACAATTGATGTGGTTAATGGTAGCAGCCATATTGGACCCAGGCCTTGTATTGGATTAGGCGTAAATACCCGTGACGTCATCGGGACCTCTTGTTATTTGATTGGTGGTACAAGGGACTGTGTTTGGAAATATGAGAAGTAAATTGGCATGAAAAGGGAGTTTGAGATATTTCTATTTATGATAAACCAACTGAATGTTATTATATTTGTGTAATGTACCAAAAAATTGTGCATTTAACATCAAATTACTTACGTTATATTCAAAAGTTTCATAAAAACTGATTTTTCTTTCACAAAAATATTTAGTTAGGTACTGAAACATTTAAGCTATAAGGCAGACATTTATTTAGATGAGTAATGCCCAAGAACCGCTTAAAGAAAACCTCTATATTAAAACTACAGAAAGAAATGGCCACAAAAGAGTTATAGTTTTAATTTTAAAATTTAATCTGAGGATAAAAAATGTAAGGTGCCCTTGTACCTGCCAGTTTTATTTGTATTTTTCGTTTAATATCTGAGAAAGTAACTTTTGATGTTTTATTTTTTGCTTTGAAATATTAATCATTTTCGACTCAGTGGAGTTACATCTAAAATTAACTTTAAAATATTTTTAAATTTCTTCGGACATTTTTAATGCACGTTCAATCAAGTAAGCTCCATCAATCTTCTAAATCAACATTGTTGATGGGTTTTTCCAAAAAAGAGTACTTCACCCTTTTCAAACAGGGTTGTTATGCACATAATACTTAATTTAAAATAATGCCATATAAATCTTGTCAAACACCGCATGATTTAATAATGTTTACCCTTAATACCTTTTTATGTCGGCAAACAAGCAGGCGGTCTACCTCGTGGTAAATGGTGCAGGCACCTCAGATCTACCTTAGATAAAATTCTCGGATTCCATAATGGTGCCTTTAAATCATGAAACCAAAACGCAGTAATTGTTATTTATAGGTACTATGTATATTTGTTTTGAAGTAGGAAATCATCCAGTGAGTTCTTGCGCTCTTGGGTGGAGCGGGTGTCAGACTTTTACTGGCTAAAAGCACACCTGTGTCTTTCGGTTGCCTTTCTGTTCTAGGTCCACAGGTTTCCCTTTCAGAAGTCGACCCATGGCCACAGAAGGCTTCGGTGCTGCTGGACACCTACTGCATTGCTTAAATATCTTTGAAGCTCACGCGAAACACTACGTGCCAAAATACTATAGGAACAACCAACCTCTCTAAATAAACCTACGAAATTTAATTTTGTCAGCTCAAGATGATATATAGAACATAAAGAAATAATATTCTCCTAATATTAGAAATGTCTTTGTTCATTAATCACGCTTAGAACATAGCTGGGATTGTTAGAAAGAGTAACCTCAGCCCTGTAATAAAAAGGCTACAGGGACGCTGGGCTGGAGCCAGAAGGCTACTGAAGAAACACGGGATGTTAGTTAATAAAAGTCTAACCCTTCCTCTTGTTCCACCCAGAGCGAGAAAAGTTATTAGAGACTACAATGCGAATAAGATGGACAAATAAAAATTAAATAAGAATAAGATCGACTTAACGCTATGTTGTGATCTCATAACTGTCAAATTGAATAAATTGTGTAGGGTGAGCAAAACAAGATACTCGTATTTTTTAATAACATTTATTTAAGAATCTTGGACGAAGCATATTCAATCACTATTTAGTTATTCAATTTTGCTCATGTTTGCGTGATCATCGTCGTCGCTATCACCATCATCATCACTGCTTCTTTCCTCTATAAAATAAAACATGAATTAGTATAGCTTTTTAATATTACGAGTAATTTCACCAACTGTTATTTTAATGATAATAGGAACTGTTACCTGTATTTATGATAAAATTGAATCAAAATCTAGCTTTTCAATACCGCTCATCTCGGCATCACTTCACATCACTTTGATTTAACTAAGACTTGGTTAAAAAAAAGCGTTCTTGATAAGTTTTCTTTGCAACCCGTACTTTTCAATCAATATTTGATAGGTAGAGGTCATCCATAATACTTGAATTTCATGCAAACATAGCCATCGGCTAAGTTATCTGTATAAATAAAAATAAAAGTCTTCTTTATATATAAAGATGAATAGCTGTTTGTTAGTCTCGCTAAAACTCCAGAATGGCTGGACCAATTTGGCTAATTTTGCTCTTGAAATATTTGAGATAGTCCAGGGAGGGTTTAACGGTGCTAAAAAATGGAAAAAAAAATAACGAAAAAAAATCCGAATACAGCTCCATATCGAATTAAAATGTAATTTTAAAATGAACTATGCTAGTTCTGGTAATGATAGCAGACGGCGTTAACCTATGACAGTTTAGCTAAAAGTTATCACACCATTCATTGACTATTAGGCGGTACGAAGTTCGCCAGATCAGCTAGTTAGGGTTCCGTAGCCAAATGGCAAAAAACGGAACCCTTATAGGTTCGTCATGTGTCTGTAAAGATTTACAAAAAAAAATAGAAAAAAAAACAATAAATTTTGGGGGCTCCCCATACTTAGAACTGAAACTCAAAATTTTTTTTTTCATCAAACCCTTACGTGTGGGGTATCTATGGATAGGTTTTCAAAAATAATATTATTATATATACTGAATAGTTTGCGCGAGAGACACTTCCAAAGTGGTAAAATGTGTCCCTCTCCCCCCCCGTAACTTCTAAAATAAGAGAATGATAAAACTAAAAAAAGTGTTAGTACGGAACCCTCAAAAAAGTGTAGTAGTTTTTTTTTTAATACGTCATAAATCGTAAACCGCAATTTACCTTTTAAGTTTGTACGGAACCCTCAGTGCGCGAGTCCGACTCGCACTTGCCTAGTTTTTTTTAAATAAATATTACAACAGCAAAATAGATAGCTAGTACTATTGCCTACCAGTAACTAGTAGAGGAGGGGCTGATTGACTAAATCAGACTTTACGGCACCCCCTCCCCCTATGATCAGTAAATCTACTGTCAAACCTTGTTAAAGATTAAATTCGCCGGCTACAACAAACGAACAAAGTAAATCAACGAACTGCGAATTAGATTACATTAGTCTACTCAGAATCGTTACTCAGGCGCGGCCGTCTATATTAGGTCAATTAAAAACAGTTCAGTATTTTTTTTAATGATAAACTGATACTGGAGAAATCGAAGAAAAAAAATCAAATTTGATAAGCTCACTTGTAATGGCTATAATCTATAGATACCATAATAAAGAACTTGCACGCTATGCAGGTTCAGCTAAAGGGTATGTATATTTACAGCTAAAAAGTGAAATTAAAAATCTTTTAACAAAAATAAATCAACCGACTTCAATACAAAAAATACAACCGTCTAAAACCAAAAATTGTCAACCAACTTAAATACAGAAAAAAAAAACACTAAAAGGTGCAAAATAACTTCAGTTTCGGTAGTCGGGGCAAAATAACGAAGAAACACAACCAGAAAGAACTAACACCCTTTTTTGTAATTTTTTATATTGGCCTAGTCCATTCATGAGCTAACTATTGTACTCACAACTGAATACAGGTTTTTCCGAATAAAAAGGAGACTTTATTATAATTGTTGGTATAGGTGTACATTATATTGTTACACTTATATTATAAAAGTGAATGTTGGTGAGAGTGTTATGTATGTTTGTTACTTTTCACGCTCGAACGGCTGAAGGGATTTGAATTAAATTTGGCACACGGATAGACCATGTTGAATTTTATTTATTAATTGGTTCACCAACAATTTTTTACATTGGTATTATTCTAAAGTTAACATGCAATAAATAGAGTAAAATGGTGTAACAATCACTTATAGGTAAACTCCGCATGCATTAAGGATAAGTTGTTTATGAGAAAAAAAAGCAAACTTAACTAAAGTAATCTAAAATTATTATTGAAAACACGCGTCATTCTACATACATATCTAATCCAATTCGAGAAGATATTTATAAATATAAAAAAAGATACTGTTATACAATAAAACAAAAAATACTTTTTGTCCTATGAATACGTTCCCTTGAGACAATTTTCTACTTTCACGCAGGCGAAACCGCAAGCAGCAGCTAGTTATACATACTACCGACACCTCTACTCACAACTGAAAAGAAATAGCGTGATAATAGTTCAATAAGTCACGTACAATTAAATTCTATACCAGCTACGTGCAGCTATTTTAGGAGCTTAGTAATAATTAGGGTAATTAACGGTATGTAGGTACTTAGTAATCGTAAACACATTAGTAATTTTCACATGATTAGTCTGCACGAGTTTGTTTCGTAGCGAAATTCTCTAAACGTTTTGTATCAAGTTTTGTAGATCTATGGATATTAGAGTTATATTGAATTGATGTTGGTTGTGGCCGTGTTTGTTTTGATATATCGTGTTACTTTTCATAAGTAATTATGAGTTTTTCTAAACCTTATACAGACACAAGAAATGTTTTTATCACCATATTTTACTATTTCGTGATTTAAACATTACTTTCTCAATAAATATTTTATTTTACATTTCAATTTTTCATTAAATAAATATTATAATACCTGTTATGTTTTTTTTAAAATAAATTCTTCTAACAGAAGTTTGCCAATTTTTTCCACCCATTAAAAGGTTAATAATTGATGTGTTTATTTTGCATATAGGTTAACACTTTTATACGTCAATTTAAACTAGAAGAGGTCGGTCAATATTCTCATGGCATTATACGTTATTTCATTCTATCACAATGTAAAAATGTAATTCCTTCTGCATTATGTGGTTCTTTTCGTAGGAACTGTGCTTTTTATCGAAAACAGAGGCCTACTTGTGCCACCATGCCATAGTATAGCCATGCCATATTTTTTATCGTGAAATTATTTTCATAATCGAATCAATACTTCCAGAGATCACCTTTTACAATCAATTTTACTTTATTTTAGATTAAGGTTTTTTTTCGGTGCGAAAATCATCTTATGACATCCTTCGCTCTTGGGTGGAGCGCGATATAGTGTCAGTTTTTTACTGACTAAAAATCCACTCCTGTCCCGTCGTTGCCTTTCGTACCAGGGGCGAGTCTTCCTTTTAGAATCAGACCCTTGGCCCCAGTAGGCTTCGACCCTGCTGGGCCCCTACAGTTGTTGACATCTCCTTGAAGCGCGCGTGGAACAGTACGCGCCGTCGACGACTTGGGCTCGGTCCGGACGGTCGGACGGCGAGCTATCCATTGATCGTCGTCCTCAAGCCAGCTCCTACGGTGGCCGGAAATCGGGATCGGAATCCCGGCGGTTCCTACCGCTGATCGCCCCCACGACGGAATACGATCAAGGAGGACGATACCGTAAGGCCGTTGCCTCACGGAATCGTTCTCTTCCTTTGCTAGCATTACTGCTTCGCAGAAAGAGGCAACCGCCTGCCACTCCTCCTCGCTCCGGACCAAGGCTCGGCGCGAGAGATCGTCGCCGTCGATCGCCCCCACGAGGACACGGCGTTGCGCTGCCCAAGCGGGGCACACCTTCACCGTGTCCTCCGGGATTTTAGATTAAGGTCAAAGTTTGAAACTTAACTTTATTAACAATATTGTTTGCGTCTATAAAACGGTGGCAAACACGATATAGAAATATGTTTGCACCGCGCAAGCAACGTAGTGTGCACGTACATGTAATAAATGTCTCGCCTACGTGCTAGGTGCAGCATTAAATGCACCTCCGATGCGTTTTCTTCTAGCTTTGGTTGCTTCTCTATTTATTGGGAAAATACTATAGAATATCAAACACAAATACTTATTTCAACCAAATGATTTTCAGGCACTTTTGAAATGGCAAGGAGTCGCAGTTGGTCAGTCAACTACATGAATCTTTTCTGACTATTGCAATAAGTTTGTGTTTTTGGTTTACCCCATATCTACGAGTAACCAAGGCTTAGGTATGTGGCATGTGTGTGGTGTGCTGACCACAGTAGCCATCCTGTGCACCCACACGACAAACTATATGAAATGTGTCAGAGTCTTATTATTATTTAACAAGCCTAAACTATCAATGTTTTTTTTTTTATTGATAGGCTCGCGTTTGACCACTATCTCACCTGATGGTGAGCGATGATGTGGCCGACGATGGAGCAAGCTTGCCGAGAAGTACCTATTCACTCTTGACTTAAAGACCCCTAGGTTGTAGCTATCTGGGAACACAGACTCCGGCAAGGAATTCCACTCCTTAGCTGTACGCATTATGAATGTGTTCCCAAAACGCTTTGTACGTATGGGTGGGATGTCCACCATGTACCGATGGCGCAACGCCGTACGTCTAGTGGTCCGATGATGGAACGGACTAGGTGGAATTAAATTGTGCAATTCCAACGCACACTCCCCGAAGTGTAATCGATAGAAAACCGACAGGCTAGCAATTGGGCGTCGATGCTCAAGGCTTTGGAGTTTGGATTCGACAAGTGCAAGTGATGATGACACCCTCAAACAAAATTTTACAAAGAGGATTCATTTTCCCAAGAAAAAAATAGAGCAACAGTTTTAAAACGCCATCTAATCTAACCCGAAACTCGACACGTCTAAAACTCTCGCATGCCGTACCAGTTTACTGGGTACCAGGCTCACATAATAGCGAAGATAATGACATCGATAACCGCAGACAGGATGCGATACCGCCTCGAAGCGATGGCAACCGATACCGACACCGCTGTGGGGGGTTATATGCCGTGCGATTACAACGTGGTGAAATTGAGGATGTGTGTTGTTTATGAGATTATTTTTAAAACTAAAATTGTATAGTTTTGCTGTGGACTTTTTCTACGAATGTCGGAATATAAATCATATTTAAATATGCCCAAACTTTTCTTAACCCGGTTAGGCTGGTAGCTGACTCGTCCTCTATTCTAACGGGAAGCAGCATTTTCCATAATATGAATGACTTAATCATAACACCCTTTGGCTAAACTGGTCGTCAAACTCTTAAAATACTACTGTTTTGTCCACTAATGACGACATGTTCGCTTTGCAATGGTAGACAAACGTTACTTAACAAAAGATCAATCCGTACTTCTACTATTATCTAAAGAAAAATTTTCGTCTTTATTTTGATTTTGATTTGTCAGTCAACCTCTTGTTTACTTTTAAAAGTTATTGGACCTTTCAACTCCTTAAATTATTGCAAGAACATTTGTTTATTATCAGAGAAACTCATTAACGTTGGATCTGTCAGAAGATTCAAAACCTGGATCATAGGAAACCGCAGCAACCGACCCACGAGCCAAATCAAATAAAATTACCGAAAACTCGGCAGAAAATACCGCTTTGAAAGCAATAAAATATACCGCAAGCCGCAGGCAAAGCTTGTTAATACCACATCGATGACAACGATACAGTCGGGGTTAAAATTGGGAAGGGCAAGAGTTATTAAAAATAGAATATTGTTCGCCTTTCCCCGCTTCGGAATTGAAAGAGGCTATATTATTTGTGGTTGTATATATATCAGAGGCTTCAGTTTCATCATCATTTGCCTGAATTTGTTCTATTTTACCTGAAGTAAGTGCAACAGGTTTTTTTTTCCATTCTGTCCTGTAACTCGTCGCTCTCACTAACTCATCAGCTTGATTTTATCCTAGAAAATGTAAGGTTCCGAGTTCCGGCAGGATGGATCAACGAAGTGAAGCCACGGATAGAGCTAAATTTTACGTAAAACAAGAAACTCTATCTCCTTAACTGAAGCTTGAGTGACTCGTGCACCTGTGTTCTTTTGTTACCTTATTCATAAACTTACCTATTATTATTCGTATCAGTTCTCAATTTACCTATTACGATATCTTCAAGTAACGAGCTAGTTTTGTTAATGATGTTTTGAAGACGGAAACTTCTCCTGCAATATTAAATTAGTATCGACTCCTGTTCACAAGTTATACCAAGATTACTGAGGCGCGTTACTTTGTAATTAACGGTGAGGTATTTTAAAATGTTTGGTTATCACTTTTAGACAAAAATCTGCATCTTTGCTCCGTAGAGTGTTAGCTCTAACTCCGTCTTGAAGATCATACTGATTCTTCTCTGCTAGGTGATGTTCCTCAAACATGCATTATGAACGAGAAACTACTAACAAAATAGGTACTATTATTTGACTAACATACGTTTTCTTTCTTCTGTACTAACCCTAAATGTTGCTGATCCAAATTAAAGTATTTAAATTTTTAAGATTTACTTATATGTGGCGGAGTGGTAAGACCCCGAATAACGAGTTGTAGGTCGCGGGTTCAAACCCATCCAGGCGCATTACTTTGTGTAATTTATTTTATAACCACTGCTCTCAAAACGCTGAAGGAAAACATCGTGAGCAAACCGGAATGTCCTAGAACCAAAAAATTCGAAGACATGTGACATTCACCAACCCGCACAGGGCCCGTGTGGTGGATTACAGCCCATTTGCTCTCCTAGAGAGAAGGCATGAGTTCTAGTAGTGGGAACATTAAAAGTCTGATTATACTGTGGCGACCATGCAGGTTCCACAAATTTTTTAATTTTATAATTTATACATTTCTAACTCATTAATGTCAGAACGTAGTGTTATCATAAAATATTAAATTGTTCTAATGAAAAATATTATAGTTAGGTGTTTTGTTTCAAGGGGTAGATATCAATTATGACAATTAGGGTGCAGCACCGTGGCTTTTCTGGAGGTTTTGTCACAGTGGGGTCTAAGCATGACAAGTTTTGTCACAGTGGGGTCTGTGGGGTGGGCAAATTGAACTTGATAATCTCGATGACTGCATCTCACTAATAAATGGTGATCTTCTGGAGTTTAGTGATGCGTCAAACAGATTTCGGGTTACTGTCAACGTCAGTAAATGCCAGGCTATTCTTATTGGTAGTTCATACTTTTTACGTAGCTTAGACACTAGCCGACTACTGCCACTTCTTTTCGGCAATACAGATATCCCTCTCTCGCCAGACGTTAAAGACATTGGCTTATATATCGACGACAAGTTAAGCTGGAATAAGCATATTGCTCAGGTTAGCCAGAGTCACCTTCACGCTGCGATCTCTCTATAGATTCAAGAAATTCTTTGCATCAAGCACTAAAACCACTTTGGTCCAATCGCTTGTCTTACCTATAATTGACTATGCTGATGTTTGTTACTCTGATCTATCCCAGGAACTTCTCAACAAATTGGATCGACTTCTCAATAACTGTATTCGTTTTATATTTGGCCTTCGTAAATAGATCATATTTCTATTCACATATTTTTGTTGTTTCGAATTAAAATAATGATTATATTATCCATCTTGTTGCGTCTATTGTGAGTTGAGACACTCATCTCGTTTCCCCGAACTTCAAACCTGTGTATAACTCCTTCTCCGTCACTCAGTGACTCGCGTTACCTTGCTATAATTAACGGCAGGTAATCTTGACATTTTTGCTCATTGCTCAATGGGCCGAGCACGCTTACCGACTCGGCTACACATCGAATTTATGATGTGTTACTAACTCAGGATGTATTGAACAGGGATATAAATGGAGGAGACACACAATGGATAGGGAAATGTATGGAGATGGTTCGTGATAAAATTATTTGATGGCGTATTCTGGTGAGGGGGTTAAGAACCGGGGCAACGATCTAGACGAGAATAATAATACAGTAAAAAGGATAGTGAAATATATCGAGAGGATATTAGGTATATGTCATATTCTTGATATCGAAAATACGTCGTTTAATCAATAGGAAAATTGGCAAAATGATAAACACTTTGTTAAGTGTTTTTATGATACGTATGTAAGCATGTATTATTCTATACCTCTTTTATGTTATATTAAGTCGTACATTGGTTATCGATTAATAATATGGGTGTTAGTTACCATTAAATAATACATAGTAGCTGCAAAACAATACTAAAATAATTTGAATTTAAAGAAAATGTTTGTAACGGCCGAGATCGCAATGATGGCAACATCCCCTCCCTATACCTACAAAAGGGCATGTCGCCATTATTGCGCGCTCAGTTTCTGTCCGACGTTTGTGGAGTTAACAACCCGTGATTTGCACGTAAGTTAAATAATAAATTGAGGGTATTTGATGTTTGATAATATGTTGCTTCTATGTTATAATTGTGAGTAAAACTATTAGAATATTAACTATAATTATTAATAAATGTGTATCGTATTGCTTATGAAATGTTATTTGTTCTTTAAAACCTGTTATTGATATTGGAAATATTAAAACCCACTGTATAATGAACTAGTCTTTTGATTTATCCTACAATTCAGAAGTGGGATTAGAAGCCCATTCTAATATGTTTTTTTTTTTGTGTTATTTTTTTCCCGGTCGAAAATTATGGATAAGCAACGAGTGCCAAGCAGCCGCCGCTCACACAGCCCGATGGACCGCAGCCCAAGGAGTCGCAGCCCCAGGGGACTCCGCACCAGGGGACTCCGCACCAGGGGACTCCGCACCAGGAGACTCCGCACCAGGGGACTCCGCACCAGGGGACTCCGCACCAGGGGACTCCGCACCAGGAGACTCCGCACCAGGGGACTCCGCACCAGGGGACTCCGCACCAGGGGACTCCGCACCAGGGGACTCCGCACCAGGGGACTCCGCACCAGGAGACTCCGCACCAGGGGACTCCGCACCAGGGGACTCCGCACCAGGGGACTCCGCACCAGGGGACTCCGCACCAGGGGACTCCGCACCAGGGGACTCCGCACCAGGGGACTCCGCACCAGGGGACTCCGCACCAGAGGACTCCGCACCAGGGGACTCCGCACCAGGGGACTCCGCACCAGGAGACTCCGCACCAGGGGACTCCGCACCAGGGGACTCCGCACCAGGGGACTCCGCACCAGGAGACTCCGCACCAGGGGACTCCGCACCAGGGGACTCCGCACCAGGGGACTCCGCACCAGGAGACTCCGCACCAGGGGACTCCGCACCAGGGGACTCCGCACCAGGGGACTCCGCACCAGGGGACTCCGCACCAGGGGACTCCGCACCAGGGGACTCCGCACCAGGGGACTCCGCACCAGAGGACTCCGCACCAGGGGACTCCGCACCAGAGGACTCCGCACCCGAGGACTCCGCACCAGGGGACTCCGCACCAGAGGACTCCGCGCCACCGAGGCAAAGCCCGAGGCGCAGCCCGAGGCAAAGCCCGAGGCGCAGCCCGAGGCAAAGCCCGAGGCGCAGCCCGAGGCAAAGCCCGAGGCAAAGCCCGAGGCGAAGCCCGAGGCGCAGCCCGAGGCGCAGCCCGAGGAACTACCCAAGGCGAAGCCCGATGCGCAGCAGCCCGATGCGCAGCCCGATGCGAAGCCCGATGCGAAGCCCGATGCGCAGCCCGATGCGCAGCCCGATGCGCAGCCCGAGGAGCTACCCAAGGCGAAGCCCGATGCGCAGCAGCCCGATGCGCAGCCCGATGCGAAGCCCGATGCGAAGCCCGATGCGCAGCCCGATGCGCAGCCCGATGCGCAGCCCGATGCGCAGCCCGATGCGCAGCCCGATGCGCAGCAGCCCGATGCGCAGCCCGATGCGCAGCAGCCCGATGCGCAGCCCGATGCGCAGCCCGATGCGCAACAGCCCGAGGCGCAGCCCGAGGCGCAGACCGATGCGCAGCAGCCCGATGCACACAAGGATTTACAGGTACCACCTCCACTACTACTCCTAACAATAGTAGTGGTGGTTTTAATATATTAATGCAAGCACTAAATTCTCTTGTTTCATGAAAACGAGTCATGAAAACATAGGTTAATTTAATAATACCATACCCGAAATCGATCCTGCAAGAAAAGAGCAAACGATAGGACTGTGGTTACACCATAGATATCATCACATGATATCTCCAGTTTCCCTACCACCGCCAACACTACTACACATGCAGCAATAGTTACGCAGTCGCGCACACATCCGCAATTCATAAATCAGTCCATACTACACAGACAATTATAAACCTTATTTCATTAAAAACAGCGTGTATTTTCCATGCCCCATACAGCTTACGCACACATTAAACGTCGATGTGCTATGCAAAAGCAATTTATTTTACATCGATTGATTGACTAAATAGAGAAGTTATCGATTTTCCCATGTTTTGTTGTGCCATTTCTTTTGGGTCCCAAAAACAAAATCAATAGGTCCAGAAAATAATACATTAATAATAGAATAATAAAATTTGTTTCATAAAACTCAACCTCTAACCATTTACCTGCATTAGGCTATTATATACGGCACTGATAAAGTATCGTTATGTTATTTTTACATTGCTTGTTCAGATTATTGAGTATTCAAATTAGGTAGTGGTTAAAGAGCAATGTATTTACTGTCAGAGCAATTCAGCCGCCTTGATATTTGAAAACAAAAATAACGCAGTAGCAACAAGGATTATAAGATTTGTTGTTTTACTGATTTAAAGATAAGTATAGTATTAAACTTGTACTTACATATGGTAAGAGATTCCTTGATGACCCAGGCTTCTCTTATTGCTTCGGTTCTTGCACGAAACCACTGAACAACACGGCATTTTATAATAATAATAATATTCCACATCTATCTCACAAAGCCGTCTAGTCCCAAGCTAAGCAGAGCTTGTGTTATGGATACTAGACAACTGATAAACATACTTATATATTTCTAAATACATACATGTATAGATAAATTACACCCAGACACAGAACAAATGATCGTGCTCATCACACAAATATTTGTCCTGGGTGGGAATCGAACCCACGACCTCCGGTATAGCAGTCAGGGTCACTAACCACTCACCAACAGGCCAGTCATTTAAAATTTTGTTTGCGATCACATATAGCGAATCTCGCAAGTTTATAACTGACGGCTATTTGCCCGAATAAGCCTTTTTTGTGCAAGTCGCGCGGGCATGCACACGCCCCCTTGCCACTTCTCCTGTTTTTTATATTTCTGTGGGTTACACAAAGGAAACGAATGTGCCAAAAGCCTCGAAGAAATTCGACTCGAGGTTTCTTCTCATATTGATACCACACAAGCGGCCCAAAAGGCCACTTTTGATAAATCACGTTGCCAAACTACCAGTTACAATATCGGGGTTTAGTAAGAGTGGATAGCCAAATACCATCTACTGGTGGTAGTGGAAAAAGTAGTGGTAATCCCTAAATATCAAGGCCCTTATAAAATTACTCATGTTCTAGACCATGAACGTTATCAAGTAGAGGACACGCCTCTTACGAGAAAGGGAAACAAAAAAATACTCTAGTATTATTGCAGTAGATAAATTAAAGCCATGTGTTTGTTTCAAAAGACCACGGTAAAGACTCTGAGGAATAATATTTAAAATTGTAATCGATTGATTCATACATTTTTGCAGTTCAGGATTATATGTATGGTAGACCGATAGTCTATTGTTCGATTAACACTGTAATAATAATTTTTATTTGTTCAGTTAGTAGGTAAATGATGTTAGAATCCAGCTCTTGCGTGTGGAACCCGCACCAAAGTTCTTACGCACTTTTACTGGAAAAAGTGCAAAAAGTGTTCCTTAGGTTCCTGTACAAGCGGAAGCACGGCTATTACCCATACCTCTATCCGACAAAATTTCTATTGGGTTGCCTCGGATATAACTCACTAGAGGTAAGACGAGCGCGAGATCAGCTCACCATAGCCTGCAAGACGCTCCGTGGCACTATTGACGCGCCTGATCTGCTTACTGTGCTAGCGCGTTTCTTTGTTCCGGACAATTACTGTCGCGGCAAAAAGCACAGAATGTTTGCTGTGCCTCAATGTCGCACTGTTGCCCGTGCGCAGTCTCCAATACCTCGCACTTTGGCTTCACTAAAGGATCTCTTGGATTCTTGTCCAACAAACGATCTGTTTACGGCTGATTGGAAGATGATTTTATTGGTATGTCAGAAGTACTGTAAGAGGAATTGATGGAAGTACATGTCGTTTATAACTTAAAACATTTTGTTTAGTTATTTAACCTGTAATGTTGTAATTGATTAAATAAATAATAAATAATAAATTACTAACTACCGTAAACTAGGCATGCAAAACCAATTTATTTAATTTGAATTCAATGGACACATAACATCTGATTACAATATAATTACATTTTGAACATAAATTAATGTATTTAATAAATATGTGCAATATGTCAAATTCAGATAATGTGTCAAAATAATTATAAAACTTGTTCGCATTAGTAATCACGAAATAATATGTCAAAAAATAATGATAATAATGTCAGTGTCAATAAAATAAATTATTATCATTTAGAAATTCGGAGATCGAATAATAACATTTTGAAGTTAATAAAGCTGACAATTTCTTAAAAAGTGTAATAGTTTCATTATTAAAATCATCGGGAAATTTATTAAATATTGACGGGCCCATACCCAAAACACTTCCTCAATTAGGCAGTATTATGACAATCAATACGTAGCGTGGTTTTGTACTGCGTTCTTATTGGCTCCCTTTTGCTTTCGGACACTGTACTGAAAAGATGCAAATTGGTTTTCACAAAATCCGCAATTTCGAATATATAGTGACGGAAAAGTACTCGTAAGTAATTTAAGGGACAACTATATGTTACTTTCAGGTTACACATTGCCCTAATGCATCGTATATTACGTACGTTTCTAATACGTTCGAGCCTTGAACACCTGTTCTCTTAGACTATAATTTCCACAAACAAAAATATCTCAAATCTAAAAATCGATACGGCTAGACCATGATATGTGACCAGTCTTGTGGCCATGTTTACTTTTTTAGATAAGTTGAAAAGCACCTAAGCAGCTGAACTTAGTTTTTTACAAACTTCTTCTGCTTGTGGCTTCCAGGTTAGTTGGCTATCTATCATTATTCCTAGAAACTTTGCGACCAGTACTTGGTCTTCTTTTTCTTCACTATAATGTAAATTTAGTGACTGTGGTAACTTGCGTTGATTAAATTTGCTTAATAGTAGTCTTCGGTACATTAATAATTAAATTGTTTTGGTCAAGCCAGTGTATTAATTATGTCAACTAAAGTATTATTTATGTCCTGTTCGTATGTTTTTATGTCATTACATTTAATCAAGGCAATGCTGTCGTCAGCAAATACGACCATGGGATAGTCAATGTAGCGGGGCAGGTCATTGATATAAAGCAGAAATAATAAGGGTCCCAGCACACTGCCCTGTGGTACGCCAAATCTAATATTTTTTTTTCCTCAGACCCAACGCACCTGGTTTTTAAACATATTTTAGTTATTTCTGTGTATATTCTGCGACATTAAGTACTTTTCCTCCATTGCCTATAATATTTAACTTGCTAATAAGTGTTCATGATCAACACAGTCGAATATTCTCGTCATGTCCGTAAAAATTGTGTAATTTGGTATTTTTTTATCAACATTATTTAAAACTAATGTTCACTAATATTGATTAACACCAATAAATAGTCTGTAATTTGATGTTAATCAAACCAAATATAAAATAAATGTGAATCAAATTTAATTTGGGGTTAACCAATAAATAGGGTCTGTAATTTGATTAACACTAATGGGTCTATTATTTAATTATTACCAATAGGATTTATTAATTGATCAGACTAATAGGCACCATTATCTGATGAAGACCAATGGGGTCTAAAAATTAAGTATATTAAGATTAAATGAAATAATTGTAAGGTATACTGATTACATTATTGTATTATATTGATGCATTTATTGTTTTTGTATGGCATTGTTTTTGTATTGTATTGTTTTTGTACATTGCTTTGCAGCTGAGTACGGGGACGTACTATTTTCTCGGATGGCCGACTGTAAGCATGTATTATTCTATACCTCTTTTATGTTATATTAAGTCGTACATTGGTTATCGATTAATAATATGGGTGTTAGTTACCATTAAATAATACATAGTAGCTGCAAAACAATACTAAAATAATTTGAATTTAAAGAAAATGTTTGTAACGGCCGAGATCGCAATGATGGCAACATCCCCTCCCTATACCTACAAAAGGGCATGTCGCCATTATTGCGCGCTCAGTTTCTGTCCGACGTTTGTGGAGTTAACAACCCGTGATTTGCACGTAAGTTAAATAATAAATTGAGGGTATTTGATGTTTGATAATATGTTGCTTCTATGTTATAATTGTGAGTAAAACTATTAGAATATTAACTATAATTATTAATAAATGTGTATCGTATTGCTTATGAAATGTTATTTGTTCTTTAAAACCTGTTATTGATATTGGAAATATTAAAACCCACTGTATAATGAACTAGTCTTTTGATTTATCCTACACGTAAAAGCGATCTTCATGATATTGTGAAACTAGTTTCTGCCAGCAGCTTTGCCCACGTGAAAGTAAAACACAATCTCAAGAGAATATACTCCCAAGTTAAAAAAAATATCCTGTGTGATAGGACATACCCGTCAACCAAGTTTTATTGAAATCCGTTCAGCCATTCGAGCGTGAAGAAGTAATGAAATACACTCTTAAAAACATTTGCCTTTGAAGGTAATATTAGTGTGATTATAATGAATGACTCAATTTAAACTAAATAAAACACTTATTTACATAAATTAATTTATGTAGGTATCATGATTTAAATAAAGTTTTATTGTAATAATGAAGCAGCATCCAATACATTGGAGAAAACTCCCATACGGTATGCTAACGAGGATCTTTATAAAGGGGTAATATTGAGCCACTGCGGAATCCACATTATTCTGTAATTTACATATTAAACGAAAAATCACAATTTATTTTGTTGATTACACTCTGCTATGAGTATTAATTGAGTATGAATTTATTATGTGGCGACTCGCAAAACTCAATTACATCAATTGTCGCGTTTAATAAATGACTAACAAATAACACGTGGTATTGTATTGAAGCTTGAAATGCCATGTTGTAATGAGTTTAATTTAACAAAATTGATAGCTTCATAAAATTCTTCATTTCTGTTATTGTATATTTTGTGGTTGAATATTAACGGTAGACTGTATTCATATTCAGTCATATCTCGTTGTACTTATAACGTCAAAATAACATTTTTTAAGACGATCTGTAAATCATTTTATACGAGCGGCCTGTGGGTGTCATACACGTGACGAGCCTACAGTGCCCTGCGTGTCCAATTCAATAATGCCTTCAGGATGCTTGCTGTTGGGACTGCCATGTTGTAGCGCGTCAGGAATATTCGCAGAGGCTGGTACTGATGGTTTCCACGCCATCATGCGTAAGAAAGCGGTCTCCTTACTACGGCGAGTCCATGGTAGTGACAACAGCATTTTGAAAATATTACTGCTAGACCGGACTGTCCCTTGCAGAGACGCTGGGTGGCGACAGTCATAAATAAGATAGATAAATAGTAAAAACTAACAATACTTACCTAATTATTTAAGCACTATTGTTACTAACACACCAATATTAATACCAATACAAAACTATGGACAAAATGTAGTCTGAAAATAAACTTATTATTATATTCTGTTCTGTTATCATTTTGTGGGCAAAAAGTCGTTCGTAGTTTAAAGAAGATAACATGGATCTATTCACAGAAACGGCTAACTAGGTTAAGCTGTGTTTGAATAAAGTCTTTTTGTAGCTATTTATGATGTAGTAGATGAATGAGAGCATACGAGTGTTCCAGCAAAATTGCTATATCGCTACCTGTATCCGATAGCTGTCAAATCAGACTTCTGTCGGTCATTACCAGCAGGTATAGTCAGTATTGATCAATATTTTGGTTCAGAGTGTATGTTATATTGTAACTGACATAATGTAACTGTCATAATGGAATTAAATTAGATTGTCAGTTATTAATCTAATAAAATCATGAAATGAATGGGATGTTTCTCTATATTCAATGGAATTAATCATTTTCTATTTTTCATAGTATGCAGTGATTCTCTGACTTTAAAAAACAGACTACTTATCTACTTGTGTCTTTTTTTACCTACTTGTATCTAACATAAACAACAATGACTCAGTAGTAAGTAAGTTAGCTATAGCTATTCACTCTTTAAGTCAAGAGTAAATAGGATGGTTCTAGGCAAGTGTGTTCCATTTTCGACTACATCATCGCTTTCTATCAAGTGAGATATTGTTCATGCACAAGTCTTTCGATATAAAAAATACCTCCACAAACTCTGCCACCTGTAACATTTCCCGAAGACTTGCGCCTAACACATCAGATTTGCTTCAAAACTAACATGCTATACTTTTTCCTAAGACAATACAAACCAAATCCCTCACAGACGCTTAGAGAAAGTAGGTACCATTTCAACCCAAATGCCAAAACAGTGGTGGCCGAGTGGTAACGGCCCCGACTTATGAGTTGTAGGTCGTGGGTTGAAACCCAAATACTTTGTGTAATTTATTTTCATCACCACTGCTCTCAAATCGGCGAAGGAAAACATTGTGAGGAAACCCGCTTGTCCTAGAACCAAAAATTCGAAGACATATGACATCCATCAATCCGCACTTGACCCGCGTCATTGAGGCAGATGTACATCAAGTACCTAGCTGCAAGTACTAAACTTCAGTCGATAACAGACGTTTATTGACCGAAGCACCCGCGTATCATCCGCTTATCATCCCCATATCATCCGCGTGTCTTATTTGTTCCCTTTCTATTGATTGTACCCAGAAGTACACTTGTGTTTGCGTGAAGCTAAACTAATCAATAACACTTACCAAATCACTACTTGTTGTGTGAATAACCTGCCCACCACAGGACCGACCTACTTTTGTATTTGTAACTGCAAAAAAATGTAAATTAGACTAAGAATTAGTTAATTATGGTTGTGCTAGAATAAGGTCCAGTTGTTTGTACTTAATATTCCACAATAACATTCCACAACTATAGCACAACGCTGTCTAGTCCCAAGCTAAGTAGAGCTTGTGTTATGGGTACTAGACAACTGATAAACATACTTATATAATTCTAAATACATACATATAGATAAATTACACCCAGACGCAGAACAAATGATCGTGCTCATCACACAATCATTTGTCCTGGGTGGGAATCGAACCCACAACCTCCGGCATAGCAGTCAGGGCCACTAATCACTAGACCAACAGGCCAGTCAAACTTAGTTATTTTATATTGGAAAATACTTTCAAAAATTAAATCAAATCACTACTCCTAATTGTCAGGTCCTAATTCGGAACCATCTTCTCAGTCACAGGCCCTAAGTCTGTCCGATATGCTCGATTGATAGAAATAGGCTCAGTACCTATAGACAAGATCCACAGGTTGGACATAATTGGAGAAACATTCGAGCTCTATAGAAACACATCTATCTATCCCTTCAGAGAATTCAGATAAGAAGATATGTGACTCAATTAAAAATAAAATGCAAGTAAATCAAAACGTAAACGAAGACACGAACCACCTTTTTATATTTACAAAAAAGCTTAATTTACAAGCATGAGCTGACATTATCTGAGCTCATAAATCAAAGTGACGCGATCTTATATATATAGCCACCTAACACCTTCACTAGGTGGCTTGAGTTTTTTGTAAATATTTGTTAGAAAAACAGTAAAAAAGTAATCTCCGTCCGTTTGTGGGAGGTTTGAGTTGACTTAGGATAATGCCGAGTGTGCGAAAGGAGCTTATGATTCCGAGATTTGAAATTTGAAATAAATTAACAGTACGAAACATTTTATTCTGATGTGCTCTAAAAAGAAGAAAATAAACTTTAAAATGAACCAAATTTATATTTTTGAATTCATAAAGCTTGTCGCGAACCATCTCGTGACAAGCATGTATAAGATGTTTTTTAACTATTAGTTTTAATTTTATTTTTAGTTTTTGCTGGATATTTTTCACCTTTTTGGTTTTCTCTCGTTATCTTTTAATAGGTCGCCATATTGATTCTGGAATAACGTCATTTAGTTAAGATTAAATGGGACATGCCTGCACAATTTCAGCATAATCGGTAAGGAGTAACTGTTTTAAAATTGATTTGAAAGATTTACCCTACACAAATATAAAGACATTGTAAGTAGACGGTGAGTAATGTTCCACGCGCGCTTCAAAGAGGTGTCAGCAAACCGGGTCCAAGCCTACTGGGACCATAGGTTGAACGAAGGTGTACACCGGGGCCCTGGAATGAAGTCAAAGAAGAATAGGAGTGGGTTTTAGTCAGTAGAAGACTGGCACGCCCTCTCACTCCGCCCAAGATCGAGAGAAGTCTAATTGGATTCCATCTAAAAAAAAATACTTTGAAGTCTGTAAACATCAAGTCAAAATAAAATTCTATCAGCGCTGAGAATTGTCAAAAAAATAAAAACATTTAGTAGCTATTATGTTAAGGGATGTCCAATGAATGGCGCCGTCCAGTTAGTTTGTTCCGTAGAGATCTATGAAAAAGAGAAGTTATGAGTATGTAAATGTCGTTAATAAAGATTTTTTAACGTTGTCCATCAAATAACAAAAAAGGAAGTCAGTTACCGTCCGGACCGAGCCCAAGTCGTCGACGGCGCGTAGTGTTCCACGCGCGCCGTCGCCGCCAAGGAGATGTCAGCAAAGCGTAGGGGCCCACCAAGGTCGAAGCTTTCTAGGGCCAAGGGTTCGCTTCTAAAAGGAAAACCCGGCCCTGGAATGAAAGATAACGAAGGAATTAGGAGTGGGTTTTAGTCAGTACAAGTTTGGCACCCACCTCCCACCTCGTGGATATGTCATTGGATGATTTCCAACCAAAAAACAAGGTAAATTAATAAAATTAAAATTAGCCATGATTATTATAATAAAGGATAAAAAAATAAATAATAATAATAGTAATAATACCCCCTAATATGCCCTGTGCAATAAGACCGCCTGTTGTACGCTTATTTTTTATAAATGTCTGTCCTGTAGTAAGTTAAGGTGTGCAATAAAGTAATAAATAAATAATATTCCACAACTATCACACAACGCCGTCTAGCCCCAAGCTAGGCAGAGCTTGTGTTACGAGTACTAGACAACTGATAAACATACTTATATATTTCTAAATACATATATATAATAGATAAATAACACCCAGACACAGAATAAATGATCGTGCTCATCACACAACCTTTGTCCTGGGTGGGAATCGAACCCACGACCTCCGGCATAGCAATCAGGGCCACTAACCACTAGACCAACATATAATAACGGTAGTTATCGTGGTCCTGGAGCACAAAGGGCAATTGAAGCAACACAGGTAGGTTTTTGTCAGTAAGAGTCTGAAACTTTCTCTCGTTGCACTCCAACCGGAAGAAGATATTTGATGATGATATCCCAGGTCAAAAAATCGGTCATTTTTTTCATGTAATTTTTAACAATCATTTTTCTAAATTATTTTACTAATGAACATTACTATGTACCTATATAGCTAAGTGCAAATAAACATTTTTCTCTTTTAAAAAGCAACAGCTTTGAAATGGTATTGACATTCGTTGTAAAATACTAAACTCACCTAACTAAGACGTCCATTTAAGTAATTAAAGACCAGTACTTAAAATACAATAAAAATGTAGGGATCTATTTTATGTACTCGTAGGTTGGTCTCCAAATTTAACTTCGAATGAATCAAAATTATAATTGAAATCAACCATCGTAAAACTTTTTAATATGATTACATTTATTTTTATTGCTTTATGTTTAGAAGGCAATAATTTTATAAAATAAATATATATTTGTATTCTGAAACAGATAATAATATCTGCCATTTTATGACGACGTGATCGTATTTCGTAAAATAAAAACGCTGGATTTTATGAAGCCTTTTTGAAAAATCCTTGCTGCAAGAATATAAAAGCTGAGATTATTTTGTAATATACACACGTCTGTCTGCTAAAACACAGAACATAAAACCCCACAAGTTATTCTCATAGACTAATAAAATGAAGCAGAAACTAAGCATAAAACGTATTGGCCCATAATTCTTTGATGCGATTGCTTTAAATTCTGTCTGTACACAGTGCTAGGTCCACAATCCCGGTAGAAAGGAGTGGCCAGGCCTATTGTGCGGGAGTCCATTATTACGGGCCCTATTGTGGGCCGCGAGCCACAATGCCACGATTATTGCTAATAATAAGATTTACCGGCGAGTGCCTCTCCGCCAGGCAGTTTTTTTTATACAATTAGGTACTTGACATTGGTTTGTAAAGGTTTTTCTTTACATAGTTAATGGATTTTTCGAAGGAGATGGACCAGGTTAATTTGAAAATCTACTAAAAGGTTTCTTTTGGATATTAGTTGAACCGCAGCGGGTTCTGTGGACTTAGATTTGATTGACGGGTGGGTTCATCTCGTATTTCATTTCGAAATACTAAATCGAGTGTCAGACTTTATGATTAATGGTTATTCCTCTCTCATCGTATTTCGCCTTTGAGAGAATAGAAATGCTTACTAAGATGATTGACTAAACTATACTACTCACTGTTATTTTGTTGTTTGAATGATGTGTTTGCAGCGGACAAAGTCCACAGAGTGTGTAGAGTCAGCCTGCCGGTCTGTGTTGACTTATCGTTCCCTGCAAAGCTAACCCAGTAAACGTTTGATTAAATTTCGTATAGATACGAAAAACATTTACCTAAAGCGTGATCTAGAAACTAGCCGTTTTCTGTTGGATTAGGGCAAAATGTATTAATTTATTTTGTTAATTGTTTAGATTTTGTTGCATAAACATGTGACATTAGCCATGGTAAAAGTATAACCACACGTCCAAATCGTAAAGGCAAACCACAAACGAGAAGAGAAGGCAGTTACAGTCTACTTGACAGACGTCACAACAGCGTGTGTTTCACAAAATTTCTCTGAAATCGCCTTTTTAACATTTCAAACCACAAAAAAATCGATTTTTACTCGCCATTATCAGCACGTCTTTTGGCGGAAGGAGAACGGGAGTGTTTTTCAATAATACTCCCATTCACCCCTAATTCCGACATTTACCCCCATAACCTTTTACAAATTACTCTTACCTGAACGGATCTTAACAATAACACGTGAAAACGAAAAACGTGTGTTATCGAAATAACAATAGCAAAGAGAACGTCAAAGATCCTTTGTTGCTCACAATGAGGGGAGAAAATACGAAATAATTGAGAAAATGTCGTATTATTGTACATTATTAGGAAATACGAATTATTATTATTAAGCACGATCGTTGCGAGTCGTTCGGGGGATGAGGAATGAGGATTGGCGTCTCGAAGTTGACTGCGCCACATGTGAAAAGGACATGTAAGGGAAATATCTTTCATATACGTGTAAAGGGGAATTCGAAAAGATATATTGTTACTCATGTGACTGTGACACGGTACATTTTATGACACTTTCATTTTGACGAGTCAGCGCGCCGGGGGAGCGGTGGACTTTCTCTTATATTTTGTTCTTTTTTTTGTGTCTAGTTTTACGTAGTTGGATAATACCTGTCAGTATTTTGGAGTAAAATGTATACGTGCCAAAAATAGATGACTTACCTGCAGGTAAAATATAAAAATGGTCAAAGAAATCAAGTAATAAGGTCGACTGGCAGACAAAGCCTGAGATCTTTATTAAGTCCGCCAGTTTTCAGTGTATTTCACTTTAGCATAAAGTTAAAAATAAATTCCACTGTCAGGATCATAAATGAAAATTCATCAACAGTTTTTCACAATGGCACCACCACAGACTAACTTAAATGGTGGGTCAAGTGTGGATGGTCTTAATTATAAAACCTATAAAATCTTTTCATGAAGCTAGATTTGTATTATTGTCATCATTTTAGCCAAAAGACATGTCACTATATTTACCTATGTTCGTAGGTCATTAATTAAACCACTTTTAATCCCGGCCGAACCCTCACCTCATTTCAAAGGTATCCAAAATGACATAATTTGAAACCCCATCCATTCCCTGCCATCATTTACTCTACATCTGTCTAATTTAGGCGAAACTCCGGTATCCTGAGTTATTGGCATGTCCCAGCGCTAATTGAAGGCGAAATTACGGGAAGAATTAATGACAGGCCTCACACGAGGCGGAGGCGCGCAACAATCCGTTTAACTTATCATTGTGGTGCGCCAGCCAAGTTTCATGTGTGCGTGGTAAGCAAGGTAAAAACTGGCAGCGAATTTGTACGAAAAAAAAATGTGTCCACTTCTGACTAAATAAATTATGTCTGTCCTTGTGGCCTACTAACTGTCCACGAAGACTGTACCAACGAAGCGGCAATGACACGACGAGGGCACGACGCTGCCGTTTCGTCGACAGAGTTTCATAGTTTTATAAGTAAGCTTCACGCAGGCGTACACGAAGCGTATGATGACGAAAACGCGTCTATGAAGCTACGCGTCCGTGGACAGAACGCAAATGTGTGGTCGTATGAGAATTGCTAATTCTTCAGCCATCTTTTCTTTTCAATATGTCGTGAATTATTGAAGTAGTTTATAGGATTGCATGTAGAACCCACTTTTTGGAATAGGCAGGTTTTATTTGAATCAGTTTAGAATGGAAATCAGTTCCAACAGAGTTGGCTAAAGACTACATGGATGATGATTGGATTATTATGAGAATGAAAAAATTACAAGTCCGTCACATTTGTTTAATTAGGTAACACTGTCGCGCCCAATTACAGCACGGCAAACAGAGCTCCGACGGAATCTCGTATGTCGGCGTCAATATGAAGAAAGTATCTGTCGGAACCCAGCGACAAGGCAAGTCATAATCGTGGTGATTAGAAAGACGCCACGGCATTATCACTTTCCGCCTGATGCAGGTTCTCACTATCCCGATTGCTTCGGGAGGTATTTGTTTTGGGTCCGGTGGGAAGAAACGCTTGGGTGTCACTATTATGCAGACACGGTGGTCTACCCCACTTGGGCGAAGTGCCACTGTCTTCTCGTGGAGCAGATCGACAGGGTTAACCACTCGCGTCTGGGCCTCGGCTATGTTCGTTTATTCAGCAGTCAGTCTGTGAAGCGGTAATACAAGCGAAGGATGTGGCATAAATTATGAGGCAAAATGTAACAAAGATATCGGCCGTGAGAAAATCCTTACGCCCAATTATCTCGGCTTTATTGAGCAAATATCAATTCGCCAAACAGTTCGAATCCGCGAATCTCTTACATCATGCGGACCACGGTCGGCTTGTAGCCCAGACGGATAGCGGCCATCCCACATTGTAACTTTAACATATACTGCTGCATAATAGTTGCCATTTATCTCCCACTTCACGAATTCAAGCTTTGTTACTACTATTAGTCTTCCGGGATTTGTTTCTTTCGAACTTTCAAGATTTTGTAGTCTGCCAAGTAGTGTCCTGGGTTTTTATACCCGTTCTAGCTAGGATATGGTTGTTTGTTGGATTCTAGCTTCGTTTCCAAGGCCTACCTCACAGATACCATTAATTTTTCGGAGTCACTCACGTAAATTCAGAGATCGAGCAATAATAGGTCGACTGCTGAAAGTGGTCCTAGAACGCAAGGGCAACTGGAGGAACATAGGTGTGGTTTTAGTCAGTAAAAGTCTGACACGCTTTCTTACTCCACCATAGAGCGGAAGAAGTCATTAGATGATTTCCCATCTTAAAAAGAGGATAGTGTATCGCTAAGTACAAAAATGTTTGTAACATTAGTTTATCCAGATAAACAGCTAAACAGATAAACATATTTATTGGTAAAAATTACATTTACAAGTCACAATATAAATGAAGTACTTTGTTGCGTAAATTATTGATACTTTTAATTCATCAAATAAATAAAACAATTGATAACATAAAATTTAAACCATTGATTCATCATTTCATTAAAAATAATTAAATAGTAAAATATAAAATAATAATAAATTGATTGTCATTGAACTTAATAGAATAACATTGATTAGTCATTATCATTATTTACTGTATTATATGGTATTTTATTATCTAGCATTTCCTCTATGGAATTAAACGCTTTCTGAGTGAGCCAGCATTTAAGTTTGGCCTTAAAGCTACATCTCGTCGGAGCAGAGGTAACCGACGACGGTAGTTTGTTGAATATTTTGGGGCCTAGAGTTAAGTATCTCCTGTTAAGAATAAATTTTAAGTCTTAATAGTTTGCATTGAGTTTGTAAACTGTGCTAGTACAATACCTGCCATTACATCCAACCTTTTTTTTTAAATTTGTAATTTCATAAAACAGATTTTCTTTTCTGCAAATCTGTCGATTCTATCTTTCTTCATCTTGTAAAGAACTTTGTTGTTACTAAAACCGCGCCATTCAATTTTCCTCGTTTTTATTTTCGCGAGTTTCTTATGAAACATGAGTCTGTTAAAACGATTACCTGTCAGGGCAGGATGGTCGGTTTCCCTCGCAGATGGATTGATGCCACACTCGAATTATTTTCTGCCAGCTGCAACTTTACTTATTCATATAGCCATAGGGTTTGCAGTGAATGTTTTCTATAAATGGTCTGTATGTCGCCTTCAGAATGGAATAGAATAAACTTTACCTGCCTGCCTTTACTTTGTTATGTGAAGTTATCTTTTTGTTATGAAGTTGACATCATTATTGGCCTCGTATAGTTCCTGAAAACTGCAGGTAGTTGTGCAGGATGGACAGCATTGCAAATGACGCATGTCCTGTGCAGCGGCTCCAAACTGGCACTGTGTTAGAGATGGGTCGAGGAAGCCCCATTTGGCCAAATTATTTTTACAGCGGTAAACCTGAGTGCGCAGTCGGTTAAGAGATTTCCAGGTTGGCCACTGCAATTTGCGTCCAGGGGGGAGATGTTCTGACGGGGTGATGAAATGTGTAGGAGTTGGGTGCTTCTGCTTCCACAGCGCGCATCTCTCGTCCTCTGCACTGTCTTTTGAAGAGGTCGTAAATCGCATAAAGCTTTTACGACTCTTTAGACGTGTAGGTATAAGTTGATGTTTATGTAGGGGATGACGGCCGTCCCGTTTCTGTTTACTATCTATATATATATATCTATACGAGGACAATAACAGAGCCGTAGAGGTTGCCAAATACTGATCCGATAAAATTTAGTTAGAGTACATCGACACGAAAAGAAGAAGAAGAAGAAATCTTTTTTTTTTATTATTAAATTTTCCCAAGGGAACATACTCCAGGGATAAAAAGGGAATATCTTATGTACTATCCCAGTATATGGTCTAGCCGTGTACCAAATTTTATCAAAATCCATTCAATAGTTTTATGCGTGAAAGAGTAACAAACATCCGTACATCCATACATACAAACTTTCGTGTTTATAATATTAGTAGGATGTTCTTTTTATAACAGGGGTTAAGTGTAACAAGAACACCCCACTATCTGAAAGATGGTTGTAAAAAATAAAAAAAGGATTTGTAGACTCATATTTCGAAAAAAAAAATGTTAGTTTCTTGGAATTGTTTCAATTTATATTGGATTGGAGCTATAACTGCGCATTTTTTCATATTTCCTCTTTACCTATAAATAGTCATCTTTGAGGTCACCCACTTTCTAGCCGTGTTATCTTTCACACGTTAGTCAGACAGTGTCGTTATTTTCGCTGCGTCTTATTATCTTTGTATGTACTCAAAACCTTTCTTTACGCTCACTCTTCTACATATGATCACAACATAACGTGATTCTGAAACCATAACATTCATTATTATATATAATAAGCATAATCAGCCTTTTAATGTTCCCACTGATGGGACTCAGGCCTCCTCTCTCTAGGAGAGGGAATGGGCCGTAATCCACCACGCGGGCCCAGTGCGGGTTGGTTCATTCATTATTATACTTATTAATAATGTACAAAAGTATTATATTATACATACTTAAGTATATATACTTCTTGCACGTATATATAGAGATTTACGCTTTGCAATTTAGCTTCACTTTTTTTGACTGACCGATATTTTGACAATTCAAAAGAGCCTGGAAGTGGTCTTTATGAAATAAACGTTTCTGATTTCTGATACCACTTTAAGTTGTAAATAGCAGCGTCACAACAGCCTAACAAATGCGAAGGAACGACATCAACGGTATCCTGTTGTTACTAAAATATGGCGGCAATCTATTCGGGGCTAGTGTCGCCGGTTATGTTACCCAAAATGTGTGAAATCACCCCTCAAACGCCTCTTGTTTTGAAGTTCGTTAAACAATAAATAACCTATGGCGAGGTTAACGAAGAACCGGGAGAGAGTAGTACCTAACGTCAGGAAACTTCCGTAGTTTTTGGATTGAATTTTGACAAGCAGATTTTTTAACGTTCTACCCTGCCTTTGACCCTGCTCCCCTAACCTAGAAGCTATAATGATACGATTGGCGCAGTAGTCAAATGATTGGCTACTGCATTACTTGTCACAGGTTTTATTACGTACCGACTAAATATTCATATGAGCTGTATTTAGTTGTTCCGAGTATGAGAGTCTTGTTTAAGTGAGTTTACATTTTTATGAACGCACCCACTTTAAAGGAGTATTTATTATAAGTGGTGGAACAATTTTCTTAAAATATATATATGTATAGAACAGCACTCCACTACTGAATACGGGCCTTTCTAACTGTACGCAATTCATCTCGATTATCGTCAACTCTCACTTTGAAATCAGAGAGATAAATAAACCCGAAAAATTAATAGTAATTTACCCATGAAGATCAAACGTCCTCTTATCGCTAGTATCTCATGCCTCAGATCTTGTGAGAGTGATGGTCCCTCAAAGACGCTCGGTCAGACGGACGGTCGTCTTGTCAGATGGATCGCCTTCATTGTTTCATGGTACACTGGCTATGTGGTTACGCCTATACTAATTTATCCTTCTCAGTAATTAGCCTTAGAGGCTGCAAAGACTTAGTGGTGAGGCTGAAAACAGTAATTTAAGAATAAAAATTAAAATATCACTTACTACCATCAGTTTTTGTCTAGTTTTTCCCATCTGAAGCTATAATAAAAGTGGTCGCATAGTGACTAAGGGCCAGTTTCAAAATGGATTATTTTGAGTTAATCCAGATTTAAAACTCAAATTTTGATAAGTTTTCTGGCTTGAGTTTCAGAAATACTCAATTTCAAATACTTAAATCATCAGAAGTAAGGCAGATGCAGGCGCAGATGTAGCTGCGATAGAGCATCGCAAATTATAGCAAGCAGCGGACTTACCCGGATGTTTTAAAATATCAGTCGTGCGAGCGGGAAAAAGGGATGGAGCTTTGTTGTTATTTTTGATACTGGTGCCTATACCTACCACGTACATGGTTACATGCTCACTTATTTGCCCTTCTCAATAATTAGTCTTGGAGGCTTCAAACCACTTAAAACTTATACTGACAAATAATATTTTTTGTAAGTCAAAAGGGTATTTCCAAAAATTGCCAAAATCATAGTTTTTATTATTATTTGTAGGCCAGGCGCGAACTTGGCCAATATCTTGGAAAACGACGATGTAGGTAACGATGGAGCACGCTTCCCTAAAAGTAACCTATTCACTCTTGCATTAAATCCTATGTGCAATTCCACTCCTTAGCTGTACGCATAATGCATGTGTTCCTAAAACATTTAGTTACCCTTATAGTAAGCTTTACATATTCGATTTATTTTGGTTTGGTAAATGTGACTATCATGGCACTTACGTGAAAAATAAGATAATGCATTCAATGCATTGCTGAAAAAAAACACCCAGACGTAAAATATTTTTTTATCATCATTATATCTAGTCATAAATGTGCTGAGGTTCAGTGACAAGTCATCTGAGTAAGCATTCGCTTCCATATAAAATCTAAACTTGACTCAAAACCAAACTCCACCAAACATACAAAACCACAAACTACCTTATTACTCGTATTATCTTATTCCGTATCTTCTTCCGTCTACAAACAAAATGTGGAAACTGAGACAACACATGTCTTTCATAAATAAAGCGTTAGAGCCACATAAAAGCGAACTACGTTAAGCGCAGCCAACCTCGGCTTTCCTTATAGCAGTATTTTCATAAAAAATGTAAGCAGCGCTGTACTTTCAGCGATTTTTCCGCTTTAAGCTGACATTCGTCACGCGTCACCGGCGTATGAAGTCGACGGGAAAATAAACACAAGTACTATTTGTCAAAGACTTGCTGGACGTATGAATAAGCCAAATTAAATAGTAAGGATGGAATGTAATAGGCCTGGTTTATGGGCTGGGTTTTAGAGCTTGTGCATGGTAAAGGATTTAGGAAAAGTACGCAACGAATATGTGAGTATTATGTGGTATTTTATTCTAAACTCTGATCTGTGCTGGTGGTGCTGTGTGTGTACCTAAATTATTTAATACGCCACCAGTTATTCACTTTACGTTTGTTTCCCAGATCAATTTCCAAAAAGATGTTGTGTATGAAATATTGTAATATGGCATTAAAACAAAAAAAAATCCTTACCAACATAAACACCACATAACGTAAAATTAAAAAAAAAAATTGATTATCTTGACAAAAACTTACTTAAAATGGTGCACAAAAATTGTTCCAAATAGAATCAATTTTAAAAGTATCCTCCCTATCACAGTAAATCAAGTGTACACGCGCTGGTGGTCTATCTAACGCGTTCCTTTTGCCATAAAAAGTGCCTTTTATCAAACGGTTGGGGCCCACCCTTTCCCTGTCACCAAATTACTAGCCATTCGCTCCTCATACCACGGGCTAAAGGCCGCTAGATACGATAGTTTGGATTTGTCGCCCCTAACAAAGTGCTTGTACTCCAAAACGTCCTAGTTTTACGACGCGGTTTGCTCTGTTATTGCGTCTTGATAGCTACTAAATTTGAAGGCTCCATTTTTAGATCTCGTTCGAATAAACGATTGTAGAGAACCATCATTTGTCTGTATATACAATAATATAAATAAAATCGGTCGACATATTTAATCACCCTTCAATGATTTGATTTGAGCAGAAAATATCATAAAAATCTAGACACAAATTTCTCATTGATAACAAATTCGACGCAATATTTTTGTAGCTTCCAATTTTTGCTAAGTACAATATCAAAATCTTGATACCGCATGGCTTAATGAGGGTAACATGACAAGAACAGATCATAAGACAGATAGGGGACCACACTGACCCAATTACTCTATGCACCCGGATCACTCATCACAAAGTGGCCTATTACTGGAGATTGTACCAGAATAGCTAGTGGACGACGAACAATTAGTGGAGTGAATGCTATTGAGCTCGCACAGAATATTCCAAATACCTAGCAAAGAGGGTTAATATTTTTGTCAAAGATAGAGCTTTTGATTATAATTTAACTCAAAACAATGACTAGCCTTTGTGAGAGCAATCGTTAAGCCAAATCCATCAAGGTTCGTCTGATGAAAAATAAAAAATACCTAATGTATTTCAAGCATTATTCCGTATTTTCTCGTAAGGCGCTTTGTGATCAGTCTACCGTGAATGAATAACATTTAATATAAGGGCTCCGATTTTAAGACAAAACATTTTCGGGAAGAGCGGAAATATCGCAGCACCCGGCAAAAATCAGCAATTTATTTTGGTACTAAGAGCTGACTCCTCTACACTTAACGTAATTTTTTCGAAATAAAAAGTATAATTTTCTAGCAAAATGTTCACACCTTGGGTTCCCCTCTTGTTTTTTCAAGCAAATGGTCCAGAACAATGCGGGGTCGCATTTCGTGGCCATCTTTTAAAACTTAATCGCTTGTCTCAGCCGTCCGCGTCGGGATGCGACGTTCATCGTTTTCCGATATTCCGATTCGGTACACTTCGGTCGACTCCGGGTATCCTCGTATCGAGTTCGTAAAACTTCGCAGATGTACACCGTATTTCGGAAACTTTGAAATCTTACGAATATTCTGAATTAATTTTCTCAGTTCCCATCTCGCAAAGTGCTAAGACCTTTGGCAAATTAATTAAAAATATTTCAAGCTTATTAAACTAAATTAAGTACGGGGAATAATTTTGTACAAGTTGAGGAGTAGATCGGTGAGCTTTATGTAAATTTCGTAACATTTTACATTAAAGTCACCGGGAAGTATTATTACAAAACAATTACTTTGAAGTATTATCATAACAGACGCTGTTTTGAAGAGTGATTAAGTGGTATTATTCTCTCGTAGCAGGTATTTACTAAAGCCATTTCAAGGTTAACAACTACTAGAAAAGTGTTCCCTTTGCTTACAAAATTCGTGTACTCAGGAGTATTTAATTAGTTAGTTTAGATTTGTTTGTAATTTGTAGTATGCTTAGCGATAATCGATAGCCTTCTCTTACTCATACTCTATTGAATTTGAATTTTTGACAGAATTTATTTATAATAAGTACACTCTCCCTCATAATTATGTAGAATATGACATAAAGATGTGGTTATATTTTAAAAACTGCTTATCTATATATTCTTCTGCCTATGGTAAAACAATTTTTTTTAAAGATATTAATTCCCTAAATAAAATAACAAAAGTAATCGAAATTAGTAAAAGTATCATTTTTATTTTGATGTACAATTTTACATAAATTAAGTTTAACGTGATGCGGCATCGTTTCAATTAAAGTTACATAATCACAGATTATCGACTTCTGGCACCCACGCTAAGAGTAAACTTGTGTTATAGGTGCTAGGGCTCACTCAATTCATATTACTCATCATACATTTCCAATTTAAGCTAAAAGGTACAAGTAATCAATTGGACAATCATTCAATATTCCAATCATTAAGTTAATAAAAATATTAGTTATTCATTAAATCAAATCAATTAAAATAATTAATCATTCAATCCATAAATTACTCAATCAATAAATTATTCAATTATTTTAATCTATAATTATTCAATTATTAATTACTTACTTTAATTAATGGAGTAAAAAATAAAATAATAAGAATAATAATGAAAATAAAATGCATAATCATTAGTACAGAAGATACAAAAGATAAATAGCCTCTGACTAGTGTGATTGAGGGTGTGTATGTCTATGTTATGGGTTTGTTATATATAGGTATATATTGTTTAAAAATCAAGAAAGCTTTCCTAATAGCTTCTCGATCTCCTCATAAGTGAGAGTTGTGAACCATTGACTCACTCTTCTTGGCGTAGTTGCTCATTTCCATGGGCTGGAGCAGCATTTCATATATATAAACAAATCACACTTTTCCGTTACACCCTGTATTATCAGCGTTACGTCGACCTAGAAGACAGGAACCACCAAAATATCGATAGACTTGATAATAATATTCTTATTTTTTTATATCACCTGGTCGATAATGCCCTTTTATATGTCATACAAGCATTTATATAATTAACTCCCTCGCGATGCTCGGGAGTTAATTATTTATATTCTTCGATAACGTTCGGGATTAAAACTTAGCAATCTTCGTTTCGTTCGAAATTCAACATGCCACCCGCGACTTAAAAACACTGCTTTATCCCCTGGTCACATAACCTACTATTGTTGTACAATTGAGGTTAATCATTATAATTATCTGTACTACATAATCTATTCCACATTCACAGCCTCTACGAATACCAAAGATACAGCAAAGTCACACAAGACGCCACCTTAAACACAAATCCATTCTACTTCAAAGTTTCGTCACATCGGAGCGAAAAGCCTTACTACTTAAGACTCCATATCATTATTCTCATCTAAACCTTCTAGTTTCAAAGAGCTTAGTTATAAATCCGAAAGTTTCCGAACAATTCCGAATAATTCCGAATATGGCGGCTTGCTTAATCGCATCTCACACAATTAAGCTGACAATAGACTCCCTTGATTAAAAGGAGATGGATTAAAATGGCTCGAAGTCGTTTGATTTCCAGATTATGTAGATGACTGTCGTTTGTTTGTCTGTCCTCACAATGGATGAATGCTCATTGTCCGGAGTCACCAAGTGTACAACAATGGATTGACAGTGGATCATCTTTTATTCATCCTGCTTTGAGGCTGTTTCGCTGATTTTTCGGATCGTTGCGAGTTTGTTTGATTTAAGGCTTGTTCAAAAAATTAGGTGAGAGCCTCGTTGTGAATTTTGTATTTGGTTCTTTTGGAAGCTGTAATTGGGTACTAGACGCTTTGACAATTTTTGGTAAGGACCTCGATATTTAGGTCAAAACAACAATTTTTAAGGAACTCTAATTAGCGTTTGCAATTATTTAGTCTAATTTAATATCTACCCAGTTTATAGAGAGCGACGAACTAATTAATGTATTTTAAATAAAAGTTTCCACAAGAATTACAAGTTTTTTACAGGAAATTAATTCATTTAGAAATAATATCAATATTAATCAATATAACCATTTATTTGTAAGTGTAACTGAACCTTAGGTTTACTTTTAAAATAAAACTGGTGTTATTAAAGCTTAAAAATTCTCTCAATTAGACTGTAGAACTTAATTTGTAATTTAATTTTAGAAAGCTTTTTAATTTTTGCGTGCCTATTTTAAGAAGAATATACATGACTCACTCTTAATTATTTTACATGTATTTTAATGTAACCTACATTCGTTGCAACAAATAGATTGATAAATGATTTGATTTATTGATTGATTCACTGTGCACTAGATCGTCTTTGTATGTTTTAGTTCTTAATGTTATATCTAGATACTTAAAAAACAGTCCAATCTGTATTCAATGTCACATCACCTTCATCCCCATTATATTATGTGCACGTCTTCAATGCACATCTATTCTCTCTAGTAGTTTATATGCGCTCACTATCTATTCTCTCACAGGATTATTGCACTCGTTTGATTACCGACTGGTGCACGGTGTGCTCTTATTTGAGAATACGTTTAAATTTCAGTAACGATATTTACCTACATACGTTTACTCACTAAGTATATTTTGAACTATTTTGAGGGTAAAAACGGGACCCTATTATTAAGACTCCACTGTCTGTCTGTCTATGTCTGTGTGTCTGATGAACCGTGGTAGCTAGACAGTTGAAACTTTCACAAATGAAGTATTTCTGATGCCACTGAAACAACCTTGATACTAAACACAGGATTAAATAAATTGTTTAAAACAAAGTTATGTAGATACGAAAATAAGTTGTTTAAAACAAAGTTGTATAGATTTGACGGCACGTTTGGCACAGTGGTTGAGTGATCGGCTATTGCACTGCGGGTCGCAGGTTCGACCCCCGCATGGAACAAGTATTTGTATGGCCTACAGATAGATGTTCCGGGTCTAGGTGTCTTGTGTATATAAGTTTACAAGTTTATGAGCGCACTCACGATACAGGAGTAATTCCTAGCGTGGGGCAACGTGTTATTAAAAAAAAGAGATAATGAAACGGGACCCTTCGTTCGCGAGTCGACTCGCACTTGGCCGGTTTTTTTTAAATTTTTGGGTAGGGAAACGTGTTCTCATACAGGGATAATAGAACACGTTTATGCATTAATAATTTAGCATTATGTAACTGTTAAAATAATTGTAGCTAACATTCACCATTTAATGTCACTACGAAGTCGTTTGTTGTAATTGAACTAATTTCTCAAGCTATTAATTTTCTAAGTGTTTTGATAGTCGTTAATTTCATGATATAATGACGTAAGCAATTAGTTTTGAGAATAATTAACGGTAAAAGATACTGTTCACTTCAAATCATTTCTTTTACCTACACTTTCATAATAAGTAACCTAAAAATACTTTGATTCGAGTCTGATTTTTAATGACAGGTATCCATTAACCGTGAAATTGACATTTGGCAGTCTTTGTGTTGTCACAAATGTATTATGTTCTATAATTGGCTTTAAATCTTTCTGGAACATTAGAGTAGATACCTACTCTAATATTATTTATTAGTGATAAGTATATTCCTATGTAGGTGTGTATCTATAAAATTTGTTCTAACAATGAGAAAGTTGTCATAGAGTTTTTTGGCCACATAGCCAGGAAAAACGGCTATAACCCTGAACTCAATTCATAGTAACTGATATGGTTGATGATCTAGAGCCCAATGTGGAACCTGATCTGCCGAAAAAAAAATGGGCAGATCAAGTTCCACATTGGACTCCCGATTGAACTTCATGACGTCAAGAACCATAACAGATGGCGAGACACCATCAGTAAGAAGATAATCATTAATGAGGAATACGACTTGAGGAGGAGGGAGGACCTACTAATTGGCAAGGTAAAATAGTAATAT
Source organism: Mythimna pallens (assembly GCA_961205895.1). Lineage (NCBI taxonomy): Eukaryota > Metazoa > Arthropoda > Insecta > Lepidoptera > Noctuidae > Mythimna > Mythimna pallens. Next base: position 25,976,090 of record OY540828.1, on the reverse strand, counting down.
CTACACTATTAAACTACAACCGAAGATGACAAATCCAAGCTAATAATACAACAAAACATTATTTAGAGCTTTTCCCCTAAACTGATGAGTCGAAAGAATTAGCTAACAAGTTTATACTAAAAGCATTGGGAACACTTGGAACTTGTTCCAACACTTTCGACATGTTCCTTGTTCCACTAACTAGATTTGCTTGAGCTTACTATTAAATCTGCCATGTAGCACTCGCTAGTCCTGCACTGTGTCGGATTAGTTTTACTTCAACTATTTACTCTTACAGCAGAGACTTGGACTAAGAACTCGTTCAAAATAATTTGCTATATAACTTGTTTATCAATAAATTTTATGATGATATATGTCTAAACTTCAAGAGTAGAGTAAATAAGCTCTTAATAAACTAGTGCGCAACATAACCTCAAAACATTTAAAAATAAGTTACTTAACTTTCTTTTAAGCAAATGGTATTACTCGAATGAAGATTTTATGATTGAAAAATTTACCTGAATATTTGACACCTTTACAAAACATTTCATTTTATTTTTTTTGACCTATGAATCATACTTAAGATCAATATCGATAATGGAGAGACAGCGAAAAGATTTTTTCGTAACATAATTATCCGTGGTTTATTTAAAAACGTGCACTTGGGGAAATATGTTTTATCATATTGAAATTTATAAGTTCATTTGCTGTGTAGTCAGTCAATAGTTATTTAATACAAAAGCCCCAAAATAATAGTTGTAATTTGGAAACACGAGCAATTAAAATGACTAGTTACTTAGGTGAGCAATCAACTACCGTAATATTATTGGCGTAAAACCAGTTTAAAAAATAAACTATGTTTATCAATTAGGCTTTAATATTAATAACTGTTTAGCTCAGCCTTTACATAATCTTAAAAACATCCCTATGATAGGATAGGTTTTTTTAAGGTGGGAAATCATCTAATGATTTCTCCCACACTAGGATGGCGCGAGAGGGAGTGTTAGAATTTTTCTGACGAAAGCCACATCCGTGTTCCTTCTGTTGCCTTTTGCGTTACCTTTCATCGGGGGGCATCGGTCCTGCTGGCGCGGGTCTCTACGGTCTCTACGGTAAGCGGACAACGAGCTAACCATTGCTCGTTGTCCGCACGGCCGTGCCTACGGTGGCTGGAGATCGCTCTACGATTTCCGAAGTCTTCTATCACGGCGGCAGGGGCGTGGGGATATAGAGATTTGTGCCAAATAAAAACAACTAAAAATCGAACACTAAAAACTAAGATATACGAGAACTAAGAGACCCAAACTCTGCAGAGTATCAACGATAAGATAAATATCCGGAAACTTTAACAACAGACAATTTTTGTTTTTAGTTCTTTTGTTTGCTCCTTTGTCTTATAGTAGGCATTATTATAGATCGATGTATTGTGTGACGTCAGACTTGATGACGTAAGTTTCAATAGTCACCTACTTAGACCAGTAATCGATGCCAGCTGCGCTTCTCACTGATTAAATATTTAAGAATATTATTTTGGACACCAACGCTATCAAAAACCGGCTTTATGAACTTACCAACAAGTGAAGAAAGTAATTAAATTTTGTGAAATGTTCCAAATACTTAAATTATAAGTTAATATAGAGACATAATGATGTATTGAAAATGGTTTTGTAATTTTAAAACGAATGCAAGTGTAATACGGCAGTTAACTTTCAATTTAATACCAAGAAAAGTACATAAGCATGTTTAATTCAACCAAAAATATTTTATTTAAATATAGAACAATCAGCTTTATAATGTTCCTATTACTGGGATCCAACTTCAGGCCTCCTCTCTAGGAGAGGCAAAGGGCCGTAATCTACCACTTGGACCCAGTCCGGATTGGTGGATGTTACATGTCTTGGAATTTCTGGTTCTAGGACAAGCCATTTTCCTCATGATGTTTTCCTTAACCGATTGTTTTATTCAATCGACCCAAAAATAACATTTTCTTCACAATAAATTATAAATTTTTCTCACGAATATTATATACCTTCAACACATTGTTCTATAATGGGAAGAGTATGTCGGTTTTATGATTACAAAAAAAACAATATTCTGTTTCCATTATAAAATCATCTTATTCCCCTCTCTAAACGATACATCGAATATTCAAAAAACTTAATCAAGAAACAAACATAATCAAAGTCAGCTGTTTCAGCGCATCAAGCGATTCAGCGCTGAATATTATCATTTTATCGTGCGATCGACTTGATAGCAGATTACTTTCTCATTATTGTCATTCCGGGTAATATGGCGGGCGAAGAAAAACGGAGATAGGTTTCTTTTATATTTGAAATATTCTAGATTAAAAAAAAAACCGTTTTTGCTTGAGATAAAATACTTAAGAAAATAAGAACGTCTTTATTTTACAAAGTATTTATTATAGTTAATTTGTACAGTTTGGTTGGAACAAATAAAATGTTTGTTCCATAGAAAAAAGGCTCATTTGGAGCAAGGGCTAAGTGATTGGTTCCTGAGCTAAAGGTACAGGATCGATTTGTGTACTAAACAAATAGCAGTTGTTTGTTCCGGTTGAGTTATTTTGTAGATAAAATTATTTTAATGTTCTAGCTACTCTTAATATTACATAATGGACGTTATAGACAAATATATTAGACGCAGTTTTTTTTATAGTAAGTCTTATATAAACAAAAAGACAAGAATAGAAACAAAGCCCCGATCAGGTGATAATCCAGATCCGATCCAAAGTAAATCCTGATTAAATCCAAGTAGAACAAAATGTCCAACTTAGAAGCCTTAGATTTTGTCATCAAAAAGTTTTTGATGAGGCTTCGTTCGGATTAAAATATTTCCCCGTCGGTTCATTAACCCTGCAAGTGAGGTTGTTACGAGAACTAATAAAGAGAGTCTTATATTAATTTCCGTCGACAGCCGGTCTCCGAGATTATCAAACAAAAGTAGACGTATTACACAAAGGGATTTAGCAGCCATCCTTCGTTTTAATGAAGCTTAGAAACCAAAAAACGACAGATTATGAGAACGAAGCGTTTGTGTTATAACAGACAGTCGTTAAGTTTTTTTGTAGAAGGAAATTGAGGATTTGAGCAGCAAGAGGGCTGTTAACATTGACGATCGTATAGACTCGTGTTATACAGTACTCTCGGAGTAATTGATTCAGCATTCATGTATTTAAATTATATGGAAATCTATGTATAGTCGTAAATTGACGTGAGTTTGAAGACAATTTTCTAGACAGAAAATTGCGAAATAAGTACCTACTTATATGGGATTTTTTCTTCGCAATGTTTTACGCTGTTCATGAAAGAAGACATGAGAAATTGTGAGATACTTGTTATAAATGTCGGGCTCCGGCACGTTAGGTTTATGCAAAGTGTATGTAAATAGTAGTACTATTTATAGTAGTGATTTAGTGAAAGGTTTATGTTCGAGTGGTCGTTTATGGGGTGATGTTCATGATATTAAATTGCGACACAGTAACTAACAAGTAGGTGGATAGAAGTACATTTGTAATAATCTTTGGCAGATTTGATTCATTAAACACATATAAATACCTAAATTATGTGGAACGGTTCAAACCCAGCCAAGTGCAATACTTTGTGTAATTTATTTTATCACCATTGCTCTCAAAACGGTGAAGAAAAAATTCGAAGCTATGTGGTACTCAACAATCAGCATCCGCGTGGTGGATTTCAGCCCATTCCCTCTCCCAGAGAGCCTGAGTCCCTGCAGTGGGAACACATTATAACGCTGATATTGCATTTAATATAAATTATGATTATGTATATTTTTATTTTATTTTATCACAGTGTAATCCAATACAGTACAAAAACTAATTCAATTTACACACACCAATATTCAGACGGCTACTTTTGTGTAGGCATGTGTTGGCCACACATATAGTTATTTGGCCCTTGTTGGAAATCAAATCGCGAACTATGGCAAAGCCAATCACTCAGCCCAACCAGGATACACTGAAGTAGTTTAGATATTGATATTCGATATAATACCTACCTATATATCGAAGAGAAAACGTGAGAGATCCGATGATTTTTTTTAAGGTGCGAAATCATCTAATGACTTCTCTTGCTCTAGTTTGGAGAGGGAGGGTATCAGGCTTTTACTGACTAAAACCATACCTATGTTCCTTTAGTTGGAATTACCGTTCTAGGACCACGGGTTTCCCATTCAGAAGTCGACCCATGACCATAGTTGGTTTCGGCCCTGCTGGGCACTTCTACTACGCACCGTCGACGACTGGTCCTCGGTCCAGACGGTTTCCGGACGGCGGACTACCCATTACTAGTCGTTCGCAAGCCCACACCTATGGTAGCTGCCTGGCTAGTAGTCGGGGTCGAGGTCACGGCGGCTGGGGCGTGATGTCCGTTCCCACACGCGTGCAGCCGTCTCCTTCACTAGAATTACTGCTTCGCAGAAGGAGAGATCGTCTTATCTTAAATAACCTCTGCTTCATTGCACTGGGAAAACTGGCGTCATCATTTGTTTCTGCTTTTTGTTGAGCCCATAAAGTGAGATACATGATCAGCTTTTGTAATAAGCTATTGCAGGGAAAAAGGCATACCTCTCCTTAATTGCATAATGTCCGGTATCAATGAGCCTGTCACTATGGTAGAAGCCAAGCTCTTTCTTTTATATTTCTCAACTATCTAGTACTCATAGCTCAAGCTCTACTTAGTTTGGGACTAGATGGCATTGTGAAATATTATTATTATTCTTTTCTTTTTCCCAACCACCATCGATGGGAACCACATATAAAACCATAAGTGCCGATGTCATTACATCCAGTTCAGTTTATCTGATGATAACAAATTTTTATCCCATCATAGAACGTTTTATGGCACCCATCGATGTTATCAAAAGAGGTTTTGTGGGAGATTGCAGGAAAGTACACTGCATGAGATAAAGGGTATTGATGCGATATTGAGCATCAACGGTTTGAAGAGGCTTCAAACATTTATGGATATGGTGTAGAAAATCGAGCTTGCATATAGAAAGAATTACTTATTATATCGTTTTACAGAAACAAAACGGAGCGGGGTTGCAACTTGACATACATTTTCACTGTTTTTCATACAGCCGCTCTTACGTGATTGTGACGTTATTACATATTTTGGAAACACAGAATAAAAAAACAATATTGAAATCAATTTATAAATTTGTGTAAAACTAATCTACCTATCTAATCTCTTATTTTGCATGAACTTTGACACTTCATAATTTATTCAAAAATTTAAAAAGTATAACAATAGAAGCCTTGCAAATTTAATCAAGATTCTAAATAACGACTTTTTTTCAGAAACTATTAAGGGTTTAAAAAAATACGTATTTCCTGGAACAAGTTATCAGGCGTTATCTCCCTTTTTATGCTTTACTTTTTCATACATCGCGTAGGATTGCGTTAGATGAAGTAACAAGCTTTTAAACCATGCTCGATGTTGACGATAGGCGAGTGAAAAAGGATCTGGATTATGTAGCAACAGAAATTAGGCATCGTTTACACCAAATGTATTGTCCGCCGCCGACTGTGAATATGCTCACTGTCAGCCCTAGTGTGAACGTGGACTTAGTCTGCAGTGTACGTTCTCACCAAACCGATAATACGCTATAGCGTAGAATGTGTTACTTGTGAGAACAAAAGACTAGGCTTGCTGCGCGTAGCACAATAATCAGCGGGAATCAGCGACAACGCACTAAGTAATAGCGTATTGTCGTTTGAGTGTGAACAAGAAGTTAATATAAAAAAAAATGGGCTCTATCTGTACCCGTTACCGACAATATTTATGTAGTCAAAGGTAAAAAAAACGATATTCCAAAATTGACCACAAAAATTTATCACAATTGGTAAATTCATAATTGAGTAAATTATTCATTACAATTGCTACTAGAAAATACTTCGCACAGTATTTTCCATTGCTTTTCATTCATAATCAATAAGCCTGCACACCATTTCCATAAATTGAGTGACATTTTGGAATATAAACTAACGCTAATAACTCTGCTGTTTATGAATATTACTTAATGAGACTTTCCTTAAATAATACAACAACAAGACCTTTTGAAATAAGCATTTGTACTAATTAAAAACTAGTGGTGTATATTTTTTTTTTTTTGTTTTAGGTGGGAAAATCATCTTATGACAAATCCCGCTCTTGGGCGGTGCGAGAAATAGTGTCAGACTTTTACTGACTAAAAACCCACTCCTGTTCCTTCGTTGCCTTCGTCCCAGGGTCCGGGTTTCGTTTTCACACTACCCATGGCCCCAGTAGGCTTCGACCTTGCTGGGCCCCTACAATTGCTGATATCTCCCTGAGGCGCGCGTGGAACAATTCGCGCCGTCGACGACTTGGGCTTGGTCCGGACGGTTACCGGACGGTCGGACGGCGGGCCAAGTGGTGTATATGGAAAATCGATAAACTGCGTATCTTTCGCTCACAGTCAGCGGCCGAATATGAAGCCATTCTTAGTTAGTTATCACATTAGCAATGACCAATAGCTGTCTAATGAACCTATTAAGACTGGCTTTTAAAATAGGTCTGCAAAAATATTACGGTTTTCCTTTGGATTTTATATGAAGCCAACTCTATTGCCGACCACTTTCTTCTCGCATTTAATATTGGCAAGAGCTCTGTGAGAAATATTACAGTCATAAGATTGGCCAGTCTGCATGGCTGTAAGTGGACCTCATACACTCATGTATCGTCACTCCTGAAGACTCTGTTAATGCACTCTTTGACAAGCACTTACTTATTTTCTTTGAAAGATACAAGATATATCGAGAGCCAGCCAAGTACTCCTCAAAGGAAACATTAAACTATTCAACGTTCCTGCACCATTACACACACATTTTCTCGTTCGTTCATTTATCTACTTTGATCTTTGGTTTCTATACAAAAAGGAATCGTCTGAGTAACTGGTCAATATTTAATCACAAACTAGTTTTTTTATGTTTCTTGAGGTATGAGGTAAAGGACTAGTCAATGACCCAAGTAGGTACTGATGCCAGTACTTGGGGATGTACGATTTTTTTTATAGGTGGGAAAATCATCTAATGACAAATCTCGCTCTTGGGTGAAGCGAGAGATAGTATCAGACTTTTTCTGACAAAAAACCCACTCCTGTTTCCTCTCTGCCCTCATCCCAATGATAATAATAATTGTACGGTTATGTTCAGCTGTAGGCATCTTTCGAAACTAAAATTATGGTTATGAAGGTTTTGATAGATAGTAGACTTATTTGACACATATATCCTTTAGACTCTTGAGAAAGTGGCAATGAAATAGATTACGGTTATCAAAAAGTGTGAAATATATAGGATTGACTTGTGTTACTGGAGTGTCACAAGAGGTTTCCTCCAATTTTATAATTATTTTCTATTCATTTTGATTTTTCGACTGTATTGCTGATACAATACCACTTTGTCAGAGTCTTCTGATCGTTCAAATTCATACTCAATATTATTTAATTGCACTTAGGGACTACATGGGCACTTATAAAACGTTAGATGCTAGCGCACGGTCCTAATTGGTCATTTCATACGAAGTAAAACCAGAAAAAAACTTCATGGTAACACTTTTGAAAAAATGAGTGATTCTACAATATTTCCATATAACAATATTACCTCATACATATTTTATTCTATTGTGGTCTGGTTTCCGCACTTAGTCCTTGGCGGACCATTGTGCGTGAGCCATGGCGACCTTCACTCCAACCAGCCCACCTCACTCCAGAAACAGATGAGTCTTTTCAGGTTGCTCAGGGCATCTATGAGTGAATTCGGTGCTCCTAATGTTTGCGTTCTTCCTCATACATATGAGAAGATAATGTATGACATAAATGAAAAAAACAAATGATTTTACTACAGATGAAAGCTTAACTAATATTAGTAGTGGGTTAATAGATCCGATAAATTAGTCGTCATCCATTAAATAGCACCTGTCGATACGGACGATATTAGTTTGTATAAAGTCGGTCAAGGGGATTAGTTCATAAACTAGTTACTACTTTTATTTAGTTCAGGTGTTACCTTTTGTTACTCAGGACATTTATTTGGTAATAGCGAGATTACAAAATAAAAAAAAAACCTGACAATTAAAGTTTATGTATAGTTTAAGGTAGGTATAGTAGAAAAACTAAAATTTATAAAATAATGCCATGTAGTCGTTTTCACCATTTAAACGCTACGAAGTCAAAAAAATACGAAAAATTCTTATTATTCCTTCAAACAGCAACAGATTTCAAGTCATTCTCTAACTACAGGATCCAATTTCACAAGCATTTTTAGAAAGTTAGAGTTGTCATTATTTACATAAGTATATAAATTACCGTTTTCAAAATTCTATGCTTTACTTATTTTACTAAACAAAATCAATCTTTACGTTTATCTAACAAAAATAAACTGAGAAAATCATGATGCGAATATTCTAACATTCCTTTCCCGAAGGTAACTATTGTAGGGGTACTCGAATCTTTCAAATACACCCCATTATATGGTACCGTTAGATGTCTGTAACAGGCAATTTGGAGATTGCTTACTTTGATAACTGATACAGAATGAGGTTAAATGGCTATTTCAATTTCTAAGAGCCGAGCAATCAAATAATTCTGTATTACAGACTTCATGCTGGGTTACTGTCAAATTATATTACTGTAGTTTGCCTTTTTACTTTTTTATTATACAAACGATATTCGTAAATTTAAGAATCTGAACTGGCCCCGCGTGGCGGTTTCTTTCTTTAAAAATAAGTTACCTAACACTAGGAGTTACTTCAGTATCGTAACTGCATTCACAAGACACAGACGTTAAAGCTATCTGTAAGACATATTACACATTTTTTCCGGGCAGTAATCAATCGCTCAACCATGTTGTAAAATTTAGAGTATGACCCAATCTGTCTAATAGAGATAAGGTCAGAGTGCCAAGAGTAAGAATATTATGAGGTTAAATGGTTACTGGTGGTATTCGTAAAAGTACACAGGTACATTTTGTTCAAACAAAATAATTATGGGTTTTAGCTAAGTGCTCACTTTGAAACCCGTAAGCAATCAAGATGTGAATGATTATCAAACATCTAAACACACTAACTTTCCCATTTACAATATTAGGTATTTGTTTGTTTAAACTTTATCTACACTATTGATACATAGGTAGGTAGGTGGGCTTCATAGATCTATTCGTCCGTCCGCGGATAATCTCAGTGACCTACGCGACACTAGAAAGCTGAATTTTGGTACCAATAATTATGTATATCAATCAATGTTTTATTAGGGTACCCCCCAATAAAACATTGATTGATATACATAATTATTGGTACCTACACGTAAATTGGGGAACGATATTTTTTTCATTTCAACCCTAACTTGTGATATATTGTTGGATAGGTATTTAAAAATGAATAGGGGTTTACTTAAATAATTTTTTGATAATGTTAATATTTTCGGAAATATTCGCTCAAAAAGTAAAAAAAAAATGTGTCCTCTAACTTTTGAACCATAAATTTAGAAAATATGAAAAAATCTAAAAAGTTTTTTTATTTCGAAATATGTTAGGGAAGGAAGGAAAATTATTTAGAACTTGATGGGTTGAGCCGTTTTTGAAAAGTCGAACAAAATAAGTTTTGAACTAAGTTTGTAATTATTATTATTATTCTGAACGTATCTTCTTACAAATATTTTTTTTTTATTAAAATTAAAGTCAAAAGTTTTTATTTCACATAGGCCAACATGGGCACTTATAAAACGTCAGAAGCTAGTGCACACACAATCGTTCCCGTAATCCAAAATTACCAACAAAAACCCAACATACATAACCCGTATAGTTTGTATAAATTAGTAACCCAATATCCCGAGAGATGGCGCTGTACTTTGGGCTACTTCGCGCTGTTAAGATTTTTCCTGAGTTAATGGGGTCGGGAAGAATATGAGCTATTATATTGTCGAATTGTCCGGTTGATCTCTCGTTGGCTTTGGTGGTATTTGTTCTTGCTCGTTGTCTGTCGTTCAATATCTCTTAAGTGGAAACACTTATTTTGTGGCGGACGGGAAACTACGGAACCCCAAACTGAGCGTGGCCCGAAACGCTCTTGGCCGGTTTTATTTTATAATTGTAAAGGATCATTCAAATCGAAATAAAACCAATTTCACATATATTGATCTTCTTCCTAGTAAGCCAGTCGTAATAATATGAAAACATTCAACATAGTAATAAAATAAAAACATTGAATGTTTATTCAGGAGGTTGTAATAATAATGTTTAATAGTAACTGAGCAAACTCAATATAATGTACGACCGTCTAAAAACAATATACTGAGCTAAATCGGCCAGGATAAATCATATTATTTTGTCATTTACTTTATTGTAAGTCTTTGATATTAACAGAAAGGGATCACGTATGACTGGTACACAGACAGTTACACATAAATAATATATCTATAATAATAACATTTTTACGAATAGATACTTCGTTAGTAACGTAGGGATGAAACGCATGTTACTAATAGAGTTATGAGTTTACATGTGGATGAATGGAGAGGGAGAGGAAGACCAAAAAAAGATGGATGGATTGTGTGATTGTGATGTTATGAAAGAAAAGAAAGTTAGTGATAGTATGACGGGTGACAGGGCGGAATGGAAGGAAAAAATGTGTTGCGCCGACCCCAAATAACACGGGACAAGGGCAAGAAGATGATGTTGATGATGATGATACTTCGTTAGTACATAAATGGGCTCCATGATCTAATCTCATCATCTCCCTTTTACTCACTTTGTAGCTGGTTTATTAGACAAAGGTACTGCAGGATTTTTTTTAAGTTGGAAAATTATGTAATGACTTCTCCCGGGCGGTAGGGTGGAGCGCGAGGGCGTGTCAAACTTTTACTGAATACCACTCCTATGTTCCTTCAGTTGCCTTTTGTGTTCCGAGGATCCCTTTCACACGTTTTTCCACGGCCCTAGCAGGTATCGGTCCTACTGGGCCCCTACGATATACTGACTTTTCTTTGAGGCCGCGTGAAACACTACGCGTCGTCGACCACTCGAGCTTGGGCTTTAAAGGACGAGCGGACAGCAAGCTATCCATTGATCGTCGTCCACGTCTATGGTGGCCGGAGATCTCTTTTCGATTCTTGTCGCACGGGGGACACCCCGCCACAGGACTGCAATAGGAAACATCTTGTCATGGCAGCTGGAGCGTGAGGTTGTACGTTCCCTCACTGTTGTGGTCACCTGCTTCGCTATTACTGCTTCGGAAAAGGATGCGGTGACCGCATCCCGTTCCATCTGGCTCCGGACCAGGGCCTGAACCAGGGCTCAGCGCGAAAGGTCGCCGCTGCCGATCGCCTCCACTATGACACGGCGGTTCTCCTCCCAAGCTGTTACACCATCGCCGTATACTACACCGTGTTCTCTGGACAGTCCACGCAATATTTTATTTATTTATTATTTATCAGTTTACAATTTACATTATATTTGATACATAAATGCAATGGTGACACCCGGGCATTTCTTCCGCCTGAATCCGAAACAGGAACCTCCCGAACTTACCATGTCCGGTGAGTACCGAAGGTGAGGACGCCGTGGCACCTCTCCAGTCAAAGAGGGGACTTACCACCACAATAGGGCGTGTCAAAGTATTGCAGGGTACCAACCGCATTTGGTTAATATCCCACACATTGATTAGGCACACAGCCAAAGTATGGAACTGTTTGCCAACGTCTGTCTTCCATCTACAACGTTTAAGCTTTTTAAAGCAAATGTGAACAATAATATTTTCTGAGCTGGCTCGATCTATTTTGTAATATAAAGCTCAGCCTTAACTTTCTAACAGGTATGATAAATTTAATGCAGGCTAATAGTGAAAAAAACGTTAAAAGAATTTTGAGCAATAATTGTTTTAATTAAAAAAAATTTAACGTGTGGTACCTCGATGATGGAACCTTGGGAGGCGATGTAGACACCGTTTTAAATGATTTACAATTTTTAAAAAACCAACTCTTTTCTATAGGACTAGATCTCAACTTCTCTAAATGTGAATTATTCCTCTCTGACAGTACTGACAGACATCTGACTCTTCCAAAATTCAATGCAATAGCCCCTGCAATCAAAATTATCGATAAAAGTTCTCTTCGTCTCCTTGGGTCCCCAATCTTTGAGGATTCCTTTCCCAGTTTTGTGGAGGAAAAAATACAAAATTTCAATGACGTTTCGGAAAGACTACTCCAAATTAACATGCATTCGGCCATTACCCTAATTCGTTATTGTTGTTTCGGTCCTAAATTAATATATTTCCTTCGGGCTTCCCACTTATGGAAGCACCTTCACCTTTTGGAAAAAATGGACCAAATTATCCGACATACACTTACTTTAATTTTAAATATGACCTTGGACGATCGAGCTTGGGATCAAGTTACTCTTCCCATCCGTATGGGAGGCCTTGGCGTCCGCAAAATTACCAGTATTAGTTTACCGGCATTCATATCTTCGGTTCACAGCACTGATAAATTAATCAGGAACATTCTAACTTCCACACTGATTCCTTTTGAAGTGCCGTGCTTCACCGAGGCTATGGATGCCTGGAGAATCGCTTGCCCGAATACAAATCCGCCTGACAACCTTACCTCCCAGAGACGGTGGGATGAGCCGCTCTGCAAAGTAGTCCAGAAAAACCTAATCCTAACATCTGCTACTACTGCGGAGCGTGCGCGCCTCCTAGCTGTGGGAAATTGGGAATCAGGTCTTTGGCTTCACGCACTGCCGTCGTCGAATATTGGCACCTTATTCGACGATACTACTTTCCGCCTAGCTGTTGCCCTACGCCTAGGCGCTCCTTGCTGTTCTCCTCATCGCTGCCACTGTGGCGAAGTTGTCAACAGCCTTGGCCACCACGGCCTGTCATGCAGTCGAAGCGCGGGACGGATAGCACGGCACGCGAATATTAACGACATCATCCGACGAGCCCTTGTCACCGTCGGCGTTCCGGCTGTTTTGGAACCTAATGGCCTGGCACGCGACGATGGTAAGAGACCAGACGGTATGTCTTTATTTCCGTGGAAGATGGGTAGGCCTTTAGTGTGGGACGCTACCTGTGTCGACACTCTTGCGCCATCCCATCTTCCTAGCTCTTCGTGCTGTGCTGGTGCTGCCGCTGCGGCTGCGGAGAACCTCAAGCGGCGGAAATATAACAACCTCGTCGGAAGTTATATTTTTGAGCCGTTTGGGGTTGAAACTCTTGGGTCGTGGGGTCCGAGTGCTCATAAGCTTTTCAAAGAACTATCCAGACGCTTAGTTGACACTTCGCGTGACCCAAGGGCTGGCTTTTACCTCGGTCAGAGATTAAGCATTGCCATACAACGTGGCAATGCCGCCAGCCTTTTGGGCACACTGCCAGTCGACAGCGATGCGGAGGAATTTTATGACGCCATATTTTAGCTAGTAGTTTTTGTCTTTAGTGTATATATAGTTTTAATTAGTTAAGTGTTTTTTATCAATTAATTGTAGATTAAAAAAAAACAGAAAAAAAAATTAAAAAAATGTTTGAATGCGTAAAATTTACATACAACTTTTATAATAATAATAATCACTTAACACGTGTGGTTCTCGACATGTGGAATGTAGACTCGGCGATTATGTACCGATGGTCTTGTCAGCCAAAGGATTAATATCCAAGAGCCTCGACCACACCTTAGGAGGCTCGCGTTAGGCGGCTTGATTCAGAAAGCGGTACTTCTGGACACGGTTTGTATAGTTCGGAGGATTTTTCTCTGAAGCTTTCAGGGTTTCAGCCGGCTCCGGTGCGGTCTTTGTTCCTGATTCCGGTGGGACACTATTTTTTTTTCTATTAACATATATATGTTTTTGTATTTATTAGTTTATAATATAAGCATACATAAGTATTTTATTATTGTAAATTAATTTAATGATACTACATTCCACTTGATATTTATCTGTTATTTATTTATTGTGCACACCTACTACAGTGTTGTCTCTTTTAATCCAAAGGTTGACTGGTAGAGAATGCCTTGTTGCATTAAGTCTGCCTATATACCACTACTGTACATGAAGTATAAATAAATAAATAAATAGATAATATATTAACATATATATAAACAGAAGAATTTATAATAATACTTTATTTGTCAGATTATACAATCCGTTATTGTTAGTAAAGAAATACACAACTTACAAACTAGTGTTAGTTCATTTAAATATATTAAGCGTTTATAAAAAAATAAGCATAAAATGTATTCCGTGTATCACGTTAATATTGCTATAAAAAGTAGCGCTATACAGTAACCATATTAACCGTTCATGGTGGTTTATTAAATGTTGAAGCACTTTAATATAACCAGGCGCAATGGAAACTATGCGGCAAGCCGCGACAGCCGCTAAACTTGTATTATACCGGAAAATATTAATTTTAAAACTTATAAGCGACATTCAAATATTTTTCTATAATGTCATCAAATTGGTAGCGAGGTAGTAATTCTAAAATTTGTGTTGTATCAACCAGTCATGGTTTATGTTAAACTTCTAAAAAATCTTATTTAAATTATCCACAACTTGCTTCTGCTAATTGGCCGCGTTAAACTTAAAAAAAAAATTGTTGAAGGACTTGCGCACTGAGGGTTCCGTACAAACATGAAAGGTAAATTGCGGTTTACGATTTATGACGTATTAAAAAAAAACTGGTAACTAGATATCGTTTAAACCAATTTTCGGTGGAAGTTTGCATGGTAATGTACATCATATGTTTTTTTAGTTTTTACATTCTCTTATTTTAGAAGTAACGGGGGGAGGGGACATTTTACGACTTTGGAAGTGTCTCTCGCGCAAACTAGTAATTATAGAATAAAAAGATATCTCAATATTTATTGTTTTTTTTGTTCTATTTTTGTGTAAAAATCTTAAAACGGTTCACAGAATACATCTACTTACCAAGTTTCAACAGTACAGTTCTTATAGTTTTGGAAAAAAGTGGCTGTGACATACGGACGGACAGACAGACAGACATGACGAATCTATAAGGGTTTCGTTTTTTGCCTTTTGGCTACGGAACCCTAAAAATCATCCCATGGGAGCGATACACTACTACTAGAATTGTGTGATCTCATTAAGGTCACGGACTACCCGTGTTCTAAAACCATTCAGATCCGAATTCACCGAAATATAATATTATTGGAATAAAAGCATATAATACTAAGTACTACTCAATCAAGCTTTGACTTTTACGGATACAGAATATTGTATTTAATTATTACTCATTTTACTAGCTGTTTCGCTCAAGTTGACATCGGAAATTATCCCAAAAAATCATATTCTTGTAATAAAACGTATGTTGTATCATTTTCCTGGACAATATGTACCCTTGTGTCAAATTGCATCCGTTTGAGGGTGAAGGAGTTACAAATACACGCGCATACGTGCGTACGCACACACAAACTTGCCTTTATATACAGGGTGTTCGGTGCATCGTGTGCCAAATTGATATGGTCGACGGAAGAGGTCATCTGCTATCATTTCAGACCCCTAAAAACTTCTCATGCCCTGTGGATTTTTTTTAATCGACTTTTTATTGTTTTATGAAAATAAGATCCAAATTTTTCATTCAAATACAAATTTAAAAAAATATATAAGTCGCAGACTCTGAATTTTAATTTTATTTAGATGTGTATTCTATTAGAGCACTTTTAAATATAAAATTAGTGTCATTAGCTATCTAGTTTTTTTTTTTAATTTACTTGCAACGTTGTGGACTTAAATTGAAGCTCTTCAAGTTACATCTATTTGCAAGGCTATAAAAAAAAAAAAACAAAAGCGACCGAAGACTTTCAACGTCCTCAAAAATTCTCTAGTTTATCCTCTTACTAGTGGTGTGCCACATGCCACATAAATCTTTTTATAACTTTGTGAATTCGCTAGAATTGTGAATCGAGTCACATAAAACTAATATTCAAAATTATGATTTAAAAAATATTTTTGCTTAAATTATACCTGAAAAACCTATTAAAAAAGTTATCTCACTCTTATATGGTAAAATTTGTCTCGTATCTCTCTTTGCGTGGGTTTTAGAACAAATAAAAAAAAAATGAAATTGCATTTTTAACATTTATTTCATATTTTTTACAAATCCCGCCCAAATTGTTGGCCTCTGTTGTAAATACACAATGAATAGATGTTGGGCCTAACATCTGATTCATATTTCGACAGATGTAGTACGAAGTCGTATTTCCTCCTTAATTGTGTTGAAAGCTGTTTCAATGCGTTATTTGCAGTTTCCAACTATCATTACTGCACAACAACTGCTGCAAATTTGTAAATTCGCTAGAATTATGAATGATTCACATAAGACTAACTTACAAACAACGCATTGAAACGGCTTTCAATACAATTAAGGAGGAAATACGACTTCGACTACGAATCAGATGTTGGGCCTGCAATTTAAGTCCAACACTTTGCAAGTAAATTAAAAAAAACTAGATGGCTAATGTCACTAATTTTAAATTTAAAAGTACTCTAATACAATACACATCTAAATAAAATTAAAATTCAGAGTCTACGACTTATATATGTTTTTAAATTTGTATTTGAATGAAAAATTTGGGTCTAATTTTCATAAAACAATAAAAAGTCGATTAAAAAAAATCCACAGGGCATGAGAAGTTTTTAGGGGTCTGAAATGATAGCAGATGACCCCTCCTCTCGAACATTTTAATTTGGCACACGATGCAACAAAAACCCTGTATTTTAATTACATCTACCCACGGACATCTACCCGTAGTACTCACTTGCTACGAGCGTAGTCAATGTGCTACGCGCTACATCACGTGCTACGAGAAATGCTACGTGCTTAACAATACTATGCGCCACGCCGCTTACATAATTATGTTATTTTAGTTCCAGTTCATACACACAGTACAGTGTTAAATACTCACTTTGATAAAATGAAATTGTCTTGTATACACGGTGAAATTGAATTCACCAGTGAAACTAAAATCTGATGAAGATAACCTAAAGAAAAATATGTATTGTCACTTTTAGATGACTATGGAGTAAACGGCTGCTGATTTTGTTTGAAATTGTAAGTTAGGGTCAGATGCGTGATATTTCTGGGTTCCGTACCACAAAAGTAAAAAATGGAACCCATAAAGAATTACTTTGTTGTCCGTCTGTCTTTCAATACCCTTTATCTCAGGAACGCGTGAAGATATCGAGTTGAAATTAAAACCATATACTCAAGTCTGCGGTCCCTTGAAGCTGTAAAAAAAACAAACTTCTGAGTTTACGAAAAACAAAGATACTGCTGTATAAGTCACAAAAAACGACACTCTCAAGGGAATCAAAATTCATAGGGTACTTCCCGTTGACCTAGAATCCTGAAATTTTGCATGAAACAAGTTCTTTTAACACAAGTATAGGAAAAAATCTGAAAACCGTTGTAGTTACGTCACAAATCAAAACTTTTTTTGCGATTCGGTAAAGTCTTCGTAACTCAATTCGGGAATTGAACCGTTTTCATAGGTAAGTTTGTACGGAACCCTCAGTGCGCGAGTCCGACTCGCACTTGGCCGGTATTTTTTTATCAAGTCAAATAATTTATATCATGTTTTGATTTTTATCAAGCGGTTGGCTATATATTCAATTTTAATAAAATAAATTTTCAAAGTGTTCTATTTTATATTTGTAGATTTCCAGGGGTTCAAAAAAGTTCAAAATTAGTTCTACCGGGCCTTAACCAAATCTGGATCGCCAATTAGCCACTTCACACGCCTTTTCGCTGAGTCTCAAGTTAGATGGCATTTTTAGATTGGCAGCAACTGCTCATATGTGGCTGCTGTACTCCACACACGATCGGACCTGTGCTTTATATAACATTAGAAGCTGTCCCGGTCTGAAATACTGCCGGGCCTTTGCAAGAACGCCAAGTTTCCTACCAGGAAGCTCAGCTTTGAATTCAACGAACCGCCCAAAGTTAAGGTTTGAGGAAATGTCAACTCCCAAGAGCCAGTTATATAACAGATTAAATAAAATACCCAGAATTTAAAATGTTCAAAAAGTTTTTGGATCTGAATTAATAACAACTCACATGGGTACTTGGCTCCGTCGGGTTACCTTCATGGAACATTTTACAATTTCATTTTCGCATAACAAATTGTTTATGCTTGACAAAATAATTTTCTCATTCGTCTTCCAAAAGTTTAGTGGAAAATAAAATATTAAATTTTGTGTAGGTATTAACGGTATAACTCAGTTTAGATATTTTTGTTTCAATGTCTGACTTTAATCCTAGGTAACTAAACCATCGCAAAACGTACGAAATCTATATAGATATAGAATTTTCATCACGATGATAAGACTGTATTAGCTATTTGTGGATAATTGTTGCCACTTTTCATCGGTAAAAGCAATGGCTCGCTGCGCTTTCTGAGTTATCTTAGTCGATATCTTGAAGAGATTGCACAATAGGTCTTAGATTACGTTTAGCCACAGTGGGCAAAACGATTAATTTCCTATGCGAGATATGACAGAAAGAAAACACACGCTACGCTCCCACTACAGCTGCCACTGAGTTACTAATGCAGCAAGCGATTTCAAGGCCATACTACCACCACCTTCACCACTTCCCAGCAAATGTTCAATATAGCGCGTGAGTACATTTACCAAAGAAATTTTGACTAACTTAGGTGAGACATGACGTAAATTCGGATAAATATTTTGCGCATAATAAAAAAAAACTAGAGCAGGAAGAACATCGAAATCGGTCAAATTTGGAATGCGTGCACTTCTTGTGTTAAAATATTTTTTTTAAATATATACTGCAATATGAGTATTAAAATAAAGGGCTCATCATCATGACCATATTAAAATAAATTAAATACAATAATTATCTACTAGCTGTTACTCGCAACTTCGTTATAACATTAGCTATATACCAATGAAAGTTTTGTCAAATTTTATTCTTCCATTTTGAAGATAATATATAATATCTTTATTGGATATTATATATTATCTTCAAAATAGATGATAAAAATTTGACAAAATAAGGGATAATATATCTTTATTAACGGAAGGGGCACCGCTGAAAGTAAGTCCTGATCCCGCAAGAATATAAAAGTAGCGTATGGTTTTCATTATAACATTACCTATATTCCAATTGGGAACTCCATAATCATGGTGGTGAGTCCCCTCTTTTAGGAGTGGCTGAAGAGGCATAATGGCGTTTCCACTTTCAACATGGTAAGTTTAGGAGGTTTCTGAGCCGGATTTAGGCAGAAGAAACACCCCGGTGTCACTATTGTGTGGACCGCCCGGAGGACACGGTGGAGGTGTGCCTTGCTTAAGTGGATTCGAGCACCGCCGTGTCCTCGATCGGTGGCGGTAAAAGCCCGCGCCAGGCCCTGAATCAGGCCATGGTCCGGAGCGAGGGAGAATATCATACGGTCGCCTCCATATACGATGCAGTAATTCAAGCGAAGGAGACGGTCGCACGCGTGAAGGAACAGATATTTTCCTCATGCCCCTGTTGCTGCAATCCCGAACTAATCACGTTAGGCGTGGGCTGGTGGAGCAATGAGTAGCTCGACGCTCGGCCGTCCGGCTATTGTTCAGACTGTGCCCAAGTTGTCGACATGGCCCGGCAGGGTCGATGACCTTTAGGGCCGTGGAGATTTTCTGAAAAGAAACCCGAAGAACGCAAAGGGCACCTGAAAGACACAGGTTTGGTTTGAGTCAGTAAAAATCTAACACGCAAAAATCATTAGATTAGACCTACGTAAAAAAAAAACTAAACCAATGAAAGTGCCATCAAATTTTGTTTCACCGATTCGAAGACTTCTTCCATCTTTTGAAATCTGTTTCCCGCAGGAAAATGGAAAGTAGCCTAAGTAACTGCTGCAAAATTTGTCCGTCAGTGAATGTCCTTTCAAAATCGGTTTAGCTGTTTCAGAAATTAACCGGTACAAACCGACTGTTTAAGAAATTTTTTAAAATTATCATTTTTGTTATAGGTATCGAATACACTTTGATATACAAAATAAATCAAAGTGTATCCATTGAAATAATTCATTCCATCCAATATGGGTCCCGACTGCTGCAGTCAGTGGTTTCTACACTACTAGACTGAACTTGTTTTTTTTCTTTGAGAGTTTTAATTTAAAGTTATTTTTCACGCAGTCGCGACTGCGTGAAACCCGAGTAGTCGGGTATTTTTTATTTTTTTAATCAATTTTTTCGTAACGGTTAACTCTTTCCACCCAACAAAACTACAAAACCTTTACGGAAAAAGGTAATTTCCCAGCCATTCTCACATGAATCAATTTAAAGACTATAAAATGATTTCAATGACAAATTGCCACAATTCATTATCTCTCGGGACTAATGAGTCATTGTGTACGGAATTAAAGTCACATATATTATATTCGTGCGGTGACTTCATAATGAAATTGTTCAAATTGCCTGCACCTGCAACCAGGGCTGGCCAAGCAAGATAGCTGGACTTTTTAAGTAAAACCGAATATTTATAACTAGAATTATTTCATAATCATCTTTACTCAAATGTATTTTGTTTGGCAAAGTTAAGAAAATCCTTTTTCCAACTAGCCAGGGTCAGCTTGGGGTCGGCTTCCAGTCTACGGTTGAAATACATTTTTTTTTTCGGGTGGGAAAATCATCTTATGACATCCCCCGCTCTTGGGCGGAGCGCGAGATAATGTCAGACTTTTACTGACTAAAAACCCACTCCTGTTCCTTCCTTGACTTTTTTTTTCCAGAGCCCCGGGGATCTCTTTCGCATTACCAATGGTCCCAATAGGCTTCGACCCTGCTGGGCCCCTACGGTTGCTGACATCTCCTTGAGGCGCGCGTGGAACACTACGTGCCATCGACGACTTGCGCTCGGTCCGGACGGACCGGACGATCGGACGGCGAGCCACTCATTGCTCGCCGTCCGCAAGCCCGCACCTACGGTGGCCAGAAATCGCCCCACGAGGACACGGTGGTGCTCTGTCCAAGCGGAGCACACCTCTACCGTGTGCTCCACCGTGTCCTCCGGGCACGGTTGAATAACTGTGTTTTACATGGAGCGACTGCCTATCAGACCTCCATAACCCAGTTACTGGGCAACACGATTCTCCTTGGATAGGCTGATGGTCAAACTTTCTGGCATTTGACTACCTATAACGACTGTCAAAGAAACATTATTGGGTATTTTAATCATGTTATGAGGAATTCAAATTCCAATTTCCGTAGAGATTGGCATTCCGTAAGGATCATTCGAATTTTTACTGCAGTCTTTAAAAAGACCAGAATACCCCTCAGAAAGTTTCCAAGTTTACATAAAGAAAAATATTCATTTCTTATTAAGAATTTAAAGGTGTGTTATAATATAATAAATAAATATTAAATAAATTTAGACCTAACAAAACACTTTGTTACTTTTTATTTTAATTGTTGATAGATTCGCGCTTGACTACTGTAATGAATCATAAACATCAAGCATTAGTTATATAAATATTTTATTCACTTTGATCAACACAATTTCATATTTACTATTAACAATAATTTTCAAATGTATTTGAAAATTATACCTATAGCAGAAAAGGATTGGTAGGACATGTTCACTGTTCAACAGCTCAAAGCAAACTGACTCTGTCCAGAATGACAGTTACAAGCTGAATGTTTCCCCACCACAATCTTTCACAAACACTTGGTCCGACCAATCAGAGCAAAGTAAACAGTACGTAACATCAATTGACTAACTAATGTACATTAGGGTTTCTCAATAACTAACTGCAAGTAAATATTTCATTTTAACAATTAGGATATATTTATATAACACAAATACATAAACTGTAATACCATAAATTATTACCTAATGTCGCAAAGATATTATATACATTTAAATTTTTTGAATAAAGTAAAAAAAATAAAATAAAAAAGAAATAAAAAAAAACTACTAGCACTATCTATCGCTTATAGATGGAAGTTTAACGATTTATGAATATTTTCTTTAAAAATCATTACACTACTATCTCACCTGAGGGAAAGCGACGATCCAGTCGACAATGGAGCACGCTTGCCTAATAGTAACCTATTCACTCTTGACTTAAGTCAAGAGATTCTTTAAAGATTCCTATGTTGTAGCTATAAGGAAATAAAGACTTCGGCAGAGAATGCCACTCCTTAGCTGTACGCACAATAAACGTGATCCCAAAACGTTTTGTACATATGGGCGGAATGTCAATCATATATCGATGGCGTATCACCGTATGACTGACGGTCCTATGATGGAAGCGTCTTGGCGGAGTTAGGCTATGCAATTCCAACGCACACTCCTCGAAAACCGACAGGTGTAAACTTTCGTTTAAACGTTAAGTTTCTCAATAAAATAAAAGTGATCTTTAAAATGAAAATCCTGCACACATGAAGTGCACAGTAAAAGGCTTGTGTGAGGCAACCCTAACAGCTACGAGCACGCTGCAGAGGTTTTGAACAAAAGGTAAATTATTTAAACGCCCGTGTAAATCACTATTAGTGGTCTTGGGAGAGAATAGACGGTTTCTTTACAATTCTGAATAGGACCCACCATCCGGATAATTGTGAAAAGCTTGCTTGTTTCTACCGATTTTTTACGAGGTTTTCATTAGTTATAAAGAAGCTTTATTGTATGCAATGCAGAATGACTGATCATCATAAAAGCTATGAAAGTGGCTTTTCACCAACAGAATTAAAGGCAATGTTGTTTAAACTTGGGCAAAGTTTAATTCATACTGGGAATGACTTCTGCGTCGTGGGTGCGTTCACTTATCTGTAGGTCACACAAATATTTGTTCCTTGTGTGGATCGAACCTACGACACGCAATGCAGCAACCAATCGCTCAAGCACTGCGCCAACCGTGCTGTCGGTCACCAATCAAAAATGTACTCGTATTCTCATACCACAGTACCAAAGTTTGTATATGCCATGTGCCTGAAAATGACGTCATACGATGACGCTAATGAAATGAAACCACAATCTGTTTTGTCCGGAACCACACGACAAAAAATACTAAAATTCTCCCCACAAAAGGTCACCGCAGTTCATTTACCCCTTTTAACGAAGACACATAGAAGAATATTCATTGCAGAAAGGCAAGAAAAATCAGTTTTCATTTCGCTGCAACGTGCGGCCATATATAACGCGTTGATGTGTTTCGTTGGCTGCCAAGTTTGCACTCTTCCTCGCGTGTAGGAGGCATTAGCAAAGTATGTTATGAATGATTCTGTATCCCTATGCTTGCCTGGTACGTACAGTTGGAAGATGACCTGTTAAAATTTTTATACTAGTACATTTTTTATGCAAGAAATGACAATGACATTCGGGTGCATTTCAACAGCGTTTCAACAATGTGCCATTCTTGCTTCCAGCGTATCGATTCCTGGCAGTTCATATTTTCATCCACAAACTTGTTACGAACCTTGTTGAAACTACAAACTTGTTGTAATACGATTATGTCTGTTAATTTAAGAGTAATAATATTCGCCCAATTTATAAAATTTATCTATTTGGAGAAGTTCGACAAAATCGCAGTATCCATGCCCATTTTTTTCTTCAATTTATACTAGATAAAGCCGTGTGTTATTACTTGTTTAAAACTGGTGTTAAATATGTAAAACTATAGAAAAATAAAATCATAATACACAAACTTAATGTAACTACCTTTATCTAAATGGGATGATCAGAGATGCCTGAAGTAGAGGCACTTGGGTTCTAAATATAAAAGCTTCAATGCTTGGAAGTCTACATTTTATCTTTTTAAGTTGCATAAAAATGCACACGTGACATGACATGACCACATTTCTATTGAAATGTGCATAAGACATCCACAGGAAGAGATGGGTTAGATCAATTCGTTCTACATACAAGAAATACTTAATAAATTAATATTAAAATATTATACAAAACTAGAACAACCACGAATAATAATAATAATAATAATATGGCAACAACTGGCAACACCCGATGTCAACAGAAGCCGTATTTTTTTCAATCACAGTTTTAAATTTTAAAATATTGATTTCTGGACCCATTCTAACCAAAATTCAACACTAAAAATATTAAGGAAGATTCCACTACTTAAAAAAACTAAAAACAATATAATTATATTCAATACCACATAGAAGAGAAGAGAAAAAATGCATAAACCAGACAGATGACATATGTCACCAGCATGAATGATAATAAAATAGACGAAACCTAGCAGAAATGAAAATCATACAACCATGTTGACGAGAGCCGCAGCTCGCCGTGCACGCCTACCACCTCCGGCCTCGTCGCTCAGCTCCGCCTCGCCGCCGCCGGAACCCAGCCCCACTGCGAGTGCTGTGACACCGGCCGCGGCAGCTGCGTCGAGCTCGAGCGACGAGTACTACTCGCCGCCCACGTCACCACCACCTGCGCGTCGACGGCGAGGACGCCGGCCGCCGAGTGACTTAGGACCCCGAGGCCCACCGGCCTCTGATAGGGTCCCAGCTCCCGGCGGAAGTGTGCAGCGCATGCGATGGACGCAATCCATCAATGAAAACGTCATGCGCTCATACTATGGGGCTACAGAGGGAGGAAACAACCTGACCGCGTACCGTGTTCGGATGCTCTCTTTGTTTCAGGTGCTTGAGCCAGCCGTCAACGTTTCGGCCCAACGACTATCGGATCAGATGCGGGTCATCCAGCGTAATCATATGTTGGACGATACTGTACTTGATCGCCTCCGAACGGAAATGGGTAGCCATGCCATTGCCTCTTCGTCGCAGACGGCGGTACCTTCACAGGTATCACCGTCCAACCATCTTCCCAATCACGCTGACGAGGAGAGCACTGACATGGTTACACATGTAAGTACCCAGTCTAACAATGAATTGAGGAGTGCTTTGGAGTGTGCTATTCGGGAGTATCGCAGCATGCCGCTTAAACTTAGGCCGCGATTACCTCGTTTGCCCATGTGTAATAAGAATAAGGTGCTGGTGGCTGCTCTGGATTCGCAGTTGTCAAACTATTTTGATGACTGCGAAGATCTCACTGATACACACTCGATAATGTACTGCGCGGCTGTAGCGGCATGTCGTGTAGCTCACGTCAAATTTCCAAACAGTGACGTAGCTACACGACCAAAACCAGCTGTGCCGGCCTGGCAGTGCAGGATCGAGCGTCGTATTGGTGGGGCCAGAGTACTCATCGGCAAACTAACCTGCTTCAGGGAGGGCAACACTCGCCCTCGAGTGATGCGCTTTGTGAGACGGGCGTTTTCGGGGACTGACATCAGCCCCCGAGACTATATGTCCTGTGTCACAGAGCGCATCGACTTCCTGAAGCAGAAGGTGTACGCATGGGCAAACCGTATCCGAAGGTATAAGCGGCGGGTTGAGCGGTACACCCAGAATCGCACATTCCGGAGTAATGAAAGGTGGGTATATAGAGCTTGGGAGCAGCCGGACCAAGGTGTGGCTGACACGCGCCTTCCGGATGATGACGCCATGATTTCGTTCTGGCGTAACATCTGGTCGGTGCCTGTCAGTCATACTGAAGGTGGTTGGACTCGAGAGGTCGAACGAGCATGCGAACCGATCCCAGAAATGGGGGCAATTACAATTAGCCCCCAAGATGTGGCCCGTGCAGTCCGTCCGTTGCCTAATTGGAAATCTCCAGGGCCGGACGGACTGCACAACTTTTGGATAAAGTGGTTTCAAAGATCGCACGCTCGTTTGGCATCTCAGTATCAGACCGCCTTGGAGTCTGGCTCGCTACCCGAGTTTCTTACAACAGGAGTTACCCACCTGCTCCACAAATCTGGTAGCACCGCGGAACCCAAAAACTATAGACCGATTACGTGTTTGCCGACAGTCTATAAGGTTCTTACATCCATTTTGAGAGCAAAGATTAACCATCATGTAGATAATAACGCTATCATGTCTGCCTCTCAAAATGGATGTAGGAATGGGTCCCGCGGTACTAAGGAGCTACTCCTCATCGATATGACCATTAGCCAACAGGTTCGACGTTCCCGAAAGGATCTGTCGACATGTTGGATAGATTATAAGAAGGCCTATGACTCTGTTCCTCATACATGGCTCATGAGGGTGCTGGAATTGTATAAAATTGATACAACACTGCGCACCTTCCTGATGTCGTGTATGAGGCAATGGAGTACGGTCCTTCGCTATCCAGGATGTCGACATACCCAGAGGAATAGCGAACCTGTAAGGATCGAGCGAGGTATATTCCAGGGTGATAGTTTGAGTCCACTTTGGTTTTGCCTAGCCTTGAATCCTCTAAGTACACTGCTGGAGAATTCAGGTCTAGGCTATCGGTTGAAGAGAGGTGGTCAGGTAATATCTCACCTACTTTACATGGATGACCTGAAACTTTTTGCCCCCAACAATCTGCAACTGATGGAGCTACTGAAGGTAACTGAAACCTTCAGTAGTGCCATCAGGATGGAGTTTGGTGTGGACAAATGTGCGGTCATGCATGTAAAGCGAGGGGAGGTTGTGGAATCCGTGGGCACCCAACTCACGGATTCCATAAACCTGAGATCCCTCTCTCCAACCGAAACCTATAAGTATTTGGGTATGTCGGAAGCTCTAGGCATCAATATCACTGACATGAAGCAATCGTTGCAGGCGCGCTTCTTTGGACGCCTGAAGAAGGTATTCAATAGCCTTCTTTCAGGCGGAAACAAGGTGCGCGCCTTCAACGGTTGGGTCATGCCGGTATTGATGTACTCTTTCGGCGTACTCAAATGGACTCAAACAGAACTTGACGCCCTGGATAGGAGGGTCCGCACACTGCTGACTGCATACCGAATGCATCACCCACGATCGTCGGTGATGAGATTGTATATCCCGCGGAAGTGTGGGGGTCGAGGTTTTTTAAATGCTAAGACCCTACACAACCGCGAGGTATGCAGTCTCAGGGAATATTTCCTAGCTGCCGACGTGGGTATGCATCGAGATGTAGTGGCAGTGGACAAGGGACTCACCCCGCTCGCCCTGGCTAACGAGAACTGGCGCAAACCGGTAGTGCTTGACACTAACGATCGCAGGGAAGTATGGCAAAGCAAGGAACTTCACGGACGCTTTTTCCGGGCCCTTCACAGGCCCGAAGTAGACCAATTGGCGTCCGTAGCCTGGCTGCGTTCCGGTGACCTCTTTGGGGAAACCGAAGGTTTTGTCTGTGCAATTATGGACGAAGTTATCATGACGAATAACTACCGGAGATTTATTGTGAAGGACGGCACGGTTGACATCTGTCGGGCATGTCACCGTCCGGGGGAATCGATTCGTCACATTATCTCTGGTTGTTCTCGTCTAGCTAACGGAGAGTACTTGCATAGACACAACCTTGTAGCCAGGAATATCCATCAGCAACTTGCTTTGAAATACTCTCTTGTGGAATCGGAAGTGCCGTACTACAGGTATGAGCCCGACCCAGTTCTTGATAATGGTCATATCAGTTTGTACTGGGATCGGTCCATCATCACTGACAGGAATATTGTAGCCAATAAGCCTGATATAGTGGTGGTGGACCGAAGCGAGAGGCGTGCAATGATTGTTGACATATCCGTCCCCCATGACGAGAACCTCGTGAAAGCCGAGAAAGATAAACTAATCAAGTATATTGACTTGGCTCGCGAGGTTGTCGACATGTGGGATGTGGACTCGGCGATCATTGTGCCGATAGTCGTGTCGGGCAATGGCTTAATAGCCAAGAGCCTCGACCAACACCTTAGGAGGCTCGCGTTAGGCGGCTGGATCAAGGGCTTGATTCAGAAAGCGGTACTCCTGGACACGGCTCGCATTGTTAGGAGGTTCCTTTCTCTGGAGCCCTGACCGCCGGTAGCTTGGACCCTGTTCCCGATACCGGTGGGATGCTGTTTTTTATATTTTTAAATGTTTTATTTTTTATTTTTGAAATATTTAAAAATGTAACTAATATGTTTATATAAATGAAATAAAGGAAATAATAATATTCCACAACTATCACACAACGCCGTCTAGTCCCAAGGTAAGCAGAGCTTGTGTTATGGGTACTAGAGAACTGATAAACGTACTTATATATTCCTAAATACATACATATATAGATAAATTACACCCAAACACAGAACAAATGATCATGCTCATCACACAAACATTTGTCCTGGGTGGGAATCGAACCCACGACCTCCGGCATAGCAGTCAGGGTCACTAACCACTAGACCAACAGGCCAGTCGCAATAATATTGTCACTAAAATAACACTTTGGAGTAAGCAGGGCTTGACTTTAAAGATGCCAATCAGGGCAAAGGACCAGCGCGAGACCCACTTCAAAGTAGAAGTAATTTCAGGTGGTTATCGTTTGATTTTATTTTTAAATAAAATTTAGATAATTCGCATCATAATAATTATCTAAATTTTATTTAAAAAAAAACGCTTGGCTCAAGTGGAGTGATTATTACATTAAATTATATTGTACTTACTAACTTTTTGTTCCAATAATAAGGTATAATTTGCTGATACGAGTGACTAAGATACCTACACTGCGCGTGACCCAAAACGCACTTAGCCAGATTTTATATAAAACGTGTTAATAAACCTTGTGATTTCGAAAAAATAACCAGAGAAATATACATGTTGGGGACTGCGCAATAATTTGCAAAATATCTTCTTAAACACAGCTTAGGGGATTATCATTACACCCGGCTCTGAACAATTTATTTTATTATGCTGCATAAAATAAAAAATGTCCCAAATATCTCGGTTATATACGTAAAGGTTTTTTTCTCCCCCAGTAGTACTTAGGTAGTAAAAGTATTATTTACAAGTTGAGTTATAAACATCTCTTATTTACAGACTTTGTTATTGGCAGACGTTTTCATATTTCTTTCGAAATTTACTTTCGTTCAGACAGTTATTCTGTTTTCTAACGGCTATTTTATGGTACTATATAAACATGGACGTAAAAAAAGTGGAAATAAAGTTTACGTCACTCTTTCGGGTTGTATAAGAAATAAATTTTGTTTCTTTATCGATCATTATTTTGCTTTTAGTAATGCGTTTTGCTGTAAAAATATACTCAAGTAAATGAATGCTCGTCGCATATACATAACACTCAAACATACGCTCGAGTATACAGTCTTGATATCGGTTTCCAGGGAAAAGTTAGAGTGAGTTCCAACATTACATTAAAATAAAAGTCTTATGCCGATATCAACTTTTCATATTTCTAAAACCAGTTTTATGAAACAACTTGGATTGTTTTCTAAACACCGAGCGTTGGAAATTCGAATACATTTCTGGGGAAATTCTTTCACGGTGTCTCTAAATAAATAAGTACGTGTATTTACATCTCCGCAGCAATTTTGATGTTTATTTTATGACTAAAAATAGAGTAAACCAAACATCTGCAGACATAAATAATGACTACAATGCGGCATTTGAATGTAGATTTCTCTATAATTATTTAGTCAATCACTTCGTTTCTAGCCTCAATTACCACAACAGCAAAGGCAACCAGTTATAGTATTATCACTTCTGAACCTTCAGTAACCGTTGATCATTATTCAGAATTAAAATAAATAAGGAAGCTGCGTACCTCAATAACTTTTGACACGGTGTGGGAGAAAAATGTCTGGATGGACTTGGAGGCGGTCTTTGCCCAGATGATAGCGTGACAGTTACAGCTAGAAAAAAAGAAGCAGCAGGCATTTCACGTCATTACATTTCATAATCCGTATTTTATCTCCTAAGTATTAAATTAGGGTACTCTTATAAATCATCTACCTCATCAAAATATCCCAAAAGTTACACGTGTACAAAGACCCAATGAATCTATCATTCAACGTAGAATTCTCACAGTACACAAATCACGTCAAATTCAGGTCCAAGGTAACCTCACTCATAAGTATGAACACAGGTATTTGACGGATGGCATAAATTATACCTTTGTCTGACTTTATGACGACCATATTTTTGTTTACGAATAATTTAGGAGGACTACTCGAATCTCTTTTTACGTAACCCACTGCTATGCGGGTCTCACGTGAATTTGTCCGTTTCGGCTAATATTTTTGCGTGAAAAGTCCTGCTTTTGATTACTGTTGATATTAATGTGTTAATGTTTTTATTTTGGATTCCCTCTCTGTTTATTAAGGCTGATTTCAGAAACGACTAATTTTAACTATGTAAAAATTATTAATAACATCATCATTTCAGCCGAAAGACTGTTCTTGACTGTTGGACAAAGGCCTCCCCTAAATGTCACTACAACATCCTTTTTGTCTCGCATCCATCAGATTCCTGCGACTCTCACCAGGTCGCAGACGCGGTATTGGAAGATCGCCTACAAGGTGGACCAATCCACCTTATAGGAGATCTTCCAATACTGCGTCTTCGGGTGCGCAGTTCTATTCTGCGATCAATGTGCCCCGTACGTAAATCTGAAGATTTTTTGGGCTATGTCAGCAACATTGGTTCTTCTGTGGATATCTCCATTCCTGATGCAATCACAAAATAAAACGGCGAGTTCAGCCCCTCCCATTGCTCTTTGGGTGACTTTAAGCCTTCTGATGAGGCGCTTTGTTTGCGACCACAATTCAGAGAACATGCACTGATCATAGACTTCCGTCTTGAGACACTGTGTTATGTCTCATCCAATGAGAAAATACCGCGCAGCTTCCCGAATACTGCCCAGCCGAGTCGGACTAATTCTCGAAGTTAGACTTACCCAGCTGGATCGTCGTCCCAGGTATATAGAATAGTTGTTGGTAATACTATATAAAAGTGTTCATTAAAATTATTCAACCGTATAAATCTTGCAGTTGAAAAATAAATAATTATTTTTTTAAATATACTGTTCAAAGATTTATTTAAATGTCTAATTCATATTTCACGGGATCCTAAGGGTGGATTTTACCTCGGCCAGATATATATACACGACGTGGTAATGCCACCAGCCTTTTGGACACATCTCCGGTTGACACCGATTCGAAGGAATTTTTGACAGCATAATTTTAGATACATATGTATTTAGTTGGGAATGCTTATCTGTAGTTATATTTCATAATAATTGTTTTTCTTAGAAAATAAATGTATACTTCTCTTTTTTGTTCAAATTATCTAACAACATAAGTAAACAATAATTCCTGTTCCAATTACTTATAATAACTAGATGTACTGCCATAAAGACTTCAGTACAACCGTCTGTTTGTCTGTTGGCACTATAAACGATTGCTTGGCTCACTGACTCTTATTTATTTGCCAAAGGACCTAGATTCGAGTCAAGTTGATGAATATTCCTTGTTGCCAAGTATCTTAAAATTAAACTGGATAAAACCCGATTGCACTGGATTCTGTAAGGGTATATACTAAGAATCGCTTTTACTAATTAAAAAGTAGTTTAGTACCGCGGTAATTAAACAAAGGAGAAGAAATGGTTTTTCATTTTGTTTGATACCTACAACGTGCTCTAGTTTTTAAGTAAGTACCTAAAAAGTTCACTTGTTTTTAAGTAAGAATGAAAAGGAGACGATCCAAATAATTTGAAATAAGTTTTTTCTAAAAAAAACCTGGTCATAAATTGATGTTTTAATTGAATTAACGATTACGATAAATGATTTTAAATTACATACAAAAATGATCAATTTCAAAACATACTTTAGGTTTGTATTTAACTTGCCATATTTAATAGGTACCTAATATACCTATAAAATAAGATCATGACGTATACATTAGTACCTACTTAAACTTCAAATGAGACTAAAAACCAAATTGTTTATTGACAAAATAAGTTTATAAATTCTACAACAGTTTATTAAGAAAATTTTCTATACCACAAAGAAACATTGTTCCTAAACAATATTTATGAAAATGAAAACTTGAACCTTTTTTGTTATTGGTCGCTGAAGCAATTATCACGGAACACATCGCTTTTATTAATTTTTTGCCACATCTCATATATCATTTTCCATTTTTAAATCAATTGCAGTCTTCTCCATCTGTTCCCACCCGATGAATCAAATAAGATTTATTTTGCTCCATTTCTTATTTCAATAAAATATTCTGAAAATTGGTATTAGGAATAGATGTTGAGTGTTTGTTAAAAGGATATTATTTTGATCGGTATTCTATTGATAATCAAAATAGATTATGCTAGACAAAAGTCCCTCTAGTCGGAAATTAAAATATAAAAGTGTTTGTACGGTTTTTGGCGGGGTTTCTTCGAGTAAAGTTCAGTGGCTGTTTTAATTATTTGAAATTGATTACTAGTGGGTTTGTTCCTGGTGGATAAGTAGCTAGTGGATACTTTTTTATGGAGTTTCTTGCCGGTTCTTCTCCATAGGAAACGACCAATTTGGAACCGTGCACTAACTTCTGACGTTTTATAAGTGCCCATGTAGGCCTATGTGAAATAAAAACTTTTGACTTTGACTTTGGAATATAAAATTGGGGAAGTCTTGTATCTCAAGTATCTGCGCAACTGGACAATATGTGGAATCATTAAAACAGGCGAGATCGTAGCGAGACTTTTATTGTAGTGTTGACTAACTCGGCGCAGTTCGCCGAGAAGGTTGACTTACCAAATATTACAAAACCATTAGAATGTGAACGACCTTATTCTAATGATAAACAAACTAACTATTTAGAAACATATAATCTCTACTACTTCAACTGAAAGACTTTGAATACACGGTCAAGACATAAATTTAAAAAAAAATGGTTTTCAAACATCATCATCATCGTCATCATTTCAGCCGAAAGACGTCCACTGTTGGACATAGGCCTCCCCCAAGCGTCGCCACAATGACCGATCCTGTGCTTCTCGCATCCACCGCACTCCCGCGACCCTCACCAGTCGTTCCACCTTATGGGATGCCTTCCAACGCTGCGTCTTCCGGTGCGCGGTCGCCACTCTAGAACCTTTCGGCCCCATCGGCCATCCGTTCTACGAGCAATGTGCCCTGCCCACTGGCACTTAAGTTTGGCGATTCTTCGGGCTATGTGACTTTGGTTCTCCTGCTGCTGCTTTTCAAACATAGTTATTCTAAATTCAAAATTTTCTAAATTATCCAGTTAACACCGGTTGTCACTTAAAAGTTGCTGCCATAATGATATGATCAGCATATTGCTGGAATTCGAGTTGGCAGTTTTACGCAGATGTGACGCATATTTTCCCAACCTGTATCCGTCAATCATTTTATTTCGTTATCCGCTTTTTTTACAGAAGGCGTCATTTTTGCCATGGATATGTCTTTATTTTTAGCTTCTATATACCAGGAAATCAATCTTCCCCTTCAGAGAACCGAATAACCAAATAAATCCATATTAACGTTACGTTGTCAACACACTGATCATTGTAAAAATGCTTCCTGAACGAAATCCGTCAACACAACAAGCGAATACAAATAAGCTTATGAATTTGCGACGTAATACATTTCATATGATAGGCCTGTCGAAGAGGTAATGTTTTTTGCCAATCAATTTACCTTCCATATGAAATGAAACCCCTGTATATTTATACGGCAGGTATTCGTATAAGTGATGACGGATGGGGAACAGTTTGACGGATGTTTTGTGAAAAAACAGAAAGGATGCGAATACTGGGAAGGGTCGCTTGCCGATCTAAACAAATGTTTGTATGGCATACACGCAGTTTGTTAGTCGTTTGTTTATTTGGACAATGTACACGTGATAGTGTAGCGAGTAACTGAAACACGAAAAAACAATGGCCGTTTGAATGATTGGCTTCTGATTATTATTATTTTCAAGGTGAAAATTCATCTAATGTCTTCTCCCGCTCTAGGGCGGAGTGACTAAAACCACACCGATTAGTTCCTTCTTCTCCTTTTGCGGTCCAGGACCATAGGTTTTCTTTTCAAAAGTAAACCCATGGCTTCAGTAGGTTTCAGTCCTGCTGGGCTCCAACGGTTTTACTGATATCTCTTTGAGGCGCGCGTGGAACAGTACGCTCCGTTGACGACTCGGCTACCTATTGCTCGTCGTTCGCAAGCATACACCTATAGTGGCTGGAAATCGAGGGCGGGGTCCCGGCGGCTGGGGTACGAGGACGTCCGTTACCTCACGTGTGCGGCCGCCTCCTTCACCAGCATTACTGCTTTGCAGAAGGATAATTTTAATCATTGGAATGATAATAATTTTTTTCAAGATTTTTATTATTGTCAGAACCGAAACTTCAATGTCATATCTTTAGTGTTATTGTGGCTTCGAGATATTTTTGTCGCTGGTAAGATACAATTTCTGAGGTACAACTAGTATCTAATTAAAATACAACCTTAACTCGACTATTACCCTTGTTCATCACCCGGAAAACATGAAAATTAATCTGAATAGATCTCAAACAGTTTCACCCTATTCTGTCATTTCGCAGCGAGATTTCCATAACGCAGGTAGACGCTTCAGAAACTAATCTTGACTCGATTCAACGAAGTTATTTCAAATTGTACCTAAGTAATTTCCATTTACGAGTCGTGCCCCTAATTAAAACGGATGGCCTGTAGGGATACGGTTGCTAAAACTACGAGTAGGGGACCTTGAGGGGTTACCTTCGAATCAATTCTAATAATCGGGCCTTGTTAGAAATTTCCTAATTGTTTGGGACGTTGAAAATTAATGCTGTTGTGGGGATTAAATGGCAGTTCTTTAGTTCTTTGTTTCAGAGTTTTTTTGTTGAGAATGTATTGCCGTGCTGTGAATAAAGTTGGTTGTGGGTTGCTTAATTTATGATTATGTTATTTAGTTGTTAATAGCGAAATTGAAAACTGTTATTTGTTTGCGTTTTACTATAAAATTATAGTTAGTGTTGATTGTTTTGAAGCTCAATTAAAATTTCTATTAATTTATTCACCGAATTTGTTTGAAAATGAATTCACAAATTGCTGTTTAATAATTATATTTCATAATTATTATTCATTAGGTAGATAGTAGCTTTTTTTTTCTAGAGCGTTCTCCTCCAATGAGTATCGCAAAGGAATCTTGCATTTTTCAAGAGTAGAAAGTAGCTGGTTGCACTGTATATTGAGACCGTAGTTATCAACAACAGAACCTTGGTATTCGAATCAACCTGTCTGTTTTGTAAACATCACCGTGAAAATGTAAATTACAACATTGTAAGACTGATTATGTAGATAAACCACTAAATGCTTATCTTTTTTCTATTTATGCTGGGGTTGGCTTGCAGTCTAACGGGATGCAGCTACGTACCAATATCTATACTTATTCTTATTACTTATATAATATTTTAGTGGTTTTTTTTTCGGTGGAAAAATCATTCAATGACATCTCCCGCTGTTGGGCGGAGCAAGAGATGTCAATCCACGCAATGGTGGCGTTTCTTCCGCACGACATTATAATGAGTTACAGTTTGTTTTTTTTTGTTTGTAGTATGTAATCTCTGAGTGTAATAGGCTATAATTTTATGTACGCGGGCAAAGTCACGGGCAAAAGCTAGTTTTACATAACACGATTGCTTATTTGTCTTCTACAGCTCAGTAATTTGGTTATACGATACCCGTTTGGTCAGACTGGTGTCAGATATCCAGGCATCTGACAATCTGTAACTGTCAAAGATCCAGAAATGACAGACGGATTAATGGCATAACGTGCTCTCCAAGGCGCGGAGAAATATCGATATCGGTATGTTAAGATAGTCGCCACACACACTGACCTCTCGATTAATCCGTTTTTCTATGGTGGGAAATAATCTAATGACTTTTTCCGCTCCT
Organism: Mythimna pallens; assembly: GCA_961205895.1. Taxonomy (NCBI): domain Eukaryota; kingdom Metazoa; phylum Arthropoda; class Insecta; order Lepidoptera; family Noctuidae; genus Mythimna; species Mythimna pallens. The sequence continues at coordinate 25,940,333 of OY540828.1, read as the reverse complement.
GGGCGGAGCGATAGGGCGTGTCAGAATTTTGCTGATTGATCTCCATCCCTGGTCCTTCTTTACCTCTGTTCCAGGGAATCGGTGTTCACTTTCACTTAACCTATGCATGCTATTGACACATTTATATTGGAAATGCTGTAATAGACTCGCCATCTGGCTTTAAACAAGATATCTTTAATCAGGCTTTGAAAATTCAAGACAATTCTATCCCATTGCATTACTTTAAATGTATTTATTTCAAGTTGTTTGTATTAAACCGTTTCTTCAATCAAAAATCTCCAAGGAATATATATGTTGCAACGGTATTTGAACTTTAATATTTACTGCATAGAGTCTAGTGTTCCAAAATTGATTGTGTTGAATTGTGTACTCAAATACACATCTTGATTTTATTTTTGGTAGGTATTGTACACAATGGTTGGTAAAGTTTCGCATTTCAATTGTTTACAGGTGTTTTCAGCGTCTGTTTAGGATAGAACACAACTTGTTGGGCAAGAGAAGGTGATGTAGGAAGGGTAGGTCTGTGCATTGTTATGGATTCGAAGGTCGGAAGTTTTGGTACATGTTTGTATTAAGTTAGCTATACGGGTTCACTATTGTTCTGAAAGCAATTTTTGTTATAAAATTGCTTATTTATGTATGTTCTTGTTTCCTTGGCTTGCTATAAAAGTACCTACCGTAAAGAAAAAAAGAAGAGAAACAGTGATCACGTTAAAAATGAAGATATCCCCAAGAAAAACAAGGTTATTGACATAGCTCGAAGAATCACCAAACTTAAGTAGCAACGGGTAGGGCACATAGCACGCAGAACAGATGGTCGATGGACACGAAAGGTTCTGGAGTGGCGATCACGTTTCGGAAGACGCGGCGTTGGAATGCCTCCCGCAAGGTGGACCGATGACCTGGTGAGAGTCGCGGGACTCCGAGGGATGCGAGACGCACAGGACCGGTCATTATGGCGCCGCTTGGGGGAGGCTTATGTCCTATTACAGTGGACGTCTTTCAGCTGAAATGATGACAGCGTTGTTTTATTATAATATTAACCAGAAACATATATAAACCTTTTCCTTATAGAGGTAGGGTAGGCAGAACCTTAGAAAACCATCTAAACTGCGACCTCAATATGTCTGTTTCTGTTTATCGATGTTCATAAGTTTATTTGATGTATATTATTTACAATACAATAAAACAAAATAATTATATCTGAATATAAGAAATATGTTTTACATAACATATGTACTGGAGGTAATTTCCTTCCATTATGACCTTTAACCGTTTTGTGTGAAAGTAAAACAAATGAATAAGATGCTGTCGGCATTTATAATCACAAACACATTAGTTACGTTTGTGCATTTCTACGAACTTGATGCGGAAGAAGTCGCGGGAAGCAGCTAGTTTTTAATAAGAAAAAATTGTTAATACCTAAGTCTCTGTGTAGTATGTGCAAGTTCTGTATGTAGTCTGTAACGCTTTATACACATCTCTTAAAATAAAACAGAAGAAATATTTCTCGCGGGAGACGACAGAAAAATAAAAAATATGAGCATTTTTTTGCCATCTTCCAAGCAACTCTAAGAAAAATCGCAACTCGACAACATTCCCGCATCCCTTTCACCGCTGAGCGAAGCGATTACGCACTTTCATCCAAACAAGCTTACTCCGAGTTAAAAGCCAATTTATCAGCACGTCTCAAATTGTGCATTATCATTTAAACTCCTCCTTTTACGCACACTTGCGTTAGCATGTGTGTATAAGCGACGCTTTCGAATTTGAATCTACCTTTTAATGTGTGCATAAATATCTGTCAGTGTGTGAGTAAATATCTGTAAGTGTGTCCGTATTTGGATGTGCTGATGTATGAGTGTAGAATAATGTTAAAGGTCATGTCGTGTGATGTGGTCGGGTACATTATACGTGAAATGTATCGAAGTCGTATTCAGTAGCTAGGTTAATAACGGCTAATGGAGTCACAGTATTACAGCCTTGTCTAAGAGAATTACGAAAGTAGATACATGAACTAGCTAACTGATAAAATACTAGTTTTTCCTGCAGCTTTGCTCTCGAAGCCTTTTGTACAAGAACTATTTTTTTTGGTAATTTATGATATTTAGCGATAATGTAGTTTCCTGTTAGGAGGATAGGACATGTTTCAAAACACATTAACGAACAATCATATCACCTCTTCATAATAATAATGAGCTTACGATTATGTTTCTGAGAAATAGATCTTTGTTTCTTGAAATATTGATCACGTGGAGTTAATATTTTTTCTAGTAATTCAAAATCTATGCCCGTTGTCGGCAGGCATGCCCATTCGGCTATTTGCCACAATTACTTGTTATCATTTTAATTACCAGTCATTATCAGCTGCAGACGTTTCCTAGAAGCTCTCTAGTTGATTTACTAACACCTAATTAATTAGTCACACTCGATTTGATCAGTGTGTTAATACTGTTTAACACATGCTCGAACTTGGTACGACAGATTTGGTTCGACCGTGCCAAGTTGTGCGTGTATTAATACGATTTATGCTTAGTCACGTTATCCGTCTAAATCCATGCTCAGCACAAATTTGGTCCGTCGTACCAAGTTTGAGCATGTATTAACAGTATGGAGTTTAAGAAGAATAGAATAGAATTTATTCAATAATAAAAAAAGAGTACAGAAATACGATAGATACCGTACACTTGCGCTGAGCGTGCCCGAACCGAAAGGGTCGCCAACTCAGCAATTGCTTGGCGGCTGACACCCACCGCTGGTTTTCAGCTGGCATGGCACCCCGCATTGACGCACTCGGTTTCATGCTCTTTCTGATGAGATGTTGCGTATTACAAATCTAAATGGTATCACACACATAGTCGTCTCCTTCTGCGAAGCAGTAATGCTAGCAAAGGAGGCGGCCGATCGCGTGAGGCAACGGCAACGGTCCTCACGCCCCAACCGCCGCTGGGATTCCGATCCCGATTTCCGGCCACCGTAGGCGCGGGCTTGCGGACGGCGAGCAATGGGTGGCTCGTAAAAGTCTGACACTATCTCGCGCTCCACCCAAGAGCGGCGGAAGTCATGAGATGATTTTCCCACCCGCAAAAAAAAAATCACACATAGTACCTTGTAATGTAGTCATCGCTTTATCGTTAACCTTATGTTATTATATGAAAAACCGTACACAAGAGTTTAAAAAAAAATGAAATTTTTACCATGCATATAAAAGTACCTGATTTTGATCAACGAAAAAAAAACTAAGCTTTCCTACAGTACAACCCCGAAGAGATTTCCCATCGGCAAAATGACAACTTCCATACCAACTTTCAACCCCTATTAAAGCCCTTGGGAAGTGAAATTTAAAAAATTCTATAGATCTTTAAAAAATGCGTACACAAAATTTCATGCTTCTAGAATGTTTTGGGCTATTCCTTGTCTGTCAATGAATTTTTTTTTAATTAGTTCCTACATATTACGTCATACATCTTAATATACCTTAAAATTAAAACACTAATATGACATAGCTATTAAAAATTAACAACTCCTAAATAAAAATTATAAAATCATCGTAATAATAATAATTAATAGGGCTATTAATAATAATTAATAGCCCTATTAATTTTAAGCTCCTACTGTAATTTACTCTTTATTGTATACCATAAAACCTAGCACATAGCTCTCTATCTACCAAAACACACAAACTTTTACCAGCCATCTCAATAACCGATAACACTAAAAACAAAATGGCTACTGATACGAAGTGTGTGCCCGTACGTGTGTTGTTTGATCCCGTAGCGATCAAATATGACACAACTTCAACGGGAAGTTACATCTTTTTCAAGGACGCGAACCACTTGTCATTTACCCTCGGGAATAGAAAAATAATATTTGCCGTTGTAACAGTTCAGCTGATGTACTTGTATTATGATTTTTAGGGTTCCGTACCTCAAAAGGAAAAAACGGAACCCTTATAGGATCACTTTGTTGTCTGTCTGTCAAGACCCTTTATCTCAGGATCGCGTGGACATATTGAGTTGAAATTAAAACCATGTACTTAAGTCTATGATCCCTTGAAGCTGGAAAAAAATCAAACTTCTGAAAAAAAATTTAGTATGAAGCAAGGTCTTTTATACCACAGATATAGAAAAAAATTTAAAAATTGAAATTTTTTTAGTTACACCACAAAAAAAAAAACAACATTTTTTGTAATTCGGAAAAATCTTCGTAACTCAATTCGGGAATTGAACTGTTTTCATAGGTTAGTGTGTACGAAACCCTCAGGGCGCGAGTGCAGCTCGCATTTGACCGGTTTTTTTTTTTTATAAAACATTTTTCTTTGTGGTTGTACTTCGGGGCAAAGGGTAGGGTACTAATATCTATTGTGTACTTTCTATCAAGTGATTTCAAAGAACGAGAATAAAAGGTATCGCCATAATCAGTTCTTTTTTCGAGGTGAGAAATCATTATAGGACTTCTCACACCCTAGGGTGGAGCGAGAGGGCGTGCCAGATTTTTACTGACTAAAACCTAGTTATGTCCTTTAGTAACCCTTTGCATTTCAGGACCATGGTATCTCTATCCAAAATTCCTGTGGGCTTAGTGAACATCGTGGATACTTAGTTTTGCTGACATCTCTTTGAAGCATGCGAGAATACTAAGCGGTGTCGACGAGTCGAGCTCGCTCTTTACCAGACGACCATATGGTGAGCCACCACGGCCATTGCTCGTCATCTGCAAACTCGCGCCTTTTGTGGCCGAGGATCGACTTCTGAGGCAAAAAAAAATTCCCTTACAGTTTCGGCCATTTCCTTTGCTAGCTTTACTGATGTCCATTTGCAAAACTCCGGACTATGGCTTGAGCCAGGGCCGGATTGCCGTAACGCCGAGTTAAGCTGAGCGCACACTTGAGTCAAGACAGTCTTAGGACAGACTTTTGCTTTGCGAAACATGTGAAGACACGCACACTTCAGACGAAACAATTCATAGAAAAAAATGTCTAATACCTACAAAATTTGCACAGCGACAAGTCTGACAAACGAGAGACTATCTGCTTCCCTTTTGTACGACAAAACAGTCTAACGAAGTACCTCCTCTCTAGTTAGTGATGTGCCTAGTCACTGTTTTGGTGGATCGAGTCGTCTCGTTCGGTTTGTCAATTCGAATCTTGACTCGATTCCGCAGTTCGAGTCCAATACTCAAACTCTGTGTTTAGTACTCGAATATTGACTCGAATTTAGGACTCGAGTCCTGTACTCGAGTCTAGAACTGTAGTCTGAAAATTTGAGTCGAACTCAAATCTAGAAATTAGAGTCCAGAACTCGGTTTATTACCAATTTGAGAGCAAAAAGGAAGTGTCGAGTAGCAATGAATTTCAATATTTACTTAATTTTTAATCGATACTCATTCAAATAAACATTTTGGCATCCTAAAAGTATCAAAACTAAAACGGTTATTTGGGCTCCCATAATAGAATCGAGTTTGCGAGTCCAAAATAGATTCTTCCTGACTCGAGTACCGGAATCGAGTACTCCAATCAAAATAAATTGGTACTTGAGTAGGAGAGTCCAAAGCAGAAATCGAGCCTGACTCGAGTTAAGCCGTACTCGGCACATCGCTATCTCTAGTAGTCTCGTCTGACGTTCAGAAAGTAAACACGTCGCATCATGCTTACAGATGAAGAACTCGTAGAAAAATTAATACAACAGTATTGATGATGTCTATTTTGATACTGAAAAATGTAATTGAAGCATGCGGTGTGCGCCACGCCATCATATTAGAAATGACACGATACGAGTAAATACAAGTCGAGTCTCGATACTTTTCTCCGATACTATGTAATTTTACTATCGATACTTTGAAATTAAATATCGAGTAGATATATGTCAACAGTACTCATACCAGTATGTCAATGTTACTATTTCATTGTAACATTGATAAAAAAATACTTATCTTAAATTGAAGTTTTCTTATTCTTATAATTTTGTACTTATCGATAAAGAATATCAATATTTGTAACGGTTTTTACTCAACATTTTCCAAAAACGATTCGATACGAGTATGTATCGAAACTTTTCAATTGCTACTGAGTAATTATCGATACGTGATGACCGATACCGTATTGAGTAAAAGTATATAGCTCAATGGTATCATTTCATTCCTAGACAAAATAGTTTCATTTTAGTTTTGACGCAAACTTGTCTGTCTAAAAACTGTCTTGTCTCAAGTGTGCGGTCAGCCTTATAAAAGACATCCGCTAAGGATGTCACTGCCTGCTACTATAAAATAATTCCTTTCTAACTAAGCAGATTAAGTTTTACTAGATTTCAGTACTCCTGAACCTTTAAATTCACGTCTGGTTATCCACTAAAATAACTAAAACACGGCAGGTAACCCAAAATGCCCGGACTTGCCCTTCAAAACTAACCTAACTTATTACTATCCCTGTACCCTAATACCGTGCTTGCCTATACGTATAACTATCCCTAATTCCGTCATATAAACGTGGGTAGGGTCCAACGAATTTAATCAGAACTAATTCACGGACTGAAGGAAAAGTTTCTGACTTTACTTAGCCGGCCAGGCTTAAGTGCGATTGTATGGAGTTACGACCTTTTGTCTCAAAACCGTGTGTTGTTTTAAATGTGGGAGAAAGTTTTGATTAAATGTTTGTAAAGGCTATGTTTATTATTCTTGAATTACATAGTCAAGTCTCACTTTGTGAATGGAGTATTTGGTCTTGAATCTAGAATACTGTGGTCTTGAAGGAGGCCGCATGTGTTATTTTCTTATTATCTGGCGAACTGGCTAGATAAATGTACTTTTAAGGATTTTACAGATTTAGAATAGGTTTTGAAATTGAATAGCTATGAAAGAATCGTTTTGTGTTTTTAGAAGTGAAATGATTTTTGTTTGCAAATGTAATTATATTGAAAAACAAAAAATATAAATTACTAGCTTCTGCCGTAGGCTTCGCTCGCGTGAATGTAAGTTTCTCCATACAATCTTTGGACCCCCACTTCATCCCCTTAGGGAGAGAATTTTGGAAAATCCTTTCTTTGTGCTCGCCTACGTCATAACAGGAAACTTTGTGCAAAATTTCACGCTACTAATCCCTGTAGTTTCGTCTGTGCGTTGATATGTTAGTCAGTCAGTTTCCCCTTTTATATATATAGATTACCTCGGCATATAGTTTGATTTCTTCGAGAACACATCCCAGGAACCAAGGCCTATCTTACAAAGCGTAGTTGCCACAATACCTTGTTAACGAAAACTATATTTAAATTAACTAACTAAATCGTCAAACGTTATTCTGTCATATAAAGTTATATACTAGCGTATGCCCGTGGCCTCGCCCGCGTGGAAGTAAGTTTCTCCATACAAACTTTGGAACCAGTTTCATCCCGTTAGGGGTTGGATTTTGGAAAATTCTCTCTTAGTGCTCGCCTACGTCATAAAAGGAAACCTTGTGCAAAATTTCACACTCCTAGTCTCAGTAGTTTCGGCTGTACGTTGATATGTCAGACAGCTTCTCCTTTTATAAATAAATAAAAGAAAAAAATGGAAAGTGTGGTGGTAGGAGGGTAAAAAATAGCGTACAACCTATTCTCAGAACTAACAAATTTATTCAAAACAAATCATAAAAGTTGGTCAACCTGTTTCACAGGAGTTCGTTAATAAACTGTGACACGAGATTTTTATGAACCTGAAAGGGATCAATAAATAAAAATAAAATCACAACCGGTAGTCAGTTCATTCTGTGTCATCAGAAATATGCCAGAAAAAATTAGCTTTCCATTAAAAAATTAACCAGAAATCCTCTATTAATTAAAACCACCTGAAACACCTAACACAAAGGAGTAAATGGGGTCTAAATCCCCCGCCTTTGAAAAATTACATGTACTTAGTAGACCGTTTCTATTTTCGTGAGTTGCTCGTACAGCCGGCTTGCTAAGCCAGGATTACAGAGTAACTAATGTTCCCAGACTTTATGTGAATAATGAAGTACTGCGGCAGTAATAATTAAATTGCTTGCTTTGGTAAGACTGTAATTGTGTTTGAAGATGTGGGCGAAGAAATGGTTTTATTAGGATTTTGTTTTGTTGATGAGGATAAACGTCTTGAGCTACACAATAAAATGTTTGAACCAGTTCCACATCCAAAATCCGTAAGTAAGCTATTCGGCCATTCGACGAGCTAAAGATATGATCTACATAATTATATACTAATATAAATGTGAAAGTCTGTGAGTGTGTGTGTGTATGTTTGTAACCTCTACCCTCAAACAGCTGAACGGATTTCGATTAAACTTGGTACACGGGTAGACCATGTCTTGTCATATAGGATACTTTTAACTCAGGAATATGTTCCCTTGTGATAATTTTCTTGCAAAGACGCTGACAGCAGTTAGTCAAATATAACTGAACTATTTATTGATAATTAAAACTTAGCCTTAACCTTCAAGAAGAACCATCATGATGATAAGATGGTTCGGATTTTGTGATAAACATAGTTTACGCAGTTTAAATTAAACCAAAGTTAATAAAACTTATAAAAGAAAGTCCATGATCGTCAATCATCAAAATAACTAAAACAAAATAACATCAACAAAAGACATTCATCATTCAAAATAACAAGGAAAATATAACAAAGGAACGACCAGGAAATCTGTCCCTCGCGGTCGTCTCGACCAATACCGAGTTGTCTATTATTTCCTACCTTTTCCTTTCATTTTGTCCCCAAACGTCCCGAAGGCCCAAAACGTCCCACCGGCCCCAAATGTCCCGACCGGGAAGCTTCCATCATAACTGTATCTACAAGTTCCGTCTCGCGGGACTATTGGCAGCAGACGTTTTGTATTCGATGTTCTGTCGACGGTATTATATATTAATGTTGGCCGGTTATATTTTTGGTGTAAAATGAAGAACGAAATTCTAAGAGTGAAAGGGTTGTGGTAATGACGGAAGATTTTGTGTTTAATTAAAAAAAAAAAAAAATATACACAAAATCGTTTATAGGGTTTCTTACCTCAGTCGGCAAAAATAGAACTCTTATAGAATCATTTTGCTGTTCATCAGTCAAGACCTTTTATTACTTGATATAAACTGGTGCTTAACTGCGATCCCACGTGATGGTAAGCGTTGATGTAATCGTTGATGGTGAGGCGCACTAGTTTTTTAAGAGCCTATTCACTCTAACCTTCTTCTCTTAATGCTTGGATGTATGCTGTATAGCTGAAATTAATATTAAATATTCAGGTATGGGCATCAAATGATAACAATCAAACTTCTAAGTTAACACAATTCAAAGATATTTTGACGTTCGCAATGAATTCAAAATTTGACTGTACTTACTCATGGTGAAATGGCGACAGCGACTTTCGCAACCCAGTTCTGGGCACACCATAATTATGGTGGTAAGTTCCCTTTCTGAGGAGTGGCTGGAAAGACGTCACAGCGTCTTCACCTTCCGCATGACACAGGTACTCAACGGACATGGTAAGTTCGAGAGGTTTCTAAACCAAACTCGTACGGAAGAAACGCCTAGGTGTCACTATAGTGTGGACCGCCCGGAGGATATGGTGGAACATACGGTGGAGGTGCGCCCAGCTTGGGCGGAACACCGCCGTGTCCTCGTGGGGGCGATCGGCGGCAACAACCTCTCGTGGCCAGGCCATGGACCGGAACTAGAAGGAATGGCAGGCAGTCGCCTCCTTCTGCGAAGCAGTAATGCTAGCGAAAGAAGCGGCCGCACGCGTAAGAGAAAAGCCTTCCTCACGGCCCAGCCGCCGGGATCCTGATCCCGATTTCCAGCTACCATATGCGTGAGCTCGAGTCATCGACGGCACGTAGTGTTCCACGTGCGCCTCAAGCAGATGTCAGCAAAATTGTATGGGCCCAGCATGGTCGAAGCTTACTGGGGCCATGGGTTGTGCGAAAGAGATCCCCGGGGTTCTGTAAGGAAAACAAAGAAGGAATAAAAGTGTATTTTAGAGTAAAAGTCTAACAGGCCATCCCGTCCCGCCCAAGAGTGGGAGAAGTCATTGAATGATTTTCCACCTAAAAAAAAGCTTTACGCACAATGAATGTGTTCTTACAACTGAATTTATTCTATGAACTTAATATATTTTGTACATTGTACCTATATTAACTAACAACAAACAAAAATAGAACGATATTTTCATTCATAAAACGCTAAATGTTTTCAGTGATTTGTACGAGTAATGTAAGCTGACTTTAACTGTTATAAAACAGAATACCCGCTCACGTCTAACAAATAAATTGCCGCAAATGTATCATAAATGAAGACTGTGAGTTCCGTCCCTCATGAATAAACATACGACAAAAGCGCTCAGAGAAACTACTGGAACAAAAGATTTCCTGTTTGATTTGTTCGGGGATACACAACTGATATATTTTCAACGCTGGTATTTATTCGAAAGAGCAGTCAGTGGTTTAAATTTTTTCAAACGATTGTGGGAACAATTATGTCTGTAATATTAAGGGGATACAACTCGACATACATTTTCACCGTTTTTCAAACAACCGCTCTTACGCGATTATGACGTTATTACACATTTTGCATTACATATTTTGGAAACACACTATCTTGTGGATACTATCTAGGCTTCTATTGAAACAATTTATTTTTTGTGAAACTAATCCTTACTGGATTAGTTTTACATAGACGTCTGAAAATCTGCTATTTAACATGAACTTTGAATCTTCATAATTTACTCGAAAATTAAAAAAGCAATAACAATAGAAGCCTTGCAAATTTAATCAAGATTCTAAATGACGACCATTTTTTTCAAAAACTTTTAAGGGTTTAAAAAAACACGTATTTTTCCTGGAAGAAGTTTTGTAAAATATTCGAGTAAATCACGGAATTACCGAATGCTAACAGAGTTTTCACGCGTTATCTCTTTTTTTTTTGCGTTGCCTTTTCGTCAAACATCGCGTTGGATTGCGTTAGATGAAGTAACAAGCTTTTAAACCATGTTCGATGTTGGCAATAGGCAAGTGAAAAAGGACCCTCTTAAGTTGTTTGAATTGATGAATCCTTTCCACGTCAAATGAATCGAAGATCAAGCCATCCTTCAATACAAATTGTTAGCAATATGAGTCAGTAACGAAATATGAGACTTTAGAACATTCACACTAATATTATAAAGCCGAAAGTGTAAGTAGTAAGCTAGTATGAGTGTATTTTTATGTAATTAGTGTGTTTGTATAACTGTTACTTCTTCATGTGTGGATTTCGATAAAACTTTTTACACGGGTAGACCAAAAATATTAAAAAAATAAAACAAATACTTTTATTTCACATAGGCCTACATGGGCACTTATAAAACGTCAGGAGCTAGTGCACGTCCGAGACCACGTCCTAGAATAGCACACAGGATACTTTTTTATCCTTTTTATCCCACGACTATGTTCCTATGGAATATTTTTTTACTATAAAGCGGGTGAAGCCGAAGCGCAGCAGCTAATTTAAAATAAACGAAGTAATCCGCTTTAAAATATTTACACAGCATAACGTATGAGTTCTAAAAAAAGGACTGACTATTTAGTTACTACCAATGTAGTACTTTCACACAATATCATACCTACATTTTTCTACAAAGATTGTATTCTTTTGTTTCAGATTTGCCGCGGTTCGTAGGCCCGGGGTCTAACGTCACCGTGGCAGTCGGCAGGGATGCAGCTCTTACTTGTAGAGTTGATAATTTACAAACATTCAAGGTTAGTCAAAGTAAATAAATATAATTGCAGAAAAGGTTCATATTATTGTCCTTTATTTATTCTTGAATTCTCAAATAATTTCAATCGCTCTAGAGAGCATAAATTATTAAATATCCCATTTTTTCGCACTGTAGTTAGTACATAAAACAACAAATCATTTCAGATTAAAAATTTGTATTTTATTAGTAAGGTTTTCATTTGAACTGTCCCTTTTTTTTCTTTAAAATAAAGTAAAATATTCTTAATGAAAAGTGTTTAACCCTTTTGTCCTGGAAAATTAAAATCAAGTAGACGGAAGCCGGAGACCAAACAATATTTATCGTCCATTAATAAGCCACATAAAAATCTAAAAACCACAATTTACCCAATACCGTAAAAAATAGCTGCACATTCTCCCATTCGTTTCTCGCTCGCTTAACCCCCTATCACTCTACGTCTGGTCTGGGAGATAGGCCCCCGTGCCCAACGAGGCTTAGAAAAGTGTTCCGCGTTCCACCCGGTGGGACCCGCTATTAAACCTGCGACGCAATTGTGGGCCCATATGCTCTGGAAATAGAATTTAGCTCTTCTAGGTTTTCTTCACTATTTCTGTGTTACTAAGGCTCAAAGTGGGTGTTAAGTTATTTAATAGCTATTTGATTTGGAACCGATTTTGCTGAAAATAGTCTCGGGATTTCTGTTTATAAAATGTTGTTAGAATTTTTGTTGGCTTAATTTGTTCAAGTAGTTTTTTAAGGCCTCGATTAAAACGCTTGAGGTGATGTAAAATTTAAGCAAAATTTTGAGGGACAAAATTTTTCTTTTTGTTGTGTCTTGCCCTCAGAAAATTAGAGTGATTTAAGACAGTAATGTTGTCCCAACGAATTCTTTTAATTATTTTTCTCCAGGCTTCCTTTATTACGGGCTGTCGTGTGAACAAGTCACATTGCTGAATCAGTGAAGGGTCGGAAGACTCCACAATTAGTGGGACAAGGCTCTTCGCTATCTTAATTACTCCTCGTGTTTTTTCCACCATGATAATGTTGGGTGACTTATCTCTTCCAGAGACGCACAATTTTATATAGCTGAGGTTCTAGTGATTTATTTTTCTATGTTTGAGGTTATATTCAAATTGCGTTTGAGAAATAAAAAATATAATTTAAATATTAAATTGTTGGCAAACATTGTTGAAATGTATGCAAACAAAAGCGTTTTATCTCTAATGGAAACGGTTCATTTATTTTTTAACAATCGCTCTGTAGCTTACATTTGATGCGAATTATTTTATTTATACTAAAAAATATATGGCCCACGTCACTCAGTGATAAAGTAGCATTCTACTGTTAAAAGGTTTTTGTAAATCAGTCCAATATCAGTTAAATACAAATCTGTGAATAACAGATTCAGTCACTAACTTAGAAAGAGAAACAAATAATATAATGTTCCTCACAGACCTACCTTTGATTTTGCTTATTAAAATTGAAATCCCAAAAGTTTTAATATTAACACAGCGAGTTCCAAATCTATTCTATATTTAAAACAATTTCTCCATAGCCTGTAGGCTGATAGCAATAATACCTGTAGGTAATAATACTGTTAACACCAAAACTTTTTTTTTTGGGTGGGTAAATCTTCTTATGACAAATCCCGCTCTTGGGCGGAGCGGGAGATAGTGTCAGACTTTTACTGACTAAAAACCCACTCCTGTTCCTTCGTTGCCTTCGTCCCGGGGTCCGGGTTTCGTTTTCACACTACCCATGGCCCCAGTAGGCTTCGACTCTGCTGGGCCCCTACGATTTGCTGACATCTCCCTGAGGCGCGCGTGGAACAATACGCGCCGTTGACGACTTGGGCTTGGTCCAGACGGTTACCGGACGGTGAAACGGCGGGCCACCCATTGCCCGCCGTCCGCAAGCCCGCGCCTACGGTGGCCGGAAATCGGGATAAGAATCCCGGCGGCGATTGGGGCGTGAGAACCGTTGCCGTTGCCTCACGCGATCGGCCGCCTCCTTTGCTAGCATTACTGCTTCGCAGAAGGAGGCGACCGTCTGCCACTCCTCCTCGCTCCGGACCATGGCCTGTACCAAAGCCCGGCGCGAGAGATCGCCACCGCCGATCGCCCCCATGAGGACACGGCGTTGCTCTTCCCAAGCGGGGCACACCTCCACCGTGTGCTCCACCTTGTCCTCGTTAGGCAGCTGGATAAAGGGCTTGATTTAGAAAACTGTACTGCTGGACACGCCTCGAATTGAGAGGAGATTCTCTTCTTTAAGGCCCTGACTGGCGCGCGTAGCTTGAATTCTGTTCCCGATACCAATTGGCTGCGATTTTTTATACTTTTACAACTATTTAAATTTTTCATTAATTTTGTTTAAAAATATTAAAAAATAAATAAAAAGAATAATAATTCTAATTTTATTGCAAATTATTACGGTTTCGATTTTCCAAATGATTTCACTGTTATATAGCTACACTATTGTTAAGGCTTTTTTGTGGGAAATCATCTAATAACATCTCCCTCTCTGGGTGGAGTGAGTGGGAGTGTTAGATTTTTACTGACTAAAACCTACCTGTGTTCCCTCAGTTGTCCTGTACGGTCCAGGGCCACGGTAACTCTCGCCAATCCCGCAAGAGTGAAATTTTCAATTTCCAAAAATACGCAGTTTCTATGTAATCGCTCAACGGGAACGAAGCCAAGGGAAAACCTACTACGTTATAATTTAAATTTCTCTGTTCTGAGGTGTTTTTCAACTTTCTTTAACTCAACAAATTTAATTAGCCGCTAAATTTTTGCGGTATTTCGCTCATTTACGATTTTCCGCTGAGAGAAGTAGATTTTATTTCTTTGATTTTTAGATTTGTTTCAAAGAGAAAGCGAATTTCTCGGACGTTGTGGCTTTTGATAACTTTAGTTTGATCAATGTATTAACTGTTTGACGTAAAAAGCTTAACGCGTCTCGAGTGGTCAGTGTCCGTTAGTGGTTGGTGGTCGTCCGTGGTGATTGTAAATGAATTTTCTTGTAAATTCAATCACCCGATCAATTCTTGCGTCTTATATTTTTTATTAAGAAGAGGCCTATGTTTCGGTGGTGCTGATGTTATAGGCGGATTATAATAATAATATAGACCCCTATTTCTTAATTAGTACAAAAACAATTGCTACTAGAAAATAATATGCGCAGTGATTTTCCATTGTTTTTCATTCATAATCAATAGCCCGTACAATATTTCCTTAAATTGGATATAAATAAATGCTAATAACTCTGCTATTAATGAATATTATTTATTGAGACTTTCCTTAACTAATAACAAGACCTTTTATATTAAGCCCTTTATGTATTTGTACTAATTAAAAAATAGTGCTGTATATTCCACAACTATCACACAACGCCATCTAGTCCCAAATTAAACAGGCCTTGTACTTTGAATACTAGACAACTGATAAACATACTTAATATATATTTCTAAATATTTAAACGTACTATAGACAAATCACACCCAGACACAAATAATCGTGCTCACCACACAAGCATTTGTCTTGGGTAGGAATCGAACCAATGACCGTGCATAGTATTCGGGGCCACCAACCACTAGACCAACAGGCCTGTCAAATATACTAGGACCAACTATAAATCCTTTTTTGTAATCATTTCAATTTAAGTAGTTGTTTTGGTTGATAATTTTTTCTTTACCTTTTCTAAATTCCTTACCTAGGTGGCATGGCTACGAGTAGACACTCAAACAATCCTGACGATAGCCGGCCACGTGATCACTAAGAACCACCGAGTCAGCGTTAGCCACGGCGATGGCGCCTGGACCCTGACGCTGAAGGAGATCGGCGAGTCAGATGGCGGACGCTACATGTGTCAGGTCAACACTGAGCCGATGATGAGTCAGACGCATCTACTACAGGTTGTAGGTAAGGCCCTTAAGCGTCGAGCAACATTTTTTTTTTTTCTTTAACGGTCGAATTTAATGTAGTTTTCTTTACTCAAAACAGAGAGTTATTTTAGTTTTTATTACCAGCTAAAATACTTCAGATCATCGTTAACACGTTCTGTGCGGAACGAGGTCTAATAAGCCTCGTACGTGTCTTCTCTTCTGTGCGGAGACCGTAACTTCAATTTGGTTCAGTTTATAAAAAAGATGAATATACACCTAAGATACCCTATTCAAACAAAATGCAGTGATATATCTACTATAATACGGGGTTACATTGACCTCGTACAGCACTTAACTAAAAAAAGTTTTTAGTGTCTTAAACGTTACGGGGTTAAATAAGCCCCTCACCGTCGTAATTATATTTTTTAAACGAGGTTTTAAACTCCCCGTACTACAGGAATGGAAATAATACAAAATTAGTGCCGCTGTAAACGTGTTATGAATATTTTATAAATTTGATTAACTAAACCTGTCATTTTGCATAAAACATTACTAATCAATTACAGCTAACATTGACCATCAGACAAACGCCGAAGGTGAATTTATTATCTAGCATAACTTAGATGCCCCCAAAACAGTATTTACAAACTGTTTAAATATTTAGTAGTATCTTCCCCGTTTATATCTTGGCTGTAAGTTATAGATCAATTAAGCAATAAATATTAAAGGCTGACTCCTCAATTATTAAGAAGAGCTAAGCGGCTCCTGAATAATGATATACCTATATTATTGTTATTGGCCTATCAGTACGGATTCGATTATCCTCAATATAATATTAATTCGGGAGGAGTAGAACAACAGAACAGTTTATCTTGCATGGAATCTCAATCACAAAGAATAATACATTTCCTGTAGCAAAAGGTTTCGTAAAACAAGGCAGTTTTTGCTACGGGTACTGTAGTAGAAATTGCCTTGTTTTACGTAAGCCATCCAATTTCGGGCATAATATAAATGCATGAACATTTCAAATCGACAATATATACCCATGACCTTGACTTTCCCAAGTAATTTTTAAGCCTATTTTGAACTCTATTCAGACGTGGAGCAGTGTTGGCTGATATGACTTGATAGATGTAAGAATGTATTCTATTTATCTGTCTCGATATAATATATAAGATAGTATTTTTATAAATTTTTCATTCATCAGTTCCCCCCGACATTGATGATGACGCAAGCAGTGGCGAAGTGCTAGTCAAAGAAGGTGATAACGCGGCACTGAGGTGTGTCGCCTCGGGAATACCTCCTCCCAACATAGCCTGGAGAAGAGAAGACTCCAGGCACTTCAAGATTGACAACCAGACATTAGGTAAGTGTATTTAGAGGACTGTCTGACTGACAGTCAGTCTGTGATCGTGTTTTTATCAAGGCAACGTGCAATTGAAATAAACATATTTTTAAAATCCCGGATTTAACTCAAAATTTAAAATGACAACGGTAATTTTAACCCAAAATATAAGCGAATAAAACTATTTTTAATTTTCTAGCTACTTCCTTGAAGTTTCGTTTTTCAATTACCGCACCGTTACGCGCCCATTGCGTCGTCAGGAACAACTGTTGACCATAAAAATAATTGGGGAACGGAAATCCCGAAGAAAACAGCCCGACAATGTGCAGATTTTAGACAACACGATACAATACAAACAACTTCGTATGCATAAACAGAGCAGTAAAAGCAAATTTCGCAGATTCCGTTCAAACAACAAGTACAAACAATTGTTTTATATAAACTTGAAGCCAGAAATAACCTTTATCTGTTATTCACACTACCGCACAGAGGACCGCAAACATTATAAAGCGACAGTGTGCAAAAACTGTCACAGCATGCACACAGCAACAGCCAGTCAGCGCCAGAACTAACTGTATAACACAAAGGGAAACTTTGTCACCCGCGGCTATAAATTGAATGTAAGCTCTCTTATTTGCATTGTGCGCTCAAACGAAGTTGTTATAAAATTGTGCTGAGTATCGCCTTTGGCACCGCCAACTTTACTAAGTTCTAAATAAATTCCTAACTCATTATTGTCTCAAGTTAAACTTGCTTCTGTCCCCAGTAAGTAGCCAGCTACTTTCTTATGTAAAGTATTAAGTATTTGAATTTCCGAATTTGCCCGTCAACAATCACAATCTCTTCACAAACAGTAAGTTGCCTTTAAATTCGAAGTACACAGCAAAAAGCGCGGGCGTTCTAATTTCCAATAGACTTTGTGAAAAAACGGGCCGTTCATATTTTATAAATACACAATAAATATTGCTTGGCGAGCAGAAAATGTATCAAACGACACTTTTATTGGTACAAATATCTTCACGAGGAAATTACTTGGCCTAATAAGACACATTGGTCCCTATCAGCAGATCAGCGATCAGATCGTAGGGGCGGAGGAGGATATAGCTTCAACGAGCTTACGGCGGCTTAGTGGCGGTGCCCTCGTTAGAACACGTAAAAAGACATACAAAAGTACGAGCCCAGTTTAAGGAAGCGTCTCAAGAGACGAAAGATTTCTTCATTATTTACAAATCATTAGACCTTTTTCTTTGACAACTGAATTGATGGAATCACAGTCTTTACACAATCAAAGTAGTTCTAAAAATCTATGTAAACAAAACTGATTTGTGCCGCAAGTGGACTTAACTTTGCTTAAATGTGATTACTACTTGTAGATAAAGGTAATTAAAAAGTACTTTAAGCCGTTTCAAGAAAAGGTTTTGTAAGAAAACGCGTTTTATGGAAGTTCAAAACTATTCAAAGATTTTGATCAAGCCATTTTTTCCTTTTTTATGTAGGTACATAATTATGTACCACAATATTTTAATTTTAATTAGTTTAACAATAGACACATTATGTTCTAGAACTTTCATAATACACTTACGATAAATACCTAGACTTCGAAAGAAAAGAACTTTATACGTAGTTATGATTGCAGAATAATGAAACAATCATGTTTATATCGTTTTCCATAGTAATAAGTAACTCCTAATTTCAACTTGCAATTAAAACAAAACTTCCTTCTACAGTGTCAAAATGGAGCGGTCCCTGGCTGAACTTGACGGGTGTCGAGAGAGTTCTGTCAGGCGCGTACCTGTGTATAGCCACGAACGGCGTCCCTCCTTCAGTCAGCAAGAGAATCCAGATTAATGTGATATGTGAGTCGACAGTAGAATTAATTGCCTCATTTATAACCGGCACAATTAAGAGTATCCTGGCTCTGTCAGTTCGAAGCCTGTAAGATGATGCGCTTCGTCGTCATGTGATGGACCAATTTGAGTTATGATGGTATATTTATTAGGGAGTAAGAAAGTGGTTGATACTAAATGAGGTTAGTGTTTGAGTCACAATATGTGTCAACTGTTTTAAAGTATGATGCTTTTAGAAAATTTGTGTGTCCTGTTTAGATATATCTTTTGTAAGTGGAAAATTATTAAATAACTTCTTACACTCTGGATAAGATGACCCCGTAGGAGCACGGTAACTTTTTTAAATCTTTCCCGTAGCCTTGGTCACCTATTGATTTTAAAATAAAAGTCTTGACTTTTCTCATCAAATCTTTCAGCAATCTAAAAAACAAAGGAATCGTGACCAAATGATCACGGGGCGGATTACGTACCTAGGTACTTATTTTTCATAAAAGCTAAAGTAAAAGCTACCTGCCATTTATCAAAACCTGAAGAAATCTAAAAAGAACCTACTTACGATTAATAAGTACTTTAATAATTCTAAAAATCTGGATCCAGTCCAAAGAAAACACAAACTTCAGACAATCTCAGATTACAAAAATCTTTTGTAACGTGAATACCTCGATGAAATAATGTACTTTGACTAAAGTGCCCGTTTTCCATTTAAGTTGGTCGTGTGTTACAACTTTCTTGGTTATTTTCTCAAATATTCGCGCATTCGCAGTTCGAGGTTCATTAATAACGAAAAACTTTTAAGAGATACTACCCTTTTGAAGTGAGTTTCCAGAAGAAATTGAATTCAGAATTATTTTGTGGTCTTAATGGTATTTTACTTAGTAAGAAAGTCATGGTTTATTATTTTTTAACTTTAATTACTAAAAATCCTTTTAGCGATATAGTTTTAGTTTTCAGACATAAATAGAAACGAATTTTTTGCTCAGAGGTTATCATACATTTCCATTTTAGAAATCTATTTCAGCTTAATTTTTTATTACAGATTTTTATTTGCCTAAGGTCTGAATTACTGTAATGTGAAGTACTGTAGGGATGAATGCTTTGAAGTCTTAAATGTTCTTTGATATTTTTGTAACATTTGTCCACGAGTCTTGGGTATAACGTAAATGGTTTAATAAAAAAGATTCATGATTTTGCTAGGAAAGATTGACTATTAAGATATCCGCTAATTGAGATGTATGAAAGATGAATACATCAATTTCTAAACCAGAATAAGGATATGAAGATGTTGAATCACATTATAATTATGTAGCCTGGACTTCCATCTTAAGATCTCTCTAATGAGCATTAGAAGAGAGAAAAACAGAGGGAAGCCACCTGTAAAAAGGGGGTTGACTTATCGACTTATTGTAGCCCCAAGGCCGTACCACGAGCTCTGAACGCGATCCAATTTACGACCTAAACATGGAGCTATATAGGGTGATATCTCTATGTCCTTTTCTCGCTCGTACGAGTGACGTTTTAGCGTGTTGTGGTAAGGCCCGTGGCATTATGGATGCTATAAGCAGCGGTGACATATATGCTATTCTGTGAGAAAATATAACTACATATTATTATACTCTTCCATTCCTACAGTTTCTCCGTCAGTGTGGGCTGGCCGGGTCGCGATACGGGCCCCTTCAGGAGGTTCCGTTACTCTTCAGTGCACAGCTGAGGCGTACCCAGTGCCTCAAGTTCACTGGACTCTTAATGGAGAACAGCGGCTTGTTAATGGTAAGATTATTTTTATGTTAATCAAGTTATTATGAACTTATTTTCATATTTATGGCGTGTAAGTCAGTTTAATGAATTATCTCCCTAACTAGCTTAAGGCCGGCTTCTAGTCTAACCGGATGCGGCTAAATACCCGTGTTGTACATGGAGCGACTGACTCAGATCCCCACCACCCAGTTACTAGGCAACACGGTACTCCTTGAATAGACTGATGGTCAGACTTTCAGGCGTCTGACTACCTGTAAGAACTATCAAAGATATACAAATGAAAATTGGGACTAACAGCTTTACGTGTTTTCCGAGGCACGGGGTGTCAGTAATGTCCTAGATAAACTTAGAAAAGTACATTTGAATTGAAAAATTCACATTGGTACCAATCACGACACAATGAATTTCGAAAAAATTAATGAATAATGAATCAATATGTTAAAAATTTCTTAGGTAATACAGTATCTAATACTCTTTTGGATAGAGAAGTACCATGATAAAGATAAGTTTAAAAATGTTAACAATGAATTTAGGTATGTGTGCACGAGTCGATGCTCGTTTACACAAAATAAGCTTCGAGAGTTGAGCATAGAAAAAAAAACTTTTTTAACAGCCACTACGATTGCAATGTTAATAAATAGAAAGTAATTTTAAAGACAAATGTATAAGAATGTAAAGAAAAGGCAGCTTAAAATGAAAAGCAAACTAGTGAAATAAACAATGTCTTTATATAAATGATATATCACTAAATACAAATTAGACAGCTAGTATTTGCAGCAACTATACATTAAATGGTGTTCCACAAAGATGTAGACGCTAGACTTAAAAATAATCGTAAATAAAATACCTCTTTTATGTCGCACAAGAAATACGCTAACCTTTCTCTGCCCCGAGGTAAAACTTCCTTACCGCACAATTATATAAAGTTAAACAAATTGCAAGTTGAAACGGTTAGAAAATGAAAGAAAGAAAACAAAAGAGGAACATTTAAAACAAAACAAACTAACGTTCTATATAATTACAGTCTTTTGTCCTCATTTACGCCACAATCACTTAAGTCTGAGAGAAAGGATACGTATTTTTAATTAGATCGTAAAGGCACCTCGGCTGGATATTAAATATTTCAAAGTCATTCGTTTTAATGAACGTGGAGGAGGAAATATTATAAACGTACAAACCTTTTTTATTTTTAGAAAGCATAAATAATATAAAAGGAGAAGGGAATGACTCCATAGATTCCTAGGCCCAGGTGCTATCTGAATCATTATAGCCTTATTTGTAAGACTATATTTATAATAACAAGGTCTCACTGAAAATTTGGTGAAATTTGGCTATCCAGGAACCAAATTATATTTTATTACTATTCGGAAAACTTACAGCTACTTGTTACAGTAAAAACTTAGAATAGGTAAAAAACGGCCATTTACAAGTTTTCACTTATACTAATGAGAGTAACTAAAACTAAGACGACAACAGCATAGGGTTAACGCGAGAGCGCTGATACCATACAAAAAAAAACAAAAATACAAATAATTGTTCACTTTGTAACAAAAAAGCGATCGGCTAAAGATTTCTTTACTTTTTTAACATTGGTAGTAAACAAATCTAGGTCAACATCTTGACACACCGTATTAAAAGTACGACAAGCTCTTATTAAATATGAGTTTTTACGATAATTTATTGAAACTATAGGAACATGAAGGAGACGCGATTTGCGGCGAGGCGCACAAGTATTAGGTACCCGAAGTCCAACCTTGCTCACCAACTCAGAGATGTCAGTCGATCCATTCATGACGCTAAATAAGAAAGCGAGATCTGCAATTTTCCTACGTTCATGTAGGGGCAAAATATGAAACTTTTTACACCGACTCACATAATTAGGAATAAAAGTGTTTGAGCGATATTGAGCGTATCTTAAAAATCTCTTCTGTATGCTTTCAAGGCGATTGATATAAATATTATAATTGGGATTCCAAATTTGAGAAGTATAGTAAAAGTGAGTGAAGTGAGTTATATTAAAAAAAGTGTTTTCTTTTTTAAGTTATTTATTAAATACTTTTGAATGTCTTCGGTTAGGTTACTGCTGGCCCATTATTGAATGGTATAAGCTTCGAAAGAAAACCATCCCAAATATACATAGTTGATTGTCAAATCTTATCGTTATACTCCCACATTTCTTTTGTCTCACCAGTTTTATAAGGAACAATGTGAATAGTACGGAAAAGTAAAAGAAATCCAAGCAGCCGAGATGACAAAAGGAAATTTGATAAAGAGTCTAACCAAAGATAACTAGGTACAAAGTGAAATAGATTGCCTCACAACTCATAGTTAAAGGAACATTCTATTAGGGCTTGTGAAACTTCAAAGCAAAAGAGTTATTTTATCTCTGTGTTGTAGTTTTTCAAAACCAATAAATAAAATACTTTTGGATAGTAAAAGACGGTCTCCTAAGTAGTCATATCTTCACAAAATAACAAATTTTGGTGAAAAGTTTTTAATTACAATTATTATTTAAGATTCCAGTTTATGATACTTACTCTTTGATGTATCAGTTAATGAGTG
Source organism: Mythimna pallens (assembly GCA_961205895.1). NCBI lineage: Eukaryota > Metazoa > Arthropoda > Insecta > Lepidoptera > Noctuidae > Mythimna > Mythimna pallens. Next base: position 25,917,240 of record OY540828.1, on the reverse strand, counting down.
CCTTAAAGTTTTAAAAGTTTGCCTCTCAAGAATTATGACTCGACTAGAATTATTTTTGCGAGGAAAATGTTTTATGATTCCGAGCTTTATGTGAAGCCATAGAAAAGAGAATTGATATTACGGAAGTTGTGGCCAGTTATACTTTAATTGAAACATAATTTAATGACATTGCATTTAATTAGAAGTTAGAAGTAAAATTAATAATTTGATAATAACCAACTTAAATTACAATAATAACATTTAAAATTCTAGTCTTATTTCATAATATATCACAATATTAAATTAACCTATTAAATAATAGCTATATTAAAATAAATTGGAAACTGTTAACCGAGTTTGCCAACAAAGAAAACAAAAACAAAACACGAGACAACTACAGAATATTAATAAAAGCAAAACTTTGCCGCAGACCATAAATAATTTTAAGCCTATTCTCAATTATTTATCACTGAAAACCAAAAAAATATATACTGGAATTTCAGCGGTCTTTTACATTCGAGTTTAGTCTTGTAGTCTAATATTTAAAACACATTGCTATTGTAATATATAATTTTTACAATAAAAATAGAACGCCCATACACTACTCCTACTTATAAAATAAAACCTATTTATAAAATTTATATTACAATCTATTTGTTTTAGAGGATATTATTCAAATAAACAAATTATTGTTACACCAAATTAAATAATATAATTAATTTGTTTCGAAACATGGTGCGTGTAACTAATGTCCACTGCTCCCAAAATGGTGAAAATAATATCATAAAGAAACTAATGTCTTTTTTTTGAGGTAGGAAATCATAAAGCAGACTTCAAGAAAGACTTTTTCCACTCTATGGTGAAGTATGAGGGCGTGTCTGAATTTACTGACTAAAACCCGCCTGTGGCTTTCAGTTACCTTTTGCGTTCCAAGTAACTCTGCCGAAAGCCATGCCATGATAACTCTTTCAAAAATTGCTGTGGTCCTTGCGGGCACCAGCTTTACTGAGCCCCTACGGTTTTGTTAACATCTCTTATAGGCGCAAGTAGAATACTACACGCCGTCAACCACTCGCGTTTGGTCTTTATTGGACTGCTGGAAGTCGAGCTACCCGAGTTCGTTGTCCGCAAGCGCCTATGGGGGCCGGAAATCGCCCTGCAAATCACGACGCCTGGGGCGTCTCCTGCGGTGGTGGCTGGGGCGTGATGGATGAGGATGTCCGTTCCCTCACAGTTGCGACCATCTCCTTCACTCGCATTACTGCTTCAGAGTTGAAATGATCGCTTCCCATTCCCTCTGGCTCCAGACTATGGGGAGGGTGCGAGAGATCGCCCCCGCTTCCATGAGGATACGGTGATACTCCGCCCAAGCGGGGCAAACTTCCACTATTATTTTTGCGATGAAAATGTTTTATGTCTATATATTCTACTGTTTTATAAATGATAAATATTTATTCTGCAAATAGGTTTAAAAAAATACTTTTACAAGTCAATTTTTTTGTGTGTGCGTACTGGTCAATCCCAAGCCTTTTCGTCCTCAACATAGTCCTTTATAGTGTAAAAAGCCTTTTTGGCAAAGTTTTCACTTTAAAAATGATTTGAATTTATTATGGCTTAATTGTTGAATATTCTCCGTGTGGTCCACACAATGGTGACACCCGGGCAACTGGTATTTCCTGGAACCAAAAATTTTAATTTTATTTTAATTACATATGCGACCTACATAATTATTGTGCCTGCGTCACAAAGAGGCCTGTGATCTAGGCAAACTATTCAGCCTATATTAAAAGTTAAATAGCTTAAGCCTAGAACCTATTTAAAATATAGTACGTAGCTATAAAAGAGACCCAAACTTTTCAGTGTTTTTAGTATTTTTTCATAGTCCTTTTCTTTTAGAAAATTTTACGTGTAAAAGTCGGTAGTGAAAGTATTTTATTATAATCTTTAATTATTAATTTTAGGTTCGAGTATTTACTCTGATAAATTGAAGCTTATATATATCTATATCTTAGATATTGTCTTCGAATTTTTGGTTCTAGGACATGCCGGTTTCCTCACGATGTTTTCCTTCACCGTTTTGAGAGCAGTGGTGATGAAATAAATTACACAAAGTAATGCGCCTGGCTGGGTTTGAACCCGCGACCTACAACTCGTAAGTCGGGGCCGTTACCATTCGGCCACCACTACTCTCAACTGTGACAACATGTGACAGCCACCAACCCGCACTGGGCCCGCGTGGTGGATTATGGCCCATTCCCTCTCCAAGAGAGGAGGCCTGAGTCGCAACAGTGGGAACATTATAAGGCCGACTATGCTATGCTATGCTATGCTTAGATATTATGATCGTAATATTTGAGTTCCGGGTCCCAATTTACTGATGAACCACTTTCAATGGAATAAAAATACTTAAGTACAATATCTATATTTCCCTTTCTTAGGTACAAAACACAGACTAAGCATGACGTCGAGAGGATACCGTCACACTGTAAGTCTGATGGTGATGGAGATGTCTAGAGAAGATGCTGGAGCGTACCGGTGTCACGTGGAGAATACACAGGGAAGGGCACAGGCTGAGCTGTTCTTGCATTGTAAGTATTCGTTATATTTATTACTATCTGACCTGGCGAACTTCGTACCGCATAATTATAATTATAGAGCTAAACTGTCAAAGGATAACGCCATCTACTGGCATTATCAGAACAATCATAATTTATTTTAAAATGACATTTTTATTAGAGATGGCGTTGTAATCGATTTTTTTTTCGTAAATTTATCTATATTTAAACCACCGTTTAAACCTTCCCTGGACAATAGCGAATATTTCAGGACCAAAATTAGTCGAATCGGTAAAACCTTTTTCGAGTTTTAGCGAGACTAACGAACAGATATTCATTTTTATACGTATAGAAGATGAAGGAACAGCAGTCCGATTTAAAAAGTGTGTAATTGTAGTAATAATTAACCTGGAAAAGGTTCATCATTATGAACAAGTTTTAGTGATGATCGATAAAATAAATCATTTCTTAGCTTGTATGATTGCGTAGCTCAATAAAGCGGAGGCAACTGTTATTCAAAAGCCTTTGGAAATTCATAAGTTAATTTAACTACACCAAATAGGCGTTGTACTTAAAGAATGAGGTTGTAGGCGTTGTACCTATAGTATGAAATTTTATGCGTTGTACTCACAGCATGAAATTGTATGCCTTGTATTCACAGCATAAGATTGTAGGTGTAGTTTCTACCTTTCTCATATTTATATTTCCATTCAGTTCAGCCTTCAATTCTTTTGTAAATAAGCTTTTTTCGATTTCATTTATACTCACTCTATTTAACGCTTTCTAAAAAGCCGATAAAAGTTTTATTTATTTGATTAATTTTTGTTACAATTCTGTGATATTGAAACCTTTACCAGTTAAAGGCAATTAAAGACTTCGTCATACAATTTCGTCTTACCTGTCTTGCAAACTTGTAATAATTTATACGGTTCTTTTTTTAAGATTTCTTTTGACTAAACTGCAGTTAACCCATTAAATATTTTTCCTTGATCCAAGTCCTATTCTGCGAGAATAAGAAAGTGCAGACAGAGATAAAGACGTAACGTAATAACAGCGGATTCTACTTTACCTCACTTGGTTTGAATTTGTGCATCGTAAGCGGTTAGATTGAATTTAAAGTTTCTTGGCTCGTCTTGGATTTAAGAACATCTTGCTTTCGTTTAACTTGAGCCTTTGAAGTTTACGAAAGAATTTCATTGATTATGGTTTTAGGATAAAATGAAACTATTGGACGATTGCAGTGCTCAGATGTTGAATAAAATCTGTGATGATTGTGTGCTTTTATATCATCTTCGTCTCTTATTTGTGTATGTCTATCTGTTTGTGTCTTTGGTTTAATTTTGCGTATTCTGTTTTTGTATATATTGTCCAATACATTCTGTAAGTTTACAGCTTTTTTATATCCTAGCCATAACGTCTATCATCTTATCCACATATATGTACGTCTTAAACTAAAATATTACTTAAATAATATCCTGGCCTGTTGGTCCAGTGGTTAGACTGCTATGCTGGAGGTCGTGGGTTCGATTCCCACCCAGGATAAATGTTTGTGTGATGAGCTTGATCGTATGCTCAGTGTCTGAGTGTAATTTATCTATATAAGTATGTATTTAGAAATATAATAATATAAGTATGATTATCAGTTGTCTAGTACCCCTAGCATAAGCTTTGCTTAGCTTGGGACTAGACGGCGTCGTGTGATAGTTGTGGAATATAAGATAATAATAATAATAAATATTTTCCTCTTGTTTAGTATTAACAACAACAACCACTACGACGACGACAACTACAACAACAACGACAACAACAACCACAACATTACCACCACCGACAACAACACTGTTACCATGTGAGTATTTATTTAAAAAAATAATAATGGAATCAGTGATAATAGTAATATCACTGATTCTGTGCTTCTTCTGAGCTATTAGAAAATGATTCAATTTTGAGTATAAGTTCAAAAAACTTAACTTAATAATCTCTCATCTAAAAATATGGTCGTCCAAACACATGCTTATTTATTTTTCAGTAACGTTAGTGCAGTCTTTCATAATGTACATGATTCACCTCAAGAATGGTGAACAATTTAGCTAGTTAATTTGCCGTATAGATTTACTAAAAAAAGATATTTTTAAAATGTAGTCAAGAAATAGCTTGGAAGTCAATGCTCCTTGTTATTGAGTTAAAAGCGTACAGTACTCAATAATAGGTTAGTCTAAATCAATTTATTTACTTCAGATAAATAAATCAAATTACCATGACTCTGATACTAACGATAGGATCTCAGACTTTAATGAATAAAATGGAAATCAAAGTCAAATTGAAACTGATTATTCATTTAGAACAATATACATACAAAAGCACTTTTGAATCATTTAGAATTTGCTCACTTAGAACTTTTGATAAGCAGTAGGTACTAAAATTCGCTCCGAAAATAACTTTGTTCGCCAAAGTTTCGCGATCCGTCATGGTTTTGCTCGGATTTTTCCGGAAATTTAAAGTACAAGCATTCACAAAACGAACACCAAATCTTTATCAATTTTAAAACTTAGTATAACAAAGTATTGACTTAAGGTTCTAATTGATATAGATTTCGTGCATTGCTTTTAATACAAAAGAAAATTATATTATAAGTTATATTAAAATTGAAAGCTTACTTTTTATCTCCTAGATGATACAGAGAGACATTTGGAACAGTTGCATCGAGGGGTGCTAGAAGATCCTGGTCTCGACAACCCATACATTGTACTGAGCCAACACCAAATGCAGAACCTTGGTAAATATTGTAAACATTTTAAACGGAACCATAACGGTTCCGTCTAAAATGGGTTCATTCATCCAAAAGAAGGAGTTTCTTTAACTTCACAGAACTCCTATAAAGATTGCCACCACAAACAGTTCTTGCGGACGGCGAGCAATGGGTAGCCCGCCGTCCGACCGTCCGGTAACCGTCCGGACCGAGTCCAAGTCGTCGACGGCGCGTATTGTTCCACGCGCGCCTCAGGGAGATGTCAGCAAATCGTAGGGGCCCAGCAGGGTCGAAGCCTACTGGGGCCATGGGTAGTGTGAAAACGAAACCCGGGGTCCTGGGACGAAGGCAACGAAGGAACAGGAGTGGGTTTTTAGTCAGTAAAAGTCTGACACTATCTCCCGCCCCACCCAAGGGCGGGGGATGTCATAAGATGATTTTCCCACCGAAAAAAAAAAAAAAACCACAAACAGTTCTATTCCTCCAAAAAAAAACAAGTAAAGCGTTTTCTTTTTGTTAGTCGTAATGACAAAGACGAAACGAATAATCATTTAAATAAAGTGCCAAGTCAAACTAAAAACATCTTGACATTATCGTAGCATTACTTTAGCTAGTAAAACATTCAGTTTTTATAACATTTTTTACTATTTTAACAAGTTTTATGAGTTTAGACGAATTACAGTAGAAATTCCTATCTAAATGTTGAACATAGTTGAGAAGGATTTTTTTTAAATGTAATTTTTAAGAACTTATTGACACTTTAGTTGTCCCGCTTGCCCTTTAAGTGTCTCCATTCTAGTAGATTTTTGCTTACCAATGTCAATTGAGATTCTTAACTTTAAGTTTTGCTATCAGTTGACAACTGTGGTTTTACGATTCCGGAATTAATTTATGAATCCATTAAGAAGATCGATGGATGAATGGATGAGGTTGACACAGAATAGTGAAGATTGGTTAAAAGAAATCTAGATTATTACCAGAGTTAAGTGAAGTCAAGCTATGATTGATAACGATGATGGGGAAGATACTCAGTAATTTTTGTATCCTCAGAAATGGTGACGACGATATGACCTCCGGTGGGGGCGCGCGGGCCCTGGAGTGAGGGTTGGCCGCCCCCCAGCCGAGCCGCGGGGCAGCACACTGCCGCGTGGGGGCTACTTGCGCTCCTACTAGTGCTTCTAGCGTGACATTCAACCAATCAGTGATAAACAAAAACAAAGGTTGTTAATACGGCTTTCACCATTCAACATTCATTTAACACGTTGTCACAAATTAGATAGTTACAGAAGGGCAGTTCCGTACAACGACCGAACACAAGAGTGCGCACATAAACAGTGCTACAGAGACCTTCAAGAGCTTCAGCGACATTTTAAGACATATTGTATTAAAAAAACAAGATGGCTGCGATAATTCTGAATGCGACTCCGCTCTATACCTGAGGTCATTGTACAGCTATAGGTACATATATCAAACAAATGACAGTCGTAAGTGCATTCACCATATTTGCACTTTGGTTCTTTGTATAGAGATGGCCTTCTGTACGCTATAAGAATGTTAGTGACCCATGGAACTTTGACTTGTAAATTGTAATTGTATTCTAATCAAACAACGACTGCAAATCACAATTTTGTATTGTTTAATGTATATATTTTAGGGTCGATTATAGACGTGGCTGTAAATAATTTTGCACGAAGATAGTCATATCAATTTATAGGACACGATTATGAATAAATCATTGTTAGTGAGTCAGATATTATCGTTGTGTGATGTTTGACTTGTTTCAAACGCAATAACGTTTTCATCTTGTTTGAGTTTCAATATACAACATTAGTTTTAGTATATGCGAAACTCGAAATACGTGTCTAGTATTTTTATGTAATAAACCAAAAATTATAGATCTATGTACAAAATTTCATAACTGTATCATGAAAAATCACAAAGTTACAGTCTTGATATGTTACCTGATTGTCCGCACAATTATATAGTCACCGGGCCATCTGGGTGAGTGAGGGGTTGCTTTGTTCCCACACCCAGCTGTGTGCTAGCGTCTAATACCATCTATGACCTGCCGTGACCTGTGTTGTACTTAATGTCCAACTTGTGACCGTTTTTAAATATTTTTGGGAAAAAATATAACATGTTGTAAAAATACTGGAGTCGATTCAGTTACTGATTCTAACCAAACTATGATCAGGCAGCAGATCGCATATAGTAAAAATAATGTTGTATTTATCTACGAATAAAATTCTTAAAATTAATTTTGTAAATTGAACACTGATAACTCGTTGACATGCGGAGTGGAAATCAATATTACAGTAAATAGTAGGAATACTCAATAAAGATAAATATCATTTGAAAGGCAAAATTTATCTTAGGGTTTCAGTGATGTAATATTTGATTGAGGTTTATTATCACAGTCAATATCTTGGAAGGCTTTATTAATTAGGAAAATGTTGGCCTAAGTCCAAATTGTGTAAAGTTATTGAATAAGGCAAAAATGTTTGAGGTTTTCGTAATTGTTGCGAAATTTTTGGTACTGGGTGCAGTTTAGTGTAATTAAAAAAAATATATAATTATGTTTCATCCTATTTTCCATTTTTTTTCTACCAAATACAAAATATACTCCGCCCTAATGTTAGATGTATATAAATTTCTATTTGAAAGTAATGGCCCTTGACAACGATTAACAATGTTGATACATATGATAAAGCAAAAGCTTTACAAATCGATAAACAATTTTGTTTGTTCTATTATATCGCAGAAAAATCAGCTTTTTTTACTTTTTGTCTGTTATACTACTAACAAGCGACCGTCAGCCTAAGGCTAAGAGACAATAAATCGCCTTCAAAAGGACCGTTTCTGTTTTCTACAAAAATGATTATCTTATTTTTTTACGTCACTCCATAATATCTCGTCGTCGTCGTCGGTCGTGATTTGGCATGTTGCATGATGGATGGTCCCAAACCCTTCCAAGTTCAGAATAACATCTTTCGTTTCGTTATTTTAAGGAAATCACAGAACCCAAGAATATTACATCGATCTTTCACGACAAAACCCGAAAATTGTCTTTTGTTTTTTTGAACAGCCCGAACGGTTAATGTACACCTATTTGTAAATTCCTATGTAAGTATAATGTAAAAAATTAAATTGTATTGAAATGTTCCGTTGTAAAATATAAAAGTTTGGGAATTATGAGTTCGTTTTATTTCTTTCAAGTTTGTTTTAAATAATTTACTAAATAGGTATTTGTATTAAACCTATGTACATATGACTTAAAAACACAAAATACACTCATGCGTCGAAGTACTCCTCCAGATCGCTGCCATCCGGAAGACTGGCAGCATTGCCACGTTGAATGGTAATTCTATATAATCTTTGAACGAAGAACTGTCCAGTCCATAGGTCACGCAAAGTGTCAATCAGTCGATATGAAATTATCTGAAGTTTTTTTTTCGTTTTTGGATTAATCTTGGACTAATCCACTGGAAATTTTACAAATCTATCACATGTGAAATTAGTCAATTACCTACACTCCGCATTATTTTATATCAGCATTTACGAATACCAATTTCAACGAAGTACAGGAAAAGGCAGTCACCGTTACGGGCTCAAGCCAATCCGATGAGGGATTTCAGGTATATAGAGCTCAAACTGGAAAGTGTATTCAAAAGTCTGTTGGATCAGTGCGATATTTTGGAATCGAATAAAAATAGACTATAAAAGTAGTTAAAAAAAGCTCAACAAAAAATTATGTTAGAGAAATATGTCGTTAATTTTTAGGGTTTCGTACCCAAAGTGTAAAACCCCATTACTAAGACTCCGCTGTCCGTCCGTCTGTCTGTCTGTCTGTCCATGTCTGTCACCATGCTGTATCTCGTGAACTGTGATAGTTAGACAGTTGAAATTTTCACAGATGATCTATTTCTGTTGCCGCTATAACAATAAATACTAAAAAACAGAATGAAAGATATATTTAAGGGGGCTCCCATACAACAGACGGGGTTTTTTTTCGTTTTTTGCTACGGACGGTACGGAACCCCCTGTTCGCGAATCCGACTCACACTTGGCCAGTTGAACTTTCCAGAAACCGGAACCAAAACATGATGGCTACTGAGTTAATACTATTTACACCACAAACGTAACAATATTAATTAATTTTGCTAAATAATATTGTTGAGCGGAATGAGGAGTGCGCTATTTGTTCAGTTCTTGTACTTATTTATGGTATGTATTCAAATAATGGTTTTAATTTTGTAATTTCAGTAAGCAAATAAATCTAAACGTTCATCTTTTTTATCTTTCTCTGATGCATAAAATAAATTAAATAAATCAATATTTTAATCTGCATAAAACTAAGGGAAATGAACATCTTCATCATTCCTTGTATTTGTGTGTACAGATGCCTGTGAAAGTGCTTGGATACCTTAACGCCTATTTTCCTTTGCACGTTAAAGTTCAAGTTTTCGAAAATTAAACTAGATGGCGTTGGTTTCTTCACAGCTAAGTGGCGACCAACAAAGGCAATCTCACAAGTATAAACTTGACTTTTAGTTTGTCAGAAAATAGACACAAGCATCATCATTGTCGTCAAAAACTGATTGTAGTTCATAATTTCATCACTAAAATTAGAGTCATGATGGCCTAGCGGTTAAACATGTGCAGACAGATGTGTGAATCAGTGAGCCGTGAGTTCAAATCTTACGTAGTACTTAGACTTTTTGTAAGTTATAAATAACAAAAGAAATCGGTAGGAATTCTATTAAAGCTCACAAGTGGATATTTATTTGTAATGTAATAATATTCAAGTCGGTAGTTACTCATCAAAAGGATAAAAGAGCAGGGAAACCGGCTCATCAAACAAAAAGGCACTATTGATAAAATATATACACATTTCGAACTGTAGGCAACATGATCTCCTCCAGTACTTCTATATAATTTGCACTATTTGCTCGACTTGGTATTCTGACAAGTTTTCCCGGATCGGCTGCACTCATCCATCCCCACATGTTCACAGTTATATGACCAGATTGCATATTGGGCACTACATGACTACTTGTGTATCGCGTATTATCTCGACGCCACAAACATAAGCGTCCGTGTTTGCTGGACTTAAAAGTTTATTCATCAGTAAAGATGACATTACTCCAATCAAAGTTTATGTGATCCATAGAAAACTGCAATCTTGCTCTTTTATGGTTTTCCGTAAGCAACGATTTACGCAACGATCCTTACCATGGTTTGACGCTGAAACATGTTTATGAGTTTTGGTCTACCAGTTCTTTGACGGTGTTTCAAAGAACCCTCTTCTTCAAATCGTTGTACCCATCGAACAACTGTTTTTCTCTGCAACAATAAAACAAGCTTATACAGAGTTGATATGACATAGAGGCATTAAATTACACTACATATACTATACGTTTTTAGTATTAATTCGATACGGTAGAAAATAAAATATAAATAAAAATGAGTTTTTTTTTTTTCAAACAAACTAAATAGCTTACAAATCAGAGTAAAACGCAAACACCCTTTGTAAATAAATTTAACTGACCTTAGATACCTAGGTATTAAAGCGGCAACGTCGCACGCGCGCGGCGCGCGTGTGTTCTCTCTCTCGTATCGGCGCGGTCGGCCGGCGGTGGCTTTTATGTTAGTTTTTGAAATACGCGCACAACATCAATAATAACAAAAACACTAAATTTTTAAATTCTCGATGTGTCCTCCATTCACATTAATGCACAAATTATACCGACGGAGAATATTGTTATTTATTTTTCTAATTAAATCACTGTCCATCGCTAAGCACTTTAATTTGTAAAATGCTAAAATAATCCTATTTTTTAGTTCATTAATTGTATTTACCTCTGAGGCATACACTTCACCCTTAATGTACCCCCACAAAAAGAAATCCATGGGAGTGAGGTCTGGAGACCGTGGTGGCCACCGAACAGGTCCGAATCGACCGATCCATTGCTGCCCAAACATTTCTGTGAGCCGCTCCCTGGAAGCATCACAGAATGTGGAGGCGCTCCGTCCAGCTGGTACCACAACTTGCGATAAACGGCTAAAGGCAGTTGATCAATGTACTCGGCCACAGGACCACTTAACAATTCTACAAATTTCGCCGCTGTAAGGGTGCCGTCAATAAAAACTGGGCCAATAATATTATTATTATTATGGATACCAGCCCACACATTGAGAGAAAATCTGTACTGGTGTTCAGATTCTCGAAACACGTGTGGATTTTCCAAACTCCAGTACCGGAGGTTTTGCCGATTCCAGATGCCGTTCCGAGTAAAAGTACTCTCATCGGTCCATATTACATTACCTAAGAAATCACGGTCTTCGGTTGTTTTATTTAGTAGCCATTGGCAGTAACTGTTCCTGACCGGCAAGTCTCTCGATAACAAAGCTTGCACCTTCCGATATTTATAAGGTTTGCGTTTGTTACGTTTTAGAACCTTGTGGATGGTTCTATGACAAACCCTAAACTGCCGGGCGGCTCTGTGGAGACTCGTTGTCGGGTTGCGGGAAAAATGGTCTAAAATTCGTTCTTCCCAAGCAGCGGGTATTTGCCGCGGTGGCACTCCCTCCTGTTGCAGCACTATACTTTTATTTTCCCGTATTCTCTGTACTGCCAATTGTATGGTGCGGGCGTTTCTAGGGCAATTGCGGCTGTCACCAAACCTCTGTCGGTATGTTCGCAGGGCTAAAGCAGCGTTTCCACGGCATTCGCCGTAAATTAAAATCATGTCTGTGTATTCTGACGCCGTGTAAGTTACACGAGGCATTGTTGAACACTTTAATTACACACACACACACAACCAAAGTTTAATTATTAGTTTATAATAATTATTACTATTATTAGTTTATGTGTCGTATCACGATAAAAGCAGTCAATCACAAAAAAACACTAACACTAAATAATAATAATCCCAAGTTACTTGTCCTATCACAATAAAAAAAAGAAATACTGTCTGTCTTAAACTTATTTAGTGTCCTATCACAATAACAAAATCACAATTGTTAGCGCGCGAGTTCGAAAAAACGAAAGCGGCGCGGGAGCTTCCGTGTTACGTAACCTAAGTACGTTCCCAAAGGGTTGCGTCGGCGAACTGAAAAAACAAGTTTTTTAGACGCCCCACTTACCGTTCGCAAAAATCTAAGATGCAGTAGCAACATAATGTGTGTGTGTGTGTCTATTTCTTTTACGCGCGGGATGTTTTGCTATGGTCGTCCTTGTCACTCTCGTAATGAAAGTGCAAGTGTGTGTATTTATCGCTTCCCTGTTTGCATTGATATCTTTTAGCGAAAGTATTTGTTTGTACTTGTGACTTGCGTCAGAGCGGCAACAACGCATCGTAGGTTATACTCCGATTTATCGTTTTAAGGTGCATGACCTATGCGTATAGACATAATCAGCTGTTAGGTAAAATACATCGTGTTCAAACGGAGCAAAAACTTAAAAAATCATTTGCGACTAAACTACTGCTCCTATTTAATTGATTTTTGGTACAGAGCTTGAAAATGGTACCTAGTATAGGCAGTTTAAAGGAAAGCCTATCTGTCGTATCAACTTTGTATAATACCCAAAATTATGATTATTATAATTATAGTGAGTATAATGTTATATAAGAGTATAAATAAAATTACTTACGTTTACACCGGTCTCCATGGCTATTTCTGACAAGTTTTTACTTTGATTATGCAAAACAATTATTTGAGCTCTTGTTACTAAATCGATATTACAATAATTTGTACTCATATTGACAAAACAAGTAGGTAAATTCACCTGATTAAAAATAAAATTGAACGGAAGGAGCTCGAACGAGCTAACAGAAATGAACTTTGCGAACAATCAATTAAGTTTAGTCACAATCTTTGGTTTAAGTATTATTTATATTATTTATTTACTACCTACTAATTATTATTTATAAATCCATATTCAACCTACCTTCTTAAGTTTGAAAACTAACACATAGATAATCAGATATTTATAAATTGATATTCAATTTTAATATCTTCATCTCTTTAAAATAAACTATAAATTGTTTTAATGTTTGAAGAAACAAAAAGAAATAACAAAAATAAGCATTAGCATAAGCATTTGAAGCACAGCAACGCCATCTGTTAACAGTATAATGTGATGTTGTCGATAACAACATTTAAATCTGATTTTACGCTAGATGGCGTCATTTCTCGCTTTTATTTCTGTACTATTCAGGCACTTTTTCGGGTCATAGTACATGAATTATAAAATAAATAAATAAATTATGTAACTTGAAATTTGATATTTATTTATGTGTGTTGTACTGTGTTATTGTTGACACTCACTCCGTTTATTCAATAACCAATACTCATGCTGCTGAGCTCGGTGATAAGGCCATCAACATAAAAATTTAACAGCCTAAATGTCAAACTACCTTGCCTTGCTCCGTATTGTCAGACAGAGTGACACCACTTTACCTTCATCAGCTACTGTAGGGTTTTCAGTATTTCAATGGAAGTGCCTTCTGCAGCCATGGGTCATCTGAAAGGAAACCTCGAGGTCCTGGGACGCAAGGCAAAGAAGGAACATAGGACTGGGTTTTAGTCAGTAAAAGTCCGATACGCCTTCACGCTCCGACATTTTTAAAAAACATTCTAGCGTGCATTAAAAATAATTATTATTATATATAAAAATAAAAATCCTATCATCTTGTTATTTGTTCCAGTAATGATGCTACGAGTATGTATAGATAATATGGCGCAACAAATCATTTAGGTAAAATTCACATCTAAACACTCACTATATCATCTTACATATCCTGGCTACTTACCTTTACCACACGGATAAAGCTAATTTCGCGATGTTTATCTTTAATTCATCCTCGCACTTCATTACCATCCTCATTCACTCCAACACTAGACACATATTCATTCACCACCTCTTTATAATATACATGTCCATTTATACCATTATCAAGTTTATTGTATATCCGATACTCCATTACTGACTACATCTTAAGGTCAGTACGCCCTTTGAATCTCTGACGTAAAGAACTTCCAATAGAACAAATTACATCTCCGATGTGATTCATGGCCCAGATTGGGAACGGTTCCTAATCTCCCTCTTTTACTTAGCCTCCTTCAGCCTCATCCTGAATTACAATACTAGAATTAGCAGTTTATAAATCTGCGGGACTCACCATGATTGCTTTTGGATTAGATTGTAGTTGCCTTTGTGATTCATTGTCTTTGTTCAAATCTGTTGGAAATGGGCTCATTTTGTTGCTTTGATTGGTGTCTGGGCTGGGTAAAGAGGAAATTATAATATTGTTTTGACTAGCTTTGAAAGATTTAAACATGAGATAATAATAGAACACAGAGATTGGTTTGACGCGTCATGTTTCTTATCTTATATTTTTCTTGTAACTTTTCCTTCCTTCTTTGTTGCTGATTTTTTTTGGAATCTCATTGATTTCTGTTCTTTAATCTAAAAAACGATTCGATAAAATTCAAAACAAAATTAATAAATAAAACGACCTTCTTTGGATTAAGAATTATTCTGAAGGACAGGGACATATCTAGAGTTATGTACTTTTGTCAGTCTTACATGTATTGATTTTTTTTTTGTTTATAAAATCGATTAATTGTCTTATAAGAGTTTTATGTACTTAGATTTAATTTTCTGTAGTCTTCTCGTCAATGATAAAATAACAAATAGCATGATCTTTTCGACGCTTGCGCCGCATACTAAACAAATACGTGATGTGTCTCACTCTCTGTCTCTCAGAAGGGGTGAAGTTGTCAATTATTTTCATCCCTTACAGTGAAATAATAACATAACGATTATAAGTAAGTTGTTAAGTAAGTTGTTGATTATAAGTAAGTTATAATTACGAACATAAAGTTATCAAGTGTGGTCGATTTGATGTAGCATGACATTGAATATTTTCAAAGGTGATCTACGTAACCTTTGAATTTTTTAGATGATATTATTATCGAAAAAATTGCTTGTTTTGGTAGCCTATTTATTTATTACTCTATTAAAACCACGTTGCTTGCCATCATCAAATTTTCCTTTACCTGTTTATCTCTTGAGGCAACAACAGAACTTCCGTCTAATCAGTCCACTAATCTGAGTCTTTAAGCTTCGTACAAGACGATTGCCTGTCCCATAACCGAATAAACCTCCGGAGCGCGTCTCCTAATTAATCTCCTGGGTGGTTTGCATTTTGTACGAAACTCCTAGGTGGTAACATCGCGCATAAAATTACAATAAAACAGAGTTATCTGCCGTAATGGCTGCCGCTCTTATTTATAGCACCTGCGTCGATAAATTCAAAGATGTTGGATTCATGGATGTGTTGCTTTTATAGCTTTATTTTCATGGTTGACTTGGTGAAGTGGAAGTAATGTGAGTGTGGGTTAGAATGCTTAAGTGAAAACAGTACGTGTGTCAACATCAATGGTTTATAGCTATTTCCTGGAGCCATTTCATACATCGTTGAATTGATGTGTTTTCGAAATTGTGCTTCAGCATCAATATGGCCGTCCATACCAGATATTTTATTTTGTTATAGTTAGGTACTCAATAGTTTGTTCCCGTGGCTTCACGGTCGTAACCTTTTACACCGACGTCGTGCATTTTTCTAGAATAAAGTAGGTACATAGATAGTATAGCTAAAAGAAAAAAAAAATGCATCCAGGTCAGTACTTCAAAATCCTTAAACAAAGAGTTATACCTTTTAATTTATACTAGCTCAAATGTAGCAGCAAAACAAATTGGAGAAAGAAAAACAAGAAAGAAAACACGTTTATTTGGCACACAGGAACTATAATGCAGTACTATTTAAACATTCAATCATTTTAGCCCGTTATGCCCCACTGGTGGGCGATAGCTTTCCTCTCCGTTTCACACACACGTCTGTCTTTGACCATTGCGAGCCAGTCCCTCCAGTGAGAGACAAACCCTTACGTCTAGGTCTACCGTGGTTTTGCCTTTGCCGCGATCTTTATCATTTAAGAATTATAAAGACAAAAACGGCTATTCTTTAGCTTTAAGGCTACAGATCCAAGGTAAGATCCCTTTTTAAAATTGCATTGTGTCCAAGACTATATCTTCTGCATCGGAATCTTGATATGACCGATCATGATCCAGTTCTCATCATGATTACTTACATTGTATAACTTTCGAGCACGAAATGATTTCTAAGATAATTCCATAAGGTTCTATTTGGCAGTTTCAACTAAATGAATAAGTAAACGCCTCCTTCGCATAGAGAACTCGTGAATGCAATTAGCAGATGAGTGTTGACATATTATGTAGGCAATATATCATGACGATACGTTCACGTTATTAACACGTTGTAGCTGAAATATTATTCAAAGGTGTGTCGTTCTTGAAGATAACTGTTGAGGAAGTGTGCATAAGAGATGTGGATGTACTGTTTGTGCGGTAATTTCAAATTTGGCTGTTGTGCGGGATGGATTATGACGAGCCGTTTGGAAATATAGTTTAGAACGACTCGTGACTTAAAGGAAGGTTGTACATAGGTACCTGGACAGACTTGAGCACAGCTCGGCACGCACGAAAACATACGATTTTTGATTTTTGAATGCAGAAGCAACATTTCACAATTCAATCAAAAATTACCAAAACCGCTATTGGTTTTGCCGACGAAATGTCATTCCATATTAGAATATGTTCCCTTCACTCAAATGGTATGTGCGGGAAAGAGATGGATAGGGATTACCAATACTCAAAAATGAGTTGATTGCGATACAGAATTAACTTAACCAATTAATGTTTTTTTTTTTAAACTTTACCAAAATATATGTACTGTAACACCACAGGAGCAGTAGTCGCCCTGTGGCAACAGTCTCGACTTATGAGTAGCAGTTCGCGGGTTCAAACCCAGCCAGAAGCATTACTTTGTGCCATTTATTTGGTCACCACTGTTCCAAAAATATTGAAGGAAAACATCGTGAGGTGAAACCGGCATCCAACAACCCGCACTGGGTCGGCATGATGAATTACGGCCCATTCCTACTTCTGAAGAGAAAGCCTGAGTCCCAGTAGTGGGAACAATATAAGGCTGATTATGTTATGTACTGTAACATAGAGAAAAGGTACGCTGGAGCATCAATGTTGCCAGCATTACTCGAGTAATTGTCTAATTTAAGTGTCGTGTGCACGGTCGTCTTTCAGGTGAAATTATTATGGCGGTGACACACTTGAAAACACTAAATAGATCTCCATCAATTTTTATAACTTTCATAGTTGTATAAAAATTCTTATTTTAAAGTAAAATTAAAATTACATAAGTTTTCAATAGGTACTTTTATTCAAATACAAACATGCAAATACGAAAAAAAAAATGTGACACAAATAAGGAAAATATCTTTTCGCAAATAAAAACGAAGTTAGGCAGGTGTCTCGCATTTAAATTCGGTCAGCTGAATATCTTTACATAATGCATGAGACAACGCGTCAAATGTTTCTCTTTCAAACAAAATTCGAAGAAACACCTATATTTTGTATTAAAATCGAGAAACTTATTTTACGAAACTGGATTCCAAGGTCGTTTGGTAACTATTTATGAATAATGAAACGGTGTCATATATTATTTAGTACCTTATTTAATTACAATCTGGCTCGCTATATAGGCTAATACTTTTTATATATAACCTAAATAACTATACCTACTAATTTATTTTCTAAGAATGTGTCCGCTTGTTTTAGTTTCTGTTGTCTACATAGATAATAATGATATATTTTCCTACTATGTCCGTAAACAGCTTACAAAGCATAAGTTCCACTTAATTGCCTTTGCCAGAATTACGTGCGAAATAAATTACATTTAGCTAAGTATAAAACGTCTGATAAAAGATAACACAGTTACGGCTTCCATTATCTTTCCTTTGTCTTTTCCCTAAGTACCTGAGTAATTACTTGTTATAGCTACTAAGTAAAATATTACTTTGTGTTTAACAAAGTTATGTTTGTTTTAGTTTCAATAACAAAAAGAGTAACGATTACTGTTACATAAAGTTAGGAAACCGTTTTGAGCAATCAGTACGATACCCGAGTACGATATTCGATATAATTCTTTTGGAAGTCGATACAATTGAATCGATAAGTGCCACAGCAGTGTCATTACTGTGAATGCTCATTATTTTACATTTTATCGTTTCATTGAGCATGAAAATTGCTTGGGACAATTACTTATTATTCGCAGTTGGGAAATTACTGATTCGAATCATTAAGTATGTGTTCATTCACATTCCCAAAATTGTGAGTTTATATAAGTTTTAATGGATTATACATATCAGTTGAAATTCTTTAAATATATTAATTCTTATTGATAACGTTATGGAGTTTACCTTCCAATTTAAATTTTAGATTATTCGTAATCCAATATCAACGTTTAATTTATATTTTTATAATCCTATAGTTTTAGTTATCTGCTTCTTTGAATTTCTTTGTTGTTCACAAGCACTACTGTTGAGCATTAGATTCTGGGTTTGATTCCCGAGTATGGCAGTTTTATTGAAGTTTTTTTATCTGGTTTTTATTTTTATTTTTAGGGTTTTGTACCTCATAAGGAATCAATAAAGTATCTGTCTGTAAAAATTTTATCTCGAGAATGCGTGGAGGCATCAAGTTGAAATTAAAACCATATACTCAGGTCTGCCATCCCTTAAAGCTGTGAAAAACTTAAACTTCTGCCCTTTATTCCGCTAAAAACGTATATTTCGACAATCTCAAGGGAATCAAAATTCATAACGTACTTCCCGTTGGCCTAGAATCCTGAAATTTGGCATAAAGCAAGGTCTCATAGCACAAATGTAAGAAAAAATCTGACAACTGTAAATTTGTAGTAGTCACAAAAAAAAAAAAAAATTTGCGATTCGGAAAAATCTTCGTAACTCTATTCGAGAATTGAACTATTTTCATAGGTAAGTTTGTAGAGAACCCTCAGTTCGCGAGTCCGACTTGCAGTTTGCCCGGTTTTTTATCTATATTAACATTTAATTGATGGCAAAAGGCTCATTCTCTATCACATAGAACTTAAACATAGCTGGCAAAATTCATAACTTGTAAATTATATAATTATCTTATCTAATAATCTTATATAATAATCTTTATAGTTCAAAGCTCAAGATGAACTAGAAATTTAACCAAAGAAGTTCCAATCCATAAAACTGTCAACGAATATCTTCTTGTAGTAAGTATAATAATAAATAATAATAATATAATATATTTATTCAGAGGTAATTTGGTAAAATAATTAATTACATAAAATCTTAGGAATAATTACAAAGGTATGGCTATATTAAATGCCTGTACTAGAATAAACCTGTATCACAGGCGGTAGAAGCTCTTATGCTATGGTTTCGTAGGACAATAAAATTTATAACAATATTTAACATTCAGTCTCTAAATAGGGAAAAACATAATTTAAAAATATGCTATATATCTAGTTTACTTAAACACTAAGTCACAATTATGGTATTTCGTATTTTAAAACTGTTTCTTGCACTTTATTCTATAGTTACACATGATTTTGCGTCAGCAGAATTGGTAATTGGGTTAGAGTCGAGGTTGCGTTAATACTAAAAAGTTATGTTTACATTGGACAAATATGTTTAAATAAATAAAAACGATGGTTTGTAGGTCAGCATACTGGAATTTTGAGTCAGCAGTAAGCGTTACACGGAAGTCTGGCCTTGAGTATGACGCTCTAGGCGCCCTCATAATCGATAGAGTTAATATATATATATTCCGCTATTTTTCTAGCAGTACACTCAGCGTCTCCCGTCTTATGGTTGAAGGGCTTTTTAAAGCGAGAACAAGTTGCACATTTCGGTGAATCCGCTTTCTTTGAACACTCGGACATCGAGTGTCCTGTCTCACCGCAGTGGCCACACGTTGAGTTGATCTCTCTGCAGGTTTTTGCTGCATGTCCATACTGCTGGCATTTGTATCATCTCAAAAATAATAGTCAAGTGATTCAAAATAAGTTTTATTTTTCCAGTACAACGTTCAATTGACGTTTCACTTTCTCGGGTACATCGGATACCACTAGACACTCTGTTACTACACGGACTACACTTTGTTAGCATGACCAGGTCATTCTACCCGGATAAACGCTATTTTATTTTAGGAAACTCACTTATTTTGTATACAAGATCTGTATTTCCTTAAAAGGTTTGCTACTCTTGACATCGATGTCATGTTTTGTTTCTTATTGGGAGTAGGGAGAGTTAAAATATACTGAAAAATTACAGTGGTTCAAAGATTCTCACTTTTTATATTTACCTTCTTTGAAATATTTATAAATATGTTAAGCTACCTTTCTGTAACCTAAAAATGTTTGTAGAAACTTTAGGTACATCACGTCATATTTTTTTTTCGACGGTCTATCATTTTTTCTAAGGATCTAACGTGGTGGTTGTAGTTGGATGTTAATTTAATCTTTATTTAATCAAAACATAGAATCTTTTAGTCAATATTTTAAATTGTCTAGTTTAAGTCGTTTAAATTAAGTTTTGTAAAAGACAATTATTTACTACCCTAATAGAGGACAATTCAATTTTTCAAACCAGGGAAGGCATTTTCACCAATATATTACCGAATCATTTTTGGTAATTTAAAATCAGATATATCTACATATTTTTGGAAAAAAAACCTTATTGTCAAACTACTGTTCATTCATTTTATCGATAGTCATAAAAAAAAACGATTAAAGAAGAAAGCAATCTGTCACTTCGTTTTTGTTTATTACTAAACTAGTAAAGAGTGATGGCAGATTCTCGAACAAAATTTTGCTGGCATAGTTATTTTTAGCATCAAGTGATGAAAAATATACAAAAGTATATTATAGATTGAAGGGAATGAAACTTTTCCCATACATTGCTGGCATGTATTTTTTTTTTCTTTTCGCCAAAAGTGAAACTTAGGCCATATCTTAAAGGATTGTAAGATAAATCAATAGCAAATAAGAATTACGTCTACCAATCGTAACCAAACGAAGTTAGAGGCTATTTAGTATATTGCTATAGTTTGTTGTGAGGCGTTATTTTTCATAAACAAAAATACTGTACCTATGTCTGATATTTTAAGTTTCCCATTGTTAAATATAGTTTTAGTTTCGGTTTTTATGGTGAGTACGCATTAAATAGTGCCAATCACTATCACAACACTACGCGTAACTTTCGATTCATTTATCACTTTTTTTTTACAAGTTTTAGCTATGATAAACTGCGACTGTTAAAAAAAAATAACAATAATAACTAATTTACTCTATTTTATCAATGAAAACCTAAAAATATTACGTATTATATTTCCATTGTATTATAATATAACGAAAATAGGTAACGCCTAACAAAAATATACTAGCAATGCGTATCTTCGTTTGGTAACGATTTAAAGACCTGGTTTTTTTTGCTATTGATTCCTGGTATGGGCCTCTAACATCAAACATCATCAACATCATCATCAACTGTCAAATATTTGGGCGTGATGATCAATGATGGATTAAAATGGCATAAGCATATAGAGTCTGCCAGTAAAGTCAGAAAAATAATTCACCTCTTCAAGTCATTGCGAAACTCTGCTGACTTAGAGACTTTAAAAATGGTCTACTCTGCACATTGCCAGTCCATCATCGGTTATTGTATTCTGGCTTGGGGTGGATCGGCAGAAACTAAATTCCTCGAGTTGGAGCGTGCACAAAAGGCAGTAATTAAGGTTATGCTAAAAAGCCATTTCGCCATCCGACTCATCAGCTTTACACCGAGCTCAAACTTTTAACTGTTAGACAGCTATTTGTACTTAGAACCACTCTCTGGAAACATAACCAAATACCACCCCCATACTTAAATAAACGGGGTCAAAGAATAATTTGCCCAACCCCGACTTATAGAACTACCTTCGCTAGAAGACAGCTGTATGTGTTGAGTTCTCTTGTTTACAAAAATATTAATAAAACAACACAAATAGCAAGGTTAAATAAACATGAAGTGAAGGCTAAGATGCAGAACATGTTGTATCTCCTGAACTACGCTCAGACTAAGAAACCACTAATCACTCTCTCATAATTCTTAACATTCCATACAATACGCATAATGCAGTTACCGATATCTTTAGTCTGGTGAAAAGCACTTAGATCGTACCCACACAGACACAGTCTTTCGGCACCATCATTCATACCCACACACACTCACACATACAGACACTCACACACACAGACACTCACCCCACACACACTCACACATGATAAACACGATTCTCACTCACACACACAGAATCAACCACACAGTCATTATACTTTTAATTTAATTTAGCTTTTAATTCAACCTTTTGCTTTTATTTTGTTAAGTCATTATGCTGGATGACAGTTGAAATTTCTTAATGCCATGCTTTTTTCTAGTGATGCCGGTATATTCGATATGCACTAAGATGTAGTGTGTCATTATAACCACTATATTCTAAGCACAAAATGTTATTTTTATTATCTAATGTGGAAATTTATTTCCTAAGTATTTATTATCAATACATAAAGCAAAGTTTAAAATTAGTGATAATACCTATTAAAAGTTTAATTAGGCCAAAAGTCATTAAGTTAATCCGCAAAAAAAATTAATTTATGATAATTTATTATCGTAATGAATCTGATCAATTCAGTTTCTAATTATGACGATTTTTTGCAATCCTTAGACTGGCCTGATGGGCTTGATTTGATAAAATTTAGTCCATTATTTCGCAGGTATCTATTATAGTAACTTATAAAGACACTTAATAATTACATCATAATTTCCTCACTGTTGTTCTTTGGGAGTTCTAGATTAAGACAAGCTACCGAATGACGTCCTACCTTTTATTTATTACATTAGTATTTACTTTTTAATTTTGTTTTGTCCCTTACAAATTTATTTTGTGGAAAACAAAGCGAGTGCGGTTTCAACGCTTTTCAATGGCCGTGTACTCGAATATTTTTTCAACCCTTCAATCTATTCAAAGTTGCTGATAGAATCCCAAATTGGATCAACGTTTTCTATGGTTATGTTCGCAGCTATTCGTTTTTGCGCTGAAAACCAGACTAAAATAAGTGCTGCATATATTCAGTGGTCTATTTGGACCAGGATGTATGTGGTCCATAAATTGGTGAGAGCGAAAGTTTCAACTTTTATAAAAAAAAAAGAAATTGCTCTAAAATATGGCTTTTTACAAATAACGGGCAAAGAGTACCTAATCCACAACGCTCTGTACTCATTATTTGCGTCTATTTTGTCTAAATCAAATTTTTGAGTGTACTGTTTAGTTGAATCCTTTTATAAAATTTCTGTTACCGCTCCAAGAATATTGCTGTGTGCGTTCTTCTATCTTTATGAGATTTATCTGGTTCAGCGTTAGAAATTTTTATTATAACATTTTTCGAGATTCGTCAATGTAGGTTGAATTTTATCAGGTTCTTGAACAATAGCGCTCTAACTTGAATATGTTTTAATTATGGCGATAAGTCCCCTCTTTGAGGAGTGGCTGGAAAGACCTCACGGCGTCCTTACTTACCGCATGACGCAGGTCCTCACCGGGCATGGTAAGTTCGGGAGGTTCCTGTACCGGATCCTTGCAGAAGAGACGCCCGGGTGCCACCATTGTGTGGACCGCCCGGAGGACACGGTGGAGCACACGGTAGAGGTGTCCCCCGCTTGGGCAGAGCACCGCCGTGTCCTCGTGAGGGCGATCGGCGGCAGCGATCTCTCGCGCCGGGCCTTGGTACAGGCCATGGTCCGGAGCGAGGAGGAGTGGCAGGCGGTCGCCTCCTTCTGCGAAGCAGTAATGCTAGCCAAGGAGGCGGCCGATCGCGTGAGGCAACGGCAACGGTCCTCACGCCCCAACCGCCGCCGGGATTCCGATCCCGATTTCCGGCCACCGTAGGCGCGGGCTTGCGGACGGCGAGCAATGGGTGGCTCGCCGTCCGATCGTCCGGTAACCATCCGGACCGAGCCCAAGTCGTCGACGGCGCGTAGTGTTCCACGCGCGCCTCAAGGAGATGTCAGCAACCGTAGGGGCCCAACAGGGTCGAAGCCTACTGGGGCCATGAGTGATGCGAAAGTGACCCCCGGGGCCCTGGAAAAATAAAAATGGCAAAGAAGGAACAGGAGTGGGTTTTTAGTCAGTAAAAGTCTGACACTATCTCCCGCTCCGCCCAAGTGCGGGGGTTGTCATTAGATGATGTTCCCACCCGAAAAAAAAAAAAAAAAAAACTTGAATATGTTTATTAAAAAAAAAGTGTGATCTCACCTGATGGTAAGCAGTGAAACAATCGTCGATGGTGAAGCGCACTAAAGTATTAAGAGCTTATTCACTCTAGCCTTGAAGAAACTTAAATTATAATCGGACAGGAAGAGCGCAGCAAGAAAATTGTTCCAGCCTTTTGATGTAAGCGGTATCAACAATGAAGCGACATGATTAGTCCATACCGTAAAGGTGTCTAAAATATAAGAGTGAAAACTCACCAGACTCAGAGTGGTACGTCGGGTAATACTTTTTTTATCCAATTACTAGCACTTTGCCCGCGACTACGTCCGCGCACATCGCGTTTGGACTTAAACCCTTAAAACACTTCCAAACTTAAAGAGTACATTAGAAAAGTTTATCACAATTTAATGAGATGAGGTTTTTATAAGCTTTCTTTATAAACAACATTCACACACACTATAGGCGTCAATATAGCTCTTTTTTTTCGAAATTTTTTCAATCATCTCTTCGACTGTATGTAGCGACATCTATGACGTCACATAAGAACTAATCCTGCATCGCGCAATCAAAGTTCTCCGCGCGTTTAGAACATATAGAACAGCCCGAAATCATCTATCGGGCAGTAGTAGCCCACCAGACATAACACCCGTCTGGTCGGAGGATCCTCCCTTTTCAACGGAGGTTTGCGGGACTTTACTCTCTGTTTCGTCTACCTCTAAACTGGTGACCCTCGACAAAGAACGTCAGCGCAGCCTTCCTGCAGCCACTACTTCGTGACGTCATCATCACTTCCTCAAGCTTTCAAGCAGCGAGCCATACAGCCAGCACCCACGGCTTTAAAGGGTATCCTGACCACCAGCATGCCTACCTGGTCATACCTGGTCATCACCCTCAGCCTCATTAGCGACCTTGGCTAATCACACCGCACCTTCGGCCAGTCACATGAAGAGCTATGAAGAACCTCTCCTGGTCGACGCAAGCAGTCAAGCCAATACATCGCGCAGCACCGCTCCGACTCACTGGAGCC
Source organism: Mythimna pallens (assembly GCA_961205895.1). NCBI lineage: Eukaryota > Metazoa > Arthropoda > Insecta > Lepidoptera > Noctuidae > Mythimna > Mythimna pallens. The sequence continues at coordinate 25,891,681 of OY540828.1, read as the reverse complement.
AGCAGCACTACTCCGACTCACTGGACCCTGCAGCATCATCCCGACTCACTGGGACATTAACACCCCGACTCACTGGGGCATCATCCCGACTCACTGGGACATCATCACCACGACTCACTGGGGCATCATCCCGACTCACTGGGATAGCACCACCCCGACTCACTGGGGCATCACCGCAGACAGTTCCGACTCACCGAGAACTATGCGGGATTCGGTTCCGACCCACTGGAACCAACCTACCACTGGCCTGGCACGCATCAAGAAGCATCAAGAACCATCGATCTCCGATCTCCGGAGGGGAGTGATGTAGCGACATCTATGACGTCACATAAGAACTAATCCTGCATCGCGCAATCAAAGTTCTCCGCGCGTTTAGAACATATAGAACAGCCCGAAATCATCTATCGGGCAGTAGTAGCCCACCAGACATAACACCCGTCTGGTCGGAGGATCCTCCCTTTTCAACGGAGGTTTGCGGGACTTTACTCTCTGTTCCGTCTACCTCTAAATGTACTTACTACCGCGCATAATTTTTCAGGTATGACTATAACCCCATCTAATTCTTGGTACTTGCCGTTTCCTAATTGTAGTAAAAGGTCTGAAAATTCTCCTGAAGAGACGTCTCCTCTGAGATGTACTCTCATATTTTTCGTTAATTTAAGAATTTTAGTATAGGGCCACAAGTGAGATCTTTTAATGCCTGCTTTTATTTCATCCACTCGTGTCCCTTTTGGTATCGTTTTTAACTGTTAACGTTTGGCGAAAAAAAAATAACTCCTGCCAGCAATACTGTCATACCACCCATTCAGTTGTCGTTGCTTCGTATGTCCTGTAGACTTCTATTTAATGCTTAAATAGCTCTTTTGTGCGCCATTGTGCTTTCGTCCCAGACTATTATTTTTGCTTTACGTAACAATTGGGCAAGATTACTTTGCTTGGAAATGTTGCACATTGGCGTCTCTACATTTGATAAATTAAGGGACAATTTCAAAGCAGAGTGTGCAGTTCGACCACCTTCCAATAACTAATAATGTGCGGCGATCCCAGAAGACGCGACTGCCAAAGCGATTCCGCAAGTACTTCTTACTTTTGCTAAAATTAAATTGATAAAACATGTTTTACCAGTCCCACCTGGTGCATCTAAAAAGTACATTTGAACTGGAAACAATTTTTCTTTAATTTTTCCCACCGAGGGTTGCACATGAAGATGACAAATAAGTCTGGGCGACCATAATGACGTACATAAGTCATAGTGACCTGAGTTCGCTCGTGCATGTATCTCGGCCCACCGGTGAAAAAGGACGGTAATACCACTATTTGACCCAGCTGATGAGCGTCAACGTCTTGTCTACCGATGGCGTCCTTAAGGTGGATATAGCTATCGGAGCGTAACTTTGCCTGATTATTTCTAATGAAATTCAGTCTCTCAGTTTTTGCGTACTAATCTACCAAATATTCACTAAAATGAGCAAAAAAGTGAAGATGGTAATTTTCCTAATTTTCCCTGACCATGATGTAGTATGAATAAAAGCTCGATGCTGACACTGTCTTTTTCTGAAGTAATTTTGTTTCCGGGTCTCGCTGTGGAATAGCAATTGAATAACCAGTCTTCTCCGTGGCTGAACATTACAGGATATTGCAAAGCATCGTATGAGCGATGTATTTCACTAATTATATCGCGACGCTCGAACTGTTGATCTAATAACACCAAAGCAACTTAATTCATTTGTGTGGTGGTTGTTTTTCGGCATGTATAACTAACTTGAAAGTTTTACAGGAGGAAGGAATTCTGTCAATGGTACTCTTCATGTCCCTGATATAAGGATTGACTTCGTGCAACATTTTTTGCAGTTGTTTTATTAAATTTGGTTTTAATTGCGGGAAATTACAACATCTTAAATTTGCTTCTCTTTCATCTTCACCCACGATAAATTTGTAAAAACTGAGCTGTTTGACCGGGTTCTGACAATAAACTGCCAATTAAACTTGATAAACTTGTCCCTTGTACTTTGAAGGTTGGCATATATCCATCTCCACCAACTTGTTTCCCACCAAACGACGTCATTTGGAAACAATTGTTGTATTTACGAATGTTCGAAATAAAATGTTTGTGATCAGGATGGAGATCCATTATCAAACTGTAAAGGGGTTCGGGAGGTGTAGTCAATAATTTGAGTTAAACTTTACCGCTGCTGCAACACATCTCAGGAGTTTCGTCCTTCCATTTAAACGCATTACACCAACAACATTTATGATTCATATCATCAATTGAAACTACATTATCAAATTCGTAATTTATTTCAGGTTTATACATTCCTAAAAGATACTTGATCTTCCATGGCCGTTTAACAACACGCATATTGAAGCGGGATTGCGCTGCTCTGTGTACTTCAGGATGCGCTTGCTGGTAATTTTCAGCGGCTATTTTTCGTTTGGCATTTCGGTGTGTTTTTTTTTGATAATTGCATACAGCTTTTCGGTGTGCCAAAGAATTATTTTCTGAGTATATTTTCTGAGCTCGTCTAACTTGAATCTTCCTTGTTTTGTCTGTGTATCTGGTCCTCTTTTTTGTGATGCCGTCATGGACTGTGAAGGAATGTCCGTAGAAATGACAATATGAATCTAAGGAATTTAGTGACACAATATCAGGTACTTCATCATATTTCGTTTTCTTCGCATTTATGTTTTCCTCGTCAGAATTAACAACGCCTGTAGGATTAAGTTCTTCATACGAAAAGTAAGCATCGAAATGACCATTTGAAAGATTTTGTGTAAAGCGAAGACGTTTTATCGGATAACCTGGAATACCTGCATTTACATACAATTCACCGTTACGATAAACTTCGAAAATACCATACCAACTAAATCTTACATCCAGTTACTTATCTTAATTTTATTATTATTCAAAATGTTACGTAAGACTGTTTAAAAAATATTGTTTTGTAATTAACTTTATGTTTTCGTTTGTACCAATTTGTGTCAGTAGATGTCGTTGTACGTATATAAATCACATAATTGATACGTTATTATAGGATTAGGTTATTACAATGGAAAAAGAATAAGATATTTTATACAAACATGGATGATAACATTTCACCAATACAGGGATGAATGTTGTATTATTGTTTGAGAAAGTATTATATTAAATTAATTTTTTTACCCACACTTTTGAGTAAAATAAACCACTGTGTAAAATCTTTCCAAAAAATAAATAATCGCTATTTGTTAAGTTAGAGCTTGTTTTTCTAATTTCTAACACCGAGTTGCGAGTAAATTAGGATGCGCAGTAAGACTTCAAAAATCCTGAACACGATAAAGAACACTTGACTCGACCCTAAACCGTAATTTGAGGGTAGTTTTGGAAAACGACAAATGCGTATGTTTATTATTTATTTAAAAGTGTATTCTTGCAAAGTTTCAAGTTTATTAACCCAAGAAATAAGATTCTCCCATACAAACTTTAACACCCCCTAAATCTTGCACTGGGGAGTTGTACTGAAAAAAAAAAATCGTAAACTGTATAACTAATTTAGGTTAATATTTGTACTAAGTTTTGAGTTAATTGGCCCACGAAAAAAAAAATTGCTTACATACGAAATCCCCCCTTTTTACCCCCTTAGGGACTGAATTTTGGAAAATCCTTTCTTAGTGCTCGCCTACGTTATAAAAGGAAGCCTTGTGCAAAATTTCACGCTCCTAGTCCCAGTAGTTTCGGCTGTGCGTTGATATGTCAGTCAGTCAGTTTCTCCTTTTATATATATAGAAGATTATTTAAAATATTTGAATTACTGGTCATAAAAAAAAATTGTTTAATAGGTACATCAGACTGTTTTTAGTTACACATTTTAAGCTAACAAAGTATAACAAAAACACTTTCAACCACAGCAATATCGATTCATACGCAGGTACCACAGAGTGAGTCCCAGCGGATGGAAAAAGTTACAGTACACCTACGTAGGTACTAACGTAATCAAACCGTGTCCTAATTAAGGACCTTGTAGCGCGCCCGTGGCCATGTTGTGTTTAGCCAAACGGACAATGTGACAATTTTATCAAATGCCCCTTTTTACGTCCGAGTATCTAAAAACATTACGAACAATTCGGTCCCTCGACAAATGAAAAGGTGAGAGATGACGTAAAAAGTCAGTCGTGGAGATCTAAAAATTTGTTTTTGGAATGGTCGTAGCTGATTTGGTAATGTTAGGATGGGCTAAACTTTGTTGTCGATGTTCCTTTATTTATAAATCGATCTTTAGTCTTCTCAGTTGACACTGGCCTCGTCTAGTTTAAAATGACAAAAAAAAAAAAATTACGTGTAAAAGTGTTTTATAAACCTATTTACCGAATAAATGTTATTTATCTCAGTTGAACACACTAGCAAATCTAAATTCGTATCACCATCTTTCTGTCCTTGTTCAATTTATTTCGGGTTGGCACTGCATGTCATCTCAATCACAACCTGGCCAGCATTTTTCGCACAGTCGTTGATATTTTTTTTGGTCTTTTAACTAGAAGTTTCAAGTTCAGTTCAAATTTAGAACATGAATATTGATTGGGTCTACTCTTTCAACCGTTGTAATTCCTACTCTTTTTTTTTGGTGTAATCGGAAAATCTTTAGCAACTTTTTCCGCTCTCGGTAGAGTGAAAAGGAGTGTCAAATTTTTACAGTCTGATGCAAACCTGTGTTCCGTCAGTTTTTTCTTTGCGTTCCAGGGCCACGGTAACTTGTCGAACAATCATGCAACCATGAATCCCAAGTCTTAAACTTTCGATTCCTAACACATTTCTGCGACATATCCTTAAACGGCTTTAGATATTCGACAATGAGACTTTAACCTGACACAATGTGACTTTTATTTGACCTTTTGTAATATGGAAACATTTTGAAATTAGGCTCCAGAAAAATCTTTTTTGAGCTGAAGGTTGAACACAGTTATTTATGCTGATAAAGCTGGATATGTTTGTATTATAAAAAACAGGGTAAGTGCAAGTTGGCCTCGCGCACTGAGAGTTCCGTTCATACTTACCTATGTAAATAGTTCAATGTCCTAATGGAGTCTCGAAGATTTTTCTGTTTTTTTTTTTGTGAGGTACCTAATAACATATTTCCTATTTTCAGATTTACTTCTATACCTGAGCTACAAGACCTTGCTTTATGCCAAATTTCAGGATTCTGGGTCTATGAGAAGTACCTCATGAATTTTAATTTCCTTGAGAGTGTCGAATTATACGTTTTTTTGCGACATACACGGCCGTATTTTTTTTTCTAAATTCAGAAGTTTGATGTTATCACAGCTTTAAGGGACGGCAGACTTGAGTATATGGTTTAAATTTCAAATTGACAGCTCCACGTGTTTTTGATATAAAGGGTCTTAACAGACAGACAGACAGACGGACAGACAGACCGTTAGAATAGAATAAACTTTATTGTAATAAGTACACCAAAATAGTAACAAAACTTTTACACTAACTAGATAGACAGACAGATGGATAACAAAGTGATCTTATAAGGGTTTCGTTTTTTCCTTTTCAGGTACGGAACCCTAAAAAGTGTATATTAATAGCTAACAAGATCTGCCTGATCTGCCTTCCTAAAGATAGATTACTAAATGTAATGTTCCTGGAAAATTACTCGACTAGCAAGAAATAGGTTAACTAATTACCACCACTCCTGTGGTGCCCGGGCAACGTATTATCAGTGTAGTAATTAGAATTAAAGCTGCACTGTGGTATGTTGAACCAAACTGAAAATTTCCTTTTAACCCTAGAACCGTAATATGTAGGGGTCCCGTGAAATAAAGATTCAAATGACTAATATAACACATGTTTTACAATAATGATATGAACTATGAGTTTCGTGTTTATAATTCAAAACAAAACCTTCCGCGTAAACTAAACTAGACATATATCCTAGACTGAGACCGACTGCGAACTCATGTTGGCCGCTGTAAAAATAATTTGGCCAAATGGGGCTTCCTCGACCCATCTCTAACACAGTGCCAGTGTGGAGCCGCTGCACAGGACATGCGTCATTTGCTTTGCTGTCCATCCTGCACAACCACCTGCAGTTTCCAGGATCTGTACGAGGCCAAAAACAGAGCCATAATACTGGTCAGATAAAATTTAGTTAGAGTACATCGACACGAAAAGAAGAAGAAGATCCTAGACGTTAGTTTAAATAAGCTTAAAAATCAGACTTGAATTCGGAGCTTTGTTTAGTTTTTAATTTTTATTCTTCGATCATTATTTTGAACTTCTATACCACCAGTCTTAGCATTATTTGATGCTGTCAACTTGCGGTCACCAAGTACCTCTTAAAAAACGTATACAATCTTCTCATTATGGCATTATGAGGGACCAGATGTTTTTTGTTTTAGCTAGGATTGAGCCATTTTTTTAGCTTCACAGGCTGTTGATGCTTTTACCTACAAAAACCATGCAGTGACCCAGCTTAAACCTTTTCAAATACCCAGGTGTTTATGATGATCCCACACGAAGTCAAAATTGAGGAGTGACTGTAGCGGCAACATGGCGTACTCACCTTTCGCATGACGCAGGTCGTCACCGGACATAGCAAGTTTGGGAGGTTCCTGCATCGGATTCAGGCGGAAGAAACACCCGCGTGTCACCATTGTTTGGTGTGCCGTGCTTTGGTGGAGCACATTCTCGTGGAGGTAATCGGCGGCAGCGAACTCTTGCGCTGGACCCTGGTTCGGGCTATGGACCAGAGCGAGGAGGAATGGCAGGCGGTCACCTCCTTCTATGAAGCAGAAAAAAAAAACACGAAGTAAAAATGTAATGACGATATAAAATTTAAATACAATATTTTGGCCTAAGTTTATTCTCAAAGAAAAATAAACATATACCTTTTGTTACGTATTGTGAGAAAGCTAACTTTTCCTAAGTAGTTTTTAGGCTAACAGAAGGCGCGGTGTTTCTCCATAATGTCCGAAAGTATTTCCTTAGCAAACAAAATCTACAGGACAGGAAAAATAACAAACAAACTTTGATTAGATTCGTCTCGTTTCCACAAATTCTCTGAGAACTTACCAAGATTACAAATTGTTATCATTACAGATGTCAGTTCATCCCTATATTATCAGGTTTATATCACATCTCTAAAAGCTTAGTAACTTAGAAAATAATTACATTAATAAACCTGTAAAATGGATTGAACCTCTGAAGTCTTTACGATATGGATGGCTTCTATAAAAAATGTAAGAAATTCAAAAAAGGTAGAATAGTATCATATTCTACCTTTTTGAATTTCTGTTTCTGGCATTGCAGGATGCCAAGCTTGTTGATTTATGGCGTAAAAAAAAATTATTATGAATCCTATAAAATGAACCGACAACAACACCAAAAGACAAATTTATCAAATATCAACAACAATATCAAATCAAAAATCAGAAGCAATTATGAAAAACAAGCAAACGAGCCTATTGACGATAAAAGGGGAATTAATTCAGCAGTCGGCGAATCGGACTCTTGAACAAAATTCTCATGCCTCACCTTTTCGTGGAATTTAAAGGGTTGATTTGACCCATTCTGTAACGCTTTCGTTCACTTTTGGTATTGAAATTGACATTTATATATTGATTTCTAGTTGAATGCTTCTTGATTCGTCAAATTTTGATACAAGTTGAGAAAGTTTGTCATTGCAACTGTAGCAAATTGGCCCGAACCGTAGGGGAGGGTGTTATAGAGCCGAGTGCTGCAGTGGCAACCACGTGTATCAAACGACGTTTTTCAATACAGTTACGAAGATATAAATAAATGAGAGTTGACGCGTGACTCGTAGGGGTTGCTTAGCACCCACCCTGATACGATAAATGTAATGAATTGTGGCGGGAGCAAACACGTACACTTTTTCGCACTAGTGCAAAAAAGCAAATTACGTGCCTAAAAGCGGTAGGAATAAGAGAGGGTTTTCGAGTAAAAGTATTGAAAACCTTAACCTTTGTGACTTAACACAAACAACGTTAATGACCAACATAGTGGCGTTATTATTTTTATTAAATGACTCCACTAAGATGACAATAGGTGCTCTTAGCTCTCCGACATGTCTTGTCTCTCGCAAGGCATGACATAATGTCAAGTGAGTCCTTTCAGTGGACAGACTCTTTTATCCCTCAAAATAACTATTACTTCTATTCAATTGATGGTTTCTGAGAAAAGTATTTGAGATTTTATAAGTTAAGAAATGACGGCCGGCTTCTGTAATTGAAAACCTAGTAGTTTTACTTATTTTATTAAACCTATCTTATATAACTACAAGTTAATTGTGAAATTGGGTCTTTAAAGAAGCTCGACAGTTTACGTCACCCGTGAGATATCACGATTTCACAATAAATAAAGTTGTGACAGTCTTCGATAGATATATCGAGGACTGTCACAATTTATTTATCGTTGATCATATGACAATCTGCTGATGATTTATGTCATCATCATTTCAGCCAAAAAAGAGTATAAATATATAAAAAAGTTAAAAAAAATTAAGAAAGATAGTATACCAATACTGACGCTAGATTTAGTACTGCATAAGGTTTAGAATTTTGAAGTCACGCAGGTACAAAGAGAAAATCTTTGAGCTACATCTTTATAGACAAGTACACGATACTCAGCCTAACTAATTCAATTTGGATCAAACCATTCACACAGAAAAACAAAATTAGATCTCAAACGCAAGACAAGTCTTTTACAGTCTTCTCCAGCTAACGATCAAAGAAATAATTAAATCAAAAACAGTCCTTCTCAAATCTTAGATGATTCCGATAGCTAACTACCCTTATATAACACAACAATGCCGACATTGTGAGGGTTTCGTCCATCGAACCGGTCCGTAAAGGTGTCTTTGATCTTAATATTAGTTTAGGATCGTTCACTCAATTACTGGTCACAGTGCAGGTAAGTAATCTATTTCAGGATTTAGTAATTGGTGGTAAGAATACTAGGTTTAGTTACGTTGTTGTTACTTAAGGTAAAGATCCAGCTTTGAAAGACTGAAATAACAAAAAAAACCTGTGAGTTTATATATCATTAAAATTTAAAATATATGAATAAAATAAGTTATCCCCAATCAAAGTTATCACAACCTGACCACCTTCAAATTTCTCTTCTTATAAAATTCTATCTTCTGACAACACATTCACTCACATAAAAAGATGTATGCCTATGACGCTAAAAGATAATACAAGAGGAGAGGTATTTTACAAGTGTAAGAAAGTTTAAAATAATTTCTCTGAATATTTTTATATTATCTATACTTATAATATTACGAAAAGAAAAGACTTAAATAATATCAGTCTATACAGATACAAATTTGAATAAAATTTTAAGCTTTAACTTAATCAAATGCGTCCTCCTACTTAGAGTCATAATACTAGCAGACAAAAATAAATAAAAAAAGGCTTTAATTTAGTTTTTTTGGACAAAAGCTGATTGTTTGTCTTTCAGCAACCTTCAACTTTCAAAATAAAGTTAGCCTCTAACTATGCTACTGAGTACTCGTAACTGATTTATTTATTTTGGAATCCACAGAGATCCAATAATTTAATACAATATTCAGAGTAGTACCTACGAAAGATAAAAACCAACTTTAAGATTGTTTTATTCGACCAAGCATCGTAAAAACTCAGAGCAACAGAATAATAAAATTGTAGTATAAGCGTGTAATAATCCTTTTCATTTCAATAGTACTACAGTTAAGTGACATTGCACACTTCAGTTATTTGCTAAGACATCAATATTTAAATTCTAAAACCTTTGAAATAAAATCTTGTAAAACAATAAAGATTTTGAGATCTATAAGACTGAATTATAAATTCGATTATGTATGAAGATAAGATTTTATCAAATTGTTAAGAACCTAACGGTTATTTGAACTTAAGTGAAATACAAATAAATTTTTTAAGTACCTCTTCAGCTATTTCTTTTATTAGGTAAGGATATTTGTTCACCGTCTAAAACACTTTAAAAAAAAATGTAAAGTTTCAGGAAAATTATAAAGTATAAACATTTACATAGCCAGTACATATTATCCATCGCATAAAACAATGTTTTGAATAACGCTGATTTTATTATCGCCATCAAAAGGAACAAAAATCAGTTTACGCTCTCATAAACAATCGCTCATGTATGATACCAGATTTCAAAGGCGACATCACATCAGTTACAAAGTAATATTTTATTCTCTATATAATATTAATATTCACTGAAGCACAAAAAACAAAATCGTTGAACAATTTAAAGCTTTAGAAGTGTTAGAAGCAAACGAATCTTAAGTTAATGGCGTGAGAGGCGTAGAACAATGTGTGCCATATAATCGCACGCCGTTTATTTTAAAGCACCTCGTTTTAGTTTTGTCTCTGTAGGTGCGTGTGGGACGTCGGAGGGACCGTAGATCAAGTTTGTGTCGATTGATGAAACAGCTTTGTTTCAAGACCTTATATTAGAAAATTGAGAATTTGAGCATAAGGAACCCACATGATTGCTTTTCGATTGAATACATAATAACATAATTGTCTTGGATGATATCGTTGCCTGAATATGGAATATTAATAGAAATGGCCGCTCGCACCACCTAAATCAGGTAGCGAGGTCAAAATCATAACCATCCTTTAGATTCTAACAAACAATATAAATTCTCATTACTATCAACAAACTTAAAACATAATTTTCGACCCTTAATTACTTGACTTTCTGTACCCGTCCAACTACATCCTCAAATTTAATGTCCTCAATCCGCATGAGCTACGGGTCCCTAAAAAGGGACCGAAATATGTCGTTTGTGTTTAAGCGGAGAATTTTGCGACAGGATTTTAAAGACCCTTTAATATGTAGCCCAGGTGATAGTGGTTGTATCGGAGCTAATTTATAGGTTCGCCCATTAATTTTGAACGCATGAATATTTCTCGCCTGTTAAATCGGGTGGCGGTTAATGCGTTTTATGTCCTGTTAATTTGGTAGAGGGATTCTGTAGGAATCTTCTTGGGTGTGATTATGTTTGAAGGTGTGCGAAATTGAATGGGGTGTGTAAAATTGAACAATATTATGTAATACCGTGAATCTATCTAGGCTGAATTTTTCTTATTTATTATTTTTTCTAAACTCAGGTACAGTTTAAGAACGTCGTTATAGATGTCATGATAACTGATCCACGATTAACGTTCTTTATGTGTTTCGCTCAAACTATTAGTTTTTCTTGTATAGTCAGTCATTTCTAATCAAAAATCTTAACTTCTGCTATCCAAGAAAAAATTGTACCTACGACAAATGGATTTTAACTACCCATCAATCAAAAATAGATAATTTAAAACCAATTGTCGTACACGTATTTTTTATATATCTTATCGCTCGTGACTGTACATTATCTACTGGCTGCTGGCAAACAAGCACTCAGCCCTCCTTTCGGCAAATGAACACTATCGTCTATGGACATTATTAGTCCCATAGTTACCTTCTCTTACAGCTTGAATATCTATCAGAAAGATAATCCCTATAACCGATATAAGCAACAGGGTTACCAACAAATTCTAACGACTAATTCTTCTTAAATCGATTTCAGCAAATCGGACAGCAGATTCTATGAAATAACAATGCACAGTGACGAGTGCAATTTGCAACACAATATGCTACACAATCACCTGATATATTGCCTGAACTGAAATTTGGTTTACCATAATCTATGCTAATTTAGAAGTGTGCTCGGATAATTCAATTTTGATATTTAGGACAGAATTTAATCCAACATTGGTTTAAGTGACCTACAGCACCTAAGCGCGGTCACTCTCGGACTAAATTTTATACAAATGAAACATATGCGCAAAGGTACAATGCTTACAAGAATTAAGCATTTTAGCGATTTACTAAAAATATAAAAAAATATAAATTTGTAGATAACATTCGGTAAGACGTTGCTCGAAGAATAATTCGATTAACAATTAAAATGATTGAATTTATATTTGTCCGGTTCTTAATAGATATAAAAAACTTTTCACAAAAAATAAAAATTAATCGACTTCACTAAAAAAAACACTAAAAGGATCAAAATAAGTTTAATTTCGGAAGTCGGTGTTTCTCGGTATTATTTGTTTCTTGTTTAACTTTAGTTTTTTTTTGTAAAAAGTTTTTTATTTCACACTTTTTAGTTGCGATACACTTATAACCAGAGTGCCTATTTCTCATGACTGTTCGAATTAACCCAAACACTGCTTAGTTCCATTGTTTTATTATGAAGTTCCTGTATCTACCTTCCAACTTCCAGGTCCATCATCAGATCAGTTCGATAGTACCTTATAGCCAAAGTGCATCTCATGACAATTCTACTAAGCCCAAACACGGCTAGGATACATTGACTAATTACAGAGTTCCTGTGCCTACCTTCCGGCTCCATCATCAGATCAGTGCGATAGTACCTTGTAGTCAAAGTGCATCTCGTGACAATCCTAATCTTCTTCTTTTCGTGTCGATGTACTCTAACTAAATTTTATCTGACCAGTATTTGGCAACCTCTACGGCTCTGTTATTGGCCTCGTATAGATCCTGAAAACTGCAGGTAGTTGTGCAGGATGGACAGCATAGCAAATGACGCATGTCCTGTGCCTCCACAGGACAATCCTAATAAACCCAAACACGGTTAGGATACATTGATTAATTACGGAGCTCCTGTGCCTAACTTCCGGCTCCATCATCAGATCAGTTCGATAGTACCGTATAGCTGAAGTACATCTCATGGCAATTCTAATAAGCCCAAACACGGCTAGATTACATTGATGATATATTTATTACGGAGTTCCAGTGCCTACCTTCCGGCTCCATCATCATCATCAGTTCACTTTGAAGGTACCATTTTGAACATACCTATTCAAAACCATTTATTTATTTGTATTGTCATAGTCGCTTAACTATCTTCATTGTGATATCTATGTGAGTATGAAGTACCATTGGCCATTTCTGGTCTTTTTCACCAGTTCTTCTTCATCAAATGTTACTTTTTGACTGTAAATGCTTAAGTTCTCGATGAAAATACCAAAATCATTATATGGTTGCCTATAATATTTGAGGAGTTCCCTCGATTCCTCATAGATTCCATCATCAGAACTGAGTTCTGAAAAAAATGAGACTAATCGGAAAGCAATTCCACTAAGCGGAAAAAAAATTTTGCAAATCGATCCATAAACGACGGAGTTCTGAGGTAACACACGTAAAAAAAAAAAAAACAAAAACATTCAACCGAATTGATAACCTCCTTCTTTTTTTGAAGTCCGTTAAAAATACATTTTTAGAGACAGCTTCGTATTTTATTCTATCGTACATTTGATTTATTGGGTTTTGAATAACTAGGTATTTAGCATTTATCTTGAAGAATAATTTATATTACTAGCTTCTGCCAACGGCTTTGCCCGCGTAAAAGTAAGTTTCTCCATACAAACTTCCAACCCCCGTTTTACCCCGTTAGGGGTAGAGTTTCGTAAAATCCATTCTTCGTGAATGTCTACACCCTGTAAGGAACCTACCTGCCAAAACATTTTAGGTTCGTAGGTGTTAGTTTCTGAGATTTTGTGATTAATCGGTTCACGGTATTTCGCTTTTATATATATAGTTTGTTATTCTGTTTACTGTAGTGGATATTATACTTTTGCAAATTATAAAACTCGCGATTAGCTCCAGTAGTCCCCTTAAGTATCTAAATATTAAATGATGTTGTCACATCGCCTTTAATATTATTATTACTTTCAAGTAACCCAAAAAGGTCTTTAAGAAGTAATGCCATAATCCCTTGTCTTTACAGGGAGATTAGCGTTTGTTGGCGATATAAATGTTATGTGAACATCGTTTGGATTTATTTTAAGATTTATGGTTTTATTTTTTCAGAAACCTACATAAAACATAAATAAAGGTGTGCTCGTTCCTCCAGGGAAGTACCATAAAAACACTTTTACAAAGAAAAGACGTTACATATCTTGCACTCTGTGTGCAGGAAGCAGATAAATGGATCATTAGGTAACCTATTTGATCGAGATATACTTAGTTCTGCTAAATAACAGCAGACAGTTCGTAATACAATTCTACAGCCTATTTCTAAAATACACATCACGAAATAATATATTTAACTATAAAATATTGATTCCTTCATTAACGCGGTTTTATAGGAGTAAGTTGATTAATTGAAATAATTGGAAAGTATTAATTGCTTCATTATTTTGTATCATTAATGGTATAAATTAATTTGTAATTTAATTACAATTAAATTAATACCATTAGTGTATTACAACACAATAAATGTATAGATATCAATATAATTCATTACCTATATTAATTCATGGATTGCATTTTAAGTATTATGAATTGAATTTAATGTTGTTATTAATTTTTTTTTTACAGTCAGTTTTTTTATCGCATTAGTTTTCTGTAATGATATCCGTATGCGTGTCTGTAAAGAATACAATAAATAAATTTGTGGGGGATTTGGGCCGTAGTTTCGATGAGGCAACGGGTGACTCCCGGTCCAGAACGTTCTTGGTGCATATGATGGCCATCGGTATTCAGCGAGGTAATGCGGCCAGTGTTGTGGGCACTTTTGTATCGGAGATAATCACGGGCGGGTGTTTTATTGTTTTTTTTTTTACGTTTGACATTTCATTTTGTAAAATGATAATTCTTTTGTATTGTAATTTGTCGTTATTTTATAGTTTTTGTTCACACACAAAAAGTAAGGAGACACAGTATTATAAAAAAAAAAAATGTACAAAGGTACTGTTTATTTCTAGAAAAAATTTCTTACAGGAGACTTGCGTAAGAAGAGATAAAAATAATTGTAGATAATAATGTGTAGAAATAAGAAATGAAGAGTTAAGTATATCTTAAATTAAACTAATAAATTTATGTAACTATATATACTAAAAATAAACACGAATAATAAATAATTAAATACCTTCGTGAACACTTTGAGTACCTCGTCCCGAGGGGTAAACTCTGTGCACCACCTCTTCTCTTCTCCTTCGTACTCCATGTCATACTTCTAGCCGCTATGATGGTTCCTTTTCTGTAACTCCAATACGTCTCTGAAACTCTCTACCACACTCTCTTCACGATAGCCCTTCTCTAGATGTCTTCAAAAGGAAATTTAAAGAGTACTTCCTTTCATTATTGACATGATATCATCATATATGGTATATAATTATGGCATATGTGGCAATGGGCAGGGCACATTGCTCGCAGAATAGATGGCCATTGAGGCCGAAAGATTCTGGAGTGGCGACCGCGTACCGGAAGACACAGTGTTGGAAGGCCCCCTACAAGGTGGACCGATGACCTAATGAAGGTTGCGGGAATCCGATGGATGCGAGACGCACAGGACCCTTCATTGTGGCGACATCTATGTCCAGTAGTGGACGTCTATTGGCTGAATGATGATTAGTATTTATAGTATGTATTAGTATGCATAATATAATTATACAGGGTGTTTGGTGCATCGTGTGCCAAATTGAAATGGTCGACGGGAGAGGTCATCTGCTATCATTTTAGACCCCTAAAAACTTCTCATGCCCTGTGGATTTTTTTTCATCGACTTTTTATTGTTTTATGAAAATAAGACCCAAATCTTTCATTCAAATACAAATTTAAAAAAAAATATAAGTCGTAGACTCTGAATTTTAATTTTATTTAGATGTGTATTGTATTAGAGTACTTTTAAATTTAAAATTAGTGACATTAGATTTGATGGCCACGCTTTGTCTTTCGCTTGCTTGTATTTCTTTACTATCGAAACCATCGAATCTAAAGTTATTGGCTGTCGTAAGCTAATTAATTTTAAGTTGATTTTTCATTGATTTAGTTTCGATAAGTTATTAACATATATTATATAAGTATTATTGACTTATGAAATATTAACGTAAATAATAAAAATATTAGCTCTTAAAATATCTGAGGTACAAGTTTGTCCTAATTTAGGTTAAATCTAATTATTATTTTATACCATTTCTGTTCTAGTTTAAAGCCGATCTTATTGTAAACTTGCACGTTATTTTTCAACCATTCTTAATTCAATAGTTATTCATACAGATAGGATCCTGCTGAAAGCAAAAATAAAATCAAAACTTAAATAAATCTTTTTAGTTCCACCCGAGATAATCGATACGACACACACCGCCACTTAGTGGTAGATAACTCCTAACTAGATAGAACAGAAACTCTAAACTAAGCACGGGCACACACATCACGACTAATCCAATACATTAAACGTCGCAGGTATCTAAACACGAAGCGCGAACCGATACGTTCTCGGACATTAATTTTGAACGTGACTCGAATGCCGACTCGATTTAATTGCTTCAGGATAACAAGTTGCCAAGTCGCGTTGTGTGCACTCGATTGTGTGAGTCTGACGTGTTTCGTGTGAAATGTCGATGAACTGGGTGGAAAGTCGAATTGTCAAGTTTTTCGTGTGTGTTTGGTGGTGTGGATTCTTGGGATAAACGATGACGGATATGTGTGAATTATGTATTGGAAAAGCAACCATACCCTGTATCCCAATACATTTTGTTTTTTTTTTCACAATCGTTTATGACTAGCTCTTGCCAGCGACTTTGTCCACATGATAATAGAAAATTATCTCAAGTTAACATATTCCCAATCGCACTCCCACAACCGTTACCAAGTCATCGGTCCACCTTGTAGGAGGCCTTCCAACGCTACGTCTTCCGGTACGTGGTCGCTATTCCAGAACCTTCGCACAGGACCGTTCATTGTGGCGACACTTGGGGTAGGCCTATGTCCAGCAGTGGACGTCTTTCAACTGAAATTATGATGATGATGATGAACACATTCCTGGGATGAAAACTATTTCAGGGCAAGGTCTATCCATGTACCAATTTTCATCGAAATTTTTTCAACCCTACGAGTATCAAGAAGTAACAAACATACATGTATGTATACACTCACAAACATTCACCTTTATAATATTAGCGTGTTTATTAAAAAACCTGTTGCACTGACCCCAAGTAATATGGGATAAGGGCAGGAAGAAGAAGAAGATTAAAAATTAAGTCGAGTAGAGCTTCTTATCATTTTGTAATAAGTTGTTCGTGCAAGACTAAAACAAAGGTGGAGGGATGAACTTGACTCCTAATAAAAAGACTGGCCTGCAATTGCAAAAGACGAACTAATGAAAAAGGAAGAGGATAACCTCTCCAAAAAAAGAGATATAATACGGTAATTAGATAGTTACCCGATCTTTCTTAGATTGTTTTAAAACCCTGGAGACGAAACTGGTACAAGTACACAGAGCAAGACAAATAGCATCAATTTCACACATAAAAGCACACTCAATTTACCCATGCCCTCCATTTCCTTAAACTCGAGCGAAACATTATAGACTTCGATCCACATCACGTGTTTTTTCCTTAACCTACTAATTCGACGTACACTCATACTAAGTCAAAAACACGATTCAACTATCTAAACAACATGGACCCCATGACATTCCTTTTCTTCTAAAACTTATTACGTGAGAACTTCATAGTACTTTTCATTTAATGTCAGCAGCTATTTAGGACCTCACAAAAGCGAGACTTTTCCGGTCCTTCTTTTGTTATATCCTGAAATACACGCTACTTCCGATCATATGTGACACGGAGTTCTGTTTCTGAAACAATTCCAGCTTTAATGATAATATTAGCTTTAACCAGGGGAATGCTCGAGGGATATAACATGTTAATCATCATAATATTATTCTTTTATGGTATTTTTTGTGATGATTGCATCTATAGAATTGAAGATGAACCAAATTAAATATTCTCTGATGGTAGCGTCAAAAATATTAAGGCATAAAAAATCTAATTTTCAGTTAGCCGGATAAGTGATTATCATTCTTTAGGGTTTTCTTGAAATACCTATGGGATGAGATATGAAGATTATTATGGGTTTCATAACGGTAGTCATAGCGAGCTTGTTGGCGTGTAAGGGTTAAAAACAAGTAACCGGTGTTAGTGATCGTGTTATCTAGAAAAGACACTTGTATAAAATTACTTTTAACTTGTTGTCTGTACGTTTCTAACAACATAAATTGTATTGTTTATTGAACAGTAAGTGAATCGTTGTGGATTCTGATGAGAAAATAAAGTTCTTAAACCATTGATACTGGATAAAACAATAATAAATTAAGCCTAAATTCGAATAATTACTTTAAAAATAATATTTGAAACCATACTAAAAATTACTCTTGCATCGTGGATGTTGTCACAAATAATTATAAAAATTCACATACTTAAAACACCTAAACCAGGAACAACTATCTGTAAGTCATATAATGTTGTTGTGTTCAGTGCAGGAATAGAATACGTAATCGCAGCGCAGCAGCCAATCATTTAACCACTCCATTCGTCATTATCATTTGAAACTACAGTACATTTGACACCTCTAACTTTGTTTAACTACCCCAATAGATTTGTGGCACACGTCAAATCCACATCAAACGAATAATTGGTCGAATGCAATTCATTTCAGTCTAATAACTAGCGATGTCCTATATTAATGCGTGGTCACTTAAACCCATCGGTGGTCGGCTTCGATTCGGATCGAGCGAATTATGTTCGGGTTTAGCGATTAGCAATAAATTGTGGGTAATGTGGTTCACGGTTATCTCATTCGGTTTTACCTTTACGTTATATTGTGTAGTTTGTGTTCTACAATTGTTTGCAGGTTCTATAAAATGGCAGAACATTATAATTTAACTAAGAACTAAGGTCATTTGAATGAGTAAGCTTTCTGGATCAAATTACAAGATGTTTAAAATTAAAATAAGCTCAAAAATGGAAAAAAGCATGTGAAATATTGCAATAATAAAATTAGAGAAAAAAAAATAACCAACAATCTTGAATTATATTCGAAACAAAGCTGTAAAAAAAACATTATGGTGCGTCCATCGAAGAACACGATAACAACAAACGTAAAAAAACAACTATTCACATAAGTAAGCACTCATTCAGCCCATCATTGACTACGCTGATGCCTGTTATTTGGATGTCACCGAGGAGCTTTTAAATAAACTTGAGCGTTTGCAAAATATTTGTATTCGTTTTGTTTTCAATCATAAAAAGTATGATCATGTCTCAGGCTTTCGCAAGATACTCAAGTGACTCCCTATTCGACTTCGCAGGAACTCTCGGATATTGTGTCTGCTATTTAACATCCTTCACAACCCTAAAACGCCCTCCTATTTGCGGGAACGCTTCTCCTATTCACGTCCTTCTGATGCACCTTGCAGATCGCATCTAAAGCATCTCCTAAAATCCCCTCCCCACTCCACCGATTTCTATTCCTACTCCTTCACTGCGCACGCGGTACGGTTATGGAATTCACTACCGCCTGACATTAGGGGCTGCCAAACTATTGCAGTTTTTAAAAGAAGAGTGAAAGAACACTACCTTTCTATCTCGTCATAGTTACATATTAGTATGTATTATTTTATTATATTATTTAGTATGTATTTTTGTGATATTTATTTTATTATGTGTATGTATATAATTATAATAGTATATCTTTATTTTATTTTATTTTTTGGATGTTATATGTATTTTGTATGTACTAATTTTCCTTTTACTTCTACACACAGTGTCTACATCTCTTTTTTCTCCAACTCTCCTTTCGCAGGTATGCTGGAAGAGATTTCTTTAGAAATAAGCATCACCTTTGTACTATTCTTCTGTTTCCTTCTTTTTTTTTCCTTTATTTTTTATTGTGTGTACATAAATTGTTAAATAAATGAATAAATAAAATAAGTAAGTTTGTATAGAATTCTCAGTGCACGAGTCCGATTCGCATTTACCCAGTTTTTTTTGTGTTAGCACGTAAGTTTTATGTATTTCAACTTATACAACATTAGTTTAAGTATATACGAAACCCGAAACACGTGTCTAGTATCTTTATGTAAAGAATCTATGTACAAATTTTCATATCTGTATCATGAAAATCACAAAGATATAAGCTTGTTATGTTACCTAGTTCGCCGCATAAATACATGGTTACCGGATCATAAGGGCAACTGAGGGATTGTTTTGCTCTCGCACCAAGCTGTGCGCTGACGTCTAATACCCGCTATGACCTGCCGTGACCCGTACTTAGTGTTGGTGTTGTCCAACTTGTGATATTTTTAAAATAGTTTTGGAACACGATATAATATGCTGTAAAAATTATTGGAATCGATTCAGTTACTGATTCTGAAAAAAACTATATTCAGGTTTTGCGTATGCTTAAAATATTGTTGTATAAGTCTACTCTACTGGTTTCCATTAGGCCTTAATAAATGGAACAGCCATCGATAAGGCAAGGACTACTTGCTACAACTTTGTCCTCATTCAAAACTACCAAAGTTCATCCTCTTAGGTGTCCCACAAAGAAATGTTTTCATTTCTCTGGCAAACAGATTCCATTCATGTCTATTTGTCTTTTTTTCTTTCTATCATTCCGAAGTTTTCTCATCAAAAAAAAGTTATTTGGTTACTCTGGCTTCATGAATATAGAATTACTATTCTAATTTTTAGTCGTCTTTAGATTTCTTGAAGTGGAAAATAAAAAATGTGTTTTTTGGCCGATCTGACGTGAAAATAAAAGTAGTATGACAATCATTACTTCATTTATATTCAGTGATATTCTTTGACCAGAGCTTGTGACGAGTTTTTTAAAATTATTTTTTAAAATTCAAGCCGAGTTTTTTTACTGAATGAAAATGGTATTGTTATTAGTTTTGTTTGTCCAAAAATATTCAATAATGTCAAGAAGTTTAAGCATGTACAGATATTTATAAAAATACCTACGTTAGAGCTTGGTGCCATGAACGTTCGTGTGACTTATTACCAAAAGTGTAGTTGAAAGAATTGTATCGTTACTTTATTTATTTATTAGACATACAGTCATTACAGACCAAGCCAATGGTGATTTACACAATGGATCTCAATCCTATAAAAAATATCGACATTTGGTTTACAGCACGCCATATCGTTTTGATGTGATACGGGTTCGTGAAGAAAATATAAAGTACCTAAAAAACTGGGCAAGCGCGAGTCGGACTCACGCCCTGAGAGTTCCATACAAACTTACCTATGTAAATAGTTCAATTCCCTAATGGAGTCTAGAAGATTTTTCCAAATTGCAAAAATTCTTTTTGTTGTGACGTAACAACAATTTTAGAGTTTTCTGATTTATTCCTATACCTGTGCTATAAGATCTAGATTTATGCAAAATTTCAGGATTCTGGGTCAACGGGAAGTACCATATTATAGGTTATTTTATTTGTAAAAAGTTTTTTATCTTTGATGAATCAGTCATCTAGAACATACAACAGTTTCACGAATTGATCTTTTGTTTTCAGAAACGGCCATAGTTTTTACTAGCAACAACTTTCAGCAGACGAACGAGATGATTAATAAAATAGAAATACAATAAAAACCAGCCAATTTTATTACTATTTTGGGAATTACGTCAGTAATCTTAGTATCAGAACTGTATTTTGATAACTTATTAACACTAATCTGCAAAAGGTCAAAAAGAAGCTCTTGAAGCATCAAATATTAATGCACGAACACCACTCGAATCCCATAATGATATTACGAACATTAATACTGAATTAATCTCCTGTTGATATAGCTTCGAGCTCCTAATCCCTACGGGAAGCACATTAGCGATAGAAAACCGAGATATTTATTGGATCATTATTACGTGACTGATCTTTTTCGCTATGGGAACGGTAACTTTAGTGTGTGGAAATCGTTGTTTCGATACCCTTTCTTGTAGTGTTTGTTGTTAATTATTCAAATCTTTCAAACAAAGCGCACTAGCCCGCACGTTTGTGGTAAAACTTTGATTATGATCTGACGTAGCCGAGTGCGGGCGTTACAATAGAATATTGGTTATTGTTATACTGGTAGAAGCATCTGTGAGTTATATAAAAATGGAAGCTAAAAGTTAATGAAAATCTAACAGCATGAGAATGAATGGTTGAGAATTGACTCATCTACCTAGCCTTTTCCTAACTAGCTTGGGGTCTGCTTCCAGGTCAACCGAATGCGGCTGAATACCAGTCTGTTACATGGAGCGACTGCCTATCAGAACTCCGTAACCCATTCTTTTAAGGTTTCGCACCTCGAAAAAAAAATCGGAACCCTTGTATGATCACTTTGTTGTCCGTCCGTCCTTTCGGAAAATTAAATTCGGGAATTGAACTGTTTTCATAGGTAATTAAGAAAGTAAGTGACTAAGTTTGTACGAAACCCTCAGTGTGCGAGTCCGACTCACTCTTGCCCAGTTTTTTATTATTGATAGGCTCGCGTTTGTCCACTATCTCACCTGATCGTAAACGATGATGTGGTCTAAGATGGAACACGCTTGCTTAGAATTAACCTAATGCCATTGTACACACATTAAATGTTGTAGTGAAATTTAGACTTCAGCATAAGGTACAAAAAAAAAACGTATTAGGATAAAATTGTAATCCTTTAGACATTTATTTATTTATTTATTTATTTATTAAAACTTCATGCAACATAAAGGTACAAAGGCGGACTTAATGCCTTAGGCATTCTCTACCAGTCAACCAAGGGTAGTGAAGAGAAAAATATGGCAGGTGCATAAAAAAAGGAAAGAATAATGAGAAAACAAGGGATCAAAAGTATACATAACGCACCGCTCCTAAAAAAAGAAAATTATAAACTTCCAAAAAAGTTTTTTAACCATGAAAAAAATATCCATCAGCATCCCTTTGACCTCAAAAATTAATAAACCAACTCAGTCATCAACTTCCTAAAACAATTTTTTTTACTTTAATTCATAATGACTTTCAAATGAAAAAAACAGCAGGACTTTAACCCACTTCGTTACCAACGGATGGTTGTTGGTTAAAGTAACGAGGCGTAGCCGCGTGGACGGAAATGTACGGGCTACGGGCCTCCGCCATGACGTGAATGTTCAATGTTCATCAACGTTTAATAGCACAGTTTATAAATATGAAGCTTTTCAGCCATGTTTCTATTGTGAAACGAACCACGCTACAAACTGTGAACGCTTGTTTTTGCTTTACCTGCTGGGGATTGGATTTTTTTTTTCTATTTAATCTCTACAACGGATTTTGTTCAAGAAAAATTATGAAATTTATGATACAAATGAATATTGTTTTACTTTTTGGTATTAAAAGTATTATAGTTTAAGTTGACACATTGCTTGCAGAATGTCGATGGGTTTGAAGAGTTCTAGAGTGGCGACCACGTACCAGAAGATGCACCGTTGGAAGGCCATCCACAAGGTAGGCCGATGACCCGATGATTATAGAGCACAAAGTGGTGTTTCTAACGCGATCTATTACCTTAACACCTATTATGCTATTGGCCATCGCCCGTTGACAAATCTTGAGTTTAGACTTTTGTTGTTCAGTAAGTGACCAACTTTGTACACCATACGTTAGGACGGGCACGATGCACTATGTCAATGAGTTTTCTTTTCAGATTTATCAGAAGACTACCTTTCATGGGATCTTTAAAGGCCCAGAAGGTTTTTCAAGCATTTTTGAACTCGTCTTCTGACTTTCAT
This sequence comes from Mythimna pallens, assembly GCA_961205895.1. NCBI lineage: Eukaryota > Metazoa > Arthropoda > Insecta > Lepidoptera > Noctuidae > Mythimna > Mythimna pallens. The sequence goes on along the minus strand of OY540828.1, from coordinate 25,868,100 downwards.
GTCCTAACTATACTCTACTATACTCAACGATAAATAATTTGCAGTGCATGCACTTCGACCCCATGTTTCGAGCTGTCAGTCATGACTTGGATCTTGGATCTGTTAATTGAAAGACTAACCTTAAGACCAAGTTTGTACTCAGATCTTGTAGTATATTCTTCAAGTTTTGAAGATGATGTGTAGAATAGCACAATGTCGAAAACAAAGCGAAGGTTCATTAGCAGGTGGCTACTAAAACTAATCTGCCAAATTTGTATTTTTAGCACCCAATTTTAAGCTAGAAATTAATCTAGTATTTTTAAAATGTACATATTTTTAAAATAGTGTTTGTTTTATTTCCACTTGTTTTAAGTTCCATTTTTTTTTTTCAAATAAAAAAACAACATGTTCATTTACTTATCTATATTTTCAGAGCTGCATGTAAACAGAAGCTGTACGGTCAGCATAAAAAAGGTAATTAAGGCTGGACCAATTAAACTCACGAATCCAGTTGCATCAAGTTTAAACAGTAACGCAACGAACAAATAGCGGTTATTTTAAACTTTATACATTTTAGACGTTATACGTTTTGAAGGATCGGGAACCCAGTAATGAAGTTTGCCAAAGTGGTTTGAAAGTTTTTTAATTTCCCGGTGAGTGAGATTTCAAATCCCCGGGAGGAACGTTTTTCCTATTTAGATGTAGATCGTGAGGAATTCAAACTAATTTCGCTTTTCTATTTAGATATTTCTTTGGTTAATTTGAATAGTTTCAATGATTGGGAAAGTTTCGTAAACATACAACGTCGTAAATTTTGTAAGAGTTCAAGGTTTTAATGAATTTTTAATTATTAACAATGTTTTATGTTTCTTTAGCAAAATTAAAACGATAGCTGTCAATTTTACTACAAAAAAAACTTTGGGGATTAAAATATTAGTATTAAGTTAAAATCTAACGAATTAAGCATAACCATTAAAACCATACCAACGTAAAACCATTATCTTGGTAAAACCATTACCATCACCAGTCGACAGCGATGCGGAGGAATTTTATGACGCCATATTTTAGCTAGTAGTTTTTGTCTTTAGTGTATATATAGTTTTAATTAGTTAAGTGTTTTTTATCAATTAATTTTAAAACTGATATTAATAAAACTTAAAAGTTTAAAATCAAAAAAAAAAAATATCATTATCATCATTAAAAATATTGCTTTATATATTTCCATCTTATTCTGTAGAAACATAAGCAATGATGTCATATTACTCAATTTTTTTAAATCAACTAAAAGAAAAGGGCTCCCGAAGTTCATAAGTACCTTGCTCTATGAATAGAAATTTCTTGTAACTATAAACCATTGTTAGCATACGGCGATGTTGAAAAGATTGTTAAGGTATTATTTTATTCTGCTACGTCATGAGTATTATTAATGAGGATGACATCATCAGATTGACGGCATGGTTGGCGCATTGGTTGAGCGATTGGCGGCTGCGCTGCATGTCATGGGTTTGATTCCCACACAGAACAAATACTCGGTCATACAGATATTTGTTCCGGGTATGGGTCTTTTGTTATGTCAGTACACATTTTTTTTTATTTCTTTGAGGGACAACATTAACGGCCCCGACTTATGAGTTGTAAGTCGTGGGTTCAAACTCAGCCAGGCGCATTACTTTGTGTAATTCATTTCATCATCATTGCTCTTAAAACGGTGAAGGCAAACATCGTGAGGAAACCGGCATGACCTAGAACAAAAAATTCGAAGACATGTGACATTCACCAACCCGCACTGGGCCCGCGTGGTGAATTACGGCCCATTCTCTCTCCTACAGAGGAGGCCTGAGTCCCAGCAGTAGGAACGTTATAAGGCCGACTGTGCTATAATAATAATAATAATCAATTTATTTCAGGCAACATGTACCCATATCATAAATACCTTATAGACTAACATACATAACTACTTATAATAAATCATTTTGTTAGTAAACATGATAAAAAGAAATAATCTACGTATTTATTATAGTGAATTATTTCATGGATTGTTAAGGTTACATTTTTCGGAAAATAGATCAAGATCAGTCATAATATAAAAAAATAAATAATGTAAAAAAATAAACCGTTCCGAAAGGATACGAGTATTTTGATGGTAATAACGTTGAAACACCTTCTAAATGTTTTACTGCAAAACAAAACAACGGTGTGGAATCCAATAATGGACCAAACATTTGGTGTTATGTAAATTAATATTACGAAAAATTAAAATGAAAATTGTGTAGAAGATAATATCTGGCAGTAAGACTTGATTACGAAGAGCTTTTTTTTCTAATACAAAGCTATTAGTGTACCTTAGTAGTGCCATAGGATTATAGTGCAATCGCGAAGAAATACACAGATTTTGAAGTAAAGTAACGGAAACGAAAACGTGGCAAAAACTTAGTCGTGAATTGAAAACCCAAGTGCCCCAGAGAGGATAATGTATTAACATCACAATTAGTATTCTACGCTTTAATCAGGATGGATAAATTCATCTCGCGCTCTCAAACCTAAACCCGTAAATAACATAAAAATAAACATTTGTAATGTGTGCTCAAAAAATCCTTTATAAAAATACGTCGGTTTGTAATAACAGAACGTTTCCATACATAAAAGTTAGAATAACAAAAGAAGGGGCCGACACAACACTGTATTTTGTTCTCACCCGGAGCGGCCGAGGTGAGGCTAGGACACTGTGAGAGCGATATGCGGGGAAATTACGAAACTACGAATAAATTATAAAGGAATACAGAGAAGAAATAGCAAATTTGTTCTAGCATGATGATCATGACCGTAACGTCTCCTTGACGATAGTCATACATCAGAGTCAGAGACTTTGGCATAGCCTCAGTTAATATCATCATCATCATTTCAGCCGCAAGACGTCCTCTGTTGGACAAACGCCTCCACCAAACATCTCCACAACGACCGATCCTGTAAGTCTCGCATGCACCGCATTCCCGCGACTCTCACCAGGTTTTCTGGTGCGCAGTTAATACAGCTCTTAACTAAATTTATTAAAATATAAGCTGACTCGACAAACGTTGTTCTTCCATATATATTATCAAAAAAATGGGGGGGTGGGGTTAGGAGGATAAAAAAATAACGTACAATCTATCAATTTCGTGGGAGGTCGATAACGAATACTGTGATACGATATTTTCATATTTTAGAAATGTACCTTTACTCTTTAGTTCATGCACGTAGAAATAAAAACTATTTATTAAAAGTACTATTTTATTACTACTATCTACTACACTTCTCTTACTACTAATAATATTACTACTAGTACTATTTTTAGTTAAATTTTTATTTAAGAAACTTTTTATGTAAACCGTAAACACTCTCCCCGCGCACACAAAGACCAAGTTCCACAATAATTATTATGATGGACTTAGGCCAAGATAAATGCACGCAGCTTTGGCTTCGTCACTCGCGCACATTTGCCAAAACGATGCTCCCAAATAGGACATTGTTACCATCAACGGCATTCGCTTATTATGTTAGGATGAACCTCCTGGAATATATGGAGAGGCTACGATTTTGAGGGGAAAGTGATAGTTTTAGTTAGGACTAGCTTACCCGCGGCTTCACTCGCGAACATAAAATACAGCCTATGCCACTTAGGAATAAAGCAGCTTTCTATCGGTGAAAAAATTTTTGCAATCAAACCAGTACTTTCATATTCCTACAAACAAAAAAAACATAAAAATTAAAACTTTATTTCTTATAATATTAGTGTAGATGATTGTGAATGGTTGAAATCTATTTGTTATGGCTTAACAGAGGAAAACTTCAAGTACCATCTTTTTTTTTTTCGGTGGGAAAATCATCTTATGACATCTCCCGCCCTTGGGCGGGGCGGGAGCTAGTGTCAGACTTTTACTGACTAAAAATCCACTCCTGTTCCTTCGTTGCCTTCGTCCCAGGGCCGCGGGTTTTGGCTTTTGGTTTTCTGAAACCCGGGGGCGCGCGTGGAACAATACGCGCCGTCGACGACTTGGGCTCGGTCCGGACGGTTACCAGACGGTCGGACGGCGGGCTACCCATTGCTCGTCGTCCGCAAGCCCGCGCCTACGGTGTCAAGAATCCACTTGGATTTTTTTTTAATTGACATAAACTAGTGCTTAACTGTGATCCCACCTGATGGTAAGCAATGATGCAATCGTTGATGATGAGGCGCACTCGTTTATTAAGAGCCGATTCTCTCTAGCATTGTATACTCCTAAATTATAATCGGACGGGAAGACCGCAGCAGGCATTGTTCCAGTCCTTAAATGTCACGTGGTATAAACGACGAGTCGAAACGGTTAGTAGAAAAGGTGAATCATGATAATGAGGGTATTGTTGATTGTTGTGATTTCAACTACAATATTGATGATCACAACTCTTGTAGTGGAGGAACTGTATAATTAAAAATCTAATTTTCAGAATATAATTATATTAAAAAACAGAATTTTATTTTTAAACTCAATTTAAATCAACATGTCTCAACTAAAGTCTAGCCTTTTCCCAACTAGCCGACCCCAAGGCTTCCAGTTCAACGGGATGCAGCTAAATACCTGTGTTTTACATGGAGCGACTGCCTATCAGACATCCACAGCCCAGCTACTGGGCAATACAATACTCCTCGTATAAACCAATGGTCAGACTGTCTGGCACCCCGACTACCTCTAACGACTGTTCAAGATCTACAAAATACAACCAACGGCTTTACGTGCTATCCGAGGTACAGGCTGTCAGTAACGTCCTAGATAAACATAGGAAAACACTTATGATTTGAAAATTTCCATTGGTAGTTTTGCTCGGTTACGAATCCGTAACCTCATGCATGAGAGACGGGTGCTGTAACCACTTGGGAATCACGACACCCAATTTAAATGCAGTAGTAAAAAAATGGTAAATATAATATAAACGAAACCAAGGAAATTGCTGGCAGCGTGTCGTAAAGTTAATTCATATAGTCCATGTTAAAGGATGTCGGACGCACGTACTGCTGAAATGACTCGAGCACGAAAATGAAGGAAGTTTTGACACATTCCTCGTCCGTGTAATTTTCTACTGAGTTGAGAACAGACGCATTGGGAGGTAGGACTTTTCCTACCAGCCTTGTTGATTGGCATGAACAAGGTAGACCTACAATACTTTATTCCCTTGTGTAATGTTCTTGTTATGTAACATTCGGGCAGTTTAAATATGTATAGGAAAAGCGGTTACCGCATTTCAGTTGCAATTTGTCAAACACCTCTAACTATTTATATTTTGACTAGTTATTAAAATTATATATTGGAATGAATTGATGTTTTGGTAGGTTGTGTTGACGGGTACTACTTTTTCTAGGTTTTTACTGTAGATAGAGAGCAGTGGTGGACGAGTGGAGAGTTACGAATTGTAGGTCACGTGTTCAAACCCAGCCAGGCGCATTACTTTGTGTAATTTATGTCATCACCAGTGCTCTCAAGACGGTAAAGGAAAACATCATGAGGAAACCAGCATATCCTAGAAACAAAAATTTGAATACGTATGACATCTACCAACTCGCAATGGGCCCGCGTGGGTGATTACAGCCCTCTCCTAGAGAAGAGGCCTGAGTCCCAACGGTGGGAACATTATAAGGCCGACTCTACTATTATACTATACTGTTGATAGTTTAGCGTTTGACCACTATCTCACCTGATGGAAAGCGACGATGTGATCGACGAAGGAGCACGCTTGCTTAAAAGTAACCTAATGTAACATTTCTATATTACGGGAAAATTAATGACCTGTTTAATCTACTGGCAATATATGCCTTATAACATTAACACTGCCTTTTTTGAGACGATGATATGTACGTGGCAATGGAAAATAATTCTCTAGTTAGTTTTAATTAGGACGTTTACTACAAACGAGTAACTAATAATATTTACACTAACAAAATAATATCCATTTACTTTTTCTGTACAAGCCCTAATGGCGTCATAATAAATTCACGTTGTCAAAGTGTAGGCTTCGCTACAAAGGTCGCAGCACATTAATTAGTAATTAAGATTAATTTATATATTATTCCCTGAATTGAAGAGTTCATTACAAAGAGTGGCACTTGAAAAACAATCGTTAAAAATTCATGACTCTTGGGGACAGAATGACGACTTGAAAAAAGTTTTTAACAATTATCCGTTTTATAGTTAAGAATAATAAAAATGTTCTTGAAGTTACTTGACGTTGTAGGGAATATAAAACCGTGGATTTTCATTTTAAATCAAAGGTTCTAAACAATAGAAGACCCCCTGAGAGTGAAAGTGCACAGATTGCATAGAGTTTCAGTTCCTCATAAATATTTGTATAATTTGTAAACTGAAGGATTTGGATGTTTTTACATATTTTATGAATCTTATTTTTTAATTATATAAACGATTGTAAGCTGATGGTGAGGCGCACTAGTATATTAACTGCCTATTCACTCTAGCCTTGAAGTCACCTAATTTATAATCGGACGGGAAGACCGCAGCAGGCAAATTGTTCCAGTCCTTCGATGAACGTGGTATAAACACCGAGGTGAAGTGTTTAGTTCGAACCGTAGAGTAACAACGTAAGAGTGGATACTATCTGTACGTCGGGTTGTCCGATTGTAGAAAACTGATGACGGAATCAAGTCATGTAATTCCTGCGCACACTCTTCAAAATGCATCCTGTCTTAAGGCAGCCACCATTAAGGTACCATACGCTTGTGCTCCAGGCTTTTGTAGATTGGACTTAACTAAATCTGGATAACCGATTAGCCTCTTCGCACGCCTTATTACTAAGTTCAAAGCTTCTAGATGGCATTTTGCAGCACTAGCCCATATGTGGCAGCAGTACTCCATACACGAATGCACCTGTCCATACAGGTGCATTCGTGTACAATGTAAATGCCTTATTAGCGACATTATTATGATGCACGGTTACGCCCATATTGCATATACATAGAATATAATTCAATCGAGAATAAACTGCAGTCGCAAATGGTCGTTTCGATTAGTCTTCACCCCAACACAAGCAATAGAAAACATAAGTTAAATTCAATTATCTAGTAGTTGAAGTCAATTCGAACTAAACCTACACCTAATCTACACACCTGTGCTTTGTATATCATTAGAAGCTGTCCCGGTGTGAAGTACCGCCGGACCTATGCAAGAACGCCTAATTTCCTAGCTTAGGCTTTTCAGGGCTTTTCTTAGGACTCTATATATTTTCAAAAGTATTTTTTTTATGGAATACCACAATTTTCTTTTACGGTTTATTTTAGGGCGCTTATATTAAAATATAAACATACATGCAAATGATTTAAATTTTTCTTCATATAAAATATAACTCGCATTCAAAATTGCATCACCGATAACGTATTCAGATTTTAAACAATAATAGCGTATCAATTTTTAGACCGAAGTTTTTTTAAGTACATAACAATACATAAAACTGTAAAATAATCGATTGCACGTAATGAACCATAAATCAGTTATCGGAATTAACAATATTTCTGTTAATTTTTAAAATTCGTATGCTATTAATTTTCGTATGCTATTAATTTTCGTATGGTAATAATTTTCGTATGGTATTTTTGATGATCCAGAAGGAGCTATGCTTTGTAATAATATTATATTTGTGATACTTTACATGGGTGCTCGAGATATGATTCTAAAAGGACATTGCTTATACCGCCTAACATAGAAAACTCATGCGAAATTTTTTTTTACAAAAAATAAAAAATTGCTGTTTCTCGGTATTGTTTGTTTTTTATTTAATACCGATTATCGAAGTTAAAGTTATTTTGATCCTTTTAGTGTTATTTTTTAGTGAAATTTTATTATGAAGTTCCTGTATCTACCTTCCACCTTCCGGCTCCATCATCAGATCAGTTCGATAGTACCTTATAGCCAAACTGTATCTCATGACGATTCTAATAAGTCCAAACACAGCTTGGTTATATTGATTAATTACGGAGTTCCAGTGCCTACCTTCCAGCTCCATCATCATCATCAGATCACTTCGATGATACCATTTTCAACGTAACTATTCAGAACTATTATTTATTTGTATTGTCATAGTCGCTTAACTATTTTCATTGTGATATCTATGCGAGTATGAAGTGCCGTTGACCATTTCTGGTCTTTTTCATCAATTCCACTTCATCAAATGTTACTTTTTGACTGTAAATTCTTAAGTTCTCGATGAAAATACTAAAATCACTATCTAGTTGCCTATAATATTTGAGGAGTTCCCTCGATTCCTCATGGATCAACTAGATTTTGATAAAAATGGGACCAATCTGGAAGCATATCCTATTAGAGGAAAAAAATAATTGCAAATCGGTCCATAAACGACGGAGTTCTGAGGTAACAAACATAAAAAAATAATAATGCAGATGATAAAAAAAATATATTATACAACCGAATTGATAACCTCCTCCTTTTTTGGAGTCGGTTAAAAAGAAAGAGTCAAGATATTAGACCAAGAAATCACTCAAGTAGCGACAGATCACCAACATGTTTACGACTAACCCAATCTATATTGAAACTTTTACAACACTCCAGTAATATTTATTTTCCATTCTCGACATTCCAAAAAAAGGTAATCTGTCGTTGTAAAAGATCTGAAGAAAGGAACTTTAATCTGGCCGGAGGCGGCGGGCGGCGGGCGGCGGGCTCACGTCCCTCTGTCAAATAAATAAGATTCCGCGCCGGTAATTTAACGTGCTCTAACGTCAAACGTGAACGATTACGTTTCGGTTTTTGTTTGGAGATGGCGCGAGTTGGAAGGTTTTAAAGATCGATGATTTTGTCGAACTGTCGAGAGACTGATGATTTTTGTTGGTATTATAAAAGTCTGATTACCAATGCAGGTCCGACAAGGTAAAGCTATTCGGGTTATAATACCAATGTTAGTTCAGCCAATGTTGTACCAATGTTAGAGAATTGAAACGAAACGGTTGTTACTTGGCTAGGGGTAGCCAAGTTACAACCGTTTCGTTGCAATTCTCTTCTCGTCGATCGCCTCGAGTAGGCCAAGCCTCCAATTCCTTTATTCTGACGTCAACATAACGCTCATTCACATGGTCAAAACAAAAGAATAGGAGGCGTGGCCGATTCAAGGTGATCAACGAAAAGAGAATCGAAACGAAATGGTTGTAACTTGGCTAGGGGGGCAGGTTGATTAAAACAAAAAGAGTTATATCAAACAGCAGGCCCATGCCCAGCTCAAAACCTTGGAGATTCCTTTTATCTATATAATTATGTAAAAGGAGAAACTGACTGACTGACATATCAACAACAACAACGACAACAGCCGAAACTATTGGGATTAGGAGCGTGAAATTTTGCACAAGGCTTTCTTTTATGACGTAGGTGAGCAGTAAGAAAGGATTTCCCAAAATTCTTTCCCTAAGGGGATGAAGTGGGGGTCCAAAGTTTGTATGGAGAAACCTACATTAGCGCTAGTGAAGCCGCGGGCAGAGGCTCGTCTATATACATATACAAAAGCGAAATACTAATCACTGATTAATCACGAAATCTCAAAAACTATAACACCTACAAACTTGAAATTTGACAGGTAGGTTTCCTATAGTGTGCAGATATCCGCTAAGAATGAATTTTACGAAACTCTACCTAAGGGGGTAAGACGGGGGTTGAAAGTTTTTATAGAGAAACCTACATTTACGCAGGCGAAGCCGCTGGCAGAAGCTAGTAAAGTAAAATTTACTCGCTATACCAAAAAAAAGGGGGACTAAAGTTTGTATAAAATAAACCTACGTTTACGTGGGTGATGCCACTGGCATAAGTCATCATCAATTCAGCTGAAAGACGTCATCTGGTGGACATGTTACTGCTTACCATCAGGTGGAATCGCAGTAAAGCACTAGTTTATAACAAAAAAAAATGTTCCTCCCCCAAGTGTCGCTCAATTGAACAGTCCTGTGCGTCTCGCATCCATCGCATTCCCGCGACCGTCACCAGGTTATCGGTTCATCTTGTGGAAGGCCACGCTGATGCTGCGTCAGCTGGTACGCGGTCGCTACTCCAGATCCTTTCGGTCCCAACGAACAGCTGCTCTGAGTGTAATGTGCCCTGCCCACTTCCACTTAAGTTTGGCTATTCTTCGGGCTATACTCGACAGAACATAATCCGAAGATTACCGAAGGTTACCGAACCTTTCTCGTCGGTTCTCCTGCGGATAAGATAATAGCAAATATAAACTATCCCGGACGAAGATAAACAACTAGTCAAGAGAATGCTACCTTAATACTAACCAACTTAATAATAGTGGTATTAGCTTGACCCTTCCAAGTATTTCTCACAGCTAGGAATCATCATCATTTCACTTCTGGTCGCTCCCACTTATTACTTACACCAACCTGTCCATGTCTTGGAACGGAAACCGTTGTCATTATTGTCAATACGTCGGACCCACGTACGTCAATGGTCACAGTTGCGATCGGCGACTATAATACGTGGCATCCTCCATCCTCTGTGTGAAACTTGCGTAATAAGGGTTTTAGATATATTTAACAAAATTCAAAAGAAATACGAATACCTAAATACGATTTTTTCCTTGTTGAACCAAAGCATAAAATATTTTTTGCAAAGAAAAACAAGTCTAGATTTTCCACACTGAAATTAAAGTTAAAAATAAATATTTAGTATTTTATACAATGATTCCGATAGCATAGAAACAGTAAAGGCTCAGATATACTAGATGACAAAATGTACCCCAACATGATGGGCAACGCTATAAAATCGTCCAACAACATCTCCGATACGACACGTGAATGCATTGTAAAATGTTGGGGGGCAAGTTGCGGTACACTGGGCAACACTGTAGCACAAAATAGATATATACAGAAGTCAATCTACATACAAAGCGCGCTCGAGCAACGCACACACAGACACCGCTCACGGACACGATATCTCGACTCAATTCAGCTCAATGTGAGCTCGAGTGCTATCCGTTTGAGACACGCGTATGTGAACTTTTTTGTGCAAAAATAGACCAACAAAAAAACCTCATTCTAACTGTTGTTTAAATTCAACATTAAACAGTGAATTGACGTTTTTTAGGCTACCAGTTGTTTCAGAGAGTTAAGTAAATATTTGCGTGTATTTTGATGGTTTGTTTTAACGTAACACAATGCAGGCCCCACGCCGGGAAAAAGAAGATGATTTTGTGGCCATGTAATATTTTTACAATTCAGATTAGGTAGGCATTTATCACCGCACCCGGTCGCACTCGGACAGTTCGGCGCCACACGCTGACCCCAGCACGATCGCCAAGCGCAGGTATGAAAAGTGAAGTACATGCACGAAATAGACTTCTGTACCTATTTATTTTGTGGCTGTAGCGTCATGTAGATTGAGCGTTGTACGTCATGTTGAGGGATATTTTGTCCCCATTACGAGACAAAATGATACATTAGTGTCTGAGGCTTTACAAATAATTGTTTGACATACAAATTGGCCCTGTTTTATGAATAACGTAAATAAAGTTAAGGAACTTTGTAGGTACTAAGCTTTTATTTTAATAAAATTATTTATCTGAGTGAATATCCATATGGACGTACAAGGTGTAACAATACCGGAAATGTATTGTTTATTGATCAGTTAATGATAAATTTGTTCGCAAAGTTATTTTTTTTTTTTGGGTATTTACTTCGAATTTGTTGAAGAAGTTATTCATTACTATGGGCAGAAGCAGTATCTAAAGTATTAATTTTCATGTTCTAGAATAATGCAATTCGAGCCATTAAAGTAAACCGGACAGGTGCTGTAGTAATCATATGACCTTTTTTTTTTGATGAATAGAATATTTTGATACAAGTGGAGAAATTTTGTTATTGTGACTGAGGCGGAATCCACCCGAGCTGCAGGTGAGGGTTTTATGGACCTGAGTGCCGTGTATCAAACGATGTTCTTCAATACACTTACGAAGAAATAAATAAACGAGGGTGGCTTGGCGACCAGCTCAATACGATAAATTCAATCAAATGTGCTCGCGTACTTTTCCGCACTAGTACAGATGTATAGTAAATTGCGTGCCTAAAATCGGTAGGGATAGGAGCGGTTTTCCGAGGAGCAACTGTATTGAAAATAATCTACTATTCGGCAACCTTCTCAAACAAAAAACGCCTCAATATTAATAATAAATCAATCACTCCAAATCCAAAGAAACTTTATAAATCACATTACAATAAACTTCACGAAATTCTTTCCGAGTTAACTGGATATTTACATTTCGCTCGTCAAAGTTACTGCCACAATTTGTATGAAGGCAAGCTGGTGGAATATTAACACGAAATGGGAACGGTTATGGGTTGGCGACCTGACAATCTGTGCACTATATGAACCATAAACCCTAAGAGTTAATGCCTTCTGTGCGTGAAGGGAGAGAAACATCGTGGTATACACGGGGAAAAAGATTCATTGGTAGTAATTGGGGAATGGCCAAGTGTATTGATACTGTTGAAGAAGCTTCGAGAAATTTTTTCAGGCATAGTCTAAAGTACAAAAAACTGGGTAAGTTCGAGTCGGACTCGCGCATTGAGGGTTCCGTACCAACTTACCTATGAAAGCAGTTCAATTTCCGAATCGAGCTACGAAGATTTAAGAAAGAAAGAAAGAAAGAAAACATTTATTTGGGACTCGCACAGGACAAACAACGATAAAATAAAAAATAAAAAAAATAAAAAATAAAAATAATACTTAACTTAAAAATAATAACAGAAAACAATATTAAATAAAAGACCAGTGCGAGGCCAAAAAGGCTCCTATCTCAGCATATGCTGCGATATTATACTAAAAAGTAAAAATAACGCAGCGCTGGTATTCTGATAGGGCCTGGTGACAGGTGATGCCACGGACACACTCACGGAACACAGAGACAAATAAGATAATAATATATTGATAATAAAAGAATAAAACAAAATATACTAAACATTTAAACAAATAAACTAAACTACAAAAACGTGTAAAACAAAAGAACCATTTTTTCGATTTTTCCGAATCGCATTTTTTTTTTGTGACGTAACGATAAATTTACAGTTTTCAGATTTTTTCTTATACTTGTGCTATGAGACCTTGCTTCAAGCCAAATTTCAGGATTCTAGGTCAATGGAAAGTACCTTATGAATTTTGATTCCCTTGAGAGTGTTGTGCTCTTTGAGCGTGAAGGAGAATTAAATTTACGGTTATAATTAAGTTTACCTAATTAAGTCATGATCAACGACGACGATAAAGCATGCTTGCCTAGAAGTAACCTATTCACTTTTGGCTTAATGCTACAACCCAGTAATAACAATAGCTATCAGTAAACTCCGGTGAAGAATTCCTCACTGGACTCTGTTTTCACACGGTCACTCCTTAGCTGTACCTACGCACAATAAAAATGCGGTGGCGCAACGCCGTACGTCTAGTGGCACGATAATGAAACGGGCTTGGCGGAATTGAATTGTTCAATTCCGATGCACATTCCTCATGAAATGCAAAGTGCAGAAATATATTGTAAACGACCGGAATTTAAACAAAAAACATAACAAATACCCTTCAAAAGCACTACCAAAAGAATAGCGCTGTCGGTGCCCAGAAATAGTTATACTAAAATTACTTCCCAGACAAAGTTTTCACAAGGAGCTCCACTTTATTAGTAGAACTCCCTGTTGAGCAAAAAACCATCTCCAACTTTTGTCCACCTTTTAAGTACTCGAGCTCACTTACTTTCAGAAATATGATTTATTTAATACTGTTTCCCGAGACAGGTACAAAAAATATTCTGGAAAATGGCTTTTTTTGCCATCTGTACGGCTCAGCACTCTGGTACAATCAACAAAAAAAGATTTTTAACCCTTCATAAATTAATTACGAGTACTACAAGCTACCCACTCCATTTTGAAAGCCGCCATGATTTTATGAAAATGGAACAAAAAGATTTTATAGCGTATGCAAACCTTTGACATCCATTCGTACTATACAAAGGAATTTTTAATTTAACGTTTTTTACAGTTAGTTACATAGCTGGTGGAATAGAGTTTGGTGGAGGTTTTTATTGAATTTCGTAACAAATAGTGAACAACAACAAAAACTAGCCTCAGTTTCAGACAGAAATAGATACAGTCACGATCAGCGTAAACTAAAATGTAACGACGAGTAGTATTTGAATACGAAAAAATATGTTCCTCGCAGTATTATTTAAATATATTTTTTACATTTGTTAAATTTTGCAATTAAAAACTTAATTGCGAAACTTAATATGTATTAACCTTTTGATCACACCTGAACTAATTCGACGAATAATTTAGAGAAATTAGTTAAAAGATACAGAGATTTTTACAAAATCATAAAAAAATAATCATATCACGAAACTACAAAAAAACAACACTGAAACATTAAAAACTAGCCATTGGCTTCGTTCACGTGAAACTAGAAAATAACAGCCTCTGTCACTTAGTGATAAACTAGCATTCTATTGATGAAAGAATTTTTAAATCGTTTCCGTCGTTTTTGAGTTTACAAACACAAATACAAATCTGTTTTCTTTGTTTTCAAACAAATTAGAGACCGTTGAAACTTTGTTGTAATAGAAAATATTAAGAGCTTTGAGCAAAAATCTTGATTTAGGAGTTCCTCGAGGAAGTATTCTGGGCCCTACCTCATTTCTGATTTATATTAACGATGCGTATAATTTAGATATTGAACTAGATAAAAAGGTTTCTTATACCGACAACACCGCCATAATATTTACTGCTAAAACCTCTAGCAAATTGTACGAATATTCACAAATTTATTTCAAAATAGTGACTACAACACTGCATTGAAACGCATGTTAGTAAAAGAGTTATGAGTATACATGTAGACGGATGGAGAGGGAGATCCCTCTCATGGTCAAAAAAAGTCTAGTTAAAGACAACGCAAATTAATCTGTATCAAAAAATTGCAAGCAATTGCAGATTTTAAATTGATCGTTATTTAGCACAATGTGCAATAGATTATAATTATATAGCTCTCAAAATATTATTCTGCAATATTTCTAATATCATCTTATGGAGAGACAGGTGATCTATTTTGTACATACTGTCCGTAGGTAAGATATTATTAAATTACTAGCTGGTGCCCGTAACTTCGTCTATGCCAGACACGTAAAACTGAACAATGCTATTTAGTGATAATTTCAAGAAGTTTTTATGTGCCAAAACTTTTTCTAAAATAAAAGTAGCCTAAATTATTCCTTATAATATCAGCTATATACTTGTGAAGTTTCCGTCAGAGTTGGCCCAACCATTTCGAAAATTAGCTGAAACAAACAGACAGACAGACAGACCGATAGATGAACAGAGAAATGCACACAAAAATTTTAAAAATTGTATTTATGTTATAGGTATCGAATATACTTTCATTTGCGTTTTAGTAATAAAAATGTTATTTTGATTCTGCAAACAGAGACTTCAATTTTAGATAGATTTGTAAAGGTCTAAATGAATATTAACAATTCACTTTTATTTTCTTTACTTTGTCATGTTTTCACTGATCATATTTAGAAGATTTCTTATGGGTATTTAAATGACCGTTAGTAATTTTGATGTCTGTATATCTAAATAGACTGTTAAATATAGTTGAAACAACATTTTTATTACATCTTTTACCAATAAGTAGCAATTATTACAAGTACGTCAATCATCTTACAACGTTTTGCACCTCGAAGCCTAAGTATAACTAACTGTCCTCAATATTTTTTTTCTTATTCTTTATTGTACACTATGATAAGTTACAAAATATGTGGATAACAGAGTTTATGTACATAAGCGAGTTTAACTCAAAGTTGAGTTTTCTGTTGAAAATTTAATATTTACTCATTTTGTTCGTAGTCTCTAAGTAGGCACCTTATCTGTCATCTCAATATCTTTCAACCCCTGACTTTTACTTTGCGCTTCTAATAAAACTAGTGCGAACATTTCGATAGCTGTTACCGCGAGTGAATGGTTATCAAAAAGAATATAAGTGTGTAACGTGGGCTTGTCTTCAGCCGAACACACCACTGAGCGAAGTGGTAAGAGGTTGATCTCTCTAGCACAACTATAGTGGAACAACTACAAATCAAAAATATTTTCCAACAGACTGTTATTTTATTTTTTATTAGTTTTACTAGAACGTTTGTCTAAAATTGAGACAAAATGTTTGTTTTTGATCCCAGTGATTCGAAAAGCTGACAGAAGGAAATCTACTGAGCCAGAAAGATTAATATTTTCTATAATTTTGTTCTTGGTTCCCAAGCTCTACATTTGACGGTCAGGTCAAAAGACCATCTGTGCATGAGAGTTGGACCAAATGGATACCCTACCCAGAATGGATACATATAGTGCAATATGTTTTTTGGTCTAAATTAATTTGTACATCAAAGCTCTTCGTTTCGAGTTTCGAGAAAAAGAGATCGAACTGTATGAATATCAGTTGCAAACCCAAATTGACATATTCTATATAATTATTTTTTTCAAGTATAGTAATCTAAACGCTTCACAGCCTTGTCGACTGCCTGGTAACTAATTTACATGACATAATTAACATAAGCAGCCAGAAATATTTTCTGATAAAACATACTGCGTCAAGGTGGAATATGTTTGACGCGGAGTTAAATATTAGTTTTGTAAGAAATTATTTAAAAATACCCTAGTACTGATTCTTAAAACAGTTTTTTAATTATTTAGATGTAAAAAATCATTTGAAAGAATGTTAAACTAAACGAAGGTTAGATAAAATATTATGATAACGCATTCTTATATAAATAGTACATTATATTAAATGAAAAATATTTGTAAAAGTTGTTAAATAAAGCCAGACTGAATAATTTAAGCACTAAGGTTTTTTTTAGAATAGAGCATTTTTTTATACGACGTGAGCGGTATCCGACATACATTTTTAAGCTTAAAACAGTCGCAATAAGTAACGCAGAATTTTTCTAAGCAAGTCGTGCGTCTGCAAGGTTGAGACGAGACCTTAGCATTCCGCGGCGCAACTCGTGATTGCCGAGATCAAGGGAATTGCTTAGTAATTCCCTTGCAATATTCTGCTCTAATACCGCACTGTGGGGAGTGTAATATAAGGATTTTTTCCCTCGGCATACAGAAATATTCTAGTAAGAGACAATTTAAGAAATAGTGTATATTCTGTTTTGCTTTGAAATAGTATTTTTGCCACATAAAAATAAGAAGTTTTTTTCTAAGCATCGACAGTAGAGATTTAGTAGACATTGTGTCTTAATTCAAGTGTTAGTTGATATGAAAACAAAAGTTATACAGCTTTTATTTTTAATATAGATTAGCATTCTATTATTAAAATAAAAGCTGTAATAAGTTTTCTTTTTTAAAAAAAACATGTCATATAATGATTTTAGAATAAACTGTAACCTCTACATTGTAACGACGTATAAACTTGTTTTCTTTTTCATCACATTCAAAGTCAAAGTCAAAGTCAAAAGTTTTTATTTCACATAGGCCTACATGGGTACTTATAAAACGTCAGAAGCTAGTTCACGGTTCCAATTTGGTCGTTTCCTATGGAGAAGAACCGGCAAGAAACTCCATGGTTACTCTTTTAAACGTTTTGTACTAACATATGAGTCACTAAATAAAATGTAAAATTAATCTTTGCAAATAGCAACTTTATGATATTATGATACGCATTTGACGAGCTTTTAGCCCTAACACCAACTCCCTGAAGGCCATTACGTTACCGATTTTTTCTAAGTAGTAAAAATCTTCAACAGATTATTAGACCCAGGAGAACTTCATAAGCCTTTATAAGGCAAAGTAACCTTTCAGGGCTAATATACACATAATTTTTACAATAATAATGTACAGTCAAGGATTTTTTGTACGAGTTTTTGTCACGGCCTATGTCCAACAGTGGACGTCTTTCGCCTGAAATGATGATGATAAAAATTGCAGGTGGCAAAGTGATTCTCGACCTAAAACAACAATAAAATGGGTAGGTATATTTTATTTTATTTTGTTCTTATTAGGGAAATCGGTAAAAAGATTTCGTAGAGTCCCTAAGTGGGCGGAGCTTCGTACTCGGTATTTGTAACGGAATTCCCTTCCCAAATCGGTTGTTGTCTGTTGTTTCCTAATCTAGTCAGCTACATACTGGGGGTCTTTAAGTCAAGAGTAAATAAGTTACTTCTAGGCAAGCGAGTACGATCGTAGACTACATCATCGCTTACCATCAGGTGAGATGGTGTTCAAATGAGGAGAGCCTAGCAACATAAAGTGACCAATCATTTTGAATATTTCTTTTATTATAATTAATTTATGAGTGATATGAAAGAAAAGGAAGTTAGTGACGCATACATGCCGAGTGACAGGGCAGAATGGAAGAAAAAAACGTATTGCGCCGACCACAAATAACACCAAACAAGGACAGGAAGGAAGATGATGATGATAACGTTACACATCTAAGCTATCTGTTAGTGTAAGTCCCGTCAAATTCCCGTAGGAAAATAAAAATAATTTTTATACTGATATAAACTAGTGCTTGACTTCACTTGCACTGTAACATCGGCTTTCCGTTAGTGAAATTAACATAAAAATTGTTGCAGCCGTTTTGGAGATTATCTGGAACAAACACGCAGATAAAAATTTAAATAATCGCATTTTTGCTAAAGATTTCGAATATACTTTAATATGCATATACTAAAAAGAAATATTTTGACATTATAAACAGTTACTTTTATTTTATACGTATATGTATATAGATTATTAATTATGCCTTCGGCTGAGTACAAAAATTTAAATTAAAAATTAAATTCATTGCAGTTTTGTTTCAACATTCAAATTTGCCGAAGGCGCAGAATTGTTCTACAAATGACTCCCAAAAGATTGGGTCCTTTGAACAAAGCAAGCGAAATTCTATAGAAATCCTAAGATTAGAATTGTTATGAATAAATTAAAATACTACGCATAGACTTTGATTTTGTCAATGAGATTTCGTAGGTTTTTTTTTTTTTTTTTAACGTGGGAAAATCATCTAATGACAAATCTCGCTCTTGGGTGGAGCGAGAGATAGTGTCAGACTTTTACTGACTAAAAACCCACTCCTGTTCCCTCTTTGCCTTCATCCCGGGGCCCCGGGCTTCGCTTTCACACTACCCGTGGCCCTAGTAGGCTTCGACCCTGCTGGGCCCCAACGATTTGCTGACATCACCCTGAGGCACGCATGGAACAATACGCGCCGTCGACGGCTTGGGCTCGGTCCGGACAGTTACCGGACGGTCGGACGGCGAGCCACCCATTGCTCGCCGTCCGCAAGCCTGCGCCTACGGTGGCCGAAAATCGGGATCGGAATCCCGGCGGCGGTTGGGGCGTGAGGACCGTTGCTGTTGCCTCACGCGATCGGCCGCCTCCTTTGCTAGCATTACTGCTTCGCAGAAGGAGGCGACCGCCTGCCACTCCTCCTCACTCCGGACCATGGCCTGTACCAATGCCCGGCGCGAGAGATCACTGCCGCCGATCGCCCCCACGAGGACACGGCGTTGCTCTGCCCAAGCGGGGCACACCTCCACCGTATGCTCCACCGTGTCCTCCGGGCGTTCCACACAGTGGCGACACCCGGGCGTGTCCTCCGCACGAATTCGGTGCAGGAACCTCCCGAACTTACCATGTCCGGTAAGGATCTGCGTCATGCGGTAGGTAAGGACGCCATGTGGTCTCTCTAGCCATTCCTCAAAGAGGGGACTTACCGCCATAATTGTGGCGTGCCCAGCACTGGGTTGCGATAGTCGCTGTCGCCATTCCACCATGATATCCCGCCGGAGTTCTTCCCGCCATGCCGCAACTTGGCGCGGCAGCGGAGTTTCGCCCCGGCGTTGCATCTCCACGCGCAGATCGTGCATGCGTGCAAGGACTGTTGCCTCCAGATACCATGGTGGCTGGCCAGCAAGGAGGCTCGCCGCTTCGCGGGATATCGTGCGATATCCCCGCACCATTCGGATGGCCATGACCCTCTGGCATGCGTTCAGCTTGGCCGCCGGTCGTTTTCGCAGCGACGGCGCCCATACCGGCGTCCCATAAAGGGCCATGGACCTAACGATTCCTGCGTAGAGCCTCCGGCAGGAGGCGTCTGGACCCCCTAGGTTAGGCAGAAGCCGCTTAAGGGCAGCCCCATTCCGATCCAGTTTGGGAGCCAGACGTCGGAAGTGCTCTTCGAAATTCCATCGGCTGTCGAGGACGAGTCCCAGGTACTTCATCGTCGACCCGACGCCGATGTGAACTCCTCCTACCGTTATTTGGGAACCCGGTGGTGGCGCATTCCGAGGGCCGTGAAAGCACATGGCCTCGGACTTGTGCAGTGCCACCTCGAGTCCCAACTGCTGGATCCTCTCCACGACTATCGCAACCCCGCGTGTCGCTAGTTCGACCGCCGCCTGGTACGACTCTCCCTGTGCCAGAACCAGCGTGTCGTCCGCGTAACAGACGACGCTAACCCCGTCAGGGAGGTCGCCGCGCAGCACGCAGTCGTACCCGATGTTCCACAAGGGCGGTCCTAGTACCGATCCCTGCGGAACACCGCACGACATCTCTCGCCGTTTCCACTCTCCCTGGTGACCGGGGTAGATGATGAACCTGTCCGTCAGGTAGGCCTCGATCACACGACAGAGGTAGTCGGGCACCCGGTGAAACCTGAGTGCCCTCCTAATGCTACTCCAGGGCAGGGAATTGAAGGCGTTGGCGATATCCAAAGACACCGCCAAGACACACCTGCCCTGGGATACCGCATCCCCCGTCGTGAGGGCTCGCACGCGCATGATAGCGTCCACCGTGGAGCGTCCCCTGCGAAGATTTCGTAGGTTAGGTAATCTATTTTTAAAAAGGTATGTGCACTACCAACTTTGTAAAACTTGTATTAGCAACTTCACCATAATGTCATAATTTACATTCAGCATTATAGTAAGTTACATGATTTATTTTTGTTTGTCGTGATGGCCTAGTGAATAAGGCACCCGCCTCTTATGCAAGTTTGCGAGTTCAAAATCGGGCAACCAATTTTCGGTTTCTTTCGGGCAAAAAGAAGTACGGCCCTCCGCCGGAGTCGCCCCTAGCGTAGGAAGTTGCAGGACGACTGCCGGCCCTCGTCACCATGGATTTATGGAAGGCGAGCATCACCATCCGGCTATTTGGTAAGAACCGACCTCGGGTCCACGCGCGCCTCTAAGAGAAGTCATCAAACATTGATAGGGGCCAGTTAAGACTGACATCTGTCAGGGCTGCGGATTGTTTTTAATTGATTTTTTGCGGATTGGAAGGAATACTGTGGGTTTCAGTCTGTAAAAGTCAGTCCCAATCCACCAATCAAAGCGGGAGAACTTATTTGATGATTTCTCAAATCAAAAAAAAGTAGATGTACAGTTTTAAAAGACCCAGTATTTAATCCTGTAGCTGGGTAACCCAATATCGCTTGGCATGTCACATTATAAACGACACAAGTCAAGTCAACTATATTACAAAAAGGTAAACCTTTTATTCATTGACTGTACGTCGCTAACCATTCAGAGAGAGACAGAGTTTTTCTTCTTTTTTTATTCAGAGATCAAAGCAAATGTAACGCGTTTGTGGACCAATTAGAATCAATTACTTACTACATAAACAATGGATAACTAATTACTTAGGTACACATTGTTTGCTCATTAATGTGAACAATACTTGAATAGGTATTTCCCTTACACAAACAGTATGGTGAAGCGCAAAATGGGATTGAAGAATTTTATTGTTAGCTCAAGGAATAAACGAGGTAATAACAGATTTTATTAATTAATTTGTATAATTATCTTTTTTTTCCTTTCCACACACACTAGCAATTACTACTGTATCGTAAGTGCGTTCACAGGCATGTGAACTAAGAACATAAGACACACAAACCCGGAACAACTATCTGTACGCCATACAAATTTATGTTCCGTGCGAAAACTGAAAATCACTATCTCAAAAACTAAGGCTTACTAATGAATGCTGGCTGACCAAGAAGGCATTTTTTTAAAATTCTTATCACGTTGGCGCTTGACCGCTATCTTACCTGATGGAAAGCGACGATTCAGTCGACAATGGAGCATACTTACCTAGAAGTAACCTCTTGAGTCAAAGATTCCCGGGTTGTAGCCACCAGGAAACACAGGTTTTGGCAAGGAATTCCACACCTTAGCTGTACGCACAATGAATGTGTTCCCAAAACGTTTTTTGCGTTTTGCATTATGTACCTTCCATTAATAGCCGTTTCACGAAATGGGCTCGTCGACTGACTAACCCTCAGTTGCACAAAGTCACTGTCTTTACCACTGACCTCGGGTCCTTTAATAAGCACCTCTCTGTCATAGGAGTTATATAGACAGCCCACTCTGCAGAGTCTGTACAGAAGAAGAAGAAACAGCAGCTCATCTGCTTCTAAGCTGCACACTGGTTGCTTAGAAGCAGTAGGGCAAAGTATATCAAGAACTCGGGTAGCCTCCGCAAAATACTAACACCAAGGCACTGCTGGCTTTCTTCGAAGAGCTGGGGTTAATCGAATGACACATTTGTTCCAACTGTACCCACAGCACATAGAATATAACAGCGGATGCATGTCTATGGTTTAGTTGTTGCTGATTTTGGTGTGGTTATAGACAAAAAAATATTCCGGTCATAAAATCGTCTATTTGGACGTTTTATATTTAAATATGAACAAACCCCATGAAACGTGACCGTTCTATCGACTGCGAACATCGAATTTTGTATTTAAATTAAATCCTTTTACATTTTGTAAAAATATTTTATATAAATACCAGAATGCTCAACGGTTGATCGTGCTTCAATTGAGCGTTTCCATATAAAAAAAAATCCAATATCATGATAAACCCTATATCATTTTCTCATTTGAAACCGTAGAAGTAAAATCCTACTTGGGTTTTTGAACTTTCTTTATCGTAATGAATTCCACATAGCACCGAAAGAAGAGAAAGAATTTGTAGGTTTATTTGGCACACATATATACACACAATGTAGAAAAGCTATAGCTGGGCAAGTGCGCGTAGGACTCGCGCACTAAGGGTTCCGCACAAACCTACCTATGTAAATAATTCAATTCCCGAATGGAGTCTCGAAGATTTTTCCGAATCGCATTTTTTTTTGTGACGTAAGCAGAAATTTACTGTTTTCAGATTTATTTCTACTGTGCTATGAGACCTTGCTTTATGCCGATATTATGAATTTTGATTTCCTTGAGAGTGTCGAAATACACGTTTTTTTGCGATATAAATGGCCGTATCTTTTTTTTCGTTTACTTATAAGTTTGATTTTTTCACAATTTCAAGGGACCGCAGACCTGAGTATATGATTTTAATTTCAACTCAATACCTCTACGTGTTCCCGAGATAAAGGGTCTTGACAGACAGATAGACGGACGGACAACAAAGTGATCCTATAATGGTTCCGTTTTTTCGAGGTACGAGGTACTAAAAATATGTAAAGAAAGAAAGAAAATGAATTTATCTTGTCACAACGCAACACACAATATGTAGAAAATTAACTTACTTTACTTTTCTCCTCCTGTGTCAAATCCATCCAAAGGTTGTCCGTAAAAAAAACCTTTTAGTGATGACACCGCCTTTTGTTACCCCCTATCAATTTTAAGATCCTACTAAAGAGTATATAAATACCTATCTATCTAAAATACATAAATACATTGATAATTATTGTGTTTTTTACGGTTTCACCAGACCAGACCAGTTCATCAAAATGCACATGACCACAGGTAAAAACGGCATCGTAAAACCTTTCCTTACAAATTAATCATGTCAGTGAATACCACCGTCGACTCGTAGAATAAATTGACGGGCCGTGACAATTCTAACCATAGCTGACAACCGAAGTTGAGTTGAACACATTGCGTGACCACGAATATAATTGATATTGGCGTCTTTAGTCGCTGTAATTCTGTTTTTTGTGGTTATTAGGGTTCAGTAGCCAAATGGCAAAAAACGACACCCTTATAAATTCGTCATGTGTCTGTCTGTCCGTCCGTATGTCACAGCAATTTTTTTCCGAAACTATAAGAGCTATACTGTTGAAACTTGGTAAGTAGATGTATTCTGTGAACCGCATTAAGATTTTCACAAAAAATAGAAAAAAAAAACAAAAAATTTTGGGGGTTCCCCATACTTAGAACTGAAACTCAAAATTTTTTTTACATCAAACCCATACGTGTAGAGTATCTATGGATAGGTCTTCAAAAATTATATTGAGGTTTGTAATATAATTTTTTTATATACTGAATAATTTGCGCGAGAGACACTTCCAAAGTGGTAAAATGTGTCCCCCCGTAACTTCTAAAATAAGAGAATGATAAAACTAAAAAAAATATGTACTTAATATTACTTAATAAACTTCCATCAAAAATTCGTTTGTACGAGATCTAGTAAGTAGTTTTTTTTTTTAATACGTCATAAATCGTAAACCGCAATTTACCTTTTAAGTTTGTACAGAACCCTTAGTGCGCGAGTCCTACTATTTCCCCAGTTTTTTTATCTTTATATACACTAGTGGTACAGAGGCGTACTTAATGAAACAAGGCATTTTCTACAACTCAATTTTTGGCTCAAAAAGACTACACTGTATACATTAATATGCTAAAATAATAAATACTATGATAAATATCATATCATTATAATTAAGAAAACAACACAAAAATAATAAATACCACCCTTACATTGTATAGTTGACACCTTTACGGTCTGGACTAAGCATTTCGTTTCGTCGTTTATACAGCATACATCGAAGGACTGGAACAATTTGCCTGCTGCGGTCTTCCCGTCTGATTATAATTGTCTTTAAAGCTAGAGTGAATAGGCTTTTAATAAACTAGTGCGCTCAACCATCAACGATTACATCACTGCTGCTTGAAACTATTGCTGATGCTATACCTGATCGTATCAGGTGAGATCGCAGTCAAGCAATACATTAAAAAAAATACAACGAATACACAACTAAGGTTTAGAGGGTTTCATGTAGTAGTTCCGAATTTAACGTTCAAGGAAAATTTACTTTCAGCTTTTTTTGTCGAGACAGCGTGATAATTACACATAAACCCATTAATTCTTATAGCTACTTGCTACCGACGCGGCGATGCTGCCCTCTATGGTTAGTTCTTATATAACTTTCAGGCATTTTTCAGCAGTGCGTCGTCGCTTTTCAGTGGGTATTATGAGATAGTGGAGTGCTTATGAAACGTGTTTTGCGCGATGCGTCTCCTGAGTGCTTTACGTCAGGGTCTACGTGGAGAATGGAGACGTCCACTGCGTGAGCGATTTAATGAACAGAGTACACTGAGGTTGGGTAGGGTTTTTTTTGGTGATGGTAAAACAGGTTGTATTGTGAAATAATTGTGGCTTCGAATCTTTATAAATATTTTGATCGATGGCCAAACTGCAGAAGTTGTAAGCTAAGTCTAAAACTTCTTAGTTGCAAACTTTAACCAAAATTAAATTCCAAAGTAGAAATTAATGGAATACCTATAGAACAAGAATCGTCGATCTTTTCAGTATCAGCACAAAAAAGTGATGCTAATTGTCAAGAATCCAGTCAGTCAGAAAAGTGATGCTAATTGTCAAGGAGCCGGTCAGTCAGAAAATTGATATTAATTGTCAAGGGGCCAGTCAGTCAGAAAAGTGATGCTAATTGTCAAGGAGCCAGTCAGTCAGAAAAGTGATGCTAATTGTCAAGGAGCCAGTCAGTCGGAAAAGTGAAGCTAATTGTCAAGGAGCCAGTCAGTCAGAAAAGTGAACCCAATTGTCAAGGAGCAAGTCATTAAGAAGTCAGTATTCGAAGACAGGTGACATCTGCCCGCGTGGTGGATTACAGCCCATTCCCTCTCCTAGAGAGGAGGCCTGAGTCCCAGCAGTGGGAACATTATAAGGCCGGCTATGCTATGCAGTCATTAAGAAAAGTGATGCTAATTGTCAAGGAGCCAGTCAGTCAGAAAGGTGATGCTAATTGCACATTCCAAAGCGTAGATTTCTATGGAGAAGAATGTACAAGAAACTCCATGGACACTCTTTTCAAGCATGTTATGTATTACAAATATCTCAGTTACATGACCGAGTCCAAGTCGTCGACGGCGCGTATTGTATTGTTCCACGCGCGCCTCAGGGAGATGTCAGCAAATCGTAGGGGCCCAGCAGGGTCGAAGCCTACTGGGGCCATGGGTAGTGTGAAAGCGAAACCCGGGGTCCTGGGACGAAGGCAACGAAGGAACAGGAGTGGGTTTTTAGTCAGTAAAAGTCTGACACTATCTCCCGCCCCGCCCAAGGGTGGGGGATGTCATAAGATGATTTTCCCACCGAAAAAAAAAAAAAAAAGTTACATGTTTCCTGTCGCTGCTTACTTAATTTCAGAACCTACCACAATCATCTCTTACCTCCGCAAACGTCATACAAAAACCTGCTTCCATTGCACCTCTACCGCGTTATGCAATAAATCCCGCTAACTTCCTGAACTAACTCGAGTGAATATTCAGAATCTAGTGTTTTATAAGAAAATTCAAACTCGTGTTCAAAGTTCTGCGGCGACTTTGTAATAGAAAACTTAATTTGTAAGACGATGACTAAGTGCGCTCTTTATGTTAACAGGAAAAATAATGGTAATATCGGAGAGCAAGGCTTGTTCTATGTTTACAAGGACCTAATTTTTTTATTTGTGAAGTTCAACGGCTAAAAAAAAGGCCAAGTGCGAGTCGGATCGCACGAAGGGTTTCGCATCATCTGGAGCCAAAAATGGCTAGTATTTTTTATTATAGCGGCAACAAAAATACATAATCTGTCAAAATTTCAACAGTCAAGCTATCACGCTTCATAAGGTACAGCCTGGTGACAGACGGACAGACAGACAGATAGACGGAAGAACAGCGGAGTTTTAGTAATAGGGTCCCGTTTGACGTTTTGGGTACGGAACCCTAAAAAAATTGGCGATAGCGATGGTTAAAATATTAATAAGTAAGAGATAGGCCAGTTAGCTCGCCGTCCAATGAGGCCCAGAGGCATTACTCATAGATCTTAATGCGATCCACTTGATGATCTAAACTGAAATGTTAAAGAGATGGAGCCATACATGGTGTATCGCTACATCCCTCTTTCTGGCTCTGACATTTTAACATCATGGTAAGACCCCTGGCCCGTGTTGTCGCCGCGTCGCTGTCAGTAATACTGATGTAGCCAGTTAGGACCGCAGCATGCCAGGACTGCGAGATTGTTCAAAGAGTCTGTGGTTACTCTTAGAATCTAAAAGGCAACTAAAGGGATACACGTAGGTTTTGGTTAGTAAAACTTTCACATTCCTTCTCGTTCCACCTAGACCTTTTTTTTTAGGTGGGAAAATCATCTAATGACATCCCCCGCTCTTGCGCGGTGCGCGAGGGTGTCAGACTATTACTGACTTAAAATCTACTCCTGTTCCTTCTTTGCCATTGTTCCAGGGCCCCGGGATTCTCTTTCGCATCACTCATGGCCCCAGTAGGCTTCGACCCTGCTGAGGCCCTACAGTTGCTGACATCTCCTTGAGGCGCGCGTGGAACACTACGCGCCGTCGACGGCTTTGGCTCTGTCCGGACGATTTGATGGTCGGACGGCGAGCTACCTATTGCTCGCCGTCCGTAAGCCCGCTCCACCTAAAACTGGAGAAGTAATTTGATAATTAGCCAACCTTAAAAAAGCAATTAACTACGTCACTTTTTCGAAGAGTGTACTTGTTAAGTTTAAAGCACAAGTAACAATCTCTTCTCAACTTTGTAGTCGAAATGTACTGTTAAACTACGTATTTTTTTGGAACCTAAAACGTTGAATACCTTTCCTAAGAAACTACATTACATGTTATGAAGTGTCCCAGCACAATAGCTGCATATGACTTCAAACGTTTGAGACGCAACACTTGCTTGCTGCAATATGAGAAAGTGAAAAGGCAATATCAAAAATACATATAAAGCTCTGTGGGTTGTTGTCAAGTGATATTGAGTTCGAAAAGTCAAGATGAGGCAGACATTTAATTTAAATTTAAAGTTTTTTATAGAAATATACAAAAACACATTATGTCTAGACATGTCATAATCATGGAGGTAAGGCTGTTTTGAGGAGTGGCTGGAGAGGCATCACGGCGTCCTCACCTCCTGCATGACGCAGGTCCACACAGGACCTGATAAGTTCGGGAGGTTCCTGTACCGGATTGAGTCGGAGGAAATTTTCGAGGTATCACCATTGTGCAGATCGCACGGAAAACACAGTGGAGCATGCACATCCTCGTTAAATCGATCGGTGGCGGCGAGCCCTGGTTCAGGCCATAGACTGGGGCAAGAGGAAATGGGGAGCGGATGGCACTTTCTGCGAAGCAGTAATAATAGCAAAAAAGACGGCCACATTTGTTAGAAAACGGATATCCTCATGCTCACGCCCAAGCTACCGTGAATCCGATGGGGTCCAGCAGGGCCGATTCCCGTTAGAGTCGTGGATGATATCTGAAAAAGAGATATGTCCAAAAACGTAAAGGACACAAGCATGGTTTAGTCAGAAAAAATACAAACGATGTCGTCAGTGCAAATATTGGATTTTTTTCAATACTACATTTAAAACACAGTACTTTAATTCGAAAATCTGCTGTACCATGTACTAATTAGTGAAATAATCCATAACGTTTCACGTAAAACAACTGTTAATGAAGAAAGCATGATAAGTTCAACAACGAAGATAAAAATTTAAATAATCATAAAATCCAGATATGTACTTAGATAATAAACGTCTAGCCCGAACATAATAAAAAGCTTAAGTTTCAAATTATGCTTAAATCAAATTCAATCAACTTATTAAATAAATTGCGGTTTAATTATAAGTAACAAGCTACCAGTTGTTATCTTTAGAACTTCGAAATAAAAATTAAAGCGCATTTTATTTTCAGAACATAACCTTTTGTCTTCCAATTACCATTTTAATGACCTGTCAAAACACGTCTACACGAAAATATATTAAATTATATTATAATTATACGTGTATTTCTCTCGCCATATATTTTCCATTCGTCATATATTTCATTTCGCCTTGGGTTTTGTCAAAGAGCAATGAAACGCAGCATTCTGGCAGTCAAAAGAGCTGACAGAATGAGGAACACCACTCTGCGCTTGAAGACGGAGATCATAGACGTAGGAAAAAGACTGCCAGGGTAAAACTTGGATGAGACGGGCCATACCAGCCACATGCACACTGACCGCTGGGCAAGTGTCTCCACAAAGTGGATGTCTATGGATGGACGACGCCGCTGAGGTCGACATGGGAAGAGGTGGCGAGATGATCTAGACGCCAAAATCAGAATGTCATTCAGTCAGTACGTCTTTAAGGTAATGGCATGTGAACACATTCGCAAGAAGTTGGTGGAATCATAACAGCATTGATTTCTTGGATTCGTTTCTCATAACAATAGTGGTTATTTGTATGTATTTATATCAGTATGTATGCATTTATTATAGTACTAGTTTTTTTTAGCCTTATTTGCCTTTAAGTAGCATGTACCATGTTATGTTTCTGCACCCTAAGGTCGACTGTTAGAAAATGCCTAAAGTATTAAGTCCGCCTTTGTACAGTGTTTACTAGTGCATAAAGTTTTCAGTTCAAATAAATAAAAGAATACCTGGAAGAAGTTGAGAAGGTTCTTGCAGCAGTAGAAAAGTAAGGGCTAAATAATAAAAAAAAAAACATAGTAATCAAGGCGAAATAAGACTGAGATGTCATTCCAGTAAACGTGACGAGAAGTCCTCCATATCTCTCAAACTTCAAAGCAATAGTACGAAGGTTTATATCTCCTTACACAGCTTCCTGCACAATTCAACTTTAACGTTCCTTTCATTTACTTTACAGACGCCAGTATAAAACTTATCTGGGAATCCAAGACTTGTGCAAAGCATAACTTGTGCAAGTATGCGACAGTGACACCTCGCGCAAGTCGTCATATTGAGTTCAGCTAAAGAATTGGCGGAATTTCATTTGTTAGTTTTCCTGTAGCGGAAATTGTTTCAAAGTGGTTAGATTGGGTTTCAGAGAGTTGAGTAAGTGCATCTCGGTGAATTCGTGAATAGAGAAGATTTGTTTTTGCTGAAATAAATTACAGGGAAAGTTTTCAGGTTTCAATTTTATTGTCGGGTCGGAGTTTTATGGTTTTGGTGTGATGTTTATTTTTGTCTGTAAAAGATATTGTGTGCGCTACATATTTTATAATAATTTTGTCTAACCAAAAAGTTCTTACAAATTGTAAACAAAACATTACTTTAATACGTATTGGTACACCTTTTGTTATAAACGTAATTCTCACAATAAGGAACCAAACTTGAAAACTAAGAAAGTTATAACAATAAACCGGCTGCTAAAAGCATTTCCTCTTTCTCAAAATGTAGAGCTTCCACATCTTAGGAGCAGGCGTCACATAATACAGTTACTAAGCTTTGTCACCCGCTGGGAAATCTTTTGTTCGGCCACAGGTTTAGAGGCAGAGAATTTTAACTGAACTGAATAATATCATCACGGTGACTTGAAAAAAAAAAACAAATGTCCTTTTCAAACATCTCTCGTCTATGTGAAGTAAAATATTTTGAATTGTATTCTCAATGATTTAGAATTCTTCTTCATTCTCTTCTTTTAATACACACAAACATTCTTTAGTAATCTATTTATGGATGACAATGACGTACGCGTTCAGTGTTCTCTGCCATTATTAAGTTCCATTAAAACAATCAGTCAGTGTACCCTAGTATGGCAAAGGTGAAAGAAAGTTCAATGTTTGACATAAGTTATTTAGTGTTTGCGCAGTCAATTATATTGTCTAGGAGCAGTGGTGGGCCAGTGGTAACGGCCCCGACTTACAAGTTGTAGGTCACGGGTTCAAATACAGCTAGGCGCATTACTTTGTGTAATTTTCACCATTGCTCTCAAAATACTGAAGCAAAACATCGTAAGAAAACTGGCATGTACTGGAATAAAAAAATCAAAGAGATTTGGCAGCCACCAATCCACTCAAGGCCCGCGTGGTGGATTACGGCCCATAGTCTCTCCTAGTGTAGGCCTGCGTCCCAGCAGTGGGAACATTATATAGCAGGTAAAATATCATAAGACTGTTATTGAATCTGGCTAACAATATGTTCCAGTCGCCGCTCACATGTATGTGGCACCTATAAACTTCTGTTATCTCCTCTGAACAAATTTATTATATGTTTTGCTACAAGTTTGTGTGAGATTTATATCAATGATTCGTTCAGTTTCAGCCAAATTGCGGTACTGAACGGATCGTTGACTCGCCTCGGTGACTAGTCGAGACAGCTTCACAAGTGATCCATTGGAAAATGTTTTTACGGTCTGAACCACAATATATCGATTTTAGCTTAAAAATCTGCACTATAATTTTAAGGATTTTTTTTCGTTTGGAAAGGCTAGGCTTCAACCCTGCTGGGCCACTACGGTTTTGCTGACATCTCCTTGAGGCGCGCGTGGAACACTACGCGCCGTCGACTACATGGGCTCGATCCGGACGGTTACCGGACGGTCGAACGGCGAGCTACCCATTGCTCGTCCGCACAATGTTAAGGATAGAATTAGATTTATTTCTTTATATTTAATTACTAGCTTCTTCCAGCGGCTTCGCCCGCGTGAGAGTAGGTTTCTTCGTACAATCTTTGGACCCCCATTTCATCCCCTTAGAGGTGAATTTTGGAAAAACCACTCTTAATGCTCTCCTACGTTATGAAAAAAATTCACGAACCTAGCCCTAGCAGTTTTAGCTGTACGTTGGTATCAGTCAGTTCTCCCTTTACACATGAAGATAAAGCGTGTATTTGGTGAGAAGACATACTTCTTTTGGTGACTGAGGCAGCTAATTAAGATGTATTAAATTGTTAACGTGCTTCGTCAAAATTTTAGCAGACACCATCAATATTCTATCCTGTTTGAGATTGCAACTAGTCTACAATTGTCTGTCTTATCGCACCACAGCTGAACAAACTGTTCGTCTAGAATTGAATCCGCAACAAGAAACTATACCCTGTACGTGGAGCACTGAGCTGCTGTAGAGGAAAGGGCAGAAGTGTCACTTTTAACAAGAAATCGAACTGACAAGAGAGGAAAAAGAAAACTAATATAGTATACTGACAAAGAGCTGTTTCACTGTATCTTAAAAATTGCGTTCATATTTTGTAAAATATTACTCACTTGGCGATCACAAAATTATGTTATGAGTGACCTGAAGAATCTTTCGTGTTTAAAAATAAGCTTAATTTCCTCTTTTACTACGAAACTTCTTCATGTCGGGGTCATCAATTGTAAGCGTGCTTTTTTTTTTAGGGGGAAAATCATCCAATCACTTTTCCCACTCATGGGCGGAGCATGAGGGTGTGTCAGACTTTTACTGACTAAAACCCACTCCTGTTCC
This sequence comes from Mythimna pallens, assembly GCA_961205895.1. Taxonomy (NCBI): domain Eukaryota; kingdom Metazoa; phylum Arthropoda; class Insecta; order Lepidoptera; family Noctuidae; genus Mythimna; species Mythimna pallens. Next base: position 25,835,627 of record OY540828.1, on the reverse strand, counting down.
CTTTTTGCCTTCGTTCCAAGGCCCCGAGCTACACTTTTGCACATTCCTTGGCCCTAAACGGCCGTAGCTTTTTTTTCGTTAACCTAGAATTTGAATATATTTTCACAGCTTCAAGGGACCGCAGATCTGAGTATATAGTTTAAATTTTAACCCGATACCTCCACGTGTTCTCGAGATAAGCGGTCTTGACAGAGGGATAGACGGACAACAAAGTGATTCTATAAGGGTTCCTTTTTTTCCCTTTGAAGTACGGAACCCTAAAAATGGATGTTAGTGACACTTACACTGTAGTGCTGTAGACACTGTTTAATTTTCAGTATTATATCATAGATGTACGAAATTAATAGAACTTCTGGTCCTTCTTGCTACACGTTCGAAAGGAGGATCCAATCTCGTGGCGGATTTCCATTGCTGTTCCGAACATCCGCGCTCATTCGCGGATCTAACATGATTACTTGTGCGCACAACATGGACGATGTTTAACGAACTTTGAAACACTCAAGTGCATGAATTTACTTATCGATCATTGTTACAAACTAATTTGGGTGCGAACCTTACACCTTTAGCTTCACGATTTAAATTTCAATGAGTTTGCTTGCAGTAGTTTTTAATTGTTGACGTGACTTGAGAACTTTAAATTAACAAAGTGCAGCCATTTTCTGTTTTGTATGATGTATAGTTGTTGAATACTAAAGTAACAACAACCTGAGTTCTGTGTAAAGTAGTGTGTTTGCTTGAATACGAAGTGAGAGATTATTATTTGTAAATTGTCCTTACATCACTCTATATATATATATATATATATATATATAAGCGAAATACCACTCACCGATTAATCACGAAATCTCAGAAACTATAACACCTATAAACTTAAAATTTGGCAGGTAGGTTCCTTATAGGTTGTAGACATCCGCTAAGAACGGATTTACCGAAATTCACTCCCTAAGAGTATGAAACGAGGGTCCAAAGTTTGTTTGGAGAAACTGACTTTCCCGCAGGCAAAGCCGCTGGCTGAAGCTAGTATTATATAAGCAACCCCCCCGAGTGACCCCCACTGCGTCTGTCTTCTTTTTTTTAAGGGTATAAATCATCCAATGACTTCTCCCACTCTAGGCGGAGCGAGAGGGCGAGGCAGATTTTTACTGACTATAACCACACCTGTGTCCTTCAGTTGCCCTTTTGCGTTCAAGGATTACGAGTTTCTTTTTCAGAAATTCTCCGCGGTCCTAGCTAGTGGGTATCGGCCCTGCTGGGTCCCTACGGTTTGCTGACATCTCATTGAGGCGCGCGTGAATAGTGATCCACGCGCTTTTGACGACTGGGACTGAGCCCAGTCGTCCACGGCGCGTAGTCCAGTCAATTACCGGACGGTAAGATGGCGAGCTAGCATAAAATTTTTATCAATATACCGAGTAATCCATGAGGAAGGTTTATTTGTATAATAAATACAGATTGTGTTAAGAAAATCGCGAATTTGAAAGATTTTTTACACCCATGCAAAACGGACATATTGCTAGTTATTAATAACTACAGAAAATTAAACATACATAATAATAAATATAATATTATCCCGATAGTCGTAACGGCCAATGGCTTAATAGCCAAGAGCCTCGAACAACATCTGAGGAGGCTCAAGGGCCTGATCCAGAAAGCAGTACTCCTGGACACGGCGCACATTATTAGGAGATTCTCTCAAGAGCCCTGACCGCCGGTAGCTTGGACCTTGTTCCCGATGCCGGTGGCCACAATTTTGACGTGACAACGTCTTATAAATTGGTTTGCCGCGTGACACTTCAAGAAACTGCGTTACGCTCCGCTCACGTTATGCGCTCACAATGAGAGCGAATAACGTGAGAGGCACGCGTCCCTTCCACTCGGGCATGGTTAGCCCGCCTAAGAGCGAGAGAGACAGATATTATTTCATCCTTCTTCCTACTATACGAATGAATATTCACATTAAAATTATTTTACCACTCAAAGTCGTTGTCACGTAAAACTTTCGCCCGTATACCGACTTTACAGGCAACCAATTTTTTTTATATTTTTAAATGTTTTTTATGTTTTTTTTAAAAAAAAAAGGTATTTTAAAATGTAATGAATACGTATATAAAATAAATAAATAGAAAAATATACTATAATAAAAATATTCCACAACTATCACATAACGCCATCTAATCCCAAACTAAGCAAAGCTTGTGCTATGAGTAGGTACTATTTATCTGACAATTTAGAATACATGACATGTATGACATACAGCTAACAATTTAGGATTAATTGTGAAAAAATCTTTTCAATTTAAAGTATTAAAGCAAAGTTTACTCCAATATAATGTGTAGATCCCTATGCTATGCTATGCTAATATGTAGATAGACATAAGCTTAATTTATTGTACGGAAAGTTTAAAACACCTAACAGCGATTATCTTTTCTATCTTATATACTTAAATATTTCTAAAACACTCTGATTCGCTTCTTTCCTTTCTAGTTTTTGATCCTCTTTTAATGCACAGTATAGCCTGAAACAAAAAAAAATTGTTTTTATTACATTGTGTTTCCTATTAATATAGTAGTTTACGCCTACGAATTATTTGCGTGAATAAGGAAGGAATGATATATTCTTATAAAATATTTAATTAAGGCGAGCTGCGGGCTTACTAATGTACACATCAGTAAGCCCGCAGCTTGCCTGACATTAGAGTAAAGAATAAGAGAAGTTAGTCGGTGGCATTTATTACGATAAGCGTACCCCAGGGTTCCATACTAAACCCAGTTGTTGATTTGTGATAAATAAGATAATACCCCGTCTATCAATACCCATGAGTTAACTATAAGGTAAAGAAGAAACATAGGTGTGGTTTTAGTCAGTAAAAGTCTGATACGCCCTCACGCTCCGCCCTAGAGCATCATTTTCATTATCTAGTACAAATTTTCTTAGTTTTGCAACTTACAATTTGCATGTCAATTTTAAAATTACAACATGCATCAATTACCTTAGAGTAGAAAAGTGTAAGTATCAGAATGTTGGGCTGTGAAAAAGACGGATGAAAAAAGATTGCACGTAGTGGAGATGAGAATGTTAAGATGGATGTGTGGTGTGACGAGAATGGATAAAGTGAGAAATGAGTATATTAGGGGAAGTTTGAAAGTGGCGCCAGTGACTGAAAAGTTTAATGGGAATCGTTTGTCTTGGTATGGTCATGTGAAGAGGAGGGATGAAGCGCACGTTGCTAAAAGAGTTATGAATTTACATGTGGATGGATGGATGGAGAGGGAGAGGGAGGCCATATGAAAGAAGGAAGGAGTTTAGTGATAGCGTGACGAGTGACAGGACAGAATGGAAGAAAAAAACGTGTTGTGCCGACTCCAAATAAAACGGGACAAGGGCAGGAAGAAAAGTATAAGGCTTCAGCAATGCTCAGGAATGAGAAGCCAAGAAACAGACCTAGGAGACCACCACACGTAGCAAAAAGGTTAGTAATCCCGTACAAATCAGATCGACGCATCGAGATGACGTGGACTTTTGTACAATATTTTCAGTCTTGCAAACTTAGTCCTAAAACAAAAAAATACTTGTAAACACTACACACACACCATCACACTACACACACATACTAGTTTATATCAATAAAAAAAAACATTTTACGCTTTATATTTAAACAAATAGTCTTACAGAATACTAGCTTTTGCCCGAAGCTTCGCCCGCGTAGGTACATAAAATATAGCCTATGTCACTCAAAAATAAAGCAGCTTTCTTTTGATTAAACATTTTTAGCAATCGGACCAGTATTTTCAGAGATTACCTCCTACAAACAAAAAAACAAACTTTACCTCTTTATTATATTAGTGCAGATACTCAAAGTTTCCCTTATACTCGTAGATAACACTTTAAATCTGATCATCCAAACAGCAGGTCTATTCTATCCATACTAATATTGCAAATGTGAAAGTAACTTTGTCTGTCTGTTACGCGCTCACGATTAAACTACTGTACTGATTTTAATGAAGTTTAGTATGGAGCACGCTTGAAGTCCAAGGATGGGCATAGGCTACCTTTTATCTGTCTTTAACTTCGACTTCACGTCCGCAATAAACTACATTCACGCGGACGAAGCTGCTGGCAGAACATAGTATAATCTATATGTCGTGGCCAGATCTTAGAATTGATTACTTCATAATATGGCCAAGTAAATCTGGCCAAATCGTTTAAACTTTAACATTTGATGGTATGTTTTATGCCTTGCTTGACCATACTATTAAAGTAGGATTCCAATGATAATAAAAGATCTAAAGAAAGTAGCCAAACGAAGACGACAAAGTGATCCTGTAAGGGTTCCGTTTTCTTTTTCTTTTGAGGTGCGGAACCCTAATAAATAGCTATCCGTTAGTCTAACCAAAACTCGAGAACGGCTGGACAGATTTGTTTAATTTTGGTCTTGGAATATTTGTGATAGTCCAGGAAACGTTTGAACGGTCAGAAAAAATAGAAAATTCACGCCATCTCTAATTAAAACTTCATTATAAAATGAATGATGCTGGTTCTGAAAATACTAGTAAATGGCGTAAATTGAGTGTTCAGCTAAAAGATATCACAACATTGATTGACTATTAGGCGGTACGAAGTTCGCCGGATCAGCTAATATATAATATATATTCATTTTCACAGTGAAAATGTAGGTGATGTGAATCTAAAGTGACTAGCATTAGATAGAATGACAGTTTGCTTTTCACGTTTTTCTTTAGGTGGGAAAATCATCTGATGACAAATACCGCTCTTGGGCGTAGCGGGAGATAGTATCAGACTTTTACTGACTAAAAAACCCACTCCTTCTTTGCCTTCGTCCCAGAACCCCGGATTTCACCTTTACACTACCCGTGGATTGCTTTCTACGCTGAGAATTTTACAGAAAAGGCATCTGATAATAAAATTACTTTGTACAATCAACTCAGTAAAGTTTGCAGTTCTAGTGTGTACACTGCTTGTAACTTTCATGGCATTTTAAAATCTATTGCATTTCTTAGGAAGCTGATATCGTATTCGATAGAGTTGCATGCTGGTAGGCATTGGCATCGATCTTTATTATCTTCATTAGATTCTCTGTATGCGAGGTTAACTGAAACATTACAAAACATCTTAGTTAAAATCTACTCTTAAGGGCCGGAGTACAGGATGTGTTGTGGAGCCGTACCGTAAATATTACGCCGTATTGACAAACACACAAGTGGTGCGGCACCGCAACGTTGTTATGTCGCAGCGGCGTTGGACAGTCTGTTAATAATGTTCCCTTTCTTGTGACGTTTAAACAACTGAGCGGTGCCGCTCCGACGTCACAACGCATTCACCCTTATCCGTCGTCTCGGCGGTTGTGAGTCCGGTGCGGCGCCACAACCGCAACATGTGACATGCTACAGATATTTCTATGTACGAGTAAGATGACGCAGCGACACCGCTCCGGCGGCGCTGCGCCGCCACCGCAACGCATGAGTAAAATTAAATTATGTTACCTTCTCAGACATCGGCGATGTTACAATATACATATCCTATTTCTAGAATTTTCTGAAATAACCAAAATTTTATAAACCAGATTTTTGATAAAACAAGAAAAAGTAAAAGTCATATCCCGTTGTAGTGCTTTTAATTGAATAGATATTGAAAGACTCATAAAAAGGCATATGGCACTGAACACATTTACATTCTTCAAACGTAAAGTCCACTAGACATTCTATTCTACAGTTCTTTGCAATACTTCAATTGTTTATCCTCAGGAAAATAACATTGTCGTCTGTAACATGCAAGTTGATTTAATTATAAAATTTTGTACTCGTTACTAAACATCACAAATTCATAGTTTACCTTCTGAAATATTTTGCTGCTTTCCAACATTAATCATAATAAATGATAGGCTAGAAAGGGGGTGACTACTGACATGAGAATTAAGGAAGTATGGAAGAAGAATGCGAATTACCTACAACATAATTATAATTTTATTGAGATAAGAACCAAAATTACCAAAAAAATACCTTTTACTCTACTTGACTTACTTATAAGCATTAGTAACTTATTCTAGTTTTTCGAATCTGTGCATACTAATAAAATCTCATTTATTGCTATATCTGCATACATGTATTACTTACGTCTGTGGGTCATAGCTTCTCAAGGACTCCGAAGTGTTAATTATGTTAAAACTGAGTGCCTAAAGCGAATCTTCATCATTCATCAGCAAATAAGCAAACATAGATGCCGGAGGCAGACCTGCTGGGTGGTTGATATATGCCTAAAAATATCATCTACTATTGCTGTTATTATCATTATTATAAGTTATCAACTTTTTGCTTGCCAATGCTTTACAAAGTTTCCTTCATGTACCACAGTTTTTAGGGAGGTAATTTTGGGTTAATAAGCAGTTTAAAACTAAAATTACCTCCCAAAATTAGCTATTGTTTAGCTATTTAATACAGTTTAGCTATTGTTTGCATGTTATGTTATAATGTTTAGACTTTCATTTAAGATTTTCATAGTGAACATTCTTCTCAGCTTACACCATTATAAAGTCAAGTTAGAATCAACAAAAAATCAAGTTACATTCAAATTAGTAGAGTAACCGTAGCAAAATTGATCATGGTCTTCCAAAATTTGACCAAATAAAATATACACATTTGGAACCTTATCAATTGTACACAGAAACATAATATATAAAACTTTAAAGAAGTGAATACTATTATTAAATAGCCGCCAATAATAGGAGTCTTTAATTGAATGAAGTACCTTTCAAAAATGATACCATTTGTGATTACTTAAGCTAAAAATGTAGGTAGCTCAATTTTAAAACAATTAGGTTTTTAATCAGCGTCAAATATGATTATAATGCGGGTTCTTTTGGTGTATATTACCAAAAGAGCTCGCATAATAATTACTGCATGTTAAAGAGTAGAACAGACTTAATATTGTATTCTGTTATACCATCATTGCTTTATATTCTGTTAATTTACAGTTCCGATTCATTAACAGCAGAATTATATTTATTATTATATTATAATGTGGCCACTGCCACTCAGACATCTTCCCTGGGAGAGGAAATTAAATTTAATAAATGTAAAATCGATTGGGTTACTTCTTCTAAGCTCGCGGCCTCTCAGACCGGAAACTCCGACGAACCGGGGGACTTGCGGCCCCCGTCGCACACTATTTCCACCACTGCTTAGAGAGGTAGTAAAAGATAAATACGAAGAAAACTAATTACCATTTCACGCTCAGGATATAACGATGAATTTGGTAGCAAATCGCCATCATATCCGTGTTCCATCGACCAATTTTGACTGCGCTTCTCCGTATTCATTATAAGAGAAATCTTTTTGAAGGCTAAAATTATGGGCGTATTGTTACTTGTAAGACAGTTTATTACTTTTGGTTCATGTAAATAAAAGATAGTTACTACTCTTGACGAAAAATTTAATTCGCTGACAATGCATTCATAGTATAACAGGTTCTGTTAACTGCAACTGTACTGTACATTAAAAATAATTATTTACTTCACATGATTTAAAAATATCATTTTAGTCTAAAGCTACCTGAAAAATATGATACATTTATTATTTTAAATTTATAATTTTTTAAATATATCGATCTTTAAAAATTTTTAAATATACTGCGATATTACAGAAAATAAAAAAAACAGAAATAAACCAATAAATACCCACCTAATTTTGAAAACAAAATAACTTACTTTTAATACAAAGTTTATTTGAACTTATAATTCCAAGTCAATCCAAAGATAACACTTCAAATCAACCCGTTTTAAAAACGGAAATTTTATACTTTAACCTCTATTATTAACATTTCACATATAACGTTAACCATACGGTACGTAAACCGGCGCTAATATTCTATTCTATTCTTGAAAGATTATCCCGAATAGAACTTAACTAAATTATGTCAGTTAACAAAAGACAATTCAAAATGCTTTGAGCCAAAACCAAGTCTCATGCGAGCAAGAAGACACTGATGACATAAAATATACGCAATGATCGTTAAATATGTTGCAGATGTGTTTAGTGCAAGCAATATTCTCATTAGTGTAGTTATAAACAGTTTCCATACATCTCGCTGGTGAACAAATTGTTATTGATGATAAAGGAACTTGAAACATTTAAAATGATTAACCCAGAGTTTTATTAAAATATTCTAAAAAGAAAAACAATCAAATCGATTAAAATCCCATTAGACTTTTAAATTCCTTACCTAGCCCAGTATTCGGTCATGGCAATGCCTTCCATTGATGCTGTCATTAGATCCCTACGTGAACAGATAATAGGGCACGTCATGCAGGATGGAAGGTGGGACTTGGCCTGCGGAGAGATTGATTATAATAATATATTATAAACAAAAAATAAATGCCAAGTTATTTTTCAAATCCTAGCAAATCAGCAGTTATAACTTAAATAATTAGCTAAACACTTAGTAGAAACCAGACTCAATTTTTTTTCTGAACCAGATTCAAGTCTGTGAACAAAAAGCTGAGTCGTTGTTAAAGGGGGTACAATCTAAGTCTGTGTTAAAAAATGCCTATCGTGAGCAAAAAAAAAATAAAAGCTATAAAAATGCCCACAATCAACGATATCATAAAAAAACAATACGTATTTTAAATCCAAACATGATTAAACTATTGGATCAAGTAGGTAAATGGTAAGAAAATTAAATGCTATAATATCGTATTATCAGCCAGGCAAAGGACATAAGATATTATATGAATCATACAGTCTTCGATATATCATCTATTTTGAAAATAATTTGAATGTAATTAGTATTGATATAATTATATTATTATTAATTTGAATGACTCTTCGTAGTTTCTATCTATTTCAGGCAACAACCCCCCATCCTTTTAACTACATTATATATACTACGCTCCAAAAATCAACTGATTTTTGCCGAAACTGCAGTTCTATTTAAATGAGTTCAAGGCTGCCGCTTGCCGGATCAAATAATCGCCAAAGTAGCAAAAAACCTTGAGACTATGAGGGTTGAATTAGAAAAATCCAAGGACGCAGATAATAGGAGTGGAGAGAGAAATTACCTTAAGATCAGTATAGCAGAAAAATAAAACTTTACCCACACGAATGCCGAATGGTACAGGCGCTGGAAAATATAGTAACAAATAATGATAAAATATAACAACGCATTGCTTTTCAAAAATATTAAGTCCTCTCTTTGTGAAATACGGAATGCCTTGAAGAGAAGTGCTCTGCGCATATTCATAACAGATATTTCGCACTAAACTCATTTGGCGTTTTCTTCTGATTTCACGAACGGCATACGAACGGCATCTGCATTGAAAAGGATTGTGCTTATAATTATTTCTCTCTCTTATTTTGTGATTTTTATTTCCTAGAAATAAAAACACAAAAATTGTAAACGACATACTAAAGTGTTACTCAGTTTTTTTTTAACTGCAGTTTGCTGGATAGATCAGTTTGCAAACGCAAATAATATCTAATAAACAGTTAGCAAACATTTTTAATGCGTGTTGGTAAGATAGAACATATAAACGAGCTATAGTATTTTGGAAATACATTCACTATGCGTACAGCTAAGATGTGCAATTCCCTGCCGGAGTCTGTGTTTTCTAATAGCTATAACCTAGGGGTTCTTAAGTCAGGAGTGGATAGGTTGCTTCTAGGCAAGCGTGTTCCATTGTTGGCCACATCGTCGCTAACATTAGGTGAGATAGTGGTTAAACGCGTACCAATACATAATAAAAAAAGAATAGATTCCATTAAAATATATTTCTCACCCTATTTTCATATTCTTAGTACGTCCTCTTTCTGCAACACTGCGTATATTACTACAAACATTTTCAAACTTTACTTCTAAAAAATTATTGCAAATAAATGAAGGTTACTTCCATAATTATTGCCACGCAAGAGCCTCAATAATATTTCTATTGAGACTCCGTGGTCATTAATTAGGTCATAGGTAAATTTTAATTGATTGTAAAATGAACTTTGAAGAAAAACAATTAAGTATTTAACTCTCCTCATTTAAATTTGTTTGTTTTCTTGTGGCTATTGGAAAATCTCAAGTTTTGTAAAGTAAACGACTCCGAATAGATCCTAAGAATTAAGCAATCAAGAGGACTTTATTCACGTTATTTTCGTATTTTAAACAGATATTGATTTTATTGGACTTGTATACTTACGTTACTCTATGTTTTACACTTTAAATTGATATTAAATTATTTTTATATTATCTTAGATCTTGCTTTTTTGGAGTTAACATAAAAAATACGCTGGTTAAATCAGTATATTATGTAATAATAATTTCTTGAAAAAACCCTTAGTATTTAATTGCAAACATCCATAGTAGATCCATCACTATTTTTATTAGCTGGATCACTTGTTTGTTCCATACTCCACAGGAACTCATACTAAAAAAGGTCTTCCACAAATTTTATACGGAAAAGAATTAAACAAAAATATCACATTCTAACGTGAAATATCAAAACTATTACAACAGTTGTTTCGTGTTATAATAGAATCATTAAAAATTATTATGTCAGCCTTTGAATCTTATGTTTACTTACGGTTTGACTTGCAGTAAATTATTAGAAACAGATCAATCACTTAGCTACTAAAATATCAGACTTTTAATATATAATCAGGAGACAAAGACTTACTTATTTCTTTGAGTGATAGGCCTGTTGGTCTTTTTTTTTTTTTTTTTTTCGGTGGGAAAATCATCTTATGACATCCCCCGCCCTTGGGCGGGGCGGGAGATAGTGTCAGACTTTTACTGACTAAAAACCCACTCCTGTTCCTTCGTTGCCTTTCGTACCAGGGCCGAGTCTTCCTTTCATAATCAGACCCTTGGCCCCAGTAGGCTTCGACCCTGCTAGGCCCCTACAGTTGCTGACATCTCCTTGAGGCGCGCGTGGAACAGCACGCGCCGTCGACGACTTGGGCTCGGTCTGGACGGTTACCGGATGGTCGGACGGCGAGCCACCCATTGCTCGCCGTCCGCAAGCCCGCACCTACGATGGACGGAAATCGGGATCGGAATCCCGGCGGCGATAGGGGCGTGAGGACCGTTGCCTCACGCGATCGGCCGCCTCCTTTGCTAGCATTACTGCTTCGCAGAAGGAGGCGACCGCCTGCCACTCCTCCTCACTCCGGACCATGGCCTGTACCAAGGCCCAGCGCGAGAGATCGCCGCCGCCAATCGCCCCCACGAGGACACGGCGTTGCTCTGCTCAAGCGGGGCACACCTCCACCGTGTGCTCCACCGTGTCCTCCGGGCGGTCCGCACAATGGTGGCACCTGGGCGTTTCTTCCGCACGAATCCAGTGCAGGAACCTCCCGAACTTACCATGTACGGTGAGGACCTACGTGATGCGGAAGGTAAGGACGCCGTGTTGCCTTTCCAGCCACTCCTCAAAGAGGGGACTTATCGCCATAATTATGGCGTGCCCAGCACTGGGTTGCGATAGTCGCTGTCGCCATTCCGCCATAAGACCCCGCCGGAGCTCTGCCCTCTCTCTGCGACTTGTCGCGGCAGCGGAGTTTCACCCCGACGTTGCATCTCCACGCGCAGATCGTGCATGCGTGCAAGGCCTGCTGCCACCAGGTCCCATGGTGGCTGGCCAGCAAGGAGGCTCGCCGCTTCGCGGGAAACCGTGCGGTATCCCCTCACCATCCGTATGGCCATGACCCTCTGGCACGCGTTCAGCTGGGCCGCCGGTCGCTTTCGCAGTGACGGCGCCCACACCGGCGCCCCATAAAGGGCCATGGACCGGACGATGCCTGCGTAGAGCCTCCGGCAGGAGGCGTCTGGACCCCCGAGGTTGGGCAGTAGCCGCTTGAGGGCAGCCCCAGTCCGATTCAGTTTGGGAGCCAGACGTCGGAAGTGCTCCTCGAAATTCCACCGGCTGTCGAGGACGAGTCCCAGGTACTTCATTGTCGACCCGACGCCGATGTGAACTCCTCCTACCGTTAATTGGGCAATTCCGAGGTGGCGCGCTCCGAGGGCCGTGAAAACACATGGCCTCGGACTTGTGTAGCGCCACCTCGAGTCCCAGCTGCTAGAACCTATCAACGACTATCGCAACCCCGCGTGTCGCTAATTCGACCGCCGCCTGGTATGACTCTCCCTGAGCCAGGACCAGCGTGTCGTCAGCGTCAGCGTGTAGCCAATGTTCCACAAGGGCGGTCCTAGTACCGATCCCTGCGGAACACCGCACGACATCTCTCGCCGTTTCCACTCACCCTGGTGACCAGGGTAGATGATGTACCTGTCCGACAGGTAGGCCTCGATCACACGACAGAGGTAGTCGGGCACCCAGTGATACCGGAGTGCCCTCCTAATGCTACTCCAGGGCAGGGAGTTAAAGGCGTTAGAGATGTCCAACGACACCGCCACGACACACCTGCCCTGGGACACCACATCCCCCGTCGTGAGAGCTCGTACGCGCATGATGGCGTCCACTGTGGAGCGCCTCCTGCGAAAGCCGAACTGGCCGTCTGCCAGATCCGGCCCCACTCGTGTTAGCTGCGCGACGAGGCGGTCTGCAATTACTCTTTCAAAGAGCTTGCCCACCTCGTCGAGCAGCACAATGGGCCGGTACGCGGACGGAGAGTCCGCAGGGCGCCCCGGCTTCGCGATACGGACCAGTTTCCCCGTCTTCCAGAGAAGTGGGAATTGGCCCCTCTCCATGCATGCGCTAAAGAGCCCTTTTAATCGAGACCCGAGAGCCTCCATGGCCAGGACCCAGGCTTTACCAGGCAAGCCGTCGGGACATGGGGCGGTATTCTTGGCACTTAGCCTTCGTACCGCCACACTCATCTCTACCTCGGTCACCTCTGGAGCATTGTCGTCGTCGTCGCCATCGTGATCCACGTTAGACACTGCTGGTGGCGGAGCCATGAGCGGGGGAGAGTGTTCCCCTCGCGCAGGGAACAGATTGCTCACCATATCAATGCACTTGGTGGGCCTGGACACTCGGGCTTCTTCCGCATCCAGGGATGCCCTGATTTTTGCGGCCAGGGCATCCGCGGCGGGGCCACTGGCCGCACCAGGGACCTCCAGCATTCGGGCCCCGGTTACAGTACGCCTCATACGGAAGCCCCCAGAAGCTCCGAGCTCCTCAAGGTGGGGCAACACCGCCTGCTTCGCCTTCGCCATGACGGCATCATATGTCACGCCCCTTTTTACCGCATCTGGCTGTAGTGTTATAACTACAGCCTCGGAGTTCGGGGCGCGAAGTCTGGCCGCCATGGCCCGCTTTTTGCGCTGCTGTCGCCTCACGCGCTTTTTTGCCGCCCTAGCTGCCTTGCCCGCCTTACTTTTGGCGCCGACAACCGTCCATTCGGCGCCAGCCGAGGGTTCTTCAGGCAGGGGAGGCCTGGTCACCGCCGCGGCAGGAGGTCCCGCCGATTTAGTGGCAGACGCCGCCCTGCCCTTCCACTGCTGCTGCTGCTTGGCCGGTGGGGCCGGCCTCGCAGGCTCCCACGCCACGGCCTCGCGGCTGGTTAGTCCCGACGGGCCCGCCGTGGCCGCGGCGGCAGCATAAGACGCCGCTTTTTTCTGGCCAGAGGCCGCCAGTGGAGGACGCAGCACGATGCCCTCCAGCACGGAAAGCTGCTGCTGCATCCTTTGCTGGAACTGCTCCTGTTGTTGCTGCTGCTGCTGCCGGAAGGCAGCCAGCTCTTGCTGCACCAGCACCAGCAGCTGATTCTCCGGCTCGGGCTGAGGCTTGGGCTGACTCGGCCCTTGCCCCTGCTCGCGTCCTTCTACCTGTCCATAAGAGTCGCCCTTTGGCAACTCTTGCTGGACCGAGACCTTTCGGAGCCGAGCATTGTCGGCCCGAAGTTTGGTGAGCCCCGTGCGGATTGGGTCCACCACCTCCTGGAGAGAGGTCTTGGCCTGGGAGATAGCGCTCCTCTTGGAGGACCTCTCCCTTTTTTTGGCCACGCCATTCAGAGCGGATGCCAGGACCGACTCAAGCCTATCGAGTGCCTCGTCGATGGCTGTCTGGCTCACTGCCGGATGGCCCCGAGAGGTCCATCCCAGCACTGGCCGCTCCAGGGTGACGCCCCTCCGCGGTGAGCCTATCAGCTCGCTGAGTGGACTCTTGAGCGGTGAGCCCTCTCCCCTTGCCTCGCGCCTGACCCGCACCCCGCCCATTGGTGGGGATTTTTCGAGCCGAGCCCATCTCTGCATCGGAGGACGATGCGTCCCCCGATTTGGAGCGCTTCAAGTAGGGGCGCAAGTCCCCACCAGAGTCGCCTACCACCTCCTCTACCTCCGAGCCCTCCGAGCCCTCCGAGCTCCTTCCGGATGCCGCGTCTGACTCCGACCGCGCATCACTCTCAATTGGGTTTTTAAAAAATTTTGAGTTCATTATTGTTTCACGAGTATTTTTCATGTTTTACTAGCTCAAGTACTATGGTTCGCACTAGAGACTAATTAAGCTACCCATTAGTCGAGCTAACAACCTCCCTCACGGCGCGCCGCCGCTTGGAGGTTTGGGGTGATTTTTTATAGAGGTTGTCTTCCTCGCGGCCCGGGTGGTTAAGCCAAGACCCTCGACCTCCATCAAAAGTCAGAAACATGACCTTGGACAATCTCTGGGGCTACGAGACTAACGGTGGCAGAAGGAGAAGCAAGTCTTCCTCCTGCCTGCCCAGTGGCAGGGTAAGTGTACACCGAGCCCGCTCTTACTTCGCCACTGTGCTGTGACTGTGGACACGCGTTGAAGCGATCCTTCGGACAGAATATTCGCAGGCGGACATCGAGACTCCTTAGGCAGAAGTACCCAAGGGGAGTCGTTAGCCGCCTCCCAGGGTGCACCGTCCCGCAGACTGGCCTTCACCTCGGACGTATCCGCAAGGAAAATACAGCCTGCGGGCACTCGTGGAGGTTTTCTGTCGTAGCACCCCAGGCCTGTTGGTCTAGTGGTCAGTGGTTCTGATTGCTTGGCCGGAGGTTGTGGGTTCCATTCCCACCCAGGACAAATGTGTGTGTGATGAACATGATCATTTTTTCTGTGTCTGGGTGTAATTTATCTATAATATGTATGTATTTAGACATACAAAGTTGATACGACAGATAGGCTTTCCTTTAAACTGCCTATACTAGGTACCATTTTCAAGCTCTGTACCAAAAATCAATTAAATAGGAGCAGTAGTTTAGTCGCAAATGATTTTTTAAGTTTTTGCTCCGTTTGAACACGATGTATTTTTCCTAACAGCTGATTATGTCTATACGCATAGGTCATGCACCTTAAAACGATAAATCGGAGTATAACCTACGATGCGTTGTTGCCGCTCTGACGCAAGTCACAAGTACAAACAAATATTTTCGCTAAAAGATATCAATGCAAACAGGGAAGCGATAAATACACACACTTGCAATTTCATTACGAGAGTGACAAGGACGACCATAGCAAAACATCCCGCGCGTAAATGAAATAGACACACACACACACATTATGTTGCTACTGCATCTTAGATTTTTGCGGTGGGGCCTCTAAAAAACTTGTTTTTTCAGTTCGCCGACGCAACCCTTTGGGAACGTACTTAGGTTACGTAACACGGAAGCTCCCGCGCCGCTTTCGTTTTTTCGAACTCGCGCGCTAACAATTGTGATAGGACACTAAATAAGTTTAAGACAGACAGTATTTCTTTTTTTTATTGTGATAGGACAAGTAACTTGGGATTATTATTATTTAGTGTTAGTGTTTTTTTGTGATTGACTGCTTTTATCGTGATACGACACATAAACTAATAATAGTAATAATTATTATAAACTAATAATTAAACTTTGGTTGTGTGTGTGTGTGTAATTAAAGTGTTCAACAATGCCTCGTGTAACTTACACGGCGTCAGAATACACAGACATGATTTTAATTTACGGCGAATGCCGTGGAAACGCTGCATTAGCCCTGCGAACATACCGACAGAGGTTTGGTGACAGCCGCAATTGCCCTAGAAACGCCCGCACCATACAGTTGGCAGTACAGAGAATACGGGAAAATAAAAGTATAGTGCCGCAACAGGAGGGAGTGCCACCGCGGCAAATACCCGCTGCTTGGGAAGAACGAATTTTAGACCATTTTTCCCGCAACCCGACAACGAGTCTCCACAGAGCCGCCCGGCAGTTTAGGGTTTGTCATAGAACCATCCACAAGGTTCTAAAACGTAACAAACGCAAACCTTATAAATATCGGAAGGTGCAAGCATTATTATCGAGAGACTTGCCGGTCAGGAACAGTTACTGCCAATGGCTACTAAATAAAACAACCGAAGACCGTGATTTCTTAGGTAATGTAATATGGACCGATGAGAGTACTTTTACTCGGAACGGCATCTGGAATCGGCAAAACCTCCGGTACTGGAGTTTGGAAAATCCACACGTGTTTCGAGAATCTGAACACCAGTACAGATTTTCTCTCAATGTGTGGGCTGGTATCCATAATAATAATATTATTGGCCCAGTTTTTATTGACGGCACCCTTACAGCGGCGAAATTTGTAGAATTGTTAAGTGGTCCTGTGGCCGAGTACATTGATCAACTGCCTTTAGCCGTTTATCGCAAGTTGTGGTACCAGCTGGACGGAGCGCCTCCACATTCTGTGATGGCTTCCAGGGAGCGGCTCACAGAAATGTTTGGGCAGCAATGGATCGGTCGATTCGGACCTGTTCGGTGGCCACCACGGTCTCCAGACCTCACTCCCATGGATTTCTTTTTGTGGGGGTACATTAAGGGTGAAGTGTATGCCTCAGAGGTAAATACAATTAATGAACTAAAAAATAGGATTATTTTAGCATTTCACAAATTAAAGTGCTTAGCGATGGACAGTGATTTAATTAGAAAAATAAATAACAATATTCTCCGTCGGTATAATTTGTGCATTAATGTGAATGGAGGACACATCGAGAATTTAAAAATTTAGTGTTTTTGTTATTATTGATGTTGTGCGCGTATTTCAAAAACTAACATAAAAGCCACCGCCGGCCGACCGCGCCGATACGAGAGAGAGAACACACGCGCGCCGCGCGCGTGCGACGTTGCCGCTTTAATACCTAGGTATCTAAGGTCAGTTAAATTTATTTACAAAGGGTGTTTGCGTTTTACTCTGATTTGTAAGCTATTTAGTTTGTTTGAAAAAAAAAAAAACTCATTTTTATTTATATTTTATTTTCTACCGTATCGAATTAATACTAAAAACGTATAGTATACGTAGTGTAATTTAATGCCTCTATGTCATATCAACTCTGTATGTAAGTATTTTTGTCTTACTACTACTACGACTATTGTCTTATGTTGAAGTTGTGCAATTGCGTCCAGGCAATAGACAAAGTCTTATTTCACATTTTTGGCATAACAATATAGTCTGCTCTTTGGCGCAAAGTATACACCTACCTCTGGTGGATAGGGGATAGGATAGTGAGCATCTTGATCATAGCAGACAACATCTGGGGGCATTTCAGCAACTGGTGTCTGTATGGTCTTAATTATGCTGCCTGGGATTTTGATTGTTTTGCCCGTATCAGTTCTTTGTTCAGTTAACTGATACGGGCGGAGGTGCGCTGTGGTGCGTATAGGTGCACCTTTAAATATTTTGATTCAAAATGATTTAAGCGTCTTCTCTTTTTTGATATCTTGTCTGACTTGTCATTCACGTTGATAGAGAAGCCAGGCATTGTTTACATTAAATATTTAGTTGTTTTTATTGCACCATATGAGAGATAATATTATATGAAAAGAACAAACTGAAGTATTCAATAGTGCTCTTCTCTTCACGTAACATAAGTGAATTATTTTCTACTTCGGCAGAACCGTTAAATTTAGAATAACGCCAAGTAGGTTGTAATCTTTTGAGTGGTAGTAACAGTAACCATTGAGAGAGTAGCTGCATATGGTGGAGACGATACCTGCTTATGACGCGTGATATAGCTTGTTTGTGGTGAAAGTACTTGCAAGGAGGATGACTAAGGAGATAGTAGACTTATTTCATGTGATAAAGGTGGTTCTCGAAACAAAAGACTGGCCTCAGCACAATGTAGCTGTCTTATTGCGGATAAACTGGCAGATAAAGTTGATGGTGAACAAGCGTTAATTGATGGCGATGACTGAAAATATTTAGAATTTAGGCTATCTGGCTATATATCAAATCTGATATACTCGAAACCAATATATCTATATATAAAAGGAGAAACTGACTGACTGACATATCAACGCACAGCCGAAACTACTGGGACTAGAAGCGTGAAATTTTGCTCAAGGTTTCCTTTTATGGCGTAGGCGAACACTAAAAAAGAATTTTCCAAAATTCACTCCCTAAGAGGATGAAGCGGGGGTCCAAAGTTTGTATGGAGAAACCTACATTCACGCGAGTGTAGCCGCGGGCAGAAGCTAGTTATTATATATTACTTACAGTTAAAATTTATTTTCTTTCACGATAGTATTTTTTTCAATTAGTAAATACTTTTAATTCTTCGAATGATACTAGTTTAAAAAAAAAAAAAACAAAATGAAACCAATAACCAATTATTTTTACCTTGCGTTGCGCAGACGTCTTCGATCGATCTGACATCTTGCGTTCTACTCTTGTTTATATGTTGCAAATGGTAAGAGAATTTTTGGTGGAGTTATTATAATATTTATTCACGTCTCCTCACCTCTCTAGATTTTCTAAAAGGAGAACGTATCATATTTAAGACCGTGCCAAGAATAGGGACTACTACTGCACTGTTTACTTTTTTTTTAAAATGCCTAACACCAAATTGAAACCAACAACATCTTTTATCCTTGTAATTTACAAAGAAAACAGAACACCAACTTCATTAAATACTCCAACCTAATTTCACCGACATTATATACCTTTCAAACTCAACAAAGGGTATCAAAGTATTATCAGTAATTGATCGTCACACGTCGCTCTAATGCAACAATGACGGTTTTTATCTTAAGCTAATGGATCAAACCTTTTTCTTTTACTTTGCTTTGGAACTTGACATTGGCACTAAAGCTTTTGGGACTTTAGGTCGGGGACAAAAAAGTCGATAACATTGAGTAAATATATGTGAAATTGTTACATATATTTAGGTTATACTACTAGCTTTTAAATATTGTGTGAAATTGCTAGATATAGTTAGATTATGCGAGTACCTACTACCAGCTTTTCCAGCGATATTGCTTTTACTTTTGCACGATAAAATTCAAAAATTGTCCCACAGAAACGCACTACCAAGAATGACAGGTCAAATTCTACCTGTGTTTATTTTTATTTGCACATTTTATTCACTAATTAAACACTGTACAAAGGCGGTCTTAGTCATTTTCTACCAGTTGACCTTAGGGTACAGCAGAGATATAACATGGCAGAAAGGTAGCAAGTACAACAATAAACATACAAATGGTGCATGGTTTTCGGTGAGTCGGAACTGTCTGCGGTGATGCCCCAGTAAGTTCCGGAGGTACCGACCCACTGGAACCCACCACTGGCCTGGCACGCATCAAGAACCATATATGTCCGATCTCCGGAGTGGAGTGATGTAGCGACCTCTATGGCGTCACATAAGAACTAATCCTGCATCGCGCTATTAAAGCACTCCGCGCGATTGGAACATATAGAACAGCCCGAAATCATCTATTGAGCAGTTGCCCACAAGACATAACACTGATATGGTCGGACTATCCTCCCTTTTCAACGGAGGTTTGCGGGACTTTACTCTCTGTTCCGCATACCTCCAAACTTCTCTATCCCTGGACATGTTGAACATAACACGGGACCCTGAGGGTGTCCTTACGGTAACCCAAGGCTACCGCCGCCACAGGGTAGCATTCATTAACCATTAATCATTTATTTTGTCTAATTATGATGGCCGTGGGCACTTTCACTAATTAGAGCTTGTAGGTTTGCGAAACACAGAATAGGCCAAACTTGTAAATGTACTTATAATTTCCAACGACTTTGCCTGTATTGAATGAGATATTTTTATAACTCTGTCCCTTTTAAAACTTACAAGTTATTTTGAGCTCTTTGTACCGGCACCACGGTCCTAACTTCCACCAATACATATTTTTTATGTAGTATTTTGAGACTACAAAGCAAAACGCATTAAAGTGCAGTTACCAAAAAACTGATTTTATTTTATTTGTGGTTCCAAAATACTAACAATTTTTTTCTATAGGTGGATGTTGGGACCGCGGTCCCGGTCCAAAGAGCTCCACGACCCAAAATAACTTGTTATTTTATATTTCTTGAAAAAACGTCATATTATAAGATAAAAATGCTAACGTTTTTTCATTGTACATAAATGAAAAATTCTGTTCTATATTCCAAGAGTATGAACCATTACAACGATTATTTTCCAACAAGAACACAGTTTTATGTCCAATGAAACGGCTTCCTAATGGAAATTAGAAAGCGCCTTCTTCAAATTACTTAGACTAATTGGAACAGTACAAAATAATACGAACACAAATTAGATGTACCAACATAATAACAAAATTAATCGCGTTTTACGAACTGCCAGTCTTGTTATATTAATAATTAATTAGCATATCAATTATGGAAGTAGAGCATTTGTTTTGTAGACGGAAATATAAAAAAATAAGTTGTATTTAGGGTTCCGTAACTAATGAGTGAAAACTAGGCAATATGAAAGAAAAAGAGTTGAATTGAGTGTGTTGATTTGTTGTTGTTGTGGTTGGTTGTTTTATGACTAAGTTTATGTCGCTGCTGTGCCTGTCGTTCTTTCTTCCGATTTATCTATCATCGTTATCGTAAGCCAGTTCAATTAACAAAATTGTTAAGTATCGAGAATAGATTGTAAGCATAGTATGTAGTGTGACTCGTACGTGGTCATCATCACACTCTCAGCCAAAAGACGTTCTCTGTTGAACTCGGATAGGCCTCTCCTAAGTGTCGTCACAACGAACGATCCTGTGGGTCTCACATCCATTGCATGATCAGGTCATCGGTCCCTCATGTGGAAGGCCTTCCAACGCTGCGACTTCCACTGCGCGGTCACAACATCTATTCTGCTAGCAATGTGCTCTTCTCACTGCCACGCAAGGAGACTCCGAGCCTTTCATAGCCCGTTAGGTGACTTTTAGCCTTCTGATGAGGCCTTTGTGAGCAATCACGTATCAATTATGTCATCACGGGTAATAGTCACTAGTCATAAACTTTCTTTTCGAGACATTGTGGTATGTTAGACAAGAAGATACCAAGCAGCTTCTCGTACGTGATCGATTTACTTAATTATTAGATTATCTATTCCTCAAAGTTTTCTGTAACTCCTCATTCTTATTCCAAAGACCCCTATTTGTTATTTTAGTAAATCGACTGATGATAATCAAATTATTCGCATAACAATTTTGCATTAGCCATTTCAGCGGTTGTTAAGAATTATGCTAATAAGTCATATTTCCATAATATTTATTTTATGAGATTGGCTGCTTTAGTTGCTTTCCTCACGATACCGGTATTAAGTACAAAGTAAGTAAAATAAACACACTAAACCACATGTTTTAAGACTGATAAACTTATTTTTTTTGCATAAGCTTCGACTGCAAACATCAATTACAGAAAGTTCAGGTACTCCCTTGATATTTCCATTTCACATAAGATTTGCCTACAATTTATCAAAAAATAAATGTGTAGTGGAATAACTACGAGACTGCAAACCACATCCTTTGATAACTAGCCGTTAATAACTATACCCAAAGGGTCTAGCTGATAAAAATCTTGTATATTTTGCGTCGTAACTTTAGAACTGCTGCAAATTCACGGCAAAGCTCAGGAGAGGTCTATCTCAAGAAATATCTTAATTAAGGACGACAGTACCACCTTAACTTAATTTAGTCCGACGTCCGAAAAAATCACATTATAAATGAATGCCTAATTAATTCTGCAAAGATGTGTATACTTTTAATTGGCTTTTGCGCGTTTCCTGGAGTTTTTTTTTTTGTTGTAATTAATTTATGCTGGAAAACATGAAAATAATATGTTTTTTGTACATTAGGGAGAACTCATAGCTAATTTGACTGACCAGTTGGTATCGTGGTTAGTGGCCCTGACTGCTATACCGGAGGTCGTGGGTTCGATTCTTACCCAAGACGAATGTCTCTGTGATGAGCATGATCAATTGTTCTGTGTCTGGGTGAAATTTGTCTATAATATTCGTATGTATTTATTTATAAATATATGAGTATGTTTATCAGTTGTCTAGCAATCATAGCACAAGCTTTTCTTAGTTGAATGTCGTTGTGTCATAGTTGTGGAATTATTGATCTAACTTAATATTAAAAATCGATCTCTTGATATTTTAATTTTTGTTTACCAATCACGCAATCAACTGATATAGTTTTCTTGTGGGGGCGATTGACAGCGGCGATCACTTGGCCTTAGTTTAGGCCATAGTTCTGAGCGAGGGGAAATGGGCGGCGGTCGCCTCCTTCTGCAAAGCAGTAGGCGTGTGTAACTCTTCCGTCTCACTGTTCCGAAACATTTTAGTGTTCTGAAAGATTGGAACATCAGTAATGTTTTAAATGCATCATTTGGAACAATTGGAACACTGAAACACTCTTTACTTTTAAATGATGCAGTCTTTATAAAATTCAAATTGAAAAGTAAATAGCGTACATATAATTAATCACCTAAACTAGAAACATCTGCTTTAAATTATTCTCAAATCAAAATTCAATTAAATAAAACTTTTAGTGTATATGACGCAACGTAACAGATCACGATTCATAACAATCAGTGTCTGTATCTTTTGAGCCGTTGTTCCAAATGTTCCGTTTGTATCTTGTGAGTCGATGTTTCAAATTTTCCGCTTGTATCTTTTTAGCCGTTGTTCCAAATGTTCCATTTGTATCTTGTGAGCAAATATTTAAAATGATCCGTTTGTATCTTTTGAGCCAATATTCCAAATGTTCCATTTGTATCTTGTGAGTCTATGTTCCAAATGTTCCGTTTGTATCTTGTGAGCCAATGTTTAAAATGATCCGTTTGTATCTTTTGAGCCAATATTCCAAATGTTCCATTTGTATCTTGTGAGTCTATGTTCCAAATGTTCCGTTTTTATATTGTGAGCCGATGTTTCAAATGTTCCAAATGATACATATAACTGATTCGGAAAATTTGAGTGATTCAGATTCAAATATTCCAATCGCAAAGATGACACACTTTTCCCAGGCCTACGAAGCAGTAATGCTAGTGAAGAAGGCGGCCGCACGCGAGACAGAACGTACATCCTCATATCTTAACCGCCGGGACCCCGACCTCAACTACCAGCAACCGCTGGCATGGGCTTGCGAACGACAAGCAGTGAGTAGTTCGCCGTTCGGCTCTCCGGTAACTGTCCGGACCGAGCCCAAGTCGACGACGACGCGTAGTGTTAAAAAATCAGCATCGCCGTCTCCTTTTCCATTTACCTGAACATTGAAAATTATTACATGATTATATCCTGTCAGCTAAAACTATTCAGTTGTTCTGCTTTTTATTAATTTAATCAGTCGCGTTTTTTAGTTGTATTATTTTTTCTCATTCGAAGTGCTTAAAAATTAATACTCTGCCTTTATAATAACAATCTATCAAAATTTACATAATATTAATCTTGAGTGTTCACAAAATGTTTGTCAATTATCGTTGTAATCGCATTAATTAGAGCTGATGACGTCACGCTTAATTATGTCGCCCCAATTATACAGCGGGCGCTTCAATTGAAGTCTTACATTTTCAAATGGCACTAATTTATTATTATAAGCATTTAATTTGTTGGAGACCGATGAGCGGTGGTTATGAATAAAAATAAAATCATTTTATGAACTTGAAGTTACTTTATGATCTTTTCAGTTTTATTAAAATTTGAATAATCCTAAAACAATTTTAATATTATAGTCACTTTTGTAATAGAGTACGTCATTTTGTTAATTATAGTAAGTAGGTACGTTCATTATGATAATAAAAGGCTGCTTAATTTATTTACTAATTAAAACTTCATTCAATATACTCACGCCTTTTAACATTAGCAGATACGGGAACACATTCATTGTGCGTACAACCAAGAAGTGGAATTCCCTGCCGGAGTCTATATCCTAATAACTACAACCTAAGGGTCTTTAAGTCAAGAGTGAATAGGTTACTTCTAGGCAAGTATGCTCTACCGTCGACCACATCACTTACCATTAGATGAGATAATCGTTAAGCGCGAGGCTAGCAATAATAATAAAAAAAAAAACAGAATACGGTAGATACATACCTATAATTGTGAAGATATCCTGGTAAAAACTCCCTATTGTAAAAACCCACCAATACAAAACCTTAGTACTATCAACATCAAAAACAGAAAACAAGCAAAACATGGGTATTGAATCCTTTCTCATTCATTTACAAATCCTGCAGCGAGTTCGGATTTTAAAGCCGCAGCTAGATTCAGTGCTCGAAAATGTATGAGAATAAGTCCAATACTGGCCGGAGCTTCGTTGTGACAACGAACAATGAAAGCATTGAAGTATTTATGAGATAGTAATCCTACAGAGCTATGTCTATATTATATACTTAATAGACACAGTATTAGGCTACATGGTTGTAGGAAAATAAATACATAGAGATGAATATTTTGAGATTTTTGCTAATAACGTGGATTCTATGTCAATTCTCTCCCATCTTATTTGTAATGCAGACTGACAGTCAAATCAAATAATCCAATTTGCAGTGCAAATGTCAACGGCTGATTGGATTTAGATGGGTGAAAGTTGTCCAAGTAGACCATGGCCTTAATTAGAACATAGAATACTGGCAATATTGAGGCTAAAATTAACTTTAATTACTTCTGTAAAATGTGTCCGAGTGCTCATGCATTTTTTAATGAATTATCCAAACGGCTAGTTGACACTTCGCATGATCAAAAGGCTGGCTTTTACCTCGGTCAGAGATTAAGTGTTGCCATACAACGTGGCAATGTCGCCAGTCTTTTGGGCACACTTCCAGTCGACAGCGATTTAGCGAGGAATTTTTTGACGCCATATTTTAGTTAGGAGTTATTGTATATTTATTATGTAATTTTAATTAGTTAAGTGTTTTTATTTTTCTTGTTATATCGTATGTTCAAAATAAAATTTAAATTACTTAATTAAATAAATAGCAATTTCCAATCTGTAAAATACTTTCAAGAAAAAACATAACTCTGCTTCGACCCCCCCGAAGAAAAAGTCGAAGTCGCCTTAATAAATAAAATAAAATAAAAATAAAAGGTGTATTTTAGTTTTTAAAGTACGGAGGCAGACTTACTGCGTTAGGTATTTTTTTACCAGTCAAACTTTGAATAATGCAGAGACGAACAATGGTACTTGCAATATTGAAATGAAAGGCGACTAATATTTAGATACATACAAAGATAATACCTATCTATATATAAACTATAAATACAATGAAATGGTATAATAAATACATTTAAATTTATGAATATACTATAAAAATTGGTACAAATTGTGTGTCTGAAAACCAAATTAGCTCTGTGACGATACAACGGCCAACAAATATACTCTCAAAGCTTAGACTTGAAACAAGCCTTCTTCCAGAATTAGTCCGTCTGAAACTGAGCAGTCCCGTGTATGATCAGATGATCACGCAACCAATTTAGCGATATTTATATTTTCATTCAATGAGAAAAACTAATCTTAAACAAATCCGCAACCGAAACCTATCTAGAACTTTCAAGATATTTGATTAATATGAAAGTTGTTCGTTGCACATCACTGCGCCGTTATTAGGCCGTGATCACCGATACACGTAACAACACAGCCAACTTTAATTAAGTTTCTTCGCAGAACAATATAATATTCTAAGGTCTGATACACATAGTACATAGTTTTGACACAGAGTATATGTATAGACGCAGAAGGTTAGTTCCACACAACGAATGAAATGACACACTCTTTATACAGGAGTAATTCCTGTTGTGTGAGGTAACGGTTCAAAAAACATTTATGTCTGATCGACACTTTGTGTGACTAGAGGGCTGGCTAGTTCTTCGTCCAAAGAATTAGCATTGCCATTCAACGTGGCAATGCTGCCAGCGTTCTGGGCACATTTCCGGCTGACAGCGATGTGGACGAGTACTTCGACGCCTGAGTGTATTTTGTGTATTTGTATTATATGTAGGTACATAATTAGGTTTAGTATAATAGTATATATAGTTAATATTTAAGTCTCCATTACTAGAAATAATTATTTAAACTGTAAGTTATTATGACTTTTCTTTCAAATCAATTAGGGAAACGCTATAGTTATTGGCCCCCATACAGTTATTGGCCATTTTAACTTTGACGGCCTAAATTAAGCAATAAGCTACTATAATAGTAGATTTAAAACTGCATTAATGGCAACACTTTCATCCTCTGCCAAATAGTTTCAACAAAATTCCGCTAGGTGAACTGGTTCTTTTTCGCCGCGTGATATTTTGCCGGGAGGTACAACATAAGTAATTTGCTAGAAAAAAAATAAGACTGCTACTTTTTTTAATGCAATATTTTATAAAATATATGTACTAGTACCGTTATTTATATTCTATAAAATAGTGTCTTGTTATGCCTTAAAAACAGATTTAGGGCGTAAAATAATCTACTTTCATCATAACCTCAAAATTTTGTAGTGGCCAATAACTGTCACAATTATTTGAATAACTTATAGTTATTGGCCTCCTATGCCAATTGCTAAAATTAAAAATAAATAAATAAATAACATTGTTAAGGAATATAACGTCTTCTCTTATAATAATAAGCGTCATATTCCATTACTAGAATTTTCAAATCATTATGAGCAGTTAATGGCCTAGGCCAATAACTGTGTTATCCGTAAGCTGACTTGTAGAAAAAGTAGGCCAATTACTATATACTATTTTTTTTTAATTTTGAATAAACTAGTGTAAAATTATTTTTTCCTTTTATATCAGGTTCTTGAAGAAAAAATAATGCCGAAGATACCCCAATACACAAAAGAGGCCCTTAGCGAGGCTTTAGAAAAAATCATTACTTAAACTATGTCTTTGCGAGCAGTCGCAAAAAAATATAATATACCTAGAGGTACTTTACAGTTTAAACTAAAAAATCCTACTTCTAAATCTCAATCTGGACCAACACCGTATACATTTAAAGAAGAAAATGCTATCACAGATTGATTGATTAAAATTGCCCGCAAAGGCTTTCCTAGAAAGTCAGATGATGTTCTCGATGCAGTTCAAAATTTTTTTACTGATAATCCACGTGTTCTCTTTTTGTCAATAATCGACCTGGTCAGGGATGGCTAAAAGCTTTCTTAAAACGTCACCCTAGTTTAGTCAAAAGAACCAGCGAGGGAGTAACTAAAGCCAGTGCCTGCGTGTCTGAAGCTGACATAAAGAAATGGTTTCTTGAAATAAGAAACTACTTCACGATTGAAAACCTGTTAGATGCAATTCAAGATCCAAAACGTGTTGTCAACGCTGACGAGACGGGATTTCAGCTCTGTTCATCTACTACTGGTCGCGTGCTTGCTGCTAAAGCAGACAGAAATGTTTATTCAGTGGAGCTAGGGAACTCCAAGGAAAATGTAACAGTATTATTTACATTTTCTGCTGACGGAATAGTCATTTTTCTTTGCCATTACTTCCGAGAAATTTAGATCAGCTATTGAAAGAAAAGAATTAGAAAAACAGGAAATAGATAATCAAAAAATGGAAAGAAAAAGAAAAAGAGAGCAGCAGGCAGCTGCACGAAATGTAAAGGTGTAGGAAATAAATAAAAAAAAAGTAACCAAAAATTATGAAAATATTGAGATTGAAAATACTGATGAGAAAAACAAGACTGAAATTGAAAAAGATAGAGGTAAACCAAAGATATTATCAAATATAGAAGTAGTTACTTGTGATACGTGCCATCGTCTACCTGCTAAAAATAAGTCTCTATTATGTGATTGTTGTAATAAATATTATCATCGTCATTGCATTCCAAGAAAGCATGAAGAGCATGTACCAGATGACGATGAGCTTTCTGATTTTGTGTGCCATAAATGTTTTTCTTGAATGATGATGACTCTGAATCTTTTGAGAATGAAGATCATCAAGAAAATATGTTTTAGTTATTTAAAAAAAGTGTTCAAGTTTCAATTTATATTTTATATTTCGATGTGGCCAATTACTGTGTGATCTCATGGCCAATAACTACAATGTTATGGCTAGTTACTGTAATTTTAAGTTTTAAGTTTTTGTGTGAATTTTATTCCTCAAATATTTGATTAAAGTGTATGTTAGACGACATAACCAATAAATATATTAATATAAAACCACATGTTATGACTTTTATTTATTTTCAACCGAGTGTTTTAATTTTGATTGAGATTTTTGATCTTGAAGTCGCTTAACTGGCCAATAACTATAGCTTTTCCCCTATTTTCGATAAGAAACAACTAAAATGTTAAAAAAAAAACATAATACCGTAATATATAGATATATATAAAATAGTAACCACGGAGTTTCTTGCCAGTTCTCTATAGGAAAAGGTCAAATGTAAATGCTCATAAAGGACTATGTAAAATAAAATGAATTTGAATTTTGAATTAAAAAATATTGTTAAATAACACTGGCCGCATGGATTCATCCTAAGCTACGTTTGCTGAGGTCAGTGTATAGATAGGTAACCATCCATTACAATATCGAGCACCAGCGAATAGTGAGAAATCTGAGAGCCAATTTAACTAAAAGGTATTGGTCTCTTTTGTTCTTCTCTGTCAATTCCAGCCAAAGGTTGTCTGTATAAGATCTTTTTTAGCGATTAGCGAATATCCATTGTTACAACCTATTAATTGTTAAGCTATTGTAATTAGTTATAGAGTAAAATAAACAGTGACGGTACAATTGGCGCAATGATTGAGCAATCGACTGCTGCACTACGGATCGCGAGCTCGATTCCTGCACTGAAAAAAAAAATTATATGACCTACTTGTACAAAGGATTTAATTGTAAAACTTAATAATTACTCCGTACTTCTGTGACATTTATTCAAAAGTCGCTTACTGTCTTTTGTCCCTTTCTTACCCTTCATTTTATTACTTTCACACCTTTGCGTTCCATTTCACACGTCGTTCATACTTTTCTTTTATCCATCCTATAGTGTAATTATTTATCAACTAGTTGTCCCCAAAGTTTCACCCGCGAATTTGGTTACTGCTCCGCTTCTATTGGTCGTAACATGATACGGATAAAATAGCTTACAGCTTTCCTCGATAAATGGTCTAACCAACACTAAAATAGTACATTTTGATACAAGTGCAGAAAGTTTGTCATTGCGACCGAGGCGGAATTCACACGAGCCGTAGGCGAGTGTCTTATGGAGCCGAGGGCTACAGTGACAAATTTACACCAAACGACTTTTTTCAATACACTTCCGAAGAAATGAATAAACGGGGCTTGACCGGCGACTTGCGGGGGTCGACGCGCGCCCAGTCTGATACGATACATGTAATAACATTGTGGTGGGGGAGAGCACGCGCTTTTTCTGAACTAGTCCGGAAAGCAGTCTATTGCGTGCCTAAAAGCGGTGGAATAAGAGCGGATTTTCGAGTAAGTGTATTGAAAAAATATTAATTCGAACCAGCAGCTCCTAAAATTAGCGCGTTCAAACAATTAATACAATCTTGTCATATTTGTAATATTAGTATAGATTTACACAGTAACTGTGTTGTGGGCGTCAGGCAGACTATCATTTCGAGTGGAATACTGGTGAAAGTGTTGTAGGTACATCGTGTATCCTTTGAAAACCCAGGTCATTGTTGTCGGCAGCCCTAGGTTGCGCTCAAAAATAGACTGGACGCGGCTCTCACGGATTGTTTTTGATGGCTCAACGATTTTATACAGTGACTCAGTGAAGCACCTTGGTATTATTATTGATAAAGACTTTTCGTGGGGTCCTCAGGCGCAGGAAGTTAGCCGTAAGGTTGTCTGGTAGATATCGCTGTTAGCGACAAGACCACCATTGTACCCATAGATTTAAGTTTATGTATAAGTTGTGTTACTATTTTGGTGTACAATAAAGTTTATTCTATTCTACGTATGGATCTATGTGTGACTTGATAACCTCATTGCATGGAACTTCTGCACTTAACTGTTTTGTTATCTCAGCTCAAAGATTGATAAGCCTTGATACTTGAGCTATGGATTAAATCTGCTTCAATAGGTTTATAGAATTTTTAGTTTGGTGCTCATTTCGCGTAATTTGAATTTTGATAGTTGAACGATCATCATGCCACGCTGATCATTGGTGATCAAGTTAGAGATAACGTACGCTATGACAAGCCATTTAAAAGTTAATGAAAAGACTAACTATGAATATAATTATATATATAATATTAATGAATGTCTATGAAAGTTTGCGTTTCCTGATTTCTACAACCTGAGGACCTTTAAGTCAAGAGTAAATAAGTTACTTCTAGGCAAGCGCGTGCTATCGTCGATCGCAAAGGGTCAAGCACGAGCCTATCAATAATAAAAAACCGGAAAAGTGCGAGTCGGACTCGCGCACTGAGGATCTCGTACAAACTTACCTATGAAAACAGTTCAATTCCCGAACTGAGTTCAGAAGATTATTCCGAATCGCAAAAAATGTTTTTTTTTTTTGTGACAACAAATTTACAGTTTTCAGATCGATTCTTACACTTGTTCTATAAGACCTTGCTTTATGGCAAATTTCAGGATTCTGGGTTAACGGCAAGTACCCTATACATTTTGATTTCCTCGAGAGTGTCGAAATGTACGTTTTTTGCCACATATACCGAAGTATCTTTTTTTCTCGTTAGCTTACTACATAGTTTGTTTTTTTTTTACAGTTTCAAGAATCCGTGGACTTGAGTATATGGTTTTAATTTCAACTGGATACCTTTACGTGTCCCTGAGGTAAAAGGCCTTGACAGACAGATAGACGGACGGACAACAAAGGGAGCATATAAGGGTTCCGTATTTTTCTATTGAGATACGGAACCCTAAAAATGGCAGTACTAAAAAGAGTCAGTTTATATCGAGTGTTAATATCAGTGTTGTTCATATGTTTAGCCTGTATTTAGATTTTTGTTCGTGCAAATTTGTAAGGGAAACAATTTCTCTTTTTGTGTTTTGTTTGTTATGAATAAACTCAAGAACTACTGGATCGATTTTGAAAATTCTTTCACCAGTACAAAGCTACTTTATTATTGAGTAACATACGCAGGCGAAGGCACAGGCAAAAGCTAGTTTGAAATAAAGTTTTTTCTCTTCCTACATATCCACATCTTTATCTGCAGTTCTTTAATACAATCTCATTCGTAAACGTCTAGCAACAGTATCATTTAATTTGGGAGTACTAATACATATTCAGTGTGGAACGGGTAGCACCGCGTAAGGCTAATTTATCACCTCGCTACAGAACAAGCGTGAAAAGGAGGGAATTGGAGGTAGTTCTCGTGGAATCAAAATGGTTTCATGGGGAAATTGGGTGTGGGAACTAAGAGCTTTTGTAGATAAGATTTTTAAAGTTGGAATAGAAAAAGTTCTAGTGTCTAAAATGTGATATTGGGCAAAAGAAAAATGCGATGGAATAAAAATATTACGAGCCTGGTTTCAAATTCAGCTTAATGAAATCTAAATTTTCAATAATCGGATGATATTAAATGTGACAATTTATAAATAAAACCTGTCATTTCATTACATGTCATTTATTTTTCACTTAAAATGGAGCCTTACAATGACTTGTTAAAATGTCAAGCGTGTGAGCGAGAAAGAGATGGAACTATATAGGTTGTATAGTTCCATCCCTTTAACAGTTCAGTGTAGGTCGTCAAATGGATCACGTTCAGATCTCGTGGTTGGGCTTCTGATACAAAAAATCGACTGAAAGGGAGTATTCAATAAATCTAGTGGATTGTCAGCTATTGTACAGAAAATAATTAATAATATAATATTCCACAACTATCACACAACGCCGTCTAGTCCCAAGCTAAGCAGAGCTTGTGTGCTAGATAACTGATAAAACATACTTATATGTTTCTAAATACATACATATTATAGACAAATTACACCCAGACACAGAACAAATTATCACGCTCATCATACAAACATTTGTCCTGGGTGGGAATCTAACCCACGACTGTCGGCATAGCAGTCAGGGTCACTAACTACTAAACCAACAGGCCAATCAAAAAATAAATGAGAAGTTATTATGAGAGAAGAGAGAAAAAATATTATGAGTTTTTATTCCTCAAATAAACGTCTGACCAAGAATTGTCCATTGGTCTAGTAACTAGCTGAGTATAATTATTTTTTGCCATCATCAAACAATAGGTACGACTTTTTCCTGCATTTGTGCATGAATGTATTTCAAAGTATTTTTGACAATCATAACATTTTATTACCAAGCATCATCAAATAATCACAAATCCCTTTGCTTTGGCAAATGGCAGCAATATCGCCTCAAGATCGTCTCCAAGAAAGCTTACTTTAACAGAAGACAATCCCGAATTATTATGATGACAGCTTTCCGTCCATTTACAGAAATAAAAGGAAAACCAATTTAATTTATTAAATTCTTTAACTATTTATGTATACACATATAATATATAAAAGGCAAGAACAAGGAAACAGAAAAATTGGTACAATGGTGATAATTATTTCTATAGAATTCTCTTCCAGCATTCCTGCAAAAAGAGAGTTGAAAAAAAAGAGATGTAGATACTGTGTGTAAGCATAAAAGGATAAACAAAAGTGCAGACAAAACAGTTAACTCTAAAATAATTTATCATACAATATAAAGATATATTATGATGAATATAATACACATAGTAAAATAAATATCACAATAATACATACAGAATAATATTATATAATACTTATAAGCAACTATACTCCATCTGTTTAGGTAATTAACTTAATGTAAACGATCTTGAAATGCCTTTCTAAAAGTTGTCTAAAAATGTTATCTACAAATGTTTACAATTTGTTATTTACCTATACCGAAGTTTGGTAATTAACTTTATTTAAATAATGTTTGTATGTTTTTTATATGATTCTTTTTTCAATAAAAATACATAACATTGTTTACATTTAGTTAACTACCTAAACAAATGGAGTATACGACGAAATAGAAAGATAGTGTTCTTTCATTTAAGTTGAGAGATCAAATTGATAGCAACAAACTAGATAGACTTTATGCATGTGTACCTCAGGGAATGGCTCGAGGTCTACTAACAAGATACATAATTATTATTGTAGAAAGAACATTGCTCGTCGTCCAGTGAGGTGTATTACTCTTTGGGTTTTAGATTAATGTATATATTCGATTAAACCTAAATTAAAACAACGGACACTTTTGAGAATTCTGAAAAAATCAAAACACTTTCGGATTTTGAGGTTATAATTACGTGAATAAAAACTAGCATTTATTACTGAAGTACGACAGATGCGCTCTTCTTGATTGAATTCTAGGAGTCGAGATTGAACTTTAGGAGTCGGGAGTCTTATGGACATGCAAGGGTTTTATTAAGGATTTACTTTTTCATTTTCGTGTTATTATAAAGTAGATATGGCATATGTAGTACATACATGTAATAATAAAATCTCGCGCGCGCGCCAACTGACATTACTATCAAATGTCAAATGTTGTCATCTGTCAATTCGTCAACTGTCAGTGTCGATATTATTGCTCGTTTCAAACAGCGCTTTAAATCGAGTTTTTTGATAAGGCATAATATGGTTCCGCGACATCATAGCGGACTGTTTGTAACTAAAAATCATTATAGTATATCAAGTGTTGAGAATACTGACGCTTGTCTGTATCAAACTCTTATTAAGAGTGCTGTTACAAAGACTTGGCTGTATGAGCTATAATACCTTTGCCTATTAAAAACCTCAAATTGATATGACGGAAGCTAAGGACGAAATTGAATACTTTTTAAAATGTTTTCGAAATTAAAAAGTATTCGTTCTATTAAAATATAAGTAATGTATATTATTAAAAGAAACTAGTAAATATTTCATGCGTGTTGCTTCATTTTTTATACAATGTCCTTTAGATTGAAAACACAATTTGCCAAACCCGTGAATCGTACCCAGTATCTCATGCTCAGAGGATATGGAAAGCAATCACTTAATTTGTAAAACAGTAATACCAAAAACCAGAGAGCCACGATAATAATATGGTTGGCTTTGGCTTACTACATGTGAACGGCGCTTTGTTGTTACACTTTTGTCGTATTTCAGAGTGAACAAAACTGTTACTAGGACGAATAATTGCCTCACAGATAAAGTTTTATCCATGTACTGAATTGTCAGATACCTGAAGGGCTAAAAGACATTTATTTTACTCTAAGCACCGCTCTTTGTACACGTTCTAGAAGCAGTAAGAGCGTTTTGGAAGAACCTCCCCACACGGTTACGCAATTGGTCAGAATAGATTGATGTAAGGCACAATTTTTCTCTAAGTTACTTATTATTCTAAGAATTCAAGGGAATAGCGAAGTTTTTTAAATATATAGATGGTCTTACAAACTCGAGTGGTAAGATCCGTTAGGTGACTAGACTAACAAGCAAGTACAAACGTAGAATATTTATAGACCTAACTTTCAAAGGACCAGAAAACATAAGTTTGTAAGGTATAAGATTTATTACAGAACTAATTTGCATTTTATTCTGGACCTAGATTAGTTTCTAGTAAACAATCGCAAGTCTAGACTTGTTAAATTTACTTTAAGTATTTTATTCATTTTCTAAAATGGTGATTTATTTGTTTACGAAGGAGTTAATTGAATCTAAGTTTTCGAAATGCGCCCTGATGTTGTTTTTCACTAAAGTTGTTTGTATCAGTATGTTCGTTGTTTATGTGATATTTAATCTGGTTTTTTGGTCAAAGTTTAAAAATCATTATGGTTTGACTCTCAACCATTCAAGGTTTTGCAGTGATTTGTTTTGATTTAAGATAAATTTAAATGTGATATACAGCGTCGTCTATTAGAACCGCTGAATAGCAAAATCTGCTGGGCAGAAAATTAATGTATTATCTCATATTTCTTAACGTACCTTTATTTAAAGCAACTACTCAATTAACAAACAAATTTTACCCAGCAGGCAATTACAATACCGGTCACATTAACCATAATAGCAATTAAGGTCCCCAATCAACGGCTTGACAGCTGCCGATCCAAAAGTTTCATGACTAGAGTTTCCAAAAAATGTCCCAAAAGCCTCTGTATTTTTCATTTAATGGAATTACACCTGTAATCTTGGAGCCAATGTCGGCCGGAGTTACGCTAACTAATTTCGCAACTTTTGTTTACCTGCCCTCCTGTTGTTGCCGACATAACGGGTGAAACAACACCAAAAAAAGTTGGTTTTGGTGCCAAAACATGGATAACTTGATGAAGCCCCGTTTTGCGGCAGCTCGGTACATTAGTTAATTAATCGAAGTTTATATTGGTTCATTCCGGCTTGTCGGGCGAGAAGGGAACATTTTTCGGTTGTATTAAATGTAAGCAGATGAAGTAGATTCCGTTTTTGGACGGAAGTTAAGGAAATTAAGGGAGGGTAGCTTGGGGTTGCAGTTTTTAATCCCTGGTTTGTTATGGTTGTCTTTTAGCTGAGTGGAGGTGTTAGCAGAAACAGAAATGTTTACCGAAATTATAATGAATGATCAGTGTATCCTGTTTAATTAGTTGTCAGTTGGTAGGTATGTAATAGGTAAGTATATCTATTTAAAAACACATTGACTGTATCCATATCATAAAAGCGTTGTTTTGTCTGTTTAGACCCTTTATCTTGGGAACGCGTGGAGGTATCGAGTTGAAATTAAAACCATACACACAAGTCTGCGGACCCTTGAAGCTGTGAAAAAAAAATTGGTTGCCTGTAAAGTCGGTATACGGGCGAAAGTTTTACGTGACAACGACTTTGAGTGGCGGGCTTTCACTTTTTATGTCTGTCTCTCTCGCTCTTAGGCGGGCTAACCATGCCCGAGTGGAAGGGACGCGTGCCTCTCACTCGCTCTCATTGTGAGCGCATAACGTAAGCGGAGCGTAACGCAGTTTCTTGAAGTGTCACCCGGCAAACCAATTTATAAGACGTTGTCACGTCAAAATTAAAATGCTAAGTAAACGAAAAAAAAGTTACGGCCGTTTATCGCAAAAAATGTATATTTTGACACTCTCAAGGGAACCAAAATCTATAGGGTACTTTCTGTTGACCAATAATCCTGAAATTTGGCATAAAGCAAGATGATATAGCACAAGTATAGTAATAAATCTGAATACTGTAATTTTTTTGCTACGTCACAAAAAAAAAACTTTTTTTGCCATACGGAAAAATCTTCGAGACTCCATTCTGGAATTGAACTATATACATAGGTAAGTTTGTACGGAACCCTCAGTGCACGAGTCCGACTCGCACTTGCCCAGTTTTTTAATGAAATAAACTAATACTTGAAATAAACCAGTGCTTAACTGCGATCCCACCTGATGATAAACAGTGATGTAATCGTTGATGGTGAATCGCACTATAGTTTATTAAGAGCCTATTTATTACTGTAGTCTTGAAGACACCTAAATTATAATTAGTCACTGTTACAACCAAAATCATCCACACAATCTAGCCACTTTAACGAAGCACATCTAAACTCACTAAACACACCAAGCAACCAAGTACTTCCCTATCCATAAAGTAATGAATCCTTTCGCTCCGGCTGATAGAGCAGGGTCGCCTGTTAATCTTCTTAACGCCTACCCAGTACCCGTATCCAGCGCCAATATACATCTAATAGTGTGCTAATAAAAGTCTGTAGACGCCCTTATTGGGACCGGTGAATGATTTTTAAAATGGGTAGATAACATTTAGGGTGGATGAGGGACATATTCGTAAAGTATATATTTGTTTTTTGTTTTTTTCAGAACACTGTTATTTGATTTTTCCTGATTGCTTGTCTGGCTATTGTTAGTTTTTTTTGTTTGTTTTAGAATACAACAGTGTTCTAGAAAAACGTGTTTCAAATAACAATTTAAACCAAACGTTTTGATTTTTCCTGGTATTGGTAGCTGATATGTATCAGTTACCGGCAATTTGTGTTTTCATTCTGTAGAATTCCTGAAATTTTCAAACAATGTTTTTTTAAACATCGTTTTTTTTAATACTTTACTAGGTATTCTTACTACGATCGTATGGTAAGCTAACAGAGCCCTGCAGTGCGAGGCGTTTGCTCCTATTTCTGTCAGCAGAGTTTAAAAGACCCTAACATCTGCAAAATTTTGTTGTAGCAGTACAAATATTTTCTACATTTTAACAAAAAAAATATTTTTTTTTAATTATTATTGATAGGCTCGCGTTTGACCACTATCTCACCTGATAGTAAGACGATCACGAGACGAGCACGCTTGCTTTTGCTCCTTCATTTTATTTATTGTTATCAAACAAAACCATCGCTACCTTATTAGTATTTTTCTGATGTTGTAAACTGACAGCCCTAAATCCATCTCCTCTCTTTCAATCCATCCAAAGGTTGTCTTTAAGAAATTGCCCTGTGCGATAAGACAGCCCATTGTATTATTTTTAATTATGTTTGTCCTTATTTTTGTTTATGTGGTGTACAATAAAGAATATAATAAATAAATAAAGAATAAAAATAATACGGTGCCTGAATTTTATACTTCAACGGTAACCTATCTATAGCTTTCCCACCTAGTTCCTGGTCATTGAACCATACTTTCAAGAGGTAAAAGGAGTTTATTTTGATATGCTACTTCTTCAAAGGTAAAATGACATGATGAAGAGGTTAAGATAGCTTCTTTCTTACCAATTGTAAATCTATGTTATTAACTGCAACAACTAATAATCTTTATTTTGGCAGTCCAAATTAGTTTTTTTTTTTTAATTGTTAACCACATAATGTTTAAAAACTTTTCTAGCTTTCTAATGTCAATTTTCAAATAATATAGCTGAATTGTAAAAGAGTGTGAAGAAATCAAAAAGTTTTTAGACTAAGGGATTTGAATCTCCTTAAACACCAAGGTGGCGAAAACTATTTGTAGCTGAAAGCGAGGGGATTATCCCCATAAATCAGTAAACAAATATAGCTCTGCGCTACCCATCAGCTGATGCAGATCTTGTAAAACCAGACAGTACTGAAATTAAACCAATTTATATACAGGACGATATTTTGCGACTACACTTTTATTTAAAACTTTAATATAGCAGACAACGTAAAATGATAACATTCCAATATGGCGGCTGTTGAAACTCGGCGGTTATTCCCTTAATATTACGGTTAAATAAAATTTTCTTCGCGTCACGTTTGGGATTTATTGCCTTTTTTGCGAAATGATTTATTTTTTGACCTTACTTTGTGAGGTAAGTTGGTATCTCGTTCAATTAAGCTGCGTATTGTTAGGCGACAGTGATAAACTGC
Source organism: Mythimna pallens (assembly GCA_961205895.1). Classification (NCBI taxonomy): domain Eukaryota; kingdom Metazoa; phylum Arthropoda; class Insecta; order Lepidoptera; family Noctuidae; genus Mythimna; species Mythimna pallens. Next base: position 25,797,176 of record OY540828.1, on the reverse strand, counting down.
GGTACTAACCGCTCTAAAGAGATGGTAGTTGTAATATCACCGAATAAAGGTGGGCTAGTGATGATGAATTTGAGGCCATCGGTGAGTCAACGTGTATTGACAAAACGTCCTTAGACTCTGAAGAAAGTCTCACTCAGTAAGAGATTATTAAAAAAGTCCCAAATATGCAATACCGATATGTCATTTAATATGGTCTCATCGAAAAATTTCCAACTTTTTGTAACATTATCTACTAGACAGTCTTTTTTATATTTATTATTGATAGGTTCGCGCTTGACCACATCTCACCTGATAGTAAGTGATAATATGGTTGACGGTGGAGCACGCTTGCCTAGAAGTAACCTAATCACACTTGACTTAAAGACCCCTTGGTTGTAACTATAAAAAAATACAGACTTCGGCAGGGAATTCCAATCCTTAGCTGTCTGTCTTGACCATTTATGCTCTTGTTCAGCGAGTATGTCAGAGTGCATGAATAGGTCAAGTGCATAGCTAGCGAATGGTCGGAACTTCGAGAGCTTTCACGTTCTGGTGCAGTTCAATGGAAATTGTTCGAATACTGTTCAATTTTCTTCCATATAAAATTACATTAAAGAACTATCCAGACGCTTAGTTGACACTTCGCGTGACCCAAGGGCTGGCTTTTACCTCGGTCAGAGATTAAGCATTGCCTTACAACGTGGCAATGCCGACAGCCTTTTGGGCACACTTCCAGTCGACAGCGATGCGGAGGAATTTTATGACGCCATATTTTAGCTAGTAGTTTTTGAGTACTAAAGTCAAAAACTACTATATAGTTTTAATTAGTAGACTAATTATCCTAAATCGTTTGAGTATAATCCAATATAAAACATTTTGTTTAAATAACTCTGTAAAAAAATAATATCCTGAGTTATACTAACAAGCTTGGTCTCATTTATTCTGTGATTCGACAGAAAAGGGAGTTAGGGATAGTATGACCGGTGTTAAGACAGAATGGAAGAAAAACAGGGCAAGTGCGAGTCACACTCGTGCACTGAGGGTTCCGTACAAACTTACCTATGAAAACCGTTAGATTCACAAATTGAGTTAAGATTTTTCCGAATCACTTCAACTTCAATTTTACAGTTTTCAGTATTTTTCCTATACTTGAGCTATAGCACCTTGGTTCATACTAAATTTCGGAATTCTAGCTCAACGGGAAGTACTCTGTAAATATTGATTCCCTTGAGAGTGTCGGAATACACGTTTTTTGCGACATAAACTACCTTAACTTTTTTTTTGTTAACTCAGAAGTTTGATTTTTTCACAGCTTCAAGGGACCGCAGACTTGAGTATATGGTTTTAATTTAAACTCTATACCTCCACGCGTTCTTGAGATAAAAGGTCTTGACAAACAGACAGACAAACAGACGGACGGACGAACAACTATGTGATCCTCTAAGAGTACCCGTTTTTTCCTTTTGAGGTAACGGAACCCTAAAAAAACGTGTTGCGCCGACCCCAAATAATATGGGATAAGAGCAGGGAGAATAAGAAGAAGGTTTCATTTATTATTCGTTTGCACTATTAGAAAATTTAAACTCAAATAGAATCAAAACAAAACCAATGAAACAAAAAAAATATATATATATAATTTCCCCGGAACAAAGACCCACCGCTTAAATAAATCAACATCACACTAAATTAAAATATGACTGCGACACAAACAAACTTACAGATTTGCACAAACTAAAGCAACTTTCCTGAGTAAGCTGTAGCAAAAATATGAAACTGGACATTCATGAGAGAAACAAGAATTTATTGCGGCCGGCAAAGTCTCTACGAGTTGATGTTTATTTATACAGTTCAACCTGTCCTCGGTAATGCGGAGTTTTATTCTTTTTATTTCAAGCCAAATGTGGTCGAGAAATGGAAGGTTTACGGTGTTTTTTCATCTTTAAAATGTTTGGTTTTACAAATTGCTTTAATAAATTATTGGTTACACTCTAGTAGAAGGACATTATTTTCAAAAACTTGTTAACTTTATGAAAATTAATTACTACCGGGCAGTCTTTTCCTCCTTATGCTAATAGCAAAATGTTGACACCATTATCAATCAAATTTTTAATAGCAATATTCGGTTTGACTGTATTTTGTTATTCTGAAAATACCGAATAAGATATTTACATGTTTTAAGATAAAATTTGTCTCAATTATAAGTACAGAACAAACTCGTAAATTCTTTCTGTTTCACTAATGTACATACATTTTGTCATACACGTGACTCGAAAGTATATTATAATAATACCCTTCAGTACCATTTAGAATAGAATAGAATAAACTTTATTCCACACCAAAAAAGTTGCACACACAAATAAAAGCAACTAAAGACTAAACGGTTAAACAATCGTTTTTATAGTCCATAAATTTCATTCTGTTTGTTTAGGCTCACTGGGCTAAATATTGGATTCAACTTTCTGGCAAAACGCCAAAAATATCTGTCACTTGGTATCAAAATATTGGAAGTAATAATATTAACATCATTTCGTGAGGAAACCACAAAATTAGAGATTACGGTAAATCCACAAGGGTATTACAAGAAGCTCTCTCAATTATGATTATGTCTGTAAAAGCCTAGATATTGGAATTGCTATGATTACTTTACTGGAATGTACTTTAGTAGACATTCACATTTATCGGCTTCTTTAATCGTCCATACTTTCTGATCTAGTTAGTATTCTATTCAAAATACAAAATGTCACAAGTCAAAACTGGTGCTATTCCTATAAAGTTTCACTACATTTACCTCAAAAATATAGTTGAACAACCGATGACTGCATATCTCAAAGACATTAAATTCAAAAATAAAAAAAAATAAAAGTAAATAAATATTATTTACTTTAGATATACTAGACGCTCGTTCAGGAGTAAAAACTAATACTGCTAATGCTAGTCGATCACTTAGCAAACCGAAACATCTAAAAATAACTTTAAGGTCAGACTAATATGACTGGGGGTCACGAAAAACAAATTAAAAAAAAAAGTACGTGAGACTTTCTCAGAATAACTTATCAAAACAATTTCAAAATAACACATGAATATCTAAAAATGTATTTTACCTGTTCGTTTTTCCCTGAATTTCTGATAACAAATACTGAGAAAAATTATTAATACTAATAAATACTGGTATAGAAAACTGCGTATGTTTTAAATTATGTAAACTAAGCACTTACAGAAACTGGGCACGCTACAATTATGGCGGTAAGTCCCCTCTTTGAGGAGTGGCTGGAGCGACAACACGGCGTCCTCACCTTCCGCATGACGCAGGTCCTCACCGGGCATGGCCAGTTCGGGAAGTTCCTGCATCGGATTCTGGCGGAAGCAACGCCCGGGTGTCATCATTGTGCGGACCACCCAGAGGACACGGTGGAGCATACTGTGGAGGTGTGCCCCGCTTGGGCGGAGCACCGCCGTGTCCTCGTGGAGGCAATTGGTGGCAGCGACCTTTCGCGTCGGGCCCTGGTTCAGGCTATGGTCCGGAGCGAGGAGGAATGGCAGGCAGTCGCCTTCTTCTGCGAAGCAGTAATGCTAGCGAAGGAGGAGGCTGCACGCGTGAGGGAACGAAGGTCCTCACGCCCTAGCCGCCGTAATTCCGACCCCGACTACCAGCCACGGTAGACGCGGGCTTGCGGACGTTGAGCACTGGGTAGCTCGCCGTCCGGCTGTTCGGTAACTAACCGGACCGAGCCCAGTCGTCGACAGCGCGTAGTGATCCTCGCGCTCCTCAAAGAGATGTCAGCAAACCGTAGGGGCCCAACAGGGCCGATGCTCGCTAGCTAGGACCGCGGAGAATTTCTGAAAGGGAAACCCGTAGTCCTAGAACGCAAAGGGTAATTGAAGGACACAGGTGTGGTTTTAGTCAGTAAAAGTCTGACACGCCCTCGCGCTCCACCCAGAGCGCGTGAAGTCATTTGGATAATTTACCACATTAAAAAAAAAAAAAAAAAAAAAGCACTTACAGAAAAACAAACAAAATATCGATCGTCATTTAGTTTGGACGTTTTTGAGTAAGCTTTAGCTTGATATCCTATTTTTTTTTTTTTGACATTGTATTTAATTTTTAACAACCTATTAATTTTTTTTTTAATTATTTTCATTTTCTTTGGCATTCTATTTTGATTTTTTTTATATTACCATTTAATTGTTTGACATTGTATATTATAATTTTGAATAATTGTTACTATGAATGCTGTGTATTTGCTATAGTTTGTATAACAATATTTGATAAAACATAGCGCATACATAGGTATTACAGAAGGTGGTATAGAAATACAGTACAATAATAATAAACTAATAATAAAATAATAATAGGTACCTATGTTTTACAAAAAAAAATAAATGATTATTATGATGATTATTATTGATGATGATTATTTAATTAGATTTTTCTACTATATCGGGTGTAAAAAGACCCTTAACGTAAACGAAAACTACGTATTGTACCCATCACTGGGATAGTTTTTTTCTTCTAGAACATACCTGGGAAATCACTGGTTCCAGAGATATTCAAGGTCAAAGTAAGAAAAAAAAAGTTGACTTTTTTTCAAAATCGTATTCCATGTGTCATTAAAAAACTTTCTTCCGAACAAACATTATCAAAATTATTAATTTTTCATAGCAAATTACGCATTTGAAGTTACAAAAATGCAATGAATACAATAGTGAGTAAAAGGGTCATGGCCATCCTAATGATACAGGGATACCGCGCGGTCTCCTGCGAGGCGAGCCGGCATGCTGGCCTGCCACTGTGGGATTTTGCAGGCAACAATCCTAATACGTGATGATGCAACGCCGTCGAAGGGAAACTCCGCTGCCGCGTCCAATCGCGGCACGGCGCGGCAGACAGAGCTCCAGCGAGATCTTGTGGTGGTATGGTATGAACTTGAAGACAGCGACTGTCGCAACCTTGCCCTGGGCGCGCCATGATAGCAGTAGTAAGTTCCCTCTCTGAGGAGTAGCTAGTGAGGCACCACGGCGTCCTCACTTTCCGCCTGACGAAGGTCCTCGCCGGACACGGTTGTTTCGAAAGGTTCCCGTGTCGGATTCAGCGGGAAGAAACGTCCGGGTGTAACGCGGCCCTGGTATACAAACGGCAACTGAAGGAACAAAGAGAGAGAGAGAGAGATGGAGTTTCAAACTTTTAACTGACTAAAAATCGGTAAAAGTCTGACACTCCCTTTCTCTTCACCCAGAGCGCGAGGGGACATTTGATGATTTCCTATCGCAAAAAAGTTACTTTCTACTTATCTAAAAACTAAACTTAAATCCTAGGTAGGATAGTAAGTTCCCTCTCTGAGGAGTAGCTAGTGAGGCACCACGGCGTCCTCACTTTCCGCCTGACGAAGGTCCTCGCCGGACACGGTTGTTTCGAAAGGTTCCCGTGTCGGATTCAGCGGGAAGAAACGCCCGGGTGTAACGCGGTCCTGGTATACAAACGGCAACTGAAGGAACAAAGAGAGAGAGAGAGAGAGATGGAGTTTCAAACTTTTAACTGACTAAAAATCGGTAAAACTCTGACACTCCCTTTCTCTTCACCCAGAGCGCGAGGGGACATTTGATGATTTCCTATCGCAAAAAAGTTACTTTCTACTTATCTAAAAACTGAACTTAAATCCTAGGTAGGATAGTAAGTTCCCTCTCTGAGGAGTAGCTAGTGAGGCACCACGGCGTCCTCACTTTCCGCCTGACGAAGGTCCTCGCCGGACACGGTTGTTTCGAAAGGTTCCCGTGTCGGATTCAGCGGGAAGAAACGCCCGGGTGTAACGCGGCCCTGGTATACAAACGGCAACTGAAGGAACAAAGAGAGAGAGAGAGATGGAGTTTCAAACTTTTAACTGACTAAAAATCGGTAAAACTCTGACACTCCCTTTCTCTTCACCCAGAGCGCGAGGGGACATTTGATGATTTCCTATCACAAAAAAGTTGTTTTCTACTTATCTAAAAACTAAACTTAAATCCTAGGTAGGATAGTAAGTTCCCTCTCTGAGGAGTAGCTAGTGAGGCACCACGGCGTCCTCACTTTCCGCCTGACGAAGGTCTTCACCGGACACGGTTGTTTCGAAAGGTTCCCGTGTCGGATTCAGCGGGAAGAAACGCCCGGGTGTAACGCGGTCCTGGTATACAAACGGCAACTGAAGGAACAAAGAGAGAGAGAGAGAGATGGAGTTTCAAACTTTTAACTGACTAAAAATCGGTAAAACTCTGACACTCCCTTTCTCTTCACCCAGAGCGCGAGGGGACATTTGATGATTTCCTATCGCAAAAAAGTTACTTTCTACTTATCTAAAAACTAAACTTAAATCCTAGGTAGGATAGTAAGTTCCCTCTCTGAGGAGTAGCTAGTGAGGCACCACGGCGTCCTCACTTTCCGCCTGACGAAGGTCCTCGCCGGACACGGTTGTTTCGAAAGGTTCCCGTGTCGGATTCAGCGGGAAGAAACGCCCGGGTGTAACGCGGCCCTGGTATACAAACGGCAACTGAAGGAACAAAGAGAGAGAGAGAGATGGAGTTACAAACTTTTAACTGACTAAAAATCGGTAAAAGTCTGACACTCCCTTTCTCTTCACCCAGAGCGCGAGGGGACATTTGATGATTTCCTATCGCAAAAAAGTTACTTTCTACTTATCTAAAAACTAAACTTAAATCCTAGGTAGGTACCTACCTACAATTTAAACTTCTTAAATAACAACTTGATAAACCTCACTAGGTTCATAAGCATAACATAAACCTCACTAAGTAGGTAAATAAGATGTGATAAGAACAGGTAAAACGACGTGATTGCTGCATTTACGATCACAATGATAAAGGAAAAGTAAATTTCGTAATTTCATTTATTATGTTTGAATTAGGTACCTACCTAAAGCTAGCGGAAAAATCACACAAAGTTCCATACACTTAATCATCACCTGCTTAGGTTTCTCCCAACTATTAGGGTCTCCTTTCAATCTAACCGGACTGCTTAATTGGCCTGCACAACCTAGTTATCGGATAATACGATAACGATAAAGCCCCTCAAAAATGCCTACAATCCGTAAGTATTGTAGGCATTTTTGAGGATGACTTCTAGTGAGGATGGCTTCTAGTGCATAAGACTGTAAGGCTTATGCACTAAAAGCTATCCTGTTAAGCATGATTGGAAATAAATGTCGTAGATAGGTACCTCATTTTATAAAAATGTTTAGTAGGTACCCACCTAATAAATTACATTTTAAAACATAAACGAGCACGCGGCGCGTTTTACCTGCGTGAAGTCGTTAGTTTGTCGGGAGTCACAGATCGATTCCCGGCCACCGTAGACGCGGGCTTGCGGACGGAGAGCAATGGGTAGCTCTCCGTCCGATAACAACCAAGCCCTGGTGGAAAGCGCGTTGTGTTCCACGTGCGCCTTAAGAAGCTGTCAGCTAAACTGATGGGGCCTGATAGGAGCGATGCCAGGCACGGTCGCGGGAATGTTCCAAAGATTTAGGTACCGCGACCCTGAAACGCAAAGGCAACCGAAGGATCAACATTGGGTTTTAGTCAGTAAAAGTCTAAAACTCCCTCTCCCACCAGAGCGCGAGATGATTTTGATGATTTCACAACGTTAAAAAAAAAACAAAGCTACTCACGTTTCCGTACACAACTGCAGCAGTCTGAACTGAGATACAATTTGTCTTTAGTGTTTAGAGCGGCCTTCAAAACTACTTGCTAGCTATTTCACAAATACTAACCAGAATTCGGTCAGAATTTCATTTATCTGTGTTAATTGATAACATTTTTTTTAATGTAATCACGAGACAACCTACAGAATAATTTAAGTACGTAAACTGATGAAGCCTCTAAATACTCGTTAGAACTCAAACTCAATTTAGGAAATTATTTATAACTAGAGCGACACCTAAATCTATGAGATCACATTTTGTTATTACACCAGGCTGGCGCTAGCGCCAGTAGCACGCGAGCGGCTCGTGCTCTATGAAATGGAAAAGCCGCCCACCGGCGGTGCGCGGCTGTGCTCAAAGCATCAAAAAGGCCGCCAGCGGTCCGACCCCCCTCCGCAAATAAATTTAAAGGAATTTTATTTATTGTGAATTTACTTACCTACGTGTTTGTTATTAGTTCGGTTTCTTACGTCATCGAATGCACTTGTGGATATTTTTTTTTGCGAATTACTGTTATTAGTTGTGTTTGTGTAGTATTGTGTGATAGACTGATAGTAGTGAAAGCGTTGGAGTGATAGGCTTAGTGTAGGTGTATTGTGAGTGCGTTGTATGTTCGTGTGTGTAGTGTCTTCTTTTCAGGATTCATTTAGTTGTAGGCACCTATCGCGAGTTAAGATGCCTTTTCATGTTTATTCGGTGCGCGAGTACGTGAATATTATTTATTGTTACGGCATGGCTCATGGAAACGCTACTGCGGCTCTGTGACTGTACAGGATTAAGCATCCTACCGCGTATCAACCCATGGATTCGCGGATCTTGACCAGAGCTGTTCAGCGATTGCTGGACAACCAACCGATAGTACCAATTTCTCTGGGAGGCGGCTGACAAATACGACCAGCGTTCGATGAGGCCATTCTCGCTGTGATGCAGGAAAACCCACGATTGGGCGTACGAACAGCAGCCAAAATATTGCGAAGGCGGCATGTTCATCACGTTCGGCACATGGTTTCCCATTCTAATGTGCACACAAGTGTTGAGGCGGGATAGGCAACGGCCTTACAAAATCCATCGTGTGCTAGTGCTCGAGCGCTCGTTACGTGACGCGATACGTCGCATGGATTACTGCAGGTGGCTGTTGATCCAGGAACGAGACTTCATCCAAAAAATAATTTTCACCGACGAGAGCACTTTCACAAATGATGGAATGTGGAACCGCCGAAATACCCATTATTGGTGTTCCGTCAATCCAAATCAAACCCAAGAAACGGGCTTCCAGACACGGCTGGCATTGTGGGAAACCAGATCCTAGGCCCGGTTTTCTTGCCACCGAGAATGGACGGGCCTGCCTACCTCAATTTTGTTACTGGCTACCTAACCGACACTTTGGAAGAGATGCCACTAGTTCAGAAGCTTGGGTTGTGGTACCAGCACGACGGTGCGCCGCTTCATGTTGTGAGACCAGTTCGTGAGCAACTGACGACGATTTTCGAAAACAACTGGATCGGACGGTTTGGGCCTAACGCATGGCCAGCACGCTCGCCTTATTGTGGGTTTACGTCAAAGATAGGGTGTTTGACCGCCCCTGCGAGACCGCTGCGGCAATGCGACAGAAAATTATTGATGTGATGAACTTAAGCAGTGGTCAGCGCAAGAAGGGATCCTGGTCCCTGGAGCGAGTTCATGAAAACACACGGGCTAGGGCGCGCATCTGTCTCCGCGTGGAATGTCGGCAGTTTGAACCGAAGCTCGTCAGTGTTGAGAGGCCACCTGTGCGGGATGAAAGCTAAAGTGATGGACAGTGTAGGTAAGTACTCAGGCTATTTAAAAACTGTACGTATTTCGTATACTTAAGTAATTGTACATAACAGATTTTTTTAATTAACAAGAGCCTATTTAATACCTACACCATGCAAAACGCGCGCGACGCCGAGGCGCCGCCGCGCCGCGCCTCGCCTATCGTATACACGGTACCTATTACACACACACCGGCACAATCAGTTGCGCGCTTTACATTGCTCGCAATAAAAAGCATATTTTTTTTAAAGATGGAAAAAAAAGTTTGTTTCCCAGCAATATTTTTTGTTCAAAATGACTTAGTTATATGTACAGAATGTGTAGTTAACGGGTATGTGATCGGTCTTTTTACACCCTGTATACTACCATTTTTCCATAGGAGCTGTGAAAGTTTTACAGAAAAACAGTACAATGTCTGAGTAGAGTAATCTTTTATTTATTCAAACTTCATGCAACACCAACGTACAATGCCTAAGGCATTTTCTACCAGTCATCCAAATGTAGTGGGGAGACAACATGGCATATGCACAAAAAAAAAAAACAAAAAAAAGAACAACATGAGTACAAAGGCATAGATATATCTAGTAGAAAAAAACATCCCATCTGATTATAATTTAGAGGTCCTCAAGGATAGAGTGAACAGGCTCTTATTGAACTAGTGCACCATCAGGTGGAATCGCAGTCAAGCACTAGTTTCAAATATCGATTGAAATAAAATAAAAATACATATCAATGAAAAATGAAATCATCATCATTTTAGCCGAAAGTCATCTACTGTTGGACAAAGCCTCCCCAAGCGTCGCCACAACGACCGATCCTGTGTGTCTCGCATCCACCGCACTCCCGCGACTCTTACCAGGTCGTCGGCCACCTTGTGGGAGGCCTTCCAACGCTGCGTTTTCCGGTGCGTGTTCGCCACTCTAGAACCTTTCGGCCCCATCGACCATCCGTTCTACAAGCAATGTGTACAAAACTGAAAAATAATTAAAAAAAAAATATCAGTCACAAAATGACTTCTCCAGTTGCAGGGTAAAGCGAGAGGACGTGTCCGACTTTTTGTGACTAAAACCCATCTACCAGTTGCCCTTTGTGTTTCAGTATCATGGTAACTTTTTCAAAAATTCCCACGGTTCTAGCGAGCATCGGTCCTTCTGGGCCCATACGGTTTTGTTAACATCTCTTTGAGTCGCGCGTGAAACACTACGCGCCGTCAACAACTCGGGCTCGATCTTTGCCAGACAACACAGGACCCAAGGACACTATAGCTTTTATTCTGTGAAAAAATCTACGTTATTTGAATCAGTAGGTCCTTCCAGAGTACTTTCTGTAAATAAGCATTGATATAACATTGCTTGTTTCGCCATTCGTTGAATTACGATTATACATAATAATATGAGTGCATACTCATAATACGTATAATCTGAAACTCTATAGTTCCAGTAGCATCTTGATAAATATGCCAGCTGTTGACGCCAATTTGTATGGAGCTGTTGTTTTATAAAAAAAAAGTACATACAATGAGAAAAAAAGATCACACACAATCTCTAAACTCCATTAAAAAGAAAACAACGAACTCAATTCGAAATGTAGCCCACAAACAGAATAATCGAAAGCAAGTGAAGCAACAAATTCACATATGCTAATACCGTGCATATAACCATATATTCTGATAATGTATATCCATCTAATGTATTCGTATAATCGGATCCTCTCCCATTCTCTTCTCGCTAGGAATCGATAAGATTAACCGGGGACAGGAACCAAGCGAAAAGGTTTTAGGCATTTGTATTTAAGGAGGTGGACGTATTTGTATGGACAAGCTTGTTGACTGGTTTGAAATTCGCAGTAACATTAGCATTCTTTTTTAATGTTAATTACCAACTTTGTATCTTACTTCAAAGAGTACATCTTGTGAAAAAATTTCAAAGATTTCTTTAAAAAAATATTTTGACCGGACAATACTTTTTGGACTGTAACTGGGACGATCAAAACAAATGTACAGAGACCACGAGCTCTGAACGCGATCCATTTTAGGACGTAAACTGAAATGGATCGGTTTTTAGGGTTCCGTAGCCAAATGGCAAAAAACGGAACCCTTATAGATTCGCCATAAGTCTGTTTGTCCGTCCGTATGTCACGACCACTTTTTTCCGAAACTATAAGAGCTATACTGTTGAAACTTGGTAAGTAGATGTATTCTGTAAACCACATTAAGATTTTCACAAAAAAATATGAAAATTCAATAAATTTTTGGGGGTTCCCCAAACTTAGACTGAAAATCATTTTTTTTTTCATCTTACCCATACGTGTACGTTACATAGTGTATAGCTCCTTCCCTCTTTCTCGCTCGCACGACTGACATTTTAACATGTCATGGTAAGCCCTTTTGAATTAAAAAAAAAAATGTCATTTTTAAATCAAAACCAAATACCACCTTTTTTTTAGGAGGGAAATCATCTAATGACATCTCCTGCCATTGTGTGGAGCGAGAGGGCGTGTCAGACTTTTACTGACTAAAACCCACTCGTTTTTTTCTTTCTTTGCCTTGCTTTCCAGGGTTAAAATGAACCCCTTTCAAGTTTAAAATGAACCCCGGGGGGTTCATTTTAACTTAACCCATGGCCCCAGTAAGCTTCGACCCTGCTGGGCCCCTACGATTTGCCGACATCTCATTGAGCCGCGCGTGGAATACTACGCTCCGTCGACGACTTGGGCTCGGTCTGGACGGTTACCGGACGGTCGGACGGCGAGCTACCCATTGCTCGCCGTCCGCAAGCCCACGCCTACGGTGGCTGGAATTCGTGCGTTCGGCGTGAGGGGCGTTCCCACGCGCGTGCGGCCGCCTCCTTTGCTAACATTACTGCTTCCCAGAAAGAGGCGTCCAGGTGGTCGCTTCTTTCTCCTTGCTCCGGACTATGGCCTGTACCAAGGTCCAGCGCGAGAGATCACTGCCGCCGATCGCCCCCATGAGGGCACGTTAGCGGTATAACCCGCGTGAAAATAGGTTTCTCCATACAAACTTTGGACCGCGTTTCATCCCTTTAGGATGTGAATTTTAGGAAATCCTCTTTTAGTGTTCGACTACATCATAAAATCTTGTGCAAAATTTCACGCTCCTAGGACCTGTAGTTTTGACTGTACGTTGATATATCAGTCAGTCAGTTTCTCCTTTTATATATATATATATAGATAATAATGCGAGTTATATTAATAATCTAGGTAAGTTCTTACCACACTAAAAACTATTCCAAACTTTCGCACAATGATCTCAATATTGTCCAAAACTATTTCAAACAAAGATCTAGATAGTGGAACCTTTGCAAATAATTTGAGTCTGCCATTCGGCATTAACTCTATTTAACTAATCCAGCGCTATCTGATCTTTTAACTAATTAACTATTTATTTAAACTCCACCTAATTCTTGTGAAGGTGACTCTGGAGTAATAAAGTTACTATTAATTGCTTTTAGCTAAAACTATAAATATTTGGGTCTAGCCCTAGATAGCAGTAAATTAAGACGCATTAGTTTATCTTAATGATGCTTTGTAATGGAGTGTAGCGAATTAAAGGCCTCATTTGAACTTGTAAACAAAATAAATGGCTGAAGTTTTTCTTGTTGTCGGCTGGACATTCGAGTTTTCGAGGTCGAGTTTGCCTAAGCGTAGAATTGTCTGCCAGCATCAGTTTTCTTTACCAGTGAAGTATAACGCGTCAATCTTCAAAACCTGTGTGAAAAGCTATCTCGGGCTCATTCATTTCATCGTACGTGAACTTGATATCCATCACATATATATCACATCACACTAATATTAGAAAGGTGAAAATTGTGAATGTGTAATATTTGTTACTTTTTCAAACTCAAACGGCTGCATAGATTTGGATGAAAAAAAATTGGCACACGGGTAGAACATGTCTTGGGTCACATGGGATGCTTTTTTTATTCCGGGAGTAAAGTACTATTATTCCTTAATAGCTGTTGCCACTCACTGGCAGCAGCTATTAAGGAATAAAGAAAGGAAATCTTAAATAACTTCATGAGTAAATCGACTCTTGATAAGTACAAGATAACCACACGGACGCGTCGGTCTAATTAAAAAATTATAAAATATTATTCCCATACCTATCAGTTTAAAATTACGCTGCGCAAAGCATTCTAGTGCCTACATCCTTGCTGAAATCTTAAAGAATTTAATATAAAACGCCCGTAAAATCTTTCCAAACAGTTTTATTTCATTTTTGCCGGGCTTTTATATCATCTTTATAAAATAAACGTAGTAATGAAGAATGTTCTAGACGGACGGCTATAAAATATCTCTGAATGTCTTAAAGTGGAATGAAGTCTGTTACCATTAAATTATTGAATCATTCTTATATTTTACTTGACCAGAGAATCTTTCGGTATGGACAATCAAGTTTCTGGCCGTCAGAGATTTTTACAGTCGTTACGGGTAGACTCAAAATTCGGACAACCAGATGAGAGTTGCCATAGGGTTATTGATTTTTTTTACAAGCTGTCACAGTATGTTAGATACTAGTTTCAAGCTACAACTAACAGCTATCCTCATTTGGTAAAAAAACCCTAATTATTTCTTTATTAAAACTTCATGCAACACAAAGATGCAAAGGCGGACTTAATGCCTTAGGCATTCTCTACCAGTCAACCAGGGGTAGTGAAGAGAAAACAGGGCAGGTGCATAAGAAAAAGAAAAGATTAATAGGAAAACAAGGGATCAAATGTATATATAAAATAAACATACATAAATATTTAATATAATATAAACCTACATAATTATATATAAATATATATTATTTATATAAGGAAAAATGAAAGGATTTTTGAGACTACTCCGCTATTTGTGTAGAAAATAAAGCCGCAACTTCCGCTTAAATGCATACTGACTGGTGGCCGTCCTGATGTCAAGAGGAAGCGCACTACCAGTTAACTAATACTACTATTTAACTAGTTACAATTTTGATAACTAGTTTTTGATGGTTCAAAAACTAGTTATCATTATCATTATTATTCATAGTCGTTTATACCGCGTACATCGAGGGACTGGAACAACTTACCTGCTGCGGTCTTCCCTTCCGATTATAATTTGGGTGTCTTCATGGCTAGAGTGAATAGGTTCTTAATAAACTAGTGCGCCTCACCATCAACGATTGCATCACTACTTACCATCAGGTGGGATCGCAGTCAAGCGCTAGTTTATAAAAATTAAAAAAAAAAACATCATTTCAGCCAAAGTGTCGCATCAAGGACCGATCTTGTGCATCTCGCATCCATTGGATTCCTGCGAACCTCACCAGGTTATTGGTCCATCTTGTGGGAAGCGCCATTTTCCAGTACGTCGTCGCTCCACTCCAGCATCTTTCAGTACCATCGATCGTCTGTTCTGCGACCTATATGCTATGCCCACTGCCACTTATCTGAACAAGTACAAAAAATAAGATATAATTCATTGTTAATAATAAATAAATAAATTGTGACAAATAATGATCTACTTCATTGTTACCACCTCATTTTTTACAAATAAATAATTTGAAAATAATTTTGGAAGTCATTGATTGAAAACCATGGGACAATGTAAGAACAAAAAAAACCTAGGCACCATTTTCCAAGACTTTAACAATAAAGCTTTCAATTTTCATTCCTCGATTCGCCGTAGTCCACTCCACCAGTTTGCAGAATTATTGGAATAAACACAACGTAACATGGCGAATGACACTACAATGGAGGTAGCAACAAAGCGTCCTTTGTTCCCGCGCCAATGGAAACATGTTGCCAACCTAACGTGACTAACTATTTTAAAACGTAGAAAATTGGAAGCGGTCATCCGACGGCCATTGTTGCAGCTATTTATTATCTAATAAGACTGGCTGTTGGTTTTTTATTTTGAAAGATAATCTGTGGTTTCTATTTTGTGTAACTGGGACGAGTCATAAAAAGCCGGGTTCAGGAAAAAAAGTTAAGCCTCTTATCACTTGGTTTAACGTCAACTGTTACGAATTGCTGGCAGAAATATAATATTCGAGGTTTTTAACATTAGATTTGACTCAAGAATTAATTAAGCAGGCTTGGAAAACCAAATGTAATAATAATACAATAATAATCCACAACTATCACACAACGCCATCTAGACCCAAGCTAAGCAGAGCTTGTGTCATGAGTACTAGACAACTGATAAACATACTTATATTTTTTATTTTATTTTATTTAGTTAACCAACAGCGATACACAAAGTATGTTACAGAGCAAGTGCTTATAGTAAACTATGGCTAATAACAGGTTTCCCTTCCTAACTGGGATAATTTTATAACATGCGGACGGACTAATAAGACAAATTTTAAAAAATGCACATTTACAATTTTGCTTGAATTCATTTTGGAATAAATATTAGAAAAAATAGTTTAAAAAATAGATTAAATGATGGGAGATAAATTGCCAGTCATTTGCCTTCTTTTTCAGTTTTAACAATTAGTTTTTTAAAAGTTGTGTAATATAATTATTTATAAATACATACACATATTATAGATAAATTTGTCTTGTGTGGGAATCGAACCCACGACCTCCAGCATAGCAGTCAGGACTACTAACCACTAGACCAACAGGCCAGTCAAATGTAGGTCCATAATAATTATTACCCCACTGTCATTTTTTTTGCCCCATACTAACAATTATTGTTGTATCATGGGTTCGTTCATAAACACTTAAAGTTACATCAAGACATCCAGACCAGGAATCTGGAATCTGTAGGCCATACAAATATTTGTTCCGTGCGGGAATGGAACGCAATCGCTCAACCACTGCGTTGGAACACGTGCCCGTGGTGTTCTAATTAAATTTTACAGTAATATGAGAAATAATGGAAGGCGGCCATCAGAGAGGAGTGGCGGCGCGTTGTGAAGCTTGCCACCAACACCTGAAGTGATGACCACGACCACTCTGTCAAGAGTGATATCGACAAGGAAGGAAGGATGAGAAATAATTTTAATTTATCTAAACTAGCAATATTAAGAGTTGTGTTAATCATTTCGATATAGGTTTATTTTCTTTTATCATTGAATGCGTTGCTGTATTTATTGTTATTAATTTTATAATTAATTTTTAATATTACGGAGATTTACTTTGTGTAATTTATTTCATCATCACTGCTCTAAAAACGGTGATAGACAACATAGTAGGGAAACCAGCATGTCTTAGAACCATGAATTTGATGACACGTGACATGCTCGTATATGTAGAAACATCCATCAACCCGTACTCGGCCCGCTTGGTGGGTTACGGCCCATTCCCTCCTCTAGAAAGGAGGCTTGACTCACAGCAGTGCGAATAATATAAGGATGATTATACTTGTGTATGTTTACAAAACAGGGTTCAGTTTTTCTGTGAAATTATAATTAGGTACAATGTTAATAAACATGTTTCGTTACAGTGCTATCATTTTCTCTTTCCAAGAATACTAGTCTCCTTTTGCAAAAACATTTTGTTCCAAACACTGAAAAGTATTTTTAAATAAAAGAAATAAAACGACACAGTATTGAATCTAGGCAACATAGTCGGTACTAATGGTGGGTGAGGTACTTACACTTTTTGCTAAACCCAAGCGGAGCACTGCTATTAGTTAGTTCATTAATCTTTCCTTACATATTAATGAGGGTATTTTAATTTTAATTCCGTTAATGGAATTTGTGTTGAAAGTTTTCGAGTGAAAAGGTTCCTGGGTCTCAACTAAAGATGATTACGGACATGCAAATTAAAACCTTAACTCTGTGGAGTAAAGTTCAGCTTTGGACGAGAGTAGTGGCGTCATAGAAGAAATTAAGTGGCTCCTTAATAAATAGATACTACAGATTCTATGTCGGGAAATATGTTCAAAAGTTAAATGAAAATAGAACACAAATTAGTTGAACAAGGTTTTTTTTAATCATCTAATGACGAATCCCGTTCTTGGGCGGAGCGTGAGATAGTGTCAGACTTTTACTGACTAAAAACCCGCTCCTGTTCCTTCGTTGCCTTCGTCCCAGGGCCCCGGGTTTCTTTTTCACACTACCCATGGCCCCAGTAGGCTTCGACCCTGCTGGGCACCTACCATTTGCTGACATCTCCCCGAGGTGCGCGTGGAACAATACGCGCCGTCGACAACTTGGGCTCGGTCCGGAAGGTTACCGGACGATCGGACGGCGAGCCACCCATTGCTCGCCGTCCGCAAGCCCGCGCCTAATGTTTTTTTTTTGTTGGAAAATCACCCAATGACGTTTTGCGCTCTTAGGCGGTGTGGGAGACAACTTTTACTGACTACAACCCACACCTATGTTCCTTCGTTTCCTTGCGTTCCAAGGTCCCGGGTTTTCCTATCAGAAGCGAACCCATGGTCCCAGTAATTATAATATTTAAATTAAAACGTATGCTTTGAATAATAATAAAAAATAACTTCTTAAAACAACATGAATTACTAATGATGATTTACAGTTCTATGTGTCGCGTTCTGGTATCGATTCTAAGGTCGGACAGTAAGTGTTATTGAGTTTATTCATTTAGAATGCCTCAGCAGTCCGGAGTTTGGGTGCTGTTGATTTGAAACAGTGTTCAGAAAGTTGTTTTGCACATTTTTTTCTATAATGATTTACGCTTTGGAATGTGCAATTAGCATTATTTTTCTGTCTGAGTGACTTCTTGAAAATGCAAAAGTGCCTGTAAGTGATTTATTTGGCATGAATGTTTTTGATTTGATTTGTAAAGGGGGTTTTCTTTCCACAGAAACGTACGTAAAGCCGCTGGTCTTTGGTCTAGTTATTGTGACACCCTATTAAATTGAAGTTCCTAATATAATTTGTAGTTTTGGTGTAAATTAAAGAATATATCTATCTATCTATCTATCTCTCCCCGGTCGTGACGAATAGCCATCCCTTCGGAATTCAAGAGTAAAGAAACTAAGAATGCACCTATATTTGAGCACACACTTGTGCACTTAATAATATTCACTGCGTATCCGTTGAGACTGGCCTCCGTGACTGAAATTCGATCAGGAGAATTTTTATGATACTATAGACTAGTGTCATCTTAGCTAAAATTTCCTTTTTTCTACTATTTTGCTGTGCCCTTTGACTTGCACAAACCTCTTTTTAACCGACTTCAAAAAGGAGGAGGTTATATGTTCGGCTGAATGTATATTGTTTATTTTCTTTTTTTATGTATGTTTACCGATTTCTCAGTCAATTGTAGACCGATTTTAAAATATATTTTTTGATTGAAAGGTTGTTCTTCCAAGTTGGTCCCATAGAAATATTATTTTGATCTGATCATGAACTTCGAAGATATGGAACAGAACTCCTCATAGGATCACAGCAGAACCGTCGTAACAAGTATAGTTGCTTTGTCTATACGAGTTGTTGATGACTGCCTGAAAGAAGAGGGGGAATATATCGAACTGATCTGCTGATGAAGCCTAAAGTTAGGCACTGGAACTCTGTAATAAATTAATGTAAACTAACCGTGTTTGGGATTATTAGAATTGTCATGAGATGCATTCTGGCTATAAGGTATTTAAGTTTGGCTGAAGAGTACTTTTTAGTGGTGGTACCATAACTAAAAAGTGTAAAATATTTTTTTTTTTACAATAAAATTCAACCGACTTTAAAGTAAAAAAAAAACACTGAAAAGTGCAAAATAACTTTAATTTCGGAAGTCGGTGTTAAAAAACGAAGGCACAAAACTATTATAAAAACACCGACTTCCAAAATTAAAGTTATTTTGCACGTTTCAGTGTTTTTTTTTTTTACTTTGAAGTCGGTTGAATTTTTTTTGTATTTTTTTTTTAATTTTGTTCTATAAATGACGAATTTTCAAAAAAACTTTCGTGTTCACCTATGTCATAAAAAGAAACATTGCGCAAAAATTCATTCCAGGTTTCAATAGTTTTAGCTAAGCGTTGATATGATAGTCAGTTTCTCATTTTATATAAACTTATAGACATAGATGATCTTAATACCTATATTTTAAAATACTACCTTTTTTTTAGGTGGAAAAATCATCTTATGACAAATACCGCTCTTGGGCGGAGCGCGAGATCATGTCAGACTTTTACTGACTAAAAACCCACTCCTGTTCCTTCGTTGCCTTCGTCCCAGGGCCCGGGTTTGTTTTCACACTACCCATACCCCAGTAGGCTTCGACCCTGCTGGGCCCCTACGATTTGCTGACATCTCCCTGAGGCGCGCGTGGAACAATACGCGCCGTCGACGACTATGGCTCAGTCGGGACGGTTACTGGACGGTCGGGCGGCGGGCTAAAATACTACCTAAATAAATATTGTGGTATACAATAATACATTGATAAGTGTGTGTGGATCAGTGACATACTAACTATATTTTAAAATCCTGCAACACACCGCGTGATTGGAACATATTTATACTAAAGCTCGAAATCAACTATCGGGAAGTTGACAGGACTACAAAACACCCAACTGGTCGGAGTTTTCTACCATTTCACTGGTGATTTGCGGGACTTGCGGAGTTTGCGAGAGTAGTGATGGCCCGTAACGACTTACGGTGTTCATACCCATTACTTCATCACCACTACTGAAGGACTATGAAGAAAAAGATCGTGAGAACGCTGGCATGTTCTAAAACCAAAAATTCGAAGACATATGACATCCACCAACCCGCACTGGACCCGCGTGGTGGATTATGACCCATTCTCTGTCCTAGAGAGGAAGCCTGAGTCTCTGTGGGGACCTCATAAGCCTGATTATGCTTGTGGGTTTTTAAAACGCTATTCCGCATCTTTAAAGAGTAAAAAAAATACTATTAGGTTTACTAATCCTCAGCAGAAGAGCAGAGCAGACTACGACCATTTTGTTGTGCCTGGTTTTTTTCATTTATCAAAACTTCATGCAACACAAACGTACAATGGTGGACGTTTGCAAAGGAGGCGGCCGATCGCGTGAGGCAGCGGTCCTCACGCCCCAACCGCCGCCGGGATTCCGATCCCGATTTCCGGCCACTGTAGGCGCGGGCTTGCGGACGGCGAGCAATGGGTGGCTTGCCGTCCGACCGTCCGGTAACCGTCCGGACCAAGCCCAAGTTGTCAACGGCGCGTGCTGTTCCACGCGCGCCTCAAGGAGATGTCAGCAACTGTAGGGGCCCAGCAGGGTCGAAGCCTACTGGGGCCAAGGGTCTGATTCTGAAAGGAAGACTCGGCCCTGGTACGAAAGGCAACGAAGGAACAGGAGTGGGTTATTAGTCAGTAAAAGTCTGACACTATCTCCCGCCCCGCCCAAGAGCGGGGGATGTCATAAGATGATTTTCCCAACGGAAAAAAAAAAACAATGGTGGACGTAATAGATCCCGATAGTGTTTTATCTAAAATTTTCTCAATATATTTGAAGATACCCCTAATTAAAATTGTATAACAAAATACCTAGAGATAGTTTACCTACTTATAAAACGTTTTCTAAGCCGTAATAACGAACCTCCGCCTAAAAATGAGATATTTTGTTAGACCCTTTTAATCTAGACCCGCAGACGATTTATATTACAGATACCGAGCAAGGAGGTGCAAACAGCCTGCGAAGGTTGATAGCATGACAATAAATAGTTTTAGGAAGTCTTGACATCAGCAAGCATTGAAGATTAGCCTCGATATCAATGACCTAGAAAGTTCACAATATGTACATACGGAATATTCTCTTAAAAGTAATACCGGGCAACCCCTACCTAATATTCAGTATGGATGTGAATATTTATAGGCATGGTTTTAGACAATGTGCCTGTATGTATGATATGTATAAACAGTACACCTCTATTTTTTAATTACTACAAAAAAAAAGTAAAAAAAAAAATGAAACCCAAAAATTGACCGCGAAAATTAGTCATAATTGGTAAATGCATAATGGAATCAATCATTCATAACAATTGCTACTAGAAAATACTACGCGCAGTGTTTTTCCATTTTGATCATCATTTACTCATTCATAATCAATAGACTGTACAATATTTCCATAAATTGAGTGACATTTTAGGATATAAATAAACGCAAATAACTTTGCTGTTTATGAATATTATTTAGATTTTACTTATATAATAACAAGATCTTTTATAATAAGCTCATAAAGTATTTGTACTAATTATAAATTATTGGTGTAATATATAATATTTTTAAGTTTATATACTTATTGTCTTTTATATATAATAGTTATATAATACATCTTATTTCTATGTATATAATTTTAATACTTTAATAATTACACCGCCACTGAGCTAGAACGTATCCTACAAGAGCTAAGTGATGCAAACCTTGAGATTGGACTGAAGATGAATATGTCGAAGACTAAAGTCATGATCAACGTAGCACCAAAAATCATAAAAGTACCCGGGGAGACCATACAACATGTTCAGGAGTACCTTTACCAGGGTCAAGTAGTTTCTTTCTAGGCGAGACAAGACAAAGAGATTGCAATTCGTCTTGAATTGAAAACGCCTGGAAGAGCTACTGGTCCATGAAAGACCTATTCAAAGAAAGAAAGAAAAGAGAAAGAAAGAAAACACGTTTTACACGTTATTCGTTTCACGTTATTCAAAGACGAATTGCCCATGGCACTAAAAAAAGGTTCATGGACATGTGTATTCTCCCCGTCTTGACCTATGGCGCACAGACAGAGGTCTTTGCGAGACGACGATGACGAGCGATGGAGCATAGTATACTAGGTGTTAATCTAGAGGATTGAGTTCAAAACACTATATTGCGCTCCAAAACCAGAATAGTTGATGTGGCTCAAAAGGCTACAAAACTGAAATGGGACTGGGCAGAACATGTCTGCCGCATGCCCGATAAACTGTGAGCCAAAGTTAAGTAGCACAAATTTGGTGTCCTGAAACAATGCGACGGGGTCGCGGCAGACCACGAAGGAGGTGGCGCGAAGAACTAGACAGATTCCACCAGAAGTGGTAAGATCTGCGTCAGAGGACATTGTAGTGCCCTTTCTAGCCTTGCCTTAAAAAGGAGATTAGCTGCCGCGATTGTGGCGTGCCCAAATTACCGTGACCCTGGAATGCAAAGGACAACTAAAGGAACATAAGTGGGTTTTAGTCAGTAAAAGCCTGACACTTACTCTCGCTTACTCAGAGCGGGAGGCTACGTGTCTCATTCTGCTTATTGAAGTTCATAAGTTTATTTTATGTATCTCATATTTACGTGTATTTTATTTAATTTATTTCGCTCACCAACAGGTGACCAAAATAAATAAAATAAAAGAAAAATATCTCTACATAAGAAATAAATTGTATTTACTGGAAGTAATTTTCGTTTTGGCCTTTAACCGTTTTTTAAGAAAGTAAAATAAATGAATTAGATGCTTTCGGCATCAATCACAAGCACAGAATTAATAGTTGCGTTTGCGCATTTTACGAACTTGACACGGATGAAGTCGCGGGCAGCTACTAGTATTTAATTATATAGATAAACCTAAATCATTTAATGAAATATACCTTCTATTTATGTTAG
This sequence comes from Mythimna pallens, assembly GCA_961205895.1. NCBI lineage: Eukaryota > Metazoa > Arthropoda > Insecta > Lepidoptera > Noctuidae > Mythimna > Mythimna pallens. The sequence continues at coordinate 25,774,216 of OY540828.1, read as the reverse complement.
AAGTTCAAATTATTAGCATAGTTTAAATATTTGCAAAACTTACTTAGCTTTGAAACTCTAAGCTGAGATTTTTGACGAGTTGGAAATAGGACCACATTTATTTACTTTGTCTAAAATTTAAAATCCACTTGTACAAAATAATCAGGATCCTAAACAAAACAGAAGAGTCAATAAAAACCAGTTTTTTTTTGAAAAATAAATAGATTGTTATATTTATTACATTTAGGGTAGTTTTAGAGCAGTGGTGGCCGAGTGGTAACGGCCCCGACTTACGAGCTGTAGGTCGCGGGTTCAAACCCAGCCAGGCGCATTACTTTGTGTAATTTATTTCATCACCACTGCTCTCAAAACGGTGAAGGAAAACATCGTGAGGAAACCGGCATGTCCTAGAACCAAAAATTCGAAGACATGTGACATCCACCAACCCGCACTGGGCCCGCGTGGTGGATTACGGCCCATCCCCTCTCCTAGAGAGGAGGCCTGAGTCCCAACAGTGGGAACATTATAAGGCCGACTATGACTATGACTATGGGTAGTTTAACTATTTTTTATTCAATAAATATTTTTTGTACTAAAATAAAAAAAATAAAAGCACTTAAATAACTAAAACTATATTTATACACTAAAGGCAAAAACTATAAACTAAAATATGGTGTCATAAAACTCCTCCGCATCGCTGTCGACTGGAAGTATGCCCAAAAGGCTGGCGGCATTGCCATGTTGTATGGCAATGCTTAATTAATAAAATAATTACTCTCTGACCGGAGTAAAAGCCAACCCTTGGGTCATGCGAAGTGTCAACTAAGCGTTTGGATAATTCTTTAAAAAGCGTATGAGCACTCGGACCCCACAGCCCAAGAGTTTCAACCCCAACGGCAAAAAATATAACTGCCAACGAGGTGGTTAGATTCTCGTCGCTTGATTACATTTAAGAGATATAAATCTTGACGTTGAACTTCAAGTCTTCTTTTTTTCGTGTCGATGATAAACTCAAACTAAAATTTGAGGTACATACATTAAAGAAGCCTCCCTAATGGAATTAAAAATATCGCTCAGCGATACTTAACGCCCGGGACACCCTAGACAGCAGCACATAGTAACGCAGAGTCTAGTGGATTAATCCTTTCACCACGATGACTCAAACACAGTCCCTCCAAAGGCAAATTCCCCAAGTTACGTCTTACCTTTCGAGACTGTTTCAAAACTATACGAAAATACCTTACCATTCAATGAATATTCTGAATTTCAATCAATCTAACTGAAGTAAATCAAACAAAGATATTAGTATTCAGATATTCAGCTATTTAGTTTAAAAACGATTGATTTTAATTACTCTGCAATTTAAGTAATGAGTGCATCTTCACCATTATCCGAATTTTTAATATTTAAATAATTATTATTACCAAACAATTAGGATTTGGTAACTGAAACTAAGACTTCTCTTATGCGAGAAATCATGAAACGTATTCTCGTGCTCTATGTAGAACAAGAGGGAGGGTGAGATTTTCACTTACTTAAAACACACAGTGCTCAATGCAAGGGCCACATCAATCTTGACTGGCCCCGTCGATCTTTTTAAAACGTGCCGTCGACTCAGGCCACTGTTCCCGCTCCTACGATACGGTTCCCGATGCTTGAGGCGACTCTATCTTTGACGCACGCTTTCGGCTGCCACTTTTACTCTCATTACTAAGCAATACCGCAGTAGTAGCGAATAGGTGGCGGCATAGCTGCAGAAGCAGGTGTACGCCACCCATTTTCTCTCGCTTCATACCATGGCTTGGACCAAAGCTAGACGCAGGGGTGAGTAGAAAAAGATAGCAAGTTGTTAAGACCCCAAATGACTTGGAAAAAAGATAAAAGACAATGATATGTAGAAATATACATAAAAATAGAAAACTATCATAGATTTCTGTCATTAGAAGGAAACAAAACACAAAAGAAATCTTAGTGGTGAAGGACTGTACAAGTTTTATGACGATAACAATAGTGATCGTCTTATGAATAAAAAGTAAAATTATTATATTTTTATAGCAAAAAGCAATCGCTCAACACAACCCTGCCATAACGCAACTTTTGTTGATAACTTTACCGACCAGAGCAGAACATTAAGGTATATCTCGAAGACACATCGCCTTCAAGACGTATCGTGACATTGTGTACTCGCATGCGTTATAACGTACTTATCTCATCAGTTAATCTAATGTACGGGCTTCTTCGACCTTTATTACGGTCTTTAATTTTTATTATTTTGTCAAACCACAGGGCTGAATTTCTTTTGAATCGTTAAACTTTGTTGTTCTGAAATAGCAGTTTTATCTTTACGCTTTTGGTTTTAACATTAAAATATTGAGAAAAAGAACTAGGCAAGTGCTAGTCGGACTTGCACACTGAGGGTTTCGTACAAACTTACCTTTTTGTTTTTGTGACGTAACATCAAATTTACTGTTTTCAGATTTATTCCTATACTTGTGCTATAAGTGCTAGCTTTATGCTAAATTTCAGGATTCTGGGTTATAGGGAAGTACCCTAAAAATTTTGATTCCCTTGAGAGTGTCGAAATACACGCTTATTGCGACATAAACGGCCGTATCTTTTTTTTTCGTTAACTTAGAAATTTTATTATTTCATAGCTTCAAGAGAATGCAAATTTGATTATGATTTTAATTTCAATTGGATACCTCCACGCGCTCCTGAGATAAAGGGAGACCCGAACCCGAACCGAAAACATTTTTAGGGTTCCGTAGCCAAATGGCAAAAACGGAACCCTTATAGATTCGTCATGTGTCTGTCTGTCCGTCCGTATGTCACAGCCACTTTTTCCGAAACTATAAGAGCTATAATGATAAAACTTGGTAAGTAGCTGTATTCTGTGAACCGCATTAAGATTTTTACAAAAAATAAAATATAAATTTTGGGGGTTCCCCATACTTAGAACTGAAACTCAATTTTTTTTTTCATCAAACCCTTACGTTTGGTGTATCTATGGATAGGTCTTTAAAAATGATATTGATGTTTAATTATATATTAATATCATTTTTTTATATACTGAATAGTTTGCGCGAGAGACCCTTCCAAAGTGGTAAAATGTGTCCCCCCCCCCCTCCCGTAACTTCTAAAATAAGAGAATGATAAAACTAAAAAAAATATATGATGTACATTACCTTATAAACTTCCACCGAAATTGGTTTGAACGAGATCTAGTAAGTAGTTTTTTTTTTAATACGTCATAAATCGTAAACCGTAATTTACCTTTTAAGTTTGTACGGAACCCTCAGTGCGCGAGTCCGACTCGCACTTGCCCAGTTTTTTTACTCTAAAAACTCTATCTTATCTTATCTTTAAATTTCTCCAACACACATTTACAATGTTGCCAGAAGAAGTTTTCTAGTGTATGCACTCATTTTATCGGTGACAACTCCAACAGTTTCAAAAATGCAGTGTAGTTCTTTCTAGAAAACAAAATAATGTATTTGTTTAACTTTCTTAGTTTTATTGAATGTCTCTGTCGACTTTTAAAATAATTACAAGTCTAAAATTTTAATGAAAAGGACGTAATAAATGAAGTGTTCGTTATTTTAGTTGAGATTTTCAGAAATTTCTCGTTAAAGTAAATAAAAACGTTTGATTATGGATTAGATGGCCGGTGCATGTAATGAATTGAAGGAATTTCTAAAATCCTGTATACTTAAACTTAATTGTTTAATATATTTCAATTTGCAACATCAGAAACATACCGCTTGATCAAATTTCTACAAAACCTGGTACACTGGTAGATCATGTCTTGAAATAGCACATAGGCTACTTTTTATCTTGATAATACATGTCATTCCCTTGGGACAATTATCTACTTTGAAGCGGGTGAAGTCGCTGCAAGCAGGTAGTATTTTATAAAAACTCACCCATTAGGCGTATTGCACAGTAATAAATTATGAACTATTGATGTGTCCATTTAGTCTAAAGTAAATTGATGTTAGTTATTTTCCTCACACCGTTAGTCAAAAAATCAACCATCAACTTGTGTGTGTGCTAGGAGACTATCGAAATTTTAAAAGAATATGAAACATCACCAAAAACATACAATGAATATTGCTTTGGTTAACATAATAGACAAAGATGTGCAGTCACTACTTTTTCCTTTAAATTTAATGCTATACATTATCTTATGCCCTAAATATCGCATCATCGAAAATGTCATTACGCCAGTTGGCCTTATATTCAATTGTGTTTTAATAACCGCACTAGTGTTATTCATGATTTCATTCATACACTTTACCTCGACTGTGTCCTTATACGAAAATAACTCAACTACTATGGTGTATGTCAGCACTTATTTTGACTGCGTCTTCTTTTGTCTTGGTTTAGCTATGAATATCACTATCGGCATCATGCAAAGTAAAACCGTTATACAGCTTGTGTTAACTTTTCAAAAAGTTCACCGTGTTCTCAACAACGAAATTTATTTCAATCGTCTTGTCATTTATAATTGGATTATTGTATTTATTGCATCAAGTTCCTATTTCATTTTGTCCTTTTATTTTTCGATACGGCTTGATTATTCCTATTACTATATATTTTTTACATATCTTTTGGCCGTTTTCGAATTTAATGTAATATATGCGATAATAATGATTAAATTATTGGAAAATAAAGTTATTCTATGGAGTATTAAAGTATTAAACTGTTTCAAATTGGGAGATATACACAATGAAAGGCATAAGAAAAATTTGTTTAAGGCTTACGCCGATATATTAGAGTGCTATGACAATTACAAATATTGTTTTCAGTACTTCGTAAGTACTTTATTATTAATCTTAGCTGTTTTAACGGGACACTATCTTTAAGCTTTGATGATTTGATTTGAATTAGACATGGTAACATTTAAAGTAACAAAACTGATCAATAAATCAGTGCGGACACTGATTTATTGATCAGTTTAACTAGATAGTTAAATTTTTCAGATACTTTTTAATCTCTTAGATGCGTTTTTCCATACTCTGATTTATATTGAAGAGGCAATCGAGGCGTTGAAATTAACTTTTAACGTAGGTAGTAAGTGCAAAATTTTTTTTTGTTACCTATTGTTTGACTCAAAACAATTTACTCAATCATTGATTTGTTATAGGAAACAGATTCTTTGATTTTTATGTTGTGCTGGTTGATAAGAGATTTTATATGGAAGACAATGATGACCATCGAATATGAAAAATTCTACTTGGCCATTCAAAGTGTGCAAGATACTTGTTCAATTATTTTGAATTCAACTTGTTCAGGTAAGTTTTTGACTCAAAATTTCAATTATGATATTAAAAATTACACAAATGCATTACAGGTCAAGCGCAGTGTAGGTTCACTACATAAGACGATGGTAACTGAAGAATTTATAATATCCAACTTAACAAGGGCAGCTAGACAAAACTATTTTGAGTTAAAGTAGAGGCAAGTAGGTATAAAAAGATTGATAACTAGCACCATGTATTAATTTGAATATTGAGGTATTAATATCTCCAAATACTGTTATACTATTATCCCAAGACAATGTGATAAGAAATTATTTACAAAATCAATGAGCAACGTTTACGTTTGGGGTTTTGAGTATGGAACGTTAGTCTTATGAGTAAACTTCCAGCGTACGGTATTTCTCCTGGCCTGACTGCCTGGGTAAAAGACTTCCTGAGTGTCTCTCTCCAAGTTGTTGTTGACAGATTCTTATCAGAGACTATGACGATTAATGCTGGAGTTCCTCAGAGGTCTGTTCTCTCTGCAACTCTCTTCCTGCTGTATATCAACGATCTGCTGATGCCCGGTATCTATGCGTATGAAGATTACATATACATATGTATAGTTGTAGAGAGATATTTGTCGAGTGCTCAAGCTAATAAGGAGCTAATCCAGTCCAAATGAGAAGCTAAGGTAGAGCGTACGACAGACAGTTTACAAATGGGGCGAAGCCAATGGGGATTCAATGCTGCCAAAACACAAGCATGTTTGTTCACCGCCAAAAAAAGTCCATTCATCTTGGCTCCTGTTTTTTAGAATGAATCCTTGGAGTGCACCGACCGTCTTCAGCCTTTGCGAGCTGAAATTTTTTCAAACCTTAACTTTGGGCGGTTCATTGAGTCCAAACCTAGAAAACTCGGCATTCTTGCAGTACTTCACATTGGGACAGCTTTTAATAATAATTGATTTATTATCTCATCATAATATCACAGCAATCACAAAACTAAGACAGTGACAATAATTGGATTCATACTGTGGGAGACTGGTGCCTTAGCTAGGTTTTTCGCCAGGTTACAAGGTCTTCCCCTCTTTTAGTAGATGTGATTACAATATTGCATCTTCATTAATCTCTTTCAGACATGTTGTATACAAGTATCCAAGCAAATATTGTGCGTTGTTGTATGTGTGTTTGCTTGCATGTGTGTGTTTGTTTTAAGTACCATACGAGGACATACGCATGAATACACAAGGCACATCCGAAGACCTTTTCGCACGTCCTCGGATGATCCTGACCAATCCATCGTATTCTACGTTCAAATTTGAGCCTATCTATATACTTAATAAGAAAAACTTTATATCAACCTTGGTGGACTTCGGTGTGGTTGCAAAATTTCATGCTCATGCACGATCATGTGTAACCGCTAGGAGGCGCCACTTAACATTTTTACACACCACTTTTAACACTTCAGTCATATTTTTATTACCTTGTGGAGTCTTTTGTGTATATCTTCACACCAATGTCTTCGGGTTGGTAGCTTTTCCAGACAGTATAAAGTCCTCACATGGGTACTTTTTCGGAACAAGTGTATTTATGTCCCCATTTGGATAAGTTTTCCATGTGTATTGATTAAAAAACAGTTCCAAAAGTATTGAAACTTCTGTCCTGAGAGAGTGAAACTGCGGATAGATGTTTACGTAAAAGTAAACACTTCCCGGACTAGGTAAGTTCGACAGGTCCTTGCACCGGATTCAGGTGGAAGAAACGCCTGGGTGTCACCATTATGAGGATTCCCCGAAGGGTAGGATAGAGGGAATGGGCGACGAGCAATGGATAGTTTGCCCTCCGTCCGTCCAGTCCCGACCGGACGGAGCCCGAGTTGTCGAGCGCGATTAGTATTCTACGCGCGCCTCAAAGAGTTGTCTTCAGAACCGTAGGAATCCAGCAGGGCCAGTACCCACTGGGGCCGCAGGTAGTTTCTGAATAGAGAACTCGTGGTACCAAAACGAAAGGGTAACTGAAGGACAGAGGTGTGGTTTTAGTCAGTAAAAGTCTGGCACGCTATTTCACTCAACCTTTTTTTTTGAACTGGAGAAGTCATTGTATGACTTCACAGCTCAAAAAAAAAATCATTTTCCTTATTTTTTTTTAATAAATGGTTTGTGGTTTGCTTAATGTTTTTCCTCTCTATATCCTCGTCAATTAAAACGTAATACGTTCCATAACCTCACTTTTACTAAATCTTCTAGAACTCTGCTCACTGAGTGAAAAAATCCGCAGAATTATCTATAAATGGTTGAAAATATATAAGCTGTTAAAAGGTAATGGATAAAAGAAAAAAAAATCACTTTTGCACGTCAATTTTTTTTTTGAAATTTTAAACTAGATGAGGCCAGTGTATACTAGCTGACTACCCTGAGAAAAACACCGAAATAAACTCAGGGGTCAAAGGACCATTAAATGACATCACATTCAATTCTTTACTACCCAGACCCAAGATTGAATGAAAGCGTATGTCTTCTTAAGTCTAAGTGTATAACTTAAGAGCTACTTACTTTCATTGTAAAATTACAGAATGTTCCAAAAATAATAGTGCTTATGTTTAAAAATGATTTTGATACTTCAGGCCTAAACTAACGGCAGCATAGACATATGAAAAATACCTTTGAAATTTTAATTAATAGTAGAAAGTTTTACTTGCCTACTGTTATGATACAAAAGTTGTCATAACGTTAATTAATTTTGCATTTCTCCACAGATGATGAAAAAAGATTGTGCAAAAATATACTTCGCCTAAATCGAGCATCGTTCAGCAAGATGCGAGTGTGCGGCCTATTTTACTTAAGTGCATCGCTGCAATTGAGTATGATGAGTCTCCTTACGAACTATGCTATTGTTTTGTTACAATTTGCAATTTTGTAATACAGGTTTTAATACTTATTTTTAATTGAATCCTGTAGAGTAATTATTATATTAATTGGTTGAATATTATATTGACATTAAACAAAGTGATATTTTAATTATTTTGATTTAAAAAATTGACAATTTATCATTCTGCATTTAAGTCTGACATAATTGAAGTAAGTAAGTTTGGAAAAGGCTAGGCCCTAACCATTTCCAAACTTTTTCCTAGCCGCTAGAGAGATAATGATTATTATTGGAAAATTAAATAATATCTATTTGTTCAATTTATTTTCCAATTTATTACCATAATAATTATGCATGATATTGTTTTAGTTAATTTGAAATTGTAATCATCAGCAAAAATAGCACGTTGAATTCGTTTCAAGCGTAACATAGCGCTCTGTTCAATAAACATTAAGTCTGTATGTTTAATATTTCTTTTTACGTTAATTTTTGAATAACTTTACGCGATACTATTTAATTTTATTATTCTTAACTTACAAATTAATAGTTTAAAAAATAAGTCTGTATTTTAAGTAAGAAAGAGGCTCCTGTAGAAAAAAACTAGTTTCATATCTACAATCTGTACTGTGTGTGAAATAGTCGTACGAGCCAACCACTGTGATAAGTTGCCTGAATTTTCAACCACTAATCAAATTTTTTATCTAATATATTTTCAATTGTAAAACCGATCGTGTTTATCTTAACTGTACTCTTAAGCAACTACTAGATAACATACAACCTATGTAAAAAAAATAACACTGTGTCTTAATAAATAAAATGCAAATATTTCAACATGAACGACAGCGTAATTCTACAAACTCTAAATAATGAAAAACACATTTCATTTAAACTCCAAATTGAAAATATTTCTCCGCTCATAGTTCCAGTCTCATTACACATTCGGCCGATGCAATCCTCCACAGCTCGCTCGAATTAATAACAAACTGGTGTACAAAGCAAGAAATTATTTCTCATCAGTATCGGAATATGTTGGATATGTTGCTTGTTTTGTAACACTGCCATTATTAATACCGCCAGGAGTTTGGAAATCCTGAGTTTTAAATATACGATAGGAGTGTAGCAATAGTTTGTTGTGTGGAAGTTTCGACTGTCGTTTGGAGTGCTGTGGTTACATGCTTCCGTTAAACAAATGTTTGGAATTTAAATTTGAAATATTGATTAAATGCAGATTCAGCAAAATTGGGTCGTTTTGTCATTACGAGCTACCATTGGACCCAGTTCATCCTTTCTCCTGAGTGGTTTTGAGGAATTAAGGCAATATTTGACTTGTTTCTTGTTACAATCTACAGTTTACTCAAAAAGTAGGTCTAACCTGGTATAAAATCTATATACGCCGTTAAATTTTGATCGTTTTAATCCTTTGGACCGATGGCTTCACTTACAAAATACTATTCATCAAAACAGCGATGTAACTATTTTTTTTAAACCAAATTACGAATAAAAATTTACTAAAACAAGGACCAAGTACAAATAAAATAAATATTAAAACACTTTGAAACCGAAAGCTACAAAATAACTTATGAATTAAAGAAACAAACCTAACACTACACAAAAACTTAACAATATAATAATAACAACCAACGAAAACTTCTGTCACCGCCTGTGGTCAAGACAGAGACAGCGATACGAAAATAGCACCAATGCTAACATGTGAGTGAGACATATTACTGCGTACCGAACATTGCCGAAGAAGTACAAAGCTTTACGAAGTTACCGAAGAGAGATGTCCAATACGCGTGTTTGATGGTGTTGTTTAATCGTTTTTTTTTTCATAGCGATTTAAATTAAGTTATAAAAATAAATTTACACTCAATTTTCTATGGAGGTCTAAAATATTCTCAAACAATCGTTATTCTAGTAGTTGTTTATAAATAACTGATACTTGACTAAATAATAAAATTTTGTTTTCTTGGTTGAAAGAGATGCTTTTAACCAAGAAAATAAAATTTTATTAGTTTTTTTTTTTTTTCATTAGAACGACAACATTCACTAAGTTTGTAAATCTATTCCGTTTAATATCTCATAGAAATAAAAATTAATTAATTCCAAATCGATAAAAAATTATTGCGATATTTGATTGAATAGAGGGTCGATTGTGTTTACATAGAGTCAATCACTAGCCTAACCTCCGCCCTGCGTACGTCGCCTCTTGCCACCATTTTGTTCCTAAAAAACGTTCGTGCGCAGCCTTCTGCGCAAAGTTCGGGGCCGCCAAGATATAACGGCCGTACAGCACGTTGTCGTCGGTCGTTGCTTCTAAGCTAATTGTCATTGACTCGCTCAGCCGATGTTCACGTAAACAAATTAAATTATTCCAAATTTTCTTTCATACTTTTACGGGCTTAGGACCGACATAATTGCTTTGTGCCTAAGACATACCTTATAAAATAATTATGCTAAAAGCGGTACGTAGTCATGCATATGGTTTCGTCTAGCGTGGAGCGCCCCATTCTGAAGCCAAAATGGCTGTCTACAAGATCCGGTCCCACCTGCACCAGCCGCGCGCTAAGGCGGTCTGCAATGTCTTTTTCAAGGAGTTTGGCCACATCGAAAAGTGGCGCGACGGACGCTCCAGCTTTACGATAAGGACCAATTTCTCCATCTTCCAACAAAGTGGACCCTTCAAGCATCCGATAAGGAGCCTCCTTTGTCAAGGCCCGAGAATCATCGAAGCTAGGGCACAGGCTTTCAGAGACAGGCTGTTGGGTCTTGTGCTGGTATTTTTGGCATTCAATTTTTGCATTACCGCTCTCAATTTAACCTTGCTATTCTTCGGTATATAGTCACCCAGTCACACCTCTAAGGCCTTTACCTTGACCCATTATATCTCTGTTCAGGAGTCTGGTGTATCAGCGACGTACTGTAACGCACGCCTTGCGCAGAGCTTTGGCAGCTTTGGCGACCACCAGTACGCCCAGCGCTGAAAAGTATCAACCTCTACAAATTACTAATCGACTTCCGTAAATTCCAAATAATCACGAAAGTTATTCTCAGTGCACATAAAACTTTACACTGTATGTTGTAATTACTTACAAGGTATTTTATTAAGACTCATCCATTATTAAATTGTAAATAATATATTGTGTCCATTTAATCTAAACGAATTTGTTAATTAATTTTCCTCAAACCCTCAATCCATAAATCAACCATCAACTTTTGTGTATGCTAGAAGACAACATAAAACAATTAAAATAAAAAAAACTACGAATATGGTTTTGATCAACACGGTTGATAAAGATGTGCAGTCACTGCTTTTTCCGTTGAACTTAATTCTATACATTACATTCTGCACTAAATACCGAATTGTCAAAAACGTCATAAGGCCGATTGGTCCCGTGTTTCATTGTATCTCAATGACCGCAAAAGTGATAGGCATAGCTTCATTCATGTACTACACTTATAATGTGTCCCTACGCATACAATACCAACATATAACTTCGATATATTTCGGCACTTATTTCGACGTCATCTTCTATTGTTCAGGTTTGGCTACGAATTTCGTTATCGGCATCATGCGAACTAAAAACAATATACAGCTCGTCTTAACTTTTCAAAAAGTTCACCGTGTGCTCAACAAAGAAATCTATTTCAAACTTTTTGTCATGAATAATTGGGTTATTGTTTTTATTGCAACAAGTTGCAACTTGATTATTTCCACTTATTTTTTAACACGTCTCGGTTTTCCTTACTATTATGTATTTGCTGACTGTCTTTTGTCCGTTTACGACTTTAATGTAGTGTATGCGACTAGAATTATTAAATTATTGAAAAACAAAACTATTCTATGGAGTAATAAAATTTTAAATTATCCAGAATTGGGAGATACATATGATGAAAATTATAGAAAAAATGTGTTTCTGGCTTACGCCGATATATTGAAGTGCTATAACCACCACAAATATTGTTTTCAGCATTTTGTAAGTACTTAAACAATAATCTTGACTGTATTAGCGGGACATTCATAAGCTATTATATATTTTTATTTTTCTTTATTTTATCCAGTTAAAATGTGCATGCTCTGGTCTCCTGTAATTGCAGTAGCATAATTATGTTAAAGGACCCCATGTATAAGTAACTAAATCATTATATTTTTCAGATACTTTTTTATCTCATAGATTTATTTGCCCATACTCTGATATTCATAGAAAGTGCTATTGATGTGGTGAAATTAAACCTTAACATCGTAAGTGTTGTATTATTTTATTTTGTATTAATTATAATTTTATACCTTAACATAGTAAGTGTTGTATTATTTTATTTAACATAACATGCTCAATCATTTATTTGTTATAGGGAGTATCTTTGATGTCATTGGGAATGTTATGCTGGCTGATAAAAGCTTTGTCGTGGCAGACAATGATGACCATCGAGTATGAGAAATTCTACTTGGCCATTGAAAGCGTTAAAGATACTTGCGTTATTATTTTGAATTCCAATTGCTCAGGTTAATTTTTAGTCTCAATATTTCAAATAAAAAGTCCAATTTTTTTGAGATTCAGATTGAGATTCAGATTCATTTATTCATTGTAAAACATAGGTAGGTACATTACCAGTTCTTATTTAATACTTTGAGGGCGCTATGTTTTGCCTCAAGGGCGTACAAAGTAACATGCATTATAATTAGACCAAGAAATTAATATAGATTTTTGAATTACAAATAAAGAATTAAATAATTTAGATCATTTAAATAAAAAATAAAAAACATCGAGGTGTACAATTATCAATAACTTCGTCTGGTTCAAGATAAAGCGAGAGGGTTCTTTTTTTAGGTTATTTTAGCTTTAGATGGGAAATTATCCAATGACTTCTCCCGCTCTAGTACAGTGCGGTGTTTGATATTTTTTTTAAATTACAGACTAAAACCCAGTTCCAGAACCCCGGGTTTTCCTTTCAGAAACGTACCCAATGACCCCAGTGGGCTTCGACTTGCTGACATCTCTTGGTCCGGACGAAAACCGTATAGACGGACGGCGAGCTATCCATTGTTCGCCGTCGGGTAAGTCAGACTTTTACTGACTCAAACCCACCTATGTCCTTCGATTATGTTAACTCTTTCAAACATCCTGCAACCCTAGCGGGTACCGGCCCTGCTGGGCTCCTTCAGCTTTGCTGGCCACTCTTTGATTAGCACGTGGAACACAACGCGTCGACTATGGTTTGGTTTTTACCAGATAGTCGGGTGACCAGCTTAATTCCTATTGCTTGACATCCGCTATGGTGCCTGGGGCGTCTCCTGTGGTGGCAGTTGGGGTGTGAGGATGTACTCTCCCTCAAGGTTGCGGTGGTCAAATCCTTTTTTCGCATTACTGCTTCGTAGAAGAATGTGACTAATTTACATTCCCCCTTGCTACAAACAAACTCTTCAAGGGGCAGATTTTCACCGCATCCTCCGGAAAAGGTTCTGTAGATTATAACCACTAAACCATTTATAGTTCATTTAATTACAGCACTAATGAGCTAAAATGCGGCTGGGATATATTGCTTAAATACCGACTTAATTACAAACTACATATCGGTTTCATCGTCAGATTAGTTCGATGAGGAAAATAGTTTCTCCATTGCCATCGGCATAATTTATTTATTAAATCTAGACAACATCTGTTTGTGAAATTTCTTTGACCATCTGTGTTCTTCTAAATCAGTTCCATATCATCAAGTGGATAGTGGTTGTCAAAAATATCATTACTAAAAAGTGCGTACAATCCCTCAATTTCTCAAAGAACCCATTATTAGAACTGGATTTCATTATTAATGTGACAAAACTGAGATTATATTCTTTAAATTAAAATAAGAATTTATGAATTCTAAAATTGATTAATGGATATAAAAAATAATATATAATATGATAAAAAAAATCGAGCCACCTCTTTGTAAAGTTGGTTAAATATAAAGAAGAAGTGGAACTGTTTCTTAGTAGGGGGTAATCTATAGAAATGAATTCTAATCCTAATAGAAATGTTATCTCGAACAAATAAAGCTTCTTTTGGAAATACACACCAATTTTTTTATTAGTGCACAAAATGGGGCTCTGTCCGTACCTGTTACTGATCATATTTTTATAGTCAAAAGTAATAAAAACGAAAACTCAAAATTGTCCACGAAATTTTTCATAATTGATAAATTCATAATTGAATAAATCACTCCTAACAATTGCTACTAGAAATACTACGCTTAGTGTTTTTCCATTCTGATCGTGATTTATTCATTCATAATCAATAGCCTGTACAATATTTCCAAATACTAAGTGATATTTTGGGATATAAACCAACGCTAATAACTTTGCTGTATAAGAATATTATTTATCGAGAGATTTACTTAAATAATAACGAGACCTTTTCTAATAAGCCCTTTAAGTATTTGTACTAATTAAAAATTAGTGGTGTATATCTGATCTCATTAACCAAGCTATTTTGTTCATATTCTAATAACCTTAAAAATATAATATTAAAAATTATAATATAGGTACTAGCTGTCCCTAGCGGTTTCCTGTCTTTGATGGATCGTAATGTTATATAACCTATAGCCTTCCTCCAGGCTATATAATTATGGGCTATCTAACACTATAGGTAATAATTTTTCAATTCTAACCAGTTGTTCTTGAGATTGGCTCGTTCAAATTTATATAATATTATTATAATAATTTATATAGTTATAATCCACGAAGTTTTATTTTTCAAAAATAGTGACTTTGTAAATTCAGGTTTACACTTATGATGACAGTGTTGGCATTATGTAATGCACCTTTAAATTTTGATTAATAATAGAAAGTTTTGATTGCCTATTGTTTTCATACAATACGTTATCAAAACATCAATTTATTTTACATTTTTTTCTTTTTTCACAGATATCGAAAAAAGATTGTGTAAAAATATACTACGCTTAAATCGAGCATCATTCAGCAAGTTACGATTGTGTGGCCTGTTCTACGTAGACGTGTCGCTGCAGTTGTATATGATGAGTCTTCTTACGACCTACATTGTTGTATTGCTGCAATTTGCAGTTTTGTAATACAGATTTCATTAAACCGAAATTGTAATTATTTTATTGAATAATTCGACCTAAAATTGCAAGAATTTACTATTAGCTATTTACTATTTAATACGAGGCATGCCTTTCAAATTTTGTCGTTTGAAGAAAAAAACAACTAGAACCTTATAGTACTTTTTATTGTTTTTCAAAGTATTTACCACGTAGCTTCATACACTTTTCCCTTACTTCAAACCAGTTATTATAACATTTATTCCACTCTAAAGTGGAGGTGTTCAAAATGGCTGACTTGAAAGCGTCGACTGCTTCTTCACCGGACTGGAAACTTTGACCACGAAGACTTTTCTTAATTTTAAGAAATGTAAAGAAATCGTTAGGGCTTAGGTCAAGACTGTATAGAGGGTGGTCAAGAATTTCTACTTTTTTCTGCTTCAAATACTCAACCATTTGGCGAGCGCTGTGTGAGCTTGCGTTGTGTGATGCAGGATGATGCGTCACTTTGAGTTAGAGTTTCGATGTACGACGATGACTTGTGGTAAACAAACTGTGGTATACCACTCTGCGTTAACCGTTCTACGATCTTCAAGTGCCAGAAAGACCCAGATTGTCGATTGTTGTTTGGAATCAGGATCGTAGGCATAGAGTCAAGATTCGTCACCACTGATGATGTCGTAGACGTGATTTGACTCTCCTCAGTTGAACCTGTGCTTATTTTTTTACACTATCTGATTCGGGCCGCCTTGTGATTGTCGGAAAGCAGATGCGGTATCCAACGACCAAACTAGCTTTCTCACACCAAGCGCTTCATGTAAGATCATCTGAATGGTTGTCCCTGAGATGCCTAATAGAGCTTCTATCTCTCGATATGTCACATGACGAACTTTGAGAATTAGTTGTCTCACAGCAATGATGTTATCTTCAGTGAAGGCGGATTTTGGGCGTCCTTCACGAGATTTTTCACTAACACTAGTATGTCCACGTCATATGTTTGACAGTCCGCAGACATGGGGCTTCATCACTGAATACAGATGTTAGCTCTTCAAAACACTGAATCCGTGTCAGGCCTCTTCTAAAGTTGTAGAAAATTATTGCACGAACATTTTCCTTAGAAAAATTCATTTTCGTACGTAACCTGACAGATTCCAATTGACGCTGTGACTAAACAATAGCATTTATCCTAATACTTTCAACTGTTTTAAGATTCAAAATTTAAATACATTCGAGCATCGATATCTGTTTGCATGTTGACCTTTTCTACCTTCTCCTTTTTGCTTTCTCCGCGGAAGTGTTGCTCGATCTCTGCGAGAGACTTACCTTTGGTTTCTGGAACCATAAACAATACGAAGAAGAAGGCGATGGCACAGAAGCACGAGTACAGCCAGAATGTTCCCGCTGATGTTAGCACGGACTGTGGAGAGGAATAAATATGTACTACATACTAGATTACGCGTGCCGTACACTCATTTCAACCGACTCAGGTGCAGTGTCTGCTATGCACCTTGATATTGACGACATTAGCACAGTTTTGACGTTCATGCAGTCTGAGAACGGCGCTTATAAATTCAAATTAAAGTGAATCTGGACGTAAATAATAATTCTGTAGTAATTTAAGTAAAATTACTGGTTGACCAAGCAATATAATAGCTTCTAATATCGTAATAGTATGTTAGAAAACATATTATTTTATTAAAAAGACTTCCCATTTTACAATCATAGACTAAAACATGCAGATGTTCACTCCTACAAAAACCAGATTTTTACCTACAACTAGTTTAGTGAACACAGACTTGCATGGTCTTTTATTCCGTTTTTTTTTTGAATATTTTATTTAATGTTATTTCTTTTTTGTATAAATGATATCAATGAATTCCGTCAAATTCAAAAATTATGACGACGTGTATTTTTTGATACTGTAAAAACTCAGCAAGAAATGTCAGCAAATCATCAATCAGTTTTCATCGGTAAGTTTTGTCGTTAGGTAAGCATTCTGTCATTCGTTAGCACTTAGGTATTACGTATCTATCTAAATATCACGTGCAGATTAGTATTCAAATATACATTAGGTTCAGTTGAATTTGTAGTCCTTTGTGTGATATTGCATTACTGATATTGAGATTTCGTCCTTCACTATAATTATATTCTAGATTTGTTCACACTGGTCAGCCGAAAAGAAAAGAATGGATAAAAATCTCTTCAAGAGGATAGAAGTGAAAACACGTGGCTTTCTACAAAATATTCGTTTATCTGCTCTGCACACTTTTAAGCTGATCATACTCGTACTTTAGTTGCAAGAGATTAAAAAAAAAGTTTTAGCTGCAAAGAAAGTTATAAAATTACAACAGAAAAATAATAATTCGAAAAAAAACTGACTCTTTAACTGGAATTGTATTTTAAAGATAAATTTACCGTTGTTGTTTGTTCTGTTACTAGATATTAGCGGCGCAGTCCTGATCTTCATTCACTCAGGATAGCTGTTCTTCAGAATGATGATTACAATAAAGGGTACAATATTTTACGCGATTTTGAATTCACTTATTTATTAAAGTAGTAGAACGTGGTTTTTGAATTTACACTTACGAGGACTATTATTAAATTTTGAAACGGAATGTTATCCCCTTCTCTGTTGCGGCGTAATTGTGCATGTGCAACGATGGTTGCAGTTCGCGAATTTTTCGCGCGCAAATTTCGCTTCAATTGGCGATAAAAATCTATATGGATAACATGTCAGTACAATATGTTGAACGAAACGTGTAAGTGCCGCGAAATTCATGGCGCTTAAGACATATTGGTCTTGAAAAAATATCCTCTAAAAGCTATCTAAGCGCTGTATGTTTTAATAGTTTTGTTAGACGACATAATGCCAATCTAGCGCTGCAGCGAACTTTTGTTTTAACTTTTCAGTATTTTGACAAATAGTTTCCATGAACGTGCTTGTCTATCGCTAGAATATAAGTCGATGCATTCGAGTATAGCACAGTTCCAAATTCAAAATTGCCGGGAAATATGGAAACGACAGAACTTAAAAGGCATGCCTAGTAAATGCAAATAATATTTATCAATATATGAAGGAATATTACTTGTCCTTGTAATTATGTTATGTTACGTTTTTAACCGACTTCAAAAAAAAGAAAGAGGTTATCAATTCGGTTGTAAGTTTTTTTTTATGTTTGTTACCTCAGAACTCCGTCGTTTAAGGACTAATTTGCAATTTAATTTTCTTCACTAAGAGAGCACTTTCCAAAATTCACCCCCTAAGGGAAAGTATGGGGATCTAAAGTTTGTATGGGTAAACTTACGGGCGAATCCGCTGGCAGAAGCTAGTTCATAATGAAGTTGTAATGAACTGTAATAGTACATTTTGATACAAGTGCAGAAAGTTTGTCATTGCGACCGAGGCGGAATTCACACGAGTCGTAAGCGAGTGTTATGGAGCCGAGGGCTGCAGTGACAAATTTTGACGTGTATTAAACAACTTTTCATTGGCACTTTTCTGCACTAGTGTGGAAAACAGTCTATTGCGTGCCTATAAGTGGTGGGATAAGAGCGGGTTTTCGAGAAAGTGTATTGAAAATGTATATTAAACCTCGTCGTGAAGAGTCCTCGCATGCACATAATTGCGTCCAACGTGGAACGCCCCCTGCTGAAGCCAAACTGGCTGTCTATAAGATCCGGCCCCACCTTTTGGTGGGGCCGGATCGTCCGGCAGCCACGTGCTAAGGTGGTCTGCAATTTCTTTTTCAAGGAGTTTGGCCACATCTTTGGCGCCGCAAGCTTTGGCGACCACCAGTACGCCTAGCGCTGGAAAGTATCAACCTCTGCAGACTACTAATCGACTTCCGTAAATTCCAAATAATCACGAAAGTTATTCTCAGTGCACACAAAACTTTTCACCGTATGTTGTAATTACTTAAAAGGTATTTATTAAAGACTCATTCATTATTAAACTATAAAAAATATATTGTGTCCATTTAGTCTAAACGAATTTATTGATTAATTTTCCTCAAACCCTCAATCAATGAATCAACCATTCGTGTGTGCTAGAAGACAACATAAAAACTGAAAACAATATAAAACCATTAAAAAAAAAAAAAAACAATGAATATGGTTTTGATCAACACGGTTGATAAAGATGTGCAGTCACTGCTTTTTCCGTTTAACTTAATTCTATACATTACATTCTGCACTAAATACCGAATTGTCAAAAACGTCATAAGGCCGAATGGTCCCGTGTTTAATTGTATCTCAATAACCGCAAAAGTGATAGGCATAGCTTCATTCATGTACTATACCTATAATTTGTCCATACACCTACAATATCGACCAATTACTTCGATATATCTCGGCACTTATTTCGACGTCATCTTCTATTGTTTAGGTTTGGCTATGAGTTTCGTTATCGGCATCATGCGAACTAAAAACAATATACAGCTCGTCTTAACTTTTCAGAAAGTTCACCGTGTACTAAACAACGAAATCTATTTCAAACTTTTTATCATAAAAAATTGGGTTATTGTTTTTATTGCAACCAGTTCGTACTTGATTGTTTCCACTTATTTTTTAACACGTCTCGGTTTTCCTTACTATTATGTATTTGCTGACTGTCTTTTGGCCTTTTACGAATTTAATGTATTGTATGCGACTAGAGTTATTAAATTATTGAAAAACAAAGTCATTCTGTGGAGTATTAAAATTTTAAATTATCCAGAATTGGGAGATACATATAATGAAAATTATATAAAAAAAGTGTTTCTGGCTTACGCCGATATATTAAAGTGCTATAACCATCACAAATATTGTTTTCAGCATTTTGTAAGTACTTAAATACTAATCTTGGCTGTATTAGCGGGACATTCATAAGCTATTAAATAATTTTATTTGTTCTTTTTGTTACCCATTTAAAATGTGCATGCTGTGGTCTCCTGTAACTACAGTAGCATATGTTAAAGGACCCCATGTGTGTGATTTGTATTATAACCGTGTTACCTTTGTTGGGGATCCAGATCGAAATAATTTTATAAATAAAAATTATTTCAATGAATTTGTATTAGACAAAATGAATATTTGGCTAAACAAACATCTCAATTAAAAGGTATAATTAAATCATTATATTTTTCAGATACTTTATTATCTCGTAGATTTATTTACCCATACTCTGATATTCATTGAAAATGCTATTAATGTGTTGAAATTAAACCTTAACATAGTAAGTGCTGTATTATTTTCATCATCGTCATCATCTTCCTGCCCTTGTCCCGTTTTATTTGGGGTCGGCGCAACACGTTTTTTTCTTCCATTCTGTCTCTTGTCACGCTATTACTAACTCCCTTTTCTTTCATATCACTTCTAACACAATCCATCCATCTTAGTAGAATCTCTATCTTGTTATTGTCATTTTTCTTGTCTTATTGTATCTTGTATCTTTATCTTGTAGATAGTAGTAGTGCTGTATTATTTATAATTTTATATTCAACATAAAATTATTATGCTCAATCATTTATTTGTTATAGGAAATAGCATCTTTGATGTCATTGGGAACGTTATGCTGGCTGATAAAAGATTTGACGTGGCAGACAATGATGACCATCGAGTATGAGAAATTCTACTTGGCCATTGAAAGTGTTCAAGATACTTGCGTTATTATTTTGAATTCCAATTGCTCAGGTTAATTTTAGTCTCAAAATTTCAAATACGATGTCCAATTTTTTTTCACATGTTTTTTTTTAAGGTACAATCATCAAAATAACTTCTTCTGGTTCAAGGTAAAGCGAGAGGGTTCTTATTTTAGGTTTTTCTTATTCATTATTTATTTATTTATGTACACACAAACACTTAAAATCGAATAGAACAAATACAGATAAAAGAGTGCAAAGGTCCTGCTTATTTCTAACGAAATTTCTTCCAGCAGACCTATGACAGGAGAGTTTCTTTGTTTAGTTGGGAAATTATTCAATGACTTCTTTCGCTCTAGTATGATCCGGGATTAGATTTTGTTTTTGAATTACATACTAAAACCCAGTTTCAGAATCCCGGGATTTCCTTTCAGAAACGTACCTAATGGCCCCAGTTGGGCACGCCGTAATTATGGCGGTAAGTCCCTTCTTTGAGGAGTGGCTGGAAAGGCAACACGGCGTCATTACCTTCCGCATGACGCAGGTTCTCACCGGACACGGTAAGTTCGGCAAGTTCCTGCACCGGATTCGTGCGGAAGCGACGCCCAGGTGTCGCCACGGTGGAGTTGTGCCCCGGTTGGGCAGAGCAACGCCGTGTCCTCGTGGGGGTAATTGGCGGCGGCTATCTCTCGCGCCGGGCCTTGGTACAGGCCATGGTCCGAGGCGAGGAGGAGTGGCAGGCGGTCGCCTCCTTCTGCGAAGCAGTAATGCTTGCAAAGGAGGCGGCCGATCGCGTGAGGCAGCGGTCTTCACGCCCCAACCGCCGCCGGGATTCCGATCCCGATTTCCGGCCACCGTAGGCGCGGGCTTGCGGACGGCGAGCAATGGGTGGCTTGCCGTCCGACCGTCCGGTAACCGTCCGGACCAAGCCCAAGTCGTCAACGGCGCGTGCTGTTCCACGCGTGTCTCAAGGAGATGTCAGCAACTGTAGGGGCCCAGCAGGGTCGAGGCCTACTGGGGCCAAGGGTCTGATTCTGAAAGGAAGACTCGGCCCTGGTACGAAAGGCAACGAAGGAACAGGAGTGGGTTTTTAGTCAGTAAAAGTCTGACACTATCTCCCGCCCCGCCCAAGAGCGGGGGATGTCATAAGGTGATTTTCCCACCGAAAAAAAAAAAAAAAAACCTAATGGCCCCAGTAGGCTTCGACTTGCTGACATCTTTTAGTCAGGACGAAAACTGGACGGCTGGACGGCAAGCTACCCATTGTTTGCCGTCGAGTATGTCAGACTTTCACTGACTTAAAACTACCTGTGTTTTTCGGTTGTTTTTTCGTTTCAGGGCCATATTAACTCTTTCAAACGTCCCTGCAACTCTAGCACTGCCCTACTGGGCTCCATCAGTTTTGCTGACCACTCTTTGATTAGCACATGGATGGTCGGGTGACGAGACTAATTCCTATAGATTAACATCAGATATGGTGCTTGGGACGTCTTCTGTTATGGCAGTTGGGGTGTGAGGATGTACTCTCCCTCAAGGTTGCGGTGGTCAAATCCTTCGTTCGCATTACTGCTTCGTAGAAGGATGTGACTAATTTACATTCCCCCTTGCAACAGTCCAACTCTTAAAGGACACAGCGGCATTTCACCCAAAAGAAGCAGATTTCCAACGTGTCCTCTGGAAAAGCTTCTATAGAATATAACCATTAAATCATTTAACGTTTATTTAATTACAGTTCTAATAAGCCAAAATACGGCTGGGATAAATTACTTAAATACCGACTTCAATACAAATTACCTTTCGGTTTCATGATCAGATTAGTTCGATAAGGAAAATAGTTCCTCAATTTTCATCAGCATAAATTATTTATTAAATCTAGACATCATCTGTGTTTGTGAAATTCCTTTGAACATCTGTGTTCTTCTTCATCAGTTCCATATCATCAAGCGGATAGTGGTTGTCAGAATATCCGATACCGAGAAGTGCGTATAATCCCACAATTTCACAAATAACCCATTATTAGAACTGTATTTTATTATTAATGTGACAAATCTGAAATTATATTCTTCAAATTAAAATAAGAATTTACGAATTCTAAAATTGATTGATGAATCATAAAAAACATTTGAACCTCCTCTTTTTTAAAGTCGCTTAAATAAAAAAAAGTTAAACCTGTTTCTTTGTAGGCGGTAATCTATAGAAATGGATTCTAATTCTAATAGAAATGTTATCTCGAACAAATAAAGCTTCTTATGGAAATACACCCCTATTTTCTTAATTAGTGCAAAAAAATGGAGCTCTATCCGTTACTGTAAATATTTTTGTAGTCAAAAGTAACGAAATCCCAAAATTGTCCACGAAAATTGGTCATAATTGGTAAATTCATAATTGAATAAAATAGCTTGTACAATATTTCCAAATATTGAGTTATATTTTGGGCTATAAACAAACGCTAATAACTTTGCTGTTTATGAATATTATTTATTGAGACTTTACTTAAATAATAACGAGACCTTTTCTATGAAACTCCTAGTATTAGTACCAATAAAAAAATAGTGGTGTCCATATACCAGATCTCATTAATGAAGCTATTTTGTTCATATTCTAATAACCTTATAATATAATATTCAAAATTATAATATACTAGTTGCCCCAGCGGTTACATCCACGACTTTGATGGATCATAATGTAAAGTTATATAACCTATAGCCTTCATCCATGCTATATATGGGCTATCTAACACTATAGGTAATAATTTTTCAATTCAAACCAGTTCTTCCTGAGATTGGCTCGTTCAAATTTATATAATATTATTATAATAACTTTTTAGTACGAGTATAATCCACGTAAGGTTTATTTTTCAAAAATTTTGACTTTGTCAGTGTTGGCATTATGTAAAGCACCTTTCAATTTTGATTATTAATAGAAAATTTTTGATCGCCTATTTTTTTCGTACACTACGGTAACAAAACATAAATTTATTTTGCATTTTTTTTTCACAGTTATCGAAAAAAGATTGTGCAAAAATATATTACGCTTAAATCGAGCATCATTCAGCAAGTTACGATTGTGTGGCCTGTTCTACGTAGACGTGTCGCTGCAGTTGTATATGATGAGTCTTCTTACGACCTACGTTGTTGTGTTGCTGCAATTTGCAGTTTTGTAATACAGAATTTCAATAAATTGAAATTGTAATTCAATTTCGTAGAGTAATCATTTTATTGAATAATTCGACTTAAAATTGCAAGAATTTACTATTAGCATTAAGTTTTTTTTTTATATAAAACATTAAATAATTCTTAAAAGAAATGTAAACAATATATCAATATGTGAAGAAATTACTTGTCCCTGTAATTATGTTATGTTTTAGCTATAGTAATTATAGTCATCACTTAGTTTCTTATCTATATTTTAGTATGTACCTAGGTATGTACATATTTGTATATCTTAAACCCCATTCCGTTCTAATTCCTAAGAATACTTTCCCTTAACCGCCCGACACCTATTACAGAGAATATGAAACGTTCTCATTGGGACATTTACTAATGACACAAACGTCTTAGTCGATGAAACACGGTTTAGGTATACACTTCCTAAAGAAGTGCGTACCTAAACCCGCATAGAAATACGAACTGCAATTATGAGGTACGGCTTGGTTTGAATCAAAATTAATGTGCAAGATAATAACCCAGGAAATAATTTAAAATTAAAACAGTTAAGAATGAAGTAACAGATTCTCTCACAGCTTACAAAAATGGGTATAGAAATGCATTCTAACCACTTTGTAAACAATTTGATGGACAAATTTCAAAACACAAAATTTTATAGATTATAGAGAAAAGCACTACAGGATCTTACTATCAATAAAAGATGCCATAGTTGATAATCACAAAGGCATATCAATTGTATTGTATGAGCAAATTAAGTACCTAAGTATTACAAATGTAATGTTGAAGTAAAATAGAAACGTTTGATGGTAGCTCTAATGTTTTGAAGCGATAGTCTGACAAAATACCACTTTTGTTAAATCATTTAAAAGGCGAATTACATTATTACATTTCACTTAACTGCTTTCACCAATTCCAAATAATCACGAAGTTTATATTGTACGAAATGGCGCATGTAGAAAAAATCACCCTATATGTTGTATCTCATTTTGTTAAAACTGGTTCATTACATTATTACATCGTACAGTAATAAATTGTAAACAATCGATTGTGTCTATATATTAGCCTTAATTTATTTTATAAATGTTGGTTATTTTCCTCACACTATTATAATATGAATCATTCATCAACTTTTGAGTGTGTTAGAAGACTACAAGCATGAATATTATTCGAAACACTCAAAAAAAACATAATGGGAATACTGTTTCGATCAATACAGTTGATAAAGATGTGCAGGCACTGCTTTTTCCTTTGAACTTAATGCTATACGTCATTTTCTGTCCCAAATATCGCATTATCAAAAATATCATAAGGCCAAATTGTCCTATGTTTATTTGTGTCTCAATAACCACAAAAGTGTTATTCATTGTTTCATACATATACTACATTTATGATAGTATCCTTGAATGAATACGGAGAAATCACTTTGATGTATGTCAGCGCTTGTTTCGACTGCATCTTTTATTGTGTTGGATTGGCTATGAATTTCGTAATTGGCATCATGCAAACAAAAAGCTTTGTACAACTCATATTAATTTTTCAAAAAATTAATCGTGTGCTCAACAACGAAATCTATTTAAAACACTTTATCATTTATAACTGGATTATTGCATTTATTGCCACAAGTTCCTACGTGATTATTTCAACTTATTTTATGACACGTCTTGGGTTTCCTTACTACTATATACTTATTACGTATCTTTTGGCGGTTTACGACTTTAATTTAGTGTATGCAACTAGAGTAATTAAATTATTGGAAAGCAAAATCATTCTGTGGAAGACTCAAGTTTTAAATTATCCAGAAACAAAATGATAAGTATAGGAAAACTGTGTTTCAGGCTTACACCAATATATTGAAGTGTTATAACAACAACAAATATTGTTTTCAGTATTTTGTGAGCATTTTAAAACTTCTCTTTGCTCTTATAACGAGACACTGCCTTTCATTTGAATTCATTTATATTAGACAAAGTAATATTTTAAAATTTTTCAGATACTTTTCCACCTCATCAATGCATTTATCCATACACTGGTTTTTGTTGAAGACACTATTGACGTGATGAAATTGTCCCTTGACGTAGTAAGTACTACATTATTTCATTTTTTTTATTAGACTTAATACAATTTGTTCAATCATTTATTCGTTGTAGAAAGTAGCATCTTTGATTTCAGTGGCAGCGTTAATCTGGTTGATAAAAGATTTGGCATGGCAGATATTGATGACAATATGCCATTGAAAGTGTTCAAGATACTTGTGCAATTATTTTGAAATCCACTTGCTCAGGTAAATTTTTAATCTCAAAATTAAGTTTTTATAGCTTAAATCATTTATAACTAGAGAACATCTCATTATGATTCCAATGCCAAAATGCGGCAAGGATTGTAATTTTTAATTATGGCTGCCGTTTCTAGCTTCATCGACAAATTAGCTCAATAGTAATTTATAGCCAGAGTGCAACTTCTGACAATTGTAATACACTAGTATATATTGTTTTATTATACTGATATTCTAAAGCCCATCTTCCAAATTCATCATCACATTAATGTGATGTTACCAATTTTATCAGCACAATTTGACATTTTAATATAGTCGCTTGACATTTTTCTCAAGACGTCTGTGTATTCATAAAATTTTGCTGGTCATTTGTAATCTCTTTCATCAGTTCCACATCATCAAGTAAATAGTGGTTACTAAAAATAATACCACCATTTATAAGCGTATATTACTTTAAGAGTTTCCTCAAGGATATCAGTAACAAAACCAAGTTATGAGAACAATGGGAGCAATCTGAAAATTTATATAGGTAATAATAATAATATTCCACAACTATCACACAACGCCGTCTATTTCCAAGCTAAGCCTAGCTTGCGTTATAAGTACTAGACAACTGATAAACATACTTATGTATTTCTAAATACATACATAATATAGATAAATTACACCCAGACACAGTACAAATGATCATACTAATCACACAAACATTTGTCCTGGGTGGGAATCAAACCCACGTCCTCCAGCATAGCAGTCAGGGCCACTAACCACCAAACCAACAGGCCAGTCAAATATATCCAAACAGTTAAAAAAGATTTTTCCAAATTTATTTTTATATAAGTTCTGAAGTTGAAGAATCATAAAAAGAAACGAATATATCTAAAGTGAGAGGTTCAAACTTTTTTTGAGGTCGGTTTGAAATAGTAGAAAGAAGCAAAACTGTTTTTTTTAGTAATCAGTGAAAAAAGGTACTGATCCAAATTGGTATAATTATTCCCAATAAATTATCGCTTTATATGGAAGCTATCTCTAGCCATCTTCATCTTAGCTTCCAAAAATAATAATGCTCATGTTCCAATTGCTACTTTGTTACTCTAAGGTTACACTAACGATGGCAGCGTAAGCGTGTAAAAAGCGCTTTTGAAATTTTGGGTAAAAGTAGGCATTTATTCCCAGATGACGAAAAAAGAATGTGCAAAAATATACTACGCTTGAATCGAGTATCATTCAGCAAGATACGTGTGTGCGGCCTGTTCTACGTAGACGTATCACTGCAATTAAATATGATGAGTCTTCTTACAAACCATATTATTGTATTGCTACAATTCGCATTTTTGTAATACAGACTTTCATGAACCAAAATTGTAAAAGAATTTCATAGAGTAATTGTTTTATCGAACGATTCGGCCAAAATTGCAAGCACTTACTTTTAGTATGAAGTTTTTTTGTTACGAAATAAAGGCATAAATGTATAAATCTTAACAGATTGAATAAAATAGCTGGTTAACTTCTTAAATAATAAAATTATTGAACTATTTTCTTCTTACAGTTTAATTTTTTTCACACCATCTCCTCCTCTAGTAGTATTCTTCATTACTGAGAGTCGTGCAGTTCCCACTGGATTAGCTTTTTACTGATAGTGTCTCGCCATCTATAACGGTTCTTGGCATCATGAAGTCCAACGTGCAATTGGGTGTCCAATATGGAGTGAACCTGGTCTGCCCATCTTTTTGGACTGCGGCCTCTTGGTAAAATGCCATTAACCGTGCCAGTTAAGATGAGCTGTTCTAGGTTGTGGTCATTCCTGGATCCCTCATTATAATACAATTGTCAATTATTAATTTATGTCAGTACTAATATTATTTTCATTTTAAGAAGCCAAGATACTCCTGCTCCTTTTGGAATGCAAATTACAGAAAAAATTATGTGACAAATTGTCTGCATCAGTGTAGGATCTTGTAACTGCAAAACCGTTTTTGTTTTTTATATAAATAATGAATAATTCTAAAAAAAAAATGCAAACAATTAGGCATCTTACTCACACTATTTTTTGCGTGTATGGTTTAATTTTTTTTAATTTAAATAAAATTAATCTCATGTAAAAATTCTATTTTTGTATACATATATAATGTTCTGTACTAATACGAGCCAGCTGCTACGTAAGGTTGAAATGGGACTGGGCAGGACCTTATATTATATCTACCGCATGCCCAACAAACTGTGGGCCAAAGTAGCACAAAGTTGGTGCCCTGAAACAGTACGACGGACCACAAAGGAGATGACGCAATGAAATTGACAGATTCTACCAGAACTGGCAAGAGGAAACGTGGGCACGCGAGAGATGAAAGGAGTGAAGGGAGGCCTTTGCATAGGAGTGGGACAGAACAGGCTAACAAAAAAAAAACCAAATGTGAATGATTTTTTATATTATGATACTTGAAAGAAAAGAATTTAACAATGAATAATAATAATAAAAGCTTTTATTTCAGACCATTTAATCCTTATCATATCATAGCTTAATATAGCCTTTCAACACATCCAAAAAGCACAAAAAATACAAAGAGAAGCCCTAGTTATAAAAATTAAAACAGAGATATAATTATTAGCGTTTGAGCACCACGAGAAAGTCTTTGGACTGAACTGGACTGGACCGTCTGTCCCGGGTAAAAACCGGAGACGGTCCAGTTAACTGAATTCAAGAAAACGGTCACTTGTCGGAACCAAATCGGCTGGGCACCGTTCGGGAAGCTGCTTGATATAACCTGGTGAGGGTTATTGTATTAACAATTGGCCTATAGGCTAAGCCTAACAGTGGACGTCTTTTAGCTGAAATGATGATGTTTTTTTTTATTAATGATAGGCTCGCGTTTGACCACCATCTCACCTGATGGTAAGCGATGATGTGGTCGACGATGGGGCACGCTTGCCTAGAAGTAGCCTATTCACTCTTGACTTGATGATAGTAATTGTTTGTTATGTCCAAGTTTTAACTGTTATTAAGAATTTAGAGTGCTACGGACACGTGAGTTGTTATTGCAATATGCAGATTATGTGTATGCTTAGTAAAATTAGATATTTTGTCACTTGCGTATCTATGTTGTTGCTATCATAACAGTACTTGCGTTGTTGAAAAGCTGCCGTGGGAGGAACATCTTGCTTTTGTTGAATGATGTTTTGAGAATATTATTGTAATATTAATCGTAATATAACGAGTCGCTTTCATCATCACAGTTTATAAAGAGGGTTTGACTCAGTAATTAATAAAAGTTATCCTAATCAAGACTGTTTGTAACACTCCTGATTAGGATAACTTTTATTACAGGAAAAGATTTAAAATTTGATAGACCTAATAGCACAAATTTTACAGTCACTGAAATTAAGGAGGATTTCATCGACAAAGGTAAATTTAATAAATAGGTAGAGACTGTTTAGCAAAAAGAGGTGATTGCTTCCCATACCGTCTCACTCCTTACCACCGTGAATCAATGCCGAACGCCAGAACTCGCCGTTATTGACGACCTCCTCTAGGATACGGTAGTGCTCCGACACCACCAACTTCCATCTTCATCGTGTGCTCTCCACAAATCGTAAAGCAGTACAAAATGCCTTCACATAGTTTGTGGTGTCTAGATCCTTGGGATTCTATTACAAAGGTTCAAATGATTTTCGAATTAAATGGTACTTTAGATACCATTTTTGTAGGTAAATACGAGTACTTCGAATAAATTAATATTTAGAATTTTATTTTACTAAAAAAAAACTGTTGAAATTAATCATATTTTTGTCCCGATATTTAAGGAGCTCTCTCAATTTCTTTTATTTTTTCAGATATAGATTCTTATATAGATTAAATCCTTACAAAAAACCCTTTTAAATTTTATATTACTTTAAATCACATATTTAATTTTCTACAACCATGATCCTTCTAAAAGTTTCTTTCCGTATCACCGAAAATATTTTCAGACTAATTTGAAAGTATATTCTTTAAAAAAAAAGAATAATTTTCTTTGAAAAAAATGATGGGTTCTGTGCATCTTGCATCCATCGGATTCCTCACCAGGTCGTTGGTCAACCTTGTGGGAGGCCGTCCAACGCCGTGTCTTCCGGTACGTGGTCGTCACTCTAAAACCTTTCGTCCCCATCGACAATCGAAAAAACACAGCTAAACATTAAACCTTCCCCTTTTTTCTGTAGTCAATTAAAAGATAATGCTTGTAATTTAGGATCAATTAATCAACAAAATAATTACTCTCCAAAATTCAATTATAAATTCAGTTTATTAAAATCAGTTTTACAGAAATGCGAATTGTAGCAATACGATAGTGTAGTTCGACAGACGACTCATTACACTTAATTGTAGCGACACGTCTACGTAGAACAAGCCGCACACACGTATCTTGCTGAATGATGCTCGATTTAAGCGTAGTATATTTTTGCACAATCTTTTTTCATAATCTGTGAAGAATGCAAAGTCAACGGATGTGGTGATAACATTTATATAATATCAAAAGGCATTGGGATCTCTAGTGTTAATCTAAATTTAAAAGGAAAAAAAAACTTTGCGCCACATTAGGAATTTTTCCTGTATCATAGATGCGTTTACAAACATAGAGATTCATAAACACCCAGACCCGGAACAACTAGACAAATATTTTTTTCATGGTAATAAATGATAATGATAAATTATATTTTTTTATTTTGTAAATAGGTTTAAAAAACACTTTTACACGTCAATTTTTTTTTTTCGTCATTTTTAAACTAGATGAGGCCGGTGTTTTCTAGCTACGACTACCCTGAGAAGAAACACCGAAACAAACTCAGGGGTCAAATTCTCTTTTAAAGTTCATACAGTAAATATGTAATGGTCAAATCACATGAGAACCATGCATATAATGCTGCCATCATTAGTGTAGGCTCGAAGTAATAAAGTTATGATTGGATTATATCGCACCATTATTTTTCGAAGATATTTTTATCTAATATTGAACTAAGATGCGAAACTATTTTCTCGTGAATAATATAAGGTACTATAATGATTAGTTAGTACCTACTTCCATACATACAAACTGAAAAAAAAATCCTCACCTCCTCCTCCTTCTCCTCTTGACAAACGTTCAATTTAAATGAAATTCTAAAACTAAAACTAACCTGAGCAATTTGAATTCAAAATGATAATACAAGTATCTTGAACACTTTCAATGGCCAAGTAGAATTTCTCACATTCGATAGTCATCATTGTATGCCATGTCAAATCTTTTATCAGCCAGCCCAACACGGCCATTGTCATCAAAGATGCTGCTTTCTGTAACAAATAATTAATGATTATGCGAATTGTGTTAAGCCAAATAATAAGAAACAAAATAAAGTGAATATAGCTCTTACTATGTTAAAAATTATTTTAACCAAGTCAATAGCATCCTTTATATAAATCAGAGTATGGATGAATAAATTTATGAGGTAGTAAAGTATCTGAAAAGTGTTATTATTAAATTAAACATAAATAATACAAATAACCAGTAAGGTGTTTTGTTTAGCTAAATTTCCTCCCATTTTATGGAAATTATTTTCAATGACGCGTTAAAAAAGGTAAAGATTGGTATTAAGGTACTAACAAATTGCTGAAAACAACATTTGTAATTATCGTAGCATTCCAATATATAAGCATAAGCCTGAAACACGTTTTTCCTGTAATTTTCATCAGGCGTGTCTCTAAATCCTGGATAATTTAACACTTCAATTCTCCATAGAACGATTTTTTTTTCCAACATTTTGATAATTCTGGTCGCATAAACTACATTGAAATCGAAAACTGCCAAAAGGTAGCAAAAAAATATAAAAAAGTAAGGCAAATTGAGCTGTATTGAAAAATAAGTGGACATAATCATGTAGGAACTTGTAGCAATAAATACAATAATCCAATTATGAATAACAAAGTAATTGAAATAGGTTTCGTTGTTGAGCACATTGTGAACTTTTTGAAAAGTTAAGACGAGCTGGATAACGTTTTTAGTTCGCATGATGCCGATAACGAAGTTCATTGCCAAACCAAAACAATAAAACAGGCAGTCAAAATAAGTGCTGATGTACGTGAAAATGGTTTGCCTTTGTCCATTTAGGGCCGCAATACAGGCGTAGTATATGAATAAAATCATGAAAAATACGTTTGCGAACATTAAGACACAATTGAAGATAAAGCCAATTGGCGTTATGAAATTTTCTTTGATGCGATATTTAGGGCAAAAGATAATATTTAGCATTAAGTTCAAAGGAAAAAGCAGTGATTGCACGTCTTTATCAACTATGTTGATCAAAGCAATATTCACTGTATGTTTTTTCAGAATATTTTTTAAAGTTTTCATGTTCTTGTAGTCTTCTAGTATACACAAGTGGATTGTTGATTCATTAACTGACGGTATGATGAAAGTGACCAATACCAAATTAATTTAGATTAAATGGACACAGTCAATGGCTATCAATTTATTACGGTACTGTGAACCTAATGAATGAGTCTTTATAAAATATTACTAAAGTATAATGTACAGGATGAATTCGTAGATGTGCACCATTTTGGAGAATATAATTTACAAAAT
This sequence comes from Mythimna pallens, assembly GCA_961205895.1. Classification (NCBI taxonomy): domain Eukaryota; kingdom Metazoa; phylum Arthropoda; class Insecta; order Lepidoptera; family Noctuidae; genus Mythimna; species Mythimna pallens. The sequence continues at coordinate 25,741,448 of OY540828.1, read as the reverse complement.
GTGAAAGAAAGATTAGTATCTTGCTGAGGTTGATACTTATATCACTGTTGTATCAAACGGTATCTTTCTGATGAATAATGTTCCATGTTGAAATGTTTAAAGAAAAGTTTACTTGGAATAAATTCACCGTTATAATAATTTAATAATATTAATTTTCATATTATGTTAGAATTCACTAACGTTTGATAATAATAAACTAATGAATTTTATAACAAATGATTTATCAAGATAGCTCTGAAAGTCATAGTAATCTTAGACTGGTTATTATTTTGATGATCGACCCTAACATTCAATACAACTTAAAAGAATTAAACATTTATAATTAAGTACGTTATATATTTTGAAGAAAGAATAACACCACACTATTAGAAGGGAAAATGAGATCATAATGCGAAGCTGTATTTGGCAGGCGGCGGCCGAATTAGCGACATGCGAGGTTGCTACCTCTCTTTCGGACTCAAGGTGACCCTGCAGAAGTCTAAAGCTATGCTACTTAGGGACTGAAGACTGAAGAAATACTGAAAGTTTCTGGGTTCTGATAAATAAGACTAGATATAAGACTTACGATACGTTTATTGTTTTTCAATGTATATTCCATCGCAATTAATGCATTTTTGCATTCGCTAAATCCACTGCACAAAGAAGTTGGACCAGTTCTGTTTAGGGACCTCTTCAATGGCTTCACTGCCGATTCAGGTTTGGCTTGTAAAAGTTTGTTTTTAATTTTTGGAAACAAATTGAAGTCGCAGGGTGCGAGGTCCGGGCTTTAAGGCGGATGCGTCATCAGTTGATCATTGAAGCCTTCAAATAGGCTTCTTTTACCTTAGCGGAATTTGAGGATGTATTATCGTGGTGGAGGAGCACATTGCTGCGAAGACGCTTATCGCGAACTTTTTCTAAGACTTTGGGCAAGCAAGTGTTGACGTACCAATCTGCAGTCACTGACCTCAACCTATCATCTTCAAGCGATACTGTAGTGTAATGTTCTATAGCATAGCATAATCAGCCTTTTAATGTTCCCACTGTTGGGACTCAGGCCTCCTCTCTAGGAGGGGGAATGGGCAGTAATCCACCACGCGGGACTAGTGCGGGATGGTGAATGTCACATGTCTCTGATTTTTTGGGTCTAGGACATGCCGGTTTCCTCACGATGTTTTTCTTTACCGTTTTGAGGGCAGTGGTGATGAAATAAATTACACAAAGTGATGCGCCTGGCTAGGTTTGAACCCGCGACCTACAACTCGTAAGTCGGGGCCGTTACCACTCGGCTGCCAATGCTCTCCTGTGTAATGTTCTGATTTGCCGAAAAAAGAAGCAACCATATTTTTCCAACACTGACTTTTCTTGACTTTCGTCGGCACATCTTCGGTCATAAAAGTAGGCATTTATTCCCAGATGACGAAAAAAGAATGTGCAAAAATATACTACGCTTGAATCGAGTATCATTCAGCAAGATACGTGTGTGCGGCCTGATCTACGTTGACGTATCACTGCAATTAAATATGATGAGTCTTCTTACAAACTATATTATTGTATTGCTACAGTTCGCATTTTTGTAATACAGACTTTCATGAACCAAAATTGTAAAAGAATTTCATAGAATAATTGTTTTATCGAACGATTCGGCCAAAATTGCAAACTTTTTTTAGTATGAAGTTTTTTTGTTACCAAATAAGGCATAAATGTGTAAATCTTAACAGATTGAATAAAATAGCTGGTTAAATTCTTAAATAATAAAATTATTGAACTATTTTCTTCTTACAGTTTTATTTTTTTCACACCATCTCCTCCTCTAGTAGTATTTTTCATTACTGAGAGTCGTGAAGTTCCCACTGGATTAGCTTTTTACTGATAGTATCTCGCCATCCATAACGGTTCTTGGCATCATGAAGTCCGACGTGCAATTGGGTGTCCAATATGGAGTGAACCTGGTCTGCCTATCATTTTGGACTGTGGCCTCTTGGTAGAATGCCATTAGCCGTGCCAGTTACGATGAGCTGTTCTAGGTTGTGGTCATTCCTAGATCCCTCATTATAATACAATTGTCAATCATTAATTTATATCAGTAATAATATTATTTTCATTATAAGGAGCCAAGATACTCCTGCTCCTTTTGGAATGCAAATTACAGAAAAAATTATGTGACAAATTGTCAGCATCAGTGTAGGATCTTGTAACTACAAAACCGTTTTTGTTTTTTATATAAATAATGAATAACTCTAAAAAAAATGCAAACAATTAGGCATCTTACTCACTGTTTAAATTTTTTAAATTTAAGTAAAATTAATCTCATGTAAAAATTCTATTTTTGTATACATATATAATGTTCTGCACTAATACGAGCCAGCTGCTACGTAAGGTTGAAATGGGAATGCGCAGGACCTTATATTATATCTACCGCATGCCCAACAAACTGTGGGCCAAAGTAGCACAAAGTTGGTGCCCTGAAACAGTACGACGGACCACAAAGGAGATGACGCAATGAAATTGACAGATTCCACCAGAACTAGCAAGAGGAAACGCGGGCGCGCGAGAGATGAAAGGAGTGAAGGGAGGCCTTTGCATAGGAGTGGGACAGAACAGGCTAACAAAAAAAAAAACTAAATGTGAATGATTTTTTATATGTGTTATATGATACTTGAAAGAAAAGAATTTAACAATGAATAATAAAGATTTAAATGGTCTGAAATAAAAGCTTTTAGCTTTTATTTCAGACCATTTAATTCTTATCATATCATAGCTTAATATAGCCTTTCAACACATCCAAAAAGCACAAAAAATACAAAGAGAAGCCCTAGTTATAAAAATTAAAACAGAGATATAATTAGCGTTTGAGCACCACGAGAAAGTCTTTGGACTGAACTGGACTGGACCGTCTGTCCCGGGTAAAAACCGGAGACGGTCCAGTTAACTGAATTCAAGAAAACGGTCACTTGTCGGAACCAAATTGGCTGGGCACCGTTCGGGAAGCTGCTTGATATAACCTGGTGAGGGTTATTGTAGTAACAATTGGCCTATAGGCTAAGCCTAACAGTCAAGGCCATACTGGGACTCATGACGAAGGTGCACGGAAGGCTGGGGTTTGAGTAGAAGGGAGGGGGACTAGCACAAAAGATCCAGAAGGGTCGAAGTGCTCTGGTTTTAAGGCCAGCCCCACACAAGATAAGATAAGATAAGATAAGCCTAACAGTGGACGTCTTTTAGCTGAAATGATGTTTTTTTTTTTTATTAATGATAGGCTCGCGTTTGACCACCATCTCACCTGATGGTAAGCGATGATGTGGTCGACGATGGGGCACGCTTGCCTAGAAGTAGCCTATTCACTCTTGACTTGATGATAGTAATTGTTTCTTATGTCCAAGTTTTAACTGTTATTAAGAATTTAGAGTGCTACGGACACGTGAGTTATTATTGCAATATGCAGATTATGTGTATGCTTAGTAAAATTAGATATTTTGTCACTTGCGTATCTATGTTGTTGCTATCATAACAGTACTTGCGTTGTTGAAAAGCTGCCGTGGGAGGAACATCTTGCTTTTCTTGAATGATGTTTTGAGAATATTATTGTAATATTAATCGTAATATAACGAGTCGCTTTCATCATCACAGTTTATAAAGAGGGTTTGACTCAGTAATTAATAAAAGTTATCCTAATCAAGAGTGTTTGTAACACTCCTGATTAGGATAACTTTTATTACAGGAAAAGATTTAAAATTTGATAGACCTAATAGCACAAATTTTACAGTCACTGAAATTAAGGAGGATTTCATCGACAAAGGTAAATTTAATAAATAGGTAGAGACTGTTTAGCAAAAAGAGGTGATTGCTTACCATACCGTCTCACTCCTTACCACCACGGATCAATGCGGGACGCCAGAACTCGCCGTTATTGACGACCTCCTCTAGGATACGGCAGTGCTCCGACACCACCAACTTCCATCTCCATCGTGTGCTCTCCACAAATCGTAAAGCAGTACAAAATGCCTTCACATAGTTTGTGGTGTCTAGATCCTTGGGATTCTATTACAAAGGTTCAAATGATTTTTGAATTAGATGGTACTTTAGACACAATTTTTGTATGTAAATACGAGTAATTCGAATAAATTAATACTTAGAATTTTATTCTACTAAAAAAAAACTATTGAAATTAATCATATTTTTGTCCCGATATTTAAGGAGCTCTATCAATTTCTTTTATTTTTTCAGATATAGATTCTTATATAGATTAAATCCTTACAATAAACCTTTTTAAATTTTATATTACTTTAAATCACATATTTAATTTTCTACAACCATGAACCGGAAAGGAACTTTTAGAAGGATTCTAAAAGTTCCTTTCCGTATCACCGAAATCAAGGATTAAATTATAACAATACTTTCAAAGACTAATTTGCAAGTATATTCTTTAAAACAAAAGAGTCATTTTCAAAATAGGCCCAAAATAGACCAAAAATAGATAAATGAACATAAAAACATAATTTATTTCAGCCGAAAGTCGTCCACAGTTGGGCATAGGCCTCCAAATGTCGCCATAATGACGGGTCCTGTTCATCTTGCATCCATCGGATTCCTCACCAGGTCGTTGGTTAACCATGTGGTCGTGTTGGTGGTCGTCACTCCAAAACCTTTCGTCCCCATTGACCATCTGTTCTGCGAGATATGTGTTTGTGTGTGTTTTAAAAAACACAGCTAAACATTAAACCTTCCCCTTTTTTCTGTAGTCAATTAAAAGATAATGCTTGTAATTTAGGATCAATTAATCAACAAAATAATTACTCTCCAAAATTCAATTATAAATTCAGTTTATTAAAATCAGTTTTACAGAAATGCGAATTGTAGCAACACGATAGTGTAGTTCGATAGACGACTCATTACACTTAATTGTAGCGACACGTCTACGTAGAACAGGCCGCACACACGTATCTTGCTGAATGATGCTCGATTTAAGCGTAGTATATTTTTGCACAATCTTTTTTCATAATCTGTGAAGAATGCAAAGTCGACGGATGTGTTGATAACATTTATATAATATCAAAAGGCATTGGGAACTCTAGTGTTAATCTAAATTTAAAAGGAAAAAAAAACTTTGCGCCACATTAGGAATTTTTCCTGTATCATAGATGCGTTTACAAACATAGAGATTCACAAACACAAACACCCAGACCCGGAACAACTAGACAAATATTTTTTTCATGGTAATAAATGATAATGATAAATGATATTTTTTTATTTTGTAAATAGGTTTAAAAAAACACTTTTACACGTCAATTTTTTTTTTCGTCATTTTTGAACTAGATGAGGCCAGTGTTTCCTAGCTGACTACCCTGAGAAAAAATATCGAAACAAACTCAGGGGTCAAAGTCTCTTTTAAAGTCCATACAGTAAATATGTAATGGTCAAATCACATGAGAACCATGCAGATAATGCTGCCATCATAACTGTAGGCTCGAAGTAATAAAGTTATGATCGGATTATATCGCACCATTATTTTTCGAAGATATTTTCATCTAATATTGAACTAAGATACGAGAATAATATTAGGTACTATTATGATCAGTTAGTACCTACTTCCATATATACAAATTAAAAAAAAAATCCTCTTCTTACAATATATTTGACAAACGTTCAATTTAAATGAAATTTTAAAACTAAAACTAACCTGAGCAATTTGAATTCAAAATAATAATGCAAGTATCTTGAACACTTTCAATGGCCAAGTAGAATTTCTCACATTCGATAGTCATCATTGTGTGCCATGTCAAATCTTTTATCAGCCAGCCCAACATGGCCATTGTCATCAAAGTTGCTGCTTTCTGTAACAAATAATTAATGATTATGCGAATTGTGTTAAGCCAAATAATGAGAAACAAAATAAAGTGAATATAGCTCTTACTATGTTCAAAATTATTTGCACCAAGTCAATAACATCCTTTATATAAATCAGAGTATGGATGAATAAATTTATGAGGTAGTAAAGTATCTGAAAAGTGTTATTATTAAATTAAACATAAATAATACAATTAACCAGTAAGGTGTTTTGTTTAGCTAAATTTCCTCCCGTTTAATGGAAATTATTTTCAATGACGAGTTAAAAAAGGTAAAGATTGGTATTAAGGTACTAACAAATTGCTGAAAACAACATTTGTAATTATCGTAGCATTCCAATATATAAGCATAAGCCTGAAACACGTTTTTCCTGTAATTTTCATCAGGCGTGTCTCTAAATCCTGGATAATTTAACACTTCAATTCTCCATAGAACGATTTTTTTTTCCAACATTTTGATAATTCTGGTCGCATAAACTACATTGAAATCGAAAACTGCCAAAAGGTAGCAAAAAAATATAAAAAAGTAAGGTAAATTGAGCTGTATTGAAAAATAAGTGGACATAATCATGTAGGAACTTGTAGCAATAAATACAATAATCCAATTATGAATAACAAAGTAATTGAAATAGGTTTCGTTGTTGAGCACATTGTGAACTTTTTGAAAAGTTAAGACGAGCTGGATAATGTTTTTAGTTCGCATGATGCCGATAACGAAGTTCATTGCCAAACCAAAACAATAAAACAGGCAGTCAAAATAAGTGCTGATGTACGTGAAAATGGTTTGCCTTTGTCCATTTAGGGCCTCAATACAGGCGTAGTATATGAATAAAATCATGAAAAATAAGTTTGCGAACATTAAGACACAATTGAAGATAAAGCCAATTGGCGTTATGATATTTTCTTTGATGCGATATTTAGGGCAAAAGATAATATTTAGCATTAAGTTCAAAGGAAAAAGCAGTGATTGCACGTCTTTATCAACTATGTTGATCAAAGCAATATTCACTGTATGTTTTTTTAGAATATTTTTTAAAGTTTTCATGTTCTTGTAGTCTTCTAGTATACACAAGTGGATTGTTGATTCATTAACTGACGGTATGATGAAAGTGACCAATACCAAATTAATTTAGATTAAATGGACACAGTCAATGGCTATCAATTTATTACGGTACTGTGAACTTAATGAATGAGTCTTTATAAAATATTACTAAAGTATAATGTACAGGATGAAGTCGTAGATGTGCACCATTTTGGAGAATATAATTTGCAAAATGTGAAAGAAAGATTAGTATCTTGCTGAGGTTGATGCTTGTATCACTGTTGTATCGAACAGTATCTTTCTGATGAATAATGTTCCATGTTGAAATGTTTAAAGAAAAGTTTACTTGGAATAAATTCACCGTTATAATAATTTAATAATATTAATTTTCATATTATGTTAGACACACTAACGTTTGATAATAATAAACTAATGAATTTTATAACAAATGATTTATCAAGATAGCTCTGAAAGTCATAGTAATCTAAGACCGGTTATTATTTTGAAGATCGACCCTAACATTCAATACAACTGAAAAGAATTAAACATGTACAATTAAGTACGTTATATATTTTGAAGAAAGAATAACACCCCACTATTAGAAGGGAAAATGAGATCATAATGCGTAGCTGTATTTGGCAGGCGGTGGCCGAATTAGCGACATGCGGGGTTGCTACCTCTCTTTCGGACTCAAGGTGACCCTGCAGAAGTCTAAAGCTATGCTACTTAGGGACTGAAGACTGAAGAAATACTGAAAGTTTTAGGGTTCTGATAAATAAGACTAGATATAAGACTTACGATACGTTTATTGTTTTTCAATGTATATTTCCTCGCAATTAATGCATTTTTGCATTCGCTAAATCCACTGCACAAAGAAGTTGGACCAGTTCTGTTTAGGGACCCCTTCAATGGCTTCACTGCCGATTCAGGTTTGGCTTGTAAAAGTTTGTCTTTAATTTTTGGAAACAAATTGAAGTCGCAGGGTGCGAGGTCCGGGCTGTAAGGCGGATGCGTCATCAGTTGATCATTTGAAGCCTTCAAAAAGGCTTCTTTTACCTTAGCGGAATTTAAGGATGCGTTATCGTGGTGGAGGAGTACATTGCTGCGAAGACGCTTATCGTTAACTTTTTCTAAGACTTTGGGCAAGCAAGTGATGACGTACCAATCTGCAGTCACTGACCTCAACCTATCATCTTCAAGCGATACTGTAGTGTAATGTTCTATAGCATAGCATAATCAGCCTTTTAATTTTCCCACTGTTGGGACTCAGGCCTCCTCTCTAGGAGAGGGAATGGGCCGTAATCCACCACGCGGGACCAGTGCGGGATGGTGAATGTCACATGTCTCTGATTTTTTGGGTCTAGGACATGCCGGTTTCCTCACGATGTTTTCCTTTACCGTTTTGAGGGTAGTGGTAATGAAATAAATTACACAAAGTAATGCGCCTGGCTGGGTTTGAACCCGCGACCTACAACTCGTAAGTCGGGGCCGTTACCACTCGGCTGCCAATGCTCTCCTGTGTAATGTTCTGATTTGCCGAAAAAAGAAGCAACCATATTTTTCCAACACTGACTTTTCTTGACTTTCGTCGGCACATCTTCAGAAGGAAAGACCCACTCCGCCGACTGGCTTTTTCTTTCGGGTTCAAAGCAGTCCACCCAAAAGTCTCGTTACCTGTCACGATATTAGAGGCAGCCAATGACTGTCCTCCATTCAACTTTTTTATCATTTTACGGCACCACTGGATACGTAGTCGTCTATGGTCCTCCGTTAAATCATGTAGTTGGTCGAGTGTAAAGCTGCCGAACTTCCAGATGCATATGTAAAATGTTTTGCACTTGGCTCATTCCAATGCCTAATAAAGCACAAATTTGCTGATAAGTAATTTTTTTGTAAGTTTCAATATGTTGTCGCACGGTTTCCATATTCGATACTGTAACAACAGTCACCGGCCGATCTTCACGTACGTTGTCATAGAGACAATCACGTCCACTCCTAAATTCTCCAAACTATAAATACACAGAGCTGCGATATGGTGCTTTATCACCAAATACCAATTGAAGTCTTTAGCAACTCTTTTGTTGACTTAAGATACAACGAAAATCATAAAAAAGCATTGAACGAAAACGTTCACGAGTTAAATTCATTTTGACAGTGACACAATCTTCGAAAGGACGCCACAATGAAATAACAGACTCGCAAATTAAAAAGTAATATACTCGCAAAGAGTTCTATTGCTATAATTTTTTCATTATTTTATTGTAAGTGGCCAGATCCAGAAACTTTCAGTATGGCCCACGTACAATATGTTTTCATATTGGGGGTTCAATTCCCACACAGTAGAAATATTTGTATGGTCTACATGTAGTTGTTCCGGATTTGTGAACGCATTCACGATACAAAACTAATTCCTTGTGTGAGGCAACTTTATTTATAAACAAAAAATATCTTGATAAAATGTTTGTTAAGACATTCTTTTTTACTTTGCTTGATATAAACTCACCGCGGATATCTTCATTTCTGATTCGATCACGCCTTCTGATAAGGTCCATTGTGAGCGACCACATTTTCACTAAGCTCTTACAGATCAAAAATGTCAAGGTAACTACAATAATATTCAAGAGGTGGTACCGAAACAATAAAAAGAAATGCCAATAACAAAGAAATGATATAATAACATATGTAGGTACTTAGCAAAACTAAGACAACAGATAAGAACAACTATTGTGTGTGTGGTACTCATTTCAACACTGCACTAAAATGGATTTCAACTCTACATGTATCAGGTAAATATACCTGGCGTAATATAATCTTATAACACTAAAATTCATATTTTGCTATTTTTAGCAAGAACTCAGTATACCGTGCACATAATTATATGTAAAGTATATGTAAATCTCTGAACTCGTAGACTGCTATGTAGGCAAGCAACAAATTGAATGTGAAAACCATCCAGAGTACCTGCAGCTAACTTGAATTTTAAAATAACCACCACTTTACTTGTTATAGTGTTTTAAAAAAAACTGATAATTTCAGCGCGGAATTTGTTGAAGACTAGATACCCATTAGTAAGTATTAAACAATTCTGAAAAAGTGAACTATATAATTTTTTTTTTATGGCAATTGAGCCGGTTCGACTATTCTGCCAGTGTCACGTTGGAAACTATATAATTATTGAAAAGAAAAATACTTTGTATGTCATGTGAGCGGTGACAGACCGCAGTGCATAGATGCAGTATTTTCATCTGTCAAAATAATTTTAGAAGTTCCTATTTAAATGTCTTGTAAATTAATGCATTAAAATAAAGTAATATGTATTCATCAGAAAGAAAAACTCATGTACTACGTTCCCAATAAGAATAGGAAAGTCCAATAACCTCGATCTGTCAAACGTTGTTTGAATCGTATAGTTTACAAAGAAAACGTTGAGTACCAATAATGTTTTTTTTTTTGCTTAGTTTTACAGAGTTTTAGTTAAATCTCGGTGAAATAAAAACTTTATTGTTTAATCTAAATTATCTCGTTATTGTTTTTTGGGCGAAGAACGAGTCAGCCCTCTTCGGTGATGGTCGATTCAAAACATCTAAACGTTTATATAAACATTATTACACCAATTTAATTTATTCACTAAATCATCCATCAGAACTTACAATAAAAATATAGGTTGATGCTTTAAGTTGACACTTCGCGTGATCCAAAGGCTGGTTTTTATCTTGGTCAGAGATTAAGTATTGCCATACAACCAGGCAATGCCGCCAGCCTTTTGGGCACACTTCCAGTCGACAGCGATGCGGAGGAGTTTTATGACGCCACATTTTAGCTAGTAGTTTTTGCCTTTAGTGTAAATATATTTAAAATTAGTTAAGTATTTTTATTTAATTAATTAAAACTTTTTAAACATTAATTGTAAGAAAAACATTATCAATCATTTTATGAATATTATGGAACTAAGTTGTTCTATTTTTAAAGTAAAAATCTGAAAAGTAATCGCTTAAAATACCGGTATACCGGCGACAAAAAAGCATTTTTTCCCCAAAAACATATCAGCTGTTAGTCTAATGTACGGGCTTTTTTGACCTTTACGCGGTCTTAATTTTTTATTATTTTGTCGAACCACAGAGCTAAAATTTCTTTTGGATCGTAAAACTTTGTTACCAAAATGGCAGTTTTATCTTTACACTTTTGAATTTTAGCGTCAAGATAATCATAGTTTAAAAGAAATGAAGCCTTACGACGGATACTGTCCTCTTTCAAAGAAAGAACAAAAACGAGAATACTTTGTAACCACTTTTAGGATTATGCTATAAGGAAAAGAGTTTTTTTACCGCGTCCTTAATGATTCATGCACTTTCCTTTGTCCTTTCATGTATTTAAAACTATGTAAATTTAATCCTAAGCAAATCAATATTGAATATCTATTTTTCTACAACTGATGCCTCTCGTCGATTTATCATCATCATCATTTCAGCCGAAAGACGTCCACTGCTGGACATACGCCTCCCCAAGTGTCGCCACAATGAACGGTCCTGTGCGTGTCGTATCCATTGGATTCCCGCAACCGTTACCAAGTCATCGGTCTACCTTGTAGAAGGCCTTCCAACACTACATCAACAATTTCGTTGACAATCTGTTTTCGACTAGGTATACTGTGTACCTAACTATTATATTTAGACATCAAATAGCGAGGCTATTAGCATATAATATATCTCGGACATAGTTAGTATGTCGAAGTTCCCAATTATTATTAGTCCCACCATTAGTAATAGTACTAATGTTACTTTAAACTAGTTAATAAGACAACAGATGGTACTTTTGATAATTCAGATCAACTTAACAATAAAGTATCTTCTGGCATTCAAGCTAGAGGGGCTAGGCAAAAATCGTTGAATTTGTTTCTTCAAAACATTCAGGGTTTTTCTTCGAAACAATTAGAAATTGCATTATTTTTAGAAAAAACTATGTTCATTTGTTTTACTGAGCATTGGTTAAAGGATTTTGAAATGCTAATCAATTTTGAGAATTATAATGTGGGCAGTTGTTTTAACTGAAAAACTGGGGTTCACTGATCCTAATTAGGAATAGTATTAAATTTAAAACTCGTAAAGATATAGTTGCACTGTCCGTTGAACATAGCATTGAACTGTCTTGTGTTGAGCTGGATAGGCATATCATAGTGTGCGTTTACAGGCCCCCTAATTATCAAAACTGCTGTATTTTTGAGTCTGTCATGCAAGATGTTATGGCAAAACTTGCAACTGGTAACAAACTAGTAATTATCTGTGGAGATTTTAATGTTAATATTTTAGAAAATAATTCAGATAGCAGCAGATTATTAAATCTCTTCAAATCATTTAATTTATCAAATGTGTTTATAGAACCTACTCGAACTACGACAACTACTGCTACATGTATCGATAATGTTTTTTGTTGCTGCAACTATTTAGAAAAGGCCATTGTAAATTATCTGCCTTCTGATCATAGCGGCCTATTGGTAACTTTTGAATCCTTCTTACCGATACAACAAGTGCAGATTCAGTCCAGACCAATAACATCTGGTAAATTAGGTAAATAAATTTAACAACACTTTAATTAGTAAGTTAGGTGATTGGAATCTTGAAGTGAACAATGGTAATTTTTTGTATAACGATTTTTTTTCAATAATCCAAACTGAGTACAAGAAAACTTTTGAGAAGAAAACTAAAAGTCTGCCCTAAGTTTAGATTTAGTGACTGGGCAACTAAAGGAATCAAAATAAGTAGGGAAAGACTTTTTGAGCTGTATAGCCTTAAGCCTATTATTAACACTGAAACTTTTAATAAGTATGTTGCTACATATTCAAAAATGTTTAAAAACACTTGTAAGGCAGCTAAGGCCTTGTACATTAGCAATAAAGTTAAATCAGCAGATAATATAATAAAAACGGTTTGGAAAATTATAAATAATGAAACCAACAGGAACAAAATACATAATAATGATTACACTTTGGAGACACATCATGGTTTTATTAGCGATAACAAACTAGTTGCAGAAGAATTTGTAAATTTCTTTGCTAGTATACCAATTAAAACCACTGAAGCCCTAAATTCGTTGCCAACGCATGCTTTTGGTTTATTACAGGCAAACGTTGCAGCTTGTTCGACTGAATTTATCTTTAAGCATATAAACCCCTTAACAGTAATAAAAGCGTTTAAACAAATCAAGGTTAAATTGACAGAAGATTTGTGGGGTATGTCTATCAAAGTTTGTACCTCAATTATTGAGACTATAGCGCCGTAGTTAGCCTTAATATTTAATATGTGTATAGATCAAGGAGTCTTTCCTGATCTAATGAAATATAGTAAAGTGATACCACTTTTTAAATCCGGGGACAGTAAAGACACTAATAATTATAGGCTGGTGTCCGTGTTGCCAGTTTTTAGCAAGATATTTGAAAAGGTGATGTTAAATCAAATGCTTAATCATTTTAACATAAATAACATCTTACACGATAAACATTATGGTTTCACTAAAGGACGTTGTACAACTGACGCTGGTGTCTCCTTACTAAAACACATTTCTAATGCATGGGAAGAGGCACAGGATGCTATAGGCGTCTTCTGTGACCTGTCTAAGGCGTTTGATTGTGTGGTTCATGAAACATTACTCCTGAAACTTGAGCATTACGGACTAGGCAAAATAGCTTTAAGCTTATTAAAATCTTATTTGATTGAAAGACAGCAACAAATTCAAATAAACGGTGTCAATTCGTCGGGATTAAATGTGAAAATGGGGGTACCCCAAGGTTCAATTTTAGGTCCTTTTTTATTTTTAGTTTATATTAATGATTTACCCTATTTGTTGGAAAATAAACTTAATATGGTGTTGTTTGCCAAAGACACTTCTTTGATTTTTAAGATAAATAAAAAGACTAATAATCTTGACGACGAAAATTACGCCCTACTGCAGGTCCAAAACTGGTTCACTGCTAATAATCTAGTTTTAAACGGGAAAAAAACTAAATGCATAAGATTTTCCTTACCAAATGTCAAAAGTAGTGATTTTGACGTAGTATTAAACGATGAAAAGCTAGAATTTGTCGATAAAACGGTTTCCTGCGGATTACGCTTGATTCAAGGCTACAATGGGGTCCTCATTTAACATCTCTTGCAGGACGGCTTAGCTCAGCTGAGCTATATATGAGCATATGCAGCTACATATGCTGTTAGAAAAATCCGCCAATTTACAGATGTTGATACCGCTAGACTAGTCTATTTTAGTTATTTTCATAGTATCATGTCATACGGTATCTTACTATGGGGACGGGCTGCAGACATCGACTCAATTTTTATACTACAGAAAAGAGCTATCAGAGCTATATACAATCTTCACCGGTGCGACTCTCTAAGGAAACTGTTTAAGGATATTAACATCATGACGGTGCCTTGTCAATATATTTATGAAAACATCATGTACGTTAGAAAAAATCTTCATCTTTCTAGCAAAAGAGGCGATAGACATAATTATGTTACAAGAAATAGGGACCAATTAGTTCAACCAGGTTTTAGACTGGCTAAAGTGGTCACTTTTTTCATGGGGTACTGTTTGAAATGTTATATTAAAATATCTCCACAAATATTAGAATTCAATGAAACGAAATTTAAATCTTGTATTAAATGCACACTATGCAGGCAAGCATATTATAAGTTGGAGGATTATATTCAAGATAAAAATGCTTGGCTCAATGCTGGTCCAAAAAAAAAAGCTCATCTACCACCGAGGTCTACAAATTGATTAGTTTCAATTATTATTATTATTTTTTAATGCTTTTTTTTGGGAATTGTAAAATATTATAAGTATTGTATAATGTGGAAGCATTTATTTTCAAAGTTTGTAAATGTGAGTACCATGGAGCTATTTTATGGTTTTTTATGTTACTATTGGACTTGTTTGACGTAAATGAGCACGGCAGTTGAGAGTTTGTCATGCTAACTTAAATGTCTCACTGATGATGGCGCATGTGTTGGATCATTCGGTTCCCTTCAAAATGGTTGAGCTGAGTGGTGCTAATATTAGCGTCATGTTCGTGAACGGGCGCTGTCAGTTGAGACTGGTCATCTCTTAACTGCCCGTTGCTATTTTAATATCTATATTTAGTTTTTATTTTTACTGTATATACATTGTTCTCACATGATAACTACAAGAAACATGTAACAGAGATGTTTGTAATTACAAAACATGATTGAAAAGAGTGTCCATGGAGTTTCTTGCACATTCTTCTCCGTAGAGATCTACGCTTTGGAATGTGCATTTAGCATCTTTTTTTTTTCTGACTGACTTCTTGATATTTCAAAAGTGCCTGTAAATGGTTTATTTGAAATAAATGCTTTTGAATCTTTGAATCTTACGTCTTCCGGTGCGTGGTCGCCATTCCAGAACCTTTCGGCCCCAACGGCCATCCGTTCTGCAAGCAAGGTGCCCTGCCTATTGCCACTTAAATTTGGCGATTCTTCGTGCTATGACGGTGACCTTGGTTCTCCTGCGGATATCCTCATTCCTGATTCGATCACGCAAGGAAACTCCGAGCATAGCCCTTTCCATTGTCCTTTGGGTAACTTTAAATCTTCTGATGAGACCCATTGTAAACGACAGTGTTTCGGAGCCACATGTCATCATTGGCAACACGTACTGGTCATGGACCTTCGTCTTGAGACATTGTGATATATTGGACAAGAAGATACCGCGCAGCTTCCCTAACGCTGTCCAGCCGAGTCGGATTCGATGATTGATCTCTTTCTCGAAGTTAGACCTTCCTAACTGGACTGTCTATCCCAGGTAAACGTAGTCGTCCACCACTTCAAGTGTAGAGTCCCCGATCTTGATAGAAGTGGGTGCTACATGGCGGTTTACCATGACTTTGGTTTTATCCATGTTCATTTTAAGTACCACTCTTTCGGAAGCTCTACTGAGGACACCAAGTATTGTACTGAGCTCCTCCGTAGTCTCAGTCATGACTACCATGTCGTCGGCAAACCGAAGGTGAGTGATGTACTCGCCATTGACATTAATGCCGAGCCCTCTTCCTTCCAGAACCTTGAAGATATCCTCCATTGCTGCCGCGAACAGTTTCGGAGAAATAACGTCTCCCTGCCTCACGCCCCGCTGCAAGAGGATAGGTTTCGAGTTCTGGTCTTGTAGTCGAACTGACATGGTGGCATTTTTGTGCAAACACTTCAGCACTTCGATGTACCGATAGTCAATTTGGTACCGTTGGAGAGACTGCAGTACAGCCCAAGTCTCAAACGAATCAAAGGCTTTCTCGTAATCCACAATTCTAAGCAGAGAGGCTGATTATACTCTTCAGTCTTCTGTATAACCTTCCGCAGCGCATGTATGTGGTCCACGGTGCTGAACCCTTTTTGAAATTGGGCTTGTTTGAGAGCCTGGGTGTCGTTTAATCTGCGCGCGAGACGATTCGTGATGACTCTGGAAAATAGCTTATAGACGTGGCTCAGAAGCAAGATGGGCCTGTAATTATTAAACAGGGCATTATCGTCTTTCTTGAATAAGAGTACCACTACGCCTCTGCTCCACGCCGGTGGCGTTTTTCCCTCAAGTATGACGGAATCAAATAGCTTCTGAAGGGCCTTAAGGACTGGTTTTCCACCCGTTCTCACCCTCTCTCATCGATTGCTTCACCTAAAACCATTTTCTATTCAAAAAGCGGAAAGACAGACAATTTTAAATTCCTCCAACTTTCACCGCAGCTGAGAATGATTCCGCAAATTGTTCCACAATGTTGCTAGAAGAAACTTTTCTAGCGAATGAACTCATTTTATCGCTGGCAACTCCAACGGTTTCAAAAGTGCTGTGTAGTTCTTTCTACAAAAGAAAGTAATATACTTGTTTAATTTTCTCAGTTTTATTGAATGTCTGGGTCGACTTTTAAAATAGTTACAAGTCGTGAGATTTTAATGAGATGGACGTCAAAATGAAGTGTTCAGTATTTTAGTTGATGTTTTCAGAGCTTTTACTTTTGTAAAACAGAAACGTTTGATGGTGGCTGTAATGTTTTATGAATTTCTAACGTCATAAAAATATTTTAGAAGATGTGTAACATTATTAATCTGATACATCATACCTCTAGGTAGGTACAGTATTGGTCAAAGTATCAATCTCTATTGGATGGTAATCTAGTACCACAAATTCTAAATATAATAATAACGATATTAAAATGTATACTCTCCAAAATGATACATGTCTAAAAACTTCACCCTAATTGTGTTGTAGCTAAGTAATATTTTACAAAAACTCATTTATCACTATGTATTAAACCGTGCAATAACCAATTATTAACTTTGGATTGAGTCAATTTAAATTGAAACTGTAACATATGATATCTCGCAACGGGTGATTCTGTTCTTTTTTTATGAAGTTTATTCTCATAATAAACTTCATAAAAAAAGAATCACCATTATTCAGAATACTATTCAAAATTAAGAAAAAACTAAAATAACAATTGTAATTAATATTACTAACGTAATTAAGTGATTGTCAACTGTATAACTATATAAAACAGTCGTCATAATATTAACAAGTAATATAATGAAGTTGAAAGTTTGTATGTGTGTCTGCTTAACATTTCAATATGTTTAATATTTAATTTTCTCCACGCTCGAACGGCTGGAACACATAGGATACATTTTATCCAGGGAATATGTTCCCTTGAGATAATTTTCTACTATCCAGCGAATAAAAATGCTGGCAGCAGCTAGTAGTACACATATACATAGGTATACATATACATATACATATATATATATATATCTATATATATAGCACACTTATTTCATTTCCCAATCATGCCTCAGATCAAAGACCCGCAAAAATAAGCGGCTTTCAAAGGTCCTTCACGCCTAAAATGGTTCATAAAAAATGTATGAAGAAGGTCATACTTACATCAGTAAGGGGAAGCAAGGCGTCCTCTTTTTCTTCTGCTGAAGGCAAATGAAAAACCTTATTTATCAAGAAATCAGATATTTTTTTTAATTCTAAGTCATGGTGTTTCTCCATTTTCTTGATTTTCGCCTTCGCCCGAAGTTTCTCCATACAAAGGGGAATGAAATTTTTCCCGTACATAGCTGGCATATAATTATTTTCTTTTTACCAAAAGTGAAATCTAGGTCATATCTTAAAGCACTGTATGAGAAATCAATTGCAAAAAGAATTATGTCTACCAGCCATAACCAAACGAAGTTGGAGACTATTTAGTAAGTTACTATTGTTTTTTTTTTTATCAGGCATTATTTTTCATAAATAAAAATACTCCATGTCTGATATTTTAAGTTTCCCATTGTTAAATATGCTTCATGGCAACTCTAGTGTATAGTTATTTAAGTGTAGTGTGTCTATAGTTATTCAAGAGAAAAAAAATAACAGTAATGGCCAACGTAATCTATTATATCAGTGGAAACCTAAAAATGAAAGCAAAATATTACGTTTTTTATTTTCATTTTATTAAAATAGGTAACGCCTGACAAAAATATACTAGCAAAGTTTAAAGACCTGGTTTTGTTTGCTATTCATTCCTCGTATTGTTCTCTAACATTATAACCTAGGTTTTATCATCATCATCATTTCAGTCGAAAGACTATCACTATTGGACATAGGCCTCCCCCAAGTGTCGCCATAATGACCGGTCCTGTGTGTCTCGCATCCATCGGATGGTTTAACCTAGGTTCCATTTCTAGCGAAAAGAAAAAGGTAAATCATGCCAATAGTATGCATTGGCTTTTGGAAACCCCTTTCATCTCTTTAGGGAATGAAATTTGGACAATTCTCTCTTAGTGCTCCCCTATATCGTAAAAGAAAACCTTGTGCAAAATTTCATGCTAGTCAGTTTCTCCTTTTATATATATTATATAGATAAAAATCAAACTTAACTAAAGCCAAATGAATAGAACACTCTAACATTAAATTAACATCGGAACACCACGTCGAACGAACAGCAATTTGTTTAATTGCACAGCACATACGATTTAACTGATCGCTCTAATTTATCAAATGTCTACTTCAAATGAAGCCGGGTGAATACTAATGACTCGTGGATGTTCATGTGTTAATTCTGGTAATATAGTACGGTGACATCACGGTAAATAAATAATATATAAAGAAGAAAAATTATAAGAGCTACGAATGACAAAAATACTGCATTTTTGAAGTGAAAACTTATTTAGCGGCGTTGAGCACTTTTTCTGTAATGGGTATAAAATCTTAAACTCGCGTCAGGACACGTGACCTGATCGAAAAAGCGTAAGACGGATGGAGAGTAGACAGCTATCCCCTCTCTACGGCGCGGCGAAAATGTATGCCTGGGCCTACTGTTTCGTTTAGGCAGCGCAGGGCGCTTGCGCGAATGTTCGTGTATGTTACAGCGTGCCACGCGCATCCATGGATGGTGACAGCTGATGGCTCGACCGTCTGTGTAGTGATCACATTGTTGTGTATTCGTAAAATTCGTGAATGTAAAGTGCTTAAAATATGGAAATTGAACAAATTATTCCCTAACCATTCCAAAATATCAAACATGCTCAACGTTAATAATCAAGTTTTCACTTCTGCCGGCACTCCCGGAGTGCAACCCGTCTTTTTTATTTATTTTATTTGGCTCTATAATAATGAGTACAATATTACATATATAGGAAAACATTTCAAACTTAAGTCGAAGGGCCAACGCTGTGTTAAGCGGGCGTAGGCGCGGTTGCCCGCGTGGGCAATAGTCGCGTAATTATGCGCGTGTTTGGTGTGCTCGGGTTTCCGTCGCGGAAACCGAATTATTCCTGTGCGGAGTCGCTAGTTTAACTTGGTGTGCATGTAGTAGTGCCGATGGAGAATTTAGAGACAGCTACTGTATGAGACCGCGCGGGAGACCGCGTAACGCAGCGTCAGTCCTAAGTGTCCCATTTAAAGAAAAGCACTACATGAACTCTTTTAGACGCCTGAACACCTAATTATTAAAACAACGGAAAAAAATAAAGATCAAATTTTTGTAGGAAATTATTTGAAAAAAAATCGAAAATCTAGGTATTTGTTTTCACTAATATCGAATACAAAATTATCATCTTCCTAGCCTTTTCACAACTAGTTTGATATCGGCTTCCAGTCTATCCGGATGTGGCTGGAATACCCGTGTTTAACATGAAGCGACTGCAAATTAGACCTTCACAACCCTTTACTTGGGAACGCGATACTCTTTGATTAGAGTAATGGTCAGACTTTCTGTCGTCTGACTACCTTTATATTTTTTTAATCACATTCGCATTTGCCCGGTTTCGAACCCACAACCTCATGCATGAGAGGCGTGTATCTTTACCACTGAACCATCATGACTTTAACGGCCTGCTCTGAAGAAGAGAAGCAACCCAGTCAAGTCATATGATTGACTATTTCAGGATCGCGGCAATATCTCCTTTAACATCTACTTCATCTAGTTCTTTTTTTTTAATTACTTCACGTATAAATTCGTTCATTTTATAATCAATCTACAAATTTACAAAAATCATTTAATGCGTTCTCTTCCTACTATTATTAGATTCATGGCCATGTATTCATACACTTTTACCTCTCTCCTAAGCCTCTATATTATATGTAGGTACCTACTGATAAATCCGATTCCACGCATAAACGGATTTCAATAACCTGGAACTCCGTCTTTTAAGAATACAATCTTTATTCAATCAATCCCTTGAACCCTTCACCCACCTTTAGATTTTCCTTATATTTTCTTTCCGGAATCCATTCTACACATTCCTGGCTTTATTCATCATAATCCTTATTCCTTACGTTATACAATCTCGACCAATCCTTTTATTGGATCAAAATGTGTCTAAAATACTCGGAAATAAAGTGTTGCTATGTGTTTTTTACCCTGCTGTGAAGTAGCCGATAAGGAAGAATAACGTTTTTTTTGTATGTTCATAAATATGTATAGTCATATAAATATTTACATATTATCAAAAAAAGATACAAAATCAAAAGAAAACGAGTATGTATTAGGTATCAGTGCCGTTGTATAGTTACAGTCATAGAGGTGTCCATAGAAGAGTCAAAAAAAGGCATAAGTTTATGTATAGTTAAATTATCTACAAACCACAACTACAAAAAATAGTCAAAACTTCAGATAGCATATCCAGGTACACGGCGAGTCTTGAGTGGGGCACCACCGTGGCCTCTTATAGGCGATCGACAGCGGCATCCTTACGTTTCCGGCCCTAGTTCAGGCCATAGGGACAAGGAATGGGAAGCAGTCACCTCCTACTACGAAGCAGTATTATGAGCGAAGGACGTAGCGTCCCTCTCCTAAAGAGGAGACCCGAGTCCCAGCAGTGGGAACAGTATAAGGCTGATTATGTTATAATATAATAATATAATGCTTAATATATGCTGATCTAAACACGAAAACATACATTATTCTCGTTTACTAACTACTTCGCTGCACGACAGTAGATGTCTACAGAATTAATAATGTTGGCAAATAATGACACCATCAACATAGACTACGGCGACCGCAGCGCACAGATTGTTCGTGTTATTGATGAACAATAAATTCAAGTACCTTCAATAATGATTGACAGAAGCGCCACGGTTTGCAATCATTACGGGTTATATTTGAAGTCACAAGATCTAAGCGGACACAGTTGGCTGGTAAATAGAACATTTATTAGCATTTCAATAAAATTTAAACTAAATCCCAGATAATGGTAGTCTAAAAATATTTTATATCTTTTAATTTTTTTATAGCCTATTTTATGTCCCACTGCTGAGCAAAATCCTCCCCTTTCTCCGTTTTGAACGGAGAACTCCGTTTTTGCCTAGAGTTATAGATCGCCTTAGATAGAAATCTAGGGCGATCTTTGGCCAAGTTGGCCCCGCGAACATGATCGGATCATCACACACCTTCGCCACGGTTGACCTCAATCAGGTGTCCAGTGAGTGACAATCGATCTTTTAAATGCAAGATTTAAATTCTATTATTAATAAATCATCCTCATCATCATCCTGCTCTTATCCCGTTTTATTTGGGGTCGGTGCAACATGTTTTTTTCTTCCATTCTGTCCTGTCACTCGTCACGCTATCACTAACTCCCTTTTCTTTCATATCACTTGTTTTTGTTATTTATAAATAATATAATAAAAATAATATTTCATAAATTAAATATGCTTTGAATTGGTTGAAGAACGTTGAAGAGACGGAATATATATATATATATATATGTAGTGTTAGTGCGGCCTTGTAGAGAAACAAATAAACATTTACTACATCTTATTTTTATTAATAATAACTTCTAATAAAATCTAATAAAAATTAATACGCCCTCTCCTTATCGTTCAAAAGTCGCCATTGTCTGCCATGTTTCCTGTTGTCCCTTTCATACATTCCCTTTCTCTCCTTCCCACACTTTTACGCTTCGTTTCACACATCATTCGTACGTTCATTTTATCCATCCTACATAATATATATTAATCAGCTGAACACCACATAAATTAATAAAAAAAAAAAAATCAATTTCACCAAATTTCTCACCACTTGTACCGCATCACAAGCAAGCCTGGTAATCACATGGATCATTGCGTAGCTAACTCATCAGCCACGAATGACGAACTGGGGATCACGCCGCGTCATCTAGCAGATACACTCCTACATGCTTTTGTTTCGAAAATCCTTTTTTTCGCTTCTCTTGTATAGAAGTTTCGGAGTTGGCCAATTTGTAGAATAGTCTCTAGAAGTTTCTGGGCCTTATTTGTTTTCGGTATAGAGGGATCAGAAATGATAGTGTTCCAAGATTTGATGCGGTGAATGTCTTATTATTTTGTATAGTTTTCTTCTTATTTTTGTCCGATGTTTTACGAGTATCATATTGATAAAGGATTTCATTTTACTTGGAACAGTATCTTTGTTCCAAGAAAAATTGTATATTATTAGCTTCTGCCAGTAGCTTCGCCAGCGGGACTAAAAGTATACTATATTATATTCCATCATATTTCAAGACATGTTCTATTCGTATGCCAAATTTCATTTAAATCCATTGAGTCATTCGAGCGTGAAGGAGTAACAAACATACCCATACAAAAATTCACGCCACAATTTACGGCGGTAAGTCCCCTCTTTGAGGAGTGGCTGGAAAGACCACATGGCGTCCTTACCTACCGCATGACGCAGGTCCTCACCGGACATGGTAAGTTCGGGAGGTTCCTGCACCGAATCCGTGCGGAAAAAACGCCTGGGTGCCGCCATTGTGTGGATCGTCCGGAGGACACGATGGAGCATACGGTAGGGGTGCCCCCGCCCGGGCTGAGCACCGCCGTATCCTCGTAGGGGCGATCGGCGGCAGTGATCGCTCGTGCCGGGTATTGGTATAGGCCATGGTCCGGAGTAAGGAGGAGTGGCTAGCGGTCACCTCCTTCTGCGAAGCAGTAATGCTAGCAAAGGAGGCGGCCGACAATGATCCTCACGCCCTAACCGCCGCCGGGATTCCAGCCACCGCAGGCGCGGGCTTGCGGACGGCGAGTGATGGGTGGCTTACCGTCTGACCGTCCGGTAACCGTCCGGACCGAGCACAAGTCGTCGACAGCGCGATGATTTTCTCAACTAAAAAAAAAAAAATTTTTCTTGAATGATATAAATTCCTTACTCTTGTATCTGTCTTGAAATAAATTAATTTAAAACAAGCACTGTCCAAATACATGTACCATCTTAGACTAACAGTAAGAATTTAATTTAAATACTAGGATCTAAGAAGAAGAAAAATAGTAACAATGAATGTACAAAGATGGTGGAAAATTCACTAGACGAGTAAGTGAGAGGGTAACAGGATAACACACCTTGAAAGTAGCTAACACAAAGACAAGACTGCATATCTTTGAAGCATCCTTTGACGAGGCAGCAGACACAGTAAAGGAACTACCTATATGGACTGTTTTGGAAAAGTTTGTAAAGAAATCCAATTTGTTAACTGACAAAGGTACTAGGATGACATCGGTGCGATCGTTTCGTGTTCTTGTATTTGATGTAGAACAAGAGGAAGTTGAGTGTCTTTTTATATATTTATCTAATGACATCTCGCGCTCTGGGTGGAGCGAGAGGGCGTGTCAGACTTTTACTCACTAAAACCACACCCGTGTCCTTCAGTTATCCTTTGCGTTCTAGAAATACAGGTTTTCTAAAACGCAAAAAAAAAAACGCTGTTGACGACTAGGCTCGGTCCGGCCAATTACCGGACAGCCGGACGACAAGCTACCCATTGCTCGACGTCCGTAAGCCCGCGACTACCGTGGCTGGTAGTTGGGGTCATAATCTCGGCGGCTGGGGCGCGAGGACATTCATTCCCTCACGCGTGCGGCCTCCTCCTCCGCTAGCATTACTGCTTCGCAGAAGGAGGCCAACGCCTGCCATTTCTCCTCGCTTCGGACCGTAGCCTGAGCCAGGGCCCGACGAGAGAGGTCACTGCCGCTGATTGCCTCCACGAGGACACGACTGCGCTCTGCCCAAGCGGGGCACACTTCCACTGTATGCTCCACCGTGTCCTCCAAATTAAGTGTCTTGGAAATATTAAAATGGTTGTCGTCAAAATAAGTATTTTTGTACTTTTATGTCCTTCAAACAATTAAAAGAAACAAAATGCTATTTTTATTTTTGAAGTGTACGAATTCAATAATTGTCCAGCAAGACGCGTTCCTAAGTGTTTCTTTGACATGATATAGTACAATGACCTTTCATCTAATGACATCTCCCGCCCTTGGGCGGAGCGTGAGATAGTAATAATAATAATAATTTATTTCTCAATATTAACAAAGTTTGAACAACAATAATAAATGCTAAAATATGGACAAATATTTAAAACCCTGACTTCTAAACTAGGTTTGTACCTGTATCTTAGAAGCCAGTGAACCTCCGAAATTAATACAGTATTAAGCATTTTGTGTTGTGCCTAGATAGGACACCATTTGTACAATTTTGAGGATACAAAAAGAGAAGAAAAAGAAAATGAAATAATAATTTTAAATTAAAAACAAAATCACAATTGTATATTAATGAAATACAGTATCAATACTTGTGAAATACAGTAAAATAAAATTAGAATTAAAACAATAATTAATAAAAAAAAAATTAAATCAAAACCAGATCAAAATTAAATTAAAATATAATCAATACAAATCAAAATAAAAATTAACAACAACAACATTCCCAGAATATTGAATATTAAACACGTGTTTAATGGAATGTAACGTGTATGTAAGTTTGCGCGAGTGGATTAAATGTTTATATTAATTTATAATTTCCCAATAAAAGATCTTCAGTATTGCGATATGTTAGCTTAACTAGATATTCCTGCAACTTTGCTTTGCACTGTTTTTTAGTATTAGGGAATATTTTAAGTACTTTATTGAGTTAGTGTCAGACTTTTACTGACTAAAAACCCACTCCTGTTCCTTCTTTGCCATTTTTTCCAGGGCCCCGGGGATCTCTTTCGCAACACTCATGGCCCCAGTAGGCTTCGACCCTGCTGGGCCCCTACGGTTGCTGACATCTCCTTGAGGCACGCGTGGAACACTACGCGCCGTCGACGACTTGGGCTCGGTCCGGATGGTTACCGGACGATCGGACGGCGAGCCACCCATTGCTCACCATCCGCAAGCCCGCGCCTACGGTGGCCGGAAATCGGGATCGGAATCCCGGCGGCGGTTGGGGCGTGAGGACCGTTGCCTCACGCGATCGGCCGCCTATTTTGCTAGCATTACTGCTTCGCAGAAGGAGGCCACCGCCTGCCACTCCTCCTCGCTCCGGACCATGGCCTGTACCAAGGCCCGGCGCGAGAGGTCGCTGCCACCGATCGCCCCCACGAGGACACGGCGGTGCTCTGCCCAAGCGGGATACACCTCTACCGTGTGCTCCACCGTGTCCTCCGGGCGGTCCGGGTCCACACAGTGGTGGCACGCGGGCGTCTCTTCTGCACGAATCCGGTGTAGGAACCTCCCGAACATACCATGTCCGGTGAGGACCTGCGTCATGCGGTAGGTAAGGACGCCGTGAGACCTTTCCAGCCACTCCTCAAAGAGGGGACTTATCGCCATAATTATGGCGTGCCCAGCACTGGGTTGCGACAGTAGTTTTCGCCATTCCACCATGAGATCCCGCAAGTAGGTTAACATATTAAAGGACTGCAGTCGTACCTAATGTGTATAAGGAGAGCAATTGTGATTAAGTGTGGCGTGTATGGTATATCATCTTAAAGAGGCTTACGAGGAAGAAACGATCTATATCATGAAATGTCAATTGTCTCGCTCTCTTGGAGCAAGGGGGAGAATCAGACTTTAACTGCCTAAAGCCCACCTGTGTTCCTTCAGTTTCCCCTAACTTTTTAAAGCCACCACAGTATTACTTTCAAATAATCTCGTTGCTACTTACGGACCTAGACCTATGACCTAGTCTCAAAATAATACTGCATATGTCTAGGAGGCCAGTAATAATCGACGTGGTCTATGGCCAGCAGTGGATGTTGTTCGGTAGGAGTATAAATCAAATCTAATTAATAGATATATGGCATAATTTTGATATAATTTATATTGAATGTTTACAATATTCAGAAGATATGTGCCTAAATTTAAATTGAACACATCAGGTTTGTTGGAATTTAAGGTGCTAAGCTGTAAAAAAAGACATGGAATTTCAGAAAGCAAGTCATCAACAAAAACATTAGCTCCTTAATGAAACAACAATTAAACAAGAACATCGTTTGCATCTAAACAATTCTTTTTATATTCTAAAGGGTCCTTCACACGAGCGTCTCCATACGTCAGCACAAAGGGCGGAGCTACCGTCTCCCCTTTGTTGCGTCCGTGTGACGCGGCTTTTGACTGACATAGCTCCGTGGAGTGGCGCGTTATGTCTTCATATAAAATATTTGGAACAATGCACTCCGGGTTGTGTTTTGTTTTGAGTTGTACGTTCATGTTTGAAGGTGATTAGAAGCTGTATTGTTTCTTTTATTATAAAATAATATATATTGGCTTTGATGATGAAATGGGGATTGATTATATGGAGAGATAGGTGTCGTGCCGTTGCGGATCTTACTTTCAAGAAAAAAACATTTAGAGATGAGAATGTTAAGCAAGAAATGAGTATATTAGAGGAAGTTTGAAAGTGGCGCTAGTGACTGAAAAGTTGAAAGGGAATCGTTTGTCTTGTTATGGTCATTTGAAGAGGAGGAATTAAACGCATGTTGCTAAAAGAGTTATGAGTTTACATGTGGATGGGTGGAGAGGAAAAGGGAGGCCATTGAAAAAATGGATGGATTGTGTGAGAAGTGATATGAAAGAAAGGGGAGTTAGTGATAGCGTGTCGAGTGACAGAACAGAATGGAAGAAAAGAACGTGTTGCGCCGACCCCAAATAAAACGGGACAAGGGCAGAAAGATGATGATGAATTATACCATAACTGTAATGAAAACCTTTATCACTAAGCTTTTGTGAATGGAGGGTGCGGCATATTCTATACAAACTTCAAAGCTGGTAAATAATTCGACTTCCACAAAAAGGATTTGAAATAATGATGATGATGATTTGATGATGTGAAAATGATGTGTGTGTGTGTGTTTCTAAAATTTTTTTTTTTGATCGAAAGGTAGTAATTATTTCGTGGTGCTGAGCGGGAGATAGTGTCAGACTTTTACTGACTAAAAACCCACTCCTGTTCTTTCGTTGCCTTCGTCCGAGGGCCCCGGGTTTCGTTTTCACACTACCCATGGTCCCAGTAGGCTTCGACCCTGCTGGGTTCCTACGATTTGCTGACAACTCCCTGAGGCGCGCGTGGAACAATACGCGCCGTCGACGACTTGGGCTCGGTCCGGACAGTTGGAAGGCGGGCTACCCATTGCTTGCCGTCTGCAAGCCCGCGCCTACTTTGGCCAGAGATCAGGATCGGAATCCCGGCGGCGGTTGGGGCGTAAGAACCGTTGCCTCACGCGATCGGTCACCTCCTTTGCTAACATTACTGCTTCGCAGAAGAAGGCGAACGTCTCTCCTCCTCGTATCGGACCATGGCCTGTATCAAGGGCCGGTGCGAGAGATCGCCGCCGCCGATCGCCCCCAAGAGCACACGGCGTTGCTCTGCCCAAGCGGGGCACACCTCCACCGTGTGCTCCACCGTGTCCTCCAGGCGGTCCACACACTGGTGACACCCGGGCGTCGCTTCCGCACGAATCCGGTGCAGGAACTTCCCGAACTTACCGTGTTCGGTGAGAACCTGCGTCATGCGAAAGGTGAGGACGCCGTGAGGTTTTTCCAACCACGCCTCAAAGAGGGGACTTACTGCCATAATTGTGGCGTCCCCAATTCCGGACCATAGAGTTGTCAACAATGTAAAGATACCTAGACGTTTGTTTTACATCGGTTCGTCCGATGGTATAAAGGTGTGTAACATATTTTATGTCTTGTTATCTGCTATGGCTTGTGGAATAATCTTTAGCTAAAATAAATTAATTCACCTCAGATCCTTGAGCTAAACCTTAAGAAACGATTTCATAAACTGAACAGCACATCGCGTTGTCACGATGACGACATAATAATGTAAATACATAAAACTGTCAAACTTATTGTTCATTGTACGATCCCCTCCGTCTGTTGCCAAGGACGCCTTATATTAGGGAACTGTTTGAACTTCAATTAGCAAGAAGCCTGGCAATTTAGATGCCAGTTTCTGTATCAATAGCAGCTTACACGATAAGTAAATAAGTAGGCAATCTATTTTAATTATTATCAGCCGTAGTTTCTTGTAAACACAAACCATAAATAGCCAAAAAAATTAAGACTCATTTGTGTACCCTTTTTGTTATGAGAATTTTTAATGGGAAATCATCCAATGGCTCTTTACTGTTTTCCACATTAGTGCAGAAAAAGTGCGCGAGCTCAGCCAGGTCAGGCAGAGCGGTAAGCGATCCCCACTAGTCGCCAGTCAACACCCGTTTATTTATTTCTTCGTAGGTAAGTGTATTGAAATAAATTTACAGCTGTTCATAAATTGTTATATTGTATCAGTATACCGTTGTAATTCTAGGAAATGATAAGACACTGTTATCTTATTACTTGACAACATTATTCCGCAGCAGTATTATGTTCTAATTGTAAGCTACTCTTAATGGTAGGTTACAAGACACCATTTCGTAATGGTTGCTGTTAATATAAACTTGATACTAAATAGTTTTATTAGTTGGTTGGTTTAGTGGTCTTAAACACTGCCGTTCAGCCTAGTCCCACATCCATAGTTCGATTCCTGGGTTGGGGAAATCGATATTGAGTTTTCCTTCTAAAAGTTTACAATAACCTACTCTGGACTTTTGCTCTGCTGATAACAATATACTGGCCCATTTTAAATAGCATTAAACTTTGTTACAATAAAACAAAATGGTATCCCACCATAAATAAAAAGTGAGAAATATAAACAATTTTCATGAACTTCAACTGATTGACAAAATTGAACTGATTTCAATAAAAAAATGCAAAAAGACTTTTGTTTTTAAAATCAGTGTTATTTATTTACGAAACAATATTTCATTTTTGAATAATATTTGTTTCGTGTATATTGAAGTTCATAAAAAGTAGTTGTATCTAAATGCACAATTATTTTTTTTGGTTCAGCTATACGCATTTTGAGTTTCAATTTAATGTACAATACAGCGGTCACTCAAAACAGTACTACAAACACACGTAATCAGTACTACATAATACTGATATTCCACGGTATAGTAATACCCTCGTTAGTTGTAACTTGTAAGACGACCACAATACTAACCGATGTCTCAATGCGTGTATACGCTTCAATATTAACTGCAAACACACTGACCATTGCGAAATAGAGTACAAATCTATAGAAGCGACATATATATTAGAATAGAATGAACTTTTTTAAATACCAATAAAAGTAACACAACTTAGACAAAAAATTCAATCTATAAGTACAAAAGCATAAGACTTTGTACTAAGATTGAAGTTTGTGTATGATCACAATTTGTGAAATAAAACTATTTGTATTTTTTTAAAATAAATATTTCTCATTGTATTAAATACTTATTTGAAAATGAACACGACAAATACAAAACAAAAAGTTATGGGGTACACGAAGATTTAAAAAGCGATGGATTGATTGTTTAAAAGATGATGGCTAGAAAGAAGAACGCATTGTAATGCTTCGCCGACTCCAACTTCTCACGGAGGAGTGAGAGAGCATGTCAAACTTTTACTGTTAAACCCACACCTATGTTCACCTATTCCTCTGCATTTTAACAAGACAAACACACTTTTGTCATATTATCTGGTAACTGGGTTTTGAAATTCAAATCTGGTATTTAGCTGCAATCAGTTAGACCGAATGCCGTTTCCAATTTTTAGTAAAAAGTAATGCTGATAAAGATAGCCACTACATTGGTAGCATGAGCTTAGTTACAGTTCTAGACAATTTTACAATTCTGTACCCAATGCACATTACGTTTGGTGACCTCAATAATTGATTTTTGAATAGGTGATTTTAGGTAGATTTGCACAAAGCAGTCCAGTGGGCTAACACAGTGTTGAATCGATAGTTCTCTTGAATTGGATGCGTTTACGATTGGCTAGCTATGTTCTATGTATTACGTCTAGTAACAGGTAGGCTCTTAGCTTACATCTTACTAGTATGTTTGTGGCTTTGAAATTTCAATTGAATTCCGTGAAATTCAATTTCACTTCAATTTCGATATTACGCATAACTTCGATATGAATATTACCACTACATTGATCACGTAACCATTTAATGGTCTTCTTCTTCTTTTTCTTCCTGCCCTTATCTCATATTACTTGGCGTCGGCGCAACAAAAACAAAGCAATTTAGCTTCACTTTTTTTTTTGACTGATCGACATTTTGACAATTCAAAAGTGCCTGTACTTGGTCTATTTGAAATAAGCGTTTCTGATTTCTGATTTCTGAACACGTTTTTTTCTTCCATTCTGTCCTATCACCCGTCATACTATCACTGACTCCCTTTTCTTTCATATCACTTCTCACACAATCCATCCATCTTTTCTTTGGCGTCCCTCTCCCTTTCCATCCATCTACAGGTACGTCCAGAACTCTTTTAGTAACATGCGTTCCATCCCTCCTCTTTACATGACCGTACCAAGACAAACGATTTCTTTTCAAATTTTCGGTCACTGACGCCACTCTCAAACTTCCTCTAATATACTCATTTCTCACTTTATCCATTGTCGTCATACCGCACATTCATCTTAACATTCTCATCTCCGCTACAAGTGATCTTTTTTCATACATGTCTTTTGAACAGCCTAACATTGTGATCTATCATCATGACAGGTTTTATCACGGACTTGTAGATTCTTCTTCCACCCATTCTTGCACCCTTCAACTAGAGGGGCATCAGGGCATCATCAGGGTCGCTAGATGTTCCTGTGAACTGCCGCCATTTCACCAACCTGCGTTGATCCGATGTGTTACTTCTCGGTCTACCTCACCATTTCCATGGATAAGCGATCTGAGGTACCGAAAGTCGGAACAGATTGGTATGGGCGTTCAGGCGAGAGCTAAATGCACAGCTTCTGACTTCATCCATATTGAGCATTCTCACGAACCCTACATTCATTGGTTTACTCTTTGAAATCTATTTAATGGTCTACGTACATTAAATTGCATTGGAGCATGCAGCAATGAGCATGCATTTAGAAAGAGTTTTGTTTATTGATGATCATATTATTCTCTTAGCTAGATATTCTTGATATGGACATTGTGGTGGTCAGAAGACAGAAAACCTGACCCCAGCGTTGACTAGTTTCTAGGATGTGGCAGTTAGGTTCAACCGGGTAGCAATCGGGTCACATCATACTAAAAAGGCTAGCCTGATTGATTTCGATGATCGAACGATGATATTCCAAATGTAGAGGTTTTTTCATATGACTTCATTAACCCCAACAAAAACCACTGTTCCGGAGTGTATTGTAACAAATCTCCTGTCCATCTGCCGGATTTAATCCCTCGTTGCTCGTTGAACCAGCAAACTGTCAATTCAAAGGAAAAATAACCTGTAACTTAAGCCGAAACAGAAATGTAGCCAACGAACCTCAACCGACCTATTCGTACGAGGAAAACACATCTCAATAATATTGTCCCAGAAACAAATAAATGGTAAAGGTGAGTTTACACAAAGATTGATTCTCACAAATCGAAGGGTAAGTATATGCATGCATAATTATTGAGAGAAAAACGCCAGGTGATTTGTCACACTCATTACGCTTTCACTGGGTGATACTTCAAACAAACAAATACGATTATAATTATTAGTTCACTTACCCATGTCTCACAAGGATGTTCTCGCCTCTCAACGTTCGAGAATATCTCATCATGTAAAAGCGCCTCAATATTATGTACAATCGAAGAACACTTAAGCTTTTCATATTCAAAATATTTCCGAGAAACTCTCCAATAAATTTGTATATAACAAAGAGAATGAGTCTTTCATGTTTCGAGAATAAAATTCGGCTGGTAGACAAAGGGTTAGTTCCATATTGCAGTAATAGAAAACGATCGGGGTCAATTGAGTTATTCCTTGGATGTCATCTTGTGGACCTATTGGGCCGAACTAAGTGAAGACTCGATACCAATGGATGGCTGTTAGTTGCTATATGTTTTGGAGATTTTGACTTTGACGACTTCTATTGATTTGATTTGCTAGGTAACGAGTAGGTAGTTTATCAATGTTACTTCAATAAAAGGGTTTTTATTAGAAAAGCTATCAAAAGTAACAACTACATATATATATGAACGTGAGATGCAACATGTTGGCTCACAGATTTGCTCGTTATAGTTATGAGGTCAAAATTACTTTATTCAAAGCTTTTTGCCAATCATTCTACACGGGCGGTCTGTGAGTTAATTACACGCAGAAGGCTCTAGACACCCTACGGATCCAATATAATAATGGGTTCAGGGTACTGTTGGGGCTGCCTGAATACTGCAGTGCATCGGGCATGCTCTCTATTGCGCATGTGGATGATACACGTAGAAATTCGACACTACAGCACTCGGCGTCAAACACTTTCTCCACTTGTATCAAAATGTACTACTTTTTCCTTTCTTTGTCATGCAATTACTCATGTGGACAATAAGCAGATAAGGATGTCGGAAGGGTATTTATGTTGCTGCTTCCTGCAGGGCCCACCCTTTTTAATTCTTGTCAAAGATGTCACGCCACTTCTTAAGTTGCTTAATACTTTCAGTGATGGTAAGCTGTCCTGCCAACTAGTTTAAGTGCTTTTGTAAATGTAATTTGCAGTTGGCACCATGGTCGTTGATCACTTTTTTAACCTTTGTTAAGTTCAGGATCTCATGAAGTTTTTCTGTTTGAACCACGGTGCATTCGATATT
This sequence comes from Mythimna pallens, assembly GCA_961205895.1. NCBI lineage: Eukaryota > Metazoa > Arthropoda > Insecta > Lepidoptera > Noctuidae > Mythimna > Mythimna pallens. The sequence goes on along the minus strand of OY540828.1, from coordinate 25,708,141 downwards.
TGTTTGAGGATATATGAGTGGTTGGGTGCCTTTAGCACTATCATTGAATTGGAATCATGTACCGAATCCCCCACAGTTCAATATTAGTTGGTCCAGTTTGACTTTAGCCTCATTTTCATCATCATCTTTCTACCCTTGTCCCGTGTTATTTGGGGTCGGCGCAACATGTTTTTTTCTTTCATTCTGCCCTGTCATTCGTCATGCTATCACTAACTTCCTTTTCTTTCATATCACTCTTCACACAATCCATTCATCTTTTTTTTGGTCTCCCTCTCCCTCTCCATCTATCCACATGTAAACTCATAACTCTTTTAGTAACATGCACTTCATCCCTCCTTCTCTCTCTTTTCACATGACCATGCCAAGACAAACGATTCCCTTTCAATTTTTCAGTCACTGGCGCCACTTTCAAACTTCCCCTAATATACTCATTTTTCACTTTATCCATTCTCGTCACACCACACATCCATCTTAACATTCTCATCTCCGCTACGTTCAATCTTTTTTCATCCGTCTTTTTCACAGCCCAACATTCTGATCCATACAGTATAACAAGTCTTATCACGGACTTGTAGATTTTACCCTTCGACTTCGACTTTAACCGCATTTTGTAGAAGAAAATCTTACTGTTAATTCCTAGTTTTGAGTGTCTACCCTACTATCAGTAGATCCCCCTTTAAATTAACGTCTGCTGTCTATATGCAGTCCCAAGTACTTTTATGTGTTTTGATGCAGAAGTTGATGAGAAATGTAGCTATAAAAATCAACAGGTAAGGCGGTGGACTGGCTAATGAAAGGTCGGAAGTTTACAACCCAACCGTTAAACTACTCTCTAATCGCTCCTGTATCATATTATTTTATATTTAACTTGGAACGGACAACAGTGGGTATGTCGCATTTTAGAAAAACTGGGCAAGTGCGGACTCGCGCACTGAGGGTTCCGTACAAACTAGAAAGTTAAATTGCGGTTTACAATTCATGACGTGTTAAATAAAAAACTACTTACTGGATCTCGTTCAAAATAATTCTCGCTGGAAGTTTGCATGGTACATTAAATATTTTTTTTTTTGTTTTTTTACTCTCTTATTTTCGAAGTTACAGGGACACTCATTTTACCACTTTGGAAGTGTCTCTCACCCAAACTATTCAATTTAGAAAAAAAATATATTAGAAACCTCAATATCATTTTTGAAGACCTAGCTATAGATACCCTACACGTATGGGTTTATTGAAAAAAAAATTTGATTTTCAGTTCGAAGTATGAAGAACCCCCAAAATTTATTGCTTTTTTTCCTTTTTTTTGTGTGAATATCATAATGCGGTATAGTATTTATAGTTTCGGAAAAAAGTGTCTGTGATATACTGACGGACAGACAGACAGACATGACGAATCCATAAGGGTTTCGTTATTTGCCATTTGACTACGGAACCCTAAAAAGGGTCCTCAAACCGGGAGACTTTTTTAGAGCTGGTAAAGGATTTTCATATTCATAAGTAATTTTAGCCACTGGAATATAGGCAAGGCATTTAAAGTGACCCTTTAGTTACCTATGAGGCATCAAAAAATATACGTAGGTAAAATTTTAAGCATAACCAAAATTTATTTTACAAATCCAATTCTTTTACAAATTATATCAAAAGAATGCTAAGTGGAGTTCCAGACATGAAAGCTAGCTCAAAATACAGGCAAAAAAGTCAAATATATTTTTTTTAATCCAATCTAGCTTTGCTTTTAGCCTTCCCTATTTACATAGCAAATACATAGGTACAGAAATGGAGATCTGAAATATTAAATTATAGGTCTGATAAAATGATTTTTTTAGAAATTTGTGAAAGAGAATATTTTCTCGACTTCTGTTAAGGAGTCCATATTTATTAGCCTAATTTGTTGGAGTAGCTGTTTCACATTTAATCTTGGAAGTTACTGTTACTGTTAACTGAATAATCACTAACCAATTGGTTGGTTAGTGATTATTCAGTTTTTAGTCCGAGAAAATAAATATAGCTTGATAATGAAATCGAACTAAATTGATGGGTACCTACTACTCTTGCACACAGTGTTTTCATCTTTTGGCTTTTCAATTCCGCAGTTATGCTCGGAAGAGATTTTTGTAAAAACAATCATCACTTATGTACCTTCTTTCCAGTTTCCTTCTTCTTGTCTTTTTTTAGTGTTCCGTGCTTCAAAAGAAATAAAACAGAACCTTTGTTGTCCGTCCGTCCGTCTGTCTGTCTGTCAAGACCCTTTATCTCAGGAACGTGTGAAGGTATCGAGTTGAAAATAAAACCATATCCTTCAGTCTGCGGTATTTTGAAGCTGTAAAAAAATCAAACTTCTAAGTTAACGAACGAAAAAGATATATTTCGAACGAAGGGCCGTTTATGGCGCACAAAACGTATATTTCGACACTCTCTAGGAAATCAAAATTCAGATAATAATCGGTTAACATTTTAAACTGCTTCTATTTTGTAATTTACCATGACTTTACTAATCATTAAACCTAAGTTTCAATTCAGTTTTCGCGCATTAAATAGATTCTATACTGCCTGGGAAGTCAACCCCATTACCATAACCTGCTGATTAGCTAATATTCTTAATTACCCCATAAACACTAAAAACAAACCTCACACTAAAAACTTAACCTTACGTTCACCTTTCAGAGGCGACATAAAGATATTATGTAAATACAATCCAATCAGAAATGAGCATAGCAAGTACAAAATCAGAACGTGGGTTCAAATGAGGGTCTGTTTACTGAGGACCTTGCGATGTCAGCCACACCTATCACTCCTTTCTTTATTGAAACCTTTAACGTCATGAGGACGTGGGAGTAGAGAGTGCCAACACTGCAAAACCTCAGTTGATTTTAGTCTTGCAAAACTTAAATTGCAAGCTCTTAGAGATGACGAGCCGAGGCAAAAATTACGGATTAGGGTGTTTTGGGGTTTATCATTTTTGTATAATACTTTGGATAGGGTAATTATGAGGGTGAGGGTTAACTCAGCTTAGTCAGATGAAAATATATACGCTTTGTCAAAAAACTTACAGGAGCTGATTTTGTAAAAAGAAAAATGTGAAATCTTATTTAAAAATTCACAACCTTTTCTTTTCAAAGTCGGATCTTAAAAAAATTTATTTAATTGAAATCACAGACTCTGGTTATCAAACAAAGCTGTCAAATCTATTTAAATCACTTAGCCAACCATTCAAATAATATTTTAACAGCCTTATTCCAATCCAAAATCAAATTGATTCAATCACGAAACATAACAATTAAATAGCAAAAGTCGTAAATCATTACATCGCTCGACGAGACTGTCGACGTGAATAAGTTAACTGCTCCTAAGGGTTCGTAATTAATCGGCCTCCCGACGGAATGACGGAACCCGAAGTGCGCCGAAGGACTCCAATGTGGCCCGAAGTGGCAATGGCCTTGTCAAAATAATAATGAATGGAATGATTAATTTATGACGTTGCAAGAATTATTTTTTTTTGTGTGAGTTACGACTGTTTTTTTGCTTGTTTATAAATTGACTAGCTTCTGCCAGTGGCTTTGCTCGCGTAAAAGTAAATTTCTACATACAAACTTTGGATCCCCGGTTCACCCCATTAAAATTTGAATTTCCAAAAATCCCTTCTTAGTGCTCGTCTACGTTATAAAAGAAAGCTTTGTGCAAAATTTCATGTTCTTAGTCCCAGTAGTTTCGGCTGTGCGTTGATATGTCAGTCAGTCAGTTTCTCCTTTTATATAAATAGATTTGTGATCCTAAAAAACGCTTGTATAATATGTTGTACCATCAATCTAAAATACATGTTTCGCGACTATACCAGGTCACAATAAAATTAACGCTGTTTTCCAAATCACTTTCATACAGAAGCTTATAGATGTGACTAGAAATAAGACAGTTATTGATATGACGCTAAATAGAAATGAAAACATGCTTCGCAAACCCCATATAACTTACGGCCGGAGGATGGTGATCTTACAATCCAAACTGCCCCCCTAGCCAAGTTACAACCGTTTCGTTTCGATTCTCTTTTCGTTGATCGCCACGAGTCGGCCACGCTTTCTATTCCTTTGCTCTGGCCACGTGACTGAGCGTTGAGATGACGTCAGAATAAAGGAATCAGTGGCGTGGCCTACTCGAGGCGATCGACGAAAAGGCAATCGAAACGAAACGATTGTAACTTGGCTAGGGGGGCTGAACTGCTAAAAGAATGGAACTATATAGGGTGACTATATAGAGCAGTGGTGGCCGAGTGGTAACGGCCCCGACTTACGAGTTGTAGGTCGCGGGTTCAAACCCAGCCAGGCGCATTACTTTGTGTAATTTAGTTCATCACCACTGCTCTCAAAACGGTGAAGGAAAACATCGTGAGGAAACCGGCATGTCCTAGAACCAAAAATTCGAAGACATGTGACATCCACCAACCCGCACTGGGCCCGCGTGGTGGATTACGGCCCATTCCCTCTCCTAGAGAGGAGGCCTGAGTCCCAACAGTGGGAACATTAAAAGGCCGACTATGACTATGACTATGACTATATAGGGTGTATAGCTCCATATCTCTTTTTCACTCGACAACCGACATTTAAACACGTCATGTTAAGGTCCTAGAGCTTAAGCTGTAGTAGTAGACAAATGATAACTAATTTAAAAAAAAAAGTCCTTTATTGAATAATTAAAAGCAAAGAAACACTAATAACCTACATTACAACCACATATTGAAATTCATATCTTTTGAAATTTGAAAATATCAATCAATAAAATAAAACTCTCACTCACAACCACAAAATATTTTCACAAGACATTTTTTAACATGCAAGAAAAACAAAAAAAAGCATTACTTCTGAGAGAAACCCAGCAACAGTAGCGGATATAACAGTACACGTACACTCGCAGGCGACATTGGATCGATTACCGTCGGATCACGTCCCGTCGAAGAGCCGGCTTCTACTGTACACCTGAACGCTATTGAGGATTATGTTAGGAGCGGGGGCGAGGCTTATTTTATAATTACTTTTCTGGAAAATAAATAACACGTGCCTGAGAGTGGTTGTCACTCTCATTATCTGTTTATGTTTCTATTTATTGCGGTCTTGGTAAAGCTTATTTGAATTGATAATTTTCACGGCAGCAAAGAGGTCAAAGAAAAACCTAAATGATCTTAAATATAAATTTAATTTTACTAAAACGAATTCTACAAATTAACTCTAATAAATGATTATATAAATGTACATAAGAAACTTAAATATTAAATAAACTAAGTACCGAACACAAAATATAGTCAGGTGATCCAGAAATGTGTCCAGAAGACTGATACTATTTCCAAGGTCACATAACCATTGGACCGAGTAGTTAAATTATAATGAAATAAAGTGAAAAACTATTATAAAGAATAATTTTATTTTGAAGTAGGATCACATATAAGTATAATATGTACCAACTATCGAAGATAAAAACTCAAAGCTGTCTAAATAAATGTCACAAAAAAGATGACATTGTATTTGCACATTCCAGCGGAGATCTATATGGAGGAGATCATGCAAGAAGCTCTTTTAAATCAATAATTACATAATTATGGTTACATTGTTAATATTGAAATTATACATAAATACACCACTATTTTTTAACTGATGTAAATACTTTAAGGGCTTATTAGAAAAGGTCTTGTTATTATTTAAGTAAAGTCTTGATAAATAATAATTATTTATTTATTTATTTAAACTTCATGTACAGTAGTGGTACATAGGTAGACTTGATGCAACAAGGCATTCTCTACCAGTCAACCTTTGGGTTAAAAAGACAATAATGTGGTAGGTTTGCACAATAAATAAATAACAGATACTTCAAACAGAACAAATAAAATAAAAAATAAGTTATTTATAATAACAAAATATATATATATGCTAAAATTATAAACTAATAAATACTATGTAAAATATCAAAACATTAAAAAAACTCAATAATAATTCTGACGAAGACCAAACTAAAGTTGAGAGGACTTCAAGTAGTAGCTCCGAATTTTACGCTAACAAACAATAAAAAACACAAACAGCAAAGTTATTAGCATTTGTTTATATCCTAAAATATCACTCATTATTGGAAATATTGTACTGGCATCATGAATGAATAAATCACGATCAGAATGGAAAAAAACTGAGCGTAGTATTTTCTTGTAGCAATTGTTTGAATGATTGATTCAATTATGAATTTACCAATTATGACAATTTTGAATTTCGAGGACAATTTTGAATTTCGTTTTTTTTTACTTTTGACTACACAAATATAACTAGTAACGGGTACGAAAAGAGCCTCGTTTTTTTGTACTAATTAAAAAATAGGGGTGTATATGAGAACGATGTAGGAGGACATGCACGTTAAAAGCGTTCAGAATATATTAAAAAAAAACAATTTAAAAAACAAATAAAAATATATCCGTCTTCTCAGGAACACTCGGATTTTATGTCTCCTTTTCAACATCCTACACATCCCGTGTTATCCCTCCTACTTGCGTGACCGCTTTTCTTACGCTCGCCCTAGCGACGCATCGTGCAAATTACACTTTAGATCCCTTCTTAAATCTCATCCTCATAAATTCAGCTATTACTCCTACTCATTCTCTGTCTATGCAGTCAAGTGAAACAGCACTATCTTTCCTCTCTACTGTGATAATTACATTGTACCCATCGATTATAATGTATATATGTATACATGATAAATGTTTATTTATTCATCTTTAAATTATAATAGCTTCTGCCCGCGGCTTCGCCCGCGTGATTTTAGGTTTCCCCATACAAAGTTTGGCCCCCGTTTTTTCCTTTAGGGGGCGAATTTTGGAAAATCCTCTCTTAATACTCGCTTACGTCATAAAAGAAAGCCTTGTGCCAAATTTCATGCTCCTAGTCCTAGTAGTTTTGTCTGCGCGTTGATATGTCAGTTAGTCAGTTTCTCCTTTTATATATATAGATGACTGTGTTATTTGATACTTTAAGATTTCATTTCACTATTGACATACACACGCGTTTCTTTTTAATCTTTCCTTTCGTTGGTCTGCTGGAAATCATTTCTAAATAAATAAATAAAATTAAATACGGAATAAACAGAACTTTTGTAGTAGTATTTAAAATGTATTATTATTTTCTATTACATTTGTGTACATAAATAATAACAATAAACCATGGTACCAGAGACATGACCAGCCCCAACTACCGACGCGCGTTCACGAACATGACTCATGCTCATATTAAAGGAGTAACTCTTGTGTGGAGTAACGTTTTGTGAAACAGAAAGAAAAAGCAGAAAGCTAGAAAGCATAGCTGAGAGCAATATGCTACTTTAATCCCAAAAAAATGGTCGGTCTCTAATGAATAGGCTATGGGTTGAAGAACTGGTATTTACGAATCATGGAGATACTCAGTTATTTATCTGACGAATGGAAGGAGGGAATGAATACGTGGAAGAAGTTGGGAGAGCCTTCGCCCAGCAGTGGGTAAATATAGGCTAAATTAAAAAAAAATCTGACGTATACGAACCAGCTCGCTACAAGCTTACTCCCTACAAACGTAACCAACTATCAGAAGACACTTCGCAGCAATCTAAGACTTGCAAGATCTGAATCAATATCTTGTCGCTTAAGTCTACTTAATTCATCACGCGCCGCGGCCGGCTCAGGAATACAAAACTAATCCCGTTTCGGGTTAGCCCTACATAATAATACCGTTTTATTGACGTTAACTTATAGGGTTTGGCGTGTGTCTCTAAGTTCGTTATCAGACGTCTACAGGCTGTCCCCGTTATTCAAATTAATTGCTAGTTTAAACGGTGGGAACATCGAAAGGGTCTGAATTATTTGGAGCCAGTTCACGAATGTTTGGTTAGTTTGTTTAATCAAGTGTTAGAGTTGTGGAGGTGAAATACAGTTATATATCTCATAGAAATATGCTTACTCAAAATTACAATATGAGGAAACACCAATTGTGTATTCTTCTTAGTGTGTTGATAGTAAATTTTTTTTTTCATGTTGAATGGCCCAATATTCGATATACAATACCTTACTATAGAACTTGCACACTATTTAAGTTTGGCCGGGGTATAAAATAAAAAACATTAAAAAAAAATACAACCGAAACCGAATGGTGAAGGAACATTATCTATCACTTTAGTTACTTCTTCTCCTTTTTAATTTGCAATTATTTTTGATATTTATTAGTAAATTATTTGTTTTTATTTTTTATTTCTGTATTATATTTTTAATTATTATTATTTTTTAATTATTTTATTTTACATTATTCTATATGTTGTTGTACACTGACAGCACGAAATATTTTTCTCTCGATCAGTCCATCCAAAGGTTGTCTGGTAGAAATTGGCCTGTGCAATAAGACCGCCTATTGTACACTTATTTATATAAATGTTTGTCCTGTATTATGTTAAGGTGTGCAATAAAGTTATATAAATAATAATAATAACCGACTTCAATGTAAAAAAAACAGGGAAAGTGTGAGTCGGACTCGCGCACTGAGGATTCCGTATAAACTGACATATGAAAACAGTTCAATTCCCGAATTGAGTTACGAAGATTTTTCCGAATTACAAATAGTTTTAACAGCAAATTTTCAGTTTTTAGATTGTTTCCTATACTTGTGCTATGGGACCTTGCTTTATGCCAAATTTCAGGATTCTAGGTCAATGGGAAGTACCCTATGAATTTTGATTTCCTTGAGAGTGTCGAAATATACTTTTTTGCGACATAAACGGCTGTATCTTTTTCTTTCGTTAACTTTTAAGTTTGATTTTTTCACAGCTTCAAAGGACCGCAAACTTGAGTTGGCTTGAGTTTGGATATTAATTTCAACTCGATATCTCCACGCGTTCCCGAGTTAAATGGTCTTGACAGACAGACAGACAGACGGACAACAAAGTGATGCTATAAGGGTTCTGTTTTTTCCTTTTGAGGTACGGAACCCTAAAAAACCACTAAAAATGCAGAATAACTTTAATTTCGGAAGTTGGTGTTAAATAACGAAGAGACAATTATTATATAGAAACTTTTTTTTTTTGAATGGCAAATCTCGCTCTTGGGTGGAGCGAGAGATAGTGTCAGACTTTTACTAACTAAAAACCCACTCCTGTTTCCTCTTTGCCTTCATCCCGGGGCCCCGGGCTTCGCTTTCACACTACCCGTGGCCCCAGTAGGCTTCGACCCTGCTGGGCCCCAACGATTTGCTGACATCACCCTGAGGCGCGCGTGGAACAATACGCGCCGTCGACGGCTTGGGCTCGGTCCGGACAGTTACCGGACGGTCGGACGGCGAGCCACCCATTGCTCGCCGTCCGCAAGCCATAACTTTAAAGTTAAGTTTAAACTACCCCAAGCTTTCACACTTCAACTTGTGAAATATTCACAAATATAAATAATAACAACCTTTATTGTAATAGTAGGAACAATATTGTACCAAAAGAAGAAAAAACTTGTCGTAGGAAAAATTTAATATCGACAAGACCCTTTGACTGAGGAACTGTAAAGAAATTCGCTGATTTCCAAAACTTACTTTGTTTTATGTACAAATTGAAATATATTGTGTTCAAGAAGAAGATATCAAATCTTCTTTCTGGGAACACAAAGTGGAATATTCTGTTGAATGATATGAAAATGAAAAACTGTACATATTTGGAAGTAGTGAAGTTAAATATTGTCTAACATGCCTTATATACTATGTGAATTTCATTTATACCTATAATAATTTTATAACTTTTCGTTTATTTAAAAGGGTGTTTATGAAATTTCTTATACGTTTTTTTTTCCATAGAAATCCACACTTTGTAACATGCAAATACCTACCTTTATATTTTTTTATGACTGAAGTGCCTGTTTTTTTTTCAGTAAACTTTGCCCCACTCTTGTATCGTGGCGGGTGCGTTCATTATCATGTAAACTCATATACATGATTGGATTGAATCCTGTAAATATATTAATAGATAAATGCTACGATTTTAAGATTTAGGTATATCTCAAAGTATGTATTTCGATCCTATGGGCTCTAGATAGGTTGATTAAACTTACTTAACTGAAAATTAAAAATTTGTAATGTGTTTCTTTTTTATTGTCGTTATACACAGTCAGACGCCAGAAAGTCTGTCCATCAGTCTGTCCAAGGAGTTTTATATTGCCCAGTAAGTGTGTTATGGAGGTTAGACAGCCGATCCTAAACTAGGCAGAAAAAGGCTAGATGATGAAATAAATAAACTTATCTGGTACTTGCGGATACCAGATAAGTTTCGCCGACCGAGGCCAAGTCGTCGACGGCGCGTATTGTTCCACGCGCGCCTCAGGGAGATGTCAGCAAATCGTAGGGGCCCAGCAGGGTCGAAGCCTACTGGGGCCATGGGTAGTGTGAAAACAAAACCCGGGGCCTTGGGACGAAGGCAACGAAGGAACAGGAGCGGGTTTTTAGTCAGTAAAAATCTGACGCTATCTCCTGCTCCACCCTAGAGCGGGATTTGTCATTAGATGATTTTGCCAGCTAAAAAAAAACCACATGATTATAAGTTGTAGAAAAACTCAAGGTTTTTCCAGCTTAGCACAGACTCATACAAACAAATGTCGGTACAAATATATACCATAATGCAAAGATATATACATCACATTCATCTGTAACTACTTACTTATTAATATTGTAAGTTAACAAATAGACATCACATAAATAACTTATTTCACCAGAGTAACTAATAAGGGTGCTCCTTATTCAAAATATGAAGCAATTGAGCTCAAAATATTCGTTGCTTATTTTATTTTAGTACTTTAACTTTCGCTTGGAAGAACACGAATAACATTAATGGGTGCATTTTGCCAGATTGTTTGTATCTGAATGTTAGTGCAGTGCGATTGTCGAATGTTTTCAGGTTGTTACCCGTCTGAGGATGTGTCTGGTTATTTTAACTGGTTAAGAAGACGTTAGATGGGACGAGAAATGTAGGCTGTGTACTGAGTAGCGGGGAAAAATGGAATCTGAATGTTGGTGCAGTGCGATCGTCAAATGTTCTCAGGTTGTTACCCGTCTGAGGAAGTCTTTGGTTACTTTGAGTGGTTAAGTAGATATTAGATGGAATGAGAAATGTAAGCTATACTGAGTAGCGGAAAAAAAATGTTTTTTTTAAGCTAGAACTACGTTAGACCAACGCACACGTGGACCACGCCTGATTTGTACGTAGAACGACGCCGCGTGGCGTGGATCTAGTGTAGCTCTACAATTTTAGTTTCCATTTGAAATGTATGGAGACCGACGCGGCCAGTAGGTGGCACACGTGTGGGCAGTGAAGTTCTACCTTTACTTTTCATCAATAGCACCCGCGGTGTTAAAGTGTAAAAGTTTCTCTTACCTTTACTTGAAGCTGTTGCTAGCGGCTTCACTCACGTAATAGGAGATAATTGTCCCAAGGGAACATACTCGAAAGATAAAAAGTATTCTATTTATCTTTTTGTTTGTACCGGCTAATCTTCCTAGCAGCTAGTTAAATTTTGAGGTGACTTTCACCTCACAGACAGAATGTGTTATTAGGATTAACATAAACTACTTATGTTTAAGAGAAACAAACACTAAATACAGATAATTGTTCGATTAAACAAAGGAAAATGTTCCTTTCAGCAGTACATGTCAATACATCATGAACTTCTGAACTTCTCAGCAACTGTTATCGTTGATAGAATCGGTACAGGGTTTTTTATTATTGGGTGGGAAAATCATCTTATGACAAATCGCTTGGGCGGAGCGTGAGATAGTGTCAGACTTTTACTGACTAAAAACGCGCTCCTGTTCCTTCTTTGCCTTCGACCTAGGGACCCGAGTTTCACTTTCACACTACCCGTGGCCCCAGTAGGCTTCGACCATGCTGGGCCCCTACGATTTGCTGATATCTCCATGAGGCGCGCGTGGAACAGTACGCGCCGTCGACGACTTGGGCTCGGTCCGGACGGTTACCGGACGGTTGGACGGCGAGCCACCCATTGCTCATCGTCCGCAAGCCCGCGCTTACGGTGGCCGGGAATCGGTACAGGGTGGATATCCCACCCATACGTACAAAGCGTTTTGGGAACACATTATACATACAGCTAAGGAGTGGATTTCCTTGCCGGAGTCTTTATTTACTGATAAGTATAACGAGGGGCCTCTAAGTCAAGAGTGAATAGGTTACTTCTAGATAAGCTTGCTCGATTGTCGGCCATCATCGGTAACCATCAGTTCAGATAGTGGACAAACGCGAGCATAATTAAGTAAAAACTGGGCATGTGCGAGTTCCTTATAAACTTAGATATGTAAACAGTTCAATTCCCGAATGGAATCTAAAAGATTTTTCCGAATCGCAATTTTTTTTTTGTTATGACGTTTCAACAAATTTACAGTTTCCAGATTTATTCTCATAATTGTGCTACAAGACCTTGCTTTATGCCAAATTTCATGATTCTGGGTCAACGGGAAGTAACCTATGAATTTTCATTCCCTTGAGAGTGTCGAAATATACGTTTTTTGCGACATAAACGGCTGTACCTTCTTTTCGTTAACTTAGAAGATTGATTTTTTCAGTTTCAGGAGACTGTAGATTTGAGTATATGGTTTTAATTTCAACGCGATACCTCCACGCATTCCCGAGGGTCTTGATAGACAGACAGATAGACAGATGGACAACAAAGTGATCCTATAAGGGTTCCTTTTTTGCCTTTTGAGATACAAAACCCCTAAAAGAATCCTACACGAAATGTATCAGAATTTAAGAAAGTGTTCCAAAGAAAAGAACCTATACTATCCTAGGTTCTATCCTATTTTTTTGTTGAGGTGGAATTCATCAAATAATTTTCTCATTTTGAGTGGAACGAGAGAGAGAGAGCATCAAACTTTTACTCACTAAAAACCCTACCCGTGTTTCTTCAGATTGCGTTCCAGGGCCGTGGTTACTCTATCGAACAATACTGTAGACGGGTTCTATCCTGGGACTAGGGTCAATACCCTACATAAGTGGAATAAAATGAGCCAATATTAAAGTAGCATCAATGTAAGATGTTACAAGAAGATCTCTCTAATTCCATACCCCAATACGCCAACATAATCAAAGTTGGTGTAAGGCTGCTCCTACGCGAACATTCGTTCGGGGACATGTTTATTGAATTATAACTTTCCTCGTTACCCTAGTGTGGAGATGACTGATTACTCGGAAGCTGAGAACTACACGAATCGTTTGTGATTCGTAACAAACTTTTATGTTTATACAGCTTTATTTACTTTGCAAGGAAATGTTTGGGTATGTTAATTACTTATTTGTATAAGTTAATTTGTTTTGCATTTATGTATATAGTACTAATGATGTCATTTAAAATTAACCAGGTGAAGTTACATATTTTGTGACGTTAATTGAAATAAACCGAATCTTTACAATTTTACAATTTATTTATATAACATTTTAGTCAAAATAAACTCAACAAACCACGACATTTGCAAATATATGAGGGTTTTATAACTGTACAAAACGAAGACATCCCGTTCGTAATCCCATATGGGTCACATTACGAGCTCGTGCTTGGGCCTCTGTACTTTTCATGAAGTTATGATTCTCCAGAAATCCTCTCCTTGCGTCGTACTCCTCAATGCTGAGAGTCGTGACATTCCTGCTTCATCACTTTCATTCGAACGATATTCCTCCATCTGTTTCAGTCTCTGACGGTGTGAAGGGCATTGTATAGCGTAAAAGTCAAGAGCGGTACGGATCTGGTGAGACCAACGTATTGGGCTGCGTCCACGAGGCCTTTTTCCATCCACTTTACCGGTCATGATGAGCCTTTCGAGGTTGCCACCATATTTCCTTGCAATATGACCGAAGTGTTGTAGAATCTTGTGACAACCACGAGAAGATTTTGAGTTCTACCAATACGGATACGTTGGTCCGAAATGCTGTTCAAGGTATACGGAGCATCCTTCTCCGGCATCACATCTCAAACGCGTCAATGCGTTTGCGGTCTGCAGCTTTTAGCGTCCAAGTCTCGGCACCATATGAAAAGATCGAAAAGACCAGGGACCGTACCAGTTTGGTTTTGGTTTTTACGGAGATGTTGTTTATCAGAAACTAGCGGTCCCGGCACACGTTGTTCTGCCCAAAAGCGGGATTTAGTAAAAAAAAAAAAATTACCCTACTCTACCCTACTCTACCCTACTCTACCCTACTCTACCCTACTCTACCCTACTCTACCCTACTCTACCCTACTCTACCCTACTCTACCCTACTCTACCCTACTCTACCCTACTCTACCCTACTCTACCCTACTCTACCCTACTCTACCCTACTCTACCCTACTCTACCCTACTCTACCCTACTCTACCCTACTCTACCCTACTCTACCCTACTCTACCCTACTCTACCCTACTCTACCCTACTCTACCCTACTCTACCCTACTCGTTAAAAAGTACCCTATGTCCGTCTCCTGGTTCTAAGCTACCTCCCCACCAATTTTCAGCCAAATCGGTTCAGCCGTTCTTGAGTTATAAACAGTGTAACTAACACGACTTTCTTTTATATATATAGATAACGATTGCTATTATCCAACGAACACTGACTAATTTTTAACACAGTCGATATTCAAGTGAAGATCAAAACTGTTCCTCAGACTATCTATAATTTTAAAATATCTCACATTTTCTAAAAACAAACTCCATACTCTCCCGAGCGTACAATAACGGTTTTCATGAAAAATGAACTTTCATGAAAGTGTGGAGTCACTATAGATATCATTAACATTACTACAAGTCATGCCGCTAGTATTACACGATGTTAGGTTATTGTTCAGGTCTCACATCGTTAGGTTAAGTAACGGTTCAAAAGGCGTGGAAGCGGATGGGTGGGATATTTTAGATGAGAAGATAAAAAAATCAAGAGATATTGTGTAACACGCTCGGCCCAGTGCCGCTCTCATGAGGTGCGCACATTATGACGCAATGTTTTCATATACGCATACGCGCGTGCGATGGTGTTAGTAAACGATAACAATAAGCCGCCAATTGGATTTGTTTAGCTCAAAATCTTTTAGACTTGCAAGTGTTGCGGCGCAAAAGTGTTACTGATAGAATTTGCTATGGCTACTTGGCGTTATAAGACGTAGCACAAATAATAGCATATTTTTATTAGTCGTGGTTACATGTTGTGTTAACAACAAATTATATAAATTTGACATTTAGGACGTTGCTGGTCCGAACGAGTTAAAAGAAGATTCAAAAGCAATGTGGCTCATTTAAAGTACCTTCATCTAAGCTGGCTGTTACTGAAAAGAATCATATTCCAGCTTTTTTTTCGAGCCTAAACTGGATGTAGCGTTATGTTACGTTGAGAAATCACTTTTTTGACCTCTATAATCTAGTTATTATTTGACAAGATCGGTTGCCTGACTGTTGTGACATCAGTTAAGCCACATATGAACTAAACTTTTAAATTCTTTATCGCAAAATCATAAAACCTGCGAACCTAAACACATACAACAGCCCGAAATCAATTATCGGGAAGTGACCCAGACCAGACACAACACCAGTTGGGTCAGAGGTTCCTTCCTATTGTATGGTAGTTTGTGGGACTTTACGCCTTGTCGCATACCTCTAAACTGGTGATCATTGACTATGAACGCAGTTCTACTAAAGAACATAGGTTTGCATCAATAATTCAAACAATTTCAACAAATTTGGAAATAGTCGTTTCATAATATGAGATTTCTCACGTATAGGTACGCATACGCATTTACATCGGGATATGCTAAAAAGATTGGTAACACATGTTTTTCGTATGTTTCCTCAGAAAATGGAACAGCGATCAAATTTTATAGAAAATGCGTGCTCTAGTTTTGTAAGTACGTAGATGTTTTAGACTTTTATTACGAAGAATTTCTTAGTATTGGGTTACCTACTATTGAAAGGGGAACTATATTTGATTTCTTTAGAAAAAAATAACGAAGTCTGTTTATTATCTTCGTAAATTCCATTTTTTTGAATCTACAGAAGAATCTTGTACGTGCTACTAACTTAATATAGATATATATGTAAATTTTAACCCTTGTCCCCTTGTTGCTTTTAGTCTAAAACGTATCTTTTTCCATTCTGTCTTGACAGCGGCACTATCACTGGCTCTCCCTTCTTTCATATCACTTCTCACACAATCCATTCATCTTTTCACAGGCCACCCGCTTCTCTCCTTTCCAGAAAAAAAAAAAACAATAAACCAATAAAAAACATCCCCAAATGAATTCTCTAACTAATACAGTCTTGGTTCGTTTGCCGCACTATTTTCGATTCCTACCCTTTTGCCCAAATGGGCCCAGGGGGTAAATACGTTATATATCATGATATTGCCCAGCATTGTGCTAAGGCCGACATAATATCCTACAAACATGTTGTGCCCTTTGGGAAAACCTCTAGTTTCTTATAGGTAGCTGAACAAATTAGAATAGGTGTGTATTAGCGAAGTTTATGTCTTTGCGTAAACTTTCTGCTCCTACTTTGGACCTCGTGGGTCCTGACACCCGTGGGTGTCATAAAAGATGATTTAAGAGTTATTTTAACAGATGAGAAACAAAGAAATGAGTCTTTAAGTTTGGTTTGGCTTTAAATTATTTGTTAAAAACAAGAATTTTATTATGTCTTGTTAGATCTTAGCAAAAGTTCTCATGAACTTTTACTTATGAATTGTTTTTGATTGGTTAACAATGAATATACGTTAATAAATTGATTGTTGAAAGAATATGACTTGATTCCCCCATCACCTTTCTACCATCAGACAACCCGACATACGGCAAGTGTCCCTTACGTTGCTAACACCTCAACGGTCCGAACTAAGCGTTTCACCACGTCGTTTATACCGCGTACATCAAAGGATTGGAACAGTTTCCCTACAACGGTCCGAATATAACTTAGGCATCTTCTAGACCAGAGTAAACAAAACGCTTAACGCTTGCATCACTGCTTACCATCAGGTGGGATTGCAGTCAAGCACTGGTTTATATCATTAAGAGAACGAGCATATAGGGTGACTGGTAATTAGTGTACGAAACACGTGATTGTGCATATGATAACCAACAACTTTTACCATAGGAACAAACCTGAAATCGCAGAAAAAAAAGCAGCTGTTCAGTACAGTTATGTTTGCCTAATGTACTGAACAGCTGATATTTTTTTTGCGATTTCGACTTTGCTCCCATAATAAAAATTGTTTGTTATCATGAGCACAATCACGTGTTTAAGTATCGTACACTAATTGCCAGTCACCCTATATAGACGATATAGAAAAGAATTTTAGAAGCCAGCCATGCTAAAACCGTTTCAAAACCCTCGCCATGTACTTACATTAATCTGACATAATTACAGCGTGTATCCAGTAGTCAAGCAAATTATGACCATTTTGAATGCGATGCAACAATTTAGCGGGTATTTACGGCGTTTTAACGACCCTTGGCTTAACTAGGATTTCCAGTTTTGGAGTAATTTCCTAGTGAGGTGATTTAAGGCTTTATCAGTCGGTGTTGTTGTTATTCTGTTTTGTCAGATTTTGAAACGATAGGAATTACATTGTGTGGGCCAAAGCTCAGCTAAATTCGGGTTCTATGGACTCGCATTTGACCTATTATTTCACCTGATGGCAATCAATGAAGTAATGATGTGGTGTGGTGAACATAGGCCACACCTACTGTTGAACATTGGCCTCCCCCAAGCGTCGCCATAACAACCGGTCCTGTGCGTCTCGTAATGATCAAATTTCCGTGACTCACATCAGTTCATTGGTCCAACTTATGGGAGGCCTTCCAACGCTGCATCTTTCAGTACGTAGTCGCCAGTCCAGAACTTTTTGGCCCCATCGACCATCTGTTCTGCGAGCAATGTGCCTTGCCTACTTGCTTAGAAGTAACTCTAGTACTTTGAATTTATAGATCCCTATGTAGCGACATCTATGGCGTCACATAAGAACTAATCCTGCATCGCGCAATCAAAGTTCTCTGCGCGTTTAGAACATATAGAACAGCCCGAAATCATCTATCGGGCAGTAGTAGCCCACCAGACATAACACACGTCTGGTCGGAGGATCCTCCCTTTTCAACGGAGGTTTGCGGGACTTTACTCTCTGTTCCACATACCTCTAAACCCAAGTTGTAGCAATCAGCAGCATAGTTAATCTGGTAGGATTAAATTATTATTTTTTGACGCCTCAGTTGGCTCAGCGATCGAGCAATGGGTTGCTGCACTGCGTGTCGTGGTTTGATTTCCGAATTTTTGAACTCGTATTTGTACCTACAGCTTACAGATAGTTGTTGCGATTTTGAATGTCTTGTGAGTTTAAATGTTTGTGAACACACTCACAATACAAGAGCAATTTCTAGTGTGAGACAACGTTAAAAAAACCGGGTAGGTGCGAGTTAATAATAACGAACGCATAGTTTTTTTTCGTTACGTAGCTACAAATTTTCAGTTTCCATTTTTCCTATACTTGTACTATAAGACCTTGCTTCATGCCAAGTTTCAGGATTCTACGTCAATGGGAAGAATCATTATTAAATCGTCACTATGAATTACGATTCCCTTGCGAGTGTCAAAATACACGTCTTTTGCGACATAAATGGTCTTATCTTTTTTTTTTCACTAACTCAGGAATTTTATTTTTTTACGGATTCAAGGGAAGTTCAAGGGGGTTTTAATTTGAACTCAATACTTCCGCGCGATCCCGATTTAAAGGGTCTTGACAGACAGACAGACGGACAGACAACAAAGTGATCCTATAAGGGTTCCGTTTTTTTTACTTTTTGAGGTACAGAACCATTAAAAATCGAAAACATGTGATATCCACCAATCCGCACTGGGCACGCGTGGTGGATTACTGCCCATTACCTCTCCTAGAGAGGAGACCTGTGTCCTAATAATGTAAACATTATAAGGCTGATTATAATATGCTTATTATACTATGAGCATGCTCAACTTTTAGCGAATATTGAAACTTGCACAGTTCTGTCTTTTTCTTCTTTGACATTATGAGCGTCCGATGAGGCAAAAGTCATAATTTGTAAGAGTTTAAGTTTGTTAAACGCCTTCCGGGCAGAGGTTAATAATGACATCTTAGATTAGAGCAAGGTGATGTGCTGTGGCTTTTAGGGTGGTTTTTGCGACGTTGGGTTTTAGACATGATAGTATTGATTGGTGAGTGCAGATTGGCGCACAGTAATTGTGTAGATGTGATATGATGAATATTGTTTATCGTTTATCATGACTTTATCTCTTTTTGAAGAGACGTATGCCACCATGTAAATCCATTTACTCTCGTAGATAGTGACCTCTTTGCTTGGTGTAGGTAAATAGTATTTATCTCGTGTATTTAAACTGACGGTGGCACTATGCCACTAAATAGCATAGTATAGCATAGTCGGCCTTATAATGTTCCCACTGTTGGGACTCAGGCCTCCTCTCTGGGAAAGGGAATGGGCCGTAATCCACCACGCGGGCCCGGTGCGAGTTGGTGGATGTCACATGTCTTCGAATTTTTGGTTCTAGAACATGCCGGTTTCCTCACGATGTTTTCCTTCACCGTTTTGAGAGCAGTGGTGATGAAATAAATTACACAAAGTAATGCGCCTGGCTGGCTTTGAACCTGCGACCTACAACTCTTTCAAGACCCTCTAAATAGGTAGGCCTTTAGAATATTGCCGGAAGAAATTAGGAGCTGACAGGTTCGAGTAATTTTATACAATCAATACAAAATAGTAGTTGGTAAGGAATATAGGCTTCGACCCTGCTGGGCCCCTACGGTTGCTGACATCTCCTTGAGGCGCGCGTGGAACACTACGCACCGTCGACGACTTGGGCTCGGTCTGAGAAGAAAAAGAAGAAGAAGAGAAGAGAAGAGGAAGAGATCCCCGGCGCCCTGGAAAACAAATGGCAAAGAAGGAACAGGAGTGGGTTTTTAGTCAGTAAAAGTCTGACACTATCTCGCGCTCCGCCCAAGAGCGGGGGATGTCATGAGATGATTTTCCCAACCGAAAAAAAAAACTATCTTCCGATTCCCATAATAGCTTGACGGTTTCTGTGTTTCCCATGAAAAATAGAAAAACGCAGGCAATGTATGTGCATTGCTTGCCTTCGTCTATTTTGAAATATTTTAGTGAAATCTGTTACTATCTATCTATTATTATAGATTTCACTGAAGAACCAGCCATTTCCTTAAATAAAATTAAGTCGCTTTTTGAATACTTCTCCCTAACCAAAATCAACCTCTTACTTAGTTTTTAGGGTTCCGTACCTCAAAAGGGATAAACGGAACCTTTATAGGATCACTTTGTTGTTCGTCTGTCTATTTTTTTTATTTTTTATTTTACTTTATTTAGGTAACCAACAGCGTTACAGAAAGTATGTTACAGAGTAAGTGCTTACAGTAAACTATGGCTAATAACAGGTTTCCCTTTATAACTGGGATAATTCTGTAACATGCATCGATCTGTCTTTCAAGATCATTTGTCTCGGGAACGAGTGAGGTATCGAGAACAAATTAAAACCATATAATCAGTTTACGGTCCATTAAAGCGGTGAAAAAGTCAAACTTCTAAGTTAAAAAAAAGATTCGGCCGTTTATAACGCAAAAAATGTAAATATCGACACTCTCAAGGAAATTTAAATTCATAGGGATCCCGTTGAAACAAAATCCTAAAATTTATGCCAAATCTAAAAGCAAGGTCCTATAGCACAACAGTAAATTTATAGTAACGCCACAAAAAAAAATTCTTGCTATTCAGAAAAATCTTAGAGCAGTGGTGGCCGAGTGGTAATGGTACCGACTTACGGAGTTGTAGGTCGCGGGTTCGAACCCAGTCAGGCGCATTACTTTGTGTAATTTATTTAATCACCACTGCTCTCAAAATGGTGAAGGAAAACATCGTGAGGAAACCGGCATGTCCTAGAACCAAAAATTCGAAGATATGTGACATCCACCAATCCGCACTGGGCCCACGTGATGGATTACGCCCCATTCCCTCTCCTAGAGAGGAGGCCTGAGTTCCAACAGTGGGAATATTATAAGGCCGACTATGCTATGCTATGCTAGAAAAATCTTCGAGACTCCATTTGGGAATTGAACTATTTACTATAGGTAAGTTTGTACGAAACCCTCAGTGTGCGAGTCCAACTCGCACTTGCGACTTGGTTGTACTTGTTTTTTTTTAAAACCCTCTCTGAGTTAGAAATATTGTTCATAATTTACTCGGAACCAAAGAGAAGAAAAACTCGATGTACAACCTTTTAACAGCATATAAGGATAGGGGATATGCAATGCTGACAAATATACACTTTTACTCGAGCACCCAGTTCCTTTGTCTCAAAATTAAGGCACCCGTCACGACGAACATGATAGGTAAGTGATTCCAACCAACATAGAAAACGTTGCAAGCGAACCCCGAAAATATTAACCGACTATAACTGGTGGACACTTAAAAGAGATCTACCTAACACTACAATGTTCCCGAATATCCTACATGAAAGACTTTATTATTTTACTTTATTATTGCAATATGGCAAGTCGTCTACTTTTTCGTGTCAGTTCGCTGATACGATTTTTATTTACATTTTTATGGTCAAAATTGTATATAACTCAAACCTAAAATGGCAAGTACTTTTAAAAAATATTATCGTATTTTCTAGATCTGTTACAAAAATTCTAAAGGTGACTGAGACACTTTTAAAAATAACAAAATGCTAGATACAAAATAAGGTATTCAATTTCATTAAGTTAATTTACGTCAATCAGTATTTTTATTATATTTTGTTGATAAAGAAAATATTATTTACTTATATAACAAGTTTGTTGGCTTAACAACTGCCAGAATGCCGTGATAACAACACAAACTTCTTGAGATAATACCTACCTTTATCCAATAAAATCACAGTAAAACATAACCAAGGCTCTACGTCTCGAGGCTACGCCAAAACTAACAGTAAACATCTAATAATCCAAGCTAACATTATTTGTAGCGGCTGTAAAATAAACTTGGCGGAGGAACTGTGGGACTTGAACCTTCCAAATATCAAGGAATTATCACTCCGCTCATTTCCGACCTCTAACCTGATCTATTGTCGGCAGGCAGGAAGTCATCAATGTCACAATCTAAATTAATAATTTACTGTGAACCGAGTGGTTCAGGATTCGTTTGTATAATAAAACTGGATTATAATAAAATTGTTGGTTTGTAAGTAAACAAAAAAGGATTTCAATAAATTAACATTTTATGACTTTTCAAAGAATTATAATATGAATTCTAAAATTTATAGTTTTCTGATCGACATAGCAATCATATTTTAGACCCATCACGTCAAAAAAACAAAAGCATGGCCTCTATGCCAAGCTACGATTCCATTGTTTAATATGTCATGTAGTCCGTGGCATGTTGAACACATTTTGCTTTTTTTATTGTTGATAGGTTCGCACTTGACCGCTATCTTACCTGATGTCCTGCTTTGTCTTGTATACTTTTTGTTCAAAAAGTTAATGAACTTTGAAATGTTACCACTTCACTATAAATCTAAATTATTTGATTGTATTCTACAGTCGATTAGCTCAGTAACTGTTTCTACGTCGCTAGTTAAAACCACTATACCCCTCAAGGCACAACTAAATCAAAAATCTCAACCTCAAGACAAACAACGCCAGCGGCAAAACGCAGTCCCTCTCCTGAATAAATCGTGATTCAAAACGAGCTTTCAGTTTGCCGACTTGGAAGTGGCTCAGATAAGTGATGGGATTCGTCTTTGTAAGAGGGTAATTCGGGAATTTTTCATCTTGAAAGCCAAGTTTGTGGTAAGCCCTTGGCAGACAAAGTGAAATAAATAGCTAGGCAAAGGATTGACATTCGGATCTTACTTTGGACATATTTCGTTTGCAAATGTTTCGTTATTTAACTTATTTACGTAGTTACTTTAAGACTTGTTGCTTTGTATTTCTTTTTTAAGCTTTGGCTGACAAAATTAAATAGTAAATAACAGTTCATTGAAAATATGTAAGATAAAAAAAATAATCTATCGTACTAGATAAGTTTATTCTCAGCTTGTTTAAAATTTTTACACAACAATTATAATTTCAGCAAAAATTTACGAAGAATCAAAAAAGAATGTTCATTTTGACCTTTTATGTCATACTAATGACTTTTTATTTTTCAGGTGGGAAATCAAACCTCGCGTAAAAGACCATGATGCTGAACCGGGGCCCGACGCAAGAGATCGTCGCCACCGATCGTCTCCACAAGGACACGGTGCTGCTTTGCCCAAGCAGGGCACACCTTCACCGGATGCTTTACCGTATCCTCCGGGTACAGGCACATGATTACGATAAGACCGCCTTTGTAAACATAGATTTAAGTTAATGTAAAAGTTTTGTTACTATTTTGGTGTACAATAAAGTTTATTCTATTCTATTCTATTCTACGTTGTGATGCGGGATATACCTATCAAACAAACGAATCAATTGTAACCTAAGTCATAACACAGCGAGTTTTGATTGGTGTATACTGCGACACGTTTTTTTTGCGTCATCGCATCAAGAATGAATATATCCGCAGGAGCACCAAGGTCGCCAACATAGGCCGAAGAATCGCCCAACTAAAGTAGCAGTAGAACGGATTGTCAATGGGGCCGAAAGGTTCTAGAGTGACGACCGCGCACCGGAAAACACAGCGTTGGAAGGCCTCCCACAAGGTGGACCGACGACCCGGTGAGAGTCGCGGGAATGCGATGGATGCGAGACGCACAGGATCGGCCGTTGTGGTGACGCTTGGGGGAGGTCTATGTCCAACAGTGGACATCTTTTGGCTGAAATGATGATACTACGACATAAGGAGCGACGACATGAAACAACGCAGAAATGTAAACTCAGTGTAAGTTTTAACCCATGCAGGTCCATAAGATGTTGCATTGACAAATACAGCAACCACAGATGCGACCATTATATTTAGAAAGAAAGAAAGAAAGAAAACATATTTATTCTGCCTAAATAGACGCACAATAAAAAATAATCATCTGTCGGGCCATGTGCAAACCGGGCATAACTGTGCTGCACCATAGACACTAGACAATAAACACAGTTGACATCATTTTGATCTATGATATTTTATATTTAGAATTTTATCATTATATATAGTCTGTGGTTGTGTATACAAAACAGTCTAATCTTATAGCTTAGTCTGTGGTTGTCCATTATCTATTGCACCGACCGACCAGAGACTGACATAACATAAATAAAACAATAATAAAAAATAAACAGTAATCTAAGAAAAACAAATAACAATAATGTAAATCCAAGCTGTGCGTCGCATCTAGGCAAAAATAGGTTGTTGCTCAGCTAGTATTTCAGACCTAGATTTAAAGATGTCCTATGTAATTGCACCGTAGTTTTACTCACAATTAAAACTAAAACTCTGCATGTTTAAATTCACACAAATCTCACTCGAAATTATTTCAAAAGAAATGAAAAATGGGGTACGTGTCAGCTTCGTTCCAAGTCCTACTTAAAGTATAAGAAAAGAATTTGATAAGTGCATGATAAATTCCGCTGGCAAGCGACCAAGTGAAACAGCAACATAATGGCTGCCTCTTATATTTGAAATCCTGTTTTTTTTATAGAATGATGTACGGTTTCCACATGGCGTGATAGGAGCCAAGTTTATGCATCCGGTAACACTGAAAATTATCATGAGTATTGTGCTTGTTGAATTTGTAAAGTCAGGGAGTAGGCCAAACTGTTGTTAAATAATACCTACTGAGAACATATGGCTCTGAAATGTGGTCGCTCACAATGGGTCTCATCAGAAAGCTTAAAACCAAAACCAAAGGGCAATGAAAGGGCTATTCTCGGAGTTTCCATATGTGATCGAATCAGGAATGAAGATATCTGCAGGAGAACCAAGGTTGCCGACATTGCCAAACTAAAATGGCAATAGGCAGGGCACATTGCTCGCAGAACAGATGGCCGTTGGGGCCGAAAGGATCTGGAGTGACGATCACGTACCGGAGAGCATGAGGAGTACATGATGAATTCACACCGTAAAATATGTACACCATTAAACTCAAAATCATTTTAATCAGTCAAAAGCTAGTACAAATCGATAAACTACTAGCAGAAGACTAAAACTCAACTGAGAGCAGTGGTGGCCAAATAGTAGCGGCTCCGACTTACGAGTTGTTGGTTGTGGGTTCAAACCCAGCCAGGTGCATTACTATGTGTAATTTATTTCATCACCACTGCTCTCAAAACGGTGAAATAAAACATCGTGAGGACACTGGCATGTTCTAGAACCAAAAATTCGAAGACATGTGACATCCACCAACCCTCACTAGGCCCACGTGGTGCCCCATTCCCTCTCCTGAAGAGGAGCCCTGAGTCCCAAGAGTGGGAACATTATAAAGCTGACTAAGCTATGCTATGCTAGAAGACTCAAATGCCTGCTGTTGTAAAGAAAGACTTTTCCATAATCATTCAATAGATTTATGATCGTAGGACATTATAACTTGAAGTTCATAATAAAGAAGTTTTATCCTATCATCTTTGTATTGATTTTAATCGATGGGTAACTATGTTTGAACTTTAAGCAAATCTTTACTTTATTTTACAAATTTTATAAAGAGGAAAACAATTTATTTTCCTATGTTTATATTTTTGTTTGTAATTTTATTAATGAACTCAAAAACTACTGAACTGATTTAAAAAATTCTTTCACCAATAGAATGCTACTTTATCACTGACTAGCTTCTGCCAGCGGCTTCGCCCGCGTGAAAGTAGGTTTCTCCATACAAACTTTGGACCCCCGTTTCATCCCCTTAAGGGGTGAATTTTGGATAATCGTCTCTTAGTGCTTGCCTAAGTCATAAAAGGAAACCATATGCAAAATTTCACGCTTCTATTCCCAGTAGTTTAGGCTGTGCGTTGATATGTCAGTTAGTCAGTTTCTCCTTTTATATATATAGATTGACATAGAGTATATAATTTTTCCTATCATGCGGGCAAAGCTGCTGGCAGAAGCTAGTATCCGCCTTTGCACAGTGTTTCTTACTAGTGCATAAAGTTTTAATAAATAAATAAATGTCTATTGATCTAAAATAAAAAGTTCAGCTCCAGCTTTCAAGGCTATAGATTTTAAAAATACATTGCTCAAATCTTTATTGCTACTCAAGTTAAGGTAAACACATAGGAGTATTCATCGTTTCACGCAAACATAACAAACAAACGATTGAATACATCGCTCCATTAAATGATTCTTCAAAGAAACTCAGAGTAAGATCGATGTTTACAAATTAGCGTCACATTACACATGATTGGCATCTTTAAAACCTTTTAATGGTATGCCTTTCATGACTAAATTCTCGAGAAAGTGTACGTCTGAATTGAAAAAGAAATACTATATTTTTTCAAAGAAAGAGTCCTTTAGATTAGTACCTAAATGGCTGTACTGAAAATCACATAACAACACGACTGCATCTTCAGCAGGGCTAGTCAGAAGTACACTGTTATTGTTACAGTACTCCCACATTTTGCAACGGCCACGAGATTTTTCGAAAGAATTACCACGCCCCAGGACATAAAAGGCATTTGAAGGAACACGGGTGAGCTTTAGTTACCAACATTCTGACACTGCCTGCCATCTTCCTCTTTCCATGAGAAGTTATACGCAGATTTGTCACCCTTAAAAAAAACAACCCAACATTGTCCACAAGTCCCATAACACACATGTAACACCCAATAACACTTCGCCAACCATGCCGTCAAAACGCATTTTACCCTAACTAGAGATGAAACTGAGGAGCTCATGCTCAGAAGTATCACTTGCTCCCATTAAATCCAAGTAATAAATCAATCAGCATCTTTGGCTGCGGCCAAAAGGTTCCATGCTACCAAATCTCGTAACACAAATCGGCACGATCTAGGTCGCCGTCCCGCTATTATGTCTTTAACGGAAATTCTATTATCTAGCTGTTATTGGGCCTCATCAGAAGGCTTGAAATAAATCTAAATGGCCATGAAAAGAGCTAAGTTTGGAGTTTCCTTGCGTAATCGCATAAAGATATTCAAAGGAGAACCAAGGTTGCCGTCATAGCCCGATGAATCGCCGAACTTAAGTGGCAGTGGGCAGAACACATTGGATTGGATGGGGTCAAAAGGTTCTAGAGTGGCAACTGCACACCAGAAGACACAGCTTTGGAAGGCTTCCCACAAGGTGGACCGAAGAACTGGTGAAATTGGATTGAATTTATTTGGATTGGACTGGATTGAATTGTTTTGAATTGAATTGTATTGGATTGAATTGAATTAAATTGAAGTGAATTAAATTAAATTAAACTAAATTAAATATGGTATTTGTGTGTAATGACAATGTTTGCAATATAAATAATTTAATAATACCGGAGCTACGTCTGCCAACAAACTGCTATGTAGTTTGGCAGAAGTATTATGAATTGTAAAATTGTCTAAAATACAAATAAAGCACTTATTATTATTATTAAACTCACGGGAATGCGATGGATGCAAGTTGCACAGGACCGTTCGTTATGGTGTTGATGGTTCGGTGGTTACGGCCAGCAGTCAGGACAGGCAGGACTTCTTTTCGTTGTAATGATGATGATGATGAGTTGTTACTGTGATACGGGTTTCCATTTCAGAAAATCTCCACGGAACTAGCGAGCACTGGCACTTCTGGGTGATCTCTATGAGGAGCACGTGGAACGCAAAACGCTGTTAATGACTTGGGCTCGGTCCTGAAGTTTACCGGACAGTCGGACGGCGACCTACTCATTGCACGTCTTCCGCAAACCGGAGTCAGTGACGAGATCGCTGCGGCTGGGTTGTGAAGATGTCTGTTCTCTTACGCATGCGGCGTCTCCTTCGCTAGACCAATTCAAAAGTGTCTAAAATTGATTTGTAGTAAAAGTTTAATGATTCACAACAACTAGATTCTATGCTAAAAATTAATGAGTCAGAAACCAATGACCCTCTTCTACAAACTTTTAATCATTTTGGCATTTGCAAAGTGCAACTGCACTTTTGATCTTTGACTTTAAATTCAACAACGTACAACCTAAATTAATAACTTTCAACTATATTTAAATACTAAACAATTACCAAAACATCTAATTAAGTCCATATCATTTTGCAAACTCACATAAACAGTACCCAATTACAATATAATAGTTCTACCTAATTTGTAATTCGCATGTCTCGCAACACGGTCGTCTGAACTCGGTATCACTCGGGCACACTCGTCGACATTCGCCCCCTTTCCAGTTTATCCGGGTTTATCTCACCCTTTCGGCCCATCTCGGCCACTCGCCCTGATTACCCTGAATAATCGTATTAAACGCCTTTTAATTTAATGTTAATGCTGTTTACATTCGTTCTTAACTGTTGTATGGTAGCTAACTGGGTAATATTGAAACAATCGCGGTAATTATCACGGGTAAGGGTTTTATTAGCGAATGTCTGCCTACGTTTATATGTTGGGAAATGTGCGTGGACAGTGGAACTAGAGTGAGTGTATGGGTATTGTTATGTAGTTTTGGAAATCAGTGGCGACATCAGTTTTATCATAGTTTCAGCCACAATCCAGCCACAACTGAATGTTTCTCGGGAGAACCCTGCTGCAGTTTTTTGTTAGCATTTCGGAAAGCCAGATTCAACACACTATGAGAAAAGTGCCCACACACACACACCACACACCACACACAGTGGATTCCACGACGAAATTAAACGAAAAGGAATATTAGGGGTGGAAAAATAATTTTCAATGCACTTACTCGGAAATCCACTCCTATCGCTACCGCTTTTAGGCACAAAATTTACTGTTTACCGCACTAGTGCGAAAAAGTGCGCAAGCTCGCCCCGCCACAATTTACTGTATTTATCGTGTTAGGCTAGGCGATAAGTAGGTATCTTTTTTTTTCTTCGTACCTAAGTGTATTGAAAAACGTCGTTTAACTTTGTTAGACGTGGAAGTTTGTCACTGCAGCACTCGACTCCATAAGGGCCGAAAATGCGTTAAGCGAACGCCCGCGATGGGCAGCTGTCGTGTGACAAAGCGCGAGTGTCGTATGCGACAGTCCCAGTCGGCTTCGCGGAAACCGGATTATTACCTGCGCAGTGTCGCTAGTTCAACTTTAACGGTGTGCATGTAGTCGTATCGACGGATAACTTAATACTTATTACGTAGTTAAAAGGGGGCGCGGGGCCCGGCTCCCCACGACATTTTGTATGGGACCGTGCGGGCGTCCGCTTTTAACGCAGTTTCGACCCTGACACTCGTCTGCGACTCGGGTAAATTCCACCTCGGTCACAATGACAAACTTTCTCCAATTGTATCAAAATGAAAATTTCACTTCTTTATTTTTTTGTTATTCTTGATAGGTTCGCGCTTAACCGCTATCTCACCTGATGGAAAGCGACGATGCTGTCGACGATGGAGCACTTTTACCTAGAAGTAACCAATTCACTCTTGACTTAAAGATCCGAGTTGTAGCCAACAGGTAACACCGATTCTAGCAAGGAATTCCTCTCCTTAGCTGTACGCACAATGAATGTGTTCCCAAAACGTTTTGTGCGTATAGGTGGAATGTCCACCATGTACCGGTGGCACATCGCCGTACGCCTGGTGGTCCGATGATGGAACGGGATAGGCGGAAGTAGGTTATGCAATTCCGACGCACACTCGCCGAAATCCAACCGGTACAAAACCAACAGGCTAGCAACTCGGCGTTGCAACTTTCCTTCATATCAAGCAAGAGGCTAAACAAAGCTGTAGACCAACGTACACAAAAAGACGTTTACTGCAGTGCTGTACATTAGCCTTTTCTTAGGATTACTTTAACCATCAGGGCTGCCTACTTTCAGTAAATTCCAGTTACCATCACCAGGTGATTACTCTACCCTATGTAGGAGGAACATTAACGCTATTGTAAATACAAAGTTTGTTGTCTAATTTTCGTGAAGTATTAATTTAATGACTGGAGCCAACCTTCATTTGCAAACTCAAATGCGACATTACCTATTTGAAAATGGCGTCATAACTGAGCGAACAAATAATTTATTTAAGACCGTAATCAATCGTGACGTGCGTTCTCTTCGGAAATTAATGTGATAACTGAGTATGCCTTAATTCTTATACAAAATTATGCTAAATTGTACAAAGTAAACATACATTTGACTGTATTTTGTTTTAGAATTATGAGTGGCGTTGTTGCGATTTTGTTGTTTACGATTTATGATCATTCGTATCTTGAAAGTCTGCGATTAATAGCTGGCAGGTTATGCGGAGTTTAATAGTTTTTTTCCAGGTGCTTCGTAATAGGCCCGCCGTCCGACCGTCCGGTAACCGTCCGGACCGAGCACAAATCGTCAACGGCGCGTATTGTTCCACGCACGCCTCTGGGAGATGTCAGCAAATCGTAGGGGCCCAGCAGGCTCGAAGCCTACTGGGGCCATGGGTAATGTGAAAACGAGACTTGGGGCCCTGGGACGAAGGCAACGAAGGAACAGGAGTGGATTTTTAGTCAGTATCTCCCATTGCGTCCAAAAGCGGGATTTGTCATTAGATGATTTTCCCAAAAAAATGTGCTTCATTATACAAAGTGTTGTGCTTATCTGTACGTGACGTAAACTTCGGTAAAATAATAATGGGTTCAAGATGTTGATGGGGCCTGCCTCGTTTCTGCAGTGCATCAGGGATAGGCTCACGTCGATGGCTTCCACGCCATTGACAGACAGAAAGCTTCATCTTTGCTCTGCAGAGTGTGGGCTAGCTACAACTCCATCCTGATGACCATAGAGTACAGGGACATAGAGTCATACCTATGGCTCTCCTCTATTAATTGATGTTATTTGAAGAAGTATCAGAAAGTTATTTATGATTTATTTTTAATTTTATTTGCCTTAGTATAAGTTTTTCTTGTTTGCTAACCCATATGGGTGTTGCCCTTTTTTTAAACCTAGGCGTAACCACAGTCATTTAAGTCATTTAAAATGTCAAATGCTAAAAAAAAGATATTTAGTCCTAGACATAATTTTTATGTTTGCATAAAGGTACATACGCACATACATATTCAGCCTTTCAGTGTTCCCATTGCTGGGACTCAGGCCTCCTCTCTCTAGGAGAGAGAATGGGCCGTAATCCACCACGTGGGTCCAGTGCGGGTTGGTGAAAGTCACATGTCTTCGAATTTTTGGTTCTAAAGATAAGGAAATGTTAAATTATTTCACATTTCAAAACTTGGAACGACTTTTTCCGTAGTAAAAGCAGTACATTGAGTATGTACTGCTTTTACTAAGTGCGTTTGGCTCAGTAAAATTTTCATTTTTATCAACGAAACAGAACCCTAGTCATGCAAGAATCTTTGGGGCCAAGGATTGACTTCTAAAAGAAGTCAAGTCAAAAGTTTTTATTTCACATAGGCCTACATTGGCACTATAAAACGTCAGAAGAGAAACCCGTGATCCAAGAATGCAGGGCAAAGAAGGCACATAAATGTGGTTTTAGTCAGTAAAAGCCTGACACATCCTCCCGCTTCGCTTTAGAGCGAGAGAAGACATTGGATGATTTGCCACCTTAAAAAAGGCATGCAAAAATCGTACAGAAAACTATAGTTGGCAAAATGACGTATTATATGTTTTTAATTCTGAAAACATAATTATAATAAAGCCCTCATAAGGCGAGTCAATAAAGTCTTGTTATGTGTTCCTGTCGCTAAGTAAGATAATGTTCTGAGAGCGAGCTAACTGATGTTGAGTGTTTCTGTCGGGGACACATGGACGAGAATGTGATATTAATTTACATAATATTAAGCTTTTTTTTCGAGAAGAAACGGATGCACAGATGAAACGGTTCGGTACAATATATTTTGCAGGCAGTCTCGTGTAAAAATATGTAAGCCAATTGTATCATGAGAATTAATATACATGTCCAATGACTAAGAATTTCCAAATAAAAAATTCAATATTTAAAGTTTTTTCCCACCTAGAGCTCAAATCAAATACAATATTGATATTTGCAAGAGTGACTTTTAAGCGATTGTTGTTCGGAAATCCCTTTGTTATTTCCAAACGACACTCATGTTGAAACTTGTCAAAAATATAGAATTGACAAATTATAGATCGAGATGCTGGTATTAAAGTGCACAAACAGGTGCACTCTCTTCTTTTATTATCATAGTCCAATCAAAAGGGATGGCAGTCCAACACGACCGGGGAGAGATCAGGCGCAATACCAATGCTGGGCTTTACAAGGCATACCCTTAGTTTCTATCAACTTTTAAGCTTTGGGTAGCTGCAAAGTAATTCTTTATGAAAAAACTCATAAGCACTACCAGACTTGGAAATCGAGCCCAGGATTTCTTAGCTTATCTAGTACCAGTTAAAATCAGTCTAAAATTATAAAGGCAGAAGTTTATGAGTGTATGTGTGTATGTTTGTTACTTCTTCACGCAGGAAAAGTCGAACGGATTTTGATGAAATTCGGCACATAGGTAGACCATATTTGGAAATGGCACAAAGAATACTTACTTTTATCTCAGAATATAATCCCTTGGGACCACTTTCTACTATCATGTGAGCGAAGCCGCTGCCAGCAGCTATTTGTAATATAAAACAGGTACACTTCTTTACTTTTTTACAAATTAAAAACTAGCATCCAGGCAATATGTATCCTCATCGTTAAGAAGTTAGTCCCTAAGTGTATCGCTAACCTTGCAATAAACAGCAAAACTTGCCGTGTTTTAGTAGCGATCACCGATCTCTCGCACATCGACGTTGCGTCGTAAATTGAAGAGTGGTACTTTATGTTACAATACTTAGGAAACGGAGGAACTGACTTTGTCTCGTATTTGTGATTCGGGTTTTATAAAAAACTGGGCAAGTGCGATTCGGACTCGCGCACTGAAGGTTCTGTACAAACTAAAATTTTCGAATGGAGTCTCGAAGATTTTTTAGAATTGTAAAAAAGTTTTTTTTTTGTGATGTGGGTAACAACAAATTTATTCCTATAACTGTGCTATAAGACCTTGGTTTATGTCAAATTTCAGGATTCCGGGTCAACGGAAAGTACCCTATGAATTTTGCTTTGAAAGTATCGAAATATACGTTTTTTGCGACATAACCGACCGGTTATATATATATAGTATCTTTTTTATTCGTTAACTTAGAAGTTTGATTTAATTACAGCTTCAAGGGACCGCAGACTTGAGTATATGGTTTTAATTTCAACTTGATACCTCCATGCGATGTACCAACCCGCACTGGGCCCGCGTGGTGGATTAAGTCTCATTCCCTCTCCTAGAGAGGAGGCCTGAGTCCCAACAGTGGGAAAATTATAAGGCCGACTATGCTATGCTACCTCCATGCGTTCTTGAGATAAAGGGTC
Source organism: Mythimna pallens (assembly GCA_961205895.1). Classification (NCBI taxonomy): domain Eukaryota; kingdom Metazoa; phylum Arthropoda; class Insecta; order Lepidoptera; family Noctuidae; genus Mythimna; species Mythimna pallens. The sequence goes on along the minus strand of OY540828.1, from coordinate 25,674,704 downwards.
TTGACAGACAGACAGACGGACAGACAAGAAAATGGTCCTATAAGGGTTCGGTTTTTTCGTTTTGAGGTCATCATCATCATCATCATTTCAGCCGAAAGACGTCCACTGCTGGACATAGGCCTCCCCCATGTGTCGCCACAATGAATGGTCCTGTGCGTCTTGCATCCATCGGACTCCCGCAACCGTTACCACGTCATCGGTCCACCTTGTAGGAGGCCTTCCAACGCTACGTCTTCCGGTAAGTGGCCGCCATTCCAGAACTTTTCGACCCCAACGGCCATCTGTTCTGCGAGCAATGCGCCCTGCCCATTGCCATTTTAGTTTGGCGATTCTTGGTTCTCCTGCGGATATCCTCATTCCTGATTCGATCACGCAAGGAAACTCCGAGCATAGCCCTTTCCATTGCCCTTTAGGTGAGTTTAAGTCTTCTGATGAGGCCCATTGTAAGCGACCACGTTTCGGAAATATACAACACGGCAACACGCACTGGTCATAGACTCGTCTTGAGACACTGTGGTATATTGGACGAGAAGATACCCCCCGCCCCCGCGTTTTGAGGTACAAAACCCTAAAACGTAACAATATTCTATCTATGGTCGTTGTAGAACTGTTTTTAATTCGAAATAAAAGTAAATTAGGTTCTGGAACCATTCCTAATGATAATGTTTTTTTTTTTTTTAACTTTTTTTTATCCACCTGCCATATTGTCTCTACACCACCCTAGGTTGACTGACCTTTTTGTTGCATGAAATTTAAATAGATAATTAATTATGCGAATCTCGGAAGCTATGATGGAATTATTAAATACCAATTGAAAAGGTTTTAGGCAAGAAAACGCCAGTCTACCAAATATGAATAAAAAGTTTTAGCCAGTCTCAAATTCGGCTTCAATTGAACCAGAAGTTTGATTGAGACCCAATTTTAGCGAACTGACCGAACTTTAGCCTGTTAGCCAGGTCAAATTCTAATGGTCCAGCTTTGTTCACAAAACTTAATTTATGCACCGGTGCATAAATTCGTCGCAATCGTTTCGTTGATTGGTTACGTCAGTTTTTGTTTAAGCTGGTTTCTGCAATCGTCATTACAGACTGCAGTGATTTCAATGGGTAGCTCGCCGTCCGGCAGTCCAGTAATCGACTGGACCGAGCTCCAATCGTCGACAGGCATAGTGATTCAAAAAGATGTCAGCAAAACATAGGGGCCCAGCAAGGTCGATGCCCGTTAAGACCGCGGCGATTTTCTCAAAAGGAAACCCGTAGTCCTAGAAAGCAAAGGGCAATTGAAGGACACAGATGACGTTTTAGTCAGTAAAAGTCTGACACGCTCTCCCGCTCCACACAGACCCGATTTCCAACCTTACACAAAGGCCACAGCGATTTGACCCAACCATAAATGAAAACCACCGTCATTTATTAAAAAAACAAGTTTTCATTTTTAACCAGCATCAATGCATTTTCTAACCTAAATTAATTAGTTGCTCCATAGGAAATGACCAATTGGAAACGTGTGCTAGCTTATGACGTTTTATAAGTGCCCATGTGGGCCCATGTGAGACAAATAATTTAGAGTTTGAGTTTGATTCAATATTGATTTTGACGGCACGGTTAGCGCAGTGTTTGAGCGGATGCTTTAAGTTCAAACAAATATTTTTGTTCGAACAAATATTTGTATGGTCTATGTATAGTTGGTCCGAGCCTGGACGTCTTAAGGGGATCCTTTTTCACTCGCCTATCGTCAACATCAAGCATGGTTTAAAAGCTTGTTACTAGTACTTCATCTAACGTAATTCAATGCGATGTTTGACGAAAATGCAACGCGAAAAACGAAAACCGAAAACTCTGTTAGCATTCGGTAATTCCGTGATTTACTTGAGTATTTTACAAAACTTGTACCAGGAAATACATACGTGTTTTTTTAACCATTAAAAGTTTTCGAAAAATAATAAAATTGTCGCCATTCAGAATCTTGATTAAATTTGCAGCGCTCCTATTATTATACTTTTTGGACCTTTTTGATTTTTGAGTAAATTATGAAGTGTCAAATTTCATGCGAAAAAGCAAATTTTCGGAGATCTTTACTGGATTAGTTTTACACAAATTTACAAATTGATTTCAATAGAAGCCTAGATAACAACCACAAGATACTGTGTTTCCAAAATATCTATTGAAAAATGTGTAGTAATGTAGTGACCCCGTAAGAGCGGTTGTATGAAAAACAGTGAGACCAAAAGTAATAAAAAAAACTGTTTTGCTAAAAAGCGATCCTAAAGTAATATAAAAAAAACATCCAAAAATAATAGCGAATGCGTTGAATACAAGATCCCTATTAAATTAAAACGGTTGATCTGACATAGAATTTGTTCTCTGCTTGACTGAGCCGGCCAAATGAAATGCTAGGACCGACATCAAAAAAATCATTAAGTATTAATATGAGAATATCAAATCATAGAAAAGTAAAGTTATGTGTGTAAATATTGATACTGAATTATCAAAATGCTTCATCATCATCATCGTCATTTCAGCCGAAAGACGTCCACTGTTGGACATAGGCCTCCTCCAAGTGTCGCCACAATGAACGGTCCTGTGCGTTTGAAAAGTCCTGGAATGGCGACCACGGACCGGAAGAGGTAGCATTGGAAGGCCTCCTACAAGGTGGACTGATGACCTGGTAAGGGTTGCGGGAATCCGATGGATGCGAGACGCACAAAATGCTTCATTATAATAAAAATAATTATAAACATAGTTTTGAGGCCTGCGAGTTCTTTTTTAGGCTTATATATTATACTAGCTTGTGGCTGTGTCTTTATAAGTTTAAATATCTCAGACATCTTTAAAATTAAACACGATGCTTCGGCTTAAGCGGGAATTCAGGAAAAGACCTCATTTTAATCCCAGGTCGAACTAATCAGGCCAAGGTTAGTGAATACAGGGATAACGCAAACCAGTTTAATGAAAAATCGGGAGAAAGTTTAGGAGAAAAAAGCATGAAAAAGATTTTCAAGATGCTGCAATAAACTAGGTTACTGGAGAAACAAGAACAGAACAAAAAGAAAAGCCGTAGTCACACGTTATTAAAGGGTTGGTACCTATGTAACTGTGTGTGGCTACGGCTTTTCTTTTTGTTCTGTTAACCGTCCGGACCAAGCCCGAGTCATTGACGACGCGTGTTCCACACGCGCCTCAAGGAGATGTCATCAAAACCGTAGGGTCCTAGCAGGGTCGAAGCTTACTGGGGCCATGGGTTCGCTTCTGAAAGGAAAACCTGGGGCCCTGGACCTCAAGGCAAAGGTGTAGGTTTTAGTCGGTAAAAGCCTGGCACACCCTCCTGCTCCGTCTAAGAGTGGGGAAAACCATTGTATTATTTCCCACCAAAAAAAAAACCATGGTAATGTGTTTATTTTAACACCTATTTTTTTTCAAGTGATGCAATCGTTGATCGTGAGGCGCACTAGTTTATTTGCATAATAAATATCATTAATAATTTATCATTAGCACTGCTAAAAATCATCATTTTGCGTCTGTTAAACATTTGAAGAAGCGTATATCTTTTCTAATTATCTACTCACACTAGCAATAAAATATCCTATTCAATTACAATGCAAATAAAAACAACGCAATAATAAACTTACTAAGAATAACTCAGCCGAAGTCCTCAGTACAACTCCTCTAATTACAATTTAACCATTTCTAACATTTATACCTTTTAAATTCAAAGAATAAACTGCGAGCGTTCAAGAAAACCCATTTAAAGCGCTTTCCAAAACATTACATAAAATTAATATCCTTTCTTGTTTATTCTGGTTAATTGGTAAAACAAAAATTAATTATCTTACCCTCATAATTGAGAAGAAACAAGTGCAAATTAATGGGTGAATTAATCCAGTGACAGTTTGTAGCTTGAAGATAAATTATGGTTTTAATTTTGAAGTTATTATGACGAATAATGTTTACTCTCGAAAACCATTATTATTTTTAACCGACTTCCAAAAAAGGAGAAGTTTCTCAATTCGTCTGTTTCTTTCTTGTGTCATGTTCAGCGATATCTTCATCATTTAGACTGATTTGGCCGACTCTTTCTTGTTTCGAAAAATTTGTCAACTAGATCCTTCAATTCAATTTTGATGAAGATCTCATGAAGAACTTCGGAAACAGACCATGAAACACTTCAATAAATGATAGCAAATCTTCTTCTTCTCTTTAAGATATCTTACCAGAGAACTTGTCACCCGGAGACCGCCTGGAGGACATGGTGGAGCACATGGTGGAGGTGTACCGGCCGGTACTGATGATAGGCGGACGCCTCCTTCTGCAAAGCAGTAATGCTAGCAAAGGAGGCCGCCGATCGCGTGAGGCAATGTTCCTCACGCCACAACCGCCTCCGGAATTCCTACCCCGATTTCCGGGATTGCGGACGGCGAGCAATGGGAAGGTCACCGTCCGGACCGAACCCAAGTTGTCGACGGCGCGTACTGTTCCACGCGTGCCTCAAGGTGATGTCAGCAACTGTAGGGGCACAGCAGGGTCGAAGCCTACCGGGGCCAAAGGTCTGATTCTGAAAGGAAGACTCGGCCCTAGTACGAAAGGCAACGAAGGAACAGGAGTGGGTATTTAGTCAGTAAAGTCTGTCACTATCTCCCGCTCAATCCAAGACCGGGGGATGTCATAAGATAAAAAAGGCACGAACATAATGTCACCGAAAAAAAAAATAAGCAAAAATAAAATGATATGTGATTCAATTTTTTGTTCTCCTTAAAGAGTTTATCAATAAACAACACACGCTTCAGTCGCTAGAATATAACCCTTACAAATTCATACAAATACCAATATCAAAACAAATAAAAAGTAACAGCAACTAAGGTACCTACATATTATATCAAACGTAGCAGTCCCTTTATAAGGTTTATTGGGCCCAACGGTTGACCTCCGTCACAGTCTAGATCAAACGACTTAACATATTTACCAAAAATCCTTCAAATTCTGCAGTTCGAAAACTGAAAATCAAGCTAAATTCAACCTTGAGCAAAAGTGACAAGAGCGAGATGAGAATGAAGCAGTTTTAGATGTAGTAGGTGACATAATCGAATAGCCAATGAAAAAGTGTTTCTCCCGCATTCAATAAGTTATTTTTGTTTGAACGATCACTAGAGTAGCTGAGGAAAATTTCGGACATTCGCTGTGATCAATCTGACAATCATCATTGAGAGTCGCCATTAATGGCTCCCGCATCTGTATCAAGGACTTGTTTTCGAATAATTAAAGAAACCAATAGTTTGTCTTTTAAAAATTATGTTCTTACTGAATACACTGAAGATGTACTGTCAAAAATAGTCTCATTTCTGAATCTAAAATTATGACAACAATGTACATATAATACTTCGACGTACTTTATTTACTTATATATTACTAACTGAACCGGCAAATGTTCTCGGTCCATGTCCTAATCTAAGACCTACCAAATATACTTTTAAAAAATCATAAAGATCGGTCAAGCCATTTCGAAACAGTTCGATAACAAACACTGTGACACGGGATTTTTATATATTACATCAATCAACTCATCCTATCTCAGTCAATGATGACTATTTGCCTCTATCAAGTTGCATTACAATTTATTATTATTAAGTTGTTGTTGTTTAAATCGCTTTTAGCGATAAGACCGCCCATTGTGAAACCCTATTAATTTTAAGTTCCTAATGTAAATTTTATTTTTGGTGTACATTATAGAATATATCTATCTATCTATCTATCATTACATCATTCAGTACATCACCTTCTGTATCCAGTCTAATCCAGGATAATACGCACCATACAACTTCCGAGATACATAAGTATTCCTAACATCTTCAAGGTTTCTTAAACATTGCGAAGTAAATACTTACCGGCCCCAAAATAATCAACAACATTATTAATTTACCCCCTTCCTAATCCTTGCCAGCCGAAACTTTGAAAGCCTACACGAGAGACGTGAACCCCGGATTGCTCGTAATCATATTCTGGTCGCGTCTCTGGCCTAAGTTACGACGCACACCGACGAAAGGTAGCAATGAATTGCTACGCAATCTATGTTGTGACATTATAATCTGAGTTCACACGTGTGGGTACCACACTTTCGTTCTGTCCTTGGCTTGTATTTTTTTTAGGGGTGGAAATCATCCAATGACTTCTCCCGCTCTGGGCGAAGCGAGAGGGCGTGCCAGACTTCTACTGACTAAAACCAAACCTGTCCTTCAGTTGCCCTTTGCGTTCTAGAACTACGGGTTTCCTTTTCAGAAATTCCCCGCTGTCCTAACTAGCGGGCATCGACCCTGCTGGGTCCCTACGGTTTGCTGACATTTCTTTGAGGAGCGCGTGGATCACTACGCGCTGTTGACGACTGGGCTAGGTTCGGTCAATTACTAATTGTACTCCACGAGGACACGACGGTGCTTTGCCCAAGCGGGGCACACCTCCACCGTATGTTCCACCGTGTCCTCCAGGCGGTCCACACAATGGTGACACCCGACCGTTTCTTCTGCCTGAACCCGATGCCATGTCCAGTGGAGAACCTGCATCATGCGAAAGGGGAGGACGCCGTGTTGCCGCTTCAGCCACTTCTCAAAGAGGGAACTTACCGCCATAATTGTGGCGTGCCCATGTCCTTGGCTGGTATTAAGATAATTTTATTTTGATTTTTGCCATATTTACGCTGACGTCGTGATGGGGCTTGCGCCCTGCTATAAAACGTAGGTTTGCACCAGTGGAGTTTGCTTTGATGTATCATGCCTAGGGTGAGGAGCCAGACTAAGAGATACCATCCGCGGAGCAGTTTTTTGGTGAACTGTTGGGCAGTAGCGAGCTCACGGAACCGATCTCCCGGAGAATTCTTGTTCCTCATCTCCGGTTTGCCTTTTTTGACCTGTCGTAGTGAACTCAGACGAGGAACAGAGCTTCTTGCCTTCTTTGGTTGAATTAAGTGGAAATTTGCTGAAATAAAAGCGCTTGGGAGAAGGATACATAATCCAGTAAGTTGCTGAAATCTTGACCGTACTTCCGGGATTGTCCTGATAGCCGTGGTATACCTCTCCACTCATTAAACACCTCAAGATATATTACCCTTATTGCTACAACACTTCATGTTAGTGACCGTTTTAGGGGGGCCCATTTATTGAGTGTGCAAGTCATTCGCGTCCTTTTTTATCTCTGCATATTAATAACATAGTTCAGGCAGGAGCCATAGTCTAAAAATAGTTCTTGTTAAAACCATAGCCTTCGGCTTCGGCGGCTTCGGGTTGACTTTGGCCCCTCGTACGCCTTTCAAAGGTCCAGGACCCTAGGTCTCGGGAAAAATAAATAAATAAATGATAATATAAATAATTGATTTGAAATGGCTAAAATATTGTACACCTACAGTTACAGGGATCCTTATTCAATAATTATAAGAACTAAATTTTTACCTGTGACAAATAATAAATTAACTTAAATTGAGTTCTTTTCTACTTATAAGCCGCATAAGTATTGTATCATTATATCTGCTTGTCTTTTTTCCAACTGTGCTGGAGTCAACTTTGAGTTTAATCTTAAAAACGATTATTTAATTGATTTCCACAACCTGTGACTAGATAATACCGGGTTTACTTAGTAAGATTAGCTGTAAAATTTTCAGCTTTCCGTTTTATTAATTAAATGTTGGTTATCAAATCTTAGAAATCATTCTGTGCCTTTAAATAATACAGATGTTAATTTCTAAATGTATATAAGCTACCTAGCTACATACTTAGGTATGCAAGGTATTTCTTTTATAAATATTGTATTAGGCAAATATAACTAAGTAGCCTCTTTCAACCTTCAAAATACTGTATGAAGTCTTTCCTGCAATAAAGCCAGACTTAAGAAAACTAACCTTTAACATTTATTTTTCAATAAGTAGCCACAAAAAATAGCAATCCCGTAAAGTCTTAGTGATTTATTCGTTCTTTACTACCTGAGCGAAATAGGTTGTATCCCAAAATACTGGATCAAGAGATACTACCCACGGATTTGCGCCTTGAGTTAGAATATTACTTCTTTAATATAGATCAAAGGTTTTGTAGGAATTCGGAAAGAGATTATATTTTTCAATATATCATCGTTCACTGCTACCTAAATTTTATGAAAACCTAAATGGATTTTTTTTTCTATTTTTAAAGTCAATAAGATAGACGCGTATTGAATAATGGTACCAATATTACCGACATAGCACGAAGAATCGCCAAACTTAAGTGGCAATTGGCAGGGGACATTGCCTGCAGAATGGATGGCCGTTGGGCCCAAAAGGTTTTGAAATGGCCGTACCGGAAGACGTAGCGTTGGAAGGCCTCCTACAGATGACCTGGTAAGGGTTGCAGGAATTCGATGGATGCGAGACACACAGGACCAATCATTGTGGCGACACTTGGGGTAGGCCTATGTCCAACAGTGGACGTCTTTTGGCTGAAATGATGATGATGATGAATAATGGTAGATATCTCAGTCTACGAAATAATTTTTTTTTGTGGTCCCTCTCTCCAGGATTTTTGTTTGAAACCGTGTAACATAAACATTGCCATTTTTCAAACTTTATTTATACCTTCCGTAAAGATTTAGGTGCTGTATGCTTGGAGTGAGCAGTCAATTGACCTAGGATCCTAGGATCTACAAGAGATTGATAGCTGTCTTCATGCGCTCTTTAAGTAACCGTCACGAAGAAATAGTGTCAAATAGATTGAAGTATGCAGGTGAGAGGAAAATCCAATAATCTTAAATAAAATCATAATCCGAATCATCGACATAACATGAAACATTCACAAAAAACGGTTATCGATACAATTCTTGGAAAACGTTCTCGGTATCCAAGTTATTGGTGAAGTAGGAAATTCTGGAAACGATAAGTCTACTTAAGTTGAAGTGGATAGTCAAGATCTCTCTTCTGACGGTTAAGCAGGCCTTAAATTTGTTTCAAGACATGTTTGCACTGAGATTATAACAAATTTTAACTTGCTTGTTTTTCACGTCTTCGCTCCCGTAATTTTTTCTCAAAAGCTGCATTTCTTTAGTATAAAAAAGCAGCCTTATATAATTTACGACTATATTTAACTTACCATCATTCAATTTTTTTTTGTAAATGAATCAGCACTTCTTAATAATAGTTCAGTGTTTAGGTTTAGATAATACGTTCCCTAGGATTGTTGTTTGTTGCATTGTGTTGGCAAAAACCAAGTTATGTATTTAAAAAGACTTATCATCGGGTCATTATCAATAATCAACCAGAGAAACGATACAAAAGCCAAAAATTGGGCACCAGTTTAATACAAGCACTATCAAAGCACCAGTCAAGCCCGGTACACAGAATCATGAAAAACAATTTTGTAAACAACGTACCGTTTGAAATCAAAGGTAACCAATACAAAGGTATTTGTTCTAAAATCCATGTAAATCCAGTAAAATTGCTCCATAACCATTTTATGGGCGAAAAATCTTCTGTCTAGATTCAAATCGGCGTGTCTGAAGCTTTTGTATTAAAGATAATAGGATTTTTTCTAACAAAATTATGTGTACTTTTATAGATATTGGTTTGGCTCGCAAAATCTCTCTGATGGTATTGTACTTACAGACAAATAGGATTCGATTTGAACGGTTTCGGCTTGAGAAGTATTATGGATACAAATGTTTCAACATTTCTTTCAGTAAGATATTCTTTAGATCTTTTATGATATTTTCTAAGTACCAATGTATTTTGAGACTAGTCGTGCGTTTGAAAGTAAGCATGCAATCGTCTTTGTAACATTTGAAGATTTAATATTAGTTTCAGTTTGACAACAGCTTTGAGGGGTTGTAAAACAGACTTGTCAAAGACTGCGATTGTCACCGGTTAAGTTTGATCTGCAAGACAAGGTCCACTGGAAGGCGAAGTTGACGGTTAACTTAAAAGGGCCCTTTCGACCCTTCTATCGTCAACCTTAGAATGGTTTAAGAGCTTGTTGGTTTATCCAACACATTCTAACGTAATATTCAATAAAGAGGCAACGCGAAAAAAGAGAGTTAACACCTGAACACTCTGTTGACATTCGGTAATTCCATCATTTACTCGAATATTTCACAAAATTAGTTCCAGGTAAAACCATTGAAAGTTAAAAAAAAATGACATTCAAAATTTTGATTAGCAAGGTTTCTATATATTTTTTTTTAATTTACGTGTACATTATGAAGGTAGTGTGTGGGCAGAATGGAAGAAAAAAACATGTTGCGCCGACCCCAAATAACACGGGACAAGGGCAGGAAGATGATGATTATGAAGGTAGTGTGCCTCACCATCAACGATTTCATTAGTGCTTATCAGATGGGATCACAGTCAAGCACTAGTTTATATCAATTTAAAAAAAAGGTCCAAAGTTCACGAAAAATTGTCGTTTTTTCAGGTGTTTACACAAATTTATGATAATATCCACAAAATACTTGTGTTTGCAAATTATCTAGAGAAAATGTATAATAACGTCATAATTATGTAAGGGCGGTGTTATAAAAAATAATATTGAGAATGTATTTCGGGTGTACCCGCAGTCAGCTCAGCAATGATTTCTCAAAAATAACAAACTGATATCTTATGAATATACTTAAGATTTCAGACACACTAATGAATATGACAAAGTAGACCCTACCAATACAAAGTCATATTTCCAGAATTATTCATAAAGACTTATTCATCAAAAACGGAGTTCGAAAGAGATAATTATATTTTATTACTTTCACTCTATTAAATTCATAATTGAAGCTAAACACGAAAATATAGCTTGTAGCAATTAGCAATCAAACTCAACGGAATGATAGCAAATTAATACAAATTATAACAAAATTGTGTGTAATTTGGCTCGGTGCGGCCGTTTGTCGTGTAATGTCTACGGTTATCGCTCGTTAGAGAGTCGCCATTGTCTGTAGACTTCATTAATGTACACCCATTATAGCGTAAAATAGTAGGCGTTATTTAGTGACCTTCAATAAGCAAATGTAGTAGGAGTAGGTTTTTGGTTCAGGTTCTGTTTCATTAGTATCTTTAAATGTCAAATTCTTAGCACCAATCTCTCTCCAAATTAACATCTTCATTTACCCAACCGTCACTATCATCAAGTCAGCCATAATCGTCTACAGCTGTCTGGTCCTATATTTCTCACATCCAGTTGAACTGCCATGGTCCTCACCAGGCCATGCGTCTTTAGATACGCAGTTGCCTTCCGTTTTGCTCTCATCTCAGTCTATTTGTAGTCAGTGCAAACTTATTATTTTGACATATTTCTAAGATAATCCGTCAAACTATTCTCATCTACATGCAACTGCTAAAAGCTAGAATCAAAAGTTGGTCATCACTGAGATATGCCGAAATAAAATTCGGCGATCCACTAAAAATCATTAAATATCATCCGAAAAAAGGATGGTTACCGAAGAATAGAATAATAACTTGACGGTTACATTTGCTTTAGGATGTTAGAAATTTACGGCAAACCAGAATGATACAATGAATGGCTCTATTTTTCCTTCTCTTATTTCTGATTACTAATATCATACTTATAATAATTATAAAAGTGAAAGTTTGAAGATAATTAATGATTATTATTATTAATGACAAAATCAACAAACACAAGAATATATCTTCGCTAAAAATATAGATGTTAAAGCAGAAAATTGATAACACTGTGACTATAAATCAGTGCCTAAACAAGTTAAATTGATCATCTAAGTCTTTCAATAAGCCCCAGAAAAGATAATAAAGAAACTGCTAAAATTAAACACGACTTAGTCTCAAATCTATCTTCAACTGACTCCAACTATAACAGCTATCTTCAAAACTCTGAAACAGAAATTTCACCAACTTCTATACCTTCTATCTTCTGAGTTAAATCTAGGTCACCCAGATGTAGTTAACACAGAACTTTTCCACGAATAACCTCCTTAAGAGGCTTTAGACCAACAATTGTTAGCAACTCTGTATGCCTTGTTTAGAGTTCATTAAGAAATGTTTGTCTTTTCATAAATATTACACGAAAGTAGAGTTTGTTTGCTTGTTATGTTTTTGTTTAAATAAACAACAAATATCTTATTTGTGACAATGTAGATGGTAAATAAAAGTATATCTTCTGAGAAGATACGTTTTTCAAGTCATAACTAAATTATCAGTATATTACGATTTTCTTATACTCTGTGTGAAAATCTATACAGCAAATAAATTATTACTTCCTTCTATTTTAATTATTCAATATATTGATGTGAAGACCGTCAAGATAACCAAACACCCACGCCCTCTATTCAGACTTCTTTATCAGTTTATTGCTTGCTTACACATAACATCAAAAAACCAGTCTCACGGCATAGCTAATATTATTCTTCAATTCCAAGCTTACTTAGAAAAAACATAACATAAAAAACCAACATTATTTCCCAGCTCAAACACAATACCGAAATATTGTAGTACACAAAGAATTCTCATTCTTTGTGTACTACAACATAACCCTTCTTCTTTGATAGTTCTGCAATAGTTATAAGTTTTTGCCGTGATGTTGGGAACACGTTCGGAACAGGCTATAAATTGAACACTCTCAGTTACGCAAGTCCGTTGCCGATACAACAAAAGGCTAACAGTTTTTATTTAACTTTTATCTGTTTTAGAATTGCCTCACACGTTCTGTTTCTAAACTGGACACTGCACAAATTCTTATCCAAAAATATATATCTTATGGAATAGTTTTAAGTGTCTTCATCTTTATTTAATAAATTATAAAATCTTCTACATATTTATTGCAGATATTATTATTCAAATTGCTTCTATTTGCCTAGAAAAAGATTTTCTTTAGGTAGGTATTTTTGACGTGACAACGTCTTATAAATTGGTTTGCCGGGTGACACTTCAAGAAACTGCGTTACGCTCCGCTCACGTTATGCGCTCACAATGAGAGCGAGTGAGAGGCACGCGTCCCTTCCACTCGGGCATGGTTAGCCCGCCTAAGAGCGAGAGAGACAGACATAAAAATTATTTTACCACTCAAAGTCGTTGTCACGTAAAACTTTCGCCCGTATACCGACTTTACAGGCAACCAATTTTTTTTTTTAGGATTTTAGGAGTCTCAACCATTTGAATCCAAAAAAACTTTCTTTGAAATAATAATATTGCCAATAAAGTATAATGAAAGTAATGTGTGTTATCATTCTAAATCACAAACTAAAATTACTTAATATCTTCTACTGTTCACATTTGTACACTCAACATACCGCCAAATGATCAAAAGTCACATAAAACTAAAATTTTCAAACAAAAAAGCAGATACAAATGAACCAAAAGTAGCACATGTGAGTCGTCCCAGCACCCGTACGATGAAGTTTCCACTCGTACGACGGTACGACACAGTCCGGTGAACGACCGTCAATGTTTTATTGTCTTTTTTACGACAACTAGAAAACTCCGTCTTCAGTTCTTTGTGTCATATTCTTAGGGAAAACTTAATAAAATATTTTTTTCTAGTTTATAGTTGGTGCGTGCCTCCGACTTTGGTGTGTTACTTAAGTCTTGAAAGTTCAGAATATTGAGGTTATTTGGCTTGGAATATATTATTATGAAGGTTGGTTGCAGATGTAAGAAGTATAGATTTCTATTTGTGTTAATACAAACTACGGAATGGTATTACTCAATTGAACTACAATCTTACTCAAGAATTGTTTAAGACAAAATCGTCAAGTACACAATCACCTATTTAATGCTGATCAAAAGTGATTAAACCCAGTAACAGAATCTCTTTTTCGTAGTAACTCACATTCATCGATTAAATATAATAATGATAATAATAATAATAATAAGCCCTAACCACCGGTAGCTTGGACCCTGTTCCCGACACCGGCGGACAACTATTTTTTATATTTTTATATGTTTTTTTTTAATATGTTTTTTAAAGAAATATTTAAAAATGTAAACGATATGGATAAAAAATAAATAAATGGAATAATAATAATATTCGACAACTAACACACAACGCCGTCTAGTCCCAAGCTAAGCAGAGCTTGTGTTATGGGTACTAGACAACTGATAAACATACTTATATATTTTTAAATACATACATATTATAGATAAATTACACCCAGATACAGAACAAATGATCGTGCTCATCACACAACCATTTGTCCTAGGTGGGAATCGAACCCACGACCTCCGGCATAGCAGTCAGGGCCACTAACCACTAGACCAACAGGTCCACCGAAAGGATCCGTATCCAAACATTATATTAAAACTAGCTTTTGCCCGCGGCTTCTCACGCATATAAAATATGGCTTATATCACTTAGGAATAATGTAGCTCTCTATAAGTGAAAAAAATTAGCAATCGGACCAGTACTTTAAGAGATTACCTACTAGAAACAAAAAAATGAACAAAAAAAACAATTTACCTATTTACATATGTTTCTATTCCACATCGTAATAAGAACACACAAAGATATACACGCATAATTATAACATACCTACTAAAAATTTTTTTTTTGAAATCAAGAAGCTAAAAATATTCCAGCAATCCCTCTGCTACGATTCCAAGAATTTGGGGAATAACTCGGCGTATAATCCACCAGTCAAAGGTGGCTGCAGTCACAATGCATTATGCAGGAGGCTTTCGACGCGTTTGACTCTACCCTATTCTGTGCCTCTTTTTATTCCAGTGGTCCAATTTAGAAGACGAATGAAAGGGAACAGTGCTACTGTATTTGGGACCGGACCAGTAACATAAACTTAAAACGTACATATTGAACGTGAAAACTGTTTTCTACATCGATAGGTGTCCAAAAATTGTTGGTATAGTTCCATAGAGAATATTATATTTTCAATTTTACATATTTCACTCAAATAACAGTAAACTGATGATGTATTTAATAATAAAAAACAGTAAAATGATGAAATATTTAATAATTTGAGGACTCTGAAGAGAGAACAATGTAACTTGTATTGATATCGATACAACAAAGTCAGATTTATAATTGTACACATATCATGTATTTTTAAGTTTAAAAATAAAAACTAATGCATTTCAAATTAAAATCTTGAATGGTATATTCAAAGAAAAGCAACAGAAATTATTTATTAAGAAAGTTATAAAGTAAATGACAATGTGTAAGTATTACGGGTACTTTGTTTCAAGATATCCGCTTTGTTCTCAAATCTTAAACCGACACTAAACAGCAAAATGGCTATAGCCTCGCATAGCTTGTTATTGCCGTAAGTGCCTCCAACTGAAAGTTGAAGTTCAAAGCTTCATTTTATTTTTAGATTTAAGCGCTATAGCGCCGCCTCCGCCGCTTTTCATGTAATAACACAAGTTTTGAAGCTATAAAAATAAAGAAGAGCAGAATTTTGATGAACTCTAAATCTTTGAATGGATCGTAGATTTTTAATGATGAATATTATATTGGTATTTCATTTTTAATAACAACCAAAGTACAAAACATGCTAGTAGCTAAAATCTTTATTTAATTTAAGAAAGTTTTTAGTATGGGAGTGACGGTTGTAAGTGATTTTAAAAAATCCTGACGAATGGCAACAAACTAAAACTGTGATATAAAACAAGTAAAATAACAATTTCCGGAGTGTAATAATGAAGTATTTGTTACTTGTAGAGTAAAGAACCAGTCTCGTTACAACAAAAATCAATCTTGAGCCTTTAAGACAAATATCAATATTGTTACTTCCGTAAAAGGTCAAACAGGCTCTAATAATAAAATCGAAAGCAATTAGAGAAAGTAAATTTTGAAAAAGAATTTACGACTTTTTCTACCGAAAATTATAATGAAGCCCAGCCCTTAGAAGGCTAGAGTGTCCAATTAAATTCGATTAATAAAACAGAAGCTCAACAATCTGTGCCTTAAGTTTGATCAGATATAAGTCTCGGGAGCAATATTTGGGCTCGAAAATGTGATTACTCAGCCATTGAAATGAGTTAAATTAGATATTGATTTGATGATTTCAATAGCGAGTGAAAGAGGTTCCGCTTTTTGTGGTAAGGGTTGCGAAATGAATGTTGTGAGTTTTTAGAAATTTAGAAATTCAATCAAATGCTGGACTCATATAGTCGGATTTCTAAAAAAAGACTTTTGCGGAAACTAATATTTAGCTTATTGTTTAAAAACTGTCTAAAGCAATAAACTGAATTTTTGTTTTGTTCTCTTGAACTGTAGGGCTACGGTGCGGATGCGGTGCGTTAGTCATACTACGTACGGACGATTGTATTTTTCATACAAAGCGTGCGGTGTAACAACAGTGCGGCGCCGGTACCTCGAAAGCCCAGAAACAGGATGGCAACGTCACAAGCACCACGTATTCAATTCGGTGTTGAATAGTGCGGTGAATAATCCACAGAGCTTTAATCAAATTTTCATGATTAAACTACGGGGTGAAAAAATTAAAGGCTTGACCACACCAAAAGAGACAGAATTTTGGGAAATTACTCTGCAAACAAACATTGTGGAAACCGCTGTCAAATCACAAAAAATACGCTTCTTCATACCTATATGCCGCTGAGGCCGAATTTAAATCTATGGAAAGTTAATACTTCTCATTATTATGTTTTTTGTTCATAGATTTTATTTTAAAAATTCTATGAAAATGATTGTAGTAAATAATATCGAAAATTTGTATAGAATTTTGTATTTGTATAGAAATTTGTATATAAGTAGTGTGCTGAATTTAACTTTTAACTAATTCAAGTAATTCGTAGAAACTTTTTTTAGACATTCTTAAATAATAATAAAAAATACTTGATGTTGTGTTGTTGAACCCAGAGTAAATATGAAAATATGGAGTAGATTATGGAAGTCACCAGAATTAAATGTTAAGGAAAACATCGGTGCTACTCTTTTACACGGGCGTCGTATTGGTTTCTCTTTGATGATTTTCAACAAGGGCACTAACAGTCGTGTTTCTTCGTCAGAGTCCATGGCTTGACTGATATCGCATCACTGGCATACATACGCACGGCAGTCAGATACGTCAATTTAGACGTTAATTGTCGGACTGATAATGTACTGCAACTGGCCGGCTGCGGGACGTAACCAGCGGCACGGAAAACGTGCAGCAGCGGTTCGACGTGAAACGTCTAAATTGAAAGTGTCCTTTAACCTTAACCTTATCCTTGAAAGAAGAGGCAAAAAAAACTTTTTAAACATAGAAATATAATTGTTGTACATATATTATGGTGCTCGGTAGCTTGATCCATGTCTCAAAGTATATCAACTCAAAGCTTAATATTCTGAACAATATAAATCAAATGAAGTTAGTCCCTGTTCTCGCATTATTTTCACTTGGCCCCTTAAGGCCACAGTATTTTTTTTCCTTCTCACGAGAGTGATAAATGGTTTGCGTGAAAAGGCAGAATTCTGTTTTGAACGGTGAATTATTATGATCGCCCGATAGGGATGCAGGCGATTTCCTTGTGCTTAAAGAGAGTGAGTCCACTTTGTAGCAGATAACATCTAACTGCGGAAATTGATTGGTTTGGAGTAGAGCCAGAGAAGGCGATAAACCCATCAAGTCTTAGTATTAATGTCAGCGGGTGTACTGTTAGACTTTTGATTCCGAGAATAGGCAATCATTTTAATAATATTGCGTAGGTATCCCATATTTTAAAATAATAAAAAAAAACATAATTAACACGTTGACATTACTTATTCTTTTCTAATTATTTCTATATAAAAGTCGAAATTTCTGTACTCAGAAAGTTCTGAAGAATTGCTTTTGCTCGCCACTCAAACCCCAAGTGATCGCCAGCATTCGCGCGTGATTTCGTGCCATTTCAGTTAAACAAAAAGCGATCGCATAGATCATAAAATATTGAGCATTATATTTAAAAAGTTCTTCATAAATATCGAAAATAAGCAAACCTTTCTGTTATTCCCTATTTATACCTATATATAATTATCCAATACCGAAACGTTAATTCAACTGTATTCCTGTATGAATTCATTCTAAAAGCAAAAGATTGTTAATTAGTAATCTGAGATTACAGCTTTTCTGCGTATAACTCCTACGCTAACACTTATATAGCTATCAGGCCAAACGTTTACGTGAGGCAGAAAGTTCTCTTTTTCATTTCGAATGAGTTGTTTTATATTTAGCTCAACTGAGCTCGCGAGGATCTAGCTCAATGTTTGGTTTTAAGGTCAAAGCTTTTAACTTAACTGCCTTTGGTTAAGAAATGGAATACTTATTTACATACAATATTTGTTTCCATACACAAACTGTATCTTCTTTCTTTCAATGGATTTGAAGATTGAGCTCTAAATCTGTTGGTCAAGTACATAGCCCGTGTTAGAGAAAATCACAATACATATTTCACCTACATAAGAGGATAAAGGGTGTATATCAAAATGAATTGTTGTGTTTTCGCACTCAAAACATACTAAATAAACAACAGTAACGGACATAAGTACTAGGGCACTAAAATTTATAGGCCTGACTGCCTGGCCAGGCCGTAACTTAGGTTAGACCCGCAAGGCCTAATAACAAAGATGGAAGCATTGTTGTGTACTGAAATATGAGTCCCTTTACGGTTCTAAAATCTTCAAGAAGAGTCGTAAAGAGTATCCTTGAATATTTTGCTGGTCATGTAGAAAAAAGGTAAAGACGCATTACAAATTTTTGTCCAGATCAACTATTTTTGGCGCTGGTAGTGTTTTATAAGTAGATCCTTATTGGTGTGATCTTGAAAAACATTCAATCATATTTGGTTAGTACTAAATGAATTGGTCTCGGTCCGGACGGTTACTGGACGGTCGGAAGGCGAGCTATCTATTACTTGCCGTCCTCTAGCCCGCACCTACGGTGGCGGGAAATCGGGATCGGGATCCCAGCGACTGGGCCGTGAGGGTCGCTCTCAAGCGCGTGCACGTGCCCCCTCCTCTATTGCTTGCACTACTTCTTCGCAGAAGGAGGCGACCGCCTGCCACTCCTCGCTTCGGACTATGACCTGTACCAAGACCCGGCGCGAAAGATCGTTGCCACCGATCTCCCCCACGAAGACACGGCGGTGCTCTGCCCAAGCAGCGCACACCTCTACCGTGTGCTACGCGTTCTCCGGGTGGCCCACACAGTGGTGGCACCCGGGCGTTACTTTCGCACGGATCTGGTGCAGGAACTTCCCGAACTGACCATGATCGGTGATAATCTGCGCCATGCGGAAGGTGAGGACGCTGTGAGGATCATTTAGGGTTTCATGTATTTTGACAAATGGTGACCAAAGTAACATTTTATAGCAAAGAATATGTTTACTGTTTGCCAGTTATATACTCGTATTAAGTTATCTCCTCTCTCTCGACTCGGCTTCAAATCATCAAGTTGAGTTGTTGCTTATTATAAATACTGACATAAATTATGGGATTTCTGTTGTCATAGTGACAAGTGAAGGTCTTCAAAGTGGCATGACATTTGGGTCTTTTATTTATATATTTAAACGAATCCCTATTTTCCTTGGTCACTTCATCTTGCGTAAACGACTGGACCAATTACGCTAATTCTTGTTTTGGCATTTGAAATTGTCAGAAGAAGGTTTTTATTAAAGAAAAAATTAACATTAGAATGTCTGTCTGGTCAGTTAGTTCTTCATAATTATAGATACTTACCGAAGTACGATTCTGCTTTATTTTATTTCTTACAGCTCAACAAAAATCACAGCAGTGTGAAAACGTCACCATAAAATCAATAGGCAAATGTACGAGCCATTCGAAATTACTCCTTTGATTCAACAATACTACATTTTTTCCGTTTAAATTATTACGAAAAAAAAATATTATCTAGAACATTTAATTGATTGTATTACTGTTAAGTACATTGTTAAGTAACATAAAATGATAGTAAGAGACGTTATAATAAATAGAATGAAAGAATGGAAAATCTTTATTTCTTTAATTATATCCTCTTGAAGATTGATAGCGAGGTACTCGGATTTGGAATTGAAAATGTTCTAAAAATTCCGTATACATTTTTTGGCGTCAACAAAACCATGATTAAAAAGAGGAAAACACAAAGAAAACAACAATTGCATATTTTAAAAAATGCTTTACTGAATCAAAATTATTAACAATATCACATTTTACCGATACTCCTTAAATTATTTAAATATCATTTTCTATCACAACTTTGCTAAAGAAAAAAAAACATTCCATTAAAATATTTTAAAAGATTAGCTGGAAGATGTTTTTTCCTTTCATATTATCAGTAAGTTAATGCATCTGCATTAAAAGTAGTAGCAAAATAATGAAATCCTTCTTTTAATGATGAAAGTTTAATCGGGACCAAGTTATTCCTAATTACTAAGAAACAACTAAAGTATTCGGGAAATCAATTATTTGAAAAATGGAAGTAATATATCTTGGTTTACCATTCTGAATTCAAAATCGCTTAGACCTTACGATTAGGACAGAACTATGATAAAACAAGATTAAATTCAAACGTAACAGTATTTACATGTTATATAATATCTTACTCCTACGATGATAATTATCAAAAAAGAACGTGTTATTTAAATCTACTTTTCATTTATTCTTTTTTTGTTCAGTCTTGGATACATCTGCTTTGATATTTTGGATAATCTCAGGAATCTCCTCAAGTAGAACTTTGCTATCAATTAGATCAGGGTTCTCTGCTAGAAGAGCCTTACCTTCGGGACTGTCAAGGGTTGGTGCTTCTCCATGGTAAGTGTCTTCAGTGTAAGCACGGTAAGTTTTCCTCATGGTACCGTGTAACTGTAAAATAACGTTTAGATTCAGTTTTTTTTTGTACACTAACTTTATTACCTTAATTTAGTTCAAGTCACGGTAAATACGATTGGTCATCTGTTTTTAACAAAGTAAAATAATGAATAGGTCTCAATTATTCTTGCACGAAATCTTATAAAATTATTTGATTTATGACTATCACTTACAAACTTAAATAAATCGACTGTCATATTTTAATGGCACAAAGCCAAAATAAACTTCATTGTCATTGATTCACATCGTGGAGGATAATTTAAGACTTGGAATATCATTCATAATGTGCCAATTGATTAGATTGCAAAACCCAAAGTCAAAAAGGTGCAAAACTTGAATTATACTCTACGTTTTAAGAAATAGAGATGTATACTTCGACTAAGTACCCAAAAATTGATTGTTTCCATCTGCTCTGCAATAAATGTTCTTTAAGCACAATGAGTAGAATCACAAAGGCTCAGTACTAGTTTAATATTACACTTACTTTATCCCAAAGAGACATGTTGAAACCAAAGTTGCAGTGGAAGAACTCATGGTGCTGGTCGTGGAACTCCGCATCGGGCTGCCACGGCTGCCACCACTGAGCCTTGAAGTTGATGCCTGAGTGGTCGATGATGCCGTGGAAGTACGCATAAATGGCATTTGTATAGAAGGGGACTGAAAATAGAATTTATAAGAATGTGATTAGAGAAGACTAGATTTAGAAAGTGAGTTGATGATCTGAACATAGGCAAAAACTTGTGATAAAAAAACAGTGGTAATTTAAAGATTTATCAACATAAATAATTTTTTTTAATCGTATTCTAAGTCTCCAAGATAATAAGTATAGTGATCTGTCAATCTACGCTTATTAATACTATAATATAATTTTAAAAATAATACGTTAACCCATACTAGGAATCTTGGGTGTGTTCACAAACAGTACGAGTAAACTCACATATACAAGACATCCAAACCTAGAAATATTTGTTCCATGAGGGAATGGAACATACGACACGTAAAGATCAATATAAATTAATTATGTAATTTATGTAAAACTTACGCCAATGAGTAGGGAAGAGGAAGAGTGGCACACACATGGTAAGCTGAACGTGCATGATCTCGAACGGATGGATAGCGGTAACTGAGAAGGCTGTCGGCTGCTTGTACTTGTGGTGAAGCTTGTGGAAGTGTTTGTACAGCCACGGAGTGTGGTACAAACGATGGAGGATGTAAGTCGTGTAGTCCTGGAAACATAAATACAAGTTTTGATATATATTAAAAATCTGTAAGTACTTGTAATATGTATTTTGGTACACATTGTAAGTACCTACTTACCGATACTTGAGCAGAATATTTTTATATAAAGTCTTGCCGATCCAATTATATTTGAATGTAGTAAATAAAAGAAAATGTGATATTTTTCCTGTTTTCATAAAAGCGCCATTTTATCAAACAATCTTTCAATACAAATTTGGAACCAATTTTAGAAATGATTTAAAATAAATTATGACATAAGTGTCTAGATTCCGAATATTAAGGTAAAAATAATAATACTAACACTATATAAAAAGATAACAGGGAACTGTAAGAAGAACCAGAGCCAGCCATATTCATCGAACTGGTAGTATACGGTGGAAGGGTTGCCGTTATAGATGTAACAGGCAAGGAAGGCGGAGAAGCTGCCGACGATGAGCAGGGACCCAGTGCCCACCATAATCTCGTGACGCTCTAGCTCAGGAGACATCCATTTGTCTGGCTGAATCTTCCATTCTTTGGCCAGATGTCTTTTGTTCATATAGAAGTACCACTGGAAATAGAAATTAGAGAATGAATTAAAATAGTTTGTGCTGGGTCTCGGTAGATCATAATACACAAGCCGTCAAACTGCAGTTCACGCGTGCTTCCTTGATCTTTCGAAAGCTTTTGACCTGGTTTCCTACGATATTCTATGGAAAAAGTTGGAAAACACTAGTTTACCAACAGAACTCATCAACATCTGTAAGTTCTGGTACGGAAATCAGATCAATTGCGTGCGATGGTCGGAAACCATGTCGCAATCGTACAGGTTGGAGTGCGGGGTGAGGCAGGGTGGATTGTCCTCGCCAACCCTTTACAACCTGTATATGAATGATCTGATTGTGGCTGCTGAGTGCTTCGTTATGTGGCATTAAGAAACTGCTGACCATCTGTGAAGCATATGCCCACGAACACGGATTAAAATATAATCCACTCAAAAGTGAAGTCATGGTCTTTGAGGCCAAAGGAAACAGTACAGGTGATGTGTTTCCCAATATTACGCTTAATGGTACAGTTTTGCGTAGGGTGTCTAAAGTTAAGTACCTAGGACAATTGCTGACCTCTGACCTCAAGGACAATGATGACATTGAGAGGGAACGGAGGGCGCTGGCAGTGCGGGCGAACATGATAGCTCGCAGGTTTGCACGTTGTTCGACAAATGTCAAAATTACACTTTTTAGGTCTTCTTGTACTTCATTCTATACGTGCAGCCTGTGGGCCGATTATACCCAAAAGTCTTACAGTGCCCTCCGAGTCCAATTTAATAATGCGTTCAGGATGCTGATTCTGTAGTGCATCAGGGATGTTTGCTGAACATCGCGTCGACTGCTTTTACACTACGATGCGTAAAAGATGCGCATCCCTGGTGCGTAGAGAGCGGGGCAGCGCCAACAGCACTTAGCATGATCGCTAGTTGGCTGGACTGTGGCTACATGGATCATTGTTCCGCCATTTGTCATGGAATTTTTTTTTTTTTATTTTTTTTTTTTTATTTATTTATTCATAACAATAAACATTGTGTTGAATATTACACCATTAAAATATTATTAAAATAGAACTGTCACATTTAAGCAAAGCAATTTATAAAATTTAAATTAAATAATGTAAGATATTAAGTCAAATAATTAAACATATGTCTACAAATAAATCTAATCTCAAATGTCGGATATAATGTCAAAAGTAATGTCAAGTGATTAACCAAACTCAAATCATTGTTATGTCAAGTTTCAATACAGTTAAAAAAAGTGCGTCCAGTAAAATTATTGTATGAGTAAGTATTTATTTTACATAATTTGACATAAAATCTGATACTGAGTATAAACATTTTTCCAACAAGAAGGTTTTTAATTTATTTTTAAATAAGTGCGGGCTATATATTAATAATTTCAAATCAGTTGGTAGCCTATTAAACAATTCTACTGCTTGGTATCCGGAGCAATGCTTAGCTACGTTAAAATTTGGTATCATCTTGTGTTTAAACTCCTTTCTTCTTGTGCTTTCTCTTACCTTCCGTTCATCTTGTGATTCAAATTGATGAATATACTTGGCAAAGTGATTAAGGATAACTAGTATATATAAACTTGGTACTGTTAGAATTTTTAGATCTTTAAAATGCTCTCTACACGAGTCTCTTTGTGAGATTCTTACTAAAGTCCTTATGGCCCGTTTCTGTAAGATAAAAGCTTTCTGACAGTTATAACTGTAGCTGTTACCCCAAAGCATGATGCTGTACCTTAATTTAGATTCTACTAGCGCATAATATATAGCCTTAAGTTGCTTTAGATTTAAAATATCTCTAAGACTCCTGAGTGCATAGCACGCTGATGAAATAGAAGAGTCAATAGCAGCTAACTCCTGTTTCCAATTTAAATTCACATCTATGTTAACACCTAAGAATTTAACTTTGTCTACTAAGTCAATCTTGTCTCCTTTGAGCTGTACGTCTAAATTGTCGTTATTGCGAGTCGTAGTCTTGAATAAAATAATGTTAGTCTTACTTGTATTTAACAAAAGGTCATTGGCTGTAAACCAATCGCAGAGATTTTTCAGGCTTTCATTTACAATTTTAGACAAATCCTTTAAGTCCTTTGCCCCCATTATTATATTAGTGTCATCTGCGAACACAATAAGTTTTACGTCAGGTTGAATGTGATGCATAAAGTTTAGCAAGTCATTTGTAAATATGATAAATAATATTGGCCCTAAAATTGAACCTTGAGGTACACCACGTAATTTATTTGTAATCTTTGACGTGGATACAACTTCCTGATTATTTTCATCAATGCTTTTTATTTCGACAAACATTCTTCTATTTTGCATGTAGGATCTTAAAAGACGTAAAGACTTGCCTCTGACACCGTAAAATTCAAGTTTAGCTAGTAGTAACTCATAATCAACAGAGTCAAAAGCTGAGCTGAGGTCAACAAATAGCCCAGCCACTTTCATTTTGTCATTTAATTTGTTTATTATGTCAGTAATAAGAGTGTTTATTGCATCTGAGCAACCAACGCCTTTCTGGTAGCCAAATTGTCTTAAATTAATGATTTTATTAACATTTAAATGAGTCATCAGTCTATGTTTTATAACTTTCTCAAATATTTTTGACAACGTTGGCAAAAGGGATATGGGCCGGTAATTTTTTGGGTCAGTCTTGATGCCCTTTTTGAATATAGGAATGACTTTGGCCAATTTGAACTGGTCAGGAAAGATTGACACTTCGAAACAATTATTAAAAAAATCAGAAAGAGGGACAGCCAACAAGTCTATATTATCTTTCAGAATTGCAATCGGTAAGTCATCATAACCGCAAGATTTTTTATTGGCCATCTTACTAATAATCTTTGTGATTTCAGAAGGTGTAGTCGGATAAAAAGTTAAATCATTTTCTACTCTTTTAGTAGTCTCCAATAGGAAGGCCATTGCCCTTTTTTTTTTCATTGCTACCCGATGAAGATTTGAACACGAAACTGTCAGCGAATTGATTTGCGACCTGTTGGGGATCAATTATCACTTCATTATTCGCCTTTAGGATTAAAGTTTTATGTAGCCTATTTGTAGTATTCTTTTTACTTTCATTTACTAGTTTCCATGTTTGTTTTGTTATATTTTTAGCACTATTTAATTTATTTATTATAGCGTCTTTTTTGGCTTGCTGAATTACTCTTCTATAAATACGAACATAGTTGTTTTTATATTTTATAAGGCTGGGATTTTTTAGCGTGCCTGAGCATAGTATTCTCTTCATCTTACTAGAAACTTTAAGCCCTTTAGTAATCCACTTTATTGTCGTGTTTTTAAATGGCTTTACTCGAATTGTCTTCTTTCGGTAACACTCCTGGAATGCCTTACCAAGGCAATTTATAAAACCATTTATTCCTAAATTAGCCCAGTTTTTATTACTGATACAATTCTTGAATGCCACACTATTTTTATCATTAAAAATTCTTTTTTTAATTATTGTAATCTGTTCAGAGTTATTAGATGTTTTGCCGAATTTTTCAAGAACTATGTCGCAAAATATTCCACCATGACCATCTGCCAAGCCATTGTGATCAACAAAACACTGATTTATATCATCGTCTGCAAGATTTGTAATTATGTTGTCTAAACACGAATGTGCGTTATTCCTAATAAACGTAGGAGCATTTATAAGATACCGAAAATTATAACAAGTCAAAATACTAGAAAATTCAGCAGATTTTTTACTCTCAACAAGTACGTCAATATTAAAATCACCACATATGATACACTTCTTGTTAATAAAATGTTCTAACAGTTTTTCTAAACTAGATATAAAACTTTCAAAATTTTTATCGTAAGGACTTCTGTAGCAACAACAGATATATAACCCTGTTTCAATATCTTTAACCCCACATATTTCAAAACTATCTGCTTTATACAATTTTTCAACAAAATCAATATTTTCACAATCCTTATTTAAATGTGCTAAAATAAGAGTACCTCCTCTTTTTTTGATCGTCCTAGTGTTGTATGAAGCTAAATTATAATTGGAAATATTAAATACTTCAGCAGACTGTGGATTTAAGAAATGTTCTGTTATGCACAGGTAATCTACACGAAAACCCGTGGTTTCCATGTACAATTCTAGCTCAGTTTTTTTATTACTTATTCCACATAAATTTTGATAGAATATTTTTAAACAGCTGGGTTTTTGCATCAACGTATTTTTACAGACTACATTTTGCATTATATTAGACACGAAAAAAATCAATGTCGTTAGTTACTGTGTTACAATTAGATAAAAGCGGTTTTGCGTTCATTTTGTTAAAGTAATACGGAATAGTGCCTCGTTTTAATTGATATTCTTCAATGTCTTCATATGGTTGCAACAAATTAAAATTATTATAATCACAGATATTTTTATGTGTTGACTGATTAAACAGGTCCAAATAGTTTTTCAAGTTCTCAAAGATATTAATCATTGCTGTAGTGTTAACTTTACCGGTATACTTAGAAAACATTTCATAAGAATATTGTAGCTGTTTGTTACTATCAAAGGTGTAAGCATATTTAAAAACTCGGTTATTTTGGTATAAAAGTCGATTGAAAGCTTCTATTCTGGTATTGAACAAGCTAGTATTCCATCTTAATTTAAAAGTAGGACAACATAGAATAATATTCGTATGCAGTATTTTTTCAAGTTTACATTTTATATGTTCAACTATTTTTGCATAATTTTTAGACACTAAAAAGTCCTTTTCACCTAGGAATATTATGCAATAGTCATCGAGAGTGTAATTTACTATTTTTTTATCCAAAGTTGCAAAAAGTTCCATTATACCTGCCTTTGGCATACAATAGTGGCAGATTTTTTTGTTTGGAAAGGTGTTTTCGGCAATCCGTAATATACTATTAACATTGTTGTCACTTAATATACATAATTTGTTTTGCGGAGTATTTGTAACTGTAATATTACGTCGTGTCGTTGCAGTCGTTACGTTCAAAGTGGTGCTGTCTGAGGTCAGTCGGAAAGGTAAATCATCAGGAATCACGTTAGGTTCAAGGATTGTGTCTTCTAACGGCATTTTATTAATTCCAGTACAATTTCTTCTTAAAGGGTCTAGTCCAGTATATAATGTTTGGTCCAGCCCTAGCCTAATTTCGTTTTGAGTCTGGTTAGATGGTGATATCCTTTTGTCGTCGTTAAATAATTTGTCATCTTCTCTATGTTGTACATTGGTGATTGTTGGCTTGTTTTTTGTCAAAGGCGTTACTTTGTTGTTATGGTTTGTTTTCCGTTTCCGCCCTGAGCGTGGAGTCAAAATATTTATGTCAGTACTATTTATATCCTTATAGGCGTCTATTATTTTAATGTATCTTTGTATGTCTGTTTTTAGTCTGAAATTTTCCGTATTTAAATTTTCTATTTCTTGATGAGCACTTTGTAGATCATTGTATAGCTGTTTATTTTTTTCCTGTAATTCCATAACTGTTTGGCTGGTATTTAACGATGTATTAGGTAAACTCATCATAGTCGCATCAAAAAGAGCTGAACTGTCAGCAGTCATGTCACATAGTGAACTTGATCTGAATAGTTTACGGTTGCGATAAGTTATATTCTCGTCCATATTTATTTCGCCAAAAAATAAAATTTTCTACCAAATAATAATATATTTTTTAGTATGGTAACACCAACTAGTATTTTTACGCACTCTGGCGGTTAGTAGTGACCATTTTTTGTAAGTCTACTCACCACTTGAGGTCGCATTGGCGCTAGTAGTCATACATTATTTTGAGTCCAAAGTCCAATATTCAAAATCTGTTGCAAAAACGGTAATATAGTTCTTGTTATTGTTGTTGTTTCACTAAAATGTTATAGAACTGAACTCATAGTCATTATTTAGCCGTGCCGTATGGCGAAAAGATATTTATTTACTATCACATACACAGAAACGATTGCTTATAGACCGTTTTACACTGGAATGTTTGTATGCTCATAAGTCGTCGTGTTTAATATTACACTGGTCGTAAATTGTCACTAATAATATCACTTGTTTGTCACAGTTATTACAATCACTTTTCAAAACCATTTAGATTACAAAAACAATTTATTTCTAATTATAAATACGCAGCCAATGTAAACATTGCGAGTCAAAACTACCCACTGAATGGCACAATAGTGATAACTACATGTTTTGTTGTGGGTAGTTTTAAGTATTTATAACACTAGTCTATAAGAACTTTGTTACTAACAAATTGGACAACAAATTGGTCTGAAATAAAGTGTTTATTATTATTATTATAATAATAATAAAGATTTACTTATACCACTTATACAAAATTTAATAGCCATCATAATATGATCTAAAACATCATTTGAAAGTGTTAATAAAGAAGACTAACAACAATAAACACTTTCCTAGATTCCACTAAATCGCAATCAACTATTTTACACAATTAAATTAATATTCATTGTGTAATTAAAATTGAGTTTGTAGTCATTATCAACGAAAACGATAATCATTATCTAAAAAAGACGGCGATTGAACATTATTGTGAGGTACCTATCAGAACACAAAGTCACGTTAAGACACAAATGTTCCAAGCGTCTTCGTCATATCAACAGATGTTCACAACTTTGATAACTCAAAGTGCGTATGTGATGAGAGTCAGGTCTACAAAATTCTTCAACAAACTTCTGACTAAAACGACAGATAACAAGCGGCTTGTTCCATATCTCACTGACGTAAATATTACTTATTCAAAATTATTAATTACCAAGGAAGCGAGGGATTAGAGATTTTATTAGATTATTGCTTTTGAAAAGGGGAATCTGGAACAGATATTCAGAAAGGTTATTAATATTACAATCGTGATAAATGATGGAAATTAAATCGAATAAATCAGAAACAGGTTTCATTAGTTAGAGGAGATGGAACCTATTTTTATATTGATTGGCAGGTTTTATACAAAATACTGATTAATACCTTAACAAATCTGGGTTTAGCTGACTCGTTATACCAAACCAATAAATCCTTTCATTTACGACCCAACTTTCGCTGACGAAAATTAGAACAGAAGATGTCAAAGTCAAGAAAATTTACTTGTAATAAGGCTTTGCAAATACTCCCAAATAATTTCAACTTAATTTCCTATTAGTAATAATTATTGATTTCTGTTGAATCGGACGTAATGTACGGATTTCAAATGCGATGTAATTTACTGAGCAAAGATTTATGTTTAACCGGAAGTTTCCCAGACGAAGCTAATTTGTGGTGGTCCATTATGTTTTCAAATTGAAAGTTTTCAGACTAAACGTGTGTGAAATGTTAATGTAGCGATTTAGAAGTAGATTTAGGGGAAATTAGTTTTGCGATGTTCAATATTTTTTGTTGTGTAGTCTGGCAAGTTAGCACACAGCCCACGGGTAAAACTAGCATATTTAGATAATATGCTAGTTTTACCCGTGGGCTAGTGTACTAGTTTGTTTAATAATATGGTTAGAAGATAACTAGAATTCTTAATGAAATCCGATTTACATTGGATTTAGTTTATTCTTCAGTGGGCGTTGAAGAAAATAATTAGAAATAAGCGACTGTTTTATATAAAATAACTCTAAAAAATCAACCATTGACTATTAATAAATTAAGGTGGTCAATGATGTAATTAAAACGAGATTCCCTCAGCATAAAGTACCTATTGACAAAATTTGTATTTTTATGCACCTGCCACATTTTCTCTTCACCACCCTAGGTTGACTGGTAGAGAATGCCTAAGGCATTAAGTCCGCCTTTGTACTTTTATGTTGCATGAAGTTTTAATAAATAAAATTATTAAGAATTACGCCTGACTTGATAAATTTTCCAATGAAATTGTAACTTACATGCAAGAAACCTCCCACCGAAAAGTAAATGGCTAATGAAACGAAATGTGCTCCAATGAAGAAAGAAGTGAAGTTCTCCATCTTCAAATTTCTTGAGGTGAACAATTCTAGAAGGTCTGATGATGTATTTGTACTATTATTTGTGTGGCCACTCAGCTGTTTCAGCGCAGTGACGAGGATAATCACCCATTCTCCTGCAATTAAAGAAATAGTTTATAGTTTTAATACCTAGGCATTGTAAGTGATGTAACATGCACAATACCAGTCGATGTAGTAACGGTAGGAGAGCCACGGACGTCTGACGGTTAAAATGATGATGATGATGATAATGATTAATTGACTGTACAATGTAGAATTGAATAATAAGTCTTTACCTATGAAATAGCCGTTTTTTAACGGCTAGCTTTGAAGTGATAAATCATTGGATTGACTAGGAATAATAAGTTCAAATAAACTTTATATTAAAGGTTCATTGTTCTTTTTTTGAAATTTGGTATTCATTGGTTTCTTTGTGTTTTGTATTTTCTGTAATATTGCAGAACTTGTAACCATGAAGGCTAATAAACAAAACGTTTTTTTCATATTAAGAGTTCCAACGTAGAAACTGTGCATTTCAAAGGGCAAGCAATATCACTGAAGTTTACCTACTACTTACTTCGTACAAAAGAACTCTGTTTTCTTGGCAGTCGTCTCTTTCTGAGAAGTAGTAATGCTAGCGACGTAGGCGGAGTAGGGAGTAGGGAGAGAACGGCTCCAGGTCCACCTATTGTCTCGGAAAATCTAACCTATCCAAGGCATTCTTTGTTGTCATTAGTGTTGATAGATTCTTGTATGAATATACTTTCTTTTCTTTCTTTTTATAACAAAACGTAACCCCACGAATGTCCTTCATGCCCCAGCTGCCGAGATTCTGACCCCGACTATCAGTCATGGTAAACGTGGGCTTGCAGACGTCGAACAGGACCGTGGGGAATTTTTGAAAAGGAAACCCGTAGTCCTAGACCGCAAAGGGCAACTGAAGGACACAGGTGTGGTTTTAGTTAGGAAAAGTCTGACACGCCCTCACGTTTCGCCCAGAGCGTGAAAGGTCATTGAATGATTGAAAGAAAAGGTCAGATGGTGGTTAACGAAACGCTAGCCTATCATTAATAAAAAAAACCCACACTAGCAATTACTTCTGAATCAAGTGCAGGAATATGTAGCCTCACGTACACAAGACACCCAGACCCAGAACATGATGGATATACAAATATTTGTTCCGTGCAGGAATCAAATCTATGACACGTAGCGCAGCAGCTGAATACAGCTGATTGCTCAACTACGGTGCCTACCGTCCCATCCAATATACAAGTAGCCGCAGTAGACATTCATACACTGGCCTGTTGGTCTAGTGGTTAGTGACCCTGACTGCTATGCCGGAGGTCGTGGGTTCGATTCCCACCCAGGACAACTGTTTGTGTGATGAACACGATCATTTGTTCTGTGTCTGGGTGTAATTTATCTATATATGTATGTATTTAGAAATATATAAGTCTGTTTATCAGTTGTTTAGTACCCATAACACAAGCTCTGCTTAGCTTGGGACTAGACGGCGTTGTGTGATAGTTGTGGAATATTATATTATTATTATTATACAGATAATCGTAAAAAGATAATGTAAACTATGTGAGATAGAGTGCTAAAATTTATTTGAATCGATGGTTTATTTTGGGATTTGGGAAATCATCTAATGACTTGACAGGAGTAGGTGTCAGACTTTTAGTGATTAAAACCTACCTTTGCTCCTTTAGATGCTGTTTGCGTACTAGGACCACGGGTTTCCTTTTCAAAAAAACGGGTACGACTGGTAAAAGATCTTGCTTATACGTGGCGGGGTATTATAATTGTCGTGTTCGACATGCTCATTTTAGAATTTTAAATCATCTGGATAAATTGACAAGGTAACCTATTCGAAATCCACTTCTATTATTATTAGGTCCCTATAGCAAGACAGACCTTCCTTTTTCTTTCTAAAGGAAAGTGATGTGATGAAAACTGACAGCTGACGTCTGGAAAGTTGGATGTGTCGAATGGAAACTGCGTACAAAAACACCTTTACCCAATACCGTAACTAAACGAAATTCTTCAAAAAAATTGTTTAATATGCAATCTGTATAGTTAGCCCTCAGCAAACAAATGGCGTTAAAAACAGTTTTTTAAAGAATTTCGTTTAGTGACGGTACTGCATTAAAGGTGCGATATGTGATTCCAACTCCCGTAATAATTATGATTATGAAATTTAGACACCAATAAGTTTTTATTCTTAATTTGTTTTTTATCTTGATTATTGTAATGTTTATTTGTTTTCTTGTTATTGTTTTAATTTTAGATATTTATCGCTTATCTTATAGTGAAAATAGAACCTCCTACTTACTTTTTCCCATGGAAATCGGTGTTAAATAATGAAGAGACTAAACTATTACAGTTACATCGACTTTAAATGTATGGTTTAAGGTTTCTTTGTAAAATAAATGGTGTAGCGTTTTAAATTTGAGTGAATGTGGGGAAAGGCCACTCGGGATTAGCGAATTCAGGAATACTTGAATGTAATATACCGCATCCTCTTGATCCATTACATTTTCAATAGAAATGTAGTTGATGCTATCTCCTGGAGGTTTGCCCAGAATTATTTATTATTGATTTTGTCAACACTACTATTTCTAGTCACCAATATCGCCTTTGACACATACAATTGTAGTCTTAATTTTCTATTTACCCTACATATTTAGACTTTGATGATTAGGTCAATTTACACAATTTCGATTTTGTTTTCAAAATAAGGTACTTTCCAGACTCCTATTAAAAGTAACTTTTAAGGACAATTTGTACTACCTCCGCTCAAATGTGTACTCATATTAGTAGATAGTTTAAGGGGGTGGAAAAATTTCTCAATGAGAGACTTCACAATGTCAACGCTAGTTCCCCTAACTATCACTGGCAATGTTTGGCGAAAATCACCAGTAAACTTGAATATCTGTATAAATCATAGTGCATTAATCCCATATGATTATGTTGACATCTTGCAAAACTTTTCCCAAAGAGCCATTTTTATACGGTTCGAGCTCTCATTACCTGTCCGCAAAGTCTGTGGTGCGTGTGTACCTAGTGCTAATATATGCTCGCAGCATTCGCGCATCATTATTTTGTTGCAGCGTTGAAAAAGCGAAGTAAAAGATGATTCTGTACAAAATAAAATACTTAGAATCAATATTGTATTTATTTCCGCAACAATTTTCATCGATACTTCGCTTTTATTCACCATAGCGTGATGTTATATAACTTATAACCTTCCTCGACAAATAGACTATCTAATGTTGAAAGAATTTTTCAAATCGGACCAGTAGTTCCTGAGATTAGCGTGTTCAACCAAACAAACAAACGCTCAGATTTATAATATTAGTGTAGATTGTATAGTTCCAGCCAAATAACAATGTCAATGATAACTTATCAAATTGATCAATTACATACATTGTCATGATTACAACAATGTAATACCAGCTACTTGATTATATTGTCGTCAAGACCATGTGTAGGAAGATATTAATTAATACTAATTTGTAGGAAAGTTAGTTTTTCTTTATTAGTACCTAAGAGCAACAATGTAATTTATATTATCAAAAGGTTAATCTATTATATATCAGTAGGTATGTGACTGATGATCAGTAAATCTTAAGATTACTTGTTGATTCATCAAAGATATCAATATCATTCAACTTGTACGTATGTTCTTAACATTGTCTCCGTATAAATTATCTTATCGGGATTATTAAAATACTGTGGACATGATGTAGTATAGTACAAGTAATTTATGGCTAAAAGATAATCAATTTTGCACGACCAACGACATTTAATTTAAGCGTTGCAGAATAAATCATCGTTAAAATTGACGTATACCACGTATACCACTATGCAGGACCTGCGTGATTAGTGTTCCGCACTATTAATTATTACTATGAATATAAATTGAAATGGTCACCAGTGATTAAAATTGCCAGATGGATATTGACTGTTGTTTTGAAATAAATTCAAAATGGAATGATGAACGTACTGATGTTAAAATTAACGATTCTAAGTAGGCAAATGAAGATGACACTGATCAATAACGGTATATTATATGTAACAAATATTAAAACACGATGAACACTTTCTCCAAAAGCGGAAAAAGAATATTACTCTTATTATTGTATCTTCTTCTTTATAACTAAAAAATAAATAAAGCTATATATATAAAAGGGGAAACTGACTGACTGACATATCAACGCATAGCTAAAACTACTGGGATTAGGAGCGTGAAATTTTGCACAAGGTTTCCTTTATGACACAGGCGAGCACTAAGAAAGGATTTTCCAAAATTCACTCCCTAAGGGGAAGAAGCGGGGTCCAAAGTTTGTATGGAGAAGGCTACATTCACGCAAGTGAAGGCGCAGGCAGAAGCTATTGTACATATAGAAAAATTGAACTAATCTTGATATATCTATCTATCTTGAATACCCTCTGACTCAAATGACTTTCTATAAACTATTTGTTGAAGTCTAAGCCATTTTTATGAAGAGAAAAATTGTGCGGAATGCGGAAAATTGCAAATGAAAAAAAACATATTTTCTTTAATTTTTCGGATCAGCAGATGATAAATATAATAATTGAACCATAACAGGTAATAATAATTGAATCGTAATAAGTAGGTACCTAATAAAATTTAAACTCGGCGTCGTTTCATTGACTAAAATTACAAATCATCTAATCGGAGTATTATCAATATTGTGAATCTGTACCTAAATAAAATAAAAAAACCAAGCCACATACCTCTTAAAGTAGCTCCAAATGTGAAGACAGCTAATGTGGCAATAAACGTTGTGATGAACTCTGGTATTCTTTCAAAGAAATTTTCAAGTACATCTCCATACTTCTCAATCCATTTGACTCCATCTGTGAGAGGCTCCCAGTACTTTGTCTTCTTTGAATCTTCGTTAACCTTGTTTTCGCCTTTCTTTTTTACCATTTTCTGCTTAACTTGTGTACCTGTCATCCTATAATCAACAAAAATAACTTTCTTAGCACATTCTGGCGTAATCTTTGATTGCGAATTAATTAGAATATCTTTAGATACAAACGATTAAGACTAAGGGATTAATATTATTATGTTATCAATCTAATGATACCTACTGCAAAATGTTATTGTCTTAGGAACGAGATTGGTAATTTCTTACGTCCACATTTGTGTTCTCACATGTGATTCTTATCAAATGATAAGAATCACATGTGATTTTTTTTCATTGTTATTATACTTTCCATATTTATTTGTCCGTTTATCATAATCAATATAATTCACCCTTTTTCATTTCATTTTAAACTATTTAGACTACAATAAATAATCAACTTGCATGCGATCTAATATAGGCAGACAATGTTACTATCGTGAGCGGAATTCGGAGGTGGTTGCAACGTAGAGATTGGCACAAGGAAAAGAGAAGCATATGTCCAGCTGTGGGCAAAATCAGGATGCGGATGTCATAATAATGCAAAATAAGTAAATGATTTGCAGTCTTGTATTATTCGACACTCCAATTCTGGCTATTTTATTCTTATTGTGGCCTTCTTTCATTACTACTCGTATGAGCAATATTTATTAAAATTGTTAATTATTGTTCAAAAATTATTTTGTTGTGGAAATGTCAAAATTGGATTGGATATCGTTATTATGTATCTTTTTAATTAATATTTTATATGTAGCTTTGTATATTTTAAAATAAATCACCAAGATCTATTTATTGTATTGTCAAATCTACAAACACTAGTTTGTAGATTCAAAAAAATAGGTGCATTAATTTATATTTATTGTCTGTGAAACTTTATTCTTGTCTTATGATAACCAGCTTATTAAGAACACGGTTACATAGAACAGTCCTATCTGTAATGTTTTTAGTTATGAATCTTTTACTTATTTGTTTTTTAATTAAGCAAGCAAATTCGTTTAAAGTCCTAACAGCTCACCTATTGAGTTGATATGTAACAATGCTATGTAGACATGGCAACCAGTTACCAAATTAGACAAAATAAAACGAAACAAAAGAAAATCCATGAATGTACCTACAACAAATACCTATCGAAGTGATCGTACAGAGGAGACAAAGCGAAAATGTTTTTGATTTACTAACCTTAAGGCGACAAGAAAGGAAATAAAACAGTTTAACAGGTAGAGCAATGGAATTGAGTGAACTAAAATTAATAAGACCACAAAGGTGGGATCGCAGTCAAGCACTAGTTTATAACAATAAAAAAAGTGCTTTAGACCGGTGCCACCGAATAGGTCTATACAAAAAATAAATAATGATACATAGATAGGTAGGTAACTATTGAAATCTTACTTGTTTTCCTTATAATAATATATTCAGCAACATATGAAACACGTCTTTTTTGCACTAATTATCATCACCAAGTGAACTTAAACAATCACTTTCATTGCGAACTTGGGACAGATAAACATTCATTCCAATATATACTTGCGAATCATTAAAAATACACTGATTATTATTTAAATTATCTGATTATTTTTTGCTACCGATTATACTGTTCATTGTGAGATTTTTGTTTCTATTGCAATAATCTTGTAGTTTTTGGACAGACAAAGGTCGAATATCAATCGTTTTTCAGAAAATTTGTTTGTATTTCTTTCTATATTAATAGAATTTGGGTGGATGAAGAGGTGTGAGAAATACTATTAAACGAAGCATATAGCATAGCATAATCCTTATAATGTTCCCACTGCTGGGAATCAGGCTTCCTCTCTAGGAGAGGTAATGGGCCGTAATCCACCACGTGGGCCCAGTGCGTATTGCCGGGTGTCACGTCATGTCTTCGAATGTTTGGTTGTAGGACACTTTTCTCACGATGTTTTTCTTCACCACACATACATAAAACAACCATAGGTAACAAACATAAAAAAATAGGACGATAAAAAAAAATACAACCGAATTGATAACCTCCTCCTTTTTTTGAAGTCGGTTAAAAATGAATAATGTTCACTAAAACTAACAATTTTAGATTAACATTAGTAATGGAATTTAAAATTACCTATATAAATAGAATCATGATGAATAAATTGTAAAAGTAAAATTTAATAGAACAAGACAAACAGAGACACAACAAAAAAAAAAAAGAATTCTATCTTGAAATTTATTTATGGTTTTGTAAATTTTTATACTTTACACTCTCATAAAACAATACATACTAAAAATCTTATGCCGTCTCAAAGAGTATTTTATTAGACACAAGCTTTACCTACTTATTATTTGTAATTATTATTACCTAATATTAAGTATACCTATGTTCAAGTCAGCTCTTATTCCCACTGTCTAGAAACAAATATTTAAAAATTTGAACAAATCCAGGTTTTACCGTTACTTTAGTATAATTTGTCATTTTATAACCTATTGTCGACCTGCCCAGACTTTGAACTGGTGTAAATTAGAAACAAATCGTGCTCATTTATCGTTTTTTTTATTACTGAAAATCATAACACAATCCGTTGTTTGGTTTTGAATTTATCAATAAGAATTTATTTTATACTATAATAATGTATACTATATATAATAGATATGCAAACTATCGTGCCAGGATCAGCCTCGCTATATAACACGGATGCCACTATTGTGTGGACCGCCCGGAGGACACGGTGGAGCATACGGCAGAGGTGTGCCCCGCTTGGGCAGAGCACCGCCGTGTCCCCGTGGGGGCGATCGGCGGCAGCGGTCTCTCGCGCCGGGCCTTGGTACAGGCCATGGTCCGGAGCGAGGAGGAGTGGCAGGCGGTTGCCTCCTTCTGCGAAGCAGTAATGCTAGCAAAGGAGGCGGCCGATCGCGTGAGGCAACGGTCCTCACGCCCTAGTCACCGCCGTCGGATTCCGATCCCGATTTCCGGCCACCGTAGGCGCAGGCTTGCGGACGGCGAGCAATGGGTGGCTCGTCGTCCGACCGTCCGGTGACCGTCCGGACCGAGCCCAAGTCGTCGCCGGCGCGTATTGTTCCACGCGCGCCTCAGGGTGATGTCAGCAAATCGTAGGGGCCCAGCAGGGTCGAAGCCTACTGGGGCCGTGGGTAGTGTGAAAACGAAACCCGGGGCCCTGGGACGAAGGAAACGAAGGAACAGGAGTGGGTTTTTAGTCAGTAAAAGTCTGACACTATTTCCCGCACCGCCCAAGAGCGAGATTTGTCATGAAATGATTTTCCACCTTAAAAAAAAAAGGGACCCAGCAGGGTTGAGGCCTACTGGGGCCATGGGTGATGCGAAAGTGACCCCCGGGGCCCTGGAAAAATGAAAAGAAGGAATAGGGGTGGATTTTTAGTCTGTAAGAGTCTGACACTATCTCCCGCTCCGCCCAAGATGTCATTACACGATTTTCCCAAACTATATAAAGGGCCTATTACAATACTCGATATTCAGACAGTCTTAGTCGATGTCGTGTAGTGTAATAGACCCTTTATATAGTTTGTGCTCCATAGGTCATCACCAGTGATCGGAGTAGGTAGATTGAATTGGGGTCATTGAATCGAAACGTATATATTAATATGTTTTTTTTTTCATCATTCTTCCGGAATTGGTTGATTATTAAAAAAAACGCGGAACTTATAAAGAAATTGTATTAAAATGAGCATTATTACATTCTTCATTTTTTTTTAACGGTACATAGTCACAATTTTACACAACCCAACGACCAATCGGAACATTATAACTTCCTTTAAATTTTGAATTGAGCAGTAATACTACCAACATTAACAATATTTAATTGAATCCGGAAATACCGGAATCACTTTCCAGAAAAATGGCTTATCCATAAATATCCATGGCTTATTCTTTCTGTGTGCATTTATGATACAAGTACCATAAAACAATCTACCAACTCCAATCACTGGTCATCACGTTTATAGCAGTTTTAGTAGCATCCATTAAATCTACAATAATGCAGATGTATGTACGGGCACTTGGAGTACTCTAACTGTCAGTCATACTTTGAACAAGACGATTGTACTCACATCTTGAATCAAATGGATCAGTGAAACTCCACTAAGACAAGTTTTATTTGCAGTGGCTTGCTATTTAGGTGATTGTAATTTACGCGTGTCAAAAAGATGATAATATTTCACAGAAACAATAATTGCTCATTTAGTGCCACTGACGATAGGTAGCTGGTAAATTGAAGCTACTTACTTTGATTTCTGAAAAGCATTTGATTAAGTTGATAATAATGACTAGCTTATATAAAGTTTTAGACCAAAACAAGAGAAAGACTTGTACACAAAGCTGTTTATGTAAGTGAAACTGAAAGTTTTTGGATTTGATCAGCAAGCAAACCAGCCAGATTATTCAAATTTTGAATTGGAAACTTTTTGGAAATCTGTAGATGTGTAAGGAATTTATCTAAACTACTACTGCCAACGGCAGATGTAACTACAGCCATATCTGCCGCTAGCAACATGACACACACGACAGCTGCCGCTGATCTTCAAAGTTGGAATGTCGACGGCCGCCGTCGACGCGTTACTAGCTGCTGCCGACGTGTCGACAACTGCAGCCACCCACCCTATGTCGTCGGCTGCAGTTACCTTTGCCGTTGGCAGCATGACACTCGTGTGAATGAGCTCTAATATCAAATTCAATTTTCTTCACGGATATTACTATCATATAGTTATGGTTATAGCTAAATTACAATTCAACGTTCATAACCGTAGTCCATCATTAATAAATTCTGATTATCTCCTAATTAGTCCCATTTTCAGTCATATTCGACATATTGCATTTTGGTATTCTCTTTTATTAAAATCCTCAGACTTTAATAGATAAATTACTCGTAACTAGGCATAAAAGATTTGACTTTTGTCTGTTCTACAATCATAACTGGGGCCTCACTATGACGTATTAAAATGACGTGGACGAAAAAGGCGTGCGAGCTCCATCCAGTTCCAGTTCAGTTTAGGTGGTAAAATATATGATCTCGTGGTAAGATCTCTGATAGTCATTACTCCTTGATCTTTAATTATGATAAAACCTTATCAAATATAACCTCATAATTGACTGCAGGTGTTCCACAATAGTAAATCGTAGATAGTAAAATTATCATGTTAAGATTATCAATCGATCATCATAATAAAAATAAATCTTCCACTAAATCTACACCTACTTACAGTTCTAAGGGTAGCCGCACACGGGCCATAAGCCACAGCCACAAACGCCACCACGAGAAGCAAGAAGCGACCACAAAAGCAGCTAAAGTGCGCGACTTGTGGCTGGTAGCTGCTGCTTTTTTAACCCATACGCGCAGTATCATAATGGACTCTGACGAAAAAGGTTTAAATGTTCGACTGGCATGTGGCGGTGTTTTGTATCGGCGTTTAGTGGCTACTGCGGGCCATAACAAGCGAGCAGCAGCGATTTGTAGCGTGTAGCAACCACCGGCGTCAACCGTGTGCGGCGAATCTATAATATAAAATGTATGAAAATTATAGGAAGTAGGTATGCCAATTGCGGCGATTCGTGGTTGTGGCCGGTGGCCCGTGTGCGGCGACCCTAAGACGTAGTATCCAGTAGAACTACCATCTAGTGATATTACAGAGCAGCAAGACGCCTCACCGCGTTGTCAATGCTTTCTATAAGTATAAACCAAGCATGTTTGTAAGTTACCGTTTGTTGACCAAACATAATGCTAATGGTTCTGGCTTCATTCCGTTAGGTCCAGTGAGAGTACGATGGAGGTGTGCCCCGCCTGAGAAGGTCACTGCCGTGTTCTCGTGGGGGCGATCGGCGGCGGCGATCTCACGCGCCGGGCCTTGGTACAGGCCATGGTCCGGAGCGAGGATGAGTAGCAGGCAGTCGCCTCCTTCTGCGAAGCAGTAATGCTAGCAAAGGAGGAGGCCGCCGCACGTGTACGCGCGAGACAATAGCCCTTCCGATCCCGCCACTGTAGGCCGGACCAAGCCCCAAGTCGTCGACGGCGAGTAGTGTTCCACGCGCACCGCAAGGAGATATCAGCAACCGTAGGGGCCCAGCAGGGTCGAAGCCTACTGGAGCCAAGGGTCTGATTCTGAAAGGAAGACTCGACTCTGGTATGAAAGGAAACGAAGGAACAGGAGTGGGTTTTTAGTCAGTAAAAGTCTGACCCATTGGACGATTTTCCTACCGAAATAAAAAAAGGTCTAGTGAGAGACCCTTATTATTATTGGTTGACCAACTGTCGAATTATCGAAAATTAATATCGAAAATTGGCTCTCTCCTAATCCGGATTTAAACCCACTGGACTACAAGATATTGAAACATTTGGAAGAGAAAGTATGCGCTACAACCTCATTAAAATCTGGAGTCTCCTAGCAATCGAATCCCAGTTTTTCGCCATAGGAAATGGCCATTTAGAACCATGCACTAGCTTGTGACGTTTTATAAGTCCATGTAGGCTTTGTGAAACAAAATATTTTGAATTGAATTGAATATCCATTTACCAGGAAAGCTTAAAAAATCGAAAGGGTGTTCTATTCAACGTTTACCGATAAACGGTTAATGCCTTATTTTTCTAAATTATTTTCCATGAGATAATGTTATCAACATTGATAGGATGAAGAATGTATAATTACCCGTATTTAATATTTTAATTATAATTCGTAATCTTTTATAACACTCTATGTATAGCATTATCGAAGAAGGAAACAGTACATAGGTACTGTCGTTAGTAAATATTGCAAAATAGTTACATAACATTATGATTTGGTACATATGCCTCAATTTAATAATAGTATTTGTCTAATAAGAACAAGGGCTGATATGGTCATAATAAAATTACATTAATGAAGTTCAAAGGTTTTAGTTAATTGCTGTGTTTAAACTCAAAATTTTGAAAATGAGCGATCCTTTTTTTAACCGAAAGGATATTTATAATAATATGTCACCGTAAAATTGTAAATACCGACAGATTACAATCTATCTCGAGAGATTGTGAACCTTAACAAACAGCCCACGATTTAAAGCGTTATTTTTCGGTAGGTTGTAATATATCGAATTCATAGTGTTAAATCACAATCTATCGCGCGAAAGGCTGTCTCACGTCGTAAGTCACGTGACTTAACGTTGAAATAATTATGTCGTTAATGATTGTAGATTATCATAATCATAATCATAATCATTTATTTGCTAATATGGGTAATTACATAGAGTTATTGAAATTATATTACAGTCCAACCATATTATACCTTGAGACATGCAAATTACGAGCTTTATTATTATAATAATACATTTCCTTGCAAACATTATTTATAATGAGATAATATTACAATTAAGTTTTATTCATTTCAGCATATCAAATAACAATGAAAAATATTATATGAAGTTGATAATGTCACTTGAAGAATTGAAGTAAAAATGTCATTTGTTAAATAATAATGTCAAGATACAATTGTGAATAAATGTCAAAGTAAGAATAATATATAAAAAATAAATTCGTTGGTCAAATCACTGAAAAACAATAAAATCATTCAAATATCTCAACTCATCATTCTCATCATTCAAAATCATAAATATATCAACTTGGCTAATCCCCTTTGGTTTAAATATTCTAGGACATGGTTTTCCCGTGAACTTCACTCGTTTAGTCATTGAAGTGTGAAGGAGTAACAAACATACATTCACCATTATAATAGGTACCTATTAGTGTAATGATCTAGATTAGATTAGGTACAGGAAGTTTTTATCCTATTAGAAAGTTTCATTGGGATGACAAAACACTTTTCACCTAAGCGACACCGCCGGCAAAAAGCTAGTTAATTTATTAAGATGTACTTAAAATATTTTAATGTTATCTCTAATGTACCAATCCGATTACAAAATTATAACATTGATAGAGAGTTGATTAATAATTATAATTATCTATTATAGGTAAGCATTCAAACACGATGAGCAAGGGTGAATGAGGACAAAACTTTGATAAGATTTTTAACCAGATAGTAGTAAGTTTTTAATAAAGCATCGACTTTTTAAAATTACAAGGCAGACGGGACGAAATTTTTTTTAGGTGGGAAAATCATCCAATGCTCTCGGGCGGAGCGTAGGTAAAAGTGTGTCATACTTTTACTGACTAAAAACCCACTCCTGTTCCTTCTTTGCCGTTCATACCATGGCTGGGTTTTCCTTTTAGAAACGAACCCATGGCCCCAGTAGGCTTCGACCCTGATGTGGGCTCTTACGTTTTCTGACATCTCCTTGAGGCGCGCGTGCGATCGACGACTTGGGAGATGGAATGACATGGATATCTAAACCATATCCTAGAATAGAATGTAGGATACTTTTTATCTCGGAAGTATGTTTCCTTGGAATAATTTTCTGTTATAACGTGGATGAAGCAGCTGCCAGCAACTAACAAGAAAATACCTTTAAATGTTTTGTCCTAATTCACTCCTACATTCGTGTTCACCCTATTTGTATAGTGTTTTGTGTTTGTTTGTGTGTTTGTAGTTTGTGTGTTTGTTTAGTAGGTAAATATTATCCTAGAAAAATACACGATTTTTGTGGGAGACAGAGTTTGAAAACAGCGAGCGGTAGTTAATTTAAAAAAGTCAAAATGTTTCTAAACAAACTTCCGAAGTACCTACATACTGCTAATTCTCTGTTAGAAATTTAGAATACTTACTAGCTATTGCTGAGTGACTTTATCCTGAAAAACGTACCATTTCAATCCAATATGAGATAGGAGCAAAATCACATTAAAAAAACTAACATAAACGATTAAAAAAAAAAATATATGTAAGTACCTACCTATTTAGTTTGATTGTGGGATGGAACTGATAATTCTAATAAGGATGTTGTTTGATTCATATAAATCAAGTAATTTAATATTTTAAATTTAATAGAAAAATTAAAATAAGTGAAAGCAAACATAGTCTTTTTACTAGATTTTTTTTTCCGTTTAAATAAAACAAAAATCTAAAAAGCTATTAATAATTCTATCGTAATAAAGTACCCTCTATAAATTTTATCAAGTATTACTTCCTTCAACGAGTAACCTTCACTGATGAATCAAATGGTAACTCCAAATTCTGACAGATGGCGCTGTTCAAACCATTGTTAATTCTTTTCTACGATTACTAGTTTTAATAAAATTTTAAATTTAAATACCCAATGTCTATTTATATGTAAATTTTTATTTAATAAGTCAGCTAGATTGCAAAATCTAACTGAAATCATATCAATAACAAGTTTCATTCAGTGACATCTATCAATTGAGATTGGAACTTCTAA
This sequence comes from Mythimna pallens, assembly GCA_961205895.1. Lineage (NCBI taxonomy): Eukaryota > Metazoa > Arthropoda > Insecta > Lepidoptera > Noctuidae > Mythimna > Mythimna pallens. The sequence continues at coordinate 25,630,017 of OY540828.1, read as the reverse complement.
ATTATAAACGTGTTACGCTACGGTTGTAGTTTGAGTTGTATTTAGTAGAGGGCGCTATTAAGATTTAAAAAAACCCCACAGCAGGGTCGAAGCCTACTGGGGCCATGGGTAGTGTGAAAACGAAACCAGGGCCTTGGGACGAAGGCAACGAAGGAACAGGAGTGGGTTTTTAGTCAGTAAAAGTCTGACACTATCTCTCGCTCCGCCCAAGGGCGCGATGTGTCATTAGATGATTTTCCCATCTAAAAAAAAGGGTCTGCTTCTGAAAGGAAGCCTCGGCCCTGGTATAAAAGGCAACGAAGGAACAGGAGTGGGTTTTTAGTCAGTAAAAGTTTGACACACCCTCTCGATCCGCCCAAGAGTCATTGGATGATTTTCCCACCGAAAAAAAAAACGTTTTTTTTATATTTCAAGATCCTTCCGCAAGATTTATAAATGTGCAATTATCTAAATGTAGGTACTTAGTAAGGAAACTAGCATATCTTAGAACTAAAAATTGTCACATACACATTGTGTAATCCACCAATCTGCACTAGGCCTACGAGATGGATTACGGCCCATTCCATTTCCATCTTTTAGAAAAGAGTCCCACAGCGGAAGCAGTGTTGTTATTGTATGGCTGATTATCCTATGCATATGATAATTAGGTATTTTAAACAAGTTTAATTTTGCTGGCGTGTTGTCATGTCATTCATTGTGCCTCTACCTATTCAATTTTTTTTCTTTTTAAAAAACAAAAAGCGTTGCTCACACCAGTACTTACTATACTGATATGTGTACTCGCAAACATATGAACTCAAATAAAAAAGACACTCAGGCTCGGCACAACTATCTGTGTGACTAGTTTTTTTTTTTTTTCGGTCGGGAAATCATTTAATGATATACCCGGCTCTGGGGCGGAGCAAGAGGGTGTGTCAGCCTATTATTGACTAAAAACCTACCCCTGTTCCTTCGCTGCCTTTCATACTAGCTAGGCCGAGTCTTCCTTTCAGACACAGACACTTGGCCCCAGTAGGCTTTGACCCTGCTGGGCTCCTACGGTTTGCTGACATCTCCTTGAAGCGCGCGTGGAACAATACGCGCCGTTGACGACTTGGGCTTGGTCCGGACGGTTACCGGACGATCGGACAACGAGCTAATCGGGTGCCTAGTGGGAGTTGTTTTTACGTTCTCACGATTAAAATGTTTACCGCATTTGACTCTCTGATTGGTCAAGAGCTTGCAGTGGACCAATCGGAGCGCCGAACGTCTTAAACGTTTCTATATTGCATTTACGTATAACAAAGTCGCACTAGGCATTATGTAGGCCAAACATAATGTGTTTGTTCCGTGTGGTCGAACCCGGAACGCAAAACACTACTCTATATATATATATATATATATGTATATCTATCTATCTATATATCATTGTCTAATTATTATTATTTTATGAGTAACAATAAAATCATATCAGTACTTCGAAACTTTTGTATCGCCCAGCTTCAAACCCGTTAGAATTACTTACATGATTAATGATTCCCCGCTGGGTGTTCCGGATCATCGGTCCGACTGCTCGCTGTGACACGATGGGTGATCGGGAGCAATGAGGTGGTATCTTTGTGTTTTAGTTGTAGACTTTGTAGATGTGACAGTAGGTAACGAGTGATAGATATTGGAAGGTGGACAGTAATTTGGTTTTGGAAGCTAATAATGTAGTTGCTGAGAATTGTGATGGCGTTTCTTGCTCTTAAAAAGTAGTAATAATAATCGATATTTTTAACGACTTTGTTGAATAAACCGTCTTATTTTTTTTTTATTATTATAAACTAGTGCTTGACTGCGATCCCACCTGATGATAAGCAGTGATGCAATCGTTGATGGTAAGGCGCACTAGTTTATTTCTTAATAAACTAGTGTAGCTCACCATCAACGATTGCATTATTCTAGCCTTGCCTATTTATTCTAGCCATGAAGACACCCAAATTATAATCGGACGGATCAAACCAGTAATGTACGCGGTATAAACGACGACGCGAAACTCTTAGTCCGGACCGTAGAGGTTTCAACAACGTAAGCGTGAATACTCGCCGTACGTCGGGTTGTCCGATAGTAGAAATGAGATGTTTATTGCTCTAGTGGTCGCAAACATAATTGAGTTTTCTCATTTAGATTTTTCAGTGCCTATATTTGTGCTTAGTAACGCAATAGACTAACCCTGAAATGTAGCTCATAAAGAAATAACTGATGCAATTAGATTTTACGAACATGCACTAGGTACCTGACGTTTTATAATTGCTCGTGTAGACCTATGTGAAATAAAATGTTTTGAATTCGTATTCGACTAGGCTTTCACACTCATTCGATACTATTGTTTTGGTCCAAAATTTACATATAGCCTTCGCTCCTCCCATCTATGGAAACACCAACAACTTTTGGAAAAAGTCGATCAAATCAGTAGGAACACACTTTCCTCAATCCTAAATGTGGCCTTGGACGACCAAGCGTGGCAGCAAGCCACGCTTCCCATCCGGCTGGGTGGCCTCGGCGTCCGCAAAATTTCAAGTATAAGTTTACCAGCTTTCCTCTTCTCGGTGCACAGTACATACATTAACCAGGAATATTTTATCTTCCTCACTGGTTGATGTTGAGATACCGTATTTATCCGTTGCGTTGAACGCTTGGCTTGTCCCAACACGGATTTGCCCGACAATCCGTCCTTACAGAGACAGTGGGATGTGCCGCTCTGCAGTATTATACGTAACAAACTAATTAACACGTCTTGAAGTACTGCTGAGCGTGCGCGTCTGCTGGCTGTGGGGGAATGGGCTTATGGCTTCAGGTACTTCCGTCATCCACCATAGGCACTATGATGGATGATGCATCGTTTCGGCTAGCAACCTGTTTACGCTTAGGCGCGCCTTGTGTTGCTCTACATCGGTGTCACTGTGTCGAAGCTGTCGACAGCCTCGGACACCATGGCCTGTCCTGCTACAGGAGCGCAGGCCGTATAGCACGGCATGCTAGCATCAACGATATTATTCGTCGAGCTCTTGTCACCGCCGGCGTACCTGCCGTATTAGAACCTAATGGCTTGGTACGTGACGATGGGAAGAGACCAGATGGTATGACGTTGGTGCCATGGAAGGTGGGTAGGCCTCTGGTGTTGGACGCAACCTGTGTCGACACCCTTGTGCCATCCCATGTTCCAAGTACGGCGGGCTATGCTGGCGCTGCCGTTGCGGCTGCTGAAACCCTTAAACGGCGCAAATACTGTATGTAACCTTATAAGTAATTACAGTTTTGAGCCGTTTGGGGTCGAAACGCTTGGGTTATGGGGTGCGAGTACGCGTCTCCTTTTTAAGGAAATTTGGCTGGCTCGTTCTTTGCCCAAAGAATTAGCATTGCCATTCAACGTGGCAATGCTGCCAATCTTCTGGGCACATTCCCTGATGACAGCGATATGGAGGAGTATTTCGTCGCCTGAGTGTATTTTGTGTTTTTGTATTATATTTATGTACATACTTAGGTTTTAGTATAGTTTAGTTAATATTTACTAAGCATTTATCTTCAGTGTTTTTATGCCTCTAGCTTTGGATATCTCTCTTTTACCGGGGAATACAAGATGTCATGTCATTCATCGATAATCTAATCCATCCCTATCAATGCATACACACACCGCCTCACGTAAACCTCCGGTACTACAACCACAGCTACACTCACGTACCAGCCACCCGGGCCGTCCATCGCCGGCGGCGTCACATTCACAAAGGGTGCAACCGGAACGCGACCGGCGACCGCTAATCCGACCTGCTAGTTGATGCGGACGCCCGCGGCGGTGCACGTAGAGATGAGGAAGTGTCGATACGGGATGATTAGGTGGTTAGATAAAAATGGAATAGGAATTTAATTTTAACTGTTTAGATGGTTCGAGTTATGCTCAAGCTCATATGCAAGGCACGAAGCACAGTAGAACAGTAGACTTTAAAGCTCGTCTGATGTGGAAAATGCTAAACCAGTCAATTTGAGAGGCGTTTTTTATTAGAAAACCTTCTTCTTAAAAACGTTTTTATTTTTTCAGATTAGAAATTAATATTAAAGTAATCGTCATTATGTAAGGGAAAGTCTGGTTATATCTGAAGAGAGACAATGTTTTCGTATACAAGTACCTAATTTAATATGTTACTAAAAATTTGTTTTTTTTTTTGTACAGCCTTTAAGTATGTACAGAATATAGGTATAGAAGATACAAAGGATACAGTGCCCTTTCACCGAATAGTAAAATTGACGAACGTCTGATAATACACTACGTCTGATAATTTTAATACATTTTAAGTGATGATCATAAGCCGCTCGATTTAAAAAAAAACAAAAACTATAAACGAAGGTAAGAATATATAAAACAAGAGTTATATTACTTTCAGTGCAAAAATTGTCTCTGTGAACTTAATTAGACTTTTTATCACATAAATGTCAATCATACCTACCTTATCATTGACGAATTCTCCACAAATAATCGATATTCGACTCATCGACACTATCGACATGAGATGTCGATGCCTGCCCACTGAATTGTAGTGATTAGTTTTCTATTGGATCACCGCTGCACGAGCCGCCAACCTATTGGGTTACTACTAAATGGGGAGATATTTTATTTGGCATGGTTAGCTGTTGCATTTTATTACGGTTAGGTTAATTGGTTTTTTTTTTATACATATACACTCATTAACCGACTGCAAAAAGACCAAATCAAGATATCTCGGCATGACTTTGGACAGGTACCTCGTTTACAGAAAGAATTGCGTCACTCCTCTTCGGAGATCGGACGGAGATCAACGTTTTTTTTTTCTTTTTTTATGTTTCTAGCCACGGGAAGATCGTCGGAGCCGGAAGCCGCATGAGTCCGGGTGACAATGTCCTAGTGTGTTGGGGTGACGCCTCAGTGTGTGAGGGTGTTGTTGTCCCAGTGAGTCAGGATGATGATGTCCCAGTGAGTTGGGATGATGCTGGAGGCTCTAAGGGTCAAAATAGTGTTTTTGGCTCCAGTGCAACCCCTCTTCTTGCTGATTTCATCGAGCCGTTGGAGAGCCTCTTGCTTGGACACGCGTTACCATGGCTAACCTGGAAAATTTTACACAGATTTTGAACTGAGTTTAGGAGCAGCAAAGATAATCTCCACAGGTGGGGGTAGATCATTCCGAGTTTCAGTGTTTATGCAGCGTCTCTTGATAGACTTTATCCCACCTTATCTTGAATCAAAGTGCACTGTTACCTGTTTACGTGGAATCTAATGACAGCGTCAGCGGACGGTGTGGCTATAGCTAAATACTGGGGTAGGCAAGGAATTCAATTTGAAATAAAATATAGTTTGATATTCACACGTTAAAAAGAAAAACACTAACAGTACAGTTGGGTATAACGATGTTTATCAACTGAAATGCCTAACCATTTTAATTGATAGACAGACTCAAGTGCCTCTTGAAATAAGAGTCTTCTAAACTGGATGTTATTGTTGGAAATATATTCAGAAAGCCAGATCTTGAATTTCAAAAGTGTTCAAATTCACATCTTAATAATATCAGCTCGGTGACAATCAAACTGGACACTTATAGACGTTTTTTCCAAATAGCAATACGTACCATTGGAATGCATACCACTCAATTATGGTAGTAAACTTAGACATTTAGTTATCACAGTTTGTTAAACTCTGCTGTTTTACGAAAGATACGTTACCAGATTACTACATATTAATCACACATCAATAAGGACCTCATGCAGCATGTAATGCATGGAGACGCTTAGCCATGGCAATCCTACCAGGTGACTTACCATGACGTGTTTAAATATAAAAAGGTATGGAGCCATACACCCTATATAGCTCCATCCCTTTAACAGTTCAGTTTAGGTCGCAACATAGATCGAGTTTTAAGAGCTCGTGTTAAGGCCTCAGGTCCGGGTCAACGGCACGTTGTATTTGCCACGCCTGCCACGCAAAAATGTCAGCATGATTGACAAGGCCTGCTGCAGCCGATGTATGCCAGGTCTGCAGGATTATTTGAAAATCACCAGGGCCCATGAACGCAAAGGCTAACTGAATAGCATAGGTAAGTTTCAGTCAGTAAAAATCCCACTCCTACTTTTTACTCTCAAAAATAAAACACATACAAGTCAAATTGTTGTTGGCTAGCAGTAAGTTGCTCAAACGCAACATACAATGGGCGGCCTTATCTCTTCCAGGCAACCTGTCACCATTCTTAAAATGTTCCTCAAATCTTATTAATTTGAAAATTCTTAAAAATAACATCGTATTCCCAAACAGAAATCTTCCAAGCTGGCATGAAACCGTCCGCGACATCTCATTTAATTTTCTTCAACCGACATTAATCATTCCCGTCCAGCCAGTCCTTTGTGAACAAAATTATGGCACACCATGAGTTATGGCACAGAATTTAATGTACTAACCCGACAATGGCTCATTGATTCGGTTAGACTAATGTTCTGCGGACACGCAATAAGAGTGATGTATGGCTTCGTTTGTATTGGTTTCGTGGGCTGGTGGGCGACTAGCGATAGATTGAATTGATAATGGGAACTAGTTGATTTTATGAATTGGGTTATGTGTGGTTTAATTGTAAAAGAGGCGTTTTATTTTATTTTAACACAGGAGCGGTTTTATGGATAGGCTAGAGAAATTTCCAAAAAATAATTACATCTTCTGAATTATAGATTTTAACTGAACTATTTTTTTTTAACGATAAACAACTTACGATGCCACTAGCGAAAAAAAAAATCAGGACCGCTATTATTTTATTTTTATTTATTAAATGGGTTTTATTTTATTGTGATTTTATTGGTTCTATTTCAATTGTGTTATTGGCATCGTGACATTTTTATATTATAATTGTCATAGATATACTTGACTTAATAAAAATGATGATTATTATTATTATTATAAACGGGCTACCGGCTATTTATTGATGTAAATCTCTCATGAATTTGCTGATAAACTCCTGACATTTCATACATTTTATGTGAAATTACAATGGCCAGTCTCAGCGTTACATTATTGTTAACTTCTTATGTTCACTCTAAATCAACTAGCACTGTAACTGTGACTTAAAAAATACAGAATAAGAATCAGTCCCTCGAAGATTCAGTCTAATATTCAGCAGTTAAGTATAATAAAAAATAAGAACATATTTTTTTTTATCTTATGTATTTACATGTTGTTTCTGCATTGTGTGTATCTGTGTACGTGTGCCAAATAAATATTTTTCTTTCTTTCTTTCTTTCTAATGATCTTACGACTAGCAGTCTAATACTTGAATGATGTAACGGACGAAATAGATATTAATATACCTATGCATTTAATTACACCCATGAATGACTTAAGCTATATCACCTTACCATTAGTCAGTACAAAAAAGAATATATTAACAAAAATAAAGAATCTAAAACCCCCTCGTCATGCAGTAAGTAATCAGTAATAAGACCCGCTTCATCATTACGCCTAATATCGAGTGTAACGTCGGGTTTAATACGGTGGGTAGCGCGTTTGAATCCCGCGGGGAGCCGTCCGGGGGTCCCTGGTATTACTGTCATAGATTAACTTTCGTTGGAAGACTAGGTAGTTCAAAATAAAGAAGACATCATCATCTTCTTACCTTCTACCTTAGTTAACGCAACACTTGTTTTTTGTCCATTCAGAGTACACTTATATGACGTTCGGTGCTCCGATTGGCTCGCTCCAAAGTATTAACCAATCAGAGAGCCAGACATGGCAAATGTTTCGTTCGCGTTAACGTAGAATTAAGTCCCACTAAGGTCTGTTCTTATTTCATTTCTCATACAATCCATCCATATTTCTTTTAAGTTTCTACTCCATCATATTGTCATTGAACATATACATACCTATTGTGATCTCTTTCTATCTCTCAATGGTTTGCTGGAAGAAAACAACTTTGAGTTAAGCTCGCCTATGTACAGTAAGGAACCAAAAGTGCAGTTGCACTTTGCTAATGCTAAAGTGTCTAAAATTTCTTTGTTGTAGAAGTTCAATAGTCCACAACTAGTTTATTCAATACTTTAGATTCTATGCTACCAATTAAATCAGTCATGAACCATTGACCCTCTTCTACAAAGAAATTTTAGAAATTTTAGCATTGGTAAGGTGGAACTGCACTTTTGACCCCTGACTGTACATGAACTCTGTTATCCACATATGTTGTAACTTTTCATGGTGTACAATAATGAATTAAGAATACCTACACCACATCCTACACAAAATATAAACGGTTTTTTTTCAAGAGTAAAATTTTGACTATAATTTAGTTTTCAAGAGAAATAACAATTTATAAAGATAATAAAATCACTACACTTTACATTATAATTTAGATTGTTCCAATAAAAAACTCAAAAAAAATCTATAAAATCATTCCCAAGAGTGGCACATCTGCCATTATATTACGTAATCTATGGAACACTTTCAGAGTTCAACAGAAAGGGGTCTCTCTCGACAGGAGGTCAAAAATAATCCCGCCATGATTTGAAATTGATACAAAATTTGGTTTCGTTCAATAGTCGTATTAAGTATTTCGACCCTTTGTTATTGAGATTGAATTGTATTCAATGGTTTTAGACAATCTTTTTATGCGGAATAAGTTCTTTTTTGAAACATAATGATTTTCTGATGATTATGAATTTTGGTAGTAGGCAACTGTGATTGGAATGAGGTTTTAAATGCCCCCCGCATTTCCTCATCCTGGATTCGAGCGGAATTAATTAATATTGAGAATATTAAAGTCGACCACCAAGGATTTTATTGTAGGTAGGATGCGGTGGTTTTGATGGATGGAGAAAGAAAAAGATAGCCATGGAAAAGATAAGTAAATAGACTGAGAGAAATGAGAAGAAATGATAGTATGACGAGTGTTAGCATAAAATAATGCAAGGAAGGAAAAATTTTGTAATGATCCCAACAGATAAGAGCGCAAAAATTATGAAGAGGATGATTGTTTTGCTACAACAATAGTTGTAATTTTATAAAATTCTTTCTTATTTCAATCCAGACAATAAGAATTCCCATTATTGGCATTGGTTGGTTGAAGGATTCCCTTAACGTTTCCAAAATTAAATGTGAATTACATAGAAAAATGTACTTCCAACCACCTCACTAAGCAATAAAAGCCTCTTCCCCGCAATACATGTAATATGATATAATAAAATTGCCAACATAAAACACACTAGCGCCCATTTCTCATCTTTACGATGTCGATTCGCCCCAAGCCCGCTATTTTTACTATCCTGGGTCATCCCTTAAATTCTTTTTATTGCTGGCCTTGTAAATCATGGCGTAATGCTCCAGTGCATTATCCGTAGGGAAACTTCATTATGGTCGTTTTAATGGTTGGAAGGAGCGATAAAATCTAGCTGGTGGCGAGCGAGCGGCCGGCGAACGTAATGGTGGTAGGGACTGTTTGTTTTCGTGAATACTGGGATATTGTTCCGGTTTTTTGAATAAAGTAGTCAGTTTTATGGTTTTTGGTTTGAAATTTATCAAAAATTAAACGAGACAATCTTAGTATAAGAGCCTGTCATTTGATGTAAATTCTGTAGAGACCAGTCTCGTTTGTAGAACTTCATTACTTTCTTGCTCTTATTCTAGTTTATTTGTGGCTGACGTAACATGTCGAGCCTCATCAAGAAAATATCGTAACCGACAGTTCGAAGGGGTACATTCTTTCCTATTTCAAAACTATTTATGATAATAAATTTCTACAACTGTTAAGACTTGTTATTCAGAACACTATTGATCTATTGTAATAGGCTCTATTGACGTGTTATTACCAACTTCCTGCTCTTGTCTCGTGGTATTTAGGATCTGCGTAACATATTTTTTTCTTCCATTATGTCCTGTAACTCCCTTTTCTTTCATATCACTCCTCACACAATCCATCCATCTTTTCTTTGTAATCCTTCTCTCTCTCCATCCATCACATGTGTTTCATTCCTCATCTTCACATGACCATACCGAGGCAAACAATTCTTTTTCAACTTTTTAGTCACTGGCTTCACTTTCAAACTTCTTCTAATATACTTATTTCTCAGCTATTCAATCTCGTCACTTTACACATTCATCTCAACATTCTCATCTCCACTACATGCAATCTTTTTTTAATATGTCTTTTTGATTAAGAAAGAAAAAAATCCCTTCCTGTAAAAATGGCGCACTGTCGCTTATGTTATTCTTGAAAAGGCTGTGTTCTTCTTCCATAATTTTCTAATTGTTATATCTCTTGTCTTAGTAGTTCCGCATGTATCTCGGCTGTTGATTTGGCTAATAAAGTAACTGAGGGGACTGAACTTTTACTATTACTCTGTGCGCTATTTCTACTTCACTTTGATAATCAGCATAATTTTAAAGTTCTCGTTTGATTCAACTTATTGTAATTTCACTATGAAAAAATTAAATACCAGCAAAACCAAGGTAATGACAAACACTACAAAAATCAACTTCAAAAATAAGGACGACTCTATAGAATATGTGGAAGACTACTCGGTCAAGAGTCAAGTCACTGAATCTCCATAGAAGATCAAATGACAAAAGAAATTAACCTCAGGGTCGCAATAGGTAGGAAGAAATACTGGTCATTGTATTTTAATTTTATTTTATTTTGATTTGAATCTAATTTTATGTGTATAATGACATCTCATGTGTATTTGATTAGATTATTTTAATGTTTCATTTGATTTTAATTTAATTTTGTGAGTAATGTATGTATGGACTATGTCTGAAAATAAAATGATTATTATTATTATCAAAGGAGCTAGTGAAATCTAAAGGCTTGTCAATAAAAAGCATAGTCGGCCTTTTAATGTTCCCACTGTTGGGACTCAGGCCTCCTCTCTAGGAGAGGGAATGGGCCGTAATCCCCCACGCGGGCCCAGTGCGGGTTGGTGGATGTCACATGTCTTTGAATTTTTGGTTCTAGGACATGCCGGTTTCCTCACGATGTTTTCCTTCACCGTTTTGAGTCAATAAAAAGGAAAACGTTAAATAACTGCATACTAACATGTCTAACGTATGGATGCAAAACCTAGACCCTCACAAAACCATTGAAAGAAAAGCTCGCCGTTACACAGAGAGCAATGGAGAGAAGTATGACCGGATACAAGCATTTAGACAAGATTAGAAACACCTATCTAAGTTCTCTAACAAAACTCCCCGACATACTCTTGCGAATCGACCAACAGAAGTGGAGGTGGGTAGGCCATATGATGCGAGATACAATAGGAAAATGGAGCACCACTTGCTCCTTTGTCATTGAATAGTACCCAAAAGATGGTAAAAGAAGACAAGGAAGACAGCACACAAGGTAGGAAGATGAAATAAAATTGACAGCAGGACCAAATTGGAGAAGGGTTGCTGATGACCGACAACAGTGGAAAGGATTGGAGGAGGCTTATGCCATTAGGCACACCAATTTAAGGGATTTTATATAACTGTAATTTCAGAGTTCAATTGAAAACCTGTATAAACTAGGAATAAAGGGTTGTATTATTATTATTAATTTTACTAAGACGGCACAGTTGCACATTCGATTCGATATTGGTATTGTCTATAGTTGTTCGGGATCTGGCTACTGTATTTCTGAGTTCAAATGTTTGCGAACGCGCCCTAGCTACAGAATTAATTCTTAGTGTGTGGCATTGATAAAAAAGACTGCATATATCATTTAAGTTTCAGTTTGCATATAATTTGTTTAAAACACTAACCTTCACAATACGTTCTCAAACCAGGACTGTCCCCTTATTCTCGAAACAATGCTGTTCGCAATAATAGCGGGCGATACATCACGCGCAATTTGTTGCGATAGCTCTACGATAGGTGGTCTGCGAATGGCGCTCTACCTACTTTATAGCTCTATAAAAATGTTAGTCCACACGCTTTTAGGTTTCTTCAGCGCTTTGGGCTTTTAAAGAAAATATTTTAAATGCGGTAAATGAGAACTGTTGTTGTATGTTTCCGTTTGTTCTGTTAGTAATCTTGATGAAATTAACTATATTTTATAATAGTTATATTTGAAGTCTCAATATTAAATTGGAAGAGGCCTATGTTCAGCAGTGGACATCTAACGGCTGATATAATGATGATTATGTTCAGCAATAGACTTAAAAGCTAGCAGCTAGCAGGGATAGTATGATTGCTATAAATTCAGAAACATTTAATATGAAGCTGGGATGAGCTTGTTGTGGCATGGCGAACACGGTTCCAGCGGGATCTCATGGCGGAATGGCGACAGCGATTGTCGCAACCCAGTGCTGGGCACGCCATAATTATGGCAGTAAATCCCTTCTTTGAGGAGTGGCTGGAAAGACAACACGGCGTCCTCACCTTCCGCATGACGCAGGTCCTTACCGGACATGGTAAGTTCGATTCGTGCACCGGATTCGTGCGGAAGAATCGCCCAGGTGTCACCATTGTGTAGACCGCCCGGAGGACACAGTGGAGCATACGGTAGAGGTGTGCCCGCCTGGGCAGAGCACCGCCGTGTTTTCATGAGCGATCGTTGGTAGCGATTCTCGCGACGGGCCTTGGTACAGGCCATGGTCCGAAGCGAGGAGGAGGAGGCGTGGCAGACAGTCATCTACTTCTGTGAAGCAGTAATGCTAGCAAAGGAGGCTGCCGCACGCGCGAGGGAACAGCCCTCACGTCCCAGCCGCCGGATCCCTATCCCGATTTCCAGCCATCGTAGGCGCTGGCTTGCGGACGGCGAGCAATGGGTAGCTCGCCCCAAGTCGTCGACGGCCCGCAATGTTTCACGTGCGCCTCAAGGAGATGTGAATAAAACAACAGGAGTGGATTTTAGTCAGTAAAACTCTGACATGCCCTCTCGCTCCGCCCAAGTGCGAGAGATGTCATTAGATGATTTCCCAACATCAAAAAGTTGGGATGAGCTCTAAAGTAATTTTAGATAATTAAATAAGTAGCGGGATAGGAAGAGTAACTATATATTTGGTAGTACAGTAGACATCAAATATGTGATCACCAAAAAATATTTGGATCTACAAGTAGTGGATTTAAGACCCTAAGCTAACCTAGACGTCAACTCCAAAATCACGCCGTTCAATTTCCATTTTCACAAAATCCCCATGTTCACATTAAGTGTTCATAATAACAAATTGAATTGATGCGGCCGGCTGATCGGGCCACAATTAAGGCGGGCTGCTATAAATCGACGCGTATCTGATTCTGAACATGAAAGAGGCGTAGCGGCTCGCTGGTGAATAAGCAGTCGCGTGGTACAACGAGAGCCTTTTTAAGGATATAAATTATAATGTTTATGTAAATTATGATTTAGAAGCTAAGGTTAGGTATGAAGGAATTGATGATAGAGAGTTGAGGAACGAAAATAAAGAAAACAAGTGAGAAAAAGGCAAAGTTTTAGCAGTGACAAACATAACAAATGGAACCAGCATGCATGCATTTTGGACATGACTTTATTCTACCATCACATTTATACCATAGGACAACCCTACGTACGGCGAGTGTCCACCCTTACATTTTTAACACCTGTACGGTCCGGACTAAGCGTTTTGCGACGTCATTTATACCGCACGTATTAAAGGATTGAAAAAATTTGCCTTCAGCGGTTTTTTTTCCGATTATAATTTAGTTGTCTTCAAGACTAGAGTGAATATGCTCTTAATAAACTAGTGCAATTAACCATCAACGATTGCATCCCTTCTTACCATCAGGTGGGATCGCAGTCAAGCACATATTCATAAGCATTCTTCATCCAGTCCATCTAAAAGTGGTCTGGTTAAAGAATGCTTGAATTTGAATTTATAATAAAGTATCTATCTATACTATTAAAACTAGTTTTCGAGTGAATCTGTGCTACAAGGATAATCATCTCCTTATAATAGGTAGATAGCTGCAATGATTTTCAGGTCAAAATAAAAGTAAGTACTTAATTGGTAATTTTGCACGTAAATTGGTATCATAAATTATGCTTCTAAACACTTCCAAACAGGTTTAAAAATATTGATGGTATTAATATTTTTTCTTGTTAAAAGAGCTTTCTTACTATCACTCTCGTTGTGTCTCTATGCTCAAAATTATACAAATGTTTCGTTCACATGTTAACATATATAGTTTGACATTCGCGGCACCCCTTTGTGTCTAATCCGATGTGTTAAAGAATATCAGCACTCCAATGTAGCCTATTCATTGAGTAGAATGATGGAAATTCTGGAAATCGTTCTTCTCTTCAGGCAGTAGAAGATTTTTTCAAGTAAGGATGCTATAACACATGGAATTATATTATTGAAGAGTTACATTGAACCATTTCAAGAGCAAGACTAATAACCTGATAAGTCATCAGTATTTTTACTTTTTTGTATAATATTAAATCAAACAACATATTTGAACGCTGAAAATTTTACTAGCAGGCATTTTATGCTAGTAAAATATCAATGTTCTAGAGATCGTAAAATTAAATATCGATTGTATCGAAATATCCAAAATTCACTTCCCCTTCCACTGCGCGCAAAACGGCACGAGGACTGTGCCGTTTTTGGTACTTGATGTACCGAATTTTTTGATCCTTTACTTATCCAGTGGTGGAATTATCGATGCAGATAATAAATATGTAGCTACAATACCTAACTGTATTTCTATTTTATTATCATTGGTTTTTTGGATTGCCTTCAATTATGGATTTCAAAGATGTATTCATATCAAAATATAAAATTACATAATCATTAATCACGTTATAATGTATACTTTTTCTTTTCCCTTTAGAATTTTCATTAATAAATCTTGTGCTGACATAATTAGTCATATTTTCTAAGCCGAACTTATTCATATTTTTCCTGTTTATAAAAAATCATATGCCATCTATTTGTCTATTGGAAACTTTAGGAAAACCATAAGTAGCTTCCTAAAATCTTTTCCATAAAAAAAATGTATCTGAATACCTTTAACAAACAGAAGCCACTATTAAAGATTCCACATTTGATATATTCGAGCACAATAAATATTGTTACAAAAATGGGGAAACAGAGACATAAATAATGTTCGGTATCGACCGAACTCGTAAATATCGGGTCGTGAGAGTAGCCTGCCCACAGCGCCTACTGCCTCTAGATACAACGGAAGATGGAAATTTAATTTTGATTTTAGTTTTGCTACAGTATGATTTAGTTCAGCTGCAAGGTGTTGTTCATTATTATAGGTACGAGGATGTTTAACTAAATATACTGCTGGTAGCCGAGAAATATAAAATATTTGGTCTGGTTCAATCTTTCAGTGACAAAATAATAACCAATTGAACCTTTTAAGCCCTAATAAGTATACTTTAAGCTGGGATAACTAACAAAAGGACCAACTGTCAATGATACCACACGCTATATTTTGTACTACGTAAAAATTTTTCAACCTTATATCAAGAATTATAACACTGCACGATGAAGCACTTTAACTTTAGGTCATAAACTTGTTTTTTTACCTATGTTAGTTTGTTTGAATCGGAACAAAATAATACTGTTTTATTTAACTTAACCACAGCTAGCCAAAGGCCTTTCCCACACCAGCTCCAGCTCCAGCTCTTTTTATGTCTGATCCTCCCCAACTAACTTATCAAAAATGAGTCTTGATCGTCACACCAGCATTTTTTGACGCCTAACTTCCTCAGGTATCTACTGTGTGACAATTCTTGCCTATCTGTCCTCATTCTTCTTGAAAGTGTGATTCACCCAGTTCCACTTTAGCCTCGTAGAATGGTCTCCAACATTGACGATGCCTGTCTTGAAACTTATTATTGTGTTACAGATTTAGTTGGTTAGTTTGATCTATAGAGTGCTACGCTGCATCACTATTTGACAAGCCTGAGGATAAAACTTCTAAGCTTTGGTTAAAGACCAAGATAGAAGGAGGAGTCTAGAAGAGTAACATGAGAAGTTCGTCAGTTGATCAATGGTAGAGGTAAACAGAACGATATAACAAAGATATCGTCTGTAAAACGAAGATATTTTTACTGGCGATTCGTACTATGATCTATGCCCACGAAATAACACAACACTCAATAATCATCTACAAGATTTGACGAGACAATAAACATAAGTATTCGTTTACATTGCATTCATACTAATGACCAGTCACACAAAATAGAAATGCTCATGCATTCGACGCAAAACGATATCATTCACACAGGTCACGAGAGCCAAAATGAAATCATCAACCATGCAATAATCATCAATTCAACACCTGAATCATGTCACTGACGCTATTACACATAAATTACTAATAATATGTTTGTGTAGCGGTCTCATATTGTCTGGCAGAGCACTAAATCACTGCAGCAAATCACTGTTACAAATTACTGTTGGTTGGGCTGGTGATTTCGGAACGACATAATGCATTCTGTGTTTGATAATGATGTCAAATACCTTTGTGTTATCGTATATCTAATTTTGTTTATGTGTAAAGGGTGTGGGTTATGTAGTGACAAAATATTTCCGGTAGTTAGATGTTATATTGATGAGTTGAATTGATTGATAGCTGCTAATTCTTTCTTGACAAGTTCGATGATCTAATTTTTACCTCTTATTAACAGCACATTGTATGATATAACAGCGTCTCTTAGTTATGATATGCCGTTTTCTATATCCATGGCTCTTTTTCTTTAACGTAAAGTTAACTATAACTTATGTGGAGCCTACATTTTCTTTCTAAACTCCTTCCTTGTGTAAATGTGTAGATCCCCTGGTTCCTTTTGAGGATTGGCACTATTTTCCTACGATAAGATTATCTATTTCCTCTCATGGATCAGCATCATAACTATGATAACCCATCACTTCTCTCACGACCGCCCTGCATACCCCAAGGAAGTATAAACAAACAGCCTAACTGTACCATTAGGTTAGTAACCAAACTATTTGCACAGTTTGCTCAGCCGTTTGTTACTGTACTAAATCACGTACGATTGCATGCACATACAGTTACGCAGTATACATTTGTGCATGTCGCTGTAAATGTTCTCAACTTTTAGAGGGAACGATGCAAAATCTATCGTATGATTTCGACAAAGTTTTTCGGTAAAATTTAGATTCATGGTCAAAGTGTAGTGCACAATATCCAGCTTTTTAACCTATGCGATAAGATGAAACAAAAATGAACAAAATAATAATCATCACGTTTTTGATAAGATTGAATATAACTTAGACAGACAATTTGACATCTCAGGAATTCAGAACCGAGACGGTGACAAAGTTGTTTTAATTTTGAGCTGTGCATGATAAATTTATTTTCCAAGCGTTGGTTGATCGTCAATATAAACAAATTGTAAAGCTAGAACTACATTAGACCGACTCATTCGTGGACCACGCCTAATTTGTACTTAGAACGACGTCGCGTGGCGTGGATGTAGCGTATGCGGGTGTAGCTCTACGAGTCTAGTTTTCATATAAAATGTATAGAGACCAACGCGCCCAGATCGGCTTACGTGGCACACTTGCGCAGTGAAATACCTATATATAATATCAATATTATTTTGAAAAGAGTCACCATGGAGTTTTTGCCGATTCTTTTCTATAGATAATGACTAATTGGAACCGTGCACTAACGTAGGCCTCTGTGAAATGAAATATTTTCAATCGAAATGAATTTTCATTCTGTCTTTCATCTTTCTTTCGTCGCAGACTGAACAATGCCACAACAGTTTTAAGTTCATCGTTTACTGTTTAGGTTCATATTTTCAGATGAAACTAATGTTTTGCAGCTGATGTTGATACTATAAAGCAATTACTCTGGTTTCAAGCATTTACCGTAACATACCTTGCACATACGGTAGTGTTGGGACAATGCGAGCTCGATGTCTCGATATGAGCGAAATATGCTAAATTCAATAAAGCTCACGACCCGCAGGTGCGTAGGGTTGACCAGTTGGAAAAAATATTTGTTCATTTTAGTTTTGGACAATTTGTGTGAGCGAGCCATTAACACTGCAATGGAAAAAACCAAGCTGCTTTCGTGGGATTTATATACACAGTAACTTCATAAAGTTTGACACAAGAATACTATGGTATATTCTTGTGTCATAATTTTTGTTTAATTGTCTAATTTTTACTAGCTTGAAATTAACTTTAGTTTTTTAATTGATATACACTAGTACTTGACTGCGATCACACCGGATGGTAAGCAATGATGGTTGGTAATAGTGATGTAACTTGATTCGTTCGAACACAATGTCAATAGTTTCTTATTGTTCACTAGGAACTGTCTTACTATAGTTTAATGATGTCTTATTTTCCACTCGATACAAATTCTTTGAAAAGCAGATGCCTAGTTCAACACCTAAAACATTATCTGCTATCGCCAAAGGCTCATTTGCATTTACACTAAACAGCTGCTAACAATACCTAAACATTCAGACAGCCAGCTTCACTTAACTAATGTCCTCGATGATGATAAGACTGCTATCGACACACACAGTGGTAGCCCTGCACACCGATGTGCGATACTGCGGGTCACGTTGTGATTTACTGAGCTTCAGATTATCGGCGCACGCGCTGCCTACAAAGCCATTAACGTCGCAATGATATGCTTGTACAGGGGTAGCAGTAGCTCAGGTTACCGTGTGAAAGTGGAATGATTGTCTTGTAGATTTAGGAGTTGTGTTTCGTGTCGTAGGCTTCAGGCTACAGTTGTTGTAAGTGTACAGTAAGTTGTTGTAAGTATACAGTTGATGTAAGTATACAATTGTTGTAGTTGCAAGCTATTTCTGCCATCAAACCTTTTCGCCTGTGAGTTGGAAAAGCTTGTGATATTATATTGTGCTCATAACAGTTTTTAATAATTATTGTATTTAATTCTTTAATTCTTTATTACACAATATAAACAACACAGATAACAGAGTTTATACATAAACTCTGTTTATGTGTGTGTGTGTTGTTTGTGTGTTTGTCTGTGTGTGTGTGCGTGTGTGTATGTCTGTGTGTCTGTTGTGTATTGGTGTGTTCTGTGTGTTATTTATTTATTTTATTTGTTTGTGTATTGTTTATATTTTGACCCCTGACTGTACACAGTCAGGGGTCAAAAAGGCAGTTGCACTCTGTCAAAGCTAAAATGCCTAAAATTTCTTTGTATTACAAAAATAGTCCTTAACTGGTTTATTCAATACGTTAGATTATATGGCAAAATATTATTTAGACCCATAACTGTACATAGGTGAGCTTACTCTAAGTTGAGTTTTCTTCCAGCTAACCATTGTGATATTGAACGGGGATTATAAAATGTTATTTTTTAATGTTTTAAATGAGTAGCAATTGCGTAATTGTGATAATCATTGAACACGAAGTTGATTTCAATTCCCAGGACAAGCAAAGTTTGTTTGAGATACCATGGATTTTTTTCAATAATACCCCAGAGTCTAGATTTGTTGTTGCGTCAGGAGACCTATGCAGAACTAGTAAAATCTTGATGTGATGAAAGTACACCTTTGCCCAAATCTACGGAAAAATAGGTGTGATGTACCTACAACATTTATCTTATCTAGGTAAGTCCCCAAGTACAATGGAAACTTAATGGCTCAATTAAAAAAAAATCTTTTAATACCAAAAACTCACTTCAAACTCCCAAAGCCCACCTTAATTAAATTAATTTACTCAACCTTCCCCCTCCATCCCCATCAATATCAAAGTACCTACATACATAATTTACTTGCCGAGCCGTTTATTAAAATCTTCGTACGTGATTAAGATGGTATAGTCTCCCCTCAGCTCTGTTAATTTGACAAATAGGCGTCGAAATTGTCGCGTTGGGGCTTCAAGGATGCTTCGAATCTCCGCCCATCTGAGACGGTGATTTGTGTGGGAGGTAGAGTGTGATTTTGATAGATAGGACAGGGTTTGCAACATCTGAATTAATACTCTGAAAGATGTCTGCAATAAGTGTAATTTTGTTCCTCTGCAAGGTGTGAGCAGTGGTGGCCGAGTGGTGACGGCCCCGACTTACGAGAAGTGGGTCGCGGGTTCAAACCCAGCCAGGCGCATTACTTTGTGTAATTTATTGAATCACCACTGCTCTCAAAACGGTGAAGGAAAACATCGTGAGGAAACCGGAATGTCCTAGAACCAAAAAATTCGAAGACGTGACATCCACCAACCCGCACTGGGCCCGCGTGGTGGATTACGGCCCATTCCCTCTCCTGGAGAGGAGGCCTGAGTGCCAACAGTGGAAACATTATAAGGCCCACTATGCTATACTATGCTATATGCAAGGTAATATCTACCAACTTATCCACCAAAACGCGGACCAGCGAGATGAATTAACCGTCTCCCTCAGGTTCCTACAACGGCCTGTGTTTTAGGACTTGAAAGTTGCAGGATTCTTATGCTATGCTTATTTGGACTGTAGTTTTACCTTGATAAGCATACTGGGTTCATTTTACAGGTATTCCATAGTTAAAGCTACAAAAATTGTTCCATATTTTATTCAATAATCAAATAAGACTTGTTCTGTTTCTTGGTTCTATGTACGAGTATCCTCTTAATCGTTAATTACGGGAGCCTTTAAGAATAGGCGCCATATTCTAAACCAACTCACTCTTTCACTTCATACCACCTTTATTTTCTACAGCTTAAGGTTTCATTAAACTACTACAAAGGTAGCAATACGTTGGTACTGATGAGTCCTGAGAGATGATTTGAAATAATGTTGAGTGCTACCGTAGTTGGTAGGGGGCGTGGCCTACTTGTCACGTTGTCCTTACGTGAATTGGGAAATAATTAAATGTAACTGAAGTGACTTGTTTTACACGAATACTGAGTTATACCCGTGACTGCGCTCGCTGTTAATTTCTCGGGAACAGCATTTTTTATTAAAGACTCCTACCCTCCTTTTTTTTGTTTGGTAGTTTTTGAAAATCCAATATAACATGTTAATCGCACTTTCAGATCAATTTCATTATATAGTGTTTAACTTCCATTGGCATTTACAATATCCACTTATGTTCAACGTATGTTGTGAAACGCATAATTGAATTCCTAACTTATGTTAGGAATTCATTTATGCGTTTTACTGCACTTTCATTACTAAAAAAACTGGGCAAGCGCGAGTTGGACTTCCATCCTGAGGGTTCTGTACTACTTACATAAATAAACAGTTCAGTTTCAGAATGGAGTCTCGAAGATTTTTTTTTATGTTGTGACGTAACAACGAATTTAAAGTTTTCAGATTTATTCTTATACCTGTGCTATAAGAAATTGCTTTATGCCAAATTTCAGGATTCTGGGTCAACGGTAAGTACCCTATAAATTTTTATTTCCTCGAGAGTATCGAAATTACTCTAAATATAAGTTTTTTGAGACATAAACGGCCGTATCTTTTTTTTCGTTAACTTAGAAATTAGACTTTACACAGCTTCAAGAGACCGTAAACTTAGAGTACATGGTTTTAATTTCAACTCAATACCTCCACGAGTTCCCGAGATAAAGGGTCTTGACAGACAGACAGACAGACGGACGGAAAACAAAGTGATCCTATAAGGGTTCCATTTTTCCTTTTGAGGTACGGAACCCTAAAAATGCTGTAGATGTCAATGGAATTTATGATATTCTAGGGGTTGGAATAATATCATAAAAATAGAGCTAAACTTTCAGATTATTGAGAATAATGATGTAATAGCATCATTATTCTCAGTAATTTGAAAGTTTTATTTTCAGGTACCTATTAATTGTATACAACTGATAGCTGATAGCCACTATATCACGACTATAATACAAATTAGTAGCTGTCATGACTATAATACAGCTTAGTGGCTATCACGACTATAATACAACTTAGTAGCTATCATGACTATAATACAGCTTAGTAGCTATCATGACTATAATGCAACTTAGTAGATATCATGACTATAATACAACTTATTAGATATCATGACTATAATACAACTTAGTAGCTATCATGACTATAATACAACTTAGTAGCTATCATGACTATAATACAACTTAGTGACTATAATGACTATAATACAACTTAGTAGCTATCATGACTATAATACAACTTAGTGGCTATCATGACTATAATACAACTTAGTAGCTATCATGACTATAATACAACTTAGTGACTATCATGACTATAATACCACTTAGTAGCTATCATGACTATAATACAACTTAGTGGCTATCATGACTATAATACAACTTAGTGGCTATCATGACTATAATAAAACTTAGTGGTTATCATGACTATAATACAACTTAGTGGCTATCATGACTATAATACAACTTAGTGGCTATCATGACTATAATACAACTTAGTAGCTATCATGACTATAATACAAGTTAGTGGCTATCATGACTATAATACAACTTAGTTGCTATCATGACTATAATACAACTTAGTGGCTATCATGACTATAATACAACTTAGTAGCTATCATGACTATAATACAACTTAGTAGCTATCATGACTATAATGCCCTTTGGTATTTATTACTAGTGGTGTTTCTCTAGTATAACGAATGTGATCGACAGTGTAGATCATAACTTTTAACGTACTATAATATAATAACAGCATAATGTAAAATGGATAATAATTCTACTACTTTGGACAGGCTAGAAATTTTGATCAAAATATATGTCATAAAGGACCTCATCATTCTGAAGTCCGACTTCACCTACTCCTGAGTCTACAGGTCTCTCTTTTTCTGGACCATTTTCAAGAACCTGGAACTTCTACCCGCGATGGTAACAATTTTCTTTGTTCTCACTGTCAGATGACAAAAGGTTTTTCTCCCAAGTTCCAGACCTTAGCCAGAAAGAGAGAAATGACCGACCCACTAATAATACCAAGAACCACTAGTAGAAGTAGCAGCATCTGTTGCTATCTTCCTACATGATGTGATATCGTAGGAGATTGCATGATAAATGTACCTTGTTAGACTGCAAGCTGGTCGGACAAACATGTTCATAAAGATTTGTGTAAATTAAGAATAAGATTTGAATTTGATACGAAAATAATTTTATTGTTTACGTCATTTTTTGGTAGACTATGTAACAGGGGTGCACGAAAGTATATAAATTGAAATATTGTGTTTCTTTTCATACACCATACAGTCCCTACAGTACCTACCAATAATTTGCAATGAGAAATTACAATCAGTTAGATATTTATTTAGTGTTTGCAGTGTCTGATTTTCTCTTGTACTTAGCCTGCCAGTCATAACAAAAGACTTCACTATTTACAATAAATAAGTACATAACTCTTGTTTGTACTGCTATTAGTGAATTGTGCAATGGTGGAGAGTCGTCATGACGAGGGGCTCGTTAGTGATGGGCGGGGCGGCAGCACAACACTAGTGAGATTTATTTAAAGAGAATTGTATGACCGGCGATTTGTTTAAATTTATTTAACTTTAACGAGAGAGAGGAATCCCAATACGTATATTTTAGTAAACAATAACATAGACGTGATGAGGAAAGTTGAATGCCAAATAAAAACAGAAACATCAAAGAAGGTTGATAGTTATTTGCCAATAAAGTACCTACCAATAAAATTATTGATGCAAATGTCGAATTTTGTCCGATAACCGTCCAAACCGATCCTGATTCGTCGGCGTCGCGTAGTGTCCCACGCACGCCTCAAAGAGTTGTCAGCAAAACCGTAGGGGCCCAGAAGCAGCGCTGAAGGCTACTGGGGCCATGGGTTGGCTTCCAAAAGTGAAATCGTCTTGTAACGCAAGGCAAAGAAGGAACATAGATCTGGTAATAATCAGTAAAAGTCTGACATGCCCTAGAGCGGGTAAGCCATTGGATGATAGCCCAACTTACACAAAGAGATGTTTAAACTTAAACCCAAAACAAGTATTATCAATAAGTAGGTGATTTAGAGCTTGAATAAGAAAGTTAATAAAAATAAACTGCAGTAGCTGAGAATAAATAATTAAATGGATATTAAGTTACAGAGCTTTCATTGCGTAAAGTCAAGATAATATCAAAATCCAAATAGAACCACTAATTTTTAGAGTTAAATTACTATAAGAATAAATACCGTCCTGAAAAAAACACTAAACACTGTATCAGCCAAGTATTACTTTAAATATAACTAATTTGGTTACGAACCACCAAATAAACCATACTGTGTGAAAATTGATAAGGCTAGAAAGAAACTGAAGGCAAAAATGTTGTCTAATAAGTAATAATTGGTATGAAAAAAAGAAGCATGAAGCATGTTCCACTTATACCGATAATTTAAAATAAGCCCACGTGAATGATGTCATTCGTTAGGTAAATTTCTCCTTATCCAAGAAACTCTGTAATTTCCTCTGTTCCAACTCCGATGCCACAAACACAAACATTACCAGAAACTCTCTCAATCACAGAGCAAAGCATTTCCCTTAACAGGCCTCCCGGAGTGACAAGAAGGCGTGTCAGCCCGCCTTTTACGACAAATTATACACTGCCGCCCCAAACCTACGACAATAGGCCCGTCACCTTTCACAAGCTTCAATGTATTCTGCTGAGCATTGTTTAAATCAATAGGAGGTAGTGTTTAAAGGAATGTGGAATGGACTGAATAGATTTAGCGGTGTTTGTTCGAAAATATTTTTGGTGTTAATTCTTTCCGAGCGCTGTGGCGTTATTGATGGTTAGGTTTGTTTTATTGTCGTTAACAATCGTAGTGTTGTTGGATGGGTTCACGCCTACTTGATATTAATGGAATTGATTTCTTGCTTCGTGGTTATTTATAGTTTTTCTTGAAATAAAACACTTTTTTGTTTAAAAGAATCGAAGTAATTTAAATTGTTAGTACTATAATAATAGTTTTGTATGCCACAATAATGAGACATGGCTGAAGCTACTTTATTGATTTGTTAGCATCCTATAAACTAGTAATTTATATTAGATAATTGAAATGGAATTGTATATGTTCTTGTCAATTAATATCTTAGTTTCACCTAAAACACATGTGAATTCTACATTGTAGTTGCAGATTAAAATTAGCCAATCCATATTATTTCAGTATATATTTCACTTTCTTCCGAGTCATTTTAGTATAATTTATGGCCAAAACACAAAGCAAACCATAACAGACTGAAGGACAAATAAATTATACAAAATGAAATAGCGGGAAAAAGCGACTGAAAGAAACGCATTACTTTATTCTCAGGAGAATCGCAAGCATACTCAGAATGTTATTGCTGCAATGTTTCTACTTTGTGTGATATTGCTATGTTTGTCGAGACGTAAGGCGTTTCTGATGAGGTTTTGTTTGGAAGGGAAGTTTTAGTAGTTCTCGTGATTAAGAGGGTCCTTTTTCACTCGCCTATCGTCGACATCGAGCATGGCTTAAAAGCTTGTTACTTCATCTAACGCAATCCAACGCGAATTTTTGATGAAAAGGCAAAGCGAAAGAAGAGAGATAACGCCTGAAAACTGTGTTAGCATTCGGTAATTCCGTGATTTACTCGAATATTTTACAAAACTTGTTCTAGGAAATAGGAGTTTTTTTTTTAACCATTAAAAGTTTTTGAAAACGATTGTCGTTATTCAGAATCTTGATTAAATTTGCAAGGCTTTTATTGTTATACTTTCATGACTTTTGAATTTTTGAGTAAATTATGAAGTGTCAAAGTTCACGCAAAATAGCAGATTTTCAGAGGTCTTTACTGGATTAGTTTTATACAAATTTATAAATTGATTTTAATAGAAGCCTAGATAATATACACAAGATACTGTGAGTCCAAAATATCTAATGAAAAATGTGTATTAACGTCATAATCGCCTATGAGCTTGTAAGTTTATATGTAAAACAATGAAAATGTATGTCGAGTTAGATGCTCATAAAGGTCTTTAAGTAAAACTAAAAAAATGACAAAAAGTATTTTATTAATTTTTTGTAAATGTAAATGATACATTTTACGGGAACGGTCGATGGGGCGAGGCTAGGTCCAACAAGTCTATGAACCTTTTTTGATTTTTACTGTATTTTTACCTTTAAATTAGGCGTTTCCTGACACTGTATTTTGTGAACAGACATTTCAAATTGACTTTGAGTAAACTGACCATCATCATAAAAATTAATGTTCATAATTCGTCATCATTATCGAACATAGGCGAAGCGAGCCTGTGAATACATAAAGTAGTCTTACCTAACATATTATTATCTAACATTGCCTACTTATTCAAGACCTCAATTCATGCCCAAATAAAATAGCCATACATTCTCATGTTCTTAAGATGAAGTGCAGACATAATTTGGAAGAAACTGCTGGCTGGTATAGTGTACCCAGTCTAAATAATAAAACGCTGGCGTTCGGCCTAGGCATGAATCTAGGATGTAACAAGCCAGCCAAGCTGTTATGCCTTGAGATGCTGAGTATCATCGGTTTGAGATTCTTTTTCGCCACTTTCGAGTATTTACCACAAATTCCCAATTTAACACTCTATATCATTTTGGATATAAATTTAACGCTTATTTGCATTCACATATTTTTATTTGTGTCTTATTTTAGAAAATTTAAATTAATGAATATTTTTGAAAAATAATAAAACGATAAAAAATATAAATCGGTAATTAGGTAGAACAATAACCTGGTAACTTTTATCAGCTTTGATGCAAGAAGCCCAGGAACTGAATAAGTGAAGTACAATGAAGTAGTTCTATAATCAGCATTGGGATCCACTTAATGCTGAATACCTGGCTCTTTCATACGGGAAGAAAAGAGAACAGAAAAGCAAATGCAAGGGCGATAAAAGAATGATAAAGAGGATGTTTTTGAGTCAGAGATCACACCACTAATCATTGGTAATTCAAAATCTCTTTTAAATAAACTCAAACACCATCGAGAAACACATAGTACCTACGATGTTTTTCATAACATCCAGGCTGGGTCGTACGGCTGCGTAATGGTCGAGTCACTGCCAAAATAAATGTTGCTTAATACGCTGAAACTTTTGAAATATGTCCCGTTTAAATGTGCCGCTGAAAGCCCCATAATTTTCCCCTTTATGTTACAAGTTCTAAGGCCTCTTTGTTGGCGCGTGTATCTTTTTTATTGTTTAGCGTTTTCTGCGACCGTCTTTTGTTGTTGTTTAATGTTATTTCTAGATGTTCTGCTTGAGTTATGGTTCTGAGATTGTGTTGGAAGGTTTTTTATGTTGGAAATTGTCGAATGAATTATTATAGACTACATTGTAAATTGTATAAATGTGCAATGGATACATCAGTTGCGAGTATGGAAGGATAAATTACTGAAGGCGAAATAGACGGCCAACAAATAAATCAATCTAAAAAACAAAATATCAGTATTTTGAACACTTGGTTCTTGCAACAGAATAAAAGAAACAATGAAAGAATAACAATTTATTTGCGGGAAATGAGGCACACAAACTACACACTTACTGACACATACCAGTTAACCATTTTAGTTCTTTCAAAACAGCTGTAATTTCATGGATTATTTACATCAAAAGAAAAACAGTTTTACCAAACAAGAATATTCATGACTAACCCAACCACAATGGTCAAAGCTCTAACAAACAGGTTACCTCCCATCCAGTTGTCGTCTCAATAACTTAAAACTATCATCTCCACAAACTTCCATCAACAAATAAAACCCGACACAACTCCATTGAGAAACTTCCTCACGTCTATAAAATACACTGAATGTACCCATTCCAGCAATAGAGACATACAGATACGATATCTTCACGGCTCGCACTTAAGTGGCTATTACAGATAGGGAATAGCATATAACCGATACTGCATGTGCACCACTGATGGCCTATTTCCATACCTATTGAAACCTCAATGGGTCCGCTTGATACCGTCATTTTATCTCCTGGACTTGTTTTCCAATATCATGACACTGTTCACCTTAGTTCCAACTTTGACTATATAGTTCGTGACACTGTGTGCTTCAGTGTATAACCGTGTTGGGGTTGAAATGCCTCCTACGTAATACTTTGGTTAGAGGTAACAATGGGAGGAAGATGCGTATGTTTTTCGTATCGAAGATAGTTGGATTGTCTGCAGATAGTGCCTACACGAAGGTGTAAATTTAAATTGGTCTGAGTTGATGTTTATGTTACGGTGGTAAGGTGCTAAGAAGACTGTTATCGTTTGCTCTAAAATATTTTAGCTTCATGTCGATTGTGTTTAATCCTTTTCCTTATTACTTACAATGTGATAACTTGATGTCTGTACAAGCTTTTAAATTGTATACGCTCTTTGTTGAATCAGAAACTACTTCTAGATATTTTATTGTGGAGCCAACGATCCCGCCTTACATGTGCTTAAAAAGCATGAAACAAATGGAAAGTGTAAGTATGTTTATATGATGCAAAATATATAATAAGGTTAGACTCATTAAAGCACACTGAAATCACTTAACACTGCCAATTTTCTGTCACACAAACTGAAATGACAAGTTACTCCCATACGTTTCCTGGCTTATCAAAAACCCGTAGTGCTTATTTTCTTTTCTAATAACTTCGTCATTTAAATTATAATCTTCCTATTACACAATACAGCAATATAGTTGCTGCATACCGCGGTCATCATCATCAAAAATCAGTGTACTAGATAAGATCCCATCAAAATCTCCCATTAACACGTCACCATGGGCCATATCTGGTCATAAACCATGGTAACATTATCGCCGACCCCCTAACGGCACAGGATAATATTATTGGATTTACGAGGGCGTGATCCGGCGTATGATTTACGCCTTCCTTTGGGCGATAAATTATAACGTGATAGTGTAACCGCTACTATTGCGACTCGATGTCGATTTCAATTTGGAGATTTTTTATCGATTGCTGTTCAAGTCTTTTATATATACTATTAGGTTTGGTCTCTTGTAGATATTCATAAATATGTGATTGACTTCTGTTTCATACTTTCTAGTTTTGTTTATTTTATAGGTAAAAAGAGTTCCTGTTTTGATCCGTAAAAAGATTGCAATTTTGTTACTACCTGCTTTGGATGAGGATTAAATGATTTGAAGAAAATAGTTCAAATGGATTAATTTGATTTCATAGTAGCCGATTTCAGAGACTCAGGGAAATCGTTTCAGATTTTATCTGATTTTCGTCTTTATAGAGTTAGCAAAAGTCATAAAAGTGTCAAAGCAAAATTTATTCCAAGTTTCGTGGAGGTAAAAATATCTAACGTAACAATATCTTGGCTAATCATGGCAATATTAAACTGGACTATATTTACCTCAACAGTAAGGCTTTCATTATCATACAAGAAGCAAAACCAAATGATCTATTGACAAAATTCAATCCAACTAATCCAACAACACCAAATCCTCGCTAATCACCGAACAAACAAACAAA
This sequence comes from Mythimna pallens, assembly GCA_961205895.1. Taxonomy (NCBI): domain Eukaryota; kingdom Metazoa; phylum Arthropoda; class Insecta; order Lepidoptera; family Noctuidae; genus Mythimna; species Mythimna pallens. Next base: position 25,600,692 of record OY540828.1, on the reverse strand, counting down.
CACACAAAGTATCGAACGGTAGTATTTACGAGCGAATCTCAACCCGTACAATGCTATCGAGATCTGTTCACCCTGGCCCGAACAAAGACCATTCATCCGCCGATGCAGCTACAAGATTATCATATTTAATGGCTCCACACATTATTTATGCCACGCCGCCACGTAAATTTACATTCAGTTACGCCTTTAGATCTCAATATGGGTGGACTGATAGCGGGGTTGCTAGCTTCAATGTAGTGTCGGGGTTATTTGTTTTATGAAGGGCTTCGGATTTATGGACTGGTACCAGTCTTAGCAGAAAACTGGTAATGTTAGTATCGTCTTCTAATGTTGTGTAAATCTAATGAGAACAATTTGGGGAGTGTGCGTCGGAATTTACACAATCTATCCCACCATGCATTGGACTACAATACGTAGACGATGCACGACCCATACATGGTGAATATACGCAATACTATTTTTCGGGTATACTTTCTCTGTGCGTCCAGTTATGGAGCCAAATTACTGGAGTCTGTGTTTCTTGATAGCTACAACCTAAGGGTCCTAAAGTCAATAATAGTGCATTGTTTACTTCTAGGCAAGCGTGCTCCATTGTTGACCACATTATCACTTACCATCAAATGGTAAAACGTGAACCGACCAATAGGTATTTAAAAAATGCTTATTTTCTTTTAAGCTACAGTATCAAAATTATTGCTATCATTACATTATCATCCTCTTGCCCTTGTATCATGTGACTTTGGGTCAGTGAAATACATTTTTTTCATCCTTCAACCACCATGCTATCATTAATTCCCTGCTTTTTCATATACTATATACTGTACTTTTGTTTTGACATCATTAAACACAGTGTCTTTAATATCTAAATCATAATTATTCTATATGTCGACATTCAGATGACGGTTTTCTTTATAAATACAATAATATGTATAGGTGGTCTATGCTCAACCATTTGTAAAACTTAAGATACTTGTTAGGGCTGAATTCCAACAACGTTTATAGCACGTTTCTAAAATATGTTTTAGTACATTTGAGAGAACACGTTACTTTATTCAACTCCATCGAAGTGCAAACATTTATGTCTAGACACCGGCTTTAAATGTTTACAAGCGGTCCCGTATATTGGAAACAACCCTTCGGTTTAATATAAATGGTACGGCTAGTACTACAGTCTGCTTTATTGGATGTCAACCATATTGGGTTACATATACAACTTCACATTCAATGATGGATACATTTGAGACGTTTACAAGGATGTGGTTATTGCTATCTAAGACAAATATCAAATCTATTAAGCGATTAGAAACATAACGAGTGGTATGGATGACTGATGATACAATGAACCAATACATTTTTTTTGCTTTGCTAAATAAAAATTAACTTTTTTATTCATTTAAGGCTATAGAAGACCAACTCTTTGAATGAGGCCCTTTGCAAGTTTTATATAAAAACACGATTTTCAGTTCAAATAGCAATACATTTAACTGCATAGTACGTCATCATCTTGTATTTTGAACGCTGTACTCAGACCTTCTTCAAAACTTCCTTAATTAAGTCTTCGAATTCAATTCAAAGACTTCCAAGCTTAATAATTCATTTACCAAATAACTCTCCGGTCTCTGAGTCTCTCAACCCTAGCAACACTACGCTGTAACATGCGTTGAGCATTCAGCCCGCAGCCATTGAAATTTAATTGTACCTGAGATATACGATTGAGATGTGCTAACGTATGGCTGCTGAGATTTACGGCTCCGAATATTTATTTATACACTGTTGTCCATGTCTATACATGGATAAGGAAAATTAAGATTAATTACTCTTACGGTGATTAAAGTGTTTATAGGTTTTTGTTTTTAATTTACAAATAAGATTTTAGTTTCCTGTTATTTTCATTAAAGTAGTTTTTTGTTTTATTTAAAGCATATAGAAGTAGCTAAAAATTGAAATTAAAAAAACCAGCAGATATGTATTTATTGTTTTATTTTTTAAATCATGCGGTTTGATTCCTATAACTATTAAAAAATCAAACCAATTTTCACTTGTGGGCAAATAAAAGGGCCTATATGGTATAGGCGCTTTTATTTGACTCAACCTAACTTGGCCACACTTGTAAACATTTAGTTAGTTCAATCCTACTTTCTAACTTGTAAATTTCTATAAAACAAGAACCATAGCTAGAAAATCTACTTTCAAATAAAAGACACAGTTCTTTCTTTAAAAAATACGGTGCCTAAGACAGACACACACGATATAGCTGACAAACTTAGCACAACTTATTTTGGATAGAGGATTAAAAATTAACAAAGTCCCCACTAGTCTTGGCCTATAATAGGTGGAAGTCGTAGGAGACCCTTGCCCAACAAATATAGCATAGACAATACAGGCTGATAGCAACCAGTCTGATCGTATCAGCGATATTACCCGGTGGGAAATTTTATATAGCAAACAGTTGTCAAGCCACAACAGCTGTTAGCGCACTATCCACGTCACCTACCACTTATAAAGCAGCAATAACTAAATACAAATTACTTCAAAGTTTCCTTCCCTTTCAACAAGCCGAGTTAATAGGAATACAAAAAACATAGTTATTAACAGGTCTAGGTACAATTTATTGCGTTATAACCGCTTGTTAACGTAGGCGGTAATTACTTACGGTCGATATTATTTTAAAATTCATAAGTCGTGTTCAGGCATGCTAATATAAACGTATTATTTATGACTAGCTCCTGTCGGCGGCGTTGCTCGTGCGAAAGTAGAAAATTATTCCAAGGGAAGGTATTGTTGGAATAAAAAAATCTTGTTTAAAAGTTTTTTTTATGACATAGTCTGGATAGACTACGTCCTAGATAAGACATGAGATTAAAAAAAATCCGTAACCACCGTAATGTGTTAGGTTATGTACTAGGTCAAAACCAAATCCGATCCGATAATGAGGCGTGATTAAGTTACCAGTATCTAAACAAACAGATGTTCATACCCCCAATATTAGTAGACTTTTGTAGTGGAGGCGTGTTTGCGAGTTTTATAGCTTTTTTTAGAATTACGAGTATTTTGTTGATGGCAGTTGTGGGCAATAATTATGCGCTGCCAGAATGTGAAATATGTGACCCAAGTGTGGCCATTAATTTCCAGCAGTTTCTATAACTGTGCCTACTACGTAGCTTTAAAGAATACAATGCAATATATGAAGTTGTACTGACTTGGCTACTCATTTGTGTCAACAGCTAACTGTAAAACTGTCTGGTTTTAACAAATCTAATATATAAAAATCTCTTGTCCCAGTGTTTGTTGTCAAACTCCTCCGATTTTTTTCTGTGTATATTTGTTAGGTCTAAGAATAGGTCGTAGGCTATTTTTTACCCACCTTCCACATCTTCCATATTTTCTTTGATAATTTATATGGCACAACAAAGTTTGCCGGGTTAGTGAGTATAATAATAGCTACTAATTCATAAGTACTTATCAGATTGCGAAGTTACCTATGAATTAATTCAAATCTAGAACCAAGCTATCTTGAAGTTTTCACTAGGTCGTCCATTTCAACTAGCATAAATAAAATTGAGATGTCATAAATCTGAAAATAACTGGTTAAACCCAGAAACATTAACCATTCAAGTCCCTTACGCAAACGCCACTTTTCACATAAATACACATCCAACAGCGAGACTTCTTAAGAAATCGATTAACATCTAGATCCTGCCGATTGACAAACCGATGATTTACATCGCATAATGTCTGTTCTATGTTATCGATAATGCTATCGACTGACAAGGGATCGGTTAGATTCTTGTCACGTTCTGCGGTTTTGAAATTAACGCCATATTGATGAGTTAGTCATGATTTCATGAAGTGTTTATACGCGAATGTAGTTATGCTATAAATTTATTTAGCGTGGTGGTAGTAGACAGCATAATAGACAGGATCCTAACATGCTTCTGTGAAGAGCTAGCCTATTTTATGTTTTCATCACAAACGTTTTATAATATGAAATGATGCTAGAAATTTTATTTTATTTGATGTGATGGTAGCAGACAGGATAAAGACAAGATACTGTTATGATTCTGTGAATATACAACTAACTCATCGTGCCTAATGCGAGTTTGTTTTACGTTAACGCTACCGACACGTTTATGACGTTCAGCACTCCGATTGGCTCGCTCCGAGCTCTTAACCAATCAGAGAGCCAACAGCGGTAAACTTCTCGATAGCTTTAATGTGTACTGTCTAATTTGTACCAAAAGTTTTGTAATCAAATGAAGAGTCGTGGTATAATTTTAGAGACTATACTAGCTGTAGATTTCTGTAGAGTGTAGGCTCCTATTTTAAAATCTAGTTTATAATGGATTGACATTGTATAAAAAGTTTAACACTCCCTCTCGCTCCTCCCTAGAGTGAGATAAGTTTTTGATGATTTCCATCCTACAAAAAAAGCTGCAGTCATTCTTCTATTGTCTTCTTTAAAGTCTTTTCTCTAACTGTTATCCTCTCCTAGCCATTTTGCGTCATATGGTAGCAAGCTGATTTTCCAGCGTGCGTTTGAATTGACACTGTTATAGGTACCTTCACACGTGGTGACTCTTTTATGCACCTCAATTATTAATGCTTCAATAGTACAAATTTGAATAAAGCTACAATGTTGTGCTTATGAATAAGCGTTCAAGGAAACAGGTGGTAATATCAATCGTTATTCTCAATAATAGCATTTTATTTTATTATAACTATAGGAATGTTTGCAGCTGATACAGCCACGTTTTAATTCCCAGGTGTGAAGGAATATAAATTGACAGATATTTTACAGTAAAAAAATAATTTACGTACCTACGTTCGTATTAATGCTGTATTAGAACGTAAGCAACCAACATTTTAGATTTAAAAATCAATAATAGATTAATCAGAAAATAAATAACAATATAGTAGTCCATCATTATCATCTTTCTGCCCTTACCGCATGTTATTTAGGATCAGCGCAACACGTTTTTTCTTCCATTCTGTCTTGTCACCCGTCATGCTATCACTAACTCCTTTAGTTGTAGTTATATTAAAATTTTAATGTACAATAAAGAACCTATTTATCTACTTTTGAGGGCCATCAAAAATAGCCACCTAATCTCTGTAAATCAAAATCGATTCACAAAGATAATTCCGCATTTTCGATCAACGTTTGATAAACTTACAAGATTGGAAAATACAGACAAGAACAGAAAACTAGGTCTTGTCAAACCAATCGATCTCTTTGCAAATTAAATCAACTGACTAGATTAACTTCAATCGATAATGGACGTAGACAGAATAATAAACAACGCCTATAATTCTGAAACTGCAACATAAAACAACTTGAGGGTTAACAAATTTAATGCAATCACCGATTATGAGCGATTAATATGAATCAATCAATCAACCGAGCACCTGCACGCCTAGTAATCGATAAGTGGTTTACGATCAAGATATTCCCCTGGCTTATTCTTAGTTGCAAGGTTTGTGTAACGGACTTGTTGTCAATATGGCAAAACTCACACGACTATGTCATATTGACATCACTTTATGGCATTATGTCTTGATCTTATTGTTACTTCCTGATCTTTTAGCTAAGTGTGACTACAAGCTTATGAGAATTTGACTGTGATACCAGTATCTCTTTAGTTATTTTTTTGGGATGGGGAAAATCATTTTCTCATAGCTTAGAATAAAATAGAAGCAAGTTAAAGCATTCAATATAGTAGCGCTAAGCGTACCTCAACTCAAAGGTTACTGTCTTAATAATATTCTTCTTCTCCCACTCTGGATGGAGCGAGAGCGAATGTCAGACTTTTACTGAGTAAAGCCCATTGCCAATATGTGTATCTTCAGTTGCTTTCTACGTTACATCTTTATCATTATTTCAGCCAAAAGACTTGAGCTTCTGGGTATAGACTTCCCCTAATTGTTCCCCAAGACCGTTCATTATGGAATGAGCAGACTTGTGCGTCTCGATTCCATCCGATATCAGCAACACTTCCCAGGTCGTCGGTCCATCTTGTGGGAGGCCCTCCAACTCTGCTTCTTCCGGTATGGTACAGAGCTATGGTAACAATTTCGAACAATTCCCCAGCCCATACTAATACTTATGGATACAGTTCTCTTTTTAAATTGAAAAGGTGTAATGGCCATCAGGTTTACTCACTGATTACAAAAAAATTAAAGATTTGGAATTAGCAAACTTAGTGCTTTATACAAGATTTTTTTTTTTTTGCTAAAACATGAGTATACATATAAATGCAAGATGTTACATAAAGTTCAGCTTTTTCAAAGATTCAAAAGCATTTACTTCAAATAAACCATTTACAGGCACTTTTGAAATGTCAAGAAGTCAGTCAGTCAGAAAAAATGATGCTAATTGCACATTCCAAAGCGTAGATCTCTATGGAGAAGAATGTGCAAGAAACTCCATGGACACTCTTTTCAATCATGTTTTGCAATTACAAATATCTCTGTTACATGGTTCTTGTCGCTATCATGTGAATATTGTCAATAAAGTAAAAATAAAAACTAAATATAGATATTAAAATAGCAACTGGCAGCTAAGAGACGACCAGTCTCAACTGACAGCGCCCGTTCACGGACCTGACGCGAATATTAGCATCACTCAGCTCAACCATTTTGAAGGGAACCGAATGATCCAACACACGCGCCACCATCAATGAGACATTTGAGTAAGCATGACAAACTCTCAACTGCCATGCTGCACTGTCATCTCAACAACCATAAAATACCTCCATGGTACTCACATTTACAAACTTTGAAAAAAAAATGCTTCTACATTATACAATACTAAATACAATAATATAATTAACTACAATAATATTTTACAAATTTAAAAAAAAAAACATTACTCTCTGCTATTTTCATCTGTCTTTGTATAGTGAATAATGTAGTCTGTTATCTTTATATATATCATTCTGTACGTGTGTTTGTCACCCAACTCCTCCTAACGGCTGGAATTTCGTTTGGATGAAATTTCGTTTGTATATTTGAGTAGGACCCTGAATGGTTTGAAAATACAATTGAACCAGATAGGTAGCGCTGCAATCGAGTTCTCATTTTTTTTCTGACTGTTAGCCAGCTTTCGGGTAGGGCAACGTCTGTCGGAACTCCTAATATATAAACATAGTTAATTGCAAAACAGTTCAGTTTTCTTTCATCTATGTGCTTGTAACGTTGATTTTGCAATTGCTAATGTTTATGAGACTCTAATCTTATTTATTTCTGATCGTCTAAGAAATACCTTAGATGAAATAAATAGGATTAGAGTCTTATCTTTCTTGGTCGGTAAAAACTAAGACTAAAACCATATGTTTTATGTGAGTTCAGTCGTCAATACTGCTCTTATAAACCGACAATAAATCCGATACCGCGTGGGCCATGACTGCCCACGGAAAACTTTATTGAATTAACATATCTACGCCAATTTTAACCCTAGCCTTAGTATGTAGAGTTCTTTTTTCAATGGGATTTCTCATATGCAGTTTACAGACTCACTATTGTTTCTCGATTTGCGCCAAACATTACTTTTTATCGTTCTGAAGTATCGAGATATCCTTTGGAGTTTCGATTCGCTGTTTTTATCGATTTTCAGTTATATTCCTGTGGCTATAAACTGGTTGGGTTATGATATTGTGTCGTAAAATTTTTGTATTTTATAACTGTATTCTGTGTCGTGGCGCCTTTTATTAATCTGAGGAAAAAAGTTGTATTTTTGTAGCGTTGAACCAATTAAAAAAATGTGTCTGTTTTTAGGTTTTAAATTAGTTATCGAATCGTCTTTGCAAGATCATCTTCTGTTGTTTGTTTTGGGTACGCAATAAGAAAAGCTAAGCTATTCAGTAAAATGGTCGAGACTTGACCCTCTTCAAACTTTTAGGTGCCTACATGAGTAGTAGACGACTATTTTATGAATACACTAGCTACAGCAAGCAGCTTTATTGACGTGGTAGAAGTTATTTTTTCTGAAGAGAAAAAAAGTATCTTATGTACTATTTCAGAAAATGACCAACCCGTGTACCAAGTTTCGTAGAAATCCGTTCGACCGTTCGAGCGTGAAGAACTAAAAAAAAATTTAATGACCTCTAAATAATTGATGAATATTTGAAAAATTCTTTTTTTTTTACGTCCTTAATCAAAGTAACGATTAAAGCTAGAACTACATTAGGCCGACGCACACGTGGACTACGCCTGATTTGTACGTAGAATGACGTCACGTGGCGTGGGTCGAGTGTAGCTCTACAAGTCTAGTGTTCATATACTGGCCGTTGGTCTAGTGGTTAGTGGCCCTGACTGCTATGCCGGAGGTTGTGGGTTCGATTTCTACCCAGGACAAAAGTCTTTAGAAATATATAAGGATGTTTATCAGTTGTCTAGTACTCATAACACAAGCTCTGCTTAACTTGAGACTGGACGGCGTTGTGTGATAGTTGTGGAATATTACTATTGCTATATAAAATGAATGGAGACCGATACGCCCAGATCGGCGTACGTGGCACATGTATGCGTAGTATAATTCTACCTTTAAGAATTCCTTTCAAAATGCTATTGATTGTGATACAAAGCGTTATGCAATTCAGGGTTCTGGCTTAAGAAACTGTTCCTCTGCAATATTCATCGTACATTTTCAACCAGTACAGTCAACATTAAACGTTCCCACTACTGGGCAACAGATAACCTCCTGGTGGAGGAGGAATTAGATGTACTGTGGTGACCACAGAGGCCATACAAATATATTACTAACTTGCAAACTGGCATGTTATACTTTTAAGGTTTATGTTTTAAAAAGTTTAGGATTATCCATCCTAAACTTTAAAAAATCAAAGATAGGAGATGTCAATAGAAAAATCGAAACGTAATTTTTATATACAAAATGTATTAGAAAGTTCTTCATACAATAAAATATCAGTATAATTGAACTAGTAGCCTTTCATTTGCGTCTCCCCTATCACAGTACCATCACACATACCCAGTGCGGATATGTTAGATGTCATATGTATTCGATTTTCTTTTCTAGGATATAATTTTTATTGATGTTTCTCAAGAAATTTTCTTTCACCGTGATAAGTGTCGTGGTTATGTAATAAATTACAAAAACTATAACGCTTAGCTGTTTTCAAACTTACGATTTTGAATTCGGAAGAAAAGTTTGTTAGCACTTTGCCATTATAATAATAATCATTTTATTTCAGGTAAACAGTACCCATATCATTAATACCTTATTGGCTAACATACATAACTAATAATAATAATAATAATAATAATATTCACACAACTATCACACAACGCCGTCTAGTCTCAAGCTAAGCAGAGCTTGTGTTATGAGTACTAGACAACTGATAAACATACTTAAATATTTCTAAATACATACATATTATAGATAAATTACACCCAGATACAGAACAAATGATTGTGCTCATCACACAAACATTTGTCCTGGGTGGGAATCGAACCCACGACCTCCGGCATAGCAGTCAGGGCCACTAACCACTAGACCAACTATATCAAAATTATTTTGTTAGTAATTATGATTTGAAACTATGTTAGTAACACTTCACTTCGCACTATATCGTCTTGGTGCTGTCCTGCGGTATTTGTCCGCGGAAGTGACGGAACACGACGTCCTGATAATAGATACATACACCATTTCTCTCAGAGCTGTCTATAATCCCATCATATAGGCTCCATATGCCAACCTTCAATAACCTAAAAATAGAGTAAAAACCTCCACAATTACGTACGACCATAACTCTTGATAATATCGAAGTACCCATAATTCCCCATCTTTACCCCATAAACATTCCCCGTTCATAAACCGATACGACCCGTAGTTAATTGACCCAACCCGTTATTGTTTGGTTGCTGGTCGCCGAACGATGTATTGCCGATAATTGCTGGTTGCTGGCGAACGGCAATGAAATATTAAATTATGAATTACGTGCGGTTACTGGTTATTGAATGTTTTTCATTAATTCTGATGATTTTATTGAGATATCGTGAGTGATGAATTGGTATGTGTTAAAGGGTTTTTGCTGCAGGGTTACAGCTTGTTTAAGTTTCAAGTGATTGTGTGGTCGTCATCGACTCAAAGTTAGTCTTTCAACCTTTAAAAGCGGTGGCTATGGTTTTAACTTTATTTAAAAAAATCTTCTATACGTTTGTTGGTCACCTAACTCTTCCTAAACGGCTACACTGATTTGGATGAAATTTTGTGTGTATATTTGAGACGTTCCCTGGATGGTTTGAAAATAAAACTGGACCTGGTAGGTGGCACTACAATCGGATTCTCAATTTTTATTTCTAACGAAAAGCTAGCCTAGTCCTGTCTGAAAGGACAGACAACGTCTGCCGGGACCGCTAGTTTATTATATTCTTTATTGCACATCTTGCTAGAGCTAGAGTGAATTGTCTGTTAATGAATTAGTACGCTTCACCATCAAAGATATCACACTTACCATCAGATGTGAACGCAGTCAGGCACTAGTTTTTATCATTTAAAAAAAAACCTCATAAAATCACAGGACAATCATTTATGAAAATAAGTGTATAATGGGCGATCTTATCATACAGAACAATTCTACCTTTGGATGGAATAGAAGTCCCTTCGTGCATTTCAAATATGGAACTTTGTAGTAATTTTATGTTGTAAGTTATTAAACAGTCCGCCAGACTGCTTAATTTTTTACAACCTATTCGAATCATTCACTTCAAAAAAAAAAAAAAAACATAATCGATTCTGCTTCATTCTTCACGGATAACACTATAACTTCGACTGCAATCATAGCCAATAAATTGTCTCTGCAACACGATCTCACGTGAGAAACGACTGTAACCTAAGTGATGCAACTCATCGTTCCATACATAGCCAAGTACCGCCAGCAAATTCCTGAAACTAGTAATTTCCAAATCGTAAACAACGAGTACTGAGTACGGTCAGCAAAACAACCGATTGCGGACGCAGTGAAAGTACGGTCGTAAAATAAATCATTCGGCAACACAATGAGCAGTTAACCGCACAAGATTACCGCTTCATTTGACTTATTGATGGTTTTGTACGGTCGGCAAAATAAAATGGAAATTAAAAGTAATATTTACAGGCAGTGCGTGTGATTGGTACTTGTTTAAAGGTGAAGTTAATCATGGTTCTGTTTATACTGCCAGCTTTTAAAGGATTCGTAATGAAATGGCTTGGCCTGTAAAAACACTTTTCTTTTTTACTCTGGATGAAATTTATGACCATAATTCCTCTCAGTAGGAAATAACCAAATATCCTTTTCTTGCTTCTCTTCTCTCTAGAGAGAGGGAGAGTCAGCCTCTTAGGGGCTAAAATCTACTCGCGTTCCTTTAGTTGCACTTTACGTTTTAGGTCGGTGGTGAGTTTTTCAAACTGTTCCGCAGCGCTTTTTTTAAATGATATAAATCAGTACTTGACTGCGATTTCACCCGATGGTAGGCAGTAATGCAATCGTTGATGGTGAAGCGCACTAGTTTATTAAGAGCTTGTTCACTGTAACCTTGAAGATACCTAAATTATAATCAGACAGGAAGACTGCAGCAGGCAAATTGTTCCAGTCCTTTGATATACGCGGTATAAATGACGAAGCGAAACGCTTAGTCCGCACCGTAGATGTGTCAACAATGTAAGGGTGGGGTAGAAGGGTGGTAGCGTAATCAAGTCATGTAATTCCTGTACGCACTCTCCAAAATGCACCCTGTAAAATATTAAAAGGCTGGTTGCCCTACGCCTGGGCTTTACCTGGCTATACTAGCTTCTGCCAGCGGTTTCACCCGCGCAAAAGTATGTTTATCCATACAAATTTTGGACCCCGTGTTACCCCTTTAGGGATAGAGTTTCGTAAAATCCTTTCATAGAAAGAAAGAAAAATATTTTATTTGGCACACATGGATTCACACACTGTAAAAACAAATTTAAGACAACTAAGAAGAAAAAAAAAACAATGTGTGTCTCACGGCTGCGCCAAATAAGCCCAGTTCAGCAAAAATTCCAGATGACTACATGGTAGTCAGTGGTAGTTGCCTGACGCTGGTTTTCAACTGAACCTTATTGAGAGTGAACGGCAGTTATTTACTTATTAGTGTAATGTGTAATGTATAAGTATTATGTGTAAGGTAATTAAATATATATAAATGTTGATGTGTGATAAATGATAAATAGTGAACAGGTGTTTAGCGTCAGATTTGTACGAAATAATAACAATATAAAATATAAAAAAAGTAAAAAAAAAAATGTCATCAAATTTAAAAAGACATGAAGAAATGAGCAGTCAATGGTGCCTAGGGAATCTTCACCATCTACTTATTGTGGTTATGTATAAGCCATTTTATATTTCCGTGCAACATTTTCCATACAGCAGAACCTACCGTTCTTACAATTCACTCTAGGCGGTTTATATAAATGAGACATTAAGAGTGACTAAATCTAGTTTCCTTTGCGCATCTATCAGGTACTGCCGTAAACGCTTTCTGAAGGTATGGATACTGCCCAGTACTCTTAATGGTGGTGGAATATTATTCCACACCTTAGCATAGCGGATGTTTACACCCCATAAGGAACCTACCTGCCAAATTTTAAGTTTGTGAGTGTTATAGTTTCTGAGATTTCGTGATTAATCAGTGAGTAGTATTTTGCTTTTATATTTATATAGATTAACATATCAATGAATACCGTTTTGCCAGAAATCACTCTGCACGTTGCGACGTCTGTAACTTTTATAGACCCTTGCAAACTAAGCAAAACTCCTTATTATACGAGTAGTTACCATTCTTCAAAAATATCACCCACACCAAAGTCTGGTGCAACTAGCGATGAAATATTTTGTTTCTAACGTATGAGCCTATAAATTACAGGCTCTAGAACAATTCAACTTTGACTCTAAATTGGCCACTTGTAAGCTAACCCTCTAATTTGACAAGCCCTATAGCGGATCACAATTAAATATTACAAAAATATGTCAGTTCAAAATGTGCTACGTCGATCTAAAAACCGGCTAAGTTTCCACACATTCAAAATGAGTACCACGTGCAAAACCACGAAGCCATATTATTTTATTATAATATTAAACCAATGCAAATTGTTACATAAATTAAAACCCACCAATACCTTTACAGGCTTAATGGCCTATACTTTTAAATCGTTTACAACTAGATAATGTTACAAGAACACGTATTCCCATACTAAACTACTAGGTTTATACTTTGTACTTATAATGGGTACAAAATTAATAGTTGCCAGTGATTTATGTCAGTAATTAAATTAAATTAGTTTCCTGAACTGATTGCAGAAGCATGATTTCATATAGTACTTAAAAATAAACTAGAATTACGAATAAATTATAGGATTACTTCAACAATTTTATCCCAGAAGCACTAAGACTGTGTAATAATTAATGACTTATCTTTTTCTTGATAAGGTATAAGTAATATGCTTGCACTTGGTAACCCGAGGTGGTACTTAAATAATTGCTTAAAAGTTTTTTCATTATTACATTTTAACTCTATGTGCTGATACCAGCGTTCACAACACAACGAAGCGTTTACTTTTACCGCTAAAATGTTCATCAATTCATCTTTTGATTTCAATATACAATAAACCCAGATAGTAACTAAAACCAAATATCCCAACATCATGAGAAAAGAAAAAAAAAATAACCAATATTTCCAAAACATCATGAGAAAGATGTGTAATGATATCATAATTACGTAAGAGCGGTTGTACGGGAAGATAAGTATACTCTTAAATAACACTCAATGTAATTAAAAACGGTCATAAAAGAGAAAGAGATAAAATATGTCATGAAAATGAAGGAAACCGAAAATCTCTAATTAGTTCAAATCGTTCAGTACACACAATGTAAATTTGTTACAATTACCATGTAAATTGCAGTTCAGAGTGAAATCAATTTGCCTGTAGTGCAGTGCACATTGAATACGATGACAATCAGTAGGGAACACAGAAATAAAGATAGAAGACAAGGAATACCTACGTTGAGTATTTACGTTAATTAAAAATACTCAATATAGGTGGATAACCTAGTAAAACTAGTAAAATCTGTTGGAGGCAAAAAGCGTTGGACCAGGAGACATGGTAGCGATAGAAGAAGCCTTTGATCAGCATCAGACATCTAAAGAGGACCCGGTTCATCTATCTTCATATCGTCATCAAGGCTTATGAAATAGGTACTAGCTTCTTCCAGCAGTTTCACCCATTTGAAAGTAGGAATTTATTCCAAGTGTAAAGTATATGACCAGGGCGTGTTGCAAGTGATGACATATGGCTTCAAAACGTGGTTGCTCACAATGTGCCTCATCACAAGGCTTAAAGTCACCCTAAGGGCAATGGAAAGGGCTATTCTTGGAGTTTCCTTGCATGATCGCGTCAGAAATGAAGATGTCTGTAGGAGAACCAATGTCATAGCCCTAAGAATCGCCAAACTTAAACGGCAGTGGGCAGGACACATTGCTCGCAGAACAGATAGTCGTTGGGGCCGAAAGCTTCTGGATTGACGACCGCGTATCGGAGGACACAGCGTTGAAAGACCTCCCACAAGGTGGACTGATGACCTAATGAGGGTTGCGGGAATTTGATGGATACAAGACGCACAGAACCGTTCGTTGTGGCGATACTTGGGTGCGGCGTATGTCCAACAATGGACGTCTTTCGGCTGACATGATGATGATGATGATCCTATGTGCTAATCCATGACATGGTCTACCAGTTACTACCATAGTTCATCCAAATCTTTTCAAGCATTTGAGAGTGAGTGAGTAACAGACATACGTGTATGTACATACAAAATTTTAGCCTTTTTAATATTACGCGTACTTTAGTGAAACAGCTATGCCATAAATAAATAACAATCTTTATGTCATAAGTGTTACCAGTAAATAAATTATTACGTGTACTTAATCCCATAATCCTTGGGTTTCTCCAATTGGTTAGCACATAATAAATTACTGGGTTTTTGGAACAGACTTTGCTAACATAAAGCCATAAGAATTATGATAGTTCTTGATTTTACAATAGAGATAACATCGATAAAAAATTATGTATCTACATTATTTGGACGAATAGATTACAACTAAAACAATATAAATTGTTTTAAACTTTATTTTGAGGGCGAAATGATCCAAAATCAAATGTTATATTGCTAGACGAACTAAGGGATTTTCCTAGTCATAAAAGTAGGTAATCGTTTTGTAGAAAATTTTATTCTATAAGCTGTTTTAATGCGTTATTGATTTATTACTGTTTACTGATCTGTGAATTAATAGGGTATTAGCTGATTATGCTATCTCGGTTTAATTTTAAGGATATCGCCCACAGTATGTCTTGAGTGACTTCGAAATAAGCTTAGCGACTGATTGTACTTCAAGTAGACTACAGACAGTTGACTATTTTAACCAACCCGAGTTTGATATCATTTCTAACTCTGCTGATGGGTGTTAATAATTGACGTATGTATAAGGATATACCATACTTTTTATACGTATAGATTTTGAATTGTATGTCTTTAATATCGTAGCTCCAATGCACTAATTTCGATCTAGATTTTTTTTTGTTTGAAAGCTAGCTTGATCAATGATTTTGTTTGCTGGTCAGACTTTCTGGCGTCTGACTACCTGTAACGACTGTCATAGATGTACGAATGACGACCGGGATTAACGGCTTTACGTGCTTTCCAAGGCACAGGGTGTCGGATTAGAATAGATTTTTAGCTATAGTTCAAAACAATCTGTTAAGCCGTTTGAAAGTCATCAGATCTTTTCTAGTTAAATCATTGATATTATTTCAATCGAAAGACGTTCACTGTTAGACATAAGTCACCCCCAAGTGTAACCACAATGACCAGTCATATGTGACCTAAGAGTAAGGATTTCTTATGATTTCTGTACTTTTCAAGTTACAAAGGCATTTTCTACCAGTCAACCTTTGGGTGATGCAGAGACAAATTGTGGTAGGTGCAATATTGATGGACATCCCACCTATACGCACGAAACGTTTTGCGAACACATTTATTGTACGTACAGCTAAGGAGTGGAATTCCTTGCCAGAATCTGTGTTTCCTGATGGCTACAACCCGGAAATATTTAAGTCGAGAGTGAATAGGTTACTTCTAGGTAAGCGCGCTCAATCGTCGACCACATCGTCGCTTTCGATCAGGTGAGATAGTGGTCAAGTGCGAACCTATCAAGAAAAAAAAAAACCTATAAACTTTAACTACAATAATAATATATCCATATTTACTCAAACTGGATCGCATTGAACCTGCGTAGTAGCTAACGACCCTTTCCCTCTTCTAGAGAAGAGGCCAGAGTTCCAGCAGTGGGAACATTATAAGGGTGATCATACTAAATGCTTAGGTTTAATGGTTAGTTCAGTGAATATCAACTGTACAACAATACAATGAGATCTTAAAAATCATGACTATCATGATTAGGAAGGTAGAACCATTTAAATGTACCATTAAGCTTTATCACTTTAAATACACAAAATAATTAAAACGTAGGTAAATCTGACAGCTGACCTCATTCCCATGAAAATAATTAAGGTAAACCATAAATTAAAGTAACGACCTTCACACTTAAAACTTTCTCTTCAAACTTTGAGATAACAGAAAAATCTCACTTCACTCTCAAATCACTCACTTAACTCCTATAATTAAAATATGCAGATTATAAATGTAGCATCCGACGGTTCAACTGACAGATTAATATATAATTAATCGTGAATAATAACAAGTACGTATAATATTAATTTATAACGCGGATGTATCAGTAAACCCGTGATTTATTATGTTTGTGTCGTTTATAATTGATTAAATTGCTTGTTTTATGTATTGAGTCATTTTTATTTCGTGCTTAATTATTAATCCTTTATTATTTATGTTTGTAAATTATGTCGTTGTGTCCGGCTAGAGTTTTCAGATAAACTTGCTGTGGGATTGCGAATGTTGTTATTTCTCACTCATATGAAAACTAGATGCAGTCAGCGGCTTTGTCCGTGTGAAAGTTTAAAATTGTCACAAGGGAACATACTCCTACATAATATGCCTTATAATGTTCCCACTGCTGGGACTCAGGCCTCCTCTCTAGGAGAGGGAATGGGCCCAAGTCTGCTATTTTTATAAATTTATCTTTCCAACACGATCCCATTGTTTGTAATCTGCTAATTCATAATAATCAATCATTTATTGGGCAATAGTCTCGTACTAGAGTTGCGGTAGAATGACATTATCGAGCTTATTAAAAGCAATGACTGCACAATAACGTTCTAATAGTAGGTCACTGATCAAAGGAACTGTCAAAATTTTAGCAGATTACCACATACGTTAGATATTCATTTGTCAATATGTACGAGATTACCATTCTATGCCACTTCTTTCAATGGAGTGTCAGTGGTTGACCATTGGAAAGTCATAATGACGCCATTATATTAGTAGATTACTAAACCTGTCAAAATCAACCATTATGAAATCAATGATAGACTATTCTGACACTATTGTAATAGCATACTTGAGGTCCAGTGCGGACTGTTGAATGACACACGTATCCGACGGTGGAGTAGAGGTGTGCCCCGCTTAGGCAGAGCACCGCCGTGTCCTTATGGGGGCGATCAACAGCAACGATCTCTCGCGCCGAACCGTACAGGCCATGATTCGAAGCGAGGAGGAATGGTAGGCGGTCGCCTCCTTCTGCAAATCAATAACGCTAGCAAAGGAGGCGGCCGCCCATGCGCCGGAATCCCGATCCCGATTTCCGGCCACCGGAGCTTGCGGACGGCGAGCAATGGGTAGCGAAGCGTCCGACCGTTCGGTAACCGTCTACCACGCGGGAATACTACGCGCCGTCAACGACTTGAGCTCGGCTTAGCAGGGCTGAAGCCTAATGGGACCATGGGTTCGCTTCTGAAGAAAAATCCGGCCCTGGAATGCAATCCAACGAAGGAACTAGGAGTTGAATGATTTCCTACCTAAAAAAAAACTTGACAGAAGGCTTTTCAACGCTGTGTCTTCTGATCCGCAGTCATCATTCCAAAACTGGACATCTTGTGGCTGAAACAATGATGTTTACTGTTATTCATAACATGAAATCGTTATTTTTGTAGCAGCATTTGTGCAGCAGACTTGACAACATACAAACTACTCATCACGCAATCATTCTGTCTGATTGTCTCTGTCTGATTTGAATATTTACAATAGCCCTAACAACCATAGGTTAGTTGCCTATCAGATATCTACACTCGTCTGGTCATCATCATCATCATCATTGTTTCAGCCGAAAGACGTCCACTGTTGGACATAGGCCTCCCCCAAGCGTCTCCACAACGACCGATCCTGTGCATCTCGCATCCACCGCGTTCCCGCGGCTCTCACCAGGTCGTCGGTCCACCTTGTGGGAGGCCTTCCAACGCTGCGTTTTCTCGTCTGGTCGGAGGATCTTTCTTATCTATGGAGGTGGCAGGACCTTATTTCCAGTTTCCCATACCACTTTAGTTTACTATTTTGATAGGTACACAAAGCTAGTACAACCACAACACACATATTATCAGGAACAACCTTAATTACTACAGAACTAATAAAAGCGTAGGTATAGCGCTACAATAATAATGTTGCTACCATGAAATGCATCAAAGTTCAATAATTATGTAACCTTTAACATAAACTTATTATTTAATATATACAATCAAATTGACATTGTAACAGTCTCGCTGTTACAATGTTACATCCGCGGGATATAATAGGCTAATTGTCTGGAACTAGAACTAGTTAGCCTATTATATCTCACTGCGGGGTGAAGGCCTCCGTCTTCCTACTCCA
Source organism: Mythimna pallens (assembly GCA_961205895.1). Lineage (NCBI taxonomy): Eukaryota > Metazoa > Arthropoda > Insecta > Lepidoptera > Noctuidae > Mythimna > Mythimna pallens. The sequence continues at coordinate 25,581,838 of OY540828.1, read as the reverse complement.
ACCACGTCTATCTTCGGCTATTAGAGACCAGTCTCTCCGGTTAGAATCAAGTCCATCTCTACACCTTCGCCTTGGTCTGCTACGATATAGCCTTGCGTTTAATGGGACTCAGTAAGTGGTTCTTTTATCCCATTGTAACGAAGGCAAAAAAGAAATTGAATAAGTAAGACCTTTCGATACAAAATCAGGATCAGGAATCTTAGGTCATCAGATAACTTGCGACTCAAAATGCCGATGCATTCCACTACGTTTCTGGTTAAGTCCTTTACTGTCCAGGCCACTCGTCTGTGGAATGCAATGCCAGTGTCAATAAAATGCGCGCAATCACTACATTCATTCAAAACACTTGTGAAGGAATATTACTTGTCCTTGTAATTTTGTTTCGTTTTTAGCTGTATTCATTGTAGTTGTCATTTGTTTTCTTACCTATATAATTATTTAGTATGTATGTATGTATGTATTTTAGTATGTACTTTGTTTCTTTTTTTTCTCACCAATTGTTTGGCTTATTTTGTAATGCACCAAGTGCGACCCCATTTTATGTGCAGACAATCTCTTTCCATACCAGGTTGCCTGGAAGAGATCGCGGAATACGATAAGGTCGCCAATTGTAGGTATATTATTAAATATAATACTCAAATGTATAACTTATTATCTTGGTGTACAATAAAGTATGCGGTCGACAATGGAGCGTGCTTACCTAGAAGTAACCTATTCACTCTTGACTTAAAGATTCCCGGGTTGTAGCCATCAGGAAACACAGATTCCAGCAAGGAATTCCACTCCTCAGCTGTACACACAATGAATGTGTTCCCAAAATTTGAAATATCAAGTGTTTTTTAAAGGCACTCGTATCATGCAATGCGCTTTGTTTCTGGTGTTTTAACACTAGAAGTAAGCAATAACGCAAGAATAGCTCGTGTGATTTTGTCTTAGGCCTCATTAGTTTGTGATTAAATATTGATATATATTGAGTCCTTGATCAATACAGTCTTGAATTAGACGTTAAGACTGCATTGATCAAGGACTCGTTGCAGCTTATCCTTATAATTAGAGAATGTAAGTTTTATTTACATCAAACCAGTATATCGCAGCTGTTCTCGCACCTACTTTGAGTCTTTTCACGCATTATACATTCTGCCACAAACAGTGTAGCACTTATTGTACGGTAGGTATATCTGAAAACCTCCATTAATATTACAATAATTATTTTAAAACACTACTTTAAAATTATGAAATATGCATTCACTTTACTCGACCACATAATATTTACTCAGTTTAAATACTGCAGACCAAATACCACAATGTTCTGTGTAATCATCGTAAAATACTCTCGTAAATAAAGCGCTACATCCGCATTGAAATTCCGTTCTTAATGTAATTACAAATTAATAATTAGCTTACAATTTTTACAGATACATTAAGTAAATAATGTAAGGAGTGACAGTGCAGAGGACGAGAGATGCGCGCTGTGGAAGCAGAAGCACCCAACTCCTACACATTTCATCACCCCGTCAGAACATCTCCCCCCTGGACGCGAATTGCAGTGGCCAATCTGGAAATCTCTTAACCGACTACGCACTCAGGTTGGCCGCTGTAAAAATAATTTGGCCAAATGGGGCTTCCTCGACCCATCTCTAACACAGTGCCAGTGTAGAGCCGCTGCACAGGACATGCGTCATTTGCTATGCTGTCCATCCTGCACAACTACCTGCAGTTTTCAGGATCTATAAGAGGCCAATAACAGAGCCGTAGAGGTTGCCAAATACTGGTCAGATAAAATTTAGTTAGAGTACATCGACACGAAAAGAAGAAGAAGAAGTAAATAATAGACTATTGAAACTATAGTCTGTTTGGCTGTTAATCTGCTACTGACTTTGCTGGATCACTAGTCTTTTACATTCTTGTACACAATTATGCTACTGACACTTGTCAAGACTGGAATGCCAATAATTGAAAAATATAGAGAGTATTAGGTGCTGTGTCTTAATAACATGGATTTTTGGCCTTAATAGGCTTACTTATTAAGACTGCCTGACTGACTTACTGCCTGGTACCTGGTGGTTTACTACCATTGCTGTGCCTACGCTTAGCAGAACTGATTTACTGAAAACAGCACTGCATTTTAGGTAATCAGGATATAAGACGAAAATGATTTGATGATATTTTGACTATTGAAGGAATCGTACTCTAAGCATAAACTGAAATGTCCACCTGAGTTATTTGCTGTTATCCCCATGTTCATAGGAATAAAATTGCAAAATTAAAGCCAGTTATCGCCTTTGTGCTCTAGATCTAATTAGACCAACACAGTGAAAGTAAGTACTAGCGACAAAAAAACATGTAACTAGATATTCGTAATACATAATTATTAACGTGATTGAATCCAAGGAGTTTCTTGCACATTCTTCTCCATAGAGTTCTGTTCTTTAGAATGTGCAATTATCATCATTTTTCTGACTGACTCAGACTTCTTGACAATTTTAAAGTGTCTATAAATGGTTTATTTAAAAATGCTTCAACACTTGAATCTTTGAAAAAAAAAACCATGTTTTCTTTTTTGAGCTGGTGGAATAATGGTGTATCTGTTTGGTCTGATCATTTCTAAAATAAAGGGTCCAAGTCTAAACAGCTTCTCAGTAAACTTAATTATTAAATTACGGACAAGTCCGTCAAGTTTATAACATTGTAAACAGAGGTGCCAATACAAGGGTCGTGTATGTAATAAAATGATAGTGAATGTGACATAATAATGGATGGTGATAGTCATTGTAAAGAATAGAGAAGCCGTGGAGTCGTGTTAGGTTAGTTTAGGGAATTGAAGATTGAATTTGATAAAATTGTTGGGTTATTTCAATAGATCAAAGAAGGAGAAAGATTAGCCTTTTTTCCAGAGAGAAATTATAAAATAAGTCATCACACTCTAGGCGGAACGGGAGGGCGTGACAGACTTATACTGACTAAAACCCACAGTGTTTCTTTAGTTGCTTTTATTGCAAGAACTGTAGTAATACCTTCCAAGTGGAGCAGACCTCCACCGTAGGAGAAAGATAAGCCTGACCCTGAACCTACGATGCGGAAATGTGAACTGGTAGAAGGTGAATAAATTAGAAATGCATGTACTTAGTACAAAACTCTTAAAGTATCAAGATTTCACACAGAGTTATGTATTGCAAGAACTGTGGTAACACCTTCCAAGTGGAGCAGACCTCCACCGTAGGAGAAAGATAAGCCTGACCCTGAACCTACGATGCGGAGATGTGAACTGGTAGAAGGTGAATAAATTAGAAATGCATGTACTTAGTACAAGACTCTTAAAGTATCAAGATTTCACACAGAGTTATGATAACAGTCATCATAAACAGGATAACTATTTTCCTCGTTAGAAATAGCATTGCAAAAAGTTATTAGCTTTTTAAGTCATAAACAACGAAACAGGTGATCAAGTAATTGGTTGCGCTAAGACCGCTATGAAACAAACAGTAACTCATAAGACAAACTATGCATGAAGTCGTTAATTTTATCAAATATTCCTCATGTCCCAATAAACATGGAAACCAAAATATAAATGCCAGCATCCACTCCCCACACGGTGGCTAACATTGATTTATCACGAATATTCATTTCAACAGGCTGGCTGTCAGATTGCGCGCGATTACAGTCTAGATTTATGTCGCGATGCCGCGTCTGCCCGTGTGGGAGCTTGCGTAAAGGCGCGTCAGAATGTCGGGCGAAATGCTCGGTGCTTGTGGTCTTTCGCTCGTTACCATTCGTGCGTCAATCATACTGATTATATTAACTCCGTAGTAATTTTTATGAATGTCTTAATCTACTTATAGTTGTTCATATTTATTTTTTGTTTGTCTTTGTCTCGACGTTGTGTGATTTCCTGGTTCCTTTCTTGACTTTCGTACTTCAATCATTCTCATCATTAAGCCAAGAGGCCAATATGTCTGATAATAAAAGATTTATTATATTTTATGGGTATATCTCAAAATTCAGGAATCCTGAATAAGGAAGGCATACGAGGAACCGAAACCAACTCGCTGCGACCCCTTAAAGATTTTTAATGGAACGTGGTGCCAACAGATGATTATCCCTGTAAGCGCTACACAAATGCACGCAAGGACAACATTTTTATTAATCTCAAGTTGGTTTTTAAAAAGGTAGGCTTTTTATTGCTGGATCTCTTTATAGAATCCATCTAAAAATCGCTGGCACCCAGAAGTAAATACAGACTATTTTCTTGATTAAATTGTTTCTTTTTCATAAGTATTTTGGTTTGGTTTAGCCACTAACAGACTTGTAACAATCATTAGCTTGTAAAAAAACTTGTAACTTCTACTTAATGTCGTTTTAACTAGTAGTAGATACATTTAACTATTTTAATTCAGATAGTTTAAATTAATTTTTAATTCTTATTTTATTGACTTCCTGGTTTTTGTTATCCAACGAATAAATTGGTAATAATACATTTTATATCTGTTTCTTAGGTTTTGCATAGTATAACTATTACCTGTTTAATCTTGTACAAATGGCCGCGCATATAATTTTATCTGAAGAAGTCTTTTTTGTGGCCTCACGCAGGTCAGCCTAGGAAGTTGTCGGCTGCTTAACCGACTTGCCTGTGGAGCCCCCGCAGGCAAGCCCCCACATTAATTAGAAAATCAAACCAGTCAGGGTTTACTTGACTAAACTTAAAGCTAAGCGACGAGACCCTAAGGGCACCCCCTGTGGAGTACAGACCTCGGCTTAGAGAGTCGCTGGGAGAGGGCAGTAAAAGACAGGCTGAATCGAACAAGTAGTCTGTAGAGGCTCTTATTGCAGCAACATATAGTGACTAGAGGTACACTACATAAATACGAAAAACTTTATTCCAACAGTCACAAATACGAATTTCAAAATACCGATTTTCATAATTCTAAATGGTTCAAAATTCCGAATATAACAACTCCGACTTATCAGTACTCTTATTTTTATAATTCCTAAATTTCAATATTCCTAATGTTCATAATTACTATTTTTAAAGTACCGAGTTTCAATAGATCGAACAACAAAAATTCCGACTTATTGATAATTCGAAACATCAAAAATACGAATTCCGATTAATAAAATACCGATTAATATAATTCCGAAATAAAAACGCTTTTGTAAAACTGTATAGCATGACAAATAAACACATAATTGCTCGTTAAAGAGAGAAGTATAATAAATATTATGTATAGTATGGGGGGGTAGAATTAAAAAACTAATGACAGATGCGTTTTCCTCCTTATAATTGCATAGATTGTTTACAGTTATTATCCTACTGTATATATATATCCTATAAATTTCTAACCTAAGTTCTAACCTAAGTGATTCATCAATAATACAGGGGATTTGCAGCATGCAAGCAGGCATGCAGCGTGCAAGCAAGAATGCGATATGCAAGCAGGCATGCAACATGCAAGCAAGCATGCAACATGCAAACAGGCATGCAGCATGAAAGCAGGCATGCAGCATACAAGGAGGCATGCAGCATGCAAGCAGTCATGCAACATGCAGCAAGCATTGTTTCTATCATGGCTCCGGCGCTGCGGGGTTTGGGCGGCCCCACGCGAGCTTATTGTCGCAGATAGTTTTAACGCTCACCACTGCAGCTTAGTGGGCCTTCAAACCACCTGCTCCTCAGCTTGCGGGCCGCCCCACCCCTCCGCGCCTACGCGGGTTTAAATAAAACTCTAGGGGTAGGGCAGACAAGACTGTGTGAAGTCGGTTTTGCAGCGATTCGTTTCTGCCACTCAATTTTGTACCACAACATGTTGACTTTTAGTTTATTCGAAGTATTGAAAATCGGAATATCGTTTTTCGGACCGAGAACCCTTCGAGCATTTGATTCTTCGAACGTATGAAAATCGGAAAACTAACAAATCGCATTTACGACTTTCAATTAAATAAATTTTGTGATTTTTAATAATAGACATTAGAATTCTAAGGTATTATGAAATTCGGACTTTTGAAAATCGGAATATCGAAATTCGGAATAAAATATTTCGGAGTATTTGTGTGTTCCCAGTGACTAGTGATTTAGCATTATAGTCGTCGTGTCAGAGGGAAGTCACTGTTGTAACGCATACGCCAGAGCTATGCATTTTTATATCTCTTATTATTATAATAAACGCGCGACTATGACAATGTGAGAAGGCCTTATAATAGTAATATAGTAGTGCTGACAGCGTGATTTAGCGCAATAGTCGCCGTGTCAGAGGAAAGTCACTATTGTAATGCATACGCCAGAGCTATGCATGTTTATATCTCTTATTATTATAATAAACGCGCGACCATAACAATGTGAGGAGGCTCTTATAGTAGCAATATAGTAGTGCTGACAGCGTGATTTAGCGCAATAGTCGCCGTGTCAGAAGAGACACTATAGTAATACATACGCTAGAGCCATACATGTTTATAATATCTCCTATTCTAATATTGCATCAGGGGTAACAAGAACTTTACCCGTAACTTCTAACTTTATGTCATTTGGATGACATTGTTTAACATTATCGTCGAGCTAATAACTACAAGTTAGATCCCAATGACTACCATTGATACAATCATCTGGAAAGGTGATTTTATTGATATTTTTAACAAGATTTCTCAAAACCTTTAGAAGAGATAATCATCATCATCATTTCAGCTGATAGACGTCCACTGCTGGACATAGGCCTCCCCCAAATGTCGCCACAATGAACGGTCCTGTGCGTTTCGCATCCATCGGATTTCCGCAACCTTCACCAGGTCATCAGTCCACCTTGTAGGGGCCTTTCAAACCCTGCGTCTTTCGGTACGCGGTTGCCACTCCAGAACTTTTCGGCCCCAACGGCCATTTCTTTTGCGAGCAATGTGCCCTGCCCATTGCCACTTAAGTTTGGCGATTCTTCGTGCTATGTCGGTAGCCTTGGTTCTCCTACGGATATCTTCATTTCTGATTCGATCGTCCTTTCCATTGCCCTAGAAGAGATGACACAGTATAAAAAAGATTTAAGTTCAAAAACTTGAAAGCGTAAAATACAACCTTAACGTGTCTGACATCACATCCATAAAATAAGTTCATAAAGTAGTTCATTCGACTACATTTTCGATAGTAGTAACCCATCCAAACTTGACCACTGTATAAGCGACTTGACCTCCCATATCGATAGATCTCTATAAAATTTTCTATTGAGCCACGAGACCCTCCTTCTCCGTATTATGTGATTAACGGAACACAAATCACAATCACCCATAAATAATAAGGCTCCATGCACACAACGCTACCAGTCGTTGCAAAATACTGCTTGCTACGTAACATACTGTTTGTTGATTGTACATACTGATTACTTGATGTTTTATGTATGTTTATAACTTGTATTTGTGTTTATGACCGTTAAGTACTAGTAGTAAATTAATTTGGATGTTATTTAGTGTTCAACTCTGATAATTCTGTCCAGTGTTTGATATAAAAACTCTTTTAATTTATACTATGTTTGAGTATAGTATAGTCGGCCTTATAATGTTCCCACTGTTGGGACTCAGGCCTCCTCTCTAGGAAAAGGAATGGGCCGTAATCCACCACGCGGGTCCAGTGCGGGTTGGTGGATGTCACGTCTTCAATTTTTTGATTCTAGGATATGCCAGTTTCCTCACGATGTTTTTCTTCACCGTTTTGTGAACAGTGGTGATAAAATAAATGACATACACATAGTAATGCGCCTGGCTGGGTTTGAACCTGCGACCTACAACTCGTAATTCGGGGCCGTTACCACTCGGCCACCACTGCTATCATACATACTATCTTAATTTATAATAAATTATTAGGTAAACGATCTATAGTGATACGGTAGATTTGTAAGTTTAGGTCAGTAATTTGTGAAATACAAATCAATAATTTTGCAAAGTACTTAATCTCATTGCTACTAATTAAAACACAAACCCAAACACCACTCTTCCAATATTCCTACTAGAAAACACTGCTGGTTCCAGGGAGCAAACCTAAGAGTCATGCATGAGTGATCACAAATAGGATTTTCTTTTGAGCTGAGAAATTATCAATAAGTCCTTCCACTCTGGGTGAAGCAACGGAGAGTGTCACCGCGGACTTACCGACAGCTAGCAATGGGTAGCTCGCCGTCCAACCATCCGGTAACCGTCCGGAACGAACCCAAGTCGTTGACAACGCGTAGTGTTCCACGCCCGCCTCAAGGAAATAGCTAAACCGTAGGGGTCCCCCTACGGTTTAGCTGACATCTTCTTCCCCTCCCCTTCTTTGAGCAGGGTCGAAGCCTACTGGGGCCATGGGTTGTGCAAAAGAGAACCCCGAGACTCTAGAACGAGGGCAAAGAAAGAACAGGAGTGGGATTTAGAAAGTAAAAGTTTGATACGCTCACCCAAACGCTGTCTTGGATTGGATGATTTCCCACCTAAAAAAAAGTAGGGAAAGTGTCACACTCTTACTGACTGTAATCCACCCATATTCTTTCAGTTGCCATTGGCGTTCCAACAATCTTGATCTTTCAAAATTCGAACAATCCTGCAGCCCGTCGCAATCAATAGACCATGGCACTTACGGACCGTTCACGACCTTGCGGCTGGAAGCGGTAGCTAAGCGTGGGGCGGCGAGCGGTAAGATCAAAGGTATGAAAATCTTTGAAGCACGCCACGAGACGCTCCTCATAGCACCGTACGCTCGCGTACTGATGCCACCCCGCTCGCCGCTCCGCTCGCCGCGCCGCTCACCACGCCGCTCGCCACTAAGACCGAAATCGTGAACAGGCCGTTCGAGTTTAAAATGAGAATACTTTTCTTACACCCAAGCAAAATAAAGTAGTGACATAAACATCTAGAGACAATGACATTATATTATAATTCAACCAACACTATATCTAAATCTACTTAGATTGTCATCTCAACTTCGCATTAAGATGCAAACCCAGCCTGTCCTGTATTATGACCATATTAAAATGGTAATCAGTCGTTATTATGTCTTGTGTTAGCCTCGTAAAAGTTAATTGCTTATTACTATTCTATAGGTGTAGAGGAAGAGTATAAAATTAAATTTATTAGCTGGTTTCAAGCAGGGATATGACGTTCGTGAGATGTGCAGTTTATTACTACATACAAGTTTATTTTTAGGTGGCTGTTTTGAATATCAGTGAAACATTTTTGACGTATATTTTTCAAAATATATTTGGGTATCACACTTAATACTAAAAAGGTGAAAGTTCGTCAGTGTGTGTGTATGCATGTGTGTTATTTCTTCACGACCGATCGGCTGATAGGACTTAAATCTAAACTGGTTCACGGGGCCTGAAAGCGCACATAAGATACTTTTGATCCCAGGAGTATGTTCCCTGGGGATAATGTTCTATTATCACGTGGGTGAAGCTACTGCCAGCAGTTACTATGAAAACAAAGAGTAAATCTAGAATTTAAAACAGCATTAAATCACCAAATTGAATTTGGGTACAATAAATTATCAAAAAACCTCTGAAATAATGTGATTTAAGTATTCAATTTTGAAATCTGATCTTGAATAATTTAAACCACCTTTTTCATAAAACTCGTGGTATTCTTCCAACGATTAATATCTCAGTGTGTAGTCATCCTAACAAAATAATAAAATGCAAAATGAATTAATTCTGAAGTTAATTTGACGTGACAAACGGCAAAATGTATTAGCTTGAATTTCAAATAAAGAATTCATATTCATTCACTCGATTCTTAATAAGCGGGATATGAAAGTGATCATTCACTCGTTCCGTTCATTTGAAAGCGTTTGCTGTGCTGTTGAATGAATTTTAAATTTGAATTTAATTGATTCTTGGATGCGTTAAGGAACAGACACACGGTTCTACTAAATGGTCTTTTAACTTACAAATTATGTATTACCGTTGCATTTAGAGTTAGACTAATGAATTTATGTATGGTTGATCGTCTACAAGAGTTGTTACTTTGAGTCATTGAATGTGGTTTTACTCATTATGTATTCTCAATGATTGTAGTGAGAAAAATATGGTGACATTGTAGCGGTAATAAACATTACTGCAGATTTCTCACTGACTCATTTTGCATTACCATTTCGTTTTGTTGATGTAGGTATTTAAATGTATTTATTTCCAGAGTACAATTTAAAAAAGTTATATTGCTGCTGAGATAATATTATATCCCTCTTTATTTGTCTCGGTTAAATTGTAGGGCCGGCGGACGATGAGCAATGAGTAGCTCGTCGTCCGGCCGTCCGGTAACTATCGGGACCTAACATAAGTCATCGACGGTGCGTAGTGTTTCACGCGCGCCTCTAACAGATGTCTGCAAAACTGGAGGAGTCCAGCAGGGCAGATACTGAGGCTGCGGGGAATGTCTGAAAAGAAAACCCGCAGTCCCATAACGCAAGGGCAACTAAAAGACACAGGTGTGGTTTTAATCAGCAAAATTCTGATACTCCCTCCTGCTCCACTCTAGAACGGGAGAAGTCATTGGATGATTTCACATCTTAAAAAAAAGAGGATTAAAGTATAGAACAAAAACATTCAAGGTGAGATTAACATAATACACAAGGACTTATAAAATGACCCTAATAACAACTAGATCAAAATAAAATAATAAGAGCACGAACCGATGACTCTATCAAGTTTTTTTAACTATTGATAGGTTTGCGCTTGACCGCTATCTCATCTGATGGACAACGACGATGTGATCGACGATGGAGCACGCTTGCCCAGAAGTAACCTATTCACTTGACTTAAAGACTCCTAGGTTGTAGCTATCAGGAAGCACATACTCCGGTAGGAATTCCACTCTTTAACTGTAGTAAATATAATGAATGTGTTCCCAAAACATTTGCCACTGGCCACAAATAAAACCTTATACTTACATATTAAAATTCACAGAGTACCCAAAACCTCAACAAATCAGCCGCCACAACGTGGGCATGTAATTGATGACCCTTAGGACCTGAAGATTAATGCTCCCGATTTTAAGAGTGCCGCCAATGTGTGTGGCTAGAGACAATGGAGTGACGCCCACATTTAGACAGACTGTAATTGATACGTTGGTATAGTGAGAAAGGTGAAAACAGAAATTGTCTTAACGTCTGAAGTTATCTTCAGACTTATTTTCTATTCTAGATATCAAATTATAATTATATAGGTATTCATGTAAACAAAAAATAATAAAAACCCTCAATGTTTAAGTATAACCCAGCCCTTGGGTCAACGGTCAAGCACTCAGACTCCACAATCTGAGAGTTTCGACACCAAAAAGCTCAAAAATATCTCCAAGAATATCGCCCAGAAGGTTATTCCTTTTTTTTTAGCTTGAGGATCTCCATAACTGCAGCATCAGTACAGCTCGATGTGCTAGAAAGAATAAACTCGCGAGCTTAGCTTAGCATCTGGAAACACACATACTTACTGTAGGTATCTGTGAATTATAATATTTTTTTTTTTTTATGTGGGAATTCATAACTTCCCAAAAAGAGGCGACCGCCATTCCTGTTCACTCTGGACCATGGCCTATACCAGAGCCCGGCACGAGAGGTCGCTGCCGCCGATCACCCACGACACGGCGGTGCTCCGCCCAATCAGGGCACAGCACCATATGCTCCACCAGGGCGTTTCTTCCGCATGAATGAGGTGCAGGATCCTCCTGAACATACCATGTCCGATGAGAGCGTGCATCATGTGGAAGGTGAGGAAACCGTGACGTCTCTCCAGTCACTCCTCAAAAAGGGGACTTAGTGCCATGATTATGATTCGGCCATCAGTTTGTGTATGTGTAATATCTATATGAATCAATGAATATCTGCCTGTGTGTGTGTATGAGTGAAAATTGTGATTGATTGATTGTCTTCAAAGCTTCGCAGAGTTAATGAACGTAATGTTAGTAAGAATTTAATATTCTATTGTGTGGCTGTCAAGAGTGAGACTATAGTTAATGATGACGTATTCGTCTGTCTGGAGCCATTCTATCTTGAACAGTCGTTAGAGTGTTTTGAGTTCTTGATATTTTAAATAATAATATATATTTATTCAGATGCTATGTTTGAATCCGGTATAAAAAGTAGAGAATATGAAGCCCCGAAATAATATGCACAAAGTACGTTGGAATATTGGTCCTTTTCATTTGTAGATCGTTGATAAAAATAATTTATTTATTTATTTAATGCGTTATGCAAACAAAAGTACAAAGGTGGACTTACTGCCTTAGGCATTTTCTACCAGTCAACCTTTAGGTGATGTAGAGAAAAGTAGTGGTAGGTGCAATAAAAGAGAGAGGAAAAGGCAAATACAGGAATAAATTTACTTATAGACCATAGCACAGATATACCAATAAACCATAGAATAAATATAATACAATATATACTCAAATTAATACACTACATACATACACTAAAATCATTAGTGACAGTAAAAAGCTTGACTATCTGAGGGATGTCGAGTTGATTCACTAACTAAGTTGTGGAGACCACAAAGATTGTTGCTATATTTTAAAAGATATTCAACTGCATTAAATGGTTCTAGTTAGACTTGAAACTGATCATGTAGTTAGAAAGGCAGATTTTTCATCTTCTTGGTACCTCTGCCTGACAGCAGAAGAAAGCTAGATTCCTTTTACATTTCTGTTTTAAGAGTCCAGTATAAATAACTTGAAATAGTTCTGTGTTCTTGTGTATTGCAGTCATCAGTCACATAGGCAGATAAAACCATTTAACACTGTGCTGATTATAGAGAACCAAAGTTGACAACATAGTTCATAAAATATGCAAGCTCAAATGGCAATGGGTTGGCCATGCTAACCGTAGAACCTATGACCGTTGGTATAAACATGTTCGTGAAAGGAGATCGTGAATGAGTTGACGAGAATCAACATGTATATTTATTTATTTAAAACTTTATGCACTAATAAAACACTGGATAAAGGCAAAGGTTACGATATATGTAGTGCATTTAAGGGAGACTATGTCGAGCACTGACGATGTTTTTTTTTTGTTAGAACAAAAGTTCTAGAGTGGCGACCACGTACCGGAAGACGTAGCGTTGAAAGGCCTTCCACAAGGTAGACTGATAACCTGGTGAGGGTCATGGGAATCCGTTGGAAGCGAGACACACAGGACCAGTCATTATGTCGACACTTGGGGAGGCCTATGTCTAACAGTGGACGTCTTTCGGCTGAAACGATAAAAAAAATGAATTAACAAAGCTTTTCCTGTCTGCAGACAAAATATAGACTCATCATTTGAGACGAAAGACGTCCACCGCACTAGACATAGACCTCTTCCAAGTGTCGTCACAATAAGCGATCCTGTGCGTTTCGCACGCATTAGATTCTTACGACACTCACTAGGACATCGGTCCATATTGTGGGAGGTCGGAACCTTTCGAATGTTTCGCCCCTATCCACCATCTGTTCTAGGTGCTGTTACATGGACTATATGCCCTGCCCACTGCCACTGAATTTTGGTGATTCTTTGGGCTATATCGGTAACCATGACTTTCCAGCAAATATTTTCTTGCCTTATTCGATCAAACGAAGAAATTCCGAGCACAGCTTCTATCACCCTTTGGGTGTGTTGAAGCCTTCTAAGGTGACATAGTAAACTTGTCATTGACTTTCGTCTTGAAATACTGTTGTATGTCGTAAGAGGAATTACATAGCAACTTTCCGAAACCTGTCTAACCAACAAAGACAAACACAGACTAGTTAATAAGAATCCAGAGTTTACTTTACTTTTATCTTTTGTCATTCCTGTCTTAATAGTCCTACCAATAAGAGTAGTACTAGTAAGTGGAAAAAGCTATGTATGTGTATGTGTTTCCATGTAGACTGGTATTTCAATCATCAGTCAAAGGCCGTTAAAGTCCACTTAGGTGGAACACGTCGTAACGCTAACTCTGTGCGATTAACATAAAGTTTTCAGTTAAAGCACTAACATTATGAAACAATTCATTGGCTGTGGGACGGGTGGGGTCACAGTGATAGCGTGTTTATTTATTGATATTTTTGAAACGTAATTTAATATTCATTGTATTTTCAATAAAACAGAATCCAACAAACAGAATCCTACAAAGGGCTTTTTTTGAGATGGAGGAAAAAAAAAATCAAATAAAAAAAAAAACAAATCAAAATCAAATTCCTTTTGCTCTAGAGTATGTGGAGGAGGTACTCACTCCTCCACATTATACTCATCATCATCAGTCTATCATATTTTTACAGACTAATACCCACTCCTGTCCTTCAGTTCCCTTTTACGTTCTAGACCACGGTAATTCTTTCAGAACATTTCCGCACCCTTAGCGAGCATCGGCCTCACCAGGTCCCTGCGGTTTTGCTGACATCTCTTTGGGGCGCGCTTAGAACGCTACACGCCAGCAACTCGGGCTTGAAGCTTACCGGACAGTTGGGCCGGGAGATACTCGGGTTATTATAGTCTGAAAAAAAAAATTGTACGACATTTTATTTCTCTGGTTAAGACTTTTCGCTTAGTAATACGTAAGTTTACACTATAGGCACGTTACAACAGTTAATAAATTAAAAAAAAAAAGAAGTTTATTTGCTTATTATATACTTTATTGTGCACCTCATAAGTTTGGAGTTTTCTTGCGTGTTGCTCGCAGAACAGATGGTCGATGGGGACGAAAGGTTTTGGTAAGGCGACCACATACCGAAAGACGCAGCATTGGAAGGCCTCCCATAAGGTGGACCAATGACCTGCTGAGGGTCACGGGAATCCGATCGATGCGAGACTCACAGGACCGGTCATTATGAAGACATTCATTCATTGGCCCATGTCCAACTGTGGACGTATTTTGGGTGTAATGATAATGATGATGAATGATGTACACCACATAATGTAGACAGGGATTTATAATTATTATGTATATTACCATATCATCTATGATTTTATGGTTCATATTACGTTCAAATAAATAATACTTATATCCATAATTATTAGTATATGTATATATAACTAGTCGTCACTCAAAATAATCACACGTCATAATTAATCTCATAATTATTATAATACAGATCGCTTTCCAAATATAAGATTATCACCAATTAATCATTATTTGTGATATCAATTACAATCAGACATGGTCAGTATTAAGATTTTGTTCAGAGATAACTATTTCTGTTTGCGACTAAACTTCACGTCAACAGATAATGAAATTACATACCACTCTGGGTCACATAATATATCAGTCGAAAATCAAAGCGACTGACACTCACTGATTAATACATACGCAATTTATTGTTATTATAAAGGAATTTGACAAAACACGATATAAGTGCAGCTTATCAAAAACAAAAAAAGAACATTTTTATAAGTAGTAAGCAGTAATAATAAGTTGGTACTGATTAAAAACGTAAGGAGTGACTTACCCGATTTTTTGTTTACCCCAAAACTTAAAAAAAAATATGAAAATATGCTAAGATTTCTTCAGAAAATTTGTTTATTTTTTTTGCCAATCAGACTGATAGATGTGATCAATTAAATCATGTAGTAAATTTTTAATTATCTAAGTTGTGATTATTAATAAATAAATAAAGAAAATAGTCGGTTGATCTGTATAGAAAGCAAAGTGGTAGGCACTTAATTTTATTCACTTTTCATTTCTATGATTTTATTGATCAATAAATTATACGTTTAGTCTTAAAAAAAACACTTGCCAAAAGTAGTTTTTTTCCCTAACTTTTGTGTTTCTACCAGATCTATTTGAGATCTGGTAGAAAAGAACCAGTTCCGCGGTGCTACCAGATTTATAACTCTTGTTGTAAGATACTCGGGTAGCGAGCCAGACTCTAATGCGGTCTGATACTGAGATGCCAAGCGAGCGTGCGATCTTTGAAGCCACTTTATCCAAAAGTTGTGCAGTACGTCCGCCCCTGGAGATATCCAATTAGGCAACGGACGGACTGCACGGGCCACATCTTGGGGGCTGATTGTAATTGCCCCCATTTCTGGTATCGGTTCGCACGCTCGTTCGACCTCTCGAGTCCAACCGTCTTCAGTATGACTGACAGGCACCGACCAGATGTTACGCCAGAACAAACTCATGGCGTCATCATCCGGAAGGCGCGTGTCAACCACACCTTGGTCCAGCTGCTCCCAAGCCCTATATACCCACCTTTCATTACTCCGGAATATGCGACTCTGGGTGTACCGCTCAACCCATCGCTTATACCTTTGGATACGGTTTGCCCATGCGTACACCTTCTGCTTCAGGAATTCGATGCGCTCCGTGACATAGGACATATAGTCTCGGGGGCTGATGTCAGTCCCCGAAAACGCCCGCCTCACAAAGCGCATCACTAGTGGGCGAGTGTTGCCCTCCCTGAAGCAGATTAGTTTGCCGATGAGTGCTCTGGCCCCACCAATACGACGCTCGATCCTGCACTGCCAGGCTTTGGTTTTGGTCGTGTAGCTTCGTCACTTATTATTGTTATTATATAAAACTATAACGATAAATGTAACGCGACCCAAATGCTGGCTTTTACCTCGGGCAGAGGATAAGTGTTGCCATACAGCGTGGTAATGCCACGATGTTTAACGCAACTGCACGACATAGATTTCTTGAGTTCTTGGGTCATTGAGTTTTTTTTCTGTCTCGATTATACTTATAGACAAATTACTCAAGAATTCTATAGAAATTATTATCCATAGAGAATCCCTAAAGATACCCTTCGATACATGCATGTTTTCTTCATCACGTTAGTTTAAACCGTGTATTCAAATTTAAATTCTAAATAAATCGAGCTATAGAGAAGGCCGAATAAACCTTTTCTAAAAATTAATTTCAAAGGGTCAAAATTCTATTAAAATGATAAACAGGACTATAATAATAAATTTAATACTAATGACCCGCCCGGCTTCGCACGAGTGCATATAATACACGCACAAACTTTTCTCATGTATTGTCCTTTCTAATAGTAAAAACCACATCAAAATTTGTTGGGTATTTAGAAGGGGTTAGAGAATAAAAAAAAAAGACGCGAAAATACCTCTCTCCGTCCTGTCATCGGTCCACTTTGTAGGAAGCCTTTCAATACTGCTTCTTCTGGCACATGTACACCACTCTAGAACCTTTCAGTTCCATTGCCCATCTGTTCTGCGAGCAATGTGCCTTATCAGCTGCTAATTAAGTTTGGCAATTCTTCTATGCACAATAATGTTTTTATAGGTATTACATAAGACATTTTGTTCTCATTCCCTCCACTCAAATATGACTGTTTTGGCGTGTATTTGGAAATTCATAAGGATGGCTGCAGGCGATAGTCTTATAAAACGCCATTATTGAACATTGATAATGACTATATAAGTATTTATTTATTTAAACTTCATGTACAGTGGTGGTACATAGGCGGATTTATTGCCACAAGGTATTCTCTACCAGTCAACCATTGGATTAAAAAAGACAACACTGTAGTGTGGACTATGAATCATAATCATAGCTTACAAGCTTCTACCAGTGGTTTCGCCTACGTGAAAGTGGGAATTTGGGAAATTACCCCAAGAGAACATTCTCCCGGTATGTCATACGTCATATTTCAGGACAATGTCTATGCATAAGTCAATTTTCATTCGAATTCTGTTCAGCCATTTGATTATGAAGAAAGCCATGTACACACATATTATATACTCGAAGGTACAGAGTTTTGTCTTTATAATATTAGTGTGATAAGAATTTTATAATGCGTCTTTTGTTCGTTTATGCAAATAAAATTTTATGCGAAGTAAGGTTAAATGCTAAAGTAGATTTGTAATACGGGGAAAAACGTTATTAATTTTAAGATCTAGATATTGCATTGATATTGAAAGATATGTATCAAACAAATAAATTATGATTGATAGCTTTTGTGTGTACACATAAATTGTAATCTTTGGTTCGTATTATTGAGATAACAAAACGGCAACGCAAACGCAAACGGCGGGTATTTTCTAGAAATATTTCTCTTGCCAGCCTCTTAAATAGGCACCCCACTCAACCGCACCTCAGGCGTGCAAAGTAATTTCCTCGGCTCAATATTTCACAGTGCCCACACTAGCGGCATAAATATGAATAATCGACACCGTTCGCTTCGACAATACACATAAATTATTTGAAGCGAAAGCGATAGGGCCCGGTCGGCCCCGCTCCGCTGAGTTACAGCGTACTCAAAGAGTAGCTATTATGTGCACGATTTATAACTAAATGTATTTGTTTATGAGGCCCGTTTATCTGTTCGACGAGCTTAATTGTGGTGTAGAATAAAAGATAGGCGCAGGTCGCATATCAGGTGAATGGCAGCATCCCGCTGTATACTTACAACATTATAAAGAGTTGGCCGATCTAATTGGTCAAAAGGCGTAGCTAAACTGAGTGACAATGATGAGTCACTATTTTCTTAACTAGACTACGCTATAGTTAAGTGTAAAGGAACAAAAAGGAGGCAAAACTAAAGCAGCTTAGCAGAAATGCCAAACAACTAGTGCCTGATGCTGGTTTTCAACTGACCCTGAGTTGGTTTATCCTGTATTCTATGTGCTGTTGGTGTTTCTAATAATATTGTAAAAGTAATACTTGTTTTGTTTTTCGTGTTTTAAGACAGTATTAAAACGAGATGTACCAACCACATCAAACGGTATTTTTTCAAAGATTTGATGCGCGAGCCGAAAAATTAAGTGCTTTAGCATTAGCGTTCACAGCATTTGAGGCAGAACCAGTACTGGATTTCAATGAGCCTATTTGATTAAATATAGATAACAGTAATGACTTACGGTATGTACACATTACTGTCTATTAGGAATGATAGACAGTAACGTGTCTCTTCTTTGTCTGTCACTGGCATGACAGGACGTCGTCAATGTTAGGACGAAAGTCTCTTAGGCTGTATGTTTTGGAGCATCGAGAGCAAAATCAGAAGTGGGGCAAAGTTTGTGACACGGTTCCGTACATACCTAGATGCCGTTTTGTGAGTGAAAAAAAAAACTTATATTACAATATAAATGCAAAAAGTGACCGTCTGTTTTGTTACCGCTTCGCGTTTTAACCGCTGATTGGATTTGCATTAAACTTGACACACAAGTAATCCATGTCCTGGAATAAGTATAAAAGTACCTTTTTTATCCCAGGAGTATATTTCTTTTTGATGATTATCGGCTTACATAGCAACAAAGCAGAAACCAAAATACGTAGGGATTTCTTTATACCATCAGCTTTTGACCATTAAACACACCTGCATCACACAACACAAATTAGAATCACGAACACATGATGAATTCACAGCTCCGACCAATTACAGAGCGACACAAACGTCTTTATGGCAGCAATTTGTTGTAGTCCTAATGTTTGTGACTGTCATTACATTGTGTATAATTTTGTGTCATTATTACAGCCAATTGACACGATTCCTGTAATCAGTGATCGTTAACTATGAGCGAATGAGATTATCCTTCCAACACAGTTTGCCCTCTAGTTGTGTTATTGTATCTTAGTTTGATTTGGTTACCTACATCATTATCTTCTTACCTACATATTGTGTGTGTAGCAAAGGAGTGTGTGTTTCCAAATTTATTAATGTCCCAATGTGCCCATGTGTTAATCCAGGATATACTATCCTGGTACTACATTTCATCCAAATCCGTTCAGTTAATTGAGCGTGTAGAAGTGCCGAATATACATACATATACACTTTCAAATTTATAACGTATCTGTGATGGTAAAGAGCTCTGTGAATTTTCCCATTTATTATTGTACTCAAAATCAATTGTCCTTCTTTTCATAGCAGTTCCTCAGAATCAGCAAAATTTAAGATGATGGCAGTGCAATCAGTATTTGAGACAACCATCTTTATTCCACCACCCATGAGTATTTTAATAGTCCCAAAGACCACCCCAGTCTTTTCAAAGACCACACCATGTTAAAACCCAAAAATAATTTACAAACTCCCCAACTTTGTCAGTTACATGAAGCTATCAATCTTAAAGGATATCTATAAGAAACTTAGCATTTCAGTAGTGGGCATAATAAGATGCCCCGCTGAGCTCGGCGCGTTTAACATGTTGGTAACTTTAATAGTGGTAATAAATTATTACGAGGCCCACTCGTTATTATAATAAAGGTGCACCGACATGATATAATAATAGAAGCGTGTGATATGAAAAATGTGTTGTGGGATGTGAGAGTTTACGCCCTTTTCCGGTTATCAGGGGGTTTTTACAAAATGGTTGAGAGACATTAGTATGATACGGTCACATGAAGAGCAGGGACAAAACGTATGTAACTAAAAGAGTTATGAATATACTTGCCGATGGCTCGCTGGAGAGGGAAAGAAAGGCCAAAGAAAAGATAGATAAATTGTGTGAAGAGTTATATAAAAGAAAAGGATGTGTTAGTGATAGCATGGCGGCTGACTAGGTAGAATGGAAGGAAAAACGTGTTGTGCTGACTGACAACACGAAATAAGGGCATGAAAACGATGAAGATGGTTGAGAGAGATTAGTGCCTAAGAATTCAATTGCTTGTTGTACCAGTTGAAGTAAGTATGTTGGAGATGAGGATCCCTCAGTACTGAAACAAAAAATAAAAGTAACAAAAGGTAAACGACAAGATAAATCACTATGTGAAAAATGATAATAAGTCTAAAAAGTGGGTGAGTAGTTAGCACTGAGGTGGTAATGAATAGAGCTTGGTTAAAGAAAACATGTTACACAGACCGCAAATTTATTTGAACAAGCACATGATAATAATAAAGAGGAAGACAAACCTTAATCTAATTCAGTAAGTGACCATAATGTATAGTACTAATCGCAGTCTTTTCCACAAATATACATTGTTATTATTAACACACAAATATTGTTATTATAAAATCCACACTGGACCTGCGTGGTAGGTTACAGCCTGTGATTAAAGCCCTCTCTCCTAACTTCTTTTATAAGAAAAAGGATGGTAATCCTATAAAGGATCTGAGACCCAATAGTGGGAACATAATATGATTGACTATCCTTATGCTATACTTTATTGTTAATACCTATTAAAGAGAACCACCTAAAATTATTATCCAACAGTGTGTTAATTCCATACATATAACAAAATATTACTAACAGCATAACATTCTAACAACGAAGTCACAAATATTAACGGCACAATGTTAATAACACTGTTATTATCAAGTTATTGGCTATAAAAGCAGCTTACTAACATTTAGGTCAGTTGTAAACCAGGTGCCATTTATTTGTCTTTATTGAGATTAATTTGTTGTTTGACTAAAGTTCAAACCTGTTGGGCTTAGTCTACTTTGCAGCCGGATTACGGGTTCATATCAATTACTGCCAAGAGACTTGTCGAAATATAATTGATATATTTTGTTGTTTTTAGTCTAAAATATTAACCAGTGCCATTTTTTTAAAAGAAGACGTTATTTATTTCCTGTCTATTTAAATATAATATTTTTTATAGATTGTGATGATTCATTGGTGGTTTACTAGCAAAGTTTACTTTTAAGTCCAACAATACGAACAGAGTTGATGCGCCTATTGGATTGTCTGGTGGGTGGTAACTTTTAAGCCGGTAGCCGATGGTATGGCCTACCTCCAAATTCACTGCTCGTTTAGCACTACCCAGGGGACACGTGTAGGATGGTCAGAACTTAGTAAATCCCACGGATGCAAGCAGTTCATCCCTCTAAATGGTGGTCGTTTCCTTTGGAGAAGAACCAGCAAGAAAAAACATGGTTACACTTTACGAAAATGAATAATTTTTCAAAATTTCCATGATACAAAATCAATATTAAAACCCGTCATCTCAATACCAAATTGTTAAATAATAAGATATCAATATTTTAATAAAAGATAAAAGAGATTGTGTGGAAACAAAACAACCACAAAACGACCCAGAACTAACGAAAATAATGAACATGACTATGACTAATGTCATGTTCATTATTTTGTTAGTTCCTATATTTTATTTTAAATACACATTTTGTCACCACCACGCAAAACATTTCTAAATATATTTACTTTCAGTTTAACAACTACAGAACTATGCATCTTTCACACCTAGTTGGCATGGACAGAGATGTTTAATAGATTGTCAATCGTCGGCAAATAGTTGGCAGTTGACGGGCATTGCGCCGGCAGTAAATGCCAAAATGCCGAAAGACAGGTGACAAGTCTAGTTCAAGATGATGTATGGACAGGTTTCTTGTGCAAACTAACTAGAATTGGGAACCCAAATAGTTGTTATTTCCTGCGGGGTTGTTCGAAAGATTTACCGCGGACCTGGAATGTAATGGGTGAGTAAAAAACATAGGTGGGTTGTAGTCAGTATCAATCTGACATTCCCTCTCGCTCCACACGAAGCGAGAAAACTTATATGATGGTGTCTAACCCAAAACAAAAATTGTTCATATTTGTGCATAATGTCACATGGAACAACTTCTCGCCAAGATGGAACGGGTTAGCCTTGAATTTGGACTTAAGATAAACCGGAATAAAACGAAAGTGATGATTGTCGACCGCATGAATAACAATTCTCCAGAAATTACACAAATTGCTAATTATGATGTGGTGCAATCATACATTTATCTGGGGGCCTTAATTACGAACAACGGTGGATGTATCGATGAAGTGAAGAGGCGTATGGCAATTTCCAGGTCTGCGATGGACAAGTTGAGGAAAATATGGAGGAATCGCAACATATATAGAGCCACAAAAATCCGGCTAGTTCGGGCACTTGTATTCCCCGTATTCTTGTACGCCGCAGAAACGTGGACCTTACGGGAAATAGAGAAGAAGAAGATAGACGCCCTAGAGATGTGGTGCTGGAGGAGAATGCTCGGAGTATCGTGGACTGAATTCCGTACCAACGAGTCTATACTTCTTCTTACTCGGCATCAAGCAGCGTTTATCGTCTTTGGTACAGTCTCGTATTTTCACCTTTTTTGGTCACGTATGCCACAGAGGGGAAGTGGCTATTGAGCGACCTGTAGTTCAGGGAAAGGTTGAGGGTACCAGGCCACGAGGAAGGTCGCCTATGAGGTGGACTGACCAGATTAAAGCGGCAGTAAGTGGCTCATCATCACTGTACGAATGCACGAGGAAGGCGGCCATCAGAGAGGAGTGGCGGCGCGTTGTGAAGCTTGCCACCAACACCTGAAGTGATGACCACGACCACTCTGTCAAGAGTGATATCGACAAGGAAGAAGTGCATAATGTCGTGATTAATCATTAGATCAATTTTACTAGATGATAAATTGAATTTGATTAAATTAAAGTATCTAAAAAAGTCACAAAATTAAATATCGCCACAATCTGTTGTTTTATCATTACTTAATTTGCTTGTAAAATCAGAAATTAGGTCGAAATTGTCTTTGAGTGTTTTAGCCGATTGTGTTTCCGTTTTTGACTCATTTACCTATATCAACTACAGTCACAGATTTTTTAAAGCAATTTTGAAATAACTATCATCATAAAACACGTCACATCATAAACGTTTTTCTTTCTTTCTTTCTATCCAATAAATAATGATTTTAAAGTTATTGTGTTGAACTATATAAAGAATCGTAAATCTTACCTGTATCTATCCAACAACTACAACAACAGCATAAAAGCACGAGTAATCACACAATATCTAATCTTATAAGCGCGATGACTTACAAGTTCGTAACATAAGGAGTCATTAGGAGGAGTGGCTGATCCATCATCCTGTCAGGATCCCGCTCCCGTGTGACTGGGAGCCATTAGCGTCTTCATTTTGTGGCCGCTTTAATTACTTGTTTAGACGTAAGTCGAGGATGAGCTGAAAAACGTCTGTGCTTAGGTGATTGTTTTAAGTTTGGCTAGTGTTCACGAAATTTTTGGATATTAGGAAATTTTCAAAGACTTAAAGCCAAAGCGGTAATGAAAATAAAAATTCAACAGAAAGAATTCACATTTCTACGAAAACATTTAAATTATAACTGACATGCAAAAGAACTCTATCCATTATCACACCGATAATGCAATCCAACATAAAAATCAAACTAGTAACTCCAATGACCAAAGAAATAAAATTAACCGCCACGCCATTTGTGTAAATAATCTACATTGCCATCTATACCTCGACATGGAAACCTTAGATACAAATCTACCAATATTGCTGATTTCAAATAAGAATCAACCGATCGATCAAGATCTAAGCTTCATAAAGTCGTTTTATCGAACGCCGAGGTAAACTTGCTAATAAATAATACTATATATCTAGCTTCAGTCAATATAAATCACATATTAATACCAGATAATAAGATTAGTATGATTTCTCTGACAGATATTGATTGCCTAGCAAATAGATGGGGGGGAGGTAGATTAGATATTGTTAATGCACTTATTATGGCTAAAGATTGTGTAAGTCATTACTCTGATGATCTCTGAACTTTAGATATAAAGGGTGAAGGTGGATTAATAGAAATAGTGAGAATGAATGTGCATATCGTAATGAATGAAATACTAATACATAACGAACTAGTAAAAAATGATGCAGTCAAATTATCATTGTTTCTTGTTATAAAAATATGAATTAGTAAAGTTTATCTGAACTTAGAATTCCGCGTTGATTCAAAAATTATCACAGTTTATAAAACAGTTTCTAGATTTTTTCCTATACTTGTGCTATGAGACCTTGCTTCTTCATGCCAAAATTCCTAGGTCAACGGGAACCTTATGAATTTTGATTGAGAGTGTCGAAATATATGTTTTTTTGCGACACAAACGGCCTTATCTTTTATTTCGTTAACTCAGAAGTTTGATTTTTTCACAGCTTCAAGGGAGCAGACCTGAATATTATGATCTTAATTTCAACTCGATACCTGCACGCATTCTCGATATAAAAGTTCTTGACAGACAGACAGACAGACAGACAGAAAGACGAAGACAAAAATTGAAACCCATATATAAGATCACTTTGTTAGTGATCTTATATGGGTTCCATTTTTTTCCTTTTTGAGGTACGGAACCCTAAAAACGACCATTTTATTTTCTCTTAACTTTATATAGATTTAAAAGGGTGAAAGGTAGGTTTATAGAAATGATGAGGATGAAAGTGCATATCATGATAAATGAAATACCAAAAAATAATGGACGAGTAAAATATGATGTAGTAAAATTGCTATTGCTTTTTATAATTTTCATCGGCATCGAAAAAGTTGAAAAAAAGACGATGAAGTTGACCTTTTGTTAATTTAAGCTCGTCATTCTATAGTTATACCATCTTTTTCTCGTGATTTATGTCTACATTACATCCTGACATAAATGGCATCTTATCGTGTAATTACCGCAACTACATAATTATCTGTACTTACATACATTGCTTTCCCAATTGTTCGAAGTAGCCAATTTAGTGCATAAACTGTAAATAAAAATATCAGAGGCTGATCAGATCAAAGTGACCTCACATAATTTTGCAACACGATATTATCCTTAAAGGTTATCAAAACATCTATAAAACTTATATGATGTTGGTAAAAAATTAAGTAATTTAACGTTTTACTTTCTCATTCGACTCAAAAGACCAAAATTACACGTTAAGTGTCATTAACCAAATGTCACGAACGATTGTCTCAAAGTGACATTAAAGAAAGCTACTTGGTAACGTGTCATTATAAAGATATAAGGGGCCAAGTTGACAACTTGGTTACAATAAAAATGAGTTTTGACGTTGACAAATTGCTGGCAGAGGGCGCCCCGGGCGGGCTTGTTAATGTCGCCAGGGCGACTACAGTGTGTGCGAAGTTGGAAAAAATGTAGAAATATTTGCTGCGTGGATTTATACGTGTTAAATATTTTTTCATAGTTTTTGTTGTAATTTATGTACATTGTCTTTTTTATCTAAGTGAATATCAACAGATATCAAATCAAAATGTGTAAATCTTCCATGCTCTTACCTATTTTTTACAAATTACAGAGTTGTTTACACTTTTAAGTTATGTGCAACATTTTACGCACATAATTTAAAAGTGTAAAAATTTATAAGACATGTAATCACAGGATTGTGAGAGAAAAAGCATAGATTGATACTTTAAATTACTAGATCAAAAAAATACAATCATACAAGATTTAATTACCAAAATTATTATAATTGAGGCATATTTGAGATTACGCTATAAATTTTAGCGATATTATAAATTTAAACTTAATTTTCCATTTTAAAATTGATGCTTAAAAATTAATAAGCTGACCTTAATGTATGAAGTCATTAATTTATGTTTTATAAAGTCAAATTGTTATTTTAATGTCATGTTGGTACGGAAAATTTGTATATTATTAATTATTAAAATTCGCGTTTTAATGAGCATTCCAAAATTTGATATCATCAGCAGAATTTTATGAGAAGCAGATTGAAGAAACTAAAATGTTGAGAATCTTGTTTAAATTTATTATAAGTAAAGACATTTATATTCAAGTATTAGACATTTATATCCATTTTATAACCGTGTGACAAAATAATAAAATTTTAAAGTTTGGAAGTTTATTGCTCATTGATTGTTGTTAACTTTTTGCTGGGGAACATCAGGATGTTGCTGTGTAGCTGTGCTGATCGAAGAAATATTCCACAGTAATCATAACGATATCTTCCTTATTTTTAGAATCCTATGGCCGCGTTTCCTTCTGCAAACACATTGTATTAAGTTGCATTTCATTGCGGGCTACCAAGATATAATGTGATTTGTTAGTCGATCGTACTCCGTAATATAATTGACCTTGCAAGCAATTTCTCCTTGCAGATGCAAACGTAGGCTTAGGGCAGATCAGTGACTTAATTTGATGACTTTCCTTGCAAACATGTTATGCATCGAAAAGGTGACTAAAGCTATTATTTTCACTTATCTCTCGCTTCTCTTTGCTCATTTTTGTTTGATACAAAAGGTATCACAGCCATTAGTAGCGTTCATCAATACAAACAAGCATCAGTCATAGCGTGACTAGATAATGATTGAAAGAAGCTTCCAACGAGTTTGATCTACTTGCGACTTATGTATAAGTCTTGTGTTTTCTTTGCTTTTGTGGTACTGGGTATTTATTATACTACAACCTTTTTCAGTCGTGTCTGCAGCAGCTATGAGTCTTGGTATTTATTGATGGACCCTCACCCCCTTGAGATAGGGGGCAATAAAATAACTGAAAAAATGAGGGGGTACACCTCTCTGATATGTGTTGGACCCTGAAGCCCTGTACAGTTTGTACATAATATCATTAAACTGTGTCATTACACCATTTACGAACTGATATTCTTAAGCTCATATTCGTTTACGCTCTGGATAGACTCACATTGGCTTATGGATTGGTGTTGTTAAGTCAGGGCCTTGGATCTTGTTAAACCATCTATAGCTAGCGTATAAACATGAATTTTGTCAATTTAAGCCACTTTTGTTGTCATTCATTGGATGCGAACTGCGCAGGACAGGTTCAGTTAAAAAACCAGTGTCAGGCAACTGCAACGTGGTTGTCTGGCATTATGCTGAACTGGACTAATTTGGCGTAGCCGTGAGACATATTATTAATTTTATTTCTCCATATTTTTTATGTATAATTTTAGTTTGCAAATCAATTACTTGTTTCAATTAATTGAATCATGGTGTGCCAAATAAACATATTTTCTTTCTTTTCAGGACCAGTCGATAAAAAAAGGAAGTAAAATTTTTACCAACACGCAAATAAGCTTTTTTATTTCCTCCCACAGTCTCAAATTTGGTATTTACTACTTACTTGTCAGGTCGTTCTGATGATTGAGTAACTGTCAGAATTGGAGTTGATAAATGCAATCAATATTTTCTTTAAAACCTTATACCTTGACATAAAAAATAAAATATATTATTAAACTGACAAACAAACCACATTTTATACTTGTAGTACAGCTACGTAATTACAGTATCAAATTTGTCATGTATCTATATTCATTAGTATGAGTACACTCAATATGAACCAAATTCCTTCCACCTTATCAGTCCTTACGAAAGGCCTCTAAAATTGACTTCAAAGCCATAAATTTTGTGTTAAACCGACGCCGATAATGCCTATATAAATGTCTACTGGGGATTATACGTAAACATAAGCAAGGATAAGTAAATATATCTCAATGCCATTGGATTTATGGAATTTTTAGGATCCTTAAGACAAGATGGACTCCTTACTTACCTTACCTACCTTATCACATCAAAATGTTTCACAATTTCCACCAATGTAACTGATTGGTTATGGAGTCATTTTATTACTATTAATATCCTCGTGCTTAACAATTATCGTGCTGATCGTTGACTGACCACGCTTGCCTAGAAGTAACCTATTCACTCTTGACGTAAAAACCTCCAGATTGTAGCTATCAGAAAACTCTTTAGCTGTGCGTACAATGAATGTGTTCCAAAACGTTTTGCGATACATTACTTTTGAAAAAGATATTAAACTCGCAGTAAGATTCTACCGAAAAATGTATTTATATATCTGGTGCCTCAGAAAATTAAAAATAACAACACAATCTGTCTTTTTAAACCCAAACAAAATTAACACACAGGTTCTAGAGCGCGAACAGAAGGTACAATTCCCAAGGCGCCAAGTGCAACCACCTCTCAAATCTGACAAGAGCATGAATAAATCATAACCGTTCTCTGTAATAAAGTAGCCATGTTTATCCGAACATTCATTTATCACCGTTTTGCCAGCCTACTATAAAATGACCCTTCAAAACTTTGCCCTCCGTCCTACGTACAGCTCACAGCCACTGGTCCTTCGGCATTCATGATTGCACCAGTCATCAATCAACCGAGTCGGTTAGAATGATGGTCGGTATATTGCGTAATGTGTTTGAAGAATGTTTATTTGTAAGCTTTTTGTGAGTTTTTTTCAAGTTGTTTTTGTTGATTAATAGCTTGATGGATGGACCTCAAGGATGGGATTGCGTTTTAATTGCTAAAGTAATTTTGTTTGGGAGGATTAGTGGTAATAGTGTTTGGAGTTTGATGTGTAAAGTTTTAGTGAAAAATTATTATCTCTCACACAATCAATTTTTGATTAAGAGTGAACATAAGCTACATGGATATGGACAAATCTGCAATAAAAAGCGTCTAATATATTGCTGGGGAAGAATATTGAAAATTTGTGTCTAGTGATGAGCTTGGTGATAATCTAACAACTAGTTCCAGAAAAACTACGGAACGTAAAAAGTTACTTTAATATTTTCACAGCACTAATGTGCTCCAATTGCCTATATTTTGTACTATTACAATTTTACAATACACATTTATGTTATAATTATACATATTTTATTTTGCGTGAGATTGCGACAGTCGCTGTCTCTATATCACTATGAGATTCTGCCGAAACTGTCCACCATGCCTCGTATTATCATGATAATGTATAGTTTTTTAATTTGGGTAAACGTTTTTTTCTTGATATTGCACCTACCTCTGTTTTCGCTTTAACCAAAGGTCGATTGGTGAAAAATCTGCCTGGAAATGTTTTTGTGCATAGAGTATTAAATAAAATAATTAAAGAACTGCACACAAGAAAAAGAAAAACTATTAATGATGAACCTCAAAATTCTGCAAAAGAAAATAGTCCCTAAGATAATAAACATGACGCTTTTAAATTGGTTACTTTAGCAGATGCCAAGAAGCTTGAATATTTCATCGCTTCTGTGAACAAATGTGTCGATGTACACATTTGATAAACGTTGACAGTAATATAATTCGAAATTACTCGTCGACAGAATATCAATGTGTTCCTTGGAGTTGAGGGTGATTAATTTATAAAGACATGAGTGAGTTTATTTTCGTTATACTATGTTTGCATAATGGAATATGGTGGTCTACGAAATGTATACAATTCATTTAAGTGATTAAATGTATAGCTATTTATTAAGGTAATTTTTCATATAGTCGTGTTATTTAAATCGAAAATAACACGGAAATATTCATTAAATTACATCTTAGTGATTTATACATATTGCCAATATGAATATCGAAAAACGCTATGATGAATATTATCCACATCAATTCCAATTATTTTCGTGCCAAGAATCTGAAATTGCTACTCATTTTGAATGAACAGCATAAAAATAAAATTGAACACACGTTTATTATGCGTGGCATTGACAAACGTTGAAAGGTAGACAATAAAACAATCATCTATCCAATTTATCCTTAACGTCATCGTTTGAAATTGGATCAATTTTAGTCAATTTATCATAATGATTCATTATCATTGGTTATGTCGATAATGTATGACCTGAATGCATTATCTAGATTAGCTTTTATTAGTACGTAGGTTATATATGGATGATATCATTTGTGAGTGATTTATGAGAGTCATTTTCGAATGTCTACGGTTTGATATAATCGCACATCCGTGCTTATGGTATTTATGATATATGGTGGTGAAAGTAAAACTAAACTATAACTGAAGTCCAAGATATTGGACTACCGAAATTATTTTTTAATTGATTTCTTAAACATGAGTAGTTTTGTAACGTAGTAACGAACGTGAATGGAAGGATTAAGGACATGTAAGATGATAACTTACAGTTTAGTATTTATTAATATGCAGGTAAATATGTACATACATTCAATTTTTAGGGTTCCGTAGCCAAATCGCAAAAAACGGAGCCCTTATAGATTCGTCATGTCTGTCTGTCTGTCCATCCGTACAGTACACCCACTTTTTTCCGAAACCATAAGAAGTTATACTGTTGAAACTTGGTAAGTAGATGTATTCTGTGAACCACATTAAGATTTTCAAATAAAAATTGAAAAAAAAAAACAATAAATTTTGGGGGTTCCCCATACTTAGAACTAAAATCAAAAATTATTTTCTTCAAATCCATACGTGTCTATAGATAGGTCTTCAAAAATGATATTGAGGTTTGTAATATATTTTTTTTTTTAAACCGAATACTTTGCGCGAGAGACATTTCCAAAGTGGTAAAATATGTGTCTCCCCCTGTAACTTATAAAATAAAAAAATATATGATGTACATTACCTTGCAAACTTCTACCAAAAATTGCTTTGAACGTAATCTAGTAAGTGGTTTTTTTTTAATACGTCATAAATCGTAAACCGCAATTTACCATTCAAGTTTGTAGGGAATCCTCAGTGCGTGTGTCCGACTAGCACTTGCCCAGTTTTTGTTTAAAAAAAATTGTCATAAAGCAAATGACAAAACGAAAGTCACGTCAACGCCACATTAAGTCTTTTTTTAGGTTGAAAATTATCAACTAGTTTCTCCCGCTCTTGGTGGATTGAGAACCAGTTTAAGACTTTTAATTACTATAATCTACATGTGTTCCTTCAGTTATCCTTTCAGGGCTGCGGTAACTCTTTCAAACAATCCTGCAGTCCAAGGTCACATTGAGTTTGATAAACATAATTACTTTTGTAAGAGGATTAATTTGTTTATTATACTTACCTCAAAGCTTACAAACAAATCGCAGATCCCTGTAATGATATATATGTAATCAATAATTGTATCAATCAATTTACTTTAGGAACATTTTATCTAATTATGTGGTTAGACTTCCTGCATTGTAAAAAATATACGTAAATGATTTATATCTCACAAATGCGCAGGTGATTATTTTGACTGGTATTAGGGTTTTACAAAATTATTTCCCAGTATTGTATTTTGTTCAATTTATAGTAACACGTGTATCTTCAAAGTAACTTATTGTCTTATTTCTATCAGATTCTGAAGTAACCTTTTTAGAATCACGACTTTTGACTGCGTGGGAAGTTCTACAGCTTAACATAATTTGAATGAAATCGCCATAAAAGTTGTTGGCAGGAGTACCTTGTAAGCATTCACGACTTTACTATTCAAGTCAGAATAAGTTTCTTATCGTAACAAGTCGGTACCACAAAGTTGCACAGCCAAATTTATTATAGTAAGATTGTATTCATACAAACAAACTGCAATTACCAAATATAAAAAAAAACCTGACTCCATAGTCAAACGACACGTGATTTTATACCAATAAAAAACACCATCATTTTTGCATCTAGTGGCTTACGGCCATATTAAATTAATTTAATTAAAATTTTACGTAATTTTTCTTCATTTTATGACTGCAATTTAGTATCCAATCATGTTAATTTACAAAAAAATACAGTCTGGAAAATAAAACCCAACAAACTACCGATATCTTTGAATTTTATAAATGACTGGTCTGACTTCAAAATTTCTTAAAACACACTATTACATTGGAGCTATCAAAAGCCCAACACTAAAAAGATGAAGACAGAAAAAGATAGACAACACTATCATTAGAGCGACTATCCAATTTCCAACCTTATCGCTGTTGTCTAGCGTATAAATTAGATTATCAAAGGAAGAAGTATCAAGTAATTACTCACGGCCGACGGCGTGATACCGATTGACTTTGATAAAACGCCCCAACCTACTTGTTTAACACGATTTATTACCTGCAAGCCACGAGAGAGGGCCTGGACGGCCGTCGCAAAGAATCTAGAATTTTTATTAGATGTTGGAGGTGATAGCCGTGAGGTGATAATTTGAAGACATGAGAAATATCTGAGGGTTTATTAGTTGTCGACTTTGAAGCAGTGGATATATATGTAATGGATGACTATCATGCATCTTTGCAAGTTAGTGGATGAGCCAAAGAGGTAATTGTTGAGTCAACAGCTGATTCTTTGTTCAATATTTTAATCTTCGACGCTTCAAATCAGCCAGATATTAACTGGTCTTAAAATTATACGGGGAAATAAAACAGCAAGCAAATTAAAAGATGTAAGCTCTGCAATATATTTGAAGTTGTCCAAGCAACGTTTCATATTATCATAGTTTATATCATTGTTTGTATCATAGAATTACTTAACTAACAAGTACAGAAACTATTTACAATGAATCACAAACATTTAACCTAAAACCACTTTACGCATACACAACAGAAAAAAACTCACATAAAGAACTTTATAAACGACTTTAATGACTTATCTAGAAAAATCAAAGATTGTGAGCTGTTTGTATTATTTAAAAACATTACTATGTTCAAAAGATTGGATAGTAATCAATTTTAGAAACCCAACTGACACAAAATAAATTTCATTATATGTGAACCTATAACTTAATAAGAAAATAAATTCTTTAAACATATATTATGTTCAAGTCTTAAAAATTTGCGCGGAAAACCATGATATAATTAATATTTTCGCAATTAGAATCTTCTATAGATGCTCGCGCATGTCATGCAGCAAGAACCACATTTGATTAACCTTATAATTAACCCTGGAAATCTATTTCCATTCTAACGTCAATTGATACTGATTCTTCTTGACATATCGATCGACTCGGTCGAACATAACATTTCAATAATTGTAGATCAAATGATTTTTGCCCTAGATGCAAACGATAATGTCGTCACTCTAAGCCGGGTGGTCCTACACAATTGTGGCTGTGAATAATATTAAAAAAGAAAGCAATTAAAATGTAACGCTTCATTAATTTGGAAAAAATTAAAGGTCAATTGATACAGATGTTTTATGCGTCAGAGATGTTTAATAGAATGTAATCAATGACTAATGTGTTTGAGGTATGGGTAAAAAATATATTGGTTATTGAGCGTTTTTGCCACGTGTTTGTATGTTGAGTGTGAATCGATAATCATCATGATATTTTAATAATTATAATACCTTGTCTTACCTTGATGTGGACGGGGACTAAATGTAACGACGAACAATTTATTGAATTACT
The DNA here is from genome assembly GCA_961205895.1 of Mythimna pallens. Lineage (NCBI taxonomy): Eukaryota > Metazoa > Arthropoda > Insecta > Lepidoptera > Noctuidae > Mythimna > Mythimna pallens. The sequence goes on along the minus strand of OY540828.1, from coordinate 25,548,110 downwards.
TGATCATGTGATTAAAGTAACAACTTTGTTGCTTCCTTGTAATTACGAAGCTAATTTGTAGTCGTCATTATTTTTATATAATGGTTAGGTTGTCAAAGAAAAATAAATATGTTGTATAAGACATAGTAATAATTTTTATGACATACGTTTTTAAGTTCCAGAGTTAAAAGTGTTTTGAAACTATTTTCAGCAGGCGCTACTGAATTTTTATTTAACAAATTTTGTCTTTACTTTCAATCACTTCCTATACGTTAAACTGCCGCATCCACCACACATTATGTCTAGATGGGTTCCCACTCCTTGGGCCTCACAGCGCGATGATCTATCAACTTGTCTTCACAAGATTAATGCGTGCAGATGATTGACGATTCGCGTTGTCGGCGTGCCTCTAATGGTACGTATGGCCAATGTTTGGAGCTTGGCAGTTGGTGACAGATGTTGGTTTAAAAACACTGTATGTGTGTTCTGTATTTTCACACCCATTTTCTTTTGACCGTGTGTAGAATTTTAAGCAGCATAAGCTTGGGAACTTCACTCACGTTTGGGTGGTCTAAACTCTGCAACCCTATAGCTATTGTGAAAGTGAGTGAAAGTCTATCTGGATAAGGACACTGCGAGTCATATCAGCAGTAAAGTTTTATTAGTACTATAAAGTGCACTGTTATGACTGTCCAATGGAATGCCTCTAGAATGGCAGATGTTGGACATTGTGCAATGTTTATTGTCATCAAGTAATTGTGTCTAAAAACTTTTAAATTATTACAAGTACAGACTGACAAACAGAACAACAACAACAACAACAACTTCTGTCAACATTGTATGTACATACGCTTTTCGTAAAATTAGTTTGGGTGGTCCTTATTATGCCGTCAATAAACATGATTATCTTGTTGTTCTTGATTTAATCGACTCTGATGTCCTTTTTAGCACCAGATACAATATCGTATTATTTCCTTGTGTGGGCCGCACAACAAAAATTATTTCTTGTAAATGTAATTTAGAACAAAATTTTATACGCTACAAGAATGTTGAGAGAAAACGTTAAATTTCAACATGTCCGCTTTGCACAAATATTGGTCAGTAACGACCAACAAAAAAGTTGGCATACAGTTAAAAATGAGGCATGAAAGTTTATTTATAAGACGTCTTGGCGGATGTCTAGTAGACAATACGTATGTTAAACTTAAATCAACTTGTCTCACGATCAAACAAGAATGTTAGACCACTTTATTCCTTTTGATTTTTCTACGAAATATTTCCTTTGTTGACATAGCGTAGATGATGTATTGAGGATTCCATTAGCATAGTAAACATTGTTTTCATGTGAAAAATGTGAGTGTGAGTGTTTGCTTAGTTTTGACTGTCTTGTGGTCTAATGCAATATGTTGCTTGCGTTTTTGAGTATGACATGTGTTTGTCTGACAACACAAAATATTAGTCTTCAAAATTTATGCAACAAAAATAATTGGGATTTTCCATGTTGAGAATTTTGTTTAGTTAAAAATGCAAATACTTACATAAAATTACACTCATTGTGCAAAAACTAATGAGTCTCAAAGAAAAGTTGTGAAAACAGCACAATAATTGCCCATTAGCTACTGAACACCACTGAACGTAGCGTCATTATCATCATTGTTTCCACTAATGACACCACTTAGCGAGTGCTCGTTAAACTGGCTATCACCATACAATTGTCAAAGAACATCTAACAAAGAAACTTATTAAACAACGCCGTCATTTTCCTCAATTCGTCATTACCTCTCATTACATCACTTACCTGAATCCCGTTAGTAAAACACGTAATTCGCCTTGTTCTTCGTGTAAGTAATAAAATCTAGATTACTGTGAATCTAATTATGAACACAACAGCTTGGTGCAATTATTTCAAATCTGATAGACATGAATCTTGGAAACCATCGCGTGACCGGCGGCCTGGAGCGGGCCGTCAATCATAAGGTGTCAAAGCATAAATACTTACTGGAAAAGTAGACGCGACTGCTTTTTCCGCTTTAATTTTTCATGCTCCTTTTGCTTTTGTGCACAAAGGAAATTGATATTCATATTTGTAACGGGCACGCCTATCACTTTTTCCAATGGTTTCTTTTTCGTTACATTTTTTTACTCTGTGTTGTCAAGGATATCCTTGGCAGACGATTATGTATTTAAAGCAACTGGTTGTTCACGTTTTGTTTCTGTCTTTCAAGTGTTAATGTAAGTAATTAGTTAATGTATTAGTATGGCAGCTATTTTAAATGCAACTGGCTTATTCGCTATTCAACCATCAGTTTTCTACTCATCTAAATATTCATTATCCTTATTATATACACTTCAAGTATTTTTAAAGAATATATTACCCGTCGAATCTGTTTAACTTCCTAACCTAATCTTTATTCCTTTGCATTGAAAAACTGCAAAGAGTTGAAGTCTGTCATCACTGTGAAACAATAATGAACGAGGGAATGTTCGCCTTCATTACTAGCGACTAAATTAATGCTAATTATCTGCATCAGTATAGCAAAAATAATTTATTGAACCTGAGATTCTGTTTCGTGTAGAAACAGATAATCAACATGCCAACCAGTCAATGTTGATAACAATAACAAACTAGAAACTGCCACTGATTTATTTATTTTGACAGGCAACGGTAAAATAAGTAATAAAATAAATGAAAATGTTGAAACAAGTGAAGGTAAGTCGGAAAAGAACATCAATATTGACAAGGATATAATGTGCAATGGAGGTCGAAGTACTATAATAACAAAGTACCAGTAACTTATCTTGTCGAAGGTGAAATAAAATATCATTGTGATGCTCATCTTAAAGCCATCAAACAAATGAGACATCATCAGACGTGTCGTGTAAGTGTCAACGTTGCAACGATTGCGTGCGCCTGCGGCTATAGTGTTGAATTATTAGCCCAGGAGTCAGAGCATGAAATTAATTCTTACTATGTAACTATAATGCGTTTTTGTCTCGATCGATTTGAATTATCTGCTAAGATTAATAGCAATTGAAATTTTAATCTTGAATGTTTTGAATAGGCCTGAGTAGATGAATAACGAGATTTTTTTGTCGTTGTATAGTTTTTGCTGTATGATTCCCATAAAAATTTTAATAGTCATAATTTATTTCTATTTTAAAACAAAAGCAATGTGACTCAGAAGGATAGTACCAAGTTTTTTAGACTAGTCAAGGAAAATAAGACCTTATTTAATGTATTAAAATTCATAGCAACTGGTTAACTTTAATGCAGAGAAATAATATTTTGAGATTATGTATGCTACTCTATAGGTAATACTTTCTCATATAATATGAAACAAAATTACACCTGCACCCCACAGCATATTAAAAGTTATAGATAATAATTTATCACGTTAATAGCAATAATTATTCATCGCTTCATTCGAAGGAAAGTGATAGTAAAAACAGCTTATATTTCAATTTAAACTTGGCACGACTACCAATTTGTATTTACGTCTGGCCAGCGGCCGATCCAATTAAACTGATTGATTCGATTGATTGAACAATATTGATTGGTTAACGCTTTAGAAATGATTCGGATAGAAACGTTGGATATTGTAAAGGATATATTAAAAGGACTGTTTGTGAATCCGAGGTAAAGTTGAAGGTGGTTTGGCTTCAAGTTGGAATTTAATATTAGAACATAACAAAATGGGTTATACAGAAGTTACAGGAAGTGTGTATTATTAATTGCTTCCTTAATATACCTGCGGTGTTCACTTAACCAATAGCAATACCCATCAATTTGATAATTCAACCTCATTCAGTGTGTTGTATATGTATACTTTGTCCAACAGTTTTTTGAACAGCACGATGGATAATGCTTTATATGTTATCTACTCTGTTTACATATATTTAATTTTATTAGCTCTATGCCACCAAAAACTACAATAGATAAAAATCTAGCTCTCAGCCTATATATTGCAAGTAAATCATTCGTAGACAGCATCGCATGTCTAGTCTTGAGATTCTTAATAAAACGCTAAATGAGTTTTCCTTCTCAGAATATTCATGTAGGAAAATACAACACTTCCCCAATGACAATCTTATTAAGCACGCAGTACGTCAGTGAAGGATGAATGACAGTTTTGATAGATATTTTATGTATGTACAAGTGATTTTTAGTGAGAAGCAGTATGGAGCACCTTTACAGGATATGCGTCACCTTTCCTCCTCGGCCTGCACAACCACCGGCACCTTCCCTGACTTAAACAAGGCTATCAACAGATCTATTCAGAAATCCAGAGCACATATGGTTCAGTTAAAACTTGAGTCAAATCGATAAAAAAAAAGAAGAAGTGAGAAGCAGTCTTTTCCTGGACTTCACCACTTTTTCACTTTATCTACACTCAAAATTACCATTTTTTAATAATAATTATTTATTTATTTAGTCATAGGAGAACCAACAGCTATAACTAAAGAATAACAATAGTATAAGAGACATTGAGCCAATTACAGGTTCTCACGGGTAGAAACAGGTAAAGTAATAGAAAACTTACGATCACTAATAAGCACGATAAAAAAAAGAACATAATTAAACATCTCAGTAAAATTAACACTATGCACTTTTGAAAAAGTCCGCATTCAGCTGAGTGCATGCCGAATAGGTTTTAATAGTAAACGGGTCAAAAGAGAACTCTTTACAAAGAACATTAAAGTCCTTACACGCTCGCACCACGCAGGAGTTTCGCCTGTAATTAGAAGAGGAAGAAGGAATAGAGATAGGTGGATTAAATCTAACCGATCGATTATGAATGTGATTATAATAATTATGAATGTGATTATAAATAATTATGAAACTGTTTCTATTTTCATACATGTTTTATTATATTCTTTTTTATTTAACTTATTTACATATAAATTAGTATTATTAATTTTTAATGTACTGTATCTTTTTGATGACTATGGACTTTCTTACCGGTTTTTTTCCATAGTATTTTTTTAAAACCATATTGTAGGTACATCAAAAGCAGTTTATTTGATTAGTGTCATCTTTCTGCTGTCTTTTCCTCCGAATTTGACTTGTTCGAAACGCCAACTTTTACCAGCTAATATCGTGAAAACCTAATAATTAGACCAGTTCATACCAACCCTAGAACAAATCCAAGCTCCCAGTCTAATATTAGCAATAAATCAGTTGTGAGCAACATCGCGTGTAGAACTCTGAGATTATAAATAAACGCAACGCAACGCGGACTGGACACGACACTTCGTTTAATAGTACACAACATTCTGACGTGAGCGATGCCGCGTTGATAGGCTAACTGCCATTTCTTGCGGATTAATTTATTGAGCGAGTATTTGTCGCTATTGTTCAATGTTGGATGGTTGGAGAGGTGTGAATTGAATAGTAGCTTTGGGTTTGTAGACGTCGAAGTGATGGCGTTCTTTGAGCAAGAATTATTAAGATGATCAACATCGAGTCGATATATGATGATATATCATAAAAGAATTGATGAGACGATTAGAAAGAAAAAAAAATCGAGACTTTACAAACCCTAATGGAAAAGGAAAGGTGTTGAAATTAGGGAAGTAATGGAAATCGTTTTAGTTAATTAAACCCCGAGCGAACGCCGGCGTTCGCTCGGATATTGTCTTTCTATTATGTCTCTTATTATGCTACTCAATAGGTTTATGGAACTAGATGCGAAATCGGAGTTTTTAAATTTGGTTTAACGGAACTAAAATTGGAGGCAGAGGCGGAAAAAGAAGCGTCAAATGAAACACTACTGAAATTAATAAAAACTCGGTTAAGTTTAACTTTAAATTTGGTTTATCAAAACTGAATTCGAAATCGGAGTTGTAAAATCAGTCAGAAGTTTCAAACTCCAAATTGAACCTCCGTAACCACTCTGGTTGAAATATATTTAGAGTTATGGTTAAAAGAGATGTAACCTAAGTTTCCGAAATATTTTTTTCGTGACAAAAGCCTTTATCATAACTCCGAAGAAAAATTACCTCCAAGGAGAAAGGCATATCTCAATAACAAAGAGACCTAAAATCATGGCCTACCCAAGAAGTAGCTTACACACAAGAACATTTTATCTCTTTGTTCCATTTGCGAAAATTTATGTTCACTATCCGAGTCCTTATTTATAACAGCAAACGTATAAATATCAGCCAAAAAAACACAACGAAACTGTGCAGTAAATTCTCCACTTTCCACAAATCAGTGACCGACAACGGACGGGCGTCGAAAAGTTATGTCACTCTCATGTCCGCGTGTCACGTCCTGACGTCCAACATGCCGCGGACGTGACGGGCTTGTCACGCTGACGGCCGCCGGTAATTAGCTAATTGCGACATAACTTTCTCTGCAGTAACATACAACTTTATTGTGATGGAACAAGGTTGATTTTTGGATGTAGGAGCTGGTCAAGAAAGATGTGCTTCATAATTTTCGCCTCATTAAAACAACACATGAATCACAAATGATTGATGCTTATTGCAACGCAATAAAGTTTATTTTGGTATGTTTTGGCGCGACGTTGATCGCTTGTTGTGATGTGTCGACAATGGTAACTGACGTGGATATGACTGCGTCAGTAAATCCCTTAATGAGCTAATCTGACATATATTGATTGACGGTCTGCATCAACTCATAGATTAATGGATTTGTTTGTCGGATTTTTTGTCACATGTCAGTGTCTATGAACGTCACAAAAAGTTAATTATTGAAAATTAAAGTCGCGTAAGACAACATAAAAGGATTTATTATGAAAGTTCAAGGAAATTAGTTGTAAGGAAACAAATTTAAAAACATCAAGTTTACGTTTATGGTTATAAATGATGTTGTTATGCAGACCATATAATTTGTTTTATGTTTTTCAAATGTTGTTAAATACCTAATTGTCAGCTAAAAGAACGAGTATTATCGTACTGTACTGCGTCCAATGTTTCATACAGTCTAAGTGGTAGAATTGGCGTTGCCTCTTCAGTTGTAGCGGTCATTAATTTATTACGTATTCATAGAACGAAAACAAAAGAAGATAATTATATTGAATTGAAAAATGATGTATTTATTAATAAATCAAGTCACACTTAATAACGTAATCATTTGTACACGGAAAAACAATATCCATGGGAAATCCTACAACAACCGTACAATAAATAATTATTCAGTTCAAATCTCGTAGAACAATTACTCAAAATGATTGACCGTTGACAATAATCGCTGTCAACATGCGTCAATTAATTGGTCATTGTCACGCACCTATCGATACGACCATACTGCCTATTATCAAGAACAAACTGGCGACCATTTTTATTGTTTTAACAATCAAAGCTCCAATAGGGTTGCGAAATCAATTAGTTGATTGACAGATGTTATGGATTTGGTTGTCATACCTACAGCACAATGAGGCATTGAGAGTCATTTATTCTTTAGTTTTAATTTAGCTTATAGATTTCGGTTCCCAAACAATTGGTTTGAGTTGGGGTAACATCGATATGATGATTTTTTTCTGTAGTCGCACTCCTGTGGTCTAAATTCTTCAACAACTGAGCATTTTTATTTCATGATAAAAAGTAGCCTATGACATTTAATAATATAGTAGGCTTCTATCTGTAAAAACCAACTAAAACAATTATTTTATATGTGTATCAACATGTTTGGTTAAAATTAAAAAGTAAATGGTCCTAAGATTTAAATGCGACCTTAACTTTCTATAAAACTAAGATGAATACTTCAATGTTCCTGTAACATGTCTCTGTCACAATATGTATTATACGAAATCTAGTCCAAAATTCTGTGTGAAGTAGCGGCAACATCGCAGCGTGAAAGCCTGCATTATGTCAAATGTCGCAAGCGTGTCAACTCACTACATGACGAGATAACGTCACGCTATCATATTTAACAAGTTTCAGCAATCGGCTCCGCCCACGTGTATGTCAGAAATTATTTCACGATAACGCACTACTAGAATAAAAAGCCACGTCTTAACTAATCCTAGATCTTACTTGTATTTCAAAATCGTCCAGCTGTTGGGGAAAGATCGATATGCAAACATCCAAACATTCAGTTTAGGTCAGTAATTGCAAAATGATACACTCAAATCTGTGGTTCTTACCTCAAGAGACCATCTCGGACACTAACCTACATGGTCCTCATACAACTGGACGGCTTTAACTACTACATGTCTGTTGTATGGACTTTAAAGAAGACTTTGGCTTCTAAGTTTGTTTCTGCGTTTTTTCTTAGGGTAGTCAGTTAGGAAACACTGGCCAGTATATATAGATGAAAAAATTGACGTGAAGAAGTATTTTTAAAACCTTTATTGTAAATTTAATATCGTATAACGTAGGTACCATCATCATCTCATCTTCCTGCCCTTGTCCCATCTTATTTGAGGTCGGCGCAACACGTTTTTTTTCTTATTTATCGTAGGTACCGATTGCAGTTAAAGTAATTAGGTACCTATTATGAAGTCTATGATTTGAATCTTTACGTACTTCAAACGTGCTGATATAACTGAAGTTATGATTTGCAATCATCTAAAGTGATTTTCTTGTGTACTTCTTATAAAAAAAAATCATGTATTCCATTTTATGAGAGGGTTATAAAATATCTTATCATTATGTGGGAGCAAATGAAGCCCTGTACAAAATGCAACACAGAAATTGTATCTCAGAATTCCTCGAATAACTGACGCCACAGCGTGTTAGGTGACAGGATGACACGGTGACATATTGTCCGCGTGATACGATAACGTGATCACTGACGTCATATGTGATATTTGGTTACGTAACCCCTGGCATTATAAAATAATTTTGCTTTTTCTTTTCGAGAAAATACTGTCTTTCATAAATTTTATTTAAATTTTACGTAAAGATTTGCTTCCTTGCACATTTCCATAAAAAAGCAAAGTTGACCTTTGCATTTTCTACTGTTCATAATGACCACAATACTCTTACTAAATATTAGAATTGAATGTGGAGCCTGGTCGACCGCAGTGTGTCAGGTGACAGCGCGCAGCGTGACAGATCGGCCGCGTGACACGCTGGCGTGACGGCTGACGTCCGACGTGATTTATTGTTGCGTTTTGTTTGTATGTTTGTTATTTTGGGGAAAGAGAATGGTTGCCTCTTTTTTTTTAAGGTGGGAAATCATCCAAATGACTTTAGTCACCGAACAGCCGGACGGCGAGCTACCCAGTGCTCAAAGTCCGCAAGCCCGCGTCTACCGTGGCTGGTAGTCGGGGTCGGAATTACGGCGGCTAGGGCGTGAGGACCTTCGTTCCCTCACGCGTGCAGCCTCCTCCTTCGCTAGCATTACTGCTTCGCAGAAGGAGGCGACTGCCTGCCATTCCTCCTCGCTCCAGACCATAGCCTGAACCAGGGCCCGACGCGAAAGGTCGCTGCCACCAATTGCCTCCACGAGGACACGGCGGTGCTCCGCCCAAGCGGGGCACACCTCCACCGTATGCTCCACCGTGTCCTCTGGGTGGTCCGCACAATGATGACACCCGGGCGTTGCCTCCGCCAGAATCCGATGCAGGAACCTCCCGAAGTGGCCATGCCCGGTGAGGACCTGCGTCATGCGGAAGGTGAGGACGCCGTGTTGTCGCTCCAGCCACTCCTCAAAAAGAGGGGACTTACCGCCATAATTGTAGCGTGCCCAGCACTGGGTTGCGACAGTCGTCGTCGCCATTCCACCATGAGATCCCGCCGGAACTCGGTCCGCCATGCCGCGACTTGGCGCGGCAGCGGAGTTTTGCCCCGGCGTTGCATCTCCACGCGCAAATCGTGCATGCATGCAAGGACTTGCATGTTGCTTCCAATGGTTGGTTTAATGGTATATGGTAATGGTTTCAATGGTTGCCTCTTGCTGTAAGAGCGCTAAAAAAAATGTGGCTTCTATAAATAAGTAAGCATAAATTAAGTGTAAGTATTTTCAACATATTTCCCAAAGAGTTAGGTTGGGGCATAATTATAGTAAGAAAAAAGGAAGAAAACACATTTATTTGGCACACAGGTATTGTGTATTCCTGAGATAACAATTTTATTATAGAAACTTAAATACTTTAATTTCAAATAGGTACATCAACATAGTATGTCCAGTTCAGCATAATGCCAGGCCACTACGTAGCAGTTGCCTGACGCTGTTTTTCAACTGAACCTTGCTATGAGTCTACGGATGTTAATCATTTTGTTAGGTGTGAGGTAAGTAAAAATATGTATATTATTATAGTTTTAAATTATTATATTAGGTATAAATTAGTTTGTAGTAAATGATAAAGGAGAGAAGTGGTGGCCGAGTAGTAACGGCCCCGACTTATGAGTTGTAGGTCGCGGTTTCAAACCCAGCCAGGCGCATTACTTTGTGTAATTTATTTCATTACCACTGCTCTCAAAACGGTGAAGGAAAACATCGTGAGGAAACCGGCATGTCCTAGAACCAAAAATTCGAAGACATGTGACATCCACCAACCCGCACTGGGCCCGCGTGGTAGATTACGGCCCATTCCCTCTCCTAGAGAGGAGGCCTGAGTCCCAACATTGGGAACATTATAAGGCCGACTATGCTATGCTAAATAATAAATAATATAGATAATGTTTAGTGATTGATATATATCATGAAACAGCAAACAAACCAATACGATATAACCACCACCCATAATAAATACAAAATAACCCAACTATACGTAAATTCAATCGCACAGTCCTTGCGGCTAACAAAAAAAAACCGATTCTAAGTTTTCTGTTTTGTATCCTGCATCGCAGCAATCTGTTTAATAAACATTTAGCCGCTTCTTTCGCTGACTTATCGTCTGGGTGTGGCAGATTGCATTGAAGAGAAATATCCAAAGAATTTCTCTTCCTACTGGCTGATGAATCGGTCTGTGAGACTAGATATACTATTTCTCTTCAGTCTTGCGAATTCAATACTTCCAGATCCAGACAGCTTAGAGGCCAGGGCATTTACATGCTTTGATAACTTTTTCTGGTAGTTTGAGCCCCTCTGGGAAATTTCCTCTTTAACAGTTTTTAATTTAAGGTCTTGTAGAATATATTTGTTGTTGATGCTTTTTGGAATGTTGAACATGCATCTCATTGCCTTAGTTTGAAACCTTTCAAGGATTTCTATGTTGCTGTTGCTTGCAGTTCCCCAGAGCTCAATACCATATGTCCAAACTGGTTTGAGGACAGCCTTATATACTGCCATTTTGCTTTCGTTCGATAGCGGGGAGTTTTTACCAATTAACCAGTACATGTTTCTAAGCTTTGTGTCGAGCTGTTTTCTCTTGACCCAAATGTGCTTCTTCCAAGTCAACCTTCTGTCGAGATGCATGCCAAGATATTTAGCTGTTTCAGCTTGTGGTATTGGTTCACCATTCAATAGAACAGGTGGGCAGTTTCCTTTTCTTAAGGTAAAAGAGACATGGACTGACTTGCTTTGATTAGCTTTAATTCTCCATTGTTTCAGCCACACTCCGACTTCATTCAGGTGATTTTGCAGGTTTTCCGAAGCGATATCTGCATCCTTGTTCACAGCCAGAATTGCAGTGTCATCCGCATAAGTAGCCATGGTGGTATAGGCGTTAGTAGGTACGTCTGCAGTAAACAGGAGGTACAAGACAGGCCCCAAGATGCTGGCCTGAGGAACTCCTGATTGTATTTCGTACAGCTCTGATGTTTCACCGTTAAACTTAACTTCATAGCATCTCTTGCTTAGGTAACTCACGAGTATTGGGAAAAAGGAGTGTGGCAGAAGCTTCTTGATTTTATACAGGAGACCATCCTGCCAAACTTTGTTGAAGGCCTGACTAATATCTAGGAATACCGCCGAGCAATATTGCTTATTTTCGATCGTATGACTGATAGTATCTGCCAATCTGTGTACTTGCTCGATGGTGCTATGACTATGTCGAAAACCAAATTGATGTTCAGATAGTCTATCCAGGTGCGGATTAAGGCGATTTATAATAATCCTTTCAAAGATCTTACTGAGAAGGGGTACCAGACTGATTGGTCGGTAAGAGGAAACTTCCTCTACAGGTTTACCAGGTTTAGGGATCATGACGACTTGTGCTATCTTCCACTGGCTTGGATAGTGTGAGAGCCTCAAACAAGCGTAAAAAATGTTGACTAGGCACATTATTCCCATTCTTGGCAGGTTTTTCAGCAATGTAGAATCTATTAGGTCATAGCCAGGGGCTTTACCAGATTTCAGTCCCATGATCATCTTATCTATCTCTTTAGGACTTACTGGTTTTAAAGGCGTACAAAGCTGGTATGGAGATTTTAAATAGTCTGCAATTTCTTTATCATTGTCTGGGTTGTTACTGGTGAAAGGTTTAAAGACACTCTGGAGATATTCAGCGAACACTGTTGCTTTTTCTTGGTCTGATCTAGCCCAGTCCCTATCCTGCTTCCTTAATGGTGGAACATGGACATTTGGTCGCTTCAGTTTCTTTGTTGCGCACCAAAGCGAGTAGTTAGTATCTTTATAGGGGGTCAAATATGCCAATTTACTTTGCACTGAGCAATTCTCTAAATCTTTGAGAAGTGACTTTAATTTAACCGATTCTAAGTGATTCAACTTACATAACAAGCGATACAACTTGTAGTTCATATTTCTTTTCAACAGTAATGTTTATTAAACCTAAGGTTATACGGGGGAATGTATTGCCATCAGCCATGGGTTCGTGCAACAACCAATATCATAAAAAAAAAACTGCTTGACTCGGGAGTCAGACCTCAAACTGCAGTTACAGGTTTGCGACTGTTAAATTAACAAGACAACCAGTATGAAGATTTCTAGATTAGAATATTTTTTTGATTGAAAATATGTGTAGAAGTACTATTTGCTCTAAAGACGATCAGCATTGCCACGTTGGGCAAAGATTGAGTAGCCCTTTACTCTTTAGTCATGCCAAGTGTAAATCAGTCTTCTCACAGACTGATCTACACATGGCACGACTAATTCTGACGAATTCTGATAAAATGACGTGCATTAGAACCCCTTTTCCCAATGTTTCGCCTTCAATCGGCTAAAATTTATAATTATCAATCGTCGAATCCGACTGGGCTGGGCTGCGTTCGGGAAGCTGAGCGGTGTCTTCTCGTCCAATATACAACAGTGTCTCAAGACGAAAGTCTTTGACCAGTGCGTTTTGCCAGTGATGACATATGGTTCCAAAACGTGGTTGCTTACAATGGGCCTCATAAGAAGACTTAAAGTTACGCAAATGGCAATGGAAAGGGCTATGTTGGGAGTTTCCTTACATGATCGAATCAGAAATGAAGATATCCGCAGGAGAACCAAGGTTGCCGACATAGCACGAAGAATCGCCAAACTTAAGTAGCCGCCGAAAGGTTCTGGAGTGGCGACCGTGTACCGGAAGACGCAGCGTTGGAAGGCATCCCACAAGGTGGACCGATGACTTGGTCAGGGTCGCTGTAATCCGATGGATGCGAAACGCACAGGACCGCTCGTGGTTGCGACGCTTGGAGGAGGCCTATGTCCAACAGTGGACATCTTCGGCTGAAATGATAAATGATGATTCGTAATACTTAAGGGGCCTAGGCATCAGCTGCTGTAGCGCAAGAAGAGCCCGCCACACTTGAAATATCCATTTTTTAGAAGCCTCCTTGTATGGCACCAACACCATGCCATTTGCTTTCTTCCTCCACCACGAACCAAGCCGCTATGTATACTTCGATGCGATATAATATAATCAAAGTTTGATTAAATAATGCCTAATGAATAATATTAATATTTTTATTCACATAATATACGTACTCAAGTTATAAATACTCGTAGTTAGTTAACATTTAAGTCATATTATTATGAACATTTATATTTTGCTATTTCCTAAATAAAAAGTTCAATTTAAAAAAATAAAGAAATGTTTGCACAGTAAATTAATTTAGTCAGCGAAGTGACCTTCTTCACAAAAGGATAATAACAACACACGGGACATCATCAATTTCAGTAATTATGAAGCTTAATTATACTAAAACCTTGAATGGAATAATAAAATAAATGAAGATATCATCTGTCAGACTGTACGTGTATCATCAATCTTGTGCTTATTTACGTGCAATTTGAACATCATTTGGAGTAACCTCGAGTTTATCAAAATCGAAGGTTTTAATGGTACGCTATATTAGTATTGAAGATTTAAATTAAAGGTTCGGATGAGTTGTGCATAGTTAAAATACAAAAACTACTGTTTCTTTATTGTTTGCTTGAGTCATGAATGGTAATCATTGGTAAATGATGCACTCGTCGAGTTAAGGTTCAATGTATTCAAGCATCGACGCCGAGTGGCCGGTCGCTTTTCTAGCAGTTTTATTTTCGAGAGAGTGCGTCGGTATTGCATAACTTAATTTCGTCAAAACCCATGCCATCATTGGAAGCTTGAAATCTGACATCAATCTTGCTACGAGATATTGTGTTATCCAGTTACTGGGTTGTGGAGTATCCAATAGCATACATAGGTTGAAGTAAAGGTAGGAAGAGGTTTGGGAAAAGGCTTCGTAGATTCAGATACTTGTGCTATGAGAGAATTATGATTTCCTTGAGTGTTGAAATACATGTTATTGCGACATAAACGGCTGGCGTACCTTTTTTTTCGTTAACTCAGAAGTTTAATTTTTTCACAATTTCAAGGGACCGCAGATATGAGTATATGGTTTTAATTTCAACTCGATACCTCTACGCGTTTCTGAGATAAAGGGTCTTGAGAGACAGACAGACAGACAGATAGACGGACGGACAACAAAGTGATTCTACAAGGGTTCCGATTTTTCCTTTTGAGGTACGGTACCCTAAAAATACTGTTTTGAGATCGCGTTTGAATTTACTCACTTGTTGCAATTACAAATTAACTGAAACAGTTTGTGAAAAAACACATTATGAAAGACTGTGACGAAAATATGTGTCATCTAAAATATCTTTAAAAAACTAAGAAGATACCTACAGGCGACCTCATTACGCCTTACACCTGTAGCCGACTGCAAAGCGAGTGATTCACAGCTCATTCAGACTCAACGTTTAAACGCTGCCTGTGACAAGATACAGCAGCGGCCGCGATTCTAATTGACACGTCTGCGGGGAACGGAAGTAGAGACGATGGTGTATTAGTTGGGAGCTATCGATAGGAAGTAAATTTTGTTTACAGGATTTGGTGATATGGTCTTGTGAAGAGAAGGGATGAAAAAGCAGGGTACTAATAGAGTTATGAATATACATGTGGATGGATGGACAAGGAGATTGAGGCCAAAGACAAGGTGGATGGTGATTGTGTGAGGAGTGATATGAAAAAAGGGACCCAAAGATAGTGTCTGCTGACAGGTTGAAGTGGAAGAAAAAAACGGGTCGTGTCAACAACAAATGGGACAAAGGCAGGAAGATGATTTTATGACTGGTTTTAAAATTGAGAAACTAGAGTCGGCTTGTAGTTCAATGAGCGAAATGGTAACTTAGAACTAAAGACATATTTAATGCAGATTGCCAGTCCGTAGACCAGCCCCCCTAATGCTTCGAGTAGGCCACGCCTCCGATTCCTTTGTTCTGACGTCATCTCATCGCTCAGTCACGTGGTCAGAACGCTTCACGAAAAGATCACATGCCCCCGTAGCCAAGTTGCTAAGGGGGCACGTGATCTTGGCGAAAAATTGCTGTTATTTTTTCTATTCTTTAGCAAACAATGCGCTTCTAACTACCCCTACTACTACTACCCTATCTGTTACGCTGATGACAATACATATTATATACATGAGTACAAAAGAAATACTAATTTCTATAAGAATATTTTTCAGCAGACCTACGAAAGTAGAAATTAAAAAAGGTAGACGTTACTCTGTAAAAACCGGAAAATATGAAGTCTTAAAAACTAAAGATCATATAAACCGACACATATAATTAAAATAATAATAAACACTTCATCATCATCATTTCAGTCGAAAGACGTCCACTGTTGGACATAGGCCTCCCCCAAATGTCACCATAATGACCTGTCCTGTGCGTCTCGCATCAATCGGATTGCCGCAACCCTCACCAGGTCATCCGTACACCTTGTAGGAGGCCTTCCAACGCTACGTCTTCCGGTACGTGATCGCCATTCCAGAATTTTTCGTCCCCATCGACTCATCTGTTTAATAAACACTTATATAACTATATTCCTAACACTATAAATAGATACAAAATATACATACGTACACCCATTGCCCATTGTGACACCCTATTAATTTTAAGTTTTTAATGTAATTTGTATTTTTGGTGTATAATAAATAATATATCTATCTATTTATCTATAAGTATATAAATATCATTGTTTAGAGGAAAGATAATAATTATAAGATATTATTTACATTGTTCTCACATAATAACAGCAACACAAACAATGTACCTAACAATCTACACTTTTGAAGGTGTAATTAGCATAATTTTTGACTTCTTGACACTTCAAAAATGTCTGTAGATGGTATAATCTAAATGAACACTTTGAGATTGATTGCAACAAAATGTCAACGAACTACAAAGTATTATTAACTGCAATGAACAAGCAAATAAAACCATTTAATGTTTTACTAAAAAGGCATTCTTTTAAACTTATAACTTATACATCATCTACAATAATAAATATTTAACAGAGGCCTATTACATTATTAAAATAGCTCGTCTGTTTCCTCGATATCGACCCTTAGTCCTCACTATCGATCATCAGGCGACAGGCGGAAGGCGGCGACGGAAGTAATGGCGCGGGCTGTCACCAGTTGTCGCCTTGTCGTGGTTGTCGCGACTATGTGCGGCTGCGACTAGCTTTGTTACAGTCGCGGCTACGTGCGACTTGTTGGAGTGTCAATGTATCTTGAACTGCTGTATGTATCTAGTTATACTTTAGAGATGCAGGATGAACTAATACATATCGTTTAATCTGGATGGAAGATCACTCATCAGCAAAAGATGGTACTAGTTCCATCTTTTGCGATAAAGCACTTCACAAGAGTTAAGCCTTTGCTCAAAGTGTGATGAAATTTGCAAACAAAAAAATAAAGGTTTCCTTATAGACAATAAGACTTATAAGTCCAAAACCATTCAGCTTTTATGTATGTGGATATCTTTCTAGTTATTTAAGTACTCTCAATTTCTGAATTTATTTTACTCTCATCAACGTCATCACCGTTTCAGCCATAAAACTTTCACTGTTGGGTTAGCTTCCCCAAGTGTCGCCACAACGACCGCTCCTCTACAATTCGCAGTCAACAGACTCCCGCAACCCTCACCAGGTCATCGGTGCTACTTGTAAAAAGCCTTTCATTGCTACGTCTTCTAGTACGCGGTCACCACTCTAGAACCTTTTGGCCCCACCGAACCATTCTTAAGGAAAATCACTAGTTGTATATCTATGAGGGGCTTAACAATTACAGAATAGTGTGACTGGTGGTGACCTTGGCATTTTCATAACGTTCTCTAAACTGGCGCCAAAAATGTATTGTTTAACAAGATTGTTATCTAACTTAAGTCTCATAATTTTTATTCAATTTTCAAATTTTGTATGATTTATGCAAATGCACTTTGTAACTTTGACTGACAGTTGTTTTGTGTCAAAAATAATAGTTGCGGAGTAATTGTCATGAGTGCCACGTCAGTTGTCATGTGTGGGTGAAAAGTCAAGACCATTGCTGATTTTAAAATCTGTCTTTGACTGTTAAATCTGTTTAACTGTGATTGACAATTTGTGTGAAACGATATTCCTGAAGATGTTTTTGTTTTCTGTTTCCAAGGTTGTGAGTATGCGTGAATGCAATGCTAAGAATGAATAGTGATCTTCTAGATATTTAGCTTGTACCGAAATAAAACATCAACAAATTAAGTAATTTTAGAACTTTATTACTTATTACCATATTTATGAAACTACCAAGCTAAGCTCCAACACTAAACCACGGTAATTACTAACAATAACAAGAAAAAAACAACGCGCAATAAATTAATGCAAAAATATCGCGAATTATGCAAATATATCGTGCGCAATTTACTTGGAAAACCTTATCAATAAAAAAAATATGAGTTCTAAGTGCAGTGTGATTATCTTGATAGTAATGAATGCTGAGTTAATTATGATTTATGGACGGTAAAATCCGACGTGGTTTGACTGCGGACGTCGGGACCTTCGGCAGGATATTGCCAACTATACTTAGCGGAATATTTAGTATGATATTGGTTAATAGGAAGATCTACGTCATGGTTATTTATTTATAAAAAAATATATTTCTTACACAAACTCCTATAATCGAAAAGAAAAAATACACATAAAGGAGTACAAAGGTCCTGCTTATTTCTAACGAAATTTCTTCCAGCAGACCTGCGACAGGAGAGTTGGATGAGAGATGTAGACGCAGTGTGTATAAATAATATAGAGAAGAATTAAATAGACTATATTATCTAAATTAAATCATATAACACATACATAAACCAATAACAGTAAATAAATGTACACATAAATAGATACAAACATAAATTAAATTATAAAAATACATATAAATATAATATATAACTTACGAAATGGTAGAGAGGTAATGTTCTTTGACTAGCTTTTTGAAGACAGATATATTTATAGCATCATGGATCTTAGCTGGAAGTGAGTTCTATAGTCGTACTGCATGAAAAGAGATGGAGTTAGAATAAAAATGGGTTTTATGAGCTGGGAAATTGAGATGGTATTTAAGGTGGGATCTGCATGGGGTATCGGCAGGGCGAGTGAACGAAAAACGACCACGCGAGTGGCCAGGATAAGCAGGGTTGAATAGGATGTTGTACAAGAGACATAATACCCGAGTGTTCCTAAAAAGACGGATAGGTTATAATGTCTTCAGACAGTAGTTATATGTAAGTATAATATAATTCCGTAATACTCAATAGTTTGAGGTTAGGATCGACTTCCAGCCTAACCAGATGCATCTGAATATGCGACTGTCTACCTGATTTCCACAACCCTGTAATTGGGTACCTAATACGATGTCTCTTGAAATCAATTTTGAGTGACGTTAGCTTTGAGGAATCTCGGTATATCCTTTCAAATATAAGCTTAAGCATTACATGATCAGCCTTAGAATGTTCCCATCTTCTCCTCTCTAGAAGAGAGAATGGGCCATAATAATGGTCTACACGGACCCAGTGAGCTTTGGTGGATGTCACATGTCCTGGAATTTTTGGTCTACGGCAAGCCAGTTGCCTCATGATGTTTACCTTCACCGTTTTGTGAGCAATGGCATGATGTATCTCTCTTGTATGTATATGTGTGTAGTTGTGTACATCTATACTAATATAATAAAGATGAAGAGTTTGTTTGGTTGAACGCGCTAATCTCAGGAACTACTGATCCGATTTGAAAAATTCTTTCAGTATTAGTTAGATCATTTATGGAGGAAGGCTATAGGCTATCAATGTTGGCTCACTATAACCTTTTTTTATGGCAGTCAAATTTATTCTAAAATAATGCAATATTTGTTTTTACAAACATAAAATTAATATCTATATAAATAAATACAATATTTATTATTACTTAATGTACTTAGACTTCACAAATATTCCCAACTGCTACGCGAACGAAGTCGCGGACAAAAACTATTAAATTTAAAAAAATATGCACTTAGCTCTGGTTGCCAGTTTAGGCCGTTACCACTGGTCACCAGTGCTCACAATCGAAATCTTTGAAATATTTCGTGAAATAACATATCACTAGGCTTAAGTAGCTAAGCTGAAGTTAGTAAGGTCCTCCTCAAAGATCAGTGGATTCATCACTTTATTAGTTACATTTTCTCACTGCTTTTAGCATAATATCTTCACTAACAAAGTATTCCAGCACCCTTTCCATCTCAATTGGTTCCGTATCTGCAGCCAATCAAACGTCGAGAGACATCCACCGTCATGATGAATATGCTTCGAAGTCGTTAATCATAGATACTGCACCATCAATATTGTACGAGAGAGGTGGATACGGGATGTGTCTGAAATGTGTCATAAAATGAACTTAAAATATCATACAGATTGGTCTGCGATGTTTTAACAAGAGGTCAAAGTTGGCACTTTGACAGCGGCAGTCATTTTTATGTTATTTACATTCCTGCGGTACGGGGCGTTTAAGACCTTGTTTGTTTGCTGGGAGAAAACTCATTGTTGAGTCAAGTTTGCCTTTGCAAATCGCTGTATACTATGTGATATTTTTTTGTAATAATGAAATTTTTTAATGAATAATAAAAGAAATAAGGTTTTCTTTTATATTAACAAAATCTCAATGCATAAAATTACATTAAGAAATCCGTATAATTAAAACCACTTACATAACAAAACAGATTACCTTTCACTCCTGACGTTTCGATCTCTCAATCATGTCATTGTTTAAACTCAAAACTGTCACTAAGTAACGCCCACAGTACAAATACACTTAATTACCTATTGTCTAACAAGCTATTATTATATCATTCGATCAATCATGGCTGCGATTTCGATCTATCAAATGCGGCTTAGAAAAATGGAACAACATCGTTATTCTAAAACTACTTCAATGTTGTGATAGCGATCTAAATGAATCGATAAAATAAATCGATTAAAAATGTACATGAGTAATAACATGAACTATTTGAATTTGATTTATGAAAATTGCCGCGATTGCTTCAGATAGTACTTGTTTTATTTTAAATAAAATTCCTCGAAGTATTATTTTTCAGTGATGGATATCTAAATTTGAGTTTCAATGATAACAAGATCCTGTACTTATTATTTTTTAACGCTAATTTCTATACAGTTTAGTTTTTGCAACAAGTACACATCTGAGCTGCCTGGTTTTGGCAAAAATGATATCTAACTAAAACACATAGAAAACAGCCGTTACAATTTCAAATTTTTAGTACAGTTCCAATTGTCAAAATCATTCTAGGCTAATTTTTGTAGTCTTTATGTGTTTACTAGTGGTTGATTACTCCTCAAGTAAAATAATACCTATTTTGAAGCAATAATAAGACTCTTGTCTTTGGCTCCACTACAACTACTACACTGCATGATTTTAACTAAACAATATAGTCCAAAAGTAATTCATATATTTTGTAGGCATAAACTACCTAACGATGATTCAAGTTATTATTGCAAAATTTATTATTATATGACCAATCAAACCACCACATTTCAATTAACACGTCACCGCAAAATCTTACTCTAACCAACATCAACAACATATTAAACGCGTCAATCAAACGAATGCCGCTGTAGTACCGCGAGGCGACGACGGGACGCCCGGGGTGGAAGTAGTGACGGGACGCCAGGGGTAGAGGTAGTGGCGGGCAGCACCTACAGGGCGGTATGATGGATGGCGCGTCGTTAATCACTGCGGCACGCTCATCATTCATCGTCACCACACGATGGGTGCGTCACAGACTGGAGAATGGCAGTAGGTACATGCGTGTCAGGATAAAAAGCTTGCTAAGTATGAGATAGTCTTAGATGATACTATAAATATATAAAATATGGTTTTTTTTTCGGTGGGAAAATCATTATATGATATCCCCCGCTCTTTGGCGAAGCGGGAGATAGTGTCAGACTTTTACTAACGAAAAACCCACTCCTGTTACTTAGTTGCCTTTCGTACCAGGGCCGAGTATCCTTTCAGAATCAGACCCTTGGCTCCAGTAGGCTTCGACCCTGCTGGCGTGCTACGCATTGCTCGCCGTCCGGGTTAAAGATTTCAATGTGATTTGACTGTGAAAGGCTTGATACAAGAAAAACTAAATTACGAAATTTTCATGTTTTACACATCGAAATACAGTTTCGACAAAAACTTAAATTACTGTTAAAAAGTCGCAAAAAAGTTACTTACAATATTTTAATTAATATTTTTTTAGAAAACTAGCGTCTTCAATCACCGGTAAATACACGAAATCTCACAAATTAAAAATTAAAAGGTCATCGTTGGTATACTGTTTTTATTACTCTGTGTACCGGAGGGGAGCTCTAAAAGTGAATTGTGTATCGTTCAAAATTGATCACTTTAATTTCTGTGTTAATAGAACAAATTGTTTTTAGATATCAGAAAATATATTTTGTAAGTGAAATATTACAGACTGACAGACATTTAACAAGATTTTTATGAAAATGATTTAACACGTGCTTGTTTATGTGATTAAAAGCTTGTTTGAGAAAAGTGTTATACGAGTTTTGATTGAAATATTTTCTTGTAGATTGATGTGAAATAGTAAACAGCATAAAAAACCCAACACGAGTGGATGTAAACGTGTATCGATACTTTTATAAGTTCTATTTTCTTTTTTTTTCTTTTAATTATTATTAGTTGAAAGGAAAAGGTCTAGAACTCTTTTTTCCGAAGATGAAATTTTGCGCTGACCCCATTAAACTAATAGAAAGAGAAGGAAAAAGTATAAATTTTATTTATTTTTATTAACTACTTCATAATCAAGAGGACAATAATTCTAAAGCATCTAGTCAATTACGATTTACATAGAAAAAAAGAACTGTAATGAGTGTACCACTAAAATCGGTCTTAATAATAACATTACAGATAGTTTTTATTAACCTTAATTGATTTAAACCACAGAGAATATTTATAATTGATACGAGTATATCGATTAAGGTCAATAAAATTCAAACGACAAAATTTGATCCTAGAAACTGCCATACCCTATCATCAATCATTTTAGTCTAACACATAGACAGGCTTTTCCAGCACCACACCCATAATCCACGAGCAAAATAGTTTCAAGAAAAAATACTTTATAAAAAATACTACAAAAAATATTCGACATATTATATCTACCAAATAGATACATATATCTCCTACCAAAACTACTTCTAATAATAAGGCAATAAATTGATAAGTAAATACATAGACGTGTGCATACAAACATGGGCGAAGCTTGTTTGCTTACGATCCTATGTTTGCCAAGTTGACAGGTGGGCGATTAGACGACGACGTTACGAACGACATTGAAATATGATTTTAATGATAAATGTATACGTATATCGATGGGTTTGGTTTAGGAGTATCACATATTCCTAGGTAGTTTATTTAGTGTGATGAATAATCTACAGCTGAAAAGGCACTGAAAGAAAGAAAATAAAGAAAAACATTTATTTGTGACTCGCACATAACAAACAATAATAAAGTAAGAAGTAACTACTTAATCTATAAATACTTACAGTAAATAAAATAAAATTTAAAAGATTAAAAATAAAAGACCTGTGCGCCAAAACAACACATATCTATGCATAGTCTACGATATTTAACAAAAAAAGTAAAAACATTGGTTCGTATTACTAAAAAAACTTCTCTCGTTACACAAATACATATTATTATTTGCTAATTCTAAAATTTTGTGTCACCTATATGTATAGCACTATATAGGTAATGCAAATATTCTCAACCACCTACCCAATCAGAATCAGAATCAGAATAATTTATTTGTAAACATAGGTCAGATTACAACAGAGTGTGAGGTGTTAAAAATAGGTAGATCCTCTATGTTTTACCCAGAGGCGTACAAATATATGAATTAACAGTGTTAGCCAACCAAATAACTTTCTACTATCTTGCCTTTGACATTTTATACAGTATGGTCTGTCTCAATGCTGGGCAAAGGCTACTTTCCAGTTTTTCCATTTTTCAAATGTTTATATTTCACATAGGCCTTCATGGGCACTTACAAAACGTCAGAAACTAGTGCACGGTTTAAAATTGGGCGTTTCCTGTGGAGAAGAACCTCCATGGTTACTCTTATAAAATAACCATAGTTCCTAGCTGTGGACTAAGTCTTGCTAATTTCTGAAAAAAGACATATAAGTCGTCCCGCCATCTCATTCACGTTCAACACTAAGAAAAAAATGTTTATCCGGATATCTGATAGTATCTAAACGACTACTTAAAAGCTTTGTTTTTGGTTTACAAGTTTCAAATATTTCTTCCACTACTTCAAATATCTCTGTAATTAAGTCTGGTTGCCCTCATGACCTATTCAACTTTATACATTTGCCTTCCACCGATCATTATCAACTTCAACAAAATATTACAGCATACGATTAATCAAACATTGTGAATTATATCTTCATGGAAAGATATACGGTGGTATTAAAGGCAGGTTAGAATTTACGATGCAAATCATTTATTATGATTGTTGATGTAAATTGACCGGCAACATTTGCGTGGGTTCTGACGGTTTATTTAGTTTTACGCCCTTTCCTTTTGTAAGATATTGTGGGTTTATAGTTACGATGTTGTGTGGTTAGACCACCCTTTTGCTTTCAAAATAATTATGTAAGTTGATATAGACAGACATTGATGAGATAGACATTTATGTTTCTAAAATAAGTTTGATGAACTGTTACTTCAAAAGTCTATATTCTAAAGCTATTTTTACTAACTTTTTCTTAGCAAACAATTGCTTTTTACTGGCAAGCAGCTCTTTTCACTATTATATTATAGGTCCATGATGAATTTGTGAGCTATCTCTTTATAAATTATAGCTTTTAAATGATTAAAAAAAAGTGGTTTAGTAAACTGCTATTTCTTACCACAGGGACAGACTTCATGCAATAATTTTCGAAGTGTTCCTTCATTGAATGTAAGTACACGCAGTGCCACGAATATAGGGCGAGTTTCGAATTGACTATTTTGAGTTAAGTATGTCTCCAACCGTACTTAAATGCCAAATTTTGACAGGTTTGCAGGCTAAAGTAGAGTTTGAGAAATACTCAACTTCAAATGCTTAAATCAGAAATCGGGGGTTAGAGAAGTCTTGCAAAAACCGCAACCAACTTAACAGATAATCCAAGACCAAGATCACTTTGCCAGGAGAATTCAACTGAGAAGAAAGAAATTGCCATTTGACGGTGGCAAACATATTTCATTAAAATTCCTACTAATTGGATTTATAACTGTCCATTTAAAGGATAACAATTGATTGATTACTTGTTTATACTCTTTTTGGTCAAAATAACTTTTTAAGTGTAAGTTGCACATTTGTATGATGAACTTATGTATTAGTTAGTTAATAAGACCTAATGTTTCTGATTGTGAAAGGAAGACTCGGCCCTGGTATGAAAAGCAGCGAAGGAACAGGAGTGGGTTTAATGACATAGTATTATAATGCGACGTAAATAATATTAACATAACACTATGTACGAGTTGGTACCTACTCTTTGTGAACAATGGCATAATATATTATAGAATTTATTTATTTTACTATTTATGTACACACAAAACAGAAGAAACTATACACCATTATAAAAATGTATACAAAGGTTATGCTTTTTTTTTTCTCTTTATTTTGTATTAGGGACTTTTATACAAATGTACATGTCAGTCCCATCGGACATTATAATAGTAAATACCTAACCTATATAGTAAAACCTGACAAAGCAAACTTAATTAAGCTATAAGCAGCCTCTGAGTTAGGTGTCGACAAAATGTGATGAAAAATTCCAACATCGTATATGTTTGTACCTAGTTCTTTATAAAATTCCTTTCTTGCAGAGTGAAATCTGACACATTCTGTCAACAGATGTGTACTACTGTGCCACACTCCTCACAATTTGATGAATTAGTTTTTTTCATTAAAAATGCAAACTTATTGAGCGGCATGTGTCCAGATCTCAGTCTGTTAGCTGTTACTAATAACTTTCTGTTAAACCTGGTGTTACAAAACCATGGTATAAGTGGAGGCTCCAAAACTATAGATCTATACCATATTCCCTTTTCTTTCGATCGTTCATTGAAATATTCTTTCCAAATTTCGTGAAATTTGTTTTTATATATAGGCAATAATTCTACATAATGCTTATTTTAAAAGAAATTTCTTCCAGCAGACCTGCGAAAGAAGAAATTAAAAGAAATGTAAACAAGAAAGAGTTTGTTAAATCTTAAATTGACAAATAACACATATAATTTAAATAATTATATAACTACATGTATACATTCATAATAATCATATTAGAGAGAAAATATAGTGCTCTATCATTGCATTTTGGACCGTGAAATATATTTCAAATCTCAAATCCTAGTAACTTTATTGTGTGTTTAGTATAGTAACAATATCAGAATCAAATAAATAGTAACGTAAATGTCTATTAATTTTTCCGGTCATCTGTTATTCTTACAGATATTTTTTTTTAAACTGATAAAACTAACATTTTTTTAACAAAAATTTGACATAAAAAAATGGTTACATAGATGCATATAACATAGCTAAAATTAAAATATGAAAAATGATCACTATAACCTGAATGCATTAACAACATTTATTTAATCCTTAGTACTGAATCGAAATAACTAAAAGATTCAAAGATTCAAAAGCATTTATTTCAAATAAACCATTTACAGGCACTTTTGAAATGTCAAGAAGTCAGCCAGTCAGAAAAAAAAATGATGCTAATTGCACATTCCAAAGCGTAGATCTCTATGGAGACGAATGTGCAAGAAACTCAATGGACACTCTTTTCAATCATGTTTTGTAATTACAAATATCTCTGTTACATATTTCTTGTCGTTATCATGTGAGAACAATGTCAATAAAGTAAAAATAAAAACTAAATATAGATATTAAAATAGCAACTGGCAGCTAAGAGATGACCAGTCTCAAATGACAGCGCCCGTTCACGAACATGACGCTAATATTAGCACCACTCAGCTCAACCATTTTGAAGAGAACCGAATGATCCAACACATGCGCCACCATCAGTGAGACATTTAAGCGAGCATGGCAAACTCTCAACTGCCGTGCTCATTTATGTCAAACAAGTCCAATAGTAACATAAAAATCGTAAAATAGCTCCATGGTACTCACATATACAAACTTTGAAAATAAATGCTTCTACATTATAGAGATTTGGATTGAGATTGATTTGGAGGTAGACGGAACAGAGAGTAAAGTCCCGCAAACCTCCGTTGAAAAGGGAGGATCCTCCGACCAGACGGGTGTTATGTCTGGTGGGCTACTACTGCCCGATAGATGATTTCGGGCTGTTCTTTTATGTTCTAAACGCGCGGAGAACTCTGATTGCGCGATGCAGGATTAGTTCTTATGTGACGCCATAGATGTCGCTACATCACTCCCCTCCGGAGATCGGAGATCGATGGTTCTTGATGCTTCTTGATGCGTGCCAGGCCAGTGGTAGGTTGGTTCCAGTGGGTCGGAACCGAATGCCGCATAGTTCTCGGTGAGTCGGAACTGTCTGCGGTGATGCCCCAGTGAGTCGGGGTGTTGCTGTCCCAGTGAGTCGGGATGATGCCCTAGTGAGTCGGGGTGATGATGTCCCAGTGAGTCGGGATGTTGCCCCAGTGAGTCGGGGTGATGATGTCCCAGTGAGTCGGGATGATGCCCCAGTGAGTCGGGGTGATGATGTCCCAGTGAGTCGGGATGATGCTGCAGGCTCCAGTGAGTCGGAGTAGTGCTGCTAGCTCCAGTGAGTCGGAGCGGTGCTGTGCGATGTAGTGGCTTGACTGCTTGCGTCGACCAGGAGAGGTTCTTCGTGGCTCTTCATGTGACTGGCCGAAGGTGCAGTGATTAGCCAAGGTCGCTGAAGAGGCTGAGGGTGATGACCAGGTATGACCAGGTAGGCATGCTGGTGGTCAGGATACCCTTTATAGCCGTGGGTGCTGGCTGTATGGCTCGCTGCTCGAAAGCTTGAGGAAGTGATGATGACGTCACGAAGTAGTTGCTGCACGAAGGCTGCGCTGACGTTCTTTGTCGAGGGTCACCAGTTTGGAGGTAGACGGAACAGAGAGTAAAGTCCCGCAAACCTCCGTTGAAAAGGGAGGATCCTCCGACCAGACGGGTGTTATGTCTGGTGGGCTACTACTGCCCGATAGATGATTTCGGGCTGTTCTTTTATGTTCTAAACGCGCGGAGAACTCTGATTGCGCGATGCAGGATTAGTTCTTATGTGACGCCATAGATGTCGCTACACAATACTCATAATATATTACAATTCCCAAAAAAAAGCATTAAAAAATAATAATAATAATTTCCAAACTAATCAATTTGTACACCTCGGTGGTAGAGGAGCTGGACCAGCATTGAGCCAAGCATTTTTATCTTGAATATAATCCTCCAACTTATAATATGCTTGCCTGCATAGTGTGCGTTTAATACAAGATTTAAATTTCGTTTCATTGAGTTCTAATATTTGTGGAGGTATTTTATTATAACATTTCAAACAGTACCCCATGAAAGAAGAGGCCACTTCAGCCAGTCTAAAACCTGGTTGAACTAATTGGTCCCTATTTCTTGTAACATAATTATGTCTATCGCCTCTTTTGCTAAAAAGATGAAGATTTTTTCTAACGTGCATGATGTTTTCATAAATATATTGACAAGGCACCGTCATGATGTTAATATCCTTAAACAGTTCCCTTAGAGAATCGCACCGGAGAAGATTGTAAATAGCTCTGATAGCTCTTTTCTGTAGCATAAAAATTGAGTCGATGTCTGCAGCCCGTCCCCACAGTAAGATACCGTATGACATGAAACTATGAAAATAACTAAAAATAGACTAGTCTAGCGGTATCAACATCCGTAAATTGGCGGATTTTTCTAACAGCATATGCAGCTGAGCTAAGCCGTCCTGCTGCATATGCTGCACGTGCCTGCAGAGATGTTAAATGAGGACCCTATTGTAGCCTTGAGTCAAGCGTAATCTAAAACTAACTTTACAATCCAAAAGACCTATTCAAATTTCTTGGGTAGTCCAAGAAATTAATTTGTCCCCAAAATAGATTCAATAAACCAATCGTACCAAATTCTAAATTTAAAATATACTAACAATTCGAAACTTAAAAAATGACACAGAAAAATATACTTCTAATAAATAAAATATAATTCTAACACAGTGGCAAGTGACTGAGTCGCTCCTGTACTCTCATATCAAATAATTCAAATATTTGGGCAGCCCTCATCGATCACTTACCGATGATGGATTGACTTGTTTCCACCGACCATTACCATGATACACGTGCTAAGTCACAACGGTGCTACGACCGAAAACGAACTTAAATGAGAATTAATAGAGTTGAGAGTTGAGTGATGGTGTTAGTGAAGTAACATAGGATTTATTACACTTACTTGGCCCTAATACAACCAGTAGGTCAGTGTTTGTACAAATGTAAAGGGGACGAATGTTTACACAATTGACATTATCGTTTATGTTTCACTTAGCTATAATTTATTGATGCCGCGTTTGTAGGGATTAGATAAATGGTTTGGAGATTACTGGTAAGGCTAAAGTATTGGTTTATTTTTAGTATTACGTTGATGTATCGATGGTTAGACGTAGATGTTAAAAAATGTAACTGATTTATGATTAAGATTGTGGATACCGCGTTGTGCTTTAAAATTATTTGTGGCTCGTTATTTTTTATTATTAAACAGTTTACATGCAACACTTACATTTAAACTAATAACCTAAAAGCTATCAGTTTGTAGCAGGTCTAAAAAAAACGGTCAAGTGTGAGTTGGACTCGCGCATGAAGGGTTCCGTAACATTATCTATACAATATTAGATACTACATTATCACCTTTTTACAAGCTTTTATTTAGTTTCACCTGTCCTGATGTTCGTTTGTCTGTACTCAAATCTTGCGAATTTGATCCACTTCCCGGTTACCGAATGGGCTGAAATTTAGTATGCATGTGTAAATCAGATGACAATGCAAAATTATTAATATTTTCTGATGATAAAAATTCAAAGATTCAAAAGCATTTATTTCAAATAAACCATTTACAGGCACTTTTGAAATCAGAAAAAAAAATGATGCTAATTGCACATTCCAAAGCGTAGATCTCTATGGAGAAGAATGTGCAAGAAACTTCATGGACACTCTTTTCAATCATGTTTTGTAATTACAAATATCTCTGTTACATGTTTCTTGTCGTTATCATGTGAGAACAATGTAAATACAGTAAAAATAAAAATTAAATATAGTTATTAAAATAGCAACTGGCAGCTAAGAGATGATGAGGTGGTCATAGGAACTCAGATAATTCTATCGTGTTTGAGCTTTTTGAAATGGTCTTGATTGAGTATAAATCAATAGGTATATATCGCGCTATAAAAGCTTGCAATGAAAAAAATATTTTCATTGAAAACTTGTTTTAATTTCACCTGTCCCGGTGTTTGGTTGTTGAAAAATCACGTTTGTTCTATGGAAGCCTCACTTAAATATTATTTTATTCTGTTTTTAGTATTTGTTGTCTATAACAATAAATACTAAAAACATTTAAATAATTTAATAGGCCCCTACTAAGTATGTATTGTTGTAGATGATTTAAAAGCGAGTTGAAAAAACTGGCCAAGTGCGAGTTGGACTAGCGTACGAAGGTTTCCGTACCGTCCGTAGCAAAAAAACGGAAAAAAATCACGTTTGTTGTATGGGAGTCCCCTTAAATATTTATTTTATTCTGTTTTTTAGCATTTCTTGCTATAGCGGCAACAGAAATAAATCATCTGTGAAAATTTCTACTGTCTAGCTATCATTGTACATGAGATATAGGCCTGGTGACAGACAGACAGACAGTAGAGTTTTAGTAATTGGGTCCCGTTTTTATCTTTTGAGTACAGAACCCTAAGAAACATATAAAAAACATGTTCAGCGAGTGAGTTAGTTATGATACTATCAGTTTACACGGCATTACTGCTTATCACCCGTAGTTTAATTGCTGAAACCGTTACAAGGAAGTGTTGAACTAGTTTAAGACAGGAAGCTCATGCACTTAAAAGAAATAGATACATAGCATACAAATAATGCTTAAGTTACACAAACTGTCAACAGGGCATCAAGCAATTTTTTTTCTCGATTGACCACTAACTTACCTGACGGCTAGCAAAGATGTGAGCAACGATAGAGCACGAATGTCTAGAAGTAACCTTTTCTCTCTTGACTTAAAGACCTCCAAGTTGTAACTATCAGGAAACAGAGTTGTTTGTAAAAAGTAAATTTTAATATCAATAACAAATACCTAGACAGTAGACACAAAAGTTTATGCTATCACAATTTCTTGCATAACATCTAAAAGCACCATTTCAAACCGTAACTATGACATTTAACACCTCAATTTACCACTCATAAAAGATAACGTCGGCTTCTTGTTAGAATACATTAAAAAAAAGTCAAAAAAATAAAAATAAACATTGAATTACGACAGCAGATAGGACTCTGACAGCCGAGTAGCGGGCGCCATATTTTTTTGTTAATCTCCACACATAAAAATTGTCGCGTCCGTGAGGTATCAGCATATTGGGATATTAGTGTAATGTACACCTTTTTGTCTTGATAAATGTTTTACGCAACATAAATAACTTTTGTTTTTATAGTCGGTTTTTTTTTTGGCATTTATATTGGCACGATTTTTACCCGAAGTTGTTTTAACAGAATTTATGATGCAGTTTGGTAGTTTATTTTCTGTAAATGATACCTTCTAGTGTGGTATATATTATATATGTTAATTTTAACCCCCTGCGGGTAAGTGGCGTGTTAGGAATGAATTCGCGATAATTCAAGGTGTAGAATTTGAACTTACGATATCTCGATCGTGAATGAACGTTTTAGACATCGAGCTGTTATCATGTTAGTTGATTGTGCAAGTAACATTTAAACAAATAAACTTCAAAGTTAGTATTTATCTTCAACAAAAAACTCGTCGCACCTCTAACATTAAACTGTCACAGAAAGGTGCACCAACTGTCAGAAAAAAACCTTAAAGCGGTGCCAACATTTTTATTTGTCACACATTAATGTTCAAACAGTGACTTAAGTCGCTGGCCGGTAATGATAAGAATATTTTATTTTTTACTACCGTGACAGGCGGTGGCTTGGTAATGACGCGCACGGCTATAATTCAGTCCCTTAATTGGTGATATTACACGTAAATGCAGTGAATATGGAGTAATGCTGACACTTTAATGTTTATTTAAAGTGTATTATATATAAATTTTATGTGGCTCCTTGGCTCGTTACTTTAATAACAGGTTTTATTCAAACCGTCAGCAGTTAGATTTTATGTAGTGTGTTGCGACATGATACAGATATCTGCCTTTATATTCAGTATTATAGTATTTCTTTGAATTCACTGAGATGTTTATTTGTTATTTTTGTTACCGGATACTTTATGTTACAGATGAACCCGTAAGTATTTAAATTAGTTTGAAAATATGGATGCATATGATCTTTTCTTATCTAGTTACTTTGCATTTTAAACAATAAATAAGACTTCTATCATATTTATGGACTATTTCGTTAGGATTTAATCGTTCGTTAAATCGAGTATTCAAACTCCATCATATTATTATTTAAACTCAACATCGCACGTTACAATAAAAAGCTACATATATTACGAGCGTTCATTTAATATTCGCCCTTTGTGTTCTTTTCAAACGATGATGTAAAGCTGCCGACGTGAAATGACCACCCACCGCCACTCGACCGACGGCCGACAATCGGCCAATCCATTACCCGCACACACTTCTACTATACACTGAAAAACAACCTCATTCCACTAATATTTACCACAAAAATAAACCTTACATATTAAAAAACAAAGTTTATTTTTAAGTGGCATGCTTGTGGCTTTTCCGTCATTACCTCAACGGAAAAATGCACTTACAATATAGTGGTGTTTACACAATTCCGCCGTTTTGAAAGCGCAGGAAGCTCGGACGGTACATTCTGTTTGTCTGTCACGATTGGGGACGACAAAGGGACAGTGACGGGATGACGGGACACGATGCCATTGTGACGGAATGACGGCCGCATAAACGCGGTGTGAGGTTGGCTGTTGTGGGGCGATTTACTTTGAACAATGTCGTTCGAATAATTTATTAACGCAAGGACGGTTGGCTAGATAAGTGTTGGGTTTTTTGTTGATGTTTGATTTTATATGAGTTGTTGTTTGCTATAGAAAGTACAATAACTCTCTCACGAGTTATTGCGCGTTATTAATGCCAGCATTTTATATTTGTCATTTAATTTTATCTACAAAATAATGACAATGACGAAAGGATAGAAGGAAAGAAAGAAATAATAGTGATTTGCAATATAATGTAAGAACTAGCGGTAATTTTCATGCTCTGCTTATGTTTTAAAAGAGAACATTTAAAAATACTTAAAAACTACGCTCAGATTAGATTTTGCTTATTATTAGATTTTTTTATTTTATTTGAATATACGAATGTACTTAATTTGACAAATAATATTTATTGAATAATTTTTATCAAAGCAAATTATAGTCTCAACCCTACCCATTAGAGTCGCGACTGCGGGAACACGGGTTGGTTTTTAGTATGCAAAAGGAGAAAAAAAATATCACACGTAGATTCACACACTTTAAAAACAACATTTTGAAACCTAAATAAAAAAAAAATACTGACACACGTGTCATGGCTGTGCCAAATAGGTTCAGTTTAGCAAAAATGCCAGCCAATAAGAAAAAAAAGACTTGGTAGTCAGTTGCCTGACGCTGGTTTACTGACACTCCCAAAATAAAAAGCAAAGGCTGACACTCCCTATCGCTCAGACAAGATATTTGATGATTTTCGACTACAAAAAAACCCTACCAAAATAATCCAGTTGGACAGGTGGTTCCCATGGGGTTTAAATTTCTCATTATTGCTCATCATGCTTCAATGGATTTAAACTTTTTTATGCCACCATCCGTGAAATTATGAATGATAGAGTAGGTGATAAAAGATTCGATAATATTTTGAATGTCACTGTATTTTGTTTAAAAATATTTTAAAAGAGGGTCGACTTGTATGTGACTATTAATTATTGTACAAAAGGAAAGTATACAATATGATAGTGATTAATTTATAATCACTATCATCACCACATAGTATAAAACTAACTGTCTGTCTATCCCTATGTATGCGTTACGTATAACGTTTTTATTTACGACATCACATTGGAAACCTCTAAAATGATCAGTGTTTCTCTACTATATTATGCATGTATTATATGTAGTTATGTATAAATCTTCCTCTTGAATCACTCTATCGATTAAAATCCACATTAAAATCCGTTGCGTAGTTTTAAAGATCTAAGCATACATACGGACAGACAGCGGGAAGCGACTTTGTTTTATAGTATGTAGTGATTACTGCGATGCCCAGTCTTTATATTTTTGAAACACATAACACGGACCCAATGCCTACCAGAGCTAGACCCTTACAGTACTTACTATTGAAGATGCAGAAATAACTAGTAAAATGTTTACGATATATTGCGATAACCCAAATACTGCTAGGTTACATTGTTTTATTATGAAGTTTCTGTGTCTACCTTCCACCTTCTGGCTCCATCATCAAGTCAGGTCGATAGTACCTTACAGCCAAACTGCATATCATGTCAATTACAATAAGCCCAAAATACGGCTAAAATATATTGATTAATTACAGAGTTCCGGTGCCTATTTTCCGGCTTCATCACCATCATCAGGTCACTTCGATGATTCCATTTTCAACATAACTATTACGAAACATTCATTTATTTGTTAATTCATAGTCGCTTAACTATCTTCATTGTGATATCTATGTGAGTATGAAGTTCCGTTGGCCATTTCTGTTCATATTCATCAGTTCCACTTCATCAAATGTTACTTTTTGACTGAAAGTGCTTAAGTTCTCGATGGAAATACCAAAATCACTATATGGTTGCCTATAATATTTTAGGAGTTCCCTCGATTCCTCTTGGATTCAATCGTCAGAACTGAATTCTGAAAAAAATGCCATCAATTGGAAAGCATATCCTCTAAGAGGAAAAAATAAATTTTCAAATCGGTGCAAAAACGACGGAGTTCTTTTCTAAAACACATAAAAAAATACATCCGAATTGCTAACCTCCGCCTTTTTTTTTGAAGTCGGTTAAAAAAGCCAATTTTGTTTAACTGGCCTATTGTTCTTGTGGTTAGTGGCCCTGTCTGCTATGCCGTAGGTCGTAGGTTCGATTCTCACCCAAGACAAGTGTTTATGTGATGAGCACGATCATTTTTTTGTGTCTGCGTTAAACTTATCTATAATATGTAGGTATTTAGAAATATATAAGTATGTTTATCAGTTGTCTAGTACCCATATCACAAGCTGTGCTTAAATTGAGACTAGATGGCGTTGTGTAATAATTGTGGCCAAAAACCCTATAAATAAGTAGTAACATTTATGCATTTTTGAACGAAATTAGAAAAAAATATTCTATAAGTGACACCCTTGATTGAGCAGAAAGAGAAAATATTAAAATCTATCTTGAAATAAATGTCAACAGTCCTATATTTGTGTACATAGTCATACCTATTACTCAACACATTGTATTTTACAATCCAGTTTTTAAACAAATACCTTTCAATACATTCGACACCCATATCAAATTAACTACAACTAACCTAAGCAAATCCCCGACCATGAAATGTGTGTTTGTTATAACTATCTTCACGGCTTTTACCCTATTTATTTCCCTTTTAAATCACTACCATTGTCGATTTACCACGGCTGTCTATCCGTTTCACACTGCCACCGATTACTGTCACCTTCACCCTAGACAGAGTAGAAAAAGGTACATCAACTCATACGAGAAACATCAGTGGGTCAATGTAAACGTCGCGAAGATTTTTAGTCTGTGACGCGTTGTGTAGGGTAGACACCCCAATGAGCGGCATTGTCGTCGATGTGATGAATCGATATCGCTTGTATTGTCGTGTTCCCCGCAGCTGTCGTCTGTCACAAGAAAGATGACACTTGGAGCGGTTTTTTTTGACGCGTCCCTTTGTGTCAACTCGGTGTGGTGCCCCGAAATGAGCTGATATCGATCGCTCAATATTATGCTTGTAGAAGAGGGTTTTGAGTCTGAATTGAACTCATAAATAAATAAGCAGTGTCGTGGTGTGTACGGTTTTTTGTACGTCGATGATCTAGTGCTTCTCTTTGTAATGTGATTCCGGGGGATCCGATACGCCGGAGGAAGAATTTATTACTCGAAATTGTTATTAACAATAGAATTGTCGGGATAAAAGTATAATAAATGATTTCGCATTAACTGAGAATTCGAGGTTCGACGATTAGCACGCTCACCTTGATTTATTGTGATGTTTATTTTTTTGGATTTATTATACAATGGGTCATAAATTTAATTTTTAATATTTGTAGCAATTTATGGCTACACATTAGCTCATATATCTTTTCAGAATTTACCCTTGAACTTTTGGGAAGTTGGAGACCTAGTGGTTTCTATGTAAGGGTACAGATAACTGATGATTATAGTGACTGTTAATTGGATATATAAGACCCACTAATAATCAGTCTTGAAGAACTTAGATATTATTACATAATCGTGCAGATAACAAGATTACCTTTTAAATTTAGTCTCCCCTAGCAAACCCAGCAAGATTTTATCGCTATCCTAATAACCATAAGACAGTCCCCCTTCCCCCCACTTTCGGACATTTCACTTAAACATCCGCAGTGGAACACGATTTAAAACTCGTGTAGCTTCGTCTGACGTCGGCCAAAGTCGTAAAGCGGGCTATAATTTTGAATTATTACTCGGTTACGGCGCGTACGAGCGTAATGAAACACCCTGTATATCACAATTCCAACCTCGCTCCGAGGCTAAATGGTCCCGCTAAATTAGCCTTTCTCGCAATGTATGGCTTAGTATGATATAATGTCGATATAGATGCGGATAATAGAGTTTTTACTGTGAAAATTTGTGGGGGGAATATGATGGAAAATCTATTCAAGTTTTTAAGGGTTATTCGATGTGGGGGTGAAATACAGTGTGAGATAAGTTAGTGCTTCTACTGTCAGTTAGTTATAAATATACTTATTATCACTTGAATTTGTCGTGGATATTTAAAATGATATTGATTCCTTCATGAGCTTCAGCGAACTACCTTTCTTCAACTTGTGTTAGCAAAGAATTGCTCAGCA
The DNA here is from genome assembly GCA_961205895.1 of Mythimna pallens. NCBI lineage: Eukaryota > Metazoa > Arthropoda > Insecta > Lepidoptera > Noctuidae > Mythimna > Mythimna pallens. Next base: position 25,511,170 of record OY540828.1, on the reverse strand, counting down.
TGTTTATGCTACATACATGTTGAGCAATTCTCGGGCGGGCGAGGAGGGACGTGGTCCGCTTTTAACTGTCGGCAGCCGTGTGAACACCAACTAGCCTAGGGACTGTCTCACGGGTCGTTGCGAAGTGAATACCTAAAGCCCACACCATAATAAATCAGTTTCATAGTGAATAAGTAATTCTTAAAACGAAGTAATATAAATACAAGTAATTATGATGTCCACGCTTCGATAACTGAAAGGTTGAATTGTGAAATATATATTATTACAAGAAAGAAGGACTCTGTACCCTCAAAACAACCCAATGAATTCATAATTAGCACCTTAATTAACCGTACAAAAACACCCCTTCTAAAATTTTCAAAAAGCTGCTCGCCGAAAAGCAGTGCCCGTAAAAAGTAACACATTGCTCACAGTTGCCGCCCAAATTGAAATATACAGTCGACCATATTCATTACGGGGGCTCAGTGCGACGATAATTCAAACTTATGGCTCGCCTTTTACGAGTTTTAAGAGTGGTACTCATGGGACTAAGGGGGTGAAGAGGGGTGCGGGGAGAGGATATGACAGTGAGGTGATGATTTGTTTGAGGTGCGCTGTTTTTTAACAGAGATGCGGTTATGTTTTTGATCATGTGCAAAATTTTTTGGGTGCTTTATTTATTTATTTAATCTTATTGCAGCAAAAGGTACAAAGGCGGACTTAATGCCTTAGACATTCTCTACGAGCTATCATAGGGAGAGACAATATGGCAGATGCATTAAAAATAAAAGAAAATATTTTTGGTTGGCGAGTTGGCTGTTTAAATTATTTTCTGTAATATTTTGAGTATATTCAGTTAGAAATAGTTCTTCAAATGTTGCCCCACATTAAAAATTACTCCTATGTCGTGAGTGCGTTCACAAATATGTAAACTCATATAAACAGGACACCCAGACCAGCTAACACCACTGCGCCAACCGTGGTGCAGTTGATGGAAATGTAGTGAAAACTTCTTAAGACTTTATTTCTCCACTTGCTAACTTTATTTACTATCTTGTCTTATCTTATCTTGATGTGGGGCTGGCCTTAAAACCAGAGCACTTCGACCCTTCTGGATCTTTTGTGCTAGTCCCCCTCCCTTCTACTCAAACCCCAGCCTTCCGTGCACCTTCGTCATGAGTCCCAGTATGGCCTTGATGGGGCTGAGCCTATAGTCCTCTGGCCTGGGAAATGGTTGGCCCAGATACTCTAGTCTTTTGAAGCCTAGTGCTGCACAGTCGCACAGTAAGTGTAGCATATTCTCCTCTGCCTCTCCACAGATCCTGCAAGTCGGGTCGCTTGCTAGTCCCATGTTGTAGAGCTGTTTGTTGGTGGCATAATGCCCCGTGACGACTCCTGTGATTGTTCGGAGCTGTGTTCTGCTGTACCTCCATAATAATTTTTCATAATTTTTGGGTCCAGGCCTTATCTATGTCAACTTTATTTACTAACCTACCTATGGAGATGTCAGCAAACCGTAGGGGCCCAGCAGGGTCGAAGCCTACTGGGGCCAAGGGTCTACTTCTGAAAGGAAGAATCGGCCCTGGTACTCGTATGAAAGGCATCGAAGAGACAGGAGTGGGTTTTTAGTCAGTAAAAGTCCGACACAAAAAGAGCGTGGATCATTGGATGATTTTCCCACTCACAAAAAAAAAATGACCAACCTATACTTACATTTTTTTTGGGATATTGTCAAATAGAAAGAATTATGGTTTGCCAAATAAACATGTACTTTTTCTAAAATACATGTTTAATTGGCACACTATAATTCATGAACAAACAAGTAATTGCAAACTAAAATTTAACATTAAAGATTAAAAAAAAAATAGGAAAAGAAATAAAATCAACAATAACAATAGGTATATCTCACGGCTGCGCCAGATTCAGTTCAGCATAATGCCAGACAACTTACGTAGTTGTCTGACGCTGCTTTTCAATTGAACCTTTGAGTGTAGGTACGGATGAAAACCAGTTTTTTTATAAGGGAATTAAATAAATAAATATGTATGTATACATTAATGTGTAAGAAGTGATAAATCATAAATAGATGCAATAAGAAAAAAATATCGTTATTTTCAATAAAAAAATTTAGAATGTCTAATTGTATATTACGATTAAAAAAAAACCTGTCTCGAGCATATAATATAGTGTACGTTACATATTTACTATGCAAATGCCGCATCCCACTCTAGATAGAACGAGAGTACCTATCACTGTTACTGTCTAAAACCTACCCGTATTCCTTCAATTCCCAGGAGTACCAAAGTTACAGACATAGCCCGAAGAATCGTCAAACTTAAGTGGCAGTGGGCAGGGCACATTGCTCGCAGAACAGATGGTTGATGGGGACAAAAGGTTTAGAAATGGCGACCACGTAACGGAAGATGCAGCGTTGGAAGGCGTCACATTTTTTTTTTTTTTCGGTGGGAAAATCATCTTATGACATCATATGAGATAGTGTCAGACTTTTACTGACTAAAAACCCACTCCTGTTCCTTCGTTGCCTTTCGTACCAGGGCCGAGTCTTCCTTTCAGAATCAGACCCTTGGCCCCAGTAGGCTTCGACCCTGCTGGGCCCCTACAGTTGCTGACATCTCCTTGAGGCGCGCGTGGAACAGCACGCGCCGTTGACGACTTGGGCTTGGTCCGGACGGTTACCGGACGGTCGGACGGCAAGCCACCCATTGCTCGCCATCCGCAAGCCCGCGCCTACGGTGGCCGGAAATCGGGATCGGAATCCCGGCGGTGGTTGGGGCGTGAGGACCGCTGCCTCACGCAATCGGCCGCCTCCTTTGCAAGCATTACTGCTTCGCAGAAGGAGGCGACCGCCTGCCACTCCTCCTCGCCTTGGACCATGGCATGTACCAAGGCCCGGCGCGAGAGGAAGGCCTCCCATAAGGTGGACCGATGACCTAGTGAGGGTCGCGGGAATCCGATGGATGCGAGACGCACAGGATCAGTCATTACGACGACACTTGGGTGAGGCCTGATAGTGGACGTCTTTCGGCTGAAATGGTGATGATGATGATTCCTTCAATTGCTTTTTGCATTCCAGACCCACGGCAACTGTTCTGAACAAAACCGGAAACCTGGAAAGCCAGCTTGAAAGCCAGTATATGCCACTCTAGCTTTAAAATGTAAGTTTAATAGTAAATAGATTTAGTTATAGTTTTGGTAATGTATTCTTTGTTGCTTTTTTATAATTATATTATATCTCTATTGATACAAGACTGTTATAAACATTAATTTTATTAAACTTTAATAAAATTTATCTAAAATTCAAAAATATGTTTTCATCTTAATGTGCATCTCTTTATCCTCCACAGGTGCTAAATCTTAATTCCAGATGTTTCAAACTGAACCTCAAACACGCCGACCATTTATCACTCAACATAATGGTGCATGACAATCGAGTCCCGCTCTCTGCCCTTTCACACTAAATCTGCGATTGTTGAAAAACTTCTCAAAAGTCACTAAATGAAAGAACACGCGTCTCCGAATTGATACAAGTGTGAAAGACCAGAATTTATATCCAAGAAATTAGGAGAAAATAGTTCTTATTTAGAAGATAATAAGGTTGGTCACGACGGTAGTTCTTTTTTTAAGGTAGAAAAACATGACAAACGATCGAATGACTCGTTCATTATGTTCTAATGTTCCAATATATTATACGTTCCAAAGACGTGACGTGATAAATTGGTGGCTGCCATCTTTGCTGGCAAAAACTGGCAGGTGGTAAGTTGGCACGCTAGTATGTAGGGATTAATGGCATTTTGATATAAAGTGTGTGAAATATTTTACTTTGGTCTTTGTAATTAAAAATAACAACAATAATACACTACAACTACAATAATTGAACTGTAAACTTTTTAACTAATATGGCTATTTGAGAACGCCATCCATACATACTCTACTTGCGTGAGTTATGTTAATCTTTTAAACTCATTTGTTTATTATATTTTCAAAATTATATTTTATAGAATCTTATCTTACTTGTCCTTTTAATATCGTTATTGACATGTTTTTTTTTAAGTTTACTTAACCTTATGTTACCGACAAAGCTCGAAGAATCACCAAACTTAAGTGGCAGTGGGCAGAGTACATTGCTCGCAGAAAACATGGTCGATGGGGACGAAAAGTTCTGGAGTTGCGACCACGTACTGAAAGGCCTGGAAGGCCTCCCACAAGGTGAACCGATGACCTGGAGAGAGTCGTGCGGGAATCCGATGGATGCAAGACGCTCAGGACTGGTCATTATGGCGACACTTGAGGGGGACCTATGTCCAACAGTGGACATCTTTGTTGACAATGACTTAACCTTTGTCTTAACTCAGTTAAGGTACTAGAAATAATGTACCTACGTTAAAAATATATTTTCATCTATTATTGTATCTTTCACAACACTTACATTATCACATTCGTAGGTTTATTTCGCTTTACAGCCTGCTAAAGCGCTCGTTACCAACGCGTTAGCTAAGTTGGTAATTATTTATCCTGCGGTGGGTTTCTGGTCTAACGTTACCCAACCTGCTGCCACCCGTATAGTTTATACAAGCTATTTATCATTAGTATGTACTTCAACAGATCTGTACCTAGTTAGTGTCCTAATAGTACACCAGAATACTGTGGTTTATCAACAAAAAATCTATTTAGAATACGTATGAATGAGTTAATGTCAATTGGCTAGCCTAAAGCCAATTGACATTAACTCATTCATACCGTTTAATTTTTTTATTTAAAAACGGATTTTGCCCACTTACATAAAATAGCCTATGTTACTCAAGAATAAAGCTTCTTTCTATCATTGAAAAAATTTTAGAAAACGGACCTGTATTTTCAGAGACTTTTTTTAAAATAAATTAGAAATTAAAGATTACCTCTTACAAACAATAAAACACTTTACCTCTTTATAGAATTAGTGTAAATAATAAAGAAACAAATAAAGAAAGGTTTCCAGGTCCAGAAATGTACTGGAGTTGCGACCGTGTACCCGAAGATGCACTGTTGGAGGGTCTCCAAGGTGGACCGATGATCTGGTGAGTGAGATGGATGCGAGACGCACAGGACCGTTTGTGGCGAGACTTGGGCCTATGTTCAATAGTATACGTCTTTACCACCACCAGCACCACCAGCGCTGCGTTATTTATCGTTTTAAATATCACAGCATGTGCTGAGTTAGTTAGTTCAATCTTCTCATCCAATATACCACAGTGTCTCAAGACGAAAGTCTATGACCAGTGCGTGTTGCCAGTGATGACATATGGTTCCGAAACGTAGACGCTCACAATGGGCCTTATCAGAAGGCTCAAAGTCACTCAAAGGGCAATGGAAAGGGCTATGTTTGGAGTTTCCTTGCGTGATCGAATCAGAAATGAAGATATCCGCAGAAGCACCAAGGTTGCCGACATAGCACGAAGAATCCCCAAACTAAAGTAGAAATGGGCAGGACACATTGCTCGCAGAACGGATGGCCGTTGGGGCCGAAAAGTTCTGGAGTGGCGACCGCGTACCGGAAGACGCAGTGTTGGAAGGCCCCCTACAAGGTGGACCGATGACGTGGTGAAGGTTGCGGGAATCCGATGGATGCGAGACGCACAGGATCGTTCGTTGTGGCGACATTTGGAGGAGGCCTATGTTCAGCAGTGGACGTCTATCGGCTGAAATGATGATGATGATGATATGCTATGAGTTAGGCGCCTTTTTGGCCTTACACAGATTTTAAAGTTATTTTTCATACTTAATTCTACTGTATATTAATTCTAATGCATCCTAATTCTACTGTATGTCTGAGGTACAGATAAATGTTTTTCTTTCTTTCAGCTGAAATGATGATGAATAATAGTAATTCTTTATTATCAGGCAACTAAGGCCCAAAGTCAGTCTTGACATGCACATACTCTCGATCTCTTTGGCCTTTGTGGTATGAACAAATTTCGAAACGTGCAGCTGTGTCGTTGGTACTGCTGAACGCAGCTGCATGTTGGGTTCTGACAGCGCTGTATTGTACTTGTTCTGATAAGGAGGATTCTCCTTCTTATTCTTAATCAGAAACCATCCTCATCGCTCTGCTTACCCACTTTTGTTTTACTTGTTTGCCCTGTTTTTTTTGGCCACCTCTATTGTCTAACTACTGGACAAAGGCATCTCCCAAACCCTTATTTTATATAGGTTATGTTATACATAGCCTAAACATTGGTATATCTTTACCCATCCGAGAAAACTGATATTTAGAGTAATATGGTTTTCACAATGCTTAACACAAAAAAGAAATGTTGCTGATAAATCTGTAACCCAACCAATCAACACACCAACAAGATAAAACAAAGTCGAAACATCACTGACACTTCCTAGCACAATATATCGTTTCGTAGCTACGTCGCTACGCGGCTACGGCCTACGCTCGTAGCGCTACGGCTGAAATATGGCCCATGTATTATTCAAAGAAATTGCCACATATTTCATCCAAGGGAAATAACTTTGAGATATGTGCTGCACGGTACGCGAAACGGCGACTTGTTACTGAAAATTTACGGTCTTATATTCAAAATGTTGGCAGTGTGATGACGTATTTGAGTTGAAAAAATTTCTGTCATTTCAGATTTTCAGATTAATTTCTTCTGTTATGATGAAATATGGTGACTTTCCGTGATATAAACTGATCTTGTTTTTCAACATTAATGTGTTTTATTCTTAATCAATGTGCCTGAACTATTATAATTATGGTTGTTACAAAATTCATCATCATCATCCATCTGTCTTTATGCTATGTTACTTGGGGTCAGCACAACACGTTTCTTTCTTTCTGTCCTGTTACCCGTCATGCTATCACTAACTCCCTTTTCTTTCATATCCCACCTCTTCACATGACTATACCAAGAGAAACGATTCCCTTTTAATTTCAGTCACCACCACCACCTCCACGGCAGTTTAAACTTCCTCTAAAATATTAATTTCTCACTTTATCCATTCTCTTCACAGCACACATCCATCTCAACATTCTTTTCTCTGAGACATGTAATCTTTTTTCTTTGGTACAAAATTATGAAAATCAAAATGTGAAGTGATGTTTGGTCTGATCTGGGCAACTATCCGAGAGACGATTTCGGGCTGTTGTATATTTTCAAATCTCTTGGAGAACTGTAACTGCTCGATGCAGGATTTCGCTTTGTTCTTTTTTATAGATGTCGCTATAAAAATTTAAAATCCATGATGACCTTCAGATATACCTACTCGAAAAATTAAACCTGTTTTAATTACAAAACCAAACGAATGTAACCCCAGCGAAATATAGAAACTGATTTCATCACCCTGTTATATCAAAACATGAACCTACTAACAAAACGCCAGCTCGACTGGCTTCACCTTATCTCTTTCAAAGTGATTCGGCGGCGTCCCGCGATATTTATACGTTCTGTCGGATTTATGGCCTGCCCGTATTCGCGATACTTGTCATAGGTGCGCATTTTATTAAACGCGAATTAAGGATGGCTTACGTGACTTATGAGTTTGTATTCTTTTGATAAAGAGATATTTTTGTTCGGATAGATGTCCACGGATTTATAGTTATAGAATAGTTTTAGGAAAGTGCACAATTTAACTTTACCATGCCTGTTATATCATCTGATCACTAGACGTATACCTACTAAATACGCCAACAGTATTTCTTAAGGTCACTTAACAAAAATAACATCTCTGAGGGGTATCACCACCAGCTTTCCAAGCCCGCACTCACTGTTACCTCAATTAACATTAAAGATTTCTCAGAAATCAAATCTGACCTTCTTTCCCAGCTATGCCAGACCATGAATTGAGTTGTGTGACTAGACGTATAGTGTGGCGCAACCAGTACATGGTGGACATCCTACCCATATGTACAAAGCATTTTGGGAACACATTAATTGTGCGTGCAGCTAAAGAGTAGTTTTTCCTGATAGCGACAATCTCTCGTCTGTAAGTCAAGAGTAAATAGATTACTTGTACCACATCACCGCTTACCATCAGGTGAGATAGTGATTAAACGTAAGCCTATCTGTAATAAAAAAACGTTAATTTATAACTACTCGTCAACAATGAAATCAATTAGTATATAACTACTTTGGAGTTCCTTAGTCTTTGGCACTTGATAATTTATTTCATTTGCAAAATTTTCATCTGCTGTGACATTTTTCACGATACAGAATGGTTGTACCATTAATGTTAGGTACTGATTACAACCGCGTACAACTGCGATTTCAGGCTCCAAATAGTACTAAATTGTAAGAAAACAACCAAAGCAGACTATCTTTGAGTATCTGCTGATATACATTCGTACCAAAGTCAATAAAGAAAATGAAAGTTGAAGTGGAATTCCCTGCCGGAGTACTGTTTCCTGATAACTATGTCCTAGGAGTATGTAAGTCAAGAGTTAATAGGTTACTTCTAGGCAAGCGTGCTTCATCGTTGGCCACATCACCGCTTACCATCGGGCGAAATAGAGATCAAACGCCAGCCAATGTACAAAGTCAAAAAAAAGTTATGAACCAGAAAGAGAGCATTTCATCGACAATTGTTTTTTAAAGCCACTATTTTCCAGAGACTTCACGACTAAGCCATTTTAATCCCCCAGTTCTCAAATAAACATATAACTGACTTCAGCATTATAAATTAGACTTATCATCCTAGCCTAAATAAACGGAGCACCCCGCACCTACAAAAAATACATTTCCTTACGATGCATAATATTTTAAACCACCCCCTTGCTTTATACAAAATGGCTGTCGGCACTCGCTACTATTTTTCCTAGAAGGTTTGGTGCAAGTTACAAAAAAATAAAAAATAATATAACATCTTTATTTATGTCGCGTATTTGGCAAAGTAAGCACAAAAATCTCTCCCACCTGTTTCACGCATTAAACAATAACTTACATAAGTTACTGTTTTACAAGCTTAAGGCCACAAATAGGAATTTAAAAATTACAAGTTAATTTGCAGTCTGATGCAGTTAGTGGCATTTGTTTTAGGTCATCACAGAATGTTTCATCACAAAAATAAATGAACCAACCAATTGCATTAAGCTGATTTAGAGTTTAGCTAGTTAGTATTTTGTTATTTACTTTTTATTTCAAATATTTTTTTATTTATATTTTTGGAATCAATGCATCTTTCTTATAGATTCTTAATTTAAATTACTTATGTACAGAATATTCTAGTTACAGTTTGGACTTGTTGATGAATAAGGTTAACTTTTGGGTGGAAATTGAGTATTTTGAGCAACAAACGTGTCAAACCATACTTAAGTGCCAAATACTAGATTTTCAGTCTAAAGTTTGAGAAATGCCTACTCAACTTCAATTGCTTAATTCAGACATCGAGGGTTTATGTCAAGTAATATAATATTGAAGTTCTTTACATATTCAAAGTATGATAAAATTAACTACGAATATTTATAACCGCAAAACCAAATGAAAATACCTACACTTTTTTTGAGTTGTAATCCAAATCCTTATCCCGCCTAAGTTATAACGAAAGGGCGTGTCAGACTTTTACTAACTAAAACTCAACTGTGTCCCACAGTTGCCCTTTGCGTCAAACTGTCTCGCCCTTTCAGTTTGGCTGACGTCTCTTTAAGGCGCGCGTGGCTACTATGCGCTATGTGCCATCATACTCCCACCACCGCAACACTGCTTGCCGTCGAATCGGGCCTGGTTCTTACTCATGGGCGGATGGTGAGCTACCTATTGGTGGTCGTCTGTAAGCCCTCATCTACGGTGTTTGGAAAACTAAATACACTTAGGCATCGAAGTACTTCTCCACTTAGCTTTCATCTGGCCAAGTCGCAAACATGCCCAAAAGACTGATGAAAAATCTTTATGTTTTCTTCCAAACGCAAACGCTTTTTCTTTAAGCCGAGACACGCGTGATAAATTTCCTAGGAGTTCCTTACACTTGGCGAAGCAGACAAAATAATTTATGTACCTAGTTTAGTGGGTACTTTCCTGGATAAATGGCATCTGCGAGGTGAATGACATCTTTGTTACCGTGGTGTTACAAATGATGGTCTCAGATAAAATGGCTTAAAAAGTATGTGTAGGGGTGAGCTGGTTTGACATGATGTGTGATTGTTAGGTTATAATGAGTTTTTGGTTTGGAACAGAAACTACATATATTGAAGACATTAAGTAAATTTAAGGCGATGCAAGGATTAGTTGTATCTTGTACCTATCCATGATCATCATCATCATCATTTCAGCCAAAAGATATCCACCTCAGGACATAATCCTCCTCCAAATACCGCCACAATGTACGATCTTGTATGTCTAGCATCCATCGGATGCTTGCGACCCTCACCAGATCGTCGGCCCGCCTTGTGGGAGGCTTTCTGATGCTACACATTTTGTGTTTCCTGATAGCTACAACCTAGGAGTTTTTAAGTAAAGAGTGAATAGGTAACTTCTAGGCAAGCGTGCTCCATCGTCAACTGCATCATCGCTTACCATCAGGTAAGATAGTCGTGAAACGCGAGCCTATCAATAATAATTTTAAAAAATCCGATACGTAGTCACCACTCCAGAACTTTTCGGCCCTATCGATCATCTGTTCTGCGAGCAATGTGCTTTGCTTACAGTCGCTTAAGTTTGGGGGATTCTTCAGGCTATGTCTTTAATCTTGATTCTCCTGCGGATGTCTTCATTTCCATTATGATTATGATGACTGGCCTGTTGGTCTAGTGGTTAGTGGCCTTGTCTATAATATTCCGGACGTCGTGCACCCAGGACAAATATATGTGTCATTTATTCTGTGTCTGGGTGTAATTTATCTATAGTATTTAGAAATATATAAGTTTTATCAGTTGTCTAGTACTCATAACACAAGCTCTGCTTAGCTTGGGACTAGACGGCGCTGAGTGATAGTTGTGGAATATTATTATTATTATGTATATATCCATGATTGTTGATGAGAAATGTAAATTACTGTAGCGATTTAAGAATAGGAATTGTATAACACAACTCTATATGGATAGCAGGAACTAGTAGCCTAAAAATCATCATCCATACTTAATATTATAAATGTGAAAGTGTGTGTGTCTGTTTGTTTATCCGTCTTTCACGGCAAAACGGAGCGACGAATTGACGTGATTTTTTAAGTGGAGATAGTTGAAGGGATGGAGAGTGACATAGGCTACTTTTTGTCTCTTTCTAACACCCCCACTCCCCTATAATGGGGGGTGGAAGTTCGTTGGAGAAACCTACTTTTACGCGGGTGAAACCGCTGGCAGAAGCTAGTACTGCATAAAATAAAGAGTATTCATTGTTTTTTAAGACTAGCTTTCTCCACGGTTTCACTGTGGTAGCGTATCCCATAGGAATCGCCCATTTTCAGGATAATGAGCTTAATATTTATTGAATCAGTACATCTAGTTAACTACTTCAAACGAATTTTAGTTCAGTCAATTAACATTTATTTCATACATTTCTATAATTTATGGTTATGACGATTTTGTTCCACAGACAAATTAATAAAAAAAATTGGTCTTAAAAATAGCAAACAAGAAAGTTTTTATCATGTCTTTAAACCTTATGTTTTGCAGCGTAATTTATTCTATAAAGCAATTAAATCGACCTCAATATACACCCAAGCAATCACTTTCCTCCAACTAATGTCAATACAAACTAAACAATACTCTCAACTGAAAGCAACAGTTTAAAACATGTTGACAACTAATTAGCGCGGTACACTTGCGGACAGCGGTGAGACCACCTCGTTTATACAGTCGCGCACAGCAAATAGATTTACTAATAGTTCGCTCGCTGTTTTGTACGCGGAATTAGGAGGTTTCTTAGTCAAGAGGTTTTATTGATTTTGTTGGGTTCGGAGATTAATAAATGCATATTATAAGTTAAACAAACATATTTCTTTATTTTGATTATTGGCTTTAATATGATTTGTGTGTTCAGATTAACTTTCTTTTTTTTCTTTACTACATTTTCTTTACTACTAACTATAATAGGTACCAACTGACTTGTTGTTTTACAGCTAAGTTAAAGCCATAAACAATGGTAGTCCAGTGGTAATGGTAATGTCCCTGACTTACGTAAGTTGAAAAGCCAACCAGGCGCAATATTTAGTGTAATTTATTATATTTCATCACCGCTGCTTCATGGAGGCGTTGGAAAACATCGTGAGAAAACCGGCGAGTTTAATCTGGGAGGAGCGAGAGGGTGTGTCACTTATAGATAATTCATGATTCTAATGTTATAAAGCCATGTTATGAAGAAGCTTCGTAAAGTTTAAGTGGTAGTGGGCAGAGCACATTGATCACAGAACAGATGGTTGATGGTACTGAAAGGTTCTGGAGTTACTGTAAGACGGTACTGGAAGACGCAGCTTTGAACCGATGAATCCGATGGATGCGAAACGCACAGGACCGTTCATTATGGTGTCACTTGGGGAGGCCTATGTCCAACAGTGGACGTCTTGCGGCTGAAATGATGATGATGATGATGAAAGCCATGTTAAGTTAATGAAAGTCTGACACTCCCTGTTAGTCCACACCCAAAGCGGGAGGAATCATTTAATTATTTCCAACCTCATAAAAAGGTATCATTCTAATTTTTTATCTAAAGTGGTAAAAATTTGTACGTTGACAGTAATTTCCCAATCATAAATTATCAAAGAGAACTTAAACAAAAAAAACTGGGCAAGTGCGAGTCAAACTCGTACCCTGAGGGTTCCGTACAAATTTACCTATATAAACACATTATAATGGATTTTATTGATTACTATAATTTTATTGACATTATATTATTTATTATTTTACTTTTTACAATTATTTTTTTTGTGACATTATTTATAGTTTTATTGACATTGTATTATTTTTTATTTTACTTTTTACTACTTTTTTGACATTATTTACATTTTTTTGACATTTAGCTTTTTTATTATTGTATTTAAACTATGTTATTAATGTGATGACAAATAATGTGGAATGTTATTTTATTTTTACCTGGCAAGTTATTGTACCAGCATGTCTATGTAAATTGTTTTTTTTTTCTTCTTTATTTATTAGCCTGTGTTTTTTTTTTTCTTTGAATGTTTTATTATATTGTTAAATTTTCAACCATTCTACACAAATGTAAATTTGTTGATGAAATGAAATGAATAAATAAAACAGTTCAATTTCTGAATGGAGTCTCGAAGATTTTTCTGAACCGCAATTTTTTGTTGTTGTAACGTTACAATATATTTACTGTGTTCAGATTTATTCCCATATCTGTGTTATAAGACCTTGTTTTATGCAAAATTTCAGGATTCTGGCTCAACGGAAAGTACCCCATGAATTTTGATTTCCTCGAGAGTGTCGAAATATACGTTTTTTGAGACATAAACGGCCGTATCTTTTTTTTTCGTATACTCAGAAGTTTGATTTTTTCACAGATTCAAGAAACCGCAAACTTAAGTATACAGTTTTAATTTCAACTCAATACCTCCACGTGTTTCCAAGATAAAGGTCTTGACAGACAGATAGACAGACAGACAGCCGGACGAACAACAAATTGATCCTATAAGGGTTCCGTTTTTTCCTTTTGAGATACGGAACCCTACAAAATGAGTCACAGATTGCTCAAACATTCAAACGACTGACGCAACATAATATTCCTATTCCATAAAAAAGATAAACAAAACAATAAACAACGCCCACGACTAATCTTTTAAAGATAAAGATAAAGGCAATATTATAAAGTGTCCTTCGTCTATCTTTATTAGTGCCATATCCCGTTGTAAATGCAACGAGTCTATGATGATTATAATGATTACAAATATTTATGGCAGTGTTATTTTTACTGTGATAACGTCACTTGATTTCGATAAAGGTTTCTGTTGAAAATGGTGACATCATCTAATGTCGACATTAGTTGGGTATTACCCTCGTTAGTTTAAATTACAGGAGGAAAATCCAATTATTCAAGTTTTCTTATCAATTTTTATCTCACATGGACAAAACGTCAGAAGCTAGTGCACGGTTCCAATTGTTCATTTCCTATGGAGAAAAATCAGCTACAAGCTCCATGGTTATTCTTTAAAAAAACCGGGCAAGTTCGAGACGGACTAGCGCACTGAGGGTACCGCACAATCTTACCTATGAAAACAGTTCAATTCCCGAATTGAGTTACGATTTTTTTTCCGAATCGCAAAAAAAATATTTTTTTGTGACATAACTACAAATTTTCAGTTCTCAGATTTTTTCCTATACTTGCGCTGTTAGACCTTGCTTTACGCCAAATTTCAGGATTCTAGGTCAACGGGAAGTACTCTATGAAAACTCATACTCATTCCCTTTAGAGTGTCGAAATATACATTTTTTACGACATAAACGGCTGTATCTTTTTATTCGTTAACTCAGAAGTTTGATTTTTCATAGCTTCAAAACTTCAAAAGACTGCAGGTCTAAAGAAAAAAAAAAGAAAAGTATTTTTTTTTGCACGCATGGATTCTAAAAACAAACTTTAAGACAACAAAAAAAAAAACCTACCTGAGTATATGGTTTTTTTTTTCAACTCGATACCTCCACGCGTTCTTGAGATAAAAGGTCTTGACAGACAAGCAGACAGACAACATAGTGATCTTATAAGAGTATAAGGGATCCGTATTTTTCCTTTTGAGGTACGGAACCCTTAAAAATATTGGTTTTACAATATTTCCATATCTAATATTAAAAGTTATTTGAGGATGGTGTTGACCAGTCAGTATTGTACTCAAAAGCATAATAAATATAATAATAAAGGATTGTTTGACAGAACATAATAATATAGTAACTGAAGAATCCTGCCCCCAAATATGTTTTCTCTCTGTAACAAAGATTTTCTGGGAGAAAACTCATTGTTAAGTTAAGCTCGCCTTTGTACATGAAAAAGAAACACTCAGGGTTTAGTCAGTAAAAGTCTGACATTTCCTCTCGATCCACACCGCGTAGGAGGATTTATGATTACCCACCACAACCAAAAATGGTTTTTGCTTTCGTATCTAGGTACAACTATCTTCATTCTGCAATAATATTGAAAAATAATACTAACACATCTCTTTTTGTCCTAAAATATTTCCACTTGAATCTGCAAATTACTATACATAAACCACAATACATTTTGTGTACGGACAATTTCTGTGCATTCTAGGTTGCCTGAAAGAAATCGCCGACTGGGATAAGGCCGCCACGTTTTTTTTTTGTTTAATATAAGGATTACTTTTGTGAATTTGTACTCTTGGTGTGCAATAAAGTATATACAACATTAATTTTAGTATACCTATGTGAAACCCGAAACTTGTGTCTAGTATTTTTATGTAAATAATCTATGTAAAAAAATTCACAACTGTATCTTGAAGAAGCCCGGGGCCCCGGGATGAAGGCAAAGAGGAAACAGGAGTGGGTTTTTAGTCAGTAAAAGTCTGACACTATCTCTCGCTCCATCCAAGAGCGGGATTTGTCATTAGATATTTTCCCACCTTAAAAAAAAACTGTATCTTGAAAAATCACAAATTTATAAGCTTGTTATGTTACCTGGTTTTCCGCAGAAATACATGGTCACCGGGTCATCCGGGTGACTAAGGGATGGTTTTGCTCCTGCACCCAACTGTGCGCTGATACTTAATGCCCGCTATGACCTGCCGTGACCTGTGCTGTACTTAGTGTCGATGGTGTCCAACTTGTGACCACTTTTTAATATTTTTGGGAAAAAGCATAACATGGTGTAAAAATTATTGGAATAGATTAAGTTATGGTTCTGAACAAACTATATTTAGATTTCGCATATACTAAAAATAATTTTGTATAAATAAATAAATACATTGACACCAAGACTTACCTCAATTGGAGTTCAAGAGCTACGCTAAATCAGCTTAGCTTATTTCGTATTGCTAAGATATTTTCTTTTGCGTATCGGCTGGTCAGCATCTTGCTAGAAGAAACATAGCTTAGAAATAACCAAAATAAAAATATAACAAACTTTTATGTAGAGGAAACAATCCTAAACAAGCTAAACCTAAAATATGAATTTAAAATTCCACCATTCAGTAAATACGAGAAAGTATAGTTTTGTATGTAAAATAATAATCATTACATCTATTGAATATTCAAACGTCCGTGTACAAAGGTAAAACCCGTGTTTGGCACTCGGTACAGCGTGCATGCAAAGTTATGCTAATAACATCTTAGTCTAGCCTGAGTCAGACAGCACAATATTGTGTAACGTGCATAGAACACGGAATCTTGAGATACAGGGGTCTTTTTATTATGGCTCGCATTTTATCACTATCTCACCAGATGGTAAACGATGCATCATCATCGTTTCAACCAGAAGACTTCGACTGTTGGACATAGGCCTCTCCTAAGTGTCGCCATAACAACCGGTCCTGGGAGACTTGCATCTATCGGATTCCCGCGACCCACATGCAACCCGCATGTCATCGGTCCATCTGGTCTTCTCGTAATTGGTCACCACTCTAGAACCTTTCATTCCCATCAACCATCTGTTCTGCGAGCCTAGAAGTAACCTATTTATTCCTTAGCTGTACGTATAAAAACTCCACTCTGCTCAGCTGTACGTGCAATACATGTGTTCCAGGATGTCCACCAGAGCTCAAGGCTAAATAATAACTATATAAGAGGGGCTCATGGATAGAAGACCATTCGTCTCCATATCTCGGAAAGACTGTCAGTAAGCACTTGGTCCTAATTGACAATTTTAGATCTTCGAATATCGTTATGGGTTAGTTAGGTGCAAGGAGTGTCATGCTTTCCATTCAATGGTTTGTGAAAATTTGGTCTGAAAGTCGTCTCTAACATAAAAAGTTTGATAAAAGCTGTGCAGATTGATGCAGACGGAATCGCCTCATCATTTCAGCCGAAAGACATCCACTGTCGGACATAGGTCTTTCCCAATTGCCGCCATAACGACCGATCCTGTACGTCTCGCATCCATCGGATTCCCTCAACCCCTTATCAAGTCATCGGATTATCTTGGAGGACATCGAACGCTACGTCTTCCGGTACGTGGTTGGCACTCCAGAACCTTTCGACCCATCTACCATCTGTTCTGCAACGTGCTTCGCTTGGTACCATTTAAACACGGCAGTGCTAATAAAATTCGTATCATCGAAAGTGCCATCGTCTATTATCTAAGCCACACAGTCACCGTCAATTTCTATTGTTGTTAGCATGGTAGTGTCAGTAAGTATGTTGTAACCAAATTGGTTTGGATGGAAAGTATTTATATTGCCACCTCTAACAGCGACTACGTCAACGTCTCCTTTTTCTATGGTAACATGTGTACCATTGTACAGTTACTTTAGAGTAATATTTACTAATTTAATAGTATTACGACGTATGTTTTCCTTAATAGAGTTGTTTGTTAAATTTCTTATTTTTACTCAATGAATAAAAATAATAAATGTATCCTCCAAGCCATGCTAAGCTGAGAGAAATTTGTTCCTGTACTTAATGCCTTGAATTGATGGATCGGCAATTTGTCAATACTCATGCAATGCCTTGACCTTTCGCATTATATTATTCTTACTTATTGGCAGATTGTTTGCATGATAAAGGAGCGTAAGTTTCTTTTAAGTATGTATCATTTCTCATTTCAGATTAATCATGTTATAAATGGCAGAAAAGGAAGACGTATAACTTTTTTATTTCTATATGATGTATTCATTAAACACTTTAGAAATTTGAACTTTAGAGCCTTTGTTTGATTTTTACTTTATCCCTCAATCGTGATTCTCATAAAACATACCATACAAAGGTATCGACAGCTATATGACGTCTTTGAGCTCTCAAAAATTTAAAGACAGACTGTTCACAAAAACTGTGAAGGAAAACAACATGAGGAAACTGCTACGTCCTACAATAAAAAATCAGGTGACGTGTCCCAGCAGTTAGTCATCAGTCCCAAGGAAGATAGAGAATTAAGTAAGTACTAAATTTCATCAAAATGTATTCTAGCTTCTAGCTATTTGAGCTTGGAGAAGTAATAAACATACATTTAAACTTCTACCTTCATAATATTATTGTGATGAGATATAACTAAACTCAGACTCAATATTATTTTATTTCACATACGTCTACATGGGTACTTATAAAACGTCAGGAGCTAGCGCACAGTTCCAATTAGTCAATTCTTATGGAGAAAAACCAGCAAGAAACTCCATGCTTACTCTTTCAGCAAATACTACACTAAATCCTTCTACCAAGGCTGAGTGACCATCAACATCCGTTGATCCACGATCTCATCAAATATTCAAGAGATCAGGGACCCATTCACAAATGCTGCAATTACAGCATCTACACGCCGTTCCGGAGTTACGAGCTCCTTAGATTTATTGTTATTACCTCACATTTCCTTCGGGTAACGTTTTAATTACACAGATCGGCGATAAAGCATCGTTGGAGCGCACTTTTCTTCATTACAAGATGGATGGTCTGCATCTACCGTGTTATTTATTGTGGTACCGTTTAATTGTGTAATGGTTATAGGTTTGTGGTTGGGGTGGTGAGGTGAGCGATTTGCGGATTAGAGTAAAACTATATTGCTTGTTTTTTCGTTAGTGGTAGCAGCACAAACCGCCTGAACATCAGAAAAGGGAGTTTATCTTAATAAAGCACACGAATAAAAATCCTTTATTTGTAGGTAAAGTGGTGTTTATAGTGGATAGTCCAAAAGGGAACCCTGAGGTCCTGGAACGCAAGGCAAAGAAGGAACGCAGGTGTGGTTTTAGTCAGTCTAATAAACACTCTCGCTCCACCCAAGAGCAAAAATGATAAAATGGTGTGTCATAATATAAGTAGATCCTTTAAAATTTTGCCATGGACTGGAAAATAAAAATACTATAATTTAGAGTCTATCAAATACGTCTAACTGAATTCTTCTAGGATGTAGATCGTTCATTTGCTATACTAACCAAAAGATCAATTGAACAAACATCACAACAGATGATAGTAATTCACTTTAACCACAAACACAATACAATAATAGCAACACAGAACTACCCACAAAAGATAACAATACATCCGCACTTACGGACAAACCTATAAATAATTCCCGAAACTAATATCGCAGCGGTTGCGTCATCACTAAACCGAACGTCAAAACTGTTAGAAATGATATTGGCGTACCCAAAGCAACATTGGAAGCAATACGAGTCATAAATCAAGTGGTTCATAAGAGATCTCCCCCTCCGGAACTGACACTACATGAACTAGCTAAAGGGAAATCGCCATTCGAAAAACATTCAACGTTTCCTCTAAATGTGTTCTATAAGAGTGTTTTTCGCGGGTCCACACTGGATAAGACCTTTGATCGGTATCAGAGGGCGAACTGAGAAAGCTATCGACACTTTCCGTATTCACTTATCATTTATCGTTAACATTTCGGTTTTGATAAACAATTTTGGACCTTAGGAAAGTACATTAAATTATTCATCACTTTAAACGATCGAATCGTTTTATTCATCATTCAAATTAACATTTGAGTCTCGTAAGATGGATGGTAATTATTTATCTATTCTTGTATCTACTTAATTATGTTCCATAAAACAATTTGAATCTTGATTGCAAGATAAAATATTCAAAATCAAAGCATTACGTGCTATATTGGCTTGAACACAACTTGAACTTACGACACAGCATTCGACACGGGGTCTTCCGCAGGCCATTTGTCACAGAGGCCATTTGTACTTGTCGAATCACGGCCATTAGACGAGAGTGTGTGACCGCGTGGGGTTAACCTCGTCCAAATTGTGCGACGTCAGTTCACTGGAATGACACAGACTAGAGAAATGCTGTACACTAGAAATCCGAACCAACCAGCTGACCAAAATAAGTACAAAGAAATTTTTTACATGTGGTGCTAGACAATTCTAAAGTGTCGCCAAATATGAACGTGAGTTAAGGGAATACCGCGCTTGTCAATATCGACTTGTATGAGCCGAGCTGTCCTGTCGATTTATCTTACTTTGTGGCTATTGTTACAGACGGCTGAGGTTACAGCTGATTTATAAGTAGCCTAGTTAATTACGGCGGGCGTCGACGCATCGTTAATTTCTCTTCGGCTCCCATTTATCTCTGTGCTGTCATTTGCGCCGGCTTCCTATTTCCACCTGACGTCCGATTCTGAGTAAAGGCGTAACTTTAAAAGCTCGCCAATAAATACATTCGCATAAAACTCGAGTTTATCTCCGTACCCTTTGAAGTACGGCCCGAGAAAACAAACAAAGCAATAAAGAAGGCCTTTATCGGAGCCACGAGTCGACACGCGAGCTAATTTACAACACAGCCGCGGGTTTTATCTTCATTAACCCATCGATTCACAATTAAGACGCGGAATAAATCTCCGGTAATGCGCTCCCCGTCCGCGCCGGTAGATTCAACTTCAAACAGATGTTATGTATAAATAAAGCCGAACGGAGGCAACCACTCGATATATTCCTGTCCGCGGCAAACTTTACAGATCTATCAGCGCTGGCTCGGCGGGGACAAGCGACTCACGCGCGCGATCCAAAACCGACCTTAGTAGCGCCGCGACATGCAGCCATCTGTTACTGTCTGTGGAACGACTGTCGACCAAATTAATGTGCCTCAAGCCCAACAGTTGTACTCAATAATGCTCATAGTCCATTAAAATCGTGCTCGAGTTACGTCGTTACCACTGACATGGAGTCACAAACCTCATCTTATTTCCAGCGTAACGAGTCGATGCTCACATTCGATTATCTGGCTGCGGTATCCGAGGCATTACAGTTGATGTATCGACGGCGACTGCGCGAGATTGTCGGCCGACGGTTGATTTACTGTGCCCATTTCTTCCTGACACTCCATACGGAATAGATCCCCATCTGTCGCGAGCCGTGTGACGGATCGCGGCAATCGGAAAGCGTCGAGGGGCTCTCTAATGAATTGTCCCAAATAATTGGGATAGTATTTTATATCGGCGTCATTTGTTCTTTTATCGGTACATTTGTTGCATTGATTTGTTAGGCGCTTTAACCTCGCGGTATTAGAGAATTAATCTGGCTTGTTTGGTTTTTCTTGTAGCGTTAACAAAATATACAAAGGATATTGCTTTGTTGGGTGTTTAAAATTTATTTCTCTGCGAATAGAAATGCGGTTATCTGTGTATCTGTCTGAGCGAGTCGTGAAGTCTTTTAAAGTTTTATTTGGCTGGATAGTTTTTATGGGTCGTGTTGGATACTGAGTGCGGTGGCATCTGATCGGTAGTCATGAGCTCAGACAATGCTCGCATCACGTTGTATCGCATTCCTCATCTCCGCTGCTGTAGCTGCCGAACGTGCATTTACTACAGAAGCGAACACTGGAATGTAGTAAAAAATATCTCTGTAAATTATATTTATGCATTTCTGTATCGGACATTAATTGATTTATATTGATTTTTTTATAACTGTCAGATCTGGTTCATTTTTAAAATATTGCCCGCGTTATCCCAGTCACATCCCATTTATATATTATTTATTTATTAAAACTTCATGAAACAAAAAGGTACAAAGGCGGAATTAATGCCTTAGGCATTCTCTACCAGTCAACCAAGGGCGGTGAGGAGAAAACATTGCAGTGGCAAAGTTGTTTTTTTGTAAAACTGCTAACTCGCAAAAATGATAAGACAGTCATTTAAACTAACCTCTCGCCTCTAAAAACTACTCAACTAAAGCAGAACAGATCCCAACAAGTCATAAAGCCAACACTTTAGATCAAAGAGGAACATGTGCTCGTCTCTGTGTGAATGCGTTCACGTTCAAGATAAGACTGCTGACTTTGATGTATGCGCCGCATCTTGATATACGTCTGCTGCCGTTTCAATAAGCGTATGTCTGTCTGTCGCTACCGAAGTAGTTTGAGATACGAGGGAGTCCTTTCTATGTTGTCGACTGGTTTAAGTGTACCTGCATAATATGTAGCTAGGTTTGGTTCAGACAAGTCTACTTAGATTGGAAGTTACTAAGCCTTTGTGTATTATGACTGACCTGTTGGTCTAGTGGTTAGTGGCCCTGACTGCTATGCCGGAGGTCGTGGGTTCGATTCCCACCCAGGACAAATGTTTGTGTGATGAGCACGATCATTTGTTCTGTGTCTGGGTGTTATTTATCTATATATGTATGTATTTAGAAATATATAAGTATGTTTGTCAGTTGTCTAGTACCCATAACACAAGCTCTGCTTAGCTTGGGACTAGACTGCGTTGTGTGATAGTTGTGGAATATATTATATATTATATATTATATTATAAAAGCTATTATTTAGTTTGCAATGTTCATTTCTGTTTAAATAATTTATTTTTTTAGAATGCGTCGTACTTTTAGTTTCAGCCAGCGGCTTTGTCCGCTTAAAACTAGACGTAAAACATACCCCAAAGGAATATATTCCCTAAAATTCCTTAAGGTATTCGAGAAGATGGCCTACCTATGTGCTAAATTTCATCGCTATCTGTTCACCTTTACAAGCATGTAGGAGTGACAAACACAAACACGCATAAAAACCTTTCACCATTATAACTTTCGTATCATTAGTTGTTTGCAGCATAAAAGAGATCATTGTATGAATTAACTAGTTAATAAATAGATGTTACAACCTCCCAAGTCACCTCATCATTTCTTACAACACCCACCTTCTCCATCAGACCACACGCAACAAATAAAATTCAATTAAAAACTATTCATTTCCAACACAATCAATGGAAGACTAACTACATTTCATAATGAATCACCATTACGTACATTCCCCTATCAATTCTACCGGACAGACAGACAATGTTATTACATTGACGTGACGTGTCACGCCTCTTGGCGCAACGTCAAACAAATACCGTGACTTTTGACTTCAACATGTTTTATGACAATGTAAAGAAGAATTTCTGGTTGAGTAAAGGGACATATAAATTTTCACTTTTATAGTTCAACTATTTCTAAAGTCTTAAGGAACAATTTGAAGAAGTGAATTTTGTTACACATAGCAAAAATTTATGTATGCGATAAACATAGTATAAAGCATAAGCTATAAACTTAAAAGAACTCCTATGATATTAGAGTTGTTAAGTTGCGATCATTTGAACTTACTTTCAATAGTTTAATTAAAAAAACTTAACATAATGTGAAAACGGAATATACACATAACCAGAAAACTTTTATTTAGTTGGTTTCCAATAAAAAAAAATATATCGACAAAGTAAGGCATTATATGAACTCGATATAAAACTAACCTGAAAGGCGATCTCACTTACATAGAAAATGTAATTGTGTGTGTGTGTGTTGTGTATTTTAAGCTTGCTTGGTTGCTCGCAGTATAAAGATAATTAATTATACGTTTGAGGTATTCACAGTCGTTAAAATTGCAAATCTATTTCTTATAATAAAGTCATTAGCATTAATATCAGTGCATCTCGAATGAAAAAAAAAAACAATACGATAAAAATAAACACAAAAATAAAATACGATTATGTCAATGGATTTTTAATTTTTTAACTCTATAGAATTGCATATCTGAATGATTAATACGTAATTCCTATTTGATAAATGTTTCATATTAGCTGGACATTGCCATCTTAATACGCTCAATAAAAAATGTCGAGTATACAGAGATTCTTATTCATCCCGCCTCGATAAGGCTTAATCGTAGCGATGTATATGAACAATAAAGATTTTATACCGATCTCAGAGTAATAATAAAGAATAGTGTCGATTTAGCGAAGAGCATATGAATTAATTCTCGAGAAAAAGTATTTATATGAGATTGAATACGATTACTCTTACTTGCTATGGACATTCATCTTTAGGCGTTTTGCTTTCCTAACCAATAAGAAGAGCGTGTGCATCAGCATTTTTATCAAACACACAAAACTGACCTCATAAACTCAATCGATCACTCAAGAGTAATAGCATTTTCATTTCACTTAGTTCTTAATAACAGACTCAAGATTGATACTAAACAATTTTCGAAATTGATGATCTCACAATCGACAGTTCGAAAATTGATGATCGTGTAAGGGAAATAAACGACCACCTTTCTGTATTTACAGTCCATGAATTTGAGTACGATTTATCATTCGAACCGTTACGGTGATAAATCATATCTCATTCACGAATACTTAGAGCCACAACACACATCGAGCTTGCCTTCCGCCATGTCCCTCCATAAAACGGTCTGAAAGCCTTTAAATATAGAAGTTGTAATTACGTAAACAGACATATTGACGTACGTCTGAAAGGTAATCATAAGCTAAAATTTATCACGGAGTGAATCATTCATGCGCTAAGACAGCTGACAGCCAGGCCCATATATTATAATGATCGACAGCCTGACGTTGCTTGTCACAGAGGGATAATGTTGTTGCCACACTAAATATCTCAACACATTCCAACATCAACT
This sequence comes from Mythimna pallens, assembly GCA_961205895.1. Classification (NCBI taxonomy): domain Eukaryota; kingdom Metazoa; phylum Arthropoda; class Insecta; order Lepidoptera; family Noctuidae; genus Mythimna; species Mythimna pallens. The sequence goes on along the minus strand of OY540828.1, from coordinate 25,486,749 downwards.
CTCATCCTTCCACCTAAAGCTACATTTTGATTTTATAGGTGAATACATCTAACGACATTCTTGTTCCAAGCGACGAGAATTCTAACGAAAAGAACAAAGTACTACAGTATGTAGCACAATTCAAATAGAACCTTATTGCGTCAGCCATCGGTTCAAAATTCTTTTGAAGTCACAAACTTTGTCGAGTTATTCGTGTTGGAAAATGTGACTTAGTTCCAGATGATGAAGGCACTGGAGAAATGGACTTTATCGGGTTTGATTAAAGTTGGAAATGGTGTGATGTGAGTGAGGTGTTGTAAGCTGTTCGTACTGTGGTGTCTGTCGGTAGCGCGGTAGCAGAGAGACGTGTCGCGGCGTGTCATCGGGACGCAATGAAGATTTATGAACAACCCGGTACTACGGTTCAGTCGAAGCCACATACAGTTTTCTACTTTGTTCATAATTTTATGGAAAAGTTTAAAACACGAGTTTATCTTTCCTGTGTTTATTTCTTATGCACGTTTATGTAATTCTGGTAACAAAACAAAATTGTTTATGTTGCGCCAACATGCAAGATTTTCGTGAGTTACTGATGCTAACCTAATTTCTGACTCAAGGGCATTTTACGACTTTTAGATGTTTGTACAATAATTTTAGTCAATGATTAATATTTGGGATTTAGATTTACCCTAGTTCGTACGAGGGCGGGGTGACAAGTTCTCGGACTGATAGCGAAAGGCTACAAATTTCAGTTAAGATGTGATTTTATTTTTCTACACAATCTCTCTTAACTTCGATACACTTGGTCCAGCGTTTCTCTAACGTTACTATTCCTTCCTGGACGTGTGAGTCTGGAAGGTTATAAAAATAGTCATCTATGTCCCTCTCAACTTTTACATTCGATGTGAAGCGCTTCTCAGAAAGAAATTTCTTCAAGTTTGGGAACAGACAGTAGTCTGATAATGCCCAATCAAGTGAATAAGGGGGATGGCCGAGGAAACCGTACCCAAAATCCCGTAGTTTTCCTATCGCCAACGCATTCTTGCGCACAGGTGCGCTGTACTGGTGAAAGATGATTTTCGTCTTCTTCAAGCCAGGTCTCTTCGGGCGAATTTTGGTATTCAACTGGTCAAGAAGGTTGGAGTAATATTCGTCTGTAATCGTTCTCTCTTTTGTGAGATAATCACTTAACTTTGTTCAATTAACGGTAATGAACTTTCAGGCAAGTGCAATCGTGTCTCTTTCTTTGGCGCTGCACCACCGGCTTCTACTTTCTGGTTGAACTGCTGTTTTAATTTTGGCGTATAGTTGTGGGCCCATGTCTCATTTATTGTTACAATCGCCGCACAATATTGGTCGCGTCCCTTTTGAAACTATCCAAAGATGGTAGCGAAAATTGATTTTGCGTTTGTTTTTGGTTTGCATTCAGTAAAATGCGGCACGCATTATGCGCAAAGGTCGCATCCCTATTTCTTTTTGCAAAATGTTTCGCACTCATTCCTCCGAAATCCCCACAATCACCTTCATTTGTCGGTCATCCAACAGAATATGATGCTTTGTCGATAGTTTCCGGTGTGGTAGCATGGCCTTCCTTCACGAGGATCATCTTCGAGGAATGTACGACAATGTTTAAATTCAGTTGGTCACTTTTTGACGATTGACATAGAAGGAGCAGAGTTCCTGTAAACTTGTGTCAACTTTGGGTAAATTTGTATTAAAAAGAATTTGATTATCGCATGATATTAAAATTAATCCATTTTCACATACAACACGCAAACCTCTACTGTAACCATTCCTGCACACAAACTACTTGAGAGAAAAATTTGATACTTCTCATATTAATAAATTAAAAGCACATCCAGGCAAGAACAAAAAAAAATTGCTGATCGGAGTAGGCACTATCTCTGGGTCTGGCCAAGAAATTTTCACCCCGCCCTAGTATGTCATTAAAGTGCTTAAAGCTCTCATTATCCTTTTCTTACCAGTTTTACAACTCTATCGCTAATCGGTTTTGTATCGACAACATCTTTCTAATTACCAACCTAAATATTCAGTAATAGAATTTCTTCCACTTCATTATCTACCTGTTTAAAAACTAGTTGCTCGTTACAAGGTTATATGGTATGATATCAATTCAGCTAGAACAGTTTTTACCCCTCTTTCACTTGACACTGACATCTTGCGATGGACAAACCATGTATTGAAAAGGAAACTCGTATGTAAGCTTATTATGAAAGCAAAGCCTGGAATATTCCATAACAATCTGTTTTCTCTTAGATTTTCTTTTGATGGGTCCTTTTATAGTTATTTATTATTTGTAATAGAGCAGTGGTGGCCGAGTGGTAATGGCCCCGACTTACGAGCTGTAGGTCGCGGGTTCAAACCCAGCCAGGCGCATTACTTTGTGTAATTTATTTCATCACCACTGCTCTCAAAACGGTGAAGGAAAACATCGTGAGGAAACCGGCATGTCCTAGAACCAAACTGCAAACGCACTGGGCCCGCGTGGTGGATTACGGCCCATCCCCTCTCCTAGAGAGGAGGCCTGAGTCCCAACAGTGGGAACATTATAAGGCCGACTATGCTATGTATGCTATTATTTGTAATAAAGTTTACTGCTCATTTTTCTACATTAATCTTTTTTTCACCTATTCCAATAGTACATTGATTTTATGATCAAATACCACCTTCAAGTATTTTCGTATTTTGCTATTCATCTTAGTGAAATACGATACGTTAGTTCCTTGGTAAAGCTTCTCAGCTGCTCACACATAAGGCTATCAATTTCATTTTATGTTTCGTAGGTAGTCATTTGGATAGTGGAATCGTAAAAGTTCGACAGAATTTAGAAGTGCATCGATTTTAATGATAATAATATTGACAACTCAACCAAACTTACTATCGACGTGTAACTCAAGAACAAATTTAGAAAAAATAACGATAAATACATGAATAGCTGACAAAAACAATTGAGTATGACTATTTATGACAATGACAAAAGTCCTTTTAATATTATCAATAAATGTGAAAGGTGAATAACGATTCATCGTCATCATCATTTCAGCCAAAAAACGTCCACTGTTGGACATAGGCCTCCTACAAGTTGGACCGTTGACCTGGTAAATGCTGCGAGAATCCGATGGATGCTAGATGCACAGAATAAAGACTGATAGGTTAATTTTCCACGAAAAATTATTAAACAGGTTTTGATGATAAATTTACAGTCATTATATCTTATACGTCAGGATAACACAGGCTATAGTTTAAAAAGAGGGAAATACAAATTAAACGCAAGTGGAATCACAAGTGGCAGCTAGTAATTGATAAATAGTCAAAAGATAGCAAAATATCAACGCTAGTACAAAACAGAAGAACAACAACTTCCAAGTGCTAAATTATTCGTTACAAAATCTCCAGAACGATCGTATGTTAATGTTGAAGTGTGTCAGCGGCCCATGGTAGCGGGCGTTGGATCCTCTCATTACGTATTTATGTGCGACGGGCGGGATAAGCCACGTCATGTCGGGCGAGGACTGGATGAGCTGGGTTGTCAGTGTTGCTACACTTACTGTTGAATACTTGGACGACTCTGATGCTGTTGAAAGGGGGAATACTGTAACTGATTTGTAAATGATATTTGATTTTATGTCATCGTATGAAGCTTTTAACATTAATGTTCTAATTATTGCTACTGTCAATATAGTTTGCAATGATGAGCAAGTCGTTTGTTCATACGTCAAGATTGTGAGTACAAGTGTCTTTTTAATTAACTGACAAATAATGACACAACCACATCAAATACATTGCAATGAAATCATCATGTCAATTAATCAGAGAGTTCAAATCTCCTGCCAACAGTCAAAGCAATTCCGTCTACGGGACTGACATAGTTTGAATGTGAATGACAATTAACCATACCTACTATTTATTATAAGAGAATACTTTATTAAGACGTATTGTATTTTCCTCTTTGTCCATTATCATCCTCTCTTTCTTTATCAGAATCACCTCTTCGAGCCAATTTTCACAGGTGAACAATTGCAGTCTTCTTAAAAAACACGTTCCTACCAAGCATCCTGATCCAAGTCGTTTGCCGTCGGATGTGTATTGTTTTATTCACAAACCGATGCTTGGATAAGCATTCATGCATTTTTATTTCAATTTGCATTCGTAGGGGATGCTTTTTGAATGTTTATTTTATTTGTCACGGCTTCTGTTGCTTCCTTGTTGATGTAGTTTGAATTATGATTGAATTTTTTAGATAATTAATGTCTAGTTTTTTTTTTTTTTTTTTAGGTTGGAAAATCATCTTATGACAAATCCCGCTCTTGGGCGGAGCGAGAGATAGTGTCAGACTTTTACTGACTAAAAACCCACTCCTGTTCCTTCGTTGCCTTCGTCGCTGTTTTTGTGACTTCACTGTCAGCTTCTTTTGTTTCATGGGTGTTATATATTAGAATCCATTCATTTCCAAAACTATATAAAAAGCAGAAATGTGTATACAAAAGTTAGTTTATATCTCGTTTAAAGTAAAATAATGTGTTTGTAATGATAAGTGGCAGAACTTTTGAACTGAAATTTTAACAAAACTTTGCAAATACTATTTTTATTTTCAGCCATGAAATAAGATCTCCTTCAGTTCAATAATCTAGAAATGATTCATTTTTATTTATGTATATCAATCATCAAAAGTCTATTTATAGTTGTACCGACATCTAATGAAAGAAAGTCTCGACAGCCGCCGGATTCTACGTCCATTAATAAAACCATACAGATAATAATCACGCTCATTTATAAAAAATATTTTATACTAATTCAAACTACCGACCTTCATTATAAACGTCATCGTTCAAAAGGAAAATTGATTTACAACACTGCATTACGCTATTATTTTATGACGCGAGAACGCCCCGAAATAAAATACTAACAAACATTCAACCGGCATCCACGACCATTACTATAAAGCCACAAATGATTTTGCTAACAAAAAGTACTATATACAGCTGTATGGCTTGGAAGATAGAGTTGGAATTAGAATAGAGAATATTTTTAGGGTTGTAGATGACAAGGTTGTCAGGGACCGTCATAAAGCGAATAAAATACGGGGCACAAAGAATAAGCGGTCGTATAAGCGCTGTTATGTCTGTCAACATAAAATATTGTATCCTGCGCGCGCGGGAGCCGGGTTCAAATTGTGCTGCCTCTATTGCCCCATTAATCTTTGTAATGCACCGTGTGAAACGGCAGATGAAGATATTGCAATGCTCTGTCTTTGTCGTTGTTTCGGACTCTGCGCTTTGTCCGTCGGGAAATTAATAGGCGCTGAAGGTGTGGGCAGATTTTATGGATTCTGCTAAAAGAGATTTAGTGTTCAGTGATAAAATTAAGTAAGATCATGTTTCGCTGTCTGGTAAAAGGACACCAAGATAAAGCGGCGGTGCCACTTAAAGCTAAATCTGCAGTTTAAACTGAACGGATGCAATTATATTCGTATTTACTGCTTTTCTGTAAAACCGTTAACCCAGGACTTTTTTTTGCATCAATATCTTCTTGGCTATTATTACTGTTTCATCTCCTGTGACCATTATAACTCTTTCGCACATAGCGTCGTAATTAGAACAGCAGTCATGTCGTTTGTCAAGCGCGACATCCGTGAGCGATGTCTCCGGGAGTACTTTGTCCGGATTAGTAACGTCGAGCGATATTTTCTAGGCTTATTGGTGACATATAACTGAAAGAGAGCATTCTCGCCAAGGTTGGAGGTACTTTAGTGAGAAGATATAACTCAATGGTTATTATCGAGTACAGAAGAGAAATGCCCCTATAGGTAAGAAAGACAAGATATAGAAGCGATCACAACTTTAACCATAAGGCTTTTCCACTTGTGCTTTACGAGCTTTGACGCTTTTTTGACGTCTGCATAGCGCCAACGTTGTGTAAACGCGACGTTAACGTCGAGAATTTCTATTGGTAAAGCGCCAACGTTAAGCAAACGCGACGTTAACGTTGCAAGTTTCTTGCGTACACCTCGAACGCACCGTTAACGTTGCGTCAACGTAACGTTGGCACTGCGATGACGTTGGATAAGTGCCAACGCTCGTAAAACGCCAGTGGAATAGCGGCCTAACTAGTAAAGTTTTACTATTATTTATAAAGAAACTAAAAAGTTATATTTAACAATTTAGAGGGCATCACTCATTCTGCTAGAATAATGAAAACATATATTTTTTTAATTTTAATCAACAATTGCTAACAAAAAAGCTTTGAGACGAATAACAAAACTAATCTAGCTAGCAGATCTACTTTTTATTTTAAAATAAAAGAGCACCTATTAAATTTTGTCCACATAATAAAATTATAATATCCATTGTCTAGTCTTCTCATAATATTAATACTAATTGCATTGTATTCTGCCTCTGTTTTAGCAAACGTCTCCAACAGCTGCCACTCCACATTTAATAAACAAAAACTAATTGTTGATTCTTTACCTTGGACAGAAACTTTCGCAACACAATGCTTTTATCATTCCCAAAGTAATTACACAGACAATGTGTTGTCAAAACGTTATAATTACTTATTTAACAACAAATGTAAGTAGGACACTTATTAATTCGACAATGGCTTGCATGTGAACGGTTATTATAGCTGGTGATAAAACTATTCAGAATACGCCTTTTGTGTTTTCAAGTTAATTAAAATGACAAATGTGATATTCTTATTATTTCGAGAATTTCATGATTTGTGGATGAAAGAATTGTGTCAGGTGTTCTCTACTGTTTAAAAATTTTAATAAAGGAAATTGTTCATGATGTGTATAATTAAGTATAATTTGCCTCCTGTCGTTATAATTAGCATATTGTGTTATTTCCACAGCAATGTTTAATGTTTGCATGCGAAAGTGTGCTTAATTCTATAGCTAAATGCTAACCTTGTTGCCTTGGTTTGTTTTGCCTTCTCAATCAAATGACGTTCTCGTAGAACATCGTATTAATCAATGCCTTTATAATATTAATGGACTAACTAGATCAGAAACTTAAATTGGAAATCTTTTAGATGGCAAAGTGCTGCTGGTAATAAATGTCATCGAAATCACAATATCCATTAATATAGTAATCAATACTTAAATTACTGGCATTAGGTGCTATTTTCGATATCCAGGGTGTATGTAAACAATTAACCTGAACTTGAAAGGTTCTAACATCTTTCTATAGTATGTAAGTAGCTACAAAAAATTATTACGTTACATATTCTAAAAAAAATCACTCACTTCCACTTATAGCTCAGATAAGTATTCAATTAATATTGGATCGATAGAACCTGTGACTGGTGATATGTTTCTGATAGTGTCAGAGTTAATAACTGGTGCTGTTACATATTCTGTTTCGTCATTATCATTACGTTAAATTGTTGGGATTTCAGTGTTATAATGCTATTTTTATTGGTAATAAATTAGTCTTTATATTTATTTACATTCATAAAATCCAATCTAAAATATGTATTTAGAAAGTTGCTGTCTTTACAATTTTCAAATGAACAATATCCTCTACAACGGAGCTTGGGTTTTTAATTAAGAAACTATATTTATAAATTCATAGGCTTCGATATATTTTATAAAGAAAAATTTGCGATAATATTAATACAAAGGAAGTCTGTGAAAAGTGGATAATATTTAATAAATAGATAATACAGCCACCTATAACACCACATCACATTTTGATTGACATTTTTACCATCCCATTCACCATTTGATTGGAACAGCTGCTAAATTCCATAATTTATTTCACTACCCGATAAATTCAAAGCATTAATTGGCCACTATTTAAAGAGTAATTAGAGAAATGATCGTTTCGACGGGGCGAGCCTAGTGAACCGTACAATTTGGTTCTTTGTAATTACATTTTGTAAACCTTCGTTTGTGACAGCTTGGTGGCCAATTAAACTATAGCGATTATTGTGGATATGTCATAAGATGAAGCGGTGTAAACAGGAACTTTTGAAGCAGGCGTTTGTAAACGGCGGTTATAGCTACTCTGTGTTTTGGCTTTACTACTAACTTCCCTCGATTTTCTTGATTTTTCAATCTAAAAACTATTGTGTTTATATCAGGTATATAGCTTTTAGTAGGCTTCTTTTGATTACATACTAAAACTGGCTTCATTGACATTGTTTTTCTTTTTGTTACTGCTTTTTGTTATTAATATTGATTACTATTATTCTGCTTTCGTTACATTTGTCGATTAACATTTCTTTTTAAATTTCCCTGCATGCTCTTGCAACTTAACCCACACATACGACCTGACCTTGTAATTTGTCCCACTATCCGTGTCACATGCCGTATGATTAAGTTTCTTTGATATTATTATATCAAAAACAACAATCTGCGCTACCAATACATATCAGGAAGTAATGACAAAATATTTTATTAATTACGGTATTTTATTGTATTTATTATTTCTTTTCGTGTATTAATTAAGTGTTTTTTTTTTGCTGACAGTCTGCTGTTGATTGTAATTTATAAATTGCTTCGTAATATTTATGTGTTTTTTTTAATGCTATTGATATTGGTATTTTATAGTTCAGACGAATGGTTCTAGAATTGAGAATCCAAAAGTTGAAAGGTCGAAGTTTATTATCATCAGTTTGATAAATTTTAGTTCTTATTCTTTGGTGCTATTTGTAAAATACATAATCCTCACCACTCTACCTCTATCACCACGTTGTCGTTGTGGTAAGGCTTGTGTACCCCAACGCACCCTGGCTTGAATAGTTTCATGCCTAGGTTGAGGGGCCAGACTAAGAAGGATATCATTCGCAGGGCAATTTGTGGCAACCTGTTGGGTATTAGTGACCCCACGGATCCCATCTTCTGGAAAAAATTCTGTTCGGTACAGTACAGAATCAGGTCTGTGCAAGTCGACCTTTGTCTTCTTCATCGATGTTAATATATGTAAAATGTATAAGATTAACAATTAAATAAATAAAAGGAACATAAACGATGTGTGAAATGAAGCGTAAGTGTGAGAGTGAGAAAAGGAAGGGTATGAAGAAAACAGAAAGTAGATGGTAACTTTTGAACGTGAGTGATAGAAAGACGGAGTAAAATTTTTTTATTTTAAAAGTTAAAAAGATTTAAAATAAAAAGAAATTTTAAAGAAGAGAAAATAATAAACAAGGAACTTACGCAGCATCGGGAGTTTTATTCATTTTCTACTCGGACGCAAGCAACAAATATATTAACATAGTTCATGATAAAAAGTCCACATATGCATCCCAAAACCATAGTCTTTTTTTTCCATATATTGCAATAGGTTCCCAACTGGAGGTTGTTCTTATGTGCAATAGCATAGAGTTTATATGGATAATTATCGGCTGTTTACACATTTCAAGAAAAGTGTTCCAAAAAAAGATAAATAAAAATAAAAAAAGAATGCCCCAGGGTACAAAGACATAATTAAGAAAACAATGATAATAATAAATAGCATAAACCAAAAAAATATCTCTGTAGCAAATTTTATTATTTGCACAAAACAGAAAACACAGGAACACAAAACTGATATTATCGAGAAACTTGGTGTGCAAAGATATGAAGATATAACAAAATCTTCAAACCACACTAATGAGCTAATCAAATATTTAATGACTAAATCTAGACATTATTATAATAATACATTTTAAATGCAGTAATTTAAATTCGCACATTATAATAAATATGGTATATTTATTTAAATGTGTTATCCACGAAGATAAATAGCAAAATTTAAATATAGCTGTCTATTATGTACATGAGCCATTATTATAAGCAACTGCATTATTTAGTAAGTGTTGCAATGTGTTGTTGATTAATAACCATATTATACATATTTATCAAATATTTGATTAGTAGCATATTGATACGTAGTTGTGTATTTCTAAACGCCAGATGTTTCAAGTGAACAATAAAATATAGCATTACTTGTTTGGAATAATTAAAAATGAGTAAACATAGGTCACAACATCTGCTAAGAGTGTGTAAGGTGTCTTTACATGTTTGTGAACTTACTTACTCTACTATATAATATAGTGAGAGGCAAAAAAAAAATTGCATAATATGCAAAAAATAAATCAAAGAAAGCAAAAAAGGAGCATTGGACAATTCTAATCGTATTGACTATGATTGTCAAAAATAGATGATATTGTAATACAATCAGAAAACTGACTATGACGAAAAACAATATGTATTTCCCAAGTTGTAAGCGTAATCGTTTGGTCAGACAAATCTCTAGATGTGGCAATTTGTAATCACTTGAACCAATTTATATAAAAAATCTGATTAATATAATTTTTTTACCCAAGAATTTTAAAATTAAAACATAAAACCTAATAATTTATGATGATTATTCGATTATACGTTCAAAATTTATGGTTTGCATGAAATCTACTTGAATTTATGCACTTTTAATTACTTTGCTCGGACTTTTATTTATTGTATGGCATCACGCGACAGACTGCTATTATAACCCGTTTGTTGTTGCATTAATACGCGTTTTAATTATTATGTTGTTGCAAAATTTAATTGCAGTCTTGATTGTAAAATTTATTTTTAATGTTTGTAATTAATTCTAAAATTTTAATGCTGAATGGGAATGTCTGCATTTTAATGCTCGCGTTGTAGTGGCGTAAGTTTAGTTTGGGTTCAAATTTTAATTGAATTGTGGTAATTAAAGTAGTATATGCAAATCTTTAATATTAATTATGTATATAATATTGGGTCACTAATTGATATCAGCCTGTCACATTAATATAACCATATTTTCATTTTATGTATAACTACTTCTGCTAGTTCTTCACTAGGCTTCACACGTTTGAACGTGAAGGAGTAGCAAACATAAACACACATAAATACAAACTTTCAACTTTATAATATTATTATGAATACTAGCATTTTCTTTTACTACGTTAATCTTGAAGTTAAACTTGATCTTCTTATTTCAAAATAGCTTTTTTTTGTAAGAAATTGTAGCTGAAAGCACTCAGCGGTAGTTCGAAAATCGTTATCCCTTCAATACTTAAAGTATCAAATATTTATATATTTTAATAGATACCTAATATTAGTTTGGACTATCTTTTTATGGCATTGCTTTATATTTAGTTGTTGTTAGGAACACTTACGACATAAGTATATTACAAAAGATTTCATATTAATTTTAAAGGACTACTGTGCTAGTATTTCAATTACAGCTTGTAAAATTTTACACTGGTTAATTTAGTATATTGTAAAGAAACAACGCAAAAACTATATATTCTGCTAACAAAAGGGCAGGTATGTGTAGAATAGACGAACATCCCTGTAAATCGGTACAAGGTACCTGTACTATAAGGCCACCATTCTATAGGAACCCGTAGTAGTGCAAAAATGAAGTTAATGTACTCTTGTCACTCAAGTATAGTGTAGACTCCTGCAAAAAAATATATAATAACAAGCTTCTGCCCGCGGCTTCACTCGCGTGAATGTAGATTTCTCCATAGAAACTTTGGACCACCGCTTCATACCTTTAGAGAGTGAATTTTGGAAAATCCTTTCTTAGTGCTCACCTACGTCATAAAAGGAAACCTTGTGCAAAATTTCATGCTCCTAATCTCAGTAGTTTCGGCTGTGCGTTGATATGTCAGTCAGTCAGTTTCCCCTTTTATATATATAGATTTACTCTTCTTCGTCTTCCATGTAATATTAGATTAGGTGCAAAATTTCCATAACTCATTGTCAAATTGTTGTTACTTTATTTATTTAAACTTCTCACTAACTCACTCTTACCCACACTCCAGATTCACACACACACACTTCACTTTACTTCTTCTTTATTTATTTATTCATTTCATATAGTAGTAATACATAGGTAGCCTTAACGCAACAAGGCATTCTCTACCAGTCAACCCTTGGGTTAAAAGAGACAATACTGTGGTAGGGTGGTACTTTAACTAGTTTGGTACCTCAACCTATCTGAAACCAGTCCGTTGTCTCGTTGCGCAATACATAATAGCCTAGATGTGTTCCATCACTCCTTCCGACTCCTCTGATAGATCGCCGAGCTTGTAACTACAGTTTGTTCCATTCAACAATTTTGTTCTAGTGGTTGCAGATTTCAGTGTCCAGTCATTTATCCAGTGTTCGTGGACTATCAGCTTCGCTCTCAGCCTTAGATCCAGTTCCTTTAACAAAACTTAAAGCAAAAATATTCGACGTGTTGCAAATTAAGTAAGGTTTAAAGTTTATTCTAAGACTATAACCTGGACCTTTGTTTTGGATAGGAGATGATCAAATAATTTATCCCGCTCCAGGTAGATTGAGAGAAGTGTCAAACTTGTACTGACTAAAACCCACCTGTGTTCCTTCAGTTGCCTTTTTCAATCCCAACAGACCTAGTAGATGGACTGGCATAATTTGGGCTTTAGATTTGAGACTAGTATGTCTTAACCACCTTACTAAATATAAATAAGGTTATATATTTATATATATAAAAGGAGAAACTGACTGACTGACATATCAACGCACAGCCATAACTACTGGGACTAGATGTTTGGAATTTTGCACAAGGGTACTTTTTATGACGTAGGTGAGCACTAAGAAAAGATTTTTCAAAATTCAGCCCCCAAGGGGATGGAACGGTGGTCTAAAGTTTGTATGGAGAAACCCATGTCACGCGAGCGAAGCCGCTGGCAGATGCTAGTATTGAATATTATTTTTAACACGTTCAAACCAACAGAACATGAGATAGCGTACAGATGTACTTACGTATCAGTGAACCTATCATCACTTTCTAACATACGGAACGTTGTTATATTTGAAAAAAAACCTTTTATAAGAAACCAACAATTCTCACAAAGCAAGCCAACACGATACAACTTCATAAAAAATATACGATCATGTAATTCGCAACATAATACCCCAACTCATAAAATAATTCGCAAACTTCTTTGATGTTGAGAAAATCATAAAAAATATATTTCGTAACAGCGTCTTTATTCATGCGAGTAATCGTTTTCGGCGTTTGTGCAGACCCTACAATGGGAAGTTATTAAAAAAGCCGAATAGTCCGCATCCTATTACATTACTTACAAGTAGTTCTCACAAATACGACACAGTAAAAAATAACCCCAACGTTGTCACGACTCGTATCACAATAAAATATCGTTTAAGCTTTTAATATTCTAAACGCGAAGTTCTATTATCAAATGAACCGATCGCTCATTCAGTCATGCATTGTCAAATTTCCTGTCATTGACGCGTCACCGTCAAATACCCTTACATTTTAGGGTTACAAAACATGACATAAAAAACGAACCAATAAAATTGCTTGTATTGACATTAGCTTTTCAAAATAGAGAACCGATGTTTAATTCATGAATACACTAAATCCAGGTACAAAAACATGAAATTAACATAATAACGAGGATCGTCGGAACCAATTTTGACAATACATCGCGTTGAAGGGTAACATAACCCTTTAATTTGATGTGCGGGTACATAATACCGCGGCATGCATTATTCATCCGTTGGTAATATGTTAATTTACTCCACCTTATGTTTATGCTAATCGTAATTGGTTATTTCACTGCACGGATTACGGCGCTGTAAGGCATCAATCTTGGCTACGCATCTGTCAAAGTTAATCCCGCCGTGAGAGGTCATTTATAAAGAAACGCGTTGTGATATTTCAAGGCGTGTCCTGGCGGCATTAATAAAATCTACATTATTATCTCAATTAATATCTTAAGATTTATACGTCCCCTTTTAAAACTTTTTAATGTTATTAATTAATCATGCTGGATGTGTAAAAACAGAGATCGTGAGGTATAAATTTTATGCGGTTTTGGACAGGTTGACATTTTTGAACACACCTATCGCTTGAAGGGTTAATTGCTGAATGATATTTTAATGAATTTGTCGTGGACTAATCGATTGTCTGCTTGGAACTTGTAAAATAAATCCTGAATGGGTATATGACTATGAATAATTTGATCTATTATTCATTAAAGCCTTTTTCCAATTATTTTAACTTGTCATCGATTTTTAAAAGGATTATGTTCCAGGTCGAGCCACCTGGCGTAATGCCTGGCTGGTAAAGAAATGCATATAGATTTATTTGTTATAATCTCCGAATTATAAGGACAATAAATTAGTTTTACCTTAACGAACTTAATAATAAAACTTCACGCGTTTTATAGATCATAACAAAACATTGCAGGCATTGTTTTCGTTGAATTCTAGCATAAGCTAGAATTCAATTTATATAAAACCTTTTTGGGGTAATTGTTTTACTTGAAAATGCCATATTTGTCAGGCCATCTATTAATGTCAGATAGTGATGAGCATGAGTGGTCTTCTGAACTGATTTATGGTTCAAGTTATCTCGATTCTAGAATAATTTATATGCTCATTTGTTTTGTACGAGTACCAATTTAGAATGTACGTCGTAGGCATGCAAAAAAAACTAGGTGTACCTACTATATAGCCACTTAAGATTAAAAACACCCCTAATTCTTTTTAAAGTTTTTTTTTTGTATCTGTAAATTAAAGACCTACCTACTAAGTAGGTATACGCTTTGTGGCTAAACTTGAATTAAGTAATCAAGTTACATAAATAACCGAGACAATTATGTGCCTGGCCGTTACTAACTAAATATCTTTAAAGTCTAGCTCAGACTACAAAGAGAAAGAAAGTAACCAAGAACTGAATTTATTTCCCGATTTATATTTTATTTTACAAAAACACAAATGGTGTTAGAATTGGATTAAAAAGTTCTGAGCTCAGTTTCAATGCATACAATTTTACATAGTCATTAACAAAGCCACCCCGAGTTGAATTATGAATGCAGTTGAATTATATCTTTTTTTTTCTTCAAATAAACATTGTAAACTAAGATAACAATGAACCACAAAAAATGGTAATTTCAATTAGATTAAAACAAAACATATTATTAAAAATGGTAAACTATTCAACTTTTTAAGAAAAAATTAAAATATAAAAGTGCTATTTAAATACCTGTTCCTGTTCCTGTTTCTAGATACGATAATTTTCTTCATTAAAAATATTTTTAAATATTAAACGTAGATATTGGTACCATTAAATATACTCGTAGAACATAAAGTGAGAGTATCAAAAACGCATAATTTATTAATTGAAAATGGCAAGCAACGCCGCGGGACCAACATTTAGTTATTCTTTTTTAAAATGCTTGATCATAAATTCACGACCATCAACATCCATAATAAAACAATAAAGACTTAAGAAAATGATTATTATATGGCAGTCTTATCTCATAACGATATCCATTATACATTAATATTACTTCATTAACCTTTAACACAATAATAATAGAATATAATGTCATAATAATAAACTTGTAATAATTACATGAAATTACTCTTGTGGCATTGCTTTGACTTTGCATAAAAATACTTGAAAAAGCTAAGCAGAAAGATTGTACTCAATAACCCCCCCTTTCTGATACTTGACTGGTAGGTAACTAAAGGTAAGAGAATCTAGCTTTTGTGGCTTTCAAAATAAAGGCAAACAACGCTTAACATAATAACAATTCCATAGCATACGTATTTAAAATTATACCGAACAATTTTTCCTTTCCAAAGTTGTGCAAAGAAAAGTTATCTACTCTTCGTACAGACCAAATAAAAACCAACGGACCAGCCACAAAGGAGGTCGAACACCAAGCGAAAAGTAAAAGATTAATCTACAAGGCGGAACCCGCCAACACCGAAATTAATCACGAAGAAAACGCTACAAAAACTTGTAGTCCGCAACCAAAAGTTCACCGTGCGACCGGGAGATGGCGCTACTTAACCCAAACTGATATACGATAGACCAAACTATGTCAAAGTCGTGTCGTATCTAAACGACATATTTTACAATATCAATGATTTATTGAATCAAATCAGAACGGATATAAACGTCACTATCAATCAACTCCAATAGTTGAAGTTAATTATGAAACTGGTATCTAATGCAATAGCTGATTTATATTCATGGACTGTGTCAATACGGTTCTGGCTTTAATTTATTTGATTTATGTTATTCACACTGTCTTTGCTTAATTGGGTGAGCATTATTTTTATAAGTATAACCTGTAGGTGATAGAAATGGATAAGTAAAACTTGAAATAGTTATTTCAGCTAAATTATTTAAAAAAAAAAAAACTAATTTTATGAAACAAGAACAGTAACAAAGCTCAAAAATGCTACAAAAACCACCATTTAAATAGCTGTTGATAATACTAACCAATTTAAAGAGATTTTAGCAAAAAAAAAGTTTTGATTGTAAACTTTTTATTTCACAGGTAAAAAAAAAACAGTAGTGTACCCTATAGGCTTAATAAATGTGCAAGTTGTTATTATTTAAAAAATATCACGTAATGATTTTGTCATATACATAAATAACTAAGCTATAAGCTCATCTGATCCTCCTTTCAAATCCTTTATAGAAAAGTAAGACAGATTACATAAAAAATGGCTTAAGTGTCTGTATTTTTAGCAAACTTTCAAAGTACTACTTAAGTGAAACATGTCAGATTAATAATCTTAATCTCTTAATAAACGAGTCTTAATTAAAATTTAGTATTCAATCTGATTCAGGAAAATACTAGGAATTGCTTTATATTTATATATGCAAAGCCAGATTTATACTTATATGTATAAATTATATTGCCATGGCCAAAAGTATAAAAACGCGAATGTAAAAACGAAAGTGTAACATCTTAAGGATTATTATCACATAAAAAAAACTAATTTACATTAACATCATAAAAGGATGTTTTAGCATTTCATTAGAAAGTGAAAATTAATTATAATAAAAATGTTAAGTACTATATTAACCCGTACGTCGCTAGCTAGTGATATTTTAGTTGCCCGTTGCCTCTGTTTCATGTTACCCGTCCCGTTCAACCAATTACGCCTTTTGACAGTTGAATTTCCAACATGACGTGAGCCTAATCAAAATAGCATTTAATAAAAAAAACTTGACATTAAAGCTGACAGCTCACGGTTTCATTATTAATGATGGTGCCGCCGCGCCGACCTCTTTGGTATACATTTTGAATGTAATAAATTATTTTGTTGGTCTTTTTTCGCTATGGGAGGTGTGTTCGCGTGATTGCAGTCTTGTTTTACTCTATAGATTGACGGTTTTAATGTTTGTTCGAACATTAATTAACCAATGGACTTAGTTTATTGCGTCGTAAGATCGTATAGCAGCTCTCTAATGACGTTGATTGGTTATAAAATTTATAACATTTGATATTTATCGTTATTTACTTTCTATTTGCTTATAAATCTGTGTGATGTACGAGTGTCTTTAAATTATATGGCAATCAGAAAACTGTCTGGTTTATTTGACAGTTTCCAATTTCAATTTTAGTCATGCGTATGTAGTAGAATGAAAAAAAAATAAAGAAAAAACGTTTTATGATTGGTAGGTAGATATTATATTTGAAATAATTCATTTAATATTAAACATAGAGATTATTTACACAAAACATTTGGCTGTACAGTCCGTTATCAACGTCACTCGACGCAACCGTCAGAGCGTCCACTTATTATAAATTACTATACTTAAATTGCACTAATCACTAAATTTGTCATGGCGGAATGCGCCTTAGAACATGAATAGTCTATCGATATCACAGAAGAAAATTGGACAATACAACATAGACGATTAGTCCAGGTTTGCACTTCACTTGGTTTACTGGTGTACGGCAGCAGCACCCAGACGCTGGCCGTACATCGCATAAGGCGAGTAGAAGGGGCCAAGCGTCGGGTTGAAGGCGCCGTAGGGAGAGCCTCCCAGGCTCGCTGGTAGACCAGCCTTGGAGTATGGATGGTACCGACTGGCAGACAGAGGGCTCAGCGGTGCCGTCGGGTACGCGCTACGCAGACCCGCCGTCGTGAACAACGGGTTCAGAGGGTTCAAGAGTGAAGCTTGCGTAGACGCAACAGATGCTGGTGTAGATCCATCCGTCGTATGGCTTCTCAAGTGCTGTAGAAGCTCCTCCGAGTTGCCAAATCTCTTGCCGCAATAAGATTCACCGACAATCCAGTTGCAAACATAGGGGCGGCTCAACTGAGCGTATGGCATGCCGCCGGCTGCGGCGCCCTGCTGAGAGAGGGCCATTGCCATCGCCAGGTTGTACTTTTGGTGTTCGCATTGTGTGCAACCAGCGGGACAGGATCCATTGCTCATTAGCAGATGGTGATTGTTAACTGAGAATTGGCATCCAGTGCAGTAAGGGTCCTTGCAAACCGGCACAAGGGTTTCACCGCCAGCGGGTGTCTTAACTCTCGCATATCCGAGGTATGGGTTTGGAGAGGACCCTGGGAAGCCAGCGGCAGCTGCTAGCATTGCAGCGTGATGAGCACTGAACGGAGCGCCAGCATACGGTGGTCTGAACGCCGGGTTGGCATGTTGTTCCATTCCCGGCGGGCAGCAGAGTCCGGCAAGCGGATTAAATCCAGATAATCCAGGAATATTCTTGAAAGCTCCTAGATGGTCTTTTCCATGTCCTAAAACTTCCAAACCGGAGCGGATTATTGGGCTAGTTCCAGAAGAATTAGCGGGAGATGATTTAGGTGCTGGGCTGCTCTTGCCATTTTCTGCTGACGGCGGCGTGGATTTACGTCCAGGTGTGCTTTTGCCAGATTTCTTGTCATCTGAGCTATCTGAGCTGGCTTTAGACGAAGGTCTTTCTTCTGGTTTCTTAGTTACAACATTTGTTTCATACGGCTTGAACGCCAAGTGTTTGTTGTGTTCCGGCGTGGAGCGCGGCTTGTCGGCTTTGATCACGGTATTGGTTGGAGATGAACGACTCATGGTATCACTGTTAACACTATTCACTTTCTTTTTATCTAGAGGCGGCAGTAGCGGCTTGCTGGGCGCTGAGTCTACACCGATCTGGCTGCAAGTTTGCGCTAAAAGCGCAAGCGGGCTTTTCTTCGAATCCAACTGCAACAATAGAAATCAAAAATAAATACGATTGCATAGAAAATATTTAGGAATATGAAGAAAAAATAACTTGAAGGTAAAAAAAAAATCAATTTTTTTTTTTAATACTTAAAATAAATAAAAAATATTTATACTTACAGAAGACGGAAGAGGAGTCAAATAATCAGGTTGTAAATATTGGTTAGGGTTAGTAGTCATCATTCCACCGTCTTCAAGCACCACCATTTGGGAAATAACTTTTACGATCACTTGTAAACTTCACAGTGTGGTCACGGAACGCTTCTGGCAATATCTGCTCTTTGCCACCGGTACGCGGAAAACAAGAGAGAAACGCGTGCGTTAGTGGCGGCGGTCGAGTCAACTATGAGAGACCGGACCCCACCAGCCGCCGACGTGCCGCGGCCCCTTCACCCCGCGCCGTACGGGACAAGGATAGCGATATCTCAAGTCAACATTAGAGGGAGAGCGCTATGTCTCACCGCTGCAGCGCTCGGTCGTAAAAAATAAAGCGGAAACGACACATAGCTGCATTGCGGTAGGGGAAAAAGGAAAGGCGGTATGGTCGGCAGCCGGGTGCGGATTGAGACGTGCGATGGTGTTGGTGGCTCGCCACCCATGACGGCCGCGCTTTGAGCGCGCCGCGAGCGTGATTGTACCTGCGAGCGCGCCCGCCCGCACCAGCGCTGCTCAGCTTTTTGTTTCACGCCACTTTTATTACGCCCCCGACGACGGCGCAGCTTCATTCTTTCGCCGGCGTCATCGCACTTTACTGCTGACACATTCGAAACTACTTA
Organism: Mythimna pallens; assembly: GCA_961205895.1. Lineage (NCBI taxonomy): Eukaryota > Metazoa > Arthropoda > Insecta > Lepidoptera > Noctuidae > Mythimna > Mythimna pallens. The sequence goes on along the minus strand of OY540828.1, from coordinate 25,466,990 downwards.
CTCTTTTACGAGCCCGCTTTGTTCTGGGATGCATCGAAGCCGGTTCAAAAGAGAAAATTGATCTGTTCCCCGAGCCGGGAGCTTTCCGTGAAACCGTTTGATGTGTCAACACGCGCTAACTTTAGCCGTTTACATGTAAATCGATAAACATTGAGCGTAACAAAAGGTTATATTTCAGTTTATCGACATCGCTAAGTCCATAACGTTAATGTTAATCCGACACTAAAACCTGTCAAGCGGGCGAGTTCGGACCCTCCGTTGCGATCAAATTAAATATGTCAATTTGGGAACCCATATCAACAGCTGCGAGAGACGGCGGCGGGGCCCTTTAAAAATATTGCTTATTGTGTCCAAACAAAGATACTAAGTATAACGTATGGGCGGACGACAGAGGTCGTAAATAACCCGGCGGGCTGTAATATATTTGACAGTGCGCGGACATGCGAAACAAAAAACTTGTTTATTGCGAGATCGGGCCGGTGTCGGCCGATGTTGTTCTATAAATTAGGCACGCGGTCGTTTGACTGTTTGTTTAGGAGACTTGTACGAGAACAAGTTATGGCTAGGCTTAGCCGTCATTGCACGCCGCTAATGGTCTGTTGACATGTGTACACACGACGTAAGACGAGTTTAGGTAACGCCGTCGAATCTATTTTGACATAAATCATTTTGTATGACATCAATACTATTTGTTGAAAAAAAAAATGGAGACGTTCAATAAATGTATGGAACGTGGGGTAAAAATTATTAAAAAATTGAACAGCAATCTGACTTATACAGACTGAAAGAGCGTAATTATCCTGATTTTTTTGAGCACTAAAGAACATTTTACAGTCCTCCGTTTTTTTTTATGTGAAGTGCAAAAGGTGTAAGCTTGTATCACTATACATTATTGTTTATAGGGTTAGCAATCCTGTTGTTATTGACGTGCAGTGTAACTTTGTATCTGTGTGTGTATCTTAATGACGTTTAGTGTATCTGTGGATTTATACTTTATATCAACGTCAAACTTCAAGTTGACAAATCGTCATTTACGGATTTCACCTTCTTTCAACGCGTTTTGATATTGCATTATCATGATAATACATATGGTTTGTCTTTAATTCATAAAACGGCCGCTGAAATCATAATAAAAACTTAAGGTATTTAATAGTTACGGCAATTTAAGCTATATTCTAAATAATTCTATTGCATAGGAACGAATAAACAAGAAAAAATTGCGTTTTGTTTTTACTGAATCATTTTTCAGTTTTTAAAACAACGGAGAACTGAAAAATTAATAATTTCGTTGATGTAGTTGATGATTGAGTAGCGTAATAAATAAGCTTTCTTATAAGGTATATCACATTGGCATTTAAATTTACATACCTTACATTTCATACCTAGAAAATTTGACATGTGTAAAAAAACGAATTAAAAGTATAATAGTACAGCATTTCCTTTTATAATTCAAGCAGACATGCAGTCGTTTTATATTCTGTTACACATTGACATCGAATAGACCATTATGTTGAAAATTACTCAAGAAAAAATCGCACCACAAAGGAATTCACTGGAAAAAATCTTTCAACACAACATACCACAAATCGTCAAACAAGCATTGTAGAATTTCAAATAAATCGTGAACAGAGAACATGGAACGCACGATCAGCCACTAAAGAGACTTTGAAAACAATTTCCTGGCCCAATTATAGCTACGTGGAAATCCAACGGAGTGTAAACAGCCACAATTATGACGACAGTGGTTCGAGCATGACGGAAAAAGTTCAGTTAACTAGCCGAAAATCGAACACAGTACATTGTAAGAAAGAACTCGAACTTTGAATAATTTTAGTGAGAATTTACTTAAGAAAGAAATTTTCGGAAGAAAGAAGTTACAAATTGCTTGGGGTATATTTCCACCCCATTTTGAAGTTTTAAGAATGATAAATATAATAATAACAAAGCTTTTGATGGTCAAATTTGTTATAGACCAGTACACTCTTCAGGTTGCAATAATTTATTATGTCTGTGTTGGTCTGCTGTAAATATCAAATAAATTATGGTTCATTTATTATCCAGTGATAGATGTAAGAACCTATTGAGAGAAATATGCTTCAGTCTGCAATCGCTGCCTCAGTAAATTATCAGAATTTATATCCTTACCATTATTCAAAGCATCTCTTACAAATTATTATACTCGTAAGAATACTTTCAAGAAGTTATTATCTTCAATTGAATCAAATTCTATGTACGAATGATAATTTGAACTCATTGTGATAAGGTGACGTTGCTAAAATATACTCCTATCGTTTTCAATAATATTTGAATGCTATGAAACTAGGCACTGTCAATCAAAATGTTTTGCACGACTGATTACGAAAAAAATTTTGATTGATCGCGTAATTATACCTGATATATATAATTACATTATCCATATGAATTTTTTTAACAATTATTGGCTTCTGTGGCAAAGGATATATGTGCTATTCCAGAACATGGTCTACCTGGCTGCACAGATTTCGTACAAATCCATTTAGCCGTTAGAGCGTGGAAGATAAACAAACATACACACATACATATAAATGGTCGCCTTTATAATATTATTGTGATATTGTGACAGTTTTTTCATTAATTTACAACATAGACCATAAAACTATATTTAAATAGGTTATCGAGTATCTGTAATAACAGTTTTATTAAATTGTAAAGAAGCTTACTCATTTTACAGCTAGGATATTACTTGTATGATGAAATGTGTAATGAGCCAATGTATTTAGCCTTAATTTGTGTATATAAGGTAACTTCGTGGTATAGATGAGTTTTTAGAACTTTATAAGCTGATGATACTGAATTAAAAAATGCTAAATGTTTAATGCCTTACGTTGTTGACACCTCTACGCGTGCATTGAAGGATTGGAACAATTTGCCTGAAGCTATCTTCCTATCAGAAAGTGTCTTCAAGGTTTAGAGTAAATAGGCTCTTAATGAACTAGCGCGACTGCTTACCATCAAGTGGGATCGCAGTCAGGCACTATTTTACATTTAAAAATAAATATCGGTATAGTGACGATGAGTTTAATAGCTGATATGCAAAGACTGCTTGAAGCCAACCATAAGCAGAATAGAGACAAAAAATCCTTAGTAAATGGACATATCTGCCCAGCCCTGAAACCTACAAAAATCAAATTGCACATAAATCCGCTTAACTAACAAAGTACTTTAAAACTTGCTCTACTGTGAAATCACCGACTGTGCCCCCAGATAGACAGTCATTGTGCGCAGCGGATGCGGCAAGATCAAAGCGTTGCCGCTCAGAACCGTCAGTACCAAATTGCTGTTTACAAACGGTGTAAAAAGCTTGACGGGTCCCACACCGACTTGCTTCGCTTTCAATCGCTTTGATGTTCTGTTATGATCACGAACCTGTTAATGAGTCATCGATATACACTAGAGTGCTTTTAAATGATTGTAAGGGACGTGGATAATTCTGTATTGTGTATGTTGATGATGTGATGGGAGGTGGCCAGATGGGAATTCGATTTTGGTCTGCTGTTGTTGATAGTTAACTAGGTTTGGACGGGTTGGTATGTGGTGTTCTTGTAGTGAATGTGAGATGAGAGTCTTGTAAAAACACATATCGACGGTTGAAAGGCCAATTGATCTAAACGACATTTTTTTCAATATTGAGTTATATACATATACGGAATCAGCAAATTTTTCTCCGTCGTTTGAGTCAAGTCTATATTTTTTTTGAAAAAATGTCGCCTAGATCAATTAGCCTTTCAACCGTCGATATATAGTTAGTAAAGTAGCACAAAGTATTTTTGAACCACTGTTTAAAATACATATAAGCATCATTATGACTGGCCTGTTGGTCTAGTAGTTAGTGGCCCTGACTGCTATGCCAGAGGTCGTGGGTTCGATTCCCACCCAGGACAAATTTTTGTGTGATGAGCACGATCATTTGTTCCGTGTCTGGGTGTAATTTATCTATAATATGTATGTATTTAGAAATATATAAGTATGTTTATCAGTTGTCTAGTACTCATAACACAAGCTCTGCTTAGCTTGAGACTAGACGGCGTTGTGTGATAGTTGTGGAATATTATTATTATTATTATTATTTCTTTATTTATTTTTAATACATATTTTGTACATTTTTAAATATTTTTCAAAACACATATAAAAAAAAACATTTAAAAATATAAAAAATAGCAGTCCGCCGGTGTCGGGACAGGGTCCAAGCTACCGGTGGTTAGGGCTCCAGAGACAGGAACCTCCTCACAATGCGAGCCGTATCGAGGAGTACTGCCTTCTGTATCAGGCCCTTGATCCAACCTCGCAACGTCAGTTTCGACAGGTGGTCGTCTAGACTTTTGGCCATCAGGCCATTGGCGGTAACAACAATCGGCACAATGATTGCCGAGTCCACATTCCACATGTCGACAGCCTCGTGTGCTAAGTCGAGATATTTGATTTGTTTCTCTTTCTCAGCTTTCACGAGATTCTCATCATGCGGGATGGTGACATCGACTATCATTGCGCGGCGCGCTAATCGGTCTATCACCACTATATCCGGCTTATTGGCTACAATAGTCCGGTCAGTAATGATAGACCGATCCCAGTACACCGTGACATGGTCATTTTCGAGAACTGGGTCGGGCACATAGCTGTAATACGGTACCTCTGAATACACTAGGTTGTATTTCAAAGCAAGTTGCTGGTGGATAATCCTGGCTACTTGGTTATGCCTGTGCAAGTACTCTCCGTTAGCCAGACGAGAACAACCAGAGATAATATGTATTATTATTATTATTATTATTTATTTTTGAGGGTGGGAAATCTGTATTTGTTCCTTCACTTGCCGTTTGCGTTATATGACCACTGTAAGTCTTTTGAACAATTCCGGAGCAACATTAGCACCTTTATGTGCCCATTTGTCAAAAATGACGATTACTATAACAAAACGTCTAAAAACAACAGCGGCAGATACTTCTTCCATTCCTCCATTATTATGTAAATGTAGTAATACACCAAATACGCCAAAAACAAGCCGAAACCTCCCACTAGCAAGTCGTTAGGACCTATGCCGCTCATAAAACAATTCGTTCTCCAACCCCTAATTGCGATATTTATTGCCGCAGTAAACGCTTATCTGTGCATTAAAACGAACCACAGATAAAGTTTTCAAACATCTGCTTTTGCCTCTATCTGTACAATAAACTTCGACTGCTTACCTACATTCTAGTTTAGAGTATCAGATAGTAAACAATGACTAAATGCAGACAAATGCTAAAGGTATTGGTTTTCTTGAAAATGGTACAGATATATCAATGTTATTTACAATAATTATCTTCGACGCCCGCAGATTTGTTGCTAATCTAGATATTTCGATTGGGATATTTTGTGAGACTGATATAGAGATCATAAAGTTGAATGTTATCTTAATGGAAAACAGCACAGCTGAAAGATTTGTACAAATGTAGGTGAGTCATTTGTTAGAACTAACTAGAAGAACACGTTTACGTATACGTAATAAGCATATCTACTGAAGTTAAACGTCTATACATGTAAGTTGAGTAATCTAAGTCAGTACTTTGCTTACAAGTCGCAAAGAAAATACAAATGTACGCGTCAATGTCAGTATTACCGATGCAGCAAAATCTTACAAAACAGACAAGTAAAGAAAAAATAACAAAGAAACCTGACAGCAATGACAGCCAACATTTTAGAACAAAAATAAAAGATAAAACAGTCACAATATTAAGACACGTCAACAACAAACTGCACCCATTCATACATTCATTGTTAAGTAACAGATCCTTGATTACGAAATCGAAAAAAAAAGAACTGGCGCACGGAAAAACCGGGCCACTGCACTATGATTATAAATAAAAGGTGAGGTAAAATAAATTTTCGCCGAGTTGTATTAGTATTTATGGTGGCAATAAACTGGCAAGCTTTTGTGAAACGCCGCGCGTTGTAAATAATTTTGTTGTGCGCCAGTCGCCTTGTAACACTTGTTAAGTAGGGGTGTTAAAGTAGCGGAGAAGGAGCGCTGGGGCTGGGAGAGCGATTTTTGTATGAGCTCTATGTTTAATATTAGTGTTTTCTTCTTACTTGTCGGAAGATGGTAGTGTATTACAAGCCAGGTCTTTCAAAATTTATATGTACTTATTTTAGTATGTACTTTATCTACCGCTTGACCACATTCAATCTTATTATATTATTTAAATCTATCTGAACGCTCTGTTGACACAGGCACTTCGTAAAACTTAAGGGCGGATTTTTATCTGGAACAGTATATAAGAATTGCCATACATATCAATGTATAGCAATTCTTATTTAGCCTTAGTCAGTCTTTTAGGCATATTATCAGCCATCAACGATTAATAATTATATTCAATACATAACAATGTAAAAAGTAACTACAATTAGTTACTTTTTTATTGCTGCAGACTTTTTATTACTTCTGTTTCAAACTCCACGCTCCTGTACCAATCTGACCCAGTCAGTTCTTCCCACTGCTTGATATTTTTAATTATTCTACGCTCAATCACATCACCTGTTTATTTTTTTTTATTTTAATTGTGATAGTGGGTGTTTATGGGGTTTCGTACCCAAGGAGTGCCAACTAGGTCCTATTACTAAGCCTCCACTGGCCAACAGAGCATCCGTCTTGCCTCTCTGTCTTTTTGTCTGTCAGTGGACTGTATCTCATAAACCGCAAGAGTTCTAGTCACGGAATGTGTATTAATATATTAAAAAAAAGTTAAAAATTTAAATGGGTTTGTAAAGTTATTTTGGCGTCGTTTTTAGCTCGATTTTAATATTTTAGAACTGAACCCTTCGTATGCGAGTGCGACTCATACTTGGCCAGTTTTATTATTGTTTTTCGCGATGTTCTGTGTTTTATAGTTTACACGCGTCTTCTTAGATAAGACCCCACTGTAAAATAATTAACATGATTGTAAATATGTAATCACGTAAAGATAAAAAGCTTTTTTCTTACGACTCTCGTGATTGTTGAGTGAAAATATCATCATAAAAATCTAATCATGTTTTTAATTATAACGTTGAAAGATATTTTAGTCCACATTAAATAAAGAATTCTTTGTATTAGATAGAGACTTGATCTCTATTATACAGCATCAGTTGCCGTTTGACATACAAATTATGATATTGTAATTGAAAATGACACATTTACCTTCTAAATTAAATCTTTTGACAAATAGTTTAATTAGGAAAATTATTGTGACTGTTTTGACGTTACATTATTTACTATTCTACTGTAACGTGAGTTTTACGTCAAGAACAACCTCCAAACAATCTTTAAGCAAATAAAGTATTTATTTTCCTAAACATTGTCTAACATTTCAACGTGAGTTTCGATCGCTGACTTTAGAGCCGCACCATAGTCGGCGAATTTCAAACGGCGACAAGACAATACTTTAACTACGGTATAATGATTGCGTATTGTAAGATTTCGGCTGTTAACAACTTTGTGTTTGCCTGGCGCTATGGTATACAACCCACTGGTTTATGATATCCGAAAATGTACGAATGGTTTAAATGATGCCAATTTTCTCTTCAAGGTTATTGTCTATTTGAAATTTATGTAAGGCAGCTTTCTTTTGTTGGGGAAAGAGAGCCATTGTACTTTGACAGTTATTTAGTGTTAAGTAAAAAGTATAGAACATTTTTCATTTTATGTTTTACGGTGAATTGATTAAGCATGTAAAAGATAATATTAATGAAAACAGCCATATCTGTTTTAATAGGAAATCAGTCTCAAATGTATGTAGTTAAAAATAATGAAATCACCACCACTCCAAAAACGGTCAAAATATAACATAAAATCCTAAACATACACTCACTCACTAAGACCTCACAGACGGATAAATATAAAACAAAATCGTTTACTGAATAAATATTTCAATATTATAACAAAAACACCAGTAGCGGACGCGTTACAAAACATTAAAATATGTAAACACGACCGAACGAACCGTATGCGCATAATAAATAACTACTTTTAACCATTCCGAGAAATGCAATGACAAGCTTATATTTGCTACTAACCTTTACACAATCACAGCTATTTTCAAAGAACTATTAGATAAAATTCCTGCTCCACACGCAGTTTAAATTTTGTTAGAATTTTAACGCGATGATGTTCACAATTTTTTATAATCAAAGTCACATTACTTTAGAAACATACAGAAGGGGTAACAAAAACTAAATTGTAGTGACGTTAAAAGGGTTGTTTATGTTGATAGGGTTAAAGGGAATATTATTAGTGACTTAATTTTTAACATAAATGGAAAAGGTAAATGAGAAAAACATAAAATGAAAGAAATAAATTGAGTATCTGTAAATAATGTAGGCAGTGTTATAGAAACTATTCATGATATCCAAGACTTAAGGAAATAAGATTTAGAAACTTGATCTCAATTAATCCAGAACTTTTAAGAAACAAAAGATGATCTCACTAATGGTTCCAAAGTTTCGAACAAACTAAATCTGCTAAGCCAAATTAACTGATAAAACGTTAATTCATAATCTATAATCCTAGATAAGTAAAACGAGTCTGTTTTAATCCAGATTCTTTGTCCCACTGTTTTCTTATCTAATCCTTGTTATTTTGAAGGAAAATTTGAACCTTATCTGTTTCGAAGGATGACAAAACTTAATCGGTTGTCTCAACCATTAAAACAATAGGCTATACTCGAAATGGAAGAAAGGATTTTATCTAATTTCGATCTAACAATACATTGGAATTATTCAATCAAGATATTTCTATGGGTTATAATTGGAAATAGAACAACAACAGTTTTGAGATGATTCAGTTTCTAATTTTAGTACTTATAACGGGTTCCTTATTTTTATTAAAACTTTATTCTTAACTATTTCATAATAATACTATTTATCTACATGGAAAATTCAGCCAGTAAAAACTTCCTGGAGAATCAAATTGTAAGGATAAGTGTATTTTAAATTTTATGGAATAACAACACTAAACAACATAATTACCATAACAACCCCTAACTGTGTCAGCATTTCAAAAATGTCAACTCATGAAAGCATTTTGAAAACATTAATCGCAAATAGGGATCCAGTTCTCAAAGACGATAATTTAATTCAATTCAATGAATTGAAGATTTGATCCTTTACACATCAATATCCGAAATAACTGGCCCTTAACTCTTCGTTCATTCCAAAACGTATTATATTACATGTCGTACACGCATGAATACAGTATAAATAAACTGTGCCCACCATAAAGATAGCGATAAACAAAATTCAGCCCTGTGGTTCATTCCCCTTTTTTATTGGCAGGGGGCAATTTGAGACGATGTATTCTACCAGTTTTACCAATTTTTATTCACACTTCAAAAAAATCCAGCCAGCCTATTGATAACTTTTATTTAGAAGACACTAAGGTTGGAAATGAAATGGCAGGATATTTTAGCAAAGATAAAAACGATGTGGTATCGATGTAATTTATATTCCAGCTACGGTTTAGTGAGAGTTTACGAAATTGTTAAAGACAGATAAAAGAGCGATATTTAGATTAAGGGGGTGGTTTATGGGAGGTCTCAGATAGACGGTAACACTAAAATGACAGACATTACGACTAACGCTAATAATAACGAATGGGTTCTAAAAAATGGTCGGCACAGTAATGTTCGAGCAGCGTGACATGTTTATATTTTAAATGTGTTACTAGCTTTAGCTCGCGGGTTCACACGTGACTATACTAATGTGCAGTAAAAAATGTTTTTTTTAATTTCTAAGTAAACATAATGTTTGTGGTAATTTATCTTATAATTTTTAAAATTATAAGATAAATTACCATATAAAATTGAGTAGGTACTTCATAATATTCCTCATCATCATCATTATTCCATCAAATAAATTACCGGTAATTTATATTATTCGCTTTCTCACATAAAATATTATAAAATCGCTGTAATATGTTATGTAATTAAGTGAGAGCTTATTGAAGTTTCACATCGTAATAAATATTTTTTGGTATGATGTTGTCGGATGTAATGACTGATCATTTGTTTATATTCATGTTATAACCATGATTCATTGTTTTATAAATTCGGATATTAAAAAATTTCAAGTACGAAAATACGGAAGAATTTTTAAATTGTTCCTTATTTCGGTCCCAAACAAAATCCCTCTTATCAAAGATAAACACGAGCGCTATCAAGTTAATCAAATACCCGAACTCCATTAGCTTTAAACAAATAATTTAATCGCACCGCATATAATTAAATTAAACAACGCTATCGAAATAAAACACCACAAATTTGTTCAGTGACAACTCTGTTTGTCGTGAAATAATGTTAGCAAATATTATGTGTCGTGTGTCAACAGGCTCTTCGAAATTTATTGCTGTGAATCCATTGCCGGAGACCTAGACAAATTGCTGTTTGCCGTTGAATATTTCATCGCAACTCCTAAAGAGAGTTTTGATGATAACGTTGAAAATAAAACTGGTACAGACAAAGCAATGGATGAGGAGTAAAACGAAAGAATCCGATGAGTGGTGGAAAAACATTCTCCAAGTTGGATGATGATAAGTGGAGGTGCGGCATGACGTGGCATAAGAAAGTACTTTCGACAGGATGATTAATGACGGATCGGCGTATCATCAAGGCCTAGCAAACAGTGGTACAGCACAGGACTTAAAGGCTAGTGAGGCTGCAGTTAGATTAAAAAGTACTTTAAGTAACACGACTGCGGTGGCTTTGTTACTTCTGATAACGTTGACAGATTTGTTCCGTTGAACCTTGGTGTTGTTTGTGTGAATTGAAAGGATTTTTAGTATTTAGTTCTAGTAAAGCTAGCACATGAAAGATTTTAGTTACATAAGTACCTAGTTTTAACTGCTTCATGTCTCTGACTACGATTAAATGAGGTTTTATTCAGACTGACAAATTTCAAAAACTTCCATTTACGTTCACTTATTATAATGAATATTAAAAAACGTTTCGTTTATTTTTTTGATAGTATAATTATGAAGTAATAATTTCAATAGTATGTAGAAATAATTACAAATAAGTTGCTATAATTATAAACACTGTGAGAAAGTTGTGCCAAATAACATCTCATGAAAAAATAATCTCAGTAATAAAGTAATGTTTAACTTCTTAAAAGATTCCTCCACTTCCTTAGACAAAAGCCTATAAAATCGTAAAAATCTTCGCTGAAGGCAAAATGTGTTTTATGAACAAATTATCGTGCTTAAATATTTACACGTCCAATATCTCGAAGGCTGCGGCGCAACGCCCAATGTCATTAAAACGTAGACGTGCTGGAAAAAAAATATCTACATAAATAAACTCATTTTCGTTGGCGTGGAGCAAACTCAAAGTGAAATTACCGAGGCTCGGGGCGACGTGTGCATGAAAAATTCATTCGGAACATAACAAGAGGGCGACGAGGAATAATAATTTGAATAAATATCAAGGAGACTCCCATACGTGTGACGTGACAAAAAGCGGGCTCAGCCACGCGTGCTTATGTGTTGTGATGGTGTAATTTGGCAGTTACAGTTGGCACAGATCGTGTAACTCGAGCCGACGTCTTTGTACACAAAAATGTTATTAACTTTTTAAGGGCACGTCAGTGAACATACGAAATGTGATTTCCCAGCCCTTTTTTAGAAACGCTCTTTCATTTTTCGTATCATCATTCCTTAAGCGCTGCGAGATAATAAGAGATTACGTATTGTTTTCGTGAACCGCTTAACCGATGTGTTATTACTATTCCATTCACACGGACCTCTTTCATGGAAAGATTGGAGTTACGATGTGCGGTTTATAGCTCACACATCCCCTCTTCCGAGAAGGTCTGCGCAACACAAAAGGGTGCTAAGTGTGCTCGCAAACACAAAAATAATAACAAAATCCCCGTGTATTTTGACAACATAATACTCGTCGGTCACAAAGGCCGTCACGTCACGAGCAATCGGTTTCGCTTCCTCACCGCCCTTTGAGAAGGGTTCCAAACAAGTTTGCAAATAATTTATTAAAAAGTTTTTTTGGCCAGCGTTCCATGGCAGTTGGCTCACCGTGCGCTACCGTTTGACGGGTCGGCGATGAAAGATTTCGTGGAGATTATAATTGACAAGATCTTTGTTGGCGGTGACAATGGGGTTTAGTATAAATCGGGCTATTGTTGGTTGGAAGATTAGCTGGAGTGCGCCCCGACGCCGTGGGTTTAATTCACGTCGTAATTGAATACAGACTCTATTCGACAACACAATGTGCGGTTCTCGCTAAACTTAATTCCTGATTGTCCCTTCGACGTGTCAGATTACGGGTATAATGCAGTTTAACTGGTTCCTTTGCTGTGCGTATATTGTGAATGTTCCCAGAATATTCTTTAATAGAGCTACTGTAAGACTTCGTTAATATGTTAAGTAGCTATTCATTCCGTTGATAATATCGTACAAAGATATTCATCTTGACTTCGAATACATTTAGTTCTTGTTAAGTAAATGCTTCCTGTTTGCTATGGAAAACATTTATGAATCTACCTTTACTACAAAACTTCTCAGAATTATCATTATCGTCTTCTGCAATGTCTATTAAAACTGTACATTCATGCACTTCATCATATTTACGTCTTCAAACCTATAAATTAACTGGCGACGCACATAAATAACCCATTACTAATAACCAAAATCAATTCTCTGTCATAACACGACGCTACATAAAGCCATCAGGCCAACACCTGACAATAGGCCACCCACTGCGTCAACCCAATGCCTCGTAGAAACAAAAGCATAGAACATAAATTCGCGTACGCTGCAACGATATGTGTTGCATACAAATATGTCACCAGTCAGGGTTACCAAATTAGATACGGGGTATACCGCGAAAAGATTTATTTTTGATAACAATCTGAGGGTATATGTTTTTGGTTACGTTGAATGATTAATATGATGTGATTTATTTATTTTTTGTTTTTGTTACAGTTATGTTAATTATTTCTTCATGAAACGTTTCTTTAGGAGGAGACCTGGCGAGGGTTGCGGGAATCCAATGGATGCAAGACTCTCAGGACCAGTCGTTGTGGCGCCCCTGGGGGTGCCAGTAGTAGACGTCTTTCAGCTGAAATGATGGTGATTTAGGTGACTGATTGGAAGTCATTAAGTACATGGTATTCGTGATGGTATTAGTTTGTGATGTTATCATGATCATCTTCCTGCTCTTCTCATCTTACTTCATCATGTGCTTATCTTCCATCCTGTCCACCATCCTGTCAACCGTTACGCTATTACTGACTTCTTTTTCTTTGATGTAGTTCTCATACGTTCCATCCATCTTTTTTACCAGAGAGGGATGAAAAGACTATTTACAAAAATATTCATAACTCTTTAAGTATTTAACATACGGTTTATCTCTCTTCTTCATAATTATAACCATTCCAGCACAAACGATTCCCTTTCAACTAGTTTGAGAGTAAAAGTAAAAATTGTGCACCTAATATTGTTAAACATATTACTTACTGTTTTTCCAATTTCCCTTTATTTGAGATAAACTTATGATGATTGAAGAATAAAAAAAAATCAAGGTCGTTAGATAACCCAATAAAATAATTTATTTAAAACATAAAAAAACAGTATCTATCTAAAACCGGAACCTAATTGACACACCCCTTACAAAAAAAGCAATACAATAAACTGTATTCTTAATGATAATCATAGAATAACATTCAATGCTCTATAATACTCGATAAAATCGAAATCCGACGCGAGTGTGACATTGTTATGACAGCCATCACATGTCAAACGAAATTCTGGCAACACAACCCTATGTTGTCGTAGTGTGCGACCCAGGCACTTGATATACGCGATCGCACACGGCAACAGAATAAATTTAATATTTTTTTCTAACTTTTTTTTGGTTGTGGCATACTGTGCACGTGTGAATTGCTAAACGATTTTGTTGGTGCCTGTACCGGTTTTTACGATACATATTTCGAGTTTATGTTGAAGAATGAATAGTGTGAGGTTATTTATTTTTCCATTCATTTGTAGTTTTATTCGTTACACAGATTTAAGGCTATGCTTAAATGATAATCTGACAATGTTTCCTTTCTCTTTGTGGTTTTCATATTTTCGGTCAAACCCTTTCTTCAAATTCATCTTTATTTGCTGCGTTGTTTCTTACAAAACTAATTTTCTAAACTACCTCAAAGCTCTCTATGTTTTTCTAATAGTCTGTATGTTTCTATCTAATAGTTTACAATACTTATTTTTTTTGCAAATAACTCGGAAACTGGCCTCCTCATTTTTGCCCCTTTTCCGGATGTTTTAATTTTTCTTGCCAACAGCTCATGTCAGTCTGCAATATCATAACTAAGCTGCCATAGCTATTAGGTACCCACAAGTACATATTTACCCACTCCAACCAATTATTAAATAGCGTGTCAATCACATTGTCAAACTGCACGTCACACAAAGGGCAGAGGCGTGACAACGCCGTCAAACATGACAAATCGTGATCAGCGTCATGACAAGGCCTCTCATACTACCCACATGTTGTCGTGACAATTATGTAATCATTTAGAAGCTTTCCTATGTATAATTCGTGAATTAATTGACACTTGATTTATTAATGTTTGTTTCGTGATTAATTTATTTTAGTCCTAGTTTCTGTGACTTAACAAATTGAAACAATTAGTTATTGATAGATCGTTACGAAGGATGTCGTTTTTTTTTATGAGTTTTTCTGTATATAATTGCGAATGTATGTGTGTATTTGTGTAAATTGTAATTGACTTTGGTGTTTTAATATGGGAATAATTTTCTGACAAGTAAATGATTATTATTGTTTTTTTTTTACCTATACCATTACACCAGTGGTTGTATATTCTTGTCTAATTCAATGGATGTGTGGTGGCTGGAAATACCACATAGCGTCCTTACCTACCGCATGACGCAGGTCCTCACCGGACATGGTAAGTTCGGGAGGTTCCTGCACCGAATTCGTGCGGAAGACACGCCCGGGGGTCGCCACTGTGTGGACCGCCCGGAGGACACGGTGGAGGTGTGCCCCGCTTGGGCAGAGCAACGCCGTGTTCTCGTGGGGGCGATCGGCGGCAATGAACTCTCGCGCCGGGCATTGGTACAGGCCATGGTCCGGAGTGAGGAGGAGTGGCAGGCGGTAGCCTCCTTCGGCGAAGCAGTAATGCTAGCAAAGGAGGCGGTAGCCTCCTTCGGCGAAGCAGTAATGCTAGCAAAGGAGGCGGTAGCCTCCTTCGGCGAAGCAGTAATGCTAGCAAAGGAGGCGGTAGCCTCCTTCGGCGAAGCAGTAATGCTAGCAAAGGAGGCGGTCGATCGCGTGAGGCAACGGTCCTTAAACCCTAACCGCCGCCGGGATTCCGATCCCGATTTCCGGCCACCGTAGGCGCGGGCTTGCGGACGGCGAGCAATGGGTGGCTCGCCGTCCGATCGTCCGGTTACCGTCCGGACCGAGCTCAAGTTGTCAACGGCGCGTAGTGTACCACGCGCGCCTCAAGGAGATGTCAGTGAAACCGTAGGGGCCCAGCAGGGTCGAAATCTACTGGGGCCACGGGTAGTGTGAAAGCGAAGCCCGGGGCCCCGAGATGCTGAAGGCAAAGAGGGAACTTTTTTTTTTAAGGTGGGAAATCATCCAAATGACTTCTCGCGCTCTGGGTGGGGCGGGAGAGCATGTCAGACTTTTACTGGCTGCAAAGAGGGAACTGGAGTGGGTTTTTAGTCACTAAAAGTCTGACACTATCTCCCGCTCCGCCCAAGAGCGGGATTTGTCATTAGATGATTTTCAAACCTAAAAAAAACTTGTGTCCTTCAGTCGCCCTATGCTTTCTAAGACCACGGGCTTCCTTTTCAAAAATTCTCTGTGACTTTAGTAGGCATCGGCTCTGTTGAGCCATCTGTTTGAGGCGCGCATGGAACACTACGCGGCGACTAAGACTCGAGCTCGGTCCGGACTTAGGTTACCGGATCGGGTATGAAGGTGAAGGAATAATTTTATTATTAAAATCAGACACACATTATATCGTTTTAATAGTCACAATTTTATTCAACCTTGACACGTTGAAAAAGATCCATAACATGATTAAGGCGTTAATTCATCAACATTTATATTGGCTGATGTAAAAAAAATAATTACAGTCGATATTTTATTTTCAAGCTACATGATCATCTATAGATAACAATGATTAATTTAAAGGTTTTTTATGCTAATTTCTGAACAATTTGAGATATTTTCGTGCGAATCCTCAATTTATTTTTTTTCTTTTATAATTACCAGTAATAACTACAAATCCTCAAACGATATACATACATGATAATTTTGACAGCGTTGAAACATTGTATCCACTTTGATTAAGTAAATTACAATACACATGCCCTTAATTATAAGTTACAAACGTAATTACTTGTAGCCTAATAACTTAGCTACTGTTTTCTTTGTAACATAAAATAATACAACCACTATTTGAACGAGAAAATTGTATACCACAACACAGTGGCTCAAATTATTCCACCCCTGGAAAAAAATATAATCGTCTATATTATAAACCAGTTTCATTATTTGACCAAAGCACGTCCGCATCTAATATTACCTTTGAATCTATTTACATCACAAACCCTTACATTTATGATAATTAATACCTTTTACATCGGGTTTCTTTGAGAAAAAACGAAGTTATTGTCTCTCATCAACAAAAGCTATTCAATGCAGCTGCCGTTTAAGGACAGACAAAGCTCCGAAGGGATAACATCGGGATAGTAGATCGTGGGATGTCGGCAAATGTCGGGCGTCGTCGGCTGGAGTCGGCAGCGACGATTGAGTGACGTTGATCGACAGCCTTCGGCGACAGGTATGCGGTGCAGCGAGACATGCTAATGGCACTGTTTACCATATAATAAGTCGCGTATTAACAAAGTGGAATGGCGGTTCGGGTTTGAATTCGGAATGTCGATTTTATTTAAATAAATTCTATTTCGGTTTTTGTTAGCCTGAATTTTTGGAATTTAGATTTGTCTGCTCATTACAGCGTTTGAGGTAGGTATATATTTCTAAAATAAGATGAAAAGACTAAAATGTATTATGCACTAAAATCATCTGCTTTTTATTTGTATGATTTTTAGATAATTTAGCGAGCTCAAACTGGTGTGTTTGCGCCGCGACCGATTTCCTGCACTACAATATAAGCTTCGTAGAGATTTTACGAACTTTCTAAAATTAGTTACTCCACATTGTATTAGATAAAAATATACTGCGACAAAGATTCAGAGCTGTAATTTCAACATCCCCCTTATCATCCGATATGGTCTAGTGGCTAGGATACCTGGCTCTCACCCAGGAGGCTCGGGTTCGATTCCCGGTATCGGAATACTTTTTGGTTTTTTATCAATTAGTTATTATTAAGAAATGCCGGAGAATATATAATTAAGTTTCTATTCTTACAGTAAAAAGGATGCAGTTATATTTTATGGGCGGTTGTTGCTAATACATTTGCTATTATAAAATATAATAAATTAACTAATAGATGTTATTAATATTATAATTCTGTTTAATTTATAAATTAAATTAACATTATTTTAATAATTAAAACAAAAATAATGAATAGCACGTTATTTATGATAATTGTTTTTAGACAGCATCTAAATTATAATAAAATTAGAATACTGTTGTTCTACAAAACACGCAACTCGTAGTTCTAAATTTATGTAATTATATTTTTTAAATTTTAAAATATTTAAAGGAATAGTTTTAAACGCTACCGCTTTGCGCGAGCTAATAAAATTAAAAGAAACATTATTTCTTCTTGAATAATATATTATGAACCCCTAGAATGATAGATTAATAAAATTATCCACGAAAATTAATATTTGATCGAACTAATTCGTAAGAAGTTGGTAGTTGTATCGTCATCATCACAGAGTTAATGTTTTCCAATTGTCGATTTGAACCAATTGTTTAACTATATTAGTATAGGTCTGTAGTTTATTAATTTGAATATACATATATGTATAAATACATTATATCTATGGTTTATTAGTATATCTATTCTTTTACTCGCCTTTTTCTCTCTTTTTTATATCACCTACAAACGAAACCAAAGTTAATGCAGAGAAAAATAGTGGTAGCTACCTGTACCTGTCAACCTTTGGGTTTACAGGTAAAAAATATGTAAGGTATTAAATCTGCCTCTGTTTATTTGTGTACATAAAGTATTTAAAAATAAATAAACATTTCAACATCATCTCTTTTACTTAGCATTCCTTGCACTTTTATAGGTTTTTTTTAGTTTTGTTTTTTAGAAAATACAATACATTTAGAAAGAATCCATCTAACCAAATCAGCAAAACTGTATCTCTAACAGACAGACAATTATACCGTTGTTATAAATCTATAGGTCTCCTTACCATGTTTGAACGAATCTGAAAACCTGTCAAAGGAATCTAAACTTTCACATAAAGCTTCAAAGTACCTTTTTAGTTGGAAGAAAGTATTTTTGGAATTTGCATCTACACCCAGATGGACGCTTGTCAGATATCAATTGACTATCTGAACGGAGTCAGACTAGAATTCAAATGATACCTGATATGCTTGAGACGAGATCCTTATTATGGCTTTGAATATTTTTCGGATTTCTTTTCAGGGATAAATGTTTTATTATCTCTTAGAAATGGTCTAGAATTTCAGAGGAAAATCAAGTTGATAGCTGTCGAAGTGCGATATGACTTTACTTGTGTCATGGCCACAGAAACTTATCACTAAAATAAATTAACATAAGCAGTTTACGTATATCAAACATTCTCCAGAGATGCTAATCATTTCAAAACAGCTATTAGCAGATATTATTTAATTTATTAGAATATTTCTGGACTAGAAAAGGTCAAAAATAAATATGATTTTAACTCGGAAATAGTTTTCCAGAACTTGATCAACGTAAGAATAAAGAACAATGTACAAATTATGGTACTGACAGCTATACAGTATTCCAATTATGAAAATGGAACCCTAGTATATGCTTATACATTAAATAATGACGTGATACGTCAAATCTCTGACGTAGATGTATATGCTCTATTCAGTGGCTGTCCATTATTTCATTATGTCAAGCCCTTTTTATTTGTTCTCTTATTTTGTTTAAGGTTGCTAGGTAGTGTATCATATGAGAAACTTGGTAATGTAACGTGATAGAAATAAATCGAGCCAATTATCGAGCCAATAAGGACAAAGAAAATATTCGTGGTATGGTTTTTATTAGAATATAAATACCGAAATGGCGATTCTTTAAATTGTAAAATATACCTCAATTATATTGTAAGTCCAACTGAAATGAATAGTCGTAAAATTAAGCCACCAGATTAAATGATATCATTTTTGTTGTTGTGCCGACAAGTATGGCACATATTGCATTCCGTATCCTTCAGATCAAAATCATGTTGATTTAAGCTTCAACAAAAATTATGAGACAAAGATTTCTGTCAGGTTTTTTGTGCCATTCATATAAGGCACATAAATAAATATCGCAATCAATAATAAAAATGTAAATTTCGACATTGAACCAACGAGCATTATTAAATAAAAACAAATTGTTATAAATCACGGAGCGGCACATTTCCAACCTTCTATGTCAGTGTACATTAGTCACTTACTGTTCAGCCAACACTTTATTGAAACTAATTGATTTGTGACGTAATATTTTATGTTGATTTAGGTTGTTTAGAAAAAAATGGGTTTTTGATCACAATAAAGATATTAAATATTTTGAAACCGAGGTCACTGTTGTAGACCAACCATCAAATGTCGATTGCAATCAAAATCAGTTCTAATTGATGGCTTCTTTATCAGTAAATGTCAATTGGAATCTTTTCAATTGACTCTCCGATAACAATCAAAGTTCAACTGTGCCGCCTTATGTCGTTGGCAAGGCTTAGTATACTGTAATAAGTACAGATGGTAAACTAATTTTATCAGTATGTTATTCATTTATTTATTTTTTGTTACTTTTCCGTATATTATTTTTACTTGTAAAGATAAAAAGCTAGATGATAATAATCTCAAAAGCTTCGTCCATTACATGTCTAACAAGAAGCTCGTATCCAACGTTTACGGCGCTCAAATTTCATCTTGATCCTTTTGTATTATTTTCATAATATCAAAGCCTATCTGTGTTATTGTTATTCTATCTTCAAGATGTTTTTTGTTTGCCCTCTACAGTAATTTATTTGGGAACTTTTTGTTCTTGCGGTGCGTTGTATAATCCTCGTGCTGTCAAGTCGCCGGTTGCGGTGGGATAAAAATGTTCGACTACCGGCGTGTGGAGAGTGGTGTCAGCTACTGGCTTTGTCGTATCATCATTATTAAAGTTGTCGTCATCTTTTATTATTATTTTTACCTGGCTTTATTTTATTAACCTGGTTAATTTTGGATTTTGCAAGATGTTATTTGCATGTCATATCAAGATTAAAGTTAAGATTGTTTTCAAGATATCGTATTTCTATTACGTGTCCATGTCGTGTCACGCGAATATTATGTTCATTTAAATATTCATATCTTGACCTTACTATAACTGTCATGCAAATCAAATCTAAAGATAACTGTCGCTAAAAACGGAAGCAATCAAAAACTAGCCGTACAAAATCAATCACTATCTCTAAATCACGTCGCATTACGGAAATAATATACCGACGTAATAACCACTCCACGCCATTTGTTAACCCGTAATGTCTGACTCGACGGCTACCGGTTTTTACTGTCTGATTGACGGCTGTCGGCTTCGCTTACATACAAACAAAGTTATCGATACCTTCTTCTGAATCTTTATTACCTTGAGTTACAGTATATTTTTGCTTGTTATAATATTAAAGCAAATTTTGTCCATCAACATTTACAGCGGCGCCGGTCTTGGGCCAGATCTTGAATATCATCTACTTATTCATTATGGGCCCCTATTCGGTGTTAATCATAATCGGTAGTCTCATTACTTCGGTGTAAGAAGATTTCTATAGTCATCGTGTTGATTATAAGTTGTTTGTGAGTATGCTGTGTCATTGAGTGGTGGCAATCACTTATAATATTTTATGGTTAGTTTTTTAGTTATCTGTAATGAAAGAGCTGGGTCTCTTTCCATGAAATTAATTTTGGACGTTCTTATAATGGCTTAGAATTTGATTTGTAATAAATGATATTGCTATTTTAAAAGCGTCAGAGGTTATTGGAGCTTTATAAATTGTACCTAGTTCCGTAGTTATTTTAAGTAACCGAGGATATGCTCATATGCTTTCGAATTAATCATGCTGTATTGATTTGTTTGAAAATGTGTCAAACCTTAGATTTCAGAACATGGAACAACAGTCAATTAGTCATTGAAACTTCTCTACACCCAACACTGGCTACTTAGATTCTGTTTACACGATATATGGAATGCAAGCAACATTAAAATCAACATCACGTTATTTAAATAGATTGATATCTGTATCCTAATTTAAATATTTGTCCCAAGCAGATTGATATCGTAGAATAGTTTCTACATATCAATAAATATTTCCAAATATGTGTAGATTTTATTGTTATTAATATTAGTTTACATAATTTATGCTAAGTTTATTAGTTCCTACTTAGCGTGACCGTTCTCCATATTATAAATTAATAAATTTAATGTGATAGGTGACTTTTAAAGCTCGTCTTAATCTTTGACCATGTCAAGAATCCCTGGGGATTACGTCAATAGAATATTAAAAATATGATAAATGGATAATTTAAGATGTGTAAAAAGTATACATTTTGTGTTATTAATAACTAATGATATAGAGCTGAATAAACGCTTACATAAATTTGAAAGACATTCAAAAAAGTGATATCAAATAAGCTTAGTTGACACAATTTCCATTTAGGAAGTTTTTAAATTTAGGAAACGATTTTTTAAGTCGCCATGTTACTATAAAAGTGATATTAAGTACTTAAATGCTAGGTAATCCATAAATTGATACTCGATAGCGTAACATAGTAACAGGGTCTAGCAATTTTAGTTAAAAAAATAAATAAAAAAAAACGTCGTCTAAAACATAGCAGTCCAAGTCTTAATCACTGACACGTCAAAAAAATCATCCGAAAGTGCGATCGATCCAATCATCTGTCAGATTAAAATCTACATATTATAAAACAAATTATTCTTAGCCAGGTAAAAACATCCAGACATAAATATAATAAAAGTCTAATTCTCTACACACATAATATTTATTTGTATTAAACGGCGCAATAATTCAAGGAGATTTATTAATTAATACACGTCAAAGTCTAGATGTTGATATAAAAAGAACGGGCGCACATAAATCATTCCGTCTGAGAATATTCGATAAACAAAAGAAAATTGCTCAAGAAACGCTTGAGGGTTTTGACTGGTAGAATTTATTAACAAAATTACTCAAAGACAATGAGGGATATTTAGAAACGGCGAAGACAAATTGTCGGAGGTATTGTGTAGATAAACAAGCTGGGGCTAGATTGAAGGGAGTGGAAAAATGAGAGGCAAACCCGGTGCGTTCGACAAGATGTAGCGTGCAACTTGGCGGCATAGCAATGATTGAAATAACTAAAAAGATAATGATAAAAATAGAGATACCGTTTATAAAACATTACCAGTTAATGACAAAGATTGAAGTGATAATGTAACAATTAATCTCGGTATTCCCAACCTTAATGTGTAAACAGATATAATAATATATCTAGAAAATACTCCTTAATCTTTATCATTAATTATGTTTTGACAGACACGTTATCTATTTATCAACGAATGTTATATGTATAAAGCTTCGTGGTGTAGTGAGTGCTTTATAAATATATTTGGATTCTTTGAGACTTTATATCTATGAACATTCTAATATTTTTTACTAGTAAACAGGTTTATACTGGAAACTATCAGCAGCCGATACCATCATAGTATTTTAGGAGACCTGGTTGAAAAGGCCTAACTCACTTATAAAGCGAACACAGCAATAAGTCTGATAAAACTCAAGTTAAAGGATGTAAAGGATGTCAGATATGTGGGCCACTTATAAAATATTCCTCTAAGAGCCACTAATTGCTCAGAGCCAAGTGAATTGCTCATAACTTACACCAAAAGTCTACAAGGCATTCAGAGCCCGTTCGTCATAGTTGATGGATGGTAATGAATAGCACTTTTATGCGCTGCTGAGGTGAACACCGCTTATTGTCGACGATTGATTGTGAAACCGCTTCTTGTTTGTTGCCGACGTTTCGACTCCATTGGCTTTGAATGGATTATAAAGTATATTTACGATTCGTTTGAAATGTAACCAGAGAAGGATGGATATTGTTGCCGATTGGAAGGGAAATGAAATGTTTGTATTACGGTTTGTGCCTTTAGGATTACTGAATGGAGATATAATACAAATCATGTCACACGTGAATATGAATACGGGTACACCAACTACATCAGATATCATTATTATATCTGATGTAGTTGTTGTACCCGTGACAATAATTATTATTGTAGATATATGAGAAAATTAGCTATTGTCAGCAGCTCAGTAGCACAGGGATAAAAAGTATCACTTGTCCTATTCCAGAACATAGTCTACCCCAAAATTAAGACAAGTTAAAACGAAAACCATTATGGCATAGTTAACTATATACCTAACATCTAAAGACACAGACTTTCAAGCTTGTAGTATTAGTACGAAGCAAGTGGGTGAGTTAACAAGCTTTTTAGAAAATATTTACTTAATGGCAGTTGTAAGTAAATTTCATTCAGCCGTTCAAGCATGAATGGGTAACAAACATACATACAAACTTTTGCTTTTATGTATAATTATGTGATGAAAGTAAAATATTAATTCAGACAAAATAGGATTATCCAATAGTTACTCCAAACTCACGGATATTATTTAAAAACTAACAATGTTACCACTCTATTTCTTTTTGCTGTAAAGTCGAACTCGCAAGATTTATGTACTTGTCTTGAAACTGCAAGCAATAAATTACTGCTGAACTTAAGGCTAAGTAGCGACTACTTGCTAAGCGATAGCCTATGAGAGCGAAACCAGATTTTACTGAGTGACGTTATCCGTGGTCTTGTTGATGTTACTAATCCACCTGATTTAACACCTTAACAGTCACTTGATACACTTTAAGAAGCAAACAATGATTAAGAAGGGCTTAATGATAAAGAAACAGATGTCAAAGAAGTTGAAGTCATTCTTAGTATATGGAACATCCTAGATGAAATTCCTCCTGAATCAGTGCAACAGAGATAAGATATTAATGTCACTGTAACACAATAACTGGCAGACGTCAGAGGAACCATTGTGGCTACACAAAGGGAGTGTGGTGAGACAAACGGTGCTAATTATTCATCATTAGTGGCAATCGCGGCCGGGATGATGTATGGCGGGCAAGAACCATTCATCATGCAGCCTTTGTTTCTTTAGTGGAAGAATATTTGTGGAAGTGAGACGATGTTTGGTTGTGGATATTACTGTTTTTAGGTCGTTTTTCAAGTTGATAAAAGAAGTAAAAAAGGTTTTAAATTGAATCTGTCTGTAGTACGTGATATGGTCGTTTTTTCCTTAGTGAATTGTAAGAAAACATAAAAAGAGTTTCCGTAAAGTTGATTGTACTTTGTTTAAAATCTTGACTTGTGAATAAGAAGCCCAAAAAAACAGAAGTTTCCGTGTAAAATATCGTAGCTAAAAATATTAAACCGCGCAACGTTACGTCATTTGACTAACGGAAAAATGTTTTATCAAAAGAATTGTTAGCGGCTCACAAATCTTTGAACATTTTTATTATTTCTTTACATAACAAATTAGGCACTAACAAAAAATACTAAAATAAACATTCGCACTTTATACCTGTCAACTTATCCTTTAAAAGCAAGACAACTAGTTTTAATGACTAACCACAAAAAAGCGGAGCTTACAAAACACCTCGTTATGGCTTACCTTCATCAAGAACTGTCAAATTAATTGACAGCTCATACAGCTGACACGTATTGCTTGGCGTTTTGAATTTAAAACAAAATTAATTATACAATCAATCAGACGACATGTCATGGCCGCAAAGGTGTTGCTTTTCGCGCGGCAAAATGCCAATCAACGTACAAAATGCTCACCCAAGCGGCACGACAGCTTCAAATCTGAAAAGACCTTACTCAGATCAGTGTACTTCAGCAATTTGAATTTTAT
Source organism: Mythimna pallens (assembly GCA_961205895.1). Taxonomy (NCBI): domain Eukaryota; kingdom Metazoa; phylum Arthropoda; class Insecta; order Lepidoptera; family Noctuidae; genus Mythimna; species Mythimna pallens. Next base: position 25,441,771 of record OY540828.1, on the reverse strand, counting down.
TTTTGGAATGTTAAAGCTCATTGTTGAAAGGAAAGTAAATATTACATAAGTCATTCCTATCGTCAATCATGTCAGTAGTTTAACAGCCCGATTCGCCACACTTTAATCGAGTCGCTCAATAAAGTGAACCTGCTCAAGGTGAGAACGGTCTCAAAAGCCGCATTTTAAAAGGAGAAATTTTTATGTTTTGCCTGTCATTTCACGCGCATTTAATGTTAATCCGCACATTTCTTGTCTTTGGCTGAATGCGTTTTAATTTTCTCGATCGGAAATCAGCCGCGAATTTATGTGAACGCATGTACAGTGTCGGCCGTAAAATTTACGACAGTGAAACAGAAAGGAATGAAAAGATGGAATTGAGAAATAAAACTGTTTTCACATTCAAAATAGCGCAATATATTTTACTGAACGTTTATGATGTTGAAATTTATGTGCCGATTCATTTGGTATAGTATAAAAAATAATAAATCTTGATAGGGAACCGGGGTTCGCGTTAGTAGAGATTATGGTTTCCTGTGTTACGAATGATCTTGTAAAAATTAAAATGGAGGAAACGAGATGATCGATACGACCCACATATTAAAGTCAGAAATCCTTTATATGCCGGATATGCGAGACATTTGAGATTATATGCTTAACGCTTGCAAGAATATATGAAAGACAAATCATATACTCATTTATCATTATATCAAATCTTTTTTTTTTCAGTTTCAGAGTTTCAAATCGATGGCGAAGTGCCAACAACTTCTAAATGTCAATGTAGAATTCATTGAAAAATAATTTTTGAGAATAATAGTAACTTTTTATTAAATATGCTGTATTCATATGTTTTATGATAGTGTATTAGGTGTTCGATTAGTTAGGAGACAATGCTTGATAAAATAACCAAATTTAATTGGTTAAAAATTACCTATCACTCACTTCGGAGATTTCATTAAAACACCTTTAATTTCAAAGTGATAAAAAATTCTCTATGTAAATTAAAAGTTATTGGCACTACACAATCAAATGAATAATAATTTTAAAAAAGAAAATGTTAAAAATATCAGTGGCATTTTTAAATCACACTTGCCCCAAGAAAGTCGAGGCATTAATTTGTAAAATCGTCTCCTTTCTCGCAAGAACCGCCAGAAAAAAACTTTTATTTGCCTTCAGAAGCCCAGTGTCCGATGACAAGCAAGTATTTACTCTTTATATTTTGCTTTCATCCATAATTGCCAGGGAACTCCTGGCTTCTGTACACAATGACTGACGGTAGCTGTGTCTAAATAAGCATTCATATCTCTCAAGTAACTGACAGAATTCTTTTATTGTTCTTGGGTAGACGAATGCAGGTGAGTAAAGCGTAAACTATGAAACTAAAAAATTGTCTTCTGTAAAATACCATAATTAATTTATTTTATGGACTTATTGGCAGTATCTAATTTAGAAAATTGACCAGCGAGTAGCCTGTTAACCACACGCGCGCTTTTTTTTTTTTTTTTTCGGTGGGAAAATCATCTTATGACATCCCCCGCTCTTGGGCGGGGCGGGAGATAGTGTCAGACTTTTACTGACTAAAAACCCACTCCTGTTCCTTCGTTGCCAGGGCCGAGTCTTCCTTTCAGAATCAGACCCTTGGCCCCAGTAGGCTTCGACCCTGCTGGGCCCCTACAGTTGCTGACATCTCCTTGAGGCGCGCGTGGAACAGCACGCGCCGTTGACGACTTGGGCTTGGTCCGGACGGTTACCGGACGGTCGGACGGCAAGCCACCCATTGCTCGCCGTCCGTAAGCCCGCGCCTATGGTGGCCGGAAATCGGGATCGGAATCCCGGCGGCGATTGGGGCGTGAGGACGCCGCGAAATTTTCAGCTAAAAAAATCGTACAATGTACAAAACGACAATTAAGCGTTTTCAAGGTCATTCAAGTTGTACAGACGTATGTACAATCGTCGCTCAGTAAAGTGCATCTAAAACCTTGGTAGCTTTATTTATGAACCATTTTATGTAAACATATCGGACTCATCATATCGTCATTCAAGACTGAATGACATCCTACATTCAGCTGTAGAATCATTGACAACAATACACTTAGTGCTACCAGTTCTCATAAATAAAAACTCGTTACGCTCAGCAGCCCAAACCACCTTTTTACTACACCCAGTCCACACCCACGCATGGATGCTCATCTCCTGACAAACCGGGGTCAGTTGGCCATCCAGTCAACACGACTACTGATTATCTCATTAGAATTAATGACTTGAATAAATTAACTACTCAACGAACGCTATTTTAGCGCATATTAAAATGTAAATAAGACAATTTAGATCCTTTCAGTGCCCACGCTTATGAATTTTTAAACTTCAACGCCTAGCTTGGTACTTTCGAAAAGGTGTCGTAAAATTTTATATGGTCGTATGTATGCATACGACAATATTGTAAATTGATAGTTTGCAGCGAATGTTTGAGTAGAGAGCGACATAAAATAGCATTCTAAAGGTGGACGGCTATAGGAACTGTCTGAAGGGCAATTATTACAATGTATGAAACGTTTTAGTGAAATTAATTCAATTATTCAGATGGAATGATAATAGGTATGCTAAGGTAAAGTTATGGCAGAATATTAAGCTCTACGGTGTAATAAAGTGTGAGCGGTCATATAAAACTGTCTGTAAAGCAGACTTGTAGTAAATTACTTTCATAATTGTATAGAATACGATGTAGTGCTGATAAAATTGTATAGTCAGCAAATATAATTCTAGATTTTTAACCACTTTTGATAATTAATCAAAGATAAAAAAAAAAAATTATTAGTGGTCATGCAATCTCAGTGCGCGTCTCCTTTTTAAGGGAATTTTCACAATAATCGACACTTTGCGTAACCAGAGGCCAGACTCGTTCTTTAACCAAAGACTTTGCATTGCCATTCAACGTGGCAATATTGCCAGTCTTCTGGGCACCTTTCCGTAAGACAGCAATCTGAAAGAGTAAGTTTAGTATAAATACTTAGTTCAGTTAATGTTTAAGTTTCTTCTCTACATATTTTACATCATCATCATCATTTCAGCCGAAAGACGCCTACTGTTGGACATAGGACTCCCTCAAGTGTCGCCACAATGAGCGGTCCCGTGCGTCTCGCAACCATCGGATACCCGCAACCCTTACCAGGTCATCGGTCCACCTTGTGGGAGGCCTTCCAACGCTACGTCTTCAGGTATGTGGTCGCCATTCCAGAACCGTTTGGTCCCAATGGCCATAAAATATATATTATGCCATAATATATTGTACTACATTATAAATTTGATAAAAATAAATAATAAAACAAAAAAAAACATTTGCATATTGTTTAATTTTTTGTAAGGTCTAAAAAAAATTAAACATTATACCAATGTATCTTTCAAATCACACCACAGCATTCTCAGTCGTCTCAGTTGAAGAAAAAAAGACATTTATCTAAAAACCGCAGACTGGATTCCGGCGCAGTCCGGCTGCATACATTATTCATCCGCACCGCTTTCTTATAGAATAGTGGTGCATGAGCGTTTTACACCTGTGCTCGGATACTTTACGCCTCATTATTAACTTATTTGTTGTATGTACCTTAGTAAAAAGGTAACCTGTTTTCTTTACAACGATTTGAAAACTAACTCTGATCTGTGGCTTTTGATTCTGCTTCATGAAAAGCAGTATTTAAACTCTGTTCAAAAAAATGGTTTGTTTTAATTTTGGTGACTAAAGAGCGAGTAAAACTTCAAAGGAACAGATTCCATAGGCACAACAAACTCCACAAGAAAATATCTGTTTCAGGATATTTTCTTGAGGAGTCTCTCTCTTCTTTTCCTTAACTTCTTACCTTAATAAATGCTGACATTGAATTCTGGCGATTAGTGATTGGTCAAGCAGATTTCGGGTTACTGTCAAAGTCAGTAAATGCCAGGCTATTCTTATTGGTAGTTCATACTTCTTACGAAGCTTGGACACTAGCCGAATACTGCCGCTTCTTTTCAGCAATACAGTTATCCCTCTCCTGCCATACGTCAAAGACCTACATAGACGATAGGTTAAGCTTAATAAGCATATTGAGCAGGTTTCTTTATTCTTTAAATAAAGAATAAAGAAAACCACTTTGGTCCAATCGCTCGTTTTACCTATAATTGACTATGCTAATGTTTGTTACTTTGATATATCCCAAGAACTTTTATACAAATTGGATCGACTTCTCAACAACTGTATTCGTTTCATATTAGGCTTTCGTAAATATGTTCAAATTTCTTCCTTCAGTTCTCAGCTTAAATGGCTGCCTATCTGTCACAGGAGATCTCTCAGATCCCTCTGCACGCTCTTTACTATTGTGAACGATCTTGTGCTCCAGATTATTTAAAACAATATTTTAAAGTGTTGGGCTGTTCTCATAATTTCAACCTTCGAGAATCCAAAAACATACTTCTTCATATTTCTTCACACCATACTGGCTTTATGACAAATTCTTACATTGTCTCTACCATTAAACTCTGGAATGTGCATCCTCTTGACATCAAAAAAGCTGAAAGTAAATTCTCCTTTAAGCGTAAAACTCGGAACTACTACTTAAAGTCCTCTCAACCTTAGTTCAGTCTTCGTCATAATTGTTATATTTTACATTATCTTAATTATAATGATTTAATATTTTGTATAGTATTTATTTGTTTATAATATTAGCAATACATATTTTATCATTATAAGCAACTTAATTTAATGATACTACATATTATTTGAATTATCTGTCATTTATTTATTGTGCACCTACCTACCTATTGTATTATCTTTTTTAAAATGCCTTGTTGCATTAAGTCCCCCTATGTTCTACTACTGTACATGATGTTTAAATAAATATATAAACTTAACTTGGGAATCGGTGATAAGATTTTAGGGACAGTCTTATGTATTTATTTTATTATTTTTGTACACACGGAGAAACAGTAAAATATTAAAATAAATTATAATATTATGTGTATAAAAGAACTGCTTATTTCTATAGAAAGTTCTTCCATGCTGGAAAAACTTTCTATACCTGCGAAAGAAGAAAAAAAAAGACTTATAATCTGTGGTCGTTCTTGACGTTCAAAAAGTGATGATTTTTAACCTTATTTTAAAGTATTAATTCGATTCCTCCAATCTCCAAGCAATATCTAGACTAAAATCTTAACAAAATGTGCGTTACAAATGCGTATATAAATATATTTATTTTGTTTTAACACAATCCTTTATTTGTTTAAATATTTTAAGGTTTCGTCTTTCGTGTACCACGATGTTTACATAGGATAGTGCCAAAAACTAATGTTTATATTGGTAAGTCTACAATATTTATTATTTTAGGATACAGTCTGGATATTTTCGAAGCTACTGGGTATGAAAATATTATTTTTTGTTCATTTACATTGTATAAAATTACAACAAAGTTTTATTTTAAAAATGCTTTTAAAGTGACATTTTAGAGTGCCGCTTGTGAGGTCCAGGAGCTCAGACGAGGTGAGATGCCGTCAGCAAAAATTTTCGAAAATTAAATTCATGTTTTCATTATCGAGATGAAATGAAATACCTAAGTAGCGCAAGAGAATCTATAAATATTGAACTTTTTAACAGCCTTAGCACTGAAAACAAAAACTCAAGAATTTCGTTTTACAATTTCGATTTATAATTTAGATAGATTTGGCAACCTGAACAGTTCTGTTATTAACCTTGTATAAATCCTGAAAAGTGCAGGTGATTGTGCGGGATGGGCAGCATAGCAGGTGACGCATGTCCTGTGCAGGGGCCCACACTGGCACTGTGTTAGAGATGGCTTGGGGAAGCCCCATTTGGTCAGATTGTTTTTACAGCGATCATCCTAGGTCCGTAGTTGGTTAAGAGATTTCCAGATTGGCAACTGTAGTTCGCATTCACATAGGGTATGTTCTAATAGGGTGATGAAGGGTGGAGGGATTGAGTGTTTATAAAGAATTTAGTTAGTCAGCCACGATGCAATACATAAGAGAAAACAGCCGGAAAACAATGAATAATGACAAAACTATAAAAAAGTTAAAAGAAAAACACTTCCAATATCACGGCCAGTAATAGTGCGTTCTATTCGATTCGTCTCGGTATCGATGCATCAGAATCGATTTACACTAGTTAGTCATCGATAAAAGCACCGCCCCCGTCTCGGAGTGTCAACCAATTTGTTCAATAGTCATGGTAACAATCGATTCAGAGTATCGGTAGTTGAGTCAGGCGGTGTGAATGTTTCTTTAAAGTAAATTGTTCTGAATAAAATACACAAAGAAAACAGAATTAAAAAATGTAATTGAAAGTTTGTATTTTTATCTTAATAGAAAATTTATTGGTTACATCATTCATGGTTATGTCAGATAGGCCGTCGTCTGATGCAAAATACTGGCAGCTGCATCCGATTACGACTATTGATACTTTCGGGATATTTATTGGCAGATGGTAAAGCAGTAAAAGCGAACAAACTTTTTTGAGGAGAACTTTTTCAGCTTGAATCTATAGAATGACTGAATTCAAATAAAAGTCTTGTAAATCAGTCGCAGCATATATATATCAGCCTTGTTATGATACCATTGCTGGGACTCAGGTCTCCACTGTATAGGAAAGGACCGTAATCCACCACGCGGGACCAGTGCAGGTCAATGAATGTAACATGTTTTAAAATTTTTCTTCTAGAACATGCTGGTTTTGTCACGATGTTTTTTTCACTGTTTTGAGAGTTTTGGTGATGAAATTAAATTACATAAAGTAAAACACCTACCTGGGTTTGAACCCAAAGCACGCTACTCTTTATCCGGGGCCACTACTGCTTATTACTGGGCTACCACTGCTGATCAGTTTTAAATATATCATTGACACAGAAAAACTAAAATTAATGTATTACTTGCATAATCTTCTTGTCTGTTGAAAAGGTAGTATCTCTGTATTTAAATTCGCAATTCAATGAACTTTAACGGAACGCAAAAAAAAATTATTTGAATCTTTCAAACATTTGATAAATTAAACCATTACCTGCTATATTACGTGTGCATTCAGGCCAGACAAGTAATAACAATCAGTCTCCATCATTATGAACTGACAAGCATAAAATTGGAGTTTAAAAATTAAACGCTTGATGCGAAATTGGAAACTTTTGTGCTCATTGTTGGCACAAAAGCCATATTGTGGCGGGTAGCTGAATATTTTGTTAGACATGAATTATTGTGAGGTTTTGCGTGGGCTAAAGGACCGTTACAGTGTGTTTTGTGAATTGTTAATGGCAATAGCAATTTTGTATGCTAATGACATGTAATAATGAATACAAATAGTCGCTTAGTTTTAGACTAATGTTCATGTCTGAAATGTGGGACATGTTTTGTTTTGTTTGAGATTTTTTGTTTATTATTGTAGATGTTTTTTTAACGATGGCAATTATTTTTGCTTCTGTTTAATTTGTTTGTCCTAGATACAATCTAAAGCATACGATATTACAAAACAAGGCTTTTGGACACCTGGTGATGTTTTGATTGAACACAGGTATCTATTTATTCTAATTTATTTCGCCAGATATATGATACAATGGCTGTCAAAAGTCTTACTCTCTTCTCTTCTTAATCATGTACTCTTGACAGAGTGGTCGTGGTCATGTCTCGGTCAAGTCTTGTGTCCGTTTCTCTTGTAATGCGGTGCCATGCAGTTCTATGTTTGGTGGCTTAAGACTTGTCATAAATGCTGGACTGTGCCACAGATTTGATGAGTCCACGGGATCTTTTGCTCTCGACTTTTCCTTGCGCCACTAATCGTTCCATCGAGTGCTTGTTACGGGTGATATGAATTTGAGGACTCGTATTTGCACAGACGACGATCTCTCTCTAATATTGAATTCTTTAAGGATCGAAACATTCATTCGGTACGTGGTCCATGGGGTTCTAAGCATACGATTTCAACACCACATTTCAAGTGCGTCAATTTTGCGACGGTCTCATATCTATAGCGACCACGTCTCAGCTCCATATAGAAAAAGTCTTGCATATGTCTTACACAGGACTTTATTTTATTAACCTCGGAACAAATGACAACATATAAATTTGCCTTACTATGCCAACACAACTTAAATTAACCGTCACTATTCGTAACTTTAGCTTAAATCAACCAACAAAAGTAATTAACAGATCAATACCTTCAATTATCCGATAAAAAAATAATTACAATTTTATAATTAATTGGCCGTAATTTCTTTCGCAGTCATTAAAATAGTGTTGTAACACAGCTATAAATCAGGGGTAATCAAGCAAGCTGCTAATGCGAACGGTTTGAGCATTAATTGGCGAATTTCATAAGCCGTCGACTCTAAATTAATCAGTTACGACATTTGCGAGTATTTATGGTAGTGCTGTACGAGAACTGATCGGATAGTGTTGTAATGGAAGTCGATTACACTGATGGGTTAATAGCACTGATATAGAGATAAGATAGATGTCATTTTTGATTGAGTAGGATTTGGGAACTCATTGTTTATCTTTATTCCGATGGCACATGTCATGTAGCGTCAAACACATTATAATACGTTATCTATTTTATGCTGGACATCCGATCAGAGAGTTTATTGTCAGAAGACAACCAACCATGACTGTGTTTAACCAATATTTTGTGCATCTTAACAAAATTATGTGATGCAGGATCTTTTGTTACTGCTTTACAAGATAAATACGTGTCTAGGAAGATACCTTAGTCTTATGCAATCAAGCATGCTAACTCAAGGTATTTTTTACAAGCATAGGTGGGTTTTATTTAGTAAGAATCTGACACATCCTCCTCCGTCCAGAGCGAGAGAAGTTATTTCATCATTTATCACGCAATAATAAGAAATAAACCAATGATTAAGAAGTAGAGTCATGGTCCCGATTTACGAGTTGTGGGTCGTAGGTCCAATCCCAGCCAGGTGTGATTTATTTCATTACCACTGTACTAGTATATCCGGCAGGCGAGCAATGGGTAGCTCGCCGTCCGATCGTCTGGTAACCGTCCGGACCAAGCCCAAGTCGTCGACGGCGCGTACTGTTCCACGTGCGCCTCAAGGAGATGTCAGCAAACTGTAGGGTCCCAGCAGGGTCGAAGCCTGCATGGGCCAAGGGTCTGCTTCTGAAAGGAAGACTCGACCCTGGTATGAAAGGCAACGAAGGAACAGGAGTGGGTTTTTAGTCAGTAAAAGTCTGACATACCCTCTCGCTGAGTGCCAAGCGCCCAAGAGTGGAGGATGTCATTGGATAATTTTTCCGCCAAAAAAAAAAACCATTATGTCCTAATTCTAAAAATTTTAAGACATGTGACATCCACCAACCAGCAGTGCCGCCCGCATAGTGAATTATGGACCATCAATTCTCCTAAAGCATTAAAAGGCTGCTTATGCTATTAAGAATAGGCAATAGGACTCAGTAACATCATTTCTGAAATATTCAGGTAGCATTTCGATTGATGAGAAAGATAAAACATAACATTACCATTTTATTAAGTAGGTAGACTTGCCGATAAGCTAATAAAAGGAAATGGCTTAATACAATCCGCATTATAACATGATAGGAATCCAATGACAGTGTAGTAACACACGCATTCCTCTAGGAGGATATTAAGCAAAATAGCTCGTTACTTATATGCGTGCAATTATGTAAAGGCGTATGGTTCCTTGAATATCTGGCCGGAGTTAAATAGGTACACACATACTCTTATTGGCCTGCGCCCGCATAGAGCTCCGCTGACCTTTAAGCCCATTTTCTTTGCGAAATATTGATTGATTTACATGTGCTATGTACATTCTGAAGAACAGTTAACCAGCAATTTTGACGTGTAAACATATTTCTAAAGATCAAAGTCGTTTGTAAGGAGTAGGGAAAACAAGCGAAAAAATATTATGTCATAATTTTTTTTTTTTTTTGGCAAAAATGTCAAAAGTCATACGAAAAAGTCATATGTTGATACTGTTGTACATATATCTATAATAAATATTTTTTTTAAACCTATTGACCTAGCTGTTACCGAGGAGTAGGTTTCGGAAAGTCACTGTTTTATGGCACTGCTTGGGCGCTAGGGCCTTAAAATATGTCTGACAACCTTTAAAATGTAGCATTTTATAGCTTGTCGACCTGTCAGCTCTATCCTTCATTAGTTGAAATGCATCTACTTAACATCGACTTGAGAGAATTGCGTAATAAATTTTAAAAAGCATCTCTTACGAGACTTAGGAGCGTCTTTTTCGAGGTAAATTTTCATACAACCACTCTTATGTGATTATGGTGTTATTACACTATTCTCTAGATATTTTGGGTACACAGCTATCTTGTGGATATTATCTAGACTTGTATAGAAATCAAAACATAAATTTTTGTAAAACTAATCTAGTAAAGACCTCAGAAAATCTGTTATTATATACGTGAATTTTGACCCTCCACAATGTACTTATATATTAAAAATATAAAAATTTACATCAATAGAAAGCTTGCACATTTAATCAAGATTCTGAATGAAGACAATTTTTCTGAAAAACTTTTAAGCGTTTATAAAAAGACACGTATTTCCTGGAACAAGTTTGTGAAATATTCGACTTAATTACGGAATTATCGAATGCCAACAGAGTTTTCAGATGTTATCTCTCTTTTTTTGTAAAGTCTCTTCATCAAACATCGCGTTGGATTGCGTTAAATGCAACAAGCTTTTAAACCACGCTAGATGTTGATGATAGGCGAATGGAAAAGGACCCTATGTCCATTATTGCGCATGTGCTTAATACTTTGTGAATTCGACAGGGTTTGAAACTTTGGCACTATCCTAATTATGAGCTTTCTTAGTTAATATTTTTATTTTATTATTGATATAATAAAATTCTCACTCTTGACTACTATCTCCCCTGACGGTAAGCGATGATGTGGTCGATGATGGAGCACGCTTGTCTAGAAGTAATAAAAATAAATAAATAAAAAAGCCTTTATTCTAGTACTTACATTAATTGAGTTACTTAATTCTACACTTTACACTTAGTTACCTATTTTATGATAATAATAATGCTATATATTTTAAATCTAAGAAAGAAAGAGAAAAGATCTAGAGATAAGGAAGAGATCTTTTTGTAGTAGCCGCCTCTTCGGCGTAGGCCTCCCCCATTACTTTCGTTACGTTCCTGTTCCTAGCCACAATCATCCACCCTGGTCCAACTCTCTCCTGAATGTCTAGAAGTAACACTTACATTATTTACTTAAAGACAGGATTAGACAGGTTATACAGCATAGATTATTAAAGAAATTTTCTTTTAAGAAAATTTTTCTGTTGCTAACTAATTGAAAGCAGAACAAACGCTGTCGTTACTACATTTATTGTTTTGAGAAAGAGGTCTGTGCTTTGTAGTCATATGAGTCAAGTTTATGTGAAAACTTTATTCTGCCAACGTCTTCTCCTGTGTGACAAAAAATAATTGAAGGGAAAAACATCCCGGAACAAAAAAAATAATCTTATGTATGGCCTACTCTTGTCCCAAGTTTCATTCAAATCCATATGCTGTTAAGACCTGAGACCCTACCATTAGATCTTAACGCGATCTTTTTGACGACTTAAACTGAACTGTTAAAGGGATGGTCTCTATCTATATACGGTGTTTAGTTCCATCCCTTTTTCTCGCTCGCACGTATGACATATTAACACGTCATGGCCCTTGAACAGTTAACTGGCAGACAGAGTTACTTTCGCATTTATAATGTGTTTTAGTAGGTAATAAATAAATAACATTTTATAGGCTATCAATTACACTACACGAACAGTTAGAAATTATACCTCCTTAACACTCATTAGGAAAGAGAACCTCCCACGTTCCGACATTAAAACTATAGGGTTACCTCATTATATTTTGATTACGATCTGTGCACCAAAGTGAATACAGATTGTACACAAATTAATCCATCAAGCTACATAATCCGGCGAAGCGTTAGCGTGGCTTGTCAGGCGGCTTGTCAAGCTGGCTGGAGACTGACGTCAAGCCGCCTGTCAGAATCATGACGCATGAGTGCGCCTACCGCGATGCGGCGGCTTCGAAAAGGATTTTTTCTCTCATTTTTTTTTTGTACTCAAATGACAGAGTAATCCGTGAAACTGGAAACGGCGGATTATTATCGCTTTTTGGGATGTTTTTTATGACTTGACCTTTTGTAGTCTTGTGTAATGCTGCTTTGATGGTTTTGGTTTTTCTTTCGCACAATCTGTTGTCGGGTGGAATGATAAGGGTGGTATGTGATGACATATTTTGAAGATTGACTTTTTCAAGACACAAATATACCGCTTGACTATTCACGGCTAACCTATAAACCAGATATTTAGCCCAAATAACAATGCTAATTTTATTGCCATTGTTATTTCGTAAATATTGAAGTAGCTTTATTACTTCAACATTCTGAAATTTATATATATTTAGGTCAATTCAAAATCTCACATTCTCATAATTAAAAAAATTCTGAGACTGCAATTAAAATAACATTCGCACTTTAAATGCAGAACCAATTAAACAAAAACATTACGTCAACATCCGACTGGCCGGATATCGTGTGGACGGCATAAAGCCACACCTTTGTAGTCAGTTAAAAATTAAAAAAAAACAGCGCTCGCAACACAATGAGCCCTCCACACACGATGTGGATTAACTTTTTATCATCTCATTTGTGACGTGACATAATCTGTGCTCGCCCGCAATCTGTCATAAGTGTCACGCTTGTCAAGTGTCATGGCGTCGCCCTAGTTTGGCCAACATTGGCGCATTGGAGCCAATATGTGGAGTACCTACCTACTGTGTTAATGGTGTTAGATGATTTTGTTTCAACTTCTAGATACAGTGTGATTGATGAGGGTGTTAAAAACTTATGGCTACTGGTATGAAGCAGTCAATTATTGCAGCGGTCAATTCGCTGTTAGATAGATATCAGAAACTAAAAAAGCTTGATAAAATAGACCAATATAAACTTAGGAACTTTTTGAATGTTACTTTCAAACTCACATTGGAGAACAACATCGCAGAGTTACAAGCTGCAGTGGTTTTCAAAATGGGTTTATATTGATTTCGAGTGTTACTTATCAATTGATCCCCACTTGGGCGGAGCACCGCGATCGGCAGCGGCGACCTCTTGCGCTGGGCCCTATTTCAGGTCATGGTCCGGAGCAAGAGAGAATGGGATGCAGTCCCATCCTTCTGCGAAACAGTAATGGTAGTGAAGGAGGAGGCAGCAAGAATGACGAAACATATTATCAGGAATGTTCATAAGGATCCGCTTTGAGGTTTTTTTACTTGCTCTGTCCGAATGGTACAGGGCCTATGTTTCTCATCCACCAATATCAGCCAAAACGGTAAAAAGTAATTCAAAAGCATGCTCATTTTTTATCATTTTAAATTTTCTTTTACCAAACTATGATAGGTGAAAACCAAAGGTCCAGTTTGTAGACTAATAGCCCAAATGACCAGATGTCCAAATAATCGTGAAACAAAATATTAAGTAAAAAAATGCTATTACTTTTTTGTCCTTTTTAATTCTACTATTATTGGTTAAAGCAAAAGTGGACAGAAATAAGACTCGTCTCCTGTCGTGGTGGCTAAGGCGGGCGTGAGGGTAGTGGTACATCCTCACGCCCCGGGCGTCGGGAATCGCAGAACAATCTCCAGCTTCCATAGGTGTGGGCTTGCGGACGACGAGCAATGGGTAACTCGCCATCCGCTTGTCCTTTAAGGACCGAGCCCGAGTCGTCGATGGCCCTTAGTGTTCCACGCACACCTCAAAGAGATGTCAGCCAACCATAGGGGCCTACCAGTGCCGATGCCTGCCAGGGCCATGGGATAAAGTTAAAGACCAAAGGATGCTCGTGGTCCTAAAACGCAAAAGGTGTGGTTTTATTTATTTATTTATACAAATTAGTACATGAAAAAAAACCCAAAAAATCGAAAACCCAGTAAAAGTCTAACGCGCTCCCGCGCTCCACCCTTGAGCGAGATTCGATATTACCCACCTTAAAAAATCGTTCGATCGAGAATTCATGCTACACTAAATCAAAGACAACGTTACCATACAGATCAATCAATGACGATCAACATTATCGATCGACGACTTGTGTCTTTAACTGGCCTGTTGGCCTAGTGGTTACTGACCCTAACTGCTATGCCGGAGGTCGTGGGTTCGATTCCTACCCAGGACAAATGTTTGTGTGATGAGCACAATCATTTGTTCTATGTCTGGGTGTAATTTATCTATAATATGTATGTATTTAGAAATATATAAGTATGTTTATCAGTTGTCTAGTACTCAAAATTCAAAATTCATTTATTGGTGTGATTTTTGGTACATTTTACATGAGATCTTAATAATAAATTAGTTAGTTCCTCAAAAATCTACCTTAAAGGTGTACACTGTTTCTCGTTTATTATAAATAAGAATTAATTAACACATTGAAATAATTAAAACAAAACACAACATAACACAATGAATAGAAATTAGAATAACAATGCAATGTCAAAAGTAAATAAATATCAATGTCAATTAACTTACCATAATAAAAACAATAATACAATGTCAAAATAAAATAAATATCAATGTCAAGTAACTTACTATACTAAAAATAATATTACAATGTCATAATTAAATTAAATCAATATTAAATAGCTGACAATTTATCATTAAAGAATTCGTCAATATTATAATAACATTTCTCCAATAATAGATTTCTTAATTTACTCTTAAATGGATTAATATTTAAGTCCTCCTTTGTCCTTTCATTTGGTAATTTATTAAATATTTTTGGGGCCATACAAAGTATGCTTTTGTGCATCAAGGTGGTCTTTGAAGGTCGAATATTCTAGTCTATTCTAGTCTATATTCTTGTCTGATTATTTTGTAGCGATGTTCAGATGCTTTTCTAAATAGATGCATGTTCTTTTTAACAAATAAATCAGTCTCAAATATGTACAAGCAAGGTAAAGTCATAATTTTTAACAATACAAAATAAGGCTTGCAGCTATCAGTTATTTGTATACCGGTAATAGCTCTAATGCATCTTTTTTGCGATTTGAACACCATGTCCTTATTGCAGGAGTTACCCCAAAACATGACTCCGTAGCGTAGTATAGAATCGACATATCCATAGTATGCAGCAACTGCCGCTGCTTGGTTGACTACTTTCTTTAGTTTGTACAAAGCGAAAGCGAACTTACTAATTTTTTTAATTAATATTGAAGTATGTTGTTTCCAATTAAGTTGATTGTCAATTGTTAAGCCTAAAAATTTTGTATTTGCAACTTCTTAAATTTTTTCATTATTATAGATTACATTTAGTTCCGAATTAACTACTTTTTGCCGAAGGTTTATAATATTTGTTTTCTTCAAATTTATAATTAAGTTGTTATGCTCCAACCAGTCAACTGCTTGTTGTAATGCATTGATTATTTTAGCTTCAAAGTCTTTATTATTTTTGTCAAGTTTAACAATGATAGTACTGTCGTCGGCAAACAATATCATAGGATAGGGTATATTCTGGGGAAAGTCATTTATATATATAAGAAATAATAAAGGGCCTAGCACACTGCCTTGGGGCATGCCATAAGATAATATTCGTTCTTTGGATGTGTATTTTATAACATCGACTTATTTCTGTGTGTTGTGTTCTATTTTTTAAGTAAGAATTTATAAGTGATAAGACATTTCCCTTATCCCATACGCATTTAACTTGCTCAGCAGTATTTCATGGTCGACCAAGTCAAATGCCTTGGTCATATCCATGTATATTGCTGTCATATATTGCCATATTTATTGAATGATCTTTCCTAAATTCTTTTTGTTCTTTTACAAGTATATTATGTTTGTTGAGGTATGCCTCTATAGACCTATAGATCCATTTTTCGAATATTTTCGAATATTTTCGATATTACCGGAATGAGAGCTATTGGCCTGTAATTTTTAATATCTTTCTCATCGTCTTTTTTAAATAAAGGTTTTATGACAGTAGGTTTAAGTTTATCAGGGTAGCTTCCAGACTCAATACTTAAATTAAATATGTGACCTTCGTTGAAATATCGTCGTATCCTACACTATTTTTATTTTTTAAATCTTTTATAATTCTATTCACTTCATCTGGTATGATAGGGGCCAAAAACATTGACTTTGCAGATAAATTTATTTTATTATCAGTGGTAAATTGTGTCGAAGCAGTAGAAAGTTTTTCTGCTTGGCTTATGAAGTAGTCGTTAAAGGTATTTGCTATGTCTTTGGGAGTAGTGTATGTAAGTCCGTCATAATTTATTTCTTTTATATACTCTGGTGGAGAGTTGCTTCTATTTCCATTTATTATATTCCATGTCATTTTCTATTTATTATATGCTGTCTCTATTTTATAATTATTCTTTGCTAATTGTGTCAATTTTATAATTTTTTTAAGTCTGTTTGAGTAATTTCTAAGTTTTGTCACATTTATCTTAGATGGATTTAATCTATGTTGCCATAACAACCGTCGTTTCATTTGGCTACACCGTCTAACATAACACAAGCTCTGCTTAGCTTGGGACTAGACGGCGTTGTGTGATAGGCATTAAAAAAAAAATGTCAATTACTGTGATAACACCTTAAAATGCTTTCTACCTTCAATAAATATCACCAACTACCTAATCGTATTTCAAACTTCCAATAACGAGCACCGACACACTGATTTCATTTTCTAACCAAATTCACGTTTCCCCGAATAGTTACAAGTTGCGTGTGATAATTAGTAACAGATAGCATGTCTACATATTAATTAATACACGAACACTTTTTATCATTCACTGTGATTGCTATTTTAATTTATTGACTGTGATTGTTCATAATTACAGAGGATTGATGAAAAAATCTGTCTAACTTAATTAAAATAGATTTAATTAATAGTGTAACGTGTTTGTGTGTCTTTATTGTGTTACATAAATTATTGTAATTAGACGTTATGTCTACTACAGATTTAACTATTGCGATAACTGATGGATAAATTACAAACGAAACGTCTTTATTTCAGCTCAGGATGACAATCGCTTTGCATTTTCTTGATGAAAAAAAGTTCAGTTATTTTTAATGGTGAAAAGTTGTAGTAGTAGTTAGCCTATTATGTCCTGTACTGCTAGGCGAAGGCCTCCCTCTTCTTTTTCCAAACACATGTCCTCAGCCATTGCGTGCCAGTCTCTCCGGTAGTTGTCAAAGTCATCTCTTTACCTGAAAAGTAACTTAAGAATAATTATATTTATTCATCATCGTCATTTCAGCCAAACAACGTACATTGCTGGACACAGGCCTCTCCAAGTGTCGCCACAATGAACGTTCCTGTGTGTCTCGCATCCCTCAGGTTCCCGCAATCCTCACCAGGTCATCGGTCGACCTTGTAGAAGGCCTTCTAACGCTACATTTTCTGATGCACGGTCGCGACTCCATAACATTTTGGTCCCATCGACGCGGAGACTGGTTCTAGACGGCGTGGGAGTCTGGAAGGACTTGGGGGAGGCTTTTGCCCCAGAAAAACTACTGCTGGGCTAATCATTTTCATCAACGTTACCATTGGACCCGTTCGTTCAGAGAAGTGATACACTTCTCTCCGATGAATGTAAAATAAAAAGATGTTTAGAAATATCTACGAGTAAATTCAATCTCGAAAAGATTGAATCATAACAAAATGATGACACAAGTTATATATTTTGCGCTATGGGATTATTTGAAAGAGTCACTGTGGCTCTGGACGCAAAAAGCAACTGATGGAAGATGAGTGGGTCTTAGTCATTCAAAGTTAGTTTTATTTTATTAATTTTTTTGATAAGCTTGCGCTTGACCTCTATTTAACCTGATGGAAAACAACAATGTAGTTAACCGTGGCGCATGCTTGCCTAGTGGTAACCTATTCACTCTTGACTTAAAGACCCCTAGTCTGACACTCCCTTTCGCTCAGCTTAGAGTGGGAGAAGTTATTCAATGATTTCCCACCTAAAGAAAAACTAAAAGCTATATTTTATTATTTTAAAAATTGCATCATGCCAATACATTTGAACAAGAAGTGTGGGAGTCACATTAATTTTTGCACTCCACACAATGGCTTATAAAAATATAATTTATTTTATTGTCCACTGCATCTGTAATTAAGATAGAGGTTAAACCACAAATTTTATTTTCATAATTAAAGATTTATTGTGGCAATATAAAGTTAACACTCGAAATAATTATGACTAAGGACCTCGAATTAAAAACCAAGGTTATTTACTAAACGAGGTAAAACCTACATCATAATTTAAATTTATTGCCCACAATTAATATTTATTTTTACTTTTGTATCAGCTCGTATGAATGCCAAAATAACTGTCTTAATTGATGTAAAATATCAATTTAATCGCGGTTCTGCAAATCTGTTGATTGTGTTTTGTAGTATTTATTTAATCGTTATAAGAATCATTTTAATATGGCTAATCATCACTACTTGTTATGACATCATTGGTTTTCAATTACTACTTTATTATTTTGTTTTTCTGAGAGAGTCTTGATCTCCTTGGCGCCACATTCACAAATCTATTGAGAATTTCAACCCAACACAAATATGGCAATTTTTAAAGACTCTTTGTATTGGCAAAGCCACTAGCAAGAGTTCTCCTGATAAGATGGACCTCAATGCACTTAATGCGTACTTTTCTAAGTCACCAATTATACTTGATGACCAAGTGAAATCTTCCACTCTCTCTGATCTTTCCAATGTTTGATTGCCAACAAATACTTCTTTCTCTTTCCACCCAGTTGCTGAACTAGATATTAAGAAATTTATCCTATCCATATCTACTAAGGCGGTAGGTGATGATGGCCTTCAACTCCAAATGCTCTTACCTATTTTGAGTGAAATAGTTCCTGTCGTTACTCATATAATAAATTTTTCCCTTTTCAGTAACTCATTTCCTTCTGCTTGGAAGAAGGTCCACGTCATACCGCTTCCCAAAGTATCAAACCCCTCCTCATCTTCCCAGTTCCGTCCAATATCCATCCTACCTATCCTCTCCAAAGTCCTCGAGAGTGTTGTTCAGAAGCAACTATCTTATTATCTGTCCTCTAATAGCCTGCTGAGTCCTTACCAATCTGGTTTCAGACCTGGTCATAGCACTGTGACAACTCTCGTCAAAATACCTGATGACATAAGACTGGCCATGGATAATAAACGCTTAACAGTATTGGACTTACTGGACTTCAGCAGTGCTTTTAACTCAGTTGACTTTGACATCCTCTTAGGAATCCTTTCCTCTCTTAATGTCTCAGCACCAGTAATTGAGTGGTTCAAATCTTATCTTCGGGGTCGCTCGCAGTCTGTTCGATCCGATGAGGATTTCTCTGAATGGTGTGAGTTGGCTGCGGGTGTTCCTCAGGGTGGCGTCCTCTCTCCTCTTCTTTTCTCGATTTTTATAAATGCTCTCACTAAGGTCCTAACTTCGAATTATCATCTCTATGCAGACGACTTGCAGTTATATTGTCATTGTAAAGTAGACGAGATCACTGAAACTGTGTTAAGCGTCTCCAAAAATTCCTACCATTTCACACTAAGGTTAACCTTGCACTATCTCTTCTTTTACCGCTCATAGACTATGCGGATGTTTGTTTTCTAGATGCTACCGAGGTACTGCTAAACAAACTTGAACGACTGCAGAATTTGTGCATCCGCTTTATATTTGGCCTCCGCAAATACGATCACGTTTCGGAGTTCCGGACCAGATTAAGGTGGCTGCCAATTCGGCGTCGGCGTGATACACATATTCTATCTCTTCTCTATACAATCCTTCATAATCCTAATGCTCCTCAATACCTCCGTGAACGCTTTGAGTACCTCGTTCCAAGGGGTAAACTCTGTCGCACCACCTCTTCTCTTCTCCTTCGCACTCCCCGTCATACTTCTAGCCGCTATGATGGCTCCTTTTCTGTAACTGCAGTACGTCTCTGGAACTCTCTGCCACACTCTCTTCGCGATAGCCCTTCTCTAGATGTCTTCAAAAGGAAACTTAAAGAGCACTTCCTTTCATTATTGACATAATATATATATATATATATATATATGTTAATATAATTATATTTTAGACTTAGTATGTAGGTTTATATTGTGCACTGGATCCTACCCTCGAATATGTTCTCTCTCTATATTTCAAAGGTTTGCTGGGAGAAAACTCATTGCTGAGTTAAGCTCGCCTTTGTACATGAACTGTCTGTATGTCAATTTATTATGTTTTTTTTTGTGTACAATAAAGAATTAAGAATTAAGAGTCTTGATCTCATAGAACATGTAGTCGTCTGAAAAATGTATTTCAAATTTATTTAGCAGTAGACTATAAATTACTTTATGAAACAGTGGAACAAGCGAGTGGAATGTAACTACGGAGTAGAATTCCCTGACGGAGTCTTTGTTTCATGATGCCACAACATGGTCTCTTAGGGCTATATTTCACCGGGACACCATGGCGGCGCGACCAGTCGCCGCTACCAACAAAATGTATACAGCTCTATAGAGAGTTACTCATCTGTTTGGTTGCGCAACCAATTTAGCGGTTCGACCAACTCGGACGCGTGCACTTAAGGTCCATTTTGATACTGTCTCAGTGTGGTGTAGCGACTCTAGTTTGGTTGCTTACGGACACCATGGCGGCGCAACTGGTCGCGCCACCATGGTGTCCCGGTGAAATATAGCCCTTAGTCAAGAATGAATACTGAATAGGTTACTTTTAGGCAAGCTAACTTCATCATTGACCACATCAACACTTACCATCAAATGAGATTGGTCAAGCAAGAGGTGAATAATTATAAAAAAAAAATTAAAGTAACGGATAAAACTTACAAGCCTATATCTCCAAAGCCTCCACCCTATAACTTGTGCTATGAAACCAATAACAACGGCCCAATAGTAGAAAATTAACATCAACCAATAAAACACCAACCTATATAACCACATAGGTGCCCAATAAACAAGATCATTACTGCCACAAAAATAAACGAGAACATCCCTAGTTATTAATGTGACCAATTAGTTGCTCGGCGGACGGATAAATAATTTAACGTGTCACGGCGTCACGCGACGTGTTGCCGTGACACGCTGTCACACCGTCACGTGATCTCGTGACGTGAAATGACGGCGTGACAAAAATTAGGGTTATTGTATTTTAGGACGTTCATATTTTTGTTTGTTGTTTCGTTTTGATGTTTGTGTTTTGTGTGAGTGTTTACTTGAAGGGTTTTATGGTGACCTGGGTAAAATAAACGGTGATGATATTTTTGGGTCTATTGAAGACGATGTGGAAGTTCAAAGGCCTTTGATTGCATAGGAATAATTATAAAATGACATTTGAAATTCTGGCATTCTGTGGCCTTATTAGTTCTCTCTACCCATAACTCCATAGTTATTTTGGACGGATTAAAAGACTGGGACTCGAACTAATATATAGTACACCTTAATATCAACATTAATAACAGGCACGTTCAATAACAGTTGGTTCGTAAAAACTCTTACTGCCATTTTTCGGTCTTTGATAGAAGAGCTAAGACTCGTAGAGAAAGGCTGTTAGGATGTAAACAAAATTCCAACATTTTCTCATCCCTTAGCATTTCACTAAGAACATTCCAATAAAAAAATCCTACGAGCTAAGCCACCACGTAAGGAAATAGATCAGGTGGACTAGAATTACTAACGCACATTCTTATACCTAGTACAGTATCAATTCAGAAAGTTATCTGGACAGTGAGACCACAGAGTAGTTACACAACAGAGACTGAACCTCATACAATTGTCGTGCCTACAGGAACCGTACTGCATGATTTTATGGCGTGACTTTCATGATTATGATGTGTGTGTTTAGGTGCGTAAATTTGTTAGTATTCGAGTAACATACATCATAACCCTACCAGGCTTGTTCATAATTATTATTATTATCATTCACAGAGTTCTTTATCCTACAGATTTCTCTGTTCTGCGAAATAACCTTATCATTCATTTTGTAGCTGCATGATTAGGGTATTTAACGATTCTACACGATTGATATCACCTAGCTGTGATAGATATCACTCCTGTCACGGAGACCTTCTCATTCCAGAACATTTGGTATTTTCCTTAAGATACTATTAGAAAGACATAGTACGACTCCATAAAGTGTAGTCTCTGTAACATTACCTCCTCTTGTCGCGTACACTATTACCATCAACCCATGGCTACCTCACCAATTAGTACCTGATGTTTATGTATAATTTCTTCTAGTCAGCTAATTAAACATGAATGTACAGACAAGTCGTGTCGTCGGCTGTCCTATCAAAGGCGAGTCCACTCCTTTTTTGAGTTCATGATTCACACTAGTTACAGTACTGTTAGGGCTGGCCAGTGTTTAAGTTGTTTTATTTGAATTTTTGTTTGGATTTTTCTGAGCCGGTTTTTTAATTTAATTATGCGTGTTACTCTATCTATCTAACGATTTTTTTAGTTCTCATCCTTAGTATGACCATAAATGGCCTTTGATATTCAGCTTTAAAAGAAATTGAGGGAAAACGGCTGCAATGATCATAATCACTTCACTTCGGGCAAAATACGTCCACTGCATACGTTCACAGATTCAAGCCTCTGTCAAGTGTGTGAACCTGGTCCTTCCTTCTTGTATCAAGTGGATTTGATTGCACGTCAGCATTTCATGATCTACCATTTACGAGACCTTCCAATTCCGGCATTAGGGCTTCATAGGGTGAAATTGTCTCTTTTATCAGAACCAAATTAAGAACCAGAAAAAAAAAAATAGATCTAGGTATATGCTTTTGTGGGTTTAATTGAATAGGTGCCGTTACAGCCTGAAGTTGAAACAACAGATAAACAACAATTTCTTCTAGGTTTTTTTTTACCTAAAAGGCTACATAGGTAGTACATACATTTCGAGATTCCACCACCTACATTCAATCTAACATTAAATACGACACCTACCAACCCTACACAGGTACCGTTGTATGACGTGACCGAACGGTTGTCAGCAGTATGAGTGATGGCGTGCCGCGTCGACGTTACCACCTGATTTATTACTTCCGAGCCCCTCCTCCCGGCCCGCATACCGCACCCCGCTACCACCCGCCGGTACAGACAGCAGCGGTGTCGACATTATTGAGCAAATGTGTGAATTCCATTCGAAGTGGTTTTTAGATGCATGGGTTTAGTTTTGCATTCCATTGATAGCTGGTGTAGATGGAATTTTCTGAAAAGTTCTGATGTCGATACTGGTCCTAAACCACTAGAAGTTATTTGCTGTAGCACCTAGAAATAAGTTGAAGAAAAATACCATTGACGTTCTTGAGAGAAGTTTTTAAATATTGTGTTCACGCTGCTCCAGTTTCAATAATGCTTTTTTTTAGGAAAACCTTCTTTCAGAAACAGTAACGTCAATTGACGCTGATGATGATAAAGCTTTTTTTTATGTAGTAGCGTTCATCTCTTCTAATGTTCTCAGTCATCACTACAATTACCTGATAGTTTTTTTCGATCTCACGTCGACGTTACATAAAAATAATTATATACATATAAACACATATTTTCACGCCACGATCCCAACAAGAAACGGTAATTACGTTGAAATAATTATGTGGTTGAACTTATAACTGTTACAACCAGACCAATACGGTAAGTAAAGGCTAATATGTAAATAATTAATTTTCTTGTTTTATTGTGATAATGGAGCAACTATCTCTCTTGGAATTGTTCAAAGTTAATAAAGAGTAGAAAACTTCGTAACATTCTGGAGTGATACAGTTTTAAGTGCAAGTAGCTTTGGTATTTTCCAAAGGCTGTATATCTTTCTGAATGATGGTAAAAGCAATTATTGTATTGGCTGTAAAGGTCTCAAACCTAATAATATTAATCACTAATGAGTCGATAAGAATGATAATTTCCAAAGTGTGATAATTTAAGGTTTAACAACCATCTGTATACTAAAATGTTGTTTATGTATTAAAATAATTAACATCATTTGTGAAAAAAACGAATTAAAAAAGATTGTATGTAGTGGAGATGAGAATGTTGAGATGGATATCTAGAGTGACGAGAATAGGTAAAGTGAGAACTGAATAGATTAAAGGAAGTTTGACAAGGATGCCACTGACCGAAAAAATTAAAAGGGAATTGTTCGTCTTGATACGGTCATGTGAATAGGAAGGACAAAACTCTTATGACTAAAAGAGTTACAAGTATAACGTGTGTGACGTGTGTGTCTTAAATAGATGGAGAAAGAGAAGGAGGACAAAGAAAAGATGGATGGATTGTATTAGGAGTGAAAGAAATGGGAGTTAGCGATAGCTGACGATTGGCAGGACAGAATTGAAGAATAACGTGTTGTGGCGACCCCGAATAGCATGGGATAAGGGGTCCTGCTCTTGATGATGATAGAAACACAGTCAAAAATCCAGTTACAATTTCAAAAAGTCAAAATGGTAAAACGGTCAAATTTACGACCTTCTTTTTAGGTCTTTGATTTGGTCTGTAGGTACTTTGTGTTACCTTAAGTAATATACCTGTAAGCATTCTCCAAAACATTTCTTCTTCATGTACTTGTTTGCAACCAGTACTCAACCCATCTGATGCAGGTGTAAGAATACTTCCAATGTCGTCTGTCGCGGTACAACGTGTCGTGTCGTTAGTTTTCCTTGATTTCAGACACCGCTGCATTTCATTAGATGTCTTCGTTTCAATCTAGATTAAAATATCGTGTCTGTCTACTCTGTATGTTAGTTTTGGATCTGCAATGTTGATTAAATGTCAAATTTATATTTTCTTAATGGTTTAGTTAACATTTCTCAGTCAGTTTTAGTTGGTCAAGGGTTTGAGTTTACTTGGATATAGATTTCAAGTCTCTTGTTGAAATACGATGTGTATCAATATTGGTTAGTCATTTATCAATGGGCTTTATAATAAATGTCCACGTAGAGAAGTAGAGTCTATTTCTCAATAGCTTCAGAATCTTTCTATTCTTTATATATTTCAGCAACTGTTTAAGTTTGATTAACCTGTTTTTTTTATAATGCCTATATACTTCTTATGCATATGATCCTAGCAAATTCGTTTGTGAAAAACACACATCTCTGAACTCCTAAATCATAAAAGCAAAATAACCTCTCTGTAATGCAATAAGTTTATCAACACAGGAATACTCGGCGTTAACTAAGGCCTGCTGTAAACTTCAGTACAACAGCCATCCTCCACCGCATATATCATTCTGTTTTATGAATTGTAAATTTTACGTTATATAGTCTTTAGTGGGCCATATTTCAACATGTATTAATGTCTCGCCGCCGGCAGGCAGGGTTGTACGTAGGGCGTATTTGGTATTCTTAACAATTGTGCTGTTTGATATAGAAATGATAGGGATGGCAAGTTTTATAGGTCTTTACTTTTCCTTCTTACAACAGGAATAACTTATCGAATACAGTCATGTAAAAATAAACATTTTGCTATTCTTTGCTAGCAACGACAAAATATTTTTTTCAAAAAAAAAAAAATGTCAATCAACGTCACTAGCCAGACCATTAGTTTCATTCCAATCTATAATGAGTTTCTCTTCATAACTAATATATTCGTAATCAAATTCAAATAGAGTAATTTGTTTGACAAGTTTTATTTTATTTTAATACAGATTTCTAATTAATGTTGATAGAATTTATTCTAAATTATCTTTGGAGTGTTAATTTAAAAAATATGCTAATATATGTAGATTATGTCATTTTAGGGTTCCGTACCTCAAAAGGAAAAATCGGAACCCTTATAGAAAGAAGAAGAAAGAAAACAAAAAACCTTATAGGATCAATTTGTTGTCCGTCCGTCTGCCTATCTGTCTGTCAAGACCCTTTATCTCAGTAATGCGTGTAGATATCGAGTTGAAATACAAACTATATATTGAAGCTTGTGCTCCCTTGAAGCTCTGAAAAAAATCACACTTCTGAGTTAGCGAACAAAAAAGATACGGCCCTTTATGGAAGGACTCTCAAGGAAATTGAAATTCATAGGGTACTTCCCGTTGACCTAGAATCTTGAAATTAGGCATGAAATAAAGTCACACAGCTCAAGTAGGTATAGGAAAAAATCTGAAAACTGTAAATTTGTAGTTACAGCAAACTTTTTTGCGATTCGGAGAAATCTTCGTAGCGCAATTTGGGAATTGAACTGTTTTTATAGGTAAATTTGTACGGAACCCTTAATGCGCGAGTCCAACTCGCACTTGTCCGGTTTTTTTTAATGGATATCATTAATATAAATCTATGCAAAAAAAAACAATTTCCTTTTCTTTATTTTATGTGGGTTACATTCTATCGCTAAGTTATATAATATATAATTTATAATAGACGTCGATGAGTGTAAAATCCTACTGCTTGACCTTTCAAAACTTTCATTTTGAAAGGTCAAGCAGTAGCAGGGTTGTGAACCTGCTTACAGAGTATCAGGTCAAAAAAAACAAAATGATTTCCAAAATGCAAAATTTTCTGAAGCAAATTACCAATACACTGAAAAAAAAACACATATACCCCAAAAACTATGATGACGACATTATCCGCATAAATTACAGAAAATCCTTGATTGGAGATTTATAATTATCTGACTACTGACTAAGATATATTGCCATAAGATAAGATAATAACTATGTCTTAATGAGATTAAACGAGCGATTAGAAAACTTTCATATTAATTTGAATAGATAGAGGGTAATTTATTATAGATATTGCTGTTAAGATTAACATAGTGATGACACCCACACACATGATAAAATATAGTGTGGGTTTGCTTATATTTTAAGATGTTTTTTTTTTAAGATCACAAATCACTTAGGAATAAATGATGATATTTCACGGTGAACTAAACACACACGGTGCTTGTCTCTCATATCAGGTTGTGTACTTAGCTGAATTAATAAGCCTGATATCCGTTCAGTATCCAGTTTTAACAGAGTCGTGTTCTTGTAGAACTCTGGTTTGTTCTCGTCTGGTCTTCAGCAGTACAGGTAGAGAGGCTTGTCATTCAATTGCTAAATTCAAAAACTATTAATAACATATTGCATAGTGAGACTCTCTCACGAGTCAACTTATTTGGATATAGTCCATCATGTGAAGTTATGTGTGTCAAATAATTTATCATTATTACGTCATTTGATTAAGAAGCTACACAGAAGCTTACCTCGACGATGCGTAAGAAGGATGATGACATTTTATCTTTATTAATCTGACGCTGGAAATATTCACTCGTTATGTTTCTTGTTACATCGAAAAAGGTAGTGGAAGTTACAGCTTCTGATAATCATTTTAATAAATTCAATAGATGTCAACGTTTTTTAATTATGCAGCAGCAGTACTTTTTTTGTTCAAGATTATAATAATTGTTTTCAATTGTATCGCCCATGGCTGTTATTGATTTTTGTGTTTTAAATTATGAATCGTTATAATTTGGTCTAGTAATTGCCAATTTTTTTTTGATTTTTCAGAAGAAATCTTTACAATTTTAATTTATGTGTTTTAGCAATATTTTATATTTTATTCAATACATGCAGTAACAGCATTTAACCTAAAACTCTGCCCACCTTGCAGGAACACCAACCCACACTCCGTAGGTGGGATACACTGATAAATCAACAACCGAACACATCTTATAAATAAATTAAACACAAATCACGTCCAAACCAAAATTAATGCTCCCAACAAACTTACGATGATCGATACAAAGCTTAACACATGACAGATATCATTAATAATACTAACTTAAGATTGATCGATACAGAATCGATCTTACTTGAATATCAATCGATAAAAATCGTTACAACTAGTCACGATAACACATTCAAACTTTTAAAAGATCACGAATAAAATTAACAGAAATATCAATTAATCATCTCAGAGGAGCAATGAAGATTTTATGTTACATATATCGATGTTGCATTTTATCGATTGTATCGATAAACGATATAAATAATGGCGATTAAATGGGCCGCCGTCGCTACGGGGCACTTTTTTCCATATAATTCATAACGCCATTAAGGTTACCCTAATAATGTAAAGTAAATTATGATGTCCGTTCTGGAGTGCTAATAAATTTATTAATAGGGATATCAAGCTGAAATTGCACGTCATAATAAAAATTATAATAATATGAACTCGAACTCTTTTAAGTTTATGGATTTAAACGTCTGTTGCCTTTAAAGCACAGATTTTTGCTAGATGTAGTTACTGCTTTCACACTCACGATTAGATCTTCACTAATTTCTCCTTAATATTCCCATAAAGGCATAAAGTACTCACTTCAATTTTTGAATTGAGAATTGCAAGTAGAGAACTCATCACATTCTCTTTTGGTTTGAAGACTTGTCCTATATTTTTAAAGGAGAATTTGAAAACTTCTTAACTTTAAATTCACAATTCTGAAACTGAGAGATATACGAATATAACAAAAAAAAAAAACCTAGCAACCCTAGCTCGTAATAAAAAAGTTTTGTGTGGAAGGCAGCTCTGGCCGATTCATAAATTTAGCGTCGCGCCGTTTTGTTTTATGTACGATATTATCTATGTGCACGCACCGAAGTTGTCACGCTCGCGGCCAACACGTGTTCTGTAACACGTTGCAAGACAATGGGAGAAAATTATGTTTGTAGAATTATACAGACTGGTGGAAATGTTGGATTTATGGGCTTTGATATATGTAGGATTACGACAATCCTACATCTATAGACGTGCAATTTAACAATGGCAATGTCAGGTTCTATCATTTTAAGGCGCGCCACAATCATGGCGGTAAGACCACTTTTTGAAGAGTTGCTAGAGAGGCGCCACGGTGACGTCACTTTTTGCTTGACTCAGGTCTTCACCGAACATGACCAGTTCTAGAGATTCCTGTTTCAGATTTAGTTGGGAGAAATGCCCCGGTGTCATCATTGTGTGGATCGCCCAAAGTCGAAGTCGACCCTGTTTGGTCTGAGCATCACCATGCCGTGGTTGGCAACGGCAATCTTCTCTGTTTGGTCTGAGCACCACCATGCCTTGGTTGGCAGCGGCAATCTTCTCTATTTGGTCTGAGCACCACCATGCCTTGGTTGGCAGCGGCAATCTTCTCTATTTGGTCTGAGCACCACCATGCCTTGGTTGGCAGCGGCAATCTTCTCTGTTTGGTCTGAGCACCACCATGCCTTGGTTGGCAGCGGCAATCATCTCTGTTTGGTCTGAGCACCACCATACCTTGTTTGGCAGCGGCAATCTTCTCTGTTTGGTCTGAGCACCACCATGCCTTGGTTGGCAGCGGCAATCTTCTCTGTTTGGTTTGAGCCCCACCATGCCGTGGTTGGCAGCGGCAATCTTCTCTTCTCAAAATCTGGCTCTGGAATTGGCCATAGTCCGGAGCGAAAGCGAATGGGATCTGTCGCTTACTTCTGTAAAGGTGTAAAACACCCCGATCGTCGTCATGAGTCGCAGGACGTCTTACAGCTTACGCTGAAGATGCAGGTTTGCCAACGATGAGCCATGAGTGATTCGCTGTCTGGCCGTCCGACCGGCCGGCCAGTAAGCACTAAGCCCGAGTCGACGATGCGTAGTGTTCCATACGCGCCTCAAAAAGAAATTCAACGAAAGTGTAAGGGCCTAGTATGGCGACGCTTGCTAGAGCTGCAAGAACGTTAGGAAGAGTGACCCTCGAACGCATAGGGAAACTGAAAATACAGGTGAGTTTTTTGTCAGTAAAAGTTTGACACACTAGAGATTGTGTCAAACTTTTTCGCGCGCGTTCTTAGTGCGGGAGAAGTCATTTGATGATGGCCCACCTTAAAAAAAGGTTTTTTTAACGGTAAGGGGAACTTTTGAAAGTACCAATTAGGAAAGAAGATTGTTGAAACCCTTATTATATATAGCATACGTATCAATATGTGATTGTGGCTGACTTATGGCTGTAGTAACAACAATGAAGTAAAATTAATGTCTTGCTGCAATAACCCCAATGCTTTTCTCCAATACTACAGATACGAAGTTTAAAAAAATATTACATGTTTGCATAGATTACATGTTACGCGTCTTGTTGTTACTCATGTTACGTAACACGTTATTAGAAACAAAAACGAACCACAAAGAGAGGAACAAGGGAAGGAAGTCATAATCACGCCTACATTTTATCACGTTACTACCATTTTGCCCTCATGGCATGTCTTAGCAATTTAACATGTATATCTCACACACAAATGGCACGTTAAGCTGAAACAAGCAAAATGAAAAAAAAATTGGTAAATGCGAGTCGGACTGGTGCACTGAGGTTTCCGTATAAATTTACCTGTGTCGAGTTCTACTATTTATTTATTGATACTTTATAATATTATATACATTTAAATCTAATAATAACGTAATTAAAACTAACTTACAAAATAAAAATAAAAGCCTTAAAGTACTAAAAAAAAAGCAATCTAAAGTACGGCGTCGAAAAACTCCTCCACATCGCTGTCGACTGGTAATGTACCCAAAAGACTGGCGGCATTGCCACGCTGAATGGCAATGCTTATCCTTTGTCCGAAGTAAAAGCCAGCCCTTGGGTCACGCGAAGTGTCAACAAGGCATTTTGAAAGTTCTTTAAATAATTTGTGAGCACTCGGACCCCACGATCCGAGAGTTTCAACCCCAAACGGCTTGAAAATAAAACTACCAACAAGGTTATTATATTTCCGCCACTTGAGGTTCTCTGCAGCCGCTGCGGCAGCACTAGCACAGCACGACGAGCTAGGAAGATGAGATGGCGCAAGAGTATCGACACAAGTAGCGTCCCACACTAAAGGCCTACCCATCTTCTATGGAAATAAAGACATACCGTCCGGTCTTTTGCCATCGTCGCGTGCCAGGCCATGAGGTTCCAATACGGCCGGAACGCCGACGGTGACAAGAGCACGTCGGATGATGTCTTTGATATTCGCGTGTCGCGCTATGCGGCCCGCACTTCGGCTACATGACAGACCGTGATGTCCGAGGCTGTTGACAACTTCGCCACAGTGGCAGCGATGAGGAGAGCAACAAGGAGCGCCAAGACGAAGGGAAACAGCAAAGCGGAAGGTAGTATCGTCGAACAAGGTGCCTATGTTCGACGACGGTAATGCATGAAGCCTGTGTCGAGTTGCGAAGATTTTTCCGAACCACAATTATTTTTTTTGTGAACTGTCTATAAAATTATCAGTTTTGAGATATTTTTCTATACTTGTGCTATGATACCATGCTTCATGCTAAATTCCAGAATTCTAGGTCAACAACAAGAACCCTATAGGTTTTGATTTCCTAGCGAGTGTCAAAATATG
Source organism: Mythimna pallens (assembly GCA_961205895.1). Classification (NCBI taxonomy): domain Eukaryota; kingdom Metazoa; phylum Arthropoda; class Insecta; order Lepidoptera; family Noctuidae; genus Mythimna; species Mythimna pallens. Next base: position 25,410,440 of record OY540828.1, on the reverse strand, counting down.
AACCTAAACGGAGCATAGAAGGCCTTATCTTTAGATTGGGTTGACTTAGAAATTTGTTTATTTTCACTGCTGTCTGGACCTGTATGAAGCTGAAATTAATATCAAATACTCAGGATATTAATTTCAGCTTCATATTTTTTACGTATTCCTGAAAAAAATGGTCTTGACAGGTGGACAAATGGATAACAAAGTGATCCTATAAGGGTTCCGTTTTTCCAACTTAGTTACGGATCCCTGAAAACGTAAGTACAAACTAGTTGGACGTCAGCAGGGAAACTGAATGTCATGTCTGACGTGCCTGCCTGTTATAAAAACGGTTAGTACAATATCTAACGTAACAACTTTCCAACAAGCACACCAGTGTCACGTGACCATATGTATGAGCAAAAACATTTGTTGATATCGAGAAAATCAGAAAACTGGAAGCTATAGAAGATATAGATGCATTCTGTAACCAATGATAATATGAAAGAAAAGTCAGTGGCAGATTGACAAAACGAATTGATGAAGAATATGTAACTGAAAGTAATACGGGACAATTGGCAGAGTATGATTATCTTTTTTGATGTAGCAGTATAAAAAAGAAGCATAATGGCTACTACCTTCACTCAATGAATAAATCACTATACGCAATTACACAAAAACCAAACAATCCATTACAAAATACCGACCAAAGGAAGGCATTAACATAATCAGACACATTCGTCGAAATAATGTATGTAAAGGGTTTTAATGAAACGTCCCCGAGCAAGCTTGGCGGGTCATGAAATAACTATCATTAAGACCGACACGATACGAACGATAATCATCGGCTTCGAGCAAAAACCCGTAGCATCGAGTCCGATGCAAATTGCATATGCCATAAATCAACTGGTTAATCACCGTAGTATGAACGTAGTAATGAGATTACTTGAAAAAATTACAGTGCGCGCTAGTCCACGGGAGAATGATAGTCTAGACGTTTACAATGCTGATGATACTTTTATTGCGAGTAATTGTTGGGAGTTGCATGTAAATGTAATTGTTTTGTTTCTATGAGTTGAGGCTGATGTAGATTTTTCTAAAAATTATTACCTGTGATTTGAATTGATGATATGTTGCTGACTGTGTTATTTAAAAATGGAGACTGGTTTTTTTGTGAAATAACAACAAAAAGAGAAATATTTAATAGATGCCGACCAATAAAAGACAATCAAGATTATAACAAATACCGCAATCGAAAAACAATTATGCAAATTAACACACTATAACTTTCAAGATGAAGATCATTCCAATCGTCTTTACCAGTTTCGCAATCAAAAATAAATAAAAGGCACGAACTATTAAGTAGTAACAATCGTAAAACATGAACTTAACGCTATTGAAGTAAAACAAAACGCCAATCGTAAAGACGGTGAAGATGTAAGAGGCGATAATAAGATATCGAATGCGGCCAAAGAATTTATAGTCGAAGCTAAAAGAACGGTCGATGACGATAATTCACCGCATACAATAAAGAGCGCTATTGATCTTTCAGAAAGCGAATCGGCTCGTAACAGAACAAAACACGCTACCGCCGAATGTCGCATAAATCTTTATTATTGCGGCAACAAGCTTATAGTCAGTCGTTTCAGGTACTCAAACCGGATCCCAGCCAGTATAAACTCACGACTCCGAAGCATTTTTTCGCTCAATGAAATATGCCACATCGCCCCCGGCCCAGAGGAAGGAAACCCATAAATAAATAATAATACAACCATTTATATTACCAAAGGGTTTCGCCCGACGTGTCTATTATCATCTGAATTGTTAAAATATGATAATGTATCAAAATAACAGGCAGCCCGTTCGCGGCCGCGACTTCTGTTCCGACATTATCATAAAGATTCACTTAATAGACTGTTTCTAAATTATTATAGTGCTCTGACACTGCTTTATGGACGGCCAGATTACGGTGTTGACTTTTTGCTTGAATACATTAATTTGTGTATTGGACGGAAATTCCATGGGTTTAAATTACACAGATTTAGTTTCACGCGTTTAGATCGGCGATATAGCTCGTTAGATGTTTCTTACTACGCAAGCAATAAAAAATTCTAATCGAGAACCATTAAGGAAATAATCAGCGATCAACATTCATGATTCGGTCGTAACTCTTTTTCGAAGTAAAAAAAAGGCTTTTGAGACTGCAACGTAATAACGGAACATGTAATCATATTCGCAGATCAAAATCAAATTTAATTATCACCATCCGGCCGCTCAGACGTTTTAAAGCTCGCAGGCTATGTTTCTGTATTAAAGACGAAGTATAAAAGGGTAATAAAGTAACCCTAATAAACCCCGAAACGCACTGAGCTGCCTCGCAATAACCGTACGTAGACTAAACAAATGATTTTCACGATAATAAAAACTTCACAATAAAAGCGTTCACGAAATGTCGGTCATTAAGTGTATTTACGCAGCGAAACGGATATAGGGGCCGTAAAAATGTAGAGCGGCTTATTGAGACGTTGGCAACGGTCTTGCCGCGAGATCCGACTTAATCTATGGCCTACACGCCTCGGCGGGCTAATTCGGGACATCGGACGGCACCCCGACGTAAGAAGATTAAACTGGCTTAAAATTTTCTGACAAATTAAAATTTCAACTCGAGGAACGAAGAACAATATTATCAAGATCGCATAAAGAACGAGCGTCCTTTGTATTCCATATTTACGAGCGTTGCGAAGGAAAAATCGTTTAGGTAAACACGAGGGCAATAAAAACAAGCGGGCGTGCAATTCGCATTCGTGAGCAACGAACGTGAACAGTATTTAAAACCACAATTTATTCAGTTACTTTATCGTTAACACATGAGTTTACACTAGCCGGTAGCGGCCAATTAAGTCGGTTGAAAGGCGAGGCAATAATAACTTTATATGGATTAACTGTGTCAGATGCATTTAGAGATATAACGCGGAGCGGTCTATCGCCGGCTGGCGGCGTGCCTGAGTCCGCTTCAAATGCATAAATTATTGCTCTCGGTGAAATTTCACTCAGGGTTGTACCGCCTTAGACAGCAATGGTAATTAATATATTTCTTGATAACAATGAAGATAAAAACGTCGTTAAGCCGTATCGAGCGGAAGGCGAACTGCGCTTAAAGCACAACGCAACAGAAACCCATATTTATAGTTCTATTGTTGTACACACAAGCGCTTTTTGTTGTTCAACTCCAAACACAAACTGATGCTATTGAAATCTGAATTGTTATTTCATTCATAATTTATCACTCTATCGACCTTTGTATTTAAATGTCTAGAAACGAACTTCATGTGGACAAGCCGAGATTAATGCGGTCGGGACCCTCGACGAATTCATATTTTTCATTATGCGATGATTTGACACAAAACATGCTCGTCATCGCACTGTTTTCTATTAAAGTGTCGGTGTAGAAATTGGAAGCATTAGACCAGATATGATCACCATATAATATAAATCTGCCTAGATGTAATTAAGAACTTTCAAAGTTGATCAACGACGATATATCATTTATTTAATTAATATTTATTTTAAAATACGAATAGTCATCGTGTTAATCGAGATTATGATCTGGCCGTCCCTCACGTTCAGTGGTCGTAACTAAACGCATGGTACCAACAAGGCAATAAATTCGAAGCCAATCGCCTTATGATTTCCTGCGGCCAACAATGCGATAGTTTGTCAGTTCTAGGCGGTTGTTAGGGCGCGTGGGCGTGGAGGGCCCGTCATCAATCACGCTCCGTGACTCTTTCAACCTGCCGGCGAGGGGTGCGGAGGGAGAGCGGGGCAACAGGGCTGCTACACACATAAATTATGCCCCGTTTTTGTCCGACTGTCGACTGGAGACAAAATTTGTTAGCGACACTGTTAATTAATTATACGTTTCCATCCTATTAAAGAATCAACAGACATTATTTAAATTTCATTATAATTTATTTGATGCATTTATCATTTGGATATAGAAATTTTGTTAATGTTTAGCTGTAATGTTCTGTTTTTATAGATAATGTTAATGATGTTGAATAATTTATCGTTTTGCAAAATTACAATATTGGTAAATTAAAATGTTATAATTTATAGTTTTGTTTACTGTTACATTCTTAGATATTTAAACATAATTATAATTGTTAACATGAAGAGGGAATTAGGTACTTTAAAATATTATACCCCGCCTTGACACAACTAAATTATTTATTACAACATTTTGTCTATATAAAATACTCATCACCGGTCAGTAATATTTAATCCACTACTTTTTAATTTTTTCCAAATAAATATAATAGTCAGGCTAACCCTAGTAGTAAACAGACATACTTGATCATAGTCAGTGTCGGCACTGGCTGACGTTTTTATACAGCCTCTGTACGATGGATCGACACTGTCAGGTGCTTTCGAAAAATTGCCTGAGCGTTTGGAGCCCTTCACTAGGTATATTTGTTAAAGGAACTAGATTACCTACTTCAGATACGTGCTAGACTATAGTTTTTATGTATTTTACCTTTTGTTTTTAGACTTAAATAGTTTTATTTTGTTGGCTTTGGATTACTAAATGGTTCTTTTATATCGAAAACTTCTAGCTTTATTTCTTTGTTAAGTTGTTATCAGTAATATTAAATTTAACTATTGAAGTCCTAACAACAGGCTATTACACTTATTTTTTGTTCGTATCGTCATCGAGCTCTATCTTTGTATCATATAATCTTTCATCAACTTTCAAAGCGATTAACTATTTCATTATCTGCCACTAACTTATTACTAAGCCAAGCGTAACAAAAGCAACATCTTCCCCATCAATACAAACGCAACTCACACAATACCATTAAAAGGAAAGCTTTAAAAAAATCTATACAAAACACGTTTAAGCTTCTTTTTATCCAAACACAATGAAAGATTAACAGGCACGTCAAGGTGAGAGTAATGAAGTAAATAATGCGTTTGACAGCGAAGCAGCATCCACAGTACGTTCTGTTGAATATTTTAAAAGAACGCACCCGTTTTGGGAATTAGGGGCTAAAATTGGCAATACGAAAGAGGCCGCTACACATAATAGATTTTTTTGTAATGCAAATAATGGATTTGGTTTGGGTGTCCGCTTTGATGACGTTCTAAATAAAATATGTTATTGTTAAAATCAAGACGTGTGCAAATTCTGATAATGCGATTTTATGGGTATCATTAGGCAATAATAAAATACCAGCAGAACTACCGGTAGGTAGACAGACCTATTTATAAACAAACCACTTGCAATAAAAACCAAAAATTCTTTACGTACTTACAAATTTAAAAAGTTATATGATAAATTTTGGTTTAGCAAGGGTAATAAACATTTTCGCCGAAATATATAAAACGGAAAGACTAAACACATGAACGAGCGAACATCCTTTTAAAAAGGGGTGAACCGCACAATGCTCGTTGTTTCACAGTGGAAATTAAACATTTGATTTACTAGACACATCCGCAGACGACGTGACATCCCGTGGGAACGACCCTAAATACATATATTCACATACATTTGTCTTTCAAAATGTTCAACCAGCATTTTGCATTACGAAATTGTCTGAGTTATTAGCCACTGTATATCGCAAGTCTTGTCAAAACATTTTATGCCACCTTTAACACTATATTTAAAATCTTAATTGGTATTTACGCGAGAATGTTTACCGCAAGCGTGGGTCGAGGAGCAAGCCATAAAACCTCTGAATGTTTTCGACAACAAATTAAAACGATCCTTAATGATTCAGACGTTAATGATTCAGTCAAAATTCCAAATATGTCTTCTTAAAGAAACGATCCTATCGAGATCGCTGTCCAGCTATAAAATATTTTTATTTATTTCAATGGCGCTTTGTAAGATGTCAGATATAATGAATATATTACCAGTAGCACGGACGGGATATACTTTTTAAAAGGTAATTATTTAAAGAAACGATCTTCGTATAGCGATAAACAAGGCAGATAACAATACATCTCCGACAGCGTTCACGCATTCCGTATCCTCATCCATTACTGTTTCATCTTCAATAACACGTTTCTCTGAGGCAGGGACTACTCATTGATTGTTTTGAGAAAAACCAACCTTATTCACGTGAACCTAAAGTTCAACAGTCGATACAATTTCTTCGGCTTTGTGTGTGCGCTAACTCTTTCATCTATCATAATCGTTCATGCTGAAAACAATCAAGATTGATTTTTTTTCTGTTCTAAATTGGACTCTACAGTTGTTATTTTAGATAGAATTTTTGCTTGGCAGTGTTGAACTATATCTGTTGGTAGCTAACCACTGTCGGAGGCGGCGGCGGCGTAACGAAGGGACCCACGGATCGTGGAAAATGACAAATGACATCTGCCTACCGCCTGTCAAATAACGGACAGATAATAAATGACCCTGATTGTTTATCATCAAATATCGCATATATCATTATCGTGTACGCGCTAGGAGTGGGGGGAGGGGGAAGTATGATTAATATTGTTTGGTTTATTTTGAGACGGGCCCCGTAATGCGAACACTTCGGGGGTGAGTTTTAGCGTTGTCATTGCGGGTTGATTACTTTAATGGCAGTGGTGGTTATTAGATTTTTGTTGTACGTTTAATAGGAATTAATCATGATTAATCTACTGAAAGCTTCATTTAGTTCTGGTTTAAATTCGACGCGGTAAGTGACAAAGAATTACAATCGACAGTTTGTCGAACTAAACCTTAACCTACATTTGTTTCACTAGCTTAATAAACACACAGTAAGCTCACTCATCCAGGTACTTCATTAAAACAGTGAACAAATTTCCATATACGTACACCATATCAATCAAGCGGAACTGTCTCATGCAATTGTTTACTAACATGCTACCCAACATTTCCGTGACAGAACACATTGAGCACAACCAGCTCCTGGTTCAGAACCCAATGCAAGACAGCTTCTATTTCTGTAGCCTTAAGGTTTATAACACTTTCGCAGTCGAGTTGTTGGTCTGGACAGGCGGTTGTCAAGTGACATGGAGCAAAGCGTGAGTTGATTAATTCAGGCCTGACCTGCCTTCGATGTTTCTCGTGCCTTGGGAGTCGACCGATAATGAATGGACGTATGTTCTGATAGACTTTAACTCGAAGTACGACGAACGTTTAGATATGTGGTTTGCAAACACGCCAATACTGTGGAAGCAATTACTGTTACAGATATTTGCTGGAATTTGTTGATTTTGAAGATTTCATATTAGGCACGTATAAGTATGTAATGTAATAATTTATTAATACGTCATATGAAATACTGATTAAATCGAAGGGGTTGATGAATGAATATAAAATGCATGAGTAAATTGTTAATGATCTTTTTAGAATTAATTATGTCTGAATTTCGTTTCACACAAACACTAAATGCAAATTAATAATTTTATTTGATTAATAATGGTATAACCATATCTTTTAAGTACTTTCATAGCAGTTAAATCTCTTTCGAAAATAAAGACCACAGTTTTTCCTGGCAACAGTAAATCATTTTTCATGAAAACCACCCCATAACGCAGATACGTCAAAATCAGTGTTCGCGTAAATTTGGCTCGACGCCGCACACCATTCAAGGTAGCTTTAAGTTAACGACTCATAGCTAGGGGATAAGCGATTCTAAGAAGTTAAGTGTACGTACTACGATGAAAAAAGTTACAGTCTGAATGTACTACATGTATCAAATACATAAATAAAATAAATGTAATCATTGAGTGAATCTATACTTAATTTACTCGTGTACTTTTGTTTTAGGTAGGAAAATCATCCAATGAGATCCCTCGCTCTTGGGCAGAGACTAAAACCCACTCCTGTTCCTACTTTGCCTTCGTTCCAGGGCCGAGTTTCCCTTTCAGAAACAAACCCTTGGCCCCAGTAGGCTTCGACCCTGCTGGGCTCCTACGGTTTGCTGACATCTCTCTGAGGCACGCGTGACATAGGATGTATTTTATGCACGCGGGCGAAGCCGCGGGCAAAAGCTAGATAAATACATAAGCAGTAGAACGAAGTAGTTCACCGATATCACCCTACAAAATAACATAAGGTCGTTCAAATTTATATTTTCTAGGCAAGCGGGCTCGATCGTAGACCACAGAATCGCTTAACATCAGGTGAGTTAGTAGTCAAACGCGAGCCTATCAATAATTTTAAAAAAATAGTCACATTACATAAAGAAAAAAAAATGTACTAAGTCGTAGACGAACAAGGCTACTTTATATTTATTTTTTTATTCCAAGGAAAAATAAATAATAACTTCATTACACTTAGTTAATACCCCCAAAACAAACGGTCATCACTGTCACTTCAATCCACCTGAATAAATAATGAACTGAGGTCAAAAGCAATGAGTACAGTGCATGAGTAATAACAAATAGACAATTGTAATTTACCTTATTAATAACCACATTAACGATGGTAACCTTAAATACCTTGATATAATATTATAGCGTGTTTTTTTTTTTTGTGGGGGGTGGGAAAACGTGTTAGACTTTCAATGACTATAACCCACCTATGTTTCTTCAGTTTCTCTTTGACCACGGGTTTCCTTTTGAGAATTTCCCCTCTACCTTTTAGTGGAACACTACGCCGTCGACAACTCGGGATCAGTCTTTATCGGACGGGTAGATGGTGAGCTATCCATTGCTCGTCGTCCACAAGCCCGCGTCTACGGTGACCGGGAATCGCTCTGCGTCCCTGACACCTGTAGGTACTATGAGTAAGATAGCTAATGAAAAACATCATCAGGTATCACTTGGGGAACTTAATGTGTGACATATTTTAGTTCACCGATAATACTTAAATAAGTTATTACTTAAATAAGTTAGTAATCCTTTTAATCTGTCTTCAACTTTCTAACAATATTACTTTCCTTTCATCATCAAAGAAATAGTTAAATCCAGGGATAGTCTACATAAGGACGTTAAGTATTGCTACCATAAATTATATAGGGAGGAAGTTTGAGCTACAGTATAACAAAATAGAACATTAAATACATATATAATACTTTCAAGAGCGACTGTAATTATTCGGAACAAATAATAGACAAAACTTTGTAAACAAGTCCGACAATTCACTATCACCATAAACAATTTTACAAGCTTAATCATTTGGTCAACGACCTGCCTAACCATTAGTGAATTCAAATTTAAACACTTGAAAGCAAACTTAGTAGGTAAGCTTACATTATATCAGTTATATTCAAATATCCGTTTGAATAATTGCCTTAGAAATGCCTTCCGCATGTAGGCCTCAACATGCGGAAAAAGTGGGCAGTCATTGTCGTTAGGATTTTAGAGGATTTAACTATAACTTTATCGTTTCTTTCTTAGGTACTCTTAAGTTTTTAAATTCTTTTTCAATATTTTTTTCTATTCAATGTGCTTATTTTCTTTAATAAGTTCTTGAATTTTGATCTTTGTTTTCAAAGATAATACGCAATCGATTAACAATGCTTTACTCATTATGCTTTCACACGATCAACTAACAGGCAATAAAATTGTTTGCCAAGTTCCAAGTCTTCATCTAATACTTGCTCTAAAATTTTTTATGCCACACCAAGATGATTGATATATCCACAAATATTAATATGAAAGTCATGTCCCACATCAAGAGTCTATAAATTGTACCAGCGCATTAATTTTCAGAACGAACAGTAAGCTTGATAAATGAGTGTCGGAATTTCAAAGGGGCACAATGGAGATCTGACCCCAGATGGATCGTTAATCAAAAAATGTCTATGACGTCAAGGTGAAAGAGCGAGGAAATTTGGAGGTGGTAGGCTGATATTTTATTTAAAAGGTTATTATGAAAATGTGGCTATGATGTAGCTCAATTTAAAGGTGAATGAAAATAGAAGTGAGGAAACTATTGTAGTCAAATGAGATGAAAAAGCATTCACAATGGTAATAAGTGAATAAACAGCATGATTTAAAATAACTTGTTGATTTTAGAACAATTACATTTTTAACTAGGTCAAGTATGTCACTGTTTGTTAAATTACTGTAATTCAGAATAAATATTGTATGACTAACAATAAATATGTCTGACAATTTAAACGACTTATTCCTTTTTCTTCTTCTTGTCTTTTGACAAAATAACACATGTTACAATGCTATTGTCTTTCTACAACGTCTACTTCTACGCAGTAAAGTTTTTATTTTTGCTTGTTACAGGTATATGGTCAGTTCTTATAATTATTTGTTATATATCATAGTATTGTGCTTTGAATACCGATATACTGGACAGTTCTATTGATATAAGTTTTTTAATTCTATACGTGCCATAACAAACCCTTATCCATCATCTCCACACACATTCCCACCTCTTCTAACTATAATAGGATCAGTTTCCACCTCTGTTCTACCCTCCATGACGAACCGATCACTGTCAAGTCTAATGCGATTAGCGTCTGCAAGCAAAGTTCGGAGCAACGCGATAATGACTCGGAGGTTCCTTTGAATGATGTGTCAAAATAAGATGTCTGCTTTGATGTATGATGTGTGTGGTTTATGGAGTGATTGGCTCTGATTAAAACTGTTGATACTTGTGTAAAAATATGGTTTTTAAATTGTACGAAAAGTGGGTGTATTTAATTAAACATACTGATGCATGAAGAATAATAATAATTTATGCTTCTGATTTCAAAAAGCTGCCTGACTAATAAGTCAATAATGATAATAATTGTTTATTGATCAAAATGTTACAGGTGGTACAAGAAAAACAAGCAACATAATGCAAGGTTAAGTATCCACATTATATGGAAGAATATATTGGTGTGAATACATGGTACATCTGTTTAAAAAATACGTTTTCCTGACTCCTAATTAGTTTGACGCAGAAGGTAGATTAACAGAAATTCGATATCGACTACATATATTGTATTACATCCATTCAATTGAATCGATAAAAGATTGATACTTAGATAATAGAGAGCTACTTGATTTGTACGCAAACCACAAACGATTTCATTATTACTCAATATCAACGTATTTGATCGCTTAACCGCAAAACTCATTTCAAACAGATACGTGTAGTACTCAAATGCAAATTCATCGTATCAAACACAGAGCATCAATCCTCAAAGGCATCCGATACAGTCAAAAGCAACTCCAATATCGATCATTCGAATCGTGAAACTTCAATTGATAGTATTGACTTTTTACGAGCCGAATGGAGTTCTCTTTTATTTATCGATGCCGAAGTTTCGTAGAAAATCGTTGTTACGTAGCAAACAGGATGCGAGGCGAATAAAGTCGGACCGGATACGAAAATCTCTCCATCGACAAATTTATGCAGTTGTAAAGGCAGATTTATACTTGAAGAGGCGACGTGTGAAGCCATAGACACTCACGGATACGCTGGAGAGCGAGCCGACATCAAACGCATCGTGAATTTCATGACAAATTGTTGTCTGCGTGAAGTTTATGTTTTGTGTGTTTTATTGAGCAAAATGTTTGTCTAACTGGACTTGAGTTTATGGTCTTACTTCTTAGAAGAATATTGTTTTTGCTGTTCTTTTTCTAGTTATCTTTTTATTGTACCAGAATTATTATGACAGTTGTTGTCTTTTCATGTTCAGCTGTATTTTATTGTAATTTACAATGTGCGTCGTCGTTTTTTTCGACAACCACATGAAAACTCTTATAAAGTTTAGAAAAATTATGTGAATCCTACTAGTATATTATAGAAGCAGCGACATTATAAAAATTCATCGCGCATTCTAAACTTTCCCATCCGTGTGTCCCAAAACGATTTCCATGTCTAATAACGCGTGGAGCTCTCTTTATGTTACGTTGAAAAATTTATTGCAAAGAAAAAAGTGACATCAAAGAAACACTGTTATGTTCACTATAAATGTAAAGCTGGGTAATAGTTTATTCTCGCTTATTTACAAATCATCAGAACTGTTCATCTGTACAATAAATTCATGGAATTAAAACTATCTGACGATTATATCAAGGAAATGGTTGACGTAGAAGTGATTCTGATGTTAATTTACTATGTTTCTATCTGGGCGGTAATTGTGGGTAGAAGATGTTTCATGCTCAAAGATGAAGAGGGATATTATGTTGTAGATACTCGAACTTATGATGTTGGAATACTTTTTGGAATAGTATGCCAAGGCTTTAACCATTTTTTTTTTTAAATTGCTCTTAGTTAGCAACATTTCTGTGAATGTCTGTCCACCACACAAGCTCAGTGTGGGTTGTTGGTTGTCACGTATCTTAGATTTTTTAATTTTAGGTCAAGCCAGTTTCTTTATGATATTTTTCTTCACCGTTTTGAGAGCACAGGTGATGAATCCACGACCTACAACTTTTAAGTTGAGGCCGTTACCATTAAGCCCCTACTAAATATTATGTTTATCTTGAATGTATATTTAATATAAAAAATACCTACTCATAAGTATTTATTTAAAACAATGGAAAGAAGATTCTGAGATGACTCTACCATTTGTATAGAAAATTGTCAGGTCTCTAATTAACTGTTTATTATAAGCATAATACAGTAGGTACTTAACGTTCTTTGTTTTTTTTTTCATATATTTTTGTTGTTGTTATTGTAAGGCTCGCATTTGACCACCATCTCACCTCATCTCACCATCTCATCTCACCATAATAGTAAACGATATGATGTTAACGACCATTCATGTCTAAAAGTAACCTATTCACATTTGTCTTAAGGACCCTTAGGTTGTTAGCAAGCTATCAGATCAGGAAATACAGGCTCCGGCCACTTCCAGTGTTCATAAAAAACTTTAACTCTTCAAAACATCCTGCAATAACAAATAAAAAAAGTAAACTCAGACTGCAAATTGATGAAAAAAAAAAGATAAAATAAAGCACGAAAACTCCATGACAGACGATTCACTTGTTTGTTTCATTCGACATCCCTTTGAAGAGTTTCAGCTGAATTATGAAACGAATAATTTAGTACTTTTTTCAGTGATTCATGGTATTTCGCATTAAATACGCATTCGAATAAAATAAATATCAAAGTGATCCTCACTTTGTTGTTTTTACACAAGTCATGTCTTTGTAGAGTAGATTAAATAAATAAATGCACGAGTTTTTGTGAAGTGGTGGCCAGTTATTATATTTGTGAAGCAAATGAGTTGGGTTTAATAATTATGTGTGAATTCTCGCTGAAGTTTGAGAACACTTTCGGTTTGTTCATAATAAAATGATGTCGTTTTTAAATTAAATTCTTTTAGATTTACTAAGACATGAATTATACTGCAAGTATGTGAGTTCCGATCAAATCTAGTTTCAACACGACATGTAACATTTGATAATTATATTCTTATCATGGTCTATATTATCGTTATGAACAAACAAATGCATACAAAAACCACATTAATATTAACCTAGTTTCGTCTTGTTTTTCTATCAATTCTATATTTATAATTTATTTATTAATTATATTAACCATTTTTGCATCATCGAGCAGTAAAATGTTCTAGATTGTCCTAAATTGTCAAAATCAATCAAAACCAATTTCAGTTTTGCTAAATCATTTTTAACGGTGAAACCCATTCTCTTACCAATTTAATATTCACAATGACTTCATCTTTTGATTTCAATCAGTTTAAATGTTTACTTTCATTCATATATTATAGCTTTCTCTAAATTTAGGGTGAGACAACCATTACTCGGCTTCTGAATTAGTGTTATGAGTACCTATTAATTTAATTAATCCTCTTAATTTGTTTTGGACGTTCATAACGTAAATTATTACGGATTTGAGCTTGTTCAACATTTCCTACTACATCTTTTGCTACTGGTATTTATTATAACTAATTTAATAAACTTTCTACACTCCTTCGGTTTGCATTTATTATATTAGTTACTTTATATTTATTATTATAGTATATGTGACCCTTCTAATACTTTCTATTAAATTTGCATTCTTGAGCTTCAACTTAAAGACTGCCGCTGTTATTATATTTCTTCAAAACCAGTGCCAATCATTATTTAAAATCATCCAAGAAATCAATCAAATTATAATAACTCCAACATACAAAAAATAAACAAAAGCAAATCACAAGTGATCTCACTCTATAAAAACAAAAAAAAATCAGCGACCACAGAAACAAAGCAATTATTGAAACGTATGGTAAACACGCGGATGCAATTTACACTCCATTAAATACGAGAAAAAATAAATATTTTGATTTCAAACATAAAGTTCGTCAAATATTGAAAATAAATAAACTTGAATTCGACAAGTCATTAAATTTTTCTATGCTGATGGAGTCGCTTTGTATTTGTTTTGACAAAACAATGGAGCCGTTTGTAGAAATGTTTGCAGCCAGTCTTATCGAGTGCGCTCGAAAGGGGTACATCGATTATTCGGTAGTTCCCTGTTTATTCTTATTCGCCTTTGAAGGATTAAATCTATCCAGGGGGTATGGGTGTATTGGCACAACTCAAATTGCATTTCATCACCTTTGTTATGAAACTTGGAGTGGAGTACTTGATTTATTCAACTTCTAATTTATTAATCTGCAAGGGGATCCGATCAATGAATATAAATAGGTAGCTTTACGGAATAACTAGCCTTTAGCAGTGACTTCACCTGCTTGGTAGACGAACATTGGCCCCAGAAACCGTATTCCAGGGATAAAAATTATTGTTCTAATGTACGTCATGGCCTACCCGTATGCATTCAATTCCTTTCAACCATTTGAACATGAAAGAGTAACCAACATACAAATACACATTAACTTTTACTACTACTATGATATTAACGATTAAAATGAGATCACTAGAGTAGTAGTACCTAACCAAAATCAATAATATAATTATTAATAATAATATAAATATTTTTCTCACACAGTCTTTATATCTCAATATGATTAGAATCACTATTTTCATCCCAAACATGTTGTTCAATGTCTTCTAGATTCACAGATGGATCCTTAATCATTATCTTGGCTTATCCAATATGGCTAATGCTCCAAGCTTTATCTAGTGCTCCCACGAATTTAAGTTTACCTGCTAATATTGCTTAAGCTTTAATATTATATTGCTGCCGACTCTGTAATTTGGTCTGAACCTAAGTATGGTCGGTAATCAAAGGTTACTCGAACATTCTTAATTTTATTATTTAGCAACTTCTTGTACGTCATTGGTGGGTTTGTGATTAGTTATTGTTGATCACGAAATTTCTTTATTAATTATTTTCATTATAGGTTGATACGCACTTATTCTTTATTGTGTTATCTTCTTTTTTGTTTCGATATTTCTTTATTGATATTTTATTTAGCTTTAACTTGTGTTCACTGAAAGTGCAATATCTTCTTGTAAAAATGTTTTTTTTGGAAATCAGCGTCATACAACATCTGTCTAATAGACATTGCAGCACTATCTTATTTTACTTTACTAATTGCCATTTTTTATTTTTGTTGCATGACCTTAGTAACGTTAAATAAACATAGAATATAATAGAATATGTACCAAAATAGTAACAAATACTTTTACAAAAACTTACAGTTACTATAGCGGTATGACAGTAATATCTAGCACATAACTTTTGAATGGACTAACTAGTAAGTTATTTATTTTATTGTATATAATAATATTAATTTAAAAAATCTTTATTTCTTAAAGTAATCCCATAAAATTCAACTTAAAAATCCTAATCAATGAATTCTAACTTAGCAAAGACACATCATTTGACAATGTTCTTCTAGCCAACTATTTAAATCTTTTACAACACTTCACCACTCAAAACATTCAGTGAGCTGCACAAAATTGAACCCCAGCCACTTTCGCGCATAATGTGCTCTAACCACACATAATGCTAGGGTTCGCTGCCTGGCCGTACTAATCACGATTATAATGAAACTTGATTGTAGCTCCGAAGGTATTAACAGAACACATATAATTTTTGAGATGATGCCTTGCGGTCGGGGTGGGGTTTAAATGGAGGCCAATGTGATCTGGTGATTTGTTTTTGTGTCATGAGATAGTATAAAGATTTGAATGTTAAATTAAATCATCTTTAATTCGAGACACACACACAACGGGTAAAATATAGAGAGCACTCTGCTGCAACTGTTTAAAGCCTAAACTGTCATGACCCGGGGCCTTCCTTCTCGTCATTTTCGATCTTGATACTTGCTTGGCTAAAAATGGGACCAGATCCAAGAAACAATAACATGCGTCATCAAGCACTCGCAACGATGAGCCCAGCGGTGACTACACTTTGGAAGTGGTTCATAAACATGTTGGAGATGCTGTCCGGCTGATCAGCACCACTGATATTGATATAAAGGCCAGCCCTAACATCCAGTTTTAGTGACCTTCAAAACTTTAGGAAATTCTTCTATCCAAAAGAGTTCTTACGGGGAGAATTTGTTCTTGATGAACAAATAAAAACAATGCTACGATTTCGACGTGATTATTACTTACACTTAAATTTTGTGTGGAAATACTAAATTAGGTTTTTTAAAGCAACTTTAGATAAATATTTGTGTTGTGTAAGCATAATCAGCTTTACAATTATTATTTTTCTACTGTCTGGAACTCAGGCCTTCTCTTTAGGAGAGGGTATGGGCCGTAATCCAAGCGCAGGCCCAGTGCAGTTCATATGTCTTTGAATTCATGTTTTTAGAAAATACGGGTTTCCTCACGATGTTTTCCTTCAAGGTTTCAAAAGCAGTGGTGATTAAATATATTACACAAGAAGTGTGTGTCTGGGTTTGAATTCAAGACATTCGAATCGTAGGTCGAGCATTACCACTGGACCACCATTGATCCTTGTTTCACCAATGTTTGTATTATGTTAATTATATTGACCAATGAAGTCTTAACCAGTATGATATTACTAGAGGTCAGAATTAGGTAGAGTCCAAAATGTATTTACACCGATCAGCGAAAGAATAAAGTGGATATGCCTCAAATCCCGAGATTAATTTTAAAGAGCATTTTTTTTTTATATTACTATCAGAAATATAGCAGAAAAAAAATCTTCTTGCATTAATGACGAAGAAGAGGAAGTGTCTTAATTGTTAACCTTACCTCAGTTCACATAGAGAGATCTTTTTCAACGAAAAATACTAATAAAAATTGTATGTTCATTACCCTTGTTTTATTTGTCATAACTATCTCGGAGGTTTTTATTATTATTTATTTATAATATTGTTGGCCACACAGGATTTTTCATTAGAAATGTCTCAAAGATTCATATTAATATCAATATTTCAATGGAAGTACATGAATAACTCTACCTAATTCCGACCCCTATTTAGTATTTGGGAAAAAAAATAAATTATTAGGAAATACAACAGTAATAACATAATTAAGCAAATCTAAGTTTTTTTTATCTGTCATGATTAATTTGTTTAGTTATTGAATTTTAACAAGTCAATAAATTTAATTTTTTGGGATGATCAATCATAATTATGTTTTCCATTAATTTCCTTATTTTGGTTACATTTATTTTTACACGACTTCCCAAAAAAAGGAGTGTTATGTTTTCAAGATTCATATATGTATGTATGTGAGAATCATTGATGTAATCATCGAATCTATTAAAGATTATTATGGCTTCATGTAAAAACTAGTAGTCATAAATGCTATTAGAGCGCTATAATTGCCACACCTTAACATAATTTAATATTTTAACATTTTCAATTAATTGAAAAACCCTTACGCAAGATTAAAAAGGATCATGGCTAAGTCCGTAACAAAATTTTTATGGCATATTTTTTTAGCGTTGCCATACGCTAAAAAAATGTGCCATCAAAATTTTCGAATCGACTCGCAAAAAGAAATAAGTATTGACGTACCGATCCGTGTCCTAAAACAGCAAGTTCGTGTTTATTTATTTTTTTAACAAAATCTTTTAGAAAGTTATTATCTCAGCAGTTCCAACGTATGTTATCTTAGTAACGATACGTCAATACAACTCAACTGCATCCATAATATAAATCACTATTAAAACTAATCACGATTATCTATCAAACAGCCAAAGAAATGCCCGATTCTCATATCCCAAAGTCAATTTAACAGTTAATTACCACTGCCTATCCACGTAATACGACGCACATGACCAGATGATTATTCAACGCGCCTCCACCAATTACATCACATTTGTACTCGAATAGCCTCAATAAATCTCAAGAATAATACCCATACCAAACATCGATATCAATATCGATAGATAGTTAGCATACAATGAATCGATTCTCGGTAACGATTATTCGTAGATATCCGTGTATTATGTTATGGAGTTCCATCTTCGAATTCTATTTTTTTTTTCTGTAAATGTATATTCGAAATAATAGTGATGTACCATTTAAAAATTCACCATTTTAATCGATTCTCTTTTACGATTGTACCTACAACGATTCTTTAGATGAGGTTTATGTTTAAATCATTACTCGTTCATGTATTATTAACGTCTATATTTATTGATGGTAATAATTCAACGTTTTTATGTTAGAGACGGCGTTTATTGCTGCTTAATTAATAGATGTTATTAATACACGTATTCTTGGCAATTTAAATAGACGCTATGATTGTTCATAATGATGTTTATTAAATAAATTATAGTGCTGGTCCATCCATAACTATTTGATAGGTAGGTAGATACTAATACTGACTTCAAAGAGTAGAGATGTTATAAAATAAATCCAACATGTTTGAGCTATCAGATTTGGATTCTACTGAATTGATAGATTTTTGACATCTGATAATTTTACGAAATAGATAAATTATATACTGTAATAACAGTTTCATTTTCTAAAATAACATAAGAAGGTCATGAAATTACTTCCCAGAATACACCAGTAGACTATAATTACTTAAGATTTACTGCTTTAAAATCGATAAACGATGCAGAAAGCTCGCCAGGACATTAATCTTCGTTCGTTATAAAATCGTTTTGATTTGGGATTAATGTAGCGATGAAAGTTTAATACTTTATTGATGATCCAACCCGGAAACATATAAGGTGTACCTTAGAGAAATTAGAATTTATGGATAGTGAGAAAAAAGTAGTTTGAATCTTTAGTTTCTTAGTAATATGAACCTGGGGCTCTAACTAAAAAAATTTATCGTGTACATCAAAGGAATGGAACAATTTGCCTGCTGCGGTCTTCCCGTTCATTATAATTTAGGATTTAGGTATCTTCAAGGCTTAGTACAGGCCATGGTCCAGAGCAAGGTGGAGTGGCAGGCGGTCGCCTCCTTCTGCGAAGCAGTAATGCTAACAAAGGAGGCAGCTCATCGTGTGAGGCAAAGGTCCTCCCGCCCCAACCGCCGCCGGGATTCCGATCCCGATTTCCGGCCACCGTAGGCGCGGGCTTGTGGACGGTGAGCAATTGCTGGCTCGCCGTCCGATCGTCCGGTAACGTAGTATCGTAGTCGTCGATGGCGCGTACTGTTCCAGGCGTGCCTCAAGGAGATGTCAGCAACCGTAGGGTCCCAGCAGGGTCGAAGCCTACTGGGGCCATGGGTGATGCGAAAGAGATCCCCAGGGCCCTGGAGAAATGGCAAAAAAGAAACTGGAGTGGGTTTATAGTCAGTAAAAATCTGACACTATCTCCCGCTCCACCCAAGAGCGGAGGATGTCATTAGATGATTTTCCCACCCGAAAAAAAAGGTGTCTTCAAGGCTAGAGCTAATAGGCTCTTAATAATCTAGTCCTCTTCAGCATTTACGATTGCATCACTGCTTACAATCAGGTAGAATCAAGCAAGTCAAGCACTAGTTTATATTAATAAAATCCAAAATGTCCTAAATGTCAAAGAGCCCAAAATGTTTGAGATTGTTCACATGACATCCTGGTAGAGCATATCTTATACGTTTAGACAGTGGTTTTCACCAATAAAATGTCACTTTGTGTTGACGTGAGTGTTTTTTATAATAATAATGTTTTTTTTCTCTCGTAAGATGTTTTTAAGAAATATGTAAAAATACTTAATGTTAAGGACATGATTTAAAGAAGTAATAATTATTTACCGCTGCATTTTAATAACATTGCTCATGAAGGAGCCATAGTCTTTACATATAGTTCTTAGTAATCAGTACACTTAAGCCTCCCAAAACCTAGCTACAGCCCTATATTTTTGTTTTCCGAGTGACGCAATAGTTTCCAACTGACCGAGCGTTCTTCTTGGGTGTATTTCAATAGTGACTGATATTCGTCATCAGTCACTATTGAAATACACCCAAGAAGAACGCTCGGTCAGTTGATTTAAATTTAATTATTTTACAATTTTAATAATATTAATCTACCATTGCTTTTGAAAGTATTTTAAGAAAGTCTTTTCAACAACGTGTACTAAAACAGATATTTATAACTGAACTATAGAACTTAAAATAGGTAACTGGTAAATAATACATAATAATAATATGTCTATAGTTGAGCTACATGAATAGTTCACTTCAATAGCCACAATTAATTATTATTGTTTAATTTAGAGTCTCATAAATTAACTCCAAAGCATTTCAATTGACCTTTCCATCGACGAACCTAAATATTTGTCAAATACAAGGTTCTTCACAACCATAAATATCTTTACGACATCTAATAAAAGGCAATTGGCAGAGGCCTCAATTTATCAAAATGAAACATTCAGCGATGTCAGTTTTAAAGAATAATTAATAATTATCGAGCCGCGAGTGGTCCGCCGGGGTTATTAAATTATAATGGACATGAATTAAAACATTTATTAACGTCATTAAGTACATGGTTTGGTTATTTCCCGAAAGAGGTGTGGTGTGATTGGTAGCGATGGTTTGTTTGAAGATACCAATGTTGGTGGTCCTAAGGTTTATAGACGCGGTTGAGGCTGTAGACAATGTGAAATTCTTTTAGACAAAACGGTCTTGTAATTCAACAGTGAATAGGTTACTTCTAGGCAACCATCCTTCTAAAGGTCTTCGTAAGATTCTGCAATATTTCGGTCACATTGCAAGGAAAGACGGTGGCAACTTCGAAAGGCTCATCGTGACCGATAAAGTAGTTTGGAAAAGGCCTCGTGGACGCAGTTCCATACGTTGGTCCGACCAGATCCGCACCGCTCTTGACTCTACGGTATACAATGCCCTTCACACCGCCAGGGACAGAAACAGATGGAGGAATATCATACGAGTGAAAGTGAAGTAACAAAGAGGTCACGACCCTCAGGATTGAGGAATACGTTGCAAGAAGGAGGAGGCAAGCATGCTCTATCGGTGACCACATCATCATTCACCATCAGGTGAGATAGAATACTTAATAAAAATAAAAATAAAAAATGCCAATAAGTCATAATGAAAAAGATGCGTCATATTTTGGTACCGCAGGATTTTTAGACAAATGTTGTCGCTAACACAATGTCATTTTGACCAGAAATTCTAGTAGATTATAATAAGTAATCAATAATAGAACCAAGGTTACCGACATAGCCCGAAGAATCACCAAACTTAAGTGGCAGTAGGCTAGGCACATTCAGAAACATTTATTTCAAATAAACCATTTTACGTCACTTTAGAATTGTCATAATGTCGCTCAGCCAAAAAAGTGAAGCTAAATTGTTTACAGAACAGATTTTTGATGGGGCCGAAAGGTTCTGGAGTGGTGACCACTTTCCGGAATACGCAGCGTTGGACGACTTTCTACAAAGTAGATTTATGATCTGGTTAGGATCGCGGAAATTTGATGATCATGATGAAAACAGGTACGTAGGTTTAATACCTTACTAACACACACCAAAATATTTTTAGCTTAGTTACTTTTTATATGACAAAAATTAAATGACCGAGATACTTATAATATAATTTGCAGATCTCATATCACCTGTTTTTAGCAAGATTGAATAAAATAAAAAATCCAACGATACATCAATTACAAACTTAATCCAAAACTGGATGTATCATTTACCTCCGACCAGGTTTCCACGCGCGCCTCAGGGAGATGTCAGCAAATTGTAGGGGCCCAGCAGGGTCGAAGCCTACTGGGGCCATGGGTAGTGTGAAAACGAAACCCGGACCCTGGGACGAAGGCAACGAAGGAACAGGAGTGGATTTTTTAGTCAGTAAAAGTCTGACACTATCTCTCGCTCCGTCCAAGAGCGTGATTTGTCATAAGATGATTTTCCCACCTAAAAAAAAAAACCTCTGACCAGGTTCACTTGTATAAATTTATATCCACATTATCCACTTCACTTCTTCATTCCCAGATAATTAAAAACACAAACGAGAACAATATAAAGCTAAGATTACAACAGCTCTCGTAGATTAATGTTTAATAAATTGAGAGCAATCAGTTCGTAGCGACAAGTGTGGAGTTATATAAAAACGCCGCCGGCAGGGACTTTGATAACAACTTTAATATACTACGTGGGGATAGGGATGTCAAATGTGAAAGTTGCGTGAGATGGTGCTTTTGAGTATGTGAAAGAAGAAATCAAACACTTTCTTTTTTTATTTGATATTAACCAGTGGTTGACTGCGATTCCATCTGATGCTAAGCAGTGTTGCAATCATTGAGGGTGAGGCACACTAGTTTATTAAGAGCCTATTCAGTCTAGCCTTGAAGGCACCTAAATTATAGTTGCAAATTGCAAATTGGCAAGTTGTTCCAGTCCTTCGATGTACGCGGTATAAACGACGAAGCGAAACGTTTAGTCCGGACCGTTGAAGGTTCAACAACGTAAGGGTGGATATTCATGACCCATCAGAATGTAATAGAGCTGTAACTGAGTTACAGTAATACAATAAAAGCAAATATTTGTTAGTTTGTGTGTATGTCTGTTACTTATTCATGTTTGAACAACTGAACGGATTTCAATGAAACTTATCGTACACGGATAGACCATGTCTTGGAATAGCACATGAGAACTTTTTATCCCGAGTATAAGGCGCCTCCTTCTGCGAAGCAGTACTGCTAGCAAAGGAGGAGGCCGCACGTGCACGCGCGAGGAAACGACTCTCACTCCCTAGCCACCGGGATCCCGATCCCCATTTCCGGCAGACGTAGCCGTCCGGACTTGCGCGCCTCAAGGAGATGTCAGCAAACCGTAGGGGCCCAGCAGGGTCGAAGCCTACTGGGGTTAAGGGTTTGTTTCTGAAAGGAAAACTCGGCCCTAGTATGAAAGGCAACGAAGGAATAGGAGTGGGGTTTTCTCGCTCCGCCCAAGTGCGAAAGATGTCATTTGATGATTTTCCCACCTAGCTTTATTACTAGGAGAACGAATGGGCCGTAATCTACCACGCGGGCTCAGTGTGGGTTCGTACATGTCACATGTCTTCGAAATTTTTGTTCTAGGATATGCCGTTTTCTTCACGGTATTTTCTTTCACGTTTTTAAGAGCAGTGTTGATGAAATAAATAACACAAAATAATGTACTTGGCTAGTTTTAAACCTAAAATTTGGTGGAGCTGATATCACTAGACCACCACTGCTATTCTTATGGAAAAATAAAACATAGAAACAAAATTTTTTATGAAAAATTAACAAGGTAGGTACTTAATCATTTATAAATCCTGTCGTGCTGCAGCCCTACCTAAATTAATGGCTTGATACCGCGTAACATATTGCTAGTTATAATTATTAGTTAACGGCATAAAATTAAGGGCAGGCCGTTTATTGCCGCAGAAACTACTGTTTCACTTTTATCGTATGTAGTGGCGTGTTATATTTGTTAATTAAGCAGCTGGTTACTCAAGGGTTTCTTATCAAGGGCTGGGCAGAATTAGGACTGTCTTTTTCTTTGTTTTAGCTCCTTGATTGTCAGCATCTGCTGTAGTTAAAGATAAAGTTATTTAAGTTAAGTGTTAATGGGTTAGGCTGTAGATTGTTTAAAGTAGTAACCGTGGCAAAGGGCTACTGAAGAAATGCTGTAGAAATGCTGTGTAAATGTAATTGGTTGCTCTTCCGCTGATTGACATTTCAAGAGTTGCCTGCCGGAAGTATGTCAGTAAATTCTTTCTTTTTTTTTTCCTAGTTTGGACATTTCTTTTTTTAAATTGATATAAACTAACGCTTGACTGCGATCCCACCTGATGGTAAGCAGTGATGCAATCGTTGATGGTGAGGTGCACTAGTTTATTATTTACAGAGCCTATTCACTCTACACTCACTCCACAGTCTACTCACGCCTTTAAGACACCGAAATTATAATCGGACAGGAAGACCAAAGCAGGCAAATTGTTCCAGTCCTTTGATGTACACGGTATAAACGATGAGGCGAAACGCTTAATCCGGACCGTAGAGGTTTCAACAACATTAGGGTGGATACTCGCCGTACGTCGGGTTGACATAACCTGAAAAAATCTGCTTAAATTGAAATGGACTTCAGATGGATGAGTAAATTTACCAAGATCATTCTCGAGTGGTCGGGGTGATACTTTCCGAATGCATGAGGATAGATGGGCAAAGATCGTCACTTAGTGGGTACTTGAAGACGAGTGTCGTCACCGAAGCAGGCCTAAAAACACCTGGACTTGTTCATGACAGGTTCATCAGTGATGACCTCATGAATAAAGAGAGGTTGAAAGATATGGAGGCTATTTTTACCCAGCCCTAAGACACCGCAAGATAAGTAAAAAGAAAACCCGTTTGAAAATCTCGAAAATAAGGATTGTTTCTTAATTCGTGATGATGAGGACCAAGGTCGCTGACATAGCCTGAAGAATCATCAAACTTACGTGGCAGTGGGCAGGGCACATTGGTCGTAGAACAGATGGTCGATGGGGCAGAAAAGTTCTAGAGTTGCGACCGCGCACCGGAAGACGCAACGTTGGAAGGCCTCCCACATGGTGAACCGATGACCTGGTGAGGGTATGTTTACCTTACTTGTATTATGGTGATAATTGACAATAATTAACTAAGACCAGCAATTGAGTATCACAATTTCACCTATTGAAGGAAATTCCTAGTCAATTGCTTCTTATCTTTGAAAATTATAATTAATTAAATTGTCAACAGGATAGACGGCGCAGTAGTCGAGCGATTGGCTGCTGCATTGCATGTTGTGGGTTCGATTCCTGCATCGAACAAATATACCTATCTGTTTGGTCTACG
Organism: Mythimna pallens; assembly: GCA_961205895.1. NCBI lineage: Eukaryota > Metazoa > Arthropoda > Insecta > Lepidoptera > Noctuidae > Mythimna > Mythimna pallens. Next base: position 25,385,425 of record OY540828.1, on the reverse strand, counting down.
GATTGTAATTCCGGGTCTAGGCGTCTTGTGTTTATGAAAACATCCACGACACAGAACTTGAGCAGAGACTTCTTAGAGCAGAGAAAAGTTTAAAAAAATGCCAATTACTAAGCCCCAAAAGAACATCTAACGGCTGACATTTTCCATGCACATGGAGTTTCGTAATTATCAACTCATATTCCTAATATGCAAATTAGTTATTTGATAGTCCGTCATAACCATCAAGTAAGTACCATATTTGTGATCTCGTAATTACGTTCTCATGATCATGAAACTTTATTGGCACGTCAAATGTCAATCGCGTCATATGGTGACATTAAAATAGCTAAAAGGTTTTGAAATTATACGTTAGGTGAGACGCGACTATGGGACTATGATGCGACAGCGCGGCCTATCTATCAATCGGAGTCTGGTTTCCGCACTTAGCCCTGTGTGGCCGTCAACCTTTGGTTGGCTTATTCCACCTAGCCTACCTCTCTTCAAAAACTGATTAGGTCTCCCAGGTTTGGCAGGGCATCTGTAAGGGAATTCAGGGATCCTAGGTTTTACATGACTGTATCAGAGTACAGTCAATGAGCACATGTGCAATGGTTTCCTCCTTCTCCAAGTATGGCTTGCACAGGGGACTGTCTGTGATGTATATTGTATGGAGGTGTTTATGCATTGTGCAGTGTCCGGTGATGGTCCCCACCATCAGGCGCAAGCTACCTCTGTTAAGTCGCATGAGGCCTTTTGTTAGAGTTTTGTTTAGGTGTGGCATGAGGACCACGCGCTCTGCTTATGTGTGGGTGTGTTCAGAACGACTTAACTTAGCCGTGTGTGTGAACGTATTCAAACACAGCTGACCAAAGAGAGATCGGCATGATGGGTACGTTCCCAAATATCACCGCACCGTATTAGGAGGGGCTAGCCAGATCATCTGCCGCGTCGTTGCCCAGTGAGCCAATGTGTCCTTTAATCCACTGACGATCACACAGTTTCGAGGTGGAGTTTTTACCTAGAAATTGGAGGACTGAGGCACTGTCAAAGAGTATCCGAATGTGTGTGTCCTTGCCTCTCCTAGTTTCTGATACATCCACATACATGATCTCTACTTCATCGTCAGGGTACGTCAAGGTCGGGGCGTAAACCTGTGTAACCTTCAGCGAATATCTTGATGATATTCTGAGTATAAAATACGCCTCCCTGGTCGACACACTCTTGATCTTCATCAATGTTCACAAGGGACTTGTGGACGAAAAACCCAACACCACCCTGGGACTGCTGGTCACCCTCCGGAAAATAGAGCAGGTTACCGGTTTCGAGAATTATCGTGTCCTCCCCCTGTCTTCGGACTTAAGATAATCCAATAATACTCCCTTGTAACCTGCTCAATTCCTCCTCAATTTCGGTTATCTTCTCGTCGGTTTTCAGTGTACGCGTGTTATATGTTGCTAGGTCCAGTCGTTGTTTTTTAAAGGGGTAGCCGGATCCCATCCGGTGATTCTTAGCACCCTTTGCCATGCTGTAGCCTTGACCGCTATCGGAGTAAAAGGTAGACGGGCTGCCGAGCACTAGGGGCCATTTCTTTATTTCGCTTATCATTTTTGGACATTTTGATATCCAACAGATTTTCTGATGTTGTAGAAAAACATGCGCACGAAAATGTATCGTAAAATACGTCGTGCAACGTTGCAGCGTCACATGTGTAGATTGAGCGTTGCGCGTCATGTTGGGAGAGATTTTGTCACCTAATGTATCTTAGGCTCGGTGTACATACAGTGGCATCGACTGGGTACCTATAAGGAAAGAAAAAAAAAACATTTTATTTGCAGGGTATGACGCAATCTTAGGACTAGCTTACAAATTATAAACATTCTATAAAGAAAATACCCCACATACCTCACATTAAAATACCTTAGGAAAGGTTAATGACGTTTACTAATAATAATAATAGTTTATTTCAGAAAAATACGCTTAGAAAATTTAATTGATAAAAATAGTTTTGCCAAATAATAAGTGGTAAATACAGAAAAGGAGTTTCGTTGGTATCTGTACTAATGAAAAACATTGTATCGCAGGCACCAGCATCTTTCATAATAAAGAATAACTTTAGCTTTAAAACAGTCCAAAAACGATTTACACAATGACATTACAGTAAAAATTTAAGACACAAAGAATAAATATAATTATGCAATCATTTCAAAACCCATTTAATAATTATTATTAAATAAATAATATGTTTGACAATCATATTTCACTTACTTATGTTTATACCTATTTTTGTATAAAATCAAAATTTCAAGCTCTCAATAACTATGCGAACATAAGTTCACAGTTAATATGCAACTTACAACACTTACCTCCTGTAATGTACTATAATGGCTTCATTTAGCGATGAATTCTTAATTTCGCACTACCCGGCAATTTCCTGCCCTCAGCTATGTAGGTAATTTCATTAAAGTGCCACTACACACAAATAGACATACCTGTCTGTAATTTTCTATGCTTAGCTCTTATACGATTAAATGAAGTAGTTTGAATATGAAGGATTTCTGTTTATACAGGAAATATATTTTTTAAATAGTTTTTTCTAAAATTGAATACAGCCGACTACAAAAAAAAACACATATGAAATTTCAAATGAATCTTTTTTATTTTTATTTTCCTAACTAAAATATGGCGGCAAAAAAATCCTTCGACTGGAAGTGTGCCCAAAAGACTGGTGGCATTGCCACGTTGTAAGTTCGGCAATGTTTGATCTCACGCGAAGATTAGTGTTAACTAGATTTTAGTTTAAGTTAAATTTTGGTTTTGATTCTTAATTTTTAAACACTGTTATTTACTCAATTTCACACTTTTTCATAACTAAAAAGTGTAAAACTAAGTAAAAAACGGTGTTTAAAAATACTAGTAAAATACTAGTAATAAATAAAGTACCCCATAACTCCTCAGGTGTATTAGTATGAACTGTACACATATACCATACTAGCGTGATGTGCACAATAAACAGGCATACAATTGCAGCAGTTCCGAAAGATTCGCTATCATTTATTAAAGAATTCTATGGACTATTTCCGAAGTTTATCATCAGATTTAAAAAAAAATATTGAAAAAATCGGTGAATATACATAAAAATGCATATAATCGAACATGGAATGTTCTCCTTTTTTGATATTGTTTTTGAATTTACCTACTTCATTTGTCAATGGGCCTCTAAATGTAAAGCAAAATTTTATTATTGTTACACAAATCAAATGATAAATAGTAAAAAGACAGACAACGTGGCTGTAAGAAAAAAAAAAGATTTTATTTTTTTATTTTATTTGGATACAATGGAAAAACTGTATAATAGTTAATAATAAATCAATAAAAATGATACTTTACAACTTTACAACATGTATGTCACAGTTGTGAAGTATCCTTTTCCATACTTTCATAAATTCAAAGAAAAAGTCATAATTATATTTTTATTATGTAAAAAAAAACAACAATAAACGCCTAATAAATAACTTGGCAAACTCGCAATAACTTAGAACAGTATAACAAAACATAATTAAAACCGTTATTAAGTGTAATAAAAACGAGTTATTAAATTATTCAAGAATCCTGTCGTAAATTTTGTCTTTATCTAGTCACGAGAAATGGTTGTGTCATGGTTTTATTGTAAGTGATGTAACTTGTGTTTATACAAATAAACTATATATACACTTGGACATTGTTCAGATCAAACGTATTGTCGGCCACTGACTGTGAGCGCGCGTTACGCAGTTTATCACTTAGTTAAAAATAGTTGTATTAGGTTTTTTGATTGATTTTGGTTTATTATAATCAATAGCTTCTGCCCGCGACTTTGTTTGCATAGAAGTTTGGAATATTTGTAAGTCGACATTAGAAGCTGTTTTAGGTGCATCACGCTATTATAAGTAAGAGTGGAACTACTGGGTGAAAATACTGGGTCTTATAATATTATTAATGGAAATGTAGTAGATTCTATTATCTCCTGGAGATTTACCCAAAATGATTTGTTATTGATTTTGAGTACACTACTATTTCTATCCACCAATATTGCCCTTTGACACATCCACTGGTAGTCTTAATTTTCTATTTAGACTACGTCTGGGTAGACTTTGGAAATAAGGTCAATTCATACCAATCACGATCAATTTCGATTTTGTTTTTACAATGTGGTGCTTTCCCGTCTTCTATCAAAAGTAACTTTGAAGGGCAATTTGTGTCTACTACATCTGCTCAAATGTGTACTTATATTAGTAGACTCTCTACTAATATAAGTACACATTTGAGCAGGTTAAGGGGGTGAACGAATTTCCATAGTCGAAAACTTTTTATGCAAGACTTCGCAATGTCAGCTCTAGTTCTTATAACTATCACTGGCAATGTTTGGCGAAAATCACCAGCAAACTCGAAAATGATTCCAACCATGATTTTATTGCAGCTTCTTATGTCTCTAAGAGTCAGGACCCTTAGAGACATAAGAAGGACCGAACGATGCCCGCGTAGAGCCTCCGTCAGGAGGCATCTGGACCCTCTAGGTTGGGCAGGAGCCACTTGAGGGCAGCCCCAGTCCGATACAGTTTGGGAGCTAGACGACGGAAGTGCTCCTCGAAATTCCACCGGCTGTCGAGAACGAGTCCCATGTACTTCATCGTCGACCCGACGCCGATGTGAACTCCTCCTACCGTTAGTTGGGAACCCGGTGGTGGCGCGTTCCGAGGGCCGCGAAAGCACATGGCTTCGGACTTGTGAAATCTTTATTTTGGCCAACGAATCATCATTGGCATTTAGCCTGGCAATGCGGCCAGCATTCTGGGCACTGTCAATTCCTGTTGACAGCGACATGGATGTTTTTTTTTTTTATGGCCAATGTTTTATTTTTATGCGTCTTTGTACATACCATTATATTCAGTTAGTATATGTCTCATTAAGTTAAATTCTTCTTCTTCTTCTTTTTTTTGAAACGATGGTAAAGTAGGTGGATACGTTAACTGCAGCTTAGGTGGCACTCATTAAATCCTCAAAGGGGCAGGTATATATGGGCACTTGGGGTACTCCAATGTGTGACTCATGTTCTGATAGATATCCGGGTCTATAAAACCCCATTTTGCCAAGTTTTGTTTACATCGGCAAATCTTCAGTTAAATGCTATAGCATTACAGCAATGAAATGTTTCAATAGAGAATGTTATCAGTAATGATTAGATGTCCCATTGAAACATTTTCAAGTAAAAGTATGTACCGTTACTTTATATATAGAGCAATAGAGAATTTAATTTAGTTTTAAATAGATCCACAATTTGTTAACGCTTTCAACATGTCTAAATTTATTTTGTATAAAGAAAGTCATACAAAACTTATCTATGCACGGACAATTTAACATAATAACTTCCATTACTACCAACTTTACTACAAAATTCATTTAAATTTATTAAAATTCTATACAAAACCTCCTAACATTAATCAAGCTTCTGTTGAAATTATCGCTTTTGATTACAACGTTTCAATAATAAGGTAAATTATCCAATTAAACTAAACAATTTAAAAAAAAACAGCGTATAATTATAAAATTCAACTGCAATAATTATAAGGGGAAATTAAGCTATTAGCTGGAGAAACAAGCTGGCGTTAATTTATACAGCTTAGCTTAACAATGCAAGCCCACATTTTGGTATCAAGGTTCAAGACAATTATGAGGGGAAAGTCGAGAGCATGCTGAGCATACGTTACAAGACAGCCGTGACGTATTTGGGGCGTACTTGTTGCACGGACCAAGATAAATGCTTGTTATATTTTTGCCAAATATTCTGCAACGAAATACTACCGGTTAAATCGCAGTAAATTATTATTAGAGAGTACAGGCACTATATAATGAACTTCAAGATGCAATTATGGCATAAATTTAAAGACACTTAAAATTATATTGCTAACTTAATTGCCAGATTACACCTCTCTTTAACAAGAGTACTTTGACCAACCCATACTTTCCCAACTGTTAAACCTTATTTTACTTAATTGGATCTTACAGCTTGCAAGTAGCAGCAGTAAATAAAATCTTTCACAAGAAAATAAATAATTTAAAAATCATGGTAATTTCGCAAACTATGCTCAAATTACGACGAATTCAATTAAGGCTAACAATCTTTTTGATTGATAAACTAATTAAGCAGATGTAAACCGTTATGCAATTTGCAGTGGCGTAGGCTAAATATAATTTCGCCAACACTCGTTGTCTGAGCAACTAATTATAATCGTATAATTATATAAATTTACGTCGTTCAAAATTATGAAGAAATCTACGATAGGCGCCTTTTTATGGAGGAAATTAACCGACAGTGACGGGACAGGAGCCATTATTTTATAAACGACGTATGTTTACGAGGCATACTTTAACTTCATGCTCCTTTTATTTTACGAGGTGGGTTGTACTTCATGTTATTGAAACTTTGTGAAGCAAGCTTAAGCTGGGTCTGATTGCATTGTGTGGCGATAGAGTGAACCCATTTAGCTCTGTTGACTTAAATACCGTGACAAACATCACGGGTTTGTGGGATTCGCAGGCTTGCGGACGGCGAGCAATGGGTAGCACGCCGTGCGACCGTCCGGTAACTGTCCGGACCGAGCCCAAGTCGTCGACGGCGCATAGTGTTCCACGCGCGCCTCAAAGAGATGTCAGCAACTGCAGGAGCCCAGCAGGATTGAAGCCTATTGGGGCCATGGGTGATGCGAAAGAGAACCCCGGGGCCCTGGAACGAGGGCAAAAAAGGTCTTCCAACGCTGCGTCTTCCGGTACGCGATCACCACTCTAGAACCTTTCAGCCACATCGACCATCTGTTCTGCGAGCAATGTGCCCTGCTCACTGCCACTTAAGTACATTTAGTACAAATCTAATACTCTCTTTCGCTTTACTCAGAGCGAGAAAACTATTGGATAATTTTTCACTCTAAATAAAAATGCTAACACAAAATTATTATTGTATTATTCAAAACAACCAAGACCAGTTCAATTTATAACAACCTATAATAGACGGTCTACATGCAACAGAATGTGTTGTTGTTACAACCAATACGCTCCATGCAGAGCCAACATGTACCATTTTAAAAGTATTTAAAAACCTGCCAGCATCCCTATTCCCCCGTATGGCATTCACGCATAATCCCTTAGGAAACTTCGTGAATACCATGAGCATCATCATAACAGTCGGTAATTATCTGATAAACTAGTAACTTTATAGGAGAATATGTAACCATTACGCCGTATATTCAGGGTGAGAAATAATTAGACTTAATTCATTATAAGGCACTTGATCGTTAGTCAATTCGGTAGCCTGTCGTAATGGGCTATTTGTGTAAAGAATAAATTATGGCCATTTAAAAAACTGTCATTGCTGACACTAATTGACAAGTTGATTTATTATAGTAATGACATTAGAGGTAGTTCTATCGTAATTGTTTGAGTATGTATCAGCTGCTTGTTAGTTAAAGTAAATTGGAGGAATTGTCGTAGTTTTTTCTGGCCATCGATCATTTTTGATCCACCCTATAGATACCTTCTTATCAGTATGCAGCTCCCAAGTTGCGCCTTCACGACCATCCGATATGCTATTCTACTTTTGATAGTGACACCTGTCCATTTGTCCAGGGACTCCAGACAATTATCTTTGCTGATACATCGACATCGTATCCGTTTAAGAATTCATCTGCTATTAGTATTTTTAATTGAAGAGGTGTGTTTTTTTTATTATAATTCACAAAACTGATACACAATCACACAACCAAAAAATTAAAACGCAAAACTAATTTATCTGATTGACACATAATAGACGTGAACCTTACAAGCATATATAAAAATAGCCACTTATTAAAAAATAATTAACATAAACTTAAAGTACAAAGTCTTCGTGATAAGAAGAAAAATAAAAGAAAAATTTATTATAAACCAATTTTAGTTATAGTAATAAATCAGAACAGGCTACAGAACCAGTAAAGACATCAACTTCACCACGAATAGAAAGTATGTGGCATATGGGAGAAAAATTACCTATGTGTTAAAAAGTTGTAACAGCCTTAACTTACGAATGTAGGTTACGGGTTTAAACCTAGCCTAGCATTACTTTGTGTAATTTATTTCATCACCACTGCTACCAAAACGATGAAGAAAAACATCGTGAGGACACCGTTATATCCTAGAACCAAAAATTTGGAGACATGTGACATTTACCAAGCCACACTCGGCCAGCTTGGTAGATTATGGCCCATTCTGTCTCATAGAGAGGAGGCCTGAGTCCTAACAGTGGGAACATTTCAAGGGTGATTATGCTTAAATACTTATTAATACATTTTTGTATCCAACTTTATAAGCAATCATTCTCAAGTGATGACAAAAGATAACCAAATTCAAAGCGCATATAAATCAAGACCGTGACCAGTGACGTATGTACTTTAAATAAAAAGACTACTTCCAAAGTGACTCTTCGAATCAAATTTACGACATGACAACATAAAATATATATTATGCCCGCCAATACTTCAAAGTTGTCACCTCTGAATTAGAATGTCGCCAAAATAGAACGTTAAAGTGCAGGCGTTGTGTTCTCAACCCCAATGGCATTATGCGACGTTTACGTGACTTCGCATAAATCAGATGAGTATAAGAAACAATGCAGAATAAAACATCGAACGTGAGTCCAGTTTGTGAGTGAAATGTTCCGTATAAGTTAAAAGAAGAGAGAGATATATCTAACTAAAGATGACAATTATAAATGTATCACTACATCCTTGACAACACATGAAATTGAAGCAATATATCGTAAACGTAAGACTTGGAACCATGAGAAAAGTTCTAACAAATATTATGAAAAACTCTTGCAGAAGAAAAACATCAATAAAACAATCCCGGTTTCAATAATACTTTTTTAAATTGATATAAACTAGTGCTTGACTGCGATCCCACCTGATGTTAAGCAATGATGCAATCGAGGATGGTGAATCGCACTAGTTTATTAAGAGCCTAAATACGATGTACGCGGTATAAACGACGAGGGGAAACGCTTACTCTGGACCGTAGAGGTGTCTACAACGTAAGGGTGAACATTCACCATACTTCAGGTTGTTCGATGGTAGAATGGTGATGTCGGAATCAAGTTATGTAATTTCTACGCATACTCTCCTAAATACATCCTGTAAAATACTGAAAGGCGGGCTACGCTACGCCTGTGCCAGGCTCCAGGTGAATCTGGAAGTGGTTTTTAGACTCTTGTAAAATTGTTTAAAAGATACTGTTAAGGAAGATTTGAAACCAATTTGCTTTTTACCATATGAAACTACACCTACAAAAAATCTCACTATAGAACCTATACCACCAAAACGCTAATTTCCTCTCCGAAGCCTATATTTCAAACCGCATAAACTACAACGTTCACCCTTTTCAATTACGGAACCTTAAAAAAACAATGCAAAATGGCGACGGTCGGCCGTTTGTTTAACTGCAAATGGAGTTCGCGCTTCGCCGTATGCACATATTAATTTTATTGCCAGCTCAGACGAATACTGATTGCGGGGTGCCAGGTTTTTTGATGTCCTTGCCTTTTGTAAAAGGTGTATGTCTTGTTGGAGATTTATGTCGTGATAAACATGCTGATTGGAGTGAAAGTATTCGGGGTTGAGGCTGTTGAAATTTTTGCTTGCATCGTGCCACCAGTTTAACTTTTGGGGAAAACCGCGAACATCGAGGGACTAGAACAATTTGCCTGCTGCTGTCTTCCCGTCCGATTATTATTTAGGTGCCTTCAAGGCTAGAGTGAATAGGCTCTTAATAAACTAGTGCGCCTCACCATCAACGATTGCATCACTGCTTACCGTCAGGTGGGATCGCGGTCAAGCGATCCCACCTGATGGTTAGCAGTGCAAGCGTTAGTTTATAACATTCTCTCTCTTTGCCTAGCCTTATCCCATTTTATTTGGGCGGTTCGGCTCTCCTCGTCATTTTTCGCCAGACATTTCGGTTTATAATATTATAAAAAAAAAAAATAGCCAACTAAGTTGAGTATTTTTTAACTTAGGTATATTCTTTTAAAGTGCTTTACAACATTTTGACGGCACGATTGGCGCAGTGTTTGAACAATTGGCTGCTCCGTTGCGGGTCGCAGGTTTGATTCACGGAACAAATATTTGTTCGACCTACAGATATATGTTCCTGGATGTTTTGTGTATGTGAGTTTACATGTTTGCAAACACACCCCCGATACAGGAGCAATTCCTAAATATTCAAAATGAATTCAGATTATCCACAGAGTTCTAGGTAGCCTGTAGTTGCCTATGTGCCCACTAAACAAACAAAATAACTCACACTTAATTACCAAGCATCTAAAATGTCCTCATTATGATGACATAGTATGTCCGTTTCTGTCTATTTCATTGACTTCCAGGTTCATTAAATTAAATCAAGACTCGCCGCAATAATTCCAGCGCAAATCCGCTTCAGCTTTAAAATTTGTAATAGCGCCATCTATCGCTCGCGGCCGGCAAACGTCACACATTTCATGTGCACGCGCACTCATCAATTATACGTACAAAACGAACAACTTAGAGGCACAAACTAGATTTACAGAAGGTCTGATACTAAAAACACTACACAAGAACTTACTCTCAAAAAAAGTTTTACTTCAATCGTAATGAAAGAGTTTTAAATAAATGTAGTTGTCTATAGCGTTCTATCAATCATCGTTTTTATTTGTTTCAGTTTCTATTTCTTGTTCAATATCTTGTATTGTTCAAAGTGGTTCTTCTGCAGTATTTAATGGCAAGTTATGTACAAAACGAATAGCGTCCAACTGCTGCGGCCGCGTGATTTACTGCGGCCCAAACGACTGCACAACACTGTTGAACTAAATGAAGACTGCACACTTGATGGAAAGGAAATGGCTGTAGCAGCTTTTGGTTTTAGGGCTGAAAATAAAAGCGGAATGAAAGTGGAAAAGAAAACAAACGTTAAAAATTATAGAGCAAATGAACTTAAAATAAACTATAAATAACAAATCGATTAACATTCAAAACCAAAGTTCGCGAGCTAATTCGTAAAAAGTTGGCAATAGTGTCATCACAGCGTTAATGTTTTCCATTTGTCGATTTGAACCAATTGTTTCACTTTATTAGTGTCGTCATATATGTAGATTGTTTATTAATGGGTGTATGTAAATAGATAAAATAAACGTTACAAATTATAGCGCGAATGAAATTAAAATACACTGGCTGGAAACAATGAATCGATATGAACTCATGTTGTCACAGTTTGGTATTAGAAATTTTGAAGATATTTAAACAAATTTAAGTTAAACAAAAAATACAACTTACTTTAAATACATTTAAAAGTTTATCTTAAGCTTTATAGGTACTATAAAAGTTAAAAAAAAAAATTATTTTGTAGTTCCTGCAGTATGTAGTTCGATTTACTAACACGTTATTTTGGTTTTAATTTTGTCAACGCCATTCCGATATTCAAACGTGTGTTAAGGTGTGCAATAAAGTTATATAATAATAATAATATAAAGATACCATCGAATTCACTTCCCCACTCTGTTATAACTTATTAGTTTGTAGCTCAAATCAAATCCGATGAAACTACTGTCTAGTATGGAAGTAATAAACTTAGTCTTAGGATTCACGCTGTTCTATATATGCGTAAATAAGTTAATTATATTCGCAAAGTGCCGACTGAAGCGAACTTTATATGATTTGTTGCTAAATTTCTAAACTGACTTAGTGATGAACCGGTGTTGTAGTATATTACGTCGACAGTTTCGGAACACATGTAATCGTCATCTCTCTGGCTCTCATCATCCTCCTGCGCTTTATCATCTTCCTGCCATCATTTTAGTTTATTTGTAAATGGTAAAGGAAATCTTCGTCTTCTTTACACGTCAGTGACATCAACGCATGTTTCATAACAATTTAATGAGAAAGTTGATCTGTGTATAGTGTTTACATGTAATATTTTACCCTTCCGCATGACGCAGGTCCTCACCGAACATGGTAAGTTCGGGAGGTTCCAGCACCGGATTCATGCGGAAGAAACGCTCGGGGGTTACCATTGTGTAGACCACCCGGATGACAAGGTGGAGCATACGGTGGAGGTGTGCCTCACCTGGACAGAGCACCGCCGTGTCCTCGTGGGGGCGATCGTTGGCAGCGATCTCTCACGCTGGGCCTTGGAACAGGCCATGGTCCGGAGCGAGTTGGAGTGGCAGGCGGTCGCCTCCTTCTACGAAGCAGTAATGCTAACAAAGGAGGCAGCCACATGCGCAATTGCCCTCGCGCCCCAGCCTTTCCAGATTCCGATCCCGAATTCTGACCACCGTAGGCATGGGCTTGTGGCCGGAGAGCAATGGTTAGCTCGCCGTACGACCGGCCGGTTACCGTCCGGAACGAGCCCAAGTCGTCGACGGCGCATAGTGTTCCACGTGCGCCTCAAGGAGATGTCAGCAACCGTAGGGGCTCAGCAGGGTCGAAGCCTACTGGGGCCATGGGTGATGCGAAAGAGATTCCGGGGCCCTGGAACAATGGCAAAGAAGGAATAGTAGAAGGTTTTCAGTCAATAAAAGTCAGACACGAAAAGAGTGGGGGTTATCATTAGATGATTTTCCCGCCCAAAACAAAAAGTCACTTTCTTCTAAGATACTATTGACGATTGTATTAGCACAATAGTGACTTCGATTCCCTTTTTGATGCCCTATTGAAATACTTTCATCTAAGTGTAAAATACTCATGGGAAGATACATTTGCAGCAGTTTAGATAAATGATTCTAATAGAAAACAAGAGTAGGATGAGACCGATCGTATTCACGATAACACGACTGAAGCACAGTTAGAAGGGTGAGGTATCATAACTCACAATACACATAAACGATGTTACTACTAATAAATTTATCATCATAGTGCATTTGGAGCTAGATGCATTTGAATAACGAACGTCTGGAGTTTGTGAAAACAAACAAAAGTAGCAATCTACTTAAAAACGTATAAACAGACAGACGTTTACGTCATGCTATTCACATGTTTTATAAAACATATTTGTTTTATTGTAACGTATTATCATTTTTAACTACAAATCAGTCATCAGCATCTTAGAATTCATTTTATTTATTAGATACTCACTCTAATTCTCTAAAATGCATTTCCGTCATAAAATTTCGTCCACATTTCAAACGTCGCCATAAAACATTCAAAAAGCTCAACACAGTCTACCATCTTCTTAACAGTAGGACATTAAAGTTAATAATCACACCACATCAATCGTCGGTTCAAAGAAAACCGTTGCAATTGGCCTTTGAGTCTTCGCTCATTAGCGCCGCGGCTGACACATCAAAGAACGTCACGTCACTTGTCACATACGTCGCTTGTCGGGCCTTGTCACTATACGTCAACTGTCACATGTGACAGCCCCTGTATGATTTATAGACGAACTGATTATTCTGCCGTTTTTTGTTTTTTTTTTGGTCATCTTTACTTTTTGTCACCACAAAAGCTGTCAGTCATGGTTGTGTCGTGACTTGAATCGATATTGAGATGTATTGAATTGCCAGTACAATACTTTTCATGTTGCGTTCAATGTGTGTTGTATTTGAGAGCTGTTTAAGGCATTTTTATTTATTGCATCGTAATTACGTAAATTTAGCAAGCATTGCTTTCAATCCGATTCAAAAGTTTGATTTGAAATATAAGTAAACATAGAATTTAAACAAGAACATCGACAAGCTTCCTCGACGTTGTGCATCACTAACAGCGTTCAGACATAAATTACTTCAGAAGTGATTTACTCGCGCCATACAAATCGCCGTCGACTAGTCGTTGCGGCCCGTCTCCGCCTGTCTGTGCCGTTCAAAGGCCCTGACTGACAGGTGTGAATGATGGTTGACTAGACGCACGTAGACTGACAATCGCAATCACCAAAGAGCTCCACCGTTTTCTTTGAAGATAATAGTTTTGTTTTTGGTACATTGAAAACCGTTTATTTTTCTTACGCTGCTAACAAAACATTAGTAAGTAGTTTTGAGAAATAATGCAATACTTTTTCGATTCAATGCAAATTGTTTTTTTACTGAAAGATTATACCTACGTCTGCTGCTTCGTGATTTTAAAATGTTCTTAAAACATTTCAACGGCGAAACCATTTCAAGCGTTCTAAAGCTCTAACGTTCGGCGTCTTTTTTATCGTGGCCTCTTGACGAGCCTGTCAGGAACATAACTCGCAAAATAAAACACGTGCGGAGTGGCAGCCACAAATCACATTTTTTAATCGAACTCACGTCTCTGTGCAGCGACAAACGCAGAGCACATATTAAAAAAGCCTTAAACCCTTCGCCATAAAGTTTAGAATCGTTTAAATGATGGGTGACTTAAAGTTTGCTGCATTTCAGTGTGCAGTCACGTCGCGCCGCGCGGAATGCTATCGACATCCGCTAAACTATCGACGTTGGCACAACACTAATTGCTCTTTTTGTGCGCCCCGTTTCTCACAATGATTTACGTAATGCTCCTACAAAGAGCGTAATCGTATCATTAATGCTTTAAAATGACTTTAACGGCCCATTCTAATGATTTAGATTGATTACAGCAGCGAAGAATAAAAGTTATTCATAAGTAACGTCATATATCAATGAGTCCACTGTGTATGCCTCATGTCATAGTGAATTGTCGGAGTAACGACATTTATGAAAGATTAGATTTATTCGGTACGTAAATAACGTAGATAAAAATAAATCAGATATTTGATTGGAAAATAAAGGGCTATTGAAAAAGATGCATGGCTATGTGGAGTCAACAAGCATTGAGTATGCTTAATGATGACTAATGCTTTGTTCTTTCTTCGTATGTTTAATGCATGTTCCTACCAGCATTTACTATTCGGTAACACAAACAAACACAAACTTTAACAAAGTTTTTAAAACTATAGTCAAGGATCACTGCTCTCTTCTGGAACGTCATTAAGTATAGATTTCTCTGCATTCATATATTACAGGTATATATTGTTTGTATTACATATATATTTTATTTCAACTTCAAATTCAAAGCATTTATTTCAAATAAACCATTTACAGGCACTTTTGAAATGTCAAGAAGTCAGTCTGTCAGAAAAAAATGATGCTAATTGCACATTCCAAAGCGTAGATCTCAATGGAGAAGAATGTGCAAGAAACTCCATGGACACTCTTTTCAATCGTGTTTTGCAATTACAAATATCTCTGTTACATGTTTCTTGTCGCTATCATGTGAGAACAATGTCAATAAAGTAAAAATAAAAACTAAATATAGATATTAAAATAGCAACTGGCAGCTAAGAGTTGACCAGTCTCAACTGACAGCGCCCGTTCACGGACCTGACGCGAATATTAGCACCACTCAGCTCAACCATTATAAAGGGAACCGAATGATCCAACACACGCGCCACCATCAGTGAGACATTTGAGTGAGCATGACAAACTCTCAACTGCCATGCTCATTTATGTCATGTATTGGTTATGTATTATAAATATATAAGTAAAAAGTATACCACAAGTTGCCTGGGTATCTTTTCTTCTTCTCTGTCAAATCCATTAAAAAGTTGTCTGTAAAATGGCTCTTAGCGATAAGACCACCGATTGGCTGGCCTGTTGGTCTAGTCGTTAGTAGCCCTGTCTGCGATGCCGGAGGTCGTGGGTTCGATTCCCACCCAGGACAAATGTTTGTATGATGAACACGATCATTTGTTCTGTGTCTGGGTGTAATTTATCTATAATATGTATGTATTTAGAAATATATAAGTATTTTTATCAGTTGTCTAGTACCCATAACAATCTGCTTAGCTTGGGACTAGACGGCATTATTTGATAGTTGTGAAATATTATTATTATTGTTTCACCGTATTAATTGTAAGCTCCTACTGTATTTTTTATGCTGTACAATAAAGAGTATATATATCTTTTCCTATTTTTTTATGTACTTACTCGTAAAATTTAAAAGGTCCACACGTAAGCACTTACATGTTAAAACACTGTAATCGCGTTAACAACGCAAAATGTCAAACAGTTCGTGCCTAAATCTAGCATAGCGTGCTAATGTGAACGGATCTTAACACTAGTGCCGTCAGTAGCACATCTAAAAACTGTCGATAAAATATCTGAATTTAAATAGTCGTGGACAAGATGCATTTGTCATTTAATCGGCAGGATAGGTAGCTCCATTAAAAATATATTCCTCCGGCGGCTCGGTATAATTAAGATAACAAGTGAGCATAGATTATAGGAATTACGACGTGCGGTTATCTATGACAGGGAATGGCGGGAAGCGATTTTCATTTGTAATTAGCGGCGCCGTTGAGATAAGGCTTAACTTGTATTTTGAGTACGTCAATATCTTTTATCGTTTGGTAGAGTGAAGATGTGACTTGTGATTTAGTTGCCCAGGTAAGGAAGCTGTTTAAGTGTCGTTTCTTGCTTGAATGTTGATAAGACAAGACGCTAAGATTAAATTGTTTAGCAGATACGCTTTTAAGTAAGTAAGTGCTATGTTTCTTTCATAATGATAATAAATGTATTGAAAGAAATAAAATTTATAAGTGTTGAAATGTATAAGTAGTATAATATAGACTTCTTTCAAGTTGATAGCTATAAGCTAACTTGCAAAATACAAATTACAAAAACTATTTTAGAGGTGTGCGGAAAAGAGTGCAGTCTTGCAAACCCCCGTTGAAAAGGAAGGATCCTCCGAGCAGACGGGTGTTTTATCTGGTCTAGGCAACTACCCGGTACGTGATTTCCGATTGTTGCCCAGACCAAATAAAATACTTATATGATCGCACACTATAGTGTTACATTATAAAATACCTGTCTATACATATTTTATTTTGTACATTACTTTTTAATTTTTTTATTAAAAAATTAACTTTAAGCTTTTATGTATATTATAATTTCTATTTTTCTCATTAATTCGTTCGCATGTTAATTACTTATCGCAGCTTATACCTTTAGCCTTAGAATAATTTAAAATAATTACTCTGTAAAATAATTTACAGCAGCATTAGCTGCTAGATACCTATTAAAAATACAAAAGTAACGTAAAACTCAAAAGAACGACAATAAATTCCTTAAGAAGTTCAACTCATTTTTGTCGATATTGAACACCAATCACTAAACGTACTTTAAGGTAAACGGCCCAATGACACTTCGGACACGTGCTCTCGATTCGCTTAAATAACAGCAAATTGGCTCGTTGTCGTAATATTGATACTAAATATTGATAAAGTAAATGATATTGACACGCCAGTGTATGGTACATGGTAAATAGCTATCAAGGTAATTAGTGCAGACCAGTGATGTGTGAGGAATAATTATGAACTGGTATTAGAAGGTGCTAATTTATTTTAATTATACATGTGTAGATTGACATAATGGGTACATAATTTGGACATGACATACAAAGTTGATTGATAAACTCTATTTTTTTCACAGATATATACGATGTCTTTGACATTGACGCACAAATGAATACTAAGGATCAAGTACATGATTCTGGACCCCCCTGTGGTCAGATTTTGCATCTGCTTAGTATATGGTTTTAATTTCAACTCGATACCTCCGCGCTTTCCCGAGATTAAGGGTCTTGACAGACAGACAGACTGACGGAGAAAAAAGTTAGCCTATAATGGTTCAGTTTTTTCCTTTTGAAATAAACAGAAAACTAAAAAAAAACATTTATTACTAATAAAGAGAGACTAGACAATGTACACTCAGCTATATACACTAAACAATTGCTGAGCAGTCTTTTTCATCTTCGATAAGCTAATAGTTCCTAGCTACTCGATGAAAATTGCTCTCATGCATGTAATCCATAGCAACTGTCCACATTTCCTAGTTCTATATAAAGCACTCTAATAAGAAGTCTTCTAAGAAATCTAGACTATTAACTCCGAACCTTGGCACCAAACGACTCCAATTTGCCAGCGGTTTTCCAGTCACATATCGGCGGACTTTACAACTGTTACTGGGGGATAAATCGGTAACTTTATGTCGACACCCGTTATCCTCTGACTAAGCTTCACAAACTAAGATAGAGTTAGATTGGATTGAGGACAAGTTGATTAGGCGAATAAGACACAGGTACTGTTACAGTTCTTGTTGTAAAATACTGGATCACCATAGTCGTTGTTACAGATAAAATGGGTGGTGTATTGGTCCAAATATTTGTTGGAAACGCAATCTACTTAGAGGGAGCTGTTTTATCTACGTAGTCAATTTAATATTGTTATCAAATAGTGATTGTACTTTGTTTTATTCTAAAAATGTTATATAATGTCTGTGTGTTTACAGTTCTTTTCAAATGTTGACGTATAAAAAAATGGGATCGTAATAAGATCTAAAATGAACATGATAATATACAGACAGGGAAAATGGACATGAAACTCATGATCCTAGAATGAAAGAGTAACTGAAGGAGCATAGTATGGTTTTGGTAAGTAAAAGTTAGATATGCCTAGATTTTCCGCTTTTTCATAGAGCGTAAGGAGTCATTATGTGATTTTCCACCTTAAAAAAGGCAAAATCGACATGACAACAATTAAGTAAAGCGTTTTTGACTTTAGTTAGATATCTGATTATATTATTATAGGTAACAAACTGAAGATATTGGAAAAAAAAAACTAAATTAAATTTGCAGCCAAATCAGCCCGATAGGCTTCATAGGATGCAATTCCATTGGGGCCATAGATTGACTCTAGGGCCACGGGTTTTTTTTTTCGGTGAGATTGATTGATCGGATGATTATCCCTTGACATTTCCCACTCTTTCTGTCAACCTTTTACTAACTAAAAACCCACTCCTGTTCCTTCGTTGCCATTCATACCAGGGCCGAGTTTTCTTCAGAAGCAGACCCTTGGCCCCAGTAGGCTTCGACCCTGCTGGGCCCCTACGGTTTGCTGACATCTCCTTGAGGCGAGCGTGGAACAGTACGCGCCGTAGACGACTTGGGCTCGGTCCGGATAGTTACCGGACGGATCGGACGGCGAGCTACCCATTGCTCGCCGTCCGATCCGATTCCGCGCTTACGGTGGCCGGAAATCGGGATTGGGATCCCGGCGGCTGGGGCGTGAGGGCCGCTCCCTCGCGCGCAACATTACTGCTTCGCAGAAGGAGGCCACTCCTCCTCGCTTCAGAGCATGGCCTGTATTAAGGCCTGGGTGGTCGTGGGTTGACTTCCGAAAGGGAAACCCGTGATCCTGAAACGCAAAGGAAATAGAAGGAACATATTTGTGGTTTTAGTCAGTAAAAGTCCCTCCAACTCCACCCCGACACGCACTCCCACTCCAACCTAGAGCGAGAGAAGGCATTAGATGATTTTCCACCTGAAAAAAAAGATGCAATGCCAGTACTGGTGACTTTCAGTTTAATATTAATATTTAACAAAATGTATGTCACAATTTGCGGAATCTCCGTTATAGTAAAAACTGATTCATCTCACGCTCCGACCACACAACAATAAAATTCTTCTCAAGCACAAACAATAACTTTCAAAAAATCTCTTCAACTTTTTTAACGAATTCAATACCTTCACCGAAACTTGTAAATGTAATTATCACACAATACCTGTTGGTTAATACATTACTCGTTAAAAAACGGTAACAGTCGATAATATTAATTAATTTTATCGGTACACCGTTGCACAACACACATCGTTGCCTGGACTTGTCCCAGTTAAGGTGACATGTTAAAGATTTATTTAATACATTTTTACGTAATAAATTCACGGTAGTGAATGTAATTATTATGTGAGAAACGGAAACTGCAATTAGTGGTATGTTTACCGGTAAAAGTGTCGGTGTTTTTTGCTAAATAGTGTGACTATGTTGAGGATAATTATGATGACTCAGACCTGGCTTGAGAAACAAAGTCTAGAGTGTGAAATCTGATTATTTTTTGAGATATCTCGAATATTTTACTTAGTGATGGATTGTAAGATTTGTAATGCTTATTATACAGTAATTGCGAAAACAATGAACGTTCTCTGGTGATTCAACTGTTTTATAAAAATACTAGCTACTGCTAGCGGCTTTGTCCGCTTGAATCTTGGTTAATTCGGACGCGAAGTCTGCGCTACGAAGTCGAAGCCCGATAATAAGTAGCCTATGTCCTTTCTTGATGTTCAAGGTTACTCCGCACTAAATTTCACCAAAATCTATTCTGCAGTTATCCGTAAAAGTGTAACAGACAGATAGACAGACTTACTTACAAATTTATAATGTTGGTTTGAATTTGGATTATTTCCTACCGAAATTTTAGTTCAATTTCTCTGCACGACAAGATTTTGGCAAATAATCTTATTTAAATCATTTGATTTGACGGGATGTTACAAATTACGCTATGAAATTCAAGAATTTAAATAAAAAGAAATTACCAGACAGATATGTATGAGCCCTGGTCCGAAAAAATCTTTCTACCGCCCCAGGGTGATTCAGATTTAGATTCAGATTCAGATTTCAGATTCAGATTTATTTATTTGCATTTGCATGGTGGACTCTACAGTTGCTAGATTTATGTTATTAGACTAACTCAGTTTGGAAATACTCATTAAAATTTTATCCCACAGATTGAGAGTATTTCGATGTCATTTAATGGAGAGATACACTTCATCTATCATTATTTTTAAACTGTGCTCGATGATTAATATTAGTAGACATTAAATTTTTCGTCGTTTGGTGGAAAACCATCAACTCCTCCAGCACTCAATATAGTAAGACGGAGTGACAAACTTTTACTGACTATGTTTTTTCAGTTACCTTTTGCGTTTCAGGGCCACAATAACTGTTTGAAATTATGGCGCAACCCACCTAAAATACGACTAGCACTTTTTCATGTACAATAAAAATGATTTATTGCCTTTAACTGGTCTGAGTTTACTAGAATATATGAATGATACATCCGGCTTTAGGTATGTTTAGACTGAATTCTCCTTCTTAATAACCAGAAGTTAATACCGGTAATATTTATTAACTATTGAAATGATTATCCAAAGCGTGTTTTTTCTGTAGTTATAAATCTATTGTATATAGGCCAGTAAAGAGTATGTTTACCGTAGTAACCCTTGACTAGTTTTATGTAATACGTTTCTATTGCAAACATAACAACTGCTTTCTCAGACAACCGTGGTTATTTTGTTACGTCAGGTAATTCTGCAGACGTAAGTACTTTGAAACTGTACTCGTCTGCTATTAAGATTATGGTCAACTACATAATTATGGTTAAAGATAGTGCTACAGTATTGATTCTGTCATTGATCCTCTCCACAAGAGCAACAATTTTAACATTATCAGTGATTGAGTCAAAAGCATTCGCAATAGCCGCGACATTTCTAGAATTATTTTTCATGTGAGATAGCCCTATTAAAAAAAAATTGCCTGAACATTAAAAAAGCTAAATTTAAGTACGGACTAAATAATGCATAACAGAGTAAAACTAGACGTATGAATAACTGTGAAAGTGTTACCAATGGCTAAAGTACGCTAACCACTAATACAATAGTGAAAATAGTTTACCCATACAGTGACTTTCATAATTACATAACTGGACGTTCGACATTCAATAAATGATGATTGACTGGCCTTTTGGTCTAGTGGTTAGTGACCCTGACTGCTATGCCGGAGGTCGTGGGTTCGATTCCCACCAAGGACAAATGTTTGTGTGATGAGCACGATCATTTGCTCTGTGTCTGGGTGTAATTTATCTATAATATGTATGTATTTAGAAATATTTATGTATGTTTATCAGTTGTCTAGTACTCATAACACAAGCTCTGCTTAGTTTGGGACCAGACGGCGTTGTGTGATAAAAAAAAATAAAACTAATAATAATAATAAACTGAAGGTTTTGTCTGTGCGATTATGGACGAAGTTATTTTGACGAACAACTACCGGAGTCATATTATGAAGGACGGGACGGTTGACATGTGTCGGGGATGCCATCGTCCGGATGAGTCCATCAGACATATAATCTCAGGTTGTTCTTGTCTGGCTAACGGCGAGTACTTGCATAGGCATAACCAAGTAGCCAGGATTATTCACCAGCAACTTGCTTTAACCTAGTGGAATCTGAGGTACCATACTACAGGTATGTGCCCGACCCAGTTCTCGAAAATGACCATGTCACGTTGTACTGGGATCGGTCTATCATTACTGACCGGACTATTGTAGCGAATAAGCCGGATATAGTGGTGATAGACCGATTAGCGCGCCGCGCAGTGATAGTCGACGTCACCATCCCGCATGACGAGAATCTTGTGAAAGCTGAGAAAGAGAAACAAATCAAATATCTCGACTTAGCACACGAGGTTTTCGTCATGTGGAATGTGGACTCGGCTATCATTGTGCCGATTGTCGTGACCGCCAATGGTCTTATAGCCAAAAGTTTCGACGACCATCTGTCGAAGCTGTCGTTGCGCGGTTGGATCAAGGGCCTGATACAGAAGGCAGTAACTCCTCGATACGGCTCGCATTGTGAGGAGGTTTCTGTCTCTGGAGCCCTAACCACCGGTAGCTTGGACCCTGTTCCCGACTTTTTTTTTATTACTTGTTCTTTAAAGAAATACTTAAAAATGTAAATGATATGTGTATAAAAATAAATAAAGAATAATAATAATAATAGTCAAAAAGTTATAAATGACTTCTTAAATTTGCCAAAAAAAAACTGCATGACGATACTGCAACGCTATAGACATCCGACGGTGCAATATTGAGTCTTACGATGTCATTCATGTAAGTACGTGATGATGAGAGTGGGTCCTAAGATACTTCCCTGAGGCACCCCATAGGCAATCGGTTAACTCCCACTAATACTTTCCCCTATTTTGATAAACTGGCCAGACAAGTAGCTGCTGGAACATCCCAAGGACAAAGATTATCCATTATAAAAGTTCAAAAGGGTGCAATTGAGTGCTCGTAACGAACTGTATGGCTAATGCAAATGAAACGCGAGCCTAACATAAAAAAAAATGTTCTCTTACTCAACATTCAATAGTATAAGATTAGTTAATTCGAAAATTAAAAAGATTTCTACGGTTAATAATGGAGTATTTATTACTCGCCAATGTTACCTGGACGAAAAAACATAGTGATTTTTTTTTTCATCTTGGTAACATGGGCGAATTTTCCGGATTCCTGTACATATTAGTATGCTAATCTACAAGAATCTAGAAAATTGATCGAAAGAGTTTTCTTGGCCCTAGAAAGCAAAAAGCAGCTGAAGGAACGCGAGTGAGGTTAGTCAGTAAAAGTCTGACTCTCCCTTTCGCTCTATTTATAGCAGAAAAATTTGCTTGACATTTTCTCTCACAAAAAAATAATACTAATCTACAACAGCTCTAGAAAACATGACAATTTGATACAATAAGCCATTTAATATTCAAACGCTAAAATGAATGTTGAATATTTGATAAGCACTGGACGCATGTCAGTGTCTAGATTATCATGCTTAATTAATAACATGAATTATTTTACTATAAAATACTCGTAGTTGTTTATTACTGAAATTATTAGTTTGACTTAGGCTGGACTTGGCAGATTTTATCCGATTAAATAGTTTTATGGTACAGCGTTTTTAACTACCTCTTTTATTGCCAGTTCTGGTGCGATTTTTTTAATTTTGATTGAGGTGGGAAATCTTTAAAATACTTCTTCCAATCAAAGGTGAAGTGGGAGGGCTTGTCCGCCTTTTACCACAACTACCAACTTTTAAAACCACGCTTGTCCTTCAGTTGCCATTTGCGTTCTAGGATAACGGAATAAAGATCGGATCCAGCATGTGAGTTATACATTAATTGAAAAACTAAAAAAATCGATGTATGCAGGAAGTAGTAAGTAAGTTATACGTGTATTATTTAGAAAGTCGAATCGAACATTACCAGGCGCATTACTTTGTGTAATTTATTTTTATGACCACTGCTCACAAAACGGTGAAGGAAAACATCGTAAGTAAACCGGCATGTCCTAGAACCAAAAATTCGAAAACATGTGACATCCACTAATCCACACTGGGCCTGCGTAGTGGATTACGGCCCATTCCCTCTCCTAGAGAGGAGGCCTGAGTCCCAACAGTGGGAACATTATAAGGCTGATTATGCTATTTATCTATATATATATAAGGAGAAACTGACTGACTGACATATCAACTCACAGCCGTAACTACAGGGCATAGGAGTGTGAAATTTTACACAAGGTTTCCTTTTATGACGTTTGCTAGTACTAAGAAAGGATTTCCCAAAATTCGGCCCCTGTTGTTTTGTATGGAGAAAGCGACTTTCACGCGAACGAAGCCGCTGGCAGACGCTAGTGCTATATATGTAATTACTTTTCTAAGTTTATCTAGAACATTACTGACACCTCTTGCCTCGGGAAGCACGTAAAGCCGTTGATCCAGGTTGTCACTCGTGGATCTTTGAGAGTTGTTACAGATGTCAGACGCAAGATTGTCTGACTATCAGTCTATTCAAGTAGTATCGTCAGTCGCTCTATGTGAAACACAGGTATTCAACCGCATCCGGTTAGATTGGGAGATGATGATGATGATGATGATGATGACAAAGAGACAGGACTCAAGACTAGAGTGGAACAGAAGACAAAATTCTATTCTTAATATTGTCACGTTGATCTTTTGCCTACATCTCGATCTTGACCATACAAAAAGCAATCCATCACTGTCATACAAATGAACCAATTAAAATGCACCGCGTGTATGAATTTGAATGGCGTTTACTTCCGCGATTCAATGATAATGAATATTCCAATGATTTGGATCTTGATCGACTGCTTCTAGATACAGTGTACTAATAACAATGTTGGAATTATTTATGACTTGTTGACTTCTAAATAGGTTGACAGTTATTGGTTTAGGCATGAATGAAACAATGCCGTAGTGACTTCCATTTTAGATTTATCAAAGTTACTGTTTCCGATTTTCCTAGGACGAAAGCGTAGAGTTTCAGTAACATTTTTTCATAGGTTGATACTATCCTATTCCGGTTCACTCACAGTTTGAATGTAGACATAAACATCCTGACTTTTGCATCTTGCCACCGTGCCTTAATACTCACACAGGTTCGTCCCTTTTTACTTTAGGTGGAGTGTAAAACTTTTACTGATTAAAACCTATCTGTGTTCTTTCAATTACCCTTTCTTGGTAACTCTTTCAAGCCGCCCAAGGTTCGCCACCCCTGCTCTAAGCTCTCGCCCAAAGCTACAACCACCAACCATAACCCTACATTCCGAACATACTGTTAGACGTATATACAATGAAATACTGCCCATAAAACACTATCATTATCTCTTATAACCTGACGTCACGGCCCCTCATCATTCACCATCACTTATTCAGTAATACCCCATAACACATGCTCAACATGATGAAGACCAAGATATAACATGCATCATCCATCAATTCCAAAATAGAGGAAGTTTCTCCGTCTTATTATAAACTGCACGTGATTTAGTATCGATATAGCAATATTTTATCGATATTTATGAGCATCACTAGGAACACATTTGGGGCGTACATAAAGTAGAAGTTTAGTGTTGTACTTTGGTGTAATATTTATATTTTCAGTAGCCGTTTTTTAGGCTGTGTTGACAGATAGAAATGTTTGAATTTAAATAAAAGTTGTTTGTTAAAAGAAAACGTGTTTGTTGAGTAATTATTTAAATTAAAATGTGGTGCATCTGTACCTACACGAAAAACATTTATAATTTAATTTATGTTAACTATCCATTGAAAGATTTATCTAATAAGAAAAAAAATCTTTTTCTGGTGCTACTTTTTAAAGAAGTAAAAAACTGGGCAAGTGCGAGACGCACACTGAGAGTTTGGTATAAACTAACTTACGTAAATAGTTGAATTCCCGAATCGAGTCTCGAAGATTTTTCCAAATAGAATAAAGTATTTTTTTTTTGTGACGTAACTACAAATTTTCAGTTTTCAGATTTATTCCTATACTTGTGCTGTAAGACCTTGCTTCATGCCAAATTGCAGGGTTCTAGGTCAACAGGAAATACCCTATGAATTTCCATTTCCATGAGAGTGCCCAATTTAGCTTTTTTGCGACATAAACGGCCATATCTTTTTTTTTCGTAAACTTAGAAGTTTAATTTTTTCACAGCTTCAATGGACCGCAGACCTGAGAATATGGTTTTAATTTCAATTCGTTACCTCCGCGCGTTCTCGAGATAAAGGGTCTTGACAGATAGACATACAGACAGACGGACGGACAGCAAAGTGATTCTATAAGGGTTCCGCTTTTTTCCTTTTGAGGTACGAAACCCTAAAAAGAAATCCTTTTTCAATTTAATTCAAAGTATTTTTATTTTACTTAAGCACTTATAAAGCTCAGAAGTCAGTGCGCGGTTCCAATTCGTTGCTCTCGACACAACCGACAAGAAACTCCATGGTATAAATCCATGGGTACTAAAATTAAAATCTGTGCAAGCCAAATAGGCGCCTGACTCAGCATGATGCGAGTTTTTTTTTTAATTTTTATTTTCAAGTTGACAGACCAAAGTTGGTCCTGACTGCTATGCCGGTGGTCGTGGATTCGATTCCTACCCAGGACAAATGTTTGTATAGCCTAAAGATAGGATAGTGCAGTGGTGATCCGTGATAACAGCCCCGACTTACGAGTTGTAGGTCGCGGGTTCAAACTCAGCCAGGCGCATTACTTTGTGTAATTTATTTCATCACCACTGCTCTCAAAACGGTGAAGGAAAACATCGTGAGGAAACCGCAAGCCCTAGAACCAAAAATTCAAAGACATTTGACATTCACCAATCCGCACTGGGCCCGCGTGGTGGATTACGGTCCATTCCCTCTCCTAGAGAGAGGAGGCCTGAGTCCCAGTAGTGGGAACATTAAAAGGCTGATTATGCTATGTTATTATGCTAAAAATAGGTGTTCCGGATATGGGTGTCATGTTTATGTGAACTTACATATTTGTGAACGTACCCACGACACAGGAGTAATTCCTAATGTGAGATGACGGTATTGCTTAATACAAAAAAAAAACTATCGAAAGAAACAACACCACCTTTACGATACTCCAAAAGCTCCAACCGCCATTACCATCACAGGCCATTTCCCGCCACAATTCAATAAATCTTCAACCCACAAACAAGGTAACAAGCCTCTGAATATATCATCGAATAATAACAGGGATACACTGGCAATTAACAAAACTGACATACCTGATTATACTTGAAGTCGGTAGCAAGAAACGGACTTTTGAAGTCGGTAGTTCGGTAGCAAGAAGCTGCTGATGTGTCGGGTATGTTATCGCAACAAGACAGTCGTATCGATGTATTGTAAGTCGTAAGATGGTTACCGGAGTGCGAATATGGTTAGTGGGGTGCGGTTTTTTTTTTCAAGAATTCTACGAATTTTATGAAGTGCTGTACATCGAGTATTGGTTTAGTAAAGATCATGAATTCGTTGTTTCAGTTAGTTTTTCTACTAAGAATAAATTTTGTCAGTTTGATTGATACCGTTTATAAGTCCATAGATTATAAAAAAAATGTGTAGTACATATCTGTGTAGAATTAAGATGCTTGGTAATTTTTTTCGTGTGATAATAATTTGGACGTCATTCATTGTCCTCTACAGCACATGTGCAAGCTTTCTACTATCCCCTTTGATAGTGAAGACTATGCCATGATCAAACGTAATGATTGATATGCAGGTACAATGTTTTAATAAACATTTATTCAACAAACACTGACAAAAGTCACAAATCTAAATCCATTTGAACACGTCACCACCCAAACAAGACACCGCCTACCTCGCATTACAATTCAATCGCTAAAAATCAATAAAGAAATACTGACTACTGACATCAAACATGCCGCATCCACCGGACGCAACACGCCACTCCCGCGCATCGTAAATCAAGATCGAGGCGATAACAAGCGACCACTCATAAAAGCAACTACGGGAACGATTTTACGATTCATAATTGTACTTTATTAAATGACCGCCACTTGCATTTTAATGGAAGAATTTTGAGCAATAAAAGTTTGTTGGGTGACATAGAGTAAGAAGATGGCAGTAGAGGCGACGTTTTATAACGGCTTCAGCAGTATAGGCAACATGTTCTCTTATTACTGAATTATGGATCAGAAAAGTAGTCACTCCATTTAAAACCAGGGTATTCAGCTTCATCAGTTAGACCGGAAGTACCCGTAACTATAGAATGTAAGTCATATATATTTATCTCTTTAAATACAGTTGAAAACATGCTAGGCAGATTGATTGAGTATATGTCCCCATCATAGTCATTGATGGATACAGTAAATTGAGAACGTCAATACACTAGCTATGAAAGTGGTAATCAGGAAAATTTTATAGGAAAAGCTTGAAAAAGTTAGAACGAGGAAAAAATATCTTAAAATAGTATCATAAATACAATAAAAAGAAAACTCTAACAAGACGAAATTATCGAATGAAATCAAAACATTTTATTTTATTGTTGACAGGTTCGTGCTTGACCACTATCTCACCTAACGAAAAGCGACGATGCGGTCGACGATGGGGCGCGCTTACATAGAAGTATACTATTCACTCTTGACTTAAAGACTCCGGGGTTGTAGCCATCAGGGAACACAGATTCCAGCAATGAATTCCACTCCTTAGCTGTACGCACAATGAATGTGTTCCCAAAAAGTTTTGTGCGTAGAGGTGGGATATCAACCATGTACCGGTGGCGCATCGCCGTACGCCTGGTGGTCCGATGAACGATGAAACGGGCTAGGCGAAATTAGGTTATGCAATTCCGACGCACACTCTCCGAAATGCAACCGGTATAAAACCGACAGGCTAGTAACTCGGCGTCGATGCTCAAGACTTTGAAGCCTCGACTAGACGAGTTCATCATTGCCAATGGTCCTCCTGGCTCGCCTCTCAATTGCCTGCAACGCATCAAGCTGGTATCAGGCAGATCCGTCCCAAAGATCTGTACTCCATACACGATCGAACTTGCGCTTGATAAAGCTTGTGCAGCTGTTCCGGCGTGAAGTTCTGTATGACCTTCACGAGGATTCCCAGCTTTTTACATCTAGTTATGAATAACTCTTGAAAGAGCGAAATTTAAAATATCTTAACATTCATATTATATTAAAATCATTTTCCCAGTTCCTGTCCAAACCAGGGCTCTAGTCTTCACCATTCAAAATGAAATATTCCTATTTAGCCCAGACAATCCATGATGGGAATACCAATATCCTAATGTCAAAAGTATTAAAGATATGATTTATGAATGAATGGGTATATTAGTCATGCCTGCATGAAGTTATAATGGAGAATGATTTATTACAATATGCATAAGTTATGCGTGTGCTTGTGTCATTTTGTATGACTGGATGTAAGTAATGACAGGTAATAATAATCAACCATCAGTTGCGATAGCCCTAGCTTAGGTATGAATAAACAATTTCAGAAGTATATACCAATAGCCTTTGTCTTATTAAACCTTAAAAAATGCTTTTACTATATGTATTGCCAATATTGTAATTCATTGATTACTTTCTGTAAGAGAAAAGGAAAAAAACAAACAATTTATTTCCGCAATCTCAAAGCTTGACAATCATAATTATTGTATAGAGAAAATATGCATCACATCAGCGCAAAACAGTCGAACATTCAGCATAAATCCATGGTCACAGCATTGGTATTTAGCGTGGGTTTTGCTTCTGAAAGCAATCACTGGCAACGTTAATGATAATAATTATCGTCTTCATCATCTTTTCTGCCGAAAGTTGCTACATAGGTCGAACCAGTTCCTCTCGAATCAAGCGGTTTACCAAACCATAGGTTCATTTTATGGGAGGCCTTCAAATGAAGAGTCTACTGGTACACACTCGTCGTTTCTGAATCTTTCGGCCTCAACAACCACGTCTTCTGCAAGTAATGTGCAACTAATAGTTAAAAAGATAGAGTCTATTATTGCGTCATAATGTAAATATTTTTTTTTTAAATGTATGTATTCAGTGCAAAGATAACATAATATACAATAAACTCATGTGCGGATGTGATAGTCATCAAATAACACCTGTTAAGATCGTCTAACTACATATTATTATAGTAAGATGTGAAAACTTCAATGCACATGTTCATTTTGGGGAACTAACGCGTTATGGTGTTGTACCTTTAGAATCACTGATTAAGATAATTATTATCTAATTTATGTTTTAAAAAGGAAGGTGGAAATACGATCTATTGAATAGGGAAAGAAATATATAAATATTATTTATGTTTTTTTTTTTAATGTGTTCATCTATATAAAAGTAGAAACTGACTGACTTATATATATAAACTACTAGACCTAAGAACAAAGAATTTTATAACGTAGGCGAGCACTAAGGGAGGATTTTCCAAAAAAAAATCCTTAAAAGACACAGGGTCTATATTTCGTATGGAGAAACCTACCTCAACGCGGGTGAAGCCACTGATAGAAACTTCACGAAGATTTACAACTTCAAAATTTATAGGTAGAAAGAGAAGTCTGACATATGCTTTTGCTGTGAAAAATGGCGTTTCCACGAGAGGGACAGATGTATTTTTTATTATTTGTTATATTTCGCTTGTTTTGTTCATATATTCTTTGTTAACATTATATCTTCGGATAACTTCATCATAAATATCATTGTCATTTCACCGAAAGACATCCACTGTTGGACCCCCAAGTGTCATTATAACGACCAGTTCTGTGCGTCTCGGATACCCGCGTCCTCACCATATTTTCGCTTATTGATAAACTAGTTTTACAATGTGGAGACGAAGATATGACTAGAAATGAAAACACTGGCAATATTAACTTCTACTTTGATTCATTTACGGATTTGAAGCCACCGACTACATCGGAAGACACTTTTTTCTTTTGTTTATATCTAGTAGTTATTTTTTTGTGTGTGCAAGTTTCAACATATTTCTTTGAATTATTTTTACCATTGTTTTCGTTTACAATTTTATTGTCATCTTCATATCGCATATTAAATATTTTTGTTTTGCTTATTCTACCTACCGTCCTGTCTGGCCAAAGATCTCCGCCACCTCAACAGACAGTTAACCGCCGCCGTCTATTTACAGCGGCTAATTAAATTATAAATCTTTCACGACGCCTTTCACGAGATGCCAGTGAGAAGGAATAAACTAAGAGATGATAGTACCACTTTAGAAATGTTGGACTGGTGATTGGTGGATGTAGGATGGAGGTATTTTTAATGGAGGATAAGTAGCGTTTAAAGTTGCGACGTATGTGTCATTGTGAGTGGAACAGCTGAAGACAGTTATAATGTGAGCTTTGGAATTCTTTTTCAATCTCTAAATGGCTTTAGTTTTGGACGCAATGCATGCTGCATTATGTTGTTACTGTGTACGGTTATAAAGACTTTGTTTTATTTCTTGCTTATTTTTGAGAAAATAAACGAATCTTCGATTATTTATCTGGATTCCGAGGTTAGAGAGATGACAGAATTATTTTGATTCTTCAAAAGACTTGTCAAATGATAAATGATATTCATTTAAAAAATAGGTTTAAAAATACATTTACAAGTTAATTTTTTCGTCAATTTCCAGACCCAGAAAAAAAACACTGGAACAAACTCATAGGTCAAAATCTCAAACATGTGTTGGTCAAATCTCATGAAGGCCATGCAGATTACTTTCTGAGATGATATTTTGAGGAAAGAACTACATAAATTTAAGTGGACCTGTCCAGTCAGTGCAAGCATTTGTCAATATTCGTGTAGCTCAACTCAGGGCTATTAAGGAGTTCAAAGACTTGACGAACAAAAATGGCAAAAAAAATTTGAAAAGTGAAGGGAAGTAAAGTAGGCCGTAGTAGTTTAGTAACCTAAACTACTAAACCAGTACAGACTAATAATGCAATCCACCCGTGAAAATCATAATGATCATTCCATGCTAACTTATTTAGTTCTTGAGCCTCGCTCTTTTACTAGCTCTTTAGAACAAAGCTCAATATAGTGACATGGTTCAAACGTACAAACCCGTAACTAACGAACAGTAATTAATTTCTAGACAGCCAAAGATAATAATCATAAAGTCTAGAGTCTAGACAAATCTTCCTGGACTGCCATTTATAATTAAAATAATCTAAATTAATAATCTCTTAAATTAGCTTTAGGGCCAAGTTTTCATTTTTGATTTATACTCAGACTGTAATTTATAACTCTGGAAAACTTAGCTGTTTATTACCTACTTAACTTGAAGGGATATTTTTTAGGAAGGCTTCCGTGAGAGAGGGATAGGCCTGGAGATAGGCCTCATCAGAAGGTACCCAAAGGGCAATCGAAAATGAAGCTACTACCTACTTTTCTTGGAGGGCTCGAAGTTTCCTCGCGTGATCGCATCAGATATAAAGATATCCGCAGTAGAAGCAGGGTTACCGACATAGCTGAAAAATTGCCAAACAAAAAATCAAACAAAGGGCAGGGTATATTCCTAGTAGAACAAATGGTCAATGGGAAAGGTAACTGACACATCTTGAAGAATTGGTTTCGATTCCGGTACCAGACAAATATTTGATTGGCTTTCAGACAGTTGTTCAGGATCTGGGTGTGTGTGGTCCACGCTTCAAAATACGCCAGGCAACTTGAGTGTTACAGCGTACTAAATCCTGTTCACCAGGCGTATTACACACGTACGTTTTCAATCATTTGCGATAATACCGTCAGAGACCAAGACGTTCCTGACATTTTTCAAAAATAAAAACATGCTTTCGCTCAATGTACGCTCCGACGTATGCGGTACGGCAGGCGTCATGAAGCCTGCACGCAGCGACGCGGGCACGACTTTGCCACTTCATCGGCAGCGTTTCATAGTTTTGTATGTAAGCTGTGAGTACGCGTACACCGAGAGTATAATCTTCTTAGAGTATCGATGGCAAAACTAGTAAATAATAATTCCTTGCCTGGCCCAGTATTTGGCCACGGAAATGCCGTCCGCTGATGCTGTCCCTACGTGAACAGGTAACAAGGTAGTACGTGATGCAGAATGGAAGGTGGGACATGGTCTATGGAAAGACACCACACAAACACTGAAGATTGAAACCGTCCAAGAACCCCCATCTGTGGATATTGCCTGTGCTGCGCCCAACTTGGGTGCGGAATCTGTTTAGAGTTTTCCAGGTGGGTCATGGTAACTCGTGTCCAGGAGAGAGGCTCTCCGACGGCTCGACCAAATCATCAGGAGGTTTAAACTTCTCCCGCCAGAGGTCGCATCTCTCCGAGACGAATACGCTATGTAGCTAGCGTTCGTGGACAGTAGACCTTTAATTTTATACAGGTGTTTTCCCTAGTAAGGATGGGGCAATTTTTTATTTAAAATACTCATTGTTTGTTATCTCTTCTAAAATTGGTTCTGCTATACAATAAAGATTTTGATATAAGATCCCACGAGATAGAAAGTACAGCTACTTACCACATTTTTGATGAGATATAACACTTTTAGACTTAACAATCCGGTACGAACGGACATTAAATCTAATGCTGAAACTACATTTAATAGCAAACACTACCTCGTTTTATATGCGTTAAGAAGATAATCATAATATAGCAGTCATTTGCATTAATTATATTCAACAGTAACCATTATCATGGCCCTTCTTTTAGTTAATTAAAAAACAGTGTTTATGTAAGTAGGATTGTGTGTTGAAATATAACTTCTGATAGTCATGCTGTTAAGTAACAACTGTACGTTTGTATGCAGATTTGGGAACGGAAATTAAATGTGCAAAACCCACAATAGTTTTTGCAAATCTCTCAACTCAACAAGTTTAGGACAGCAGTCTCGGAGGTATGAGATTGTACAAATATTCCAATCAATTGTTAATTTAAGCATAAATTTCAATACACTATCCTCTTTTCTTTTTGTAACGATACATTTTATTTTATTTTTTGTCTTCTTTCTACTTTTATTTTATTTTTATAATTGTATGTTTTTTTTAATATTTTGTATGTTTAATTTTTGTGGTAATAATTTAATGGTGTAAGCTGTGCGTACCTATAATGGGCATGCATACCAGATAATACGTTTTAATATTATTTTTCGCAAAAAATCATGTATGTAATGCTGTTGGTGTGCCAATAAATAAATAAATAAATGAGTAGGTATCTACTTGAATTTATTTATATATTTATAGTTAACCAGTGTATATCAGTGGGGACAAATATTTCCAGGATAAAATCTACCTTATGTCCTATTTCTACTTGGTCTACTCGCGTACGTCGGTGTGCGTATTATTTTTTTTTATTCACTGTTTTCTTCTTTATTGTTTCGTATATACCTAACTAGTGTTTGTGTACCTTGTCTTGAAAATCCATTTTCTTTTTTTTCTAAGTGCATCCAACCGTTTAAGCATGAAGGACTAATAAAAGTAGACATTATAATAAACTTTAATGTATAAAAACTTTTGCCATTATAATATAAAGTGATAAAAACTATACAAGTCTAATTACATTAATTAACACAGAAAAATGTAAAAATAAATTAAAAATAATAAAAATATTGTTTTCGAAACAAAACCTACACATAATTGTAAAGCAGTGCACCCAGGTTTCGTCACCTGTCACGATACTATTACAGACAGTCAATGACTGTCCTTCATTATTTTTTTATCATTTTACGGCACCATTGGACACTCAGTCGTTTCCGGTCCTCCGTTAATTTACGTGGTATCCGACTGCAAAGCTTCCGAAACTTCAGATGCACAATTAAAATGTTTCGCAATTGGCTCATTCCAATGCTTAACTGCTTAACTGCACTAGCTTCTGACGTTTTATAAGTGTCCATGTAGGCCTATGTGAAATAAAAACTTTTGACTTTGACTTTGACTAACATGAATTTGCTGGAAAGTAATTTTTTTTTTTCAGTTTCAATAAGTTGTCGTACGGTGTCAATATTTGAGTCTGTAACCGCAGAGATAATCACGTCCACGTCTAAATTCTCCAAACCACGAACACAGAGCTGCAACATGTTGCTTCATCACCAAATGCTAATTGAAGTCTCTGACAACTCTATTGTTGTCTTGAGCCACAACGAAAATCACACAAAATCAATGAACGAAAATGTTCATGAGTTCATTTATTTTGATAGCGACACGCAATTTTTGAAAAGACGCCACAATGAAAATACAAATGACAGTCTCGTAAATTAAAAAACTAACATGCTCGCAGAGTTCCATTTTCGAATTCTATATTTATTTTTTCCATCTTTTATTGTAAGTGGCCAGATCCAGAGATTTTCAATATGCCCCGCGTGTAACTTTCGAACAGAATTGATTTACAATTATTGTTATTTTTTTTATTATCATATAATTTTTAAATTATGATTTAGAATAATTAGAATAACAAACGAATTATTACAGAACACTATACATTAAATTAAGAATTAAACTATGATTATTCTTGATATATTTTATGTTATGTCCAATTGTCCATTACGTAAGTGAATATTTAACAAGCAGACTGAAATAAATATTATAAACACCAGGAAAACATTGCATTTACAAGCAAAATCTAGAATAAAATATTGAAGGATATTTTAGAAGAGTTACAACAACCCAGAAACACACAGGCCAACTGAAAGAACATTTAGGTAGTCAGTAAAATTCTCATACTCCCTCTCGCTCCAACAGACCGGGAAGAATAAGTTGATAATTTCTTTAGAAGTTATCAACTTTTTAAATCACGCTAAATATATTTTAACCAAACTAGAGTAAATTCAAATTACATCCCCCTGTATACGCACAATTGAGACATAAAAAGTAACCACCAACCAAACAAAATAACTGTTTTATTCATTATAACATTAAAAGCGTTATCTGCCGACCCCGTAAAAGTTAACAGCCGTGGTAATACATTGTTATTTCGTAAGTGAAGGAAGTTAATAATAAATTGTGTATAAATAAATCATAGTTATTTGCTATCTCGCGATCTTGCGCACGCGCGGGTTGGAACTGTAATAAATTACGTCACGCTGTCACGCTGCTAGAGCCTTGGGGTAAGCAGAGATGTGTGGAGCACTTGCGGATGAAGGATGGCAAGATCATCTTACGTGGAACGTGTAATAAGTAACATTACGCGTAGACTTGTTTAAAAAGCCGATCAGCGATTATTATATTATTATTCCATTTATTAAATTTATGTACATGTTAATTCATTTTTTAAATATTTTTAAAAAAAATAAAATAAAAAGACATTTAAAAATATAAAAATAGTAGCCCACCGGCATCGGGAGCAGGGTCCAAGCTACCGGTGGTCAGGGCTCCTGAGAGAGGAATCTCCTAACGTTGCGCGCCGTGTCCAGGAGTACTGCTTTCTGGATCAGGCCCTTGATCCAGCTGCCTAACGAGAGCCTCCTTAGATGTTGTTCGAGGCTCTTGGCTATTAAGCCATTGGCCGTTACGACTATCGGCACAATGATTGCTCTATCCACTTCCCACATGTCGACAACCTCGCGAGCTAAGTCAAGATACTTAGTTTGCTTATCTTTCTCAGCTTTCACGAGGTTCTCGTCATGAGGGACCGCTATATCAACAATATATTATTATTATTATCCATCTTTTCTTTGGCCTCCCTGTATAGATGGAAAGGAAGATTTTCCATCCATACGACAACGTTAATAACAAAAATTTAAATAACTTTTTTAAACCTCCCTTTTTTACAGCTTGATCAATTAATTACCAAACCAGCATCATTGGCTTGGGGATAAACCAAATCAAAGGAGCATGAAATCAGATTTCACAAATTCTTCTTGCACCCGTTTTATTGTGTAAGTGGAGTGGAATTTCCTGCCGGAATCTGTGTTTCCTGGTTTCTACCACCCGGGCATCTTTAAGTCAAGAGTGAATATGTTGTTTCTAGGTAAACGCGCCATCGTTGATCGCATCGTCGCTTTCCATCAGGTGAGATAGCGGTCAAGCGCGGACCTATTACAATTAAATTTTCTTGCATCATAGGATAGGCTTTATCTAACGGTGGACTGTAAATGCTTTAGTAGAAATAAAGTTCTACGTATCAAACTAGGATAACACTTTGAAACTATTTGTTTTTTCTGTAGTCTCTAAAAGACAGTTACACTCTTTGGTAATCAAACTTAGAGCACAGTAACAGCTGTGCCCGCTACCGGTGTCTCCGTACAGATAAAATGTTGATGAAGCTATAAATAAATTTATCGCTTAGTTTCCATTAATTGGTAAAAATGATTTATCTAACAACTCTTACGAAGTGGGATTGGCTTTATTGCTATCTAAATTAACACGATATTGCTGCAATTAGGCAATAAATAGCGTCGAAATTGCTCCAGTGTTGAGCAAAACTTGTCATTTTATTAGGCTTTAACAGCTATCTAAGACTATCTTTATTGGGACACTGTTGAGTCTGATTTGGTCTAGCATTGAATGTAAAAACGACAGTTAAAGATGTGAGAACCATTTCCTAAAATAAATAAAGGAAAAGGTAAGGGAAAAGGAGGAGGTTAAGTTGTATAATAATAATAATAATATACAAAAAAAAAAAAGAAGAATATAATAAATAATAAAACAGATACTAACTTCTGCCAGAGGCTTTGCCCACATGATAGCAGAATATACAACATTAGTTTTAGTATATGCGAAACCCGAAACAGGTGTCTAGTATTTTTTATGTAAAGAATCTATGTATAAAATTCCATACCTGTATCATGAAAACTCACAAAGTTACCTGGTTGTCCGCACAAATACTTGATCACCAGACCATCCGGGTGACTGAGGGATAGTTTTGCTCCCGCACCCGACTGTGCGCTGGCACCTAATTCCTACTATGACCTGCCGTGACCTATGTTGTACTTAGTGTAGGTGGTGTCCAACTTGTGACCTTCTTTAAATAAATTTGAGAAAAAATATAACATGTTGTAAAAATTATTGGAATCGATTCAGTTATTGATTATGAACAAACTTTCAGGTTTCGCATATACTAAAATAATGTTGTATATTATGACATGAAATGAAATTGATTATGAATATTGAAATTTTACTTGCTTGCATAATTGTATTATGACGAATTTATATTTTAATTTAATAGCATAATATTTATTTTCTTAATAATTTGTATGTCAATTGGCAAAACATAGCGCACTACCTAATTTTTTAACATCTTGTATATAATTATCACCTATGTTTACGAATAAATGATTCTGATTCTGATTCTGAACCAATTTTTCACAATGATAAAGGAGTATTCAATTGGTGCAATATTTTTTTAAATTGGTCCAGTGTTTTTGAATTTATTCATTAAAAACAAAAATAATATATATATAAAACTATCCTTTTTTAATATTGAATAGTATTTGATTTAGGTATAGTACTATAAACTCTTCTTGAGTGATAGTTCTCCATTTTTTTTCTTCCATACGCATAAGAATTCGGTGCCACTAAAAAACTTCGTCGGCCATGCTCAAAACAAGAACGAATAACATAAAGCTTGATATTTTGCCGTAAATTTCTGTATCAAGCCCTTGAGAAAACCGTAAGACCACCATAGAACTTCCATTTCGAAACACAAATCCCAATTCACACCAATCTATTCCTATATACCTTCTACTTATCACTAAATCAGATGGAGAGCCCAAATGAAGTGCAGAGATAGGCCACAGCCTACCAATCCATTACCGGTAAAGAAACCCGACACACAACAAACTGGGCAAGCGTACAAATTGCAACCACTAGCAATTAGCCAGGGAAGTAGTTCTAACGGCTTGTCTGTAGTTACTTCTGTACAGTGGGTTAAGTTGGAATGAATTATAAGAGTGTCAGAAATTAGAAATGGATAGAAATTGAATCAAGGGCTTTCAAAAACTTTTACATCAACAACTAGCTTATGAGTCAAAGTATTTTGTAGTAAGTTACGGAGTAGTTTAATAAAGATTCAGAGCATTTCCTTTCAAATAAACCATTTACTTTTGAAATGTCAAGAAGTCAGTCAATCAGAAAAAATGTTGCTAATTGCACATTCTAAAGCGTAGATCTCTATGGACACTCTTTTCAACAATGCTTTCAGGGACCTGATGGTACTGCCTCGCTATTGCAGTGCTTCAGCAATGTTTGCCGACGCACTAGTGGATAGCATCCATTCATCTTCCATGCCTTAATCCGTAAGCGGGCAGCATCGCTGATACGCAGGGTGAGAGACAGGGTCAACAGTTATCTGAAGGTAATTGCTAGTAAACTATAATGCGCTTCTCCATCAATACTTGCATCACTACTTGCGATAAAAAAAATGAATTTTGTGTGATTGATTGGTAGAGTTATAGTCCACCCAGAGCGGGAGGAACTTTTTGATGATTCCTCATTTAAAAAGAGGAGGTAAAAAAGTATTAATGATGCGCTGATGTAATAAAGCGCTGAACCCAAATTTTTAGTATTTTTTTTTGTAAGTGCATTAAAGCTAGAAAATCTTATTTGTGAAAAACGGATATTCTACTTTATTGAACACTAGCTTTTGCCCGCAGTTTCGCTCTCATAAAATATAGTCAGGAATAAACCAGCTTTCTATCGGTGTAAAAATTTTAGCAATTGGACCACTTGGACAATTGTACTTTCGGAGATTACCACCGACAAACAAAAAAACAAAAAACTTTACGTCTTTATAATATTAGTATAGATAGCTCAATTTTTGCCTTAAAAACCATCCAATTCTGAGTGTGTCATGTTTTCAACTATATAGTGCAAAGTTCGTAGTTCCCCATTTCTTCTTACCAATGTCTATAGCTTTTTACCTATAAGGTATACTACTCTTCCTCGGTGGTCTTTTTAACTTTAATATGCTACGACTTGTCCATTAGCTCATAAATCTCCAACAATTTGTTTTGTAGCTCCATTGACCTTATTCATTTGATATTCATAAACTTAACAGATAAATTGTCAAGTCATTTGGTCGCTGCGGCCTCCTAACCTCTGTCATCGCCATTAAAATTTATGATGTCAACTTGCAAATCGTAAATTGCGCCATATTGTTTAGTGTTAACTGTTATAGCGATTTCAGTGACTGTTATTTTATAATCTACTGCCTCTATTTAAATTAATGCGTAAAATATTTTGTCCTGCGGCTAAAATGCAATGATGCATAGCTTTAAAATGGGGTACGAACAAATTGCTTTTATTAATAATTCATCCGCTAAAACCTTTCAAAATAAATAAATATATCCTCAATCATTTGCATCACAGAATACCGCAAACAGAATTCAATGTAAATTGAATTTTTGGCCTACTGTTAATAGTATCCTGTGGCGATCTCGTGATCAGGGCCCGTTCGTCGCAGCATTAGCATATCGGAATTATTCCATTACAGCGTTAATAATTTAAAAATAATACGCCGCCGGCGCACGCGACCTAAAGTTATGGGCCCCTGGAGATGCGGTTGCGAAACGAAATATCGACCAATCAAAACCAACCTTTATCTTCAAGTGGGTAAAGTTTATTTTGACCTGTACTCGTGTGCGTAAATTTCAGTGGTGCTAAACATTTTATTATGTTAATAGGCAGACAATATGAGTGAAGATTATTTGTGTTATAATTTATTGTTATGCATTCTGTTGCGTGGTGTACTAAATTCAAACATAATGTTCTGTGAAATCTTTAGATTTTCGAAGCGATATAACATCTTAAATGGGTTTGATGTAATCTTATGTATAACAATCGTGCCTTTAGAATATAACATCAAGAGATGTATGTATTTCGCAACTGATGAATTATTTATTAAGTATTTTGTATTGACCTATGTAATTGTTATAACTGACCGAGCCATTTTGTAATTCACTAAACATTCACTTATAATAGTTTGATGTCCATTTGTGTAAATTTTTTTTTAGTCATATACACTTACATTTTAATTCAGTATTAAGAGCCTATAAAGTATTCTTTTACGATCGTACGTGACTACAAGAAGTGCCGAAACACCTTGCCTTACTCATTGTATGGATACCGCTCGTATAACGTCCTGGCACCTCATTGGTTAAAACGCAACCGAAACAAAGAAATGGCAAGTTTATTGTAAGTCACGCTTATAATATTGCCATTTAGATGCGAAGAACCAACTGACATGGCGCAGAATCACTTTGACATAAGAACATTGGTAATACGAGTACCTACCCTGTTTTATGTTTTAATGGCCGGTATGTTATTTTAGAATTAATTTTCAGTCCAAAACGTTACATACAAATGAATATGAAATCAAATATAATAAACATGATTCAATCGACTTTATGAATTTCAAGATAGCATCACCTAAAATATATTCGACAGTTATGCTAAAAAGATTATCAATTTGGCAACCCTAATATTTATACAGACATACATGAAACGTTATACTGCACGATTGA
This sequence comes from Mythimna pallens, assembly GCA_961205895.1. Taxonomy (NCBI): domain Eukaryota; kingdom Metazoa; phylum Arthropoda; class Insecta; order Lepidoptera; family Noctuidae; genus Mythimna; species Mythimna pallens. The sequence continues at coordinate 25,344,009 of OY540828.1, read as the reverse complement.
CAGACTAAAAAGTAAAGTAAAAATAAAACAAAATGAAATTCACACAGTTCATCAAAATTTCATGCGTCGCATAACACATCATAGAGGTGAGCTTTGCATAGCTCGAGGATGACAGGAGGATGACACTGGGGGTCGGCGGATGGTAGGAGGATGGATGGTGGGGAGAAACAAACGGTTCAATAAATCAGCCACGTACGCCGCTTGCAGGTGTTACGCCACTACACGATGAAATATTACAGCTGAGATTAATATTTTAAATATTACAGATGGGACAGGATGGAACTGTGGAATACTGGTTGGAAGTAAATGGGGAAAGTTTTTGTGCTATTCTCTGTTTCATTGCAGAAATGACATAAGATTGATATAACATTATACAACATTATTTTTAGTATATGCGAAACCTGAATATAGTTTGTTCAGAATCAGTAACTGAATCGATTCCAATAATTATTACATCATGTTTTTTTTTTAATATTCAACAAAGGCCACAAGTTGAACACCATCGACACTAAGTACAACACAAGTCGTAGCGCACAGCTGGGTGCGGGAGCAAAACAGTCGCTCGGATGGCCCGGTGACTATGCATTTGCTCGAACAATCTTGCATAACTAGCTTATAACTTTGTGATTTTTCATTATTACGTGTTTCGAGTTTTGCATATACTAAAACTCCTCCTATTTGCGTCGTACTCCTCAATGCTGAGGGTCGTGACCTCTCTGCTTCATCACTTTCATTCAAACGATATTCTTCCATTTGTTTCTGTCTCTGGTGGTGTGAAGGTCATTGTATAGCCTAGAGTCAAGAGCGGTGCGGATCTGGTCAGACCAACGTATTAGGCTGCATCCACGAAGAGGAGGGCTGAAAGGCATGTTACTAGAATAGTTAAGAGTATACATTGTGGATGGATGGAGAGTGACAAGGAGGCCAAAGAAAAGATGGATTAATTATTTGAGAAATGATGTGAAAGAAAAGGGAGTTAGTGATAGCATGACAGGTGACAGGACAGAATGGGAGAAAAAACGTAATGCGCCGACACCAAATAACACGGGACAAGGGCAGGAAGATAATCAAAGCCTAGTAAATACATTTAAAACTATTCTAGTTATCAAAACATATTCTGAAAAAAGTTTTCACAATTTCCTGTACATAAATTTTTTATTTTCAGCCCACAATTTTTCAATTTTTTTTTTATTATTTTGTTGAAAGTTTTTTAGTATTACCGTTGCCATATCTACATAACCACCCCACTTAATCATTGCCAGAAATATTGCCACTGTCAGTCGACCGCCTAATAATTGGGACGCCAGTTTTACCAGAATTTATAACTTAATCATGTGTTGGAAGTTACAAGTAGCAGTTTTTTATCGCATTAATCTTATTTTAATTGGACACCGTATAAATTAACAGATAGATTATTACTTTTGATGTAATACCGAATAAAATTGCTTGAATCTTGATTGTACGGAGGATGATAATGATAAAGTGGTTTTAATTATTTTTATACCGGCAGCTAATATAATAAAAGTTCTTTTTTATGATTCTGGCTCGAATTACTTATATTGTTAGCACTTCCAATTAAGGTTTATAATTATGAACGTAATAGTATTTCAACATGTTGAGTTATATAAATTTTATTTCATCAACGGATAGAGGATTTCACAGACAGGAGCAACGTGTCAACGTGAGACATACGATTATGAACATTTTTTTAATATCAAACAACAGACTACGACTAGTATACTGAATTGATTAGTAGATTGGCATTGATCTTATACTTTAGGATGATTGGAATAAAATCGAGTGCAAGTATTATATATACTATTATAATATTGAGGATTTTATGAAGTGTAGAAACCTGCTATGAGCACTTACACTGACAAAATACATTGTCCTGACTCTTTTGTTGGATTTAAAGACCACTCCTAACAGTCCAATCTCAACCAGTAGCACAATTATTTAATGCCCACTAATGTCTATTAATAATTCTTGCTTGTACAGACTTCCGTCATCTGCAACTAATGACATAAATTAATATTATTCTAAGACTATAAATTACATTCTAACAATAATCAATAAGTAATTAGATGCTAATCTGGTTATTATATTCCATGCGGAAATATTATGAGGAAAAATGGGTGATTCTGAATAGAGCTGAAGGGACATCATTTAAATAATAGATGCCTTTACGAAATGAAATGGCTGAATTCCCAAAATTATATTTCCGTTTATTATCCTCTCCCACATATTAATCAAAATGACACATTTGTAGGTACTAAGAATAAAATCATCCTTATTACGAAGGTTTCATCATCATCGTAAACAAATATCTTCCGTTTCGTTTAGTTATAGATGTTTCCTTAGAAAACGTTCACAGTTTCACAATCATCTTTTTAATATCCCTGGAAACCTTTCATCAACGCAAAAATATTAACAAACACATAAATAATTTATTTAAAAGAAAACATTTCCTCATTCTGACATCTTTATTGCTATGACAACATTTTTTTTTATAATATATTTTTCTATAATAATTTAGCGATCACATTCAAACGTTCGCTTGGCTATAAATCTGAGCAAATTTAGGGTGATAATTTATTTTATGGGTCGAAAGACCAGCTTTTATTTTTATTCTAGTGACTATGACTCAGTCTCGGCAATAAAAATCATAATTCAGGGTTGTCACGGTGCCAATTTCGTGATATGCCATTATGTTTTGACAAAACACGTTATAAATTTGTGTAGTCGGGAGGAAGGAAGCGTTGATAGCTTCCTGTAGTTTGTTTTATTTGTGTTAAAACTTTTTGATGGTGATTTAACGCTGTCATTTATATGTTTTTTGGTGAAAAGTTCTGAAGCTTTTTTTTTTCTCAAAGGCTTTTGAGAGAAAAAGCTGATTTTTTCACTAAATTTCAGCTATTCTTTTGAGGATTAGTCACCTTTAAAAACGATATCATAACAAATAAACTCAATTCACATTTATTACATTACTTTTCTTTTTGAGTTAGGAAATCATCCAATGACTTCACTCTGGGTGATGCGAAAGGGCGTGTTAGATTTTTACTGACTATAATCTCACCTGAGTCCTGTAGTGTCCCTTTGCGTTCTAGAATGGCGGAGATTTTCTTTATTATTTAGCGAAAATGTGCGAAGTTCGTTTGTTTGTTTCGCTTCCACACCTAAATTGTTGAACCAATTGATATATGATAGATTAGACCTTCCATACATAATAATTATGACACAATTTATTCGAGGAGCACCTACATTCCCTTGGTATATTAGTTTTTTTTTCATTAGTTTTATTTCTATCGTATCTCAAGAAAATCTGTTTATTGGCTTATGTTATTTTAATGTCTTTATTTTGTCTTTGAAATCGGTTAATACTTATATATATATTTTTTTATTTATTATTCAATACTTTAAATTTACATTAATTACAAACATACTTGTCTAAAACTATTAATATATGATATCATGAATTGTAAACTTGGTCCATTATTTTAACTGATTCAATATTCTTTTAGAAAAAATTAGTCTTTCACGCAAGCAAAAACGCTGGCAGGAACTAGTATTATTATTATGAGCCCGTAGTGTCCCACTGCAGGGCAAAGGCCTCCCTTCCGTTATTTCATTCCTTTTTGTCCTTAGCCAATTCTGGCCAATACTTAAGGTAGAAGTCCAAATCGTCACGCCATCTCCTTCTGGGCCTACCGCGTCGCCGGCTCCTGTTGTTCGGAATCCAGTCGGTGGTTGCCTTCGCCCAATTTTGTTGCAACATGCGGCAGGTGTGTGTGTGTGATGTGATGTGTGTGTGTGTGTGTGTGTGGCTGTTCCGTATGGGATCTGTTCTTTTGACTCCGAGAGTAATTCGTTCCATTGCTCGCTGGCAGACCCCGAGTGCGGACTTTTGACGTTTCGTTAATGACCACGTTTGCGCTCCGTAGGTGAGAGTGGAAAGGATGCACATGTCCATGAGTTTCCTTTTAAGGGAAAGTGGAAGTGATCCTTTCATCAAATGTTTCATCGCCCAGTACCTCTAACTCTCTGGCAGGAACTAGTTAGTTATACATAAATAAATTGAGTCCGGATAATAATATAAAATCAATGAATAGTAAATACTAGTCTATAAAGCTTTTGAAAATCTACTACTTTATTTTAAAAGCGCCGTAGTCACTAAAAATTAAAATAAAAAAACTTCAAACAGAGAAAAACGTTGAGGAAATTCTTAATTACTTTGACAGTTCTAAATTGCGTTGTTATGACAATACATTTATTTTATGAATGAGACATACGATTAAAGTTGGAAACTACGTTGAATCATTCAATTCTAATTTATCGTATTAAAAATGAAAAGCAGACCAATATCTCGAATGAAACGAAAAGATTTCTCCAAAACACAATCATTCATCGAATCCTTTCACTAATTACAAAAAAAATAATCAAAATAACCCATAATTATTGGCAATATGAAATCGATAAAAAATAATACGACCAATATAATTTATGTTTTATTATATTTTATAATACATTCGACATCGATACATATCAAATTTCAATACTAAATTATACGATTGGTTAATTTGCGTATAAATCCAAAAATGTTAAATCAATTCGATATTTGGAGGATCGTAAAAATATATTTTATTTTCTGAGAATAGCTATAAAAGTCAATATTATTAATTAACATTATACGAAACTGTAGATATTTATTACGCGATAAACAAAAAAAGTTAAAACGTCAATTAAATTGTCTGTGGTTCTCAACAAATTAGCGGCAAGATTGATTGGCGCGTTATAAAATTGTTTATTGTTAGTTGTAACAGCTATGTTGCGATATTACACACCTACAGAATTTATTTCGTTATAAACAATTTCGTAATAAAACATTGTTGCTGGTTTTAACTTTTTAGGTACACCGATGACCTGGAGAGGGTCGATGGATGCGAGAGGCACTAACCGGTGGTGACACTTGTAGGAAGCCTATGTCCAGCAGTTGACGTCTTCTGGCTGAAATTATGTCCTTTTTCTATAGTTTATGTACATTGCATATATATACAGCTATTAATTACAAAGGCTTAAGCTTTTTTTTACCCGACTGTTTTTGATTGTAATCTAGTCCTTGACTGCGATCCCACCTGATGGGAAGCAGTGATGCAATCGTTAATGGTGAATCGCACATATTTATTAAGAGTATATTCACTCTAGCCTTGAAGACACCAAAATTATAATCGGATAGGAAGACCGTTGCAGGCGAATCGCTTAGTCCGGACCGTAAAGGTGTTAATAACGTAAGGGTGGAGACTCACCGTACATCGGTTATCCGATGGTCAAAAAGGCAATGTCGTAACAGTGAACAGTACCAATTTCAAAATCTTTGCATCACAAAACGATCCATATCTAAGTATAATTATAGTCTTTTGTACTTCTGTTTTAGAAAAAAGATAAACAGGTACTGATGCCATGTCTATTCTGACACCTACTCGCCAAGAATTAATTAACAGCTCTCGGATATTTCTTCATACGTAATTAATTACTATTACACGCCTTCGAACTCATAAAAACATTCACAATAGCTTTTGAAAGAACTGACCACGTTACCACATGCAGTTGTTTTAAACTTTATGGATCTGCAAACATTGGTCATTTTGCTTTGTGGCAAGTGTGTTGGTAATGTGGTTTTCTTAAAAAGAGGTATACGATGGCTATTCATCATTTGTATAACAACTAGGCATAAATAACAGATTTTGGACGGTTTATTCCTTTTAGTTAAGTTTAGTTTGTTCCTTTTAAATAAGAATTTCCATGTAGTTTTGGATTTGATGATTTTATCTTGATGAAAAAGAAGTTTAATAATTAAGTTTTATTTTCTGAAATGCAGAATATTTTAAATTAATCCTCAAAAACTCACATTGCATAAATTAATCACTGAACAGATTAAGAATGTTCTTCATAATATATGCTCGATCATTCCTACAATGACATTCGTCACACTTCAAAAATTATTACCATAACAGTTAAGCTGCTAGACGATAATTAATTTAAGACGTTTTTTTTTTATTTTATTTTAATCAGTACTTACGTCCAGCAGCCACACACACGACTTACTGACGATTTGGACAAAGTGTACGAATTGACATATTTTTATTTCATTTTATTTTTCACTGACTTTTTGGACTCACACTTAAAAACAGTGTGTGTCTGTATTTGTATAGTCAGAATCTAAAATATAAGGTTTTATAAATATCAGGTTTTAAAATATAATATATGGAGAAAAAAAGCGTTACCAAAACTATTTTAGGCTGTAAATCCAGCCTAAAAAGGTGACAACTTCGGGTAATATATTTCTTTATATTATATTTCAAGACTTTTTTTTATCTTACAGTACTAAATCTTCAGTGAAAAAATATTGTAAATTAAATGTGTCGATTCGAACACTGTATCCAAATCGCCAGTAATTCACACGCACGGTAGACGTTGGCAAAGATGAAACAAGACAAACTTGACGCCTAGCGCAAAATAGATATCTTTGGAACAAATAATGTAGGCCTAAACTGGATGATATGTCTTCATTAAAAGCTTATAACAAACAGAAACATCAACGTATGCCAAAACATACATACATATATTATAGCAAACAACCTAATAAAAATCAAAGTCATACTGTCAAAACCCACACACTTGAACTCATAAAATAAATCAAGCCAGGCAGGTGCAAAGCGGAGTATACCATTAAGGTAATTCAAACCTTCTACCGATAACAAGCTTATATTACACCAATTAACAGCCATTTTACATTTGATTTTATTGTGGCATAATTAGACTCGCCGAAGGTTTAAAACCACTGGTTTTATGTCATCTAGTTAGAAGCGATATAAAAGTTATGAGTTAACAAGTCGTAATTCTAAGGTAGGCAAGGCTAGAATTAGCTGGGGATTGGATTGGATTGGATTTTAATAATGTGTAGTGTCTGTTTGAGTAAACAGAAAGGATTTATTCAGAGACAAAATAAATAAAACACAGGTAGCGCAATGAGAAAATGAAATCGTAAAAAATAAGGAGAAAGATATAAAAAATGCTATAAAAGATTGTTTGAGAAACAACAAGGTGAGCTATATAAAGTTAAAATGTTGCTAATAATGAATAAGCATGCATTTTTTTATTTTCACTTCTTCGATCTTAGTTACTAGTCTGACTGTTTATTTTCTTTTAGCTCTTAGGTACCGCCATCTTCTGTTTGGTAGACATGATTGTATCACAGAAAGAAGAATACTATACTAGGTATACAATGTTGAAGTATATATTTCACGAAGATGCACTTTGTTTCTGTGCATGGAAGCTATTTTTGTGACATTGGGTGAACCTACACACACATCCAAAATCAATACGCCATGGTGACATAGAACAACGGTTACCTACTTATCATAGAAGAGAAAACGAATAAAGACTATTATAAAGAACATTTTTGTTTTAATTTTGCTTACACTATGAATGACTCCTTTAACATGGGTGCACTTACAAATATTTAAACCCACAAACACAAGACACTAGTCTGTCTGTCTCTAGGACATACAGATATTTGATCCGTGCAAGAATCAAACCCGCGATACGCAACTCTACAGTCAGTCACTCAACCACTGCTCCAATCGGCCATCAACATAAATTATTCGTTTCTCAAACCCAAAACACATTTATCACAATTCTAAAAATCCGTGTTCAAAACCGTAATTACAGTACCTGTTTTAAATTTTATGAAAATAAAATCTTAATGTGAAATTGTGTATGTTTGTTTGTGCATGATACCATCACTAATCACCTCAGCACGCACTCTGTATAATTCCTTCGGACATTATCGAACGCAAAACAAATCGGATGGCAAAAAACAACGGCCTGTATAATTGATGGTTGCATGCACAACTCGTGTGTTTAATTACAAGGTTCTGCACCGGGTTTTGCTCGGCAAACATTGTAGTAAAAAATCGGGGAAAAAGTAGAGGCTTGTTTGTTTTTTTTTATTTGTTAGACTGTCAACATGACATGCGTTTTCGCAATTCTAGAACTCCTTTTGTTGCTAGTATTGAGATATTTAATACACATTAGAAGAGCAGTCATGGATCAAACAGTTGTACTTTTAAGTTGTTAGGAAAGGGTTTTATTTATTAAAATAATGATATTGAATGAAAATGTATGCATTTTACTATGTTGTGCTAGATTACTTTAATTTTGAAAGTCGGAGTCAAAATACGAAGAAAAAAAAATCTGAAACACCAACTTTCGAAATGACAATGCTGATACGTTGACCGAAGAAAAGCCCAGCAACTCGATGAGCGCTCGGACCCCATGGCCCTAGTGTTTCAACCCCAAACGGCTCAAACTTTCGAAATTAAAACTATTTTGCATATTTTAGTTTTTTTTTTCTGATGTTGGTTTTTTTAAATTAATGTTTACAACGTTTCCTTACATTCTCTATTATAAATTATTCTATACCTATTCATTTCTTCTTTTCTTATTCTTTCAAGCAAAACCTCTTTGCATACGAATGAATTATAAAAACATCTATTTCTTCAATAATTCAACTGTTTGTATCGAAACGAATGCATCAATTGAAATTATGTTATCAATTCGATTGCAAACAACACGTACATAATTATGTAAATAGCATGCAAAATAGTAGTTATTGCATATTTACCATAAGATAATACACATATTAATATTTATTTATGTGCTTGTCAAAAAATATCACGGCATAGTGTATAGGCGCCTAATAAACTAGTGGTGAGATCGCAGTCAAGCACTAGTTTGTGTTATGTAAAAAAAACTATATATATATATATATATTCATTCATTACTTTATCATAATTTTTTTTATTTAAAAAACATTAATGAAATAATATTTAAAAAATATAATTGTTGTCTAATGTACACAAACAAATGGCTTTGCTCTTATAGCCGCTTTCACAGAAACGTAGCATATTTACGGATAGCAATAGCTTTATATCACATTCTATCAATGAATTTTCATAATCAGATCATAATTCCGATATGGGAAAGAGACTTATAGCAATATTCCTTTCTTATGCCGGATTAATGATAATTTTCTGACGTCATAGTAGAGCCCTTGTTTTTTAGAGATCACTTTTTAAACAAATTTTTAACTGGTTTTGCTTAAAGATAGTTAGAAGCAAATACTATTTTTTTCAACGTTGCTCCACACTGTGATTATTCATGTATCGTGGGTGTATTCACAAACATAAATATTAACGTACATGCACAAGATACCTTTTCTTTGTTTTTTTTGGAGATGGGAAAATCATCCAATGACATCGCCCACTCTTGGGCGGAGTGGGAGGGCGTGTCAGACTTTTACTGACTAAAAACCCACTCCTGTTCCTTCGTTGTCTTTCATACCACGGCCGAGTTTTCCTTTCAGAAGCAAACGCTTGGCCCCAGTAGGGTTCGACCTTGCTGGGCCCCTACGGTGTGCTGACATTGGAACAGTACGCGCCGTCGACGACTTGGGTTCGGCCCGGACGGTTACCGAACAGTCGGAGGGCGAGCTACCCACTGCTCGCCGTCTGCAAGCCCACAAGATACCTAAGCCCAGAACAACTATCTATAAGCATACAAGTATTGCTTTCGTGTGAGAATCGGACTCATGACATGCGGAGCACTAGCCAATCGCTGAACCACTGCGACAACAGTGCCAAGCGTAGTCACAAATTAAGTGATGGTTTTTATTTGAAGTAAAATTCTTTTAAAAACCATGATTTATGATAAATGGGCACCAATGTAACGTTTTGGAAACGTTAAGAGAGATAAATAAAAAAATATGTTCCTCGTGAGGTTGAACAAAAGCTAATTTATTAATATGGTATAACTTCCGCGATAGCAGTAGGTGAAACAAAAAGACCCGGAGTAGAGGAGACTCGTAGATTTTTTCCCCTAATTGATATATGGCCGTTTAAATATGGCAACAAAATGCCTACTATTTTTAAACCTACTAATAACATTTTCCAAAAAAAATTATCATAATTTGGTGTCAAAACATCGTGATCATAACCATTAGTGAAACTCATAGAAAACATATAATAAACATATTTCATGAGTTTACTATTTAATGTCTTCATAAATAATGACCAAGCAAGGTTGCTCCCACGCATCCGTTATAATATGGTTTCATTTTTAGGGTTCAGTAAAGAACTATGAAATGTTGTTCCGAATCTTAATCGTGTATGATTCACTGCTTTTTGATAAATAATTTATGGTATAAATAGAAAACAAAGTAGATAGCTAGATAAACTTTGATTTAGGTAACCTTGACTACTGTTAGAGCTGAGGTCCAATGCTTTCACATTCGACTATTCTTAAGAGTGCATCTGGGTTTGCGAATATACTTGTGTAACATTTACTGCCTTTTTTAGCAAATCTCCTTTGAAATTGACTACCGTGATTGAAGGTCAGTTTTGAGGTTTTTTTTTAATATATCTTTACAAAACCAGAAACACTTCTTCTTCTTTTCGATTCGATGGTAAACTCGTCAAACTCCTTGGGCCCAATATGTGGGTACATTAATAGCAGCATCGGTGGCACTTATCAAATCCTCCAAAGTGCCGATACCAGATACACTTGTATATGTATAACAATGCAGTTTTGTCATGTTGGTTTATAAAAAGTGACATTTTTTATAGACAAAATTCCAATAATTCACAATTATAATACGATTTTGAATAAATACAAAAACAAGAACACAAAAACACAATCATAATGACCACTGCCAATTACAAGCTCAGCGAGCTATACGGAACTCATTTCAACGAAGTTCTACAGATTGCCCTAAGTATAACTCAGCAGCATTTTTGAGTCTTCTGTGGAACTATATTATATTTCTATAGTTTATTGTGACTGTAGTTTATTACTGCTTGATTGTTTGTTCAAAATCATTGTGATGACAGGTGCTGGGGTATTTTTATTGTCTAGTGTCAATCGTTTGAATTTTACTGGCCTGCTGGTCTAGTGGTTAGTAGCCCTGACTGCTATGCCGGAGGTCGTGGGTTCGTAAAAACGAGCCTTGAGCCCATTGTCCCTGTACAAGGATAGTGGTTTTTTTAATACCTACATACTAATATATTTTATTAAGTTTATTTGTTTGATTCCCCTCCTAAACTTTCTGTCATATATTTAATCAATTTTGTATAAAATATATTTGTCATATTTTTTATAAATTTTTGTTTCATTTGTATTTGGGTCCAAATGGGTTAGTTAACACAGATTAACAATCTCTAGTACCCAAGCAAAAATTCAATACTTTATTGCGTTCCATAATGTTACATAGTTAGTATCTCATTTAAAAGATTCAGTTATGGATCCTGTCAGGCACAGCAAAGTCTGTTTTAAAGGAGAGAGAAATAATTGATAATAAATTCTATAATTGAGTGAAAGATATTAGTTAAAATTTATTAATTATTGCACTTTTAGCCAATTTTTTATTAAAACATAAGTAGACATATAGCATTATTTTAGTAATAAAACAATATAGTTTAATAAAATTAATAATTTTTATGTCTTATGTCATTAAAGTAGTAATTATTTTAGTAACTAGTTGATATAATTTGTTATACATATACATATTGTTTATTTATGTCAACACACATAAATATGTATGTAATTAGGTATTTATAAATTTATTTAGTTTTTTACAATTATTAATACAATGCACTACAATTATTATTAATTAAACTTGCCATGACAATTATTATGAACTTCTACAACAGCTGATTAGCTTCTAAATATTTTCTACCTTACATTAGGTGTGAAAAGTAACCAGCGCTAGTTAGATGTATTGCCATTTAGTTTTCAGGTAAACCTACGGAACCTTACATAGCATTAAGAACACGTAATGACCAATACAATATCATACAGCTGTTCTCTCCTCTCCACAAAGTCTTTCATAAACAATGAGATGCTATTGTTCTTCGTTTCGCTTCGTCATTTATACCGCGTACATCGAAGGACTGGAACTATTTGCCTGCTGCGGTCTTCCCGTCCAACTATAATTTAGGTGCCTTCAAGGCTAGGCTCTTAATAAACTAGTGGACCTCACCATCAATGATTACATCACTGCTTACCATTGGGTGGGATCGCAGTCAAGTACTGATTTATATCAATTAAAAAAAAAAAAAAAAAATGAGTTGATCATCAGTCCCCTTGGTTCATTTACTGCACATGCTAAGCTTAAAGACTAGTAAGTTCACTCAGAGATGCTAAGCCTATACAAATGTATGATGATGATAACGAAGATAAACCAGGTTTTGTCTGAAAAATGTTCGATTGACGTCCACTGTTGGACATAGGCCTCCCCAAATATCGCTATAACGACCGGTCCTACGAGTCTCGCATCCATCGGACTTCCACTATTCCCACTAGGTCAACGGACCACGTTGTGGGAGACCTTCCAACACCGCGTCTACCGATACGTGATCGCCGATCTAGAACCTTTCGACCTCATGGACTATCTGTTTTGCGAGCAATGTCTACCCACTGCCACTTAAGTTTGGAGATTTTTCGGGCTGTGGCGGTCTTGGTTCTCTTACGTCTTGCGAATATCTTCATACCTGATGCGATCACGCAAGGCATCTCCTAACATAGCCCTTTCCATTGCCCTTTGGGTGACTTTAAGCCTTCACTCTGAGTGATCTATAACATATGGCTCTGAAACCAGGTCCCAGGCAAAACCAAATCAAACTTAAATAATAAAATAAATTCTTTAAGCAGAATCTTTGCCATGATGCAATCGTCCGGCCATATGTAAACTACTGTATTCGTGTCAGAGAACTAAGTACATACATTTACATATGAATCGTATGTATTAATACATTGGCAATTGACACCCGTCTTAAATCACATGTTATAAGACCCGTTTCTATTAGCAAAGATTAGGTGAGGCAGATGGGGCGACTTTTATGCCTATAATATGTTGTGCCCCGGTGCGGTTGAGTAAAGATGAGAAAGAAGAGTTTGGTGGTAAATGTTTCATTTAAATAGTCTATCTCCATGCTGAAAGTAACTGAAGTGAATACATTTTGCTCCCTTTTATGCATAATTATGAATAAAATAAAGTTAAAAATTTTATTGTGAGGCATTGATCTAGGTTAATACGGCGAAAAATTTTCCTGCGACTGGAATGAACCGTTGATCATAAGTAGGTATCAGCGCGTCAAAAATTGTGAAATAATCATCATAGACTTATGTAAAAGTAAGCAATTAAAATAGCTAAACCATTGTTATTGTAAACTTAACTATAAAACGAACAAAGTTGCAACCATGAAAAATAAAATTATATAACGGAAAGTACAGTCTGCCGCAATAATCTTTGACAGAAATAAGAAACATAAAACAGCAACACCCGAGGCGGATCATAAATTTAACTGCCGTTTTCTAAAATTAATAACGCATAATTCTAATATAAAACCTTAATGAGTGGCGAATAAAGCGATAAACGGCTAATTTACGATCTGACCGGCCAATAAAAACTTAGCGATAAGTAATCTTAGAAATGGAAATCAATTACTTTGTTTACGTCCAGTTTGTGGCGACTGATGGGATTTTTTTTATTTAGTTTCTTTTTTGTTCAGTATAATCTCTTTTATTGTGAGTTGTATTTTTTTTTCTGGGATTAATTCACGCCTGTCTTTTACTGGATGGATTTGAATATTTTAGTGTGATATAGATTGAATATTGGTCATCAGGATCAAGTTTTTTTTATGGATTTTATATAGTCAAGTCAAGAAGTTTTTGTTCGTAGTGGACTTGATACATATTATTTCTTACGTGGAAGCAAATGCAAGTAGGTACACAATATTCCCCCTACTATTATACAGTTATTTTTTAATGTCTACTTTTAATAATAACCAGCAGACAACAAAATATCATACCCATTAGATTCAACAAAATTAAAATAGTATGCAATTAAGATTTTGTAGGACACGATAAAAATTAACATAATCATATTACTTTACATTAAATTACGAAAATATTTAAATTAAATGTGTAAAATAATAATTATATTAGTTAATTACTTTTATATTTACTTGACCATATGAGAATGCAGGAACACAGCGATACCGTTGCTCCATCAAGACTACCGGTATTTGTTAATGACCTTATTATATTTTAATGACATTTGTAATGGGTACTACTGGCACGAAAGCTCTGTATTTTAATTATTTTACACTGTGTTAACTTATAAATGTACATTTTAAGCACCATCATAAAATACTTGTTTATTTACTTCTAAGCCCTTCTTAGCAGCCTCTTAAAATCCTAACAGATATCACATTTACAAACAAAGTAACCGAACATAACACATTCATAAAATTGCAACGTCGTGCAATTTTATATTCAAAAATAACTTATAAAACCTCTATACAGCAGAATTAAATTGTCGGCATCGGGAAAAATAACGTTAATTTGCACAAAAATACAAGTAACATATTTAACGGCGGTATTTAAAATTTTACGACGGTGCAATAAGTGTAAAATTCACATAACATGTTTTTAACACCAGCATCGTATACGTTTCTCGATATAAAATCGGCGATCCCGATTTCGTATCGATTAAATCGAGTTTTTACGATATCTCGATAGATAAGATAATGTCGAGTCGGCGTGCATTATTTTTAATGTACTTTAAGTGCGTTGATAGTGTAATTTGGTAGCTGACTGTACACGACCTCGGATTTAAAGGACTTTTTATGTTAAGTGCGAATGAAATAGCTTTAAAATGTTAAGAAGCAGGTTTTGTTTTTAATTTATTTGGCTTTAAATTTATTTTTTATACTGCTGTAAAACATTAAAAAATAAATGTATCGAATTTCAGACGTTTTTTATTCGGCTATTATTACTACTCCACCACGTAGTAATGTAAATCAATTTAAATGAAACTCATAACTTAAAAATCGGGCCTTGTTGATTGAACGGCACCCCAACACCCGTGTCTCGGAAAGCACGTAAAGCCGTTGGTCCCGGTAGTCTACACGATAGTTTCAACCTAGGGTTCTTTAAGTCAAGAGTGGTAAGATTACTTCTAGGCAAGCGTGCTCCATCGTTGGCTACATCATCGTTTATCATTAGCCTCCCTAGCCAAGTTACGACCGTTTTGTTTGCGTCGTACGCCTCGAGAAGGCCACGCCTCCGATTGCTTTGTTTTGACGTCATCTCAACGCTCAGTCACGTGGTCGAGGCGTTCGACGCAAACGAAACGGTCGTAACATGGCTAGGGGGCAGGTAATACAGTGGTCAAACGCGAGCCTATCAATAAAAAATAAAAAAAATATTCGTAGAGCTTTGACAGTCGTTATAAGTAAGTCAGACGCCAGAAAGCCTGTTCATCAGTCTATCCAAGGAGTATAGTGTTGCACAGTAACTGGGTTGGTGAGGTCAGTCATGAGAGCGCATGACTGACCTCACCAACCATGTAAAACATGGGTATTCAACCGCATGTGTTAAGATTGGAAGCCGACCTCAAGCTTGTTGAGAAAATTCTAAGGAGATGATGATGATATTGATTGAATGGATATAGCTTATTGATATTTGTATTCATTTTTTACAAGTGGTATATTTAGCTATCGTAGTTACTAATAAAAAACTGGGCAAGTGTGAGTCAGACTCACGCACTGATGGTTCCGTACAAACTTACCTATGAAAACAGTTTAATTCCCCAATTGAGTCTCGAAGATTTTTCCGAATCGCAAAAAAAAGTTTTTTTTGTGATATAACTACAAATTTACAATTTTCACATTTTTTCCTATACTTTATTCTAAATTTCAGGATTCTAGGTCAACGAGAAGTACCCTATGAATTTTAATTCCCTTGAGAGTGTCGAAATTTAAGTTTTTTGCGACATAAACGGCCGTATCTTTTTTGTTCGTTAACTTAGAAGTTTGATTTTTTCACAGCTTCAAGAGACGGCTGACTTAACGTATATGGTTTTTAAGTAGACAAGCAGACAGACGGACAACAAAGTGATCCTATAAGGGTTCCGTTTTTTCCTTTTGAGGTACGGAACCCTAAAAATGACCAAGTGTTAATGTTTTGTAAGAAAATCTCACTATTACTGCCGATGG
Source organism: Mythimna pallens (assembly GCA_961205895.1). Classification (NCBI taxonomy): domain Eukaryota; kingdom Metazoa; phylum Arthropoda; class Insecta; order Lepidoptera; family Noctuidae; genus Mythimna; species Mythimna pallens. The sequence continues at coordinate 25,327,894 of OY540828.1, read as the reverse complement.
AAACCAGAAGGCTGACAACTTGTGATTCGATAAAAAAGTAAGAACACTATAATTTGCTGAGAAAAGTTATAAAATGTACCGATTTATAGAAAAATTGATACGCTTCTACTAAAAAATGAATCGCATTCGATATAGACGTGTGCGTATGCTGTGGGAAGCGAGCAGTAAAATGTCGATTCAATTTTTTATGGATAATTTTTTATTTGCTACTAGATGAGTAACAGTTTCAAAGTGTCGATGTAGTCACGATAATGTCCAGAAAATTCGTAGAGACGTGCATGCTATGCTTTCATATCCTGTATTCTATCATGAGCATAATCACTGACATCATTGCCTAGCTATTGTCGCTGAGTTAAAGAAAAAAACAAAAAATACTGCTTAGGTATTTTATAAAAAATTGCTCGTTAAACTTCAACTTCTCATCACTCAGTGCCTGGTAATGAGAGAAGTTGAATGGTGATACCAGCTTCTGACGTTTTATAAGTGCCCATGTGAAATAAATAATAATATGTTTATATACTAAAAAGTACAGATACATAATGAAACAACAGTTTGTTAAGAAGTTATACAGTTCTTTAGGTACTTATGTTGTAAATCTGTACAAAAAAATTTTTTTAGAACCCTGCCTCTCAAACTAGGTTTTAACCTGTATTTTGAGAAACAGTGAACAGCCACAAAACTCATATAAATACATTTTTATTTATAAAACAAACAATTGATGGACGATGTCGTCCTACCGCTGAATAATTTATGTGTTCTGTTTTAATTTTTAATTGTGAAGTGTGCAAATGATGTATGTGATGATGTGTGCGTGTAGTGAAAAAATATTTTTTAATTGAATTAAAAATAAATGGTTTAATTCTTATTTTATATCATAATCAGCAATCAGTTGCAGTCTAAGATTCATGTAACTAAATCAAAACCAACTAACATACTCGATACAGCATTCATACATTTACAACTTGCGTCCGGCATGCAAGCAATGTCGGTACACGCTAATAGTACTAGTAAATAACAGACAGACGGACATAATATTCTGTTTAAGATATTACTGTTATTGGTTATAGTTAGCCAATGTGCTGCTATCAATTTAAAGAAAAAATGGATACATTTTTTTTGTTAGATTGCTAGTTGCTAGCTGCTTGTTAGTTTGAAAACATTTATTGATTCAAAATATCTAATCAATAAAATTTTATTATCTGTTTAAATTTCATTATGAAATGTGGTCATGAAAATTAATTAGTAAAACTAATTTGGCTCCTAATATACAAGTATTTATCTACACTAATATTATAAACAGGTAAATTTTGTTTTTTTTTTTTGTTTGTAGGAGGAATCTGTGAAAGCACTGGTTCAATTGCAGCGGCGAAGCTGCAGGCAAAAGCTAGTGTTACTTAATTTAGTTCCGATTTTCATTTTATTCCATTTGAATAGCGTTTGTACAATTAATGCATCTGCTCATGTTATCCTATACTTTTTGACATCGGTTTTACCCGCCTGAAAATATAAAATTATCCCATGGGAACATACTCCCGTGATAACTTTTTATTTTATTTGATCACCTAAGTCCTTCCACACTTTCTTCTTCCGCGGGAGAAGAAAAAATTCTAAACTTTAAAAATTATATGTGCTATACCACAGAATGGTCTAATCGTGCGTCATTATTCAGATCCGTTCAGCCATTCATGCATGAAAAATTAACAAACATACACACACACAGGCCCAAACTTTCGCCTTCATGATATTAGTGTGACGACTGGGTTACAGTTACAGAAGACATGTACGTCTTGCCTCATCCATTTATGTACATTAATTTAACCCGTTAAACTTCCAACTTTTTCACAAGTCTCTTCTCTGCCAATACCGGTCAGTCTTCCCGGATGTTGCCTACCATAGAATGCCTCAACCAAAGACTTTTTAAGTTAGAACTATATTGGGCACACGTAGGCCACGTACGCCGATGTGGGCGAATTGGTCGCCATACATAGATGGCAACTAGACTTGTAGAGCTACATTAGATCCACGCCACGCCACGCCACGCGACGCGACTCTACCACGTCGTACCAGTCAGGCATGGCACACGTATGCGCCGGTCTAATGTAGTGCCCGCATAAGGCCGCTATCCCACTGGTGTTTTACGAGCGTTGGCGCTTCTCCAACGTCTGCGCAGCACCAACGTTGCGCAGACACGACGTTAACGTCGTGAGTTTCTAACGGCCTAAATTTTATTTTACAAACCTATTTCATCAAAACAGATTCTGTAAACACAGCATTACTCTTAATAAATTCACATAACTCACTACTTGCACAAAGAAGCGTCCAGCATGTGCGCTATCCAGCAATGTTTGATACTTTTTGCGCCAATTACACATACCGTCGAATGCACAGCGAAACTCGAGCGTCGCAGGATTTTGCAGAATTTTTATTGGCGATACTTATCCATGTTTGTATGCCTATGAATTGCGGAATGAAAGAAATTAAGTACATTTGTGTAACGGTACGCAGCTATATGGACATGTTGAGGAGGTAATGATTCCGTCATTCCTAAGGTTTCCTTACTTATAGCACTAGTTACATCTAGTAGTGTATTTTTTTTTTCTATCCTATAAATTTCGTTATTATAAAGCATTCGTCCAATTCCATTCACTCATGTGTATTTAGTTTTTATTTTTATCTCACGTAGCATTAATAGTTATCAAATTTGTAACAATGTTGGTAGTTATATAAATGAGTATTTTATTTGATCAGTTAGTTTGTATAACATTTAAACTGTACTCCTGTTTTTATTTAATAGTACGAAATATATTTTTTATTTTTTAAAACTAAAACTTTATGAAAAAATCACAAATTTTACATTTCCTGTTATTGGTCTGCTAAACAAACATACAACTGTATTTGTATTGACATCGACAGCTATAAAAATGAAATATTTTTAAGTTAAAGTACGTATAAGCTGTATTTTTCTTGACAAATCTCTGACAGAAATATTTTATTCAAATGTGTCAATTTCATTAACTATACAAATCACTTTTCATTAATATTTTTAGTCTTCTTGATCCGTCCACCATAATTTTATTTCAATCTTGAAAACAGCAAATTGATGCTCATCAAAGTTAATTGTCGGTTTACTCAGCCCTACCCAAATTCGTGTGGAATTTACCAATCTTTAAGTGGTGGTTCTTATAAGCCCTTCACCATTACTAAATATCTTTCCGTCAGTCTATATTTTTCAATCATAAAACTCCGTTGAGCATTAGTCCTCAGAAAAGGCCTCTTCCGAGTTACAAAGATTTTATCACCAAGAAATTACACCGCAGTTTAGTTTTATACCCAGACCAATTCTGAACCAATTTGTTTTTTCTATAAAAAAATGCATGTTTGCCATGCAATTATGAATTCACTTATAAAGTTAGTTCTTGTACAGAAATGGTCAAGTTACACCTTATTAGGTACATCTATAAAAATGTTGATCTTGTCGGTGAAACTAAATGGTTATCTATATTTGTTGTGCAGAATTAAATAAATTATTGGTTGTTACACCATTTAACTTTTAGCTATTAAATTTATATTTTTTCCTTGACTTTCATCTATTCTTTATTTGTTTAGTTGAGTTTTATGATCTCAGCTTTCTCTTTATTACAATTATTAAGCAGTTAAAAGTGTGCCACTTTTTGCCAACAACCTGTCATTTACCCATATTGTTAATTTCAGTCAAATTAAATTTTTGAGCTACCTATTTTATCCCACTTTATACCTACGAAGACATCTGCTCTAATTACATATTACACCAGCAAGAAATATCAGTTTAAAAACGTCATATTATTTTAAAACCACAATAGATTCCATTCCCCATAATACTCCTGTCTCCCCATCAATTACGTGACATGCACGTGTCAAATAATTCCATTCCACTTATACAGTAATATGCTCCAATTAATATATCCTTATATTATTGACCCATATAATTTTATAGTGGAAAAACAATTTGCTTTTTTCATGCTGCCAGAGAGAAAAAACTTACAGAAGACCCACAACATAAATTCAAAGATAATTTTGAAAACAGTAAACTTGCCTGTCCATTCTATTTTAAATAGGTATTTTTTTTTTTGGTTTTCATTTGTTCTTTCAGTGTCTTTATCGATCTCTCTTTCGACCAGAGTGGAACTTTTGTCTGTCCTAAGGTGTTGTCATCTTATAAAAAGTTATAATGGTGACGTCATAATAGCAACAGCTGCTAGACGGCTTAACGAGCGTAATAACTCAAAAGAATAATTATATAGCAAAGTGTATGAGTGTATGTGTGGTTATAAGGAGTTAGTGCTCAGAATTTTCTAGTAATGCTACTGTGAATTGGCAACTGTGTACCTTAAATATGTAACCGTTATTTTGATCCCAACCTTGGGGGTCCAGATGCCTCCTGCCGGAGGCTCTACCCGGGAATCGTTCGGTCCATGGCCCTATATGGCGCACCGAAATGGGCGCCGGTGCTGCGGAAGCAGCCGGCGGCCCGGCTGAACGCATGCCAGAGGGTCATGGCCATACGGATGGTGCGAGGATACCGGACGATTTCCCGCGAAGCGGCGAGCCTCCTTGCCTGCTAGCCACCATGGGATCTGGAAGCAACAGGCCTTGCTCGCATGCACGATCTGCGCATGGAGATGCAACGCCGGGGCGAAATTCCGCTGCCGTGACAAGTCGCAGCATGGCGGACGGAGCGCTGGCGGGTTCTCATGGAGAAATGGCGACAGCGACTGTCGCGACCCAGTGCTGGGCACGCCACAATTATGGTGGTGAGTCCCCTCTTTGAGGCGTGGTTGGAAAGACCTCACGGCGTCCTCACCTTCCGCATGACGCAGGTTCTCACCGAACACGGAAAGTTCGGGAAGTTCCTGCACCGAATTCGTGCGGATGCGACGCCCGGGTGTCACCACTGTGTGGACCGCTCGGAGGACACGGTGGAACACATGGTGGAGGTGTGCCCCGCTTGGGAAGAGCAACGCCGTGTCCTCGTGGGGGCGATCGGCGGCGGCGATCTCTCGCTCCAGGCCTTGGTACAGGCCATGGTCCGGAGCGAGGAGGAGTGGCAGGCGGTCGCCTCCTTCTGCAAAGCAGTAATGCTAGCAAAGGAGGCGGCCGATCGCGTAAGGCAACGGCAACGGTCCTCACGCCCCAACCGTCACCGGGATTCCGATCCCGATTTCCGGCCACCGTAGGTGCGGTCTTGCGGACGGCGAGCAATGGGTGGCCCACCATCCGACCGTCCAGTAACCGTCCGGACCAGGCCCAAGTCGTCGACGGCGCGTATTGTTCCACGCGCGCCTCAGGGAGATGTCAGCAAATCGTAGGGGCCCAGCAGAGTCGAAGCCTACTAGGGCCATGGGTAGTGTGAAAACGAAACCCGGACCCTGGGACAAAGGTAACGAAGGAACCAAGAGCGGGATTTGTCATAGGTTGATTTTCCCACCTAAAAAAAAAACCGTTATTTTGGTGGCATTATCTACCATCTTATTTCTATTGAAAACTGGGACTGTGTCACATTAGAACATATCCCAGAAGATCAAACAATTAACTTGATGATCTTAAAAATATGGGTTCTGGTAAGGATTGCGGGAATCCGATGGATGTGAGACACACAGGACCGTTCATTGTGGCGACACTTGGGGGAGGCCTATGTCCAACAGTAGAAGTGTTCTGGCTGAAACGATGATGATGATGGTGATTTTAAAAATGGAAACCTATTATTTCATTTTTAGCCAAAAATAATAAAATGTAGACTAAGAGATTTTCTAAAGGAGTTACTGCAAGCTTGAACGCAATGGGCAACTGAAGGAATACGAGTAGGTTTTAGTCAGTAACAGTTTTAGTCAGTTACTGTTTTAGTCAGTAACAGTTTTAGTCAGTGGCAGTTTTAGTCAGTTACAGTTTTACACACTCTCGCTCCATATAGGTAGAGTGGGACGAGTTATTTGATGATTTCTGCTTGTTTAAGAATATTTAGTCATTTACCATCGTCATAACAAGTAGTCAAGAGGCTGATAGTATATATAAGTACCAGCCTACTTTACTAAGGTTTACCGTGTGGGGTTTATATTTACTTGCTGAAAGCTTACCCCGATTAACAGTAAAAGCTAGGCAGACGATGATGACTTTTTTTCACCATCATTACCATTTCAGTCGAAGGACGCCCACTGTTGGACATAGGTCTCCACTAATATCTCCACAACGACCGGTCCTGTGCGTCTCGCATCTATCGGCCTCTTTTGCTAGCATTACTGCTTTGCAGAAGGAAGCGACCGCCTGCCTCGCCTCCTCGCTCCGGACCATGGCTTGTACCAAAGTCCAGCGCGAGAGATCACTGCCGCCAATCGCCCCCGCGAGGACACGGCGGTGCTCTGCCCAGGTGGGGCACACCTCTACCGTATGCTCCACCGTGTCCTCCAGGCGGTACCTACTGCCACTTAAGTTTGGCAATTCTTTGGGTTATCTCGGTATCCTTAGTTCTTCTGTAGATATATTCATTTTTAATTTGATGAGGCCAGGAAATTTGAGCACACCTCTCTCCATTGCCTTTTAAGTAATTTTCTGATGATGCCTACTATGAGTGACCAGGTTTCAAAGCCATAGTTATATCATCGCCGGCAACATGCACTGGTAACAAACTTTTGTCTTGAGACACTGTGATGTGTGGGACGAGAACTAACCATGCAGCTTCCCGAACACTGCCCAGCCCAGCCGAATTCGACAGTTGACCTCTTAACTCGAAGTTAGACCCACCCAACTGGACCGTTTGTCACAGGTAAATGTAATTGTCGACAACTTTGAGTGTGGAATCTATGATCTTGTAATATGTGTTGGTGTTACATGAGAATTTACCATTTTTCTTCTTTTTTAAAAAAAAATAACAGTGATGCAATCATTAATGGTGAAGCGTACTAGTTTATTTAGATCTTCTTTAGTCTCAGATTTAATTACTATTACGCCAATACATTTCAATGTTACTATGCTGCTAGAATCGTCACAGTGCTGTGCACAATAAAATTCACAAGCAATTTTATAATACACTAGTGTTTGCGTTTGGTCTTGCTTCTTTCTTAATTCATTATAAAGGTACAATTATTCAAATTAGGACAGAAATAAAAATACTCTTGGATTTGCGTTGTGGAAATGGTGGGCTAAAAATAGCACAGATAAAAACTACAAAAAACTTATATAGGAGGTCACTTACGCCTATTAATTTATATTAACTAGATTTTGGCTGCAAAAATAAAATATAGTCTAGGAATTAGGAATAAATCAGCTTTCTATCGGTGAAAAAATGTTTGCAATCGGACCAGTAATTTCAAACATTACCTCCTACAAACAAAAAACAAACTTTACCTCTTTATTATATTAGTGAATGAATGATAGTAATGATGTGTATGAACGAATTAAGGAATAAAACAATAATGATGAAGATAGGCTCGCACTTGACCGCTATCTCACCTAAATGGTAAGCGGTGAAGAGGTCACGAATTCATGATAGAGCACGCTTAGATATTCACCCTTTACTTGACTTAGCTTAAGTATATCATCACCAGTTCAGCTGAAAGACGTACACTGGTTGGATATAGACCTCCCCCAAGTATCGCCACAATTAACGGTTCTGTGCATCTTGCATCCATTTGATTCCCGCGATTCTCATCAGGTCATCGGTCCACCTTGTGGGAGGCAAAGTAGTTTATTTTATCGTATTAATATAGTATATAAAAAATAGGTAACTATTCAACTGTAGTCTGTGGTTTCTGACAGGCAGCTGTAACCTGTGGAACTTTAAGTCAAGAATAGGTAGGTAGGTAGTGAATAGGTTGTTCCTACAAGAGACACGCGTGCTTCATCGTCGACCACATCTCCGCTTGCCATCAGGTGAGATAGCGATTACACGTGCGCCTATTAATACTAAAAAAAAAACAGCATTACGATAAAATTAACACTCATACAAAGTATGCCATGAACAAATTCAACCACATAATTAATCATAGGTATTCTTCTTACAATGTAACAAACACACAGTCCTATCTACTATACACACGCACTCTTGCGCAGAAGGCAATTTTTTACACCTAGACATGTTCTTATCACGTTTTCACACTCGCAAAAAGACCATGTGTAAATCCATTATACATATTACACTTTATTAGGAATGTAATTACATAATATTTCTTCTATGTGCGAACATAGAAAAAAAAAACCGGTCCGGTGTACCATGTGTGGTTCCGTACCATTCCATACAACATTAAAAGTGTCTATATGGTATCTATTTTTACCTATACAAATCACGTTTGTTTTATGGGTGCCCCCTTCATTTTATTTTAATTAATTATTATTGAAGTGGACATACATAATTATAACTAAATATTCTGTGAATATTTCAACCGTCTACCTGTTGCCGTTATTAATATCCAGCAAAAAAACGGCAAAAAATATCACGTTTGTCGTAGAGCAGCCTCACGTAAATGTTAATTTTACTTGGTTTTTAATATCATCATCATCATTTCAGCCGATAGAAGTTAACTGCCGGACATAGGCCTCCCCCAAATGTCACCACAATGAACGGTTCTGTGCGTCTCGCATCCGTCGGATTCCCGCAACCTTCACCAGGTCATCGGTCCACCTTGTTTGGGGCCTTCCAACACTGCGTCTTCCGGTACGCGGTCGCCATTCCAGAACCTTTCGGCCCCAACGGCCATCTGTTCTGTGAGCAATGTGCCCTGCCCATTGCCACTTAGGTTTGGCGATTATCCGTGCTATGTCGGCAACCTTGGTTCTCCTGCGGATATCTTCATTTTTGATTCGATCACGCAAGGAAACTCCGTTTTTAATATGTGTTGTTATAATGGCAAAAAAAAAATACATCTACCTTTTGGATACGGAACCCTAAAAATACGTATAGTTTTTACATACATGGAATAATGTACGAGTATGTCCGTTTGTTTATTAATTGTAGGTAATTGAATTTGTTACAGTTCCTAGTAATAGATGAACCTTTGCCGTGTTAGGGTGATTGTTTTTTAATTACAATTTGAGTTATTAAAAGATTATAAGATAAAACATGACCGTGTTAACTTTGTTTGTAAGTGATAGGTTTTCTTTGTGGGATTAGCGTCATTCATTCTTGGGATTGCCTGTCATAATTTTATTATACTCGAGCAGTGGTGGCCGAGGGGTAACGGCCCTGGCTTACGAGTTCTAGGTCGCCTTACGAGGTGTAACCCAGTGTCAGGCGCTTTACTTTGTGTAATTTATTTCATCACCACTGCTCTGAAAACGGTGAAGGAAAACATCGTGAGGAAACCGGTATGTCCTAAAACCAAAAATTCCAAGACATGCGACATTCACCAACCCGCACTGGGCCCGCGTGGTGGATTACGGCCCATTCCCTCTCCTAGAGAGGAGGCCTGAGTCCCAGCAGTGGAAACATTAAAAGGCTGATTATGCTATGCTATATGCTATGGAGCGTAACGATTGTGTTTTTTTTTTATTTCACTGGGTTCCACAGTTGTGAAATACAATTAAGCCTACGTTACAAAAATGCTCTAATGACATAAAAGGTTGCTACAATTTATGAAGCTTCAACCCTCGAACTAGGCGAGCCTGTATGACAGGGAACAGTATCAACCCCATTCTATGTTGGTATTCTAAAAAAGTAATAGATACTAAAACTTATTAACTAAATCGTGCTGTGTATAGTGTACGGGTATGTATGCGTGTGTTTGTATGTCCACAAATATAATGTATTGTTTGTTATTTTTCTATGAACTCTATAAATAACACGTTTTACGCAAAGTTTTCCAATAAGGAAGATCATTTTCCAAAAATACCCATGCAAACAATTACAGAAATATAAAACATTGCTCAAACAAAACGACACGCAATAATAATTATTTGCTCAACAAAAATATTGTTACTCAAATACTGACAAGTAATTGTTAAAATCAACGAAAAGCCAATATTGGACTCAATGAAAAGAACAAATAATGGGAATTCGTTTTAAACATTAATATAATGTTGGTTAAATACTATCTAGATATTATATAGGGTGTCCCAAAATTAACGCAAGATTTGAATTAAATAGAAAAAAAACGTTGTCTTTTTTGGGTTTGGCAACACTGTTTTGCACAATTGGCGGCAAATTGAAATGTTGCGTTAATTTTGGGACATCCTTTAGTTTATGATACAATAAAAAAAAAAAACACAATCTAAAGAATAAAAACTGTGACTATCGACTAATATAGTAATATACTAATATATTTTGAACCAGCTCTTGGATCAATGACATTATATAATATTACTCACCTATTTAATTTAATTTAGTGTAATTTATTGCCATTTAATGTAATGTAATTTAGTGTATTTTTAATGTATTGTAGTATAATTTAATCTGACATCATTTAATTAATAGATACTAATGTAATTTAATTCAATTTGACATAATTTATTTAATTGATTCATTTATAATAATTCCTTATTTTATTGATTCTGTTCTTTTTTGTACCTTACCTATTTGTTAAATGTACAATTGATTTAAAATGTAATTAAAATGTAATAATTAGTTTACTAAATTCTGTAAGTGCTGTGCACACCTTTAAGTGAAGAATTCGCTGTGATACTGTTATTGTTAAGATTATTCTTTTGTAAATGTTTTTGCGAACTATTCGTTGGAGTGCCGTAACAAATAAATAAATAAATAAATAAATAAATATAGGGTATTAGTAGCACATAACAATTTTTTTGTATTCTTGTTTATAAAAAAAAATAGTAGATAATTAACTTATATATTTATGTAGTAAGTACGTTACAATCGAGAAAAAAACTTTTTCAGTAATATTCTGCTTCCTTTATGAACCGACTAGCTTCTGCCAGCAGCTTCACCCGCGTAAAATTAGGTTTCTCCATACAAACTTTGAACCCCCCGTTTTATTTTATATATTTCTTCTAGGGTGTGAAACTCACCGTCGACTCTGGTCCTTATTGGACGGTGACTACAACTTTAGATGCCCAGAGTAGGTATCTTCTGTGGGGAAGGCCGCTAACTTTAAGCTGCTAATAGTTTGTTTAAGAGCCTTTGGATATGCAACGAATTGGCTGACATGCAATAAAATAAATCTACATCCAGCAGTGGACTGATAAAGGCTGATAATGACGACACAAAACTTTATAAATCTTTCCGAAACTGTAAACAGTGTGTTAAAGTCTTACTGGATGCAGCTAGATAGCATAATTTCACACGAAACGCTTGGCTATAAAACCTTCACAATCTAGTCACAGAGGAGCATGAATCAACTTGGTAAGACTTTTTGCCTAGTCTTTGCTGCCCCAATGATGGCCGAAGGCCTCCCCAACATCCTTTAAGACATTGTTCCCCGTGCCGTCTTAAATTAGTTCTAGTGGTATGCGTCTAGATCACCACCTCTTTCTAGCCCCTCCTCTGACGGAGCTTTCCATCGGACAAGATCAATACGCTAGGCAATAATCACCATGCAGTGGGTTCCTGCAGAGACCCACAGCGTGGTGATGATTGCCCAGCGGTTTCTGTGCATGACCCACTGCAGACGTAACCCTTTACTTGGTACCTTGATTTTTCAGGAGGCGATAAAGCACGCAGTCGTACATCTACCGAATAAAATACGAATTAATGGTCAATGAGCATCAAGCTAGAACCTCAGAAATAAGGAAAATACCAGGGTATTCATAGCTTTACGAAGAAAATAAAGTAAAGAAACGGCCCTGCATATAAAACAGTTGAGCGTAGTCGCCGATCAGTGAACACAGTTCGGCAGTAAATTTCTTAGCAAATACACATATACATCAATGTTGCTAATTGACGTTTACAATCTTGCTCTGAATCAATATATCTGTATTGAGGTAAGCGGAACAACTGTTGCTTTGTGTGCAAGATGGGAGATGAAGCGGGCTGGAGATGAGTGACATAAGCACTCTGAGCATTATATATGCTTACAGAACCTATGTATTATTATTCGCTCTCAACTAAATCTGGTAAGCAGTGGCAGCTTTATTTCTAGGTCATGCCGGTTTCCTCACAGTTTCGAGAACAGTAATGTCTAAATATTTTGTCATTAAATTAGGTAGGGCTATCCTAGCGAGCATATATAAGTCAAACGCTAGAAAATCCCAGTAGGGTTGTAACCATTGAGAGATTGTGTATTTGTCATGTTGTTTTCGTTGTGTATTTGTTGTCATGTTGTGTTTGTTTGTCGTATACACCCCTATTTTTTAATTAGTACTAAAAAAAAACATTGTTGAGGTATCGGAAGTCACTTCTATAATAAAACCTACTGACATTGCCTAAATTTCAAGAATGTAAAGATAAAGTAATTTACTATTTACACGCATTTGCTAGTGTAGCTTTGTATAAATGACGAAACTGAAGCCTAAAGATATAATCTCTCTATACACCACTAATTTTTAAATAGTACAAATACTTAAAGACTACTTATTAGAAAAGGTCTTGTTATTATTTAAGTAAAGTCTCAATAAACAATAATCATAAACAGCAAAGTTATTAGCGTTTGCTTATATCCCAAAATGTCACTCAATTTATGGAAATATTGTACAGGTTAAGAATGAAAAACAATGGAAAAACACTGCGCGTAGTATTTTGTAGTAGAAATTGTCATGAATGATTGATTCGATTATGAATTTACTAATCACGACAAATTTTTGTGGACATATTTTGGTTTTTGTTTTATTTTTGACTACAAAAATATGACCAGTAACAGATACGGACAGAGCCACAATTTTTTTTTTTAGTACTAATTAAAAAATAGGGGTGTATACGACAAACAAACACAACATGACAAAAAATACACAACGAAAACGACATGACAAATACACAATCTCACAATGGTTACAACCCTACCGAGATTTTCTCGCGTTTGACTTACATATCCTCGTTAGGATAGCCCTACCTAATTTAATGACAAAATATTTAAACATTCTGGCCCAAGACACTTTCAATAATCATTAAATTATAACTTAGCAATTTAAAATTATGACATGATATTTAAATGTAATTTTTTGGTGAAACATGCTAAAAAAAAAAAAAATACCATGAACATAATTATTATTTAAATATAAGAATTTAGCTAAAAGTATTAAACCAGAAAGAAAGAAAGAAAAAGTTCTGGGCCACAACTATATGAAACTATTTTTAGTACATTGGGTCGTAATGTGTATTGACCTAAATTAAGGTTGGGCCTTTCGAGGATAAAACTTTTATACATTCTGATGTAACTTTTGATACATAAAACTAGTGTGAAGGTTCTGGTACCCATAACGCAAGTCTTCTTTCTTTTGGGCACGCCATAATCATGGCAGTAAGTCCCCTCTTTGAGAAGTAGCTGGAAAGACGCCACGGCGTCCTCACCTTCCGCATGACGCAGGTTCTCACAGGACATGGTAAGTTCGGGAGGTTTCCGCATCGGATTCAACTTAACAAGCAGGATATAGATTTGTTCTGTCTCCTGATAGGCCAATAGGCACAAAGGAGCGCTGTAACTGGACTAAGCTTTGTTTCCAAACTTTTTTTATTAGTCTATACTGTGTTTCAATAAAGACCTCCAGCAATTAGTCTAGAGACTGTGTCATGGCTTGTTGTGGGGATAATACCTAAAGCCTACATCATTATAAATCAGTTGCGTGGTCTGGAATAGTTTGTTCACTCATCACCCACAAAATCTGGAAAGGATTTCCACTCTAATCGGCATTCTGAATTGACAAATATTTAAATAAACTTGTACTGATACAAGATCCGCTTGATCCTTTAGTTTGCACCACCCACCATCATCAAAATGACACCGGTAAATATTCATAATTCATTTGCAATTAAACGCGTTGCACACACAGCAACCCACAAATGGCGCAAATGAAGTTGTTTCATTAACTTGATCTCGTTGGCGGGACATTATAATTTACTATTCATTTTAACGTCCATCAGTTTTGTGTTCTGTGGTCATTTATGAATTAATAGTTGGAAGAACGTATTGATGGTTGAGGGGTTAGTTTTGAATTCATACAAGGAATTTTTGTAGACAAAATAGTAGAACTCTTTATCAGTGTCTGTGTGCCCCTACCGCTTTCTAATTACGAGTATATAAATTTTTCTTTTTCCTTGAAAAAGAAACCTTTCAAATCAAAGTTAACTAGTATCTTCTGGGCATGCTCGTTCCATCGTAGTGAAACCTATTTTTTATTAATGATTGATTCTTAGTTTTCTAGCTGTGATCAATATTGTTAAAACTACAATTGAAACCTGAATTTATAAGTTATAACTATATTTTTTATACCTACACAATTCGACGATTCCTTGGGATTATTATCGACATTCATAAAGGCAAAACCATTGGTGCAAGCTAGTCTTATATAATGCCAGCGTGTGTTGACACACCTCATCTCTCATTCGTCATGGACGCCGAGATAATCTCCCTGAGCTTCACGTCCGGAGACGGGCGTTAAATCTGCGATGCTGTTATGACACCTTAATGCTTGCCGGATCTGCGACCAAAGATCTTATAAACAGACGAGCATGGTATTAATATGAGGTTTTGTACCTAAGTGTAGTGGCATTCATGTCACCGTAAAGATACTAAAAGACAAAATCCAATATGGTGTTATCAGAGTTCCTCACATAATTGGAACATATACGACTGTCCAAAAAACAATTATTGGGCAGTCGCCTGGAGCAGACATGACTTCCATCCAGTCGGAGGATCCTCCCTTTTTAATAGAGGTTGGTGGGACACCCGGTTCAATATGCGAAACACTGACCTGATTCCGAGCAGACAGGTATTGTGTCTGACCTGGGCAATTGTTCAATAGCTGTTCTTTCTTTCCTCGAGGAAAACACCGTGAGGTAACCGGCATATCCTTGGATTAAAAATTCAAAGATATGTAATACCCACCAACCCACACGGGGCCTAATAACAGATGGTAGATAGATAGGTCCAATTTATTTTTGAGTCTTAACTTTTTAATAACAAATTAAATACTGAACAACACTATTAACTTTTTACAACATTCTCACACCTTCCCTAATTTAGAAATGCATATAATATGCAAATTCTATGTGAATAATGCGATTATGCCTAATCAAGTCACCGTCTTTTATATGCGGTAATAAATTATCCGATTATATTAACATTTGGTTCGTTAGGTTGAAAGTGTTTGCAACATTTAAAGATCATTCATTATGGACACAACACTCATTTAAATGTTAATTATCAAAACAGTTGTATCCATTATGATATCGATTGATATTTGACGGTAGTTAATATTTTATTTATTTACATAATTTTCGTGTTCATTTTCTATTTTAATGTGGGAACGAAAATTAATGTGGAACGTGTGTGTTTAATTAATCCGAAATGGAAATTTTATTGACTATAATATTGTTGACAACCAATAATATTGGTAAATATGCTCTTTAAAATGGACATGAGTTCTTTCATAGAGTAAGTACTTTTTAATGACCTGTA
This sequence comes from Mythimna pallens, assembly GCA_961205895.1. NCBI lineage: Eukaryota > Metazoa > Arthropoda > Insecta > Lepidoptera > Noctuidae > Mythimna > Mythimna pallens. Next base: position 25,312,364 of record OY540828.1, on the reverse strand, counting down.
AATATATAACGGGTGGCGCAAAAGTAATGTCATATTTTGAATTGTCTTACATTTAGTTAGAAATTAAAAGGATGGACGCATTTTGCATGCTTCTCTCGCAAAGGAGCTTCTTACTCACTTGTATAATTGTATAATAGATTACTTAGTTAAGGAAACCTTTGTGAAGAGAGAACAATAAAATTTATTATTATATTATATTTTGGAGAATGTACGCGGGAATTGCAAAACTTAATTCCGTCATCTCACTTCAACCATCGGACAACCCGACGTACGGCGAGTATCCACCCTTCCATTGTTGAAACCGCTACGTTCCGGACTTAGCGTTTCGCCTCGTCGTTTATACCACATACATCGAAGGACTGGAACTATTTGCCTGCTGCCGTCTTCCCGTCCGATTATAATTTAGGTGTCTTCAAGGCTAGAGTGAATAGACTCCTAATAAACTAGTTTGCCTCAACATCAATGCCACCCTATACTTTAAATTTCATAATATGTACCTACATACATTATGAACTTACTGTTTGTACTGAACCTAACTATGTACGAGTAGCATACATAAAAAAAAAAAAAAACAAAATACACTCAACCGTCAAAATTATTCCAAATCGCTGTCATTCGGAAATATTCTCAAAAGACTAGCAGTATTGCATTTTGAATAGCAATGCTAATTCTTTGGACAAATAATGAGCAAGCCTTCTGGACACGCAAAGTGTCGATCAGTCGGTGAAAAAGCATAAAGTATGATAACTTTTCAGTTGTCACACTAATATTTTGCAATGCCATTCAGTCCGCCTATGTACCACTACTGTTCGTGAAGTATAAATAAATAAATAAATAACTATAAAGGCGAAAGTTTGAGTGAGTTATTTGTGTGTATGTGTGTCGTCACGCTCGAACGCCTTAACGGATTTTGATGAAACTCGTTACACCCGTAGACTTTGTCCTAGAACAGCACATAAGAGACTTTTTATCCTGTAAGTAGGTTTCCTTGACATAATTTTATACCATCACGCCAGTGAACCGCTGGTATCAGCTAGTTTTTCATAAAATAGGACCAAATTGGATTCTAAGCGATACTTTGAGAAAATTCAAACTTTAGAAGCTAGGTCTCAAAATATGTATAGTAAAGAACACTATTTCAATTGGATGTTTCCCTTGAGGACAACCCGTTTTTTTATATTAAAAAAAATAATAATATTGGGACCATTTAAAATGACCCTTCCATCAAGAACGATTTCATAATAAACGTCCCACTCCAACGATCATGACAACTCCACTATCACACCATCTCCAAGATACATCAGACCACAACACAATGACCATTTACAATGACAATCAACGAATAGCTTAAACACTTGATAACAACATTAACATGTAACTAAGAACATGATCAATGTTATCACACGATCTACAAGTATTTACATACAATGTTGATATGTGTGCAGGAAGAGAGATTGTATCTTACAAATGTGGTATGGACGGCAATTACAGCACGAAGGAAAAAATTACGTCATTTTGTGTTTAAAGAAAATGTAATTGTGTCTCATTCCAGTTAAAGAGTGAAGTTCAGTTTAGACCTATAATGCTTCCCCACCAACTGTGTTCCCACGTTGTCGTCGTGGTGGGGCTTGCGTGTCTCTGTGATCTTGAGGGCTATGCCGGTAGAGCTACTCGTGCCAGAAGGCCTCAAGTGAGAGACCAGACCAAGAGGAACACACACAGGCGGAGTCTAGACGGACCGCCACGGAGGTTGCGCTGTCCAGAAGCATCGGCACCAACAGCTGTTGGTATTTTTGGACAGCGGTTTTGGGACAGTGGGTTCGCCTCGGGTACGCGTCTGCTCATCAGACGTGACCATGACGGCGAACGTGTTATTGGGGACCCCACCCCATTGACAAAAAGGCAAGCTAGTTTAGCACCAACCATGAGCGCGAGTAGAAAAGAAATAACTACCCCAGGAGGGTACCTGCATGCAGGAGAATCCCTCCCCGAGCAGAGCTCGGGCTGCCCCTCGTATTCTGGGGGGGGCAACTACCGCCTCGGGTTTTCGGACCCTGTACCGTCCTCTGTGGACGCACTGAGCCACGGTGGCTCACCCGCCGGTGGCGCGGAGTCCCTGGGACCCGTTCCCAGCACGTCTGCGGCACCAGCGGGTACTGAACAGGCCAGCAGGAGCTTCGGCCTTAGAGAGGTGAGCGGAGATGCGGTGTCGGATTCCGATACCGGATCTTCGCTCACTCCGGAGATAATGGAGGTTGCAGTCACCTCTCCCAGGAGGAACCAGTTCCTCCGGAAACGCCCCATGTCGGGGGTCGGTCAGGGGTCGTCCTCTGACGAAGCTTCGGCCCGTAAGATCTCCACCGCTGGGCGGGGGGCGGGCCGCAAGACAGGAAGGGGGAGGGGGCTCGCTGCCCAGGATGCAGCCAGGCGATCTCTGGAAATCGCCAGGGAGGGGCGCCTCTCCGGGGCAATCAGTGGTCAGGCCAGCCCCTCGGAGCCTTCTGCAAGCGACCCAGATGGCATGGAGGAGGCAATGGCCAAATTCACCGAGGTCGTGGTCGCCGCCTTAACAAGCGTCTCCAAAAAAAGAGAGAAGTCGAAAAAGAAGGAAGCAATATCCCAAGGTACGGCCTCCATCTCGGAGGCACTAGGTACCGTCTTGGAGCCCCTCAATAAGAGGATTGGACGGCTCGAGGCGGACCTGGCCAGTCTCCGAGGAGCTGGTCCCGAGACGGCGCCAAAAGGAGGACGCAAACGGCCACAGCCCCAGTCACAGACCCAGCCAGAGAGCAAGGTGCTGACCCTGCTGCGGCAGGAGCTGGCTGCCTTCCGGCAGCAGCAGCAGCAGCAGCAGCAGCAGCAGTTCCAACAGCGGGTGCAGCAGCAGTTCACCGTTCTGGAAGGCATCGTGCTGCGCCCACCGCTGACGGCCCCCGGCCAACGGAAGGTGGCGTCATACGCTGCCGCCGCCGGGGTCTCAGCTGCTGCGCCTAAGCCGGGCCTGTCGGGGCAAAACAAACGCGGGTCCACGGTGGTATCGGTACCCGCGAGGCCAGCCCCGGCTGCTAAGCAACGGAAAGCGGCAAAAGCTCCTGCTGTGGCGGCGAGCCGGCCTCCTTCGCTACCCCAGCCTATGGATTCTCCGGCCGACGCCGAATGGCAAGTGGTCGGAGAGAAGAAAAGGGCGGGCAAAGCGGCTAGGGCGGCCAAGAAGCGAGAAAGGCGGCAGCAGCGCAAGAAGAGGGCCCTCGCGGCTAGGCTTCGTGCCCCGACATCCGCAGCAGTAGTGATTACACTACAGCCAGGTGCGGAAAAGAAGGGCGCGACCTACAGCGAGGTGATGACCAAGGCGAAGCGGGCGGTGGACCTCACCGAACTTGGTATCGCCAGAGGATTGCGAATGAGGACCACCGCGACCGGAGGCCGTATGCTGGAAGTCCCTGGTGCGGACAGCGGCCCCACCGCGGACGCTCTGGCTGAAAAAATACGAGCGTCCCTAGACGCGGAGGTGGCCCGAGTATCCAGGCCCACGAAATGCATCGATATGCGCATTATGGGCCTGGACGACTCCGTGACGGAGGACGAGGTGGTGGCCGCCGTCGTCAGGACAGGAAAGTGTCCTGGCGACCAGGTGCGGGCAGGTACTATCCGTGCCGACAACACGGGCATGCGAACCGTCACAGTGAGCTGCCCCGTGTCGGCGGCCAAGGCCATAACTGGGGAGGGTCGAAGGCTCCTGGTGGGCTGGGTTTCAGCGCAGGTGAAGCTGCTGGAGCCCAAACCTCTGAGGTGCTTCCGTTGCCAAGTGAGCTACCATGCGAGGGTTTACTGCACCTCGGAGGTGGATAGAAGCGATCACTGCTTCCAGTGCGGTCGGCCGGTTATGTGTGTGCAGCGGCTGGCAAGCCAGCCGACCATCGGGCTGGGAGCAGGAACTGCGTTCCCCCCGCCAAAGCCAGGGTAAGGGCAAGAGGCCCTCCCCCACCACCGCCGTCACCGCCGCAGCCGCCGCTGCCACCACCACAGCCACCGCCGTAACTGCCGCGGCAGAGCCCTCACAGGGGGCTCGGGAGAAGACTGTAATGAACTGCCAGTAATTGCTCCATTACGTCTCCTCCAGGCAAATATCAACCACTGCGCCCCCGCTCAGGATCTGTTGCTTCAAAGCATGGCGCAGTGGTCGATCAATATCGCCGTGGTCACTGAGCCGTACTACGTCCCACCCAGGGCTGGCTGGGTGCAGGATCTGAACGGCTCGGTGACATTGATTTCGTCGGCCGCCGCCGGTACCCCGTCCCTAGAGGGTGTCAAGAGGGGACGAGGTTGCGTGGCAGCACGGTTCGGGGACATCGCAGTGGTAGGTGTATACCTCTCCCCGAACCGAACTCTCGCCGATCTCCACAACTCCCTTATGGAGCTGAACATCGTCGTCGCCGGGTTTCAATCCCTCCCTGTGGTTGTTTGTGGGGACTTCAACGCCAAGAACTTGGCTTGGGGTTCCCGGTACACAGATACACGGGGCCGGATGGTGGAGGACTGGGCCCTGGAGTCAGGCCTGGTCGTCCTAAACCGGGGTTCTGTCCCCACGTGCGTGCGGATGCAGGGCGAGTCCGTGGTGGACATATCGTTCGCGAGCCCCGCTCTGTCTCCGCGCGTCATTGACTGGCGCGTCATGGAGGGGGTGGAGACGTACTCAGACCACCGGTACATCCGGTTCGACGTCTCCGCCCAAACCTTTACCGCGCCGGTCCGACAGAACCCATGTGGCCCGCGGTGGGCACTAAAACAGCTGGACCGGGAGCTCCTCCTGGAAGCCGCTATCGTACAGGCCTGGGCGCCAGCACCGGACAGGCCTGTCGACATAGATGCCGAGGCGGAGTGGTTCCGGGAGGCCATGTCGGAAATATGCGACGTGGCAATGCCCCGAGTCCGGCCAGGACGTGCCCGGCGTCAGGTGTACTGGTGGTCACCGGAGATTGCGGAACTGCGCAAGGCATGCGTTGCCGCACGGCGCCAGTACACAAGACACCGCAGGCGCCGCATTCGCCCTCCGGATGCGGAGGCCATAGAGGCGGAGCTGTACGAGGGATATAGGGTGGCGAAGCGCACCCTCCGAGCGGAGATACGGCGAGCTAAACTAGAGGCCCGCGACGTGCGGTTGGGGACTCTGAACGGAGACCCATGGGGACGCCCCTACAAAATGGTGCGGGATAAGCTCCACGCCTGGGCTCCCCCGCTGACACAGAGTCTCCGGCCTCAGCTCGTAGAGGGTGTAGTGAACGCTCTGTTCCCTTTGAGGGAGGAGCATTCCTCCTCGCCAACGGCTCCGCCTCTCGCGGTGTCCGACGCGGACCACGACGGCGATGACGACGACGAAACTCCGGAGGTGACCGAGGTAGAGATGAGTGTGGCGGTACGAAGGCTAAACGCTAAAAATACCGCCCCAGGACCCGATGGCTTGCCTGGGAAAGCATGGGTCCTGGCCATGGAGGAACTCGGGCCTCGACTAAGAGGGCTGTTGAGCGCATGTTTGGAGAGGGGCCAGTTCCCACTTCGTTGGAAGACTGGGAAACTGGTCCTTATCGCGAAGCCGGGCGCCTGCGGACTCTCCGTCCGCATACCGGCCCATAGTGCTGCTCGACGAGGTGGGCAAGCTCTTTGAAAGAGTAATTGCAGACCGCCTCGTCGCGCATTTAGCGCGGGTGGGGCCGGATCTTTCGGACAGCCAGTTCAGCTTCCGCAGAGGGCGCTCCACGGTGGACGCCATCATGCGCGTGCGAGCCCTCACGACGGGGAATGCGGTGTCCCGGGGCAAGGTCGTAGTGGTGGTGTCCTTGGACATCACCAACGCCTTTAACTCCCTGCCCTGGAGTAGCATTAGGAGGGCACTCCGGTATCACCGGGTGCCCGAATACCTCCGTCGTTTGATCGAGGCCTACCTGAAGGACAGGTTTATCATCTACCCTGGTCACGAGGGAGAGTGGAGACGGCGAGAGATGTCGTGCGGTGTTCCGCAGGGATCGGTACTAGGACCACCCTTGTGGAACATCGGGTACGATTACGTGTTGCGCGGCGACCTCCCCGACGGGGTTAGCGTTGTCTGTTACGCAGACGACACGCTGGTCCTGGCGCAGGGGGAGTCGCACCAGGCGGCGGCCGAACTAGCGACACGCGGGGTTGCGACAGTCGTGGACAGGATCCAAGAGTTGGGACTCGAAGTGGCACTGCACAAATCCGAGGCCATGTGTTTTCATGACCCTCGGAACGCGCCACCACCGGGTTCCCAAATAACGGTAGGAGGGGTTCGCATCGACGTCGGGTCGACGATGAAGTACCTGGGACTTGTCCTCGACAGTCGGTGGAACTTTGTGGAGCACTTTCGACGTCTGACTCCCAAACTGGAACGGACCGCGGCTGCCCTAAAGCGGCTCCTGCCCAACCTTGGGGGTCCAGACGCCTCCTGCCGGAGGCTCTACGCGGGAATTGTTCGGTCCATGGCCCTTTACGGGGCGCCGGTGTGGGCGCCGTCGCTGCAAAAGCGACCAGCGGCCATGCTGAACGCTTGCCAGAGGGTCATGGCCATCCGGATGGTGCGGGGATACCGCACGATTTCCCGCGAAGCGGCGAGCCTCCTTGCTGGCCTGCCACCATGGGATTTGGAAGCAACAGTCCTTGCATTCATGCACGATTTGCGCGTGGAGATGCAACGCCGGGGCGAAACTACGCTGCCGCGTCAAGTCGCGGCATGGCGGACAGAGTTCCGGCGGGATCTCATGGTGGAATGGCAACGACGACTGTCGCAACCCAGTGCTGGGCACGCTACAATTATGGCGGTAAGTCCCCTCTTTGAGGAGTGGCTGGAGCGACAACACGGCGTCCTCACCTTCCGCATGACGCAGGTCCTCACCGGGCATGGCCAGTTCGGGATGTTCCTGCATCGGATTCTGGCGGAAGCAACGCCCGGGTGTCATCATTGTGCGGACCACCCAGAGGACACGGTGGAGCATACGGTGGAGGTGTGCCCCGCTTGGGCGGAGCACCGCCGTGTCCTCGTGGAGGCAATTGGTGGCAGCGACCTTTCGCGTCGGGCCCTGGTTCAGGCTATGGTCCGGAGCGAGGAGGAATGGCAGGCAGTCGCCTCCTTCTGCGAAGCAGTAATGCTAGCGAAGGAGGAGGCTGCACGCGTGAGGGAACGAAGGTCCTCACGCCCTAGCCGCCGTAATTCCGACCCCGACTACCAGCCACGGTAGACGTGGGCTTGCGGACGTTGAGCACTGGGTAGCTCGCCGTCCGGCTGTTCGGTAACTAACCGGACCGAGCCCAGTCGTCGACAGCGCGTAGTGATCCTCGCGCTTCTCAAAGAGATGTCAGCAAACCGTAGGGGCCCAACAGGGCCGATGCTCGCTAGCTAGGACCGCGGAGAATTTCTGAAAGGGAAACCCGTAGTCCTAGAACGCAAAGGGTAATTGAAGGACACAGGTGTGGTTTTAGTCAGTAAAAGTCTGACACGCCCTCGCGCTCCACCCAGAGCGCGAGAAGTCATTTGGATGATTTCCCACCTTAAAAAAAAAAAAAAAAAGACCTATAATGTTTCCACTGCTTTGACTCAGACCTTATCTCTAGGAGAGGGGAATGCGCAGTGATCTAACACGCGGGCTCATTGCAAGTTGGTAGATGTCACATGTCTTCGAATATTTGGTTCTAGGACATGCCGAAAATACTCTTCAATCCATTAATTACTAATATTCCAAATCTAATACTACATACACAGGTTCTTGACTTAATCCCAAATAAAGTTTGACTACCGCCTGAACCAATAAAATTGATCAATCAAACGATTCATAAAGCGTCCCTAATCCCTCTACAAAAAAAAAGGTAATCTGAAATTTTAATAAAACTTATATTCAATTTTACTAATGTTATATGTGATTGTAAAGTTTGAATGTTTGTAAAGCAATCACTCTTCAACAACAGAATAGGGACCTTACCATCACGTGTTAAGTTACTTTTCGTTTCGAATATCTTTTTACAGTCAACAACGCATCCGATTCCTTTGTTCTTACCACGTGACTTAACGTTGAGAAGATGTCATTCCCATACATTTCTACTAGCGTTAACAATGATAGATTATCAACTTGGCTAAGCCCTCTGCCCCCATAGCCAAGTTACAACCGTTTTGTTTTGATTCTCTTTTCGTTGATCGCCTCGAGATGTGAAATAAAGGAATCGGTGGAATAGCCTACTATTCCACCGATTCCTTTATTTGACGTCATCTCAACAATCAATCACGGTGTCAGAACAAAGGAATAGGAGGCGTGACCGACTCAAGGCGATCAACGAAAAGAGAATCGAAACGAAACGGTTGTAACTAGGCTAGGGGGGCTTGTCGTCAAATGGATCGCGAAGAATTCGTAGCAGGGCCTCAGTTTCTGATGATGACTGTACTTGTACTATCGCGTATTATTTCCATCATGATCCCGTTGTAAGGGATAGACAGCGATATATACGACGAATTCTTGTGCCCGGACCTGGTTCAGACCATGGTCTGGAGCGAGAGGAAATTAGAGGCGGTCACCTCCTTCTGCAAAGCAGGAATGTGAGCGAAACAGATGGCCACAATTATGAGGGAATGGACGGAGGTGCGGACTTGCGGATGACGAGTAATAGGTAGCTCATCCGCCCGTCTAGTAAGGACCAGGTTTGAGTTCAAAGAGGTGCCAGTTAAACTGAAGGGGCCTAGTTGAGTTGATGCCTGCTAGGGAATGTTTGAAAGTTTAGCCGTGATCCTAGAACGTAAAAGGCCACTTAAAAACACAGGTGAGTTTCAGTCAGTAAAAGTCTGTCACATTCTTTTGTTCCACTTTAGAACGTGAGAAGTCATTCGATGACTTACCACTTCAAAGAAAAAATTATGTACATATAATGGAACTGGTATAAAAAATGATAATGATAAATGATATTTATTTTGCAAATAGATTTTTTAAAAACACTTATACACTTCAAAATGTAGGATGTTTTTGTCCTGGTAGTATGACGATAATCACGCGAGCAAACCACTCGCAAAAGTTAGTATTAAAATTAAAAAAAAAACATGTTATATCAAGCGTTAAGCGGGTAATAAATAACGTCCCATTAATATTCAAAAACCGACATAAAAAGTTGACTGCCAATAAATAATGATTGTTATAAATTTATTGACGCGCTCGTTAAAATATGTTTGGTTTTAATTAGCAATCGATTTCGCCAATTTAATTTATGTTAACATTATACGGCTGGAACTGGGACGCAGACAGTGGGTGTGAGTAAGTGTGTATTTGTTATTTTGAAGTAAAGATTTATAATTATATTAAAAATGGAAGGATATATTCTGTTGTCAGGAAAAACATTCTTTTTTACAAAAATAAAAAAAGAGTGGAAAACAATAAATAAATTCTTATGATTTGAGAGGAGTGAGAGCGGCGTGTCAGACTATTTCTGAGCTGACCAAAACCACCTATGTTTTTTCAGTTGCCCTTGGTGTTCCAGGGTCGCAATAACTTCCTCAACAATTCTGCAGCTATGGCAAGAAAAATCACCTTTTATAGGCTATTTTTGTTTGAAGTTAAATTACAAGACTGTAAAACCAAAACCGGTGATTAAAAGTATTACTAGTCAATACCTTTTTATCACCAGTAAATCGTAAAAGTTGTAGCTTGTAGTTTGTGGTCACCCGTTGCTTATATTTACTGAACCGGTAACCTGCAGCTATGTATTTTTTTTTCAAATTTGAGTTTACTAATATGTTTTTTTTTTTTGACAATAAAATATATAATTAAATAAAGTGGCTAATTTTAAAAGTTGCAAATAAAATAAAACTATATAAATATTATGCATTTCAAAATTTGCAACTTAGCCCTCATGAATCTCTAAACAAACCCACTAACCGTAGGAGGTAACGCAAAGTATCGACATTATCATACACATGTTGAATACTAATAATGTCATTCGAATCGCGTATGTTAATGATATTGTCATTATATCGATTCTTTTTACGACTGCCTGTGTTTAATCAAAGAATAATTAATCGACTTATAAAGTGTTTTTCGAAGTTAAGGCTATAAATTTTAATTTATGGCGGTATTGGCAAATAATGTGGGTGATTTGTTAGGTAGGTTGTTGATTGGTTTGAAGAACAAGTTGAGTAGAGCAAGGAGAGGAGAGAACAAAAGTTATGAAAATATTGGCACCTTATCTAATTTAAGGCTGCAGAAAGAGTTAGCGTGGTCCTGGAACACAAAGAACAACTGAGGGACACAGGTAAGATATAGACAATAAAATTAATTTCTATTTATAATTTGATGATTTCACATGAAAAAATCTAAGTTCAAAAAGAAAAGTAATGTATTTTTATAAATATATATAGCACCATGTCCGTGCGTCCTCTCCAAATGACGCAGCGTTGGAAAGCTTCCCATAAGGTGGACCGATGAGTTGATGAGGGTCTCAAGAATCTTTGCTGTTCTTTATGGAGACATTTGGGAAAGGTCTATAGGTCCAAGATTGTACTACTTTCGGCTAAAATGATGATGATGATGATCAAGTAAATATGTGTAGGTATATATCAGTCAGGCAGCGGGTGAGGGACTGTGTACCTTTACCCACATTTCAATAGTTATGACGGAGTTCCATATAACGAAGTACTTTTTGTTCTAAATCGAGTTAAAATTCAAACATGTTGCAGAGTAATCTCTGATAGGAAAATCTAATAACTCATTGCCCCACATAGGAATCAAACCCAGACATCATTCGCCACAATAAAACTTACGATCATCGAAACAACAATACAGTTTCTAGTTTCTACTCTGAGTTGACTAAGAAGTCCTTAATTTTTTTGGCCTCAAAATAATTTAATTTCACAGTGGATTAAAACGCAAGACAATTTCAAGCAAGTCTGTATAAGTGTCTCTTGACTGATTTATTCCAAACTAGATTTCTCACTTTGCCATAAAATTAATACTTTTATTACTTCCCGTGCAACAAGCACCTACGTTAAATTATTTTCCATTCCATTTCAAAAAAGATTTATAGCGTATTAATTAAAATAAACTGCAGGCCACTATAACGCACCCATTATCGACATAAAAACGTCAAACGTCGAACGTAAAGTGTATCGTACACTCGCGTGCACTCAAAGTCGTGTAAACAAGTTGCGACGCACGATTAATTGCAACGCAGTGTAAAGCACGCACGTTCAATCAACAAGTGATTTGTGTTAAATGTTGTATCAATAAAACTGGTCGGATGTGTAAGTATGTTGTACAGTTGAGGAAAAAAGGTATTGACTTGGATTGTTTTATTTATTTTGCGTAGTGGAACTAAGTATTGGTTTCCTCTCACTGTAAAAAGAGGAAAATTGGAATAAATACCACATTTATAGATATCTCAACTTATGCCAGCGGCTTCGTCCGCGTGAATGTTGGTTATTACGGACGCGAAGCTGAAGACAGATAAAAAATAGTTTATGTCCATCCTTGGAGTTTAAACTTGCTCCGTATCAAATTTCATCAACATCGGTTGAGTAGTTTAACCCTGAAAACATAACAGATAGACCGAGTTATTTTCACATTTACCTACTTTTATGAATAAAACATCTAACGTAAAAAATAATTATGTTGATGCATGTCAAAAATTAATTTACCGCTAATAATTGTATGACACAAGCCTTGATTACTCTTTAATCGTCATCAAACAGAATAAAAACCGGCTATACTAAGTTGATGTCATTTATAATATACTCAGGGTTAACTTTTTTATATGTCTATTATCGTTAGAACGATGGCAATACCAATAATTTCTTTCATTACATCTTCCCTGTCCCATCATGATAATATATCTACATTGCCTTTAATTATACAATTTTATTCGTCGACTGTACTTTGAAGATTATAAATCATGAATGTTTTTCATATGAATTTCAACTGTATGACTTCAACTGTAAAGTCCAGAATTCAATGTATGCTATTTGTGAATTATGATAAACGCATGCGGTTTGATGATTTATATTACTTTTTGACATGCGATGTTTTGTCAACAATGACTCTCATTAGGTCAAATTTGACTTGTCACATGCAACGATGTTGGTAAATGTTTGTTTCTTTATTTTATTTCTTTACTTTGTTGCATGCGGAAGTTGTCTTGGATAGGTTGTTAGAAAATAATATTTCTAATATAGAACGTTGCATGACAGTTTGACAGTTGACACATTTGACAGATGAGGAAACGTCAACTGTCAGGTATTAATTTGTGCTGACTTTTGACTGATAACTATAAAATTGTTCGTATTTTCACTTCTATTCAAAGTGCGCTCCTCAAAGAGATGTCAGCAAACCGTAGGGGCCCAACAAGGCCGATGCCCGCTAGGGTCACGTGTATTTCCTACAAAGCAACGTGTTCTTAGAACGTAAAGGACAACTGAAGGACACAGGGGTGGTTTTAGTCAGTAAGAGTCTGACACGCCCTTCCGCCCTACCCAGAGCTAGTGAAATCATCCGATTTTCCCACTTAATAAAAAAAAAACTCTTATTCAAAATATTAACAAGAAATTAATCAATAAATAAAGATCTCTTCAAATTGATGAACGACATTACATTAGGAATGATTGAAAAGTATGATCCTTTCCGAAATTCGCTTTTAACACATTGAGAAAAAAACTTCGCCAAACATTTCAATAAAGAACCATAAAATCAAGCATTTAAATTCCAACTTTAAAAATATCAGCGTAAAAACATAACACAATAAGGTAAAAATCCATTGTCCATACCAACAAATAATTCATTCTGCGACCCACTGCCTGCTACGCGATATCGTAGGAAACTCGGAACGACCAGCATGGCATCGATTTATTGATATGTAAATCATTTTAATTGGCGCCTATGGACATTTTTTAGTGTAATTGGCAGCTCGCTCGTTATTCATCTGTTCGATGAGATATGTTGCTGTGGGTGCATACTTGCGACTATTTTGGCGCACTGGTTCTGGTGTATTTTTTGCACTGTCTTTTAAAATGACAACTACTATCCTATGCTTCTTGCTATGTACTCGTATTTTGAGTCGGTAGTATTATCGCGGCGTTGATTAGTTGAGTTCGTTTTTTATTATAACACTAGCGGTCCCGGCAGACGTTGTGCTGCCCAAAAGCGGGATTTAGTAAAAAAAAAATTACCCTACTCTACCCTACTCTACCCTACTCTACCCTACTCTACCCTACTCTACCCTACTCTACCCTACTCTACCCTACTCTACCCTACTCTACCCTACTCTACCCTACTCTACCCTACTCTACCCTACTCTACCCTACTCTACCCTACTCTACCCTACTCTACTTTACTCGTTAAAAAGTACCCTATTTCCGTCTCCTGGTTCTAAGCTACCTCCCCATCAATTTTCAGCCAAATCGGTTCAGCCGTTCTTGAGTTATAAACAGTGTAACTAACACGACTTTCTTTTATATATATAGATTATAATAAGTATGTATTAATTATTGTATAATTTTTCTATTTGTTTGATTATTATTAAGTTGCACCTTCTATGTTCTGTTTGTGCACCGTCCTAAAGTCGACTTGTAGAAAATGTCTAAGTCTTTAAGTCCGCCCTAGATATTAGAGCATACATTTTTAATAAATGAATAATATTTAAATAAGGTTGCAGGAAGTATACATTAATATAAAACTAGATAGAAGTGACCTCGTGCTTACTATTATAAGGTTTCTGAAAGGTATTCAATGTCATGTTGCAGTTGTCTCTTTTTTTTTCAGTTTCTAAACGTGTATTTGATATCATCATTATATTCATTTCAAAAACCTTATAGAAGTTTATAATGGAATATCAAATACAAACAATGATATAAGTACCTAATAAGATCTTTATGTGGATAGATAGAACAATACCTTATTATGCACTAAATTCATTACATAGCGATTTGAAAATGTTACTAATATTTTGAACCGGTTTGTGAATTGGCTCCTTTTTAATCCCTTATAAAATACCTTCCGACAGTTGTCATGTCCATTGTATCAACTATTAACGTTCATTTGCGATCAAGTTTCGCGATTTTATTTATATTTTGTCGCAAGTGTACTTTTTCACGATCAATATTTCGACGTTTCAAAAGTAGAATTTATGCGAGTAACGGCATTTACAATAACGCGACGTAGCCGTGTCGTTTATTGTCGCATGTCGGACGATCCTCTTTGCATATGAAATATGTCGCGTTTTTGTCGCTAGTGTGCGCTTATTGAAATGTTTGCTATAAACATGGCGATGTTTTTGTCATATTTTTAAACCTGCCATGCTATTTGTTTCAAGTTCCTACAGAGTTTTGCTGCAAAAGTTGTCACGTGAAGTATATGACAGATTTATAATCGTTCGTTTTCTACTATGATAGGTTGTACGAATTTTCAAATTCAAATCATCACTGGTCTTGTATTTAGTTTTCTTATTTTTTTTTAACAAAAAACTAAAAAAAAACTTTTTCGTAAGATTAAATAAAAGGGTTAACACAAAAAATTTAAGCCAACTTTAAAAATACTAATAATACTAATAATATTCACACAACTATCACACAACGCCGTCTAGTCTCAAGCTAAGCAGAGCTTGTGTTATGAGTACTAGAAAACTGATAAACATACTTAAATATTTCTAAATACATACATATTAAAGATAAATTACACCCAGACACAGAACAAATGATCGTGCTCATCACACAAACATTTGTCCTGGGTGGGAATCGAACCCACGACCTCCGGTATAGCAGTCAGGGCCACTAACCACTAGACCACAGGTCAGTCTATACTGCTGCCATGAAGCCTACACTAACAAAACTCGTATTTTTAATGAAAAAACTTGTCCTGTTTCTTAATGACATCCACAGCCACAACAATTTAGCAAAATAAACAATATTTCACTTCACGAGTCACACTCCCCCTAATTTTAGCAACAGCACATTAAATAGCCAACGCCAGCCCGATATGGTATCAGGCACAATTAATTACTGTATGCCCAAGCGCATCCTTACGGACGCTTCGCGTGACTATGGCCCATAAACCACAAACGCCATCAGTTTATGGAAGAAGCCAGCCCGCGGCTAATTGTCGCTATTATGGCTATTTCTTGAATTATTTACACCATTATTAATGGTACTAGTAGTTCTATGGCGAGGAATGCTTATGGAGAAAATGGGTGATGATGCAGTTTGGTTTATGTGAAGTGTTTATATACTTATCTATAGACAAAAATATTATTATTTATTTATTGCTCATCAAAATAATAAACACAAAGCAATCATTTATATATTATATTCACCGATAATGTTTCTTAATAAAATAAAATTATAAATTTAAAATGTTAATATTAACAATTCACTTAAAAATACAGTTTATTTTTTACAACTATGAACTCGTTATTCAATCACAATAGCCAAAATAAATCAGTTTAAAATCACAATTTGAATGATCAATTTTGATGCCCGCAGTAAACTTCTTCTAGAAATAATTACATACGCACATGCCGTGTAATATAATTATTATTATCAGCTCCTTTATATAAGTTCGGCGTCGTAAATCGTCTATAAACGATCAAGTACAGCACAATTTATTTACGATCACAATTCAGCTCAGTGCATCCAACGTTATCATTCTAATTATCACCTATTTACAAATTACGAGCCAACCTTGCTGCGGACAACTTTATCTTAAATATGAGTGTCAACGTCCATTAGTGGCATACAATAATAAAAAGATTAAACAGAAGACTCACAGGATAACACACTTTAAAGTTTTGTAGATTGAGATTGCAGTGGTTTAAAATAAAATTAATTCCATCCTAAAGTAAGACCATTATACAAGCAAGCCAGGGGAAGGTCAAGCATTGTTTGGATTTTATCATTTTTTCGTCGCATACGTGTATACTGCTTTTAATTCAAAATATATTGTTTTACTTATCCCTACATAAACAGTTATGAGACATCAGAAGCTAGAGCACTGTTAAGAAATTGAAACAGTAAAAAGAAAGAAAAACAGATTTAGAAAAATAGTTATGTATTAAGGGACATACCAGAGAATGGGCAGCAGCATTTTTTGTGAATTCCAACAACCAAACTGCGATCGCCAACCCGCATGCCAAGCGTGGCGATTATGGCAAAATCCCCCCAATGATAAGCACAACCAAAAAATGGCCCCTAGTGCCCGGCAGCCCGTCTACCCTTGTTTTGACCGACGACCTGGTGAGGGTCGCGGGAGTGCGGTGGATGCGAGAGGCATAGGATCGGTCGTTGTGGCGACACTTGGGGGAGGCCTGTGTCCAACAGTGGACGTCTTTCGGCTGAAATGATGAGTTATGTATTTCAAATACTTAACCATAACAGTAATAGTTTAAGTTTATTTTGAAATTAAAGATAATAGTGACGTGACATTCATAACAATCTTTTAAATAAAGTTACAGGTTGTATTAGGTTCTGCAATATAAAGTTTCTTTCTGTATGCGTCGTATCTACATCTTATATTGTACGTAATGGTCGTTCTGCACTATTCTCTATTTCGTGAAATTATTGAATGTATTTATTATACAAATCGTGATAACTTTTCGTGACAGTTAAGTTCAATTTATTTCTAAATCATAAAGTTCGGTCACGTTTTTAGGATAAATCATGTATGTCAAATAAATCTTTGTGATATTTTGAAATGAACGGGATTATCTTAATAGTATTGCTTCAAGAAGTTTCTCAGACATTAATAACGTCTACACCGCTAGTTGCGAACTTTATAATGCTATAAAATATTGATAGATGGTAAAACCTCTTTCTTATAAAATTTTACATAGTATCCTGCAATCTCCTCCCTTTAGTTTCTGGCAATAAAAAACAAAACACTGAGGCAATAAACGGTAAAACTGCAAATATTAACGAAGGAATCCAATGTGGGTCGATAGTTGCTATAAATGGTGCAACCATTGCTCCTATTTTTGCTCCAGCAGAGCTCAATCCATAGGCCATAGTACGTAAAGGAGTAGGGTATAGTTCTGAAACATAGACGCACAAAACGCCGAAGGTAGTACAAGTGGCTGCAAAGCCTATGATGCCAAGGATGGTACATCCGGTATGTCCTGGCGGAACAAATATGAGGATTATCATTGTTATACCGATGATAGTAAGAGTTCCAACTGTTGACGCTTTTCTTCCAAAAGTTTTATTCAGCATCATTGCTAGAGGACATGTTGGGATCTGAAAAATAATACAATAATGAGCTTCTTTTTTCTTTTTCTCACTCTTCATGAGCAAGTATAATTTTAATGATTTAATATTTAGAAATGATTAACATTTAAATTTTTTGAACTAACCTGAATAGACCCTAATAAAATCACAGTGATAAAAACATTTGATCCAATAAAAGTGATGTACTGATTTATGCCGAAATAACATACTCCTGCTGAGATCCAAATAATAACTGAAGATATCGTTTTTAATGCTATGTGTTTCGTTCTGAACAGATCCAAGTATGTTGACTTCCGTATCTCTTTGTCGTTGACCATCATTTCATCTAAAGCCATAGCAATATTTTCACGTATAGTTGCTATATTTAATTTGTTCCTGAAATCGAATTCCATTTTTATAATTATACTCCTTTAACTATATAATGTAAAGTTATATCTAATGCAGTGGTCACGTTGTCTAGTCTTACCTTTTTGCAGCTCTCGTCATAACCTCAAGTGCTTTTTCACCATTTCCTTTAGCCATCAACCATCTAGGTGATTCAGGCAGGCATATAATAAAAACATAAATAAAAACTGATGCTACAGCATATTCCAAAAGGTACATTCTCCAATCGACAGAGAAATAAGCAAACACAGATAATAATGCTTGAGCTAATCCATCAGGAATTATTGCCAGACTACCTGCCGCTTCCCTATGCTGTGGTCCAACGATTTCTATGATAAATACTAAGCTGATTATCATAGTGCCGCCTGAGGCCATGCCAATGAAGAATCTCAAGCTATTGAATATCCAGTAGCTTGGAGAAAATGGCGCTACTAACATGAATATGATGTTAAGTATAGATGATATTATTAATCCGATGCGGCGACCAAAACTAAAAAAAAAAAACAAAAACATTTAATTAGTGATTAAACCGTCCTGAGAACGAATAAAATTAAAATAACACAACAAAATGGTATATTATTATGATATACATTATTATTAAGTAATATCTCTTTAAGGAACAGGATTGGATTTTTAGTCAGTAAAAGTCTGACACTATCTCCCGCTCTGTCCAAGAACGAGGGATGTCATAAGATGATTTTCTCACAAAAAAAAATTCCCTGTCTATAATTAAAATTAATAATATTTA
Organism: Mythimna pallens; assembly: GCA_961205895.1. Classification (NCBI taxonomy): domain Eukaryota; kingdom Metazoa; phylum Arthropoda; class Insecta; order Lepidoptera; family Noctuidae; genus Mythimna; species Mythimna pallens. Next base: position 25,293,987 of record OY540828.1, on the reverse strand, counting down.
CCGGTCTGAAATCCAACCAAACAGTGATACTCCAACCAGAAATCCAAACATCAACATTGACTGCGTAAAACTAGCCTTCCAAGCATTTTCACAAATCAGTCCAAATTCTGAGATCAAAGTCTTTTCAAAAACATCTTCAAAATACTTGTATTCTGTACAATTATTGTAACACGTTGAATTTTCTACATTGATTGTAGCATTATCTTTAAATTTAATGCATACGAATTCTGTAGTAGGAGTCAGGAAGATTATTGATAACATGTTCCATATTGCTGCTGCTCTTACTAGAGCTGCTATAGCACAAACTGTAGCTTGCCAAACACCAAATGCACCAATAGATTTGACCACATAATCGTTTTCAAAGTTACTTTCTACCAAGTTTTCCGAGCTGTTACTTCTTCTTCCACTTTCCATTGTTAATGTTATTGAATCAGCGATGAGTTCTGAAGCTTTCACATGATTTTTAAGAATATTTGGATTCAATCTTAGCGACATTAATTATTATAGGTTGAAATTTATGGTTATTGTATAACTTTAGAAAATATTTAAATTACAATATAATATATATTAGGTAAGTATCTACTAATTTTTGTACACATCAATATTGAATAAAAGATCAGAACTAAATGATTGATGAAAATAATAAGGCATTTTTTTATCAATAAGTTTTGTTATGACTTAAATAAACTTATCAGCTGTTGATGTAATTCTAGATCAATGAACTGTTTATTATTGTAGGTCATGGATAAAGGTCCCTGCAGTTGTATTTGTTTTGATGACACAATTTCATATTAATGTAATGGATTCATAACGATCGGAATAGTATTATCCCATTTTATGAGAAAATTATACAAATATGAGTATGACTAAATAATTGCATGTGAGTAATAAAGATAATACGAGCACCATAACAGAGACTTAATTTAAAAAGACATCTCCCTAATAAGTAGTCGCCATTACCCAATTTATACAACTTAAATGAGAGTCTTCGTCTTGTGCGACGCGTTTCCATAAATAAACCTCCCAGAACCGCCTTTGTTCGTATCGTTATTTCGGCGGACGGAACCACACGGGTTGCTTGTCCTCGCATTTTTTATCCGACGCCCAGCCCAATTAATCTTCCTTATCGTTCCATCGCCGCCAGTTAAATAATCGCGGCGCAGACGAGTTTAACATAAATTAAGTTTTCCACGACACCTGAGATACCCCCCTTGTGTTAAGAGCCTCGGCTACGTTCCATTTGACTACGAACTGGACGATTATCAACTTTATGTTGAGGGCACAAGAATTGAATGGTCTGTTTCAGAAAGTTTGCTGGTCAGTAATAATGAGGCTTCGTCAAGAGATGTATATCGCAAGCCAGAAAGAAAGGTTAAGTGTGAACATTTGTTTGTTAATGCCCTTGTATAATGGATTCGTGGTTCTTTTTCGTTTGGAATGATAAGTTGGTTTACTTTAATTGATCGATCGCTTGATTTCTTTCGGGTTTTGTAAACGGTGAACGAATTTCTCTTACATGTGGACAGCTCAGATAAGTGAAACGGTAAGGGTTGATTGATGGCATTATTTAGATTTAGTACGTCTGCTGCGCCAGTATCTTTGGTTTGTTTTTATAAATGTTGAATAAGTTTTGACGTCGAGGTTGAAAAATTATCTGGGTCTTCATTACAAACTATTTCTTGCAAAATACAAGATTGAAAACTAGTAGCTGTTTTCTAAGTTAATTTGTCAACGAAACTTATCATTACTATTGTAACCTCTCAAGATAGTAACATTGTAGGGTAAATCATACATGCCCTAGTCGGTAACGTGCTACTTACAAAACTAAAGCACACATTTAAAATTACATAAATGCAAATTCATCGCCGTCATACTTATAAACTTACCAGATCGTTTCAAATAAGCACCAAAAGCCAATGCAAAATATTGGCGTGATTTACTTTTTTCATTTCACCAGAAATGAAAACTTGGTTAAGTTAGAGGACGATACGAGGAAACAATAGCAAAAAAAAAACAAGTCTTTAAAAGACTTGTTTTTTTTTTAAATCCGAATGAAGATATCTATAGGAGCATTGCTAGTTCTTTTTGTCAGGCGTTACCTGTTTTTCTTATATTATAATTAAGACGACTTGAAGACTCGAGTTCTTTACAACACTAAACGCCTTCTATCATATCCTGCGTTATATGGTGAAGCACGAAACGCAAAATAACTCATCAGAGAAACCGTGTAGTATATTTAACAATGAGAAACTGAAACTATCGAACACGGAGTATTTTTATTTAAGAAAAATAACGCCCGATAGAAAGCAATAGCGATCTACTAAATAGTCTCTAACTTCGTTTGGTTACGGTTGGTAGACATAATTCTTTTTGCTTTTGATTTTTCATACAGTCTTTTAAAATATGGTCTAGGTTTCACTATTGGCGAAAAGAAAAAGAAATGGCAAAAGTTTCATTCTCCTTCGCTTAAATACGTGTCTTAGTTTTGCAAGCAAGGGGCACATTAGCAAAAGGGGCATGTATGCCTGGTTTATCATAGCTAATTAATAGCATACTTAACTCAACCTACTTAGACTCATCATTCATTATCACCATTCTGCCGAAAGACGTCCACCATTGGATACAGACCTCCCTGAAGTGTCGTTACTATAAACGGTCCTGTGCGTCTCGCCAAACTTCACCATAAATCCTACAAACGGTGTTAATCTGGCCTGTATAAAGCATAATTATTGGCTAAGTTCAACCAGGGTCGACAAGAGAGCAGCCTTGGTTGGACTGATAATCTCAAGTAACGTCAAGTTAAAAGCCACGTAAATCTTACTAAGAACAAGAGGAGGGGTAGAAACGAGTAATTCAAATAAATTGTCTCCTGAAACTCTTTGTAATGTTTTACTTGTTACTTAGGATATTAAATATCTACTAAGGGTTTGTAAGTACGGTTTTAGCTCGGCATTTTAGTGGTCATCAGGTCTTGAATTTGGTTCTCCGGTCAAGTAAAGTGTTACCTATTGGATTTTCTCATCTATTATTTCTTAGTAGCACGGTGTCTGGGTTTTCGGTTGACATATTAGGCTCACAACTTAAAAAAGCTGGGCAAGCTCAAGTCAGCCTCGCGCCCTGAGGGTTCCGTACAAACTCACTTATGTAAATAGTTCAATTCTCGAAGATTTTTCTGAATCGCTATTTTTTTTTGTGACTTAGGTAACAACAAATTTAAAATCTCTGCTATATGACCTTGCTTTATGCCAAATTCCAAGATTCTGGGTCAACGAAAAGTACCTTATAAATATTGATTCAAAGAAATCAATATATGTTTTTGCTATATAAACGGCCGTATCTTTTGTATCCGTTAACTTAGAAGTTTGATTTTTCATAGCTTCAAGAGACCGTAGACTTGAGTTCATAGTTTCAATTTAAACTCGACACCTCCATGCGTTCACAAGATACAGGGTCTTGACAGATAGACAGACGTATGGACAACAAAGTGATCCTATAAGGGGTTCGTTTTTTTTTTTTTTTGTTTTGAGGTACGAAACTTTTTTAGTTTCGTACGGCGGGCTGAGACTATTACTAGGGCTTCAGAATTTTTCTCTCGAGTCTTCGTGACCTTGAAACGCAAAGAGAAATACTAAGCACCAGATGTACGGCTATGCGCCACCGATACATGGTGAACATACGTTACAAAACGTTTTTGGCACATTTGGTTGTTGTGCATACAGTTAAAGAGTGAAATTCCTTGAAGAAGTCTATATTTTTCTTGTGTCTGCAACGATAATAGTAGATAGGTTACTTTTACTCAAGTGTGCTCCATCGTCGACGTTATCATCGCTTACCGAGGTGTGATAGTGGTCAAACGCGAGCCTACCAATAATAAAAATGGACACCTGAAGAAACAAGGGTAGGTTTTTGTTTATAAAAGTCTGACATTCCTTCTTGCTCCATTCAGTTCGGAAAAAGTTATTTGATAACTTCACTAAAAAACTTAGGTACTACGAGAGTACCTAAGTTTTTTTATTAGATATGTCTCTGGCTTATCTTTTGTGGGACACATGCGTAATGTTACTTGTTTTATCAACTTTATCAACAAAAGCGGAGATATCCTCAATCCATCTTCGTGTTAGAAAGCTTAAACATCTTATTGTTTGGGCACGCTACAATCGCGACAGTAAATCCCTTCTTTGAGAAATTAATTTATTAATTAAATGACTCGAGAGACGCCATGATATCCTCACCTTTTAGTCTTCTTCATCGGACATGGCAAGTGCGAGAGGTTCCTCTTTCAAATTCAGGTGGAACAAACGCCTGGGTGTTACAATTGTGTGGGCCGCCCGGAGGACACGATGGACGGGCAGAGCACCGCCGTGTCCTCGTGGAGGTGATCGGTGGCAGTGACGCCTCAAACCCAGCCCTGCTTCAGGCCATGGTCTGGATTGAAAGGGAATGGCAAACAATCGCCTCTTTCTACGAAGCAGTAATGCTAACGAAAGAGATGGACGCCACCGTGGGGAAACTGACATCTTCACGCCCCAGCAGCTGCCACAGGAGATGCCCCGGGCATCGGGAGTTGCAGCGTGATTTCCGGCCACCATAGCATAGGCGCGAGCTTGTGAACGACGAACAATGGGTAACTCGCCATCCAGAAATCCAGAAAGTACCGAGTTCAAGTCCTCGACAGCCCGCCTAAGAGATGGCAGCAAAACCGTAGAGACTTAGCAGAGCTGATACCCTCTAGGGCCACAGGGAATATTCGAAAGAGATGCCGTGGTCCTGATAACGCAAAGGTCAACTGAAGGACATATAACGGTTTTAGTTAGTAAAAGACTGACATGTCCTCTCGTTTTACCCTAGAGTTGAAGAAGTCTTTGGATGATTAACAAAATCAAAAAAAAAACCGCCTCTCCAATGTTACCGTAATCATTTTCATCATTCCTTCCTACTTTTCCCTCACCAACTCAAACAGAACTCCTCAAATCACTAAGTATGTCAACAACCGCTACATTCTACCGTCTGTTTACTCAAATAAAACATACGTTTCGAAAATTGGCCAAATCAATTATCGTTATTACTCAGCTATTCCACTCGTGGCTCGGCTGTTTGATATTCCATACCAACGATAGTTATATCAATTTGGTCGTTATTAGCATCCGTATGTTATTTACAAGAGTAGTTGAGAGCTTTTGAAATTTTGATTTCACTTGTGTGGTCGGAGTTGATAATGTGTGAAGCATTGGCTGTGACAAAGTAATGGAAGCAAATTAATCGTAATTGAGTATTGGTTGGGACATCTAAGGGTTGTCAACATTAAGTTAAAAAAATAATTATAATTTTGTAACTGCTAAGTGCCCCAAGGTATACTTTCGCACAGCCCACGGCCCAAGTCGACAGCGATGCGGTGCGATGTTTTTCGACGCCATACTTTTGATTACTTTTAGATAGTTCTAGGCTCTTTTTATTTTTATTAAGTGTATAAATATATAACATGTTTTTTTTTTGTGTAAATATTTGATAGTTTACGGACTAAGTTATGTAAAGATCTATTGAGAACAGTGACATTTCAATGTAATAAGTTTATAATTAACTTTATCAAGATATGTCATTACTCAGTACATAGACACAGTATTTCAAAAACTAGTTCCTGAACGGATTATCGATCTTCAAAATTGGGAGGCACCCACACGAAAGAGGAAGTAGTGACTGCACAGAGCGGAGGCCAAAACACGGCTAGTACGCAACAAGTTCAGCAGCACGAAACAACAAATATTTTGCTCATTATCATATATAGCAAATTTGTGTTGGAGAGCAGTGATGGCCAGTGGTAACGGCCCCGACTTACGAGTAATAGGTCGCGAGTCAAAGCCCAGCCAGGTGCATTACTTTGTGTAATTCATTTCATCACCACTGCTCTTAAAACGTTAAAAAAAACACTGTTACGAAACTGGCATGTCCTAGAACCAAAAATACGAAGACAAGTGACATCCACCAACCCGTGAGTCCGCGTGGTGGATTTTTTCACCCCGAGAGGAGGCTTGAGTCCCAGCACTGGGAATATAGTATGTATGTATGAGTGTGTCACTATCTTCCTCATCATCATTATCATTTCAGCCGAAAGACGTCCACTGTTGGTCATAGGCCTCCCCCAGAGGTCACCATAATGATCGGCCCTGTGCGTCTCGCATCCGTCGGTTTCCCGCGACCCTCACCAGGTCATCGGTCCACCTCGTAGGACGTCTTCCAACGCTGCGTCTCCCGGTACGTGGTCGCCATTCCAGAACCATTCGTCCCTATCGACTATCTTCCTGCCAAAGCCAATTTTAGCAGTGGTGGGTGTGTGTGTTGTTTAGTAGCATTTAGTGATGTCCCATTGGGTGTGTATGTTATTGAAATCACATACATACTCTTCTTTGACCTATTTGACTTCAAAGAACATCTAATTCTAATAATTCACCATCAAAATACCCAGACCGTGCCTCCAACCTCGTTAATCAAAGTGCTAAAACGCAGTTACATTCATAATTAGCATCTCAAGTCGGACAGACGTCAGTTATCATGTTTGATGGTCTGTTTGTCTGTATGTTAACACATTTCTAGGTGACTGCTGTAACTGGATGCTATGCGTAATATGTACGTGATTGATTAGTTTATTTTGTTGATTCAAACTCTTGCTAAATAGTACTTACCTAATTTTTATCGTGATTTGTGGTAGTTAGTATGTCCTAAATATAGTGTTTGTTGGTCTAATTTATTAGCGTGTCGTGTGGCTTAAACATTTGCAGAGTTTATTTCATAACTGTGACGTTCGAAAAGTCATTATTTAGGTACTCTTACGTGGCCTGTTATAATAATAATATAATATAAGAGCTTCAAAACCAATCTGGGTATTTTTTCCACCGTTAACAGGATGCAGGTTCAATTTGGTCGCCTGTCACGCTCACCCAGTATAGATGTTGATTTGTCTTACTCGTTGCGTAAATTCAAGTCTGTCTTGCATAAAGCATTATCACTAAAGTGAAAAGAGAATTTTGTCCCTTTCACATACTTTATGTGAGTGAAAAGGACAAAGTTCTCATAAATAAATAAGTAAATAAATATTTATAATTTGTAAATGTTAAAATATTCAGAAATTGATTTTGTTGCCATATTTATTTTTTATTGGTTGGCTTAACGTCGAACAAAATGTGAATAGATACTCGTGCGTTAGTTCATAACTCCTTTTATGTTTATTGCATGCCGTGGCAGCCTTTAATTAAGGCTACACTATATAATGTAAGAATACTGAATCTTTAGCATATATAATGGTGTACGCTTTGTTGGTTGTCCTAAAATAAATAAATAAATAAAATATTCCACAACTATCACACAACGCCTTCTAGTCTCAAGCTAAGCAGAGCTTGTGTTATGAGTACTAGACAACTGATAAACATAGCTATATATCTCTAAATAGATACATATTATGGATAAATTACATAAAGACACAGAACAAATGATCGTGTTCATCACACAAACATTTGTCCTGGGTAGGAATTGAACCCACGACCTCCGGCACAGCATGGTCAGGCTCACTAACCACTAGACTAACAGGCCAGTCAGATCCAGGTCCTGTTGTACAAAAAGACCAACTTAAGAATATTGCTCAAACTGGGAAACGATCATTCATCTTCCGTCACACTCAAATTACAATAGATAATTTATTGTATACAGCTTGATTAGAATTTTAGAATACATAACATTTGTGATATTTTTTGCGCAATCTAATTTCACAGCAATTTTACAGAAAACCTCTAAAAACTAGCCAAAAAATCACCATCACTGAAATGCACAGTGGGCACTCAGCAAAAACCAGGTGGGTAAAGAAATAAAAAGCCGGATCGAGTCGTTACGTCGGACGCGAGACGTCGTTACAAACGAGCGGAGATCTGCGATAGCCAGCTGAACTTGTGGGCGGGAGCTGCACACTGAGCAGCGGTAGCTACGTATGTGAAAAAAATAAAGTAATTTTGGATTTTTACGTTGTTTTTGGTGAAATTCAAATTCTCTTCCTAACATGAGTTATATATATTCTACTCCCGGGATGAAAAAAAATCCTGTAGCTACTCCAGGACACGGTCTACCCGTGTGCTTCATCCATATCTGTTGTGCCATTAAAGTGGGGTAACAAACATACACATACCTACATACCTACATACAAACTTTCACCTATATAATAGTAGTGTTTTTTTTTAAGTTATGGCAAAAGATCTGACAAATATAAAGCGAGTTTTAGAATAGTGTATTTTGAGTTTCCGAGTTTTGACAGGTTTTCAGGAAAGTAGGTAAAAGGTTAAAATAGAGTTTGAGAAATATTTGGAAATCCTCTCTTTCTTGCATCCTCAATGCTGAAGGTCGTGACCTCCCTGCTTTATCACATTCATTTTTATGATGTTCCTCTATCTATTCCCGTCTCTGGCAGTGTCAAGGGCTTTGTATACCGTGGCGTCAAGAGCGGTGCGGATCTGGTCGGACCAACGTATTGGGCTGCGCCCGCGAGGCCTTTTTCTATCTACTTTACCGGTCACAATGAGCCTTTCGAAGTTTCCACCGTCTTCCTTGCAATGTGACCAAAGTATTGCAGAGTCTTGAGAAGACACTCGGACGACAACCGCGAGGAGATTTTTAATTCTCACAGTATGAATACTTGGAAATACTTAACTCCAAATGTTTAAATCAGAAATCAGGATGTAAGATAGGTCCCTATTACTTTTTGCTATCATGCAGTAAATGCCAAGTAGGTATACACAGTTATCGTAATCAACTGGTTCCTTTCTATCTTTATAAAAAAAATAATAACTTTAAGAATTTAAAATATATACGCTAGCTAAATAGCCAGTTATTAAGTAAACAGGAAAAGAGTAATAATTATTGTACAAAACTGCTAAAAATATTACCTATGTCCTCAACTACATCACTTCACTCCACAGTGCACATAGAGTAAAGAGACAATCAGAGGCGGCGAGCGTTAACGTTCCTCTGTAACGATGGCCGGATAATCCCCGCGATCGAGTCGACGATGCCGATCCAATTTACCGGCTACCCGGGTACCCGGCCGATACCCGGTTCGGTTCACGTCGTGTTATTTGAGACAAGTATCCCGATTTATTTTGTGACCGCTTTCGCTGTTATTTTTCAAAGGGAGATTGGAACTGATAAAATTCAACCCCATATACGAGTGTTGGTAATTATGTACGTGTGTCTGATTGTTACCATATAGGGAATATGAATACAATATTTTTATTTGCTAAATTTGATATTTAATAGCTCTCGTAAAGAAATATGAAAACATATATCTTTATCGACAATGTAGTTAGAAAGCTTCAAAGCTGCTATTATGAAAGAAAAGTCCGACATGGTCTTTGGCATCAAAAGCCATGACACCCGTACGGCCGCCATAGGAAACGGAGTCTTGCCGAGAGAACTGATATATTTCACACTTGATCTATGTACCTTTTTGACTGGCCTGTTGGTTAGTGGCCGTGACTGCTATGCCGAAGGTCGTGGGTTCGATTCCCACCCAGGACAAATGTTTGTGTGATGAGCACAATCTTTTGTTCTGTGTCTGGTGTAATTTATCTATAATATATATATGTATTGAGAAATATTTAAGTATGTTTATCAGTTGTCTAGTACTCATAACTGGGGCTAGACGGCTTTGTGTGATAGTTGTGTGAGTATTATTATTATTATTACCTATCAAGCAGTTCCTTGGACCAAACACAACACCAATTTGGTCTTCTCTTCTATCTTTCCTTTTCTTCAACAGATATAAGTGCGGTGTATATCCTGTTCCTCATGCCTCTAAAAGTGAAACTACGTAGAAACAAAATTCGTTATTTTGGTCGTATTTTCATTTTCTATTCAAAACTTTTTAATAATAAGATCATTTTAGTACAACGGTTTTAAGTGTTAGTCTTATCTTGATAAAACTGAAACTTAGCGTGTCTAAATACAAACTGTTTTGTTTGTTAGCTCGACAAAACTAACATAAAAGAAAAGATAACAAGTTAGTACACTATTCTTTTACTCCCGAATTACCATGAAAATCAGGTTATTTTAATCTTTAGGTATTTGTCCAAACAATCTGTCTAGACAATAAATAAAACCGACGAAAAACATTTTTCTAAGAATCCATTTGAAAATCACCGTGTAGGTATTTACTCAATAAATTATCGAACTCACTCATATGAGAAGAAACACCAATATGTACAAATAGTAAAAATATATTGATTTAGTAAAAATGTCACGGAACCGAAATACGAGCATTGTGTCGTCGGTATCTTTGTCGCCCTATACGCATTAGCGAGCTAATACTAAAGCGACCAATAGCTTTGCTTCTTTTGCTTCGTGACGTCCGAAACGAGCCGACTGGCCCTGAACGGTTTGTCCAAGTAATTTGAAATTCGATTTTTAGAACATCGTATTGACAGATAGTCCTTCTGGGAAAGTGAGTGAAGCGAAGGCAAACGCGATTTTAACGTGTCCACGCTAAAGGTCGACGTCGGGTGGCGTCGACAAAGAGAAACAAATATTTATTTATTTATGCTGTCGCTCTAATCACTTTTGTAATTCTATGGAAGGGTTTAAATTTTTCATGTTTGCTGCTACCATTTTTGTTGCTTTTGTACGAAATTTGTTGTTAAATATAGAAATTCTGGTTAGAAGGAGAAGTTTTCCTTCTGTATTCTTAGGATTTCATCAAACAAAGTTTATTTTGTGACACTTCTAGAACTATATGACGCATCTAACTCTTTTTTTTTACAATATTCTCAATGTGCTGAAGATAATTAATATCCATGTTGATGAGGGAAATAAAGCAAAAACCAGTATGTCAGCTGCTTGTCACTCTGTATCCTTTAAAAGAGTTATCTGATCGAGTTGAGTCATTATAAAAATTAAGTATAATTTATAATGGCCTAGAAACCTGTTGATACATACACACATAACTGAGAAAAATGCTTCTGGCACTTTACATCTTATGCTTTGCAATATACTTGAACACGCAATAATCGCAAACGAAAAAATTAAAACTTAATCAGCATTCTGAGTTGTCAATATTACTAATTTTATTACTTTACTGTCTAGTCAGTTAGGTGTTTTAATATGTAATTTAGTACTGAATTCTAAATACCTAGATAGAATAGAATGGGCTTAATATACAGCTAATATTAGGACTGTTAATTAGTAAAGTTATAACCCTAACACTAGCGCTTTGATTTGATAATATTCAGTCATCATTAACAAAGCCAGAACCGTCCCTATAAATAACCTAATCAATACATACTGCGTACATAATTCTGAGCAAATACACACTCACAATGTTTGCTAACAACTTAACGCAGAGTTTCTTTTTTGATTAACGTGAGTACACTAAAATGTGTGAGCAAATAAACTCGCCGACCGATAATTTATTAATACGCCTAAACGTGTTGTTTGCACTTCAATTTAACGGCTCAGTACTGACGAATTTCTAAATATTCTTATTCGTCATCACTATTATGACCCTTATATTTGATGCTGGAAAGATCAATTTAGAAGAAATCGCCAATAATAAATGAATATGCAATATGTGCAGATTATACATGATTTAATTTACAAATAGATGTAAAATTACTAATGTTATTTTGGCACATCAGAATTTCATAACTTTATTTAGAAAGTGGGTATGCTTGCCATTATCTCGATGTTTGTCAAAGAGTTTGTTAGTGACAAAAGCTAAGCAAAAAACCGTATTGTTTCATACTCCTAAAAATCATAAAACGATTTCATACAAGTTCTTACAAGAATTTGATTTTATTCCCAAGTAAACGATAAAAATAAAAGCAATAAAACTGAGGACCTTAAAGGAGGGAATGAAACTACAGAAATAACATATAAGAGTTCCAAAATCGATTAAACTTAGCCAGTTTCGGAGACAGTCATTTACGGAGATCATAAAATTGAAGATGCCGATGTCACTGTGACCTTATTTGACGGGTTTCAATTCTGTTCAACTTCAGCTTGTGAGATCAAAAGTCGTGTCGACACTTAAAATGACATGGACGAAAGGTCTTCAATTGAAATCGTACAATATTTTATTGGCTGTTAAAGTAATGATTGCACTGCTTTGTTGTTTTGATTTATTTGAACGATCCTATAATGGATATTTTGTATTTGAAACCTTATATTTCTTTAAAGAGTTACCATTATCACTTCAACCGAAAAACGTCACCAGCTGGGCGTAGGCCTCGCGCGTTGTTCTGTGCTCCTCGCAATAAGCTAATTGTCATTGACCTTAAAATAGAACAAATATCTAGTCTTAGAAGAAGAAACCATGCTGCGCTGACTACAAATTAATTGTGAAAAGGGCTGGAAGACGATGACAACGACCTAATTAATAAAATTACAGTTAAATTTTAGTTTATTTTCGCCTCAAAGAATTGACATGACTTAAGAAAGAAGGAAATGATCACAACAGAAACATCACAAAGCACCAAGTGTGTTTTGACCAACACAAACTTCGAAAGAAACAACATCATAGGTCCACAACTACACAAACGTACAAACGTAAAGCCCCTAGACATCCTAAAAAGGCTGACATTCCACCCGAAGTACTTCGCATCGCCACGTGTCGGTCGTGACTAGTTGAGACACGTAAAAAGAGTGATCGTGGAGAGGGCAGCACATTCGAACGACATATAACTGGCCACTGGGGAGCCACTGCATTGACCATTCCGAATAAAATACGTTTTTACGACTCCATAGCCGTTTAGGGGTGGGCAAAGGTTAGGTAAGGATTTTTGTTTGTTTTGGAGCTTTATTTAGCTAGAAATTTTTAACTATCAAAAAATATTATTTTCCATATATTTTTTTATGCTATATCCGCACTGACTGTAGCATTCAATAACTTCTAAATTGATTTGTAAATGACGCATTTACAAAGTATTTGATTAGTTTAGGCATTTCCCAATATAAGTACTCGTGTTTCGGTTATATTTTTTTTTTAATTGATTTAAACTAGTACTTGACTGCGAACCCACCTAATGGTAAGCAGTGATGCAATCGTTGATGGTGAGGCGCACTAGTTTATTAAGAGTCTCTAGCCTTGAAGACCCCTAAATTATAATCGGACGGGAAGACCGCAGCAGGCAAATTATTACTTAAACGAACGACATGCACTAGTTTTAAATGAAACATGTAGCTCAATAAATTTACTCAAACGTTCTAAGATATAAACTATAAAGTTTCCAGAACAATCTTTTTATTTTTTTGCTTAAAAAAACTTTCCATTACGTGCCACCCCTAAACACACGGTGAACTCAGTTATAGATACAACAATATAAAATTTACGGGAACGATGTTGCTGAAAATATTGTCGCAATTTATTGTTCAGATTTCGTGTGTATTCGATTTATCGCTCTCACAGTTGTGTGGCGACGGGAGAGGTGGGAGCGAAGTTCAGTTCACGTTTTTTATAGTGATAGATAAAGAAATGCGTGGAAAGGATATTGTTTCTTCTTCTTATGTTGAATTGTTTTTGATTCTTAGTTACACACGAGCATAAACAGGTAAATCAAGTCTCTTTATGAGATTTGTAAGTCGGTTTAACCACTACGATAAGCAATTACGCAGGTTGGGAGTTTTGTATTTATGATAGGTTGGTGTGTGATCACTATCTCACCTGATGGTAAGCGACAATGCGCTCGACGACAGAGCACGTTTGTCTAGAAGATTGTAGCTATCAGGAAACACAGATTCAGGCAGGGAATCGGATGGTAGAAAAAGATGAACCATAGAAAAACAGAAAGTCAACCAGATGATGTCTATCTTAGTGAATGACATGCCGTTCGAATACTTCAATGGTTACGTATATTTAAGTAAGGAAATCTCATTAAAAAAAAAACATAGAAGGACATATAATTTCTTGATGTGGGAAATCACCAAATAACTTCTCTCGCATCAGGGTGGAGCGAGAGGAAGTTTTTCAATTTTTTACTGATTTAAATACGCCGCGCATTTGACAAGTTGTCACATTAATTTTGCGATAATTTTAGTACCGGAAATTGGAGTTAAAAGTTTAGTTCTAGTAATATAACTATATGATAGACCAAAATATTGCATAGAATAGTAATGTAAATTTGAATAAATATTGTAAGTTTACTAAAAAAGAGTGATTCTTTGAAACCGAGAGAGTGTCTCATTCATCTGGCCTAGTTCTTGTACCTATCTGTTCTGTATCGTAAGACAATGGGTGCAAATAAACCTTAGGTGGCCTTTGATATATTTAGTGATCGGGGAAAACTAATATGCAGATAAAAATATCAAATTATAAAGAAAAAACTGGGCCAGATGAATGAGTCGTACTCTCGGTTTCAAAGAATCACCTAAAAACTATCCATTCATACTTAACGAGATTTTTTTTTTTATTATTATTATTGATAAAATAGAATAGAATAAAACTTTATTGTACACCAAAATAATAACAAAAACTCACCACTAACTCTAACTAAACAACTAACTCTGATAGTCTCGAACTTGACCACTAACTCACCTGATGGTAAACGATAATGTGGGTGACGATTGAGCACGCTTGCCTAGAAGTAACCTATTCACTATTGACTTATTTATTTTATTTTATTTTAAAGAAGGCTCACAGACAAATAGAAGAAAAAAATATATAAACATTGTAACATAACTAAAACATAACATAACTTAAAGACTCTTAAGTTGTAGCTATCAGGAAATACAGGCTCTGGCAAGGAATTGCACTCCTTAATTATACGCACAATGAATGTGTTTAAAGTGAACTAAAATTACTTTAAAAATACTTCTATCGATATCGAGCACCACAAAACACTATGCCAGTCAATTTATTCGGTGTGCAAGTAACAAGGCGTCGGATTTGCACTGGAGTGATACGCTTCACTGAGAAACAGCTCTGCACTGATTATTTATCTATATATATTAAACGAGAAACTGACTGTCTGACATCTTCTCACAGCCGAAACTACTAGGACTAGAAGTGTGAAATTTTGCACTAGGCTTCCTTTTATGATGTAGGCAAGCACTAAGACAGGAATTTTCAAAATAAAGGGATGAAATGGGGGTTTAAAGTTTTTACGGAGAAACCTACTTTTACGCGAGCGAAGCCGCTGGCAGAAGCTAGTCTCCCAATATAGAAAATGTTAAGTTTTGAGTAATAATAATTTCTTTGGATTCATGAATAATAAACAATGGTGTAATATGTACGCTAAGAGCAGTGTTCCGGGTTTTAGTCAGTAAAAGTCTGAAATACCCTCTCGCCCCACCCTAGACCGGGAGAAGTCAATTAAAAGGCGGTGGTGGTCCAGTGGTAACGGTCTCGCCTTACTTAAGAGTTTGTGTAATTTATTTTATCACCACCACTCCTCTCAATTTGGTGAAGAAAAACCTCGTGATAAAACCAGCATTTCCTACAATCAAAAATTTAAAGACATTTTGTCATCCACCAACCCTCATAGGGTCCTCGTGATAGATTATGGCCCATTCCCTCCCTTAGAGTGGAGGTCTAAGTCCTAGCAGTGGGAAAATCACAAGGCTATTTATTATAATTATATTATTATACCTATAGGCAATCTTATAAAATACATAAAATAAATAGTAATAATAAAAATAGGATGTCCAGCTCACGTTCAGAGACCACAGTGCAGGTATCATAGGGTCATTATTTATAGCAAAGCATAAATCATTCAAAAATAAATTTAAAATTAATAAATCCAGCGAAAAATTCTTAGTAACTATAAAACAAACAACCAAAATTCAATCTCAGCCCCACCCCAGTTTAAAACGCAATTTAATCCAACGCGACGACGAACTACAACTGAGGAACATTAAAAAAGCACTTGTCATAACCAACCCTTAGTAAAAAGAGGAAAAATTCCAAAAACAAAAACCCGTGGATAGCCCCAGGTGTCAGTTTTTAATAAAGGCCCAATCAGTCGGCCGCCGGAAGCGACGTCGGCGGCGCTCTTCCGCGCCGGAAATGGAGCTCGTGTTTGCTAGCGCCCTCTGTCGGCTTCCACCGGAAACGACGGTGTCGCCCGGGGCGCAAGAACCCGACAAAATGAACCTTGCGATACGTTCTCTCATCAGGTAGGGTGACAGTCATTGTGTTTTTTTTCTAAGATAGAGTATCTGAAAGAAATATAACTCAGTTGTATTATTATTCTCAAGACCAATTTCGGTAAGGAGATTTATTTTTTGCATAATAATTTCTTATTCATTTGGCAGTCATGATTATACATAGTTTCAATAAAATCAATTGTCTATCGTAATGGGCCGTCGGAATTTCCTACTGCCCTTTATACATAATATTAAAATTTTGTACACAGAGATATCAGCCGTATTCTATCTAAAATAGTTGCATCAGTTTACGGCAATTGATTTCAACTATGGTTTTAATTTTGTCTAAAATTATTTCACTTCTTAACGTCCATTACATTATAATTTGCCATATACATAGAAGCATTTTGTTAAAATAGTAATCATAAAAATATTTAGAAGGAGATAATTTTTTGGTATCTTTAAATTCAAAATTTAAAGAAAATTAAGCAATTCGATCATTAATTAAAGATCCCCAGATGATAATTAACCTAATAATTAAAATAAAAACTAAAAAACCTAAAGAGGAAGATTGTCTCAATTCTTTTTAAAAAAAAATAAGAATTAAGGCAATCTTGGAAAAAACTACAAAAAGAAATTTACAAAACAGTATTACGAGACAGACACGACATAAGTTCATTCAATTATTTCTTCTAACTTATAAGGACTATCCCACATTTCCCCACTCACCTGTCCTCCCTACACTCAAGCCGCAATAAACGCGTGCCGTATTAAAACGTTTGAAGCTTGTATTTTGGTTAGCCCGTTTGTTTGGCTGCACCCTTTGATGACGCCAAACTGAATGAATCCCTGTTGTGGTGCCCTGATAAATGCTGTGCTGAAATAGTAAAAAGAGTTATATTGCATTTTAAACCAAGGTTTATGGAGGTAAAAAGTTTTGATACAGACATGTACTTGTGTGGTGCCGACTGCTTTTTTTAAATTTATTACTTCATATTAATAATAATAATAAGAGCAAACGTGCTCGGGAGAAGGATGTATAATCCAGTAAAGTGCTGGTAGGGATCTTAACCGTACTTCCAGGATTATTCTGATAGCTGTAGTATACTTCTCCACTCCTCAAGCACCTCAGGATATGTTGCCCTCTAGTTGCTACGTCACTTCGTGTACTAGAGACCGTTTTTGGAGCCCATTTATTGAGTGTGCAAGTCACCCCCTGCCTTTTATCGATGGATATTAAGAACATTGTACGGGCAGGGGCCATAGTCTTAACATAGTTCAAGGATACCGATCCACTTAAGACTCCAAAAACCATAGCCCTATTATCTTTGTTTTATGTATGTCGCAATAGCTTTTCACTAACCGGAATTTGTCCTTGGGTGCATTAGCATAACGCGTACATGGGTAATCGTCGGTTGGTATCAAGTTCGATTAAAATTATCTAAATGGCCTCTGCAAGTTGTCTTCGACCCCTTGTATGTACTTCAAAAGTCCAAAACCTCAGGGTCCTAAGATGTATAAATGCATAAATAATAATATTATTTTTACTACAAGACTTCCAGCACACAAGATATGACAAATTACGTAACTAATGGTGCGTCTACACACCGTGCCCACCATGTACCGATGGTAAACATCCTACTTATACGCACAAAACGTTTTAGAAAGAAAGAAAGAAAAAACGTTTATTCGTACCTCACACATACAGTAAAATTAAAAAAAAAAAACAGTAGAATACATTAGAATTAAAATATAGTAGAATTAAGTACTTATAAAATATATATATATATATATATATATATATATAATAATAATAACTATATGATCTGTGCAAGGTCAAAAAGGCGCCTAACTCAGCATATGCTGCGATATTTAAAACGATAAATAACGCAGCGCTGGTATTCAATATATGTGTGGTTGTATTTTAGAAACACATTCATTGTGCGTAATACTAAGAAGTGAAATTCTCCTCCTTATTCAGTCTTTGCTTAAAAACTCCCAGATTGTAGCTACAAAGAACAAGAAAAAAACAGAAAAGAGTAAAGAGAAGAAAAAAAGAGAAGTAAAGAGTGAATAAATTCCTCTAGGCAAACGTGAACCACGTCACCACTTACCATGAGGTGAGATAGTGGTCAAACGCGAGCCTATTAATAATAAAAAAAGAAACTCAAAATTAGGTTGATCGAATAAAAGGGTTTTTTAAGATTTATTTTTACATAAATTATGTCTTTGATTGTACTAATACAGGTCATAGTTTTGGATAATCATAAATAAAGAACTGTCAGTATTCTGAACGTCCCAGACCTGGGACAATACCCCGCTAACACGTAGCGTGGCGTGATGAATGCGCGTGTCACGCTGGCTGCTGCCGCGATCACTCTCCGCCAACTAGACGAATGCTCGCGTATTTGTCACGCTAGAGTCGCGAGTGACGTGACGAAAAACGGCTGGGAATTTCAGCTTTTTAGTAGCTGCAGGTGCCATTAGTCTCTTTTGAGCTGAAGTTATTGCTCTGTTAATGTTTTTAAGTTTTAGTGTTTCAGGATAAAATCAACTTTAAAAGTCATATTTAAAAAAACAGCATGATATTTAACAACTTGAATATTTATTAAGAGATTGTTCATGGAGTTTCTTGCGTATTCTTCTTCATAGAGTTTTACGCTTTGGAATGTGTATTTAGCATCATTTTTCTAACTAACAGACTTCTTGACAGTTCAGAAGTGCCTAAATGCTTCTAAAATTTAATAACATTTAATTTAGAAAAAATCTTCTAAATAACTTATAGGTATATTGTTCCAATTTTTGACCATTTTGTTCTTTATTTTTATCCACGTTTTGTTAAGTACTGGTACTATATTAATGGTTATTAACACTGTAATATGGCATGATTGTAAAACCAATTGTTTATTAAGAGTTTTTGGCTAGTTCATCTGCATATATTTCGTATCATAAATGTCAGTAAAATAGGTTAATGTGAAGTGTGTGTATGTGTGTAAATTGTAACGTCTCGTAAGCAAGCTTCCAAATCTAGAATATTATTAACCATCGATTGGTATAATTTTTTTATGTTCACTATGTGTAACAAGTGGGTTAAACACTAATTTTCGAATGGATCGTAGAAGAAAAATGTTTCTTGATATGGATTCAAAAGATATTATTTTAACGCAGAATTTAGGTGATCTCCCCTGATTCACAACGATAGTAAATGCCATAGTAACTTCCATAAATATCTAATTGAAAACGGAAAATCAATTATGACTTACGAAAACGCAACGAGTTTATAGACTGTTGAAGAGCTGGAGCTGAAACTGTTGGTCATAACAAATTTAATTATGATGGTTATGCCATATTACGCTAAGGACGTGAGTAGGTATAAATTACAAAATCTATTTCTGTTTAGTACATCATTCTCACCAACATTGATTGTATCGGTACTTATCTTATAAAGGTAAAACTACAGAAAAGTTTACAATCCATACACTACCATCTCAGTGGAAATGGCTGACAGTAATGACTTACTAAGTCCCTGAAATTAGTCTATTAAGTATAATTTACAGCCACTCCGACTTCTTGTCATAAAATTTTTATGCCAATGCGATGTTTTTCCAAAACACCAAAAGAGATTCGACGAAGACACCATATCGACACGAAATGATATTAAAAATCATAAATTATACAATAATAGTTACAGCTTACCCTACACAGCTAATCCTAAATTAATAAATTTAAAAATAAAATTATATGCTAACTTTTATAAATATTAAACTCCATATTTAAAGTTCGCCGCTCTCCCCTTTAGTGCTGTCCGAGTGGTATATCGATAAAATATCAATTTGAGAGTCGATACCACCTTAGCACGACATGCTCGTAAAATTTTACAATCTATAAAATGCAAATAGATACCGCATCTGATGATGACACAACGATAATCGGCAATCGTTATACATTCATTAGCATTGAGGATCGCGTATCCACGGTATGTACCGGCGCGGATGTCAATTTAATTGCGTAATAAACTGTTTGTGTGTAGGTGCTGTTAAATAGAATTATATACTTAGCTTGATGGTATGGGTGTGGGATAATTATAGAGCCTCTGTAACGTCTGTTGGCAAATAAGGGCATGGATAGTATTTCTTGCTGTTATTAACAAAATTAACTTAGAAGTGACTAAGGCATATAAATCATCGGGTTTTTAGTTGTATTCTTTCAAATATAAATCTAGATTATATTCTAGAATTGGAATGAGTTATGCAATAACCTATACTCCCAAGTCTTTTACACATGTCATCTATAGTATCAAATTATTTGCATATATTTATCTCGGGACCCTAGACTTTTGGAAGGCGTACGAGGAACCAAAACCAACTCGCAGAGGCCATTTAGACAGTTTTCATGAAGCGCGATACATATTTATTATTACACCTGTCAATTCTCCTGTCTTAATAGTCAGACTAAACATTTAGTTTACGTGCGACCTTTAAACCCAACATATCAAGATTTTAACGGTGGCAAGCACTGTCAAATAAATATCTGATGCAAGATAGAGATAAGAATTAGATTAACATAGTAATAAACTGGTAAATGAGAAATTTATGTATCAACTAATAAACATTGCTATCACAACTGTGAAAAAGATAAGCAAAGACATCTTATCTGGCAAAGAAATCTATGGCACATCATTAAAGTTAAAGATATTATGATAATAAAAAAATTAAAATGCATAAAAAATTGATCTTCGGACTTTCACATTGTTTTGGTTGGCTACCTCTATTATCTAATCATTGTATCTTAGGCCAACCACAGGTTTCCTAGTCTTATTCATAGGAGAAGTGAATAATTAAGACAAGTTGTCATCTCAGTGTCAGAGAATTTTGCCATTTGATAGCATCGCACTTCGTTTTACCACGTAGTGCTGTCTTCTGGGCTTACATTTGCTGTCGAACCTTTTTGAGGACACAATCTGAAAACATTTAAAATATCAAATAACGTTAGCTGCTATTACTGCACGCAAAAATTAAAAGGGTAATTGGTTCGGCTGTCTACAAATTGAACAATCAGTAAGTTAAAATCCTTGTTGCTGTAACGACCTTTTGAAGACGTCACTAAGAGTCTTGTCACTCTTACTAAAAATGAAAAGATCTGAATAAGATTTTGAAGGTTTTTTTTGAATAAAAGTTGTGAGAAGTTGTGACCCTATTTTTTATGAGCCATAAATAAAATATCGAAAAAAAATAGAGTGTGGAATTAATTGTATCGATAAATTATGTCGTGTCATTATCTTTTTTATAAAATTTATTATCAGCCGTCTCCTTAATTGTATTTTAAATTATAATGTTAACCTTTAACATTAATATTGTGCTGTAAAAAATGTCGCATAAAATGCTTTTTTGTATATTTATTGGTTTTAGTTTAGTGTGTGTCTAAATATTATTTGATTACAACATGAGATTAGTAAATGTTTTAGTGATGTGAATGATGTTTATTGTTATTTAAGTAAAATTATGGGGTAATAAAACAAAACTGTAAAATAAAATAAAAACTTCATGTCACTAAACAAATTTTCATCATCATATCAAATAGCTGAGAAAGAGAAATCGTACAGAAGTGAATCAGAATTAGAATTAAGTATTCAAATACCGCTCAGCCATAAGTTTCTCCCATTGGTCTTCGATATATAATATTTTCCTTGTTCTTCCAGATGCACAAGTGAAAGGTAGACATACACTATGTTTTTACGTCATTAGAGAGTGATTTGAATTTAATGATAGACCCCACAAAATGGAAGAGTAAAAGCTCCCACTAACAAATGAAAATATATATATATTTTTTAAATTATTCTTTCGAAACAAAACATTTAAAGAAATGGTCATTGCAATGTCTCGATGCAATTGTCTATGAAAGTTTTACAGCCTTAACTTTCTCTAATATAGATAACAATCACCTTCTAGTGCCACTATTTATCAATTGCATCAGAAAATCACTTCCTTAGAACATAAACACAGACATAACCGAACACCTAAATGAAATGTTAGACATTTATCTAAAAGCGACTCACCGTACGTTTACCTAGTTGCGTAATGTGGACAAACAAGCGATCAAACAGACAGACGTGTCACGTAAATCGACACGTTTCGTAATTCTAATATACACACCGAATTACACGCTAACATTATTTACAAGACAAGTGTTGGAACAGAGAAAGCCATGGATACTACTTTGAATATATATATATATATATATATATATATATTTTGTAAGAAATTACGTTTCGGAAAATTTAAAGTTTAAACAGCAAAAAAATATTTTTGTACAAAAAAATGCAATTACTTCGACATATTTTGACTACACTGTTCTTACATAATGTCTATTAATACTGTAATATGAAAATATTGTAAACAATAATTTTTTTAAAAGAGTAACCATGGACTTTCTTGCCGGTTCTTCTCCATAGGAAACGACCAATTTGGAACCGTGCACTAGCTTCTGACGTTTTATAAGTGCCCATGTAGGCCTATGTGAAATAAAAAAATTTTGACTTTGACTTTGACTTTTGTTTTAAACTGCAAGAAAAGTATTTTAAAAACCATGCAACTATTTTAGACGGATAAATAGAAAATTAAACCAATTTTTTTTAAACAGGTTATGTGTGCTTGCATTGTTTTAATGATTATTCCACGTAATCATCTTTCAAATAACAGTTGCTAATAATAATTTTGTTATCGGCTTGCCCGGATGCGACTAAATGTACTATCGATTGCCCACAATACCTAACTCTTGAAAAGACTATTTATCACACTTTAGAAAAAAAATATAGTGCGATGGATTGACTTTATCGTCCGCCCTGTTCCCACAACACCTACCGGCGACAGCACGAATATATTAATATCAATATTTAAATCACCAACCGGTTGTCCCATTAAAACACTATTACAATATTAGCATATTTGATAAACAATCGATAATCGAGTGACAAGGCACAGCACTATTCATTTAGAATGTATATTTGAGCCACACTATTCACATAGAATATATTTAGCGACCTTTTACACTAGGTAATTAATTTCCTGTCAGCTGCAATTAAGGTGATATGTTGAGGTAGAGATTTCGGAGATTATGTAAGGTCCATAAAGTTGTATGATTAATGTAATCTTGTGTCAGTTGAATGTGATATTATAATTATATATCCTGTCAGTTTATTTGTTACAGAATATTAAGATGTTTTGAATAATCTCGGCGGTCACTGATAGGTTTTGGCACTCCAGAGCGACCACGAGCTCTTGATGCGATCCATTTTTATGACCGAAACTGAATTATTTAAGCTAAATAGGATGGCTATATAGGATCTAATAATAATAATATTAATTGACCGATTGCTAAAATGTTTTTTGTAGCTTTGGGCAAAAGCTATTTAATATAATTCAGCTTACCTACTCATTATACAAGTTTTATAGGTGATCTTCCAGGAATTGGCAAACTGAATCACGTTTCTTTAATTTTATTTATTCATTATTAATTTAAATTGTATTGTACTCAATTGCTCGCAGTTTCCATCTGTTCCACCGTGGCCTTTGAACACAAGAGGCAATTGAAGGAGAAGGAACACAAGTAGATTTTGGTCAGTAATAGTTTGACATTCCCTCTTACTACTAACACCCAGAACATGAGGAGTCACTTGAGGACTTCTAACCCAAAAAAAGGGCCGCTGTTTTAGAGTTTAGGATAGATATTAGTAGACAAATATCAGCAAAAACATATATGTTTAAAGATATTTATTTCTCAAAAAAGACACAAATTTACTTACCTGAGAACAATTTTTTATTAGATAACAAGGGTTCGTCACCACGTACGTGAGTTGTAAACTCATCCAATGAATTCAGTATTTAAGCAAGTAGATATTTTATAATTGTTTCTTACATATTGTGCTAGCATATAATAATCTGAATTTAAGAATAGTTTAAACACTTTAAATATAAATAGTTATCATTGCTAGCAAATTATAAAACTAAATCATTGCATTATAAAATCATATTTAGCTAGTAAATAGGTAAGCTCATAAATTCATGTCATTTGTCTTGGCAATACATTAACAACATGGCCGTTTGCCGCCATTTTCAAATGTATTTCACCGTCAAATTATTTTCAATACACTTAATCTTTATGAATGAGGGTAATATAAACTTTAATTTTCGCCCGTTAGTTTCAAATTAAAAGTTAATCTGGCAATTAATATTTTATGTCCTATTTGCTGCGGGCATTTATACTCTGAACGTACTTAATTTTGTGAATTTTCACAAATTCACGAAGTTTTCAATTTTTGCGATTGGATTTTAAACTGGTTTATCATCACTATATTTCAATTATTTATTGCACTTCATAGTGTAAACAAATCGTTATCATTTCAGCTGAAAAACGTAGACCATAGACCTCCAAGTGTTGCCACAACGAACGCTCCTGTGCGTCTCGCATCCATCGCATTCCAGCGATGTTAATATTTTCCATCAGCAACATGGCATTGTGTTGATAGAGGTCTACTGTTAAACATAGTTCCCCCACAAGAATGACTCGTACTTTCCATTTTCACATCCATCAGATTTTCAAGGCCATCACTAGGTCTGATAGGTTCATTATCATCATAGCTCCGTAATATTTTTCCAACTAGCTTGGAGTTGACTTCCAGTCTAACTGGATGCGGCTGAATACCCATGATTTACATGGAGCGACAACCTATCAGACAACACGATGGTCTTTAGATAGAATGATGGTCAGATGTCCTGGCGTTTGACTCTGTCTGAGAGGTTCATAAGCTTAAAATAAATTTAATATCTTATTCCGAAATTTCTCAAAACCCTGCAAACACTCAAGTCCAACGGTATTTTCTTTCCCACATTCTGCACCGACTTACTCCACAAACAGCTGACATTACTTCCCTCCCCAGATGACAGGAAGCAATCATGCTATAAACCAATGCAATAAATTAAATATTTATCGCCAACAGCTCATGGCTAAGCGTATTTACTCACACAAGCTGTTTGTAACTAGCTGTAACAAGGAGAGTCGTAATTCCATCAAGTTTTGGACACGTTAAAGAATGAATCAGAAGGCTAACTTCGGTTAACTCATGCTTGAAAGCTATTTTATGACAAATGTTGAATATTTCATTAAAGGTGCAGGTGGGGGTACCTGCATTAGTTTTATGTCATGGTTTTTAGTAGCACATTCATCATCATCATCATCATTTTAGCCGAAAGACGTCCAGTTGGACATAAGCCTCCCCCAAGTGTTGTCACAACGAACGGTTCTAGGTATCTCGCATCTATTGGATTCCCGTGACCCTCACCAGGTCATCGGTCTACCTTCTAACGCAGCATCTTCCAGTACACGGCCGCCACGCCCAGTGTCTTTCAGTCCCAACGATCATCCGTTCTGCGAGCAAGGTCCTCTGCCCACCGACACTTAAATTTGGTGTTTCTAGTAGATAGTATCTTATTGTTCCAAATATAAATAAACTGCAGAGTATCTGTTGACATTCTTCTTTCGAAATACTACGTGTCTTCAACGTTGGCGATCTGCAACTGCAGAGATTTGGCACTACTTCATGTATTTTTTTTATATTCATCGAAGTATTTGTCGACCATCAGCATGCACGGCAGTAGTTTGAAATTAAACCTTCTGACTGCCTGTGAAACATTAACATAACACACGTCTTATAACCTCATTACATATTCAAAGCGTAAACCATTTCAATACAAAACAAATTACCATTTACGACTGTCGATAACAAATAAAAATATTTATTAAATAAGCACGAAACGACAATAAAACGCGAAAATTAAGCTTCAATAACGTTTTAAAGTCGTATAATAATCGTAAATTAAACGTTTACGAGCGTACGATCGTTATGTGACTTCAGACGTTCATATTACCTAGATACTTAATGGACAAGTGGGAACTTAGGGGCTGGCTTATGCCCCGTATATCATAATTGTCGTAAGTGCCTATAAACATTCTTTACGCAGACTTCTCTTATTACTTGTCTCTCGTTTTGTCTTTATAGTTTTATCTTTTGTCATCACGCGATTGTTCGTTAAGTGTATGTTATTCAATTATTTTGTTGTCGTGTTCAGACATTTCTCAGAGTCCTATATATCAACCTCTCTTTTGTTTGAAAAGAGTTTTTTTTACATTTCGTTCATCATACGCAATACATAATTATTTGCCGTACTGTTTGAAGCCAGCTTACTTCTTTTCGCTCAAGGGTAATAAGTGTCTTTAAAGTTGTAAGATACTTTTACAATCTTTTCGATGTATGTCTTGTTAAGCATTGTTAAGGCCAGGCCATCATTTAGTAGCTAGCCCAGTTTCTTTACAATCATAAAGAAATAATTTACCACTGAACCCAAACGCGATAGAAATCATCGCATATTCACATTACGTATATATCTAACATCTGGCACACCGACGGAACCCCGCGGCGTCGCTTACCATTATTAGGACATCGATTAACTAATATTCTATATTGGTTTTCAACTATTCATATTCTAGCCTCATTAGCTATAGTGTTGATGTCTTCCGTGAGGTTTTTAAGATGTTTTTGCAGTTCTAAAGTTGGTGACATTTGTATAGAAATTGCTAACTGTTGAATAAAACTCTGCAGGAGGTCTATGCGTTGGCAGGATATTGAGAAAGCGGCGATTATGAATCTATAATATAGAATGGCTTTTGTCGGTGATATGTAACCCTCTTTATACTGAGAGATAAAAAAAATAACAGGCCTTACACAATGGTTCTTACAGAACATACTTAAGTATAACAAAACATTAATCAGCCAACCAACAATAATTGAGGTGCTCTAGTGTTTAGTACTCCCACTTTGGTTGGAGTGAGAGGTGTCACAGTGACTTTAGCTGATTAAAGCTCACTTGTGTTCCATCAGTTGCCTTTGAGTTCCAAGGCTGCGGTAACTCTTTCGGAAAATCCCGCAGCTGGCTGCCGCATCACTTAGATTTATTTTCCTGGCTCACACGTCTATAATGGTTTGTATCGTCACTGTTTTAACTTTTTTTTTTTTTTTTCGGTTAGGATAATCATCTAATGACAACCCCCGCTCTTGGGCGGAGCGGGAGATAGTGTCAGACTTTTACTGACTAAAAACCCACTCCTGTTGCCTCCTTTGCTAGCATTACTGCTTCGCAGAAGGAGGCGACCGCCTGCCACTCCTCCTCGCTCCGGACCATGGCCTGTACCAAGGCCCGGCGCGAGAGATCGCTGCCGCCGATCGCTCTCACGAGGACACGGCGGTGCTCTGCCCAAGCGGGGCACACCTCTACCGTGTGCTCCACCGTGTCCTCCGGGCGGTCCACACAATGGTGGCACCCGGGCGTCTCTTCTGCACGGATCCGGTACAGGAACCTCCCGACACTGTTTTAACTTGGCTTTTCCTTTTTTTATAAACATTTTATGTTACCAGTCTCTCAAGCCTTAAGTTACTTCCATGTTTTCTACGTGATAAGTTTTTATAATAATGTCTTTCATAATTTCGATGTTATAAATTATAATGCTTTGGTAGCAACTGTATCGAGTCAGCCCTTTTAACAATCTTCGCTGAGGTAGTTAACATTACAATAAAAAAAAACACATTTTGCCCTGGTGTGCAAACACTTGAGATAAACAACTACACCAATATTACGTCACAATATGCACTAAGAATCAATTTGCAAATAATCATAACAGCCTTTCAAACTTAACTCGAAAAAATTCCGCCACAAAAACGCAAAAAAGTTTAATAAACAGTAGCACGTTATTTATGAATCACCATAGCAAAGTAGTATATCCTAAGGGGATATATGACTTTGCTGTACCAGCCATAAACAAAATATACGACAATAAATCTGGAAACTGATACTTTAGCGAACCGACGACATCTCAGTCCAATACATAACAGAAAGGCTATCGGCTCCTTGCTCATATTACAGCGAACACTATCTCACATCGACTATGTCAAGATACTTTAGTACCAGATTAAGATAAAACTACACGTTTAAAGATACTCGCTAATATACTGGAATTATAGTCATATTGGTCGTAAAATTGTTGTTACTTGTAACTGGTGTAGTGACCGCGAATCTAATGAGTTCAGCTTTTCTACATAACATTTAATTGAATGTCCATTATCGATAGTGGAACAATTAAGTTTTTGCAGTCTTAAAATACAATCCTGCATTAGGTTAGACTGATATTATTTTTTACGTAGTTGCTGTGCCTATATAATTATGTTAGTTGTCTAACATTTTTCATCATCATCAATTCCATTTGATGTCGCTTCTTCTTCGTCTTCTCTGTTATCTAGTACTTTATGATATGTATAATATTACTAGCTTCTACCAGCGGCTTTACCCGTGTGAAAGTAGTTTTCTCCACGGAAACTTTGAATAATAATTTCTTAGCGCATGCATAGTGCATACGTCGTGTTTTCAGTTGTGTGTCACTCATTTATTTATGACTTGAATCTACATCTACAATTAATAAAATTCGTTATTGTTGTTTCGGTCCTAAATTAATATATTTCCTTCGGGCTTCCCACTTATGGAAGCACCTTCACCTTTTGGAAAAAATGGACCAAATTATCCGACATACACTTACTTTAATTTTAAATATGACCTTGGACGATCGAGCTTGGGATCAAGTTACTCTTCCCATCCGTATGGGAGGCCTTGGCGTCCGCAAAATTACCAGTATTAGTTTACCGGCATTCATATCTTCGGTTCACAGCACTGATAAATTAATCAGGAACATTCTAACTTCCACACTGGGGGGCAATCGCGCTATTTTTTTTCAACTAAATCGCAATTGAACCGCTGCCATATCTCAACTTTTTGACCATTTCGTATCGCGCTAAAAATTTGACAGCAAGTTGAGACGCATCGCGATCGTAGCTGGAACGTTACCGTTGTCAAACGTAAAAGTTGATGGGACGCTACTTTTTTAGGATCGTTAGTGAATCGTTGGAGTGTTTTGTCATTGTTGTGAAGTGATTCTGAGTGAAAATCTTGCAAAAATACAATATTACCATGTCTACGCTTACATAGATTTGTTGGAGAAATCTTATGAATATGATGTAGCGGTAGCTCGAGCCGAAACCAAAAGGAAAAACTTAAAAGCTAGACTTAGGTGTGATTCATACAGTGATCGATAGTTTGTGAAGAGATCAATTAACCCGTGAAATAATTTCGACTCCTTATATGCCACCCGTCTTACGTTGTGAAGCTTTGGATGTTGAAACCAAGGTAAGGGATGATTTTGTGATGATTCCTCTCTAAAGTCATAAACAGCATTAACACTTACTAAAAACCTTTTTTGTTATATAAAAATAACCACAAATTAGACAACTAATAAAGTTCAATGTGTATGCATTTGCATCTTTTGGGTATGTTTAAATTGAGTACAATTTATGTTCCAATCTTCTGATCAATGTATAATTATTATTTAAGACGCTTTAATTCTGTTTTGGTTATTGCAGGAGACTCAGACCCTTTGAGACCAAGAATAATGATACCTATCTCAAAACCAAGGCCAGATACTCCAGAACAATATTACCAAGGCTTGCACTTGACGGCCAGAAATGTTGAATGCTGAGGTGTTTTAAAAGCTCGCTTTAGGTATGCTTTGGATATCATACCATTATTATAATAGTTAACATAATTATGAATCATTTGTCTTTGAAATGAATAAATAATAATAAAAGGGTTTGTCCTTGCAGGTGCTTATTGGTCGATAAAAAGCTGCATTACACTCCAGTAACTGCTGCAAGAATAGTGAGAGTGCTTTGTTCTGCAAAATATAGCACACAGGGCTAATAGGAGAAACCAATTATCCTAATTAATTCTACTTTTCATACTAATTGTTTTTGTAATTTTGTTTTAAGTTTTTTGTCATTAAAATGGTTTTTGATTAGTTCTATAAATAAGTATTCTTAGCAAATATTAACAAAAATAATAAAATAATTTAGCTCTTATGACACCTGAGGTACAGGTTAGATCTAATTATTATTGAATACCATTACTGTTCTTGTTGAAGGCTGCACTTATTGTGTAAACTTGCATGTTATTCCTCTTAATAAATATTCTGTCCTATTTTATCATACTATTTGTGAATAAAGGCTATTTATATTTCTAACGCCTCGTCATTTTAATTAATTATGTATGTAAACATTATCACAACATAGTTTTATTCAGATAAAATGATGGAGAATGGCAAAGGAGTCTAGTGCTAAATATCAAATTCAGGAGAACAAAACAAAATTAATTTAGATATCATTCTATTTATTAAAGTACAATCAAGAATATAATATTAATGTTAATAATAAACATTTATTTTCAGGCATCAGAGGCCCATAGAAAAAATACATAATATAATCTTAGACAATAATAAACAAATACATATTATAAAAACAAAATTTATTTAACTATAGTAACTAATAGTACTCTTAATCTGGGTGGGGTTATGCCGGCCATACTGGAACAAAATAAAAGTTTTATTATTATGTTGTTTCTGACAAATAGCGTTTAGTAAGTGGTTATTTAATTTACTTAATATCATAAAACCAGCCCTCATTGAAACATGAAATAGCAAGAAAACCATATCAAGATTGGTCCAGTAAAAGTATATCTCTACATTTTAAAAATTAACATGATAATACTCTCTTTTGTTAGCTTAAGCAATTTTGTTGAACAAACCTGCACAGTGCCTTGGAGAGTTTTGTATTAAGCCTGTCTCTCCCATGATGCTGGGAACAGGGGACACAGGCAGCGTCTGCACATACACTGGTGAAGTTGCAGATAGCATGTATGGGGGGTGGTCAGTCAAACTGTAATAAAGTAAACATAATGTTATACAATATAATATTAATAAAACTTATATATATTGCTAATATTAGGCAGCATAAACATTGTTTTCGTAAGAGATGTAAGTTATTTTGCTGATAATGCTTCAGTGTCATGTAATAATTTTGGTTCATCAACCACTTTTACTGTCACTGTGCCATCATCCTATATAATGCATAGTATTATTTAGTAGCATTGTTAGTAAAATTAAGCATGATAAAACAATGGTTTACAAAAGTGCATTTGGAAATAGCTAAAGATTTAACTTACATCGTTTGAGGCAAATTGGTCCTGCCTAACATCAGCTAGTGGGCCAACACCCCTGCCTAAGATATTGGCTGTCCTTTCTTCCAAAGGTGACAAAGTAGGAGCATTACAAGCCCACCACCAGTAGCTTGTTGGTTAGCATTTATGCTAATTAACTTTGCGCTAACCCGGCACTTATTAGTCGTTCAATAGGTACCTAAAAAGAATAAAACACTGTAATATTATTTTATTTAGGAACCCTCGGCGTATAACATCTACTTTTATCTGCCTCGATGATTCTCACCTTGGACCATTCTTTCCCTGTTTGGGCAAGTCCTTCCACGTTGAGACTTAGGGCACACTCATTCCATAAGCGTGCTGCAACTTGACGAGCCTCTTTAGACCTAACTCGTCCAAGAGCAAGGTCTTGATGTTGTTCCAGAAAATGCACCATCAGCTCCATTTATCGGACCGTATTGCATCTGCGACGCTCTTCCATTTCCATGAAACAATCACGACTGCAGATATTACAACTTTCAATTAAAGTGGCTGTCCAAGTTTATAAGTGGTTCATACTTCATAAGTCTTTGAATGTTTATCTAAGTAAAATCTCGCTTACCTCTTCAAAATTTCAAGTACATACCGCGCTTTCAGCTGTCAAAACTAGAGGTGCACACGTGTAAATTCATTACTAAACGCTCGGTTAGTCACAAACTAAAAGGGCATCACTAACGATTGACGTTACGCAACGTTCCAACTTTGAACTTATAGCGCAATACCAAAATCCGAACAGCTGAATCGAAACCTAACCACAGCCGCAATCGAACCGAAACGTAATCGTAAACGTTTGCAAACGTTTGAAATTAGCGCGATTGGCCCCCTGATTCCTTTTGAAGTGCCGTGCTTCACCGAGGCTATGGATGCCTGGAGAATCGCTTGCCCGAATACAAATCCGCCTGATAACCTTACCTCCCAGAGACGGTGGGATGAGCCGCTCTGCAAAGTAGTCCAGAAAAACCTAATCCTAACATCTGCTACTACTGCGGAGCGTGCGCGCCTCCTAGCTGTGGGAAATTGGGAATCAGGTCTTTGGCTTCACGCACTGCCGTCGTCGAATATTGGCACCTTATTCGACGATACTACTTTCCGCCTAGCTGTTGCCCTACGCCTAGGCGCTCCTTGCTGTTCTCCTCATCGCTGCCACTGTGGCGAAGTTGTCAACAGCCTTGGCCACCACGGCCTGTCATGCAGTCGAAGCGCGGGACGGATAGCACGGCACGCGAATATTAACGACATCATCCGACGAGCCCTTGTCACCGTCGGCGTTCCGGCTGTTTTGGAACCTAATGGCCTGGCACGCGACGATGGTAAGAGACCGGACGGTATGTCTTTATTTCCGTGGAAGATGGGTAGGCCTTTAGTGTGGGACGCTACCTGTGTCGACACTCTTGCGCCATCCCATCTTCCTAGCTCTTCGTGCTGTGCTGGTGCTGCCGCTGCGGCTGCGGAGAACCTCAAGCGGCGGAAATATAACAACCTCGTCGGAAGTTATATTTTTGAGCCGTTTGGGGTTGAAACTCTTGGGTCGTGGGGTCCGAGTGCTCATAAGCTTTTCAAAGAACTATCCAGACGCTTAGTTGAGACTTCGCGTGACCCAAGGGCTGGCTTTTACCTCGGTCAGAGATTAAGCATTGCCATACAACGTGGCAATGCCGCCAGCCTTTTGGGCACACTTCCAGTCGACAGCGATGTGGAGGAATTTTATGACGCCATATTTTAGCTAGTAGTTTTTGTCTTTAGTGTATATATAGTTTTAATTAGTTAAGTGTTTTTTATCAATTAGTTGTGTGTTGATTGATCAGTCAGTTAGTAACAGTTGCCTTTTATATATGTGTATAAAGATAATAACATTGATTGTCCGTTTATTGACCGATAAAAGTTGAACATACCACTAAATGATACAATTTAGAATATTACAAAATGTAACTCTCTAAAACTATACATTATATATGTTAATCGCAATTGCTCCTCGAGCTCACAAAAATGCATGTAATGTAGTTTATTTTTGGTTGGAAATCATCAAATAATTTCTTTCGCTCTGAGTGGTGAGAGAGAGTGTCAGACTTATACTGAATAAAACGAAACTGAGTTCCTTCAGTTGCCCTTTGCGTTGCAGAACCACGTTTATCACAGGTGATATAGCTTAGACTCATATACTCGTACTCAATTCAATTAGTATCGCAGATTTTGAGATAGGTTTATCGAAAACGCTTCTTGCACTCTCAAACGTAACTTTAGTAAACTGACATCCGATAAAAGATAACCCGATTAATATTCGCTCACCTTACAAATAAGCCTTTGCTCTTATATGTATTACTTGCAGGACTAGCATATTAACCAAGATATTTTATCGGTAATCGGCCCAAGCAGCTTTGCGAAGCCGATTGAGATAAAAGTACAAGTCTTAAAATACTTTAAGAAGTACAAATGGAGTCACAACTGTACTCGTTTTATGACGATGGTTATTTTATGCGGCCATTTTTTATTGCATGGCAGTGTATGACGTGAGGTGAAGTTCAAATTGTTGGGCCACTATATTCGGTATTTTTTATGATTTTTGCAGTTGTATGGTATTTTGATGTCTCTTTAGTAGGTTTTTTTATTGTAATGTTTATATTTTGTTGGTTTTGTGTCATAGTAGGTCGTAAATGTCTAAATGTGATACATGTGTGTATCACTGGTACTATGAAAATGGTTGAAGGAGATATCGGTGTGATCATGATTGATGACAATGACGACAGATGAGCTTCCTATAGATCATGTTAGTGCCAAATAGATTGATCTAGTTAGCTACCCTGGAGCAATGGAAATGTAATCACACGGTATTATTAATATACAATATATTGATTAATATACAATCTATCCCCTTGTAGCAGCATAATAAACTTATTTATGTCTACGGTACTTTTGTAAAGTTGTTTTTTTTTTACTTCAAAATCTTTTAAGTGTCCAGTAAATGCATCATATCTATCACTAGTCGTCAACTAGTCTAGAATCAAGGAAACTAGACCCAAGAAAAAAAATCGCAATTGAATATTATACCGTCAACAAAAAAGTCCAGACACATGAAACATTAATGTCAGCACTTGACAAATGGTCCAGACGCTGCACTCTTTAACGTCACTGTCATGTATAATGCAGACACTGAATGCCAGACAGATATTATTAGGGTTCCTTAATCAAACAATTGAACTCGGGACTTTTACCGGGCCTAAGCTACCGGCCTGGCTGTCTGTCACAGCGATTATTTCACCTATCATATCAAATGTTACGGAATACGTGTCACTGTGGATGTTAGTCTCTATCATAGTAAAAAGAAGATTACCAGCTACCAAAAATAGTTAAGAATAGAAATGGACAGGTAGGCAAAAGAATTTATAGATAGATTTTGTGAGATATTAATGAAAAACCGATAGTCAGATGGTCGAAAAAGACGCAACGGAAGATGAAAACATATCGTGACCCCAAGTAACATAGCACGGGCACGCCACAATTATGGCGGTAAGTCCCCTCTTTTAGGAGTGGCTGGAAAGACAACATGGTGTTCTTACCTTACGCATGATGCAGGTCCTCACCGGACATGGTAAGTTCGAGAGTTTGCTGCACCGGATTTGTGCAACTAAACTAAAAGAAACGCCTGGGTGCAACCATCATGTGGACCACCCGGAGAACATACGGTAGAGGTGTGCCCCGGCTGGGGAGAATACCGCCGTGTCCTCGTGGGGGAAGTGATATCTCGCGCCGGGCCTTGGTACAGGCCATGGTTCGGAGCGAGCAGGAGTGGCAGGTGGTCACCTCCTTCTGCGAAGCAGTAATGCTAACAAAGGAGGAGGCCGACCGCGCGAGGTAAGTCCTCTCGCCCCATCCGCCAGAATTCCGATCCCAATTATCGGCCACCGTAAGCGCGGGCTTGCGGACGGCGTGCAATGGGTAGCTCGCTGTTCGACCGTCCAGTAACCGTCCGGACCGAGCCCAAGTTGTCGACGGTGCATGTTGTTCCACGAGCGCCTCAGGAAGATGACTGAAAATCGTAGGGGCCCAGCAGGGTCGAAGCCTACTGGGCCACGGGTACTATGAAAGTGAAACCCGGGGCCCTGGGACGAAGAAGGAGAGAGAACAGGAGTGGGTTTTTAGTCAGTAAAAGTCTGACACTATCTCTCGCTCAAGAGCGGGATTTGTCATTAGATAATTTTCCCACATAAAAAAAGTACATAGCATAAGGGCAAAATATTATGATGAACTTCTACTAAAACTATTGAATTTTGGTAGTACGGAACTCTTAAAATTCAAGTCCAACACACGCTTTTTACCCACACGGTACCCAATACCGCCGAAATTTATGGAAATTTTATTGAAAATTTGTACAAAAAAAATGGTTAAATCAATATATTAGGTGCTAAGATTAATGGCGTTCAAGAACATGTTAAATTCACGAAGCTGATGCAGTTGCTATTTGATATGCTAAAAAGCCATGGCAACAAGTTAGATACATACAAAGTACGTAACGTCATCCTAACCCGTACATTACGGATGCTGGGTGATAGTGAATGTATGTAGAGACTTAGGAATTGGAGGTTGTGAATTTGAAAATTAATTTAAATTTATAACAATTGATTGAGAGTACCAAACAATAAAGCATTCAGGGTGTTGATGTGACTGTCCCGGAAATGCATCATATCATTATAACTAACTTATTAGTATTACTTTTAATAGCATAGCTTGACTAACATTATTGAGAACAAAATTGTTACCAACACAATGAATCTTGATATGTAACAATAAAAAAGCAATAATAAAAAAAAGATTTTTTGCATTATTACAAGCCTATTTTATTTTTATATTCATATGAGAACTCCACATTGAGTGAAGGACTCCTTTAAGATGCTTCTTTTTCTATCTCTGACTTTTAAGGCTCGCTACGTGTCTTGCACTTTAGTTTTTATGCATAACTCAACACATTAGTTGCTTTTGTTATTGTTTCGTTATTCTGTATTTTTATTGTTAGATGTTCATTTGGCGCTTTGTTTTGTCTGTAAATTTTCACGTCTAGTATCCGTATGTCAAACCCAGTAGGAGGCTCTAGTTCAGCATCCTTATTGACATAGCGTATTGCTTTGTTACATTGACCATCAAATTTTGCAATAATTCAACTGTAACATTCAACAGTTTTTTTTCTTTAATGTAACGCTACTGATCTCAACAAAAAACTAAGCCACCATTACTATTTATATGTCACCAGGAAAATAAACCAAGGTTTCCAAAAAAATTGTAAAAAAGAAACTCCAAAAACAAAAATACAAGAGCAAAACCTTGGGGTTTATTAATGATAATATTATACTCTGGACCGACAGCAGTATCGGATGAAGTATGTTTAATTCATTTGACACCAGAATAGATGTCTCCTGGACAGTTGCATGATAAATGGCGACTGTACTGTATTAAATGCAGTTGTCTGCAGCTTGTGATAAACATAATTTGGTAATTTAATAGTCCAGGTCACGGTGCATAGCAAATAAGTATTTGTCTGTCCGGTAACCTTCATTGGTACATGATATTTGAAATCATATTCGGTTGAAGGAAATATTCGAAGTTTTGAAATTTGTAAGTCTGAGAGACTTGAATTTATTTTATGAAAACTGTAATAGAAAAGTAAAGAGTAAAGTAAGAAAGTACGAAAAATATTTTGTTGACAATTACCCAGAATCATAAAGCTTGATGTTGTTGTTTGGTGCATTGTAAAAAACCGAAAGCTTACGAAAAGTATAATTTGAATAATTATAATCGGCCAACTACTTCACATGACGCTTTTTTCTGATTTTAAACAAAAACCAAATGGAATGAAGAAAAATATTTACAACTTAATTATTCTTTCTGGAAGGAGACCCCACTGTGACAATGATGCTATCAAATTAAATATTGTTTTCTTTGTGTCATCATTGAATAAAACTTCATATTTATTATGTTGATCTTCCTACGATTTAGACTGTTTTATGTCATTATAAATTTCACAAAATCATAAGTATAAGTAGTAGTGTTATCATAAATTTCACAAAATATTGTCACTTAGTTTACTGGAAATTATTAAAGTATTTTTTGATTAAAACTGGTTCTGTCAAGGTCCATCTGTCTCTATATTCAGTATTCTGATGTTTTTGTTACCTAACACTAATTGTAATTTCGTTTGATTTACCCATTTTACCGTGGTGTATTTTTCGGTGCTTAAATGTGTAATTTTAATAATTACCTGTCAGTGGATCGTCCTACGTTTGACTATTGCTTTACATCTTATCATCTTCTTCATCATTTTCACTATCAACATCATTTTCTTCAACAAATCACCAGCCGTCAACATTTAGCAAAACTTCTTACACCATATTTTTTCTACCAACTTCTTTAGCCACGTGATCATCTCGGATTCAACGGCTGTTCATGATGGATGGTCCAGACAGCGTTCTGCAGTTTTTGCTCTGCATAATGTTATCTCCGAGACATCGGGTCACCGCTGCATAATGCAAGAATAAAATCAATTTTGTATTTAATTTTCATGTATCTTTGTATATCGAAGTGTTTGTAGTTGGGGACGGTAATTTTATAACTGTTTTCTGTCAGAATTGAGGTTTGTCTTATTTTTGGTGATACCTATGTTGAAAAGGTTATTGTTTTATTCTGATACAGAATAGAATAGCATAGCATAGCATAGTCGGCCTTATAATGTTTCCACTGTTGGGACTCAGGCCTCCTCCCTAGGAGAGGGTATGGGCGATAATCAACCACGCGGGCCCACTGCGGGTTGGTGGATGTCACATATCTTCAAATTTTTGGTTCTAGGACTTGCCGGTTTCCTCACGATGTTTTCCTTCACCGTTTTGAGAGCAGTGGTGATGAAATAAGTTACACAAAGTAATGGGCCTGACTGGGTTTGAAACCGCAACCTAAAACTCGTAAGTCTGGGCCGTTACCACTCGGCCACCACTGCTCTAAATAGAATAGAATAGAATAAACTTTATTGTGCACCAAAATAGTAACAAATCTTTTTACACTAACTTAAATCTATGGGTACAATGGCGGTCTTATTGCTGACAGCAATATCTACCAGACAACCTTAGGATAGTCTGTAAGAACTTGAAATAAAAAAAGATAATATAATATTCTGATACCTAATAAGAATAATTCATTCTCATAGTAAATACCTCTTAAACTCACTTCTAGGCTCTATATATGTTAGACATTTTGTACATCCTTACAATTCTTCACGGATTTGTATTCCTTTTGCAAGGTGCAATTCGAAACTCTTTTTACTGCCAAAACTTCGAACATTGTTGTTTAACTGGTCGATACCTACAATTATTTCCACCTCATTACTTCCATACTTCACAAGCCAAACCATCCAAAAACAGACATACCGATCACTGTTTGAACCAAAAACTGGCCTTACTTAATGATCTACCAAGGTGCCCCAGATTTTTTCATCAATTTGATGGATGGCCTCAAGGTGTTCGTTAATTAGTTCGACAATTAGCCCTCCTTCCTTTGTTTGATGAACACCGTGACAGAATTCGGGTTCATTCTCGTACAAAAAACTTTTTTCTTTGTCAACCTTAAGTAATAAAGTATTTTAAGTGAGCGAAGAATGGATGGTACGGAATAAAAGCGATTTTATTCAATAAAAAAAAAGCAGTTGCTTTTCATTAAAATGAAAGGTATACTTTTATGGATTCGTTCATTTATGAGTTCGTTCGTCAGGTACAGATTAACAAACTGAAATCATTTCCATAGGTCGTTGATATTACCTGGGTTCGCAACCGATTTAGTGCTTTCCATATAGGCCACTGCAAATCGCGCCCAGACGGGAGATGTTCTTGGTAGGCCGCTGCAAACACAACTTGGCAAAATGGGGTTTTATAGACCCGTCGGATATTCAATGTGAGTGCGGTGCTCCTGTTCAATACATGAGCCACATACTAGAATGCCCCAAGTGCCCATACACCTGCACTCTGGAGGATTTAATGAGTGCTACCGATGCTGCTATTAATGTAGCCACCTATTGGGCCCAAACAGTTTGACGAGTTTACTTTCGAATCGAAAAGAAGAAGTTGATATTACAAGATTACACGTAATTTTTAATTTAATAGGAAAACAGGACCAATAGGATGGATACAGTGATGAGAGGTAACATAATTTTAAAAGACTTCTAGGGAACTTTATGTTTACTTATTTTGCACCAATGTAGTGACCTTAAGACGGTAAATGGCACAGACATTTTTCAATGCTAGTAAACTTATTTCTCTTAATTAACTTGTATTATATACTTTGTTTGCAACGTTTTTTCTATCTATATGTTAGACCCTTTTAATTAGCTATTTGTTGTTTCTCATATTATTGGTTAATTATTCTGTAAGTCTTTTGTAAAATTAAATAAATATAGTTAAAGTAAATCTTTTTTATGCTTTTGATAGTCAGTCATTTCCGCCGCATGAACATGCAATACTAAACATGGGCACCAATGGTAACGCAGGAGTGGCAGGCGGTCGCCTCCTTCTGCGAAGCAGTAATGCTAGCAAAGGAGGCGGCCGATCGCGTGAGGCAACGGCAACGGTCCTCACGCCCCAACCGCCGCCGGGATTCCGATCCCGATTTCCGGCCACCGTAGGCGCGGGCTTGCGGACGGCGAGCAATGGGTGGCTCGCCGTCCGATCGTCCGGTAACCGTCCGGACCGAGCCCAAGTCGTCGACGGCGCGTAGTGTTCCACGCGCGCCTCAAAGAGCTGTCAGCAACCGTAGGGGCCCAACAGGGTCGAAGCCTACTGGGGCCATGGGTGATGTGAAAGAGATCCCCGGGGCCCTGGAAAACGAATGGCAAAGAAGGAACAGGAGTGGGTTTTTAGTCAGTAAAAGTCTGACACTATCTCGCGCTCCGCCCAAGAGCGGGGGATGTCATGAGATGATTTCCCACCCGAAAAAAAAAAAAAACCGCTTAGGTACCCTTTCTGAACAAGACCATCTTCATTTTCCAAATTTATAACAATTATTAAGTATTACTAACACTAACACTTTCGGTTTTCTAATAAGTCTTTGTTCTTTGTAAGTCGTTGCTTGTAAAACAATGTTTTAGTGCGATAAATTATTGTTTTACCTTTATTTTAACTTAAATTTTTTACTCTTACTTGACAAAACATCTAACACCACCATCAGCAAGCTTGTTGCATGTGCTCATTCCGTTATAGATCATAAATGCGACGCTTCCATAAAAACATAGTTTCACACATGCCATTCACACAGTAACGAACGATAAACACAGGGTGTCATCAGTTAGATTATCTCATAAAAGTACACTGCTAATAATAGGTCTTGATGTAACTACGGGAAATGTGTTTCTGTGATGACTAGGTGTCAGAGCTCGTCAGAATTAGCGCGATTTGAGAGAAAAGTGCATGCCAAAGTGAAGTAAAATAACTTTGAATGAAGGTAAGAAATAAATATAATACGATATTAGTGGGTATACGGAACAGGTTGTAACCCTCAGTGAAATTGGAGGATCCCTCGACCAGTCAGATGTTAGGTCTGATCTGGCCAACTGCCCGACATTTGAGTTTGGGCTGTTCTATATTATTATTAGTATTCTAAACGCGCGATGAACTCTGATACAGCGATGCAAGGAATTTAAATTCCTATGTTGCTTCACAGATGTCGTTACAGAGGTACCTATGCGAAATAAGCTGCAAAGTTCTGAATACCAGACAGTTGTAGTATGTTAACTGCTGTATATGATGTAATCGCGTGGAGAACTTTGTTATCTCGATGTCGAATTTGTTCTTTATAGTTCGTATGTGGCAGCACAGATGTCGCAACTATATTAAATAGTAATGCTAGCAAAGGAAGAGGCCACAGGCGTGAGGCAAAGGTCCTCACGCCTCAGCCGTCGCCGATATTCCGATCCCGATTTCCAGCCATCGTAGGTGCGGGCTTGCGGACGAGCAATGGATAGCTCGCCTTCCGACCGTCCAGTAACCGTCCGGACCGAGCTCAAGTCGTCGACGGCGACGGCGCGTACTGTTCCACGAGCGCCTCAAGGTGATGTCAGCAAATCGTAGGGCCCAGCAGGGTCGAGGCCTACTGGGGCCAAGGGTCTGATTCTGAAAGAAAGGCGCGGCCCTGGTGCGAAAGGCAATGAAGGAACAGGAGTGTGGGTTTTTAGTCAGTAAAAGTCCTAATAGCGGGGAACGTCATTAGATGATTTTCCCACTTACCGAAAATAAAAAAAAAACTAAATTGGAGATCCAACAAAATTAAACGATCATCATGGCATGTAATATAACCTCATTTCCATTCTAATGTCTTACAAAGAACTACCAGGCATCATCCTATCTAGCGTTATTATCATTGTGTCTTCATCCTAATTTATTTGAGTTTCTCAGAGAAAGCCATATATTATGCATTTATTTATATAAAATATACTTCTGCTAGCAGCTTCGTCCGTGTAAATATCAGTTAGTGCGGACGCGACGTCGAATTCGAAGCCAGATAAAAAGTAGCCGATGTCCATTTTTGGGGTCCAACTTCACTACCCTCTAGCATAAGCATAGCATAGCCAGCTTTTTAATGTTCTCACTGCTGGGACTCAGGCCTTCTTTCTATAGGAGAGGGAAAGGGCCGTAATTCACACGGGTTGGTGAATGTCACATGTCTTCAAAAAATAGATTGTGGCACAAAAAAGGCAAGATAAACCATTAGTTGTCAGAAATAAAGTACAGGCATTTCTATTTACTGTATATTTAAAGAACTACTACTAAAATTAGACACAATGCT
Organism: Mythimna pallens; assembly: GCA_961205895.1. Lineage (NCBI taxonomy): Eukaryota > Metazoa > Arthropoda > Insecta > Lepidoptera > Noctuidae > Mythimna > Mythimna pallens. The sequence goes on along the minus strand of OY540828.1, from coordinate 25,251,889 downwards.
CTCAATTGTAATCGCAGATCTGCAGGCCTAGCCAAGTTACGACCGATTTGTTTCGATTCTCTTTCGTCGATCGCCTCGAGTCGATTACGCCTCCTATCCCATTGTTCTGACCACGTGACTGAGCGTTGAGATGACGCCAGAACAAAGGAATCGGAGGCGTGGCCGACTCGAGGTGATCGACGAAAGAGAATCGAAACGAAGCGGTCGTAACTTGGCTAGGGGGCCTGTTTTTTAAACAGTAAAACGCTGCCGCTGCTATCCGTACTCCTCGCTTTTCTCGATAAAGTTTACTCTACAAACTAGTTCAGCCAAACAAAATCAACTCCTTAACAGAAGCAAACATTTGCTCCCTGAGCGTGCAAATTGCTGTTACATTACATGACTCCTGATAGCGCTAACACGGAGCTGTCTGTCAGTGAAGACGTCTTGATTACTCGCCACTTATTCTCTGCAACAAATATATAATTTAAAAGAAACGACACAGGTTTCTGACTTGTTTTTTATCATTCCTGAGATATTATCTGAAGATACAAAGTAACACACACATAGTGCATGTTTCGAGTAATACTACTTGTTATTTATTTATTTATAGCCAGCCCGTATTGTGTCACTGCTGGACAATGGCCTCCCTCTATTCTTTCCAACGATCACGGTTCCTCATTTTCTCATTCGAATTCTTAAAGAAGACATCCACACTACTTGTATATTTTACAAAATATGCTACACCATAAACTGATCCAATCGACCAAGAATCCCAATTTGGTATTACAGTCACGATTTTGAAGACCACCATGCACAAATACAGCCAAATTGCCAACTTAAAAGACCTTTAACATTCCGATAACCATGCAAATTCACTCATGTATGACAGCAAAGCAAATAAGCTAACAACTATGTATTCGAAAACACACCATAACCATTTACCTCTACTAAGAACCGGCGCACAAACTGCGTTTCGTCATACTAAAATGTCGTGTGAAAATCGCGGCTAAAATACTCCACAATGCATAGTAAATCGTTGCAAGACATCGCAACAAGCGATCGGATAAATAATGCAAGTACACGCTTTGAGACGCGGCGATAAATAACGATTATAATTTTATCGTGATCTGCAATAAATCTGCGATTGAATGCTAGTGTGCACGCCGCCTTACCGTCAACAGAATGGTACGTAATTTTCGTTTTTAGTGTCAGTTTTATACGGGTGGGGATTTTGTACAACATAAAAGTATCTTTTTTGAGAATGTACTTACTTGTATCTTCTATTTTACATTTTTTGTATGCATCTGCTTGAGTGTCGATTTTACTGCTTAGGTCTTGGTGTATTTTTCTCAATCAGGAGTTGCTCAATATTTGTATGATTAACATCACATGCAGCTGTGAAGGTAAGACCTTGAAAATGTTGTTTTCTCCTCTTCATTACGTCGTTTATCCTCAATGCTGAGGGTCGTGACCTCGACGAATAACTTTCTTGTGGACTATATTTCGCCATGTTGTCCTGTCTTCGGCGATGTGGATGGCGTCGCAGACTGTGGTCTCCAGTGTAGCACGGATTTGGTTTTACCAACGTATCGGATTCCTGCCTCTAGATCTTTTTCCATCTACTTTTCCTGTCACTAGCAACTTTACTAAAGTTCAAAACTTCTATTTCTAGCAAGATGGCAAAAGAAATCATCGAATCTTCTTTGGCATGTAGCAGTGAACCTCATGGGTGACTTGAGTTCGACTATTATGGAGTCGTTGGTCCGATGCTCTGTCTAATGCACCACATCTCAAAAGCGTCAATCTTTTTTAAGGGGTTTCTGCACCATACAGAAAGATGGAGAAAATGAGTTCAGTGACGAACTTTCTTTCTTGGTCTTACGCGAGATGTTCCTGTTGGTCTAGACGCGATTCAACTATGACATGGCGCTCTTTTCCATCCCAATACGTCTTCTTATGCTCACAAGACCCATTGTTTGGTCTGGTAGAGCCCGGGTAGACCAACTCGTCGAGTTATAAACAGGTTGTACTATATTTATCACGAGTAAAATCTCTTAATATTATAATCCAAAGTTGTATGTGGTCCAATCTTAATTCTATTTCAACTGTGATTATTATATAAGCTTCTATCACACGCATAATGGTTTGAACTCAACAACTAACCCAACATATCCACCAGCAAGCTCAACAAAATCTTCCCATCGTAAAACTAGCGCGCATAGTTTTTGCACAATCGACGTTCGAGATTTACAACGTGACGCGTTTGATTTACGAGTGACAACACTAGTACAATGTGCTTGATAGTTGCTCGTAGAAATGTGATGGGAAAATTAGCGCATAATGATTTGATGGTGGTTGACTTAGACCTAAGGCTAGATTTATTTATTGAGAAGGCACCTCATCGACTTACTCTAAACATAAACAAATAAAAGACATATATTTTTAGGCATCGTAAATTCATCACTTTAATAGAGGTGCACAACACTGACAAAAGACTCAACAATTGATTGACATGACGAAAGCGTTAGCTTAAATCTTTACAAGTTACAGGTCATAATAGTAAAAAACAAAAGCTAGATAGCAAGAAGGAGTGAAATAATGGTAAAGATGTCGGTAATATATTTTGTAAGAATATGAGGTGGTATTTTGGTTTCTAATCTAAGATAAAGCCATCATAACTAATAGAAATTAAAATCACACAACGTTGTTTTACTGTAATGTAAACTAGAAATATACTAACACCTTTCCTATAGAGTAGTAGGCAGAAAATCAGAACGCCAACTGATTCGACCCTTATATATGTACTTCTTCTGTTTCGTTGAAGTTTATACATCTGGACATATATAGTAAATATTTATTTAATATTTTAAGTTTTTTTTTTTTCTTATATTGCATGTATGTATTTGTGTTATTCTGTCTTATTAGTATTTTTCTGATGTTGTACACTGACAGCCCTAAATCCATCTCCTCTCTTTCAGTCCATCCAAAGGTTGACTGTAAGAAATTGCCCTGTGCGATAAGACCGCCCATTGTACACTTATTTTTATTTATGTTTGTCCTTATTTTTGTTTATGTGGTGTACAATAAAGAAAATAATAAATAATACATAATTATGTACATAACACATTAACTAAAGTTAATTAGTATTTTGATAAATGAATTCGATGGTTTCGAAATGAATCGCAAGTATAGAATTATTAGTTACTTTTTTTTTGACAAGCCTATTTGGTCTAGTGGTCAGTGGCCCTGACTGCTACACCGGAGGTTATGGGTTCGATTCCCACCCAGGACAAATGTTTGTGTGATGAGCAATCATTTGTTTAGTGTCTGGATGTAATTTATCTATATATCTATTTAGAAATATATAAGTATGTTTATCAGTTGTCTAGTACTCATAGCACAAGCTCTGCTTAGTTTGGACCTAGATGGCGGTGTGTGATAGTTGTTGAATATTATATTATTAATATATTATTTTTTCAGATTTATGAACTTGACGTGAACATAGTCGCAGGAAATTGCTAGTAACTAATAAAAACTAGAAACTCTTAGCTGACTGACGTATCACTTGGAATTGTTATACAAAATTGGGATGAAAGAACCAATAGTCTAAGGAAGTGGTCTAGATGGATTCTATCCAATGGTTTGTAGTTCTATATGATTAAAGAATACATCTCACACAACGCCTTGGACATTCTCCGTAACGTTGCACAATTATAATTTTTTTGTTAATGGCAGACTTGCGTTTAACCACCATCTCACCTGATGGTAACCAATGATGTGGTCGACGATGGAGCACGCTTGCCTAGAAGTAACCTATTCACTCTTGACCTAAATACCACTCTTGACTTAAATAAGTCATAGCTATCAGGAAACACAGACTCCGGCAAGGAATTCCACTCTTTGTCTGTACGAACAATAAATGTGTTCTCAAAACTACTGGCTGGTTTTTCAGTCTCCAGGTGGTGGTGGAGTGCGGCGAGAAATGCTTGTAAATAAATAAATAAATCTCTTTGTCCCTTTGTATGTATACGTATATTAAAAACTGTTAGCTCCCAAGATCTACTATGCTCATCTAATATTAATAGCCGGTTTAGATTTATGGCCTGTCTCAGTAGATTTATGACTGACATACTAGATGACATAACGTCATTGGAAATACCTTATTGCATTGCAATTTGATGACACGGAAGCATGTCATCTAACTCTCATGTTGATATGTTGATCATAATAAATTCTCATGTCTATTGCTTCTTATTCAACGGCTACAATCATAATGATGGATTTATCATCGTGATGACAGAATGCAAAGATAGACTTTGCAAATGTTTAGGAAGATCAGGTAAACTTACATTGCTTCCAACTACTTCGTTTATGTCACGACGAGTCGGTGGAATGGTGACAGCGACTGTCACAACCCAGTGCTGGGCACGCCATAATTATGGTGATAAGTCCCCTCTTTGAGGAGTGGCTAGAAACTTTAAACAAACACGGCGTCCTTACCTTCCACAAGGTGCAGGTTCTCACCGGACATGGTCAGTTTGGGAGGTTCCTGTACCGGATTTGTGCGGAAGAAACATCTGTGTGTCACCACTGTGTGGACCGCCCGGAGTCTAAGATGGAACATACGGTAGAGGTGTGCCCCGCTTGGGTAGAGCACACCCTGGCAACGATCTCTCGTGCCGGGTCTTGATACAGGCCATGGTCCGAAGCGAGGAGGAGTGGCAGGCCGTGGCCTCCTTCTGCGAAGCAGTAATGCCAGCAAAGGAGGTGGCCGCACGCGCTAGGCAACGGCACTCACGCCCCAGTCACCAGGATTCCGATCCTGATTTCCGGCCACCGTAGGCGCGAGCTTGCGGACGGCGACCAATGGGTAGCTCGCAGTCTGACCGTCCTGTAACCGTCCGGACCAAGCCTAAGTCGTCAACGGCGCGTAGTGTTCCACGCGCGCCTCAAGGAGATGTCAGCGCAAACCTTAGGTGTCCGCAGGGCCGAAGCCTGCTGGGGCCATGGGTTCACTTCTGAAACGAAAACCCGGCCCTGGAATGAAAAGCAACGAAGGAACTAGAAGTAGGTTTTAGTCAGTGAAAGTCTGACACGCCAAAAAAAATTACTTCGTTTAACTCATTTCGTACCATCAGTGGAGAATGTTGCATACATTTTGGCATCCTTTTTTTAGATGAGAAATAACAAAACTAATTTCTACCGCTGTTAGCGGCCCTGATTGACCTCATCAAGCTGTGCAATCCTACAAATTAATTGCTCTAATTCTCTTCTTCAATCTTATTGATGATATTGATTATCTTATTGCCCTTGGGTAAACCTCGTTGAAATGATCATAAAACCAGTACGCTGCTAAGCTTTCTTGAAGAGCTGGATGAGTCTGGAATGACGCACTTGTCACATCCGTACCTACGTATAATGCGCGTTTTAGATATGGAGCTGCGGGCATCAGCCTGACAAACATAAACTATATACTCGTACAAACATGATCCTTAGTACGTAAGCACCTCTTTATACTTTTATATATATACTAGCTTCTGTCAGCGGCTTCGCCCGCGTGAAATTAGGTTTTTCCATTCAAACTTTGGACCCCCATTTCAACCCCTTAGGGGCGGAATTTCGGAATATCCTTCCTTAGTGCTCACCTACATCATAAAAGGAAGCCTTGTGCAAAATTTGACACACCTAGTCCCAGTAGTTTTGGCTGTGTGTTGATATGTCAGTCAGTCAGTTTCTCCTTTTATATATATAGATATAAAATATTAATAATAATCGAACCAACACTTAATCACGCTTTTGAATAGGTAACAACGGGCTGTCTCAATAATATAATTAAAACACAAATCAAAGTGCAACCCGACAAAACTTGCAATTCTAGTATTGCAAGCCTCCATAAATTACATCGTTCTGTTCAAACGATGCCGCGTGTAACGCTAGTATGTTTTAAACCAACAGGCAATTACTTAGGCGTGTCAAACCGTCGATTATAATAATTAACATTACCATACCTTGACAGAACAGTATTTCACTCTTCAATGTCGGTTAATTGCTGAACAACTTTCCTGAATACAGAATGTGGAAACTTATTTTAATTGAGCATTGTGGTGAGCTAAAATGTATGGTATTTGCGATTATTGTTAATGAGGATAGGAATGGTGTAAAGAGGGATGTATTACAGTGCCTGGGCCGTCATTATATAGCTTATAGCTTTTCTTAACAAATGAGCTATCTAGCAATAATAGTTGTTCAATTCGAACTAGTAGCTCTTGAGATACTAGTTGAACTATTATAATCAGCTATGTTTTTTTCAAAATTAAGGGCACAATTTTGTAATAGGTAAGCTATTTTTTACATATTATTAACGAAACTTATCTTGTTTGTTTTTTAAATGCATCCATAGTAACTGTACCCTGAGATAAAACCCCCATGTACGCCACTTATAGTAGTAATTCGCATTTTGAAAACAAAAACTGCTATGGCCACGCATCTTTTTCCGTATTCGGTTTCTTGAGTAAGAAAACCTATTCTTGTTTCCTCATCAAGCACCGAAATCATGCAAATTAGTTATTATCAAAGATATATTGAGTAGCAAAGTCAGTAAACTTAACTCAATTAATACCTTATTGAATGCTAATGATGTTGAACCTAGAAATTAAATGCAAAAAAAACAGACATTTAAAAAGTAAATTTCTTGTGCAATAAAGACTTTTGTAACATGTTGTCGCTAAGTGTTTTACCTGTCCCCAAGATACAGGCACCGCCTAGTTTGGGGTCCATTGTAATAATTTTGTTTTTTTTTTTCGTTTGGAAAATCATCCAATGACATTCAATCACATCCAATCACACAAGAGCGGGGGGCTCTTGGGCGGAGCGCGAGATAGTATCAGACTTTTACTGAATAAAAACCCACTACTGTTCCTTCGTTGCCTTTCATACGAGGGCCGTGTCTTTCTTTCAGAATCAGACCCTTGGCCCCAGTAGGCTTCGACCCTGCTAGGCCCCTACGGTTGCTGACATCTCCTTGAGGCGCGCGTGGAACACTACACGCCATCGACGACTTGGGCTCGGTCTGGACGGTTACCGGACGGTCGGACGGCAAGCTACCCATTGCTCGCCGTCCGCAAGCCCGCGCCTACGGTGGCTGGAAATCGGGTTCGTGATTCCCGGTAGCTGGGGCGTGAGGGGGCCGTGCCCTTGCATGTGCACATGCAGCCTCTTCCTTTGCTAACATTACTGCTTCGCTGGAGGAGACGACCGCCTGCCACTCCTCCTCGCTTCGGACCACGGCCATAATTTTGGTAAAACACAACGCCTGTTATCAATATGCAATTATGTTATACCTATGTTTAAGAAAATACTAGTAACAATGGTTAAATAAATAAAGTTAAAGTTAAGTCAACTTGGGACGAGCTCCTAACGCGATCCATTTGACAACCTAAACTGAACTGTGAAAGAGATGCAGTTATATAGAGTTTATAGCTTCATTCCTCTTTCTTGCTCGCATGCCTGACATTTTAACACATCATGGTAAGGGGCCTGGTCTGCTTTCAGATGGACATTGAGCTGATAAGATTAGCTAATCAATAATGCCAAAAGAGCTCTCTTCTGCTTCCTTTTCTACAGAATTGCTATTCATGAAGTGAATGTGAATCCAATTAATGTAGACGACTACACTTTAATTCCAGCTGAAACAAAACGTATCCATAACAAGATATTCCGGGCTAATTAGCACTTAAAGAGTTGTCACAACAACTGCAAGTGAACAGGATACAGTTTTTCTGTATCTACAACACTAATGATTGCGTGTGATGTATATTATGGCTTAATAAATAAATAATTAATTAATTAAAAACGCCATATGCTACTGGTTCTATGAATTGTGTTATAACGATCTCTCAACGGTATTATAGTTTGTGCGATAAAAAGAAAACAATGTATTGTTGTTGCGGTGATGATGATAAATAAGTGTTATCAAGAAATAACTAGACGTGTTGATGGTACAAAGAAAAGGGTGGATAAAGAAAGAAGTAAGGCAGGTGTGAAACTATTGGCAACATTAACAAAATATAGACGATAATCGTGACTTTAACTACTGATATGATTTTATTTTTTTGATAAATACACTCAAGCGTTGAAGTATTCCTACTAATTGTAGTCATCGGGATATAAGACTAAGGAAGGACTAAGAGATGTTTGTATTGTCATGTTGAATGGCAATGATAATATTTTGGGCAAAGATCGAGCTAGCCCTCTCGTCAGGTAAATTGTCGATCAGGCTTGTAGCATGTCTAAAATTCGCTAAAATTTTAGACAATATGACTGAGCCCAACACTGCTAAATGGAAGAAAACTTAACAACCCTAAATCTACTGGGTCTAAGATGAATTCTTCATTAATTAGCAACTAAGGTAGGTAAGAAAAGTGCATGGCGAAAAACGTTTGGTGTTAGACATATGCCTCCACCAAGCATCGCCACAAGGAGTGGTCTTGTGCGTCTCGCATTCATTAGATTCCTGCAACCCTTACCAACCCATCGGTCCACCTTGTGGGAGGCCTTCCAACGCTGCTCTATCGGTACCACCTGCCTACTTAAACTAGCAGCAGACGTCAACTTGCCGCTAATGGCCTATCGCCTGGAGCTCCAAGTGAAGTATAGCAAAATCTTATTAACTTTTGATCTAAGTAAGTGCATGCGTGTTCAATTGAGCTGTGTCATCAAACCTATTATCTAGGAACTGGAAGAAACTTTAATTAAAGGCTTGTGTACACTAAAGTTTGTTTCTTTGGCTCTCTTTACATTACCCTATCTGGTCATATGTCTGCGCAGGCTGCAAAAGCCTAACCGTTACAGGTTGATAACAGAATCAACATCATTGATGGCATATTTCAAATATAATTCTTGAACTTTAGCTAACTGTTCAGCTCCTGCTGTGACAATAAGATATGTATCATTTCTAGTTATCGTAAACCGAATATCAAAATTATCCAAGAAATAATGTATATTCTATTCTTACTTGCATGATCACGCAAGTTCTCTTTAATTAATATGCTGCAGTAACAAAAGTCGTGCTTAATTAAACGGTCGATATTTTTTCTATGTCAAAGAAACTTCATAATTCCTCATACACTGCAACACGATATATTCATTAGCACCATCTGTAAGACTAAGGAAATTCCACTTGTCTCGTTATTTAGAACTCATTAATGGCCTATTCACACATGCCAGGGAAGATTGTTGGAACATTTTTTACGCCACCAACACGTCAGCCATCCGCATAACCCATCTAATCTATGACGTCGGTATTTTCTCATAGTTTACGTGTGTATGCTTCAATGATGATTTCTAAGTTTCCGTGAAAGGAATGTTTGTTATTTAGTAGTTTTTATGCTTTAGACTTTTATTTCATAGATTCTTTGAAACACTTCTTACGTTGTCTATGATGCATTCATCTTTTGCAGAAATTAACGTTATTACGTAAATGATAACTGGAAAACTATAACATCACAGCCTACTTTTTATTCTGCTTTTTAATGCATCAATTGATTTTTTTTAGTGGAAACTTGGACCAGAACTTTGACTCAAGCCATTAGCATTATTTCCAAAGGAAAATGGTCTACTCCAGAGAACCATCCTGAACCCAATAGCAATCGGACTATAAAATAGAAATAAATCGCACACATTTTTAGTCAAGAATCATGTACAGAGTCCTTTACAACATCCTCTCACAACTCACACAGGTCTTTCCTTATAATACAACTTTAATTAGTTGACAACTACCCGTTTAAGGCAAGCGTCAAAAAATATTCTCTCGTGAATAATTAAAGTCTCATAATACGACGAATAAATACCAACACGTATTTATCTTAATTTGGTTACAAAAAACTACACCTGTTTTCTTATCAATAAAGTTGAATATGGAAAACTAGTTAATGTTGCCAAAGAAGTCAAAAGTTATGTGGTTAGCGTTGTTGAAAAAAATGCACAGTAGGGTGTAAAGATCGCAATTTGTAGGGTTGATAAAACGGGACAAAATAAAGCTCATTAATGAAGGAATACTAATTTAGTGAAAGTTATTTGGAGTGGCTTCATTATTTAATTATTTTTAGTCATACATTCAACTCATTGAAGCAAATCAACTGGTGACTTGTTTAACTATATGAAATAAAATTTTGCTTATGGTTTTTCAGCGATCAAATACGAGGTCTAATGATGAACCTTATAAAACGCCATCTACAAAATGGTCTATGAGATTTGATCTTTAGTTCTTCTTCAGTTACTATGAGATTTACTTTGTCCTCTTCCTCATGCTCTCCTTTATCAATTCAGTTTTCAACCTTACCAATAGAGTTGCAGTATTTTTTTATTCATTAAGTTTAACATCTCACTTTACATACGCTGCAACAAATTGTTTTCTGATTACAGCTGTTAACAAAAACCTGAACACTCGACATCGAAATTGGAAGCTCTGAGAAACTCCTTACCCTTTACAAAAAGCTGATTTACTGACGAAGATAAATATTTCCCGACAGATAGTAATTTGTCTGTCTGTACACCCATTAAGTTGACAAACTGTGATCATTTTAATATGTTGATAAAAATTGTTAACTTTTATGTTTAAAGTTTTTCTTACAAGTGTGTTTACTTCAACTCCTTTTCTATATGTTAATTCTATAGTAGCTTCTATAAACGGAACTTGCTCATTTGTAAATACTAAAAAGCTAGTGTTTATTTACAGACTTTTAATATTGGCATTAATTTGTGTTTTCTTAGAATCCGCGTGAATACAATTCATTACAGCTTTTGCAATGATTACTCAAGTACAAACAAAGTATTTTAACATCTGGTTTTACTCCTAAAAGGGTTAGGGTACTGAACCTTTTTTATAACTTTCTCTGTGTTAGTCGTAGTAACTGTTTCCAGTTAAATATTTCCTACCGATAGGAAGTAAAAGTTAAGCATGTTTCACCAGTATGTCTTTTAACCCCGTAATAATCTCGATTCTCTGGCCATAGGCAAATCTGGCCTATATATAATGATGAATTACTCAAACGCAGTATGGAACATCAGAAAACGGTGAAGTTGAATCTACCTGAGGTTACCGGCAACAAAGATATTCAGGTATCTTTGCAGGTCTGGGTTGCTTATAATTATGAGCATATTACTATACATTTTAATGAATGCATATATATATTCTTTCATACCCATCGACCGATCGCTTATCATACACTTCTGTCTAACAATATTAATATTATTTAAATTATTCCTTCGTAGCCTAAAGCGATACTTGACTGAAACGTCGCTCATTTTTATCTTTTTTGTGATAAAGTCTGTAGGGCACAATGTGTGATGAACATAAATTTTTATTTAGGAATAACTGATGATCTATTATGTTTTAAAATTTCTCACATAAATAATTTTGCATTAAATTTCCTGGTATGAAATTGCAAAATTTAGACTTCAAGGTTAAGAATAGGAGTATGTGGATTGAGACTGTAACTAATTGATAAAAACTGAATAGAAACCACTGTTAAATCTGATATCTCAAGAGTATATTTGTTTATTTGAACGCGCTCTAAATAAGTAAAATAAATCTCAGAAATGGCTTGGTTGAATTAAAAATAAATTTTTGTGTTGGATAGCCTATTTCTCGAGAATGGCTATATGTAACCCACGGGAGTGGAGCTAGTTACTGAATAATTTCATCAATAATTGCAAGACAGTTGAATTGTTTTTTAAGGACTCATCAAACTTCACTGATTTTTTGATAGTCGCTTCTATTGAATCTGTCCCTTAAAATTTAATCTGACTAAGAACATTGTTCTCCTCCTCGAGTCGTATTCCTCATTACTGAGGGTCGTGAAGTTCCCGCAGGATTAGCTTCTTGCTAATGGTATTTCGCCATCTGTGACGGTTCTTAGCGTCATAAAGTGCGACGTGCAATTGGGTGTCCAGTGTGGAGCGGACCTGATCTGCCCATCTTTTTGGGCTGCGTCCTCTTGGTCGTTTGCCATCAACCATGCCAGTTACGATGAGCTGTTCAAGTTTGTGGCCATTTGTCCTGGCAATGTGGCCAAAGAACTCCAGTACTCTGTGCATGCAGGTAGTCGACAGTCTGATCTTGATGTTCAGTTCACGTAAGATAGAGAGAAGAACATTGTAGTGGGTTTGCAAAAAAATAAGAAATACCAATGTGTATCAAAGAGTAGAATTAGTAGAAAAAACTGAATGTCACGGAATAAAATACAGTCAGCTGGAATAATGCAACCTGACAATGTATCACATATTATTTGCAATTCATATCTACACAAACCCTTATTAATAAATATCACACAAGTACCTATTATTAAGACGTTGCACGCCGAATGACAATGTAATTGTTTTTAGCGTTATAGGCAAGAACTTATTCATGAGGCTGCCCTTTCCCACTTTTTGCTCTAAACTATGGTTTATACATGAAACGGACTTTAACTTATGTGAATAATAATTTTTGATGGACTATAAAATGTTATTGCTTCTACGTTAAGCTCCGTAACTAAATGATATTTTATAATAGTCTTTAATCGAACTGCAAGAAGGTGGAGACTGTTTTTGTAGTAATTATTTTGCAGTTAGGTTTATTTATACGAGAATTGAATGATAAACTTCGGAGCTGTCAAAGCGATGGTTTACTAACGAGTGAGTATACAATTATTTTAATTAATTAGGTATTGATTAAATTCGTTAAACTTTTTATAATTTGAACATTTATTTATTTTTTAATTTAAATAAAATTAATATGACTGTTGATCGATATAATTTAAAAACAATTACGTTTTTATTTTAGTACGATAACAGCGGTCATTGCCTTTCCCTAAATATTTCCTAAAGCGAGCAATAAAATCTGTATCGGTGTTCATTAGTAAAAATATTAACGACCAGCTTCTGTCCGCGAGGTAGAGAAAATATAAAGCCCATATCACTCAGTGATAAAATTTTATTCTACTGGTAAAGAATTTTTAAAATCAGTCCAATAGTTTTTGAGTTTATTAATTACAAACTCACAAATGTTTCATCTTTATAATATTAGTATCAATAACTATAGGTGTCGATTCAAGGTAGTTGAATGTTCTATATTGAAATTTCTTTTGGGTGACCATTAACCCACTTAAATAAGTTGAATTTTTAGGGTTCCGTACCTTAAAAAGAAAAAACGGAACCTTTATAGGATCACTTTGTTGTTCGTCCGTCTGTCTGTCTGTCAAGAGCATTTATCTCAGGAACGCGTGGAGGTATCGAGTTGAAATTAAAACCGTATACTCAAGTTTGCGATCTCTTGAAGCTGTGAAAAAAACAAATTTAAAAGTTACGGCCGAAAAAAAAGATACGGCCGTTTATGTGTCAAAAATGTATATTTCGACAATCTCGAGAAAATCAAAATTAATAGGGTACTTCCCGTTGACCCAAAATACTAAAATTTTGCATAAAGCAAGGTCTTATAGCACAGGTATAAATGTGAAAACTGTAATTTAAAAAAAAAAAAACCAAAACTCCATTCGGGAATTGAACTGTTTACACATGTAAGTTTGTACGAAACAATCAGGGCGCAAGTCCGACTCGCACTTACCCAGTTTTTTTTTTAAATTCAAAACCGCTATCTCATAGCTAAACCCCAACAGCTACATATTTATGCATTTGTAAAAATTCTCTCTTCTATTGATTGACATCTTTTCAAAAAATACTTATGACACATTATGGTAAAATGAAGCACATAAAAATTATCCGCTATTAAAAATTACCATGTAACATTTACCATGGCCTATTAAGGGTAAGTAAAAACGATGACATCTATAAAAATGGCATATAGGTGGGAATATGCTGTCAATAACATTTACATCGTAAAAAAGTTATGACATCTTCATAACATTTGTTTTATACTTATACATTTTATGTCCCTAAAATGGTAATTATTTCAGTACGTAATTGTACTCTGTTTCAAATTGGAAAAAAAAAACATTGTTAAGGGTGAGTTGTTTCATTCATTAGGGTTTCTTTTGCCTACACAGCCGATACGTTGAAGGAATTTTTGATCCAAAATATACATTTATAATTTGAATTAGTTACTAAGGAAAATATAAATTTGTATTTATTTTGTTTGATGTTATTTTAATTTAGTTTGTTGTTATAATTACTTTAGTTTACCGATATACGGCCATCACTTTACCAGCGAGAATGACCGACGATACACGCGCGTTGTTAATTCCTCACACGTCCTTGATTATACGTTTGTCAATTTACAGTCCACAGCTTTTAATTTAAGTCCAAGTCTAGACCCTTGACATGACACTTACAATTAACATGAGAACAGGAAAAAATGCACGGTATCATTAATACCATATCCGTAATATATTTATTTGTTCAACCAGAAACTTCCACTTAATACCAAATAGGGATGCCATAACCAGAAACCACAACAATTATCAGTTTGCCGCTAAAGTTTGTAATTACTATGACGTCAAATATTTGTAGCTGGACGCGGTCATTCAGTAATAACCAGGGATTGGAATTAGGTAGACTTATTCATGTACTTGCATCGAAATGTTGATATTAATATGGATCTTCCCGGGATTTCTAATGAAAAATCCCGTGTGGTATTACAAATATATAATAATAAAAACCTTACAGATAGATAAGACAAATAAAACAAAAGATAATTAACATACAATTTTTATTTGTAGTATTCAATAAAAAAGATCTCTCTACGTCAACTGAGGTGAGGTTAACAATTCCTCCTCCTCGTCACTAATACAGGAAGAAATTTTGTCCTCCTATATTTCTGATAGTCTCATAAAAAAATCTGCTCTTTAAAATTAATTTCGGGATTTGAGGTACATACACTTTATTCTTTCGCTGTATGAAATCAATATAAGTACATGTTTTACTCTTCTCTTCCGATCTCTAGTAGACACTGCCAGTTAGCGGGTGGTAACAACATATATGGAACTAGTTATCCTAAGGGAACATACTCGCGGGATAAAGAGTGTTATTGTAGGACATGGTCTACCCATGTCCCAAATTTCATTCAAATCAATTCAGACGTTTGAGCGTAAAGGAGTAATAAATATTTACACACACATACATACAAAAAATACCTGTAAATGATTTATTTGAAACAAATGCTTTGATTATTGATTTTTTCGCATTATTAGTGTTAAGTGTGATGATAGGTTATTTGTGTATTCGTAACAAAGTTCTTATTTTTCCGAATCAATCATCATCATCGTTCACAGCCTGACTTTGCACACCGCTGGTCATATTAAGCCTCTGTTTTCTTGTACCTATCCCTATGCGCCAGTTCAATGTCTTGTTGTACTTGTAACCACGATGGCAAACTGGTAACATAAGTATTATTTCGATACAATTCCCGGGATCACGTCACTTTTCAAGGATGTGTTAAAAAGACTCAACCAAGACTATTGAAGTCAGTTTAACACTATGTTGTTAGCAAATAAAATATACAGGGTGGTCTTAAGACCACACAGCGCTATACAAACATAAATAAAAACAATCGACGCACGAGCAAACCCAGGAATTCAGTTTAGTATCACTCAAAATGGCAACGTGGAAATAACCGTCATATAAATTTATAATTAAAAGGAGTGTCGCGAAAAACATGGCGTAATAGTCCGACATTCTTCACAATCAATTTCTTGCCGTTCTCGTGAGGAATGTCAAAACGGCAGCCATGGCTGGCAGCTATCGAGAACTTGCCAATTAAAATGGCATTGTATGCAATTCATTTTTGACTGCTACCTCATAACACCACAAATGACAGTTATAACTTGAAACCAACTTTGACGCTATCACAATATAGCTCAATTTTAATTGCAATAAATACTGGTTCGGCAATAAAAAATATGTAGCGAACAATTTATAAATATTTGTAACATTAATTTGTACGGTGTTTTAAGTTGAGTATTTCGATATTTATATTTAATGCGTTCTTTTAATTCAATTAAAGGTGAAGACGGTTTTAACTGTTTTTGTGATTTTGAAATTGTAATTTGTAAGAGATAAGACATGTGATTGAACTGCTACGTGTGAACTGTGCTTAATAAAACTGTTGTAAAAACTGTATAGTTACTCTTACATTTTTATTCAATTTTACCGTATTTTCATATTACAATAATTACTTAAGGTAGAAAATCGTAAAGTAGTGAACTTTGTACCCAAAAGCACAATAAAAATAATATTAGTACAAAATGTATCATAATTGGAAATATATTATCTATGAATCCGCGAAGTTTACACTGTTCTCGCATTCACATTATAAAAAAGAGGCTAAATATGAACTAGAACTTAACTTATCAAACAATAATATATTTAGAACAATGAAACATTAATTATATTGCAAAAGAAACAAAGATGAAATAGATAGAAAACTGGGCATGTCCTGCAGACTATAACCATACTGTAAAAACCCCTCCCCTTAAACCCATTAAACAAAACAATGTATTAATAATAAACAATATATTTATAATATTTCATGACAATTTAAATTGCATTCTCAATATTTTAACCCTCCAACGGCGATCGAACCTGTAATAACGCGTATCCTGTTCGGACTGATTCAGACGTCCCAACAATGTGAATGACATTATTTTAAAAAATTAACACAGTTTAGTTTCAATAACTTTTTATTCTATACTGTTTATTTTTAGAGTCAGTTGGCAATAACGGCACGTTTATTAAATGATCGCTTTGTTGTCTATCTATCAATATCCTATTTCTCAGGAATGCATGTAGATATTAAGCTGAAATTAATATTGAATACTCGAATCTGCTACTTCTTGAAGCAGTGACAAAATCAAACTTCTAAGTCGACGCAGTCAAAAGACAAGGCCGTAGTCGTTTATGCTACGAATTTTTACGTCGCAAGGCAATTAAAACCTATAGAGGACTTTTCATTGACCTAGAATCCTGAAATAAGGCTAAAAAAAAATGTGGTACAAGTAGCACAAGAAAACGAAAAAATCTAAAAACCGCAAATTTGTTTTTACATTACAAAATAATTACTTTTCTGTGATTCTGTAAATTTTCGATACTCGGTTCGGGAATAAAAACGTTTACATAAGTAGTGGGTGTACCAAACCCTCGGTGCATGAGTCCAGAGTCGGACTCATGCACCGAGGGTTTCGTACAAAGCTATATTTGACCGCTTTTTAATAATACATCATAATTATTGATATGAAAATTGCCTATCTTAACAAATTTTGTTCCCTATGTTCTTTGTCAAATATATTTTAGTTGTAAACAACCTACGTACGTCCAAATGACGCTGTTATTATATCTCTAATATTGTGTCTGAGTTATTACAAGTATAAAAACCACAATTTTTACTGCTTCCCATAAAATCTTCACCTAGGCAACTCATTCTAAGCTACATCAAAAATGCAGTACATCTACAACAACGCCAGATAAAAAGGCCAAGAGAGAGCAATTAAAATTCTCATCGTGGCTACCAAGCGGTTGCATTGTGGCGGATAATCGCCCAGCGTTTTTCAATTAGGCGCGTTTCACGGCGAGCGTAGTTAGCGCCGAGCTTTGTCCACGCCGCCGACAGGGTTGACGCTGTCAAATTAATTTGGGAGGCTGGAATTATTAATTATGGGCGCATGTTTCCGAGGATATAAGATTTAATTAGTAGGCAGGTAAGTATGGAAATTTTGGTCGTTATTGGCGGTGTCTCAAACGGTTCGATGTAGGTTTTAAGATTTTATCTATTTCTCCATTTTTCAGGTACAGTACATGACGTGTGTATACTTATGCCTTACGAGTTATTAAATTAAACTTGCTGAGTTTTAATTAACAACTTAAACACATAGTATTTTCACCAATAAACAAAAATATAAAAATGACTTTTCACTTTATTTTCAGTGATTCACCGATATAGTTTTTCTATCTCAGCCAGGCAGGTTGGATGCCTGTACGTGCACATTGTTACTGGTGTTTAAATAGTGTGTAAGCTATTTTCTGTAACATCGAGCGCTTTGGGTAAGACTTACCCGCCTTCGTGACGTAGAATACCTATTCTTGCGTAGTTCTATTTATATGTCATCCTATTTTAATAATTATTACCTACCTATTTGTTTTCAACTAAATTTAAAAACTGAAGTGGAATCTATTTTAACATCTATTTCAAATTAAAAGTAAAAAAAATCCGTGAAGTGTCACAGCACTATTAGATCGTATCTGTCAGCCCTAACATCGCGGGTGGCTGACGCGTGTTCTTACCATTAAAATGGTTTGACACGTTACGACGGACCAAAGAAATTAGTAGTAACGCCGCCGCCACCCGCCACTTTGAAGGCGTATCGTGTTGCAACCTAATTGTACGTAACTTTGATCTCCCCGGGTATTACCGGGTATTTTTGTAAGTAACACGGTTTGGGTACCGTAAGCGTTTGAGGGTTAGTGGTCCGATATTTTAAATGATAAAAGTTTCTGCGAGATTTTTTTCGAGTTCAGTAGCAGTTTTAATTGTCCGCAAATTGATTCATAATAGATATTGTGATACCTATAAAATTTGTGTAATTTCGTGTCTCAAGTGTCAACACAACTGGAACATATGTGGGTCTATCAGATTTAAGTCTAATCATACTCAGCTGAGTACCTACCTGGACTTATTTGGTGCCGGCGCAAGACACAATGTTAGTTATTTTTTTTAATCTTAAGTGTTTACATGTTGTTTCTACATTGTGTGTATCTGTGTACGTGTGCCAAATAAAATATTTTTCTTTCTTTCTTTCTTCTTTCTTTACCTTATTTTTTAGATGAAGTCTCCCTATTTAACTTCCCCAGTTCCAGCAAAAAAGATGATTCGAATAACTGATCTCTACCAACTAACATCCAAATTAAATCTATCCCTACAGAACCCCGACACAATCTGTAACAGTCGCTCTAAACAATTGAAGGTTGATGTGATCCAGTGTTCGTGTAATGTCTCTGTCACTCCGAGGTGACGGTGGATGCGCCGACTCTTTGCATTAAGGCAATCATAAGGTGACGGGGCCGAGTGGACCACGTGGGGTAATGTGGGTTGATAAATAAACACATAATGTACTCACTGGTATTTTATCACGGTAATGCACGTTTTCTCTAACACTAGACGACAATTAAATGAATGTTCAAATAAAATTTATATATTCCATTAAAATACTAAAAACGAATACCTCTAAAAAGTTATAAAATAAATGTTGTTTTCGATTATAAATAAAAACAATGTTTATTTAACACTAACCACGGCTTCATTCACGTGCATTGCTCTTCATTTTTGCAATCAATATTATTTTACTATTACAAACAGATACTTAACAATTCACCACTCCGATCAAGATCGTAGACTCTGCACTCGAAATTGTAGACGATTACGTTTACCTGGGACAGACCATCCAGCTGGGTAGGTCTAACTTTGAGAAAGAGGTCAATCGTCGAATCCGACTCGGCTGGGCAGCGTTCGGGAAGCTGCGAGGTATCTTCTCGTCCAATATAACACAGTGTCTCAAGACGAAAGTCTTATGACCAGCGTGAGTTGCCAGTGCCGATATATGGCACTGAAACATGGTCGCTTACAATGGGCCTCATCAGAAGGCTTACAGTCACCCAAAGGGCAATGGAAAGGGCTATGCTCAGAGTTTCCTTGCGTGATCGCATAAAGAATGAAGACAGGAGAACTAAGGTCGCCGATATAGCCCGAAGAATCGCGAAACTAAAGTGGTAGTGGGCAGGACACATTGCTTGTAGAACGGATGGTCGATGGGGCTGAAAGGTTCTAGAGTTGCGACCGCGCACCGGAAAACGCAGCGTTGGAAGGCCTCCCACGAGGTGGACCGACGACCTGGTGAGAGTCGTGGTTGCACGGTGGATGCAAGACGCCCAGGATCGGATATATATGTATATATTATATTAAATTATATCGGTCTGTCATGCAGCCGAAGTGCGGGTCGCATAGCACGACACGCGAATATCAACGACATCATCAGACGTGCTCTTGTCTCCGTCGGCGTTCCAGCCGTATTGGAACCCCATGGCCTGGCACGCGACGATGGCAAGAGACCGGACGGCATGTCGTTATTCCCATGGAAGATGGGTAGGCCTTTAGTATGGGACGCTACTTGTGTCGATACTCTTGCGCCATCCCATCTTCCTAGCTCGTCGTGTTGTGCTGGTGCTGCCGCTGCGGCTGCGGAGAACCTCAAGCGGCGAAAATATAATAACCTTGTTGGAAGTTATACTTTCGAACCGTTTGGGGTTGAAACTCTCGGTTCGTGGGGTCCGAGTGCTCACAAGTTGTATAAAGATCTGTCGAAACGTCTAGTTGACACTTCGCGTGACCCAAGGGCTGGCTTTTACCTCGGACAGAGGATAAGTATTGCCATACAGCGTGGCAATGCCGCCAGTCTTTTGGGCACATTACCAGTCGACAGCGATGTGGAAGAGTTTTTTGACGCCATATTTTAGTTTTAGTTAGTTGTAATTAGATTAGGGTTTTTTTATTATTTATTTTATTTTATTGTAATTATAGTTAGTATTTTTAAATGTATATAATAGAATAGAATAAACTTTATTGTACACTTTAAATATAATAAATCTGTAGAAATATTAAGAACCTAATTATATATGTATGTTTATTTTGTATATATATATACATACTTTTGAAGTCTTATTTTTTTAGTATTCTTATGTATTCTTATGCACCTGCCACATTTTTTCTTCACCACCCTAGGTTGACTGGTAGAGAATGACTAAGGCATTAAGTCCGCCTTTGTGTTGCATGAAGTTTTAATAAATAAATCGGTCGTAGTGGCGACGCTTGGGGGAAGCCTATGTCCAACAGTGGACGTCTTTCGGCTGAAATGATGATGATGATACCAAATTTTATTGCAATCCGTTCAGCCGTTTATGCATGTAGGAATAACAAACGCGCACGCATACTGGAACAATTTGCATGCTGCGGCCGTCCCATTCGATTATAATTTTGGTGTATTCAAGGCTAGAGTTAATAGGCCTGGATGAATAGGCTTAATGAACTAATGCGTTTCACAATCACTGATTGCATCACTGCTTACCATCATGTGGGATCGCAGTCAAGCATCATCATCATTTTAGCCGAAAGATGTCCACCGTTAGAAATAGGCCTCCCCCGAGTGTCGCCACAATGAACGGTCCTGTGCGTTTCCATCGGATTCCCGCAATCCTTACCAGGTCATTGGTCCACCTTGTAGGAGGTCTTCCAACGCTACGTCTTCCGGTACGTGGTCGCTATTCCAAAACCTTTCGGCCCCAGCGGCCATCCGTTCTGCGAGCAATGTGCTCTGCCCATTGCCACTTAAGTTTGGCGATTTTTCGTGCTATGTCGGTAAACTTGTTGTTCCTGCGGATATCCTCATTCCTGATTCGATCACGCAAGGAAACTCAGAGCAAAGCCCTTTCCATTGACCTTTGGGTGACTTTAAGTCTTCTGATGAGCAGCCAAGTACTATAAACTATTATATCATCATTAAAAAAAATGTGTGATAATATATAACAGTCTTACATTAAAAGTCACAATTAATTATAGCTATCTAAAAATATAGAACAGGGTATTGGAAAAATCCTTTTTCAAGCATTTGAAGTTAGCGAACACTTAAAGAAATACTCTGGCCTCTTATCGGCCAATTTAATACATGATAGTTAAATAGCTCATAACAATCCTCATTACTTTTAACCATCTACACATGTAATAACGAACTACCAATACTTCATAATTAATTGAAGGCTGTTAACTAACACAATAGCATTTCAACAGCACATTAATCAAACTTATCAAGGGCATATGTTCAACATTATTGTACACGAACGTGAAGTTATGTGAATAGAACACGCGAGTGTTTTTGGACGATGCAATGCGTTAGTTATGTTATTTATGTTTAAAAGTATATTACATATAGTTACGTAACGCAGTCATTTATTTTATATAAACTGCGCTATTGAGTGTGAATCGGAGGCGTGGCCTACTAGAAGCGTTCGACGCAAGAGAATCGAAACGAAACTGTCGTAACTTGGCTAGGGGAGATGATGGTAAGGCACGATGCGGTCTTCGGAGCATAGGTTATTTTTTTCTAGAAAACACTCTTGATTAAAAGACCTCTATAGCTACAAACTATCAGAGAATACTGACTCTGGCTAATAGTTCCACTTTTTAGCTGTACGGAAGATGAAAGTATTCCCAATAATGGTAAATTTTGACTGGACGAGTGATTATCTTCTTGTTTCTCAATCGACTCAAGCGTATCTGGTAAATCCATCCCAAACATGAGAGCAGTAAATATAATTAATTATACATGATTAAACTAGCGCACAGCTATTCCGATGTGAAGTACCCACCTTTGCTAGGATTCTCAACTTTTTGGCAGCTAGTAGAGCTTCATCTCGATGTATGAACCTAAATTGAAGATGAATGTCAACGTTACCCCAAGAAGCTCAAGATGGGCGGTTATATAAGCACAGTTGAAGCTCTGAATGATGCAGCAGGGTGAAATTGGCTCCGGTTAAGCGGAAAAAAGCTAAGATTGAGCTTTAGCAACATTGAATTTGATCATTGCCATCGCCATATTCAGAAACCGTTTTCAAGGACAAGACAGTTCAGACGCTCAACCATATCCTCTCGGAGAGTCCGGAATTGTGACCCATTAGCTCGTGCATGGGACACGTACCATTTAGCAACTGCAGTGTTGTCGTTTGTATACCCAAAGGTTAAGATGATTATTCAAGTACAGTCAGAAAAATGTTGCAAAAAAAACTCCACCCTTTTTCCTTCATCCTGACTTTGATAGACATCTCTCATATCTCCATTTCTCTACTAAGTATCTCAGAAGACACCTTTTTTAGCCAAATCATCTTTCACACTGTCTATCCATCATTTTTGTTGATCTTTCCCTATCTTATCATACCAATGGCATGTTTTATAACCAAAAAATCGAACACATGTGGTGGATTACAGCCCATTCCCCTCTCTTAGAGAGGAGGCCTGAGTCCCAGCAGTGAGAACTTTAAAAGGCTGGTTATGCTATTTATGCTAACACAAATATTGATATTTATGCTAACACAAATATTGATATTTTTCTCATTCATCCGCATCACATAACCATACCATTTTTCGAGGTGGTTAATCATGAAAATAGCTTCACTCGCTTTGGGTGGAGCGAAATTGAGTGTCAAACTCTGACTTATACCCACCTGTGTTCCTTCAGTTGCTGACGCTGTAACTCTTTCGAGCCATCCCGTAGCCTTCGCAGGCATCATCGCTAACATGCCCCATCGCTCAGGGAATTTAAGCCCATATCATGACAAACAATCTCCAAACCACTTTCAGACTTCCTCTACTCATATTTTTTCTATTCGTATAACCTTTTACACTATACCGAACATAACTGACCTAGGGCACTGACAATGACCTATTTCAATTGATATGCTTCGTGTTTATATTCGTCACATCAGCTATGCTAGGCTTAGCACACTGTGTTGTGAAGGTCATGGCTCGACTCGATAAAGGTCACCTAGTTTTAGTCCTGTGTTTGTTTAGTAAGTATAAGACGTCTAGTTTTTTTTTTGGAATATAAAACACAACACTTTGACACTTCCAAGTTTATAATAAAATTATCTGACATCTGTTATTTTCCTTAAACGTTTTAGTTTTAAAGCCATTTTATTAGCTCTACCCAAACAGGTCATAAAACATGAAAACACACCGGATCAAGGCTATTTTTTACGACTAGACCCAAACCCATTTTGAAATTGTGTATAATTAAATAATTTTGCATAATTAAAATCTAAAATCGATGGTCATAAAAACGATCGTTTTTCATTACAAATCACTAAAACACCGGAAATGGCCATTTGAACCACTTAAAATAAACCGTAACATGGTGTAAAATTAAATGTAAATTATGAATATGAGTTATAGTGATGGGTGCTGGTCGGTAAAATTATCGATAAAACTGATATTTATTAACGACACTTTAAGCTTTGCAATATTCACATTTATATTCTGCTCTTAAAAGCTTCAGATAAACTCAATTTAAACTTTGATATCATTTTCTTAGTTTTCTTTGAATTAGATTTAATTGACTAGAAACATATAGGTTCAGGTTTCTCTTCATTTTCACAAGGCACGAATGTTTGATAAAATATTATTTATAAAGGCTGCACTGTCATAAAAACTATACAATTTTACTGACAGCCAAAAGTCAGATCATTATCGATAAAAATCTCCTCCCTACTACACCTAGACCATATTATTAGGCACATTAAACCGTACCATTTAGCTGACCGCATCAAAAGGCTCATATATTCATCCCGTGCCTTTGAGGTACCGGCAGGCGCCACATAATTGATAGTTTTGGGCATCTCATTATAAT
The DNA here is from genome assembly GCA_961205895.1 of Mythimna pallens. Lineage (NCBI taxonomy): Eukaryota > Metazoa > Arthropoda > Insecta > Lepidoptera > Noctuidae > Mythimna > Mythimna pallens. The sequence goes on along the minus strand of OY540828.1, from coordinate 25,227,473 downwards.
AATAACAGGCCTCCGGCGTTGAATAAATATTGTATTACTGGCAAATTGACGGAAGAAGCCGTAAAAAAATTTTAGAGCCCCTCCGACTGGAAATAGGACGACCGGAGAAAGGTGCTGTCGAGTCGAAAAGAGGCTGTCGAAAATTACAAATGATTTTCGATAGTGGAAAAGTTGGAGCATGCAGTAAAATGTTTAAGTTGTTTTTATTTAGATCTTGTCTATTTAGTTTTTGATAGTGTCTTATTATAATCCTCATTCATCGTTCTGCCCTTGTCCCATTTTACTTGGGATTAGTAACACGTTTTTTTTTTCTACTATTAATAACATTAGGCATTTAGGATGTTTGAACACACAATTTTTGAAAATGACACGAGAATAATTTAGAAAATATTTCAATAGCGATGTTTATTTTTACCGATGGGTACCTATTCGATGTCAATTATAGTTTGAGTTGTCATAAACGTTAAGCAAATAGATAGATAAAGATTTACTACAGCTTGCTGAACCAACTATTCGCCAAATTCAACTTCGTCGAAATTCGACTCCATCGAAAAACGTTTGATCGAAAAAACCCCGCACCCGTTAACCCGGAGCGGCGCTTTTGATGTAGCAGTGTGTTTACACTAACCTAACTGAGAAACAAGTCATTTCGTCGGGCGTCTGAACGAGCCGCCGGCTTTGATCTTGCCGCCACAGTTTTTGCCCCTCTGACTTATTACCGACATGTTTGATGCGTCTCAAACTGCCGGGTTACGCTAACTTTTTGGTAACTGTTGGTAACTGTGAGTCGTGTTTTTGAACGATAATGAGTTAGTGATTTGTTGATGTTACTGTGACGTGCTTGGAATGCATTTTAGAATTTTGAAGTAGTCTGCTAGAAAACAAACTGGTAACAAAAGCAATTTGTTGGTCAGCTACTAATGCAGAGAAGTAAGTAATAAGTCTTGTAATACATACTTCTGAAAAAATCAAGAATATGTGGCATGTTTAAATTTACTCAAATAAGTAAAAAAAAACAGTTAACTATGAATCTATAGATAGGTACCATAAAATAATATTATCTTTGTTTTTTTTTTGTAAGCTCTTTTAATGAAATATCAATATGTCAATGATAGTAAAATAAATTGAATAATATTTTTTTTAATCAATTTTGTTTGTATAAGAAAATTTAAAAATGTAAAATGTATGTAAAGAAAATGAATAAATAAACAATAATATTACAAAAAGGAAAGATTTGTATTTTTATTTGTAATAAATAATATCAAAAACTATTAGCTCAATTCTAAAAACTCTTTCGTCATTAGAAAGCTGGTTACTTTATTAGTGAATGACATAAGAACATGAGCTAAGCCGCTATTCGAAGCTAATATTACACACAAAACTAATTACTACGTTCTGCAGAGAATAATAAAATTAATTGGGACTTCATAATATCGATTTCACTTGTAAATAGCCTAGATATAACCTATAGTTGATATGAAAACTTAAAATAAAAAAAACAAATGTAACAGTGAAGATGAAACGTTTTATTTGCAAATGCAATGTTGTTTTGGTTCAAAATTGTTAATGTTACAGAACGCCAAAAGATGGCATTTTTGTGTTTATGAAATACTTCAAAAAAAATTCGAAATTGATTTTTTCATATAATATAAAAATCTTTAATAATATATTAATATTTTTATTTAATAGTTACTGAAAGTTCAAATCATTACCACAACAATAAACAATAATACTTTCAAATCACCAAAAACTAAACAAATAAAAACTTTTAACAAAAAAAAGCGCTTTAAACTTTCGTATGAAGTCGCTATAAAAACGCTTGCGAGGCGGGCGCTGAGGGCGTGGCCACCGTCGCCCCGCCCTCTGACGTCACGCGGCAACATGGCCGCTTGCACTTTGCAACTGCACGTTTGCGTGAGTGAAGTGAACTTGCTTTGTTTACCGGAGGAAGGAAAGTGAGTGCGTGAGAGCTTTGTAATTATTTTTATGTTTTGATGTTAATGATTTTAGGATGTTTAGAGTGTAATGATGGATAATTGCTTTTGTGTTGTTGATTGTAGGTATACGAGTGATGGATTTTTGAAATATGAAGCTAGAACTACATTAGACCGACGCACACGTGTAACACGCCCGTGTTTAGAACGTCATCGCGTGGCGTGGATCTAATGTAGCTCTGCAAGTCTAGTTGCCATATAAAATGTATGGAGACCAACACACTCAGATCGGCGTACGTGGCCCACGTGCGCGCAATGTAGTTCTATCTTAAGACTACTTGATAAGAATTATAAGAGAAATAAAAGTATAAAACAACACTTTATTTCCAGCTCGTATAAGCTAAGCTTCGAGGCTGACGATCATGGGTCTATTAAAAATTGACAGGAGACCGCTTGTACTGAAAATAGCTTGGCCTATTTTTGACTGAAAACCTGTAATTATTATTTTTTTTGCTTAAAAATATATAACCTACAGTTCACCCTTCTCTAAGCTACAGATATAAAAATCGAACCAAGTCACACCATCGTATACCATCAGGTGAGGTAGTGGTCAAAAAATTAAAAAAAAAAACAGTTAATTATGAGTCGGACTCATGCACCAAGCGTTCCACATAAACTTACTTATGTAAATAGTTTGATTCCCAAATCGAGTCTCGAAGATTTTTCCAAATTGTAAAAGAGTCACTATTTATTTTTATAAGTACTTAATCTTACTATATTGTAATCCCAATGTATTCTACTGTTTTTTTTTTTTAATTTTACTTTATGTATGCGGTACGAATAAACGTTTTTTCTTACTTTCTTACGATGTAACAACAACACGATTTTCAGTTTTTCTTGTACCTAATCGTACTATAAAAACTTGCTTTTTATTCAAGATTCTAAGTCGGTTTTGATTTCCTTGCGAGTATCGAAATATGTGTTATAAACGGCCTTATCTTTCCGATCGCGTGAGGCAATGGTCTTCACGCCCCAACCGCCGCCGGGATTCCGATCCCGATTTCCGGCCACCGAAGGCGCGGGCTTGCGGACGGTGAGCAATGGGTGGCTCGCCGTCCCATCGTCTAGTAACCGTTCGGACCAAGCCCAAGTCGTCGATGACGTGTACTGTTCCACGCGCGCCTCAAGGAGATGTCAGCAAATCGTAGGGGCCCAACAGGGTCGAAGCCTACTGGGGCCACGGGTAGTGTGAAAGTGAAACCCGGGACCCTGGGACGAAGGCAAAGAAGGAACAGCGTTGGGGTTTTAGTCAGTAAAAGTCTGACACTATTTCCCGCTGCGCCCAAGAGCGCGATTTGACATAAGATGGTTTTCCCACCTAAAAAAAAAGGTTGCTTTAACCCAAAAGTTTGATTTTTTCACTGCTCTAAGGTGTAGCCATACATTTCTAAGTAAAATGATCTTGACAGTCGAACAGACGGATAATCCTATGAGGGTTCCGATTTTACCGACCGAGGTAAAGAACCCTAAAAATCAAAGAAATAACTCTATAGCTATGAATTTTCCTCTTATACCAGTAATAGCAGAGCACCAGCCTCTACTTATCTAACGTGTGGTTAGCAGCAACTATGGTTAGCGTCAATAACCACCTTACCAGGGTCATTACGGGTACCTACAGCAAAATACTCTAGCTTACCGAGTGCTTGCGCTTAATCATATAATACCTTAGTATTATGGCAGACGATTGAAATCAGGTAAGCACTTAGGAGGGATATGATTTTTAAGAAAAGTTATCTAGGTTTTCACTAAAGCCTCACGCTTGACCACTACCTCTGACTGGCCTGGTGTTCTAGTGATTAGTGGTCCTGACTGCTATACCGGTGGTCGTGGGTTCGCACCCAAGATAAATCAAGTTTAGTTTGGTCTTCGTCAGAATTATTATTAAGCTCTCCTAATGATTTGATATTTTTCATAGTAATTATTAGTTTATAATTTTAGCAATATGTATTTTATTATTATAAATTACTTATTTTTTATTTTATTTTGTCTGTTTGAAGTATCTGTTATTTGTTTATTATGCAAGCTTACCACAGTGTTGTCTTTATAACCCAAGGGTTGACTGGTAGAGAATGCCTTGTTGCAGTAAGTCCGCCTATGTACCACTAAAACAATAAAGAATATATCTATCTATATCTATCTATCTACTGTACACGAGTTTAAATAAATGAATAAAAATTACGAAAAAAAAACATATGTATGCTAAAATTATAAACTAATAAATACTAAGAGAAATACCAAATCATTAAGAGAACTTAATAATTCCGACGAAGACCGAACTAAGGTTGAGAGGACTTCAAGACTTCTTGGACTTCTTTTTTTTTTCCATTTCTTCTCACCGTTCAAACCTTCCCTGAACTATCTCGAATATTTCAAGACTTAAATTAGCCAAATCGGTCCAGCCGTTTTTGAGTTTTAGCGAGGCTAACGAACAGCTATTCATTTTTATAATGTAGGTACGTATTTAGAAATATATATTATAAGTATGTTTATGTCTAGTACTTATAACACAATATATTATTATTACCTGATGGTAAACGATGAAATGCTTGTCGATAGAGCACGAATACCTAGAAGTTACCTCTTAACATAGACTACCACGTTGTAGCTACCAGGGAACACAGAATTAGAAGCAACTGTATGCACAACAAATGTGTTTGTTGAATGTCCACCAGGTTTCCGTGGTGCATCGCCGTCCGTCTAGTACATATAGAACGGGCTTGACGGAATTAAGTTAAGCAATTCCGACACACACTCTTTGAAATGCAGCCGATAGTAAACCAACAAGCTAGCAACACGTCATCAATGCTCGTTGTTCGATACTCTGCGTTGCTTGAAAAGAAACAATGAGAACTTCGTAAGTATCTATCTCAAATCGGCGAAGCCTTTTATGATTCCATTAATGTTATTGATTCCATCTATCCAGAAACAGGTATCAGTATTTTGCATGGAGCGATTACCTATATTGAGCCCTACTACCCAGCAATTAGAGAACACAATACCCTGTCTTAAGACTTGTTTTGGTTAATGTTAACCGCAATGCACTGCACGCAGAAGATATGGTTGATGAGGCCATAGCCCGTAAGGTTTTGGAGTGAAGACCATCTACCGAAAAACGCAGCATTGAAATGCCTCTAAGAAGAGAGACTGATGATCTGGTGAGGGTCAAGCGAATCCAAAGGATGCGAGACACACAGAACCGGCCGTTGTGGCGACACTTACGGGAGGCCGTATCCAAAAGTGGATGTTTTTTCAGCTCAATGACTGTCTAAGATCTTCAAATAAATACCGAGATCATAGATTAACATGTTTGTCAAGGCAAGGAAGAGTCTTAGAATGTAATGGTTGGTCACCCATCCACAGTTCGACCTCGGTGAGTGTTGCTTACCATTCAGATCAACTTCAGTGGCATTATCAGGAGGATATTACATAATCAGGAGTTCTTAAATCCTATTCATTTATTATTACTGACTTCAAAGAAAATATTGTATTCTGCAACTGTCAATGACCTTCATCTTCACCATTTCAGCTGAAGGACATACACTGCTAGATAGAGTTCTAGTTTTAACAACGAACGGTCCTGTATCTCGCATCCATAGCATTCCTGCGACCCTCACCAGGTTATCAGTCTCCCCTGTGGGAGGCCTTCCAACGCTGCGTTTTCCAAAACGCTGTTGCCAATCCAGAAACTCCGTTAATCGTCAGTGCAGTTTTTTCTAATTTTACAGTATTATGCTAAAGAAGCTTTCGGGTCGTGCTTAAGCACTAATTATGAGTCACACTCTTCACCTCGTTTAAGTTTAAAAGACCGTTTCATAAGAAAGGGCCTACGCTTTAGGAAAAGACCGGACATCGTATATCAATCTGTAGCTTTTAAATTATCCTTTTGTAATCTATCATGATGATTGGACATTGGTCTATTAAAAAATATTTAGTGAGAACCTCACATTGTGTGGATCAAAGGACCGTTTGCCAATTTTGACATTTGAATAATATAATTACCTACGACGAAATATCACTCGGTCTGTTATTTATTTCACCGCAAAAGACAAACATAATTCCAATAATATATCTTCACAAAATCCGGTCCTGTCCACCACTCACGATTCGACAGAACCTTAATAACATAATGATCACTCGGCCAACAAGGCGCCAACATTCGGCTTTCGGCTTTCGGCCCGGACCAAATAACATGTAATTTAACCAAACCACAGACAGACAATCACGATGCCATTTCACGTTACCAATTAGAAAAGCTAATTCTTTGCGGTGATCTTCAAATTACAGATGTTGAACGAAAATCGGCCGCTTAATCAGCACTCGCGTGATGTTGGGCCAACCCATTCATCAGGAGTTATTAAGGCGCGAATTTGCCAAATTTTTGTGTCAAACATTTGACGGATGGTCTCGTGAACAATTTGGGCGTTTATGGGTATTGGCGCCATGTTGGTGTTGGCGCCGGAACAAGGTAGTAATTAGTACCTGAGGTCTTTGTGTATTTAAAAAGTAATTTCTGTAACTTCTTGGGTGGTAGGATTTATGAATGAAAGTTGCTTTTTTATGGGTTTTGTGTTTCGTTTTTTTTTGGAAGTTCATTATGAGTGTAAGCGTCAGTAAAATGATAAGACCATTGTTTGAGTAAACAGTCTTTTGACCAACTTTATGATTGTTGGTACTATTGACCCAACGATGTACTTACACCATTTTTTGTCTTTTAAATGGATAACACCAGTGTATTGTATTTTTTTTTTTTTGTATTGTATTATCAGTTTTTAAACAAAAAAAAAACTGTTCGCAGGTTTCTCAAAAAACTAAAGTTAGCAAGAAAGAAGTTATGACAAGATTACAAGATTAATATTTGACAAATACTACTTTTTCATTGTGCATTGCAGCACAATGTAAAAAAGTAAAGATCTTAATCGGCTTAGCTGAAAGCTGAACCACTTGTCATTTGTGAGTTACAATACAATTTAATGCTATTGTAGTTTGACAAATCCATCAAACTCATGAATATTTTTTTTTCCCACGTTATTAATCTTTTTTTATTTGTTATTGTAATTTTTGATAGATCTACTGCATGTTTTTGTGGGATAATCCTACACTAACCACTCCATGATATCGTCGCACGCGAACAATAAACTTAATTAAAGTTCAACAGAGACGCGTCTTGTCGCTAACGTCCCCTATTGAACTTTCAAACGCACGCTCGACTTCTATTCAGCCGATCTCACCCGACAACGCCCGAGCGTCTTCAAACCATTTGAATTTCAAACGAAACGACTCTAAAATCAAAAGCGCCGCGCGCTCGTGACTCGCGGTTACCAATCAGCGATTCCAGCGCTTTTTACGGTGACAAGTGTCCAATTATCGTTGATTGAAATAATAATAGAGGTCTCGGGATCGAAGCGCTTGCAGCATTCGAAATTAGGCGTCGAGCGCTGAAGCGGACTTAGGTATGCTTGATTTTTTGCGGCTCTCCACCCATGAAGAGTTCGGAACGCGAAGTTGACATTTTCGGACGTGGCGGCAAGCCTGTCGGCGGTATCGGCGAATATTTCCGACGTGTTTTGTCCTATTATTTATTCGGGCGGCACTTCTTTTACCGCTAAATCGATTCTCGAGAATTTCGGTGGCCATAGATGGCGGAATTCGTGAATTTCTCTAGCAGAAACCGTTTCTTTTGTCAATCTTAATCATCTGTTGTCGGGAAAGTTGAGAGATTTATGTGATGCACAATTCTATTGTCTTATTCCGCTTTAAAATATAAGTTGGTTTTAAAAATAAAGTTTATCCTGCAGCGGGTCGCGTCTCTTCAATAGAATATTAAAAAAGGAATGTCGATCTGAATAAGTGTTTTCTGAATGTTTATTACTTATCCTTATACTGGATTCGTTTACAAAAAATCTTCTTGAAATGGAGACGCGGTCGCTAAATTTATTTACAAATGATCACGAAACGAAATGTAATCGTCGACGGCGGCTGGAGCTGAAAATTAGCGCTGAGGCTCTGTCTTAGACGAGCTCCAGCGTTTTGCTGAGCGCTGTCCGTTTTACGCGGATGTGACGCATAACCTACCACTTATAAATTAGTCGTTATTGTTATTTGTTTTATTTTTAAGGTATGCTTCATATTTGACGTAAATAAACTGTTTTTCTTTCTTTCTTTATTACTCGACAATTGTAAAGGAAAGAAAACTTTGGAAAAGTAAAATTTAATCGAATTTGGATTACAACAAGATGGTATTTTCGACAAGCCTGGATAACTATCTAAATAGGAAACCGATTCTTTACGATACCCGCCAATAGACACTCAAAATGAACGTTCTATTACCCACTCATTCATATGCACTCTATACCCAAACAGCTTCGAACCTAACCCTATCAATTCTGTGCCCAAAAACATTCTCCTACGTCATCAAAATATTCAAATCATCAGCTCAACGATCGCTCCCGTATTGATTGATGCGAATCGTCTCGGTTTATCCGGCGCTGATGCAAATCATTGCATGCATATTTCATGGCGTCCCTGAGCAGTAAATGGAACTCTAATTAGACCGCCCGCATTGTAGGGTTATATTTCTATTGTAAAGAAACTTTTTTTTCGTAAATTTGATGAATATGCTAGGAAGCATAGATTTAACCAAACGTAACTGCGTTACTGATTACCTAGGAGTCTTCATTTCCCCTAGGTAACACCCTAGTCTTCTGTACTAGGACAGTTTTAGCGTGCTTTTGTAGACTTTCATCATCTTCCTGCCCTTGTCTCGTGTTATTTGGAGTTGTCGCAACTGGTGTAGTATTTTAGAAGGCAGGGCCGATTGTTCGCTGAGGGCAGATTTGTCGATGGGGCTGAAAGTTTCTGGAATGCGACCGCGTATCGGAAGATGCAGTGGTGGCAGGTCTCTCACTAAGTGGGCCGATGACCTGGTGAGGGTCACGACAATCCAATGAATGCAAGACGCGCAGAACCGATTGACGATATGGCGACACTTGGGGGAGGCGTATGTCCAGCAGTGGACGTATTTCGGTTGAAATTATGACGATGATATCTATATCTTATTTTTGATAAGCTCGCGTTTGATCACTATCTCGCCTGATGTTCAGCGATGATGTAGTTGAAAATATAGCACGCTTGCCTAGAAGTAACCTATTAACTCTTGATTTAAATACCCCTTGGTTGTAGCTATCTGGAAACACAGACTCCGACAAAGAAACTTAAGTAACTTAGTAAGTAAAAATTTATTTGTTTAAACATAGTGTACATGACACATTGCATGCAAGATAATAATGAATTAAAATAAATTCTGGCGTGGTCAGTCGCATATCGTGGCGTATTAATTTCTACACTAACTAACTTCCTACACTTTTTGTATAATTTCCAACCTGTTAAAACCAAAAGTCACCGCTAAATGCTTTTTAAAGTGCACCACTTTGACCACGTCGAACTCTTTCAACTGCCCACGAGTGCGAACGACATCAAACGCGCGACTTATGTAGGTGCTGAATGATTGGCAGCATTTGCAGCGCTTTACGAATGAATGTGCCGAATGATTGGCAGCGTTTGCAGCGCTTTATAGATTTCTTTCAGCGCTGCTTGACGGCATGTCAACGTGCCGCCGTGGACGCAAATGGCGCGAGCGTTTTTTAAATGTTTAGAATTTTAGTGAGTATAATGTTGTGACGTTGCTTGCAATTTTGAGTCGAGAAAGTACTTTTAACTCTGTTTAGACATATATAATCATATAGGCAAGACCCTTGGTTTTCCCTTGGTGAGCTTTTGGTCGTGATGGTATCTGCCTCTCATACATAAGATTGCGAGTTCAAAACCGAGCAAGCAGCAATGTGAGCTTGCTCGGTTTTTAACTCATATGTATTTTTCTAGATTTATCTAGGACATCACACACCCCATGCTTCGTAATACCGTTGGTCCCGGTTGTCATTCGTAGACCTCTCACAGTTGTTACAAGTAGTCAGACGCCAGAAAGTTTAACCATCGGTCTATCTAAGCAGTATTGTCTTACCCAGTAACTGGATTGTGGAGATCTGGTAGACAGTTGCTCAAGTGGGAAGCCGCATTTAGTTAGACTAAAAGCCGACCCCAAGTTAGTTGGAAAGGGGCTAGGGAGATAGGAAAGATCCTCTGTTGATTTCAGTAGTACCTTAGTATACTTCAACTTAAAAAGAAATGTTATAAGAAATAAGAAAGATAATTTTACAGTCATCTAGATCACATCCATCTATGCATCACCTGGCGAAATATATTTCATCACCAGGACTCTAAAAACGGTGAAGGCAAACATCGTGAGGAAACCAGGCATGTCTTAGAACAAAAAATCAAAGATATGTCACAACCACCAACCCGTACTGGGCCCAAATGGATGATAACAAACAGCACATTTCCTCTCCTAGAGAAGAGATTTAAGTTTCAATAGTAGGAGCATTATCAGGCTGATTGAATTATGTTAATATAATCTTCGTTGGACTTGCAGACGGCGAGCATTGAGTAGCTCACCGCCCGACCGTCCGGTAACCGTCCGGACCGAGCCCAAATCGTCGACGGCGCATATTGTTCCACGCGCGCCTCAAGGAGATGTCAGCAAACAGTAGGGTCGAAGCCTACTGGGGCCACGGGTAGTGCGAAAGTGAAACCTGGGGCCCTGGGACGAAGGCAAAGAAAGATCAGGAGTGGGTTTTTAGTCAGTAAAAGTCTGATATACCCTTTCACTCCACCAGGGCGGGAGATGTAATTGGATGATTTTCAGACTAAAAAAAAAAATATTATCTTCGCATCAAAGTACTCTTATTTCTTTTTTTCACAGTGTACACTTAAAAATTGAAATCACTTGACTATTTTTTGTTACAGTGTCAAACACATCGTCTTTAGACAGGTATTACATAGGATAATATTATTATCAACATAGAGAACTTGACTTCCTTCTCGATTAAATCCATCTAAAGGTTGTTGTTTTTAGCGATAAGAATGCCCATTCTTACACCGTGTTAATTTTAAGCTCCTACGGCATTTTTTTGGTGATAGTAAAGAATGTATTATCGTGGCCAGATCTTAGAAATTCATTACTTCATGAAATGGCCAAGTAAAACTGGCCAGATCATTTTAAGCCATAAGGTTTGATGATATGGCAATTCTCGTTTGGCCTACTTTCTTTAGACCTTTATTATCATAGAAATCCTACATCAATGATATGGCGAAAGGACGATTCACATATCATCAAATGTTAACGTTTAAATGATCTGGCCAGTTTTAGTTGGCAATATATTGAAGTATTCTGAGATTTGGTCACGACATATATACCTTGCATTTGGAGATATTGATTGGATAGCAAAAAATCTCATAATTATATTATGAGATAGGTCTGTCCAGTTTTGGTTGATATGAAATTTATTCTGTCGTCATTTTCACTGACGTTAGTTATCGAAACACAACGAAAGATTCACCGCAGTCACTGAAACATCTCTCTCACACAAGTCACAAGACGTTTCTAAACGCGCTTCAAACGTTTTTGTCCTCTGATGTCGTGTCATCGCGCCGCTTGACGTGTCCGGCGCGACTCGTCGGCGTTTTTTGCGCGACTACGCGATGCGCATTTATTTGCAAATGGAGACCACTGAAATATTCGTGGAGAACGCGCGTGGAATTATGATGCGTCTGGAATAAGTGGAATTTTGGTGGAAAATGCAATGAATGGGATGGTTTAATGTGTTTTTTCTGAAGACTGCTAGATAAGGTCATTGTGGTGATATTATTTTCTTTTTTAAAACCAGAAAAAGAATATTTGGTGATTCTTGATAAAAAAAAATAAAAATAGAATGCAATAATAGAACTCCTAAAAAGGATACTAAGCCCGTTTCATCGACTTAACGCTTGAGGCATTTAGCTTTTTCTAATGAAACAAATTAACATAATTAAAGAATCATAATTGTATACAATTACAATGTTTTCTCCTACGCCTATCTAAATGATCAATACAATATTAGCCTTAGACTCAATCCATCAATAACGCAAAAACGTTTCAACGTGCGTTTCATTGTGTGCTAAGTGTGCGGCAAACGACCCCTTAAACAACTCTTCAGTACACTGGAAAATCCACCATAATTTAACCTAACAAGATTCAGTTTGGCGTGTATGTGACTGAAATCATAAGTCAGTTAATGGGCATTAGAATTTAGACTTTCTTACGATACGTTAGAGTTGAAATTTTTTTTAGAGGTAGTGTGTTAAGATGAATACTCAACATTATCGCACAAAACGTGGTGAGTGAAAAAGTGATATCAATCATATGAGGCTATGATAGACAGCTTGTAACGAGAGGACGGTTACGCATAGAAGTTAATATGCGCATCTTTTTGTGATAAAGGCCGTGGGTTCGATGTGTATCGACATACAGGAAACAGGTTGATTTATAATCTTTTAAAGAATATTTTTATAGAGAAACTAACCAGGTGGAACGTTTCAAGGTTAACTTGCATTAGAGTTTCTACAATGTAAAGAAAGTCCTGTTATAATATGTGTAAACTAGCTTCTGCCAGCGGCTTCGCTCGCATGAAATGTCTCACTGATGGTGGCGCATATGTTGGATCATTCGGTTCCCTTCAAAATGGTTGAGCTGAGTGGTGCTAATAGCGTCATGTTCGTGAACGGGCGCTGTCAGTTGAAACTGGTCATCTCTTAGCTGCCAGTTGCTATTTTAATATCTATATTTAGTTTTTATTTTTACTGTATTTACATTGTTCTCACATGATAACGACAAGAAACATGTAACAGAGATATTTGTAATTACAAAACATGATTGAAAAGAGTGTCCATGGAGTTTCTTGCACATTCTTCTGCATAGAGATCTACGCTTTGCAATGTGCAATTAGCATTTTTTTTTTCTGACTGACTGACTTCTTGACATTTCAAAAGTGCTTGTAAATGGTTTATTTGAAATAAATGCTTTTGAATCTTTTGAATCTTTGAAAATATGTTTCTCCATACAAACTTTGGACCCCCGTTTCATCCCTTTAGGAAGTGAATTAAAAAAAATCCTCTCTTAGTGCTCGCCTACGTCATGAAAGGATGCCTTGTGCAAAAATTCACACTTCTGGCCCAAGTAGTTTCGGCTGTGCGTTGATATGTCAGTCAGTCAGTTTCTCTTTTTATATATATAATGACTTGAGTCACTATTATCAATTTACTATAAAACAGATTAGTGTAATGTTGAAAGGCGACTTAACGAGTTTTAATTTGGATTAAGAGTTTTATGGGATTGTTTGGAAGAGTTAACGCGGACCCTGGAGTGCAAAAGGCAACTGAAAAAACACGACGGGTTTTAAGGCAGTAAAAAACTGAGACTCCAAAAATGCTAGCACCCAAAATGGGAGCTGATATTTAACGATGTCCCACTTAATAAAAAAAATAGGTAACTCTATCGTCGACGACAGCTGGTGCTGAAAATCAGCGCTGAGACTCTGTCTTACACGAGCCCCAGCATTTTGCTGAGCGCTGGCCATTTTGCACGGATGTGACGCATATCCTACTACTTATTATATAAGTCGTTGTTGTTATTTGTTTTTATTTTTAAGGTATGCGCCATGTTTGACGTACTCTTCTTTTTTCTTCTAACTCTTTTTTTCTCTTTTCTTCTTTTTATTTTACATTAATTAAGTAACTAATTTTAACGCATATATACGTATATTTTACATGGAAAATCTGTCAATATTTAACTGACCTTTTCTCAGAAGTCACACTCATAACGCTTCCTACTTGAACTTTGAAACTCATTAGCTCAATTTAAAACTCATTTTTAGCTATCATATATTAAACTAAGGTAAAATTAAATCAACCCTTAAAGATAGTGAACTACCAAACACCCTTACAAAACAACAGACTTACTTTGTAAATCACCCATTAGTGTCTGTCCGTCAGTCACACCTTTTAACTTTAATTTCATCAACACTATCTCAGCTGCTCCACCTGTAGCTCTGCTCACCCGTGTTCGAATTAAAGCGTGAAGACACATCAGCTGTTCACTGCCTCCGGTGGCTGTCAGAGTCGGGTAAAGGAAGTAAGTAAGTTAAAGACTTGTGGAGTCACTGTAAAAATTTACTAGCAGAAAACCCATGGAACTTTTTTTCAATAATTCAAAAATTTTTATTTTTTTATTTCTTATAAGCTTACATGGCCACTTGTAGAACGTCATAAGCTAGTGTACAGTTCCAAATGGTCGCTTCAAACTCCATGGTTACTGGCAAGAAACTCCATGGTTAATAATGACTGTCAATAAAATTGGTAGGTTAAGTTTGGTGTTCAAGAAGCTACGCGACATTTTAGTAACTCATGTTAATGTGTAGGCTCCCATACAAAACTACAACGCGATGCGATACGACGACAGGTCGCACAAACCTGTGATGTAATTTCGTGCGGCAAAGTATCGGCTCAGATGACCATACAATGTGCGATACGAATCAATTTAATTGATGTTCTCACTGCTGGGACCCACCCTAATCTCCTCTCTATGCAATGGAATGAGTCGTAATCAACCACGCGGTTCAAATTAGTAGATGTCACATATCTTGGGTTTTTTTTTCTAGGACATGTTGGTTTCCTTCACCGTTTTGAGAGCTGTGGTGAAGAAATAAATTACACAAAGGCACCCGCGACCTAAACCTAACTAAATTATATTTATTTTGCAAGTAGGTTTTATAACACACTTTTACTCTTTTCTTTAATCTTTTCGTTAATTTAATCTAGATGAGGACGGTAACTATCATAAAGTTCACCTTCGGTACACTGTTTATATTGTGATGTACCTTAGTAACTTCGCTGAAGGATATAGCATGTTAATGTTAAATGATTCCTGTAGGCACTAGGCATGTACTCAATATAAGCCCAGTGCCTACCTCAATACAATTGTATATGATATAGGTTATTGATATTGACGTTAAACGATTTTTATTTGTCCTTGCTTTGTAAACTAAGACATTTCAAAGTCAGTTGTAGCCTAAAACTTGATAATATTTACTAGCTGACCCGCCAAACGTTGATGTGCTATATAAATTATCGAAAAAAAAACTGGCCAAGTGCGAGTCGGACTCGCGCACTGAGGGTTTTGCACAAACTTACCTATGAAGACAGTTCCCGAATTGAGTTACGAAGATTTATCCGAAACGCAAAAAAGTTTTTGTTAGTGACGTCACTACAAATTTTCCATTTTCACATTTTTCCCTATACTTGTGTTATGAGGCCTTGCTTCATGCCAAATTTCAGGAGTGTAGGTCAACGGGAAGTACCCTATAAATTTTGATTCCCTTGAGAATGTCGAAACACACGTTTTTTGCGACATAAACGGCCGTATCTTTTTTTTCCGTTACCTCAGAAATTTGAGTTTTAATTTTATTGCCCATCACATAAACATTTGTCCTGGGTGGGAATCGAACCCACGACCTCCGGCATAGCAATCAGGCCTACTAACCACTAGACCAATCCACTAGGCCAGTCGATATTAGACATGATTGGCGACCGTAATACGTATTTATTTATGGAATTATAATTATTAGAACCATCAATACAATCCTCTCAGTTCGTCTAACCCTATTGAACAACTATTTCATGAAAAACTTAAGAAAATTTGAATTTCGTGGACTATCTAAACGTTACCTTAACTAACCGTTTTACTTGTTATGCAGGATCATGACAGCAGTGTATTACCTAAAGGAGAATTGGTTATTAAGGTTTACGATTTCTTGATTAAGATACAGCTGTTAGTTGAGTATTTAAAAGGACATAATTAAGAAAAAATTCAAATTAAAAATTTTATTATCTACTGTGCAAAAATCGATTTTATTATCGTGATTCCAAAAATACCTGTAAGTAATCACTTAAAAATCAGTTACGCACATAAAAACGCGAACGCCAGTAGTTAATTCCCAAAATAATGTGGTCGATATAATTTTTTATCGATAAAAAGTTATCGTCATCGACAAAGCGCCGCCGTTGAAGCATGTGTCGACATATCGATAAAACTGCTCCTTAAATTTAGAAATTTTAAGATAACGGCCGGCGCTTTTTGAGAGCTGTTTTAATTATGAGACTTGAATTTCTCTTTTGAAAGCTCTTTTGTAAGTGTTATCTTTGAGAATTTTTGGGATTTTTAATTGATCTTACTGAATAAGGCGTGTTCGTTAGGGTGACAATGACACTACATTAATTTCGTAAAATTTAAGAAAAATATATTTAAAAATTTATTTAACTGTTAATCTCACTCCTTATAATATTTTTTCTTTTTAATGGTTATTTATATTATTATTATACTAGCTCTCGCCCGCGACTTTGTCCGGCTCAGACCCTTAAAACAACACGATGCCATTCGGTCAAAATTTGAAAGATAGAAATAAAGAAAATGAATTTATTTGGCACAACAAAAGGTACACAAACAATAGTTAGGTAAACATAAAACAAAAAAAGAAGCAAAAAATACAATTGTGTGCCTTACGGCTGCACATAATATAAAAAGGTTCTCTGTGGGCTGCACCAAAATACGCCAATAGTGCCTGACGCTGGTTTTTTTTTTGTTTGCGTGGATTTCTAATCTAAGTTAGGTACTCTATATGATATCATCTATATAAAAGACAGACAAACATATAGACAAAAAAAATTGGTTTCTAATATAATTTTATTTGCATTTAGTAAAGAAATGATTTTGATATTACAAACAGACCCTTTAATTTTATTAACATGTTATGTATTACAAAAGAAGAATGCCGAGAAGGATTTTGGAGAGGCCATTGCCTAGCTTTGAGACATCTGTCATATAGTCTTACTATAGGTAGTTACTATAGGTACTATAGGTTTTCTAGGTAAGCGCGCTCCATCGTCGACCGCATCGTCGCTTTCCATCAGCCAACGATACGATTGTAACTTGGCTAGGGGGCCAAGTTACAATCGTATCGTTTGCGCCAAACGCCACACCTCCGATTCCTTTGTTCTGACGTCATCTCAACGCTCAGTCACGTGGTCAGAACAAAAGAATTGGAGGCGTGGCCTACTCGAGGCGTTCAGCGCGAAAGATACGATTGTAACTTGGCTAGGGGAGGCAGGTGAGATAGCGGTCAAGCGCAAACCTATCAAGATTAAAAAAAAGGTAACTAAAAAAAGCTGTACTTATTATAATTTTTTGCCATCATATTTTTGCCCGTATTGTAAGCTATTTTTACGTCGAGGATGCAGACTATTTTTATGATACTGAAATTTTATTTTAAGTGTCTAAATTAGTTAATGCCTATTTTAGTGAGTAAATTATCCTCCAACATAAGGGTGAAAATGGCGTGACCTTTGTGTTATTAAGTCATTAGCGTTGCAGTATATGTACTATTAAATTCAATATGATTATCATTTTTGTGGTGGTCATGTTTTAATGATTACAGACATGCACGATCGTTTTGAAACAATATTTGACAGAATTTATTCATCCTTTATAATTTAACATAAGCCTTATCAGCCTCATAATGTTCCCATTGCTGGGACTCAGGCCTCCTCTCTGGAAGTCTGAGAATGGGCCTAAAATCGCGACAAGGACCCAGTGCGGACCCAGTTGAATTAAATAATTTCTCATGTAAAAAATAGTGCAGTTTGATGGATGTCACATGTCTTCTAATTTGTAGTTTCCTCATGATATTTTCTGCCGGTTTCCTCACACTGCAACGTTGTTTGAGAGTGTTTTGAGAGGAAGGAACATGGGTGTGATTTTAGTCAGTAAAAGTCTGACACGCCTTCTCGCTTCGCCCTAGAACGAGAGAAGTCATTAGACTGTTTCCACCTCAAAGAAAAACAAGCCGTTTAAAGGTAGAACTACACTGCGCCCACGTGTGACACACACGCCGATCTGGTTGCGTCAGCCTCCGTACATTTTATATGGAAACTAGACTTGTAGAGCTACACTAAATCCTCCTCACGCGACGTCGTTCTACGTACAAATCTGGCGTGTTACACGTGTGCGTCTAATGCAGTTCTATCTTAATTTATTTAATTACTTTGATTAGCAGCGATCGAAATAAATCCAGGGTTCATAAATCCAGGGATTTAATCATAATGTTTATGGTTCCGGGATTTTAAAGGAGGTATTATCAACTGTTTTACTTACTTCCTCAAACTTTTGGTAAATATCCTCTACCTCTGGGACTTACTATGTACGTGTGTGTATGTATGTGTGTGTACTTGATAAAATGTCAGTCGTGCGAGTGAGAATGAGGGATGGAGCTATTCACCCTATATAGCTCCATCCCTTTAACAGTTCAGTTTAGGTCGTAAAATGGATCGCGTTAAGAACTCTTTTTAGGTAGGGCCTCTGATGATCATATGCGCAATGCATGGTTACATTAAAACATGCAGGTAGCTTATAGACAAGCTAAGCTAGCTACTCGGATAAACATGCAGGTAGCTTATAGACAAGCTAAGCTAGCTACCTGCATAAACATGCAGGTAGCTTATAGATAAGCTAAGCTAGCTGCCCGTGTAAACAAGCAGGTAGCTTATAGAAAAGCTAAGCTAGCTAATAGACAAACTAAGCTAGCTAATAGATAAACTAAGCTAAGCTAGCTACCCGTATAAACAAGGAGGTAGCTTATAGACAAGCTAAGCTAGCTACCTGTATAAACATGCAGGTAGCTTATAGACAAGCTAAGCTACCTATCCGTGTAAACATGCAGGTAGCTTATAGACAAGCTAAGCTAGCTAATAGACAAACTAAGCTAGCTAATAGACAAGCTAAGCTAAGCTAGCTACCCGTATAAACAAGGAGGTAGCTTATAGACAAGCTAAGCTAGCTACCTGTATAAACCATCTAATTATAAAACAAGTAATTAACAAAATAAGCCCTTCTAAAATAATATTATTTCTTCCGACCTTCAGCAGTTTTTAATGTGACCATTCATAACCTCTCATGCATATTAAACACGATATATAATTCTTGACAGTTAACAAGCAAAATGGCGAGCTTTATTGAACATATAATTACGTATAGTTATAGTGGTTTCTTATTATATCCTGAACATTAATCATGTTATACGTCAAACAAATGGTAATACTTTTTTTAACCGACTTTGCGGAACGAAGGTTCACTTGTATTCGCTTATTCATGCCTCGATAAACTCAAAATGTATAATTTTTAATTTACATATCAGGTTTTTTATATAAGTATGTTTTGGGAAGTAATAATTATCATAATTTACCTGTATATTTAAATAATTACTACAATCATGCACAGGTGTCAAGCCAATTTACAAAAGGTGAGAGGTTTAAACAGTAATTATATAAACAGTAATAACAAGACAGCCTTGTATACTAATTACAGCTGGACAAACTTAATAGTTTATATAAATTCAGTTTTTATCAACTTTAAATTCGATATCATGAATCCGTGGCTCATGTTTTAGAAAAGACATAAAAATAAAAAATAAAACTTTATTTACACTTAAAGTTTATTTCCTATGAAAAACTTAAGGTAACATTTCAATAAGCTTTAATTTAAATGCGGAATAAAATAATTACACTAATTTAAAAGCAACTTATCTACATTAGAGGCCATAAAACAATTTTATCATCGTCATCAGCCCGCGTTATTAATGGATCAGTTTCTGAACCTGTCGTGCAATTAGTCACCCTACCAGCAAACCGTGTTTTAATACCAAACGGATGTTTTAGGATTATTTTCGAGCCGTAATTAAGTCGTGTAACGTTAAAATACATTTTTAAAACGCTGTATAAAAAGTTATTTACGACGTTAACATTTTTAATACCCTTCAGTGTCTGCAAAACATTTGTTTACCGTTTATCTTGAAAGCTTTCTGTGGTTTCCTAATTATACTTACAAGACTCAATATTATTTCTTAGTATTTACAAAAGTTATTGTTTCACCAAATAAGCCCACGCGTGACTTGAGAGGTCTTTGTTCTAAGAAAATCTTTTAATATTAAATCAACTGTATCTCGTTCAAACAGAGTACAAATTAGAATGACAGCGTAAAATAAATACGTTTAATTTTGAAGGAGCGTTCAAATCATAGGTAAAAAGCAAACAGTAGCTGGCCACCCGCGGATTTTTAAAATGTCAATATCGAGTGTTGAGTGTGTAAACACGATTAACTGGACGCGAGTCTCGTTCCGATCATCGATCATACAAAACTATGCTCACCATAGAATGTTTATGTTGGTTATGGTTAGAGATGGGGTATCCGGATTAGAATTTGTGCATTTATCGAAAATCTTGTCTGCTTTTATAGTAATTTTCATTGGCATATTTAATACTAAATAAAAAGAAAAACCTTTAAGAGAGCTTTATGCAAAAATAACTTAAGCCAGTGGCTAAGCCCGCGTGTAAGTACAAAATATAGCCTATGTTACTCAGTAATAAAGTAGCATTCTATTAAAGTAGATTTTTTTTAAAATCAGTCCCGGAGTTTTTTAATTTATTCATCACAAACAAAAATACTGTTACGCCGTACATCTTCGATGAAACCGAGAGTAGCATCTAATAATTAAAACATATAGCCAAGTGAAACTTCCAGAATGGAAGTACATGCCATGGCCTGGCAAGTTCTAGAAAAGTCCGCCATAAATTACCTACCACTATTATTATTAGATAAGGTTAGTCGGTAGATGGTAAGGGATTTCGTTCCTTCCGTTTTAACCAGTACAAAATAACTAGTGAATTAATTATTAACTAGAAGCAAAATGAAACCTATCGACGTCTACAACTTCCTGTGTAAGACATCCCATCTCTAATCGCCCCAACAATAGCGCACAATTATTCACTTGCTCTCAACATTAATGTTGGCACAGCAGTGTAAACAAAACACTCGCTACCGTCGAGCGGTCGAGTTGACTCGCTCAAGTGACTGCCGCAGTGTCAACACTCCACGGGATGTTTGACAGTTGAAATTCTGTCGATGTAATAATCTTCTGGGGCTTTAATATGACGCTTTGATGGATAATTGTATCGAGGTAGATTTAATAATGCCTTCAGGCTTTTCATGGGTTGTTGATTGAACATAAGCTTGATTTCCTTTATTAAATTATGGCTTAATAATGCCAACTGCTAATAAATCGTTATCGCGATTATATCTCGGGGGCAATCAAAGAATGCAGATATTCTATGAAGACTTTTCCCGTCCGATTATAATTTAGGTTTCTTCAAAGCTAGAGTGAAGGCTCCTAATAAACTAGTGCGCCTCACCATCAACGATTGAATCACTGCTTGCAGGTGGGGTCAGTCAAGCACTAGTTTATGTCGTTAAAAAAAAGTATGTACCTATTTGCATTCTAATCATCTATTTTCGTTTAAATATCTTTTTGTCTATTGTTTACATAGCAATAAACAAAAATAATGTATATATTTTAATTTAATGTCTTTTTTAATCCAAAGGTTGGTAGAGGTGTGATGTGATTTGAACACTACCAAGTAGAAGTAGTTTTCTAGCATGAGTATAGTGTAATCAGCCTTATAACGTTCCCCCTGCTGGGACTCAGACCTCATCTCTAGGACAGGGAAAGGGCCGTAATCCACCACGCGGACGCAGTGCGGACTGATAGATGTCACAAACGTCTTCATTATTTTGGTTCTAGGACATTTTCCTCGCGATGTTTTCCTTTACCGATTGGCGAGCAGTGATGATGAAATAAATTACACAAAGCGCCTGGCTGGGTTTCACAACTCGTAAGTCCGGCCCCGTTTCCACTGGGCCACCACTGCTCAAAAATAAAATAGAATAGAATAGAATAAACTTTATTTTACACCAAAAAAGTAACACAACTTATACATAAACGAAAAAAAAAGAAGAAATTTTCTATTCAAAGATATTTTTTAATATCCAGAAATAGCTTTCTTTGCGTCACCTCTGCACTACCTCAACAAAAGACTAATATCTCACTACCTCCACATTGACAGCTCTGATATCTAGTTTCAGAAGAAAATAGAACACATTACACATACAATAGCCCTTTGACACAAAACCTAGATCCTTGTGTGAAACCTGTCGTTTAAAATATCTTTTGTGCTTGGAAGTAGGGCGGTACAGAATTAGTAATAATACCTTGGTGACGTAGTTTGAGAGATAGAACAATACCGCTATTATATTATCAGATTTTTTTTTTGTTGAAAAATGAATGAAAAAATCTTTTTCATTGGCGTGTGGCGTGTGGCATGTGGCGGAGATAAAAATGACGAGATGGATGTGTGCTGTAACGAGAATGTAAACTGAGAAATTAAAATTTGAAAGTAGCGTTATTGACTGAAATGTTGAAAGGGAATCGTTTGTCTTGGTATAGTCATATGAAGAGGAGAAGTGAAATGCATGTTACTAAAAGAGTTATGAATATACATATGGCCGGATGGAGAGGGAGAGGGAGGCCAAAGAAAAGATGGATGGATTGTGTTAGGAATGATATGAAAGAAAAGTGACGCGTGACAGGACAGAATGGAAGAAAAAACTGGTTGCGCCGACACCAAGTAACATAGAACCAAGGGCACGAAGATGATGAGATGTTTTTTGTGGAGTTGCTACACTAAGTAGGTATCTAACTATATCGTTACCTAACTCTAAAGACGGCACGTTTCATAGATCACGACGGAAGACAGCAGTCTTTGAGGTTACTAAAATACTACGGAAAACCCAGCACTATTCATGCGAAAAGTTAGGTTCGCGTTAGATTTTCAGGATGTGCCGTGTCACAACATATACCAGTCAATCGAACCTATTTAAGCTTACGTCATAATTACACTGATCAACTGCGTTAGATGGTAGCAAGATCCGACACTACACAATAATCTGGACCCGGCTTAGTGCTTTTACAAAAATGAATACAACTGCAATCCTTTTATGTTTTCTTCTAGAATCAGAAGATTATGTATTTACAAAATAGTATCTGGTGTTTTTCAGTCAGTAAATTACAAATACAAAGCATAGGTGATTAAGTTGATTTTTAACCGAGGTAAACCCGCTCCAGTGACTTCGCTCGGGTGAGAGTAGAAAATTATCCCAAGGGAACATACTCCCGGGATAAGAAAAGAAAGAAAGAAACCATGCTCCTTGCAATACAAATTCTAAGACCTATACTAAGGGCATGTCCGACTAATACTGACTAAAACCCACTCCTGTTTCTTCTTTACCTTCATTTCAGGGGCCCAGGGTTTTTTTTTCACACAAACAATGGCCCCAGTAAGCTTCGACCCTGCTGGGACCCTACAGTTTGCTGACATCTCGTTAGGGCGCGCGTGGAACACTACGCGCCGTCGACGACTTGGGCTTGGTCCGGACGGTTACCGGTCGTTCGGACGGCGAGCTACCTATTGCTCGCCGTCCGCAAGCCTAAATTATAAGACCTAGCTTCTAAATTGCACAAGGATACCATTTAAGATATTAAAAACAGCAACTGCCAGTGGTTTCACTAGCATGCTTTGAAAATTATCCCAATTCCTGCCAGGCCGTAATAAAAAATATTGTATAGAAAGGGCAATGGAAAGAGCTATGCTCGAAATTTCCTTGCGTGATCACATCAGAAATGATGATATCCACCGGAGAACCAAGGTTACCAACATAGCTCGAAGAATCGCTCGCAGAACAGATTTTCGATGGAGAGGAAAGTTTCTGGAATGGTGACTACGTACCCATGTACGACACGTTAGAAAGCCTCCCACAAGGTGGACTGATGACCTGGTGAGGGTCGTGGGTATCCGATGGATGCGAGACGTACAGGAGCGGTTATTATAGTGACAATTGGAGGAACCCTATATCTAATAGTGTACTTTTTCCGCTTGATACGATGATGATTATAAAAGCGAAAATTTATGAGGGACGATGTATATATATATGGATGCTTGTTACCATTGTTGAGCTACTTTTTATTAGAAAGCAGAGCCGCTGGTAGAACCTAGTCTGACATAGTTTCAAAATATGAAGATGTTCAGTCGCACTACAATGACGTAACAATGTTGTCAACATAACAAAAATTGTATTTCAAATCTGACGACTATTCTTTTTTCGCACAGACTCTATTTATATTTCTACACATGGCCTACCCATGTACCCATCCAAATCCTTTCTGCCTTTCAATCGTAAAGAAGATACAAACATACACACAATCATTCACAAACTTTCACCGTTATTATATTAGTACGATCAACACCACTCTCTCGAAACATAGCTTCATTCCCACCTACATACATGTAACTATAGTTCTCTGATCAAACAAAGACATTCATCCACCGGTGGCCCCTCATTACTCCGACGGCTCGTAAGCAGTAATCAATCATATTTACAATGATGGAGATCCGAATCATCAGTAATTTTAACAGAATTGACGCAAAAACGTCGAAGAAAAAATTAATCATATAGCGAAGTAGGATGGTTGGTAAAGATGGGTTTACATGCCGTATTTATTTAAGCGAGCGAGCAGTGGTGGCCCAGTGTTAACGGTTTCAATTTACGAGTTGTAGATCGCGGGTTCAAACCCAGCCAGGCACATTACTTTGTGTAATTTATTTCATCACCACCGCTCTTACAACGGTGAAGGAAATCATCGTGAGGAAACCTTATCATATCTTAGAAACAAAAAGGTCCATTCCCTCTCTTAGAGAGGAGGCTGAGTCCCAGCAGTGGAAACCGTATAAGGCTGATTATGATTATGCTTGCCAAAGAGCAATGTAAAGGGCTATGCTCGGAGTTTCCTTGCGTGATCGCATAAAGAATGAAGATATCCGCAGGAGAACCAAGGTCGCCGACATAGCCCGAAGAATCGCCAAACTTAAGTGGCAGTGGGCAGGGCACATTGCTCGTAGAACGGATGGTCGATGGGGCCGAAAGGTTCTAGAAAACTATAACTCACTTGAAAAACTAAATGCTAGAATATTATCTTCACAATTGGCTAGCTGTATACGTATAAGACATACTCACAATTGATTAATTTATTTTAAAAAATCTATTTTATTTCTAAACTCTTAACTATCATTATAAATTTACACTAAATAAAAAAATCTCTTAAGAACTAACTAAAAGTAATCTAAGCTATGGCGTCAAAAAATTGCTCCGCATCGCTGTTGACTGGTAATGTACCCAAAAGGCTGGCAGCATTGCCACGCTGTATGGCAATGCTTATTCCCTGCCCAAGGTAAAAGCCAGCCCTTGGGTCACGCGAAGTGTCAACCGTTTGGATAATTCTTCAAAAAGCGTAAGAGCACTCGAACCCTACGCCCTAAGGCTCAAAAATATAACTGTCGACGAGGTTGTCATATTTTCGTCGCTTGAGGTTCTCCACAGCCGCAGAGGCAGCACCAGCACGATGAGCTAGGAAGATGGGATGGCGCAAGGGTTTTGACACAGTTAGCATTCCACACTAAAGGCCTACCCATTTTTTACGGAAATAAAGACATACCGTCCGGCCTCTTACCATCGTTGCGTGCCAGGCCATGACGTTTCAAAACAGCCTGAGCCTAGTTAGTTACTTTGCAGAGCGGATCATCCCACCGTCTTTGGGAAATGGGGTTGACGGGCTCTTTAATTCTTAAATATTTTTTTAGGATAGGAAATCATCACATAACTTCTCCCACTCTGGGTGGAGCGAGAGGAGTATCAGATTTTTACTGACTAAAACCCACCTGTGTTCCTTCAGTTACACTTTGCGTTCCAGAGCCACAATAACTTTTTCGAACAATCCCGCAGTCCAATCCTGGCATTGATTGCGGTTCAGTTGGTAGCCAAAAGAAGTTTTAATATTGAACTCATCTGAAAACACACCGCTCAGTATCGGTACCATGTAACCCAACCTTTCCCAATCACAATGGCGAGGCGGAACAAAGAATCGGCCACTTACGAGCTGTTTTTTGATTACCCATTAACCCGACAAACGTTGTAATGGCCACCAAATTGTTGCCCTTACATTATCCTTTAGCCGCAAGGCAGTCGGCAGAATTGGCCGCTAATTGCACGGTAGGTCGTGGCTTGTGACGCTGTTTGGGATAATCATATCTTAGATCTAATTTAAGTTAGGATTTTGAATCCTACGAAATTAGTTATATTGTTTTTTTTTAAAACCTTGCTCTGATACCAGCCAAGACACAACGTCTTGACTGAATTTTAGTATGATCGCGGTCTTCTAATCCGATAATAATGTTGGTGTCTTCAAGGCTGGAGTAAACAAGTTCTTAATCGATTAGTACACATGATCATCAACGATTGCATCACTGCTTACCACCTGACGGTAAGCAGTGATGTAGTCGTTCATGGTGAAGCGAAGGATCGCTGTCAAGCACTAGTCCAGCAAAGATATCTATGTATCTTAACCCTTTAATCGCTTGCATCGAATTGGTCCGTCGACTGTTTTTGCATCCTATTCACCAGGGTCGTGTGTTTGCGACTCTCGTTTAGCTCTTCAATCCCCATAGATGACAGAAGAGCTGAAGAGAGACCTATTTGGTCTCTCTTCAGCTCTTCTATTTGGTCGTGGATGTGTGACCCTGGTGGAAAAAAGCGAGTTTTTGGCGGTTATATCCGATTTAAGTGTTATTCTAAATAAAATATAAGGATGTGGGTACCGTGTTTAGGTTTGAGTTAAGACATACGTGGTGGAATCCGCGGAATCGATCAAATATTAGGTTGGTTCAGAGAAGAAGGATAGTCAAATTTCACTTGAATGTATAAACAGAGATTCATATTGTACGAAAGTAACGAGATTTACTATAATTAACAATAATAATAATTCATTAGGCAGCTGAATCAAGGGCCTGATCCAGAAAGCAGTACTCCTGGACACGGCGCGCATCGTTAGGAGATTCCTCTCTCAGGAGCCCTGACCGCCGCAGCTTGGACTCTGTTCCCGATGTCGGTGGGCTACTATTTTTTATATTTTTAAATGTATTTTTTTTTAAGTGTTTTTTTAAGGACATATTTAAAAATATAATAAGTATGTAATATAATAAATAAATGGAATATAATAATGCGTTTATTTTTCTCACCATAATATCACAGAAATTACAAAACTAAGACAATGACAATAGACAATAGACTGGTGCCTAAGGTAGGCTTTTGGCCTGAATTTCAGGTCACCAGGTATTAAAGGAGGGGATTTAATGGATGTGATCACAATATTTCATCTTGATTAATCTCTCTCAGACATGTTCTATACAAGTTTTGTAAATATTGTGCTTTGTTGTTCGTGTGGGTTTTGTTTATGTATGCATGTGTGTGTGTTTGTGTGCATGTGTATGTATCTTCGTTCATTTGCGTGGTACCAAAACTCTGGGACATAAAATATTTCTTCTGTCTCGGTACAATTGAGCTGTTGAAGCCAATTCGTAACTTTCATTTTACAATTTTTTCTTGTTAGATGAAATATGCCTAGGGTGCCGTTTTTTAATTACTAGGTAGCCGGTTCTATAGGACAAACAAGTAATAAGTTAGAATGCGTGAGTGCAGACTTTCATCAAGGCGTGTAACAGCTGACTACAAGTTGCAGATGACGCTGTTTGACGGTAGACATTTAGGGCGCCGCGCCTTCAATATAGCCGCAAAGTGCCGCGCGACGGTTTTATTATTCCATTTAAATAAAATAAAAACACGCAACTGCAGCCGCGCAGCCGTTGCGTGGAATTTCTCCGCCAAATTTTGAGGCAACCTTACTAACATTTTCTTATTATTGACAGGTTCACGTTTGACTATTCAGCTATCTCACCTGATCGTAAGTGATGATGTGATCGACGGTGGAGCACACTTGCATAGAAGTAACGCTACTCACTCTTTACTTAATGTCAAGGTCTTTAAGTCAAGAGTGAGTAGATACTACCTACTTAGGTACGACTTAGGGGTTGTAGCTATCAGAAAACACAAAATCTGGCATGGAATTCCACTCATCAGCTGTACGCATATTGAATGTGTTCCCAAAACGTTTTGTGCGTATGGGTGGGATGTCCACCATGTAACGTGGTGCATCGCCGTACCTCTGTAAGTACATCGTATGCCCTTCATCTCCACTGGCAACAAATAGAATATTTATTTCTTTTTTGTCTCCTGTAGCTAAGAAACTTGTGGCAAGAACTTGGAAAGTATGCGATATATGTCATTATTCAATCTGGCAACTGTTGCAATTATTTTTCTTAGTTGTCACCGATGGTGATGAAACCGGTGATAATACAAGTCCCACCGATGCTACTGAACCAACTGACTGACTGCCCAAAGCGTCTGAAGAGTTGTGGAGGATCACAACTGCAGTTTTACTCTTACATATTAAATAAAAGTTGTCCCAAAAGCATTGTATATAAGAGGTCCAAGATGATGGCACAGTGTATGGGTGTTGGTCTGATGATTAGTAGCCCTGCTATACCGGAAGTCGTGAGTTCGATTCCCACCCAAGACGAATGTTGGTGTAATGAGCACAATCATTTATTCTGTATCTGGGTGTAATTTATCAATAATATGTATGTATTTAGAAACATAAGTATGTTTATTACTTATGCCACAAACTACGCTTAGTTTGGGAGTAGATGGCATTATGTGTTAAAAAAAAAATGTTTGGGATAGTCCACCTGATATTATGATAGCTTAAGTCAATCTTATACAAATTTAGTTTCGAATAGCTTAATATGCAATTTTAGTTAACAATGTCCTCGTCTACTTATGTGTATACCATTTAATGATGGCAGTTTTGAGTGATAAAATACTCTTCTCTTCTTCCTTATCCCATTTATTTGGGGTCCTCTTTGTCTTCATTTCCCATTGTGCACGATTTTGTGCCATATCGGTGTCGAGATGAGTTTCTTTGAGCTGTCTTTGGACCTTCATCAACAAGTGGATGGTGGTTTTTCACGTGTGCAAGAACGTAATAGTAAAATTTATAAATTTAATGATAAATAGTGCACGTGATTTGAATGATAACTGTGCACTAAAGTGTAGATGACGCGTAGCAAGTAAAATGCTGATACAACGCTGTCGTACGTGCTTACGCTGTAGATTTATTATTTTTAGGGTTTCGTATCTCGAAAGGAAAAAACTGAATCCTTACAGGATCACTTTGATGTCCGTCTGTCTGTCAAGACCTTTTATTGCAGGAATGCGTGGAGGAGTTGACATTAAAACCATATACTACAGTCCCTTGAACCTGTGTAAAAATTAAACTTTTAAGTAAAAAAAAAGATACGACCGTTTATGTCGCAAAAAACGTATATTTTGACACTCTTAAAAAATCAAAATTAATAGGGTACTTCCCGTTGACCCAGAATCCAGCATTAAGCAAGGTCTTATAGTACAGGTATAGGAATAAATCTAAAAACAGTAAATTTGTTGTTACGTCACAAAAAAAAACTTTTTTGCGATTCGGGTAATTTTTCGGTACTCCATTCGGGAATTAAACTATTTACATAGATGAGTTTGTACGGACCGTTCAGTGCGCGAGTCCGACTCGTACTTGGCCAGATTTTTTCATAGGGAAGTCCTCTGTATTAACAGTACAAGGAGTATCAACCTCTCAACCTCTCACTTACCAGTCCTCACTTCCACTGCTGTGCTGCACCCACATCACTTGAACATTTATTTCAGCCAAACCTCTGGCGGTCTCCTATCTGTTCATGATACAGTACAGAATCAATGACGTCATTTTTTGCCCCACTTAACCCTCAAGTGGCTCTGAAAGGCACCTTGTATCACTGATAGACGATTGCGCGTTTCCTGCGCGCGCACAGTCTTTGATCTTCAAGTGTTTCGCTTCACGTATAAGACAAGATGTTTGGATATATGTTAATGTTCGTGTTTATTGTTTTGTAAGAGTTATAGTGGGCTTTTAATAGTGGAGTTTTTTAGTTCTTCGTTCGATGCCCAGTCAAATTTATTGCCTCTTTTAAGCAAGCAGCCACGGCACTTTGACATGAACACATTAACTTTGGAGATAAAATAATGAGAGAACACTAATTTCAGTCAGTCTCTTTAAAAGAGTGTCCATGAAGTTTTTTTGCACATTCTTCTGCATATAGATCTACGCTTTGAAACGTGCAATTAACATCATTTTTCGGACTGACTGAATTCTTGACAATTTAAAAATAGCTGTAAATGGTTTATTTGGAATAGATGCTTTGATTCTTGAAGAATTTCATGCATACAATTTTTTTTATTAAGGCTGGGCGGAGTAGGCTCGACTTGACCAGTAACTCACCTGATGGTATGCGATAATGTGGTTGACGGTGGAGCACGCTCGTTGTAGCTATAAGGAATCACAGACTCTGGTAGAGAATTTCACTCCTTAGCTGTAATAAATATGTTCCCAAAACGTTTTGTAGGTACGTAAGGTGGGATGTCCACCTATTCGAATTAATAATGCATAAAATTGGTACAAAGTTCAAACTCTGTAAACTTTGTACCAATTTTGAAAAAATGAATCAATTCTAAGCAAGCGTGTTCCATTGTCGGCCACATCATCGCTTACAATCAGGGGAAATAGTGGTCAAACGCGTGCCTATACATAATTAAAAAAAAGAAAACTAATAACGCCTGTAGCAGTCCTTGTGTAGATCAAAAAACATTTTTTTATGAAATTAATAACGAAATATCTCAAAATATAGTCTAAAATCTTATTTCTATTTCAATGGAACATATCAAGATCTACTTATAATCGTTGTCGGGGCACGTGCGTTCGTTAGCGCACTATAAATCGAAGTAATCCGACGTCGCATAAATCGCGTCTTTGATCCGACGCGCAGGAGTTGAACCGAACGTCCTGTTTGTGCTAATATTGGTACAGTTGCACAACGCGCTTCAGCTTGGGAATCAGTATGGCTTTCAAAAATTTCAGTGCTTGGGTTTTTATATTTATCACCATTGCAGTATAGTAATTTATTTTTTAAATAAGCAGTACCTTTGTACAAATTTTTATAATAAGATATCTTCTTCTGTATATTTGTGTGTACTTAAATAATAAAATAAATAAATATAGTTCAGGCTAATCATTATTATTATATTTCATGTTATTACATTGCTCGTATTGTCCCACTGTTGGGCAAAGGCCCTCTCCATTCCTTCCAACAATTACGATTCCTCGTTTCCTCTTTCCAATTCTCGAAGGAGGTATCCAGGTCGTGCCGTTATCTCCTTCGTGGTCTGCTGCAGCCTCGTGTCACTGTATCTGGCAGCAATCCTGCGCTTTACGGGCCCTCTAGCTAGTGCTAGCTATAATATTATAATAAAATTATATCAATCAATCTGCCTAGTTCCTTCCCAACTATGCTGGGGTCGGCTTTCAGTCTAACCAGATGCCGCTAAATACATATACCTACACATTATATATTTTACATATAGTGACTTTTTTATGTGGGAAATCATCCAATGAGATCTCGCGCCCTTGGGCGGAGCGAGAAAGCGTGTCAGACTTTACTGACTAAAACTCACTTCTGTTCCTTTTTTGCCTTCGTTCCAGGGCCCCAGGGTTCTTGCTGGGCCTCTACGGTTTTGCTGACATCTCCGACCCGTCAATGATTTGGGCTCGGTCTGGACGGGAACGAGACGGTCGGACAGCGAGCGACATAGAGCTACTGCTTTTCTAAGCTCTACAACCCAGTAACTGGGTAACATGATACACACGGACTGGATTTTTGAGCTTCTGAGTACCAGTAAAGACGTGACGTGCTTTCCGAGGCACGGAAGTCTCCAAGAAAGAAGAAAAAAAAATACACATTCGAGTATATATTTATTTGGCGATTTTTCTCGCGACTTGCAGCGTAGCAATCAATCACATCACCCAACCACAGCACCAGTAGTTACTTTAAAGAAGTGGATTGCTATTCATGAAAATCGAAAAGAACTCTGGGCCACGCGGGACCGACTAATGACTGATGCCTGCTCGGGCTACGAGAACGTTCGACACAAACGTTACGGTCCTGGACCGCTAAAGGAAATTGTAGGTACTTACACAGGTTGGTTTCGGTCAACCTACTTTTGACACTCTTTAGGTCAATCACGAACCTATCAACAATAAAATAAAAACTGGGCAAGTGCGAGTTGGACTTGCACACTGAGGGACCGTACAAACTACAATTCCCTAATGGGGTCTCGAAGATTTTTCCGAATTGCAAAAAAGTATTTTGTTTTTGTGACGTGAGTAACAAAAAATTTACTGTTTTTAGATTTGATCCTATACATATGCTATATGACCTTGCTTTATGCAAAATTTAAGGATTCTGGGTCAAGGGAATAGGGCGCCTATGAATTTTGATTCCTTTGAGAGTATCGAAATATACGTTTTTTGCGACATAAACGGCCGTAACTTGAAGCTGTGAAAAATCAAACGATGGATGTAGATTTTTTTTTTATGGCAATTGAGTCGTTTGCGACTATTCTGCCAGTGTCACGTTGAGACGGCGACTTGGTGAGGATTACCGTCGAGCTTTTGACTTCGTGGTAGATGTTAGTATGTGCAACTAAAATTTTAGGTTTTTTTCTTTTAGAAAGATAGCTAAAAGATTTATTAATTTAGGAGAGAAGTGAGATAGAAGGGAGTGGAAATTGGTTGGAAGAGGAATGTTAAATTTGGAAAGTTTTTGGTAGAGGTCAAAGGATTTATTATTTAAGGGGCAAGAGAAAAAATATGGTCCAAAGTAAGGATGTAGATTATAAAATAAACAAAATGCTACTTACGAGGTACAATAAAAACTCGTTTGAAAGAAAATTCTGTAATTTAATGTGTCAGTGCAAACTTCGCTATCCATAATTTCTTATATTTTACAATACCATGTTTTGAAGTGTTGGAAATTAATTTGGTGTTGGATGATCTTAAAAAAAAAATATGATAGTTTTAATTATTCAGCACAATGCAATTATCAACTCTATTTATTCAGATATACACCAATAATTTTAATTAGTACAAACACATAGGGCTTATTAGAAAAGTTTCTGTTATTATTTAAGTAAAGTCTCAATAAATAATATTCATAAACAGTCAAGTTTATTAGAGTTTGTTTATATCCCAAAATGTCACTAAATTTATAGAAATATTGTTGTGAAAAAAACGTGTTGCGCCGTCCCCAAATAAGATGGGACAAGGGCAGGAAGATGATGATGATGATGATTGTACAGGCTATTGTTTATGAATGAAAAACAATGGAAAAACAGTGCGCGTAGTATTTTCTAGTAGCAGTTGTTATAAATAATTGATTAAATTATGAATTTACCAATTATGACAAATTGTGGATAATTTTGGGATTTAGTTTTTTTACTTTAGATTATACAAATATGATCAGTTACGGGTTTTTTTTTAGGTGGGAAAATCATCTACGGGACATAGTGTCAGACTTTTACTGACTAATACCCACTCCTGTTCCTTCTTTGCCTTCGTCCCAGTAACCCGGGTTTTGTTTTCACACTACCCATGGCCCTAGTAGGCTTCGACCCTGCTGGGCCCCTACGATTTGCTGACATCTCCCTGAGGCGCGCGTGGAACAATACGCGCCGTCGACGACTTGGGCTCGGTCCAGATGGTTACCGGACGGTCGGACGGCGAGCCACCCATTGCTCTCCGTCCGCAATACGGGTATGGATAGAGCCCCATTTTTTTGCACTAATAAAAAATTTGGGTGTATAAAGTTTTAAGCAATATTAGAAAACTGACTTTCGAAGACTCTTCCAGATAACCTTAGTATTTTTCTTTATAAATTTCTTTTTCTGCTTCTTTCTGAGCTTTTTCTTCTTCCAGATCCTTCTTTAATGTACAGCATAATCTGAAACAAAAAAAAGCAGTCAACACATTAGAGTAACCTAAATGTAAAATTACGATATCATTTCATTTCATTTCATTTCATTTCATTTCATTTCATAGAATAGAATAGAATAGAATAGAATAGAATAGAATAGAATAGAATAGAATAGAATAGAATAGAATAGAATAGAATAGAATAGAATAGATTTTTATTGTAAAACATGAGTATACATCATATTAATAATATATGCAAGGTCTTAAAATAAAAGGAAGATCTGCATGTTTTGTTTTTTCATGGTGAAATCAAAATGACGTCTTGTGAAAAAGTGGCCAATAATGCCACCTAGTATGAAAAAAATCATCAAAAAGAGACAGGCTAGCGCTGAGTCTTCTATTGAACGTTATTGGTATACATCAACCTCTGGCTCTAGTGTTTACAGAGTTTTTTTAAACTACAGGAATAAAGAAAGGATAGAGGATAAGCATTGCCATACAGCGTGGCAATGCCGCCAGTCTTTTGGGCACATTACCAGTCGACAGCGATTTGGAAGAGTTTTTTGACGCTATATTTTAGTTTTAGTTAGTTGTAATTAGTGTAGGGTTTTTTATTATTATTTATTCTATTTTATTCTAATTATTATGACTTTCCAATGGACAACCACTGACACTCCTGTAGTGATATTTATGTATTTCGAAATATATTCGTATGTTTATCAGTTGTTACTCATAGTACAACCTCTGCTTAATTTGGGAATAGATAACTACAGGAACCATTTGAAAAATCACATCTGTACTTATATATGTATGAACTCTCTGTATATCTAGAAACTCTTGTTGTAATACAAGAGTTTCTTGACTAAGCAGACATCAAGGACAATAATGGAAGGCTTTATGCTCCTCGCTTTATTCTGAAGAGATAACCTAACTTGCTTTTCAATTTGACAATTTAAGAATAAGTATGAATAAAAATCTTAATAGAAAATCTTATTTTATTGTCAAAAGAGGTTGAAGTCAATTACCTTAAAGAGAGGAAGTAAAAAATCTCGACGAGACTCAAGAACGAGAAACCTAGAAACAAGCCCAATAGACCACCGCAATTGGCAAGAAAGTCGATCAGACCAAACAGCTCCGACCGACGCCACGACATGAACCTCGGCTGCTTGAAGTACATCTCAAGCTTGGAGAAGTTAACCCTGGAAAAGAGAATAATACCATAGTCGATATTACAGATTACTTAGTATAAAAAAAACAATGAATATGTATGAGTGTGTATAAAAAGAGAATATATGAAGCCCAGTATTAGATCTATATTGATTGATATATCTTACGGTTATAAGTTAAGATAGAATATTTTTATTTGTGTATTTTTTTATACATACAAGAGCATGCAAGAAGTTGAGATTGATTATTATTTGATTCCAGTCATGTTTAGCCGTAGTTATCGGCAAATAAATATTTCGATAACATTGAAAAGTAAAATTAAAAATACACAAAAAAATTACATAGAATTCCACTTACAAAATTTATAACTTAGAGATCTTATAAATTCGAATTTATTTTATATTATCATGTCAACATTCAAAATTAAGCACGCTAAATTAAGTTAAAGTTAGGTTTAGATGGTTGTGCTAAGTTATTTATTTTTATTACATGTTTTTAGGTTACTCTTTTAAAAAACCATAACCACGGTGTTTCTTGCCGGTTCTTCTCCATAGAAAACGACCAACTTGGAACCGTGTACTACTTTTTACAAGTGCCCATGTAGTTCTATGTGAAATACATATTTCTATGTGAATATTGTGAATTTTGAATTTTTTAACATGCTTGCTCAATTCTTACCCTTTGAATCTTTGGTCTTC
Source organism: Mythimna pallens (assembly GCA_961205895.1). Taxonomy (NCBI): domain Eukaryota; kingdom Metazoa; phylum Arthropoda; class Insecta; order Lepidoptera; family Noctuidae; genus Mythimna; species Mythimna pallens. The sequence continues at coordinate 25,191,908 of OY540828.1, read as the reverse complement.
ATAATTTAAAGCTTTATAGTAGGTTTCCATTAACCGCTTAAGATTAAAATCAGTTTTTAATATTTCAGCATCATAGTCCATAGTGTTACAAGCTGGTAGGCAATGGCATCTATTGCCATCTTTAGCTAATTCCTGGTATTGCATTATTCCTTGAATATAAAAAAAAACTGTAATCACAGAATAAAGATTGAAAGAAAAATAATACTTTAGGTGACATATACTTCTTGCTTCTTTCATACAGTCATCATCTATCTGGGTACAGATTCTGCTACTGCTGTCGTCTGAAATCAAAGTAAAGAATTTAGTCAAAATCTGTATAATAAGTATACTGGAAGTATTGAAGATATAATCGATTCTTGTCCCAAACAATTATGTAAAAATATAAAAAAAAAACACCCAGGTAAGTGTTGCAGCTCAACCAGTCTTGACAAGTTAAAAGTAGAAGTAAAAATTACTTACCCGGCATGTGGAATGAGGTACAATTACAGTATCGATCAGTTACGTTGGACAGGCATTCAATTCTACAGTTGCTCGCTGTATATATTTTAAAATATTTGAGGTATCGCTCGTCAGAGAAATAACATTGACGTCTAAAACAAAAAGTAGAATAAATTACATGACAAAGAACAAAATTCCTAATGGCCAAAAATCGGAATAATGTGAAAACTTACACATCTGGGTCATAACCCCTCAAATTCTCTGATGTATTGAGCACGCTGAAACTGAGTGCCATTGAGGACACCTGATTGTTTAACACAGCATAGTAGTAGAGTGAAGCCTGAGGCAAATCAGTTGGATGCTGGATGTATACCTGAAATTGATGATAATAAAACAATGGCAGACCGAAGGTCGATTTCTGGTCGAAGTCGAAAAGCAAATTAATTGGATATCGCCATAACCTTCGGCCGATGCTGACGATCTAACAAGCCTAAGAAAATTGGTTTAAAATTCATCATCTTCCTGCTCTTGTCCCGTGTTATTTGGGGTCGGCGCAACACTTTTTTTTATTCCATTCTGCCCTGTCACTCGTCATACTATCACTAACTTCCTTTTCTTTCATATCACTCTTCACACAATCCATCCATCTTTTCTTTGGTCTCCCTCTCCCTCTCCATCCATCCACATGTAAACTCATAACTCTGTTGTTTAAAATTAGCCAATTAAATATATCAACAAAAATGATTATGACATTGCAATTAAAATGATTTATTTCGTTTGCTGGTTCGATTAACTAGACCGCTTACTAAGAACCGTAAAAAAACTTGGGACCTATCCAGATTCTTTTAAAGTTATTTTGTTCAAATAGTTAAACAGTTATCTTTACTTTGAAACCGGAATTGAGACCATTACAGAGAGGGTCGCGTTCTTCTTGGCTATGTTGCAATACCACCTCAATATCAGGACTGTCACCATTTTCCTGAAACAATCAATATGTAAAAAAAAAAAAGATTAAATGCCAAACTATAGTGGAACTATCTTTTTCGCAGTTTAGCTCTCGTGGCCTTTCCCATAGAATAAAAAATTATAGTATTTATATAATTTAGACATAAAAATATTTACTCAACAATATGTATCTTACCATACTTTTTATCAGTAAAAATAATCGGATCTGTACTTATAGAGATTACCTACCTATTACATTAATTTGTAAAAGATAGGCAATCTCTCTCTCGTAATAATATTATTAAAAAAAAAACAGTTAGACATACCTAGTACCTATATCACATGCTTGGTTTTTAGATTATAACAACCGAATCTGGAGGAAAGTAAATAAGCAGTTGTGGTAGACGGACGGACTACAAGATAAATGAAATCGCTTCGTAATTCTAAACATGGCAGAGCAGGGCACCTAATGCAGATTTAAAATGATTAAGTTTTGGTTTATTTTTAAGGAATTATCCAAATGCCTAGTTGACACTTTGCATGACAAAAGGGTTGCCTTTTATCTCGGAAAGAGATTAAATATTGCCATACAACGTGGCAATGCCACCAATCTTTTGAGCATATATCCAGTCGACAGTGATGCGAAGGAATTTTTTGAAACCATATTTTAGCTAGGAGTTTTGTCTTTTTAATAAGCTTATTTTTCTTGTTTTAGTATTTAATTAGTTACAAAATAAAGAATAAAATGCTGTAAAAAACTTACCATTCCACGAGCTGGATATGTGTCGCTATAATTTTTATCTATTTCATCTACTGTTTCATCGTTTACTTCTTTAGAAATAAAATACGTATATCCATGTTCTACAGTCCAATTTCTACTAGTTTTTCGTGTGTACAAGTATTCATAGTCTCTCTGTAATCTGAAAAATTGACGAATATTGAATATACGGACGGAAGACTTAATTAATAATAGCGTTATCATCTTCTTCTTTTTGAAACTCATTAAACTTTTTGGGCTCAGTAAATAGCTACGTTAACTGCAGCATCGGTGGCACTCATTAAGTCCTCCAAAGTGCAGATGTATGCCCACTTGGGGTACTCCAATGTGTGGTTCGCACGATCATGGGCACCGCACACATATTGAGTATCAGTAAAGTCAGTTTCATTTATTGATATCACAAAATTAAACGAGATATTTCAAGCCCACATAAACCACAAACCGCTAAATACTCAATGAAGTAAAATCGTCGATCACCAGAAACAGAATTGTATTCTAAACAAATACTCTCTTCTTCTTTCTGTCCTTATCCCATATTACTTGGTGTTGGCGCACCACGTTTTTTTCTTCCAGTCTGTCTTATTACCCGTCACACTATCATTAACGCCCTTTTCTTCCACTCTCCTCTCCATCTATCTACATGTGTACTCTAGAATTTTTTTAGTAACATGCTTTTCATCCCTCCTTTTTACACATATACTCTCTACCAGTTATTATAAATGCATTCTCTATTAGTCAACCCTGGGTTAAAATGACTACACTGACCATGTTTTTTTTAAATAATATTTTCTCTTGCTGTATGCTCTTCACCACTATATATTGACTAGTAGAAAATGCATTATTGCATTAAGTCCATATTTGTGTTGCATAAAAATTATTTAGATACGTAACATGAAAAAAATCACGTCAGTATAAAGCAATAACCGTTGAGTGAAACTGAGATATTATAAAACTAAATGTAAAAATGAAATATCAAATTAAAATTTTAAAAGTTCTAAATGTATAAATACGAATAATTTACTTTCTCTTACAAATTAAGTACTACATCTAGTGGTTGAAGTGACCTTTTATACAACAATTGCCTGTGTTAGGGCACCTCGCTCTTTGAAAGCTTAAAGTTACGTAGTGTACCAGCAATTTTGAATCTTAAAATCTTAAGAATTGTAGTAGTTTTACAAAAAGAAAAGTTATGCCAAATTAAGAATAGATAAAAATTAACAAACGCAAAAGTTAAAATGAACAAATTGTAATGATGTATTACTTCCTTTGTCTAAAGATCTCCTTAGCAGCAAGGGAATTCATATTGTAGCATAATCCTTCGCTGGTTAAAACCTTACTAAACAAGCTTTTACAACTTTCTAAATATTTCCCATTAATAAAACATGCATAAAATACATCTTCGTAGTTTGGAGCTACCTGTAAGCAAATCAAAAACTTATTAAAATGAAATCAGTATTGTATATATCGTGGCCAGATCTTAGAATTGATCATATCATGATATGGCTAACTAAAACTGGCCAGATCTTTTAAACGTTAACATTGACATGTCATCAAATTTACATGTCAATCCTCGTTTGGCCATGTCATTGATCTAGGATTTCTATGATAAAAAAGGTTTATAGAAAGCAGGCAAACGAGGATTGAAATGTCATCAAACTTTTACGTTTAAAACGATCTGGCCAGTTTTACTTGGCCATTTCATGAAGTGATCAATTTCTAAGATCTGGCCACGACATAATATATATTCTAATCGCGCTGAGAACTCTAATACCATAAAACGGGGTGAATATATATACATATAATAATAGGTACATTAATAAATTGACATAGTTAAATTCTGCAATTTTTTTTTAAATATCGTGAAAATACCCATTGAAGTTTTGTTTCTATTTGCCCCTGAGTTTTATTCACCCCATTTGACTGTACTACGATACAGGATTTCTCAACTTAGTTCCTATGTGGTATTATAAAGATTGCTACTGTATAAGGAGGTCTAAAGATAAAAACAGTAAACCGTCACTTTCTGTACTTAGTTTTTATGATTACGTATTTGGGGGTAAGCGGAACAGAGTGTAAAGTCCCGCAAACCTCCGTTGAAAAGGGAGGATCCTCCGGCCAGATGGGTATTATGTCTGGAGGGCAACTGCCCGTTAGATGATTTTGGGCTGTTCTGTATGTTCTAATAGCGTGGAGAACTTTAATGGCGCGATGCAGGATTAGTTCTTATGTGACGCCATAGATGTTGCTACATCACTCCCCTCCGGAGATCGGAGATCGATAGTTCTTGATGCGTGCCAGACCAGTGGTAGGTTGATTCCAGTGAGTCGGAACCTAATGCAGCATAATTCTCGGTGAGTCGGAACTGTCTGCGGTGATGCCCCAGTGAGTCGGGGTGTTGCTGTCCTAGTGAGTCGGGATGATGCCCCAGTGAGTCGGGACTGCTGACGTCGACCAGGAGAGGTTCTTCATTGCTCTCCATGTGACTGGCCGAAGGTGCTGTGTGCTTAGCCAAGGTCGCTGATGAGGCTGAGGGTGATGACCACGTCAGGCTGCGCTGACGTTCATTATCGAGGGTCACCAGTTTGGGGGTAAGCGGAACAGAGAGTAAAGTCCCGCAAACCTCCGTTGAAAAGGGAGGATCCTCTGGCCAGACGGGTGTTATGTCTGGTGGGCAACTGCCCGTTAGATGATTTCGGGCTGTTCTGTATGTTCTAATCGCGCGGAGAACTTTAATTGCGCGATGCAGGATTACTTCTTATGTGACACCATAGATGTATACATGTAAATTAAATATACCAAAATTTTAATATTGCTGATGATGACTGTTAATATCCATATCGTAATATCCATGTTCTACAACTAAGTAGACGTGACCATTTTTTTTTTGTGGGAAAATAATCCAATGACATCCCCCGCTCTTGGGGAAGCGAGAGGGTGTGTCAAACTTTTACTGATTGCCTTTTATACCAGGGCCGAATCTTCCTTTCAGAAGCAGACCCTTGGCCTCAGTAGATTTCGACCCTGCTGGACCCCTACGGTTTGCTGACATCTCCTTGAGCCTTGACCATGGGACTAGAATTCACGAGTAAAAAGCTATAAACATAAACAATAACACTTTTTTTTATCTGTATTTTTAGGGATTTATAACCGTATATGTGATTTAGGGTGACTGAGTCGAAGTTAAGTCGAGTGGAGTAAATGACTTGCCCGTAGTTTTGCCCGTAGGAAGTTCTATTCACCTTGTTTCGAGCCTAATGGGCCAATGCTCATATTTCATACGAGCAATCTATGGGTTTCTCATAGAAATTAGACAGCTTTCTTTGCTGCAGCAGAAGTGCGCTGCTTTAACATAAGCATTCGCAAGAGAGCGACCTCCGTCGTCAGGACAGAAAAGTGTCCTGGCGACCAGGTGCGTGCAGGTACTATCCGTGCCGACAACACGGGCATGCGAACCGTCACAGTGAGCTGCCCCGTGTCGGCGGCCAAGGCCATAACTGGGGAGGGTCGAAGGCTCCTGGTGGGCTGGGTTTTTGCGCAGGTGAAGCAGCTGGAGCCCAAACCTCTGAGGTGCTTCCGTTGCCAAGTGGGCCACCATGCGGGGGTTCACTGCACCTCGGAGGTGGACAGAAGCGATCACTGCTTCCAGTGCGGTCGGCCCGGCCGCAAGGCCGTAACCTGTAACGCTGCACCTCACTGTTATGTGTGTGCAGCGGCTGGCAAGCCAGCCGACCATCGGGCTGGGAGCAGGAACTGCGTTCCCCCCGCCAAAGCCAGGTGTAAGGGCAAGAGGCTCTCCCCCACCACCGCCGTCACCGCCGCAGCCGCCGCTGCCGCCACCACAGCCACCGCCGTAACTGCCGCGGCAGAGCCCTCGCAGGGGGCTCGGGAGGAGACTGTAATGGACTGCCAATAATTGCTCCATTACGTCTCCTCCAGGCGAATATCAACCACTGCGGCCCCGCTCAGGATCTGTTGCTCCAGAGCATGGCGCAGTGGTCGATCAAAATCGCCGTGGTCACTGAGCCGTACTACGTCCCACCCAGGGCTGGCTGGGTGCAGGATCTGAACGGCTCGGTGATATTGATTTCGTCGGCCGCCGCCGGTACCCCGTCCTTAGAGGGTGTCAAGAGGGGACGAGGTTGCGTGGCAGCACGGTTTGGGGACATCGCAGTGGTAGGTGTATACCTCTCCCCGAACCGAACTCTCGCCGATCTCCACAACTCCCTTATGGAGCTGAACATCGTCGTCGCCGGGTTTCAATCCCTCCCTGTGGTTGTTTGCGGGGACTTCAACTCCAAGAACTTGGCTTGGGGGGGTACACAGATACACGGGGCCGGATGGTGGAGGACTGGGCCCTGGAGTCAGGCCTGGTCGTCCTAAACCAGGGTTCTGTCCCCACGTGCGTGCGGATGCAGGGCGAGTCCGTGGTGGACATATCGTTTGCGAGCCCCGCTCTGTCTCCGCGCGTCATTGACTGGCGCGTCATGGAGGGGGTGGAGACGTACTCAGACCACCGGTACATCCGGTTCGACGTCTCCGCCCAGACCTATACCGCGCCGGTCCGACAGAACCCATGTGGCCCGCGGTGGGCACTAAAACAGCTGGACCGGGAGCTCCTCCTGGAAGCCGCTATCGTACAGGCCTGGGCGTCAGCACCGGACAGGCCTGTCGACATAGATTCCGAGGCGGAGTGGTTCCGGGAGGCCATGTCGGAAATATGCGACGTGGCAATGCCCCGAGTTCGGCCAGGTCGTGCCCGGCGTCAGGTGTACTGGTGGTCACCGGAGATTGCGGAACTGCGCAAGGCATGCGTTGCCGCACGGCGCCAGTACACAAGACACCGCAGGCGCCGCATTCGCCCTCCAGATGTGGAGGCCATAGAGGCGGAGCTGTACGAGGGATACAGGGTGGCGAAGCGCACCCTCCGACCGGAGATACGGCGAGCCAAACTAGAGGCCCGCGACGTGTGGTTGGGGACTCTGAACGGAGACCCATGGGGACGCCCCTACAAAATGGTGCGGGATAAGCTCCGCGCCTGGGCTCCCTCGCTGACCCAGAGTCTCCGGCCTCAGCTCGTAGAGGGTGTAGTGAACGTTCTGTTCCCTTTGAGGGAGGAGCATTCCTCCTCGCCAACGGCTCCGCCTCTCGCGGTGTCCGACGCGGACCACGACGGCGATGAGGACGAAACTCCGGAGGTGACCGAGGTAGGGATGAGTGTGGCGGTACGAAGGCTAAACGCTAAAAATACCGCCCCAGGACTCGATGGCTTGCCTGGGAAAGCATGGGTCCTGGCCATGGAGGAACTCGGGCCTCAACTAAGAGGGCTGTTGAGCGCATGTTTGGAGAGGGGCCAGTTTCCACTTCGTTGGAAGACCGGGAAACTGGTCCTTATCGCGAAGCCGGGGCGCCCTGCGGACTCTCCGTCCGCATACCGGCCCATAGTGCTGCTCGACGAGGTGGGCAAGCTCTTTGAAAGAGTAATTGCAGACCGCCTCGTCGCGCATTTAGCGCGGGTGGGGCCGGATCTTTCGGACAGCCAGTTCGGCTTCCGCAGAGGGCGCTCCACGGTGGACGCCATCATGCGCGTGCGAGCCCTCACGACGGGGGATGCGGTGTCCCGGGGCAAGGTCGTAGTGGTGGTGTCCTTGGACATCACCAACGCCTTTAACTCCCTGCCCATGAGTAGCATTAGGAGGGCACTCCGGTATCACCGGGTGCCCGAATACCTCCGTCGTTTGATCGAGGCCTACCTGAAGGACAGGTTTATCATCTACCCTGGTCACGAGGGAGAGTGGAGACGGCGAGAGATGTCGTGCGGTGTTCCGCAGGGATCGGTATTAGGACCGCCCTTTACATCGGGTACGATTACGTGTTGTGCGGCGACCTCCCCGACGGGATCAGCGTTGTCTGTTACGCAGACGACACGCTGGTCCTGGCGCAGGGGGAGTCGCACCAGGCGGCGGCCGAACTAGCGACACGCGGGGTTGCGACAGTCGTGGACAGGATCCAAGAGTTGGGACTCGAAGTGGCACTGCACAAGTCCGAGGCGATGTGTTTTCATGGCCCTCGGAACGCGCCACCACCGGGTTCCCAAATAACGGTAGGAGGGGTTCGCATCGACGTCGGGTCGACGATGAAGTACGTGGGACTTGTCCTCGACAGTCGGTGGAACTTTGTGGAGCACTTTCGACGTCTGACTCCCAAACTGGAACGGACCGCGACTGCCCTAAAGCGGCTCCTGCCCAACCTTGGGGGTCCAGACGCCTCCTGCCGGAGGCTCTACGCGGGAATTGTTCGGTCCATGGCCCTTTCCGGGCGCCGGTGTGGGCGCCGTCGCTGCGAAAGCGACCGGCGGCCATGCTGAACGCTTGCCAGAGGGTCATGGCCTTCCGGATGGTGTGGGGATACCGCACGATTTCCCGCGAAGCGGCGAGCCTCCTTGCTGGCCTGCCACCATGGGATTTGGAAGCAACAGTCCTTGCATGCATGCACGATTTGCGCGTGGAGATGCAACGCCGGGGCGAAACTCCGCTGCCGCGCCAAGTCGTGGCATGGCGGACAGAGTTCCGACGGGATCTCATGGTGGAATGGCGATGACGACTGTCGCAACCCAGTGCTGGGCACGCTACAATTATGGCGGTAAGTCCCCTCTTTGAGGAGTGGCTAGAGCGACAACACGGCGTCCTCACCTTCCGCATGATGCAGGTCCTCACCGGGCATGGCCAGTTCGGGAGGTTCCTGCATCGGATTCTGGCGGAAGCAACGCCCGGGTGTCATCATTGTGCGGACCACCCAGAGGACACGGTGGAGCATACGGTGGAGGTGTGCCCCGCTTGGGCGGAGCACCGCCGTGTCCTCGTGGAGGCAATTGGTGGCAGCGACCTTTCGCGTCGGGCCCTGGTTCAGGCTATGGTCCGGAGCGAGGAGGAATGGCAGGCAGTCGCCTCCTTCTGCGACGCAGTAATGCTAGCGAAGGAGGAGGCTGCACGCGTGAGGGAACGAAGGTCCTCACGCCCTAGCCGCCGTAATTCCGACCCCGACTACCAGCTACGGTAGACGCGGGCTTGCGGACGTCGAGCACTGGGTAGCTCGCCGTCCGGCTGTTCGGTAACTAACCGGACTGAGCCCAGTCGTCGACAGCGCGTAGTGATCCTCGCGTTCCTCAAAGAGATGTCAGCAAACCGTAGGGGCCGAACAGAGCCGATGCTTGCTAGCTAGGACCGCGGAGAATTTCTGAAAGGGAAACCCGTAATCCTAGAACGCAAAGGGTAATTGAAAGATACAGGTGTGGTTTTAGTCAGTAAAAGTCTGACACGCCCTCCCGCTCCACCCAGAGCGCGAGAAGTCATTTGGATGATTTCCCACCTTAAAGAAAAAAAAAAAAAAAATAGAGCGACCTCATTAGCGACTAGAGTGCAGAGCAGCGGCACCAGTATCCTTGCCGTCTATGGCGTCTATAATAATGGATATTATATCCATATATTAAATAATTTCATTAATTCCCACATCCATAATTTAAATAATTTCATTACTTTTTCAGCATTTTTATGTATTTTTTTATTATTAGGTATTTTTTTATTTACTTCATCATCATCATCATTTCAACCGAAAGACGTTCAGGTATCGCCACAACGGTCGGTCTTGTGCGTCTTGCATCCATCGAATTCCCGTAATTTTATTTTAATTTTATTGCATTTTTATATATTGACTACTTTAATATTTTTTATTCATTGATCATTTTAAGGTCCTAAGATAATTTTATAAGTTATTTTTATTGTAAGTATACTGAAGTTTAATTTTAATTTAGAGTACTCATCATCATCATCATCATTTCAGCCGAAAGATGTCCACTGCTGGACATAGGCCTCCCAAGTGTCGCCACAATGAACGGTCCTGTGCGTCTCGCACCTATTGGACCCCTGCAACCGTTACCAAGTCATCGGTCCACCTTGTAGGAGGCTTTCAAACGCTACATCTTCCGGTACGTGGATTTGAAGTACTGCCAAATAACATTTAAGTGCATGAGCTTATTATATGTATAAATTTATTATCGTATTTATACATATATTTAGGAACGAACATGCCATTAAGTGTAAGTAACAACAGAGTCTGTGAGAAAAAAGTTGTCTGTTAAAGCGTTTAATGAATTATAATTATTGTTATTAAAATATGAGATAATCTTACCTCTAAAATATCTTCGACGAAAGAAGCATTCGCATGATTATTTGGATAACTTATTTGATGTAATTTTAAAGGAATAGGAAAGTCGCAAATTTTTGAGATACTGGCAAACTTAGCCATTCTTGCTATCATTCTGAAAAAAAAACATATAAATAATCAGCATTTAAAATAACCACTTTTAACTAACATATACAATAGTTTCAACGGAATTCATTATATGTTAAACAAATGCTTTATGAAAATGATAGTGTACACGACGATAGTATGGACGATGTTTACATTGCTGTTGCAAATATGGAATGAAACTAAGTTTTATCATCACCATGATTTCAGTCGAAAGACGTCCACTGTTGGAAATAGGCCTCCCCAAGTGTCGCCATAATGAAAGGTCTTGTGCGACTCGCATCCATCGGATTCCCGCAACCCTTATCAGGTCATCGGCCCTCCTTGTAGGAGGCCTTCCAACGCTACGTCTTCCGGTACGTGGTCGCCATTCCAGAACCTTTCGGCCCCAATGGGTCATCCGTTCTGCGAGCAATGTGTCCTGTCCATTGCCACTTAAGTTTAGCGATTCTTCGTGATTTGTCGGTAAACTGGGGTTTACCATGAGATTATTTTTTTAACCCTCTACCAAATAGAGTGACGTTTTTTATTTATTTAACTGTTCATGTATACACATAAAATAAAAGACAAGAAGAAGAAAACAGAAAAATAGGTACAAAGGTGATACTTATTTCTATAGAAATTTCCTCGCAGGTAAGCAAAAGCAGAGTTGGAAAAAATAGAGATATAGATACCGTGTGTTATAAAGTGTTGATATGTGTATTTGTGAATATATCGAAGCCATTTTATTGAACTACTGTGATGTCCTCATAGAAGTTTTTTTTTTAGAAAATAAATATTTTATGTAAAATACGTGACATGGAAGCAAACTTACTAAGTATACATTTTATATAATACTTACGTATCATTAATGATGGTATCATTTATTATATGTTCCCGCACGAATGAATCCATTACGAATTTTTCTCTAGTAAAGTTGTACACAGACTGTTTACATTTTGACTGTGGACATATTGTGACTGAAGGAAATGGCATCTACGGAAAAAAAATACAATTTATTTAAGCATTTTAACCAGGAGGAGGTTGCAAAAATCTGCTAGAACTGAAAACTAACTGTTGCGATACTTGGTTGAGTCTTATGTCTAGCAGAATTTTGGAAAAAATATATAGTACAGAGGTGTACTTAATATATTAGGCATTTTATATTTTTACCAGTCAATCTTTGGGTGATGCAGAAAAAAATAGTGGTAGGTGCAATAAAAGAGAAAAACAAAACACATACAAGAAAAGGTATACTAATAAACCATAAAAAAAACGATACACTTATGGAATCAACAATTGGGAACCATTAGCGCTGTGATGATATGTAACTACTACCAACTTTTTACGAACATGCTCGCGAACTTGTTTGAGTATTAATCGGTTTTATTTACAATGATATAAAGCAATACCTCATTGACCGACACTAGCTGCTCACTGACGGTGACAATGACTGGACTGGTCTGCCACTTGTGCCACACTTTACTGATCAAAAAGAGGCACATGGACACGCTAGCTACGAATGTTATAAACCAGAAGATTCTGAAAAGCAATTGAAAAACAATGACGATCATAGTGACATCACTGATATTTATCATTCTAGCAAAGGATACCTCCTTTGCTCGCGTTACTACTTCGTGGAAATCACGAGGACGAGACAATCGCAGGATGATTTCTGGCGGGCTTACGGACGCCAAGCTACTAGTTTTTTTTTAGGTGGGAAATCTGATTTCCCGGCCGTGGGTAGGACGGGAAGGCGTGTCAGACTTTTATTGTCTAAAACCCAATCCTGTTCCTTCTTTGCCTTCGTTCCAGGACCCTGGAATCTCTTTCGCATCACCCATGGCCCCAGTAGGCTTCGACCCTACGGTTGCTGACATCTCCTTGAGGCGCGCGGGGAATACTAAGCACCGTCGATGATTGGAAGCTATGGGTAGCTGGTGTCGCCGTTAGACGAGGATCAAGCCCAAGTCAACGGTGCCTTGTATTTCACGCGCACTTCGAAGAGGTGTCAGCACTATTGACAGGGCCTGCTACTGTCGATGCCAGCCAGAGCGGCGGGTCAGTTTCATAGAGTTACCACAGCCCTGGAAAGCAAAGGGCAAATAAAGGAATATAATAAAGATTTCAGCCAGTAAAAGTCTGGGACACTCTCTCGCTCCATTCAAACCGGAAAAAATATTTGATTATTTTCCACCTAAAAAACAGGCTCCAAATACATATTAAAAAAAAATGCTGCAATATTGTGGTAATTGCATTGTGTCAATTTCATAACTATTGCTCCCAAAACTATAAAGTACACAATTAAGAAAATATCAGCTCAAATGATTGAAATACCAATATTATTTTTAGGGGGAAGGGAGGTGATAAACCTTCGCCTTTCTTTTTCACTGAATTGGACCTTTTTTGGCGCTAGCGTGAGACACATGATGTTAATTTTTCTGTTTTCTAAGTTTCAACATGTTTTTTTACATTGTGTTTATCTATGTATGTGCGCCAAATAAAATATTTTTCTTTCTTTCTTTTCAAATATATGGTCTCACTCTGGGTGGAGCGAGAGTTTTAGTAACAAAAACCCATCTCGCTCAATTTAGTTGCCCTTTGCAATCCAGGTTTGCATTTATTAAATAATCCGGTAACCCGGTGTTCGACATCCATCACCATCTTCTCACAGAGAAAAGACATGTCTCCCATCAGTGTTATATTTCTAGGCTGAATACAATTGTGTCCATTACTTACTTATGAATATGTCCATTAATTACTACTTACTTTTCAATTAAAGTCAGCCCTGTCCTAGTCACGTATGGAAGACCGTGCAGTGTCGTATTATTGGCATAATCATACATCAGTTCCTTCACCAACAGTTTCTGGCGTTTTCTTCTTGCTTTCTTACGAATACAAATATCGCCATATACATTGGTTACGACAACCACTTCGTTTTCTTCGCTGGAAAGTTTGAGGAGTTATTTTTCATATTATAATGTAACATCATCGTCATCAGCTTTTCATCCCTCCTCTTCACATCACCATACCAAGACAAACGATTGCCTTTCAACGTCAATCGTTTCTCAAATTAATCAGACCCATTTATTATTGGGCATTTTCACGTGTTTTAGTTAAAACCAGTAGTCAAAAATAAATGAAAATTCTGCTTTTTATACGACTAGCGACTTTGTGGTGCAAAAAAGTGTAATGTGTTTATTAGTCCATTTAAATATCTATGTTTAATTCTTTTCTGGTACCTCTAGAGATGAAACGTGTCGGCTTATTTTGCTAATTCTTACGTCAATTGATTTGTATTAATATAATATATAATAATATAATATAATAATATTGTTTAGAACTTTATTGTTTTTTATCGTAGTCGTATTTTTTAGAGCACATAATAATGACGAATCCTCAGAACCACATTCTATTTTCAGTATGGAATTAACTAATAAAAATCACTAGGATAACCATTATATATATTACAGCCCTTATTCCAATTTTTTAACGGTCGTCGCCACATATCTTCTATCATATGTTTGCCGTAATCTCAGAAACGACTTATATTCTAGCCAAATTAATAATTATAATATCGAAGTAAAAGTATTGCCCATCATTAAGAAGGACATCTTTAAGAGGCCTACAGGAGCTAATCACGAGTTTTATAATGCACAAAATTAAATGATCCACTACAATAAACAGAATAAAAAATGTATGTTAATCTTCAGAATGAATGATAGATAATTAGTGTATTCAAAACATAATACAGCTAACATAAAAAATAACTAGTAGTACTAATGATAATTAATTTCAACATTAGTTCCATTATTTACAGATTCTTTTAAAATGGAACTAGTAATTTAAAAAAACCTCAGTAGTTCCATCACGGAACTGTTAATGGTACTAGTGACAACGAACCAATTTAATATGATAGAAAAAAATCTCGAAGATACCTCAAAAAAATATTTTATCGATTTAAAAGCGGGATAAAGAATCGGGCTAAGATTATTTTACAAGCAACATTTAATCGTGTTTTAATTTTATAATCAAATCTGTAGAATTTTTGTAGATCGTTGAAATGCTTAATATTTTACAAACGTTGGGTCTTTGAGCATCTCTTTCTTTTATATGCAGTCCGAGAGCGACCGGGCTTTAGGTCTTGTAGCTTTTTTAAATAACATTTAACTAATATTTACTTACTCCATTTCTGCCAATTCCCACTTTCCTTGTGTCCTTCCACCGATACACTGCTTTTGCAACTGAAGAAAAATTCGTATGTGAAACAATTACTACGCAAATAATTAGGTTAATGGCTTGCGACCGCATTGAGCCTGAGGGACTCTTCAATAATTTATCAGTTTATTAGATCAAATGTAATTAGACTGGAACTTTATAGTGATGTTGTTTGCTCAATTATGATAAAAAAAAGTAAATAGAATCTTTATTTATCTCTTACAAATTACAACATTATGCTAGGTTTTTAGTTAACAGGTAGTTTGGCAAAAAATAGATTGTAATTTGTAGATCTGGTGGTTTTTTAACGAAATTTGAAAAAAAATAGTAGCCCACCGGTATTGGCTTCTAAGAGAGAAAATCCCTAAAAATACGAACCGTGTCCAAAAGTACTGCTTTCTGGGCCAAGCCCTTGATCCAACTGCCCAACGTGAGCCTCAGATGTTGGTCAAGGCTCTTATCAATTAAGTCATTGGTCAAACTATCGGCACAATGAATGCTGTATCCACTTTCCACATGTCGACGAGGTAAAAAAAAAGAGTATCATTCACTCATTTTTATTATTTTTAGTCATTTTATTTCCAGCTTGCACTCATATATAAGGATTAGTAACAATGTTTACCTAAAAACTATGTTAGTAGCTATAAAATTCCAATTCAATACATTATTCTTATAATAATTCTTAGGGGGATTATTGATGTTCCTGATCTGCATAATGAAATATGCAATCTGTTCGTCCCAGACAATTACCGTCGTGCTGTTGTTCCAACTTCCCGTACTATTGCACATTCCAAGTCGCCTATTCCTCGGACAATAGCCGTCATCAACGCTCTCCTGAACTAAATCACAGATCTTGATGTGTTTGCGGATGAATGGAAGGTGATAATGTCAGAATGTTTAAATTTTTGTGAAAAGGATGCATGACTGAGTTAAAAAATTAGGTATAAGTTTAAATAGTGTAATTGGCTTCGGCCGTTCTATTTAAAAATAATAAATTATTTTTACATTCAGTTCATTCCTAAATGGAATGAGCTGAATGTTCCAAAATATTCTAATCAATAGTAATAAATTCAAACAAACACGTCAAAAACAACACAAATCAATTTAAATACCATTGCCATGAATTCATCACACCACATCACTAGCAGTATAATCCCCTTCTATTAGTTACTAATATTTTAGCTAATTACATTGATATAATAACAGTGTGACCATGGTATTTAATATCCGGTTCATCACTTTCTCAATAGGCCCATATCATGATAATTATCATGATTAACAAGTGTTAGAAAATAATTATGTAATTAGAAACTCAATTATTTTTCCTTTAGTAATTAAGTCGTAAAAAAATATTAAGCTGATCTAATAAAGTTGTAACACCAGACACATCTTTTCAAACGGACAGGGCCCAATAGGGAAAAAGAGTTATTGTGTAACGGTAACTAAAGCAACACAGATGAGATTTAGTCAGTAAAAGTCTGACCCACTCTATCTAAAGCAAGGAGGGGTCATTTGATGATTTCCCACGAATAAATCAATCAATCAAAAAACAAAAAATAAAATTTTACGTTTTTTGATTGATTGATTTATTGAATGGTCAAAATATCGGTGAGTCACCAGTTTAGAGGTAGGCGAAACAGAGAGTAAAGTCCCGCAAACCTATGAAAAGGGAGGATCCTCCAAATTGGCGACCCTCGACAAAGAACGTCAGCGCAGCCTTCGTACAGCCACTACTTCGTGACGTCATCATCACTTCCTCAAGCTTTCGAGCAGCGAGCCATACAGCCAGCACCCACGGCTTTAAAGGGTATCCTGACCACCAGCATGCCTACCTGGTCATCACCCTCAGTCTCATCAGCGACCTTGGCTAATCACACCGCACCTTCGGCCAGTCAGATGAAGAGATATGAAGAACCTCTCCTGGTCGACGCAAGCAGTCAAGCCACTACATCGCACAGCATCGCTCCGACTCATTGGAGCTAGCAGCACTACTCCGACTGACTGGATCCTGCAGCATCATCCCGACTCACTGGGACAGCACCACCCCGACTCACAGGGGCATCATCCCGACTCACTGGGACAGTAACACCCCGACTCACTGGGGCATCATCCCGACTCACTGGGACAGCACCACCCCGACTCACAGGGGCATCATCCCGACTCACTGGGACAGTAACACCCCGACTCACAGGGGCATCATCCCGACTCACTGGGACAGTAACACCCCGACTCACTGGGGCATCATCCCGACTCACTGGGATAGCACCACCCCGACTCACTGGGGCATCACCGCAGACAGTTCGGACTCACCGAGAACTATGCGGCTTCCGACCCACTGGAACCAACCTACCACTGGCCTGGCACTCATCAAGGAGCATCAAGAACAGTGATGTAGCGACATCTATGGCGTTACATAAGAACTAATCCTGCATCGCGCAATTAAAGTTCTCCGCGCGATTTGAATATATACGACAGCCCGAAATCATCTATCGGGCAGCTGCCCACCAGACATAACACCCGTCTGGCCGGAGGATCCTCCCTTTTCAAAGGAGGCATGTGGGACTTTACTCTCTGTTCCGCATACCTCTAAAAGTCAAAAAAGTGAAGCTAATTTCACGTTCCAAAGCGTGAACGTTCTCTATGGAGAAGAACATGCAAGAAACTCCATGAAAACTCTTTGAAACCATATTATGAGTTACAAAAATCTTAGTTATATATTTCTTGTCAACATAAGTATCTTCTTCTGCTATTACTGTTTATTTTTCATTTGATCTTGATCTTACCTATTTGAAAGGAATTCACGAGTTCATAAATCTATGCCTCATTATCTAAGCATGAAATAACAACCTTTATTTCCCAGTTAATTAAAAAACAGTACCTGATTATATAAACGCATGATAAACCTATTAGTCATGGTGACATTTTTTGTGATGCCCGACGAATGAAAGATAAACAGACCATGGAAAGACTGACGAACGACGCCGAGACGCCGTCACTGTATCCCATAAGAAACATTGACAAGATTTATTTCTTATTCAATTTAAAATCTTTCGAACAAAGCGGGATGTATAAAATTTTATTTGTAGAGGAAAGTTTGAAGTGTGGTCACGTGCTGACTTCGAAGAATCACTTTCTTTATTTTTGCTTCTGAACAAGAATTGATGATAAAATTATTCGATTATCAACGATTTCCTGTTTTATTTCAGCCTATACTTTCCTATTGCCTTGGGCGGGCCTTTGCCATAGGCCTCCACCAAATTTGTCCAGCGTCTTTAGTTCCAAAGCTACGGTAATTCTGTTGATCGACCTTACGTCCTAGGCAGGTAATCATATTATACTAAGTTACCTCTGTCATTAATTGATTTTCCACACTTTATATAACTAGAATAGTATTGAAAACCACATTATAATACAGTTTACTTGTAGTTGTCAACGTTATTGAGTACTTCCTGCACTATTTGATCTATTACACGACCGATTAATTCATAATATTAGTTCCATATACTTACAAAATTATATTCTGCAACTGCCAAATAAGTAACATCTGCAAAAATAGTTCTTATTCCTATGAAATAGGGTCAAGAAGATAAGTTGTTTGCGGTAAATATATGTTGGTATTGCATTTATATGTAGGACACAGCTGTGTTTTAATTTGACAGCTTATGATATGTTAAGTTGTGAATGATTGTTCGGAACACGATTGTAAGGTTAAATTACTACGAAGTTTGCATGTGGTAAACTAATCAATACGTTCAATCTAAGATATTTCATGTGAAATAAAGGTAATCAATGAAAAAATAATTATAATTTATAGCATCTTTAGGTTATTTTTTTCTCGCTCGAGCCGGAGTGTCAAACTTATAACTTTTTTAAACTATTCCGCAGAATTAGAAATGTAATCGGAATCAATATGTTTACTAGCAAATGGAAAGGATGTCATTGCATTTGTCAGGAAAGAAAACAAGGCTCTAAGGGTGGATTTCTCTTCTTTAATGACATCAAATGCTGATAAGTCAATACATTATACTTTTATTCGTATTACAAAAACTAATTATTCTGTCTCCAGTTATCAAATTTTGAAGGTAGAAATAGGCTTGCAAAGTTTTGCTTGACTTCGTAATCTCAAAAGAGGTGTAGCGACATCTATGGCGTCTAATAAAACTAATCCTGCATCGCACAATTAATGTTCTCCGTGCGATTTGAACATATAGAACAGCCCAAAATCATCTGCCCTGTCTGGTCGAAGGATCCTCCCTTTTCAACGGTGGTTTGCAGGACTTTCCTCTCTGTTCCAAAGAGGCATGATCTACCCCGTATTTATACTTCCTCTAACTTCATTTAGGAGCTAGACAACATCAAAATCGCCTTCTACATCATATGTTTATCCATCTTAATTATAGTAACTACTGTCACGAACGAAAAATATGTAGGTAATCAAACACTTTTGTGCATTTAATTATCTTGTTTATTTCTAGTTGCATTAAACTTTATCGTATTAGTTATATAAGTCAAAGTCAACGTCAAAAGTTTTTATTTCACATAGGCCTACATGGGCACTTATAAAACGTCAGAAGCTAGTGCACGGTTCCAAATTGGTCGTTTCCTATGGAGAAGAACCGGCAAGAAACTCCATGGTTACTCTTTTAAAAAAGTGATTGATTACAATATTTTCATATTACAGTATTAATAGATAATATATTATGTAAGAACAGTGTAGACCAGTCGATATTGTACCCAAAAGCACAATAAAAAAAATCATATAAAAAAAAGGGAGTCGTAATAGGAAGTAACCTAAGAATTCGCGAAATCTACAGTGTTCTCACATTCACATTAAAAAAAAGAAGCTATATAAAAAAAAACAAGAACAATAAATAATTACAATTATCAATAAATGACATGTCAACAAAAAGAAAATTACTAACGAATTTATGGTGGTTGGCGTCTAATAATATAAAAAATATTGCAAAAGCAATGTGTAGGAAGAAAAGAAAAAAGAAAATGTATATATTACAACAAATGTGGAGGAGTTAATATAATTATTGAATCTGCCTAGCGACTTCACAGCCTACCTAACTCATGTGACTAATAAAAAATCCTTTTCTTTTTTTTTCTATCTTATTCAAACACCTATTTATTTTACATGTAAACCTTAAAAACACAATATCTTGCCAGTCTGCAAGTTATAAGATCAATAGCACATAGGATCTCCTTTGATGCCAACCAATTTCACAATTTCCACCCACCAAGCCTCCTCCATACAATTCTAAATCTAACTTCATCTAGCCAGTTTCATTAGTGACAATACATTAGTTTTTATCAGCTAGCATTGTGAGCGGATTGCCGCTGTCACTTTTATCACGGCTGTATCTGAGCTGTCAAAAGTATATCATCTGGACAGTCGGTGACCGGTTGCGGCCGACGTCGATCGTCTGATATACTTGGTGTATGGTTAGCAGAAAAATTGTATCGTTATTTTGAAATAATAAAATATGTTGCACAATTTTGGTTTAGTTGTGTATTGTAGATTTTACTGGTCTTATACAATATTAATGTACATATAAAATATTGTTAACTTGTCCATAATAAATATTCGTATTGTAATTTTTTTTGTTAAGTAGTTCACGGTAAATATCACAGATGGCAGGAGTGACGTAAGCTTACTAAGGTTAAAAACCTCACTTAGCTTATATTTGTTTTTACACTTATTAATATTAAGATGTCATAAAGTATAAGAGTAAGACTGGTGATGTCATTCATTAAATTGCCCTAAGAAACCAACCTGCCCGCAGTGCTTTCAAGCGTAACGGACGCTGTCACTCACCTGGAAAATGCCAGAGCCACAGTAACCATAAATGGGTAAACAATTATAATTTTTATGTAACAAGTAATCATTTAGCGATTACTCCCGACTTCTCACATTCAATCAACTAATTTTATCTAACGCAAGATTGAACTTAAGCACACTTATTATGTTTTTTTTAATGACACCTTAGACGAAGAGTTATGAGCTCAAAGCCAAACATGGCATGTTGTAATCCCTCTGCACATAATGTATTAAAGTAATTACGGTATAATTAACCTGTAGTTTTACTACTTCGTAATAATCTGATGACTTGTAAGGTGAAATATGAGTGAGAAAATTGCAATAGCACTTGGATTGGCGTCGTATAGTTTATGGACTATAAAACTGAGCAGTAATGGCGAGAAATGATGAAGAATATCGTGAGAACACTGGTTTAAAAACAAGTTGATCTTAATTAACCGAGATAGTGATTATGAATATCATAAATCTGGCCATTGCAGGTTTATCGAAATCCGCAGAAATGACAGATTGAATAAAAGCGATGTAAAATGTATTGAATTTTATACAAAGATTTTTTTGTGCCAATAAACTATTATTAAAGTATTATATTATTACTATTGTAAATAAACATCCAAATTCATTTTAATGATTTAATTTTGATTTCTAATAATAATATTTAAAGTTTGATGACATTTTACGAATAAAGAATTAACATATTTTAGGACACTCCAACACGGATAGGTTAGGTTAGATCTAAGGCAGGGCGAAGCGGAGCGGCCTTTGCCTTCATGGTTATTTTTTTATAAATGATATTTATTTTGCAAATAGGTTTAAAAAACCACTTTTACACGTAATTTTTTTTTTCGACATTTTGAACTAGATGTGGCCGGTATTTCCTAGCTGTAGTCAGCTAGAAAACACCGAAACAAACTCAAGGGTCAAAGTCTCTTTTAAAGTCCATACAGTAAATATGTAATGATCAAATCACATGAGAACCATTCAGATTTGACTGAGATGATCTTTTAAAGAAAAACAATTGATGCGAAAATAGTTGAATATTGGAAAGATTAAGCTTCTTTACGTTTTTGTTCAACAACCCAAGTCGTCGACGGCGCGTAGTGTTCTACGCGCGCCTCAAGGAGAAGTCTGCAAAACCGTAGGAACCCAGCAGGGTCGAAGCCTACTGGGGCCATGGGTGATGCGAAAGAGAACTCCGGGGCCCTGGAACGAAGGCAAAGAAGGAACAGGAGTGGGTTTTAGTCAGTACAAGTCTGACATGCCCTGTCGCTTCAAGGGCGGGAGATGTCATTAGATGATTTCCCACCTAAAACAAAAGCTGACTCGACAAACATTGTTCTGCCATGTTATTATTAAAGAAAAACAATCGGGGGGTGGGGATAGGATGGCTAAAAGTAACCTATGATCTATTCTTAGACCTACCATATATAACAAAATTTTATCAAAATCTGTCGAGCCGTTTTGGAGGAGTTTGGTAACTTGTTGTTAAAACACCAATGGTCCGAACTAAGCGATTTGCTTCGTCGTTTATATCGCGTACATCGGGGGACTGGAACAATTTGCCTGCTGCGGTCTTCCCGTCCAACTATAATTTAGGTGCCTTCAAGGCTAGAGTGAATAGGCTCTTAATAAACTAGTGCACCTCACCATCAATGATTGCATCACTGCTTACCATCAGGTGGGATCGCGGTCAAGCACTGGTTTATACCGAATAAAAAAAAAAACTTCGGTATAAAAGCCGGACATAATGGTGCCACTTGGGGGAGGCCTATGTCCAACAGTGAACGTCTTTCGGCTGAAATTATGATAGTTGTATCGTGCACACCAACCACAGTGTTATATTTTTTAACCCAAAGGTTGACTGGTAGAGAATGCCTTATTACATTAAATAAAAATAAAAGACTGCTATATTTTTACACTTTTCTTCCAACGGTACTTAAAACCCAATCGGCTACCGGATAAAATTTAACGAATCACCCGCCATCATTTTAATGCTATCGTAATGAATGTTATATACGGGCGCGTTTTATCGAGCTTCAGCTACTGTCTTGCATCTTTTTACTCCAACGTGTTGGTGTAATTGATTTAGGATCGATATTACTGTAATTTTAACTGGAAGAGTAATGATTTTAAAATATTGTGTTATTTTTCTGGTGATAATAATATTATGTAACTATCACACAACGCTGTCTAGTCCCAAGCTAAGTCCTCAGGGAGGTGCCCTAACAGGCGTTGCACAGAGGGGGTTCCGGAGTGGTCTTTTAAGAGGTAACGGCGCCCCTTCTACATGTGCTGATGGTGATCACCGGGGTGGTTTTAGTGAGGTAAAAATCCCACACTCCCCGGACTTATCCCCAAAGTCCGGAAGCCTATCGAAGGTTTCCCCCCGAAAACAAAAAAAAGGCCCAAGCTAAGCAGAGCTTGTGTTATGGGTACTAGATAACTGATAAACATACTTATATATTTCTAAATACATACATATTATAGATAAATTACACCCAGATACAGAAAAAATGTTCGTGTTCATCACACAAACATTTGTCCTGGGTGGGAATTGAACTTACTACCAAGAGACCAACGGGCCAGTCTTCCATATTCTAATAGGGTAAATAATTATTATAATATTTATTTAGATCACTAACAAAGATTATATAGATATATGTAACTCAAATCACAGTATTACAAATGACTTACTCACGTGTGCTCCTTCAATTATGACAGATCACAGCATGCATATAACTAAAAAAAACAGATTAAGTAAAAATATACACAAGTTTAAAAATAGGTAAAATCAATCTAAGACGCGATAATTCATAGTTTTATACAAATTATTTTTTTTATAAAAAATTTAAATTAAAAAGGGAGGGCCCCTTTAGGGAGCTTCATACTCTGTTACACGTATAATTTACACTGTTTAAAAATTATAGTAACATATTAGTTCATTAACCCCCCCCCCCTACGCGAACGCCGGCGTTCGCTTGGTCATTGTCTTTCTATTGTGTCTCTAATTACGCTACTCAATAGGTTAAATTACTGAATGCAATTAATTGCAGAAGTGCTTAAATATGTTAAGAATTCTAGTATTATTTATATCAGTGCTTTCTTATAATTGCATAGTAATACTTTACCATAGTTTTTCATTCTCTGGGTGTTTTATCTAGGTGCACCCTACAATACGGCAAAAAATATCTTAAACATTGCAAGTAACACTATCAACCTGTCCTTATTTTTTAACATTACTTATTACCACAGCTCCATGAAAATATCACCCGTCAATTTTCGAATTGACATTGTAGTCACCACCAAGAGAAACAATCGTAAAATTAAATTCACAGAATAACGTACAAAAAACTGCTGAAAAATGTATCGTGACGAACGAAAGCATTGTTCTCTCACATGCCATTTCACATTTCACGCAAGTTCCCAACAACCATAACTCTAGGACATTTATTACTCCGTATGATTGTCGTATCCAGAATTAATATCACCATTGTCTACAAATGTTCCTCTTTTATTTGCCTCGCTATCTGACCGGTAGCCGCATATCCAAAGCTTGAGTTATCTCGATCTGCCGCCAATCAATCTACATCACGTCACTACTTTAAAAACAAACATAAAATTACAATCACTGAACTCAATTACTATCCTTAAGATGAAGACGATAAGGTTGGAAAATTTAAAATTGGAGGTAAAAGTAACGTTGTGTCGCTTCGATCGGTCGTAACAATCGATTTTGATTGACAGATAAAAGAAATCGATGCTTCGCTTTGTTCGTGGATCGATTATTGTGTCTACGTAATTGGATAACGGTAGGTGATGGTGACAGTGCATGGTGATTTGGAGATGCTTTTAAATTCTAATGGGTTTAAGATAAAAAAGTAAATTGCTTTAGCCCAATAGCAAGGCTTATAAATCCAAAGTCGGAGGGACTTTTTGGCAATAATGATGTTTTTATAAAATACGTATCTTACCAAGTCTCACAATAGTTTCAGCTTTTAACTACTTTTTTGTCGCTTTTTTTCTTGGATTCTAAAGTAAACTTCTTTTGTCTTCCAAAACCAAATTTCGATTCTCTGCTTCATTTTCGACATCGATGTCAAAAACTGGAGAACTGATTACTGTAAACGTCAAATTCGTCACGTACTTTGACCACTGAACATAAAATTCAGTTAGAATTTTTGATTGGTTTCTCTTTAGACCTCTTTACACCATCGCAATCGGCATTTGATTCACATCCTCGATTATCTTGAATATACATGCCGACAGACCAATTTTCCGTAATAATAACCTTATTATAATCACAAAGTTCCCTTCGTAATACCCTCTGTGGTTTTCATATTAAATTATATGTTACTGTTGCCGCAAGGTACGTCTGTCCGTCCGTCCGTCCTTTTTTATTAGTACCCACTTAACTGAGGTTTTCTTTTAGTAATAAATGGTAATAAGTTTTAGTAGCATTGTTCTTGTTCAGTCTTGTTTGTTGCCAGTTTTGAATTTTATCTGGTAATCGGTTTATTTGAGCCAAATAATTAGCATTGTGGTAAATATTTGATACAACCGTTTTTTTATTATTATTATTATTATTATTTGTAGGCTCACATTTGACCACTATCTTACCTAATGGTAAGCATGATGTGGTCGCCGTTGAAGCCCGCTTACCTAGAAGCTTATCCTATTTACTCTTGACTCAAAATTTTCCATGTGGTAGCCATCAAGAAACACCGACTTTGGCACAGAGTTAATGGAATTCTGTTCCTTAGCAGTACGCACAATTGTTGTTTTATTAGTTTTAATAATATAACTATATACCGGTGGTGCTTCACCTTTTTTGCTTTTTTATATAGCTTCTTTTTATAATGTGAATGTGAGAACACTGTAGACTCTACGAATTCTTAGACTACTTCCTATTACGACTCACTTTTTTTTAAATGAATATTTTTATTATGCTTTTGGGTTCAATATTGACTGGTCTACACTGTTCTTACATAATATATTATCTATTAATACTGTAATACGAAAATATTGTAATCAAACACTTTTTAAAAGAGTAACCATGGAGTTTCTTGCCAGTTCTTCTCTATAGGAAACGACCAATTTGGAACCGTGCACTAGCTTCTGACGTTTTGTAAGTGCCCATGTAGGCCTTTATGAAATAAAAATATTTTTGATTTTGATTTGACTTTTTATATCTAGTGGTCCTCTCCGAAATGTAATGAATAGAAATCGAACCGGTTAGCAACTCGGTTTCGATGCTTAAGACTGGAGTTTCAACTCAACCCTCTGGTTGTGAAGACGAGCCAAGGGGATTATCGGCAATGATGAGAGTATCATTGCCGATAATCCTGGATCCTTGGCTCGCTTTTCAGTAGACTCAAACTCAAGCCAGAGCATTACTCAATGCACTTTTTACTTCATGTTTAAAAGAAATAACTCTAACCCTATGATCTTCTTTCTTTTGGCCTTATCTGGATTCATTTGGGGACTCCGTTACACGGATTTGTTCAAACTTTTCTATGAGTTGTCGCCAGTTAACCTTCCCTTTCAAGCAATTTCAATTTAACTGACTTGTTGGTCTAGTTGTCAGTAGCACTGACTACTACGCCGGAGGTTGTGATTCCCATCCAAGACAAATGTTTGTGTGATGAGTATGATCCTGTTTTATGTGTCTGGGTGTAATTTATCAATATCTATGTATTTAGAAATATATATGTTCATATGTTTATCAGTTATCTAGTACTCATAATTATCACAAGCTCTGCTTTGGGATTGGATAGCGTTGTGTGAAAGTTGCGAAATATTATTAAATTATATAGTTTAGAAATAACAAGAATCATAGTTCACCATTAAATTTAAACGGCGTAATAATGAGCTGGTATTCATCAAGTCAATATAAACTTTACGACCTATCATTATGTTCTGACCTAAGACAGTTAATATTAAACTGTATTAAACTCCATGTTTTAAGCTATAAATCGTTAAATATCTCATTTAAAGGGTAACGAGCATCAATTTAGTTCCCACATCACCATCAACTTGCTATCAGTTCAAACCTCCATCATTACTTGGCTATTAACTCTAAGCTAGGTAAGTGAGGATCGTGTTTAACTAAAATAGATGTTAATAAGTGCCTACGATACTCGGGTAACGTTGTACGTAAATCGTAAGCAACCCAGTTAAGACTGACAGAGGTGAGCTACTGTGGTGCAAGGTATGACAGAAAAGCGACTTTGTTTTCGGTTTTAATACTTTCAGTACCAAAAACATACA
Source organism: Mythimna pallens (assembly GCA_961205895.1). Taxonomy (NCBI): domain Eukaryota; kingdom Metazoa; phylum Arthropoda; class Insecta; order Lepidoptera; family Noctuidae; genus Mythimna; species Mythimna pallens. Next base: position 25,165,158 of record OY540828.1, on the reverse strand, counting down.
ATCATTCGTTCGTGTATTCACTATGTGTTCATGGCCAATCAGCGGGATTGTGCTAGAGAGTCGGAACGCAAATAGTAACTGAAGGAATATAGGTCGATTTTAGTTTTTGCTCTCTCTCGTTCCACCCAGAGCATGAGAAATTATTTGATGATTTTCCACTTCAACAAATAATATATTCTTTATAAGAAATGCCCGATACCCAACTAACGAGTTTTTTTATATATTTTGCAATTCTAGTACGACACATTATTAATGCTGAGCCTTCGGTACCGAAAGTGTCAAAACATTGTAACTTTACATGAATAATATCGCACACCATCACACCTCTATTTTATAAAGGGTTTGAACACTGCAGTACTCTTCGAAATTTAGTTTTTCTAGTCTATTTTAGTTTTTTTTTTAAATTTTTTTTTGCCAGCACTGACTACTAACGAAGATAACTCTTACCAGTGGACGCTTTTAACCCTTATTGCATACATTTTTACAGTCATAAAAAACTGCCTTTGGTTTAGACGGGTTTTTTGGTGTGGGAAATCATCCAAAGATTTCTCTCGCTATAGGTTGGAGCGAGAAGGCGTGTCAGACTTTGACTGGCTAAAACTACACCTATGTTCTTCCACTTGACTTTTGCAGTATAGGACTAAAGGACGGGTAAATCTGCTTTGATGATTTAATATGCAACTTTTCCACAACCAGAAATTGCGTAGTTCAGATTTTAAAACACAAAGTTAAAGGATGAATTTTACAGACTTTCTCCTATTCAAAACCGAAAGTAAATAATATTCCTCGCTCTAATCTTATCCTTAGAACCTCCTCATCGCATACATCACGCGAAACTCCGACGTAAGCGAGTGTAAGTAAGCGCTAACTAACGCAAGGAAGACTTAGACGCGAAATATTTGCACCGTGCAGCACTTAGCGCTCTTATCGCTCGAATAAATCGCTTCAAGCACTTATTTGTTGAAACACCCGGGCACTGTGATTTCGTATGCTTAAGCGCTGATTGAGATATGTTTGCAAAGTTTTTGAAATGGGGTTTTAAGCAATATAATTTAAGGGGTTGAGGATAGTGTCAGGGTTGGTTTATTATTAGAGTAATTCATTTTGCTAAGGGTTGTTGAACTCTCCGTAGTCTCAGCCGGCATGACTACTTAACTTAACTATGTCATCAACAAACCGAAGATGAGTAATGTACTCGCCATTAACATTAATGGTTTGCCCTCTCTAGTCCAGAACCTTGAAGACATCCTCCATTGTGGCCGCAGTTCGAATCTGATGGATGCGAGACGCACAGGACCGTTTGTTTTGGCGTGTGTCTTTCGGATGATATGGTTGGTAAAGCCATGTGAAAAGGAGGGAAGAAACGCATGTTACTAAAAGAGTTATGAGTAGGTATACGTGTGGATGGATAGAGAAAGAGAAGGAGGCCAAATAAAAGATGGATAGATTGTGTGAGAAGTGATATAAATGAAAAGGGAGTTAGCGTTAAAGCATCAGGACAGAATGGGAGAAAAAAAAACGTGTTTTCTCGATCCCAAATAAAACGGGACAAAGGCATGAAGATGATGATTATGATGTTGAACTCTTATCTGTTGAACTCTCCGGTTGTTAATAAGTTCAGTATCAAGAACATCGGTAAGTGATGCATCAATTCAGTCAGAATATATGCTCGGTTTTATATAAAAGTCTTCTGCAAAGGACATATTGTGATTGAATAACAATATTTCCAAATGCTAACAGCCAAACCCAATAACTAATCGGTCAGAAGATTTGCACGTTATGAATGAGATAGATTTACTGATATGAAATTTAACGTTACTTGCATAGACTCTTGTTTAGTTGGGATTTCATTGAAGAACTTTTCCCAATCTTGGTGAAACAAAAAAGAGTGTCAGACTATTAGTGAATAAACCCCACTTGTGTTTCTTCAAATTCTTTACGTTCTATAACTAGTATGAAACTTATGTCAAAAGCCTAGCTTCTTAGAGAAGCAAATCAATGAAGTACCTAGCTATGTCCCTACCAGATGAGCGTGTTAGTATAATTAATGGGGTAAAAAATCCACAATTTCTGGACTTAAACCCAAAGCCAGGATACTTTTTGAAGGTTTCCCAGCAAAATTAGGAAGTAAATCACTGACAGACCGATTATTGGGTTCTGCAGTTAATCTATTTTTGATACAATACAATGTATTGGAAAACTCTTGTTTAGGCTACCGTCTAAACCTATTTACTTTTATCCTAACAAAAAACTCATAACTACACCCAAAAGTCACTAACAAAAATGGATTAGCGTACTCGCCTCCAGTAACTCGCCTCTCGCCCGTTTACTAGACCATAAAGCTAAAGTATAGCCTCAACGGATTATGAGGCCAAAGTTATGGTAGTTACGGCTTACGAGAACTTACGCCCAATTTATGGATTGTTGCTCAGTGAAAAAAATATTGGCCTTGGACTAGATATATCAGATATGTTTTTGGTAAGTTACTCTTCATCAGCTAATGTCTTTCGACAATTTGTTTGTGAATTACTGTAACTGTGACATTCAGGTCGGTTCAATATGCAAATTGCGAAAGTGCGAACATCTTTCATTTCAAATGAGAAACTGACTGACTGTTGGGACTCAGGCCTCCTCTCAGGAGAGGGAAATAATACTAAGACCTTTTCTAATAAGCCCTTTTAGTATTTGTACTAATTGAAAAGTGGTGTATATATAATACATGCATATTATGTATAGAAAATTTTATTCGATAATATCAAAGATACGTAACACTCAAGCGAAGCTGGGGTGGATAGTTAGGGCCTTATCATACCAGCGGATTGCGAGCGTCCTCAAAGCGGAGCGGGTGCGCAACGAACACGTTAGGGTCGCGCAAGCGCAGCAAATTTGTTACCGACGCGCAACGAGATGCAGATCTCCGGCGTCTTCGAAGTAACAAAGCTAACAGCAGTGTCTCCTCGTCGGAATCCATTTTGTTACTGAGTGTATTGTACGTCGTTAACTTGCTACAAACACGCGTTGAAAACGTTGCGAATTTGCCACGCGTCCACGACGTCTTCGCTGTGCAGCCGCGGCGTGTGTATGACGCATTCGCTGCGTGCCCACCTTTGCCCCGCAGCCGCTCGCAAATCGCTAGTGTGATAAGGCCCTTAATTTTTATAAAAATTATAGCCTTATTCACACTTGTGAATAAAGCTCAAGTTCAGTTAACTTACTTGCGTTCAGGGTAAAAACCAGTCTTTTAAAAACTTCTTTTGGGTATCACAAAGTCGTACAAGAAATGGGTTTTGTGTTTGTGTAGTTTATATTTTACTAAACCCTAAAAAAAAATTAAATCATCAACCCTTTCAGAAAACATATTTTTTTTTTATGAATACAGTCATAAAAATATTAAAAGTTCATCCACTCTAATGCCAACCCATAAAACTGTCCAGCAAACCCCAAAATGACCCTATAAAACACACTACCCATTAACAGAAATAAAACAGAGACTGCCGGAGTAATGCAGTCGGTGCATCGGCAATATATTCCCGGGTACCCGGGTAGTCTTCGGGTAACGGGTAGCACGAGTATTATTTACGAGCACCTGGGCAATTACATGGGTAATGTGGAACGCTGAAAGCGGGAGGAAGTGAAAAATAGCAGAAACTGTTCGCGACAGGGGTAATTAGAATTAGTTTTATGTGATTTATATGCTATTTTAAACAATGATACTCGTACCCACAATTTTCTTTGTCAATGACTCGTTTTTCCTATTAATTCGATATCATGATAAATAAATATTTAATTATTGGCGATAGTCTCTGTCATCCTTATCTTCCATATAAAACAAAGTCCCCCACCGTATTTGTTTGTCTGACTGTCTGTTGCGGTAACCTCAAAAACTACTGAACGGATTGTCATACGGTTTTCAAAAACATATAATGATTAATGAGAAAGGTTTAAATATATAATACATGCATAGTACTGTAAAGCAATACCGTAAATGCCAAAAATTTGCAACAGCTGTGTGATGTTGGTACTGATTGCTAGTTCACTGTAAAACGCTTAATAATGACTGTTTTCTGAGTCTAGTCATAAAAATAAATAAGTACTGAACGATGAGTCTTATCTCACGACTAACAACCGTAAAAATAAAATACGCAACCCCGAAACAGAAATAAACGAACAAATGGATAGTTAAACACAAAAAAAAATAATAGTAAAAAACGCAGAACCCACATAAATAATGTTTTATTGGCGCTATCAATAATATTTTATAGCAACATTCAATAACATGTAGAACTCGAGTTACTCAGACGTATAAAGCAATAATTACTGAACACAGGACGTTAACAAGATTTATGTCTAAACATGTAGCCTCCCCCCTCACTATAAAATTTGCTACATACGTTTATCTCCAGCTTTCTCAATAAACAAACCGGAGAAACGTACGGATAAAGCCGAAAGACTAACATATATCTCGTGGAGCAATAAAATAAATCCGACTTGCCTCCATAATAACATTCAGAGTGGTGAATTATTTTCTAATCCGAACGTCGGGAGGCTAATAGTTCGCACGTGTCGGTCTTTATACTGAGTTACTGGTGAAAACATCCCAAGAAAAACATGAATTTCCACCAGAAGCGAGCCGGTAATGCTCCTTTAATGCGGACACCTTAATAATTGTCAAATAAATTCGGGAGTAAAGCCGCGCTGGAAAAAGCTGCAGTGTTGAACGCGGCTAATGACGTCATAACTTTTGTGATCGCGATCCGACAGCGCTTGAAGCCGCTTTTTATTTTGGGATTCTTGTTATGTATTAGCTTTGGAAGATGTTCGAACGAAACGCTTTAAGCGATGCGTGAGATATGGGTGTCTGTTACAATAATGTACGGGGGTTTTGTCAGAGTTTAAGGGTGGTATCAGTATGAGAACAAATTAATCTTTTAAGAATTTGTCATATAAATCAGAACTGGGTGCTTCTAGATTACTTTGTTTAGATAGACAGACAGAGTACTCTAGAAGAATTTATGTTTCACTGGAACGGCGCTAACGTATTATTTTTAGACAGCAAAATAGACATAATCTTACGTAATTAAGTGCTGAACATTGCATAGTACTGACTACAAGATCCTAGTCCCTACAGTATCTAATCATCTAGACTGGCTTTAGTTGTTCTTAACTCACAAAAAGAGACTTGTCTACTTACTGCTTATTCTAATAAAAAAGACAATATCCCTCAAAAGGGGTGAATACGAACACTGGGATGAATAGAAAAAAATTGTGGTTAGGACTTTCACTCATTTCTCTTAATATTGGTTTTTAGCAAAGCTTCCATTAGTTTTTGTATTAAAGTTCAAGAAAATATTGCAGTGCAACTCTCCAAAGTTTAGTTTCTATTTACTCCTGCGTTCCTATTAACCCCGTTTGATTGAATTTATCAGAAACAATAACTTCATACCTCAAGCAACACAGAAAACAGAATTTAAAACTAAACAGCAAAGCAAATCAGTCACTACAAAACGGAGCATGTACTCAGGACATAAATACCGAGTCATATTTTCACGCCATTTCAGCTATGCCCCACAAAGAAGCGCGTCTGTTTAGATTAATGTACCTTCATACATTTATACGTGGCTCTTGCGTTCAACAAGCCTGAAGTTTATGAAATATTCACCTTTATACACCATCACGTCCACTCAAAACCCAACCCTATACCTCAGAACCTAGGTTTTAATTTTGATTGGATGACATCGGTATCTTGCATCGTTTAAGCCCAGTCACCGTGATGAATATCCCGCAAACTTCCTCCGGTGTCTATCCAAGCACTTTGTGAGATAAAAATGTGGACGACTAAGAACATAGATCTGGTGTAGTGGCGTTTGCAGACAGCCGACAAAAAGTGCTCTCGCTTTAGTGTTTAGGGTGGAGATACACTGGATTTATAGACGATGATTAAATAATCAAAGATCTCGCCCTCACTTTTCGATTATAATTTAAGAGTATTCAAGGCTGAATAGACTCTATCGTTGATGGTGAAACGCACACGATTATCAAGAGTGAATAGACTCTTGATAATCGTGTGCGTTTCACCATCAACGATTGCATCACTGCATTAGTCTAAATCATTAAAAAAAAAATTACTAACATGAGTGATATGATTAAAAGTTAAAGTCAGAGCATGAATTTAGTCATCGACGGCGCGTACTGTTCCACGCGCGCCTCAAGGAGATGTCAGCAAACCGTAGGGACCTAGCAGTGTCGAAGCCTACTGGGGCCAAGGGTCTGCTTCTGAAAGGAAGACTTGGCCCTGGTATGAAAGGCAATGAAGGAACAGGAGTGGGTTTTTAGTCAGTGAAAGTCTGACACGCCCTCTCGCTCTGCCCAAGGGCGAGAGATGTCATTGGATGATTTTCGCAGATGATTTTCCCACCTAAAAAAAAAACCTGCAAAAAAAGCGCATGAGTTTAGTGCAGACTTAAATAAGAATTTCCTAAAGAATGAAAATTTTCTAAACCTTCAGTGAGAGTTATCGATCTTGCCTTTGAGGTTTTGGCATTGCTGTGGCAGAAAAAATAGTATTCTTAAGCCAATCTGAATCCTGGTTTAACCAATTTATGTCACTTAATTAAGTAAAAGATCAATATATTTCCGAACATACATGTATACTGTTCTTATATATTTATTATTTTATTTCTAATCTTTTTTTCTTTTTTTTTAGTATAACATAAGGCGGAAATATACAACCTCGTCGGAAGTTATATTTTTGAGCCGTTTGGGGTTGAAACTCTTGGGTCGTGGGGTCCGATTGCTTATAAGCTTTTCAAAGAACTATCCAGACGCTTAGTTGACACTTCGCGTGACCCAAGGGCTGGCTTTTACCTCGGTCAGAGATTAAGCATTGCCATACAACGTGGCAATGCCGCCGGCCTTTTGGGCACACTTCCAGTCGACAGCGATGCGGAGGAATTTTATGACGCCATATTTTAGCTAGTAGTTTTTGTCTTTAGTGTATATATAGTTTTAATTATTAAGTGTTTTTTATCAATTAATAATAAATCTTTTGTTCTTATATTACATATTGTTCTTATATTGATAAGGTACAGTCATCATCTTCCTGCCCTTATCCCGTGTTATTTGGGGTCGGCGCAACACATTTTCTTCTTCCATTCTATCCTGTCACTCGTCATACTATCACTAACTTCCTTTTCTTTCATAACACTCTTCACATAAGGTACAGTCATGATTTTTATATCTTTAAATAGTTACCTAAAAGAATTGTATCTGCGAAGATTATATACCTATGGCTCTGACAGCCTTTTCTAGACTCTATATCTGCAGGCATGATATAAAGAAAGTAACTTAAATTGAAATGCATTTAATATTGATGAAAGAAAATTACCATGTTATAAGCATATCGAAGAATTAAACAATGTCCTTTGTTACCGTCATGAAACAGGATTTTTTTGTCTTTCACATCCCACAAATTAAACGAGATTTATCTGAAAGAGATTGTGCGTGTTGGCACTCCATCCTTTTACTATTCTGAACGTGCAATGCAATAAAAATCCACTGAGCCCAGTAAAGCTTACATCCCTAACGGACCCAATCACACAACACATTCCTGCAATTAATCGATAAAAAAAAAGCAAAAAAGAAACAACAATCATTTAAAAACCCTTCTACGGACATGTATAGAGAATCGATACTTTATTCGATTCTAACGATTTCAATTTTATCTCGATGCGAGCCTATTCGGTACCTGATTCCGAATGGCCGAGTTGATAGTAACGCTCGTTGAATGCAAAAGCGAATAACAACGTTGAGTGTCGCATAGTTCCAATTTGCGACTATAGTTAACGTGATACAACCTTATCGGAGTCAGGACATTCCATTTTTGAAGAGTCAGGGAAGAGTAGACCTAGAGTGGAAAGGGTAAAGTTGAGATTGGAGTAAAAAAAAATAGTTGCAAGACTTAGGTCGTGAAGTGTTGGGTGGAAATATACGGGAAAATTATCTGAACGTGTATCGAAAGGACTGTTCCTGAATTTAGCTGCCAAATATACTAATTATCATTTTCACCAGTCAAATTCAATATTCCATGTAAATGATAATAATATTTGGTTTGGAGCCAAGTAGTGAAAGGGCAGGGCACATTGCTCGCAGGACGGATGGCCGTTGGGGCCGAAAGGTTCTGGAATGGCGACCACGTACCGGAAGACGTAGCTTTTGAAGGCCTCTTACAAGTTGGACCCATGACTTTGTAACGGTTGCGGGAGTCCAATAGATGCGAGACGCACAGGACCGTTCATTGTGGTGACACTTGGGGGAGGCCTATAAGGCCTATATACAGCAGTAGACGTCTTTCAGCTGAAATGATGATGATGATGAAAGTAGTGAAATGCCAGCTTCAGGATTGTTCCAAAGAATCACCATGGCGCTGGAACGAAAAGGACAATTGAACGAATATAGATGCTGGGTTTCTACGCTCTACCCAGAGCGGGAGATACAGTAAGCTCGGGCTTGCGGATGACGAGCAATGGATAGCTCGCCGTCCGCACGTCCTATAAGAGCCGAGCCCAAGTCGTCGACAGGGCGTAGTGTTTCACGCGTGCCTCGAAGAGATGTCAGCAAAACCGAAAGGGGCACGTCAGGGCCGATGCCTGCTTAAGCCATGGGAAAAAATATGAAAAGGATGCTCGTGGCGGACCACGAGTCCAGAAAGAGAGAAAGAGAAAGTGAAAGAAACAGGTGAGAGGAAGAAAGTGTGAGTTCTAAGAAGAACGCAAATGGCAACTGAAAGAACACGGGTGCTAGGTTTTATTCAGTAAAAATCTGTCACTCCCTCTCGTTCCACCCAGAGCGGGAGAAGTTATTTAATAAGTTCCCAGAATCAAACAAAAAATAGTGAAACACCAAAATTTATTTTGAGAGTGTAGGTACTCGTTCTTTGAGAAGCACTGTTACAAATCCATTAGATGAAGATGATGAACGCATTAGATAATGAGAATGAGAATGAGAGAAAACTTAGTACAACAATGCATTAAGTCCGCCTATGTACCACTACTGTATAAGAAGTTTAAATATATAAATAAATTAGAAATTATCGTAGTACAACATTCTCTACAGTCTCCCGTCCGCGTTACCTTTCCGTGTATCCCAAACCAAAGGCGATAGTGCTAGAGCAATGACCATTATCGATAAAGATAAAGCCGTGAAGGTGGTTATTAGAACGAATAAGGCTCTATTAAGTTGTTCTAGCGCCGTGGATGTCCATGGATGGCAGTGGATGTCCGACACTATCAGTTTTACGTTTATTGTTGGGTAGGCACGTTTTTATAATGCATGGGAGTCTGTTTGGACTTAGCTGTGCATTTGATGTGAAAATAAAGATTTCCTTCTCTATTCATGATGTTGTAATGGGTAAACTTTCGAATTTCCTTTTACCAGTTCAAACTAAAGCAAGAAGAAAATGTATTCAGAAACAGGCCTTTGATTGTCTTTCAATGTGGCAATGCTGCCAGTATTCTGGGCATATTTTGGGCGATAGCAATGTGGAGAAATACTTCGATACCTGATTAGTTTGATTTAATATAAAATTTTATAATTAGTTATTTAGTATTCTAATTTCCTAAGTACACATATTGTTATTTTCTATACGAATTACCAAAAATAATATTAAAATACACAATAACTGAGAATTCCTTTCAACAAAAAATTTATAAATTCTGAAGGTAGATTGTTCAATTGAGTTCAATTTCGAAATATTAGCTATTTCGAAATTGAACTCAACTGAACTATCTATAATACTAAAAATAAATAATAATAAAATGAATCACTTGACATACTGTTTTCAGTTATCATCTAAAAATTTATGTTAGCTGATGGACCATATTCCACAAAGTCATAGAATGCCTAGATGGAGTCCCAAACTAAGCAGAGCTTGTGCTATGAGTACTAAACAACTGATAAACATACAGATATATTTCTAAATAACATACATATTATAGATAAATCACATCCAGACATAGAACAAAGGATCGTACTCATGACACAAACATTTTTTTGGGTAACAATCGATCAGGATCAGGACCACTGACCCACTATACTAACAGGCCAGTCAATAACCGGCAAGACACCCGACACTCTACAAAATGTGTGTCATGGATGGAAAACGCCTCGTTGGGTCAGAAGAAGAAAAGAGCTGATTTGATACAATGCGGCAAAGGAGTACAAAAAAAACATCATCATTTCAGCCGAAAGACGTTCATTGTTGGACATTAGCCTGCCCAACTGTCGCCATAAAGATCGGTCCTGTGCCTCTCGCATCCATCGGATTCCTGCAACCTTCACCAGGTCATCAGTCCACCTTGAAGAATCGCCAAACTTAAGTGGCAGTGGATAGAGCTCACTTGTAGAACAGATGGTCGATAGACACGAAAGGTTCTGGAGTGGCGACCACGTACCAGAAGACGCAGCGTTGGAAGACCTGGCCAAGGCTAAACAAATAGTGACATTGCAACGTCCTTTGTATATAATAGTATAGTGTTATGAACTAGCCTTTGCCCGCGGCTTCGCCCGCGTACATATAATACAGCTAATGTCACTGGAGAATAAAACAGCTTTCTATTGGTGAAAAAATTTTAGCAATCGGAATAGTACTTCCAGAGATTACTTCCAACAAACAAAAAAACAAACTTTACCACTTTATAATATTATTGTAGATTAACACTTCACGGACAATCTTTATTTATATGGCTGCAGAAATACAACTTAGGTATTCCGTCACAATAAAGATAGCATTATACAGTCCTGCCCTAACGTAGGAACGTAACCTTGTAGAGTACGATAAAAGATCTAACGCGACGGCTACAACAAAATATGTATCAGAACACACATTAACGGAGTTGCCAAACTATCAGATAAACAGAGAATCTGCTCACCGATCTAGTGTATAGGGTTGACATTATTAATAATAAAGAAAAAACTACCTCATTACAATTAAAACTGTGGAACTTTTTTGTTTTTAGGGTTCTGTACCTCAAAAGAAAAGTTTAAAAAAAATCGGAACGGTCCGTCCGTCTTTCTGTCTTGGCTGGGTTGTCAAGACTTTTTATCTAAGGAACGCGTGAAGTATTGAGTTGAAATTAAAACCATATAGTAAAATCTACGGTCCCTTGATGCTATGAAAAAAACAAACTTCTAAGTTAACTAAATAAAAAAGATACGTTCGTTTATGTCCCAAAAAAACATATATTTCGACACTCTCAAGGAAATGAAATTTCATAGTGTGGCATGTGTAAGCAAGATCTTATAGGACAGATATAGATATAAATATGAAAACAACATTTGTCGTTGTCACAAAAAAAAAAAAATTGCGATTCGGTAAAAATTTCAAAACTCTATTCAGGAATTGAACTACATATTTACACAGGTAAGTTTGTGCGGAATCCTCAGTGCGCTAGTCCAACTCGCATATACCCAGTTTTTTTTAATAAAATTTATAGGTTCGCGTTTGACGATAATCTCACCTGATGGTAAGCGACGGTGTGGTCAATGATAGAGCATACTTGCCTAGAAGTAAACTATTCACTGTTGGCTTAAAGGCCTCTAGGTTGTAGCTACCAAGAAACAAAGACTTCGGCAGGGAATAGGTGCATTGAGTCATAACTATAGCATACTTCTAGTACGTCACACCATCACATCATACCAGCGCTGTGTTATTTTTACTTTTTAGTTAAATATCGCAGCATATGCTGAGATAGGAGCCTTTTTGGCCTCGCACAGGTCCTTTATTTTTATCTTTTAGTATTGTTTTCTATTATTTTTAAGTTTAAGTAGTTATACATTAAGTAGTTACTTTTTATATTATTGTTCTTTGTCCTGTGCGAGTCTCAAATAAATGTTTTCTTTCTTTCTTTCTTTATTTTTTACTAATATTATAAAGGTTTGTATGTAGGTATTTGTATATTTGTTACTCCTTCAAGCTTAAACAGCAGAATAGATTGGATTGAAATTTTTTTTTATCCTGAGGCTATGTTCCCTTGGGGTAAATTTCTACATATACGCGGACAAACCCTCTAACAGTAGCTAGCATAAAATAAATTCTAGTTTACTATTTATGTTTATTAAAAAACTGGACAATATTATAAACAAAGCATAGGTTTTTTTTTTACAACATGGTCGAAATTGCATAAGAAGTCAGCTACGCAACTAGTATGTCCTAATTACTCTATTTAGTTTAACATAATTGGCCAATAAACTAATACATCAAGCTTAGCTAAACAGTTTTCACTAAAATCACAATTTGAATTTAGTCCCACCATGCATGAAAACGTACCACGCCACCCAAAAATAATGGCCGAAAACCCATCAGAGTTTTAGTTAACACAGTTTATTAACTTAGTAGCAGCCCTAATCCGGTTTAAACCAGATACAAGCTCGGGAACGGGGGGAAACGTAGGATTAAACGGACGCCCCAATAACATTTACATAGAAATGGACCTTTACTGGTACACATTTTTACTGACCTTATTCATTCGTGAGTAAATTTTTCACTGTTAAACTACTCCTCTTTATGAGGACTCCTCCTTTTTATGGAGCGGTATTTACTTTTTAGGTAATGGAATAGAGCATTTTGGGGCCATTTTATTTGGAGATCGTATTATAAGGATGTTTTAAATTATTACTACTTTATCTAGAAACAAAAGTTACCACGTATAGATTTCAGTTTCTTTGTTCTTCCAGCTGCAGTTGTAGGCTTCTTACTTGAAGTCTTTCGAATAAAGCTAGGTAAAATGTTGCACGTAAATGGTATCTCAACAGAATATGAAGAAGGAGCGGAGGCGGAAACTAAGGCGGAGGCAGAAAAGGGGGAAGAAGAAACAGATTTCTAAAGAAGATCAATTTTTATGTTTCAAGTTGTAAAAGATCGATTCCCTAAAGATCAAACTGTTGTTTACCCTGCAAGTACTCAGTTCTAAAAAGTTTTCACTGAAAATTATTTTTTCATAACAAACTTTTATTGCGCAGTATATACCTAACAACACATGGCCATCATCAGTCAATTCTGGGTTCATCATTTCTGCCGAGCTATCGTGGGTAGGCGGGCGAGGAGAATAAAACCACGTATTAGAGACAATTGGCAATGCACTATTATTATTTCAACGAAATATCGACGGAATCCAAATCAACACTTTTAAATCAATCAGAATATGGCGACGCTCCACCGAACACGTCTCGCTGCTACGCGATGCCAACGGATTATCCTCCGTCCGCCGGTCGTCAGCAAAAGAGCCCGGAGTTGCGTCAGAGTGTAGAAACGTCAACCCGCGCTTGTCAGATGTCAGCCGTCATTCTTGACGTTTCTTGACACTCTAAATGTCGCGGCGCCGTCACGGCCGGACTGACATTCGGACGTCCTCGTGCGACACCTCACGCCTCGACTTATCTGTAAAGACCAAATGCAAATCTGTAGAACACGTCTGGGCATGCTCGCCCATCCCTGACTGAACCCATTTATGACACCTGTTTAAAAAGATCTCGATCTTCACCCCTCACATCAACACACTGGGCGGACAACTGACTCCAGGCGCCCCTTCGACCACCGACCAACTCACATGGTGCTGTGGACCGGACAACCTGTCAGCGCCCCTTCCACCAGTCACGAAAACCACACACAGCTGCTGCAATCAACTGGTTCGGAACGTCGACCCATATAGGCCAGTCCCAGACCAATCTCATGCCACCCAGCTCACACCTAAGAAATCGTAGTCTGACCGTGAGCATCGACCCGGTTTAGGCCAGCCCCGTCGATCACCTACACTACATACCACGTAGTCTGATCAGAGGCATCGACCCGGTTTAGGCCAGCCTCCTTGACCCACTACGCCACTCCCAACTGCCTATCCATTGCCTTATGCTCTGGATCGATTCTTAGTGAAACCACAGGAATTACACAATCGTTATAAACTCACCACTTGTTACTCATCACGCTCGGAGGCAGAGAGGGTGTCGGAGCTTGCGGTTAAAGTGTGCGAACTAGATACCGATACTGTATCACTATCATCATCAGATGTTACCGTTCCGTTCTCATGACTATGGACTTTCGCCGTCTCGGCCTCCTCTGCCTCATTGTCTAATGATGTAGCTACTTCAATCAATCCGTCGCAGCCCCTGGGTACTGCGCGCAAGTTTTCATGGGCGTACTTATATGTTCGGTTAGATCCATCAATGTCTCTCAGTTCGTATCTATCGTGATCTAGCACCTTGACGATCGTAAAAGGGCCTTTGAACTTTCGCTGTAGTTTGGTTTGGTTACGCTCGTTACCCTTGATAAAGACAAAGTCGCCTACACTGAATGGTCTCACTATTGCTCTACCCCGGTTGAAGCGTTCTACTTCTGACGAAGCGGCCTTTTTAATATTCTCAGAAGCATTATGCCTTATGGTGTCTAAGTCTAAACGGGGCTCAGTTTCAGTATGCGTGGTTAAGGTTGATATTCCTAATGACTTCGCTCGAATGCCGAACATTAATTCTGTGGGGGAGTAGCCTGTTACTCTGGATCTAGTGCTATTTAAGGCGAGCTGAACTTCTGGAAGTTCATCACGCCACGTTTTGTTTTTATCGTTCTCTACTATTGTGAGCAGACATTTTAGGGTGCGCATTATACGCTCAACTTGACCGTTGGCCCTACTGGAGCCGGTAGCGATGAGGTGAAGCTCTATACTATGCTCACTACAAAACCGTTTGAAATCCGCACTTATGTAACACCTACCTTGGTCTGCTATTATGCGCTTCGGTGCACCAAATAAGCAGACTGCCTTTTTAAGGGATTGAATCGCACTAGCAGCATCGAGAGAGGGCGTGTAATCTAAGAGGACATACTTGGTAAACGAATCGATAATAACGGACGCATATTCCTTCCTATCGCTTTTACCACTTAGTTTGCCCGTGATGTCTATGTGTATCGTATGCCAAGGCGTGGATACTTTAGGTATTGGATGTAATCTAACCTGCTGCGCTCCTGAACATCCCTTTGAGGCCTTGCACACTATGCATGAGTCTACGAATTTGCGCACCTGTTTGCACATTTGTGGGAACCAGTACTGTTCGTATATTTTGTCGAGGGTCTTATCAGCACCAAGATGCATGATTTCCGTGTGAATATGATTAATGAGTGTCCACGTTAAGGATCTTGGTACCACTGGTAACCAAGAGCTGGTCCTATTGCGTTCAATTTTCCTATAGAGTATGCCTTTCTGCACGTCATACGTGTGTGCAATTGCTTCTGGCAACTCGTTGTTTTGATGCTTATTGATAAGGTCACAGATTTCGCTATCACGTTTTTGCTCTACAGCTAGCCAACCCTGATGCAGCTCTATAAAGTGAACTTTCTTGTTCCTATTCGCAACAACGGTTAGATCATCTGATCCCTGCGAACTAGGTGCAGGCTCCAGAACTGGGTTTCTAGATAAATAGTCGGCGTGACTCATGCCACTGCCTTGCTTGTGAACGATATCAAAGTCGTACGCTTGTAAGAAAGCCCACCATCTATGTACTCGTGCAGTTAAATCGGTTTTCGATTTGGACGCTTTCAAAGAATTACAGTCGGTAAAGACAGTAAAGTGCTGACCGAACAAGTAATGCCGAAAGTTCTCAACCGCACGAACGACCGCCAGGGTTTCTAGCTCGTATGAATGATATCGCGATTCCGCGTCGGTCGTTCGACAGCTGAAGTAAGATACCACGTGAGGAACATTATCTTTCCTCTGAATTAATATAGCCCCGTAGCCTTCTGAACTCGCGTCGGTGTGGAGTTCAATGGGCAAATCTTGATCAAATATGGTTAACACCGGTTCTGACGTGAGAATATCAACAATTTTATTTTTATTTTTATTAATTATTAAAACCCGATAGTCTACGCACATCCTATCAGTGTTATCTTTCTTTTTTTACCAACAAGATGGGGCTAGCAAAGGGAGAGCTGCTCTCGCGAATAACGCCCGCTTTCAATAGGGACTGTATTTTCTCGTTGACAATCTCTTTTTCCGTGGGTGCTAACCTATAAGGATGCCTTTGCACGGTCTTATTTGGCTCTATAAGATCTATTCGGAGAACGCCTGTCGTAACCCGTCGCGTTGGTATGCCGTCCGCGAAGAACTCGCGATATTTTTCTAAAATCCTATTCAGTGCTAATCGGTCCTTACCTAGTAAGTCCGTGTCAATATTCGTGAAATCAAAGCTGCTAGATTTACCAGAACAATGAACTTCTTTGCGTTGGGAAAAAGTAACTTGATCGCTATCCATATGCACGTGTACGTTATCCTCTAGTATGTCCCTGCCTATAATGACTGGTTCAGCAATGGTGCCATCAGGTACTACGTGAAACAACACTGAGAGCGAGAGGCCTTGAACATTGATGGGACTAATAACCTGGGAAGTACATTCCACGTCCCCTCTACCGATGCCCGTCAGATAAACTAAATCATTCTGCGCAGTACCAGGGAACTTCTCGACGTAGCTGTTAGTTACTAATGAACAAGCAGATCCACTATCAAAGAGAAAGGAAACTGGCTCACCGGATGATATAGTCAAGGTGCTCCTCGATGCCTTGCGTTCACACACTTGGACTTCTTTGACCGCCGCTGCTCCGCTGCCACCCGCTCGGTCTGGACACACCGGCGCCAAGTGTCCTGGTCGTCCACACGCGAAGCAGGTGATTGGTCTTGGTTTATCACTGGCTCTGGATGTTTGGTCGCGCGTCTTCTCTGAAGTAGCAGGACCTTCTCTTCGCTTGCGGCAGTCTATCGCTCTGTGACCCGAAGTACCGCAGCGGTGACATGTTCCCATAAAGCGTGATTCGTTGAATCGGGTCCTTTTTACATCTGCATCATGGTTATCACCACCTTCATGCCTTCGTTTCAGTGAGGTTCCGTTGAGAACGCGGAGAAGTTGCGATCTAGTGGTCAGGTTGTGTGAGTGGAGCTCACGGCGAATTATGGCTTCCTTTTGGCATAAGACCGCAGATACAAATCCCGTTGTGACATCTTCAGACATCTCCATTCGCGGAATGCGTTCGATAATGTTCCAAAGACGCATGGCCGCCTCACTCGCGGTTTCTTTAACGCTGACTTGAAAGCGCAGAATTTCGTCAAAATAGTCTTGTGGCAGCATGGGCTTGGCGAACTTCGCAAGCAATATTTCTTTTATTTTAGGCCATGTCAGCTGCGATGCCTGTAGTCGCGTTAGACAGGTAGCAGCTCGACCTTTGAGCGCACGTGTGAGTAATAAAAGTAATTCTGCACCTTCTAACTCACGGTTGTTGACTATGATCTCGGTCACGTTGCACCAGCCCTCGATGTCCGCTTCACTGCCATCAGGATCGAATTCGATCAACTGGGTAAATGTGCTGCTCGACGGTTGCGGCTGCGATATAGCCATCAATCGGGACAAAAACAACTCCATCTGTTGAGACAGGCTTGGTTCTGATGCCAGCGCTGATGATCGCGTACGACTATTCTCCTCTGAAGTAAGCCCTTCACATCCCACTTCTGATAACAACACATGGCCATCATCAGTCAATTCTGGGTTCATCATTTCTGCCGAGCTATCGTGGGTAGGCGGGCGAGGAGAATAAAACCACGTATTAGAGACAATTGGCAATGCACTATTATTATTTCAACGAAATATCGACGGAATCCAAATCAACACTTTTAAATCAATCAGAATATGGCGACGCTCCACCGAACACGTCTCGCTGCTACGCGATGCCAACGGATTATCCTCCGTCCGCCGGTCGTCAGCAAAAGAGCCCGGAGTTGCGTCAGAGTGTAGAAACGTCAACCCGCGCTTGTCAGATGTCAGCCGTCATTCTTGACGTTTCTTGACACTCTAAATGTCGCGGCGCCGTCATACCTATATAATTAATACTCATCAAGACCATTCCAAAAAGCTCAAACACGATAGGGTTATCTGAGTTCCTATGGCCACTTTCCGGTTCCATCATCAGATCAGCTCCATATTATAATAATTTTGCATTGTCATCTGATTTGCACATGCCTGCAAAATTTCAACTCAATAGTAACCAGGAAGTGGACCAAATTTAATTTGCAAGTTTTGATTACAGACAAACAAACATCGGGACAGGTGAAACTAAATAAAAGCTTATAAAAAGTACAGCAAGTACAGATAATGCACATATTTTTCATATCCTGTAATGCACATGTGTTTCATAACCGTGAGTAATCAGGTGTATAATAATAACATAAAAATTAGCTTGACGAAAATAGGTGCTTTGAACATTTTTAAATAATAACATTTTTAAATAACATCATTAAATAATAACATTCTGCAATTGAATCTCAAAAATTTAATTCTGCTATTGATCGATCTCAAAAATTTAATTCTGCTATTGATCGATCTCCAAAATTTAATTCTACTATTGCTCGATCTCAAAAATTTAATCCTACTATTGATCGATCACAAAAATTTAATTCTGCTATTGATCGATCTAAAATTTAATTCTGCTATTGATCGATCTCAAACTTAATTCTGCTATTGATCAATTTCAAATCGCCATCTTTACTGCCAGCGGTGTCTTGCGTACGCATCAAAATTTTTTTACGAAAACGCCAAAATAAAGTTAGCCATCTAAATACTTACAAAACAGTTAACTTGAACCTCGCCTGGTGCATAAACTTGTTGATTTGTGCATCAGACGAGGTAATTTGATTCTTGAAACAGTATATAACACATATCCACGTTTCTCCTAAATCCTAATTCAACAAACGCATTTCTCACCATAAACAAACGTTCATAATCTCAAAAACCCTTCACCATACAGTCCCATAAACTTCAACTTCGTTAAAAAGCTCTAATTTGTATGCTAATCATAGATAGTTGGTATAATCCTCCTGTTTTGAAAGCCGGCTGGTGTAAAATTGCTTCATAATTATGTTACGGTAAATGTTTTGATAGGAAATTACGTATGCTGCCGGGATTTAGTGTGAAATTGATCAGTTTTAGAATTTACCGGGATTTTCTCGTGATGTGTTTGAAGCTTATGGATGAGGTTTGAACTATTAAGGCTTAATTCAAATAAGGTGGGAAAAAAATACAAAAATTATTTTTCGGACGTCGTCGGCTGCCTTCTTCACTCGTAACGCTGCTGCGCGGACGACGGCGCGCGATTCAAGCGCGGTCGCGGAGCCCACTGCTGCTAACTGAACAAGATTAGCATACATTAATTGACTCGGCTTGTTTTTGACCAACAGTTCAGTTGAGTTGCGAGTTGTTTACACCAGTTACGCAACCTAATTACTTTTGTAGTGAATATACTACACTGGTTAGCATAAAAATGAATGATAAATCCCCTTAAGTGTCTGTCTTTAAAAAAGAACACGTATTTCCTAGAACAAGTTTTGTAAAATATTCGAGTAAATCACGGAATTACCTAATACTAATAGAGTTTTCAGGCGTTATTTCTCTTTTTTCGCGTTGCCTTTTCGTCAAACATCGCGTTGGATTGCGTTAGATGAAGTAACAAGCTTTTAAACCATGCTCGATGTTAACCATAAGCGAGTGAAAGAGGACCCTCTTAAATATGTTACGCGCGGTGTATTGTCACCAACGTCACACTAATGTTGTTTAGGCAAGTTTGTGAGTGTGTATGTCTCTTACTTCGATGAAACGTGGTATACAGGGAGACGATGTCCTGGAATAGTATATAGAATACTCTTTATCCCAAGAGGTCCCTTGAAATAATTTTCTACTATCACGCAGGCGAAGCCACTGGCAGCTGTTAGCAATCAATATTTTCATAAACCATTAAATTACTATTTGAAAATAAGAGCATCTTCTCGTGCATTCAAATGGCGAAATAACTATAAACAATCGAAATTAATGACATCCTTAATGGCCGCCCAGGTGACTACTAAATTCGACCCAGATTCAAAATCCCGGAATCCCGTGAAATCCCAGCACTAGCCGTACGACCAACACTAACTCACCCGTTTCAATCCCGCACAAATCTCCGGACTAATGCAGGCGGCTAACGTCTGTGATTCCCACATTGCCCTAACATTGGGGAGCGGAGCTGAACGAGAAAGGAACCAGCTTTGTGCGAGGTGAAGAATTGAAAATTCTGTGAAGGCATTTTGAAGAGGTCACTTTTAGATTCACAAGTGTGACGGTGACGGACATGGGAGGAAATACAGAGAGTATTTGAGTTAGGATTTGCGTCACTCTTCAACTGCATGACATTGTTCGTAGAAGTCAGATAATGCGACACCGGTAGGTACAATAATTTCTGTGAAGGTGTCTTAAGTAATACAGAGTAAGGCCGCGGGGTTGTTTGAAAGACATTGTTCGTGACATAAAAGACAACTGAAGAAACACAGTCAGTAAAAGTCCATCACAGCTCTCGCTTCACATAGAGAGAGAGAAGTTTTTTGATAATTTCCACCTCAACAAAAAAAAGTAGATACTTTCTAAAAATCTTACATTGATATCCTTAAATACAGAATAAACGACAAAAACTGGTAAAGATAACTTTTTCGCAATAGTTTCCCACCAACAGGGGGTTGTCCTCGAGTGCACTTGCATAGCGAGTATAACGATAAACGCCGATTGGTACCACGTTCCATGAAAAAATGTCTAAGGGGCCCCTGCGAGTTGATTTTCTGAAGTTCCGAAAAAAATAAGTTTTACGAGGAAATTTTTATTCGCTAGCCAGCCTATGAGGTAATAGTCTCATCTGCAATGTCGTGTTAACTTTTGACATCGTTGAAAGAAAAAAATCTCAAAAATGACCAGTGCATATTTCAACGTCGTGTAAGTTTCAATTGATTAACTAGTTCATAGAAACGGATATAAAGTTTAAGTTAGACCGGCGATTACAAGAGAGAAAATTATTGTGAAGCACATTAAAAAAGGTCTAATTCAGAACTAAAAGTACCCCAGAGTTTGTAAAATATAGGTACCTAAAACCTTAACACTAAATTATACATCCCGAATTCGCATACAAAGATCTAAACCTCCCCACAACGATTCAGGACAATTTAAAACCCGTTAAGGGTCTCTAGATCCCTTTAATTCAGTGGAGTCCAGATAAATGGGAGCGGTATATTGGCCTACTATTAAAACTATAAATCTCGTGGTCAGCTCTATGAGGTAAGGGGAAATTAAAGGGATCTGGTAAGCCAGTTTGTTCTACCTGATTTGCTGGTTTTCGGGTAAAGCGGGAGTGAATGCTGTGGTCAGGGGTGCGGAGCGAGTTTTGATAGAGAATTTTGCTTTATTGAGTTGTGCTTGTGTTTTTAATCGACTTCAAAACGGAGGAGGTTATATGTTCGGCCATTGCCGTGACCGAATGCTGGACCAGGCACGGAAAACAATTTAAAAAAAAATAGTTTGATCATCGACACGCTTATAAATATACTTCCATTCCAAAGGGTTTCCTTCTTTCACAAGAAATACAATTCCCTGGAATCAATACTTCGACACCAAGATCTTAATTCCCTGCATCATAAACTAAGCAGACAATATTAGTAGGTAACTCGGAGGTCTCAAATTAACATGGCGGGCCGCAACTGTTACACACAGAATTTAATACGGGCCACATTAAGGGCCGACCGCATTGTCTTCCGCACGGTAGGATATCCAGACGTTCTGGCGGTACGGAGACTGAAAGGGGTTCAAATTTTTAGAAGGGAGCGAGTCTTTGACTGTCTTTGGGTACTATGTTAAGGTGGTATACCTTATGCCAGTATTTCTATCATCTACTTTTTTTCTATTTCCTAAAATTTTAAAATATACGTATAACAAGAGAGAGCAGTGGCGACCGAATGGTAACGGCCCCAACTTACGAGCTGCAGGTCACGGGTTCAAACCCAGCCAGACGCATTACTTAGTGTAATTTATTTCATCACCACTGCTCTCAAGATGGTGAAGGAAAACATTGTGAAGCAACAGGCATGTCCTAAAACCAAAAATTCGAGCACATGTGACTTTCACCAATCCGCACTGGGCCCGAATGGTGGATTACGGCCCATTCCCTCTCCTAGACACGCGAGTCCCAGCAGTGGGAACATAAAAAGGCTGATTATGCTTATGCTTACATATAACAGACTAGTGATCCCAACAGACGTTTTCGTGTCCGAAAACTGACTTATGGTCATAAAAAAAGGAGAACCCGATAGAAGGCGCTATTCACCGGATCCAATATTTGTTTTAAACTGTCTAGGAGGAAATAGGTGATCAACACCCGTACCGAAAAATATATAAGCATATAAATAATTTTAATAGGCTCACTATCCATCAAATTCAAGAACCTTGTTCAGCGGTCAAGTGCGAGCCTATCAAAGTTAAAAAAAAACCTGGTCATACTAGCGCACTGAGGGTTTCATACAAATCTACATAAACGGGTAAATAGTTAAATTCTCTAATCGAGTGTCAAGATAAATAATTTGTGATGCAACTGCTTTACGGTTTCCAGTCTTTTTCTTTTACTTGTTCTTTGACTTTTCTTCTTAGCTTTCAGGACTCTAGGTCAATAGAAAGGACTTGTTGTTGGTAGTTTTTGAATATATGCGAGCGTCAAAATATGTGTCCAAACGGAGCATAAACGGCCTTATCTTTAGAGTGCTTTAACTCAGCAAATTTATTTTTTTACTGCTTAAAGGGGTACCATATTTAAGTATTTGGTATTAATTTCAGCTTAATATCTCCATACATTCTTGAAAAAAAGGGATTTGACAGACGGACACAAGGTAATTCTATAAGGATTCAGTTTTTGCCGACTGAGATACAGAACCCTAAAAAAGTAACTTAAGAAAACACAAAAGAATCTTAAACCACGATTAAAAAAAAGTGTCCAAACTCTGCTACAACGTACTAACTACCCTTAAATCCACTAAAAGCCCAAATGCCGTCACCAATTTCCCGGCAGCCCAAACAAGACTTATCCGACCTCACCCCAACCGATTCTCACCCCGACCACGACAAATGTACTAATCCTACAAGTTTATCCTTGCGGCCCACTGAAATCTCCGAAACAATGGCTAGCATGTTAACTGCCTCGGGTGACCGCAAGGCTCTGTGCAGATTACTGGGGGACAAAGAGAGAGATATAGCTTCACCGTGGGTTAGAAAGGGATGGCATGCGGTTGCGTGTTAATTAAATTAAACGGGGCTAGCTATGGGTTAATAGCGAGTAATCGCGGTGCGACGCTTGTCTTGTAGATCCTGTGTGCTGTACATGCGGTGTGGTAATTGTTTGGCAGTTCTGATGTGGCGGAATGTTTTGATGGCTCTCGGTTTGTCGTTTACTGGAGTTAGAGGATTGATTCTTTATTTGTATGGGATTATGGTGTTTTGGAAATGGTTTTCTCGTATGGTTTGAATTTGTGGTGTCACTGTCCGTAGCCCATGAAATCATGGCCACGGGCTGAGGGGTCTGTCAGTCTCTTATTGACTACAACCACCCCGGTTTTCTCTCGTGCACTTGCATTTGAGACTGCGGATGCAATGTGACTTTCACTGCAACCTTTCCATATCCTACATTATCCCTATTGCCAGCATAAACATTCTGCATAAGCTTCTGCCAGTGGCTTTGCTCGCTTCAAAGCAGAAAAATATACCAAAGAAAAAAACTCCAGGAATAAAAAGTATCTCACATATTATTTCAAGATATAGCCCACCCGTGTCCTAAATTTCATTCAAATTTGTTCAGCCATTTGAGAGTAAAGGAGTAACAAACATACACACACAACCTAATCTTTCGCCTTTGTAATACTAGTGTGATGAATATCTACTAACAAAAGCAACCTGCTGTGAGTTTAAGCCAGTTGTAAATGATATCAAAAGGGAAAAGCCTTTTGTTCAACGACCCATATAAAAAAAAAACAAAACGAACTTAAAGCAACTCTATTATGCCAACATAAAACACCAAATGTTAGCTCACCCATATAAAAAAAAAAACAGTATTTTTAATAAAACATTGCCCTTAAAACCAGGTCCCATTCAAAATAATATTAAAATTTAATCATATATTCACCACTTTTTACTAGCCCCAACACTATAAATATCGTGGCGCATAAATATTCCACGTCTACCCTCCAAATATGAATTAATCACCAACCTGTCAACAAAGTGAAGTGTCATCGAGCTCGAAAGAGGGCGCTGAGATGTGTTCAAACTTAGGGATTCCAATTCGAGGTGTCATTGGAGAAGAACTACAGTAACACAATGGATATTTCGCAAGCTAATTCTTATAGAAACCTAACTATAACTAATTTTATTAATTGATATAAACTAGTGCCTGACTGCGATTCCACCTGTTATAAACTATGCCTGTTATAACTATGTTTGTTGACTATTTATAATCATATCTATTAACTCTTAAGATTAAATGTAGTTGAATTGACTTCATGTGATTGGTCGAGACTTTGACAGTTCTCGACCAATCATAAGCAAGTAAAATGGTGGGAAGTGTACAGATATTTTGAGTGGGATACTCGGCACTCTGGGGCATTCGTGTCGGGACATCCGTGCTAGTCACACGCATTGTATATACATAGTACTTTTTGTAAACTTAAGTAATAAAGGTGGTCTTCAAAGTCTATAAAGAGTGTTTTTATATTCCGAATCCTTACTTCTGAGTATTGAACCAGTACGGTTCACATCTCAGAAGTGGGATCAACAACCTATTGCCCACAAAAGGATCAAAGGCACGCTTAAGTATTTGGCATACCGAGAAAACGTAAGTGATTTTTGTTTATTTTATTTTCATTGTGATGCCTACCGTCATTAGTCATATTATTGCAATTTGTAATATCAATGTAAAATTGTTAATTACTTCTGAAATCGAACTGTATTTACCGTAACGGAGACATTCCGGAGGTTTATATGGTTGGTCATGCATGTTAATCTTGCCAGGGTACTCCCTGGAGATGAACATGTTTGATATTTCTGTTTGTAATTTGAGAATGAACTGATTTACCGTAACGGAGACTTCCGGAGGTTTATATGGTTGGTCATGCATGTTAATCTTGCCAGGGTACTCCCTGGAGATGAACATGTTTGATATTTCTGTTTGTAATTTGAGAATGAACTGTATTTACCGTAACGGAGGCATTCCGGAGGTTTATATGGTTGGTCATGCATGTTAATCTTGCCAGGGTACTCCCTGGAGATGAACATGTTTGATATTTCTGTTTGTAATTTGAGACTGAACTGTATTTACCGTAACGGAGACATTCCGGAGGTTTATATGGTTAGCCATGCATGTTTATCGTGCCAGGGTACTCCCTGGGGATGAACATGTTTGATGGTCTATAATAAAATACGTGAAAATTAATAAACATCTCGTATAAGTTTAGTATAGTTAGGGTTTAACTCAGGTGTTTTTTTTTATTTATTACATGTTGAGGCCGCGAGACCATGGATGAACATGAGTCTAGTTCTCGAAAAGAACGTGATAGACCTAGACGCACCCTTCGCAAGTCGATGACGCCGCCACTTCGAAGCCGCAGCCGGGGTCGAGGGCATACGCGTTCACCTGAAGAAAATCGTGGTAGCCGAAGCCGTCGGTCGCGGTCCAGGCGTTCGAAAGGAAGGCTATCGCGACCGACGATTAGTCGGTCTCCTTCTCGACCACATTATTCAAGAAAGGCAAATCGTCGTGCTAGGCGCTCCATGACCCGGTCGCGCACTCCAAGGTGGAACGAGACGTGCCGTGCAGAAGACGGGCAATCACCTAGGAGCAGAACTTGTCGCCTTCGTACACCATCCCGAGAAGAAACACATCGTGAGCGTGAGTTGAGTAATAATCTGTTTATTAAGAACTTTATTACTGCACTTAAGGGTATGAATAATACAAGCGATCGCGATAGGTATCCTGTGTTAAATAATGTAATTCCTGATTTTGACCCGTTATGCAAGGAACAAACGGTTGATACGTGGCTTCATAAGGTTGATGAATGTGCACAGATCTATGGTTGGAACGATAAACAAGTGGTCCACTACGCCCTACCGAAATTAACAGGGGTAGCTAAATCCTGGTATCAGGGTCTACCCTCATTACTATTTTCTTGGCCGGAGTGGAAGTTAAAGCTGAAGGAATCTTTTCCAACTAGGAATAATTATGCAGACTTACTAACGGAAATGCTGAATAAAAAGGTTCGTTATGGGGAGTCGTTAGAAATATACTATTATACTAAAATAAATTTTCTAAATCGGTGCGAAATATCAGGAAAACGGGCAGTTGACTGTATCATAGCAGGTATAGAGGATCGTGGTGTTAGGTTGGGAGCACAAGGAGCTGAATTCACGGAGCCGGAAATGCTTCTTAAATTTTTAAAAACAATAAAAGTAGGTCAAGATAGGTCCACAAACGAGCAGCAGAAGGTTAAGGATAGAGATAGGCGATCACAAAATAACATACTTACCGGTAATAAAATAGAACACGGTTTCCGTAAATCAACTGGGTCTAGTATGGTCTGCTACAATTGTAAAGAACCTGGTCACCCATTCTTTCGTTGCCCAAAACCGAGGATTCAATGCTCTAAATGCAATTTACTAGGACATAAGGATACTGAGTGCCCTGGGACAAAGCAAAGTACCAACGATAAACCAAAAGCAATATTGAAAGTAGAAAACACAGGCGATTCAAGTGCCAAGTATAGAATGCCTATTAAAATAAATGGGTTGTTTTCAGAATGTCTCGTAGATTTGGGAAGCGAGGGTACTTTGGTCCGTCTCAGTGAAGCTCAGCGCTTAGGACTAGACTGGAAGGTAGGAGTAGTGCCACTATTAAGAGGAATAGGTAACGTGCCATATAAACCCCTTGGCAAGACTAACGTCACGATCGAAGTACAGGGTGTAGTAGAAAATCATGTGGAAGTATTGGTAGTAGATGATTATTTAATAAATTTCCCTGTACTACTAGGTCACACTTTCACCGAAAGACCCTCGGTCAAAATAGTAAAGACAAAATCTGACGTCGTTTTCCAACGAGTTAGTGAGCAGTCCGTTTTGGTTTCCCCACTTTTATGTATAGAGGAGACGCGCATAGGGCGCGGTGAATTAAAAGCGATCCCAGTTAGTTCGTGCAATTCTTTCTCGGGAAAAATTTACGTGAATGGAACCGTGCGCAATATTGAAGGTTACGAACATTACTTGTTGCCCGGCGAGTATCAATTAACACACGGCGCGGGTAGGATTCTCGTTCAGAATATCGGTGACAACCATCTAGTTATAGAAAAGGGTAATCTTATAACTAGGAGCCACACTTTAACCGAGAGCCTTAACGTTCATAAATTAGATATTAGTGATCAGTCATCATTAGATGAAGCACCAATCAGTTGCGGAGGCAATTTAACAAAGGATCAAAAAGAGTCATTAAAGGTCTTGTTGGATAAATATAAATACTGCTTTTCCAGTAGTTTAAAAGATCTTGGATTTACAATGGCAACTGAAATGGTGATTCAACTAGATGATCCCGATCCTGTCGTTTATCGCCCATATCGGTTATCCTTTACTGAACGCCAGCTAGTTCAAGATATGATAAAGGAAATGTTAGAAAGTGGCATTATAAGGGAGTCTAATAGTCCGTACGCAAGCCCGATAGTACTAGTTAACAAAAAGTCTGGGGAAAAGAGGTTATGTGTGGACTATCGTGCACTAAATAGTAAGACAAAGAAAGAACACTATCCTCTCCCTCGTATTGAGGATCAGTTAGACTTGTTGTCAGGTAGTTCACTATTTGTTACCCTTGACTTAGCATCCGGGTACTATCAGATCCCAATAGCCGAAGGCTCTCGAGATAAGACAGCCTTTGTGACCCCTCAGGGTCAATACGAGTACAACAGAATGCCTTTTGGGTTAGTAAACGCACCATCGGTATTCCAGCGTACAATGAATAAGATCATTCACAATTCATCCGCTTCATCGTACGCATTGGTCTACATGGATGATATTCTGATCCCTGCCAAGTCATTTGATGAGGGGATGGTACGTTTGGAGGAGGTGTTGCGTTTGCTGGCACAAAATGGTCTTACCCTCAAAATGAATAAATGTAATTTCTTTTATGACAAAATAGAGTACCTGGGGTACGAAGTCAGTTCAGAGGGTGTTAGACCAGGGCCGCTTAAAACAGAGGCTATATCCAAATTCCCTACGCCAACAAATGTTCACGAGGTTAGAAGGTTCTTAGGGCTTGCTAGCTTCTTCAGGAGGTTTGTCGCGGGATTTGCTTTAATAGCACGTCCTCTGACTAGTTTGTTGAAAAAGGACTCTTCTTGGAGTTGGGGTAGTAAAGAACTAGAATCGTTTGAAAAATTAAAGGAGATTTTAGTACAAAGACCAGTTCTGGGACTTTATGATCCTAGTGCACTAACTCAACTCCACACGGACGCTAGCAAGTACGGGGTAGCCGGCATTTTAATGCAACAGGACAGATCCGGGGTGTTCAAACCTATAGCTTATTATAGCAGACAAACAAGTCCGGATGAACAAAAACTACACTCCTTCGAGTTAGAGACCCTTGCTATTATTGCCTCATTAAATAGGTTCAGGCACTACTTACTTGGTATTAGATTCACCATAGTTACTGACTGCAACGCATTGCGTACCACTTTGAGTAAACGCGACCTAATCCCACGAATTGCTCGCTGGTGGCTGCAGTTTTTAGAATACGATTGCTCAATAGAATACCGCCCTGGCGACAAAATGGCACACGTAGATGCCCTTAGCAGGGGTGCTATAGGCGGTACTTCAGATGTTGATCACGTGTTAGACATACTCTCGGTAGGTACTGACGACTGGCTAGCAACGGTGCAACAGACGGACGAAGACATTAAGAATATAGCGAATGTTTTAGGCGATTCCAAATGTAAAGATGCTATTGACATATTCAAAAACTACAAGCTTGTAAATGGACGGGTATATCGTGTGATTGACGAAAATACTATTCGTTGGGTTGTTCCGAATGGCACCAGATGGCAACTACTAAAAGCCAATCATGATGATGTGGGACACTTTGGATTCGACAAAACTTTGGCACGCTTGCAAACTACTTATTGGTTCCCAAAGATGAGAAGGTTTGTAAAAAAGTACGTCTCGGCTTGCCTTCAGTGCGCACATCACAAGCTGCCAGGTGGTTCCAGGCCCGGTGAACTACACCCCATCCCTAAAGCTATTATACCGTTCCACACCATACATGCAGATCATCTCGGTCCATTTATCCGCACCAAGCGTGGCAATACATTCATCCTAGTTATCATAGACGCGTTTACTAAATTTGTTGACATCACCGCTGTGCGAAATACCAAATCGTCCACAAGCATTAGGGTATTGAGAGAGCACTTTAGTTACTTCGGCGTGCCAACCCGTTTGATTACGGATCAAGGGACAAGTTTCACTAGTAGACAGTTTAACACGTTTATTCAATCATGTGGTATAAAGCACGTGCTTAATGCTGTTGCCACACCCCGAGCGAATGGCCAAGTGGAACGGTACAACCGCACCATTTTGGCAGCGCTCGGTGCAATGAACCACGATAAACCAAATGGTTTATGGGATGAACATTTACCTAACATACAGTTGGGTATCAATACCACTGTACATGCCACTACCAAAAAGACTCCAGCGGAGCTTCTTTTCGGGCGAAATCTAACCAATCCATCTGAAGGTCTGTTAAACGACATAATAAACGAAGTTACGTCTGAGGTTGGGGAGAGTCTGGATGATGTTAGGGCTACAGCCGGTGAGCTTATTAGGATACAACAGGACAAGGACAAGGAGCGATATGATAGGTACAGAAAAATGGGAATGCGTTTCAAAGAAGGTGATTTGGTTAGAGTAGTAAGAGCTGTGACGGGAATAGAGGGGCAATCTAAGAAGCTCGAACCCAAGTGTAAAGGCCCTTACAGGATTAAGAAGGTGCTTCCCAACGATAGGTTTGTGGTCGAGGACACACCCCTCACAAGGAGTAGTAAGAGGTACGAGGCTGTGGTGGCCATTGATAAAATATTCCCATGGATCTGTTTTAACGAACCCGTATCAACCGATTGTGAATCAAAGCCTAAAGATTGTGAATCTGAATGTGAAGGGTTGTAATTAGATAGATAGATGTTAGATATATTCTTTATATGACTTAGATGTATGGTCAATTCATTGGTGTTAATAAAGATAAATATTGTACATACGAGTTAAATAAGCAGGTAGATAAGAACACCGAATCAGATCATTTGCTATCCAATCACATTGTGTATTTCTAACATGAACAGTTAAAGGACTATGAGATGTCGATGTCACAATAAAAAGAAATGCCAATGTGGTTTTAAGTTTCGATGATTAATGTCATGTATCATCTAAATTATTCCATGTACTAGTGGCTGAAATATTTGCTGGTCAACGTCATGGACTAGTAAATACCGATTCATTGGTTAGAGTCACGTACTAATGAGTTGGTGAGGGGTATCAGGTAAAGGATGCCTCCCATTTTAGCAATTGGTGCATTAGTGGGTGTATC
The DNA here is from genome assembly GCA_961205895.1 of Mythimna pallens. Classification (NCBI taxonomy): domain Eukaryota; kingdom Metazoa; phylum Arthropoda; class Insecta; order Lepidoptera; family Noctuidae; genus Mythimna; species Mythimna pallens. Next base: position 25,134,644 of record OY540828.1, on the reverse strand, counting down.
TACTGGTCAAGGTCATGGACCAGCACATACACCTACTGCTGACATAAGAGACAGATTACGCTAGGCGTGTCAGGTAACCGACACCCTTAAAGATCATAAGCGTTTTATTAATCAAGGTCATGGATTAATAAATAATTTTACTGTTTTTTTATCTCAAGAAAGCTTAGACTAAAATTAATAACTGATATAATGATTAATTATTAAAGACGAAAGAGATGATTTATGTTTAATATGGTACATTTAAAATTTAAATATGATGTATGTAATGTGTTTTTTTTTTCTTTATTTTGGAATACATAAAAGTGGTTAATTAAAGACGAAACAGATAATTTATGTTCAATATGTTACATTTAGAATTTAAATATGATGTATGTAATGTTTTCTTTTCTCTTTATTTTGTAATACATAACAACGAGGGACTTGTTGGAAGTCGGATGGCCGAGCTGTTATAAACTATGCCTATAATTGTATATGTTTGTTGACTATTTATAATCATATCTATTAACTCTTAAGATTAAATGTAGTTGAATTGACTTCATGTGATTGGTCGAGACTTTGACAGTTCTCGACCAATCATAAGCAAGTAAAATGGTGGGAAGTGTACAGATATTTTGAGTGGGATACTCGGCACTCTGGGGCATTCGTGTCGGGACATCCGTGCTAGTCACACGCATTGTATATACATAGTACTTTTTGTAAACTTAAGTAATAAAGGTGGTCTTCAAAGTCTATAAAGAGTGTTTTTATATTCCGAATCCTTACTTCTGAGTATTGAACCAGTACGGTTCACACACCTGAAAGCAGGCAGTGATGCTATAGTCGGTATTGAATTGAAAACATACGTTTCAAAAATAAGGTTATATTTTCAAAGACCCTGTTTGTTGAGTTATGTCTCTTTTACTTTTATCTCGGTAGTATGCTCCCTTTGGATAATTTTCTCCTTTTAAGTGGATGAAGCCGCTGACAGTCTACCCGTGTGTCAAATTTCATAAAAATCCGTTCGGCAGTTCGAGCATAAAAAAACTAAAAACACACAAACTTTTACCTTTTTAATGTTAGTGTCAAAGATTCAAAACATTTTATTTCAAATAAACCATTTACAGGCACTTTTGAAAGGTCAAGAAATCAGTCAATTAGAAAAAAAAAGATACTAATTCCAAAGCGAAGATCTCTATGGAGAAGAATGTGCAAGAAACTCCATGGACACTCTTTTCAATCATGTTATGTATTACAAATATCTCGGTTACATCGTTCTTGTTGCTACTATCATGTGAGAACAACGTAAATAAAGTAAAAACAAAAACTAAATATAGATATCAATAGAATAGCAACTGGCAGCTAAGAGATGACCAGTTTCAACTGACAGCACCCGTTCACGGACATGACGCGAATATTAGCACCACTCAGCTCAACCATGTGAGTGATTCAGTAGATACATTTAAAAGAACGAACTTATTGTAAGAGATAAGTATGCTTAACCATTTTCTGGACTGGCCAGTTGGTCTAGTGGTGGTGTTTGATTCCCACCCAAGGCAAACGTTTGGTGAGATGAGCACGCGATCATTTGTTTTATGTCTGAGTGTAGCTTTATCTGTAATACGTAAGTGTTTAGAAATATATAAGTTTGTTTATTAGTTGTCTAGTACTCATATCACAAGCTCTGCTTAATTTGAGACTAGATGTTGTCGTTTGATGGTTGTGGATTATTATTATTATTGTCCCATCAAAATTTTCAGTCTAAAAATCTTGTCACTGTTCCTCCCTACTCTGTGCCTCAACCTCACAGTCTGAACGGCACAAGAAAGGAGCGCGAGCAGGGTAATTACCGGCATACATAATAAAAGCGATGAGTACAATTTTAAGCCAATAAATAACACGTAATACACCCGAAATTATGGTAACACATTTATTACAGTCACGACTTAATGGCTTAGTGTCGTACGTAGTTGTTTTTACTTGCCATGTAGTTAGGTAGGTAGGGAAAGTGGTAAGCATTCTATGGAATGAATCATATCATTATTATGGATGCAGTCTGACAAAAAATAGTGGCACTTGAGTAAGTCTTTAGTTCCTCACACTTAAGCGCCTGGCCCTGGAATGCAAAGGGCAATTTGACCCAAAAATCTTTTTACTGACCCTTATAGTTACTTGACAACCTGATGACAGAAAACTGACAGTAAGAGATTACAGGTCGCAAAAATAATGGTACCGACAACATGATCACTTGTTTACTCGTTTGTGTTCTTTTTTTCTCTCTATTTCGCTCTTACGAGACTTTAGTATTTGCTTTAACTACTGTTAAGGGCCTGAGCATACCACGTTTTATAAAGGCGCCGTTGAATCGCAATTTAGAAAGGTGCGTCGACGGCGCGCTTTCATCCTAATAAAGGTCTACAGGCTGTGTCTGACTCGCGTGCGTATCGCGTCTTTATCGCTACAAACGCGCGTCTACGGAGCGTTTAAAAAACGTGATGTGAACAGGCCCTAATAGTGAATCAGAAATGAAGATATCCGCGATTTTTCTAGACCTAAGCTCTGCATTTGACACTATAGATCATAATTTGCTTCTCACAAAAATGAGTCATTATGGTATAAGAGGTAAGGCCTTGCAACTGTTCAGTTCGTATTTAAAAAATAGAAAAATGTTTGTAGAAATTGACAAAATTCAAAATGGCTTCAAAAAGTCTCATAGATCACGAATCGTAAACTTGACCTCAGGTGTCCCACAGGGATCTATACTTGGACCTATTCTATTTATTATATTTATAAATGATTTGATTAATTATATAAATTCAATTTTACCTGACCTTGACATAGTAATTTTTGCTGATGACACAAATGCCATAGTAGCAGATAATGACATAACTAAACTAACTAATTTAATTAATGTGGCATTACAAGCCTTCCATGTGTGGTTTACTATAAACAAATTGTTAATCAATACTTCAAAGACCAAGATTATGTTATTTAGAACCACTGCCCGAAATAAGGACAATTTAGATATAACTTTGAACAATGAGAAAATTGAACTCGTAAATGACGTAAAATTTTTAGGTATTCATATAGACGAACGACTGAATTGGAAACCAGAATTAAAGGCAATTGATACGTCGATATCGTCTGCATGTTATGCTCTGAGAGTCTTAAGAAGTCAAATCAGTATAGAACAACTGAAAATGGTTTATTTTGCGTTAGTAGAATCTAAAATTAGATATAGTGTACTTCTTTGGGGTAATAGCTACGACTATAATAGTAAAAGAGCCTTCATATTACAAAAACGTGCAATCCGGACCATGGTACGAATACCACAAACTGAGAGTTGCCGACAGCATTTTAGAAATCTAGGTATCCTTACAATGCCGAGCATTTATGTCTTCGTTCTTTTGAGTAACATGGCCAAGTACATTCATGAATATGAGACTACAGAACAACGACAAATTAGGGAAGGTACACGTAGAAAAGATATTAAATATAACAAAATACAACCGAATTTCAATATTGTGGGACACAGTCCACAATATCAATCAGTTAAGTTATATAATAAGTTGCCTTTAGATTTAAAAAGCACTATCTACACTAGTACTTTTAAAACCCAGCTTAGGGATTTCCTGTTGAATAGGTGTCTATATTCTGTTGATGAATTATAAATTTATCTTAATTATTATTAGTATTTATATTATTAGTATTTAAATTATTAGTATTGTAATTATTATTATTGAAATTGTTTGGTTGAATTATTATTATGGAATTGAAAATGTTTAATTTATAATTTAATTATGTAATTCAGATACAAGCTTCTTGTTATTGAATAAATGACTAATGACTAATGACAGGAGAACCAAGGTTGCCGACATAGCACGAAGAATCACCAAACGTGAGTGGCAATGGGCAGGGCACATTGCTCGCAGAACAGATGGCCGTTGGGGCCGAAAGGTTCTGGAGTGGCAACCGCGTACCGGAAGACGCAGAGTTCGAAGGTCTCCTATAAGTTGGACCGATGACCTGGTAAAGGTTGCGGGAATCCAATGCATGCGAGACGCACAGGACCGTTCATTGTGGCGATACTTGGGGAGGCCTATGTCCAACAGTGGACGTCTATCGGCTGAAATGATGGATGATGATGACCGTTACTACCTGGACCTGAACTATTCTCTAAATATTCTCCAGCGTTTGATGTTCTATTAATAGTTTGCACGTATTATTGACATTAATGAAGAGTCGAAGTTGAAGTTGATCATGACTTCAAAGAAGAAGAAAGAAGAGGTTCTTAATTCGACTGAATTTTTATCGTCCTACTTGAGAGATAAACTTTAGCCAAAAAAATACGCGCAAATCTAAAAACTAATACGTTAATAAACGCAGTTATTTTGCACGCTTCCTGACTCTTTGTTCACACCAAAAAGTGTAAACAAATCCTTGGTCGCCCTTCATAAAATATGATCGCCCCACCCCACGTCTTGTTTGAGAAATAATGGATTCATTCTATATTCATTTACATAGCTAATAAGATTGGCTCGGAACTGCCTGTGTCGCTGAATTACCCTGTCAAATATAATAATCTTATTGCCCGTGTAAGGGTGGGTACTGATGGAAATTTGAAGTATTGAATTAATGAGTTTAAATCTTGTCGATGTCGTATGGTGTTTTGATGAGCAATTGGATTTGGAATAAAAATGTGATGGAGTAAAATCCACTGCTAAATAACGTTCATGGAGGAGGTAGAATAGCACATAATATTTCAACCAGAAGACATCCACCACTGGACATTGGCCTACCTCAAGTGTCGCCACATCCAACGGTCCTGTGCGTCTCGCATCCATCGGATTCCTACGACCCTCAACAGGTCATCAATCCACCCTGTGGAAGGCCTTCCATAGCTACGTCTTCCAGTGCGCAGTCACCACTCCATTATAATTCTATTTTCAAGTATTTTCTATCAGCCTTGAAGCTCCATATTTTATTTAAATAATACCGCCGTCTCGGTGGGTACCTTAACCATTGGACCCGGCCGTCATTTTGTAGGACTTTGACAGTCGTTACGGATTTTCAGAAACCAGGATATCTAACAACAGTCTTACCAAGGTACATCATTCCTAATTCCTGAATTCTGGAGATTAGACAGGCAGTTATTCCATGGAAAATATTTGTATCCAATTATATGGGCCGACCCAAAAATTGTTGTGAAAAGGCTAAGCAGATTGATTGAAATACAAATTCACTTGAAAATACCCTTCAGCTCATACTGATTGTCTCTTTCCTACGTAATTTTCTGGCTAAAACCATGGCACATGAATTCAACCCAGCTGCTGAATCTGTTCAAAAATTTCCCTCACGCCATAATTTAAAAAGGCCAAGCGATAAAAAAGCCAATTCCACTTAAACAATAATTTAACTTTCATGAGGCAAACGTGTTAATGACCATCCTTTCGCCAAGTGCCAAGATTTCTCCAAAAAAAAAGTCGCAGCTGAACCCGATTTTAGTCATTAATTCTGCGAGAGAGAGACAGCTATATTTCCAGTGTTACGTCTTCTAGTAAGTGACGTGATCCAATTTGAATTTTCTCCTTTCAGATTTTGTTATGTCAAACAGTCGTCTGAATTAGCTTTTTGTCGGGCCGTTTGATGCGAATGAATTGGATACGAAAATAAGGGGTTCCTAATATTGTTACGATTTGACAGATGACGAGTAATGAGGTTATTGACTGTACATTGATTTTTTAGATTTGGGTTGCGAGTAGGAGTACGATGTATTGTTTGAAGTTCGTTGTAGCTCTAGCTAATTATGGACGAAGATTATTTTTAGTATTCTTAAATTATTTTCTTTTTATCGTCCTTTTCACGCATCTTTTCTGGTTTTAGTTTTTTTTTTTTTATTATTGATTGTCTCGCTTTTGACTATTATCTAACCTGATGGTAAGCGATGATGTGGCTGAAAATCGAGCATGTTTGTTTACAAATAACCTATTTTTTAAGTTATCAGGAAACACAGACTCTAGTTCTATTCCATTCCTTAGCTATACGCACTATAAATGTGTAATTGCAATTTGACAATTTAAAATTCTAGAGCATGACCACGTCTTCTTATGATGCTGAGCATGCTACCCTAAGACAGTTTTTGATTTAATTATTTAATGATGAGCCAGCTCTTTACTTCGATTACGCCTAATAAAAAGAAATGGCTGCGATATACTGTCAAATGAGCCCTAAAGATTATGTTTTCACTCTTCCTCGAAAGTCGGTGAAATGACAGTTCTACTCTTTGGCAGTAAAATACCAGTACGATGTCGAATCAAGAAGAAATTTAACAAATTAATTAAAAATAATCTATATCTATTCAACGGGATAATTTAATGGAAGTTAATCTCAAGCAACTATGTTCTATTTTAGAACTACATACACGTACAAATAAAACATTACCATAAATCCTAATACCCACACCCTTCACCGTCACGACAGATGCACTTTCACATTTTATAATCGATTCAAAACTCAATAAAATTAATCGAGCATCAATAAATACAAAGCGCCGACAAACATCGATATATAAATTAACATTATCCCGGGGCGTATCGATAAAATTGTCGATTGTCGAAAGCTTAACAGAATTGTATGAATTATGTACCTATTCGATTGTAAAGTATTGTTCGATTCAATCGGATTGTAGTTTGACTCTATCGTGTTTATTAAGTTTATGTGGGAAGCTGTTATGTTCAAATGAATGTTTTTGTACTTTTGGTATTTTATTGTTCGTATTTTTAGTTTATTCTTTTGTTTCTAGTTTTACTTTTTAGTTTCTTGCATAATCATCAATAAATATTTTGTTTAAAATAATATCGAGAAAAAATCAAAAAGATATGCGTATTTTGTTTCAAATTAATATCGTGTTTTTAAAATGCTTGTTTAAAATCGTCTCTAATTTCTTGGTAGTTCCTTTGATGCTGAGGATCGCGACTATATGGGACGCGATCAGTGTTGATCGCTCGGTAGCTATATGCTGCTAGCACCAGCCATTACAGGACCCTTTTGCCAGTGGTTTACCTTGAGCGCGTTGGTACTCTATCTCTAATAATAGGACCAGTGATATATGTTTAAAACTTTTTATTCGAAAACAACATGAAGCAAACATTTTGCCTGGTGTTTCCCATTGATTCCAACCCAGCGTTGGCTGGTTGTTGGCTGCCAAAAATCCTACAGCGATGACTCAAGTCCAAACTATCACTAAGTACTCTGCATATTTCAGCATACTATTGTCCACCATCAAACTAAGGACTTATGCCCACAAAACGTAGTAATAAATACGTCCCTAGCACCCATAACTCAACTTGTGTTCACCACTATGTTTGAATGGTGGTATAAATGGGCATTATACATAAAAGCAATTTTTATTGCCAAATTTGACAGTAGCCCCTCAAGGCTTAGTCATAAGCGCAAGCGGGATTAACGCCAGCAAAGTACCAACTAAGTCTTTAAATTGTTTCTACTTATTTTATGTTTCTGACTTTTATTTTAAAGCGTTTATTGAGCTTGAACCTCAATTAGATGCCATTTGAATCAGCAGTGCCACTGTTTCTTTCAGATATTAGTAGATTTAGAAAGAAATAAAATTGCCACACATTTCGTAATACCTGCACCTCTTGAAATCGAGAATCTACAATGGTACTCACTAAAAAGTACTGAGCAAATGAACATCGTCAAGTCCTAGATAAAAAAAAAAACAATGCCTTTGATCTAGCTATTTAAGGAGTAGTTGAAAAACATATTTTACAACACACTTGCTCAGAAAGTGACTCTTATTGCACTGCACTTAGGTATATAATGGCACTCGTTACCAACCTGTGACATTTTGATTACCATTATGCACTAGTGCTATAATGTAGTTAAAACCTTTTTGTTAAACCTCTTTATTCGCAAAACAAATTTTGAATTCCAATTAAATTCCCGTTCAATAGTACCTATATAAATTAGTGTCTTACTAACTTATAATATTTCATCCAATTTACAAGTTAAAATGGACAAATTTATCTTGTACAAACGATTTATTTAATAAAAAAACATTTAGTAAATAAATCGTACCTTAAATTTTTTTTATTTTTTTTTTGTAGTATTTGGCCGCCATTTTCAGATGCGCGCGGATTTTGGCGTGTTTTTTTTATTCCAGTAAGTTCAGTGGCTGTATTACTTAATAAAATAAAATTAAATAATACAAAATCATTAAAATGTTACATCCGTATACTATTGACACTACGAAAGACATTATCGTAAAACTTTTCACGCAAGAAAACATAAACGGTGCATAAACGTAAGACTAGGCAGTATGATCAAAATACCTTAGCCTTCCTCTAAGGATAAATAAAATAAATGATGCGCGCGTTATGAAAACAGATTTTTACCGCCATGTCACAGAAAAATTTACTATTTTTACTGTTGTTTTCTTCACAAGTGTATTGTAAAACGTCGTATGACACACGTGAGTAATTAATGATTACCGTTCTTGGCTCTCTTAAGACCCTCGCCCGGCTCGGGTCTAAATACCGCCTCGACGGTAATCACTAACATTACACACTTATATCATAATGTACTATAATTTAAGTATACTCTGTGTCCTGTTTCATATGGAACCTTCAATATTAAGTAGGAGACGGGACATAGTTAAAATAAAAGGCAAAAAGGTAGCACTGACCTGAGGAGTGCTAGTGGATAGTGACCCAGACTGCTATGCCGAAGGTCGTGTGTTCGATTCCTACCCAGGACAAATTTTTGTGTGATGAGCACGATCATTTGTTCTGTGTCTGGGTATAATTTATCTATAATATGAAAGCTCTGCTTAGCTTAGGACTAGACAGCGTTGTGTGATAGTTGTGGAATATTATTATTAGTACTTTAACACTACTGGAATAAGCCCAGTGACTTAGAATTACGTAATAAAATGTGAGTGAAAGTTAAATAACTTTCATTACATACATTCTTAATTTCACTCTCCATTACACTTTTTATCTTTAACTTTTATAAAACACACCTGTGTTCTTTCAATTGACCTTTGCATCTCAGGAGTAGGTACAATATTGAACAATCCGCAACCCTGGCTCTACATTACACCTCAAAGTCCGTTTTTAGGGTTCCATACCTCAAAAGGAAAAAACGGAACCCTTATAGGACCACTTTGCTGTCGGTCCGTCTGTCTGTCTCTGTCTGTCTGTCTGTGAAGACCTTTTATCTCGGGAACGCGTGGAGGTATCGATTTGAAATTACTCAGGTTTGCGGACTCTTAAAACTGTAAAAAAATCAAACTTTTAAGTTAAGAGAAAAAAAGATACTTCGGTTTATGTGGCAAAAAACATACATTTAGACACTCTTGAGGAAATCAAAATTCATAGAGTACTTCCCGTTAACCTCTAGGTCATCCTGAAATTTGGCATAAAGCAAGGTCTTATAGCACAAGTATAGAAATAATCCATCTCCTCTCTTTCAGTCCATCCAAAGGTTGTCTGTAAGAAATTGCCCTGTGCGATAAGAATGCCCATTGTACACTTATTTTTAATTATGTTTGTCCTTATTTTTGTTTATGTGGTGTACAATAAAGAATACAATAAATAATAAATAAATAAATATAAAAACTGAAAATTTGTTATTACGTTACAATTTTTTTTTGAGATTGTAGATAAAAATCTTCCGTGTCTCCATTCCGGAATTGAACTACCTATTTATATATTTTTTTGTATTATTGATAGGCTCGCGTTTGACCACTATCTCACCTGATAGTAAGCGATGATGTGGCCGACGATGGAGCACGCTTGCTTAGAAGTAACCTAAATTCACTATTGACTTACGAGTCTACCTAGGGGTTTTCTAAGTTGTAGCTACATAGGTAAGTTTGTACGGAACCCTCAAGGCGCGAGTCCGACTGGCACTTCCCAGCTTTTCTCAGAAATGCTCACATTGATCCCCATCGCTGTAAGCTTACCCCTTACACCCCACCTAATATAAGAGGCGTAAAATGCGCCAGCACGTAAAAATATTGGGGATCCCTCGTTATGGGGGCACTTTGTCATCTCACCCTTTATGGGGCCCATGGTCATCGCTATCTGGACTACCATGCAAAATATACGACTAGTTTTAATAGTACTACAATATTTATGGGGTTTGCAAATCGTGCGTTAAGTTTTAACGGTTTCTCGTGAAGGGAGATTATTTAAATCGAGTTTAATTTTATAGGACTGCTTTGATATTTATTGATGTAGGTTTATAGTTTCAGTTGTTTAATTTATTAGAGTAACTCTGTATGTGTAATTTTCAATTTAGTACTGCGGTTAAATTTAATAAATTTAATTATCAATTTTCTTTTCGTCTGAAATATAAATTGGTTTGTGAAAAAAATCTTTTTTTAGTAAACTGACGTTTAGACTGATTTAGGATTGATTAATTTTAAATTTAAAATGGTAACACCCTTGACTTGAATTTTCAGGGGCTTTACTATGATACGTCAAAATGACAGGCGTATGAACGATAAAGAGGAATACAACTTTTTTTTAATTGATATAAACTAGTGCTTGACTGCGATTCCACCTGATGGTAAGCACATGATGCAAACGTTAATGGTGAGGCGCACTAGTTTATTAAGAGCCTATTCTTACTAGCCTAGGAATGGACTCTAGGGATGGAACTATACACCCTACATGGCTCCATCCCTTTAACAGTTCAGTTTAGGTAATGTTAAAAGCTCGTGGTCGGGCCTCATCTCTCTTTTGAACTGATTTTGTACAGATTCTACCACACATCACGGATAGCTTATCATAGACTCAAAATAGGACATCTGCGTCCACTTATATCCTATCCTTCTACCCATCATTAACAACCCCTTCCCTTCTGTCACTACTTCCAAAGCCACTTCAAACACATCCATTTTTAACTCGATTCGTTTCACGAAATAGTGTGACCATACATCACAGTACCACCGGACATGTCCCGACACGGTTGCACAATCATTTTTCATTACGCACGATTCATTAACATGTAGGGGACGGCCAATTATGTCCGCACCATCCATCACGACACCCTAGCATTTGATATTTTTACGTCGCAGTAAAATTTTATTGATGGACATTTGAATAAATGTCTAGTCGTTACACGTGGGTTTGGGGGAACTGGATATGCTATTTGTTTTAATTTGATACTTATGTGTTGGCGATAATGTGAATCTATTTCTTTTTAGGTCATTCTTGTATATTTTTTGTTTCGACAGTCACGATCAAAGGAGATTAGGAGGGCACAAGAGATATGGACTATCATCTCTTTTGTGTAGTCATATAAATAACAAGAAAGAAATTATCTTAAGTGGACATAAAATAGGTTGACAGTTAAAGTAGATGGGAAAAAACCCAGAGGCAAAAGTCCTATACGTTCGTCAAATCAAATCCGTGTTACACTGGAGACTTCAGTCTGCGATGCCATCTACACCGCCGAAGATAGGACCACATGGCGAATTATAATCCACAAAAAAGTATTCGTCGAGGTCAGGAGCCTCAGCATTTAGGATAAATGACGCAAGGAGGAAGGAGGAGGACATAACATATAACAACACAACATCCACTTGAACGCAGCATTACAATACAAATCAAGTTAGCAGTCTGAAGAACTTATAAACACTACGAATTATAGGTAGGAATTTAGTTGAGATCAATGCTTCTCACCTTTTTTGGGACGACTTTTGACTTTTTATTGTTAGGAGGAATTAGAAGTCCAGAAGAAAATTGTTAATCTAAAAAAAAAAACAATCATTTGTATAATATTGTTTATTGGTGATATAAATTTTTGTTAAGTCCAATCTGCAAAGCCTGGAGCACAGGCGCAGGGTAGCCAGCCTTTTGGTATTTTACAGGATGTATTTTGGAGAGTGTGCATGAGAATTGTATGACTTGGTTCCTCCATTACCTTTCTACCATCAAACAATCCAATGTTCGGCAATTATCTTTACATTGTTAACACCTCTACGGTCAGGACTAAGCGTTTTGTCTCGTCGTTTATACCGCTTACACCAAAGAACTGGAACAATTTGCCTGCTGCGGTCTTCAAGTCCGATTATAACTTTGGTGTCTTCAGAGCTAGGGTAAATAGGCTCTTAATAAACTAGACCGCTTCACCATCAACGTTTACATCACTGCTTGCCATCGTGTGGGATTGCAGTGAAGCATTAGTATATATTATTATTTTTTTAAGTTAAAAAATTTAAACTTAACTTACCATATTTTAGTTCTTATAGACCACTACAGGTTGGGAACCATTGTTTAGATTAGCACAGATATATGATGAAGTTTTACTTTAAGAAAGAAATCAATAATGAAATCAAACTCATTCAATATTCATGAGTGTCACTGATGTCTGATGCAGTGACACTTGGAATAATGACGTCAACCAACTTGAGAGCAACTGTGCAAGGTCTCAGGTTCAGTTCTAAGGTCAAACGATTTATGTTTTCTGAGGTCGGCGCGTAATTACGTCAATTACTTTCTTGTTCTACTGACAGTTCGGATCGTTGGAATCGAGATTGATTGATTTATTATTGTTTATTGTACCGACTATGTCAGCTACTGTCGAGCTGTTATCAGGCTTGTAATCTGTGTTTTGTATTATGATTGTTACGAGGTGAATTATTTCTATTGCGATTGTCATTTGTTTCGATTTGTTTCGTTGCTGTTTTCTTTCGATTGTTGCTTGGCTTGACATTTGACATGCAAATGTTTTTGTATGTTAACAACCCTTTTCTGAGAATTTAAAGGCACGTGTGACACTAGTGAAATTGACAATACCTATAAACAGACAATTTTTTTTTTATAGGCGCGTTTGATCTCTATATCACCCGATGGTAAGCGATGATGTGATCGACGATCGAATACACTTGCCCAGACATATTCACGCTTGATTTAAAGATCCCAAAGACGTACGACTGTACGCACAATGAATGTGTTCCCAAAACGCTTTTTTACAAATGGTGATGTCGACCAGGTACTGATGGCACAATGCCGTACGTCTAGCGGTCCAAAGATGGAACAGGCGAAACCCTGACGAACATTCCCCGAAATGTAAACGATAGAAAACCTACAGACTAACAGCTCGGCTTCGATGATTGAGACTTTGGAGTTTTGACTCGACAAATGCATCTTTCCCGACAATTTTTTTGACTTGTTTCTGTATCAAGCTGGAATTTGACAGATCCATCAAAGATGAGAGCAGTACTGCATCCACGAGTGAACTTGCACTTGATAAAGGTTACAGCTGTTCAGGCGTGAAATACCGTCTCACGTTTGCTAGGATCACGAATTATTTGAAAGCCATTTAGCTAAAGTCAGCTTCAGCCTAAATCGAAAATGAATTTTTATTTTACCCCCCAAAAAATCGGTAAATTGGCTCCGTTTAGCGGAAAAAAAAAAACATATGCCTGGCTCTTAGCAGCTTAAACTGGACCAAATTGAATATTTTCTAAAAAAAAGTCTTTCAATGTCTAAACTTTTTCTGAATTATAAGTAAAATAATTGCAATTATTTTATTTCATTTCATAAATATACTGCTTCTTTGCATTTAAGAATGGGGTGTTAAAGACTCGGTAGACACTTGTTGTCAGCCACGCGTTGTAGTGCCTCAAGTACTCACGTGGAGCACTATTGAGGACTTAATGAACGTCACCGATGTTGCGATTCACGCAGCTAAAAAAGAAGACGGCAATAGTCATCAACCTAGAACTTTCAAAAAAACCCCATCCACTACAAATCACTGTAACATCTAAAGTGTTATCCATTGCGTTACAAATGCATGTTATTTTATTTTTCATCTGTTATTATCATTATTTATATCGCTCTCGGATTGTGCGACTAATAAATCGTTGCGATTTATTTGCGTTTGCACATGTCCCTGTCCCCGTTGCTATTTGAATGAATTAAATTTGTTTATTGCCGATAACTAGTTATAAGAAAATTATTTTATACAGTATTGCTAGTAACTTGCTTTCTTGAAAAAAATGGTAAATGGTATAACCTACTTCCTATTCCTACATCTACGTTAGGATATTATCAAGAAAGCATCCTATTAATATTATTAATGTAAAAATCTGGATGCCTGTCAGTTAACCTGTCAGTTTTTGTTCTAGTGGTTAGTGGCCCTGACTGCTATGCCGGAGGTCGTGGGTTCATTCCCACCAAGGAAAAATGTGTTTGTGATGAGCACAATCATTTATTCTGTGTGTAATTTATCTATAATATGTATGTATTTAGAAATCTTTAAGTATGTTTATCAGTTGTCTAGTACTCATAACACAAGCTCTGCTTAGCTTGGGACTAGACGGCGTTGTGTGATAGTTGTGTAAATATTATTTATATTATTTAGTTAATCACGTCTTATCGTACAGCAATATCTGTCAGCACCGAATCGCACGTTTCTATGCTTCTATTCTTTTCTGTCACATAGAACTGTCATTTACTAGAGCGATAAAGCTGGAGTGCGATCGCATGCGGGAGAATTAATATGGCGCGGCGGTCGGTAACATGCACGCAATGATAGAAGTACCTATAGCAAAGTGTGATGCAGTTTGGCCAGCTGTAACTAAAGGGGTGCACGGATTTGAATGTTTATCACACGGGTAGGCCATGCTCCCAGATAGGGTACAAGCTATTTATAATTGTAGCACTTCCCATTGGAAAATAAAAAAAACTGGGCAAGTGCGGATCGGACTCGCGCCCTGAGGGTCCAAACTTTTCTATGTAATTAGTTCAATTCCGGAATGGAGTCTTGGAAGATTTTTCCGAATCGCAAAAAAAAAAATATGACGTAACAACTTTACAGTTTTAAGATTTATTTCTATATTTGTGCTATAAGACCTTGCTTTATGCCAAATTTCAGGATTCTGGGTCAACGCGAAGTACCCTATGAATTTTGATTCCTTTGAGAGTGTTGAAATGTACGTTTTTTGCGACATAAACGGCCATATCTTTTTTTTCCGTTAACTTAGAAGTTTGATTTTTCACAGCTTCAAGGGACCGCAGATTTGAATGTAAAGCTTTAGTTTCAACTCGATACCTCAACGCGTTCCCGAGAGGAGGTTCTTGACAGACAGACAGACAGACAAACAGACGGACGGACAACAAACTGATCCTATAAGGGTTCCGTTTTTTCTTTTAAGGTACGGAACCCTAAAGCTGACAATCCCGTGGACAACTTAACTACTTGACATCAGCTAGTTTTTAATTATACCATCGGTTGACATCCTACAAACTAGAACACATCGGTAAAGTATCCAGTTTTGCCCAAAACTATTTTAAAACATTCAATCTATCATTAGGTGAATTAGCTGCCAAAGAAGAAGAAATAATAATATTAATAATTTTAATCCAATATTTACTTTATTAATTTGCAGTACACCACAGAGTACCCCCTTTTTTCTATTTCAAGTTCTTAGAGTCCATCCTAAGGTTGTCTGGTAGATATTGCTGTCAGCGATAAGACCGCCTTTGTACCCATAGATTTAAGTTTAGTTAGTGTAAAAGTTTTGTTACATATGGATGGATGGAAAGGGAGAGTGAGACCAAAGAAAAGATAGATGGATTGTGTGAAGAGTGATATGAAAGAAAAGGAAGTAAGTGATAGCATGACGAGTGACAGGACAGAGTGGAAGAATAAAACATGTTGCGCCGACCCCAAATAACACGAGAAAAGGGCAGGAAAATGATGATGAGTGTAAAAGTTTTGTTACTATTTTGGTGTACAATAAAGTTTATTCTATTTTATTCTAAATAAAATAGATTGCCTCTCATCAAAATATTTCTTCACACCGCCACAAACACTCCCAAAGGCCAGCCCACATCACCGCAAAACTTTTAAGTTCATGCATTACAGCAGTGTCCCAATGAAAAATCACTCTCGTCCCCTCACAGTTGCCACTAGATGAATGGCGGCCATTACCCTGGCACGCCACACATATCACCGTGTCTCGATGCCCGCACTCCGCGTCATTTCAATTTATTTACGTATCCACAACTTTGAGGGTCTCGTTATAAATGTAAAAAGGAAAAATAAAAGAAGAAGAGCATTTCTTTTAATTTTTAAGTGTCAAAAAAATTCTGCTCTTTAAAATTAATCTCTGGATTTGAGGCATATCCACTTTATTCTTTCGCTATATGAAATTAGTGTAAGTACAGTTTTAACTGTACCTAGTTCCAACCTCTGGTTATAATACTGCTATACTATTTGTGACAGTCATGTGATTTGAACTGTTATTTACCATAATTAATTTATTTTAAAATATTAAGCGATTTGCTTCGTCGTTTATACCGCGTACATCGAGGGACTGGAACAATTTGCCTGCTGCGGTCTTCCCGTCCAACTATAATTTAGGTGCCTTCAAGGCTAGAGTGAATAGGCTCTTAATAAACTAGTGCGCCTCACCATCAACGATTGCATCACTGCTTACCATCAGGTAGGATCGCAGTCAAGCACTGGTATATATATCGAATAAAAAAAAAATAAAAAAAAATTAACAACACTATTTTGATACTTTATATTATTTAAGTATGCATCATCTATACACATATATTACACTCCAAAACTGTTTTACGTCCATTGCGTCACAACCACAGGTTCCGTTAAAAACCAGCGTCAGGCACTAGTTGTCTGACATTCATGCTGAACTGGACCTATGTTGGTGCAGGCGAGAGGCACACAACTACATTTTTGCTTCTATTTTCAATTTTTGTTTCGTGTTTACCCTATATTATGTTTTTGCTTTGTGCTGTACCAAAAAAAATATTTTTCTTTCTTTTATTAAAACTATGAGTTTAAAGCTTGACTACAACTTTTTTTCACAATTACCTACAGTTATTATTTCGAGAAAGTACCGTTTCTCCATGTTAAAGACCTAAAAACATTGAACGTAAAGAAAATATTGCACTGATTTCATAACGGGTTTTTATTACCATACAATACATTAGTTCTGAATATTGCAGTACACACACGATAGTTCGTATGTAGCTGAAACTACCCTCATAAAGATGCTAAAAGAATAGCCAAGTTTTATTCGTGAAAGAACTCTCTTCTATATTTATCTGCCCCAATACAATAAAAGCTATTACCGTAATACTAAATTTTCACTACATTTTAAAACGTACGAACTCTTTTCACCAACCATTGCAATAACAGTATTTTTCTTTTCTGTAGTGATGTGCAGTTTTTCTTTTTATCGATATCCAATTTTTTTTATCTGCAAGATGTTTTTTACCGGTCAGATTTTTTCCAATATATTTTTTCTTTTTATGAAAAGTTTTTTCGGTAACTTTTTTTGGTACTTTCATAGGTATGGCGAATTTCTGTTAAAACTAATTTAATGTAATTTTCCAAAAGCCTTTTCACATTAAGTCATGATCCAATGTTCCAGAAATTAAACTTTGACGACTAACATTAAAAAATGATATATTTCGATGAGACTGTTACAAGTATGATTAATGAACGCACTCGTAATATTATGATTAATGTACTTTATACACAGCAATTACGACACGATTAATGTTCACGTTTAATGTATCGTGAATCTGTAAAAAATATTTTGACGTACTGGTGATTATAATAAAATTGTGGATGAAATCATTTGTCATATTTTTTGAGCGTAATTATAAGATACAACATGTTTACTGAAGGACAGCGTTCATAGCATATAATTTATGAAACCAATATGGCGTACATATAATATTATATGTCTAAGATAAAATAATAAACAGAAGAAGAGCTACTAATATTTTTAAATTGATATCTTTTATTCTGATTGACTTTCTGATTATTTGTAATTAATTTTATTTGCTTGTTTTCTTTTTGTTTTAATTTTTTACAATGTATACAATTCTTTTGGAAAAATGTAGTGAACACATTTCTAATTGTACTACCTGTAAACCCTGTGATTATTTTTTACAAAATAAACGATTGATTTAGTAACTTTGCAGTTTCTAAAAGTAATAAAAGAAACTTGGAACGTTTAAAAACATATTTGAGTTTCTTGTGAAAATTCCAATATTATTATGTAATTGATATTAGTAAATAAACGCTTACATAATAATAAACTATATTTTAAACATAAATAACTTACAAAACAGAACACTTATTGGCATAGTATTTAACTAAATACAGCAGCATCTATCGACAATAGATCAACAGTTACCACAACACTATAGCAGTATTTGAATTTGTCGAAGTTTTACGAGCGGCCGCGAACATAATGCGGATGCGAGCGAGACGTATTGAACAACAAAGATCATGCCTTCGGGGATAGAACCTTAAAACCACTAGACGGAAAGAGTGGCAGAAGATCCGAGAGGTAATAAATAGGTAATTATATCACCCAGCGTATTTATTCGGAAGCCTTACTTCATCATCATTATCATCATTTCAGCCGGAAGACCAAAAAAAAAGAAAGCTAAAATGTCAGTCATCAAAATCTTACTTTTTTTTATGAAAATAAACCAAGAATGGGTCTATAATTTAGGATTCGGAGTTTGTAGGATAATCAGGAAAACACACCGACAAGAAGATCTACAATGAATAGAAGTTAAGTCTACGTTACCTATTATGGTTATTGCTGGCTAGTTTAGTGAGAAGAAAATTGGTAACGAACTTGGAAATCCATCATAGAACTGTGGTTAATGCTTCCATAAGGAAGCACTAACAACGTATAAACGTTGTTAAAAATGATACTTCTGTATTCCCTTCTGTTAGATCTTGGAACAGTTTGAACATAGGGGTGGTGGATTATGAGATTCTTAGTTTAAAGTTTATTACTGTTTTTATGTTTATTTGTTTAAGCTTTTGTATAGGCATTTCGTTCGTTCCCTTTGTTTCGTATTATACTTTTACAGACATCTTGTACGTCTATTTTACCGTGGGTGGAAAGAGGTGTGTCTTGCCAAACCAACTAGGAGGAAACACTGTTTCGGAATTCGAAGATGGAAATGTTATGTTATACAATATTACGGGAAAGAAACAATACCAATTTGGCGAGCATTATCTACGTTATAACATAATGTTGATGAGAATGTTAAGATGGATGTGTGATGTGACGAGAATGGATAAAGTTAGAAATGTTTTTAGTTATTTAGTTTGAAAGTGGCGCCAGTGACTGAAAAGTTGAAAGAGAATCGTTTTTTCTTGGTATAGTCATGTGAAGAGGAGGGATAAAACGCATGTTGCTAAAAGAGTTATGAGTTTACATGTGGATGGATGGAGAGAGAGGGAGGCCAAAGAAAAGATGGATGAATTTTGTGAGAAGTGATATGAAAGAAAGGAGAGTTAGTGATAGCGTGACGAATGACAGAACAGAATGGAAGAAAAGAACGTGTTGCGCCGACCCCAAATAAAACGGAACAAGGGCAGGAAGATGATGATGATGATCTACGTTATAACATAATTAATAATAATAAAGCTTATTTCAGACTTTACAGTACGTCCATAGTTTTGTTAGGATTATGGAGTGTTGGTAATAGTAGTGCTTGAATAAGTAGGTATTATTAGTTTCTACTATTTATTTATCTTATTTATGACTGTCGCCAACCTGTGTCTCTGTAAGGGGCAGCCTGATCTGGTAGTCCGGTTCAAAATGCTGTTGTCACTACCATGCAGGCGCCGTAGTAAGGTAACTGCTTTTTCATATTTATAAAACTATGACACTTGGGACTAGAAAAACTTGTTAGAAGTTTCCACCACAAATGGGACGTTCACACAATATTGATGTCTAGCTCCTCTATATAAAATATAATAAATAGCCGATTCGTTATTTTAGCTAAAAATGCATACTACTGAGTATAGGCTACTGGCTAACTTCGCCTCATTGGCGTGGCTTTCACCTGGTCACTGGTCAGATAATTGTTTAGGTGGAAGTTGGAGTTGGATACGAGACAAGTTTTTTTTTTTTGGTGGGTAAATCATCTTATGACATCCCCCGCTCTTGGGCGGAGCGAGAGATAGTGTCAGACTTTTACTGACTAAAAACGCACTCCTGTTCCTTCGTTGCCTTTTGTACCAGGCCCGAATCTTGCTTTCAGAATCAGATCTTTTGCCCCAGTAGACTTCGATTCTGCTGGGCCCCTACAATTGCTGACATCTCCTTGAGGCGCACGTGGAACAGAACGCGATCCGGATGGTTACCGGACGGTCGTTCGGCGAGCTACTCATTGCTCGCCACAGATCAGGATCGACGGTTGTGGAAACACTTGTAGGTGATCTCTAGCAGTGGGCAATGGTTGAAATGATGAGATAATTAATGCAGTACCGGTCAATGTCATCGTACACGCTGGCAGGCCAAATAAAAGTAGAGAAAAAAGTATCCCCTTCTAAAAAAAAAACAAATCAAATAATTTCAAAACTCTAACCGTCGATCAAACAATGGAGGATGAAAGCAATAAAAAAGAAAAATAAATAACAAAAAATATATCGCTACGCAGCATTACACGCGAATTGAGAGAGTACATTAGTTATTATAACACGACAAAATATGTGTAATAAAAAGTAATTTATCGCGCAAATAAAATATAACAGTGGTTAGGGCGGCAGATGGGGCGAGGTGGGTGAGGGTGGCAGTGACAGCGGATAGCGGATCTACTTCCACTCCATGGCCACACATCACGAAACCAACTACGAAGAATTTGCAAAATCTAGTGGATTCCTTTTCCGAAAATCGAAATATATTTCTAGTCTTCATTTCTGGATAAGGAATAATATTTTTTTGTCTTCGTTCCGTCGGTTGTTGACTTGAACATACATTATGCTCGAGCTCTGTAAGTAAACTAGAGCTCGAGCATATGTTTTAAAGAATAGAAACTAGTCTTTAAACATTGTAGTTTCATAAATTAAAAATTTTCAATCAACGATTGCATCACTGCTTACCATCAGGTGGGATCGCAGTCAAGTACTAGTTTATATCAAATCAAAACACTAACACAGACTTAAAGACAATTAACTCATTAAACTTCTATATTTTTATTCGAAAACGAAAGAAAAGAATGATGAATTGTGTGAACAGTGATTTGAAAGAAAAGGAAGTTAGTGATAGCATGACGGTTGACAGGAGAGAATGGAAGAAAAAAACGTGTTGCGTCGACCTCAAATAAGATGGGACAAGAGCTAGATGATGATGATTTTTATTCGAAAACCGAGCCAAATGTGTCTTTAGCCAACTTCACAACACAGAGACAGTTTTATGTTTTATCAATCTACAACAAGAAGTTCCTTCAAACTCATTACAAAAAATTAAGTGTTGACCGACAAATGTCTTCCGCAATTTAATTATAGTCCATTTGATTCGTCTCTTGTCAGTTTGTCACTGTACTCAACTCTGCCAAAGACACAAATGATAAAAATCCCGAAATAAAACACTTATGTGGCACATAATGAGCGACAATAACATTTTTCAAGTTGACAAAGATACATTTTGACGACAGCACGTTATTGTCTACCATTTGCCAAATAATCATTCAAGAGTCTACTCTTCATAAATAACGATCATTATTCACAATTTATTGTGCGAAACAGAAGTGTTGCAACAAAAATAAATAATTGTTTTGACTGTTTAAAAATTACAAGGACATTATAATGAGTATAGGCGCGTAGAGATATTGCAGATTGCTTTTTCATCTACACAACATTACATCACTCAAAAGGCAATGGAGAGGACTATGCCCGGAATTTTCTTGCGTGATTGGATCAGGAATGAAGATATCAGGTGGGATCGCAGTCAAGCACTACTTTAGATAATTTAAATAATATATATATCTGCAGAACAACCGGGTAAAGTTAAACTTGATTGGCAGTGAGCAGGGCACATTGCTCGCAGAAAAAATGGTCGATGGGCGGAAAGATTCTGGTGTATCGACCGCCTACCGGTAGATGCAGCGTTAAAAGGCCCACAAGGTGGACCGATAACCTGATGTCACGAGAATCTGATGAATACGAAACGCATAGCACCCGGTCACTGTGGCGTCACTTGGGGCAGACCTATGTTCAGCAATGGACATCTTTCGGCTGTTATGATGATGATGACAGCTATAGACTATATCCCACTTTTGTCTTATCATGATTTTTAATCAAAAATCAACACCTACTCTTCTTTTAGTGCCAAGGCTTAAGAATGAGCAAATATAAACTTAAACATTACACCAAAAGATTTTCTTACACTGTCACACTCTTCACAGGGTAAAAACGCCCTTCACCGTCCGCCGTAACTCGACCCCACCTCACGGGGATATATTGACAGAGTCCTCCGCTACGGCTGCTGGGGAAAAATGGCGGTCATTTGTTGGCGTCACCGTTTTGTACTGTTGCCTTCGAGAGGCGAGATAATGGCTGATTTATATGTGCGATTACACTGACGTGACGAGCGCAGTCGGGCGCTTATTGCTCGAGATATTGGATGCTGAATATTCTCACGCTGCGTGGCTATAAGAGGATTATGACGTGGTATTTCGGAAGTGGTGTGGTGAGAGTGGGTTAAATGGGTGATAGTGAATAATGGAATTAGGGTTTTTGTAATAAAGGTCGGTCTATAAAGATACGACGTAAGAATATTTAGCAAGATGATAAACTTGAAGAGAAACAGACTCGTTAATGAAACACCAAATGCAACATTTAAGATTTTTAAACGAGTTAAAATTAAACAAACAATGCGAGCAAGCAATATGTGAAATCTTTCTTTTTTAATTTTACACATTTCATCTCCTCAAAATATCTTAACGTAACAGAAATTATGACCACCATTAAATAAATAATTTAGAGCTCTCAGAAGACATTAACATGAGAAATGTGTTCCCCGGCACAAAAGGTAAAAACATCACTCACGCCACCTCGACGGCACTTTGAGCAACAAAGCCGATCTTTCTGCTCTTTACAAAATGGCTTATGACATATCGCATAACAAGCGTTTATGCCTTACACTCTGCCACAGCGTGGCAAAATCCTTTACATCCTAAATCCGAAACTTACAGTATAACAAAAGATTGCACATAAATATTTTAGACTGTGACAAGGTGAGTGTCCCAGTTGTCGGTATATGTATAGGGGAATTCACAGCTGTTATAATAATGAGTATTAATAGGTTCACCACATAAATAACACGGCACAAAGAGCTTAGGGCCGCGGGACATAAAGCCGATACTTCAAAACCATTAGCAAGAATGTGAGTGCTTGGAATGGGGTGAAATGTGGGTATGTAGGATAGCGTGGAGCAGTCCGCGGGTAGAGTACACGTTTGTTTACATGAGATAGTTTATGCCTTGTCACATTGCAAATCATAGTTATTGTCGTTATTTTAGGGGAGTGCCTTTGTATATAATTTGTTTCGTCATTTTAAGAGCAAGAACTCACATTGGGATTTTCCTGTATAATGGGATTATCAAGCTAGAATAATTTACATAAATGTATGAAAAATAATTATAATCATTTGTAGTTCCAGTGTTTCAAATTAACTAACAACTACTACAATGCGTTCCAAATAAGAATAGCCATGCCATCAATTGCCATGTTATGACATCACGTCATACCGTCAAATCGAAGAATTATTACGGTGAGCAAGACAAGATTTTTTTTTTTACGAACTGTTAACGAAAAAAGTTTAATCAGAATCCAGTTCTTCAATTTTGCTCATCTCTGAGTTCTTCAAATTTGCTAAATTTCTTGCGATTTGACAGTATGACGTGACGTTATAACATGGCAATCGATCCTATTCTTATTTGGAATGCATTGTAGAAGAAATTATTCAGGAAATATTTTGTAATAACTACTGGCAGCCGCTTTGCTCACGTGATAATATAAAAAAATCACAAAGGAATATACTTCCGAGGTAAAAAGTATTCACAAAAAGAACGTGAAGAAGTAACATACAAATAAACACACTCACAAATTTTCGCCTTTATAACATAAGTGTGATGTGATTTCATTGAAAAACATGAAGCTAGATAATAATAATAATTTTATTATGACACTGCATGACGTTAAGCACAACAATAAAAAAAAAACATCATAGATACATGTGTAAACCTTCATATTTTTCGATGTAATGTTGCTATTACAAAAATAGAAATACTAGAAATAATTTGAACGATAAGCAGACACAATGCCGTTCCCAATCCATTTATAATCCACTTAAACAATTTAATAGAATTCATCAACATGCCTTCAAATAGCTTTGAATTCAATTGGCCCTGTTAAGGCAAAATAACGTGAATGTTCACGTACATGAATAATAAAACGGCTAATGTCTTACTAACACCTTATAATATTCCTATTTATGCATTCTTCTAAGAAACATTGTTTAACTTCACGCATCATGAATTTGTGAACTACTAGCCTTTACTGCTGACTTTGCCTGTGGATAATCTAGTTAATAATCAAGGAAATGTAATATTATTGAGATAAAAGTAAGTTATGACATCCAGGCTATGATCTAATCGACCAAGGGGTATTAAAATCTGTACCGTCATCTTTGGGAATTGTTTGCGTGATCGAATCAAGAATGATCATATCCCCAGAAGAACTGAGGTTACAGACATAGCCCAAGGAATTACCAAACTTATTGTAAGAGGCAATAAGCAAGGCATATTGTTCGTGGAACAGATGGCCGATGGGGTCCATAGGTTCTGAAATGGTGACCACGTACCCGAAGATGCAGTAGTGTAATGTGGACTTATGACCTGGTGCGGTGTGAGTCCAAGGAATGCAAGACGCACAGGACTGTTCGTTGACACTTGGGGAGGCCTATATCCAGCAGCAGCAAATGAAAACAACGAGGTGTCTAGACAGCAAAACAGACAGACATTTATAATACTAGAATAGCAGTAATATGAAGGTAATTGTATAAGTGAATCATTCAGAGACTTGATTATCACAACTTGTGATTACGCTTTTCAAATTGCTTCACTTATGTTATGTAGAACATGAAAATGTGGTACTGATTGTGGGGAAAAAATTGGCTCAAAATAGGTTACGTAAATTACAATAAATGTAATGAAGTTTACAGCGTGAAAATAATAATTTTAGGCTAAGTTTTCTACGTGAACCTGGCAAAATAATTTATTATCTACGTTCTGGTTTAAAACTAACTCAATGTTCCTCAAGTTATAGGGTAAAATCTAAAAGTCCATGATAAAACCTGTCATATTGTATAGATCAGAATAAAGGTCTGCGAAAAAATTGGATGACTGAAGATTGCATGTAGTGCAGATGACAATGTTAAGATGGATGTATGGTGTGACGAGAATTGATAAAATGAGAAAAGAGTACATTAGAGGAAGTTTGAAAGTGGTGCCAGTAACTGAAAAGTTAAAGGGAATCGTTTGTCTTGGTATGGCCACGAGAAAAAGAGGGATGAAACGCATGTTACTTAAACAGTTATGAGTATACAATATGTGAATGGATGGAGAGGGAGAAGGAGGCCAAAGAAAAGATGGATGGATTGTATGAAGAGTGATAATAATATGAAAGAAAAGGGAGTTGGTGAAAGGGTGACGGTCGATAGGACAGAATGGAAGAAAAAAACGTGTTGTACTAAACCCAAACAACAAAGGACATGGACAGGAAGATGATGATGTTGTTGTTTAAAACTGAATAGGTTAAATAACTACCTATTCGAAATCGCATAAAACTAAATTCTGTCAACCTTTTTCTCAACTTTGTTGGAGTCGGTTTCCAGTCAAATCGAATGCTGGTGAATACCAGTATTTTACGTGGAGCGAATACTTTTCTGACCTTCACAACTTAGTAACTGGGTAACACGAGACCCCTTGGTAAGACTGAAGGAACACCAGCTTCTTGATATCCGTAACAACTGTCAAAGATCTACAAATGAAACCCTAAATCAACTGTTTAGAGTGCTTTCCGAGGCACAGAAGAATCTTGACATCTTCAATCTTAAACTGGTCAACACACACTGGTCAATCCACAGACAGACCTTGAGGATCGACCTCTGTGACTGTTATTACTAAGCCATGAAGTAAAAACCCAAAATTAAAAAGCAATAATCGTTAAAACAAGAATTAATGTAACGCAAAAAGGCCACAAAATAAAGTAAATTAAAGTGCTACACATTGAATAGACATCTTTATAAAACAATTGGGTATCAAGTATAAAGCAATTAAGTTCAAGTTAATTGACCATAAAGGTACCAACATAAAAATAATTACTTACAGTAACTCCAATTAGAACAGAACTCAAATGGGAAAAATTACAGAAGATTTTGTTAATAAGTACATGCACATGAACAAAACAAGTGACTGCAGCAATATAGTCACTGAGAAAAATGAAATCTATAAGGAAAGTACCAAACTAAAGATATTCTTTAGTGCGAAGGTGAACTAGGCAACAGCAATATCAGCGATATGAAAAGGATGTACATCTGAAGTAGTCTACGAAAGACCTAATTCTCTTTCTCTGACAAATCCTTCCAAAGATTGTCTGTAAAAAATCGCTTTTAGCGATAAGACCGCCTATTGTGACACCTTATTAATTTTAAGCTCCTATTGTAATTTTATTATTGGTGTACAATAAAGAATATATGTATCTATCTATTTATCTAATTATATACAGATCAGGAAAGTATGGAGGAAGGGAGGAGGTCGGCCTACATGCAGCAGTGGGTGGAACAATGTAAAAAGAAGGCTTTTCATTTATTGTTATCACGATAATGATGCTTGGGGGAGGCACGCCTGGAATGAAATCTTTCTGCCGAAATAATGATGATTTTGAAAGTACAGACAATATATCCGCATACCACAGAGGCCTAATAGAATAGATGTAGTCATATATGGGATTATTTGGAAGAAAGCAAATGGCAACTGAAGGACCATGGATGGGTTTTAGTCAGCAAATTCTTACACTCCTTGTCACTCCACCTGGAGTGGGAGAAGTTATTGGATGATAGGACAATCCCAAAGAAAGAAACAAATAGACGACTACACACTAATTTTGATAGCGTATTATTATTATTATTTTTTGTCCGTATTGTCCAACTGCTGGGTAAAAGCCTTCCTCCATTCTTTCCAATGATTACGGTTTCTTGCTTTCTCATTCTAATTCTTAAGAAAGACAGCCGAGTCGTCCTGCCATCTCCTTCGTGATCTGCTACTGCGCTGTGTCCGGGCACCAATCCTGAATTTTACGGGCCCACAGCTCGTTACACATACGGCAGACTTGTCCTGCCCAATCCCATTTAAGTTAGGCTGCCTTTTGAGCGACATAATTTGCGTTTTGGAGCGCAGTATGTGTTTCGAACGTGGTCTGTTAATTTAACACATAGTATGCTGCGCTCCATAGCACGCTGATAGCGTATATTTATTTACTATTTGTTTTTCTCATTGCCTGAGCCTTCTGATGCTAACCATTCAATGGTACTCTTGAATTCAGTTTAGCAATTCAAATTGAAGCAATGAGCAGGTGGTACTTAACGATTTACGAGAATTTAAAAACAATGTTGTTTAAAAAATACCTTTGTAATGTTTAACGCGGAGTCAGATCTTTGAGCTGTTTATTACAAAGTACTTAGTTTTGTGAGGATACCGCCCTGTTTTAATGCGTATGTTTTTGATCTGGATTGTATAGATTACTAGCAGCTGCCAGCAGCATCGCCGACGTGGTAGTAGGAATGAATTCCAAAGGAACATAGCATAGTCGGCCCTATAATGTTCCCACTGTTGGGACTCAGGCCTCCTCTTTAGGAGAGGGAATGGGCCATAATCCACCACGCGGGCCCAGTGCGGGTTGGTGGATGTCACATGTCTTCGAATTTTGGTTCTAGGACATGCCGGTTTCCTCACGATGTTTTTCTTCACAGTTTTGAGAGCAGTGGTGATGAAATAAATTACACAAAGTAATACGCCTGGCTGGGTTTGAACCCGCGACCTACAACTCGTAAGTCGGGGCCGTTACCACTCGGCCACCACTGCTCACTCGGCCACCACTGCTCACTCGGCCACCACTGCTCACTCGGCCACCACTGCACACTCGGCCACCACTGCTCACTGGGCCACCACTGCTCACTCGGCCACCACTGCTCACTCGGCCACCACTGCTCACTCGGCCACCACTGCTCACTCGGCCACCACTGCTCACTCGGCCACCACTGCTCACTCGGCCACCACTGCACACTCGGCCACCACTGCTCACTCGGCCACCACTGGTCCAAAGGAACATACTCCCAAGATAAAAAGTATACTGTGTTTGTGTTCCAAGACATGGTCTATCCGTCTACCAAATTTCATTGAAATCCCTTAATACGTTTGAGACGAACGCAACACAAACTTTCGCCATAATAATATTAGTGTATTAAAGGTATTAGATGTTACTGAGAAGTTCTTGCTGTTTCTTCGTTCCTGAAAGTGGCAAGTTTTTTTTTAGTTTGGCATTAATATCTCGCACTCTTCCCGACCAATCTCAACGGATATCAGCCAGATTTACAGGAGGTATTGTAGTGCTCAAGTGTGGGCGTAGGCAGATGATTTGCTCTCTCTGTTTCAATATTTTCATAGTCCGTTACGAAGGCAACCCGAAACGAGCGAGGAGAGATCAGGCGCAAAATTAACGGCTTTACGTGCATGGTTGCTAATAATTCCTAATTAGGGTTCCGTAGCCAAATGGCAAAAAACGGAACTCTTATAGATTCGTCATGTGTTTGTCTGTCCGTCCGTATGTCACAGCCACTTTTTTCCGAAACTATAAGAGCTATACTGTTAAAACTTTTTAAGTAGACGTATTCTGTGAACCTCGTTAAGATTTTCACAAAAAATAGAAAAAAAGCTTACTTAGAACTGAAACTGTTTTTTTTTTTTTTCATCAAATCTATACGTGTAGGGTATCTACGGATAGGTCTTTAAAAATGATATTGAGGTTTCTAATATATTTTTTTTATATACTGAATAGTTTGCGCGAGAGACACTTCCAAAGTGATAAAATGTGTGTCTGTGTCCCGTAACTTCTAAAATAAGAGAATAATAAAACTAAAAAAAATATATGATGTACATTACCTTATAACACCGAAAATTGGTTTAAACGAGATCTAGTAAGTAGTTTTTTTTTAATACGTCATAAATCGTAAACCGCAATTTACCTTTTAAGTTTGTACGGAACCCTCAGTGCGCGAGTCCG
The DNA here is from genome assembly GCA_961205895.1 of Mythimna pallens. Taxonomy (NCBI): domain Eukaryota; kingdom Metazoa; phylum Arthropoda; class Insecta; order Lepidoptera; family Noctuidae; genus Mythimna; species Mythimna pallens. The sequence goes on along the minus strand of OY540828.1, from coordinate 25,105,499 downwards.
ACTCGGACTTGCCTAGTTTTTTTTTCAGTTAGGAATTAGGTACTCTTTAGCAATAGCACTTTTTCTTGAAACCGGGTTTCGAGCCTAAAACCTCATGCTGAGCAGTCGCGCTTGCCACCACGAGCCCAATGAAACAGTTCAATAATATCCATAAGAGCCCAGTGTCATCATGAGTTTTCTGCTTGAGGAAAGTTCGATGCAAAAAAGTACAAAGTAATTATGTTAGGTAACTGGTTCTTGTCTAGTCCATTTTAAATATTCTTATGTATTCATATACACTGTGTCTACATCTCTCACCCAAGTCTGCGGTCACAGGTCTGCTGAAAGAAATTGCTGTTGAAATAGCTGCACCTTTGTGCTCTTCTATCAGTAGGTATTTTTTATTTTTAAGTGTTTCCCTGTACAAAAATTCATCAATAAAGTAGAGTAGTTTTTATACTTTTCTATTGATGGCCTCCGAGGTTTTTTTCTGTCCAAGATTAAGTATTACTAGGTACTTTTATTTTTCAAATAAATGGTATCCATCACTGTCAACTAAATACAAATATTTTTATACGCAAACAAGATCTAACAAAGCCCATCTAACACATTAATTGAATTTCACATCTGTGATTTATTAATCCCAAACATAAGAGAACGCCTACAGCCACTATTTAGTTAATAAATCAATATTAGCTACCGTCAATTTAACCTCAATGACATAACTATTTGTCAACCCAACTGAGTCAATATTGAACGTATCATAACAAACCTAATACACTCGAAAATGAACCTTATTGTCATGAACAAAACGCTATCTTTAACTGCAATGTGTTATGCTGCAAGGCCGGAAATTTCAAAGACTCAGAGATTTGCAAACACTCGTAAGCTTTTACCAATCTTTTGTGCATTCTAATCAAAGGAAATTAAACTTTAATGCTCAAACATAAAAGCTGTTTAAGTTTTGATAAAAAGTTGGTGTTATCGAGCCATATGGGTGAGGAATAGTAGCTAAAAAAAGAAGATACGGAACAATTGAATAACAAAAGAGTATTGTGGGCTCGCGACATGCGAATATCTGAATTAGGCAACTGAAGAAGCAAGAGTGTTTAGCTGCCGTATGAAGGTTCTGTTTTTAATCTATGTATATAAAAGGAGAAACTGACTGACTGACATATCAATGCAACGCCAAAAGTACTGGGACTAGGAGCGTGAAATTTGGCACAAGGCTTCCTTTCATAACGTAGGCGAGCACTAAGAGAGGATTTTCCAAAATTCACCCCCTAAGTGGAGGAAACGGGGGTTTAAAGTTTGTATAGAGAAACCTATTTTCACGCGTGTGAAGCCGCGGGCAGAAGCTAGTGTTACTATAAAATTAATCTACTGTGTATTAGACCAGAAAACTACACAAATTTTGTTGTGTGTGTGGCTTATCGATGGTATTCTGACTTTGTGTGTCCAATATACAACAGAAAAATATTAAAATACAACTAGTTTTAGTAAACATAAACTATTCACTTAGAACCAAACAATATCTGAGAATAGCCCCTAAACTTGGCAAGAATGGCGTTCCATACATTCATTCATGCCAAACCTAAAACAAACACTGACATTGTTATCAATATTGGCTTAGAAACACGAAAAATGGTTGTAGTTAGCTGTTAACAAAATCTAAGTTAAAAATATTCACATGACTTGAGGTACTTATTAAAAACAAGAACACATAAAACAAAGAACCTTGTAAATTGAGTTCATTGACATAAAACATGAGTGACGCAAAATAATTCAAAAAGCTTCTATAGAAGAATGAAAAGAAAGTCAATTTAATATCTTTGGTGAAAAAGTTCATGAAAAGTTAAATGGAAATTACAACAAAAAAAAAGATTTTTTTCACCTGACCCTCCTTGCATTGAACTCCAAAATCACAACAGCTTTACACTTTAAACATATAAATTGTGTGCAAATCCGTAAATTTATAACACTAGCAACACTGTATCGGTGCCAAATATCGTTATTTATGAGGATTTGTGATGCAATATGTTTGTATTGAATTCGTGCAAGGATTCCAAAGTTTTTTGGGCTTAGACGGCAAAAATATTTGATGAAAAGTAATGTAAACTTGGGATGAAACATTAAATTTATATGTGGATGCCAAATTGCTGGTTAGTTTTATTTAAGTAGTGCTAGTAGCTAGTGAAGCTGCCAAATGTCCATATAATTTATAATTGGAAAGATGAAACCAGCCAGAAGAAAGTTGGAAAGAAACTAAGGGACCAACTATGCCCAGAGCTGCGGAATAATTTGAAGAATTCAACAAGGCTTTGAAAGGCAAAGGGCAACTGAAGGTTTTAGTCAATAACACAACAAAAAATCAATGCTCGTATAACAACTTACGTTTAAATTCTGATTCCAATATCATTTCAGGGACAATTACCCGTAAAAAAAGATTTTACAGTTTGCAACTGCGTTCCTCAAAATTGCAAGAATTATCCCTCTCGTGAAAAAATTAGTTTCATTTTTAACAACTGTTTCATACTCAACATCAGAATTATTTAATTGCATTACTATTTTTCCTACAACTCCACATCAATTTGTTTTAAATCAGAACGGAAAACAAAGACATTAAAATAAAAAACAAAGTTGTTGACATGCAAATCCATGCCCAATTTATGTGGCTATAAAATTAATATATTCTTCTTCGTAAGTTAGTGTAGGGATGTGACTAGTAGTGTTGTCAGGTGTCCCGATTTGCGCGGGAAGTCCCGATATTTAGGGGTCTGGTGAGACGTCCCGATTAACCTTTGATCGGGACCCCGAAGATCCCGATTTTTCACTCTTATTTCTTTAGTCTGTCTGGCTGTCTGTCTGGCTAATTTAGACGGTTAAGTGATCATCGCCATAACCGCTCTCGTCTATCAAAAATGTATGCTTATAAATCTCGTATTTCTATACTGGTAAAAAGAAATCCCCTTCTAAGGTCACCGCCGTGTCCTCGTGGGGGTGATAGGATAGATTTTCCGCGCCGGGCCTTGTTACATGCCATGGGTCCAAAGCGAAGAGGAGTGGCAGGCGGACGCCTCGGTTAGTCATAGTCATAGTCATAGTCATAGTCATAGTCATAGTCATAGTCATAGTCATAGTCATAGTCATAGTCATTTATTCATTAACAATAAATTGTATCTGAAATTACAAACATGTTAAATATTACAAAAATACAAAAACATAAAATTAGTATAACATTGTATTGACCTCTCTGCAGCAATGGGTAGCTCGCCGTCCAACTGTCCGGTAACCGTCCGAACCGAGCCCAAGTCGTCGACGGCGCGTACTGTTCCATGCTCGCCTCAAGGAGATGTCAGCAAACCGTAGGGGCCCAGCAGGGTCGAAGCCTACCGGGGCCAAGGATTTGCTTATGAAATTAAAACTCGGTATGAAAGGCAACGAAGGAACAGGAGTGGATTTTTTGTCAGTAAAAGTCTGACACGCCCTCTCGCTCCGCACAAGTGCGGGGGATGTCATTGGATGATTTTCCCACCTAAAAAAATAAAGAAACCTAAGGTGGAGCGCAATTTTTTCTTTAATTTTACCGCCCCCACTTCCTGACAGGCATAGTTTGTTAATAAATCGGGACCGATTTGAATACCATAATCCCGATTAATTTCGTTTTTCATCCCGAATTTTAACTTACTGGACCAGGCAACACTCGCTGTGACTCACCGACTGCTACATCTTTGTCACAGTGGCTTATATCACTCACATTGCTAATGTTGATGCTCTTGCCAGATCCCCTTTTGAGTTAATAGTGACAGAATATTAAGCAGCGTGAGGATAAAATACTTGTGCGGCTTATTTACTGCATTTTATGTGAGGTGATAAAGTTTGGTCTGATAATAAACATTTACTATAAACTTCGTGATGCTCTTTAATAGCACGCTTGTGCTTTTTATTGATAATTGAAAAACTATTATGACTTGTTTTTGTTTCTCTGTTTTTTATTTAACATGACTTGATACGTGTCTTCATTTCTATTTCTTGACAATTTAAAAGTGCTTGTAAATGGTTTCATCGTAGGATTGAGACAGCAGTCAAGCACTAGTTTATTTTATTTAAAAAGAAAAAGTTAACACGATGCTTTCATAATTTATGTGAAAATCTTTTGAACGCACTGCAAAATTCGCACTTAAAACTACTACCAAATCACAAAACACTTTCTTAAACAATATTATTTCCAAGATACAGATCAACAAAGACAACACAGACTCCGCTATACTTTTTAGCACAAACAACGAGAGCTCAGAAGGTATCATCTGCTTATCTCCCTGAACGAGTCGTTACACGTAGGTAGTACCTGTAGCGGGTAAATGGGTCAGCTTTGTGCGCTAAGTTAAAAGGGTTAGTACTACTTTATTTGCTGAGAATATCTTGTTGGTTTTGCTCGACTTTTGCACAAATAGATTTTTTTTAGGTGGGAAATCATCTAATGACATTTCCCGCCCTTGGACGGCCTGAGAGGGCGTGTCAGACTTTTACTGACTAAAACCCACTCGTTTGTTCCTTCTTTGCCTTGCGTCCCAGGATTCCGGGGATTCATTTTCACTTAACTCATGGGTGAAGTACTTAATGACAGTGGTTTTTAGGATTACGTACCTCAAAAGAAAAAAAGCGGTACCCTTATAGGATTACTTTCTGTCTCTGTCTGTCTGTCAAGACCCTTCATCTCGGGATCGCGTGGAGGTATAGAGTTGAAATTAAAACCATATACGGTCTACGGTCCCTTAAAGATGTGAAAAATCAAACTTCCGAGTTAACGAAAAAAAAAAGATACGATCGTTTATGTCGCAAAAAACGTATATTTCGACACTCTCATGGGAATCAAAATTCATAGGGTACTTTCCGTTGATCTAAAATGAATCATGTTTAGAATGAAGCAAGGTCTCATAGCACAAACAGGAAAAAATCTGAAAACTGTAAATTTGTAGTTACATAAAAAAAAAACTTTGCAATTCGGAAAAATGTTCGTAACTCAATTCGGGAATTGGACTGTTTTCATGGGTAAGTTTGTACGGAAACCTCAGTACGCAAGTCCGACTCACACTTACCTGATTTTTTATGGAACTGAAGTACGTTAATAGATGTTACAAAATCTAGAATATGTAAAACGGATGGAAATCTGGTGTCCTGAAACACAGGCCTAGAGCTTAGCTTAGGTACCAGTCTCCTACAATATATTCTTACTATGTTTTGTATACTGTTAAAACTGTATGATGTTATTAACTGTATAGCATAGCATAGCATAGTCGGCCTTTTAATGTTCCCACTGTTGGGACTCAGGCCTCTTCTCTAGGAGAGAAAATGGGCCGTAATCCACCACGCGGGCCCAGTGCGGGTTGGTGGATGTCACATGTCTTCGAATTTTTGGTTCTAGGACATGCCGGTTTCCTCACGATGTTTTCCTTCACCGTTTTTGAGAGCAGTGGTGACGAAATAAATTACACAAAGTTATGCGCCTGGGTTTGAACCCGCGACCTACAACTCGTAAGTCGGGGACGTTACCACTCGGCCACCACTGCTCTCTCACTGTATATTGTAATAAGAAAAAAAAAATGGTGGTTAAGACCTATATACAAACCTTGGAGCACAGGCAGTTAGCCAGCTTTTCGGTATTCTCTGAGATGAATTTTGAAGAGTGCTCCGAAATTACACGATTTGATTCCGCATCACCTTTCTACCATCGGACGACCCGACGTACGGCGAGTGTCCAACCTTACGTTGTTGACATATCTACGATTCGGATTAAGCGTTTCACCTCGTTGTTTATACCACGTTGAATAACTGGAACAATTTTCCTGTATATCATATTGTCATACTGATATTACAAATGCGTTTTATAAGTGCTTATGTAGGCCTATGTGAAATAAAAAATTTTGACTTTGACTTTTGACTTTGACTTTGATTTTGACTTTGAAAGATTGAAAGCATGTCTGTGTGTGTTTGTTACTCCTTCACGCTCCAACGGATGAAAGGATTTGGATAAAATACAGCACACGGGTAGACCTCCTGGAAAAAACTATCCTATGTTCTACATAGGACAGTTTTTTTTTTTTACATAACGCCCTCTAGTCCCATGCTAAGCAGAGCTTGTGTTATGGGTACTAGACAACTGATAAACATACTTATAAATTTCTAAATACATACTTAAATAGATAAATTACACCCAGACACAAAACAAATGATCGTGCTTATCAAACAAACATTTGTCCTGAGTGGGAATCGAACCCACGACCTGCGGCATAGCAGTCAGGGTCACTAACCACTAGACCAACAGGCCAGTTATATTCCGGGAGAATGTTCCCTTGGGATAATTTTGCACTTTCAAGCGGACTAAAACGCTGTTAGAAGCTATAACAGTATCACGTAAATCTAAACTTGAAAACAATCACAAATCATCTCTCTTTAAAGAAAATGAAACACAACACGACACCGACAAGATTTCTTTATCACAAACATTAATAGACTCTTAAATCTTAACGACTTCGCGAATAATCGTAAATAACAGATCATCGGATCCTCCGCCTACATTGTCAACTGCCATCAACATACTATAATTTAACGTCATAAAACAACGTTGAACATTCATAAATCGAACACCCACGAAAATGTCTAGTTAAAATACATTATGAAAGAATAATTGTGCGCGCCTTCAAGGTTAGCTCGATCAATCTTTCACACGTCATTAGGGACGTCGCGTTATGCTCCGAAGTTTGCGTGAAAAGGAACGTATAAAGGTCTTTTTACATTTTGTTCGTGTTTATGGTCAGTTTGAGCGTGTAAGTTTGAATGGTGACACGTGTTCTGACGGCTTGTGCTTTTTTATTATACAACGTTATTGATACCATTCATAGTTTTTTCTCGCTCGTTTTCGAGGAATAGAGATAAATGGTATTTGTGGCCCTTTTCTAGTTAGTAGTTCAGAATTGGCAACAGGTTAGTCTATCGTCAACAGAATCCATTAGTCTCACTGTATCTCGGACGATAAATCACAACTTGTATTGCGCGTTGTAATGTACAATTTAATCACTTTTACGACTCAAAGCTTACAGAAGTGCGACTCAAATTGTTGTTTTAATTTCCTATTCATCAAATAAACTGTCATATTTATTAGAATGATTGTTGTTTATGTAATCGCGCACATTTTTCACAATTTAAACCGTATTTGCCGCCATTTTGTGCTTGGTAAAAACATATTCAGCTTACAAAGCTTCGAGGACAATATTTCATAAGAGATGGCCGAAAAATACACGGTGTTATGATAAATTAAAAACATTTTCAACAACCACCGGTTTGTTTGACCTTCCCGCCCTCCCTACTTTTCTATAGAATGGAACCTAAAGGGATTTTTAAAAGAGGGAGTTGGGGGTCTTATGTACTGGTCGCCTCATTACCGTGCTTAGTGAAAACTCGAGAAGAACCATTTTATAATTTTCGCTTTTCCCAACTTAAAGTTTGAAGTGAACGTAGCCTTTACGGACTGTGAGAATATTATTTATATCTTAAATGAAAGTTGCTATGTTAGGGTACTTTATACAAATTATATTCGTAATAATTTTTCATTTTAGTGACATTTTGTTGAATAACGTGAAGCGTGCCGACTGTTTATCATATTGTGAAGGTTTTTGTAAGTAATTGGGTTAAACATCGCTTTTAATAACAACCATTAATAACAAAAATTTACAACTGGCTTTCATGTAAGAAATTCCGCCCTTGTTCACAGTCATGAAATGAGGTTAACTTACTTTTCATGGGCAAGCAGAACTTGACATAACTTGTAACAAAAATAATAATTTAATTAATTTACTATAAAAAAAGAAACCGGCTAAGTGCGAGTCGGATTTGCGCACGAAGGGCAAAAAAATCACGTTTACTGTATGCGAGCCTCCTTAAATATTTATTTTATTCTTTTTTTAGTATTTATTGTTATAGCGGCCACAGAAATACATCACCTGTGAAAATTTCAACTGTCTAACTATCACGGTTCATGAGATACAGCCTGGTGAAAGATGGACACACAGACAGAAGGAGAGCGGAGGCATAGTAATAGGTTCCTGTTTTACCCTTTGGGAACCGAACCCTAAAAATGATCTGTTTCTCAGCATAACACCATTTAAAACCCATAACTCCCACACACTCACCCTAATATTAAATCTAACACCAGTTGAAGCACGATCAAAACTTACAACAATAAATCTGGAACGAGCCTTATCGGGGCATTCAATAATCATTTCGGTGGCAATCACGTACAAGCGAGCACAAAAGCTCCTACGAAATACGCCACTACGCCAGTCTCGACTGTAAAGCCCGAATCTTACGAGCAATTACTACGCCAGATAAAACCCATGAAACGCTGCCGTCTGATACGAGAGTTAATCTCGTAGTCTATTGGCTGGGAGCAAATTTTTCTCGACACAGACAATTTGGGGTGCCAGAGTAAAATATTGTGTTTTAACATTGGTTAGAGAGTTTTTTTTTTTGGTCGTAATTTTTCTTGGGGCACGGAGTAAGTAGTTTTTGGAGTCAACGGTTTTATTTCCTTTTGTGGTTGCTTTAAACACTAAATATTTATTAAGTACAAAGAAGTGACAAAATCTTGAGTTTCAGTAGTTTATTCTCATAAAGACAAAAATAGACAATAATAAGGGTGGAATTCGCGTTTAGCCGCTGTCACTAGTGTCACTTGTAAAAATACAACAAAAAAAATACAGACAAGTGACACAAACGTTAAAACGCGATTAGTTTTATTGGTGAATTCCGCCCTTACACGCGAACACAGGATAACGTAATTAAACTTATTCTAAGATGGCTGATATATCTAATACATTTAAAATTTATTTGGTTTTAAATTAGTTGGTTATGTTCTATGATTTTAATCTCAACTAGCAAGATGTTAGTGAGAAGATTCAGTAATGTGACTAAACTGCTGAAATTTAAAATACATTTCTGTTAAGAGATGGTAAATTTGTGCTCATGTCGTGACGTGTTCTTGGCAAGACAAGTAAGCTAGGTCGAGGAAGACTGCGTTTTTCATTCAACATAATTCACTGCTAAAACTTGAACGATATCTGCCTACCATTATTTCGAGTTTCAGATTGATAGATGTTCTTAGATTAACGACAACGCAATATTTTCGTTAACATCTATCGATAAACTACAATGATTTTGAAAATATATCTAAGGCAAGGCATCTTTCCTAACTCGACTGATCCGGTGTAAGAATAAGATAGTATCTGAAGTGTTCCACGGTGTGTACCTGCTAAGGCGTTGTTAATTTTATTGATTTATTAATGCTATTCAAAGTGATAATAATTTACAATAATTTTATTAATTAATTTATTAAAGTATCAATGTTTCAATAATTCATATAATCTGATGTATTTAATTTAATTTATTTATTGAGTTATAACAATTTTATTTAATTCTATAATGTTACTATGGGTAAGTAATGCCTGAAATAAACGATAATTATTAATAATAAGTCATTTTAGTTTATACGACAAATTGAACTTCACATAAAGAAATTGTAAAATTAGTCAGTACGAATCCAAATCTAATACGGATTTGGATTCGTACCGACCGATTTTTATTTCACGAAAACACCTACAAAAAATTACACAGCTGTTTTAGCGATACATCCCGTCAATACCAAGAGAACCATAAATCATATAAATGACGCTAGTTCAAGTGGTAACGACTGAACCCGAAAAACGTATCAGTGTGCCATCCAAGTGCACTCTCCTCTCTCACGGCTCGTAACCTTACAATTTTACGATCACTTTTATTACTAGACGCTTTCGTGCGCGATTACCCTCCAGAGTGGGTTCTGCTGTTAGGCGCCCTGCAATGTGAACATTCACCCCGCACGCTACACAGACACATCGATGTACAACAGCACCATTGCCGTGTGATACACAGTCTCGCTGCCTAAGATGTTGACAAAACTAGCAATGAATGCAAAATGTTGGGGTCGTACCGATTGGGGTGGGACGCTTGTCAGCAATTACATTTTAATGCGTGTTTTATTATCACGGGCGTCTAATGTACTAGTGCATTAATTTATCACCTCCCCTGTTTACGAGTTACGGCTTGACAATTGAAATGATGGTGTATTCTGTATTCAAAGGAGGCTGACGTTTGACCGAGTTACGTTGAGCTCCCGCGCTGGTAGTAACCCTTTGGTTGAAGGCGTGTGGGGGGCGCGCGGTAATGAAACGAGGTTTCTAGCTAGTTTGGACATGTCGCACAATCGTTTGGACAGACAAGCGATGGACGTATCAAAGGACTGCCAACTGGAAATGCAGTTGCAGTTTCGATTGAATCGAGAGACGTCTGCGGCATGCCTCTGTGAAGTAAAGGTTGATTGGATCGTGTCTGTACGGCTGATACGTTGGCAATGTTTGGTTTCGGCGAATGGCAGCGAACGTCAGGCTCCCTTAGTTAAAATGTATTGTTTCTTAACGATAGTCGCTTTGTTTGTGCAGTTTATTTGTTCAAATAGAACATTGTTCGTGCTGATGGCAAGACCAGATACGAAGAGAGTCGGGTTTAATGCCTTCGCAAATTGTGAAAATAACTTCAGAGACATAATGGGCTTTTAGAAAAGCGTCTAACGTTTCATTATTCATAGTCCAATAAGCAAGCGGTTTCAGTGCTTATTATTATAATTGAGTTAGATAACAGGCCGTCGTTTCTTGAAAAGTGTCATTACCGTCAGCCATTTTTTTTATTTTTTATTCTTGATATGTTCGCGCTCGACCGCTATCTCATCTGATGGAAAGCGACGATGCAGTCGACGATTGAGAGCGCTTACCTAGAAGTAACCTATTTACTCTTGACTTAAAGATTCTGCATACATTAGAACCGCCACTTCGACCCAACTCCTCTAAATTGGCTACACTGGACATCGTACTGGAACACGGCTAGGTCGTTTGGTGGTACGTTTTTGGCCAGGGTGTGGTCACAAGCCGTCGGTCGAAACCTACCACCAGTTTATGTCACCTGATTAGCTCCACCAGGGGACCACGTGTAGGGCCTAGCTATGGGTTTTACGGACGTGGGTGACTCAGCCAAAATAAAAATTCGTCATTCCACTTTCGTAATATCACGTTGATACATTTCAATTATGACGTTTAACGTCAGCGTGGAGTATCACTAGTATCATTACTGTGGGCGTCGTGACATCGCCCAGTGACACAATAATGATCGGCTCATGACACGGAGTTGACATGCACGCGATGTCCAACGAACGAAATTTATGTTTTCGAACAAATAATTGATATTTATACGATTGGTAATTTCAATAAATTGCGATGGTATATTTATGGGGTTCGGGATTATAGTGTTAGGTTGAAAGGAAGGCATAAAGTATATCGCCCGCGGCCCGCGTGGGTGACATGAGAATTAAATAAAAATTACGTTTGCTGTCATAACTACAAACTGTCAGGAATGAGGTTAAATTTTATAAAATTATACTGCGTTTTATACAAGTGTTTCAATTTATTAAATTATCAGTATTTTTTTTGAGTTGGTACTGCGTTGATTAGCCTAAGTACTTACGAGTTTCCTACCTTAACCAATTTTGATCAAAATTATACTTACTATAACAAGAAAAGTTGCCAATACCCAAAGATACTGGGAAAAAAAGAAACATCACCGTTTAAACATGACGTAACTATAAAAATAAAGTAAGACACAATTGATGAAGTAATTCACAAGATTAGTAATTCAATATCAACCACTCTACCTTGCCATAAATTATCATATAAACGACTATCGTTGAGCTATTAAAGCAGATATTGCATTAAGCATAAAATTATTGCTCGTAAAGCATTTTAATGAACTTATGTGCACAATGGTAACGATGCTTGTCTGCCCTTTATAACTAGAACAAAAGAATGATATATAATTTTTAGTAGTTGTATAGCTGTAATTGCTTTATTAAGTGACGTTTGAATTTTTGTAACAGAGCTAAGAAGGAGGAGTTAGATGGACTAGATGTGAAAGGCAAATAGCAATACTTTGTACTGCAACTTTAAAGGAACATAACAAGTGGAGTCTTGGTAAAAATGCTCTATGCGAATATGTAGTTTCTACTAATAAGTAAAATACCTGTTTTATCAAGAATTTATTTTACACTTAACTATTTACATATACATATATCCATTTGTAGCTCCTTAAGACCTTAGGTACAGTAATATTCAATCAGTGATTGTAAAAACAAAGAATTTATAGGATTGAGATACCACCGAAATATAACGCGGTTTTTCGACTACCCATTGATGCTATCAGAATCAAATTCAATCTAAGAAGAAGAGGAAAAAGTCGAAATTTTCATCAAGTTCAATTCACACAAATAAACAAGAAACAGTACAGAATATTAGAATCCCAGCAACAAGTAAAGCCACGTTTCAAGCTAGTTTCTCTAATAAAACAGAACAAACACTTTTATGATACGCCAAGCGTGCTCACATAACATAAATCATCGTCTGCTCTAATGGATAACCAGATATAAATCTATTTATGCAAAGTTTTCAATGCACATTTCGCATGCTAGATGACTATTTGCGTCATATACGGGGTTATACTTTACATCAACTCTTGGCTCGTTATACGTTCGCTAATTTGATTGAATGAGCATAAAGAATGATATTTTCTGTTTTTTACAATGATGGATGCTACAAACCTTGAGTATTTTTCATGATAAACTGAGTGCTACAGTGATCTATCTACGGAGTATCGAAATAGATTTTGACAGTGATTTATCAAAAATATTTACATATTGATTTTTCTTATATCTAGCATAGCATAGGCTGACTAGGCCTTATAATGTTCCCATTGCCGGAACTCAGGCCTCCTCTCTAGGAGAGGGAATGGGCCGAAATCGACCACGCAGGCCCAGCGCGGCTTGGTGGATGTCACATGTCTTCGAATTTTTGGTTCTAGGACATGCTGATTTCCTCACGTTGTTTTCCTTACCCGTTTTGAGAGCAGTGGTGATTAAATAAAAACACAAAGTAATGCGCCTGGCTGAATTTGAATCCGCAACCGCAGATGGCCGAATGTTACTCGTAAGTTACCATTCGGTCATCACTGCTCAGCTGCTTTCATTGCTTTTTATAGTGTAAAATAGATTAAACTAGCTTCTGCCAGCTGCTTTACTTGCATAAAAGTAGTAAATGTTCCCAAAGGAACATACATACTGGATAACCAGTAACCCAGGAGTGTGCCTTTCAGCCGTTTCAACGTGAAAAAGCGAAAACAATATACACACACAATACAAACTTTCGCCATAGCATATGGTTTGCAATAGCAAACCATATTTATGAATCTCATCACAAGTCGCTATTAATGTATTATATTATTATTAATTTGAACATCCCTTCTATCAAGGTGATCTAAAATACTCAAATTTTAATATTATTTTTTTTATTTTTATTCTTGATAGGTTCGCGCTTGATCGCTATCTCACCAGATGAAAAGCGACGATGCGGTCGACGATGGAGCGCGCTTCCTAGAAGTAACCCATTCACTAAGATACGGGTTGTAGCCATCAGGAAACACAGATTCCGGCAAAGAATTCCACTCCTTAGCTGTACACACAATGAATGTGTTCTCATCAAGCTTTTAAATTTATTACGAGTACTAAACATCTTTTAATATCAATGACGCCAGGTTATACATTTGGAAACTTTAACTATAGACATTCATAAGCTAAATCGATATAATATCCCATTGCTATATCAAATGTAATTTCAATTCTTGCCTTAATAGACACATTATCAACTTCCACGGAATTGACAAAGCCAAAGTCAAAACCTTTAAATTATTCATCGAAATGATCGTGTTTCGAACTACCAATAGCTGGTAGTAACATTGTATCAATGCAGTAACCGTTGATTATCGTCCCTATAATTCAATGGACATTATTGTCTGTACCATGTAATCTAACTTTTATGAAATAATTATTCCTATGGTTGTGGTGTCCTGTCATTGAAACTAATTGAGATTTTATGGAAATGTCCTTTTTTATGCTCTTTTAGACTACTAGTTGGAATTGTATTAGGGTTTCCTGTAGTGCATTAGATTATACAATCTGTATTCAAATGATTGTTGGCTGGATATTTTAGTTTGGTATTAGCATAGTTCTTATATTTATCGTTTATTTTTTCTGGTTTTTATCCAAATCATGTAATTTCATTTCAAGTACGTATCAAAAGTGACAAATGTCTGTGAAATTAAATGTAATTGAGTTGAATAAAACATGGGTATTGGTTTATTCTCAGCCATAAACTGCAGTATTTTTATTATTATTATATTATTTATAATTTAAAAAATGTAAAAGAGCTAAGCAAGTAAATTAATATACCTCTTTTAAACATAGCGGCAGGCGCCAAAGATGTTAATAGTTCTAATTAACGTAATCTAGCAAGTAGTAGTAATTAATTACCGTAATTATATATTGGCTTATCTTTTAAATGCGAAAGAGGATGAGACTCACATTAAGAGTAATCTACCTCCATCCACGTTGCGAAACATTTGGAAAAGAAATTTTCTGACTAAAACCATACCTGTGTTCCTTCAGTTGCCTTTTGTGTTATAAGACCACGAGTATCTCTTACATACTTTTCCATGACCCTAACAGGCATCGGTCCTGCTGGCCCCTACGGTTTGCTGACATTTCTTCGAATTACGCGTGGAACAGTACGCGCCGTCAACGACTCAGGCTCGGTCCTTATAGGACGAGCGGACGGCGAGGTACCCATTGCTCGTCCTCCACAAGCCCGCATCTACGGTGGCCGGATATCACTCTGTGATTACCAATGCCGGGACGTCTTCTGTCGCAGCTGGGGCGTGAGGATATAAGTTCCCTCACTCTTGCGGTTCTACCAGTACCTACAATGTCAGTTTTCTAATTGTACGCAGGTAAAATCTTATAGTTCTATAATCAAAAGCAAGTCTCACATAGAGATACAAGATGGAACTTATTTTTTAATTTATGTAAATGCACATAAATACTTAAAAAAAAAACATTTTTAAGTATTTAGAACAGATACAAATAGAAAAGCACAAAGGTGCTGCTTATTTCAAACGAAATTTATGCCAGCAGACCTGCGACAGGAAATTTTAATGAGAGATGTAGACATAATCTGTATAAAAATATTATTAAGTAACAGTTGGTAAATTAATATGTTACACATAAATAGATGAAAAATTTAAATTGATGAAGCATATCATCATCATCATTTTAGCCGAAAGACGTCCACTGTTGGACATAGGCCTCCCCCAAATGTCGCCAAAATGACCGGTTCTGTGCGACTTGTTTGTGTGTTTGTCTTAAATAGATGAAGCATATCATAAGACTTAAATTCTCAACATGTTTCGAACTCGTCTTATTTAAATTGACGAAAAAAATTGACGTGAGAAAATGTTTATTCTTTTTAATCCTATTTGCAAAATAAATATCATTTATCATTTTAAAAATACATTATCTATTTACGGAATGGTAGAGAGGTAATTTTCTGTGACAAGCTTTTTGAAGATAGATATATTTTTAGCGTCACTTATGCGAAGATAAAAATATATCCAGCTGTCAAAGATCCTAAAGCAAAAGAGTCTATGACCTACTAAAAGTCAAGTAGGAATAAAATATCTACTTAACGTATGCTCTAAAAATCAAACCAGCCACGTAGAAACAAGCTCATGACCCAAGTAATAAAGGACGAAATGATTGACTGACAAATACGACAGTTCACTTCCACCCCAGTGCCACAATACCCACAGTAGCCCATTATTCAGTCAGTCAACTTTTCCTTTATCCCTCAAATCACCCATTTCAAGTGAAATGATCCCACTCACTGGACCGTCCTCAACAGTTCCACTGAGTTACGTCCACTGTGTTACCGTAGCTTTGTGAGTTATTCGACTAAATATGTCATCGCACTTTGATACAGATGCATTAATAAGGGGCAGGCCTGAGTTATAGCATGTGGAAATAGTGGCTAGGGATGTGCTCTCGCGCGAAAGTCTCGAGGATTTAATTTGTGTGTGTGAAAAGCGTGTAAAGATTTCCAAATTTAAAAGTTATAGTCGAGTAATGCAAATCACTAGGTACACATTTAAAGAAATGGTTATTAAAACCTGACCATTAAGTAATTTTAAAATTACTTTTAAGTATTACTTGATTGCTATTACGAATGAGAGTTTTGATAAGATTAGTCAATTCTGATTTATTAACTTGTCACAGAGAACAAATGGGAATTATCAATTAAATAAATTTGATAGAGGGATATTTATTATGATAATATAGAGCTGCAAAAATATGAGGGAGACCATTGCCCAGCAGCTACCATAAACCATAGGCTAAGCGAAAATGTCAGAAAGATTATTTTTTGTAATACGTTTCATCGATAAACCATTTGCATCCCAGTGATTGTTAATTCTCTTTTTTTATTAAATATCACAGCACGGCATATTGAGATAGCTAGCTAGCCTTTTTAGCCTAGCCCAAATTTTCATAGTGTTATTTTTCAATTCCCAAAATAGTAAGTATCACCTCTGTACTATTCTTCTGTTTCCTTCTTCTTTTCTTTTGTTATTGTGTGTACATAAATTGTTAAATAAATAGTTTATAGTATTTCTTTCATTCTCGAGTCAACAAAATCTATCGACATTTTCTCCTCTCGACACTCCCCCATCCTTGTCCCGCACCTGTCGCTCATAAACCATCAGCATATAAATATAAAACAAATCTGCTGCTCCTTTTATCTCTAAGCTCAACGATAAATTATGACTAAGCCCTTATCCAGCAGTTCGGAGCTTCAGATAGCCCGCTAACAAGTTTCACGATATTTATGGCAAGACTCAACTTTAATTGAGTCGGATGTAATGTATGGATTTTACTAGGTGGGTGTAAAATACGGTTTTCCTCAGTAAAATCTTAATTCTAATTGAAGGTTAAAAGAAAAAACAAAATAAGTATCTATAGAGACAAACAAATAGTTGTATAACTGCCGACAGTCAAACTTTATTTTTTTTTAAAGATCACTCTCTTTTGCATGTAAACTTGAAAGTCTAGGAATTAAACTGATGTATCGATAGCAGTGGTGACCAAGTGGTAACGGCTCCGACTTACGAGTTGTAGGTCGCGGGTTCAAACCCAGCCAGGTGCATTACTTTGTGTAATTTATTTATACCTTTCAGTTCGGGTAAATCTGTACTTTTTTTGTTTTTGTGTTGTTGTTGCCTGTTGTATTGCCTGCATCGAATAAATACTATTATATTCTATTCTATTCTATTTCATCACCACGGCTCTCAAAACGGAGAAGGAAAACATCGTGAGGAAAGCGGCATGTCCTAGGGCCAAAAATTCGAAGACATGTGACATCCACCAATCCGCACTGGGCCCGTATGGTGGATTACGGTCCATTCCCTCTCCTAGAGAGAGGGGGCTTGAGTCCCAACAAGGTAGCACTAAAAGACCCTAGAATGCAAAAACCAACTTACAACTTACTTAACCAACAAAAAACTTTGTCCAATACTGAACATTAATCCTGTATCGTGATTCGTATAAAAACATGTAAACTCACATATAATAAGACACACAAACCCGGAAACCTATCTGTAGGGCATACAAATATTTGTTCTGTGCCGGAATCGAAACCGCAACACGCAGCATGGCAGCCAGTCGCTCAACCACTGCACCAATCGCACCATCAACATTCGAAACGTCAGGAATACAGGTGGGTGGGTTTTAATCTAACACTCATCGCTCCATCCAGAGCAAGAAAAGATATTTGATGAATTCCTACTTAAAAAAATAGCATAGCATAGCATAGTCGGCCTTATAATGTTCCCGCTGTTCGGACTCAGGCCTCCTCTCTAGTAGAGGGAATGGGCCGTAATCCACCACCCAGTGCGGGCTGTTGGATGTCCCATGTTTCCGAATTTTTGGTTCTAGAACATGCCGGTTACCTCCTTCACCGTTTTGAGAGCAGTGGTGATGAAATAAATTACACAATGTAATGCGCCTGGCTAGGTTTGAACCCGCAACCTACAACTCGTAAGTCGGGGCCGTTACCACCCGGCCACCACTGCTTCAAAGGAACATACTCCCGAGATTTTTTTTTCTTCCACACCAGGCTGATGACACTGTAAAAAGAATGAACGAAGACTTAGATAGGATCACTGCCTGGTCTATGAGAAACTCACTGGTTTTGAACCCAGTCAAATCTAAATACTTAATCGTGGGTTCTAGAGATTTTTTAAATAAAGTAGGATATGGTGATTTGAATGTTAAAATTGATGGTTGTTCCATAGAGAGGGTGCAGGAAGCGCGTAATCTTGGAGTACTATTTGATCAGCACTTGCATTTTGAGACTCACATCACAGAAGCTGTGCGCAACTGCTTCTATCGTCTCAAGCTCCTATACCGTATACGTCCCTACATAAGTGTGGACATGCGTATCATGCTTTGTGAGTCACTTGTTTTATCCAAGCTGAACTACGCTGACACTGTGTATGGGGCGTGCATTCTCGGTAGAAGTGATAAGTTAATTCAGCGAGTACAAAATGCTTGTGCGAGATTCTGTTTTAATGTTCCTCCCAGATCTCACATCACCCCATATCTTAATAAGGGTAATTTGATGAGAATGTCGGATCGCAGAAAACTGCATTTGGCCACCCTACTCTTTGGCATAATCCTCACAAAGAAACCAGTTTATTTATATAATAAATTGACCTGGTCGCGTGATGTGAACAAAATTAAAACTAGAGCGTCTGCTTACCTGTTGTTGACCTTGCCCCACAGAACGGCTGCATTCCGTGGGAGTTTCAAGTTCGCGGCTTCCCATATCTGGAATGACCTGATGCCACCTCTTCGTGCTATAAAAACAGTAGGAGCATTCAATAAAAAGTTTAAGGAATACTTGTTGCGAACTCAAAAGGAAACCACCACATGAACTTACCCTGGGTCTGCACGCAGTTTGTGTGATGATTTTTAAGATCCATGTGCCTTCTTAGCAGCAATTTTTAAAGGCAATACTCTTGCGACCAGCACAACACTCCAAAGATTTGGAAGCTAACATTCTTCAATACTCACTTCATTTAAAGTCTTTGCTCTTTATCACCCGCACCACTTATATATATTGTATGCACACTTTTTCTAGTTTATTGCTTAAAATCGTTTTATTTGAACTGTTATTTATTTATGTTTATTTTTTATTTATTTATTTTTTTCCTTTTTTGACAGCCGGCCATTACCACAGACCATAGCCTACATCTGCGCCCGCGCGTTCCATTCGTTTATCTGATATAGATAAATGCATAACGGAGCATCGGGGGTATGAATGGTTAAATGGTTCTGTTTTACACGTTTTTGTAGTTTAATTTATTTGTTTAAATGTTTAGTATATTATTATCTTATTTGTCTCTGTGTTCCGTGAGTGTGTCCGTGGCATCACCTGTCACCAGGCCCTATCAGAATACCAGCGCTGCGTTATTTTTACTTTTTAGTAAAATATCGCAGCATATGCTGAGATAGGAGCCTTTTTGGCCTCGCACTGGTCTTTCTATTTAATATTGTTTTCTGTTACTATTTTTAAGTTAAGTATTACTTTTTTTATTTTTTATTTTATCGTTGTTTGTCCTGTGCGAGTCCCAAATAAATGTTTTCTTTCTTTCTTTCTTTCTTTCTTCTTTCTTTAGATAAAAAGTATCGTAAAGATATAAGTAAGTGCTCACGTAAAAAAAAATAGATACCTCTAATAGAGTCATGATTTTCCAAAAATATCTTTACTATTTAGGGACATAGTATACTAGTCCGGAAATTCAATAACCAAAGCAGGATCAAGTCTATTTACCACCGTAATATGATGGAGAACGACTTGATCTATACAGCATATTCAAAGACTATCTCATAACAGTAAAGTAATCGTACACAAATCTCACTGTATACATATTTACGCAGCAGTCGCTGAAGCAACGCGGCCGCTTGACTAACCATCTACAAAACGATTTGTATCCGTGCGATCGCTCCCACAAAGCTTTGATCACAAACTCGCCCGCTTCACACTAATTAAACCGACTGAGCCGAACAAACGTTACCCGTAATTAAATAACGGCAATAATGAGCTATTATGAAAAGTTTAACCATTTGGAAATAATCACTGAGCACAACACTAGCCAATAATCCGGCAAGTACAAATTACCAGACAAACGTCTCGTAAACACACGCTAACACGAAAAGCAATTCTCATTCAACGATAGCTTCAACACTAAAATATCATTTTTAAATCCGACGTGGTAATGCGCGCCGCGGGTCCGACGGACCACCTTGTCAGCTAGCGCGTAAATTAACATGAAAACGTCATACAAAGAGTAACCCTTCGCCGCCGCATAATAAACTACTCGGGTCTCCCGGACCCCGCGGCGCGCCCGCGGTGCCGCCTATTCAAACGGCCGGACATTATCGTAAATATTGTGGTATTTATTCAGATTTCGGGCACAAACAATTCAATTCACGCACCGGCTGCTAATTGGGCATAAATCGTCGTAAAAATATTCAATAAGCTTCTCGCATCGATTAATATTTTAAACACTGAATGCCTTCATTTGAATTCGAATTAAGCGGCGCGTAGATAATGCTGTTCGTCGATTTGTCGACGGGCGACCTATTGGAAAGGTTTTTTTTGTTCGGTTTTCATTCGACAACAAAAAATAAGCGGGTATATCGTTTCGCGGCATGGAACGAATTAATCGACAATTATTCTTGATTAATTTGTTTAGGCCGTCTTAATGCTCGAATATCGTTAAACTCACTCGCACGGAATTAATTATACGGGATTATTTCAACTATACGAGTTGGTATAATAGAAAAAGTAGGCACGTTATGAATTTCATGCAAAACAGCGATCATTATTCAAGCTAGCGAGATAGCGAAACTGGACCTTAATGGCGGGCCGTTAACATATAAACGAAAAGCATTTACAGTGAAAAAAAGGTAACACGCCAGACGGCAACACGAAAAACGTCAAGTTGAACACTTTATAATAGAAATAATAACGCAACAGCCGCCATGAATTATTGCCCACATTTCATGTTAAATTGTATGTAAATGGCGGGCCGGTGCGACACGGCTCCCACAATAACATAATAATGGTGGATTTGTGACTCACGTCAGGTTGTTAGTGTGTACTTAACCCTTTATCGGGACACGCACGCGGGACGTGAGATCATTACTCGGGTCGCGGCGACCGCTCACAATAGGAATGTACGCGTTAGACCCCGCGTCTTACGAGGGTTAACGTTGAATTTCGTGAACAAGTTACATGAGTGTTTTTCGTCTCGATACCGGTTCCCGATAACACTCATTTGGGTTACAATAGATATATTTTTTATTCAAATTGGACGTGTACGTACACAATGGTAGTTTAAACGCTACTGAACCGATTAAATGTACGATTTATGAACGTGTTACTCAAATAAACAAGCAATGGACTGGTTTTTTAATTGAACTGGTTCAGTTGTTTCGTAGGTATGTTTGTTGTTGTTCGAACATAAATAACGTAAATAAATTGAGGACTTGATGATTTCTAGTTATCGCGTTGATTATACCCAAGGCAGTGTGGGAATTGAAATAAAAAAGAGGGAAAATTAAAAAAAAAAGGACGATAATTCTGAAAAATTAAAACACATAACTAACTGAATAATAAAATTTACCTTTTCAGTATATGAATACAGACCATAATTACAAAAAAAAACATGTTTAATTTCCGGAAACCAAGGCCTTTGCTTTTCGATTAATGACTTCACCCACTTTAGAGTGCAGTGAAAGGGCGTGTCAGACTTATAGTGACTAAATCCCACTTGCGTTTTTTAGCTAAAATCACCAGGGCCTTTACTTCGCTACATGAAAGTTTAGTGGTCTCCGTCAAAAATCGAAAAAAACACTAAAATATTTGTACATTAGGAATACGTAAAGCTAACATAATTATTTATTTGGCAGTTATAGATAGATACCTTAAGTATAAACTATACCCTATTCATCTGGGCTTGAGACAAAATTTAAACAAAGAAAACGAAGTAGATAAGTACCTTCGGCAAGTTTTTTCGCCGTGTTTGAGTATTAACGGTCTCCTTTTCTGTTGAATGCAGTTGAGTTTTCTTTGCACGCTTTTTCTTCGGCGAATAATAAAAAATCAACGAAAATATCTGAAAGCGGCACTCTCAAATCAACAAGTTCATCGATAGTGAAAAAGATGGCGGATTATAATCCGCTCGATGGCAAAACGTAATATTTTAATGTAAAATGTTTTTAGTATCTGTGGTCTATAATTTAGTAATTTTATATATGGTTGCTGTCGTTTACCTTTTGTCTCACGGCTCCCTGAATAGGGTATAATTATGTAGAAACTTAAAATAAAAAAATAAAATAATATTATGTGTCTCACAGCTGCACCACATAATATCCAGTTCAGCAAAATATGAGAAAATGTAGCAGGATTGTTCGAAAGAGTTACCACGGTCTAGGTCACGGTGTAGGTTTGCGGTCGAGGGTCACGACTCTCGACCGCAAAGGGCAACTGATGGAACACAGGTTGGTTTTAGTCAGTAAAAGTCTGATACTCCCTCTTGCTTCACCCAGAGCTGGAGAAGTCATTTGATGATTCCCCATCGGGTCAAAATAAAATACAAAAATGAAATAAAATAGTTCGATTTCTGAATCGATTTTCGAAGATTTTCCGAATTGCAAAAGGTAATTATTTTTTGACGTAAGATTTTTTCCTTCACTTATGCATATGCTACGAGACCATATGTTATTTCTTCTTGTCAAATTACACCATAAACGGAGCATAAACGGCCTTATCTTTAGAATTTGTTGACATGGAAGTTTGATTTTTCACTGATCCAAAGGAAAGAGGATAGCAGACAAGACAAGAGCATTTAGTATTAATTCCAGCTTAGTACCTCCAGGCATTCCTAAGAAAAAGGGTCTTGATAGACTGACAGATGGACACCAAAGTGATTTTATAAGGGTTTTGTTTTTGCCAACTGAGGTACGGGATCCTAGAAAGACAACGTAGTAGTTATCTGAAGTTAAGTTTTACTAGACAAGTCGACACAGACACCGACTCACATATACCTTCATACAAGTCATTGCAATAACCCAAAATCGCATTACGTCCGATCAGAGCTCAGACGATCCGCCTAGTCGTTACTTCAGTGATTTTGAAACAATCGCCGCGGGCTCGGAAATTGCTTCCCGATCCTCGAAACCGCCCCTAGCCTCACGGGATGTAGGGTTTAGGGAATGGAGGGTTAATAATTAAGTTTTATGCTATGGAGGATTATGTGGAGGTTATTTTTAATCGTGTGAGTGTTGTTAGAAACAGAAATTTTCTTTTTACAATAGAAAGACAATGAGAGAGCGAACGCCGGCGTTTAAATTGATATAAACTAGTGCTTGACTGCAATTCCACCTGATGGTAAGCAGTGATGCAATCGTCGATAGTGAAGCGTACTAGTTTATTAAGAGCCTATTCACTCTAGCTTTGAAGACACCTAAATTATAATTGGATTTAAAATACTGAATTGAAATTGTCCTTCGATGTAGGCGGATATGTATCTATTTTTTATTTAAATTATGATATTTATTATTACAAAATTCTTAATTTTACTGGTTTTTATTATCCAGTAATGATCGAGATGACGGAACTCTTAGCCTATTCTTAGCTCTCTATGTAGAAAATCTATGTATTGGGTTACCATTTTGGAGGTATGCGGAACAGAGAATAAAATCCTCCGACTAGACGGGTGTTATGTCTGGTGGGCAACTGCACGCAGATGATTTCGGGTTGTTCTTTAAGTTCAAATCGCGCGGAGAACTTTAATTGCGCGGAGAACTTTAATTGCGCGATGCAGGATTAGTTCTCATGTGACCCCATAGATGTCGCTACACCGTTGAGGACCCATTTTATAAAGCTCTTGAGTTTCAAACTTGGAATTTTAAGATCAAAAGGACTTTATATTTAAGGCGTGTGTCCCTATTTTAAATTTGTTATTCTATTGTTTCTTTTATTTATTTATTTTTACAAAAGGCTTGCCGACTAATAAACCAGTAATATAAAAAAATACTAATTACAAGCCACCACACATAGATAGAAAAAAAATCGAAAAAAGGTAAAAAAGTACATACAAGTAAATTAATTAATTAAGAGAGAAGTTAACTATCATTGAAAAACCACCTTGCCATTTACGTAAGGTCGCCACACAACTATAGAACGAATTGACATAAGGTCCCTAGGAAGTATGTTGGGTTTGGTATCTTTTGAAATATTTATATTTATGACCCTTTTTATATGCAGTCTAAGAAACCTTTAATGTGGAAATATTGCATTTCAAACGGTCCGTAAAATTTATCAAAATAATTGATATCAATTTGAATCGCCAAGTAACTCCCGACACTCGAAGCATCTCCTACGACGATGATTCGAATGTAAAAATGTCCTACAGACCTGAACCAGGCAGAAAATGAAAACGCTATGTCACCTCAGTTGCCACTCCCCAAAGGCGTGCCCAGTGCTGGGTCGGAACTATGACTGTCTCCATTCTGCCATGATGCCACGCTTCTACATGCCATTCGTGCGTGTGCGCTAGGACTATTGCCGCCAAATCCTATGGTAGTAGGCAGGCAAGAAAGCTCGCTGCTTGGCGTGTCCCTGCAAGTACCGCATGGCCCCACCATTCGGATAACCAGGGTCGTCCTTTTATGTGAGTTAACTTCAGAGGTTACCGACATAGCTCGAAGAATCGCCAAACTTAAGTGGCAATGGGCAGGGCACATTGCTCGCAGAACGGATGGCCGTTGGGGCCGAAAGGTTCTGGAATGGCGACCACGTACCGGAAGACGTAGCGTTGGAAGGCCTCCTACAAGGTGGACCGATAACTTGGTAACGGTTGCGGGAGTCCGATGGATGCGAGACGCACAGGACCGTTCGTTGTGGCGAAACTTAGGTGAGGCCTATGTCCAGCAGTGGACGTCTTTCGGCTAAAATGATGATGATGATGATGATAAACTTCGGAGACCCCAAGGTCCCGAGATATCTCAAAAACATCATAAATAACATTTTAGCTTGCTTCTATTAATTGTGGTCTTGTCAATCAAGATCACACAGACAGAAACACATCTTGAAAGATAGTTATTTCGCAAAATATGAAATATGTGTATTTTTCCAAGCAAACTACAACACAGTTGAAGGTCGCTCCGTGGAAATTACTTTCACAATGCGCGGTCCCACGACATGTAGTTCCTTTCATATAAACTTCAGTAAATCATTCACTCATTATGTGAGGAAAAACCAGCTGTTTTGCATATTGAGCGATTGCAAGAATCAATAGGAAATATCTCAGTTGAATGTGAAGTTTTTCTCGTTTTCCCTAGCAATGGCAGCTTTGTTGTGTTTGAAATTAGTGACAAGACAAAAAATTGTCTTATTGACTGATAACAAGTTAGAAACAATTATGAGAAAAAAAACACTAAAAAGTGCAAAATAATTATAATTTCGGAAGTCGGTGTTAAATAACAAAGAGACAAAACTATTATAGAAACACCGACTTCCGAAATTAAAGTTATTTTGCACTTTTTAGTGTTTTTATTTACATAGAAGTCGGTTGTATTTTTATGTAAATATTTTTTTTATTTTACACTTTTTAGTTACGATCAAACTTAAAGCCATCGCGTATACGTACAAACAAAGCAATTTTACTTGTTACGACAGTTCTGCTGTGATTCTATGAGGAGTTCCGTTCCATATCTTCGAAGTTCATCATCAGATCATAACAATATTTCTATGGGACCAACTTGAAAGTTAAGGTTAAGTAAAGGTTCACAATTGACCGAGAAATCGGTGAACATACATAAAAAAAATACATACAGCCGAACATAGAATTCCTCCTTTTTGAAGTCGGTTAAAAACATCAGATTTTTACCCTTACGATATTGTCATCATGTTTCTACTTTGGTCTTCTGTTACTTAGAGTCGAAGCAATATGTATTCTTCTTTCTTCAATCTTCTGTCCTGTCAATCGTCAGATTCCTTTTTTCTTCATAATCCTGTCTCACTCAACTTATCCATCCTTTCTTTGGCAACGAGTCATGGCCTTGAATAGTTAGTCACAGCTCAGAACCAACTATCGATTAGACAAAAAGCAATGAACTTTGCTTTTCTTAATATGTTTTTTCTAGTTTTATCAGCTGAAATATATATTTTATCTTTCTGCAAGTATGCCACAAGCGATTTTAGAGATCAAATCTCTAAAATTTCTTTATTTTCACCAACCATTGGATCTAATTTTTATTCCCACAGGCTCTAGTAAACTGACACCTGACTAGTCAAACAGTCACGTCTCAGTTTGATAGCTGCCGCAATGATACCTCCAATAAAACGTTCCGTTTTCATTGGTCACCTGATGGCATTTAAAAATATATACTACCTTAGGTGGGCATTTAATTTTAGCCGTTAAAGTAGTGCATACGGACATTAACAGACACGAATAGGTATTTGTATAACAAGTAATAAGAAACTGTTAGACAGTGAGACAGTTTAAAAGAGTTCTTTTACATGACAATAGTAAAAGTGAAAGTAGCATTAAGCAAAATCGTGCATTTTAAGCTTAATTTTTAGCAGAAACCAACAAATCTCAACTCTCTACAATTCAATAAATTTTCTTTAAAAGAAAGACGACAAGTATTCACGGTTATCAAACCGTGAATACTTGTCAACATCAGCAGGATAAACACAATGATCTGTGGAGTACCTATCCCACCGATTCTTCTTTATAAGAAACGACAAATTTGTAGCAAGCTTCTGACGTTAAAAGAGCCATGTAGGCCTGCGAAATAAAATATTTTGAAGTTCCTGTAAATATGTAATTTACAATAATTAAAGAAAAAGTTTTTACGAGCCAAGCAAACAAATCTCAGTATGTTTGAAAGAAAAAAAAATAGAAACAACTTTTGTGACTTTTTTTTCGGTGCGAAAATCATCCAATGACATCCCCCGCTCTTGGGCGGAGCAAGAGAGTGAGTCAGACTTTTACTGACTTAAAACCTACTCCTATTCGTTCGTTGCCTTTCATACCAGCGCCGAGTCTTCCTTTCAGAAGCCTACTGGGGCCAAGAGTCTTCTACTCTTGGCCCCAGTAGGCTTCGACCCTGCTGGACCGACCCTACGGCTTGCTGACATCTCCTTGTAGCGTGCTAGGAACAGTACACGCCGTCGACGACTTGGGCTCGGTCCGAATGGTTACCGGACGATCAGACAGCGAGCTACCCATTGCACGCCGTCCACAAGCCCTAGTGAATATACAGGTAGGTTTTAAAAATAGATAATGTTCAAAAAAAATTCCGTCACTTCATCATGAATTTCTTCTGCGGCTCTTACCATGCCTTTAAACTTTGCCTTAAACCATTTTCAATGTACATTTTGAAATTGGTTTCTTACTTCCTTAACAACTTCTTATAATTCAAACCTTTGTCTCAAGAAACTTCTTCAACATCCACCTTCACTCTTCTATCCGTGCCTATGATCAGACGTGGAGGATTAGCGCTATCATTCGTTAGCACAATACCGTAAGGGCAAATATGTGTGTTTGTTTTACTGTTTAATTCTTTTTTACGACCCTTAACACCGCTAAGATGTTGAGATATGAAACGTCGGGGTGTCTGGGAATTTAGTGTGTTCTATTTTTACGATTATAGGTTGGTAAGTGTTTACTGTTTATAAAATTTTATGAAGGGATGAATTTAAGCTTCGATTCAAAAACACAAACTTGTTTTTTTTTTAGAAAAAAAATATGTTTTGCAGTGAAATAAAAGTGGCATAAAAATATACCTTTTTTTAGTTATAAAATCTAATGACTACTCAGAGCGGGGCGAGAGGGCGTGAGAGACTTTTACTGACTAAAAACACACTCCTGTTCCTTCATTGCCTTACGTACCAGGACCTTTGATTAGGTTTCCCTTTCGAACCAGTTGAATAAAAATCTGTCAAAATCTGCAAACTGGTATTTTTGTTAAATATATCACAAAAACACTCTGGGTCGGCATCAATATATTTTTATAATAAAACTATTTAATCGAATAAACTGATAAAGGAATCATGTGTGACACAATATAGCAGATTACATCTTCAAAAACTAATCCCTTCAAACCTGATGTCAAAAACGCTCCGGCATTAATTGTAACTGCGATTATTCCCCTAAATTAACATAAACATACAAAAAACCTTTATCAGAATTCACACATGCATGTAATCATTGTTCTGTCATCGTTAGCCCGATCGATCACACGCTCGTCGCTAAATTCAGTTTAACACAATAGCACTTAATAACTTCACGCTTCGGTGGGCCTTCATGAATCACACCGTGCTATTCTTATACAAATTAGTTGAATAAAACATTGAAACGACTAAGCGAATATAGTCTCTATTCTCAGAAAGGTAAAGTTTGAGTTCAATGCTAAAGGACAGTACTATTTTGAAAGCAAAAAAACTGGATCATTTCCTTTTGACAATTGACGCGCTAAAGGGATCCCATCCATCTATGTCGTTTACTACTCGAGGAAGAGGAGGCCTGCCATGGTCCTCGTCGGTAATTGAGTGATTCAAGTCATGTTTTATTTATAAGACGCTGTGATTATTAAATTTTAATTCTGTTTAAATTGATAAACATTTCTTGGATTTGGAGCGAATAGTTATGTTTCTGACACCTGTCATTGGGTAAGCTATTTGGGAAATGGGTCCTTTTGCCGACGCTTGAGGGTGTTTTGTAAGAAAAATATAAGGACCTCTGCAGTAGATGTCTTTATTCTATGTAAAAGGTTCTATTATTTTTATCTTGCTGATTGTTTTCTTAATAGTATCTGTGGCTTTGGTATTGGTATTGATAGCATTAACTACGAAAAAAATAATGGTGACGGTCATGTTTTTTTCTAAGTTGTGCTTAATATATTATTAGCGGTTTTCAACTGCTGCAACTCCATATAAATTGCTCAATATACAATCTTTCTTGTCATCACTAAGTATTGTTTTACTTCACAAAATATATTGTAATTCGCGTACCTTGCCTCCCCATCTGCACTAACGACTGAAAACAGAGCATAACTCATATCATTAACATTGTAATCATGTACCCACCGAGCCATGAAAGTCTATGTTTGCATAAAACATAATACACGCATTTAATTTTTCTGATGGATTATACCTCGTTATTTGAATAGGAACAAATGTGTCAGTATGTGTGTTGAAATAGGTAAATTATAGTGACAAAACTGACACTGACTTTTTATAGTATAATATACTTGGGTAACGTTATAAAATAGAACTGCAAACAAATTTGACCAATGAGATAATGGTTCTCAACGAAGCATTTATCCACTTAGGCACTATCACATCAAACTACAAAACATTTTCATGGAACCATTTCGTTGACTGCACTTTTTCTTGCACTAACTACTGACGTTTTATAAGTGCCCATGTAGGCCTATGTGAAATAAAAACTTTTTGACTTGACTTGACTTGTAATTATACATACTATACATATATGTCATCATCATTTCAGCCGAAGGACGTCTACTGTTGGACATTGGCCTCCCTCAAGAGTCACCACAACCAACGGTCCTGTCCGTCTCACATTCCCGCAACTCACCAGGTGGACACATGGGTCCACCTTGTGAGAGGCCTTCAAACGTTGCGTCTTCCGGTGTGCGGTGAGCTGAAACATTTTGGAGTGGCCAAAATGTTTCAGCTCTACTGACCGTCCGATACATACATATATGTGCTTCACATATATAACTATGTAATTACTAGTAGAAAACCCTTACCCTGGTGATAATTTAACAACTACTCTCTCGCTACTTATACCACATATTTTACCAGACCTAAAACACCCCAAATTTTGTCCATAATTATGCACAAATAAACTCAAGAACTTTCAAAACGTCAAACAGACACTTGAAAATTACTCTCAACAAAACAGATCCCCGCGGGCATAGCCGGGCGTATTCATACCATTGCGAAACTTACCAAGGGGTCATTTCACGTCAAGTCATGAAGCCCAAGGTATTAATTTACGGTATTTCATTGAACACACCATGTTTTCTTCTGTCGACTTCCTTTGTTGTGACTGACAGTGTAATAACGCATTATACCCTTTTAAATTCATTGTTGTTAAGTTTTTGTGTAGTATTATCCATTGCTACTGTTTAAATTCCCAATCGTTATTCTTTTTTCTTTGGTTATATCTGAATCGTTTGAATGTATATCTTTAGTTATATCTTTTGTATCGTGGTTGGCTGATTTGTTTTCAACGGAAGGTAATGTGGTTTTCTATTGTGCAACAAAGTTGCAAGCCGTCTGGTAATCGATGTGTATAACCACTGAAACCACTTCTTCTCTTCCTGGGGGTGTTCTAGTTTTGTAAGTATATAATTACTTTAATCAAGTTGAAAAGCGTCGGCATTCACCTGTACGGTATGAAAAATAATAATTTCTTAGCTCCTATTAAGTGTATCTCTTTTACTTAATAAGGTTTAAATTTCATTGCTGAACAAAATGGCGTTCATTTTAAAACTCAGAATTATTAATCGAGACTTGTCATCTTTCTAAAAAATATAGCTTTTTATCCGAGACAAATTGTTAGTAAGTCCTTCAATGTCCTTTTCCAAAACAATTTATTTGCAGAGAATAAGTTATAATAACATCTGCTTCTACAAATGAGACAATATGACAAACATGGCCATTTGCTACAGAATACTGCTTTCATTTCACTCGCTCATATCTCCCGATGTTAGAATATCGTAGGCAACATTCTGCCCACTTGCTGGGGAACAATTACGTATTTCAGAGTCTATTGCCTTGTCTTACTTAATATTTTAATTTGACTACTTCTGATTATGCTATAGACTTAAGACTGGCCTTCAAATTCTCGATCTAGCAATGACCTATGAAATATGCCAATTATCCATCTATACCATTTTGAAAAATAGTTTTTCCCATTTATGAATTGTTTAACATTTTTTGAACATTCATCATCATTTTTAGGGGCAGTGATGATCCAGAGGTAACGGCTATCACCTTCCTACTAGTTGTAGGACATGGCTTAAAACCAAGGTAGGTGCTTTACTTTGTGTAATTTATTTCATCCCTACTGCTCTCAAAACGGTGAAGCAAACCGGCATGTCCTAGAATCAAAAAGTTTTAAATATGTACGTGATATCCATCAGCCCGCACTGGTCCCGCGTGCTGGAATACGGCCCATTTTATCTTCTAGAGAGGAGGCCATATATTATAAGGCATAATCAGCCTTAGCTTAGTTATCGTAATTTAAAAATGTCTTCGATATGAGATTTGATACATGTGGAATCCTGGAGGAACGCTGACCTGGTGCTGTGTAAGCGGGCGTACGTGTCCCACCACCACACCGCGCCGCTCCTTTGATGACTACCACTCCACCGCGCACCTGATGTTAGAAAATAGCAGATTCTGAACGAATTGACCTCCATAATTGGTGTAGTTGCTGCAAGGCATTCCGATATGAAAATAAATAAATAATTTTGACCTAAAAAAAATCCATAGAGGCATAAGAAAACAAGCAAGCAGGCAAGTATTCTCTCTTTCACATGCAGTGGCCACCAGCGGTACTTACCAGGTCATCGGTCCACCTAGCAATGGACCTCTTAACTCTGCTTATCCGACAGTATCTATCTCATTCATACAGCTAGTCGTCTGAAATCTTAATTCTATACGAAAGTGCCTGATATGACATTTATATGTAAGTCACATTCTATCACAAAGAAATCCTGTTCTATCTTCTATCCCAACACCTAACAACATCCAAACACGGCAATTTGACACACGCGTTAGTCGCAAGATCCACAATTTCTGCGCAAATATAACGCCATTGTTTCTTTCATTACAAAGTGGGGTCGCGTCTAATATCGCGTGGCGGCCGTGTGTGGCCGGCCTAATTGCTCGTTACATGTTCCGACGTGTTAATATGGATTGAGATTGTCTTATTAATATGTTTTGAGGTTAAAGTGAACGTATAGGAATGGGTTTAGGAGGAAAGGTTTCATAAAATATGTTTGCACTTTCCAACTACCTTATTATATTAACCTGACCTAACCTAACCAGATACAACGAATTTGGAGAGTGTGCGCGGGAATTGCATGACTTGATTCCCCCATCTCCTTTCTACCATCGGACAACCCGACGTACGGCGAGTATCCACCCTTACGTTGTTGAAACACCAACGGTCCGAACTAAGCGATTTGCTTCGTCGTGTATACCGCGTACATCGAGGGACTGGAACAATTTGCCTGCTGCGGTCTTCCCGTCCAACTATAATTTAGGTGCCTTCAAGGCTAGAGTGAATAGGCTCTTAATAAGCTAGTGCGCCTCACCATCAATGATTGCATCACTGCTTACCATCAGGTGGGATCGCAGTCAAGCACAGGTTTATACCGAATAAAAAAAAAGATTACCAGTATTTTACATGGAGCGACTGCTATCAGTTGCCCCTGCATTCTAGGACCATGGTTTTACCTTTCAAAGGTCAACCCATTGCCCCAAGAGACTTCGGCCCTGCTGGGCCCCTACGGTTTTGCTGACATCTCTTTAAGACGCGAGTAGAACTCTGCGCGCCGTCAACGACTCGGGCTGGGTCCGGACGGTTACCGGACATCCGGAAGGCGAGCTAGCCATTACTCGTTGTCCGAAAGCTATGGTAGGGACTGTCTTTCTGACATCCACAACCCTAGTGACATTCGTAACTGAGCCCGGTAAATACCCCTTGGCAAGACTTAGTTATGTTCACAAAGCAAAATTATGCAAGATATCAAAAAACATCTATAAAAATCATTAGAATCATAATTTTTAAACAGAGTTCTTTGTTGATGGGTTGAGAGTACCCAATGAGAGAACGAATGACCGACGAATAAGAGGTTGCCAGAACTAGAGTGAGAAAAACACGGGTCTTGAGATAGACTGCTCTGCCAACGCCAGTTTGGAAGACATCCATGAAATATGTAGAACAAGTAAAACTATGCAGCTAAGGAGTGGAATTTCCTGCAGGAATCTATGCTCCTGATGGCCTGAGAGTTTTTAAGCCAAGAGTAAATAGTTTACTTTTGGGCAAGCGTGGCCCATCGTCAACCACATCGTCGCTTTCCATCAGGTGAGATATTAGTCAAGCGCAAGCCTACAAGTAGTAAAAAATAGTCCAATTCCCAAATTTTGTCTAGAAGACTTTACCGAATCGTCTAAAAGTATATTTTTTGTGACGTAACTAAAAAAATTACGATTTTTAGATTTTCTCTATACTTGTGCTATGAGACCTTGCTTAATGCCAAATTTTGTTCTAGGTCAACGGCAAGTACCCATAGGTGTCCATTTCTTAGCAACTGTCAAAATATGTGTCTAAACGGAGCATAAACGGTTTTTAAATCACTGCTACTTGGGGTCGCAAACCGGAGTATTTCATATTAGTTTCAGCTTCATAATCTCCACGCGTTTCTGAGAAAAGTAGTCTTGACACATGGATGGACGGACAGACGATCAACAAAGTGATCCTATAACTTCTTCTTCCGTTTTTGCAGACTTACGGGTTATAGAACTTTCTGAGATTTATCACGACCACTAGTTACATTTACCAAGCAAATCCAAAATCCCTTCACCACCAATTTTCCGCTGACGTCACAACCTTACATCACGCCACTTACATAAGCAGGGGCGGCAGACGTCGGTGTCGGCAGTGACGGGCGATCGGCAGCCGTGGCGGACGCCGGTAATTCTTTATGATTGATTATCTCCTGGCTAATGAGCTTCGCCAGTCTTAGGGTCTTGGTGTAAGGAATAAGGTTGTAGCGATTGTAAAAAACAAAACTTAAAAACAAATTTTGTCATAATAACTTTTTTGTTGTGGTGAAACCTCGTCCAATGATTTCTCCCGCTCTCTTCGTATCTAGTCTTTACTGACTAAAACCCATTTCTATGTTCCTTCATCGTTCCAGTACCCCAGGTTTTCCTTTCAAAAGCGAACTCATGGCCCCAGTAGGCTTCGACCCTGCTGGACCCCTACGGTTTTGCTGACAAATCCTTGAGGCGCGCTAGGAACAGTACACGCCGTCGACGACTTGGGCTCGGTCCGGATGGTTACCGGAGTCGTAATAAGTTTGCTAGTAGGATCTCCGGCTGAATTCAAAATGAGTACTGTGCACCAGTAATTTGCAGGAGCACAGTTAAGTAGTTATGCGATCGGTTGCTACGCTGCGTGTCATAGAATAGATTCTCACTCGGTAAAAAGTTTCACTTCAAAAATATTTGTATGGCCTACAGATAAATCTACATCTCTCATCCAACTCTCCTGTCGCAGGTCTGCTGGAAGAAATTTCATTTGAAATAAGCTGTACCTACAAAGGTACAGCCTATTTCAAATAACATAACATTACAATTTGTGCTTTTGAAGTGAAACTTCTTTACGCACGCTTGACTTAGGGAGCAAGAAACAGCAGTGCGCGCGCACATTTTCTTTCTCTCTTCCTCTCATAGCGTAGATATCTGTCTAATTTTAATTCTAAAATTTATGTATCTTATATCTCATACCATAAGCCTATTGTCTCGGTTTTACAATCAACCACAGTAATTACTGATGTATCCAATAATGAAAATGATGAATAAAAATAGAAGATCTATGCAAAAATATTAATTTACCAATGAAACCATGAAATAAATTTAAATATAATGAAAATGATGAATAAAAATAGAAGATCTATGCAAAAATATTAATTTACCAATGAAACCATGAAATAAATTTAAATATTTGTAGAAAATTAATATATGTATATGTGTATACATGTATATATTGTACACATATATATATATATATATACATACAGATGGAGCGAAAGAAGTTTCACTTCAGTCGTGTGCTCATAAGCACACTCGTTTTTTTTTATTTTGTGTTCAAGTGTTTGTGTGTACATAAAGAAATAAATAGTTGGTCCGGGTCTGATTGTCTTGTGTATGTAAGTTTTATATTAGTGAACGCACTCACGATATATGAGTTATTACTAGTGTAGGTCATAAATTGTATCATAATTACATATATGTAAGCAACTGATACATCTATGCAGAATGAAAAGAAGAAAAAATAAACAAACTTCAGAAACGACTAATGACTAATAGCGTGATAAACTTAACTAATAATAATAATAAAAAGAAAATTAATGCCTCAATCAATACTTAACTAATAATAAAAAGAAAATTAATGCATTAGTGACTCACACAAAGACATCGAAAAACTCATAAGAGATTTCTTAATCTCTTGAGTTTGACAAGCAACAAACAAGCTTCTAAAGCAAGCGTGCTCCATCGGCGACCACGTCATCGCTTTCAGTTTGGCAAGGTAGCATCCAAGCGTGAGTCTATAAAAAGTAATAAAAAAAGCAACCAAAATCTAAACACAGACAGATAAAAACTCCCAAAAAGACTGATTATAAATTGTCTAAAATCGCTGTCACTACTCGTTTGCGTCCGTCCCATTATGAATTATGATCGCTTTCCTCCACAATAAGTGCATAAATAGGGGCCGGCTGATGGCCCGGTATACATCACGGCCATCCATCATCCGCGCTGTGCCAATGTCAATATTTTACCTACATCTTTTTGTATTGGAAGAAATCTCGCTGGTAAGAAAACTCAGTTACTAGGCGTTTAGGGAAAATAATAAGTAATAATCATTATTGATGTCTTGAAGTCTAGACTACGACGAATCAATAATGAGACGAGTCTCAACAGACTATGTTGAGACTCGTCTCATTATGTCTCATTATATCTTATTTTTGTACCATTTGAATTTAGTGATAATCCTAGAAGCTGTTAGTACTGTCATACAAATTGGATTCGTGCTTTTGGTTGTGTTCTTATCTGCTATCATCATCATCATCATTTAAGCCGAAAGACGTCCACTGCTCGAGATAGGCCTCCCCCAAATGTCGCCATAATGACCGATCCTGTGCGTCTCGCATCCATCGGACACCCGCGACCGACTCTCACCAGGTCATCGGGCCACCTTGTGGAAGGCCTTCCAACGCTGCGTCTTCCGGTACGTGGTGTGGTTGCCATTCCAGAAACTTTCGTCCCGATCGACCATCTGTTCTGCGAGCAATGTGCCCTACCCACTGCCACTTAAGTTTGATTCTTCGGGCTATGTCTGTAACCTTGGTTCTCCTGCGGATATATTTATATCTTCTTATCTGCTAAGTCCACGTTTATTGCTCTTATTGCTTCAAAAATTGCCTTAAAGGTACGTTCAGGCCATCGTCCTGAGCGAGAAGAAATAGGATGTTGTCTACTCTATCTGCAAAACAGTAAAGCTAGCGAAGGAGACGGCTGCAATAGTATTGGAACGGACATCTTTACGCCCCAGCCTCCACGAAAGGAGACGCCCTGGAGGTCGGGTGATGCAAAGCGATCTCTGGCCACCATAGGTGTGGGCTTGCGAACAACGAGCAATAGGTAGCTCATCGTCCACCTATCCGATAAAAACCTGAGTCGTCGACGGCGCGTCGTGTTCCAAGCGCGCCTCAAAGTGATGTCGGGGCCCAGCAGGACCGATGCCCGCTGAGGCCACGGGAGAATTACTGAAAAGGGAACCCAAGGTCCTAGACCACAAAGAACAACAGCAGGAACATAGGTGGGATCTTGTGTAATGACTTGTCTCGCTCCACCCTAAAGCGGGAGAAGACATTAGAACTCCAAAAAAAAAAAAACCTCTACTTTACGGATAAAAAGCAGCCTTTACCCAAATTTAGGTCACAATTCAAATCATATCAGGCACTGAGGTGATTGGCTAGTACACTTTTTTTTTGTAAGAAATATTTCAGCGCCCATTCAGGTCATGTTCCCACATGTCACTCACATCTTGCTTACAAAATCTTTACTTTCCGCTAAAATCTTCTCTTCACCTTACACATATTACGTGCAAGACGAGTCTACAACAAATAAATACAACTAACAACATTTATAAACACATAGTACAGTGCTGAACATCTTGTTCGCGCGATGCACTTGCGTCGACGGAAGTCGCACGGTCGCTTTCAGATTTGTTACAGAAATAGACAACAGAATTGGACAGAATTGGCGAAAACAGAGCGTCATTGTTTACTGGTATACTTTATGTTTTTAGGGTTCCGTACGTCAATAGGAAAAAACGGAACCCTTATAGGATCTCTTTGTTTTCCGTCCGTCTGTCTGTCAGTCAGGACCCTTTATTCCGGGAACGCGTGGAGGTATCGAGTTGAAATTAAAAACGTATATTCAAGTCTGTGGTCTCCTGAAGCTGTGAAAAATCAAATTTCTAAGTTAACGAAAAAAAAAGGTACGGCCGTTTATGTCGCAAAAAACGTATATTTCGACACTCTCAAGGAAATTAAAATTCATAGGGTACTTCCCGTTGACCTAGTACCCTGAAATTTGGCGTGAAGCAAAGGCTTGTAGCACAGGTATAGGAATGAATCTGAAAAATGAAAATTTGTAGTAACGTCACAAAAAAAAAATTGAGGAAAGGAAACATCTTTGAGACTCGATTCGGGAATTGAACTATTTACACAAGTTAGTTCGTAAGGAACCCTCAGTGCGCGTGTCCGACTCGCACTTGCCCAGTTTTTTTTTTTTTTTTTAGCTTGGCGTCTTTTCTAAGTTTATCTATTATAGCTTCTGCCAGCAGCTTCGTGAAAGTAGGTTTCTCCATACAAACTTAGGACCCCCATTTCTTCCCTTTATGGGGCGAGTTTAGGAAAATCCTCTCTTTGTACTCGCCTATGTTATAAGGCCAGGTTTTCCTTTCAGATGCGAACCCATGGCTCCAGAAGGCTTCGACCCTGCTGGGCCCCTACGGTTTGCTGACATGTCCTTGAGGTGCAAAACACTACGCGTCGTCGACGACTTGGGCTCGGTCCGGACGGTTACCGGACGGTCGAACAGCAAACTTTCGCCTACGGTGGCCGGAAATCGGGATCGTGAACCCGGCGGCTGGGGCGTGAGGGCCGTTCCCTCGCGTGTGCGCGTGCGTCCGCCTCCTTTGCTAGCATTACTGTATCGTAGAGTCATTAACTGTCTGCCTTCGTGAAAATGTTTAATCTTAAAAAGCGACACGAAATAATTATAATTAATTTAGTATTTCTTAAGTCATAATACTCGTAACTCCTTAACTCGTGTCCAAAACGAAAGAAAAACCACAATTTCACTCTCAAAACTGAAGCTTAAACATTTTACACAATGTAACTATTTCCATTTTGATTCGGTCTCCTCTCGACCCTTCTAACTCTACCTTCCAGCGCTTCAAGCAAGTCGGCCACTAAGTGCTTGTAGGATGCGGCGACATATACAGCGCTGTATTTGCTTTACGATCAGATACTACGTGTTATATTTGTTAGTATGAAATCTGTCAGCGGCGACTTTCGTTTGTTTATTGCACTTCAATTATTCCTTGGTGTTTATATGACAGGTTTGGTTGACAAGTTGTCAATTTATCGTGTTATGAATTGGCGAGTTGGAGCTGTTGTAAATTTTAGTGGGACAGTTCTTAACCAGGAGTTATTGGAGGAAATGCGATATGTCCCGTTGAATCGTTGAAGGTGAAGGTTTAGTTTTTTTAACCCAAAGGTTGACTTGTAAAAAAAGCCTTGTTGCATTAAGCCCACCTAGATAATAGGTCTTTACCTATGAAATTACCGTTTTTTATAACGGGTAGCTTTGAAGTATTATATATTTGGATTGACTTGGAATTATAAGTTCAAATATTTTTTATATTAAAGGTACGTTATTCTTTTTTCGAAATTAGGTATTTATTGGTTTCTCTGTGTTTTGTATTTTCTGTAATATCGCAGTACTTATAACCATCAAAGCTAATAAAAAGGTTTTTTTATTAAGAGTTCCAACGTAGAAAATATGCATTTCAAAGAGCAAGCAATATCAATGACGTATACTTACGACTTTCTTCTAACAAAAGAACGCTGCGTTCTTGGTTTAATAGCTAAAAGATTTAAAGCTAATAGCTTTCATGGTTATAAGTACTGCGATATTACAGAAAATACAAAACACAAAGAAACCAATAAATACCTAATTTCAAAAAAATAATAACGTACCTTTAACTTAAAGTTTATTTGAACTTATAATTCCAAGTCAATCCAAAGATATACTACTCGTACATCTTTGGATTGACTTGATACTTCAAAGCAACCCGTTTTAAAAAACGGCAATTTCGTAGGTAAAGACATTCACACATTACTGCACATGAAGTTTAAATGCAGACAAGTTTCTTTTAGATACTTACAAACCGGTTTACTTGTGATTCATCAGTTGTCCTTTGCAGTCCAAGGCCAGGGTCTAACTCTTTCTAACAATCTCATTAATAACAGGTATCTGACAACTGGCTCGTAGAACGGATGGCCGATGGGGCCGAAAGGTTCTAGAGTGGCGACCGCGCACCGGAAGACGCAGCGTTGGAAGGCCTCCCACAAGGTGGACCGACGACCTGGTGAGGGTCGTGGGAGTGCGGTCGGCGACGCTTGGGGGATGCCTATGTCCAACAGTGGACGTCTTTCGGCTGAAATGATGATGATGATGATGATCTGACAACTTAATAACATGGAGTTTATTTTTCCATCTATCATGTGGTCAAGTTTCCAAGCCTAACCAAAATCATACTAATATCTGGGCGAAAATTTATGAGTGTATGGATGTTTATTTCTTCGTCACGCTCTAACAGCAAATCGGATTTTGATGAAACCTGGTACACGGGTAGATTATATATTGGAATACCACATAATTTTTTATCCCGGGAGTAGGTATATTTCTTTAGGGTAGTCAGCTAGGAAACACCAGCCTCATCTAGTTCAAAAAAAAAATTGACGTTTATAAGTCTTTTTTTTTAAACCGATTTGCAAAGTAAATATCATTTATCATTTCTACTATCAAGCGACCTGTAGAGTAGTAGAGCACTGGTGGCCTAGTGGTAACGGTCCTGACTTACGAGTTGTAGCTCGTGGGTTCACACCCAGCGAGGCGCATTACCTCGTGTAATTGTTACCGTATGTACCTTGTGTATTATGTAATTTATTTCATCACCACAGCTCTTAATACGATGAAGAAAAACATCGTGAGGAAACTGGTATGTCCTAGAACCAAAAATTCGAAGACATGTGATATTCATCAACCCGCACTGGGCCCGCGTGGTGAATTACGGCCCATTCAGGAGGCCTGAGTCCCAGCAGTGGATACATTAAAAGGCTGATTTTGCTATTATGCTATGATAGGCGATCGAAGCCGCTAGCAACAGCTAGGTCCTTTTTATTAAAAACAAAATGCAATTAAAATCATGTTCGTGCAAGACCAAATTGAAAGTACCCCATAAATTCAATTTAAACTATTAAAATCTCTCATACCACCATGCTATTAACATGACCATTGTGGTCGTAAAGGGGTGGACAAAGTCATTGATCTCGGATTGAATTTAAATGTATTCAAATTCAAATTTCAAATTCAAATTCAAAGCATTTATTTCAAATAAACCATTTACAGGCACTTTTGAAATGTCAAGAAGTCAGTCAGTCAGAAAAAAATGATGCTAATTGCACATTCCAAAGCGTAGATCTCTATGGAGAAGAATGTGCAAGAAACTCCATGGACACTCTTTTCAATCATGTTTTGCAATTACAAATATCTCTGTTACATATTTCTTGTCGCTATCATGTGAGAACAATGTCAATAAAGTAAAAATAAAAACTAAATATAGATATTAAAATAGCAACTGGCAGCTAAGAGATGACCAGTCTCAACTGACAGCGCCCGTTCACGGACCTGACGCGAATATTAGCACCACTCAGCTCAACCATTATAAAGGGAACCGAATGATCCAACACACGCGCCACCATCAGTGAGACATTTGAGTGAGCATGACAAACTCTCAACTGCCATGCTCATTTATGTCAAACAAGTCCAATAATAACCTAAAAACCATAAAATAGCTCCATGGTACTCACATTTACAAACTTTGAAAACAAATGCTTCTACATTATACAATACTAAATACAATAATAATTAACAACAATATTTAACAACAATAATATTTTACAGATTAAAAAAAAAAACATTAAAGAATAATAATGATAATAGTTTCAAAACTAATCAATTTGCACACCCCGGTGGTAGTGGAGCTGGACCAGCATTGAGCCAAGCATTTTTATCTTGAATATAATCCTCCAACTTATAATATGCTTGCCTGCATAGTGTGCGTTTAATACAAGATTTAAATTTCGTTTCATTGCGTTCTAATATTTGTGGAGGTATTTTGTTATAACATTTCAAACAGTACCCCATGAAAGAAGAGGTCACTTTAGCCAGTCTGAAACCTGGTTGAACTATCTTTATCTTTTAGGATGTATCTTTTAGGAATAGAGTTTTGGACAATTTATGCGAGACTGTAATACTTAAAAGTTGTCAAAAACTAAAAGACACATGTTGACATCTGTCAAAACGAATACTTAAATAAGCGAAAAAAATACTCGCAATATATTCCATCATATTTTTAACGCACCAAAAAAAAATGTATGTGTTTGTTTAAAACACTGTAATTAATTATTATATGATCGATTCTTTCACTTTCGTTCCAAGTTACATTCTAGGGTATTTCTCAAATGTCAAAACAAGCTTTTTATTTTTTAACGAGTTTACTGTTATCTTATTTGTACTTAAATTTTCCTACATCACTGACAGTATAATGATAAATGATATTTATTTTGTAATTATGTTTAAAAAAAAACACTTTTTCACGTCAATTATTTTTCGTCATTTTTAAACTAGATGAGGACGAGGAGTGTTTCGTAGCTGACTATCCTGAGAGGCACAGAAACAAACTCAGATATGTTCAACTAGCTTCTACCAGCGGCTTCGCCTGCGTGAAACTAGAAAATAATTTTAGTCTACAATATAGCCTATTTTTTTACTCAGTGATAAGGTAGCATTCGACTAGTGAAAGAATTTATAAAATCGGTCCAGTTAATTTTGTGTT
The DNA here is from genome assembly GCA_961205895.1 of Mythimna pallens. Lineage (NCBI taxonomy): Eukaryota > Metazoa > Arthropoda > Insecta > Lepidoptera > Noctuidae > Mythimna > Mythimna pallens. Next base: position 25,063,346 of record OY540828.1, on the reverse strand, counting down.
TAATCATTTCAAACCGAAATCCAAAAATACAATCTATATAATATTCATCATCATCATAATAATTTCAGCCGATAGACGTCCACTACTAGACATAGGCCTCCCCCAAATGTCACCACAATGAACAGTCCTGTGCGTCTCGCATCCATCGGATTCCTGCAACCATCATCAGGTCATTGGTCCACCTTGTACTTTTCGGCTCCAACGGCTAACTGCCATATAATATTAGTATAGATTAATCTAAAGGCAGTTGGTAGAGGAAGCGCGGGTCCACGAAAGACGGAAGGAGTGGAGAGAGGCCATAGAGGCAACAAAATTCTTATCCTATGTTAGTACATTAACTACAAATCACAATAATATAAATTTCACAAATTCCTTTACAAACGGGCTATCTGGCTTTCCAGCCACAACACACAGACTACTATTGAGCCTGCCACAGAGTCTGTTCACCAATGAGGCCACTTGAAACTCCTGTCAACAAAACACTGAAAAATCTTCTACTTTTCCTCACTCAAAATCCAACTGTTCTACATAACAAAACCCTCAGAAACCTCGTTAAAACAAACGTATGCAAATTCTAGTTATGTTATCGTTCTTATCTGGCTCGAGTCTTGGGGATTAGCTGGGCTCTCCGGGGCTGGCTCAAGTCTGCTCAGACGCAGCGATGCCAAAACTAATCTCCAGCTGAGATTAGTGAACAGATTGTGTAATGCATTCAAAGTGTTATGTTAACGTTTTAATGCCAACGGTTTGATGTTTCTGGGCTGCCACTCTGCAACTGCAAGTGTACTTTTTAAGGAAAGAAGACACAACGGGTCTCATTCTAATTTTCTGGAACTGTTACTTGGAAATCCTTCTGTCTTGTAGCGAATTTTGAGATTAGCACAATGCACCTGTTGTCTAGACTTTGAAATGGAGCATAGATTTTGTAAACTAATTTAAAGCTAAAAAATATTTTTTTATATTTTACTAGTGATTCCGACAGACGTTGTCCTGTCTTAAAACTGGGTTACCGTTATAAAAAATAAAAAAAACCCGATTGCAGCACCACCTACCGGGTTCTGTAGTACCTATTTTCAAATCAACCATCCCTCTACTCAAATATACACATAAAATTATATTCAAATCGTGCCAACTGTTTAGGAGGAGTTCGGTGACAAACACACGTACAGAAGAATTATATATTCTATATAAAGATAATATCCTACAACTATCATACAACGCCATCTAGTCCTAAATTAAGCAGAGCTTGTGCTATGAGTACTAGATGTATTGATGTACTTAGAAATATATAAGTATGATTATCAGTTATATAAATGAAAAAAAAAAACGTCTAGGTAAATTATGGTATACCTAGACGACTTTTTTAAAATTTATATAAACCAGTGCTTGACTCCGACGCCATCTGATGGTAAGTAGTGACGCAATCATTGATGGCGAGGTACACTAGTTTATTAAGTGGCTTTTCACTCTAGCCTTGAAGACACCTAAATTATAGTTGAACGGGAAGACCGCAGCAGGCAAATTGTTCCAGTCCTTCGATGTACACGGTATAAACGACAAAGCGAAAAGCTTAGTCTGGACCTTAGTAGTTTCAACAACGTAAGGGTGGATACTCGCCGTACGTCGAATTACACCTAGACACAGAACAAATGATTGTGCTATGAACCCACGACCTCCAGCATAGCAGTCCGGGCCACTAACCACTAGCCCAATAGGCCAGTCAAGGACATTAACCGATCACATTAGGAAATTGAAGAAAGTAATTGGCCAAAGACAGCTGAAAAAAAGCGAAGGAACTGATTGTCTTGGACAAATTCTGATCAAGAAAAGGGTTCTTGAAGCCTTTTTGTGAAATTTCAGGGGCCTAAGTCTGTTATTTTTATAAATTCGTCATTCAAACACGATCCCATTGTCATTTTGCTAAAAGTTCGTAGTCTGCTAAATTCATAATGGTCGATCATTGGTCAGTCATTGGTCTCGTAATAGTATTGTGGTAGAATGACAATATCGAGCTGTGTTGTTACGAACAAATTAAAAGCAATAACTGCACAACGACGTTCTAATAGTAGGACACTGATCAAAGGACCTGCCAAAATTTTAGCAGATTACGTCAGACATTCATTTGTCATTATGTACGAGATTACCATTCTCTGCCATTTCTTTCAATGGAGTGTCAGTGGTTGACCATTGGAAAGTCATAATGATGCCATTATATTATTAGATTACCAAACTTGTCAAAATTAACAATTATGAAATCAATGATAGACCATTCTGACACTATTGTAATAGCAGACTTGAGGCCCTGATCTACTGAACTAATTTTCCTAAAACATAAAAATAAATGAAGAGTGATCTTGAAGCCTTTTTGCTGAATGTCAGATCTGGAAAATTAAATTTACTAAAACAAGATCACAAAAATAAATGAAACTGACAGCTGGGTTACATCACGTTAATGGTTATCCTGCTTAAACATTATAATTACAAAATTATACTCATCCAATTAAGAGTTAAGTACTCAAAAATCTAAAAATACACAGACTTCAATTTAAAACAATCAAGTTTAAATAAGATCTTTTATTTTGATGCTCGCTGCATAAGCTTGGAATAAGACTCATTAATTTCTGGTGTATCTAATGAGAGACATTAGGTAGCTCAATCGTGACACATCAAGTCATGACATAAACTGGTCCGTCACGGTTCGGGCACGGTCGGGAACAGTCGGGCTTTGTCGTTTGTCGGCGCGAGTGATCCTGTCATGGCCGCCATGACATGAACCAAATGGTGATGACGTGGTGTTTCTGATGGGAGGGCTGATTTACTAGAAGCTAGGTTATTGTGACAGACTTGTACACACAATAAATCTAGTATAGAGGTTCAAATGTCATTATAATTGGACTTAAAGAAGTGTAGACTTCAAAAGATTTAATTTTGAATTTCAAAATTAATGTGCATGTGATAAAAACTCGGAATTAGTTACACAAATAGAAAATGTTTGAATAGATGATAATAAAGAAGTCGCATAAAGATTGTAATTACCTACTAATTCATGAAATAAAACAATTCACACTTCTATTGTTATTTTAATTACTACAAAGATAAGTTTTAATCTAATGATGCTAAATTAGACACACTTAAATATTATTTAAGCGTAAATCCTAATAATTAGATTACATTTTTACTAAGCGTATAATGGAACAACAAAAAAATGTGAAATTTCTAAGCACTCCGCATGACGCCGGTCCTCACCGGACAGGGTAAGTTCGGGAGGTTCCTGCACCGAATTCGTGCGGAAGAAACGCCCGGGTGTCGCCACTGTATGGACCGCCCGGAGGACATGATTGAGCACACGGTGGAGGTGTGCCCCGCTTGGGCAGAGCAACGCCGTGTCCTCGTGGGAGCGATCGGCGGCGGCAATCTCTCGTGCCGGGCCTTGGTCGTGGTGCGGAGCGAGGATGAGTGGCAGGTGGTCGCTTTCTTCTGCGAAGCAGTAATGCTAGCAAAGAAGGCGGTCGATCGCGTGAGGTAACGGTCCTCACGCCCCAACCGCCGCCGGGATTCCGATCCCGATTTCCGGCCACCGTAGGCGCGGGCTTCCGGACGGCGAACAATGGGTAGCTCGCCGTTCTACAGTCCGGTAACCATCCGGATCGAGCCCAAGTAATTAACGGCGCGTACTGTTCCACGCGCGCCTCAGGGAGATGTCAGCAAACCGTAGGGGCCCAGCAGGGTCGAAGCCTACTGGGGCCAAGGGTCTGATTCTGAAAGGAAGACTCGGCCCTGGTACGTAAGGCAACGAAGGAACAGGAGTGGGTTTTTAATCAGTAAAAGTCTGACCTCGCGCCCCGCCCTAGGGCGGGATTTGTCATTAGATAATTTTCCCACGTAAAAAAAAGTACTTGCTTACCTCCTCATTCATTCTTAATAGTCTCTTTTATAACAATAATACTCTTTTCTAAAAAAATCCACAAAAAGTACTTGAACATAAAACCATGCTCATAATATACAAGATAAGCAGTATTAACACGCTTTTGTCAGAAACTAGTGAAAGTATAATTTTAGTACCCACAGTAAAACTATATAAGATTAGAAAAGATTACAGAAATTGCGATGACTGAGCCATTTGTTTATGAAAAGTAAACAATGAGAAAGCGTTTTCACAATCGTAAAACCAGTGGGTGGTCCTCACCCGTACGACTTGAGGGTTAAAAGTAAACTCACGCCTTACCTGAGAGAGCAATAGCATCAGGAATTTTAATATCTCTCCAACAGAGCTATAAAATTAACATGATGAGGATGTTTCTACAAAAGAAAGTGATAACAAATGTGACGAATTTTCTAAAACACACATAAATTCACATTTATAATATAATATGACGTCTAATAATACGAAAACAGCCCATAAAACAGTCAAAATACAAACGAAATAACAAAACGCAGCAACAAATCGTTCAGAAAAATCTCTTGACCCACATTAAGCTACAAAGGTCCGCCTACGTGGAGACGACACTAAAACTAAATTATTACTAAGCCGCCGTTTACCAGCTTCGCAGCTATTCAATTTCCCATGCTATGCATCTCAGTCGTCGCATCCACTCCTTTGACTGCGCGATGCATATTTTATATAATCCTTTCATCAAAACGTCGAGTTCGCGGAAAACGCTTTTAGTAATTCTCGCGAGCGAGCGAGAAGGAAGCCGCTGACAAACGGGGTGTCAAACAGCGGTGGGGATAAGACGCCAAAGCTCCCGCAGAGCACACAGAATGCAAAAATGGCGAGGCGACTAGTGACAAGGTGTCAGGAGGGGGGCACGTCACACCGCGAACCTCAGTTCTGAGCCGTCCGCTACGGCAGCCGCACGTCTCCTTCCGCTCCGTACACTCGCGTACTAGTGACTTGTGTATCATGTGCTGACACCAAGCCTTGGATTTTGTGAAGTGATATTGTTTTGTGTTGTGGATTGAATATATTTTTTAAGCTGGAAAAGGATATTGGACTGTGGAGCAACATGCTCACGTCAAGCAATCAGTATTTGCGACCGGATTACCTGTCACCGCTTCCGACAACGGTAAGTTTGATTGATGATGACAAACTCGTGTTTTCTTATCCTTGCGCTTGCGTTAGGTATAATTTACTTTACATTAGCGCTGCTGGAAAGTTTTGACTGAAGGAAAAGGGAATTATCGTTGTATGTATTGTCTCTTTCTCAACACGGATGTTATGTGACAGATAGTATATAAACAATTATTTAAGGATGATTCAATTTTTGAAAAAGGGTGTGTGTATGTTTTTTAAAATTAATCATTAGTGTAAAAACGGTAATAAAACGCAAATTTAAATGGTGATAGAATAATAATAATTATTATAAATAGCGTTTATTTATCTACACCACATAATGCGATAAAATAATTCATAAATAAATACAGTGAAAGCTACAATAAGTATTTTTTAGAATACACAAAAAATAACGATAAATAAATGGAAAGTCAATAAGTAAAAAAACAAAATAAAGAAACAATTATAACGAGATAATGGATATGAAACAAGCTTTTGAACTGAACTTATAAAAATTAATTCTTCCGCCGCGTCAATCAACAAAAACAAATATTACTCACTCATTGAGCCGAAACTTTTGGAAATGACGGATTAATTTTACGTGTACCTTCCAACGGAATAATCTATCGTATCTAAAATACCTTCTAACTTAGATATAAGAATTACTAACAGAGATTATGGACCAAATGTTGTCCTATTAATAAATTATTATTATTATTAATAATCATCCCGTGAAAAGGCTTTACGGGAATTTCAGCGATTAGGTATGAAAAATGTCGTGACAAAAGATAATATTTTTTTATATAATTTGATACAGAAAAACAATCTAAAAGAAAATTTAAAGAAACGGAAAGATAATAATAACTGATAACGAACAAACAGAACGTATTTAAAAGAATCCTTAATAAACTTTGAAGGGATACAAAAACCAAAAAAACACAGAAGAGAAAATAAAAAAATTGAAATAGAATAAAAAATCAAATGCAGAACATTTTAAATACATGAAAACATAATAACGTAATGCTATTAACCCTTCGAATATCGTAATTAAAGACACAAAAGAAAGACTCTGAGAGACTTAACGCCGGCGTTCGCTCTCTCATTGTTTTTACCCGACTGCAAGTATGTTTTTCAATTGTGTTTCTAATTACGGTATTCGAAAGGCTAAATTATATATACTCATAATTCTTTATATATTGCGAAGCTGATAAGTTTCGTATTTTATTGACAAAGGAATATGTTAATATTAATATAGCAGCAAACTAAATTTCATCAAGTTTGTTAATAGTAAACTTCCGGAAAGCGAACGTAATATTACGCAATTGATTTAGTGGTATTTAAAATCGCCAACCTAGTTTAAGATGTTTTTCAGTAATATTTCAGTCACATTCTTGTTAATAATTTTAGAAATTATTCCTACTACTTTATGAGAGAGAAAATCTTTAGAGCTTTGCTTCCATGACAGACAAAAGCCATTAGCTTTTCACTATATTTAAAATGACTAGTAACATATATTTTAACTACCGCTCGTCCATTTTGAAAGACGTCTCGTAATTACAACATTAAAACAACAATCGTCTACCAAGCGCTAACAAACAAGCAATTAGTATTTCGAACAAGACTCTAATAAGATTCGTATCGTCGCTAAAATAAACTTTGAAAACAACGTGAGTAAAACAGAAAACATATTCTTGACACATAGCAACGGCTGTGCGGCGGCAATAGACGTGACAACACGCCACAAGTTCAGGCGTGCCGCAAATTCAGCGGCACAAATTGCCCTTTTCACTGCGAGATTACATCATGCGGGAGCCGAGTGAAATGTCAAGCGAAGCCGACGGCTGCCAGACGCGCGGATAATGGCGCGTCGGCCGCGTGATTGGACGCCCACCTCCCCCCACAGCACCCCCGCGGTCCCTTTGTACGCCCGTCACTCGCAACCTCGACCCGACGTTTCATTTCATAAACTGCCTCTCTTTGTTGCAGCTCGACGCGAAAAAGAGCCCGCTGGCGCTACTAGCGCAGACCTGCAGCGCTATTGGCGCGGACTCGCCCAACCCCAAGCTGATCTCCGCCGCAGAGAAAGCAAGCAAGAAGTACGATGAGAAAACTCATATACCAGACAACAAGCCTAGCTTTAAGCCTTACGAATCGTGCCTAACAGCGAGAGAAAAGACTAGAACACCTGACGACAGAGGGTCTGTCAATGCTTCGTCAAAGACTCCGCTCTCGTCGAAGGGCAGTGCGTCCACCACACCAGTACAGGCGCGCTGCGCCAGCAACCAGAGCTCCTCATCTCAGAGGACTCCTCCACCTGCTCACAGGAAGACACCCTCAGAGAAGTCAGAAGAGAGGTCCAGTCCCTTGCATGGTTCCCCCGTACCGGCAAAATCTAACTCAGACTCAATCAGCATCTCGTCTGCATCAAAGTTACCGTTCACGCCCACCTCTCTATCGTCCAGTGCCGACACCAAAGAACATTCAAGCTTCAAGCCCAACGTACCTGTATCATCTTCTGCCTTCCTTGGCGGATTGCATCATAGTGGATTTCCTTTATCAATGGATCTAATGACCAGTAGCTTGATGGCTGCACAACACCATGCTTTAAAGAATGGACTAAATCCGTACTTCGCGTACGCTAGAATGAAGGCGCCGGGAAGTGACTTAGGAATTTGTAGAGATCCTTACTGCACGGGATGCTCTCTTAGCTCACATTTGCTCAAATCCGCCGTATGCCCGGCGGGATGCGCTCAATGCGATCACGCCAAAACTCCATTTCCTTTACCGACTAATCACCCCGCAGCGGCGGCATATGCTCACGCGCAGTTAGCTGCTTTGGCAGCCGCTTCACAGCTGCCTTATGTGTGCAGTTGGATGGCAGGAGACTCTGCGTACTGTGGCAAGAGATTCGCTACATCAGACGAGCTGTTGCAACACCTGCGATCACACACGGCGAGCGGCGAGTCGAGCCCGAGCCTGTCGATGCTAAGCGCCACACACCCGCTGCTGCAGCGCACGTACCCCACGCCGCCGCTGTCGCCGCTAACGCCGCGCTTCCATCCGTACTCCAAGCCGTCGCACCTGGTGTCGTCGCCCCCACTACCGTTCCCGCTGCCCCCACACCCATCGCTGGCTGCGTACTTCCCGCCGTACCCGCTGTTCGGGCCGCGGCCGCTGCACCCTTGAGGACCGTCGGCGCTCCACGGAAACAAGAAGGGGGGCGCCGACCGCTAACGCCCATGCCAAAAGGACATTCGGAACCGGAGTCTGTGTACATATAAGTTAGTGTGCTTCGGGTTTCTAGTCGGCTCATATCATCGACGGAAGTGTTTGCCCCCGCCTGGGGGTCGCGACAGCTGTGATCTCTAACTCGTAATCATTATAAATTAGTGCACCGAGCGCTTTGTCGTAACCGCGTGCGCGGAATTTAATTTTCTAGTTAGACTAACGAAATTTTTATGTACCAAATCTATAGATTGTAATTTAAATTGATTTTGTAATTTAAGTTGTTGCAATTAATTAGTGAGGGTTGTTAATTGTGTTTGTATTTTTTTAAGTGGATGTTTAATGATTTGGCGAGCATTGATCTATCACATATCTTGGTAAATTGTGCGTTGTGACTGAACGTTTCTCGTAGACGCATGGTAGTCCCACTAAATTAATGTTACAGATAACATGTTACCGCAACTATTCCTCATTTATATTTATATAATTGCTACTTTCAGTTTTCAAATTGATAAGATCTTAGATGAATCTCACGAATACACTTTACTTTAAAATTTACATTCTAATGCTTGCAAAACTGGCACGTTATATTTTTATGTGTAACTATAAATTAATGTTTACATAGTACACTGTCAGAATGTTAAGTAATGACACAAATGATAATAGAGTGAAAGTGGAATGCGTGTACAACATTCATAATAAAGTAATGGACACTGTAATACTTGCAACTGATAACTGTTGAAATAAAAATTTGTTGTTATAAAGGGCATAAAGCGAAAAAAAATATACGTAAATATTTAATTTGAAACTGCAGACTTTGATTTATTTAACCCAAGCAATAGGTCAAAACACTGATTGTAAATCAAGTGTCATTGTTCGAATTCAATATAGTTTGCGTCAAAGTAAATATATAAGTCTTCCTTCTTCCGTAAGTCCAGGTACACATTCAACTCTTTATTTCTTGATTTTAATAATTTCTTGAAAACTGTTCGCTATGTTTTATAAACATTGGCAAATTGATTAAATAATTATATTAATTTTGCAAATAGGTTTAAAAAAAATTATTTTTACTCGTCATTTTTTTTTTTTGTCAATTTCAACTAGATGCGCCCGATGTTTTCCCTAGCTACTACCCAGAGAAGAAACACCAAAACAAACTCAGGGGCCAAAGTCTCTTTTAAATTCCATACAGCGAACATGTAATGGTCAAATCATATGAGAACCATGCAGATAAGTGTCTGAGGTGGTGTTTTGAGGAAAGAACCACAAGATTTGAATGGACCTGTCCAGTCAGTGCAAGCATTTGTCAGTATTCATACAGCTCAACTCAAGACTACTAAGGAGCTCAACGACTTGACGAACAATACCAAAGAAAGAACATTTGGGTAGGCCGCAGCAAATACTCAAATTGCCAGACATACGACGATTTATTTCCAAGGTATAAATTCATCTTTATAGTGTCCTATATTTTTCTTCTTTTTCATTGCAGTTCTAAATAATGTTATTATTATTCACAAAGTTGCAAAGAGAAAGAACTTATGAATATTTAAACATCGCTGTGTGAGAAAATCTTTTAACTTTATTTTATTTCTTGCAACTTTAATTTATCGCCTCATTGGTAGTCAGCAAACTTGAAAGCTGAAATCCACATTCAGATTATTGGTCAGATAAAAACACTAATGACGACAGTAGTGTTTATTTCCATATATTTTCGTTGGAACGCCTCTCATATTGTGAACCGATGACCTGATGAGGGTCGCGAGAATCCGATGAATGCGAGATACACCGGGCCCTTCGTTGTTGTAACACTTGGTGGAGGCCTATGTCCATCAGTAGACGTCTTTCTACGGACATGATGATGATAATGATAATTATAAATGTGAATATAAATCGTGTCTATCTATTTTGCTTTCACGCTTAAATTACTGAACCGATTTTGATTAAATTTGATACAGAGTTAGCTTGAATGAAGGACATAGGCTACTTTTTATTTGGTTTTGACATCAACTTTGTATCCGCAATAACTAACATTCACAGGGACGAAGCCACTTTCAGAAGTTAGTGTATTGTACTTAGAGTACTTACTTATGAAAAAGAGATAAAATATGTTACTCAAAAGATCTTAATTTACTTATGTACTTAATAAGAGATTAGGTACTCAATCTTAACTTAATGATAGCAAAAACAAAACTTCATCATGTTCATATTTCTGGGACTCAGGCCTTCTCTCTAGGAGTGGGAATGGGCCGTAAATCACCACTCGGGCCCATTACAAATTAGCGAATGTTACATGTTTTTGATTTTTTAAATCTAGAAGCATGTTTCCTCACGATGTTTTCCTTCTTAGTTTTTGAGGATAGTTTCTACTGTCTGGACTAAACTGAAACAATTTGCCTGCTGCGGCCTTCCCGTCCTAGTACACTTTAGGTGTCTTCAAGGCTAGAGTGCATAGGCTCTTAATAAACTAGTGCGCTTCACCACCAAAGATTGGATCACTGTTTACCATCAGGTGGTATCGCAGACAGTCACTAGCTTTATGTCATTTAAAAAAAAGTGGAGATGAAATAATTTTCACAAAGTAATACAGCTGGCTGGGTAAACATACAATTCGTAAAGCCGACAAAATATAAGGTATATTTAATAAAAAATACTTTAAATTGCTTGACTAGCATCATCAAGACAAGAAGATTAATAGTAATACAGCTAAGAAAAAGAAGAAGATCAACGACTACCCACACACATGATGCAACAGAACGAATAAACGATTATTTTTCAGAAGGCATGACTCAAACGTCGTTTGTAATTAGGACTGGTGCGGCTTCCACTACAATAAATTATAAGCAATTTATCTGTCTGTCTGTCGCCATACATCACGAACTGTGCAGCATTTACCAGCGTTGAAATATTATGACCAATGCGCTCGGTGGACGCACCATTTGTTAGCCGAGCGAGTCAAGCATTATCTTTAAATACTACATTATAAACGTGTGAAATGATTTTCAGGTTGCAAGTTATTTCGAGGATTTTAAACATTTGCAGTTTTATATTCGATTATTCTGGGAATTAGGTACGAAAAAAAAATCCAGTCAAGTGCGAGTTGGGTTCACGCACAGAGGGTTCCGTACCAACTTACTTATATAAATAGTTTGAGTCCCGAATCAGTCTCGACAATTTTTCTGAAGTGCAAAAAATTGATTATTTTGTAACGTAACTACAAATTTTACTGATTTTAGACTTTTTCTTTGTGCTGAATTTCAGGATTCTAGGTCAATAGGTCTCAGACAGGCTTTGATTTCATTGCAAGCGTAAAACTATGCACTATAAACAGAGCATAAGCGGCCGTATCTTTAGATTGACTTAGAAATTTGACTTTTTTACTGCTTCAATGAGTAGCGGAATAGGGTGTATTTTAGAATTTAATAGTAATTTCAGCTGAAATACTTACATGCGTTCTGAGAAAAAAAGTCTTGACAGACGGACAACAAAGTAGTCGTATAAGGGTTCCGTTTTTGCGGACCAAGGAACCCTAACAAAATAAAGTAATTTAGTTACATTTTCTATAAATTAAAATACAGTGACATGGATTTAACGAACTACCGGTAAAACATACAGTGACCAGCGTAATTAAAATAATTAAAGAAGTTTCTAACACTAAATCAAATTAACATCCTATTTAGAAACACAAAATTAAATTATAAATTATAATAACACAGTAAACACCGTTACAGACGAAACATAAAATGAATTAAATAAAAATTATAATAACGCCATTCATTTTATTATAAAAAATGACGGTTACAAAACAATGTTAGTATGTATTTATGTATACTTATGTATAATAAAACTTTATAGTTTCCTGCTGATTTCAAAATATATTATATGCCAAGATGTATATTGAAATACAAAAAAAAAAAACATATACGTATAATTCTCGCATTATTATATTCATTAATGTCATAAACGAGTATAATATGTCTTTGTTTCATTCATTTTATTGTGTTCAACAGTCAGTTTTAAATTTTGAAGAAAATCTTTGTTTTATATTGTTAAAAAAGGAGGTCATGACATCGTGTACTGTTGAAAACAATTTGGTTTTCTGAGAGCAATTTATTTAGTGTCAGCTTTAATAGTTTATTCTTTTCTACGAATGTCGAAGCTATTAATTCAATGGCTTCCAATTTGTCGATCTGTGGAACTCGGAATTCTTTTCTTTTTACTCGGTATACTGAAACAAATTTTTCTACTTAACATGCAGGATAGGTAATCATGTCCCTAGCTTTTTCCCAACTAGCTTAGGTTCGACTTCCAGCCTAACCACATGCGGCTGAATACCTGTGTTTAACATGGAGCGACTGCCTATCGGACCTCCACAACCTAGTAACTGGACAACACGATACTCCTTGAATAGACTGATAGTCAAAGATCTACGAATGACCACGAGGACCAATGGCTCAGTAATGTCCTAGATAAACTTAGAAAAGAACATAATATGAATTACCATTTTATATCATCTACAACTAAAAATACGCGGTATCTTCTCGTCCAACATACAACAGCGTCTCAAGACGAAAGTCTATGACCAGTGCGTGTTGCCAGTGATAACATTTGGTTCCGAAACGTGGTCGCTCACAATGGGCCTCATCAGAAGGCTTAAAGTCACCCAAAGGGCAATGGAAAGGGCTATGTTCGGAGATTCCTTGCGTGAGCGAATCAGAATTGAAGATATCCGCAGGAAAACCAAGGTTGCCGACATAGCACGAAGAATCGCCAAACTTATGTGACAGATGGCCGTTGGAGCCGAAATGTTCTGGAGTAGCGACCGCGTACAGGAAGACGCAGCGTTGCTTGATTGAAAGGCCTTCTACAAGGTGGACCGATGACCTGGTAAAGATTGCGAGAATCCAATGGATGCGAGATGCACAAGACGTGTACGTGGACGTCTATCGGCTGAAACGATGACAACAAAAAAAAATATTTTAGGTAGTTTTGTCTATAGTTATCACTAAAATTTCCCTACAAGACTGCTCTTGATAGCATGCATCAGATCAATGTGCCAAGTGCGAGTATGTTTTACGTTAAGGCGTATAGTCCCTTGAACATCTGGCAGGAGTCAAATGCATACAAAATCGTACAGCCGCGTGCGCCCGCATACAGCTCCGCTGACCTTTAAAACCATTTTCTTTGCGAAATATTGATTGATTTTTATAGGATAGGGCTTTTTTTTTTTTTTTTTTTAGGTGGGAAAATCATCTTATGACAAATCCCGCTCTTGGGCGGAGCGGGAGATAGTGTCAGACTTTTACTGACTAAAAACCCACTCCTGTTCCCTCGTTGCCTTCGTCCCAGGGCCCGGGTTTCGCTTTCACACTACCCATGGCCCCAGTAGGCTTCGACCCTACTGGGCCCCTACGATTTGCTGACATCTCCCTGAGGCGCGCGTGGAACAAAACGCGCCGTAGACGACTTGGGCTTGGTCCGGACGGTTACCGGACGGTCGGACGGCGGGCCACCCATTGCCCGCAGTCCGCAAGCCCGCGCCTACGGTGGCCGGAAATCGGGATCGGAATCCCGGCGGCGGTTGGGGCGTGAGGACCGTTGCCGTTGCCTCACGCGATCGGCCGCTTCCTTTGCTAGCATTACTGCTTCGCAGAAGGAGGCGACCGCCTGCCACTCCTCTTCGCTCCGGACCATGGCCTGTACCAAGGCCCGGCGCGAGAGATCGCCGCCGCCGATAGCCCCCACGAGGACACGGCGTTGCTCTTCCCAAGCGGGGCACACCTCCACCGTGTGCTCCACCGTGTCCTCCGGGCGGTCCACACAGTGGCGACACCCGGGCGTCGCTTCCGCACGAATTCGGTGCAGGAACTTCCCGAACTTCCCGTGTTCGGTGAGAACCTGCGTCATGCGGAAGGTGAGGACGCCGTGAGGTCTTTCCAACCACGCCTCAAAGAGGGGACTCACCGCCATAATTGTGGCGTGCCCAGCACTGGGTCGCGACAGTCGCTGTCGCCATTTCACCATGAGAACCCGCCGGAGCTCCGTCCGCCATGCTTCGATTTGTCGCGGCAGCGGAGTTTCGCCCCGGCGTTGCATCTCCATGCGTAAATCGTGCATGAGAGCAAGGACTGTTGCTTCCAGATCCCATGGTGGCTGGCAGGCAAGAAGGCTCGCCGCTTCGCGGGAAATCGTCCGGTAACCTCGCACCATCCTTATGGCCATGACCCTCTGGCATGCGTTCAGCCGGGCCGCCGGCTGCTTCCGCAGCGCCGGCGCCCATATCGGTGCGCCATAAAGGGCCATGGACCGAACGATTCCCGCGTAGAGCCTCCGGCAGGAGGCATCTGGACCCCCAAGGTTGGGCAGGAGCCGCCCGAGGGCAGCCCCAGTCCGATTTAGTTTGGGAGCCAGACGTCGGAAGTGCTCCTCGAAATCCCATCGGCTGTCGAGAACGAGTCCCAGGTACTTCATCATTGACCCGACGCCGATGTGGACTCCTCCTACCGTTAGTTGGGAACCCGGTGGTGGCGCGTTCCGAGGGCCGTGAAAGCACATAGCCTCGGACTTGTGCAATGCCACCTCGAGTCCCAACTCCTGGATCCTGCCCACGACTGTCGCAACCCCGTGTGTCGCTAGTTCGACCGCCGCCTGGTACGACTCTCCCTGCGCTAGGACCAGCGTGTCGTCTGCGTAGCAGACCACGCTGACCCCGCCAGGGAGGTCGCCGCGCAGCACGTAGTCGTATCCGATGTTCCACAAGGGCGGCCCTAGTACCGATCCCTGCGGAACACCGCACGACATCTCTCGACGTTCCCACTCTCCCTGGTGACCAGGGTAGATGATGTACCTGTCCGACAGGTAAGCCTCGACCACACGACAGAGGTAGTCGGGCGTCCGGTGATACCGCAGCGCCCTCCTAATGCTACTCCAAGGCAGGGAGTTGAAGGCGTTGGCGATGTCCAGAGACACCGCCACGACACACCTGCCCTGAGACACCGCATCCCCTGTCGTGAGAGCTCGCACGCGCATGATGGCGTCCACCGTGGAGCGCCTTCTGCGAAAGCCGAACTGGCCTTCCGCCAGATCCGGCCCTACCCGTGTTAGGTGCGCGACGAGGCGGTCTGCAATTACTCTTTCAAAGAGCTTGCCCACCTCGTCGAGCAGCACAATGGGCCGGTACGCGGATGGAGAGTCCGCAGGGCGCCCTGGCTTTGCGATGAGGACCAGTTTCCCCGTCTTCCAGCGAAGTGGGAACTGGCCCCTCTCCATGCATGCGCTGAAGAGCCCTCTTAGTCGAGGCCCGAGAGCCTCCATGGCCAGGACCCAGGCCTTCCCAGGCAAGCCATCGGGTCCTGGGGCGGTATTTTTGGCACTCAGCCTTCGTACCGCCACTCTCATCTCTACCTCGGTCACCTCTGGAGCGTTGACGTCGTCGTCGCCATCGTGGTCCGCGTCAGACACCGTTGGTGGCGGAGCCATGGGCGGGGGAGAGTGTTCCCCACGCGCAGGGAACAGAGTGCTCACCACACCCTCCACAAGCTGGGGCCGGAGACTCTGCGTCAGCGGGGGAGCCCAGGGGCGAAGTTTGTCCCGTACTACCTTATAGGGGCGTCCCCATGGGTCCCCATTGAGAGTCCCCAGCCACACTTTGCGGGCCTCAAGCTTGGCCCGCCTTATCTCCGCTCGGAGGGTGCGCTTTGCCACTCTGTATCCCTCGTACAGCTCCGCCTCTCTGGCCTCCGCATCCGGTGGACGGATGCGGCGCCTGCGGTATCTGGCATACCGGCGTCGCGCGACATTGCACGCGTTGCGCAGTGCCGCAATCTCCGGCGACCACCAGTATACCTGGCGCTGAGCACGTCCTGGACGGACTCGGGGCATTGCCGCGTCGCAGATTTGCGACATGGCCTCCCGGAACCACTCTGCCTCGACGTCGATATCGACAGGCCTGTCCGGTGCTTGCACCCAGGCCTGTACCGTCGCGGCTTCCAGGAGGAGCTCCCGGTCCATCTGCTTCAGCGCCCATCGCGGACCACAAGGGTTCTGTCGGACCGGCGCGGTCGAGGTTTGGGCGGAGACGTCAAACCGGATGTACCGGTGGTCTGAATACGTCTCCACCCCTTCCATGACGCGCCAGTCGACTACACGCGGCAACAGAGCGGGGCTGGCGAACGAGATGTCCACCACTGAGTCACCCTGCATCCGCACACACGTGGGGACAGAACCCCGGTTTAGGACGACCAGGCCTGTCTCCAGGGCCCAGTCCTCTACCATCCGACCCCGCTGGTTCGTGAACCGGGAACCCCAAGCCAAGTTCTTGGCATTGAAGTCCCCGCACACGACCACGGGGAGGGAACCAAACCCAGTGACGACGGCTTTCAGCTCCATTAAGGAGATGTGGAGATCGCCGAGAGATCTGTTCGGGGACAGGTAGACGCCTACCACTGCAATATCCCCGAACCGTGCTGCCACGCAACCCCGCCCCCTCGTGACGGCCTCGAGGGACGGAGTACCGGCGGCGGCCGACGAAATTAGGGTCACCGAGCCGTTCAGGTCCTGAACCCAGTCTCCCCTGGGCAGGACATAGTACGGCTCGGAGACCACGGCGACATTGATCGACCACTGCGCCATGCTTTGGAGCAACAGATCCTGAGCGGGGGCGCAGTGGTTGATATTCGCCTGGAGGAGACGTAATGGACCCGTATTAACAGTCCATTACAGTCTCCTCCCGAGCCCCACGTGAGGGCCCTGCCGCGCTGGTTGCGGCGGCGACAGCGGCGGCAGCCAGAGAGGAGGCTGCGGCGGAGAGGACGTCGGGGTGGACTTGCCTCGGGACCTTGCCCTTAGCCTTGGCGGGGGGGTCGCAGGACCTGCTACCAGCCCGGTGGTCGGCCGGCTTGCCTACCGCCGCACATGCGTAGCAGTGCGGCGTAGCACGGCATTCTGCAGCCTTGTGACCGGGCTGACCGCACTGGAAGCAGCGGTCACTGCGGTCCACCTCCGCGGCGCAATAGGCCCCCACATGGTGCCCCACGTGGCAGCGGTAGCACCGCAGAGGTCTGGGCTCCAGCAGTTTTACCTGCGCGGAGACCCAGCCTACCAATAGCCTTCGGCCTTCGCTCGTGATGGCCTTGGCCGCCGTCACGGGGCAGCTCACCGTTACGGCTCGCATGCCCGTGCTGTCAGCGCGGATGGTGCCCGCCCGCACCTGATCGGCGTGGCACCCTCCCGCCCTGACGATGGCGGCTACCACCTCGTCCACCCTGACGGAGTCGTCCAGACCCATGATGCGTATGTCCATGCACTTGGTGGGCCTGGACACTCGGGCCTCCTCGACATCCAGGGACGCCCTGATCCTTGCGGCCAGGGCGTCTGCGGCAGGGCCACTGTCCGCACCGGGGACCTCCAATATTCGGGCCCCGGTTACGGTGCGCCTCATTCGGAAGCCCCCAGAGGCTCCGAACTCGCTGAGGTGGCCCACCACCGCCTGCTTTGCCTTTTCCATGACGGTGTTGTACGTCACGCCCTTCTTTTCCGCATCTGGCTGTAGTGTAATTACTACAGCCTCGGAATTCGGGGCGCGAAGTCTAGCCGCCATGGCCCGCTTCTTTCGCTCTTGTCGCCTCACGCGCTTTTTGGCCGTCCTAGCCACCTTGCCCGCCCTCTTCTTGGCACCGACTACTGTCCATTCGGCGCCAGCCGAGGGTTCTTCAGGCAGGGGAGGCGGCAGGCGCGGCCCAGTCGCCACCGCGGCAGGAGTTCCCGCCAGTTTAGCGGCAGACGACGTCCCACCTTTCCGCCGCTGCTGTTGCTTGGACGCCGGGGCCGGCCTCACAGGCTCCGACGCCACGGCCCCGCGCCCGGCTTGCCCCGATGGGCCCGCCTTGGGTGCAGCTGCCGTGGCCGCGGCGGTGGCATAGGACGCCGCCTTTCGCTGGCCGGAGGCCGCTAGTGGGGGGCGCAGCACGATGCCCTCCAGCAGGGACAGCTGCTGCTGAATCCGCAGCTGAAACTGCTGCTGCTGCTGTTGCAGCTGCTGCTGAAGGGCAGCCAGCTCCCGTTGCAACAGCGTCAGCAGCTGGCTCTCCGGCTCGGGCTGGGGCTGGGGCTGGCTTTGCTCCTGCCCTAGCCTGCGCCCCCCTTCAGTCGACTCCCGGCAGCCGCCGACTTGCTGAACTCCCATGAGCTCGGCCCGGAGCTCGGCCCGGAGCTCAGCCCGGAGTCTTGCCACTCTCTTCTCGAGAGTGGCATCGATAGCCTCCTCGATAGAGGCGGCGTGTCGGTGGACCGTCTTCTCTTTGGAAGTCTTCTCCCTTTTCCGGCCCATGTCTCGCAGTGCTGCAACAACCAACACTCCGAGAGACCTACGTGACTCCTCGGCGGAGTCCTCCCCAGCATCTCGCTCACTGCCAGATGGAACCGAGAGGTCCATCTTAGCGCTGGCCGCTCCGGGGTGACGCCCCTCCGCAGCAAGTCTGTTGGCTCGCACTGCGGACTCCTGAGCAGTGAGTCCCCTCCCTCTTCCACTTGCTCGACCCGCACCCCGCCCACTAGTGGGGATTTTGCGGGCCGAGCCCATCTCCCCGTCGGAGGACGATTTGTCCCCCGGTCTGGAGCGCTTCCGGTAGAATTTTGCGTTTCTACCGGAGTCGCCCGCCACCTCCTCAGCCTCCGAGCCCTCCGAGCTCCTTCTGGATGCCGCGTCGGACTCCGACCGCGCATCACTCTCATTGTGGTTTGCGAAAAATTTTGATATCATATTTGTTCCCACGAGTATTAAACTTCGGGTACTGGCTCAAATAACATGGTTCGCACTAGAGACTAATTTAGCTACCCATTAGTCAAGCTAACAACCTCCCTCACGGTGCGCCGCCGCTTGGAGGTTTGGGGTAATTTTTTATAGAGGTTGTCTTCCTCGCGGCCCGGGCGGTTAAGCCTAGACCCTCGACCCCCATCAAAAGTCAGAAACATGACCTTGGACAATCTCTGGGGCTACGAGACTAACGGTGGCAGGAGGGGGAGCAAGTCTTCCTCCTGCCTGCCCGGTGGCAGGGTAAGTGCACACCAAGCCCGCTCTTACTTCGCCACTGTGCCCTCTGCTATAGCAGAGGGACACGCGTTGAAGTGATCCTTCTGACAGAATATTCGCAGGCGGACATCGAGACCCCTTAGGCAGAAGTGCAGTGCCCAAGGGGAGTCGTTGGCCGCCTCCCAGGGTGCACCGTCCCGCAGACTGGCTTTCACCTCGGACGTATCCGCAAGGGAACTACAGCCTGCGGGCACTCGTGGAGGTTTTCTGTCGTAGCACCCCTTATAGGATAGGGCTAAAATAACTCAGGATTGAATCTATATTAGTAGATTATATTTAGTAAAACAAAATTCAGTACAATAGGTTTGACAATAAGATGAAAAGGGGTAACATATACATATAAAAATAAAATAAATAAAATAAAATAAATATATAATACGACTGTAAATAACGTAATCGCATAGAAAGTAACGCCAACTTACGTGTTATTCTATGTACTAAATTAAAATAGAATAGAAAAAAACTTTTTTGTACACCAAAATAGTAACAAAAACTTATAAACTACTATTACTACTACTACCACCCACCACCTACCTACCTACTACTTACTACTTATTATGTGTTTTAGCTTACAAAAATTGTTTGGTTTATACAATCCCAACAGATTTACATAATTATTTTATGTTTATTCTAAAAAACACTTAACCAGCTATTTTTTTATGTAAACATATTTCTAAAGATCAAAGCCGTTTCAAAAGAGGAAGGAAAACAAGCGAAAAAATATTACAATGTTAAATCTTTTTTATAGACAAAAGTATTAATTGTATGAAAAAATCATATGTTGTACAAGAATCTATAATAAACATGTATTTTTTTCAAGCGTATCCTTTACCGAGGAGTAGGCTTCAGAAAGTCCCTGTTTTATGACACTGCTCGGGCGCTAGGGCCTTAACGCAATCGACACGTTATGAGATGACATTCGGCGCTCCGATTGGCCCGCTGCAAGCTCTCAACTAATCAGAGAGCCATACGTTTCGATCGCGTTAACGTAACAACAACTCGTACTCAGCGCACAGAAAACTCACAGCAGTATTAATTACTGGGTATTACAAACCATGCCAAAGAAAACCCACATACTATGACACTGCTCGGGCGCTAGGGCCTTACGCAATCGACACGTTATGACATAACATTCGGCGCTCCTATTGGCCCGCTGCAAACTCTCAACCAATCAGCGACCAAACGTTTCGATCGCCTTAACGTAACAAAAACTCGTATTCAGGGCACTGAAAACTTACAGCAGTATTTATTGGTATCACAAGCCATGCCAAAGAAAACCCACATACTAATACATAAATCTGTAGAACTTCCGCCCGACAATCACATCACTCACCTTAGAGTTACGAGGCAGACTCACGATACATCTCGCCAGATATTGAATTAATAAGATGTTGAAACTGTGCGTTCATTATACACGTATTATTTATCTATATATGCGAAATACCACTCACTGATTAGTCACGAAATCTCAGAAACTATAACACGTGCAAACTTGAAATTTGGCAGTTAGGTTCCTTATAGGGTGTAGACATCCGCTAAGAACAAATTTCCCGAAATTCCCCCCTAAGGGGATGAAACGGGGGTCCAAAGTTTACATGGAGAAACCGGCTTTCACGCGGGCGAAGCCGCTGGCAGAAGCTAGTGTTCTTAAATATCTAACGTAGTTGCTCCTTTTGGAGCATTCTTGATAAAAAAGGCATGGAATTATAGGTTCATTAGCCTAAATTATAATTATATAAGGCACTTTTTTCTTTGACATTTTATACATATTTATATACTTCTAAAAACATCTGAAAGTAAGTAATTGTGTACAGTGACTTCAACATTTCTTAATAAATTCTAAATCTTCATAAATATACTACGGTGTCTGAATTTACTTAAATCTAAACAAACATTTTGGCCTGTTGCATCCATGAAGGATTTTTCAGTTGATAGGGTTTTCAGTAACTCATTTTAGGACTGTATCAACTTACATGAAACATAAGTGAGTAGTACATAAATAAATAAAATAAATAATAAATAAATAAATAAATTTATTTCACACAAAAACAGCATTTACATCATAAAACTATGAACATATAGGCTTATTACACAGTCACAATAATGCACATATAATGTATATGCATATGGAGCGTTCAATTCACCTTAAATATTTATGAAAATGATCGCATTATTTTGTTAACTATTCATAACAAAAATATAACAGTCTTGTACTATCAGCAGACCTACCAAACAAACATATAGGTCCTGAAGAATTTAAAGCTAAAGAATTTATTATAATTTTAGTAACAAGAAAGATTTAGAAACATAATAAACTTAAATACTACTGACCGGATTATCATGCAGTTTTCACTAATAAATAAAGTGATTCATGAGAAAGACTTAGGTATATAATACATGGATATTATAGTAGAAAAAAAACGTGAATTTAAATTATTTGTAACACCCGTACGAAGCTGAGGCGAATCACGGCTATGACTAAAATGCTCTTACATAATAAACCACGTAACTGAAGCAGTAATGCTAGCAAAGGATGTGGCCGCACGTGTGATGGAACGGCCCTCACGGTGATTCCCAGCTACCGTAGGTTTAGGCTTGCGGAGTTTGCGAGTTACTCATTGCTCGCTGCAATGAGTAGCTCGCCGTCCGGCCATCCGGTAACTGTCCGCACAGAGCTTGAATCGTCGATCGCACGTAGTTTTTCACGTGCACCTCATAGAGATAAACAGCAAATCGTAGGGACCCAGCAGGGTCGAAACCTACTGGGGCCATGGGATGTACGAAAGAGAACTCCGAGGCCCTGGAATGAAAGTAAAGAAGAAATAGGAGTGGGTTTTAGTCAGTAAAAGTCTGACGCGCCCTCTCGCCCGCCCAAAAGCGGAAGAAGGCATTGGATGATTTCTCACCTAAATAAAACACATATTAATCTAACAATTATCATGCTATCAACCTAACTTTAACTATTCAGTTCTAATAACTACAAATCCTATGACATCGAAATCCGATTACTCGCTTGCAAATCAGAAGCCATAAAGCGAAACGGATACCAACAAACATTAGCATAGCCATCAATTTGTCATACAATTTAATATTAAAGTGAATATACATGTTTCATTTTAATAAATTAATTAGATTTCTAGCGACGCTCTGGCTCCACAACGGATGTCTTCGGTCATTCATTTATGTACATTTTGAGTTCTTGTGAAACGATTTTGTCATTATTCTATCTTTGTGGTTTGGAGACATGGGTTTTCGAGTTAAAAGATGTGGATTCACCTGGAAAATGTTATTTTAGATAGATTTTCTTCTTTTTTGTCCTCTCCTGTTCCCATTACACACACACACACACACACACACACATTGCTCACATTGCTCGCAGAACGGATGGCCGTTGGGCCCGAAAGGTTCAGAAATGACGACCACGTACCGGAAGACGTAGCGTTGGAAGGCCTCCTACAAGGTAGACCGATGATTTGGTAACGGTTGCGGGAGTCCGACGGATGCGAGATGCACGGGACCGGTCATTGTGGCGACACTTGGGGGAGGCCTATGTTCAGCAGTGGACGTCTTTCGGCTGAAATGATGATCCCATTATTAGGAGTCAGGTCTCCTCACTTATCGGTGCCAGGATATTCTATCCAGGGTTGTCGGCTCTGAAAATTGGGCTAACTTGAAGTCTCTCTCAATTCTGGATCACCAGGTTTAACATAGATATCTAACGATAAAGCATCACCTATAAAAAACTGTTCTTACCTGCAACTGCTGTCTGTAACCGCCAATACAGAGTGAATCAGCGAGGTCTGTTCTTTCCAAGTATGAGGGTTGCGGATCTTAGCAAAAGCGACACGGTACTTCACGCCGGAACAGCTGCTCAACCTTTCAAGCGCAAGTTCGATCGTGTATGGAGTACTACTCTCATCTTTGGGATGGGTCTGCCTAATATCAGCTTGAAGCCCTGGACTCGATTGAGAAGCGAGCCAAAAGGATCATCGGTGATGATGCACTTGTCGAATCAAAACTTCAAAGCCTTGAGCATCGACGCCGAGTTGCTGGCCTGTCGGTTTTCTATCGTTTACATTTCGGGGAGTGTGCGTTGGAATTGCACAATTTAATTCCACCAATTCCACCCATACGTACAAAGAGTTTTATAAACACATTCATTATACGTACAGCTAAGGAGTGGAATTCCCTGCCGGAGTCTGTGTTTCCTGATAGCTACAACCCAGGGGTTTTTAAGTCAAGAGTGAATCGGTTACTTCTAGGCAGGCGTGCTCCATCGTCGGCTACATCATCGCTTACCATCATGTGAGATATTAATCAAACGCGAGGAACACAGGTGGGTTTAGTCAGTAAAAGTCTAATACTGTATCTTGCTGCACCCTGAACGACAGGAATTATTTGATGATTTCCCACTAGGAAAAAAGGTACTACGGTTGGCAGCGTCAATTAAACATTTTTCTTTCTTTCTTTTCTTTCTTACTTATTAATTATGGTAACAGTTTTGTACCCGAGTGTACCTGACGTGTCGGGTTGTCGTAATGTCAATAATGTCTTTGTCGGTTGTTCCTGCCCGGCTGCCGGCCGCTTTGTCGTGTTTGTACATCGCTTCATTACTACCTAACAAACCGCATACTTTGTAATTCCTGACATAAGATGGAAAAGGAAGTGTTTTAAAAAAAATACGTGGTAATGTGTTGGATGCAATGTGTATAATTAGTAATATTACGACGCGGTCTAAAATATTCTATGTTATATAAATGAAAGGAGAAACTGATTGACTGACATATCAACGCACAGCTGAAACTACTGGGATCTAGGTGCGTGAAATTTTGCACAAGGATTCCTTTTATTAACCGACTTCAAAAAAAGAGGAGGTTCTATGTTCGGCTGAACGTATTTTTATAACGTAGGCACTAAGAAAGTATTTTTTAGATTTCAGCCCCTAAGGGGATGAAACGGTTGTATAAAATTTGTATGGAGAGACGTATTGTCAAGCGGGCGAAGCCGCGAGTAGAAGCTAGTCACATATACCAAGTAAAACAAATCGTTTCATTCATAAAGCCCTTTGAATTTATTCAATTATTCTCATGACAGGATGCAACTAGGTAGCAGATTTGAGTTGTGTTTGAAAAGTGGCTGGAAAAGTGTTACGGCGTCCTCACCTTCCGCAAGACGCAGGTCCTTACCGGACATAGTAAGTTTGAGAGGTTCCTGCATCTGATTCCGGCGGAAAAAACGCCCGAGTGTCACCATTGTGCGTTCCACCCGGAGGACACGTGGATCACACGATGCGGCGATGGAGGGAGGAGTGTCTTTTTCGGACTAAAACACATACTTGCTCATTCACGTTCCAAGCATGTGGGGTGGCTTTTTCGAACAATACTGCAGAAAAAAAGAATTTTTGAAGCTTTCAAAATGTTGTGAACTGGTAAACTCTCAAGCTTTAAGGGTTCTCAAAAAGATATTTTTTTTATCGTTTTTGACAATTGTCATCGTAGAAAGAATTTTATTTCTCCGTCTACCCTCCAACATAACATGAAGAATCGCCAAACACAAGTGGCAATGGGCAGGGCACATTGCTCGCAGATCAGACGGCCGTTGGGGCCAAAAGGTTCTGGAATGGCGACCACGTAGACGACGTAGCGTTGGAAGGCCTCCTACAAGGTGGACCGATGACCTGGTAAGGGTTACGGAAATCCGATGGATGCGAGACGCACAGGACCGTTCATTGTGTCGACACTTGGGGGAGGCCTATGTCCAATAGTGAATTTCGTTCGGCTGAAATGATGATCATGATAATGATGATGATGATGATGATGATGATGATGATGATGATGATGATGAAAAAGATGAATATATTTTCTGCTTTATAAAACCGCAGGAAAATGGAGTTATTTTTAACAATAATATTCCACAACTATCACACAACGCCGTCCAGTCCCAAGCTACGCAGAGCTTGTGTTATGAGTACTAGACAACTGATAAACATACTTATACATTTCTAAATACATACATATTATAGTTAAATTACGCCCAGACACATTTTTATGATCAATATGTCGTATTTTCATTTGTATTAAATGGCACCTCTTCTTCTATGTGTATTATGCTGTAAGTTCCTGTTGATATGGCAGATATTTTAAATCGTTTATAAAATTATATATAACTACAAATTATTATTTTTAACAATTAAAAAACAGGCTACTTTTGTTACACCAATGACAGCGCCATTTCTTGTCCAGGGAATTACTGTCAATTCCAGGTTGCCTGGAAGAGAGCGCGGATTACGATAAGGCCGCCCATAGTATGTACCTACGTGTTTTAGTTTCCTTTTATGTTTGCATTGGTGTATACAATAAAGGATATAATAAATAATAAATAAATAAAAATCCAAAAAATGGAAGATATTATTATTAGCGTCAAAAATATTTAGTAAACCCTATTGTAAAAATATGTGCACGAATACCTTATAAGGTACTTTTATACCTCAGCACACAGGAGCTTGATATATTAGCCTTCACAAAATCTTGACGCTGCAATAAACACCCTGTACAGTCATTAACACAAATGGACCCTTAAATTATAACTTAATTACTATTTCATTTTAATTAAAAGAAAATAATTAACTCTTGTTCGCCTTATCGAACATTTAATATGTCAACTTTTTTATGAGTTACCGGGTAAATATTTTATGATAAGGAAATGTACTAATGTAGTGACGTGGGATCGAACCCGGAACCTTGGTTAGCAGGTGTAGTACAGTCAATGGGGTCAACCTGTACTATAGACTTATTTACATATTACATATCATTTAAACTACGCCCCGTCGGTTTTGATAGATCGCAGGTAAGAAAAGAGGGACAGCAAATTAATTTTCTTTAATTAATTTGTAGGTTGATGTTTTTTTGTTAACGGTACTAGTAAGGTGTGAATGTTAAATGCAGTTTTTGGTGCCGTTGTTATAGAGGTAAATCTTTTAATAACAGTTAGTTACATAAGAAGGCATTATGTTGTACAAATTGAGTTTTACTGGAAAAGTAGGTAGACACTTGAAGATTTGGCAGCGGGATTGATCCAATTAGTCTCCACGGCAATAATTTTAGGGCAACTGAAGAGATACAGGTGAATTTTAGTCATTAAAAGTCTTAGTCTCCCTCTCGCTCCACCCAGAGCGTGAGGAGATATTTGATGGCTTGGCGACTCCAAAAAAAAGGTTTGAAGATTAAAACGCCAGATGGAGAAGGTTAATTTCAATTTTCTTAAATATGAAAACCATTTCTTCACTCTATAGTGTCAAAACTTAATTATAGTAGTTATCTATTTAAACATAATTTAGTTTCTCCGTCATCGCCACCTCAAGTATGCTTTTCGAATTTCAAAAATGAAATACAAAATGTCTTGGAACGTTCCAAATGATCTAATTTAACTGCAGCTAAAAGCTGTAATTTATATTAAAATGCCGTTGTACAGACGTTCAGCTAATTTCCGTTGCAGACCGTACCACTCATTCCTCTACGTGTCGTTTACGGCACGGCAGTGTTGATACACGCGGCGGTTCAAAGGCACCGACCGCTTTGATCTCACCGCTCACCCGACGCCATGACACTTTGTACACTCGAGGAAAAAAGTGCAAAAACTTTTTTAAATGTTAATTTTTATTGACGTGAAAATTATTGGCAATAATGTCAGAGTAATTAGCGTTTACGTAGTTGGTGACGGTAATGACTTTAGTTGATGACGAAACATTTAAATGTCGAGTGTTTCGTTAAAAAATAATTTACGGTAGTTTTGTAAATTAATGTGGAGTAATATATTACGGAGTACCATGGAGCTACCTAATTGAAATGAAAATAAAGTGGTCTCATTTCACTCTAGTTCAGTCATTAAAAATAAATGTTATTTTACGATAGCTAAAAGAAAACCTACTAAACTATATATTTATGTTAGCCTACATGCTATATTTTTATAAATTTCATTAACAAAGTTCTACAGTTTGTTACAAAAAAATTATTTACTTTTGTTACAATTATATGAGGTATTTTTTTCTGTACTAAATTAATAAAATAAATTACAACCCACATCATCATCATTTTCCTGCCCTTGTCCCGTGTTATTTGAGGTCAGCGCAACATATTTTTTTTTTCCATTCTGCCCTGTCACTCGTCATGCTATCATTAACTTCCTTTTCTTTCATATCACTCTTCACACAATCCATCCAAATTACAACCCACAAATTCTAAGTAAACATTTGTAAAACTGTCAGTTTGTCTTGTCAGTCATACCAACATGATGCAAGAAACAAGAAACACCAACCTAAAGGAAATTATCTGGTGTTACATTTGCTAGAGTTTGGGTAACAGCTCGTTACCCGATACTAGCGCTCATTCATAGCACAATACCGATACTGTGGATTGTTTGATGTCGTGGCCAGATTTTGAGAAATTGACCACTTTATGATATGGCCAAGTAAAACTGGCCAAAAAGTTTTAAACGTTAAAGTTTGATGATAAGTCAATCCTCGTTTAGTCTACTTTCTTTAGACCTTTTATTATTATAGAAATCCTACATCAATGATATGATCAAAGCGCCACTCAACCACTGTTCAAGTAGCAAAAGTGATAAGTGAGGTCGATGGTGAAAAACTTCGATGAAGCAAATAAAATGATAGCGTCTTTAAATATATCAACACTTATAATATTATAAAGAGGTATAGTTGGTTTTTGTATTGTTTTTTGTTTTCAGGAGGTAATCACTGAAAGTATTTTTCACCGATGGAAAGCCGCTTTATTTAAAAAAAAAAACATAAAATATTGCTTATATTTTATGTATGCGGGCGAAGCCGCGGGCAAAAGCTAGTTATAAATATTCAGGTAAGTAAGAAACATGCAAACATTCAGTTTTGCTTTAAAACCATTGCTTAAAGAATATTCCAACCGACCCAGGAACTATTTTTTTATTATTATAGATAGGCTCGCGTTTGACCACCTTCTCACCTGATAATAAGCGATGATTTAGCCGACGATGGAGCACGGTTGCCTACAAGTAACCTGTTCACTCTTGACTTAAAGACCTTTTTTAAGGTGGGAAATCATCCAATGACCGCTCTTGGTAAAGTGGGAGGGCGTGTCAGACTTTTACTGACAAAAACCACACCTGTGTTCTTCAGTTGGCCTTTTCGTTCTAGGACTACGGGTTTCCTTTTCAGAAAATCCCCGCAGTTCTAGTGGGCATCAGCCCTGCTAGGCCCCTACGGTTTCTTCCTCTTGAATCCGATGCAGGAACCTCCCGAACTTGCCATGTGCAGTGAGGATCTGCGTCATGTGGAAGGTGAGAATACCGTGTTGCCGCTCCAAGCACTCCTCAAAGAGTGGTTGTAGCTATCAGGAAACTCAGACTCCGGCACGGAATTCCACTCCTTAGCCGTATGCACGATACATGTGTTAGCAAAACGCTTTGTACAAGTCTTGGGTCGTATGAGTCCAAGT
This sequence comes from Mythimna pallens, assembly GCA_961205895.1. Classification (NCBI taxonomy): domain Eukaryota; kingdom Metazoa; phylum Arthropoda; class Insecta; order Lepidoptera; family Noctuidae; genus Mythimna; species Mythimna pallens. The sequence continues at coordinate 25,034,497 of OY540828.1, read as the reverse complement.
CGTCGACAGTACGTAGTTTTCCGCGAGTACCAGGGCCGAAGCCCACTGAGGCCATGGAATAACTTCCTAATGGGAAACCCGGGGTCCTGCCTTTGCGTTCCAGGACCCCGGGTTTCTCCACATAGGTGTGGTTTTAATCAGTCGCTCCCTTAGAACGGGAGAAGTCATTGGATAATTTCCTGCCTTAAAAAAGAAGAACAATATAGTTCCCATTAATCTTTCCGAAACATTAGCAAATCTAGCCAATAAAATAAAACACCTTGTCACTCTTCAACAAGCGCAGGAGCGGTCATCGCACCGACCGCGTCTATGATTGCATCCGTACCAACGAAGACATCAATCTTTAAGCTGACCTCGCATCGTATAGTCTTCCCATACAATTAAGGGTCAGCTTACATTGGAAATGTAGCTTGAATCGCGACAAAGTACCCCCAACGACATAATATCAAACTAGACCCAATATAAGCTAACCTACCATTGAATATCCTTTCTAAACAATGATAGGTCAGTTTACACTGGCTATTGAACTTGAGATATTCCAGTATAAGATGATCTCGCATTGTGTTGACTTTCAGTTCAAAGCATGGTCTGCTTACACTGGTGCTGAGCTAGAGTTGGTGTCGGCAAATTGAGGCTGTCTAGCTCATGCTCCACTGGTTTCAAGGTATAAAATTGACGACCTGTCGTCTTAGGTGTAAATGATTTAGATGTATTGTGAAGAATGTGTTTTGTCGTGGTTATTTGTGATTTAGTAGATGGAAACTTTTGTGAAGATAATCTGATTGATGAAGAGAATAATAGTCTTCAATAATGTCTAGGAGAGTTCTTTGTCCAGGAAAACAAGATTCTAGTAGCACCCAATAAGAGAAAGTTCCTGAGACATTACTGTCATCATTACAGCCGAAAGGTATCTACTGCCTACTGGACATAGGCGTTCTCTAAGGACCGGTCCATCGATCGATCCTGGGTGTAACGCATCCAACGGATTCCTGTGCCTTCACCAGGTCTTGTGAGAAGCCTGACGCGACGTCTGGTCTTGCTGTATGACATCTAAGAGAAAGGTGTGTAAAGAAAAGAGAGAGATAAGAGTTGTAAAACACATTGAGATTATAACGAAGTTCTGCTATGAAGTGACCTACCCAGTTTCTGATATGGATATAAATATCTCTCATCTGTGACATTAATGTTAGAACTTTCTCATTGGTAACTTAGGTACTTTCAAGCAGCCTAAGTAGACTTTGCATAATTACCAAAAAAAAATAACAACGCTCTCTTCGCCAGTACACCCGATTTACATTACGTAAAGATATCCAATTTTTTTTCCATGAAACGTGAGTAGTTTGGTGGTATCCGAGGTACAGTCAAAGTCAATAATCTGAAGTGGTAAAGCAATGGGCAGATAAGCATCGTACAGTCGAGTGGAAGAGTGATTAACGTACCCCCGCCACTTTGAAGCCGCTGCGCGTTGTCAGCTCAGATTAACGTCCGCTACTGAACTCGCGTTTAGTTTTTCATCATCTTTTTTATTTTTTTTATTTATCCTTTTTGTGAGCGATGTTACTTCGGTGTTCGGTGGAACAAATTGTTATTTACTTAGTTTTGCTTTGTTCTTGTTTTCGGAAGCGATTTGAGATGAAAAATGTTCTAGGAATGAATCTGTGCGATTTCTTATTGTGTTGCCTGTTAAGTTGGTGATTGGTTTGGTGGAACAGGTGGTAAATATTTGTTTCTATGCCAAGGGAACTATGACTCTACTTTTATTGTAATTACTTATTTTCTAGCTGTCAGGGGGTCGAATAATAGCAGTAACTAAGTCAGTGAAGGTACTATACAATACATGAAGAGGCAAAACAAAGGTTACCAACATAGCACGAAGAATCGCCAAACTTAAGTGGCAGTGGGTAGAGCACATTGCTTCCAGAACCGATGTTCAATGAAGCGAAGACGAAAGGTTTTGGAGTGGCGTCCACATACTGAAACAGGCAGCGTTGGAAGATCTCCCACAATGTGGGTCGATGACTTGTTGAGGGTCATGAGAATCTAATGGATGCGAGATGCACAGGACCGTTCATTGCGGCGACACTTAGAGGTGGCATATATCCAGAAATGGTTGTCTTTTGGCTGAAGTAATACATGAAAAAACTGTTATTCAGATTTCTCTAACACTGTAATTCCGACTTCCTTATCTTCACTGCGATTGCTAGACTCTCAGTCTTCTGGCCTACCTGTTATGACTGCATGCCGTTGTCATCTTCACGGTAGATCAATAGGTGTACGATTGCAGTTTAATCAAATCACTGGTTAGCATTTTGATTTTAAACAAATGTGATAGTATGTAACTTTCTACTTCCATCTCATTCATGTATCTGAATTATTTAGGGCCTGTTTAGTTAGAAAAAAATGGATGTATGGTGTGACGAGAATGGATAAAGTGAGAAATGAGTATATTAGGAGAAGTTTGAAAGTGGCACCAGTGGCTGAAAAATTGAAAGGGAATCGTTTGTCTTGGTATGGTCATGTGAAGAGGAGGGATGAAACGCATGTTACTAAAAGAGTTATGAGTTTACATGTGGATGGATGGAGAGGGAGAGGGAGACCAAAGAAAAGATGGATGGATTGTGTGAAGAGTGATATGAAAGAAAAGGAAGTTAGTGATAGCATGACGAATGACAGGGCAGAATGGAAGAAAAAAACATGTTGCGCCGACCCCAAATAACACGGGACAAGGGCAGGAAGATGATGATGATGATGTTTAGTTAGCAAAATACAGCATTTTAATTGGAATCTGCTAAACAGTTCAAATTTTTTATTATAATAAAAAGTATCTCTCAGCCAAACATAAATACCTCATAACCAGAGTGCATCTCATGAAAATTAATCCCAAACACGGTTAGATTACATTAATTTATTACAGAGTTCCGGTGCCTAACTTCAGGCTTCATCATCAGATCTATTCGATATATTCTCTCTCTTCTTTCAGTCTGTCATCGACTTCCCTTATAAACAAAGCAATTTTAATTGTTACGACGGTTCTGCTGTGTTCCTATGAGGAGTTCTGTTCCATATCTTCGAAGTTCATGATCAAATCATAAAAATATTTCTATGGGACCATCTTGAAAGCATAACCTTTCAATAAAAAAAAAAAAATTTAAATCGGTCCACAATTGACCGAGAAATCGGTGAGCATACATAAAAAAAACCTCCTCCTTTTTGAACTCGGTTAAAAACCTACACAAATTGAAAACTTACGAAGTGGCCTGATGCAGTTGCGTTAGTGGCATTTATTTTAAGTCACCAACTGTATTTCTGCTTAAAAAATGTTTTTTTTTTTTAATTTTTAGTTTTTGCTTGCAATCAGTTTTATTTTTATTTATTTATATGAATAGGTTTGCTTATCTAAAGTTCAATATTTATATCCCCCACACATCACAAGTATGATATTTCCGTACAAATACCAGTTAAAGTACTCATCACAAATACTTAACCAAAAAAATAATAAAAACACAAACCCTTCACGGCACTCTGTTTTCTCACCCAAAATAAACATATCAATTTATACCGAGGAAAGTCAAACAATTTTAATTTAATGTGTTAAAGAAAAAATAATGTTCTCGAGAGTTTGATGTGTAAACATTTTGGACGTTAAAATCCATTAGATGAAGTTTGGCTTTAATGTTCTTAGACAGATTGACAAACAAGTGGTGGCCATTGGGGACGAGAGGGAGGCCGAGAGAGGAGGGGGAACACGGCACGCTTTTTAAGTTTCGGAAGGAAAATGCGAATCAGACTTAATTATTATTAAACTAACATTACAAAGGAGAAAGTAGTAAGTAATAAAAAACTTTTTACAATAAAAATGCAACCGACTTCAATGTATACAAAAACATTGAAAAGTGCAAAAAACAATTTCGGAAGTCGGTGTTTGTATAATAATTTTGTCTCTTCGTTATTTAAGACCGACTTCCGAATTTTTTTTTGCACTTTCCAGTGTTTTTTTACATTGGAGTCGGTTGTATTTTTTTTTGTAAATAATTTTTATTTTACACTTTTTAGTTATGGTACCACCACTAAAAAGTACCCCTCATCCAAACTTAAATACCTTATAGCCAGAGTGCATCACCGTAGGCGCGGGCTTGCGGACGACGAGCAATGGGTGGCTCGCCGTCCGACCGTCCGGTAACTGTCCGGACCGAGCCCAAGTCGTCGACGGCGCGTATTGTTCCACGCGCGCCTCAGGGTGATGTCAGCAAATTGTAGGGGCCCAGCAGGGTCGAAGCCTACTGGGGCCACGGGTAGTGTGAAAGTGAAACCCGAGGCCCTGGAATGAAGGCAAAGAAGGAACAGAAGTGGATTTTTAGTCAGTAAAAGTCTGACACAACATAAAGCCCAAGAGCGGGATTTGTCATTAGATGATTTTCCCAACTAAAAAAAAATAGCCAGAGTGCAGTGATACTCTTTCACGCTCAAACTGCTGCACAGATTTGCTACACAGATATAGATACAGATTTGATCACGCAGGCGAAGCTACTAAAATAATGACTTCTTATCTTCTTTTTTTCTTTCTTTTTAAAGTATTTATAGGTTAAGTAGTTACTTTTTATTTTATTGTTGTTTGTCCTGTGCGAGTCTTAAATAAATGTTTTCTTTCTTTCTTTCTTTTTTGTTTCTTTTTCTTCTATCTTTCTTTCTTTATATCTATCTTTCTTTTTTGTTTCTTTTTCTTCTATCTTTCTTTCTTTATATCTATCTTTCTTTTTTCTTTCTTTCTTTTCCGTTTTTTTCATTTTGAGCTACATAGTTTTAAGTTCATTTGCAAATTTAAGTGGCAGTGAACGGGGCACATTACACGCAGAACAGATGTTCCATGGGGTTGAAAGGTTCTGGAGTGGCAACCGAGCACAGGAAGACCTAACGTTGGGAGGCAAGGTAGACCGATGACCTGGTGAGAGTCGCGATGCATAAGTGAAACACAGGACGGTTCTATGACACTTGGAGAAGTTCCATGTTGAACTGAAATGATGACGATGAGTTTTAAGTTACCGTCACTGTTCTTGAAATAACTGGCTACTATGCCGATTAAAAGTGACTACAGGGCATTTTTAGACAGAGATGTACCGATGAGTCTCGAGAGATATTGTCACATTTCTGTGTATATCTTTTTCTCTTTTTCACCCAATTCTGTTTTCTGTAAGTACAGTGCGACAGTATACTCCGGTTCTGTTTATTAATTTGCGATGAAGCACTCGTCGAGTTAAAATTCCAAAGTCTTGATCATCGACACCAAGTTACTACCTTGTCGGTTTTGTATAGTTTACATTTGGAGACTGTCCCGTCATCGGACCAACAAGCGTACAGCGATGCGTTACCGGTATATCGTGTACATGCCATCCATACATACTAATCTTTTAAATGGGAACACATTTATTGTGCGTAAGTACAGCTGGTGTGGTACAGTGGAATTCCCTACCGGAGTCTGTGTTTCCTGACAGCTAGGGGTAGTATTTAAATCAAGAGTGAATAGGTTGTTGCATCCTCCATCGTCGACCACAACATCGCTTATCATCAGCACCCCTAGCCAAGTCGATAATCTGCAATCGTTAACGCTAGTCGAAAACTAATCAAATGTATGGGAATGACATCATCTCAACGTTAAGTCAAGTGATCAGAACAAACGAATAGAAAATTCGTAGCCAAGTTCACATCCATCGTTCAAAATGATAGAATGAATTGTTATCGTTTCTACAATGATCAACGCTACATCCTTTGTTATTGTAGAACGAGCGGCTGACTCAGGCACGATAATATTGCTACCAATTTTTCGTTTTCTACAACTGTTGACACTGAGGCGTTACCGATTGGAGAACGGAATTCGACACGAAACGGTTGTAACTTGGATAGGGAGGCAGGTGAGATTGTGGTCAAACGCGAGCCTATCAGAAAATAAAAATCTTAATTTTTTATTGTCTAACAGTGTCCACCATAACAAGTTTAAACATACAGTGATAAACTGAAAGTTGAGTTTCCTCCCAGCAAACCATTGAGTTTAAACACCACTTCTAACAGATACCTAAGCAAATTGAAGACTATCAAAAAGAGCTAATCAGAATCTACACTAGATATCAAAAAGCTTCTAGATATCAATAATTTTCGTTTTTATATTGACATTCAACAATACAATTTTAATGGAACGGAAGTCTATATAACGAGTGCATGATTTTAATCAATAATTAATTTAATTTCAACTACTATGCTTTATATTTGCACGCCGAAATTAAAGGCAGAATAAGAGATCTATTTCATTTATGTTGTCAACCTTCTGTACCGCAAATAAACGATTTATTATTATTATTATTATAAGCTTCTCAATTCTCTCATCATTTATTTTCATATGAAGTTAAAAACTGAAAGTTACAATATAACGTGTTTTTTCACTCTATATTTAGAATCATCAGCATCACTTGGAAGAACGGCTACTGATTGATATTGACAGCCAGCTTTTTTGACAGCCACGTCTTTGACAACTAAGCTCTTTGACAGCCAAGTCTTAATGCCACTGTCACTGTCACTGTCTTTAATTGTATTGTTTATTCAAGTGTTTTGACTTAATGTGGTGCATAGAGCAAACCGTTTGAGACACTTTTTAAATTTATAACAGAAACTTTTATTTTACATAAACGTTTATTATCTTGTCCACAAAGATTTCTATATTTTACAGTCTGCCAATTAAGTTATTCAAACTCAAAAATATTTTGTTTCACATAGGCCTACATATAAAACGTCAGGGTCAGTGGGTCGTCTTAAGAGCAAATCACTCACTATAATATCATCCCTTGGACCTAGAACGCTAAAATGTCACACAAGGGTTCTTTCTATAATGTATGTAAAGAATAAGAGCGTGCTCATCGTCGGCCACATCATCGCTAACCATCATGGGAGAAAGTAATCCTATCCACAATAAAAAAGAATAGTTTTTCCAAAACTAGTAAAACAAATAGTCGATGGGGACGAATGATTTTGGAGTGGCTACCACGTACCGGAAGACGCAGCGTAGGAAGACTTCCCACAAGGTGGACCAATGACCTGGTGAGGATCGCGGGAATCCGGTGGATGCGAGTCGCACAGGATCGGTCGTTATGGCGACACTTAGGGAGGCATATGTACAGTAGTGAACGTCTTTTGACTGAAATGATAGTGGCGATAATTTCCAAAATTCACCTTCTGAAACAGGGGTCCTACCACCCAACTTTGTATTATAAAACCTACTTTACAATATAACATCGTTAAACACCAATAATTTCTTCAAACCATTCCTTTTCTTTCGGCTTCTTTTATTCAAGACCACCAACAAATTCTCAACACAGATAACTGCTAACTACACTATTACTTTCACAAAAAAGCCGAGTGACGTCACCGGAAGTCGGCGTCGCCATAAACATCCCCTGTTTACGAGTTCACCCCTTCTGATAACGGCATTGTGTCTGATAGTCTATGGCAGGATCGTGACGTACTTCCTGTGCAGTCGGAAGAGGTAATATGTCAAGGTAGACAGAGTGCTGGCGAAAGGAGTTTGTTTTTTTTTATAATGAGGGTTAATATTCAATCTAAAATAAAAGCTAAGGATATTTTTAAACGTTTTTTACCATATAACTGCCATCGGCTTCGCCCGCGTGAATTTAGAAAATTGCCCCAAGGGAATATACTCCTGGGGTAAAAAATTCTATGTGCTATTCCAGGACGTAATCTACTCGTGCGCCAAATTTCATCCGAGTCCATTCAGCTGATCAAGTGTGAGAAAGTATCAAACATACACAGACGCTCAAACTTTCTAGGGTGAAGATAAATGCGAAAGTAACTCTGTCGTTCTGTTTGTCATCTCTTCACGTGTTACGGCTGTACGAATTTGGATTAAACTTGGTACACGGGAAAACCATTCTTAATTCATGATCATCATCATATCAGCCGAAAGACGTCCACTGTTGGATATAGGCCTCCCCAAGTGTCGCCAGAATGAACGGTCCCGTGCGTCTTGCATTAATCGGATTCCCGCAACCCATACCAGGTCACCGGTCCATCTTGTAGGAGGCCTTCCAACACTGCATCTTCCGGTAGGCGGTCACCACTCCAGAAGCTTTCGGCCCCAACGGCCATCTGTTCTGCGAGCAATGTGCCCTGCCCATTGCCACTTAAGTTTGGCGATTCTTCGTGCTATGACGTCAACCTTGGTTCTGCTGCAGATATCTTCATTCCTGATTCGATTATGCAAGGAAACTCCGAGTATAGCACTTTCCATTGCCCTTAGGGTGACTTTAAGCCTTCTGATTCTGGATTAGGACTAAGTATTTGATTAGAATACTTAGTCCTACTCCATTTTTATAGCTATGTAATATAATTTTCCATTTATGTATAGTCTAATATATATTTTTAATATAAATTTAATTTGCAGTATACCGTAGACTACCTCCTTTTTATGTTAAGTTCTTACAGTCCATCCTAAGGTTGTCTAGTAGATAAGTATCGTTGTTAGCGATAAGACCACCATTGTACCCATAGATTAAGTTAGTTTAAAAGTTTTGTTACTATTTTGGTGTACAATAAAGTTTTATTCTTCTTCTTCTTACAATCAAATAGTTAATTATGTTCCTTTGGGACAATTTTTAACATTAACGCGCGCGAATCCGTTGGCAGTAAGTCATGCTTACTGCAGAATTATTTTGACCTCTAAATCACTTCCTACCCTCCGCACCTCAAACAGGTTCCAGCAAAACTGAAGAAGTCCAGTAAGGCCGATGCCTTCCACATTGACTGGAGAACGTGTAAAAGAGTTACCGTGGCCCTAGAACACAAAGAATGAATGAAGGGATATAGGTGAGTTTTAGTCTTTAAAGGTCTGACACGCCCTCTCGCTTCACTCTACCCCAGTCGGAGAATTCTTGATTTCACACCTCAAAAAAAACGTTCCAGTGTTTTCAATACAAATGAGTAGCACAGTTTTATGAATCTAGTAAATATAGGAACCTAATTTTGGCTGAAAGATAAGCCTATGTAGGTAAAGTAATAACGTCAACCTACTCGTAAAAAACAAGTGAAATAGATTCTTATTAAAAAAATAGCAATTCTTCAAATCTATTTTGACCTGGGATACTCGCATGACTTGATTTTACAAGTAAAAATGATTGTTTCTATGTCAGTTGCCAGACTAAGGGCCGATTTTTCAATCATCAGTTATTCTGAGGAATAAATATAAATATATTAAAAAAAATATATATAAATATAATATATATATAATATTGTTCTGTGTCTGGGTGTAATTTATCTATAATATGTATGTATTTAGAAATATATATGTATGTTTATCAGTCGTCTAGTACTCATAACACCAGCTCTGCTTAGCTTGAGACTAGACGGCGTTGTGTGATATTTGTGGAATATACCTATACCTATATACCTATACCTAAATATGGCGGTTTGACATATTTTCTATACAAAAACTGTCAAAACGTCAAACATGTTCTTCAGATAAAAGTTAACTGGAGATTGAAAAATCGGCCCTTAGAATCTTTTTACTGGAAGAATAAATTTTTTTAAGTAACGAAAATTACTTAATATATATGTAGGAGTAAAATTTGAGATCATAAACGATCACTTTAATCTTAACAATAAATTATCAAAGATTATTTCCTAAAAATATGAACAGACAAGATAATCCGGTTCTAAGTTTCAAATACAAATAATTAACGCCTTCGAAATTTAAAACAGATGCGTTCTCTTTGTTAAATCTGTTAAATATAGCAAGTCACAGAGTAGCTAAGAAAACAAACAGCGCGTTGGTTAACCGTTATTTTGAAGCATAAATTCGTCTAGTAGTTAATAAGCTAGGCTCTTAATTGGTGTCGTAAATATTGTATGTAAAACAAACAAGTTGTCCGTCTGTGGATCATTGGCGAGGATTATGTGCGGCCAAATGTGCAGAAGTGCCACATTTTTATGCCAACACAGTTGTAATAAACAAATAAAACTTCTGCAATTTATGTTCTTTATTGTACACGAATGCAAGTTAGTGCTTCTTTTATGTTACAGCCAGTACTCCAGGAAAGTCTAAAGATGTGGGGTATTAGTAAATATTGCAGTTTATGTTTACATTACAAAGTGCGAGGTTGCCAAGTTGCTTAGTTTACTTTGAAAACTCTTCATAAAAAAGAAACAAGTATCTTTTACCGTGATGTGTTAATTACATATTTTATCAGTCGAATTAACATTTAGGTATAAAATCAATTATAATTGAATTACTTTTTTTATTTAAAAGTGATTCTAACCTGCCAACTTATTCAAGATGATTTTTCAAAACGGACGTTTAGTATCCTCGACAGTAGTCACTAGTAAAGAATTATTATTTAATTTTTTACTAAAAATGACTTATCCATATAATTATCTACTCTATGTCACTGGCTAGACGTCTGTATCTTCGGACCGTATGATTGAAAATGTGGTCTTTCATCGGTAATCCTGTAAATAAGTACATATCAGTTCTATTAATTCCAATTTAATGTCATCAGACAAAGTTCAAGGAATATTAGAAATCTTTTTCGAAAAAAACTTTTTAACGACTTTTACTTACTATTATTTTATTATCTATATTTACTTACCTAATATTCGACGTCAGCTCCAGTTTTCACAATAATCGTGTCTTGAATTAAATTAATGCCTTCTAAAATCAATAAATAATGGCCATTACGTTATTTTTTTCATATTATAAGTTGAGCCTCGAGCACAGGCACATGGTAGCCAGCCTTTCGGTATTTTACACGTTGCATTTTGGAGAGTGCGCGGGAATTGCATGACTTGATTCCGCCATCTCTTTTCTACCATCGGACAACACGACGTACGGCGAGTATCCACCCTAACGTTGTTGAAACTTGAACGGTCCGAACCATCCGGACTAAGCGTTTCGCTTCGTCGTTTATACCGCGTACATCGAAAGACTGGAACAATTTGTCTACTGCAGTCTTCCCGATCAACTATAATTTAGGTGTCTTCAAGGCTAGAGTGAATAGGTTCTTAATAAACCAGTGTGCCTCACCATCAATGATTGCATCACTGCTTACCATCAGGTGGGATCGCAGTCAAGCTCTAGTTTATTTTAATTTAAAAAAGAAAAGTTGAGAAACTTGGCGCCACCTTTAAAAGCCAAAAAAAAATTGCTGTCATAACACAATTTAATTTAACCAAATAATGTTTTTATAAATTAATTTGATTGGCAGTTGTTTCTTTTCAAAGTTATGTCAAAGTGACAGACAGACATACAAATATACATCAGAGAAGTAGTCTAATGGAATTTTCATAGATGAAACTTTGTTTAAAAGAAATCAGTTTCATACATAAAATATAAACATCGTAAATGACTTTCAATGTCAAATTATGCAAAGCATTGATGTTTCTTAAAATGTTAAACTTTAGGGTTCTTTATGAAAAGCTAAGAATTTTTATGTGGTCCTTTTATCGTCACTGTAATTTATCATTAGTATTAGTTAAATATTTTATCAAAGAACAAAGCCTGAAATTACTTATTCTGTGGGTATATTGAACTACAATAATAATAAGTTCCCGGTACTAGTGGGATGTACCCTGTTCCCGATAGCGATGGGATGTACCTACCCTGTTCCCGATACTGGGACACTGTTTCTCATTGAAATATATAAAATTATAATTTTCACATATGTATTCAAATGAAAGATAATAAACAAAATTTAAAGAAAAGCGCCAACCAGTTTACAGAATTTAACTATATATTATATAAGTTTTCATTACTTACTAAAGTTTTAAAATGGTTAAAAAACTGTCTCAAGGATATTGTTAACAAATAAACTATAGAATTTGTCTCCAGCAGATCAACTTCGAAACAATTGAACGTCTTTTTTTTCTGTGGGAAATTCAGCCAATGACATTCCCCGCTCTTGTGCGGAGCGTGAGATAGTGTCAGACTTTTACTGACTAATAACCCACTTCTGTTCCTTTTTTGCCTTCGTTCCAGGGCCCCGGGGTTCTCTTTCGCATCACCCATGGCCCCATTAGGCTTCAACCCTGCTGGGCCCCGACGGTTTTGATGACATCTCCTTGACGATGTCTTTTGGCGATGTCCAAATTCTTGGCGGTGTCTTTGGACATCGCCTAAACAATTGAACGCCTGGGTTTAACTTAGGAAAGCTCCAAAACTAGAAACACGACGTTCCCAAACACGATCCCCATCAGAACCCGCGCCACAAAGCGCAACACACCTAAACACTAACACACAACATAAATTATTATAAAGAAACCGTAAACCATTATTTTTACTCCCGTTTACGTTTCCACCGAAACATATTTCGTTATAACACGACTATAAAACTAATATTTTACGAGAGCCCGTAACTCTTCGACGATGGTTTATTGCAATTTACAATGTTTCCATTGACTCCGCTATATATCTACTGGTTATTCATAAATCTGTGAGAGAATTGTGTTTACGAACATCAGCTGACCGTATATCAAATGTCTATTTTCATTCGGCTATCAACATACGGATTTTTCAACTGCTTATTGTGCCAAAGATTAAGGTTAGGTACACAGATGCGTCGTTAATGTTTCATTAGGTTCGCTGGTTTATAAATTAGTCAGGAATTTAGTGTTTTCTGTTTTGGCTGCGCGTTTTCCCACACATAATTAAACTGGGATTTATTAGATTGGTGTTTCTTTGCATTTTTACATAATGCGTGGATCTTTATTGTATAAACTGTGCATCTTAAAGCAGTTTTTTTACATTGGTTCTGAAGTGCGAAAGCTTGGAGGCGCTTTCATAATAATTTGGCACAAGACAGACAGTGAAACCAGACGTCCTCAATTCATTGCACTCTGATTAACTGACCCAGATATACAAACAGACCTCTCGCAAAACGATATATAACTTCACGACATATAATTCCAATTTTATGAAACGAGCGAGGTCATCCTCGCTCGTCGTGAAATCCCAAAAATTCCCAACCCCTAAGTAATTCCTAGCTTCTGTGTCAAAAGTATCATCTGGATTCATCCTGGTCAGGTTCTGACTACCTGTGTGCAGTGTAGACATTAAGACGTGATGAAATCAAGACATTCTTATTGATAAAATTAATATAATAGAGAATATGCATGAACAAAATATTAAATATTTGTTAACTAACCAGTTTATATCACTAATTGTGAAAACAATGTCGAAATTGCTAGTAAAGTAAACGATATATAATAATTTTAAGCCAATATCTGGCTCTCTCGCCAAGACGCCCGCCGCTTTATATGGCAGCCGTACGACTGTCCATGGCCTTTGACGTCAAAGACAATGTCGGACTTCTTTTTCATAATAGCAGCTTTTAAACTTTATTTTTGATGAAAATATTTTTTTTTCAAGAACTAAAAAGTATTTATTAAATTTAAATGCACCCCAAGTAAGGAACGTCGCATCTCCACCATTCCCTGCATAATCACCTAAAACGTCTCAAGTAGCCGTGCCGTACGTATAAATCGTGCGACTATCTCGATCACAGCTCGTACGTAAGGCGGACGGTAGCCGCGCGTTATCGTGCGATCGCGACGATATTTACACTCACAACCGACGATTACTATCGACACTATTTGTTGTGCGTCTTATTGGGGGACACACTGAGAGGAACCTTTTTATTGTGGAGTGTTTGATCATTTAATTTTTTCATTCACATTTTTCTATAGTTGCGAGAACCATGTGGTTTTAGTCAGTAAAAGTACACAAACAGTCTAACTTTTGATTATGATGTAAAAGTCCACATAACAGAGAACATCCTTGTGCAATTTGATGCCACGGTTGACGCTTGATTGGCTGCTACGCTATCTGTCGCGCGCCCGCACGAAACAATTATTCGTATGGCCTACAGATAATGTCTCGCCGTCCAACCGTCCTGTAACCTTCCGGACCGAGCCTCAAGTCGTCGACGGCGCGTACTGTTCCACGCTCGCCTCAAGGCGATGTCAGCAAACCGTATGGCCCGGCAGAGTCGAAGCCTACTGGGGCCAAAGGTCTGCTTATGAAAGAAAAGAAAAGAGAAAGACTCGGCCATGGTATGAATGGCAACGAAGGAACAGGAGTAGGTTTATAGTCAGTAAAAGTCTGACACAAAAAGGGGAGAGAGACGTGGGATGTCATTGGATGATTTTTCCACCGAAAAAAACACCTAATAAGCTAAACCTTTTTGACTCGATTTGTTGTATATTTCAATGAATATACAACAAATCGAGTCAGAAAAGTACACAGAGATAATTAGTAAGTCCACATCCGCTAAAACAGCAGTAACAGTAAACGTACGCACAAGTGATGGATTGCAGTCATCTGAACATAATTTATGTCCCGCAGTAAACCCACAAGCAGCCTGGAATGACAATCAGTCCATTAATCTTATCTCATGCATCATCAAGATTAGCATTGAACCAGCAGAGAATTTAACATCGGTTTTCCTTGACTTACATTTTATAGAAATAAAGCGAATTGTTTAAATTATATAGCACTTGTAAATTAGATTTTATCAGTATGGCTCAATGTATAATGCAATCTTATGTGCCGACAGTATTGAAGTAAAACCACTACTTAAAACATGTGTGTTGTTAGTTTGCATTATTTTACACTCAAGAAAGTAAAACTTGAGGAAAATTACGTCTTTTGATTACACGATTGTTTCTGTTTCGTCATAAGAAGGAAAGAACAAATATCTAATATTACTCCGAAAGAGGTACAGTCACCTAATAAAATCTATATATTTTTTTAAATTATAAAGGCTAACGCTTGACTGCTATCCCACCTGATGTTAAGCAATGATGCTATCGATAACGGCACTAGTTTATTAAGAGCCTATTCACTCTAGCCTTGAAGATACCTGAATAAAATTATGATCGGACGGGAAGACTGCAGCAGACAAATTGTTCTACGAACGAATGACGAATCGAGCGCTTAATCCAGACAGTTGAGATGTAAACCGATGTAAAGATGGACACTCACCGTACGTCGGCAATCAAGTCATAGATAAATCTAGTTTAAAAGAATATATATTAAAAAATTACTTGAACTTTTAAGCACACACAATCAGCCTATAAAACACGTACATTATTACACAGTAAGAGGAAATATAAGTCTCACTGTGTCCCCAACCTTTCTTAAAACACCTGAGGTGTCGAGTTACACGACAAAACTTGTATAGTTTTCGAGTTTTTAATGGTGAGAGAATGATCCTGATACGATCACATACATCGAATAATTTGATCGATAAATGCAGGAGGCCGCGTTGACACACTCATTTTCACTTTGAATAAGTATAAAATTTAAATAAGTATTTTTATTAGGAATAAAATTGTTATCTAAGAATATTCTGAGCGTAATAAATTGTTCGTTTCGCAATAAAAATTTAATCTGATTCGAAAGCGTGTGAAGTGGTATGAATTGGTGGTTTTAAATGCTTGTAATAAGGAATCATTTTATTAATTAAATACGATTAATCTCAAATACAGGAAACAAGCTAATCGATTATCATATATCTTCTATAAGTATACAAAAATCGATAAACGCAAATAATGTTAGAACTACACTCGTACACGTGTGCCACACACGCCGATCTGGGCGCGTCGGCCTCCATACATTTTATATGGAAACTAGACTTGTAGAGCTACACTTGATCCACGCCACGTGACATTGTTCTATGTACAAATCAGGCTTGTTACACGTGTGCGTCGGTCTAAAGTAGTTCTAGCTTTAAGGCTTACAAAGAAATATATATAATAAATATTTGTCCTTCAAGGCAGAATGTTGGTATGTCAAATGATGGTGATATTATCTAAAGAAACTTCAATATAAACAATTTAATGTTATCACGAAAGCAAAGTGTTTTGGATCTTCTCCCTCTCTGAGTGTAGGGACAAGAAGTGTCAAAAGTTTACAGACTAAGTCCTACTCGTGTTCCTACAGTTGCCCTTTGCGTTCCAGAGCAATGTGTATTATTCACACATTGAGTCTTCTGATGACAATATGCTATAACAACTGTCGTCAAAGTAAAACAAACGCAGCACGAAACATTTTTTTCAACTAACAACAATAAAAATAAATTGACGCTCAACGAGAACTTAATCGTTCCCCACTATAATACAAAACAAATTCATAAAAATAAAAATGTCAACGCTCACCACACAAAAACTGGCTTCAAATCAAATGGAAATTATATAGAACGTCATCTATGCGCACAGTATCGCGCTTTTTATGAGCAAAACATCGACTACGCTACTTATCATTACCACAATGTAATGACTAATAAAATTACCTTTTAGACAATTTTAGACTTTAACACAATGTATTACGTTTTCATTGTTGGGTATTCATCAAGCAACCTATTTT
This sequence comes from Mythimna pallens, assembly GCA_961205895.1. Lineage (NCBI taxonomy): Eukaryota > Metazoa > Arthropoda > Insecta > Lepidoptera > Noctuidae > Mythimna > Mythimna pallens. Next base: position 25,018,083 of record OY540828.1, on the reverse strand, counting down.
AGTTTTTCTGTATATTTTAACAAATATAAGTTTTCAAGTAAGCCAATGTAAAACCAGCCTTATACGTCGGGCCATAAAGTCCGCTGACAGAACGCGGGATGTAAACGTAAAATGGCGTACATATAAAGGGGATCTGACACGATCATATAAAACGGTGGATATGAGCGTATAAAAATTCTTGAAGCGACGGTCTATCGTCATTACATTTGTCAAGTGTCGAGCGGTAGCGCGGTGGGCACAATTTAAATGATAATTATAACGTGACGGGCGCAGGCGGCCGCATTCTGGAGGCGGGGCCCCACTGCCGGCGGGAACGGGTTAAATATAGTGCTGGAGAAAGGAAAAGAATTTAATTGGCTGTAAATGACAAGGGGTTGTAACAAGGAAGTCATAATGGGGGTTAATTATCAGGTATCGGTGATGCTACCTTGTATTTATGGCCCTTAATTGTGTAATAATTAAATGCTAAATGTCGTCGCAGTATGTTAAAGATTCTGACTAAGTTTAACTTCACTTGTGTTCTCGTAATAAAAGCCGCACATACTTAAATAGGAAAACAAAGGAAATAATTCAAAAGTAGCTTGCTCTTTTTGAATCATATTTGAATTATATGCTAAAAATATATTTTACAACCTTAAATTTCACTGGTTTCAATTTTGCTGCAAATTACACTACTTTTCCACAACATTTGAACTACTATTGGCAAAGACAGCTAATGAACTGATTATAAAACACAGCGCCCATTGGTGTAAATAACGAAAAGTAACTAACCGAACACTCGCTTATCTTTAAAAAGTTTTAGCAATAACTCAGTAACTGAATTCAACCAAATCCTAGCCCAAGTTTCATTGCTGGGACCATGGGTAGTGTGAAAACGAAACCCGGGGCCCTGGGACGAAGACAACGAAGGAACAAAAATGGGTTTTTAGTCAGTAAAAGTTTGACACTATCTCCCGCTCCGCCCAAGATCAGGATTTGTCATTAGATGATTTTCTCACCTAAAAAAAGCCCAAGTTTCATGAAAACACCAACCTAAAACAATTTCTTTGTTTTTCTAAAAACTAACAGACTAATAATTAATATTATCTAAAAAATGTAAAAACTAACAGACTAATTTTTTTTTTTTTTTTTAAATGTTACATAAAAAGATACATGGAATTCTAAACAAAGTGACTTTCTAATATGGATTACAATTGACAAAAGTATAATATGTTTGTGGATAGAAAATTAGCGTTTGTCAATCATTCCACACACAGGTATATATTAAAATGTTTTAAAACTCTTCATCGCTAAATGTACTCTCTCGCTACTCGCCGTCACTCAGACCACACCCCACCGACGGATAAGGATATTTTTATGTGCAACATATTTTTTTCAAAAATATTTACGTTCGTTCGTGTATAGACGTCTGTGCGTGTCATGACATACATACACACAAACAGTCAGTTTTTATATCAAACGCATGTTATGTCAGTGTAATACTGCATGTTTCATGGCGCATTTCTCGAATTATTTTACTGTGTTCGCACTCAAAGTATAAGAAGTATTATATTGAATTCATAAATATTATTGAGCTATGGTTATCAGATAATGTTTTGAAATGAAATAACTTGGTGTTTAATTTATTTTTCCTTTAAATCTTTATGGTCTTTGCGTTCCTGTTATAAAAATGAAATGTAGTAGGTACAGTTCCCGGTAAACCTTTTGATCTATGTTACACTTACCACGAGTATCTATGAGGTCTTAAAAGCATATTTACCATGCATAATTGTCAAAGTGTCCTAGCGGTATGCTATGAAGCGCAGTATTTTTGGTATCAAAAGAATAAAATACAGAATATCAGGCTGCGGGCTAAAACAGTCATAATAGATGTGGACAAAAAGGCTGCCAGGCTCAAATGAGATTAGGTAGGTCACGTCAGCCGCATGTACAGCTGGCCTCGAAGACGCTTTCTCTCTGCAGAAGCCTACTGCATGGTGTAGAAGAAGTGACGGGATGATCTAGACGCGTACCACGAAGACTGGTTTGAGACGGCGCGGGAGAATAATGTCTAGAAGGACTTGGGTGTGGCCTTTGCCCAGCGGTGAGACTGTATTGGATAGGAAAAAAGTAATTGTCAAAAAACCTGTTACAAGCAAATATTTGAAGCTTTCTTCTCTAGCAGAAAGAGTTTTTTCCTATTAAGCGTACACGGTAAACCTTCATGCAATTTTACAGTACCGATTATAATCACTAGAATGTCTCATAGAACTGGAGAACCTGATACATAAAGCTTCAATTTAAGAAACACAATAATCATAGCATAGTGGAACTGGAACCGAGACTTCCTCTCAGGAGGGGAAATAGGCTGTAATCCACCATGCAGACCCAGTGCGGGTTGGTGGATGTCACATGTCCGTGTCAAGTATTTTATAGTGTATGTATGTAGTGTATTAATTTGAGTATATATTGTATAATTGTATTATATTTATTCTATGTTTTATTAGTTGGTTTATAAGTAAATCTATTCCTGTATTCGCCTTTTCTCTCCCTTTTATTGCACCTACCACTACTCTTCTCTGCATCACCCAAAGGTTGACTAGTAGAAAATGCCTAAGGCATTAAGTCCGCCTCTGTACATTTATGTGCATAAAGCATTAAATAAATAAATAAATAAATAAATAAATAAATAAATAAATGTCTTCGAATTTTTGATTGGACTTGCCGGTTTCCTCACGATGTTTTCCTTCACCGTTTTGAAAGCAGTGTTGATAAAATAAATAACACAAAGTATTGCGCCTGGGTAAGTTTGAACACGCGGGGCTGTTACCACTGCGCTACCACTGCTCACAACAAAATATTCACCACCAAACCTTGAAAACCACACTTCAAAATCAGAATCTTTTCCAATCTATTTTCCATCGCAGAGTTGCAAGTAACTAGATCAAGTGTATCATCCACCTTTCAATCCGACGTCAGCGGGTGACAGCGCAGAATGGATGGCAGGAAAAAGCCTGACGATCCAAATTGCATACAGATAGTCCCAAATGTCGTTAGTATGTGCAGCGCACGAAGCAATTTCTTTGACGATTTCGAAGCCCTTTTGCTGTCTATACAATGACAATGGGTATGTGGTAAAGCTTGCTAACTTATTAATATTAGGCAATTGATTTGAATAATTGTAAAATCTAATCGCAACTCTTTCGACCTATCTTCATATTATTCCAGTACCTTTGCTTTTATTACGTTCACTTATCTAAATAAATACAACATTATTTTTAGTATATGCGAAACCTGAATATAGTTTGTTCAGAATCAGTAACTGAATCGATTCCAATAATTTTTACATCATGTTATATTTTTTCTCAAAAATATTTTAAATAGTCAGAAGTTGGACACCACCTGCACTAAGTACAACATAGGTCTCGACTGGTCATAGCGGGTATTAGGCGCCGGCACACAACCCACCAATTTTCCACAGAAACATTTTCATCATTCTATCGGCCGTACACGAACAATCATCTAAATTCGGCCTGGTCAAAAGAACCTGTGGAGGTCGCACGTCACAATAAATCATAGCCCACACAAATCTTTCAGGCGCAGCCCTACGTGTAATTGGTATTGGCTGCGAACAGGCGGAGACATATCAATTAAAATAGCGCGGCGCTCAAACATGTCGGCCACCGCATGTCGAGGTAGGATGCCAAGAAGACGTAGATGCGGCACTTTTAGACAAGAATTATTTTAGAAATTATTTTTTATTTTGTTTAAAAAAAAAACTTGTAATTTATAGGCATGGTTTTCAAAATAGATATTGGTGCTTCGCCGGGACAAAAATATTTTCTATTTTCTAATATTTATTATAAGGGTCGTCGGCTTACTGCAGACCTAATTAACTGATAAACACAAAAGTTTGGCTTTATACAATTTTAGTTACTAAAAGTGGCTTTGTTCATAGTTTTGTATTTATCAGATAATAAGTTCTTGAAGTAAGCCGATGTACCTATATTTTGCTCTATATCTTTTAACTTGCTTTTTCTTGGCTTCGCTTCCATGGCCTATTCTGGAGAAACCATGAATTATTTCTGGACTAAAGTATCTCTATGTCACTCAGCAATATAAGTACATAGAGGTTAACTTTTCGTTTTCATATGTATTTGATTATTTAACTTCTAATTGAAATAATATTCCTCATATGTCTAAGTTATAACATCTAATAAATTGAACTATAGATATTTTCATTGTAGAAAACTATCAGGAGATTTTAAATGGAAGTTAATTGAAGTGGCTTCTTAGTTATAAAAATTTTAAGAAGGAAGAAGTTGATAGACAACACCTTTCATTACCAGAGGTCGGCTGATGTCGGTTCATTAAAGAGTCTCTTAATCTTGATCTTTAATAATAATAATTGTTTGTTGCTCACCACTAAAATTAAAATATATAAAGAAACTTTATTTAGAAATACTCGATACAAAGCAATATTTTTTAATGTATTGCAGTATATAATGTGGTGGTTGTGATATGCGCCAAACAGTTATGACCTTTGAACTTGGTGATAACCTGTATTTCAGGGGGCAGAGGCTTTGTTCCATGCATTTCTAAGGGAGTAAATTCACCATCTTTTTAGGCCTCCATCACGTTTTTTTACCAGTCCTCAAAAATATTACCACATCCAAAAACCCCAAAGAATCAACATCTTTGTCGCAACACCGCGATATATGAGCGCCATTCTCCATTTAAGGAAGGTTTTACATTTATACATATTCCGGCAATAAAGCCTTTGGGGACCTAATGGCATGTTCTGACTGTTTATATGATAATATCGTAGCTCTACGCTCACCCAGTTGAGAGCGGACAGTTGATAGGACCTATTTTCTTAAGTGTTTATTTTTTTTCTGGTATTTCTTTGGTTGGTGTGAAGTTTTAAAAACATGTATATGATAATGTTTCTCCTGAAACGTAAAGAAACTAGTTAAAATGCTCTTGGCTTACATCTAACATATAAAAATCTCGTGTCACAGTGTTTGTTATCGTACTCCTCTGAAACTGTAAGCCCGATTTTTTTTTGAATAATTTATTTGGCATAACAGCGTTGGCCAGGTCAGCTAGTAATTATATAATATGTAGATTTTTATGATAATTTTAGGCACAGTATTGCAAAACCCTGGTAAATATAACACACTAAATTATAAAGGGAGAAGAGGTGGCGAGATGATCTAGATGCCTACCGCAAGGACTGGTTCGAGGTGGCTCAAGAAAAGAACACCTGGAAGAACTTGGGGGAGGCCTTTGCCTAGCAGTGGGACAGAATAGGATATTAAAAAATAATAATTATAAAGACGAAAGTTTAAATATATGTGTGTTTGTTAATTACTCCTTCACGCACAAATGCCTGAATGGATTTGGATGAATTTTGGCACAGGATAGACCATGTCTTGGTATCAGACAAAGGATGATTTTTATTACAGGAGTCCATTCTCTAGGGATAATTGTTAACTATCAAGCGGGCGACGCTAGCAAAGACTATATATACGATTTATTCTATGTATATATATATATATATATATAAAAGCGAAATACCACTCGCTGATTAATCACGAAATCTCAGAAACTATAACACCTACAAATTAAAATTTGTCATGTAGGTTCCTTATAGGATGTAGACGTCCACTAAGAACGGATTTTACGAAACTCCACCTCTAAGGGGGTAAAAAGGGGGTTGGAAGTTTGTAAGGGAAACCTATTTTCACGCGGGCGAAGCCGCTGGTAGGAGCTAGTTTCTTATGAAATGCACGTAGTTGGTGTAATGTGCAGTTTCAATTACTTCCTTACTTAATTAGACGTTCTTTTGGGACATAAAGCAGACTACAAACTAGGTGATATAAAAACGTTAACCTTTTCACTAGCACAGTGCAAAAGGCAAAAAAAAATGTGTCCAGCATTTTCAGGTTACGATTACATGACAGATTAAAGAATAAAATCGTAGCTTGCTGAGAACAAGACAACAACATTAACACTTACACACACACACACACACAACACAACAACAACACAACAAAACAACACATACAACACAACACAAACACAACATACAACAAACAACACACAACACAAAACAACAACACATTGAAAATCGTAAACACTTAGTTCGCAGTAAACGCTTTGACTTTGACTTTAAATTTGAACACGCTTTTGCTTTTCACAAGCTTTTATTTAGTTTCACCCGGACCTGTACCATGACGTTTAAAGTAAGATTGTTTCATTCTTACATATTTCCACTGTGGGTAAGAGATGGCGATAGACAACCTGTATAGCTCTGTCTTTTACCCACACTGAAATAAGAATAAAACAATCTTACTTTGAACGTCATGGTAACCCCTCTGCCCTAATGTTTGTCTATAATCAAATCTTGCAAATTAAATTTGATCCAGTTCTCGGTAACCGATTGAGCTGAAATTTTGCATGTATGTGTAAATCAGATGACAATGCAAAATTATTATGACATGGAGCTGATCTAATGATGGAACTCGAAGGTGACCTGCAGGCCTAGCCAAGTTACAACCGCTTTGTTTCAATTCTCTTTCGTCGATCGCCTCGAGTCGGCCACGTCTCCGATTCCTTTGTTCTGACCACGTGACTGAACGTTGAGATGACGGCGATCGACGAAAGAGAATCGAAACAAAATGGTTGTAACTTGGAGGCTGGTAGCCATGGGAACTCGGTAATTAAACAACACAATCCCATCGAGTTTGAGCTCGTATGATGCGTCTTGACGAGTACTTAGGTGCTAGATGGTCTACCAGGGTCTGATGATGAAGCTGGAAGATGGCAAAGGAACACTGTAATAAGCGCAATAAGATAACTCCATCGTCTTTCATCGTGTGTGAATGGTCTTGATGAATATTAATTATATAGATATATACCGCGCTATATAGTAAAAGCTTGCTATGAAAAAATGTTTTTATTGAAAATTAGTTTGATATAGCTGTCAAGAGGCTAAAGCCCCGATGTCTGATTCAAACATTTGAAATTGAATATTTCTCAAACTTTAGCCTAAAAACCTGTCAAAATTTGGTAGTTAAGTTGGGTTTGAGACATTCTTGACCCAAAATAATTCAGAGACCCGCCCTAAGTAATCTAGGCAATGATTTACATCCTCCGCAAATGTTACTCTTAGAATCCTTTTAGAATATTTTAACTAGCCTAGCACTATTCAATAAAAACAAATACCTTTAACACAATTATGTACATAGTTACGTAATTAAATACACAGATAAAACTTAGTTAAGTACATATTTTAAGTGCTCAGCGATCGTTAAATAACTGGGTGATAAATAACTGACATAATTCTCGTAATTATTTATAGTAGTTGCTGTTTACACTTAATTGTTAACAACTATTTCTTACTGAGAAATAATCACGTTTTTATTATATTGATTGCGCAATTTTTTAATTGGTTTGCCTGCGTAACGTAATGTTGTAAATACACATATTTGCTTCTGAATCTGAATGTCCAAGTGACAATTTTTTGGAAATGTCATTTTAAATTGAATTATAAAAATACATATATTATTATTGTAAGACTTGAAATTTATGTTAATCCTGTGCACACTTGTAAATGACAAATTCACTCTAGATTTTAAGTTTGCTTGTTGTTATAAAAATGTACTAGTGACTAAGTCGCGGGTATGCCATAAATAAATAAATAACTATTTATCTTTATATATACACAATATTAGTTTTAGTATTTGCGAAACCCGAAACATGTGTCTAGTATTTTTAAGTAAAGAATCTATGTACATAATTTCATATCTGTATCATGAAAAATCACAAAGTTATAAGCTTGTTATGTTACCTGGTTGTCCGCACAAATACATGGTCACCGAGCCACCCAAGTGTGGGCTGGCGCCTATAGCCCGCAATGACCTGCCGTGACTTGTGTTGGGATTAGTGTTGGTGGTGTCCAACTTGTGACCTTTTTTAAATATTTTTGGGAAAAAATATAACATGGTGTAAAAACAATTAGAATCGATTTAGTTACTGATTCTGAATAAACTATTTTCAGATGTCACATAGACTAAAAATAATGTTGTATATAATTCCTCTGTCCGTGTGTTTTTCACCTATTTCCACCCAAACAGCTCGACAGATATAGATGAAACTTTGTGTTTATATTTGAATGGGTCCCCGGATAGTTGTTTGTTGGTTGAAAATAAAATTGGACTCAGTAGGTGGAGCTGCAATCTGGTTTCTCTTTTATGGTTATAACGAAAAGCCAGCTTTCGACCAGGACAACGTCTGTTGAGACCGCTAGTATTTATATACTCGTATGTCACCGGAAAAATACAAATTAAGATTGTAAAATATCTCGAGAAATTTAAAACAATTTTTCTCTAAATAAGACACAGTGACATAATAGGATATGTTGGAAAATAATGAATATGGATGCGATTTATCGTATGAAAAACGACTTTTTCATAATATATCGAGAAATTATAATCTAGTAAAGATTTATCAAACATACGGATTCTGCAGTTTTTCGGTGAAAATTATTTAACTTTACGGTATGGTAAAGAGGAGATAGTAGCGAATCGTAAAAGTGACAATACGGGAAGTTGGCTACAACGAGGACATATGTGCATCATATTCTGTTGGAGTGTGAGCGGGGTGAACGCCTCAGGAGAAATCGGTTTAGCACTCTTAATATGTTTGAAATCGGTATTTGCAACAGTGTCTTGGCTAAGTCTGTGTCAGACGAGGCAAGAGTTCTAAATAAAATATATTACAATCATTTAAAATAACTTAAAATCCTTTTTATTTTGCAAATTGAAAACACTCTCTTACATAAAACTTCAATATTAACTAAACTATTTATACTAAAACCGAACTATGTACATACAAACTATAAATACCCTTATCCCTTCATTTGGGGTCGTCTCTCCTCGTTTTTAGGCGCCTGGATAGTCTATCCTGGGTTGTCTGTGCGTCCAGCTGAGCTCGTTCCAGATCTTTGGATACGGTTGTCCACCACGTAGCTAGAGGGCGCCCTCTGCCTTTTGTCCTTTCCGGGATAGCTAAGCCCTTCTTTACTGGGTACTCTTCGTCCCTTCTCATGACATGTCCGAACCAGCGCATACGTCTCTCTGACATCTTATCTGCTATGGGTGCCACTTTGAAGGAGCCTCTGATGTATCCGTTGCGTACCTTATCAAGATCCCGATTTCCGGCCACCGTAGGCGCGGGCTTGCGGACGGCGAACGATGAGTGGCTCGCCGTCCGATCGTCCGGTTACTGTCCGGACCGAGCAAAAGTCGTCGACGGCGTGTAGTGTTCCACGCGCGTCTCAAGGAGATGTCAGCAACCGTAGGGGCCCAGCAGGGTCGAGGCCTACTGGGGCCATGGGTGATGCGAAAGTGACCCCCGGGGCCCTGAAAAAATGGCAAAGAAGGAACAGGAGTGGATTTTTAGTCAGTAAAAGTCTGACACTATCTCCCGCCCCGCCCAAGAGCGGGGGTTGTCATTAAAAAAACCTTATCAAGTCTCGCAACGCCAGCCAACCATCGCAACATTTCCATATGAATGTGCTAAATTAAAATGATGTGGTTCTAGTAATGCCTGTAGATGGCGTTATCCTTTGAGAGTTTAGCTCGTAAAACGTATTTAAATTCATTGACAAGGCGGTACGAAGTTCGCCGAGTCAACTAGTCAATAAATAAAATACTGAAACAAAACATACCAATCAATAACAAAACATTGGACGTTTCGTAATAAAACCATGTCATTGTAAATAGGTTTATTAGTCCAACATTTTTTATGATAGTAGTTAGTGTTGAATATTTTTATGGACTCGTAACAATTGAACTTTATTATCGCTGTGAATTAATGGGATATTACGATCCTAGTACATTATGTTTTGTTTGTTGGTAGTAACTCAGCTAGCCTATTGACCGTTTAAATACATAGATGGCTTGCCGCTACAGCTGTCTTTGACATAATTTTTTTATAGACGAAACCCAGAAGCTTCTGAAGAGCCACATTGACTATCAGCTTCAGACGTTTTATAACTGCTCATGTAGGCTTATGTGACATAAATAAGTTTGGAGTTTGAAACGTCCAGTGGAAAATCGCAAAAAAAAAAATTATTGGTTTTGACTTCAACACTTTGAGTGCTAAACAACCAGTTTCAAGTTTTAAAAATGTGTAGTTTTTATAGTCTCTTTGAGTTACTTAGACTTCTAATAAAATGCGCATGTAATACTTTCATGTTTTTGCAGTAATACAGCTCTCACGGCAGACTTCATACATACTACAATAAAATTCTGAGCTCAATTTTACTAAAATAGCCCATGTTTCAATAACTTTACATTATTGTGCAGTTATATAGACATTTAAAATATAAAACTACACCAATTTTACATTACGATTTTCAGTAGGAATCAATTTGCTAATAATTTAAACAGCTACTGAATTTCACCTGAAAAATCCCACCAAAAACTTTGTACATAATATTATTATTAGCAGATTCTTAATTTAAATTATCTATAAAGAATTTAAATTTAGAATATGTGTATAATTGTGGCACTAGTTGTATCTTTATGCCAATTTCGGGTTACGTATCAATTAGTAGACAGTTCAGATATTTTTTTTATTCATGTTTGAAATAAATTACCAGTAAATTAGTCAGTTAAAAACCTACATAACCAATGAAGCAATGGAATTGTATATTTACGATGTCACCCTTTGATGTGGTCGTAAAAATTGCTAGCGATGTGTTACCACTGAGGATAGGCAGTAAGCCAAGTCTCGCTGCCATGCAACCTTTAGATTCCCTAATTAATGACGCTTGTCAATTAACACGTCATTTTAATCATTAAGATCTGTCAGCAAGCGTGATATGGTTTAATTGTGTCATGACAGTTCTGAGAAGTGTGATTGTCGACCAACATAAAGTTTTATTATTGTCATACTGTGAACTTTTGTAGTAGGTAAAAACTGTGTGTGTGTAATTGTATAATCTTTTTTATTAGGGATAGGCTCGTGTTTAACCCCTATCTCGCCTGATGGCAAGCGATGATGTGGCCGACGATGACGCTTGCCTAGAAGTAACCTATTCACTCTTGACTTAAAGACCCATTGTCAGGAAATACAGACTCTGGCAGGCAGGGAATTCTACTCTCTGCACGCATAATAAACGTGTTCCTAAAGTGTACGTATAGGTGGGATGTCCACCATGTACCGGATGTAGTCTCTAGAAATCTTCTGCTTCCTTCTCTGGTCCTTTATTCGAAGTCAGATCTCCTTACTTACCTACGCCAAGCGGATGTGTCTTGAGTTTGACAACCCAATTAGGCTTTCTTGAGGATCTTTGTATTTGACTACTAGGTCAACGTCAGTTTAACAATATAGATATGTAATGAGAATAGTAATTTAAGTTATTTGAATTAACATTAAAAGAGTTACTGGTTTTATTATGACACCAACGATTCAAATTTTGGTTGTTGATTATTAGAAGGCCATCATCCGTGGATGCGGATGCGAATAACCCATCATCATCTTCCTGCCCTTGTCCCGTGTTATTTGGAGTCGGCGCAACAGGGTTTTCTTCTTCCATTCTGCCCTGTCACTCGTCATACTATCACTAACTTCCTTTTCTTTCATATCACTCTTCACACAATCCATCCATCTTTTCTTTGGTCTCCCTCTCCCTCTCCATCCATCCACATGTAAACTCATAACTCTTTTAGTAACATGCGTTTCGTCCCTCCTCTTCACATGACCATACCAAGACAAACACGGACGCGAATAACCCGATTATTTTTAAATATTTCAATTTTAAGTCTGGTGGACAGCGCATCAAGTTATCTCAAAACGTAAAATTTGCTCAATCGAAACTCTGCGCTTGACATGTAGTAGAAAATTGTTTGGGGAAATTATTACTCACGTTTTCGAGCAAACGGAACACCTCTGGGTGCATTGATTTCAGGTGATTTTTCAAAGAAGTAGTAGTGTGTCCCTTGCGCGAGTAACTTTTATTACAAATACACTCCGACTTCTCCGCACCATTTATGTGTGTTTCAATTATCAGTGGCGACATTTTTATTTACTTTTACAATTAATATCTACGTCCAAATATTATAAAAACTAGGATAAACGGAGTAAAAAAATACTAAAGAATTCACAGTGACAATCACGTTGACAATACACATATTGATCAGTAAAACAAAACCTGTACAATCTTGTCACCAATGCTTTCTACGGATCAGTTTCAGTAAACAAACGATGATAGCAAATAACAAATAGCAAAATCACGCGCCCCACGCGCCAATCTGTAGCCGCCCACTTTCTTTACATGTCATTACCACAGCTATGAATCTGCATCCATTAAAGATCTGCATTAAATTGATGCGAATACGAATGAAGATATCAGAATTTATACGAATACTCCGCATTTGTGGATGCGGACGCGAATATCCGTAACACCCCTTATTCAAATTAATATAAGGTGCTACGCTTTCCTTTTAAAATAACCTTGTAAATCGAGACCGAACCTTACCTCTCTAAGGCTACTCAATAAGGCCTATTATCTCTTGTCAATCTAGTTCCACATACATACAAGCTTAGACTTTTAATCCGTCAAACAACTCATTCATTCTTCCTCTACGTAAGTCATAAAAACTCATCCAACGCATCGCCGGCGCAGCTTTCACAATAAATCAACGGTTGTAAATTTCAATTTTATTCGACAATTAAACAGGCGGGCTTTCTCGCCGGCAGTAAATATGCGTAAATACGCATAAATACGCGTAAATACTCGTAAATACGCATTATCGTTAAACCGTCACTGTTGTTGTAAATCTAACTGAATGGCAACGCCGCCGTCTTGCCAGAGAGTAGGGGAATAGGGGTAGGTTTATGCCTATACAGTAGTTGCATCAGGGAGGATGGTATATGTGAAAGTGAGTATGTGAGGTTCTTGTTGAAGGTAAGTTCGGAACAGACCAAGAGAGTGAAATTTTTAAAAACCAATCTCTGTTTAAGAACGGTAGTAAAATTAAGTTAAGTGTAATATTAGGAATTTAGATGGTTTTCCAGTATAATTGCTTGAAGCCTCAAATAGAAGACAAAATGTCCCCCAATGCTGTCAAATTGTCCAAAAACATGTCCCGCGTCACGTAAATGCGTTATAAAATGTTGGGGAACAAGTTGCAGGAAGCTGGGCAATGTTGCAGCATCACGTAGATTGAGCTTTGCGCGTCAAGTTGGAGGACATTTTGTCCCTAATGTATCTGAGGCTTGAGGAAGCTTTAATTATTATTTCAAAATATATTTTTTAGTTTGCAGCTCAGTTTGCCCTAACATAGCGACCCGAGGCCGCGGCAGACCACGACGGAGTTGGCGGGACGACCTGGATGTGTTCCTTGAGAATCGGATTGTGAAAGCAAGGAATTGTGATCGTTGGAGAGAGTGGATGAAGGCCTTTGCCTGGCAGTGGGACAATACAGGATAGTAATTATCTATACATATAAAAAAAAATATATAATAGCAGAATTTCATTATTGTACTATAAGCATTTACAAAAGTATATTCGTCGATACCTATGTATATCGTATATACCACATCAAAAAAAAATTGTCTATAATGTCGGTCTGTCTCTTTGCTTCAGCTAATCCCCGAAACAGTTAGACCGACTTTGACGGGACTTTCACTGGTAGATAGCTGATATTATAAGGAGTAACTTAGGCTACTTTCATCTTAGAAAAATAAGGGTTCTGAGCAAAAAACTTCTTGAATTTGTTACTAAATGGTATTGTGCTGTTTTACAAGTTGGACGCGGACAAAGTCTGGGCACCAGCTAGTAAACTTCATCGTTAATCAAGCTCATGGAACTTATATAAATCAACATGTTTGCTCATTCAAATACTCGTTACTATTTTACGTCTTATTAACTACCAACAATACATTACGAACAGTTTATGAAAAGAAAAACACACAACAGATTATTTTTACGCCATTCTGGAAATTCAAGAAAAACTGTAAAACGTATCAGCTGCTACCACGCCAGTCGTAAAACTACCGACGACTGATAGTAAGGACTTTATGTAAAAGAAATTCATTTACTAGAAGACAGGTAGAAAAATAATAAATTGAAACTAGCTGAAAAACTATACGTCATTTTAAAAAACAATGTCCAAATACTTATATATTAAAACTAGCTCTCCATACAAACTTTGGACCCCCGTTTTGTTTCCCCTTAGGGGGTGAATTTCGGAAAATCCGTTCTTAACGGATGTCTACACCCTATAAGGAACCTACCTGCGAAATTTTAAGTTTGGATGTGTTATAGTTTCTGAGATTACGTGATTAATCAGTGAGTGGTATTTCGCTTTTATATATATAGATTATTACCTTCTGCCAGCGGCTCCAGCCGCGTCAATGTAGGTTTTTCCATACCAACTCTGAGCTCCCATTTCATCCCATTAGGGGATGAATTTTGGAAAATCCTTTCTTAGTGCTCACCCACGTCATAAAAGGAAACCTTGTGCAAAAATTCACGTTCCTAGTCCCAGTAGTATCGGCTGTGCGTTGTTACGTTAGTCAGTCAGTTTCTCCTTTTATATATATATAGATAAAGATGAATACTTGTTTTTTTTTTAATGTTTATAATAACCTTGAGTTTTTTCTTTTTTTCATCTGCTAACTAGTAGTTGGCAATACTTGGGGGAGGCCTATGTCGAACAGTGGACGTCTTTCGGCTGAAATGACGATGATGATAATGAACTACTAGTTTGCGTTGAGCTCCTTAGTTGTCCTGAGTTGAACTACACGAATACTGACAAATGCTTGCACTGACTGGACAGGTCCACTCAAATATGTGTGGTTCTTTCCTCAAAAGACCATCTTAGACACCTATCTGCACTAGTCCTCATATGATTTGTCCATTACGTTTGCTGTATGGACTTTAAAAGAGACTTTGACCCCTGAGTTTGTTTCGGTGTTTATTCTCAGGGTCAGGGTCAGCAGGGAAAAACCGGCCCCATCTAGTTTTAATTATATATATCAATTCAACAATTAAAACATCTATAAATTGACGAGTAAAAGCGTTTTTTAAAAACCTATTTTCAAAATAAATATTCGGCTTTGCCCGCGTGAAAGTAGGTTTCTCCATACAAACTTTGGACCCCGTTTCATCTCCTTAGGGGGTGAATTTCTTAGTGGATGTCTACATCCGGAATACTACCTGCCAAATTTTAAGTTTATAGGTGTTTTAGTTTCTGAGATTTCGTGATTAATCAATGAGTGGTATTTCGCTTATATATATAGATTTACTATATAATGAACGGACCAATTTAAAAAAAAAAAACATCAGTACAAAAAGTAAAGCGCTTACCTGGGTTCGAACACTCAATGTACAGCTACTATTGGGCCACCACTGCTGGGCCACCACTACTGGGCCACCACTGCTCATCATCATCACCTCAGCCAAAAGCAATCCACTGTTGGACATAGGCCTCCCCCAAGTGTCGCCATAACGAACGATTCTGTGCGTGTCGCATCCATCGGCTTCCAGATCATCGGTCCACCTTGCGATAGACCTTCCACTTCTGCATCTTCCGCCACGTAGTCGCCACTCCAGAACCTTTCGACCCCATCGACCATCTGTTCTATGAGCTATATGCCTTGCCTACTGCCACTTAAGATTGGCGATTTCTCGGCTTCTGTCAACCACTGCTCTATACAAAAAAAAAAACTATTTTAATACTTATTCTTCGACAATTTGTGAACTTAAAAGTGTTCAGAAATCGCCCTCACACAATAAACTGGCTATCAACGTCTATAAATAGATACCAAAAATTATTGTCACCCGCGACACCACTAATCTATGTTTCACAGTAGCAATACACTCTATAGTTTGTAGCTAAAGGTAAGACAGCATAAATTGCTCTATCGGGGTCTACACACCAATACGTTACCGACAGATATCAAATACTTCAGGTATTACATTCATTTCGAACGCCAGAACTGATAATATTCTGATATCGATACTATTCGAGTTTAAACTCAAATAAATTGTGACGGAATGAGAACGACTGGATACTAGAGGGGTATCAATTTCAGTGTTATTATTTTCAAGTCTTGTAACTTATTTTGTACTTCTGGTTGGATAAATTTTGTCAAAGTTATTTCTTGACCGTAAGCTAGTTAAAAGCCATCGACACCAATATCTGGAAGGGGTATTGTGTTACTCAGTTACTGTGGAGGGCAGACAGGTAATTGCTCCATGTAAAATATTGGTACTCAGCCGACCCCAGCATAGTTGGAGTTACTCGTTGTAAGCATTTTTTTGATCCCCGTCACCATCCGAAGATATTTCGTCCTGTCATCAGTCGTGCTATGAGTTGCTTTTCTTCAATGTCATTTCTTATATAATCCACCCATCTTATCTTTGGCCTTACTCCCTCTTCATCTAGGAAAACATTAAATGTACAACAAATACCCCAAGTCTCTCATTCTCTATTTTCTTTTACGAAGAATCGCCAAACTAAAGTGGCAATGAGCAGGGCACATTGCTCGCAAAACGGATGGCTGTTGGGGCCGAAAGGTTTTGGAATGGCGACCACGTACCGGAAGACGTAGCGTTGGAAGGCCTCCTACAAGGTGGACCGATGACTTGGTAACGGTTGCGGGGTGTGTCATTGTGGTTACACTTGGGGGAGGCCATTGTCCAGCAGTAGACGTCTTTCGGCTGAAATGATGATGATGATGATGCCTAACCTTATACTGCGCCTAAAAACACGTAAAACAATCAAAAAGAAGGTCTCATACCCTTCATAATTTTATTCTTTGCAACATCAAATCATAATAGTCCCTTCACATTGACTTTCATGACTGCGTAGCACAGGGTTGTAGCTTTAACTTTTTGTCTTTCAACAAGAATCGAGTTACAATGTTTTTCTCATCAATTATAGATGTGCAAGCGCATAAAATCGGTTATCTAATGGTTAGCCTCATGCTCAGAGCTACGGTAAACCCGTTCCATGTAATTTATTAGACATAACTTGACATACTGATTTATGTACCTAGTTTAATTTGTGATATTATTTTGTGTCGTGAATACGAAATTATAATGTCTCGTAAATGTTGTGTCTAACATTTTGTTCGCTGATTTACATTGTAATATTATAATTTGTAAGGAAAATGGGTTAGTTTGCGTCTTGTATAGGATATTAACTTTAATGTTCGCATCTTAAGTAATGTGCATTGTAATGTAGGACATAAAATGTGTCGGCAGCTTGTCACCTTCTAAATGATATAAGAAATAATGAGACAGAGGAGTTTATATACCCAATTATTTTTGACAACTGGTTTTTCTCGTACATATAATTTCACTTTTAGTCTTTTAAAAAGGATTCTAGCAGCAGGCTATTGCCACTTCACCTAAAATGGCCCAAAAATATAATCTGATAATTTTTTTTCGCTTTTAATAATTTTATCACTTTAGGTTAGGTAGGCAATCGCTCTAAATAAAATACTCGTATTTAGCTGCATTTGGTTAGACTGCAAGCTAACTAAAATAAGCCAGGCAGAGGATATTGGCAATTTTTGTTTTTTTTTTTTAATGTCGGAGCGGGAAACAGGTTCGCGCGAAAGGTCGAAAAAAAGACAAAGAAGACCTAGGAGTGCAATAGAATAGACTCCGCAGAGTCTTTTCTACTTTCTATTTCGATCAACTTTTTTCAATATTTCTACTATTTTTATTGTTATTATTTGGTTCTATGTTGACTGTGCTACACTGTCCTCTCATACTATTAATATAATTATGCGAAAATATGGTAAAAAAAAAATTAAAAGGTACGACTAATTAGAATCGCGAACTAGCTTCTGATGTTTTATAAGTGCCCATGTAGGCAAAATTGAAATAAAATGATATATTATAAAAAAATTAACTGAATATTCTTTAAGTTTATATTAGGCTATCAAAAAAAAAACTGGGCAAGTGCGAGTCAGACTCGCGCACTGAGGGTTCCGTACAAACTTACCTCTGAATACAATTCCTGAACGGATTTATGGAGATTTTTTCGAATCGCAATTTTTTTTGTGATGCAACTACAAATTTACAGTTTTCAGATTTTTTTCTATACTTGTGCTATGAGTCCTTGTTTCATGCCAAATTTCAGGATTCTAGGTTACCAGAAAGTACACTATGAATTTTGATTCCCTTGAGAATGTTGAAATACACGTTTTTTCCGTCATAAACGGCTGTATCTTTTTTTTTAGTTAACTCAGAAATTTGATTTTTTCAGCTTCAAGGGACCGCAAACTTGAGTATATAGTTTTGATTTCAACTTGATACTTCTGCTCGTTCCCGAGATAAATGGTCTTGACAGACAAACAGACGGACAGACAGACGGACGGACAACAAAGTGATCCTATAAGGGTTCCGTTTTTTCGTTTTGAGGTACGGAACCCTAAAAATGTACAAGAAGTTGTAAATGAAGAAACAAAGAGCATAGTCATAAAACACTCAATTTAATCCTTAGCCAAAAACCGTTTTAACGATAAGAATGTAACCAAAAGAAAATAAATACATTTACCATATAAAATACGTTTCCTGAACCCATCGGGCGTTTGTCGTATCTCCTACGTTTTAATTTAACTTAAAGTAAGGGAAATGAGCGATTACTGAGTTACATTAACTTACAATGTCTCAATTAAATGTACATTTTTACAGGATAATGTAATTCATGTGACAACGCTGAGAAATAAAAGAGCGATAACTGTTAATACATTGTGAGTAAAAAATAAAAATGTTGCATCGATGTGATGGTAAAAAGTAAGTGTAGATTCGAGTACAAGTGGTCTCTTTGCAATGTTTTGCTATATTCAACATACCTCTGAGAATCAAAATAGCTACTATAAAAATAATACTTAAATATAAACACATTTCGCTAGTCCAATTTAATAAGGATTTTTTTTTGTGGGAAAATCGTCCAATGACATCCCGCGCTCTTGGTCGTAACGGGAGGATGTGTCAGACTTTCACTGACTAAAAACCCACTCCTGTTCCTTCGTTGTCTTTCATACCAGGGCCAAGTCTTCCTTTCAGAAGCAGACCCTTGACCCCAGTAGGCTTCGACCATGTTGGGCCCCCACGGTTGCGGACATCTCCTTGAGGCGCGCGTGGAACAGTACGCGCCGTCAACGACTTGGGCTTGATCCGGACGGTTACCGGACGGTCAGACAGCGAGCTACCAATGGGCAGCTCGCCGTCCGTAAGCCCGCGCCTACGATAGCCGGAAATCGGGATCGGAATCAGGCTGAGGCGCGAGGACCATTGCCTCGTGCGCGCACGTGCGGCGTCCTCGTTTGCTAGCATTACTGCTCCGCAGAAAGAGGCGACCGCCTGCCACTCCTCCTCGCTCCGGACCATAGCCTGTACCAAGCCCCGGCGCAAGAGATCGCTACCACCGATCACCTCCACGAGGACACGGCTGAGCAAAAACGTTTGCAGTAGTTATTGTGTAAATCTATAAAACATTTAAACTATTTGACAGTTCTTCCAAATGTATGTCATGGCACTGAATGTTTAAGAAGCTGTGGTAACTTACCACAGCTCCTGTGGTTTGGAATAGGTGTCAGAAATTTAATATTCGTGTAAATTAATTAAGATTTCGTAAGTTTTGATTCGTAAGGTTCTGGAATGGCGACCATGTACCTACCGGAAGACGTAGCGTTGGAGGCCATCTACAAGGTGGACCGATGACCTGGCAAGGGTGGCGGGAATTCGATGGATGCGAGACACACAGAACTGTTCATTGTGGTGACACTTGGGGGAGGCCTATGTCCAGCAGTGGAGTGGGAGTCTTCCGGCTGAAATGATGATGATGTTGAAGTTTTGATTTGAAAAGACTACATCTTAACACGATGTCCGGATACTAGAATATCTCTTCAATTCATTGAAAATAATTCAGAGTTCTATGTCGAGGTGGACCGCGGCCGAGATGTTGTGACGATCTGATCATGTTCGCGGAGCCAACTTGGCCAGAGATCACGCAAGGCAGAGAGGTTTGAAAAGAGAAGATCATAGACTTAAAAAGCAAGACTTGATAAAAACTCATGGTGTTCCTACACACGTAATCCAAATTGTATGTATTAGTACCCTCAGTGCTCAAGTTAGTGCCATTAGAAACATGTCTAGACAAGATGGTCGTAAATTGCGCTGCAGTTGTCGGTTCGATTACAAGTCCATTTGAAATGGCTAGGTGATAACATTGTTACATACTTCAAAAATAACAACATAACGTAGCTAACATAGCTTGTATGTAGAACTTTACTTACAATGCCCTCTTTAAGTTTACATATTCTATATTTGGTAAAGAAGCTCCTTTATTAGGATAATCAGCTTTATAATGTTGCCACTGTTTTTTTTTCTGTGGGAATATGATCCAATGATATCCCTCGCTCTTGGGCAGAGAGAGAGGGGCGTATCAGACTTTTACTGACTAAAAACTTACTCCTGTTCCTTCGTTGCCTTTCATACCAGGGCCGAGTCTTCCTTTCCGA
The DNA here is from genome assembly GCA_961205895.1 of Mythimna pallens. NCBI lineage: Eukaryota > Metazoa > Arthropoda > Insecta > Lepidoptera > Noctuidae > Mythimna > Mythimna pallens. The sequence continues at coordinate 24,997,542 of OY540828.1, read as the reverse complement.
ATCAGACCCCTGCAGTAGGCTGCGACACTGCTGGGCTCCTACGGTTGCTGACATCTCCTTGAAGTGCGCGGAACACTACGTACCGGTCGAGACGGTTACCGGATGGTCGGACGGCAAGCCACCCATTGCTCACCGTCCGAGAGGCCGCGCCTACGGTGGCTGGAAATCGGGATCGGAATCCCGGGGGCTGGATTTCACACACAGACACATGGTACATTTAGAAAGAGTATTTAACATGCAATCTTGCACTAAAAAACAATTAATACCACCTATCATTATATACAGCAGAAAAAGTTGTAAAAGTACAATGCCAGCAAAGTAGAAACGATGTCATCTCCAAGTGGTCCCTGCATCTTCTCATCGTCCAAGACGTTGATCTACAAAGGTGACTGACACTGAGCCCTCGTTATGGAAGCACATTTTTTGCAAAACGCAACACGTAGTGTTTATCTTATTAGTTTGAGCACATGTGGCATATGTAAACATTGTTATGGAACGCTTTGGTACAGGACAAGCGATAAATTTCGAGAAGATTCCAATTTTTGTTCAAACATGTCTCACTCAGCTGTCTGTATGAGTTTCAAAACTCAAGGGTTCGGCATTTAATAATCACACACATATTATAAAAGCGAAAGCTTGTAAGTATGTATGTTTGTGTGAGTGTGGTTGTTTGCTTCTTCATGCTCGAATGGCTAAACGGATTTGGATAAAATTTGGCACATAGGCAGCTAACAATATCTTAAATTTGGCACATAGGCAGCTAACAATATCTTAAATTTGACACATAGTCAGCTAACAATATCTTAAATTTGACACATAGTCAGCTAACAATATCTTAAATTTGGCACATAGACAGCTAACAATATCTTAAATTTGACACAAAGTCAGCTAACAATATCTTAAATTTGACACATAGTCAGCTAACAATATCTTAAATTTGGCACATAGGCAGCTAACAATATCTTAAATTTGACACATAGTCAGCTAACAATATCTTAAATTTGACACATAGTCAGCTAACAATATCTTAAATTTGGCACATAGTCAGCTAACATTATCTTAAACTTGACACATAGTCAGCTAACAATATCTTAAATTTGACACATAGTCAGCCAACATTATCTTAAATTTGGCACATAGACAGCCTGCTAACAATATCTTAAATTTGGCACATAGACAGCCAGCTAACAATATTTTAATTTGACACATAGTCAGCTAACAATATCTTAAATTTGGCACATAGGCAGCTAACAATATCTTAAATTTGACACATAGTCAGCTAACAATATCTTAAATTTGACACATAGTCAGCTAACAATATCTTAAATTTGGCACATTGTCAGCTAACATTATCTTAAATTTGACACATAGTCAGCTAACAATATCTTAAATTTGACACATAGTCAGCTAACAATATCTTAAATTTGGCACATAGGCAGCTAACAATATCTTAAATTTGACACATAGTCAGCTAACAATATCTTAAATTTGACACATAGTCAGCTAACAATATTTTAAATTTGGCACATAGGCAGCTAACAATATCTTAAATTTGACACATAGTCAGCTAACAATATCTTAAATTTGACACATAGTCAGCTAACAATATCTAAAATTTGGCTCATAGTCAGCTAACATTATCTTAAATTTGACACATAGTCAGCTAACAATATCTTAAATTTGACACATAGTCAGCCAACAATATCTTAAATTTGACACATAGTCAGCTAACAATATCTTAAATTTGGCACATTGTCAGCTAACATTATCTTAAATTTGACACATAGTCAGCTAACAATATCTAAAATTTGGCTCATAGTCAGCTAACATTATCTTAAATTTGACACATAGTCAGCTAACAATATCTTAAATTTGACACATAGTCAGCTAACAATATCTTAAATTTGACACATAGTCAGCTAACAATATCTTAAATTTGGCACATTGTCAGCTAACATTATCTTAAATTTGACACATAGTCAGCTAACAATATCTTAAATTTGACACATAGTCAGCTAACAATATCTTAAATTTGGCACATAGGCAGCTAACAATATCTTAAATTTGACACATAGTCAGCTAACAATATCTTAAATTTGACACATAGTCAGCTAACAATATTTTAAATTTGGCACATAGGCAGCTAACAATATCTTAAATTTGACACATAGTCAGCTAACAATATCTTAAATTTGACACATAGTCAGCTAACAATATCTAAAATTTGGCTCATAGTCAGCTAACATTATCTTAAATTTGACACATAGTCAGCTAACAATATCTTAAATTTGACACATAGTCAGCCAACAATATCTTAAATTTGGCACATAAACAGCCTGCTAACAATATCTTAAATTTGGCACATAGACAGCCTGCTAACAATATCTTAAATTTGACACATAGTCAGCTAACAATATCTTAAATTTGACACATAGTCAGCTAACAATATCTTAAATTTGACATAGTCAGCTAACAATATCTTAAATTTGACACAGTCAGCTAACAATATCTTAAATTTGGTATATAGTCAGCTAACTCCTATGGGCCTCTTAAGTAGGCTTTAAGGCACCCAAAGGGTACTCCTTACGTGAGGGTAAGGGTGCTCGTAATTTCCTTACGTGATTAAATCAATAGTGAAGAAATCCGCAGGAAAACCAAAGTTAACGAAAAAAAGAAAACCAAAGAAACAAAGTTAATTACCTAAACATTGTCATCTTAAGTGGCAGTGGGGCAGCCACATTGCTCCCAGAACCGATGGTCTATGGGACCGAAAGGTTCTGGAGTAGCGACCACGTACCAGAAGATGCAACGTTAGAACGCCTCCCACAAGATGGATCGATAACCTGGTGAGGGTAGCAGGAATTCAATGGATGCGTGACGTATGCGGGCATTGCGGCAACACTTGGGGAAAGCTAATGTCCAGCAATCTTCAGGTCTTTCGGCTGAAATAAAGATGAATTAACACGAAAGTAATTCATGTCATGTAACGAACGGAAGAAGGTAAAGAGAAAATGTAGGTTTTTCCACATTTACAGCACCTGTTAACACAACGACAGTGTTGTTCTCATTAATTTATTTATTTTAACACTTCCTCGTTGACACTAGCGGCCATTATTCATTATAATGGAGAGGCGTCTGTCCAATATATTTACTAGGACAACTGCATGTATATTTACGGTGTAATATGATAGTAGCTTTTCCCGCAGCGTTGCTTTCGTGGCCTACAGGATCCATGCATTTTCCGAGTTACAGGTTTTTTCTTTTGTCACTTTATGACACGGAACAAAGTATTTATGTATTTATTTATTTTAGGACAACCAACAAAGCATACACCATTATACATGATTCAGTATTCTTACATTATATAGTGTAGCCTTAATTAAAGGCTGCACGGCATGCAATAAACATAAAAGGAGTTATGAACTAACGTATCTATTCACATTTTATTCGACGTTAACCCAACCAATAAAGAAGAAATATGGCAACAAAAACAAATTCTGAATATTTGAACATATACAAATTATAAATATTTATTTATTTATGTATTTGAATAGATCAGTAACTATAAAAGTATTTTTTAGTTTTTCCGTCTAGAATATCTCAGGATATATCCCTTCCAATTATAATTTAAGCATCTTCAAAGCTCAGAAGTTCGATTCATACAAAAAATCATAATTTACATTTGTCTACATCCAATTTACACCTACCACAGTCTTTTTTAATCCAAAGGTTTCACTGATATAGAATGCCTCGTTGCATTAAGTCCACCTATGGTACCTACCACTACAGTGTAGAGAGTTTAAAAAAATTTGGTATATGTGCGTAGGTACATACATAACCTCAACCTACCACCTAAGGGATAACGGCGTAATAGTATGCTATGAATTAATCATCATCTTCCTGCCCATATCCCGTGTTATTTGAGGTCGAAGCAACATGTTTTTTCTTCCATTATATCCTGTCACCCGCCATGTATCACTAATTCGTTTTTCTTTCATATCACTCTTCACACAATTCATTCATCTTTTCTTTTGTCTCCCTCTCCTTCATTATTCATCCACATATATACTCATAACTCTTTTAGTAACATGCGTTTCAGCTTTCCTCTTCACATGACCATAGCAAGACAAACGATTCCCCTTCAACTTTTCAATCACTGTCGAACTTCCTCTAATATACTAATTTCTCACTTTATCCATTCTCGTCACAACACACTTCCATCTGAAAATTCTCATCTTCTATGTTATGAATTAATAGTTCTAGATTTTTTTTTAATATTATTAGTAAAAAATAAGCAATAAATATATTAAATTATAATATTTAAATGTAGGAGACGTCACACAGTTTTCAGTTTGCTCATAAATTTTTACGGTTGGTTAAAATTTTTGGAATGGTCACGCCTTGAAGTGATGTGTACGGTGTTAGCAAATATGCATTGTTCCAAGTTGGCATTGTAATGCAACAACATGTTCGGAAAAAGTGTTTACAGAACAATTTTGAGAGTTTATGAAATTTTATTTTATGCATAGTTAATTTACGAACAAGATCGATGAATTATTTTCCTGGATCTTCTTAGTACGCTGCCCATCGTCTCAATAGTTTGCTGACTTACTCTCAGGATAATCATTCTACTGTCTTATTTTCTAGTCCTAGTGAAAGTCGAAAATAATCCCAGGGGAATATACTTTCCTATATTCCAGTCCAGGACATAGTCTAGCCATCTGCCAAATTTCTTTTAAATCCTTTCAACTACTTGAACGTGGAGAAATAACTAACACACACTCCAACACACATATAAACTATCGTCTTTGTTACATCAGTGTGATGTGGTCAGCATGACAGCATAGCATGTCTTTGTCTTCCATGCATCTTTACAGTTAATTTTCTTCACAAATACCTAATTGATGTAAAATGTACATTCCTACTTCCGAAGAAATGTTATAGAATAAATCCTTCTTATTGAATTACTAGCCGCCATCCGCGGCTTCATAGCATAGTATAATGTTCCCACAGCTGGGACTCAGGCCGTCTCTCTAAGAGAGGTTTACATTTTCACCTGCCGTCTCTCTAGGTCTGCGCCTACACCCATGTTAAATTAGTATTTCTTTCCTTCACTAATTACTTACCACGTCTTTGCCCACGCGAAGGTAAGTAATTGTCTCAAGGAAACAATATGTTTCCTAGGACAAAGTATCCTATGTACAATTTCAGGATATAGTCCATCCGTGTGCCAAATGTCATCCAAATCCGTTTTAGCCGCTCCGCGCTCGGGCGTGAAGAAATAACAACACTCACAAACTTTTTTTTAAATTCTTGATAGGTTCGTGCTTGACCGCTATCTCACCTGATGTTAAACGACGATGCGGTCGACGATGGAGCGCGCTTACCTAGAAGTAACCTATTCACTCTTGACTTAAACATTCCCGGGTTGTAGCTATCAGAAAACACAGATTCCGGCAAGGACTAGGCTAGCTTTTAGGCTGTCATTTGAGGCTGGAAAAGTGTCGATTGCATGGAAGCAAGCTAACGTACAGCCCGTGCCCAGGAAGAGTAGTCGGGCTGACCCAGCTAACTATAGACCAATCTCAGTCACGTCCATTCTCTGTAAGACTATGGAACGTGTACTCAACACTAAGCTCTTGGCATACCTAGAAGCTAATGTCATCCTTAGTGACCGTCAATACGGCTTTTGCCGAAATCGGTCAACTGTTGATCTTCTAGCGTATACCATCCACATATCCACAGACACACAAACTCACAGACACAGACAGACACAGACTTTTACCTTCATAATATTAAATTAGTTTTAGTAGGCTTCAACTTGGATGTATCGTGTTAATTATGACCTAATAAAACCTTAGGCTCTCCAAGACTCCAACAACAGAAAACCAAAACTAAACCAGCACATTGTTCCATCATTCATCAACAACGAATCTACAGAGATCTGCAACATCTACATCCACACATTCGCCACCGAGCTCACCCATCTGGCCCCGTCATATCCCATACAAACGCTATCCCATTACGCAGGTGTCACCCGGCGAATCACCCACATTGTCCATTGATCCCCCTGGGGGAGCGTCGCGGGGTTCAATGCAAACTTGAAGTAACAAGCGTCTTAGCTTCGAGACGGGGTTCTGAAGTATGGAAACGGCTAACGTGGAATATTTTCTAGCGTAGTACCAGTTTTCGTACCTACATTTTAGAAACAGTAAGAGTGTAAGGAATTCCTAAGGGTGCATTTCCACTGACGTTAAGATGGGCGAAGTGGAACGGAGTGGGCGCGCCAGTGGAAGCAGTGTGAGTGGAGCGGAGCGGTTCTGAGCAGATTTAAAAAAAAAAATATGTTACTGTTAGAATGCGGAATACGTTAATATGCGCATTTACTAGGTAATCTGCAAATTACCGGGTAAAATCCGTTAAAGTGTGAAATTTTACTTAAACTAACAGATATATCCGCTTTATCTAGTTAATCTGCCTATTAGCGGATACTACCGCAGAAGATAGTGAGTAGTATTGCAGGATATGATCTAGCCGTGTGCCAAATTTCATCCAAATCCGTCCAGTCGTTTGAGCGTGAAGAAGTAACAAACATACACACACTCCCAAACTTGCGTCTTTATAACATTACTGTGATTACTTATTGATGTTTCCTAAAAAAATATTTCCCAATAAGTCCTCAAAAACTAAAGCCGTGTCCACACTAAGCAACGTGCGACGCTTGTTAGAAGTGCAGTAACAAGTGACGGCTGTCGCCGGCAGCGCAGTCGCTCTGACATCCGTAGCGTCGATAGCCTGATTGAGTTCTGTTGTTACCAGTGTTTAGCAACACTATACTAAGCCCGTGTCCTGCGCATGCGTGGCGCGGCGCTTGTTAGAGCTGCAGTGACAAGTGCGACAGCGCAGTCGCTCTGACTTCTGTAGCGTCGATAGCCTGATTGAGTTCTGTTGTTACCAGTGTTTAGCAACACTATACTAAGCCCGTGTCCTGCGCATGCGTGGCACGACTCTTGTTAGAGCTGCAGTAACAAGGGACGGCAGCACAGTCGCTCTGACGTTTGTAGCGTCAATAGCCTGATTGAGTTCTGTTGTTACCAGTGTTAAGCAACACTAACTAGTCCGTGTGCTGCGCATGCGTGGCGCGGCGGTTGTTAGAGCTGCAGTGACAAGTGCGACAGCGCAGTCGCTCTGACTTCTGTAGCGTCGATAGCCTGATTGAGTTCTGTTGTTACCGGTGTTTAGCAACACTATACTAAGCCCGTGTCCTGCGCATGCGTGGCGCGGCGCTTGTTAGAGCTGCAGTGACAAGTGCGACAGCGCAGTCGCTCTGACTTCTGTAGCGTCGATAGCCTGATTGAGTTCTGTTGTTACCAGTGTTTAGCAACACTATACTAAGCCCGTGTCCTGCGCATGCGTGGCGCGGCGCTTGTTAGAGCTGCAGTAACAAGTGACGACAACGCAGTCGCTCTGACGTCTGTAGCGTCGATAGCCTGATTGAGTTCTGTTGTTACCAGTGTTTAGCAACACTATACTAAGCCCGTGTCCTGCGCATGCGTGGCGCGGCGCTTGTTAGAGCTGCAGTAACTAGTGACGGCAGCGCAGTCGCTCTGACTTCTGTAGCGTCGATAGCCTGATTGAGTTCTGTTGTTACCAGTGTTTAGCAACACTTCCCAAATCTGTTGATAAAATTCGGAGGTCTGAAGTAACATAACAAAAATTTTAAAAAACGAATCAATAACCCCCTCCATTTTTTGAAGTCAGTCAAAAACCATTTTTTCTCACCCAAGTAATACTAACTCGTAGATTCTAGTTCTTAGCATCATAAATCCTTTCAGTAATCACTTCACCGCGTAAAACTATCAACAACACTCCTCTCAACAAAATTATCATTTAATCCGCCCACGAAATGTGTAATAAAGGCCGAAAACAAACTCGACAATTTTATTTAACTTTCAAAGACGTGAGACGCGTTTTCAGTTAACAAGTCGATAAATTAGTTGGGAACAGGGCCCGCACTAACTCAATCGACGGACAATCGTTGCTTGCGATATTTTTGTCGTCGCGATCGTAAAGATGTCAGGACTCCGGGTCACTTCGGGACTCTTCGGGAGCGCTCGCCGCGACATTGCGCGTTTTTGTGACGCCTCGCGACAGCCGACAGATGTGACAGCGAACTAATGGTCGTGGCTGACGCTGGTATTTAGTTTGCGAGTGCTAAATGTAAGGAATTCTTCTTAGTGGTTCATTTAGAGGAGGCCGTTTAAAGTTTCTTTGGTTAAGTGACAGTCATTGAATAAGGCGGGGATAAGAAATATTAGTTAGTATTGAATAGCACATGAATAATGGCTTAAGTTGTCAATAAAACCTGTATACCAACCATAATTTAACGTTGTTTTAGTTGACCGGTATGGTCAACTACTTTAGTGTTAAGAAAATAACAATCTATTTTTTCATCCAGTACGCTTGCACTTTTGTATGTATATGTTGTGGCCAGATCTTAGAATTGATCATTCCATGATATGGCCAACCATTTCATGATATGTATAGAACTATGCCCCCTTTTTTTAGGTCGGAAATCATCCAATGACCTCTCACGCCCTCGGGCGGAGCGAGAGGGTTTCCTGTTCCTTCGTCGTCTTTCATACTAGGGCCGAGTCTTCCTTTCAGAAACAGACCCTTGGCCCCAATAGGCTTCGACCCTGCTGGGCCCCTAGGTTGCTGACATCTCCTTGGGGCGCGCGTGGAACACTACACGCCGTCGACGACTTGGGCTTGGTCCAGACGGTTACCGGATGGTCGGACGGTGAGGTGAGCAGTGGGTAATTGCTCACCTTCCGCAAGCCCGCGCCTACAGTAGCCGGAAATCGGGATCGGGATCCCAGTGGCTTGGGTGTGAGGGCTGGTCCATCGCGCGTACGGCCGTTTCATTTGCTAGCATTACTGCTTCGCGAGGAGGAGGCGATCGCCTGCCACTCTTCCTCGCTTCGGACCATGGCCTGTACCAAGGCCCGGTGCGAGAGGTCGTCGACACCGATCTCCTCACAAGAACACGGCGGTGCACTGCCCAAGCGAAGCATACCTCTACCGTATGCTCCAACATGCCCTCCGGGCGGTTCACAGAGTGGTGACACTCGATCGATTCTTCCGCACGAATCAGGTGCAGGAACCTCCTGATCTTACTATGTCTGGTGAGGAGAACCTGCCTCACAGAAGGTGAGGCCAAGAGGTCTTTTCAGCCACTTCATAAAGAGGAGACTTACCGCCATAATTAGAACTTTACCCGCTAGTCACATCAAGATAGAGGCAAGCCAAATCAATGAACACTGCGTTTAATGATATGTACAGCTAAACGCTCGATTATTTCGTGATATGGTCAATAATGTCTGATCATATCGTAAAATAGTTATATTGTGCACCGGTAGAGGTGCTAATTTCGCTTTGTGGCAGACGTTTTTTACTTAAAATGAATAATAATTTTCAAATTGAAGACACCTAACTCAGAGGCTGCTCATAGCTTAATTAAGTTTGTGCTGTTACAATTTACTATATAAGGTAAAAAAGGTAAGGTATTTACTGTATAATGTCCGATGGGACTGGCATGTACATTCGTATAAAAGTATAATTAAATATAGCATAGTATAAGCATAGCATAATCAGCCTTTTTAATGTTCCCACTGCTGGGACTCAGGCCTCCTCTCTAGAAGAGAGAGGGAATGGGCAGTAATCCACCACGCGGGCCCAGTGCGGGTTGGTGGATGTCACATGTCTTCGAATTTTTGATTCTAGGACATGCCGGTTTCCTCACGATGTTTTCCTTCACCGTTTTGAGAACAGTGGTGATGAAATAAATTACACAAAGTGTTGCGCCTGGCTGGGTTTGAACCCGCGACCTACAACTCGTAAGTCGGGGCCGTTACCACTCGGCCACCACTGCACACAATTAAATATAATTACCAAAAATGATAATAGCAGTAGTAGTATTTACCTGTTCCTCAATTTATTCCTGTTTACAATAAAACATGCTCTTCTTGGCGGCTTAAACAAAAATAACCACACGAAGGAGATGATCTCCTACTAACCTAACCTGTCCAAGTCGGGGTACCCTAAGTCTTTTAATAACTGTAAAAGTCTATTAATATTTGGTGTAGGTACAATTAGTATTTTTTGTAAAGAATAAGATTTTTTATACACAATTAAAAATATCCTTTTAATTGCTTTTTATTGTTATATAATTGACTTTTTATTTTAATGCAAAGATTTTAATTTTAAACTTATGTTTGTGCTTACAAGAGCATTACATAAGTTCCTACTTTATTCAGAACTATAATATCATAGAAATCCTACATTAATAATGTGGCTAAACGTGGATTGACATATTATCAAACGTTAACGCTTAAACGATCTAGTTTTAGTGCGCCATATCATGAAATGGTTTTATTTCTTAAGTTCTGGCGACGACATATATGCCAAAATAAGTGGACCGATGACCTGATGAGGGCCGCAGAAATTCGAAGGATGGTGACGCATTGAACTGCTCGTTGTGGCGACACTTCGGAGTGGCCTACGTCCAGCATCCGGAGAAGTGGGAGTCCCACTATACACAAAGCCCCTGACACAAATGTGTGGGGAAAAAACCGGGGTATTTTTGTCAGTATGAGTCTGACAGCTACTGGAGGCCCACACCAGGATGGAGGACAACCATGAGGATTTTTTCCCCGAAAAAAAAGACCTATGTCCAGCAAAGGACATTACCCGGCTGAAATGATAGCGCTACCTACATTTTTTATAATATTAACATCTGAAAACAGCTAAATATGACAGCCCCATCCCACTTCAACCACTTGGCAGCCATAAAATAAAATAATGCGTCTTTTCATACATACTAATGGTGCCAAATGCACCATTCACCGAGTCAGACGCAACATTCACATCAGAATTATTTCCTTCCAAGATTCATATATAAAAAACTTTTCGCTGACACCCCAAAGTATAACCCAACACCACATTGTATGCCTCCCACCATTTAGTACAGCCCCACCAAACGAATTCTAAAAGTGGGGCCATAAAAAACGCGAACTACCAAAAGTGGCGTCGTTTGCCGCTAAATTACGTTATTTTGTCTACTAAAAAAAGAATTGTAGCGGTAAGTTCGTCACAAATCGTCGCTTGCCTTAACGTTTGGTTCTTAGTAATCGTTGTGCTACACGCTTTAGCGAATGACTCCCATAAATATCATTGATGTATGTTTATAGCTATCGTGTGTAAGCTGCGGAGGGTTTAAGAGCTGAGCGGGAGCGGGGCGTTTTACTGATGTAAAAAGAAATTAGGGTATGGTAGCTGACTTATGCTATGTTGAGTCAGTTTTCAAACAATTGCTCTTTTAGAAAATATAAAATCGGATAAAGTATTCCAAAGTTACAATTAAAATTCTTTCTTTCCTTTATAAGTTGATACCTAAAGATAATGGTTTTTTTTTAATTGATAAAAACCAGTGCTTGACTGCGATCCCGCCTGATGGTAAGCAGTGATGCAATCATTGATGATGAGGCGCACTAGTTTATTAAGAGCATATTCACTCTAGCCTTGAAGATACCTAAATTATAGTTAGACGGGAAGACCGCAGCAAGCAAATTGTTCCAGACATAGATCTAATCAAATGACTTTTTCTTAAGCAAAATAAACCATCTTTAGCAATTTTTGTTTGTCATAAGTCACGCAAAATGTACCTAAATGGGACAATCATTCAAACGATGTTCTGATACATAACTTTATCTCGTGCTTTCCCACAGTTTTTCAAGTCACGTCGTCCGAAAGTCTGAGAACCCTATCTTACTATAAGTTGCTGGTTGTGGGGGCCATATATTAACGCGCTACATATGAAATAAAAAGGCAATAAAGCACACGAAAATGTACGTAATTCAAATAACTTTGTTTTTTTTTTATTTAAGTGGTGCAAACGGTCAAAGCCATGGAGGAGCAGAGTCCCCTAACTCAGGCGTCATCATGCTTAAAGGAGGTTACAATCATAAACTAATCTAAACTAGTAATTATAGAAATAAACATTTTGTATTTTTTTTTCTGTTGTTGTTTATTATTATTATTATTATTTATCGTTTATTTCAGGCATTAATTAACCCATAGTAGTATTATGAAATTAAATAAAATTGTCGTAACATAATAAATTAATTATCAGTTGTCTAGTAGGTACCCATAATACAAGCTCTGCTTAGCTTGGGACTAGACGGCGTTGTGTGATAGTTGTAGAATATTATATTATATATATATATATATAATAATTAAATTAAATACGTTAGAATATATAAATTATTGAAACATTGATAAAATTATTGATAAATTATTGAATGACATTAATAAATTAATTAATACAATTATTGTAAATTATTATCATTATCATTACCACCAATTAGCATCAATAAATCAATAGAATAAAACGCTGGTATTCAGCTGCAACTAGTTAGATAGGAAGTTAGGATAGAATAGGCAGATGTTGAACTCGCTTCCGCTTAAACCTTGCACCTACCTCCCAGTACAGTCGTAGCAAACATTCGCGCCGACTTACAAAATAAACACTAATATATTTTGTAGGTAATTGTATTAAATGTGACTTTATTGTTCCGTCGCTGGCTCCACTGTATTTTTGATGTAGCATTCTGTTGTTACTGTATTACTGTTAGTAGAATGGGTGGTTTAAATTAGAATTAGAATGAATTTGAGGTTAGTGAGAGCTTTTATGTGTACGTATACATACCAGCCAAATACCAGCTTGATGCACTTGAGTCAATTAAGAAACGAGCGAAGAAGATCATCGGCTATTATGCACTTGAGGAGTCAAAACTCCAAAGTCTTAAGCATCGACGCTGAGATGCTAGCCTGTCGGCTTACATTTCGGGGATTGCGCATTGGAATTGCACAATAATTTAATTGCGCCAAGTCCGTTCGATCATCGGACCACTAGACGTACGGCGTTGCGCCACCGGTACATGATGGACATTCCACCCATACGTACAAAGCGTTTTGGGAACACATTTTTTGTGCGTACAGCTAAGAACAAGAGAGATAGAAGATAGATATACTCTTTATTGTTGTACACCATAAATATGATTATGTGTCGATGTAATCTATTTTTTTTTTCTAATCAGTATTTGGCAACCTCTACGGCTCTGTTATTGCCCTCGTATAGATCCTGAAAACAGCAGGTGTTTGTGTAGGATGGATAGCATAGCAAATGATGCATGTCCTGTGCAGCAGCTACACACTGGTACTGTGTAAGAGATGGGTCGAGGAAGCCCCATTTGGCCAAATTGTTTTTACAGCGACCAACCTGGGTTCGCAGTCGGTTAAGAGGTTGGTCTTATCGCTAAAAGTGTTTTTTTACAGACAACCTTTGGATGGATTTGAGAGAGAAAGGAAAAAAGAGGAAAAGGAGGAGGTTAAGGAGTGGAATTTCCTGCCGGAGTCTGTGTTTCTTGATAGCTATAACCTGGTGGTCTTTAAATCAAGAATAAATAGATTACTTCTAGGCAAGCGTGCTCCATCGTCGACCATATCATCACTTACCATCAGGTGAGATAGTGGTCAAACGCGAGTCTATCCATAATAAAAAAAAAGTTAATTTAAGGTTTGATCAACTTACATATGTGCCATCCACAAACCTGCACTGGGCCCGCGCGGTGGATTACGGTCTATTCCCTCTCCTAGAGAGAGGAGGCCTGAGTCCCAGCAGTGAAAACATTATAATAATAATAATATAATAATCAATTTATTTCAGGCAACATGTACCCATATCATAAATACCTTATATATTAACATACATAATTACTTATAATAAATCATTTTGTTAGTAAACATAATTTAAAACTATGTTAGTAACACTTCACTTCGCACTATTCGTCTTGGTGTTGTCCTGTGGTATTTGTCCGCGGAAGCCACGGAACACCACACCCTGTGGCCAAAAGTCTTCGTCCATAACGTGGTGTAGAAAACAGTTTGGTACTCGCACCACGAACATCTTAATATTGACGTTCGGTTGCGACTCCAGCAACTGCTCCCTCAGTACTTCAACTTTTGGCGTACATTTTTGACAATTATGTTCGCATTTTTTTCTTGCTGAAAAATGGCTCTTATAGAAAACTAAAAAAAAATATGGTTTAAGCAGTTTCGTACAATCAAAAATACTGTACATTTACCATCATACCAGTCAGGTCTGGGTGTCTCGTGGTTGCGAGTTTATATATTTGTGAACGCATTCACGATACAAGAGGTAATTCCTACCGTCGGGTAAGGTTCATTATCATCATTTCAAGCGAAAGACGTCCACTGTTGGACATAGGCCTGCCCCAAGCGTCGCCATAACGACCGGTCCCATGCGTCTCGCATCCATTGGATTCCTGCGCCCTTCACCGACTCATTAGTCTACCTTGTGGGAGGCCTTCCAACACTGCGTCTTCTGGTATGTGTGGTCACTACTCTAGAGCCTTTCAGCCCCATCGACCATCTGTTCTGAAAGAAAGAAAGGAAATGAGTTTATTTACGTCAAATATGGCGCACACCTTAAAAATAAAACAAATAAAAATAACGACTTATTTATAAGTGGTAGGTTATGCGTCACATCCGCGTAAAACAGCCAGCGCTCAGCAAAATGCTGGGGTTGTTTTGCGAGCAATTTGCCTTGCCCACTGCCACTTAAGTTTGGAAAGTCTTCGGGCTATATCAGTTACCTTATAACAGGGCAAGGTTATAAAAAAAAAAACACTCTAGTTATCAGAGCACACAGCCCACCAATTACCATACATAGAGATTTTACCTACCGTCGAACCAAAACTGCGTGACCAACAACTATTAGGCATTACAATTTTACAAACACGGTAACTGCATCAACAGAGTTGCAAATTACGTACACGAAGACAGTTATTATGTTACGGCTAATAGCTATTCATACTTTTTGCTCTTACACCGAATAATTTACCTTTTTATAGGCGCATTAATCAAGAAGTTTATCAGCAATTTCCATATTGCGAAAACATGGTACAGCCATAACATTGTCTATCTAAGATCGCATTCTTTGCATACGTCACGCTTACAGCCCATATTGGATGAAAGTATTTTGGTATAAATATGGTAATGGAATTGCATAACATGGTAGGTTTTTTGTTTATAGATAACTTCAAATTCTATCTCTCGTCGTTTAAACATAACGGCTACTTAATGAGTAGAAATTGTTATGATCAACTTGCTGATAGTAAGATGCAATTGCAAGCTTTTTTTGGGGTTCCGTGCCTAAAGAGTAAAAACGGGACCTTATTACTAAGACTCCATTGTCCGACTGTATGTTGTATAGATAATAGAGAACTCTTCGAGCGCGAATCCGACCTGGCTAGTTCTGTTTTATTAAACAATACTCACTAAAAAATTAAAGATTAACTTAGAGGCACACGTTTTACAAGCCCTGAATCAGCTATGAATGCGTTCCATAAAGCCATTGAAGAGGTCCCTTAAGAAGACTGGTCCAACTGCTTTGTACAGTGGTTTTAGCGAATGCAAAAATGCATTAATTGCGAGAAAATATACATTGAAAAACAATAAATGTATCGTAAGTTTTATATCTAGTCTTATTTATCAGAAACTTTCAGTATGCTCTAAGTATAATATGTAATTTATATGATTTTATTTAGATAATCTAGTCTATTTTAACTTTTGTATTTACTCATTGCCATTTATACACACTGTGTCTAAATCTCTCAACCAATTCTTCTGTCACAGGTTTGCTGGAAGCAATTTCATTTGAAATAAGCAGTACCTTTGTGCTCTTCTATCTGTATTTGTTTTTATCGATTTTAAGTGTTTGTGTGTACATAAAGAAATAAAATAGTAGTTATGACTTTTCACTGGTTTTCGTCTGCTTAAATAGATTTATAAAAAAACATACATTCAGCCGACCATAGAACCTTTTTGAAGTCGGTTAAAAATGTTCTTCTTCGAATTCAAAAACATTCCTAATTTAAGCTAGTTCTATTTTCAAATTAAATGTTTGTTACCAAAGCCACAAGCATACATTTCAATATCCATTCACATGTATCTTTGCAGCCAGTACGCCACGCAGCAACGTCATACATCAAACGCTTCAAGCAAATATCATTAGCCGTTCTGCGCTGACAGCCGCTCTGCCGAGCCCCATTGATCAAAGTCGTGAACATTATGAATGTCCTGTCAAATGCTAATGAAAAATTTAATAGAAAAACTTTGACGAAGTCAGCGCGCGGTGACAGTTTAAAATTTAATATTCTGAAAGTGAACGAAGTTGGAGGGTTAAGTCTGTGTTATAGATTATTATGGTATCTTTGAAGTCTGGCTTCAGTGTTGGGTGTGAGCTATTTTTGGGTAAAAAGCTTGAAAGAAGAATAATGGCCGAAACTGTCTCGTCTGATGGATGGATCTTTAGTTATTTGTTATTGAACTCATTAGAGCAATGACTTGCTAAATCGCTGGTTTTGTGACTAATTAAGTTGGTAATCTGTGCTCAAAAACTTCTTACAATTTTAATATTTAGGAAAACGATAATCTGATTTCTTAACTTTCTTAAAAAAATCATCTACGAAATATCTCGTAGCTATTGAATCCCAACTACGAGATATCTTGTAGATGTGTTTTTTTTTAGATGCCACATACGAGATATATTGAAGGAAATGTGGCCGTAGATGACCTCAAATGAAAGTATTAATATTGCTGGTACCCAAGTATGAGATTTCTCGTATAGGCTGACGATATGGCGAATTAAATTTGACTTCTTGAAATTCTGGCATTCAATGTGTAAAACTCTTGTGCATTTACCGTGTGTTGTTCCAAATCAATTGCTTTATAAATAAACCAGAATAAAAACGGCTTCTTAGGTACTCGGTCAACTACATAAACAACATCCCTTTCTAAACCAATTTAATGTCGGAGCCACAAAGCAAACAACACAGATACAGTGATACATTCACTTCGTTCATTCTGAATGAGTTACGAGCAACTTGAACGAAGGCATCAATCAGGGCCCTGCGCAATTATATGACTGGGAGAAGCAACATCAATAAATTGTAGCGTATCAGAGAACGAACGATTTGTGCGAGATTCAGCTCATTACCGCTTGTTTGAGAGGTGAAGGAACATCGTCATAATAAATGGAGATATGACTGATTTAGAGGAGAGTTTGTGTGGAGATATTATGAGCAGTTAACGTTGAGTTATTTACCTCTCTAGAATAGCTGTTAGCTTCTATTTACGAATATTATTTGCTGTGAATTCCTTTCGTCAACTGGTTGTTCAGTGTCTCATTATACAATTGTTTAATGATTTTATTATTAAGGCGATATTTTATATGTACGTATTAACATACTCCATTATGCTCAAACGGCTAAACGGGATTAGAGTTTGTTTTTAGGGTTCCGTAACTTAAAAGGAAAAAAACGGAACCGTTATAGGATCACTTTGTTGTCCGTCTGTCTGTCAAGAGCCATTATTTCGGAAACGCGTGGAGGTATCGAATTGAACTTAAAACCATATACTCAAGTCTGCGGTCCCTTGAAGCTGTGAAAAATCAAATTTCTGAGTTAACGAAAAAAAAGATATGGCCTTAGAAGTCGAATAAAATGTGTATTTCGACACTCTCGAGGAAATCAAAATTCATAGGGTACTTCCCGTTGATCTAGAATACTAAAGTTTGGCATGTAAATTTTTAGTTACGTCACAAAAAATAAACTTTTTTTACTAATCGGAAAAATCCTCGTAATTAATATCGGGAACTGAACTGTTTTCATAGGTAAGTTTGTACGGAACCCTCAGTGCGCGAGTTCAACTCGCACTTGCCCAGTTTTTATTGATAGGCTCACAATGTTATTTTATCAGCGGGAGCCTATATTTTGCATTTAATTTTAACCCCGGAGTATTAAAACTTTATGCACTGGTAAGAAACATTGTACAAAGATGGACTTAATGCCATAGGCTTATCTACCAGTTGACCTTAGGGTGGTGATAGGAACCTACCATGTTGGTAGGTCATGATAAAAACCATTTCCTTTCATTTTAAAACTATTCCTGTTTCTCCAAGGTTCTTCAGGTTTTCTCAACTTGTATCTTCAAGCATTTGGCATGATTTTTTTACCGTGTCAAGTTCTGTGAACATTCATTCAAATACCAACTTATGTCAAATATAAACTACGGAACCTTATGTGGACTACGGAACCCAAAAGTTGTACAATGATTTCTGCAACAATGAACATTCAATTAAATATTAAAACGAAATAATTTCTGCAACACAAACACTGATAAATAAATAATTATTACACAATGGCAAAGCAATGAAATCAGGAATAAATATTACATTATTAATATTAAAAATCGCTAATAAATTAATAACTTTATTGCCGTTAAGTTATTATATGATACCGAGGCCTCGGCACCTTATTAATTTATTGAAGTTTATCAGAATTGATACTATTATAATAATCTACAAACATTTATTATTAATACTACCTAGTTTAAGTATGCAAACAGGACATTATTTACATAACTACCTATATTCTCGAACTGCAGGCAGGCTAAGAATGTTATGATAGAAACCTTACCAGTAACTTTCTGCGACTGGATAGAGGTAGCCTGCGCCTAGTGGCGGGGTCCATCACCGGACACTGCTCACTGAATAGACATTTCTTCACAGTGAAGATCACGAATAGTCCTTTGTACAGAGCATGCATGAAGTCGGAGGAAGCTGTCGCGCACGTGCTCCTCGAGTATACAAGCCATCAGTAAAATAAGAACACGAACCTTGGGAGCACCGAATTCACTCGTAACCGCCCTGGGCAAACTGAAAGGACTTATCTGCTTTTGGAGATAGGTGGGCTCGTTGGAGTGAAAGCTGCCATAGCCCACGTACAATGGTCCGCCGAGGACTAAATGCGGAAACCAGTTCACAAAGATAAAGATACTATCTTTGTTCAGAAATTCAATAAGCTGCTTTTTACCCCACTGCACCATTATTATTTTTATATACAGCTTTATATTAGCCAATATTATTTGATTCGAAGTTCATTGGCCTTTATAATCTTCTTACGTGACGAAAGCAATCTAAGTAAAGTCGGTCCAGAATTCGGCCATAACTTTGACGTTCTCAATAGCATTCATCTGTTCCCATAAGGAGCAGGCAACAGGACCTGTAGGAAACTATATTAAGTGTCCCATCGTCTGTAGAGATCCACCATATTTGTGCTCGAGGATGGAGTCATCTATGACATATCTTCATCTGAACAAAAGCAAAGTAAAATTTTATCAATATTAAGGTTGTACATAAATTAGTGTGATTCCTCTAGTTCTTAAACTAGTGTTAACTGTATCACAAGGACCAGTGTTATGAAGTTGCCTTGCTTCGCCAAAAGTCCGGACTCTGTTTGGAGACTTCCAGGTTAGCCAAATCCACTCAGCATTGGACATTTTCAGCAATGTCGTTTCACCTGCTACTTGGATTAAGAAAACATAAATATTACCTCTTTTTTATTTTGTTTGTAGTTTGGAGCATGGAAAATAAAATAATAACTATATTAGTATAAGAATCTCATTATATTAGTAATCTGAACAACACAATTAACTACTGAACAAACAGAACGAACTAACGCTTCAGCGAAAACTTTTTCGCCACACTAGTCACTTATTTTACGGGGCACCGGTATGGGCGCCGTCTCTTCGAAAGCGACCGGCAGCCAAGCTGAACGCAAGCCAGAGGGTCATGGCCATCCGGATGGTGCGGGGATACCGCACGATTTCCCGCGAAGCAGCATGCCTCCTCGCTAACCAACCACCGTGGGAATTGCAGGCAAAAGACCTTGCACGTATGCATGATCTGCGCATGGAGATGCAACGCCGGGGCGAAACTCCGCTGCCGCGCCAAGTAGCGGCATGGCGGAAAAACTTCCAGCGGGATCTCATGGTGGAATGGCGACGGCGACTGTCGCAACCCAGTGCTGGGCACGCCTTAATTATGGCGATAAGTCCCCTCTTTGAGGAGTGGCTGGAAAGACCTCACGGCGTCCTTACTTACCGCATGACGCAGGTCCTCACCGGACATGGTAAGTTTGGGAAGTTCCTGTACCGGATCCGTGCAGAAGAGACGCCCGGGTGCCACCATTGTGTGGACCGCCCGGAGGACACGGTGGAGCACACGGTAGAGGTGTGCCCCGCTTGGGCAGAGCACCGTCGTGTCCTCGTGAGGGCGATCGGCGGCAGCGATCTCTCGCGCCGGGCCTTGGTACAGGCCATGGTCCGGAGCGAGGAGGAGTGGCAGGCGGTCGCCTCCTTCTGCGAAGCAGTAATGCTAGCAAAGGAGGCGGCCGATCGCGTGAGGCAACGGCAACGGTCCTTACGCCCCAACCGCCGCCGGGATTCCGATCCCGATTTCCGGCCACCGTAGGCGCAGGCTTGCGGACGGCGAGCAATGGGTGGCTCGCCGTCCGATCGTCCGGTAACCGTCCGGACCGAGCCCAAGTCGTCGACGGCGCGTAGTGTTCCACGCGCGCCTCAAGGAGATGTCAGCAACCGTAGGGGCCCAACAGGGTCGAAGCCTACTGGGGCCATGGGTGATGCGAAAGAGATCCCCGGGGCCCTGGAAAACAAATGGCAAATAGGAACAGGAGTGGGTTTTTAGTCAGTAAAAGTCTGACACTATCTCCCGCTCCGCCCAAGAGCGGGGGATGTCATGAGATGATTTTCCCACCCGAAAAAAAAAAAAAAAAAAACTAGTCACTTATATTCATTACTCAACCTGATCCTACACGAGACTCAAATTGAAAACTAATAAAAAAATTCCACCTAAACCTGAGCAACAGTCCACTGATACTCAATAGGTCATAAACCCAATTGACTCCACAATTGGAGCAACACATTGACCTATTAACACAAAAAGGTAATCTTCATCAGCAGCGGTTGAAACTCAACAGATTGTTCATAGAACATCTATTGTTTCAATTGGTATTGACTGCGACATCGCTGGCTAGTTATTCATACTCGTATGTTACGCAATTACTCATAGGACCATAGATCTATGAAGAAGACAGAATTGTGAACAAAGTGGTTGTGGAGACTAGGGGATCAGGATGGATAGGATTATTTTTTTATGCTCGAATTTCAAAGCGAGACGTGGCGATAGAACCTATGTGAACCGTAACTAATGGTTTTTATGACTTTATATGACTGTGCGCCCTATAAAAGTTCAGTAATTTAACACGATAGTTTTAAGAAAGTAAAATATACATTTTTTATTAGTAACGCCAATCCCGGTTTAAAATATCCATTGCCGCTCTTACTTGGGCGAGCCTCCATGGACAGGAGCATTATATGTTTTCAATATATAGTAATCAAAATTTCCCTTTAATGAAATTTATTTATTATAACTTTATGCACTAATAATTCTAAGTTTGTATGCTCATTTTGTTCTGATACAACATCAATGAAACTTTTAGTAGGGTCTAAAAAATTTCCCATTTCTCGTACTACCCTTTTCTCCTACAGATTATAATTTGCATCTTCAAAAGATCCGATTAGAGAGAGAGATTGGACACCATTTACTCGTAATCCTATTCAAATGACCACGCCAGTGAGTACAAATTTAACACCAATGATATTTACACAATACTTGTAAGACGACATTTCAACACAAGTTAAAGGTAAACAGCGAATGACGTGACGGCTTGTCACTAGTGTATGTATAACTAATGTGATCTTTGATCTAACACGTTTTTACTGTCATTGGGTCGGCAGGGAACATCGAACGGAATTAATTAGTAATTTTAAACAGGTATTTATTTTCTTTTCTGGTTGAAATTTAATAGAAATAGAGGTGACATCACGTTGAAAAAAAATACTGGCTCTACTCAGTATAAATAAGAAGTGGGAATGAAATCAACAATGTTTCTGCTAATCTGCTGTACAGCAATAACTATCACACATTTATTGGTTAAGAGCAAGAGAAAAAGACATAATTATGGTGGACGAAATTTAATGGCGCAATTTAAAAAAAAAAAAAGTATATTACTAATGACCCGAGAATGTGTAAATAAAAATCATTTGAATTCTTGACTCATGTTGAAAAATAAATGACAACAAGAAAGATAACAATTACTTTCTATTTAAACCCAAAATCGGAATCTATTCATCAAACGAAAAACAATTAGCTCCTTTCATAGCTCCGCGCTATCTATTGACAGTTCACAATAAAATGTCATAAATCAAAGATGGCTGCCCAACATGGCGGCTGACAGTTATCGCGTGTACGCCCGAACATTAAACTCATTGATATTTATTACTCAATCGTTGCGTTCTATCGAACAATATGATTTATTGTTAATAGATTCCACGTTTATTGTTAGTTTTATTTGTTTTGTTATGTTTATTTTATGTGTTGATTTGTTAATTGTGTATGTTTGTTATCGGTTCCGTGTTGGCCGTTCTAGTTTTGTGTTGGTATTCCGGTTTAATCATAATAAAGTTAGTTCCTTGTGGTCTCTTGTTACTAATAGAGTAACTACTTTAGTGCCACTCTCTTTCTATGTACTTACGAATGGTACGACTTCGTTTTTCTTTTTTGTCTGAGATCTTTCTAGACCACTGCTGAAACTTTGATTTTTCTAAGGAATACTTAGATTCCAATGGTAAACACCGAAACAAGAGGTACTAAACAAACTGATATTGTATCAACAAAAGTTATTCGTAAAACGGTCACGATAACCATTCATCTATCTAAATGCGACGGCTAAAAGTACTTAAGTCATTTATTGATAAAAATCTGATAGTCACAGTAGTCATGAATAAGCATCAAGTTAAAGACGCTTTATTTGATCGCCATATTTGCTTGTACCAAATTCCTATGTTTATACTGCACAACAAGCAAGCAAGACAAGAAACACTTAAATTGGTTTAAGTGTTTCATTATTCTCGCCGTACTACTTAAAATTTTTTTCAGTTTTATGTTAGCATGCTCAAAAAAAAACTCAATTCTAATATTTCTGGTAATAATATACTTAAAATATGTTATTTTATGTGTGAGTATAACTTAAAATGCTAATAATAAAACCGAAAACCATAGTATATTTTTTACACATGACCGTTAAAATCTTTTCTTTTGTATTTGCAAAAAGATTTGACTTAAGTGTATTTTCCTTCTGTGTCTAGATATGCACCCAAAGTACCATTTAGTCAATTACAAACATTTTGTACTTTCAACAGTTGTTATGATAGAACATCATATATAAGCATACTAGTAAAAGCTGTAGACCCCACTATCCAACCGTGATACAGTCACCAAGATTGTCAGTAAAAGAGTAGTAGAAAACGACAGCAAACATGTGCTAGATTCAATACAATATAGCTCCATAAAACGCGTAAACTATCGTCACTATATGAGAAAATGGCAACACTCACTTATTCTCTCCTAAATCAATAATACATCCGCACAAAGAGAGCTCCTCAGTCCTCATCGAGTCATAACATAATGCAATTCAAACAGCAGTCGTCACGAAGCGTAAAGGGCGTTTATTTAACTTATTGTTATGGCGACATATAAACACGCGTGGGGTGCGGCCTTAGTAGAGGCAGAGAGCGGAAAAGATAGATGAATTAATTTATTTGTAAAAAAAGAATTAATGGAATGCGCGTGTGGCCGCTTGCCCAGAAAGAAATGGTAAGATGAATAGGATGCCCAGCATGAGACTAATTTGAAAACGGTTCGGGAAAAGTATAAGAACTTGTTTAAGTAGAGGGACAGCAATGCCTAGTGAAAAAAAGAAGATGTAAAACAGATTTGAGTTAGGATGAGAGTGGCAGTGGGTGAAGTCAGACTAGAGATGATGATGATGATGATTAAGAGACTGTACGTGAAAATTGGACCCAAGACCCGCGGAAAATCTAATACTGGTTAAGCAGCTTTTTCCTACGCCGCTGTAATGTTATGTGCTCAACCAGGATACTGTGAGTTTCATTATATCTACCATCATCTTTACCGAAATAGGACCCCAACGTAACCCACATTACATAATAGCTTATTCCCCAAATTCAAATTCACAAACGAGCAATCATTAAGCCGGCCCGCGGCCCAAATACCCGCCACCAAAAAGCATTCAGAAAAAAAGGATAACAGTAAAAAAAATGAAATTATTTCGCAAATAACAGACACACCGCTCCCACAAAATGCGAATTGCTACCCCTCTTAAAATATACCGTGTAATGGTGCCGCTGTAAAAGTCAATACACGAGAGTTGAGTGGTCATAAGATTTTATGCGACCCATTACCCTCGAGTAAGCGGCGCGTAAATTCTTATAACTCGAGTAAGTATTTAAAATATGAAAGACGCCGAGCGAGACGGCCGTTCCGACGTAGCCGTTTGAGATACCGGAATGCGCCAGTGTGAAAGGCCCGTATTGTGTGTTAGTTTAGATAGGGAATGTTTAGTGCTTAATGTGTTGTACAGAAGGATGTTTTCTTGAGAATTTGTTTGGATAAATGTTGTAGGAATGGTTGTAAAGTTTACGTTGTGAGGCGTGCAGGATTTGAATAGAAATGAGCAGAACTGAGGGCCCTAACCTTATTTGACCTGCCATGAAAAGTATCATCCAATAAAATAGGGTATTATGCATATTTTTGTAGTGTATCAATTCGATCTTATAAGGCTAAATAAACTACTAAAAAAAACATTAAATTTTTATTTAACCGATAAGTGCCATAAACATGCATTTAAATTTTATATTTTCGCGCGTAATTAGACAAAAACACTAGACGATATGTTATTTTAATTTTTAACTGTGATGAACTGACGTTCATCAGTTGACTCACAAGTAGTGTGAAAGTTAAACCCGGGGCCCTAGGACAAAAGTAAAGAAGAAACAGGTTTGGGTTTTTGGTCTGTAATAGTCTGACACACCCTTTTACTCGAGATGTCATTGGATAATTTTCCCACCAGGAAAAAAAAATCTGTTGATAATTTTTACTTTACATAACCCTATGACGTAATATCATGGCGGCTACTGTTTTGCTTATTAAAAAACAGACAAGAAAAATAAAAACCTATTTTATGAACTAAAATTAACATTTACCTACTGCTTATTGCATAAGTTATCTCAATTTTATACTTTTAGATTTTTTCTCATACCCAATAAAATACCCTATTCAGAAATAAGGCCTATTCTCTAGGTTTTCGAAGTTCCAATTCCATTAGTCACTGGCTACAAAAGCGAAGAGCTAGTAAACGTCGCTACAAATTCGGCCAAGGCTTTCTAAACGCCACAAAAATGAGGACACCTGTCATTTACGACTTCAGTAAGAAAATTTGACGACGAAATTTTAGGTTTTTCTCAAATTACTCTCAACACTCGTCCAACGTTCAACCAAAACAAAAAATAATACAAACCCTAATGAAATTAACACCATCCAACTGACAGGGCGCACACTGTCTCGCGGAAAAAAAAGCAAGTAAAATAATATTGGTCCCGGTGCAGCCGCTTGCTCGCAAATTGCCCGGTGAACGGCGACCTGTCGGTTGTCAGTTGTCAGTTGTCGGCGCTGTCGGGATGTCAGAGCTGTCAGACAGCCAACACCCAGTGGAAACCGTCACCGCGGATTTACATAAAAGAGGTAAGTGACAATTAAAAAAGCTTGTCGTGCTGTGTGTCGGTAATTTTAATTTGAATTCCGTTGCGTCATTTCCCGTTAGTGTGAGTGTTGATTTAAATGTGGTGGAGTGAGTTAGCGATCTAAAGAAGTGGATTTAAAACCACTTCTTGAAGAAAAAGATGAGATTGATTGGTAAGACCAGAAGCGTAAGGCGTAAAACATACTTATAAATGTCGTTAGTGTTTTTTGCCAGTAAATTAATAATGACTATTTTTGTTTTATTTTTTAACTTTACTTGTGTATAATATAAAAAATAGTTTCAAAAAAAATTATTTAAATTCTATAAAATGTTTTTTATTTCTATACTATTCGAACTTTGGCTGCAGGCTGTAGATGCAGGCAGCACATGCAGCGACTGCACGAAGCCGGCTGCAGCTGCATGACTGGTTTTCTATGTAGTGTGTGATTTTTGTGAAAACCATTCCGGACGCGGCTGCGGCCACTCATGCTGCCTAGCTTCGGCAGCGAGTGCTGCCGCGAACTGCAGCCGCAGCTGATTGCAGACCAGTAGTGCTGCAGCCGCTAATCGATGCGCATGTAGTTCAACCTGTTTAGACAAGTCCGAAATAATTGCTACTCGGAGCCGATAGCGCTCATAAATATCGGATTAAATCGTAGATTTGCGACTGGCAGCACGTGCAGCCAGCCTCGGAATCACTCCCGGTTTTAGATGCAGGCAACGGCTGTATGTCAAGCGTGTGCTACCTTGCATCCCTAGCCTGCATCCGCAGCCTGCAGCCGAGCTTCGAAAAGCACCTTTAACTTCATTGTTCAGTACAAATTACAATTTTAAAAGTGAGCTACCTATTAAATTTTGGAGGTCAGTATATATTGATGTCAGGTGCTTTTTAAAATCTCAAAAAATCATCATATTTTAATTTGTTTACGCACATAACGCGTCTAAACTCCAAACAAAAAAAAAAACTCTCAAAAAAACTAAGTCTAGACGATACCCTTAAAAGCAACATTATTCAAAACAGAGAACCACATAATAACCACTCACCAATGAGTAACGACAGCATAAAAAGAATTAACCCCCCACTCACCATAAAAAAGCGTATATTGAATATTACAGTGTACGTACATAAAATTTATCAGGCCGCCTCCATTTCTTAGCCATAAACGCGGCGCGGTATCCTATCGCGATGATAGTCTATTAATACCGCTGATATCGCGACGTTAATGTAACCCGGTATTAACCCCAGCGCGCCAACTCTGTAAGGGTTAACATACACGGGCCACTTTGAAACAATATTAGAAGGAATGGCGCTGTTCGAGAGTGGTAAATTTGGATGAAATAGCATCTTACTAGACATCGCTGTGGATTTGGACGAAAGTCATAATGCGTGATATGTAGTGAAATGTAGTTTACTTACACACCACGTAATGATGACTGGCAAAGGGTTTTTCTTCGAAAATATGGGCGTGCATAGAGGTGGTTTTGGGGGTCTGGATTCTGAAATCATCTTTCCATTAACCTTTCGAATACCGTAATTAGAGACACAATGAGAAAAACAATGAGAAAGTAGGCGTTTGCTTGAGGTTTGATTGGAGTTTAATGAATTAAAATCTACAAATCTTTTCTAACAATTCTTTTAAAATAAATGAAATCTTTTCTAACAATTCTTAAATGAAGAGAATATTTTCCAATATTCCCTCGAAATAAATCATTTTTTTAGTCTGGATCCCTTTGGAAAGTTTTTCCAAAAAATACACTTTAGATACTTCTAAATAAAAAACCAAAAATTGACAAAATAACTTTTAATTTGGTCAAATAAAAAAACTTTTTACATTTCAATATCGTAGGCGTAGATCAATCTCAATTGGTTGAATTTACGAAAATTATGATCGCTGATACATGAATATAATTTTGTCATGTCCCTTAGGACTTCTAAATAATTCATTATAATACTGTCAGTGATAGAATTGTTTGTTATTTGCGACTAATTTCCGCCAGCGGCTTCGACTGTTTGTTATTAGGTTTCTCCATACAAACTTTGGACCCTCGTTTCTGCCCCTTAAGGGGTGAAATTTGAAAAATCTTTGTATACATCCTAAAAGGCAACTCTATACAAAATTTCAGCGTTCTAGGTCCAAGGGATGGGCGTTGATGAGTCCATGAGTGAGTCAGACTTCGCCTTTTATACATACTCGCAACTCTAGCTGGCTTCGCCCATACTGGGTCTCGTCAGTTTTGCTGACATCTTTGTTGGCTTATGTTGGCTGTTTATATACAGATTAATTAGTTATAATTCATCAATACAACTTATTTTATATACTACACTTCTTAAAGTCGAGTGGTGGCCGAATAGTAACGGCTCCGACTTACGAGTTGTAGGTCGCGGGTTCAAACCCAGCCAGGCGCATTACTTTGTGTAATTTGTTTCATCACCACTGCTCTCAAAACTGTGAAGGAAAACATCGTGAGGAAACCGGCATGTCCTAGAACCAAAAATTCGAAGACATGTGGCATTCACCAACTCGCACTGGGCCCGCGTGGTGCATTACGGCGCATTCCCTCCCGGCCTGAGTCCCAGCAGTGGGAACATTATAAGGCCGACTATGCTACTCCTTAAAAACGTCTGCAGTTGAAATGTACTGTGACAGGTTAACGATGTGTGTAACCTGTACCCTCTCCGTCTCTGTGTCGGTATCTATGTCTTCTGCGTGTGTGTTGTGTGTCTGTGTGTGTGTGTGTCCTGTGTGTGTCCTGTGTGTGTTGTGTGTATTGTTTCTGTCCTACTGTACCTGTGTGTAACCTGTCGATGTACATCGACGACCACGCTGTAGCTGGTAAGTGGTCCGTGTGTGTCAACCCTTATACTTCCACTTACGACTTTCCGCCGCAAACGGGTGCACTGTAATTGTTTAGGGTTACTTTATGTTATAGCCGTAATAAGTTTGGGCTATTTAATAATATGGGGTTATGAAGTGGCTTGTTTCTGGCCCTGTGGGTTTAGAACGTCATTAGGATGTGTTGATAAAAGATTGCTTGATTTTGTGGTACCGTAGTGTGTGAGTGCTCTTGGTTCTTCATATATGTAATTGTGAAATATTTTCAAAGTGCGAAGGAAAGTACTTTTAAGATGATTAAATATTGTATTCATTGGTTTTCATTATAAAAATCATGAAGTTTCGGTCGAAGTCGGTTGATCAAAATTTGTTTGAAATAGTACATTTTGATATAAGTAAAGATTTGTCAGAATTTGCTCGAGCCGCAGGCGAGAGTGTTCTGAAGTCAATTGCTGCAGTGACAAACCACGTGTGTGAAACGACGTTTTTTAAAACACTAACGAACATATGAATAAAAGGGGGTTGACGCGCGACTCGTGGGGCTCGCTTAGCACCCAGCTTGATACGATAAATATAAGAAACTGTGGTGGGGCAAGCGAGCGCACTTTTTTGCACTAGTGCGATAAATTGCATGTACAAAAGTGGTTGAAAAAAGAAAGAAAGAAAACATTCATTTGAGACTCGCACAGAACAAACAACAATAAAATAAAAGAGATAAGATAAGAAGTTGGGATAAGAGCGTGTTTTCAAGTTAGTGTATCGAAAAGATTATTTTTATATTTGTTGCTTTTGTTATTAATTTTCAGAAAATTTTGGGGCAGGTCTTCACTAGCTATACAGAGAGGTTCTTCAAAATAGCAGTCTTCAGTTTACGAGTTTCTAACTGAGCCTTCACCCGTTTCCAGCCAAGTCGCTGGAAACATAACAGTTTCCCTTTTTGTGCATATAAAATAAAAGTTGAGTGGCGCTCGGTGGGCCAGAATGGCTGACTTATTGGGCCGCGCTCTGCCACGCCGGGAGCTTTGACACTTTTATTTTAGTCTTTGTTTGTATAAGGATTAATTTGTGTACAGTTATTGTTTAGAGAAATGGAAGGATTTATTTTTTTCTTTCAAGTGGGCATTTAATCAATAAAATAAAAATTGTTGATTCATTTATCACACTGAGTCCATAGTAGGTACCATTATCAGAATACAAATATATTAAAATCAACATTGAAATAAGATAAAAATTACTAAAATTAGAATTACATTTAAAAGCAGAATAAAATAAAATAAACAAAACAAAACCAAAATCATAATAAATAAATGAAAACTAAAATTAAAATCACAATAAATAATTAAAATCAAAATTAAAACAATAATATTTCTCATTATTAAAAATGTATTACAGGGACATTGTATTTTAGACATGATTGTGGTAGTTGTTTTCGTGTTTGACTAGTATCTTATGCTATGCAGACACTATATCAATAACTACAGAACAAAATGTACTGATCTCAAAACTTAAAGTAGTTGACAGTTCCTGATTTTTGTGGGTTTATCTAAAAGATATCTTGTGGTTAATCCTGAACACTAAAAGCGCTTTGATAGTCGATTCTTAATAAGATATTCTAAAATTTTATCAAAATCCAATTTATGCCAGCAAACACATGAAAATTTGCTTAATGTAGGCATCTATACAAAAATTTGCAAAGCTTGAATAAAAATAAAATATATCTACATTTATATATTATGATTGTTGTGTTTTTGGAATGATTTATTTTAATTTAATTTAATGTTTGTGAACTAATTGACTAATTTAATGCATTTGAATATTATACTAACGTAGTTTTAAGTTTCAGTCACTAACATAATATAGACATTGAAATTAGTCTGAAATAAATTTATTTTATTTTATTTCTTATTTATAACTGTAAAGATTGGAGTTAAACACATTTTAGTTTAAAAGAACTACCCTACATTACTGCAACCCGGAAAATTGAGCGAACCCCGCGAGAATAACCAAACATTTTATTTCCTCCCCGACAGATGGCATTGCCGTGCATTTTAATATTTAATTTCTAATTTCAGGTGAGTAAAGTCGCGGATAACTGCTAGGTTTACATAAATTATACGAACAAATCTTCGTCAAGGGTACGAGAGAAGAGAAAGGTGAAAAACAATGGAATGTTGTTTTTTGACCTACATTATATTGGACGTGAAATATGTGTTTTGACTTCCCATAGAGCAGTCATACTCAAACTGTGCTCCGCGGAAACCTATGGCTCCGCAAAGCCTCTTTGGGGGCTCCATGTGAATACTGGTTATAATGAGGAAGAAAGTATAAAGACCAGGGTCTCAAGTCTGCTATTACAATAGTGTCAGAATGGTCAATCATTGATTTCATAATTGTTGATTTTGACAACTTTGGTAATCTACAAATACAATGGTATCATTATGGCTTTCCAATGGTCAACCTCTGACACTCCATTGAAAGAAGTAGCATAGAATGGTAATCTCGTACATATTGACCAATAAATATCTGACGTACGTATGCGATAATCTGCTAAAATTTTGACAGTTCCTTTGATCAGTGACCTACCATTAGAACATCATTGTGCAGTCATTGCTTTTAATAAGCTCGATATTGTCATTCTACCACAACTTTAGTACGAAACCATTGACCGATCAATGATCGATCATTATGAATTAGCAGATTACAAACTTTTAGCAAAATGACAATGGGATCGTGTTGGAATGACGAATTTATAAAAATAGCAGGAAAGCCCCTGGTGTCTTTAGACTTTTTTCTTCATTATTTCTATTGTTGTTTAATTGTTAAAAAAATAAAAAAGCAGTGTCAATAACAAACATTAGATTTTACGATCTATAGGAAATAATCGATACTATTACGATAACTGATTAAAAGTAAATATTACCCATAAATTATTGCCTTCTAATAGGGTTCCGTTAGAAAAAAGTTTGAGAACCGCTGCTACAGAAAAAGCTATCCTATAAACTATTTTCTTGTCACTGAACTGATTTACCAGCAAAAGTAGGGTTGAAAAATACTTGACTATTTAAAGTTACATATTTTACTGATCTACCATCTCCCTAGGAGTGGGAATGGGGCCATAATCAATCACGTGGGCCCAGTGCGGATGGTGGATGTCACAGTATGTCATCGATTTTTTTTTGGTTCTGGGATTTGCCGGTTTCCTCACGATGTTGGTTTCCTTCATCATATTGAGAACAGTGGTGATGAAATAAATTATACAAAGTAATGAGCCTGGCTGGGTCTGAACCTACAACTCCTATGTCGGAGCCATTACTGGGTCACCACTGATCTCAT
Organism: Mythimna pallens; assembly: GCA_961205895.1. Lineage (NCBI taxonomy): Eukaryota > Metazoa > Arthropoda > Insecta > Lepidoptera > Noctuidae > Mythimna > Mythimna pallens. The sequence goes on along the minus strand of OY540828.1, from coordinate 24,965,708 downwards.
ACATTTACAAAATCACGCTTTTTTACTAGGGAGCAGTCAAAAATCCTTGATTTTGACCTGATATAATAATAATAATATTCGATAACTTTCACACAACGTCAGCGTCATCTATTCCCATGCTAAGCAGAGCTTTAGTAAGAGCTAGACATTAGTTAGTACTAGACAACTGATAAACATACTTATATATTTCTAAATTCGTAGATATCTATATAAAAATGAATAGCTGTTCGTTTGTCTCGCTAAAACTCAAAAACGGCTGGACCGATTTGGCTAATTTTGGTCTTGACATTGATAAATTTTGTCTTAAAAGTTACAGGCTGAAGGAAGTCGATCATTCCAAATACCTAAGCTCTGTGATCTCCAATAACGGCACGATAGACGCCGGCGTAACCCATCGTATTAACACTGGCTGGATGAAGTGGCGTCATCTTTCAGGTGTGTTGTGCGACAACAGAATGCCAGTACGATAAAAAAGGTAACGTCTACAAAACCACGGTCCGTCCGGATCTAACATACGGTGCCGAATGATGGCCCTTGAAAAAACCCATGCCACAAAAATGCACACGACTGAGATGAAGATGTTGAGTTGGGCAGGAGATGTCACTCTCAACGATAGGGCTAGAAATGAACATATCCGTGGAAGTTTTAAGATCCACCCAATTGGAGAAAAACTCAGTGAGACTCGACTCAGATGGTATGGTCATGTAATGAGAAGGTCTGAAGAACATATGACTAGGTAAGTCCTACACATGAAGAGTGGTCCAAAAAAGCGTGGAAAGCACAAGTGAATGACATGACGACCCAGAACCGAAATGTCTGGCAAAAAATGACGAGAAGAGCCGACCCCAAATGAAATGGGATAAGGCTAGGCAAGGAGAGAAACACTCGGACAGAACAAGTGAGCCCGATGATAGTCACACAAACATTTGCCCTGGGTGGGAATCGAACCCACGACCTTCGGCATAGCCGTCAGGATCACTAACCACTAGACCAATCGCTCTGTAGCACGTTGGCAAACCTTAAGTTTGAACTTTGTCTAGCTTTACTGCTTCGCAGAAGGAGGCAACCGCCGTCCATTCCTCCTCGCCCCGGACCATGGCCTGTACCAGGGTCCGACGCGAGAAGAAGTTGATATATGACTTTTACTGACTAAAATCCACCCGTTTACGGATTCTTTTTATGTTCCAGAGCCGCAGTAACTGTTCCGAATAATCCCGCAGCCCATTCCTATTTACCCTAAACGTGCTTCCATTCATTACAATCATAACGATAAAACTTGTCGCTTTATAACAACGTATCGTAGCCAAATAAAGCAATAAAAGAAAATAACGAGAAGGAAACTAAGTAATTCCTATGTTGTTAATAAATAAGTTTTCTAACCGAGCTGGTAATAAAATTATACATGAATGTATTAGATGTTTATCAACGTGCACTGAGGGAATAGGGTCAATATGACGTTCTCAGGCGATGGGACTCAACTTATGTACGTTTATAAACTCCTATAATTTTCTAGTCAAATGCTTAGCCATTATCTGTTACGTCACAGATTAGATTCATAGTGTTGTTTCAGTATAACTATTGGTATGATTTGATATTTGTCTATAAATATTAGCTGTTGAACTGGACTCAATTGTTGTAATAATTGTAATGAACCCCATTATTTTCTTTGTTAATTTAAATGGCAGAATAACATTTGTCGAATCAACTAATACCAGCTAACCCAACCTTTATTAAAAATAAAAAACAAAACCACCGTTTTCTGTATTATCAGCATCAGTGGTTATTCCCAATATATACTTCAGTTTTAAACCTTTAATGAGAACAACAATCCTTCACCAACCATAGTGCGTCAAAACTCAAAATCTCTGGACAAAACGACCACATCAATATGGTAAAACATTTCGTAAATTGTACACGCAGAACGTCACTTGTTCGCTGCGACAGCGCACTGGGTCCTGATTGAAAGCGCTGGCCACTGGCTGATTAATGTACGCACATTGAATGCATACGAAAACACAGTTTTTTATTGACATTTGCTTGTAAGGGAATTGTGGGTGTGCAAAACGTGGTCAGGTTTGGCATGAGTGTGACAGAAGAGGAAAGTCTAAGTGGAATTAACAGAAAATTTCACCAATGATTTTCGTCCATATCATAAAAACTATATGTGTAAAAAATAGCATAAACTATGCTAAATAAACACAAATTCAAATTCAAAGCATTTATTTCAAATAAACCATTTACAGGCACTTTTGAAATGTCCAGAAGTCAGTCAGTCAGAAAAAAAAAAGATGCTAATTGCACATTCCAAAGCGTAGATCTCTATGGAGAAGAATGTGCAAGAATAGAATAGAATAGAATAGAATAGATCTTTATTTGCACAGAAAGTAGGTACAGGTTACATACAGGTCTTTGTCAAGAAACTCCATGGACACTCTTTTCAATCGTGTTTTGCAATTACAAATATCTCTGTTACATGTTTCTTGTCGCTATCATGTGAGAACAATGTTAATAAAGTAAAAATAAAAACTAAATAAAGATATTAAAATAGCAACTGGCAGCTAAGAGATGACCAGTCTCGACTGACAGCGCCCGTTCACGGACCTGTCGCGAATATTAGCACCACTCAGCTCAACCATTTTAAAGGGAACCGAATGATCCAACACACGCACCACCATCAGTGAGACATTTGAGTGAGCATGACAAACTCTCAACTGCCGTGCTCATTTATGTCAAACAAGTAAATATAATGGTACACATACCTTTCTTTTGTTTATTCACACTACTATTCTAAGACTGGCTTGTTAGTCTAGCAGTTAGTGTCCCTGACTGCTATACCGGAGGTCGTGGATTCGATTCCCACCCAAGACATATTTTTGTGTAATGAGTACGATCATTTCTTCTGTATCTGGATAAAATTCACCTATAATATGTATGCATTTAGAAATATATAAGTATACTTATCAGTTGTCTAGTACTCATAGCACAAGCTTTGCTTGATTTGGACTAGATGGCGTTGAGTTAATGTTGTGGAATATTAATATTATTCGCACGCAATTTAAATTGTTTTTGAATAAATCAATCAATACAGTTTACATTTCTCTTAATAGCTCTTTTTGTAGGAAGTGAAAGAAATTTCAATATAAATAAATAGTTTATTTGTGCTTTTATTTATATTAATATGAATCAAAGCTCATAAATACTGCTACTTAATCTTTACATTATTATTCTGACATCAAAACAATAATTCATCAATACTTATTCCAAACAGATCCATATCAAATCTGAAAATGAAATCACAAAACACACTCCAAACTTAAACTGCATGTAATCCCTACTTCTAAGAATACATCATAAACATGACTTAGCTACTTGCCCACAAAAATAACGTTTTGACCAGTCATTCAACAGTGGGACATTATTCAAGCACACTAATCCTTAGCGCTCTGACGGGCTGACGGTCTATGGTAGACCGTGTCAGGCGTCATTTTTCATTCTTTGTGTAAACGTCTCTCGGCACGCCCTTTCACATAAATTATTTATTATTTGCAGCTTGATTTGTATGAGCTTTTGTCACTGATGTGTTCTCATTGTTAGTTTTTGGATTTGAGTTGGTTGTACACAAATTTTGAAGTGCCTAATGACGTTAAGGTTTTTCTCCGATTTTTTTCTTTTAATAGCTTATCTTATTTCCATCTTTTATTCTATGAAACAGAATGTTTGATTTCATTTAAACAAAACTAACGGAATTTTTTCATGAATTTGAATGAATAAGTTATGCATTTGCATGTGAAGCAACAAACAAAGCTATTAATTAAATAGCAAAACACTAGAAATTCTTACATAATATAACTTAAGTCTGAATACATTAGTATCATACTAAAGTTACACTCGCTATTATTACAATATATACGTATCACATTTTTTTTTAAATTTAATATACTTGTAAAAATACATGTTTTTCACAATATTATCTAAAGTCTATTTATACAGCTTTTGCAACGATATTTCAAGTCACATCAGTCAAGCGTCTACTAAAGAAAAACAATGGGACTATAAGCCGTTTTACTGTTTATTTAAAATTCTACTAAAATATTCCACGAACCAACAAAACCTGGCACATATGTTTTGTAAAGCTAAAAGGAGATAAACTTTTACAACCTAGTTTCCTATAAAAATCACATGCAAATGTCTACTACGTAGTAAAAACACAATTTTTTGCTTGATAAAATTTTATGGTCAATGGGAAGTTGGCGCCGGCGTTATGTCAAGCATCGGGTTACTGACAAATTGCAAGGACTGTTTTTTTCAAAATGTTTTGGCCAAGAGCTCTCGTCACCTGCCCACGGGGTGCCCTAAGGACAGCAGCAAGAAGTGTTTGTCAATGTAAAGATTTATTCAGACCAGTTTTTTTGACTTGCGATTTTCGCCAGCTGCCCAATGTGTATCCTGGAGAAGATAAGTATTTCAGATGAAAAAAAAAACTTCACAACAATTGAAAGGAAGTAATAAATATTGTATGCCCGATGGGCTTGCGCGTAACTAAATTATTGCACAAGTGCCTGACAGAAATTAATGTTTCTTTTTGCTTGCTGATAGTGCCGGATAAGGACAATCCACACGACTCAATGAAATATTTGTTTTCAAGTGTTTTTAGCTACTGCTGAAAAACTTGAATGACCAAACTTTAAGGAATGCCGCAATGCTCTGTCTTGGGTCCACTTTAGTTTAAAAAAAAGACTGTTCTGAACTATTTGAAAGAAGCATTATGGATGCAAAGGAAATATGACCCTATCAAACCAAACGTCATCGTTAATGCATCCTGTCATTGCCATTTTGCATCCACGTTGAAGACATTAAAAGATTACCTACGCCATATTTACGAGCAACAGCTTTGAATCTTGATACAAGACAAACATGAGTGATGCGTGATGAATCTCGGTTTCCTCTGGATTACCAACATTTGAAGGCACCTTACCGTACATGTGCGGACTGGTGGAACTTTAAGAGGAGGTAGTAAGGGTGAAATTTGCGTTACTAAGGGTGCTGTATGTTGGTCTTGCGGTGTTAGTTTTGCGTACAAAGGCGCAATTTGTGCGGTAGTTAGAGAGACCGACGCGATATTTCAGTTGGGTGTTTGTTCAGGCCGTTTGTTGCTTGTTAGCGGGTTCAGGATGCGACGATTTTGGGTGTTAACTCGTTGTTTTGACAAGCCGAAGTTTGACTTTGAATTTTATGTGGGATTTCGGGGGATTGTGGTTGGTAAATGTGGTGCTAAACGTTTGGATGGCAAACACAAATAATGGATTAGTATTTGAGACATTATTTACAAAGGAATTGACAAAATAATTATTGAGATTCTAATATGTGTATCTAAATATTATTTTCTGCCTACGGCTTCGCCCGTGTGATAGTAGATTTCTCTATACATACTTTGGACCCTCGTTTCATCATCTTAGGAGTGAATTTTGGAAAATCCATTCTTATTCTTTGCATACATCTTAAAAGGAACTTTCGTGCAAAATTTCTTCGTTCTAGGTCTAAGGGTTTGAACTGGGCGTTGATGAATCAGTAAGTCAGGACTTTGCGTTTTATATATACAGATTCACTTAACAATAAATGATAAGTGAATATTATGATTCTTTGGGTGATGATAATCTAGGAATATCCAAAGAAGAACCGATTAGCATCCTGACGTATACAAATAAAAATATAAGCTATAAAAGCTTTTCACCGTTTACCTATCTCGGATCTTACTTTGAATCATCAGGGTATTTAAAAGCTTAATTTTAAATTGCAATGCAAATTAAATACATGACAAAAAACTGGTTTAAAAGCCAAGTGCCTTCAAAACTAAAGTGGTTTCTTCCTTTGCTTGAGGAAGTAATAAATTTCATGCCACGGTGCTCTTGCGCACGCAAAGCCAATGTTTGCCCAATGTGTCATTTAATGGGGATTTTATGGAGGAAACGTGCAAAAAACGTCATAGATAGACACATTACGGTGTCGTGTTTTCATGTACTTTTTGCGTGTAAATGTGGTAATTTTTTTCCCTTATCGTGAGCCGTTTTATGACGACATGAAAAGTGTTTTTGTGTTATAATTTTAGTATGCATATTAATGTAGTTGTTGGCCGGTAAGTAGATGTTGGCTTGATTAAATAGAACAAGCGTTACTTTTGCTGTTGTTTTACCAGTTATGAATTTATTGTTGAATTTCTATCGAGCACTGGATTTAAAAACCATACATACATACCACCATAACCATACATATTTTTATTACAAAGATAAACCATTGTCCTTGGCTGACCTATTTGTAAATTTAAAGTTTTCTTTGTTCTTTGTATCTTAGTTACCTTCATCTTCATCGCTTCTGCGCACACCATCTTGAACGACTTACATTACTACCTTCTGGTTCTCATCATCATCATTATCATCATCATTACTGCCTGCCTTTATTCCTATTTATTCGAAGTCATCGCAATATGTCTTCAACCATAAATCTGTACTTGCCATCATATTAGTTACTATTGACAAGACGTCTCATTTTCAACTATTCTGGCTTTCACAGAATTTATTCATCGTTAAGAATACAACTTCTTACCGATATCGATTTAATATTAAACTTATGTTTAACAAAATAATAGTAATAATGATTAAATAAATTTGTTGTAAATCTTATATGCGTCTCGCATCAATCGGATTCCCGCGACCCTCACCAGGTCATCGGTCCACCTTGTGGGAAGTCTTTCAACGAAGCGTCTTCCACAGGACCGGTCATTGTGGCGAAATTTGGGGGAGGCCTATTTGCAACAGTGGACGTCTTTCGGCTGAAATTATGATGAATGATGATGAAATCTTATATGTAGGTCTTTTGACCCAGATTCATACCCTAAACTATCTTTATTCTCTGATCTACATACTCATACCATGATATCCAATGTTCACATAACTTTTCGGTCACCCGTGTTACTTCAGACTTCCTCTTCTGGTTCTATCTATATTTGCATTGCTATATGTTTCTAAATATATAATTTCCAATCCATAACCCAGCCACCGGCTCGGTCATCTGTATAACATGAGCCGTTTGATACCCACCGTCGATCCGCGATTCCACGGCTGCTAGGAACGGAAACCGCCGCGAATATATCAGGACTGTCTCCTCCCGCGGGGTAAGGTGTAGAGCAAAAATATTTAGCGGTCATCTTAAAATTTTGGATTCCTTTAAGTTTCTCCAACTGCATCATTAGTCTAATGGCTGCCAGTGCTATTGCTGAACATGCGGTCCTGCGTTCGTTTTCTGGGTCGGGCAAAATTATATTTAGATTTTCCATCTTGAATTTATTAGTAGCAGCCCAGAGTATAAATGTCTAGATATCAATAAAGATTTGATTTGAACATATGTATATTTTTTTCTATTGAAAAATCATCTAATAACTGCTACCGCTCTGGGCGGCGCAAGAGGGAGTGTCAGATGTTTACTGACTAAAACCCACCTTGGAATATAGACTTTCAAACAATTCGGGAAAAACCTATAAAATCGTCGACTAAACCAACTGTTGAACACAAACGCTCAACCTTCAGCAGTACCCACGTCCCATATTAAATTTTCAGGAGAAAATTGAGTTGTCAATAAACAGGCACATTATCATACAAACATTTGTAAGGTCATATGAATCGTTGGTTAATTCGCCCGGCGACCGACCACAAGGAGCGGAAACGAGGTGAATAAATCAAGTTTAACTCTACCCGGGGGAGAGCGGTACAGTCTGCAGAAACATTTACATAAATTAAATAATAATTTTAATAATATTATTTTACTTTATTTATATTTATTATATATAACTGATAATTAAAAAAAGAACAAGCCACTGGCAGAAGCTAGGTTTTTTTTTATAATGTGGAAATTTCGTTTTCTTTGAAGTAGATGACCGTTGACCAGAAGAGGGTCGCGGAACTTCGATGGGTGCGAGACGCACAGGTCCGTTCATTGTAGCGACACTTGGGGACCTTTGTCCAACAGTGGACATCTTTCGGCTGCAATGATGATGATGAAGTACCTAGATGAAGTTAATTTGATGTGAATTGGTAAAGTATTATTTCACAACCTTGTTTCTTGTTATTATTTGTTTAAGCGTGAAAAATTATTAAATAACTTCTCCCGCTCTGGGTAGAAAGAGAGGGAGTGTCAGACTTTTAGTGAGTAGAACCGACTTGTGTTCCTTCTGGTACCTTTTGCGTTCCTGGTCCGCAGTGACTCTTGCAAACAATTCCACAGCCTAACCTTGATCCTGGTCACGGTAGTATTATTAAAGTCATTACGGAAACATTTTGATTTCCAATGATAATTACATATTATTAAGCCAATTGATATTGTATACAGAACTAGCTACACTGTTTCAATTTGGTGTACGTTGCTTTGAAAAGCTTGAAATAAATATTTTATTATAATTATTGTAAAGAGAAGACTTTGTTTTAGTGTTTAACAACTGTTTAAAAGAATGAAAGAATGATCTGCTATTGCATCACTTTCTAAATCCTCCTTGACCCTTCATGGCTCTTAAAGGGCCTAAAATAAAGTATTATATTGTATCTAGCCCATACTTTCCCACTGCTGGGCAAAGACCCCACTCCATTCCTTTAATTGTTCCCGGCTCTGAGCCACTTCCTGCCAATTCCTAAGCCTATTAAGTTTATAAATTACCAAACATGCCTCACCCAAAAACTATCTATAATGACATAAACCCCTTACAAGTTTAGTTGCTAACCGTACTCATATTCATTAGTCGTCCCATTAATTATTTTTTGTTGAGCCCTCGACTGTCGGCTGTCAGCGTTTACAGTTTCATTTAAATTGACAACGATGACTGTCAGACATCATGGACTGCGCAGTGTCATTCAGACTGGCCAGTAAAGCTTGACATGTGAAGGTGGCGCTGCTTGCTATGACAGCTGTCAAAATGTAGAGCATTTTCAGTTTGTTTCAAATTTTATCACGTGTCTAGATTAAATGGGATGGATGTATGTTGACCATTTCTGTTTAATGTGTCAGTGACGCAAGTGGGGCATGCGAATTAGTGGGATGGAAATGGGCTGTGGTATTTTTTTATTTATTTAATGCTTCTGTAAAATGGTAGGTACTTAGTTAGGGTTCCGTACCTAAGTCGGTAAAAATGAAATCCTTATAGGATCACTTTGTTGTCCTTCTGTCACGATCCTTTTTCTCAAGTACGCGCAAAGGTACTAAGCTGAGATTTATATCAAATGCTTCTTGAAGCAGGGACAAAACCAAACTTCTAAGTCAACCAAACTAAGGCTTAAACGGCCTTATCTATTTATTTATACATACTTTACAACTTTTGTGCACTTGCATTGTGCCTTAAACTTAAAATAAAATAAAATTATACATAAATACTAAATATACCTATACGTAGGAAGAGAAGTGACGACTATAATTACTATTGCTGAAAACGTAATATAACATACTTAACATACATCTTTAAACAAGGTCGTTTAGGCCCTTATTTTGATACTCGCTAGGAAATCAAAACCTATAGGGCACTTCCCAATGACCTAGAATCTTGAAATGTTACATGAAGCTAGGTCTCACAGCACAAGTAAAGGAAAAAGTCTGAAAACTGTTTACGACACAAGATAATTATATAAGATTATAAGTAAGTTTGTACGGAACCCTTGGTGCGTGGGTCCGACTCGCGCTTGGTCGGTATTTTTATTCAGTCTATAATTTCCTAACTGTTGAATAAAAGTTTGTCCCTTAACTTTTCTCTCTTTAAATTCCTAATTAACCCCAGGTATGATGTTGAAATCATCCTTGCAGCAAAAAATTTGCAAAAAATCATCAAATTCAACAATTAATATTATTACTTTTGGTATATCTAGCCTATAATATACTGTCACACTGGACCGCAGTATCCTGGGTTTTCGAATTTCCGACCAACAAAATGCTGCGTGCCAAAACTAAGATAAAAGATGTTACCCGAACTCCAACATTCCTGCCACATGTCGGATGACTGGTGGGCTAAAAGAGCCACTTATTGGTTCCCAGTAAACGCAAGGCGACATCGCGGCAGACCAAGGCGAAGGTGGAGAGATGAGCTAGATAACTACCGGAGGGACTGGCCCGCAATGGCCGAGGGCAGAAGTGTGTGGAAAAGAGAGAGGGAGGCCTTTGCTCAGCAGTGAGACATAAATGGGCTAACTAACTAACTGTAACACTACTAATCAAAGGCCTTCGTCCATTCCTTCCATTGCCTTTAATTCCTAAGGAAGACATCTAAGTTGTCCCGCCATTTCCTTCTTGGTCTGCCGCGATCTCGTCATTCGATCGACATGCCGCTGACATGTCCAGCCCAGTTCCACTCAAGCTAGGCAGCCTTCTGAACCACGTTCAACAATTACATTCAGAAATTTTCATGATACTCTAAGAAGTTATTATACAGAAATATATGTAGAATTATTCATCACTCTGTATTGTCAACCTATAAAAACATAGATGCAACAGGGAGGCACAAAGGAGAATGTCAAACAACAGATAATTTTCATGGCCAGCTGTAGCATTGTGTTGGTCGAACGAATATTCAACGAGAGAAAATATCAAACTATGCGTCCGATATTTCAGAAACAAAAAAAAAAAAATAGGTACTAAAAAAATACACCAACGACGTCAAATATCAAAAACATGAGCAACTGCACATTTTTCACTAACTGGTGAAATATTGATCGAGTAGGGCGACCATGGCTAGGTAAGCGTCTCCTGGGACAACCCGGGGAGTGCTCGAATCCCGGGATCGCGGGACCGGGACGAAACCGGGATAATTGTTAGCTCATTGCTGACAAGCCGTTTGTCTTGTCTTCCACATTGTTAATGGATTGGTGATTTGTTGTGGGCTAATTGTGGAACGGTACTCGTTTGTTTTTGGACAGACTTTGATAGTGTTGTGGAGTAAATATTGGCTTGCTGTCTTTTCTGACTGTCAGTGTTTCAAGAATATGTATGTTGTTTATTCAAAAGACGTTCAAAATTACAGTTGAATTGAACAGGTTAGAATATACTTTATTGTACGCTATAGGCAAAATTCCAGATCTGTATTATTGATTTTGATAAACACTATCCGATTAAGCAGAATGGTAATGGTCGAGATATCTGTTTGTTACATGTAGTTCCGTTAGGCATGTGAATCAAGAACCTCTTTCTTTTGTTGAAGTCGGTTAAAAAATGCTTTTTTGGCTCTGTCGCTGTTTCTACATGCCTTTTTCGTAAAAGAAATATTACCAATACTACGGGAAGATAGTTGCTTATGCGCGCTATCTCTTAGTATCGACAAAACAACCGAACATACAAAATCCCCACTTAGCCAAGACCTCCCAAATAAACCCATGAAACACTCTTAAGAAAACGCATTCAATTTCCTCAAAATATTCCCTCACTGACAGACAGACAATACGACCACCACACTGCGCCCATAAAACAAGACATCACCCCACTACACGCTCCATTTGACGCCAACACGCAATAAAAACATAATTTACGACTCCTTACATTCAAAATAAACAATCCCGAACTCTAAAATATGTAACAAATTGTTAATAAGAGTATTAATACACTAGTTCTTAAATAACTTGACAATAACACAGTATTTCCACACGTGTGCGCTATTACATGTGGCCAACACTTTTATTTATAGTAGAACACGTAGTAAATTAACTGCTTTATAGCCGTAAGACAATTTTTCAAGATGTCCATTATCCGTTGCTTCTGTTTTGTTAAGAATATTGGGATTAGAGCAGCGGTTCTCAATTCATTTTTTTTTTGGTTTCCTAATTGTTTAATAGATTTTACCAAGACGTACCTACTGAAGGTTAAACTCTTCATCAAAATCTCCCTAACTAGTTTTGGCTATTTTCCTAACTAGTTTGGGGTCGGTTTCCAGGCTAACCGGATGCGACTGAATACCCGTGTTTTACATGGAGCGACTGCCTATCAGACCTCCAAAACCACTGGGTTATGGAGGTCTAATAAGCAGTCGAAGCAGTAACTGTACTGGGCAACACGATTTTCCTTGGATAGACTTAAGGTTCCGTTCGAACCCGGCTGCAAGCTGCGGCTACAGGCTGCTAATGCAGGTGCATGCATGACAAGCAGCCGTTTCCTGCATCCGCAGCCGGAAGTGATTCCGAGGCTGGCTGCACGTACTTCTAGTCGCAAATCTGTGGTCTGCGATCGGCCGCAGCTGCAGGTCCCGGCAGGACTCGTAGCTGGAGCTCGGCAGCACGTGCAACCGCAGCCGCGTTCGGAATGGTTTTCACAAAAAATCCATACTACTACATAGAAAACCAGTCGTGCAGCTGCAGCCGGCTTCGTGCAGCCTGCATCCGCAGCCTGCAGCCGAGGTTAGAATGGCACCTTGATGGTCAGACTTTCTGGCGTCTGACTACCTGAAACGACTGTCAAAAATCTGCCAATGATAACCGATACCAACGGCGTTACGTATTCTTCGATGTACGGGATCTCAGTAATGTCCTTGATAAACTTAGAAAAGTTAAAATCTTACTATTTAATTATTTATTAAGATAAAACCAGCAGCTGCTGTCTACAACGCTTTTCAGGAATAAGTAACAATTATCCTAAATCGTACACAGTCAGTTATTTCAGGTTGGGTATAATGTTCCTACATTATCAGAACAAAGATTGACATCACAAATAAACAACACTAACAGACAATACACATTTTTAACAATTATTAACTTCACAAGGTTGTTAGAATCTTAAACTAAATCTAAAACCAAAATAGCTTTCAGAATAAACCTAGAACAGCCATCAATCATTCATATTTTAGCAGCAGTAAAAACAATCCATCACGGTTTAACTACACACAATAATTATTTTAAACTAAAAGTTTCTTTTTTCGAGAATATTAAATTGAGCCTTGAGGAACACAAAACGCAACAGTTTGACAATCACAGAATGAAATCTTACGACAATCTTGGCAAACCAGCTAATGTGAGCTCAGTAAAATAACACTTATCGATTCACAACCGTTTTATAACTGCGCAAATGCGAGATATTTTCACACTAAACTATTCATCCGATGATTTTAAGTGATCCAAATATACTTCTGATGTGTTTAACAGATGATGGCAATTAGTAAATTTGTGTGTATCCGTCGATGTGTAATTCTTTCGACGTGCGAATATAATCAATTTTAATTTGTGTCATCCTCAATTAGTATCTTATTCGTGAAACGCGTTAAATAACAGTTTTTGCTAATTACTGTTATTTTGGGTAGATGTCTCACACGTTATTTTAAATCTTCGTTTATTGACATCGTAGTTATTAATTTACGTTAAGCCATTCAGACTATAATTGTTGTCCGCAGCATATCGACATACTACATAATTTCACACGATGTTGTTATGTCTTGTAACTGTGTTACTTCACGCTAGAGCTTTTTCTTAAACAGGATTTATTTTAATCCAATTTCCTATCAACGTTATCATATCCCTTTTGATAATGTATACCCTGCTATTTTTGGGTGGGAAATTATCAAATAACTTCTCCCTCTCTAGGTGGAGAGCGATAAGAACTGTCAGTCTTTTACTGACTCACCCACCTTTTACTAACCCACTCATGTTTCTTCAGTCGCTGTTTGCGTTCCAGGGCTACGGAGATTTTTCGAACAACCCTGCAGTCCAATCCAGATTCTAGTCACAATAGTATTAATTACGTCAGTACGGCAACATTATGCCAAGAGTAATGTTAAATTTACTATCCTATCTCGCATGAAATTTCATTCATCTAAATCATAAGAAATAGCAGCTATCCAGCTTATCTTAGTCCTTTTGGCAATTGCACTCTGTCACGTTTACTAAGCTCATGGACCTACGGTACGAAAACCTTAAACAGAAACTTGTTATGGGAAATTTCTACTTGCATCTTCCATAATAAAACCTATCTCCGTTCAAACCTTATCAGCTACCTCAGCCTCATGATTCACACCATTTCCATCGCATTTTTCACTTTCCCTTTCCATAATTATTTCCTCTCAAGTTATTATCTTATCCGAACCATCAACATGACATCTAACCTCGCCCCCTCCGACGGTAAAATGTGTATAGCAATTAAGAAGTTGAAAAAACGAAAGCAATGTCGCCGACCATCATCGCATGGGGGCCCGAGATCAGAAATAATACTTACTTAAGGGATTAGGATATCGTATAGAGCTGTTTGTGTGGTGTTTTATTTTCATTTTCCTGTGTCAACCAGTAAAATATTCTTGAAATTTTTTTGTTGTGAACTGTTGCTATAATCACATTAATATTATAAAGACCAAAGTCCGAAAGCAAACAAACATACTTACACATAAGTGTATGTATGTTTGTTACTTCTTCACGCTCGAACGGCTGAACGAATATGTATGATATTTGACACACGTGTAAACCATATGCTAGAATAGTACATAGGTTATTTTTATTCCCGGAATATGTTCCCTTGAGAAAAAAATCTACTTACACTCGGGCGAAACCGCCAGCACCAGCCATATAAATTTTATGGGCTTTATAAAAATACTTTCTATAGTTTTGTGTGTCCATCCATTCTAAACTATTCTTTATTATGATATCTAACTTTAAAGAGTGAGGACTCAAAATGTTATTTAAATATTATTCTTCTTTATTGCACATTAATTTTTGATAAAGTAATCGCATGTGAGGAGCCATGTCACAAGTTTTAATAAGCATTATCTAAATACTGCTACAATTCATTAATCATACTTCTCATAAAAGCTCTAACTTCTGAGAATTCTAATTTAATTTAAGTCATTATTCAAACAAATTTATTACCCATGACGATTTAAAAGACACGTCCCAACATCCCATTACCTACTTCTAAATGAAATATGGAGTTACGTTAAAAATTCAGATACAATATTTTAAATTCGCGGACAACAACAGGTGCAGGTTGTACAAAAAGCGAAAAAATCATAAAAAAGATACGTCACAATATAAACTGTGAAATAAACATCTCTATATAAATGCGTAGTGTTGTGCCGTGACATATCGACAAACAGATGGCCGGCCGTCGCGGCCGTCACAACATCGGCTAATTTATGCGCTCCTTAACGCCCGTCCCACCTATTAGTTGCACGCAGTATATTTCATGCGGCCGTGTAGGGTGACAATTATTGCTGTCGTTTATACAATGCGTTTTATAACAGTTGTAGGCATATTTCGTTGGTGATAGGCAGTTAGGGAGTTCTCTTTTTATTGCTTGTCGTAAATTTAGACGAGTGGTTTTTGGTTAATTAAAAATTGGCCAGTTTATGTTTATTACAGAAAGATTAGGTATTCAAGTTTTATAGAGTCGTGTTTAAAAAACTCGGCAATATTCGTGTTTAATGTACAGGAATTTTCCATACCTAAATATCATGCTGTGTAATAAACTTTATGTAAAACGTTGATACTATGTCTTGAGATAGGATAGGTGGGAATTCATCTGTATCATACACGAATTCATATTTACAAAATAAAGTTTAAAGACACTCTTAAAGAATGTGCAACAAAATCTTAATGCTGTGTTAGTCCTTCTATTAAAACGTGGCGACACTACACACTGTAAGTATCCCCAGCCGAGTTTAAAGCTGCTTTTTATTTCTGGAACGCATCGCGACTAACAGCTCAACGGCTTTCATCTTGTAAACTTTATTAATCGACATGACTCCCGGACACATGTGCCTCATCACTATGGCATTTTACGAACTAAAAACTCTCGACTTCATCGAAATGTTAACGTTACACTGACGCATTTGTGTAGAGTTTTATTTAAATAGATGATACGGAAACAGTAATGAATGAGAGTGGATGAAATAGCAGCGTCATTCATTTGACAACGCAGACAAATTATCGTGTAGAATGTTTATGTTAGCGGCTTTTGTTCGTAGCAGCGGGCAATCAGTCATGTTCATTCAAAAATGAGGTTGAAAAGCCATTGTTGCGGCCTCGCGAACGTCTCTGTGTATAATGATCCATATAATACGTTCTGTAAGGATGAAAGTGTGTTATTATTCATGGGAATAAGTCACTGTCGTGTGTAATAAGGCGGTTGCAACGGATATTTTAATGTGTGTCGAGGGAATTAGAAGCTGCGTTAGTGGTGCCATAAATTTTGGGGATAGGCTCATATTTTTCACGTGTTGTACGGTGTGCTGGGATTGCTGAGAACGTGTGATGTTTGCTTTGAAAACTGTGGGTTAATGAGAGAACATAAATTACAAATTATCATAATATTTATATTTGTTTCAGGACTATTTGTTTTTATGGAATTGTTAAAAATAGGAGCAGTCAACATCTAGCACCGCAAAAGCCAACAACACGTTCATGAACCTTCTATCAATGTGGTGTACAGTCATTATATCAATGGCATCACCCGCGGATTAAAAAACATATGTCTATGTCACTCAGTGTTAAAACACTATTCCAATGGTGTTTTTTTTTTAAATTTGAGTATATTTATTACTTCATTATTTATTTATTTATTATTATTATTAGGATCGCCAACATTACAGGCATTTACGGGTTCATTTTATAACACTATTCAAGTGCTGCAACACTTAGAGACAATCACTACGTTAACACAAAACATTTGATTTTAAAACACTTAAGATTAGTAAGTTAATTTTCATTGTATAAGATGTCAAGGAGGAAAATAATAATAAGAATTATATCAGTAACAATAACACAAAAACACAGAAGAAGAAACAAAATGGAAATTGATAATTACATTACAAACTAAAATAAATATTCTAATCTCTTTTTTTTGTACGCAGTAATATAGATAACTTACCTACTGCCGCCAGTGGTGTCGCCTACGTGATAGTAGGAAGTAGTCCCAAGAAACACACTCTTGGGATAAAATGTAGATGAGCGATTCCAGCAGTGCTATTCTCTAAGAAAACAGCCTTGAGAGCAGCGCTAGCCGCAGCGACGAAATCCAAATACGTACATAGGATTGGTATAGGTCCGTTGGATTGTTAATCCAATGTATAGGTCGATTAGATTGTTAATCCTATGTACGTATTTGGATTTCGTCGCTGCGGCCAGAGCTGAGCTCAAGGCTGTTTTCTTAGAGAATATCACGATAGGACATGATCTACCCGTGTGCCAAAGATCTAAATCCGTTCAGCTGTTCAAGCTTGAAGAAGTAACAAATATACCCATAAACCTTCGCTTTCATAATATTATGTGTGATTGATTAGTATACTTCTAGTATACATTTTAGCAGTCGGTCCAAAAAACATTCTTGTTTTCATAATTCTAATGGAACATCTTTATCTAAGTCCACTAAAGACAAACCCGAACTGCTGACAACACCATACTCCATTGAACTAAAAGGATAAACAAAACCAGATCAAAGAAACACACCCTAAAAAACCAGGCCCATCTGTATATACAAAAGGCAAAGTCCTGACCCACTCACTGACTCGTCAATAATAATAATAATAAAGCTGAGAAAGAGAAACAAATCAAATTTCTTGACTTAGCACACGAGGTTGTCGACATGTGGAATGTGGACTTGGCTGTCATTGTGCCGATTGGCGTTACCACCAATGGCCTTATAGCCAAAAGCCTCGACGACCATCTGTCGGAGTTGTCGTTGCGCTGTTGAATCAAGGGCCTGTTACAGAAGGCAGTACTCCTTAATACGGCTCACATTATGAGGAGGTTCCTGTCTCTGAAGCCCTAACCACCGGCAGCTTGGACCCTGCTCCCGACGCCGGCGGACTACTATTTTTATATTTTTAATATGTAGTTTAAAAAATATTTAAAAATGTATAAAATATGTATAGAAAATAAATAAAGGATAATAATACTAATAATTGTTTATTGATCAAAAAGGGTACAAATGATAAAAAACAAAAGATAAACTACTAACAAGCAAGATATACAAGGTTAAGTAACCACATTATATGGGGGAATATATTGATGGAAATATATGATATATCTGTTTACAAATTACGTTTCCATGACTCTTAAACTAGGGTATACTAGTTAGTCGGTAACATACCCTGTTAAGAGACCGTGAACGTAAAAAAAATACCGAGCTCAATCCCTTGAACCTAGGACGCATATACAAAGAATAAGAAAGATTTTTTCAAAATTCTCAAAACTCTAAGGGAATAGAAATAGAATTTGAACGGAGAAAGCTACTTTCACGCAGGTAAAGCTGCTGGCAGAAGCTAATATCGTACCCTTATTGCAAAAACCAACTATCTGCAATTTTTACCAAAATTAAAGTTAAATCCATTCATTCATTCGTCTCATCAAGATGAATCCACAGGTAAAACTGGTTATTAGCTACGAGACTTATTAACAACGATAGCTTCTGTAAAAAGTAAAAAACCTAAAAAATTGATTAAATATAATATTAATAATACAAAAACCGATCCCTTTAATTGACATGCGTCAAGTGTGAACAGGCCGGTGTTATTGTAGAAAACATTTGTAGCTCTAATCCAATAGTCTGCTTCCTTAAACAACACCTAGCATCG
Source organism: Mythimna pallens (assembly GCA_961205895.1). Taxonomy (NCBI): domain Eukaryota; kingdom Metazoa; phylum Arthropoda; class Insecta; order Lepidoptera; family Noctuidae; genus Mythimna; species Mythimna pallens. Next base: position 24,947,149 of record OY540828.1, on the reverse strand, counting down.
GACAATATCATAATGAAATCTGCAACTACAGAACAAAGCAAATATGGATGGTCTTATTTCACAAATCAACCGAGGACAGGTTTGACCATGAAAACAATTTGACTTTGAATGCCCCAAATCTACGAATACCAAGAGAATTTCTTCTAACTAATTTATTTAAAAACCACCACATTGATCATACTAAGGCCTTAGCAAAATATAATGCTAACAATATTTTGATGTTATACAACAATCATTTCTTAAACCTAAGTTACTATTGGTTACCATATCCAGCCACAAGATAAAGTACGAAAGCTAAATAAATATTAACAGAAGACTTTAACATAGGAAGTCAGTAAACATCAATATCCTAATTCCAAACATCGCTAACCAAGACATAATAATTGAGATTCTCCTGCCCCAAACACGCTGGCACGAAATCACAATGAAAATCTCCAGCTAGAACTCAACTATCACAACACACATCGAACAACAGGATAAACAAACAGCGATCAAAGGAGCTCCTAATAGAATCGAGTTAGCATCTGGCGCAGACACCGACGTGTCCCTAATTGACAGTAATCAATTTCGCGTGGACCGCTTTCAATATTCTCTCATCTAAGATTTTTCTCGTTTCTCGTTCGTTTTTATATCGGCCTCTCGTCTCGTGAATTTATCGCTCAATTAGTCTTGTTTAATAGCCGCCTGCTCCGCTGATGTCTGCTTCTAGCGCCTTTCAGGGCTGCCCTAAATCGAAGGAACTTATTTTATGAGCTTTTTGGGATTTATTTTTAGAGTTCTGACGCCATTCATAAGGGCATGCGTCAATAACACACCTTTACAAAGGATAAAATACACAAAGGTGTAATGAAATACTCATAAGATATTTTTAATAAGCTCCTGAATTAATACAGAACAGGTGAATTCGATTGGTACACTAATTATAAATGCAAATAATTGTTATAATTAAAAGGTCACTTTACCCACAAATGACAACCTTGTCAGTACGATTGACGCAAGACAAAAGTTCATATAAATATTGAGTACAGAAAATTTAATTAAGAAGTTACTAGAACACGCAGCCTTCAGACTTCAAACAGAAATAAACTCCATTAATATGCGTGTCAGTAGCCAACTGCAGAAACTGTCAATCTATCCTGGACAAGTAAACGTAAAAACAAATGACATTCTCAAGCAAACACAGAACATATACAATTTCACTTAAGAAGTTGATAAAAGAAACAGTATGTCGCGACGCCTGACCTCTTAACTGACAGTCTGACGGACACACTGACAGTGGGACAGCTGACAGATAGACAAAAGTGACGAACAGACGCGCGCGCAATCGTACAAGTTATGCACTTGCTATTGTAGTTTTTGCTTTAGAATGTCAATTGAAATGAATGAAATATGGCGCGGCATTCTGTCTTGTAGTATTCTTTGCATAAGCTAGTAACAGACGCATTTGGATAGCATCCATTAAATATTATAGATTTCACAAAAGTAGATTTCGTAAAATTGCATCTTGAGTGATACTGTCCTTTCTTCCTTTCTTATAGCTAGTAAAGAAATAGTTTCGGAAGCTTACAGATACAAACCAATTTTCTGAAAACTAAAGTACTTTGAGGAAATGGCCGCAGTAGTAGGCAGAGTTCAGAAGAGTGCAAAGCCAAAACTCTTTTTTCTAATCGCAAGTACCCAAAACCTTCTCAGACCTAAAAAATTGCAAACTTTTGAGGTTACAACCAGCCCTGACGGCTTGAAAGACGCAGAGAAATGGGATTAAATTAATTGTCGCATCAGTCACGAGGGCGTCGGGGTGTTTTTTATTAGTCGAGTGAGCCCCGTCCCCCGCTGCCTCACCCCTCCCCGGGCCCGCGCGCACAGAGTAAATCACGCGGAACCATGGACGTGGGAAATGATGGAAGTGCTGAATTTCATTTCATTTCGTGGAAGTCAAATTGAATATAAGTACCGGTGATTTTGCGAGATTTGTTATGCTTGATTAGTTTTGTGGCTTCTAGAGGAAGTCGTCGTCTGTGTGCTTAGATAAAATTGCTGGAAGTTCTTAATGTTATAGGTACGAGTACATTAGCATAGCATAGCATAGTCGGCCTTATAATGTTCCCACTGTTGGGACTCAGGCCTCCTCTCTAGGAGAGGTAAAGGGCCGTAATCCACCACGCGGGCCCAGTGCGGGTTGGTGGATGTCACATGTCTTCGAATTTTTGGTTCTAGGACATGCCGGTTTCCTCACGATGTTTTCCTTCACCGTTTTGAGAGCAGTGGTGATGAAATAAATTACACAAAGTAATGCGCCTGGCTGGGTTTGAACCCGCGACCTACAACTTGTAAGTCGGAGCCGTTACCACTCGGCCACCACTGCTCACGAGTACATTAAATGTGAATATATTAATAACTTATTTTAGTATTTCTTAATTAAGTTATGTTATTAATTTATTTTTGTTGTTCAAAACTAGAATGAAACATGGATTTTCAATAAAAGTTTTACAAAACAATAATTTGTTTCTTATTATAAGTTAGCATAATATGCATAATCAACCTTTTAATGCTCCCACTGCTGGGATTTAGACATAGTCTCAAGGAGGGGAAATGAGCTGTAATCCACCACGCGAGCCCAATGTTGGTTTTTGGATGTCACAAATCTTCAAATTTTTAGGACATGCTCGTTTCCTCACGATGTTTTTCTTCACCGTTTTGAGAGCAGTAGCGATGAAATAAATTACCCAAAGTAATGCGCCTGGATAGGTTTGAACGCACGACCTACCACTCATATAATTCTGAGCCGTTACGACAAAACTGCGACATTACTACTGCATTATAAGTTAGGAAAAAACTTACATGTTGCATTTTGGAGAGTGCACGCGAGAATTTTATGACTTGATTCTGCCATCTCCTTTCTACCATCGGACAACCCGAAGTACGGCGAGTATCCACCTTTACGTTGTTGAAACTTCAACGGTCCAGACTAAGCGTTAAGGCTAGAGTAATTAGGCTCTTAATAAACTAGTGCGCCTCACCATCAATAATTGCATCACGGCTTACCATTAGGTGGGATCGCAGTCAAGTACTGGTTTATATGAATTTAAAAAAAAATGAAAATACCTACTCAATATAAACAAATACAATGTACCACATCCACCCAACCTCATTCGCTCCTCCCCTCTGGCGCGCCCAACCGATTTGTTCGTGCTTTGATCTTCGGCGCGATTTATCGACATTATTTTTAACGCCGATACCCATCACTACGGCTCGAGTGATAGACTCGGCACTGAACTTATTGCCAACGTATTATTTACAAGTAAATTGGGTTTTGTATAAAGCTTTCCTATTTGTGTAAGTAATTATGGAAATGTGTTTTGTTTATATTGTATGAAAATGGTGGTAGTGGTAACGGCCCCGACTTACGAGTTGTAGGTCGCGGGTTCAAATCCAGCCAGGCGTATTACTTAGTGTTATTTATTTCTTCACCAATGCTCTTAAAACGGTGAAGGAAAATATCGTGAGGAAACCGGCATGTCCTAGAACCAAAAAATTCGAAGACATGTGACATTCACCAACCTGCACTGGGTCCTCGTGGTAGATTACGGCCCATTTCCTCTCCTAGAGAGGAGGCCTGATTCTCAGCAGTGGGAACATTAAAAGGCTGATTATGCTATGTATGAAAATTAGGTGACTATGTACGTAGTCCTTGAAATACAAACATACTTAAACTATACAATGTGATCAATGGGTAGCTCACCGTCCAGTCATCCGGTAAGACCAAGCCCACATGTGCCTCAAAGAGATATCAGCGAAACTGAAAAGACTCAGTATGGCCGATGCCTGCTAGTGCTGGGAACCGGGAAAATTTGAAAGAGTGACCGTGGCCCTAGAATGCAAAGGGCAACTGAAGGACACAGGTGGGTTTTAGTCAGTAAAAGTTTGAGACGAGAAGTCATATGATGGTTTCCGACCACAAAAAAACTTATACTCCACTTTATCTGTTAGTATATCCACACTACAAAAGGGTCCTCGTGGGGGCGATCGGCGGCAGTGATCTCTCGCGCCGGGCATTGGTACAGACCATGGTCCGGAGTGAGGAGGAGTGGCAGGCGGTCGCCGCCTTCTGCGAAGCAGTAATGCTAGCAAAGGAGGCGGCCGATCGCGTGAGGCAACGGCAACGGTCCCCACGCCCCAACCGCCGCCGGGATCCCGATACCGATTTCCGGCCACCATAGGTGCGGGCTTGCGGACGGCGAGCAATGGGTGGCTCGCCGTTCGATCGTCCGATAACCGTCCGGACCGAGCTCAAGTTGTTGACAGCGTGTAGTGTTCCACGCGCGCCTCAAGGAGATGTCAGCGAAACCGTAGGGGCCCAGCAGGGTCGAAGCCTACTGGGGCCACGGGTAGTGTGAAAGCGAAGCCCGGTGCCCCGGGATGATGGCAAAGAGGGAACAGGAGTGGGTTTTTAGTCAGTAAAAGTCTGACACTATCTCTCGCTCCACCCAAGAGCGAGATTTGTCATTAGATGATTTTCCCACCTTAAAAAAAAAACACTACAAAAGGGTGATTTAATTCGAGGTCCCTACATTTAAACCACTGTAATTTAGATAGCTATCAATAATGACGCGTAATTCAGACACCATAAGATCCATAAATCGCTTGCTTGATCATAAATAAATCAACTTCCACAAAACAACTTAAAACATAGTTTTATATGAAAATTATGGCTTGAAACGCTAGACAGATCTCCGATTTCTGAATTTGAGTAAGTATTTCGACCTGGAGCGAATCAGCTTTTGCAGAAAGTAGATGCCTTGATTAGACTGTCATTGTCTTTCAAAATAAATGAGTAATACCATAAACACACTGTTGTTATAAAGTTTATTCATTACCTACATACAAAAATAGAAATGTTTCCTACATTTGAATAAACTCAAAAACACGGGACAAGAGCAGAAAGATGATGTTGTTATGAGTCACGGTTCGTTTACATTCAGTTTTATTCGACTGGCCTGTTGGTTTAGTGGTTAGTGACCCTGACTGCTATGCCAGAGGTCGTGGGTTCGATTCCCACCCAGGACAAATGTTTGAGTGATGAGCACGATCATTTGTTCTGTGTCTGGGTGTAATTTATCTATATATTTATGTATGCAGAAATATATAAGTATGTTTATCAGTTGTCTAGTACCCATAACACAAGCTCTGCTTACCTTGGGACTAGACGGCGATGTGTGATAGTTGTGGAATATTATTATTATTATTTATAACCAAAGCACTAATACTAGATACCGCAGGAGAACCAAGGTCGCCGACATAGCACGAAGAATCGCCAAATTTAAGAAGCAGTGGGCAGGGCACATTTCTCGTAGAACGGATGGTCGATGTGGCTGAAAGGTTCTAGAGTGGCGACCGCGCAACGGAAAACGCAGCGTGGGAAGGCCTCCCACAAGGTAGACGGAAGACCTGGTAAGATTGGCGGGAATGCGGTGGATACGAGACGCACAGGATTGATCGTTTTGGCGACGCTTGGGGGAGGCCTATGTCCAACAGTGGACATATTTCAGCTGAAATGATGATGATGATGATGATAAATATTGAAGACTAAATGACCATGACTATCAACGTAGCGACAAAAATCATAACAGTAGATACCGTTGTTCAATGACGTACAGTCTTGTTACTGTCTCATCATCCGCTTCCTGCAATTGTACCGTGTCACTTAGAATCGGCGCAAAACGTTTATTTCTTCCATTCTGTTCCTTCACCCGTCACACTATCACTAACTCTCTTTCTTTTCTTAACACTCCTCACACAATCTATCCATCTTTTCTTTGGCCTTTTTCTCTCTCTCCGTCCATCCACACGTTTACTCATAACTCTTTCTACTTTCGCAACTAGAGACCCTACCACAAGCTCTTAATGCGATTCATTTCACGACCTAAACTGAACGTTAAAAAGATAGAGCTATCATCATCTTCCTGCCCTTGTCCCGTGTTATTTGGGGTCGGCGCAACATGTTTTTTTCTTCCATTCTGCCCTGTCATTCGTCATGCTATCACTAACTTCCTTTTCTTTCATATCACTCTTCACACAATCCATCCATCTTTTCTTTGGTCTCCCTCTCCCTCTCCATCCATCCACATGTAAACTCATAACTCTTTTAGTAACATGCGTTTCATCCCTCCTCTTCACATGACCATACCAAGACAAACGATTCCCTTTCAATTTTTCAGTCACTGGTGCCACTTTCAAACTTCCCCTAATATACTCATTTCTCACTTTATCCATTCTCGTCACACCACACATCCATCTTAACATTCTCATCTCCGCTACGTGCAGTCTTAAAAGTCTAAAAAGATAGAGCTATACACCCTGACATTTTAACACGTCATTGTAGGCCCTTGACTCATAACCGGAACCAAAAACTGTTAAACAAAACCGTAATCATACAAAGTTATGGCCGGAAGCAACTACTCCCCAATATCTATGCAGATTAACATATAAATGCTCAGATCAATACATAACTCAACAATACCATAAACTCACTACAATATTCTCACAGTGACATCAAAGTACATACAAATTACAAATCACTGAGCAATAACTATACGTCTGCTCACGACAAGAATAATAAGAGGGGTTATAGTAGAGTAAATATCGTTTAGAGTCGTTGTGGTCGTCATCGATGACTGTAATGTTCCATCAGTGGAGATTGAAGGATTGATGTTTTTTGCCGTTTTAGGGGAAAAAAGGAAAAAATTGAATCCGTATAGGATCACTTTGTTGTTCGTCTGTCTGTCTGTCAAGACCCTTTATCTCGGGAACGCGTAAAGGTACTAAATTGAAATTAAAACAATATCCTAAAGTTTGCGGTCTCTTGAAGCTGTGAAAAAATCAAATTTCTGAGTTGACGAAAAAAAAAGATACGGCCGTTTATGTCGCAAAAAACGTGTATTTCGACACTCTCAAGGGAATCAAAATTCATAGGTTACTTTCCGTTGATCTAGAATCCTGAAATTTGGCATGAAGCAAGGTCTCATAACACAAGTATAGGAAAAAACCTGAAAACTGTAAATTTTTTGTTACGTCACAATTTTTTTTTTGCGATTCGAAAAAATCTTCGTAAGTAACTCAAACAGTTCAATTCCCGAATTGAATTGAACTGTTTTCATAGGTAAGTTTGTAGGAAACCCTCAGTCTGCGAGTCTGAGTCGTACTTGTCCATTTTTTTAGACCTTGGGACTCCCTTGGGACAATTTTCCCGCATGAACGTGAAAATTGTCCCAAGGGAACATACCCCAAGGATAAAAAGTATACTATGTGCAATTTCAGGACATGATCAATCCCAAAAATGGACCAAAATCCATTCGGCCGTTTGAGAGTGAATAAGTAACAAACATACACACTCACAAACGCCTTTCGCCTCTATAACATTAGTGCAATCTCAATATAAAAGCCAGAAGGACTAAAATATAAAATTTTAGTTTAAATTAATTGCACACATAATCAACCTTGTAATGTTCTTACTGCTGGGACTTAGACTTCTTCTTTAGGAAAGGGTATGAGCATTATAAGCAATCCATTACACGGGCCCAGTGCGAGTTGGTGATTGATCCACATCGTAAATTGCACACACGGCTGCTAAAATGACATTTGGTCACCCAAAAACGGGGTTTTCCATGTTGCAATGTTGCATTACCTATCTCATTATCATTCTTCTGTTTTGAAGGATTCCAACTCCTTTAGATTAATACTAACTTCTGCCAGTGGCTTCAGTCGCTTTAAATACACCTTTGGACCCCCGTTTCATTTCCTCAGCGTGTGATTTTTTAAAAATCCTCTCATAGTGCTCATCTACGTCAAAAAAGAAAACCTTGTGCTAAATTTCATACTCCTAATCCTAATAGTTTCAATTGTGTGTTGAAATGTCAGTCAGACAGTTTCTCCTTTTATATAGATAACTAACTTCTACCAGTAGTAGATAGTTGGTTTCTCCATACAAACTTTCAACCCCCTTTTTACCCCCTTAGGGGTGGAGTTTTGTAAAAACCGTTCATAGCGAATGTCAACACCCTATAAGGAACCTATCTGCCAAATTTTAAGTTTGTAGGTGTTATAGTTCCTGAGATTTCGTGATTAATCAGTAAGTGGTATTTTGCTTTTATACATATAGATTAATGTTTGAATGAAGATACCTACTTTCACGCAGGTAAAGCCACTGGCAGAAACTAATCTTATAAATATTTCTCCACTAAAACTGTTCACCTCAACCCACTTACCGACCCGATCAGCTGATACATCCAATAAATCCCTTCTTCAAGACCATCGCAACTAAACAGACGTCAATATTCCTCGCACAGTGATCACACGATTGCAAAACACGTGTACCAATCTCGAAGGACCAGCCATCTTGTAACAACGTGCTATCATTTTCCGTTCCCATTGCAAACGATCGTATATAACCACCTCACGCAATGATTTGCAGCTTAACTAGTGAGACATACGGGCTGGAGGGATGTGCGAATATGGTTTTGCTCTATCCTTTCTCTTTTACGTGGGTTATCATCGAATAGCTTCTCCAGCTTCGAAAGGGAGTGTCAGATTTTTACTGACTACAACCCACAGTGTTCCTTCAATTGTCGTTTTTGCGAGAGCTGCGGTAATTCCTTCGAATAATCAACAGCCCTCTTTGAAGCGCGCGAAGGAACAAGAGGCACCGTTGGCGTCGGTCTACGTTGTTCCTTAATGGATGGCCGGACAGCGAGCTACCCATTGATCACCGTCCGCAAGCCATCGCCTAAAGTGACCGGGAAATGTTTAGCGAATCTTGTCGCCTGCGCCCGGGGCGTGAGCGTGAGGTTTCTTTATTTTCTCACGATCTTACAGATATTCTCTACTTAGTAGAAAACTAAATCCCTTTCTGTGTCGGTCTGTCTATTTATCCCTTAACTTTTCCTAAATAACGCGACGTATTTTGTTACGCCTTTTGTTAATAGAAAGAACGCCAAACAAGGTTTGTTCATAATAACCCCCGTACGAAACCATGTTGCTAGTTCCTTATAAGAGTTTCACAGGAATTGATAAGACCAGCCAAAAAATACTGATCAAATCAAGAGATAATGTACATCAAAAATCAAACGTAAACAAAAGTTATAAGTCTTGTCTTTGCTTGCCTATTGTCCTAACGATGGCAATTACAAGTTGAAATTAATATTTTGAACCTGATTTATTGTTTGCATTGCTTCTCGAGACGAAATCTTGGATAACACATTATATATTTTATTGCGCAACTCATTAATGAATCTCTTAAGCTTAGGATTCAAGGAAAATGCAAACAAAGTTTATTTTGCTGCATAATTATAATTTCAAACACAATGCTATTCTAATTTTAAAAATCACTTTTTTATTTGTACCTATTTAAAATTCAGTGGGTTTTTTTCCTAGATTGCTTGCCAGGCACTGGCGCTGTTAGAGCTCATACAACATTAAACGACTATACAAAATAGTAATCACTTCAAAAAACTTTCGACATAAATCTCAATGATAGACGGCGTAACGTAACTCCTACAGCACGTTTACTACAAGACATTTAGTATTTTTCCACTGCCTTCAATTTTAAGTTCACCCATTTAGATTCAGTGAAGTCGTCACTCTGTCCATCCGTATGTCTCGTCCGTTTTCATCAAGAGCCAGTCAAATAAACTAAAGAAACGGGCTTCGCATATAAAGGGCTGGCATGTCACAGCTATGCCTAATGAACTATTTGAATGTAGGCCTTATTGGCCGCAGATAAATAAAGAAATAAATGTGAAGTACGCGTCGTGCGCTCGCGCAAGCTAATCTGCTGTTTAAGACCGTATTTATAGTGTGGGCTGTGATTGTTTGATATTGAGTAACTTTTTTAGAAGTTTTTTTTTTTGCTAAATAAGAAATTGAAACAAACTTCAAAACGTTACTTATATGCTATTCACAAACAATTAATATTTAAATTAAACCATTGCGCTGTATTATTAAACATAGTTATTGACTGAATCTAAGCCTTGAAATAAAAGAGCATCATCTAAAAATAACAAACCTATACATAGGTACATGGATTAATAAAAATACGCTATAATAGACCATAACATAATAAAAAAAACACTTTCATTGAAATAATAGACATCATCATCATCATCATCTTCCTGCCCTTGTCCCGTGCTATTTGGGGTCGGCGCAACACATTTTTTTCTTCCATTCTGCCCTGTCACTGGTCATACTATCACTAACTTCCTTTTCTTTCATATCATTCTTCACACAATCTATCCATCATTTCTTTGGTCTCCCTCTCCCTCTCCATCCATCCACATGTAAACTCATAACTTTTTTAGTAACATGCGTTTCGTCCCTCCTCTTCTCTTCTCTTGTTTCTTCTTTTCTCTTCGTTTCTCTCTTTTCTCATTGAAATAATAGAAATAGTTCCCAGTAAATACATTTTTATTTAAAACTTAACTTCACTTGGTGGTCTGAACTGACAAGTTGCTGTCGACACAAATTGGTACGACTAAGTCAACAAGTCGATCCAGGGCTTGAGATGACAGACGGCATGAGATGCAGGTCACTAAGTAAAATGTTTAAATGAGGAACCGGTTTCATGTCGTTTATTTTCAAAATACTATGCTAAATTTTAGCACGTGTATTATGATAAAATACCTACAATAACACATACATAGCAATAGAGTGCCGTTGTATGATGAAACTTATGATGTATGTTGCTTTTATACAGTTATTATCTCTTACAGTTTTTAATAGCCTCGCTTCGCTAAAGACCACTTAAAGTCACGTACGTGGTTCTAACACCTCCGTTAACGCTGAGGTACTCAGTGCCGGCATTACCAAAAGCACTCAAAACTACTATCCATCTCCTAAAACAAAGAATCGTAAAACACACAACTCCTTGAAAAATAAAAATAAAGCAACCGCCAGACTTTTCAGGCGACAGAAATTGCAACAGACAGGCTGCACTATGAATAGACCGCGTTGCGAGAAGTGGGCTTCACGTTTGATTGAATGTGAAAATTATACGACCGGTCGCGGCGACGACGCGCCCGTGTGGAGTGCTCTTTATATTACCAAGTTTTCCCATAGGAATAGTCGGGAATCGCACTATGTTTGAATGTCAAATTAACATGTTTGAGAATATTTTAAGATATTAATGTTGCTAGATAAATACTGGGAACGTAAATCGCGAAACTATTATGAAAGTTTAACGCTTTCTATTGTCTACGTGATGGATTATAACATAATATTCCACAACTTTCACACAACGTCATCTAGTCCTAAACTAAGCAGAGCTTGTGGTATGAGTACCTACTAGTACTCACAGCAGTCGTCTAGACAACTGCTGTGTAGTCTTGCAACACTACCTCTATTTATTCACGTATCGCAATATTTTGCCAAGTCATAATAATTTATAGCTAAAATAATAGGCAATGATTGAGAAAATATATTGTTATTTGTCAATGACTTACCACGACAGTAAATTGATAAATTACGGTCTAGACCACACGTGAGTTATGTTCTATGGTGCTATACATGTCATGTTCATAAAACTTTTTTTTACGACTTCACGTATAGACAGTGTCAATCTAAAAACTGATAGTTTTTGTTCGGGTTGTAAAATAAAACAATAAAGAATCCTCTCATAGCTATGTAGACTGCTCTTACACCCCTTTCAGCGCCAAAAATGGTCCTTCGTGACCGGCTAAGTACTATTGGATCAAGACCCTTGGCACAACATCGTAACATTCTTAATCCAATAAAGGACAAGAATAATTTTTGAAACTTTTTGAACTAGCTTACCAGAAATTTCGTCTAAATAGGGCTTATTTTAATTTCCATATTTAGGATTCCTTTTTTTAATTATTTAGTCATATTGTACACACACACAGCTAGGATTTTTGTAATTCTCAAAATGATTTAAAAGAGGGTCCATGGTGTTTCTCGCACTTTCCTCTCCACAAAGATCTACGGTTTGGAATGTGCAATTTCGAAGCAAAATGCAAGCTGACAATTCTAAAGTACTTTTAAATGGTTTATTGGAAATTTGCGACCAAACCACCCCACCTTCACACGAGTGTTAGAAAAAAGTCTACTATAAATGCCTGCCTATGGAATTGGCGTTTTTTAAAAATGAGTTACTTAGCACTGTGACATATCCTTTGTGTGACTTGAAATGAATAAACTTTATATTAAAAGTACGTTATTCTTTATACATACAAAAAATACAAAATATAGAAACCAATAAATAACAAATTACAAAGAAAGAATAACATACCTTCAATACAAAGTACTTCAAGGTCAATCCAAAGATATCACAGTTCAATGTATCCCGTTTTAAAAAACGGCAATTTCCAATAGACCTAAAATGAATGAGTTCAAGACATCGCTTCTGCCTGCCAATTCCAAGAAACCACAACACGAAAAACTAACCACCTAATCGCCCACCAATCCCACGGCAGCAATCGGCGGCATAACTAAACCTGTAACTGGAAACTAACGAATAAATACAAGGCGGCTGTTACAATAAACGAGCGATGTCTCGCTTTATGTCCGATGTTAAATCCGTTGATTTTAACTGCAGTTTTATGGACTACTCGTGTTGATTCGGCGTCAAGTTACATGGGCCCGGACGCACTGGGCGATTGTTTAGCTTCTTGGGTTTTAAAACAAGCCAGGACTGTTGATTGTTCAAAACAATCACCGTAGCCCTAGAATACAGAGGTGTACCCCGCCTGGGCAGAGCACCGTGTCCTCGTGGGGGTGACCGGCGGCAGCGATCTCTCGCGCCGGGCATTGGTACAGGCCATGGTCCGGAGTGAGGAGGAGTGGCAGGCGGTTGCCTCCTTCTGCGAAGCAGTAATGCTAGCAAAGGAGGCGGCCGATTGGTCCTCACGCGCTAACCGCCGCCGGGATTCCGATCCCGATTTCCGGCCACCGTAGGCGCAGGCTTGCGGACAGCGAGTAATGGGTGGCTCGCCGTCCGACCGTCCGGTAACAGTCCGAACCGAGACCAAGTCGTCGACGGCGCGTATTGTTCCACGCGCGCCTCAGGGAGATGTCAGCAAATCGTAGAGGCCCAGCAGGGCCGAAGCCCACTGGGGCTACGGGTAGTGTGAAAGCGAAGACCGGGGCCCCGGGATGAAGGCAAAGAAGGAAAAGGAGTGGGTTTTTAGTCAGTAAAAGTCTGACACTATCTCTCGCTCCACTCAAGAGCGAGATTTGTCATTAGATGATTTTCCCACCTAAAAAATTAAAAAGAAGGCCTAGAATACAAAGTGGGTTTTAGTCAGTAAAAAACTGATAGTCCTTCTCACTATATCCAGAGCGGTAAAAGTTATTTGATGATTTCCCAAACTTAAAAAAAAGTTTGCATTGACAATAGTTGGTATTGGGTAGGGCACAATGCTCACAAAACAGATGGTCGATGGAACCAAAAGGTTCTGGTGTGGCGACCGTATATCGAAAGACGCAGCGTCGGAAGGCCTCTCACAAGGTAAACTGATGTCCTGGTGAATGTCATTCGTTGTGGCGACACTTAGGGGGTTGTCCAATAGTGGACGTTTTTCGGTCTGAAATAATGATGATGGACAATAATATAGATAGCTTAGTGAAGTCTAAATGATAGTCTCACATGTTTTTTTTTATCACCCAACTTGAGAGGTTGTTCGGATTTTAAGCACTGATTGCCCTCGAGTTGAAAATTTTTGTGAGCTACCTATCTCACCAAAAGTTGTGGAATTATAATATGAGCCAGTATTCGGCTACATCCTTTTTTTTACCAAAAGATGTAGAAAGGATATAATTTATTATTTATCTAATAAAGAGGTAACTGTGGTTCCACAGTTACCTCTTTATTATAATAAAAAAACTTTCTCAAACAGTCGTGTGATAATGGGTCTTCCAAAAAAAATGCTAGTGAAGCTACTGTGATCTCGTTGCTATACCGACAAGATGTCAGGCTCTTTTAAAAAAAAATCTTGAAGAGTTGCTTTATAATTAGGAACTTAAAACAATCACTCCGTGTGTGCAATCAAATCGTTCGCTAACAATAAAACCCCCGCGGCCGGCGCGCGCGCAGGCGCGTTTTATCGACGCATAAACCCGTCACTGCGGACGCAACGCGCTAATTTATTTTATTGTCATTTAAAACTTTAATTTACGGATGTTTACTAATGTGTGTGCCTCGACGAGTGTCCGTCTGTCCTTGTGGGCTTTAGTGCTAGTTCAATTTGAGGAAGTCTAGGAATTTCAGGTCTTCATTGTTAAATGTTAAGTAATCGTCATTGTAATAAAATTTTGGGGAATTAAGCTTTTTGTTGAGCGCAAGATTTGAAATGTAATATGATGGCATCAACAGTCAATTGTTTTCTGAAGGCTGACAAGACATATATTAACACCATAAAATAAAAGTATAAGGACTATTTTATATTTGTAATACATTTCCATGCACAACACACACACAGACGCACATCCACGCACATGTGCATGTTCTTGCACATTCTTTTCCATAGAGATCTACGCTTTGGAATGTGCAATTAACATCCTTTTCTGACTGATCAAATTCATGACAATTCAAAAGTGCCTGTAAATGGTTTATTTGAAATTAATGCTTTGATCGCCATATGTACAAATATACTCAGTGTTAATTTATTTCTCACATTAGATTTGCCTCTCTATGCATTAAGCAACACAGACACTTCGAAAAACGTATTGCCCAATAAATTCACCCGAAAACTATCTCTTAGCACTCAGCGTTTCTTATCAGAAGTGTAAACCTCAGACCACCATCACACATCACGAACTCCACACATACTCGTAAAAACAAGCATATCTCACGAATTAATCCGAGCCATAATTCAAAGACGTAAAATTTCGCTTCAAACTGCACATTTAAAAGTAATAAAATCAGTGAGATCTGAGAAGTAATAAAGCGTTCAAGTACAGAAGATTGTGAACATAACATACATATCTTTATCGCTGGCGTCGCTCGTTCATTACACGCTGTAAAATATATTGGGACTGAGCTCTTAACGCAAATTGTCGCGACATCTAGTTTGGAGTGAGGAAATTAAAGAGTTGGCTGTTTAATCAGCTTATTTTAATTGTTGGTTGGTTTAGTCGATCAGTTCATTGAAATACAAAACGTATTGCAAGGCCAGCCGAAGAGTAGTAATATTTACTTTATTTACAGCACTTTTTGAGTGTCAAAAATGACAAAAGAAAGAATTCCGCCCCTTACTTCAGAAGATTAGAAGGAAGGTATTTTTACTTTTTCCATTTTTTATTTATACTAATTTTGTAATTGTTATCTAATAGTAAGTCCAATAATTAGTGTCTTTGAATGAACCAAAAATAAGAAGAAAAATAATATTGAATGCAAAGGAAAACTTTACATTAGAAGAGCCGGCTTGAACTTAGTTGAACAATGTCGAATCGTCGAAAATTATCTTACCCACCTTCCTCTACAAACTCTGAAACTGGAACTTGTCGATCCTATCCGATTAAAACAGCAAGATAACAATCATTATTACCAACTGTTACAAGAATCGAGTCCTATCTCCTAACGGGCCTATTACACAATGTTTCTCAACGGGACGGATAATCAGCCTGTTTCCATTCGGGCCGGGTCTTAGGGGCCCAATAATCGAGTGGGCAACTCGTAGGAACTACGTTTTGTGAATTTTTACTGACGGACCTCCGTGGCTTGCTGGCAGGTTGTCGATAGAGGATTGGTTCGCTGTTTACTGAGGTACAATGAATATTGATTGCTTGCATCCTTATTAGGATAGAAATTTTCCACAAGATAGGAAGTTTGCATAAGTTGTTGATCGCCGAATTTCGTGGTGAGATCTATAAAGTAAAGGATATATTTGTTCGGAAAAATAGTTTCGACGCCCAGTTCGTCTATTGCGTCCCTATTTGAAGTGAAGTTTACATATGGTGTAAATCACATGTCATATTCATCATGTATGCTGTTTTTCAAAATCTTGATGTGACCATTGAGTTTTGTCTCACACTATGTATTACTCCTGTATTGTGGGTGGGTTTACAAATATTTAAACTCACCTACATAACACAAAACACCCAGACCCAGTAAAACTATCGGTAGGCTATACAAATATTCTATGTTCCGTGTGGGATTCAAACCCACAACTCGCAGGGCAGCAGCCAATCATTCAACCACTACCACAACCGAGCCCTTCTTCCAGATCTTGCCATGAACGAAGTTGGATTAGATTTATTTATTGATTTATTTATAATCTTTATGCAACAAAAGATATAAAGGCGGACTTAATGCCTTAGGCATTCTCTACCAGTCAACCTTGAGTAGTGGAGAGACAATATGGCAGGTGCATAAAAAAAAGAAAATATTATTTAGACAATAAGTATTACAAAATTATATATAAAACTAAAACTATTTACATAATTAATAAAATATATACCAATTCATTCATTTTTTTTCAATTATTATGAACACAGGACCATTGAGTATAATAAACAAATGAAAGAAACCATCACAAAGACTGACGTCACATTTACTGCTGCAAAAAAAAACAATAAACTTTTCGTGATATAACTCGCAATTACATGCATCCATTCAATTTAAAGATTTATAACCACTAACAGGATGCCACGACTTCGATCAATGATATATAGCGGTTGTTTCCGATGTCCCAAATAGCAGCACTACCTGCCTAAAATAACAATCAAAATAACATTAGCTAATTAACAAGCATAGTTTAAAAACTGCCCATATAATTTATAATTGCGATCCTACGATTCGTTGTCCGTCGTGAATACGAATCGTCGACCACCGGCCGTGGGTTGACACCGTGAATGCTAAGTACATGTTTTTTGCGTCACCTACAGCGATGTCTGTCCGTGATTGCAATTTATTTTCGTTTGCATCAGGGTTAGGTGGTCGGTGCATTTTTAGAGCTTAATTATATTGAAGAGGATATAGTCAAGACTGCAAATGACAAAGAAATC
Source organism: Mythimna pallens (assembly GCA_961205895.1). Lineage (NCBI taxonomy): Eukaryota > Metazoa > Arthropoda > Insecta > Lepidoptera > Noctuidae > Mythimna > Mythimna pallens. Next base: position 24,930,136 of record OY540828.1, on the reverse strand, counting down.
TCGGTCTTCAACGACGATTCTGGAAGCATGTGTGGACATTTTTAAGAGGAAGATTAATAAATACAAATATATATCTAAATTCATTTATTAAATGCTTTATGCGCACGAAAGTACAGAAACGGATTTAATGCATTTCCTGACAGTCAACATTTGAGTGATGCAGAGAAAAAATAGTAGTAGGAGCAATACAAGAGTGAAAATGCGATTACAAAAATAGATATACTAATAAACCATAGATATAATACAATAAATCTACGTTCATTTATGACAGTAACCAGTGATTTTAAAGGTCGAGTCGAGGTCAAGTCTCGAGTACTAGTTTACCTACTCAAATCACTAAAATTTTCAAACAAACAAAAGCAACACAATACAAATTATTTCCTCATCATCTTTTACCCAACACAAGTTTAAATGAATGACGACTGTTCATCTAATAATGACAGTTTCACATCTTTCGTCATTCAAGGACCACACACAAATCATGATCATAACAGAGACCATAATAATTAAAGTCTCACTAACGACTGAAGTACTTTACGACACGTAAGGCTGCAAACATTATTCGAAGATTTATGAGGGGCACGCGAAGATCACGGTATTAATTCGACTGACAGTATATTGACGTAGATCTACAGCGCAGATAGGAAGATTTCTAGCTGGTAACCTATTTGAATAAGACCTCGCCAAGCTGTAAGGCATTGCCAAGATGTTGTGAAAGTTACTGCTAGAGCCAATAATCAAATTGCAAAAGGTAAACGTATTATAAGACCAGATAGTGTATGGGAATTTTATTATGAATTAAGAATAATAAAAAGGATATGATAACATTATGAAGAGTAAAGCAAAAACGGTAAAGAATAAGAATAAGTTAAGAAAAGAATAATAGGAAGTCACTAAGCGTTTTAGTGTTATATTAAAGAATCATTGCACATAATCACATCTACCACATGTTACCACAAGATATGGTGGTGGATATTAAAAGGTCTAAAAGTATGTCTCATTATTTCTGACAACATTAAATGAATTAAATTGAATTTTATTGTTATTTAGCATAATTGTTTAATGTGTGTTTGTGTAAATTGTAATCTGTAGTGTCTTAATATGGGAATAATTTCCTGATAAATAAATAGTTAATAATAATTATCCAGGATTCTTCGGAAGCACAACCTTAATCCAGGCATCGCCATACTCAATGAAGACCACACACGAACGGAAGAGATACCAATCATAGCCTGCTGGCGGCTCCAGGGACCTCATTGTGGGAACTACGTGTTGATAATCCAAGATCGTGTATGAAAATTATGAATGAGATTGATGAAGGTAACATTCTTTGGTTTATTATGTTCATGATAAATCATAGCAAACAGTTTACGTACATAAATAATATTATATTATGTATGGGTACAGAATATAAGAAATTGCTCGATTCTGTTCAATTAATTCTTGAATTTAGTTAAATTTTCACTTTCACGAGCTTTACTATTTTGGTTTTCAAAATTTAACAAAACCTACACATTTTTTATAGTTTTTTTATCAGTTACTATAGATAATAATAACTATCTTTCTCAAACCGCTGAAATAGATGCTGCCAATCCACTATCGATAATAAATATTAGTGTCGAACGCCCACAAAATCCATAGGGTGGTCCTCCACACAGAGTGCAAATCAAAAACATTCACAATATGATAGCATACGCTGCGTAGCATAAATCACGTGTAAAACAATGGGTATAGATACCGGCGATGCTATAAAGATGGCTGATAAAGTGATCGTCCGCCCCCCACCGGCGGTCGCTTCCATCAATCATTATAATAGATGTGGTGTATCCTGCGACGAGGGTAAAGGATTGGTCGGTGTTCATTGAAGAGTTTGTTGTTCTTTCTTGGTGGGAAGTGTCGATGTGTAGTATGTTAGTTAGCAAGTGTAATTACTTACCACTTGTACAATCAGTTTGGTTAACAGATGTTACTTATTCGTTTACAACCTCTGAGAAAGTGTCCTTGGCTATATCATATAATATGGATTTGTATGTGGAGATGATGATGATGGCAGTACTAGCATCTGCCAGCGGCTTTGCGTGCTTAAAAGTGAAAAATTTAATCAAAGAAAATTTACCCAAGGAAACATTCTCCCCGCATAAGAAATATCCTACGTGCTCTTCCAGAACATGGTCTATCCGTGTGCTTTTCACTCAAATTCATTTAGCCGTCCAAGTGTGAAAAAGTAACATACATACAAACTCACTCAATATATTTATAATGAGGATATAGAATATAGGCTCCGGATGCAAAGCTGGACCATATCCTATTCATAATAGGAAGGAGCAGAGATGAGTGGAATGAAGGTCTTTGGCATGCAGTTTTTGTTTTTCTTTAGGTGGGATAATTATGTAATGACAAATCGCGATCTTGGGCAGAGCGAGATAGTGTCAGACTTTTACTGACTAAATATCCACTCCTGTACCTTTTTTGCCTTTGTCTCAGGGCCCCGGGTTTCGTTTTCACACTACCCATGGCCCCAGTAGGCTTCGACCCTGCTGGGCCCCTACGATTATATATATACGTGGAACAATACGCGCCGTCGACGACTTGGGCTTGGTCCGGAAGGTTACCGGACGGTCGGACGGCAGGCTACCCATTGCTAGCAGTCCGCAAGCCCGCGCCTACGGTCTACGGCCTGAAATCGGGATCGGAATCCCGGAGGTGGTTGGGGCGTGAGGAACGTTGCCTCACGCGATCAGCCGCCTCCTTTGCTAGCATTACTGCTTCGCAGAAGGAGGCGACGGGAAACAATAGACTCATAGTAATAATAATGTTCTATTCTAGGACATGGTCTACCCAAGTAGTTTCATCTAAATCCGTCTAGAAATTTAAGCATGAAGAAGTAACAAACACACTCAAAAATTCACCTTCATAACGTTAGTCTGACAATTTAAATAAAAGGTAAAATTCGTTCTAAAGCCGTCAATGGACTTGATCCAACAAAATCTACTTACAATATAACTGCTATTACCTTAAATCTCTTCTAGAATAAGATACCGTCAAATAAACCAAATAGCAGGTCTTATCGTTGTAACTACAGGTCTGGTAGCAACTGCATCACGTTTCTCATGATATCCAGTTGAGATAAATATTTTTACCCCGACTGGCCGCGGGCGCTGACTGAGATCGTCACTTCGTGAACAATTTAGATTAGGATTTGAGACGGTGATTTTCTTGTTGGACTTTTGAGATTAAAATTGCAACGGAGTTAGGAATTCTTGTTTTTTATCTTAACCTGTTATTTGTAAAATGTTTAAATCGTTCATTTATTTTATTTTGAACATACGATATAACAAGAAAAATAAAAAACTGAACTAATTAAAATTACATAATATATACACAATAACTCCTACCTAAAATATGGCGTCCAAAAATTCCTCAGTATCGCTGTCGACTGGAAGTGTGCCCAAAAGGCTGGCGGCACTGCCACGTTGTATCCAAATTCTCTGACCGAGGTAAAAGCCAGCCCTTTGGTCACAAGTAGTGTCAACAAGCCGTTTGTTATTATTTAAAAAGCGCATGAGCACTCGGACCCCACGGCCCAAGAGTCTCAACATCAAACGGCTCAAAAATAACTAGCTACCGACGAGGTTGTTATATTTTCGCCTCAGCCGCAGCGGCAGCACCAGCACAGCGCGACGAGCTAGGAAGATGGGATGGCGCAAGAGTGTCGACACAGGTAGCGTCCCGTACTAAAGGCCTACCCATCTTCCATGGAAATAAAGACATACCGTCCGGTCTCTTACCATCGTCGCGTGCCAGGCCATGGGGTTCCAAAACAGCCGGAACGTCGATGGTGACAAGGGCTCGTCGAATGATGTCATTAATATTAAATGTTTAAATCGTATAACATGTTTTTATAAGGCGGGAAATCAATGTTAGTTTCTAATAATTATACCATTATAAATATTTTATATAGGATATTACAGGAGATGGAACCGGAACCGTGCACTAGCTTCTGACGTTTTATAAGTGCCCATGTAGGCCTATGTGAAATAAAAATTTTTTGACTTGACTTGACTTGACTTGACTTGACTTGATGGACAGATTATATACAGGATAAACGATTTATGATAAATTTTTAAAGTCAAAAAAGGTTGACTGATAGAAAATTCCTAAGGCATTCAGTCTGCTTCTGCGTTAAGTACAGTACTTTTGTGTTAAGTACATAACGCAATCAATAAATAAATAAAAATCATCAAAAATGTCTTTAACCCATTAAATGTCAAATACGAAATATTACGTAACTGATAATGATGGCAAATATCGACTACGTATCATTACGTAGATTGTTAATAACGCAAGCAACCTGGATAAAATAAATGTTAGTGGTGCCTAGCCTACCCACGCAATATTATGTAACAAGACATCCTTATACGGTGCCTAGTGCAAGGTCGAAGCCTACTGAGGCCATACGTTCGTTTCTGAAAGGAAAACCTGGAGTTCTGGAACGAAGGCAAAGAAGGAACATAGAAGTGAGTTTTAATCGGTAAAAGTCCGACACGCCCTCTTGCGCCGCCCAAGAGCAGTAGAAGTCATTGAATGATATCCAAGCAAAAAAAAGACGTCCTTCCATAAACTGGTATCCGTGATGCCAACTACGAAGTATTACGTAGCAGGCTATTTGTATGGTAGGCACTGATTGTGATTTGACGGTTAACTTCAGCATTCTATTGGTTAAATATGATCACAATCAAGAACATAAAAGTTTCACAAACGGAACTCGTCATTTGTAAGCCGACAAACATCACACATCACCTAAGTGACACATTATAGTCTGCAACAAATACAATCCGATTCAATTTAGCATATCTGTGGTCAAAGGCGCCGCCCCCTCTCGGCACTGACCCCCGGATCAAAGGACCCGACGGTCAATGAAATGATTGTGCTCCTCTTAACTTGCGATGGTACAAGTGTAATTTTTAAACTTTGAGGAGGATGTTTTGCATGTCATTTGTTTTTGAGGGGGGTGTGGGAGGGAAGGGAGGGGTGATAATAAATTAAGGAGAGCGGCAGGATTGGTAGGAGTAAATAATATCTTTAGACACTCATTATCAAGATAACATACTATCAAAAGGTTTTGTAATCTTGTGAAATGACTTGTTTTAATATACTACATTTTAATACAATTGGAGAAAGTTTATCATTGCCACCGAGGTAGAATTCACCCGAACCGCAGGCGAGGGTGTGCAACCAAGTGCAGCAGTGAAAAATTTCCACGTGTATCCAACGGCGTTTTTCTATATACTTACAAAGTGATAAATAAACGGGGGTTGGTTGGCGACTCGTGAGGAGGGTCGCTTAGCGCCCAACCTGATACGATACATACAATAAACTGGCGGGAGAGAACTCACGCACCTTTCCACACTAGGGCGTAAAATAGTTAATTGTGTGCTTGAAAAAGGTATAAAAGCAGATTTTCAAGTAAGTGTATTAAAAAACATTATCACGCCTTTACCCATTCCTTAAAGATTTACATAAACAGTGATTGTTTATCTTTGTGAATTTTATTCACAAAGATAAACAATTGTGATTGGATTGGTGAATGGCACTCAAGTAGAACGGACGTGTGTTGACGTTAAAATATCTTTAAGTAATCTGTGACCTAGAAAATAAGTCGCGCATTTTTTTTGCGAAGTTAGTAATTAATTTCAAGTAAATAATTATGAGTGTTTGACTAACTATTATGTCAGATATGGAAAAGAGCCCTCGGAGTATCCCAACTCCTCCATCCCATGCACTTGAAGAAAAATTTGAAACGGTGGACACCAGTGACATTAGTAATTGGTTGATCTCAATAGAAAAATACCTGAACGAAGTCTGTTCCATAGCTCAAGAAGGAAAGTTAAATTCCGATCAAAAGCTGAAGATCAGCTCCCTGTCGCGCAAGATAGGACATGGCGTTTCGCAGATGGCAGTTTTTTACCAGGACTTGAAGTTAAAGGCTAAGGAAGTGGGAAACTCTGTTCGAGAGATAAAAGAAAAATGCGACCTGACAAACTGCCTTGAAAATTTCCAGCACACCATTCAAACAAGCATTCAAGAAAATTGGACCAAACCAACGATGGCAGATAAAATTTCATTCGCTGACATAGTCAAAACTAATAAAAATAATTATTTACGTCCCAATAACCTTAGCTCTATTGCAATTTATCCAACTGATAAGAATAAATCGAGTGACGATACGAAATCGCTTGTCCAAAAAATAATACGTCCTGAACAAATGAAATTACACGTTAGAGGATTGCGCAAAACAAAAAACGGAGGTGTTATCATTAGCACGGAGACAAAAGACGATATAGAGAAACTTAGGAAATCATCTCAACTAAGTGGTTCCGGTCTGAAAGTGGAAGAGCCCTATAAGAGAAGACCGAGAATTGTAGTAATAGGAGTACCGACTGAGTTAAGTGACCAGGAAGTGTACGATTGCATTTATGAGCAGAACCTGGCTGACAAGCTGCCTAATTTACCCCGTGACTCTTTTTTGGCCTCTATAAAATTAAGTCACAAGTCGGGTAATAAAGAGGGACCTACATGCAATTATGTTCTAGAAGTAACGGCTAGCATAAGAAAGGCGCTTATAAACCAAAGCCGAGTATTTATTAATTGGACATCCTGCCCAGTGAGGGACTTCACACTTGTGACCAGGTGCTTTAAATGTCAACAGTACGGGCATGCTGCGAAGACTTGTCGCGAAGCTGTCTATACATGTGCTCTTTGTGGTGAACAAGGCCACCAGTGGATGCTGTGCGATAAAACAGCTGATCAGTCACAGTGTGCAACGTGCATGCGTTTTAATAAACCATGTAATCACAAGACAGGCGATCAAGACTGCCCGGCTAGGAAAATTGCTGAGACAAGACTCATAAATTCTATTGATTATAATGAGGACACGTAAATAGCGACGTCGTTTTTGTTTTCTGTTACCCATTCGAGTTTTATTGCATAATGTTACTAATAAATTATATACCTAGTACCAATTTTATTTTAACAATTTTACTGATTGTGCTAATAAAAACTAGTTTACAAAATCGTTACTTTGCAAAAAAATATAATGTAATGTTGTGACACAATAATGTCTTACGATGATGAAGATTTGTTGACTAAGCACAGTATTCGTCATAAATTTGAAATAATATTGTTCATAAGTTATTTACTTTAAGTTTAATGAGTTTTAGTTATATTTATTAACATATAAGCACTTTAATAAGTTACCTGAGATACAGGTTTTATACCTAGTTCAGGTAGAATACAATTTTGTACCTTTACCTCTAGATTAAGCCCTTAATGTATAAATATTTATGTAAATCAAAAAATTCAATAAAACATATTATTATTATTATATTATTATCTCTAGTACACCAAAATTTCCGCAATTTATGTTTACGTGCCTAGTGCTTGCTTTTGTGGGAGCAAGCCTCTTGCCGTCGACCAGGCACAAGTCCAGGTTTCGGGCTGCTACTGAAAAATTGTATATCGAAAATCCTAATAACATTTTGCACGACCCCTTTCTTAGCAGTAACGCTTGTAGAAACGAGACCAATGCTGCAAGCAGTTTTAATCATTCCATTCTTAATAAATTGGAAACTCACAAAACGTTAACTATTTAATTTAACGTTTCGTGAGTTTGTGAATGTGATTTGACCATTACATATTTACTGTATGGACTTTAAAAGAGACTTTGACCCCTGAGTTTGTTTCTGTGTTTCTTCTCAGGGTAGTCAGCTAGGAAACACCGGCCTCATCTACTTTAAAATGACGAAAAAGAAAATTACGTGTAAAAGTGTTTTATAAACCTATTTGCAGAATAAATATCATTTATCATTTATAGCTGATCGACTCTTCGCGTGATCATAGGGCTGGGCTTTTCTTCTGTCAACAAATCAGCATTGCTATATAAGGTGCCAATGTTGCCAGCGATCAAGGTACTTTTACCATTGACATCGTTATGTTTTTTTTATGTATAATATAATATTCCACAACTATCACACAACGTCGTCTAGTCCCAAGCTAGGTAGAGCTTGTGTTATGAGTACTAGACAACTGATAAACATACTTATATATTTCTGAATACATACATAATAAAGATAAATTATACCCAGACACAGAACAAATGATCGTGCTCATCACACAAACATTTGTCCTGGGTGGGAATCGAACCCACGACATCCGGGATAGCAGTCAGGGCCACTAACCACTAGACCAACAGGCCAGTAAAATGTTATGCGCAATGTGTTATTTTTCTACCCGTTTGTACATATTATTATCTTCAGTTTGTATATGTACCTACTTATTAAATTATAATATTTATTAATAAAGATGTATATATTGGAATTATAATCTTTGTTTACTCTCAACCTAACCAAAAAAGCGTACTATAAGGATAAAGACTATGTCGAAGACACGCTTGTTTGGCAATGACTACTTCTGCACATGTGGCCCCCTAGTAACTCATTATTATTGTGTCTATTATCTGCTCCATCTTTGTTTTAATATATACATTTTTTTTGTAACACATTGCTTTTGTAATATATTTGAAATTATTTGGACTTCAACTACCTTAAATTGGTTAGTAACTTATTTTGTTAACATCTCATTTATTGGTAGTTCTAATTATTCATATTTTTTTTGCTTTTTTTTATATAGCCTATTTTTATTATGTGAATGTGAGAACACTGTAGACTCCACGAATTCTTAGATTACTTCCTATTACGACTCAGTTTTTTTAATATGATTATTTTTATTATGCTGTTGGGTACAATATTGATTGCTCTACATTGTGCTTACATAATATCTATTAATACTGTGATATGAAAATATTGTAAACAAACACTTTTTAAAAAAAAGTAACCATGGGTTTTCTTGCCGGTTTGGAACCGTGCACTAGCTTCTGACGTTTTATAAGTGCCCATGTAGGCCTATGTGAAATAAACATTTTTGATTTGATTTGAACATATTTGTCTATAAAATTCATGAATTCTCAAAAACTTCAACAACATCATACTCTTAAAGGCGACTGAAAGCCCATATGATTGGTAGTAAAACAGATAACACCCTTATGAGTGGCCCATCCGACCCCATGATCTGCGGCTCATCCCTTGCCGGGTCGGATACCGATGACCCCAGATTATTGGGGACGTTAATACAAATCACTTAAAACGTTTTATCAGTAGCTTGGGCTTTATCTGCTTTGGGTTGTTATAGAGTTTGTTTGAAATATTTTATATTTCGAATATGATGGGAATGACCCTTGATACACATAGATGTACATCTATCTTCTATATAAAAGGTGAAACTGACTGACTGACATATCAACGCACAGCCGAAACTACTGGGACTAGGAGCGTGAAATTTTGCACAAGGATTTCTTTTATAAAGTAGGCGAGCATTAAGAGAAAATTTTCCAAAATTCATCCCCTAAGGGGATGAAACGGGGGTTCAAAGTTTGTATGGAGAAACCTACTTTCACGCGAGCGAAGCCATTGGTAAAAGCTAGTGAATACTTATAATAATATTATAATGTAATATAGTTTATTTTTTTGTTTTTTTGTTTGTAGGAGGTAATCTCTGAAAATACTGGGTCAATAGCGAAACATTTTTTTCACTGATAGAAAGCTGCTTTATTCCTGAGTAACATAAGCTATATTTTATGTATGCGGACAAAGTCGCGGGCTAAAGCTAGTCTATGATAATTATGTGTGTATTTAGAAACATTTAAGTATGTAATATCAGTTGTCTAGTACTCATAGCATAAGCTCGGCTTAGTATCACCATCATGTCTGTATACCCTAATAGTTAAGACAGAACTGTACTCACAGTGCACCAAATGCCTCCAGTTATATTTAAGTCCCGTGACATAAAGACTATTGCCATTAATTGTATTTTATTATTATTATTATTGATACGCTCGCGTTTAACAACTCCCACACCTGGTGGTAAGCTATAATGTAGTCGGTGTTGGATCACACTTACCGAAAAGTAATCTATACACTCTTAACATAAATACCTCCAGAAAACACAAACCACGTCAAGAAATTCCACTGAATATCTCCCTAGTCTTGGAACATACTTAAATTTTCAAATAAAAATCTGGATCTATAACTACATCGTCCATTTAAAATACCGATCATAAATAGATTGCTGACTTCCACGTATATCGATTTATTCGTATAAAGTAGTTGTGACGTGGACGTATCAAAGCAGTACAATTATGCGATCGATGGCCGTTTACCTGGAAATAATTATACTAGGAATGACATGAAACCGTTTAGTAATGAAAGCATATTATTTCTTTTCATTTTTGATGACTATTTCTTCAGTCAGTTAAAATACTTTAAAAAAATTATTTTTCACTTTGCATGCAGCTAAGTAATAGAATTCCCTGCAGGAGTCTGTGTTTTCTCATAGCTACTTTATAACCTGGGTTAGCTAGTCTCGCTTGCCATGATCGTGGTTATAGATTAAACATGAGTATAAACAATAAAAAGGAATTCATAGTAATTGGGTCAACCAACTGCATTACCATATCTACGATTAAATTTAACATCTATATTTCCAAGATAATTACTGACGTAAAACCAATAATTTCAGAATTCTTAATCTCGATACTTAAGTTAACGATGATTCACTACAAAAATTACACTGAATATCTTTAAAAAATGATACCCAATATAATATGCATGGTAGTGTAACATGTAATTTGGACCAATTTGGCTTCGCTCCATTATATAATCATGTCTACGAAAGACGTATTTTGGATGTACTTAACATTTTCGTTATTATTTACGTAATTTTACGACTTATGATTAATTTTTGACGTTAAATATATTGGCCTGTCATTATTCAATTCTCTTGAATTTATATGAAAAATGGTAGTACACAAAATTGTATAGTTGTGTATCTTTTAGAATGTATAAAAGACGGCTTAAAATTTCTCAGCTTTTCATTTTTATCAGTATGCATTTACTGCTTATCTACACCATCTTTCTCCCACAGTATCAATCGCGTGATAAAACGAAGAAGATTTTAATAATAAGTTAAATTATCACAAAAAAGTAAATGAAAGACGAATTATAATGTGTTTGTCCTTGTAAAGAAGAATTCTCAATTTATTCAGGAACTGATTTATCACTTTAAGTTTACTACTTATATCTATTCTTTTCGATTTCTTCATAAGCTATAGAAAAACGTTCTGAAATAGGTTCATCATCATTTCCATAGTTTTCACACATACCCGAAAACAAAATGTACTCAAACATTTTGCATCACTGTATAGTCTAATAACTCACTGACATCCTCATTATCATTTTGAACCCATTTATGCTACACCCCTGCTATTAAGGCTATTATTCATCCACAGTATCACGCAATTTCCGCCCTTTTGTTTCTGGCAACAAAAGACAAATTACCGCAGCAATGAAAGGTAGTACTGCAAATATAAGGGATGATATCCATCGTGGCTGTATATTGGCCACAAAAGGAGCAATCATTGCTCCTAATTTTGAACTAGATGAGCTTAGAGAAAAGCCCATATTTCTTATTGGTGTCGGGTATAGTTCTACTACGTATAAGTAAATAACGCAAAAGTCAACAAAAGCAGACAAAACTCCAATCACGCCGAATATAGGTGATACCCAGATTCCGTTGGGAATCACGAGTAGTATTATCATTGCCACTCCGATGATGACCAAGGCACAAATCGTGGATGCTCTCCTTCCGTATACTTTTACAATGACTGTCACTAATGGTGATATTGGCATCTGAAATTAACATTTTACAACAATTTAATATTTCGTGACTACATTTTCATTTTTTTTTTATATTTATAAAAATTAGTAATGTGTTTAATGATAAAAAAATGATGCTGATACTACTAATAAATTGGATCTCATAAAATAATATGATTTATTATATGTTAATAAACACTGTTATCGTAAAAAAAAGGAATCCAACCAACCAACATACACGGTTCTACTAGATTGTTACCAATTTTCCTGCGAATATAATCTGCAATAAAGTTGTTTTATATCTAGCAATTTGTAATGATTGTCTGAGTTTTGGCGATATATGACTCCAATTACAATTATAGTTACTTGTTTTAATAAAAGTTAATAAATCAAACATCTAAGCTAGCCAATATTTGATCGAAAATCCAATAGAATGTTACATGAACTAGGAAAAAACATATCGACAGCATGCACTTCCTATGACATTTAATAATTACAAAAGTCACGACTATCCATTACGTTAAAGCAGCTAACGACAATTCAACTGACCTGTATAACTCCAATAACAGCCGCAATTATGAATATATTCGATCCGAGTACCATGTTGTATTGATTGATACCAAAATAGCATACCCCTGCCACAAACCACACGATGCATGATGACATCGTTATCATAGATAGTCGCTTTGTCTTGAATAAGTCACAGTAGTTCAGGTGTTGAGGTTTGTTGGAGTTAAGTTTTAGCTCTTGGAGACTATTTTTAACGTTGTCTTCAATGTTGGTGGTGTTACGCTTGTTGCTGGAAAAAAAGTAATATTAATTACTTTTTGTATATTTATTAAAGTTGCGAGACAAGTATTTAAGATTTATATGAATCAACCAAAACTTTCAAGTCAACATTCAATTTCATGGACTACTCATCAGTCTTTGCAATATTCACTATCAGTGTTTTACGATAAATAATAAATTCGTTATTTATTATGTCATAGATATAATAAGCGATACTAACAATTTAGCAGCTTTAGTCATTAGCTCAATGGTTTTGTCAGCTTTGCCGTTCGCCATCAACCATCTCGGTGTCTCCGGCAAAAAGAATAACAACACTAATATACCCGCAGATATACCACCAAATTCCAATAAATATACTCTCCACGATGTGGCGAAATACGCAAAACCTGAAAGTGTAGCTAAGGCTATTGAATCAGGAAGTATAGATAAGGGGCCAGCTAATTCTCTATGTTGAGGTCCTACTACTTCCAAAATGTAAACAGAAGTTATAGACATAATCCCTCCACTGGCTAAGCCTACAAAGAACCTTAGAGTAGTGAAGGACCAGTAGTTTGGAGCAAACGCTGTACTTATCGTGAATACGACGTCGATGAAAGCAGATAGGATCAAAGCTTTGCTGCGACCGAATCTGAAATTGAAAAGAAACATATGTGAACTGACACACAAAAATATGAACAGTATTACAATAGAATTAAAGATAAGTAAATATGTACAATTACTAAATACCTATATAGAGACCTTTGCCTATATTTCAAAAAAGGTTGAGCCTTAAAGAAAAATGTTTTTTAAAGTCTTAATGAATTTGTGTCACATATCGACTAAGGAAAGTAATTTCAACCTTTATATTGAAAGGAATCAAATATTTGCACAACACTTTTAACGGTAGAATTAAAATTGGCCACATTTATGTTAAGATCGTACCATTTTTTACATCTATTTTATTTACATTGTAGAAAATAAATTATTATGATTATGAACAACAATTATTGTTATAGTACGAGCTTATAGGGACTTTAGTTTTCGTCATGACTATTTTAAAATGGATGTTTATCTCGTTTAACAAATTGATATACGAAGAACTCTCAGGTAAATCTCACCTGTCAGAAATCCAACCAAATGCAGCAATACCGGCCACTAATCCAAACATGAGAACCATTTGCGTGAAACTTGCCATCCAAGCTCTACCACAAATTAAATCAAAGTTTGATGTAAAACTCTGTTCAAAAACATTTTTATCAAACTCATATTCTATACAGTCATTGTAACAGGTTGAATTTTCAATTAGCATCGTAACATTACTATTTAATCTTTTACAAACAAATTTGGTAGCTGGTGTTAGGAATAATATTGATAGAATGTTCCACATAGCAATCAGTCTTCCCAAACCTACAACTGTTACAGCTATAGCCTGCCATCTTCCAAATGCACCCATTGACTTGACTACATAATCATCTTCAAAGTTTTCTTTTACATCTCCTTCTTCTTGTTTTTGTTCAACTTTATAGCTGTCGTGAAAAATATTAAACTTCATATTGTCAGCAAACGCCGTGGCTCTGAAAATAACATTGAAATATTGTCTGTTATACTGTAAAAATATTTTGACATTGTAATAATATAATTAGGTTGCAACACTTTATTATTATGATCACGACTAGACTATTTGTCATGCTATGTTGAGTCGTAAAAATTAATATGCCTTAGCATTATGATGCCAAGTCATATTTGTCGTGGGATTAAATGAACGTTTTTCTTTACAAGCATGATCATTAGGATAGTAAATATTTGGCAGTAACGTTACTTTTCATACGGTATTAAAATGTCTATGACACTAATTTATTGCGTCCATTATGGGCATGATGTCATTAATATCGTCGTACCGTAGGTTAAGTACAAATTTTACAAGTAATTAATTAGCCTTAGATTAGAACAGGAACCATTTGAAAGTTCTATTACTCCGAAAAAAACTACTAATTTCAATTTAATTCATAACTTTTCACAGATCTAATTTTAATATAACATTTTGGGGTGCAGAAATACCTCAAAAATAATGTATATTGTCTTTCTTTCTAAATAATCATACTGAAGAAACAGCATCTGCATAATAATCTACAAACAAAGAACTACCAACACCTACCCATCCCAAGATTGGAAACCCGATAGCACTTTAAAAATAAGTCTTCAGAATTCATACGAGGCTTAAAACGTTCCTCGTTAAGTTAAACATGTCGGAGGCACATATAATAACACATCGGTGGCTGCAAGCCTGTAATTTGAGGCACTTTCGAGTCACTCAATCAGGTAAACGCCGAGTGAAGCCGTTACTTAAAGCCCGACACTCGAAACGTTATATAATTCCATGTAATTGTGTTGAAAACTTTTTGAAAACAAAAGTGTATTGTGACGAAATGGAAGTGGTCTGTAATTTCAACGTGAGGGGTTATTGAATTCTGAGCGCTAGCTTTGTCAATTTAAAAGTAATGTGTGTGGAATTAGAGGCCGCTAAGTGCGGTTGCCGGTTGCTTTTTGGTTTTCGTGGGTTTTGTTCCTTCATGTGTTATT
The DNA here is from genome assembly GCA_961205895.1 of Mythimna pallens. Lineage (NCBI taxonomy): Eukaryota > Metazoa > Arthropoda > Insecta > Lepidoptera > Noctuidae > Mythimna > Mythimna pallens. The sequence goes on along the minus strand of OY540828.1, from coordinate 24,915,020 downwards.
GTTTGTTACAGCTGTTTGTCGTTTGCAAGCTGTTGTTTGCGTGTTAGTTAATTACCACCTTCAATATTTGAACAACTTCTTCCAATAAATTTACCCAATACATGCCCAATACATGCTCACACTTATACTGTTCGTATAATTATCATTGCCATCTTCTTCCTGGCCAAATTATTTGGGGTCGGCATAAAAATCAGAAATCTTTAGTTCTATGTTATTGAATTCATAGTTTCCTCCTTAAAAATCACTGAATGTAACAAGCTAGAACTACAAAGTATAACCGAAGCCAATTCTCCATCACCCATCTAAGTAAATACTACCACATGATAACCAATCCTCTTTCCGTGTTACGAAACTATCCAAAAGACTGACCACACAAACGCGAGCCCCCTTCATCATCAGCGGCAATACTGGCAGACCTTTCAGTCTAACTAATGGTTATCGCGTATAATGTGCGGCCTAACCGCAGCGCTGGACGCGAGATGAGTAATCGGAGAACTTGATAGAGGTGGGAAGAGAATCGATACGAGTGGGTTTAGTTTATGTGGTAATGATATATGAAAAATAGCCATTGTCCATGCCCATTTTGTGTGCAGACATTATAATGATTTTGGATTGGCTATACAACACTGCACATAGGCAAACGAGTCAACAGAAGATTTTAAAAGTGCAAAGTTACTAAGATTATCAAGATAGTTAGCGTAAGCAACAATGGTATTATTTTTGTTGTTAAAATATTAGTAAAGTTGATTTGCGATCCTGGTTCTTCTAAATATATAGAATATTGCTAATTATAAAGGATTTTTATATCTTTAAGACTGTAGATATCTTCCATATTAAACTACACTTATGTTGAAATAAAAATTGAGTAAGAATAAAGACCAGTGACACTGAACGCAATTAAAACTATTGGGAATTCATAGAATAACTATGTAAGTTCAAAACCCTTCAACTTGGCGTGGGAAACCATTATATAACTTCCGAGGGAGTATCAGACTTTTACTGACTAAAACCTGGGTCTGTTTCTGTTAGCATAGCATAATCAGCCTTTTAATGTTCCCACTGCTGGGATTCAGGCCTCCTCTCTCTAGGAAATGGGCCGTAATCCACCACGCGGGCCTAGTGCGCGTTGGTGAATGTCACATGTCTTTGAATTTTTGGTTTTAGGAAATGCCAGTTTCCTCACGATGTTTTCCTTAACCGTTTTGAGAGAGTGATGATGAAATAAATTACACAAAGTAATGCGCCTGGCTGGGTTTGAACCCGCGACCTACAACTCGTACGTCGGGGCGATTACCACTCGGCCACCACTGCTCTCACTTTTAAACAATGGATTTCTATAATCTGATACACTGACAACTTTTGAACGCAGTTAAGGTGTGTTGATCGCGTTCAACTTCATTGATAAAATTCGCCTTCAGACGAGTTTTATCGATTGTATTGATCGATCAACCTAAAAATCGATACTCGTCTACAACTAAACCACCTCTATACCCAGCCACTTACAGCCACAGATTTATAGCCCCCTGGAGCCCCAGTCACCGGTCATTACCATGATCGGACACGCCGTCACATCACTCCTTAATATCGGGCCGGGGCAAATTGATGGGAATGCCTCCGATTTGCTTTGCCCGTAAAGTGGACTGTTTGTGGGCAAACCGCTCGTTAACTTGCAGCACTCATTTTGTTGGGTGGTTTTGGAATTTCATCGTGAGGTTCTTGTTTTGAGGTTTGAAGACTTTTACGGTCTAACAGTTGGTTAGGTCGACGTCGGAAATACAGCCCTCAAATACTTAGACATCATGAACTGATAGTTTTAACCCCTCGAGCGCCGATTGTACATACGTCTGTACAACTTGAGTGACCTTGAAAAACGCTTAATTGTCGTTTTGTACATACGGGTGTACGAAATTTATTTGGCCGAAAATGTTGATCTCTATATCTTCGTTTTTCCTAGAAAAATCCAGAAAAAGATATTTTATTTTTTTGGTGATTTTACGTAAAAACGTGCAATAATGTAATAATAATACCACATACGATATATAATATCCGGCTTCGGAAATGTCGACTGATCACAAACTGATCGCAAGTAATGCGATTAACTATTGAAAATTCATTCAATATTATTACAAAAGCTTTTCTTGAGGTGGGAAATCATCAAATGTCTTCCCCGCTCTAGGGTGGGCGTATCAGACTTTTACTGACTAAACCCGCCTTATGTTCCTTCATTTTCCTTTTGTGTTCTAGGGCCATTTTTCTCGCAAATCAACATTTTGATTTGATGCATCTCGTTTCAGATACATACCTAGCTTTTACAGTTAGGTATCTACTACAATAAAAAAAAAAAAAACAAAATACAAATCGTAATTTTAACAACAAGCAATCAATAAAATATTCCTAATTTAAATAAAAATCCATTGAAAATTAAAACCTACAATTGTATAGACACATTCACATTTATCTCTGAGAACGATTTTTTTTTTAATTTACTCGGTGAAGTGGCGAAGCAAACGGCGAGAATTCTTCGTCTCGTCCGTCGTAAATATTTCAGAGAAGAGTTTTTAATCAGTCGTCAAGCGATTTACAAATTAAACAGGGGCCGTGTTATGAAGAAATATCGCAAGCTGTGAGTGTGTATTTCCATTAGCTATAGAAATAACAGAGCGATAAAAAAAAAATGGGATTGTTAACATCAAAGCTTTATGAGACTTCTAAACTAGAGCTTCCATGAGTGATGAAAACAATATAGGTACGTCTTGAGGACCGCAAAGGGTCCGCAAGGCTATATTTAAATATTGGCAGACTTTTCCATCACAGCTAGTATCGTATAGTTCGTGCCCAATCGATGGAAGAAGAACGATTTTAGCACTAAAATAATGTCGAATTTAGACTTTTTAAAATATTAGGAGCTTGGTAGTACTAGTTATAGATCGAAAGCTCAAGAGAAATTCTTTGCCATAGTGAGTGGACTAATATTATATTAGACTGTAAGATAGTGTGACAGTCCGCAAGAAAAATGACAGCGAATCTGCAAAAAAAAGGCTACATTAATGCAAATCTCGTTTCGTACGTACAGTGAAAACCAACGCGAAATAAGAAATATCGTCGGCGGAGGATCCCCGCAAAAAGCTCGCAAATTTCGTCATCAATTATCATTATTAGGGAGCGAAGCAACGGAGACGGCGGTAATTGAGTTTTATAAATGGTGTCGGCTGGCGGCGACGTGACTGTCATAAATAGTCACGTGACAACTCGCGACCCTGAAATAAGCGCGCTCGATTTTTGAATATGAGTTCTGCTCTTTTGTTTTCTTCTTTATCGTGTACCGTCAAACGGGGTGAATAGGAACGCAGGGGTAAATAGGAACAAAACTTTAGTTAGGTTTTTCACATTGGTATATATTTATATAATTGATTTCTATCAAAGCATCCGTTTTTATTACAATTAATGAATAAATAGGAGGACTTAAAAGCTGGGAAAAATTGTTAATTAACGCGAAGATCCCCTTCAAACTTTTGTTCCTATTCACCCCTGCGTTCCTATTCACCCCGTTTGACTGTATATGTCGTGGCCAGATCGTAGAAATTGATCACTTCATGATATGGCCAACTAAAACTAGCCAGATCGTTTAAACTTTAACATTTGATGATATGTCAAGCCTCGTTTGGCCATAGTATCATTGATGTTGGATTTTTATGATAGTAATAGGTCTAAAGAAAGTAGGCCAAATGAGGATTGAAATAAATCATCAAATTTTAATGCTTAAAACGGCCTGGCCAGTTTTACTTGGCCATATCATGAAGTGATCAACTTCTATTATCTGACCACGATATATACACCAAACATAACTCATAACGATTAAATAGTTCATGCACAAAGGCGAGCTTAATTCAAGTTTTCTCCAAGAAAACACTGGGTGCTACAGAGAGATCAAATCACATAAAATTAAATCAAAGCATGTATTACAAATAATATACCTACAAATGGTTTATTTGAAACTAGCTTCTGCCAGTGGCTTCGCCCGCGTCAAAGTAGGTTTCTCCATACAAACTTTGGACTCCCGTTTCATCACCTTAATGGGTGAATTTAGGAAAAATCTTCTCTTAGTGTTCGCCTACGTCATAAAAGGAAACCTGATGCAAAATTTCACTTTCCTAGTCCCAGTAGTTTCGGCTGTGCATTGATATGAGTCAGTCAGTTTCTCCTTTTATATACATATATATATAAACCATTTGTTGTTCATCAAAGAATAGACCTCTATGGAGAGGAACGTGCAAAAAAACTCCATCTTTGTTTTGCTTATTTTGCTGTCTACTGTCATAGACGATCACGCGATGAGTCGAACTTGAACGATTCCAGAACGATTTTTGAATAAGAGTTCTCTTTTGTTTCCTTCCTTTTTCAAATTTTGTTTTTTCTTTATTTAGTTTGCTGTTTGTTATCATAAAACGGTTTTATTTATCTATGATTAGTACAAAGCCATTTCTTTATTGTGGCAGGGCAAACCAGTAGAACCTGGATTTAGCGCTGTTTATTCCAAAGTCTTTTTTCTCTTGATTTTTAAGGATTGGGATGTCCTCACTGTTAGGCAGACCTTCGTATTGCGTACTGTGCTTAAAACTTAAAAAACACCCCGTATTACAATTTGACCCAAAACTCCATTTGGATAAGCGACGGAAGGGTAGGGTATGGCAAACACAAACTGTTTGAACAGCGCACTCGCATAATTTCTTATTCTTTATTGGACCTTACTTATATAATAAGCTAAATCAAACCCTCAGTATCTATCCAATGACGTATTACAAATGAAAAACCTCAGTAACCAAATATCTTAAAGGTTTGGACAATAGGGGTACCGAGGACTTGTTGATACCGTTAAGTTGACTCGCCAATCTCATTCAATAAAACATTGTTCCTCAGCCTTCCTACTCTTTTATCATTGCACATTATACCCGCTACTGTATTCGCTCCACAAGCACAATACCTACACATACATAATCTTATTCCCTTTTAGACAAGCACCATTCCATTCCACAAGCACAATCATAAATATTTCCTTCTCGCACTACTTTTACTCAAAAATTCTTTGCCAATTTCCTAAATATTTTAACTCCTTTTGTTTTTTTTTATTTTTCGTATTTTTGTTTTTATCGATTTAAACTTTGAATAACATCTCTAAATTACTATGAAACAATGTTTAGTTTATAGGTACCCATACCCAGAGACCTGGTGACCTGTAATACAGATTCTTATGGAAACCTAATTTAGGCACCAGTCTCTCACTTAGTTAAACCTCGGTGTGCAAATTGTAAAGTGTTAGCAATTGTTAGTACACGTCTTTTGCGTTATTTGAAATCTAATGGACGCCCCTGACCCTGCTTTTGTTGCAGGTAGATTATCTAAAAAATTGACCATTGTAGAAAAGACTTCTCTTCGCCCGTGGTAGGTCCACGGGCGCCTGTCATCCATGACCAGATCAACATAACAATTCAATGTACAGAAATCTTTCTCCAAAATTAAAACAGGAAGTAATGTTTACAAATTCGTGAGATGAAAGATAAAGACTTTAAAACGGTCACTAATTAACGGACGAAGATATTTCCTTCATTCCGCCATTTTGATTTTTAGGGTTCCGTATCTAAGTCGATAAAAACGGAACCCTTATAGGATCACTTTGTTGTCATCAAGACGGTTTTCGAACGCGTGGAGGTATGAAGCTGAAATTAATATCAGATACTCAAGACTGCTATCCAAAGGAGCATTGAAAAAATCTTACTTCTAAGTCTACGTATTCTAAAGATAAGGCCTTTAGACGCATATTTTGACATTTGCTAGGAAATCTAAAAATTAAGGGTGCTTCCTGTTGACCTAGAATCTTGAAATTTCGCATGAAGCAAGGTCTCATAGCACAAGTTCAGGAAAAAGTCTGAAAACTGTTTTGTAGCAGCATCACAAAAAAGCTTTTACGATGTTCCGAAAACTCAATTCGAGATTTGAACTATCTACAACTACTCGTACATAGATAAGTTAGTACGGAACCCTCGGTGCGCGGGCCCGACTCGCACTGTCTTGACCGTTTTTTTCTGTATGTGTTGCTGTTCTTAATGTGCGGTGTTGATTGATGTGTTGTGGAAATTAAAAGATGATTGGTAATGTGTGGTGTCCATTATCTAGTTTTTTTTTTTTTTTAAGAAATTGTGATGTTCACAATCGGATTCTTTGTCAAACAGGTTGTGGGTTGTCAAACATTTTATGCAGGAAATTGTTGAAGTAATCGTTTACCGTTTAATTATAAAATGGGGCACAATGATAATAAAATAATTTAACCGTTTAAAAGAGCACAGTTGCTTATCAGCCTGAAACAAATTGAATGGCTAGTGGTAATAGATGATTAAAATTATACACCTAAAATTAAGTTACCCGAAAACTTAATTTTAGGTTAATCTAATGATAGTGATAATGGCAATCAGTTGGGCATGCCACTATCGCGGCGTTAAGTCCCCTCTTTGAGGAGTGGTTACAGAGTAGCCATGACGTCCTCACTTTCCGCCTGACGCAGGTCCTCATTGGACTTGGTTGTTTCGAGAGTTTCGTGTGTCGGTTTCGGCGAGATGAAACGCCCGGATATCGCAATTTTGTGGATCGCTTGGAGGACACGGTGGAACATACGATGGAAGTCTGCTGGGCGGAGTACCTATGTATGCTTGTGATCTTGGTAATCAGCCATGGTCTGGGCCGAGAGAGAATGGGGAGCAGTCACCTTCTTCTGCGAAGCAGTAATTCGAGTGAAGGAGATGGCCGAAATCGTGTGGAAACGGACATCCACACACTACAGCAACCGTAAGTGCGGGTTGACAAACGACGAACAATGGGTAGCTCGCTGTCCGACCGTTACGTAAGGACCGAGCCCGAATTATCGACGGCACGTAGTGTTTCATGCGTGCTTCAAAAGAAACGTCATCAAAACCGGAGGGGCCCATCAGGGCCACCAGAGTTTTTGAAAGAGTCACCATAGTCCTAAAAAGCAACTGAGGGTCACACGTTGGTTTTAGTCAATAAAAGTCTGACACGTCTTCTTGCTCCACCCTAGGGCGTGAGAAGTCATTTGATGATTTCCGACCTCAAATAAAAGTGCAATCAGTTGCCAGGGTTTTGAGATTGTTCGAAAGAGTCTTTGTGACCCTAGAACGTAAAAAAAAACAAATGAAGGAACATAGCTGGATTTTAGTCAGTAAAGTATGACGCCCTCTTGCTACACCCATTCATTGTCATCATCATTATCATTTCAGCCGAAAGACGTCCACTGTTGGAAATAGGCCTCCCCCAAGTCTCGCTATAACCACCGGTGCATCTCGCATCCATCGGATTCCCGCGACCCTCACCAGGTCATCGGTCTACCTTGTGGGAGACCTTCCAACGCTGCGTCATCCAGTACGTAGTCGCTATTCCAGAACCTTTCGTCTCCATCGGTCGATGAATGATGATGGTCGGCTCGAGCAATGTGCCCTGCCCACTGGCACTTAAGTTTGGCAATTCTCCGAGCTAGGTTGGTAACCTTGGTTCTCCTTCAGATATCTTCATTTCCCATTCACCTGGAGGGTAAGGGTGAGTAGACAAGTATCAATTGAGTGAATAACTTTTTATCACCTCATTCATATAGGCCTCGTCTTAAAAATCGACCGCACTCAAGTTTCCTTTACTAGAAATTCCTGTTACTAAAATTGCACCTATCTTAACAATGAAAACATACCGCTAAATCGAAGTACAGTCATGATAATTAGTGTTGTAAACAAAGTCATTTCACTTCAGTATCGCTGTACTGATTGGTCGTAACTCCTGCACTCCCGAGACAATACTCTTTGAAATCTTCCTACAACATTATGTCCATTGATAAGAAAGATTAGTAAATGTAGGATGTGGTGCTTTGACAGAAAATCATAGATTTACTAGCTGTCCCTCGCGTCTTTGGCTATTGGCTAATAATTCGCGATTATCAAACTTTTTTAAACTTAAAAGCTATCAAGAAAGAAAGGTCATATTCAATTACAAACAATCAATTAAAAAAAACCAAATTAAAAAAAAACAATTTTTTTTTTTCATATTTCATTTTTTTTTTATATTTATTTGTGTATGTATTCTTCAAAGGTGTTCATTCAAATTCCGAAATAATGACCTGTCCTGAACGTTTCGCACCCAGCGCTTTACCGCAATCCTCACCAAGTCATCGGTCCACCTTCTGAAAGGTCTTTCAACGCTGCATGTTTCTGTATGCGGTCGCTATGCCTGAATCCTTCTGCCCCATAGATCATCAGTTCTGCAAGGAATGTAGCCTGCTCACATGACAGCCTCTTAAGTTTGGCAATTCTTCGGTCTGTGTCGGTTGTTAATTCTGCGGATATCTTCATTTCTGATTCGATCAAGCAAGAAAATTCCTAGCACAGCCTTCTCTATTGCAATAAAAGTGAAGTAATTTTTGATAATGTAATTGACGTAGTTTTTTTTATGACCAAATATTTATTTCGTCCGCTAGTCCATATTCTGTGAGGCACCACATCCATCTCTTAACACTCCTAGGTCCAAGTTATCAGTGGCCGCGTCTATCATACACAATAACCGTTAATTCTAACAGTCGCTACAATAACGTTAATATTTACTGCGATATAACTGCTAAACGGTCTCTCAAGGTGTCTGCACCGATAGTGATGTGTTCGTAAATATATTGTATGGCAGACAGTTGTGTGACTGTGTGTGTGATTTATTTTATGAAGTGAGACTGATTGTCTGAGAATTATTTTATGACTGGGCGTTGATAAAATAGTCTTCATATTGTGTTTGCGGGGGAAATCTTAATAAGACTGGCCCTGATGTTAGACTTAGATATATTTTTCTCTCTTTACTCAACATTTTTTTTTAGAGCTGGGAAGTTATCAAATAACTTCTCGCGCTCTGGGTGAAGTAAAAGGGAGTATCAGACTTTTATTGACTAAAACCCACTTGTGTTCTTTCAGTTGCCCTTTGCGTTCCAGAGCCACGGACGTTCTTAAAAAAAAAACCGCAAACTAACATAACACTGTATCTTGTTTTATAAATCATTTATATATTTAAACATTATGTGCGAGTATATTTAGGATTTTCGTTATGTACTCCAATGATTCATAACGTAAAGGATCCTATTGATGATGATTTTTTAGAGGACAATACTGTAAATTTCAATAATTAGTTAACAGAAGATAAAAAGGCACACCCAGAACATTTATAAAAATTACGCCATCTTCTAATAAAGAAAAACATATCAATAAACAACTCACTTCTATCAACAAAACAGAATATAACTCGACTCTCAAGAAATAAAAGAAAATCCTTATTAATTCTTCGTCTCGACAAATTATGAACCAAAACAAAAATAAAAGAATAACTAACGACCATCTGTAACTCAAAGGCTAATTAAAATAACGATGCTTCAAAACGATATGACAATGAATAACTGTGTTGTAATAGTTCGAAATTCATTTTTTAACGAAGATCTTCACGTTTTTTTTTTTTTAGATGGGAAAATCATCTTATGACAAATCACGCTCTTAGGCGGAGTGGAAGATAGTGTCAGACTTTTACTGACTAAAAACCCACTCCTGTTTCTTCGTTGCCTTCGTCCCAGGGCCCGGGTTTCGTTTTCACACTACCCAAGGCCCCAGTAGGCTTCGACCCTGCTGGGCCCCTACGATTTGCTGACATCTCTCTGAGGGGCGCGTGGAACAATACGCGCCGTCGACGACTTGGGCTTGGTCCGGACGGTTACCGGACGGTCGGACGGCGGGCCACCCATTGCCCGCCGTCCGCAAGCCCGCACCTACGGTGGCCGGAAATCGGGATCGGAATCCCGGCGGCGGTTGGGGCGTGAGGACCGTTGCCGTTGCCTCACGCGATCGGCCGCTTCCTTTGCTAGCATTACTGCTTCGCAGAAGGAGACGACCGCCTGCCAGTCCTCCTCGCTCCGGACCATAGCCTGTACCAAGGCCCGGCGCGAGAGATCGCCGAAGATCTTCACTTAAGTTTGTATCTGAATAATGACAGTAAAGTTAGCTTACGTGTTTGTGAATGCACCCACGATTTAGGAGTGATTATTATAGTGTTTTTATAACTGTTTTTTTTTTTTAAATAAAACTATATGCATAGATTAAACTACTTTAGTTAACAGCTTCGGCCGCATAAAAGTAGAAAATTATCCTAAAGCTTAAAGCAGAATTTATTCCTGTTTCAAGACTTGGCCTACCCGTATGTTAAATTATTTCCAAAGATACTCAGTCGTTTCAGCACGAAAACGTAACAACCACATAAATACAAATTTACGCCTTTAAAATATTAATATTATGATAACAATGTCATGAAACTAGACTAGATAATAATCGACGAGTATTTTTTAAACTCTAATTAACATCGCCAGAATTAAACTTAAACTTCTCATCACCACACCGCAGAACATTCCCGTTTTTCATTCAAAATTAATTCTTAAAGGGCGCTATTTGTTACACTCCAAGATAAAGAACATCTAAGAAAAACGCCGGGGAGGCATCTCCTCTAATAGCTTAACTTTTCATCTCGCTAACAAATTAACAAGCGGCATCTCTTAATGCAAATACAACGTGATTAATAACACCAGTTTTTTTTTTCCAACGTTATTAATAATAGCAGTTATTTTTAACAGCTATTTTTTAGCAGCGTGGAATATTTTTTACCAGCTGTTGCGTCCAATTGTAAAGTTTGAAGTGAGAAGAGGGATGGGTGAATCAGTCATTGTCATTGTCGATGTGGAAAATAAGCAAAAGGGGTGGGTTTTTTATTATTGATAGGCTCTCACTTGACCACCGAACCACCAGATGGAATGTGACGATGTGGTCAATGATGGAGCACGTTTGCCTAGAAGTATTCACTCTTGACTTAACGATCAGCTACAAAGCTGTTAGTAAACAGACTCCGTCAGAGTTTCGTGAAAATCAAGTTTTACACATTGAATGCCAACTACAAGATATGTCGTACTTAGATGATTTCTTCTCAGATGCCACTTACTCATAAAAATCAAAAACTCGTGGTATCTTGAGTGTCGCGTAGATGCCTCTAAAGAACATTTTAATATTGCTGGTATCTAAGTACGAAATATCTCGTAGACTATGTATCACGTATATGGGCACTGTTAGTTAATTAATAATGACGCGAGCTAAGAGATTTCTCGTATAGGCAGATAATGTTTGGTGAGAACTGAATTTGTTTCCTTGAAATTTTTGGCATTGAATGTGTGGAAAGTTTTCTTTTACATATGATTTCCATATATGTAGCTACCTGGAAGTACTGCCTTGCTAGCTACTACATTAATTACATTTGATGAAAATTCAGTCCTAGAAAAGTTTTGACTTAATTGCTATAATTTTCTTAAGTTCTCTTACAGCCCATAGATATTATCAATACGTAGCATGTAAAACAAAGTCGCTTTCTTCGTCTGTCTCGTAGGTTTATCTTATTCGCTAATCCTTCGTAAACCAAGCAACGGATTTTGAAGTATAGCATAGCATAGCACAATAATCAGCCTTATAATGTACCCACTGCTGGGACTCGGGCCTTTATCTCTAGGAGAAGGAATGAGGTCGTAATCCACCTCGTGGATCCATTGATGGATGTAACATGTCTTCGAGTTTTTGATTCTAGGTGATACCGTTTCCAACACAATGTTTTCCTTCACCGTTATGAGAGCATTGGTGATGAAATAAATTACACAAAGTAATGTGCCTGGCTGGGATTGAACCAGTGATTTTACAACTCATAAGTTGGCGCCATTACTAATGGACCAACCTGTGTTGTGGAGACCAGTCTTCACAACCTAGAAATCCTAGTGTGGAGACTAGGGCCGTATAAATTTGTGAAATATTTTTCTGAACAATAAAAATTATTATTTATCATTATTATAACTGCATTAATGATAGATGATGATGATTATGTATGTATATTCACAGAATCAGATAATAGTAGATATTCTAAATTGTAATGTATATTGACATAAATGATTTTGTTTTGACATTAGGTACCTTGACATTGAATTGCTATTTATTATTAACTAGCTTCTTCCCGTAGTTTCATCCGCATACATAAAATATAGCCTATGTCACTCAGGAATAAAGCAGCTTTCTATCGCTAAAAAAATTTTTGCAATCGGACCGGTTCTTTCAGAGATTACCTCCAACAAACAAAAAAAAACAAAATTTACCTCTTTATAATACTAGTGTGTAGATTAACTTTGTATTATAGAATACTTTAAATTTGTTTTTTTTGGCCAGTCTTATTTTATTTGAGTATTGCGACTTGGCTGGCTTGATTGTTAATTTCTCACAAACATTTATACGCCCTCTGGCATAACAAAACGCTGTCTTTATTACCTTGTTACACCGTTATTATTGTACCTATGTAAAACGAATGAACAAATCGATTAAAATTCAAAACTAAAATTCGCGAGCTAATTCGTAAGAAGTTGGCAGTAATGTCATCACAGCGTTAATGTTTTAAAATTGTCGTTTTGAACCAATTGTTTGACTTTATTAGTGTATATGTCTATATATGTTGATACTTTATTAATTTGTGTATGTATTGTATAATTGTATGATATTTATGGTTTATTAGTATATCTTTTCTTGTACCAATTCGCCTTTTCTCTCTCTTTTATTGCACCTACCACTTTTTATCTCTGCATTACCCTAAGGTTGACTGGTTAAAAATGCCTAAGGCATTAAGTCCGCCGCTGTACGTTTGTGCATAAAGTAAATAACATCATGACTAATGTCAAGTTATGATTGTAATATCATTAACAAAGTCGGCATACACATAAATAAACACAACATAACGTATGTACAGATGAATTGTTTCCTTCCGTTCCAAAAACTTATTACAAAACAATTCTTATCATAACTGAATACCCTATTTTTATATTCCACACATAATTTAGTAATAAACAGATAAGGGGCACAAAAAAAAATACTTTATTATGCTGCCCAACACCATAAATCATAGCGCAATGATAGTACGTTCACACTCCATGTCATAAGTGTCGATGATAAAACACTTGATTTATTGCATAGAAAATATTGATAAAAATATTCAATGATTTATGAGAGGAAACTGGGGTTTTATTGTCGGGGTCTGATTAACTGTGACATTAACGTATGCTGAAGAAATAATACAGATAGGCGACATTACAAGTTCTAAGTTCCAAGGTTCTGGAGTGGCGACTACAAGAAGACAAATCGAAGACGTTCTCCCATGGGTTGTCCGAAAGGGAACCCCGAGGTCCTGGGACGCAAGATAACGAAGGAACATAGGTGTGGGTCTTAGTAAGTAAAAGTCTGACACGCCCCTCCCACCCCGCCCTTGAGCGAGGGAAGTCATTGAATGTTTTCCCACCTAAAAAAAGAGACAATTTGGTAAGGGTCGCATGACACTTGACAATAAAGCATAGGACGAGTCAGTGTTTAACAGTGATGATGACAATGAAGTAAAGACTGATTTCAAAACTTGAAGTGATTTTGGCACAAAAGTAAAATTTCTCATAATCTGACATAGTGTCAGATTATGAGAAATTTTACTTTTGTATGGTTAAATACCTGGGATCAATGTAAAATGATGTAGGAATATCTTAATCACATGCTCTTACGGGAAAAGCTATTGCTAGCCTTGGACACAAGTTAGGACGCATTTCACGAATGAAACTGAACGCACCCAAAAAAATACCTCTTAAGCCTATTTTTCTTTTCCGAAACCCTTATCTTCATTCAGATTCAGATTTATTTATTTGTGAACATAGGTTACAGACACATATGAGTGTGTGATTATTTTTTTGGTTCTCTATGTTTTGCCATTAGGCGTCCAAATGTTAGTATTCATTTAATATATTTTATTATTTATTTCACAAAATTTAAAAATTATTGAAAGCGCTACAATGTTGGATCATCATCATCATTTCAGCCGAAAGACCATAGACCTCCCCCAAGCGTCGCCACAACGACCGATCCTGTGCTTCTCGCATCCACCGCACTCCTGCTACCCTCACCAGGTCGTCGGTCCACCTTGTGGGAGGCCTTCCAACGCTGCGTCTTCCGGTGCGCGGTCGCCACTCTAGAACCTTTCGGCCCCATCGGCCATCCGTTCTACGAGCAATGTGCACTGCCCACTGCCACTTAAGTTTGGCGATTCTTCGGGCTATGTCGGCGACCTTGGTTCTCCTGCGGATATCTTCAATCTTTATGCGATCACGCAAGGAAACTCCGAGCATAGCCCTTTCCATTGCTCTTTGGGTGACTGTAAGCCTTCTGATGAGGCCCAATCAATGTTGGATAGATCAACAATATTCTTCTGTCAATTTACATGAAGCTCAACCTTCAACTGTTCAGGTATATTTTTATCAGGAATACTTTCCTCAACATCCAAAATCAAACCTAGAATGATACCAGCTATATATGAGTATGTATACTGGTAATAAAGACTATACGGCCGATGAACAAATTGGTAATTGCAATGGAACTCGACGCCCATCCTTTGGAACCTGCCCCTAATGATAGACACAAAGAAAATGGCTGTCACAATCAGCCACTCGTCTTTGTTAGAAACTAGGTAATAATAGGTTACTTGTTAATAAAAATCCTGCTAATTGCTGACAGGATGAGCGACCATTACTGCAAAGATGGACGGCCAATAGACGGAAGCGGCTGTCTTTCGATGACATGCTAAATACATGCTGGTTGTTAGCCATAATAATACAGAATATAAGTTTGATTGAAAGGAAAATATAAGGGTTAGCATATTATGTTACGGTGGGTGATCAGGAACGCCTTGAAACCGTTATTAGTGTTTCTTGGTGGATTTGCGGGTGAGAATTCTTTGGCAAGCGCGATGGTCTTTACGACTTTAAGACTTATGTTTTTGATCAAGAAATTTGTCTCTTTCTTAACGCAAGACTTGGCTTTAACAGCCAAGCTGATTAAACTTGGGCCCTAGACACAGTAAAAGTCTATTGGTGATGGGGTTTGCTGACGGTGAACAATGGGAAGCTCATCGTCCGATAAGGACTTGGCCCGAGACGATGGTGCGTTGTGTTTCTCGCGTATCCTGCTGATGCCTGCCAGGGCTGAGAGATTCTTTTAAGGGTCACCACGGCCCTGGAGCGTAAACGACAACTGAAGGATTACTCTCTCTCTCCACCCAGAATGGGAGAAGTTGTTTAATGATTTCTCATCCTCAAAAAAAAGTCTGTCGGCAATTATAGTGATTGCCGAAATGCCATCATTTTTGGAAGATCACGTGATATTTTCTACAGTTTACACACGTTTTTGCTATTAGAATACCACATTTGTCTAGTTAAAGCCTGCGGCCTAAAATTTCGTTGCGCACAAATCGCACGCTCGTTTTACCTATTGTACGATACGAAATTGCGACTCATCTATCATGCACATCACACTTGTGTATCTTACTACATAACAAACGGCTTGACCGATTGTTATGAAATTTGTGTATATTTGGTAAGTCTGAAAATAAGTTGTATGCTATTTTGTATCCTCCCACCCATACCATAACCATTTTTTTATAATTTATATGACAGAACAACGTTTTAAGTTGGATATCATAACCATTCTCCCGCATACAGCCAACGTAAACAAGCCAAGAAGCAAACCGCTCTTTGTAAATACGTCTTCAATGCAACGATATCCTGCCAGCAACCACTTATTTAGTAGCTCCTTTATATGATTACATGTAGTTCCTAAATTATAGAGCCAGTAACTGGACGGATGGACAGGACTGGACATAGTAATGTCATTACACTGTGATATTATGGTTCTCAGGTGCAGTGATTACTACTGACATGCACATCCTTATGTAACCGTTTCTTGGAAACAACTTGAGGATGTCATTTTCTTTTAACACTAGTACTTTAAGCAGTCGTATAGTCAAGTTTTGTACGATAACTTAGGTTTATTTAGTGCTACACAACTCGAGATTACCTAGCTATTTCGAACGCGTTTTGTAATCGTTGAAGTATGTATTTACAGTAAAAGACCTAGAAGAAATGTTTACATTGTGTTATGAACATTGGACAAGGGCAAGAAGCCCTTGTCCAATGTTAGGGCTTCCACAAAAAATTGCCATACGATGCGATGCGGCTTTGCATCGCAGAAATCTACGATGCGATTTCATGCGGTAAATCGATGTCGTGAATTCGCTTACAATGCTTCGTGCGCACTCGCAGATTTTTACGATGCGACGTCACGACGCAGTTTTGTTTTTGTTACTTGGGGTCGGCACAAAGGTGTCTTCTTATATTTCCCAGATCAACCACTCTTTTCTTTGACCTTGCTCTCCATGCCCGCGCCAAGACAAACGATTCGCTCCTTTGTCTTTTTTCTTTCAGTAATATTTTATTTAGCAATCTATGTACACACAATAATAAATAGAAGAAAAGAAGAAGGAAACAGAAGAATAGTACAAAAGTGAAGTGTAGTGAGTGTTATTTATAAAGACATCTCTTTCAGCATAACTGCGAAAGGAGAGTTGGAGAAAATAGAGATGTAGACACTGTATGTAGAAGTAAAAGGAAAATTGGCTTTTATACTTTTATGTCGAAAACATTGTGTGATCTGAAGACATATTTTCTTGAGCTGAACCCAGAAAATATTAGGTGATGACACAAAATATTGCCCTAGACATATGCAATGCAGGATTTTTATTTTTAGTTTCTATGTAGCGCCATAGATGTCGCTGCAATCTAAAAGATCAAAACAATTAACTAGTAAATATACATACAAACAAATAAATAAATCCCTACCTCGGTCCGAGATAAAGCATTGCCATACAACGTGTCAATACCGGCAGCCCTTTGGGTACACTTCCAGTCTACAGCGATGTGGATGCGGGATGAATTTTTTGTCGCCATATTTTAGGTAGGAGTTTTAGGGCCTTTAGTGTATACCTATACTCCATTCCAGAGAGAAGAGGCCTGAGTCCCAACTTTGGGAACATTATAAGGCCGACTATGCTATGCTATGCTATACTCCGTTCACTTCTGCATTAGACAAAAGAGGTTCATGGAAGCAGGTGTGCACAACATTTTTTTTTCGAGATATATTCAAACAATTGAATAAATAATGGTTTTAATATAAAATGTTAAAATCACTTAGATAAATTTGATTATTTTAAGTTGTTTTTTTTTTTAAATAAAGGTATCTTTATTTCAAAGAATTTCACTTTTTTTTTTAATTGTGTATCAACAAGTTTCCTCCTAACAAAACATATGAATTGTACACAATACAAAGCAACAAGATACTTATTCAACATTCATACAAATAGAAATAACTAACATTCTATAGTATGATGAAAAACGTTCCAGGTACTGATAACCCCTGCTTCTTTTAGGTTTTTAACATGGAGACTAGTAGTATAAGTAAGAATTAAATAATTTATTTAATTTAAAGCCCAAAAAATTCAGAAAATGAAATGTGTATATGAATTCATTTAAGTATAAAAGTTGATTATAAAAAAATAAACATCCATCTTCACTGTAATTAAGGCATAATATACATATATTGTACTTTTATTACAAAATGTACATACGTAGGTACCCTAAGACCACCTTTTTAACTTCTGTCTAATGCTATCACGAATAGAGTATATGTATATAGTTTTAAATAGTTAAGTGTGTTTATTTTTTTTTTGTTTTAGTATTTAATAAAAAAAAAACAGTACCTAAATATATATATGATGATCCTTCTGGACATGACCCATGTTACTTTGTGGTCGCGGTATCATCTGTTGATCTAGCAAATTCATCAAACCAAGACCTTCCTACTTCTTACCTTCATCACTCGCAAAAACCCGTAAATCCCCAAAAAAAGCATAAAATAAATTCAGCCACATTCATCGAGTTTATTTGGCGGCCATAACTCAGTAATATCGCCAAAGACTGCTCCATTTAACGTGACTTACAGCTCGTGGCGACAGATTTCATAAAAATAGTCGGCCAACTGTGATTCAGATGTTTTATTACTAATGATATCATGGAGCTTAGTGAGGAAGGTGGGTTGGAAGATATTACGAGATATTGTTAAGGTTTTAAAGAGGATGGTATTAGATGAAATGTGTATTTTCGATAAGTCTTTTGAATTGTCTTTTGAATTATGCTAGCCTTTGTACATTAAATTATCGAATCACTTAAGTTTTGGTGTACAATAAATAGTTAAGAATTGATAGATATATATAGATAAAACAATTATTTGTTGCAACATAAAACACACACAATGAAATCTTAAATAAACTAAGCAAGTACCTACATAAAAAAACACAAAAAAGAATAAAGAAAACAAACAAAAATAATAATAACAATGAAAATAAATACACAAAAAATATTTTTTTACATAATAAAATAGTAGCTATGTCAACGCAGGTATACTGAAAAAAAAATCAAATAAAAAAAGAATTGGCGTCGATTACGGAACAACTTTCGGAAGTCTTTCAGTAATAAATCGGAAAAATGAAAAAGATCTTTTTCTTTTTATAGGTAATAAATCAAAAATAAGGTAGATACACCTCTGTTTAACCAGCGAAAATAAACGTCACAACAATCCAACTCCTTAAAAACGACTAAAAAAGCACTTACTAAAAATAAAAAATAAAATTGTTTAAAATTTAGAAAAGGTCGATTTAGCTGTTTTAGAGAGATATAAACATTTTTTTTTTCTCGATATTAAAATTAGGTTTCAAATATCTCGCGGTGAAACTGTTAGCACATCTATTTAGGTTAATTTTTTTTTTGTGTGTAATTCAGTCCACAGTATTTTTAGAAATTTAGAAAACTGTATCCTCTTCATCAACCATGACTTTATACAAATTATTTTATCTACTACTGAAATTAACCTAAATTGAATGGTGAACATAGACACGTTTAAAGTCAAGACATTGCGCTAGCAAAATTGCGAGGTCTTGTTATCTGCGAGATTGATTGAAAAACGCACCGTGGTCTTGAAACAAAGGAATACAGCTTGGTATTAGTCAGTAAGTCTTACGGTGGAGCATATGGCACAAGTGTGCCCCGCTGCTTGGCCAGAGCAACGCCGTGTCCTCGTGGGGGCAATCGGCGACAACGACCTCTCACGCCGAGCCCTGATACAGGCCATGGTCCGGGGCGTGGAGGAATCAGTCGCCTCTTTCTGCGAAACAGGAGTGAAGGAGGTGGCCGCATGCGCGAGGGAACGACCCTGACGCCCCAGCCGTCGGCATCCTGACCCCGATTTCCAGCCACCGTAGACGTGGGATTGCGGACGGCGAGCAATGGGTAGCTCGCCGTCCAGCCATCCGGTAACCGTCCCGACCGAGGCCAAGTCGTCGACGGCGAGTGATATTTCACGCGCGCTTCAAGGAGACGTCAGCAAAACCGTAGGGGCCCAGCAGGGTCGAAGCCTACTGGGACCATGGTTTTGCTTCTGAAAGGAAAACCCACCCCGAGTTTTCCTGGAACGCAAGGCAACGAAGGAACATAGGAGTGGGTTTTAGTCAGTAAAAGTCTGACATGCCCTCGCGCTCCGACCTAGGGCGAGAGAAATCATTGGATGATTTCACACCTAAAAAAAGTCACACACTCCCTCTCGTTCCATCCATTTTATATTTTTGTAAGTAAAAAAAAGAGGTCATGTTATAAAATAGACTGCATTTTCAGACGAGAAGACAAATCGTCACCTGACTTAATTTATTAGTAGTCAGTGCAGCATTTCTTCTCTTACACTTGTCTTCTCTAATATCCATCTCCATCATCTTCCTGTCCTTGTCCCGTGTTATTTGGAGTCGATACAATACGTTTTTTTCCTGACACCCGTCACGCTATTACTAACTCCCTTTTCTTTCATATCACTCCTTACACAATCCATCCATCTTCATTTTTAGTCATACCATCTCTCCTCTCACGCAATCCGTCCATTCTTTGGTGGACGATCTTCCTGTACCCCTAGTACTAACCCCTACTTAGATAAATATAAGCAATAATCCTGAAACTATACTCAGTGAAAGATACAGTATAAAAATAATGGAATCAGTACAAAGTAATAACAAGTGTGTCAGAAGTGGTCCACAGTCTAAAATATTACGCTCAAAAGCCGCAGCATAACCGCAGCTCCACAATAACTAAACCATGGATTATGAAAATGAGGATATGTCATGAGAATAGGTATTAATATTTTTCCAAAGTTATCTCAGCTACATAATCTTTTTGATTTTTACCCTGTCACAAAAATACACAAATGAGAAAAGATCTTCATGGTAATAGTAATATTCCACAACTACCACTCAACGCCGTCTAGTCCCAAGCTAAGCAGAGCTTGTGTTATGAGTACTAGACAACTGATAAACATACACATGTATTTCTAAATTCATACATATTATAGATAAATTACACCCAGGCACAGAACAAATGATCATGCTCATCACACTAATATGAGTCCTGGTTGGAAATCGAACCCACGATCATAGCAGTCAGGGCCACTAACTATTAGACTAACAGGCCAGTTATTCGGTAAATGCTTGGGTTGCGGGAACGTTTGAGAGATAGTTGGTTTTTGCATTAAGAGTACGATATATGCTATATCATAATTATGCATAAATTTCAACATTTCATTGAAAGAGACAATATAAAAAAACCCTTCTACCCTCCTCTAAGAACCAAATCAATAAATGACCCAAGATCAAGGCCACTACAAGAAACCGCCCTCATTCTCACACGCAAAAACAACAATTTCCACAACTCATCTACCCATTCTTTAATCTACAAACAGCAATGTATCACCGCAGCCTTAACTTTTATGAAAGCCGCCCCACAGCGGTATATCACGTTAAATGGGCCAGCTTTTTGTCGTTACCTTGTAACTTATGGCCGCCAAAGTGTTGCTGCAACAGGACCTGCTAGCTCGGGTATAAGGACCCTGGAGCTGTGCCAGGGTGCTCTTTGGTAATGGTAGTATGGTCGGATCATTTAGATGTTTTTTAGGTCTACTGGTTTGATGCTGTGTTTAATTTGAAGGGTTCTATTTATATCGTAAATGAAAAGTGTGTTTGTGTTTTTGACTTTTTTTGCGTAGAAACGAATTGGCGAACCCTGACTGGGTTCCACACCTGAAAAGGATAAAACGGAACCCTTATAGGATCACTTTGTTGTCCGTCTGTCTGTTTGTTTGTCTGTCAAGACCCTTGATCTCGGGAACGCGTGAAGGTATCGAGTTGAAATTAAAACCATATATATAGACCTGAGGGTCTGCGGTCCCTTGAAGCTGTGAAAAAATCAAACTTCTGAGTTAACGAAATAAAAAGAGACGGTCGTTTATGTCGCAAAAAAGGTATATTTCGACACTCTCAAGGGAATCAAAATTCATAAGATATTTCCCGTTGACCTAGAATCCTGAAATTTGGTGTGAAGCAAGGTCTCATAGCACAAATATAGTAAAAAATCTGAAAACTGTAAATTTGAAGTTACGCTACAATAAAAAACTTTTTTGGGATTCGGAAAAATATTCGTAACTCAATTCGGGAATTAAACCGTTTACATAGGTGAATTTGTACGGAGCACTCAATGCGCGAGTCCGATTTGCATTTGCCCTGTTTTTATATGGTAGAGAGACCAGCGGCTTTTTATTTCAACAAGAAAACCTACACGGCAGCGAAACCGCGGGAAAAATCTAGTCCTTTACTTGATTTTGATGATAAATACATTAACCGATTTAATCATTTTAAACGCACGGTTAGCGCAAAAATTGAGCGAGTGGTTGCTGCACTGTGGGTTGCGGAATCGATTCCAGCGCAGAACATATATTTTATGGCCTATAGACAGATATTCCGGGTCTGAGTATCTTGCGTATATGTGAGTTTTCATGTATACGCACCCAGGATACAAAAGTAATTCCTAGAGTAGAGTAATTTTTAACATTTAATATATATGTATATAAAAATACATAATTATAATAAGAAGGCTTCCGAACGCTATAAAACTGAACACCACTTAATTTTGCAAAATTTTCTAAGCGAACAGAAAACCTACAGACAAGGACATCAAATAACTAATTATGAGGAGAGTCTTTGAGAAACACCTCTTACAGTTACACAAAAAAAAAAAATGAAGAACCTAAATAGATGTGCCAACAGTTACACCGCGAGATATTTGCAAATATATTCTTAATTTCGAGAAATAAAAAATGTTCATATCTCTCAAAAACAAAATCAACTTTTTCTATTCGCAAGAAAGAACTAAATTTCAAACATTTTTTTTTTAAATCAGCGCGGTGTATTTTTAGAAATTTAGAAAACTCCTATTAAGATGAATTTCCAAAAGGATACTAAGCATATAATTATAACTTACCATACATAAACACAAGACTATTCCTCACAAAATTAAAATTATACTAACACGCTGTAGAAAATACAAAGAAAAAAAGAACCGCGAATGCTTGTAGTTGATAAAATCCCTCTTAGACTTTTACACTTGTAACACAGATAACCAATAACATTGAAAACTATTCTATCCATACTTACTAATATCATAAATGTGAAAGTGTGTGTGTCTGTTTGTTTGTCCGTCTTTCACGGCAAAACGGAGCGACGAATTGACGTGATTTTTTAAGTGGAGATAGTTCAAGGGATGGAGAGTGACATAGGCTACTTTTTGTCTCTTTCTAAACCCCCACTCCCCTAAAATGGGGGTGGCAGTTTGTATGGAGCATTCCGCAATTTTCAAGGTAGAAAGCTAAAAATTGGTATACGGACTATTTGTGACCAACAAAAAAATCGTGCATCATTTTTCATTTTTGAGAATCTGCCCCCAACCCTTCAAAAGAGGGGGTGAAAGAGTTCTCTTCTGTGTTCTAAATCAGGAAAGGGGAACCGTGTTAATCCGAATTTAACGCGAGCGATGCCGCGGGCAGAAGCTAGTACTACATAAATGAGTCATTAATTAGCGAATATTTGACACAGTTAATTCCACTATCGCGGTTTTGTAGGTACTTTTAAATACTTACCCAAATTAGCGTTTAAATTCAAGGATTATTTGAAATTAGCTGCTTTTTTTTGTAGTTGGGAAAATCATCCAATGGCATCCCCCGCTCTTGGGCGTGTCAGACTTTTACCGACTAAAAACCCACTCCAGTTCCTTCGTTGCCTTTTATACCAGGGCCGATTTTTCCTTTCAGAAGCAGACCCTTGACCCCAGTTGGCTTCGACCCTGCTGGGCCCTCACGGTTTGCTGACGTCTCCTTGAGACGCGCGTGGAACAGTACGCGCCGTCGAAGACTTAGGCTCGGTCCGGACAGTTACCGGACCGTCGGACGATGAGCTACCCTTGCTCGCCGTCCGCAATCCCGCGCCTACATCGAAATCGAGATCGAGATCCCAGTGGCTGAGGCGTGAGGGCCGCTCCCTCGCGCGTGCACGTGCGTAACAAAGATACAAACAAAATTTCGCGTTTATAATAAAAAACCGGGCAAGTGTGAGTCGGACTCACGCACTAAGGGTTCCGTACAAACTTACCTATGAAAATAGTTCCATTCCCGAATTGAGTTGCGAAGATTATTCCGAAACATTAAAAAAAAAAAAAATTGACGTAACTACAAATTTACAGTTTTCATTTTTTTTACTATATTTGTGCTATGATATCTTGCTTCATGCCAAATTTGAGGATTCTAGATCAACGGAAAGTACCCTATGAATTTTGATTCCCTTGAGAGTGTCGAAATATACTTTTTTTGCGCCATAAACGGCGGTATCTTTTTTTTTGTTAACTCAGAATTTTCTCATATTCTTCTCAGTTTTTTTCACAGCTTGAAAGGACCGCAGACTTGAGTATATGGTTTTTTAGTTATGTGATTGGCGTGCGGATAAATCAGTAACAAACTCACGTCTGGAGGTCCGCAAATCCTTACATAAATAGGAGAAGGCACAATAGGGGAGCGTAGTAGTACGAGAATATGAAGGTGGAAGATCTGAGGAACTGATTGATGCAAGAAACGGGTGCTCCGCGTCGAGTTAATATCCTGACTTGACGTTTCTCATTTTTTCTCGGACAGCTGATGAGCGGACTTGTTTTTGGTATGTGTCTGCGAAGAGTATGTAAATGAATTGTAAGGTTGACTACACCACCCCCCTCCAGAGACCATCAAGGGCGATGGAAGTCAGTAAATTTAACTCGCCTCCCAGAACGTGTTGTGTAGTTTGGCGGCCCTACCAGTGGGGGTTCTTCCACCTGGTCTAATAGAATGAAGGCAGGCTTCAGTCGGTCAATGGATACTGTCACTTCTTTGTTTTTAACAATTATTTTAAATATCTTGTCCCCTCGTGAGATGACTTTATATGGCCCGGAATAAGCAGGCTGGAGAGCACCCCGCAATGCGTCCTCGCGTAGGAAAACGTGATCGCAAGTTTCTAGCTCTTTATGAACGAACACTTTGGGTTTGCAGTGGCGGGAAGCTGGTACCGGTCGCAGTTTCTCGGCGAAGTTTCTGAGCCTTGCAGTAAACTCAGCTGTGTCCACTGTACCATTGACCGTTGGCTCAAAAAATTCCCCGGGCAACCTTAACGGCTCCCCGTACACCAGTTCTGCAGAAGAGGCTTGGAGGTCTTCCTTAAAGGCGGATCTTACGCCTAATAAGACCCATGGCAAAGATTCCGTCCACCTATCGTTTGCATGGCAGACGATTGCGGCCTTCAGCTGACGGTGAAAACGTTCCACCAAGCCGTTGCATGCCGGATGGTAGGCCGTCGTCCGCTTATGTTCGAATCCGGCTATTTTCGACAGACAATGAAACAAAGCCGATTCGAATTGACGACCACGGTCGGTTACAATGTCTGTCGGGCAACCGAATCGAGATATCCAAGTGGACAGCAAAGCTTTGGCCACCGTTTCCGCTGTAATATCTTGTATCGGTACTGCCTCTGGCCATCGTGTAAATCTATCCACGGCCGTTAAGCAGTACCTATAACCTTGGGAAAGTGGGAGACGACCCACCAAATCAATATGGATCTGCTTAAAACGAGCTCGTGGTAAGTTGTAAGTGCCGAGAGGAGAAGTCACGTGACGGTTGACTTTCGTCCTCTGACACGGTATACAAGCACGCGCCCAGTCCCTGCAGTCTTTTCTCACGCCCGGCCATACAAACCGCTCGGCGATCAGCTTGGCCGACGCATTGGCACCGGGGTGACTTAAAGAATGCAAGCTATTAAAGATTTGCTTGCGAAGTGGTTCTGGTACATATGGCCTGGAAACCGAAGTACTGACGTCGCAGTACAGGGGAATTCGACTTCCAGGGACATTGAATTTTTTAAACTGCAGAGAAGACCCCTCGCTCAAAAGTTTGCAGAGTTCTGGGTCAGAAGCCTGAGCTTGAGCTAGTTTCTCGAGGTCTACGGGGTCTGCTAGCTCTTCAATTCGCGACAAGGTATCTGCGACCACATTATCCTTACCGGAAATGTGGCGGATATCTGTCGTGAATTGGGAAATAAAATCTAAGTGTCTATACTGCCTAGGCGAACAGTTGTTCTTCCTTTCGTTGAAGGCAAAACTTATAGGTTTATGGTCAGTATAGATTACGAAATGGCGAGCTTCTAGCATATGCCTAAAATATTTTATGGCCTCATAAATTGCTAGAAGCTCCCTATCATATGGTGAATATTTCACCTGTGAAGGGCTCAATTTCCTAGAGAAAAAAGCTAAGGGCTGCCATGCATCATCTTTAAATTGCTGCAGGACCGCTCCGATAGCCTTGTCGGAGGCGTCTGTAACAACTGCAAGTTTTGCGGTGCAGTCCGGATGAGCCAGTAGAGCAGCGTTGGTCAGGCTTTCTTTGCAAGCCTCGAAAGCAGCTAGTGTGTCGCCTGTCAAGGTAACTGGTTGTGAACCTTTGACGGAACCTGTTAGTAAGGCGTGAAGTGGGGCTTGAATTTCGGCTGCGTGAGGAAGAAATCTCCTATAAAAATTAACCATGCCTAGGAAACCTCTTAGCTGGCCAACATTGGTTGGTGGAGGAAAATCCTTGATCGCCTGAACTTTGGCATCAAGTGGCTTAGTACCGTTCTCGGTAATCCGGTAGCCTAGAAACGTTACCTCCTCCATACCGAAAACGCATTTCGAAATGTTCAGCAACATGCCATATTCCTTCAGCCTGTTGAAGACCTGACGTAGGTGATCCTTGTGCTCCTCTGGACTTCTAGAAAACACGAGAAAATCGTCTAAATAACAGTATACGAAGTCTAGTCCTCTCGTCATTTCGTCCACGAACCGCTGGAAGGTTTGGCCCGCGTTCCTAAGACCGAATGTCATGAAAGGAAATTCAAATAATCCAAATGGTGTTGTGATGGCGGTCTTAGGAATATCCTCCGGGCTGACAGGTAGTGCTAGGTGGCGGTGACGTTGCCGCACCTCGTGCGTCTTTAAACATATCCCCTTCCATTGTTCTTCACGGGGTCACCAGTTTAGTTATGTGATTGGCGTGCGGATAAATCAGTAACAAACTCACGTCTGGAGGTCCGCAAATCCTTACATAAATAGGAGAAGGCACAATAGGGGAGCGTAGTAGTACGAGAATATGAAGGTGGAAGATCTGAGGAACTGATTGATGCAAGAAACGGGTGCTCCGCGTCGAGTTAATATCCTGACTTGACGTTTCTCATTTTTTCTCGGACAGCTGATGAGCGGACTTGTTTTTGGTATGTGTCTGCGAAGAGTATGTAAATGAATTGTAAGGTTGACTACAGTTTAAATTTCAACAATATACCTCCATGCGTTCCTGAGATAAAGGGTCTTGACAGACAGACAGACAAAAAAGTGATCCTATAAGGGTTCCGTATTTTTCTTTTGAGGTACGGGACCCTAAAAATTGCTTTATTTTCCTTCTATATTTTTGTTCTGTGTTAAGTATTAAAAAAAAGATTATCTATTATTAAACTATAGGAGGGTTTTTGTTTCCTAATTTTTAATAATTATATGTTTAGTACAAGGACCGTTAGATAGCGATAAAAGCCTTCTCCAGTCGTATCCACGTTAATCATTTTCAGGCCACTCTGCTTCATGTTATTCCTGCTGTTTTTATGACGTCGTCACTCTATCTCTTTTATGGTCTGCCTTTTCTGCGCTTCTGCTCATAGAAAAAAGGACAATCATACTCATCTGCTGCTTTTCTGTCTGCTGGAAGAAGTTTTTCGGAAATAAGCAGTACCTTTAGACTAATGCCTATTATGTATATTATCTTTTCCTGTTTTTTATGTATACATAAATAGTAAAATAAATACATCATAAATAAATTGAGTAGGGTTTTTAATATCAGTGTGATAATAAGAGCATAAGAAGAAATGGAAAGAAATACTAAAGTTAGATTTATATATTTGCACTAATTACGCGTCATAATAAACTCAAAAAAAGAAAAAATATGTCAAATAAAAAAAAGGAGTAGTGCTGATCCATCCTAGACATTCGACATGACCTACTGTACACTGGTACGTACTACCATGTCAAGATAGCTTCAGAGTATTATTGCAGCAAGAGATATAAGGATGATGATGGTTACCATGTACTCAAATCACCTGCCATCCAACTCTAGCTGCGTTGGGCACACCACAATTATGGCGGTGAGTCCCCTCTTTGAGGCGTGGTTGGAAAGACCTCACGGCGTCCTCACCTTCCGCATGACGCAGGTTCTCACCGAACATGGTAAGTTCGGAAAGCTCCTGCACCGGATTCGTGCGGAAGACACGCCCGGGTGTCGCCACTGTGTGGAGCGCCCGGAGGACACGGTGGAGCACACGGTGGAAGTGTGCCCCGCTTGGGCAGAGCAACGCCGTGTCCTCGTGGGGGCGATCGGCGGCGGCGATCTCTCGCGCCGGGCCTTGGTACAGGCCATGGTTCGGAGCGAGGAGGAGTGGCAGGCGGTCGCCTCCTTCTGCGAAGCAGTAATGCTAGCAAAGGAGGCGGCCGATCGTGTGAGGCAAGGGTCCTCACGCCTCAACCGCCGCCGGGATTCCGATCCCGATTTCCGGCCACCGTAGACGCGGGCTTGCGGACGGCGAGCAATGGGTGGCTCGCCGTCCGATCGTCCGGTAACCATCCGGACCGAGCCTAAGTCGTCGACGGCGCGTATTGTTCCACGCGCGCCTCAGGGAGATGTCTGCAAATCGTAGGGGCCCAGCAGGGTCGAAGCCTACTGGGGCCATGGGTAGTGTGAAAGCGAAACCCGGGGCCCTGGGACGAAGGCAAAGAAGGAACAGGAGTGGGTTTTTAGTTAGTAAAAGTCTGACACTATCTCTCGCTCCGCCCAAGAGCGAGATTTGTCATAAGATGATTTTCCCACCTAAAAAAATAAAAATAAACTCTAGATGCGTAACTCGGCAATACCCAGTTCCCTAGCGTTTTCCCAAACAGCTTGAGGTCAGCATTCTAACCGTATGCGACCTCCACAAACCAGTTACTGGGCAATATGATATTCCTTAGATAAAGTGATGGTCAGTTTTTCTGACGTCTGACTATCTGTAATATTTGTCCAAGATAAAAACGGGACCAAAGGCTTCACGTGCTTTCCAAGGCACGTTGTCAGTAATGTTATAAATCATCATCATCTTCCTGCCCTTGTCCCGTGTTATTTGGAGTCGGCGCAACATGTTTTCTTCTTCCATTCTGCCCTGTCATTCGTCATGCTATCACTAACTTCCTTTTCTTTCATATCACTCTTCACACAATCCATCCATCTTTTCTTTGGTCTCCCTCTCCCTCTCCAGTAATGTTATAAATAGACTTAGAAAAAACATGACATACGAATTGAAAAATTCACTTTAGTACTTGCAACCTCATGCAAGAGCGGTGTCTTAACCACTGAGCCATCATGTCACTCTCTGATTACTCATAATAACCATAAAACACATGGTTGTATTGTGTTGATAACCAGGCCCAGGCCATTGTTTTAATGCCCAACATTAATTAAAATAATAGTGATACCAAGATAAACCCCATAAGCAAGTACATCCATTATCCATTACGCTGAACGCAAACCGCAGATTCGGCACAGAAAACAATTTGTAACAAAAACATAGCTGTTATGTGAACACTTAATTAAAACGCAAATTGGCGACCGCGCACCGGCCTGCGAGGGTCGCTAGTGAGGGGACAAGGTGATCCCTCTGATCAGTTATCGATATTAATTATATTAACAAGGATGTTCCTGGAACAGAAACCTCTTACAGAATATCTTTAGCGTAATCCAAACTCGACTCGGTAACTTGGATGTTAACACTTGGAAATTTTAAGTAAGTAATCATTTATTGCGCAAAAAGAATGGTCTATAAGTAACATCAGTGATAAAATAACAGAAATGAGAAATGCTATTCGACATATAATATCACTGTCTTTCAAACTAGGAAACAATCCTGTATCTTGAAGAACAGATTAGTAGTAAGTTATTTATTAGGTAAGTTACTAACACTTTCGGTATGGATCTTTTTAGTGTCCGAAAAAAATAAATTCATTCATCAGAAGCCAGAACATGTGACACCACTCTTGCGTAGCCACTTACTGTGTATACCACTTACTGTGTTGTAGAGATGAAATATGCAGTGGCTTCATGTAAAATACTGATACTCTACTCAGCTGCAACCGGCTAGACGGAAAAATTAACCCCAACATGGTTGGGAAAATGCTATGTAGATTAATATAATATGTAATAATATTCCACAATTTTCACACTACGCCATCTAGTATCAAACTAAGCAGAGCTTGTGCTATGAGTACTAGACAACTGACATACTTATGTATTTCTAAATAATATAGATAAATTACGCCCAGACACAGAACAAATTATCGTGTTCATCATCATCATTTCAGCCGAAAGACGTCCACTGTTGGACATAGGCCTCCCCCAATGATCGCCACAATGAACATTTCTGCGCGTCTCGCATTCATCGGATTCCCGCAACCCTTACCAGGTCATCGGTCCACCTTATAGGAGGCCTTCCAAGGCTACGTCTTCCGGTGATCGTGCTCATCACACAAATATTTATCTTGGGTAGGAATCAAACCCACGACCTCCGGCATAGCAGTCAGGGCCACTAACCACTAGACCAACAGGCCACTTGATCTCGAAATCTATCGATAACCATCCACTACATGACACATCCCTCCAGCATCCCGGTTTTGCATAATAAACGTGAGATATTAGCATAAAATCACTCGGCGGAGTCGCCTCTAACCACGCTCCTATTTGACTTGCAAAGAATTGCCCCCGGCATCACATCGATTGGTTTTCATTGCAAATTAGCTGCAATCCTGTAAACTGTGGCGACAGGAGGTGGCAAGTTTTATGAAGCGTGTGGTAAAACAGAGAGTGGCATAAATTAATGTAAGGTTTCCTTTAGGTTGGAAATCATCCAATGACATCTCCCGCCCTTGGGTGGGACGGGAGGGCATGGCATGGGCATGGGCAGGAGCATGTCAAACTTTTACTGACTAAAACCCACTCCTAGTTCCTTCGTTAACTTTTATTCCAGGGCCGGGTTTTCTTTTCAGAAGCGAACACTTGGCCCCAGAAGGCTTCGACCCTGCTGGGCCCCTTCGGTTTGCTGACATTTCCTGAGGTGCGCGTGAAAAAATATGCATCCTCGACGACTTGGGCTCGGTCCGGACGGTTACCGGACGGTCGGACGGCGAGCTACCCATTGCTCTTCGTCCGCAAGCCTCCACCTATAATGGCCGGAAATCGGGATCGGAATCCCGGCGACTGGGGCGTGAGGGCCATTCCCTCGCGCCTCCTTTGCTAGCATTACTGCTTCATTTCAGCTGTGCGTTGATATGTCAGTCAGTCAGTTTCTGACTTTATTACATACATAGATGACATTCTGAACGTCCTAACAATTATGTTCTAAGAATTTGGGGAAGAAAAAATTAAATTGTCTATGGTAATGAAAGTGGAAAGCTTAGATAGATTACTTAGTTAGAAAGCAGATTTGTAAAGCAATGCTAGTGGAAAACTTGGAATACTTTGAAAGAAATGATTTGTAAATAAACATAACCTCCTCCTTTTTGAAGTCGGTTAAAAATGTAGGGCAAGCGATGCTTTCTGTGTAGGTAATATTTGTCATCAGCATTTTTTTGTTATTTTTTTCTTTTTTTTTCAGCTGCCAGAAGCCACTGCGTTCCTGTCCCGCAGTGACTATTTCGCCGTTGCGTTTCAGGACCGAGATGACTTTTTCGCCTTTGCGTTCCAGAGCCGCGGAGACAATTTCACTTTTGCGTTTCAGGCCCGTAGTGACTTTTTCGCCTTTGCGTTCCAGAGCCGCGGTGACAATTACACTTTTGCGTTTCAGGGCCGTAGTGACTTTTTCGCCTTTGCGTTCCAGAGCCGCGGAGACAATTTCACTTTTGCGTTTCAGGCCCGTAGTGACTTTTTCGCCTTTGCGTTCCAGAGCCGCGGAGACAATTTCACTTTTGCGTTTCAGGCCCGTAGTGACTTTTTCGCCTTTGCGTTCCAGAGCCGCGGTGACAATTTCACTTTTGCGTTTCAGGCCCGTAGTGACTTTTTCGCCTTTGCGTTCCAGAGCCGCGGTGACAATTTCACTTTTGCGTTTCAGGCCCGTAGTGACTTTTTCGCCTTTGCGTTTCAGAGCTGCGGTGACAATTTCACTTTTGCATTTCAGGCCCGTAGTGACTTTTTATCCTTTGCGTTCCAGAGCTGCGGTGACAATTTCACTTTTGCGTTCCAGTCCCGCAGTGATTATTTCGCCGTTGCGTTCCAGGACCGAGGTAACTATTACGCCTTTGCTCTGGTAACCTTGTATAGACAAAGTAGGTAAAAAGAGACAAGGTCAAGTCGGAGCAAATTGATCATGAAATCGAATTAGGCATGCCCAAAAACAGAAGCTTCTTTTTGCGGTCTCTTAAAAATTAAGGTTTTTCCATACATGCAAAAACACTTTAATCATAGCTAGTTCTTCAGCCACCTATCCATCAAAATCGGCGCCACGGAACATTGCACTCTAACCTACATACAACCTATAATTTCTTTCTTTTTTTCCTCGTCGTGCAACTACCCGTAGTTATTTCTAAACGGCATAATTAAAATGGGTCTAAATAACATGCTAGTAACCGCTAAACGCTGGTTATACTCCTAATTTGTACCTAGAACGATAAAACGGCTCGTTTTTATAATTTTTGATCGATTCTTTTATGTTTTTTCTCGTGTTCTGAATGATTGAGGCCAATCAGAGGCAGTAACTGTTCATCATTGAGGTTTTCTGTTTTAATATTTATGGAAATAATTTGGTATTGATATGATAGTTGTTTGATTGACGTTTGGTAAATATGGGGTTGTTATTTTTAAGTGAGGTGCCTGTTATACAAAATGATAGCTCTCAGTACTATTTTGTTTTCTTTATCCTGAATCTTTGTGTAGGCATACGTGTCCCCAGTTTTTTAATGTGTAAAAAAATAGGTATCCGTAAAATAAAGTTCTCAACGTTATATCCTTACTGTTTATTTCCTTTTCTCACAGTGAGGAAACCCGTGTCCTAGTTGAGTTGAGTACTTATCAGATCAAAAACTTGCCTATCATACTATTAATATTATAAAGGCGAATGTTTGTGAGTGTGTGTATGTTTGTTACCTCTTCACGCTCGAACGGCGGAACAGATTTGGATGACAACTAGCATACAGATAGACCACGTCCTGGAATAACACATAGGATTCTTTTATCCTCTTATCAAGATCGGATACTCTATACTCGAAGTTGTGAACGACTAGGTTTACCTGGGACAGACGGTCAGTTGGGTAGGTCTAACTTTGTGAAAGAGGTCGATCGTCCGATCCGACTCGGTAGGGCAGCGTTCGGGAAACTGCGCGGTATCTTCTCGTCCAACATACCACAATATCTCAAGACGAAGTCTAGACCAGTGCATGTTACAAATGGCTCCGAAACGTAAACTCTCATTTGCAATGCTGCCGCGCTTATGATAATTCCAGTAAGTCACGTTTTGGTCGATATTGAGTTAAATATACAGAAATGTAGATCTCAATCTCTACATTTCAAATATATACTTAACTCAATATTGGCCAAAATGCGACTTACTGTAATTATCATCAGCGCGGCAGAATGGGCCTAATCAGAAAGACTTAAAGTCACCCAATGGGTAATGAAAAGGGCTATACTCGGAGTTTCCTTGTGTGATCACATCAGAAATGAAGATTTCCGCAGGAAAAAAATGGCTACCGACATAAAATCGCCAAACTTATGTGGCAGTGGGCTGGGCACAATCCTCGTACAAAATATGGTCGATAGGGATGAAAGGTTCTGGAGTAGCAACCACGTACCGGAAGACGCAGCGTGGGAAGGCGGGAGGACAAGCTAGGCTAAGATGACCTATCCAGGGTCACGGGAATCCAATGAATGCGAGACGCACAGGTCCCACAGTGGACGTCTTTCGGCTGAAATGATGATGATAGTTTTATATTTTAGGTTCCATTCAGACAATTTCCAATTTTCGATCAAATTTCCACCTCCAATAGACGTCGACTCTCAAGAATTCTATTGTTATCTCCCATCAAACATCTGCTCTAATCTCACAAAGCCAATTTAACCTGGCATCAATCCCACTTCAGTCAACTCATATTTCCATCCAATTCAACAACAATAACAAAGGACTTAGTAACGCCCTCAAACATGCAACTTGTATTACAAATAGCATAATGCTGCCAATAACAGAGAACTCAAAAGAACTTAGAGTGTTGCGACTGCCGAACAAAGGGACTGGATGCCGATATTTGGACAATGTCGGCTTGTGAATGGGACTGTGTTCCTGTGGGGAGCGATGGAGAGGGAATATAGCATAGCTTTGCGTTTATTAGGGTATATTGTTTACGAGTCTATTTAAATTGTTTTTAATGGTTGTTCAAGCAAATCAAAGTTAATGCGTACCTAGTTATATAGCTATGGTTAAACATCGTTCATACAGTCCACTACTCTTGTTACTAAGTTAAGTTAGTTCAAAATAAAAGTTCAAACCGTACGTACAACACGCAGTTTTAATACAAAATCGTTGCCAATCATAAAACCAACCTTATCGCTTTCAACAATGGTATATTCCTTTTTTACGTGTAAATCATCAAATAACTTCTCCCTCTCTTGGTAGAGCGAGAGAGTGTTTTTGTATTTAGTTGTGAATGTTCTGAAAAGGTTTTCCCTGTTCATTTTTAGAGTTCTGTACCTCAAAATAAAAAAGGACCCCATAAAGGAACACTTTGTTGTCCGTCCGTCTGTCAAGACCCTTTACCTCGGGAATGCAAGGAGGTATTGAGTTGAAATTAAAACAACATACTCAAGTCTGCGGTCCCTTGGAGTTGTGAAAAAATCTAATTTCTGAGTTAATGAAAAAAAAAAGTTAATACGGACATTTATGTCACATAAAACGTGTATTTCCCGTTGACTTAGAATCCTGAAATTTTGCATAAAGTACAAGTATAGGAAAAAACTGAAAACTGATAATTTTTAGTTACGTCACAAAAAAAACTTTTTATGCGATTCGGAAAAATCTTCGTAACTCAATTCGGGAATTGAACTGTTTTCATAGGTAAGTTTGTATGGAACCCCCAGTGCGCGAGTCCGACTCGCACTTGCCCTGTTTTTATGTTATGGATTGTGTTTAGTGTAGTTTTTTTTTAATTGATATAAACCAGTGCTTGATTGCGATCCCACCTGATGGTAAGCAGTGCTCTTTTTAGCCACGTTATACATATTCCTGTACACTAAAATATCTTTTCTACATTAAGTTGTGTGCTCTTTCATGCATTTAGTATAATTGACATCTTACTTAACCGTACACGTGCGTATTTAATAAGTGTAATGGCTTTATTGTCTACAGACTTTAGTTTAATAAATTCTCATGTAACAAAGTGGAATGGATGATAGCTGCGCTAAACGAGACGATAGAGTGAAATTGATGATTGTGGCATTATAACGCAAGTTTGATCATAAATGGACCTAATTAATTTCAGACCAGCTGCATACACGGTCTTGCTGAAGCATTAGATCAAGTGTGAAACTTATTACTAACCTACTTAAGAATGCGATCAGACCTAGCTTGGTAATGAAACCGCGAAAATGAAAAAAAAACAGGAACGGCGATGCCGAATTCAAAACCGAATTTAAAAACGGAGAGAACAAAAAAAAAATTCTTATTTTGATTCCCTTGAGAGTGTCTAAATATACCTTTTTTTTCCGTTAACTCAGAAGTCCAACTTTTTCACAGCTTCAAGAGACCGCAGACCTGAGGTTTTAATTTCAACTCGATTCCTCTACTCGTTTCCGAGATAAAGGGTATTCACAGACAGACAGACGGACAACAAAGTGATCCTATGAGGGTTCCGTTTTTTTCTTTTTGCGCTACGGAACCCTAAAAATGTGTGTTTTTCAAAATTCTTGTCATAAACAGCACAGACAGGAAAGAAAAAGAGGACATGAAGAGTTACTAATCCATAAAAGGCATGCGAAAGTTTGTATGTGTATGTATGTTTGTTACTTCTTCACAGTCTATTGATTGGAGTGATTTCAGTGGAACTGGGTACACTGGTAGACATGACCTGGAATAGCACATAGAATAGGTAGGTACTTTTTATCCAGGGAATATGTTATTTAGGGATAATTTACTACTATCGAGAGGGCGAAGCCACTGTCAGCAGCCACTAGCTGCTTCAATGAATGCGTAACTAACTCTGTCTGTCTGTCTGAATTTCTGTATAAGGATAGATATAACCTTGGAAAGGGTATAAGATACGTTTTATTCCTTGATTATGTTACCCTGGTATAATTTTCGAATGTCGTGCGAACGTAATAACTGACAGAAGCTAAAGTAATAATTAAAGTCATCAGCAAGCAAATTACTTTAATAAAGACATACGTTTCAACCACGGAAGGTGTAAATGGGCAAAAACATAAGTTAATCTTGATTAATCCAAACAAAATATTTGATTCCAAAGTCCCGACGGAAGGTCATCCATTTCTGTTGATTTACACATTGCGTGACGATAATAAATATGATTAAGGCTACCATTTTAATGTTAAAACTACATCAGAAAATTGTATAATTTGACAAAAACCCCTAAAAGTTGTGTTATTTAAATAAAGGGTATCATGATTATATAAAAATGGGCTTTGCTTACAAACTATTTAAAGAATTATAGCTATTCTATATTTCGGAGAACAGCAGACTATGATAGACATGGCGGGAGGACCAGGATGTATTTCTTAAGAATTGGAAAGAATAAGCAAGTGATGAAGGAAGGTAGAGCCAACAGTGAGGTAATACGGGCTAATAATAATGCTGTTTCGGGTAGTACTGTCGCCAATTATGCTGTGAACTAACCCATCACACCTTTATATGATGAAATAATGGAAAAATCCTAGCAATATCCAAGAATTATTTTTCCCGAAATATTTTTTGCTACTCTCACATTGTGTCTACTCATTTTAATTATTTATGATTTTTACACGCACAAAGACTTAAATGCGAGAAGAAGACACACAGAGGGAAAATGAGAAAATCAAGATAGAACAACATTTTGAGCTTAAACAAATCAACATCCTTTTTAGCAACAAAAATATTATTATATTGTTATGTATTATATAAAATCATATAATACATAATAATATTATAATTTTTTTTTATTTTATTTAGATACTTACTTTATTCTTAATTTTCTAACTTATTTGTATACACTGTGTCTACATCTCTCATCCAACTCTCCTTTCGCAGATCTGCTGGAAGAAATTTCATTTGAAATAAGCAGTACCTATGTGCTCTTCTATCTGCTTTTTTTCTTTTCATTTTTAAGTGTTTGTGTGTACATAAATAAATAAAAATAACGCTGCACCGTATAGAATAGCTACCGCATTCCATACAGCACATACCCTAAAAAAGTACCCAGAAGTTCATATTTGTGTAACACACAAACAATAAGCCTACTTCATATTGGCTGCTAAACACCCTATTATGTACCCACCCCCTATAAACACAATGTGACGTCATTCGACCCGTCCATTGTCACTCATCACAGATTACTTGACAAGGCATTTATTCTTCAAAAACCAACTTAAAATTTTCACGTTGTAAACTCATTGCCACAGAAAATTCAACTTTATGACGTAACAGCTGGTTGACTATATCATCTCTCGTTGATTTTTGAGCTGATAACAGTAAGTTGGTTCTGTCGCAAACCCGCGGACAGTCAGTGATGGATATGTGATCCGAATGCTCAAATTACGTGTTTACAAATACGATTTTCCTACTTTTAATAAGCTTCGGGTAAAATAGGGATGTTTTTGCTACTATTCTTCTTATAGATACTTGTGCAATTACATTTTTGGGAATCTCGTGTCAAATTGAAAGGCAGATTGACATGTTATCTGAGGAGAATGGGATTTGGTTTTAGTGGAAATGTGACGGATGTGAAAGCTGTCTTTGTTAAAAATGCTTTGAACAAATCTGTGGTTTCGCGTCAATATGATGTCGGTGCAGACTGTTTCATGTATACTTTTAGAAGATTCTGCCTTACATTTTGAATAGAAAATTGATTACAATACTCAAAACTCCTTTGAAAAAAAACACAATGTTTATTTTTTTATAGTAAAAAAAAACCGTTTTTAGTAAGTAGGAGGTTATCACACGAAGCGAAAAGGGTTTAGAACATGATTGTTTTATTGTTTATTAAATAATTGTTTGTACCGATGTAGGTGGCATAATCAGTTTGTAAGTTAACCCTCTATGATACAAATCACGAAACAAAAAAATGAAGCTATAATTAACGCTTATTTTTTAATTAGTACAAAGAAAATGGGTTCTATCTGTACCCGTTACTAATCATATTTATGTAGTAATTGTCCACGAAAATTTGTCATAATTGGTAAATTCATAATTGAATCAATTATTCATAATAATTGCTACTAGAAAATATTACGCGCAGTGTTTTTCCATTGTTTTTCATTCATAATCAATAGCCTGTACAATATTTCCATAAATTGAGTGACATTTTAGGATATAAACAAACGCTTAACTTAGCTGTTTATGAACATAATTTTTTGGGCCTTTACTTAAATAATAACAAGACCTTTTCTAATAAGCCCTTTAAGTATTTGTACTAATTAAAAGCTAGTGCTGTATATTCATATCAACAATATAAATATATCACTCAGAACATTTTGTGTATGTGAGTTCACAAGTTTGTGAACGCACCTATGTTACAGGCTCGGCGTCCGAATGTCCGGTAACTGTCCGGACCGAGCCCAAGTCGTCAACGGCGTGTAGTGTTCCACGCGCGCCTCAAGGAGATGTCAGCAACCGTAGGGGCCCAGCAGGGTCGAGGCCTACTGGGGCCATGGGTGATGCGAAAGTGACCCCCGGGGCCCTGGAAAAATGGCAGGATGGAAACGGGAGTGGGTTTTTAGTCAGTAAAAGTCTGAAACTATCTCCCGCTCCGCCCAAGAGCAGGGGTTGTCATTAGATGATTTTCCCACCCGAAAAAAAAAAACCTATGTTACAGGAATAATTGCTAGCATAGGCCAACGATAAAAGAAAAAAACCTGTAAACATTTTTTCTACACATTTAAATTTCAAAGATTCAAAGCATTTTATTTCAAATAAACCATTTACAGACACTTTTGAAATATCAAGAAATCAGTCAGTCAAAACAGTGAAGGAAAACATCGTGAGAAAACCGGCATATCCTAGAACCAAAAATTCGAAGACATGTGACATCCACCAACCCGCACTGGGCCCGCGTGGTAAATTATGGCCCATTCCTCCTAGAGAGGAGGCCTGAGTCCCAGCAGTGGGAACATTATAAGGCCGACTATGCTATGCTATGCAGTCAGTCAGATAAAAAATGAAGCTAATTGCACATTCCAAAGCGTAGATCTCTATGGAGAGGAATGTGCAAGAAACTCCATGGACACTCTTTTCAATCATGTTATGTATTACAAATATCTCGGTTACATGTTTCTGGTCGCTGCTATCATGTGAGAAT
Organism: Mythimna pallens; assembly: GCA_961205895.1. Lineage (NCBI taxonomy): Eukaryota > Metazoa > Arthropoda > Insecta > Lepidoptera > Noctuidae > Mythimna > Mythimna pallens. The sequence goes on along the minus strand of OY540828.1, from coordinate 24,875,932 downwards.
TGTTCTCAATAAAAATAAAAACTAAATATAGATATTAAAATAACAACTGGCAGCTAAGAGATGATTAGTCTCAACTGACAGCACCCGTTCACGGACATGACGCGAATATTAGCACTCAGCTCAACATTTTGAAGGGAACAGAATTATATATTAAAAAATATAATATATTCAAATAACGTACTATACAAGTTTTATTTATTCTTTTGCGAGGTACTAAAACACATAGTTCAGTAAATGTTCGTGAGTTATGTTCTTTTATTAATTACAACATTTATATTCCTTTCATGACGACTTTTAATACCATACTAACTTATTATGTGACATGCAACCTTTTGTACTCTGTGCCTAACAAAAGAGAAGCGAAAATAAGCTGTGTGATGCTCAAAAAATTTGAATAATTAGGGTTAATAAAAAAACATTTTACGATTTCGAGAGACCATACGGTATGTCTTTATTATCGTGGATGGTTACCCTACCTTCCACGTACCCTTTAGTGTGGAAGGCTCGTTATATCGATACTCTTGCGACATCGCATCTTCCTAAATCGTGTAAAAAAAAAAAAATTTTGCGATTCCGAAAAATCTTCGTAACTCAATTCGGGAACTGAACTGTTTTCATAGGTAAGTTTTCACTCGCACTTGCCCGGATCTTTTATTTAAGTGCATGAATATGCAGTTATCGTTAGTTAATTAGTTCTAAATTTGCGCCTTGTTCCGCCAAATAAAATGTTTGTTTTTTTCTTTCTTTCTAATTATGGTTTTAAATATTTTTATTCCATGCCATAAGATAAAATAATTAAAAAAGTAAAATTAAAACAATACATAGTTAAATTTAATATAAATTGTTAGTTATTATTTAAATTTCATGATAATGTACATAATATTTACCTTAAGATATAATAAATTAAAATATAAGTTTAAATCTGAGTGGTATCATTATGAAAACTTGGAATAATAGTATAGGTTTCGATAAAACCGCCAAAATAAATTTAAAAATGTATTTTATAGCATCATGATAGCTTCACATAGCTCCTGAACAACCGTATTAACAACTTCTACGCCACAAAAACAAAAACGCGTCAATGAAAAAATATATCACGTTTATAAATTAGTGTGATTACATCAGTTGCGGGTTAAGATCGGAACCGATAACCAAACAAGCGTATTTTGTGACGTGCAACCCTAGTTTTGTAATCACTCGAACATTTTTCATTGAATTTTTGAACTTATCTCGTAATAAATAAGGTAGATGTTCGATTTTTGGGAGAACCCAAACCAAGGTTGTCAACTGAGTAACAATAACAAAGTCTGGTACACGTCAGTGAGCTGTCAAGCGGCATTCAGCCGCGTAATTATCGCTCGTCAACGGCGAAAAGATTTCTTTGACAATACATGGCATTGTGAGACAGCCCTAATCCTTTTTGAAAAGAGGGTGTTGTATTTATGTAGAGATGTTGGGTTCAATTTTTGTTGAAAGAAAAATCCGGTTGTGCAATAATGTTTTATTCAATTTTGTGTTGATGTTATCATTAGGATAATCTTTTTCTGGTTACTGAACTGAAATATAATTTATAAGCACTTTGAAGGCGTTCTTTCGTTCGCGAGAATGTTTTCTTAAAAACTTTAACACCCCTTGAACCGTATTTTGAGAGTAATTTTGAAAAACTAATATTGACAGTCATTTATTTCGATTGGAATTTACGCCAAGTTTTTAGTTTATTAACCCAAGAACTAAGAATCACATACAATATTTATAACAGGAGTTTCTAAATTTTTCTATTATAAATTATAAACGGGAGAGCTGTGATGGCCGAGTGGTAACGGCCCCGACTTACGAGTTGTAGGTCGTGGGTTTAAACCCAGCCCGGCGCATTACTTTGTGTCAATGTATTTCATCACCACTGCTCTCAAAACGGTGAAGGAAAACATCGTGAGGAAACTGGCATGTCCTAGAACCAAAAAAATCAAAGACATGTGACATTCTCCAACCCGCACTGGACCTGCGTGGTGGATTCCCTCTCCTAGAGAGGAGGCCCAAGTCCCAGCAGTGGGAACATTAAAAGGCTGATTATACTATGCTATTATTATTCTAAATTGTTTTATTAGGGGTAGTTTTGGTAACAAATAAAAACAACCTTTACAATTACCTATACTATTTTAATAGAAATAGTAACCTACTACTAATTTTGCATACAAACAAAATTCCTTCTTTTCACCTCTCAAAGGTTGAATTTCCAAAAACCCCTTCTTAGAATTCGCCTACGTAATAAAACAAAGCCTTCTGTGAATTTTGCATTTTTGAAACTACTGCTAGTTTCGGCCGCGCGTTGATAATATGTTAGTCACTCAATTTTTCCTTTTATCTATCTATTTAAATATATATATATATATAAGGGGAAACTGACTGACTGACATATCAAAGCACAGCTAAAAAACTACTGGGACTAGGAGCATGAAATTTTGCACAAGGCTAGTGTATACCACTCACATATGGGGCGAGGCCCTCGAGAAGAATGGAGAAGCAATTGCTGTCTCCTTAGACGTTTCGAAGGCCTTCGACAGGGTATGGCACGCCAGTCTTTTGAGTAAGCTTCCAGCGTACGGCATTTCCCCTGGTCTGATTAACTGGGTAAAAGACTTCCTGAGTGAACGGTCTCTCCGAGTTGTTGTCGATGGATGCTCATCAGAGCCCATGACCACTAATGCCGGAGTTCCTCAGGGGTCAGTTCTCTCTGCAACTCTTTTCCTGCTGCATATTAATGATCTGCTGATGCCCGGTATCTATGGGTATGCAGATGATAGCACAGTTGTAGAGAGAACCTTCCGGGTGCTCGGGCTAGTAAGGAACTAATCCGGTCCGAACGAGAGGCTATGGTGGAGCGTACGAATGTCTCTCTTCAGACAGTCTCCAAGTGGGGTGAAACCAACCTGGTAATACTTGTTGCTGGCTGTAATACTTGTTGGAATTGTTGCTACCAAGGCATTAGGGGTTCAGGGTTATTTGATATTTTTGTGATGTTGTAGACGTTTGATGTATTATGTCTTGCTTGAAGTTTGATTTATGTGGAGTAAAATGACAAAGGTATGTGAGAACCATTTGTCTTGTCGTCTTCTGGATTTTCATATATGGGCTGGTGCTGCAAAATGCCATCTGGCAGCTTTGGACTCAGTAGAAAGGCGTGCGAAGAGGCTAATTGGGGATCCAGATTTGGTTAAGTCCAATCTACAAAGCCTCGAGCACAGGCGCACGGTAGCCAGCCTATCGGTGTTTTACAGGTTGCATTTTGGAGAGTGTGCGCGGGAATTGCATGACCTGATTCCGCCATCTCCTTTCTACCATCGGACAACCCGACGTACGGCGAGTATCCACCCTAACGTTGTTGAAACACCAACGGTCCGAACTAAGCGATTTGCTTCGTTTTTATACCGCGTACATCGAGGGACTGGAACAATTTGCCTGCTGCTGTCTTCCCGTCCAACTATAATTTAGGTGCCTTCAAGGCTAGAGTGAATAGGCTCTTAATAAACTAGTGCGCCTCACCATCAATGATTGCATCACTGCTTACCATCAGGTGGGATCGCAGTCAAGCACTGGTTTATAGCGATTTAAAAAAAAAAAAAAAAAGGCTTCCTTTTATGACGTAGCCGAGCCCTAAGAAAGGATTATTCGAAATTCAGCACCTAAGGGGATGAAACGGGGTCTAAAGTTTGTATGGAGAACTTTTCACGCGAGCGAAGCTGCTGGCAAAAGCTAGTATTGTATAATATAAATTTTAACCTTATAATTTTCATTGTGCAATATGTACAAAAAATCGTGTTTATAGGTGAGTTATGACCTAGGGGGAAACAAATGCATAAAACTTCAACCCCTTCATCAAAGTAGAACTTGTGAAGCTCTCAGCGTGTCAAGTGTTTAATGCTACCTCTAAGAGCTTGCAGTCCTTACGTACCCTTACAAGTACTTACCCCTTGACGTCACGAGGTATTAAGGCTTTCATTTTGATTAATTGTAGTGTTTTAGAAAAGTCACTCAAGTGTAACAAATTCTTATTCTGCGAGAATAAAAAGAGGAAAATTTACAAGAATTACCAAATTTTCTTATTTTCACAACTCGAGGTCGACATAAATATTGACACATTGCAATTGCCCAGTGGTTAAAGCTCCGCCAATCATGTATGAAGTTGCGGGTTCGAAACCGATCAAGTACTAATGCGTATTTTGCCATTCATATGTGCTTTTCTAAGTTTATCTAGGACATTACTGACACCCCGTGCCTCGATACAATTGTTATACAACTTGTTGTGCTACTAGAATAGCACATAGGATACTTTTTATCCTGGGATTATGTTCCTTTGGGATAATTTTCTGCTATCACGCAGGTGAAGCCGCCGGCAGCAGCCAGTTAATACATATATTCTCACCGAAAAGTCACCAACTAAACAGACCTATTACCCAGTATTTAGAACTGCTCCAAGCCCCCAACCCCAAAAACTACAAATAACAAATAATACGACATTTCCTGCCATTTCACACAAACGTGTTTGAAGTACCGAGATATTATCACTCTGTAACATAATAGTACGCTGTGTCTACTCGGTAACTGCTGAGCCGACAATGGACGGATTAGAAGGCCTTGGAATTAGCGATGGTCATAGGCGGCAGATGCTAAACGTACTTTTCACTGAATGTAAATATGCTCCATTCGCAATAAGATTAGCCATTTAAATAAAGGTTTTTTACTGTCCATTTAACCGATTTTGTCTCCTATTCCGTAGTCATAGTCAAGGATGGCATTAAAAGCAAAAATCTGGTTACAATACCAACTATTTACTGCAGCCGCCATTTTTCTTGTCAACAACGCAATAAAGGTCAAAATCAATTGAATGGATAGTAAAAAATGTATGTTGTTAAATGTCTAATCTGATACGTACGTTCTTTTTATAAGTAAGTTGGGAAAGGATTAGTCTATATTCAAAGTGGTAATGTGTTCAGGTAAAGATTAACAGGAAGAAGGATTTGTGGAGAATGCTTCTCACTTCAATGATTTTTGCGAAATGCATAATTAAAATGGTTTTTTTTTTTTGCTTAGAAAGAGTTAGAAAAAAAATTACGATAGTTTCCGAAGTAGCTACTCGTAAATACTAATAAATAGGTATAACTAGCTTCTTCCAGTGGCTTGGCCTGCGAAAATTAGCATTTATGTAGTGTGTGCTAGTGCACCATGATGTCCAATTTTATGGCAAAAAAAAAACGATTTTTAGTTCGATTTATGTAACAACAAATCCCAGTTTTCTTAACAAACCAAAAGTAACATTTTGCCACGAGCCCCGCTTGTTGTAGATCCCCACACAGCTTCTAATTCCTAACATCATTGTGATCGTCACGTGACTGCTCTGAAATAATGTGCTAATCCAATTTACTATCAACTGAACCATCTGATAGCTGATGCGTGAAATTGATTTCTGACAAAGACTACATTTTATTTGTGAAGCAAAGAAGTGTAACGAACAACGATACTCGTATTATCTGTCAGTATATTTTTCTAAGAGAATTAAGTATCCATTTTTTATTTTGATTGCAGTTAAATTGGGGTGACAACTTTGGTAAGTTAAATGTAGATTAAGATGAAAAGTGGGCGCTTTCAGGTTTTGATTCATTCATTGTGCGTGGACTAAGGAGTGGAATTCCCTACCGGATTCTGTGTTTCCTGACAGCTACACACTTTCTTGATAGCTACAACCAGGGAAGACCCCCTGATTGTAGTTCAAGAAAGTACTAAGTAGTAGTATACTTAAAGATTAGTAGAGATTAAAAAGGGTACTTCTAGGCAAGCGTGCTGCATCGTCGACCGCATCGTCACTTTTCTTGAGGTGAGCTAGAGATCAAGCGCAAACTCGTTAATAATTTGAAAAAATTGACTCATGCTAAAGCGGTGAGTCGTGAAGAAAAATACCTAATTAATAAGTGGCAAAACACTAGAATTTTTTCTCCTCTAAGTTAATAAAAGAACCATTAATAGCCACGAGCAACAGTGAAAAGATTGCAACAAACATAAAATAACAAAAACAGTCCCCTCTTTGTGTGGTGGTCAAGAAATTACAATAATTTTATTTTTATTGTATTTATTTAGGAAATTACAATAATAAAGTCATTTCAAGTCGTAATATGCAAGTAATAGAAACTAGACACCAAAATAACATCATAATGCACATAAATCAGTCCACAAAGCTTGTCCATTACAACACGATTCAAAACAAAACGATTTCCTAATACGAATGCTTCATAATCAGCACTTCGGAATTCAATTCCTATACAACAAAACCCATATGAAGAGCGTGATTCTATGTTCGTTGCCCCACAAAAACATACGATCACATAGCCTTGCAAATAAAGTACTATTAAGTACCAATTAAGAGGGGAACCGCATGCAAAGTGCCACAAACTATATGGTAATACTGCATACAAGATCACATCCATCTTTACTGACAGCCTGGCAGACTGATGGTATATATTAGCTATAAATTATGTATAATTACCATTATTTATTGCTTGGTTCTGCCTGTGGCTTTGTCTGCTTTTGATATTCTATGACTATAAATAAGCATCAGACTAAAAAGCTTGGAAATAACCCTTAGAGTGTCTCAGCCTTTGGATGATTCGATTATTATGTTACCTACTGGCAGAGAAGTAAAAATTTAATGCGCAACTTGAATTTCCTCGGAAAAACCTTATTGAAAGAGGAAGGTCTATATCAAAAGTTTTTTTTAACTATTCTGTAACCTCAACACGCAAGAGGAAAAGTTTTGGAACAAATTCGTACTGTTTTAACAAAAATAATATAGCGACATCTATTTCGCCACTTGTGTACTAAAATTCAAAATACTGCATCACGTTATCAAAATTCTCCGCACAACTAGATTACATACAACAGTCCAAATTGAACTATTGTACAGTTGCTCGGAACACAACACCTGAGGCCCAAGTCTGCTATTTTTATAAATTCGTCATTCCAACACGATCCCATTGTCATTTTGCCAAAAGTTCGTAATCTGCTAATTCATAATGATCGATCATTGATCGGTCAATGGTCTCGTAATAGAGTTGTAGTAGAATGACAATATCAAGCTTATTAAAAGCAATGACTGCACAATGACGTTCTAAAGGTCACTGATCAAAGGAATTATCAAAATTTTTGCAGATTACCCCATACATCAGACATTTATTTGTCAATATGTACGAGATGACCATTCTATGCCACTTCTTTCAAGGGAGTATCAGTGGTTGACCATTGGAATATCATAATGACGCCATTATATTTGTAAGTTACTAAACTTGTCAAAATCAGCAATTATGAAATCAATGGTAGACCATTCTGACACTATTATAATAGTAGACTTGAGGCTCTGTTCGGTTTCCTTTTCACGGGAGGCCTTTACACCCTGTTCCAGGTACTTCTAAACTGGTGACCCTCGACACGTCAGCACAGCCTTCATGCGGCTACTAATCATACCTCTAAAATATGATAACATTTATGAAGAGACAGACAGGCCCTGTATTTGAATTTATGTTAAGCCGGTTAGGATAACCATTATTTTCCATTACAACATATCCTTTGTTTTGCATCGCTGTGCAAAGGCAGACGTTTTTGTGACATTTATTTTATGTTTATTTTATTCTCTTAGAAAGCCGATATTAGAGAAAACTTTATATTATCTTTATATTGGTTGTGTGTGGTCCTGAAAGAGATACAGAGTAAAATAGAATGCGTGTTAAATTAAAATTGAGGTGCTGATCAGGTTTCTATTAGCTGTGGAACCTTGTTCTAGTTGTTGTGTTTGGTTTCCTTGTGTGGCAACAACACACAACGTAGTAGATACTTAACTTGCCTTTATATTCACTTTGTTGTTGATGGTTTGTTTGTTCCCACTGCTGGGACTCAGGCCTCTTCCCTAGGAGAGGAATTGGGCTGTACTCATCCACCGTTTTAATAGCGGTGGTAATTAAATAAATTACACGAAGTAATTCGCCTGCCTAAGTTTGTACCCGCGACCTACAACTCGTAAATCGGGGCCGTTGCCATTGAGCCACCACTGCTCACCTTTTATTACATCTTATATTTACACTAATATATATATATCTACTGATCAAACTTAATCAAACAGAAGGTAATTGAGACTTTTTTTCTTTGATAGTGTGAAATCACCAAATAACTTCTCCAGCTCTGGGTCTTAGTGCTTGCAGGATGGCTGGACGACGAGCTACCCATGGCTTGCTGTCTGTGAACCCGTGTTTACGGTAGCCTAACGGTAGTAGACAAGGGGAGTAGTAGGTAGGCTAACAACAATCAGCCAATCACCACCTTTGATAATGATGTTGATGGCCTTTTTTTGAAATGAGAAATCATTAAATAACTTCCCCCACTCTCGGTGGAGCGAGATAGATACTGACGAAAACCCACCTATGTTCCTTTACTTGCCCATTGTGTTCCAGGGGTGCGACTCGTTCAAACCCCGCAACCCCTCAAACAATCCTCAAACAATCCCGCAGCCCAGGTAATTGATTCGTCTCAATTTTATCGAAAATTGCATAGCTACTCGTCATCATTACCATTTCAGCTGAAAGACATCCACTGTTGGACATAGGCCTACACTAAGTGTCGCCACAACCAACAGTCTTGTGCGTCTTGCATCCATCGCATTCCCGCGACTCATCACCATCATCGTCATTGGTCTGCCTTATGGGAAGCCTTCCTACGCTGCATCTTTCGATGCGCGGTCACCGCACAAGAACCTTTCGGCCTCACTGACCATCGATCGATTCTACCAGCAATTTGCCCTGCCCACTGCCTCTTAAGTTTGACGATAGTAATAAAATGGCCTAGCTACTCATAAAATTTAAATTACCTATCATACTCCACTACCAATCCAACACCCCCACCACTATCTATAACCCAGTCCATATCAACTGGAGCACTATAATTTAAGTTAGCACACCTCACTATTAAAACTCAATTATCGACATGACACAGTCGTCAAAGCTACCATAATTACTCGATAGAAACGAAGCCGTTCCTTTTGTCACTAATTACTAACGAATTATTACTACAAATTGTATGATCGATAGATACTGTTAGACATACAGAAGATGATATATCGTAAGATTTAACTGAAGATTTTGAATTCACACTAAACCCGCACTTGATCTCATTCACCAAGCCAGAAGCAAAAGCAATAGATGAGGTCTACAATAGAACAAACAACCCTGAAGATGTGAAGATAAAGGCTGATGAGATTCAAGTGGAATAACATCAGGATTAAGTACAGTGAATACGAGGTACTTTTTAATTTCAAACGAACGAGGCTTCAAATTTTTTTCACAGTGTAACACAATTCTCTCATTATATCTTTAGTTTCACATGGGCTATTGGTGTCGCATACACTTTCTTAGTATATGAATCTGTTGTTTTACTAATAAAATTTGAAGTCAATATCGCTTGCAACTGGCCTCACTAGAAGGCTTAAAGTCACCCAAACGGCAACGGCTATGCTCGAAGTTGATTTGCCTGATCACGAGCCGACCGCAGGAGAACCGACATTACTAACAAAGCCCGAAAAACTTAAGTGATAGTGGGCAGAGCACATTGCTCGCAGAACAGATGGTCGACAGGTTCTGGAGTGGTGACCACGTACCAGAAGACGCAGTGTTAGAAGACCTCCTATAAGGTTGAGAATCACGGGAATCCGATGGGTGTGAGACGCACAGGACCTGTCATCATGGGCAACTTGGGGAGATTTTTGTCCAACCTTGGATGTCTTTCGGCTAAAGTAATGATAATGATTCGAAATCATCAGCAGTAATATTCTAGTCCAAAGAGACGCAGCTGAAAACTAATAATTCACATGGAGCGATTGTCTATCAGACCATCACATCCCAGTTACGATATAATACGACACCCTTTGGACACACTGGTTGTTCAATTTTCCCGTAACGACTGTCATAGATCTACTGAACACTAAAAATAAAAAATGCTAAATTTGAATACACCTTACGTAAAACACTGTAGAATACCCGGTACCTACAACAAATCAATATTTCAAGTCGTGATTTAGAAATTTACATAATTGACAGAACAATATGACTGATCGTTTGAAACCCACAATTTCTCAGTACCGCTAGTTAAAGGTAATTTTCTAGTTATTATGTCTCAATTAGCTATAATCAAAGGTGACGGTGCTTTACAAAGGTAGTTGTCATTATTTATTAAAGTTTTAATTATTACTGTGAAAGGCTGGAATCGGACTACGATACGACGATTTATTTATCAAAGACGATAATTCCACATAATTGTAATGAATAATGGAGAGAAATAAATTTATTTTTTGTCATGATCATCACTGTCATTTCATCAGAAAGACGTCCACTGCTGGACTTAGGCCGCCCCCAAGTGTCGCCATAACGACTGGTCCAGTGCGTCTCGCATTCATCGGATTCCCGCTATTCTCACCAGGGTATCGGTCTACCTTGCGGTAGGCCTTCCAACGCTACACCTTCCAATACAGTCTGCAGAACCATTATTTGTATAACAATAAATTTACAGTCCCCATAACTCACAACGTAACATTTAAGCATACTTAAAAAGCATTATAATAAAAGTATACTCGCCTTAAAAGTGATAGCGACGCGATAAACGTCAAGTTATTGCTTTTTCTTTTTAGTAGGCGCTGAAAATATTGCTAAGTGAATTTTAACAGGCGTTATCTTCCTCATGTTTATGCGCAATATAGAATGTCGCTTGAATATTATTTAGTGAAGCTTTTATGACAGTATAGAAAAGATAGAAACGTAGGTCTTATAAAAGTTAGCTAAGTTTAACCCCAATCTAATCTATAAAATACAATTCGTCAAAACACAAACTCAAAGTAGACTGATGTACTAGAATATCTATACAAACCATCAAAACTTCAGGCCACGAAAACTGTCCAATTCACAAGGCTCTCTCAGAGGCGGGCCATTTCATCAGGTAATAAAACACTCGCAGAGGTTACTTTTCAGGGTGAGTTATAGGGTTAGGTCGCCGGGGCAGGGTTGGGGTCGGCCATACATCACCCGGGGTGGAACGAGGATTACTCCGACATAGACTTTGGCTTGTTAATGCCCGCTAAAGTTTTCCTTTACGTGATTTTTAGCGAGTTTTTTTTACCGTTTTTTTTTTTGTGGTCGAAGTTTGAAAGTTGGTGAAGTTGTGTCGTATTTTTAAGGCCAGCTACAACGTGTACGTTGATTTTAATTAAAGTCTTGTTTTTAATTTAGTGGGATATTGCGACGTTCAAAGATTAGAATTTGAACAGGGAAGTTTTATGGTGACGTATTAGCAACTTGCTATTGTTTTAAGATGATACGTTGCCAAACCCTATTTCTTGTTACAATTCACTCATAGTTACACTGATTTACTCGTACATAGATCTCAGAATAATAACTTTTCCTTGTTTTTAACAGCATGCGTTCGGCATGTTTACCCTCGACTGTGATCTCTTTCAATCACTCAATGGTTTGCTGCAAGAAAACTCAAATTTGAGTTAAGCTCGCCTATGTACATGAACTCTGTTATCCACATATTTTGTAACTTATCATGGTATACAATAAAGAATGTTTGTCGACAGTTTTTCGTGCATTATGCGCAAAAGGTGTGCCTCTTTGCTGTGCCGAGTACGCGCCAGCCCCAGCGCCATTCACAGAACGCTGGCTGACAGTTGGGACTCTCCGATCTTGGGGCGACGGATACGACTCATCATCATCATCATCATTTCAGCCGAAAGACGTCCACTGCTGGACATAGGCCTCCCCCAAGTGTCGCCACAATGAACGGTCCTGTGCGTCTCGCATCCATCAGACTCCCGCCACCGTTACCAAGTCATCGGTCCACCTTGTAGGAGGCCTTCCAACGCTACGTCTTCTGGTACGTGGCCGCCATTCCAGAACCTTTCGGCCCCAACGGCCATCTGTTCTGCGAGCAATGTGCCCTGCCCATTGCCACTTTAGTTTGGCGATTCTTCGTGCTATGTCGGTAACCTTGGTTCTCCTGCGGATATCCTCATTCCTGATTCGATCACGCAAGGAAACTCCGAGCATAGCCCTTTCCATTGCCCTTTGGGTGACTTTAAGTCTTCTGATGAGGCCCATTGTAAGCGACCACGTTTCGGAGCCATATGTCATCACTGGCAATACATACATATGGATACGACTGCACGCAGTCAAATAGACATTCCCCAGTTTCGGTGTGCCTCACCCAGCATAGAAAAAGCAAGTATTTGTTCTCAATGTTACTAACACTAATTCTAAATTTTAATTGTTACTAACAAAATATGGCAAGTTTTATTATTATTAACAACGAGCTACCAAACAGACAAACCACCTCTAGACCTGCTTACCCTCCAGAGCATATTCTACTGATACAATAAAAGAGAAACAACAAAGAAACGTCGCAGTTAACGGCCCGACTGAATATTCATAAAGATAAAAGTGAATTTATGCGATCATAAAGACCGGGAACGAATGATAAAGACTGGGACCGGGAACGAATGAGAAAGAAACTAGAAACTTGTGCTGGAATACCGCCCTGTTTTTTTGTGCTATAGTTTTTTTTTTTTCATGAAGTCGAAACTTTCACTGTTAGGTGGAAAAAGTTTACCTGTACTGAAAGGTAACCTACATTACGTCGTGGTCAAAGAACGTGTTTCTTTTGTTTTTTAAAAAGTTTTCAGTGTGCTTTTATACGGGTCCCTTTCCACTCGCCTATCGTCAACTTTGAGCATGGTTTAAAAGCTTGTTGCTTCATCTAACGCAATTCAACGCGATGTTTGATGTATAGTCAATGCAAAAAAAAGAAATAACGCTTGAAAACTCTGTTGGTATTTTATAATTCCGTAATTTATTCGAATATTTCACAAAATTTGTTCCAGGGAATACGTGATTTTTTAAACCCTTATAAGTAACGCATTGAACATCGTAGGATAGTTGACAAATTGTATAAAAATATTGTAGATATTCTTTGCGAGGCTGCAACTACTAGTCACAAGTATCAAGTTCAGCGCAAAAAATATAATAAAACGGGTTGGAATAAGCACGTTAAAGATGCGCACGGGCAGGCTCGGCTTTATTTTCTGAACTGGGCGGCAGCTGGTAGACCTAAAACGGGGCCGCTGTATGAGAATATGGTGGCAAGTAGGAAAAAATTTAAAAAGAAGTTAAAGTGGTGCCAAAACAACGCAGATCAATTAAAGATGAATGAAATTGCGAGTCATCATGAAAGTAAAAACTTCAGTAGTTTTTGGAAAGCCACAGACAGCTTAAATCCCAAGTCTGGCCTGCCAGTGTGCGTCGGTGGCGTGAGTGAGGCTAAGGCAGAGTCACCATTAGGTCCATCAATGAGTGGGTCGATTGCTGTGGAGGGTTCCAAGAGCACGCCAATCATGTTCACAGTTGGAGAGGTTGCGTCTGTCTTGAGGGACATGAAGCGGGGTAGGTCTCCTGGACATGACGGCTTAAGCGTGGAACACCTACGATATGCGGGTAAGCACTTACCACGTGTATTAACTCTGCTATTTAATGTATGTATGAGTCACTCGTATCTTCCAGAGGACCTCATGAGAACGATTGTCGTTCCTATAATAAAGAACAAGACGGGAGATGCGAGTGACAAGAACAACTACAGGCCTATCTCATTGGCGACAATTGTTGGAAGGTGTTGGACGGTTTGGTTGACAGGCAGCTGGATGGATATATCACCCTACATGACGCCCAATTTGGGTTTAGACCGCATTTGTCGACTGAAACAGCGATCCTCTGTCTCAAGCATACTGTCCAATACTATGCAGCAAGGGAAACACCTGTATATGCGTGTTTTTTGGATCTCTCCAGGGTATTCGACCTAGTTTCTTATGACTGCCTCTGGAAGAAGCTCTCCCATGACACAGACCTTCCTGAGGGACTGATTGCTGTCCTGAAGTACTGGTACAGCAATCAGTCCAACTGCGTTAGATGGGCTGGTGCTTTATCCGATGAGTACAGGTTGGAGTGCGGCGTGAGGCAGGGTGGGCTTAGCTCACCTAGGCTCTTCAACCTGTATGTCAACCGGCTTATTTGTGAGCTCAGTAACACCCAGATCGGTTGCTCCATTGACGCGCAATGTGTCAATAATATTAGTTACGCGGATGATATGGTGTTGTTGAGCCCATCGATTAGTGCGTTAAGAAGGCTTCTCCGAATCTGTGAAGACTATGCGGTGACTCATGGTCTCAGGTATAACTCAACAAAAAGCGAGCTCTTAGTGTTTAGGGGGCATAATAAAATATGTGGCACTGTTCCACCGGTTTCCTTGGGCGGAGTTCCGCTGAAAAGAGTCACTCGTTTTAAATATCTGGGACACTGGGTCACCGATAGTCTGTCGTATGACGCTGACTTAGAGAGGGAACGTAGAGCGTTGGCTGTCAGGTGTAACATGCTGGCTCGCAGGTTCGCACGGTGTACGCGTGAAGTTAAAATAACACTGTTCAGGGCCTACTGCCAGTCGTTGTACACGTGCGCCCTGTGGGTCAGTTATACACAGGGCTCGTACAATGCTCTACGAGTCCAGTATAATAATGCGTTCCGGGTATTGCTGGGAATCGCATCACTGATGCGTCGGATGCGCGACAGCCCCAATAGCCTCGTGGCTACTGTAGCCGGCAGGGTGGATGGCCTAATGGTGTCTCACTGGATGGCGGTACACAGACCGGCTTTCAGGTATGTGAAGTAGGCTCATTGTATTGTACTGTATTGTGTTGTATTGTATTGTTTTGTTTTGTATTGTATATACAATACAATACAAAACAAAACAATACAATCTCAGTCTTTTTGTTTTTCTTTAGTATGTATTTATTTAATGTTTTTCTTTTTAATGTTGTTGTTCAAGCTATGGATCTCTGGTCTGACAATAAAGTTAATTATTATTATTATTATTATAAGTTTTTTAGAAAAATTGTCGTCATTCAGAATCTCGATTAACTGTGCAAGGCTTCTATCGATGTACTTTTTTATTTTTTAATATATGAGTACATTATGGAGGGTCAATGTTTACGTAAAATAGCAGATTTTCAGAGGTCTTTACTAGATTATTTTTACACAAATTTATGTTTTTTGATTTCTATACAAGCCTAGATAATATCCACAAGATAGCTGTGTACCAAAATATCTAGAGAGAAAAATGTGTAATAACATCATAATCACGTAAGAGCAGTTGTATGAAAATGTACCTTGAAAAGGACGCTCATAATACGTTACTATCACTTACCACTACACTCCCCCTGCCATGTCAGTCAGTATGTAGGCGGGTAACTCAAACTGCTAAATGAATTTCCATAAGGTTTTAATAAATGATCGGAGTGAATCATGGGGAAGGTTTAAGTGTATAAATCATGCTTAATATAGTAAAGTCGGAAATTTAAAAGATTTCTAACTCCTGTTAGATGCTGAGGCGGGCCCCAGTAGTATATACTTAATAGAATAACATAACCCAGAAGAAACAGAATCTTCATATGAAAGCTTTTCTTTTTATTTTTAGGGTTCCGTATCTCCCATAAAGGATCACTTTGTTGCCGCTTACTGTCTGTCTGTCTGTCAAGACTCTTTATCTCGGGCATGGGTGGAGGTATCGAGTTGAAATTAAAACCATATAAGTACTCAGGTCTGCGGTCCCTTGAAGCTGTGAAAAAATCAAACTTCTAAATTAACGAAAAAAAAATTCGAAAAAATAGATATGTCGCATAAAACGTGTATTTCGACACTCTCAAGGAAATCAAAATTCATAAGGTACTTTCCGTTGACCTAAAATCCTGAAATTTAGTATGAAGCAAGGTCTCATAGCACAAATATAGGAAGAAATCTGAAAACTGTAAATTTGTTGTTACATCACAAAGAAAAAGGAAAGAAAAAATCTTCGTAACTCAATTCGAGAATTGAACTGTTTTCATAGGTAGATAAGATTGTACGGAACCATCAGTGCACGAATACGACTCGCACTTGCCCGGTTTATTTTTATTATTAATAGACTAGCGTTTGACCACTATCTCCCTTGTCGATATGTGATTGGTCGATGATGGATCCTAGAAATAATTTTTATCTTCATGAATCACCGTTCAGTTGTTTATGAGTATTTCGCGTTCATACAGACAGACCGACGCAGTGAGAGACTTTGTTTTATAATTGGTATGTAAGGATGGCAAGCGTTTATAATAAAATGGCCCTACGTAGAAACTTACATAAACTTCTTCTACAATAACCGTTAGTGGACAGCGCATCGGGCTATGTCTAAGATCTGTCTGTTAGACAATTAATTCTGCATAGAACAGAATGTATCTGCCGGATCTCATCCCATCCCTCGGGTGCTGTAAAGGCGTCCAACCTAGTACTCTGTTGAATAGGAAGGCATCTCACTAATTGTTTACTGAAAACATGCGGAGATTCTGATTTCCCTGAGGGTTGCACAGCTGAGGTCGAACGGTTTTTAAACTAATATAAAATTGTTCGAAAGTCAACGGAGATTGGATCTTTTGCATAATTGTGTCGTCGTCAGTTCAAACTTTACCGCTCTTAGAACGATGAAGGAAAACATCGTTAGGAAACTGACATGACCTAGGCCCAAAAATTCGAAGACAAGCGAGATCTTCCAACACGCACTATGAAAGCGTGGAAAGTTACGCGGCCTATTCCCTCTCCTAGAGAGGAGACCTGAGTCCCAGTAGGAAGTACATATATAGCTAATTATGCTATCAATAAAATTATAAATATGCTATTAATGTAATTATAATTATGCTATTAATATAATTATAATTACACTTATCACTTGTTCTACTGCAGGAAAGAAAGCTTTGTCTCATCCAGAAAGGCAACGAGCACTGAACACAATATCAGATAGACAATTGCTTCATGAAAAATATTGGTATTTCATTCGGTTAAACTGTAGACTTATCCTAACAACATTGTATGGAAAAGACTAGCCTAATTTTAAAATTAATTGTTGGAAAAAGTCTTGATCCTATATCCTTAAAAAAGTTGACAGTGAAAGTTGTTTGCAGTCGGGTTTTTTGACATTGTATTTTTTTTTTATTTCATACATTCAAGCGATTAATACTTCTAAAATCGCTTCCTCGAGAGACATGACTATGTCACAAAAAAAAAACTTTAAGGACATATTATATTATATTTGAAATAAGCAGTACCTATGTACTCTTCTATCTGCTTTTGTTCTTTTTATTTTTAAGTGTTTGTGTGTACATAAATAAATGAATTATTTGGCGCCGAAGATCCGACATTATATATTTTTTATAATTTTTGTGAAAGCAGTGTCACTCTCACAATTAAGACGAATCTAACGACACCTCTCAAAGCATACATACTCGAAATTCAACAGGCCGTTTAAGCTCTAGGGCGTACCATAGAAACATACATACATACACTCGAACAACAACCCTCCTTCTGGCTAAGTCAGGTAATAAAAAGCAAAACCACCGTGACCTTCCATATTAAAACCACGTCACACCTAATCCACGTCCCAATTACTTACACGAAAACCCAAGAACCGAAAAAAAA
This sequence comes from Mythimna pallens, assembly GCA_961205895.1. Classification (NCBI taxonomy): domain Eukaryota; kingdom Metazoa; phylum Arthropoda; class Insecta; order Lepidoptera; family Noctuidae; genus Mythimna; species Mythimna pallens. The sequence continues at coordinate 24,858,308 of OY540828.1, read as the reverse complement.
TAAACAAAAGCTCCAAACTACGATACGTCACAAAAAGCGGAACGGCACATTACGCATGAAAAATTCATGCTGTTACAGAGATTAGCAAGACAATCCCCCACTTGTAGGGGGGGTGAGGATATACAGGCAAGGTCAAGAGTCAAGAGGAGAATGAATTTGTCAGCGAGTGATTCCTAGCGTCCCTCCCTGCGATATATCACCCGGCCGGGTAGCATGGTACAATGTGCGAGCACCCTTAATAATGTATGCGATTTAATATTTAGAAAGGTTTTGTTCTTTTTTGATTTGTGTTTTGTAACCTTGTTTGTCAGTTGGTTGAATGTCTTTAAGAGGGCCCTTTTCCACTCGCCTATCGTCAACGTCGAGCATGGTTTAAAAGCTTGTTGCTTTATCTAATGCAGTCCAACGCGATGTTGGTTGATGAAGAGGCAATGCGAAAAAAGAGAGATAACGCCTGAAAACTCTTTGGCATTGGGTAATTCCGTGATTTACTCGGATATTTCACAAAACTTGTTTCAGGAAATACGTTTTTTTTTAACCCTTAAAATTTTTTCAGAAAAAATTTCGTCATTCAGAATCTCGAGTAAATTAAAGATTCTATGAATGTACTTTTTTATATTTTTAATATATGAGCACATTACGGATGGCCAAAAATTCACATAAAATAGCAGATTTTTAGAGGTTTTATACAAATTTATGTTTTGATTTTTATAGAAGCCTAGATAATATCCACAAGATAGCTGTGTATCCTAAATATCTAGAGAAAGATGTGTAATAAAATAACATCATAACCACTCTTATGATGTTGTATGTATGGAAATTTACATCGAGTTGGCCGCTCTTGATGGTTTGTTGGAATATTACTAGATGTGAATGTTTTAAGAACCGGTGAACAGTTTTCAGATTGCGGTCTTTTATTTGTCTACGACTCAGTTTCCGATGCCAGAAAAATTACTACATTATCATCTTTTGAGCCGAAAGACGTCCACTGTTGGACACAGTCCTCCCCCAAATGTCGCTATAACAACCGGTCCTGTGCTTCTCGCATCCATCGGTCACATCGGTCCACCTTGCGGGAGGCCTTCCAACGCTGCGTCTTCCGGTACGAGGTCGCCACGCCAGAATCTTGCATCCCTTCTACTTTATGATTAATCCAAATTCCTTGCATAACTACGAGTATTTTGCCCTACTAAGTCAAAAAGCGCTATCCCAAATTTTTACAAAAAAAAATTTTTCGGTGAATAAAATAAACTACAATCGGTACTTTAGTATAAAATAAGATAATCATTTATTTGCTCAAACATGAGTACAATACATAAATTACTAAATAAATTGCCAGAATGCAAGAGATGTTAAACACAATATAAATCGTCATGTTTGCCCTGGACAATGGCAGAAAATATTTCCAAAATAATACAAATAATAAAATCATTCTAGCGCGTCATTTAGTCAAATAATATAAATGCGAAAATAACTCTGTTTGTTTGTTACGTTTTCACGCCTAAACCGCTAAATCAATATTAATAGAATTCAACTTGGGAAATATTCTAGGACATAGAAAAGGACTTGAGACACTTTTTATCAACATACCGAGCTGGTAAAGTCGTGGTCAGGGACCTTAACATGACGTATTAAAATGTCAACCGTGCGAAAGAGAAAGAGATAGAGCTGTTCACCCTATTGAGCTCCATCCCTTTAACAGTTCAGTTTGGGTCGTCAAATGTATGTTAAGACCTCGTGGTGGGGCTTCAGAAACTTTTATTGAGTACACGTCACAAAGATGACAGCAATCGTTCTTCACAAAATCCTTTTTTAGGGTATCTCAAGAGGAAAGAAACGGATCCCCTATAGAATCACTTTGTTGTCCGTCCGTCAGTCTGTTTGTCTGTCTGTCTGTCAAGACCCTTTATCTCGGGAACGCGCGGAGGTATCGAGTTGCTAAAAAAAACCATACACTTAAGTCTGCGGTCCCTTGAAGCTGTGAAAAAATCAAACTTCTGAGTTAACTAGAATCCTGAAATTTGGCATGAAACAAGGTCTCATAGCACAAGTATAGGAAAAAGTCTGAAAACTGTTAATTTGTTGTTACGTCACGGAGAAATCGTAACTCAATTCGGGAATTGAACTGTTTTCATAGGTTAGTTTGTACGGAACCCTCAATACGCGAGTCCGACTCGCACTTGCCCGGTTTTTCTCTCGAAACTCACTTCCATTAAGTTACTTAGTAGGGCAGTAATGATTTCTTTCAAACATATTATTACTACCTCACATTTTACATTCGCCATTTAACCCTTTCATCGCTTACTAACTACACCAAGAACTAACACTCTCTAACGTGTACAAAAGTACCCCTTTATTTCCGGTATCCCCGGATCCTGTACCCCATTTTCACGAGGCGTCCGTCTGATTTATAGTACGATGAACAACTTCCTTCATAAAATACGACCAGCCCGCTGACACATCGCGTACACCCTTGTTTTTCCACTGAATACTTATTTTTTTTTGTACCTACCCACTTGACATTTTTTTGACAGTTGCTGTATAGTTAACGTTCTGATGGAATGATAACTGGGTGTTTGGTTGTCCACAAATGGATGTAAGCTACTCACAAAATATTCTTTTTTTTAATAGTTATAAACTGTTTTACTGCGATCTCACCTGATGGAGTAGTGATGCAATCGTTGATGGTGAGACGCACTAGTTTATTAAGAGCTTATTCACTCTAGCCTTGAAGACACCTAAATTATAAACGGACGGCAAGACCGCAGCAGGCAAGTTGTCCCAGTCCCTAGATGTTCGTGGTATAAACGACGAGGCGAAATGCTTGGTCCGGACCGTAGCGGTTTCAACAACGTAAGGTTGGATACTTGCCGTTCGTCGGGTTGTCCGATGGTAGAAATGAAGGCTGGCTACCCTACGCCTGTGCTTTGTAGATTGGACTTAACCACATCTGGATCACCAATTAGCCTCTTCGCGCGCCTTATTCTATAAAAGTAATTCTCTCAAAAGAGTTACCGTGACCCTGGAACACACAGAAAAACTGAAGGAACATGTGTGGGTTTTAGTCAGTAAAAGTCTGTCAAGTCCTCTCGCTTCACTCGGAGAGGGAAAAGCTATTTAATGAGTTTTTCTACTCAAAAAAAAACCGTAATGATTTATGATCATTTTTACATAGCATGGGTAGGATGAGAACAGGACAAAAATATGCATCTATAAGATGAGAGAAAAAGATAGGTAGCTACATTGTATGAATCTGACAGCTGTCACCCGCACAATCCTAGAGCAATTGTAGCGTAGGTGAGCTGAAGAATCTTGAAGCGAGCTGTCAGGTGAAATGACGGATAACTGCGTGTTCACTTATGGGTTTCCGGAAACATTCTTACAAAACGAGATAGATCTTGACAATGCCGTTTTTAAATAGCCTCAAAACATTTACAGAGTTTTTTTTTAATTCAATTAATCATGCCAAACATTCCGACACTAACTGGAAACTGCATTAAAACTCACTAAAACTCAAGCCAAGAGCCAAATCCAAGATGAAGAACGGTTCATTTACATTACCACCAAAAACAGCCAAAGTAAAGAGGAAATTGTAGCCATTTGTCATAATAAAAAAGTAAAACCGTAAAAGTTTAACGCAATAAAAAAGTATTTTTAATTACTTTTTCTTATTTACCTCGGTCGTGGTTCACAAGACAAACTCTTGTAATAAAAGGTAAGTATGAAAAACGGTAATTTTAATAATTATATTTAACAGCTCACACTGTTCATCTTTGCTTAACAGAGTGTAGGTACTAAGATAGATTTTTTTTACGTGGGATATCATGTAATAATTTCTACCGCTCTGGGTGGGGCGGGAGGGATTGTTAGGCTTTTACTGACTAAAACCCACAGTGTTCCTTCAGTTGCCCTTTTTTCCGAGGGCGTCGGCTTTAACCGGGCGGCCCTTATTGGTAAAATCTCTTTGAAGCGCACGTGGACCATAACGCGCCGTCAACCCGGTCTTGGTCCTTACCGGATGGCCAGACGGTCGTCGTCTGCAAACCTTCGCCTACGGTGGCCAGCAGTCGTACTGCCACTCCCGGCCCGTAACTTGCTGTTTCTGTTTATGAAAGATCGCGAATACCTTTAAATTTTTAGGCTAAAAATCAGTCTATCATTTAAGTTCATCCCACCCATACGTACAAAGCGTTTTGAGAACACATTCATAATGCGTACAGCTAAGGAGTGGAATTCTCTGCCGGAGTCTGTGTTCCCTGATAGCTATAACCTAGGGGTCTTTAAGTCAAGAGTGAATAGGTTACTTCTAGGCAAGCGTGCTCCATCGTCGGCCACATCATCGCTTACCATCAGGTGAGATAGTGGTCAAACGCGAGCCTATCAGTAACAAAAAAAAATAAAAAAAAGTTGGTAGTGATTTATTTATTTATTTTAAAACTAAAATACGTGATGTTTATAGCGACAATCCTGCGGCCCAATGTTGGTAGCCTGAGTTAGGTAAACCTCTTTGGTTATTTGGAGACCCTTACCCCCTCGTAGCCAAGGGGCTACGAGAATGGGCCTCACAGCCACAATCCTCACATCCTTTTCACTATGGAGTGAAAAGGACGTGAGAACACAAAATTCACTACATATACTCGATAAAAAATATAAGGAACTGTAAACTATTGGTTTACTCAGTCAAACGCTCCAATAAAAACTATCAGGAAATCGTCCGGATAAATCGCGAGCCATCGAGCTTACAACGCGTCATTTCTCTCAAAATATATGGTACGAATAAAAACCAGTGAAATCTTTAGTGAGTCCACATTTTTTCCGTCAGAGGGCTCGTAAATCTTCTCGACAGCGGTGGAAAGGACCGGCGCGGCGCGAGGGGGTTGAAGAATGTCGGGCGGGACGCCATCCGTCACCTCGCAGAATCACCTCCACGACAAATACGTGTTAGTTGGATGTGCGATACTTTTTTACTGTCTGTCTCTGTACTTATTGTATAAGAGGCTGTTAAGGACTTTGAAGGTTGTATTTTTTTCTAGGGTAAGCTAAGGTTAGCTTAAGTATATAAATCATCTCAAGGATAAAATGCTGCAGTGTCCAATTGTCTTACTTTACGTATATAAATCATCTCAAGGATAAAATGCTGCAGTGTCCAATTGTCTTAAAAATAGCAATTGATAACACTTCATCATCTCTATTTCAGCCGAAAGTCAAGACGTCCAACTGTTAGACGTAGATTTCCCCCCAGTTTGATTTATTTTTTGTTCATATCGAATCTTCAGGATTACACACCAATAGTATGACTGACCTGTTGGTATAGTGGTTAGTGGCCCTGACTGCTATGCCGCAGGTCGTTGGTGCGATTCCCATCCAGGACAAATGTTTGTGTGATGAGCACGTTCATTTGTTCTGTGTCTGGGTACAATTTATCTATATAATATGTATGTATTTAGAAATATATAAGTATGTTTATCAGTTGTCTAGTACACATAACACAAGCTCTGCTTAGCTTGGGACTAGACGGCGTTATGTGATAGTTGTGGAATATTATATTATATATTATTATTATTATAAAGGCAACTAAGTGTGTGTTTGTTACTGCTTCACGCTCTATTATGGTGGTAAGTCCCCCATTTGAGGAGTGGCTGGAAAGACGTCACGGCATCCTCACCTTCCGCACGACGCAGGTCCTCACCGGACATGGTACGTTCGGGAGGTTTCTGCAGCTGTTTTCGGGAGGTGCCGATGAAATGCCTAGATGTCACCATTATGTGGACCGCCCGGAGGACACGGTGGAGCAAACGGAAGAGGTGTGCCCCGCTTGGGCAGAGCACCGCCGTGTCCTCGAGGGGGCGAATGCCCAAGGCATTAAGTCCGCCGCTGTACTTTTGTGCATAAAGTATTTAATAAATAAATAAATAGCAAACGAGGTTTCAGTCTCAAGACAAGATGGTACCCAACACTAACTGGCTTAGTAAATTGGTAAGTGGATAACTTGCAAGCTTTGTGCCGTCGTGATGGCAGTACCTACACGTAAGCTGTGGTACAGCATCTTAGTTGCAACGGTTTTAGTCAGTGTAGATCTAGAGATCTAACACAATATTCCGAGTACCCATCTGGATAATAAACTTGCTGAACGTAGGGAAGTATTCGCTCACATCTACGTAGGTATGTTAGTTCTATTTGGCAAATTAGATGGTTTTTTAGGTAATTATTTTAGTCAAATAATTGCCTAAAAAGTTTTCTTATTATTATAGTGAAAATGTCCGTTTTCCGCGAATAACATTTCTTCCAATTACGCTAAAAACCAGATAAACTAAAAAAGTCGACCTTAGCGCCATCTAGCGAGGAAACAGCCACGAATAGAAGCCATAAAGCAATCTTTGCGAATTTTTTTTGGTCGTTATCGTTAATGCTCCAAGAATTGAACAATCTGTAGAACAGTTTTTTGGATATTTTCTATGAAAACTCGTAGTCATATTGTTAGAACCATCTGTCTATGGGTAGGTATTTTTAGAATTATTTGCAATACTGCAAATAACTTCAAGCTTTATGACCCAGTGTTGTTACTAATTAAAAAAAAAAAAAAACGGTGCGTGCTTAAAACCACACGACAGAAATGAAAACTTCTACAAGATTAGGTTATCAACAAAATCGTAATCGGGCAAGGTCGGCCGATCTTACCCGAACGACCGTTACATGCTGAGCGTGACGACGCCTATAGAAAGAAAGAAAGAAAAGAAAGTAAAAGAATTTATTTGGTCCAGCACAAGGTTTAGGTAACACGAAACAAAAAAAGAAGCAAAAAAAAATGTAATTGTCTACCTCACAGCTTCTAAAATAGGTCCAGTTCAACATGAATGCCAGACAACTAGTGCCTGACGCTGGTTTTTACCTAAACCTGTGGTTGTGACTCAATGGACGTAAAACAGTTTTGAGATTGTTTTGTGTATCTTAACAAGTTTTCACTTCAAAAACACAGTTTTTTCCAGGCCGTTTTGTTCCACGCGCGCCTCAGGAAGATGTCAGCAAATCGTAGGGGCCCAGCAGGGTCGAAGCCTACTGGGGCCATGGGTAGTATGAAAACAAAACCCGGGGCCCTGAGACGAAAGCAACGAAGGAACAAGAGTAGGTTTTTAGTCAGTAAAAGTCTGACACTATCACCCGCTCCGCCCAAGAGCGAGATTTGTCATAAGGTGATATTCCCACTTAAAAAAGGCCGTTTAGATTGTCTAAACAATTTAGGCCTCCCACTCCCAAAACACACTCATTCCCTACAAAATATGACGCAGTCCCACCATCATATTCCACACCAATACATCACAGCATACTGCATTAGCAACGCTAAGCCAGCGCTCTTAATCGGGCGCAATCGTATATTTCTTGATTAAGAGATCGTAAAAACGTCGTCCTGCTCTGATATATGGGCTCTGAGCAGGAGAGGAGATTAGCCGACGGTTTGCGGACTCTGGAAGTGATGTACGATGATTGATACGCTTTGCCTGGTGGGGGATGGCTTATTAAGTTGATTGTTTACGGGTCTCACTTTGATGTGGGAGTGGTGGATTGTATTACTATTAACATTAAGCTTGTGAATCCTCTTGCTGTTTATGGTGTATTCGGAGTATAGGTGAAGATCCTAAACAGACTTCCAGACTATCAATAACAACATGGTTCGTATTTGTGGAAAAAAAAAAACCTTGATAATTTTCTTAATTCAAAATTGTCTACAGAGAATTCGAGTTTAGAATATGCTAATCATTTTCATTTGAATTAAGCATTTACTAAGTGAATTAGTTTTATAAATAAGACTGAATGTAGGTAAAAGAGGCATCGAAGAAAGTAATAAAATGGATGAAAACCAGTGTTTCAGTGAAAACCAGTGTGTGTGTGTGATGTGAACCAGTGTTCTTTTCTTTTTTTTTATGCACCTACCATGTTTTCTCTTCACTACCTTTGATTGACTGGTAAAGAATGCCTAAGGCATTAAGTCCGCCTTTGTACCTTTGTGTTGCATGAAGTTCAGATAAATAAATAAATCAAACATAAAGCACAAGGCCTTGACGTTTTTGACATAGACCATTTTTGAACTATCAAAACCCTTGCTATTATTTTTCTAAATACTTAGCATATATTCATTTTCCTTATCCAGCAATACCGTCTCCTGCTGGCCATTGACTTCTCCCAAACGCCACCGCATTCAGCTTATATCTTTAAATTTTTACTTCATTTCATTTCAAACTATCAAGAGAAATTTTGTTTCTTTACAAAATACATAAAAAAATTCTGAAAAACTTCACAGCCACTAGTGCGGCCATCGCAAAGATAAACAAATATGAATTAGGAGTCGGCTGCTCGGTAGGACGTCGCAGCGGTCGTTCGCAGCTAATAAAACAGATAAGAGTGAGATAATTTACATTTCAACGATAAAGTATCTTCGCTACAACCAGCCGAAATGAGCCATCCCGACGCTGCGAGTACTACAATTTAGAGTTCTTTTTTGGTGGTCTAATTTATAAGTAGTAGCAGAGTTATTTTATTCGAAGCATTCTTAGTTTGAATAACTTAATAAGAAATGAAGATATCTGCAGAAGAACCAAGATTACCGATATAGCCCGAATTGGGCAGGGCACATTGCACGCAGAACAGATGGTCGATAGGACCGAAAGGTTCGGGAGTGACGATCGCGTACTGAAAGACGTAGCATTGAAAGGCCTCCCTCAAGGTGGACCGATGACCTGGTGAAGGTCGCGGGAATCCGATAGATGCGAGACGCACAGGACCGTTTGTGGACAATTGGATGAGGCCTATATCCAACAGTGGACGTCTTCCGGCTGAAATGATGATGAGGATGATTCTAAATTTGACTTTATCTGTCAGAACTTCTGCCATTCAAAAAATATGTGTACGACAACTGGTTCTAAATGACCTATTTGTATATTTTACTTACGTCTTGAATAGCAGAAGTTAAGATAGATAGAAAATGTGATATATTTTATTTTATTTTACTTATTAAAATACAGTGACTGACTAAGACAATCAGATTAAACACAGTACATAAATCTTAAGTCCAATTATTACTGTACATAGCATTCAATGTTTAATATGCTTCATTCTTGAGAGTAAAGGCGAGGTAATATGGAGAAGTAGTATATCTTATTACTCGTGAATGTACAAAAGCTCTCTCCTCGCCCTTAAATATTTTTTTTAAAATCGCTTCAGCTTATGTTTCGCACCACCCAGCTAGTTACAATATTTCACAGCAAACGGACATTTTTATAGGTATTTAGCGAAAACGTCGTTCCAGCGGACCAATTTGCAACTTGTTTGCGTCGCCAATAAATTGTCGCCTACATTTCCTAAATTACACCGTTATTCCTGACGCATTGTATGAGTAGCTGGAGGTACGCGTGAATTATTATAAAACATGTTATTGGGTTAATAAACGCTCGAATTTGGTACGACGGGTTTAGTCTGACCCGTACTAAAGTCGAGCAAGTCTCAGCGTAAATTTGGTCCGTCGTACCAAATTTGAGCGAAGAAGACGGAATCAGAAAAATAGGTACATAGGTGGTAGTGGTGGTGGTGATGGTACTGATAGGCTCGCGTTTGACCACTATCTCACCTGGTGATGGGAATTGATGATGTGGCCGACGATGGAGCACGCTTGCCTAGAAGTAACCTATTCACTCTTGTCTTAAAGACCCCTAAGTTATAGCTATCAAGAAACACAGACTCCAGCAGAGAATTACGCTCCTTAGCTGTACGCACAATGAATGTGTTTCCAAAATATTTTGTATTAATACTAATTACGCTGAGTCGCGGCCAACCTTGGTACTTACGGACGGACTACGACTTTGGTACGATGGACCAAAACCGTCGTACCAATTTAGAGCGTGTGTTAACACTACTATAATTATTATTTTCGAGGTTATTTTTTTTTCAAAAGCTTGACAGATGTGTCTGTAGTTTCACTGTCATTCGTTTAGTTTCGATTACAATAACGGAATGCCCATTTCCTATTCTATAAATGCGACGTGGGAATAAGACAAAGAGTTTTCACAGAGTAGTTTTTCTGTGAAAACATGTTGTCGAAGCGTCGCGCTGTCAAGTCATCGACCCTTAATCGCTGACATAATCACAGTTTTTCTTATTATTACTACTATAACAGAAAAGCCATATTAGGTACGAAAGGAATCGGTCAAATAATGCACAGATAGATGGATAAAACCTTCATTCGTTGCAACACAAAAATTAAGAACTTGCACAAAAACAAACAATAAAAATTGACAATGAACACGATCACAAAAAAAGTGACAATTATGCAGTGGGTAGAATTACAGAGTCACAGTGCGGTGTACATCTCAATATTGCACCAAATGGTAGCCTAGCTCAGCTCAGACAAATATTTTTTATGTTAACTAAACGTTTGTAGTTACTACTCGTTTAACCCTTGCAATTGACTTTGCTTATGTAACTGTAACATTTTAATAAGCTTAAATCATTGTGTAAAGGGTGTACACTTCTCAATTTTAAAACTGACACTACACGTGAGGACTTGTAATTGGCTTGCTGTCATCTACGTTTGTTTTTATTTCTAGTTTGTTTTAGCTGTAAGTCCTCCAAACTGTAATAAATAAATATATCTGACTCAAGTAGAGCACATGAATAATATTCCAGAAGATCCTATATCGATTGTTTTATAAGAGTGACTTCGAAAAATTTTTCAAAGTGACTTTTTTACATCACCAAGCGTCTTAAAATATTTTAAAACACCCACCTAAATATTGCCTTAAAAATTGAAATTCATCCTTTATTCCCTTGAGTCCTGTTGTAACCGACACTGTAATATAAAGGACCCAGCGAAGCCCCTTCAAGCTCTCACATAAACGCGATATCTCTCAAAGGGAACCGAAGATGACGAAAAAAAAAACTATTTTGTACATCAAACATTCTAAAAGAATAGACATAAAATATATCACTTCATCATATATGAAGTGACATATTTTGTGATACAAAAACCAATTTTATGTAAGCTATTTTGATACGATTGCCAAGCGATTTTTAAACCTATTGTTGAAAGGTTAGAGGTTATGTTTTCTGAAGTAAAGGTAAGTTGTTAGTGATATTTTGATGTCAAAAAGAATATTGGAGACGATACATGATTGAATTTGATTTGAATTTATTATCTTGAGCCTTCGACATGCTGTTTTTTGAAAAGTATTCAATATATCTCAGTTTATTCTAGGAATATTGGTGCGACGATGGATTTACTTGAGTTTAGCTTTGATGTTGTTGTCAGAGAAAGTACCTATATTGAGACGTTGATGACCTACAAGATACGTTACGCGTGATTTTGTAGGGTTCCATATCTGAAATGCCAACGGAACCTATTACTAAGCCATCGCTGTTCCTCCGTCTGTCAGCAGCAATGACTATATAATAATAAATTCATTTATTTCAGGCTTGGAATACCCATAGTTACATTACAATACAATTTGAAAAAGTTAAAAATTTAAATTAATTATAATAATTAGGGGCCATAGTGTTAACATAGTTCCTGGTAACCAGTCCACTTAAGACTACAAAAACCATAGCCCTATATCAAATCCATATTATATCGCAATAGTTTCTCATACAGCCGGGGGTTGTCCTTGGATACACTAACATAGCATACAGGGATAATCGCCGGTTGGTACCACGTTCCATTAAAAGCGTATAAGGGGCCCCTGAGAGCTGGTTTCGACTCCTCGTACGCCTTTCAAAGGTCCAAGTCCCCAGGGTTCTGAGATATAATAACTCATAAAACAAAGTCAGATTCAGTTCAATAGTTAATACAATGTCAGCAGATCTAGATCAATAAATAACAAAATGTCAGATTCAGTTAATAGATATTACATTGTCAGACTCAGTTCGATAAATAATAAAATGTCAGATTCGGTTCATTAAAAATAAAAAGGTCAAATAAATAAATGATATCCATTTATTAATACAGATTTCAATTTACAATAATAAAATACTGAGATGACATTTGAGATCTGCAAATTTGTAAGAAATAATTACTCGCTTTTTGGAAAAGATGAAAAGGTCAAGACAAAGAGAAAAATAACACAAAAGCCACTAGTAGTCCCGCGTAATAGATTAAAAGTATGCAACAAAAATTGTTATACCATGGCGGTGAAAATATATAACCACTTAGCTGAAAATTTTAGAAGTACTACAGTTTTGGAATTTAATAGAAAGTTACATAACTGGTTGTGTGACAGATGTTTTTATTCTATCAATGAATATTTTGAATATAAAATGTAAAACTTTCATAATTTATTGAGACATTGCATGAATATTTAATCATTTTCACAATTTTTGTTATTTTTTATTATTATTATTTTTCTTGTTGACATGATATCATATTATTATTAATTATTTGTATTCAATTATTTAGTATTTAATTTTAATTTATATTAATTTATTGGTTTAATGGTTATTTAAATTTAAATGATGAAATTATTATATGAGAATGTTAATGACTAAATGTTTACCTACTGCATGCTAATGATGTAAAATCTAAATATTTGTACGGCTGAAATGTCGAATATAGTGAGACTCCACCAAATGTTAAGAACTTGTTACCTATATTCTTGCAAATAAATATATCATTCATTCATTCATATTATAAAGTATTTCGAAAATTTAAATACTTCTCTTTGGTCAGCAGGCTGTATCTCATTAACCGTTAGGGTAGAGAATTAAATTTTTCACAGAATATGTATTTCTATTCTTGATACAACAACAAATTACTTTTACTTTTAGCTTTTAAAAGTTAAAGGGGGTCCTATATAAGAAACGTTATTTTGTCGGCGTTTCTTACTCGATTTCAATATTTATTTATTTATTTAACCTTTCGAATACCGTAATTAGAGACACAATAGAAAGACAATGAGAGAGCGAACCGCGTTCGCTTGGGGTTTAATGCATTAATCTTCATGCAACTAATGGCATACCTTTTCTATGTATATTTGACACATCTGATAAACATTATAACGGAGGCTGATCGTAAACAGCTCCAATAAAAGTCACACAAGTTTTTTTAAAGCATCCTGCTAGCATGACACGTTAAGAGCTGAGCGGCGAGGTATAGAGTGCCGGCGTATCCCCGAGGGTGCTCATAATGCGATATTGCCAAAAAATATGATGACAGCTTCCAAACGAGGCAGTCGCACTGGGAATACTTCAAGCGAGTTAGTGGCTTTGAACTAAAAATTCAGAATTTTAGTATTTTTTAAATAGTATGGGAATGATGGAGTAGTGACACCGGCCCCGACTTACAAGTTGTAGGTATAAACACAACCAGTTATATCACTTTGTGTAATTTATATCATCTATGTGAACGTGAGGACTATGTTGATTGCTTTTTTTCCTTTTCAGTAATATTAACGTATGTCTGGCAATTTGAGTATTTTCTGCAGCCTACCCAAATGTCCTTTCTTTGTTCGTCAAGTCGTTGAGCTCCTTAGTAGTCCTGAGTTGACCTTAACGAATACTGACAAATGCTTGTACTGACTGGACAGGTCCACTCAAATTTGTATGGTTCTTTCTTCAAAAGACCATTTCAGACAAATCTGCATGGTTCTCATGTGATTTGACCATTACATATTTACTGTATGGACTTAAAAGAGACTTTGACCCCTGAGTTTGTTTCGGTGTTTCTTCTCAGGGCAGTCAGCTAGGAAACACCGGCCTCATCTAGTTTAAAAATGACGAAAAAAAAAAATTGACTTGTAAAAGTGTTTTTTAAACCTATTTACAAAATAAATATCATTTATCAACTCCCACCACCATCATTATGCTCTCAAAACGGTGAAGGAAAATATCGTGAGGAAACCGGCATGTCCTAGAATAAGAAAATTAGAAGACATGTATCATCCACCAACCTGGGCCTGTGTGGTGCATTACAGCCCGTCCCTGAGAAGAGGACTGTGTCTCAGCAGTGGGAACATTATAAGGTTGATTATATTATATGTTATGTTAGTAATTTTTAATCAATAATTTTATTCAAATAAAATAATAGTTACACTCGTAAGTAATGCTAGAACATGTTGTATTCATTGAAAAATTACCCCAATTCCTTCCCGACATTCTTGTCCCGTGCAGTCTTGAGTTTATAGAGATACAATTTATTAATAGGTTTATGGTAGTTTATAACCCGACGTACGGTGAGTATCCACCCTTACGTCGTTGAAAACTCTACGGTCCGGTCTAAGCGTTTTGCCTCGCCGTTTATAACGCTTACATCGAAGGACTGGAACAATTTGCCTGCTGTGGTCTTCCCATCCGATTATATATATAGATTTGTCTTCAAGGCTAGAGTGAATAGGCTCTTAATAAACTAGTGCGCCTCACCATCAACGACTGCATCACTGCTTACCATCAGGTGGGCTCGCAGTCAAGCACTAGTTTATATCAAATAAAAAAAACATATAATTTTATTTATGTTTGTAATATTTTTATACATATATAATATTTTTATTGATAAGCATGGTCTCACCTGATAGTTAATGTTGATATGCCCGACGATCAAGCATGTTAGCCTAGAAGTAACCATAATCATGTAAATTTGTCGAAAAATTAATGTGCACGAACGCTGATAAACTCTCTATTTTGATTCCTGGTTTGAGCAGCGTTATTAATTTCTAGAATTTAAAATATTACTATGCATTTAATATACTAACTAGTAATATAGGTATTATGTGTATTTTCATAGTTTTAAGTTAAAGATGAGACGATCAAATTTACTAAAATGTTATTAAAAAGATGCAAGTCCTGCTCTATGCGGTGTTAACTTTATTATGAGTGTACCAAAAAATGCCAGTACTTTACACCTTCCACAATGAAATATTTAAAAAGAAATTTCAGTACACCATTTTTATACAAACGTTACAAAACCTTCCCTAACACTAAAGTAAAACGATCATTAACAACATTAAAGGGTTCTCACTGCCACAATACCTCGCACAACAAAAAAACATCACGTTTCCAGCACCCGCCGACAGACGGCGCTGCGGAAGACTTTACTACTTCCTGTGACAAGATGGCCAAGCGTTCAGAGCAGCCGGAAACTGCGGCGAGAGAGCCCAAAAACACGATAAAACTACCCTCGCACAACAACCTCCATCCCACAACCCTTCAATCAAAAACCTACCTTAACTTCTACAAGATAAAGTTCACCATCATTTGCAGAGCCTTTGTACCTACTCCTTTTTAAAATAACAAAGGAAAGCAATAAGTAAGAACGTTCCTGTCAAGTGCGATCGCTTATTTCCCGCATTGAATATGATGTAAGTTTTCCGGAGTGGAGATAACGTGTAATGGTATCGCTTGCCCTTTCATAGGGCTTGCTTTGTTGCTTCAGGGATACTGGCTGGTGGCTAAAATCGAGGAGACAGGTAATACTGCTCTGGAATGTTTGAAAGTGTGATCGTCTTCAAAACGCAAAGAGTAACTGAAGGACACAGGTTGGTATTAAGGCAGTAAAAATCTAACACATCCTCCCA
Organism: Mythimna pallens; assembly: GCA_961205895.1. Lineage (NCBI taxonomy): Eukaryota > Metazoa > Arthropoda > Insecta > Lepidoptera > Noctuidae > Mythimna > Mythimna pallens. Next base: position 24,842,763 of record OY540828.1, on the reverse strand, counting down.
TTCTACTCTAAGGGTGTTTTTAATATCGTGCGGCTTTGATCACGCATGCGGGATTGATCCGCATGCGTAACCCCCGCAAATGTCCAATTAATACAAGTATTTATTGTAATGCGTGGAATACGCACGCGGGACGCGTTTTTTTTGCATTATGAAATTTTCTGCATGCGGGCCAAACCCGCATGCATGATGATGACATCCGCAATATAGTAAAAACACCAAGCCGGAGAAGTCATTGAATGATTCCCGATTTAAAAAAAAAATGGTAATTCTGCCCCTGCATTGAATTAGCGTAAGGACGAACGAATTTGAGTTCTGATACCATGAATAATTTTAAACAAGAAGTGTGTAATGTGGATTTTTATAAAAATAAAACGCCACCAGGCGCCTTACTAAAAAAGACTTGTTAAAATGTCAAGCGTACGAGCGAGAAAGAAGGATGGAGCTATGCACCCTATATAGCTCTGTCCCTATAACAGTTCAGTTTAGGTCGTCAAATGGATCGCGTTAAGAGATCTTGGTATGGCTTCAGTAGTCAACAGTTCAGTAAAAGGTCCTCTTTTTAAATCAAAATGACGTTGACGTTGATGTCAATTTTACAAATACGGGGAAACCTTTGCTAACGCGACGTCCTAGGTGGGTTTCAACGCGACTGCGGTTGTTGAATTAAACGCAACGGGGCAGCCATTTATATAACAATTCACTGCATTGCTAGAATTCGCACGAAAATATAAAAGGAACTAATCGCGTCCGCTTCGCTTCGCTCGTCACCGCACCACACCCACGTGCGGTTGGTCAAGCAAGCCACTACAATAGTTTATTGAAGTTGTGTTACTTTTTTGGTGTACAATAAAGTTTATTCCATTCTATAAAGTGTTAGTTCCGTTCGTGTCCCATCGCTTCGCGTTCTCGTTTGTACTGAATCGTGCCTAGACATGACGTCCCAGAACTACCACCTGGTGCACAAAAGCATAATCCGCCTTATGATTTTCCCACTACTGGGTTGCAGGTCTCCTCTATAGGAGATGGAATAGGCCGTAATCCACCACGCGGGCCCAGTGCGGTTTGGTTGATGTCATATGTCTTCAAATTTTTGATTCTATACCGGTTTCCTCACGATGTTTTTCTTCACCATTTCGAGAGCAGTGGTGATGGAATAAATTACACAAAGTAATGTGCCTGGCTGAACTTGTACTCGTAAGTCGGGGCCGTTACCACAGGGCCACCACTACTCTGTTGCATGTCTTTTCAGAAAACCCTCATTTTAATCATTTTTAACCCTTTCAGTAACCCTTTTAGTCTTTCTTAAATCATTAAAATCTCCCTGGTGTAGTACGAATCTGGTCAAATCTAATCTGTAATCTCTTGGAAATTAAAAAGGAACAATCCATGACCAACTGGAACTAAAAATGAATTATAAAGTAGGTTATAAAGAAACTTACCATATTAACAAGTGCATTGAAACGTTTATTTTAAATTAATTTATCAAAATTCACTATGTCCAAAGACTTTTACTTTCAAAAGTGGAAAGAGGGTTTGAAACATCTAAAAGAATTAGTTGATAAAGATATTCAGTATCAGGTATGTTGTTTGGTAAACACGAGCGTAGAAAATAAATAATCATTATGACAGTAGATATATAATAATCATTATTACAGCACCCTACTTTCATTTAAATGCTGAAATTGATTGGCAATGCATTAAACACTGTTAAATTATCATTATTATAATCCTAAACGTAACTTCACCAACGGCTTACCATAAGCCTTTCTTTACTTATACCAATCTCAAAGCTCCTATGTCCGACTCGTCCAGGTTCTATCCATCATTGTCAAGTATATTTATAATAGCAACCTTACCTAACATCGTGGTTGCAGGTAGCAAAAGCCCACGACCCGACACTACCGCAAGCAGTTCGCAGATTGACTTCAATCTTGGGAGAGTACATACTTATCTACAATAAACTCATTGAATGTTTCCATCAGAACCTACAAGTACAAAAGACTGCGTATTATGACAAAGTGGTCAAAGCTGTAGTTTCTAGGTCAGTATGATACGTATGGAACTGATTCCATGGCGTCTACGCTGAATTGAAAATATTTGTCAGAGACAAAATTTAAAAAACAAAGTTTGCTTTTTCTTGAAGTTGTTTTTCTGCGGAAGATAATGTATTTACCAATAAAGTGGAATTTTCAATGTTGAAACCACGAGTTGTTAACGCGATCCATTTTACGACCTAAACTGAAATGTTAAAGGGTTGGAGCCATGTAGGGTGTATAGTTCCATGCCTCTTTTTTAACATTTCATGGTAAGGCCTCTATATTTCCTATAAACAAAACAGACACGCTACCAAACAATTTTACATCTTTATAATTTTCTTTAAGGTTTTATATTGATTAGATTCATAATTGGCCGATGATTAACTTTACAGAATACTAGAACTTAAAGCTGAACTAGAGAAGTTAGAAGGTAGTCGCTTTCAATTCATTGGCCATGGCTTGACCCAAGTCCATCACACGACATGTGATATTGAAATGACTGCCATACCCGCGGGACCAGGAAGACCAGAGCACATACAGGCTGAACTTGATAATATATTAGCTAGAGTAAAGGAAAACAAAACCACTCTAGTTACCATAGGTAAACCAAAAACAGTTGTTGAATGAACTGCATTAAAACTAGATATCAACGACATCAAAACAAATATAAACTTTTGAATCGATTTCAGCTGAAGAAGATGAAAAATCAATTGAAAAATTAGAGAAATGGGATTCAAAATTAAATATAGAAGACACGCCGAAGGAAAAAAAAGTTGAAATACCAGAAGAAAAACGCAAGACACAGGAATATTTAGCTTTAATTATTGCACATGAAAAGTCTAGGTACCGTGTAGATACATTTTAGATTTAATCATCAAACAAAATATTAACAAAACATGTCAGGATTCGTGAGCTTTCGGTCAACCAAGCCCGAGTTGACAATCCTTTATGTTCTACGCGCGCGCCTCAAAGAGATGTCAGCAAAATAGAGGGGACCCACTAGAGCCGATGCATGCTACGCTGTGGGATGGCTCGAAAAAGTTAGAATGAAAGAGGAGAGAAAGTCTGGTGGGAGCACCAGGGAGTATCTGGCAAAAAAACTATCAGGCAAAAAGTTAATAAAGCAAAATTTAAAACTTTTTAATCAATAAACAATTGCTTCTTATTACAGACAAGTGGCCCGGTCAGTAAGACATAGCAAGCTTCAGCGAGAGACCTGGGAGAAGGAACTGAAAGGTCTTTTAGCTCCTCCAGCTAAATATGAAGTTAGAGTAAGAAGTGCCGAACTTATACGCAAAGTTTTCAGGTAATACGTTTAATCATTCTAAACAAATACTAAAACTAAACCACAAATACCTGTTCTGTCCTGTTCGTTTATCCGCTAACTCCTCAACCATGAGATTAGATTATTTAGATTTCCTAAAGGGAGTTTAATGTCGTTTTCACAAATAGAAATGACGATATACAAGGAACGCTTCTGTCTATAATATTCACCCGAGCGGAGCCGGGGCGTTTCGCTAGTTTGCTAATAAAACAAACATCAACTGTCACAGGCAGGTCTAATTATAATTTTTACATTTCAGAGCATATTTTGAATTGAAACGAGAACGCATAAAAAGCTGCAAACGAGATCAACTTTTGGGAATAAATATTTGTGATACAAAAAATTTAGATACGCAAAGAATAAAAGCAGAAGAGGTATGTCTACTCAATAGCTGCTGCCAGTGGCTCCACCTGCGTGATATTAGAAAATTATCCTAAAAGAACATACTCCCGGAACAAAAAGTGACTCTACAACGTCAGAGCAAAAAAAAAAAAAATATGTTGAAAATTCGCCAAAAGGACTTACTCTCACGATAAAAGTATCCTATGTGCTATTCCAGGACACGGTCTAGCCGTGTGCCTAATTTCATTCAAATCCGATTAGCCGTTCGAGCGTGAAGAAGTGACAAACATACACACATACGAGTACATACACTCGTTCACCAACTTCTAGCTTTATAATATTAATGTGATAGTGAGATATGAATTATTGTGATGTTTACTAGTGATGTAACGAATGTTAGATTTCTCACATTCGCGAATGCGAATGCGAATATGCAAATTCAACATTCACGAATGCGAATATGTCATACAGGTTTGACATTTCGTGTCAGCCAAGTTTAAAATAAACCAGCCGTTACAAACTGATTGAACGAAGCTTATCACATTAAGTTCATTAAAAAAAAAAATGTTATAATTTGAGGTTAACATTTTGTTTCACAATTTGTGACACTGCAAATGTGAAATGCAAGTTGTGTGATGGAAAAATATTAAAATAATTAAAAAATTGTATTGTATTGTGTATTATTGTATTGCCATACTATATCCATTCAATATTATTTCCTTTTTGTTTGTCAGAAACAATCGCCAAACATTTGCAAATATCTTGCGAATACGAATGCGTATGTCAAAAAATGTGCGAATATTCGCGAATGCGAATATTTGTTACATCACTACTATGTACTGCCATACAAATTTTTCTCCCCCGATCTTAATACCATTTGTTCTTGACAGACGCTTGAAGATCGCTCTAAATTACACCGAGAATACGAAAAAGAATGGCTCACACACCGTGACGATCTAAAACAAGACTTTCTTAATAATAAAAGAGCTCAACTACGTGATGAATTTCGTGATCAAATCAGGGAGTGGTTTATCGAATGGTAAAGCAAAAGCTATTATTTATCCTGCAGCTTAGGCCATTAGGACTGAGGATTCGTTATAAGATGAAATGTCTAGCAAAGTGCGACTGCTAAGCGTAAGGTTCGAGTTTTGATTTCCGGGTCAGGCATAATGTTATTCTTTTCTTTCATTAGGATTTTTTCAGTACAAGCCCAAAGTTTGGAAATCCTGTGCTACCCCCGTTTGGCTTGTGGACGGCGAGCAATGGATAGCTCGCCGTCCGACTGTCCGGTAACCGTCCGGACCGAGCCCAAGTTGTCGACGGCGCGTAGTGTTCCACGCGCGCCTCAAGGGGATGTCAGCAAAACCGTAGGGGCCCAGCAGGGTCGAAGCCTACTGGGGCCATGGGTCTCAAAAGAGAACCCCAGGACCCTGGAACGCAGGCAAAGAAGGAACAAGAGTGGGTTTTTAGTCAGTAAAAGTCCGACACTATCTCATGCTCCGCCTAAGAGCGGGGGATGTCATTGGATGATTTTCCCACCGAAAAAAACCCCTGTGACTCAAACCGTTGGTCCTGCGCCTGATCTCTCTCTTATCTCGTATTGCCATCCCACCAGACAATGGGAGTAATGGGAGTGATGATGCACTTGTGTTTGCGCACGTAATTGACTACGAAAATAACAGAAAAACACTTTAAATTAAATTTTGAAAGGTTTTTATAGGTGGGAAATTCATGGAAGTCCTAATATCATCATCATCATCATCATCATCATTTCTGCCGAAAGACGTCCACAATTGGACATAGGCCTCCCCCAAGTGTCGCCACAATGAACGGTCCTGTGCGTCTCGCATCCATCGGATTCTTGCAACCCTTACCAGGTCATCGTTCCACCTACTAGGAGGCCTTCCAACGCTACGTGTTCCGGTACGTGGTCCTAATATACTAATTCTTATTTCCAGGTTTGAATCGGTTCAATTTTTCCACGACATCCCTAAAGTGGGTTCTGCGCCAATATTTAGAGGTGAAGTTCCCAGTCCTTATGAATGGTTAGAAGAAAATAAAGCTCTCTTAGCTAAAAATGAGGCCGACAGCAAAAAAAATCCTCAGGATGTGAGTAATTAGAAGAGCCTTACAAAATAAGAAAATCTTCTCATTCAATCGCTTAAAAGACGGTAATAATAAAAAAGACTATATTCACAGCTCAAATTCGAAAAAAAAGAAGCGAAAAGGCAAGAAATGTTACTAAAAAGGGAAGAACAAATGAAACTAAAGGCAGAAGCACAATTACTAAAGAAAATGATGAAAAACCCAACGATGCATCCTGGATATTATTTTCCACTTTCGAAACAGACTGACCAACTTTTGGAGGTGAGAAATAAGTCCCTAACCAATTAATGTTTGATATAGTTTTTTTCTCGTAAGAATTACATCAATTCAATTACATGAGAATATTGAAACTAGATAGATAAATCAATTCGTAATACGTCTATATATTATATTATATTACTAGGTATCGACTATAACGTGTGTTGAGAGTAAATAAACAAATATATATAAATCAAATGGACAAAAGTTTGCTCAATACACTGGTACAGCTATCAAAGACAATACAACAATCAAAGATCAACCATTGACAAATTTTCTTTTTTTCAGGTAATAGAATATTATCACAAATCTTGGGATTTTTATGACAAATCAGAAGCGTTGGACGTGAAAGCAAAATATGTTCATGGAATTGATGTAGATGATGCAATAATGGAAGTTAAACTAGAAGTCCTACAAGAAGCTGATGAAGATATGCGGTAAATAATACAAAACGATGTTAAAGTAAACCACACATTCATAAAACTAAGTCAATACGTATTTATTTATTTAATTATAGCCAAGAACTTCACCAGTTGAAACTGGCTTTTAAAAAAGACTATGAAGCAAATGAAGAAGAAATGCCAGTTAATCTTATGAAACCAATTAAAGGTGAAAGAAAGAAAAAGAAAGTAAAGAATGATTTAAGCAAACAAGCATGCGAAATGATAGAGGTAAAATAATTGAGGTAGTGTTTGTGTTGAGCTCTTTAAGCTCATATTTGAATATCAGAAACATTTCTGATATTAAATAACTACTTTTATTTACAATTAAACTTTTTTCCACACAAGGATTTAGTCCTGTATCGTGGGTGTGTTTACAAATATGTAAACTTCCACATACAAACAATTATCTATAGACCACACAAATATTATCACAGCAGCCAATCACTTAACTACTACGCCAAGCGCGCATATATTAGAGTTCAATTGTATTTGCGTAACCATCGCTTTCATCCTTTCATTCAGGAATTAGTACCTAACTGATTAAATTCCAAGTAGAATTAAAGATGATATTGCAGACAATTTCTCTCTCCATCAGGATTTAGCCCAGCAAGGTTTCATAGTAGAATATCCTAGAAAAAAAATTGAAGACTTTATAGGAGACGCCAATTTTGGAGGAGAAGATCTACGTAGCCAGATATTGTAAGTAAATGTTACAGGTCTCAATGAGAATTCATCTTTCTAGCATGGGATGAAAATACACTTGGCAAAGAAATGGATTCCTTTGTTTGCAGAAGAAATATCATTTTTGCAAACTTCTCTCTAAATAAGGAAGAAAATTAAAAGTTTATATTAAACAAGCTTCTGCCAGCGGCTTCGCCCACGTGAAAGTAGGTTTCAATACATAATTTTTGGACCCAGGTCCACCCTCCCCAGGGGCAAAATTTTGGGAAATCCTATATTCTTTGTATGCATCACAAAAGAAACCTCTGAGCAAAATTTCAGCGTTCTAGGTTCAAGGCTTTGGGCTGGGCGTTGATGAGTCCGTGAGAGTCCAGAGATGTGCTATGCTACGTTGCTGTGGATGCGTTTGATATCCACCAATCATATTCATTGGTGCATATAGCTTAGCACTGGTGGAAACGGATTCAACTAAGATATGTTTTTTATATGGAGGGATGCGTGCTATACCTACTGCTATGGATGCGTGCTAAGGATGCGTGTTATGGATGCGTGTTATGGATGCGTGCTATAGATGCGTGCTATGGATGCGTGCTATGGATGGTCGCGAGTGGTTTAGCTATGTGCCGCTTCCCTACTATAATAATAATAATGATTTATTCAAATAAATTTACAATTTTGCAACAGATTTGTAGGCTATAATATTGTAGAACACAAGAATGAGACATCTGTAGCCGAACTAGACAAAAGCCTGTATTTCGGCTATCAGCGGCAATCCCCTGGATAAATAAAAGTTAGTATAATATAGTAGCCATAAGCCATCGAGCAGAATTTTTTTTTTTTAAACATGCACAAAATTAATAAAATAAAAAATAAGTATAAAATTATAAAACATTAGAATTATAGATTAAAACCATTAATTAATAATAAAATATTAAATTAAAACCTAAAAAATAATAACATCATTTCTAATTAAATTTTATTCAGTTAATACAATATAGTGTGTGAATGTCCTCTCTTTGTGTGATGTGATGTGGTGAGTGTGTGAGTGTGAGAGGGTGTGTGACTGTAATAAGCAAGCAATCACTTGGGTGTATGTAGTAGCAATTCAGTGTCTTCATAAGAGAGTCCATAAACTATAGATACATTGCTTAGTTCGAGCTGCGCATCTTCCTCGCGCAGCTACTTTGCGGCGGCGCATCTTCATAGCACATCTTACTCGCTCCGATACATAGCTTAGTATCAGAGGAAACGGTCACATAGTTTCACAGCAAAGCTATTACATTCTTGCAGCATAGCACATCTCTGGTGGAAAAGCAGCCTTAGCCTTTTATATAAAAGATTCTTGAAGTCAATGTGCTACTCATTCATCTTATCACCTTTGTTTGCTTTAGACCTGCATTCCCATTCAACTTTGAAATACGAGCATATTGGTGGGAGAGATGTCGCGAAGTCTGCCTTGGTTTCCATAGAATATTAGTGGTTGGTCCCAAAATTAGTGGAAAGACGACACTAGTCCAAGCTTTGGCTTCTATCAATGGTTCGTAACTGCGTATTATTTCATAAGAAATATTGTACCACTTTTTTTATCAAATCAAATCAAATCATCTTTATTGTGGAACATAAGTAATTGTACATAATACAAATGGTGTTAATTAGATATTCTACGAACGGCTATGTCCCACCCTTAGGGCGTACAATACAATGTAGGTAAGTACCTATAGTGACATGCATGTCAACAATTTTAAAACACATTCAAAATTATTACATTGTAGTAACAAATTTCAATAAACAGACAAACAATATATAATTATAAATTAATTGAGTCTCTAGTATACAAAACGCATCATGTACCAGGCAGATTTTATTTTAATAGTGACTTGTCGGCAAATAAGTCTTTCATAGAGTAATAGCATTTCTACACTAACAGTTCATGGAGTTTCTTTTTAAATGATTTTATTTCAGTGATCGCTCTTATAGGCCTTGAAATATTATTGAATATACGCGGAGCCGAGCAGAAAAAACTTTTGTGCAAGAAATGAGTCTTACTAGGAACTATGTCTAGCTTGTCCTGATGCCGTATACGCGTTCGATATTTGAATAGATGAGTATTATTTTTGACAAATACTGCAACCTCAAAAATATACAAACACGGTAATGTTAACACATTCAGTTTTTTTTTTTTAATGGTTTACACGTTTCGGTTTTCTGTAAGTTGAAAATTGCCTTGACACACAGTTTCTGTGCAATGAACGCACGTTTCTTATCAACACTATTGCCCCTAAATATCAAACCCTATCTAAATTTAGAACTGACGTAACCATGGTATGCCGTTATTAGTGTTGGTAGATTTGCAATTTTCCGTCTTTGAAGGGCATATGAGAACTTGCTTAATTTTTTACAGACATAGTTGACTTGTTTTTTCCAAATTATTTTGTCATCCACGTATAACCCAAGAAATTTTGTTTCTTCTGTTTCTTCAATATCTTTATCTTGATACTTGACATTTAAAGTACCCGTACGTCGAAATCTTATTTTAAAATTCATTCATTTGGTCTTGTCAATATTAATCATTAATTTATTTGAATTAAGCCAGTCATTTACTAATACTAAAGATTCGTTAATGTCATATTCTAAGTCAATTGTATTGTCATTAATGAATAGTACAGTGCTATGGTCAGCGAATAATGTCAAGTCATGATTTATTACCGAAGGCATATTGTTTATATAGACAAGGAAGAGAGGGGCGGATAAGATACCCTCTTGTGCGCCAAGTTCTACCGTTCTGGATTCAGACGCATAAGTTTCTTCTGTTTTTGTGAACACGTTTACTTTCCTTATCTCTGTAATCTGTTGCCTATTAGATAGATAAGATTTTATGAGATTGTATGCATTGCCTCTCACACCGTATGCATATAGTTTTGTTAGAAGAATATTATGGTCAACACAGTCAAAAGCTTTTGACATGTCCATATATATCGCTACAGCCGGCAGTCCTTTGTCCAAATTTGTCATTATATTTCCTAAGAAGTTATATATTGCTACATTAATCGACTTAATTTTTCTAAAATCATATTGACGTGGAGAAAAGATGTTATGGCTATCACTTTATGGTTCCATATCTTATGGGCATAGCACCATTGTTAAGATAATTAAACAAACTATATGTATATAATAATATATAACCTTAATAAATTATAATCTATTGTTCAATTGACTTTCACAAGTTTGCAATTTAACTAACAAATATTTGATAGATAAAAACTATCTAGAAACCACAAAAATGACAGATAGAATCCGCGAAAGGTTATAATGGCCAGAAATGGAAAGACTCCAATATGAAGCCTCTTCATCAATGATTGCATCTCTGCTTACCATCAGGTGGAATCGCAGTCAAGCACTGGTTTATGTGAGTTAAAAAAAAAAGCATGGAATAAAATAACATATTTATTTTAACAAAAAAGCAACCACATTATAAAATTTGAAACTACATAAACAGCTTATTACAAGGTCATAAATATATTATAAGCTTTGGCTTTCATCAAATAATTATTGAGTAATTGAAAAACAATTTAATATTTTAAAAGGGTCTGTTGTAAATTATACTTGTAATTTATAATCTTAATTAATTTAATAACTATATATTTTTAATGTTAGTTATAACATCGCCTTGGACGTATATATAAAAGTATTATAATAATAATATAATTTATAATTAATAATATATAATTAATAATGAACAAGTACAGCATTCCCCGTAGGAGTTAGTGATTCTCCGTAACAAACAAAGCCATATTTAAAGTAAATCGGGACGGTTCAATACTAAGCAAAAGGTGGCAAAGAAAACAAAAACTAATTTATTTAAGAAACAAACAAAATAAAGATACTATATTGTACTGAAGCCACATAATTTACAAGAGAATTCTGAATGCAGACGCAGTTCTGTTTGAATTGGACCCCTACAAAGTACAAGGAGATATGCAATCGCCAGAGTTCTTGAAACGTTTGGCACACATGCTGGTTATATGTGCCAGAGCCTTGCAACCGTCAGTCATACATATCAGACATGTTCAGAAACTGTTCTATGCAAAGGTATATTTACAATTACATATTATTTGATATCTTTACGAATATACGTAATACGAAATACATCCGACAAGTCTCAAAAGCAAAAACGTCATCTTTGTGCCCTTGTCCCGTGTTATTTGGGGTCGGCACAACACGTTGATTTCTTTCATTATGTCCTATCACTCGTTACGCTATCACTAACTCCCTTTTCTTTCATATCACTTTTCATACAATCCAATCAGTCTTTTCTTTAGCCTCCCTTTCCCTCTCCATCCTTCCACATGTATACTCATAATTCTCTAATAATATGAGTTTCGTCCCTCCTCTTCACATGAACATACCTAAGATAAACGCTCCCCTTTAAACTTTAAACCAAAATCGAAGATGAAAGTAGCTGTTATGTGCTCTAGTGAGCTCCCTCTTTTTCCTAGACCGGAAGCCTGCATCCCAGTGGTGGTTTTAATCTGATTACATATGGTTCACACTATATAAAGAACTAATATATTTTAGTCTTCTCATTGCAGATACCACCAGAAGAAGAAGAAATGAATCTGCCTCTCTTGAAAACTTTCTTTGTTCAGAAGTTGTTCAAAAAAATAAAGAAAACTGATAAAATAACAGTTATAGGTAATGATTGTTCAATATTAACGATTTCTTAGCATTAGTGACGGGGTCTGCTAGGGCCGATGCCTCCCAGGGCTGCGGGATTGTACGGAAGAGTTACCGCGGCTCTGAAACATAATAGACAACTGAAGAAACATGGGTTGTTTTTAATCATGATAATGAAAAAAAAGGTAACGATTTCAAAGATCTCATTTCTCTAGCTACTTTATTGACCGCATGAAATGAATGATCACATGGAATTTTGTGATGCCTCGCTAGAAGTACTGAAGACTGAAGGCCGATCTGCAGCGTGCTACCTCAGTGCGGTACGGTGGATCCCGTTAACTCCTGATTAACATCCAGGGGCCCAAGTCTGCTATTTTATAAATTCGTCATTCAAACACGTTCCCATTGTCATTTTTCTAAAAGTTCGTAATCTGCTAATTCATAATGATCGATCGTAGATTGGTCAATGGTCTCGTAATAGAGTTGTGGTAGAATTACAATATCGAGCTTATTAAAACCAATGACTGCAAAATGACGTTCTAATGGTAGGTCACTGATCAAAGGAACTGTCAAAATTTTAGCAGATTACCGCATACGTCAGACATTCATTTGTAATTATGTACGAGATTACCGTTCTATGCCATTTCTTTCAATGGAGTGTCAGTAGTTGACTATTGGAAAGTCATAATGACGCCATTATATTAGTAGATTACCAAACTTGTCAAAATCAACAATTATGAAGTCAACGATAGACCATTCTGACACTATTGTAATAGCAGACTTGAGGAGTGTTTGTCCTTTTTCTGACATTGAGGTTCACAGGTTTTCGTCTAGGCTAGCATTTGGGAAATGCAGTGGCTTCTCTGGCAAGAAAGTGTATTTGTAGATATTACTAATAAAATGCTACCTTTAAATGTAAAACTTGTTTTGCCCACAGGCACCTGCACAGATCCATGGTTAGCAAAAGCCAGTGCAATGCTGAAACAGTTTCCTGAAGTACTTCTTCTGCCTGACTGCACATACTCTCTGGTCGTGCAGATGTTGAAGGAATGGGTCGTTAAGTTAGTGTCTTACATTTACCGAGCTTTCTCCATTCATAATAAAACCTATGATCGTCCTTTTTGTACCATCCTAAGCAACCCGCTAAGGAAAAAACCGGGCAAGTACGAGTCGGACTCGCGCACTGAGGGTTCCGTACAAACTTACCTATGAAAACAGTTCAATTGCCGAATTAAGTTACGAAGATTTTTCTGAATCGCAAAAAAATTTTTGGTGACGTAACTACAAATTTAGTCATCAGATTTTTTCCTATACTTGTGCTATGCAACCTTGTTTCGTGCCAAATTTCAGGATTCTAGGTCAACGGGAAGTACCCTATGAATTTTGATTCACTTGAGAGTCTTGAAATACACGTTTTTTGTGACATAAACGGCCGTATCTTTTTTTTCGTTAACTCAGGAATTTGAGGCTGAAACTTCTAGGGACTGCAGACCTGAGTATAATTATGGTTTTAATTTCAACTCGATACCTCCACATGTTGCCGAGATAAAGGATCTTGTCGGACAGACAGACAACAAAGTGATCCTATAAGGGTTCCGTTTTTCTTCCTTTTAAGGTACGGAACCCTAAAAAGATCATAATATATTTGTTATTGTTCAGTGGCCTTACTGTATGTCAAGAACATCACCATATTGCATAATAATTTAGAGTATATGCGTTTTCAAGTATTCCGTCAGTTGAAGTTCTTACCCGTGTTTATACTCAGACATTATTTAACAGAATTTTAAGTATGGTTTATTAGAACCTGATATCTTTTTTCAGGCACCAAGTCATACCTGCAAGCTTCAACGTATCCAACTTGGCTTACGTGCTGCATGGATACAGCTTTGGATATCTGAAAGACGTGCTGGAAAGGTTCATGTCGGCTGAGAGGATTCTCAAGTAAGGACTTTTATTTTTGTAACAAGCTCGCTTCAATAATGTTCCCACCTGCAACTTCTGAAAGATAGAATCAACAGTGGCGACCAACAGATTTTTTTTCGCTGGGAAAATCATCCAATTACTTTCCCCGCACTTGGGCGGAACGGGAGGGTGTGTTAGACTTTTACTGACTAAAAACCCACTCCGGTTCCTTCGTTGCCTTTCATACCAAGGCCGAGTCTTCCTTTCAGAATCAAACCCTTGGCCCCAGTAGGCTTCGACCCTGCTGAGCTCCTACGGTTGATGACATCTCCTTGAGGCACGCGTGAAACACTACGCGCCGTCGATGACTTGCTCTCGGACCAGACGGTTACCGGACGGTCGGACGGCGAGCTACCCATTGCTCACCTTCCGCAAGGCCGCGCCTACCGTGCCCGGAAATCGGAATCGGAATCCCGGCGGCTGGGGTGTGGGAGCCATTGCCTCGCGCGTGCACGTGTGGCCTCCTCCTTTGCTGCCATTACTGCTTTGCAAAAGGAGGCGACCGCCGCTCCGGACCATGGCCTATACCAAGGCCCGGCGCGAAAGATCGCTGCCGCCGATCGCTCCCACGAGGACACGGCGGTGCTCTGCCCAGGCGGGGCCCACCTCTGCCGTATGCTCCACCGTGTCCTCCGGGCGGCGACTACCAGATAAGCGACAAACCTACGCGTCTCGGAGAAGTAATTCAACTGTCTTTTATCCCGCAGCAAAAGTAATGCTTTCAATGCTAAGGATGCATACGGCTAGAAAAACTGAAAAATCTATGTAAGTATGCTAAGCATACTTGGTGTAGACTCACCAGTCGGGTCCTGGACATGAACACAAGTCAACAATCTTCATTCTAGCCTTTTCTCAACCAGCTTGTGGTCGGCTTCCAGTCTAACCGGATGCGGCTGAATACTCGTGTTTGACATGGAGACCTATCAGACCTGCACAACCGAATATTCACATTAGTACTTGCCCGGTTTCGAAACCGCAACCTCATGCATGAGAGGCGGTTGCAATAAAAAAAGACCAGGCAAGTGCGAGTCGGACTCGCGCACTGAGGGTTTCGTACAAACTTAGGTACCTATGAAAACAGTTCAATTCTCGAAATGAGTTACGAATATTTTTCCTAATCGCAAAAAGTTTTTTTTTTTGTGATATAGCTGCTAATTTACAGTTTTCAGATTTTTTCCTATACTTGTGCTATGAGACCTTGTTTCATGCCAAATTTCAGGATTCTAAGTCAAAGGAAATACCCTATGAATTTTGATTCCCTTGAGAGAGAAATATACGTTTTTTGCGACGTAAACGGCCGTATCTTTTTTTTCGTTAACACAGAAGTTCGATTTTTCACAGGTTTAAGGAACCACAGACCTGAGTATTTGGTTTTAATTTCAACAGACAGACTGACAACAAAGTGATCCTATAAAGGTTCAGATTTTTTCCTTTTGAGGTACGGAACCCTAAAAACAATAGTTGACATATACGTCAATGTCGTATATTATGTATTGTTATTGCAACGAGTCGAGAGTAAGAACGGTAAAATTTCAACCACTAGAAGAACAGAAAGAAAAAAGAATGATAAAATAGAAAGGTAAATTCAAAAACTATCTAATCATTTTTATCTTGTTCTCCAGAATAGCTGCCTATGGTCTCTTACCTGTAGAGGTGTATGATTTCATATTAGAAGATAACAAGGAATCTAAACTAGTGAGTTTGTAACTGTTTTTAGATGATATTACTATATTATTACATTTGCAGAAGAAACTTTATTAAGGTCTTTAAGGATACCGAATCACCCTTATGGGACCACTAGCTTCTGCCAGCCGGCTTTGCCCGCAGGAAAGTAGAAAATATATGCCCATGTCACTCACACACAATGATAGTTCCATTCTATTGGTGAAAGAATTTTTAAAATCAGTCTAGTTGTTTTTGAATTTATTGACTACAAACAAAAATGTACCTAAATCGGTCCTCTTTGTAATCTTCATATAATTATAATACTTCTGTACATGTGTTTGCCTAACTCTTCCCCGCTTGACCGATTTTGATGAAATTTTGTGAGTATATTGGAGTCCTTTCGATGATTTGAACATACAATTAGTCACGGTAAGTGGCGGCGTTGCAAACGGGTTCTTAATTTTTATTCTGACGAAAATCTAGCTTAAGGACAGGACCACATCGGTCGAGACCGCTGGTATTAGTAAGTATAATAATAATAAAATAGCTTTATTTATTCCACAAAAAATAAATTACGTTAGGGTTGCCAATTATTATTTAATAAAAATGAATCATTTTATAATAAGATAATTGAAATAATAATTATATAATCATGCATGTTTAATTTGTGGACCCAGGGTAAAAGCCTACTCCAAAGAATTCCATTTTTTCCTGTTTTTGGCCGTAGTCATCCAATTACTTCCTACGTAGGCAACAATCTCGTCTTGCCACCGGGCACACGGGCGACCTTTCTTTCTAACGCCAAACGAACCTTTCCATTTCATGATGTTGATTGTCCATCGACTGTCATCACATCTCCCCACATGATCAGCCCACCTCCATTTTAGACTTTGAGAGAAATGTACAGCATCTTTTATCTTGGTTACCTTCCGAATTAGGAAGAGACATAGTAGGTATTATAGATTGTATTAAAAACTTTACTTCTCCATTTCAAAAATCTCCTTTGTACAGGAATACGACAAATATCTCCAATGGTACACAGAGAAAACAAGTGCGGGTATAAAAGAGATGCAGCATCTGAAAGAGCAGAGAGAGTTCAAGGCTGCGGTCGAGAAGTTTGAAGAAAAGAACAAGAAGAAGAGGAAGGCGAAGTCAGCTCCGGTCAGCACTGCCACTAGTTCCACTAAGCTGAAATAAAATATTGAAAAAAAATATATATTTTTGCTTTTTAGGGTTTCGTACCTCGAAAGGAAAAAACAGAACCTTTATAGCATTACTTGGTTGTCATGCTTGTCCGTCCGTCTGTCTATTTCTGTCTGTTAAGACACTTTATCTCGGGAACGCGTGAAGGTATTGAGTTGAAATTAAAACCAATATACTCAGGTCTGCTGTCCCTTAAAGCTGCAAAAAAATCAAACTACTGAGTTAACTAAAAAAGGTAATATATAATAATAATAATAATAATAATAATAGTTTATTTTTCACTCTACACAAAGTATATACAAAAGTTTCATAAAATGGACAATAATGTAACAATAAAAACTTTGTGAGAGTCTGGAGTCCATACTAGGATACCCTGTGTGACGGATCACCAGGCTCTCACCCCAAAATGTCGATGCTTAATTATATGACAAAAAAAAAAAAAAAAAATTGAACACAGTTAACAATTTAGCAAGAATCCAGATAAAAATAATTTTACTTTTACATATACGAAATAAAAAGTGAAGTGTAGATATTTCAAACATAGTTAACATTTAAAGATTTGAACATAGTTAACAATTTAGCAAGAATACAGACAAAAATAACTTTACTTTTACATAAACAAAATAAAAAGTGAAGTGTAGATATTGTGTAAGTGTGATAGTGTCATAAAAAGTGCTTGCAGTGTGATGGTGTAAGTTTGAGCGAGTGCGTGTAGGGTGCATAGTTATACATAATTACATACGTTTTACGAAGTTACGAGGGAACAATGAGCAACTGCTCAGTGGCATCGTAATCTAACCTTTGTAACCAGACAGTGAGTTTTTTTTTGCAAAGTTTTTTTGGTAGGGCATAAATTATTAGGATCTCGTTAATTAAATTATATAAATAGTTTCCGAGAAAACCAAAATGTCGACGGGCAAAAGTTGTATGAAACCGGACTGTGGGACAGACCGCATGTTTACGTCGCTTACCTTCAAATAAGGTAGGATTATAGGTAAGTTGAGAGTGCTTGCGTAGGATCGTATTTAAAATGAATAGTTGACGTACAGTTAACACTTCAGTACGCTCGTAAAGTTCTTTGGTAGGAAATAAGAACGGCAGAAAATTACTTACTTTTAATACAGCTCTTTGCGCTCGCTCGATTCGAAGCATAACCGTTTTGGTCGCCCCACCCCATATAGTTATACAGTAAGAGATAAGCGACTGGCACAGCGCAAAATATACCGCTTTCAATATTCCTGAGTCCGCAACATAACGGAGGTTTTTAAATACAAAGATCAGTTTTCTGATTCTATTGGCAAGAGAATCTATGTGCGGGTGGAAACTCAAAGTATTGTCTAGTATGACGCCCAGGTATTTTATAGATTCTGTGTGTTGTAGATTGGGACATGAGCAAGGAGAACCTTGAGTTTGCAAGCACAAGGATGAGTGGGCAGTTATTTTAAGGCTATTCAGGGAATAATTGGGTTTTTTTATACAAAAAGAAATATACTTTGTTTTGTCAACATTGAGAGCAAGTTTATTGGTAGCCAACCAAGATAGAACCAGGTTTAGTCCAGTTTGTGCGTAACTGCAAACTTCAGGCCATGTGTCAGCCTCAAACAACAGAGCTGTGTCATCAGCGAAAGTTATGATTCTCCCGCTGGGCATATTCAGCTCAGCGAGGTCATTTATAAAAGTCAGGAATAAAGGGGGACCGAGAATACTGCCCTGTGGGACGCCGTGGATGACAGGAAGATCAGAACTAGTCCACATATCTATTTTAACCCTCTGGAATCGATTAGTGAGATAGTCCGAAAAAAGTTTTAGTTGCTCATTCCTTATACCAAAGCTCTCTAATTTGCTCACCAACAGTGGGACGGAGACCGTGTCAAAGGCTTTTGCGAGGTCAATGAAGATTACTATTACCTTTTTGTTAACATCTAGTTTTTCAGAAACAAACTTGGTTAAATCATGAACCGCGTCGCTGGTTGACATACCAGATCGGAAACCGTACTGTGAAGCTGATAGCAGCGAGTTTCCTTCAAGGTAGCCCACCAGGCGCTCCTTCATGATCCGCTCCAGTACCTTAGACAAAGCTGGTAGGATGGAAATAGGTCTATAATTGTTGACACAGGCTCCGTCTCCACTTTTGAAGATTGGGCGAATCTCTGCTATCTTCCACGCATCTGGAAATTTCCCGGACTCAATGGCAAGGTTACAGATAAAAACGATTGGAGAAATAAGGACCTGCTTATATCTCTTCAAAAAGTTGGAAGAGATGTTGTCATAGCCAACAGCGCAATCAGACCTTAGACTTAAAATTATATTTTCAACCTCTTCTAAGTCGGTGGGTAGAAAAACCATCGAGTGCGGGTATTGTTTATGCGTAACCGTTGAGGTAGTGCTACCAGAACTACAGCGATCAGCGATGTTTTTACCGATGTTCACAAAAAAGTCATTAATGAAATTAATGGAGGAAATTGGATCCAGGGTGTTGATTAGCTGAGAGGCCTCATTTTTCGTGTTTTTTGTGTGAGTAATGTCTTTTATTGTGTTCCATAATTTTTTGTTATCAGTTTTAGCCGCAATCTGAAGTTTCATTTTGTCGTGTTCTCTTTTAATTTTTTTCAACAAGTCGTTGCAGAAATTACGATATCTTTTATAGGATGTGACTGTAACTTGATCGTTAGGATTCCGTTTGGCTTTTTGGTGCAACTTGTCCCGTGTCCTCATACAGCGCAATAGTCCAGGTGTTATCCAAGGCTTTGAGATTGTCTTTCGGTTTGAAGTTTTGATAATTTGAGTATTAGATACTATAATTCTATTAATTGTGTCAACGAAGTACTGAACAGCAATATTAACATCAGTCATTGAATATAATTTATGAAAGTTAATATCCTTAATTTCTATATCAACCTTTTCATAACTTAAACTTTTAAATATTTTATATGTTTTGTTTTTAGGCCTATTAAAATTCATGATTAGGATTACCGCATCATGATCAGTGATGGAGGTTTCAGCTACATAACAAGAAGCTTGAAGTCGCGTTTTCAAAATAATGTGATCAAGACATGTTTTCTTATGAGTGGGGATAGTATAAGCCGGCAACATGCCATGGGATGCTAACAGATTAAGGTAATGAGCAGAATTTGAGTCTGTGTTAGTCTCTGCTATGTCTACATTAAGGTCCCCTATTAAAATAAAGTTTTTTATATTAGAATTTGTATTTAGAAAAAGTTCGAGAGATGAGAAAAAGTTTTCAAGTTTTTTGTACCCCGCAGGTCGGTAAATTGCTAGCATCGCTGTACTATGATCAATCTTGACCATTAGACTGTTACAATCAGAAATATTAGGTTCCTCTACGGATACGCTAATGTTATTTTTACAATATATAACCACCCCTTCATTTTGGGTTAAGATATTATTAGTTTGGTAGGAATTATAACCGTCAAGCGGTGGAATGCGTTGAGCACAAGACAGCCAGCATTCCGTTAACACAATGAAGTCCCAATCAACTTGCGATCTTTGTAATAATGTGAGCAAACCAGGTGTATTGCGCGTAATGCTTCTGATATTTTGATGTATAACTTTAAGTGATTGATTGGAATCCGTTATAATATTAACGCAATTGTCAATATCACAAGTCGACGAATGTGCAACGGTAATGCTGTCCAGGTCTGAGATTAAGTCTTTCGTGCTATTGAATTTTAATTTTAAAGAATAGCGACGTTATATTCCGATTGATGTAATAAGTTTCAATAAAAAAATAGTGTTCAGAAAGCGGTTTGAGATCACTTATCAAATCATCAGAAATTATTTTAAGTAAACACCATAATAAATACATGTGAGATGTGTAAAAATGTATCATAGCAAGATGTGATAAGGCAGTGAATAGTTTGGCGACGCTATGGAGTATATCCGCGGAGGCGGTACTTTTATAAAAGTATAAACTCGGTTGTAGGGTATGCAGAATAATTTTTGACAGCAAAGTACGCTTACTATGTTGTTGAATAAGTACGGCCCGTGTATCGTTAATGAGTTGACGTTGTAAACAAATACGCTCGATTAGTAAAGTTCTCTCTGAGATAAAATAACATACAATATTAATTTTGAGTATAATTGTTATGTCAGTAGTTCTATTGTGGTGATATTTTATTTGCTTATAGACTAGTATTATTCGTGAGAAGTATGCGAAAAAGTGTATAAATGTGAAGTTTAGAGTGCATGTTGTTATAATAGTGATGTTCAGTAGATTACAAAATAGGTAATAATAAATGACGGTGGTATGTGCAAACAGGTGATAATAAAAAATGAAGGTAAGTACAACTTCAAGTCATTTAGACCTTAGCCTATGAAGATCTTCCTCGCTGTCAATTCGGATTGGACGAGACGATTCTTTTTCTTTTATGTAAATCTTGCCGTATGAGTTCCAGAAACTATGATAATTATACTCATTCTTGAAACATTTTACCAGGTATCGAAGTTTTTTGGCAGTAGTTGTCAAAAATTCATCAATATAAATTGGTTGGGACTGGGATGGTATACCTGCCAACTGTATATGCAAAGTATTTAACTTGATGTTGTTTTCCTTGTTGAACGTTCTACATTTTTTAATCACATTATTCTTCATAAACGTTGTAGTAAATTGAACGATGATAGGGTTTCTACCTTCCGTTTTTGTTTTTATTCGATATACATCGTAGACATCAGAATCGCTTATGGGCTGACTAATGACCTCTCCAATGTTTTTTACAATGGTTCGTAGGGTCTCTTTGTTCTCATTACGATCTTTAGGGATATTATTAATTTCAACCGAAGCCGCTCGGGAATTACGCTCCAGTAACTCAATTTTCGACTCCAAGTAAGCAATTGTTTTAGTATTTTTGGAGTTTTCATGTTCCAAACCACTCATCCGTTCTAAGAAAGCGTCGTATTTGTCAGAGACAAATTGCAAGTCTTTCTTAATTTCCTCAGTTCTTTCCTGAATAGTGTGCATGGCTGAATTGAGTTGGTCTAATTTCAGATTTTGTTTTTTTTGAAAACCTTCGAACATAGCCTTGATTTCAGAAACGGATGCTTGTAAATCAGCTGATTCATTGGATGTCCATTTCCTCTTAAATCTCCTAGTGATGTTACGCGCTTCTTGTGATTCTTCACGCTGATTTAAAGAGAGATCTAATTGAGTATCAGAGCCATAACTGTCATGAATTGCGTTTTCCAAATGGGAAAAGGTCGGAGTAGATTGCGTAGGTACCTGCACCTGTATTAACGGCTGCGGTGGTGTGCGTTGAGTTGACATACTATAAGATGGCGGACAAACAGTCGTGTGTGCCGTAATTCGTTATGTGCGTGTGTGTCTGCACAGTGTAAGTGGTAGCTGGGCGGGGCTAACTTCCTTGCCAGACTAGCTAGTGTGCTGTTGAGACACGGTATGCGTGTGTGCTAGCTTCACTACTCACGGCGATCTTACTTCCACACTGTTTCTGGGCGCCTGGTACTTTTGTTAAGAACACAATTTATTAAATTATTTTATATCAATTAAAAACTGTAATTTTAAATAAACAATAAAAAGCTATCGCAGCTGCAAACACGTCCGAACATTTCGGAGATCCGGGGGGAGAGGATATAAAAAACGTATACTTCGACACTTTCAAGGGTACTTCCCGTTGACCCAGAATCCTAAAATTTAGCATGAGGCAAGGTCTCATAGCGCAAGTATAGAAAAAAAATCTGAAAACTGTAAATTTTGAAAGTCTTCGTAACTCAATTTGAGAATTGAACTGTTTTCATAAGTATGTTGTATGAGGGGTCGGAGGACGTAACGTCAACACGAAAATGTCAGCTCTGTGTTCTAAAATCTTTTTAAAATAATAAAACCGTATTTAAGTAATAGAAATAAGTGAATCAGTGAAAGGACACACAAATAAGTATATTACAATCTTATTGTGGGAAAATATTCATCTTCAGTGAAGTGATAAACATTATAAAAAACCGAGTAAAAAAGCTAAAAGTTGAAAAAACATTATGCTTTTTATGACTTAAAATGTGCATGTTTGTAAATAAAAACGTTAACTAGTGATATTGTGCATGTTTGTTGACCGAACTCAAGCAAAAACCGTGAGTGAAAACACGACAAAAAAGATTATGATTCATGGTTAATTCAAATCATAACAGTCGCAACTTACGTTTCACTAACAAAGAATTGAACTTTGAACCCACTTTGACATTTGAATGACGATATATTATCAGTAATCAAAGATCAAGAACCAACTAGCTACCAAATTCGAACGTAACAAGCAAATCAAATTTGGCGCAGCGGTTAAAGCTCCGCCCGATCGGTGTTGAATCTGTTGAACTCAAGTTCGATCCCCATTCAAACACCTTGACTTTTTTTAAAGATTTAAGAATCGTATGTAAAAAAAAAAAAAAATAATGAATTTCTTCGAAAACATCACACTACGTAGTCAACGAAGACGATCCGATACAGAAATATTAACGTTCGACGAAGATAGTTCTAATGATTCGACAATAGAGGGCGCCACAAATAGTAGCGTACCAAATATAATAGATGAAGAGAATGAACTAATAGAGGACCTCAAACGTCAAATTGAAAATTTAAATTCACAACTACAGTCGGCGCATGACGAAATAAATAACCTATCCATTGAAAACACGGAACTAAAGAAAACAGTAGAAAGTATGCAATCGAAACATAAAATAATCGAAAAAGCAACAAAAAGACTGGCTAGCGAGATAAGAACACCAAATAAAAAATCCACGCTGTCAACGCCTATTAGAAGAACCATAGATACACAACGCAGAGATAACTCAGAATTCGGGACTCCGGAGCAATTCTCTCCCGCACAAGCTACCCCCCAAAAGAATATGGGCCATATCCAAAATCGGAAAAAAATCAAGAAAATGTCACAATTAACCCAGCAGAAAGAAGGCAACAAATTGTGTATTTTAAGTAGTAACCAAAATAACAGAATACTAGCGATAGCTGAAAACACTTTTCCCTCTCACCAAATCTGTCACTACCTTCTACCTAATGGTGGAATAAAAATATTGTTAAATAGCCTTCACACAAAACTAGCTGATTACACGATGAAGGATAATTGTATAATATTCATAGGTGAAAATGACTTTCGACAAACAAGTAACTATTTTGACTTGATATTGACTATACGTGAAACATTGTTGGCTATACAGCACACAAATATAATTATTTGCTTACCAACATATAAATATAACTATTATTCAACTGTATATAATTTTAGAGTGGAAATGTTTAGTGGTCTTCTTTACCAGGACATACAAAACTATACTTATGCTACATTATGTGACTCGAACTTAAACTTATCGTGTGACTATACCATGTTTGAAAAACGTAGTGGACGAATTAATAATAACGGCATAAAAACTATTTTCAATGATTTAAAAAGCTACGTTTATATGAACACAAACGAAAAATTATCAATGAAAGACCCTTTGCCGTGTGGTACTCCTAATTCGTATTGCTCATGTAATAATGCTGATATCCCTGATCAACAGTTTTTTCGTATATAACAGCTTATGCATATTGCATCAAAATATAAATGGACTTTTGACCAAAAGTGATATAATAACAGTTCATTTAGACACGCTTGCAACAAGTGGTAAGCGTGTCCATATTCTTTGCTTTACAGAGCACAACATGAAGCAGAGTGATATTGATTTCTTAAATATACCTAACTATACTGTGGCTGCTAGCTTCACAAGAACAAAAAGAAATGGTGGTTCTTGTATACTAGTGAATAACTCCATTCGTTTCACAGAAATTGAATCCGTAAAAAGTGTTAACATCCCAAACGTGTTCGAATGCTGCGCAATTGAGATAGCTGACCATAAAATTATAATACTATGTATATATCGCGTTCCAAATAATACTAAAATTAATATTTTCTTTGATAATTTGACATACCTGTTACAAAAATTTTGCTATAAAAATAATCAAAAAATAATAATATGCGGTGATTTTAATATTGACACTATTCAGAAAAATAAAAGTGCTACTTTACTCAAACGTATTTTAAAAGAGTTTAATCTTAATATAGAAATAAAACAACCTACGCGCCCTAGTAGTGGTACGTGTTTGGACAATTTTCTTCACAATATACGTGGATGTAAGAGTGAATTATTAGAGTTAGGTGTCTCTGACCACACAGCTCAAATAATGAATTTTCCTGTACAACGGACATGTGTCTTAAAATACTATTACGTGAATAAACGCGACTACAGCAAAGAAAACATAAGTCTATTTAGGAGATGTATTGTTAGTCTTAGTTTCTCTGAAGTTTACGAAACGGATGATGCAAATGAAAGTTACGATAAATTTTTTGAACTATTTAAATTATTTTACGATTTATGTTTTCCTATTATCAAACGTAAAATCTCTACAGTTATAAAACCAAAATGGATAACTCGGGGAATAAAGTGCTGTAGTAAAAAGAGACGAGCTTTATTGTGGCAGTACAGAATAAAACGAAATAGTGATACAAAAGTGGCTTTCAAATCTTTCTCAAAGAGATATCAAAAAGTGATCAAATTAACACAAAAAGCTCAAAACAGCTATTTTATCGGAACTAGCACTAACAAGTCTAAAGCAACGTGGAAGGTAATTAATTCTATCAAATCGAATATTCCTAAAACGGCTATAAATGTGATTAAGGTAAATGACAAGTGGATAACCAATCCAAAAATGATAGCAAGACATTTTAATGATTATTTTATAGACTCAGTTCAATTGAATGCCGATAATTCGCCAATAACTAACAATATTAAAACGGACATATCATTAGGATCATGTAAATCTATATTTATGCAACCAACCATACCAAAAGATGTAATTACTATAATAAATAATCTTAAAAACACCAACAGTACAGGTTATGACGATATTAACACAAGAGTAATTAAATCTATAGCACCTGTAATAGCGCCCATACTTAGTGATATTATAAATAAAATTATCCAAAATGGGGTATTTCCAGAAAAGTTAAAGGTTTCCATCATTAAACCCTTACATAAAAAAGATGACAAAACAAAAGTCAGTAACTACAGGCCGGTAGCGTTAATACCTATTTTCTCTAAAGTAGTTGAAAAAGTCATTTATAACAGTGTTTATAATTACCTTGAAAAAAATAACATATTTTGTAAGGAACAGATGGGATTTAGGAAAAATAAGACCATTAACATGGCTATTTATAATTTCCTTGAAAAAATACATCACAACATGGATAATAGAAAACCAGTCATGGCAATGTATATGGACATGACCAGGGCATTTGATTATGTTAACCATAAAGTGCTATTGGCTAAGCTCTCTAAATTTGGCATTAGAGGTAATGCACTCAACCTCAT
The DNA here is from genome assembly GCA_961205895.1 of Mythimna pallens. NCBI lineage: Eukaryota > Metazoa > Arthropoda > Insecta > Lepidoptera > Noctuidae > Mythimna > Mythimna pallens. The sequence continues at coordinate 24,816,685 of OY540828.1, read as the reverse complement.
GCAAACCTATTTAGAGAATAGAAAACAAATCACCCAAATTAGCCAAGTGGATATTAACACAAAAAGTGAAGTTGTGTATTCCTCTAACACTAGAGTACTTCATTACGGAGTTCCGCAAGGTTCTATATTAGGACCTTTGCTATTCATTTGTTACATAAATGACTTTCCCCAAGCTATTACACACCAGATGTCTTTATTTGCAGACGACAGCACTGTTATATATAGTAGTGGTAATCAAAAACAAATAGAAGATGATATTGGTGCCAGTTTGGTTACAATTATTGACTGGTTAAAAGCTAACAATCTTAAAATTAATCTTACCAAAACTAAAATCATGAACTTCAAAATTAGACAGAATATGCAATCAAAATTTCAAATAAATTATAATGGAAATCCAATACTACAATGTAATGTAACGAAATTTCTTGGTTTACATATTGATAACGATATGTCTTGGAGGACGCATATTGAGAATGTGTGTGGGAAACTTAGTAAGTTTTCTTATGCTCTTTATAAATTAGGTAAAATTGCAAACATGACCGCACTCTTAGCAGCCTATCATGGTTACGTTGCCTCCAATTTGCGATATGGCCTGATTTTTTGGGGCAATGGTGCTAAAGTCGATCAAGTACTTTTATCCCAGAAAAAATGCATTCGTGCTATATGTAAAATAAAGCGGACGGATTCTTGCAAGCCACATTTCCAAAAATTGAATATTTTGACTGTACCATCACTATATATTTACGAAGCGTGTATTTTTGTTAAAAACAATATGCATCTTTTCAGACCTGTCGAAAGTCAACGACGCTCAAATAAACTGCACTTGGTTTTCACAAAGACCAAATTTCTCCATAAAAGCATATATGCAATGGCTCCCAAGCTATACAACAAGCTACCAAGTCATATTGTATCAGCTAACAATATAAATGATTTTAAACGTCAGCTTTTTAGATTATTGAATGACAAGGTATATTACTCTGTCGATGAATACCTTAATGACAAATTTTGACATAGCAACTTCATACAATTTGATTTAGTTTTGACAATTTTGTATAATTGAGTAAATTTCGATAATCATAATTTATTTTTATTTTTTTTACTGACATTGTATTAAGTTTTTTATATATTTTGATATTTTTGTAATTATTTTGACAGCAGACATAGCTGACATTTGTTTTTTAATGTTCTTGTGATAATTTAATTTTTTTGCTGACATTGTATTATTTTATTATTTAAAGTATATTTTGACATTTTGTAATATTTTAATTGATTTAGTTTTGACAACTCTAGTATTGCTGACATTGCTTTTACGTTTTTTTGTTTTTTTTAATTTTTTGCATGATTTTTATACTGTATCACATTTACATCATTGACATTACCATCGCTATTTTGTATGCCTTTCGGCGGAACATTGGATGGACCAAACATATATTATAAGATCATTGTACCCTTTGTTCACAAAATTAATAAATGAATTGAATTGAATTGAATGTTTATACGGAACCCTCAGTGCGTGAGTCCGACTCGCACTTGCCCGGTTTTTAATTTATTTATTTTTTTAGTTCTTATAGACTAGCTTTTAACATTGAAGACGGTTATATTTTTTTTTTTGTAAAAACTTTTTTATTTTACACTTTTTAATTATGGTACTACCACTAAAAAGTACCCCTCAGCCATACGTAAATACCTTATAGCCAGAGTACATCTCACGACCATTCTAATAATACCAAACACGGTTAGATAAAATTATTTTATTACAGAGTTCCGGTGTCTAACTTCAGGCTTCATCATCAGATCAGTTCGATATATTCCCCCTCTTCTTTCAGTCAGTCATCGACTACACGTATAAATTAAGCAATTTTACTTGTTACGACAGTTCTGCTGTGATCCTATAAGGAGTTCTGTTCCATATCTTCGAAGTTCATGATCAGATCATAACAATATTTCTATGGGACCAACTCGGAAGCATAACCTATCAATAAAAATAAAAAAAATTAATCGGTCCACAATTGACTGAGAAATCAGTGAAAATACATTTAAGAAAAACATACATTCAACCGAACATATAACCTTCTCCTTTTTAAAGTCGGTCAAAAAGAAGGTGACTGCTAAGATGTCGACTAAAGAGAAGTGTGGAAGATCTAGATGTTTTTCGTACAGAGAAATAAACGAAGATTATTATATTGTACCGACTCCAAATAAATTAATATTGTTCACAGAAACGACGTAGTTCAACTGCAGAAGTTGTTACGTTGATCCATTCAATAATATATAATCTGTTATACTTATCAATAAACAAAATCTTCATAGAAAGCTTCAGCACTCCAAGGATTTCAAGAACTGATCACAACCAACGTCGCGTCGACGTAGCCATTTGCTACGGCGTAGTAGCACACATCTGTCAATTTGCTACGCACTGTGTTGCTACGAATCTAGTTGCTACGCGGAAAGAATGTTTCAACGTCTTTCATGGGACCTTACTTATACAGTAAATTAAATTAAATTCTAAAAATTTCAAAACTAAGAAAAAAAAAATTGCTCTAAAGTAATCTCCCTTTGGCTACTCTATTTAGATTATGAAAAAACAGAGGACGTCTTAAAAATAATGCCATAAAAAAAAGTAAAACAAAGTAATATCAACGTTATCATTACTTTAAAAAACTCAATATATTACCCCTACCTAGTATGTATATATTCGAAATTTGTATATTTGTAAAATCTAATCCTAAACTATTTGTGAAAGCTTGTGACATTTATGCACGTGATAATATATATCCACGTAGTTCAAGACATGATCAGCGAATATTGCTAGAATTTGTAAGTACCAAAGACTACAGTGTTTAACAAAAATTGTTCAGCCATGTGTGTTAAAATTTATAATAGGTTACATACAACCATCCAAGATCTTCCTTTTCCAAAGTTTAAGAAAGTACTTAAAGAGCTACTTCTTAAAAAAATGATTTATGCTATAAATGAATGGTTTCAGGAATAATTTTCACAAAAATTACATATAGTTTGTGTGTAAAAGAGTGACGTTGTTTAATATGGTAAAATTTATGACTTATTATTTTCATTTGACTGTATTTATCCAGATTAGTAATTATATAACTGACATTGTTTAACATGATAAAATATCTGACTTACTGTTGTATTGGACTGTATCTAGGTACTATATAATTGACATTAGGTATGCCGAATTTCAGAGACATTAAGATTAGATAATTATTGTTATTAAATACCCATTTCTTCTCTATTTCTTTGTATACAAAAACAACTTCACATGCCATATGCAGGCTAAATAGAATATAAGATTAAATAATGTAACATAAGAAACCATCGAATGTAATTACTCTATTTTTATGTGAATAAATGAATAAGTAGTAGTAAGTATTATTTACGTTGATGGGTCTCTCAGAAACAACCACCCTTACCCTTTTCACATGCACTCACACACCCGCACCTACAACACTACACTCACTACACTTCCCACTACATTCACTACACCACACTCTACCCAAACTACTGAAATTTTGTTAAACATATAGTTTAGTTAACTAAAACTATTGTCTTTGTTACTATACCTTTTGAATGTGGATTGAAAGAGACTGGACCCGTCAACACAAGGAATCCTAGTGTGGGGTTCAGGACTTCATCTACGTTTGTAAAAATTTAATGAGACAATATATTTTTTTTTATAACAAGAAGAGGTGGCGAGATGACCTAGATGCCTACCACAAAGACTGGTTCGAGGTGGCTCAAGAAAAGAATACCTGGAAGAAGTTGGAAATTTAGAAAAAAAAAATGTATTGGCCTCCCCTTTGCACTGCTGGGCAAAAAAAAAACAAATCATCGACTAACTCGCCAAACGCTACGACGCACATCTAATCATAGATATAGAGACCATTCCCCATAAACACCAATTCAAATCACCATAAAAAACCACGAGAGCACACACCCAATCCACACAACATTCATAACATAACGCCAAATTAAAAACATCACTAAGCTAGCAATTTGGCGTAAAATAAACACGATTTTTATTCTGCGTAGCAGAGATAAGAGCTGGCTGCAAATAAAGGGGATGCTGTCGATATAGAGGGCCCGATGTTTATCTTAACATAACGTGGTCGGACGAACGCTGACGACGCGGATTTTATTTCTTTATTGCACAAAAATGCTAACTTTCACTGTAAGAGTAGGGTGACCATGATGGAGGGAAGACTTTATAGGAACAGGTTGTAGGTATTCGAATTGATGACAAATCATTCAATGACTTCTTGCGCTTTAGCTTGGAGTGAGAAGGCAACTCTGAATTTTACTGACTAAAACCCACCTGTGTTTTTCAGTTACACTATAGTTAGCAGTTCAGTTAACTAACGTTCCAGTAGTACCACTATCCCTTTCAGAAGTTCACCTTGGGCCTAGTGAGCATCAGCTCTCAAAAATCCGCAGGTTACCCAAGGCAACAGGCAGAGCGCATTGCTCGCATAACGGGTGGCCGATGGAGCTGAAAGGTTCTAAAGTAGTTCTAGGTTCTTGAGTGGCAAAATTACTGGTACAAAATGATCTAAAATCCGAACTAATGTCCGCATACGAAGGCCCTTCCCGACCCGTCTACCGTCAACCTGAATATGGTTAAAAAGCTTTTTGGTTCATCTAACGCAATTTTTTTATTTATTTTTTATTTATGTTTACTTCAGTCTTATGTTTTTGTAGACCTTATACTATCGGGTAGCCTGTTATAAATTTGAATGCTTCGGTATTCTGGACTTTTTTATACATTTTAGTTTGTTAAAGAGGCAACGCGAAAAAAGGGAGATAACACCTGAACGTCCTGTTAGTATTCGGTAATTCCGTCATCTACTTGAATAGGTAAATATAATAATATAAATATAATATTCCACAACTTTCTTTTTTCAGAATCTTGACTTAATGTGCAATGTTTCAATATAAATCTAGACAATATGCACAAGATATAAGTTTCCAAAATTTAGAGAAAGATATTGTGTAATAACGTCATAATCACATAAGAGTGGTTGTATAAAAATGTATCTCGGGTTGGACGCTCATAAACACAGCAGGACCAGTCGAAGTAGCAACGCGCTCGTGGAGGACTATGTTCAGAAGTAGACTGGTGTCTTTTGGCTGAAATGATGATGATATTAGACCATAGACCAACTCTACACTACACGAATTATTTTTTCCAGCAAAAAATACTTGAACCGTGGTCACCCTACAATCCACCCTTTTAATATTCAAGCGGTGTATTTGGAATTAATTTCAGTCGTTTAAATATTTTCTGGGGCGACCTCAGCGGCCAGTAATTATTGTTTGAACATCACTTCTAGTTAGCTGATGTTTACTTTCAGGTTTTTGCCAACTTTTTATTATAATAGGTAGCCAATTGAATATTAAAAATATGGGTGCAAAACCATTAATTATAAAAGTAATTTTAAATTGTTTTTGAGCGCTTTTTGTACAAATTCCTTTATGAAAAACCCTGAAGTTAAAAGTCAAATGCCTAAGTAGTCACACAGCTAGCGAAGGAGGAGGCTGCACGCGAGGGAATGAATGTCCTCACGCCCTAGCCGCCGCAATTCCGAACCCGACTACCAGCCACGATAGACGCGGGTTTGCGGACGTCGAGCACTGGGTAGCTCGCCGTCCGGCTGTTAGGTAATTAACCGGACCGAGCCCAGTCGTCAACAGCGCGTAGTGATCCTCACGCTCCTTAAAGAGATGTCAGCAAACCGTAGGGGCCCAGCAGGTCCGATGCCCGCTAGCTAGAACCGCGGAGAATTTCTGAAAGGGTAATTGAAGGATACAGGTGTGGTTTTAGTCAGTAAAAGTCTGACACACCCTCCCGCTCCACCCAGAGCGCGAGAAGTCATATAGATGATTTCCCACTTAAAAAAAAAAAGTAGTCGCACAGTTATATTCAGTGAGATAAGATCCTATTTTCTAAAAGCATTACTCAGTTATGATGAGTTGCCCCACACTAGGAATTAGATACTTCCTGTATCGTGTATGCGTTCACATACTCTAGTGAACTCACAATACATAATATACAAGACAACAACAACCCGGAACAACTATTATGAAGATCATACAAGTATTTGTTCGGTTCAGGAATCGGTAACAATCTTTATAGTGCGCTTAGTTTCCCATTCTGAAAAAAAAAACTGGGCAAGTGCGAGTCGGACTCGCACACTGAGGGTTCCTTACTAACTTGCTAAAGAAAACAGTTCAATTCCCGAACTACGGTTTTCTGAATAGCAAAAAGATTTATTTTGTGAAGTTTTCAAATTTACAGTTTTCAGATTTTTTCCTATACTTGTGCTATGAGAGCTTGCTTCATGCAAAATTTCAGGATTCTAGGTCATCAAGAAGTACCCTTTGAATTTTGATTCCCTTGAGAGTGTCGAAATATACGTTTTAGCGACTTAATAAAGAGCCGTATAAATTTTTTTTTTCGTTAATTTATAAGTTTGATTTTTTCACAAATCCTAGGGACCGTAGATTTGAGTACATGGTTTTAATTTAAACTCGATACCTTCACGAGTTCCCGATACAAAAGGTCTTGACAGACAGACGGACAACAAAGTGATCCTATAAGGGTTCCGTTTTTTCCTTTTGAGGTAGGGATCCCTAAAAAAAAAACAATAGCTATTGTGTCAATTCAATAATTTATTTCATATTCATTACAAAATAGGTGAACATTATTGTTAATCACAAACAGTCAGTCTTTTAGTATTTATAAATATCCGAAGCTATAATTTATAATAATAAAATAACCATAATAACATATAATAGCTATCATTTATAGTTATTTTTTTTTTAATTTTACATTTTGTATCAACTCACACTATTATTAAATTGGTAATGTCCACGACTCTAGTGAAATTCAAATCATAAAATGCAAACTAATAAATAGGTAACAGAGTTTGTCTCTGAAAATACTGCTTGTAAAAATATAAATCTCTATTAGAAAGATGCACTAATGCTGAATGATTTCATGTCCCTACGATACAGACAGTGTTTACGCGGATGTAATTGGGAGCATAAGCCAGTCTACCTGACGGTAGTAAAGCCTTTAAATAACTTACTTAATTTACTTATACATGTTATTAAAACTCATTGGCAAATTAGGCTGTTGAATAAGTTTTAATTTTAAGCTTCTACTGTATTTTTTTATGGTGATCAATAAAGAGTACATCAATCAATGTCGTAGGTGTCACAAGTTCCACGGGAATGTTTGAAAGAATGCTGTAAAGCTAGTGTGAGAATGGTACCCATAACACAAGTTAAATCTTTCCTCGTGTACCAGAATTCCTTACAAATACTACAACATACTATTTTTATTATCTAATATGTCTTTGTTTTTATGTTGTTTGTAAGTGTTGGCTTGCACCAAATGTTGCAGTCCAAATTATTATTTATTATTATTAAAGAGTTACCGTGGCCCTAGAACGCGGTTTAAGTTAGTAAAAGTCTCCCATAGAGCGGGAGAAGTCATTTCGTACCCTTATTGCAAAAACCAACTAAATGCACCAACATTTTTATTTACGTTTGTTTATGTTATTACTATTATATTCAATCAAATTTGTAGGTTATTTACTTTTTGCTGAAGCTATCTTTGTAAATAAATGTCGTAGTTAGTAACCGGTTTTACCTGTAAATTCATCTTGATGAGACGAATGGATTTAACTTTAATTTGGGTAAAATTGCAGATAGTTGGTTTTTGCAATAAGGGTACGATTAGATGATTACCGTTTAAAAAAAAAAACAAGAAGTGTAACAAATTACTGCTCGAGACTAAAAACCTCAATATTTTAAAATAATATTTTTTTTTAAAACTTGAAACCAAATAAGTATTTTTGAACAATGAAAAAGATTTCAGACACATTTTATTTTAGTGTTTTACTATATTTGTAACTATTATTTATAGTAATTATAATATATTTATAGTGTCTGGTGTCTGCGAATTTGGTTCAAGAAATTTATTATTGTTATTATTTTTGAGGTTTTTAAAACACTTTTGTAATTATTTTGATAAAAATATGATTATGATGCCTATGTGCTTTTAAAATCATTATTTCTTAGTAGTTTCATTTCCCATTAGCATTTAAGCAGATTACATATTATTATATGATCGTACATATATTATTTAAATGGGTAACTTCATTTTATATGATATGGTGCATTCACGAAATCCTCGCTACTGGTACCGGTTACTTGTACATGTTGCACATTGAAACAGTAAAAAAACCAGCGTCCACTAACAGACTAACTAGATGCTCAAGATTCTATTTAACATCAATTCCAGATTTACCAAAAAGTAATTTTTATTATGAAAGCTTTTTTTCAGTTACCCTTTGCGGCTTTTCGGCCTTGCACAGATTCTAATTTTCTTTTTTCATATTTTTAGTTTTTATCAGATATTGAATATATACTACCGCCTGTCTGTCGATCGAACTTCTAAAGATATCGCGCGCCAAAACCATGTCTGTCACCCAGACTTCTAAAGTCTGATTGCGCATGGCCGTTTTAAATGTACACAAATGTCGATTAAAACTAAATCTATCCTGTTTATATTAAGCAGAGTGTAAGAATATAGAACAAGTGAGGCATAGAACATCATTTGCTAGACATCTGTTTACAATTTTCGGTGGAATGTCAAGTGGTTTGAGCCGCCCCGGACAGGACATAGCGAACAAAATAGTAATCCAATATTTATTACCTAGTAGTCATTCAGTCTAGCATGACACCCCTGCACGTCAAGTCCTGTGTGTATCCGCTTTATGCACTAAAAGAAAATCATTTTCTGAGAAAATATGCCGAGTTACGCATTACGCTATTGCAAAATCTTCTTATGGTAAAATGACTGGACCTAACTTCGGTTTATATTCGTAAGAATTCTTGGTATTTACGCAGTAATTAATTATAATTCAATAATTTTCATAATTAGTTCTAGAACTTTTGCTGATTTTGTGATAACGCCATCTATTGCTGAATAGCTAAAAGCCTAACCCTCTTTTAGTGTTTAAACACACTATACCGAAGGTACGCGACGGAAATTTCGCGATTGATCTTACGTTCCGACGTATTCAGCAATTCAGTTGCGCAACTTTGTGTGTTTCGAGCGCTGTCGTGGCGTCGTGTCGTGATATATAAACAGACAGACAGACGGAAAACAAAGTGATCCTGTTAGGGTTCCGTTATTATTTTAATAAACACAACGAGCGGACACGCGCGGCGTGGGCACGCCTCCCCCCCGCCGCTCCCCGGATCTTCATCGGCGATTGAACCGAACTTCAGCCGCGTATATGTGCTCTACAGAATACGTTGTCGCTGAACTTACGTCTAACGCAACGTAGTTTCGACATAATGTGTCGTCTGTAATTCAAATAGCATTGCAGGCGTAATCATGCCGAACTTCGGTCGCGTACCTTCGGCATAGTGTGTTTAGACACTTAACATATCAATTTTACGACCTAAACCGAACTTTAAAAGGGATGGAGCTATATAGTGTATAGCTCCATTACTCGTTTTCGCTCGTATGACTGAAATTTTAACATAATTATCATGGTAAAGCCCCTGGCCACCTATGTGTATAGGATGACCGTTTTTCTAAGACATTTCTCCTGTTAGCCGCTCTATTATATCTCTTTAAATCTCTTTGGTTTTTATACGATGAGGCACGAATTAAATATTACCGGCATTTATGGTAAAATCTAATATTCATCAGGAAACAAATTTGTGCAACATTTTGTTGCTCATTATAATCGAAGCTCGGGCCACTTTACTGTGTTATGTCATGTCGTGGTACCATCTGACGTAGTTGATTGGCTACAAAACTCGTGATATGACGTAGGCCTGAACAAATTCATTAAATTACGCGGCGTCTTACGACGACGGGCAACGCGATTGCAGTTCTGAAGCGATTTTATGCAGTTCGCGCCAACTCAACACGACGCGGCGACTTTCTCCTATGTACGCGCGAAGTCACCGGTTTAGTCTCCATTTATATGTATAAAACAAGTCATCGCACCACAAAAGTTCACGCGAAAATATGTAAGCAACAGATCGCAATCGCTTCGCTCGTCGCCACACCGCACCCGTAGTCACGTAGACCACCGCACCGCTTCGCGATCGCGTTGAATCACCTACGTAGGACATATGTTAGTATTTTGCGCACCACGACACTCCCCGACACAGTGATGTGAGCCTAACTTTAATACTCCCTAATAACCCTACACTGCGCGTTACACTTGGCGAAGCGATGCGGCCTTTTGGAGATGGCCATGGCTTCAATGTCCAGCGCCTTCAGGTCCTCACGCTGGTCAGCTCCGGCGCGCACGGCCGGCAGGTCCTGCTTGCTGATGACGCCGGCCTGCAGGTAGCCCAGCAGCTGCGGCACGTGCTCCGAGATCATCTTTGCTCGCTCTTGAGATACTTCCTCGCGCCTGGAATGGAAATAGATTGTTGTGTTAAAGCAAAATGTTCTCTACTATAATCCTCTCAACGGAATTTCGATCGAGGTGTCCAATCTTAACAGAAATTAGTCAAGTTCACAGGCGATATTATAGTGCACCAATGCACTTACTGTCAGGAGAGAATCCGACCGACCACAAGCGCTGGATTGGCTATTTACTTTAGTATTGGCTGAATACTAGCTTTCGCCCGCATGAAAATAGGTTTCTCCATATAAACTTCTAACCCCTTAAGTTTGTAAATGTTATTGTGTGTGTGTTTCTGAGATTTCGTGATTAATCAGTGAGTGGTATTTCGCTTTTATATATACAGATTTCTATCAAAACTATAGAATCGGTTTTCTATGGACTCATTAGTATGAGCGAAATCGCTAAAATAACTGTCCAAATGTGAATTTACTTATTGTAAACTCTGCCTTTTTACAGGCAGTTTACTTATTGTAAACTCTGCCTTTTTAACATACAAAACCTTTTAGGAAAGTATCTATTGTGCGTACATCTAAAAAGTAGAATTCCCTACCAAAGTCTTTGTTTATTGATCCGCTAATTTTTTCGTTTGAAATTCAGTGACTGTTTAAACTAAGTCCAAGTTGACATTGTGATGTAAAATTGATGTAGTAGTGTGGAATCATTTAAACAGACGCAATCTCGGTAAAATGGAGTTGTAGTGTTGCAAAATAATGCGTTACATTAGAAGCACCATGTTACGGTTTAATCTTTTTCTTCCGTTCTTTCTTTTCACCCGTCACGCATTTACTAACCCCCCTTTTCTTTCGTATCACCCTCCACACAATCCGTCTTTTCTTTAGCCTCCCTCTCCCTCTCCATCCATCCACATTCCAGGCGCATTCTCTCCAAAACAGAAATGTCTATCTACTGAAGCACTCACCACTTCCTGTCGTACTCATAGACTTGCACGGCACGGTTCTCCTCCTTCTCGTGTTCGATCTTCCTCCGGCGCGCGTTCTCCTGTATCTGCTGCAGCAACTCTTGCGTGTACAGCTTCCCTTTCTCTTTCTTCTGTTGCTGCTTCTCCCGTTCTTTGGCTAGATCCTCCGCTAGTTTGGCTTCGGTCTAAAAAGGGTTAATTTTTATTATTTAGATTTATTTATCACATATTTTAATGTTTAATAGCCTCAGCTCTTTTCTGTAGGTCGCCATAGTTGATTCTGAAGGTTGTTTTTTTTTGAAGTGAGAATTCCTCCAATCACTTCTCCCGCTCTAAAGTGAAACGAGAGAGCGTGTCAGACTTTTACTGTCAATAACCCATCTGTGTCCTTCAGTTGCCCTTTGTGTTCTAAGGCCAGAGTCGTGGTCCGCTGGGCCCCTTCAGTTTAGCTGGCATGTCGTTGAGGCTCCTCCAGTGTCCGGTGGGACAGTACGCGGCGTGGACTCCGGCCTGGTCGTCACCGGACGGCCGGACGACGCGCTGGAACCTGTATTTCAAACTGATACCAAAAAACAAAACGTACCTCCTTCCTGAACTGCGCTTCAAGATCCTTTCGATTCTGCTCGGCCCTCTTGTGTTCAGACATCTGCGTCGCGAGAGCATCCATGGTTTCCTTCCTCACCCTCTCTGCCTTCCTCTTGTCCGCGAGGTCGTCTTGGTGGTTTTTCTCCAAGTATTCTTGTTCTTGAAGGAGTTTTATCATGTCTAATCGTTCTTGACGAGCGGCCTGTGGATTGATTAAGTATTAATTTAGCCCTTTAACAGCTTCCGTCGGATTGGTCCGACTAGGGTTTATTTATTTATTAAAACTTCATACGACACTAATGCGCCTGGCTGGGTTTGAACCCGCGACCTACAACTCGTCGTACTCGGGCCGTTACCACTCGGCCACCACTGCTCTCAATTGCTTTGTGTAATTTATTTCATCAACACTGCTCTCAAAACGGTGAAGGAAAACATCGTGAGGAAACCGGCATGTCCTAGAACCAAAAATTCAAAGACATGTGACATCCACCAACCCGCACTGGGCCCGCGTGGTGGATTACGGCCCATTCCCTCTCCTAGAGAGGAGGCCTGAGTCCCAACAGTGGGAACATTAAAAGGCCGACTATGCTATGCTACGACACCAAAGTACAAAGGCGGACTTAATGCCTTAGCCATTCTCTACCAGTCAACCTAGGGTGGTGAAGAGAAAATATAGTTTAGGGTTTTCGTGTCCTATTCGCCAGGGTAGTCTGTTTGCGACTGGGTACTCCATCTCGTTTAGCTCTTCAATCTCTATAGGTTACAGAAGAGCTGACGAGATGGAATATTTCGGTCGTTCCTTGGCGGAATAAACGCGGAAGTATTTTTCGGATATATCCGACCTAGGTAATAAGGTTAATAGGTGTAGAAGCATAGCCATACGATTAAAGAAAGTATAAAGCTGAAAACAAACTGAGCCCACGTACGCTACGCATTAGGACATCTAAACTCTTGAATTTGCTAGGAGATAGAATAGAATAGAATAGAATAGAATAGAATAGAATAGAATAGAATAGAATAGAATAGAATAGAATAGAATAGAATAGAATAGAATAGAATAGAATAGAATAGAATAGAATAGAATAGAATAGAATAGAATAGAATAGAATAGAATAGAATAGAATAGAATAGAATAGAATAGAATAGAATAGAAAAGAAAAGAAAAGAAAAGAAAAGAAAAGAAAAGAAAAAAGAAAAGAATAGAAAAGAATAGAATAGAATAGAATAGAATAGAATAGAATAAAATAGAATAGAAAAGAATAGAATAGAATAGAATAGAATAGAATTATTACTATTATTATTTATTTGGTTATTCTCACATCGGAACGCCTTGCAGCAATTACACCAATGGAGGTCAAACTTTAGAAAGTAGCATCATGTGCGCGGTGGAGTGGTAGCCAAATAAAGATTGTTATTATTATTATTAGTCATCAAAGGCGCGGCGTGGTGTTGGGCCACGTACTCTCGCTTACGCAGCATCAGGCTAGACTTTCTCCAGGATTCCACATGTACCAAATCCCATATCGAAGACATTTATTAAATTTCAGAGCTCTTTCGATGAGTTTTTCAAAGGAAATTGATTTAAATTGAAAAATACGGAAAATTTTGATATGTCATCTTGACGGTTGACCATAGACACTTCATGGTAAATAAATATAACATATAAATAAACCTATATAAAAATAACCCTTTCTTAAACTAAAAAATTGATACAAGTGTATTTGTGTGATAATTTTGCTTTTATATAGTTGAGTTAGAAACGTACTTGGCATACGCAACGCTATCACACGCCGTAAGTCGTCTGTTTTTTAGCAAATTGTCTCTAGACAATTTCATTATGTCATAATGCGTGGCATGTCGGGGCTCAGATTGTCTTTAGCTTTATTGTTATAAATATGATATCCCCCCATCCATCACGCTAGCACTAACTCCCTTTTATTTCATATCACTCGTCACACAATCCATCCATCTTTTCTTGGGCCACACTTTCCCTGTCCATCCATTCACATGTATACTCACTGTTGCAGTAACCCGTGTGGCCGGCTTGCCCTACAGCGCGGGGAGTGCGACGCACTCGGCCGCAGTGTCTGAAGCTAAAATGCAACAAGGCATTTAGGGTCCAGGTCGTGACCAAGAAACTTACAAACACACAAAAAACTTAAACCTCTTTCTGGCGCAGTCGGGTAAATAAACTAAGTATTCCATATTATCCACATGGCCACTAGAAGGCGCCAAGGTATTGGTTGCACACGGACGCTCCGAAGGCTAGAGCCGCCTTTAGTAACATGCGTTTCATCCCTCCTCTTTACGTGACCATGCCAAGATAAGTAATCAACTTTTCAGTCACTGGCGTTACTTTCAATCTTCCTCTAATTTACTCATTTCTAATTTTACTCACTTTCGTCTCACCACACCTCCATCTCAATAAAAAAGGACTACTAAACTATTATCCACTCATCTACGAATCTAGCTAACGATCCAAGAGTCAGATTGACCCGACACTATACCGAAGATATCCCGGACGTTAGCCTGTACGAGATTAGGATGGCTCTGAAGCAGCTTAATAACAAGGCACCGGGTGATGACGGAATCACAGCCGAACTCCTGAAGGCGGGTGGGAAACCGATCCTTAAGGCCCTTCAGAGGTTTGATTCCGTCATCACCCGGTGCCTTGAAATGTATTGTACTGAATTGTTTACATGTTCGATTGAGATGGACAAATTGTATTTTGGCTTTGTGAATAAACGATTATTATTATTATTATTATTATTATTATTATTCGAGGGAAAAGCACCACAGGCATGGAGCCGAGGTGTAGTGGTACTCTTCTTTAAGAAGGGCGAAAAGGCCCTGCTCAAGAATTATAGGCCCATCTCACTTCTGAGCCAAGTTTACAAGCTGTTTTCCAGAGTCATCACGAACCGTCTCGTACGCATGTTCGACGACTTCCAGCCTACCGAACAAGCCGGATTTCGAAAAGGCTTCAGCACCATAGACCACATACACACGTTACGGCAGATTATACAGAAGACCAAGGAGTATAATCTGCCTCTCTGCCTAGCGTTTGTGGACTACGAGAAAGCCTTTGATTCGATCGAAACTTGGGCTCTGCTGCAGTCAGTGGCGTGCAATTTCTGTTCGCGGTTTACCAAAACTACAGAATGAAATAACAGCATTTAGGAATTCTGATGTCTTTTCATAGCACCAGCGAAGTTATTTAAGTCATTATAACCTGATGTATTCCAAGGATTGTTATCGTTTGAGAAAAATATGCAACAATAAAAGAACAATTTGTTTAAATGCGAGCAGCCTGCAATCCAGTGAGTTTTGTAAACTGAGCGATAAAACTGCCTATTATGTGATTTAGTTTTCTGAGAAATTTTCAAATCAGAGGTAGGTTTAGGTGAAGTTACGAGATCATATTTATCTCTAAAACTCACAAGTCTTTACCTGGCCAAGTATTTTTTCCACACATTTTAATCCGTCACAAGGAACAATTGCATGTATTTTCGAATTTATTTCAAAATTATAAACATAAACATAAAACTTTAAAATTTAAACGACAGAAATAAAAAATCTTTCATAACAAAACTCACACGTAAACGTAAACACGATAACCGCTCAAAGCAAATTTGAACTAATTTCTTTGGGGAACTGTTTTATGCGTCATAGATAGAGGGCGCCTCGTAGTTTGCGTAGTAAAAGTTTGCTTATAGTAAAATTAATTGATTCAAAATTACAAGCCTGGACTATTTTAATAGAAAAATGTTGTATGAGTACCTACTTGCACACAGTATCAAATTTTACTCACACACTCATATTTTTATGTGTTTATAGGGAAAAGTGAGATGACAGATCAAGCCTAATAACAAGCCTTTGCGACAGACAGAGGCACACACTAGTGTTCATCTCTTTTTTTTGTTAAGTGTAAGAGTGAGATCGGAGAGATTGCGCTCAGGGCGGCAACATTGCATAATGTGCATGTCCTACGTATCGTGCGTAAATTAACACGAAATGGCAACAGCGTAACCGCGTAGGCGCGCGAAGTTTAAAAATTAGAGTTTTATTTAATTTAATTAATTTGTTGTGTTCTATAATATAGATAGATGACTGTGGTGTGGTGAGGTACTATTTTCACGTCAAGCCGGGCTTATATACTTATATTGCTTGCACGTCCCTGGCTGCAGTCTCTCAAACGGTGCCAGATTAACTATCGGTACATCGAGGTGCTGAAGTGTTTGTACGAAAACGCCACTATGTCAGTCAGACTGCAGGACCAGACCTCGAAACTTATCCTCCTGCAGCGGGGTGTGAGGCAGGGAGACGTCATTTCTCCGAAACTGTTTACGGCAGCAATGGAGGATGTCTTCAAGGTTCTGGACTGGAGTGGAATGGGCATTAATGTCAATGGCGAGTACATCACTCACCTTCGGTTTGCCGACGACATAGTAGTCATGGCTGAGACTACGGAGGAGCTCAGCACAATGTTCAATGACCTCAGTAGAGGTTCCGAAAGAGTGGGTCTTAAAGTAAACATGGACAAAACTCAAGTCATGATAAACAACCATGTAGCACCCACTCCTATCAAGATTGGAGACTCTATACTCGAAGTTGTGGACGATTACGTCTACCTTGGACAGACAGTCCAGTTGGGTAGGTCTAATTTTGAGAAAGAGGTCAACCGTCGAATCCGACTCGGCTGGGCAGCGTTCAGGAAGCTGCGCGGTATCTTCTCATCCAATATACTACAGTGTCTCAAGACGAAAGTCTATGACCAGTGCGTGTTGCCAGTGATGACATATGGTTCCGAAACGTGGTCGCTCACAATGGGCCTCATCAGAATGCTCAAAGACACCCAAAGGGCAATGGAAAGGGCTATGCTCGGAGTTTCCTTGCGTGACCGAATCAGAAATGAAGATATCCGCAGGAGAACCAAGGTTGCCGACATAGCACGAAGAATTGCCAATCTTAAATGGCAATGGGCAGGGCACATTGCTCGCAGAACAGATGGCCGTTGGAGCCGAAAGGTTCTGGAGTGGCGACCGCGTACCGGAAGACGCAGTGTTGGAAGGTTACAAGGTGGACCGATGACCTGGTGAAGATTGCGGGAATCCGATGGATGCGAGACGCACAGGACCGTTCGTTGTGGCGACATTTGGGGGAGGCCTATGTCCAGCAGTGGACGTCTATCGGCTGAAATGATGATGATGACTAAACTATTAATGAAAACTTTATTTACCTCCTCCGCTAATATTTTAGCAGACATCTTTTCATTGATCTCTTCCTTTTTCTTTATTTTTTTCTCCCTTTCTGCTATACTGTAAAACAAAACAACCAGTATTGAAATAACATACTTTTTTCTTATCATCGAATATGAGACGTAACAAAAAGCACCAGAACTTTGAACTGGATTAAGCTAGAACTACATTAGGCCTACGCACACGTGGACCGCGCCTTATTTGTACGCAGAACGACGTCACGTGGCGTGGGTCTAGTATAGCTCTACAAGTCTAGTTTCCATACTAAATGTATGGAGACCGACGCGACCAGATCGGCGTATGTGGCACAGTGTGTGCAATGTAGTTCTAGCTCTATGGTAATAATTATAATGGTCTATTATTCAGGAAAAATACACTTTTACGTCAAATACTTCACTAGGTACGTCTCTCATTTTCGTAAACGTGATTTCCACGGCACATATGTCGTAGTTGTCGGACCTGAGCAAGCGCTGTTTAATTTCATGCAACACAAAATTTTCATCTTCAAAAATTGCATAATGAACTCACTAATATTAGAATGGCGAAAGATTGTGAGTATGTGTGGTTACATACACGGGTAGACTATGTCCTGAAATAGCACATAGGATACATTTTATTCCAGGAGTATGTTCCCATGGGACAATTTTCTACTTTCTCGCAAATTAAGCCATTGACTAATCCATATATATATAAGGTGCTATAAAAATATCTGCCACGGCTTTAATGGGAGGTAGTATTGTGTTTATAGATTACAATAGTAAAGATAAATTATTAATCATTTGTAATTTTTTTTTTCATACAAAAAAATGGACGTATAAATTTGAATTGATTTATTGGCATAAAACCTTCCCGTAGACTTAATCTGTTGCCGCACCGCACCGAATTCAATACAATAATTTCGAAACACGCCGGCGCCGTTCATACACTGTTGCCATTCTTATCAAACAATGCCGCTGCGCGACAGCCACTCGGTCGTCAAAGCGTAGCCCCGCGCCCTAAGAAAAAAAAATGCGATTCTTACACTAACTTGACAGTCCAAAGCCTGTTTTTAAGTGTGATGAGAAGTTTATCATCTTATTTACGTCAGTTTTTTGGAAGAATACAGTAGCTGGTATGTAATTGCACTTTTCAAACACTAGTTTGCCTGCGTATATTGCGTACCTAGTGGATTAGATAGTGACGAACTAGTCAGCTGATTTCAGTTTTCATTCACAGAACAGATGGAAAGAGATAGCTATTGTTATCATTGATGAAGCGACACATCGCGCGTAATTTGTGAACCACGTTATGCAGAGTCGAGTCAATGTTTATTTAACTACTTTATTTTCTCAAATTGAATTAACTGTTCCGGGGAACGAAAGATCTTTACTTTTGTAATCTTTAAACACAATACTACCTCCCATTAAAGCCGTGGCAGATATTTTTATAGAACCTTATATAAAAAAGCGAAATACCACTCACTGATCAATAACGTAATCTCAGAAACTATACACCTACAAACTTAAAATTTGGCAGGTAGGTTCCTTATAGGGTGTAGACATCCGCTAAGAACGGATTTTACGAAACTCCACCCCTTAGGGGGTAAAATGGGGGTCAGAAGTTAGTATGAAGAAACCTATTTTCACGCGGGCGAAGCTGCTGGCAAAAGCTAGTCAAGAATAAAACTAACTTCCTCCTCCTCGATGATGACCATCTGATTCTGCTTCTCCTTGTCCCACGACTGTCCTCTACATTACAACTTCACCAAGAACATTAAACTCACATGGTGGAGCTCCTATCCGCCATCTGCTTGCACTGTTCCTCGATCTGCCGCTCCTCGATGATGACCATCTGCTTCTGCTTCTCCTTCCAGGCCTCGCGCGCCTGCATGAAGGTCTTCATCTCGTGGCGCATCTTGTCCGTCTGGTCGCGCTTCTGTTTTAGTTCTCTGGGAAATAGTAGAAGAGAATTAATTTTAAAGAAGTGAGCAAAGCTTTCTGGCAAGGTAATTTGAAAAAAATCGTGCCTTCATACGTGTTATTGCGTAACACACTAAATCACAGTTACGTTCAGAAAATATATTGGCAAATAAATGATTTCTATTTCTTTTTTTTTTTACAAAAATGAAGCATTTTTTAATCTTTAATTGTTACATAAAATAAAATTGCAATGTCTGTTGTATCAAAATATTTTTTTTTTTTTACTGAAAGCGTACGAAAGTATATTCAATATCTGCAACAAAAATGCATTTTTTAAAAATTTTGTCTTCAGTTTGTGTTCCATCCAATTTTCGAAACGGCTGGACAGATTTTGAAGAAAATTTTAACTGGTAGATAGCTGATGTTATATGGAGTAGGCTACTATTTCTAAAATATTTTTTTTTGAGAAATAACCAAATAATCTTGTGCTGTTTTATAAGTCGCGGGCATCAGCTAGTTTATCAAAGGCACCCCAACAACTTGTTTACTAAAAAATCTACATTATGTGTTCAGAAGATGGTCCTGTTTAAACAAATCAACTAGAGGCATGGACATCGTTGCGATCGAACGCGTATAGTCTCGCTATCTCGTTTGAGCACACGTAACCAAGCAACTCAAATGGTGTTGACGTCACATTTCAGCATGTGTATCCTTATACTGTTATTTGACAGTTTCCCCTTCCACCAGATTTGAAAGTTTTCTCATCATCATCATCAAAGTTTTCTAACTAAACGAATTTTATTTTATTTTTTTCTATTTATGATTTTAAACAAAGTTATTTTTTGATACTAACAAAAAAAGATTGAGTCAAGTGCTCAATTTGTGAGGTATAAAAAAAAAATACTTCAACAATCACGCACTTCATATCCTCATCGGACATGGTCCGCATGATATCCTCGAGCATCTTCTTCTCGATCAGGCTGTCTTCGTACTGGCACTGCTTCTGCAGCTGCCTGTTCACGAGCTGCTGCTGTATATCCTTGCAGTACTGCGTCGTGCGTTCCATCTTCTCTTTCTCCGCACATTCTGCGGCTGATTTGTCGTCATATAGAGAGTGGAGGACGATATTGTTGGCGCGCATGTCTTCGGCCTGGAAGGGTATGCTGTGTTATTGTTTATTTATTATTGGCTGGAGAAAGCAAAAAGACAATTAAAGAGAAAGAAGGGGCTCAGCAACAGCACAATTATTTTATGTATAATACTCCATTTTCAACAACATTAGACATTTAAATGAAAGTTTTTTACTGTATATTCAATCGATTTTGACTTCTATTTCTACTACTAGTACCAACTACTAGTACTAGTACTACAAACTACTAGTACTAGTACCTAGTAGCTTCTGCCCGCTGGCAGAAGCTGGTCTATACATATTTTATAATAAATCTGTAGAAGCTTTTAGTTGTGCACGCATCACGTAAAATATACGAAATCGATGTAGATAACTTTTATACATCAAAATTGTGTGTAACTTGATATTTTAAGCTTTGTTACATCTCAATCGGTTGACTATATCCAAAGATATACTACATTCATTGTCCGTTAGACGGTACGAAGTTCGCCGGGTCGGCTAGTAACAACAAGGTGCACGTTAGAATGGAACAAAGGATGGTTGATGCTGATAATTGATAACAGACAAAAATATGCAGGTTCTGAAGCCCCATTTGCACCCCTTGTAACAATATGATAACTGGAGCATTAGTGATTATGAGACTCATATTGAGATTTACTAAAATTTTACATTATGTGTGTGTGTGTGTTTGTGTGTGTTTGTGTTGTACGTGTTATTTTTTTTTTACATTATGTAATTAATCATACCTTGTCCTGCAGTCTCTTATATTCATTATGCAATATTTGTTGCTGTAAGTCCCTGCTGACATAACCAGCTTGCAGCTTCTTGGACAATTCCTTAAGGCTGGGATCCCGTTCTCTCAAGTAGTGTCTTCGGAGCAGTTTGCAGACCTCCTCGCGCCGCACCTTTGCTATTTCTATGCCCAACTTCGTTTCTTTTTCGGCTCTGGCATTTACAATAGCTGCATGGTCAGTTCTCTAAATAAAAAAAAAAACTAGTGAGAATTTGTTTTATGTACAGACATGTACCTTACCCATCATACAAGGCACATATATCATTGCAGCTACAGAAAAATGGTCTTAGGAGACTGTCTTGAGAATACAGATATTGAAAAAAAAAAATTGCCAGCAAGAAAATGAATGATTTAAAAAACCAAACCTCAGTCATTTCAAAGTCACTTCAACACACACCTATCCCACATAACTAATTATATAATACCTTTGTATTTTTTCTCTCCCTTTATTATGTTTTCGCTATCAAATATCTTTTCCCCTGGATAATCATTTTGCAGTAATATTTACTTTTTATTTATAGTTTTTTGCATAACTGTGTCCTATCCAGGTTGTAATTGTATAGTTTTATGCGCACAAACATGTTATTCCTAGTTTAGGAGTCAGGGTCTTTTTGCTCTGTCTCACTTAGCTATGCTCCAACAATGTAACATTTGTGTATGTTTTGGAATAATAAAGGTTTCTTCTTATTATTATTTATTATATTATCTTCTGACTAAAACACCTGATTCCTGTGCTTGCTTACACATTCAGTTTTAAAGTTATGGTATTTATTACTCAAACAACATTCAATCTGCCTACCCTTTCCCTACTATTTTGGAGTCAGCTTCCAATCTAAACAGATTTATTATTTATTTATTTAATCAATTAATTACAACGGTTAAACAACCAGTTACAGTAACTAAACAAAAAGTTATAAACTACATGTACTTTCATCAATTCCTCCCACAATACTTCTGACATGCCAATAAAATCATCTTCCATTCATCCGCAAACAGATCGTTTGTTGAATAAGAATCCAAGAGATCATTTAGTGCAGCCAAAGTGCGAGGTATTGGAGACTGCGCACGGGCAACAGTGCGACATTGAGGCACAGCAAACATTCTGTGCTTTTTGACGCGACAGTAATTGTCCGGGACAAAGAAACGCGCTAGCACAGTAAGCAGATCAGGCGCGTCAATAGTGCCACGGAGCGTCTTGCAAGCTATGGTGAGCTGATCTCCTGCTCGTCTTACCTCTAGTGAGTTATATCCGAGGCAACCCAATAGAAATTTTGTCGGATGCAATCGATAGCCTATTATCATCATAAATTATTTATTTATATGCAAATGAATAATAAAGTTCTCTATGTTTAACCATCACATAGGTATGCAAATAATGATAATAGGTACAAGATGAAAAATTAAATTATGTTAGCCTTGTCAGTCAGTTATGAAATTGTTATAGTAATATTCAAATGTAAGTAAATATTCAATCATTTTTTAATCTAATTTTGAAGATTAAAAAATAAAAAATTAAAAGTCAAAATTAAATTAAATAAAACATTTAAAAATATAGTGTCTAAATAAAAAAAAATATATTACAAACAGATAGAAGTAAAATTATAAAACATTTAAATAGCAATATAGTTCAGTTCATAATAATATATCACAGTCCGATTTAAAACAAATACAAATCAAATTGAAAATAATTAATTGGTAATTAATCAATTAATCATCATTGGTAACTAGCATCTTTCATTTAAATAATAATTAATAATAGAGTAACATTTTGCAACTAAAAAATCATGGTAGTTTTTATTTTAAATTGATCCATATTTTTGATTTTGTGTTCAGGTAGCTTATTGTAGATTTTGGGTGCCATAACAAGAAAAATTTTACTAAAAATATCTTTTTTATGTAGTATTGTGCAAATTTTATTTTTGTGAAGCCATCGACAATGTTGACTGATTTGAAATTTTCCTTAAGTTATATATATGAACACTGGCTAAATTTTTTGCATATTTTCAATATGTATTTTCCAGTTTGCATTTTGAGCACTGGCTAAGTTTTTTGCATATATTTTCGATATGTATTTTCCAGTTTGTCTTTTTATCGATCCAGATACCTAAAAATGTTGTATTATCAGTCTCCTGAATATAATTGTCACCATATCCAACCTCTAGTTTTTAATTCTTTTAGTCCAAGATTCCAGAGCAATAAAACAATAACTTATTTTCACTTGGATGAAACCTTAAGTTCTTAGTAGCGTCTCATGTGCTTTAAATACCTGTGTGCTTGTGGAGCTCCCCCTTGGGGAACTGCGGCAGGTACGAGGTGAGAAAGAACGAAAGAACGAAAATAAGAGTTACATAACTTATTTTTTTATGGCTGATTTTTATATATGTTTAGTTGAATATTATTCTAAAGTAGTATCCATAAGTGTCAGACACTTTCCATGGGCTAAAACCTTTGTCAGATGATTTACAGCCGAACAAACAATAATTGGACTTTACTTACTTTTACATCGATGATTTTTATATATGTTTTGTAGAATATTATTTTAAAGTAAGTATTATTCAAAGGTGTCAGACACTATCCATGGGCCAAAACTTTTGTCAGAGGCTTTAATGCCCCACAAAAAATAATTGAACTTTACTTATTTTTACATATCTGATTTTTAAATGTTATTGGTAACTATTACAAAGTTATATTTTCGTGCAGAGTACCTGTCACAAAATAAATAAAAAAGAAAAAATCTCACAAAAAAAAAATATCACAGTGTCTCCAAATTTATTTATTAAAACTTCATGCAACACAAAAGTACAAAGGCGAACTTAATGCCTTAGGCATTCTCTACCAGTCAACCTAGGGTGGTGACGAGAACACATGGTAGGTGCATAATAAATATAAATTTAACTTACTTCCTGAAAATTCTTTTCCATCTCAGCTTCTCGGTGTATGAGCGCCAGACACCGGTTCATCCGGCCATCCTCCATGCGGCTATCCAGCCATTGGATGTCCAGAGCTCGCTGGTACGTCTTCAACTCCTTATCACGTTTTTCAGTAACAGCATTACGCTGCAACTCGGTCTTTGGCTCCTGAAAAAAAATTTCAGGATTGCTTATCAACTGCAACCATTTTTTGCAAATACTAATGGAAAGTAATTGTTAATACCATCACTTCGTAGGAAATAAGTAGATTTCAAAGTAAATAATGAAATCGCAAGCAATAAAAATAAATCTTCCGATTAATAAATGAATTAAACAAAGCAAGCGTAAAATCGTCGATTTCCAGTTTTCAAACGAAATTTGTTTTTTTTTTTGTTCTAAGTGACAACTGAAGTCTCTGTCAATGTCAATTCCTCAGAATGTGGCCAGTACAATATTGGGACAAACAAAGTAAAACTTATTTAATTTATTCTTAACTTTGGTATATAATATAAATAATAAAATCATTCATTCTCCCTTACAATAACAACTTATTCTAGGTTTTACATAAGTCCTGTTTTTATAATTAACAACGTGAGGAGCTGTTGTTTGAGTTAGGCATAAAATGTCTGTATTACAGATCGCTAGGTCCCCACCCCACGGAGGAACAGAGTAAATGAATTTACCATCGAAAATAAAATGAAAGTTGATGGGATCGAATCTTGAAAATTTGAAATCTAAAGTCACCAAGACATGATGACATGTTAGATCTATATAACTCACAATACGGCCGACGTAAAGGGCCTATAACAATCCTCGATATTCAGAATATTTCAGACAGTCTTAGGCCCGTATTACAGAACTACGATCAAGACTCAAGCATTACTTATAACAGGTCTCAAGCCCGTATTACAGAACTACAATCAAGACTCAAGCATTACTTAAAACTAGTCTCAGTTGGAGTTTTCATTTTGGAACTTGACTTGAGCAGAGAAATTACAATCATTAATAATCACCTGAGCAATGTCACTTTAAAATTACATTTTTTACGTATTACAGAACAGTGCTTGAGTGAGCTCCTCTCAATGTGTCCATAATTTAAAATCACAATCAGGTCAAAATATCTGCTTGAGTCGAGATTTGATCTTTGTTTCCGCAAGTGTAGTCGAGACCACGCTTGAGCATAGATTCTCATGGAAATTGTTGTGGATTTAAATCAGAGATATAAATCTCTACTCAAGCGTAGTTTCGTTTGATTTGAGTTTGAGGATGATTCTAAAATAAACTAAACGCTTAAGTCGAGATTCTTCGCTCAAGCAGTAATCGGTTGAACGCAGTTTAAGTAGTACTTGAGTAAGTTTCTTATTCGTTCTGTAGTATAACCATAAGAAATCGTTAGACCTGGAAACACTGGTGCTTATGTCACATCGCTTTGACTTTTTTTATTTTTCTTAGCTTCGGAATGCAAACAGCCATTTACTAGAGTATATTCTAAAATAATTAATGTTATTGTCACTGTGTACCACAACAGGCTTTTAATTATTTTTTCTTAATCTATGTTGTCCCACTCATGGTTAAAACAGATCTTTAATATTCTTGCCTGCCATCTATTAGCGCGCGACTTTACTTACTGCAGATTGCCAGATTATCAAAAATCCGCTAGATGGCAGTGTAACAAATTCACTATAAATACAAGTTTATGTAAGTTTTAAAAAATAAGTTGTTATTTTCCCATAAAAACTAGCTTCACTTTCTTAGCACAATTAACAAAACATAGTAAATGAGCTTTTGCATATTGCATGTGCTAGAACTTTGCGAAAGTTCAAGTATACTAGTGCGCCATCTATTGATTTCATTACAAACTAAGAGCGGCAACTTACACTACAAATCGTTTACCACGAGGCGCTAGGGTGACAATTTTCTCTCATTCGCGACAGTACAATACGGCGACAGCACGCATTTGGATTTTGACGTGTGACAGCAAACAGCTGCAGCTAGATTCGGTTGCAGATTGATAGTGTATCGAAATAAAGACGTTTTGTAATGAAACAGTGATTGAAATGGCAGAAAGTAAAGGTGCGTTGATCGCGAAAACAGTGCAAAAACATGCCGGACGTGCGAAGGAAAAGGTATTTATTGTTTTATTCACCTTACGTGGAAAGAGTGATGTTAGTAGGTGATGGTGATTTTTTTATGTATTTAGCTGCTGATGTGATGTGAAAGTACGTTTTTGAGAAGATCGGCGCCACGCCAGGGCAGGTTTCTTGCGACTAGACCGTAAGACGATTTCCTTATGCATCAAATTTCACCTGTTGCTTGTCTGATAGACGATGTAAGAAACACCTGTGTTTTTCCTCCTGAAATTTGTTTACGTACGTAGTAACTGCACACGTATCGTATTGTATCAGGCGGTATCGTCGCAGAGCTGCAATTTTATCATTTCCAGGGCATTTAATTTTCTATTTATAGTTGTGAGCAGATGTGATAATTTTGGATTGGAACAGTTAGTTGTATAGGATACGACAAGTTCAGTTTGCGAACTAGCGTAGCACTCGATTGGTGCACATTAATTTAATAAACCCATTTATTACACAAGACAGTTCTAGGGAATTGGGACCATTTTAAAAATAACACAGTGTGTTGGGAGCGGACCGAGACAGCCGATCTGTCGTGCTGGTTTCGCAAAAATAATGTGGATATTTCAACTCGTCTATTTTTATGTGGACTGTCTTGCTGTGACTGTGGATCTGTGAATTAGAATTGTTACTATTGGCTTGAAATCATTCTGTAACGTTAAGAATAGTTTAATTTTATTTAAAGAATGTCACATAATAATTTTACTTTATTTTTATTTTTTTTATTTTACAACATGTTGGTTTTTATTTTTATTACAATATAATTTAATTTCAAATTGATTATATTTTTATTTAATTTAATAAAATTTTATTACTTTTCCAAAGAATAATAGAAAATACAGTTTCCAATTTGCTCACACTATCTTTTTATATCCACTTTCATTTTGCAATACCTGATCCATAAACTTTACCCACTCACCTAGAAAAAAAACTTGATTTGCATACCATAGATGTGAGAGTCGGTTATTGACCCAGTCTGGCAGATGGCCCAGCAGCATCATCAACTACTATGAAATTATTGGCAACAATTAGTTTTTGCTAGAGTAAAGGAAAAAAATATAAATAAAGTCTCAATTATAAAATAATATTTTAAATTATGAAAATTACCTCAATAAAAAATATATGGTTTTAAAAAAAAACTGAAATTTTGAATATTTTATGAAATTGATGAACTGGGTATTTCAGTGTCAAGCTTTGTAGCTATTGAGTTTTGTATATTTTATATTGTATTCAGTATTGTATAATTATATTCTTTTATTTTTTCAATTTATTATTCATGAATGTACTTCATAACAGTATTCCATAAAGGATATATATTTTTTTTTTCCATTTTATTTTGTTACTTTACCTCAAGCCTAGTTTTCTCCAACCAATCTCTTACAAATGCCCTCAATTCACCACACCAGTACTGCATAAAACAGTCCAAAAATATTTGTTTTTATTAACAAAGATTTTAAGTAACAAATTGAAATTATTACATTATTTAATTTATCTCACTTCATACAATTAAATATCGTCCCTTAGCTTACAACACCGCTCAAGTCGAAAATTGGCGGTTTTCACATTTTTATGCCTTTAGATAGAGCTGCTCATTGCGCGTCTAACCATTGGTCACATGATATAGATTTCAGCCAATCAGAAGCCATAATTCGAAAAGTAGTGATAGTGTGAAAGTCGACTGGCCTGTTAACACCACACAGTTTTTTTCGTTTCCTGTAAAGTTGGTAAAAATGACTTAAGCGGTGTTGTTAGCTAAGAGACGATATGCTCACTAACTCTAATTTTATCTGCAGAGCAGGATAATTTATTGCTCCTAACACAATATCTGACACTACATACATTTTTGTTGATTAAAATAATCATGTTCTAAAGTTAACAGCTTGATAGACTATTCAGCTCTCATTATCTATTCATAAAATATGTTTATAATTAGACACATAAGCTGATTAGTTTATGAATGTTTGATGAAATGCAAATTTCTAAAATTTGCTTTACATGCGACCTAGTTTCCTTCACTCAACCAACTAGACAAAAATATGTATGAAACCTAATGGTTTTGTCAGAAATAATATAGTCAGTACAAGTAATAACTCAAATACCTACAAGAAATTTTCACGTACCATAGTTAAGTCCTATGGTTTTTAGGGTTCCATACCTCAAAAGGAAAAAAGGGACCCTTATAGGATCACTTTATTATCCATCCGTCTGTCTGTCTGTACCCTTTATCTCGGAAACATGTGGAGGTATCGAGTTGAAATTAAAACCATATAATCAAATCTTGAATCCCTTGAAGCTGTGAAAAAATCAAACTTCTAAGTTAGCGTTTATGTCGCAAAAAAACGTATATTTCGATACTCTCAAGGGAATCAAATTTCATAGGGTACTTCCCTTTGACCCAGAATCCTGATATTTGACATAAAGCAAAATCTTTTAGCACAAAAATTGAATAAATCTGAAAACGATAATTATGTTCTAAATCAAACAAGGTTCATCATATAAACACTATGTTCTAAATATGGGTCACGGACTAAAAACAGCAGACTGCAGACACATAATAAAACCTGATAAGAGTTAATGTAATAATAATTAAAGTTTTCAATTAAATGAATGGCAATAAACAATAACCTCCGCGATATTAATTATTACTCAATCACGGTAATAACTTAGTCATGCTTAAGGCGTCGGTAAGTAAGAAGTTCATTGAACCCAAACTTTCGTATGTAGGTAGGGGAATATCGGACTAATGGAAACCCCTGATGACGTCATTTGAATACTAATAATTTACCCTGCCTGGTCAATGAAAAGATGATCGAACTTTAACCTAATATACACTTTCTAAAGTCGAATAGGTAGGTAGGTACAATAAATATGGTTGTAAGGGTTCTTGAACTTTTTATGCTAAAGATCCTCTTGTAACCTACGTAAAAATTTGTCCGTCATCTTCAGGAATTTTCATCAAAAAATGGCGGATTCGTTATTTGATAAAATCACTTATATGGTATCTATCCTACTACATTTGTGTGACGAATTATCAACAAAAATCGTTCCAAGGAGTGACGACACTGAAGGACGTACCTACGGCAAGTGTCCACCATTGTTGACAGCTCTACGGTCTGGACTAAGCGTTACGCGTCGTCGTTTATTATACCGCGTACATCGAAGGTCTGGAACAATTTGCCTGCTACGGTCTTCCTGTCCAATTATATATTATTTAGGTGTCTTCAAGGCTAGAGTGGGTCTTAATAAACTAGTGCGCTTCACATTCAACGATTGCATCACTGCTTACCTTCAGGTGGGATCGCAGCAAGCACTAGTTTATGTATAAAAAAAAAAAGTCCGGCCAGCAAATATGCTCTAACCTAATCTGGTAACAACCAGATTAACTGAATGCCGCATCACGCCGAAGTGACTGCTTGAGCCTCTACAGTGCGAAAAGATGAACGATCGATCTTCATTTAGCACAAAATACTTATAATTTTCATCCAGTTTTTGGCTTGAAACAGAACTTGTCGGAAGTGCACTTGCGTCAAACGACGGAGGTTGAGTGCGCTTGAATCACCGGTGCCTATGCGAGTGGCATCAAGATGGCATTCGAATGGTCTTGAGATGAGCATGCTTGTGAATTGAACAGGTTGCTAAACGTACTCACATGAGCTACGTCAGATGCTTGGGAAGGATCAAATTCCGAAGATTACAGCTGGACAGCGATCTAAGCCATGTCTTTTATTTCTCACTGAAATGTATATGAGCGAAGATAGTGTGAAAGAAATCTATACTTATTATAACATTAAAACTGAAGAGTTTATCTGGTTGATCGCGCTAATCTCAGGAATTACTAATTTGAATTGAAAAATTATTTTGGGCCTGCATAGCACATTTACCTGTCAAGGAAGGCTATAATCACGCTACGACCGATAGGAGCGGAGCGTTAACAGGCTGTGGGTGAAACCACGGGAATACCATACACAAGTCAGGGAGGAAAATATTTGCCTCGGCTAAGGCCACCTGCAGTGCTAAGATAAGATGAAGACGCTGATTAGCTAATCATAGATGATTATCTAAATCAATCATAAACCGTAAGTAACAATTTGAACGAAGTCTCCCAAAATACTCACAAACCGACATTGCGTCTTTCCGTAATATCTAACTATATTCCAGAAATTTCCTTAAAGCTGCCAAACCTTTCGCTTTATTGGCCATCACAGCATAATATTCCTGTTATATAAACGGTAATTTACAAATTAACGGTGGAACACCAGCCACGCAGCCACACAAAACGCGTAAAACGTGACCCAAAGGTATTCGACAATCTGGACATTTTACACTATCAACCGGTTTTGTTCGACCCTTTTTACTTCGTTCTCGGCTTCACAAAGATCTGTGCGCACTTGATGTGTGTTCGAACCTTTTTAGATTGGATCCCTTTCTAAAACAATCAAAGATTCTTCTGTTCTTTGATTAGAAAATATGTTTGTCAATTCAGGAGCATATATAAAGGCAGTTCCAATCTGAAGTTCTTATGTTTGAACCCCTATAATTTAGACAACTTATCAATAATGTTGCGTAATTTGTATGTCAAATGTTAATTTTAAACAATTAATTTACGATATGAATCACCTGATCCTAAATATACCGCTCAAAGCGCTAAAATTGTGGAGTTGTTCTGCAATATAACTAAAATTAATGTAATAATCTCAGATAATGAGGCATTTAGTTTTCTTTTTCAATAATACTTGTTAAGCTGGAATTCGATCGCCCTTTACAATGTAGAAATCATCTAACATTTATAATGACTACAGCATACAATGATTTAGTTCTCGCGTAATGATCATATATTAAACAAACTAGTTTACCTTTGGGGAAAAAATCTGGTTGTACAACATTTATACCATGATTTACCTCTTTTATAGAAAATAGTAGTTATTTCTAGTATATAAGATAATTGGAAGCTGCGCCCAAGCCCCTTAAGTCACTAAACCTGTAAATAACTGACCTGAGACCTCACACATTTCCCTCAGCTTTCTCTTTTTCGAAAACAAAATTCTGACCCAGCAAGACTACAAAAACTGTACGATATTGAGTAAGGCACCTGCCATGATAAAATGCGATTTGTCTTCTCGCTTTAATAACTGCTAGTCATTAAACCTATAATCTATCACGTTACGCACGCCACTGAGATAATAACTATATTATGTCAGATTTATATAATCTGGCGGGATTTTCCAACTCTGGCGTCAGATTTAAGGGTCACTGATCTATAAAAATAGGTTGGATATCCGATGATATTAAACGAATCCGTGTCGAAGGTAGGGCCGATTGTAGCCCTAAATGTCTGCTAAATAGAGCCATTGTGCGGGCTCACGGCTGCAATTATATAATTTCAATTCGAATTGAAGTCGATCAACAACGAGGAAGTTTTAAATGACGAATCAATTCGTTAAAATGAACCCTTTTCGGTCTAAATGTAAAAATCTGATTTGTAAATAACAGTCAGTAAAAATATATGTATTTAGAAGTTGTTGAAACTAATAACTATGGCGACATAGATGAGTCTAGTTGAATCGTAGGACAAAAAAAAATACGATTAAAGACACCTGGCTTTCTATAAATAGACGAAGATGTACTGTTAAAGAATTTGCAGATTGCGTCATCAATCTTGTCAATCGTCAAAAAAGCACAGCAAGCCACGACGACTATGCACCTATACACGTTAGTCAAAAAAGTTTTTTGCCGTCAGAACGAAAAAAGCCAAAAGGCAACTAGGCATTCTGTCATGGACATGGACTAACAATGGGCGCGAAATTGGCAATTTTCATGTTATGCCAGACCGTTATACCGAAAACGTAGACATGAGAGAAAAAGGTGATGATAGACGTAGCGCTGGAATATATTGAATATATTTTAAAGTGATTAATAAGATGAACTTCACGTCGGTGACCCAAGTGTGAACTAAGCTTATGATTTCATCTAATTAATCGTCTGTCAGCGTGCTGCAAAAACGTTTGGGAATGTAAGATCCTGGAGTTTGAATAGGTTTGTTTTCATTATGAGATTATGTTTCAATGTTATTAGTTAGATAATTTAGTTGTAGTTTAAAGATTTCAAATATTATAGTGTATTGCAGATTTATTATTCTAAATGCTCATTTGTGAAGCTACACCGGAAAGCACGATAACGTTATAATAAAATACGATATAATATTCTGAATCTTAAGCACACATTCTTCGTTCTTCGATCATAGTTTCTTGAGCATATTTTATTACAGTTTCTTTATCTAGTAGTTAAACAGCTAGTAAGTCCCCACTGTCTTTATCTTCACACAAAGCCAATCAAGTCATGAGAAAGTTTCTACCATCATCATCTATTCCGGCATTCCGCTTGCAAATATCAGGAGCAAGTCGCAAACCCTTTACTATTCCAATAACTTGATACATATCATGCAAAATCATCTTTACTTCCTCCGTATCCTTTATTGCGTCGACATAGGGACACAATTCGTGGATACTACCAAGTAAGCATGTTTTGCAAAGGTCGATACGTGACAATGCTTAATGCTAACAGTTGGGTTAACTGTGAACTGTGCAGCCGTCATGGGAACTTTGAACGCCAGCCGACGCCCACAACTCAGTCTGTCTGCTAGAGACATTTCTGTATGTCTGTTGGAATATTAATGAGTGAGAGTTATGAAAGATAACATCAATTAGGCAATACTTGTTCTGTGGAGGCGAGATTTTCTTTTTTGCTGTAAATCTTCCTCAATCTATGTTTGTAGGCATATGAGACGAACTATTGAGTGCGTTGTATTATTATCGGTATCGTCCGTCAAACAAAGTACATTTTCCTGTTACGTTATTTTAGTATCACAGTTAAAATTATCCCTCAAACTAAACCTCACAAACATTTCAAATATTCAATTTCGTTTTCAACCGCAGCCAAATAGCTTCTGATAAGTTTGGACCGTTACCAAATAATGTCGTGTTGAAAGTGACCATTCTAATAGTTGTATTCTAATATTTGTAATGCAAATCCAAACCTAAACAGCTTGTGTATGGTCAATTTCAGCTTTGTCAAGATGAAGAACTTTCTATGGCCCCGATGCAGACGAGACGCGACTGTCAATCGTTGTACAAATACTTCACATATGGTAATTTAAACGCTTCAGGTTGCAATTCATATGCTCAAAAGAATTTTCTAATGTGTACCTACTGTGTCTTTTGTCTTGGATCTTGCGACTTGCGGCTATCCGGTGTGATTGGTCGGGTCATTTTTTGTTTGGTCAACAAACTTATCTAAAGTCATTATGTGCAGATGGTAAGCTGTAAATCAAGGCCAAACAATGTTATACTACTATGCTGTTATGTTATGAAGAACAGATGTTTGGGAAACAATTCTAATATGGTGTATATTTGGATGACCTAGTTACATAGATCATCTCAATGGTGTTACGTCCGATGAAATTGTTTCACTCTCGTTTTTTATTTGTGTTTTAGATTTATTTCTATTACTAAGCTGACCTTCGTTTATTGCAAAAATAAAATAGTATACCTATTTTTCAATTGCAATTGTGAGACACCGTGATACCTTTTATAGATTCATGGTCAAAAATCAGGAAATGTGACTGTGTTACACCAATTATTACAGGTCCGAAGTGCTTGTTAGTAACTTCTTGAGAATCAAAACACATATCCGTTAGAACCAAAGGTTTCCATATATTTCTTCTACATAGGGATCTACACTTTCGAATGTGCAATTAGTTTGATCTTTCTGACAGAATTCTTGATAAAATAATCAAATTTACCTTGGTTGAAATAAATGCTTTAGTTTTGAAAAGAAAACTCTTGTTTACTTTTCAACAAAACAAAAAGAAGACTACATTCCGAGGGTCCACGATGATGGTAACATCATTGTAAATCCGATTTCGCCGAGTTTTTACATTAGCATATTAATTCGTCACCAAACTGTAGGTGTTCTCCTTGATGTGACTGCACCCACATAGGCACTGCGCCTATCCCACGCTCCGCCTACCAATAGCAACCACTTTCGTTTAATCACATTGCTTAATACTCAGATTTATGTGGGGAAAACGACTTGCCATAAATTCATCTACTATTCCAGCTTTTGTACTATCACATTGGAAAGCAAGGTTTAGGGCATAGGATTCTTGTTCTGTATCTTTTTGTATAATCTCAGTAAATCGCTCATAGTCAATATTATCTTAAAACCTGCAAAGTTATCTTAACCGCACATTTAAATCTCGACCTATATTATCAGCTAAATTGTCAAGTCCTCTTCAATGCTGCTCTTCAATCGTTTTGTTTTAGAAAAAAATAAGTATAACATCACGTGTATCGTGCTTACTTTAGCCCTAAAGTTGTAGCTTGGCTGATAGAAATTATGTCTATTTCGTTCTGAGGTCTGACTCATCCAAGTATCTAATATTTTTTTATAGTTTTCACGTACCGATAGATATAGATTCATAATTGTTATGAAGATAAACGAGAATTCGCACAATGTGTATTTAAAACCTGCCAAGAAAATCTGAGCCAGATGACTAATGTGTAGGCCGATAAAAATTTGCCACATGTGATAGTGCTCTGTTATAATTATGAACTAAATAAATTCCTATCTGACGTGAAATATTGAATTGCAACAATACACATTTAGCCTTAAAAGTCAATCGATATACCCCCAATTTTGATTGGTAAATTCAATCGAATTCAATATGTGGTTACGAAACAACGAAATACCGCAATCGGTTTCATCGACCACAATATAAAATGCCGTGTTAAAGAACTATGGCACATATTTCACCACTGTCACCCACTTCCTATGGTTGTTGCCAATTGTTACACTAGTAATAGGATCGATATAGAAATGAATGCCTTTCAATCTATTAATAAATGGACTAAAGGTAACAAGTATTGGAGTTTCCCGTCCATGACACGGATGATCTGAGACTACATTGATTCTCCAGTGACATCTGTTACTCAATTTCTTTTTGGAGGCCGTTTTAAGATTAGAACTCTGCTAAAAAAAACTGTGGATAGAGAAGCATGGTCCTTGAAAGAATGTTATTGTACGTAAATTCATGGTGAGACAACACTTTAAATGGCCACAAGAAAATATGTAATACAAGGACAACAACGTTGAACTGAATCAAGCAGTTCTTATGTAACAATTACTATCGGTTAACTCCAATGTGTTACTTGTAACGACTGAAGTATAAGTTCATTCTGAAACTGGGGCACTAGAAGATCAGTTTGCATAATCAAGTTAATGCTTAGGCTCAAGGCTATGGCGTTCTAAAAGGTTTTTGTCGCACGTAGTAGAAATTTTAAAGGTTGAATTTGGAAGTAAACTGTTGAGAGGTCAAGTAAAGAGTATGAGGATAAAGAATTAGAAGCGAGAGACAATAAGTGTAAAATCAAAATACGTATTTTCTAGTTTAAAAAGCATGAATAATTAACTTAACATTATGATTATTTCAGAAATACTTATGTAACTTCAAGCCGTGGGAATGTCTCGTGAACTTCTAAACTAGAATCGGAAGAACCAAAATTGTCTAGTAGGTTAAAATCAAAAATAATATCTGTTGCTATAGTGATAATAGCCAATGAGAAACTGTTTGACTCTGACTCACCTCACATTAGATAATTTTAGATCTAACACATTAAAGTTGAAGATTCAAATGACCTGGAAATAGTCGCAATGTTTTATTGCTTAAGGAAATTAGTTGTATCTTTCTGTATGTAGGTTTATGTGTCCTTGCATTCTGGTCATGTTAAAAAAAACCTAGAGTGGGTGTTTCTGCAGTGTCAATGCTGCATATTGCAAAAGAAAGAAATCTTACAGAAGAACAGGTGTCTCGAGTATCAAGACACAAACAAGTTGATGGTTTGCTTCAATAGATAGATAGATAGATATATTCTTTATTGTATACCAAAAATACAACCTTTGGATGGATTTGACAGAGAAGGAGAAAAAAGATACGCAGGTAGTTCGTGGTGTACTATTTATATATATACAATACATAAACTAATAAATTTCATATAATACAAACAATATATATAATTATAAAAACAAAGAAATGATGTACGTAATGACGACATTCAAGAGGAAAGGTAGTGATCCTTAACCATACTTTTAAAAATCGTGAGTGTTTGAGCTTGCCTTACTGGCACGGGCAAAGCATTCCACAGCCGCACTGCTTGAACTGTAAACGACTTGTCATAAAAATTGGTGGAATGGCTTGGCATCTCTAGCCTCAAGTTTTCCGATGACCTAAGATATCTAGTATGTGTGTCATGAAGGAACTTGAAACGTTCTTTAAGATATGCGGGGGTTTTTGCTTCAATGAGTCTTTATAAACAAGTACACGCTCACTTTTACTTCCGAATCATACTAGCCAAATTAATATGCCCGTAGAGATATACCTTGGTCACCTTCGGAGAGCACATTCCTTAGATTTGATTGTGACGTGACACTTTACAGTTAATCAATATGCATTCCTCCCACTGTATTTCTTCAGAATGTCAATGATTTTACATCAAAAGTCATTACAAACTTGTGATGTTAAATCAATTACGACACATCTTGCGAAGATGTACTAGAATTCTGGAGTCTGAGTGGAATGGGCACGCCATAATTATGGCAGTAAGTCCCATCTTTGAGGCGTGGCTGGAAAGACCTCACGGCGTCCTTACCTTCCGCATGACGCAGGTCCTCACCGGACATGGTAAGTTCGGGAGGTTCCTACACCGGATTCGTGCGGAAGAAACGCCTGGGTGTCACTATTGTGTGAGGAGGACACGGTGGAGGTGTGCCCCGCTTGGGCAGAGCAACGCCGTGTCCTCGTGGGGGCGATCGGCGGCGTCGGGCCTTGATACAGGCCATGGTCCGGAGCGAGGAGGAGTGGCAAGCAGTAATGCTAGCAAAGGAAGCGGCCGATCGCGTGAGACAACGGTCCTCACGCCCCATCCGATTCTCATTTCCTGCCACCGTAGGCGCGAGCTTGCGGTCGGCGAGTAATGTGTAACTCGCCGTCCTACCGTCCCGTAACCGTCCGGACCGAGCCCAAGTCGTCGGCGGCGTGTACTGTTCCACGCGCGCCTCAAGGAGATGTGAGCAACTGTAGGGGCCCAGCAGGATCGAAGCCTTCTGGGGAAAAGGGTCTGATTCTGAAAGGAAGACTCGGCCCTGGTACGTAAGGCAACGAAGGAACAGGAGTGGGTTTTTAGTCAGTAAAAAAAAGTCTGACACTATCTGAGGAGCTCCGCCCAAGTGCGTGGGATGTCATAAGATGATTTACCCAACAAACAAAAAAAGTGAGTGAAATTTTTTGAAACAGTTCTGTCATAATGGTGGTATTTTACTGAAAGACATACGGTAATTAATACGTCGATTGAACATCGCGATTGTCAAGGAAAATAAACAACAAGACATCATGTTTATAACTTGGTGAACATCACTGGTCGTTTGATGGTTCTCACAAGACACATACGAGCGAGGAATGGACCATTATGTATGCTGATGATTTTCTCCAATAAACTACTCATAATATATTTTTATATACTTTGGTCACACAGAACCCTAAGCCCAACCTAAGTTGCGAATGAAGAACAGTATAAAGAGATGTAGATATATGTACATACATGGAAGGATATAGCTAGATTATCGAAAGGCCGAGTTAATTAAACTGGAATCCCTGTCCGTCCTATTCCAATAGAGTACCAATCTACTTCGCTCTGGGATTCGTGTTCGATTTTATTAGCCGTCCTTTTATTGTGATTGCAACGAAATGATACTGATTTGATTAGTTCATGCAAAATAGCCGTTTGCCTGAATTTTCAAGGGTAACAAATATCCCAAATACAGCTCTTCTAAATACTTGATCAAAAGGATTGTTATAATAATCAGCTTTTACACTTCACTGTTAATATCAGTATCTACGCCGTTTATCAACTTATGATACGTTGATAAACGGTTTACGGTTCAAATCCGTCTAATTTAGACGACATAAATTTATATCCCATATCCAACCTTCCATCTTCTCCCATATCATTGTCAACAATCCCAA
The DNA here is from genome assembly GCA_961205895.1 of Mythimna pallens. NCBI lineage: Eukaryota > Metazoa > Arthropoda > Insecta > Lepidoptera > Noctuidae > Mythimna > Mythimna pallens. The sequence goes on along the minus strand of OY540828.1, from coordinate 24,778,523 downwards.
TATTTTGTTCGCACGGTGGGCTGCGCTGAATTCCGATCCGGCATGGCAGTCGGACGCTTGTTTTTGCGTCCACGCACTTTCTTCTCTTACTTGTACTTTCTCGAATCGGCACGTAGCCACAGGTGCGTGTTTGTGGTAACACTGAATTCGCGACGCGGTATTTGTGTGGACATTTTCAACGATATGACCTACTGAGGTTGCATCGTTCGGTGTTTTGTGTTCCTTACTTGGATTCTTCTGATGTTGACAGTTTCGCATTTCGTTAAGTTGGCATTTCCTATTGCTTGATTTCTATTCCTCATTACTGTTATAGATATAGCTCATTATTGTTGAAGATATGACTATAAAGTAAATCGTATGCCTAGCGTGTTGATTTTTAAACATTTCTAGACTGTTGAGGCATTTGAGTGGAATCTAGTGATGAATGTCGTGATTTTGCCTGCCTGACCTTTTGATAATGATTTCTCGCCTTGTCTCTGTATTTTAATTACGACTGTAGATATTGTGCAGATGATAATAATTTAAGTAATCAAATACTTTGACTGTGTGCAGTATCGTGCTTGTGGTTTTGTCTAGAATCGATATCAGTATTTTAGATCATAATATTCTTTATTGCGTATTTTAAATTTTTTATATTATTGTTCTCAGGTATGACCTCAAAGTAATCTTCATCTTGATAAGGCGTAAGTACTGTCCGAAAAATTGTCGTAGGTATTGTAACCTGAAGCGTGATTGAAGATTTCCTTGATGTAATGTTGGCCTTCCATTTCATAAAAAATTATATTGATGATGAACACTGATGATGTTTTGCTAGACTTTGCTTCGATGATCAACATGAAAGTATTGGTGTGACAGTGTTACGTCATAACCAACAATAAACCTCACTTTTCCTGCAATTTTAGAATAAGTTATATGGAACAAAACAGTTTTCAGATTACGTATTTTAAAGTGTTTACTTGTAAGACGTACCTTAGTATCTTAGCTCACATACATTTTCCTTGTCATTTTATCAGATAACAGTGACATCTCAATGAGACGATCTTTTTCATCACAAGGTTGTACGTAACGTACATAACTAATTACAAAAACTACTGTGATCTTCCTCTGCTGATATTTTCGCACAGTTGTGACCAGATTTCCTTGTGGTAATAAGTAAGATTGTTATCAAATCAAAACAACAATTATTGTGAATATAAAATTTCCTGGCTATAAAAATGCGTGGTGAAGTTATTGAATCCTACGCGATTTGAAATACTAAGTCGGTCGCACCTACGTCTAATATCATTAATATATTCTAAATTGACGTTAAATACCAGTCTAGCAGTGACTTACAGCTATTTATGTTTTTGGTTTGGCGCCTATCAAATATTTCATTATGATCCTCTTAAATATTTAGTGATCCCTTCGACAGAATGATATCTCAGTCTGTAAAAAATGTTATCAATGTGTGTATCAGTCAATATCACAAAAATATGTATAGATAAAGGTAGTTAGTAGATGATTCATTCGGACGCAATTGTTTGGAAAGAAATTCTGGTCACCTACGAATAAATTCCAAAACACTTGAAAAAGAAAGCTTCCTTTGATAGAATAGATGAATGCAAACATTGAAGATCTGATTATGGATCTAGACATAGCGGATCTACAAGTGAGATGACTAAACAAATGACAGCTCTTAATGCTCGTGCTCTGACCTCTGGCCTCAGACACAAGATTAGCGGTAAGCGGCTGTACCCGTATCCTAAGCGGTTCTCAGACAAATTACTCGACTTGTACATTCTTTGGCATAGAAGTTACGTCGTAACGATATTATGTAACTAATTTTTTGGGTTCTGTACCTCAAAAGGAAAAAACGGAACTCTTATAGGATCACTTTGTTGTCCGTCTGTCTGTCTGTCAAGACCCTTTATCTCGGGAATGCGTGAAGGTATCTAGTTGAAATTAAAACCATATACACAGGTCTGCGGCCCTTAAAAGCTGTGAAAAGTCAAACTTAAGAAAAGATACGACCGTTTATGTCGCAAAAAAAATTTTGTTTAGGTCTAAAGCGCATGTTTTACATTTGTACTCTACTAATCTGGGACTTTATGTTTTCGTTTTTCTTCGTCCGTCGCAATATAGTAAAAGTATTAATGGTTTTCGTTTCTATGCTTCTTTTTTTCCTATGGCGTTTCTATGTTTTTCTATGGCCTTGTCTTAATGTCTGGAACATGAGTAAATGTCATTGTTTATTTTTCCTTAAGAACCACTTGTTTGACATTTGGCATATGTTACCAAAAAATCTTGCTCTTTTTTATCCATACTACTTTCGTGTTCAGTCTGTCTTTGATTGTGTATGGCACTAAGAAACTGCCACAAAAAGCAAGGCTGCAGAGCATTGCGTGTGCGATCAGCTAAATATTTACCTACATCATGTATTTGCACATTGCTGCTCGGTACAGATATCGGTATCTCTTGTTATCATACCATTTGTTGATCTGCGTCTGTTTTACCTTTTTCAATATTATTATGCTTGGGCGTTACGCTGTGTTCGTATTTCATAACGCTGTATTAATTTAACTTATTTTATTCGTTATGTATCGACTCAGCATTTAGGTCTAAAAACGATCATTACCATTTCATTTTATTTCTGTATACCGAACGCAGGAAACACGGGTAGTATTAATATTTAATTTTTCAGACTATTTTTCTGGCGTTTATTGTTTTTTATTTCAACGTTAATGTCGATCATTCTCTTTTTATTGACGCCTTGTGGAAAAATCCAAGAAAACAAAACGCCCAATGATTACATATTTCCGTCGGTTTCTTGATGAATTGGTATGTCCTCATACTGTGAATACAACTTACTGTTTTTGGAGAAGGTCCAAAAACGTTCGCGTTAGTCAGGGTCCACGGGTGAACGGCCTGAATTCCCACGCATTGCCAAAACGACACTAAATGTTAACTTACATGGCGTCTGCAGAAACCCTTCCCCAAGCCTGATCTTTTATGGGCATTATTACTAAGACTGGCTCAGGATCAAGGTCCCTACGTGTCGATATACCTACGTGACTCGATTCTAAATCCTCCATAACAACATTTTCTACTTTTTATATTGTGTCCCATCGATGGTGTAAATGCTTTGACGTATTTAATTCAATCGCTACATGTGTAGCATATTCTAGTATATTCTGTCTCTTTTTGCTAAGCACTATATTAGGCTGTGTCCTTTTTTGTCACTGTTTATATTATGCCAGGAGCTGTCTAATTTTGATGATGATTATAATATTTTATTCGTTGTCTTTGTCTTGTTGATTATGGCTACGAGTACTACGAGTGTAATAATTGTATTTACAGATATCCTATCGTCTGAATTTTTGTAGTCTCCTCTCTAACTGTTTTACATTTACCAAGAACTTGTTACTGATTGCGAACTAATTTTCTTGTCATAACCATTGCGTTTATCATTTTAAAGGGATTCATTTTTACTTGAAATAAAGCAGACACTTCCACTTTTAATATGTCAAAGGCAATTATCAAATAAGTAAAATTGTAAAGTTTCGTCATTTATATCTTAACTGGTCAAAATGTTCGTGTCTCGTTCACGCATGTCCTCACCTCCTAATAAAGCCATCACGATAGTTCCACTGACTAAAAAGGCCACAGTATCGGGTAACTCTTAGCTACCATGTGCTAACCTTACGAAATCTTGCTTCTGAATATTTAAATAAAACCTTATAAACTTCTCGCTCCCATTTTGTAGTTTATCAATAGAATTCATATTCCTAAGGAATTTATGAGTTCCCTTCTGTTTCAATGGCTTTAACATGCGTGAGCTTGCCTCGTTTAAAGTCACGAAGCTTCCGCTATATCTCTCTTTCCTAATTGGCGTCTACAGCATCGAAACAATTACTGAACATATAAAAACATCTAGTATATCACAGATTTATAAGTTGTCTCCATTCATTAGTCTCGACGATACGTAACATTTTATTATTAAGTCAGATTTTTATTTATACAACCCAAACTCCGCAGAGTAAAATATGATTTCCCGAGAAATACGTCATAGAGTAGATGTCAGGCAGTATTTAAACTAGCACTCTGTGTTAAAAAATCATCAAACGGAGATTAGTTTTCCATCACACGCTTTTATATTTGATATGTTCCCGTCGCTTTCTTTAATCAAACACTCTGTATGAAGTTCAAGTGAAGTCAAAATAACCAATACATCAACCTAATGGAGTCCATCTAATGGCTGTCTAAATATAAACACCATGATCAGTACCCGCAAGGTCGTTTGTATCTTTTATCTCGATACCTTTTGTACATTGAGTTACAATAGGGACATACAAAATCGGCCATTCGTCTTCCGGAAGCTCCGTTGTGACGTATTGAGTTCATCGTCAACCAAAAATTACGTAAGGACCGGCGCAGACGCAACTTATATCCGTCCCACGATCAGCGTCCCGACCTATATCCACAAACAGTTCAGAGTAAAAGGCACCTAAATACTTACGTGTAAGATTGAAAATTGCGATAAGGCGACGATTGAGTTAGGACATTTTAGAGTGGTTTCGCGTATGGACGGCCGCCAGGCCAGGCCGTGGTGTGACTATTCCCGTCTGTGTCCGATGGCATGCGAACTTCTTTTTGGCACGTGCCATTCAATTCTGGCGCCGTTTTATTGTCTATCGATGTCGCTGGACCTTTAAAAATTGAACTGAAATTGTGTTACTATTTTGTTGTAGAATATAGTTTATTCTATTCTATTCTGAACCTTATTGTTTTGTAATTTGTTTGAACAGATTAGCTCACCGTATCCACTGTTCCACGTGCCTTGATTGTCATGCAGCAAAGTAATTACTAGCTCATTGTAATGTTTAGACGGTGCAACAAGTGTAACACGATCGTTATGCGTCATTAATTGAATTCTGTTTTGGCGCTAAAGCACTGCTCATTAATATTTAGTCTGGATTTCTATGGGCATGTGTATGCGCATATGTGGCAGCTATTTTTGTTGACAACAATAAATAATGTTAATATGTTCTGTATAAAATCAATAAAGGTGACTGGTGACATCATCTCAGTTTTTTTGTCCAAGACCATGTTTGCTCGTAGGTTATTCAAGTCCCTGATGCTACTTAATAGTTACGCACGACAATCAATTCAATATTATGTTTCTAATAGGTCCTGAGCCATTAAAGGAGAGCTATCTTTCACAAGATAAACGAGTTTATTGATATTGCTATAGCTTGTTGAACAAAAAGCGCGCCGTGGAACCTGTCTATGTTAAAGTCAACACGGCGCTTGCTGTTACCGAACAAGTTTTGTACCATTTGTGTACACTTACATACATAATGCGTTTTCCAATGCATTCTATACGATCCGATCGGTGGAATCCGGTCTCGATAGCTACACGCCTTATGAATTACATGCTCAATTAAATCCGTTTGGTGTCTTCGTTGTTCTTGCTTGGAAAATTAATAATATTCAATACTTTATTGCGAATTGACTTCTCTACGACTTTAGCCTCAATGTCTTATATCAAAGATGATACTAAACGTCCGATCTCGAAGGCTTTATGACGACCCTCGTCTATTTTATGTTAACATGAAGCGTCAGCATTGCAATATAACTCTTAAAACCGTGTTCTACTTTCGTCATGTTATTTCATTTCGCTAACCGTAAAGTTGGGAATTATGAAAAACCTACAGATGTTAATCTCTTTGAAATTATTTGGTTTAATATTCAGAGCATTTTATTAATACAAACAGTTGAAATGAACTTGTGAGATTCCAAACACTTTTATAAAAGTTTTTAGATTATGAAAAAGTTGTTGATTATTGAATATAGAAGATAAATCTCAATTACTTTTATTCCATTATATAATTTATTATAATAATAAAGGTATCTAATCCAATGAGCATGACGGTAAAGCGATGGTAAACGAAAATGAAAACAAGGTCGTCACAGACGCTGCATATTTGGACTATCGCTGCTCTAATAGCACTAATCTGATCAACTTGCTCTGAAATTCATATTATATTTCCATAGTAATACGAGATTATAAACAGTATCAGCTAATTTGAATTTTTATGAGCAAGTTGTGAGAGTTGCTCAGGGAAGTTGTGTTGTCTATGGACTAGCTAGACGTATAAAATTATTTAAAGCCTTGTTTGGATGTGTGTGTCTTTACAGTTGTTTTCTTTATGAATTCAATAGAGCGTTAAATTGTGTGGTCTTCGTTACAAATAGATGACTGCATCACACCGTTTCTAGGTAAACAGAAAGACAACCATAGAAAGTAAGCTCTGCGACACTAAATATACCGAATGCTTCTTGCAGTAACATCAGATCAACGAAATTGTCTACATATTTGTGGTTCGTTTCAATGTCAACCTGCTATTATAACCCAACCCATGATTTGTTAAATCTAACAGCTTATTCGCTATAACCCTTGGTATTCATCCTCGTAAAACTCAAATCGGGATCGTAACATATAATTTTAATAGTCGTATAAAGACGGCACATTTAGATTGACGTTTTCGCTTGTAGTTTTATAAGAGAAATGAGGTCAAGATTAGATTTGGCTGCAGATATTTTTATGTAACAGCCTTCGGTTCTTCCACAGGGCCATTACGTTTGTTCGTATAATTTATGAATGATTGTCAGCGAAGTTCTGTTGGAACTTTATCAGCCAAGTCATTGACTTATTGAAATGATACAATCGGTTATTATACAATTTTATCAATTATCTACATATAAAAGTTTATTGTCATTAATTTTAAAAATTGTTTATTGTACGATTGCTTTTACGGATGCTTTTATCTTTCACTGTGGTAGCAGTGCGTGTCGAACAAATATATTCTCATACACACATTTAGTTTGAACATTTTATCGCCCACTACCAGTTTTTTCAAAGTTGAGAATAAAAGTAAACAAAGCACTACTATTTCGACTTTCATTCTCATGTCGCAAAAATAACACTGTTTACTCAAGATTGTTTCAAATTTTCGCAACGCGTTGTCTGTTTAGTTGGAATGCGGCGAGTGAACGTCCAAAGAGTCGAGCCTGAGGCATCCCCGGAGCGTTGCCTTTGCCTCGCTCAGCTATGCGCCAAATGTCATGGTGGCAAAAGCGTGATACCTCGCCTACGGAGATGACGAAACTGCGTTGTTAAATTCAATTTTCACACAACATGCGTACATTTCGATTACGATTGTTTAATTTATACCCGCGTCAGTTGAGATAATATTTGCAGCTTGTAAGCCATTAGCTTCATTTTATAATCAATGTTGCGTCCTTGTCTTGTGTGTTTAGCTGATACCGCACACGGCCCGTATGTTCTGTGGATTTAAAACTTCCCAAGACCATCTCTTCATCTATCTAGGAATGTTGTTTCAAGTCCAAAGTTATCGTGTTCCTAATTGCTCGAACCATCAATATTACATTTCTCTTGTTGCTTGGAAAGCCAGATGTTGCTATGTGTGGATGTTGTTAAACTGGCCGGTCCGCCCTGTCCCTTTTCTTTTTGCGTAAAATTTGTTCCGTGTATATTGCCGTCTCCGTCTAGTGCCCCCACCCTCGCGACCACCTGCGCCGGAGTCGCGACACACATCTTCCGTCCATTGCTTTCTATTTTCGCCTGTCGCACTCGATTTGTTTTTAGTATATGTGAATCTTATACCTATAAGATTATTTTTAATTGCTAGAGCTTCCTTAACCTGCGTTTTTGTGGTACTTTGTTTAATTTTGCATGCCTGTTGTCATTTATCTCCTCTTTTGTTTGATGAGTGCATTGATTACAGTGGTCCTGATAAATTAATAAACCTATTGTTCTTTATCCTGCAGTAGCTTATCATATTTGTTGGTGTTATCAGAAATGTTTTGTTGATTCTTATCGGAGATTGACTATCGCTGAAATATTTATTGCTACATAAAACTTAATCAGCAATTCAGACCCTGTTCCTCTTCGATGACAACTTTGTTTAGAAGTTTTATAGAGTGCATAGAGTGTGCACACACTCTATGCACTCTATAAAACTTCTAAACAAAGTTGCCATTGCACTGGCATCCTTGACCACAGTTATCAGTAATTGCTAAATTGAAGATGATGATAGAGCAGGGAGGCAGGCAGGTGGCCAATCTTCTAAGAACAGTCTACTTCCTCTCGTTCATCCCAATGTTTTCCAAGCCTCTCATCAGGATGTACTTTGTCGTCTACTAATAACTGAGCGGATAACCAGTTACTTAATTATGGTAGACTAGATTATACCAGCGACTTCGTCCGCGTGAAAGTTGGAATTTATCTCAAAGGAAAAACCGGAATAAAAATTAAGTATCCCAAGTACTATTTCAGGACATGTCTCTAGCCCATCTCATCATAAATCCATAATTTTAATGAAATTTGGCAAACCCATGTTCAGTTGTTTGAGCGCGAAAGAATACAAACACACAGACACACACACATGCATAGAAACTTTTGCCTTTATCATATTAGTGTGATTCTAGGTTAGTTATCGAAATTCTCTTTCATTAGAGAAATTAAGCTTTCTCCTCCAATAAGGTTAACGTCACGTGCTTTCTCATCTCTTAAGTCACTGGGATGGCTTCTTCAAATCAGGATCCATGGTTACAAAATCCCATTTGACTTACTTAACATCCACGTCAACCCGTCGCTCCGCTATTAATACGCAACCTACATCAATGAGAAACAGCTTAGCACTGAATTAATTTGTGAGCGTCATTGTGCTGGTCGCGTATTGACAAACTTTGCTTGTACTTCACAGGTGACTAGCCATACAGGTCGTTTGGAATAAGGGTTTATTACGACATGTTTATTGGAGCGCATTTCATTTCATCTGAACAATTTAGCTATAGACTTTTTGTCTACCGTTATGGGTATCTTTCTTTTTGTGTTGTGGAGAACTCGTATTTAGAACTAGGTTTGTGCAATGAATGGAATACTATATTATACAAAGACGGTGTTACTTTTGATGCTCACAATTTTCACGAAAACATTTTCTACATTACAGATGGGTGTTCATAGTTTCTAGCATCTTGATCAGTTTTGTAGTTGTTGTAGAAGCCAAGCTGACTTACTTCTTTATGATTTCCTAGCTCTTAGTGTTTACCATCATTTTCCTGTCCTTGTCCTCTTGCTTGATGTGGGTGCAAAACATTTTCTTCTTTCATTCTCCCGCTACGTTACCATTCACTCCTTCATACTATGGTCCCTTATGATCTTGAATATTTCTTTTCAAAATTTTTACTTCTCCGATCTTGAAAGTAGGTTTTTAGACCAAATTGTTTCAGTTCACGCAACCAAACGTGATTGAAGGCATTACATATTATTTTATCGTTTGTTTCGTACGGCGGTGTTGCATTGTGTTTGGAAATATGTTGCACTCCCCATTTCCTGTAACGTGTAACGCTATTACATTAATATTCATATTTCCTCGAAATTGCAGTATTTGTGCCTTTAGGTTTTGTTGTATTGTATGTAGGTCGTTTATTTCAAGGATTTTTCTAGAAAGCATAGAGTCTCTGCCTAACTTTACTTCTATTATTGATATTGTTGACTTGCATCATCCACTATTGGACAAAGGTTTGAAAATTACTTCTAGCTCTTACCACCACGACCGCGATGGTGACACTTTCTAACTGTGTGAGTTATTTTTTATTGGTAGGCTTTTTTTTCGTGGGAAAATCCAATGACATGCTCTTGGGCGGAGCGGGACCGTGTGTCAGACTTTTACTGACTAAAAACCCACTCCTGTTCTTTCGTTGCCTTTCATACCAGGGCCGAGTCTTCCTTTCAGAAGCAGACCCTTGGCCCCAGTAGGCTTTAGACCCGCTGGGCCCCTACGGTTTGCTGACATCGTTATTGGTAGCGATAAATTCCACAGAATATGCAGGGTTAGCAAGTAGGTATTCTTTTTTTAATGAAACTGTCCCCAAGGAAACATTCTATAAATAAATATAATCTGCTTAACCGTCTAGGCAGTGTTCCATTCAAATAAATTGTGCGCTCCTCTATTCCCCAGATGCCCTTCACAGCGTAATTAAACCCGGCGCAGCTCTATTTCTGATGAATAGAATAAAATGTTCAGTTGTGTTCAATGTGCAGTGCTCTTTTATTCTAGATCACAGTTTTAACACATTTATGATCAAAGTTTCGCGATCATTATGTGGCTTAAAATTTTTAAGACTTGTCCAAAGAGTCCTTTTATACTAATAACTAGCTTCTGCCATCGGCTTCGCCTGTGCATATAGATAAAAGCTTCGAAATATCAGTACCAGAAACAAAATAGCCTAAATATTTAAAGTCTACATGTTGATGTTGGTTGCTATATAGAACATAGTTGCTATCGTGAACGAGAAGATACCACCACAGCTGCCATTGCTGGTTATAGATTTTTGGACTCCATAGGGTACCCATTGCTGCTTTTATCTAACCATTGGTATGATTTGTCTTGTAAAGTAATATTATAGACTAGACACACTAATCTCTGACATTACAGTATCTCTCCTGCTCTTAAAATTATTAAATCTTTTAAATTTCCTCTGGAATTCCAACAATTGTTAAGTTTCAAGGAATTTCTGTGAAAGTTTCCAATTTCTCAATGGAACGCAAGAAAATGGTCTTTGAGTTCAAAACTAGGTCAAGCTTTACAGATACCGTGTCGCGGATCACGGTAAATGTTATCCGGGATACAAAGCTGACAATATACGCCGAACACTTGTTAATGCAAGCCTCGTGATCTGTCAGTCCTCAATAGTATTCAGCGTCAACAATGAGCTCAAAATAGCCGTCACTGGACATGTCGATCTAGTTTACTGAAGCTATGAGTGTATTCTTGAGTTGACGGGTGAAGAACGTTGCAACGTAGAAGTAATGGTCTGTATTTCCGAGCAATATAGCTCAGGTTGAGATGAGTCAGCAATAAGTATTAAAATTCGTGCTATTTTAGATACTTCCAAATTAATTTGCAACTCGTCAATAACCTTATACAACAAAGTGTTTTATTATGTGCTTCTGGGCTATCACGCCATAAACGAATTAACTTTTAATATGTTGAGCATAAAAGACTGAATTTTAAGTCATAAAAGACCACATCAAAAGAAATATCTCACTTCGCCGCCGATACCAGGAACTGTTTACCCATAAAAATAATCCTGCCAAACTTGATACTCATATGGAGGAGAAATCGCTGAATGAAAAAATTGCTGAGCACAAATATTGCATAACGCATTGACGGGTTTTCGCACTGGCCAACGTTTTTAAAATGAACTTGTTGAACTTGACTGTGAAAGTCAAGAACGTAATAAGCGCGTTGGCTGATCAGCATTTGTATCAGGGTCACATGTTTTTGCATCACCATTGGTCGTGTCCACATTTTGTATCGAGGCCTCCTTGTTTTCTACAAAGTAGCATGTTAATGTAAGTGCCACTTATCCTTTCTTAGGCTCTGGGTTTTAGGTCAAAACACGGCAAAAGGCAAACGTGTTTAGAAAATAGTCGGCCGATCATTATGAACGAACTAAGAAAAGAATTTGCCTAGAAAATCGATGTCAGACGATAAACTTTCTATGTAGAGCCTAGGCTTAGGAATTGTGAGCATGCAGTAACTTCCCTGTGAAGAGGGAACATGAAGCACTGTGGACACTTGTTACAGACCGGAAAACACTGGGAAGATAACATTTTAAGCAATTTAGTGTGCTTCCCGAATAAACGAAAATATGTGCAATGTCGATTAGAAGATCCAGCTACTTTTTAAAAATTCAGGAGAGTACAAAAAACTACTTGAATGAATTTGTATAATAAATTGCCTGCGCAATACATATTGCCATTCATAAATGGCTATGGCTAGATTAACACTACCATTCATATTATCACAACATAAAATAATGCTTTTGAATGTGAGTTTGCCAAAATTTCAGACATACTTGGCTACAACATGCTTCTACTTTATCCTGAAGCTGTTACAGTAGTTGATAAAATTGTTACTATCGTTGTCTGTGTTGTTCACTGTATAGTCGGATATTGCATTTGTAGGGATGCGTTAACGTAAGCCATCTAGTATCTTATTGCACCTTGCCTCTAGTCTGTTGTAACGGACACATTAGGTATTAGCACTTACTTTTAAATTTAATTCTTCGATTACTGCTGCTTAATCCGCATAGTTATTGACAGGTGCAGTTTTGAGAGGTATTTTATTTCTTTTGACTAAAGGTACTATTAACTTCACGCTCATCAATTCTATTTACAACGTTAACTGTACATCGACATTTATGTTACTTGAGACGAAGTTTCATATAAGTTTAATAGAATTTCATCATTTGAGAATTTACGAGGCGTATGTAATTTTCGGATACGGGCATACCTAAAGATCAAAATATGAAGTATCTTAACTGTAAATAGAAACACGGAACGTTTCCTATCGTAAGAAGCGACTTAGTAAAGGATTATATCAGAAGCTGGAGTGGCAATATCCGCTCGTGCATTAATAACATTATGCCACAGTACGGAATAGTAAGCACCACGTCTTCGGTCACTAATACGATTGCGATTGTGAGACATGGCGATTAGAGTATGACCTGCAGTACTATATCCACCATACTAGACTAGGTCAGTATTTAGTAGTCTTTCGTTTTCTGACTGTTACTTGATAGTAAGGCAAGTAGATACTACTTTTTTAATTTCTGTGCTGTGCTTTTCTGTTTCACTTTATTGCGAAATCCAAAGTAGTTGAACTATTCCTCTGGGACTCGTCTAGCTTCATTGTCGCTGTTGATTCTGACTTACAGAAGGTACTGTGATTCGGAATGGAATGGTGGGCTTTTCCTAATAATATCACAACATCCACAACTGAAATATTTTTCCTTAAATTATTACTTCTAAATAACACAAATGTTTCATAAAAATACCGGGAAGTTAATACGGTGAATAGTTCATTATGCTACTGGTTATTATTATTTATCAAAATAATTTCATATTGTTAAGTAATTGCATCTATTGGCTGTTTTTGGTCGTAAAATTAATCAGTATTTTCCACATTTACACGGCACTGCGTAGGCTATGCTTTTTTCTATTCACTAATAGGCAACTTAGTTTAATGTTGTTTTTTCTATCATCTGTAAATGTTGTATTGAATGTGAAAAGGCAGTTTTCGTGGTATGTCTGATGGTAATCCGTATTTTTATTCTTATTGATAGACTCGCTTTTGACCACTATCTCACCAAATGGTAAGCGATGATGTGGTCGACGATGGAGCACGCTTGCCTAGTAGTAACCTATTTACTCTTGATTTAAAGACCCCTCGAGATTGTAGCTATCAGGAAACACAGACTCCGGCAGGGAATTCCACTCCTTAGCTGTACGTGCAACACCTAAATATGTTCCCAACACATTTTGTACGTAAGGGTGGGATGTCTACCATGTACCGGTTGCACATCGCCTTACGTCTAGTAGTCCGATGATGGATCAGCCCTGCCGGATTTAAATTGTGCAGTTTCAATGCACACTCCCCGAAATGTAAACTATTGAAAACTAGCACCTCGGCATCGAGACTTTGAAGTTTCGACTCGATGAGTGCATCAATGCGGATGGTTTTCTTGGCTTGCTTCTCAATTGTCTCTAGCGCCCTGAGCTGGTATTTGGAAGATCCATCCCAAAGATGAGAGCAGTACTCCATACACGATCGAACTTGTGCTTGATAAAAGTTAAGCAGTTGTTCCAGCGTAAAGTAATGTCTCGCCATAGCTAAGATCCCCAATTTTTTGGCAACCAGTTGAGCTTTTAGCTCAAAGCATGTGCCGAAATTGAGGGTAGATGACAACGTTACCCCAAGAAGTTCAAGATGGTCGGTTATCAATTAGGTCACACCTCGAAAAGATGGAACCGAAAGCAAAAAAATCAATTATTGTGTTTAGGTCATTCACTTTATTTGCAATATCTGCTGCTGTTATAGCCTTTCTCAGTTTTTCATAATCTTCTCGATTTTTTCTTTCTACCGAAGGATGTTCTTAATGCGAATTTGTTTATTACACTTTAACATTGTCAGACCGACCTTTGATCTAGATAAAAAGTATTGCTCCCGAGGAACAAAAATGAACACGAGCGGAGTCGCAGGAAATACAACTAATACAATTAATATTATATAATTGAATCCAACTTTATCTGATTTATTTACCTCTATTGCATCGATATAGAGAGCGGCCTCGCCGCCACCGTCCTTGGGACTGCCTCCACTTAGTGCATTGATTTTATTACACTGCTACTGTGCACAATCACAAATATCATTATCTTGCAAATTAACAACGTTTACACGAGTAAAAAGTTATAAATAAAGCCCCTAATGTACGCTCGTCTGAAACGTCAAATCGTTTGTTTATAAATCAATGAGTTATGTTGATTGGAATTTATGATCAATGCAAAGGCGTATCCTCTGTGAGATTGTAGTACAAATATTGTCGAAATCTACGTTAACAACAGCATCATAGTTCACTTGTTCAATCTCATCATCATCCAATGTGTCATTCGAATTTATTAGCTCTTAGAATTTTCTGTGTGCTTGATTATCCGTTACATTTAGCGCAGTTCTCTTATGATTTTATTTATTTAAATTCCAAACAACAGATCGCCCTACAGACCGATATAAAATGACCATATTTAAAAAACAAAATCCATTAAAACTATATACAAACAAATTTATCACCCCCCATTTTTAGAAACAGCAAGCTGCAATCTTGTATTCTCGCATTCTTGGATCAGTATGCGACTAAAGTACAAGATTCAATAAGAATTTGAATGAAATTGCATCGGAATGAAGGTCACCCGACTGCTTACGGCATCCTACTGCAGGTGAATGGCCGGCTGGCGCAGGAGTCGCTACAATATCTATATCCAGAAATGGCTATGCTGCTTGATTGGCTCAGATAGGACTAGATACTTTGTTCGAATGTACCAGTTTTAAATCTAAAATATTTGAGAATCATAAATCTATCTATATTCAAGGTCCGCTATAAAATTCCGAAATTATATTTATAGTGAGATTAAAAGGTTTATATTAACTAGCTTTGTTATCACTTTGATACTGGTAGGTAAAGTCGTGTAATACTTTTGATAGTCAGTACTAGCACAAGTATTTTGCTTCATATACAAAAGCAATACCATAATTAATACCCACTTCATCACTTCCTACTGAGCTTGTAATCATTATGCAATTGTATTAACCCCTAACCCGCTATGTTTATGCAAAATACTCTTCCGAGTAGTAATTTTGCGCTCATCGTAACTGTTCAACCCGTTAGGACATTGCATTTATCCACATGAATGAATTGTACTGTGGTGCCGTATACCAACAATACAAAGATATATTGCGTCCTGTTTGAAGCGTTAATAGTCATATACCGCCAAGGAGACAAACGTTAGTGGGTATTCTCGTCACGATAAGGCATACTTCTCGCTGTTAAAATTGAATACATTACGGAATGTCCAACAAACATTTTCCAATCTATTGCCGGTCTTTTACAACATTGCGGTACCAACATCATCGTCCATATAATATACAGTTGAGTTTTGCTAATTGCAGTATAGTAGGAGAGCTAGCGAACCATTCGACTAACCTGTTTCCCTCAAACGGGGCATTTCACGTAAAGCGGATAGCGAAAAAATGTCAAGTTCTTGATTTTGTTCATAATTGGGTTAATTGTACATTTTTATTTCTATGGGACTTCAATAAATGTTTATCATTTTTATTAATTTTCTAGCCTTCGCTAGCGACTTCGAAGATTTGTCAGAATTTGAGAAACTGATTTTGCAAAAGCTATTTATACGGTTTTTTTTTAAGGTGGGTAAATCATCTAATGACATATCTCGCTCTTGGGCGGAGCGAGAGATAGTGTCAGACCCACTCCTGTTCCCTCGTTGCCTTCGTCCCAGGGCCCCAGGTTTCGTTTTCACACTAACCTATTTATACAGTTAAACAATTAGGTTGTATAATATGTACTTAAATAGTGTTTATTTGAGAATATTAGTGGTTTTTATTAGAATTCATAAAAAAATTAATTTGGATTTGTTTTCGTTTAGTAGACCAGAAGTTTACATTAAAAATCATTTGTTACCATTTTCGTATTTTTTATTTTTATCTGCTATAAGGTAGCTTTACTAGGTCTTAGTTTATTACAGCAACCAAACCTGACATCTTGTCGATGATCTCTATTGTGTCTTTATTTTGTGATCTGCTTTTGGCAAATAACTATAAAAATTGGATCTAAGTACAGATCCACCAGTGTGCATTTGTTTTGACACGGTTAACATTTTCTTTAAACTCTAATCGCGTGCCTTCTGATCCTTATCATCTTCATTCATTGTTGATCCAAGCCTGTTAGATGTGTTCATCATAACAATAAACAATACAACTGAAAAGTGATATGGCAGAATTAAAAGGTCGTTGGGGCTGGCCCAGCACACAAGTACATTGTGTATACTAAATTACATACAATTAACACACCCATAGCTTGCAAGGTCGACCGGTCCATGCATCACACGTTTAGATATGGATGCAACTGAATGAGGCAAAATCTTAGTACCTATTGCATTTTAACTATGTCATTCTAAGTTTGCGAAGAAGTAAGGAGCTGACAAATCTTTTGATTTTATCATTGTAACAACTATATGTACTTATATTAAATTGTGTTGAGTGTACTACCTAGTTCTGATCTGCAAGAGTGATTTGTTTCCAAACAGTACGTAAAACTACAAATCAAGTCTAATCTTTTGCGTCTTAACTTTGCTTTACGACTGGTTTCAGACCATCTGACTCATTTGTTTGTCTTTTATCTTAGCTTAATATCTCAGAAATAGTTACATCACGATGACAGAAAACAAGCAAATCAGATGTACTTACTGCATTAGCGCATACATAACCATTATTACAAATGTGTGCGTGAGCCGACGACCCAATTGTTTGTTACTACGCAATGTAATGTTACGTCCACCTGTGTGTGTAAGCCAATGACATCCTTAGCTTCTATGTGTAAGTGTGTAATGTACATTAATGTGGCGCTACCAGTCTCAAATATTTCGGGAATATTGGGTTTGTTACTGATCTGACCAATATAAGAGTGGGTCATGGTTGTCATGGAATCTGCAAATAGGCCAACATTAGGCATGACTAATGGATAATCGACAGTAAAACAACCTAATTTTCTCGTCCGTTTTCATCGTTACCATGACGAATCTATGTAAGACGAACAATTCCTGAGTTATTTCACTCTCAGCATTTGAATTTATTATTTAATTGTTTTAGTTGGCTCTGTGTTCCAACATAATTTCGTCAACAACAATTAATATAATTTACAACTTACTCAACGCAGGCTAAACGAACAGTACCGTACCAGTATGTACTAAATATCACTTTAATTTGGAGGTTCCCTGAACAGATTATGAGTGTTATGTATGACGCGTAACAAATTAGTAGGTCAGTGATCCTTCGTAACGTCACATTTCTCTTCATAATTGTTGTAAATATTACTACGAAACATAGTCTTTCTACTAACATGTCATAAATGACTTATACTAACAACAGGAGTAGCAATTTTTTTACATGTTCATTTACAAACCCAAAATCTGTCATTCCAACACTAACCTCTAACAGCACTCACTCTCTAATTAATTGAATGGTTAATTAGAGCTGATACTGCCGTCAAAGCTTTTTGAATTTTAAATTCCAAATCCGTTTATAGTACCTATCTGCGTTCCATAATGTTGATAGATGGGACCTTGCAAAATTCCTCTCTAACTACTTCAAAAATCACTGTCTCTCCAGAGTGCGCCTACAAAACGTTTGATCCATGCTCCAAATATCAAACGGGAACACTTGACAGCCAGTCCAGTGCTTTACGAGTACCAAAAACTCGGAACATTGCCAATGTTAAAATTTTTTCAGCCATGCCTTCTTGTTTATTGGGTTTGGGGATCGTTTCGTATGTTTAATTACTTTAAATGTTAGATATAGTATATTGAATTTCGGATATGAACTCGGTTGTCAGCTACATTTTTTCTAAATTTATTATTGTTATGCTCGCGTTTGCTTCGCGTATATCTGACCTTATTGTTAGCGATGATGTGGGCAACGTTAGAGCACGCTTGCCTGAAAGAAGTAATCTACTACACTCTTGACTTAACGATCGTCATATTGTAGCTATCCCGGTGTATTATACCATAGTTACTAACTTATTGAATATTTGTTTGTTTGTACATTATTTAGTACAACGCTCTGTCTATCGTAATCCATATAAACCGCAACACCCACTATTGTGTGCCACTCGTTATTTACTACTTTAGTTTTACGCATCTATAAATCTATAAATATTATTTATTATGTTAATAACAATTTGGCTTCTATGCAAAACTTTCGCCCATGACTAACCAATTATACTCGTATTATTGAAAGAGTATTAAGTGATTACTTAATACTCTTTCAATAATATAATTAAAAGCTTAGTAGATTGATTAATATACTAAGCTTTTTATTTTTTTTCTATAATTGAGAACTTGGCAAAACTTTCCTATTATATCTTGGACAATGTATTTGTACATTTGCAGTTTCAAGTGCTTTCGAAATCATATTTTAAACTCTGAATGTAAGCCTCTAAAATTTCCATGGTTCTGAATGAATGCTGTATATTAAAATTATCTTCAAAAGATAAGAGATACTGTGGTAATCCCATCGTCTATGCACATAAAATTTCTAAAGACCCTATGCCTCTATTTCTCTTATGTACATACGTTATATTACTTGCATGTATCTTAAATTATATTTTATGCTTCGGCATGTCGTCAGCAATCAATAACATCTAAATTAATTAAGAGATTACGATCTACTTGCATGTAATCGACACAAAAAAAATGTTTTTCTCATCTATTGATAACCAGCAAACTCGAAATAACCAAAGTATTACATACCTACAAAATGGGAACGCCATAATCATGGCGGTAAGTCCCCTCTTTGAGGAGTGGCTGGAAAGGCGTCACAGCGTCCTCACGTTCCGCATGACGCAGGTCCTAAACGTACATGGAAAGTTCGGGAGGTTCCTGTATCGGATTCAGACGGAAGAAACGCTCGGGTGTCACCATTGTGTGAATCGCCCGTTGGCAACTGAAGGGCGTGCCAGTAAATGTCTGAAGCGAAAAGCGACAGGTCTTTGGATGATTTCCGACCTTAAAAAAACATACCTATAAAAAAATTGGTAATAACAGTTCAATCTAGGAAACAACTAAATTCATTGATATGGAAACAGGTTTCATTCTACTAAATGACACGACAATTGTTAGTTTACCACGTGTAACCGTTCGAAAGATTTCCGATGTAATGACTTCACCCACTAGTAGGTATATATGCCCGTTACACAAACAACGGTCTAAAATAAATAGCTAGCAGCAAACGTGACCAATGGCCGACTAGGTTTCATAACAAGGGCTAGATATTTCTAGATCATAGGATACAAGTGTACCAACGGTAAACCGCAAACAGTTGTAAAGGAAGCCTTGATGTTGAAAGCAAATGAATTGAAGAAAAAAAGACTTGTATTGGAACTTGTTGCTACAAAAGTAGTATGGAATTAACGCAGTTTTCTAGGTTTTTAATTAATTTTAATCTTTGCTGTTACTCCCAATGAAAGCGGTTTAATAAATAATGACGAATTAAAATATGAAATCCATAATGGCGGCTTAGCTGCAGCAGATTTTGATAAATTAGCCAATATAGCCAAAATACACAGTTAAATGTACAAGGCTGACGATTTACATAGATAATTGGACTTATTTGGTTCAAATTCAATATACTAACCTCTATAAGAGAGAAAGTCCAGCTCAATATTCCTAAAAGCGTAGCATGTAAAGCCTAGTGAAAGTTTAAAACAAAATGTGGCTTATTTAAAAGGTTCTCCATGTTTTGCAGAACCATTTGAAAAACATGCAGGTGAATCAAACAAAGCAATGATGTTTCGTATATCTGACAGTGGAACGAACGACCTGCCCATTGTTAGCCTGACAATACAGCCATCACTCAAGTCTTGAAGGATCTTTCAGATAGTTTGACCGTTGTGCCTATTGTAACGAAATCATTTGATGGTATGAACTCCCTGCATATGGGAGCAAGAAAGGCTGGCAGTGCGTATTAGTCAATGATTGTCTTAAACAATATAGTTGATGTTGTAACAGACAAGTGAATGGTTTGCCACTCCTTGATTTATCAACAAACGTTTCACTTTATCAAAGGATGCCAATGTTATTGCCAAACGTGACGAGCATTTAACGAAAGGCAATGACTTTGACTTTATAATTTTGAGTTCAATGCTAGGGAATCCGTCAATTATAATAAAAATTTAATATTCATTAGATGAATTCAAATCGTAGCTTAGAAAGGTAGCAGTAATACGGAAATGAATGCGGAGAATGTTATCAATAGCGGTACCGCGGTGCGGCACAAGTTTAACTTTATTAAAGATAACGTCTAACTGTCCAAATTATTTTCACACATTATGGCAATTTGACACATCTGACGTCCACTGTCACGCTTAATATAGTTATAAATTGTGAGCTGGTGACTAACGTAAAGAACACTAAATAAATTTCATGGTTTTTTTTTTTATTGTTAAAAACTAGTGCTTGACTACGATACCACCAGATAGTAAGCAGTAATGCAATCGCTATCAAGCGAGATGATCAAAATGCAGAAGAACAAACAAACAGTTACAAATCAGATGAAAATAATACCGTAGAAGTAATCGTTCAGTTTCCGACGGTACATAGCCTCATTCATCGTAACAGCGAGTACTTCATAGGCCGCTACGTTCATCTCAGGTTTTTATTGCATGATTGTTGTCGCTTGTCATCTTGGGAACACCAATTACAATGTTACCTCGACCGTGGCGTATTCAGTTAACCTTTGCACGGATAACTGCCGTGTTATTTGCAAATAGTTCTTTACGGGAATCCTCATCATGAATGCATAGTATGTCATTGAAGTCTGAGAAGATTCAATCTTACTGTCTAGAAATTCCAAAGTTTGAGCGTCGTTCATAACCATGAACACTTCTCTTAATTTTATAATAGATAAAAAAGATGCAGATGTCTTGCATGCCAACGAAATGTTGGCTTTTCTTTCGAAGAGGCTAAAATCTCATACTTAATGCGAAAAAAACTAAGCGTCTCAAATTTTCACTACTAAATGTACAAGTTGAACTTGTTTAAGCATTATATCGATTTAAAATTACAATAAGTCACATTAGAACTCTTTCAGGTATTT
The DNA here is from genome assembly GCA_961205895.1 of Mythimna pallens. NCBI lineage: Eukaryota > Metazoa > Arthropoda > Insecta > Lepidoptera > Noctuidae > Mythimna > Mythimna pallens. Next base: position 24,757,227 of record OY540828.1, on the reverse strand, counting down.
ATTAAGGTCCGCTGCAGTCTATTAAGTACAGTTAGTTTACTTTATGTATTTCCATAATATCATGTCAGCCGAAGTTGATTAAATTTTCAAATTGCAGAAGAGAGCAATCCGGATAATTTATAAAATAGGTCCTCGTAAACCAGGAACATATTCAAAGAATATATACTGACACTACTATCAGTTCGGAAATTATTTTATGGGATATTCATAATAAAAATACGCGCACCTAAATCAAGATGAGCTAAGACAAGCTAGTCATTCCTCATAAACAGCATACGTTTTTACTACAAGTTGCCAAAGTCGGTAACATAACTTAGCGAGAGAAAGTTCTTCACCCACATCAAACATGCCTTCAAAATATGATATCAATATCAGAGACTGCACATGTGGCTTCCTTGGTATCTCATAGGCGTTTTTGGAAACGACCATTTCAAACCGTGCACTTGCTTCTGATGTTTTATATGTCCCTATGTGGGCTTACATACATATATGCAGTGGGATTTTTTTGGCATCTAGCTAAAACTTCTAGAAATAATAAATGCCGTGTGAAATTAATTATTTGACTTTGGGGTCAAATCATTAATTTCATTTATTCATTCATTTAATTCCACACGCTTTTCCCTTTCTAAAGCAATTCTGTACATACCTACTTTGTATACATATATGAACATTATTGGATAGTACTTTGTCTTTTCCCCTAATTTCGCTCAGTAATGAGAGACGTAGTTTCCTTGTTTAATTTTAAACACCACGCACGTTCGTATGCAGCTTCGTATTTGTTTATGTTTTCAGCTTTTATTTATTATCAAATATCATTTATGTCCAATTTGTTTATTCGATGTAGCGTTTGAAGGCGAGCCAGAAATCCCTCGTTGTAGCAAATTAACGAATGATATGATATCTAACAAGTTCCAATATAAGCAGCCAATCTGTCTAATGCTTTTGTCTGGATTTTCAAGTCTGCTTGAAACTGCATTAGATCATTCACTATTTTAAAGTCGACAAGATTTACATGTATTGCAAGAGCACATAATAATCTCCGATCAAGTAGTTTATTGGTTATAAAAAAAAATTATAATTGGAGTGAAACAACACACCAGTATCAACTCTGAAACAGCATCATTTGCATAAAATCAATAGATATAAAATTGCACTAAATTGTTGAAGTTTCTCCGTACACCTGTTGCTAAACATGGACTACAGTTAAAATGGAGATTAGATACTTGATGCTAAAATGGAAACTAGTATAGGCTTGTCTCAAGTCCAACATAATGAAGGAGAGAAAGCAGAAACTATGAATGATAAGAAGTAAATACAAGGCATTCCAAATATCATTGCAAATCACACAAATACACGAAAGATGAATGAACTTCATATTTATGCGAATGATTAAAATATCCGCTTTTACATATCATCATAACATCGAAGTAAAAGTAAATGGTAATATGCTAGTCAAACATGTTCTGCCACAATCAAATCTCACATATTTTCGAGGCAGAATGTCTGTCTAAAATATGATAAAAAAAAGAAATAGAAAAAATCTTAACGACAGCGTAATCCAAATACGTAAGAAACATAAATCTGGTAAATCCAAATAAACTATGAACAGCGCCGGATTTCCCTTAGTATCTAAAGCTAAAAGTACATGGCTGGTAATCGTTAGAACGTATACATAGATATAGCTATAGAAAACATTACGAAACAAGAAATAATGTTGATTACACCAACAATATAGTTTCTAGTGAAAATGTTAAAATAAATAAGTTGGGCGAACAAACAAAGCGGACTTATCGACGACGCCTATTTTTAGCCAGCACATGTTTGACGGGGCAAGTTGAGTGCAGTACCTATGCGAGTATGTTCATACATATTCATTATGTCTGTCGTCCGGCCGTCTAGCAGTTTCGTTAGTCAAAAGTTCATTACAATTACTTATTTTTCTTGAAGCTGCAATGATAATTTTGGTATTAATTAAAGATTACAATGAAATTTTGCTTTGGAATATGTTGTGTTTATATCCTAGTGTGTATCACTTTCTAAATGTTTCTAATATTGTAATAATCTTTATTTCTTTTATTTAGCACTTAGAATTCCAGAGTTAAAACATTGACATCTAGTACCAAGAGAAAAATTAAATGAATTTATATGACAGTAAAATCGAAGCCGAAATTAGTTAGTGCAGCGGAAGTCGAGGCGACGGATCCAATTAGTAAGAAACCGAACTAATAAAAAGTTAAAAATAAAATAAAGAGATCATATGACGATGACTGAAATTGTGTGGCCGTCATTTTTTAATTTATTTCTGACTAATGAGAAAATTGTTGAGTATAAAAGTGATTTACACTAGCAATATGCTCTGCATGTATTGAATGTTGATAAACTTGTGTCGAAACAAATGTGTAATATAACAGAGCGCACTAAAATAAACACAAATGCACAACAAGAAGAAAATAGAAAACGATGTATTAAGGTCATGAGAAATTGAGAATCTAAAAACTCAGTAAAACCAAGCTCAATATTTGATTTACAATCAAATACTTAAATTTGACAGCCCGTTACTTACAACTTGTTTGTGTATGCGCTTAGAGAAACCGATGCTGAACGTCAGATGAGAATCTGTATAGAATTTATGTGAAAGGGTTATTTTTCCTTTAGTTTTAATATTATTGTTCCCTGGACAGCGTTTAATAGACCCGAGAGATGAAGCTGTAATTGTTTTGATATTGATCAACTGTTTTATTATGATGCTGACATAAAGATAGTCATTGCGAGATACCCACAAGACAGTTATTGATCCCGTTGATTACTCTCTTCATAACCGATCTTGGCTAATACCAAGAAAGTTTTCACATATTTAATAAAGGACACTTTTTAATATTAGCACACATTATTGCCCATATCAGTACTCAAAATAAGGGAGTGTAGATCAAAATACAGCATTCCTACTCTTTATTAGTGTAATATTTCACAAGCCCTAGTTTAGGATACTAAAAAAATATCAAATCCATCGATGCAGAACGCTTCGGAAATCGCACCAGTTTCCTGGAAGGTGCCAATCTTGATTAGGTGCTGTTGCAACTGGTAATGTTATGATTTACGACCAATCTTCTATTGTTTCACGGTGTGTTACTATAAGTGTACTCGTATTTATATTTTCATGCTCAATATTATAATTACTAGTAGGACTGGCTGAGTCGCTATCAAAACATAGAATTTTTCATGGTTGCTTTCATATGCAATAGTATCGTGCATAGCTTACATATTACAATTATTCACAATGGAACAATAACTAATTTTCATTTATTGGTTGAGGACCGGCACGTTAGCTTGCATCGTGAAGAAAACCTCATTATAACGCCATTGAAGTTTACTATCCTTTGTTTTTGCTGCTTTTGTAAATTAGTCCTACTTTTCTTCCGCAGCTTCCATTAATCCACGATAAATGTTTGGTTTGTTGATTGTAAACTACAGATTCTACTTAATTATTTACTGATCAACTGATATCTTCTTTATATGCTTTTTGCTTCCCGACAGTTGTAGTCTTCTGGAACAAAAAGTGAATAACTATCTTAAAGTTCGATAACGGGTTTAGTATTACAATCGTTTTGATTGGTTGATGACCTATCGTTTACCAGAGTATTTGTAGGTACCTGTTCTCCTCAATAGATTACGCAGCTAAAAGTACATGCTGTGTCATTCTGCGTCTTGGCTTGTCAATAAGATAATTAAAAACGTTTTCTGTTAAGTTTAACCTACTATTAATTACCATTAGTGTATGTCTATCTTCCCTTTTCTTTATGCCTACTGCTACATCCCCCGGTATCAATGAATTATGATCAGTTGATTGCTCTGCTAAAATCCTATAGTAGAATTATTTTAGCCGCTTCTCCCACCGGCTTCCAAGGAAACGTTTACACATAAAAAGTATGATAGGTATATGCTATTCCAGGACATTGTCAGCAACCAAGGAGTCAGCAACTGTAGGGGTCCATCAGGGTCGAAGCCTACTGTGGCCAAGGGTCTGATTCTGAAAGGAAGACTCGGCCCTGGTACGAAAGGCAACGAAGGAACAGGAGTGGGTTTTTAGTCAGTAAAAATCTGACACTATCTCCCGCTCCGCCCAGAGCGGGAGATATCATAAGATGATTTTCCCACTGAAAAAAAAAAAAAAAACCCGTGTGACAATTTTTTTCCAAATATTCAATCGTGAAGAAGTATCAATCATAAAAACTTACAATCTTTTGCCTTTGTAATAATATATTAGTGTTATGTGAAAGGTTGGCCAAAGAGTAACGTCTAAATCAACGTTGTAAATCCAATTTCTATAAGTGTAGGTAATTAATGAAGAATACCGTAAAACATCCGTGCAGACTTCCTTATTGAAAGTGCAATTCAATTAATGCTAACAATGATAGAGGCTGAAAATTAAAAGACAATAGTAATTAAATAATGAATTACTAAATCTCTTACGTTTTTTTTTTTTTTAGGTGGAAATCATCCATTGACTTCTCTCGCCCTTGGGCGGAGTGGGAGTGCGTGACAGACTTTTACTGACTAAAACCCACTCCTCTGTTCCTTCGTTGCCTTGCATTCCAGGTTTTCCTTTCAAAAGGGAACCCATGGGCCCAGTAGGCTTCAACCCTGCTGGGCCCCTACGGTTTTGGGCGCGCGTGGAACACTACGCGCCGTAGACAACTTGGGTTCAGTTCGGATAGTTACCGAATGGTAGGACGGCGACCTACCCATTGCTCGACGTCCGCAAGCCCGTGGCTGGGAATTGGGATCGGGATCCTGGCAGCTGGGGCGTGAGGGCTGATCCCTCGCGCTTGCGGCCGCCTCCTTTGCTAGCATTACTGCTTCGCAGAAGGAGGCGACCACCTGTCATTCCTCCTCGCTCCAGATCATGGCCTATACCAAGACCTGGCGCGAGAGATCGTTGCCGCAAATCTCTTTCGTGGTGTTTAATCAATTAACAGAAAACATGACAATGACAGTAATAATGACAATCCTTATTCCAATAATGCAAAATAAAGAAAAAGAGTCGTTAATATTCGCTGCATATAAACAATGATTGTAATTAGAGGCCTCGGTCAAAGACAATCGAAAACGAAAGGAAGCGGCCGCGGATGTGACGTCACACGACGGTCATATACGACGGTCGTAACCGAGGTAACAACCGTTTACACCTGATTGTCACTTCCGAAAATGTTTGGAGTTCTTAATTCGTGACTAGCTAGAGATCTAGATAGAAATGCACATCTTGGTTTGAATGGCTCAACTGTATGGCTAGTTCTACCTGTTGCTTGAATAGTTCAAAGGGTTCTCGCCTTTGTACTATCCCTTTTTTTAAGGTGTGAAATCGTCCAATGACTTCTCGGAGGCTGGAACGGAAAGGTGTATCATACTAAATAGAAACCTCATCTATGTTCCTTCTTTGCCTTGCGTTCCAGGACCCTGGGGTTCCCTTTCGGACTATCATGATTGGACTATCCGACGTATGATTGCAATTTTCAATTACTCTTGATACTCTGTAATTAAATATCGAGAGGAAGGCCACCCTATATATGCTCGTAACTTCAAAAACTTTAAAGATTTAACGTGAGCTTCGAAAAAAGAAAAAAGTTAGTTACTCTTACAACATACAACTTCCTTCATATAACAAATTTATTTCGAACCCTATTAAACTTTGTTTTGGTAAATCAAAAATATAATTAATGAGCTTATTACGCTTCACTGACTTCATGGTGTGGCGTTCATTACGCCGCCGGAACAATGCGAGTGGTGGCCGGTCGATGACATTATACGCGTTTGGTATGTCCAATGGATTATCAGTTATGCTTATGAGTCGCGGCTGGCATTTGTAAGGACCTGTTCTAATGCTTGTTAGGACAAAAGATTATGATTTCTAGATGACGAATATTCCATCATCCCATTTTCTCCTATTAGCAGCTACGCTTGCTTAAAACTAGAAAATTATCCCAAGGTATAAAATCCCAAGGAAACATACTCTCAGTATAAAAGGACCTTATTAGCACATCTTGTTCTACCTGTAAACCAAGTTTTATAGAAATTCGTTCACCTGTACGAGCGTGAAGAAGTAACAAATATAAGTACACTCTCACAAATTTTCGTCTTTATATAATTAGTGTGATGTTTCTAACAAACAATACGACATTAATATTATGTTCTTCTTTTTAATTGCGTTATTCCTTCTGAAATTCCTCAGCTGCAGCATATATTCAAGAGTTGTACTTAGGGGACAGGCTCGGCGCCTATTTCTCATAAATTGGTATACCTCTGCTAAGCCTTCTACGAATTGTGGCGTTATGTTCATGTTAAGCTCTTCCTTATCTAATAATATATGCCGAAACCATCTAGATCACTGAATCAGCTTCAATTTCAAAGTTATTCTAAGTTCAGTTCTAAGTTACGCAAGTTCAGATGAGATTCCATTACTCTAATTAAATTGTATTCGTATTCTCTGAAACAAGTTATAAACTTGGGAAGTACTGGGAAAGTATTCCTTGAAATGGATCAATAGGACTATCCTGAAATACATTGAACTAACATAAATGGACTTCAAGATAAAACACAAAATTAAACTATAATAAAGTTAATATTCATCGAAATGGAACAATCGAACTTTAACAACGACGCAACTAAATTCATTTTTAAATTGTGCAAGCTTACGAAACACATCTAAATTACAACATCAATTTGTAAAATCTAATGATCTTCCAACTGCTTATTGGGCTAACATAAATGCACTTCACAATAATTATAAACTACCGAAAGCAGACAATAATTACTGCAAGCTTACGAAAAACAAATTCAATGTGCTAAATCCATTAGTAAAATAAAATGATGTTCCAACACCCTATTGAGCTAACATAAATGCACCTCACAATAATTATAAACTACCGAAAGAAGGCAATAATTTCTGCAAGCTTACGAAAAACAAATGGAATGCGCAAAATCCATTAGTAAAATCTGGTGGTCTTCTATCCGCCTTGCAATACGCAACCTCAAAGCATATCACTGTGTGCACAGGTGCGAAGTGTGAATGTTTTGCAAACAATGCTGTAATGACTACTGAAGACAAGGTTACTGAATGACTGATATTGATACATGCTACAATGAATTTAATGTATGATGTCTTCTTAAAATGTAATGTTGATGTCTTTGAGAATAATTAATTATTTGATTTGTGAATTGAATGGACTGTTCTCAGCATAGAAACTGATAATGAGAAGACTGATGTAGACGGCAATCATAAACAAGAATAATTACTTTCTTTTGGTAGCCCTTTCTAAAATTAAGTTACTGCTTTCATTTTTACGGCTCGTTCTCAGGCCCATATTAAGAAGTCTTCATCCGAATATAAAAGCTACATTTAAGTTTTATTAAGTCGATAATTTCACATAAATTTTCAGTAATGTCAAGTCTTACGGCAATGTTTTATAGAAGTATATGACTTTTGAAATAGACGGTTCAAATTGAAATATTATTTTTAACATCATACAAACGTTCAACTACTTTACAAGCTTCGTTACCTAATTTCCCCGCAATTGACATATGCCTGACATCATTCAGAGTAAATACATATAAAACAGACCAACCATTATGTTTAGCTTATTTCACGGTCCTCAAACATGGCGTCACAATAAGAGCAAACATTTAATTAGTTAATGATAAGCTGAATAGTTCTAATGTGGGTGTGACAACTATCACTTTTTGCTGCCTATGTGTCGCATTAGCATATTATAGTACCTTTTAATTAGGTAATTACTGGTTATTAGGACTTGTGTCACGTATAGTAAGTTGATAGGTAATGGCATCATTGACAATAGTTCTACCTAGTTACCTGCTTCTTTTGAATCTTTATATTTAAGAGAAAAAAACCTACAGAATTTTATCTCGTGTCGATCATCATGGTCATCACCTTTTTGTTAAGAGTCAACATTTTGCGTCTTCCATACTTACTTCTCAGTATTCTCTTCTTTCTAGTTAAATCTTCTCTCATACAGTCCATATGCCGTTTCTTTGATCTGTTGATCCCTAATTACTATCTGGATTTGTAAACTATCCTTGTTAATCTACTGCTTCTACCATAGGTTTTTGCATCCAGAAACAGAATCTAACAATTAAACTACACTGACCTGTTCCTATATAGGTAGGTGCCCATAAAACAATATATTAGAGACCATTAGGTGCACCACAGGAACAAATCAATAAAGTTGGAATGGTAATAGATTAAATAATAATTGTTGCACTCATTCCTGCGGCGTACTAAACCTAGATATCCTTGCGCTAACCAGTGTAGGGTTACACGGTATGATGAAATCGGTGAAATATTTGTGTTCAACTGGATATTGTTGCAGGACAGTCCCCAGAAAACACTTATTTGCATAAATCAATCATATCGTCAGCCTAGACTGAAGTGAGTGTTGACATACTTAAACATTTTGTAGTGAAAAATCTATAGAACATTAAACATAAGACTTTACTTTTGATGACTGTGACGCAAAATGATCTGCATATAGTCCCAATATTACGTCGAAAGATGGAGGTTCTGCGCAGACTTGATAAATAAATAATTTTCACTATTTTTGTATTTTTTTTTTTTTTGGGTGCGTGTCATAACATATAAAGTTATTTGGTATATTTTCATTTCAATAACATTCATAAGATATAATAAACGTCAGATATACCAACTATTGCTATAATTTTTTTACTTAAAAAGTTTATATACTCTAAAACTTATTTCGTATAACGTTATTGGATATAAAGTTTATTTCATCGAAAATCATTAGGTCTATCGTTTAAAATATATATTTGTCGCAGCTGTATCGTTTAACACACTGTTAGTATTACAAGTTGGCACGGCGTATTGAAAAACGTTACTGTGATATAATGCGGCTGCGGAGTCTCGCGGCTGGTGGTTAGAATAGTGAGCATTAAAACGCGATGGCGAACGAACGAAGCGATCATGTGGGTGGTTAGTTTAGAACAATGACCATTGAAGTGTAAAGGCGAGCGAGTGACGCGAGCGTGCTGCGGCAGCGGCCGCCGAGCGCCAGATCCCCTTCTAATGTTAGTGAATTAAACTGTTTTAATAGGTTCGTTTGTACTACGGAACCATCAGTGCACGAGTCTGACTCGCACTTGCCAAGTTTTTTTTTTTTTATAAATAAATACAAAACATAATTTCTCTTAAATCTAAATGAGTTCATAATTCGAAAATTAATTGTCTTCTTTCTTTGCTCACAGCTCCTTCAAAACCTGGGCAAGGTAGACCGGACCCTCGACGACATATTCGAAGAACACCTGCAGAACTTCAACAGGCAACACCAGCAGGCTACCAGGCTACAGAAGGAGTTTAACAACTACATAAGATGTATACGAGGTGAGAACCCTTTATTTAGTTACGCAAAGAAGCATAAAAAGATGGTAACTAAGGTATTGCTTCAACCTTTTTGAGATTTACGAAGACCAATACATTTCAAATTTCCATCGTACTCTTTGAATTTATTAGTGATCGGCATAGCTGATCTATGGCTTTCCATACATTTCTTCTCAAAATGAGATTACTTCTTGGCTAGGGCCTCAGGTAGGCGAATTGAAAAGTGGTAGGTCAAGAGCTCTTAACGAAGTCCATTTTACGACCTAAACTGAACTGTAAGAGGGATGGATCTATATAGAGCGTATAACTCCATCCCTTTTTTTTACACTCGCACACCTGACATTTAAACTCGCCATGTTAAGACCCCAGATCACAAAAGAGTGTCCTACGTAATTTGGTTTACCTAGAATACTTACTTTTTGCTCCTCTCTTCCTCAGTACTCATGATATCTTCGTTCATCAGTGCTTTTACCATTCCGACGCATATTTTTCTACTTTGAAACGTCTACTTATACGAACGAGTTTTCTATTTGGGGCAATCTAAAATACCGATCAAGTCTCAGCGGTTGCGCTCGGAAAGATTGTAAAATTGTCGTCATGTGCGAAACTGGACGGCCAGTTTTCTCATAATACTTAGCAGCTAGTTTGACCTGAGACGCAGGACGTGGCTGATCATTTCATCTCCACATCCTTTGTACCATTGTATGGACACAAAGAACCAGCATTCAAGTTCCAAAGTAGTCTTCCTGGTACTCCGGTTATAGACTTTCGCTAAATTGCGTCAATCCGATCAAAGGAATGATGAGTAACTAATATTCGGATGTGCTGAGATTCTTGAACTCCTTCTGGGTGTGTGCCAAGTGTGTGCACATTTGCTACGACAAACAGTTCGCAGCTTGTAATTAGGTCTAGAGTAGTCAAAAAAAACTGGACGAGTTGTATTGAAAAACGCGGTGAAATCTCTGAAGATAGAAATGACTCAGACACATTTTATAACTATAAATGATGCCCATCATTACTAAAAGATATCTCTACACAGTCAAAGGCTTTATTAAAATCGAACGAACCGTAGAGCTACCTTGCCTTACTCTGTATCTTCATATAGGCCTAGAACTGTACATAATATTTTATCAAATTTAATTTTATGTCTCTTACCTTCGCCAGCGGTGCAAACAGCATCCAAGACGCTAATGGAGGCGATAACGGAGGTGTACGAAAGCAGCTGGTCCGGACACGACCTGCTGTACGTGCAGGCTCAGAACCTCGAGATGCTGTGGCAGGACTTCTCGCACAAGCTCGGCGACCAAGTGCTCATACCGCTCAACACGTACACCAACCAGTTTCCTGAAGTCAGGGTGAGTTTGAAGATGGATCAGTGGAGTTCTTGTTTCATGAGGCTCTTCTTTCAGTGGTAGTAATGGAATCGTTTAAATATTCCAAACTAGCAGCAGATTCGCCTGTGTGAAAGTTGAAAATTATTCCCTGGGAACTCCCGAGGCGAAAAGTATGCTTTCCAGCACATTGTCTACTCGTATACCAAGTTTGATCCGAGTGAAGAGGTAACAGGCGGAGAGTCATCAGTTATTTTCTCATTTGTGATATTATTAGTAGATGTGTAAGGATGTGTAAATCTGTAAATTTGGATGTTTTATAATCAATCACGGCTTATCGGCTAAACAGATTTGGATAGAACTTGGCACACGTAGATGTCACGTCCTGGATAAAAACGCAAGATAGTGGATAGTATGTCTTGAGGTTTTTTTCCGTTCTCTAAGGTTGATTACTAAGATTTGTTCGATGCAGATTAGTGCCTGAGATAGTCTTTTGAGGAAAGAACCACACAGATATGAGTGGACCTGTCCAATCAGCTTGCACTGATTTGTCAGTATTTGTGCAGCTCAACTCAAGGAGCTTAATATAAGATCGTCAAAATATGTTCAATAGGAGCTGTTTTGTTAATGATATTTGAAGCAGAAGCTTCGAAATATACGACATAATAAATCCCAAATTAGTTCCGCGCAGTAGTTATTTAGCGCTGTAGCCATCGACTTTCCATTACCCTGATTACACCATCAGTAAATTACGAATATGCGAGTTTGGTTAGCCTAACCACTACTTCCACTATCTAAATCATGCAGTGGATTTAGGACCAGCTAATTAACCCATAAATAATGTGATGATGAGTTAAATGATTTGGGTGAATCAAATGAATGTTTTTATTAACCTTTTAATTATTTTAATTGGGTCTAAACGAGGTTAATTACACATAAGTTTAATACTCGAATAGTTTTACCATAATTATACCACTGATCAAAATAAATGTGCCTGTAATTAATAATTTTATATATATATTTACAGAAAAAGATCGAGAAACGTGGTCGCAAGTTGGTAGACTACGACGGTCAAAGGCATAGCTTCCAGAATCTGCAGTCGAACGCTACGAAAAGAAGGGATGACGTTAAGGTAACAAGACCACATTGTTTACTTATAAACATTCAATTTTGACAGCATAAGTCACTGACTCCTGGAAACTGTCGAGCTACAAGCAACAGTTTTTGTAGCTTGATGGATATATATGGAGTATTAGAAGAATAAATCGAGTGGAAATGCACCAACCAAGTAACATGAGATAAAGGCAGTGATGGCTATGAAATGAATTATGTGCGAACATTGGTCAACAAAAACATGAGAGACAGAAGAAAAGAAAAGAGAAAGCATTCGTCATTCATGTGTCTACTACTGGCTATATAGGTTTTCTACCTAGGCATCGTCAAAACGACATGTGCTGTGCTTCTCCAGTTCATTGGATTTCTGCGATCTCCACCTGGTCAAAGCAGAACAATGTGTGACTAGCTATTGTTGGTACTTACCACTTCTGAAACAAAAAAAAAATCTAATTATATTCGCCATTCTACAAACGTATTATGTTCATCTTCCAGGTGACCAAAGGCCGAGAACAGCTAGAAGAAGCCAAGCGCACATACGAGGTCCTGAACTCCGAACTCCACGACGAACTGCCCGCACTCTACGACTCCCGCGTCCTATTCTACGTTAACAATCTGCAAACACTCTTCTCGGCCGAACAACTGTTCCATTCTGAAAGTCATAAGGTGAGGAACTTGGTACGAATACGATATTTTCTACTTCGTTTGTCTTTTCCCTGATAATTAATCCCTAAACTTGCTGTAGCTTTCATCCTCCGATTAGTATAGGACCTAAAATAGTACCATGTGGTACGCCAAATATCATTTGAAAACAGTTGTAAGGGAGATGTACTTGGCACTTGTATTTAGCAAGAAGTTATGCTTCTAATACGAATAAGAGTTTCCTACTAAACTGCCAGTATCTGTTCTCGTGTCCAAAAGTTATAAAACCTTCCTATTACTAATTAACTTTGATGCGGATGTTTGAAATTAATTGCCTTTGACAAATTTAAGGAAACTCTGTCTTATGCAGCAGATTATATGTAAATGGATGCCGATGATTGGTATCATCTGCTATTTCATTGATATTGTTATAACTGTCTCTTATTACTGCTGGTTTCTAGTTTCTGTGTTTCCTTTGTTATTCCTAACGTCTTGTGTTATGTATCAGTAATGAATGAAGGTTATTTGGTATTGGTTCTCTCAGTGTGACTTACATAGTGGTGTAACTATTTTTTTTTGTTCGTTATAGGTTTTGTCATTTATTTGCTGTGGTATATGGTTTTAATAAAACAATGGTTTCTGAATCTCAATTCCAGGTATTTGGCGAACTGGAAGCGATAACGGACAAGCTAGCCACGGACTGCCAGCGCGGCTCGTACAGCAAGAAGGCAAACAATTTAAGCATCAACATGAACAACATCTCCCCGGCCTCCTCGCCCAACGCGACCCTCAACACGCACAACGGAAAGCCTGCTTCACCCACCGATACTGTACAGAGTAAGTTGGGGACATCTGCTCGTGGGGCCTGGGAATGTAGGGTAAAGGGAATTGGGTTCTACTGTCTGTAAAGTGCCAAAATGAAGGATTAAATATTCTGTGTGTTGAAAATCTAAGGACCGGCTAGTTAGAAATTTAGTATAGTAGGGTAGATAGTGCAAGGAATGTAATAGCCTAAGGCATTAAGTCCGCCTTTGTTTAATGTTTTTTTAAATAGCGCATAGTTTCAATAAAGAAATAATAATAAAGGGATTTCCAGTTGACAAATGAATGAATAATAAAAATTGATTTTGTATTATTTATTTGTTAATTGGAAATACTAGAACAGAAATTAAAGTAAATAATGATATATTTTTTTTTTAATACTTCAACAAAATTTAATGGGTTAAAAATGCGGACAGTACAACTCAAATGATACATTTCGTATATTTTCAATTTAAAATAAAAAGAGCTCAGATTAAAAAGCCTCGAAACTATGGTTTTGTTTTTGTGTTGTGTTCGACTAAATAATTGGATTGAAATGTTTTGAGTGGTTGCTTTCTAAAAATAATCAATGAAATAATTTTAGCTTTTAGCATTTATTCTAATTAATTGAGAGATGATCGAGATACAAAATTATTCAGATCAAATAAAGATATTCTGATTAGACAGAATTAGTTTAAGAAAAATATTTCGAAGAGATTTTCAAATATTTTTTTTTTCTTAAATAATTATTTTTTAGAAACTTCGTCATTTCTCAATACCATATTAACAGATAATCGATCTCATAATTAATTTACTTTGTCACTTGCTCGATAAAAAAACAACTATGCCGATTAGGAGGCAGTTAGATTGTTTGAATTAAAATCAAATTTTAAATTACTGAAACTTGTCATGAACATAAAGTAATTAAGAGGTCGAGTATAGCAGCATGTTCTGAGTGTCCGTGTGCGTGTGTGTAGCGCCCCCCTCCCCCGCGCTCAACGGCTCGTCCCCGTCGCCGTCGCCGCCGCCCGACGCGGCCGCCCCCGAGACGCCCCCCGCGGCCGCGCCCCCCTCACGCAGCGAGTCGCGCAGCGAGAACCGCGACGCCCCCTCAGCGCTCGCCAAAACTGAGCCCCCCACGCCGCCCGCCAAGAGAGAAGATAAAGCGCCTGCATCACCGCTCACCAACAACAATGTAGAAAAGGAACTCGGCGACAAGAAGGTGGAGGAACTGTACGACATACCCGTCGGTGAGTATGCCGCCCTGGTACTTTTAGACGCGCGAGAACACATGGATTTGCTTCAAAATGTAGCTGTCGACGATCCTCTTCAACTATTTCTGCGATCTTCGCACGGTTTATGGTTTCCTAGTACTTTTAATTTGTAGGTGATGAACTGTGGAGTCGGCAAGCTCTTCAATTTTGGTCCTGAAATTCAGATTCAGCTGTTTCATTGCACTCTTCAAGAGTTTGACATCCTAGTATTTCTTAATAAATATATATGACAAATCAATCTTCAAGCTTTAAGCCAGAAATTCAGTAAGAATTCTATTTCTAAGTGAATAGGCTCATAATAAACTAGTGCGCCTCACCATCAATGATTGCATCACTGCTTACCATCAGGTGGGATCGCAGTCAAGCACTGGTTTATATCAATTTAAAAAAAAATACAGCAGGTCATTTCTTCTAACTTCACATGGTTTCTGGAAACCTAGTACTTTTAATAAGGTAATGAATCTTCAAGTACGAAAAAATGGTGAGTAAAGGGGGAGAATGTATCAGATATATGGTACTAATTTTAATGTCGTGGTAGATAGACGCATGGCTAAACCTATTTTTCTAATAGCTACTCAAATGCAAATTTGTATTTTTAATTCAATCACATCAAATATTGTAGTATGCAGCAAAACGCCCCCACTGTATTAAAAAGTTAAAGTCACTATGCCACAGCAAAACAAATTCAAAAGTTCAATTCATACATTAGCCACAGTGCAACTTTACTCAGTAGTCCCAACACGATATATTTGCAAAATGTCGCACAACCACTGTTCAGTAGACAAATAGAAAGTCACAATTCTCTCAGGGTCGCCAGTCCCGCCGGAGAAGTCAAATAATAACACAGAGGAAAAGAGACAAGTAGATGTAGAACCAAAGGACGAGAAAGGGAAGCAGAATGACAGTGACAACAAGACCGACGAGGTTTACGACATACCTATAGGTAAGTGATGGGTCTGGAGAAAGTATAAACGAAGAAGTAGGATGTAGAAATTAAAAACTATAACTACCCGCATTAAAACAAAAAAAACAACGTATCAGGCAAAGATCATATATGTAAAAATCAACTAGCTAAAAAATAAAACAGTCGTTTCGTACATTTTTGTTGATAAAATGTAGAAACAACAGATCTTTTACTTTTATTACATTTCCTTCGTTTATATTTCATAGATACGCTAACAGACCTTGTACATAAGGCCTGTTCACACTAAAGCATATAACAGGCATATCTTACAACCGATTCATTCAAACGAATCCAATTTGAAATGATTAAACATATTGAATACTAAATTTAAAATGATTCAATAAATTTTGCAACATTTTGTAAATATGATTTTGTCGTGTTATTTTCGCATGTTATTTGGTTTTATTCAAAAGTCAACCATATAAATAAGAATAAAATTTGAGTGAAACAGTGGTGTGAATGGGTCTTCTTAAATCTTAGTAAATAAAGCACATCGGTGGGGGACCTAACAGCTCATCGCTTTTATCGTAAGTTATATACAATAACAAAACTTTACTTATTTATAATAAATATGTTTTTGGTCGACGGATAAATAGTGTTTATCATATTCAATTGGAGGTATATAGTTGTTTCATTTTTGCATGGCATAAGCGGTTATTGCTACTTTTTTATTTAATTTATTTCTTGATCATGGATACAAAGTCTTTCAGTTGGAATAATAGATATTACATGTTCTGAATAGTTAATTTGTTTACCATTAGAATATCAAGTCAACCATCTCGGCAAACTTCGCTGAGGTAGTCAAAACTACAATATTATTCTCAGCTCCATTTTTACTGAGATCGCATCTGTTTTAATGATTCGACATATTGTCCAGTTGCGCAGACACTTGAGATACAAAACTACACCACTTTTACATCACAATATCCACTAGGAATCAATTTGCGAATAATTAAAACAGCCACTGAACTTTACTCGAAGAAATCCCGCCAAAAATTTCGGTCATTGCTGCATCCGGTTAGTGCAATTGGAACCCCAACATTTAAATTTTTACATTTTTAGGGTTCCGTATGTCAAAAGGAAAAAACAGATCCCTTATGGGATCACTTTATTGTCCGTCCGTCTGTCTGTTTGTCAAGACCCTTTATCTCGGGAACGCATGGAAGTATTGAGTTGAAATTAAAACCATATACTCAAGTTTGCTATATCTTGAAGCTGTGAAAAGAATCACATTTTTAGGTTAACGAAAAAAAGATACGGCCGTTTATGTCTCAAAAAACGTATATTTGGACACACTGGAGGAAACCAAAATTCATAGGGTACTTCCCGTTGACCCAGAATCCTGAAATTTTGCATAAAACAAGGTCTTATAGCCCAAGTATAAGAATAAATCTGATAACTGTATTGCTACGTCACAATAAAAAAAAAATTGCGATTCGGAAAAATCTTCCAGACTCCATTCGGGAATGCAACTGTTTACATAGGTAAGTTTGTACGGAACCCTCAGGGTGCGAGTCCGAATTACACTTGCCCAGTTTTTTTATTATTGCAACACTGTGACTCTTGAATTTAAATCTCTAAAAGAATCCTCCCTCAGTTCACCAGCCCCACAGCTGCATACAAAATCAAAAAGTTATACTGAAAACCGTACCGTAGTTGTAAAAAAGCTATGCATATTGAATACCGTGCATAACTTTTTTCCTTATAACACATAGGAACCTGATTAATAAACTGTGTTTCCTTTATCTACACTAATATTAGTGTGTTTTATCTACGCTTACTTTTCCTCTTTAAAAAAGAGGTAAAAGATATCGGTAATTCTTTTTTTTTTTTTTTTTCACAGCTATCACACAACGCCGTCTAGTCCCAAGCTAAGCAGAGCTTGTGTTATGAGTACTAGACAACTGATAAAAATACTTATATATTTCTAAATACTACATACATATTATAGATAAATTACACCCAGACACAGAACAAATGATCGTGCTCATCCCACAAACATTTGTCCTGGGTGGGAATCGAACCCACGACCTCCGGCATAGCAGTCAGGGTCACTAACTACTAGACCAACAGGCCAGTCAAAAACTTTCTTTTACCAGTTAGCTAGTAAAAAAGTTAAATAATTCCTGATTGACATAGGGTATATTTGATTGTGATTAATAATATTATTTTACGCCAAAATTAATTGTAATACAGCAAAATGATTGTAGGTCAGCTAGTCTTGACGTATTAATTCAGAGTGTCAATGACCGATATTGCCATACTAAAACGCAACAACTGTAGAAAAAAATAAGACAATAATAAGTTTATTTATAGAAAATATTTTAGAAAACTGCTTTTTTAATATATATAATGGTATGTATAATAATAATAATGCTATATCCTTATTTATATTCACTATAGGTTTACCAGCTGATTATAAACGTATGTAAATATTTATGTAATATGTATGGCTTTCTCTTTTTAATTTGTGTGCAAAAGATTTCGCTTTTTAGTTGTTTTACGCATACGTATTTGTTAACCAACATTAAAAACTTACTTACTTTTTTATTTAATATATTATATATGCAGTAATTTGTTTACCGTGGGAAAAGATCATACTACTTAAAGAATTAATTATTTACATATAGGATTAAAGTAAGTGTCTATACAAATCTCAGATTTAAATGATTTTTTGTTTGTTTTTTAAATTACTCACACTAACATTCAGTTGATTCATGCTCATTTGGTTAGGATTTCCAACCTAACCGAATGAGCATGATGCAACTGAAATGCTGGAGTGGGCTTCTTCCCGCTCCAGCATTAATCGGTATAAAACAAGGCAGATTGATGGAACTCGCTATTTTTTTTAAAGTTAATAATATTAAATAATATTTTTTTCTATTTTTAAATGCTTTTTTTAAATAAATAGTTTAAAATATGAACATTATGTTAAGAAAACAAAGCAAATAATTATAAAATTTATTTTTCTTATCACAAATGTAATTAAATAAATTGTGTTTGTGGTTCTAACTGGCTGAGCAGATACTAGGGCCAAAATAAAAATAAAAACATATTCAAATAATATTAGATTTTTCAACAGACCAAAATGAACAGGTTTTCAAAAACTAAGGTTCTCAGTCCCATAAATTTATTGGCCTAGTGATTGAACATCAATAATGGCCCTGCTAGTTCCACTTCCAGCCACCAACTTAGATAAATTTATGGTTACTTACTTTTTCACATTACACCAAAAATCAAATATCCAATTCCCACGGTAAACATTCCAACACTAACCCCCAAAATAAGGCAGCCGCCCCTCACAATGGAGTGTCCCCCCTCACAACGTAGTGTGCCCCCCAGGGGCCACGCTGGCGGGGCTGCCGCCGGGCACACTGTACCGCGTGCGCGCCACGTACCGCTACACGCGCGAGGACTCCGACGAGCTCAGCTTCGACGTGGGCGAGGTCATCCGCGTCGTGGAGTACGACGATCCAGATGAACAGGTAGTTAGTACCTCTTTGATGAACCTTCTACATATAACCACACACCAAAAGACACAATTATGCCACATGTTATGAAAGACTTATATCTAGACTGGACTGTGTGCCGCATGCTGATCGAGCGGTGGGCCAGTAAAAGCTCACACACACAAGCGGCATTTTGCCAACGGCAGAGTTAACAGCAGCCGTCGACCCGTAACGACACTTGCTGTTGCGTGCCGCATCCACAATTTTTTCAGTCGACTGCAAATTACTCAAGAGTATGCATGCTTCGGAAATTTGTAAAATGAGTTTTAGTGACGAAATTGATTTCAACACCATTGGTTGACAAATTAAAAGCAATAACAATCTTTCTTCTTCGGAATCCATTGATGCTAGCTGCCGTACATATTTAAAGTTAGAATGTCGACGGCAACGGCCGACGCTTCGACGGCTACCGCCTACCCGTGTCGATGGCTGCAGTTACCTCTGCCGCTGGCAACATACCGCTTGTTCGTATGAGCTCTAAAACACAAAGTTGATGCCCTGAAATCGCACGACGGTGTTGCGGCAGACCAAGAGAGAGTTGGCGAAACGGCTTAGGTGTCTTCCTTAGAAATTGGCAAGAAATTGTTCAAAGCCGGAACAATTTAAAGAAGCCTCCATTCTTTTCATTGTTCCGGCTCTGAGCAATTTTTTTGCCCAGCAGTGGGACAATATAGGCTAGATATAATAATAATAAAATGTCTAGCATAGGGTGATGTCGGGCCACGGATGATGGTGATACAGTACATAAATACAGTAATGACGTAAAAGAAAAGCTCAGAAGAAAGAGCTAAAATATTATTGTGCTTATCAAGCACTAGCGGCTTGGAACAACTAAGTAAAAATATTTCCCAATTCACATTTGCTAAGTTTTAAATCTTGCCCTAGTCCTGCAGTACCTACAATGATAATAAATTTAGAAATTGGGTTTTTTTGACAGTTGACTTCAACTGACGGCTCTAAGTACAATCGGCAAAATAAATTAGTATGCAGCCAGTGAAGAAATTAACTTTTTTTTTTCATTAGGGTTCCGTAAGATAACGGGAGCTTATTGCTATCACTCCACTGTCCGTCTGTCTGTCACCAAGCTGTATTTATGAACCGTGGTAGCTACACAATTGAAATTTTCACAGTAGAAGTATTTCTTTTGCCGTTACTGTTATAAATAATAATAATAACAGAAAAATAAATATTTAAGTGGGTCTCATACAACACACGTGTTTATTTTGCCGTTTTATGCTACGAACGGTACGAAGCCCTTCGTGCGCGAGTCCGATTCGCACTTGCCGGCTTTTTTTTAAATTCGTTTATTCGTTTATTTTTTACTTATACACTGATTCAAATTACTTATCAAGCTTAAAACCTTATCTAAAGCAAAACTTTTCAAAAATTTCAGGAGGAAGGTTGGCTGATGGGCATCAAAGAATCAACCAATGAAAAGGGAATGTTCCCCGCGAACTTCACGCGGCCAATATGAAGCGAGGCGCACACAGCAGAGTGAGTGACCTAACTCGATAGCCTAGGTACCGTAACAACCGATTTTTACTACGAACTTTCTTCTACCGTATAATTTTGATTAATTTTACGTTAACGTTTCAAAAAAACTATGTTTATAACTTTAGTCTAGTTGTTGAATGTTAATAGATTATATATTATTTATTATTTTTTGTGTTGTATTACAACGAATTATGATAAATCGTAACCGTTTAACAGCGTTTGTATATACAGTGTATGAGTAACTTCGTATCATTATTTAGTCACTGCTCGGTGTAGGGTGGAAATATTATTTGACTTATTGATTATTCCATGTCACATTTGTTGTAGGAAACATCACTTAGAATGTAAAGAATCAGTTACTTTAACAAAATCATAAAATCATCTCATAAATGATTGCGGTAATCAAAATCGTTATGACGTATTGTTGCAACCGCGCGTGACTCTTTAATTTAAACCTTATATGAAGGCTATAAGTCACATGTTTTAGTTCGTGATCGAATCAAATATATCACACGTTAACTATCGTGAATCAAGTGTGTTTCCTACTCCTCGATTCTTCAATATTTATGACAATAATCTTAAAAGATTATGAAATTGTATAAAAATTAAAATCGAAATTGCTCATGTGTAACAAATAAATATTTTACATTATAAAGTGACCTTAAATTTTATTGAATAAATGAAAATTATTGACGAACAATTCGAATAAGTATTTCAAGTTATCAAAATATGTATTCAGTATTATTTATTACGTATCGATTTTTATAATTATATTATTCTGGTCCACTTTTTTCTTTTTAGATATAATATTATCTTCTTGTATTGTATTTACGAGTTTAAAAATTAACGCTTCCTCGAAATAAGGTAAAGCAAAACAGCTGCTTTACAATTTCTTTTAAATTATGAGATTATACGATATTAAGCCTTTACAGCATTTTAATGCTGCATTTTTATACCATCACTTCGCCTTTCAATCTCTTATTACATTTCCGACGACGCATTTTATTTCAATTTTTGATTGCATTTTCAAAGCGAGGTCTTAACACATAATCATTATATAAAAAGAGTTAAGTTTTAATGTATATAAAATTGATTTTAGATTTTTTTGTTGACCCCATATTATCATATTGTTAATATAACATAGGGACTAAATCAATCGAATATTATAGCTTTTGAATAAACAACATTTTCTGTTTAAGTAGGTTTATATATTCTGTTAAATTTAACTGTATTAGAACCAGATACTAACTGTAATATAGTGCTTATGAATAACGTCAGAATATTTTTTTAACTGAAGGTGTTTATGAATAACAAACGAATTTGGACGTTGCCACGTATTAAATGACAGACGCTCAAATTTGTAACAAAAATATATTTGATTTCTCGACAATTATATCATAATGCTATAAATTATTCATTTATTTATTTATTTACACCTTCAGATTAAAAATAACATTGAAATTATAGCAGACTTTATGTGCCCAGATCAAACATTGATATTAACGCCAGTGTCAAATGAGGTGCTTTGAAAGTGTACATAATTATATATTTTAATCTCATATTTTTAGAATAAGATGATTTGAATTGTGTTCCATTTTGAAAATCAACTTCCCAGAATGTTTCCTGTTGCCAACATTATAAATAATAGTTAGGCAACACTGACGATTAAAATATTTTATCATTTTAACTTTTGTGAGAAAAGGAAGCTCGATACGTCGTGCTTCTTGTGTGTGGAATTATGAAAAATATATAAACTAGTTTAATTTAACAATGTTTATAATGACGGGCCACTTTAACATATTGCCAGCAAATTATAGCTGCTCAAAAAAAGTAGCTCCGCCTTTTATCAATCATTAGAACAACCAACTTTTATACAAATTTTTGAAAGACCTATATTGACCTTATCAGATTTTAATATCAATTTTAACGATTGACTGAAGTTTTTGTAGGCAAGTGTTGAAATGTTGCGATATTGTGTAGGAGTACAATCCGACATGTTGAAAGTTGTGGCTTTATCGTCAGTGCCATGCAATGTCCATATGTAATGTTAATTTATAAGTTTGTTAGGACTTGTACAGTTTTTACAAGTGGAAAATAAAATATTTCGAAAATGTTTGGTTTTTATTTCACTAAGATCCAGTAAACCGTGGAAATCAATAGTCTAATTTACACACGTTTAATAACATCACACCCACTACTACATAGAAATACAGTAATAAAGCAAAATGTTTCATGAAGCTGAAAATGCAAATGATTTTTAAAGTACACCCGTGTTACGGATGTTGCCTCACTGCTAGGTAAAGATCTCCCTCCATCCTCTATAATAATGCCAGCAAGACTGGATTTCGGACCCATCCAAAGAACGGTTTTTTTTTAATGTTCAAATTAAGTTGAAGAAGCTAATCTCGTCATAGATATGGCATAAATTCAATAAGGTCTAGCCAGTAGAAGAAATGAAAAATATGCAAAACCCCTATCATCATTCTCTATGATACAAGGCGACCCTGTCCTTTGGTCCTCCTGTCTTGTCCACAGCTCGTTCGTCTTATAAGAATAGGAATATTTTATTTCTGCATTTAAACCTGATTCATTTAAAGTGAAAACTGCGTGTCCGAACATGACCTCGTCGCTAGATTGCGCTGAATTCCACATTTTTCGTTTATCTTGTTTTAGTGTACGTTGGAATCGCACAATTTAATTCCACCAAGTGCGTTCCATCATCGAACCACTAGACCTTGCGCCACCGGTACATGGTGGACATACCACTCATATGTAGAAAGCGTTTTAGGAATACTTTCATTATATGTACAGTTAAAAAGTGGAATTCCCTGTCGGTTGTGTTTCCTGATAGCTACGACCTAGGGGTCTGTAAGTCAAGTGTTAGGTTACTTCTAGGCAAGCGTGCTTCATTGTCGGCTACATTTTCGCTTACCATCATGTGAGATAGTGGTCAAACGCGAGCCTATCAATAATAAATTTTGAAAAAGTGTATTTTGTTTCTAACTTATAATTTTATACTAGGTACATAAACAGTCAGAACTAGGTGGATCTTGAGACAATAATTTGATTAAGTTCAATAAAATGGAATGTTAGAATTTAGCCTCCTATTTTGGGGCAATCACGTAAAAAATATGTTATTCATTTCGAACAATGAGAAATTGATGGTCTTGTAGTAATTGATTTTGGAAATGTTTAGTTACTTTCATTTTTGGGATAGGTATCGAATAATTATATACTTTCATACGCATTCAGTAATGAAAAAATAATATTTTGATAATATTACAAACATCGAGCAAACATTACAAAATATTCCTATTTCCTTGGCCATACTTAGTTATTTGTAAACATTCGGTTGTTCATTCCCGCTTACCTTATTCAATAGGGTGGGTCTCCTTAGCTCGTAAATCGATGTACCAAATTTCATAAAACATGTCGAAGATTCATCCTCCAGAATCTGCTTTCAAATGAAGAGGTTTTAATCTTTCGAGAATTCTAAAAACTTCTTTCTATGTATTCTTCTATCACTAGTATAGAAAAACTATTTCTGAACGAAAGGCTAAATGCCAGACGCGATACGTTTCACGCAAGGTTGTGTATTGTTTGACATTTCATGAAAATCAATAATAGTGAAGAATGCGAAATGAAACGTCATTTTATGATTGATTGATGTTCTCAATTTTGGACTCTGTAAAAACTGCGGGAATTTTGTGTGAATGAAAAACATGGTGTTTAGTTCGAAATATGTGTTAAAAATGTGCCGGAATATAATTCGAGTGTTCCGGTAGCCAACTGGCAATGTTGTTGACTGACAAAGTAAGAAATCAAGCAATAATTAAAAACGTACGCACAGTGGATTTATTTGTTTTGTTTTCAGTGTTTTCAAAATCATTTAATTATTTACAGGAACTTGAACTTCAATAATATCCTGAAAAATCTGTAAAGTAAGTAATGATTTATATTACAGTCCTTTAAAAAAATTAGGGAATCTTCGTACACATTGATCACGGGCGGGTCTATAATCTATTGTTTTATTTTTGCCTACTTTTTTTTGTTGTTGTTTATGTTTACTTTTTTTTATTACTCACAGGGAATTCGGCCAATGATTAGCGAGTAAGCGAAATGGCAGTGAAGGCATGTCCTATAGTAAGTTATTATGTTTTATTTTTGTTTTATTTCCATTTTTAATTTTTGTTTACTTAAATAGTATGAGAAAAAAAATCACTAAGACTAAAAAGTTTTGGTACTAGAAACAAAACTTGCCATACTTATAGATTCCACGCTCCAGTATGAACTACAGGGTAACTGTCAAACATAACTTATTTTTGGAAAATCTACTTTGAAAATATTGATATTGCTAAGTATATTAAAGACTGGTTGATTGTTGGTGGATTAAACAAAAAAAAAAAATTAGAAAAAGGCATAAAAAAAAAATATTAACTCACCTGTTTTTCAATATAAGAATAGACCTGTGAAAACAATATAAACAAAGGTAGAAAAAAAATAATACAACATTATTTTTAGTATAATTATGTGAAACCTGAATATAGTTTGTTCAGAATCAGTAGCTGAATTGATTCTAATAATTTTGACATTATGTTATATTTTTTCCAAAAAATATTTAATAAAAGTCACAAGTTGGACACCACCGACACTAAGTACAACACAGGTCACGGCAGGTCATTGCGGGCATTAAGTGTCAGCACACAGCTGGATGTGGGAGCAAAACAACCCCTCAGTCGCCTGAATGGCCCAGTGACTATGTATTTGTGCGGTCAACCAGGTAACATAACAAGCTTAGAACTTTGTGATTTTTCATGATACAGTTATATTCTGTACATAAAAATAGGCACTAGACACGTGTTTCGGGTTTGGCATATACTAAAACTAAAAATGAACCTCTATTTCAGCTATTTCTCATGGTCACATTATAATTTTAAAATGGCTGGACCAAATTTTAATATCTAATTCTTTTTATATTGTGTTTACCAGCATACAGGGAATATTGTAAAAAAAATACATTATTAGGGTAGGGTTTGTAGGTGGGGTAAGTAGGTGGGTAGGTCGGTGGGGTAAGTTGGTGGGTAGGTAGGTAAGGTAGAGTAGGGTAGGTAGAGAGTAGGGTAGAGTGGGGCAGAGTAGGGCAGAGTTGGCTAGAGTAGGGTAGGGTGGGGTAGAGTTGGGTAGAGCAGAATAGAGTACATGTATCGGCACGGATCTTGAGCGCTCGGCGAAAGAGTGGAGATCGCTTTGCGAACGCATTTTTTTTTTTAAATGTACTCCTATTTTATTTTTTCTTTTACCTAGTACCTAGTAGGTACCGATAGTACCGATACCTGTAGTCAGTTGACGGGAGCGCTGCCGCGGGCAAAATCTAGTTTTAAATAAATATGTGTCTCTTATATTAGAATGCCTTTTTTTAGAGAAATCCGATATGTCTGTTACATTCGTACAGGTGCCACAGACCATGTTGGACTTCTCTTTCATAATAGCAGTTTTAAAGCTTTATAACTTTGTTGTTGATGAAGATATTTTTTTTCCTCTTTGTTTATCAGAGCTAAAACGTATTGCATAAGCATGCATTTTTTTATTTGCTCAATTAGCAAATATAAAAAATACATGCTTGTTCCCAAAATAATGTGTTATTAGGGTACATGTAAAAAAAAAAATACCCGACTGTAAAAAATAACTTTATATAAAACCTGAAAAGCAAAAAATAAATTCAGTCCAGTAGTGTAGAAACCAATTCAATTGCATTAATTTACACACATAAAATAACTAGTAATATACTAGATCTTACTTCCGTCATCCGTGTGGTCTCGATGTCGGAGAATATTATTGCCGTATCAAAGTAGCTGTACTATTATTTGTATGAACGCTCGCGGACTGTGTCTGTACCGAATCCGAGCTACGTATGAGCAGAGAGCGGGGCTGGGTATTGTAAAAAGCTCTTTGAAAACATCGGTCCAACCAGAATTCTTTACTTAATAGCATTGCCAGTAGGCCGATTGAAAGGACTCATTTCATTATCAAGGACCAGAACACTTTACTGTGGCCACTGTGGGTGGCTCCACATTAAATAACGTTTACCAATGAGTAGCCCCTAATTGTGGCCCCTAATTTCCTTGGGTTTGGATCAAAGATCGGACTAGTGCGTAAGCAATATACGAATTCAGTCACTAAGTCAACTTTCCGAATCCGTAATATTTTTTTTTTTTTAAATTAAAAATTCATATTCATATTCAGCCTTTTAATGTTCCCACTGCTGGGTCTCAAGCCTCCTCTGTCTAGGAGAGGGAATGGGCCGTAATCCACCACGCGGGCCCAGTGCGGGTTGGTGAATGTCGCATGTCTTCGAAGTTTTGGTTCTAGGTCATGCCGAAGGAAAACATCGTGAGGGAACTCACGATGTTTTCCTTCACCGTTTTGAGAGCAGTGGTGATGAAGTAAATTACACAAAGTAATGCGCCTGGTTGGGTTAGAACCCGCAACCTACAATTCGTAAGTCGGGTTACCACTCGGCCACCACTGGTCTTTAAAAATTAAATTAATTTAATTCGGACAACAGTGATCCATATTTCGTATTACAAACAGCTTAAAATATTCTATCACTATGTAATCACGCATCAGAGATCGGAGGTAGCAAAAAGCCTTGTCCGAATTCGGTCCGAGATTTCTAAATCAATATTTTCACGGATTGGGATCGGACTCGGATCGCTCTAAAATGGGATTACTCTGACTGGGATAGGACAAGTCTTGACTGAAAATATTTTTATTGTGATCGTATGTAGGGAATGCTAGAATGAGTGGAGTAACTTGCAAAGAACATCTATCATAGTATTTTTTCATTCGATATGGGCCTCTTGTCATAAAGAATTGAAGGTTGTGGTAACATGTTACGATTTTATGCTCTTAAAGCTTCGCATAATTGATACGGCCGTAGCTACTACCCTGCTAGCAAGTAAAGAATATGATACAGTACCATGGCATATGACCACAATTAGATTTACAATTCTTGGTGCTAATCTACTCAGTATTGAAATTTCAACTGTGCACTTTGATCGGGCATCCATTTAGGTGCTACATAGTCAATGAAAACAGACAGTTTCTTTGATCAAGCTACAAAAAAAAACCACATTGTGTCATATTGCCCCATCTATTCTGCACTAGCTACACAATCTAAGCCAAGTCAAAGTTACTGGCATGGGCGGTTGTGCCAACACTTCTAGCTAAAGTTGTCTATTCAAACAAGTTGTTGAGTTTTAGCAAACAACTTTATATCTGCGCTGTTAGACTTTCATATATTCAAGCTGCCGTATGGAATACTTAGTTTGTATGAAGTCAGGTTTCTATAGATTTTGATGTTGTACAAGTACATACTGCATATATGCACATTAATATTTAATCGATCGAAGATCGTTTATTTAGTTATATACTTGAAGTGTTTGTACTTGTCTCGAGTGCACGGGCAGTGACAGTTGACAGTTGCACGCCATCGGTTGGCAGAGACGCTCGTGTTGACCTTAGCTACTAGTGACGTAACGAGCCAATGTGTTTACCTCCTGTGCTGAGCGTTTCTTGCTCTCATACTTTTACGATTACTTGCGATACACGGTCTAGATTTATTTATTACGAGCTCCGCGTGGAACTTAGTTTCTCTATACAAACTATGGACCCCTGTTTCCCCGTACAGAGTGAATTCCTGAAATATTTTCTTATTCTTGTATATACGACAGTGTCCACTCCGGTGCCACTGTCTAGTATTTCCTGCGCGCATGCGATTGTAGCATAGGTCTGTGCTTGGAAGACCGTCGCCAGTTTGCCCATGCTTAGACTAAGATTGTAGTTGTCGCTATGTACCCCTGCTCCTGTACCGGTGTTCAGACAGATAGAAAGACAGAGTTACTTTCTTAAAAAATAATAAATTGATTTAGGCCATCTTTATACTTGCGGCCTTATCGGCCTGCAACGCGCCACGCGTCTATTCTAAACTACTCAGTTGAAGAAGGATGGAGCTATACAAACTATATAGCTCCATCTCTTTTGCAGTTTAGTTTAAGTCGTCAAATGGTTCGCGTTAAGAGCTCGTGGTAGGGCCTCTGATCATACTTGCTTGAAAAAATTGCAAGCTCGGTTAAACGCGCCAAGGGTGGTACAATTCCACTTTCACATTTAAAGATTCAGGTTGAGTTCATCATCATCATCATTTCAGCCGAAAGACGTCCACTGTTGGACATAGGCCTCCCCCAAGCGTCTCCACCTGTGCGTCTCGCATCCACCGCATTCCCGCGACTCTCACCAGGTCGTCGGTCCACCTTGTGGGAGGCCTTCCAACGATGCGTGTTCCGGTGTGCGGTGGCCACTCTAGAACCTTTCGTCCCCATCGACCATCCGTTCTACGAGCAATGTGCCCTGCCTACTGCCACTTTAGTTTGACGATTCTTCGGGCTATGTAGGTGACCTTGGTTCTCCTGCGGATATCTTCGTTCCTTATGCGATCACGCAAGGAAACTCCGAGCATAGCCTAGAGCATAGTTCAGTTTCTGATGTATACCGGCACCTCAAAATTGATGTGAGATGTTGATCTTATACTCCGATAAAAATGACGCCGAATGTGGGCACGGCTTAAAGAGGACTATAACGCCTGAAGTGCGATCAGTCTCGGACTGCATACAACAGAAAGAGATACGAAAAGACATAATGCTTGCAAATATGAAGCATTTTAGCGATTTACTAAAAATTAAAAAAAAAAACTTATAAAATTAAATTAATCTTTCGAAGACCGTAATTAAAAACAAAATAGAAAGACTGAGAGATCGAACGGCGGCGTTTGCTTGGCGTTTAGTGAATTAAAACACTATATAACGATAAAAAGTTGCTTGTAAATAATCTGGCAAACAATCAGATTGATTGCATGTAAATTCGTCTGTTTTTAATCAATAAAAGTAATTTTTAGAGGAATCTTCGTGATTTTTTCTGTCGTACTCATTATCTATCTAGCATTTCTACTGAAATATAACATATATTTTTCTGATTCTGTTTATTGCAGTGGATCATATACTTTGGCGCATTATAATTCTCGCGATTAGCTATATTGTAGTCCCCATAAAACGTCGCAAACAGTTAGAAAGCACTATATTTACTATGTGCTACCTTATTCTATTACCCGAGCTTCCAGTCATATACCATATACACACCTATACACATGGTTATGTGTATGGTAGGTAGGTTAACCTAAACACTATACAGGGGGATTGTTTTACCATCATCTTATTCTTGCCCATGCTCAAATATTTTTGGGATCGGCGCCGCGAAACATATAGCAGGAGGCGGGCTACTTTTATATAAGAGGCAAATTGATACAAAAGGGACATAATGACACAAGACGTACAATGAAACAAAATAACATTGATGCATCTTTATCTTTACATAATATAAAAGACAGTCGCTTTCCGCATCAGTCTGTTTATTCGCTAACTTCTCCTAAACCACGCAACTGACGCAATGGATTTTGATACGATTTTTACTAATAGGTAGAGCGATAAACGTGGAATATGTATATAATTTGCATCCGTGTGAAGTCTCAGCGGATTCCCTAGTTAGAAATAATTTCTAATCAATGCTAATATTATAAAGCTGAAGAGTTTGTGTTTAGTTGACTGTGCTAATCTCAGGAACGACTAATTAAGTCAAGAGTGAATAGGTTACTTCTAGGCAAGCGTGCTCCATCGTCGGCCACATCATCGCTTACCATCAGGTGAGATAGTGGTCAAACGCGAGCCTATCAATAATAAAAAAAAAAACGAATTGAAAACAATTATATTTTAGTGTTAGATAGCCCATTTATCGATACAGGCTTCTTTACGCTACGACCTATAGGAGCGGAGCAGTAATCAAAGACGTGGGTGAATCCGCGGGGGAGCTAATCTGTTACAAGTACTTGAGACGTAATAACGCTAAAACATGCCTATATAGGTACTTGCCTAAGTGCGGTAGTTGTAACCGCACTTTCATTAAGTAGCCTGTGGCGTTTGGCGAGAGCTCACTCGTATGTGTTTCGATTGCGGTCGATTAGAAAAATACGTGGTATTCAACATGTGTCAGTGAGTGCACTGTGCACTTCTGTGCACTGTTACAAATATTTCTACATACCTTCCATACCAGAAAACAACATAAGAATTAATAAAAGTTTTTTTTTTATTTTTATTATATTTTTTTATTTAATATTTTTAATATTTTTTAAGCTATAAAGTTTAACTTAGAAATGTATATCAATCTGCCCCACTTCCCGCCTCTCTTTTATACTTCTTTGTTTGTCAATGAATCTTTTTATTTTTTCTAAGTTCCTACTTTGAAAAATATTGTGATTGATCATTACGGCATAATGTATGAAAAAGTTTTTTTCAATCTGTGGCTTTGTTAGTACTCCTACTTTAGTTGGTCCGAAAGCCGATCACCAGTTCTTTATTAGTGATCGATGGGTCCGAAGGACTTTTATAATTTTTATAGAATAAACAGAATCGAATGGCATCAAAAAAGGTATTTTTTTTTCAAATCTGAACATACACCTTTTTTTTCATTGATATGCAATCGTTGATGGTGAGGCGCACTAATTTATTAAGAGCCTATTCACTCTAGCCTTGAAGACACCTAAATTATAATCGGACGGGAAAACTGCAGCAGGCAAACTGTTCCAGCCCCTCGATGTACGCTATATAAACGACGAGCCGAAACGCTTGGACCTGACCGTAGAGGTTTCAACAACGTAAGGTTCCACCCTTACGTTGTTGAAAACTCGCCGTTCGTCGGGTTGTCCTATGGTAAAAATGAGATGGTGTAATCAAGTCATGCAATTCCTGCGCACACTCTTCAAAATGCATCCTGTAAAACACCGAAAGGCTGGCTATCCTACGTCTGTACTCAAGGCTTAGTACATTTGACTCGGTTAGTTTTGGTTAAAAACGTTTTTCGTCAGCTTCTTCAGCTTCAGTTTTCTTTCGCCTGTTTTTCCAGGTTAATATAAAGAAAAGAAAAGAAAACATATTTATTCTGCCCAAATAGACGCACAATAAAAAATAATCATCTGTCGGGCCATGTGCAACACAGTTGACATCATTTTGATCTATGATATTTTATATTTAGAATTTTATCATTATATACTCTGTGGTTGTGTATACAAAACAGTCTAATCTTATAGCTTAGTCTGTGGTTGTCCATTATCTATTGCACATATACTTACTGGCCTGTCTCAAAAATCCACCCTGTATTCTCCATCTAGTCCACTTATGTTATGTAATGCAGAGTGCATTAGACACCCAGCAACATGACGTTAATTAGCAATTTCAGCGGCGACCCGTAAACCACCGGTTACCCGGGCTTATAACCCGTTATTGTGTATTCTCTCACAAATATGTACCTATATGATGCATGTTTCATAATCCGAATATAGATGAGTCTTTGTGTAACAGTGGATGTCCATGTTCTATAACTTTTTTTTATTCAGTTTCTCTTTAACCTTTATCTCAGTTGGAAAAGAACTCCTACCACAGAGTCATTCCAGACACTTTCTCTGCTCCCCGCCTCGAACCAGCCTTAGGGGCGCGCGCCCGGATAGTCTCGTTTTTCCTCGAAAACCCGCTCTTATCCCTACTGCTTTTAGGCATGCAATTTACTCTTTTCCGCATTAGTGCAAAAAGTTGGGCACGCCGTAATTATGGCGGTAAGTCCCCTCTTTGAGGAGTGGCTGGAAAGGCAACACGACGTCATTACCTTCCGCATGACGCAGGTTGAGGACCGGAAACGGTAAGTTCGGGAAGTTCCTGCACCGGATTCGTGCGGAAGCGACGCCCGGGTGTCGCCACTGTGTGGACCGCCCGGAGGACACGGTGGAGCATACGGTGGAGGTGTGCCCCGCTTGGGAAGAGCAACGCCGTGTCCTCGTGGGGGCAATCGGCGGCGGCGATCTCTCGCGCCGGGCCTTGGTACAGGCCATGGTCCGGAGCGAGGAGGAGTGGCAGGCGGTCGCCTCCTTCTACGAAGCAGTAATGCTTGCAAAGGAGGCGGCCTATCGCGTGAGGCGCTCCCGCCCCGCCCAAGAGCGGGGGATGTCATAAGATGATTTTCCCACCGAAAAAAAAACAAAAAAAAAATTGCAGAAAAGTACGCGAACTCTACCATAGATTTTTTATCAGGCTGAGCGCCTAGCGAGTCGCCCAGCGGTCAACCTCCGTTTATTTATTTCTTCGTAAGTGTATTTATAAACGTCGTTCGACACACGTGGAAAGTCACGAGCATTCGGCTCCATAAAACCCTCGCAGAACGGCTCGGGCGAATTCCGCCTCGACAGTTACGACAAATTTTCTCCATTTGTATCAAAATGTGCTATTTTTGTTTCTCTATCTCTCGACTGGAAAAGGACTCCCCTATATATTTCCACACACTCTCTGCGCCCCGCCTCAAACCAGCTTTCGGGTTGCGCGTCCAAATCATCTCAGCCTTTCCTATATTAAAATAAATTACCATGTCTTTTCATTTCGTTTCTAAAAAATGGGCTTGCCTTTTCGGTTACGAAAACATAAATTCGCTAAAATTAACAAAAGTTTGGGGAAAAGCAAAATAAATTGAACAGCGTGGTTGGAACAAAAGAAAGCACTTGTTTGTCTTCACTCCTTACTAAACAAATATATTCCCTTTGCAGAAATTCGTCGCTGAAAGTCCGAAATGTCAGGCAAATGCCAACAGTATGATTACTTCTTTTGTTTGCGTCTACCTGAGTACCAGGTGCGAAGGACATTATTTTCACTGTCTTGGTTCGTTGCACTCTTCAAATGACTGCCTTTATACCTGCCCCGAGTCTGGATACGTGCTAAATCTTTTCATTGTGGTGCTTGGTGTGGGGAGAGACGGCATTATTGGGTCTGTGAACTTTTGTTTCTTGCTTTATATTGTGGATTGTAGATTTTCATTGTCCACTGCTGAAACTTAGTTTTGTAATTGTATGCCACAAATGTATTTATTTTTCAGGAATTAAAATCGGTTACCGTTGTTATTATTGTAGTCTTTTCTACAGCGTTTAGGCGTTTCTTCTTTAGATTATAGGGTTTATTCCTTGAACTTTATTGTATTTTTTTGTTTAAAATAAAACCGTCTATCGCCTTCACAACCATCCTAATGTCATTTGACTTGAATTTTTTTTTTTTTATTAAAATTGAAAATGTTTATCTTAAATAATAATATAATAAAAATTTGGGGCAACATAAGAAATATTTTTGTTAGTAGGTAATCAACTTAAATACTAAAACTTATACACTAGGACTAGTAAAAAAATTAAAAAGAAACGTAAAATTAATAAAATTTATTCTTCGGTAATCGAAATGTTCAATACGCAAGCACATTGTCTTAATAAATTTAAAATGTATAATTTGATCCGCTGCAAATCCTAATAGTTAGTCATTATAATAAATACTTAAATGTTTTTTATTAGCGCAAGACAAAAAGGTAACATTTGTCGGTACATAGATAAAGGTGGTGGTGATTAAAATATTCTGTAGGTAAAAATGAACCTTACATTACTTAGAAAACGTTACAATATTGTTTTCAATACACTTACTCGAAAACCATCTCTTATCCCACCGCTTTTGGGCACGCAATAGACTTTTCCGTACTAGTGCAGAAAAGTACGCGTGCTCTCCCCCGCCACAATTTTATTACATTGATCGTATCAGGCTGGGCGCGCGTCGACCCCCACGTGTCGCCGGTCAACTCCCTTTTATTCATTTCTTCGTAAGTGTATTGATAAAAATTCGTTTGACACACGTGCAAATTTGTCACTGCAGCCTTCGGCTCCATAATACACTCGCCTATGGTTCGTGCGAATACCGCCTCGGTCGCAATGACAAACTTTCTGCACTTGTATCAAAATGTACTATTGTGTAATTGTACCTGCGAAGTCATGCTTACTTATTTATCATTAACTGGGACAATCTTACTTACTAAATACTA
Organism: Mythimna pallens; assembly: GCA_961205895.1. Classification (NCBI taxonomy): domain Eukaryota; kingdom Metazoa; phylum Arthropoda; class Insecta; order Lepidoptera; family Noctuidae; genus Mythimna; species Mythimna pallens. Next base: position 24,722,698 of record OY540828.1, on the reverse strand, counting down.
ACGAAACATTTCTAGTTTTCCTCATAATACCTATAATTTTCTTCGCTAAGTATTCCATAGTTGCCTCAGTGCCTCTACTCGAGTTGTTGCTCAATTTAGCAAGCACGGGCATCGAGCAGTCATCTAGACTACATAAACATCAGAAGTCAAAGTAGCCCCAACCAAGTTTGTTCAAATTGTTTATTTTCATATTGAAGCAGAAGTTATGAATCAATTTTCAATTAAAAGCCTTTGTCTTGGTTTATTTTCATAGGTACTAAAGTTATGCTGGTTTCGCTAAATTGCCCTGTTGTAGGAACCATTTTAACGGGATGAAAGTTAAAAAACTGGGCAAGTGCGAGTCGGACTCGCACACTGATGGTTCCCTACAAACTAACTTATGTAAATAGTTCAATTCCCGAATCGAGTCTCGAAGATTTTTCCGAATAGAAAAAAGTATTTTTTTTTTTGTGACGTAACAACAAATTTTCAGTTTTCAGATTTGTTTCTATACTTGTTCTATAAGATCTTGCTTCATGCCAAATTTCAGGGTTCTAGGTCAACAGGAAGTACCTTATGAATTTCGTTTTCCTTAAGTGTCAAATTTACGTTTTTTGCGACATAAACGGACGTATCTTTTTTTTTCGTTCGGCACTTATAAAACGTCGCAAGCTAGTGCACGGTTCCAATTGGTGGTTTCCTATGGAGAAGAACCCGATTTAGTCTATGATACTCCGGTAATCCGGGACTGGTTGTCTTGTGTATGTGAATTTTACATATTTGTGAACGCATCCACGGTACAGGAATAATAACAAATGTGGGGTAAGGTTTTTTTAAAACAAAAAAATATATGTTGTTACGTTAGGAGGTCTCAGCAAAACTATAGGGGCCCAGCAGGGTCAAAGCTTACTGGGGCCATGGGTTGTGCGAAAGAGACCCTAGAACGAAGGCAAAGAAGAATCAGGAGTGGGTTTTAGTCAGTAAAAGTCTGACACGCCCTTTCACTCCACCCTAAAGCTAGAGAAGTCATGAGATGATTTCCCATTACAAAAAAAATCTGTGAAATATTTATACAAACTTTTGTTTATCTTGCTATTTTTGTATGAATGTTTGTTTAGGAGGAATCTTACAAATGGATTTTGGAACAGTTACCCCTAATCGATTGAACTAAAATTCGGTATACCTGTGTAACTTAGATGACAATGCATTAATATGGTACCAAGGAGCCAATCTGATGATGGAGTCGAATTGTGGCTATAGGAACTACTGAGCGCAACAAGATAACGCCATCCTGTTTGAGCTCTTTAGAATGGTCTTGATTAGTAGGTAGGTTCTCCCGCACGCTAAAAGCTTGATATATGAAAAAATATTTGTCATTTAAAACCTGTTTGTAATCGGAACGGAGGCCCCACCACGAGCTCTTAATACGATCCATTTAACGACCTAAACTGAACTGTTAAATCGTCGGAGCTATATGTATAGAGTGTATAGCCTCATCCCTTTTCCTCGCACGCACGCTTGACATTTTCACACGTCATGGTAAGGTGCTGTATAGGTTCAAAGAATATCTTCTACAAATAAAGTAAGAATTCATTAAAAACCGTGATTTATCCTTACTAATTAAAAATATTATTTTATATAATAGGTACTTAAGTAATATAATATTATAAATGCGGATGTGAGTTCGTTTCTTTGTTACGCTTTTATGCCTTTACTACTCGACCGATCATTAGAATCGCCTGTCTGTTAGTTCTCTTCACATTTTAGGCTGCATATATTAAAACGATACTACTAGAAGAATAGACAATGTCCTGGAATAGGAAATAGGATATTTTATCCTGGGAGTATATTTCCTTGTTTTTTCGAATTATAGGCAAGCAAAACCACTGGAAGAAGCAAGAAGTCCCTAGTTCTATAAATTTGCCTACCTAGGTATATTTTCACATGGATTTAGAAAGTACGTAATTTAATTATAGAGACACTCCGATAGCTGTCTATGGTGAATATTATTAATGGTGGCAACAAAAAAGTATCAATCGTTTTTTGAATTGTGACTTTTTTGTTTTTTAGATGGGAAAATCATCTAATGACAAATCCCGCTCTTGAGCGGAACGGGAGATAGTGTCAGTCTTTTACTGACTAAAAACCCACTCCTGTTCCTTCTTTGCCTTCGTCTCAGGGCACCACTTCACTTTCACTTTCACGCTACCCGTGGCCCCAGTAGGCTTCGACCCTGCTGGGCCCCTACGTGAATGGTGACGTCACATTTCACTGAAAAAAGTGAATTTATAATCTAACCACTTTATCAATAAATCTACAAAAATTGTATATTAACAATGAAAATAATATAAAAAAAGTAAAAAAACAAACGAGGTATACTTAATAATTTTAGAGAAATATGTCTAGCTGTCTCTCTTGTCAAATCGCGGTATTCTATGGCGGCCTTATGGGTGTGATAAACTTTGATGTCAAAGACCACGTCAGACTTCTCTTTCTTGTTAGCAAATTTGAAGCTTTATAACTTATTTAATTTAGGAAATAAAAAAAAATGTTATTCATATGTTCTCACTTCTGTGTAACGACAAATAAATAGGAGTAGGTACTGGGGAATCTTTACGGTTATATCCGTAGTAACATTTATATATTGTCAGTTTATGAAAAGAGCAAATAGTAAAATTGACACCAATTTGTCAGTTATTGTGTCATAGCGTGGTCATAGTCGTAACTATGTCCAAGATCAAGTCAATATTGATCTGTCCCGAGCAACATGGATAACAGAAACGGAAAATTTACGTTGCAAAACTTTTAGTAGAATGGAAATACTGAATATACATGTATAATTTCCATGACTCTTGGAGAAACTGACTAACATTATCAACGCACATATGAAAATTTTTGCACAAGGATTCTTTTTATAACGTAAGCGAGCACTAAGAGAGTGTTTTCCAAAATTCCCTAAGACGCATAGGCAATGAAACATGGATTCAATGTTTGTATGCAGAAACCTATTTTCACGCGAGCGAAGCCGCTGATAATAATAGCTAGTAAATTTATAACCGATGACAAACAAATCTATCGAAAAATTTTACTAAACTGTCCTTCATTGTCAGCACCTATGTTTTAAAACAGCTATTTTGGGAGCAGTTTGTAAACCAGTTCTTTTTTTTCTACGATTCGCAAAAGCAAATCATCAAACTTTCCGTGACTTCATCTACATAATGCCTAATAATGGCATAACAAAACAATAGTAACAACAACAAACAACTAAATCAAAACAGTTTAACCGAAATAAGAAATATAATAGTTTTCAATCTTGCTGTTGGCGGGCGAGCAATGCGAGCATTTCCCTGGAGTTTTCAAATCAGTTTCAATTTGTACTCTGCGAGAGGCAGAATGGAACGATACTTTGGTCTATGTACTCTACGTTAGTCTTTGTTGAGCGGGCGTGAGGAAAACCCGTCATTCCCGCCATTGCTCGCGCGCGTTCCCGCGGTTTCCGTGATAAATAAACCGCGTAATATTATTTAGATATTGGATTTTCTCTGTCTGTTAGAAAACTGGTTTTGTTTATTGCGACGTGCTCTTTTGGATTAAATTTTAGTGTTGTGATTCAGAGTTTTTGATAAATACAAGTAAGTATTGATTTTTTTGTTAGAAATTTGATTGTTACCGAAGCTTCGCTCCTGCGGCTTATCACACTCATTTTCCGGGATAAATAGGTTGTGTATGACATTCAGCGACATTAAAGCTTTCTAATTAATGAACAATATTTTTGTAATCGGATCTGTACTTTCAGACCGTTAACTTTCGTTTTTTTTTTTAAAAATTTTTGTTACTTTTTTATTTCCTATAAAAGTAACGGATGATGACTGTCGCCAAATAAATATTATTTTTTTACAAACATACAATTTAAATTAATTTTTGCAGGTAAATTATATTAATTTTAAGTGAGAATCAAAAGTGTAAATATAAAATTACATTGATATACAAAAAGTGCTGTAAATCGAAAATAGAAGTACAAAAATATTTTCATAGATAATTTTATTATAGAATAATATTAAGTTCGAGTTTTTTTTTAGTTCGAAGTTAGTGATAGCAAGACTATTGACAGGGCAGAATGGAAGAGAAAGAAAACGTGTTGCGCCGACTCCAAATAATACCTACAAGGGCAGGAAGATGATGATGATGATGAAGTTCGATTTTAATAGTCAATTCGTTACTTTTCTCAACTCCGCGCCAGGCAAGTTTATTAATTGTAGCTCCAATATTCCATGATCCAGCAAAAGCTACCGAACCATTCAATTTTCTAATTGGGACCACAAAGTTTATCTCTGTCCATTCCAGGTTGCCTGAAAGAGATCGCGGAGAGCGATAGGGCGGATGTTTTTTTTTTTAATTTAAGGCTTCAATGGTGTCATTTATTATCTCGGTGTACAATAAAGTATTTATACTTTTAAGAAAGTATAAATACCTTATTGTACACCGAGATCACAAATATGATAGTTGCTAATATTATAAAGCTGAAGAGTTTGTATGCTTGTTTGGACGCGCTAATCTCGGAAACTACTGGTTCGAATAGGAAAATTCTTTTAGTTTTAGATTTTCCCATTTTTCAAGGAAGGCTATGTAAAATCAGACTACGACCAAAAGGAGCGGAGCAGTAACTAAACACGCGCGCGGGGGAAAGCTAGTATATAAATAAAAGTTTAACTAGTCCACTTATACAATGCGATTCAAATAAGAATAGGAACGTCAATGACCTCTATCTGTCGAATGTTAAGTGAAAAGTACGGTTTACGGCAAAGAAAACTAATTTCTTATTTTCATTGTTGGCAACAATATCGCCTTCTTCCAATTATTATTGTCATTACTCAGACACTTCACACAGTGATGCAGAGATGAGCAGAATTGAAGAACTAAATTCTGATTAAACTTTTTTCGTTCATGATTCGTAATTTAAAAAATATCTTGATTTGCTCACCCTACCTTACTCGATTTGACAGCTATGACGTCACATCATGGCGCTATATAGGTCCTATTCTTATAATCGCATAGTTATAGTCGAAACGTCCGAATATCAGATAGCTGTACATCCGGAATGGCTCCGTATTCCCCACCTGAGCACCCACCGGTCCAAATTCCGGACGTCTGTGGTCACCTCAAATAAATCAATAAGAGTTCGTGCTTCCGAAATCCGGCCTGGAAGTACTGGGAACATTAGGATGTATGTACATATTAAATGTGTTAAGCATGGTTATAGCTTCATTGTTTAATGTTTAGATGCATATTGTGGTCTTAACTAATATGTATCTACAGGTAATAAAGAGGATCCATTATTTTGAATAAGTTTTTTTTTTAATTTTTAAATGATAGACTCGCGTTTGACTGCCATCTCACCTGATGGTAAGCAATAATTTTACTAGCTTTAGCGGCTTTTCCCGTGTGAATATAGCAAGATATTCTAAAGAAACATACTCCCAGGATAAAAAGAAGTAAGGGATATCTTATGTGCTATTCCATGAGATTGTCTACCCCCTGGGTCCATAAGTTTGTTTCTGAAATGAAAACCCGGCCCTGGAACGCAAGGCAACGAAGAAACTAGGAGTGGAGTTTAGTCGGTAAAAGTCTGACACGCTCTCCCGGTCCGCCCAAGGGCGGGAGATGTTATTATATGATTTCCCACCTAAAAAAAAGGACTCTACGCTTGTGCCGAATTACTTCCGAATCCGTTCAACTGTCTGAACGTGAAGGAGTTAACAAACATATAAAAAAAAGCCTTTTATTTCTTGCATTACAAATTATTAAAAAAAGAAAAAAATATATGCTTAGTTGTTATGTTATTTATTTACAGTATTGTTGTATAAATTGAATCCTATTCGTGTGCAAGAACCCCTCCTCAGGCGAGGGTGTAGGCCTCCTCTAAAGAATTCCATTTATCCCTATCCTGGGCTATGTGCGTCCAGCAGGGCCCAGCTCCCCACCAACTGTATTCCCACGTTGTCGTCGTGGTGGGGCTTGTGTGTCTCAATGATCTTGAGGGCTTTGCCGGTAGAGCTACTCATGCCGGAAGGCCTCAAGTGAGAGACCAGACCAAGAGGAATACACACAGGGCGGAGCCCAGGAAACTGGACTGCCGCGGAGGGTTCGCCTCAGGTACGTGTCTGCTTAGCAGACATGACCTTGATGGCGAACGAGTCTATTGGGGACCCCACCCCATTGCCAAAAAGGCGAAGCTGAGTTCAGCAAAAAATATGAGTGCGACTGAAAAAAATATAATTACCCCAGGAGGGTATCTGCTTGCAGGAGAATCCCTCCCCGAGCAGAGCTCGGGCTGCCCCTCGTATTCTGGGGGGGGCAATCACCGCACCGGTCCTTCGGACCCTCTACCGTCTTCTGTAGACGCATCGAGCCAGGGTGGCTCACCTATCGGTGCCGCAGAGTCCCTGGGATCCACTCCCAGCACGTCTGCGGCGCCGATGGAAAACGAACAGGCCGGAAGACGCTTTGGCCTGAGGGAGGTGAGCGCGGATGAGCAGTCAGACTCCGATACTGCTTCTGCGCTCAGTCTGGGGCACATGGAGGTGGTGGAGCTCACTTCCAGGAGAAACGAATTCCTCAAGCGCCCCGCTCGCCCCGGCGATGGCCGGGGGTCATCCTCCAGTGACGATGAGCTGAGGCCTTCGGCCCGCAAAATTCCCACCTCAAGTCGGGGGGCGGGTCGAAAGGTAGGAAAGGGAAGAGGGCTCACCACCCAGGATCGATCCTTGCAGATCGCTAAAGAGGGGCGCCACTCTGGGAAGTCCAGCCACGAGGTTATTCTCTCGGGGTCATCCGACGGTGAACCGGGCACCGAGGGCTGCTCCACCCAAGAGCTGCCCAAAAAATTCATGGAGGTCGTGGCGGCGGTGATAAGGGGTGTGGCCTTAAAGAGGGTGAAAGCCTCAAAAGACAAGGCCATACCCGAGGCCATAGCCTCAATTAGCGCCGCAGCGGTGGACGCCATTGGAGAGTTGCGGGTAGAGGTCGCTCGCCAGGCGGCCAGCATAAAGACTCTCCGAAAGGAGAACGAGAGCCTCCGGTCAAACCAGACCGGGCTCCGAGGAGTAGCCAAAGGGGGCCACAAACAGTCCCAGCTTGAGACGGAGAACCAAGTGCTGGCTCTGGTGCGGCAGGAGCTGGCTGCCTTCCGGCAGCAGCAGCAACAGCTGCAACAGCAGTTTCAGAAGCGTGTCCAGCAGCAATTCTCCGTGCTGGAGGGAATAGTGCTGCGCCCCCCACTCGCGGCCTCCGGCCAGCCGAAGGCGACGTCTTACGCCACCGCCACTGCGGCCCCGGCTGCTGGGCCTAAACCGGGACCATCGGGGCAAGCCAAGCGCGGAACTGCATTATCGGAACCCGTGAGGTCGACTCCGGTGGTGGCGAGGCAGAAGAAGCCTGACCCTCCCAGGAAGGGCAAGGCGGCGGAAGTCCCAGCCACGGTGGGGAACCGGCCACCTCCCCTTTTTCATCCTGTCGAATCTCCGGCCGACGCCGAATGGCAAGTGGTCGGAGAGAGGAAAAAAGCGGGCAAGGTGGCAAGGGCGGCCAAGAAGCGCGAAAGGCACCGGCAGCGCAAAAAGAGGGCCCTCACGGCTAGGCTTCGCGCCCCGACATCCGCAGCTGTAGTGATCACACTACAGCCAAGTGCGGAAAAGAAGGGCGTGACCTACAATGAGGTGTTGACCAAAGCGAAGCGGGCGGTGGACCTCACCGAGTTTGGCATCGCCGGGGGCTTCCGTATGAAGACCACTGCAACCGGGGGCCGCATGCTGGAGGTTCCTGGTGCGAACAGCGGCCCTACCGCAGACGCTCTGGCGGAAAAGATCAGAGCGTCCCTAGGTGCAGAGGTGGCCAGAGTGTCCAGGCCCACGAAGTGCATTGATATGCGCATTATGGGCCTGGACGACTCCGTGACAGAGGACGAGGTAGTGGCCGCCATTGTCAGGGCGGGAAGGTGTTCTGACGACCAGGTGCGGGCAGGCACTATCCGTGCTGACAGCACGGGCATGCGAACCGTAACGGTGAGCTGCCCCGTGTCGGCGGCCAAGGCCATAACTGGAGAGGGCCGAAGGCTCCTGGTGGGCTGGGTGTCTGCGCAGGTGAAGTTGCTGGAGCCCAAACCTCTGAGGTGCTTCCGGTGCCAGGTGGGCCACCATGCGGGGGTCCACTGCACCTCGGAGGTAGACCGAAGCAACCACTGCTTCCAGTGTGGTCGGCCCGGTCACAAAGCCGTAGCCTGCAACGCCGGGCCACACTGTTACGTGTGTGCAGCGGCTGGCAAGCCTGCCGACCACCGGGCTGGGAGCAGGAACTGCGTTCCCTCCACCAAGGGCAGGGGTAAGGCCAAGAGGCCCTCTCCTATCACCGCCGTCACCACCACCGCTGCTGCTGCTGTTGCCGCCGCCACAGCTACCGCCGCAACTGCCGCGACAGGGCCCTCACAAGGAGCTCGGGAGGAGACTGTAATGGACTGCCAATAATTGCTCCATTACGTCTCCTCCAAGCGAATATCAACCACTGCGTCCCCGCTCAGGATCTGTTGCTCCAGAGCATGGCGCAGTGGTCGATTAATATCGCTGTGGTTACCGAGCCGTACTATGTCCCACCCAGGGCTGGCTGGGTGCAGGACCTGAACGGCTCGGTGACATTAATTTCGTCGGCCGCCGCCGGTACCCCTTCCCTCGAGGACGTCAAGAGAGGACGGGGTTGCGTGGCAGCACGGTTCGGGGACATTGCTGTGGTAGGTGTATACCTCTCCCCGAACCGAACTCTCGCCGATCTCCACAACTCCCTTATGGAGTTGAGCATCGTCGTCGCCGAGTTTCAATCCCTCCCCGTGGTTGTCTGCGGGGACTTCAATGCCAAGTACTTGGCTTGGGGTTCCCGGTATACAGACACACGGGGCCGGATGGTGGAGGACTGGGCTCTGGAGGCAGGCCTGGTCGTCCTAAATCGGGGTTCTGTCCCCACGTGCGTGCGGATGCAGGGCGAGTCCGTGGTAGACATATCGTTCGCCAGCTCCGCTCTGTCTCCGCGCGTCGTCGACTGGCGCGTTATGGAGGGGGTGGAGACGTACTCAGACCACCGGTACATCCGGTTTGACGTCTCCGCCCAGACCTCGACCGCGCCGGTCCGACAGAACCAGTGTGGTCCGCGGTGGGCACTGAAGCAGCTGGACCGGGAGCTCCTCCTGGAAGCCGCGATTGTACAGGCCTGGGTGCCAGCACCAGACAGGGCTGTCGACATTGATGTCGAGGCAGAGTGGTTCCGGGAGGCCATGACGGAAATTTGCGACGTGGCAATGCCCCGAGTCCGGCCAGGACGTGCCCGGCGTCAGGTGTACTGGTGGTCGCCGGAGATCGCGGAACTGCGCAAGGCATGCGTTGACGCGCGGCGCCGGTACACCAGACACCGAAGGCGCCGCATCCGCCCGCCGGATGCGGAGGCTATAGAGGCGGAGCTGTACGAGGGATACAGGGCGGCGAAGCGCACCCTCCGAGCGGAAATACGGCGGGCCAAATTAGAGGCCCGCGACGTGTGGCTGGGGACTCTGAACGGAGACCCGTGGGGACGCCCCTACAAAATGGTGCGGGATAAGCTCCGCGCCTGGGCTCCCCCGCTGACACAGAGTCTCCGGCCCCAGCTCGTGGTGGGTGTGGTGAACGCTCTGTTCCCTTCGGGAGGGGAGCATTCTTCCCCGTCTATGGCTCCGCCCGCCGCGGTGTCTGACGCGGACCACGACGGCGACGACGACGTTACTCCGGAGGTGACCGAGGTAGAGATGAGAGTGGCGGTACGAAGGCTAAACGCCAAAAATACCGCCCCAGGACCCGATGGCTTGCCTGGGAAAGCCTGGGTCCTGGCCATGGAGGAACTCGGGCCTCGACTAAGAGGGCTGTTTAGCGCATGTTTGGAGAGGGGCCAGTTCCCACTTCGTTGGAAGACCGGGAAACTGGTCCTTATAGCGAAGCCGGGGCGCACTGCGGACTCTCCGTCCGCATACCGGCCCATAGTGCTGCTCGACGAGGTGGGCAAGCTCTTTGAAAGAGTAATTACAGACCGCCTCGTCGCGCACTTAGCGCGGGTGGGGCCGGATCTTTCGGACAGCCAGTTTGGTTTCCGCAGGGGGCGCTCCACGGTGGACGCCATCATGCGCGTGCGGGCCCTCACGACGGGGGATGCGGTGTCCCGGGGCAAGGTCGTAGTGGTGGTATCCTTGGACATCACCAACGCCTTCAACTCCCTGCCCTGGAGTAGCATTACGAGGGCACTTCGGTATCACCAGGTGCCCGACTACCTCCGTCGTCTGATCGAGGCCTACCTGAAGGACAGGTCATCTACCCTGGTCACGAGGGAGAGTGGAGACGGCGAGAGATGTCGTGCGGTGTTCCGCAGGGATCGGTACTAGGACCGCCCTTGTGGAACATCGGGTACGACTATGTGTTGCGCGGTGACCTCCCCGACGGGGTCAGCGTGGTCTGTTACGCAGACGACACGCTGGTCCTGGCGCAGGGGGAGTCACACCAGGCGGCGGTCGAACTAGCGACACGTGGGGTTGCGACAGTCGCGGATAGGATCCAAGAATTGGGACTCGAAGTGGCACTGCACAAGTCCGAGGCCATGTGTTTTCATGGTCCTCGGAACGCGCCACCACCGGGTTCCCAAATAATGGTAGGAGGGGTTCGCATCGACGTCGGGTCGACGATGAAGTACCTGGGACTTGTCCTCGACAGTCGGTGGAACTTTGTGGAGCACTTTCGACGTCTGACTCCCAAACTAGAACGGACCGGGGCTGCCCTAAAGCGGCTCCTACCCAACCTTGGGGGTCCAGACGCCTCCTGCCGTAGGCTCTACGCGGGAATTGTTCGGTCCATGGCCCTTTACGGGGTGCCGGTGTGGGCGCCGTCACTGCAAAGGCGACCGGCGGCCATACTGAACGCTTGCCAGAGGGTCATGGCCATCCGGATGATACGGGGATACCGCACGATTTCCCGCGAGGCGGCGAGCCTTCTTGCAGGCCAGCCACCATTGGATTTGGAGGCAACAGTCCTTGCACGCATGCACGATTTGCGCGTGGAGATGCAACGCCGGGGCGAAACTCCGCTGCCGCGCCAAGTCGCGGCATGGCGGACAGAGTTCCGGCGGGATCTAATGGTGGAATGGCGATGGCGACTGTCGCAACCCAGTGCTGGGCACGCTACAATAATGGCGGTTAGTCACCTCTTTGAGGAGTGGCTGGAGCGGCAACACGGCATCCTCACCTACCGCATGACGCAGGTCCTCACCGGACATGGCAAGTTCGGGAGGTTCCTGCATCGCATTCAGGCGGAAGCAACGCCCGGGTGTCATCATTGTGTGGACCACCCAGAGGACACGGTGGAGCATACGGTGGAGGTGTGCCCCGCTTGGGCGGAGCACCGCCGTGTCCTCGTGGAGGCAATTGGCGGCAGCGACCTTTCACGTCGGGCCTTGGTTCAGGCTATGGTCAAAAAGACAAAAAAAGAGAAAAAGCTTGTCATCTATAAGTAACTATTAGTAAAAAATGTGTTTGTACTAGAAACTGTCTAAACATAAAACAAATCATATATAGACTTTATTTCAGCGTTGTTGTTTCATCCCGTTGTGTAGAAAATCAAATTAAAAAAATGAATGTTGATAGGATTGATTGGAATACAAGATCTTTTTGCTCACTTATTTAGCTAACAAAGAAAAACTGGGCAAGTGCGAGTCGGACTCGCGCACTGAGGGTTCCGTACAAAATTGAAAGGTAAATTGCAGTTAACGATTTATCACGTATTAAAAAAAAACTACATATTTACTAGATCTCCTTCAAACCAATTTTCGGTGGAAGTTTGTACGGTAATGTACATCATATTGTTTTTTAGTTTTATCATTTTCTTATTTTAGAAGTTACCAGTTAAAAAAAATATATATTAGAAACCTCAATATCATTTTTGAAGACCTATCCATAGATATCCCCCACGTATGGGTTTGAGGAAAAAAAAATGTTGAGTTTCAGTTTTAAGTATGGGAAACCTCCAAAATTTATTGTTTTTTTTTTCTATTTTTGTGTAAAAATCTTAATGCGGTTTACAGAATACATCTACTTACCAAGTTTCAACAGTATAGTTTTTATTGTTTTGTAAAAAAGTGGCTGTGACATACGGACGGACAGACAGACAGAAATAAATAAGGGTTCCGTTTTTTGCCATTTGGCTACGGAACCCTAAAAATGAATTTTACTACGCTAGGCGACTTCTCACAGATCAACCAATGAGGTGGTCGTCTGCTTCGGGCAGAATAAACATGTATTTTTTTCTTCTTTCTTTTTGCTTAATGGGACTTGCCTGCGACTGCGAGCTTACTATAAAGCCTAATTGAAGGTTTATTACACTTATTAACAAAAAAAAACCTCTGGGGTACGGACACAGACATGTCAAATATCTGTGGTTACGGACCTCGGCTTAGGGCGTCGCTGGGGGAGAACAGTAAAAGGATGGGCTGGGATGGGCTGGATCGAACATCGATTATTATTTTGGCGATATATATATATATTATTTTGCACAGATACCACACAACGCCGTCTAGTCTCAAGCTAAGCAAAGCTTGTGTTATGAGTACTAGACAACTGATAAACATACTTATATATCTCCAAATACATACATATTATAGATAAATTACACCCAGACACAGAACAAATGGTCGTGCTCATCACACAAACATGTGTCCTGGGTGGGAATCGAACCCACGACCTCCGGCATAGCAGTCAGGGCCACTAACCACTAGACCAACTGTCCAGTCAATATATAGATATATTTTGTAAATACTACGATGAAGTGAGCTGTCCTTCCGCTTCATGCTCCATGGTAGCCCTCGAAGTTAAAATATTCTTGATATTTTTGCATTTTGCGGGTTATTCAATAGGGCAAGACGAACTGTGACGGTTATATTGTTGATTTTATAATTATTATAATTCAGTAAGTAAATTAATACGTATTACCGCCAACAATAATATTATTATAATCAACATACAACTTGACTAACCTTCAAAATAAAAAATTAATTTAAGAAAATTCAATGTTTTCACCTTAAGGGTACTTTTCCACCAGAGATGTGCTATGTTACGTTACTATGAATGCATTTGATATCCACCAATCATATTCATTGGATAAAGCTTAGCACTGGTGGAAACGGGTTCAACTAAGCTATGTTTTTATATGGATATGGATGGATGCATGCTGTAGATAGTAGCGATTGGTGTAGCTATGTGCAGAACAGAGTACCTACCAACAGTAGACGCACATTTGTCACCGAAAGCACAGCAGAGTTATAATAATAATAATAATAAGTTTATTTACTAAAAAGTACAGATACACAATGAAACAAACATTAGGTTGAGAAAATTAAGTTACCTCGCGCTGCGCATCTACATAGCTTATCATCAGTGGAAACGGTCACATAGTTTCGTAGCTTACCTTTCACGTATTCGCAGCATATCACATCTCTGGAGAAAAAGCAGCTTTCTGCTAGGGATTGAAAACTCACTTGATATTCAACTCCACTTAAACTTTGACTGATGGGTTCTAATAAAATAGCATAGCATATTCAGCCTTTTAATGTTCCTACTGGAGAGACTTAGGCGTCCTCTCTCTAGGAGAAAGAATGGGCCATAATCCACCACGCGGGCCCGGTGCGTATTGGTAAATGTCACATGTCCTCGAATTTTTGGTTCTAGGACATGCCGGTTTCCTCACGATGTTTTCCATCACCGTTTTGAGAGCAGTGGTGACGAAATAAATTACACAAAATAATGCGCCTGGCAGGGTTTGAACCCGCGACCTACAACTCGTAAGTCGGGGCCGCTACCACTCGGCCACCATTGATCCCCCCAATAAAATAGCGCTGGAAACGAAGTTAGAGCTTCAAACGTGCTTGACTCATCTTGAATAGACACAGCTTTATACTTACTTCGACAAACAAACTAACCTGTCTTGAAAATAAACCTGCGATTAATAGCCCTGATGTAAAAACTACTATTAGTCGGAAGTTTTACTTAAATGATGTATCGCTTTGGCCATGACATTGTCGAGATCTCGTTGTGGTGTTTATAGGTACATAAATTAATTATGTTTACAAATACTATTAGACATTTAAAAATTAACTATATAATCTCTTGTCCCCCTTGAATAATAATATTAATGTATTTACGCTTAGGATGGATCGTAAAAATTTAAAATAATACAGGGGGTAGTCTGCGGTGTACTGCTAACAAATCGATCAGTCTATATTTATATATAAAACACAATACATAACTACAAATATATAAATATATACATACATATTATAATATGTTACACAACTTCATTGAAAAAGGGACGGAAAAAAAAGGAGAAAAAGAAAGAATAAAGTATGGTTGGTAGAAGAAACTAAATTACGTTGAACCAGGATAGTGTTAGAGAGAAAGGAAATGGTTTTTAATTAGATTTTTGAAAGAAACTAGTGACTGGGTTTGCCTAATATACTCGTAATAATATATAATATCTTGTAAGTGGATAATTCCTTCCAAAAATAAGATACTTTCAACAAACTTTTAATTCTACTGAACACATTTCAGTAGATAAACAACAATTCGTTGACATTTAAAAACTTTATGTAAAAGGTTATCTTAATAGTTACATTTGATAAAGTTAAAATAACTAAAGTACCATAATATTAATTGTTGAACCTGCATTTTAAAATATGATATAATTACTTTGATTAATGTTTGTTTCTGTCCTGAGGCCAGACAGAATATCTCTATCGGCGATAGAAAATTCGAGGTTTTAAAATGTTGATGTGAACCAAAATGTCACGTGGTTACTACCATTTATTGTTTACTTTTCACAATCGTTGTTTTTTTTTTATTATTATTGATAGGCTCGCGTTTGACCACTAAGTATCTCACCTGATGGTAAGCGATGATGTGGCCGACGATGGAGCACGCTTGTCGCTGGTAGAAATTGAATTCGTCATTCATCTAGCGACGGCACGATTGGCGCAGTGGATGAGTGATTGCTCCACGCGCGCCTCAGGGAGATGTCAGCAAATCGTAGGGGCCCAGCAGGGTCGAAGCCTACTGGGGCCATGGGTAGTGTGAAAACGAAACCCGGGGCCCTGGGACGAAGGCAACGAAGGAACAGGAGTGGGTTTTTACTTAGTTAAAGTCTGACACTATCTCTCGCTCCACCCAAGAGCGAGATTTGTCATTAGATGATTTTCCCACCTAAAAAAAAAGAGTGAGGCAACGTTTTTTTTTTTTTTAATAAATAAATATAAAGTTCTCGTACCTGTAGGTGTGCATGCTTTTATATTTATCGTAATTTTAGACACATCTGATCATTTCATTTGTTTTCTACAAAATTTAACTCCGTCTAACTCGGGTTGAAGATTGAAGTCTTGTGTGAAAGTATTTCTATTGCCAAGTGCGTTACAGTTTAACTTTCTCCAGTCATGCTTAGCGAACGTTTAATAAGGAATTTATTCGCATTATTTGTTTCTGTGACCTTGCTGTTCTATTTAGATCTGATTACGAGACCGGAAACAAGGTCAGACAGAACTAGAGGAAGTTCAGTATCACACTAATGTTATAAATGCGAAAGTTTGTATGTTTGTTAAAAATTTTCAATGAAATTCGGCACACAGGTAGAAAATGTCCTACACATAGGATATCAATCCCCCCCCCCGCCCGTTTTATACCAAGAGTATAATCTCTATATATCATTTTCTACTTTCACGAGGGCGAAGCCGCTGGCAACAGCTAGTATTCAATAATAAAAACTCACACAGACTTATACCCTATTCATCTGGGCTTGAGACAAAATATAAACAAAAAAACAATGTAGGTACCTTCGGCCAAGTTTCTTCGACGTGTTTGAATACATTAATAACAGTCCTTTTCTGCTGAATGCATTGGCGTTTTCTTTGCAAGCTTTTTCTTCGGCGAATAAAAAGAATTCAACGAAAATATCTGAAAGCGGCACTCTCGTATCAACACGTTGATCGATAGTGAAAAAGATGGTGGTTCTGCCCGATGACAAAAGTCAGATTTTAATGCAAAATGTTTGCAGTATCTGTGGTCTATTATTTAGTAGTATTATATATGGTTTGTTTACCTTTTGTCTCACGGCTCCCTGAATAGGGTATAGGTAAAGTGAGTTAATTTCAAATTTTCAACTTAATTAGTTTGTACCGTGAGATTTTTTAGTAACCTGCAGGACTAAAAGGCAAGATCGTGAAAAAGATATTCCTGTCTAGTATTAGTCACATTGTAGGTAATAAATAATATCACTATAGACCGGGCGCGGGAAGGAGTTGAGTGTACAAAATATGAGGACTGTATTCTGTGCACAGTTTTGAACTCAGAAAAGCATACAGATTGCGATTCTGGATGTTGCTAGGAGGTTTATTGGTCCAATTTTTTTTTTCACACCCCACTCCCTTAGTTATCAAGTAGGTAAATGGACTTATTAACTAATGCTTTGAAATCACTTTAATGATTGTTTTAGCGACAATATCCAATTGTTTTTTTTTTTAAGATTTAAGATACTTATACTCGACCTAAAAAAAACTCAAAAAAGGTATTTTTTTTACAAAATGCAAAATAGAGACTTCAAAAAAGAGAAAGATGAATCATTAAAAATATTCAATGGACAGTTTAATCATACAAACAATGCTTTGTTTACAATTGTAATATAAATGATGTACAATGCTTATCATTTGACTGATAACAAGTTAAAGGTCTTTGTCAATCGGAGGCGTGTAGGTAGATATAGGTATTGCAGTTTGCATCCACGGCTATTATAAAATTAATCATTCCTTTCTTCCAGTCTAACTGTATGTAGCTCAGTACCAGGAGACTTACCATGACTTGTTAAAGTGACAGTCGAGTCGAGCGAGAAAGAGGGACACCCTATTAGCTCCATCCTTTTAACAGCCCCCTTAGCCAAGTTACGTACGACCGTTTTGTTTCGATCCTTTTGCGTCGAACGCCTCGAGTAGGCCACGCCTCCGATATCTTTTGTTCTGACGTCATCTCAAAGCTCAGTCACGTGGTCCGAAGAAAGGAATCAGAGGCATGTAGGTAGATATAGGAATTGGAGTTGTTTTGCAACCACGGCCATTATGAAATTAATCAATCCTTCCTTCTAGTCTAACTGTACCTATGTAGCTGAGTACCAGGAGACTTAACATTACTTGTTAAAGTGACAGTCGTACGAGCGAGGAAGAGTGTTGGAGATATACACCCTATATAGCTCCATTCCCCTCTTAGCCAAGTTACGTACGACCGTTTCGTTTCGATCCTCTTGTGTCGAACGCCTCGAGTAGGCCACGCCTCCGATTCCTTTGTTCTGACCACGTGACTGAGCTTTGAGATGACGTCAGAACAAAGGAATCGGAGGCGTGGCCTAATCGAGGCATTCGACGCAAGGGAATCGAAACAAAACGGTCGTAACTTGGCTAGGGGGGCCGTTCAGTTTAGGTCATAAAATGGATGGCAATAAGAATTCGTAGTAGCACTGCATTTTACACGGAGCGATAGCTTATCCTACGTCCACAACCCAGTGTCTGGGTACCACGGTAATCCTTGACAAAACGTGTCAGATCCATTTACTTATTCTTGTATATTTTAACCGCCATTATGTAAAGTGACACACAAAAGACGAGTTATATTTTCATATTTTCTTAGTAAAAGCATCCACTAGGGGTTCAAATACCTAAGTCTAAAAATTGCTTGCATATTAAGCAGCAGACTTTTTTTGCGGGATTTTCGTTCGTACTCTATGGCTTTTCACGTTAGCTAAATTATTTTGCAGAATATTGTTAAAACTATTTTGAGTACATACAAAAGTTTTTTTTTTTAATCTTTCCCACAGATAAATACTAAGAATTACTACTGCATCGTGAGTGCGTTATCAAACTCGCGACACGTAGCGCTGCAGCCAATCGCTCAACCACTAAGCCAACCGTGTCGTCAGTTAAAATGATTTATTGCTTAATTTTTCATTTGTATAATACTTATGAAGTGCTAAGGTGAGACGGTGCTTCACGCCAGAACAGCTGCTCAACCTTTATCAAGCGCAAGTTCGATCTTGTATGGAATACTGCTCTCATCTTTGGGACGGATCTGCCAAATACCAGCTTGATGCCCTGGAGTCGATTGAGAAGCGAGCCAAGAGGATCATCGGTGATGATGCACTTGTCGAGTCAAAACTCCAAAGCCTGGCATCGACGCCGAGTTGCTGGCCTGTCGGTATTCTATCGATTACATTTCGGGGAGTGTGCGTTAGAATTGCACAATTTAATTCCACCAAGTCCGGTCCATCATCGGACCACTAGACGTATGGCGTTGCGCCATCGGTACATGGTGGACATCCCACCCATACGTACAAAACGTTTTGGGAACACATTCATTATGCGTACAGCTAAGGAGTGGAATTCCCTGCCGGAGTCTTATGTTTCCTGATAGCTACAACCTCTTCTTCTTTAAGTCAAGAGTGAATAGGTTACTTCTATGCAAGCGTGCTCCGTTGTCGGCTACATCATCGCTTACCATCAGGTGAGATAGTGGTCAAATGCGAGCCTATCAATAATTAAAAAAAAAACTCGTTAAAAAATAAAAGGCCCGTTTTGACATTTGAGAAAAACCCTAGAATGTAACTTGGAACGAAACTGAAAGAAACAATCTATATACCTAGCGAAATACCTCTCAGAAACTATAACACCTACATACTTAAAATTCAAACCCAAAAAAAACCACAGGTAGTGTGAAAGCGAAACCCGGGGCCCTGGGACGAAGGCAGAGAAGGAACAGGAGTGGGTTTTTAGTCAGTAAAAGTCTGACATTATTTCCCGCACCGCCCAAGAGCAGGATTTGTCGTAAGATGATTTTCCTACCTAAAAAAAACTTTAAGGGGGTAAAACGGGGGTTGGAATTTTGTATGGAGAAACCTATTTTTACGCGGGCGAAGCCGCTGGCAGAAGCTAGTAAAATAATAATTTGGGGTCCGGTGTAGTAGTAGCTATTTTAGTTGTGGCTACACTGCAACGGACAAGCCGCTGGGTGCTCAAAATACCAATGTCAAAACGGGCCTTTTATTTTTTGACAACTTTAATCTAATAATTCTTTAGAAATCAAAACAACAGAAAAATTAATCAGAATCAAAATAATTTATTTGTAAACATAGGTCAGATTACAACAGAGTGTGAGGTTTTAAATATAGGTAGATCCTCTATGTTTTTCCCAGAGGCGTACAAATACAATGGTATTCATATATCATAATTATGTACTTTTATGCTATATAGCTACATAGATAGAGTAAACGGGATTATTAGTAAATATTAAAATCACTTACTATTTATCTTACAAATTTAATTTATTATCGATATTTATAATTTCAAATCGTAAGCTGGACGAATAATTAAGAACGATGCTTAAACTGCTCGAGAGTTGTTTCAGTAGATACTTACATAGATTTTAAAAATCTCATTAAATAAGACGGTGATAATGTTAAAAATTGCAGTTTTAATACATTTTATTCTAAGTTAAATAGTTCGTAGCGTGTCCACAGCTTTTGATGACTGCCTTACACCGGCGAGGCATTGACTCTATCAATTTTTGTCATTTTTCAAGAGAAATAGAGCGCCATTCCAAAGTGTGCTTTGGATCATTATCGTGTTGAAATGTTCAAATAATCGGAAGCACGTCTTCAGCATATGGTAACATTGTTTCTTTCAGTATATTTTTGTATAGGAATTGATCCATGTTTCCTTTTATCAATCTAACAGGTCCAACACCATGGTCAGAAAAGCACCCCCAAATTGTCACATTTTCTCCACCATGCTTTAATGTCACTTTTGTAAACTTGGGGTCGAATGCTGTATTGGGAGGGCGTCGAACATATCGATTCCCATCAGAATATACTCTGTTAATTTTTGTCTCGCCAGAGAAAAGAACATTTTTCCACTGTCTTACTGTCCAGCTTTCATCCCCCCCCCCCCCCCTAGCAAATGCAAGCCGGGCTTGCCTATGACACCGTTTCAACATGGGTACCTTTCTTGCTATCCTTCCGTTTAACTTAGCTTCTACTAAACGCCTTCGGGTAGTGCGCGCTGAGATCGCTGAATAGTTGTTTTCACCAAAATATTATTTTCTCAAAGGGTATTGTTTTGCCAAACGCACGATATTTGTATAGCCTCGCCGAGAAGAATTTCTCTGTTTAGGTACACGTAGAATATTTGAAATTGTTTGATACGTGTTAAAATGCTTCACAGCGTGGAATATCATCGTTTTTGAGCACTGTAGATTTTTATATGACCAATTCTTATCGCGAAATTTATTATCACTTCCCTTGTAGATTAATCGCAACTTTTGTTTTTCCCCCATTGTTTTTGTGTGAAATAATCTACTTCTTGACTTTTACAGTATTAAATGGCGCCAATATTACGCGAATAATGGTTTAGTTACAGAGTATTCTCTATTTAAATTAGAATAAAAAAAATAAACTATCCAGCCTTCTTAATTATGTGGCCAGCCAGTAAGTTTGCAATAATATGTAAAACGTATAATTTATCTATATATTATTGAATTAATCATGTTATAACTGTGTGCTCAATGTGGAACAATTTTGCGATGTCGAGAAAGATGTAAAAAGACATGTAAAAAGTGTAATTCTCGTAAGTTAAAAAAAAAATGTTTTTAAATATTCGTTAAACTTCTGTAATTATGTAAACATTCACATCATTAATAAATTTAAAATTAATATTAATTAAACGATTACCTAACAATCGAATCATAAAAGCAAGCGATGCGCGTCAATGCTGAGCAGAGTGCGGGCTAGTCGTAACATCGTTTTAAGTATGATAGCCAGTAGAGTGGACTGCCTGTACATGAATCGTTGTATTAGTGCTCACATGAGTATTGATACCTCGATTCATGGGTCGGGCAGGGGTCGAGTAGATTAAGATTGTTTTACTAACACTAGTTTTAAGTTTTTTATACTACTAACAAATTGGATCAAGGTTATCTTAAATAAACTATTATTATTATTATTATTATTATTATAAACATTCATAAAGGAGCAAAGGTGATTCTGCCTATTTGTTTGTAATTATATTTTATAACAAACAATTAAAATCCAAAATAATGTAAATTCCTTAAAAAACTTAATTAAAACAACATTAAAATAAATCCACCTACATCGCGTCGGTATTAAAAGGTTTTGATTACCTTGGTAGCTGCACAAACATTGTTCATATTAACTTTTGTCATAAATTGGACAGATGTCTGACGAAATTGAGTTATGTGACAGTTGATACCAGAGGGCATTAACTTTTTTTATGTCATGGTGTGAGCGAATACTTTTTCACAGTTATGTAGGGAATCCAATCCCGCAAGCGCGGGATCCCACACCTTTTTTGCGGGATCAGAAATGCTGAATCCCGCGCCTGCGGGATTGAACTTTTTCTAAGAAAAATATATTTATTTATTGATTTAGACGAAGCGCGACGCGCCGGCGCCGTTCTGATTATCTATTAGTTACACCCAGCACAGCTTCATTAACATGTGATTTAACCATTTTCAATGGAACTCGTGACTTTTCTGTAGAATTTTTACCTATGGAAAATAATGTTGTTTTAAATTTTTTAACTTACAGGCTAATTTTTGAAATTCTCTTTTGTGTTAGGCAAGTCCTAAATCGAAAGTGGAAAGGAACAATCAATGTCAGTTCAAGTTCTCTATCTTCTTAAATCCGAGAGATGAAACGTTAAATATTTTATTTATACATTCCTGATTATGTATACTTCTGCGAAATTCAATTGCATTTTGCGGTTCAGACTGGCACTGTGACCTGCAAATTGCAAAATAACTTAAAACACTTTAATTTCGCGGGCTACCATTAAGCCTTCCCCTTAAAATAAAAGAAAATATGTAAAATATTTCAATCCCGCGGTTCCCCCGGGATTCGCGGGATTGATATATTTGCTGACTTCAATCCCGCAGGCCGCAGGATCACGATTTTGATGCGGGATTGGATTCCCTAGATGGATCATACCATGACATATTAAGTACTGTACGAAGAGTTGCATTGCATAAATATGTGCAGGTATTATGATTGAGGATATTTTGATCGTGCTGTTACTGCAGATATCAGGTACCTCATTAATAGATATTAATGAGGTAGACATCCCACCTATACGCACAAAACGTTTTAGGAACAGATTCATTGTGCGTACTATGCGTTTCAAATAAGAATAGGATCGATTACCATGTTGTGACGTCACGTCATACTGTCAAATCGCAAGAAATTGGGCAAAATTGAAGAACTCAGAGATGAGCAAAATTGAAGAACTGGATTCTGATTAAACTATTTTCGTTCACAGTTCGTAAATAAATTAAATTTTAAAATTTTATTGTTTTGCTCACCATAATAATTCTTCGATTTGACAGTATGACGTGACGTCACAACATGGCAATCGATCCTATTCGTATTTGGAACGCATTGTACAGATATGGAGTGGAATTCCCTGCCGGAGTCAGAGTTTTCTGATAGCTACAACCTGGGGACCTTTAAGTCAAGAGTGAAATAGGTTGCTTCTAGGCAAGTGTACTTCATCGTCGACCACATCGTCGTTTTCCAACAGGCGAGATAGTAGACAAGCGCGAGTCCACCAAAAGTAAAAAACAAACCATCAGAACTTGTTGGTAGGTTGTTTTTATTTTATTTAGAATATCCAATGACTTCTTCCACTCTAAGACGATTATATTATTATATAGTAGGTAGGTTTTACATATTTTCGATGTAGGAAAATCATAATAAAACTAGATTGGACATTTTTAACACCTAACCTACCGGTTTAAGTAAGTGTTAGTTGCTGGCATTTAAACCGGTAAGTACGTCCACAAAGACTAATTCACTTAAAATAAGTTATATAACTTATTTTCGTCCGAAGTGGCGGTTAAGCGATTTTATCTTTCACTCCGTTTGCAATGGACAGTATTGTAGGAAACTTAGATTTCAATTAAAGGTCTTGCCACGGAATCTTAACGCAATCCATTTTACGACCTACACTGACCTGTTAAAGGGCTGGCACGCCTGACATTCACACACATCGTAGTTGCGTCATAGGGAATGTGCATGTGAAGTAATAAATAAAGTGGGTATCCCTCAATTCCCGAGATTAATTTAAAAAAGCAGATTTTTTTATGACAGTATCCAGAAATATAGCAGAAAAAATTTCTTCCAGTGTATAAATTTGTTAACCTCACCTCAGTTGACGTAGAGAGATCTTTTTCAATGATAAATACTAATAAAAATTGTATGTTATTTATCTCTTTGTTTTATTTGTCTTATCTATCTCTGAGATTTTTATTATTATTTATTTGTAATATTGTTGACCATACGGGATTTTTCATTAGAAACTCCGGGAAGATCCAAGTATTCGATGCAAGTACATGAATAACTCTACCTAATTCCGACCTCTGTTTATCACTAACATAACATAATCAGCCTTATAATGTTCCCACTACTGGAACTCAGGCCTCCTCTAGGAACGGCAATGACAGGGAATGGGTCATAATACACGCGGGCCCAGTGCGGGTTGGTAGATGTCACATGTTCCAATTTTTAGTTCTAAGACATGCCGGTTTCCTCACGATGTTTTCCTTCACCGTTTTGAGAGCAGTGGTGATGAAATAAATTACACAAAGTAATGCGGCTGGTAGAGTTTGAATCCGCAACTTACTACTCGTAAGTCGGGGCCACTAAGCCACCACTGCTTTTTATCACTTAGACGAATATTTTTAGTTAATTACAGAAATATTCCAATTTATACCGATGTGGGCATTAAGGTGAATAAAAAAGAATCTGCCTATTAAATGCTCGTAATGATCGTATAACCCGTAGAATGCTAAAAATCTTCAACTAAAATTGAAAACTAATTAATTATGTATTCTGGTAGGTCAAGTCAATTCTGTAAGGTTCGCAATGAATGTTTGTATGCCAAAAGTATTTTACCGATATTATATGACGGCATGACGTGTTTCTATTTACTTTTTGAATTGATATAATTATGTAATCACTCTTCTGGCCAGTGGCTTCACCAGTAAGTCATAAATCATTTTATTTCATAACAATGGAACATTGTGTTGAAAATTGAATTAATAAAAATAAATATAAACAATTGTAGTGACGGTCAAAGTCAAAGTATGAAAGTCGGAAGTTCTCCTGTTGTTGTTGAAATCCGTAGGGGCTGAACTAAGCGTTTCGCTTCGTCGTTTATACCGCGTAAATCGAAGGACTGGAACAATTTGTCTACTGCGGTCTTCCCGTCCGGTTATAATTTAGGTGTCTTATGGTAGAGTGAATAGGCTCTTAATAAACTAGTACGCCTCAACATCAACGATTGCATCACTGCTTACCATCGGGTGAGATCGCAGTCAAGCACTAGTTTATATCAATAAAAAAAAAACAGTTTTTCTTAGGAAAAGTAGCTACTTTTCCGAAAGATGTCCACATAGTCCAGCCCCAAGTGTCATCATAACAAACGGCCTTGTGCGTCTTGCATCCATCGCATTCCCGCTCACCAGGATATCGATCCACTTTGTGGGACGTCTTCCGATGCGCCGTCGCCACTCCAGAACCTCAAGAACTGATGGTTAATGGGGCCGTAACCCATGGACCATCTGTTCTGCGAGCAATGTGCCCTGCCCACTAAACTATCACTTAAGTTTGGTGATGCTTTGGGCTATGTTAGCAACCTTGATTCTTCTGCTATCTTCATTTCTGATGTGATCTCGCTAGAAAATTCCGAGGCATAGCCCTTTCCATTGCCCTTTGGGTGACTTTAAGCCTTTTGATGAGGCCTATTGTGGGATCAATGGTATCATAATTCTTCTTCACCGAAGTCATTCTTTTTGTGTGTTCACCAGCATAAAGGAAAGGTAGGTAGGTAGTTAGGGTAGGTAGTTAAGTAGCGTAGGGTAGGTAGGGTAGAGTGGAATAGAGTAGCCATATGCTCAGGTCTGCGGTCCCTTGAAGCTATGAAAAAATCAAACTTCTGAGATAACGAAAAAAATATATACAGCTTTTATGTCGCAAAAAACGCATATTTCGCCACTCTCAAGCGAATCAAAATTCATAGGGTATTTCCCGTTGACCTAGAATCCTGAAATTTGGCATAAAGCAAGGTCTCATAGCACAAGTCTGGGAAAAAATCGAAAATTGTAAATTTGTAGTTAATACGTCACAAAAAAAACACTTGCAATTCGGAAAAATCTTCGTAACTCAATTTCGGAATTGAAAACTGTTTTCATAGGTAAGTTTATACGGAACCCTCTTTTTGTACTTGACCGGTTTTTATATTATAACTCTGGCGAAGCCGCTGGGGGCACCAAGTTATTTAATATTTTTCTTTCAAATTCATAAATATCAGACATCGTTTATTGTTTGGTATGAACTATAAATATTATCCCACAAGTACTAAAACTGATAAGAATATCACTCAAAATGAGCTCCTTGCTTCTTTACAGCCGTGCTAATGAGCCTTAAAGCTGTCTTCAGCAGTTAAATGGGTCATGAAAGATTAAAATGCCTCAGTTAAGGGATAAATAAAACCATTGCAGTTGGGTGCATGCGAATAACTTTTGTAAAGACGTTTAAGGCGCCACATTTGAACTAAAAAGTTCGGAATCCTGCATCTCGCAATTAGATTTCAACATATACTAAAGCCCGAAATTATCTATCGAGCAGTTGCCCAGACCAGACACAACACCCGTCTGGTTGGAAAATCCTCCCTTTTCAACGGAGGTCTGTAGGACTACACCCTGTTCCGCATACCTCCGTAACTGTACCAGTACGATACTTGAATGTCCCTAAATCTGTCTACCGCAACTTGAGCAGTAAGCACCGCTTCCACCCTTTTTTAGGGTTCCGTACCTTAAAAGGAAAAAACGGAACCCATATAGGATCGCTTTGTTGTCCGTCTGTCTGTCTGTCTGTCTGTCAAGGCCCTCTATCTCGGGAACTCGTGGAGGTGTCGAGTTGAAATTAAAACCAGGCCAACATTCAGATCTGCGGTCCCTTGAAGCTATGAAAAAATCAAACTTCTGAGTTAACGAAAAAAAAAGATACGGCCGTTTATGTCGCAATAAACGTATATTTCGACACTCTCAAGGGAATCAAAATTCATAGGGACTTCCTGTTGACCTAGAATCCTGAATTTGGCATGAAATAAGGTCTTATATCACAAGTCTCTCTCACTCGGTGGATATCACTAAAGCATTTATTGTACAAAAAAAATGTGTGCGTGCAATCTGTGGAGCTGGTTATATGGATAGCTGTAAACCACTGTTTAAGAAAAATACAATATATTACCATTAGCATGCATGTATGTCAAAGAATTATGTCTATTTGTACGACAACATCCAGAATATTTTATTAAACGTAGAGATGTAACTAAAAGGAATGTTGCCTCTAGAGATAAACATAGGCCCTGCTTGCCACAATCCAAGCTTGGTTTATTTAAAAGAAATTCGTTTATATTGGCTATTAAGGTTTACAATAAATTACCAAATGCCAATGCTAGAGCAGTGGTGGCCGAGCGGTAACAGCCCCGACTTACGAGTTGTAGGTCGCGGGTTCAAACCCAGTCAGGCGCATTACTTTGTGTAATTTATTTCATCACCACTGCTCTCAAAACGGTGAAGGAAAACATCGTGAGGAAACCGGCATGTCCTAGAACCAAAAATTCGAAGACATGTGGCATCCACCAACCCGCACTGGGCCCGCGTGGTGGATTACGGCCCATCCCCTCTCCCAGAGAGGAGGCCTGAGTCCCAACAGTGGGAACATTATAAGGCCGACTATGCTATGCTATGCTACCAAATGCCTTAAAAGAACTACCTTTACCTATGTTCAAAAAAAAGTTGATTCAATGGCTGACGCAAAAATGTTTTTACAGTGTCAATGAATATATGTCATTTAACGAACGCAAAGTAGGAAAGTAATGGCAATTTTAGTTCTATTTACATTTTTATTCTATTTTTAAACTGACATTTAATATTTTAGATTTTTTTTTCTGACATTTTAAATTCATGTGAAGATCAATAAATACTTTCATTTTATTTTTAAGTTGACAATTACTATTATCATATTTTTGACATTTTATAATATTCATGGACATTAAAATTATTATATAGAATTTGACATTTGATAGTGATAGTAGATACCTAGTAGGTGACTTTGATTTTTATTACTTTGACATTTAATCAATGTGCATGGACCATTTAATTACTTTATAGTGATAGCAGGTATTGGTAACCTCTGATGTCACATTATTATGACATTTTAAATTAATGATTATATTTGCACTGTATTAATATTTGCACACCACAAGTTATGGTAGAATGTAAATGGGCCTAACTAAAATTAAGATCATACTACTTTGTACACCTACATTCTAGCAAATAAATAAATTAATATTATTTATTAAAAAAAATTATAGGAAAAAATCTGAAAACTATTTTGTAGTTACGTCACAAAAAAAAAAATTTGGCAATTCGGAAAAATCTTCGTAATTAAATTCGGGAATTGAGCTGTTTTCATAGACAAGTTTGTACGGAACCCTCAGTGCGCGAGTCCGACTCGCATTTGCCATATAAACGAATATTTTGTTGTGTATTGTGTTGTTGTTTTGTATTTATTTATTTATATAAACTATAAAAACATATGTATGTATGTTATTTATATCGTCTGTTAACACTTGCTTAAAGTGAGCTGTAGAGTCATATCATAGCTCCTTATCTTCACCTAAAACGTGGCAACATTTCAACAAAATAGACTAACTGGGCCGGTGCTTTTAAAAAAAAAAACACTTCCAGTCCGGCCATTTAGCGCAGCGCACTCCCAAACAGTGCCATTAACTTCAGTAGAAATGCAAATAAACTGTCAGGTTTGTGCGGGGCCCTAATTTCCACTCTGCTATACACAGGGTCGAAGTTTGTCCCTCTGTGCACTGCGAAATTGTTTGCAGGAATGCCTTTGTTTCGCCGGGTACCTGCTAAAAGCACAGCACAGATATCGATGCATTTCGTCGCAGATTCGAATTTCCTTTTGTGTGACGATCACTAGGAGTTTGACATAGCCCTCCCGTATGATGTAGGCACCTACCTAACTATAGATTTACAGACAACAAAGGAATCGAAGCTTATGCTATTACACTAATAAATATAAAGGCGAAACTTTGTGAGTGTGTGCATGTGCGTGTCTGTGTGTTTGTTACTTCTTCACGATCGCGCAAATGAACGGATTTTAATTAAATTTGGCGGACGGGGTAAACCATGTCCTGGAATATCACATAGGATACTTTTTTATCCCGGGATATTCATATTCATATTCATATCTATATTTGCATACCATAATGTCAATAGAGATGTTGTGTGTTGTGATGTTGTTGATTGTTGTTGTTGTGGTGTTGATGTGTTGTTGTTGTTGTGTGTTGTGATGTTGTTGATTGTTGTTGTTGTGTTGTTGTTGTTGTTGTGATGTGATGTGTTGTTGTTTGGTGGTGTTATGTTTGTTGATTATGTTCCCTTGGGACAATTATTCTACTTTCACGCCTGCGAAGGTGCTGGTAGTTGCTAGTGATAAATATGTTACAATTCAAACCTTCCAGTGACAGAGAAGGCACGAGCATACTTATAGAGAATTTTGCTAAGCGTAGATCAGCAACCTGATGTTATACCTAAACCATTTGTTTACCAGGTTATCGGGTGAAATGTTTTGTTTTTGCCTTACGGTCAATCAATAACAGTAACAATAAGTTATTGTGCCAATGATTACTTGCTACGTTAGCCTTTCTCGAAGCATTTTCCACCCTTTGCGGTTTACTCAATCGATTTGTGTTATTAAATATTTAGATTGCGGAGTAAGTTCCTTCTTGTTTAATTTGAACTCAATGCTCAATGATACCCGCTATGAAAACGAGCTATCACATAGATATAGTACATTTTGATACAAGTGGAGAAAGTTTGTCATTGCGACCGAGGTGGAGTTTGCACGAGCCTCAGGCGAGGGATTTATGGAGCCGAGGCTCCACTCACAGGTTGCACTCATGCTGTAGTGGCAGATTTTCACGTTTATCAAACAACGTTTTTCAATACGGAGAAATAAATAAACGGGGGTTGACCGGCGACTCGTAGGGGTCGCTTAGCGGACAGCCTGATAAGATGATTATAATAAATCGTGTCGCGGAAATTGTTTTCCTAAAAGTGGTAGTGATAGGAGCGGGTTTTCGAGTAAGTGTAATGAAAAATAAATGACGAATCAGACATGCCTCTGAACTTTGAGAATGCGACTTTGAGGCTTCCAAGTTTAATTTAATTCTAGCTGAAGCCCGCGACTTCGTTCGCGTCAGACTCGTAAAACAGCCTAAAAATAGCCTAAGTTACTCCGTATAGCATCAGCTATCTACCAGTGAAAATCAAACCTATAAATATCGGTCCAACCGTTTCGGAGATTAGCCGGAACAAAAAAACAGACCGACAGTCGAAGCGACAGACAGACATTTATTTTTCTTTTCTAAATTTATTTGCATGTTATAGAAACTCAATGTGCTCTTGTTATTTTTTGGTACTGGGAAATCATCGAATAACTTCCCCCCGCTTTAGGTAGAGCGACTGGAAGTGACAGACTTTTACTGACTAAATCCCTCGCATGTTCCTTCAAAGCAGGGTGACACTTTCGAACAATTCTGTAACTCTGTCAGGATCTAAATGCACTCCAAAAATTTCCTGTGACTTAGGCCAACGCTGCGTTAAGCGGGACCCGTCGCGTGACGTCGCGCGGGTTTCGTGTGCGACGGTCCCCGTAACGGAAACCGGATTATTACCTGCAAAGTGTCGCTTTTTCAACTTTGACAGTGTGCATGTAGTCGTGTCGAACTTTAATGTATTATACGTAGCAAAACGGGCGCGGGGCGAGGCTCCCCGCGACGGGTGCCCGCGCAGGTCACCGCGACGGAGCACTTTAGTATGGGACCACGCGGGCGCCCGCTTAACGCAGCGTTGGCCCTTACATCTCATCTCTATTAATATCTAAGTAAAACATTGATGTTTCCTAAACCACCTAGTACTGTAAAGTGAATAAACGCCAAGCACTTGGTTTGGCGTTTATTTTGTGATATACATTTTCCGATTTTCCCGAATACCTACTTTCAAGGCACTCCTAGAGTGAAGAAATCCGCATGAAATATAAAGTGAATCAATAGAACTGCCAGGCCCAGTTACCTCATAAAAATGAAGTTTGAAATTTAAGGCTATGATGGGTTAAATCTTAGTTACGTAAGTGAGAATCGAGCAGAAAATCTCGTCTACCTGAATTGAGAAAACCGCTCCGTGGTTAAAAAATTGCTTTATATTTGTATGCGATAGATGAACTTTTTCCGGATAGATATCTATCTACATATCTGGAGATTTTTTCGAAGGAAGTTCAGTAGCCACTGACAATGATGTTTTAATTACTTATTCGCAAATTGATTCCTAGTGGATATTGTGAGCTAAAATTAGTGTAGTTTTGTATCTCAAGTATCTGCACAACTGGACAATATGTGGAATAATTGAACAGTCGCGATTTTGGTAAAATGAAGCTGAGAATTTTCCTAACTATCTCAGCGAAGCTTGCTACGAAGGCCTGGCTTGATACATTTTCTGCCCAAATACATATTACAAAAACATTAGAATGTGTTACTTGCGTATTCTAATGGTAAACAAGGTCTCGGTTACCAAGTCATAAAATCCAAAAAAACCCTATCCTACTATCTATATATCCAGTCACTTTGTGGGATTCGTGGAAAGTCACAAGATACAATCAATAACAAACTTCTACAACAATTGTTTTCCAGTCCATCTTTCAACCAATTAGGATCAGATTTCGCTATTTTTGCTTTATCAAACGCTTGTTTTCGATCGATAGCTTTCGTACTATCAATTCTACGTGTTTCGTCAAATTATTTGATATTTTAGTATGTAGCTTTCTTTGACACGACGTGTTTGTCGTGTTTGATGAAAATCTTGATTGACATCGCGTTTGACAAACAAGTTTGAACGTGAACAGCAGTTTGTCAAACAATATATCTATCAGTTGTCTTGGCGTCATTGAGGACGCTATGCCACGTAAACAGCCTAACAGGGTAAAAGTAATACGCTGGTTAGCATTTCATCTTTGATCCTTCGTTTGATCGTTTAAGCTATTGTTTGATGAAAACGAACAAAGAATCATGCTCCTTTGTCACTCAAAAAAATCAGATAAAGTAAACTACAGTCGGTCCTAAATAATTATGATTACATTAATTATGATGTTAATTTGAATCTTCTAAAGGATTCCGTATAAAAATGTAAAAATAGAATTTTTCGTTGATTATATTTCAGTTTAAGTGTCATTTATTCTTTATATTAATGCTTGTTCCTCGGATACAGAGTCTTTTGAGTTATGTCTTCGTATTACCTACAATTATTTTAACTTATTATTATTTCTTGGCAATGTAAATTGTTTTACAGTCCATTGCAATGATGTGTAACAGTTCGTTCATTTCTCGGAAGATACTTCTTTTCACTGTAAATGGAGTTTTTATTTTAGTAGGGAGCTAACATTATAACAAATATATCTATATATATAAAAGGAGAAACTGACTGACTGACATATCAACGCATAGCCAAAACTACTGGGACTAGGAGTGTGAAATTTTGCACAAGGCTTCCTTTTATAACGTAGGCGAGCACTAAGAGAGGATTTTCCAAAATTCACCCCCTAAGTGGAGGAAAGGGGGGTTCAAAGTTTGTATGGAGAAACCTATTTTCACGCGTGTGAAGCCGCGGGCAGAAGCTAGTCGTCTAATAACTTTTGAAGCCGTGCTTTATATGTCGTTAAAGGTATTTAAAAAAGGCAAATAAAAAGCTATCATATGGCATAAATCTGCATTCTGGGTATTGTGGCTGGAGACTGGGGAATAGCTTTATACAAATATGGGCATTATTTTTTATCGTTTACAGGGCGCTTTACTTTATCATATTGCATTCCTCAATGTAAACTTTAATTTAACTAGGTAATCTTTGATACAGAAGAAGGGTCTTGGAGCTCTTTGGACCGGGACTGCGGTCCTAACTTCCACATATAATTTATTTTCGTGTTGTTTTGGACCACAAATAAAATAAATACAGCTTTTTTGGTAACTGTGATTGAATAACTTTTTCTTTTTGGTCCCAAAATACCTACTACAAAAAAAAAATATAATTGAAAGCTGGGACCGTGGTCTTGGTCCAAAGAGCCCCACGACCTAGGAAGAAACCTTGCTCATCATTAGGTATGCTAATCTAAACCCAATGCCCATTATGTATTCAACGCGTAATATTTTTATACGCTTCAGAGATGTAGGTAGGTACTAATATAATAAAGAGGTGCAATTTTTCACACTTATCTCGTCATTATGGCTCCGCTTTATTTGGCGATTGAATTGATTTATGTATTCGCGTGTGCCTACTTCCTTTTTTCGTTTGTTTGTGCTTCAGAGGCCGCACAACGAAGTGTCATTGCCATTATGTTTCCATTGTCAGAACGGGATAGCGCTAATTCGCCCTGTAGAGCTTCGTCTCTCTCTCACATCGGAATCACGTCATAGTTTTTTTTTATATATTTTTATTTTATTATTGATAGGTTCGCATGTCTAACCACTACCTATCTCACCTGATATTATAAGCGATGATGTGGTCGATGGTGGAGCATGCTTGCTTAGACTTAACTTATTCACTCTTTTTTTTTCTATTCGGTAGGAAAATCATCTTTTGACATCCCCCGCTCTTGGGCGGAGCGGGAGATAGTGTCAGACTTTTAGTGACTAAAAACCCACTCCTGTTCCTTCGTTGCCTTTCGTACCAGGGCCGAGTCTTCCTTTCAGAATCAGACCCTTGGCGTCAGTAGGCTTCGACCCTGCTGGGCCCCTACAGTTGCTGACATCTCCTTGAGGCGCGCGTGGAATAAAACGCGCAGTTGGCAACTTGTGCTCGGTCCGGACGGTTACCGGACGGTCGGACGGCAAGCTACCCATTGCTCGCTGTCCGCAAGCGGTGGCCGGAAATCGGGATCGAAATCCCGGCGGTGGTTGGGACGTGAGGACCGTTGGCTCACGCGACCGGCTGCCTCCTTTGCTAGCATTACTGCTTCGCAGAAAGAGGCGACCGCCTGCCACTCCTCCTCGCTCCGGACCGGACCAAGGCCCGGCGCGAGAGATTGCCGCCGTCGATCGCCCCCACGAAGACACGGCGGTGCTCTGCCCAGGCGGGGCACACTCAATGGTGACACCCGGGCGTTAATTCCGCACAAATCCAGGAACCTTCCGAACTTACCATGTCCGGCGAGGACCTGCGTCACTCTTGACTTTAAAGACCCCCTAGGTTGTAGCTATCAAGAAACACAGAATTCGGCGGGGAACTCCTCTCCTTAGCTGTAGGTAGTGTAAGCACATTGAATTTGTTTCTAAAACGTTTTATTGTAGGGCTCATGGTTTATTAGTACAACGATATTTGTTGAATAACTATTACGAGAAATTGCATAAACATAAAAATAATATATTTATGTCTAAGAATTTCTAGCACTTTTCCCTAGTGGCATCAGTTACTAAAGTTTTGGGGATCAGTAGACTGATAGCTAAATCCACGAATAAAACGAAGACTGAACGGACAGATTTGGCAAAAAAGAATTTTTAAGCAAGAATAATTGCCTCCTTTACTTGTTCTTTCGTGAAAATAGATCCGCACTTTTTTCCATCTTTACTACGAGCCTTTAAATTTTCTCCATATGCTTCGTAACATGCACATGTCATCTACCCATCTGAAAAACAAAGACTTATGATCAAAGTTTATTCTTGGAAAGAGTTCCACCTACGTCCTCGGGCACATTTCTAAAGGGGTTTCCTGCTAAATACACCTCGTTATGGTTTTTAGGGTTCCGTACCCAAAGTGTAAAAACGGGGCCCTATTGCTAAGACTTTACTGTTCATCTATCTGTCACCAGGCTGTATCTCAAGAACCGTGATAGCTGTAGAAATAGACAGTTGAAATTTCCACAGATGGGAACGATAGACGTTGTTGAAGTTTTTTTCTTCAGATTTCTGTTGCAGCTATAACAGCAAATACTAAAAACTGTATAAAATAAATATTTGAGTGGGGCTCCCATAAAACAAACGTTTTACTCGATATTAATATTGTTGAACGGAACCCTTCATATTCGAGTCCGACTCGCACTTTGCCAGTTTTAAGATAACACGGTCCACAGCACCCTTAATTACGCTAGATAGCATAATGTTATATTCCAAGCAATTTCCATCCTTATTACCTTGATATATGTGTGCTTATCGTGAAATATAACAGTCCATTTACTGTTTCTTGATGCAGTTATTTCTCTGATAGCATGTTATGTGTTTCCATTTCATGAGCCAAGCCTACATTTCGTTGAACTAGTTTGTTGAAGCTATATTTTGCGTTTTTAGGTCAAATCGTGTGGCTATTATGCTAAAAATGATAATGATTATTATAAGGTAGCAGGCTGTTGACCAACCGTGTCAACCTAAATGAAAAAATCGCTGATCGCTTCGTGAAGAAAATCGTCAAAAAAAAATATGATATAAAGTAAAAAACAACTAATTTTGGAAACAACACCACAACAAACAAAAACTACAACTTGTAGTTTTGGTAAAAAGTTTTAGGTGATTTCACAGAGAGCTTAGAACGCATATGACGCATAAATATCCCGCGCAATGTTGGATTGGTCGTAACCAGCTTGCCAGCCGATACCAGACGGTAATTTACGGGAAGTTCAACAATTGGACGCAGTTGTAACGCCTGCAGCAATAGATCATACAGCAGAGCAGCCATTGTTCGCAAAATACTGTTCCTAATAAAAAGATTGGCAATGGCACACAATAGACCAGCTGGTATGAAAACCGACAAAAGTATCTTATACTAGACGATTGTATGTAGGCATTATGTAGGGTATGAAGTAGGATATCTAGAATCGGAAAATTAAATTAAACGGAAAGCTACTACGGCAGGATAGTGATTATATCCATTCGCTAGTATAGAAGAGAACAAATAATTTTCTTTGAAGAATTTTACATGTTATGTCACTGAAACATTACAGTAGGTACTTATCCATTGTTCCAGAATAACACCGGATTTACATAAGGTCAAGTTCACATTCTTTATCATACTATTAACCAACTTTGAAAACCACATACCGTTTTCATGATATTGTTTCGAGAATAGGTGTATGTATAGTGATTATTTCGATTTTATCTACCCAAGTGTTTTTATTTGTTGAGGTGGGACATCATCTACTATCTTCTCCCGCTCTAGGAAACATTTTTATTTGTCCATTCCGCTTAAAATGCTTTCTGTGAGCCGGTATCCTGAATTTTAATAACCACTATTTTGTCTAGGCGTTTTATCCTCTCAGCTAGAGCCGAGTCCAAAGCAACAAGTGTGATCAATACGATGTCGTCAACCTTCCGTAAGCAGACGGTCATGTTTACCTCCAGGGCGTTCGCCTTTCAAGTTGTCTGATGAAAAAAATGGAGCCCCGAGTCCCGAAGTGTATTAAAGTGTCAAAGGCTTCGGCCCTGTTCCGTGTTTCGGGAGTTTTTCCACCGAAACATTTTTTCCAGGGTTTGATTTACATGCTTGCACGGAAAAGGACGGGTACTTTGTTTTTTTCGTGGACAAATGGATTGCCAAATTGACCTTTCATATTTTAGGCAAGATATTTGTTTGTTTGTACAGTCCAATGTAGTTTTTGCAGAACACAAAAGAATCGTCAAAGGTTTTGTAGATTCTGAGTAAAATATTTTTTGTCGTAGGGTTATAATTTTTCTAGCTTTTATTCATATGAATGAATGCAAACGAAATTAAATAAATAAACAAAGAAACAATGGACTTAGATACCGTTAAGCTACTTCAAAAACTGGCGCGGTGCCAGCGAATTATCTGCGTCCATCAGCTATAAAGGTCATCCCAAATGTTTCAGGTCAGTGACGGGCAAGGCTTATCGTCGACAGCAACGAACATTCAGTTATGGTTAGTTAGGCTACTAACTTCATATACCAACTAGGTTGTTTTAAATGAAATTATTCCCAATTTCAAAGTGTCACGTGTTATTTGCAAAAGGTGGTTGATGAAGTTGTCGAGTCGATGGAAAAGAGGCCGATGTAACAAAATCAAATGAGACTGAAACTGATGAAATCCTTTTGCCATGGCTAATGTTTATGCCAATCATTGGGAAAGATTAAAGGAAGGTCTATGTTCGGTATTTTAACATTGATGAGTTGATACTTATGTTGGCTTGTTCACCGTACTATTTATGTCACAGCGAACTAGCTTAATCCGTCGTGGGATGAACTTTGGCTATAAGCTACCGTCGGACTGACCTGGGGGGTTACCATGACGCTAAAAGTAAGATTATTTCATTCTTATTTCAGTGTGGGTAAAAGACAGAGCTGTACAGGTTGTCTAGCGCCAACTCTTACCCACACTGGAAATAAGAATGAAACAATCTTACTTTAAACGTCATGGTACAGGTTCTGTTGATGAAGCCGGAAGGTAGGTACTGGGACTCTAATAAAAATAATGTATCTTCGCCTTGTTTGGGCTTATTGAAATTGTCTTACGATACACAGCTATAAATTATTTGACTGGTAATAGTCTGTAAGTACTTTATTACGAGTCTACGAGTACTTTATTATAGATCTTGTACCTACACTATTCAGATCTAGTTGTGGGGGGTACCACAGTTAAAAAGTTTAAAATAAAAGCTAAGCTATGAAATCATCTACATTTGCTTTAGCAGTGATCGTTTTGTTCCAAGTACCGTGTTCGAAATAAAATCTTCTCTCTTATTGAATGTCAAAAATTACAAATAGCCCCCTAAAACGCCCTACTTGTCACCACTTTCTAATGTTTAGACTGGGAAGAAGAAGTGGTGCAACAAACTCCCCAGCAATAAAATTTGACTACGACTTTTCTTTCGGTTTCAATCAATTTAGTTACTAGTCCAATGATGACATAGATTACGAAATTGTCTCCATCAAACTACCGGCACAAAACGACAATACGCCTTTGTTACTGCCTCAAGATTAGATCAGCAAGACCCAAGGTATTAGAGCTATTGCCGTAAACAATTCAATCTAGGGTAATACCGCCATTATCATTTAGTATCACGTACGTTACCTGCTAGAGGTCGCTGCCAACCTTGGATTTACAATTCGATTATTTGCATTTAGGCTTACCGACCACCTATAGTTGATCTTCTAGCTGGAAAAAAAAACCTACTAATCTTTCTTATATTAAAAAAGTAAAGTTAGGTATGTAAGTTGAAAGTTTCTCATGCTCAATATGTAACCAAGATTTATGTAACTCATAATATGATTTAAAAGAGTGTCCATGGAGTTTCTTGCACGTTCTCCTCCATAGAGATCTACGCTTGGAACGTGCATAAATTGCACGTCCTTCTTCACTTTTTTTCTTTTGACTGACCGACATTTTGACAATTCAAAAGTGCCTGTAATTGGTCTATTTGAAATAAACGTTTCTGATTTCTGAAACTCTGGTAGATCATATCCTAGATTTGGACAAACTCGTAAAATATTTTACCCATAATATCCGCGCGGGTGAAATGAGAAATCAAAGATCCATAAAGATGGTTCTACTTTACCAAAATTAGTTGTAAACCCACTAGGTTTTCTGAATTAAAAGTTAATTCTTATAGACACCTTTGCAGGGTGTTGTGAGACATCCACTTTCATTTGAGCTCTCAGCAGGTTTTTTCTTGTTTGAAAGTTACTGACTGCTGTCACTTATGCTCATGCAGAGGTAAATAGTTATGCTATTTTATTGTTGTACTATGTTATATGTTTTATATGCTATTGTATTATGTTTGGCCACCATCACGACGAGAGTCTTGGACAGCTCCTGACGTAGAGACATCTTACCTACCACTTAGTTAACTACAGGAATGAAGTCAGTGTTGGATGTAGGTTGTAGCAGCTATTCCATCATAATTTTCCTGGCCGCCCCGTCAATATTTTAATCAAACATTTATTACAACGGCTCGATCAATTAGTAATAATTGTTACCATAAAAATTATACAAAATAGTAGTAGTAGTTATTTTAAATCACTACCTTGAGACGATCAGCAAATCCTCAGTTTGATCATACGTTAACTTCCAAAGCCTATTCTATACAAGTACGCTTACGACCAATCAGACGTATGTACATACCACATTGTTCTCGGGTCTATTGTGATTGCATTTTGGTGTCTATTTCCGATGTTTGAATAGGATATACGAGTATTTAGATATGGTGACGATAGTAAATGAAAATACTAGCAATAGAGGGACTATTGCTAGTATTTTCATTTACCATCGTCCACCACACCACACCAATCACAGTGTTGTATCTTTTAACCCAAAGGTTGACTGGTAGAGAATGTCTTGTTGCATTAAATCCGCCTATGTGCCACTTTTTTTTTTAGGTGGGTGAGAAGGGAGATAGTGTCAGAGTTTTACTGACTAAAAACCCACTCCTGTTCCTTTTTTGCCTTCATCCCGGGGCTCCGAGCTTGGCTTTCACACTACCCGTGGCCCCAGTAGGCTTCGACCCTGCTGGGCCCCTACGATTTGGTGACATCTCCCTGAGGCGCGCGTGGAATAGTACCTACGCGCCGTCGAAGACTTGGGCTCGGTCCGGATGGTTACCGGACGGTCGGACGGCGAGCCACCCTTAACTCGCCGTCAGCAAGCCTGGCCTACGGTAGCCGGAAATCGGTATCGGAATCCCGGTGGTCGTTAGGGCGTGAGGACCATTACCACTACTGTACATGAAGTTTAAATAAATAAATAGTTGATCGTCATTATTCAAAAGCATCAAATATCTAAACGTAGTTAGATACACTGTTTGTGCGACCATTCTGTTGGAATAGACGATGAGTTTATAAAAATAACAATGCAGTTTATGCTTACAATAGACAATTGATAGTAATAGCGACTTAAACCTGGTAACCATCTTGTAGATATACCATTTGTTCAAATTGGTCTTTGATGAAAATTGTAAACTTATTTTAAACTTATCTCGAATTCCTTAGTAGCTGACAGAAGTTTAGATGCGGGCCCATAGACTAACTAGTCTTCTATTATTTGGAACTCACTAGGTGCTGCTACCGGTTTCGCCCTGTAGGATGATAGAAAATTATGATCATACGATTTTACAAAAAACTGAGCAAGTGCGAGTCGAACTTGCACTTGCTCAGTTTTTTTGGATTTCCCTTGAGAGTATCGAAATACCCGTTTTTTGCAACATAAACGGCCGTATTTTTTATTTCGTTAACTTAGAGTTTTGATTTTTGCACAGCTTCAAGGGTCTGTAGACCTGAGTACAAAGTTTTAATTTCTACTCGATATCTCCACACGTTCCCAAGATAAACGGCCTTGACAGACAGACTGACAACAAAGTGATCCTATAAGGGTTCCGTTTTTCCTGTTGAGGTACAGAACCCTAAAAACTGCCTCAGATGGTATGGGCTTGTTAGCAGGAGAAACGAGGAAATCATGTCGTAAAAATTACATTAAATCTGCCAGAACAAAGTAAAAAGAGGCCGCCCTCCATTGACCTGGTGGTCCAGAATGGAGACAGACTTCAAGTTAGCCCATTTGCCAGAGCCGACAACCCAGGATAGAATATCCTGGCGCCGATTAGCGAGGAGACCCGAAACCGAATAATAGAAACAGGAGAAGACAAAGAAGCAGAAGATCCCAACGGAACATAACTCCGGAATAAAAAGTATCATATGTGCTATTCCAGGACTATTATTATTATTAAACTGTCACCAAGACCATCCTCCATACTAGGGATGTTAAGAATATGAAATTTCGAATCTGGATACGGGTAAAGAAATAATATTATACCGGTTAAGGATACGGTTAAGGATATTAGAATTTTAAATGCAAATAGAAAGATTTGATTTTTATTTCTAGTCTAGATTTTTTTATCCGGACCATCTTAATTAAGGCGGAGCTTAATTATGATGGTCCTTCCCCACATGGACTCGCCTATCGTCAACCTGAACATGATTTAAAGGCTTGTTACTTCATCTAACGCAATCCAACGCGATGTTTGACGAAAAGACAATGCGAAAAAAGAGAGATAACACCTGAATGCTCTGTTAGCAATCGGTAAATCCGTCATTCACTCGAATATTTTACAAAACTTGTTTCAGAAAGCACGTGTTTTTTTTAATCTGTAAAAGTTTTTCAAAAAATATTTCGTCATTCAGAATCTTGATTAAATGAGCAAGATTTGTATATTTATATAAATATATTTCTTTTACTTTTTTAATTTATTTGTATATCGTAATCACTGAAGAGCGCGAGCGGTTGTATGAAATATAGTGAAAATTTATCTCGGGTTGGTCGCTCTTATCCAAATATATCCGAAAATTTTATATCGGTTTGGGTTACGAATATTTTTTATTTCGGATTTACTTTAGTTTCGGTTACGGTTATGGAGCTGCATAAAATCCGTGCTACTCTACCGTGTACTCTCACTATAGCGGGCCCCAGTCTCGTATGGTGTTTGTACAAGTACACATACGGCCATTCGGTCGTGTGTACGTACGTGCCGCATTGTTCTCCGGTTTAATTTGATCGCATAAAGCATATCGATGTATCCATTAATTGTGTTGACGGCTTGTTTGGAGTCTATTTTTGTAGTTTAAATGAAATATATTTGTGTCTATTTTCGTACTTTTCTCTTTCAATATGGAGGCGACTTACGAAAATAAATTCAAACACTAGAAATAGTCGATCATCATTAGGAACAACTTTTAATAAGAGATCAATTCAGTAATACTAAACAATCAACTGTTCACTACCTAGATTGTGTCGTGGTAGCATTATTGCGTTTTTTTAAATATCGTTGCAAATGCTGAGATAGGAGCCTTTTTGGCTTCGTG
Organism: Mythimna pallens; assembly: GCA_961205895.1. NCBI lineage: Eukaryota > Metazoa > Arthropoda > Insecta > Lepidoptera > Noctuidae > Mythimna > Mythimna pallens. The sequence continues at coordinate 24,681,595 of OY540828.1, read as the reverse complement.
TAGGTCTTTTTGTAGTTTTAGTTACCTACTTTAGCTTATGATTAGTTTATAATTTATTGTTATTAATTCATTTGTCCAGTACGAATCACGAATAAACTTTTTCTTTCTATTTTTTCTAGTAGTAAGTCTTTTTTCGCGATTAATTGTTTTCATAGCAAAAGTGGTTCTTAATGGTGAGTTTTGCCAGAATTTTTATTCACTTTTAAATCGTCTCGGCTTTCTATGGTTAACAGTTATGGTAAGTTTAAAATCTGTATTGTTAGGAGAAAATCTTCTAGAAATGCCTTTAGAAACGGGATTTGCTTTAAAAAGGCTTTTGTGAATAAAATCCTCACTCATATTTTTCCCAGTTGTGAGATTTTTATTACTCACGTCTTTACACGTGCGTCGCGGTTTTCAAGTTCTTAGCTTCGGGAATTGCACCATTACTTATGTAGCTCGAGATCAAACTCCTAGGATTTATACAGCACACTCTTCCTAATGAGTTTTGTTACACAAAGTTCCTCTGTTTTGTTATTAGCAATATAGTTTAAACCTCAATTCATAGACAAAAAATGTGTCTGAGTTATAATGAATTGGTGATAAACAACGTTATTCATAGGGCTTTCGTGACTCCATTCAATGAAGTAAAATGTGGGTTTTACGCTTGTCGGTTTAAGCCCAAAATAATTTAGCTAGATATACATAAATGACTAGGAATTATTATTATTATACAACTTTATTGCACACCTTAACATAATACAGGACAAACATTTATATAAAAACGAAATAAATTAAAAACGAAATTCTGAATATGTAGGGACTGAGAACTCTTTTATTAGGGTTCCGTTCCCAAATGGTAAAACAGGACCCTATTACTAAGACTCCGCTGTCCGTCCGTCTGTCTGTCTATCCAGCTGTTACCAGACTGTATCTCATGAACCCCGATAGCTAGACAGTTACACAGATGATGTATTTTTGTTGCCTCTAAAATAACAAATACCTACTAAAAACAGAATAAAATAAACATATAAGTGGGGCTCCCATACAACAAACGTTTTTTGCTACGGACGGTACGGAAACCTTCGAGCGCGAGGTCGACTCGCACTTGGCCGTTTTTTTCTCTACCTTCTGATCATCCTATCAATTTTCTATAAATCTCTATTTACGACTGTTTGCAGCCTGATAGAGTGCTTCGAATCATTGGCTTTTCCAGTTCCATCTAGTTTGACCATTATTATCTTCTAAGTTACTTCTATTTGACCTGCTCTCTGTGCTCTTGCCGGTCGTATGCCTTCGTTCGTGAAGGTCTGGTCCTGCCTGCTTAAAGGCCTGGAGTAAATATGCTTTGACCTGAGGAGGGTGCGGCCGAGATTAGGTAACCACTAACCACAGGAGAGTTAGTAGAGTTGTTGTAGCGGGTAGCAGGGGCAAGATTTTTTAAGAAGTAATAGAATATATCTTACAAGAATATAATTAAGAGAACATTGTAACAATAAAGTGTACCCTTGGTAGTTTTACTTTTCCAAAACAAACATTTATTTACACACAAGCACTTAAAATCGAAAAGGGCCAATACTGATAGAAGAGTACAAAGATACTGCTTATTTCAAACGAAATTTCTTCTAGCACAACTGCGACAAGATGCGAGTTGAATGAGAGATGTAGATGTCGTGGCCAAATCTTAGAAATTGATCACTTCATGATAATTATGGCCAAGTAAAACTGACCGTTTTAAACGTTAAAGTTTGATGATATGTCAATCCTCCTTTCTTTATCCTTTTCACGAACAAGAACTGTCAAACTGCAGGGGCGCCATAAACAAAATGGTGGCGGGAATATGACTTTTTACAAATAAAAACGAAAAAAAAAAAATTTGAGGGTGGAGACTATAAAATATAATGCGTTCAATTTATAGGAAATTTATCCAAGAACGTAAGTAATCAAACTTGTTCATACAAAATTAACATAGAAATCCATCAATAATATGACCAATCGAGGATTGACATATCATCAAACGTTGACGTTTCAACTGGTCAGTATTAGTTGGCCATATCATGAAGTGATCAATTCTATATGAGCTGGCCACGACATAGACACAGAGTGCATAAATAACTTAGAAAAGTTAACATAATCTAAATTAAACTATTTTTGACCAAGAAGACAAAAATTATTTCAATAAAATACTGATTTGGCTGGAAGCATGCAGTTTATTCAAAATAAGTAGAGTATTTTAGGACAAGTACTTTACAGTCTGGAGTACATAATCAGTTGTTTTCGTAGGGTATAAAGTAGGTACTTGTACGAAAAATAGAGTAGATACAATTAATATTCTATTATTAGAGTGACTCCGGATAGGGTTGCCATCTCTAAAATCTGATAACTAGGACGAAAAGCGTAAAAATCCCGTATTTAAGTGCTCAGAAACCGGACTATATATCATCACTTTTTTTTTTAAACTAAAACTGACTATAATAGAAAATAGTTCTAATTATCATTAATACACTATTCATTATCAAACAAATTTAAGTTATAAAACACAAAGTTATTATATTCTGTGAAAACAATAATATATAAAACATCCCGCGGCGGTGTCCCATAGCTAGAAAATTTTATAGACTACAAATGAAATCAAGCCCGGACGCTACCCGGATGCCCTTTAAACCACGACAAATCCGGGGAAACGCGGACGGATGGCAACCCTACTCCGGACATAGCAAGTTCGGGAGGTTCTTGTTTCGGATTCAGACTGAAGAAACGCCTTTGTGTCACCGTCACTGTCATCCTTGTGCAGATCGCCCGTGGACACGGTGGAGCATATGCTCCACCGACACGAAGCGGGACAGACTTCCACCATATGGTGGAAGTCTGTTCCGCTTGGGCGGAGCACCGTCGTGTCCTCGTGGAGGCGATCGGCGGCGGCGATCTCTCGTGTTCGGTTTTGATTTAGGCTATGATCTGGGAAGAACGAGAGGGAATGGGAAGCGGTCGCCACCTTCTGCGAAGCAGTAATGCGGGCGACGGAAATGGACGCAACCGTGAGGGAAAGGACATCCAATAGAGCCAACCTCTGGCGGGAGAAGTTTAAACCTCCGGTTGATTTTGTCGAGCCGTCGGAGAGCCTCTCTCCTGGACACGAGTTGCCATCGCCCACCTGAAAAACTTCAAACAGACTCCGCACCCAAGTTGAGCGCAGCAAAGACAATCTTCGCAGATAGGGGTTCTCGGACTGTTCCGATCTTCAGTGCGGCGTCTCTCCGCAGACCATGTCCCACCTTCAATCCTACATTACTTGTTCACGTAGGGACCTAATGACAGCATCAGCGGACGGCACTGCTGTGGCCGAATACTGGACCAGGCAAGGAATTGTAACAAGTTTTACCATCGATACGCTAAGAAGAAGAAGTGGGGCCGATGCCTGTCATGGCTACAGGAACGTTTGAAAGAGTGACCGCGGCCCTAGAACGCAAAGGGTAACATGCTAGCATGGAGGATACAGGTGGGTTTAGTCAGTAAAAGTCTAACACTCCCTCTCGCTATGCCCATAGAACGGGAGAAGTAATTAGATGAAGAAATACTATCCACCTTTTACAGTCTGGGTAGTATTTTTATTTAAAAAGACAATCGCTCATTAGCTATAGTACGAGTATCTCCGACACTTTTGCTTCTATTACACGTTATCAACATGTACACTTTTCCCCCACAGTATCCCCATAGTAATGACAAGTGTGAAGTGCTTACAAATTGAAAGATACATAAAAGCCATGTACTCAGGCACATACTCATACATAGTTAACAAGTAATAAACGACACTATGATGTAAGTCTTTGTTTGTGAACTTGACTTGGACAATATTTGCTATTACCAAGGTTGTACTGTTGCACATGAATTGATGTGAATTGTAATGAATTAAGTAGTCGTTTTTGTCTTAATAAATATTCTACAGCGTAATGTGTTTCCAATGCAAATTTTCTATCAAGTATTTTTGACTTTAGAATTCGTTTAAAATCATTAACTTTATTCTACAGGGTAAAATTAGGAAGAAACAATAGCGGACTACTTGAAAGTAAAAGTTGTATGTTTATTCTATTTGTCTGTCTAGACGACGATATCCCTAACATGTGCGGAGTTTCTTCTAAGTTTTATTAGACCTAGACTATGCAGATAGGGAATTGTCTTACGATATTTTATGCTGATCTATAACATAATATCTTATATTTATACTTATAAGTACAAATATCAAAGATTATCGTCGTCTGTGCAAATCCGGATCCTCGAGTTGTTCGGGCATATCACCCGTAACGAGGACTCGATGGAACAAGGGAAAGTCGAGGGCAAAAGGTCACGTGGACGCTCTGCAACACAGTCATTATCGTCATCATCATTTCAGCCGAAAGGCGTCCACTGTTGGACATATTCCTCCCCCAAGCGTCTCCACAACGACCGATCCTGTGCGTCTCGCATCCACCGCATTTCCCCGACTCTCACCAGGTCGTCGGTCCACCTTGTGGGAGGCCTTCCAACGCTGCGTTTTCCGGTACGCGGTCGCCACTCTAGAACCTTTCGGCCCCATCGACCATCCATTCTACGAGCAACGTGCCCTGCTCACTGCTACTTTAGTTTGGCGATTCTTCGGGCTATGTCGGCGACCTTGGTTCTCCTGAGGATATCTTCATTCATTCATTCTTCTCCTACACAGTATACTTAAAGTCTTAATTAAAGTTGTAGTACTTTCCAGCATTAATAACAACTGGTAGTTGTCGCCAATCACAGAGACGTCATGCCGGCGCATCACGAGAGAAGCCGTGGCGCAAGACTCGAACGAGACATGAGTGGTCGTGCACTCTGTCAAGGGTGCACGACTAAAAAGAAGGCACTTCTTTTTGTAAAACGTGAAATTAGACTGAACTTAAGAAATCTGACCGCTCTTCCTGTTCCCCATTGAAATGCTTCTTTCATGCGCCAAAGTTTATAAACACGGTCTTTTTTTTAGGTGGGAAAATTATCTTATAAGCGCGAGATAGTGTCAAACTAAACCTAAACTACTAGACTACTTGACTAGTGACTAAAAACCCACTCCTGTTCCTTCTTTGCCTTGATCCCAGGGCCCCGGGTTTCACTTTCACACTATCCGTGGCCCCAGTAGGCTTCGACCCTGCTGGGCCCCTGCGATTTGCTGACATCACTCTGAGGCGCGCGTGGAACAGTACGCGCCGTCGACGACTTCGGCTCGGTCCGGACGGTTAAACATGATCTGAGAAAATGGTGTCGGACAGATAACAAAAAGTATAATTTTCTAAAACTAAATTTTTAATGCAACTTGTACATTTTTTCCCACTTTTCAATTTTGTAGATATCTATACGGTTAGTAGTCATAGAGCGGGAAAAATCCTTCCATTTTAAGTATGTGTTGAGTGGCTTCATTGTAGGTACTTATCCATATGTAGGATCATTCAAAGTTACTTACAATGTGTGTTAGTCATGTATTGGACTAAGGAATATCAAGGACTTAGGTACACATTAGACTATATTAAAAGGTATTTACCTTACACGAGAATCGCTACTATAGAGTTTAAACGTCAACAATAGAGTTTAAACGTTCATTACAGTAGGTATAGTATAGTCGGTCTTATAATGTTCCCACTGTTGGGACTCAGGCCTCCTCTCTAGAAAAGGGAATGGGCTGTAATCCACCACGCGGGCCCAGTGCGGGTTGGTGGATGTCACATGTCTTCGAATTTTTGGTACTAGGACATGCCGGTTTCCTCACGATGTTTTCCTTCACAGTTTTGAGAGCAGTGGTTATGAAATAAATTACACAAAGTAAGCGCCTGGCTGGGTTTGAAACCGCGACCTACAACTCGTAAGTATGTGGGCCGTTACCACTCGGCCACCACTGCTCCTCAACTTACAGTAGGTACCTACAGTTATTTTTTTTTTAAACCTAACCTAAAGAATACAAGTGTCAAACCATTATTAGAATGTGAATTCATTACTATTTTAGAGGTTATGATGAACAGGGAGTAAAGTCATAAAAACCCGCCCCTCCACTCTTTGTTGGTGTCGTGTCTGGTCCGGGCGCGGAGAACTCCATGTGTGCGTCTTAGATGTAGTTACACTATGAATTGCAGGATTTATAATGATTTTGAAACAAAATTAAATGAAAACCTAACTAACTATCCAGAACAGTAAAAATAGAACCGCAATTAGAATAGCTATCTGTAAACTTAAATATTTTAGCTACTCTTTAAAAGTTTCAAGAGGCAGCATTTTGCCGGTGGCTGTGCTTTTCTAAGTCGTCCCGCCATTTTTTTAATCTGCCGCGGCCCCGTGTTTTTTTTTTTTTTTTTTTTTCGTGTGGGAAAATCATCTCATGACATCCCCCGCTCTTGGGCGGAGCGCGAGATAGTGTCAGACTTTTACTGACTAAAAACCCACTCCTGTTCCTTCTTTGCCATTTGTTTTCCAGGGCCCCGGGGATCTCTTTCGCATCACCCATGGCCCCAGTAGGCTTCGACCCTGTTGGGCCCCTACGGTTGCTGAGGCGCGCGTGGAACACTACGCGCCGTCGACGACTTGGGCTCGGTCCGGACGGTTACCGGACGATCGGACGGCGAGCCACCCATTGCTCGCCGTCCGCAAGCCCGCGCCTACGGTGGCCGGAAATCGGGATCGGAATCCCGGCGGCGGTTGGGGCGTAAGGACCGTTGCCGTTGCCTCACACGATCGGCCGCCTCCTTTGCTAGCATTACTGCTTCGCAGAAGGAGGCGACCGCCTGCCACTCCTCCTCGCTCCGGACCATGGCCTGTACCAAGGCCCGGCGCGAGAGATCGCTGCCGCCGATCGCCCTCACGAGGACACGACGGTGCTCTGCCCAAGCGGGGCACACCTCTACCGTGTGCTCCACTGTGTCCTCCGGGCGGTCCACACAATGGTGGCACCCGGGCGTCTCTTCTGCACGGATCCGGTACAGGAACCTCCCAAACTTACCATGTCCGGTGAGGACCTGCGTCATGCGGTAAGTAAGGACGCCGTGAGGTCTTTCCAGCCACTCCTCAAAGAGGGGACTTATCGCCATAATTAAGGCGTGCCCAGCACTGGGTTGCGACAGTCGCCGTCGCCATTCCACCATGAGATCCCGCTGGAAGTTTTTCCGCCATGCCGCTACTTGGCGCGGCAGCGGAGTTTCGCCCCGGCGTTGCATCTCCATGCGCAGATCATGCATGCGTGCAAGGTCTTTTGCCTGCAATTCCCACGGTGGTTGGTTAGCGAGGAGGCATGCTGCTTCGCGGGAAATCGTGCGGTATCCCCGCACCATCCGGATGGCCATGACCCTCTGGCTTGCGTTCAGCTTGGCTGCCGGTCGCTTTCGAAGAGACGGCGCCCATACGGGTGCCCCGTAAAGGGCCATGGACCGAACGATTCCTGCATATAGCCTCCGGCAGGAGGCGTCTGGACCCCCTAGGTTGGGCAGGAGCCGCTTGAGGGCAGCCCCTGTGCGATCCAGTTTGGGAGCCAGACGTCGGAAATGCTCCTCGAAGTTCCACCGGCTGTCGAGGACAAGTCCAAGGTACTTCATCGTCGACTCGACGCCGATGTGAACTCCTCCTACCGTTAGTTGGGAACCCGATGGTGGCGCGTTCCGAGGGCCGTGGAAGCACATGGCTTCGGACTTGTGCAATGCCACCTCGAGTCCCAACTCTTGGATCCTCTCCACGACTGTCGCAACCCCGCGAGTCACTAGTTCGACCGCCTCCTGGTATGACTCTCCCCGCGCCAGGACCAGCGTATCATCTGCGTAGCAGACCACGCTGACCCCGTCAGGGAGATCGCCGCGCAGCACGTAGTCGTACCCGATGTTCCACAAGGGTGGTCCTAGTACCGATCCCTGCGGAACACCGCACGACATCTCTCGCCGTTTCCACTCTCCCAGGGCGGCCCCGTGTTGTGATTTCATTTTTTTATTTACATCAGCCATAAAATTCGTCCTTCACTTTCTACCTATTTCGTGTCCAAATCTAAACCACATACCATTCTCGATGGCCAATAATCTGCCAACGTGACAACCACTTTGGTGACAACGTGACAAGAATGCAAAATATGACATAACCTCAAACCAACAATGAAAACAGTTTGAAAACAAAATTACAAGAGTATTGATAAACATTGCCTTTTGAATCACGATTCATATCACACGGGAATTGAACCGCAATCTATTCGGAACATCGTATAAATTATAACTTTCAATGAGCATTGCAAAATGAAATGATTTCAAGGATCGAATGATACAGAAATTGTTTTGTGAGACCTATTCGAGGTACATAAAGTTTCGCTGTATACGTTAGAATATTTCTTATTTAAATGTTAATTTATTTATTATTTAAATGTTAGGTATTCAGACTTCAATAGCTCTTAGAATTATTATTTCAATAACTTTAGTTGGTATGTTCAGTACGGCACAACTTAAATGATTATTTCAGACTATACAGATCCATCACATACACACACACACGCTTTGGTTAAAAAAAAAAAAACATAAAATTAATTTAGACAACAAAAAAAAAAGATAAATTAAATTAGGTTAAAAAAATCAAGCACTAAATCAAAAGTCAAGTTAAAAATGGAATAAATCGTATTACAAATAATAAATTAATTAATTCTCAAAAAGAAGTCAGTAAAGGAGATTGGGCACTTATAGATTCACTTTTTGACGCGTATGGCCATTTGAGTTATTGTATAATTCATAACTACTATTTTTATTGCTTTTTTAATTAAATTCATTGAAATAATTTGTGGGGTATCTATTTTTATTTTTGTTAGTATTTAATACAATAAATACGTCATTAGCTCCATTATAGTGAAGCGACTCCTTTCTCAGTTATAATCGATCGATTAAATATTAACGTAAATTGTGGGTAAACAAAAATATCTACATTCGCAAGTAAAAAATATTAAGAGTTGTAATTGTTATTTTTCTTTAATTATGTTAATATTTCTTTCGTTAAAAACAATTTCTGGGAAAAAATAAAACAATTAAGATATAATCGATAATGTTATAACGCCATAGTCAATTTATGTGTCACAACACTATTCGATGAAATGTCAAACAAAATATCGTTTACCGTTTTAACTGCCGGCAAGCCGAGAATATTGTTTTTAACTTTTCTCCGCCAACAAATGTAAATTCGTGTTGAGTTGAGTTTTAGGATTCTTCCTCGTTCATTTACTACATCGAGCGATTTGACTCATTTTGTGTGTCGCTGTTAAGTGAATTGTTAGAACGTTTTTACGTCCATGGTGATTTAATCTAGACTTAAAACAATATGTGGCGTTGTGTATTTGTTCTTTTTTATTAGCACCCACTGCCTAGCCGCCAAATCAGAGAAGCAACTGATTCCATGGCCCGAATGCAGGGTTTCAAAACGAATTATTTTAAGATGTAACATAACCTCAATACTCAAGTTATTTTTTTTTTTCAAAAACCGCTAAATATATCATTTTGAATTTAACCTTGTTTTACAGCATGACACTATCCCTTTTTTGTGTCTAATTTTCACTACCATACTGTGTCAAAAGTTGCGCAACCAAGTGCCATAGTAACTTGCCCAAAGTCCTTTGGTTTCAAACAAACAAACTCATACAGAAGACACCTAGACCAAGAACATTTATTAAAATGGATGTACCTACTATAGAAATGTTGGTTTCGTGCGAGAATCCAACCCTTGACATGCAGTGCAGCAGCCATTAGCTCAACCACTGCGCCCACTGGGTCATCAAAGTTTTGGAAAATTTGTTTTCATATTCAGATCAAATAGTCAAATGGAATCTCTAAGTTGTATCGATCTGTAGGTACTTTAATTAGTTAGGTAAGTACTGCTTACGCTTAATCGGGTTGCTCCGGGCCTCGGCTAGACTAACCTCGCCTAGAAGGCTAAAATTAATACTCAATTTACCTTAGATTATGTTAATGAGACCCTCGTCTAACTTATTACACAGAGGCTTTGCAATAACCGACAGAATTAACGATGAAATCCTATAATATATGATCGTCATCACCGCTCTAGATCATTTACGATGGCTGGCCTATAGGTACGTTAGAAAGAGTTTCCACGACCCTGAAACGCGTAGGGTAACTGAGGGAACACATGTGGGTTTGAATATAGTTATTCGTTTTAGTCAATATAAATCTGACACTCCCTCTAACACCACCCAAAGCGCGAGGAGTTATTTGATCACCTGTCTTCATCATTTCAACCAAAAGACGTCCACTGCTGCTTGGATATAGGCCTCTGCCATGTGTCGCCATAACGAAAGGTCCTGTGCGTCTCGCATCTATCGGATTCTCGCGACCATCAAGTCATCGGACGACCTAATGGCGGGCCTTTCAGCGCTGCGTCTTCCGGTGTGGACGCCACGAAACGTTCTGCGTTCTGCGAGCAATGCGACTTACCAAGGTTGTTAACATAACCCAAAGAATAGCCAAACTTAATGGCAGTGGGCAAGGCACTTTTAATAATTTTATTTTCCCTCGTCATTGCGACACTGTGGGGTGGCAACTGAAACTGAAAGCCATCATTGGGTGTCTGACACCCAGCAAATGCTGAGTAATTAGTGATTAGCCGTTTGGTTCGGGCACGCTCAATGGCATTCTTTGCTACTTTACTTTTCTTTTACTTTGTGCATTTAAGCGTTTTGCTGTATCTGTCCTGCATAAAAGTTTTTCTAGTATCTATAACAATAACACGTCCTACTATTAGAGATGCTAATATGCAGAGCTAATGATATAATTGTTTTCTAATATGGTCACTTGTGTGACTTATGATTGCTTAGGTCCTCCTAACTAACTAAGGATGTTTCTACATCCTCAGTGAGTACTAGACTAACAGAATAAACTATGAACCAAAGGTATACATGTATATTGACAGCCGGGTCCAATGTCATAAGTTGACGACCGATCGTTCTGAAGGTAAACGGAAGTTAACCTATTAACCCTTTAATGGATGTGACCGTATCAATCTCATTAGAAACGTATAAAGTTTATTTAGTGGATGAGTTCTCTATCTCTATCCTCTAAAGTCTGTCCAAAGAGTAATGTGTTTCCCAGTAACTGGGTTGTAGTGGTTTGATACACAGTCGCTCCATGTAAAACTGCTGAATACTCATTATTCAGCAGCATCCGGTTAGATTGGAAGCCGACCCCAAGCCAGTTGGGAAAAGGTTAGGGAGATGATGATGGCTGAGCACTCTCATTCGTTAAACATCTAAGTTGAATCTTACTTGTTCAAAGATCAGGGTGGCCCATGAGACCAAATTTTTTTATGTATTAGAAATATGAATTCCGAAACGGCTTAAAATTTTCAAAATACGACCGGAGATAATAATAATAATAGAAGCAATGGTTAAAATAACTGCAACAAAGTCCGTCACCATGCAAAGCACTCGTATCTATTTTTTTAAATTATTAATAGGCTCGCGTTTCACCACTCACTCACTTGATGAAAAGCACATTTTTTCTTTGACCATTCATTTATTCTTTATTGCACACGTATAAGTTACAAAAATATGTGGATAACAGAGTTCATGTACATAGGTGAACTTAACTCAAAGTTGAGTTTTTTCCAGCAAACCATTGACTGATTGAGAGAGATCACAGTAGAGGGTAAGATCCAGTGCACAATTTTAAAATTACAAATAATATGAATAAAATCATTATTATTTTATCATTTCATTTTATATTTGGTTTTATATAATGTTTTATACAGAGATAACCAATGTTTCCATTTTCATGATACTTTATTATTTTTAAAATTAATTTTTGTTTATTATATTTCTCAAATTTATTGTTTCATGCATGTGGTGTTTACGTGTAAGTGATTGTAGCGCTGAAGTAAACTTCTTTGATTTTAAAAACGTGTTAGGCTGTTTAAAGTGTGTATTCAATCGTTGGTCAACTTAATATAATAAATAAATAACTTCTGTACCTAATAGCAGGGTATAATAAATCGCGTAACAAAATCTCCAGCCAAGCAGTCTATCTATTTTGTTAACCTCATATTTGGTATAGTCAGTATTCAACTGTTTAAAAAATTTATTTTTATGTTTTTTCCTCAGGATGGAGGTAGGAGTCCAGCTGGTGGGAATAATCCTGCGTCTGCTAAACTTCCTGCTGGCGCCGCTGTTCTGGTTCGCCGCACGAGACTCCAGGCGCCTGCCACCGGTCGCTGACCCCGTGCTGCGTAAGAGTGTCGTCGAGTTAGCTGCTGCTGTTAGGAATGGGGAAGTAAGTATGCGAGAGTTAAGGAAGGTCAGCTAAGGAGTGGAATTCGCGACCGGAGTCCTATGTTTCCTGATAGTTACAACCGACAACCTGAGAATCTTTAAGTCAAGAGTGAAAAGGTTACTTATTTATCGTCGAGGCAAGCGAGTTCCATCGTCGACCACATCGCTTTCCATCAGGTGAGATAATGGTCAAATGCGAGCCTATCCATAATTAAAAAAAAACATTTACCAACAGACACTTCTGAATTGTCAAAAAGTTGGCCAGCCAACAAGATGAAACTAATTGCACATTCCAAACCGTAGTTCTCGATAGAGAAGAACGTGGAGTCGGTCATAAGTTAAATCATGTTTTATATTAAAACAATCCTGGTTACATTCATTGTCACTTCTACTATGTGAGAAAAAAAATAAAAATAAAAACAATTCAAAACATATTTATTAGAATAAGCCATACTGGCATATTTTAATAGTTTATTAAGAGATGACCAGTCTTAACTTACGGCGCCCGTTCACGAACATGACACAAAGGGAATTGAATGATCCAACACACGCGCCACTGTCAGTGAGACTTTTGAGTGAGCATGACTAACTCTCTAAACTGCCATGTTCGCATAAAAACTTCACTTGGGAAAGATTCCTGAAATTTAACAATGAACTGCATTCCAGGCCCTAAAACCCTGTGCTCATCGAGACACTCACATAAGCATCGCCGTCCGACCGTCCGGTAACCGTCCGGACTGAGCCCAAGTCGTTGACGGCGCGTACTGTTCCACGCGCACCTCAAGGAGATGTCGGCAAACCGTAGGGGCCCAGCAGGGTCGAAGCCTACTGGGGCCAAGGGTCTGCTTCTGATAGGAAGACTAGAAAGTAAGAAAGAAAACATGTTTATTCTGCCTGAATAGACGCACAATTCGTTACAAATATACAAAAAATAAGTTCCCTGACAGGCTATATGTGTATCGGGCATAACTGCGTTACACCACTAGGACCATAGACATTGGGCACGCTACAATTATGGCGGTAAGTCCCCTCTTTGAGGAGTGGTTAGAGCGACAACACGGCGTCCTCACCTTCCGCATGATGCAGGTCCTCACCGGGCATGGCCAGTTCGGGAGGTTCCTGCATAGGATTCTGGCGGAAGCAACGCCCGGGTGTCATCATTGTGCGGACCACCCAGAGGACACGGTGGAGGTGTGCCCCGCTTGGGCGGAGCACCGCCGTGTCCTCGTGGAGGCAATTGGTGGCAGCGACCTTTCGCGTCGGGCCCTGGTTCAGGCTATGGTCCGGAGCGAGGAGGAATGGCAGGCAGTCGCCTCCTTCTGCGAAGCAGTAATGCTAGCAAAGGAGGAGGCTGCACGCGTGAGGGAACGAAGGTCCTCACGCCCTAGCCGCCGTAATTGCGACCCCGACTACCAGCCACGGTAGACGCGGGTTTGCGGACGTTGAGCACTGGGTAGCTCGCCGTCCGGCTGTTCGGTAACTAACTGGACCGAGCCCAGTCGTCGACAGTGCGTAGTGATCCTCGCGCTCCTCAAAGAGATGTCAGCAAACCGTAGGGGCCCAACAGGGCCGATGCTCGCTAGCTAGGACCGCGGAGAATTTCTGAAAGGGAAACCCGTAGTCCTAGAACGCAAAGGGTAATTGAAGGATACAGGTGTGGTTTTAGTCAGTAAAAGTCTGACACGCCCTCGCGCTCCACCCAGAGCGCGACAAGTCATTTGGATGATTTCCCACCTTAAAAAAAAAAAAAAGGACCATAGACATCACAGTTGTCTAGGTTATCTGTTGACTAGGCCCTGGTATGAAAGCCAACGAAGGAACAGGAGTGTGTTTTTAGTCAGTAAAAGTCTGACACACCCTCTCGCTTCGTCAAGAGCGCGGGATGCCATTGGATAATTTTCCCACCGAAAAAAAAAACACTTAAGTAATTTTCCGAATCAAAACTGATTATCCTATAGCCTTCAATTTCTGTTGTCTATCAGACTACTTGGTCTGTTGTTGAAACCTTATCACTCAATTCCAAGCCCTCTATGTTTGCCGCTGAACACCAATTGACATACTTCGCGCATCCTGACAAAACGCCCATAAAATCGCAACAGTGCATCTGACTGCAATTCTGTTTAATTGCGGTCGCATTTGTCAATTATCTGTTGTTTGACACAGTTGTGCAGTATGGGCAGCCAGCAAACCGTAATGTCAAAAAAATTCCGTAATAACCAGTTGAGAAAGTTTTGATTAGATTTGTATTCAACTAATTAATTATTATTTAATGAGGATATTCTCATAGCAGGTCGATCAGAGAATTAAGTGTCCAATTACTGGGAAAAGAGACACTCATCTCTCTGTAAACGATAAAGGGTCATTGTGAAGTAAGGCTTTTCCTTATACACCCTTTCAGTGGCGTAGCTAGGTGACCGACGGCCCCTGGGGCAAAAAAGCTCGGGTTCCTTTTCCTTATTTTTACGTGAGAAATCATCTAATAACTTCTTCTCAGGGTGGAGTGGGTTGAAATGTCAGACTTTTACTGACTAAAATGATTTGCCATGATAAAAGTAGTGTTGTAATCTATTTTATTTAGATTTCGGCCTCCCGCCCTTGGGGACCCCCCGGCCACTGCTCCGCCTAGGCTTTCGGTAGGTACGCCAGTGCACCCTTTGTGGAATACAAAGCGTTATCGACTAGGGCCTTGTACCCTCTTCATTGTCGGTCCTGAGGGACAGGCGCTATCCTCGCCTCCTTCGCTTGCATTACTGTTTCACAGATGGAGGTGCCCATCCCGTCTCTCTCCGTAGCATCAGCAAGGTCTGGACCAGGGTCGGACGTGGAATATCGGCTCCACTGTGTCCTCCGGGCGATTCACATAATACCGAAGCAAAAACCTCCCGAAACAACTGCGTGACCGATGAGGACTTGCGTCAGGCGAAAAGTTAGGACGCCTTTCTAAGTCTACTCCTCAAAGGGGGGACCTATTGCCGCGATTGTGGCCCATACCTTATATACGCAGTAACCAAGCCTTTCTGGCACAAAACAGACGATAGTTCGTAATTAAAAATCGAACTGCGTTTTGCAACAAATTAATACGAAAAATATTTACATCAATATGAAAATAAATATTTTCATTTCAATTCCGCTAGGGCTATGCTTCACCCAATTACGTTAGTATTTATTTACCAGGCAAATAATTTTCATTCGATTTTTTAAATAAAATTGGAGCAACTGAACTGAATACTGGAATAATATTGGAAAAAATATTGTAATTGGTCCAGTTTTAACGTTAAAACTAGCACCATGTTTTTATGATGCACCTTTGCTGACGTCATTCTAAAAAGTATGTAGGTACATGAATGAACATGAATGGCAACAGAAGTGGTTTCGGAAATTTGGTTTGTCGGAATCGGAACAGGAATCCGAAGCCAAATCGGAGTCGGAAGCGGGGCTAAAATAGTCAAACAAAACTACTAAAAATAATCAAAAACTCAGATAAGTAAAATGAAGAGCAAACTCACAACATGTCAAATACATAGGCACAGGAGAGGGAGGTTCCCCGCGCGATAAGTATAAACTTGTTTAAATAAGTTTAGAACTTACGGAATCGGAATCGAACCTCCGTAACATCCCTGATGCATATCTACTACTTTCTTAGTAGTATGCTGAGTTCCATCCTTTAGATGTATGCACGATTAATGTGTCCCCAAAACGTTTTGTGCGTATGGGTGGCAGAGGCGTAGCGTGAACTAATTTAGACGTGGGCGACGGCATATCAGCGAGGCCTTTTTCTTTCATAAATTCGAAAATGAGACAGTGACTGTCGCAACCCAGTGTTCGACCACATCATTGCTTACCATCAGGTGAAATAGTGGTCAAACGCAAGCTTATCAATTATAAAAAGACCCTCGTTCTTAAAGAGCCCTCGCTTGTTCGTCTCGGATTCCCGCCACCCTCACAGGGTCCATCTTGTGGGGCCTTCCAACGCTTCGTCCCCATCGACCATATTCTGTTCTGCGAACAATTTGCCCTGCCCCTATGTCGGTAACCTTGATTCTCCTGCGGATATCTTCGAAATGAAGATGATGTGATCACGCAAGAAAACTCCAAGCATAGCCCTTTCCATTGCCCTTTGGGTGACTTTAATTCTTCTGATGACGCCCACGTTTCGGAGCCATGCCATCACAGTTCTTCAATTTTGCCCAATTTCTTGCGATTTAACAGTATGACGTGACGTCACAACATGGCAATCGTTCCTATTCCTATTTGGAACGCATTGTATATGACAAAATAAAAAAAAAAAATGAAAATTTTAGACTCCGTATGATTGTAATAATACAATCTTACGGAGTCTACAATTTTCCGGTGACATATACTCGTAAGTAAAACAAAGTACTACAAATACATCAAAAGCCAGAGCTGTTTACTTGACATCGATATACTGCGTTCTCTGTAACGCCTGATTTGACTACAGATGTGATACCTTGAACTGTAGGCGGACGATTCAAGGGCTTGTCCTGTAATGTACAAGACTTACGTACGTTACGACTTATTTCGTTTACTTTCCTGCTATTACAATTGAAGACAATAATACCTAAGTAACTAGTATGGAATAATAATAATATCCCACAACTATCACAACGCCGTCTAGTCCCAAGCTAAGCAGAGCTTGTGTTATGAGTACTAGACAACTGATAAACATACTTATATATTTCTAAATACATACGTATTATAGATAAATTACACCCAGACCCAGAAATCACACAAACATTTATCCTGGGTGGGAATCGAACCCACGACCTCGGGCATAGCATTCAAGACCACTAACCACTAGACCAACAGGCCAGTAAAAACAGATATTTTGATATTTTATACAGATCAGCATTTCTTTATTAATGCTTTTTTATTAATATTTAAGCACTTAAACCGTCAGGTCTTTTTCTTTGAAAACATATAATTATACATATAGCGTGGACATCTTACGTTTGACGTTGATGTCTAACTAATGTCATTAATATAGCGTCTCGACAGGTGCCTGAACCTGACGCCTCGGGGCTGCCACCTGGTAAACATTTTAGAACCCCCTCATTTGTGCCAAGTTTAAAGTTTATTAACCCAAGGAATATGATAAACAACGTTTAACACCCCTAAATCTTTTGGTAGGGATAGTTTTGAAAAACGAATAATGAAAACCTCTTTAAATATTCTTGAGTTACTGATTATGCTTAGTTTCTAGTTTATGGGACCAAGGAATATAATTTTCAATACAAACAAATTTTCCCCTTTTCACCCCTTTAAAAGTCGAATTTTAAAAACCCCTTAGTGCTCGCCTATATCATGACTTGAGGGTACCCTTGTATAAAATTTCACGTTCCTAGACCCTTTAGTTCCTGTGCCTTGACAAGAAGCTACTGTCTGTTCTCTTGGCCTTTTTGTCTCATTTTCTCGACCAATGACAGTAAAAACTCCAATAATATTTCGTTGATTAGTCCAAACAGCTCTCTTAAAATCTATATCTTTTTTTCCGCAGATAAGCAGCGAGCAACTGGTAACGGTCTTCATAAACCGCGTCAAGGAAGTGAACCCTTACCTTAACGCCGTGGTAGAGGAGCGGTACCGTGCTGCCACCGAGGATGCCAAGAGTGTCGACCGACAGATCGAGGAGGCTAAGAAGAATGGCACGCTTGAAGAGCTGGTGAAGGATAAACCCCTGTTTGGCGTGCCGTTTACTGTGAAGGAGAGCTGTTCGCTTGCTGGTAAGTGTTTTTTAAAGTTATGGCAAACTTGGGCCCATATTCCAAACTCATGTCCTCTGACTCGACTGTACCTCGAAGCCGTTCTTACGAGACCATCCATAAATTTGTAAGAGGTTGTGAACTGCATTCACAAATTTTTGGAAAAAATTAAAGACGGCAAAAAAATTTGTTTGTGTACCTATCACTCCCATTTCATATAGGAATCAAAAGACTCATCTATGGATCCATTTAAAGTATGAGTCTCTACTAGAAATTTCACAAATCGCCTAAAACTTTTCACGAAACACATATATTATTCAAAAGGGTACTGAACTAAGAGGGTTGCATTGATGAGTTTAGTGATTATAATTTAGTAAATGAATGAGTGTTACGGCCGCCAATTACCCTTTAATCAACGTACAACTAGAAACAGACCTGTAAAATTCAAAAAACTTAAGTTTCAAATTCCTCACGAGAACACATTCGCAAAAAGTTGGTAGGATAGGATCATCACACTCTTGATTTGTTGGATTCGTTTTTTTCACAATATCATTATTTATCTGTATGTATGTATATAAGTATATATTTATTATTGTTCTTATTATGAATCTTTTGCAATGATTCCCCCAGGTGTAGCACTTTATCACATACATACATTCTACACTACACACTCTCTCTCTATTTACACTTTTTATACACATTTACACTCTTCACACACCTTTTAATTACATTTATATTGCATAATTCCCTGAATTAAGTTTAAATATTATCTAGTTTTGTAACCTAACAACCATTAGTGAACTACCCACTAGTATAATTTTAATGTGTCAGGAATATAGAAAAAAAAAAAAAAAACTAGATCCCACGACACAGGGTATCCTAGTGTGGGGTCTAGGGCTACTTTATGCACTAATAGTTGTTTAGTCTTAAGAATATTGTGATGTTTTTAATTGTTGTGCTTAACGTGTAATATGCAGTGTGTCTTAATAAATAAATAAATAAATAAATTATTTCCTTTCTGTTTGCCTTCTATTACGTCGCATTTGCCATGTTATGTTTCTGCACCACCCTAAGGTCGACTGGTAGAAAATGCCTAAGGCATTAAACCCGCCATTGTACAGTAAATAAATCAATTTTGCGGGCTACTCTGGGACATCCACGTTAACTTTGGACTCTTCCTCTTCCAGGGCTATCAAATTCAGTGGGATGCCTCGAAAACGCAGGCCGTCGCGCCACCACAGACGGTGGCGTGGTTAGCCTGGTGAAGAAAGCTGGAGCCATCCCACTGCTAGTGTCCAACACTCCAGAGCTGTGCCTAGGATGGGAGACCACGAACCTGCTGAGAGGAACCACCAATAACCCGTACTGCATGAATAGGACGCCCGGAGGATCTTCTGGTGGCGAGGTGAGATGATTTTTATTTAGATAGGTTTCTTTTTTTAATGTAAACGATGGGACGGGCGTAGTCGACGCCGAGTTGCTAGCCTTTTTTTATAATTTATATAAACTAGTGCTTGACTGCGATCCCACCTGATGGTAAGCAGTGATGTAGTTTATCGGTTTTATATCGTTTACAATTCGGGGAGTTTTTTCTTGTGTGACGCTACATAGACTAAAACTGTCTGAATAACGCGTAGTGTAATAGGCCCTTATGTCCTTACTGGACGGCGAGATACCTGTTGCTCAACATGCGCCTAATACGGATGCCAGGGATCGCCCTGCGTCTCTCAATAATTACTCCTGTATCGTGGATGCGTTCACAAACATGTTAACTCACATACACAAGACACCCAGACCCAGAACAACTATCTGTAGGCCATACAAATGTTTGTTCTGTACGAGCATAAAACCCGCGGTTCGCAGCATAGTAGCCATTTTCTCAACCGACTTATTGAAGAAGAATAAAACACATAGTAAAAAGGCCACAATTGTAAATTTAGGTACACTTCGCAGCATCGTAGTCGTCCTAACTAATGTTTACCGTATCCATTATAATATAATATGCTATTCTTCAATGCATGACGCAATACTTCCATTAAAAAATATAATGTTAACTACTATACAAAGCCTTGTAAGCAGAATTCCGTTCATAAAACTGTACTTACGTTTGTTTTGGGTCCATCGTTCAAAGAGATTGAAGCTCTGACGAATCAGCTTAATAATGCTGAGCGTTGTAAAATTTTGGTGAATTGAAGGCATCGTGAGTTGTGCTGCATTCTATTTACCAGTGGTGAAGGGTGAATTTAAAAATTCGTATAATTTTTTGAGTTTATTCGGAGCTTGACCGGTTGTTTTAGCAGTTTTCGCCAAATAAGTGTTTTTTTTTAGGTGGGAATATCATCTAATGACATATCTCGCTCTTGGGCGGAGCGAGAGAGCGAGAGATAGTGTCAGACTTTTACTGACTAAAAACGCATTCCTGTTCCTTCTTTGCCCTCTTCCCAGGGCCCCGGGTTTCTCGCCAAATAGGTTGCAGTATTTGGTAAAAGTTGAAATGGCTTTCAAAAGTTTGACTTTTAAAAGTTTGGAAAGTACTTAGGTTTTCTATGGGACTACCCATAAATGACGTCAGAAGGGGTTGACCAAGTGAGACATTGGGATTTACAAAGGGTGGTAGGAACTATTAAAACCTTAGCTTAAGATACATCAGGGTATCTACAAAATGTCCCCCATCACGACGCGTAACGATTTCAAATTGTCCAACAATACGTCCCGCGTCTTGTGAATGTGTTGTAAAATTTTAGGGGACAAGTTAAGGGAAAGTAGGCAACGTTGCAGCGTCACGTAGATTGAGCATTGCTCGTCATGTGGGGTGACATTCTGTCCCCTATGTATCTGAGGCTTGACTAACAACTTGAAAAACATTTCGAACTCTACTTGTGATGTTGTTGCATGTATTGTCAAATTTTCCAAAAGTATTATTTTTTTAATTCTTTAAAATGTGAAATTATGAAGTTTTAAGTATGAAGTAATTATTGAACAGATGAGTTAGCTCACTCACCTCTTTAAATGTTTTGGGTGACGATATGTCAAAAAGATTTAATATCTTTATTCTTTACATTGTTTACATCACGAAATTCTCCGAATCACACGACAACAATCTAAGATTTCTCAATCATCTTGATTCACAATGGACAATGTATCATTTTTTCCAAGAAAAACTTGTGGAAAGGCCGGACTCTCATAATAAAAATTTCACGGAAATTCGCTGGTCAGTTTAGGATGATGTGTATGTTCAGCAGTACAGTAAATGATGGTAATACTCGTAAAATTACACAAGATCACGCCTGTGTTTTCCAAAGAGTTAGGCAGAGGTATCTTCTTCTTTTCGTGTTCATAGACTCAGATAAAATTTTCTCTGACCAATATTTAGCAACCTGTAGTACCGGGTGGTTATGTACGATGGGCAGCTTAGTAGGTACGCATTGGCACTGTGTTTGAGATGGATCCAAGGAAGCCGCATTTGACTAGATTGTGCAGCGGCGAACTTAGGTCCACAGTCGACGGGATATTCTGATGTTCTGGTGTGGTGATGAAATGTGGAGGAGTTGGGCTTTTTGCCTCTCAGCACGCATCTCTCGTCCTTCGCACTGTCTTTTAGACATAGGTATATAATATACTCCCACATTTCGCCAATAATATTTATTAACTCCCATGCCCCATGATGATAGTAATTAGTAATTCGCGATTCGTAGTCTCCCAACCATTTTCTTTTTTTAACTTTAGTAATCCAGTCAAGTTAGACCAAAAAATAGGGGTAAGGTTACATTAAGTCGTACCCAGCTGAAAATTGGTAGGACTGTTCTAAACACCATCATAAATGAAATCTTAAAAATCCTTATCGATCCGACACAAGCAAAAAAAATATAGTAACGGCCGTAAGTTTCGTTAACTTACAAGTTTGATTTTTTCACAGCTTTACGGGACCGCAGACCTGAGTATATGGTTTTAATTTCAACACGATAACTCCACGCGTTCTCGAGATAAAGGGTCTTGACAGACAGACATACAGGCAGACAGACAAACAGACACAGACAGACAGACAGACAGACATATAGACGGACAACAAAGTGATTCTATAAGGGTTAAAACATCAGCAAAACCGCTACATTTGATTCAAGACAATGCAGACTACATTAACGACGCTCTACAAAGTGGCAAAACAACAAACAATGAATCACTGTGGACAATGATCAATGCTCTTGCGCAGCTAACAAACGTACAAGTGACCACTTAGCAAATAGACTCGCAAATATGACTATAGTCCGGTCAATTTAGGCATCCAAGGTTACAATAATTCGCACCCAGCTGAAAATTGGTAGGATTCTTACAAACACCACCATAAATGAAATCAAAGTCCTTATCAATCCAACAACTGGTAAAAAAAAACTGGGAGTCAAAGGTCACAAAAACGAGTTTTTCGCGATTTTCAACAAAACGGTAAGTTTTATCATAAAATTATCTCAGACAAAAATTGTAGATCTGATTGCAGAAGACAAAAATGTGTTAATACTTTTTTCCTAAGAGCCACCGTTTTTGAGATATATGATTTAAAAAGTCGAATGAGGTCATCGTCATAATATGCACCCGTATTCACGCCACCTTTGAGGTAGTGTACTTAGCGCGTTTTTAGGGTTCCGTACCTCAAAGGGTTATGCGGAAAAATTTAAACGAAAAAATTTTTTGATTTTTTTCCTAAAGACTGCACCACAAAACCACAGTATAGATATATGGAGCAGTACGGAAACTACCTACAAATATTCGAAACGGCACAGTCACACAACCATACGCATCGACGCGACTCCTAAGTGTTTCTCGCGGGTCCTGTCAGTAGCGAATGCCGCTTAGCAGTCTCGTCGATGCGTATGTTTGTGTGAGTGAGCCGTTTCGAACATTTGTAGGTAGTTTCCGTACTGTTCCATATATCTATACTGTGACAAAACACTGTGTAAAATGGTGTAGCGCAAGTAATTTAAGAGCATCCTTCCCGAGGCACATTTTCATACAATCGCTCTTACGTGTTTATGACGTTATTACATCTTTCTCTAGATATTTTGGAAACACCGATATCTTGTGGATATTATATAGGTTTCTATTGAAATCAAATCATAAATTTGTGTACGACTAATCCAGTAAAGACCTCAGAAAATCTGCTATTTTCCGTAAAATTTGGCCCTTCATAATGTACTCGTAACCTCGCATAACTAACGTCGAACTAAAGTCGAACTAAAGATTTTTGATAACGAAATTTTTTTGCAAAAAATAAGTTTAAAAAAAAACGAGTATTTCCTGAAACAAGTTTTGTTAAATATTCAAGTGAATGACGGAGTTACCGAATGCCAACAGGGTGTTCAGGTGCTATCTCTTTCTTCGCATTGCCTCTTTATCAAACATTGCGTTGAAATGGTCCTTTCAACCAACTTTTAAATCATGCTCACGTTGACGATAGTCGGGTCGAAAAGGGCCCCCTTAAAACTTTCTATATCCATTAATCGTTCCAAGATGACAGACGTAGAATGATGTTTTTCACTAAATGTTTTTATCGATAATGTGGTGCAGTGGTCTAAAGTCTCCGTTAAATGAATGAATAATGTACTAGTGAGATGCAAAATCTGCCCCTCTAGCCAAGTCACAACCGTTTCGTTTCGATTCTCTTTTCGTTGATCGCCTCGAGTCGGCCACGACTTCTATTCCTACGTTCTGGCCACGTGACTGAGCGTTGAGATGACGTCAGAATAAAGGAATGGGAGGCGTGGCCTATTCGAGGCGATCGGCGCCT
This sequence comes from Mythimna pallens, assembly GCA_961205895.1. Lineage (NCBI taxonomy): Eukaryota > Metazoa > Arthropoda > Insecta > Lepidoptera > Noctuidae > Mythimna > Mythimna pallens. The sequence continues at coordinate 24,657,837 of OY540828.1, read as the reverse complement.
ACGGTGGCTGGAAATCGGGATTAGGATCCCGGCGGCTGGGGTGTGAGGGCCGCATCCTCGTGCGTGCACGTGCGGCGGCCTCCTCCTTTGTTAGCATTACTGTTTTGCAGAAGGAGGCGACCGCCTGGAGTTGACTCTTAGGTCCTTCTGTAGACAGGTTTGTGACGTATATGAACCCTCAGTTCCGTACCATTGCAGGCGGCGCTGCTGGCGTGCGGCGCGTCCCCGTTCAGCGTGGCGTCCGACATCGCGGGCTCCATCCGCCTGCCGGCCGCCTTCTGTGGGGTCTTCGGCCACAAGCCCACGCCTGGTCAGTGCTTACTTAACACAACAACAACAATATGCTCCACTTATCACCGCTGTGCTAGATGCTCTCCTTGACTTCTTGTCAAAAGTCCTATTGGGAATCGGGCCTTTTCTCCAGGTGAGGAAATGGGCCGTCATCCACCACGCGGGCCCAGTGCAGGTGCAGGGGATGCTTGATGTAACATCTCTTCAAAGTTTTTAATTCCAGAACATACCAGTTTCCTCACGATGTTTTACTGAACCGTTATAAGAGCAGTGATGATGAAATAAGTACACAAAGTAAATACCTGCCTTGGTTTGAACCCACGATACTCGTAAATTGGAGTCGTTAACACACATAATTCTGTTCTAGGTGTGATCTCAATAGAAGGGCACATCCCGACGCTAAGCGACTCGGCCTTCCCAAAGTTCCTGACCGTGGGCCCCATGACGCGCAAGGCTGAAGACTTGCCGCTCCTCATGAGCATCATGGCTGGACCGGACAATAAGCTAAACTTGGATGAGCCTGTCGATATGAACACTGTTAAGGTACGAAAATTATTCTTATACTTAGCCAGATGGAGATTTTGCGTGAAACTCAAGCGCGTCAAAAAATCATATGGGGAGAAACCTTGCACCCTGTAATGTACACTTACCACATATGAACCCTTAATAGAGTGGAGTGCATTGAGGGCAGCCCGTCAGATTAGTAAAAAACCCTCGCAAAAACTCGAGTGCGTCAGATTAAGACAAGGTAAGTTCAAGCAGAAAAGTATAAATTTCAATAATCTGACAATTTGAGCGTGGCCAAATGGGCGAGTCATAAAGTTAGGCTGTAAGGTTCCTGTTAATATTTTGTTGATTAGTGTAATTTTTTTAACGCATATTGCTAAGATAATTTTGTTAGGAACGTTGAAAATTACTATAAAACGTCACACTTATCGATGGTTACATTGCCCCATGAAAACCGTCAGATTATATGTTTTTTACCCCGCCTAGGTTCCCGCCTGCCCATATGGAAAGCACTAAATCGGTTACGAACCCAGGTAGGCCGCTGCAAACATAACTTGGCAAAATGGGGTTTTATAGACCCGTCGGATACTCAATGTGACTGCGGTGATCCTGTTCAAAAGATGAGCCACACATTAGAATGCCCCAAGTGCCCATACACCTGCACTTTGGAGGATTTGATGAATGCTACCGATGCTGCTATTAATGTAGCCACATATTGGGCCCAAACAGTTTAACGAGTTTACCATTTAATCGAAAAGAAGACTGACTAAAAACCCATTCCTGTTCCTTCTTTGCCTTCGTCCCGTGGTCGAGTTTCACAGTCTTTCAGAAAAAAACCCTTGGCCCCAGTATACTACGACCCTGCTGGGCTCCTACGGTTTGCTAACATCTCCTTGAGGTGCTCGTGGAATAGTACGCGCCGGCGACGACTTGGACTCGGTCCGGACGGTTACCGGACGGTCTACCCATTGCGCCGTCCGCAACACGCTTGCTGCAGACATTGGCCTGTACGCGCGCCCGGCAAGAGAGATCGTTGCCGCTGATCTCTCCCACGAAGACACGGCGGTGCTCTGCCCAAGCGGGCACAGCTCCACCGTGTGCTCCGGCTGGTCCACTCAGTGGTGGCACCCCGGAGATTCGATCGAGATCCGATGCAGAAACCTCGCGAACTGACCATGCCCGGTGAGAACCTGCCACATGATGTGGAAGGTGAGAACGCCGTGAGGTCTTTCCAGCCACTCCTCAACGAGGGGACCGCCATAAATATGCCGTTCCCAAGGCTTTCGATATAACGAAGGGGATCATAAAGAGACGCTTATGGTACATATACTTGGGTTGCGGATTGTTCTACTAGGGCAACTGAAGGAACACAGGTGGGTTTTAATTAGTAAAATGACACTCCCTCTCCCAAACTGGAACACACTTATGGTTATTAAAAAAAAAATAGGTAATATACTATTTATGATAAGTATATAAGATGGACACAAAAAAAACATTTTCCTACATTTTGTCAGTTACGTAGTACATAAAACGACTGAGCACCTGATTTTTTTTTTTCAGATTTTTCAACTATGGAATCACATAGAGACGGTTTATATAATAACTTTCACCCCTGAAAGATTGCCATTACCTACAATGGCATACAATAATAAAAGTCACATATAATACAAATTTTCTTTATATCGTTATTAAGAAATAATCCAAGAGGATTACTAGTTAATTTATGCATAATTATTATAGCAATAAAAAAAATATTATCTCTTTATTGTTATGTCACAATTCCTAAAACGCTGTTTTGTTTTTGAAGGTTCACTACATGTTCGAAGCGACGGAATCAGTAGCTCTGCTAAAAGTGGACAGATGCATACGTGATGCTATTCGTAATGCCGTCAAATATTTGGAAAAGGAGTGTGGTTGTTCAGTTAGCGAGGTAAGATACTCTATTGGTTGATTTTTTTATTCTTCCAAACTTATTTTCCTTGAACTTATGAGCACCGAAGGCCAAAGTAAATGTATCGATGCGAAAATAATTCAGATTTTTATCTATATCACAACAATTTGTTAAAGGAAAATTTGTAAAAATAAATAATAATAAGTACCTAATTATGGATAGGATATGTATTATTAATGTGACCTCCTTCACACATCAAAATATCACCTTTTACTTTCACTTAGTTATCTAAACTAATAAAACTTTCTTACGGAAACAATTTTTCTTTTTGCTTACAGGAAAAATTCAAAGATTTAGAAGACTCAGTAGAAATATCGGTGTCCGTATTTTTTTCAATGAAGGACATTCCAAATCTGTTGCAAGATCCCGCCAATCCGAAAGTAAGTGCCGCGAAACGGAACGCTTTCAATTTTTTATAATGTTGCCAAATAATTACAAAAATATCCCACAATTCGGGGTAATTAGAAATTGTACCATGTTACTAGGATCTTTTGGCGCTTGAACGACATTATTAGTAAGTTATTGGAAAACTTGGAATTGTCTGTGGACCTTATGTCAAAAATATAAGATGGTTGTAATGATGATGCGCAAAATATCCTTGTAGCGCTGTAATCAGATGTTTTGTTTTATTATTAGGTATTTGATTTGATTTTATTCTATTTCATTGTATTGTTGGCATCGTGATATTTTTATTTGAAATGGCAATGGTGTACTGATTATTATTTATATTTTTTATAAAAATTGTAGCTCAGTTGGACAAGTAATTGATGAATTCTTATTTCGTTCTATTTTTCAGCGCGATAAGAGCTTGATTGTGGAGCTAATAAAATATATGTTTGGCGGTGGTTCGCGATCACTGCAAGGACTGAGCTTCTCTCTTATAAACAGAAGCCACCTGTTCATACCGGACTCGCGGAGAGGTCACTACAACGGAAAAGCGAATCAACTACGTGAACACATGCAGGTAAATATTATTAAAGCGAGGTTATAATTTATTACAAACAGTAAGAAATAAATTACGATGTATTTAGACGCTTTGCTGTTAATGCATTCTTATTATTTATGAAACAGCTAGAAAAGCTTCCTTTGACTAGTTGTGTGTCTTTTTCTTTTCGAGTCGACGGTTATCTTTTTAGCTAACTTGTGCCATGTAGGTGAACAAGCTAATTGAGATACTCCAGCTTGTGAGACGGTTCAATAAAACGTTGTTTGCCAAGTTTACTGTTAGGTTTAAGTGACTGTGAGTTAAAACCGTGCTCTATACTTTAGTGTTTTTCAACACAGTAACTTATTTTATCTTTGTAGAAAGTCCTAGGTGACAACGGCGTATTGATCTACCCGGTGTTCATCGGTCAGGCGCACCATCACAACGAGGTGTTCTTCAAGGCGTCGGGAGTGATGTACACGATGGCCTTCAACATCCTCGGCATGCCGGCCACCACGGTGCCCATGGGCCTGTATAAAGGACTGCCTGTTGGCGTACAGGTTGGTCTATTAAAAATTTAAAAAAAAGTTTGTAATGACAAAAAAAAATTTTTTTAATTATTTTTTTTGTACTAAAATTCAGCTTCAGATTTTAACGTAATTTATTGTTATCTATGACCTGAAGTATATTACAATAATGTGAATACTTGTAACAGTTAAACGTTAGATTATTTCCGATTCTGCAGTAGTTCCGTAACATAATGTACCTACCTCGGTACATTATGGCATGGGATTATGATGTAAAACATCTATTGGCGCACGCCGTAACGCGGCCGCTTTTAAAATATATTTTGTATTTTGTATGTTCAGGTGATAGCAGCGCCACAACAGGACAGATTATGTTTAGCAGTGGCCAAACAACTGGAAACCGGCTTTGGCGGCTGGAAACCGCCCCAGTAATACCTACTATACCTAAGTAAAACATAACAAACACACTTATAAGTTAAACAAACCACATGTATGGCGTGGTTTATCTTTTTTACCAGAAAAAATATAGGATTGTAAGTGATAGGAATTTACTTTATCTATTTTGTATGTAAACATATGTGATGGTAAAATCTATAAAATTGGTCATATAAATAATCGGGTACTTGACTATTTTTGAAATTGTTATACATACCTACCCAAAAAATCCTTTTGAAAATTAAAATTTTCTATCTTTTTCCCGTTAAACGGAATATGACCCTAAGTGTAAGGATTAGTTAAGAGTGTCTTTACAAACATTCTGTCTTGTCTTTTTTTTCTACACTTCAGGGTATATTTTTATTACTTTTAATAAATAAAATAGTCGAGCACCCAATTTTATCTACCTGGTTGTTATTTTGTTTGGTGATGTTAATATTGCATTTGTATGTCGCTGTTTACTGAATTTATTTGTTAATTTTTTATATATTATATGTCTGTTCTTAAAAAATAAACAGTATTTTATTGTTTTATTTATTTAAAGCGCATAAATTTTTCAAACTATTGTTATATCTTTAAATTTTTAGGAATGTAATCTAATTACATTATAATTTTATTTATAAAATATTGTACAGTTTCTTTGTATGCTGAAAATTTAAGATAAGCTTAATTAAATACCAAGTATATACGTGGTAATGGATGTTTTAAAGTTATTTTGGATGGGTGCATAGAATTATTTCATAATTTATAAATTGCATTCTAAAAATTAAATGTTATTTTAAAACTTATTTTAAAGTGCTGTGAATGTAATATTTGTGAACATTAGTTACTTAAATTCTTGTAGATTATTGTTCGCACTTCCTTATATTGTAATTGGATGTAGCGAAACAAATAAATAAATTGGTGCGAGACTCGTTGTTTTATTTATTTTGTTGTTTATTTTATTCATCCTTTCCAAGAAGACTTGCTAAATATTGCCGTATAAAATAAAGACACATTTACACAGACATTTACTGGAAACATGCTCAGTTGGAAAAAAGGGGTACTTGCCGACCCTTAGCCCAGTCAAGAGTTTTAGTGTTTACCCTACTATTAAAAAAAGAATGGCTGTTAGAAACTAAAATAAAAAAGCATTCTGAGCTACTCAAAATTGAATACTCTGTAGGTAATGTAACTGTGTGGCCAATATCTGCCTTCGCTTTAGATATCTAGCCTTAGTAAGTGACTATGACGTGGCCCAATCAGAATTCTTCAACTTGACCACACAATAGCTGAATCTCTCAACGAAATTATACTCATCCAGAATAAATTAAAGTCAAGCAAGCAAGGAACATAAATACCCTACGTACTGACGCAAGATTCTTCTTCACAGAGAACTGTTGAACAAGAACTTTTATAATTATAGTAATCTTTTTGAAAGGCTGGCCACTCTATAAATTACTACTTCTTTAATTCCGGAGTGGAGAAAGTAAAAATAGTGTAACCTAACCTCATTATTTCCAGTGTGGAAATAATGAGGTTAAACAACGTTTAGAATAATTCTAATTAATATTTCTAATCAGGAAAAAGACTAGATTTTCCTGGTATAATATTCCCGCAATTTTAAAAATTTATTTTCAATAAAATTGCCAGAAAACAAAAAAAATATCATTTCTTTGGAGTTCAATTAAAATAATTGGAAACATTATTTACTTCCATATTCCATAGAACAGAAGTTTTGAAGAATATAAATATTTCATCGGTTAATATGTGCAATGCTTAATGAATGCATCAAACAAGGTTATTTCAAGGTTATATTTACATTACTCACCTGTATTTTGTCATCTTTTATCATCGACAACAAAAATTTAAATACCGATTTGTTAATGTTTAGTAATGGAATGCAATAACGCGTTATTACGCAATATTTTGAAAGCGTTACTTAGAATGCATAATTTATAGTTTAATGGTAAATTTAAAATATTTATGGCAACACTAAATAACGACGTTCTTTCGCGGTGCGTGCGACATGACGCGCCGGTGAATTTTATTATAAATTTGACGTAATTCTTCAGTGCATATCTCGAAAATAAGGTGAACTATTACTAATAGTGTTATATAAACAGTGTTATAGTGAGTGCATGTGTAAATAACCTGTATTGTGCTTGCAGACTTCACAATGGCCGATCAAGTCGATTCAATGTCAGATGCGGAGCTGCGAACGAAACTAGCCGAGCATGGGTTCCCTATAATGCCTATTACGGCGTCCACAAGGAAGTTGCTGGTGAAAAAGTTAAAATTAGTATTAGATAACAAAAGTAAACCTAGAACTAGCGTTGATAACAAAGCCGACACAAGGCGGACGCTCGCACGCTACTCAAGCGGCGAGGAGTCCGATTTGGACACAACTACGAATGCTAAAGAGAAACGTGGCCGCCGGGCGACGACCGGCGGGGCTATGTTGCCCCCCGCAGCAAACAAAACACGTCGCCCGCCTGTTAAGAAAGGTTCTCCCGCTAAACGGGACTCCGACAAAGGGTCCGAGTCTGACGAAGAAAAGCCTGGCCCGGTAAGGACACGTGAAGAAGTGGAAACAGTGACCACACGTACTATTAAACGCACGTACGCGGCGAATGACCCCGACGACTATGAGACTGGTTCTGATAGCGACGTAGATGGCGACAAGAAGACTTCGAGTCCGTTCAGGAGCAATTCTAGGTCAAGCGACTACATCTCGAGCACCTTACCCTCTGTAGATGTCAACATCAGCCCGCCAAAGACGTCTGTGTTCTCTCGAGCGTCCATCATACCCAGTAGCTACTCATCTACATATTCACCTGGCATGACTTCCTCAGACAATCTCAATTCAATACGCTCAAGGTTAGGTTTGACATCTTCATTGGCAGACCGTCCATCTATCATACCCACGTCTAACTATAGCTCAAACTATTCAACAAGTACTTACCAGCCATCTACTTCTACTATTGACGAGGTAGAATCTCCATACTTAAGTAACTTTACAAGACGTCTTTCTACACTCAAATCAGATCCTCCAAAACCCACGTCGTACCTCGACCGGGAAACAAACAATGGAAGCACAGTGCTACCACGTAGATCCTACATCACTGGAGTCAACCGGTCTGATGTGGTTGACTATAAATCTGCAACTGACAAGAAATTTTTAAAGAACAACCTTGTGTCCCTTGCTCTGGTTGTGTTAGTTGCACTTTTTTTTTTTTGCTTATTTTTCATGTATATAGTTAAGAAAAACGATATCACCTCTGTGGCGGATGATCAGAACAGTGTCATACCAATTTGTCAGTTAAACATACCCGGCAACAGGCCAGGGATCAACTGTGTGCCTAAAGAACAAGTCAGTTATGCTAAAGATCTCCTCAAAGTCATACACCCTGAATTAACCAGTAGGATAGCATCGTACAAATGTGGCCAGCCAGGCACTCTGCCTTACCTTACTGAAAGGGAAATTATTGACATTGCCAGTGCCAAGGCTGAGACTGCAGATGTTAGTCAATGTCGCACAGATCTAAATAACTTACAAGTTCTTCTGATTAACAATCCTCGCTGGGGACTGAATGTTGTCCAACTGAAAAGTCTCTACACTAAAGATGTAGAATACTCTCCTATTAGCTCCACAGATTTGATTGTCCAACAAAGAACTAAAGGCACTGTTGCTATCACCCTCACAGACCCATCCACACCTCTTTCTTGCTTATTCATTAACACTTTATACTCCGCTGGGTCCAGTCTTATTATTGTAGCCCTCCTCACTTTGTTAGGCTTAGGTCTCCAAAGAGCTTACAGATATTATGTGATGTATCAGAAGAGGAAAAGTGAAGAAATCTATTCTATGGTGGAACAAATTATTGATGTGATATCTCAAGAGACTGAGGATAGCGGGGAACCATACATATCTGTGGACCACGTAAGAGATACGCTCATCTCGCCACAAAACAGGGAGAAGATGGCGGCAGTCTGGGACGCTGCTGTGAAGTTTATCCAGAGGAACGAGAGCAGAGTGCGCATGGAGGTGCAGTCTGTTGATGGAGAGGATTGTCGGGTCTGGAGGTGGGTATCCCCCCACAGCAGCCCGAAGCGTAGTGCTTCATGGCAAGGTCAGGCTTTTGAAACCCAGGAAGGGTCTGTCAACAACCTAGTGGTCTCTCCAACACCCTGCCTCAAAATACGACACATGTTCGATAAAAACGACGACAACTCTTTATTGAGGGTTAAAATTCAAGATGCTATTTTGGAGAAATGTGACACACACTGCAACATCTTGCACATCGACATCGACCGGACGTCGTGCTGCGTCTACGTGAAGTGCGCGTCGCCGGCAGACGCGGGCGTAGTGTACCGCAGCCTGCACGGCTGGTGGTACGAGGGCCGCCTCATCACCGTGAAGTACCTGCGCCTGGAGCGCTACATGCAGCGCTTCCCGAACTCGCCGGCGGCGGGGCCCTACCTCACGCTGCAGCGGCACGCGCGGCGTGGCGCCTGGGGCGACGAGTAGACCCACCAGCTAGTGCGGCAGCACTTCGGGAATGTTATACTTGTGTGTTACAGAAGTTTCAGAACTATACCTGTGAGCTTCATTTATTTATTGCGAGTAACTTTCAAGGATTGTTGTCTGCAGCTCAAATTAATTTCGTTGCATTTCTTTTTCGATTTGACCATGGCATGGGATGTAATGGTGACAATTGCATGCAAATTGATTCCAAATTAATCAGCCTTCGATTTCTAACATTTTTTCATAATAAATATACTGCATAATAATTGTTCATTTGTATTGTCTTTCCATTAACTTCATATTAGATTGGTAAAAAATTGGTAACAAGAAATGATATGTTATAAAACAAAGTCATGTAATATTTGGTTTGTAAGAAATCTTGCCTGAATATGTCAATGATTGTAATAATATATTGTACCTGTTATATTATTATAAAAAGTATATCCCAAAAATGGGCTGTGCCCCATACAATGTACTAAGCTTAAAATCCTTGTACTTGTCAATTAAATTTTTTATGACTATATAGTCACTGATCTGATTATTTTCTTTATTGTAAAGTGCTAGCCTTAACATAAAGCCTTAGATTAAAAGGAAAAATGTTATTCAATAGTTTAAGCATGTGAAATTAAACCTGATGTTTTGAATTGTTGTAAATATTTGACATCACAGATTCAAATGTAATTTTTACTGTTTGATTTAAGTAACAAAGTTTCAAGGGCTTATATTTGTTACTGAATTTACTGATGTTTTGGAACAAATTGTTTAAAAATGGTAGTCTTAAGTAGGACATAAGTTTCATAGGATATATCCGACGCATACACACATTTGATTTATTTTTCTTATAATTTGTAAGTTTCAATGCGGCAGCACAAGGCAAGGAGACCTAAGTGTGTTTTAATTTCGTATAAATTGACATTTTGTTCTAAGTATTTCTACTAATTTCGCTGTTCTTAATATCTAGTTATTTTTACGGATTGATTTTCATTTTTTAATAAATTGATAAGTAAATTATTAGTTTTTTTTTCATCTCTCAACATAGCAACAGCTACACTACTTATGTAAAAACAAGACGTTCACAGAACTGTATGTGCTATGAACGTGTGTAACTACATTTTCGGGATTCGTAACATGTAGTTATTTTTATGGATTGATTTTCATCACTACATAGTATAAAACAAAGTCGCTTTTCGTGTCTGTCTGTCCCTGTCTGCTTAGGTCTTTAAAACTACGCAACGGATTTTGATGCGGTTTTTTAAATAAATTGATTGATTGAAGAGAAAGGGTTATGTGTATAATACACGCACAATACAGTAGAACTGATGATTTTTGAGGTTTCTAATGTGATGTAAATAAACACATTTTTTTGTGCTTACATTGCAAACGCTGTCTGAACCCTAAGAGATAGATCAAAATAATGTACCTACTTTATCATCTTGGTACTAGCGACCCGCCCTGGTGCAATGCTGGACAAAACCGCATCAAAATCCGTTGCGCAGTTTTAAAGATCTAAGCGTCGATAGAGACAGATAGCGGGAAACGACTTTGTTTTATACTATGAAGTTTTTTTTTTTTTTTCGGGTTGGAAAATCATCTCATGACATCCCCCGCTCTTGGGCGGAGCGCGAGATAGTGTCAGACTTTTACTGACTAAAAACCCACTCCTGTTCCTTCTTTGCCATTTGTTTTCCAGGGCCCCGGGGATCTCTTTCGCATCACCCATGGCCCCAGTAGGCTTCGACCCTGTTGGGCCCCTACGGTTGCTGACATCTCCTTGAGGCGCGCGTGGAACACTACGCGCCGTCGACGACCTGGGCTCGGTCCGGACGGTTACCGGACGATCGGACGGCGAGCCACCCATTGCTCGCCGTCCGCAAGCCCGCGCCTACAGTGGCCGGAAATCGGGTTTCGGAATCCCGGCGGCGGTTGGGGCGTGAGGACCGTTGCCGTTGCCTCACGCGATCAGCCGCCTCCTTTGCTAGCATTACTGCTTCGCAGAAGGAGGCGACCGCCTGCCACTCCTCCTCGTTCCGGACCATGGCCTGTACCAAGGCCCGGCGCGAGAGATCGCTGCCGCCGATCGCCCTCATGAGGACACGGCGGTGCTCTGCCCAAGCGGGGCACACCTCTACCGTGTGCTCCACTGTGTCCTCCGGGCGGTCCACACAATGGTGGCACCCGGGCGTCTCTTCTGCACGGATCCGGTACAGGAACCTCCCGAACTTACCATGCCCGGTGAGGACCTGCGTCATGCGGTAAGTAAGGACGCCGTGAGGTCTTTCCAGCCACTCCTCAAAGAGGGGACTTATCGCCATAATTAAGGCGTGCCCAGCACTGGGTTGCGACAGTCGCCGTCGCCATTCCACCATGAGATCCTGCCAGAAGTTTTTCTGCCATGCCGCTACTTGGCGCGGCAGCGGAGTTTCGCCCCGGCGTTGCATCTCCATGCGCAGATCATGCATGCATACAAGGTCTTTTGCCTGCAATTCCCACGGTGGTTGGCTAGCAAGGAGGCATGCTGCTTCGCGGGAAATCGTGCGGTATCCCCGCACCATCCGGATGGCCTTGACCCTCTGGCTTGCGTTCAGCTTGGCTGCCGGTCGCTTTCGAAGAGACGGCGCCCATACCGGCGCCCCGTAAAGGGCCATGGACCGAACGATTCCTGCATAGAGCCTCCGGCAGGAGGCGTCTGGACCCCCTAGGTTGGGCAGGAGCCGCTTGAGGGCAGCCCCTGTGCGATCCAGTTTGGGAGCCAGACGTCGGAAATGCTCCTCGAAGTTCCACCGGCTGTCGAGGACAAGTCCAAGGTACTTCATCGTCGACTCGACGCCGATGTGAACTCCTACCGTTAGTTGGGAACCCGATGGTGGCGCGTTCCGAGGGCCGTGGAAGCACATGGCTTCGGACTTGTGCAATGCCACCTCGAGTCCCAACTCTTGGATCCTCTCCACGACTGTCGCAACCCTGCGAGTCACTAGTTCGACCGCCGCCTGGTATGACTCTCTCCGCGCCAGGACCAGCGTATCATCTGCGTAGCAGACCACGCTGACCCCGTCAGGGAGATCGCCACGCAGTACGTAGTCGTACCCGATGTTCCACAAGGGTGGTCCTAGTACCGATCCCTGCGGAACACCGCACGACATCTCTCGCCGTTTCCACTCTCCCAGGTGACCAGGGTAGATAATGTACCTGTCCGACAGGTAGGCCTCGACAACATGACAGAGGTAGTCAGGCACCCGATGATAGCGGAGTGCCCTCCTAATGCTACTCCAGGGCAGGGAATTGAAAGCGTTGGCGATGTCGATAGACACCACTAAGACACACCTGCCCTGGGACACCGCATCCCCCGTCGTGAGGGCTCGCACGCGCATGATGGCGTCCACCGTAGAGCGCGCCCTGCGAAAGCCAAATTGGCCGTCCGAAAGATCCGGCCCCACCCGTGTTAGGTGCGCGATGAGGCGGTACCGCGATCGCGATGATTTATGCTGGTACACACTACCGTCCTTGACAAGTCGGAATTAGAAGCAAAATCATTTTCCTGGATGCAAAGGAAAAATGTCTTGTGTTTCTCGTGCGCACCATAGCCAATCGCATCCAAAAGTAAACTACTAATAATTCATTAGCGCTAATTAGTTCCTGAACAAACAAATGTGTAAATTAATATTTTTCGAGAAAATGGAAGTCGTACCGCTTTTCAACGACAAAAAAGGGCATAACTACTGCATCTACACAAATAATTAGTACAAATATGTGTGAATTATTTTGTATTTGCCGAGAAATCAACAATAATTACTTTGACGCGCTCGGTTCGCAGCACCACGATACAGGTTAATAATTAATAAAATTAAACATTTAATTAAAAGTACAACTCATAATAACAATATTTTATCAACACCTAATCCAATTCAACACAATAATATCGTCTTATCACTAATAGTGGAGCGTGTGCGTGAGCGCGTGCAGGCAGCGCCACTTGTCGGGGAGGTAGAGGGGCTCGAACACGTGCGGGAAGGGAGCGTCCCAGCCGGCCACGCGCGCGATGGGGGCCTCCAGGTGGAGGAAACATTCCTCCTGTAAACACAATAGATATTAGCATAATCAGCCTTATAATGTTCCCACTGCTGGGACTCAGCCCTCCTCTCTAGGAGAGAGAATGGGTCGTATTCGCATTTTTAGTTCTAGGATATGTCGGTTTTCTCACTATGTTTCGCATCCATAAGTAAGGCAGTGGAGAATGCAGGTGGTAATGACTTTGCGCTTAATTTTAAAGCTGAGATCTGTTGCTTTCATAATAACCAATATCTTTTCCATCCGTTAGCTATTCTTCGCTTGATTTCTTTGGTAGTTGGATTGGTTAGAGAGTATATTTGTCCCAGATATAAATACTATGCCATATATTCCACAGGTTGGTAGTTAATTTTTATATCGTGTGGGACTGAATTTGATAAAAGCTTGGTTTTGCTTCTAGGTATTCATTACCAGCTCGAGGAGAAATGATATAAAAGCTAAACAAAGAAATGGAGAAACTTTGTTTGTTTAGCTTTTATATCGTTTCTTTTAGCTTGTGAGGATTTACTTAGAACAGGACAATGTCGTCTGCAAATCCTGAGATGGTTTAGTCTCCTACCATCTATGTTTAGGCCAAAATCGTTCCATTAAAGCTTTATGAATATGTTTTCGAGCACTGCCGTGAACTATTTGGGGAACAGTGGGTTACCTTGCCTGACACCTCTTTTGATTTTGAAGGGTTCTAATGTTTCCATTTGTATTCTTGCATTACAATATGCATATATTTTCTTAAGAATGTTTGAGCATGTGTTATAATTATACAAATTCTTAACTCTATGGGCACAATGGCGATATCACCGCTGATGGGGATATCAACCAGACAACCTCGGTTTGTTTTAAGACAATGTTACCTGAATAGTAGCAGCCAGTTCAGCACCAAACCCTGACGTCAGAGGTGCTTCGTGAGCGATCACACAGCGTCCGGTTTTCTTGACAGACTGAAACAAGACATTGATTTTATTACAATGATAAACCACCCCCGAAAAACGGACTTGTATGATTTTTTTACTTTTGGGTTTTTTTTTGTAGTGACTATAATTAAATAAAGCTCTGAGTACTTAATAATATTCTACAATATTCACACAACGTCGTCTAGTCCCAAGCTAAACTGAGCTTGGGTTATGAGTACTAGACAACTGAAAAACATACTTATATATTTCTAAATACATACATATTATGGATAAATTACACCCAGACACAGAACAAATAGTGCTCATCACACAAACATTTGTCCTGGGTGGGAATTCGATTCCCATTCCCCACGACCTCTGGCATAGCAGTCAGAGCCACTAACCACTAGACCAACAGCCGACTTAAACCCACCTGTGTTCTTTCAGTCGCCCTTTGCTTTTCAGGGTCATGGTGATTCTTTGGAATATTCAATCAGTAAAAGTCTGACACTCCCTCTCGCTCTACCCGGAGTAGGATAAGTCATGATGATTTCCCATCTCAAAAAAAACCGCCTTACCAAGAGGTATTATCAGATCATCCTGTACTAAACTGGTTGAGGAGTCGGATAGGTATTCTCATTATGTAAAATATTTATATTCAACGGCATCCAGTCGAACTGAAAACCGAGCCTCGAAAGTCTGGGGCACGCCACAATTATGGCGATAAGTCCCCTCTTTGAGGCGTGGCTGGAAAGAGCTCACGGCGTCCTTACCTTCCGCATAAGGCAGGTCCTCACCGTACATGGTAACTTCGGGAGGTTTTTGCACCGGATTTGTGCGGAAGAAACGCCCGGGTGTCACCGTTGTGTGGACCGCCTGGAGGACACGGTGGAGGTGTGCCGCTTGGGCAGAGCAACGCCGTGTCCTAGTGGGGGCTTTCGGCGGCGGCAATCTCGCCGAGCCTTGGTACAAGCCATGGTCCGGAGCGAGGAGGAGTGGCAGGCAGTCGCCTCCCCAAGTGCGAAGCAGTAATGCTAGCAAAGGAGGCGGCCGATCGCGTGAGGCAACGGTCCTCACACCCCAACCGCCGCCGGGATTCCGATCCCAATTTCCGACCAGCGTAGGCGCGGGCTTGCGGACGGCGAGCAATGGGTAGCTCGCCGTCCTACCGTTCGGTAACCGTCCGGACCGAGCCCAAGTCGTCGACGACGCGTACTGTTCCACGCGCTCCTCAAGGAGATGTCAGCAACTGTAGGGGCCCAGTAGGGTCGAAGCCTACTGAGGCCAAGGGTCTGATTCTGAAAGGAAGACTCGGCCCTGGTACGAAAGGCAACGAAGGAACAGGAGTGGGTTTTTAGTCAGTAAAAGTCTGACACTATCTCACGCTCCGCCCAAGAGCGGGGAATGTCAAAAGATGATTTTACAACCGAAAAAAAACCCTTGAAAGGCTATGTAGATTTATTTATCAAATGCTTTATGCACACAAAAGTACAGAGGCGGACTGATGATGATGATGATGATGATGTAGGGACACAGCTATACTCCATTCACTTCTGCATTAGACAAAAGTGGTTCATAGAAGCATGCTTGCACAACATTTATTTTTCGAGATAAATTGAAACAATTTTATTAAATAATGGTTTCAGTATCAAATTTTAACATTACCTACATATATAAATTTTATTATTGTAATGTAAGCACTAAACACTTAGATAGGTAAATGAAATAGATTTTAATGTTAACTTACATTACAGACAGTCTCCTCATCCCAGGGCAGGATGGACTGCAGGTCGATGACGTCACACTTGACTCCGAGCTTCTCTTCTGCCATCTGCGCCACTTCCAGTAACACGTGGACCTGTGTGCCCCAGCCTATAAGTGTCGCTGCATCACCTACAAGGAAAAAAGTTAAATAGACAACTGTAGGGTTTTTCATTACGAGCGCTCGAATTTTGATATCAAATAGAACAAACAGTTTGACGGCGCTTTAGAATTTCAAAAGATATCAGAGATGGCGCTAGTTGTTTAGTGTAGATGACGTGTCACGTGACCGGTACACTCTGACGCAACACCGAGCGCTAGTGCGATATAAGTAGACGACGGACGGACTGTATGATTGGAGCCTCGGTCGGAATCGCACGTACGCGGTACTGGTCCGGTGTCTTAATCGTATTACCTATATTATTGTGTGGTGATTTATCTATGGTGATTATTTTATTAGAACTAAAAGTAATTGTAACGAATGTCTTTTCCCCTCGACAAACAACCGGTTAACATTGTTAATGTGGCTCAAAAACCTTTAAATTTATAATAATAAAATAATATAATATAATAATAAAATAATAATAATATAATATAATAATAATAATATAATATTCCACAACTATCACACAATGCCGTCTAGTCCCAAGCTAAGCAGAGCTTGTGTTATGTATTTAAGTGATATGTTTGTTGTTTTTTATAACCGCCGTGACTCTATTTTGGTTAATAATATAGATCAATTTTGGACAGAAGATAATATATAGATGGATAATAATATAGATCAATTTTGGACAGAAGATAATACATAGATGGATAATAATATAGATCAATTTTGAACAGAAGCGCATAAATGAGGTAACCAGATTGTTCCGTACCCACTAGGAAAATTCCCAAACGCCGGGAATATTGACAGAAACTTTCTAAAACTGGGAATTTCATCTAATCCGATATTGTTTATTCTATAATTTGAATCGTAAATAATTAATATACTTCTAAACGCAAAATAAACACCAGAACACTCATAGAAAGTAACATTCTAAGAAAATTACAAACCTACCCAGAGGAGTCATTGGATTATTGCCCCATTAAAAAAAAAACCGATAATATTCCCCGTTTGTTTTTGGTAATGTTTCCTAGTAATTTAAGGCAGGGGTCTCTCTATAGTACACTTGTATGCAGAACTACCAACCTTCTCTCAAAACCTGCGCCTTCCCAAGCGGCAGGGTGTAGTCTTCCACAGGAACCTCCTCACTGGCTGAGCGGTACAGGATCTTGGGCTCCAAGAACAGGCAGGGGTCCCTCTCCCTGATGCAAGAGAGGAGGAGGCCTTTGGCTGTGATTGGGCCACGTGGAACTACCACCTGTAATAACGTATCAGTTATTAACTGCTTTTTTTAGGGGTTCCGTACCTCAGAAGGAAAAACGGAACCCTTATAGGATCACTTTGTTGTCCGTCTGTCTGTCTGTCTATCTGTCTGTCTGTCTATCTGTCAAGACCTTTATCTCGGGAATGCGTGGAGGTATCGAGTATAGCAATATACTCAAGTCTGAAAAAATCAAACTTCTGAATTAACGAAAAAAAAAGATACGGCCGTTTATGTTACAAAAAATGTGTATTTCGACACTCTCCAAAATTCATAGGGTACTTCCCGTTGACCTAGAATCCTGAAAATTGGTCTCATAGCATCATGGTATAAATATAGGAAAAATATGAAAACTGAATTTGTAGTAATTACAAAAATAAAAACTTTTTTGGAAGAATGTTCGAGACTCGAGATTCGAGAATTGAACTGTTTTTATAGGTAAGCTTGTACGTAACCCTCAGAGCCCGAATCCGACTCGCACTTGTCCGGTGTTTTTATTATTGTTATGTGCGTTGATTCCCATATTATTTGCCGACAGTTAGAAAAAACGAATTTATTAAAAAAAAAACTACATAAGTGCATTTGAAATAAAATTTCAGTGCTTGAAATATAATTGTAGCTTAATTTTCTAGATGGGGTATATGAGTGTGCTATTAATTCAGTCCAACGACCTTACAGCCACTAGACGTCTAATAACAGGCGACGCATGTCTGTCAACACATATGATTATAGATCTGATGTCTCGACTCGACTAATCAGAATGCAGTACCCCGCTCCCCCGTACCAATAAGAACCCTTCAGAACGTAGAACACCGCTCCCCGTACCTCAGCTAGTTGACAATTGTTTTGGTGCGCTAGTTCAAACATGGGGCGTCTAGTGGCTGTAAGGTTGTTGAACGTCGACAAGATCATGGCTTACCAACAGATGGTGGTAAGTGATCAAACACGAGCCTGATTACTTATAATAACGACCTTACAGCCACTAAACGTATACACGTCTAAGGTCGTTGTCGACGCTGGAGCACGCTTGCCTAGAAGTAACCTATTCACTCTTGACTTACAGAACCCCAAGTTGTGGCTGTTAGGAAACAGACTCCATAAGATAATTATTTTTAAAGAAATTTAATTTTGGACAGCCCTCACTTTTGATCACAAATTTGCATGCATGCAATGCATTTTTAAGATGAGAGTCATCGTGTCTGTCTGTCTGGAGTTTTGTATGACTGCTGTGTAGCATAGCAACTCATCATTATTTTGTTTGTAATTTTCAAAAACATGACTTCAACTAATATAATTGGCCTTTGGCCGTGATATGTTAAAATTAATAAATAAAGCTGTTTATGCTAAATTATATAGTCAAAAGGTAGTGCAGAAGTTGCAGTAATGATACCCTCAATCCTGGCACGTGAGCAAAGAAAGCTTCGGGGCTCTGCGAGTGGTAGAGGCCGCCGTGGCCGACGGCGCCACTGGGAGCGCGGATGGTGAGCGCGCCGCAGTCGAACAGCCCTCCCGAGCGGTAGCGAATCTTCGCCGCTTCATTAACTATCTGAAAAATACAGAATACTCATTACAGTCAACTATACTCCATTCGCAATAAGATTAGACATTTAGACCAACCTTTTGTTCTGTCCGTTCAAACGATTTTGACTTTTATTGCGTTGCTGGCATGACAAAATGGTAACTGCAGTAAATAGTTGGTATCGTAACCACTTTTAGGGTTATGTACCTCAAAAAGAAAAAATGGAAATTCAAAAAATCTTAAGAAAATTTGGAATTCGCGGGCAACCCTGGCGCTTTTACCTCAACCATCATATTTCACTTTTCAGTGTGAGAGGGAGACAGAGCTATACAGGTCGTATAGTGTAGAATAGTAGGTACTATTTATTTCTCTTACCGGATTTACGATGATTGTAGGAAGGTACTTATTTGTTTTCAATACTAGTCTTACATAACAAATTACATTCTTAATCTCCTTTCCTTTCTGAGTTAATAAACGCTGCTTTATATCATGCTTTTCTCTGACACAAACAAGATTATTTACAAACAGTGCATCACTATGTAAATCAACAGCACTTAGTCACTTTATGCTATTATTGCAATCATTCTAGCCACAACATACACCCCTATTTTTATTTAGTAAAAAAAACGAAATCTGAAAATTTTCCACGAAAATTTGTCATAATTGGTAAATTCATATTTTAATCAAATGCTACTACTAGAAAATACTACACGCAGTGTTTTTCCATTTTTATCGCCATTTATTCATTCATAATCAACAGCCTGAACAATATTACCATTAATTGAGTGACATTTTGGGATATTAACAAACGCTCATAACTTTGCTATTTATGAATATTATTTACTTAAATAATAACAAGACCTTTTTTAATAAGCCCTTTAAGTATTTGTACTAATTAAAAATCAGTGGTATAGGTATAACGTGTATATATTACATTTATATTGCGTGAGGTGTATCTGCGATTCATTTGTATATCTTTTTCATATTCAACTTTTTTCTCTCTTTTTTTGCACCTACCACTATTCTCCTCCGCATCACTCAAAAGATTAAGGCATTAAGTCCACCTCTGTAACTTTATGTGCGTAAAATATCAAATAATTAAATAAATATAAAAGAACCTCCTTAGTTGTTTTTGTTAACACTACGCGAGAATATATTTTAAGTGATAAGACTTTCAAATAACTGAGATATTTTTTTGTTCTTTTATACCGGTGGCAAAAAATTTAAATTTAAAAATAAAATTTAAATAAAGTATTTATTCACTATTTTAATTAAATAATTTTCGATTCGATTTTTATATTAGAAGATAAAAATTAAAGATAGACATGCAGTACACAACGAAAGGTGGGCCACAAGAAAAGACACCGCACAAGTTGGACGCATCCATGAAAAAGAAATAAAGAAAGCCACTCCACCACTACAATAATTACTAAGATCGCCCAATAAGACACTTCTTATTGGGTTATACATGTATCATGATGTAAATATTTGTAGGTTACACCAACCTGGTCAAAAGCCGGGAAAATATAGTCGGCAAACTGGATCTCGGCTATCGCAGTGGCGCCCGCTGTTGCCAGACCTATCCCAAAACCAGCGATGCCTTGCTCACATAGAGGAGTGTTGAAGACGCGCTCCTTGCCATACTTTTCCTAGAAATACAGAAGAATAAGAAGAAATGTTGGCTGAAAACTATATTCAGCAGATTTATTAACTTTTATTAGAAAAGTAACAATGATGCAATCAATATATATAAAAATCAATGCCACTTTTCGTTGTAATTTTATAACTCAAGAACGGGCTCACCTATCCAAACCAAATGTTTAAGCTTTGTTTGGACTATTTAGTAGATGGTTTCTGTGAAGTTTGCAGAAAATCGGTCGAGCGGTTCTTCATTTATCACATTTTTTTGTAACAAATGAATTCAATAAATGGCGGATCATTTTGTTAATGGGGATTTTGCTGTCAAATTGATAGAAAAGGGAAGAGTAGGGTAAAGTAGAGTAGGGTAGGGTAGGTAGTCAGTTGACGAGAGCGAAGCCGCGGGCAAAAGCTAGGTTGTTATAATAATATGTATAACTTTGCAGTACGATTGCCTAGAAGTAAACTATTTTACTCTTCACATGAAGGCCCCTTTTAAAGTTGGGAAATCATGTAATGACATCAAATGATGCTCTTGGGTGGGGCGCGTCAGTCTTACTGACTAAACCACATCTATAGTCCCTTCTGTCCCCTATGCATTCCAGAACCACTGGTTTCCCCATGAAGTCAAACCATGGCCCCAGTAGGCTTTGTCTCTGCTGGGCCTCTACGGTTTTGCTGACATCTCTTTGAGGCGCGCGTAGAACATTACGTACCGTAGAGACCCCTGGGTTGTCAGGAAACACAGACTCCGTCAGGGAAATCTATTCTTTAGCTGTACACAGAATGAATGTCAATACAGCTTTGCTGCAGAGAGGTTTAAGCCTTAGGGCGGGTCATTTTTTTTTCGCTGTGAAAATCATCCTAAGTGGTACCCGGGCGTCACTTCCGCACGAATCTGGTGCAGGAACCTCCCGAATTCACCATGTCCGGTGAGGACCTGCATCATGCGGAAAGTGAGGACGCCGTGAGGTCTTTCCAGCCACGCCTCAAAGAGGGGACTTACCAAAATTATGGCGTGCCTAAGCCTTAGGGCCATTTAGCTTTTTCTTATGTATTTACAATGGCATAAAGTTGATGGGTAGAATAAATGCATTTCTAAGATTTACTGGGAAATTTTACTTTGATATTCCTTCACTGTCCACCCCTAAAGAGTAGTGTGTTATTTTAAGTATCTACCTGTAATCCTAGAGCGCATCGGAATACTCCTCCGAATGCCACATCTTCACCAAACACCACAGCTGTTGGATCAGTCTTGAGCGTGAGGTCCATTGCATTGTTGATGGCCTGCATCATGTTCATCTTGGTAGTCTCTCCTGAAAGAATGCAAGTGAGATTTTAAGCATGTAATTCAGATGGTTAGGATGGTTAAGATTTATCTATATATTTGACTGGCCTGTTGGTCTAGTGGTTAGTGGCCCTGACTGCTAAGCCAGAGGATGTTGGTTGGATTCCCACCGGACAAATGTTTGTGTGTTGAGCATGATCATATGTTCTGTATTTACTATGTATGTATTTAGAAATATATATGTATGTTTATCAGTTGTCTAGTCATAGGCGGATCGTGAAACTGTTGAGTTGAGGGCCCACCTAAGTAATCAAATTAATTGGCATTTTGTTAAAAATAAGTTTATATTTCTCCTGAACTGTACTCGCAAATGTCGTCCTAATGGAACAAGAAACCTTCAACTGATCATGAGTTACTATAGCTAACTTGAAAGTCTTTAAATATACTTCGTCTTGAGGTTTTCTGTAAGATATCGCCCTATGCGATAAGACCGCCGATTGTACACTTAGTTTTTGTAAATGTTTATGTCCACATTATAAGGTGTACCATAAAGTATACAATAAATAAATAAATTTTTTGATCGCAGGTCGAACGTGGACACCAACGTGCACCAAGCGCTTGTAAACCATTGACCCGCCATATTAATAGCGATATCAATGACTGCTTCTGTAACACTGTAGATTATTGTTAATGAGGACTGGGGGCCCTTTATATCCCCGGGGCCCTGGGCTGCAGCCCATTTAGCCATTAAGTAGATCCGGCCATGTGTCTAGTACTCATAGCACCAGCTCTGCCTGGTTTGCGACTAGATGGCGTTGTGTGATAGTTGTGGAATATTAATATTATTATTCTGTTTATTTATTTACATATTAAAATTATATTTTTATTATAATAAATTATATTTTTAAATATAATTTATTATCTAATCATAAAAAATTTAAAAAAGACATTTAAAAATGTAAAAAAAAAAGTAGTTCACCAGTATCGGGAACAGGTTTATTATTCTTATTATATATATAAAAAGGAGAAACTGACTGACTGACATATTAAAGCACAACCGAAACGAAAAAGCTGAGCCGAGCATGATATTTCAGGATAGAATTTTCCAAAATTCAACCTCTGTGAGGATGAAACGTTGAAAGAGATTCTTACTCCTAAATTGGGACTTCAGCATCAACATGATGACCATGCCTTACTTACAGACGGTGGCAGCCTCATAACATAGGCACAGATTAAAGGCATTCACACCTACTATTTTTTTTTCTAAGTGTTTGTATCTTGGTGATCTTTTGTGCTAATTGATACTTAATTCTATTTCAAATATTATTTATTTATTTTAAATCAAAAGGTTGACTGGTAGAGAATGCTTTGTAGCATTAAATTTGCCTATGTATTACTACTGTACATAGTTTAAATAAATAGTTTTATTATGCCTACAATAAACGTCATGAATAGTCCCCTATGCAGAGCATGCATAGAGATAGAGAAATGGTCATGCACATATTCCTTGAATGTCTTGAAACTTAGGATCGCCAAATTCCTTCCCCATTTATACACCTTCACAAACTGGGGCATCTAATCAACTTCTGGAGAAACATCGGCTGGCCGAAATGAAGCCCGCTACGGCATATTTACAATGGTCCTTCATGGAATATGTGCCAAAACCAAATCATCCTGCCCTTATCCCATTTTACATGGAGTTGGAGCGAAAAATTTTTTTCTACCTTTCTGTCCTGTCACATGTCACGCTATCACTAACTCTTTTTTTTCATATCACTCCTCAAACAATCCATCCATCCTTTCTTTGGCCTCCCTTTCCCTCGCCATCCATCTACATATATACTCATAACTCTTATACTAAAGTGGGTCAGTGAGTCATCTTAGGGGGGGATTTCTAAAGTGCAGTAACCACATCATAAAGATAAATTAGGATAGTATTATACCACAAAAAAAATCTTGTGAAGTCTATGAACTGGCCCGTGCGAATTGTCATTAATTCATTAAACCCCGAGTGAACACCGGCATTCGTCATTGTCTTTCTATTGTGTCTCTAATTACGCTACTCAATAGGTTGATATGAAGGAAGTAACAACAAGATAATAATGAGCACAGTAGCTAAAACTACAGCATGAATTCGATGTTTCAAAGCATTTGCATTACACCACACCAAAAAACCACACTATTTAGGTAGGTACATTTGACTTTATGGCGTTGTTAATTTTATTGGGTTATAATTTAATGCCAATATACTGCTGACACTAATTTCAATCACTGCTATCTGTTCTGTATTTATCTTGTTACTATAGCATAGTAATAATTGCACTAACCTTTAAAATTTTAGTAACTTACTTAATAAGTAATTAACTCTGACCAACATGATTTAATGTAAAGGTCTTACAAGACTCATACTTCTATCTTCTGGATGTTTTTAAAGATATTCTATATGTAAACAACTTTTGTATTTACTAGGCGATGATTTTGTAGTATTAATGCAATTTGTCATGTCATTAAACTGTATACGAATAATGCTCACCTTCCACGGGTTTCTCATTGTCGGGATAGTAAATAAATTGAGAAGACAGTCTCTTTGTACAATCATTCACATTTTTAACTAATCTCACAAACAAATTGCTCTTTTTCGTCACTAAACTGGCCATTTTAATGCTTTAATGGCGACGTGCGTAGTGCCCCCAGTGGGAACGATTAATAAATTAGGTAATACATCTTATCTACAATTGTAATTAGTTTCGCTTGATTAAAATTCGTTGATAAGAGGTCGAATGACGAACATTCTTTCTTGTTTTCATTATAACTTGACGTTGCTGATGGATGATAATGTTTTTGTTAAGTGTTTTTCTTTCCATTTTAAACCTTGCTCGTTTCAGATAAGGGATAAAATATTCGAAATAAAGTTTATTTCTCTTCTAAGTAACAAATTGGTAAATAAAACTTTTAGACAGTTGCTGTCGTTGTCAATGTCATAGATTCAAAACTGTCACGTCTGTCAAACAAAATGGACGCGTTCGTATTGCCACAAACCCCGTGTTCCGAATTGCATCAAAAGCGATCATATTGCGAATTCGACCAAATGTAATAGTTACAAAATAAAAGGGCTATTGAGAAATAATTGTGACGTTGCGCGTTGGTCGGATTCGCGATATTATCGCTTTTGACGCAATTCGGAACGCAGGGATAGTTTCTTGTTTTCTAAAGTATATTTTAATTTTTTTTTATAGTTTGATAAACTTCGTCGTTATCGCTCATGACTTCACCGTAGTTAAATGAGTTGAAAAATCACAAATCTAATTATGATTAAAGGATTTAAACGATTCGTCAACCACTTGGTTTAAATGCGAATTGTAGTTATTGTTTAAAGTAGGTAATGTGAAGTTGTACCTTTGAGGATAGTGTTCAGGGGTCTTGCTATGACGTGTTAAACTGTCAGGCGAGCGAGCGAGAAAGAGGAACGGAGGTATAAACCCTATATGGCTCCATTACTTTTACAGTTCGGTTTAAGTTGTCAATCAAATGGATCGTCTTAAGAGCTTGAAGAAGGGCCTCAGTATTTTAGCGTGTCGATCAACAAACACTTTTTTTTAAATTAAATCCCTTGGTTCCCAGTTTTCGTCCACGGTACACATGCAAGTGTTGCAGCTTTAGTAATTTTTGTATAAGATTTTAGAACTAATGTCGACTCGTTTTTAGAACTACTATCAATCTTTAAAGTAAGTGTTAACTGCTAAACCGTTTAGCACAGCATTTGCGTCTATAATGCATTATCTGTCTGTAAGTAGTTATTAAAGACGACCAGCCGTAGGATAAATGACGCATTGCGATATTTAATTAAAACTCGTTTGTACGTGTTCATAAAACTTTATGAACAATAAAACTTAAAATATTTCGTAATTATTGTCTTGCAAGTTTTATATGTAGGTATTTATTCTAATTTACTTATTTAATTTTATCGCAATTAATGATTGCGAAGACAGATTCAATTTATTGTGGCGACATTGTTGTAAAGCAAGCATTTTGTTCATTTTATTTTCTCTTTTAAGCCGTTTTCTTTTAGTCTCCGTAGACAGGTTTGTTTACTTTTACGAGTAAGTAAATGCCTATTTAGGGCCTGTGCACACCACGTTTTTTGAACGCGCCGTTGACGCGCATTTATAGCGATACAGCCGCGTTACGCACGCGAGTTAGACGCAGCCTGTAGACCTTCAGAAGAACAAAAGCGCGCCGTCGACGGACATTTCTAAAACGCGCGTCAATAGCGTGTTTATAAAACGTGGTGTGCACAGGCCATTAATGTGATTTTTATACATGTAGGTCGGTAGGTACACAAGTATTACGATGCTTGAATACTTTTACAATATTGTTTTATTTATTACCCATTACGATAGCGGGAATGTATTACGATAATAGTAAGTTTTTAATTAATTAACTTGTAGAGGCAGCCATACGACATACTTGTTTGTTATGGAAGAAGCCTTTTGGCTATAAGGCGTGGGACAACAGTACCTAATTGTGCAGTTGTCCAGACTAGACACAACATCCGTCCGGTCGGAGGATCCTCCCTTTTCGACGGAGGTTGCAGGTTTATCCACCCTGTTCTGTATACCTCTATAAACGTATCTACCACTCATTAATAAAGCTTACGAGAATGGTAGTTATTTCTCAGCAATATCGTGAAGACCGTACTTTGCGATATACCTAATTAATGATTACCTATATCACCACCTGTTGGTACGTGTAATGAAGATGTTATCACAAAAGTACAGTGCTGACATTTTCTTTATCTCGCTGCAACGGCAAAAGTTTCCAGCCTCTTTTGCTTATACTCTGATACATGAAGATCCTGTGCGCAGATCAGATAGGTATTTATTATGTAATGGACATTATTGTCCAATGCTTTATTAATTGCCTTTCAGCTGCTTTCTGTTATTTGTGCCAGTCTGAATAAAAACTTACCATTTTTTTTCTTGGTCAGGTATCTTGGGCTACCTCTTTTTTGTTTCAGAGGGAATCTTTTTAAAGGCACCCGTTTTGTTTTTGGAGAGATGTGGGTTAGATAGAATAATCCCACGCATAATGTTCTACATAGGATGAGGTGCATTAACCAGATTACAATAGATAGATACAGGGGCGCTGGCTTTTAGAAAACCTCATGGGTGCTCATGCTCATTTGATGACTCGAAAAAGTGGCGAAGTGTGAGAAGAGAAATCCACAGTGATCGATCGACAAATACCTAAATAAATGTCCTCGTACTTAATCAATAATTATATTTGATAAAAATATAAAATGAAACTATTATATAAAAATGAAACTAGTTTTTACTATCAAGAAATATTATAATTTATACGTGATCTAAAAGGTGATTACTGATCTGCTTCTTGATGTCTATTCTCAGGGGTGCTCGGCACCCACTGTTTATTTCTTACGGGTGCTCGAGCCCCCGAGCACCCACGGAGTTGGCGCCCCTGGATAGATAGATAGAAGCCGCCCGATTTTTGGGGATAGACCTCTAGCACCTGTGCCCCGTGACCTCTTTAAAGACCTTCCCAGGAACCATCATTATCATTATGTTCCTGACCGTGTCCCGTGTTATTTGAGGCCGGTGCAACACGTTTCTTTCTTCTATTTTGTCCTATCACTGTCATGCTATCGCGAACTCCCTTTTCTTTAGGTATATCATTCCTCGCACAATGTTTCCATCTTTTCGTGGCCACGGGACCTAACTCTTTTGAACAATCACGCAGCTGCCTAAAGAGATCTGACTTCTGCCAACAGGTTTTTTTTTCGGTGGGAAAATCGTCTTATGACATCCCCCGCCCTTGGGCGGGGCGGGAGGTAGTGTCAGACTTTTACTGACTAAAAACCCACTCCTGTTCCTTCGTTGCCTTCGTCCCAGGGCCCCGGGTTTTGTTTTCACACTACCCATGACCCCAGTAGGCTTCGACCCTGCTGGGCCCCTACGATTTGCTGACATCTCCCTGAGGCACGCGTGGAACAATACGCGCCGTCGACGACTTGGGCTCGGTACGGACGGTTACCGGACGGTCGGACGGCGGGCTACCCATTGCTCGCCGTCCGCGCCAACAGGTTAGGTAGATGATCGTATGGTCGTGATTTAAGTAAGACCATGGAGTTTCTTGCCGGTTCTTCTACATAGGAAACTGCCAATTTGGAACCGTGCACTAGCTTCTGACGTTTTATAAAACATCAGAAGCTCGTGCACGGCTAGTGCATGGGCACTTATACCTAAGTGCCCATGTAGGCGTATGTGAAATAAAAACATATTGAATTTTTTTAATTTATGACCAGAATTTTGTCACTTCATACACTTTCAGAATACGGTCAAAATATGTTGTCCACTCCGAAATTAGGCGTTCCGAACTAAGCAAAATCATATTTGCAAAAATACGCAATAAGCATTCGCTATTTGATTCTAACAAAGAATTACTGCGCAGCCACATGTGCGAAGTTCAGAGGGGTCATGATATACTGGCCGTACTGGGGCCTTACTATAGCTTGTTAAAATGTCAAGCTTGCGAGCGTGAAAGAGGGACCTATACACCTTACATAGCTCCATCCCTTTAACAGTTCAGTGTAGGTCGTCAATTGGATCGCGTTGAGAGCTGGTGGTAGGGCCTCCGTACCTTAATGTCTCAGAAGCAGGGCACCTAATAATTATCCCCTCGGGCGCCCCGGGGGTATTATTATTACGTCATTGCGCGTTTTTACATAAAACACCAAAAATAATAATAAAAAAAAACTCTTTCTAGATTTTTCTAGGAAAACCAAAAATATAGGTTGTCTGGTAGAAATTGCCCTGTGCAATAAGACCGCCTATTGTACATTTATTTTTTATTAATGTCTGTCCTGTAGTAAGTTAAGGTGTGCAATAAAGTAATAAATAAATAAATAATAAATAAATAAATATAGAAACCAAAATAGTGAATTTATGTCTTGTATGATCTTGGGTACAATATCAACATAAACATCGATTTATATGCAACCTACATAATTAATCGTGATTGGTTTTGTTTACCATAGCAACATAGTAAGCACCTAGAACGTGTTATTCAATACCTGCATTTTTGTATAACAATGCGTTTTCCTCAACAATTCTTATCATTGCACGCAACATTCTTTGCATTTCCATTAACTGATTTTTTTCTAGGGCAATACTTAGGTACATACCTACTAGGTGCCGGGGAATTTTGTTATCACGTATAAGTAGGCAGAAGATAAGCTCAAACAAAGCATTCATCATCATCATCATCATCATCGTTTTGTGCTTTTATTTTTAATATGCCCGTATTGTTTCACTATAGGATAAAGGGCGCTCACTTGTTTCTTTTCATCTTTATCAATAATCCAATTTAATTGGAGTCGCAGTAGGTACTTATGTCTTTTTCAGCCATTTTCCTATTAGCTGAAAGTTAAGTAAAATACAAACCGATTGATGCCATCAGTTAAAATGAAGATTGAACTAGATAAGTATTGTTGACTTTGATGCCTGAATGAATCATTCTAAATGCTCAGTTGTTGAATGGCGATTCAATTCTAGAAGCGGGCTTACGAGGCCTGGTCTATGGTTGGAATTGAATGGCTAAACCGGTTAAGAAAGGGCTGTATACCTAATCTTATTAAATATTATATTAGTGTAGAAAATAAATGAATAATATCTCTAACTAATTACATTAACCGCTGCAAGTTCCAAGATGCTACTAATCACTTTTGATTGGTGTGAGAAATTGTTAAATAATCAGGGGCGAGAGGAAGTGTCAGACTTTTAATGACTATAACCTACCCTTTTTCCTCCAGTTGTCCTTTTCGTTTCAGGACTGCGGTGACCCTTTCGAACAATACCGTAGCCATATACTCTACTTCTGGGCACGCCGCAATCAAGATAGTTGAGAAATAGATTTTTTGTAGAGAATTTTGTGACGTAAATAATGTACAAAAAGATAAAATCTTTGGTTGGCATTTTTGACAAATCGAAAGCAAAAACATTTGAAGAGGCGATCGGCCTAACTTAATTCGTTGAAACACTCAATCTATTCTTAAGTTACTTTGGGCACGCCATATTATTAAACGCCCCTCTTTAAGGAGTGGCTGAAAAGACATAACGGCGTCCTCATCTTCCGCCTGCGTGTCACAATTGTGTGGACCGCCAAGAGGACACGGTAGAGCATACGGTGGAGGTGTGCCTCACTTGGATATTTTCTTAAATTAAAAAAGCTCTATCAAGCAAGGCCACCAGACCATTTAATAATTACATATTTATTACATAACGAAAAAATAAAGCACTCGCTTATAAACAGAGCTAACAAAGACAAAACTAGTTCAAGAATAACCGACATGCCTTTCACACAAACATACATACATACAAGTTAACACGCACACGAACAAACACTTGCCACAGAGTAAACACGATACCAGTTTGGCAAGTCCAGTTATTTTTAGATCTTAATGGGCTGCAGTTTTTAAAGTAGTACGTATTTTCTGGAATAAAATGCTGTCCTGTCGTAGGATCGTTATATTTACTAGTTGCTAAGATCTGTTGGGACTTTATTACCCTAGATGTGTCGGTATAAACACTTGATTCCAGACCTTGTGCTATGAGTATTATATTATATTATATCAGTTGTCAATGATAAACATACTTATATATTTCTAAATACATTTTATAGATAAATTACACCCAGACACAGAACAAATCATCGTGCTCATCACACAGACATTAGTCCTGGGTGGGAATCGAACTCACGACCTCCGGCATAGCAGTCAGGGCCACTAACAACTAGACAAACAGGCTAGTCAAAAGTCCAAGTTAGTTGATATCACGAACACAATATGCATGATTTGAAAAAAAAAAAAAATATATACGAGGTTAAATAACAAGTTGGTAAATAAATCTGAGTTAAGTTCTAAGATTTCTGGTGCAAGTAAGCACCAGAAATCTTAGTGGGTTAAAATATTTAAATACTTCTTGGGGCTCGCAAGGTCCAATGATTTTTCGAAAGAGTAACTGCGGCCCTGGAGCGCTAGGATTAACTAAAGGAACACGAGTTTTTTTTATCTTTTCGGTGGAAAAATCATCCAATGACATCCCCCGCTCATGGGTGTCAGACTTTTACTGACTAAAAACCCACTCCTATTCCTTCGTTGCCTTTCATACCAGAACCGAGTCCTCCTTTCAGAAGCAGACCCTTGGCCCCAGTGGGTTTCGATCTTGCTGGGCCCCTACGGTTTGCTGACATCTCCTTGAGGCGCGCGTGGAACAGTAAGCGCCGTTGTTGACTTGGGCTCGGTCCGGACGGTTACCGGACAAAAAGGAACACGGGTGGGTATTACTCAGTAATAGTCTGTCACTCCCTTTCACTCCAACCACAATGGAAGAAGTTATTTGATGATTTCTCACCCAAAAAAAAAGGGGGTTGAGATATTACATTTCTTTGAAAACCGTCTCTTTTCCTTTTCATACTTGGCTGTTTAAAGTCACGTCGAGCCTTAACATGACGCGTTAAAACGTAAGGCGAGCGAGCGAGACAGAGGTATGCAGCTAAACACTCTATATAGCTCCCTCTCTTTAACAGTTTAGTTTAAGTCGTTAAATGGATCGCATTAACGGCCCGTGATAGCGCCTCTGCGGTGGTGCATCGCTTCCAAAGTTACAAACTACTGCACTGTATCTTAAAATATGCTCTTATGAAATTAAGTTCAAGCAAGTTAAGCAAAGAAAAACGGGGCAAGTGCGAGTCGGACTCGCGCACTTAGAATTCCGTACAAAGTTCAATTCCTGAATGAAATCTCAAAGATTTTCCGATTAGCAAAAATTTTTTTTTTGTTGTGACGTAATAACAAATTTACAGTTTTCAGATTTATTCCTATACCTGTGCCATAAGACCTTGCTTTATGCAAAATTTCAGAATTCGGGGTCAACGGGAAGTACCCTATGAATTTTGATTTCCTCGAGAGTGTCGAACTATACGTTTTTGGAGACATAAACGGCCGTATCTTTTTTTTTCGTTAACTTACAAAGTTGGTATTTTCAGTGTCAAGAGACCGCAAACTTGAATATATGGTTTTATTTACAATTCGATACCTCCACGCGTTTCCGACAAAGGATCTTACCAGACAGACAGACAGACGGACGGACAACATAGTGATCCTATAAGGGTTCCGTTTTTTTCTTTTTGCGGTACGGAACCCTAAAAATCCCATCAATAGCTTTGTGAGCTCACATTAATTTATTCAACAAACTCCAAGCCTATATAGAAGGGGTTTTTGTTTAGTCAGCACCATAAAACATCAAACAAACGAGGTCCAATCTCACTGTCACCACTGTTCTCACCTGCTCTGCACAAAACAGTCTCATACATAGTACACTGTGTACATAGCATATAGCTGTCACTTTTACTTTTCGATCACGAGAGGTGCACGGCCGATGACTCCGGCGCAGCCAATACACACGTATTTCTATATTGAGCTGTTTAATCGTCACGCCTCGAACTAAGGCCGTATCAATAAATCGCTCTCATTTACAATTAAGTGCAGTTGATGAGATCGGTTAGAGATTGGATGGGAAACTAGATGGTGGATGTGGTTTTAGGATGTTCAATGGATTTAAATTTCAAATAAAGAATGCTCTTTTCAGTTCTTAGTGTCGTTTTGAGATTTCGAACTTTTAAAACAAAAGTGGAACTATACTGAATTTGTGTTTTTAATTGCCATTTTTTTAAACCTTTAACATATCAATCCAACTAACACAACCCATTTGTAATCTAATTGTCAAAGTTTTTGTTCCAATAATAATAATGATTTATTTCGCTCCAAAAGTGCAATCCTAATTAGTATACACTTTACATATAAACATACAATTCGCTGGTTGGTTGTACAGTAGCACACAGTAAATGATCTAATAGCTCCCAAACTAAGTCAAGCTTGTATTTTGGGAGCTAGTGGTTCTTCGGGAGGAGGTCTTACATTTACACAACCTTATAGGTAAAGCGATGGACTTCAAATTTTTAACTATAATAATATAAATATAAAATAAAATTTAATAGTTGATGTACCTTAGTAGATTTGCAACTTCATATCGAGTAGTTGAACAAGTTATGACTGCTGAAAAATCACCATTTTGGCATAGTGTCACTGAAACTGTAGATCATTCTTGGTGAACACTTCAGTAAGCTTACTTCCATAAGTAACGCTTCTGATGGATCCCGCATTCAATACCAAGAACAAAGAAAGATGCCAGTGTTTCTATGAAATCTGGGCCCACCTTCTATTACCTATGCTGTTGTATAATTAGAAACATTCGAACTGCATTGCACTGAAAAAACAAGTCATTTAATCACAAAATACATTATCATTGTCATATTTGTAAAAAAGAAGCATTTAACTATTATCATCTTAAATATCATAACTGAATAGGTATTTAAACAAACTGAAAATAATAAATATGTACAAACGGGTAGAAAAAGAACTCATAAGGCATCAAAAAATTCGCCCACATCGATGTTAATGGGAAAAGAAGCATTTGAATAACTCTGAACGGACTAAGATTTGGAACTTGGTGCCATAATAAGTTAAAATTTAGAATAGAATTAACTATCAGAATAGAATAGAATAGAATAGAATAGAATAGAATAGAATATAATAGAATAGAATAGAATAGAATAGAATAGAATAGAATAGAATAGAATAGAATAGAATAGAATAGAATAGAATAGAATAGAATAGAATAGAATAGAATAGAATAGAATAGAATAGAATAGAATAGAATAGAATAGAATAGAATAGAATAGAATAGAATAGAATAGAATAGAATAGAATAGAATAGAATAGAATAGAATAGAATAGAATAGAATAGAATAGAATAGAATAGAATAGAATAGAATAGAATAGAATAGAATAGAATAGAATAGAATAGAATAGAATAAACTTTATTTTGCTTAAAAATACCTATTCAACTGTGTAACACACAGGTATTGGCATAAGGTCTTGGAATCAGTTTGATAATAATTAGATGCAATGTGGAATATGAAATCATTTTCAAGTGTTCAAGCATACACTACAATAAGCGTTTGTGTAGATATTAATTAGATATGTACCCTATCCTACTCTACTAAATATTGTATCCTACTGACTAGATTTTTGTATAGCAATCACGCCACAGCTGAACGGATTTAGATTAAACTTGGTACACTGATAGACCATGTCCTAAATTAGAAACAAAGGTTTATACTTTCACGTTGGTGAAACTGCTAGACGTAGCTAGAATCGAGACCGAGGATGGAGAATCGAGAATGGAGAATCGAGTTCAAATTATTTATTTCAAATAAAACATTTACAGGCACTTTTGAATTGTCAAGAAGTCTGCAGTCAGTCCCAAAAATTATGTTAATTGCACATTCCAAAGCATAGATCTCTATGGAGAAGAATGTGCAAGACCCCACTATTCTCCGTGGCCACTATTTTAAATCATGTTGTTAGTGGAACATAGTGATGATCAAAGTGCTAGGCTTTACATATCTACATCGTAAAGCAAGCGACTTGCTTGCTTAAGACTGAAGACCGATTACCAATACGTAATGACGGGGCAGCACCTGTCATCTTGCATCTACAGGTTATAGTTATGTGGACCTTTGATCCCATACGTTTTTATTGCACCTGAATTGAGCGCTAATGCAGTATCGATTACTAATCGAGTTAACTATGTTGTCTAATTAGAGGATATGTATTCTTTGTTGCAGTTTGTAAGGTGATTGCATAGGTCAGTGTTACAGTTAAATCTGTCTCAAAACTTGGGATTTATTCATCCCAAGTTTTTGAGATGATTGTTAAAAGAGCCAGAAGAGAGAGCCACGGTTGGTACAGAGGGAAGATAACTAGTACAATGGAAAGAAATAGTTATTTGTGCAACAAGAGAGCAAAGTTGTTTTTTGCTGCGAGTGCTAATTTTGAGTCCCGAGCAAGCGAAGGATCCTTTGAATCCTGAGCGAGGGGAGGGATTCAAAGGCATAAGATGCAAAAAGTTTTACTCTCGTGTTACACACATAATTTTTCATTTCAGCAGCGAGAACACATATTACTTGGGAAATAAAATAATTAACAGTAATAAATTTAATAATGATTTCAATTAAAATAAATACTATCTCTGTCGCTAGTTTTGCTCATATTTTACAATTATATTAACATTCTTAATCTAATTTGCCACTATTTTATTTCCGCTGTTTTTTTAAAGCACGTTCTAAAACAGTCAATGTTGAAAC
This sequence comes from Mythimna pallens, assembly GCA_961205895.1. Classification (NCBI taxonomy): domain Eukaryota; kingdom Metazoa; phylum Arthropoda; class Insecta; order Lepidoptera; family Noctuidae; genus Mythimna; species Mythimna pallens. Next base: position 24,622,885 of record OY540828.1, on the reverse strand, counting down.
TAGAAATAATTATTTAAAGGTTAAATGCCAGTTTTATCTGCTGCTATAAGTACTCAGGTACTCTTATTTTTGTTCAAATACAATAATAAATTTAAAATTCAATAATTTATTTATAAAAAAAGCCAATTTTATATTTTACAAATATTTTCTATTTATTACGCATTTCCGAACATGTTTTTCTTTGTATTGTATATATGTAATTTAAAAATCGGAATGAACTTCGAAATGGCATGTTTCTCATTCGCTTTTTTATAAGGGCGAGAAAGAGACAGAGTACAGTGCAGTTCGAATGTTTCGATTTGTATGGCTAAAAAAAATAAATAAAAAGTTACTTTGTCTCACGCAGTGAGCAAAATCGAGTTTTGCTCACTGTTTTCAAGCAGCAAAACCTACTGGTTTGAGCTGCTGTGGTGAAAACAAAATTATCAGCTGTAAAATGGCAGAAACTACGAAACAGATAAATCAAATTATATAAGAAAAGATAAGAAACAAAAAAGGCAAAATACTTTGCAGAAACATACCGAGAAAACTGGAAGAAGAAAAAAGGGTTATTTAGGAAATGAACTCAAAAATAGATTGGATGCTGAAGGTGAAGATGGAAGCTATACAACTAGAAGGCAGACAAGGATCTGTTTGTTACCAAATGATTTATTGATCAAATCCGATCTTTCTAAGCGACGGTATGAAATTCATAGGTTTTTTATTGATGTAAACTGGTTTGCCTTTGCATCTAGGTCGATAAACGGTTAATGAAATAATAATTTAGTATTTTTTACTTCTAACAACCTTACAACGCAAGATTTACTTCGATAAATTAATTTCAATTTGTTACAGGAACACCGTACTCTGGGTATAGGCCTCTTCCAGCTTAATCCATGTTTTGCATTATATTCTTGATATTGCTATTATGCCGCTTACAAATGAACTCTGTTCCTTGGTCGGCCTCTTGTTCTTTTGCCCATTGGTAAAAAAGTTTTCTCATATTTTTTGTTTATTGTCTATTTTTCAACGATTAATTAATGAACCTTTAAATTATTGAAGGTTTTTGTTCATTACCTCCCACGCTACGTTTAGCCTTATCTATTCTTCTTGGAATCTTGAAAAACATTGTAATTGTAAAATAACATATTGCTTTTTCATTATCATCAACGTTTCAGCCGAAAGACATCCCAAGTGTCGGACTAACGACCGGGCCGGTGCGTCTCGCATCCATCGGAAGTATATTGCTTTTTACATTATAAATATCCTATTTTGTGCCACTATTGGGCTAAGGCCTTCCCCTATTACACTAGGTATTCAATTTGAGTGAAGGAAAGCTTCTTAACATTCGGTAATACCGTGATTTACTCGAATATTTCACAAAACTTGTTCCAGGTAATACGTGTTTTTTTACACCCTTAAAAGTTTTTCAGATAAAATTGTTGTCATTCAGAATCTTGATTAAATTTGCAAGGCTTCTATTGTTATACTTTATAACTTTTTAAATTTTTGAGTAAATTATAAAGTGTCAAAGTTCACGCAAAATAGCAGATTGTCAGTGGTCTTTACTGGATTAGTTTTACACAAATTTATATATATCTAATGAAAAATGTGTAACATCATCAGCGGTTGTATGAAAGACAGTGAAAATGTATGTCGAGTTGCATCCCCTTTTATTCATAGGCTTGAACGGATTTCGATGAAACTTGATGCAGGGATAGACCATGTCCTTATATAGCATGTAGGATACATTTTATCACGGAAGTATGTTTCCACGGGCGAAACCGCTGATAGCAGCTAGTCTTTTTAAAAAAAAACATTTTTTCTGTTACCGAGTCTATGTTAATGTACCTATTGCGTATAACATAAATATGTGCCCACCCAAAGGCAAAGTTGAGAACCCTCAAGTGATTGGAATTTCACCAGCATCTGTAGCCTTCAAACTAAAGTGAAGGAGCTTTACCTAATTAACTATTAAATGAACGATAAAAACCTGACCAGTCCAAAACCAGTTTATGTTAATATCATAGAGATTGTACTTGTTCGTCCATCTGCCCGCAAGACAAGCCGGGGGCTATGACGAGTTCACAGAGCAAAGAAAGGTCTTCGCGGCAACGGCTGGAGATACCTATTAAATATGAATAGGTATTTTTTATTCATTATTTGTGTGTTTGGGAACTACTATTGTATTGGGTTTAACCTACAAAGATAGTGTGCCTGTGTATGTTTCATTAATAAATAAAATAAAAACCATTTTATAAAATTAAATAGAAACAAAATTGTAGCACCCTATGTATTCTAGCAAATAAATATTTTTATTGATTGATTGAGTGCGTTGTTTTTACGTAAACACGATAGTAAACGACTGCGTTTGGCTCCCTGATTGGTCAAAACCTTGGAGCGGACCAATCGGATCGTTGAACATCATAAACGTGTCGATTGCGTTAACGTAAAACAAACTTGGACATGCGTCCAGAGGCCCTATGAAGACCTCTTAACGCGATCTATTTTACGGCCTAAATTGAACTGTTAAAGGAATGGAGCTATTATCTGTATAGCTTCATTTCTCTCGCTCACACGCTTGACATTTTAACATGCCGTGATTTTTTTTTCATTGAGAAAATCATCCAATGACCTCCCTCGCTCTTTTTGTGTCAGACTTTTACTGACTAAGAACCCACTCCTGTTCCTTCGTTGCCTTTCATCCCAGGGCCGAGACTTTGTTTCAGAAACACGTCATGGTAAGCCCATGATCACTGCCAGCGCGTTGTTCCATACTCTATAGACGAGTTTAATAAGAACATACTGCGGTTTTCTATTAACCCGACCTAGAAAATAGAGTTGTATTATAATTTTATGGTTGTGTAATTAATTATGCTTATGATAAGTTTTATTACTTTTTATTGACAATCAATCATACAAGTCGTTTTAGAAGAGGAGTTAGTGGCACTTGTCAGAGTATAAACCTCCGGGAAGTTTTTTTTTTTTTTTTAAGGTGGGAAAATCATCCAATGACAAATCCCGCTCTTGGGTGGAGCGAGAGATAGTGTCAGACTTTTACTGACTAAAAACCCACTCCTGTTCCCTCTTTGCCTTCATCCCGGGGCATCTCCACGCGCAGATCGTACATGCGTGCAAGGACTGTTGCTTCCAGATACCATGTTGGCTGGCCAGCAAGGAGGCTCGCCGCTTCGCAGGAAACCGTGCGATATCCCCGCACCATTCGGATGGCCATGACCCTCTGGCATGCGTTCAGCTTGGCCACCGGTCGTTTTCGCAGCGACGGCGCCCATACCAGCGCCCCATAAAGGGCCATGGACCTAACGATTCCTGCGTAGAGCCTCCGGCAGGAGGCGTCTGGACCCCCTAGGTTAGGCAGAAGCCGCTTAAGGGCAGCCCCAGTCCGATCCAGTTTGGGAGCCAGACGTCGGAAGTGCTCTTCGAAATTCCATCGGCTGTCGAGGACGAGTCCCAGGTACTTCATCGTCGACCCGACGCCGATGTGAACTCCTCCTACCGTTATTTGGGAACCCGGTGGTGGCGCATTCCGAGGGCCGTGAAAGCACATGGCCTCGGACTTGTGCAGTGCCACCTCGAGTCCCAACTGCTGGATCCTCTCCACGACTATTGCAACCCCGCGTGTCGCTAGTTCGACCGCCGCCTGGTACGACTCTCCCTGCGCCAGAACCAGCGTGTCGTCCGCGTAACAGACGACGCTAACGCCGTCAGGGAGGTCGCCGCGCAGCACGCAGTCGTACCCGATGTTCCACAAGGGCGGTCCTAGTACCGATCCCTGCGGAACACCGCACGACATCTCACGCCGTTTCCACTCTCCCTGGTGACCGGGGTAGATGATGAATCTGTCCGTCAGGTAGGCCTCGATCACACGACAGAGGTAGTTGGGCACCCGGTGATACCTGAGTGCCCTCCTAATGCTACTCCAGGGCAGGGAATTGAAGGCGTTGGCGATATCCAAAGACACCGCCAAGACACACCTGCCCTGGGATACCGCATCCCCCTTCGTGAGGGCTCGCACGCGCATGATAGCGTCCACCGTGGAAACCTCCGGGAAGTATGAGTAAAATATGAATTTGTTCTAAAATGGGAAATCTTTATATATATAAAAGAAGAAACTAACTGATTGACATATCAACGCACAGCCGAAAATACTGGGACTAGGAGCGTGAAATATTTCACAAGGTTTCCTTTTATGACGTAGGCGAGCACTAAGGGTATTTTTAATTTCATCACGCAAGTGTGATTTCCCTGCACGCGTAACCTCCGCAAATGTCCCTTTTATAAATGTATTTATTGTAATGCATGGAATACGCATGCGGGACGCGAGGTGTGATCCCTGACAGCAGCCACGTGCGGGACCCACGCGTTTTTTGTCTATTGTACACGACCGCAACGCACAGCAGCCCGCAAACTAGACCGTAGGCAAGCGTAAGACACGCTTGCCTACGGTCTAGTTTGCGCTGCGTGAAACTTTCTGCATGCGGGGCAATTCCACATGCGTGATGAAATCCGCACGATATTCAAAATACCCTTAGAGTGGATTTCCCAAAATTCACCCCCTAAGGGGATGAAATGGGGGTCAAAAGTTTGTATGAAAAACGTTATTACAAGCGGGCAAAGCTGCTCTGGGTGGAGCGAGAGGGATTACTGACTAAAACCCAACTTTATTTGATTCTGTTGCCTTCAGTTGACTTTTGTAATTCTTTCGAACAATCCTACAGGAAATATGGATAAGTTCAGTGTAAAATATTAATAATTTACATTTATTGTGTGAGCAGCTAAAGAATGGGATTCCCTGCCGGAGTCTGTGTTTCCTGATAGCTACAACCTGGGGTTCTTTAAGTCAAGATTAAATAGGTTACATCTAGGCGAGCGTGCTCTATTGTCGCCGTTGACAACATCATCGCTTACCATTAGGGGAGATAGTGGTCAAGCGCAAACCTATCAGTAGTAAAAATAATGGTAATTCTATAGCGACATCTATGGCGCCAGATATGAACTAAACTTCGAATCTTGCATCGCGCAATTCGAGTTCTTCGCGCGATATGAACATATACAACAGCCCGAAATCATCTCTCGGACAGTTGACCAAACCAGACATAACAACCGTCTGGTCGGATGATACTCCCTTTTCAACGGAGGTGTGTAGGGCTTTACTTTCTGTTCCACATACTTCTAAAATACCATTACCAACATATGACCAATATGTCGTAAGTTTATTATACAATTCTAAATATAGAAAAAAAAATAATGCACTACACGTGATTTAATTTAAAAATACTTAAATCGAAGAGTAATCGTTTCTAAAGATGAATATTATGTAACAAATAATCTCCATGCAGAGTTATCGATTGAATACTATAACGAATGCGGCCGAGAATAAAAGAGTTCAACGCGTCCGGGCTACGAATTTCGTTTGCTACGAAATGCTACGCGCACGGCATTTTGAAAATCACGAGATATAGATTCATAGATTTCGTCATAACTGTAATCATTGTTAAAAGATTAAGGAAGTAACTTTTTTTAAGTAGTTTTTAAAACGTCTTTAATAAGAAAGTTGCTAAAGACGATCTGCAAAATTATTAAAAAAAAAGTAATCTAATGTAGGTAACCTATACAATTGATTATATTGTCTGAAACAAAAAAAACTCCATGCCTTCTATGATGCCACTGAATTTGAACCAAAGAGAAAATATAAAAAATAAAAATACCGGCAAGTGCGAGTCGGACTCGGGCACTGAGGGTTCCGTACAAACTTACCTATGAAAACAGTACAATTCCCGAATTGAGTCACGAAAACTTGACCGAATCGCATTTTTTTTTATTGGACGTAACTACAAATTTACAGTTTTCAGATTTTTTCCTATACTCGTGCTATGAGACCTTGCTTCATGCCAAATTTCAGGATTCTAGGTCAAGGGGAAGTAGCCTATGAATTTTGATTCCCTTGAGTGTTTCGAAATACACGTTTTTGCGACATAAACGGCCGCATTTAATTTTTTCGTTATCTTTGAGGTTTGATTTTTTCAAAGCTTCAAAGGACCGCAGACCTGAGTAAATGGTTTTAATTTGACGTACCTCCACGCGTTCCCAAGATAAAGGGTCTTGACAGACAGACGGACGGACAACAAAGTGATCCTATAAGGGTTCCGTATTTTCCTTTTGACGTACGGAACCCTAAAACGTAAAGTAAGTAGTAAGTAAGTAGTTTGAATATTATATTTATATTCAAACTTTGTACGTTCTCATGGAATGCAGTTTTTTTAGAGCGGCAACCCATACTTTTTAACCGACTTCAAAACGAGCTGGTTCTCAATCCGGTTATATTTTTTATTTTTGTTGCTTTAGAACTGTGTCATTTATGAACCGATTTGGAAAATTATTTTTTATTTGAAAGCATAAATACCTATACTTTCGATTGGTCTCATTAAAATAAGTTCTAATGGTGGGATCCTCATAGATCCGTTATGGAATTGACGGAATTCCTAAAATGTTATAGGCATTTCAGCGATTTTAGTATTTTCAACCAGAAATCAAGCAATTGCATTCAGAAAGTACCACTTAATGAAGTGGAATTGATGAAGAAGTGCACAAATGGCCACTGGAACTTTACAGACACTCAGATGTTTCTATTAAGTTAGTTATTTGACGAAATAGTTTTACTGGTAAAAGTGTTACTATTGAACTTATCTGATGACGAAGTCGGAAGGTGGCATTTGGTAATAAAATATTAAATTATCCTAGTCGTGTTTGTACTTATTTGAATTATCATGAGTTGCACTCTAGCTATAAGTTACAATGAAAGATGAATCCGGAAGGTAGGCATAGGAACTCCATAATAAAACAATGTATCTTAGCCGTGTTTGGACTTATTGGGATTGTCATGAGATGCTTTATGCCTATAATACCATCAAATTCAAAAGCTAGTGCACGGCTCTAAATGGTCGTTTGAATCATTTTAGGAAAACCGGCAATAAACTCCTTACGCTTTAAAAATAAAGCTTTTTTTTTTATTCGATATAAACCAGTGTTTGACTGCGATCCCACCTGATTGTAAGCAGTGATGCAATCATTGATGGTGAAGCGCACTAGTTTATTAACAGCCTATTCACTCCAGCTTTGAAGGCACCTAAATTATAGTTGGACGGGAAGACCGCAGCAGGCAAATTGTTCCAGTCCCTCGATGTAAGCGGTATAAACGATGAAGCAAATCGCTTAGTTCGGACCGTTGAAGTTTCAACAACGTAAGGGTGGATACTCGCCGTACGTTGGGTTGTCCGATGGTAGAAAGGAGATGGCGGAATCAAGTCATGCAATTCCCGCGCACACTCTCCAAAATGCAACCTGTAAAATAGCTGATCTGATGAGTAAGCTGAAAGGTATGCACAGGAAGTCTGTAATAAATCAATGTGTCCAGTAGTAGATATGCCTCACCATCAATGATTGCATCACTGCTTACCATCAGATAGATAGATAGGTAGTTAAGCTCGCCTTTGTACATGAACTGTTTGTATGTCAATATATTATGTTATGTTTTTGTGCACAATAAAGAATTGAGAAATAAGTATAGATATATTCTTCATCAGGTGGGATCGCAGTCAAGCCCTGGTCTACAACAATTAAAAAAAAATTGTGGCGTAGTGTTTAGGCTTTTTGGAATTATGATGAGATACATTCTGGCTATATTCCGTAAAGTAATGTGGTTTTTATGACTAAAATCTAGTATAAAAAGAATTCTTTATTATATTTTCCCAAAAATACCAATATTCGTTAGAAAATTAAAAAAAAATTGTAGCTTCTGGTTTTATTTTTTCTTTATTTAACACAGATTTCCGAAAAGTTTTTGTTTTTTTTTTATTGTAGAAATGTTTGTAATAATACTTTTTAGGAATCTTTTTATGTATATATATATAACTTTAATCTTGTCTTGACTTCATGTCAAATCAATACCTAATTGAGTTGATGGAGATAAATTGAAATTATCTTGTTTATGACACAAGCTCTGCTTAGCTTGGGACTAGACGGCGTTGTGTGATAGTTGTGGAATATTATTATTATTATGCATTCAAGTATAAACCTACCACATGAATCGTTATAAGAAAAATCATGACAGAAACATAAAATGCTATACCTAGGCACGGAATGCAGTGTTTACTAATGCCATGTTTATAGATGTAATTTATGATTTTATGGGCAAATCTGGAGGACCTCTTTCCTCAGAGAATCCATTTACCTAGCAGGTTTCCGAGGACCCATCAACAAAGGAAATGATACATTGCACCCAGGAAATGGGATAATAAACCTGCCCAGGTTATTTATTATTTTGATCTTTAAACCTTGCTGAATTAAGCCGTGTTGAGGAGATAGAGTTTATCTTATTTAAATGAAGGATGGTATTACCGTTTAGTGTGGTCAGTAGTTGTCACATTAAGGGGACAAGGGTCATTTATAGAACAGAAACTGTACTAAGCGTTTAATACTAACACATTTAATACTTGATACGTGACATCTCGTAGACGATTTCTTTGCCTATGCGAGATATATAATATACGAGATATAACGTAGGACCTCTATGGATTATGTAGGTGATAAACAAGGAAAGACACTACGAGTTTTCTCGTAGATGGCCTACACCCTGTATATTAATACTTTCATTGGAAGAATCTGGTCGCTATTGGTTTTTTTTAAATCGCCAAGTAAATAGCTGTAACATTGACAGCTTTAGTTTAAGTCCAAAACTTTGCAAGTAAATTTAAAAAAAAACTAGATAGTAAATGTCACTAATTTTAAATCGAAAAGTACTCTAATACAATACACATCTAATTAAAATTAAAATTCAGAGTCTACGCCTTATATATTTTTTTTTAATTTGTATTTGAATGAAAAATTTGGGCCTTATTTTCATAAAACAATAAAAAATCGTTGAAAAAATATTTACTGGGTATGAGAAGTATTTAAAAGTCTGAAAGGATAGCAGATGACCCCTCCCGTCGACCATTTCAATTTGGAACAAGATGCACCAAACACCCTGTATATTTTTTTGAAAATTCAATTGATAAAAACAGATTTGCCAAATAATATAAGTGGTAAATACAGAAAAGGAGTTTCGTTGGTACCTGTACTAATGTACTTAATAACTTAAGCATTAAAACAGCTCAAAAACGATTTACACAATGACATTATAGTAAAAATTTAAGATACAAAGAATAAATATAATTATGTAACAATTTAAAAAATCATTTAATAATAATATTGAATAAATAATGTTTTTGAGAATAAAAAGATAACAAATGTTGCTGGTGGCTAAGTACCTACGAGATATCTTGTATACGTTATAAAATCACTATTTAGGGATTTGGGTTTATAAATGAAACAACCAAATTATCAGTAAGCAGGCACAACCTCAGAATGACGTCTACTCGTCCTCGGGAACGGATCGAGTGTGCCCCGACGCCACACCTCAGTCGCTCTACATTTAATGTGTATACCACATCTCTTCTACGACATTTCTCGTATAGGCACAAATATAATATAGTCGGAATTGAATTGAAACTGAATGGTTAAAAAGCTATTTCTTTTTGACAACATAGTCACGATGACACGTTATAATTCACACATTGACGTAGACCGTTGAAAATCAATTTAGAAAAAATATTTAATTATGACTTAAGGTTACTTGGTTTGATTGATCGGTTCACCTATTTGATCGATAGATATTGCACCAATTTTTTCATGATATTATCGAGTCCAGGTGTGGAAGGTTGCATATCATTTTGACCTTGCACATCACGTCTATCTACAAAAGTTTTAATTTTATCTTTCTGAACCATCATTATCTATGATGTAACGTCCTATCTCCTAGGCTACGTGAAGTAATTTCTGACATTATAACATTACTTGCTGTCACTCTTTGACATTTTATTTAACCGCAAAAGTCACGTGCGAAATGCGTGACCGCAAATCATTTGCAAATATTATTTTTTTGTTAGTGCGGTCAAATTGATTTCTAAAATGGAATTTGTTCGTTAGTGTTAGTTGAGTATTTTTATTATAGTTGTTAGGCTGGCACTTGACTTTTATCTCACCTGATGGAAATCGACGATTTGGTTGACGATGCAGCATGCTTGCCTACCAGTAACTTCTTAACTTAAATACTTCTAGGTTATACCTAGTTATCAGGAAACACAGACTTCCATTCTGTAGCTATATGCACAATAAATAGGTTCCCAAAACGTTTTGTACGTATGGGTGGGATGTCCACCATGTACTAGTGGCGCATCGCCGCCTACTACGTCTGGTATACGACTCTGCTAGTGATTTTTTTTTGTATTTTTATAATAATAATAAATTTATTTGTTAGAATATTGTTGTTACAAGGTGTTACATACAATTTTACGTCCAAAATATTCTGCTGTTTCCAGTGTACAAATATTTTTAATTGAAAGTGCACATTTATAATTCTCTAACTTCGCCTTTAGTAGTAACTTTTAAGGACATCATTTCCAATCAGATTTATAAGTGTTTTATGATCATTTGGTAATAGATTGACATTTATATAGCTTTTATGTACTAAAAGACTTATGAGTATACATGATTGTCTGTAGATGAAGAGGAAGGCCAAAGAAATGACGGATGGATTATGTGAAGATAAAAGAAAAAGGAATTAGTTATAGCATCATGAGGATAGGAAATGGAAGAAAAAACGCTTCGCACTGACCCCAAATAAAACTCCCGTGTTAACATTCTGCCAAGGGCAGGAAGATGACGATGAATTTTTTTATTTTTTTATTATTGATAGGTTCGCGCTTGACCACTATTTTACCTGATGGAAAGCGACGATGCAGTCTACGATGGATTACGCTTACCTAGAAATAACCTATTCACTCTCGACTTAAAGATTCCCGGGTTGCAGCCATCAGGGAACACAGATTCTGGCAAGAAATTCTACTGCTTAGCTGTACGAATTGAAATTCTAGCGTCTCGGTAAGTACTAAGTTTCAGTGTCAAAATAAAAAATCAACAGAACTGCTTTGGTCATTGGAAAGTCCACTGTTGTATTTTGAAAAATGGGCGAAATGAAATGACCAGGAAAAAATGCTGGTCATTTCTCTTTTATGCGACCATTTTTTGTTCGTTTGTTCTTAGTAATTATTCTCGAGAACTGTTGATATAAAGCTATATTATTATTATTGAATGTATAATTGTGCCTAGAGGCTATTTCTTATTCCATTTTTCGGTATATACGATAGGCACCTGTGGGAAATACGTCCATCTTGCGAAGCGAAGACGTTTGTTTTTTGAGAGGTGGGAAATCATCTAATGACTAACGCGCTCTAAGGTGGAGCGAGAGGATGTGTTAGACTTTTACTGACTAAAACCCACCTATGTTCCTTCAGTTGCACTTTGCGATCTAATACCACGGTTTCCTTTTCAACTTATAATAAAAGTCGTTATTGTTACTTGTTTTTATTTTTAAGGGATGCGCCATGTTTGACGTAAATAAACTATTTTTCTTTCTTCTTTCTGTCTTCTTTCTTTCTTCTTTCTTTCTTCTTTCTTTCTTTCTTTCTTCTTTATTTCTTCTTTCTTGCTAAATCCCCCATGATCCTAGCGGGCATCGCCCTGTTGGGCTCCTATGGTTTTGCTGACATCTCTTTGAAGCGCACGTTAACGACTGGGAGGGAACGAAGACGTGGTAAAAATTTAGTATACACTGGAATATTTTTATAGTTAGATTTTTAAAAGTTAAGTTTGTTTCGAAGAAAACTTCGTAATCTAACTTGGCAAAGAAATCTCATAAATAAATTAGTATTCATTCACGTGAAGATGGAAATGCAAGCAAAACAACACTAATGAACGACTCAGCGAATGCAGTCTTATTTCATTTAGCTGGTCTTATTTCGAGATCAGGGATTAAAGTACAAAAATTATGTATAAAGTGAATAAAGTTAGTAATGAAAGATCATCATTATCATCATTTCAGCCGAGAGACGTCCACTGTTGGACATGGGCCTCCCCCAAGTGCCACCATAACGACCGGTCCTGTGCGTCTCGCATCCATAGGATTCTCGTGGCCGTCACTGTGAATGATGATGATGATGAATCAGCTCCATCCGTTTAGTCTTGAAGCTTACCCCAAGTTACTTATGAAGGGCGTAGGTATAAAATTACTTTCTTTTTATCTTTTCTTAAGGGGAGAGTTCTGAAGAAATATGAAAAAGGCACTTAGGGCGCTTTCAATTAATGCGTTTTTTGACGGCCGGCTGCGGTGCGGATGCGGTGCGTTAGTTGTATTGCGTACGGACGCTCGTATTTTTTATTCAAAGCGCGCGATACGGCAACCATGCGGCGAACGGTCGACAACAGGACGGCAACGTCACAAGCAATAGTAGGTGTTGAATAGCGCATCACTGGCATACAAACACACTGGCAGCCAAATACGGTTTTAATGTAAGTAGGCATTTGTTGTCGGACTGCTAACGTAGTGCAACCGGTCGGCTGCCGCACGTTCATGAAACGTCTAAATTGAAAGCGCCCTTACAGTTTTTACAATTTCAAAAAATACACCGCCTTGAATTACACGTAAAAAAAATTGAAGAACCTAAATAGATGTGCCAACAGTTTCACCGCGAGATATTTGCAAACCTATCCTTTATTTCAAGAAAAATAAAAAAATTGTTTAAAAATTAGTAGATCCTGGAAATAGAAAAGGTTGATTTAGCTGTTTTTGAGAGATAAGTACCTATGAACAATTTTTTTTCTCGAAATTACGGCATTTAGTTTCAATCGGAATTTAGTTTCTTCATTAATTTTTTTTTGTGTAATTCAGTGCGTTGTATTTTTAGAAATTTTGAAAACTGTATAACTGTATTTCTTATTTCCTTTATATCTGCTAGTTTCGTATAAAAAACCACCTGTAAATTATGTTGAAAACACAACAACACAACAACGTTTTTTCTTTTAAAAAAAGACTCTCCTCTTAATGTGAATGACGTTTAGGTACACGAAGACTTTTGTTAGTGAAATATCGGAATATAGGTACTAGATTCGTTTACATAATTGTCTAATTGAATACAGTATTGGGTATTAGTGAAAACAAATTGGAGCTCATTACTTAAGCACAGCTGTATGTTACATAAGTGTGACCTTTATGTTACGTTGTTAAACATTACTTGTTGATACGCTTCTTTAGAGGCGCACTGATTTGGAATAAATAGAAACATAAAGGTGCTTAGTATGGAGTTAAATCTTTAATTAGATTTGTCCTCCCTCCTTGCGTTGTACTCCTCAATGCTGAGGGTCGTGACCTCCCTGCTCCATCACTTTCATTCGAACGATATTCCTCCATTTGTTTCTGTCTCTGGCTGTGTGAAGGTCATTGTATAGCGTAGAATCAAGAGCAGTGCGGATCTGGTCAGACCAACGTATTGGGCTGCATCCACGAGGCCTTTTTCCTTCCACTTTACCGGTCACGATGAGCCTTTCGAGGTTGCCACCATCTTTCCTTGCAATGTGACTGAAGTATTGTAGAATCTTGTGTAGACACTCTGACGACAACCGCGAGCAGATGTTGAGATTTCGTAATTTGGATACGTTGTTAATTAAATTTGTAAGCACACATAACTCTGTTTTAATTTCAGGTGTCAAGTCATTCTTATTTTAGCGGGATTGTTATTTTTGTTACAGACGGACAACAAAGTGATCCTATAAGAGTTCCGTTTTCTCCTTACAGAACCCTAAAACCCCTTAAATAACGAAGAGACAAATGTAATATTGAAACACCGACTTTAAAAATTAAAGTTATTTTGCACTTTTTAATGTTTGTTAACCCTAAAAGTTCTATACCTCAAAAGGAGAAAACGAAACTCTTATAGGATCACTTTGTTGTCCGTCTGTCTGTCTGTCTGTCTGTCTGTCTGTCTGTCTGTCAAGACCCTTTATCTCGGAAACGCGTGGATGTATCGAGTTGAAATTAAAACCATATACTAAGGTATGCAGTTCCTTGAAGCTGTGAAATATCAAACACCTGAGTTAATGAAAAAAAAAGATACGGCTGTTTATGTCAAAACGTGTGTTTCGATACTCTCAAGGGAATCAAAATTCATAGGGCACTTGCCGTTGACCTAGAATCCTGAAATTTCGCACGAAGCAAGGTCTCATAGCACAAGAAAAGAATAAAATTGAAAACTGTAAATTTGTAGTTACGTCATAAAAAAAAACTTTTTTTACGATTCAAAAATCTTCGTAATTCAGGAATTGAACGATTTTTATAGGTAAGTTTGTACGGAACCCTCAGTATGCGAGTCCGACTCGCACTTGCCTGGTTTTTTATGACTTTCCACCAAGAGAAAGTCATTAATACTTAATCAAACTAAAATTGACGGTTGATGAAATTATGTGCAATATTGTTACCAATAGCTAGATTGTACATATTCTAGTTTTATTTCATAATCATAATGCAATAATTTAACTTAATTATATCATAATTCCTGGAAGTAGTGAATGGAGAGTTAAAAATATCCTTTCTTTACACGGTCCGACATTCAAATCAATTACAGGCACTTTTGAATTGTAAAAATGTCAGCCAATCAAAAAAAAAATTGAGCTTAATTACACGTTCCAAAGCGTAGATCTCTATGGAGAAGAACGTGCAAGAAACTCCATGGACACTCTTTTAAATCATATTATGAATCATAAATCTTGGTTACATATTTCTTGTCACTTCTAATATGTGAGCACAATGTAGATAAGTAATAATAAAAACTAATTAAAAACATAGGAATTGAATTATGCCACTGGCAGCTAAGAGTTGAGCAGTCTCAACTGACGGCACCCGTTCACGAGCATGACGCGTGCATCAGCCCCACTCAGCTCAACCATTTTGAAGGGAACTGAATGACCCAATGACATGTGCCACCATCAGCGAGACATTTGAGTGAGCATGACAAACTCTCAACTCAACAAACCATCGAGATACGCGCTTCATAGACATGAGTCTTACCGGAGGGACTGGCCCGCAATGACAGAAGACCAGACGTGTAGTGAAAAAGGGAGAGAGAGGCCGTCGCCCAGCTGTGGGACATAATGGACTAATTAGATCAGATTAGATAAGTGTAGTGATCTCTCATGAAACCGGGCAAGTACCATCCAATGCCATTCCTCGCCCTTGGGCTTAGCAGGAGGGTGTGTCAGACTTTTAATGAAAAGACACTCCTATTCCTTCGTTGCCTTTCATACCAGGGCGGAGTCTTCCTTTCAGTAGCAGACCGTTGGCCCCAGTAGACTTCTTGCTGGGCCAAAATGGGGAACAGTACGCGCCGTCAAGTACCAATGTTACTTTGACAAATCTTATGTAGATACATTTCTATGTTTATCTGGACATTATTGACACCCCACGCCTCGGTAAGTAATACAGAAAGCCGGTGGTCCCGGCTGTCATTCGTAGATCTTTGACAGTTCTTACAGATAGTCAGATACCAGAAAGTCTGACCATCAGTCTTTCCAAGGAATATCGTGTTGCCCAGTAACTGAGTTGCTCCATTTAAAACACGGGTATTCAGCCGCATTCGGTTAGACAATCAATCAAGATAAACATCAAAGATAAAATAATATGACTACGTTTCTGTTTTTTCATCTTCCCAAGTTAGTTGGGAAAAGGATAGCTAGATGAGATTAGATCTGTAGAAACTCACCTAAACCTCACAAACATGTATTAGTCAAAACTTTTATCACCATTACAACACTACAAACCATCACCTTTATTCGCAGTAATTATCGGTGATTACTGACAAAAATCTGAATGAAGTAACCTTGAACACAAAGCTGTAGGTAGCTTGATGTGATTTTTATGCAAACTAACACCGAAATTGCTGATATTGTGCGCAATACTGTAATTTAAATAGTTATATTCAATACTAGCTGCTGGCAGCGGCTTCGCCTGCGTTATAGTAGAATATTATTCCAAGGGAACCTACTCCCGATATAAAAAGTATCCTATGTGCTATTCCAGGACTTGACCTACTCGTGTACCAAATTTCATCGAAATCCATTTAGTAGTTTTTGCGTGAAAGAGTAACAAACATCCATATATACAAACATACAAACTATCGCTTTTATAATATTAGTGGGATTGAAACAATTTTAACTTGTTGGTGGGTGTGTTGTTATTGCTAAAGCAATTATCTATCAAGCTATTTTTTGCTATCAAAATAACATAAAAATCATAACTTGTTTGTTAGCAAGTGAACAAACATGGTCGAGTTTTAGTCAGTAAAAGTCTGACATTGACGTGATTCGCCACCACGATCATTTGTTCTATGTTTGCGTGTAAATTATCTATAATATGTATATATTTAAAGAAATATATAAGTATGTTTATCAGCTATCTAGTAGGTACTCTTAACACCAGCTCTGCTTACTTTGGGACTAGATGGCGTTGTGTGATAGTTATGGAATATTATAATTATTCACTCTAGCTCTATCCAGAGCGAAAGGACATAGTTGATGATATGGCGCCCCAAAAAAAACAAAACTTTACTTACTTTTATCTCAGTTAAGTCTCCCAGCAACTACAAACCAGCCGTTAAAAGTATTCGGTGCGTTCGGCTCACTCCCCGGGTATTTGCATATTGCTTTATCATGTACCTCCCTCAGACAAGGTTTTGCAATAACTGCTCTCATATAGCAGAAAAACTACGTGAAAAGGTTCACTTTCCGTACAAAACTGCTTTGGAGAGTAGGTTAGGAAGAAGTAGGTTAACAAACATCTAAATTTAAATGTTCCTACGTCGTTACACAAAGGTTTAAAAATGCCTTTTATTCCAAATTGTCCAATTCTCAAAATGTTCAATATTCGAATCACAAATGATAGTCCTATCGCACACCGCACTCAGATCGCCCACTGTAAAGACAATCCCCACAGATGGGAGTTCTAGAATGGTTCGAATTTTCAGTGTTTATGTAGCGTCTCTTTGCCAGCTTCCAGTTCTATCTTGCCTTACATACCCTGTTATCTGTTCATGTAAGTATCTAATGTCGGTATCAGCTTACGACATTGTTATGATCGAATACTGGGCCAGGTAAAGGATTTTTAGAGGTATGAGTATCAGAAGGTTTTGTATTCAGTTCACGTCGGGGTCACCAGTTTGGAGGTAACAGGGTGTAAAGTCTCACGAAGTTCCGTTGATAAGGACCCTCCGACCAGTGTCCGGGCTATATGGTCTGTTTGCGCGTAGAACTGTAACAGGATGTGTGTGCAGGATTTTGAATTTGTTCCTATGCGGCGTTAAAGAGGTCGCTACAGATTGATTTAGAAAATTTATTATTTTTCCCATCAATACGCAAGGAAGGAAATCACAACACTGCGTAAAACAGAAATCAGAAAAAAAAAATTGAAATAGACCATTTACAGACACTTTTGAATTGTCAAAATGTCGGTCAGTTAAAAAAAGTGAAGCTAAATTGCACGTTCCGAAGCGTAGATACATCTCTAAGATCGTGAAAGAAATAAAGTCAAACTTCTGTTACTTTCTATCCTGTGTGCAGACCCATTTATGCGACGCATAATTACCAGTGTCAAACGAAAATAGTGGTGCGAAAAATTACGAAAATTGCCATCACGAAATTCGGCAATTGGTGTTGTGTATGCAAAAATTGGCGGAAAACTCGCCCACGATCATTTGGTAGTTACACGTCATAGCGTGTGGGTGTACCGTACACCTACGCTTTTGTTATACTGCAGTTTTATGAGTCTATTTAGGAGAGGTTTCTGAGAAGTGTCTTAGCTGTCCAAACTCCAACCATACTTCTCTAAAATAAACTAGATAAGTAAGTTAAGAAAAAGGTGCCTTCTTGCACAGGAAAACTCTAAAGGTTGAATAGGTGCAAGCCATTTCTTCTGGTTTTATCGCGTCGGCTCTCATTTATGTATGTGTTGGTCGGCTGACAGCTGTGACTGCCCAGAATGCAACGGACGTAAACATGTTTCGTCTCTCGTAGGGGCTGTTTTAATCCATCCCAGATTATCACTCATACAGCCAGCAAAAAAGTATTTCCTTGACAGGATCTATACAAATTGTCATTCTATTAGCTGTGAAGGTTGTAGTAAAAAACCAAATTTACATTTTGGTATTTAATAAAATCAGTGTGAATGATGAACTAGTTTCACCTGGGCCAAACCCGGGATTTTAATCCAAGAGCGAGAGGAGCGAGCTTAGAATATTAGGGCACCCCGACACGGACAAGTTAGGTTAGAAGGCTAAGGCGGGAGCGGAACGGGGCGGAGTTCCCACCTCAGCGTTCGTGTTTTTTTTTATAACCAACCAAAAATAAAAAAAGAACTGGTTACTAACACATATAGAATATTCGGCATTTTAATATGTTTCAGGCAGCCAGGACCCTGTAGTCCAGCTTACCCAGTATCAAATAATTCCATCCCACAGAACAGCGGAATATTCCCTCCTCTTCAATGTTTGTAGGTACACATGTCGCCGTCACTTAATACTATAATAAACTTTTATGTTCCGTTGCTAGGTTAATGTCCTTCCTAAAATGTAGCTGGTGCCGATAAGCGACACGGTTGACTTAGGTTGAGGTACCACGAGTACTTAGTCGCTTTCTGAATCTAAAGATTTCTTCTTTCTTTTTTAAAACTGCCCCGCACACTAGGAATTACTCTTGTAGCGTAGAGTTCACAAACATCTAAACGCATGTACACAAGACGTCAACCGGAATAATGGTTCCGTACCAGAACCGATCCCGCTATAATATTGAGTTTAAAAAATATTGTAAATAAAAAACAACCCTAAAAAGTTATTTTCCTCAATATAAAGATCAGAATCAGGTATTTTAACTATGTCTATTTTAGTAGAATAAAAAAATACATTGAGCCGAACATAGAACCTACTTTTTGAAGCCGGTTAAAAATAGGAGAAAGATGATGAATAATAGAAAGAAACAGGTTACAAGAAACCATCGAAGATCTTCCATTACCAAAGTTTAAGAAAGTGTTTAAAGAGCTACTACAAAAAAAAAAAAAAGTATCCAGCCAGGCGCTTTACTTTGTGTAATTTATTTCATCACCACAGCTCTCAAAATGGTGAAGGAAAACATCGTGAGGAAAACGGCATGTCCTAGAACCAAAAATTCGAAGACATGCAACATTCACCAACTCGCACTGGGCCCACGTGGTGGATTACGGCCCATTCTCTCTCCTAGAGAGAAGAAACCTGAGTCCCAGCAGTGGGAACATTGAAAGGCTGATTATGCTTATGCTTTATACTTTATTTATTACTCCTGAAACTATTAATTTATTACCACCCCACCACAACCACATCTATTCGTTTTCCATCGTACTTTTTATTGTTCGGTATATAAAGTTTCAGAGCTAGTACACCTATTAATTAATAGACGTGCCTGTAAAAAAAGTAATGTGCCTTGTAATTCACGATGCTATACATCAACTACGTGTTATAATAAAAAAATATTGTTATTTGTACCATTCGTAACTATAAGGATTTTAGGAAATTTTTGTTCATTCGCTTCAAACCTATGTTTTAGTGCTGACTTTTGTTCATTCGCTTCAAACCTATGTTCTAGTGCTGATTTTTGTTCATTCGCTTCAAACCTATGTTTTAGTGCTGACTTTTGTTCATTCGCTTCAAACCTATGTTCTAGTGCTGATTTTTGTTCATTCGCTTCAAACCCATGTTCTAGTGCTGATTTTTGTTCATTCGCTTCAAACCCATGTTCTAGTGCTGATTTTTGTTCATTCGCTTCAAACCTATTTTCTAGTGCTGATTTTTGTTCATTCGCTTCAAACCTATTTTCTAGTGCTGATTTTTGTTCATTCGCTTCAAACCTATGTTCTAGTGCTGATTTTTGTTCATTCGCTTCAAACCTATTTTCTAGTGCTGATTTTTGTTCATTCGCTTCAAACCTATGTTCTAGTGCTGATTTTTGTTCATTCGCTTCAAACCTATGTTCTAGTGCTGATTTTTGAAATAAGTGTTACTTAATTATACTAAACCTACTAATTATTATAATTACGTATGTAATAAACGTTTATAATACCATAGTTTTTTTTTTGTGACGTAACTGCAAATTTTCTGTTTTTAGATTTTTTCCTATGCTGCTATAAGACCTTGCTTCATGCCTAATTTCAGGATTCTAGGTCAACGGGAAGTACCCAATGAATTTTGATTCCCTTGAGAGTGTCGAAATATATGTTTTTTGTTTATTTATTAAAACTTCATGCAACACAAAGGTACAAAGGCGGACATAATGAATAAATGCTTTATTTTTTGTTAACTTATTTTTTCGTATCTTATTTTTTCCTTAACTCAGAATTTTGATTTAACTTCAGACCTGAGTATATAGTTTTAATTTTAACTCAATACCTCGACGACTTCCCGAGATAAAGGGTCTTGACAGACAGACAGACGGACAACAAAGTGATCGTATAAGGTATCCATTTTATCCTTTTAAGGTACGGAACCCAAAAAAGAACTTCACATTCCCATCACATCTCGTTCCAAACTAAGCAGAGCTTGTGCTATGATTATTAGACAACTGATAAACATACTTAAATATATTTCTAAGTACATACATATTATCGATAAATTACACCCAGACACAAGAACGTGCTCATCACACAAACATTTCACATTCACAGTCACAAATCTCTACTAAGAGAGATAGAAGCTGGTCAAACTGAAACCAGATCATGTATGGTACCTACTCCGAGCATAAATTCCAATGATCAACTAAATACTCCTGAAAACGTCGGAAGGAAATCGGCAAACAATAAAACGACTTTAACATCCACTAACCCGCCTCTCCTAAATTATATTGTTTTCCCACAGGTGGGACTCAGTCTGAGGAGGCCAGAGTCCCAGCTGTGGGAATATTATTTCTTACGCTCCTGCTACCGGGACCCCAACCCCGACTTCCAGCCACCGTAGGCGAGGGTTTGTAGAAGACGAGCAATAGGTAGCTCGCCGTCCGGCCGTCCGGTAACCGCCCGGACCGAGCCCGAGCCGTCGACTTCGCGTAGTGTTTCACGAGCGGCTCAAAGAGATGTCAGCCAACCGTAGGGGCCCAACAGGGCCGAAGCCTACTGGGGCCATGAGTTGACTTCCGAAAAGAAAACCCGTGGTCCTAGAACGCAAAGGGCAAAGAAAGAACATAGGTGTTGTTTTAGTCAGTAAAAGTCTGACACGCCTTCTCGCTCCATTCTGGAGCGAGAGGAGTTATTAGACGAGTATGCATATAATAACGAAAATTTGCAGCGACTACACAATCAATCTATAAATAAATAAAAGAGATAATTCCAATATTATAGTAGCATTAAATATAAACACTGAATCATAATAGTAAATGGTTCATCTTCAACCGGTAGCCGCGCCAGCAAGCTTGAATGAACAGCTTTTTGCGTGGGACGAGCGCTCAGTGATAAATAACAGAGAAAAGGCGTCAAAAAAATGAAGCAAACAATTTTGATGGTAAAGCAATTTATCGTTAGCGAAATCATTAAAATAACTTTGAATAATGGAGTTTTCTTGTACAGTCAACAAAAAGAGATATGCGAGCAGCAAAATTCAAGTCCTTTTAAAACCATGTTGTGCTTGGCGGACCTTTTTGGACTCGTATGTGTATTTCAAAAATGATTACGCAGTTAAAATGGATATTGCGAACAAAGTGCAAATTGTTTTTTTTTGTGGTCATTTGTTTTGTTGGCCGTACATGAATTACAAAAAATAAGTGCTAAGTACGGTGAGCAAAGATAGCGCGTATCCGTGGACTGTCCGGAAAGAACTAAGACTAAAGTTAACAGAAATGATTTTGGAAAATCTACACTGTTTTAAACGTTTTCCATCCATGATTTACATCTGACGAGGAAATCTAGGAAAAAAATTAACGGAACAGTTCCGGAGTAACCCCTCGAAAGATGGTGGAGCACACGGTGGAGGTGTGCCCTGCTTGGGCAGAGCAACGCCGTGTCCTCGTGGGAGCGATCGGCGGCGCCGATCTCTCGCGCCGGGCCTTAGTACAGGCCATGGTCCGGAGCGAGGAGGAGTGGCAGGTGGTCGCCTCCTTCTGCGAAGCAGTAATGCTAGCAAAGGAGGCGGCCGATCGCGTGAGGCAACGGTCCTCGCGCCAAAAACGCCGCCGGGATTCCGATCCCGATTTCCGGCCATCATAGGCGCAGGCTTGCGGACGGCGAGCAATGGGTGGCTTGCCATCCGACCGCCCGGTAACCGTCCGGACCGAGCCCAAGTCGTCGACGGCGCGTGCTGATCCACGTGCGCCTCAAGGAGATGTCAGCAACTGTAAAAGCCTAGCAGGGTCGAAGCCTACTGGGGCCAAGGGTCTGATTCTGAAAGGAAGACTCGGCCCTGGTACGAAAGGCAACGAAGGAACAGGAGTGGGTTTTTAGTCAGTAAAAGTCTGACACTATCTCACGCCCCGCCCAAGGGCGGGGGATGTCATAAGATGATTTTCCCGCCGGAAAAAAAATCCCTCGAAAGATCCTGTTTACCAATAACAAAAGTAACAAAAAGCCTTTAGACATTCGCCTACATAAATACCCTCAATACTATGCCCCTGTACCTAATACAAATTGGAACTGGGCTTAATAAAAGTGATAAGGTCACCCAATATTGTTTGGTAATAATTCCATCTTTAGTGAACTGTTGGCCTTTGTACCTTCGCAGCTTTGTTCTATAGGGATTTTAGGCTAGACAGTTAGTGGCCCAAATTCTCAAGGGCTTCGGGCTTCTATACCGTCATTATTGAACTAATAATTATTAATAATTCGTAATTAGAGCAAGGATATTGGACAGGAGTCATCCAGACGGACGAAATGTGGAACGACTGCTCATTACCAGTCCTCTGAATATTCATGCGTCGTTTACCGTCGCGACGTAACGCAAATCGCTGTTTTGTTGTCAAGTTTCACAAAATATCAACTGGGAAACATGTTTTTTATCTGTTTCCCGCAACATGTTATTTGCTACCCACGTCTATCTAAGATTTGACGTCGTTCAGCGAGAGCAAATCAGTGTAATCCAAAAGGAATTAATGCAAAACTAATGAGCAAACAAATTGCCATTGGAACTTTTTCCCATTTCTCCTTCGCCAACTACGTGGGAGGACGAACGTATACAATCCGGCATATAGGTTGCGGATCGCACACTCTGACCTTTCCTAGCAGGCTTGCATTTAACAAACATGGAATGCATGTGAGTTTCGATTCTCTCAGTCCCAAGGACCGCTCCCGAAATCGTGACATCGATTAGACGCGAACGGCGCACAGTAATCGAGTAACACGATTACGAAACTATAAAATATTATGGAGTTAAGTTACGTTACGTAGGTATTTCGAGTTGCGAATTGCCGTTCGCCGACGCCGCCGCCGCGCGCCGCTCCGGAGTCGCAGTCCGGCCAGTACCGCCAGTGCCGTGTCGACCGCTGCGCGAAACACTCGCACGCCGCGCTCGCGCTCTCTCCGCGACTCGACTCGTGCTACCCTGTGTACCTGTGCCCTGTGTTATATACCCCTAAAAGTACGTAAACAAAACACACTAACTTACCTGTGAAAGTGCGGACCGGATTTATTTTGGAGCGGCATCAAACGCGTGCGTATTGCTTGTTTGTTGCGAGTGGTAGAATCTGTTGCATTCTGCAGGTGCTTGCTTGTTCTTTATTAATTGAAAAGTGATTGTAAAGCGGTCACGGCCGAGGCACACATGTCCGGCCCAGTTTTCACGATCGTTGCCTCTGTCTCGAACGAATTCCATGGCTTGCTTGCTTTTCTTTGTTTACCGCCGGGAGATGTTGTTGCTGCGTCTTGCACTTGTTGATTCGTGGCGAACTGCGGCGCTGCCGAATCATATTGTTTCGGCAGCCGACGAATAGTTTCCCCATACGATTTTGGCACCAAAATCTAATACTACGCGTATAATCGTTCCAATGCCAGAAGATTATTACCAAAACATTAGTCTTATTGCTTAATGGAATGAAATGGGATCCATTTCATTCAATGCGTGTTTCCAAAATGTTGATGCTTTCTCTTACTAGATTTGAAGTAAAAATATTATATCCTTCGAGGAAGTTTTTTTTTATTCCTCAAAGCTCAATTCAGAGAAGTTATCCTATACAAATACAGAACGGCTTCTAATCCTGATTCCTGTTCTGGAATATAATAAAGAAAAATGTACACTGAGGATTGGAGACTGAACTGAAAGTAAATGTTGGTGATTTAGGACAAGATCCTTTTAGGACAGGATGAATAAACATTTACGAAATTGTTCCTAAAGCGTTTGCAAATGACCATAATGGGTCTAACATTTACAACAAAAACGTAGCTATGACCAAAACAGAATGTATTAGAAAACCGGCTGCGTATTTCCTCTACCCTCATAACAATTCATGCAGTAAAAGAAAATACACGCTTAAAATTTGTTCATTCTGTTTTGCTCGTTTCTCCATTGAACTTGAACTTTGATTTTGTCTTAAAATCTGTATACTTATCGTTCAGAACTTTGTATTCATTTGCTTGAAGTTTTTTTTTTTGGCATATTTCTAGAACTTAAGAGTACCTTAAGCGATGCGTGTACTTGATGATTTTCTGACATGTAGAAACCTTGTATTTACGAAAATTGTTGCAGCTGCTTCTTTGTCATTTTTTGGTTACTGTTTTACCTCTGATTACTATCTGCTACACTATTATCAATTACCTACGCAGTTTTCCAATTACCTCGTGGATTTTGATCGCTATCATTTTTGGACTGTCACCCGCAACTTTCGCATAGTTCAAATTGCTTCAAATTCTATCTCTTTTGAAGTCATGTTGTTTTCATGATAACGATAGGTCGGGGTGGAACAAATGAAGCGATTATAATATGGATCGAAAGCGAGCTATTTATAATGATCGAACGATTATACTGTGCACAACATTTAATATAACTCTGATAGTGAACAATATATAGAAGTTTTAATAAAACTATTGGAATAGGATAAAATAATAAACGATTGAAAATATAATTTAATGAGTTTCTATGTTGACGATTAAAGCTGAATAAATATAGGAATGAACGTTGGTGATTTGCGATATGTAATTTTTTTTTTATTTCGGATTCATGGGAGACCGAATGGCCTAAAGAAACTCCACAAAAAAGAAACAATGCTGCGGGTATGATGTTGAATGTTAAGAAATATATTAATCAGTTTACTTTATCGACCCATTTGTACCTATTAACAGCTGGCGAAGAGAAACTGACGATGTCAATCAACAAGCAAATTAAGATTAACGAATGAAAAAAAAAGGGAAGGTAATTAAAAACACAACAGATTATATAAAGAACTGCGGCGAAATAGGATGAGAAAATAAGCTAACCTGGAATATGATTAACGGTATAATAATAAGTGACAGTTATAGAAAACCCAGCACGAAGAATGATGGATCTTCAAAGTTCTAATACCCATAAGGATAAGCAAAGACGGATAGGGATTTAAAGAAGATTGTATCCGGGAGAGGTTACCGTAATTGTGCTTCAGCACAATTCTAAGAATTTGGATATTTGTTAAATTATTTTTGGGAGCTTTATAAAAGACAGAGATCAAATAAAAACCAAATCAATCAAATGATAATTAAGGAAATATTTATAGCTTTAGGAAACCTTCAATGAATTCTATCAGGCAGTTTTTCCTATTCAGTTCAAATAGACATGATAATAGTTGACGGACGAAACATATGTATCAAAGGTATATATTTGAAAATATACACGTGTAATCTATGATGGCATGCCATTACCTGAACAGCCGCACAATTTATCTCCATATGACATACTGTAGATTATGTATAATCCTGTTACTAAAACGTGACCAAGCTAATCTTCTTTGTAGAGAGGTTTCTGTGTTACTGGCTCATTACAATACGTTAGTTTACATGTTTTCCAATGTGGATGTTGAAACCTTAGTTCCTCTTTAGGCATAAAGCATTGATATGCGCTAATGTAAAACTCTGGTCCATATTTGGACACTTTCATAAGAAGCATATTCCCTTAAGATAATTTTGAGCTAATAATAATATTTTATTTATAGCAGGGTATAGGGTTTTAATTATAGCAGCTAAAGCAACAGGCCACTAAATATTTTCGCTCTTGCCAACTATACAAATTAGTTATTTCGTCTTCTATTATTCTATATAAGGGAGTTTTGACTAAAGTTATATCTGATGAATTACGTGGAAATCACAATATTTCGTCAAGGTCACTTCATCATCACCATTTTAGCTGAAACACCACGGTTGTACACCACCATCTACGCCACATCAATTCAAGGCCATTTATTGCTTTCGATTTAGATATTTAATGCCGTCACTAGGTATATATTTTCTGTTATTTTCATTAAATGTTTCAAACTGCGGATTTAAATCCTTGTATGATGTGTTATGAAGAAGTACTTCATAAAAAATATGCACTAGTTGAAATAATGATAGCGTAACACCGGATGCAAGACAATGTGATGATTACTCGGCTAGATGTTCATCGTATTGAATTAGTTCACTATCTGTACATCAGAATCAGAACTGATATTATTTGATTCAACTTAGTTGCTTATTCGTTGCTGAATTACGTCTGATTTTATATAAAGATGGCTATATTTAATTTTGCTCCCGTCTATAATATAACGTAAAGATAACAAATAAGTACTGTACAGTAATGAGTGAAATATAATATTCTTTTTTCCACGGATGTTACAATTGAATAATATTAGGCTTTTAATATTGAAAAAGATAATGGAGCAAAAATGGTAGCAGTTTACGTTCTAACGGCTCTTTTATAGATGACTGAATTGATCTATTGAAAAGAAGTGATCTATTGGAATAAAAAGTTAATTTTAGTATAGATGGAAATTTTATTTTGTTATTTAGTCTGTTCTGTCCCATTGGTGGGCAAAGGCTTTTCTGCATTTCTGCCATTGTTCCTGGTTCAGGGCCAGTTTTTGACAAATCCTTAGGAAGACATCTAAGTCGTCCCGCTATTTCCTTTATAATATGCCGCGATCCCGTCACGCGATTTCGGGGCACCAATTATGTGTTTTACGTGCAGACGGAAATGTATCGCGATTTATTTTCCGACTTTGAAACCACGTAGTAAGTGTGTCATTGGAGTCAAAGCTACTGTATAATGCAGAGCGATTGCTACCCAACAGTTTAGTCTTGTTTTCTTAATATCACGAGGGTTCATAGTTCATACATCTTTAATCACTTCTTTAACTCCTGTTCTCGAGTAGATCCAGGCTAAGCTCTGAATCATGTGTTATGCATGTTTTGATATTCATCGAGTTTTGAAGTCTCTCGACTATAAACCCAGCTCACCGTTCTCATCAGATTTACCTAACTTTAAAGGTTAAAATCGTGGGCTAAAGTTACGATTCGCGGAATCCAAACCGAAGTCGATAATCCTTTAATCAATACTGCGAGAATGGCTGAATTTTTCCTTGATGGTTTTATAGTGTTTATAGTTTTTTTTTTTATAGCTAAACGGTTTGCTGTGGCTAGAGTGGCTATACTTTTCAATTTTGGTTTGTACAGATTTTGTTTGATTTGGACGTGATTTAATTAAATCAAACTCAATTAGTGTCGTAGTAACTGCTTCTTGACTTAGACGTAAAGTATTAAAGTATTAAAAGGTCGTGTCTTTCAAGTCCTAAACCTATCTAAAAATCTTGTACAAAAGCTACCAAAGAGGTCGTGCCCTTCTCCGTCGCATCTTTTATATCTGATCTACAACCTTGCAGGTCCAATTGTGGTTTTCTTATTTGTCTTTTCATAAGGTATCAGCTGACCTATTGCTAACCTTTTCTGAGCCGGATATTGCTCTGTAAACTATTGACACTCCTTGACAAGTTACCAGTGCGATCATCAACATGAGAATTATCTACATTGTGTGCGCCTGCTTGATAATTACTATGTTTACCATTCTCATCCATGTTTTGGTAATAACTATTCATTGATCATTGGCTCCTGCCTACTGTAGGAGTGTTACTAACTTTTCCGTCGGGCCGGAAAGAAATGCGGTTTGCTAGTGCGAATATGTGACCTACTTTTTTCTAGTTGTTTTGTTGGTTCGTAGTGTTTGATTTTCACGTTTGATAAGGTTTAAATTGTGTTGTGTCTTTAGAAATTGGTCTGTCATAAATAAAATCTTCGTTTCTGTCTGCTTTTGTTCGTTATTTTCTTGTGTTGAGAATGTCAAATTAGTAGTTAGTTGAGTTTTGGAATTTGATCATGATTAACATTTATGACATTGATTATGATATTAATTATTTTTTTCCATTTTGTTTATGTATACTCGTATATATTTAATTTTTAAATTAAATTGTAGACCGATGGAATGGAGACGGCACCTGAAGCACAGATTTTAATTGTCTCAGGAACCAGGGAATTTAAATTGAAATATGTAACGGTCAATATTTATTTTATTATTATTATAATGGTTATTATTATAATTGCACCTTACTATCGCGGTAATATTTCTCTAATGGCATAATATTCTTTCCTGTTAACTGTTCTGATTAGATGAAAATGTTGCCATTAAAAATAAATTGTAGGAAGAAAGAAATTCTATAATAGTTTGCTTTGATAATATTATACTAAAAAAATATAACTTACTAGCTTCTGCCGGCGGCTTTGTCCGCGAGAAAGTAAGTTTCTCGTTTCATTACCTTAGGAGATGGGAGGGGCTTGCGTATCTGGGGCGGAGCGAGTATTTGACTTTTACTGACTAAAACCCACCTGTATTCCTTCAATTGCCCTTTGTGCAGTCACGGTTTGTGGTTAATACCGCTGCATACCCTTCAACCTGTAAGACCGTAAAAACGGTAACTACGGTGTTCCACGCGCGCCTCAAAGAGATGTCAGCAAACTGTAGGGGCCTATTAGGGCCGATGCCCGCTAGCTAGGACCGCGGGGAATTTCTGAAAAGGAAACCCGTAGTCCTAGAACGAAAAGGGCAACTTAAGGACGCAGGTGAGGTTTCAGTCAGTAAAAATCCGACACGCCGCCTAAAAGCGGAAGAAATGATTGGACAATTGCCCACCTTAAACAAAAAGCATACTCTTCAAGAACCCTCTCACAAGTCACTCTTATCCTTATATATTCTTGACCCTGCCAACTGTTGGTCTCTAAAGGATCCAAAATTTATATCGTCCCTCTCCTTATCACGTCCAAGCGAGTTTTATCATCAGCTTTAAAGCCTTCAACTGTTATCGGCTTTATTTATTGCTCTAGAGGGTCTGGTTCAGTCTGACCACAACTTTAATGGGCGACTATCACGCTTGCTGAAGAAGGATATCAGCAGAGTTCAGAGTTGATTGATGAAACGATTCATGTTTGATTTTTGCTGGAATTTTAGGCTTTTTTTTCTGAAGAATATTTTTATTTACGAAGGCACTGAAAGTAATATGTTTAGAATCAATTTTACCTATTTTTGAAATAGGTAATTTTACCTTAAATAATCAAGAATTATTTCTTAGAAAACTCTCTTATAGATAAGGTTTATTATTCTGTTATGGAGTACTTCAATGACAAAATGTAATGCAATTATTGTTAGTAATATAATTAATTAAATACTAGCAATTCAAATATAATTTTTTGACGTTATTAATTTGAAATTTATTTAAGTAATTTGACTTTTAATTTATTATAATCATGACTATACTTTTGTATTCTTATTAATATTTTTTAATGTCTATTTGGATTGACTTTTATCGATGTATTACTATTATTTTAAAGACATGACCATAAAATCATATGAAATTTTATTATACATTTGAATGCGAACATAAACTGAATATGGTGAAACTGTACCTTTGCAAACATCTTTGTAAACCCATATTATACAAATAAAATGATTGATTGAACACTACCTAAGTGCATTTAAATAAACTTACGGTGTTTGCATTATGATTGTTAGGTACTTAATTTTGCAATCAAGATATGTAAGGTAAGGTAAGGACATTCATGTCAAGTACGGGTAAAACACAAGTTCTTTTTCTAACTTTTTCTTCTGTTATTTAAGATTTTATTAGATTGGGAAATCATTAAATAATTCCTGGAAGGAGCGTGGGAGAGTGTCAGATTATACTAGGGCCGTGATAACTCTTTCGAAGTATCTGGCAGCCTTGGCAGCTAGTGAAGCAGGTCTGGTTTAACTCTGAAGTCTTTCTTTTAAAGTCACTTGTAACTGTTATAAATTTTCGCCTCGTCGTTTATACCTTTACCTGCTGCGGTCTTCCCATCCGATTATAACTTAGATGTCTTCTAAGCTAGAGTGGATAGGCTCTTAATAAACTGGTGCACTTCACCATCAACAATTCTATCACTGCTTACAATCAGCAGTGGTGGCCGAGTGGTAACGGCCCCGACTTACGAGTTGTAGGTCGCGGGTTCAAACCCAGCCAGGCGCATCAATTTGTGTAATTTATTTCATCACCACTGCTCTCAAAACGGTGAAGGAAAACATCGTGAGGAAACCGGCATGTCCTAGAACCAAAAATTCAAAGACATGTGACATCCACCAACCCGCACTGGGCCCGCGTGGTGGATTACGGCCCATTCCCTCTCCTAGAGAGGAGGCCTGAGTCCCAACAGTGGGAACATTAAAAGGCCGACTATGCTATGCTATGCTATACAATCAGGTGGGATTTCAGTCAAGCACTAGTTTATATCAATAAAAAAAAATGGGAATAAACAAGGTCAGACCACAAAATTATATGGTAGGTCCGTCCATGATAATTTATTAATAAGACAACATTTGGTCCACAATATCTGTTAGTAATTCTTATATCTACGTTAGTTCATCATCAAATACAAATAATAATATACGAAAACAATAAAATAAAATAGACTAATAAAATGTTGAATAAATATAATAAATAATTAATGATAAAGGTATTCACGTTGATACATTTCTATGCAGAATCAGCACAGCCTCGTCAAAGAATGTCAGATATTATGCTGAATGCGTGACATCCGATCTATCTACGTCACTTCGGTATTAAATATCTTCTTGTTAGGCGGTTTTACCTGTCATCACTATGAGGGTAATACCCGGTTTTGCATAATATTGTTATGGAATAAGTAGCTGTTCGAGTTTCTCTGTGGTATTTGCTATAATTTTGTTGTGTATGGGCAGGGATCACACTAATATTATAAAGGTAGGTAGGCAGTAGGCAGAACATGCATGTGTCGGATTTGTCATAAGATGATTTTCCCACCCAATAAAAAAAAAAAACATACATGTTTGTGTGTTACTCCTAAAGCTAGTTTAATATATAAAAACCTCGTGTCACAGTGTCCTCCGAAACGGCTTCACCGATTTTTGTGTTTGTTTTGTGTATATTTTATCATTTTTGTACACACATATTGGAAGAAGCATCATCATCTTCCTGCCCTTCTCCCGTGTTATTTGGGGTCGGCGCAACACGTTTTTTTTCTTCCATTCTGCCCTGTCACTCGTCATACTATCACTAACTTCCTTTTCTTTCATATCACACTTCACACAATCCATCCATCTTTTCTTTGGTCTCCCTCATATACACACATAACACAACACACACACAAACACACACATACACACACACTCACACACGTTACATATTGGAAGAAGATACAGTAATAAAAAAAATGTACAAAGGTACTGCTTATTTCTAAAAGAAATTTCTTCCAGCATATTTTATTATATTAGTATTTTTGTAGGTTGTATAGATATGTATTTATTTGTAGATATTATAATATATAGATAAGAATGTTATAATTTAAAAAAAAATAGCCTACTATTTTTAACCCTCCTATCCCCACCCCTTTTTTTTCGAGTTAACTAGTATAATTATAACATTCATATCCTGCTGTATATAATAATATCTACAAAGAAATGCATATCTATACAAAATTAATTTTAGTAATGCGAAACCCGAAACACGTGTCTAGTATTTTTATGTAAAGAATCTGTGTACAAAATTTCATAACTATATTATGAAAAATCACAAAGTTATAAGCTTGTTATATTACCTGGTTGTCCGCACAAATACATGGTCACCGGGCCACGCAGGCAAATGAGGGGTTGTTTTACTCCCGCATCCAGCTGCGCGCTAGTGTCCGCTATAACCTGCCGTGACCTGTGTTGTTCTTAGTGTAGGTGTTATCCAACTTGTGACTTTAAAAAAATATTTTTACATGGTGAAAAATTATTGGAATCGATTCAGTTACTGATTCTGAACAAACTATATTCAGGTTTCGCATATACTAAAAATAATGTTGTATATAAGAAAGCTCTCCTTTCTTTACTCCAAGTAAACCCTACTGCCAATATCCTTTCAATAATCCCTTAGTTTCCTTCACCACGGCACCTGGCACAATTTCCTCGACAATTGAAATTCCTCTCGAGCGTATTAATAGTGACCTTCCACACTTCCATGGAGATTAAAATCATTAATATGTATATAGTTTATTAAGTATGAATTCTAGTACAATAGTCGACATAATTGCGAATTTGTTGCGCGTGTTATATTACTTAGATTGAAGTGTTTGTGTGTCTTCTGTTTTGTAAAATTTGTAGCTTTTGACGCAAGTATTTTAAACTACAATAAATTTATTTTTTTATTTATAAGTACTTTATTGCAAACCAGGATTACAAATTTACAAAAAAAAAACTTATAATTAAAAATATACAATAAAAAATATCCGCAAACGGTAGATTTTTGAAAGTCCAAAAGTTTAGGAATTGAAGTGCGTTTTAGTATCTTTCTATCATTTAAAAAAATATTGGTATTAATTACTTTATAAAATAGTTTAACTTAACATTAGTCACCTGAACTTTATTGTATATCATAATAGTGACACAATATTTACACAAACTTTTTATTAGTACAATGGCGGCCATATCGCGGATAGTTATATTACCAAACGACTTTTATTAGAGTTAATTAATTATTAAAAATAAATTTTAAAATGAAATAAAAATAATAATTAAAAGTTGACAAAAAGCGTAGTAGATAAGCCATGAAAACACCCTTAAAGATGTATATATATCATTCATAGTGTAACATATTCATAGTGTGTGTGTGTGTGTAGTGTGTGTGTGTGTGTGTGTAGTGTAAGTGTGTATATTTCTTTTGCATTGTCGATGCTTATTTTCACCCATTTTAGACATTTAAAACACTAAATAACTAACGGGTAACGCATGAAAAATTGCTATTTAATCACTAATAAATACGCAAAAACAGAATACAAACTGTGAAAACTAAATCTTTCGCAAGACGCCTTTTTCTATGGTAGCCATACGGGCGTGATGTACTTTGACGTCAAAGTTCATGCTGGACTTTACTTTCAAATTAGCAGTTTGAAGCTTTATAACTTGTTCGTGAACCGCTGTTTATGAGGTTATTTTAAAAATTCTGTCATATTTGTTCACTAAAGTTAAAAACAATAACATTTTACAAATAAAAAAATTGCATGCATATATCTTCATGAAAAATAGAAGGCCCTGTAGAGAACACAGCTTGAAGTAAGAAATAATTATATCTACTGGTTTTAATTTAAAGATTAAGGTAAAAATCTCCTTGGTACGCAATAAGCAATGATTGTATTAACAGAATAAAGTCTATAATCGTCGGTGCGGGGCCAATCAGGAATGCCAAGGTCGAACATTTTCTCCACTAGTTAATAGATTAGAACTTATAAAGTGGCCGTTCGATGTTAGTTTACTGCATAGTAGCACTGATAAAGTTAATTTAATCACTTAGCAAAAGGTGTAAGCAGAGATATACGGACTGAATTTGACGGCAAACGTATACACACTGATTTTGTCAATGACTACATGATACGTTGACTGGCCTGTTGGTTTAGTGGTTAGTGGCCCTGACTGCTGTGCCGGTCGTGGTTTCGATTCCCACCCAGGACAAATATTTGTGTGATGAGCACGATCATTTGTTCTGTGTCTGGGTGTAATTTACATGTATGTATTTAGAAATATATAAGTATGTTTATCAGTTGTCTAGTACCCATAACACGAGCTCTGCTTAGCTTGGGACTAGACAGCGTTGTGTGATAGTTGTGGAGTATTATATTATATACTTAGGGCATGTCAAAGGTTTCCATGATGATCGAGATCTTTGGTGCGGATAATCAAAAGTCGGTTTTTAATTTATTCTTATTCTAGACCTGCAATTCTCATGCTATTGCATGAACTTGAGAGAGAATGATTTAAAAAAATCTCTAGAATTTTATGAGGATTTGAGATTGAGATAAACCACCCAAATTACGATCTACAATTTCTAGAAATAGATAAACTTTATGGACGGTATGCTTAGCACAGTGGTTGAGTGCCTGGCTGCTGCGTATCGCTGGTTCAATTCCCACACGGAACAAATATTTGTGTGGCCTCCAAATAGCTGTTATGGGTCTGGGTATCTCTTGTGCTTATATGTTTATGATCGCATCCACGATACAGGAATTATTGTTAGTGTGAGGCAATGTATGTTAAAAAAAAAAAAATTGAATTCTTGTTCTCTTCTAAAAAGAAAATTATAATATGACTTAGTAACATGTTTAGTTTCTAGTTCCAATCATTGACGTGTGTTAGGTATATGTAAGTATGTAATAAAAGGAAATAATAATTACGTATGCTAAATATAATATGACGTTCATAACAAGTAATGATAAGAAAATTGGTAGACTATTATAATATATATTATAATAAATATTTCGAGGAAGTGTACAAGTTGGTTGAAGTGCGTTGGAAAAATATTTTTGTTTTATTTACCTATCTACTAATTATAGGCTCGGGCTTTACTACTATGAAAAGTGACGATGTGATCGAAGATAGATAAAGAAAGAAAGAAAAACGTTTACCTGTTTGTGACTCGCACTGGTCTACAGTCCGGGCATTGGAACAGGCCATGGTCCAGAGCGAGGAGGACTGGCAGGCGGTCGCCTCCTTTTGCGAAGCAGTAATGCTAGCAAAGGAGGCGGCCGATCGCGTGTGGCAACGGTCCTCACGCCCCAACCGCCGCCGGGATTCCGATCCCGATTTCCGGCCACCGTAGGCGCGGGCTTGCGGACGGCGAGCAATGGGTGGCCTGCCGTCCGATCGTCCGGTAACTGTCCGGACCAGGCCCAAGTCATCGACAGCGCGTACTGTTCCACGCGCGCCTCAGGGTGATATCAGCAAATCGTAGGGGCCCAGCAGGGTCGAAGCCTACTGGGACCAGGGGTAGTGTGAAAGCGAAACCCGGGGCCCCGGGATGAAGGCAAAGAAGAACAGGAGTGGATTTTTAGTCAGTAAAAGTCTGACACTATCTCTCGCTGCGCCCAAGAGCGGATTTGTCATAAGATGATTTTCCCACCAAAAAAAAGTAAGCTGTCTTTTACAAAACGGTTTCAAATCGGTTTTAAAAATTGATAAATATTTTTTTGTTCATCATCAGGGAATCCCTCTACAATCATTGTCTGTTAAACCACAATTAATTTTCGAACAAATGAACGTTCTCAGACAAACTGCAGACAATTATATCATAATTAAGACATAAACGTTATGACAGTAAATGAGACAAGTGAAAAATGATAAACATTCACTTGAACACGAAATGTTGTATAATAAGTCAGTCCGAAATGCCCGGAAGACGTTCAAACAGATTCTCATTAAGATAAGAAATACACACTGAATTGGTGTTATTTCTTAATTCATAAGTGCATATTCATAGTGGTGTACTGATTTTTAGACATTGCAGAATAAGATGTAATTAGTTAAATGAATTTTGCAAGCTGCACTAGTTGCAAAATTTGGTATGCCGAAATTATTTACATCGTTTTTAAATTATTGATATATTTAATTATTATTTTCTTAACATACATATAATTTACATTTAAATAAACTTAAGCAGATAACTACAACTAAATTAAAACCTTAAATTTTCTTTCTTTCTTTCTTCCACATCGCTCGACTGGTAATGTGTCATAGACTGGTGATGTTGCCACGCTGTACAGTGTACGGCAATGCTTATCCTCTGTCCAAAAAATGCTGGTAAAAGCCAGCCCTTGAGTCACGCGAAGTGTCAACAAAACGTTTTGACAGATCTTTATACAATTCTTGACCACACAATCTAAGAGTTTTAATCCGGTTTTACTTCTAGTTTTAATTAAGTAGTTTAGGATTTTTACTGTTATTTTTTGGTTACACTGTAATTATAGTTTGTTATAAAAAATGTTTTCTTGTAAATAATGTAGATTTTTCAACAAATAAAGTTTTTAATAAAGAAGCGAAATATTAAAAAGAGGCGAAAGTTTTGACTTGTCGTTGACGAAACATTGGCACGGAAGTCGGAAAAGTTTACCGTTTAAACCCGTTTGGAAGTTTTGATTTAATTTAATTTGACAGCTCCTTATCAATCATCTCTCACGCTTTTTAGTTACTGTTCTTGATGGATTTTCTGATTGCCTCAATTCTTACGCGACTGTGCCAAAAGGAGGGTTATGTTTTTCGAGTGTTTGTGATTTCTGGCACGCCCAGAGAGTTTAAGCGGCTTGTTGCCTTTAGCTTGAAGGTGTCGTTTGATTCGACTTCGGTGTGTAAGTGATATTGGGTACCTATGTCAAAATAAAAATAAAATAAAATGGCGGATTTTTGGCGGCAAATATGACAGTCCTGTAGGGGATCAAAATAAAAGGCTCGAGGAGAATATTTTAAAAGTGTTAATTACTAAAATGTAGGAAATGAAATAATACCTATATATAGTATGAAAAACCACAAAACAAGTAATAATTTCGAAACTAGTCACTTTAGTTGATGGTGTCACATCTAAGTTTGAACTAAAATACATTCTACCAGCAGACTGCTTAAAGTGACTAGTTTTAAATTTCTTACTTTTTTTTGCGGTCGGGGATTTTGACACTATTCTGATGACGTCTTTTTTTACGACGAAATACATCTATATCGTGTGTGTATTTGTAAGGTTCTTGAAATGCATCTCAAAAAGAAAACCAACGAATGCCATAATCAGGCAAAGCAACGTCCCATGGTAATACAGTTACACACATTCCATAAGGATCACCGACCTCACCCGCCGCTCGGGAATCCCTGGATTGAAGAGAAACGAAGTAATTTTATTGTAACAATATCACAAGAGAACGACTGATGAATGAAGGCGTTCAAACACTGTCATTCATTCGTTCGTTCACAAGCATTGTGGGAATCGCGAAATTGCTTTATTTAGTGTAGTTGAAGGTTGGTTTGACATGCGATGCGTGGTACGCCTTTTTGATTCTTCCGGGGCCATTTTCCTTGTATTATTCCATGGTTTTGTCCTGCTGTAATTCAGCTTTATTTTAGTTATTTTTTATAGAAATGGCCCACTTTAGGAATTACTCACTTTAGTACCATTGCGTTCGGTTATTTCTCAAACGCTAATTAGTATGGTTCTTATGTTATTTTTTTTTTAATTTTTATTATTGATAGGCTCGCGTTTGACCACTATCTCACCTGATGGTAAGCGATGATGCGGCCGACGATGGAGCACGCTTGCCTAGAAGTAACCTATTGACTCTTGACTTAAAGACCCCTAGGTTGTAGCTATCAGGGAACACAGACTCCGACAGGGAATTCCACTCCTTATTTGACCATTACATATTTACTGTATGGACTTTAAAAGAGACTTTGACCCCTGAGTTTGTTTCGGTGTTTCTTCTCAGGGCAGTGAGCTAGGAAACACCGGCCTCATCTAGTTTAAACTGACGAAAAAATTGACGTGTAAAAGAGATTTTTAAAACCTATTTGTAAAATAAATATCATTTATCACTTATTGTTCCGTATGGGTATCGAACCCGCGTCACGTAGCACTACATCCAGTCTTTCAACAACTGCGCCAACCGTATCATCAAAAGTTTTAAGAATGGTTCGTTTTAGCTCTCGGTTTGTTCATGAGGGGGTTAATATTTTATTTTAGTTTTAGTCCTTCACTCCTATTAGGACAAACCAAAAATGTTCTGTGATTATAATTTATAATAATATAATATTCCACAACTATCAGACAAAACCGTTTGTCCCAAGCTAAGCTGAGCTTGTGTTATGAGTACTAGACAACTGATAAACATACTTATATATTTCTAAATACATATATATATATTATAGGTAAATTACACACAGAGACCCAGAACAAATGATTGTGCTCATCACATAAACATTTGTCCTGGGTGGGAATCGAACCCACAACCCCCGGCTTAGCAGTCAGGGTCCCTAACCACTAGACCAACAGGCCAGTCTACTTAATCAATAATGACGGGCGTGAGCTTCTGCACTTTTCGGTACTAGTGCGAAAAAGACTATATGGCGTGCCTAAAACAGGTTTTCGAGTATTGAAAAATATCTTCGCAATATGCATCCGAAGACCCTTCAAGTCCTTGAATTGGAATACTCGGCCTAGTACGAAAGGCAACGAAGGAACAAGAGCGGATTTTTAGTCAGTAAAAGTCTGATACAATCTCCTGCTCCGCCCAAGAGCGGGGGATGTCATAAGATGATTTTCCCACCGAAAAAAAAGGGTCTTCGTATGCATATTGGTCTTCTTCCATCCAATACTTCTGAACTTAAAACTGTGTGTCGATGTGTTTAGATAAAACTCTGATAACAATACGTGTTTTACTCGAGAGTATATCGTTTGAAAAGCGTAGGTGTTAAGTGGCAATATGGCAGATAAGCTTCAGCTAAATCAATACGTGCAGGACGGTGCCACTCATTTAAGTTTACATCTATTATGGCTAATGTAGATCATAGTTAAATGCCTAATTGATAGACGTGGTTGTGAAAGGTTTGCCAAGGTCACCATTTGGGTCAATAATCTTCATTAGTCACGCCGGTACTGGTAAGGGAATGTTAAATAAATAATATGCTGCCATTATCTTTTGTCTTTTTTTCTTTTTAGGGTTCCGAACCACAAAAGGAAAAAATGGAACCCTTATGGATTCGTCATGTCAGTCTGTCTGTCCGTCCGTATGTCACAGCCACTTTTATTTCGAAACTATAAGAACTATACTGTTGAAACTTGGTAAGTAGATGTATTCTGTGAACCGCATTAAGATTTTCACACAAAAATAGAACAAAAAAACAATAAATTTTTGGGGTTCAAGGATCAAAGGATACACCACTAATTTTTAATTATTACAAATACTTAAAGGGCTTATTAGAAAAGTTCTTGTTATAAATTAAGTAAAGTTTCAATAAATCATATTCATATATAATATAGCAAAGTTCCTTTTTGGCAACTGAGCCGGTGTCGACTATTCTGCAACCGCAAAGTTATTAGCGTTTGTCTAGATCCCAAAATGTCACTCAATTTATGGAAATATTGTACAGGCTATTGATTATGAATGAATGAATGACGATCAAAATGGAAAAATATTGCGCGTAGTATTTTCTAGTAGCAATTGTTATGAATGATTGATTCTATTATGAATTTATCAATTATGACGAATTTTCGTGGACAATTTTGGGATTTCGTTTTTTTTTTTTACTTTTGACTACAAAAATATCATCATTAACGGATAGAGCCCCATTTTTTTGTACTTATTAAAAAATAGGGATGTATATATACCTAATCGCTCCCTCGCCTTTACCAACGTCTGCACCTACCCACATATAAGGTACATACAGTCAGTCAGTCGATCAGTATGTTAGTTTGTCATCGATATGAGTGTTCCACTAAGGCAGGATGTTACGTAGGTGTCAGAATCTTATCACTTACGTTTTGGGATCATGTAGGTGGGTCGTGCGTACTGCAATTATATGTAAATAGGTTGTTAGGCCGCTATTCTACTAGCGTTTTTCAAGGATTCAGGTTTTTTCTAACGTTTGACAAGCGACAACGTTACGCATTCGCGACGTGAACGTCGTAACATTGCCGAGACTCCAACGATTTCAAAACTCTAGTGGGGTAGCGCCGGTAGTCTAGTCCCAAGCTAAGCAGATCTTGTGTTATGAGTACTAGATAACTGATAAACACATACATATTATAGATAAATTACACCCAGAGCCACAGAATAAATGATTGTGCTTATCACACAAACATTTGTCCTGGGTGGTAATCGAACGACCACGACCTCCGGGAGTCGCAGTCAACCACTAAACCCACAGGCCAGTCAAACTTCTACTCGACTTCAACTCGTCTTCGTTGACCAGGGCCACATATACTTAAAGGTACAAAGATGGAGTGAAGTTAATAATTAAAACTTTCGTACCGGATTATTTTTAAATTAAAACCCATATAAATTGAATACGGTGGGTGTAGAAAATTACTAATTATCGTATTTGGACTCATGGTGCGTACGGCTAATCGATTGGGACACACATATTATCGGTAATTCCTTGATAGCTGTATTTTAGTTAATTTTGATCTTGAAAGGAGTTTTTTGTCGAGCCTGATCCATTGTGAATAATAAAGAGACTAATTATTTTTTAAAATTTTGATGATCACGTGTTTTCAATGCAACTCCTTAGCTTTTGTGTCTGATACTTTGAAGTCGTCTCGGAGGGACCTTGCTAATTTCAATCCGTGTAGACAGCAGATCTAATCTATGACTTACAACGCCCTTGGTTCGGAGGCGCGTTTTCCCAACCACCGAACATGTTGGCGAGTGGTTTACTTCCATGTAGCCGCAACACAAACCAAACATATAAACCAAGGTTACCATGGTTGGAACGCTAGTTTGCAACCGTCTGGTCACCCCTTATGCCAGTTTAAAATGCATCATTGACTAAAATAATTAGCTTAGCAACCAGTGGTCGGCCACGTGATGATTCCACACACATTACTAATTGCACTTGTTGATTTGTAAACATTAGGTATTTTAAGTGACACTGTAATTAACGCGCAATAGTGAACATGCATGCAATTTTTTTATATAAATGCTAAATTAAATACTTTTCAGTTCTGATAAACAAATATGAATAGTACACCACGCACTACCTGCGTATCTTTTTCTCCTTCTCTGACAAATCCATCCAAAGGTTGTCTGTGAAAATCGCTTTTAGCGATAAGACCGCCCATTGTGACACCCTATTAATTTTAAGTTCCTATTGTATTTTTATTATTGGTGTACAATAAAGAATATATTTATCTATCTGTCTATGAAAAAATAATTAAAATACCTTTATCAACAACAAATTTATAAAACTTCAAAGCTGTTATTATGAAAGAAAAGTCCGACATGATCTTTGGCAATGGGTAGCTCGCCGTCCGCTCGTCCTACAGGGACTGAGCCCGCCTGAGCTCGTCGACGGCGAGTAGTGCTCTACGCACGCCTTAAAAAGGTGTCAGCAAACCATAGTGGCCTACCAAGGCTGGTGCCTGCTACGGCCATGGAGAAAAGTATGTAAGGGATACTTGTGGTTCTAGAACGCAAAAGGCAACTAAAGGAGCATAGGTGTGGTTTTAGTCAGTAAAAGTCTGACATGGGCGTATCAGACTTACTGACTTCTACTAATAAAAAATAAGAAAAAAGCGAGAGGGTTCTCGCTCTACCCAAGAGCGTGAGAAGATTTAAGACCTAAAAAAAACTGTTGGCTACGCATTACTTTGTATAATTTATTTCATCACCACTGCTCTCAAAACGGTGAAGGAAAACAACGTGAGGAAACCGGCATGTCCTAGAATAAAAAATTCGAAGACACGTGACCTCCACCCACCCCCACTCGGCCCGCGTGGTGGATTACGGCCCATTCCCTCTCCTAGAGAGGAGGCCTGAGTCCCAACAATGGGAACATTATAAGGCCGACTATTCTATTCTGTTCTATATGGCTACGCAAATTAAGTGGTCAAAAGTGAGCTGCTCATGTTTCTCTTACTTATTCCAAGTCCAATTTGACTTCACCTTGAATCATCAGATTGTCTGTTGTAGCTTGTTATTTATAGCCATTAATCGAGGCTTTTTTCCATTGTTATAACGTCTGAGTCGAGTGGCGGTTCTTCAAACTGATTTTGAACATTAGTCACATTTCTAACTTTTATTGGACAATAATTATGTTTGGGTTTTTTATCAGAAAAATATAATTTGGGTAATGTTTATGTAATTGGCCTATTAGCACCAAAAAATATTGTTCTGTCTTAGCTATGAACTAATAAACGTGCAAAGGTTAAGAAGTCGTAGTTTTCTGGTATTTGTCAATTTTTTTAATTCTTTTCTTTTCGTAAGAACCTTCTACAAATTATTAGAAAATGGCGTGATCACGGAAATTAGGAATTCAATGGGAATTAGGTGTTTGTTATCGAACCATTCCGAAACGGCTTGACCGATGTGGATGAACGTACAATACAGCACATACAGGACTGCCTATCTTGTGGGGAAATATTCATGTGAATTGACGATAAAAAATATAATATTAGAAATGATTTTGGTAGAGGTGTTCCAGTGGTAAAAGCTCCCATTTACCATAAAATAATAAAATAAATAATTTTCCACAACTATCACACAACGCCCACCATCTAGTCCCAAGTTAAGCAGAGCTTGTGTTATGAGTCCTAGATAACCGATAAACATACATACCTAATATATTTTTCCAAATACATACATGTTAAAGATAATTACACCCACAAACATTTGTCCTTTGTGGGAATCGAACCCACGACCTCCGGCATAGCAGTCAGGGCCACTAACCACTAGACCAACAGGCCAGTCTATGAGTACTTATAGCCATTGTAAGTCGTGGGTGCAACCCTGGTAGGCGTTTTAATTTCAGTAATTTCTTGTGATGAAATACACTGCTCTCAAAACATCGTGAAGGTGAACAAGGTGAAGGAAAACATCGTGAGGATACCGCCATATCCTAGAATAAAATAATAAAAGGCATGTGACGTCCACCAATCCACACTGGGCCCACGTGGACCCATATCCTCTACCGGAGAAGAAGAGAGAAGACGACTGAGTTCCGCAGTGGGAACATTGTAAAGCTATGTTATACCTTGTATGTTAGGCATGTCTAATACTTCGTTTGTTAATTAGGTCCCAGGTTGATTAGAGCTTGATTGACGCAGCAGCTCGTACGCTAATTCCGCGTGTGAGTGCACACAAAGCGTGAGAGATTTCTGTTTGTGATGATACCTCTCTGCACACACAGTTTCTGTAATAGGTTAGAGAAATATATAGCCTTGTTTGCAAGTTCTAGGTAAAGGAGATAGTAATTTGTTTTTATTAGATACGGCAGATTTCTATTTTACTACTATTAGACTGGCCTGTTGGTCTAGTGGTTAGTGGCACTGACTGCTATGCCGAAGGTCGTGGGTTCGATTCCCACCCAGGACAAATGTTTGTGTAATGAGCACGATCATTTGTTCTGTGTCTGGGTGTACTTTATCTATAATATGTATGTATTTAAAAATATTTAAGTATGTTTATCAGTTGTCTAGTACTCATAACACAAGCTCTGCTTAGCTTGGGACTAGACGGCGTTATGTGATAGTTGTGGAATATTATTTGTGGAATATTATATTATTTTGCCTTACCTACTGTCAAAGCCAAAAATTCTGGTAACCAGTCTTACCCATAGTTATTCTTGCTACCCAACAATAGTAGTGACCGCGAAGCCTAGGACGCAAAAAGCAATTGAAGGACACAGGTGGGTTTTTATTCAGTAAACACCGACACGCCCTTTCGTTCCATCCTAAAGCGAGAGAAGTGATTTGTAGATTTCTCACCTCAAAAAGAAAAACTGTTACTCTTTTATAATACTGGTTTCTGGCTGCATCTGATGAGGATTGGTATTTGCGGATAAGCATTAGTCTTTACTTGTCCCAGACTAAAAAACTAGATTATGAATGGGATACTCGTGGTCGTAGAACGCAAAAGGAAACTGAAAGAACTTAGGTGTGGTTTAAGTCAGAAAATTCTCCCACAGCCTCTC
Source organism: Mythimna pallens (assembly GCA_961205895.1). Lineage (NCBI taxonomy): Eukaryota > Metazoa > Arthropoda > Insecta > Lepidoptera > Noctuidae > Mythimna > Mythimna pallens. The sequence continues at coordinate 24,578,936 of OY540828.1, read as the reverse complement.
GCTCCACTCTAGAGCTGGATGAAGACCTTAAAAAAAAGCCTAATAAATAAGTAGATGATATTATCTGTCCTATATAAATTTGATGTCTGGATTTCATTTCCAACGGTAATATTTCCAACCATTACCTACCTTAACTACCTAATTAGTCGATAAATGTAATTAACAGAAAATGCACGACGTCATTCGGGAATTTATTGTTTCCGAGAAACAATTGACCAGTGTATCAACGACGGTAATAGTTAAGTGATTAAATATTCAATTTTGAATAAAAACACTCATTGGTTTTTCACAGTTTAAATGGCCTTCAATGATACAATTCGATTTAAATTTTGGTCATTGTTATTTTCCATCGTCACATAAATAATAACATGCTGAAATAATAATTATTATTTAAAAAAATACTATTTACCGAAAGGTTTTTTTTTAGGTAGAAAATCATCCAATGACTTCTCGCGCTCTAGGGCGGAGCCAGAGGGCATGTCTTTCCTTAGTATTAGACAATTGATAAACATACTTATATATTTCTAAATACATACATATTATGGATAAATTACACCCAGACAGAACAAATGATCGTGCTCATCATACAAACATTTGTCCTGGGTGGGAATCGAACCCACGACCTCCGGCATAGTCAAGCCCATTAACAACTAGACCAACAGGCCAGTCAAAAAAAAAAAAAATGAAGTAGCCTGTGTCCTATTCCAGGACATGGTCTACCTGTTTACCATAGTTCATCTAAATCTGTTCAGCCATTCGAGCGTCAGACTTGATAATATTAGTGTGATGATAAAATACAGGATGTGGAAAACTCTCCAGGGTCCTAGAACGCAAGGCAAAGGGTTAAAATAGGAGTGCGTTTTATTCAGCAAAAGTCTGACACGCCCTCCTGCTCCACCCTAGAGCAAGAGAAGTTATTGGCTAATTTGCCACCTAAAAAAAATCCTTAGTTAATTAGATGCGTCAAAATCTATCAAGTAACTACCTGTAATGTATTGAATGATTGTGTTCCATTATCTATTTTATTGTTATATAAGTATTTTATATATTTATTCGATGTAAATCTTATCATCATCACTTCAGCTGAAAGACGTCCACTGCTGGACATAGGTTTCTCCCAAGTGTCGCCACAATAACCGGTTTTATACGTCACGCATCCCTCGAATTTCTCGCGACCCTCACCAGGTCTTCACTTGGTGGACCAAGGAGGCCTTCCAGAGCTGCTTCTTCTGGTAAGCGGTCGCTACTCCAGACTTCTTCGACCCCATCAACCATCTGTTCTGCGAGTATTGTGTCCTGACTAATGCCCCAGGTATCTGACAATAAACCATTTCATCTTTTAAATTTTTAACAACGACACAACTTGACATACATTATCACTGTTTTTCATACAACCGCTCTAACGCGATTATGACGTTATTATACATTTTTCATTAGATATTTTGGAAACACAGTAGTTTTTGTGGATATTATCTAGGCTTCTATTGAAGTCAATTTATAAATTTGTGTAAAACTAATGCAGTAAGACCTCTGAAAATCTGTAATTTTGCTTGAACTTTGAAACTTCATAATTTAAAAAGTTAAAAGAAGGTATAAAAATACTAATTATAATAATTTGCAAGGCTACTTACTACCTTGCAAATTTAATCAAGATACTAAATGACGACAATTTTTTTCAAAATTTTTTTAAGTGTTTAAAAAAAATACGTATTTCCTGGAACAAGTTTTGTAAAATATACGAGTAAATCACAGAATTACCGAATGCTAACAGAGTTTTCTGGCGTTATCTCTCTTTTTTCGCCTTGCCTTTTCGTTAAACATCGCGTTGGGTTGCGTTAGATGATGTAACAAGCTTTTAAAACATGCTCGATGTTGACGATAGGCGAGTGAAAAAGGACCCTCTTAAGAGTTCGTAGTAGGGCCTCAGGGATGCAGGTTGATGACTACAGAGCCGCTAGCCGGTCCCACGACATCTGTAACACTCCCGGTACCGGTTTCCATAATTGACGAGACAGGACGAGCTAAAGGCGTAGCATGCAGCGAGTTCCTGCAAAGATCTTGTCACTAGATTTTAATTGAATTAGATAATCATTTGTTTGAAAATTTAATTTGAAATAAAAGTTTAAGGGTGTATTAGACGTTTATCATTTGTTTTTATGACAAGAGAGTTCTTAGTAAAGAAAAAATAAATAAATCGAAATACTAGAGATCCGTCCCGTTTTCCAACGGTGTTACAAATTATATTATAAAGAAATACATGTATATTAGTGAAAACAGTAGTATAGTTATAAAAAATACAGGACAACCATTCGTTTTTGAGTTATTTGTGTGCAGATATACAGAAAGTCATAGCGATTTGATTACCTACTTTTCATATAAGGAAGGATTAAGAATAAAGTTACAAGAGTTCTTTATTTTTCACTGATGAGAACGTGGTTAACCGTAAATGTAGATAAAAAGACCTTATTTGGTTTAACATTCAATGAAGGTAACCAACACCTATCTATGCCTTTACTCACAAACACAGTTAACTCAAAAGTCACACTAACACACAAATCAAAACAAGTGAAGGCCGCCAGACAAAACCGCAGCACTTACTATGAGTATTACCAAAGGGTGACCGAGTAACGAAGGGCTACGGGTACGTAGAGATAGATAACTACGTGCACCAATCAGCTGTCGCCTAACTTTCACTGCGCTGCGCTGGCGCAACCGTCGGGCACACTGATACCGTTGTATGGAAATGTTAAAAAGGTTCAATTCCAAGAGTACTAGTTTTTTTTTTAAATATGAGAAATTTATTTTATTTACTAAAACTTTATGCACTAATGAAATGCTGTACCAGGGCGCACTTAATGCCTTAAGCATTTTCTACCAGTCGACCTTAGGGTGGTGCAGCTCAGAGACATAACATGGCAGTTACAACAGAAAGTTCAGAGACGGAGATATACAATATGCACGTTATTCAAAAAACTTACCAAACTATACTACAAAGACACACACTTAAAAATAATAAATAATAATTCAGACGACTTGAACCTCCTACTTTTTGGAAGTCGATTAAAGGCAACAAACGTTCCAAACTAAATATTTTAATATGGCGTCAAAATTCAGTCTTTTGGCATTCAGGCGTGATTTTGTGATGTATACCATCTTTAAAAGCGCTCGTATGAATAGTCAATTTTTTGTACGTATTATCTCTTTTGTAGACGTTATGTTTTTGTAATGGATTAATTTATTAAAATTCAGAACAAAGAATTAAGAATTAAAACATTTATTTCAAATAAAGCATTTTTGAATTGTCAAGATGTCAGTCAAAACATTATGCTAATTGCACATAACAAATTATATTGTAGGTACTCTCATAAATACTGACCATGTAAAATAAAATGCAAAGTATGTGACGTAAAATAAAAAAAAAACAAAAATGTTGTTAGAAAAACACACGCTTAGCAACATGTGAAATCGTGTAGTCGTGTCTACTGTCTTTTTATCACTAGAAACTGCATTTGCTAAGTGTCAATATGTGCTGAAAGGAATGAATGAACCTTCTATCTAATTTACTTATTGTTCGGACACACTCGGCGTTGATCGGGTTGTGTTTGATGTTTAGGGACGCACGACTTTGTTTATGAAATTATGTATACTTTCAATTGGAGCTCAATCTAGTTATAATTATACATATGCAACAGTCTAGATCTCCTAACAGTGTTTCGTAAGTTGGCAAACGAGATAGGTTGCTCTGTTTTTCTTCCATCTCTTTCTTTTCTTTTTATTCAACCATTTATGGACTACATGTCTAAGGACCAATTCTGTATCGTCCAGTGCCGTAAATATGTCTTGCTCCAACATATATGCTTTTGGGCGTTTGTCCTAATTTACTTTTCAAATTTGGTCAACTTTGATTAATCATAGATGAATCAATAAAAACCACATTACATTTGACTTATCGTCGAATCCAATTTGGTGCAAACGTAGAACTTTACACGCACCACTGACACACACGATGTTATTTACGTACACAAGACATATTTCTCCAGAACTGCACCAATTAATCTCTTTGAGCATATTCCTAGAAAATATTGTCATCAGTATGCCATTATAGCGAACGCAGTCTATCGCATGAGCGACTAATTGCCTCGTGGATCTGCCGACGTACCGCGACTTCTCGCAAAATAATCGCTTGATCGACTCTGCGACATGTCGTAAGTATAATCGCTTGGAAGATTCACTGATAAGCTAATGTGCTACAATTATTGTTCAAGCGAATTCTCTGCATCTTGATATTCGTCTTTGTTGTGTTTGTTGTTCAGTTACATGTTGGCAGTTAATTTGATTTAGGGGTTTGTGATTTTCCCTTGAATATTTTTTGTGTGACCTTCTTTTATTTTGTAAGTAGATAACCTAGTTTAGTTTTTAGATTTTCAAAACTTGGCATTAAAAAATACAATCGATCAATTTGTTTATTTGTGATACATACAAACGTTTAATAATGGTCATTCCATGATCAAATTATTAATTAATATAATAGAAAAAAATATTATTAATTAATATTAAATATAAATTCTATTATTAATATTAGTCATGGCAGACACAAGACAATCAATAATATTGAATTAAGGTCAAACGAACATGAAACTTTAAAAAAGTCTTGATTCTACAGGGTGTCTATAGAAACTTTGGTTACCATAGTATTCAATGACATTACCATGAAAATATAAGACCTCGAACTAATAAAAATACACTGCAAGTTACAACTCCTAATTATTAAAACACAAAAATGCTTCTACATTGAAGTAAACTGTGAACTTACGTAACAGGAAAAAACATTAAAATAACGACAAACCACAGTCAAAATTTGGCTTTACCAAATCAAAATCTAGGCCAAAAATTCAAAGAAACATTACCCCACTAATGTACACGTGTAACACAAATCACATGAATTTGACCGATAAGATTGATCAATTATTACGATTATGTGATTGTTAATTTATAGAGATATAATGTAAACTATATTATAAATAGATAACATAGTGTTTGTTTATATTATGTTTGTAGAACGTAATCACTAGAACTACTGATCTGATTATATAAATCTATCACTCATAGAAAGTTATACGGTGTCAAAAGCTATCTTTGAATTTGGAAAATGCACGTTACCTTTTTTTATTAAGGCCTCCCAACTCGACATACCTTTTCACTATTTTTATACAACCGCTCTTACGCGATTATGACGTTATTACAAATTTTTCGTTAGTTTTTTTTTTTTTACAATTATGTACTGTGTTTCCAATATATCTATCGGCATGGCAGTCAGGGCTACTAACCGACAGGCCTGTTGGTCTAGTAGTTAGTGACCCTGACTGCTATGCTGGAGGTCGTGGGTTTGATTCCCACCCAGGACAAATGTTTGTGTGATGAGCACAATCATTTGTTCTGTGTCTGGGTGTAATTTATCTATAATATGTATGTATTTCGAAATATATAAGTATGTTTATCAGTTCTCTAGTGCTCATAGTCATAACACAAGCTCTGCTTAGCTTGGGACTAGACGGCGTTGTGTGATAATTAAAAGGAAATAAAAACTATATAAGGTAGGTAGTAGTAAGGCTTGCCCCGCTGAAGGGTGGAGCGTGATGGTGTGTTAGACTTTTACTGACTAAAAACCACCAAACACTTCGACCGCAAAGGCGTTCTAGAGTTGTAATGACTCTTTCGAACAATATTGCAGCTCAGGAGTACAGACCCTGGGACTTCGTCAGTGTATACGACAAGTGGTAATTTCCTTTAGCTTTATTCATCGATGTCAATAAAGGAAATATTTTATTTTATAACTCGCCAACTATGCAGTAATAATTACGTTATATTTCAAATACTATAACAGCTACAAATCAATAGTTATTAACTCAATGATCGCGTAAAACAAAAGAATCTAACACGGCAAAATAATTGCAAAGCTCGATTTTAAAATGTCAATCAATATTGGCCTACATATTTACGATTATTGTGTATAAATTAACAATTTTCAACTCTTTGTCTTTATTATCAAAGGTTGTATTAACTGCACAAATAATGTTGCTGTTCTACAAATCAACATTCATAATAAATAAAATAGTTATATACAAAAGTGAGTGTACCAAGGCTGACTGGTGTTCACGCTACTATCGTGTGCTCGAATTTTTACCATCGATCTAATATACACCTTGTTCTAATACCTGTACGGTTCAAACCTTTTCTACGTCGCCCTATAGGTTTTTGTCAACCATGATAGTTCGTTGCCATTTATGGAGGTAGCTTTCCTTGTCGGTCTTTGTATTTGATTTATTACTACAAAACTTTACTTCAAATTCATTTTTTATGACCTAAAATTATGGATTTAGACTAACTGCCTGTTCTAAGTTTTTATTTAAAATAATTGGTCTTTTCTGGGTTTAGTTTAGATTGCCTTTGACCATTTAGAAATAAAGTCTAATTAGCAATTAGCTTTGAGTTTTCGAGATTAATTTACGGCTATTGAATTCCTTGATCTGTATTATTAAACCTGAAATAAATAGAATAGATATAGTACCAATAACAATCTACTAAAATATAATATCATAGTAAAACTGCGCAGCTCTATAATCGGCTAAAGGAAATGGGTAATTCAGTTGATTGTTGGCGATCACAAGCAATTTGTCACTCATCATCGTTTGATAAAGATCAAGACTTACAATTCAGAGAGACAAACTTGGACGGGTAAACACTTACTAAAACTAACTCCTTTAGTAGAATTCCCTTGTATTGTATGTAACAATAAAGTTGTAGAGGATTGTACAAACAATTGGATTAAGAACGAATACTCTAGTCGGGAAGGTATGCCACCCGCCGGCGTAACGCTACTAGAAAACAGATGTAAAAGTAAAAAAATACTTCGTTCAATTGACATTGTTATTTTTTTTTTGTCTTTTGAGAGTCTATAAAGGAGATAGATAAGCAATTTGAAATGTCTTAATAACTCGATTACGTTGATGCTACTGTTAAAAAGCAGTTCGTAAATTCCAATTGTAAAAAGAGAATATTTAACTACTGTCATCTTTGCTATTAAAATTTAATTCTCTCTCATTATCTCGTCTTTCATATTCGAATATGTTTGTAAGTGTTTTACTTACAAACCTATCATACTCGTCCATTAGTAAACGGATGCCTATGATCGGTAGTTTCCCCAACATTGTTCTGTTCTATAATCATTTCTCATCATTACGTTCCGAGAATTTCAGCTAGTTTAAAAAGACCTTCTGGTTTTACCTTTGAGTGACCAAATGATATGTCATTTTCAGCTACTCGGTCATTACCTGTCAATAATTATGTCATTACTTTCTGTATGTGCCAGTCATCTTTAATTTGCATTGTTTCTATGTGTGTGGTTTATGTTACATATTCAGTATGTGCAACAATGTGGTCTGAAAAGACTCGCAAATCATTGAATACACAACGTATCATTTCGCCTGATTTCCCCGAAAGGTCGGTTTACCAATATTATTTATTTTTTTATTGTATTTTCTAGTGAACGATTATTGTCGTATAGTGCTTTTTCAAAGTCAACAAAAAGAGCAGACTGCCAGAGAAGCTGGTTTGTAATTTTGCGTATTTTGGTTAAAGGTTTGATGTGCTTCACATAATTTGTGTGTAATAAATGTAATTGGCGTTTTGTCGTTACTGTTAAATAAATAAATAGGTAAGCGTGAAATAAATAATAATATAAGTACTTAGAAAGGTAAGTAATTATATTCAAAGTAAGAATAAATAAATATTTTTGAAATATTTAATAATTTTTTTATCCAAATAATCCTTGTATATTCAGATGCATAGCGCGTGAACTACAAACTTCATTACATTGTCACATCTCAATGCCCAAAACAACGCGTTAGCATATTTAATGAACTTTGATTATTCGAATGAACTGCTAAAGTAATTACGTCTGCATTTCAACTCATGTGTCATATTTATCGCTGGCATGCACTAAACCGCGGCGCGTGGCCGAGTTGTTGCTGTTTTGAACCATATTCCATCGTTATTGCTACCAAATCAATTTATGCAATCTAAATTTAGCTTCATTAGTAATTCATTAGCTTCATTTTGTTTAGTTTCCAACCCTACGTTTTTCTCATCATGGAATTTGATCATAGATATTTCGTAAACTAATTTAAAATGTTGTTGACCTGTATGATGAATTCATTTGCGTTATCATCTGATTCAATTAAAAATATCTTGTTAATGTAGATACCGATTGTTTATTTGATGATAATGGATTTGGTTTGATTGTTATCGAATAACTGAAACATCTTTTTAATTTTTATACAGGAAAACGTTGACTTTTTATTATAGTTAGTGCATCTGTCCCATATAAAATTATGACTTTTTTCATTTCTTAACACTCTTAAGTTTTTAGATTGTGATTTTATTTTTGTCAAAAACCATTTAATTTATTGCCAGTTCTTAGGAAAGGACCCACTGGATCCGTGAACTAGCTTCTGACTTTTATTAAGTGTCCGTGAAGGTCTTTGTGAAAAAAAAAATGTTTTGTATTGTATGCACAATCTGTTCGACAAACTGATGTCTTATTATTATATCCTTTGTAATCTTCTCCTATCTTCTTGGCCTTCGATATCTACTTCTATTTTACTGTCATTCATACGACCTTTTATGAATCGATTGGTTTCTTTCCTAACCAACCTTTCATAACCAGAGACAATGGTAGTAGCCTTTGTGCCGATATCAAGTTTAATTGATCGTATAGGAAAATCTGACTTATTTTACAGCCTAGAACTTCACATGTCTTTAGTCAATTACAATGCATGTGAGTAAGACTACAATTCACTGGAAATGACGGTTTCGGAAAGTAAATATGAAGTTACTTAAAGTAATTTAAGCACTAAAAAGGAATGGTTTTTATTCTAGTATTCCTTGATCTGGATGGTGTACAAATATAATTTGGTTGATCTTATTTTTCGGTCATTCACGCATAGGCTGAGCGTAAGGGCAGAAAAGTGTAGGTGAGACATAGTCTCCGACATATTTCCATATTCGATAGAAAATTGCATATCACATTTCGTTGGTTCTCCTGCGGATATCTTCATTTCTGGTCATGGGTCTATCATGGTATATGTCAAATCTGTTTAGGTCTAAGGGTTAGAACTGGGCCTTGATTAGTCAGTGAGCACTTCACCTTTTATATATCTAGATACAGACATAAAAGAAAATCTATAAGAGTTTTTCGCTAAATCAAATCACGCAATAATGTTATCGTACGCTTTCGATCCATAGCATAACACTTTCGTCCATGACAGTATTTATCGTGTTTTTTAAATGGACGTTGGTGCTGATTAAATACGCAGATGTGATCGTAGAGCGTGACTTGTGACGAATGTGCACGTGTGCTCACATGTACCGGCTTCCGGTTCGCTAGAGTGGGTTACTAAGGCTGCGGAGTGGTTTACTGAGTGAGAGGTTCTATTTGTCTATTGTGGTCTAGTTTCCGCATTTAGTCCTTAGATCCATTGTGCATGGGTCATGGTGGCCTTCAGTCGAACCAGCCCGCCTCACTTCAGAAGCAGATGAAACCACGGAGCACCGAATTCACTTGAATTCGGTGCTCCCAAGGTTCGTGTTCTTATTTCACTGATGGTTGTGCACTCGTGACAGTTTTCTCTGACTCCATGCATCCTCTGCACAGAGTACTGTCCGTGATATTCATTGTGATGAAGTGTTTGTTCAGTAAGCAGTGTCCAGTTATGGTCCCCGCCGTCAGACGCGAGTGAGGAGATCATTTTGCAGACTGGCTGGGGACAGTGGTTTATAGGCTGTGGTCTCAAAAAAAACATTTTCTTTTTGTAATGTTTCTGGCTGGTTTTTTCGAGTAAAGGTTTTTGGCTGTTTTAATTATTCGAAAATGGATTCCTGGTACATATTGTAATGTAAAATTAATAATAATAATAAATAATAATATTCCACAACTATCACACAACGCCGTCTAGTCCCAAGCTAAGCAGAGCTTGTGTTATGGGTACTAAACAACTGATAAACATACTTATATATTTCTAAATACATACATATATAGATAAATTACACCCAGACACAGAACAAATGATCGTGTTCATCACACAAACAGTTGTCCTGGGTGGGAATCGAACCCACGACCTCCGGCATAGCAGTCAGGGTCACTAGCCACTAGACCAACAGGCCAGTCAAATTGGAGTAGTTTTATATCTCAAGTGTCTGTGCAACTAAAGAATATTATGGAACCTTTGAAACTGGCGCGATCTTGCTAAAATGGTGCTTAAAATTTTATTGTAGTGTTGCAGCGAAGTTTGCCGAGAAGGTTGACTTGATACATTTGCTGCCTAATACCTACTGCGAAAGCATTAATCAATGTGGTACATCAGAATGCTAAAGGAAAACAAAGTGATTATAACATACGAACACATGGCTTAAAGGATCTAGTATCAAAGTCGAAAACATTATTAAAAAGAAAATTCCTGTAGCAAAGGAATTGCTCATAGGTATTTTCTTAAGTATCATTGGAGGACAGTATTCATAGTTGTCTTGCACTTGCTTCTCCAAAGTGATTTTAGCCTTGAAACGTGTAACTAGCTTCATCTTTGCTAACTGACCCACCTTCACAATCCTAAAGTATCTTTAAATGCTTTAATATTGATATAAATGCTTCGAACCTGAATTTTAGAATTCCTGGTGTTTTTTTTAGGTGTGAAAATCATCTTATGACATCCCCCGCTCTTGGGCGGAGCAGGAGATAGTGTCACACTTTTACTGACTAAAAACCCAGTCCTGTTCCTTCGTTGCCTTTCGTACCGGGGCCGAGTCTTCTTTTCAGAATCAGACCCTTGGCCCCAGTAAGCTTCGACCCTGCTGGGCCCCTACGGTTTGCTGACATCTTGAGGCGCGCGTGGAACACTACGCGCCGTTGACGACTTGGGCTCGTTCCGGACGGTTACCGGACGGTCGGACAGCGAACCACCCATTGCTCGCCGTCCGCAAGCCCACGCCTACGGTGGCCGGAAATCGGGATCGGGATCCCGGCGATGGAATTCCTGGTGTGGTATGATTAGCCTATTTAGCCTTGGGATATGATTTAGTTTTCTTATTTCATCGAATAATGTATAATAAGAATGTGTTTCCAGTATTTTGTAATGGTTTTTCGCAATGTATTGTGTAATTTTGCAGAGACGCTCTTACATGGCTTCAGCATTCAGGTCATGTTCTTGGACGTTACTGCTGATTATGTCAAAATCGATAATTTAGTTTGTACTTACAATTTTAGTGATCGTTATTACATCGTTCCAGTTTATTAGTCGCAAGTTCTGCTGTTGCAAAGGTCTTGGGGTCGGCTTCGGGTGTGGAACTTTTTAAATAGTTTTTTCATTTGATTATTTTAGTACAATAGAATAGAATAGAAATACGTTTATTCGGACAGAAGACCCTTTTTTTTGGGGTGGATAAATTTATTATCGGATAACTTCTCCCGTTTTGTACGGAGCGAAAGGGAGTGCCAAACTTTTACTGACCATAATGCACCCGTGTTTTTTCAGTTACCCTTTGCATTCCAGGGCCGCAGTCACTCTTTCGAACAGTCCCGCCGCACTTAGGCCCAACCACAAGCTCTTAACGTTATCCATTTTACTAACCCAAACTGAACTGTTAGAGGATGGAGCTAAGTATAATCATTGCTTTTAGTATATAAGAAACCCGAAACACGTGTCTAGTATTATTACATAAAGAATCTGTGTACAAAATTTCATAACTGTATCATGAAAAATCACGAAGTTATGACACCTGGTTGTCCGCACAAATACATGGTTACCGGGCCATCCGGGTGACTAAGGGGTTGTTTTGTTCCCGCACCCAGCTCTCCGCTGGCTGATCTGCCGTGAACTGTGCTGTACTTAGTGTCGATAGTGCTGTACTTAGGTTGAGTTGGAACTCAACCTTTTTTCAAATATTTTTTGGCAAAAAATTTTCGAAAAATCGTTTCAGCTAATCGATTCAAATAATTTTTGTACCATATATACTAAAAATAATGTTGTATATAAAAACAAGTTTGGCGTTTCTTCGTGCTATATCGGCAACCTTGGTTCTCCTGCGGATATCTTCATTTCTGATTCGATCACACAAGGAACCTTCGAGCATAGCCCTTTCCATTATAGGTATATCTTATCTTATCTTGATGTGGGGCTGGCCTTAAAACCAGAGCACTTCGACCCTTCTGGATCTTTTGTGCTAATTATAGGTATATACTCTTATATCCACAATACACCCTTATTGTATAGCTGGGATTCCTCTTTATCGCTCACACGTCTGTTCTTTTAACACGTCATGAAAGGCCCCCGAGCTCTGCCGACCCTTACAGGGGAAACCAGCGTGATGTTATGTTAATAACAATTCGTTCGTAGTACGTAAGTACAAACAATCTTTCAAGCCGTGACCTTTCACGCGTGTTTGCGCGTCGATAACGCCTTGAAATCGTATCAAGTTCAGTACGTTTCGTTTTGATCACACCATGAGAAACTGGCGTTGTATGAGGAAAAATACCCGTGGTTGTACCCGAGCCCATTTTGTTTTTGAACCGACCTCAAAAATTAAGAAACAGACAGAATTGCTTTCTTATTTATAATATTAAATGTATGTTTAGATTGTTGCTACAAAATTTATCGGTCGTGTTGTAAAATGTCGGATGTACAGATTCGGTGCATAGTGTTCAACGCGCGCCTCAATGAGATGTCAGCAAATCCGTAAGGACACAGCTGGGCTGAAGCCTATTGAGGCCATGGGGTTACTATCGAAAGATAAACCCGTAGTCCTGGATCGCAAAAGGCAAAGAAGGAACATAGGTGTGGTTTTAGTCAGTAGAAGTCTGTTACGCCCTCTCGCTCCGCCCCAGGGCGAGAGAAGTCATTGGATGATTTCCCCACCTTAAAAAAGCTCCCTAATTACAAAATAATTTTACCATTCATTATACCATTCCCCCATCAAACGCGTCATAACTGTGGATATTTCCATTTTAATGCTAGCCTTTACATCAAACCCGGAACTTTGCGTGCAAGTTAACGACTGAGGCACAGGAGTTTACTAAGGTTAATAATCTTCAACGCTTATTCGAGTTTTTACACTTGACCTGGTGGTAATTTGCTACAGTGTAGTAAGATACAGTAGGGTAACTTGTAAACTGTTTATTTGTGTTTTTAGGTTTCCGTACCTCAAAAGGAAAAAACCGGAACCGTTATAGGATCACTTCGATTCCGTACGTCAGTCTGTCTGTCAAGACCTTTTATCTCGGGAACGCGTGGAGGTATCGAGTTGAAATTAAAACCATATACTTAGGTCTACGGTACTTTGAAGCTGTGAATCAATAAAAAAAAAAAATCAAACTTCTAAGTTAACGAAAGAAAAAGATACGGCCGTTTATGTCATTTTTTTTTTGTTTTTTTAATGTCCGCCTAATTTTCATACGACAATAACAATAAATGCAAAAAATGAATTAGCACAATTGGTTTAAATTGGTTTAGTCGTACACGCGTGTTGACGTAACCAAGGAAAATAGGGATTCTTATATATATATAAATTAGACTGAATCCTCTTGCATGCTGCGGTGAAATTTGATCCTTTGATTTAATTTAGGCCAAAGGGAATTCCAAATACCCCAAATTAAGTGTACCCCATCGATGCAGCGAACCGTCATTCGAGATCGCCTTTAAATACGACCCCCATGGGAAATTATGGGGTCTATTTTTAGACACGATGCTGTTTTAATAGTAATTTGTGTCGTCTTTCGTGAATAAATCTTACTTACGCTTTTCACATAATTACGCTTACGTAATTACGAACTATTTTTAAAGAAGTAGACAACGATGGCCGTTGTCTACTTCTTTTGTAGCCACGAAGGAAATGGCGGGACGACCTGGATGTCTTAGTTGAGAATTGGAAAGAAGTAGCGGAAAATTGTGATCGCTGGAAGGAAAAGAAGCAAGCCATTTAAAAAATATTACCTTTTCTTGTCAAATTTTTGTGTTTAAATGTCAAAAATGATAAAATATTGTACAAAATACATTGTTAATATAAACTATTATTAAATGCGGATCAAATTTAAGTCATATTGAATATTACTATGAAACACGAAACAATGAACAGTTTGGTAGCATAGATCATCAATCTTTCTTATAACAAAAATATTCAACAAAATATTTTTTTAAAGCTTTTCGTACTATCAAATTACTTTTTGTGACGTCTAAAGGTACTTAATATTATTATGACTGAGTTCTTACTTTAAGCATTATTTTTTGTCTATAAGATTTTGAGAATCCAAGTCATCATCAGCCTTTTACCAACTAGCTTAGGGTCGGTTTCCAATCTAGACAGATGCGGCTGAATATTCGTGTTTTACATAGAGCGACTGCCTATCAGACCTCAACAAACCGGTTACTAGGCAACCCGATACTCCTCACTGTCAGACTTTCTGTCATTCAACTACCTGTAACAACTGTCAAAGATCTGCAAATGACAAGCGAGACCAACGTAGTAAATAATAAAGTTTGGCATTATTTGTTTTTAGAACTACCTCCAATAGAACAATTTAGTGGATTTTAAATATTGTATGGAAAATCTTTATTTCGAGGATTAATAAACTTGAAACTTGGCACAAACTCATAATCAAAATTAATAATAAAGAATGTCATTATCAGTTTTTTAAAACCTTCAAAATACTATTTTAAAGTTTTTAGGAAAACATTCTCGCGAACGAAGACGCTGGGAAAATACTAGTTTTTTGATAAGTCTGAAGATCTGTCAAGTTGTGACAAGTTTGAAGATCTGACAAGTTTTGACAAGTCTGAAGATCTGTCAAGTTTTGACCTACTGCAGTTCAACTACTGTGGCACGTGAAATCCACATTATGTCACCGTAATAATCCCATATGGCTTTGTTCAGTGTCTGTGAAATAATGGTCTCTTATTGGACCCTTACATATCTTTACATTTCCCAGGGCATCAGGGTAATTTGATGCTTCTTGACCTTGCAAATGGCACTTTGATAACGAAAATGTAATTGGATTCCTTCACAATAAGAACCTTGAAATCCGGCCTAGTTTATTATTTATTAGTAGTCTCTTTTCGGAGAAATATGAAAATTAAACGCTTTTGATTTAAAGTCTCTTGGCTCGGAAGAGCACAATTAATGCGGAATTCGTTTTTACTAGACTTTACAACAGCTATTGATTGTCTTCGCGAGGGGTATCGTTTTACCCAGTTATTGGATTGTGAAGGTTAGATCTGCAGTCTCAGTGAAATACTGGTAGGTACTCTCTGGGTACACCGGACCCTCCTCCCCCCTACCCTTCCATATAAAGCCATTTGTTTCGTTTGTCATACGCAGATCTTTGACAGTCGTTACAGGTCGTCAACAAGTCTGGAAATCAGTCTATCCAGGGAGTATCGTGTTGCTCGTAACTGGGTTGTGGAGATCTGATAGGCAAACACTCCATGTAAAACAAAGGTATTCAGCTGCATTCAGGTAGACTACTTTGTTAGGAACAGGATAGGTAGATTGACTGACTTCACAAGATTGTGTATTCCTATGAATAACAAATTTCCCAAAACGATACGTTCAATCTAAAAAACAAACTCACTATTTACTAAAGCGATAAAAATCGTTTTATTTCAAAAATAGAACAAACAAAAAAAGAAATCGAAATAATAAAAGATTTTTGAAATATTTTTTTTTAATTTGAATATTGTTCTAAAAAACAACATATCGCACCTTTAAACCAATACCGTCACTAAACGAAATTTTTCAAAAAATCTGTTTTTAACGCCATCTGTTTGCTGAGTGCTAACTACAGATTGTATTAAAAACAGTCTTTTTGAAAAATTTCGTTTAGTGACGGTATTGGTTTAAAGGTGCGATATATATAGTTTTAAACATTTACGTTCGAATTTCAACCCGAGATAAGACCCTAGATACCAAACAAAACCAGTTTGACCCAACGTCTCCATAACATCTGACATTGGTCAATGGTCATCTCCATAAATACTTAAATATACAGGTGGCATACTAAACTAAAACTTAATTCATGACCCAATAACTAAGAATGTGTTCAATAAACTCCGACCGTGAAATTCCAAGCATTATGGTTCCCGCAGACAGTAAGATGCGACAATTCAACCACGCTGTGAGAACGATTTTTTTATAGAAATTATTGTAATACTTTTTTTGAATTATAAAATATACATTTTGCGTGACTGCGATCCCACCTAATGGTAAGCAGTGATGTATTGACGATGGTAAGATGATGTTAGTTGTCCTTTATTGCAAGGACTACGGTAACTCCTTCGATCTATCCACAGCCCTGGCAGGCGTCGGCCCTAACTGGCGCCTACAATTTTGTTGACATCTCTTTGACGGCCGCGTGAAACAACGCATCGTCTACCTTGGCTTGGTACCATGATCCTTAAAACCGCGCCTATTGCAGTGGCCGGTAGTAGTCCTGCAACTCCCGATGCCGGGGGCGGTTTTGCGGGAGAAACTCATCGTCCTACCGATGGTAGGATAATAACCGTCGTCGTGGTATAGTTGTCGCATTGTCGCGTCGTACCTTTCTGCGGGGACCTTTACTGTCCAGCTGTTTGGAAGGTCGCAGTTGGTCAAGGCACTCTTGGAAATGAGGTGTTAAAGCTTATGTTACCATCGGGAGTGCCTTCGTGGTTTGTGGCCCGTGTTTACTAGATCGACTAGTTAAACGTTTATTTATGGTTTGATAGCGTTCTTTGGGTTTTCTTTTGATTTTTATATTTAGTTTGTGAGTTTGTAATTTTTTTTTTCCTTTGTGATTTCTGTTCTGGATTCTGATGTTTTAAAAAACATTTTTTACATTGAATACGAAGTGTAAGTACTTTGCTGAAATATTTCTTTCTTAAATTAGTGGAATCATAGTGTAATTTTATTATTTAAGGTTAGCTATTATATTTTCAAGGTTTTTTCTTTTATAATTCAGTTTGCCATATTATCCAGCGGAGTGTGCAGACTACAAAAAAAATGGCTTCACAGAGATAGTTGCTGTTTCTGTGATTCCAGATATTTCCAAGTTGTTCAGACACTTGAGATACAATACTACACCAACAACTAAATTTTGTTAATGATTTAGATCTTAAAAAAGGATTTTCATTTAAAACAGTTGAATGACTGTCACTTTTTAGGCCTCTGTCCAAACCATTAAATATTTTTAAGAATACAAAAAAGAAAAAATATATATGGCGTCTGACTTGTTTTTTAGCGAATTGTGGACAGTAATTTTTCATTAAAGGTCTTTAAGAATTACGCTTTTAGAACTGGGTCACCAATAATACCAACTAATTTGAAAAATAGAACGAATATGAAATGGAAAATGAACCTTCGTGCCCTCTGTGTATATTCTGTATTCTACATTCAACTTTTTTTGTATATTTTTCTTCATTCAAATTGTATAAAGACCTATAAAAGTGCCTGCCGTGGCAAAGCCGGGCGGTATTAGTTTTTTGGACACACGGCTAGTTTGTCGACGAATTTTTGTTAGTTTTTGGATGCTTTATAGTTATTTTTTAATAGTTTTTTTATTTATATTTAATTTAAAATTATAGTTAGTAATAACGGCGTACGTTCGTCATTATATTGTTCTCATTATTGTTATGAAACTGCTTATGTGTTTTCTAAGTACGTAAGTGAAGGAGGCTTTCGTCATGTTTTGTGAATTTAGCATCGTTCATCATCTTTTTCTTCCAATTCATCAATCTTGTCCTAATAGTCACTGCTTATTGCTAATGGGACAAAATTAGCAATTTGTCAGCCTGATAGGCTGTTTTATTGCAAGACTTTGCATTGCAAAAAAAGACATTTTGTTTTCGTTAATTATTTTGGGCTTTTGAATATTTATTGTATTGTCTTGACGTAAATGGAAAGAGAAATACTGAACGAAAGATCTTTTAAATGTATTTAAGAATCGTTTTATTTTTTTATTTAAATATTAGTCACAGGCGAGGATGTCATGCTTGGAGCCGAGTGCTGCAGTGACAAATTTCCACGTGTATCAAACAACGTTTTTCAATACACTTAAGGGCGGAATTTACTAATAAAACAAATCGCGATTATTTTAAACAAAATTCAGTTTGATCGTCTAAACGAGAGCTTCTTAATGCGTTTTGAAACTATGAATTGAATCTGGTTTACGCTAAACTCTAAACTAAGCAAACAAATAAACGGGGTTTTACCGGAGACTCGTGGCGGTTGCTCAGCGCCCAGCCTGATACGATAAATACAATAAATGGTGGCGAGGGTGAGCTTACGCACTTTTCCACACGAGTGCGGAAAACAGTAAATTGTGTGTCTAAAAGCGGTAGGGGTTTTCGAGGAAGTGACGATTTCTCGCCTCAGAAAAAACCTTCTGTAGTTAAGGCAGGAACCTATCTCCGATGTTAATTTCGCCTGTCTATATCAGAACAGCAGCGAGTTCATTTCGCAAGTATTTACGCACGCGCGATATTATTTCCTTATATCTACTATTTAATAAATTTTGTAGAGACAGAACACGTTTCGCTCTGAGACTTGCTCACAACTGTGGACTATTTTAATGGTTTATTGGTTTACGGATTGCGTAGCTACTGCGTTTAGTGGTTTAGGGGTGGTCAGAAAAGCTATCTATTACATTATAAGAATTTTGCTGATAAATGGACTCAACTGCTTTATTTTTTTTTGCTGATTTCATAATCATTTAAGACGAAATACTTCCACTGTTGGACATATTCCCCGCCACCCCTCCCCCCTGAAGTGTCGCCATAGAAATCGGTCCTGTGCGTCTCGCATCCATCGGATTCCCACAACCTTCACTAGGTCTTGTGGGATCCATCCAACGCTGCATCTTTTGGCACGTGGTTGGCGACCACGCGATCCAAAACCTTTCGTCCTCATTGACCATCTGTTCTGCGAGCAATGTGCCCTGCTCACTGCCACTTTGGCGATTCTTCGAACTACATCAGTAGCCTTGGTTTTCTTGCAGATATCTTCATTTCTGGTGTGGTCAGGTAAGGAAACTCACACTCACTCAAGCCTTAGCATTCAATTGTTTAAGTTGGTTATGCTATTGTAAGAACTGTCCTTCTCGACTATTTATCTGTTTTGCTTGCTGCTTCGATCCTTCTTTAGAATTTCGTTCTTTCTCACCACCATACCAATATGCATCAGCTAATTATGGTATGCTTTTTTATTCACTTAGTTCATCGTGTCCTACTTCGTCATCAATATTTGTTTCATCTTTCTCAAATTTAACTATTGTCATCTCAAGTTCTTTCACTTGTGTTCCCAGCCTTACAAGTACCTCCAAGTGTACCAACCTTATAATCTGGTACCTACCTACAAGTGTACCAACCGTAGTATCTGGGCTAGTCGTACGGCCTCGTGAGATATCGGACACCAATCGATATGTTTCGTAACTTTCGGCACAGCCTGCCTGCATATCAAGTTCTTAATTAAAGGTTTTAAATTAGATATGTATTGCTATGAGCTCTGGTGTTGATTGATTTGGAATAAATTGATTGAATTTATTGTCATTGCGGAGCCTATGTTGTTTTTATCATGGAAATATTTAGTTTTTGTTTTGTCTAAGTCACTTGCTTGTTTATAGTTTTGTTTTGACATTGTTTAAGCTTACTTGAGACATTTTTATGGTTTGATGAATAAAAATTCCATATTACTATTGGAACATATTATCACAGCGTTAGTATTTTCCAATTATCGATTTGGACAATTGTTTGAGTACTTATATTCGTGTATTTACTCGAAGTTTATTGATTTGAGTACATATTGTATAATTGTTGATTGGTAAAAAATACCTAAGACATTAAATTCGCCTCTGTACTTTTGTGTGCATAAAGCACTTAATAAAAAAATAATTCTTTGCATTTTTGACCGGCTTGTTGGTCTAGTGGTTAGTGGCCCTGACTGCTATGCCAGAGGTCGTGGGTTCGATTCCCACCCAGGACAAATGTTTGTGTGATGAGCACGATCATTTGTTCCGTGTAATATATCTATATATGTATGTATTTAGAAATATATAATATATGTTTATCAGTTGTCTAGTACCCATAACACAAGCTCTGCTTAGCTTGGGACTAGACGGCGTTGTGTGATAGTTGTGGAATATTATTATTATTTTAAAATAGCTAAGAACAGTCCTATTATTACTCTCACCTGATTACGTGTATGTCCAGATCATATCAAATTCTGTGTTCAAGTGCAAAATCCTTCACATACCAAGGTTTTTTTAATCTTACCTTCACCAGTACAAGGTTAATTACCTGTTCATGTTCTGGCACTATTTCAACTTAACCGTTGACCTATCACTTACGACGGATACCATTAGTGTGTAATCTATTTGGAATTCAATCCTACTTTAATGGCCGTCAAGTCGTAAAGAAAAACGATTGTAAAAATGCGGCGGTTGAGTGAATCTCGTCAGATTATCTGGACACTAAAACCCATTCAGTTGTAATGTTTTAACGTTTATCGTTTCTTTTTGTACTAAGTGAAATCTTCTGAATCGGGACGTATATGAAAGACTAGCTTATGCCAGCGGCTTCGCCTGCGTGAAAATAGGTTTCTCCATTCAAACTTTGAACCCCGTTTCATCCCCTTAGGGGGTGAATTTTGGAAAATCCTCTTTTAGTGCTCGCCTGCATTGTAAAAGGAAACTTTGTGCAAAATTTCATGTTTCTAGTCCCAGTAGTTTCGGCTGTGCGTTGATATGTCGGTCAGTCAATATTATGTAATTTTAATTAGTTAAGTGTTTTTATTGTTATTGTTATATCGTATGTTTAAAATAAAATAAACCGACCCGATAAAGTCAATTTCTCCTTTAATATTTATAGATAGAGCGAACTGAACATCGCAACATTAGTACCACATAATAATGATTTAATATAATTTTTAATTTTTAATTTTATTTTCTATTAAAATATTTAAGAATGTGTCAAATTGATAATAAACGGATATAACACAATATTTCACAATTTTCACACAATCTCAAACTAAGCAGAACTTGTGGTGTTAGTACTACACAACTGATAAACATATTTATTTATTGTACTAGTAAGAAACACTGTACAAAGGCGGGCAGCAGTGGCGGATTTATTTATTTCTAAATACGCACATATACACGTTACGGATAAATTACATCTAGACACAGAAAAAGTGATCGTGCTTATCACACAAATATTTGTCTTGGGTGGGAATCGAATCCACGATCTCCAGCATAGCAGTCTGGGCCAGTGACCACTAGAGCAACAGGTCAGTCAACAGAGTAAATATTGATACAGAAATCTTACAAAACTTACTACAAACAATCCCAAACTTTATAAATACTTTAGTAATAAACAAGGCTCAGAGCTAAGTTAAGCCAGAGCACGCTTTTCACAATAAACTGTCCCGACAGCTATTAAAATAGATTTCTTGTAACTGGCTGAGAATTTCCTCGAATTGCTTTAACTATGGTTACACTTAAGCTGATAACAGTCGAACTGGTGAAACTGGCTGCATTAGTATTCGCTCTGATGTAACTTACGCATCGAACAGAAGCCGGCAAAGAGTAATAAAATAAATGGAGTGTCAATTTCTACCTGACACGCATTCGGTGTTTTTTTTTTAATATCATTTATACTCAGTTACTATTGTGCTGTGCCTGTGTCGAAGGAATATTTATTATTTTATTAAATTTTTCTATTCTAAACAAAACAGTTCTCTTAATTTAGTAACGTCTATAATTATGTCTTTATAATTTCAAAAGCCCAACATGTTTGTAATAGTTGAATTTCAGCATGATACTGGTTGGTAACTAAGAGCTCAACTAAGGTAGATTGGCTCTAATTCTAACTAAGCAAAGAATTTGAAAACCAAAGAATAAAGAAAACAACAATCTATGTATAATTGACTTGCCATCCGATAAAGTCTAAGCCCATGTCGACGGCGCTTTGTGTTCCACGCGCACCTTAAAAAGCTGTCACCATAAGTGACTGAAGGAACACGACTGGATTTTAGTCATTGACGCTCCCTCTTGCTCCATCCAAAGAGGGATGACACTTATGAAAATCATTTGTTGATTCCATCCCAAAAAAGAAAGGTTTGCAACTGGTTTACTTTTAATGTATATAATTACAACACGTTCATGTTCATGTATTTTGCAAACACATTGAGTAACTAAGTATTTATATAATAAGTACTCCATTTCTTCATTACTCCCCGGCTTATCCATTGCATTGACTAACACATCTAGATTTAAGCCTGTCTAGTATGTTATCTCCTCTAGTCTAAACTAGTATGCGGAATGTAGATAGAATGAAAGGCATGCATTGCATTCAATCGTATGCAAATCTATACGGACGTGTAAATTGAACTTAGTATTTGAGATAGTTTAATCAGTGACGAATGAATTTTGATACTTTAAAATGTTAGAATACCTTTTAAATTTTCTTCAAATCCTTTTAAATTTTAAAATTTAGCTTATGCTTTCGCACTGCTCAGCATAGACTTTTCCCAACTTCTTCCAGTTATTCTTTTCTTGAGTCACATCTCGCCAGGTGGAGGAGGTGAAGATGACCTAGACGCCTACCGCACAACACAATCCCCCAATCTTTAAAACGTGGGAATAGATATTCCCAAGTTCAAACGATTGTGGAATGAAAAAATAAAGAACATTTTAATTTTATCCCTCAACAATTTATTTTTTGCAGTTTTGTCTCTGTTTTTCAATCTAGCTTAAGTCAATTGGGTACAGAGGTTAGCTCTGAATCTTTTAGTTCTTAATCTCTTTAAATCTTGTTTCTTACTTTTTATGTGCCGTTTGGGATTTGGCACTGTTTGAAATCACAATGTGTTGCGAGATGGCAGACAATGATTAGATGAGAAATGGCTCACAAGATCTCTCCGTGCAAAGCTTCTAAGTAAGAGAGTATTGCTTGCCAAGTAAAGAATTATGACAATTAAGGGCAACTGTCCTGGAGGCTTGGATAAATAATTTTCCTGTTAGCGTTTCCACCAAACGCTTAGTAAAAAGTGCTTGACAATGACATTACTTGTGGAAAAGTGTGACCTGACAACTGACGTGATAGGTAATGTCATTGTCCTACTGTGGATTAACGAAACTTAGTTGTCATATTTGAAAATAAAGAGTGATGTTTTCCTAAAAACGTCTCTAAAAGTAACTAAGATGCTTCACTAAGGTAGAGAAGAAGAAGAGGAAGAAGCCTACTTCTCAGAACCAGTGCGGTACCGCGCTGGCAGGACCCAACATGCTGCTGCGTCCAGCAGTACCTACGACGCAGCTGTACGTTTCGAGGCTACATCACACCACGAAGGCTGAGGAGATCGTGGAGTATGTACGCGTAAAGACAAACTGGACTTTGAGAGTCGTGCAGTTGGAGCCGCGCCATAACACTAATTTCAAGTCGTTTGTGGTGCGGGTGCCGACTCACCATTTGGAGACCTTCCTCAAAGGAGAGTTTTGGCCGAAGGATGTCATGTATCGACGATTTCGTGGAAGAATACCGACCTCGCAGCGGAACACGACGCCGTCATTCGTGAATAGTATAGTTTAATAATTGTTATAGTTTATTTTATACATATGTATTAGTTTATTATTTTGTAAGATTATTTGTGTATTTTTTTCTATGGGCCTTAGTTGCCTGATAATAAAGGATTATTATTATTAATAAAAATCCCTTTCATTCATTCATTTCAATCATTAACCTGAAAATATATTATACTAAAAACGTCTAGAGATTCGGCGACGGATCAGCGTCCGTGAGCTTGATGGACACCTATATTTTGTACTGGGCGAAGCCTGCTGATGTACCATATATCACCATATCCTGTCATTTTAAAATGCAATTTTTTTATATATTTCTTATTAACTGATCGTCTAATTAACATCTAACTGATCCAATTCTCAAGATATTACAAAAACTAGACATAATTATTGTTGAGACTTTACTGAATATTTTATGAACTTTATTTTTTACATAAATATTTACAATTATAATAGTAAAAACCCTACGCTATAACTAAAATCAAACTAAAATATTGCGTCAAAATACTTTTACACATCGCTGTCGACTGGTAATGTGTCCAAATGTGACATATTTTTAATCTTCTTCATACTCTTAGCTTCTTCCTTAAGAAAACTTTAAGTCATTGGTGTGACCAGACCTATTTACTACTTCTCAGTCGTACATTCCGGGCAGACCAGCCCCCCTAGCCAAATTACAACCATTTCGTTTCGATTCTCTTTTCGTCGATCGCCTCGAGTAGGCCACGCCTCCGATTCCTTTATTCTGACGTCATCTCAACGCTCAGTCAGTGGTCAGAACAAAAGAATAGAAAGCGTGGCCTACTCGAGGCGATCAAGGAACAGAGAATCGAAACGAAACGGTTGTAACTTGATTAGGGGGGCAGTACTGGTCATGGATCGTCTGGTAGTTTGGTTGCGGCTTTTGCGAGACTTCTCCATCTCTCTCTCTCTCTATTCCTGGTACTGCTTGTACATTCAATAATTACTATATAGTCTTGTATAATGGCGAGCGAACTCAAAGTTTAGAAGAAAGAGAAGATGTTGCCGGGAGGAAACTCCCGGCAACTTCATTCAAAGCGGATATAGCGAAAGTTGCTCATACATGACGTAAATCATCATATCTCCTTTAAAATCTCCCAGCAACTATTACATCACCGTCTCATCCACCAGCTAATCATTATAAAACCTGCCGCCAATTTCCAGCAGGTGCTGGAATCCTCAATAAAGTTTACTATGACCGGCATCGCGGGGAATGCCGGATGAATGAGAGGCGTGCCTCGAATGTTGGGTCGGCGCCAGACAGACTCGCGGCCCAACCTTGGCTTTGTATGCGCTTGATTGTTAATTGCTGGTGGTTTTTTTGACAGACTGACTCTTTGAGTGATGATTTTATTAGGGAAGGGAGCTTCTTTATCTCTTACCTATTAGCTGACTCAGCAAACGTTGTTGTGCCGTATAAATTATCAAAGAAAATACATGAGGGTAGGATGGTAAAAAATAGCCTACTACATATTTTCAGATCTATCAAGTTTATACAAAAAATTTCATGAAAATCGGTCGAGCCGTTTCGGAGGAGTTCGATAACGACACTGACACGAGATTTTTATACTATATTTGATGTATCAAGGATGTTACGGATATTAAATTTCGGATCTGAATACGGATATACTATAGTATAAATAGATATTGGTATAGATATATCTATCTATCTATCTATAGGAATAACATTATACCGGTTTCAGGTATAAAACTTATTCCGGATTATCCACTAGTTTCGGATAGTTTCGGTTACAGGCATTAAATTATAAAAGTAAAATTAAAATAGCAAAATTTGACTTTTATTTTTAGTCTAGATTATAATTTGTTTGACCACGAAAAACAAACAAAAAACCAGTCATCACTAATCAGTGTTGCTTTTATCCGAAACTATTTGAAGCATTTATTTATTTAAACTTCATGCACAGTAGTGGCACATAGACGTACTTAATGCAACAAGGCATTCTCTACCAGTCAACCTTTGGGTTAAAAAAGACAACACTGTGGTAGGTTTGCATAATAAACAAATAACAGATACTTCAAACAGAAAAAAAGATAAAAAAATAAGTTATTTATAATAATAAAATACATATAGATGCTAAAATAAATGCATTTATTTCGGTTTCGGTTAGGGATATTTTTTATTTCGGTTATACGATAGTTTCGCTTAAAATTAAGGAGTTCCAAACATCCCGGTTATATATAATGTAATCAACCGAATACTTACGTGTTGCTTTATATGTCTAAAAGATGGTGACTATTGAAATGACAGCAAATGGAGATCTGAAAGATTAATTAGGAATAGGTGACGACTTGTTATCCTTCTATTGAAAATCTATCACATTAGACATCATGTTAGGCTGCTGGATCAGAAGAATTTTTAAAACGTTTCTGTGTTCAAGAATTCTGAACTGATATCATTGGGTTCTGAAAACTTGAAATATGGTGCTGCCGTAGTCTGTGTTTTCCGATAGCTACAGCAGCTACCTAAGGTTGGGCTTGCAGACGGCGAGCAATGGGTAGCTCGCTGTCAGACCGTCCGGTAACCGCCCAGATCGAGCCCAAGTCGTCGACGGGGCGTATTGTTCCACGTGCGCGTCAAGGAGATGTCATCAACCGTAGGGGTCCTGCAGGGTCAAAGCCTGCTAGGGCCATGGGTTTAGAGAAAGAGATCCCCGAGCCCTGTGGCAAAGAAGAAACAGGAGTCGGTTTTTAGTCAGTAAAAGTCTGTCACGCCCTCCCGCTCCGCCCAAGGGTGGGGGATGTCATTAGATGATTATTCCACCAAAAAAAGCTACCTAAGGGTCAAAGGCAAGAGTGAATAGTTACATGTAGGCAAGCGTGCTCCACCGTTGACTACATAATCGTTTACCATAAGGTGAGATAGTCGTCAAGCGCGAGCCTATAAATAATATGAAAAAAAAAATAGATTATGTCACGGCACCTATGATTGACCGACGACTTGCTTGCTTGGTGATGGTTGCGGGAATCCGATGGATGCGAGACGCAAAGGACCAGGGGCCCAAATCTGCTATTTTTATAAATTCATCATTCCAAAACGATCCCATTGTCATTTTGCAAAAAGTTCGTAATCTGCTAAATCATAATGATCGATCATTGATCGGTCAATGGTCTCGTAATAGAGTTGTGGTAGAATGACAATATCGAGCTTATTAAAAGCAATGACTGAACAATGTCATTATAATGATAGGTCACTGATCAAAGGAACTGTCAAAATTTTAGCAGATTACCGCATACGACAGACATTCATTTGTTTGTCAATATTTACGAGATTACCATTCTATGCCACTTCTTTCAATGGAGTGTCAGTGGTTGACCATTGGAAAATCATAATGACGCAATTATATTAGTAGATTACCAAACTTGACAAAATCAACAATTATGAAATCAATTATAGACCATTCTGACACTATTGTAATAGCAGACTTGAGGCCCAGTCATTATAGCGACACTTGGGGGAAGCCTTTGTCCAACCGTGGATGCCTTTCGGCTGAAATAATGACCTATGGTTGAAACGGAAAATATTTCCATTTTAAAACATCATACTTTAGTCAGGTATCGTCCAACACAATGAGGACCTTGAACACGCGCTTACTAACAAACCACAAGAAATTACACTCTTTAAAGGTTTCAAATTCAAAGCGTGTGTTTTTACGAGGTGAAATGGTTCATTCCTCAAATGTCAAAGTAAGTGTTTCCTTTCATTCATATTAAGAGGGCTCTTCCCGATCCGTCTTATCGTAACCTGAGCATGGTTTAAAAGTTGTTTTTTAATCCAACGCAAAGTTTGAGAATCAAAGTTACCGACATAGCCCGAATAATCGCCAAACTTAAGTGGAAGTGGGCAGGTTATATTGCTCGCAGAACAGTTGGCCGATGGGGACGAAAGGTTCTGGGGTGGCGACCACGTACCGGAAGACGCAGCGTTGGAAGGCCTCCAATGCGAGATGCACAAGATCGAAAATTATGGCGACACTTGGGGGAAGCCTATGACCAACAGTGGACGTCTTTCAGCTGAAATGATGATGATGATGAAAGTTTGATAAAGAAGCATCGCCAAAAAGAGAGATAACACCTGAACGCTCTGTTGACATTCGGTAATTCTGTCATCTTGTCGAATATTTTACAAAACAAGTTTTTAGAAAAAAAAATCGTCATTCAGAATCTCGATTGAATGTGCAAGGTTTCTATAGATACGAGTATAAGTATCTTTTTTAAGTTTTATTTAGGAGTACATTATGAAAGGCCAAAATAGCAGATTTTCAGAGGTCTTTACTGGATTAGTTTTACACAAAATGTTTTAATTTCAATAGAAACCTAGTAATATCAACAAGATATCTGTGTTTCCGAAATATCTAGAGAAACATGTAATAACGTCATAATCACATAAGAGCCGTTGTGTGGAAATGTATCTTGTGTTGGACGATCTTAAGGGCAATATAAGAGCATTCAAGAAGATACTATAAGTACGGAAGCCGAAAAGCTACAAAAGCAATTACCTCTGAATGCAACAGGTGGCTTGGAGCCAAAATTGAATGCGTCTTACAATCTTATCCCCACTAAATTAAATCTTAGTTGGATACCTTAAAGTTTAAGTTCCAATGATAGCAGTAATGGCTGATGTGACGTTCTGTGATGGGAGGTAAGAGTGCGACAGTTGTCAAAATGACAACGAACTCATTTTGGCGAGTAGCCAAGTAGTGAGAGATAAAAGGGGTATTTTTAGTTTTATCGAGTGTTACAAATTGGTTAACGATTTAGGTAACTAGGATATAGGAATATTGTGTCACTAGTTTTGTGTACTTTTGTATCAAGAAGGTTGGTAGATTGATTTTATTGAATCCGATGGATGCAAGACGCATAGTACCGTTCGTCGTAGTGACACTTGGGGGAGGCCTATGTTTTTTTTATTTTTATTATTATTGATAGGCTCGCGTTTGACCACTATCTCACCTGATGGTAAGCGATGATGTGGCCGACGATGGAGCACGCTTGCCTAGAAGTAACCTATTCACTCTTGACTTAAAGACCCCTAGGTTGTAGCTATCAGGGAACACAGACTCCGGCAGGGAATTCCACTCCTTAGCTGTACGCATTATGAATGTGTTCCCAAAACGCCTTGTACGTATGGGTGGGATGTCCACCATGTACCGATGGCGCAACGACGTACGTCTAGTGGTCCGATGATGGAACGGACTTGGTGGAATTAAATTATGTCTACTATGTCCAACAGTGAACGTCTTTCGGCTGAAATCATCTGTTTTTTTTTCTAAATAATTTTCATGGTAAATTCTTACAGGAGCGCAAAAGTACCTACGTATTGTTTTTAAGGAATTCAGGATTTCATAGAAAATTTCATTATCTCGTACTTTTTCTTAAATTGAAATGATAAATTAATTTGTACAAGAACTGTCCTGTCAAAACTTAAGATTATAAAGGTGAAAGTGTGTTTGTTTGTTTGTTAATTCTCCACGGTCAAACGGCTGAACAGACTTGAATAAAATTTGGCACACGGGTAGACTGGAATAGCACATACGACACTTTTTATCCCCGGAGTATGTTCCCTTGGGATAATAATCTACTTTTACGCAGGCGAGAGAAGTTGAACCAAAAAAAATGGAACCTTAGGGTACGTCACAAACACGAACCAAAAACAAGCCTAAAAAAATCTCGCCCGCCGAACAGCCAATCAACAGTCCATAAAATGAAGCCAAAACATTGTTCCAATAGAGACGAACAGAAGAAACGAGTAAACACACATAACTTTTCATTTTCACGGATCGTCGGTCTCGAGGTACGGTCCACGGTGAAGTTGGTTGGAACTTTTTTCAATCAATACGGATTTTTCATTACGTCTGTTAGGATTTACACGAAGCGGTAAATATTGAGGCACAGAGGCTATTTTACACAAATCCTTTTCGTGTGATTGATTGTTTGTTTGTAGATTGGATTTTGATGTGATTATAATAATAATAATAATAACCTCGACTTAGCGCACGAGGTTGTTGACATGTGGAATGTAGACTCGGCTGTCATTGTGCCGATTGTCGTGACCGCCAACGGCCTTATAGCCAAAAGCTTCGACGACCATCTGTCGAAGCTGTCATTGCACGGTTGGATCAAGGACCTGATACAGAAGGCTGTACTCCTCGATACGGTTCGCATCGTGAGGAGGTTCCTGTCTCTGGAGCCCTAACCACCGGTAGCTTGGACCCTGTCTCGATACCGGCGGACTACAATTTTTTATATTTTTAAATGTTTTTTTTTTCTATATGATTTTGTTAAAAAAATAGTATTTAAAAATTTAATTAATATGTATAATGAATGAATAAAAAAAAAAAATAATAAATCATTTATTATCAGGCATCTTGTCCCATAGATATTATTTGTTGTACACCACATATACAAAAATACAAGACAAACATAATTAAAAATAAGATACATATCTTGCAGACTAACATATATAGAGTAAATTCAATTTATCGTTAGTAAATCCACGAGTAGTGTGAAAGCGAAACCCGGGGCCTCGGGATGAAGGCAAAGAAGGAACAAGAGCGGGTTTTTAGTCAGTAAAAGTCGGACACTGTCTTCCGCTCCGCCTAAGAGCGGGATTTGTCATTAGATGATGTTCCCAACTAAAAAAAAAATCGTTAGTAAATAATACATAGGACTATGTAGTAACACTTCACATCGAACTATGTTCACTTTGTGCTGCTCCGTGACACCAGTCCGCGGCAGCGATGGTACACCACGCCCTGCGGCCAAAGGTCTTCCTCCAGCATAAGGGGCAGGAAAGTCTTCGGAACTCGCACCACGAACGGCTTGAAATCGACGTTACGGTGCGACTCCAACAGCTGCACCCTCAATGCGAACTTCGTTTTTTGATGCAGATAATAGAATTAATTTATTGTACATAAAAAAAGTAACAACTTATACATAAACCTATGGGGACAGTGGCGGTCGTATCGCTGACAGCGATATCTACTAGACAACCTTAGGACGGATCGTAAGAACTTAAAATAGTATAGAGGGTGGTGTGCGGTGTACTACTAATATATTAATCCGACATTACACTATAGATAAGCATATAGATATAAAATAATTATAAAAAAAATAGATTATTTTAAGTTTAACTTGGTTCAGGCAGTAGCCACTCTTTTTAACATAGTTCTTAGTAACCAGTCTACTAAAGTCTCTCAGAACCATAGCCTTATGTCTTCGTTTTCCATGTGTCACAACAGTTCCACACCAACCGGGAGTTATCTTGGGTGCACTAGCATAGCGCGTACAGGGACAATCATCGGTCGGTACCACGTTCTACAAAAGGTGTCTAAGGGCCCTCTGCGAGTTGGTTTTGGCTCCTCGTATGCCTTCCGAAGGTCCAGCTACCCAGGGTTCTGAGATAAATAAAAATATGATAAAAACTTTTGTCATTTTTGTCATTTTTCCAGAAAATTAATATACACAGAAAAACATGATACATAATTGTCAGTTATTAAAATAGGTAACAGAGAAAAGAGTTTCGTTGGTACCTGTACTAATGAAAAACATTGTATCACAGACAATAGCTTCATTTATAATAAATAATAAGCAAAAACAGTACAAAATTATTTAATCAATGATATTATAGTAAAGTGAAGAAAATAGGGTAGTCTTAACAATTGTACAAAATGCCAATGAAAGATTGTGTGTAGACAGAAAATTGGTGGATTGTCTTCATATTATTGCTTCATCGTTTATACCACGTACATCGAAAGACTGGAACAATTTGCCCGCTGCAGTGTTCCTGTCCAACTATAATTTTGGTGTCTTCAAGGCTACAGTTAATAGTTGAATATATGACAGTTGAATATAATCATGTTTTAATAGTATGTTATATTAATAGTGGATGCGATAAGAAAACTTCTTAAAATACAATCAAAAAAAAAGAAAAGAAAAAAAAAAAACTGAAATTCGGGCTTCGAATCTTTTCAGGCCTTTCTGTTAAGATGGCCTCTTAATTCAAAAGTCTCATATTTTAACTCGATTTCCTCGAAGGAAAATATTATTTCCTGAATTCTTGGTGCGTTCAATCATAAAATTGAATTGTGGTCTTCTCTTTGCGCTCTCTGCCCCCAGCTTTCAAACAAAACGAAAATCTTGTAAATCCATCACGACCCACAGAGTGCTTGTCCCCAAGAAGATGACGATATCTATCCTTTAAAAACATAACCCCTACAAATGAAAACATTCCAAGGATCTTTCCAGTAACTCAAGTATCACCCCAACACCAATAAGAAAGCCATAATGCAACAAGTGGTAACCCTAGCTTACAATAAAGAAAAACACAGAAGGATCACTATAATCTTCTGCAATACTCTTACGTCAACAGTTTTTGGTGCTATCACACGATATTTTCTTCTTTCGTACCTATCCATATACTAGATCGCAGCCATAATAGGTGTTAAGCGAATAGATCGCGTTTGAAACACCACGCTGCACTCCATAACCTCATGTAGCAGATGTTGGGGAAAACAGCCAGGCGTTAGGAGTGGGCTGGCCACGTCGCACGAATGCATCCGGACAGATGAGCTAGGAAGGTCACTCACTGAACGCCTAACACCTAAATAAAAGAACATGGAACTTTGTAAGGAAGTTCGTCATTATTTATTTATGAGAAAAATACTACGGTCAGTGTTTTTCCATTTTGATCGCCTGTACAATATTTCCATGAATATAGTGACATTTTGGGATATAAACAAACGCTAATAACTTTGCTGTTTATGAATATTATTTATTGAGACTCTACTTAAATATTAACAGGACCTTTTCTAGTGGGCCCTTTGAGTATTCGTACTAGATGAGAATTAGTGGTGTGTATTAAATATATATTTTATATTAAGTGATATAACTGTCATGCATGCAGCTTTTATCCTAGCTTTTTAAAGTCTATTCTATATGGTAATCTCTGAACAGCACTGTAGGCTCAATTATTACTTAAGATATTTATGTTATCATGTTTTTAATATCGCATAATGTAGCTGTTTGTTGCTCCTAATCAATAAAATAATAATATTTCATGGTGGAAATCGTAATCTTGAATTAAAACAGAATTAACAAACAAATGACGATCTCTTCATTAATCATTTTGTACCTTCATCCACTGGCTTTGTCTGCGATAGGTTTGTACCTAAACCTTCGTTCAATTTTGACTTTCTGCCCATACATCTCTACTGATGGTGTCAGCAGCTGTGACCCACTTTTTGTGTCAAGGTTACCTTCCGGAGCAACAAGTACAGCCTAGTTACTCTCCGTGAAAGTGTTCGTGATAATCAAACATGGCCGTATAACTTTTATTGGGTTAGAACAATAACTTTATTGGTAAAGGGGTAAGATTGCTCGAAAATGTTACTTGGTAGGAATTGATTGGTTTTTGGGCTAAAATGTTTGTTTGTATGTTAAGTGGTTTTATATATATAAAGGTCTGCCTTTGACTACTATTTCACCTGCGATAAGCAAAGATATGGTCGACGATGAAGCGCGATTGGCTAGAAGTAACCTATTCACTCTTGACTTAAAGACCCTCAGGTGTAGATATCAGGAAACAGATTTTGGCAGGGAATTCCACTCAGTAGATGTGCGATAAATAAATGTTTTCCGTAAACGTTTTGGCTGGTTTGTCCACCATGTACCGGCGGCGTATCGGTTTTATGCAGACGTCAATATTATTTTTCGTTTATTCACTTTATGCTAGTTTTTTTTTTTTTTAAGTTGTGAAATCATCC
This sequence comes from Mythimna pallens, assembly GCA_961205895.1. Taxonomy (NCBI): domain Eukaryota; kingdom Metazoa; phylum Arthropoda; class Insecta; order Lepidoptera; family Noctuidae; genus Mythimna; species Mythimna pallens. The sequence goes on along the minus strand of OY540828.1, from coordinate 24,545,483 downwards.
AAATGACTTCTCGCGCTCTGGGTGGAGCGCGAGGGCGTGTCAGACTTTTACTGACTAAAACCACACCTGTATCCTTCAGTTACCCTTTGCGTCCTAGTACTACGGGTTTCCCTTTCAGAAATTCTCCGCGGTCCTAGTTAGCGGGCATCGGCCCTGCTGGGCCCCTACGGTTTGCTGACATCTCTTTGAGGAGCTCCTCGCTCTCAACGCTATGCTAGTTAAGACCTCTTGAACTTATCACTGGAAAATTTTGTTAATTATAAAGAAAAATTAACTATGAAAGTTATAAATCCATTGTTTAAATTTGTAATAAAAAACTGTCACAGTTCATATAACTCACTTGATTGTGGTTAGTCTTTAATTGCGGTTTCTTTCGGAAACGACTATTTGTCACGCCAGGAATTGACTAAGTATTTCATGCGTTCTTAGTTATTACTTATCCATGAGTCATTGACTAACAAATGAATTAAAGTAATTTTAGAAAGCATTTATGTTTATCGTTAGTAACACTGATAGGACATAACACATCTATCTGAATTATTGTGTCAATGTGTTATCATGAACTTAGCTTATGGATTATTTCCAAAGAGTTACTATGGCCCTGAAGGAACACCGATGGGTTTTATGGTCAATAAAAGGCTCTCTTTCATGCGCTTTACTCAGAGTGGGGAAAAGTTATTTTCGTTAAATACTCTTACAATGTTTTGAATATTACCATATTAAACTTAACATCTCGTATAAGATAGTATATTTTGATAAAAGTGGACGAAATTTATCATTGCGACTGAGGCAGAATTCACCAGCACCGCAGCTGCAGTGACGACTACGTGTTTCATGCGACGTTTTTCAATACACTTACGCAGAAAGAAGTAAACGGGGGCTACAACTCGTGGGGGCTGCTCAGCGCCCAGCCTTATACGATACATGTTATAAATTGAGGCGGGGGCTCGCTGGCATACTTTTCCGCACTAGTGCAAAAAACAGTAAATTGCGTGCCTACAAGCGGTAGAGGTAGGAACAGAAACCAAAGCGTTTATTTGAAATAAACTATTAACAGATACTTTTTAATTAACAAAAATGTTTACAGTATGTTTTCGAATAAGAGCGGTTTCGCAGTACGGCGGATCTGAACCCGTCAAAATAGGGTTTAGAATAGTCTTAGAACTATTTCTATATTAGTTTACCCACTGGAGTTGAACACATGAAAAGGGAAGGGTATCGGATTCGGATCGGACGTAGTGCGAAACCGCTCCAAGTGTGTTGAACCGTAGGCGCGGGCTTGCGGACGGTGAGCAATGGGTGGCTTGCCGTCCGACCGTCCGGTAACCGTCCGGACCAAGCCCAAGTCGTCAACGGCGCGTGCTGTTCCACGCGCGCCTCAAGGAGATGTCAGCAACTGTAGAGGCCCAGCAGGGTCGAAGCCTACTGGGGCCAAGGGTCTGATTCTGAAAGGAAGACTCGGCCCTGGTACGAAAGGCAACGAAGGAACAGGAGTGGGTTTTTAGTCAGTAAAAGTCTGACACTATCTCCCGCCCCGCTCAAGAGCGGGGGATGTCATAAGATGATTTTCCCACCGGAAAAAAAAAAGTGTGTTGAAAATATATTATTCCGTTTCCGATATCCATAATATCTAATGCATTGCGTGGTTATTATATAAATGTAAACAAAACCGGGGCTGACTACGTTTTGAGGTAACGCTAAAACAACAACCTTTCTAAATTCCGTCCAACCGTATTAATAATCATTCCCACTTTGAATATTATATACAGGGGCGCCGACTCCGTGGGTGCTCGGCGGCTCGAACACCCATGAGAAATAAATAGTTGGTGCCGAGCACCCATGAGAATAGACATCAAGAAACAGATCAGTAATCGCCTTTCAGGTTACGTATATATTATAATATTTCTTGATAATAAAAACTAGTTAAATTTTTATTTAATGGTTTCATTTTATATTTTTATCAATCATAATTAGTAATTAAGTACTTACGCAGTATGTAAGTAGGACATTTATTTATTTGTCAGTCGATCAGTGAGCATTTCTCATCGCCACTTTTTCGAGTCCATCAAATGAGCATGAGCACCCATAAGGTTTTCTAAAAGTCGGCGCCCCTGATTATATAACATAACAAATTGAATTCATTCACAAATAAAGGCATAATCAAAAACCGGTGGAGAACTGGAGATACTAATAATGTCTAATGAATAAACATGATTGAATTGGACATCATTAGCAAGCACATCTAGATGTCCTTTAAAAATATAATGATCTTTATAACAGCTTCTAGATCACGACAATTTTAGTTTTATTAGTTTTTCGTGATGAGTTCTTGACTTTGAAGCTTATCTTAGACAGGTATTATTCACGGTAAGAGTGGAATTCCCTGCCGGAGTCTGTGTTTCCTGATAGCTACAACCTAGGGTTCTTTACGTCAAGAGTGAATACCTAGGTTACTTCCAAGCAAGCGTGCTCCATTGTCGATCACATCGTCGCTTTCCATCAGCTCATCTAGCCAAGTTACAACCGTTTCGCTTGCGTCGAACGCCTCGAGTAGGCCACGCCCTCGATTCCTTTGTTCTGACGTCACGTGATCAGCGCACGTCAAGCGCGAGCTTATCTACATTAATATAATAAAGAGGTAGTTTTTTTTTTGTTTTTATGATTTTTTTGTCTTTGTTTGTAGGAGGTAATCTCTGAAAGTACTGGTCCGATTGCTAAATTTTTTTCACCGATAGAAAGCTGCTTTGTTCTTAAGTGACATAGGCTATACTTTATGTACGCGGGTGACGCCGCAGGCAAAAGCTAGTCAATAATATAAAGAGAATGATTATGTCATGGCATCTACGATTGTAAATATTGACCAAATCTAAATAGGATCGGATCAATGGATGGGGTCGGAATCACGACCTGTTAACACCGGTTAAACGTGTTTTATATTAAGCCAAGGTACCCAAAAATAAAATCATATTATTTAACAATCAAATAATTTTCATTATTTCCTGGGGTAACATTGTATTTTACTACTTTGGCTTCCCGTTTCATATCCCACAGAAACCGTGGTTTTTTTCTTAAATGTCATAAATTAATTCTTGACTGCGAACTCACCTGATGGTAAGCAGTGATGTAATCGTTGATGGTGATGCGCATTAGTTTATTAAGAGCCTATTCACTCTAGCCTTGAAGACACTTTGGAGGTATATGGAACAGAGAGTAAAGCCCCACAAACCTCCATTAAAAAAGGGAGGATCCTCCAACTAGACGGGTGTTACATCTGGTGGGCAGCTGCCCGATAGATGGTTTTCTAGCTGTTTTATATGTTCCAATCGCGCGGAGAACTTTGATTGCGCGATGCAGGATTAGTTCTTATGTGACGCCATAGATGTTGCTACATCACTCCCCTCCGGAGATCGCAGATCGATGGTTCTTGATGCTTCTTGATGCGTGCCAGGCCAGTGGTTGGTTGGTTCCAGTGGGTCGGAACCGAATGCCGCATAGTTCTCATGCTGGTGGGCATGCTGATGGTCAGGATACCCTTTATAGCCGTAGGTACTGACTGTATAGCTCGCTGCTCGAAAGCTTGAGGAGGTGATGTTGACGTCATAGATGACGCTAAATTAAACACCTAAATTATTATAATCAAACGAAAAGATCGCTGTGGGTAAACTGTTCCAATTCTTCGATGTACGTTGTATAAGCGACAGTCGAGGTTATTCCTGATATAATTGATTATAGAGATTCCATGATCCTCAGTTATGGCTGTTTTATATAAATATGTCAAATAAATACCTACTTCACGAGATAATATCCCACAAAATAAACTATTTAAACTGTTTAATTCCCTTAAGTACAAATTAAGTCGCCCTAAACAAGTGACTTTAAAAAATCCAACTCCATATTCTCCAACATAAGCTCAATAAAATCTCTAAGAGCCCATTCAAGAAGCCTATTCTATCGTAGAGCATTACGGTCTCGTCCCAAATCTCACCAGTGTGCCGACGACCCCGCGACGAGGTCACTTGTTGAGCCGAGAGCGAAAGTGGTCCTACTTGTCTGCCGTAACATTAGTAGTGGTCAAACGAAACCGAAAGTACTATGGGGGAATTTAAGTTGTTTGGGTTTTTTTTAGTGTTGATAGAAATGGTTTGTTTTCGACGCCAGATGTTGGGAAAGTGGAACGTGTTTATTAGTAGTAGGCATATAGATAGATAGATTGTATATTCTTTATTGAACACCATAAAAGTTACAGTAATACTAGTTTAGGAGGTGGCCGATCGCGTGAGGCAACGGTCCTCACGCCTCAACCGCCGCCGGGATTCCGATCCCGATTTCCGGCCACCGTAAGCGCGGGCTTGCGGACGGCGAGCAATGAGTGGCTCGCTATCCGACCGTCCGGACCGAGCCCAAGTCGTCGACGGCGCGTACTGTTCCACGCGCGCCTCAGGGAGATGTCAGCAAATCGTTGGGGCCCAGCAGGGTTGAAGCCTACTGGGGCCAGGAGTAGTGTGAAAGTGAAACCCGGGGCCCTGGGACGAAGGCAAAGAAGGAACAGGAGTGGGTTTTTAGTCAGTAAACGCCTGATACTATCTCCCACTCCGCCCAAGGCTGGGTATATACTGGCAAGGAATATTAAGTTGCTTTTTTTGCTGAAGTGGGAAATCATCTAATGTCTTCTTTCGCTGTAGGGCGAAGCGAGATGAGTGTCCGTGTTTTACTGACAAAGCCACCCTTATGTACTGTAGCTGCCCTTTGCACATTCTAGGACTACGGGTTACCTTTTTAGAAGACAACCTATGGCTCTAGTAGGCATCGGTCTTGCTGGGCCTCTACAGTTTTGTTGATCTCTCTGCACCGTCGACGACTCGGGGTCGGTCCGGGCGCCCGGACGGCGAGTTACCTATTGCTCGTCGTTTACGGTGGCTGTTAGTCGGGTCGAGGGGTCGGAGTCTTGGCGGCTGTGATGTGAGGGAGTCCGATTACTCACGCGTTATATTACGATGCTTCTAAGATGGATAGAATAGAATCGGTACTGGACGATACATTCTTGGGTAACTTTAGATAGAATGGTGGTCATGTTATGAGCGATGACCGGCAAAAGGCTGCAAGAAATCTGATAAAAACAAGTGAACATCGTGAGAAAACCAACACATCTTAGAACAAAATAATCTAAGGCATGTGAAATTAATTGGCCCATACTCGATTCGCGTAGTAGATTACGGCCCACTCCATCGTGCGTTCTAGTTGTGGGAAATTTATAGGCTGTTGACTATGTTACAGCGTAGTATCGCGATTTGGAAGAATCTATATATATATATATATATAAAGCTAAATACCACTCATTGATTAATCACGAAATCTCAGAAACTATAACATCTACAAACTAAAAAATTGGCAGGTAGGTTCCTTATAGGGTTTAGACATCTGCTAAGAACGGATTTTACGAAACTCCACCCCTAAGGGGGTAAAACTGGGGTTGGAAGTTTGTATGGAGAAACCTACTTTTACGCGGGTGAAACCGCTGGCAGAAGCTAGTATGTTATATTCTTATGACTAGCTATAATAATAATAATAATAATAATATTCCACAACTATCACACAACGCCGTCTAGTCCCAAGCTAAGCAGAGCTTGTGTTATGAGTACTAGACAACTGATAAACATACTTATATATTTCTAAATACATACATAATATAGATAAATTACACCCAGACACAGAACAAATGATCGTGCTCATCACACAAACATTTGTCCTGGGTGGGAATCGAACCCACGACCTCCGGCATAGCAGTCAGGGCCACTAACCCCTAGACCAACAGGCCAGTCAAACTGGCAAAAGCAAAAGCTAATTCAATGTTGTCTGTAGACAGCTCTTATAAAGACAGCCATAGTAACATATCAACCTCCATGGAAGAACACTTCACCGATTTAAATGTCAATACATCAAATTGTCTATGTCATACGCCAGTAGGTGTTGTTTACTTTGTCTCGCCTTGTTCTATTAAACATACAATAAACAATATAATAATAATAATAATACAAATACGTTATAATAGGCTTTGATCAATATTTTCTATAAACTGTGTATTTTTGTAAGTACTTTGTAAGTTTTCATTCGGCGAAAACATAAAGGTGGAACTTAAATTTCATTCTAGCTGTGCGTTCGATTCTTTGTGATAGTGTTTTACGGAAGTGTTTTTGCCGAGGTTGGTTGTAATCCTTTGGATTTACTATGCGAAGTAGGGTTCTAAAATATAAAATCTCAAAACTAAAAAAAAAATAATAAATTCTTTTACAGACACTTTTGAATTGTCAAGGTCAGTCTGTCACCCAAAAGATGTTTTATTTATTTATTTAACAGAAGGCTTACTGACTAATAAAAAAGTTATATATAAAGAGTGTAATAAAATCAAATTGGAATTTGATACTATTACATATTGTTTGTTTGTTATTGCTAAGGGTATTTGCACGTTGCAAAGCATAGATCTCTATGAAGAAGAAAGTAAAATTTAATTCTTTCAGGAACGTTTTAAGTAACTTCTAAATACTACCTACGTACGGTATGTCGAGTAACCACCCTTACGCTATTGAAACCTCTACGGTCCGGACTAAGAGTTTCGCCTTGTCATTAATACCGCGTACATCGAAGGATTGGAACAATTTGCCTGCTGCGGTCATCCCATCCGATTATAATTTGGGTGTTTTCAAGGCTAGAGCAAATTGGCTCAATAAACTAGTGCGACTCACCATCAACGATTGCATCACTGCTTACCATCAGGTGGGATCGCAGTCAAGCACTAGTTTAATTCAAATAAAAAAAAAAACTGTTTCGTACCTTTATTTTCTTTGGTTTTTTATTTTATTTTCTTTTTTACCTTGCGTTCCAAATATTGAGGTCTAACTTCTTTGTACCAGGAGTTTATAAACTGATAGATCTATATAACAGGACACGATGGGAGCTGCCCTGTGATCACAGCTTGACCCGATTCGACCTTCGGAATATTTTTACCTTATTCCTTTGATGTTTTTCTTACTTCCTTGCCCTTTAGATCTTGGATCCGATTATCCTTCGATAAAATTAGCTCGGCAGTTTTCTACACTTCTCTTGGCTTTGAAGATTCCTATATTACTTTTTATGTGGACCTTTAAGAAGGTCTAATGTCCTAGACGGTTTTGTTATAATTATATAAGTTTCCAGGAAGTCATTTGAACATATTTTTCGTAATACTCAATTAATAATAACAGTCTATGATCATCAATTTTTCTCCCAAGTAGATATAATTCGTGGACATTCACTTTTTAGCTATTTAGGAAGCCATTAAGTGGGGAGGAACGTTAGAAAGAGTTACTGCGGCCCTGGAACGCAAAAGGCAGCTGAAGGAAATCCTTGACACTCTCTCTCGCTTCACCAAGAGTAGAAGAAGTTCGAACTTATATAGGTTACGTTGAATTAATTTTGTCCTTCGGATATAATCAAGTTTGTCCTATTTTAAAATTGTACCCTAGGTATTTGCACGTTCGCTGCATTAACCACAATGGATTGGACGTTTCCGTTTGGCTACGAAGAATTCGTAAAGGAATTGACTGCGAATTGGTTTCAATTTGTTTTTGGGTCATCTTCGTCTTATTTGTCTTGGCGTATTGGCTGGTTTGGCAAATGTTTGTCAAATGTGGGTGTGGTTTGTTGTTTGTTTACGGAAGTCTATGTTTTTTAGAGTTTGAAGTCTCATGACCAGTCGTGACATAATTTTTATACGGGTTTATTGGTGTGTGATGCGTATAGATTTTATGGCTATGTATTATTAATATAATAGAATTCGTCAGAGGCGAGGCGTGCAATTTAAATATATCAGTGTGTTTAATTTATATACAAAATTATAATAAGTAAAGAGGCTGCGCTTACGCTCGCTAACAATACTCATTTAAGATTATTTTAATAATTATGACAATAGAACATGAAACTTATTATTTTCTTTTGTCCACAGGGCGCTACCAGTGATCAAGTCTCCCGTACCAGCATGTAGTAGTCAGTGAACGATAAAACACAAATTTTAATTCGCGTTCTAACTAATACAAAGATGGCCGATGTTCTCGAAATCGACCCCGTGGACGATGACCTCGGTTATGATTACGATACAACAAAGATCCCGGATATCATTGCCCCCGACGAAATGATCGAATCTGGGTACCAAGAGGGGTCTGAACAAAGTTATGGGGACCGTAGGGATTCGAAAGAGGGTTTTGGGGGCGAAGGGGACTCGGACAGTGGTGTGGATGGGGTGAGCAGTGGCTGTAGTGTGGCGGATGACTGTCCAGTGGTGTCGATCAACGATGTGGTGGCTTACTACGACGACATTCGTCCAAGGAGACGGCATGTTCCGCAGCTCAGCTTCTATAACGTGGACATCGAGCGATTGGCCATGGATGCTCTTGTTCAGGTGAGTTTAGCAATTATTTGTTTATGGAATATCTTGATTATACCATTGGTCATTTGGTCTATATTTAAGATAGTAAATTACCTTGTTTTCTAGTCCTTAGGAGACCACACTTTAAGTGGACGTAAAAACGTATTATTTGCAAAGTGCCTAGAAATGTCAGTGTTAGTTGGAAGCTATATTTCGTAACAAAATGCCGGACGTAGTTCTGACCAGTTTATTTATAAGTATCAGAGTACAAATGGGTACCATTACCCCATTTGTCTTACCTTGGCTATTTGAATGACCTTTATAATGAAGGTTACAAGATTAATATGCACTTCGGCACTAACAGCACTACCATTCTTTAAACCCAAGAAAGAAAAGACGCTATCAAGAGTTGACGTGTAAGGATATATTGGACGAAATAATTTCTGCTATAAATTCTTATGTTCACTTTATGGACATTAATAACAAATAATTTTCTTGATGATACTTGAAGATGTCGTGACGAGGCTTATGTATTTGAATGTGAATGACTATAAAAGTAGAAAAAGACAAGAGAAACTATGAATGTCAAGTGTGAAAGGTGACTATTGAGACTAGGAATGTAACGGAATTGGTTATATCGAAACCGAAGTCGGAACCGGAGTTTTTAAATTTGGTTTATCGGAATTGGAACCGAAAAGTGGAGGCGGGGGTAGAAGCATCAAATGAAACACTACTAAAACTAATCAAAAACTCGAATAAGTAAAGCAAAAATAAAGCCATAAGTGAAAGAGTACATGACAGAAGAAGGCATGGGGGAGGGATGATACTCGTGCGACAAGTATACACATGTTTGTATATCCGATATACATACCGATGAATATTGATCGGAACCAAAATCGGAATCGAAGGTGCAAAATCAATCGGAAGTTCCGAACTTTTGGAATCCGAATCGAAACTCCGTAACAATTCTGATTGAGACAACTGCAACAAATAGAAATATATAATTATCCATGTAAGAAGAAAACATGGTGTGCCGATCCTAAATAAATATTGATAAAGACAAGGTAAATGAAAATGAAATACTTTTTCATGCGATAATAGCAAAACGAAAATAAAGGATTACTCAACTGTGTACCAGGGAAGCATAGATATGTATGTAGCAAGCGATCTCATTGCTCACTTTAATATGCAAAGCATTTGCTCTCTCAATTAGAACAGAGTTATTTCCGTACGATCTCTTGACAATGACAGAATAAGAAATACGGAACAAGACTGTATTGTAGACTGTTGGTTTTACTAAAGGGAAAGAATTTTTATATTCTACATGCGTAATGACAGTCTCTGCTACTTTTAATGCAAATACACGGTGAATTTTTATATCTTGGGCCTTGCTATGATGAAAGTGGGATGGAGCTATAGAGCTTATATAAATCCATCCCTTTAACTGTTCTGTTTATATCGTGAAATGAATCACGTTAAATATTGTGCTAGGGTGTCTGAAGTGACATTTAACTGGGCTTTAAATACACTATTCTATGTTCTTCGACTCCTATACTCTAAGAACCTGGTGTATTTTAAGACAGTCTCGTAAGAAACCACATTTAAAAGTCATTAACACAGAAACAGTACTGTAGTAAATCTAAGAGCTGACTTGTATTTTATGTATTCTCTAGGAACTTGTGGAGCTTCAATAATGTAAAAAATGTACTGCAATTCTTACGTAATATTTTGTAAGAACTCTTTTTTGTTACAATTTAAATGATTAGCTCTATAAGGTTACTCCTTAAACTTATCTAAAAAGGAATACTTAAAAGCATGCAAGATAAAAATATACATAAAATTCGCATTATCGATGTTACTAAGAAAATTAATTAGCATTGCAACAAGTATCACACACGTTTGTGTTACATATCAATTTTAAAGCCGACCTCGGCACATTACGATATTGGCTTTTTAAATAAAAATCTTTCTGCAGTGGAATGACTTCTTAGTCTATAATTATGTATGATTTGAGAAATTTTTAATCATATTATTGAATTAATTATCTGGTTATTATAGAATATAGTTAATTTAATTAAAACTTGCTATGATATATGAGGTATCTTCTGCGGGTTTTGCAACTTTTACTTTAGTAAAAACGTATGTTTCTTTTGCAATATGGCTTTTGTATAAGATTCTAATATCAGTGCAACATTAAAAGTCCCAATCGAGTCTTTTTACAGATTTCTCTTAACTGCCAAAATAATTATGCTGCGCATTATTAAAACATAAAACATGATGATTTGACTGGACGTGAACCAACATAATATTCTTAATATTCTCAAAAAAGTCCAGATTATTTTAAACAAATTTTTACTACCCACTATTTTGTATACTTAATAATATATTATTTTTGATCCGACACAGTTTTTTTTTAACATAATTATTTTATTTTAGTTAGCTTTTTTTTAATTATCTTGTTGTAGGGCTGGCCCTAGGCCAAAGCACATCAACCTTTCTGGATGTTTTGTGCTATTTTTTTTTTAGTTAGTTTATATTTTTTACCTTCTATTTATTCTTTTTCTTAATGATCACACTAGTCTTTGTCATAATTTTTTGTAATTCAGGCAACAAAGGTACAGACTGTTTTTGTTTTAGATGGATAAGTAAAATCTATATATATAAAAGAAAGTCGTGTTAGTTACACTGTTTATAACTCAAGAACGGCTGAACCGATTTGGCTGAAAATTGGTGGGGAGGTAGCTTAGAACCAGGAGACGGACATAGGGTACTTTTTTTTTACTTTTTTTTTTAGGGTAGAGTAGGGTAGAGTAGGGTAGAGTAGGGTAGAGTAGGGTAGAGTAGGGTAATTTTTTTTTTTTTACTTAATCCCGCTTTTGGGCAGAACAACGTCTGCCGGGACCGCTAGTAAATTATAAAACTGTCCAAACAATTCCAGTCTTCATCCTTTGAAACTTCTTTCAACAGCAGCACACGGTGTAGTGAATATAACATGAAATAGTTATATAACACTAACTTTGTTACAAAACGTATATTTAGCTAAGTCGGATCGGTACCTTTCTCTTAATGTTGTGTGCTGTGCCGAGATGGATTATATTAGTATTACGTAAAGCAGTTGGCTTTTGTTGCTGCTTTATTTTGTACCTCTGGATTAGTTGAATTGAATTTGATTGAGCAAAATGTTGGTTACAAATGTTCAGTTGCTTACAAAAGTTTTCATTTATCATCACCGTGTGTTTCGTTTGTTCTGTTAGTTTTGTGATCGGCCATTATTCTTTTTGTTATCCTTGTTTCCTAGTTCAGTATTATCCGCAATAAGCAGTTCTGATAATCTGCCAGCATATTTTCTGTCATCTCCAGGTTAAAAGGTTGCTACTACAGGATCTTGGTGAATTCTAGAGTACCATTCGAGTCAATAATTTCATTTCAGTTTTACTTTTCTTCAACTTTCACATAACGCTATCTAGTCCCAAAACTAAGCAGAACCTATGCTATGAGTACTAGACAATAAATAAATATACTTATATATTTCTAATTACATACATAACGTGGATAAATTACACTCAGGCACATTTATTCATTCAGATTAGAAAAAAGTGTTGCCTTAACTCCAAGAGCAAGTACAAGAAGACGATGATTTGTTAACTTGATTTCGACATTCAAAAAACACCTACTTAAATAGTGATTGTTCAAATGATGATAGACATTACAGTGGTCTTTTCTTAGTACCTGCAATAGCAAACAGTCATCGTTCTCACAGTCTGACGTATGTAGATAATGACGTAGCATCATTTTTAACAGTGAAAGTGACATCTAAGTTGGTCCACCTAAGTGGATAATATCAAGTTGTGCACCAAACTTATCAAGTTTTTACTACCTGAATATTTTAGAGATAGTTTTTTTTGTATGCTTCTTAATATGCAAGTACATACTAATGTTGTCTTGTCTGATAAACACTGGTTTGTATAAACTAAGTTAACTAACATTGCTTCACATAAAACTTGACATTTACAGACGCTTTGTGAATACTATCTGCCCTTGTCATTTATATTTCAATTGAGTGAAAGGTCGAATAATTTTAGCACTTTTTAAGTAAAAGGGAGAACGTTAATTATTATTATACGAGACAGAAGATCTAAAAGTTACAATATGGATAATTTTTAATGTAGTGCACCTGGATAAAATGGTTCATACGGGAAAGCGTTTGCCCAAAAGTGTGGGACAGTTCAGACTAACCGACAAAAAGAAACAGGTAACTGGCGTCTTACAGTGTTAAAAATTATGACGTAATTTGATTACAATGGATACGAGTACTCTGGCTACAATAAATTCCGGTTGGTAAGTTATAGACGTCGGATTTTAAAACTACAGATTATCTCCCGCAGCCACGAGATGTAGATATTCTGGTTTTACACTGAGCGTCTGCTCTCGGTCGCGTAAACCTGTTTTTTATTTTATAATATGATGTCATCAAACTACAGGTGGACGTTGATTCACTTTTGTTTTGCTGTTATGCTAGTAACGTAATGTTTTAAATGCATCCGTTTTCATTGTCTTGCAATTATGGTTCAGGTTGTTCCCGTTTTTAGTCTTATTTAGTGCTTACATTTTTCCTTTTCTTAGCCTATTCAGTCCCATTCCTGGACATAGCCTTTTTCCACTCTTTATCTTTCGCAGGCCCACGCTTCCTTCTTCCAGTTCTGACGAAATCGGTCTAGTTCATCTCGCCATCTCCTTCATGAAAATATTTTTACGTACTTTTATAGGTATTCTTTCTATTTTTAACCATGTCCTTTTTGTATCGATATCTCCAGCACGATAAACGGTAACGTTACACGTATTTCCGGGTACTGTTTCGCCTAATTGTCTGATGCCTTTCTTAAAAGTTTAAGTTAAGCAGTTGCCTCCCAGAAAGAAACAACCCACAATCACTGTTAGCTTTTATCCTTTACAAAAGCTTCAAATTTTTAGTCATTACTACTCTTAGGACAGGCATAGAAACTAAACTACAAAACATGAAACCAATGGTGCTTGCCAAGTTGTAGCATCGAACTGGGGCATAATGTTACGTCACCTCCTTTCATCATGGCGGTAAGTGATTTAGCTTTAGAGAATAGGAACGGATGGTGGATACTGTATTAAGTACTAGACTTTTGTAATAATCTAAAGAAAGTAATTGGTGAATGGAAATGGGAAGTTCTAGACTTTTGTAATAAACTAAAGAAAACTAATTGTGAATGAAAATGGGATGATCTAAAGAAACTAGGGATGAATTCAGATGATGTGAATCCTGAGATGGCAGCTGATAGAGATGTGTAGAAGAAGAAAATAATTATGTGACTACACAAAACAAGTTGGAATTGTTTTTGAAGATGCATTTCTTACAAAGCGAGCTATTTTTAAAAGAGCCATATTGTCTAATGGTTCGGGTTATTATTTTAATTGACGAATGCGTACGTGACTTCTTATATTATTTTCGATATTTTAAAAATTTTGTAGAGAAAAGTAAATCTTAAAGATGGTTAGCATATTCTTCATGAGTAAAAAAAACATAGTGTAAGAAGTCGAAAATAAATTGAAAGATTTGTATTTTTGACGTGACAACGTCTTATAAATTGGTTTGCCGGGTGACAATTCAAGAAACTGCGTTACGCTCCGCTCACGTTATGCGCTCACAATGAGAGCGAGTGAGAGGCACGCGTCCCTTCCACTCGGGCATGGTTAGCCCGCCTAAGAGCGAGAGAGACAGATATACGAATGAATATTCACATTAAAATTATTTTACCACTCAAAGTCGTTGTCACGTAAAACTTTCGCCCGTATACCGACTTTACAGGCAACCAATTTTTTTTGTTTGTAATGAATAAACTCAAAACAATCTGGACCGATTTTAAAAATTCTTTCACCTTTCTGCATTTTACTGGTGGGACGCGGGCGAAACTGCTGGCATTAGTTAGTGTTTCATAAACTATTCTCTCAATCATCATCAGTACCAGTGATCTTATTTAAAAAAATACTAATACCATGATGACTTTATTTTAAAATTGGATGGTGCTATAATCAGTCAAGTATGACGGTATAAATCGTCATATGTAATAGGACCAAAATAACAATGGCAACAAAATCGAAAGACTCGAATATATGTTGAACATTTTGACGTAATTTTAAAATAATGTAATTTACATATAGTATTAACTTGTTGTTAAGCAACTGAGATGTTACAGCGGAGAATGTATCTTATGCAATTACGGGCAATCGCGATGCATCATAGGTATGGCCGAGTGTACACCGAAGTTTGCCGAATATAAGATTGTTGGAACGGGAGGAATTGTTCTTTTGTTACGTTTATGATAGACTGTTAAGACCATTTTCTTAGAGTGTAGCAAAAATGACAGTCTTCTAATGTGATGAAAATGGTATCCTTATTGACACGTTCTAGTAATATCCAAAAATGACCTGATTTAGAAAAATATACATTATATAATTTCTTTTTAAAATATTTTCTTATGATATTACTGCTCTCGCTTTATTCTGAGTCAATTGTTTTCATTTTGTTTTCCTTAAAGTTGACTGACACAATTTCCGTCAGATAAAACTGTTTGTTTCATTCGTCGATAAGTCTTGCATTGTTCTTTCCCAACCAAACCAATTCAGAATTTATTTGCATTTTATTTAACTTTATATTCAGTTGCTATGGTCGCTAATTCCACGCTAAATAGCAAATCGATAAACTCGTCATTGTTATTGCAAAAACTATGCGGGTGTAATCGCCACAATCTCTCTTTAATTTATTCGATGTATTCTACTTTCGACATTCGTAGTGTACTCGCGGCCTTAAAATCTTTCTTCATAGCAATCTCTTTGGTTGGCTACTCGTCTTTTTTCTATTTCGTAATTCGAATGGTTGCAGATGATTTTAACGTTTCTGTGTCAATTTGTTACAATATCGAATTTGAAGTTCTGCCCACATGGCAGGTAAAGGTCGTAGTTACATCAATTGAAAGGTATTTGGATTGATAAGTTGTTTAAAGTTCAAGTGACTAACTTGTCGGATAAGCAATGAGACGATGTACAATGTGAAGTTTCTTGCCGGTTCTTCTTCATAGAAAATAAACATGTATTAGTTTTTGACGTTTAAAAAGTGCCTAAGTGAAATATTTTTTTTTGGAATTATACTTAATGTGTAAGATCCATTGTCCAAATAAACATTCGAAAAGAAACCATGCTATTACTGATATCCTAGTATTCATTGAAGGACAAAATGTGATTATAACATCGTATCCTGCGTGTCCAGGGCCCTTAATATCACGTGTTAAAACATCAAGCATACGATGTCAAATGGATTGTGTTAAGAGCTCGTGCAGGCTACAGAGACCTTACGCTTCTGTTGCCTGCGGAAACTGGTGTAAGGCCAAACTCTTATAAACCAAATTCTGGGCCGACGCCATTAGTTTGCCATCATTACACGCTGAGAAGAACTAAGAAATACTGTTATAATTGATTGAATATTACTATTTCCGTTCTTGAATGGGCGTCACTGGACCCACTCTAAACGTAGTTAACGGCTTATATTAATTTAATTTTCCTGAAAGCTTGTCCTGAATTCATTTCTTATGAATGCTATCTAAATATTGGACTGCCTTCATAATATCACGAAAGTAAATACAGAAATACCATTAACTGGAATTAAGTTAAAAATATGAGGAGACATATTTTTAGTTGCTTTTACAAATAGCAGAATTTAAGGCTTAATTATTTGAATAATATTGAAAACGCTACTGTCATTATTGCCTTGTTACGTTTGATGATGAAAGAAAGACAGAATAAAAATATTTATGCGGCCAAAAAGGCGCCTATTTCAGTACCTATCATCATCTTCCTGCCTGCTTATTTGGGGTCGGCGCAACACGTTTTTTTGCCATTCTGCCCTGTCATTCGTCATGCTATCACTAACTTTCTTTTCTTTCATATCACTCTTCACACAATCCATCCATCTTTTCTTTGGTCTCCCTCTCCCTCTCCCTCTCCATCCATCCTCATGTAAACTCATAACTCTTTCAGTAACATGCGTTTCATCCCTCCTTTTCACATGACCATACCAAGACAAACGATTCCCTTTCAACTTTTCAGTCACTGGCGCCACTATCAAACTTCAGTACCTATATGATGTGATATTAGATTAGATTATTCTTATAAGGTTACGCTCACCTATTTTTTTTTTCACCTAGTTAACAAGCTAAGAATGATTCATCAGCATAACTACAGCCGAAAGACGGATTCGGGTGGTCAGAGTGGCCAATAGTGGTCCTGTACTAACATCGACCGGATCTCCTAGACCAGCACCAGGTCATTACTTCACCCTGTGAAAGGTTTCCAAAGCTGTGTTTCCTGATGGGCTATCGCTATTGAAGAATATTTCGGCAACATTGCGGACGCCTGATTGAATTTTTTTCGATGCAGTATACATGCAGCCTTTAGCCTTTGGCTTGGCTTGGTAGCCGTGATAGGTCGAGAACTTCTCTTAGCAGCCCTTCTGAAACACATTTATTCAGTGTTAAACTTGAGAATATGAAGACCTCTTGTCTAACGATCCTTTTGTGTTCGACTTATAAATAGAACATTACTCAGTATTTCGGGACAATAGAACTGCTTGTACGTCGGAGGGTTTTAGTGGCCCCTGTTATTTAGATGTACCTTTGAAAATATGTTGTTTTCTAAGACGACGTACCTTCTTGTCTACATAATGTTCAGGGATGTTGTACTTATTATTGATACATGCTTAGACATCCTTCTTTTGGGGTGGGTGACCATTCAATAACATCTCTGGAGTGAGAAACAGTGTTAGATTTTTACTGACTAAACCCATCTGTAATCCTTCAGTTCCCTTTGCTTTCCTGGGCCAAGGTGACTATTTTGATTAGTCCCACAATCCTGCTAGGCTTCATGCTGACATCTCTTTGAGACGCGCGTGCATATGCGTAGGCATCCTAAGTGTCGATATTCTCAAGGTGTATCATTAAAGGTCTTAGTGTGTTTACCGAGGTTCTAGGTATGTAAACATTTTAGTTTAATGACAGGTTTGATGTAACGTTGTCAGGTTGATTGCTGTAAATAAATTTTTGTGTGTGGACGAAGATAAAGTTGCCATGGTAATTCAAGTACTAAAGACAGTCGAAGTTAACCAAGTTTCTGGCATTTATTTTGATGTGTCAGTCATGTATTATGAAGACATTATCCTTTTCTCAATTAAATTGTGATTGCCTTCCAGTTTAATCTTATGAAGTTACCAGTATTTTATATAGAGTCCCTAAAAGCCCGATACTGACCAATAACTGAATTGCGTAGGTCTGAAATTAGGACCAAAGTTAGAGCGTAATATAGCCCGAAAAATTGCCAATCTTAAGTATGTGTGGGCAGGGCACATTGCTCGCTGAACAGATAGGAACGCATACCGGAAGACGCAGCGTTGGAAGGCCTACCACTAGGGGGATTGATGAGGCCTGGTGAGGTTCACGGGAAGCCGATGGGTGCGAGATGCACAGGACCGGTTGTTGTGGCATCACTTGAGGGAGGGCTGTCTTTTGACTGGAAAGATGACAGTGATGATGAAGTTAGTAGTTTGAAACATAAGCACTTATCCAATGAGTTCTTTATGCTGAATAGCGACAAAATAATGTCGTTACATAATCTCGTGCTGAAAGGAGATTCATGTCTTATTTTAGTTTAAAAAAATGGGGTGAGAAAATTTTGTCCTGTTAACCTCGATTGAATACACTAACCCTAACGTGGGTGGAAAGTCCAGACAAATGATTAAGAATTCCTTTTTCCTTTATACAAAGAAACTTTTCCACGTGTACTGGCGATAAAAATAGAGATAATACGAATGGAATAAAAACATGGCTTTTTGTTTTCAATTTTAAACACAACATAGTTTTTTACTTACGTAAATACGGTCTATTGTCATATTTTTTGCAGTTTCTCGTAGTTCTTAAGATGAATGAGTATTGGTCTTAGAGTACGAATGAGACAAGCTGTAGAGCTGGTTTTATGTAAGTTGTAATGGACGTTTGAATAAACTCAAACAAACTTTGGCATCAAAGTAGAGTTTTACACGTTCGTAAATTTTAATTCTCAGTTCAAGACTACTGTACCCTGTTCAGGGAGCCGTGAGATAAAAGGTAAACAAACCATAAAAAGGATTGCTTAAAAACATGAGTGAACCTGGACCAAGCAACGCTTGCACTTTTTCTTCACCGAAGAAAAATCGTGCAAAGAAAATCCCAATGCATTCAACAGAAATGGAAACTGTTATTAGTGTATTCAAACACGTCGAAGAAACTTGGGCAAAGGTACTTACATTGTTTTCTTTGTTTACATTTTGTCTCAAGCCCAGATGAATAGGGTATAGCTACTACCAGCGGCTTCGCCCGCGTGAATGTAGATTCCTCCATACAATTTTTGGACCACCATTTCATCCCCTTAGGAGGCGAATTTTGAAAAATCTTTCTTTAGTTGTTGCCCACATAATAAAAGTTTGCAAAATTTCACACTCCTAGGCTCATTAGTTTTGGCTGTGCATTGATATGTTAGTCACTCAGTTTCTCTTTTTTATAATAGGGGTTAAAGTATGAAATTTCCCACGTGAAAGTTAATTGAAACAAAATTAGACATCCTATTCATTATTAGTTTTAAGTCCGTATACATCATCAATATTGCGTACCGTTTGAGACACGTGTTTCCACGGCAGGACTCATATAACAAAATAATGCGAGTTTTCTTAGATTTCATATAAAAATGGTTATAAATACAGCGATATTATAGAAAATGCAAACTACAAAGAAACCAATAAATACCTAATTTCGAAAAAAGAATAACGTAACTTTAATATAAAGTTTATTTGAACTTATAATTCCAAGTCAATCCAAAGATATAACGCTTCAGAGCAGTCCGTTTTAAAAAACGGCAATTTCATAGATAAAGACTTAATATATATAGATGTATAGATATTTAGATAAAACACACCATTAACACGTATTTTATGTCAACAAATTTATTTTACAAGTGTTAGTTGCGAAACTAGCACATGTGTCACCTGATGTTTAGCTGCGGTAACAACTGCTTAATATATTTATAATGCCTCATATGTCACGTGATTGCAGCTAACCGACGCAGTCGCAGGACTCAAAGACATGATGATTGAAATGTGCCTATAACTTCATAATTAAATAAATAATTTATTCGTTAAATAATATTCCACAACTATTGTGTATCAGTTGAACTCATCATTCATGTTATATCGTCGTTTGCAATTTGGTTTTTAACAACTTTTTTTTCTTCCATATTGTTCGTTATGTTAGGTTTTGAAGGTGACAATTCGAATTTTTTGTTATTACATTTGCAATGAGAGAACGTTATATTGACGTCATTAGGCCCCTCGCCCACGCCCACTTTTTGTAGCGATGCTGTAGCGCGTTCGCATCAATACAGTCGCGATGTTGTAGCGCGTTGGCATCTTTTCTATAGCGCTTACTAATGCGACTAACGCGCGTTATTAGCGATGCTGTCGCGCGTTTCGTAAGCGTACATAAAGTCACCGTGGGCGAGGGGCCTTAGGTAACTAGCATACGAGGTGACATGTATGATGTAGGCTGTTTTATATAATTACTTTTTTTGAGGTGGGAAATAATCCAATGACTTCTCTCGCCCTAGGGTGGAGAGGAAAGGTGTTTTGGACTTCTACTGACTTTAAAACCACATCTGTGTCCGACAGTTGCCCTACGCGTTCTAGGACTACGGGCTTCCTATTCAGAAATTCCCCGTGCCCCTAGAGGACATAGGTCCTGCTGGGCCCCGTCATGGGATTCCACTCCTTAGCTGTACGCGAAACGTGTAGAATGTTTTTCTTGTTTAATCTTTTCCACATGAAACTACTTTCTGTAAAGTTAAATACAATCAATTATTTTTTTATGCTATTCAGACATAAATAGGACTAAGCGGATCACAACATGCACAGTGATCGCTGGGCAACAATTTCCATACAGTGGGTTCCTGCATGTTCCTGATGGTAAGCAATGTTGAAGATAGTCAGAAAGAGGTGGCGAGAAGACCTAGACGCGTACCATGAGGACTGATTCAAGACGGCGCTGGATAAGAATGTCTGGAAGGACTTAGGGGAAGACCTTTGTCTACAAGTAGAACAATGATTTAAAAAAAAAACGAGCAAAAATGTCTTAAGGTTTTAACTAAAGGTCCGAGTGACTGAAAAGTTGAAAGGGTTCAAAGGTTTGTCTTGGTATTGTCATGTGAAGAAGAGGAATAAAAGGCATGTGTTATTAAAAGAGTAATGAGTATATATGTAGATGGATGGAGGGACAAAAAAAGATAGATGGATTATGTGAGGAGTGATATGAAAGAAAATGGAGTCAGTGATAACGTGATAGGACCGAATAAAAGAAAAAAAAGTGGAATTGTAAATAAATAGAACATAATTTATGTTTACCATATTAATTTCTTTGGGTATGCATGTCTGACCTGCTATCAACCCTGCCTTGTATCACAGCCTTTTTTTCTATTAATTATGCTGATATCTCAGAAGCGGTAATTGCATCCTCTCATTACGTAGATTAGGTGATTCAAGTACCTTTCCCAGTTCAAGCGTCTGTTTATTTTCTCATTTAAATTGTAAATGTCTGACGAATCCGTGTAAAATGGAGATGTAAGCGATGTGCCAGTAATCTGATCACGCGCATGCTCAAGCTAATGTTATGTACCTTTAAGGAATTACATGTTATGTCTAGGGTTTCGACATTCGGAGATATGAATTCGCACTTGATAGATAATTTTCTGTGATTTTCTATATATAAAGAAACACATTAAAGCCAAGTTGGAATACTATAGTTTGGGCCCAAACACAGAACTGTGTTGCGACATTGCATCGTAATGATCTACAAGTTCATCTGTGGCCGTCTTTCAGCTGAAAAGATGATGGTGATGGCGTTACATGATTGCAACATTAACTGTTTTGGTTCCTAATCGTGTATTGAATGGTAAGCACTGATGCAATCGTTGATGATGAGGTGCACGTTTATGAAGAACCTATTCACACTAGCCTTGAAGACACCTAAGTTATAATCGGACGGGTAGACCTCAGCAGGCAAATTGTTCCAGTCCTTAGATGTACGCGGTATAAACGACGAGGGGAAACGTTTAGTCCGGATCGTAGAGGTTTCAACAACGTGTGAGAACACCTGGTTCTTTGCTCTTAATGGTCTAACTGAGTTCCATTAAAAGGCTGACTAGAGTGTGTCATATAATCTACATAAATCAATACTCTGGACAAGCGTCTTCCGAACGCCTGCTATTTTTAGTTTCTATTACGATGAGTTCACTGACCTGAGATGTCTCTTCGCGCTGACATAATTAAATAACAACTGAATGCAGAAAACTAAGGCTTTGGCAAGTCTACGATCGCTTGTAGTCACTAGTGAGACTAAGGTTCTTGTTTTAAAAATCTTGCAGATTTACTTGAATACCAAATAAAAACGGTCATGATTTCCCTTCAGAGTTCAGTCATAATTATGGTCTTTTCAGCCGAAACACGTCAACTACTATATAGATCTCGTTCAGGTGTCACCACAACCACTCCTGTCTGTCTCGCATCCATCAGATTCTCACGACCCTCGCCAGGTCATCGGTCCACCTTCTGGGAGGCCTTCCAACGCTGCATCTTACGGTATTCTGTCACCACACTAGAACCTTTCAAGCCCCATCGATCGCATGTTCTACGAGCAATGTGCCGAGCCGGCTGCCACTTAAGTTTGGCGATTCTTCAAAGTTCAGTATATTGAAGGTTTTAGTGTATATCGCTTCTAACAAAAGAAATTCTGGCCCCTTTTCTTTCCCCAAAAGAAATATGGCCCCTAATCAAGGAAAGTTTGTCAACAAATATCTTTCTTGCAAACAATTAGTTGTAGAAATCGAATCTTACGCAAGGTCATGTTAGAGCACTAATACCTATACTTAATTACTGTTGCTCGGTCACAACTTAGTAAGTGCTTTGTTATCTTTACACATCTTAACCGACACGCTATCCCCAAATAAAAATCTACTTTGTTTCTTAGACGTTATGGTAGGTTTTAGCGTGCGTGTGAATGTAAGATAAGTTGGATGTTGTAATACAAACAATGTGGACAGTGAAGCCCTATTGTAAATGAATCTATGTACGTAAAAATCGATATTGCGTTGGCGGATGCTCGCTCAAGGGCGAAACGTATTAAGTATCTACTCCTCAATCGAGCGGTTTGCATGCCTATCAGCAGCTAACGTGCGTAGCTTTCCCACCAGTTCGATATACATTACTAGTCAACATCGCTCTTAAGAAAAACTGTTCTTAGAAAACCGACAGTGGATCAACAATTTTAGTCATTGATTTTTCGTCCTTTCGTTATATGTTTGGTGTTTCTAATTATTCTGGGTATCTTAATGACTATCACTAGTTTCTTTTGGCGGTAGTTGATAAATGGTTTTTCTTTAAAAAGTAATTTTAGTTAAAGTTATTATTTCACGTATGTTGCTCAAGTAAACACGACTCACTCGATTATAATTGCAGCGATCAAGCTGCCATTATAATCGAAAAATTGAAAGGGAATCGTTTGTCTTGGTATGGTCATGTGAAGAGGAGGGATGAAACGCATGTTACTAAAAGAGTTATGAGTTTACATGTGGATGGATGGAGAGGGAGAGGGAGACCAAAGAAAAGATGGATGGATTGTGTGAAGAGTGATATGAAAGAAAAGGAAGTTAGTGATAGCATGACGAATGACAGGGCAGAATGGAAGAAAAAAACATGTTGCGCCGACCCCAAATAACACGGGACAAGGGCAGGAAGATGATGATGATCAAGCTGCCATTAATGAATCATTTTTTACCTTGGTCATAAGAAATAAGACCCTCTCTAGGGAATAGGGAGAAGTCCCTATTATCATATTTTGTTGATACTGGACCAAAATCAGGATCCTTTTTTTTATTCTTGATAGTTTCGCGCTTGACCACTATCCCACCTGATGTAAATCGACGATGCGGTCGACGATGGAACGCGCTAACCTAAAAATAACCTATTCACTCTTCGATTTAAAGATTCCCGGGTTGAAGCTATCAGGAAACACAGATTCCGGCAAGGAATTCCACTCCTTAGTTGTACGCGTAATGAATGTGTTCCCAAAACGTTTCGTGCGTATAGGTGGGATGTCCACTATGTACCGGTGGCGCATTGCCGTACGCCTGGTGGTCCGATGAAAGAACGGGCTAGGCGGAATTAGGTTATGCAATTCCGACTCACACTCCCCGAAATGCATATTTTGCCGACACAGTCACTACAGATGCAGTAGCCGTAGATTCCATGACTTAACACGGAAAGTAGGATGTTCCAATTTCAAAAAATCTGTTTGAGTAGTCCGTACTGTTCGACTGCGTGGCGAAAACCTCCTTATCCATTTTTACCCGACTGCGTGACGCAAAGGAAGGTAATATATACGTCAGACAACAGGGGTATGTATGTTTGTCCCTTTGTGGCGCTCTAGATACCAAACGCGTGAGTTGATTTTGATGATTCATCGATCAGTCAATCGATTTGTTTAGCTTGTGAGTTTTACTAAAGCGACATAATAGTAGTCAAAATTCAATATGGCGTTAAATAGACGCCACATTACATTTGAAAAAGAAAAAAAAAGTCGACGAACTACGTCAAGTCAAGAGATATCATCAACTAGGTCTTTTTTTTTTAATTATCTTAACTTTCTTATTTTATATGACTATTTAGGAACGATTTAAAGTTGGTTAGCAACTATTCTCTCTTTTCAAAATAAAAGGCTCGAAGTGACGATTCTAAAAATACATCATCACAAAACGGTAGAAAACAGAGAATTTCTGCAAACCCAAAGCAAAAAAGTATATAAATTCAATCAAATCTGTGATTCATCATCATCATCAGCATTTCAGCCGAAAGACGTCCACTGTCGGACATAGGCCTCCCTCAAATCTCACCATAATGACCGGTCCTGTGCATCTCGCATCCATCAAATTCACACGACCCTCACCAGGTGATCGGTCCATCTTGTGGGAGGCCTTCCAACGCTGCGTCTTCCGGTACGTGATCGCCATTCCAGAATCTGTGATTAAAACTAAAATAAATGCCAGTGCCAACTGCATCAACAGTGTTTGTCATCTTTTCCTTTTTTATTTTTTTAATAATTCTGCCCCTCCTGATAACAATCAAGCTAAAATTCTTGTGAAAAGTACTGGTACCTCTTGGACCAGTTATCCCAACCATCAGGTCATTCAGTTATCCGTTCTCACATCCTCGAATCCACCAAACCGGCTAATTCAATGAAAACCCACAAGCACAATAGACCTTGAGGTATGGCAGGCGGATCCCGGCGTGATTACTATACGTAGTTAGCTAGCTCGTACGTAGGGACAACGCCTAATAGGATTACGTTTTGTTTTCGTTCAGACATAGTAGGAACGAGGTTTTTGCGCAGTTAATTGTAGGAATAATTGGGGTTGATAAGGACTTTGATGAGAGGGAATGGAAGAGGTCAGTGACTGGTCTTAAGCGATGTTTTGATAAGGTCAGGGGTCATCGTCCACTTCGGAAAGGGCTCCTCAGGAAAAAATGCTGGTTCAAAATTGTCGAGGAGCCGAAGCCAACTCGCAGAGGCCCTTTAGATAATTTTAATGGAACATGGTACCAACCGACGATTATCCCACATTATTAATAATTTAGGTTGAAAGCGAAACAGCTTATCTCATGAGGTTCAACCAGTCCCTTCGTGGAACAATTTGTTCATCATGATCGATTTACTACAGAAATCAATATCCTGAACCAAAATATATTATTGTTATAATGAATTTTGAGTAAATTCTGCATCTGTATAAATAGAAAACATAGACAAGAGAAAAATCTAAGAAACTTATATGAAATCCAAAACTCATCTTACGACACAGTGCAATACATTGCCGACCCAACGTAAATAATATAAATATGTATTAGATTAGTTGTTATACTTTTTAATATGTATTAGTTTATTATTTTGTAAGATTATCTGTATTTTTTTTTTGTCTATAGGTTTTACTTGAAGAGCAGTGGTGGCCGAGTGGTTCAAACCCAGCCAGGCGAATTACTTTGTGTAATTTATTTCATCACCACTGCTCTCAAAACGGTGAAAGAAACCATCGTGAGGAAACCGGCATGTCCTAGAACCAAAAATTTGAAGACTTGTGACATTCAGCAACCCGCACTGGGCCCGATTACGGCCCATTCCCTCTCCTTGAGAGGAGGCCCCAGTTCCAGCAGTGGAAACATTAAAAGGCTGATTAGAGGACTATGTTGATTGTTTTTTTTTTCCTTTTCAGTAATTTTAACGTATGTCTGGCAATTTGAGTATTTTCTGCGGCCTACCCAAATGTCCTTTCTTTGGTATTGTTCGTCAAGTCGTTGAGCTCCTTAGTAGTCCTGGGTTGAGCTTTACGAATACTGGCAAATGCTTGCACTGACTGGACCGGTCCACTCAAATTTGTATGGTTCTTTCTTCAAAAGATCATTTCAGACAAATCTGCATGGTTCTCATGTGATTTGACCATTACATATTTACTGCATGGACTTTAAAAGAGACTTTGACCCCTGAGTTTGTTTCGGTGTTTCTTCTCAGGGTAGTCAGCTAGGAAACACCGGCCTCATCTAGTTTAAAAATGAAGAAAAAAAAAATTACGTGTAAAAGTGTGTTTTTAAACCTATTTACAAAATAAATATCATTTATTATCATTATGCTTATTATGCTATTATAGGTTTTACTTACCTGATAATAAAGAACTATTTCTTATTGTACGAAATGGTTAGAAATAAGTATTTCATCATCCCTTCCCTTTTCTTAACTAGTTGGGTCGGTTTCCAGTCCAACCGGATGATGCTGAATACCCATGGTTTACATGGAGCCACTAACTATCAGACCTCCAGAACTCAGTTACTGGGCAACACAATACTCCTTGGGAAGACGAAAGAATTTGGTTAAAAATAAGCATTTATTAGACAAAAACCCATCTGTCAACCGGATTAAGTTTCTATTTCTGTTTAATCTACACTTAATGAAACCATAATATGCGTATATAATATATAAACCTGCTGTAGTGTCATCGCAGAGCCCATCTAACAATACAGTATGACACAAAGGTCAACCGCTCGTCACTTCGACCTCTAGCTCGACGGAAGAATAATACGACAGAATGCCGTCATTAACAACAGTTTTTATATATTAAAATCAAGTTATTTGATTTTATGATTAGATTCTGGAGTGTCGACTGCGTACCAAAAAACGCAGCGTTTGAATGCCTCCTACAAGGTGGACCGATGACCGGAGGCCTCTTAAAGCGATCCATTTGACAACCAAAATTAAACTGTTAAAGGGAGCTAGCTATAAAAGGTGTACAGCTTCATCCCTCTCTCTTGCTTGCTCCCTTGAAATTTTAACACATCATGGTAAGGCTGTGGTGAAGGTCGTGGAAATCCGATGGCTATGAGACGCACAGGACCGGTCGTTGTGGAGACAATCAGGTCTATGTCCAACAGTGGACGTCTTTCGGCTGAAATGATGATCTATAAAATGGAGCGGAGAACTCTAATATTACGATGCAGGATTTTGAATTTTAATTCTTAGTTGGTATCGTAGGTGTCGCCACACGTCTGCTGCCTACTTTGTTGAACGCTCGTCCTCATCTTAACGTTTATAAATACCTACTGCTCTTCGTAGTGAACCTGTAAAAAGGCAGTAAAAGCTACCATTTGCTAAACCATCGGTTACTGCATCCATAAGTCCGTGTTTTACGAACGGCAACTTTGTTACACTTATACACTATGGTTGAATCTGACAGAATTATTTTGTTTTTTGTTTGAGACTATCAGCAGAAAGATTTTAGCTTGTGCCAACTTTTAGGCCTCCCCCAAACGTTGCCATAAAGACCTGGTCATGTGCGTCTTACATCCATTGGAGTCCAGCGACCCTCATCAGGTCAACGTTCCACCTTTTGGCAGGCCTTCACATTGTGCTTTTCATTTAAGGGGGGGGGAGGGGGTTGCCATAATCGTCACGCTTGGCAAGCGGGTTGGCAGTGTGGTTGTTGCAATACACAGAGTGTGCTGCTGTCCATTTTTCTAGAGTGAAGCAGTTGCCTAGAGGCCAAACACCCGTCTGGTTGAAGGATTATGCCTTTTCAATGGAGGTTTGGGGAGGTTTGCACCCTATTCTGGATACATGTAAAGACATACAAAAAATTTAATGTTGATCTATTTTGGAAACCATTGCTTGCAAAATCCTCTATTCGAAGGAGTATGTATGTCTAGATACATATATGGCTCTTAAAATAAAATCGTATTAACTTTCCAATTGACTGGCCTGTTGGTCTAGTGGTTAGTAGCCCTGACTGCTATGCCGGAGGTCGTGGGTTCGATTCCCACCCAGGACAAATATTTGTGTGATGAGCACGATCATTTGTTCTGTGTCTGGGTGTAATTTATCTATATATGTTTGCTTTTAGAAATATATAAGTATGTTTATCAGTTGTCTAGTACCCATAACACAAACTCTGCTTAGCTTGGGACTAGACGTCGTTGTGTGATTGTTGTGGAATATTATATTATTATTATTATAATTTCATACAAAGCTTACAGAACCTTTGTCAACAATACTACAGCACACGATTATTTCGCTAAGAGCCTTCCAATTATCATCGCGTCGCGGTCCCCGATAACTGTGATCATTTCAAACCTCCATTGTGTCATATAACTACCAACCTTTTATTATATTTTCATTGATAAATAAAACCGAGACAACTTCCACTGAACATTGGACCCTATGATGTAAGGATTAGAGTCCGGTTCCAGTTGTTTCGTGTAACGCTTATTAAAATTAGGAACAGACATGTGCAGTAATATAGAGTGGTAAAGGATAGTGTGAATCACGATGTTTACATTAAATTGGACAGTTCGTGATTGGTACAGTTTGATGAGGGATATTATGCGCATTTTATTTGAAAGATAACATAGGGGATAGGATGAGTAGACAAAAACATTGCTATAGAGGATAATAGAGGATATACAAGTTGACGAAAAACCTACTGGAACAAAACAATATTTTACTAAGTTTTTTTTTTTAGGTG
Source organism: Mythimna pallens (assembly GCA_961205895.1). Lineage (NCBI taxonomy): Eukaryota > Metazoa > Arthropoda > Insecta > Lepidoptera > Noctuidae > Mythimna > Mythimna pallens. The sequence continues at coordinate 24,516,877 of OY540828.1, read as the reverse complement.
GGAAAACCATCTTATGACAATTCTCGCTCTTAGGCGGAGCGAGAAATAGTGTCAGACTTTTACTGAGTAAAAACCCACTCCTGTTCCTTCTTTGCCTTCGTCCCAGGGGGCCCCAGTAGGCTTCGACCCTGTTGGGCCCCTACGATTTGCTGACATCTCCTTGAGGCGCGCGTGGAACAGTACGCGCCGTCGACGACTTGGGAATATTTAACTAGGTGAGAGCACCACCGGGATTTTGACCTTTGACTCTCTAGCTCAGTTTAAGTCGAAAGCCAACCACATTGGTTCATAATTTCACGTTTAAATTTATTTTTAAAGATCTTCCAATTCAATATAATTATTTTGTTACTTATTTGAGACCTAATTTGTAATTAAATTGCTGTAATATCTAATTTATTATTTACATTTTATTTTATACGTTATTGTTGGTATCTATAATTTCATTGTTTTAATTTTTTAATTTAATTTATTCAAAATAATAATATTATGTGAATTTGTAATTTTGAATAACCACTATAGCTGTGAATGTTGTGCATGCTTACTAATTGATCTGTTTACATAGCACCATACTCTGAATATATCATTTAGAATATTTTGTGAACAGGTTGTCTTTCTACTTAGCAAGCCATGCGAATGTTATCTACAAAATGATCATTTATTTCAGAAAAGTTTAATTAAAACGTTCAAGCAGTTCTGTTTAAAGCAGGATCGGCCTTAAATGTTGCAAGGTCTTCATTATATCATAAAAAATGTTTTGTATCACGCAACCTTTTATTCTCAAAATCTACTGCGGGCGGAGTAATTCAACTAAACTGTCTGGGAATAAAATATCGAAAACAGACTATGATAAATGGCTGGGAAGACATTTCGTAATATAACTGCCCGAGGCTTCTCGTCAATGAAACAGATCGTATTTTTTTATTATTAGCCCTGATTATGAACGTAGGGAGAGTAAAACTATGTATAGATCATAGTACGATATTCTGTAGTATCTACTCTCATAAAAGAATAAGGAAAACATCGTGACGAAACCGCCATGTCATAGGTTAGTTCTAGGCAAACGTGCTCCATTGTCGGCCACCTCCACCCACATCGCTTACCATCAGGTGAGATAGTGGTCAAACGCGAGCCTATGCATAGTAAAAAAACAACTAAAAATTCGAAAATATGTTACATCCGCCAACCTGAACTGGGCCCACATGGTGGATCCGTAATTCATTCCCTTTCTTAAGAGAAGACCTAAACATCAGCAGTGGAAACATTATAAGGTTTATTATGTTAATATTACATATCGATGGCTTAGAGTGAAAACCTCGAGCATGCAATTTTAGGTATTTTTTGTTTTATTATTTTTCTGAAAAGAAAAGCTGGTAACGCATAATCTTTACGCAAAATTTTGATTTGATACTCGTAGCGCCATCTACGATCTTGAATGCATACTTTGATCGAGTGGGTTTGGTGTGATAACTTCGCTATGGCGCGTCAAAACTTGTGGAAAAAAAAAACAAGAGAAACAAGCGTTTGAAATAAAGCAATAGTTTTAAATATTTGAATAAAACACGTAAAAGCCTATTATAATTACATGATAATAAAGGTCTATTTTGTTTTTTTATGCCTCCTGAAAAGTTACGTATTTCACAGTTACAAGGTATTCAATATAAGTATTTATCGATATTTACTTACCATATAGGAAAAGGTGTGAGCTTTTAAAATTACTGCCGCTTACGACATCAATAATTGCTCCTTTCAGCAACTATTGACAAACAAACACATTTCGCGTTCACGTTCCCTTCTATGTATTCTATAAGCTGTCACCGTCTCCTTCGTGACGCGTCTTATTTGTGTAATAGCAGTAATAGCCACACTATTTGGTAAGAGATTGCGATAAACGCTTTAATTTATAAATAAAGCTAATACAAGTACACAAAAACGCAAACATGGGAGACTTTATTGTAATAGCCTACAATATAGACGTAAGGAAAAGATAGCTGCAGCTTGCTAAAGAATATCAAATCAAATCAAAAACATATACTTCAAATAAAACATTTACAGGTACTTTTGGATTGGTTTGTGGAGAAGAATGTGTAAGAAACTCGATGGACACTCTTTTAATGTAAAGCTAAATTCCAAAGTGTACGTTCTAAAGAGTGAGTAAGGAGAACCAAGGTTACAGACATACCCCGAAGAATCATCAAACTTGAGTGGTAGTGGGCAGGGCACATTGCTCGCAGAACAGATGGTCGATGGGGACGAAAGGTTTTGGAATGGCGACCACGTATCGGAAGACGCAAGCGTTGGAAGGCCTCCTACAAAGTGGACCGATGGCGGGAATCCGATGGATGCGAGACACACAGGACCGGTCATTGTGGCAACATTTGGGGGAGGCCTATGTCCAACAGTGGACGTCTTTCGGCTGTAATGATGATGATGATGACGTTCTAAAGCGTAGATGTTTATAGAGTAGAACGTGCAAGAAATTCCTAAACTTTTTTTGCGATTCAGAAAAATTTTCGTAACTCAATTCGGGAATTGAACTGTTTTCATAGGTAGGTACTCGTAAGTTTGTACGGAAAAAGCGTGGGGTGCATATAATGTCAATAATTATGAACATTTTATTGACAGATGAGTAGAAGGATCATCACTTTGATAATATCTTAAAAAACACTTTGAATGCACCCCACGCTTTTTTACAATAATATACATTTATTTCTTATGTACACTATTCTTAATCCAAATTTATTAAATTTTATTTTCTATTTTTTTAGTTGGATTTTCTATAAAAGCGTGTTTTTCTAGTTTTTTTAAACTATTATTTTTAAAACTACACTAACTATATTTGATACTACTATAAAGTTACACAAAAAAATAACTAATACACACTAACAACGAAACTATCGGATCAAGTTCGCACATAATGTCCCTCGTTTAGATCATTAGATCGTTACCAAGCAGAAGAACGTGATAATGACTGTCAAATATCTTGCTAATGTCACAAAAAGACTAGATACCTAATCTTCCATAATCGTTCGAAGCTACAAAAAGGAACAAAACAAACCCAAATAAGCTAAACAATTAAAAACATATGAATGACGTCACTAAGCATAGCACTCTTACCTACCTCAATGCAAATCGAATTGATACGAAAATATAACAGAGATACTACGTAACTGAATGGTGTGCCAACGCGCTTGGCTTAAGTCCAGCTCTTCCAATCTCTGCCGCGTTGCGAAGTAGGTGCGGGCGGGTTAGTTACTAGAGCACTAGCAATTGATACACAAGGGAAAGGTACGACAAAGAAATTGTAGCCACTGTTCGTTGGCAGATAAATTATTCAGTGAGGCTCGTAAGTAATAAAAGGGCTTTTTCTAATCTAAAAAATCTTGCGTCACAGTATTTGTAATCGAATTCTTCTGAAACGGCTTCACCGGTTTTTATTAAATTTTTTGTATATATTTGGTAGGTCTGAGAAAAGATAGAGATTTTTTTTTTTATTGTTACAAACTAGTGCTTGACTGCGATTCCATCTGATGGTAAGCAGTGATGCTATAGTTGATGGTAAAGCGCACTAGTTTATTATTCACTCTGTCTGAAAGACACCTACATTATAAATAGTACTTTTTGACTTGCTGTAATCCTACCTAATGTTAAGTAGTGATGCAATCGATGCAATATATAAAATTACTCGCACCAGTCGGTTTGACAGCCGACCTAAACTCATCTATAACAATCTTCTTTTTTCAAAAATATTTTTTTGTTTTGTTTATTTCTTTAATTTATAATGTGCCGGTTTTAAACCTTTGTAGTAAAGTGGCCATACAGCAGCTACTTTCATGTCTTCACATGAATAGTTAATTTGCTTGCCATTAGAAAATGGATGTAAACATTCTAATGTTTTTGTAATATTTGGCAGCAAATGTATCAAGTCAGCCTTCTCGGCAAACTTCGCTGAGGTAGTTAACACTACAGTAAAATTCTCAGCTCCATTTTACTCAAATTACGCCTGATGATTCCACATATTGTCAAGTTGCACAGGCACTTGAGATACAAAACTAGTCCAATTTTACACATCATCAACATCACTAGGAGTTAATTTGTTAATAATTAAAACAGCCACTGAACTTCACTCATATCCCGCCAAAAACTCCCCACCATTTACTAAGTTTTAAATTTCTGTAGTATATATGCGGTTATATTGTGACCTTTCAGTTTTACCTTTATTAAGTAGGTACCGTTCATGAGCTTAAAACAAAGCTGTTACATTATATCAAATTGTCGTAACATATCACTGTTAATCAAAATCCAGTAATACCTTCCACGAAGTATACCGAGTTTTTTGAAATACTTTCCTGTTTTTGCTTTCTTGTCCGGATCTTCCCGACAGGTTTTTGTCATCGACTCTTGCTGCAACCTTTTTTTATCATACTATAATATTTCCTTTAAATTATGCCTTATGTTTCTTGAAAGACCAATTATTCATATGAATGATGAACACGATCATTTGTTCTGTGTCTGGGTGTAATTTATCTATAGTATGTATGTATTTAAAAATATATAAGTATGTTTATCAGTTGTCTAGTACTCATAACACAAGCTCAGCTTAGCTTCGGACTAGACAGCGTTGTGTGATAGCTGTGAAAAAAAAAATATCCTGCAGATGTATCCTAGTAGTGATAGGACTTCCAGGATTAAATCAAGTTGAACAGCCCCGTAGGGAAATAGTCGTTGGTATTTGCATAGTCCAAGAATGGTCCGCTAACCGTAGAAGGTTATTCAGCTACATTGAAGGAAACTTATGTCGGTATTCAAAATATGAACTGTAAGATGCTCTTTTATTAAAGATTATTTCGTCTTAGTAGAAAGAGAAAAACAATACACAAGACGTGTATTGTATTTCTCTTTCTCTTCTTCTTATTTCTAACTAGCTTCTGCTAGCGGCTTTACCCGCGTGGATGCAAAAAATATTATATACTTATGTCATTCGGTGTTAAATTATCATTTTACTTTTTGAGTTTATTTATTAAATACAAAAATACAAATATTTCCTCTTTATAATTTGAGTATAGACTAATCTGTCGTGAACGTCCTTTGTTATGTTCATGCATCTCATCCAAAATTGTTCAATCAATGCAATCCATATCTTTGTGACATTAAACAATATTTGTATATGATAAACGGCTCGTCTAAAAATAGTACGGATTTAAATATACGAACAACCTTGGCATTTGGGTAGTGACACCAATCTGATTGCGGATATTCCGAACTTTTATTATTATTTTATATGTATTTGTCTTCTGCGTTACAATTACGAGTATATATAAGATTTGTTTTAGTTGCGACATAAGCATAAGTTATATTTTTTTAATGCGCTCTGTCGTTTTAATGTTTTTTGTAAAAACTATTTTTTTTTCCAATTTCTAAGATTTTCTTCAATATCCTGCATAAACCAGAACCAAGTAAAAAAAAAACAATTCTAGATGGGACAATTAATAACTACAACGCACAGAGAGGTGAATTTGCTTCCAAATGTATGTAGAAATAAGATTAAAAATAAAGCCCATAAGACCGAATTAACATTTACAACATAAAATGACAGATTTTCACGAATGATTTAGTACTGTTCCATTCTTATTACCAATCGCTTCTAACATTCCTCTGCAAAGGTCAAAGAGTAAATGCCTCCCCGATTCCCAATCAATATCCAATTTTCAATGGAGTAATATCCCAAAAATGTTTACATTTCCATCTGCTTTTTCATCCTAAAAACACCCTCATCTGTAAAAAAGATAAATAACCTCCCACGCGTATTGGCCAATATGAGTTCATACTTATGAAATACATATCTACATATAGTAAACACAGTATGTTATACGTAATACTCTTACGATTTTCCGGGTCATCAAACCTTGGTAAAAAATAAAAGTGTGTGCAACAAGTTCTGCTTGTGAGCCTAAGGAACGATGCCTGATCGGTTTTGTTTCGGTTTATTTTTTATGCTCAGAATAACATATTGAGTAATACCAGTAATATGCAGAGTACACGTTGAGTGTACGTTTTGTAGGACAAACAGTGCGAGGATTGATTGGTTGTTTGTTTTTGATAAGCAAGACTTTATTAAGAAATGAGAGAACTGACGAAGGTGAAAGAGTTCACTACAAACATTCGAGATAGTGTTGTAAGAGTATTGTGTTTACAATTTTAGTGTATAATAAAGTGTTGTATTATTTGTTCTGTCTATCTTTCATTCAACATTTATTAAGAATGTAGTATTACAACTGTTGGAACAAAGGGCTCGTCTATTAGGGTTAATACGCCGACTCCTAATTCACCTTCATGGTTTTGTTCAAGATCAGCTTATCAGAAATGATATCCGCCACCTATTAATACTCAATTGTTGTTTTCTACAGGCCTATCTTAATTGATGCTTTTCCAATCGATCATTATACCAACGACATCTAGCATAAGTTCGCTTATCTCTAACAAATCGATGTATCTGTTCGTCATGTTCAGACTTATCGCTATCTTGTTTAGCTTTAGTAATATGAGCAAAAATATGTTATTCAAATTGTACATCGAATAATTTATTATTCATATAAGCAAGTTTTATGATCCAAGTTCTGCTATTAAAAACATGAATAATTTGGTTTCACTCAAATGTTATCTTTTGATATCGCTTATCTTATCTCGTCAAGGCTGGGGAATAAGCACCTGTAGCTTTTCTATGTTATTTGGAACATCATACCTAAACGGGACCATAGATGACATCCTGGGTGAATAAAAAATTGTGATACTCTCAATATCTATGCTAATTTCAGATACAGTTGAAGTGAGTGTACTTTTTGATTGGTCCAAAATCTTTGTCAAGCGTAGGTTGATCATTTATCATTCAATCTCCTCGCCGTGAATGATTTTCCTTGTAGAGTGAGTCTTTTAGGCTGATCATAATATTGGTCTCTACGTCCCCGCGGTTGCGTTATGGATATTCTGCATACTGCTCTGAGCCTGTACAACTTAAATAAACCTTTGCCATTATTCAATTGGTTGATACACAATGTAGTCGTCTAATAAAAAGTTGTACAATATACGCACGTTGCACTTGACGAAGGACGCTCTCGTCAATCATAATAATGACAGTGTTGCAGGCGGCCATGATGGGCCGGACGTGACGTCAGAAGGACGTAGTGGTGTGCTGTTTGTTAGTATCACTGTAGTGGATGAAAATTAGCAGAGAGGAGGTAATAAGATTGCTCGTGTTTGTGTGTGAAAGGGTTGAGGCATCAGGATCACATTGTGAGATGATTCCAACTTGTGTAAGAGCCTATGAAAAGATATTGTTGCTGTTAACCATGATATAATCATTTATTCTATATTAAAACGTTGTGCCGTTAAAAAGTATAAGGCCTATAAGTCCTTAATTTTTTTTATTAGACCTTGGAGCTGTTCCCTTGCGACCGATGGAGAACGAAGAGGCAGTTATGTCGCGTTTTTTGGTACTTGTAGTAAGCCTACTAATTAAATGTGTGTTGTACGATAAAAAAGTTCTTATCTGAGTAATTACTGTTTTTTTCGGAACTAATTAGTATTAGAGGGGGAAGTGGTGTTGATGAGAAACCTTGAAGTGTCTGGCGGTGTAGACAAAAGCGTGATGATTTGACGTGGACTTAGCGCCTATATGACGTTGATATGTGGTAGTAGGTAGTATTACAATTTAATTAACCTTTTCACGAACAAGAACTGTCAAACTGCAGAGGCGCCATAAACAAAATGGTGGCGGGAATATGACTTTTTACAAATAAAAACGAAAAAAAAAAATTTGAGGGTAGAGATTATAAAATATAATGCGTTCAATTTATAGGAAATTTATCCAAGAACGTAAGTAATCAAACTTGTTCATGCAAAAGTAGTCTCTAAGTGTTGAAAATAGGGCCTACAATGAAGTGGGAGAGAGCGAACGCCGGCGGTCGCTTGACTTTCGGCCGAATGCGCGATGACGTCACGCCGTGCGACCGCCGGCGTTCGCGTGGCTCTGAAAAGGACAGGGACAATATACTGTATTATCTTTTGTTTTACTCAAATACATTCATATGGATCGAATTGAGTGCAGAGTTCTGTTTGTTAGCACGTGTATGATTGTAATACATCTATATAATTAGATTATAGTTTCTCGATATATTGTGAAAAATCTTTTTGTGTACGATAAATCACATCCAAATTCAATAATTTCCAATACAACCGTGTTTCATTTAAAAAATAATAGTTTACAATTTCTCGCCGTATTTTACAATTTTATGGCATATGCAATTTTCCGGTAACATATATATTATAATAAGTAGCATACCCACCATGCTTCCTACTTGGACTGGAAATTCAGAAGCTGTTGAGCTTTTTTAATAGTAGGTACCTTTAAAGTTCTGTGGACAATTCAGGATTCCGGTTCAAACACCCACAAATCTATTACCTGTATTAGAATTAGTTGCACTGTCAAGCCTAACAAGGATTCAGTATTCTAACAATAACCTTAACAAATCAAATTCACTTGAAGACAGAAACATGATACAAAAAACTCAACTTAAAGCAGTTACTAAAATATTGGAGCAAAAACGTCAATTGACCTTAAAAGATGTAAACAGGATAATGATAAATTAAAACGTTAGCTGCGTTATGTAATAATTGTTTGTTTTCACTTTTTGTTCGTGTTCTGTTTGTGTTTAAGAATAGCTAGTCTTCGTTTTGTTTTATACGGATTGCTTGTTGCACGATTGTTGATATTATGTTGAATCAAGGTTGGTTTTAAAACCTCATGAGGACCTTTGGTGTTTTTGTTCGATATGGATAGACACTGTACTTTTTGTAATTTATTTGACCACTGGTTTCATGGCGTCGAAGTAAAGCAACGTGGGAAAACCAGCCTGTGTATGTCCTTGAGTAAAAAATTTGAAAATATTTGACGTGATCCGCACTGGTCCCGCGTGGCGAATTTCAATCCACTCCCTTTAAAAGAAAAAAGGCCTGTGTTCCTTCATTTATACAAGTGACGCTTGACATTTTGCAGCTACTTGAAAATCGTCTAGATTATAGTACGAAAATTCTTGTATGTCTACATGCAACAATAGTTCTTGTAACAAATTATGGAATTTAAGCGATTATTTAACAGTTACGGTAGTAACATTACATTCAACTCTTCAAATTCTTTCCCCACGTCTGGATATTGCATTCATGAATTCAATATGATTTCAATATTGTTGATGATATTTTAAAGCGGCTTGAGAATGCAGGGATAACTTCTGTATCTAGCTTTTCGCTTGAAAAATGTGAAGGATTTTCATATCAAGACATATTGCCGTAAGTGAAATCATTTTTATTATGATATTTCTATATTTGGCGAGATTAACTTGATGTTTTTGTTTGATTCACATGGCATCTCGTTGTAATTCTTCATCCTCTTCATAAACTTTTTAAAATCTATGTAATATAAAGCATGCATTACCAGTCTGGTCTAGAAATTATAACGCTTTCTAGCTAATATGGAATGCTACTACCGTTAATTTTATTTTTCCATTATATTTTTCTTTCCATAATATTTACAAATTTTATACTACATAGCTATTACACATTTTTAGTTTTTTTTTTTTTTTCGTATCACTCCTCACACAATTTATCCAACTTTTCTTTGGCTTCCCTTTCCTTCTCCAACCACCTGCATGTATATTCATAACTATTTTAGTAACATGCAGTATTCACTAATAAAAAGAACAACAAACTTAGAAGGTTTTTGAATTAGTGTTTTTGTTATAAGTTTTTTTTTGTACGAAGTTGGGGCATGTCACTGTAATAGATAAGTGCATTTATGACACAAACTATACTGTCTACAGTATACCCAACAGATCAGATACACTTATCGTTCATAAAGGTGCAACATTACCCAAGCGGTTACAAGACGCTCCCGACACGTGTGAGCGATGGCCTCTCCGCGGCGCGGCGTGGTGCTAAAGTGGGTTCACAAAGTACACTCCTTCATACAAGTTATATGTTCTTGTCGTAGGATAGACGTTATGAAGCTGGGAAATGAATGGATGCTTCTTCCAGTGGTGATTACATTAAGTTTAATAAGTATATGGTTTGATTTGTTTATAGGAAATATTAATTAGAGATGTTATCTTGATGATATAAGTTTGAATGCAATGCAATGTTACGTTATCAAAGATATTTCATTATAGTCTTCCATTTGGTTCTTCTTCATATGGCCAGTAAGCATTTGGCCATCTATGCAGTTCATTAGCCTTGTGTAAATACTGGAAGATGTAGGTGGTTGTGAAAGACTGGCAGTAAAACAGGTGAAGCTATCCTGCGAAGAGGCGCTGTGTTTGAGATGGATCGAACAAGCCTCATCCTTTTCTATTAACAGGTTTTATCATTCTTCTTCTCACAACTAGATTTATTAGTGGTTGGAGCAATGTGACTTCCTCTTACGTTCGCCTCTATGAGTGGTTGTCTTAGTAGTCCCCTTTTCTAGATATATCACTTTTCATTCCATTTAAAACACCGATATTTAAATGAATATCCAACGAACATTGCATACACACGCCAGTCTGTTATAACATAGTTGCTAGATGTTACTATTTTTAAAACGTCACATACACTACCCAATGGAATTCCCCATCGCCATTATGAAGATCATAAACAAATCAGTGCGTTACTCACCAACGATGCATAAGTAAAAAAAAAATCTGGAAGTTGGTTTAGAAACAATATACTTTACAACATCTGCAGACTAAACATATCCTTCGCAAATATGTAGTAATAATGATAATAAGATGTCTTCCTTCTTATAATTCGAAGATTAATTATAAGAAGGAAGACATCAGACACATTGGAATTAATATCACAATTCGTTAATAATCACCTTTGAATACAAACAAACAAACAAGGAAATAATAGACGACATTGTATTACCATAACATTAGGCACACGACGGAAATATAGTTCGGCAACATGATACCGATCTCGACAGCGCTCGATATCGAAAGTAAATAGTAAATATAACGAATGGCAGCGCCGCCGCACGAAATGTGCGTCCACCCTGAGTTATTTTTAAGCTGCATTTGATAGGGCTGTCAGATTCGCATTCGCTGAAACGCATGTTACTAAAAGAGTTATGAGTTTACGTGTGGATGGATGGAGAGGAAGAGGGAGACCAAAGAAAAGATGGATGGATTGTGTGAAGAGTGATATGAAAGAAAAGGAAGTTAGTGATAGTATGACGAATGACAGGGCAGAATGGAAGAAGAAAACGTGTTGCGCCGACCCCAAATAACACGGGATAAGGGCAGGAAGATGATGATGATGATTTAATAGGGCTGGCAGATTCGTAATTTAGAAATTAGGAATATCTATAAAACCTTTTACAAAAAAGTACGGTTAGTGTCCACCCTTACAGTATTGACACCTATACGATTCGGACTAAGCGTTTCGCCTCGTCGTTTATACACCACGTACTGGAATCAATAATCAAAGAACTGGAATAATTTGCTTGTTGCGGTTTTCCCGTTCGATTATAATTTAGATGTCTTCAAGACTAGAATGCTCTTAATGAACTAGTGCGCTTCACCATCAACAACTGCATCACTGCTTACCATCAGGTTGGATTGCAGTTAAGTACAGGTTAATATCATTAAAAAAAACTGACTTTTATTTTAATTTCGGAAGTCGATGTTTTTTTGTTTTGCTTGAGAAACCTTTTTTAGAAGTCAGATCAGACATTGGTCAAGGAAAATATCATGACGGAATCTGTATTTAAAGTCAATATGAATGAGCGTGGTGATTAATATCTGTATCTCTGTAAGATCCAAGTCAGCTGAGTCGTTTTTCCGTGATCTGTTGAGCTTCATTGGCAGTTTTGCGGAGTTCCTGATTTTGTGAATAATAGTAATGTTGTGTTTGTTTGTATTTGTGTCAAATAAAAGTATTATATTTCTTTCTCTATTTAGTATTATCTTCTTTTCTTGCTTTTCGTTTTCTTTGTTAAACAATCTTGTATGTGTTGTTTGAAGAACTTCTATTTGCTCTTTTCTCGCTTAGTCATCACATCACTCATCATCCCTCTTCGATCCTTAAACCGATTTTGGGTTGGACCGACTCAATTTTAATTCTTCCTTTATCTGTTTGCCACTCTTGTTCAATCGTTCCTTTTTCGCTAAAAACAACCGGTCTTCCATTCAAACATTGTCGTGTGAAAATAATTCGATACTTGTGTGTTATTGAATTGTTACAAACGTATTGAAAAACAACCGCAATTTCGATGAGAGCGAACAAAAACAGAGGTTGATTTTAAAATTTTATTTTTGTGATGGAAATTTTGTTTGTTATAAATTTTTACTGCAGCCCACGCAGCCAAAAGGGCAATTACAAATGTGGTCTACTGCGTTGAAAATACAATGTTTGTGAGAGTATAAATAGACTTACGGGTAAACGATTTGATTCAACGTGTTTGTTTTTGTAGACCTTATCTTCTCAATTGATATGTTATCTATATAGGGTAAAAGGTTTTACGGTTTACAGATACTTTGTGTGTGTAAGTTCGTGTGGACTTTGAATCAAATCGTAGAATGTTTATTTTTTAATTAATCTCCTACCCTAATCCTAATTTTTTTGGTTAATTTCTCCTTCTTCTTTTCCTACATGTTGGTTATTTTGTTGTCATCTCAATATTCACCTTATTTCACCTTTATTTTTAAACGGCTTTGTTTAACTTGATCTGTCAATCTTAATATAACATTTATCACACTACATAGCAATTTTACGTCCTGGTTAATTTCGCATAAAATCACGCAAAACAAAATTCATTGCGATACACCAATACAAATACTTATACTAACCCCTTTATACTAACTAAAGTCAACAGGTATTCTTTCTAACCACAGTCAACGAAGGTCCATAACTAATCATGACCTTTTTAACCATAGTCATCAAAGATCTAAGATTAATCACGACCTTCTTAACCATAGTCAAATAAAGATTCAACATTAGTCATGTCCTCTCTTACCATATTCAACAATAGTCAATTATTATTCTACTTCTCTCCAGTCACACAATTCGAAAGGAAACGAGAGAAAAAAAAATACTAAGAGAGTTTTGCTAATTGACTAGGGATAGAGTTACGTGAGGATCACTAAAGATGGAGCTGTTCAAAACTTGTTCCAAAGTTATAAATAGACCTGGAATCTGTAGCAACCCTATCAAGTGGAAGTGTGTACTGGAATTTAGGAGGCGTTTGCATTTTCCACCATATACCATGAGCTTTTAATGCGATCTATTTGACGGCTTAAACTGAACTGTTAAAGGGATCCAACTATAAGGGGAGTATAGCTCCAGCCTTCTTTCTTGCTTGTACGATTGACATTTTAACAGCACATGGTAAGGCCTTAGATCGAAACATAATTCAGTTAATAATAATAATATTCCACAACTACGACACAACGCCGTCTAGCCCCAAGCAAAGCAGAGCTTGTGTTATGAGTACTAGAAAACTGATAAACATACATATATATTTCTAAATACATATACATATTATACATACATATATACATATTATAGATAAATTGCACTCAGACAGAACAAATGATCGTGCTCATCACAAAAACATTTGTCCTGGGTGGGAATCGAACCCACGACTTCTGGCATAGCAGTCAGGGCCACTAACCACTAGACCAACAGGCCAGTCCATCGACCAGATATATCGACCCTGCTGCGAAGCTGCTTTACGTTTTATGTCATATTATGACTCACGTATTTTCATAGCTACAGCGTAAAACAAAATTGCGTAATATGAAGTAGTGTTTTCAGCTATCTGAGTGATTTGCATTTTTAGAATTTTTCCATGACATGCATTTTAAACAAACATGTGATTTGCAATTTACAGTTTACATTTAGGTATCTGTAAATTGACATAATTTTTCCTTTTTTTCAACTTATTAAAGTAGAAATTATCAAATGAAAAGTCCCTAATATTCAGATCCGAGGGAATTTTAAAGTGGCTGAAATTCAGCATAAGATGCGAGAAGACCGCTTGCGATGGTATGGGCATGTAAAGAGTAGAAACGAAGACCACATGACTCGCGGCGTTTTATCCATAGAAGAGGGCAAAAGAGGAAGGGGTTTTTATTGTTGTTTTTCCTGCGGGAGTCTCAAATAAATGTTTTTTTTCTTTCTTTCTTTCTATCTTTCACTCTTTCTAGTACGTAGACGCACCGTAGTAGATACTAACACTTATTTCTGCAATATGCCATGCCTTTACTTAGATGTAGGTACATCAAGCTTGTCAAATTAAACTTTTTGAATTTTACTTGCTTTATAAAGAATATGATGCAAGAAAAGAATACATCATCATCTTATATAAAAGGAGAAACTGACTGACTGACATATCAACGCACAGCTGAAACCCTAGGAGCGTGAAATTTTACACAAAGTTTCCTTTTATAACGTAGGCGAGCACTAAAAGAGGATTTCCCAAAATTCACCCCATAAGGGGATGAAACGGGGGTCAAAAGTTTGTATGGAGAAACCGAATTTCTCGCGGGCGAAGCCGCTGGCAGAAGCTATTAATAAATATATTTCATCATGTTGCATCATAATAACTTTTTTTTCATAATTGATCTGCAGAAGTAGTGAGTTAAGCCAGTGCAACCCTAGCCTGGTGTTAGCTAAGCCGATCGCCTTTCACGGAACTGTTCACAAGGCCGCGCGTCGCGTGCCCGCGCGCCCCCCGTGCCGTTGCGCTGCGCTGGCGCAGGCTCGCTGCCACTTTACTATTGGTATTATAACTTTTTTTTTCGTTTAGCTATTCAACTCAGCCCCTCGCAGTACACTTTTGGACATAGGCCTGAATCTTTCCCGATAACTACAACCTTCTTTAAGTCAAGTGTGAATAGGTTACTCCTAGGCAAGTGCGCTCCATCGTCGACCGCATCGTCGCTTTTCATCAGGTGAGATAGCGATCAAGCGCAAACTTATCAAAATAAAAATAAAAAAAAACTTGGATCCGCAGTCTATTATGAGTTTTCCAGATTGGCTATTGCAGTTCGCGTCCACTGTTGAACATGGGCCTCTCCCAAGTATCGCCATAACGACCGGTCCTGTGCGTCACGCATCCATCGGATTCCCGCGACCCTCACAAGATCATCGGTTCACGTTGTAGGAGGCTTTCCAACGCTGCGTCTTCCAGTACGCGGTTGCCACTACAGAACCTTTCGTCCCTTTTAAATATCACTACTATTCGTCTGAAAATTTTTGTTCTACATTCAGTTTCGCGATAATCGCTATCTAGAAAAAACAAAACGATTATTTTAACTACGGCTCAAACCACACTTATCCATACCACACGTACTAGGGAGAGAAAACATGCCATATACAACAAACCTATAAGTATGTAGGTATATCTAAAATAATTTTCATTGAATAATTTTTCAGTACAGTCAACCGCGCACACTCGCTATCATCTAACAAAAAAAAAAATTGATGAAAAGCTATTTTACGAATAAAAATACTTTTTTTGATATCGATTTCCGAAAGTTACTTCGCAGTGTTTTATAAGTCTGTAGTATATTTTTGTAAAAAGAGCTCATATTCTATTAGTAAATTATTCAACTACCAAACCTATTATAATTTTTTTTATAAAAATTATGTTAAATTCATCTTGTTGGTCATAATTTTTTAGAAAAAAATTGTAAAAAATGACGAAATAGTTTGTTTTAGATATTACTCGTATTAACATCATGGTAATAGTGTCTAAATCGTGTTTTTTCTAAAGAAATTAACTTTAAATCACTATCCTGTAAAGTTTACTCAATGTCGCTTAGTAATTTTTGCCTTTCAAGCGTCGAAATAAAGTCACGTTTCCATCTTTGCTTTCTATCAGGTGAGATAGTGGTCAAGTGCGAGCCTATGAACAATAAAAAAAAGATTATATCTAGCCTATACTGTTCCACTTCTGGGTTAGTTGGTTATTTAAACGATAGGTAAAAAAAATGAAACAATTTTTAAAAAAGATGTTACCATAGACGTGTGGTTGTCAGTACACCGGCAGCGCAGGTGGCGGGGGTCTATTACCGTGTTCACTGCCGTGACATTGTCAAGGTCGCGCGACGATGCGACACTCGATATATTTCGAGTAATCGACCACTGTTTACGTAATTGGAGTCGACGTTGTCGGATGCGGTTTGTGATTGCTACTTTCACGTGTGGTTATTATATTTTTTATTGTTTTTTTTTTGGTTGGCAGTTTGCTTATTTATTTATTCATTTATTTTATTTCAAAAGGGAATGTGAATATTTGTTACCTAACCAGGTTATTAATAAACATATAAATATAGAACACTAATTGTGAAAACAATATCAACATGGTCGAAAAGCAAAGAGATAAATAAATGTATCGATCTCTGTCACCAAGACGCCGACTTCTATGGCGGCCGTACGGGTGTCATGGCCTTTGACATCAAACTATGGTGGACTTTTCTTTCTTATTCAAAGTTATATAACTTCATTGTTGATGATGATATTTTTTTTTTTCATATTATTTTGCCAGAGCTAAAAAGTATTAAATTAAGCAAATAAAAAAATTGCATGCATATTCCTTATTGCAAAACTTTTCAGGTCTGAAGAATCGCCAAACAAAAGTTTTCCATTGCATATTAGCTTTTTTTCATTTGTTCGTGTTTGACGAGGTCAAAGTACGTGACCAGCAAGCGTGTATAGCGTACGATACCTATAAATAAAGATTGCAGATTCATTCTGATTATCGTAACTGAAAAAATAATTAATTTATGTTTTTAATTTGGTATGTTTTATTTGCTGATGCTTGTTGCTCAGCAAATACTGTGTTCCACAGTGCTGTCAGGGGATATTATATAAGGAACATTTTGTCACGCAATGCCTAATTTACTTTTTAGGTTCGATTTCCATATTTAATTCTGTTAGAATCCGTTCCATCATCATTTTGTTACCATCGTTACCATTGATCATGTCGGGGTCACCAGTTTAGGGGTGTGTGGAACAGAGAGTAAAGCCCCACATACCTCCTTTGATAAGGGAGGATCCTCTGACCAGACGGGTGTTATATCTGGTGGGCAACTGCCCGATGATGATTTCGGGCTGTTCTATATGTTCTTAGAACTTTGATTGTGCGATGCAGGATTAGTTCTTTTGTGACACCATAGATGTCGCTATACTTGCTTATCTCATCATCATCCGAAAGCATTTGCATCTATTTCAACCGAAAGCAGGGCTTAGACATAAGCCTCCCCAAGTGTCGTCACAACGAACGGTCCTGTGCGTCTCGCATCCATCAGATTCCCGTGACCTAACGTCACCAGGTCTTCGTTCCACCTTGTGATGCAAACGAAAAGGCAGCGTTGGAAGGCATCCTTTCCAATGCTGCCTTTTCCGGTACGCGGTCGCCACTGCGAATCTTTCAGCCTCATCGACCATCTGTTCTGTATGTCCTGCCCACTGTCACTTATGTTTGGCGATTCTTACCTAGAAAAATAATTTACTAAATAAATTGTTTGTATAGTACAGCACCCATTGACCTAATACAGCAAATAACTTTAATAATCAATTAATTAGTTCGTAATTGGCTGATTGAGCCGTACTGCTAGCCTTCATCGGCTCAAATAATAACTAACGATTAACTTCTTGAGTACTTAAGTGTTACAATTTACTAGAAACTATATTTATTTTACTAGCTAATATCCGTGGCTCCGCTTGCGTGAAATTAGAACTTTTTAACCTTATAAATTACTAACTTCTATCAGCTGTTTCACTCGCCTCAAAGTAGAACATTATCACAGGGTAACATGTTCCCTACCGTAGGCGCGGGCCTGTGGACAACGAGCAACGGATAGCTCGTCGTCCGGCCTTCCGGTAATCATCCAGACCGTACCGAAAGAATCGCGGGCGAACATGCTATTTATAATATTACTATGTAGCTGCTAGCTTCTAATAATCAACTATATAAGCACTTACGCACAAGTTACTTTAATTTTTTTCAAATAATTTTAGAAAAAAGCTTATGTAATTGCTATATCTCAACTGGCTAGTAAAAAGTTCCAACACTATGAGAATCCACTATATCTTTTAAGCTCGTAAACAAAATATTCTTCCTCTCGACAGTTTTAATGATTAGGTATAATCATCATCATCATTATAATTTCAGCCGAAAGACGTCCACTGTTGGATATAGGTCTCCCCCAAGTATCGCCATAACGAACGGTCCTGTGCGTCTCGCATCCATCGGATTCCCGCAACCCCCACCTGGTTTTTTCAGCCACTCTTTGAGCCCTTCCAACGCAGTGGCTTCCGATAAGTGGTCGCTACTCTAGAACCTTTTGTCCCCATTGACCATCTGTTCTACGAGCAATACTCCCTGCCCACTGTCACTAAAGTTTGGCAATTCTTCTGGCTATGTCGGTAATGAAAATATATTCATCATCATCTTCCTGCCCTTGTCCCATCTTATTCGGGTCGGCGCAACACGTTTTTTTCTTCCATCTTATCCTGTCAACCGACATGCTATCACTTACTTCCTTTTCTTTCATATCACTGTCCACAGAATCTATCCATCTTTTCTTTGGCCTCCCTCTCTCTCTCCACTTATCCACATGTATACTTATAACTGTTTTGGTAACATGCGTATCATCTCTCCTCTTTACATGACCATATATATAATTAATATTTTATATTCATTATCAGGAAACGTTACCAAAGCTACATTCATAAAAACTGACACCAGTCTAAAATTGCGCAACACTTCGTTCAATAACGCACACAAATCACAATACAATACAGTCGAACATACAAATATGTACTCGCTAAAAAATCACGCGTTACAAAAAAACTACGCAAATTGTAAAGTAAACGTTATTATTTTGTTCGTTCGAAACACAATAGTTTGCTCAAATAATGGTGATTCTGTACAAATAGCGCTCGCTATGATCGTGACTCGCTAATCGGTCTGTTTATCGACTGATTGTCATAATTGGAACTCTTCTATTGACTTTGGATTGTGTTTCGGAAAAAGGGTATTGTGAGTTTGATTTGGAAGTAAACAATTAGTATTTATAGTGGGGTGCAAAGGGGAAATACTGCGTCTTAATTAAAGTAAATACTATAAAAATTTAGATATTGGTTTGGTACGGTTGCTGGTAAAGTGGTTGTTGATAAAGTTTCGTGTTAGTAAAGTTGTGTGTTGGTAAGTTTGTTATTAAGGTTGCGTGTTAGTAGTGTGTTAGTAAGGTTGTTTCTCGGTAAGGTTTTTTTTAGCAATATTTTTTATTGATAAGGTTGTTTGTTGATAACGTTGTGTGATAGTAAAGTTAAAGTTGTTTGATAGTAAGATTACTTGTCAGAAAGGTTGTGAATCGCTCACTGATGAAAAATTTACGCACTACAGCTGTGTGCCGGTGGCTTTGTAATACCAAAAATATCTTGGTCCTCGTTTAAGCCAAGGGAATATGTTCATGTTTCATATTATGTGTCCATTCTGATGTGTCTTGTGATATATTAATTTTATAATAACGGATTTGTATGCAGATGCTAAGCTAAATAATTTTGTACAATCCGTAATATGAATATAACCAATTATTCCACGTGAAGCATACTAACTTTTCACAATAATAAGCTCAAACCTATATTGGTTTTAGGATCCAGTACGTACAAACATGGTTTTAAAAGAGTAGTATTGTTTGAAGTAAACCGCCGCGGCGTAGGTATCTCTTTTGTTGACTGTACCTACGTTTAAAAAACAAATCAGTCAATTTGTTGATAAGCGATGATTTGACAACCTGTCTAACATTAGATATTATCAGCTTTTAACTACGCTCGTGTGTTTTAATCACAAATGATTATGTTTCATCGATTTTCGCTTAGTCATTGTTTTAACAATTTTATTGCGTTGTTTCCGCTATTATATCATTATTTTGGTGTTATGTAAGGACCAGTATCATCATTTCAGTCAAAACACGTCTACTGTTGGACATAGCCTCCCCAAGTGTCGCCATAACGGCTGGTCCTGTGCATCTCGCATCCATCGGATTCCCGCGACCCTCAACAGGTCATCGGTCCACCTTGTGGGGCCTTCCAACGCTGCGTCTTCCGGTACGTGGTCGACCATCTGTTCTGCGAGCAATGTGCCTTGCCCACTGCCACTTAAGTTAGGCAATTCTTTTGGAACAGTAATAATCTATCTATTTCTGTATGGTTCAAAGCCCAGATATCACAGTTGCGACCTTTGCAGATGATACGGCCCTACTAGCTTCAAGTCCATGTCCCGTTCGGGCTTCAGAGCTCCTGCAAAGTGGATTACATAAAATAGAAAAATGGTTGAGTAAATGGAGAATCGCAGCCAATGTGTCGAAGTCAGTGCACATTACTTTTACACTTCGCAAAGAGGACTGTGCTTCAGTTACTCTTAACGGTATACAACTTCCGCATCAAAATACAGTCAAATATTTGGGATTACACCTGGACCGCAGACTCACCTGGAAAAAACATATTCAAACAAAAAGAGATGAGGTGAACTTAAAATATAGGGGTCTCTACTGGTTGTTGGGTAGAAACTCAAAACTAGGAATCGATAACAAGATTCTCATTTATAAAACTATGCTGAAGCCAATCTGGACCTATGGCATTGAACTCTGGGGTTCGGCATGCGACTCCAATATTATGATTATACAAAGGGCACAAAACTACATTCTCAAGCAGATATCAAATGCGCCCTGGTTCATCAAAACAGAGGAGATCCATGAAATCTTGAACGTGCCAATGGTTAAAGAAGTGATCAACTGCCATGGTGGCAATTACAAATCACGTCTTCAAAAGCACCCAAACCAGCTAGCGGGACAGCTTACTATTCCTGAAAGTATTCGCCGACTGAAGAAACGGCGTGACATCTTTGATTAGAAAAGTCACCTATAAATGTGACTACTTTCAAGGAAGGGCAGGCCCCACAGGGGGCAGCACCCTACATATAATCCAGACTACATCCCATCTGTTTAAAGTCTACATGACTGATTACATGATAAGAATAATAATAAAAAAAAAAAAAATCTGTATGGTTTCTGCACTTAGTCCTATGTGGACCATTGTACGTGTGGAACAGTAAACTTGCTTCCAAAACACAAATCGTAGACGTAGAAAACTCAGCTGTCAAACTAAAATAGAACAGGGGACTTAACATTGATGGTATTAAAATATCAGTCATGCGAGCGAGAAAGTGGAATGGAGCCATTAATTAACCCTATAAAGATCTATCCCTTTAACAGTGCAGTTTAGTTCGTTATAATAGGACGGTATGGTAAAGCGCGCTACTTTATTGAAAGCCTAATCACTCTAGCCATGAAGACACCTAAATTATAATCGGACGGAAAGACTACAGCAGGCAAATTGTTCGAGTCCTTCGATGTATGTAAAAACGACGAAGCAAAACCCTAATCCGAACTTAAGAGGTGTTAACGATGTATGGTTGGACCACCCGCCGTACGTCTGGTTGTCCGATGGTAGAAAAGTGATGGATGTATCACGTCACGTAATTCCCGCATACACTCTCCTAAAAGCAGATCTCCCACAAATTACAAATTCAGATACATAAGTTTTTATGCTTTTACTGCTAATTAACATAAGTATTGGATGTTTGAAGTGTGATTTGTGGAGATTAATAAACACTTTTTTGTTTTTTTTTTTTGGTCCTTTAAGATACCGAAAGGCTGGAAACTCGACCAACCAATCGTGAGCAACAGCTATCTACTTCAAACGTCAGTAGCATTGTTTGCTGACCATCCCTGTTTGTGAATTAAGCTAGCAACGAATAACTATCACAGTCACCGGACGCTACCAACTTGTTCCACAATTATAAACCACTTAACTACACCAACACCAATTATCCCAATCTTGCCAACTTCTCAAAACTCGTCCTACGCTAGATGGCGCCACGATCAATAGAACCTGTTGCGAAGGGTGTGGGAATGATCCACTGACCTCAAACAACACCTCCCCAATGCAAAAACAACTCTGACAAACAATTTATAAAGAACAAAATCCATTGGGATTTTCTCTAAGAATATGTAAAAACAATTGACGGGTAATTTAAGACTTTATGTTGAAGAAAATAGAGTTGGTTTTCTATTGGAGGATTGTTATCTTAATGTGAATAAATAGGGAGATGTCTGGAAAGAAAATTGTTCTGATATGGCGGCTAGGACATTTGGAGTCCCGTGGGACTGGGGCCTCCTTCTTGTTTGTTAGAGCACTTGTGTCTCAATTAGGAGTTAATAAAATTGAGAGTAGCTCTTCGTTTCCTTCCTTATTTTTTTTTTTTTTTTTGTAATTGGACGATTCTACTAAGGTTTTTTTTACATAGCATGGGTAGGATGACAGCAAGACAAAATATGCGTCTTTAAGATGAGGGAAAAGGATGGGAAGCTACATTTTATGAATCCGACGGAAAATTCTAGATTAAATTTAAAATACCTGTTAATTAAAATTGCTGTATTAGGATATTATTACAGTGATGGAAGACATTGTTTTTATGGGTTCAAATCTAAAAATATCACAATTTTTGATTCGATAAAACAGACAGAATCTTCACCAAATCTAAAACTGACAGAATCTTCATCATCATCATCATCATTTCAGCTGAAAGACGTCCACTGTTGGACATAGGCCTTCCCCAAATGTCGCCACAATGACCGGTCCTGTGCGTCTCGCATCCATCGGATTCCCGCGACCCTCACCAGGTCATCGGTCCACCTTGTGGGAGGCCTTCCAACGCTGCGTCTTCCGGTACGTGGTCGCCATTCCAGAATCTTTCGTCCCCATCGACCATTTGTTCTGCGAGCAATGAGAGCAATCTATACTTATTTTTTAATATTATAAAACTGAAAAGTATATTCGTTTGAACGCGCTAATCTCAGGAACTATCAGTTTGAATTAAAAAAATATTTTAGTGTTGAATAGTCATATCGAGGAAGGCTATTATAGGCTATATAACATCACGGTACGACCCACGGGACTAGAGCAGTTACTGAAGACGCGGGTGAAACTGCGGGGGCACAGTTAGTCCTTAAATAATAATAAGCATAATTGATTTTCTACCTTTAAAAAAAAAGGGATTCTCGTATGCTGTGATGTTTTAATCTTTATTTATCATATTTTAAGCCTTAAAAATAAATCCTGCGGAACCGTTGCTTTGATACTCACGTCTCAGTGGATTTTGAGCAGGTTCAGTTTTTTTTTATTCTGTCCTCGCACTCAAGTGGCGACCGCAGCTTTGTCACCAGCCAGTGTCTATTTAAAAATAAAAATACGCTCTTTTATTAAATTCTAGTGCTTAGCGAGCCAGAGCAGTAATGGCCCAGTGTTTACGGCACCGAGGTACTAGTCCTACATCGTGGATTCAAACCTAAGCGGGCACTTTATTTTGTGTTATTTAAGAAAAACATCGTGAGGATACCGGCATGTCCTATAACCAAAAATTCAAAGACTTGTGATATCCACCAACCTACAGTCCATTCCCTCTCATTGAGGGGAGGTCTGAGTCCCAGCCGTGGGAACATTTTAGGCTGAATATGTTATGTATCATAAAGTAATTGGTTACAAAGTTAACAGTCTCAACAAGGTTGCTTTTTGTTTCAGGTAATCTTCGGTCTTTAGGAAATCTTAGATGTCATAGCCTCGTATGTAAGTAACTAGCTGCTAAAATTTCGAAGACATGTGACATCCACCAACTCGCACTGGACCCGAGTATAGAGTGGAGGTCTGAATTCCAGCAGTGGGAACATAAAAAACTTATGTAGCAAGTTTTTGTAGCCGGTTAAACTTTCTTATTATATAGATAAATAAATTTTTATTTTTTATTTTTATTTTTGATAGATGTATTTTTTATTGTACACCATGAAATACAAATTATATTAGGAACTTAAAATTAATAGGGTGTCACAATGGGCGGTTTTATCGCTAAAAACGATTTTTTACAGACAACCTTTGGTTGGATTTGACAGAGAAGGAGAAAAAAAATACGCAGCTAGTTCGTGGTGTACTATTTATATAAATACAATACATAAACTAATAAATTGCATATAATACTACTGGCCTGTTGGTCTAGTGGTTAGTGGCCTGACTGCTATGCCGGAGGTCGTGGGTTCGATTCCCACCCAGGACAAATGTTTGTATATATTTTGTGAATAATATATTTACATATATTTTTACCTTTATTATAGAATATTATTAAATATCTTCTCCCGCTCTTGGTGGAGAGAGTGTTCCTTCAGTTGCCTTTTGGTAACTCTTTCGAACTATACCGCATCAGCCTTAGCACCCTGGGAGGATTGGCAAAACAACTATATGTAAGACCTGTGTAACCAGATGTAGCTGTACTTTACATGGAGTTACTATATTATTTGTTTATTTCTTGGCTTCAGACAACAATATGCTTGTGGATTGGTTGTGTGGATGGTTATAATTAATTCATTTATTTCAGACATTGTCCATATGTTCACAAAATTAAAATAAAGTTACATAAAACATTACAAAATAGATATTAAAACTACATACACAATGTTACATACGTGTAAACACCGTCAGGAGACTGTTTGAGCTGCTTCGTAGGTGACTTAATAGTGAGGCGCTCCGCTCCGCGGTTATGGCTCAGACAGCCATATCTCCGCTACCAAATTATTGTTCTATGGTTACCTGATTGGTAACCATAGAACAAAAAATAATAATTGTGCTGCAAGAGCGCCGTTGTACTGACGTTTTTAAGAGCCATAATGACTGGCCTGCTGGTCTAGTGGTTAGTGGCCCTGACCGCTATGCTCGAGGTCGTTTCGAGGATTTCGAGGAGTCGTCGAGAGTTGTATTCCCCCACCCAGGACAAATGTTTGTGTGATGAGCCCGATCATTTGTTCTGTGTCTGGGTGTAATTTATCTATATATGTATGTATTTAGAAATATATATGTATGTTTATCAGTTGTCTAGTACTCATAACACAAGCTCTGCTAAGCTTAAGACTAGACGGTGTTGTGTGATAGTTGTGGAATATTATATCATTATATTAATTAGTCATTGTTGTACAAATAAATACGAAACTCGAATACAAGAAATTCTAGGAATAAACAGATTTTAATTTAAAGTTAAAAATTAAAAAGTTTCAGGGTGATTTTTCTTAGAAACTGCGCGGGTTTTCTTATAAAATTGGGAAGCCGAAGTTTTTATTTCGTCTGTACCCTTGATCAACAAGATAGTGTTGACTGTTCCCTTTTCTTTTGCTCTCGAAAGATGTGGGTTTCCTCTCCACGAGGCGTTTTAGTGTCTAGAGTTTCTGAAATGCCTCGTGGATATTTCTTCAACCTTAAACCTTACTTTGGGTCAGGCTCAAGAAAATACTGTAGGTTATAGATTGTAAGATTTTTTTTTTACAAACTTTTTATACTATTTCTTTACTTTCGATATATATCGAAACCTTCCTCATGAATCTAATTTTGCTAAAAATTGTGTAATGACTCGCATTGCTCGAGTTTATAACATAGATTTCTAACAAGTAGATATATTCAACTGCAGTAAGTAAAGTAACTTTCAAAAAACGAACTTTAAAACTGTAAAAGAAGACAAATGACTGGCAATTAATTTCCCATAATTTATTCTATTTTTATAATTTTTATTCCAAAATGAATTCTAGCAAAATTGTAACTGTGCATTTTTGTTAATTTTCCTTGTTAGTCCGTTCGCATGTTATAGAATTATCCCAGTTAGGATGAGAAACCTGTTATTAGCCATAGTTTACTATAAGCACTTACTCTGTAACATACTTTGTGTATCGCTGTTGGTTACATAAATAAAATAAAATAAAAATAAAATCACTCTGTCTGTTTTTAGTGAAAACTATGTGAAAATCTGTTCAAGAGTTTTGAAGTTTATTTATTTATTTATTTAATGGGATCTCCTACAAAGGATACACAGTAACCACGTTATACATTACAAATAGTACGAGGGTCCTTTAGCGTGTGCTCCTTCAGTTACAGGAGACCACAGCATGCACATGTAACTAGGTGAAAAATTAGTACATATTAAAAATTTGAGTTAAAATATAATTAGAGTGACATAAAAGGTAATAAATAAAATGTTAACTTATAAAATAACAATAAAAAATTAGAATTAAATGATTAATTTATAAGTATAGGACTAGTCAGAGAAAAAGGAACACAGGTATAGACATACATTGTTATTTTGCGGTGGTTAAGATATTTTTGTATTTTATCGTGTTCATAAAGGAGTTTGTTTTATATAAATATGTGAGATTTTCGTCAATTCGTTCGATTTCATACAATTTAATTCAATTAAAATTAAATGGAAAAAAGGGGCTTTTGTGCGAATATTGAACTCATTAAAACAAATGCACTTATTTCATGGTATATAATGCGTGACGATTAGAGTGTGACTAATAACGCAATAACATTATTAAAAGAATAACAATAGCTTTATTGGCCCTCCAGGCACTTATTTTCTTGAGCTGTTTAATGCTTGATAAGCAATTTGTATTAATCAGTCTATAATTACAAAGTTAACGCAAACATTTTTCTTTTACGAAAGCCAACGAATAAACAGGAGTGGGTTTTTAGTCAGTAAAAGTCTGACACTATCTCCCGACCACCCAAGAGCGGGGGATGTAATAAGATGATTTTCCAACCGAAAAAAAAACCATTTTTCTCTTGAGGTCATCTCATAAATCATTTCATGATTTATCGCGCACTAGGGTGGAGCGAGAGAGCGTGGCAGACTTTTATTGACTGAAACTGCGGTCCTAACCACGGGTCCTGCTGGGCCCGAGTAGGCTTGAGGCGTGCGTGGAACATATATATATAGGAGTAATTCCTAGGGTGAGGTTTTTTTTTTTTATGGTGGGAAAATCATCTAATGACAAATCTCGCTCTTGGATGGAGCGAGAGATAGTGTCAGACTTTTACTGACTAAAAACCCACTCCTGTTCCCTCTTTGCCTTCATCCCGGGGCCCCGGGCTTCGCTTTCACACTACCCGTGGCGTTTAAAAAAAATCTTCTTTGAGAAATTAACATAATCATTGTTTATTTAGGTACAGATTTCATAACACCGTAAAAACAAGGAATGTCATTGAAATTTGTTACGCTAAATTGTGTTGTCTTATTGTTTGAAGCTTAGGTAACCTAAGCATTGTTAGATTTTGAATTAAAAGACCTGAATTGATTAGGAAGTATTTTGCCTAGTTTTAGAGTTTGAATGTAAGACTTCAGCGTCAATAGTCCAAGGATTGCGGCTTTATGTTGCAAGTTTTACAGCTTTCCGTTATTTGTTTCTTTTTTTAGGGTTCCGCACCTTAAAAGGAAAATACCGGAACCCTTTTAGGATCACTTTGTTGTCTGTCTGTCTGTCTGTCAAGGCCCTTTATCTCGGGAACGCATGGAGATATCAAAGTGAAATTAAAACCAAATACTGAAATCTGCGGTCCTGTGATGCTGTGAAAAAAATGAAACTTTTAAGTTAACGAAAAAAAAAGATATAGCCGTTAATGTCGCAAAAAACGTATATTTCGAGAATCTCAAGGAATCAAAATTTATAGGGTACTTCCCGCTGACCTAGAATCCAGAAATTTGGCATCTCTTATAGCACAGGCATATAGGAATAAATCTGTAAACAGTAATTTTTTTGTTTTTTATTGTAACTTGGTACAAACCGACGGGTATCCCTGTACGCGCTATGCTAGTGCACCCAAGGACAAGTCCCGGTAGCTGAAAAACTATTGCGACATAATATAGAAAACAAAGATAATAGGGCTATGGTTTTTGTCTTGTCTTGTCTTAGGTGGACTGGCTACCAGGAACTAGATTAAGACTATGGCCCTAGCCTAAACAGTGTTATTAATATCAGTGTTATTAATTATTTATTATTATGTTACATGTTAAAAAGGTCAATACATAGGATTGTGAATGTGTGATCATTTGCTGCATTTTTTTTTTCCACGACTTTCACACAACACCGTCTAGTCCCAAGCTTAGCAGAGCTTGTGTTATGAGTACTAGACAACTGATATACATACTTATATATTTCTAAATACATACATATTATAGATAAATTATACCCAGACACAGAACAAATGATCGTGCTCATCACACAAACATTTGTCCTGGGTGGGAATCGAATCCACGACTTCCGGCATTGCAGTCAGGGCCACTAACCACTAGACCAACAGGCCAGTCTAATTCTGTTAATATTGTAAAGTGTCTTTTATCGTTTTTAAATTCCAATAATAAGTAATGATGTCATCGACTGAGCTGCAAAGTTTGTTTTAGCACTCCGTCTTTTAAGTTTGTTTCTACACGGATTGAGATAAATTATTTGTTTTACAAGTATTTACAATGTTAACTTTTTCTTATTCTTTACATAGAAGAGAATAATAATCATAGGTTGTTGGCCTCTTGTGAGTACAAGAGTATACGTATATTATTTTTTACGTTCCACGAAAAGCTTGTGGCTAAAATAATAACAGCCGCATTCGCTGATCTCTAAGGGTAAGCAACACTGGCCGAAGTCGGTCTATAGATGGGTTAACGTCTTAACATGTCGAGGTTCCTCCGCACCTCGTAAAGCATCTTGAGCCTTGGTTTCCGACTGCCATTTGTATCTCAAATGAAAAAAAAAACTGCCAAAACAAAGGGACTTGTATGAAAAACTACATCTTACATCTTTGTGAACTGGTTTCCGCACTTAGTCCTCGGTGGACCATTGTGCGTGGCCCATGGCGGCCTTCATTCCACCCAGCTCACCTCACGTCAAAAGCAGATGAGTCCTTTCAGTTTGCTAAGGGCGTCTTATGAGTGATTCGGTGCTCCTAACGTTCGTGTTCTTATATCACTGACCGCTCGAGGAGCGCGTGCGCGACAGTTTCCTCAGACTCCTAGCATGCTCTGCACAGAGGACTATCCGTGATACTCATTGTGAAGAAGTGTATATTTAAGTATTCAGTGAGCAATGTCTGGTGATGGTCCCCGCCACTAGGCGCAGGCTGCCTCTGTCCAATCGGAATAGTATCGTAACAAAAACTAAGGGCGGAATTCACCAATAAAACTAATCGCGTTTTAACGTTTGGCTCGCATAATCGCGTTTAGCCGCTGTCACTAGTGTCACTTGTAAAAATACAACAAATGTAAAATACAGACAAGTTACACCAGTGACAGCGGCTAAACGCGCTTATGCGAGCCAAACGTTTTATTGGTGAATTCCGCCCTAAATACTTTCTAAACTTGATATTGGCTAAATGCACAAAAAACATTGCGAAGCCAGAAAGAAAACAAAAAAATAATTTACAACAAGTTACGATGGAAGGAAAAACTACGTAAAAGTTTCTGTTTACTATTATTTTTTTTTCGTATGTGTGGGATACTTTCCGTGTTTCCTAGTAACCTTGTACTTATTCGAAACCGAAGATAAAACAATAACATTGATTGTAATACTTCTCTCCGATGCTTTTTGTATACCTTTGACTTTACTTTACAAGTTGGTTAAAGAAGTGACCAGACGGTTGAAAACTAGCGTTCCAACCAAGGTGACCTTGCTAGTTTCAATCCGTGTAGACAGCAGTTGTGGGAGGCGCGTTTTCCCAACCACTGAACGTGTTGGCGCGTGGTCCATGGCGATCCATTTAGCTGCAACACAAACCAAACACACAAACCAAGCTCCAACCAAGGTGACCTTGGTTGGAACGCTAGTTTGCAACTGTCTGGTCGACCCTTTATAAATCATGATACAAGATTCAGATATCTTTTTTCTATCGAGTATTTTATGTGACCTATCTAAATCTACCAATCATGGAGTTCCTTAAAGCTTTAGGCCATTAGCTCAATGGTTGTTTCCTCAAATGATGAGATGGTCTCTCAGACACCTGCATGGCCCTCATATAGTTAGACTATTGCATATTTGCTGTTCGAATTTTAAAAAGAGACTGAGTTCTTTGAGTTCTGAGGCTGGGAAAATAGATAAGGCAACTGAAAGATACAGATGTGTTTTTGTCAGTAAAAGTCTGAAGAAGTCATTATACGATGACATGATTCACATTAAAAAAAAACACTTTCTGAGTTTGTCTCGATGTTTCTTTTCAGGTTGGTTAACTAAGAAACTCCGGCCTGATCTAAATATCTTTTATCATTATCATTTATCCAATTTGGAACGATGTGTTGAGGAAATGGTCCATTAATTCCAGGATTTGTTTACTCACTTGTGAGATTTGTATACCTAGATAATGGGAAGATAATATTCCTCCTCACGGATATTATTCTAATTGATATAACCTCCTTGACGCCATCCCAATTACAAATCTCATAATCTTTATTAATGTCGTCGAAAAATATATGATTATGTAAATACAGACCTATACTGTCTGCTTAACAAACTAATTGGTAACCAATTATGTATCTTGGAGCGTTGAAAATAGGGTGACATATGGATTTTAGTGATTGTTAAACTTATGTTTGTAAAGTACCTGTTGCGTAAAATGTGAAGGACCGTCGGCCGCTCTCCGTTTCAAAGTTCTCACAAAAGGGCGTTGGTTTATTAGTATTTTACGGCTTTATACAGTATGCTAGGTTATTCTACAGAGCAGTGAGATGCTTCAGTGACAGCTGTCATGTTACTGTTAAAAGTTGATGTACAATCTAGGCCTGTCAGAGTGTGTCACTGTCAACTTGTAGAAATTATCGGCCCGTGGTTTTTGGCGGGGTTTTCGAGTGAAGATCGAGGTATAATATTGTATCTCAAGTGTCTATAGTCCGAGATCCCAGAACTTTCTGACATACTTATTTTTACATGGATCAAACCGTAGGTTCTCAGTAGTGTCTCATGTGCTTTGAATACCGGTGTGGGGTTCCCCCTTGGGGCTTTTGGGCAGGTACCAGGTGAGAATAAAATAAGAGTTACTTAAATTTTTATGGCTGATTTTTATATACGTTTTGTACAATATTATTCTTAAGTAGTATCTTAAGTGTCAGACACTTTCCATGGACCAAAATTTCTGTTAGACGCTTTAAAGCTGTGGAGCAAAAAAGAAATGAACTTTACTTATTTTTACATGTCTGATTTTTAAATATGTTATTAAGGTAACTATAACAAAGTTTTATTTCAGTAGTCAGACAAATTGTAGTGACTATTAAGCCCGACACGACTATCGGTACAATGATCGCCTAGTCCATATCTCACATGTCGACAACCTCGCGAGCGAAGTCAATTACTATCTCACCTGCCCCTCTAGCCAAGTTACAATCGTATCGATCGCGCCGAACGCCTCGAGTAGGCCACGCCTCCGATTCCTTTGTTCTGACACCATCTCAACGCTCACTCACGTGGTCAGAACAAAGGAATCGGGGGCGTGGCCTACTCGAGGTGATCGGCGCGAACGAAACGATTTTAACTTGGCTAGGGGGGCTGATGGTACAGGTATCGGTACGGATCTTGAGCGCTCGGCGAAAGAGTGGGGATCGCTTTGCGTACGTGTTTTATTTTTATTTTTAATGTACACCTATTTTATATACGACGATAGAGCACGCTTACTTATAAGTAACTTATTCACTCTTAACTTAAATACCCCTAGGTTGTAGCTATCAGGAAACACATTATGGGTCATAATTACATAAAAATTATATTATTGGTCATAAAAATTAAAATATTTTTAATTGAAACAAAAGCATACTTAGATTGAACAACATTTACAATGGAATCAACTTTGGAACATAAAAAATCATTTGGTTGTTCCTTACATAGTCGAATGATTTTTGTATTAAAAGGCATTAAATTAAAAAAATATATATTGAACTTTTTAAGGAAGCGCTGTTTGTTTTTTTCTTTCTGTTTTGTTCATCTTATTCTAAAACTGCATAATTGCACTCATACTTCACTTCTTAGTCTTCTTAGTCTATTTGTCTGCGGGCCGTATCTCATAAACCGTAACAGGTAAACAATTGAAATTTTCACAGACTGTGTATTGCCACTACAACTACGATATTATTGTTCTTTAATTATTTTTTTTTCGCATATTGTCCGACCGTCCGGTAACCGTCCAGACTGAGCCCAAAGCGTAGGCGGCGCATACTGTTCCAATTCCACGCGCGTCTCAAGGAGATGGCAACTGTAGGGGCCCAGCAGGGTCGTAGCCTACTGGGGCCAAGGGGATGATTCTGAAAGGATGACTCGGCCCTGGTACGAAAGGCAACAAAAGAACAGGAGTGGGTTTTTAGTCAGTAAAAGTCTGACACTATCTCCGCCCAAGAGCGATGGAATCTATGCGATGAATAAGATGATTTTCCCACCGAAAAAAAAAAAACACTAGGAATTACTTCTGTATCGTGGATGTGTTCAGAAACATGTAAACTCACATACACAAGACAAGCAGACCCGGAAATATTTCTATTTTATTAAGGCTATACAAACATTTGTTCCAAGCGAGAATCGAACTCACGACCCGCAGCGCAGCAGTCAGTCGCTCAGCCACTGCGCTAACCGTGCCGTTGAACACATCAGCCTGTATTTCTTCTAGTACTTATTAGAAATACCTAACGTACACTTGACGCAAAGGTTTCGATGGTGACGCACGATATCACTCATAAAGGTTGAATAATTAAAGTTTGTGGTTGGGAAACTAGAATTTGCAATGGAGATCTGTAACTGAAGGGCTAAGTTTCATAATTTTAATTGTCCAAATTTTAATCGAGTTATTTATAATGAAAGATATATCTCTAAGTTAGTAGTCCTGTTAGTCTAGTGGTTAGTGCCCCTGACTGCTATGCCGGAGTTCATGGGATCGATTCCCACCCAAGACAAATGTTTGTGTAATTTATTCTATAATATGTATAAGTTTAGAAACATAAAAGTGTGTTTATCAGTTGCTTAGTACTCATAGCACAAACTCTGCTTAGTACGGGACTAGATGGCGTTGTGTGAAAGTTGTGAAATATTATTATATGTACTTACTATGTAGGTATGTTCAAACTATGCTAAAAGTATGCGCATTTAAAAACGGGTACGAACCAGCTAATAAAACAAACAGATTTGAAAGATATGAATAGTTTATTAAACCATTAATCAGATTAACACAACACTAAAAATAACAAACAATACCCGCATAGTAATAATTTTAAAACACCAATCACAATAAACAAAAATAAATATTTAGCCCGGTTGCAACATTCCAAATAACCTATGACTAATCCACCCTTTACTTTAAACATCGATTAACATCTCTTAATCCTCGTTGTCATACAAGATGTTGTGGGCACTTCATTATTCAAATCTCTTAACCTTAGTTAATTATGTCGTGTTGGCGAATGGTTGAGATAAGCGTACGAATTATATAATTTCTAACGTATTGGCCACTAGCAAAGCTAGTGACATTTGACATGCGATGCTAACATAGCTGCCTAATATGCTAATCTAGTATTTGTCATTTAGATCGTATTTATTAAGAATTATTTTGAATATCATCTGGGAGTGCCGTGCTGTGTATCCTTGATTTGTTTCGAAAGTTCGACAACATTAAAACTGAGAGACATAATCTATCATTAGCTAAGTGGAACTAAGTTTTAGAATCCAAACAACCTATATAGTAACGTCGCAGGACGACTACTGGCCACCGTAGACGCGAGTTGCGGAAGGCGACCCATGGTTAGCTTGCCGACCGGCCGTCTAGTAAGGACCAAGCCCGGGTCAACGGTGCGTTGTTCCACGCGCGCCTTAAATAGATGCCAGCAAAATTGTAGGGGTCAGTTAGGTCTGACGCCTGGCAGGGCTGCGGATTTATCGAAGGAGTTACCACGGCAGCCCTCTCTAGTAAAAATCTGACACTTCCTCTCGCTCTGGTTTTAAAACCGTCTACTCTTTTATGTCATAACTATCTGACTTGATCTGAAGTTGGTACTGCTAACAGTTGTCATAGATATACGCTCTGTGGTGACGAAAGTTTAACCTGTGTAGTGTGCCACTGATCCATTGTCTCACTACGTAATTAGCCTTACAATGTTCCCGCTGCTGGGACTCAGTCCTTTTTTCTAGGAGAGGGAATAGGCGATAATCCACCACGTCAACCCAGTGCGGGTTGTTGGATGCCACATGTCTTCGATGTATTCCTTCACCGTTTTGAGAACAGTGGTGATGAAATAAATTACACAAATAAAGCGACTGCCTATGTTTGAACTTGCGACCTAGAACTCGTAAGCTGGAGCCGTTACCACTGGGCCAACACACTGCTCCCTAACTCCTTAGTCTAAAAAACTAAAATTGGCTCAGTAGTTTTTGAGTTTATCGCGAACAGACAGACTAATAAACGCGTTGGGAGACTACTTTAATATTTGTAACGATGGAGCGATTTCTTATATAATCTGTAGTTCTAAAAAAATAATAAATAGGGATAATACAAAATTGTTTACCCGCGTCTGGTTTCAACAATATTTTTTTCCAGCCTAGGTAATTTCCATGGCTTCTTTAGCTAAACAAATTATGAAGTCAGCGATGAATAATAAGAGGCCAAGATGCTCCCGATATTCTCAATTCTGCGCATGCGCGACTTGGGTTTTCTTAAAGTTAACTAATTAACGTTAACCACCGAATCTTCGCATTGACTTTTAAGTGGATTCAAGTGTTCATTGAACAGGTTCAAGTTATTGGAGCAGAAATTGTAAGGGGGTGTAAGATACCCGGAGGATGTCAAAAATAGAAGGCTATTTTGTTATACTGTGGAGGTTTGTTTAAAGGAACTTAAAATCTTAGTCTATAACCAGGAACTTCGTTAGTTAAATACAAGTTTTGCCAGTGACTTTGTCCGTGTGGTAAATAAAAACTTAGCCCATACAAACTCTAACTTGCGAGATAAAAAGTATCTTATGTAATATTCCAGGATATGGTCGCTCTGTGCGACAAATTTTATTCAATAACATTCAGCCGTTTGTGCGTGAATAATAAAAATGAATAGCTATTCCATATTCTCGCTAAAACTCAAGAACGGCTGGACCGATTTGGCTAATTTTGGTCTTGAAATATTTTTGATAGTCCAGGGAAGGTTTAAACGATGTGAAAATACACTGACTAGCCTGTTGGTTCGGTGAACTTGTGTGTTAGTTTGCAGGGCACATTTCTCGTAGAACAGACGATCGATGAGGAGGAAAGGTTCTGGGGTGGCGACCGCGTACCTACCGGAAGACGCAGCGTAGGAAGGCCTTCCACACGCAAAGTGGACCGATGACCTGGTGGTGATGATTAATTAGTTGCTCAAAACGGTGAAGATAGATAAAAATTGGAAGCCATCCACCGACCCGTACTGAGCCCGCGTGGACAATAGTGACCCATCCGCTCTCGTTGACAAGAGGTTTAAGTCCCAACAGTAGGAAAATTATAATGTTGATTATGTTACGTAAGGTAAATGGTTTCAAAGTTAATAGTTTCAACAAGGTTGCTTTTTTTTTCAGGTAACTTCGGTCTTTAGCAAATCCTAGATGTCGTAGCCTTGTATGTAAGTAAAATAGCTGCTAGATTTATAATGGTCTTGTAAAAATCGTAAATTTACAACCCAAGGCCTACTGTTTGGAGTAATAGGTGCCTACAGCCGCATAGACATGGCTAAGCATTAACCTACTTACTTACCTTAAGGTTCTATTCGAACCTCGGCTGCAGGCTGCGGATGCAGGCAGCACGTACGGCGGCTGCACAAGGCCGGCTGCAGCTGCACCATGTGGTAGTATGGATTGAAAACCATTTCGAAAGCGGCTGTGTCCGCACGTGCTCATATTGGATTGGATCGTAGATTTGCGACTGGCAGCACGTGCAGCCAGCCTCGGAATTACTCCCGGCTCCGGATGCAGGCAACGGCTGCGTGTCATGCGTGTGCCTGCATCCGCAGCCTGCAGCCGAGGTTCGAATTACACCTTTACTTACCTTTACATTAGTGATGGCACGGTTACTGCTGTGGTTGAGCCATTGGCTACTGTGTTATTTATCGCGGATTCAGTTTACCATGTCCTTCGGACAATACGCACAGTGATACGCCTAACACCCAGGCGTTTCTTCCTGCCGAATACAAAACAGATAACCTGAAACAACCGTGTCCAATGGGGTCCTGCGTCAGGCGGAAAACTTCTCCTCAAAGGGGTTTTTTGCCGCGATTGCCAAAATGCCACTATCCCTTAGTTATTTGACGACGCCGAAGACGATTCTTTAGCAAATTGATGTTTGATTACAAGTAGAAGTCAACCTAATTTATTTGTGACTAGACTATATTTCTCTAAAGTACCTTTAGTCTGTATTAAAGATAGTATATAAAATAAATCTAACACTTATTGTAACACTTTCTGAAATATATTTCACTTCAGCGAAATTCACTTGAGAGCTAAAAGCTACTGTTGAAATGTCAGTGATACAAAATTTTATTTTCGAAACTGAAGTCTTTCTGTAGAGCCGGTGAGGTGAAAAGATAAAATAAAATATCAGATAGTTTTCTGTGAGGATATCGAAACTGTCTGCTGAGCAAACTGGGTGGATGGACATTTACGTGTTTCTTAAAATCGAGTCGCGACCGATTGATTGTGTGTACAATAAAGAATAAGAAGAATTTTTAAGGCTTCGACAGTTTAGCCATTAAATATTTTTTGTATAAAAAATAATTTACAAAAAAAAATATAACCGACTTCAATGTAAAAAAAAAACCGGGCAAGTCAGAATCACTGAGGGTTCCGTACAAACTTACCTATGAAAACAGTTCAATTTCTGAATCAAGTTAAGAAGATTTTTCCGAATCGCAAAAAGGTTTTTTTTTTGTGACCTCACGACCGCGACATGACAATTTACAGTTTTCAGGTTTTTTCCTAGACTTGTGCTATGAGACCTTGCTTCATGCCAAATTTCAAGATTTCAAGGTCAACGGGAAGTACCCTATGAATTTTGATTCCATTGAGAGTTTCAAAATACACGTTTTTTATGACATAAACAGCCGTATCTTTTTTTTTCGGTAACTCAGAAGATTGATTTTTTTACAGCATCAAGGGACAGCAGACTTGAGTACCTATACGGTTTTAATTTCAACTCGATACCTCGGGATAGACGGACGGACAACAAAGTAATCCTATAAGGGTTCCATTTTTCCTTTTGAGGTAAAAAACACAAAAAAACGCAAAATAACTTTAATTTCGGAAGTCGGTGTTTCTATAATCTATTCGTTATTTATCACCGACTTCCGAAATTAAAGTTATTTTGCACTTTTTAGTGTTTTTTTTCATTGAAGCCGGTTGTATTTTTTTTTGTATAAAGTTTTTTATTTTACACTTCTTAGTTGTTGTACGACAACTGAAAAGATTTATCTCCAAGATTTATTACAAATGATCGCACTAGTGTCCAGTTGTGTATATAGCTAATTATTCAAAAACCTATGACAACTATAATTTACATGTATTAATAAATCTTGTAGTACAAAATAATTGCGATGACCAGTACTTACTGGCGAGTTTTGTAAGTCGCAATCAGTTTGTTCAAGTACTAATAAGTGTATGGAAATTGCAAAACTTGTTTGGAAACTTTGCCTATGTTTTAATAGATTACGTGTATAATTTTCTGCCATGTTATTTGCAACTACTGGTTATACATAACGTATTAATAAAGATATCGTCAAAGTATGACTTCTAAAATTAAGAATTATATCAATTTCAAATATGAGTATAAACACCTTAGAATAGAATATAATTTATTGTTCACCAAAATAGTAACAAAAATTTAACACTAACTTAAATCAAGAGTGAATAGGTTACTTCTAGGCAAGCGTGCTCCATCTTCGGCCACATCATCGCTTACCATCAGGTGAGATAGTGGTCAAACGCGAGCCTATCAATTAATAATAATAATAATTAAAAAAAAACGATATTTACCATTTATAACTTTAGGATGGAGGATATTAATTAATTTTTTATCTCATTTATATTACGAGTAACTGCAACTTAGTAATGGGCAGCTAAGTAAAAGGACCGCTCCTAAAAAGACCCTGTACCGGGCGCAACTAAAGGAACAAAAGTGGATTTTAGTCAGTAAAAATCTGACACTCCTTCTTGATCTACCCGAAGCGGGAGAAGTTATATGTAGGTTTGCCAAACAAAACAAAAACTACATTGCCCATGTAATGGTTCAGTACACCCAAAAATATCTCAATGCAGCTTGGAGAGCATTCAACCTATGGCTATTGTATTGAGTAGTTGCGTTTGTAAGAAATTTAAAACTCATCCTACTAGATATCTTCCAAGTAAACATTCAGCACACTAATGCTAGAACAACACTGCGCACATGTGTGCCACACACGCCGATCTGGTCGCGTCGGTCTCCATACATTTTATATGGAAACTAGACTTGTAGAGCTACACTTGATCCACGCCACGCCACGCCACGCGACGTCATTCTACTTACAAATCAGGCGTGTTACACGTGTGCTTTGGTCTAAAGTAGTTCTAGCTTAGGATTTCTCTGCATTTAGCTATACTCTGTAATACTGGAAGTGAACCACAACATATGAATAAAGGTAGAACTACATTGGGCACACGTGGGCCACGTACGCCGATCTGGGCGCGTCGGTCTCCACACAATTTATATGGCAACTAGACTTGTAGAGCTACATTAGATCCTCGCCACGCGACGCGTCGCTACGTACAAATCAGGCGTGGCCCACGTCGTATGCGTCGGTCTGATGTAGTTCTCGCTTTATACTGCCGCTTATTTGTCTTGCAATGGACTCCAATAGGCCTCCAACATAATATGCACAAATATCTACCAAGCCATTAATAAGTTGACGCATGCATGGACGTATGTATGCACGCATGCCAAAATATTGTAATGTTAACCTTTGCGGTTGCGTTACACTACTTAACACACATAATCGTACCTTTAGTAATTAAGTGAATGTATGATTTGTGGTAGGTATACAAATACTATACTATACTTACTATGATGATTTGTAATATCGTTAAAGTTCAGAATATAGCCATTGTTTCTTACTCCCGTTTCTTTTGATTAACTTTTGACTATGAAATCGTTCGCGTATGCTCTTCAATGGGTCGTTGTATCTTCTGAAAATATCTATTCTTCTGCACCCTCCATATCTTCGTGTACCTTGTCTCTCTCTTCGGTCTTCATTTATATTGGTTGAGGGTTATCGTCAGTTAGGTGAAATGCTTCTTTAACTATTGTAAACTAGCTGACCCGGCGGACTTCGTACCGCCTAATAATAAGGATAACGGCATCTACTGGCATGACCAGAACAGCATAATTCATTTTATAATGACATTTTAATTAGAGATGGCGTTGTATTCGATTTTTTTTTCGTGTTTATTTTCCATTTTTTCTCACCGTTTAAACCTTTCCTGAACTATCTCAAATATTTCAAGACCAAATTTAGCCAAATCGGTCTAGCCGTTTTTGAGTTTTAGCGAGACTAACGAACTGCTATTCATTTTTATCTATAAAGATATATCAGTTTGTAGAGATGTTCTCTAAACATTATCCGTGAAAAATTAGATAAATTTAGCATGAAATTAACTATCATTCCTGTACATCTGACGCTATCGATTTACAGCTCACTTCAAGCACACTTCATCTTAGTAATCAAATCTTTTGCGGAATATAGACTGCTGTAATAATTCCACTGATAGATGAGTGTCTTTCACTTATAAAGAAGGAACGAACATTGATTACAAAGCATTCCAAATAAGAATAGGATCGATTTCCATGTTGTGACGTCACGTCATACTGTCAAATCGCAAGAAATTGGGCAAAATTGAAGAACTCAGAGTTGAGGAAAATTGAAGAACTGGATTCTGATTAAACTTTTTTCGTTCACAGTTGGAAAATAAATTAAATTAAAAAAAAAATTGTTTTGCTCACCCTATTTTATATTATTCTTCGATTTGACAGTATAACGTGACGTCACAACATGGCAATCGATCCTATTCTTATTTGGAACGCATTGTACTACGCTCAATTACTGTATTTTGGCGATTTCAGACTATTAGTTTATTTTTTCCTCTAAATTTCTATCTCGGTAGCAAATAGGTAATGTATCTTAGAAACTCTCATTTATTAAAACTCAGAGCTCATCACAAGCGGGTTTCTCTAGACAACAGTTCCATATATATAAGTATTTCTCGGAAATGACAATCTTGGGCAGAGTTTCTTGTTAATTTTGAAATGGGAGTCTTCAACTTCCGAGTAAATTTATAGCTTCTGGGTCAAAATAATTTTACCTAGAACAATATTTCTATGGTTCCAAGAACTTCATTCCATAAATAAAGGTTATGTCAGTTCAGTTACTGTACGCGGTTCATAAACACGATGTATTCCTGAACATGTCGTGTGCCTGTTTCTACATTTTACGCATCAACTGTTACGATCTTACGCACGCTGCATCCACCCACGCATTCTATTTACTTGCGCAGACATTCTAACCACCTTGTGCTTAAGTTGAAATTCCTTCAACTTAATGATACTGCAAATTTGTACGATAGAAGATCAAATACCAACACGTTCTGGCTCACCTGTTCAGCTAGTCACTATTAGCGTATAGGTCATGTTACGTTGGACGTATATGACTCATAATGCATTGTTATGGTAGGACGCATGCAACGAAGTCTTACATAATGAGGGCTCAATGGAGGGAGGGGGGGGGGGGGGGGCTTCTAACAAGTTTACCGAAGACCTTGGCCGGGTCACGTGGTTAGAGATGACACGCGGGTTTTTTATGCCCACAGTTATTATGACGATGTACTTGACAATAGATTTTAGTGTTTAGGAGTGATATTTATTTAATGATGGGTTGTTAGTAATGCGCTAGCACTGTTTAGAGTGACACAAAACGATGGCTACGTTTAACTGACATTGGCCTCGATTTTTGCGTATTAGAGACAAAAGTTGCAGTCGGAAAGGTTGACGAAAACGTCCAAACGGGTTTTGATTGATGACAGGTTCCAAATATGTCACCTAACCGCTAAAGTTCAACGTGTGAACTCTTTAGTTGGTCATCGTAAAGACTGCTGAGGGTACTTAGTTTGTTTCTTTTGGCCGTATTTAAACGATAGCAATATTCTTGCTTTAGACCCGTGCGTCAATGGGACGCCATAGCTGTGCTGCCAGTTCTTACCAAAAAAATGCCTGCAATTCTATGGTGTGTACCTCACCTGGGTACCTCTTCCTTGCATCGTATTCCTCAATACTGAGGGTCGTGACCGTGATCCCTGCTTCATCAATTTCATTTTTATGATGTTTCTCTATCTATTCCTATCTCTGGCGGTGTGAAGAGCCTTGTGTACCGTGGAGTCAAGAGCGGTGTGGATCTATCCCCCTAGCCAAGTTTCGATTGTTTCGTTTTGTTTCGAACGCCTCGAGTTGGCCACGCCTCCGATTTCTTTGTTCTGACGTCATCTCAACGGTCAGTCGTGTGGTTAGAACAAAGAAATCGGAGGCGTGGCCTACTCGAGGCGTTCGACGCAAACGAAACGATCGTAACTTGGCTAGCGGGGCTGGTCGGACCAACGTATTGGGCTGCGCCCGCGAAGCCTTTTTTCATCTACTTTACTTCACCTGGCTACGCAGTCACGCAGTCAACCATACATTTTTTAAACGTCATGACCTGGCTACGCCGCCATGGCATCCCGGTGAGGCATGGCCCTTAGATTAGTAGAAGTAACTATATTTTCAAGTTGTATGAACAGTTGTAGACTCATACAGGGCTGATTCCAGAAAAAATCAGTTTGTGTCATCAGATCGATTACCAAAACATATTGGAAACGTACTTTCTTTTATAATGTAAAAAAAACCGGCCAAGTGAGAGTTGTTTTTTTTTATTTTTTATTATTTGTTGAAATAGCGGCAATATAAACACATCATCTGTGAAAATTTAAAACTGTCTATCACACGATTCATGAGATACGGCCTGGTGACAGACGGAGAGCAGGGTCTTAGTAATAGGGTCCCGTTTTTCCCTTTGGGTATGGAACCCTAAAAATTAGACTCGTCGACGTCGCGCCTTGGTCTGTGGTCTATCTTTAGCCTGTGTTCCGTGAGTGTGTCCGCAGCATCACCAGGCCTTATCAGAATACCAGCGCTGCGTTATTTATTTTTTGTTTCAAATATCGTAGCATAATGTTGAGATGGATGGATTGTGTGAGAAGTGATATGAAAGAAAAAGGAGTTAGTGATAGCGTGACAGGTGGCAGGACTGAATGGAATGAAAAACGTGTTGCACCGATCCCAAATAAAACGTGATAAGGGCAGTAAGATGATGAGATGATAATGAATGTTGAGATAGGAGACATT
Source organism: Mythimna pallens (assembly GCA_961205895.1). Lineage (NCBI taxonomy): Eukaryota > Metazoa > Arthropoda > Insecta > Lepidoptera > Noctuidae > Mythimna > Mythimna pallens. The sequence goes on along the minus strand of OY540828.1, from coordinate 24,474,488 downwards.
TTGGCCTCTCACAAGTCTTCTATTTATCATTTTAATGTTGTATTTTTATTTTATTTTAAGTTAATTATTTATAGATTAGTTTTTATTTTATTTTATTTGTGTTTGTCCTGTGCGAGTCACAAACAAATGTTTTCTTTCTTTCTTTCTGTTATTTTCTTTCCTTGGTAATTTTTACCTGGAACTGACGTCAACATTCTCCACTCTTAAAAAATGATGCACACGTATTTTTGTTAATGTAAATCTGGATCCAGAAACCGCCCTTATTAACATTATATTCAAGGTTTTAGTAGTTCTTGTTACAAACATATTACTTTTAGTTCAAGTAAGATGTACAAATATCCCTAAACACTCGTACCTTTCGCACGCAGCCAGTTCACCTTCGTGGCTGGTGCATCTAAAAGAGCAGTCATAACTGACAGCCGTTCGCGTCAAGGCTGACATCTCAGGAATGCAGAGAGATCGTTCGTGGCGCAACAGTGTTTTGCAAACCATCCTTTTGCTTTGAAGTTTGAACCTAGGTCTAACATTTGTGGATGTATTACGGTTTTTTTTGTCTGGTCTAAATGATATTTATATTGCAAATAGGTTAAAAAATAACACTTTTACACGTCAATTTTTTTTTCGTCATTTTAAACTAGATGAGGCCGGTGTTTCCTAGCTGACTACCCTGAGAAGAAACACCGAAACAAACTCAGGGGTCAAAGTCTCTTTTAAAGTCCATACAATAAATTTGAATGGTCAAATCACATGAGAACCATGCAAATTTGTCTGAGATGTTCTTTTGAAGAAAGAACCATACAGATTTGAGTGGACCTGTCCAGTCAGTGCAAGCATTTGTCAGGATTCGCAAAGCTCAACTCAGGACTATTAAGGAGCTCAACGACTTGACGAACAATACCAAGGAAAGGACAATCTTCAAAGTCTAGTTAGAGCAATCAGTTAGTTCGGAACCATGAAAGTAACGAAAATAGTTTATATCTGTGATGATGTTTTGTTAAGGAAAACATTAGACAAGAAATCAGCAATCTCTAACATTCATGAAGACGTGCGTTTTCATGAATGTTAGAGATCAAATTGAAGAGTACCGGAGCCTCGAAGGACGACATTTGAATAATGTTATTTTCAAAAAACTAATTTTCCTATGTCTTCAGTTTCCAATTTTGTGAATTCACGTGCATATATAAATATGTACTTATTTGTTCTTTTTTTTATGCATCAACAAAAGGGAGTTCTCACACTCAGTTTTTTTTACATCTATCACACAACGGTGTCTAGTCCCAAGCTAAGCAGAGCTTGTGTTATGAGTACTAGACAACTGATAAACATACATAAAGTTTAAATAAAAAAAATCGGTATATTGCTGGATTCGCATGTCTGTTTATTATTAATCCCACTTCATGATATAATTTCACGCCATACTGGCGTGAAATTATATCATGAAGGGGTGGAGCAGGATGAAAAAAAGTAACAGATAAAAAAAAAAAACTAAAATATGCAAAATAACTTTAATTATGGAAGTCAGTGTTGAAAAATGAAGAAACAAAACCAAAAAAGTTTGTTTTTGAAATCGATTGTTATTTATTAGTTTTTTAAGGCTGCAGGTTCATCGTTGTCCCTTTATACAGATTTAGGTACTAACTTAATATTTTCTAAAAAAAAAAAAAATGGCAACCCTGGGTTGTAACCCTAGCTGTTCTATTTTTTTTAATTTTAATTTTTTATTATTATTACTTATCTACATTGTGCTCACATATAAGAAGCGACAAGAAATATGTAACCAAGATTTAGGTAACTCATAATATGATTTAAAAGAGTGTCCATGGAGTTTCTTGCAGGTTCTTCTCCATAGGCTTAGCATAGTCTTCTCCATAGACTCCATATCGCTTTGGAACGTGCAATTTAGCTTCACTTGTTTTTTTTTGACTGACTGATTGATATCTTGACAATTCACAAGTGCCTGTAATTGGTCTATTTGAAATAAACTTATCTGATTTCTGATTTCTACTGCGACATACTCAACCAGCCGGATATATGACAACAAAAAGTACACACATATCGGTTCATAAAAGCCCATAATGAGCCAACGATTTATCTTAATCTAACTTGGAACATAGTGTCCAATATGTCTCTTGTTTACATTACTCTTTCAACATAGCATCTATAAATTGGGTAGTTATAATCATTATGTACTATTCATCTATCATGTTAGCTGCTAATGCCTTTGTGACAGGCAAAGACGGTTGATGCATTGTATTTAGAAACGATTGATCGTTTATTAAGGGGATGCAACTCGACATACATTTTCACTGTTTTTCATAGAACCGCTCTTACGCGATTATGACGTTATCACACATTTTTCATTAGATTTTTTGGAAACACGGTATCTTGTGAATGTTATCTAGGCTTCTATTGAAATCAATTTATAAATTTTTGTTTATAAAACTAATCAAGTAAAGAGCTCGGTCGTTGTGGCGACGCTTGGGGGAGGCCTATGTCCAACAGTGGACGTCTTTCGGCTGAAATAATGATGATGATGAAAGACCTCTGAAAATTTGCTATTTTGCATGAGACGCTCCATCCTAGAGCGTCAAGACATTGGATGATTTCCTACCAATAAATGTTTGCATTTTCAATTTATAGTAAGCCTCTATCTAATAAATATTCCTCTCTGGTCTTTAAGCTGTCTATACAAAGTTTCATGGAAGTTAGTTCAGTAGTTTTGATGGGGTGCCGTCACAAACAAACAGATGAATAAATATTTTCGTATTTACGCCTTGAGTAGCTCTATATGTATATATAGAATGTAATATGGATTGCGAACCAGTTCGGTCATTTCTCATAAAGGTGTCATAACACTTGTAGCCCGTCGTGGTCGACAAATAAATGATGTTGTCTGTTTGCAATTTGATTATGAATGAATTTTATTTCGACGTATTTTTTACACGTTAGTCTTGTTACTGGATTTTTACGAAAATGTATGATGTATGCAGATATCACAATATTGATTAAATAAAAATATCTTACAATATTATCTATTTAACCAGATGTTTTGTAAGTTGGAGGAAATACTAAAATAATTTGACGACTTTGACTTTTTGTTGTAGCTAGAAAATAGTAGGTACGAGTAACTATAGTGAAAATGTTACTTACTGCGACAATTCAATAAGTCAATTAGTATGACGTAAGTCAACATTACACTAATTGGTTTCTCTGATTTTCTTTTTTAACTTTCGGGGAAGCCTAGATCTGACAGTGAACGTCTTGCGGCTGAAATGACGTTGAACTTCCCCCCCCCCCACCCCGCATGAACCCCGCATTAAGAATTAGTAGCAGCAGTTAGGGGTTTGTAAGTCACGAGGGAATGGTAGGTACTTCTAGACCAGCATGCTCCATCGTCGACCATGTCATCGCTTAATATCAGCCCCCTTAGCCAAGTTACAACCGTTTCGTTTCGATTCTCTTTTCGTTGGTCGTCTCGAGTCGGCCACGCCTCCCATTCCTTTGTTCTGACGTTATCTCAACGCTCAGTCACGTGGTCAGAACAAAAGAATAGGAGGCGTGGCCGACTCGAGGCGATAAATGAAAATAGAATCGAAATGAAACGGTTGTAACTTGGCTAGGGGGACAGGTGAGATAGTGGTCAAATAATTATGAGCCTATTAATAAAAACAAATTGTTTCTGTTGGGCGGCGGGATTTTTCAAATGAGTTACCGCGGTCCTGTAAGACTAATAATAATGATCGTAACTTGTAGCAATGTACCTTTCGATTCATGTATTACCTCGAAGGGATCCTTTTTTTTTTGTTTTTTATTCTTGATAGGTTTGCGCTATCCCACCTGATGGAAAGCGACGATGCGGTCGACGATAGAGCGCGATTATCTAGAAGTAACCTATTCTCTCTTGACTTAAAGATTCCCGGGTTGTAGCCATCAGGAAACACAGATTCCGGCAAGGAATTCCACTCCTTAGCCGTATGCACAATAAATGTGTTCCCAAAACGTTTTGTGCGTATATGTAGGATCTTTAATAGAACAAGAGAAATTTAGCAGGAAATATTTTTCTATCTAGCGGGGTCCTTTGTAATTTGAGTTCTTCTTCTTCGTTCTTTTCCATAGAGATCTGCGCTTTGGAACGTGCAATTTAGCTTCACTGTTTTGACTGACCGACATTGTGACAATTCAAAAGTGTCTATAATTGGTCTATTTGAAATGAACGTTTCTGATTTCTGAAAAAAAAAACACACCATTGTTATGTATTACCAAACACCTTTGAATCCTTCACTACCTATAACCTAAAAAAATCATAAAAAAAGTTCCTTCTAAAAATCTTGCTTTCACGAAAAATTAAATGATATTGAATGAAATTTATTTCAGGGCTTTAGAATCCTTTAGACTATGTTACGCCAGACCACCTCGTAATGAACCAGTCTATACTTAGCCAGTAACAAGCCGGCAAAACTAATTTAAAGCAAGCCATAAAAGCTACGACTAATCAAAACGAGAACGCACAAATGCAAAATTGAAGCAACGTTTAAAACGCAATCATTCAAGACAGCCTGATTTATAGTATTCCTAGTTCCACACTGATTGGAAAATGAAACTGTTTTCTGCGACTTTTTTGTAGCATAAATAAGTAAACGTTAGTTATTGTGGGCCATCCGTCATTTGATGCCTCGTTGCCGGTGGCTCAAAGGCATAAAAATTGCAGGATGATTTTCAATATGCAAATTTTTAAAGCGCGCTGTTCACGATGCAATTGGAATTAACGACAGTGTATTGTCATTTTAATGTCAATTTGTGGTTCTGTTTAAAATTTGAAGCATTTAAAATTGGAAGCATTTTTGCAGTGATTTACGTCATACAAATTAGAACCTAATTTCACGTATTCTGTAAATCTTTTAATAGTTAGATTGTTTCATGCTGTTTTAAAGTAATTGATCTATCTATATGTACTTATATTGATACTAGCTGATCTGGCTAACGTTGTTCTGCCATAAAAAATGGGGGGTGGGGGTAGGAGGGTACAAAATAGCTAACGACCTATTCTCTCAGACCTACTACAACACAATAAATGTAAGTAATAAAAATCGGTCAAACCGTTTCGGAGTACTTAGATAATAAACACTAGTGCGATAAACATTGTGTGCCTACTACTCGTGTGAGTACTGTAATTCGACAGTACGTTAGTGCAGTATTACAGAAGTTTGACACTAACTTAACTGTCAAGATAGCTCAATGGTGCTTCACGGAGCGGGGCTCCTACTTCTGGATGGATATTAAAAAATTAACCACGAAAAGGCGGGAGCAAAGCAGAGCGGAGCAACTGCTTTAGCCTCGTTTGTCGGGGTGCCTAATATATTTATGTTAATTTTTGACATGGTTTTTTTATGTAATATTTTTTTTTTTTGTTTGAGATATTTGCAACGTTATGTTATTAACGCATTATTATTCTCGTACTATTTAATTTAAGCATCTCGAATAATTCTGACATCTTATCATCGTTCTTCACACGACTTCACGACAAATTAGACGCGTGTTCCATGTCCCTCCCCATGCAATATAGGGCGGTATCGGAAGAAAATTTTCAATTATTGAGTCGCACCGTCCAAGCCCGTTTAATTAAGAGACGCTGGGTTCCTGGAAACGTTACCTAAGGAGCACCACCAAGTAATGAAGTATTTTTCATTCATTTATATAAGACATGTTTTAGCCTACGATTTTTCTTGTGAGATAGAAGGAAATTTGTGCACGGGAACTCATTATCATCATCATCATTTCAGCCGAAAAACGTCGACTGTTGGATATAGGCGTCCCCTAAGGCTATAATTCACCGGGACACCATGTCCCGGTGAAATATAGCCCTAAGTATCACTACAATAACCAGTCTTGTGTTTCTCGTATCCATCGGATTTCCGCGATTTCTTCACTATGTCGTCGGTTCACCTTGTGGGAGACCTTTCAACGCTGCATCTTCCGATACGCTATCACCACTCCAGAACCAGATCATCTGTTCTGCGAGCAATGTGCCCAGCCCACTGCCTATGTCCATCCTTGGAGTTCAAGCTTCCTCCCTACTAAATTTCATCAAAATCGGTTTAGTGCTTTAACCGTGAAAGAGTAACAGACAGAGTTACTTTCACATTTATAATATTAGTATGCATTAAGAAATAGGATGCTGAATATTTATTAGCTGCTTAACTCACAACTCGTCTGTCTGTCTGTCAAGACCCTTTATCTCGAAAACGCGTGGAGTTATCGAGTTGAGATTAAAACCATATTTTCAAATCTGCGGCCCTTGATGCTGTGAAAAGAATCAAACTTTAAATTAACGAAAAAAAAAAGACACGGCCATTTATGTCGCAAAATATTTCGACACTCTCAAGGGAATCAAAATTCATAGGGTACTTCCCGCTGACTCAGAATCCTGAAATTCGCATAAAACAAGTTCTTATGCCACAGGCATAAATCTGAAAACAGTAAATTATTGTTACGTCACAAAAAAAAAATCCCACTGGAAAAATCATCGAGATTCAAATCGGGAATTGAACTATATATTTACATAGGTGAGTTTGTACGGAACACTCAGTGCGCGAGTCCGACTCGCACTTGCCCATTTTTTTAATTATACTTCCACGTTGTACTAGCATACAGAAACTTGGATAATTGTATTGTACCTTTATGGAATCATGGGTAAACTTTATTAATGAAGGAAGTTTTTAGGAGTTCGGAGGCTATTTTTAGGGAAATATTAATTTAAATCAGTTGTAGGGTTTCTCGATCCATTTTGTTTGTAGGTACCGGTCTCAATTGAATTTACTTGAGGACTTGTTTCTTTCTCTGGTGAAAGTAAGGTAAAATCGATATTATGGACTGGCATTTTGTATAAGGAGGCTTTTTTTGTATGAGTTTTATTATAAAAAACCTTTTTTATTTTCAAAATCAATCAATCAATTCAGCCGAAAGACGTCCACTGCTGGATGTAGGCCTCCCCCAAATATCGCCATAATGACCGGTCCTGTGCGTCTCGCATCCATCGGATTCCCGCGACCCTCACCAGGTCATCGGTCCACCTTGTGGGAGGCCTTCGAACGCTGCGTCTTCCGGTACGTGATCGCCATTCCAGAACCTTGTGTTTTTTATTTTAGCCTAAAGCTTTTTTTTATAACTATGACACAACGCTATCTAGTCTTAAAACTAAGCAGAGCTTGTACTATGAGTACTAGAAAACTGGTAAACATAGTTGATACATTTCTAAATATATAAATATTTCAGATAACTTACAACCAGACACAGAACAAATGATCGTGCTCATCACACAAATATTTATCTTTGGTGGGAATTGAACCCACGACCTCCGGCATAGCAGTCAGGGCCACTAACCATTAGACCAGCAACAACAGGCCAGTCATTATGGACAGTCATATTATTATGGACTCGCATCTTGTATATGGAGACCTTTACATGAGTATTTTTATAACAAACCTTTTTAACTTAAGGCAGTGGTCCGACCGTCAACGATGAACGAGAAACGAGTAGAACTAGAAACTATAAACGAGTTGGCGATCAGCGGGAAGCGAGTCTGAAGTTTCGATAGTTTTGTCGCCGGGCTATAAGCGAGAGTGCAAATGCGACGAACGATTACTCGCGCCACGCCACGCGCACAGTGTGGCCAACGTAAGCGATTTGTCGCCATTTAGAAGTGATCAAGCGAGCGAGCATCGCTGAACGAGTATCGCTGAGTGCGTTTATTTTTGAAAGCTCGTCACTCAGCGAAAAAACTAGTACAGCGAGTCGTCGCCGGCAGTGTGAACAGTGAGAGAGCAACTTTTAATATATGCATCTCTTTCGTTTACACGGAATGTACATTTATAGATAGTCAGTCGTTTTCTCGCCGGCAGTCGGACCACTGCCTTAGGCAGGATGCAGGCTCCACGCCGCACCGTTGATAACAAGAAATACTGAAAAATCAACGTATACACGGTATTCGTATTGTTTTATTAAATCGATCATCATCTTTCTGCTCTAGTCCCATATTACTTGGGGTCAGCGCAACAAGTTTTTTTCTTCCATTCTGTCCTGTCACCCGTCACGCTATCACTACCTCCCCTTTCTTTCATATCACTCCTCACCCAATCCAATCCAAACATCTTTTCTTTATTTGTTTGAACAGATAATCAGTATATATTTGCACCTGGCGTGCCTTTATTTTTTCATAAGTTATATACTATTTCTGCTCTAACTGGGTACGGACGTTGCAAAAAAATCCGGTCCAAATGGCCCCGACTTACCAGTTATAGGTTCAAACCCAGTCAGGCGCTTTATTTTGTGCAATTTATGTCATCACCACTAAAAAAGACATCTTAACAAAAACTAGAATCAAATATATGAAATCATGTGACATCCGCCAACCCGACTGGGTTTGCATGGTGGATTACGGCCCATTCCTTCTTCTAGAGATTGGCCTTAGTCCCAGACGTGGACACATTATATATATATGCAACATTAGTTTTAGTATATTCGAAATCCCAAACGTGTCTAGTACGAGTATTTTCATGTAAAGAATCTATGTAAAAAATTTCATAACTGTGTCATGAAAAATCACAAAGTTATAAGCTTGTTATGTCAGTAAAAATACATAGTCACCGGGCCGTCCAGGTGACTGAGTGGTTGTTTTGCACTTGCACCCAGCTGTTTGCTGGTGCCTAATACTCGCTATGACCTGCCAAGACCTGTGTTGTACTTAGTGTCGGTGGTATCCAACTGTATGAGTGTGTAAAAACTATTGGAATCCATTCAGTTACTAATTCGGAACAAACTTTATTCAGGTTTCGCATAAACTAAATATAATGTCGTATAAGGCTGGACTCATGATATCATGGATATCATGGATAAAATTTTATTTTTCAAAATATTTCTACTATGAGTAGGAAGAAGCAAATGATTACGAAGAACAAAAGATTATCATCTATTAAACTAATTTTGATTTTCCCTGAGTTTTTATAAAGATTCAATCTAGTCATACAACATAGCTTTGTAAATCTAGACAGAAAACCACATGAAAAGCCTACTCTACTATCTATATATATCTATACTACTACCATCTCACAAGCGCCAAGCGTAACGCGTAAGTAGCGCGGTGCGGCGCCGGCGCAGCGGTCCTTTGTGACTGCCACGCGGTCCTTTGTGAGTGCCACGCGCCGCCGACCTCGCATCGACGGATTAGGCTTTTAGACAGGCTCTTTTGGAGACAGGTCTGACAAGGAACGTAACTGTAAAGTAATTTGTAAAGGATAGAAGCATTCGGTATTTTTGGAAGCAATTGTAGTGACATCCATGACACCATATAAGAACTAAAATTCAAAATCCTGCATCGCAGTGATACAGTTCTTCGCGCGATTAGATAGAATATATCGGTATTTAACAGGATTAGGAAAGTGTGCGCGGGAATTGCATGACTTGATTCCGCCATCACCTTTCCCCGACGTACGGCGAGTATCCACCCTTACGTTGTTGAAACCTCTACGGTACGGACAAAGCATTTTGCCTCGTCGTTTATACTCCATACATCGAAGGACTGGAACAATTTGCCTGCTGCAGTCTTCCCGTCCGATTGTAATTTCGGTGTCTTCATGGCTAGAGTGAATAGGCTCTTCATAAACTAGTGCGCCTCACCATAAACGATTACATCACTGCTCAGCATCAGCTGGGATTACAGTCAAACACTAGTTTATATTATTTAAAATATATATATACAACAGCCCGAAAACAAATATCGGGTAGTTGCCCTGACCAGACACAACACCTGTAAGGTCGGGAGATTGGTGGGGGGCCATGGTCCTCGCTACTAAGGCCCAGCGCGAGAGGTTGTTGCCGCTGATCCCCCCCACGAAGACTCGGCGGTGCTCTGCCCAAGCGGGGCACGCCGCGGTATACGGTAGACCGTATGTTCCACGGTGTCCTCCGGGTGATCTACACAGTGGTGACACTCAGGCGTTGCTTCCGCACGTATCCGGTGCAGGAACTTACCGAACTGACTACGCTCGGTGAGAACCAGCATCATGCGGAAGGTGATGTCGCCGTGAGGTCTTTCCAGCCACTCCTCAAGACTGGACTGCCATAATTATGGAGTGCCCACTGCTGGTCCTCTACGGTTTTGCTGATATCTCTTTGAGGGGCCCGTGAATCACTAATCGGTATCGATGACTCGAGCTCTATCCTATAACTTATCCTCATCATCATTAAGTGCGCATCTGGCCACGACATATGCAAGTAGAAAATAAATATAGCTAATTTTTACGCAAAAAACATAGCTACCAAGGGTTCCTACCATAATATAAAAAAAAGCATAATCAGCCTTTTAATGTTCCCGTTCCAAGCAATGTTTTTCCTACCATAATATAAAAATAGCATAATCAGCCTTTTAATGTTCCCACTGCTGGGACTCAGGCCTCCTGTCTAGGAGAGGGATTGGGCCGTAATCCACCACGTGGGCCCAGTGCGGGTTGGTGGATGTCACATTTCTTCGAATGTTTGGTACTAGGACAAGCCGGTTTACTCACGATGTTTTCCTTCACCGTTTTGAGACCCATAATAATTTTAATAAATAACAAACTCAAAGGAACTTCTTAAAATAAACCATAGGCTAAACAAATAATAGAACGGTATGAAATGGATGAAGATGTCACTTTCAATTCTCATGCCAGTTCATAAGTTAAAAAAGAAACTGTACTTGCTTTGTCTATAAAAGTAATTTCCTGTTTGTTTGTGGCGTTTAACTGGAAACATCTACTTGGTTTATTTGTTTTTGTTATTTTGTTCAGTTTGATTTTCATCTTACTGGTGTGGTAGCGAGCTTGAGGTATTTGTTTATGAATCGCTGATAATTACTTTTCAATACAGTTACTCGAAAGACGAAAACCTACTTTTATCCCTATTCCTTGTATGCACGCAATTTACTGTTTTTCGCAGTAGTGCGGATAAGTAATTTTATTTATCGTATCAGGCAGAGCGCTAAGCGACCCCTACGAGTCGCGCGTCAACCTCCATTCATTTATTTCTTCGTAGGTGTATTGAAAAATGTCGTTTAATACACATGGAAAATTTTGACTCCATTATTTGGTTCCATAACACTCTCACCTTCGGCTCGGGCGGATTCTGTCTCGGTTACAATGACAAACTTTCTCTACTTGTATCAAAATTTACCATTTAGAGGTTGCAAAGCTGTTAGAGTATTTCCATTTTTCTTCTTGTTATCACGAGATATTAACTGGAATTGTCTTGCGATAACATTTTTGTGTTCTATCACACAGGATTCATTTTTCAGGGTTTCAAAAGTTAACCATGAAACTCATCGATACTGCCATCAAGGATTTTATTCTCATTTGACTATGTAAGTTAATTTTCTTTTTATATCCTGAAACTTTTGATTTCCTGAACACCGGCCATGGTCCGAAGCGAGGAGCAGTGGCAGGCGGTCGCGTCCTTCTGCGAAGCAGTAATGCTAGCAAAGAAGGAGGCCGACCGCGCGAGGCAACGGTCCTCTCGCCCCAGCCGCCGGGATTCCGTTTCCGATTACCAGCCACCGTAGGCGCGGGCTTGCGGACAGCGAGCAATGGGTAGCTCACTGTCCGACCGTCCGGTAACCGTCCGGACCGAGCCCAAGTCGTTGACGGCGCGTATTGTTTCACGCACGCCTCAGGGCGATGTCAGCAAATCGTAGGGGCCCAGCAGGGTCGAAGCCTACTGGGTCCTTGGGTAGTGTGAAAGTGAAAGCCCTGGAATGAAGGCAAAGAAGGAACAAGAGTGGGATTTTAATCAGTAAAAGTCTGACACTATTTCGCGCTCCGCCCAAGAGCGAGATTTGTCATTAGATGATTTTCCCCCTGGAAAAAAAAGAACACCAACCTAATTGCTACGTAAATTTGTCTTTCCATATTTCATACTCGGGGATATTTTGATTTTTTACATAAATATATATGTATATATTATATTAAATTATATATGTATGTTTATTTTGTATATATATATATACATACTTTTGAAGTTTTATTTTCTTAATATTCTGTTGTATTTTTATGCACCTGCCACATTTTCTCTTCACCACCCTACGTTGACTGGTAGAGAATGCCTAAGGCATTAAGTCCGCCTTTGTACTTTTGTGTTGCATGAAGTTTTAATAAATAAATAAATATTCATCGTTAAAGTGATGAAAAAATCTGCAGTTACTGATAAAATGTATACAGCATGTGAACAGCGAAGCAATCCAACTTCTCGGCCACACTAATATTGTGAGAAGACTAAAAATAACAAAACCGTTCAAGTTAGTGTTTAGTGACACTGAATAATGTAATGTAGCATAAGTGCTACCCAATAAATAGAAGAACAAAGTGTTTTCGCCTTAATAGAGACAATAAGAATAGTGCTATTGGACACATTCTCAGTAAAGACAATTTATTAGTTTAGGATACAATTAAATTACATAGATATCTTTTCTTTTTCTTTTCTTTTTTTTCTTTTTTTACCACTAATTTTCAATTAGTACAAATACTTAAAAGGCTTATTAAAAAAGGTCTTGTTAATATTTAAGTAAGTAAGTAAGTAAGTCTTAATAAATAATATTCATAAACAGCAAAGTTAATAGCGTTGGTTTATATCCCAAAATGTCACTCAATTTATGGAAATATTGTACAGGCTATTGATTTTGAATGAATAAATGACGATCAAAATGAAAAAAATAACTTCGCTAAGTATTTTTAGTAGCAATTGTTATGAATTATTGATTCAAATATGAATTTACCAATTATTACAAATTTTCGTGGACAATTTTGGGATTTCGTTTTTTTTTTTTACTTTTGAATATAAAAATATGATCAGTAACGGGTACGGACAGAGCCCCATTTTTTTTTATACATTAAAAAATAGGGATGTATAAAAGGAGAAACTGACTAACTGATATATATCGACGCACATCTAAACTACTGGATCTAGGAGCGTGCAATTTTGCACAAGGTTTTCTTTTATGACATAGGCAAGCACTAAGAGAGGATTTTCCAAAATTCACCCCCTAAAGTGATGAAATTAGGGTTCATCCTTTGGATGGACTTTTTTTTTATTCTTGATACGTTTGCGCTTGACCGGTATCTCACCTGATGGAAAGCGACGATGGACTCTAGGATTAGGGAAATGATACTCGGGGAAGTACATGTATAGTGTACGCTTTTTTCCTCTATAATTTCACAGTTTTCAAGCCCATGTAGCTGCGAACAATATCCGTAGATAATTCACACTTCCTATTTGAAAATCTACCCGAATCATTGTCACAAAAACGAAACTTATCGAACGTAGACAGAAAAACTGTCAATTGATTTGTTGTCCTGCTATGTCATTGTTTTGATATGAATTCAGATTAATTTCGATAGTTTTTGTCTGCCAAGGTCGGACAAGGACGTATGGTAATTGACTGACAATCTTGAACGGGTTACAACATCCGTGTTCGTTTGAAAGGCGTGTTATTCGATAGTTTGAATCCGTGTGTCACAAAAAGTACTTGTCTTGTCTGTTTATCGATGCTCTGCTCGTTTTCTACGTCTGGAAAGCGGCAGGTTAGAAAAGTATTACCTTGATGAAGTATGGGTACGATAAATTGTGATTTTTTAGGGTTCCGAACCTCAAAACGAAAAAACGGAACCCTTATAGGATCACTTTGTTATCCATCTGTCTGTCAAGACCCTTTATCTTGGAAACGCGTGCAGGTATCGAGTTGAAATTAAAACCATAGATAAATTATAACCACTCAAGTCTGTGGTCTCTTGAAGCTGTGAAAAATTAAACTTGTAAGTTAACGAGAAAAAAAGATACGGCCGTTTATGTTGCAAAAAACGTATATTTCGACACTCTCAAGAGAATCAAAATTCATAGGGTGCTTCCCGTTGACCTAGAATCCTGAAATTCGGCATGAAGCAAGGTCTCGTAGAAGAAATATAGAAAAAATCTGAAAACTGTAAATTAGTAGTTCCGTCCCAAAAAAAACTATTTTTTGCGATTCGGGAAAATCTTTGTAATTCAATTCGGGAATTGAACTGTATTCATAGGTAGTTTGTACGGAACCCTTAGTGTAACGCAGAGGTGCAAAAAACTCACCCCTCCCTGGCATCGGGAGTCGCTGGATGTCTACCGGCTATCGTAGGCGGACGACGAGCCATGGGTAGCTCATACCTCCGGGCTGGTAAGGACCAAGCTCGAGACGACCGCGATGGCGGGTTGTGTTCCTCGTGCGTCTCAAAGAGTTGTCAAGAAAGTTGTAGACATAGAACCGACACCTGCCAGGGCTGCAGATTGTAGGTAGTTACCAGCAGCCTTTGCAATAAAGTGCAATTAAAGGAACACTTTTGTGATTGCTCCGGACGCGTAGCCCCCGCAAATATCCTATATTATTATTATTATGTGGAGTGTGATATTGGGCAGCAGCCCCACACGCTGAGCAATTCCGCATGCGTGATGAAATCCGCACGATAAGAAAAAACACCCTTAGTCAGTAAAAGTCTAACACTCCCTGCAAAAAAAGATGGAAAAGGCTGAGCATTTTTTTTGGATGAGATGTCATCAAGTAGGTAACTCCTCTAACTCTGGTTTCATCATCATCATCATTTCAGCCGAAGGACGTCTACTGTTGGACATAGGCCTCCCTCAAGTCTCGCCACAACAAACGGTCCTGTGCGTTTCCCATCCACCGCAATCCCGCGACTTCCACCAGGTCATCGGTCCACCTTGTGGGAGGCCTTAAAACGCTGCGTTTCCCGGTGTGCGAGCAATGTGCCCTGCCCACTGCCACTTTAGTTTAGCGATTCTTCGGGCTATGTCAGTAACCTTGGTTCTCCTGCGGATATCTTCATTCCTGATGCGATCACGCAAGGAAACTTCGAGCATAGCCCTTTCCATTGCCCTTTGGGTGACTGTAAGCCTCTGTATTGTAACTCTAGTTTGAACGACCAGATCTGTGCTTCTCGCATCCAGCGAACTCTCATTTCTTTTTCTTTAGAGTCTGAAATCGTCAAATAACTTCCTTAGAAAATGCTAGACTTTTACTGACTATAACGCACCAATTTTCTTTCAGTTGCCCTTTGCGTTTTAGGGTGGTGACTCTTTGGGACAATCCTGCAACACAACTAGACCCAGGATTGTGACAGTAAATCCTGCTAAGCCATTAGCTTAGGCCACTTTTACTTTCAAACCCGTATGTTATGGGCAGTCTCAATTGAATTTCAAATTTAAATTACGTCACATTATGAATTAATTATTCATTCAATCAATTAAATATAAAAGATTTATGTAATTTTCTAGCTTGGAGATAGGACAGGTATTAATAATGCCCAGTCTACAAAATCGCCATCGTCCTGTGTATCACAACCAGTTACTCGTAGCAACCAAAATGATATAACAACCAATTTGGTTCGACCCATAAAAGAATAAAAGATCTAACTGCTAAGTCGGAACAACCTGTTTGAATGACATTGAAACCTAGATTTGTCTCGCTTAGTTTAGGTATAAATAAAACGAGATGGAGGCAGATGTTTCTGTCTAGAGATTAAGAATCATCCGTTAACTTAATTCAAGGCTTTTTATGTGTTGTACCAAGGAATGAGACTACAGATGGAACACCTGTATTAGTCTTAACTTTCGATTTTTATAGCTGTTTCTTTGTCCAGTATTTAAATATTTGTGTTTTGTAACATCTGCTTTATAAAACCACTAGCGGTGCCGACATACGTTATTCTGTCCGAAAACTATATTCATCATCATCTTCCTGCCCTTGTCCCGTATTATTTGGGGTTGGCGCAACACGTTTTTTTTTCTTCCATTCTGCCCTATCACTCGTCATGCTATCACTAACTTCCTTTTCTTTCATATAATTCTTCACACAATCCATCCATCTTTTCTTTGGTCTCCCTCTCCATCTATCCACATGTAAACTCATAACTCTTTTAGTTACATGCGTTTCATCCCTCCTCTTCACATGACCATACCAAGACAAACGATTCCCTTTCAACTTTTCAGTCTCACTATATTATCGTCAGAAAAAAAATTGAGAACCCGACTGCATCGTCACCTACCGTGTTCAATTGTATTTTCGAACTTTCCATTGACTCACTCCAATATCGACACTACTTTCATCGAAATCAAATTATTTGTTTTGCAGTGCCCTTACAGGATGCATGTTTGAAACTTTAACTTGTATTCTAACTACTGTACAACATGTTTGCAATAAACTGATTTGATTTGAAATCGGTCTAGCTGTTTATGAGGGGTTAGGTAACAAGCACACGTATAAAAAAAATTAATTATAAAGATAGATATGCTTTTTTTTAGAAATATAGGATATGCTTTCTTTGTGTGTGCAAGTAATAGTTGCTGTAGAATGGGTGAAAACTTGTCGTAATGGTTCTTGACAAAGAAATGCGTGGGTTTACGATATGTACACAAAGGTGTAATAACACCTGCTTTGACCTTTGTTTATACTATTTGTTTAAACCAGTTTCTGAACACAGCTGTGTGTAAAGTTTGGTTAGAATGTTTTACGATAAAGTGGTTACACCCACGCTCCTCTGTGACTCTTTGTAAAAGTATCTAGATATAGGTGAGTTAATAGTAAGGATCGGGGGCGCTGTCTCCGGGGGTGCTCGGGGGCTCGAGCACCCATGAGAAATAAACAGTGGGTGCCGAGCACCCCTGAGAATAGACATCAAGAAACAGATCAGTAATCGCCTTTTAAGGATGGGCGATTTTTCATTACCCGACGACCCGTTTTTTTTTTTTTAAGGTGAGAAATCATCCAAATTAATTCTCGCGCTCTGGGTGGAGCGGGAGGGCGTGTCAGACTTTTACTGACTAAAACCACACCTGTATCCTTCAATTACCCTTTGCGTTCTAGGACTACGGGTTTCCCTTTCAGAAATTCTCCGCGGTCCTAGTTAGCGGGCATCGGCCCTGCTGGGCCCCGTTTAGCGCTGTGGTTTATAGCGCCGGTTAAGACGCAGGATCGCGGGTTCGATTCCCACACCAATAAATGTGTTTGTTGATGAAACAGATATTTGTGTTGGGTCTGGGTATTTGTGGTACCTTCGTTGTTCCGCAGTATGTAAGTAGGACATTTTTATTTATTTCTCTTCTTACACTTTGCCACTTTTTCGAGTCATCAAATGAGCATGAGCACCCATGAGGTTTTTTAAAAGCCGGCCCCCCTGGTAAGGATGTAACGGTAGTGGTAATATCGGAACTGAATTCAAAGCCGGAGTTTTTAAATTTGGTTAACGGAATCGGAACCAGAATCGGAAGCGGAGGTAAAGACAGAAGCGTCAAATTAAATACTATTAAAATTTATCAAAAATATAATAAATATAATCTACGGACGCGTAGCTTCATAGACGGAACGGCAACGTCCATCGTAACGTTGCCGCTTCATAGTTTTGTATGTAAGTTAGCAGAGCAGGCATACACCAAGTGTATAGTGACGCATACGCGTCTTTGAAGCTACGCGTCCGAGGAAGGCCTGAGTATAAATGAAGACCGAATTCACAACATTCGAAATACGAAACAAAACAATAAGGGCCTGTATGCACAGCGATATTTCACCGTGAGATTTTTTTTTCGTCATCTGTAACACATTGAATCTTATGGAATAATCCGCACAGGCGATAAAAATACCACGCGATAAAATATCTGTGATTTCATACAGATTTGACGCGATGCGGTGCGGATTTAATACCGCACCGCATCATATCAAATCTGCATGAAATCAATAATAAGATTATGATAAGATTCAATGTGTTACAGAATGACGAAAAAAAACCTTGGGGTGAAATATCGTTGCGTGGTCAGTCCCTAAGTAAAAGAGTAATCGACAGAAGACACGGGGGAGGGTAATATAAGTTCCGATTAAAGTTTATCGGAACTCAATCGGAGGTGCAAAATCAATCGGAAGTTTTGAACTTTCGGAATCGAAATCGAACCTGCGTCACATTTCCAGTTAATAGAACAGTAAAGTCCTCTTATTTTTTAATAAAAAATACTGATAGTAGTAGTTTTGTAGTTACTGCTTCTTCGAAATTTGTACAATGGAATGAAATCGCTTTCCATCAGGTGATATAGTGATCAAGCGCGAACCTATCGAGAGTAAAATCCTCTTAAAATGATTTTGGATCAAATTTTTCCCTCTTTATCCTAGAGTACATCCAGACGATGGACTCTAATCCTATTACAATCTAGACTTGTACATAGACTAATAAGTAATTTAATTATATCCCTAACATATAAATTGTCTTTATTAAGAAAGTCTCAAATAAAATGTTTGTAAAAAAAAATAGGACTTCCAACTCCAATGTTTTTATTGAGTATTGACTCTTAAGACATGCGGAATAGGGTGTAAATAAAATCTGACAAACCTCCGTTGACAAGCTAGAGTTGCGTCTGGTCCGGGTAACTGCCCGTTAGTTGATTTCGGACTGTTTCATAATGTTTTTCGGACTGTTTTTTTTTTATCTCGATAGAAAATATTCGTCTCATTTATTTGTATAATTCAATAAAAACATTTAACACTTTCGGTCTGTTACATAATATGTTTTTCGAACTGGTAAATAATATGTTTTTCGGATTGTTACATAATATGTTTCACGTATGCGTTTTGTTGCGCGGATAACTCTGATACAGGATTTTGAATTTTATTATGGCATCATAGATGTCACTATAACTATCACTTCCTTGAAGAAAGTTGTTCATTTACATGTGCAGTATCTTTAATTTGACTACTCATTTACGTTACATCCTGACTGTATTTCCTTCCAGTCTTTCTTTTACATCTACTCCAAGATAATTATCGTGATACTATTTTATCTCACCGACATTGACAATTACAAAAACTAGGTAACTGCGAGTCGGATCGCGCACTGAGGGTACCGTACAAACTTACCTAAATATGTGAATAGTTCAATTCCCGAATGGAGTCTCGAAGATATTTCGAATCACAATTTTTTTTTTTTTTGTGACTTAACAACGTATTTTCTGTTTTCAGATTTATTCCTAAGTATATCTATAGTATATGACCTTGCTTTATGCCAAATTTCAGGATTCTGGGTCAACGGGAAGTTCCCTATGAATTTTGATTCCCTTGAAAGTGTCGAAATAAACGTTTTTTGCGACATAAACGGCCGTATCTTTTTTTTTGTTAACTTAGCCCGCATGGAAGTAGGTTTCTCCTGGAAACCTACGGGCGAAGCTTTAAGCCCCGTTTCATCCCCTTAAAAAGTGAATTTTGGAAAATCTTATCTCATTCTTTATATACATTATGAAAGGAACTTCTGTGCAATATTTCAGCGTTCTAGGTACAACAATTTAGGCTGGGCGTTATTGAGTCAGTGGGTCAAGACTTTGTTTTATAAATACACAGATTCTAGGGAGACTCCAGTGTGGTCCCCACCTTAATGTAAGCTTGGTAACTTACACTTACGTCTTGCTATAAGGAATAAAACCCAGTAGTTATCCTGTTTCTGATTTGCACATAATGTTCACAGGCTTTTAGGCAAATGGAGGCGTATGATCGCCAGTTGACGGGATGTGGGCCTTCGGTTTATTGCTTAGGGTAATAGCTTTCGTTTCTAGCCTGTGTTACAATTGTTTGTTTTGGTAAGTATTTTTGTTTGAGAGTTTGTAGGAAAAAAAACCCGTTCAAGTGCGAGTCGGACTCGTGCACGAAGGGTTCCGTAGTTTTATAAAATATTAGACACTATATTATAACTATTATTAATATCGAGCAAAATACGGCAAAAAAATAACATGTTTGTTGTATGGGAGCCCCATTTAAATATTTGTTTTATTCTGTTTTTCGTCTGTTTTTAGTATTTGTTGTTACAGCGGCAACAGAAATCTGTGAAAATTTCAACTATCTAGCGCGCTAAAAGAGCGTAACTTTTTTTCTTAACTGTGATATGTTTTTGTGTTATAGAGTAATATGTAAATTACATTTGTAGTTATTTATTTGAGTTTATGAATTACAAATAAAAAATATACGTATATCCTTCCTCTTTCTTTCCTTCTTCTTTTCTTAGATATAATATTATCTTTACTAATATTATAAAGAGAAGAGATTTGTATTTTAGTTTGAAATACATAAACTCAATAACACTTACAGACTGATTTTATAAATTCTTTCACCAGTGGCATGCTACTTTATCACTTAGTGGCGTAGGCTCTTTTACAATCAAACGGGCGAAGTCAATGGCAGAAGCTAGTGCATTATAAAGCTGAATTGTTTATTTTGTTCAATTTTTTTTTTTCGGTTGGAAAATCATCTTATGACATCCCCCGCTCTGGGCGGAGCGGGAGATAGTGTCAGACTTTTACTGACTAAAAACTCACTCCTGTTCCTTCATTGCGTTTCGTACCAGGGCCGAGTCTTCCTTTCAGAATCAGACCCTTATCCCCAGTAGGCTTCGACGCTGATGGGCCCCTACAGTTGCTGACATCTCCCTGAGGCGCGCGTGAAACAGTACGCGCCATCGACTACTTGGGCTCGGTCCGGACGGTTACCGGACGGTCGGACGGCGAACTACCCATTGCTCACCGCCGTCGATCGCCCCCACGAGGGCACGGCGTTGCTCTTCCCAAGCGGGGCACACCTCCACTGTGTGCTCCACCGTGTCCTCCGGGTTGTCCACGAAATGGTGACACCCGGGCGATTCTCTCGCATGGATCCGGTGCAGGAACTATCCGAACTTACCATGTCCGGTGTGGACCTGCGTCATGCGGAAGGTATGGACGCCGTGTTGCCTTTCCAGCACTCCTCAAAGAGGGGACTTATCGCCATAATTATGGCGTGCCCAGCACTGGGTTGCGATAGTCGCTGTCGCCATTCCACCATGAGATCCCGCCGGAACTCTTTCCGCCATGCCGCGACTTGTTGCGGCAGCGGAGTTTCGCCCCGGCGTTGCATCTCCACGCGCAGATCGTGCATGCGTGCAAGGCCTGTTGCCGCCATTCAATGTTAGATAGCCCATTTATCGAGAAAAAGTTATATACTAGGTAGGCTTGCAATAGGAGCGAAGCAGTAACCAAAGACGCAGTTGAACCCGCGAGGAATAGGTAGTGTGAAATAAAAAGCTTTTCGTTAAAAAAAAAAAGCGATGGCAGTAGTTCATAATTTAACAGGGTTTATTTGACTTATTATATCTCACGAAGTTTCAGACAGCTTTCAGCTCCCACTCGGTCTCCGAGTGACATTTAACAAGACCGCAGTTTGGTCGTTCCACTACAATTTATTTTTCACAAAAGCATTTTATTCTAGGATTTTTTCTGTGTCGGCGATGTCGTGGGTGCGTTTACAGAGAGACTGCTTATATGCACGTTCTTTTTCTGTGTTTTTTGTGTCCTTGTTGCTGAGCAACGGCATATTCTTGTTTAGATGTGATGCACAAATTGGATTTATTGTATTTTTTTAAAGTATGTTTTTCTTTCTTATGTTTTTGTTTATTATTATGTTATGTTTGTCGGTCACGGCCGGTGTCGGAGATGCTACAGACAACATAGACAACTGTTTTGTGTATGGAAACTGGTTTTTATTTTTTGTAATTTGTTGTGCATCTTTTCGGGCAGAATAAACATCTTTTTTTTTTCTTTCGCTTTACCGCTATCTCACTTGACGGAAAGCGACGACGTGGTCGACGATGGAGAGCGCTTACCTAGAAGTCATCATGTACCGGTGGCGCATCGCCGTACGCCTGGTGGTCCGATGATGGAACGGGCTAGGCAGAATTAGGTTATGCAATTCCGACGCTCACTTCCCGAAATGCAACCGGTAGAAAACCGACAGGCTAGCAACTCGGCGTCGATGCTCAAGATTTTGTAGCCTCGACGCAACGAGTGCATCATTGCCAATGATCCTTCTGGCTCGCCTTTCGATTGCCTCAAGAGCATATTTTTTTTATTGTCTATTTTTTTTTATTATGTAGAAAATATCTTTGATAGTTTTTATAAAGGTTACTGCTTTAAAATCTTTTGCATCGCTCAACGTAAATCCATTGAAAATACACAAAGCCTTTTATAGATTATACAGGGTGTTCCGACTAGCGTATTATAAACAGGTTCAATATAAAGCCCCGTCTACACGGCGGCAGAGCATCGGATCATATGCACAATGGTCAAACTGGATGCATATTTATAGGAAATTTTCCACCGAACGCCTTTGTGGATTCCATTCAGTTTTGATACATTTTAATCCTAGTTCGGAGAAGCACTGAGGGAGGATTTAAGCTTCAGTGTGCTAAACTTTTTCATTCATGAAATCAATTATGGGAAAATGTTGGTGTTTTTGAAATATGTTCGGTATGCATTTTTTAGGGTTCCGCACCTCAAAAGGAAAAACGGAACCCTTATAGGATCACTTTGTTGTCCGTCCGTCTGTCTGTCTGTCAAGACCCTTTATCTCGAGAACGCGTGGAGGTATCGAGTTGAAATTAAAACCATATACTCAGGTCTGCGGACTCTTGAACCTGTAAAAAAATCAAATTCATTGGGTACTTCCCGTTGACCCAGAATCCTGAAATTTTACATCAAGTAAGGTCTTATAGCACAAGTATAGGAATAAATCTGAAAACTGTAAATTTGACGTCACAATTTTTTTTGCGTTTCGGAAAAATCTTCCGAGACTCTATTCCGGAATTAAACTATTTACAAAGGTAAGTTAGTACGGAACTCTCAGGGTGCGAGGCCGACTCGCACTTGCCCAGTTTTTTTATATGAGAACTAGCCGCTGTCAGTAACTTTGCCTTTGTGAACGTAGAAAATTGTCCCAAGGGAACATACTCCCGGGATAAAAGAATCCTATTTGCTATTCCAGGACATGGTATACCCCCCCAGCCGCCGGGATTCCGATCCCGATTTCCGGCCATCATAGGCGCGGGCTTGCGGACGGCGAGCAATGGGTAACTCGCCGTCTGACCAAACCCAAGCCGTCGACGGCGCGTAGTGTTCCACGTAAGGACCCAGCAGGGTCGAAGCCTACTGGGGCCATGGGTGATGCGAAAGAGATCCCCGGGGCCCGGGAACAATGGCAAACAAGGAACAGGAGTGAGTTTTTAGTCAGTAAAACTCTGAAATGCTCTCGCACTCCGCCCAAGAGTGGGGGATGTCATTAGATGATTTTCCTACCTAAAAAAAAAAGGACATGGTATACCCGCATGCCAAATTTCATTATAATCTGTTCGGCCGTTCAAGCGTAAAGAAGTAACAAACATACAAACAATTATTAGTTTTATTATTACTAATTAAGATCCTGAATTATCTGTACCTATGTAGGCAAAAACCACGGACACCAGCATGTATTTAAATAATTAACATCAGAAAGGTGTTAGTTTGGTCAACCGCTTGTCAAATATACTGTGGTTACATTGTAACAGCATACTTCGATTGGAGCTCATATTCTGAATTGCGGTTATGGAATGTTCGGTGATTTTAAATTTCTAGTCTTTTGATGATAGTGATTGGTCTATTGATGTAATTAAGTACCTACTTGTAATTTAATAGAATTTTATATACTTACCTTATATCAGATATCAAAGGTACTCTATCAAAAAGTTCAATTTATTTATAATTTTATTGAGAACACTATAAAATAATCGAGATTTTATATTGTGTTTTCATTTTCATCGTCATCATCACTTCAGCGTGGTGTCTGAGTGGTAACGGCTCCGACTTACGAGTTGTAGATCGCGGGTTCAAACCCAGCCAGGCGCATTTTTTTTTATTGTCCCACTGCTGGGCAAAGGCCTCCCCTAACTTCTTCCAGGTATTCTTTTCTTGAGCCACCTCGATCCAGTTCTTGCAGTAGGCATCTAGGTCGTCTCGCCAGGCGCATAACTTTGTGTAATTTATTTCATCACCACTGCTCTCAAAATGGTGTAGGAAAACATCGTGAGGAAACCGGCATGTCCTAGAATCAAAAATTCGAAGACATGCGACATCCACCAACCCACACTGGGCCCGCGTGGTGGATCACTACCCATTCCCTCTCCTAGAGAGGAGGCCTGAGTCCCAGCAGTTGAAAGGAAGAAGAAAGGCTGAGCAGAGAAGGAACATTGAAAGGCTGATTATGCTTATATGCATCATTTCAGCCGACAGACGTCCACTGTTGGACATAGGCCTCCCCGAAGCGTTGCCACAACGACCGATCCTGTGCGTCTCGCGTCCATCGGATTCCCGCGACCCTCACCAGGTCATCGGTCCACCTCGTGGGAGGCCTTCCAACGCTGCGTCTTCTGATTATTTAAATTCTGTTTTAATTTTATTGTACTACTAGCTGCCAGGCGAACTTCGTACCGCCTAATAGCAAGGATAACACCATCTACTGGCATTACCAGAACAGCATAATTCATTTTATAATAACATTTTAATTTGAAATGGTGTTGTATTCGGTTTTTTTTCGTGATTTTTCATCTTTCCCACCGTTTAAACCTTCCCTAGACTATCTCGAATATATCAAGACCAAAATTAGCCAAATCGATCCAGCCGTTTCTGAGTTTTGGCGAGACTAACGAACAGCTATTCATTTTTATATAAATAGATTTCTAATGTTTTGTTTTCCTTGTTTTCAGGTATGTCAACTTTGAAAAAATATTTAATATTGGATCGTATCAGCCGTAGTATGTTTGGTAAGTTTAATTTTTGTTTTGTAATATAAACTAGTGCTTGACTGCGATCTCACCTGATGGTAAGTAGTGATGGAATCGTTGATGGCGAGCACACTAGTTTATCAATTTTTAATGTAGACTTCATCGATAATGATAAATACGAAAGCTAAATAAATAAAATTTCTTATCGAAAAAATAATTCTATAAACTCGCAAAAATACTTTGAGTCTCTTCGTTTTTTTTTTAAATTTCTTTTATTAAATATCATGATGTACTTTTATTTAACAGTAACCTTTCAGACTTACATAATACAGGTAACAATCGCAGTTAGTTGGCGCAGCTTAAAACTTTCAACTTCGCGAACAAAACCACGTTGAAAAGTTATTTCGCAGTTCTATCATCCTCCCTTTGACATTTCACAATAAAAGCTTTCCTTGGAACAACTTTGCCACCTATTATGTTACAAATAGGTTGATGCGATAGTACATTTTCCGACGAATAAAATTGCAGGCAAAGTTTGTGTGGGCCGCGTAAATGGAATTATGCCTTTATTATTCGAATGACCTATTCCATGGTAGAGAACCGTTTTATTTCTGTGTTTTCAACACGCGCAATGTTTTAATGAACAATAAAGATTTTCTTATGATAATATTATGTTGATTTTATTACGTCGCCAAATTTCAGATAGTTTGTAATTATAATCGGCCTTATAATGTTTCCACTGTTGGGACTTAGGCCTCCTCTCTAGGAGAGGGAATGGGTCGTAATCCACCACGCGGGCCCAATGCGGGTTGGTGGATGTCACATGTCTTCGAATTTTTGGTTCTAGGACATGCCGGTTTCCTTACGATGTTTTCCTTCACATTTTTGACAGCGGTGATGAAGAAACAAATTACACAAAGTAATGCGCCTGGCCGGGTTTTGAACCCGCGACCACAGCTTACAGCTCGTAAGTCGGGGCCGTTACCACTCGGCCACCACTGCTCTCTGCTCTCTGTTTGTTATTTGCATTGATGAATTTGTTATTAATTCTCCGAAGAAAAGGATAGTTAATTAAACTTAATTGTATAATCAAAATTAGACTTGAATAGAAATGCAGCGTGTTATTCGATTCAGAGAAGTTTTCAGTAAACAACAAAATTAATTTTCCAAAGTCATAAGCACACTCGATGAGTGCGCGAGTATGTTCGTTGTTTCTAAATAACAAATGTAAACCGTAACGTCTGTTGTTGTTCTTCAAACGTATTTATTAAAACTTGGAGAACACATTAACATTGTTACTGGTACTCAAATTTGTTGTTGGATTATTTATTTTAATAATATTGTGTAATTTAGAATTATTTAAATTCTGTTTGTTATTTTTCGAGAAAAGTAACTAGCTTGTTTATTTATTTATATTAGGTTACTTTTGTGTAAAAAAATATTATGAACTTTTGGCTTGTAATATTATAAAGTCTTTTGCTAACCTCTTTTTGATTTTGGACTGAAAAGTCACAATGCTTGACGTTACATTCCTTGCCTATATAGGTACAAAGAACGATGAGGAAATAGGTAACACTTCCGTATGTGAAAGAAACAAAATCCCAAAATAACTCCAGCGTCCTTGTTCCATAAAATCTTGAACCATCTTGCCGGTACAACGCGCAACAGTGCCTTGTCACTGTGAAAATTGCTTTCACATTACCCTAAGCTGTTGAATTCGCTAAACCGTTGACGCCAATCATGACCGCCCACGCCAAACGTTTTAGCCAAGCGGGAGCGACGCGTAATAAAAACCTGTGCCTTATTTTATTCCAAATTTTCTTGTGTCTTATATTCCGTGAATTTTCCTTGAGCTAGTAGGTAAAAAAATGTGATACTAGACAGGGGCGCCGGCTTTTAGAAAACCTCATGGGTGCTCATGCTCATTTGATGACTCTAAAAAGTGGCGAAGTGTGAGAAGAGAAATGCACAGTGATCGACCGGCAAATAAATAAATGTCCTACTTACATATTGCGGAATAACGAAGGTGCCACAAACACCCAGACTCAACTCAAATATCCGTTTCATCAACAAAAATACACAAAAAAACACAGAAAAATAAAATAATAATATAGAAAAATTTGTGATGGTGGGGGAATCGACTCAACCGTCACTATAAACCACTTCGCTAAACGGGTAGTAAAAAAACGCCCATCCCTAAAACGCGATTACTGATCTGTTTCTTGATGTCTATTCTCAAGGTTCTCGGTACCCACTGTTTATTCCTCATGGGTGCTCGAGCCCCCGAGTACCCACAGAGTCGGCGCCCCTAATACTAGAGATTAATAGGGTTCCTTATTATGTACGTCAGATACCGACTGTTCCACTGTTTGAATTTCTGATGGTTTAAAGTCAACAATACAAAATAATAAACTATGTCCATATGTTTGACTGGCCTGTTGGTCTAGTGGTTAGTGACCCTGACTGCTATGCCGGAGGTCGTGGGTTCGATTCCCACCCAGGACAAATGTTTGTGTGATGAGCACGATCGTTTGTTCTGTGTCTGGGTGTAATTTATCTATAATATGTATGTATTTAGAAATATATATGTATGTTTATCAGTTGTCTAGTACTCATAACACAAGCTCTGCTTAGCTTGAGACTAGACGGCGTTGTGTGATAGTTGTGGAATATTATTATATTATTATATATGCACATAGGATCCTTTTAATCTCGGAAGTATGTTCCTATATGACAATAAGCCGCCGTCAGCAGCTACTCAGATATAATAAAATGTAATAACAACAACAATATTCATAGTTAACTGTTTATTATTTTGAACTGGAAATTTCTTTCAACCTTAATTTTGGAAGTCTATAAACTATCTACATAATTTCGTTTTAATTAAAATTGATTGAGTTGACAGCTGTCTTTTTAGTAAATTGTTGCTTAAAATATTGTAAAGACAATGTGATTCCATTTAGCAAGATTTTATAAAATGTTTAAAAATAGTACATTTTGATACAAGTGGCGAAAGTTTGTCGTTGCGATCGAGGCGGAATTTGCACGAGCCCTAGGCGAGGGTAGCCGAGTGTATTTGTTGAATGATAAATAAACGGGGGTTGTCGCGCGATCCTGGGATTCGTTTAGCGTCCAGCCTGATACGATAAATTGTGATGGGCACTTTTCCGAACTAGTGCAAAATACAGTAAATTGCGTGCCTAAAAGCGATAGAGATAAGAGCGTGATTTCGAGTAAGTGTATTGAAAATATACTTAAAGTGTACGGTACTCATTTTTAAAATAAAATAAAAAGAAAACCGGCAAGTGCAAGTTGGACTTGATCACTGAGGGTTCCGTACAAACTTAGCTATGTAAACAGTTCAATTCCCGAATGGAGTCTCGAAGATTTTTCCGAATCGCAATTTTTTTTTGTTGTGACGTAACAACAAATTTACTGTTTTCAGATTTATTTCTATACCTGTGCTTTATGACCTTGCTTTATGCACAATTTCAGGATTCTGAGTCAACGGAAAGTAAGTACCCTATGAATTTAGATTTTCTCGAGAGTGTCGAAATATAATTTTTTTGATACATAAACGGCCGTATCTTTAATTTAATTTTTTCACAGCTTCAAGAGACCGCAAACTTGAGTATATGGTTTTAATTTCAACTCAATACTTTCACGCGTTCCCGATATAAAGTTCTTGATAAAAAGACAGATAGACAGACAGAGCAACGGACAACAAAGTGATCCTATATGGGTTCCTTTTTTTCCTTTTGAGGTACGGAACCGTAAAAAGGACTTCGTTCCATATTTTATTCACAAAAACCTTGCCCTCACGTCCTTAGACCTAATAATGTCCTTATTTCTAAACACGCTGTCTCTTTTTACTTCTCTTGTTAGAAAGAGACAGCGAGTGTCTATAAAGCTGGAGATTAGTATGGTGAGTGATGAAGTCTCCGTCCAGCGTCCAAGCCATTAATTACAATGTTCTCCGTTAGTCGAATCACGTACGACGAGCTGACAAATGGCCATAAGGACAGCAGTTGAAATGTAATTATTAGGTTATGTATGGTGGGGCTATGAAATCTGTACGAATTACTAGTGAATTTAATGGTGGTATATATTGTTTTTGTATAGGGTTTTTTTTTTTGGTGGGGAAATCATCCAATAACATCCCCCCGCTCTTGGGCGGAGCGGGAGTTAGTGTCAGGCTTTAACTGATATTAATCAACTGCCCTATCTGGACAGGGAAAATCTTTTCCCCATTAGCTACGCCCGTCCGGACTTAGTGGTGACCATCAGCCACGAGCTGTCCTGCACACACCGGAATCCGATGGATGTCGCGTATGCCCTGGGGGAGGTGTACCCCGGCATATACTCGTCAAGAAACCGGGTCCACTCACTACAGCTGAGGAGGTTCACGGGCGCGCATATTTCCAGCACACTTCCCAACACGCTCTTCCTGGTCCACACGCAGGAGGAGAAGAAGACCCTCATTGACCAGGGATATGGGGCTGGCGCTGGATCATGCGTCCTAACTATACACGAAGCCCAGGGTCTTAGCAGCGAGTCGGTCATCATCTTGAAGACAAAATCCATAAACATCCGGATTCACAGCAGCGTCCCCCACGCAGTAGTGGCAGTCTCCAGACATACTGCCCACTGCGTGTACTACGCCGACAACGCTGATGACGCAATTGGATGGTTTGTGAGGAGGGCACAGGAAGCGTCGAGCAGGGATATCATCAACACCAACATGAAGAACGCCATGCGGCATCGGGACAGAACAGTCGTCGAGGCACTGATCCGCTTACTAACGCAATGACGAGTTGATGGCGCTTTGGACGACGCGGGTATTGCTCGGGGCCGTTTGGGTAAAACGGGGGAATAGCGAGGTGGATAATCCGCGACTGAGGAGCGGGTAGAAAAAAAAATAAAAAAAATTACAGCATAATATAGTAGTTATAGTTATCGATAATATGTATTATAAACTAGATGGTATTTATTGTTATATTATATAATTATATATTATTTATTGTACCTATTAAGTATTAGTTTTAAGTATAGTTATTGGTGTTGAGGGGCCATTTGTTTGGTGCGGCATTACGGGCGGCGATGAGTTGTATGTGTGTTGAAGGTTGGGAGATTCCTGATTTTTGATGCGTATGTGGGTCGTTGTCGCTTGGGTATCGCTTCGGGCTGGTGGCCTCTAAACCCTGAAATTGTGACGGGATTTATTGTGATGATCGCTGAAAGGTGCTCTGGAGTAACGCCACTTGCACGTGGAGTTGCCCAGAAGCAAACAATGTATAATTACCAAACAAGGGCACGGACGTCATGTCCGTGGTTTAAATGTAAGGTAGGAGTGCGGTTTTAGTCAGTAGGAGTCTGACACTGCCCAGACTGGCTCGTCTGTGAGGCAGCTTGGGCGTCCATGAGGATTTCCCAATACTACCGGAAAAAAAAAAAACAACAGGGTAGAGTCTTCCTTTCAGAAGCAGACCCTTGGCCCTAGTAGACTTCGACTCTGCTGGCCCCCTACGGTTTGCTAACATCGCCTTGAGGCGCGAGTAGAACACTACGCGCCGTCGACAACTTTGGCTCGGTCCGGACAGTTACCGGACCGTCGGACGGTGAGCTACCCATGGGTACTTCGCCGTCCGCTAGCCCGCGACCTGGAATGATTTGTGGAAAGCTTTTGCCTAGCAGTGGCAACCAGGGGCCCTGGAACAATGGCAAATAAGGAACAGGAGTGGGTTTTTAGCCAGTAAAAGTCTGACACTATCTCTCGCTCCGCCCAAGAGTGGGATGTCATTAGATGATTTTCACACCCGAAAAAAAAATCACCTTACGTTTTTTTTCTTTCGGGCCACCTCGAACTGGCCTTTGCGGTAGCCGTCGTTCATCCTCAGGTACGAAATATGGAATTTTAGAAAAAAAGTCGTTATTTTTTGGTCTATTTAACTATTGATTTATGTATATTTTTTTACTAAGAGTATGCTAAGATTGTAAAGTATTGAGGAGAATATTTAGAACAACGACCTAATAAAACCGTAATTACTACGACCTACTTTCTTAACTAAAATCACATCACATAACGGAAAACTAATTACGAATAGTTTAATCTTAGTTCAAATTAAACGGAGCAAGCGTCAACTTTGATTGAGCGTAGTAATACGTCATCAAAACTCATTCAAGTATCAAGACTGATTGCGTGATAGTTTGAAAGAGTTACAGTGGCGCTGGAACGTAAAAGACAACTAAAGGAATAGGCTGATAATAAGGCTGACTCTCTCCCTTTTGTTCACCCAAAGTGGCAGGGATTATTATATAAAAAAAACCAGCCAAGTGCAAGGTAATTTTGCGCACAAAGAGTACCATACCTTCCGTAGCAAAAAACGACAAAAAAGTCACGTTTGTTGTATGGGAGCCCCACTTAAATGTTTATTTTATTCTGCTTTTATAGTATTTGTTGTTATAGCGGCTACAGAAAAAAATAATCTGTGAGAATTTCAACGGTCTAGCTATCACAGTTCATGAGATACAGCCGGGTGACAGACGGACAGCGGAGTGATAGCAATAGGGTCCCGTTTTTGCCCTTTGGGTATGGAACCCTATAAAGGAAAATATCAAGATTATTGGTGACGGTATACTTAGAGTTGATACTTATGACGTTAGAATAACGATCTTGTGCGCACCACTTAGGAACTTCCAATGCAAGAAGAAATGACGTCAGCAGTATCATTACCAGGATAATCGGTTTTGATTGGCTGTTTTATAAAGTGTAAAAGAGAGACAGTTAATCTACGTCAATGTTCCCTCATTGACGTACATTAACTATCTCTTTTATTAAGAGGGAAATGCAGCTATTTATTTGTGTAGGTTTATCCTGTACGATTATCCTGTTTGCTTGAGAGTGTCTCTTGAAATTATAAGGGCAATTTAAGGAGTAGCAATGGCAATTTCTTTTAAATATTTAGTGGACGAGGATCCATCATCATTCAGCAAATGCCCAGGTTTGAGGTTTGCCAGCAAGCTATGGAGTGCAATATCCTGGGGGTTCGAATTTCAGGCCGTGCAAGTAATTAATACTGCGCGCAAAAACTAAGATCACCGAGAACTAAGAGAAAGATTTAAGTTTATGTGAAAATAGTAACAGTTTTTACAGTTTGGTGTATAATAAAGTTTATTCTATTCTATTCCATCACATATGTAAACCGAAAAGCTGCTATTCTTAAGTAGGATTGGGTCAGCCGTGTTTGCTCCATTTCAGATGAGCTGTTTGCTAAAAGAGCCATTTACTATGTCCCAATGAACGCAAGGCGACATCGTACAAACCAAGACGAAGGTGGCTCTCCACCTTCTTTAAACTTGACTCTTACCGGAGGGCCTGACAAAAGACAGTCGTGTGTGGAAAGGGAGAGAGACCTTTGCCCAGCAATGAGACATAATAATTAGATTAGACTAGGAAGTCCATCCAATCTATCTACTAATTCCATCTCTTCTCTTTGCTATTCAAGCCAAACCGTATGGAGTTTTCATACGCCCCAAACATGAAATAAGTAATTGTAAAATGTGTTAAACATAAATTATTTCTGAAGATAACAATATCTGCTTTTTATAATAACGAAAATACTTAGTATCTAGTTCATCTACACACTTTTTATCGAACTTAGTGGCCCCATGGGATTCAACCAATAGAATGTCACGCTCGACCGTGGGTTAGTCTTGTGTTGTGACGCGAAAATGACATTTACGTTTCTCCAAAGCGATTTAATGCCCAGAAGACAGGTGCGATGCGATAAGGAGCAAAAATGCGACAAAAGTTTCCATAGTATTTTTTCATCTTTTTCTGGAGTGAGGTGGGCTCATCATCAGCATTATTTCAGCCGAAAAACGTTCACTGTTGGACATAGGCCTCCCCCAAATGTCACCATAATGACCGGTCCTGTGCGTCTCGCATCCATTGGATTCCCGCGACCCTCACCAGGTCATCAGTCCACCTTGTGGGAGGCCTTCCAACGCAGCGTCTTCCGGTGAGGTGGGCTGGTTGGAGTAAAGGCCGCCATGGCTCACATATAATGGTCCGATAAGGACTAAGTGCGGAAACCAAACCACAAAGATAAGAAGATAAGATATCCCCAGGACTATACTGACGTAAAGGATTGTTCACAACTGACGTAAATGTTCTAGGACTGTGCTCAACTGACGCAAGTGATACAGGACAGAAATTGCACTGAAGAGTGAAAGACACTAACTTAACTGTCTACACAGACGATGTTATCGCTGACTTTTTGTATATTTTTATGCATTACTTCTAAAGAACCGTGATTAATAGTGGCCGTGTCACCGCAGCAACAAGTTGGGCTGTTTTGCATTTCACAGAAAACTGCCATAGCTTCGTTCCAGACAACTTTTTTGTAGCATCAGTTATATCTAATGTTCCAGTATCCTCGATTTAGAATTGATAGACCAAATTTCTGTTCGGAAATGATGGTTTTGGTTAGCTCAAATCTTGACAACCTTTATAAATGTAAGTAATAAATCTGTAGTTTTCGTTGAAAATATGGATTTTGTTTAATTAATCCCAACGCGATAAATATCCGCATTTTATCTTGCTTTTAATATTTATTAACAAGCTTGTTAAATTTTTTGCCATCAATTGAAGAAAAGTCAGTATAAATCTTTCCTTGTAAATACATAGTTTAAGGCCATAAAGATTTATGAATAGCTCTATAAAATATCCATTCATGATAAATAAAGATCTAGAAGTCTTGTAAAGGAAACTAGGTTTCAGTCTTTATGCCCTACATACTAAGTCAACATGAAAGCGAAGAGGCCGATATTGGACACGTGTAAACTGGATGTGTAGATAGTAAATAATATTGGCAAGTAATTTGTTTGTTACTTCACGTTGCTGGGCAAATGAGTGGGCGAGACGTGAGACAGGGGCGTAGTGGCGCTCATCACCACACGCTTATGTCTCGGAACGAAACCCGCTCTTATACTCCAAAATGTTTTTATGGTCTTGATAAATGAGTTTTTATTTTTTGGCAACTTGGATATCATCCAATGACTTCTCCCGATCTATGGTGGAGCGAGAGGGCGTGTCAGACTTTTACTGACTATAATCCATCTAGGTTTCTTTTATAGAAATTCTCCGTGGCCCTAGCAGGTGTCGGCCATTCCTTAGAGGCGCGCGTGAAACACTACGCGCTGTCGGCGACTCAGACTTGGTCATCACAGGATGGGCGGACGGCGAGTTACCCCCCGCTCGTCGTTTAGTCGGGGAACGCTCTGCGATAAACGACGCGTCTCCTGTCGTGGTGGCTAAAGCGTGGGGTTACATATACGTTCCTACATTTAAGTGCAGGTCTTTCAAAACTGGCCTGGAAACCATATTCCCAGATAAGTTTTGATAAATAAAAATTGTTTTACTCAACTCGTAAAACTTTTTAATGAGTGATTTAATTTCTCATCGTTTGCAAGTTCCGGGGGTTTTGGGTTTCGTCGTTATTTTAAAAATATTAGCTTTATTATGTTGACTTACCCTCTTTTCACTAATGGTCCCGAGAGGCGACAGAGCCATTATGTTATTAGGATGAGCAGGAATTTCCTTCTAGCCTTCTATATCTCTTTTTAAAAGAATTTTTAACCTAATTCAATCAAATTTGGGTATGTTGTGTGATCCTGGTTACTGCTGCCAAATAAATATTTTTTTATTTCTTTCTTTGTACCATAAATCCTTGAGTGGCAGGCGGTCGCCTCCTTCTGCGAAGCAGTAATGCTAGAAAAGGAAGGGGCTGCACGCACGAGGCAACGGCCCTCACGCCCCAGCTGTCGGGATCCCGATTCCGATTTCCGACCATCATAGGATCGGGATTGCGGACGGCGTTCCAAGTCGTCGACGGAATTTTCCACGCACGCCTCAAGGAGATGTCAGCAACCGTAGGGACCTAGCAGGGTCGAAGCCTACTGGGGCCATGGGTGATGCGAAAGAGAACCCTGGGGCCCTAGAACGAAGGCAAAGAAGGAACAGGAGTGGGTTTTAGTCAGTAAAAGTCTGACACGCCCTCCCGCCTCGCCCAAGGACGGGAGATGTCATAAGATAATTTCCAACCTAAAAAAAAATAGCATAAGTCCTTTATCTTTACTTGATACTCGTATATCATAAACAAAATCTTTATGAAGCAGGCATCTCCTAATCAGATCACTCCCCGACGTCTAATTACGTTCCAAGAAGTGTGGTAATCATGTTTTTCTCCAGCCTTTTGATTCTGAAGTTATTTTCGTCTCGGATAAGAAGCCTCTTTAAATTGGTCTCGGAACGCTGTTTTGCAATCGATTTATTAAGTTGTTTTTTTTTTCAAAGATTCAAAGCATTTTATTTCAAATAAACCATTTAGGTACAGGCACTTTTGAAATGTCAAGAAGTAAGTCAGTCAGAAAAAATGACGCTAATTGCACATTCCAAAGCGTAGATCTCTATGGAGAAGAATGTGCAAGAAACTCCATGGACACTCTTTTCAATCATGTTTTGTAATTACAAATATCTCTGTCACATGTTTCTTGTCGCTATCATGTGCGAACAATGTCAATAAAGTAAAAATAAAACTTAAATATAGATATTAAAATAGCAACTGGCAGCTAAGAGATGACTAGTCTCAACTGACAGCGCCCATTCACGGACATGACGCCATATTTTGTCTATAAAGGATCTTAATGGTTTTAATGTTAGCGTTGGTTCTGCCTTGGGCTATAGGAAAGTACGAAAGAGTTACCGTGGCTTGGAATGGAAAAGGCAACAGCAGGAATACATGTGGGTTTTAGTCAGTTAAGTATAGCCGCATCAGGAGACTTGTTCGCTGTCCCTGCGAGTCACACTGTTGCGCAATAGTCTTTTGGACACGCAACCTGACTGTGATGTGATCGCGGACAAATGGAAGACGATCATGTCAGTATGTCTGGAGTTCTGTGAGATGTGTGTGTGTGATTTTTTTGTATGTTAATATAGTCTTTAACAAATGTAATTGGTGGATAGCCGTTTTTGTTAAAGTAAAACCAATAAATAAAAATAAATTAGTCAGTAAAAGCTTATTCTACTTTCTCGTTCCACCCAGACCGGGAGAGCTTATTTGATAACTTTCCACCTCAAAAATAAAAGGGTTGTATCTTTATAGCTTTTCCCTTTTTGGTTATTTATTTGGATTGCCTTTTAAGCCTTGACACCTTTAAGGTTGTCAATATTAGGAGCTGGCCTAAGTTGTTGGCTTATTTGATGTAGGTTCACGGATTATTGTATTTAATTTTCTGTTTACAAATTGTTGGGAGTTTATAATATTACGATATTATATATCGCTCAATTTATTGTAAACTTACGGTCGTTGCTATAACCAAGTAACATAATAATACAACACTAGCCTTTGCTCGTGGCTTCGCCTGCGTGCATAAAACTGCTATGTCACTTAGGAATAAAGCTTTCTATCGGTGAAAAAATTAGCAATCGAACCAGTACTTTCAAAGATTACTTACTACACACAAAAAACAAAGAACATTAAGTTACAACCAAGTGAATAGGCTCCTAATAAACTAGTGTGCCTCACCATCATCACAGCTTACCTACCTATCAATTAATATAAATATAATAAATTAAGGTTCAAGCACTGAAATATTACTTAAACGCCCTTAGGTAGTATTTTTTAAGAAATTATTTATTTAATATAAAGTTTATTTTAACTTATAATTCCAAGTCAATCCAAAGATATAACAGTTCAAAGTAAACCCGTTTTAAAAAACGGCAATTTCATACTTTAACTCTTATTATTTACAAATCCTTTATATTTATGAGCCTTCATCCTATTGTTCTAACAAAGATCACAGCTACCTGCGTTCTACAGATTCTGCCTACTCCTATGTGTGTAATAAAACCGTTCACTTCAGTATAACATAATATATTTATTACTCAATTCTTCGTATTGACAAGAAGTCAGTCAGTAAAGTAATGCTAATTACATATGCCAAAGCGTAGATCTCTATGGAGAAGAATATGTAAGAAACTCCATGAACAATTTTTAAAATATGTTATTATCTTATAAATATCTCGGTTAATTTACAAAAGACAAACGTCCTAACCCAACGATCGCCAATTGAACAAGAGGGCTGTTACCCGCCATTATGCTACATTGACACTTTTACTACAGATAATCATAAATACGTTTCGGTATTGTCAGCACAAATAGTTGATTGTAATGAATAATCGAATAAAAAATAAATTAAATAATATTTTTGGTTACACAAAACAGTAAATAATCTGATTACGTATCAAAATCTAACTAGTTATAAAAAACACTGTATAGTTTCTAAGTCCAAAAGGAAATTTAAACTTTTTTGTTGTGAACAGATGAGATTTTCTATCATATTTCCTCTAACAAAACATACATTCCGCCGTAAAAAAGTACGACATCCCAGAATCAGTTTAACATTTTTAGGGGTGCGTTTTCATTGACGCGAAGCTAGGCAGAGTGGAGAGGAGCGGACTGTGTACTGGCCAATCACAGAGCTCGAAATCTCCACATCAGTTGAAATAGTGTAAGTGGAGCTGAGCAGACCTTCAAATAGAACAAATTGTTTCATATGTACCTACTTTTTTAAGTTTATTTTAGACATTACTGACACCCCGTGCCTTGGAAAGCACGTAAAGTCGTTGGTCCCGGTTGTCATTCGTAGATCTTTGAAAGTCGTTATAAGTAGTCAGAAACCAGAAAATCTGACCCTGATAGGTCAGATTTTCTGGCGTCTGACTACTTCTATCTTCTTCTATCCAAGGAGTATCGTGTTGCCCAGCAATTGGGTTGTGGAGGTTTATGACCCCAAACTAGTTTCAAGCCAAACTAGTTGCAAGCTGTGAAAAGGCTAAGGAGATGAGCACGTGGACCCGACCTGGACACAACGAAGCGGGACGGAGTGTCCACCCCGCTCTGCTTCAATAGAAATATATGTAACTAGCTTCTGCCCGCGGCTTCGCTCGCGTAAACGTGGGTTTCTCCATACAAACTTTGGACCCCCGCAACATCACCTTAGGGAGTGAATTTTGGAAAATCCTTTCTTAGTGCTCGCCTACGTCATAAAAGGAAACCTTGTGCAAAATTTCACGCTCCTAGTCCCAGTAGTTTCGGCTATGCGTTGATATGTCAGTCAGTCAGTTTTTCCTTTTATATATATATATATATAGATTTTTCACTGCTCTTCGTCCATCTCCGCTTCACTAGAAACGAACCCTAGAGTCCTTGCTTCGTCTCGTGTCAAGCCCAACACGTTCCCGTTAACCTATAAACGCCACGAACCCGTAACTGAACACTGTCACCGGTATCGTTTTACATGAAGTGAAATCATATCTACTCATAGTTGGACGCAGAAAGCGTACACATACGGGTTTTTTGTTTGTTGTATCATCGTTTGTCGTTCGTGTTGGATCGTGGGAGGTGGGCAGGGAGAGGTGTTGAAATTGTATTATGTTCTTTTGTTTTGGGATTGGTTGAGTATTAGTACGGTATTATTTTTTTTTTTGAGACGGGATATCGTTCAATTACTTCTCCCGATTTCGTCACGCATGTGGGGCTACTACCCGATATCACGCCCCGCATCCCGCGTGCGTATTCCAGGCATTACAATAAGTAATTGTATGAAAAGTACATTTGCACGGGCTACGCTTGCGGAGCAATTCCGCATGTGTGAGGAAATCCGCAAGATATTAAAAACACCCTTAGGGTGATCGACGGCGAGCTACCCATTTACATTACATACACCTAGCGTGGCTGGTAATCGAGGTCGGGTTCGAGAGGATGTCCATGATATGATTCTTTGTATGTTTAGTGTTACTGCTTCGCAGAAGGAGGCGACTGCCTGCCATTTCTCGTAGCAACAGACCATGGCCTGAGCCAGGGCCCATTGCGAGAGGTCGCCACCGCCGATAGTCTCCACGAGGACACAGCGGTGCTCCGCCCAAGCGGAGTACACTTCCACCGCATGTTCTACCATGTCCTTTGGGCGGTCCACATAATGGTGGACAAATAAGCGTTTCTTCCACCTGAATCCAGCCGCAAATGTTTTCTGAAAAGTAAACCCGTGGTCCTATAATGCTAAAGGCAACTAAAGGACACAGGTGTGGCTTTAGTCTGTAATAGTCTGCCACGACCTCACGACCAACCCCAGAGCGGGAGAAGACATTAGATGATTTCCAACCTCAAAAAAAGTAATTTAGGACAGCCATTTTCAAAAGACCAATCCTAATTAAACAACCCATTAATTAAGCACACATAAACCCCACAATCTAAACAAACATAAAAACGTTAATAACGTCAATTCGCACAAGGAAAAGGAAATAAAAACAATTACAGCTGTAAGCACAGAAATACGTCGGACTAAGTAAAAGTAAGTAGAGCCATAAAGTAACAATACGGTAATGCGACAAAGGGAACCATTATGTCACCACTCTGCTGTATCAGAACTGGGAACCAGGGAGAGGTTCTGTACATATAATATTTTTTTTTTATAGATTCTATAACGGTGTTGGTGTGTGCCAAATTGTAGAAAAGGGTGCAACTTTTTCACATGATAAAACGTTACTTTTATTTGGTATAATTAGCATAACTTCAAGCCTTAACCCCAGACTTTTATTCTCTGTAGAAGTAGTCACATGTTTATAATACTTTCCATTTAATTGGATTCATGTCAGCTGTTCAGACGGAGTACGGTGTTAGGTATTTGTGGATTTGCTTTTGATTTTAGACTGCGGTTTTAACTAACCACCCACTAAAAACCCACTCCTGTGCCTTCGTTGCCTTTCATACCAGGGCTGAGTCTTCCTTTCAGAAGCAGACCCTTGGCCCCAGTAGGCTTCGACCCTGCTGGGGACCCTACGATTTGCTGATATCTCCTTGAGGCGCGCGTGGAAATTATACTGCTGGGAATCTTATTCTTTTCGTGTTGATGGACTCAAACTATTTTTTTTCTGACCAGTATTTGACAACCTGTACAGCTCTATTTTTGGCTTCGTACAAATCCTGAAAAGTGCAGGTGGTTGTGCAGGTTGTGCAGCATAGCAGATGATGCAAGTCCTGTGCAGCGGCTCCACACTGCCACTGCGTTAGAGATGGTTCGAGGAAGCCCCATTTGGCCAGATTGTTTTTATAGCAGCCAACCTGGGTCCGCAGTCGGTTAAGAGATTTCCAGGTTGGCCCCTGCAGTTCGCCTCTAGAAGCGAAGTTCTAGAATCTAACTTAAGAAATATAATGCTTGGTTCCATTATAAAGTTCACTGAAATCATAAGTGTAGTTCTCGATAGTCTTGAGTAAACTTTAGCTGATCTTATATTAAACATTGCAAGTTTACTGCCCAACTTTCAGCTGACTCGCTCCTCGTGTTACCGCCATAGTTTAAAGTTCGCAAACTAGTTTATATTGTACAAACAGAAAGGTTATTTTCAAACGAATTACGATATCTTTAGATTAAATTATGTATTTGCAGCAGTCGGTTCTCGGCGCGGGATTGCGGACGGCGAGCAATGGGTAGGCCGCCGTCCAACTGTCCGGTAACCGTCCGGACGGAGCCCATGCCGTCGAAGGCGCTTATTGTTTCACGCGCGACTCAGGGAGATGTCAGCTAATCGAAGGGGCCCAGCAGGGTCGAAGCCTACTGGGGCCACAGGTAGTGTGAAAATGAAACCCGGGGCCCTGGGACGAAGGCAAAGAAGGAACAGGAGTGGCTTTTTAGTCAGTAAAAGTCTGACGCTATCTCCTGCTCCGCCCAAGAGCGAGTTTTGTCATTAGATGATTTTCCCACATAAAAAAAGCAGTCGGTTCTCTTATTTTGGCAATTAGATTAACTATGTCTGAAATCATAGTAAACCTTAACCTACTGGGGCCATGGGTTAACTTCTGCAAAGGAAATCCATGGTCCTGGAACGCAAAAAGGATAACCGAAGGAACATAATTGCGGTTTTAGTCAGTAAAAGCCCTCCCACTCGGCCCTAGAGCAGGAAAAAACACAGGTTTAGATTATTATTACAGGGTCGGTTTTTTTTTAAGATGTGAAACTCATGTAATGACAAATCACGCTCTTGGGCGGAGCGCGAGATAGTACTTTTACTGACTAAACTGACCCACTCCTGTTCCTTCTTTACCTTTGTCCCAGGACCCCGGGTTTCACCTTTACACTACCCGTGGCTACAGTAGGCTTCGAACCAGTAAGCTAGGGGCCCTTCCTACGATTTGCTGACATCTCTCTGAGGCGAGCGTGGAACAATACTCGCCGTCGACGACTTGGGCTCGGTCCGGACGGTCGGACAGTGAGTCACCCATTGCTTGCTGTCCTTAAGCCCGCGCCTACGGTGGCCGGTAAGTCGGTGGGATAATAATCTCACTGTTGGGCAAAGGCTCTCTCTCCATCCCCTCGAACAGTAACGATGCTACGGTGTGTCAGGACTTTTTATTTTCACTACGGAACCCTTCTCTGGTACAATGCGACGTGCCAGCGTGATAAATAATATATGAATGCGGACTGTAGTTTGTATCACGCTTCTCCCCAAAGGAAATGTCCAGTAAGTTGTAGTTATATGTAGTAACTTATATTTACTGTATGTAGGTATATTGTAGTAACAAAACGGTTTCTATGCTGAATTAAAATGACGAAACAGTCGGATTTAGTTATTATTAACATCATGGCCGTTAAAAAAAAAACAAATTTAGATTTTTTTTTTTCGGTGGGAAAATCATCTTATGACATCCCCCGCTCTGGGCGGAGCGGAAGATAGTGTCAGAATTTTACTGACTAAAAACTCACTCCTGTTCCTTCGTTGCCTTTCGTACCAGGGCCGAGTCTTCCTTTCAGAATTAGACCCTTGGCCCCAGTAGGCTTCGACCCTGATGGGCCCCTACACACAGACCACCCTTACCTACAGATTTAGATACTATTAGAATCTAAATCCGTTTTTTTTAACAAACATTTTTTTTCTAATAATTTTGTCTTTAAATCGCTCTCTTGTAAAGTTTACTCAATGTCGCTTAGTAATTTTTGCCTTTCATGCGTCGACCTGCGCACACACTTGTGCATTCCTTCGCATTATTTTCAATGTACTCGGCTAATCTCGGTTAAGATTGGCCACCGTGATCGAAATTCGATCGGGAGTCATCATCATCTTCCTGCCCTTGTCCCGTGTTATTTGGGGTCGGCGCAACATGTTTTTTTCTTCCATTCTGCCCTGTCACTCGTCATGC
Source organism: Mythimna pallens (assembly GCA_961205895.1). Lineage (NCBI taxonomy): Eukaryota > Metazoa > Arthropoda > Insecta > Lepidoptera > Noctuidae > Mythimna > Mythimna pallens. The sequence continues at coordinate 24,432,577 of OY540828.1, read as the reverse complement.
TATCACTAACTTCCTTTTCTTTCATATCACTCTTCACACAATCCATCCATCTTTTCTTTGGTCTCCCTCTCCCTCTCCATCTATCCACATGTAAACACATAACTCTTTTAGTAACAAATTCGATCGGGAGTATTATTATTAATATTTTTTTCTTTTTATAATATAATATAAACCAGTGCTTATCTGCGATCCCACCTGACCGTAAGCAGTGATGCAACCGTTGATGGTGAGGCGCACTGGTCTATTAAGAACCTATTCACTCTAGCCTTGAAGACACCTAAATTATAAACAGACGGGAACACCGCAGCAGGCTAATTGTTCCAGACCTTCGATATACGCGGCTTTAAACTACGAGGTAAAACGCTTAATTCGTTATTTATATTCGTATAATCAAGAAACTGGATTGCTTCGATATTCACATGCCGATAAAGTCTCTTGATTTTGATCTCATTAGTTTTACATGACTAGATCGTTTTGAAAGACATGTAAACAATAAAGGTAGGCCAATTAAGCTTTCAAGCTGCTTATTAATGGGCTGTCATTCACGAGCTAATTCAAATGTACTTTAATAATGTCATGGTGCATAATTATCTATAAAATGTAGTGCTGTGTCACTCAAATGTGAATAGCGAGGAGGCTGGTGGAATTACATTGTACCTGCATTCAATGAAAGGTGAGTAAGACCTATGGTACCATGGTAAATCATTTTTTTTGTGGCAAATAATCAAATAACTTATCACGCTCTAGGTGGAGTGAGAGGGCCTATCAGACTAACACCCGTGTTCCTTCAAATGACTAATCCAGATTGTTCAACCGAGGTCCAATCCAAATAGCGCGCTACTAATCAGAATATACGAGATGCAAAATTTGAAAAATGAAAAATGCATTCTGCACAATCTGGGAATCAAACTGAAGAGCTCATGGTAAGCAGTGGCGCTTGCGCGGTTTCAGCCGCGTGAAAGTAAATTTTATCCCAAAGGAAAATATACCCAAGATTAAACGTATCCTTGTGTTACGTCAGCTGAATTTCATCCGAATCTGTTTAGCCGTTTAACATACATAATATGTCGTGGCCAGATCTTAGAATTGATCACTTCATGATATGGCCAATTAAACTGGCCAGATCGTTTAAACGTTAACATTTGATGATATGTCAATCCATAATATTTTTATTATTGTAATGCCTGGAATACGAACGCGTGATGTGGTTGAAGAAATCGAGCAGCAGCTCCGCATGCGGAGCAATTCCGCATGCGTGATGGAATCCGCATGATATTATATACTATACCATGGTAAATCATTTTTTTTGTGGCAAATAATCAAATAACTTATCACGCTCTAGGTGGAGCGAGAGGTCATATCAGACTATATCTGATTAAAACACACCCGTGTTCCTTCAAATGACTAATCCAGATTGGTCCAATCCAAATAGCGCGCTACTGATCAGAATATACGAGATGCAAAATCTGAAAAATGAAAAATGCATTCTGCACAATCTGGGAATCAAACTGAAGAGCTCATGGTAAGCAGTGGCGCTTGCGCGGTTTCAGCCGCGTGAAAGTAAATTTTATCCCAAAGGAAAATATACCCAAGATTAAACGTATCCTTGTGTTACGTCAGCTGAATTTCATCCGAATCTGTTTAGCCGTTTAACATACATAATATGTCGTGGCCAGATCTTAGAATTGATCACTTCATGATATGGCCAATTAAACTGGCCAGATCGTTTAAACGTTAACATTTGATGATATGTCAATCCATAATATTTTTATTATTGTAATGCCTGGAATACGAACGCGTGATGTGGTTGAAGAAATCGAGCAGCAGCTCCGCATGCGGAGCAATTCCGCATGCGTGATGGAATCCGCATGATATTAAAAACGCCCTTAGTCAGTAAAAGTCTGACCCACCGTCTCGCTCCATTCTAAAGCAGGAGGACATTGGATAACTTCGCAGCTAAAAAAAACGTCTAAGTACATACGTACAAACTTATATGGTTTTATAATGTTAGTGTCAAACCCTGACCATTCCACATGGACATCACAGTTTCTCATTAGAAGTAACATAGAAGCCTTACATGGGGTTTCTAATTTTCGGGACCACCTTTAATTTGCATAGCGACGGGATTCGCATTTCTCTAAAACACCCAAGTATTTGAAATACTTTGACGCATCCCTTTTGCCTTAGCAACTAAATTCATTTAGAGCCATTTTAAACCTCACCCTAATTTCTTATTATTCAAATCTAGCTTCGTTTTGAATAAACTAGAAATTCAATTTGGTTTGTTGAAATAATAGGATAATTTGTATCGTTATGAGGCAAATTATTTCGATGATTTAAAAATACGCTAATATATATATTTATTTATTTTATTATTATTGATAGGCTCGCGTTTGACCACTATCTCACCTGATGGTAAGCGATGATGTGGCCGACGATGGAGCACGCTTGCCTAGAAGTAACCTATTCACTCTTGACTTAAAGACTCCTAGGTTGTAGCTATCAGGGAACACAGATTATATTTTTTTCTCTTTATTTTTTTTGTGATTTTAATGTCAAAGAGCATGTCAGCCCCATCGAAACCTAACCTAAGTTTACAATAGCAACTTGGGTTTTTTTCTAAGGTTTTTTTTTTTCAGTGGGAATATCATCTTATGACATCCCCCGCCCTTGGGCGGGGCAGGAGATAGTGTCAGACTTTTACTGACTAAAAACCCACTCCTGTTCCTTCGTTGCCTTCGTCCCAGGACCCCGGGTTTCGTTTTCACACTACCCATGGCCCCAGTAGGCTTCGACCCTGCTGGGCCCCTACGATTTGCTGACATCTCCCAGAGGCGCGCGTGGAACAGTACGCGCCGTCGACGACTTGGACTCGGTCCGGACGGTTATAGAAATTGCCATGTCAAATGTGATCTTAGCAGCCATGCATCACTTCTAGGATCAGCAAGGATTTAAAAAAAAAATCCTACATCAATTTGATTGGTCTTTCGTACGCTAATATTCTAATCTGTAGAACTCAATAAGGCTACAAAACAGAGGTATTTAACTACGGTTTAATAGCGTTCAGGTATTTTTTTTTCGGTATTGTTTATGGCTGCAAAGAAAAATGTTTCTTCTAATCCAGAGGAGATACAATACAACATTAGCGTAGTACAACGCGATTTTCGCACGACGTTTTATTTGTAGTAAGTAGGTATGTAGCCAGTAGCCAGCCGAGACTAGTTTTGATCAAGGATTTCGGGAAAGTTCATAATTATATAGTCCATGAATAGATGAGTATATTATCAAGAAATTACAGAAAGGGTGCGGCCCTCTCCTGCTGTGTCGCCAATGTACCATCTTTGCGATTGAACTACTCGCAGACAGTACGTGATCCACAGCTATGACTAGTGCGTGGATTATGCAAGACAAACGTGCGAGAACAGGGTGACCACTAAGTGGTCCGCTCGTCGTCTGCTCGTTGTTAGCCTGCGGGCAAGGTGCTCTGGAGCGGATGTAGTGAATGTATATCCATAGTAGTCTATACAAAATATACTAATCGCTCGACGTGAGGTGGTGCTGATTGGGTGGCAGGTGGCTCTAATGAGGTTATGTTACCTTTATAGGGGCGGCGTATTAAGAGATCAGCGAAAATATATTAAAAAGCGGTCAAATTGTAGGCCAGTAAGTAATCTTCAAATTTGAGAGGTTTGGGATCTACTTTCAGATTTAAAAAAAGAACATTTAACGTGATCTTCAGAGCCGTTGAATAAGTCTTTATAATGGCCAGTGATGTTACCTCATATATTTTAAGCCATTTTTACGTTATGACTGAATCGATTGGAGTAGAGAAAGCTTCCTCAAAAAGACTTTAGTTTTTTTATGTGTGAAATTAGTACAATACGATATTACGACAGATCGTGTCAGATTTTTACTGACTACAACCCACTCCCATGTTCCTACTTTGCCTTGCATACTATTCCAGGACTCCGCGTTTCCCTTTCGGAAGCGAACCCATGGCCTCAATAGGCTTCGGCCCTGCTGAGCCCGGTTACTTTTTGCTTGTAGACAAAAGAACCTTCTCCATATTACTACACATACATAAACCTTGATTGGAGTGACGGATTCCACGCCGACATCGACTTTATATATATTACGCACTGTTGTGGAAATAAATGGAAAAATTTACATAATTGGAAAGTGGGATCCAATCATCGGTGTCGGGGAAAATGTAAATTGTACGCAGCTTTCGTCGGTATATCGTATAGACAGTATTCTTGCGATTTTTTTCTATGATTATGTTGGTACTGTTCTAGTGATAAGTATGAAATACTTAAAAAAATCATGATACCTATTTTCTAGGTAAGCGTAAAAAAACGTCAACTGAAAATATTAATGAAAACAAAATATCTATGGCTTTAATGATGTGAAAAGGTAAACAAAAAATTGCGAAAAATTCTTTTTTTTTTTTTTTTCAAACTTTATAATGAAACTATCAAACCTAATGACGTAATTCTGTGCCTAAATCAAAGCTAATACATTCTCCACAACGTCTTTTCTTATGCAGTTTTTCTAGTGCTACGAGATTATCAAAGAATTTTCAAAAACATATACACTACTAGTAGAGGTTTCTATGTGTGGTCTACTATTTAACTGGCCTATTACAAAAATTTCTGTTTTTTTCACTAAACACCTTCCTACCCATCCCCATTACTCTTGAAGATTCAAGAAAAACCATATTTTTTTTATTTTTTCAGAAACGCAACTACGTGGCATGAATAGTTTCTTCTTAGTTTTTAGTCCCCAGATAAATATTTAATTTAGTTAGGTTCTTGCGAGACGGTCGAGTGGTCGAGTAGAGTGGAAGTGTAGGCGAGTAGAGTGGTCGAGTCGCGAGCGTTCGAGTGTTTGCCACCGGATTGGAGAGTATTTGCTATGAGAATAGTACTGTAATGTCCGAGGGATTAGTGTCGACGAGATTTCGTTTTGTCTGTCGTATTATTATAACAGCATAACATAAGCATAATCAGCCTTTTAATGTTCCCACTGCTGGGACTCAGGTTTCCACCCTAGAAGAGGGAACGCCCGCCGTAATCTACCAACTAGCTCAAAAGCTGTGTTCTAATATTATAGTTTACTAGCTTCTGCCGGCGGCTTCGCCCGCGTGTAAATAGGTTTCTCCATACAAACTTCCAACCCCCGTTTTAACCCCTTAGGGGCGGAGTTTCGTAAAATCCGTTCTTAGCGGATATCTACACCCTATAAGGAACCTACCTGCCAAATTTTAAGTTACAAACTTAAAATTTGGCAGGTAGGTTCCGGTGTTACAATTTCTGAGATTTCGTGGTTAATCAGTGAGCGGTATTAAGCTTATATATTTATATATAGATTCAAAATATCATAGCACGGACTTGCATGAAAACTGTAATAATTATGCCAGCTGACCTATCTCTGACCCTAGGTCACTAAAGTTGATTGCTACTATAATAAACTTTGGGTTCAACACAAAGTCTGTTGCTTCACAGCTTCACAATCAGTAATCCCTTATGTGATCACACTAGTGTGTTTGTGTTAGTACAGTTTCTGTGAGATTTATGTTGTGGTCCTAAATCTGGTCCGTTTATTCCTCATTTGGTTATGCGAGATTTGATGTGTAAAGCTTTTCCGCAGATAGTTTAATAAATCTTTGTTCCACCCGTTTGTTAGAATAAAGTCGCAAGTATACCTAAGTCATTGATATTATTTGCCCTTTGAAACGCATAGTTTCCATGTTGGAACTCCTGTTATGAAAAAACACTTTATTTATTAAGATTTCACGGTTATAAATACTACGATAATACAGAAAACACAAATAAACCGATAAATAACTAATTACGAAAACAGGATAACTTACCTTTAAATATAAAGTTTATTTGTATAATGTCAAGGCAATCCGATAAAATCACAGTTCAAAGGTCCCTAAAAATAATAGTATTTTCATAGGTTTTTTTTAAGGTGGGAAAGTCATCTAATAACAAATCTCGCTCTTGGGTGGAGCGAGAGATAGTGTCAGACTTTTACTGACTAAAAACCCACTCCTGTTCCCTCTTTGCCTTCATCCCGGGGCCCCGGGCTTCGCTTTCATACTACCCGTGGAGTAATTTCATAGGTAAGGACCTAATATTTGATATCTAACTTACTTTAGTCGAGCGCCGATTGTACATACGTCTGTACAACTCGAATGACATTGAAAAACGCTTAATTGTCGTTTTGTATCTTTTTTTTTCCTAGAAAAATCCAGAAAAAGTTTTTTTTTTGTTTTTTTTTTTTGTGATTTACGTAAAAACGCGCAATTACGTAATAATCGTTGCGCCTGAGGGGTTAAGACATCACTTCTTAATTTTTTACACAATTTCCAAAGAAATAAGCAGTGCTGGTTTTTTTGTATGTTTACTATTACAGATTCCGTATGTTAGTACTATTTTCCGTAAGTTTTCAGAAGAGGCGACCTCCAAATGACAAGCGGTCGCCTCCTCCTGTGAAGCAGACGGCCGCACGCGTGAATCGCATCGGGCAATCAATAACGGGCATCCTTAAGCCCCAATCACTTCGGCCCCGACTCCAACTAACAGCGACGGTAGGACGGACGACGATCAATGAATAGCTCGCCGTCCAGCCGTCCGATAACCGTCCGGACCAAGTCTAAAAATCGTCGAAAGCGCGTAGTGTTCCGAACGCTCCTCAAAGAGATGTCAGCAAACCGTAGGTGGGTCAAAGGAAGCTAGTAGTCCTAGAATATAAGGCGACCTTGACTCAGTAAAAGTCTGACACGCCCTCCCACTCCACCCTAGAGGAGGAGAAGTTATTATATGAATTCCCACCTTAAAAAAATATGGCTAACTAAAGAGAAAATTACTCGTCGCTATGTTCAAAGTCAAGTGCTTGAACCCGTCACACACCTGGAACGTAGGTACTACGTTCACAACAATTTCCTTGTTTTCTTTTCGTTCCACTTTTATTTGTTTCCTCCAATTCCCAGTTCAATCTCAACTCCAGCTTCATTAGAACGGTTTCGTTTATTTGTGAAAATGAAATGATCATTTTTCTGAGTGGTCCAAGTTTTATGACGTTTGTGGAATAGGTACACGTTACACGTTCACGTGATTAAATGGCATTTCCAGTTTAAAGGTAATTTTTTAAATGCACGTGCGATGGATAATAAAAAGTTTATTTTTTAATACTTAGCCCAATATTACGAGACGACTGGCTGACGCAAATTTGTAGATACGAATTATAATAACTGGACTGCATGACTTCATAAGTACAATAAAAAAATGTTATAATATTTGAGCTAATTCAAACTTTGTCACAATTAAGCGGCGCACCGCCGTGTCCTCGTGGGGGTAATCACGCCGGGCCCTGGTACAGGCTGTGGTCCGGAGCGAGGAGGAATGGCAGGCAATCGCCTCTTTCTGTGAAGCAGTAACGCTGGCAAATGAGGCCGCGCGCCTGGGGTAACACTCTTCCTGACGACTCCTCACGGTCCACCCTAGGGCGGGAGAAGTCATTGGATGATTTCTCACCTAAAAAACCTCTGGTGTGGAACTTTATCAAGAGTCACTTTTAGTCAGTATCAGTGTATTTTTTTTTATTAATATTTTTTTTTTTGTAATATTTTATTAGTGAATAAGGCGTTGCGGTACGTTATCTATAAAAAAATTAAATTAAAAAAATATCAATAGTAAGTAAGTAAATCTCACATTAAAATAAAAATGTAAACGATACTTACAACATGTAAATGAATAAATAATCACGACTGTTTGTTTTCAGCCAAACGTGTGTGCCAATATTTGCACAGAATTGCGCATGTTGGTTATTCAAGGTGACTTCTTTCAAATAATAAGAACACAGAGGTAACCTACAGGTTACGTATCTTTTTTGTTAAATTGAAAATCAAATATCTTCCACCCTGGGTGGAGCGAGAGGGAGTGTCAGATTTGGTAAAATTCACCTGTGTTCCTTCAGTTGCCCTATGTGTTCTAGGGCTACGGTAAGTTTTACGGACAATTCCGCAAACGCGTAACGTACTCCCCTTACGAAGATCATGATCCTTCATGGGAAAACTGACCCTCCAGAGCTGCATGCCGAGCTGTTTCAACTTTGTGTCCCAGTTAAATATAGCCGCATCAGGAGACATAGCTTGTTCGCTGTGCCTGCGAATCACACTGTCTGATGAGGCCCATTGTGAGCGACTACGTTTCGGAGCTATATGTCATCACTGGCAACATGCACTGGTCATAGACTTTCGTCTTGAGACACTGTGGTATGCTGGACGAGAAGATACCGCGCAGCTTCCCGAATGCTACTCTTCCGAGTCGGATTCGACAATTGACTAGTATCCTACATGCTATCCCAAAACATGGTTTAACCAGTGTACCAAGTTCCAATGACACCGACTAGCCATTCGAACGTGAACGAGTAACAAACTTACAAACACAAAATTTATGCTTTATAATATTAGTACAATACAAACAGAATGACAGGCCTGTTGGTCTAGTGGCCCTGACTGCTATACCAGAGGTCGTGGGTTCGATTTCCACCCAAGACAAATGCTTGTGTGATGAGCACGATCATTTATTCTGTGTCTGGGTGTAATTTATCTATAATGTATATACGGATTTAAATATATATAAGTATGTTTATCAGTTGTCTAGTACTCATACCACAAACTCTGCTTAGTTTGGGACTAGATGGCGTTGTGTTAAAGTTGTGGAATATAAAAAAAAAAGAATAATGGCTTTTACTTACTTTCCAATGCCCGCTATGTCAGCAATATGTCTACAACGATTTCAATTGCAACATAAGTTAGCATTTTATTGGAGAGGAAAATCCAATTCTATTTTTCTCGAAGTAGGATTGAATGCAGCCGCCCAAGGCTAGAAACTGCTGTACAAGGCCAACGGAAAATGCACTTTTATACGCGCCCTTGAACAATCGAGAGATTTATTAAACTTATGGTAGCAAAAAAATATTGACTGTTTTTATGACAGCAATAAAGATTAGTATAGATTAGTGTCGTGATGGCCTAGTAGTTGAGGCACCCGTCTATCATGCATGAGGTTGCTGGTTTGAAACCGAGGAAGTACAAATGAGGCTTTTTCAATTTGTATGTAATTTTCTAAGTTTTTCTAGAACAGTACTGACACCCCGTACCTCGGAGCGTAAAGTCGTTGGTCCCGGTTGTCATTCGTAGATCTTTGAATGTTGTTACCGGCAGTTAGACGTCAGAAAGTCTGTCCATCAGTCTATCCAAAGATTTTATTCAGTAACTGTATCATGTTGCTCAGTAACTGGGTTGTGGAGGTCTAAAACATGGGTATTAAGGTTTGAAACCGAGGAAGTACAAATGAGGCTTTTTCAATTTGTATGTAATTTTCTAAGTTTTTCTAGAACAGTACTGACACCCCGTACCTCGGAGCGTAAAGTCGTTGGTCCCGGTTGTCATTCGTAGATCTTTGAATGTTGTTACCGGCAGTTAGACGTCAGAAAGTCTGTCCATCAGTCTATCCAAAGATTTTATTCAGTAACTGTATCATGTTGCTCAGTAACTGGGTTGTGGAGGTCTAAAACATGGGTATTAACCGTATCAGGTTAACCTGAAAAAAATGAAGCTAAATTGCATGTTTCAAAGCGTAGATCTTTACGGAGACGAACGTGCAAGAAACTCCATAGACTCTTTAATTTGTAAAGAAATCAAATTAATATTTGTATTGTAAACTCTTTTATGTCATAGAAGTTGTTTTACTGTCAAATTAATACACTTACTTTTCGGCTCAAAGTTTAATAAAAAAAAATATAAACATTGTGCGCTCTGAATCCTCTTCGGCGGCATAAAGTTGGTGTAATGCGGGCGGGTCATCAATCAACGTTTATTTATTTTTGTGCAAGTTGAGCATGTTCATTAATCACAGTAAATGATTGCTACTTGCTAGCTTGTTTTAAATATTTTTTGCATAATCTCTCAAAAGGTACATTTGTATTTTTTTATTTATTTCAATTTTAAATTGACACACCAACGACTCATTCACTGGTTAATATTTTTATTTTTATTATTGATAGGCTCGCGTTTGACCACTATCTCACCTGATGGTAAGCGATTATGTGGCCGACGATGGAGCACGCTTGCCTAGAAGTAACCTATTCACTCTTGAATTAAAGACCAATGTATAAAGGTTGTAGCTATCAGGGAACACAGACTCCGGCAGGGAATTCCACTCCTTAGCTGTACGCATTATGAATGTGTTCCCAAAACGCTTTGTACGTATGGGTGGGATGTCCACCATGTACCGATGGTGCAGCACCGTACGTCACATTACAGAAAACATTTGCAAATGAAGAAGAAATATTATGATGAATCCGTCACTTACAGGCATGCACAGCACTTATACAATGAGTTCGTGACCAAATAAATAAATAAAATTAAAATATAAAATAAAATACATTAAAACTAAATTAAAAAATGCATCTTTCACTTTGTTGAATGTGTGCATAACTTAAGATACAATTTATTATATTATTATATCTAGCCTGTATAGGCTCCACTGCTGGTCCACTGCTGGGCAAAGACCTTCCAACACCAACGGTTTGAACTAAGCGATTTGCTTCGTCGTTTATACCGCGTACATCGAGGGACTGGAACAATTTGCCTGCTGCGGTCTTCCCGTCCAACTATAATTTAGGTGCCTTCAAGGCTAGAGTGAATAGGCTCTTAATAAACTAGTGCGCCTCACCATCAATGATTGCATCACTGCTTACCATCAGGTGGGATCACGGTCAAGCCCTGGTTTATACCGAATAAATAAAAATAAAAAAAACCTGATGTAGCGACATCTACATTATAGAACTAATCTTGCATCGCGAAATTAAAGTTCTCCGCGCGATTAGAACATATAGAACAGCCCGAAATCATCTATTGGGCAGTTGCTCACCAGACATAACACCCGTCTGGCCGGAGGATCCTCTCTTTTCAAGCGAGGTTTGCGGGACTTTACTCTTGTTCTGCTTACCTCCAAACTTCTATTGTTCCCGGTTTTGAGCCACTTCGTGCCAATTCCCAAGGAAGTCATCTAGGTCGTCCCGCCATCTCCTTCTTGGTTTGTCGTGTGTGATTGATGTGATTTTAAGGCATCAATCTTTTGTCTAAATAAATTGTAATATGTTAATTTATTGTTCTATATCTGTTTGTTTTATCAGTAATTAAAAAAAAACTTACATTTCTCGTTCGATCCATTTAATTTAACAGATAATACACTACCTTTTTCATTTGATTCTCATTTCAATCATATCATAACATAGGGTGTCCAAATTTGGTATATGCAATTTTTTTATTTCAGTTTTGATTAGAGTGAAGTTGTTGACGTTGTCTGATATTCATATTATTATGTTAATTAAAGAGTTGCAATTTTGTTTTCAATAAATAGTGTTTAAGACTTTAGCCACTGTTTAAACTTTAATTATTGCATTTTAAAATTAAGAAAAAAAAATTAAAAATGATCAAACTTTTGACAATTCTTTTGTTTTTCAAAACGATTTCATTGTGCCCCAAACACGCGTGATACGATAAAAAATTCTTGTAATTTTCATTAGATGAAAAAATATTTTAATTTAAAGATTTAAATATATACGAATTGGTGACACTAAACATGTAAAAGATTCATCGATATCTATCGTATGAATTAACGCCATCAATAAATAGCCAAAGAAATCAATAAATTCAAACACCTTGTATAAACACAAGCGCACATCAATCATTAGAAGCGTGGGTGATAAGTGATAAGCGAAATTGATTGGTTTTTATCACTGGGTTGCTGCCATGACGCCATGCCACTTGAACCGATGACGTGCCGTCTGTAGTGGTGACGTCACTAATTGTAGCGCCTACGGAGAATAACTAGGCTGGGGTTATGAAAATAAGATAATAGGTGATGCGTGGGCGGCTGATTTGGTGTTGAAGAAATTATGGTTACCACTAACGAAGACATGGAAGTTGAAAATATTTGGAAAATAATTGATAGAAAGTTTGATCTGTTTACGTGAGAGAATAAAAATGTGATCCTTAATATCAATCCAATAGACGATAGTTTTAACAGGAAGCTGAACTTTAGAACGCATTTGGTTAGTAAATTAATGGAATAATGTACCTGATTGTACAAATACCGACTGACGTAGTAATGAGATACGCTACCGTTTTATTTATACAGAAAACTCACATGTCTACGACCTAAAAGCTTTAAGAATTCCATAATGAGGAAACACACATTTAAATAACATTCTATATTTGAATGCCACAAGATTTGTATTCTAGGACACACTTTATTTCTACCACTCAGTAACTTTAGCTTTAGTTAGGCACGGAACAAGCCGGTTATCAACAGCAAATTGAGATCAATGCCCCATGATCACAGGCTGGCGTTATCTCGTTCATCCCTACTGGATGTGTCACATTGCAAATGGCGACTGGCGCCATGGTGTCGCACCCCTGATTATAGGCAACGCTGAAACAACGACAATTATCTACACTCTGTATTTTGTATGGTGTTTGTTATTTTCTGGTGCGAGTATATAAAGAGGTTATGTACTGGATTGTACGGTAGATAATGACAGGTTTGGTAAATAGGATATGAAAAGATGAAGTCATCCCAAATCTCATGCGTAGAAAATGAAGGCAGTAATAAAATTGTGTTTGTTGGTAAATAAGGCTGTAGCAATAATAAAAGTAAGCAAGTCCGTAAAAACGTGATAAAAAAAGGTGACGTCTGTTCAAATACTTGTTGATCCAACAATCAGAAATTGTATGCAAACGACTCAACAAGTCCAAAAGTTGTGAAAATATTCCAGAGTCACATGTTTCTAGTATCGAAGTCGTGATTATTGCCCGAGGGGTGTTGTTTTACATAACGGTTACACGATTTCATTTTTTTGTTTACTTTCGAACTTATTAATATTGTGGTTTATAAAAGTATCGACTATTGCCACATTTACAGATTTTGCTTGAGTAAGAGCTTTTGGTGTAGTCTGTAAAATATTATGATTAAAATCTCACAAGTAGATACTTTGTATCTTGTCAATTTATCGAATAAACTTAGTAGAAATTACCTCTAGCCTGCCCCCCTAGCCAAGTTACAATCGTATCGTTCACGCCAAACGCTTCGAGTAGGCCACGCCTCCAATTCCTTTATTCAGACCACGTGACTGAGCGTTGAGATGACGTCAGAACAAAGAAATCGGAGGCGTGGCCTACTCGAAGCGTTTAGCGCAAACGATACGATTGTAACTTGGCTAGGGGGGCAGATCAAGATAGATGTAGATCTAGTTAGTAGCTATCTAGAGTAGTTTCATTTATTTAATGACGCTAAAGCAAACTTATTGCCTAAAACTGAGATGAGGGTTGAAATATTATAATATACTAGCTGACCCAGCGAACTTCGTACCGCCTCATAGTTAGGATAACGCCATCTACTGGCATTATGAGAACAGCATAATTCATTTTATAATGACATTTTAATTAGAGATGGCGTTGTATTCGGTTTTTTTTTTCCATTTTTCTCACCGCTTAAACCTTCCCTGGACTATCACAAATATTTCAAGACCAAAATTAGCCAAATCGGTCCAGCCGTTCTCGAGTTTTAGCGAGACTAACGAACAGCTATTTATTTTTATATATATAGATGGTTTAGAGATAGGAACTGAAAACGATTAGGGTAAAACAATGAAAATTGGCAGAATCAGGTAAAATTGATTCATCATCATCTTCCTGCCCTTGTCCTTATGTATTTGAAGTCGGTGCAACACGGTTTTTTCTTCCATTCTGTCCTGTCATCCGTTACACTATCACTATAGTAGTAGGTATTTATTACTATACGTTGGCATAGCAACAAGTTTCTGTTAGCATTCGGGAGTATTTATTACTATACGTTGGCATAGCAACAAGTTTCTGTTAGCATTCGGGAGTATTTATTACTATACGTTGGCATAGCAACAAGTTTCTGTTAGCATTCGGGAGTATTTATTACTATACGTTGGCATAGCAACAAGTTTCTGTTAGCATTCGGGAGTATTTATTACTATACGTTGGCATAGCAACAAGTTTCTGTTAGCATTCGGGAGGAACAAAATCTCATCATCATCTTCCTGCCCTTGTCCCGTGTTATTTGGGGTCGGCGCAACACGTTTTCTTCTTCCATTCTGCCCTGTCACTCGTCATTCTATCACTAACTTCCTTTTCTTTCATATCACTCTTCACACAATCCATCCATCTTTTCTTTGGTCTCCCTCTCCCTCTCCATCCATCCACATGTAAACTCATAACTCTTTTAGTAACATGCCTTTCATTCCTCCTCTTCACATGACCATACCAAGACAAACGATTCCCTTTCAACTTTTCAGTCACTGGTGCCACTTTCAAACTTTCCCTAATATACTTATTTCTCACTTTATCCATTCTTGTCACATCACACATCCATCTTAACATTCTCATCTCCGCTACGTGCAATCTTTTTTCATCCGTCTTTTTCACAGCCCAACATTCTGATCCATATCGACTGGTCTACACTGTTCTTATATAATGTCTATTAATACTGTAAATATTTTAAACAATCACTTTTTTAAAAGAGTAACCGTGGAGTTTCTTCTCCATAGGAAACGACCAATTTGGAACCGTGCACTAGCTTCAGACGTTTTATAAGTGCCCATGTAGGCCCATGTGAAATAAAAACTTTTGACTTTGACTTTGACATACAGTATGGCAGGCCTTATCACGGACTTACTCCTTTCGGGAGGAACAAAATCTATTGTTAAAAAATCTTGTAATATGTCATGAAATCCCGTAGAAGATGGTAATGATGTCATGCATTGACGTTGCGTATAATTCTAGATATTTATTTAAAACAAAGTCGCTTTCCGCGTCTGTCTGTATACATGTTCGTATTAAATTGTAAGTAAAACTAGCAACAAAATGTTGTGGGTTTCACTTAAAAAAAGAGCAGTAAATGAAAAAGTTTGTGTGCATAGTTTGCACTCGAGCTAAGCTAGGGCAAGTCTTTAGTAAGTATACACCACTAGTTGTGAATTAGTACAAATACTTAAAGGTGTTATTAGAAAAGATCTTGTTATTATTTAAGTAAAGTCTCAATAAATAATATTAATAAACAGCAAAGTTATTAGCGTTTATTTATATCCCAAAATGTCACTCAATTTATGGAAATATTGTACAGTCTATTGATTATGAATGAAAAACAATAGAAAAACGCGTAGTATTTTCTAGTAGCTGTTGTTATAAATAATTGATTCAATTATGAATTTACCAATTATGACAAATTTTCGTGGAAAATTTTGGGATTTCGTTTTTTTTTACTTTTCGGTTCAGTAACGGGTACAGATAGAGCCCATTTTTAAAATAGGGGTGCATGTAAATAAAGAGCTAGTCAAAAGAGTATATAAGATAAAGAGGTGTAGCACTGATCGCAAGTAACATGGTGATGAGTAAAGAGAGAGGAAGAGAGAGCGTTAAAGGAAGCTAAAGAAAAGAATGCTGCTGAGAATTCTTTAAGAATACCGATATAGGTAAGTGTGCAAGTGAAAAATATGATGCTGTATTTGGAGGTAGGCGGGACATGTCTGCCGTATGCCTGACGAGCTGTGAGCTCGTGATTCACAGAATTGGTACCCTGTTAAAGCTACTCGGGGCCGCGGCAGACCACGAAGGAGATGGTGGGATAACCTGGATGTCTTCCTTATAAATTGGAAAAAAAAGGCGAACAATTGTAATCATCGGAAAAAATAGAAAAAGGCCCAATCATAATAATAATTTTATGATGGTAACTAAAACCTTTCTCACATAATATGAGACGAATCATTATGGATCTAACCTGATTATCTTTAACGCTATCTTCATAAATCCATATTTTGTTTCATATGCTCATTTTCGTACACCCTTTCTACAGGAATCTAGGTCAGGACAGAATTAGCGCTATATAGTTTGGAGCACCGCGTTCTGACTAAAGACAGACTACCCATGCATTCTGAAAACACGATCAGTGTTAGTGAATGGTCCTTTTAATCAAGCTACGTTTACAGTGTGTTCCAGGCAAAAGTTATGACATAATTTGACCGGTGCGTAAATTGGCTTCGTTTTTTAAAATACACACCTAATTAGGATTATCTATTTTCACTGTCAACGAACCAATCATAGTAAGCGCAGCTTTCAATAGATAAAAGGATGTTAAAAGACGGAAGCAGGTTTTTTTTTAGGTGGGAAAATCATCTAATGACAAATCCCGCTCTTGGGAGGTGCGAGAGATAGTGTCAGACTTTTACTGACTAAAAACTCACACCTGTTCCTTCGTTGCCTTTGTCCCAGGGCCCCGGGTTTTGTTTTTACACTACCCATGCTAGGCTTCGACCTTGCTAGGTTCCTATGATTTGCTGATATCTCCCTGAGGCGCGCGTGGAAGAGGAAAGAGTAAGAAGACGAACGAACGTTTTAGGAACACATTTATTGTGCGTACAGCTAAAGAGTGGAATCCCTTGCCATACTTTGTGTTTCCTGATAGCTATAACCTAGCTAGTTGGGATAAGCCAAAAGTGAATGGGTTACTTCTAGGCAAGGCTCCATCGTCGGCCACATAATTTCTTTCAATCAGGTGAGATAGTGGTCAAGCGCGAAAATTGTGTAGTTTTAGGGCTACATTTCACCGGGACACCATGGCGGCGTGACCAGTCGCCGCTACCAACAAAATGTATACAGCTCTATAGAGAGTTACTCACCTGGTGTCCGTTTGGTTGCGCAACCAATTTGGCGGCGCGACCAATCCGGACGCGTGCACTTAAGGTCCATTTTGATACTGTGTGGTGTAGTGACTCTGGTGTCTGTATGGTGTCTAGTTTGGTAGCTTATGGACACCATGGCGGTGCAACTGGTGGCGCCGGCCTGGTGTCCCAGTGAAATGTAGCCCTAAAGCACGCTCGGTGCACAAAAACAATCCGATATGGTTTTAGAAACCCTGTCAGAATCAAACAAACAATTTGACGGCACGGTCACTGCAGTGGTTGAGCGATTGGCTGCTACCCTTCGTGTCGCAGGATCAATTTCCTTGCGGAACAAATACTCGTATGGTTTGCCGATACTTGTTCCAGGTGTAGGCCGTCTTGTACCCACTATACAGAAGTAATTCCTAATGTTGAGCAACGTTTTTGTTTTTATAAAAGAAAGAATTAAGTATTCAACAGGTTCTTAATTGTTCTTGTATACATGTGATTACTGTGTTAGTCTCCATTAAAACGCCCCCTTATTGTTATACAGGGTGTCCGAACATATGCAGGGTGCTATATTCGAAGGATGTCAGAATTGCGAATGAATTTAATTCGAAATTTAAGGGCGGGTGGGCGTAATTGGTGGCTGTAGCTTCGCCGGCGCCGAAAAGTTGTCGCCTTGCGTAATGGCAGAGGAATAAATTATGTTCCGCTTAATTCAGCTTTTAATCATGACCTTGGTTATTGGTTGATAATTGACGGCTGTGACATGTAATTGTTTCTTCTTGGTTGTCCTTTGATTGATTGTTTAGTTCGGTTACTTTTCGTGGAATGCTGTGATCTTTTTTTTTGTTCACTTTCCTTAGTGTCGATATTATTATTTTATTCTTAGCTTGTATTTATTAAACACTTTAGGATTGACATTTATAACTTTATACACGAGCCGTATTAAAATTGGCTAATTACATGTACGACACATGAAGGGTTCGTACTACAATATTAAAATCTAGCAAAAAAACGCCGACAAAATCACGTACTGGACACCCTTAAATTCATTCTCAGAATTGTTTTTGACCTAATTACAACGACTTTTTTATATCATGCTTATGCAATGTAATTCTTACTTCTTCACTATTAATTGAGTCTTCTTTAACATAAAATCATTGAAACTATAGCTCACATTCACCTAGTAACCCTAAAGAGTCTAAGAACATAATGAACTAAGCGCCAATGGCGTATAATAGCACCAACCGATCAGTAGCTAATAAAAACACAATAAATATATTAGTATTAATACATCCATTAGATTTAGATTACTGGACGCCCAGCGATAATTTAAACAATATCTTAGACATTTTTAAAACTTATAATAATACATGACAGAAACCATAATAGAGGTGTAGAACGGACGTATTTTATGGTCAAAGCTTGCTCACTTCCCAATTATTAATTGAGTCTCCTTTAAGGCCAGGTTGTACTCATTTTGAACGTTTTTTAAACCTCTAGAATTCCACAAATATAAAAGAGAATACCATGAAAAAATATTTTATTAAAATTGACCATATGACCAAGCGCTGGGCAAAAATCAAATCATGATATAAATTAGTTGGCTCGATAAAAAAAAACCTTATTAGCTTATAATTTCAAGCTTGTATATTACGAGATTACGTCACGGCATTATTTGAAAGTTACATAAAATAATAAAGCTAGTTTTTTAAAAGGGTCTGGCAAAAATAAAAATCTAGAATAGTTAGGTACTATGTTTTTTTATAAAAATAAAATCGCTGTTACGGGGCCGCGAAATCGACATAGACCCGGACGGAATTCATACAAAATACTCTGACTACAACCGGCTCTTAACATGACATTAATGTCATCATCATTAATCAAAAACCCACCTAGTAACTCTAAAAGTCTAAGAGAATATGAACTAAGCGCCAATGGCGCATAACACAACATTACTCACTAAGATGTTCCCCACCTCTATCAAACCGATCAGTAGTCAATAAAAAGATATTAATACGTAAATTAGATTTAGATTAGTGGACGCCCAGCAATAATTAAAAAAACACCTTAAGGATTTCTCAAACTTATAATTTAATAATAAACCCATAATATTATAGGCGTAGAACGGACGCATTTTATTGTCAAAGCTTTCTCAATTCCCTCCTATTAATCGAGCCTCCTTTAACATGACATCATTGTACATATACTTCACATTCACCTAGTAACCCTAAGAGTCTAAGGAAATATGAACTAAGCGCCAATGGCGTATAACACAACACCACTTACCCACTAAGATGTTCCCCACCTCGATCAAACCGATCAGTAGTCAATAAAAAATAACATTAATACATCCATTAGACGTAGATTAGTGGACGCCAGGCGATAATAAAAATTAAGTGGTTTCCTAGTAAAATGTATCAGGGCAAAGTTTTCTATAGGTATTTCCTTAATGTAATCGTTTTTTAGCTGTTCCATACAATTAATATTATTTAAAAAAAATTATAATTAAATTAATTTAATTTTTAATCGTACTTGACAATAAGTGATTTGTTATCTTAATAATGTCTTTAAATTATAGTAGGACCTCCATAGTACCTATGATTAGGAATTGGGCGGTGCGTGAGGGTGTGTCAGACTTTTACTGACTAAAAACCCACTCCTGTTTCTTTGTTGCCTTTTATACCAGCGCCGAGTCTTCCTTTCAGAATCAGACCCTTGGCCTCAGTACTCTTCGACCTTCCGCGCCTGAAGAAGCCAGCAAACTGTAGGGGCCCACCCTACGGTTTGCTAACTTCTTCAGGCGCGCGTGGAACTGTACGCGCCGTCGACGACTTGAGGTCGGTCCGGACGGCTAGCGGACGTTCGGACGGCGAGTTACCCATTGCTCTCCGTCCGCAAGACCGCAAAGTGGTCTAGACATGTAATAAATTTGTAATTTCAGATGCATTGCTCTTTCCATTGCTTTCTTAGTCACAAATTTTAAATGCTTCATGTCTGGTATTACTTTAACTGTCCTGTTGGTCTACTAGTTAGTGGCCCTGACTGCTATACCGGAGGTCGTAGGTTCGATTCCCACCGAATTTGTTTTTGTGATGAGCACGATCATTTGTTCTGTGTCTGGGTGTAATTTATCTATAATATGTATGTAGTAGGTATTTAGAAATATGTAACTATGTTTATCACTTGTCTAGTACTCATAGCAAAAGCTCTGCTTAGTTTGGGACTAGTTTTGAGAGAGACTTTGTCTGATAGTCGTGGAATATTACATTATATATTTATTTTTACACTGTCTTGTCTGAGCCGTGTCGAAACACGTCCCTAATGGAGTGTTAGACTGTTGCTAGCCGTTCTAGTAACAAGATTAATGGCTTTATCCGATATTTTTACGAATAATGGAGGCGCCGTGTTTTATGCCAAGCGTAGGGTGAGAGAAATAATGTCAGAGGGTTGTATAGAAGTTTGTTTTTGGTCTACGTTTTACTTAGATATTAGAAAATGACAATCTTTTGTATGTTGATTTTTACAAATGCTGGCTAGATGGTAAGTGTTCTCGTAAGTTACACCATATTTAATGCAAGAAGTTTTGTTTGTTTTCTTTATTTTTTCTTTATCAACTTCAGACGAGTTCTGAAAATAATAGGTACAATTTTTAAAATTATCTAGATATTAACCGTTATATATCTATGTAATTACAGTTCTTTTCAATTGTTATTTTGCATGTCAGCTTTACATGTAACTACAAGCTTATCTTATCTTCTCTTGTTGTGGGGCTGGCCTTAAACCAGAGCACTTCGACCCTTCTGGATCTTTTGTGCTAATCCCCCTCCTTTCTACTCAAACCCCAGCCCTCCGTGCACCTTCGTCATGAGTCCCAGTATGAACTTGATGGGGCTGAGCCTATAGTCCTCTGGTCTAACTACTAGCTTACACTAATGTATTTTTTTTTAGTTCATGTTGTGTTACCTTTAAGTAATTGTTACACTGTTTAAAGTTTTATAGAGATGTTATTTTTGTTTCGAGTTGTTAGTGTAAACAATTGTTGGTAGACGAAATAAATAAAATAAAAAAAATCTGGGAAATTTGTGAGAAATGTATGAATTTTTCTAATTCATAATGTACTTTTCTAAGTTTATCTCGGATATAAATGAAACCCCATCCCTCGGAAAGTACGTAGAGTCGTTGGTCTCGGTTGTCTTCTGTAAGTCAAAATCAAAAGTTTGTATTTCACATACCATTTAGGCCACATGGGCACTTATAAAACGTCAGAAGCTAGTGCACGGTTCCAAATTGGTCGTTTCCTATGGAGAAGAACCGGCAAGAAACTCCCATGGTTACTCTTTTAAAAAAAGTGGTTGTTTACAATATTTTCATATTACAGTAAATTAGATATTATGTAAGAACAATGTAGATCAGTCAATATTGTACCCAAAATAACAATAAAAAATAATCTTATTATAAAAAAAGTGAGTCGTAATAGGAAGTAACCTAAGAATTCGCGGAGTCTACAGTGTTCTCTCACATTCACATTATAAAAAAAGAGGCTATATTAAAAAATAAAAGATATATAGATAGATCTTTTACAGTCGTTACAGGTAGCCAGAAACTCTGACACAGAAGTCTCTGTTGCCCAGAAACTGAGTTGTGAAGGTCTGATAAGCAGTCGCTCTATGTAAAACACGGGTATTCAGCCGCATGCGGGTATTTAGACTAGAAGGCGGCCCCATGCTAGTTGGGAAATGGTTAGGAAGATGATGAATTTCTAGGAGTGTAGCGTCGAGATCGTTAAGAGTGTCCTTTTCGAGGTACATTTTCATACAACCGCTCATACGTGATTATGATGTTATTACACATCTCTAAATATTTTGGATACACAGCTATCTTGTGGATATTATTTAGACTTCTATAGAAATCTATATATATAAAAGGAGAAACTGACTGACTGACATATCAACGCACAGTCAAAACTACTGGGACTAGGAGCGTGAAATTAAGCACAGTTTCCTTTTATGACGTAAGCGAGCACTAAGAAAGGATTTTCTAAAATTCAACTCATAACGGGAAAAACGGGGGTCTAAAGTTTGTATAGAGAAACCGACTTACACGCGGGCGAAGCCGCTGACAGGAGCTAGTCAAAACATAAATTGGTGTAAAACCTATTTAGCAGAAACCTCTGAAGATCGACTATTTTACGTGAACTTTGACCCTCCATAATGTACTTATATATTAAAAAGTACATCAATAGAAGCCTTTCAGATTTAGTCGAGATTCTGAATGACGGCAATTTTTCTGAAAAACTTAAAGGTTTAAATATTCGAGTAGAATATTTCACAAAACTTGTTCCAGGAAAAACGCTTTTTGCAAACGTTTTTCCAAATCATGGAATTACCGAATGTCAACCGAGTTTTCAGGCGTTAACTCTCTTTTTTGCATTGCCTCTTCATCAAACATCGCGTTGGATTGCGTTAGATTAGATGAAGCAACAAGCTTTTAAACCTTGCTCGATGTTGACGATCGGCGAGTGGAAAGGGACTTAACAGCTGTTTCATTTATTTATCATTAAGTAGAAAGTTCTCTTATCAGTCAGAATCACCGAAAGGGTTTTCCTCACATCGCAGTTAAGGTAAGTCAATTTAATGATCACAAAAACGTAAAGTAAACGTAAACTCCGATTTTGTAAAACTCGCACTTGACCGGTTTCATTATCCCGTTTCATTATAAAACGTTAAGAACGTCGATTACCGCTAATTACGAGTATCAAGTAACATACGCACATGTAATAACGATTTAAAAAGTAATTGTTATTAAGGTTGGTCAACCAGTTCAAGCGAGGTGGGTATTTATAGCGGCTTATAGCTTAATGACTGATATTGTATTTATTATGATAGAATTGGATATGAGATAAGGTGCTCTAATTATTATGTCGAATTTATTATGCTGCTGTAATACTGATCATAAAAAATGCAAAGCAATCCTACTTAGAATCTTTTATAAATGTTAATCTATACTCCATTTGTTTAGTTAGTTAACTAAATGTAAACAATCTTAACATATCTTTTATCTAAAAGAATGTCTAAAAATGTTATAAAAAAATGATAAAAATTATTTATTATTATTATTTATTTATTACATTATAACACCTAAAAAAAAACCCAGAACCCAAAACCTAAAATGTTTACAATTAGGTATTTTCTTAAACCGATGTGGCTAAATTTAAATAATCTTTGTATGTCTTTTATACGATTTATTTTAAATAAAAAGACATATCAAGATTGTTTACGTTTAGTTAATTACTTAAACAGATAGAGTATACTTTTGTTTTTATAACTTAAAATCCTTTTGATAGTTGAAAAATAAATCGACTAAGCCTGATTCTAGATTTACATCAGAATTTTGGTCTGACTCAAATCCAGGACAAGCTTTCTTGACATTTTTTTTTAAATGTAACACACTAAGAATCGAAAATTCAAAAATTCAGTCAAATCATTTTGTGGTAACTAACATACACAAGATACCCGAAACGACTATATCCTATCCTATAACCTATCTGTAGATCATACAAATATTTGTTTCCGCGACTCGCAACGCAGCAGGCATTCGCTCAACCACTGCGCCAACCGTAACTAACCGAGTTTTAATTTCAACATTCATATTGTATTTACACTAGCTCTTGCCCGCAGCTTCGCCCGCGTACATAATAATATTCACACAATTATCACACAACGCCGTCTAGTCCCAAGCTAAGCAGAGCTTGTGTTATGAGTACTAGACAACTGATAAACATACTTAAATATTTCTAAATACGTACATATTATAGATTACACCAGAATAAATGATTGTGCTCATTACACATACATTTGTTCTGGGTGAGAATCGAATCCACGACCTCCGGTATAGCAGTCAGGGCCACTATCCACTAGACCAACAGGCCAAGCAAACATAAAATATAGCCTATGTCACTCATGAATAAAGCAGCTTTCAATCGGTAAAAAATTTTTAGCAATCGGACCAGTACTTTCAGAGATTAGGTACCTACTAGAAACAAAAAAAAAACAAACTTTACCTCTTTATAATATTAGTGTAGATGTAGATTTATAAAACGTATAAATATCCTACCATTTAAATAAATTGAGTACAAAATCACTTACTTCTAACACAAAACACATTTTCCATTTAATTCAATAATATAAAATATTTCACAAACATAAAACGCGGAAACTAGCATGTTCCACTTCCAATATCACTTGGTGTTATATGCTGACCAATACAAATGGCTGAATGGGCCAGTTATCATGATGACCAGCTGTGAGGTCAATGGCCGGAGACCAATACACCTAGAAACTGATCTAGAACGGTATTCGTTCAACTGTAGGAAGGAATTCGGTAGTTTTAGTCTGTGGAGATTATTATTATTACCTACGTTTAGCATATTGCTCGCATACCAGATGGTTGAAACCGAAAGGTTTTAGAGTGACGACCGCGTACCGGAAGCATAGCATAGTCGGCCTTATAATGCTGGGAGCATTTTGTTGATGTTGGGACTCAGGCCTCCTCTCTAGGAGAGGAAATGGGCCGTAATCCACCACGCGGGCCCAGTGCGGATTGGCCTTGACCATCTACAAGGTGGACCGATAACTTGGTGAAGGTCGCGGGAATACGATGGATGCGAGACGCACAGGACTAGCCGTTGTGGCGACACTTGGGGCAGAAATATGTCAAGCTGTGTCTTTTGGCTGAAATGATAATGATGTTGACCTGCATTCTTGATATACAATTCCTAACCTTTTCTTTTCTCTTTTATTTCAGGTAAGGAAATGATCTGAAGCCTTCAGTTGGAGCTGTGATTTAGATACTAATTGACCCATTAAGCTAAAGGAATCTCCCCAGATGTTTTAGGTAAGTTTGATCTTGTTATTTTAGTAGAATCTGAAATTAATGAGTTACGGACTGTGATGTATATTTGTTCAATCATCAGTAAGTCGTACGTAATAAACGTGTAAACGTGACCAGCTATTTTATTCTCTGGTTTCGTATCCTATGTACACAATTGGGATTGCCAGGATGGGAATTCCGTTTTAGTAGCAACGAGGACTATAAAGAATCTTGGTACTTGATACTGAGTTTGTATTATGTAAGATTTTTATAAACCTTTCTTGATCTTTTGGTTTTGTAGATTTGTATATCAAATTTGAACAAGGTTTTCAGTAATATTTTTCTTGTTTTATCTTCGGAAATGATTCCTCAGCCTAAAAATCAGTTGCCAAAGAGCTAATTAAAAACATAAACTTAGACACATTGTTTCAGCTGATCAAACAACTGAACCGTAGCTATTAATTACATCATACATGGCACGTGTATGGTATATGTCAATATTGTATTAATATTTTATTTTTATTTAACTAATGTTTCCGATTTGGATACTAAGTCCTTTAAGCCATGTCTTCGTATGAATAGTTTTTTTGTATACCGTTAGAATATGGATGTACACATTCTAATGTTTTTGTAA
This sequence comes from Mythimna pallens, assembly GCA_961205895.1. NCBI lineage: Eukaryota > Metazoa > Arthropoda > Insecta > Lepidoptera > Noctuidae > Mythimna > Mythimna pallens. The sequence continues at coordinate 24,407,301 of OY540828.1, read as the reverse complement.
TATTTTTTTTAGCTGAGATAGCAACACTAAAATAAAAGCCTCAGCTACATTTTACCGAGTTCGCGCTACATTATAGATACAAAACTACACCAATTTTACATCTCGTTGTCCACTAGGATAATGAGATGTAAAATTGGTGTAGTTTTACATGTCACACTCTACACACACACACTCACACTCTACAAATCTCTCTTAAATCTGTGTAGTTTTGTATATAGAATAGGACACTACAATTTGCGAATAATTAAAATAGCCAATGCACTTCAGTCGCAGAAATCCTGCCAAAAACTCCCCAATATTGTATTTATGTTCCAATCCCCATGACTAGTGGTGTTCCGTGCCTGGAAACATTCCCAAACGCTGATATTGAAAACATAAACAAAAAAAACAAAAAAATATTTATTTTGGAACATAAAACCATTGACAGTAATGACATGGATAACGATGGCAGCTGCAAAAGTTAAAAACTGTGACGCAACTGTCAACGGCTATCTTAATGTTAAGAAAACAATGTCCCAGACATAACAATAAGCGTGTAGTATGTAATGTGTAATATGTAATGTGTAGTGTTGTAAATGTGTTGTGTGTGTTTATGTATTAATACATTCTAAGGTTCCACAATTTTCTCAGTATCACTGTACGAAAGTGTTTTTAACCAATCAGTCAAATTCTTTTTAAGGTCATTTCGTTTTAGGTGGTAAATATTGACGAGTTTGTTTATTTTGTTGTACATATTGCCGGAAATTTTCCAAAACAGATAACTGGGAATTTTTATTAGGTTGTCAGATGTATTATTGTATGTTTGCCGCGGCTCACACGGATGGCTTTCACGCTATCATGCGTAAGAAAGCGGCTTCCTTGCTGCAACGCTTGCGCAACACTCGTAACAGCATCCTGAAAATGATTGCTGTCAGGCCAGATTGCCCCATCCAGAGACACTGGGTGGAATTAGCTATAGGTTACTAATAACACTAATGTAGTATTTAAGCACTTTCTGTTATTAACACACTAACAATTTATGGACTATTTATGGGTCTGAATTAAAGAATTTTTTAATTTTTTTTTAAATTTTTTTAATTTATTATTTATTATATAACTTAAATTGTATATAATTTGGATTCTTATAAACGTAAAAGAAAGAAATATCAGTCCTGAAAGACTACTGAAGATTCCAAAAAGAAATATTTCTGGTAATATTCCCAGTTTGTTCCTTGCAATGTTTTTGGGTCCATGACCGATATTTGTAGCTAGAAATTATGTTGAATTTTTTGGAAGCTAATTTGTTAGCCTTTGGTTTTGACAAAATAAATAATATAAAGTACCTATCACTTACCTTATGTTATTGCTTAAATTAACAAATTACTAACCATGCATAAGCAAAAGTCAAATCAAAAACTAAAACTAAATCTGAACTATGAAAATGTGAATCATTTAAACATGTCTTGAATTTTCCAACAAACTCAATGCGATTTTTATTACATTTGCCGTTTTAATCTAAATATCCCATCTAAAACTCTCAACTAAAACGATGTCACAACATATATATGTACATAAAACATACTTATCCTCTCTGAATTCGCACATCGTAATACTTCTGTAGATTACCCACAATATCAATAAAAGCATATCTCCATTACATCTCGAACATTTATGGCATCGCTGGCTGTGTAACGACTTCCTAAGGTGATCTCGTTCGCGACGAGATCATATCAGTTTGTGGAATTCCAATACCTAGTTATTGATACAGGAAGAACTTCTAATATCAAGGTCTTTTAGAAGGCCATATTCGTATGCTCCAATTCAAATAATATTGAAATAATTATTTCGCCGAATAATGAAGATGATTTTGAACTGGTTTTGTTTTGGTTGTCAATGTCGTGTTATTTTTCTTTTATTGCTTTTTTGATTATATAATCAGTATCCTAGTTTACGATACTAATAATATAATTTAGTAGGAATATAGTATTCAGACTGTGAGCTTCCTCAATAAAATGTTGTGTTTTTTTTTTTAAAAGACTTCATATTAATGTCGAATAGTCTGGATAGCACGAAGAATAGCCAAACTTAAGTGGCAATGGGCAGGGGACATTATTCGCAGAACAGATGGCCGTTAGGGCCGAAAGGTTCTGGAGTGGAGTCCGCGTACCGGAAGACGGAGTGTTGGAAGGCCCCCTACAAGGTGGACCGATGACCTGGTGAAGCTTGCGAAAATCTGATGGATGCGAAACGCACAGGACCGTTCATTGTGGCGACATTTGGGGGAGGCCTATGTCCAGCAGTGGACGTTTATCGGCTGAAATGATGATGATGATGATGAGTCACTTGTGTTGATTCATTGATGTCAGAAGCTTTTTCAAACGATGTTTCTTCTGTTGGAAACAACATTATGTTTAAGTTTATTTCGATGGCAATATTACTTTATGTAATGCCTACATTCAATGACAATGTATGTCAATATTAACTGTCAGTGTCATCTGTCATTCACTTCATGTTCTGTTCTACTAGTAAACAATTTTTACAATTAAGTTTTTGTAGTAAATATTAAAAGGGATACACGCGTTTGAACTATAAAATTTGAATAGAATGAATAGGCTCTTAATAAACTAGTGTGTTTCACTATCAACGATTGCATCACTGCTTACCATCAGCCCTGCGTTCAAAAATAACCAGAGTAGGGTAGGATCGTTACTCTAACCATTCAAAAATGCTTCGAGTTGCAACCCAGGGTCGTTCTTCTATACCTCGAGTAGCTACCCTAGAATGAGGATCTACCCTAGAGTTAACCCAACTAACTCTAACTCCGAGCAGGGTAGGTTGGTGAGAGCTGCCACAAATGGCACTTGCTTGGCATTGACAGTTGACTCTACGTTCGCTTCAAAAATGCGAGCATAGAGTATCTACCCTGATGACATCATTAGAGTTAACTCAAGCCTCATTTTTCTCCTCTTCTGACAATGATTTTAACTTTCTTTTAGATGCCTCTCACAGACAACTGCTATTGAATTTTCCATCGCATAACTTACATATTCGGAATTGTCTTACTGACCCCACAAATTAGACCCAGGTTAGCGCTGTCAACTACTGGTACAGATAGCTGCACGAATCTTAAGCGCTCGGCGAAAGAGCGGGGACCGCTTTGCGCATCGTACACATCGGCGGCAATCACTGTACAAGGATTGCACTCCCCGCCCCCGCATCTCTCTTCATACCACTAAAGAGGCCTGATATTTCACTTCTGCGTGCTTCTGCGCAAGTAGAACTGTAGAAGTCAGCGCTCAAGATCCGTGCCGGTATCTGTATAGTATGATGAATAAGTTTTTTTTTTATCGAACTTGCATTTGATCGGTATTCATTCGTTTGTTTGATTTCCAATTCAAAGCTTCAAACACACAAAGACCAGGCTTTGTAAATCTGCGTTCAAAAAGCTTAGGAGCATTGAAAACTGGGGCGAATTCCTGTCACAGTATGTATAGGTTACTATCTTCTGCCGGCGGCTTCGCCCGTGTGTAGTTTTATTATTTTAGTGTGTAGGTTTCTCCATACAAACTTTGAACCCCCATTTCATTCTATTAGGGGGTGAATTTTAGAAATTTAAGAGGGGAGCTCTTAGTGCTCGCCTACATCATAAAAGGTAGCTATGTGCAAAATTCCACGCTCCTAAGCTCTGTAGTTTTAGCTGTGCGTTGATATGTCAGTCAGTCAGTTTCTTTTTTATATAATTACTAGCTTCCGCCAGCGTAAAAGTAGGTTTCTCCATACAAACTTTAGACCCAATTAAAAGTTAAATTTCCAAAAATCCCTTCTTAGTGCTCACCTACGTCATAAAAGGAAACCTTGTGCAAAATCTCACGTTCCTAGTCCCAGTAATTTTGCTTTTAAATAATTATATATAGGAAGATAGACGATTCAAGGTCTATTTTCTTGTGTGTATTGGTACCGAACTCGAAATCCTGGAAACTTTGAGTGAAAATGGATGAGGCGTGTAACTCACAACCTGTACTGGTATATTTTTGTGCTAGAATTTTTGTCTTTGTGTTTTTAAATGCTTTGTCGTGCCGAAGAAGTAGGCTGCCGCCATTTTACTTTCAATATGGTACTGATTATCTGTTTGTAAGTGGGGAGGATTTTGAACAATATTTTATGATTACACATTGTGTTATTATTGAGATGACGAGTATGGAAGAAGACATGCTTTACCAATTCAAAATTAATTAGGGTATGCTAAAGAAGATGTTGATAACTTGAATACGGTTACATTCAGAAAATATATATGAAGAAATAGAATATAGACCTCGTTCGCTGGGGGGAGACGGCAAAGGATAGACCTGTTCGAGACGTTTAATTAAACAAAATGTCTATAGCTATATGTAATTATATTGACTGGCCTGTTGGTCTAGTGGTTAGTAGTCCTGACTGCTATTCCGGAGGTCATGGGTTCGAATCCCACCCAAGACAAATGTTTGTGTGATGAGCACGATCATTTGTCCTGTGTCTGGGTGTAATTTATCTATAATATGTGTTACTAGGCAAGCGTTCTCCATCGTCGGTGTTACCGTATAAGACGGTGGTCAAACGCGAGCCTATTCATAATAAAAAAAGGTCGTTAAACCTCGGTTGGCTTTGAAAAATAAAGTTACGTAAGTTACATTTAAGCAAGGTTTCAAGCTCACAAATAAACCGAAGTGTCTTAAATTAATAAGGTTTTCCGTCACAACTATAATATAGTTTGATTTACAGCTGCCCATTATCATGGAGTAGGATTTATTATCGGGCAATATTAATAAGGAAACAGTAATGATCTGTATGTTTCCTGTTTAATTACTGTGTGTCTCAGTTCATGAGTCAGGCTGCCGAGATTGAGTTGCGAAGGTCAGGATCTGGGAATGTGTGAGATTAGTAATTGAGACATTTAAATATGTAGGTATATTGCCTTTTGTAACAGTGTCAGGTGTTCTGGGTGTAGCTCACCGTCCGATAAAGACCAAGCCCAGCCCCCCTAGCCAAGTTACAACCGTTTCGTTTCGATTCTCTTTTCATCGATCGCCTCGAGTAGGCCACGCCTCCGATTCCTTTATTCTGACGTCATCTCAACGCTCAGTCACGTGGTCAGAACAAAGGATTAGGAGGCGTGGCTGACTCGAGGCAATCAACGAAAAGAGAATCGAAAAGAAACGGTTGTAACTTGTCTAGGGAGGTAAACGGCGCTTTGTGTTCCTCCCACGTCTTAAAAAGATGTCAGCTTCATTGGTGGGGGCACGCTACAATACGCGGTGGTAAGTCCCCTCTTTGAGGAGTGGCTGCAGAGGCACCACGCCATCCTTACCTTCCGCATGATGCAGGTCCTCATCGGACATGGCAAGTTCGGGAGGAGGACTGAATGAAACGGGTGGATTTTAGTCAGTAGGTACCTATAGGTCTGACTCGTCCACTCGCTCTACTCTAAGGCTGGAGAAGTCATTGGATGATTTCTCATCTTGTCGGAACCCGTTAGGTCGTATTCGAAAGAGTCGCAGTGGTCACGGAGCGTTAAGACCAAGTGAAGGAACACAGATGGGTTTCAGTCAGCAAAAGTCTGACAATCTCTCACGTTCTACTCAGAGCGGTTAATTAATGATTTCACAAACAAAAAAAAAACAGTATTGGCTACTTGGTGTCCAGCAAATGCTGAGATGGTAATCCTTTCGGAATGGACTAAAATGGAACACTGGTCATGTGTAATTTTATTGTATACTAGCTGACCCGCCAAACGTTGTTTTGCCATATAAATAATAGAAATTAAAAATTTTGTCTAAAAAATAAAAAAAAAATTTACTAACATTTAGGGGGATGAAAAATAGATGTTGGCCGATTCTCATAGATACCGGATAAGCACAAAAAATTTCATCAAAATCGGTCAAGCCGTTTCGGAGGAGTATGGCAACGAAAACTGTGACACGAGAATTTTATATATTAGATTTTTTAACTAGGTATTCTTTTCTTTTACTTAGTGTAGTCTTGTAATTTAGAAGTACTTATGGAGAATACTAATATTAAAGTTATTTATCTAACCGCTTAATTGACACTTCGCGTGTCACAAGGGCTGGCTTTTACCTCGGTCAGAGATTAAGAATTGCTATATAACGTGGCAATGTCGTCAGTCTTTTGGGTACACTTCCAGTCGACAGCGATGCGAAGGAATTTTTTGAAGCTAAATTTTAGTTTAAAATTTTTGTGTTATTGTGCATGTTCAACAACTCATTCTATACACGAATATTTATTACAGCGCAATGTAAACAAATCAAAGGTGAAATTATGGTATCAAATTCACCAATAAAACGTTCTGTTCAGTTTATTTTATAGCCACATTTGACATAGGTAATCCTGTACATTTATTAATCTCTGTATAATTACAATAAACTTTTTAATGTTCCCACTGCTCAGTCCTTCTCTCTGGGCGAGGGAACGGGCCATAAACCAACTCGCGGGCATAGTGCGCGTTGGTGGACGTCACATGTCTTCGATTTTTTTGTTCTTGGGCATACCGGTTTTCTCATGATGTTTTCCTTAGCAGTGGTGATGAAATAAATTAATGCGTCTGGCTGGGTTTGAACCCAGACTCTCTCTAATCTCTGTATTTATGCCGAATTAGTAGGTACGTACCGAGTGATAATGTACAAATCGGTGTCAAATTGCCTATCTCATGCGAAGATGGGTCCCAGATCAATTACAACTTGAGATCTAATTGGGGTAGTTGGCACGGTGCAGCTAACTGTGGTTTAGGTAAATTTGAAAAATAAATAGATTGCCGAACGATGGCCAACATCATTTTTAAGCTTACATTATTACGAGCTGATAATTAGAATTAGATATTGAATTACCAGTTTGGCCACCTATCAAAAGGTCTGTTGCAATTATACTTATGAACTTTCAAAATAGCAAATGAATTACACCCATTAGGTACGTATACTTAATGTAAAGTGACACTTTTCTCAATATTAGACACTAAACTCTTATCACAAACACTCGTATTTAAAACTCATGCATATTCAAATCTTAAACTCCAATTAACAGACTCAATTCAAGTTAATCCCAGAATTTACTTTAGAACTTACTCGTAGTTAATTTGTCTTCGTTTGCAGTCCGAAACTCCTATTAACAGCGCCATGTATTAATCTTAGTTTAAACAGTATGGTAGCGACGACCCTGTTGAATGTTTTGAAGGACGAATGGTCGTAGATGGAGTTAAATTGGCATATTATATAATATTAAGAGTGGAAACGTTTTACGATTAATGGTGGGTAAATCGAAGATTAGTTTATACGCCTTGGGAGTGTTTTTCCAGCTATTGAACACAATATTATTTCAGTAACAACTAGAATGTACACGTTATTTGATTTCAGAATTGAGTAAGAGTATATGAAAAATAAATAACGTAATATTTCTTGTTGTCTGTATGCCCAGCCTTTTCTCAACTATTTTGTGGTAAGTTTCCTGTCTAACCGGAGGCAGCTGGATACCAAGATTTTACATGGAGCGACTTTCTATCTGACATGACCTGTGTTAGATTTCCTGGCTTCTGTCTATCCGTAACGGCTGTCAATGATCAACAAATGAAAGCCGGGACTAAGGCCGCAATCTCCACTGGTATTTCGCGAGCGTTGGCGCTTCTCCAACGTCTGCGCAGCGACAACTTTGCGCAGTCGCGACTTTCTGGGGGTAAGCGTTACATCCGCTGAACGCAACGTTAACATCGTGTCTGTGCAACGTTAGCGCTGCGCAAACGTTGGAGAAGCGTCAACGCTCGTAAAAGGGCCGGTGGGATTACGGCCTTAACATGCTTTCCGAGGCACGAAGGAGTTTCCAAATACGCGTCTGTGAAGTTACGCGTCCGTGTACAGTACCTATGCCTTAATTTTATTTATATGTAATATATAAATGTATAATATTTTGAACACACGTAAAATTCTACCACGATCATATTTTTTTTAACTAGCAACACTAAATCGTTCAAAAGCAAAAAAAAAACCGTTCTTGAATCTAGAACAAGAATGACTAGTTCGAAACTAGAACAATATTAGTTCTAGTAATATGAAATTATACGCGACCTAAATAGTAGGTACGGTGGTATGGTAATATGGCTATTATTGCCCATGTTATCAAATGAACATTAAGTATAAAATTCCTATGTCGTAATTGTGTTTAAATGTATAAGACTTGGTGTCGGTTTACATCGGTAAATTGTAAGATTGAGACTTTGAAATTTCATATTAAATGTCGGTACCGATGTACTGTTGGTAGGTAAAGTGACTTCTAAAGTTAATCGAAATTTTTTTTTTGGCTTAGAAAGGATTTACTGTCTACAGTAAATCCTTACTGTCTACAGTAAATCCTTACCATCATCATTACGTATTATAAAACAAAGTACTCAACCGCATTTGTCTGTCTGTCTGTTGGAGATAAACTCAAAAATTACTGAACGGATTTTTATGCAATTTTCGCCATTACACAGAGTGATCCATCTAGGAAAAGGTGTACAATATGTACATGAAAAAAAAGCTGAGAGTTCCAATGATTTCTAAGACCCCTGTTGCGCTGGGGTTTGTCGCTGGTTTTAAATAAATTACGGAAAACAGTAACATATAATCGCGAACCTGCCCCCTAGATTTCGCTATAAGTATATAGTCTAATTAACCCTTAAATCATACATTTCAATATAGGTCGTTTAAAAACCAGATCGCTTTCTGTTTCTTAAAAAGGTTGGCATTTTTGGCAAAATTCAAGGTAATATTAAAGTGGAAGTTTGTCAATCTGAATATTTCCTTTATTTCGATTCGATGATTTAAATATCGATGAAAGGTATTTGACAATTGTTGATCGGAAGATTGCTGAGAAACTATAACTTTACCAGTATTATAGTTTTTGTTTAGTGGTTTTTTTTTTTCGGGTGGGAACATCATCTCATGACATCCCTCGCTCTTTGGCGGAGCGCGAGATAGTGTCAGACTTTTACTGACTAAAAACCCACTCCTGTTCCTTCTTTGCCATTTGTTTTCCAGGGCCCCGGAGATCTCTTTCGCATCACCCATGGCCCCAGTAGGCTTCAACCCTGTTGGGCCCCTACGGTTGCTGACATCTCCTTGAGGCGCGAATGGAACACTACGCGCCGTCGACGACTTGGGCTCGGCAAGGACGGTTACCGGACGATCTGACGGCGAGCCACCCATTGCTCGCCGTCCGCAAGCCCGCGTTTAGTTTAGTGGTTGGCATTCCATTCTTCAGTCTTTCTGACCGCTAGATTGTCTAAATTTCTAAACTGGAATGGATGAGAGAATTCTCAGGATCCAATGAATATTATAACCATTCAAAATGCCTATTAGAATAAAAACAGGATTTTCTTGTATTTTGTTAAATCCCAGTTAGGGTCCATTATCCATCATTTTCGTGTTTTAAATGATTCTTTCCGAGTCTTGCAAAAAATGTGATTATAAATTTATAAATTATGACTAATTTACCGTAGACAACTAAAATAATATGACCCATTTCCGCACAAAATTCTGAATAAAAATTTAATTGATTTACAACTTTTATTGACCCAATAAACACAAAATCATGTCATCGAGTATTGACACAAGCAATTAAAGAAATATGATTATCCCATAAAAAACAGGTCACCTTGAGATTCCATTCGATTTAATTGCCAAACAAAAAAAAATTACAAGCCCACGATTAACCGGAACAACATTATGCGTACGCAAATTTAAATAAACAATTCGCATTGCGAAACTAGTTCGCACTTCAAAATTAATGTTTAATTTTTTAACGCAAGGGAAATAAAAAATCAACGCGCTATGTAAATTGTGCGCAAGTGTACTTGTTCGTTCTACTTGCAACACATGCGTGTGTAGATTGTCAGGTCCTTTACAAACATGTTTCGAGCCTAGGTTTTACGGTTGCCTAGCAACTCAGTCGTCTAGATTAAGGTATTAGTCGTTGCTAAGTGTATTAGTAGGGTACGGCTGATATGTGGAATTCCTTCGTCTGTGACTTGTAGGAATTTGACCTGTGGGGACTGAGCGCAATTATCTAGCCTTGATTGGTAGAGCGATATGTCCTTCTGTGGGCTTTGATAGGCCGAGTAGAAAGTTTGTTTTTCTTGATTTTGTTTATGGCTATGGCTAGCTCATTGACTGACGGACATCATCATGGATGTTATAGATATGAAATCTCGGATCTAGGTATTTTTTTTTTAGGTGCGTAATCATCTAGTGACGTCTCACGCCCTTGGGCTGAGCCGGAGGGCGTGTCAGACTTTTACTGACTAAAATATAATGTTCCACAACTATCACACAACGCCGTCTAGTCAACATACTTATATATTTCTAAACACTTACATATATAGATAAATTATACCCAGACACAGAATAAATGATCGTGCTCATCACACAAACATTTGTCCTGGGTGGGAATCGAACCCATGACCTCTGGCATAGCAGTCAGGGCCACTATCCACTAGACCAACAGGCCAGTTAAATGAATGAATCCCAGAAAATGTCAGGCTTGCGAGAAAAAAAGAGTCATAGAGCTATACACTCTATATAGCTCCATCTCTTTAACACTTCAGTATAGGTTTTCAAACGGATTAAATTAAGAGCTCTTGTTAGGGCCTCAGCTGTATGAACGTGAAGAAATCACACATTCATACTAGGTACATAAAAGCTTTTGTCTTTATAATACTAGTGTGATTTCCATACAGCTATTCACACTTAAGTAAGTTCTTAATTTGATGACTTGAACTTTACTTATGGGTGCACCACACACTTCAATGTGCTATGTACTTAACTGTGAGATGTTATGCTTGTTTGTAGACCTACCATGTTAATTATTATGACTTTAACACCGGTCCGATTCGGTATCGGGCTTTGAAAACGGCGATTTCTTTGCACGCAAAGAATTGAATACTTACTTAAGTTCCTGTGTCCCCCCTAAATGGGACAGTGGGCATCCACAGTGTGCCGCAATCGCGTTCGATCTTGAGGTTCGCGTTTCAATTCGCTCCAGGTTTCCCTATGTTCTTGGCAAATAACATAGCGTAAGTCGAAACGTCGTGTCGTCTGCTTAGGGCGACCACGTTTACGCTTTCCTTGAGGATTCCAATCTAGGGCTTGGAAAGATTGTATCGACGGCTGAAAGGCTAATTGATCTAAATGACATTTTTTTCAATATTGAGTTATATACATATTCGGAATCAGCAAATTTTTCTCCGTGGTTTGAGTCAAGTTTCAATTTTTTTTTTAATGTCGCTAAGATCAATTAGCCTTTCAACCGTCGGTATGAATGTTTTTTTTTTATTATTATTAGGATCAAGGGCTTGATTCAGCAAGCGGTACTCCTGAACACGTCTCGTATTATTAGGAGGTTCCTTTCTCTGCAGTCCTGACCGCCGCTAGTAAGTTGGACTCGGTTCCCGATACAAGTCGAATACATTGTTTATATTTTCAAATGTTTTATTGAAATATTTCAAAATGTAATTTATATGAAAATATTAATTAATAAACGGAATAACAATAATAATAGGTTATCAAAAATAAAACAGAAATCCCGATATAAAGGTGCTTGCTCATTTTCCGCTCCGCCCACGCTAATCGCCCCGCGTTTTTCCTCGCTACACATTAAGCTAGTAACTCACTAATTACGATACCGATATATCGGTATATATCGGCATAGCGGCACGGTATCGTTTTATCGCGAGAGGTCCGCACCACCCGCTCGCCTTGGTCCGGACCACTTTCATTTGCTGTATGTTGTTAAGTATTTTAGAGTGTATAGCGTTTTTCAAGGCTTTTTTACAACTAAGTGTGTTGATATGGGAAAAGAATTGGGTTGGTTTGTTTTTGTTTGAGAAGTCAGTTGTTGTCAGTAGCTACCTATTCTTTGTTGTTGTGTTATTATTTTTTTTTAAATTGATGGCGTTTTGTAGTTTTCGCTTTGTGCCGTGGGAAGTGATGGGAGTTGTGTATGTCTGTTTATTGATGGTATCCGGGACATATTTACGCTGAAATGTATAAGTTTCTCAATCCTCTTTTATTTAGAAGTTATTAGTAAAATACATTTTTATTTTATTTTATTTATTTGGGAAAACAAACAGTTACACATTATGAATTACATAGTATGCCACAGTAATAGAAGGTGCTTCAATATGTAACAGTCTTTTTTTTTTTACTTACTTATTGAAGAGCCTTAAATTGGATTTTAATATTATATTATAGAGGCATATAGGGGATGAGGAACGCGGAATCCTGTCACCACGAGATGTCAGAGTTTTCCACGTGATTGGAATATACATAAATATAACAATCCAAAATCGACTATCTGGCAGTTGTCTGAACCAGACTCATCATCATCATCTTTAACGGAGGTTCGCGAACCTTCATTGACTTTGCACCTAATTCCGCATAGCTCTAAACGTCTTCGGTATGAATTTATCTTGTTTCGAAAGAACTGTCATATTTTTCTTGACAATCATTACTTCTCATTGTCACTTTATTGCATTGTTACTCAAAGATCCGTCGTTTACGATAACTAGGAAACTACAAGATCGTCTGTTCTGTAACAGAGATCACAGTACGCTCATAATGAAGACACGCCGACATAAAATAATAATTTATTAAATAATCAACTTCGTTGTACGGTAATGCTGTAACATGTCATTAAAACTAAACGATAATAAAACTAACAATACGTCTTACTAGATAATAAAATGTAATGAATTCTTAGGATCTGTGTACAAATGTTATTAATGCGATTAATCCCGGATTTATAAATTTGCAAATTACTTATTGCGTAATCTCATTATGTTTATAGAGTTCAGAACTAAAATTGTTAAATAGAATAGAATAGAATAGAATAGAATAGAATAGAATAGAATAGAATAGAATAGAATAGAATAGAATAGAATAGAATAGAATAGAATAGAATAGAATAGAATAGAATAGAATAGAATAGAATAGAATAGAATAGAATAGAATAATACTTTATTGTACATCAAAATAGTAACAAAAACTTATAAACTAACTAAAAAACTTTGTTTTAATAAAGAAAACATGCACCGGAATGACCGATTCTATTCTTTTCCTTCTTGTCGTAAGTTTGTGCAACACTTACGACATCGAAGAAGAAGAAAAAGTGCACGTCGTATTATGTGCACACCCTAACATTCATCACCCTTGTGCAACAGAGAATGTAAGGCACTGAATGTTGAGCAAATTATTTATTTTCTAAACATTGTATTAAGTACGCTGAACATTTATAATGTCGGCCACCTTTTCAGTACTGGTATGTTGGTAATTAATACAATTACAGCTTGGAAAGTTATAGTTAATAAATAGAATGATGTTACTTAATGATTGCTCACGTAGGATTATATTGTTGTAGGTCATTTTATAAATCTCTAGGTATCTTTTTGAGTATACACGGTGTTAAAAATACTTACCGACTGTTCTTATACCTTTTTTTTTAGGTGGGAAAATCATCTAATGACAAATCTCGCTCTTGGATGGAGCAGGAGATAGTGTCAGACTTTTACTGAATAAAAACCCACTCCTGTTCCTTTGTTGCCTTCGTCTTAGGGCCCCGGGTTTCGTTTTCACACTACCCATGGCCCCAGTAGGCTTCGACCCTGCTGGGCCCCTACGATTTGCTGAGATCTCCTTGAGGCGCGCGTGGAACAGTACGCGCCGTCGACGACTTGGAAAATCATCTAATGACAAATCCCGCTCTTGGGTGGAACAGGAGATAGTGTCAGACTTTTACTGACTAAAAACCCACTCCTGTTTCTTCGTTTTCGCACTACCCATGACCCCAGTAGCCTTCGACCCTGCTGGGCCTCTACGATTTGCTGACATCTCCCTGAGGCGCGCGTGGAACCATACGCACCGTCGATGACTCGGGCTCGGTCCGGAAGGTTACCGGACGGTCAGACGGCGGGCTACCCATTGCGCCCGCAAGCCCGCGCCTACGGTGTCCGGAAATCGGTTCTTACACCTACCAAATATACAAAAGAAATTATTAAAATCCCAACCGATTTTAATTATTTCTTTTGTATATCTGTTTCGGAGAATTGCAACCACGAACACCATGTTACGAGATATTCATATATTAGAGGATTATAAAGCTGAAGAGTGTGTTTGTTTGAAAGCGCTTATCATAGAAACTACTAGTCCAAATTAAGAAATTCTTTAAGTGTTGTATAGTCCATTTAACGAGGAAGCCTATATATATAGGTTGTTAAACATCATGCTACGACTAATTCATTTCATTTTCAAATATCTTTATTAATCATCAAACATTAACAAAAATGTACGTAAGTACTCGTACTTACCCTAAGATACATTAACAATTACACTACTTACTACTACTACTTACCGCTACTTTATTAAGCTAGTGATTTGCCTTTCAAAGTTTTTGAAATATATTTTTTTTTGTTACGCTGATGACAACTTAAAATTAACTTCAAATGACAAATGAAACACATTTACGGAAATTATTTTGTGAAATTATAATTTTATTTGTTAATTGTGGGTGCGACAAAAACAATTATTTCAACATAAGCAGATAAATAAGACCAATAGGAGCGGAGCAGTAACCAAAGACGGGAGTGAAACCATAGGGGACAGCTAGTCATTCATACTACATATTGTAGAGACTCTCTTTACAACTTTAAAAGGAATTAAACACTTCGTTGCCAACCCGGATTTCTCTCAGATCCTGTTTAGCATGATTCACAGTAAATCTAATTAATAAATGATTAACACGCACGGCCTTCGCTAACGCAATTCATCTCCTTTTTTATCCTCTGTTTATGCAAATCATAACTATTTGACGATAGTGCTAATTAAAAAACTAGAGCAAGCGAATCATAGACCATTTGTTTGCGTTTTAATTGGCTGTTTATTGTACTACTAGGTTGTATTATTGCTTCCTCCTGGTGTTCAGCAGCTGAACTGGAATCCGATCGCAACATGCCCATGCACACAGGGAATTCTCTGCCGAAGTCTGTGGTTCCTGTAAACTTAGGCATCCTTAATTATTTTTTAAAATTCGAATTGTTTTTTTTTTATTTCACATGGGCCTGCATGGGTACTTATAAAAAGTCAGAAGATAGTGTAAAGTTCAAACTGGTTGTTTCCTATGGAGAAAAACCGGCAAGAAACTCCTTTACAATATTAATAGATATTTAAGGACAATGTAGACCAGTGTAGTTTAGTATGTCTAGAGTGAATAGTTTCTAGGCAAGCGTGCTCCATCGTCGACCATATCATCGCTTACCATCACGTGAGATTGTGAGTGTTCAAGCGCGTGACTATCAATAAAAAAAAAAAAACTTAGCTACCTAGTTGAGAATAGGCTGGGCAGGACGTGGTGATTGTTATTATTTCCTCGTTAGTCTAATGGTTGCAAGCGCTACTGTGAAGCCTGAAGTCCTGTCCAGTTTTAATCTCGAATTGTCAGCAGTCCGGTTAGTATTTCTAAACGTCTGAAGGTCATTTTATCCCCATTTTTTTGTGGTAATTCATCAAATAACAAATTCCGCTCTGAGTGGAGTAAAAGGGAGTGTCAGACTTTTACTGACTAAAACCCAGTTGCCCTTTGAAGCAAGCTCTTGCCGGGGATCGCTACGACTCCCGATACCCGGGGCGTCTCCTATGGCGGCGGCTCGGGCGCGAGGTTGTCCGTACCCTCACGGTTGCGGCTATCTCCTTTGCTAGCATTACTGCATTACAGAAGGAGGCAACCGCATCCCATTCCACATTTGACACGCCTGTTGGTCTAGTGGTTAGTGGCCCTGACTGCTATGCCGGAGGTCGTGGGTTCAATTCCCACCCAGGACAAATGTTTGTGTGATGAGCACGATCATTTGTTCTGAATCTGGGTGTAATTTATCTATAATATGTATATATAATATGTATATATATGTAGAGTGGGATATCCAGAAAAACAACAATATTGCACTTTTAATTACTTTATTTTATTTTCACCTTAGACACAACGTACAAGCTTGAATCATCGTAGGTAGCCATCTTCCCCTTTTCTTTTAGTCATTCATTCCTTCTCTTTCACTCACACATTCATTCGTTCTGAAACTTACATTCTTTAGCGTTCAGAAGTGTTTAAGAAATATTAATCCTACAACTCGGCCATCCTGCCGCTATTTCTGGCCTCAGAAATGATACAGCACTAACAAGAACACAACCTTTTAGCCTGCTTAATACAATAATAATACTAACAAGAATACAGTCTTACACATTGTTACAGTTTTATCAACCTAAAATTATGTTGGATACACAGAATAAAATAATAATGTTTTAGCTGAAACGATATTGGTTCAGTCATTTGGCCATTTCTTCATGAAGTCAACTACAGTGGATGTCTTACCTGGTCCTTCTGCCGTGGGGTCCACCTTCTGTACATCATACCGGTCGTTCCCTTTGACCTTAGTGATGCTATAAGGTCCAAGGTATTTAGGCTTAAGCTTCATCCCAGATCCAAACTGAGTTCGTTTGATTGCTACTAAGTCACCTTCTTTATACCTAGTACTTTCTTTTCGTTTTCTGTTAGAAGCTTGAATATTATCTTCCTGCACCTGCAAGATGTGCTCCTTCGCCTTTCGTCGGTTTTCTTCTCTATCTTGAACAAAAATATCTCTTCCCTCTTGCATTAGTAAGTCGTAGATTTTAATGTCTTCTTTGGTTTTCATAGTCGTTCCTACAAGCAGTTCAAATGGGGTACAACTGATGCTTCTCTGCCAGGAACTATTCAATGCTCTTTGCACATGACTAACATGCTTGTACCATTGGGTAGGGTCTTCATTGCATAGCTTTGTAAGGATTGATATTATGGTTCTGTGTATTCTTTCTACCTGCCCGTTTCCCCTAGGCACTCCTGTAGTGATCTTGGCATGTTTGATTCCTTCTTCTTCACAATATTGTTGAAATTCTTGACTAGTGAATGCTGTTCCCCTGTCACTAATTATTCTAGTGGGATTTCCAAAGTGCTGCTGGTGGATTCTCAATTTCTCAATGGTTTCCCTACTCGTAGTACTTCTTGTGGGAAATATCCACACAAACTTTGTAAATGCATCCACCATTGTGAGTAGATGGTTGTACATCTTCTTTGTCTCCGTCATTGGCCCAAGGTGGTCAATGTGGACAGTATGTAGGGGTGTATCTTCCTTCTCTAAAAGGTGTAAAAATCCCTCTTGCTTGCCCTCTTTTCTGCTGCCAAGTATACATGGGATACAAGTGGTGATAAAATCTTCTAATTTCTTTGATAAATCTTTAATATAATAATCTTTATTTATAAGCTCCGTCATCTTCTTTTTACCAAAATGTCCTTTTGAGTGCACTCTCTTTATGACCTCCATCTCCATGTTCTTAGGTACCATCAGTTTTCTTTCCAGGCTTTTGTACAGCAGACCGCCTTCCAAGTAGTAATCAAGATAGGGTTTCTCAGAGAGTACCTCCATGATAGCTTTTAATCCTTCATCTTGCTCTTGTGCCTTCTTTATTTGTTCATGTAGGCTATTAGTAGTCACTCCTATGTATGGATTGCGGCTCAATGCATCTACATGTTTCATCCTTGTACCAGACCGGTGTTCAACCTGAAAATCAAATTCTTGTAATAACAATGCCCACCTTGCAACTCTAGTTGAGAGATCTTTCTTTTGTAGTGTCATCTGAAAAGCTTGGCAATCTGTTACAATTTTAAATGGAATGCCGTATAGATAATGTCGAAACTTCTTTACACCTTCTATTATAGCAAGAGCTTCCAACTCATAACTAGAATATTTCTTTTCTGCATCACTGGTCTTCCGGCTCATATAATATACAGGATGTAGGCCGCTGTCTTCACACCACTGCATTAATACTGCTGCATAAGCCAAACTCGAAGCGTCCGTGTGTAGTTCTGTATGTCTTTTTGGGTTGAAAATCTTCAGTACAGGACCGCTTCCTAATTTTTCCTTTAAAATATTAAATGCATACCTGTGTTCATCTTCAAATGCAAAACTTTGATCCTTCTTTAGTAAGTCAGTCAATGGACTAGCTACTTTAGCAAAATGAGGTATGTACTTCCTGAAATATGATGCTAGCCCCATAAAGCTTTGTAGTTGTTTCACCGTCTTGGGTTCAGGGAACCTGACAACTGCTTCAGTTTTCTCAGTGGAGGGTTTGATTTCACCATCTTGCACAATGTGACCCAAATACTCAACTTTTGCTGTCAATACTTCACTCTTCTTCCAGTTTATTTCAAGTCCATAATCTGATGCTACTTGTAGTGCCTCTCGTAGCCTCTCAACTGCCTCTTTATAGTCATTAGCTGGAATTATGGCATCATCAATGAATATAAGAATGTGACCTTTGGCTATCAGATCACGGAAAATTATTGTTATAAATCTTGTGAAATACTTAGGGCAAATTGACAATCCAAATGGTGCTCTAAGGAATTCAAATTGACCATGGTGTGTTACAAAAGAGGTATATGGAACTGAACTTTCTTCTATCCTCAAATGAAAGAATGCATCTTTTAAATCCAATTTACTGAACACCTTAGCCCCTGATAACTTGTCAATATGATCTTCTATTACTGGAAGTGGAAATTCATCCTTGACCATCTTTTTATTGATCATTCGATAGTCAACACACACCCGCGTAGATCCATCTTTCTTCTTTACAAGCACTAATGGACTTGCATATTCAGAAAAACTTGGCCTAACAATACCATCTCGTAACCATTCACTAACCTGTTTCTCTACTTCCCTCTGCTCAGCAAGTGACAACCTTCGTGGACGCTGTGCAACAGGAATGTCATCTTTCAATATAATCTTCATCTCTATCGGAGCCTCCTTTATCCTCTTAGGTTGGTAGTTGTCAACCAAATTCCGAGCCACCTCTCGTATCTGTGGATCAGAAACGAAACATACTGGTTCTGGGACCTCGGCAAGCATACACCGCAGTAAAACATCATTATGGTGAGGCATAACAGTGACTGAACCTTTATCAATGACAGCAGTAACATTTACTAAGAATGGTTGGCCTAAAATAACTTTATACGGCATAACTTCTTGTGGAACGATGTAAAAACACACATCAAAGCAATGACCATCTATTTCTGTGTTTACATTGAACTTTCCTAGCGAAAACACGCTTGCAGAACCGAGTCCTGACAATGTGACTCTTACCTTTTCGTAGGATGTTACATTCAACTCAAAAAACAAGTTAGAAGCTATTAAATTCAAATCACTACCAGAATCTACAAGGCTATCAACATTTATTCCACTAATCTTAATGTTTTTAACCGATTTGTTACTCGCAAAGTCTTTGTTTACACTTAACACAATTTCACTTTGACACTTATGACACTGACGTGATTGACAGAAGTTTGACGTTAACGCTGACTCGTTCACACCTGTCATTCGTTCGTTCCTTCCTCGTTCATCTTCACCGTGGCCGCCATGTTTTCTTTCCGGATCCGCGACGTCATCGCCAAGTTCCGGCAAAATCTTCGTACACAACATGGAAGTACGAGAACTATGACCGCCGCCGCCGCCATCTTTATGCTTACCCTGGGAATCTGTATTCGAGATGGGCTCCTTGCACTCTCGTCCGATATGACCGAACGAGTTGCACCGGAAGCATTTTACACCTTTTTTGCACGCGTTGGCGACGTGATCTGTCTCACCACACTTATAACATCGGCGACTCGACTTTTCCGAATGACCCTTCTTTTCCAGGTCCTGCTTCTGCTGCTTCGTCGTATCATCTTGCCTTTTCTTATTTTTACTCTTCATGGTTTCGTAGATGAGGATTCTTTCTTTTAACACAGGGTATGTGGTCGCGCCGTATAGGATCGTTTTATTCGATTCATAGTCTTGTATTCCGTCTATAATATACTGTATCGCCACATAATCCGGGAATTTAGCACGCTTACCCAACTCCTTCATCGTCAACATGTACTCGTAGTATGTTTCAGTGCTTTTCTTTTTACGGGACGCCATGAGCTCGTGCATTTCTTTGCTGTTAATGGTTTCTGGGAACTCTTTAAGCAATGCATTCCGTAATTCTTCGTAACTTTTGAAGGCTTTTTCTGATTTGAGCCATAATACTGCTGTGCCCGTAAGTGATTTTCTCGCCAGAATCAGTTTTTGCGCCGCCGTCCATCCGAATATCTCGGCGTTGTCCTCGATGTCCTGCGCCCATTTTGCCGACGAGTACGTCTTATCAACGCCGTTAAATTTCGGGATTATATCGGCGTAGTTGAATGTCGGAACGGGGTTCTTCTCGTCGGACATCGTCGTATTTTTAAATTTTGAAACTTCGTCACCTTGTCGTCGTTAATTTGCCGCCCGGCGCACGTGGTCGCGGCTCACCTTACCGCGATGCACACACAAGGCAATCTTCTTGTTTATTGTTTTTTCTGGTATCCCGGACGAGCCCCCAAGTTGTAGAGTGGGATATCCAGAAAAACAACAATATTGCACTTTTAATTACTTTATTTTATTTTCACCTTAGACACAACGTACAAGCTTGAATCATCGTAGGTAGCCATCTTCCCCTTTTCTTTTAGTCATTCATTCCTTCTCTTTCACTCACACATTCATTCGTTCTGAAACTTACATTCTTTAGCGTTCAGAAGTGTTTAAGAAATATTAATCCTACATATATGTATGTATTTAGAAATATATAAGTATGTTTATCAGTTGTCTAGTACTCATAACACAAGCTCAGCTTAGCTTGAGACTAGACGACGTTGTGTGATAGTTGTGGAATATTATTATTATTATTATTCCGTATCACCCCTGAACCAGGGCCCGGCGTGAGAGATCGCCGCCGCCTCGCGATTTTTCCTAAGTCATGTTGCGTTGATACGAGTAATTATAGTTCAAAAGCAAATTGGTATAAAAACCCGATAAAAACGAAGTCGATCTATAATTCCGTAGTTATCGAATCAATCGTTAATTATCTTGTAATTAATCCGGTTGACAGTAATTGAGTTCGATTTATTTTTTTCTGAGTATGAATGATGGGTTTAATTGTGGTCGTTATCAGTGGGTTTAATCGTGGGTTTTTTTGGGGTGTCAATTGTGATTTAATTTAGTTATACATAGGGCTGTGGGCTTGGGTATAGACGGAGCGAGTGCGGATTTAACGTCTTCTTTATCGGTTTATAACGATTTTTCCTAAGTAATGAAGATCACTATGGAAGAATTTCCGAAAATTCATCTCCTAAAGATTCTAAGTAGAGGCAAAAAGTTTGAGTGAAAGTTTATGATTTTTGTCGATGTGATATTCCATCGAGCATAAAGAGCTGTCTAGGTACTATACATTATCTCAAATCAGTACTAAGAACGCTATCACGCCAGACAGAATAGGAAGTAGGTACTACGCCCTACAGATACTCAAAATCATATTTACCTGTTTTTTTTTTTTGTACAGAAATCGTGTGAGGAGTGTACGTCTTTTGTTTTGTTGCCCTTTGCGAACCTTCTTTCAGTTGCCTTTTCACGCATTTCCGTGGCTGCGGTATCTCTTTGCCACCATTGCTGAAGCTTACTACGCTAGCTTTGCGTCAACACACTTCGCTTTACCCATCGCTGCGCTTATGCCAAAAGCCCCAGTCTTATGAATAATCGTTTTGTTGATAGATGATGGATGACAGATTGTCATCTATCAATCTTCTTAAAGTGCTTTGTTCCTTTATTGTTCAGCGTTATTAATGGTTTTTTATACGAAACTAGCAGGTATAAAGGAAGTAATTAACATAGAATGTGTTAATTTAAGAGGACTACCTACAGGAGCTGGTCACGAGTTTTATAACGCACACAAGTACTGCAAGCACTGTATTAAACAGAATCAGAAAAATATTATGTTATTCTTCAGATTTAGTGCTAGATAGATAGATGGTTTTTAAAACATAGTACAGCTAATTTGGCACAATAAAAAAAATCACGCCAAAACGTCACGTATAGTGGCTGAAAAGTTGAAAGGGAATCGTTTGTCTTGGTATGGTTATGTGAAGAGGTGAGATGAAACGCATGTTACTAAAAGAGTTATGAGTTTACATGTGGATGGATGGAGAGTGAGAGGGAGACCAAAGAAAAGATGGATGGACTGTGTTAAGAGTGATATGAAAGAAAAGAATGTAAGTGATAGCATGACGAGTGACAGGGCAGAATGTAAGGAAAAAACGTGTTGCGCCGACCCCAAGTAACACGGGACAAGAGCAGGAATATGATGATGATGATGATGAGAAAAAAATCACAAATTTTTAGAGGCATCTAAACATTACTTTTATCGATTAAAAACGAGACTTTGAGAGAAATATACATGCAATCATTCTGATTGCTTCTCAGATTATTTTACAAGCAACGTTTTACAACTATAGTGTTTTAATTTTATAATCAAATCTGCAGATTTTTCGTACATGTCTTTGCGCATCTCTTTCTTTTGTATGTGGTCCGAGAGTATTCGTGCTTTAGGTTCTATAGTCCTCTGAACTAATTATATAAAACGATATAGGTTTATATCAGCGGATACTATTTACTGAAAATGTTGACTAGTTAAAGCATTTCAAATAGTTAACAATCATTACTTAGATGTCTATGATTTGATTAATCCAATTTATCAGCATTACAGCAATTTACAGCCATTTATCAAACTACAAACATCCAACATTTCTACTAAGAGCAGCATACAATCGCATTGGTCAAATATGGCTTTAAGATGGCCCTTCCCGATTCATCTAAGGTCACCGTGAGCAAAGTTTAAAAGCGTGCTGTTTCATCCAACGTAATTCAACGCAATGTTTGATAAAGAGGCAACGCGAAAAAAGAGAGAACGCCTGAACGTTTTGTTGACCTTATTTTACAATACTTGTTCCAGGTGTGTACTTGATCAAGGTTTTTTTAAAAAATAGGTATTTGTTTTTTTTTAACTTTAAAAGTTTGGAAAATATTTCGTTATACAGAATCTCAATTTCTGTTAATATGTTTATTTATATACATGTTTTTACATCAAAGTTTCTGTAAATACATTTTTAATTTATGAAAACATTATAAAGGGCCAAAGTTTACGCAAAATAGCAGATTTTCAGTGATCTTTATTGGATTAGTTTGACGGAAATTCGTGTTTTAATTTCTGTAGAAACCTAGATAATATTCATAAGATATCTGCGCTTCATAATAACTGGAGAAAGATGTGTAATAACGTCATAATCACGCAAGAGCTTTTGTTGTTGTTATTTGGAAATGTATCTCGAATTGGACACTCTTAAATCTCCGCTTCTAACAAAAAGAAACAAAACATAGGAGCAATATTTCGAAGGCTTGCAATCAATTTAGCTGAAAATCGGCTTCTGAAAAAATCCACCGTGATTTGACATGTGATAGATTGCGCCATAGCTTAGGGTTGGTACTTACGTTTGTGCAAACAAAACTCAGGAATTTTCCGATGATATCGTTTTAGGTAGAAGGCACACAATATTGATTGTTACAAGACAGCTCATTGTCTTACTGAGAATAGGGCTCCAAATTGACTTGTATTTTCTTTCTTAAGAGAGCTAAAGAACCTAAAGCGCGGTCACTCTCAGACTGTACATGAAAGAAAGAGATGCACAAAGGTACAATGCTTACCTATTTGGTGCAGCCGTGTGACACATTTTTGTTTTATTTCCGTCTGTCTGTATGTCAAGACCCTTTATCTCAGAAAAGCGTGGAGGCATTGAGTTGAAATTAAAACCGTATACTCAAGTCGGTGGTCCCTTGAAACTGTGAAAAATCAAACTCTCTAGTTAACGGAAAAAAGATATGGCTGGTTTATGTCGCAAAAAACGTACATTTCAACTCTCAAAGGAATCAAAATTCATAGGTTACTTTCCGTTGACCCAGAATCCTAAAATTTGGCATGAAGCTAGGTTTAATAGTGTCAATATAGGAATAAATCTGTAAACAGTAAATTTGTAGTTTCGTCACAAAAAAAAAAACTTTTTTTACAAATCGGTAAAATCTTCGTAACTCAATTCGGAAATCGAACTGTTTTCAAGGTAAGTTTCTGCGAAACTCTCAGTGCGCAAGTCCGACCCGCACTTGCCCGATTTTTTAAATTATTATATTAAGCAAGATGTACAGTGACTGGGTCTACCCAGGATTGTTCAAAAGCGTCACCGCTGGAACGTAAAAGGTGACTGGATGATAAAAGGTGGATTTTAGCCAGTAAAAGTCAGTCACACCCTCTTGCTCCACCCTAAGGGTGTTTTTTAATATCGTGTGTTTTTTATCACGCATGCGGGATTACTTCGCACGCGTAACCCCCGCAAATATCCATTTCATACAAGTATTTATTGTAATGCGTGGAATACGCACGCGAGACACGTTTTTTTGCATTCTGAAATTTTCTGCATGCGGGGTAAAAAAAACTACTTACTAGATCTCGTTGAAACCAATTTTCGGTGTAAGTTTGCATGGTAGTGTACATCAGACAGACAGACAGACAGACATGACGAATCCATAAAGGTTCCGTTTTTTGCCATTTGGCTACGGAACCCTAAAAATTATACTAACCAAGGCAAGCGCATTTCATGCTATTACAAATTTTACCACATTAGTGAAGGTACCTTTATAAGATCTAATTTCTTAATTGGCAATTTATTTCACGTTGGCAAACAATTTGTAATTCACAACTGAAAATTATAAAAATACGGTCTGTATTTCCATCAAGACGCGATATTGTTTTTCTTTTTCAAAATTAACTTACTCAGCTTCCCCGCTGTGCCTGGCGGGTCGGTACAAACTCAAGTTAATGGGACAAGACAATGCTAGCTTCCTTGACCTATATACTTGAGAAAGGAGTTACGACTTGTACTGTGGCCGACCCTAGCGTCTCTAGGTCGTCCGAGTTTTGTTAGAGTATATAAATGTCGTGTCCTGTTGGTCACTTTGTATATAATCAGCTTTAACCACGGTTATCTTATATGTGATCTTTGTGGTCTGGTTTCCGCACTTAGTCCTTACCGGATTATTGTGCGTGGGCCATGGCGGCCTTTACTCCAACCAGCCCACCTCACTCCAGAAGCAGACGAGCCTCTTCAGTTTGCTCAGGGCGTCTGTCAGTGAATTTGGTGCTCCCAAGGTTCGTGTTCTTATCTCGCTGACGGCTGTGCACTCGAGGAGCACATGCGCGACAGTTTCTTCTGACTCCATGCATCCTTTGCATACAGGACTATCTGTGATATTCATTGTGAAGAAGTGTTTGTTAAGGGAGCAGTGTCTGATGATGGTCCCTCCCACCAGACGCAGGCTGCCTCTGTCTAGTTCCAGAAGGTAGCTGGTTAGGGTTCTACTAAAGCATGGCACGGCTTCCTTAGCCTGCCTGCAGCCCGGTGCCAGGGACCACTACCTTCCCGCTTGTGCATTTCTGTGCTCTCGTAGCCAATGACTTAGCTGACTAAAGGGTATTGGCAAGATGGGTTCAGGTCCGAAGACCACCGTAACCACGAATATATTTGTTAACAAGCTGCTGCTTGCAGTTTTGCCCGCGTAAAAGTAGAAAAATAGTCCCAAGTGAACATTCTATGGATAAAAAGTATTATATGTACTTTTCCAAGACATGGTTTACCCGTGTGCAAAGTTTGATCAAAATCCGTTGAGCCGTTCGAGCGTAAAGAGGTAATAAACACGCTCAAAAACTTTCGCCTTTATAATATTAGTGTGATTCTGTATTCTGAAAGTAGATTATTCTCTGTATTTCTGATATTAACTGCTTAATGCCAGGTGCAAAGGGATATTTCTTTTAATTAATGGGTCATTTACCTGTTTCAAAGTTAATAAATTGATTTTGAAATAAGGTCATCTCGTGATCAGAATTTCAGTTGGCTGTTTAGATTGTGATATATATTATGCTCACAGTACCTACTTATTTATGAAACGCATGTTACTAAAAGAGTTATGAGTATACATGTGGAGAGGGAGAGGGAGGCCAAAGAAAATATGGATGGATTGTGTGAGGAGTGATATGAAAGAAAAGTGAGTTAGTGATAGCGTGATGGGTGACAGAAAAGACGTAAAAGCCGTATTGCGCCGACTTCAAATAACACTGGACAATGGTGAGAAGATGATGAAGATTCTTAGTTATTGAACCTTGAGAGTTTTTCAATGCAACTTTGACAGTTTTTCATTGCAATTTTGACAGGTTTTCAATGCAACTTTGACAATTTTTCGATGCATCCTTGACAGTTTCTCGATGCAACCTTGACAATTTTCCACTAAAGTGCCAACCCTAGCAGTATGGAATCACTATTTTCGGTGTCGCGTCTCAACGGTATCAGATACGAATTTATATTCGTCATTTAAAGGGACCTCGGATGAAAGGATCTGTTTTCAGTTTTACAGGGTTTTTATCTAAACTGTGATTTTCTTGCATTTGATTTTTTGTAGTAGAATAAAGTATGTGTTCTATAAAATATCTAATATATAAAAAACTCGTTTCACAGTATATTATTGAAGTCCTTCGAAACAACTTGATCGATTTTTATGATTTTTTATGTGTATAAATATTTGATAGATCGGTGAATAGGTCATAAACTAAATTTTTTACCCTTCTACCTCCCACCCCATTTTTTTTTTTTTTAAATAATGTAACAGCTTTGGGTCAGCTAGTAATTCTATAACATTTTGATTATGATGAAAGTTTTGTAAAACTTAAAATTGAATTTGAAAACTAGTTGAATAGAGTACAGAAAAAAAAATAACTCGGTTCAAAACTAAATTAAAAGTGGCTCCTTCTAGTATAAAAATCAAAACTGAAAGATTGTGTAATGAGTTTTTAATTAAAAAGTTTCTGGTCTTGATGTACTTACTTGACTTTTTATTTATTTTAATGCCATTAAAACATAATTTATTTGTAATAACAAACCAGTTAGGCACCTAGTTGTCTACATTTCTGCTGAACTGGACCTATTTTGGTGCACCCGTCGCGTATTGTTCCACGCGCACCTCGGGGAGATGTCAGCAAATCGTAGGGGCCCAGCAGGGTCGAAGCCTACTGGGGCCATGGGTAGTGTGAAAACGAAACCCGGGGCCCTGGGACGAAAGCAACGAAAAGCAGGAGTGGATTTTTAGTCAGTAAAAGTCTGACACTATCTCGCGCTCCGCCCAAGAGCGAGATTTATCATTAGATGATTTCACCACCCAAAAAAAATAAATAAAAGAAGCATACAACTGTTTTTTTTTTTGTTTCATTTTACCTAATTATAGTGCATGTGCCTTGTGTTGTAAATAAGAATTTCTTTTGCTTTCTTTCATTAGTTAAGTTCTTATGTCTCTTCCACACGCAGGATACATCGAACAACAAAGTCTTAACAATATTTTCTATACAAAAACACACTTTGTATTATCCGTGTAAAGTGATTTACAGTATTATTTGAAAAACATTTATAGCACTTTTATAGCTTGCTGTACATAAAGAAAAATAACGTGAGAATATGATCAATATGGCCGTGTGTTTTTCTTTGAAATATGTTTTTTATTTACTTTGCTATCGTTGTACTTATGTGGTTTATATGTATTTACTTGCTTATTTATATTTTATACAAGCTACTGCCCATGGCTTCGCCCGTGTGACTGTAGAAAATATATAGCCTATGTGTCTCAGTAATTTTTTTTTAGTTGGGAAATCATCTAATGACTTCTCGCGCTCTAGGGCAGGGTGCGGAAGGGCGTTTCAGATTTTTTTTGACTAAAACCTACTCCTACGTTCCTTCTTTGGCTTCGTTCCCGGGATTTTCTTTCGCACATGTTTTGTTCTTCTTTTTTTTCGGTCTCAAAATCAGCCAATGACCCCCCTTTTTTCCTCGCACTAGGGAGGAACGAGAGGGTGTGTTAGACTTTTACTGACTAAAAATCCCTTCGTTATTTCATACCAGGGCCGAGTCTTCCTTTCAGAAGTAGACCCATGGCCCCAGTAGGTTTCGACCTTGCTGGGCCCTTACGGCTTGCTGACATCTCCTTGAAGCGCGCGTGGAATAATACGCACCGTCGACGACTTGGGCTTAGTCTGGACGGTTACCGGACGTTCGGACGGCGAGCTACCCTTCTTCTTTAGTGTAGACTTATAAACTGAGGTAGACTGACGTTTATATTTAACTAGCTGTTGCCAGCGGCTTCGCCCGCATATATTACAAATTTATTCTAAGGGAACATATTTCCTGTATAAAAATTATCCCATTTTCTATTCCGGAACATGGTCTACACGTATGCCAAATTTAATCGTAGAAATTTTTAAAATTGATCCAGTAGATTTTTTTACTTTTTTAATTAACTAAAATACAAATCTTTTCTCTTTAGAAAATATAGAACAGGCCAGTCAAATAATTGGCACAACCCAACGCATAAAACTAACATTTCATTACCCCACCTGTCATATCTGTTCAAAGGCCCATCAACCTTATTCTATAGTGATAATTACTGTGTTATCAGAAGGATACTGGACCGGTTGTCAGTGATAACAGGTTAATGATACCTGTACGAAGTTGGTTTGAGTGACAGCCGTGCTGGAATTCTGTTGTAACTTGGAAAGTACCTATTTATTTATTTAACAAATCATCTACCTACACATAATTAGAACATTATTTTTAGTATATGCGAAACCAGAATATGGTTTGAATTCTCTCTCACTCCACCTTAGAGCGCGAGAAGTCATTCGAAGGAGGAAGGTAGTTGCCCTATGTGAAATACTGGTATCTTGCTACGTCTAGATTAACTGGACGTGGACCATTTTTAAGTTAGGAAAATAATTGAATTTTGTTTGTTATTAATTATTAAAGAAAATTGTTTCCGACCAAAGACTGACTATTACCGACTGACCTAAAAATAAATCAAGGCTAGAGTGAATACGTACAAACCCAGCCAGGCGTATTACTTTGTGTAATTTATTACATCACCAGTGCTCTCAAAACGGTGAAGAAAAACATTGTGAGGAAACCGGCATGTCCTAGAATCAAAAATTCGAAGACATGTGACATTCATCAATCCACACTGGGCTCGCGTGGTAGATTACGGCCCATTCCCTCTCCTAGAAAGAGGAGGTTTGAGTCCCAGCAGTGGGAACATTAAAAAGCTGATTTATGCTATGCTATGCTGTGTAGAGTGAATAGGCTCTTAATAAACTAGTGCGCCTTACCATCAGGTGAGATCGCAGTCAAGCACTGGTTTATATCAATTATAAAAAAAAAAACTTACTATATGAAGAGGATTGCTTCGATATCAGTAACAAAAAGAGGTTCAAAAGATCTCAAAAACAATCTATTGATTTCGTATTCTAAAAAAAGTTATAGATAAACATTGCACATCGAGATTAACATACATATTTATAGCATAGTCGGCGTTATAATGTTCCCACTGTTGGGACTCAGGCCTCCTCTCTAGGAGAGGGATACTTATTTATGCTTAGTAGAAATTGTTTTTCGACGTAAAGTTATTAGTGCACTGAATAAATAAAAAAATAAAAAAACTGATGACTGACTAATTTTTAACTGCGTATATGAAGTGTTTCCTAGTATAATACCTAGCTTACCCATTTTAGTCCTCATCATAGCGTACCTCTATGTTAATATGTGGAAAATGTTGTGGTTATTACATTGATTTAGTTTTGTATACCTACTAATAAGTGTAATATATATTGTAATATCGTTTTTTTCCCAAATATCTATACTTGTAATAAATCTGTAGAAGTGAAAATTCTGTACATTGAAAATATCAAAAAAATAAATGGCAGGGGGGGGGGACTAGACCGACACCGAACCCAAAAATGTGATTAAAAAAAATTTTGTCTGTCTGTCTGTTTGTTCAGGCATGACGCAAAAACTACCTGTTCGATTACGATGAATCTTTGTATAATTATTCTTTAATGTCTTGGGCACTACACTGGGTACTTTTTATCCCGGAAAAGTATATACAATAAAAAACAAACTTAAATTTTGCGGTTCGATCCCTAGACCCGATTACTGTACTAACCGCAAATAATAAGTTTGTCGTAGGTAACGTCACCCGCAGTGGAGTTCACTAAGGGGCGCTGCACACGGCTAAGATACTATAATTCGGTCAATAAGTTTAGTTAAAAGTTAATCAATACATTCATTGACTGTTAGGCGGTACGAAGTTCGCCGGGTCAGCTACTGTAGTTATAAAATAAAATCGAAAAATATTAATTTGCTTTTTTTTTAATGACAGAACAGCAGAAACTAATTTGTAGTTTGTAGCACAGACTTCGGTTAGTTTGAAACTATAAAATGGAATATGTAAAGCTACCGCATCTTACGTCTACATAGTTTACAGTGTGTTCAGGCATTACGTGAACACTGAAACTTAAACATGGATTCTGAGAATTTAGTCATACATACACAAGAGGCGAATTAAGTGTTTAAGTTTGTTTTTAATATCTTGCGGTTTTGATCACGCATGCGGGATTGCTCCGCACGAGTAACCACCGTAAATGTCCATTTCATACAAGTATTTATTGTAATGCGTGGAATACGCAAGCGGGACGCGTCTTTTTTGCATTATGAAATTTTCTGCATGCGGGCCAAACCCGCATGCGTGATGACATCCGCAAGATATTAAAAACACCATAAGTGGCATTCAGTTCAGTGTTTTGATGGTTTATAGAAAAAAAAAATTACAACATAAAATGATATGAATATAGTCATTATAACTACTTCTAGACAAAATACCTTTTTTTTGGTGGGAACTCATCTAATGACTTCTCTCGCTCAAAGTTGGAGCAAAAGGGCGTGTCGGACTTTTACTGACTAAAACCACACCTGAGTTCCTTCTTTGCCCTTTGCGTTCCAGGACTACGGGTTTCCATGGCCCCAGTAGGCTTCAGCCCTGCTGGGCCTCTACGGTTTTGGTAAAATCTCATTGAGGCGCGCGTGGAACACTACTTGAGGGCAACTGAAGGACACAGGTGTGGTCCTTCAGTTACCCAATCCGTTCTAGAACTACTAGATACTATTTATTGCACCTAAATTATAATCTGACGGGAAGACATTGTTCCAGATTCCAGTTGGTAGAGACCCCGGCAACAAGCATACATGATCGCAGATATCACACATTTGTAACTACTATAATGTAGTGTAAATTGTTTAGCTAAGGCAAGGACACACGCCATACATAATTCAGTGAAAGATTCATTAACTACCATTAGGTGTAAGCTCCGCTTTGTTTCAGTCGGCGCTAATATGGGGCTTAGGGCGGCTACACAGCTGCGACTATGCGACATGTCACCGGCTTTAGTTGCACGTTAAATGTAAAAAGGGGGGATGTGTTGTCGATCTTATATTTGAGCTTGTTTCTGGTTTCCGGCAAGCCAAAGTTTGTGCTATTATCGATACCTCATACGCATGAGGTCGTCAGGCATAAAGTATTTTTTTTTTGGAGAGTTCGTTTTCGTTATTTTAATGATATAAGTTCGTTTATGTTAATGACTAGCTTCTGCCCACGGCTTCACACGCTTGAAATTAGGTTTCTCCATACAAACTTTGAACCCCCGTTTCCTTCACTTAAGGGGATGAATTTTGTTATGAAAGAAAGCCTTGTGCAAAATTTCATGTTCCTAGTCCTAGTAGTTTCGGCTGTGCGTTGATATGTCAGTCAGTCAGTCAGTTTCTCCTTTTATATATATAGATATAGGTAAGTAATTCAAGCACAAATCATTTTGAAACAAATGAAGATAGAAAGAAAAAACATTTTTTTGAGACTCGCACAGGACAAACAACAACAAAAAAAAAACTAATTTGTAATAATAATTAAAAAAAAATACAATATTAAAAAGAAAAGAAAAAATAAATGTACGAGGCCAAAATGGTCCTATCTCGCTGTGATACTAATAACACCAAAATGGCAATACTTCCATCGTAGGATTCCACTCCTAAGCAATTCCACATCGCCGCTTACCACCAGGTGAGAGCGGTTCTCCTGCGGATATCTTCATTCCTGATGCGATCACTCAAAGAAACTCCGAGCATAGCTCTTTCCATTGCCCTTTGGGTGACTGTAAGCCTTCTGATGAGGCCCATTGTAAGTGACTATGTTTCAGTGCCATATGTCATCATTGGCAATACGCACTGGTTTTCAGACTTTCGTCTTGAGACACTGTGGTATATTGGACGAGAAGGTATCGCGCAACTTCCCGAACGCTGCCCAGCCGGGTCGTATTCGCCGTTGGACCTCTTTCTCAAAGTAAGACCTACCTATTAAATTTCCCACCAAAAGAAAAAAATAAATTCAAATTCAAAATTGTTTATTGTGGTATACAGGTAAAGATATGATTTAATAGTTTTTATAATGAAGTACATCTATGACCCGCCTTTTGGCATACAATGATTTATAAGACTGCTGCAACATTATAGCAGTTATCAATTATTTAGTATAGAATTTTGATAACAATTGATATATTAGTCAATAAACACCCTAGTAAAAAAAATTGCCACAGTACTACATCTTGTCGTAAAGTCGGCCCCAAACAAACGCCTTTAATGACGCCTGCCAGATCCCGTGGGCCCTGTATTTCGTTTCGTTGTTCTAAACCATTTGCATTTCACGCCCGCTCCAAGAATTGAATCATAATAGTCATAAAGGAAAATCCCTCGTGAAAAGATGGATTCCAGCTGGATTTGTTTCATACTGAAATAATATTTCTAAGTTCAAGATTGCTATGTAAATGCAGATTTTGATATGGGTGCTCGGTATAGGAACACGTTATTCAAAAAGTAAAAAAATGCTTGAGGAAATTCTTGAGAGAATTTCGTTTCAGAAAGCGGGGAATTATTTTCGTCTTATTTACATTTCTCAGTAAAGATAAAACATAATATCACGTGTATTGAAATGTAATAAAAGCCACTTAAAGCTTTATTTTCTTTAATAAACTGGGCAACAGCCCTGAGGGTTCCTTTAAAAACAGTTCAATTTCTGAGACGAGTTACGAAGATTTTTCCGAATCGCAAAAAAAGTTTTTTTTTACATGTATTGTAGATCATATAAATATTTGTTCCGTGCGGGATTCGAACTCGCGACACGCAGCGCAGTAGGCAATCGCTCAACCACTGCACAAATCGTGCCGTTAAAAAATGCAAAAAAAAAAACAAAAGCTTCTAAGGCCCCTCGCCCACGGCGACTTTTTGTAGAGATGCTGTCGCGCGCTTACGAAACGTTAGTCGCATTTGCAAGCGCTATAGAAAAGATGCCAACGCGCTACAGCATCGCGATTATATCGATGCGAACGCGCTACAGCATCACTACAAAAAGTCGCCGTGAGCGAGGAGCCTAAACGCAAATATATTAAAAAGCACCAAATACGCACTAAAAATGTACCGGAAGATGCGCTTACTAATGTGCGAACTCATAACCATTATACGCGATCTAGGCTACCGTAATCTCGGCATCGCACAACTAAGCTACACTGCTACACTTCATACACACGCCATTACTTTTCAATCAACAATAAATCACGCTCAGACCAGTTTTTGTAACAAGTTCATCAATAACTGGGGCAGCGCAAAAGATGCGTAGACGCAAATTGTTATTGCAATGTGACGTCATTGAGAGGTAATCGGTGCCAGTAAAGAAATATACAGAAGGTTGAAAGTGATGACTGTTTGAGCACGCTTGCCTAGAAGTAACCTATATTCGCTTTTGTAAAGCATCCAGACACATATTCTATTTTTCTTTCTTTGGTTTGGAAATGGGTGGACCAAATCCTTTTCCTACAAGTAGGTATGAGGGCAGTCTGAAAAGTTTCCGACCTCTGCTTGTGTCTTTTACAGGTAATTAAAGAGTATGACTTTAAAATAAAGAGCTTCCAGAGGTTACCAGCCATCGTTGGCCCTTCAGACAATCAATATTTGATCGTTAGGAAACGCAATTTAATCTTTATTATTGTAAACTAAATGTCTTATTGTGAGCAGTGCAGGCCGAGTGGTAACGGCCAGGGGCATTAGTTTGTGTAATTTATTTCATCACCACTGCTCTCAAAACGGTGAAGGAAAACATCGTGAGGAAACCGGCATGTCCTAGAACCAAAAATTCGAAGACGTGACATTCACCAACTCACACTGCCCATTCCTTCTCCTAGAGAGAGGTGGGAACATTAAAAGGCTGATTATGCTTAAATATATATATATATATATAAATGTCGTGTATCTTTGTTAGATCGGAGACTTTTCAGATCACCTGTGTAGGTCACCTTTTTGTTGAAAAATGCGCAATTTCCAATTTTATAATAAATAAAATATTAAAACGTGTCTCCTCCGTTTCTCTGCGCTCGCTGCAAAGGTCCAATTACTTACTTAACTTAAACTTTCTACATTTAAATAAGTATTATCTTGGTTTCATACTTGTTCTTACATTATTATATGAACTGCATTATGATAAAAACCGCTTGGCGTTCACCTTTACGAGGAAAAATAATGCAAAAGATAATAAAAACTTTTGCTTATTATCTGCTGAAGTAATGAACTATTATGGTTAACGACAGTACCCTGTTTACAGAAGCTTATTAATCCTTTTTAGAGTTCCCTAGTCAAACGGTACAACAAGACCATCTTACTAAGACTCCGCTGTCCGTCCGTCTGTATGTCTGTCTTTCCGTCTGTCACTAGGCTGTATCTCATGAACCGTGATAGTTAGATAGTTGACATTTTTACAGATGATGTATTTCGGTTCGGTAAAAACAGAATAAAATAAATTTTTAAATATTTAAGTGGGTTCCCATACAACAAACGTGATTTCTGCCCTTCGTGCTCGAGACCGACTCGCACGTTGCCGGTTTTTTTTGGTGAGTCCCACCAGTTCTTGGTCACAAAGAGTTCTATGTGCTATTACCTATTGAAAAGATAAAACTATTAACAAGGTTGCAGTAGTTCATCTTTGGTATTATCTGCTCCCATTAATCGAGAGGACAGTCTCTGGGGCTGACTTTAACAAGCTAGCTTTAGCAAGCCATTGATCCTGGGTTTCGTATCCTGACATTTTTTTTATTTGCGCACTATGGTAATTAACTGTACAATGATAGATATCCCGACTGATTTACTTCATCACCGGTTACGATCAGATGAGAAGTCAAATAATGAAAAAAGTATTGGCTGTTCTGTGAACTGAATACGTATATCTAAGTTCAGTTCATTAAAGTCAGTTTCGGTAAAAAACTTAATATAATCTGATTGATGCATTCTCTGCGGACCTTGGAAAAAGCAGTGTGCTAATTAAAAAGTAGATACTAGTCCCTTGAGAGACTTAACGAAGAAAATTCCCTCGTTTTCCGGATGAAACAAAAACTATTTGTGAAACAACTAAAGCCCACGTGTAACAGAAACGTGTTCACCTTCTAGATTATTATTATCATAGGCGTGATAAAAGAATAACATTTTCTTAATTATATTCGCTAGTCAGTCTCATAATTGCATTTTACGTAATACCTACAAAGTAATAATTAATTAAATTATTATACGCAGATGAAAGACGCTGATTAAGCTAACTAACAAAGTTAAGTAAGCTGCATTAAATAACAGAGTGAACTTAGCTGAAATATTAGATTAAATCTTGGTTCCTTTGCTATGAAACCATTTGATTTGTGATGCGTTAAGTAACTGTAATTAGTCTTGCCTTTTGGATTATACAGGGTGGAAATTTGAGAAGGGGCAACAAGATATTTATAGTCTTATGCTTGGATGCTGGAGCTTAGTTATAAGAAAGTTTGTAACCAAAAGATTTTAGACTCTTGTTATTATGTTTTCTACTATTAGTAGTGAGTGTTTCGGGTGTTAGGAGTCGCAGGGTGTACCCTGGCTACCGCAAGCACGGGTTCGTAGACGACGAGTAAGAGGTAGCTTGCCACGTCCGGCGTTTGGTAACCGTCCGGACCAAGCCCAAGTCGTCGTAAGGCAAGTAGTGTTCCAATCGCGTCTCAACGAGCGTCACGGGGTGCAAGGGCTGATCTTTAAAGTTAAGCAACGCAAATCGAGGCCGGTCTGAAGATTGGCATACCGAGATTCCTCCATGTCTCGAAAAGCATGTTAAGCCGTTGGTCCCGGCTGTGAGATCTTTGACAGTCAGTTTCTCAGAAGCCAGGAAATCTGAGCCAATCTTGCCAACGGATATCGTCTTACCCAGTTACTGGATAGAGGAAGTGAGTTATGTATATATTATGTATATAATAAATTGATCGATCATTTTGTCTCTTTAATCGATTGATTTTTAAGTCAAGAGTGAATAGGATATTTTATATAACAATAGCTTTATAAAATTTCTTGTGTTACTAACAATATATGGACTTTTGTCTGAAATAAATGTAAAAGAAAGAAAGAAAGAGAAAGAAAAATATTTATTTGGCACACGTACACAGATACACACAATGCAGAAACAACATGTAAATACTTAAGATAAAAAAAAAAAAATGTCATATTATTATTATTATTATATATTTCTAGGCAAGCACATCGTCGCTTTCCATTAAGTATGACTGTGGTCAAGCGAGACTCGCTTCGCTCAAGAGTAAAAAAAAATATATTATCGAATCGCAAATATTATTTCTTAATTAGACATCCGTAGCACACTCCATGAAAAACCGTCATTTTTTAAATTACTATAAGATTTAATGAAGCTGTTAAATTTAAGAACCGTGTCCATGTTAAGGCATACTTACTGACCACACCAATAAAACTATGTGGAATTTGACGGGATATAGTAATTGCCACAAAATGTCCAAACCAAGTTCTAAATTCCCCACAAAATATTTGATTGTAATTAAAATTAAAATCTTAATAAATCATTCCTTAATTGGAGGTATCAACCGCTCTTTTGCAGACAATACCTTATTTGTCATTTAGAAATGTCAATTGCTTGTTCATGAGAATAAGAATGTAATTAGATTTATTTAATAAAATAAAACTATTTTTAAGGCTCTTTTGCAAGATATTTTTACTTCTGATGAGCTCGCTATCTCAAACATGCCCGATGGTAATCAAATAATGAAGTTAACAATAGATCAAGCGGGACCATTTTTTTATTTTTTTATTCCACAACTATCACACAACGCCGTTTAGTTTCAAGCTAAGCAGACCTTGTGTTATGAGTACTAGACAACTGATAAACATACTTATATATTTCTAAATACATACATATTATAGACAAATTACACCCAGACACAGAACAAATGATCGTGCTCGATCACACAAACATTTGTCCTGGGTGGGAATCGAACCCACGACCTCCGGCATAGCAGTCAGGGCCACTAACCACTAGACCAACACGTCAGCCAAGTAAGCCATATTATGCCTATTCACTCTTTTTTCAAAGGTTGATGGGCAGAGAATTATATGTTTTGGTTGGACGCATAATAAATAAGTATAGAAGGGAAGAAACAAAAAGAAAATATTTATATTAAAACAAAGAAATAATAATAAAAAAAAACAGCCAGGTTTGATTCAGACTCACGCACGAAGATTTCTGTACTATCCGTAGCAAAAAAAAGGTGAAAAATCAAGTTTGTTGTATGGGAGCTCCACTTAAACATTTATTTTATTCTGTTTTTAATATTTTTTGTTATAACGGGAATAGAAATACATCATGTGTGAAAATTTCAACTATCTAGCTATCACGGTTCATGAGATACAGCCTGGTGACAGACAGATGGACAGCGAAGTGATAGCAATAGGGTCTCATTTTACCCTTTAGG
Source organism: Mythimna pallens (assembly GCA_961205895.1). Taxonomy (NCBI): domain Eukaryota; kingdom Metazoa; phylum Arthropoda; class Insecta; order Lepidoptera; family Noctuidae; genus Mythimna; species Mythimna pallens. The sequence goes on along the minus strand of OY540828.1, from coordinate 24,369,547 downwards.
GACAAATAATAGGTTGCATTTTGGAAAGTGTGCGCGGGAATTGCATGACTTGATTCCGCCATCTCCTTTCTACCATCGGACAACCCGACGTACGGCGAGTATCCACCCTTACGTTGTTGAAACTTCAACGGTCCGAACTAAGCGATTTGCTTCATCGTTTATACCGCGTACATCGAGGGACTGGAACAATTTGCCTGCTGCGGTCTTTCCGTCCAACTATAATTTAGGTGCCTTCAAGGCTAGAGTGAATAGGCTCTTAATCAACTAGTGCGCCTCACCATCAATGATTGCATCACTGCTTACCATCAGGTGGGATCGCAGTCATGCATTGGTATATATACATCAGCTTACGCTACTAGGAGAGTAGCACTTAGTGCGACTAGTCGATATACCAAGTGCCGATGTCAATAGTAAGCCTCAGATTCCTGTCTCCTGGTGACTTTCACCTTACATAATTTTTAATAGATGTCTGATCTCATCACTGACATTTGTTGGGTTCAAAACTCTAAATGGCAAGAAGCAATTTGACTTTTACAAGTTAATCTATGAGACCAATAATACTTAAACTGAAGGCGAACATTGTATTCGTGCCCATATCTCAGTTCAAAGGTCTGAAATTATTTGAGACTAGCTTTCTACCAGTGGGTTCGCTCACGTTTTAGTTGGAAATTCCGAATTGTTTAAGGAAACATGCTCGGGATAATATTGTTTCTTTTTTATTTTTGTGACAAGGTCTTAAAACACACGTACACACACATACATGGTGGTAAATGTACTCTGTTATCCATTTATATGTTGATAAAGCGTATAAAGAATTGAAGAATTACATTCTAGTACATTGGGGGCATCCTACCCATACGAACAAAACGTTTTGGGAACGCATTCAATGTGCGTACAGCTAAGGCGTGGAATTCCCTACCAGTTTGTATTTCCTGATAGTTACAATCTGGAGGTCTTTAAGTCAAGAGTAAATATGTTACTTCTAGGCAAGCGTACTCCATTATCGGGCACATCGTTGCTTACCATCTTAAGAGGGCCCTTCCCCACTCGCCTATCGTCAACGTCGAGCATGGTTTAAAAGCTTGTTGCGTCATTCAACGCAATCCAACGCAAAGTTTGATAAAGATGCAACGCGAAAAAAGAGAGATAACGCCTAAAAACTCTGTTGGCGATTCCGTGTTTTTTTTAAACCTTTAAAAGTTTTTGAGAAAAATAGTCGTCATTCAGAATTTAGAGTAAATGTGCAAGGCTTCTATAGATGTACTTTTTTATGTTTTTAATATATGAGTACATTAAGGAGGGCCAAAGTTGACGTAAAATAGCAGATTTTCAGAGGTCTTTACTGGATTAGTTGTACACAAGTTTTTGTTTTGATTTCTATAGAAGCCTAGATAATACCCAGAAGATATCTGTGTATCGAAAATATCTGGAGGAAGATGTGTAATAAGATCATTCACGTAAGAGCGGTTGTATGAAAATTTACCTCGGGTTGGCCGCTCTTAATATCTGCACATAAGAACGATAATCTTTGGTTCTGTCTCCAACGAAATATGATTACAATAGTTTCTGCCAGCGGTTTCGCCCGAATGAAAGTAGGCATCTCCATACAAACGTTGGACTCCCTTTAGGGGGTGCATTTTGAAAAACCTCTTATTGCTCGCCTACGTTATAAAAAAAAGCCAATTGCAAAATTTCACGTTTCTGAAAACTGTAGTTTTCGGCTGTGCGTTGATATGTCAGTCAGTTTCTCTTTTTAAATATAGAAATAGATTATATAATTTTCAACAAAGAGATACATGCATACAATCTAATATCTTTACTTACTGAGTTTGTTAATATAACAATAAAGTTCGTCTTACCAGAGACAGTGTAATAAGTTTATGTATGCAAGTTCTGTTTTGTGGTTAAGACTCTGCCAAAGTGCATGCGACCTTACTTGTTATAAAGTTAGGTATAAGTTGCAATATCATGTGATTAGTTTTCTACAGATTGTACCTATGCATGTTTTAGCTTTAAAAGCGGCCAACTGAGATACATTTCCGTACAACCGCTCTTACGTGATTATGACGTTATTACACATCTTTTTCTAAATGTTTTGGAAACACAGATATGTTGGGGATATTATGTAGGTTTCTATTGAAATTAACCTTTGAAAATCTGCTATTGTGCGGACGGGCCAAAGGCCCTTCATAATGTACTCATGAATTAAAAAATATGATAAAATATGTCTATCGAAACCTTGCACATTTAATCGAGATTACCGAATGCACACAAAGCGTTCAGCCCCCCTATCCAAGTTACGATCGTTTCGTTTGCGTCGAACGTCCCGAGTAGGCCATGCCTCCGATTCCTTTGTTCTGACCACGTGACTGAGCGTTGAGATGACGTCAGAACAAAGAAATTGGAGGCGTGGTCTACTCGAGGTGTTCGACGCAGACGAAACGATCGTAACTTGGCTAGGGGGGCAGGTGTTATCTCTCTTTTTTGCGTTGCCTATTTATGAAACATTGGGTTAGATTGCGTTGGATGAACCAACAAGCTCTTAAACCATGCTCAGGTTGACGATAGACGGAACGGGCAGGGCCCTCTTAAGTTTATTCTTCAGTTTTATGAAGTGTTATTCATGATATTTGAAAGTTAGTCTTTAATTCGACCAAAATTTCCAAAACAAAATATAAGATATTTTCCCAAATGTAAATGTTGTCTCATAAAGACGACCCTTCTTCTAAGTGTGGGTACAATAACATATTATTTTGTTACTTTCTTCCTGAAAAATAAGTCGAAAAATCTTGTTGACGACAACGTGACAACCAAATGTAATTATTTATCGATAAAACGAATTTCCATCGACTAATATCCCCTCACTACGCTCTGGGAGGTTATTACCGCCCGCATATCCGGTCAACGAACTCAATATGTTGGTGCCACTTTGCCAACATTTGTGCCAAATGTTCGGCCAACCTATAAACAAAACGGCTTCAAGTTAACCAGATGAGCCTATTGGTCCAATGTTGGCTTTTGGCGTAATCGAAGTATGCCGAATCCAGCCACATACTCAATTTACCTACATTAGGTACACGCACTCTGCGAAAACATAAGCCAACTTAAGAAAATCCCCGAAGGTTCGATGAACTGCCCTCGTCTTAGTAATATTTTATCCGTGTGCAAGCAACGGGGTAGGTCAACGTAATTTAGCTGGGAATTGATTGGAATAATATTGCAAGTTGTTTTTGTTTATTGCGGTAATAAAGTTGCAACTTTGTTTTGAAACAGGTTTCTGTTTGTATACTGATATGTCTTCGTTCAGGTTATTTTTATGACAGTTACCTAACTTCATTTTAGTCATTAATCACGCAGCAAGCAAGGTATTTTTTTTTAAGTCTGCTTTTAGCATAATCAACCTTTTAATGTTTCCACACTTTCCACTGCCAGGACCTAGCTAACTAGCTGCTAGGCCTCCTCTATAGGAGAGGGAATTTGCCATACCTAATCCACTACGTGGTCCCAGAACGGATTAGTGAATGTCACATTTCTTCAAATTTTTGGTTCCAGAACATACCTACAACTAGTAGATCGAGGCAATTACCACTCGGCTACCATTGCTTTATCTCGTCTTTTCTCTAATCTGCTTTTATTTAGGGGTTATTATCAGAATAAGTCAGCCCCATCGTACCCTATTTCATTGATTTTCTTGACTAAATACCGTAGTACTGTTTACAAGTTTAATTATATATGTTATACGAGTACATTAAACCTTTTATTATGAATGCTATTCATAAAGAACTGTAATTAAGTGGGACAACTTTCATCATAGTTTTAACAATAATTGGTGGTTTACTTAGCTCTACCTCCCTAGCCAAGTTACGACCGTGTCGTTTCGATTCTGTTTTCGTCGATCGCCTCGAGTAGGCCACGCTTCCGATTTCTTTGTTCTGACGTCATCTCAACGCTCAGTCACGTGGTCAGAACAAAGGAATAGGAGGCTTGGCTGACTCGAGGCGATCAACGAAAAGAGGATCGAAACGAAATGGTTGTAACTCGGCTAGGGGGGCTGGTTTAATAAGATAAAACTCCCAAAAAAATATTAAAATCAACTTTTCTATTGTTGTTTATTCTTATTCCTTTGTTCCAAATTCGAACATCGGGCTAAATTTTAAAATTACGAAAAGACGACAAAACTAGGTCAGGGCTGTAATTACTCGCAAGTTATTTTCTGAACATTAATCTATTATAGAAATGCCTTCCCATTTATAAACGTAGATGGCTAGACAAGATACACTATACAAGATGTAAGAACACACCTACAAGGTTAAGATTGAGGTGAAATAGACGGTCGATTGGCGCAGAGGTTGAGCCATTAGCTGCTGCACTGTGGTTTGCGGGTTCAATTCCCGCTCGGAACAAATAAACAGATAAACATTTTGATTGGTAAAAATTACATTTACAAGTCATAATATGTTTTAATTAAATGAAGTATGTTGTTGAAAACTCTACGGTTCGAACTAAGCGTTTCATCTCATCGTTTATACCGCATACATCGAAGGACTGGAACAATTTGCCTGCTGCGGTCTTCCCATCCGATTATAATTTGGGTGTCTTCAAGGCTAGAGTGGATAGGCTCTTAATAAACTAGTGCGGCTCACCATCAACTGCTTTTCATTAGGTGGGATTGTAGTCAAGCACTAGTTTATGTAAAATAAAATAAAAAAAGTATGTTATGTAAAAAATAATTAATTATAACAAATTTGTATGGCCTACATTTAGGTATCCTGGGTCTGGGTGCCTTGTTTATGCGAGTTTACATGTTTCTCAACACAACCACGACATAGGAGTAACTCCTAGTGTAAGGCAACGTGTTAAGAATAGAATAGAAATACATTTATTCGGAACAGACACAGCACAACGGTTATAAACACACAGTGCGAAATAACAAAAGTACAAAGTGCGCCGAGCGAGCCCGCACCGAAAGGGTAACCGCCTCAGCATTTGCTGGGCGTTAGACACCTAGATGTGTTAAACTGTCTTCCAAAACTTCATCATCGTTATTTCAGCTGAAGGACGTCCACTGTTGGACATAGGCCTCCCCCAAGTGTCGCCACAACAAAAGGTCCTGTGCGTCTCTCATCCACCGCTTTCCTGCGACTTCCACCAGGTTATCGGTCCACCTTGTGGGACTTAGTATCCAGCGATTGGGTCATGTCATGTCCTGGAATCATCAGGCTAATTTCTCAATATTGTTGGGGTCGGCTTCCAGTTAATGAGGATGCAGCATACTAATAGTTTTCATGAACCTCGCCAAGCCACAATACCTCTCGTCAAGACTGGCGTCAGATATCCTGGGCTGCTGGGACTAACAGTTTAATATGCATGATAGGTGACTATTGAAACCAAAGACATTAAATATTCATATACTACACACACTGAAGGTCTACCACGAGCTCTTAACGTGATCCATTTTACGACCTAAACCGAACTGTTAAAGGGATGGAGTTATCACTCTTTTTCGCTCGTATAACTGACATTTTAGTCACCTACCGAGCGATAGTTAAATTTATAAATTTTGACAAATTTAATTCGCGTGTCTGAGGCATTTAGATGACAGTTTTTTTAAAGACATTTCTTCTGATAGCCGCTCTATTGTGTCTCGTTTAAATCTCTTTGACGGTAACATCTATTTATATTCATTAGTTTCCCAACCTTATCTTTATCAGGAGATTTTTTTATTTTATTCTCGCTATATTTTACAGTATTACGGCGTTTGTAATTTTCCATTGACATATAACGGTTACGAATAGATTATGATGAAGAAGCTTCGTAACAAGATTTCTACCTGAAACAGTCGCCTCTCCCAGTTTTCTCAGCTGTCAATATCACGTGAAGCTCGCTGGCACGCGGGACCCCGCTGCGATACGACCCCGGACCGGACACGTTTCAGTAACGATTCGTCGGTCGTGAAGTGTGCCCTTTTCGTTTTGCGTAGAAAATATGGATTGTACAGGTTTATTTATAGATTGCTTATTATAAGTTGGACTATATTTTTGTTGTAGAATAAGTCTGTCGCGTTCAGCACGCGGTGGGCGATTAGGTGATTTTTTTTGAGTGAAAGAAAGTTTGACGGTTTGTAAGTATCGATAACCTAAAAAATCCCATTGCACAGCCTACTCGTGCGCCATTCTTGGAAATTTTTTGTGAACTAACATGAAATTTTTACCATCTTTATTTTCAGGCAACTAAGGCCCATAGACAGAATACATAGACTAATCCTAAAACGAATAAACTAATACATATTGATAACATACAATAACACTAATATATATTTTTTTCTTTGCACTATTGCACACGAAGTGACGGCCTCGTCTTTCGCTGCGAGGTCGGTATTCTTCCACGAAATCGTCGATATTCTTCCACGAAATCGTCGATACACGACATCTTTCGGCCAAAACTCTCCTTTGAGGAAGGTCACACTTCTAGTGTTGAGTCGGCACCCGCACCACAAACGACTTAAAATTAGTGTTATGGCGCGACTCCAACTGCATGACTCTCAAAGTTCAGTTTGTTTTCACATGTACCTATTCCACGATCTCCTCAGCATTCGTGGTGTGATGTAATCTCGACACATACAGCTGCATCGTGGGTATTGCTGGACGCAGCAGCATGTTGGGTCCTGCTAGCGCGGTACCGCACTGGTTCTGACAAGGAGGTTTATTTTATTGTGTCTGTGTGTTTTATTTTCATTATAAAACACACAGTAGCTAAATTTTTTTCTGTATTCGTAACAAGGTCGGTAGATAGATGAAAAGACGAAATACATCTTTGTCAAACTTTTTTGTACTGATCGATTGTCAGTAAAAAAACAAAGTTCCATTTTATCGAATTAGGTCAAACTATTAGAGTGTTAAATAAATAAAATCTCACTAAAAATATAAAGAAGAAAGTGCGTGTGCGTGTATTTTTGTTACTTCTCTACACGTGTGTTTTTGTTACCTATTTCTCTAAACTGAAATGGCTGAATGGATTTCGATGAAATGTGGCTCGTGTTTTGTTTTCTCGGGATTATGTTCCCTTGGAATAGTAACTGACATTCACTTTTTTGTGGTGGGCTATCATTAAATAGCCGCCCTCGCTCTGGGTGAAGCGAGTGGAAGTTTTGACTGAGACTTGAGGCTTTTATTGACTAAAACCTACCTGTGTTCCTACAGTTGTCCTTTGCTTTCCAGGACCACTATTACTCTTTTGAATATTCACAATCTCTCTGTAATATTCACAATATTCACGTAGTAACTGATAATATTTCACAAAGCTATGCATATGTATAGCGTATAGCTGAATCTTGGCAGAGGACAGAAGGTTGTGTCGTTGCCATGTAATGTGCAATGCTAATCCTTCTTTTGAAATACATTGTCACATAAATACTGAGCTTAGAGGATAATCTGGAGCTTACTATGGCGCCTGCTTTGATATGTTCTAAATAAACTGAAGTATTTCTCAACACAACAACATTGGTTTAGACAGAGGTGACCTTTTTTATTTTGAGGTGGTAGCTCACCTGTATTGGTATTTACACACGCACACACAAACACGCTAGTGATGTGATCAAGAAATTATCAAAATAGGTTTTTTTTTTAACCTAAAATAATTTTTGGTTATTTAAAGATAAAAAATACCTATTTTAAAAATAGCTAAAATGATTCAGTATTAGATTCCGAATATACTACTTTCAGGATATGCTCTTATTAATGTCATTGTTTAATAATGTAATGTATTTTAATAATTTGATAACTGTAATGTAATCTGTCGGTATATGACTTATAAGAATCCCTTACCAATAAACTACTACCTATGGCTAAAAGAAAGAAAGAAAAACTGTTTATTCACGTGAAATGACGCAATCTTAAAACTTGCTAACAAACATTATCAATTGATAGGGAAGATATGCGTCACATCCGCGCAAAACGGCTGAACGCTCAGCATAAAGCTGCGGCGATTAAGTTATATGTTTGCAAGTATATGTCTATAGATAGATAATCATGTCTCACTGTCTCAAATATCTGTCAAATGACAGGTAAAACAAGGAAGATACTCGTACGGAAGAAATCTTGAGTTGTCAAACTGGTTTCCATGTTAAACCGAGCATGATCTTAAGCGCCATATACTGAGGTGTTACCTAAACCAGTTTGAAGTCTTGTCTTAACATAATTTGACAGTTCCAATTTGTTGATATTGAGCTTATTTATGTGGAAGAGCGAAGCTAATGAGAAGTTAATGAATTAAATACTTCTTAATTAGTTTTAGAATGTTTATCCTATGATGTTTTACTTTATAAAGATGTGTGATTGAAAAAGTATCGATAAGTGTTGATATTTAAATGTATATTGTTGCAATTACCGATAGTAAAGTTTTTTTTTTAGGGAACGGGAAGTAAATGAAAGCGAGACCTAGGTACAGGACCAGTCATTGTGGCGATGCTTTGGAGGCATAGACCTCCAAAGCATCGCAAAATTATAATGACTGGTAAGCAGTGGACACCTTTCAGTTGAAATGATGATGATGACCATGATCTGTCTACCTATTGGAGTCTAGCTTCTACACTTAACCTTACGTGGACCATTGCGCGTGCACCATGGTGGCCATCTTTTGGAAGGCTTATTCCATCCCGCTTAGACTGCTTCTTTCCAATCGCATAAGGCTTGTGGTAAGAGTTTTACTAGTCTAAACCGAAACACCTGTCCTATTTCGTTACCTAAATTTTCCTGTTCAAAGTTCAGCACACGTTTGGCCCGGTTCACGATAACATCGCAATGCGGGCACCGAAAACGTTTCGATACGAATGTCCACTTAACATAACAAACACCTCAATTTCTGATCGATACTGAGGTGTTTGAGTACATGAGGTATATTCGATCATGGTGACTGATGTTCTGGTAATGGTGAATACCAATATCTAAGGATTTTGGTTGGAACATATTCTTTGTAAGAAATAAAGTCCTCTTTTTAGGGTTTCGTACCTCAAAAGGAAAAAAAACGGAACCCTTATAGGATCACTTTGTTATCCATCTGTCTGTCTTTATGTCAAGACCCTTTATCTCGGGAACGCGTGAATGTATCGAATTGAAATTAAAATCACTCAAGTCTGTGGTGCCTTGAAGCTGTGAAAAAATCAAACTTCTGAGTTAAAACGAGCATTGAAGCTCCCTATAGCTGGGGCACCAGAAATAGCTGCAGGCAGTTGGTTATAAACTGTCAGGCCCATAACATTAGTCGTCTTGGAGGATTTAGCGAGCGTTCTTGTCGATAACTGACCCCTTATCGAGTAAGGCCCATTTATCTAGTAAGGCACATCACGCTACGACCCACGGAAACGGAACAATAACCGAAGACATGGATGAAACCGCGGGGGACGGCTAGTATAACAGCATAAACCTGAACATGGCTTTTGCAACATGAAACACAAAATCAACCTAGGACATTGACCCGTTACCAATACAGCAACACAACGGCCGATAATCACCGATACACACGTTAATCACCAACAACACCACCGCGGTCTACGAAGCACGCACGATTTACGTAACAACACCATTTTCTGTTTGTTCTCATTTATACCGAACAATTAATTACACCTGGAGTATTTAATTACTGAATTGTGCTTGAAAAAGTATTTTGTATTGTACTGTTCGTGTAAAATATCGAGCCATATGGAAGTAATCGAGCTGAAATTGAAATGTTAAACTCGTAGAATTTATATCGTGGTATATGTTATTGACGTCGCATGGAAACTAGGGTTGTGAAGTGTTTATATCGGAACCGAATTCGGGAGCGGAGTTTTTAAATTTTATTTGTCGGAATGGGAACCGAAATTGGAATCAGAACTGGAATAGGAACCAGAGTTGGAACCGGAATTGGAACTGGAATCAGAGGCGGAGGCAGAAGTAGAAATATTACTAAAAGTATTCAATAACTGTGATAAGTATAAATGAAGAGCGAACTCATAACATGCAAAATATGAAACGAAAAAGTGTAAGAGGACCTTTTCGATGTCACAAAAAACTTAGCATAAGACTGAAAAAAATTGTTATGTATTGTGTTTTATATAGGTATATATTTTTTTATATACATACTCGTATATGCTTATCTATAGTGCTTGATTCATTTGTTAGCAGTACACCGCAGACTACCCACTGTATTATTTTAAGTTCTTACGATCCATCCTATGGTGGTACAGATTTAAGTTTATGTATAAGTTGTGTTACTTTTAGGTTATTCTATTATACTAAAGAATCCGGGGCCAATTTTGGTCACGGTTTCCATGTAACGGAGACTAACCCAGTTTTCACAATCGGGGTTAGATCAGGCTGAGAAACGTCTCTACGTGTTTTTTGAGGTAAAAGGTGCCACATCCCTAAATTCTGTACCTCTGCCCCCCTAGCCAAGTTACAACCGTTTCGTTTTGATTCTCTAGCGCGCCTCGAGTAGGCCACGTAATTGTAACTTGGCTACAGTAGTAGTAGGAGACATACTGGAAAAACCCAATAAAACCACCCAGCTTGGGACAACCAAATCTTTCCAATAAATCTTTGTTATGTTTTAAATACATAATATTAATGTTATTATTAATTTGTAACAGGTAATAATGACTAGCTATATTGCGTCGCCAGCGCAGCTCCGCTTGACATTTTAGAAAATGTCAAAAGCTCATAAAATGAGGTAAATTTTATCTAATTATAGTATTTTATTATACTAGTATTATTTAATATTGAAAAAGTGACTATCATGAGCACTTCTGTCATAGGATCTTTGTCTTCGATTTCTACAATGAATTTTTATTTCTGTCAATTAACAAACAAATTTTGCAAGCAATTAAATTACAGAAAGGTAATTCTAGTCAAATACAAAATATGTTGCTGTTCTCAAAATCAAAATTATTGTATTTCACATAGGCCTACATGGGCACTTGTAAACTGTCAGAAGCTAGCGCACGGTTCCAAGTGGTCGTTTCCTAGTTTCCTATGGTTAAGAACCAGCCAGAATCTCTGTGGTTTCTATCGTAATTCAATTTTTCCCAGGCTATTTTTTTTTCCTACGGCTGGGCATAAATCTTCTTTTTCTAATCTATTCTATCTTGCGCGATTTCTGGCAAAATTTTCCCCCAAACGTGATCAGATAGTCACACCACATTCGCCGCAGGCGATCTCGTTGGCGGTGTCCTGCCTCAGGCGTCCAGTGAGTGACGATATTTGCCCATTTCTCCGGAGACATAGTGATCCAACTTCCACTCCAGCCTACCCATTTTTTCTCCAACATCGGCCTCTCTATAATTGTATAACTTAAAAAAAAATGTTATTTCATTAGCACGTCTGTTGTATAAAATGGATTCAGGAAAAGAATGATATTTTGATCAGAATTTACACCATATAAGTTCCATTTTTTATATTAAAGCTTCTGCCAGCAGCTTCGCCCGCATGAAAATAGGTTTCTCCAGACAAAATTTTGACCTCCGTCTCATCCCCTCAGGGTGTGAATCGATCCACATTGTGGGAGGCCTTCTAACGCTGCGGCTTCCGGTACGTGGTCGCCACTCTAGAAACTTTCATCCCTATTTACGTCCTAATAACGAATTATCATGACAGGGTAGGCCGATGACCTGGTGAGGGTCACGGGAATCAGATGATTGCGAAACGCACAAGACTGGTCGTTATAGCGATACTAGTGGGAGTGAGAGGCCTATGACCAACAGTGGACGTCTTTTAGCTGAAATGATGATGAAGATCATGATAGGAGCTTTTCATTCTGATAGCGCCCAGATTCACATCATTCGCTGCAATGATGTTGAAACCACTTAATTACGAGTAACTAAGACAAGATTCAATTTCTCAATAGTATAAATAAGTGGTACCTAAGGACCCTTAACGACTTATGAATGGCATAAATAACGGATGTTTCCTTGGCCAACATCATAACTTGCTACCCATAACTTAGACGAATGCTTACCGACGCAGTATTAGCATGCTGTGCTCAGCTGATTTATAATTAGTGTAGAAACATTAGCTGGAAGCTGTGTTCATCATAAAAATATTAATAGTATCCAGTTTATGGCAATTACTCTTTATTTTGTAGTTGGGAAATCATCTAATAATAATAATAGTCCTTTATTATGGGCCTTACCATAGATAAAATACACAAATAATCTTACAAAATAATAAACTAATACATATGTATAAAAGAAACTATAACAATTACTAAACTATACTAATACATCACGTACTTAAACGTACGTACGTATCATGTACTAATGACATCTCTCGCCCTTGGGTAGAGCAAGAGGGTGTTTCAGATTTTTACTGACTAAAAACCCACTCCTGTTCCATCATTGCCTTTCATACCAGGGCTGAGTCTTCCTTTCAGAAGCAGATCCTTGACCCCAGTAGGCTTCGACCCTTCTGAGCCCCTACGGTTTGCTGTCATCTCCTTGAGACGCACGTGTAACAGTACGCGCCGTCAACGCCTTGGGCTCGGTCTAGACGGAAAAAACATGAGTGTGATGGACAGATCAAAATACCTACAGTTCTCAAATTTGTTTTCTGGCTTATCTTAACTCATTAAACTTAAAATTCTCAATTTTAAAATCAAACAAACCCTTCAGGTGAGGTGAGGTGAATCCCAAACAAAGCCATCCATCTAAATGATCGTTGTCATTAATACCCCAGTTAAAGTTCCCCTCGGAGGCAATAAACATGTACGGTCGTAATCTCGGCGAATGTTCTATTACGGCGCTGTCAAACGCGAAGTCCGAGCTCTGACGTCTACTGGACCTCCGGGCATAGGGTAGGAAATTGCAGAAGGTCCACGAAATGCGATTCTTAGTACATGCTTTGGTTCCATGGGTTGTCCGAAAGGGAAACTCAAGGTCCTGGGACGCAAGGCAAAAAAGGAACATAGGAATAGGTTTTAGTCAATAAAAGTCTGACTCACACGCCTGACCCTAGAGCGGGAGAAGTCATTAGATGATTTCCCACCTAAAAAAAGGCACATGCTTTGGTTGGGTAGTTCCACTGCGGTCTAGAAATGTATTCCACTGCGCTCCAAAATGAAATAAATAGAGTTAGCATACAACGCACATAATAAGTTGTTTGTTAGATATATACAAACAGAATCGATAGTATTTTTTTACTGTGGATTCATCTCGTGTGTCATAAATGTTCAAGGACTTACCTTGCTTTTTTTTAGTTTTAATTTTTTCGCCCCACACGGCTAATTATCGCATTGTCCTTAGATGGCACATCCAAAGTTTATCCTTACATATTTTAAAACAAAATCCCCCACCGCGTCTGTCTGTCTGTATGAATGACACAACAGCAAAAACTATCGAAAGCATTTTCATGCAGTTTTCACTATTAGACAGAGTGATTAATTAGGAAGATTTAGGTGTATAATAAATGTATATAATAGAAGAAAATTAACAAGATTTTTTATGTTTTATAATACCCTTGCGAAGCTGGGAGTTGGGACAGGTCACTAGTCCAATGATGCGAGACGCACAGGACCGATCGTTGTGGCGACACTTGGGGGAAGGTCTATGTCCAACAGTGGACGTGATTCGGCTGAAATGATGACTAGTACAATATACAATCCAAACAATATCTTGGTGTCCGTATATTGATTTGACTGGCCTGTTGATCTAGTGGTCAGTGGCCCTGACTGCTATTCCGGAGGTCGTTGGTTCGATTCCCACCCAGGACAAATGTTTGTGTGATAAGCATGATCATTTGTTCTGAGTCTGGGTGTAATTGATCTATAATATGTATGAATTTTAGAAATATATAAGTATGTTTATCAGTTGTCTAGCACTCATAACACAAGCTCTGCTTAGATTGAGACTAGACGGCGTTGTGTGATAGTTGTGGAATATATTATATTTTTGATGGTAATTTTACTAATATATTTGTTTTGTGTATTTCTGTTGAGCGCTTCTTCTTAAATATTGTTCAAAGTGTGCCTTCTGTGTGTCGTTGTAATCTCAGTGTCACGACACGTCACGTGCCAGTCCTGATTTCCCCCCGGCTCTGAATTCTGAATCCAATGGAAGGTTTCTAACTTGTTCCAACGTGTTGATTATTCGTTTAGTTATATTTGTATTGTTTTTTTTTCTGTTGTTTTGAAGATTACATAATGCGTGTGGGGAATTTTCCGGTGTTTTTCTTGACGGACTAGTTTTTGACGTAGTTTCCTATTGTTTTTCTTATAAAAAAGACCCTACCCTAATTTTATAAGTATTATATACATATTCTAATAAAAACGGGCGTCATTACCAAGTAAGGCGGACCGGATTCGTTTCTGACAGGTTTCTGGAGAAGACCAGACACAAATACTGCTGGAAAGATATATGTATTATCTTTATTTAAATAATATTTTTTTTACAATAGTGATATCCCTGACTAACCTGTTTTGGGTTAATCACCTAGCACAGGAGCCAGAGCCCTTACCCGGAATGAAATACCTACGATTAGCTTCTATCCAATATAGCACAAAAAATAAGAAAAATAAATAAATAATGATTAAAATACAAACAACAATACAAAAGAATTCATCATCATCATCATCATTTCAGCCGAAAGACGTCCACTGTTGGACATAGGCCTCCTCCAAGCGTCTCCACAACGACCGATCCTGTGTATCTCGTATCCACCGCATTCCCGCGACTCTCACCAGGTCGTCGGTCCACCTTGTTGGAGGCCTTCCAACGCTGCGTTTTCCAACGCTGCGTTTTCCGGTGAGCGGTCGCTACTCTAGAACCTTTCGGCCTCATCGACCATCCGTTCTACGTGCAATGTGCCCTGCCCACTGCTCCTTTAGTTTGGCGACTTACAAAAGGATTTTTTTACAATTAAATGAAATGTCAAACGTCACTAAATAACCCGCCCCTGATCGTTCCCAATGCAAAAGTGCCCATAACACTGGCCGCATTACCCCACTGAATAGCGATGGCCGTTCTTTGCACCAAGAACAACCTGAACCGGGAGTCACCCAATGATTAAAACTAAAACAAAAATAAAAAATTATTAATCACCACTCACTCACTAGCGAGTGAGTGGTGAGTTCGAGAATGGTATGTTCCGAAAACATTAGTTAGTTAGGGGAGAAGCCTAGTAGTAGGATTACGAGGGAAAAGTAAAAAAGTAAGTAAGTATTATCTTCTAAAATGTCGTTACTTCACAGCCAACCTGTCATTTATTTACGTAAAACTCTGAAACAGAAAGCCACCGAAGCCAATAATTAAATTTAACAAATCATTCATTGTTCCGCTCCAACACTTGGCTCGGAAGCTTACAACACGAGCGTTCTATAATCGCTGTTGTGAGATGTTCTGGAATCCGAAGGTCGGATGTGAGCAACAGACGAGACGCTCTCTTAAAATCGCAGGCAAGGCCGGATGTAAATGCCTAGCTTTGTAGCCTCGTCGATTGCACTCAACGATTGCTTGCCTTTCTTCAGTATGATCGCGTACATAGAATGCGATGCTGGAGATAATTTATGTAGCTTTGAGTTCCTCGTTTGGTATTAATTTGAAATTCATTAGATGGTCGTTAAATATTAAGTATGGTTGAATTTTAAAATAGGAATGTTAGTTGCATATAAATTGTGGTAATGCCAGCTTCACAGCGAGCGGTCGCAGCTAACACATCTTTACTCGAACTGTCACGAAGGTGACTTAGGGTTAAAGCAGCTAAATGGTCAGCACCTATGTTTGCTGATAATATCATAATGCCAATCGTTATTTTCCCCTGTGTAGTAAAGTAAATAGCCATATGAAAGTTATTTCTATTTGATTATCAATTAACCATCTTGCTCCATTCTTAGTTATTTACAAAATGTGAATGTGGTTATTTCTCTGCCTGACCTGAACATAGCGGTAATAATTTTTTAATTTTAACCTTACTTGTTTTTGAGATGGGAAATCATCAAATAAATTCTTCTGCTCTAAATAGAGCTAGAGGAAGGGTCAGACTTTTACTACGACAATTTTTTTTTGTTTATTAATGATAGGCTCGCGTTTGACCACCATCTCATCTGATAGTAAGAGATGATGTGGTCTTACCTTTTGCGTCCTTAAGCTACGGTGATCATAAATTTCATTTTGATAGATCAAACCGTTTTTTATGTTTATTAGCTTAGCTCTGTTCTGTCTCCCGCTTAAAATGTAGAGAATCAGAGGTAACATTCAGTTTTTTTCTTCTGATTACGGCTTTCAGGGGGGTACAGCGGTTTCCAACATGATAGTGGATTTATCCTAATATAACAGTAATAGTTTATGAAATTTTATAACTTTCTTACATAATAAATATCACGCAATGCAATGGTTTCTAACTACCTAACAGTCCTAAAGCAGTGGGTGCGCATTTTTTTTTCCACAATTCGCAACGGTTTCTTGTTTCCTAAACCTTAGATTCGTCACAGCGAGACGTTCTGGCGTACGATAATGACCGTGACAGTTGACAATGTGTCGACAATGAGTTTAGTTGGAACTGGTGACTTAGAAAGCAGTCGGTTACGAAATGAGGTCCGGGGCTAAGATGTAGGTAATATGTTATGTAATTTAGAGACATTTCAAATTATACCCTAATTTGTTTTTGTTTTTAATAATTTCGATCAAACACATTTTGTTGATTTAGCCACCCAATTATGCCGCACTTAGTGTGGCGCGGCATCAGTTCGTATCCGGCTCGAAGGACCAAAATGTAAGAACCGTGACCGAATCATCAGCATGACCGTGAAAGTGTGACGTCATAAGCCTTATTAGGTTTATGGGTTGCCCATCATACCCACAACTATGGATAAGCGCTTCCGTCACATTGGTTCTGCAAAAACATAACTCAGTCATGCAATGAAACCGGAAAATCTCAGACATTTTACCGTCTTAACCTGACTTCAGAGAAAGGATTAATTGAGACAGCAGTCAATAAAACCCATGATTTAAACCATACGTGATATAAACTAACCAATTCATATTTATCACTATCCCGTCATGAAGAAATAGGCAAGCTTGATAAATACTAACTAACATGCAATAATCTATGACAGGCTGGCTGTCACTTCAACTTGATATAGCGGTGCAACAAGCCACAGAACTATTTGCCACGCTAACTGGCCCAAGTGTAAATGTCTCTGCGTACCCAAGGTATAGAGGTGAACCTATTGGAGATCTTTGTGTCTGATTGAGATGTTGTGGCTATAAAACAATTGTTGTTCTATCTTTGGAAGCGTTAGACAGTATCTGTCTGGCAACATTGCTAAAATTAACCTTTTTGACGCAGCTGTAAAGCTTACACGTTATTTGTTTTTTTTTTTTAATGATTATCACTTTTAATTTAAATTCTGTTGTTTGATCGTCGCCAAATTTCTTTTTTCTTTCTGTTTTTTGTTATTTCGTCATGTTGATTTTTCTTTCTTTAACTTATGTTATTCTTGTGACGTCTTTTGTTGTTGGTTACTGTTTGTATAAGGCGCTACCCAGACTAAGACCTGTGATATGAGTTGTACCTACGTAATATGTTGCTGATACAAATGTTTGGAGTTCGCAAGTCACGCGTAACATTTATTCTTCTTCCTGTCTATGCCCAACTTGGTGTTACGAAATTCGGCGTAAATAGAAGATAAGCTTTTTTTAGGTGGGAAAATCATCTAATGACAAATCACACTCTTGGGCGGAGCGGGAGATAGTGTCAGACTTTTACTGACTAAAAACCCACTCCTGTTCCTTCTTTACCTTCGTCCCAGGGCCCCAAGTTTCTCTCTTTCACACTACCCGTGGCCCCAGTAGGCTTCAACCCTGCTGGGCCACTACGATTTGCTGACATCTCCCTGAGGCGTGCGTGAAACAATACGCGTCTTCGACGACTTGGGCTCAGTCCGGACGGTCAGACGGTGAGCTACCCTTTGCTCGCCGTCCGCATAGACAGGCTTAAAAAAAAACTTTAAATTAATTGAATGTTGATAAAACTGTATTATGACCTGTTTTTTTAAAATCTTAGTCATCCTTTTCTTGAAATTAAAAGAAAATTATTTGAACTATTTATAGAACTGGCGATGACGCCAGCCGAAACATTTGCCCGTCTCACTCAACGCCAATCTCTTTACATAATTAACCTAAACTTCATCTATAAATTCTAATAGACCTTTTCAACAAAGTTAGTGTCTTTATCACTTCAATCTGGTTGCCTCTTGCTAAAATATTATACCTACTGCAGAAATACCAATTCGAATCCATTGTGAAGCCTTAAATATCAAGAGGCGTGCAAAAATTGTTACTTTCGCAATTGAATCGGGCTGGTATGCGAGGGAATAGCGTAGGACTAAGTGCAGAAGGCACAATGAAAATGAACAATTCGTGTGTCCATTGTATGGATGTCATGACGGTAAGAAGAATAAGGCCTTAAGTAACATGGTACAAGAACAGATGGGTGATGGAGACCCTAGTCTTAGAGAGAATATCACCTGACGATATAAATGTTGATTTATCAGTTATGGGGTTGTTTGCGAGAGGAGGACCAGCAAGGGTTAAAGCAAGTTCTGCGTCTCATTATTATTATCATCTCCGCGAAAACACGTCCATTGGACTGCACAATCATTCCGAAGTGTTACCTTAGCACTGGAACGCAAAAGACAACTGAAGGAACACAGGTGGTTATAAGTGAATATAAGTCTGACAATCTTCTTGTTCCACCCAGAGCAGAAGAAGATACTTGATGATTTCTCATCCCTATTTCTGCCGGACACAGTTCGACACCTCAATCATAGGAAAATGCCTGGTCTTTAATGAATCAAAGATGTTCATACATTGCCTTTTCTGTGACTAAGCCTTCTGATGACGCCCATTGTGAGCGACCACGTTTCAGAGCGTCACCGACTTTCGTCTTGAGGCACTATGGTATATCGGACGAAAAAATACTGCGCAGGTTCTCGAACGCTGCCCAACCGATTCGGATTCCACGATTGACCCTTGTGGCGACCGCTTATTGGAAGACGCAGCATTGGAGGGTCTCTCTCACTCCCACCAGGTCATGAATTCACCTTGTGGGAGGCCTTCACAAGGTGAATTCATGACCTGGTGAGAGTCGCGGGAATTCGATAGATGCGAGATGCACCGGACCGGTCGTTGTGGCGATCGGTCGGGAGGCCTATGTCCAGCAGTGGCCGTTTTTCAGCTTATATGATGATGATGATGTTCATACATAGATATGAAAAAAAAACGCCGTGTCCATCTCTTTGTTTTCTACTTATCGTAAACTCAGAATATTATCCTTCTGCATCTATCCTGCGCAATCAGCACAGTTGTGGTTGCGGTGGTGATTTATTGACATTTAGGTTCAGTCGGCGAGACGGCGTAATTACGGGCACGATTGAATACGATCGGTCTATTGGTGTGTCGTAGAGCACAAAATATCAGTGTAAATGCACTGATATTTTGTGCTCTGTGAGTTTTTGGTCTATGGAGATAGGCCACGGTAACTCTTTCAAATGCACCAGAAGCTCTAGCAGGCATCGGCCCAAGTTAGCCCCTTTGATGTCAATGTTATGACTGGCCTGTTGGTCTAGTGGTTAGTGGCCCTGACTGCTAAGCCGGAGGTCGTGCGTTCGGTTTCCACCCAGGACACATGTTTGTGTGGTGAGCGCGATTATTTGTTCTGTGTCTGGGTGTAATTTATCAATAAAATGTATGTATTTAGAAATATATAAGTATGTTTGTCAGTTGTCTAGTACTCATAACACAAGCTCTGCTTAGCTTGGGACTAGACGGCGTTGTGAGATGGTTGTGTGAATATTATATATTATTATATAAATCCCTTCTTGACTTGTTCATCGCCGTGATGAGCCATTATCGCTGAGAAGAATGTCACTTTGTTTAGAACATTAAGTAGGATATAAATGAGTCTTTTCTCGCATGAAGCATGATCTATATATTCAAAGGTTGACTGGTAATGGGTAAGACGTTTAGTCCGCCTCTGTATATTTGTGTGTGTAAAATATCAAATCACACAAATGTTATAAAGGCGAAAGTTTGTGAGTTCGTGTGTGTATGTTTGTCTTGGTCACGCTCGAACGGTTGACCGGATTTCAACCAAACTTGGCACACGGGCAGACCATGTCCTGAAATGGTACCTACCTCCATAGGATACTTTTAATGCTGAATGTTCCCTTGCGATCGTTTTCTACTATCAATCGGGCGAAGCCGCTGACAGTAGCTAGTAAATAAATAAATCTATGCTCTATAAGTCTTAGAAGGCTACTTTTTATTACACTTTTTATTTTCCTGACTTGCTCGTTCTATGGTTGAGAACTGACTGCATGAGCCACGTGCGTAGCATAAGCAAACAATAAAGTGGGGGCCGGATATAGCGCCACCTAGGCAGAAACAGTTAACTATTTATTCAAATCAGTGCTTGTATAAAACAATCAGAACAATCCTTACAAAATTATAAATATCTGAAACGTTTGATTTAATGTCACATGACGTTCAAAAATTACTTAATGCTCATTATTTGACAAAAATAAATGGATTTTAAATATACCAAAACTAACGCCATCTAGTCATAAAAGACGACAGTTATTTCTAACCTTTTAATAACAGCTGTCACACACAGTAACAAGTGACAGATCAATTTAAAACCCTATCCAAACAATTAAATTCCAACATAAGCTTGATCAGCTTTATAATCTTCTCACTGCTGGAAATCAGGTTTCCTCTCTAGGAGAGGGAATGGGCTGTAATTAACCACACGGTCCTAGTGCAGGTTGGTGGTTACACATATTGGAGGTTGTAGTAGCTGCCAGCGGTTTCGCTGACGATAAGTAGGAAATTGTTCTAAGGGAACATATTCCCGGGACAAGAAGTATCCTATGTGCTATTCCAGGACATAGTCTACCCGTGTGCCAAAATCCAATGCCAATTATTGGCATGATTGACTTTTTTCTTTTCGCCAAAAATAAAACCTAGGTTATATGTTAGAGGACAATACGAAGAATCAATAGCAAAAAGAATCAGGTCTTTAAACCGTAACCGAACGAAGATATCTATAGAAGCATTGCTAATATCTTTTTGTCAGGCGTTACCTATTTTCCTTGAATTATACTGAAATGGAAATATAATACATATATTATCCTTAATATTTTGAGGTTTCCATTGATAAAATAGATTAAGTTGGTTATTATTGTTATATTTTTTTCACACTCGCAGTTTTTCACCACTAAAACTAGTAAAAAAGGAGTGATAAAAAGAAAGAATACAAACAATCACAATCCTCCTACATCCAGCCAAGCTAGCCTTGCACTGCGGGATTGTTCATAAGAGTTACCGCGGCCATACAAAGTACCATATACCATACTAAAGGAACACAGATGTAGACAGTAAAAGTCTGGAACTTCCTCTCACTCGTTAGTGTTAAGTGATAGTGAATAGTGTAATATAGCATAATTACTACCTAATAAAGACAAGAACAAAGTGTATTCGCCATAATAGAGACAATAAGAAAAGTGCACAAGAAAAGGACACATTCTTAGTAAAGACAATTTATTAGTTTAGGATATAATGAAACTACATAATAGTCTATATATAAGGCTAGATTGTAATAAAAATAGGGTCCATCCTTTGGACGCACTCAAGGATAAGGTAGAAAAAAAAAACTTACTCTCACTAAACTCAAGTGGGGCAAGATATTCAGTGATACCAACCCTAAAAAAACCTACTTCGCACATTGCCAGTGGAAAAACCTCTTTAGTGTTTGCTTATCTGAACGCAAAACGCATGGCTGCCTATTTCGCAGTGTGTCCCTAATGTGCTGGCTGCTAGATACCACTTCTTGATATCGAGCTATCGTAAAAGTTAACAACTCGTTAAACACAACTAGGTTATAGCGAGCATTTTATTGTGATGATATTCTATTTCGTCACTTCATATAATTCTGATTGTTAACGCTAGACTTGTTGATTTTATTGCTTTCTGAAGGCTGTTAAAATTAGGCTAGTTTTATAGTAAACTGGCTGACGTTGTTCTGCCATAACAACGACCTTACAGCCACTAGACGTCTAATAACAGGCGACGCACGTCTTTCAATACATATGATTACAGATCTGATGTCTTGACCAATCAGAACGTAGTACCCCGCTCCCCCCTATCAATCAGAACTAATCAGAACGTAATATCTCGGTCCCCGTACGTTCGGCTAGTTGACAGAATTGTTGTTGTGCGCTAGTTTAAGCATGAGGCGTCTAGGGGCTGTAAGGTCGTTGTGCCATAATTATATATTATCAAAGAAATCGAACGTATTACGCCTATATCAACAGAAAAAAACACATATACACACCCCTCCCTCGCTCTAACGTCACGCGAGCGCCATTAGTACATTTGGGGCCTGGGCCTTACCATGATATGTTAAAATGTCAGACGAGCGAGCGAGAGAGAAGGATGTAGCTATACACCCTATATGGTTCCATCCCTTTAACAGTTCAGTTTAGGTCGCGAAATGGATCGCGTTAAAAGCTCGTGGTAGGGTCTCTGTTCTACTGAACGATTACTATTTGATTGGTGATCGATTTGATGACCGATCAATGTGATGCATCGATTGTCGCGCGACGAAAACTAGACAATTTGATCACATCGCATGATCGTAGAACACAGTATGTTTGAACGCACGGTCGCGAGCTTTTTTTCGGACACATGTACCACCACCCGAGCGGTGACAATAAGACGGCTCCTTATTAAATTCTTTAGGTGGCGGGTCATCGGGTCAAGAAAGAATAAAGCTTTGAGAAGAGCATCACCTACCACCATCCGACTTCTTGAAACCCCAAGAACATCTACCGCCTGGACGCGATTTGCAATGGCCCATATGGAAAGCACTAAATCGGTTGCGAACCCAGGTAGGCCGCTGCAAACACAACTTGGCTAAATGGGGTTTTATAGACCCGTCGGATACTCAATGTGAGTGTGGTGCTTCTGTTCAAAACATGAACCACATATTAGAATGTCCCAAGTGCTCATACAGCTGCACTTTGGAGGATTTGATGAGTGCTACCGATGCTGCTTTTAATGTAGCCACCTCTCGTAACGTGTAACCAATCGAAAAGAAGAAGAAGATTACATTATTAGTAACAATTAGTAGGTACGATGACCCCATTTTCCGTCTGTGATAAAAAAGTACCATTCAATGTTGTATGGTACTTACACAGTCAAACAGAGGTGAATAGGAACAAAAGTTTGAAGGGGATTTTCGTGTTATTTAACAATTTTTCCCAGCATTTAAGTACCTATTTATTAAATAATTGTAATAAAAACGCATGTTTTAATAGAAATCCTATATATATAAAAATAAATAGCTGTTCGTTAGTCTCGCTAAAACTCGAGAACGGCGGGACTGATTTGACTGATTTTGGTAATGAAATATTTGAAATAGTCCATTGAAGGTTTAAACTGTGAGAAAAAATTGAAAAAAAAAAAACACGAAAAAAAAGATCCAAATACAACGCCATCTCTAATTAAAATGTCATTATAAAATGAATTATGCTGTTCTGGTAATGCCAGTAGATGGCGTTATCCTTACTCTGTCTAGTCTAAATATAAATATATACCAAAGTGAAAAACCTAACCAAAGTTTTGTTCCTATCTTCCCCGTTTGACGGTACTCTTTTATCTTATTTCCCTTGTAAATATCATCAAGGAAACTAACTAAGGTTTTCAATTAACTATTTCCAACGTAACATCTACATTTCTGCGAAAATATGAAAGGAAAAAAGCACCATTTTCTTTAAAACTTAAACATTCACAAGATGCCAATTTAATGAAGATGAATCAACAGTGACGGTAAACAGAACTCGATGAAGCCTTTATTAGTCATTGAAGTTAAATTATAATGGGGTAGTTACTAGATTGGAACGAGTAACTGCGGCTCTAAGTAAAAGTCTAACACGCCCTCTCGCTCCAATTTAGAGCACGAGAAGTGGTGTTTCCTTACATAAAAAAAATACCGAGTTAGGTAACGATAGAACAATAGTGAGTCCTTTTGTAAGATGTGTGATAGTCAACCTAATTTCTTCCCAGCACAGTTGGGGTTAGCTTCCACGATAGACAGTGCAGTTGGGTACCAATATTTTATAGACCGGCTGCCTATCAGACCTCTAAATCAATGCACTATTGGGTATACCGCTTGGAGACAGATTTTCAGACTGTCCTGTCGTTCGGGTTCCTAACTAGCCTTAACTACTGACAAATACCATAGTTATAGTAAGGACCAACTATCTAAAGGAAGGGTTAAACTGTGGTGCCTCGCATCGTGGCTTTATGATACAGCGATGTAAGGTACTACGTTCTGCCAGCTTCTTTGCCCGCGTGTAAGTCGGTTTCTCCATACAAACTTTGAACCCCCGTTTCATCCGTTTAGGGATGGAGTTTTATAAAATCCGTTCTTAGCGTATTTCTACACCCTATACGGAAGCTACCTGCCAAATTTTAAATTTGTAGGTGTTATAGTTTCTGAGATTTCGTGATTAATCAGTGAGTTGTATTTCGCTTTTATTTACATATTGATATATTGAGTATGATTGTGTGTATTGAGTATTTACTAACTTGACTATATTTTAGAATGCAGCAGTGAAGATATTTTAGTATCGTTAGGTCAGAGTTACAATGCAATGGAAATGATTGCCGATTGATCGCCATTTATGGCAAGAGACAGGATACTATGGAGCTTTGAGATCTCATCACGATTCCACTGTTATTGCTTTTCCAATTATCATATATTAATTCAATGGCTTTTCGAAGAACTTCTGGCTGTCGTAGCATCAGTAGCTAACTGATGGGTCTCCTTAATGTAAAAGAAGTGTTGTTCGTTTGACAAAGTAGTATTTTTTTTTAATGAAATATTATTAGGTAAATATTGTAGTGAAATATAATAATAGTGGTTAGTAGATTATTGTAGAGCCTCTTTTATCAATACCTGTTTAGACTGTCCAGAACTGGCGAAACAAAAGAAATAAACAATGAAATTTTGTGTGTATATTTGAACCCGGTAGATTGAAGGTACGAGGTGCGGATCGGATTCTCAGTTCCATTTCTGACAAAAAGTCTGCTTTCGGGCAAGGCTGGTCTGTCGATCAAAGATCTAAATTAATTAGAAAGAAGAATTTAAACTATATATAATTAACTAACATTCCTTCCACCAAATGTCACTAAATATTATTAAAATAACTTCCCATAACATTATCCCGCATTTCACAACCACCAATCACGCTCGATCAAATTCCTCGTACTCCTCGCACAAGCGCACTTACGTCATATAAATCTCCTTTAATCACTGCTACAGTAATACATTGCGACTGCGCATAATAAGACGAGTCTCGCTGTATTGAGACTGCCGCGGTACTCGCGTGATCGGAATAGAGATGTAGGGTTGCTGGCTAGGTTATACAAGAATTTGTTTGTTATACTATGAAGCTACTCTGGGATTATACGAAAGAAAAGAAAGAAAGAAAAGAAAGAAAAGAAAAAAAAAGAAAGAAAAGAAAAAAAAAAGAAAAGAAGGAAAATAAAGAAAGAAAAGAAAATAAAGTTTGCCCGGGGAAACTAACAAAAGCCTATCGAAACATTTCATTTAGACTGTGCCTTTATCCGAAACTATCCGATATTTTTATAACGGTTCTGGTTATGGTTATGGAGTTCTATAACATCGCTGAAATAAATACCCTAATAAATATATATATAGCATAGTCGGCCTTTTAATGTTCCCACTGTTGGGACTCAGGCCTCCTCTCTAGGAGAGGGAATGGGCCGTAATCCACCACGCGGGCCCAGTGCGGATTGGTGGATGTCACATGTCTTTGAATTTTTGGTTCTAGGACATGCCGGTTTCCTCATGATGTTTTCCTTCACCGTTTTGAGAGCAGTGGTGATGAAATAAATTACACAAAGTAATGCGCCTGGCTGGGTTTGAACCCGCGACCTACAACTCGTAAGTCGGGGCCGTTACCACTCGGCCACCACTGCTCTATATATATATATATATATATATATATATATATACATATATAATTATGCTTTTGGTGTCTTGGTTTTAAATTTATGAATAGGTATGCTTGTCTTTAAATAAAACAACGACTTTTTTCTTTGCGTTCGTCCTAAATTTGTTCAAGATTAATTCATCAAGACTAGTGTCGGTCTTAATTACGAATATCTTAATACCTTGAAACGACACTGTTATAAGGTGGTTAGATTTTCATTTTCACGAGTATTACGGTGTGATAATGTAAAGGTACATTTTTAGTGAAGAAAGTTTTTCATTGCGACCGAGGCGAAATTCGCGCGAGCTGCAGGCGAGGGTGTTATGGAGAGTACTACAGTAATTTCCACGTGTATCAAATTATATTATTACACACTAGTGCGGAAAATCCTAAATCCTAAACCCCAGCCCCAGACTCTGCTGTAGACAACCTTGGACTTAAACAACTGTGTTCTTTCTAGTGTTTATGGTGCAGGCTCGGTTCACACATGTCCCGACAGATTGCTATATTTAATTGTGCATCTATTTGGGCAAAATAAACATGCTTTTTTTCATTTTTTTCTAAATTGCTTGCCTTAATAAGGGTTTTCGGGGAAGTGTAAGGAAAAAAAAAAATTTTGTTACTATCTGCTAGTTTTTCTCATCGTTATTTATTTTTAAATATGGAAAGGCCTTTTTTACGAGGGTGTTCACTCCCACTCTGAATAAAGAGAGAGGAATTATCAGACTATTTCTGAGTAAAATTATTCTATATTAGGTATTATTTTAGTTATCTTTTGCTTTCTAGGGACACTGTGAATCTTTCAAACAATCTAGCAGCCCGGGCAGGCATCGGACCTCGCAGGCCCCATTGATCAAGCTGACAGCGGACGGTAAGCTGCCCAACGCTCCCTATCCGGGGCGTGAGGATTGCATCTCCCTAAAGCTGATTTTAATTCATTATTTAAACCTAAACAGTTTAAGAGGAATTCAATAGTTTATGGACATAACCCTAGGCATTCGCGGCTCTTTGTCTCAGGTTTATGACTTTAAGGAAGCGCCTGTGCGGAATATTTTTAGATGAACGGAGATTATGAAAGCGGTCTTCTTTTCTGATGAAATTGTATTGGTTTAGTCAACTCGAGGGTTTTCTGACAGGGTTGATCCGGAGACTAGCTTTTGCCCGCGGCTTTCCTCCCGTTAACTGACTACCTACCCTACCCTACCTTCCCTATCCTACCTACCCTACCTGCCTATCTATCTACCTACCTACCTACGTCCCCTATTTATCTTTTAACAATTCCCTGTATGCTGGTAAATAAAACAAAAAAGAATAATTAAAATCGGTCTAGTCGTTCTCGAGTTTTAGCAGACTAACGAACAGCAATTGATTTTTATATACATAGAGAACACCAGTTCACCGGGCAAACGTTGGTCAGAGGGTAAAAAATAACCAACATTATAAAAATCACTAACGCCATAAAAATCACCAACGTCATAAAAATCACCAACGTCATAAAAATCACCAACGTCATAAAAATCACCAACGTCATAAAAATCACCAAAGTAATAAAAATTGGTCAAACCGTTTCGAAGTTCAATAACTAACACTATGACACAAAATTTTGTTATGTTAGAAAGTTATTAGTATAAATTACTTAAGAGTGTCCATATCCAGAGCAGTGGTAGCCGAGTGGTAACGGCCCCGACTTACGAGTTGTAGGTCGCGGGTTCAAACCCAGCAAGGTACTTTGTGTAATTTATTTCATTACCACCGCTCTCAAAACGGTGAAGGAAAACATCGTGAGGAAACAAAACAAAACATGTCCTTGAGCTCAAAATTCCAAAACATGTGAAATCCACCAACCCACACTGGACCCGCATGGTGGATTACGGCGGCCCGTTCCCTCTCCTAGAGAGGATGCCTGATTCCCAACAGTGGGAACATTACAAGGCCGACTATGCTATATATGCCCAACGTAGTCTAATTTATGAAACGCTAAAGTGTTCGTCGATAAATTATTATTAAAAACCACATATTCAATAAAATCAACTTTGTAGCTAGACAGTCAAACACTCGTATTAACCTTATAATAATAACACACATTTCTCGACATTATCCTAATTTGTTACCAATAAACGCTTGGATATAGCACCTAGAATCCAATTACACGAGTCTAAATGACCCTACGACTTATCATCGATGGCCTCACCAGTCAAGGGTCAAAATGTTTATCCTATGATTAGAAAGTTGCTCAGCATTGATTTGGATATTAGCATTCTAATACTCATGGTCCCTATATGGTTTTAGAGTATTTGAACATGCCACGAATGAAGTGTCTAAGTATAAACATTTCTTGTTAATTAAAAGGCCAACCAAACAATAAAATTACTAAACGCCATTCGTTTGAATGGCGTTTAGTAATTTTGTTGGTTCCATAACCCTTTTTAATAATTGTTTCTCTTATTTACCGGAATATTTATATAAATTAATTATTTTTTTTAGATTGGATATCTTTATTATTATTATTTTTTAATTTCTTTTTAATTATTTTAGAAAATATATTTCAGATCTTAGTTAAGTTTTAAATGGTTTATTATTTTAGTTTATTAGTTTTTACTTTAGATGTTCTTCTAAACAAACAACAAAATCAGTTGAGTAGTATATAATTGCACCAGTGCGTGTTGCCAGTGATGAATGTGGCTCTGAAACAGGGTCACTCATAATGGGCCTCATCTGAATGCTTAAAGTTATCCATAGGGTATTAATACGGCGCGTACTGTTCCACGCGCGCCTCAGGGAGATGTCAGCAAATCGTAGGGGCCCAGCAGGGCCGAAGCCTACTGGGGCCATGGGTAGAGTGAAAACGAAACCCGGGCCCTGGGACGAAGGCAACGAAGGAACAGGAGTGGGTTTTTAGTCAGTAAAAGTCTGACACTATCTCACGCTCCGCGCTAGAGCGGGATTTGTCATAAGATGATTTTCCCACCTAAAAAAAAAAAATAGGGTATTAATGGAACGGGCTCTGCTCGCAGTTTCCTTGCGTGATCGCATCAGGAGTCAAGATATCCCCAGGAGAACCAAGGTTACCGACATAGCCCGAAGAATTGCCAAACCTAAGTGGCAGTGAGCAGGGCACACTGCTCGCAGAACAGATGGTCGATGGGGCTGAAAGGTTCTGGTGTGGTGACCACGTCACGCGTTGGAAGGCCTCCCACAAGTTTTTTTTTTTGTCGAGGCGACACTTCTGGGAGGCCTATGTCCACGTCTCCGATTCCTTTGTTTTAGTGTCATCTCAAGGCTCAGTCACATGGTCAGAACAAAGGAATCGGAGGCGAGGCCTACTCATGGAGATCGACGAAAAGAAACGAAACAAAACGGTTGTAACTTGGCGCCTCGCCTTAAATTCTTGCTGTTTATTCTAATATTTAGTAATAGTTAGGGTTGATTTGAAAATGTCGTCGAGGTGAAACAGTTAAATTGTTTAATTGTGATTTATACGAATTTGATGCTTAAAATATTCTGAATTCTAAATATTTAAATGCACGCATTATTATTTTATCAGATAGTTATTACTAAATATTATGTTTGCTTTGGAGACATTCCCTTCATAACTGGAAATGGCGTGCCATGGTGGGGAGATTGGAGTGATGTCAAGTCAGTTCTTCGTGGACACCGGAACCACACCGGAACCGAACAGTACCGGTTTTTGGCAAGTTTATGTATGGACCGCATCGTCGCTTCACCCATCAGGTGAGATAGCGGTTAAGCGCGAACGTATCAACAATAAAAAAAAGAATAATAAATTATAACGGGTTTTTTTTTTAAGGTGGGAAAATCATCTAATGACAAATCTCGCTCTTGGGTGGAGCGCGAGATAGTGTCAGACTTTTATTGACTAAAAACCCACTCCTGTTCCCTCTTTGCCTTCATCCCGGGGCCCCGGGCTTCGCTTTCACACTACCCGTGGAAATTATAACGGGGTAAGCGAAATATATCAGTTGGTGATATAAAAAGTAACAAAGTTTTATTTTACACATAACCTTATGAAATAGATAAACTAAATAAAAGTAACAAGAAACACGTACATTAATCGCAGCCACGTGGACGGACAATTCCGCGACACTTTAATAGTACTCGTAGATAATTACGATTTTTTGCTACAATTGTAATAGTCGCCTTTGTTTTATTGCCTGGGACATGCAATGCTGTGCATTTACGTATGGCCATAGAGAAGCTGGTTATGTAAGAATTCAAGGAATGTATGGTGGAACTCATTAGCGAAGCCTTGTTAGATAATTCTGTGGTTTTTACACTGGATTTAGTCTTTACTTTGTAAGATAATTTAAGGTTTTTTTTGTCTACCACAACTTTCACACAACGCTATCTAGTCCCAAACTAAGCAGATCTTATGCTATGAGTACTAGAAACCTGATAAACATACTTATATAAGTCACCGTAAAATTGTAAATACCGTTAGATTACAATCTATCTCGAGAGATTGTAAACTATCGAAAGATTACGAACCTTATCAAATAGCTCGCAATTTAACGCATTATTTTTCGCTAGATTGTAATATAACGAAGTTAAACCACCATATTTGTTAGTTTATTCGTTTACTGTCGAATGTAAACAGACATAGTTTTGATAATGCTAGCAAAAGAGGCGGCTGCACACGCACGCGTGAGGGAACAGCCCTCACGCCCCAGCTCCCGGGATCCCGATCCCGATTTCCGGCCACCGTAGACGCTTGCTTGCGGACGGCGAGCAATGACATAAACAAATAAAGTGGAGATTACAATAACACCAGAAAAGATGAAACAGAATATTAATTAAAAAAATATAAATCTAGGTTTCGTTTAAACTGAGTTGTGTATACTAGTCTTGCTAACCTTCGCTTTCGCATCCTGCCGAGCCGCCGATAGAATAATATAGCAATTAGCGTTATTGGAGGAGTAATTACTAAGTCAAGTGCGAATACCATGTTAGTGATAAGGATTGCAAAGATGGTAAAGATGTAATATTATAAGCTTCTGCCAACGGTCTCACCCGTGTAAAAGTAAAAAATTATCTCAAAGGTTCCCTTGTGGCTCGTCATCTGACCGTCCGGTAAACGTCCGAACCGAGCCCAAGTCGTCGACGGCGCATGCTGCCACGCGCGCCTCAAGGAGATGTCAGCAACTGTAGGGGCCCAGCAGGGTCGAAGCCTACTGGGGCCAACAGTCTGATTCTGAAAGGAAGACTCGGCCCTGGTACGAAAGGCAACGAAGGAACAGGAGTGGGTTTTTAGTCAGTAAAAGCCTGACAATATCTCCCGTTTCGCCCAAGAGTGGGGATGTCATAAGATGATTTTCCCACAAAAAAAAGGGTTTCCTTAGAACATATGCTCGGGATACTTTTATAGTATCCTTTCAGATTTTAAGCATGAAGGAGTAACTTTCGCCTTTATAATAAGTTGGTTGGTCGCAGGTTTAAACCCTGCCAGGCGCATTACTTTGTGTAATTTATTTCATCACCACTTCTCTCAAAACGGTAAAGGAAAACATCGTGATGAAACCGGGATGTCCTATAACCAACAATTCGAAGACATGTGACATCAATCAACACGCACTGGGCTCGTGTGGTTGATTATGGCCCATTCCCTCTCCTAGAGAGGAGGCCTGAGGCCCAGCAGTGGGAATATTACAAGAAGAAGTGTGATAATATAATAATTCGATAAATTTGAAAATGTATTGTGCACGATCCACGGTTCTTTGTCAGATGATGATCTCTTATGGCCGAAATGCTTTCATAGGGGCCCAGCAGGGTCGAAGCCTACTGGGGCCATGGATGATGCGAAAGAGAACGCCGGGGCACTGGAACGAAGGCAAACAAGGAACAGGAGTGGGTTTTAGTCAGTAAAAGTCTAACACGCCCTCCCGGCCCGCCCAATGAGATGTCATTAGATGATTTGCCCCGAAAAAAAAATGGCCGAAATTCTACTTACTGCTTTAGATAGGTTTCCTCAAAACTGCAAAGAATGACCATTTATCTGGACAAAAGTATGTGCATTTTAAAGAGAGTTTTACACTTAGTGTTACTTTTGGCATTATTTTTCATGGTTGTAATAAACGGTTTAAAAAAAAAAAAGAAATTAAATTTATTTAGCACACACGCAATGAAGTACCTATGTAGAAAATTAAATTGAAAAAAATCTAAATCTGGGTATATAACCAGTAATTTCTCCAACTTAGCATGATCGACTCTAATTTTCCTACTGCTGGGACTCAGGCCCGTTCTCTATGAGAGGGAATTGACTGCAATCCACCACGCGGTTTCAATGTGGATTGACGAATGTCACATGTTTTCGATTTTTTGGTTCTAGTACATTACAGTTTAGGTTCTCACGATGTTTTCCTTCACAGTATTGAGAGCTTTCTTACTGTTGTAACAAATATATAATATAAAAGGAGAAAATGACTGACTGACATTTCAAAGCACAGCCGAAACTACTGAGACTAAGACCGTGAAATTTTGCACAAGGTTTCCTTTTATGATGTAGGTGAGCACTGAGAGAGGATTTTCCAAAATTCACCCCCAAAGGGGATGAAACAGGGGTCCAAAATTTTTATGGAGAACCCTTCGCGTTGAAGCCGCTGGTAGAAGGTAGTCTTTAATAATATCTGAATCTGCGTGTACGACCACTGTTTTCTCTAACTTGATCAAGACCTACGATAAGCGTCAAACAGTTTTCCGAGTAATTAATGAAAACATGGCAAGCAACTAATCAAGGAAAATAGTTTTTTTTTTTTCTGAACATGAACAATTGACTAAACAGTCACGTTTTATGCGAAATGTATTCTAGAATATAATTATGAGTAATAGGAGAACTCCTGTCATAGTGTCATGTTGATTATGAGTTACTAGCGTTGTGATTGTAATATCACGCAATTATGAAGCGATTACTGGTTTCTTATATTACTGACCATGATTCATGCTGCATCATTTTGCTGTTTGCGTAGACCAGTATTTGTACAAGAAAAAGCTTTTTATTTTACACATTTTAAATAGTAGTGGTAACCCTCAGTTAAACCTAAATAGTATGCAAGTTCGATAGCAAGTTATACAAAAGGTACAAGGCCTATAGAATATAACCATTACAAGTGTGCCTGTAGAATCGTTTGTATTGGTATGGTCATGTAAAGAGGAGAGATGAAACGCATGTTACTAAAAGAGATGAGTATACATGTGGATGGGTGGAGAGAGAAAGGGGGGCCAAAGAAAAAATGGATGGATTGTGTGAACAGTGATATGAAAGAAAAGGGAGTTAGTGATAGCATGACGGTTGACAGGATAGAATGGAAGAAAAAAGCGTGTTGCGCCGACCTCTAATAAGATGGGACAAGGGCAGGAAGATGACAATGAAGTTTGCCTGCACAAAAGTTGTTTGGAAGAATTCCATCTATTTCTCCAGGATCCCATCATTAGATCATGACCTTGGGACCACCTCCCGATTCAAACAAAAAAATAATTTTCCAAATCGGGTCAGGCGTGTACAACGCATGCCGCATGCCGACTGAGCGGTAGGCCGGTAAAACACAAAGTGGTTGACGACCAAGAAAGCGATGGTGGGACGACTTAGAAGTCCTCCTTAGGAATTGGCAAGAAGGGAAACAATACAAGGAATAGAGAGAAGTATTTGCCCAGCATTGAGACAGTATAATCATCATCCATCATCATCATTTCAGCCGAAAGGCGTCCACTGTTGGACATAGGCCTCCCCCAAGAGTCGCCACAACGACCGGTCCTGTGCATCTCGCATCCATC
Organism: Mythimna pallens; assembly: GCA_961205895.1. Taxonomy (NCBI): domain Eukaryota; kingdom Metazoa; phylum Arthropoda; class Insecta; order Lepidoptera; family Noctuidae; genus Mythimna; species Mythimna pallens. Next base: position 24,335,719 of record OY540828.1, on the reverse strand, counting down.
GGATTCCCGCGACCCTCACCATGTCATCGGTCCACCTTGGGACAGTATTGGCTAGATAGAATCAAAACATTGTATCTAATTTGGTCTTGCTCGTTTTTAGTGATGGCATGTAGCTAATCAATTCATACAGCCAGAAATCCTTTCTCATTCTTATCATGTATTTAAGATGGTGTTAATCGATTTCATATCACGTTCGCTGTTTGCGGCAAAAGGATTAGATTTCAGCTTTGAAGTTTATGATTAAATCGCCATTTCGGGATTTAGTAAATTATTAAAGGATTCCGTGCATAAAATGATTTTGATTGCCAAATCTAAATATATACGTATTTTAGATTTGGCTGTTGTAGCGACATCTATGGCGTCACATAAGAAGTAATCCTGCATCGCGCAATCAGAGTTCTCCGCGTGATTAGAAAATATAGAACAGCCCGAAATCATTATCGGGCAGTTGCCCACCAGACATAACATCCCGTCTGGTCGGAAGATCCTCCCTTTTCAACGGAGGTTTGCGGGACTTTACTCTCTGTTCCAAATACCTCTCTCATCTACTTTCACAAAGAACAATGGGTAATTTTTTATGGAACCCGTACCCACATCTGCAGCATTTAGTCTAGTTATCATTTAAAAGAAGGTTATTTGACTAACTCAAAATTGAATATTCGTTCATTTTGAATGATTGGGATAAAACAAATATATATATTTTGAAAGACCTTTCTTATCATCATCATCTACGTTTTTTTTTTCCATTCTGTCCTGTCACTCGTCACGCTATCACTAACTCCCTTTTCTTTCATATCACTTCTCACACAATCCATACATCTTTTCTTTGGTCTCCCTCTCCATCCATCCACATGCAAACTCATAACTCTTTTAGTAACATGCGTTTCATCCCTCCTCTTTACATGACCATACCAAGACAAACGATTCCCTTTCAACTTTTCAGTCACTAGCGCAACTTTCAAACCAAGTAACTTCACTTTGAAAGACCTTTCTATTGGTAACAATTTCAATTCATCAAGGGCGGGTACGTTTTGTCCCATGTCCTTTCCTCATTTTGCCTGTGAGCCTCAGCTATCCATACCATGGTACTCTTCCACTTAACGACAAAATTCTCAAACACAAGTTTTTTATTATCTTAAAGTACATGCTCGAGTAAGTGTAAAAGAGAGTGATTCAACACTCAAAAAGAAGTGTTTATCAAAGATAATACAATTATTATAATAATCAAATCAAATGATAAACCGTCTTGAAGGAAATTTACAAAGGATAGGTACTTATTGTTATGATTCATAATATTGAGTATGTTATCATCTTGTGTGTTTAATTAGTCTAGAAGTTGTACCCGGTCATGGCAACCGGCAATGGTCGAGGATTACATAGAGCCTAAAACACTATTGAACGTGAGTGTACCAGTTCAATCTTTTCAGTATGGTATATTATACGACGATGGAGCACGCTTGCTTAGAAGTAACCTATTTACTCCTAACTTAATTCCCTTTTTTTTATGATATATTCTAGTGCTTAACTGCGATCCCACCTGGTGGTAAGCAGTGATGCAATCGTTGATGGTAAATCGCACTAGTTTGTTAAGAGCCTATTCACTTTAGCCATGAAGATATCTAAATTATAATCGGACGAGAAAACCACTGCAGGCAATTTGTTCCAGTTCTTCTACGAGCATGGTATAAACTACGAGGCGAAATGCTTAGTCCATACCCCTAGATCCCGAGGCGTTTATTTTTATGTAACTTAATATTTCATGTGAGTAGATATCCTTCCTGTTTCCCCAATCAATTTCTACTTGAAGAGACAAATACAGACAATCAATCATATCTATTTACTAAATTTTCACTAATCGGCCTATGAATCAGTACATGGGCGCCAAACGCCAAGTTATGGATTATTCAAACGCGGGCGGTACGCAAATTAGCAAATGTAATCACTTAATTTTCTATTCATCGCTGTATAACTACATCCCGGCAACTGATTTACAAACTGTTTCCGTGTATTCGTGATAATTGATGTGTAGTTTTGAGGGTGGGTGGCAAAAACTGGTGAATTTCGAGGGTTTGTGGAAATTGGAACCTTTAGTAGTTCCAGTCTGGCTACAACAGCTTTAAAGTGGGTACTGTCTTTAAGTTCGTTGCAAAGAAAACGTGCTAGGGGCACTTATATTCTTATTTTTATATTCTTTATTGTTCACAACTTTTACAGATCATAATCATCTTCCTGCCCTTGTCCCGTGTTATTTGGGGTCGGCGCAACACGTTTTTTTCTTCCATTCTGCCCTGTCACTCGTTATGCTATCATTAACTTCCTTTTCTTTCATATCACTCTTCACACAATCCATCCATCTTTTCTTTGGTCTCCCTCCCCTCTCCATCCATCCATATGTAAACTCATAACTCTTTTAGTAAAATGCGTTTCATTCCTCCTCTTCACTTTTACAGATATAAGTAATAAAAAATAGGTCAGCTGATGTTGTGTTTTGATCGGATAATTATTACAAAATTAAGTAACTGAAGTTTTATTTCGTGTTTACAGATCTCATTTTCTTCTATTCACTGAATGCCTAAGCAGGCTTTAGAATTGTCTACGCTCTAGTGGGGCGACGTTGGGGCCATGGTTTCACTTTTGAAAGGGAAACCAGTGGTCCATAGAACGGAAAGAACAACTAAAGGAACATAGATGTGGTTTTAGTCAGTGAAAGTCTGAAATCCTCTCCCACTCTGCCTTAGAGTGGGAGAAGTCATTTGATAATTACCCACCTTAAAAAAAATGCATAAGAAGGGTTTAGGAAACACCACTGCCTACCTTTATGAGAAATCTGTAAGTTAGTCCTAAGATTGCGTCTTTCCCGCCAAATAAAATGTTTTTCTTTCTTTCTTAATACAACCATGATGTTACGTTATTACAGTATATCGCCAAACTTAGCCGGCAATAACGTAAGAACAAACATACTGAAGATAAATAATAGTTTGAGCGGCGCAGGTGTGGAGCTGAAAACATATCGATTTAGCAAACGTATTTATACCGCTCATCCCGCCTGCTAGATATGCGGGATTGTTTGAGAGTTACCATGGCCTGGAACTTGAAGGGCAACTCAAGGAATACAGGCGCCGGGCCCTGGTTCAGGCTGTGGTCTGGAGCGAGGAGGAATGGCAGGCGGTTGAGCGGCATCCTCACGCCCCAGCCCCCGGAAGGGACACAGGTTTTAGTTAGTAAAAGTGCAACCAGAGCGAGAGCAGTTAGTTGAAGAAAAGGTGGTCTTTAAGTCAAGAGTGAATAGATTACTTCTAGGCAAGCGTGCTCCGCCGAAGAATCGCCAAACTTAAGTGGCAGTAGGCAAGGCACATTGCTTGCAGAACAGATGGTCGATAGAGACGAAAGTTTCTGGAGTGACGACCACGTACCGGAAGACGCAGCGTTGGAAGGCCTCCCACAAGGTAGACCGATGACCTGGTGAGAGTCGTGGGAATCCGATGGATGCGATACGCACAGTACCGGTGATTATGGCGACATTTGGGGAAGACCTATGTCCAACAGTGGACTTCTTTCAGCTGAAATGATGAAGATCATGAAGAGTGCTCCATCGCTTACCATCACATGAGGCAGTAGTCAAGCGTAAGCCAATCTAAACTAAAAATAACAGCTAAAGCAAATCACGGTCTACGCACAATAATGAAGCGTGCTCGTCATCTAGTGTTGAAACCTAAGTTTTTGCGACGTTACAATGCGTCCATTAATGCAGTTGGCTCATTATTGCTTTACCTATTGGTGCGTAAACGATTTGCTTGTGATTATGTTGATTTTTCCAACGTGCGTCCACACTTAGGGTATGGTGTGATGGGAATTGAAAAAAAAAACATTTTTCGCACTTTTTCTTTATTTAAATTAAAAGTACAGAAGTTAATCGCGAGTTTTATAATGCGCCAACGTATGTGATCCACTGCAGGAAACAAAATCAGAAAAATAAATATTATTCTTTAGGATAAATGTTAGATAGATGACATTGTGTTAAAAACATAATACAGCTAATATAGTATAAAAAAAATACTTTTATCGATTAAAAACCGGAATACTATCATTCTGATTGTCAGATTATTCTACGATTTATTTTATAATCAAATCTGTTGTTTTTTTTTTATTAAATCGTTAAAATATTTCATATTTCGTCAGCATTGAGTCTTTGAGCATTGCTTTCTTTTGTATGCAGCCCAGTTGCCTATAATATACCCCACAGGCACTAAATGCGTCGCACTAGATCCCGCAGACACTGTGGGTTGGTTCAGTTCTGCTGGACTATTTAAAATGGTTACCGCAGCCTTGAACGCAAAGGGCAAGGGCAACTGAAGGAATACAGGTGGCTAATAAAAGTGGCAAGTAAAATTCTGACACTCCCTCTCCTTCCACCCATAGCGTTACCCATAGGAGTAAATTAATGATTTCCACACCTCAAAAACAAAATCCTATAATATTTCCACTCCTGTGACACAGATCCCCTCTGTAATACACCACGTTGGCCTAGTGAGGATTGTTATTTATATTATGTACGCCAAAGAAGTCTCGGTAAATATTTACATAACGACGGTTGAAAGGCTAATTGATCTAAGCGACATTTTTTCAAAAAAAAATTGATACCTAACTCAAACGATGGAGAAAAATTGGCTGATTTCGAATATGTATGTAACTCAATATTTGAAAAAATGTCGCTTAGGTCAATTAGCCTTTCAACCGTCGATAATACTTTTGATAAGACCATTATGAATTTCCCTTTACTCAGTAATTTCACCGCAACAATTAAGCGCCTTTATGATCAAATTAGCGAACAATTTCGATTGCAGATTGCCCGACAAGGATATAATGTAATTATAGGCTTCATTGCTATTATGTCATCACTTTTGATGTTTTTATTAGTAGTAGACAGGACGTCTTGGCAGTTTACTAATAATAGTTTAGGTCTTAGTAATTATAAAATTTGTCTAGATTGTTACATCGTGTTTAATGTGAGCTCCCTATGTGGATCCTGCGTAAAATTACAAAATATGACACATCACAAAGGAACAAAATATTTTAAATTTTTTTTCGTCATTTTTAAACTAGATGAGGCCGGTGTTTCCAGTTTCCAAGTCTAGCGTCATATTGTTTACTAGCTTCTGCCAGCGGTTTCGCCCGCGGATGAGAAGGTTTCTCCATGCAACCCCGTTTCATCCCTTTTGGGGGTGAATTTTGGAAAATCCTCTCATAGTGCTCGTCTACGTCATAAAAGGAAATCTTGTGCAAAATTTCACGCTTCTATTCCCAATAGTTAGGCTGTGCGTTGATATGTCAGTCAGTCAGTTTCTCCTTTTATAACTGCACTAGCTTTTACCAGTGGTATTGCCCGCGTGAAAAAAATAGAAAATATAGGCCTATGTTACTCAGTAATAAAGTAGCTTTATACTCGTGAAAGGATTTTGAAAATCGGTCTAATAGTTTTTGAGTTAAATCGTAACATACAAACAAACAAAAAGTCAGATCTTATCTTATCTTTGTGGTCTGGTTTCCGCTCTTAGTCCTTATCGGACCATTGTGTGTGGGGCCATGGCGGCCTTTACTCCAACCAGCCCACCTCATTCCAGAAACAGATGAGTCTCTTCAGTTTGCTCAGGGCCTCCATCAGTAAATTCGGTCCTCCCAAGGTTCGTGTTCTTAGCTCACTGATGGCTGTGAACTCGAGGAGCACGTGGGCAACAGTTTCTTCTGACTCCATGCATCCTCTGGACAGAGGGCTATCTGTTATATTCATTGTGAAGAAGTGTTTGTTCAGGGAGCAGTGTCCGGCAATGGTCTCTTCCACCAGACGCAGGCTGCCTTTGTCCAGTCGCAAAAGGTTACTGGAAAAATCAGATCAGTTAAGATAAACTACATACTTAGTTTACTTGTATGTTAATACCACGAAATCAATAACAAACCCATTCGAGAGCACTATTGGTCAAATATCACTTACACGAAGGCACTCAGTTCCTGAGTGGTTTTATCGCATTTCCGATAAATAGGTACTTCCCTGATTCACGTCATCACTGCTTATGATAGTGTTGTGCTGTGGGTCATGCTAAGCTGTGCTGTTACAGTATTGGAAATGGTTTCTAATGGATATTGTAATCGTTATGCTGCCCATATTGATTAAATGTTTTAGAAGTAGTGTTTTAAATGAAAAAAAAACCACACACTTACTTGAAAACCTGCCCTTGTCTTCCCTACCATTTTTAGGCACGCAATTTACTATTTTTCGCACTAGTGCGCAAAAGTCCGCTTGCTCGCCCCTGCCATAATTTATTATATTTATCGTATCAGTCTGTGCGCTAAGCTACCCCCACAAATGCGCGCCAACCACCGTCTATTAAAAGAAAATAGGTTTTTAAAAAAACACGTGCACGTCAATGTTTTTGTCAATTTAAACTAGATGAGGACAGTGTTTCCCAGCTAACTACCCTGAGAAGAAACACCGAAATAAACTCAGAGGTCAAATTCTCTTTAAAAGTACATTCAGAAAACACGTAGTGGTCAAATCATATGAGAACTATGCAGATTAGTATTTGAGATGGTTTTTTTTTTTCAGGAAAAAAAACCAGACAGATTTGTGTGCACCTGTCCAGTCAGTACAAGCATTTGCCAGTATAATTTATGTAGCTTAACCCTGGACTACTAAGGAGCTCAACGCGCTTTGTTTGTTAGTTTAGGAGTTTTTAAGTTAAGAGTTGTTTGGTTACTTCTAGACAAGCGTGTTCTATGATCAACCACCTCAATATCATGTGAAGGCGTCAGTGATAAATTAGCGGCACAGCTGTCATCGGTAAGGTTCTCTGGTAGTGAGTTCATAGCCTAGAATTAAAACAACAATTACACTTCTGAATCACTTTTATTATATATTTACTAAAAGATTTATGATACATACACGTGGATGGATAGAGAAGGAGAGGGAGGCCAAAGAAAAGATGGATGAATTGTGTGAAGAGTGATATGAAAGAAAAGGAAGTTAGTGATAGTATGACGAGTGACAGGGCAGAATGGAAGAAGAAAACGTGTTGCACCGACCCCAAATAACACGGGACAAGGGCAGGAAGATGATGAATCAGTTTTATTTCAGTTGAAACAGAAATAGCATCTAAAAAACACAGGTGGGGTTTTAATTAGTAAAAGTCTGACAAGCACTCACCCCGGTACCAAGGACCCCACCTTCTCACTTAACCCCCCGGTACTAAGGAATCAATAAACCCCCGATTTCTGATTTTACCATTTGAAGATGAGTATTTCTTAAACTCTAGCTTGAAAACCAGTTACAATTTTGCATTTATGTAGGGTTTTAATACGTTTTAAACTCAAAATATTTAATTTAAAAACCGCCCCGAATGTCTTCATCATCATCATCATCATCATCATCATTTCAGCCGAAAGACGTCCACTGCTGGACATAGGCCTCCCCCAAGTGTCGCCACAATGAACGGTCCTGTGCATCTCGCATCCATCGGACTCCCGCCACCGTTACCAAGTCATCGGTCCACCTTGTAGGAGGCCTTCCAACGCTACGTCTTCCGGTACGTGGCCGCCATTCCAGAACCTTTCGGCCCCAACGGCCATCTGTTCTGCGAGCAATGTGCCCTGCCCATTGCCACTTTAGTTTGGCGATTCTTCGTGCTATGTCGGTAACCTTGGTTCTCTTGCGGATATCCTCATTCCTGATTCGATCACGCAAGGAAACCCCGAGCATAGCCCTTTCCATTGCCCTTTGGGTGACTTTAAGTCTTCTGATGAGGCCCATTGTAAGCGACCACGTTTCGGAGCCATATGTCACCCGAATGTCTTATTATCGCAAAACTGTCATAATCACCAAAATTATCCTATTTGATATTATGACAGCTCATTTTATTTTTCCAGCCCTGTTGTTTACAATAGTCTTGAGTTGGTCCTTTTTTGCAGATCCACCAGATTACTTATAAAATCATAAACGCGAACATATTATTTTTTTATTTGAATAGACACTTGTGTACTTCGAAGAAATGTTTTTCTTCAAGTTCTTAGAAGATCTTTGCTTGTGTGTTTAATTCATTTAAATATCATCTTTAGTTCTTAGTTACCGGTAATATTGTTTCGAGTATCTACCGAGAAAACCATTTATTGTGGGGTTTTTTGTTTATGTAATTCGTGCAATTGTAATATTATTTATGTGGTTTTCAGTAGTAGGTAACATCTCATAACCATCAACAACAATGAGGTAAGTAATTCCATGAAATTGTTATAGTACCATATTGCTAAGAAGACAAATTTTACCTTGAATTGGTTAATAGATAGATATTAAGTAGTAACAAGTGTTAGGGTACAAACTTACCTATGTAGGTACTTAAAAAGTTCAATTACAGAATCAAGTCTCGAAGATTTTTCTGAATTGCATAAAATAAATTTTTAGGTGGCCTAATTACAATTTTACAGCTTTCAAACTTTTTCCTATATCTACTTGTGCTATGAGACCTTGCTTATGTCTTGAAGATTCTAGGCCAACGAGAAGCACCCTTTAGGTTTTGATTTCCTAGCGAGTGTTAAAATATGCGCCTAAACGGAGCATGAACGGCCTTATTTTTACATTGCGTTGATATAGAAGTTTAATTTTTTCACTTCTGCCTGGGGTAGTAGCCCTGAGTATTTGTTTTAATTTTAGCTTCATATCTTCACGCGTTTCTGAGAGATAGGGTCTTGATAGGCGGACAACAAAGTGATTCTATAAGGGTTTCATTACCGACCGACCGGTTTTACCGAATTAGGTACGGAACCAAAAACATATGATTGTCAGAAGAGTTAAGACGACTGTCAAAGATTTGTATGTTTGTTTGTCATGAACAAACTAGACCAATTTTTAAAACTCTTTGACCAGTAAAATTCTACTTTATTACTGAGTGACCTAGGCTATATATTTTCTACCTTCACACGGGCGATGTCGCCGGTTGAAGCTAGTTTTATATAATTAAATATGAAATAGGAGTTTGTTAGGAATAAACCCTACAGTTAACGCGCATAAGCTTTTACTTTATCTCCACTCCCCACAATATAACGTCTAACTCAAAACTAAAATGCTTACAAACACAGTAAAATAAATCTTACCTAACATATACACGTAATTTAACTAAATAAAACATTGTATATTCATATCACGTAGTCAGTTCGTATAGAACAGAAGCTCGCTAGTATCAGATCGGTCTCAAAGAACCCGCTAGACTCTAGATTATATCACTAAATGTGTGGGTTTATCATTTATGTTCCAGTTGCTACCTTAATCGGAAAAGATACGAGTATGTTGTAGCTTATATATATCAAGGCAAACCAAATAAGTTTTCAATGCATAAGAATATCAGCCACCTGACTCCTGGTACAGGTCATGGTCTGGAGCGAGGAGGAATAGCAGGCGGTCGCCTCCTTCTGCGAAGCAGTAATGCTAGCGACGGTGGCGGCAGCACGAGTTTTTTTTGATGTGGGAAATCACCCAATGATTTCTCCCGAGAGAGCGTGTCCTACTCCTGTTCTTTCTTTGCCTTGCGTTCCATGTCCCTGGGTTTCCCTTTCGGAAGTCAGACCATATGATAGCCCCAATAGGCTTCGGCTCTACTGGGCCCCACGGTTCTCCTGACATCTCTTTGAGGCGCGCGTGGAACACTACGCGCAGTCGACTCGGGCTGTCTGAACGACCGGGCGGTTGATCGGTGAGCTACCCATTGCTCGTCACCCGCATGTCTACGTCGCCAACGGTGGCTGAAAATCGCCCGGTGGCTGGGGCGTGAGAAAGTCCATTCATGAGCTATTTCCAGTCATGGGCTATTTTTTCTTTGATAATTGACTCAGCTAGTTTAAATATATATTTTTCAGTACAGCTACTCGAAAAGCTACTCCTACCACTCTTAGCCAAGCAATTTACTATTTTCCGCACTAGTGCGGAAAAGTGCGCCAGCTCGCAAATAAACTGTGGCGGGCTTTTTATTACATTTATCGTACCGAGTCGACGTCATACCCCGTTAATTTATTTCTTCGTATCTAAAACGTCGTTTGATACACGTGGAAATTTGTCACTGCAGCATTCGGCTCCATAACACCCTCGCTTGCGAATTCCGCCTCGATCGCAAAGATAAAGTTGCTCCAGTTGTATCAAAGTATATTTCGAGCTAATGCCTTGTACTGACAAAACCTGTTTTTGAAAAGAGAATTTGAAATTAGAAAGACTGCTCTAATGCTCAAGTCTTCAAACTAAAGTTAAGTTTGACAGTTTGTCTTCAACTTCAAAGTCGTCTCGTTAATAGTGCTTTTTTATTATTTATAGGCTCACGTTTGAGTTTTATCTCAGCTAAAGTATTTTTTTCTGTGGTAGGAATTCATTAAATATCTCCTTTTGCTCTGGGTAGAGCGAGACGGAGTGTCAGACACTTACTGACTAATAAAACCCATCTGTGTTCCTTCAGTTACCCTTTGCATTCCAGGGCCACGAAAACTCTTTCGAACCAAACCTTTTTTTTTTCGATGAGAAAATCATTCAAAAACATCCCCCGCTCTTGGGAGGAGCAAGAGAGTGTGTGTCAGACTTTTACTGACTAAAAACCCACTATTGTTCCTTCGTTGCCTTTTTTCGTAGGCTTCGACCCTGCTGGGCTCCTACGGTTTGATCACATCTCCTTGAGGCGCGCGTGGAACAGTACGCGCCTTCGACGACTTGAGCTCGTAGCACCTATAAGACAGTGAAAAAAAAAATTGATTACTCATTCATGCTCAATTACCGAAACGTATTTAAATGCTATTTGTCACACGGCTATTTACTTTAATAGCACATAGAATACGTTTTAATCTGGGAGTATATTCCCTTGTGTTAATTTTCTTAATTCTTTATTGTACGTAAAACTTATTATTAAACACAGTGATTTGACAATCCATAAACAAAGGCGAGTTTTACTCAACAACGAGTTTTCTCCTAGCAAACCTGTGAGTGGCAGAGAGAGAGATCACATTCGAGGGTAGGATCCAGCAGGGGCGCCGGCTTTTAGAAAATCTCATGGGTGCTCATGCTCATTTGATGACTCGAAAAAGTGGCGAAGCGTGAGAAGAGAAATGCACAATGATCGACTGACAAATAAATAAATATCCTACCTACATACTACGGAATAACGAAGGTACCACAAACCCAACACAAATATCTGTTTCATCAACAAACATTTGTGTTGGTGCGGGAATCGATCCGCGACCCTTGCGTCTGAACCAGCGCTGTAAACCACTGCGCTAAACGGGTCGTCGGGTAATGAAAAAACACCCATTCCTAAATGGCGATTACTGATCTGTTTCTTGATGTCTATTCTCAGGGGTGCTCGGTACCCACTGTTTATTTCTTATGGGTGCTCGAGCCCCCAAAGCACCCACGGAGTCGGCGTCCCTGGGACCCAGTGCATTATACAAACGTACATAAATACGTAATAATTTTCTACTTTCACACGGCTAAAGCCGCTGCTAGCAACTAGTTTCAAATATAACACACAGACGCTAAACTTCCTCACAATAATTCAGATATTCACTAACAAAATGAACCCTAACTCCGAACAATATGTTTTATTATCTTACCGAAATGAACCTTCATTTTTACAACAGAATCCGTGGGGGCGATATTACCCGTACGTTGTAATAAAGAAACACATATTCCGTACATGACTGTCGACATGATTGCTGGCGATATTACCCGCGGGCCGAGGAACACGATAATGTACCGAAAAATTGGTAACCATAACGCCAGGGTGTTGGGAACAATTTTTCAGCTTCTTTTAACTGCACATTTACTTTTGAGATGATTATTGTTATGTATACACTAATAATATTATAAAGAGGTAAAGTTTGGTTATTTTGTTTGTAGGAGATAATCTCTGAAACTACTGGTCCGATTGCTAAAATTTTTCACCGATAGAAAGCTGTTTTATTCCTGAGTGACGTAGGCTATATTTTATCTAGGTACGCGGGCGAAGCTTCGGGCAAAAGCTAGTCTGTTATGTTTAGTAACTTGTTAGCCTGTGCCAGCGTAAAAGTAAAATTTATATGTTACAAAGCTTTGATTGGCGAGTTGCTCTAGGGGTCAGTGGCCCTTACTGCTATGCTGGAGGTCGTGTGTTTGATTCCCACCCAAGACAGATGATCACGATCTCTTGTTCTGTGTCTGGGTGTAATTTATATTTAAATATGTTTATTACTTGAGCATAATCAGTTTTATAATATTCCCACTGCTGGGACTCCATCCTGGTGGAGCAATGGTGGATAATCTTTCAACGCTGCGTCTTCCAGTGCGCGGTCAACACTCTAGAACCTTTCAGCCCCAGAGACCTACGAGCAATGTGCCCTGCCCCCCTAGCTAAGTTACAACCGTTTTGTTTCGATTTTCTTTTCGTTGATTGCGTCGAGTCGGCCACGCCTCTTATTCCTTTGTTCTGACCACATGACCGAGCGTTGAGATGACGTCAGAAAGGAATCGGAGGCGTGGCCGACTTGAGGCGATCAACGAAAAGAGAAACGAAACAAAACGGTTGTAACTTGACTAGGGGGGCTGCTCACTGCCATTTAAGTTTAGCGATTCTTCGAGCTTATTCATTAATACAAAGTTCATTTTTGCCACAGAGCTTTCACAATTTCCTACATTTACCTAGGACAAAAACACACGTGTAACTCTATAATATACACATAAAATGTATGTATTTAAAAAATAATCTTCACCAGAAACAAAACCTCCGCTACCTTAATAAATGCTCTGAACGTTAACATCTCAGTACGTGGTACCCTCCCCCTCACCCCTTCCTTACTTAGCATCCCTTTGAGCTGCTCTAAGTAAGATCTTTATTTAAATTGATATAAGTAACGCCGCTGTGAACTCTTGCCTTTAACATGGATTAGGTGATACAAGTTCGCGATGGCAATAGATGTTGTGACGTGACGTAGGTATGTACATAGATGGCGGGTACTTGTGTCGTGTGTAAAGGCTGGTTTATGCTGGTATGTAGTGCTTCGCAATATGGCTACAATGGCCACAGCTTATCTATATATATAAAAGGAGAAACTGACTGACTGACATATCAACGCACAGCCAAAACTATTGGTCCTAGGAATGTGTAATTTTGCACAAGGATTCCTTTTATGACGTAGGCGAGCACTAAGAAAGGATTTTCGAAAATTCACACCCTAAGGGGATGAAACGGGGGTCCAAAGTTTGTATAGAGAAACCTTCTTATCCGCGGGCGAAGCCGCTGGCAGAAGCTAGTCTATATATATAAAAGGAGAAACTGACTGACTGACATATCAACGCACAGCCAAAACTATTGGTCCTAGGAATGTGTAATTTTGCACAAGGATTCCTTTTATGACGTAGGCGAGCACTAAGAAAGGATTTTCGAAAATTCACACCCTAAGGGGATGAAACGGGGGTCCAAAGTTTGTATAGAGAAACCTTCTTATCCGCGGGCGAAGCCGCTGGCAGAAGCTAGTCTATATATAAAAAAGGAGAAACTGACTGATTGACATATCAACGCACAGCCGAAACTATTGGGACTAGAAGCGGGAAATTTTGCACAAGGTTTCCTTTTATGACGTAAGCGAGGACTAAGAGAGGAATTTCCAAAATTCACCCCCTAAGGGGATGAAACGGGAGTCCAAAGTTTGTATGGAGAAATCTACTTTTATAAGCGGGCGAAGCCGCTGGCAGAAGTTAATTGGTTATACTACGATAGACATAACCAGTCATTATTTGCTGGCACGGTTGGTGTAACGGTTGACGATAGACAGCTGCGCTGCGGGTCGCAGTTTCGATTCCCGCACGGAACAAATATTTGTATTTGTAGGTCAAACAAATTTTGCAGTGGGAAATCATCACTCCTTCTGGGTGGTTAGACTTTTACTGACTAAAACCCACGTGTGTTCCTTCAGTTGCCCTTTGCGTTCCAAGGAAACGGTAATTCTTTCGAACGATTCCGCAACCTTGGCAGAGTCCTTTGCTTGTGTTAAATATTAGTTATACACCACTAATTTTTAATTAGTACAAATATTTAAAGGGCTTATTTAAAAAGGTCTTGTTATTATTTAAGTAAAGTATCAGTAAATAACATTCATAAACAGTAAAGTTATTAGCGTTTGTTTGTATCCCAAAATGTCACTCAATTTATGGTGATATTGTACAGGCTATTTATTGATTATGAATTAATAAATGGTAATCAAAATGAAAAAAAAAAAACAATTGCGCGTGTATTTTCTAGTAGCAATTATTATGAATGATTGATTGATTCAATTATGAATCTACCAATAATTATGACAAATTTTTCGTGAACAATATAGGGATTTAGTTTTTTTTATTTTTGACTACACAAATAAATATGATCAGTAACGGGTAAGAATAGAGCCCCAATTTTTTTTTGTACTCTAAAAAAAATTGTGTTGTATAGATTTATAAAAAAATGTCTCGCATCCTAGTGGGGGGAAAAATAAATTCATTCCTAAATTACTCCTATATTTTGGGTTCGTTCACGAACATGTAAAACTCATATACACAATACTCCCCGACCCTGAAAACTATCTGTAGACCTTACAAATATTATTGCTCGCGGGAACCGACCGACTGCTTCTTCTTCAGGCTGTAATGATGAATGATGATGATTTCAACATGTTTCATACACGAAGAAGTGTGAACATATCAGATGACGTCATATTTATTTATTTCAAAAATTTTGAATATATACTCCTTATTTTTAATAGTGCCACTGTTTATACCGTAGCTTATATTATATGTAGTACTCAAAGCACAAGAGAATATGTCGACGTAATCGGCGATGAGGTTGAGAGTGCGGAGCGCCCTTTTCAGCGGCGCCTCGCGCAGATGGTTAGTTCGCGCGAGCGGTACCGCCAGCAGCTGCGGTTGCCGACGCCAACCAACATACCCGTCCGGCACGACCACCTCCACCTATCTAAAAGATATAAGTTACGAGTGTGAGTTGTCCCCTAACCCTCAGTTTATTATATCCGACCATACCCAATAATATATTATATAAGTCATGATACACTCCACACATTATGAACTAGCCCTAGCTATCAAGCAGAAGTTGTCTTTGTTTGAGTTTTGTATGCAGTACGCCTAAGCTGTGTTGTTGGCAACTTTACGCCGCTTGGCGGTTGCGGATTTTATTTTTATTTTGCTGGTGTTGCGACTTTTTGATTTATGATTGGTTTTTAGGTGTAAAGTAAGAAGCGTAGAGTTTTGAACTGTTTACCAAGCCACATAGACATTTTTCAAAATAATTATTGTCGTTATTTACATACTGTATGGATCAGAATGTTGGGATAGGAAAAAGATGGATGAAAAATTGCATGTAGCGGAGATGAGAATGTTGATCTGGATGCGTGGTGTGACGAGAAAGGACAAAAAAAATTAGTATATTAAAGAAAAGTTGAAGGGGAAACTTTTATGTCATTTGCGTATGGTCATTTGAAGAGGAGGAATGAAACGCATATTACTAAAAGAGTTATGAGTATACAAGTAGATGGATGGAGAAAGATTGGGAGGCCAAAGAAGAGATGAATGCATTATGTGAAGATTGATATAAAAGAAAAGGGAGTTAGTGATGGCACCAGGACGAAACTACTACTAAAAAAAATACTTTTTTTGCGATTCGAAAAAATCTTCGTAACTCAATTCCGGAATTGAACTGTTTTCATATCTACTAAGATCCCAGAGCTGTCTGACATAACTTATTTTCACATGAATGAAACCTTAGGTTCTCAACAGCGTGTCATGTGCTTTGAATACCTGTATGCTTGTGGAGCTCCCCCTTGGTGCCCCTGGGCAGGTACCAGGTGAGAAAGGGAACTAAAAATAACGAGTTACTTAACTTATTTTTTATGGCTGATTTTTATACGTTTTGTAGGATATTATTCTAAAGTAGTATCATAAGTGTCGGGTTCAAACCCAGCCAGGCGAATTACTTTGTGTAATTTATTTCATCACCACTGCTCTCAAAACGGTGAAGGAAAACATCGTGAGGAAACCGATATGTCCTAGAACCAAAAATTCAAAGACATGTGACATCCACCAACCCGCACTGGGCCCGCGTGGTGGATAACGGCCCTTTCCCTCTCCTAGAGAGGAGGCCTGAGTCCCAACAGTGGGAACATTAAAAGGCCGACTATGACTATGACTATGCTTATATTATTATCTATAGGCTCCCGCTTGGCCGCTATCTCATCCGATGATGTGGTGGACGATGAAGCACACTGGTCTAGAAGTAACCTATTATACTTTGTTTTTATTCCATCGATCTTTTTTCACCTCATTTTACGGTAATACAAAGACACAAAATACAATCAGGCGTCGAAGTGCTCTTCCACATCGCTGTCATCCAAAAATGGGCCCAGAAGGCAGCATTGCCACGTTGAATGGCAATGCTACCTTCTGATGCTAATTCTTTATTTCAGAAACCAGTGTTGATAATATTGTTCAACTATTGAAATGAAAGCTATTTCGATTGCGAATGTCTTACGCAATTAAATTAGCAGTTTCAAAAGTCTTTGCTGTTCGAAATCGTAATCTAAATCAATATTTGCATGATTGATTTCAAGCGAAGAATTTTTTTTTTATGGAGCTTACACAGTACGTGTTGCTCAACAAGTGTGAACAGTGCAAGCATCTTCCTGGGCTCAACTGTTCCATTCCAGACCTCATTTATTTGTTTTATGTTATACTAGCTGCCCTCCGCGGTGTCACCCGCGTCTATAGAAGCGTGATGTTTTATAGCCGATAAGGACCTATTACACTACGCGATATTCAGCACACGATATTCAGACTCTTACTCTTACAGTCTTATTTTTTGTTCCGAGTAAGACCGGTCTAACCCTTATTACACTACGCGACATCGACTAAGACTGTCTGAATATCGAGTAGGTAGTGTAATAGGCCCTTTAGCCTTCCTTGATGAATGGGCTATCTATGACAAAAGTAATTTATCAACTCTTCAGCTTTATTTTCTCTTTTTGTCTGGCCTGTTGTTCTAGTGGTTAGTGGCCCTGACTGCTATGCCGGAGGTCGTGGGTTCGATTCCCACCCAGGGCAAATGTTTGTGTGATGAGCACATTCATTTGTTCTGTGTCTGGGTGTAATTTATCTATATATGTATGTATTTAGATATGTAAGTATGTTTATCAGTTGTCTTGTACCCGTAACACAAGCTCTGCTTAGCTTGGGACTAGACGGCGTTGTGTGATAGTTGTGGAATATTATTATTATTTTATATAGTAGATTTAAGATCGACATGAAGAGATTGGTTCACAAATATTTTTCATCTTTTTTTTCTAGTTTTGTCTGTTTAGTCTCTGCCCACTAGTCTTTCCAGAGATTCTTCCCCCTCGCTGGCTCACCGTTACACTTTTTTTTTACTCCAACCTACAGTTGTTTCTAAATATCTATCTATCCTGCAAAATTTTCGTCAAAACATAATATAAAAAGTGAAGAAGAAAAAGTCTCATGTTTCAATAACAGCGGGGCTACCTTTATAAAGTTTTAGTTCACCAATAACTTCCACGTTATCGAATTAAATCCAAAAAAACAAGGAGAATCACTATAAATGTTCCTTTTTTTCACTAAAACGGACATCTTATAAACGAGTCCAAAAATAGAACGAAACGACCTTAAAACGTTCAGGGCTGTCGCATTTTTTTTTTGTAGTACCAGTATTTTTAATTTATGTTAATTTAATGCAGTAGTTTTTTTTTATTATTATGCATGTAAATGCTAACGGGATCCGTTGATAAGAGATCTTTTAATTATGAATGTAATTTTGGTGTTCTTAAATGTAATTGAATGAGATAAACTTAAAGTTCACACAACCGATTGAACACGCTATTTGATTTGTTCAAGTGATAGTTTCAACGTTAAGTACGTGATTAGACTTGAGAGGTATTAACACGTTATTTACTCATTACCATCCCTAATTACATACTCGTATATATCAGTTCCTCCAGTTCTATTTATAGGGTAGGTTAAGGCTGGGAAGGGATTAATTAGGAAGTCTACAACATTATCTTACGATCGCGTGTATTTGAATAAAATTATGTAATTTTTATTTTTTAAACTTAAGCTTAAATCGTTTAACTGTAGTCTTGTTTTTTTGTGTTATATCACACTGTATTCTGTGAATGCTGGTTAACCTGTAAATAATTAGCGACTGTGTATACCTAAAACATGCTGTTTACAGAAGCTGTTGGTTTTACCTTAATATATAAATATTTTCAGCTTTGAAAGCTCCCACAGACGATATATTACGACACAATAGTTCCAAAATGAAGCCTTTAAGCTGGGCGCAAACGGGCCACCGACCACAGCCACCGGTGGCTGTCGCGCGCTACCACCACATTTGTAACAGTGTCAGAAGCAAGAGACAGCCACCGGTATTCGGAAGCCACCACATTTGATAACATATTGATGTTGCGTACGATACGTAGAACGGTTAACTGCGCGAAGGGTGGAGCAGAGCGACATTGGTGGGTGTCGGCGTTTGTGTGGCCCATAGCGACCATAAGTGGCGAGTCGCAGATACTGCTGTAGCGAGTGGCCGCCACCGGCTATACGTGTGCGGCTCGGCTATAAAAAATAAATGAAAAGGTGTGTTAAATCGCTGTAGCCGAGCCATTCATATAGAACACCGTCTCTGAAAAAGCGTTGTCGCATTATCACACCGCATTTATCTGCGAGAGAGAGCAACTTATCATTAGACGGAAGTGATGACAACCGAATAAATAATGTTCTATTTTTTTAATGTGCTTAAAAAAAGTATTGATAATTTGGAGGTATGTGGAACAGAGAGTAAAGCCCCACAAACCTCTATTGAAAAGGGAGGATCCTCCGGCCAGACGGGATGTTATGTCTGGTGGGCAGCTGCCCGATAGATGATTTCGGGCTGTCGTATATATTCAAATCGTGCAGAGAACTTTGATTGCGCGATGCAGGATTAGTTCTTATGTGACGCCATAGATGTCGCTACATCACTCCCCCCGGAGATCGGAGATCGATGGTTCTTGATGCGTGCCAGGCCAGTGGTAGGTTGGTTCCAGTGGGTCGGAATCGAATGCCGCATAGTTCTCGCTGAGTCAGAACTGTCTGCGGTGATGCCCCAGTGAGTCGGGGTGGTGCTATCCCAGTGAGTCGGGTTGATGCCCCAGTGAGTCGGGGTGGTGCTGTCCCAGTGAGTCGGGATGATGCCCCAGTGAGTCGGGGTGATGATGTCCCAGTGAGTCGGGATGATGCCCCAGTGAGTCGGGGTGGTGCTGTCCCAGTGGGTCGGGATGATGCCCCAGTGAGTCGGGGTGATGATGTCCCAGTGAGTCGGGGTGATGATGTCCCAGTGAGTCGGGATGATGCCCCAGTGAGTCGGGGTGGTGCTGTCCCAGTGAGTCGGGATGATGCCCCAGTAAGTCGGGGTGATGATGTCCCAGTGAGTCGGGATGATGCCCCAGTGAGTCGGGGTGGTGCTGTCCCAGTGAGTCGGGATAATGCTCCAGTAAGTCGGCGTGATGATGTCCCAGTGAGTCGGGATGATGCTGCAGGCTCCAGTGAGTCGGAGTAGTGCTGCTGGCTCCAGTGAGTCTAAGCGGTGCTGTGCGACGTAGTGCTTGACTGCTGGCGTCGACCAGGAGAGGTTCTTCGTAGCTCTTCATGTGACTGGCCGAAGGTGTAGTGTGCTTCGCCAAGGTCGCTGATGAGGCTGAGGGTGATGACCAGGTATGACCAGGTAGGCATGCTGGTGGTCAGGATTCCCTTTATAGCCGTGGGTGCTGTCTGTATGGCTCGCTGCTCGAAAGCTTGGGGAAGTGATGACGACATCACGAAGTAGTGGTTGCACGAAGGCTGCGCTGACGTTCATTGTCGAGGGTCACCAGTTTGGGGTATGTGGTATTCAAATCGTGCGGAGAACTTTGATTGCGCGATGAAGGATTAGTTCTTATGTGACGCCATAGATGTCGCTACAATAACATTATTTGTCACAAAATAAAAGAAAACTTAGCCGTATCAACCCTACCCATAGTTCTACTTTTATACCGGAGTGTTCTGTAGAGATAGTGACAGTACAGTTTTATAGCACATTGAGCAATTTTAACGTGGTAGTTAGTTCCACGCAGGTTCTCCTTCCGGCCTTGTTGGAAAATATGTGCCATCTATTTTGAGTTCAGACACGTAGGTAGTTGAGTGAAGTGGAAAATCATCATGATTCTACCCGAATGAGTATTTTCAGCAGTATCTAACTAGCTTCTAAGTTTTGCCGGCTGGAAAATAGAACATTATTCCGAAGTAAGTACATTACTTTACCTGGGATAAAAAATTCATTCAAATCCAAATATCTCCCTTCATTTTTTAGGGTTCCGAACCTCAAAAGGAAAAATCGGAACCCTTAGAGGATCACTTTGTTGTCCATCCAACAGTCTGACTGTCTGTCAAGACCCTTTATCTCGGGAACGCGTGGAGATATCAAGTTGAAATTAAAATCATATACTCAGGTCTGTGGTCCCTTGAAGCTGTGAAAAAATCAAACTTCTAAGTTAACGAAAAAAAAGATACGGCACTTTATGGCGCAAAAAACGTATATTTCGACACTTTCAAGGGAATCAAATTCATAGGGTACGTCCTGTTGACCTTGAATCCTGAAATTTAGTATGAAGCAAGGTCTCATAACACAAATATAGAAAAAAATCTGAAAACTGTAAATTTGTAGTTATGTCACAAAAAAATTTGCGACATATTGAAAACTAAGATATTAAACACATTACTAAATAGTCAAGAAGACTTTTCATTTATCAATCATTATAATTAAAGATTATCTACAGCGTTTTGAAATTTCCGATTTCCCTAAATACAGGCTCAAAGGTACATACATACACGTCGGCCATATTGAAATTACAGCCAATCGTAGGCATATATTCAGTAACGAAGCCAATCGACCGGAATCCCCACGAGCCCACACCAGATATCTAATATCAAATTATATTTATGATCCAACCCGATCCTTGATTTATGTTTCACGGTTTTTTTTTTACACGTAATTATAACTCGGATTTTTATTTATTTGAACTTAGGAAAGAGGATTCTTGAATATATATTACTAGGTAATTTCTGCTAGCTGCTTCGCCTACGTGAAATATATAGGTATTTATTTTATGCGGTTTTTTAAAAATAAGTGTGTGACTTTTATGCAGTGATTCGAAAGAAAGTCACATCAGTGATGCTTATAACATGGATTTTTATTTATTTGGACTTGGGAAAGAGGATTCTTGAATATAGGTTACTAACTTTTGCCACAGAAAATGTGTGACTTTCATGCATTTTTTTGCACAGGACACGGGTTAGTGACAATAACATCCATAGACATCGCATAGACTGTCAACAGTGGTTGAGAGTCCTTACTCCCCTATTCTGAGGAACTATGTGGAGAGAATGGTCAGGTAGTTTACTGCTTGCTGTATTGTTCTCTGCACATCTTGTCTCAGACACCCACCTCACTGGATGTTTTTCTTATTTTTATTTTTGTGTCTCTGTTTGTATTACTAACACTAACTTTAAGTAATTAGCTTACTAACCAAGTGGACCATATTGTTGTTTTTTTAAATAAAAATTATTATTATTTTAGGTAGGTATGTCACACCCTGTTTTTTTAAGTGGAAAATAACCCAATGGCTTTTCCCGATCTAAGGCGGAGCGAGAGGACGTGTCAGACTTTTACTGACTAAAACCCATTGCTTTTGTTCTGTTTCTTCTTTGCCTTGTAGTGGAAGAAGTCATTGGATTATTTTCCATCTATAAAAACCCTCTGATCCTCTTTAAGTCTACACGTCAACCCACTCCTTGTTCAATGATATGTGAATTTCGACCTTCATACAGAACACGCCTGACTGACCAGCACGTGCACGATAAGATCACAGTATAGGTCCCAGTTGTGGATGTGGCAAAGGGATTTGATCAGGTGCTTGCTGATACCAAACCTTTGGCCGTCTCAAAGGACCAAATGGGAATTTAAATGGACTCGTTCTAATGAATTGACTATATTTTTTCATTAATTTTAATAATAATTATTATTATTAGCTGTTAAGGCGTGTTTAATAGTGCATGTAGTGCTCATCTTTAAGTGATGGGGCACTTAGACTAAAGATCGAATTGTTTTCCATTATATTTAATAGTGTACTCGTTGTTGAAGAGCCAATTAAAATAAAAAAATAATTAATCGTGTAATTCTATTCTTATAATAATCCCACCATCCTACACGACGAGAATCTTGTGAAAACTGAGAAAGAGAAACAAATCAAATATCTTGACATAGCACACGACAATTTCGAGTAGTGAATTGTGGACTTGGCTTGGCCTATTGTTGTCTTATTTTAAATAAAATAAAATGAAAAATAATTGTAATTGTGCCTGTTGTCGTGACCACAAATTATCTGATGGCCAAAAGCCTCAACGACCACCTGACAAAGCTGTCGTTGCGCGGTTGGCGAAAAAAAAAATACAATTATGTGGACCTAAACAACTAAAGAGATTATAATAACTTTATTTTAAAAAGACAATAATCATGTTACCATGGATTAGTGAAATATCCTTCAATATAATTTTCTGATAATTATTTCATTGCACGTTAATGTACGAGTACCTAGCCTTAAAACTAATACTGCAACTCACATTCGAACCAGAACGAAATAATTGAAAAGACAAACAAGTTGCCTTTACTAGGAAGAACCACCTTCAAGCATTCACGCAACTAACTAATACACCAGTATTTACAACACCTAGATAAGTTGCTAATGAACCAATATTTTGTTTACAGGTACATATTATCACTGAGGAAAATATACCCGGTATCAGCGGATTGGTAATGTACTACTACTACTTTAATGGAACGGAAATTTATATAACGAGTGCATGATTTTAATCAATAATTAATTTAATTTCAACTGCTATGCTTTATATTTGCACGCCGAAATTAAAGGCAGAATAAGAGATCTATTTCATTTATGTTGTCAACCTTCTGTACCTTATTTACGCAAATAAACGATTTATTTATTTATTTATTTATTTATTTACTATCATAGTAATTTGTACTAAGGGTGTAGCGACATCTATGGCGTCACATAAGAACTAATCCTGCATCGCACAATTACAGTTCTCCGCGTGATTAGAACATTTAGAAACAGTCCGAAATCATCTATCGGGCAGTTGCCCACCAGACATAACACCCGTCTGGCCGGATAATCCTTCCTTTTCAACGGAGGTTTGCGGGACTTTACACACTGGTCACAGCGAGACGCGATGCGAGGATGCTTGAAAAGGTCAGATGCTCCACATAGGTGCCGCAAGGTGCCTCATAGAAGAACGGGTAACCTGGGTAGCTCTGTCGTTGGCCTCGCTTAAGCCGTAGAAGGTGCAGGTGGTTTTGCATGCTGATGTGACGCATATCTATGAAGAAGCCCCACTGGCACTGTGTTTATTTATTTTAAGACTTTTTTTTTTCGGTGGGAAAATCATCTAATGACATCCCCCGCTCTTGGGCGGAGCGCGACATAGTGTCAGACTTTTACTGACTAAAAACCCACATCTGTTCCTTCTTTGCCATCGTTCCAGGGCCCCAGGGTTCTCTTTCGCATCACCCATGGCCTCAGTAGGCTTCATCCCTGCCTGGCAGGGGCCCAAACCGTAGGGACGGTTTTGCTGACATCTCCTTGAGGCGCGCGTGGAACACTGCACGCCGTTGACAACTTGGGATCGGTCCGTACTGTTACCGGACGGTCGGACGGCAAGCTACCCATTGCTCGCCGTCCGCAAGCCAGCGCCTAAGGTGGCTGGAAATCGGGATCGGGATCGCGGCGGCTGGGGAGTGAGGGCCGTTCTCTCGTGGACTAACAAATAACAATAAGTTCAATCCAGCCCACGCTCTTTCAGTTGTTTTGCAACTTTAGGCATTTCAATTTTACTATCTGGTATTATGTATCATATTTTCATATCATGCACTAAAATGGATATGACGATGTCAATTTGCCGTATTGATATCAGTGTAGGCGAGCATGATCTAGATTTTGGTGAAGAAACTTCTATATAGGTTTATTGTTATTTTCAAGGAACAATAAAATGGACATTGGTCAAAGTTTAAAGATTAAAAATATAGTACTTGAATGAAACTTTTCTGGATTTATAATTGTATGGTTTTAAGATAGAGACAGGGATGATTTAGTGTATTCGTATTTATATAATTAAAGTTTGAGTATTGTTTTTTTTTTACATTATATTCGAAAAAAACACGAATCCAGGATATCTGAAATCCTTGCCAGAGCTACAAAGCTGCTCTGAAGAGTTACCGTGGGCCTTGTAAAAGGGTGACTGAAGTAACAAGTGGGTTTTAATTAGTAAAGGTCAGACCTTTCGCTGGATTCATTTGATGATTTTCCATATAAACAAAGAATGACTGATTTAAAAATTTGAAGTTGAGAATGTGTAACTAATTCTACCTTAGCCAAAACTCTGTCAAACTTTGCCATTAAAGAAGAATTATCCATGTTATTAACTCTAAAATTGTTTAAAACCGACACCAAAGTGTTGTTAGGATAAACGACATAAAAATCGTTCTTTTGTACAAAAATTTTCTGTTCCTATTAAAATAAGTGATTAAATTTTTTATTTATGTACAATATGTTTTACACGATTATTTCAAAAACACTTAACTAATTAAAGCTATATATACACTAAATGCTACTCCTAACTAAAATATGGCGTCATAAAACTCCTCCGCATCGTTGTCGACTGGAATTGTGCCCAAAAGGCCGGCAGCGGCATTGCCACGTTGTATGGCAATGCTTAATCTCTAACCGAAGTAAAAACCAGCGAAGTGTCAACTAAGCATTTGGATAGTTCTTTAAAAAGCGTATGAGCACTTTGGGGTTGAATCTCTTGGGCCGACAACCCAAGAGTTCAACGCCAAACGGCTCAAAAATATAACTGCCGACGTGGTTGTTATATTTCCGCCAGCACAGCACGATGAGCTAGGAAGATAGGATGGCGCAAGAGTGTCGACACAGGTAAAAATAAGAAAAAAAGTCACTGACCACTTATTGCCGATCAAAAAAAAGTAATAACAAAATCGAATTTTTTAAGACATTTATAACAAAAACGTTGAGGTTGTGCCTATAATTACAACGAACGCATTGCACAAGAGGCGTGGCAAGGACGCCGGCCGCTCGCGAGCGACACATGCCTGCATTATGCAAGTGTTACACATTTTAATGTTTTTCGCACAAACGCACGTGCTCGTGGGTAGCGAAGGAATTTGGCCGAAAGCCTTCCTACGCTTTTGCCTTATATTGTTAGTTATGTTTATCTATATTAGTTTACTATGCCTATTTCCTTTTTAATCAAATTTATTTGACTAGCCTGTTGGTCTAGTGGTTAGTGGCCCTGACTGCTATGCCGGAGGTCGTGGGTTCGGTTCCCACCCAGTACAAATGTTTGTGTAATGGGTTTAATTTATCTATAATATGTATGTATTTAGAAATATTTAAGTATATTTATCAGTTGTCTATTACTCATAACACAAGCTCTGGTTAGCTGGGACTAGACGGCGTTGTTATATGAATATTGTATTATTATATTATATTATTGTTTACTTTTTACTAAAGCGTTCAATTCGTTCGTTTCGATTTTTTTAGATCAATACAGTCCAATCAGTAAGATTAAAAATAACTACTTATTTTTAAGCTCACATAATTGTTATAGAGTCATAAAATTAAAATACGGTTTGTTCATCCACTGTTGATACTCTTAATATGCCACACACAGGTATTATGAAATATTTTTTTAAATACACGAATTAATGAAAATTGTGCATACAAATCCAAAAGTGAAAGAGTAACAAACATTCTCTCTCTCTCTCTCTCTCTCTCACACACACACACACACACACACACACACACACACACACACACACACACACACACACAAGCATTTGCCTTTATAATATTAGTGTAATAAAGAAGTACCCACATAATACGTACAAGTATTTTTAAGTAAGCTATTGCAAGAACGCCTAGTAGCATATTATTATTTTTCCTATCACAGGCAATCTACAGTTGCTTCATCAATATATCAGCGATAATTCCGTCATTTTATTGAACCTCATTATTTATTACAGACAGCAAAAAGGCATTAAGATCACATAACTACACAAATATTACGATTTTGCCCGAGAAAGTCACATTTGCGTACAATGGATTATTATAAGATTATTGGACTAGAACAAACTATGTTATTGGAAACATATTTTTTTTTGTGTGTGCACACAAATGTTGAAATATATGAATGGATTAAAAATGGTAATATTTGACATTTGCAAAAACGACATTATTTATTTTTCGTGTATTTAAACGGAACAATGACATAAAATTTGTTTTTGTATATTTAAATCTAAGTTATGGACATTGTTGATTTTATTTAATGACATTTTAATTTATTGACCACTTTATTATTTTTTTTTTAATCCTGTGATTATTTTATAAGTTTTGATAATTTTTATTTAATGAAAGTATATAGGTACTACTAAAGATAAATGCAGTTTTAACACAAAAACATTTCTTTACAACACTTTTTGATTAGCGTAATTAGAGACACAATAGAAAGACAATGAATGATGATGAATGGGGGTTAATAAATTAAAAACGATTCAAAAGTGTAGCACCGTAAAAAGGGGGGTGTGTTCTCCTTGCAGAAACACAGGTGGGTTTTAGTTAGGAATATTCTGACACGCCCTTTTACTCCACCCTAGAGCGAGAGAAGTCATTAGATGATTTCCCACTTCAGAAAAAAACATAGTTGGGACAAGGCTAGGTGGATAATTCATCTCAAAATAAAATGAAAACGATGAGTTAACAACAAAAAGATTTAAACTCACGTGATATAGTATTTTTTATCAAACCCATTAAATTGAGAGCACGTTTAAATATGGGCAGGTAAACCGTTTTTATCGATATTTATTATTTAACATCGATTAGCATACGGCCTTGATATTACAATATACACCTCACACACATAATTATTGAACCTACATGGACGCACACAAACGTATATAATTGTCTGGCTAAACATTGAGCAGACACGTCACATACCATCGAGACAAAAAAAAAATATCTTGACATACGACAGCGGCATAGAGCAGTGGTGGTCGAGTGGTAACGGCTCCGACTTACGAGTGTAATTCGCGGGTTCAAGCCCAGCCAGGCGCATTACTTTGTGTAATTTACTTTATTTATTTGTGGGACCGCGTGGTGGATTACGGCCCATTCCATTTCCTAGAGAGGAGCCCTGAGTCCTAGCAGTGAGAACATTAAAAGGCTGAAGGCATTGAAGGCTGATTATGCTATTATTCTATGCGGCAACGTATCAAGCCACGTTCAAACCATAAAAGAACTGGCGAGTAGCACCCGTGTATGCAGCCAGATTTTATTATTGACACACACGATTATTTTACACAGCATTTGAAGCCCTGACTTCTGAACTAGATTAACCTGTATTACAGAAGTCAGTGTCTTCTTCCATTAGTGACTGTTAAATATAATCGAAGTGACTCGTCCTTAAATATAATTCAAAAAGGAAAACATGCTTGAGAATAAAAAACTGGGCAAGTGCAACCCGGACTCGAGCACTGAGGGTTCAATGTGGTAATGTTAATTGTAGTACGATAGTTTTGGTATTTTGAGCCGAACTTGTGAATAGTTTTTAACTACCGTTGCACGTATTCATCATCATCATCATCATCATCATCACTTCAGCCGAAAGACGTCCACTGCTGGACATAGGCCTCCCCAAGTGTCGCCACAATGAACGGTCCTGTGCGTCTCGCATCCATCGGACTCCCGCAACCGTTACCGTTTTATATACCGTGTTTTATATAGATATATATACATATATTTTTATATATATGCCTTTATATAGTTTGCTTAATTTGTTACCAGTACACCGCAGACTACCCGCTTAATTTCTTGTTGCTTGAATTGTGTATCCATACTAATATTATAAATGTGAAAGTGTGTGTGTTTGTTTGTCCGTCTTTCACGGCAAAACGGAGCGACGAATTGATAAGATTTTTAAAGTGGAGATAGTTGAAGGGATGGAGAGTGACATAGGCTACTTTTTGTTTCTTTCTAACCCCCTACTCCCCTAAAGTGGGGGGTGGAAGTTTGTATGGAGAAAGCTACTTTTACGCGGGCGAAGCCGCTGCCAGAAACTAGTGGTAAATAAAAATCAAAATATTAAAGAATTTTATTTCTAGATAGGAATGTGCGTTAGGTTAACGATATCTTAAGAGACTTATAATGACACATATAAATAATATTGTCCTATTTTACCAAATTGTCTCGCTACTATCTAATTACTATTTCAATTAACTTAAATTTCAATACTATTATAATAAATAAGATTAAAATTTATAGCTTCTATAAATAAACTAGTTAACGTTTGTTGTTAGCCGATGTCGCTTAAAATCGTAAATTTGTGAGGAAATGAAAATTATGGTATGGTTTTAAATGTATGATTTATTAGCGCATTTTAATTAAATTAAATTAGCCATTAATTGGATCAGTAACGGGTAGTGTTATTATCAAAGGTCGGAATTAAGTTGAGTTATTCATATACTTACACTGATTTCATACAGCTTTGGAGGTATGTGGAACAGAAAGTAAAGTCCCGCAAACCTCCTTTGAAAAGGGAGGATTCTCCGACCAGACGGGTGTTATGTCTGGTGGGCTACTACTGCCCGATAGATGATTTCGGGCTGTTCTATACGTTGTAAACGCGCGGAGAACTGTAATTGCGCGATGCAGGATTAGTCCTTATGTGATGCCATAGATGTTGCTACAAGGCGAAAGAATAAAGTGGATATGCTTCAAATCCCGAGATTAATTTCAACGAGCAGACTGTTTTTTTATGACACTGTCAGAAATATAGCAGAAAATAAATTTTCTGTATTAATGTCGAGGAGGAGGAAGTGGATAAATTTGTTAACCTCACCTCAGTTGACGTAGAGTGATCATTTTAATGAAAAATACTAATAAAAATTGTAGGTTAATTATTTATAGTTTTATTTGTAATATTGTTGGTCACACGGGATTTTTTATTAGAAATCCCGGGAAGATCCATATTAATATCAAAACTTAGATGCAAGTACATTAATAACTCTACCTAATTCCGTCCCCTGGTTATGATAGATAGGGCAGTATGGAGTATTTGCTTCGGAATTACATATACTAAAATTGTAACGATACCGGGAAGGTGACCATGGCTCCTACGCAAGGATAACACGCAAAATCGTGAAGCGTTCCAACTTTTTATAGCTACCGTAGGCGTGGGCTTACGGACGACAAGCAATGGCTAGCTTGCCGTCCGGTCGTGCTGTAAAGGTCCCCGACCGAGCCTGAGTCGTCGACGGCGCGTAATATTCCACGCAGGGCTCAAAGAGATGTCAGCCAAACCGTAGGGGCCCAGCAGAGACGAAGCCTACCGGGGCCATGCGTTTACTTCCGAAAGAGAGATCCGTGGTCCTGGAACGCAACGCAACGTTTTTAAATTAGTCAGTAAAAGTCTGACATGCCCGCCCCGTTTCGCCCTAGAGTAAGAGAAATCATTGGATGATTTTCCATATTAAAAAAAGGCTACTAGTCGACTAACTCCATATATAACATGTAATAGGGGGAGGAAGATGATGATTATTATTAGTTCATCCATCACCGTCCGATTATAATTTAGGTGTCTGCAAGGCCAGAGTGAATAGGCTCTTAATAAACTAGTGCGCTTCATCATTAACGATCTCATCATTGCTTACCATCAGGTAGGATCGCAGTCAAGCACTAGTTTATATCGAACTAGCTTTAGCAGACTCTATCCGTTTCTTAAGACATTTTCTTTTATTTTTAAAAGACATGGGTGTACATTCAATCACTATTTTTGTAGGCGGTAGCTGAGCTCAATCGCCGCGGTCACGGTCAAAGATACAATAATCTCTTTGGCGCCACTAGGAATCAAATAATGACAACTACAAAGCGACCATTAAACCAAGACCCTATAAAGTGGCGCTAGTTATAACTGAAATAAGAAACTGTCACTCAAATTCAATATGTATTCTTTTACTTCCATATTCCATCGTGGACCTACATATATTGGTCAAGTTTCATATTTGCTGCATCAATTATTTTTTTTCGGCTACTAAGACTGGTTACTGGCCAGGACTTGATAAGATTTATTAAAATTACTGTAATAAAATAACTTTATTAAATCCAGACAATAATGTTATTAAGGGCGTGGTGTCTGTCAAATTATTATTTGTTACTAGTCTTATCGTATTGAAAGTAACTACTATCAATTAAAATATAATTGAATAAAAAATGTATAGCTATTTATTAGGTTAGCAACTTTGATTGGATTATAGTTATAATGTTTTAGGTGTTTTTTTTTTTTGACAATACGATGTCAGTTTTATTCGAGTATTTAGCATTTATTTCTAGTAATTTATAATCTTTATCTTAATCTCTTTAACTAAAGTCAAGACACCCCTTTTGAAACATATGTAAAAAGACATTTGTGTTTATATTATGCAAGGTAATAATAACGTATAGATTACAGATTTGTCGTACTATAGGGTGGATGCCGTATGTTTTGTTTTGATTCATAAAAGGTGAGTTTTCGTCGGTTAACTCGCTCCAAGTTGAATTAATGTTTTGAGTTTGGTGAAAAACTGTTATTAACTTAAGGTACTTAAATGTATGACAGAAAGTCATACGACTTAATATGTGCTCTAGCCAATACTCTTTCGATAACTTCAGCATTTCATTGCCCAAATAAGGCAACAGCCACAAAAATACAATGTTATCACAAAAAAAAACTTTTCCACACGCAAAACCGCAGCCATTACCTAGTCTCACATAAAAATGCATAAACCCATACATATATGGTATGGAAAAATAGTTTGGTAGTGGTCGGGTACCTTTCAAATTGCTATCAGGGTCAACCGGCCTCTCGTTATCACTGCGCCGTTTATCAGTGCAAGCCTACGTGCGCTTGCGCAACTCGCCGTGCGCAAACGGTTAACGGCCTATAGTTTAAAAAAAGAGCAGTGTTTTTTTTTTGTAATTCTACACATGTTAGCGTAGTAAGGCTTTGAGCAGTTGTTTATATGATTAACTGGTTACTGTTAGATGGTATTATCTCACTGCAAAAGCGTCTTTTCATGACTGCCACCTTCTTCGATTCATATCTTATGTAGACCACTGAGGCCGTAAACCATGATGTGTTAAAATGTCATTCGTGTGAGCGAGAAAGAGAGATGGCAAAGCAATACACCCTGTGGTGTACACTAAAATCCCTTTTTAGGGATTTATTTGTATCGTGACTTCGCGATGCGGTTGCATTAGTCCACAGCTCATTAGGTATACGGTAGACGTAAAAACTCACTAAATTATTTAGAATCAATTTTGAGAGGGTCATAACTTGATATTTAATAATTGTATGATTCTATTAGGATGTTAGCAGTCAATCAATTGTCTGCGAATTAACACTTGGTACTTAATGCGTCATTCTTTTTGTTATTTTGTAGTGATTGATTACTTTATTAATTGAAAACACTGACCTAGTATTACATGATAGGCAGTTTTAACTCGATGTGGTTTAGTGCTTTACCTACCATTACTCCTCGCTACCAACCATAGCCTGAACCAGCTCGGCGCAGCGTGAGAAGTCACTGCCGTCGATTGCCTACACGAGGACACGGCAGTGCTCCGCGCAAGCGGGCACACCTCCACCGTATGGTCAAACGTGTTTTGCGGGCGGTTCACACAATGGTGACACCCAGACGTTTCTTCCGCTTGAATCCGATGCAGGAACCTCCCGAACTTACCATATCCGGTGAGGACGTGCGTCATGCGGACGGTGAAGACGCCGTGACGCCTCTCCAGCCACTCCTCAAAGAGGGGACTTACCGCCATGATTATGGCACGCCCACAACAAAATAGGCTTAAAAGAAACTTTTTTTCACATATTTTATGTAAATGATCTCCCTTCCATACGGACCTAGTTCCAACCCTGGCTGGAATACATTTTTAGTAGCTGCACCAAATGTTGGACACATCATAGACCAACAGCCAATATTTGCACCAACCTCGCATAAATACTGCCATTCCAATTACCTAGTTATCAAGTAACATTTTATGACAAGCACCATACGTCGGCGCTTTGAACTCAAATAAGATCGTAAATATTATGGGATTGATATTGCCAACGGACTTAACTGGTTTAGTCTGAGGTAGAATAAAACCAATTTACTAGAATTTTTCAAACGTAGTGGTAATATCGTGGATCTATTTCTTACGTGTAAGCATTAAATTTATTTCTCTGAAAATGGTCCTTCGATCCGGATCCCAATAAAATAGAATCGGTACTTCGAGCCGGATCCCAAATGAACTGATGTATTATATCAGGAAGTTTTATATTTGTATGGATGCATTTAGACTCCTCGGATGAAATCAGGGCCACATCAAGCACCGTAATGAGTATAATAAAAGTAAATAAAGCCCATCTCACAAGTTGCTAATCTCAGCGAAATATCTTGAGTTCTCGACCGCCCCACCCTGATGTATGTACTCATATTAAACGTTATTACATTTTCTGTATAAAGGCGTACATTGCCGTCTTATCGGCGAACTATATCTTTACTTCGCCTCAGCCTAATGTGCAATCATTTATCACTAATAAACGCTTGGGTACGCCGACAAATTGTTCAGCCCTTGATTGACAAGACTTTACTAACTTGACTTAAACGAAACTTTGGTCTATTACGATATACATTGCGCTTTATTCAATTTATTCACTTTTTAAGCTGATATTGTACGAGCCATTAATAAAAGGTGCCAGAAGGTGTATGTGTGAAAGCGAAACCCGGGGCCCTGGGACGAAGGCAAAGAAAGAACAGGAGTGGATTTTTAGTCAATAAAAGTTTGACACTATCTCCCGCTCCGCCTAAGAGCGGGATTTGTCATTAGATGATTTTCCTATCTAAAAAAAAACGGTGTAGGTAATAAAGAAGGGGAATGGACTCTGGTCCACGCCGCTGTCAGTGGGGGCAATGCCCATAGACTTGACAGCGTTGTTACGTTTAATGATCATGCTGAATTGAATTAAATAAGTCCAAAAAACTTGTATGCCCGAATGAAGAGGAAGGATGAAACGCATGTTACTAAAAGAGTTATGAGTATACATAGGGATGGAGAGGGAGAGGGAGGCTAAAGAAAAGATAGATGGATGGATGATACAATATACATAAAAACACCCAGCACACAGAATAAATGATCGTGCTCATCACACAAACATTTGCCCTGGGTGGGAATTGAACCCACGACCTCTGGCATAACAGACAGGGCCACTAACCACTGGACCAACAGGCCAATCAAACTTTATAACAAGTGACTTCCAAAAATACAGATAATTTCTGTCCACATTTTAATAAGAAAAACGTTGATCCTTATTAGGAATTCCTCTACAAAACTCCTGTATCATGGGTTTTTTTTTTGGCGGGTAAATCATCCAATGACATCTCCCGCTCTCAGACCCTTGGCCCTAGTAGGCTTCGATCCTGCTGGGCCCCTATGATTTGCTGACATCTCCTTGAGGTGCGCGTGGAACACTACGCGCCGTCGGCGACTTGGTCTTAGCCCCCTAGCCAAGTTACAATCTTATCGTTCGCGCTGAACGCTTCGAGTAGGCCACGCCTCCGATTCCTTTGTTCTGACGTCATCTCAACGTTCAGTCACGTGGTCCGAACGAAGGGATTGGAGGCATGGCCTACTCGAAGCGTTTGGCGTGAACGATACGATTGTAACTTGGCTAGGGGGGCAGTCCGGACGGTTAGCGGACGACCATACTCTGGTTGACGATAGACGAGTGGGCAAGGGCCCTCTTAAGAGCTCGTGATAGGGCCTCCGTATTTGCACTAAATATTGATTTCGGTTAAATGTAAGCGGCGATGAATTGCGAAAATTGTTGTTGTTCTATGTTACAGTTTAATATTAACGTGTATTAACAATTTGAGTAATGGTAGCAGTTTCATAAAGCCTGGCCTGTGTGCTAACTAATAATATTGGACTATTTACATAATAATAGTTCTGGTGTTTAGTTATATACTTACTTATGGTATAATAAACATTATATTATATTTGAAATGGCCTCGTTGGTGGTCGCAAACCGTACATCGTACGGCTTACATCGAAGGACTGGAAAAATTTGCCTGCTGAGGTCTTTCCATTCGATTATAATTTGGGTGTAATGGAACGCAACCTGTGGTCATGGAACGCAAGGGCAAAGAAGGAACATAGGTATGGTTTTAGTCAGTAAAAGTCTGACATGATGGAGCGAGAACAATCATTCGACGATTTCCCACATTAAAAAAAAGGGGAAATGAAAGAAGAAAATGTCGATCAATCCCATATATAACATGTAATAGGGGGAGGAAGATGATGATTATTATTAGTTAATCCATCACCGTCCGATTATAATTTTGGTGTCTTCCAGGCTAGAGTGAATAAGCTCTTAATAAACTAGTGCGCCTCACCATCAACGATTGCATTACTGCTTACCATCAGATGGGGTCTCAGTCAAGCACTAGTATTTATATAACAAGTAAAGAAAAAAGAAATGTCTTTCTTAGTAATTGGCAAGAAGGAGCTCAGAGCCGGGAACAATGGAAGGAATGAAGGAATGACAATGCCCAGCAGTGGGACAATATAGGCTAAATATAATGATAATTTTATTGCGGTGTTATTTATAATCCTTAACGGCCTCAAGGGGAGATTAAATTCTTCTTAAAGATTAAGAACGTTCAAGTTTTTGCTTCAAATATAATCGATATCGATGTTGAGTAGTTTTTTTAATTTTCTTAATTGAATAATAACTTGTTTGATAACTCGAAGCGATTATGTAGGTGTTGGTATCTACTATACTCGTATAATTTATGATGTTCAGTAATAATAATAATAACGGATAAAAATAACATTTGATCTTGATTTAAATCTTGTTTTTTAGGATTCCGTACCTCAAAAGGCAAAAACGGAACCCGTATAGGATCACTTTGTTGTCCATCTGTCTGTCTCGTCATTTCCCTTTATTTCGGGAACACGTAGAGGTATAGAGTTAAGATTAAAACCATATACTCAGATTTGCGGTTTCTTAATGCTGTCCCTTGATAAATGTAATATTTTCAAATACTTTCGATGGTAATAGTAAAGGGCTGGTAATGTCATAGTTTATCATTTAAAAATTCTTCAATAGAGTATTATATCTTACCTATTATGAAAAAAAACAATTTACTCTTGAATTTGCTAACATTATCGTCATTTCTTATACATTTTGGTAATTTATTATTTCTTTGAAGTTACCAGTTTCTTTGAAGTTTTCCCGTCCGTTTATAATTTAGGTGTCATCAAGGCTAGAGTGAATAGGCTATTAATAAACTAGTGCGCCTCACCATCAACGCCTGCATCACTGTTTACGATCAGTTGGGATCGCAGACTAGCGCTAGATTATATAATTAAAAAAATATATACTTTGAAAGTTTGAACATAGTATCAACATAACTCGTTGTCCTCGTTCTCGAGAAAAACTACGCCACTCTGTTATCGTCTAAATCCAGAATCATACTATAAATCTTTTAAAAGCTCCCACAAGTTTTTTTTTAAACAAACAGAATGAATTAATACTATTGATTGGGTAAATTAATATTAAATGACATTTATTGATATTTTGGCAGTCTAAAATGAATTCTTTAATGTACTAAAAACTAAAAATGTTTCATTAATATAGCAGTTTGTCGCTAGCCGGGTATATGCGTATAGGAAATTCCTTACAAATTCAAGTTAATAATTTATTTCGTTTTAGACACATATTACATGCAATGACCACGTGCTAAATTTTTATCAAAATATTTTAATATTAAAACTATTTTACAAATCTATAAATAGTATAATTTTACATATTATGACGTTATTAAGTCACTAATTATGTGACGAAAATTTTAAGCTGTCAAAACCAGATATGGTGATGTGAATTTTAGACTTTTATAAACAGGAAATAAAGTTAACTAGATTTTGTTTGCTTAGAAATGCTTAGAAATCTATACAATATTTTGCATTGGACGTCAAATAAATATAGTAAAATGTTCTCCGCTCCGTCCATCACTGAGCGCTTACCATCAAACTATTAGCGACAAACATTAATTTCACACCGGCGTCGTAGGTTCTACCTTGACATTCATTGACTTCACACACGACACAATCACAACAGCTTAACTCACGTAACCTCTACAGCTCAATCTGTAACTTACTACCTTTAAAATAGGGTTTCGTTTAAATTTAAAGTTTGTTATGAAAATATCCGGATTCTTGAAGACAAAGCATGCAACTGTGTGGCATTTAGTCGATGGCTAGTTCAGTGTAGCATTTAAGAATTTGGGGTTACCTCGATATTGAGTGTGATTTAATTATTTAAATTAAACGTCCGTTGGTCTTGTTCTTATTTTGATTGGGTTTTCCGTTTTTATCTCAGATTGAAAAAGTCGTATGTGTTGTTGTGTGTAACTTAACGTAAGAATAAAATTTGCAAACGCACGTAATAGAAAAAGTTTGGAGTATTTTTAAGAAAACCTGTAATAATGCGTTTCGGGAATACATTCACTATGTGTACAGCTAAGAAGTGGAATTCTCTGCCGGAGACTGTGTTTCCTGATAGCTACAGTCAAGAGTGGTTACTTTTAGGCAAGCGGGCTCCATCGTCGGCCACATCATCGCTTACCATCAGGTGAGATAGTGGTCAAACGCGAGCCTACGCATAACAATAAAATTTGCAAGCGTATATAATACAAAAATTTTGGAGCATTTTTAAGAAAACCTGTAAGTTATTAGTCGCATGCTATTTCTCTGAAAACGAAGCATTCCTGTAAAAGCTTCATAAATTTAACATTATATGGGTTTATATAATGTTAAATTTATGAAGCTTTTACGCTTAATTAAGCTATTCATTTCTTTACAAATAACATCTTTAAAATTGGAATATAATCAGAGTTTCTAGAAAAAAATGTCAGAGTGATCACATTATGCTCCTCTCTCGGTCTTTTTTTTTTTTAAAGTAAACTGGTTTCACAGAGATTTCAGAGAATTTTAATTACTGTGCAAAAGATGTTAGAGTTCGCCTAGAAAAAAATCTTTAGAAGTGAATTTATTCTACTAAGAAAAGAAACCGTACAACTGACCAAGATGTCTAGTAATTTAATTTAATTTTAAGTTTTAAAATCAGTTTACTTTATTTTTGTATGGTTATATGAAGAGGAGGGATGAAACGCATGTTGCTAAAAGAGTTATGAGTTTATATGTGGATGGAGAGTGAGGCCAAAGAAAAGATGGAAGGATTGTGTGAGAAGTGATATGATAGAAAAGGGAGTTAGTGGTAGCGTGACGAGTGACAGAATGGAAGAAAAAAAAGTGTTGCGCCGACCTCAAATAAAAAGAGACAAGGGTAGGAAGGTGATGATGGATTTCTACGTTATTCGTAAACATAATTAACTATCTCTAGATCAAACTACAAGAATCAAATTCAAGCAAAAAAGAAACAAAAGAAACGAGTTAAAACACAGTCTGCTACCCGGATACGAACAATGTTGTTAACCAGAGATAAACCGAAGCTTTTTAGCTAATTGTAAGAGGCAGAATGGGAACCGTGTTTTTTTTTTCCTTTGCCAGTCAGTTTCTTTTTATTGTTTCAACCTTTTCCTTTCGAAAGTGAATCATTTTAATTTGTGGTTTTAGGTACGATATTCATTCTGAATTTAAAAGCTTTGGCTTGTTTTAGATGCTGTAAATTGAATGGATAATATTTTACTGTAACATTTAATAGTTTTTCAAAAATTATTACTTGTCACTATTTTATAAGGATTAATCGGCCTCGGAATGTACCCACTTCTCAGGGTACTCAGGCCTCCTCTCTAGGAGAGGGAATGGGCAGGTTGGTGTATGCTTTTACTATTTTTCCCATATCCAGCCCCCCCTAGCCAAGTTACAACCGTTTCGTTTCGATTCTCTTTTCGCCGATCGCCTCGAGTAGGCCACGCCTGTGAGTCCCTTATTCTGACGTCATCTCAATGCTCATTCACGTGGTCAGAACAAAGGAATAGGAGGCGTAGCCGACTCTATGTGATCAACAAAAAGAGAATCGAAACGAAACGGTTGTAACTTGGCTAGGGGGGCTGGAATAGCACATATGATAATTTTTATCCGGGGAGTATGTTTCCTTGAGATAATTTTCTACCACCACGCGAGCGAAGTCTGCCAATAGCTAGTGGGTACGTAATATTTAAGAAATTTTCTTATTTACAAGAACGAGGCTTAAAATGGTTAATGTCACTTTAGCAAAATGACCCATTTAAATTCTTGATGAGTTTTGTTAACATTAAAAACAGCCTAAAACTCTGTCTATTCATCAACAGACAACCATCTTAATAACAAGTAGACGAATTTTGACTAAATATAAATATGAAAATATATTCAAATGTTATTTTAGAAGTTTATGACAAGCGTCTTTTTGAGTTAACATAAATATTTATGATGCTGTCCATCATGTATTAATCATGAAATTTATGACATTATGTGGGTGTATTTAGAACATTTTTATTCGTTAATTACCTTCAAAGAAAGTTTTTTTTTTTTTTGGTACACTGGTCTTTTGAGTCGTAGCCTTAGGCGTTTTGCGAGTAAAAGAAGATCCTTTTTTAAATTAAATAAATCGCATACTTATTTTTAAAAACAATTGATTTACTGTTTTTGAATGCAGAGGGAAACAAAAGAAAAAAGTATTTTGAAAATTCGTTTTTTAAATTTAGATGGTTCTATTTTACAAAAAGCTAGTATAATAATCCAACCACTTCCTAACATGTCATCAATACTTCCACACATCTCTGTTACACGCAAAAGAATAATTGAACGTAACGTAGATGCGAATCGTCCAAACTTTTCCAGCCGTTTGTCCAAGGCACCTAAGAAACGGTTCGTTTATTCTGGCCCTCTCGTGTTCTATTTATATTTACGTTTCACCGAATGACACACAAAGTTACAACTCCTTTCGACTTTGCGACATATTTTGGGATCCTTTATTTTAGAAGCCTTCTGAGAAATACATTCGTAGGTACAGAGATACGTCTCCAGGTAAAAACTGAATTAAAAATTCATCTACAGTTCAAATTGACTTTATTCAAAGGAAGTATTGTATATATACATATATATAGCTAGTGTTTAAACTCTTATCATTAGGACTTGTTTATATTCTATTAAATGGTAGTGTGACGTGTTTGCGGGTAAATTTTGGTCACACGCACAATACAGAGAGCTTTTAAAATGTAGTGATATTACAGAAAAAAAACCAGAGAAATGAATGCGTCACCTGATATGCTGCCCATCTGCATTTTCCAGGATTTACACGAGGTCAATAACGGAGTTGTACAGATTTCCAAATACTGGTCAGAAAAATATTGGTTTGAATATCGACAAGAAAAGAAGAAGAAGAATGAATTACTAATTTCAAAAAAAGAATAATATGCCTTAAATTTAAAATTAATTTGAACTTAGAATTCAAAGTCGATCCAACGTTATGACAGCTCAAAGTGACTCGTTTTATGAAACATCAATTTCATATCTATCGAGTTCTGAGTATACATGTAGTTGGATGAAAAAGGAAAGGCCAAAGAAAGAATTGATGGATTGTGTGAGGTGTGATATGAAAGAAAAGGGGTGATAGTTTGTCGGGTGACAGGACAGAATGGAAGAAAAACAACATGTTGCGCCGACCTCAAGTGAAATGGGATACGGGCAGGAAGAAGAATGTTGCCCAGTTGGGAATATTCCCAACCATACGCATATATATATATGCGTATGGTTGCTTACCATACGCATATATATTCCCAACTGGTTTACAGTACTTATCTAACTCCAAGCCTTCATTGACTTTGCTTGTATCACGTGTATTCTTAACCCTATATAACCTTTAACCACCAAAGTTATGCAGGTACCTTTTGGCATCCCATGGGATCACTTAACTCCAAATACGCATCGAAGGTTCGATCTCGAAAAGTTCTTTAACGAGGTAGGTACTTAATTAACTTGGTAATCGGTTGTAAAAGTTATCGAACAAGCTTGTCCATGTTATTTAATCCAATAAGTCGTTTCGGATTGTCAAGAAAATTGTAATTAAATAATAATAATAATAACAATCTCATCGCCGTATCTCTACGTTGACGTCATGGTGGGGTTTGCGCGCTCCAACAAACCCTAGGTCTGTGTCGGTAAGGTTTCTTTAGCCGTAACATGCTTAGACCTAGGATGAGGGACCAGATTAAGAGAGATATTATAATCCGCAGGGCAGTTCTGTGGCGAACTATTGGGAATTAGCGACCCCACGGACCCGATCTCTCGGGTTGAATTCTTGTTTTTCATCTCCGGCTTACCTTTTTTGGTCAGCCGTAGTGAACACTAACGAGGAACAAAGCTCCTATCTCTCTCTTGCCTTTATTAGCTGGCTTGAGTGGAGATTCGCAAGAGCAAACGTGCGCGGGAAAAGGATGTATAATCCAGTAAGGTGCTGATAGGGATTGTGACCGTACTTCTGCTATTGTCCTGATAGCCGTAGTATACCTCTCCACTCCTCAAGCACCTCAGGATATGTTGCCCTCTTGTTGCTACGTCACTACATGCTAGTGACCGTTTTTGGGGGCTCATTTATTGAGTGTGCAAGTCACCTCGTGGCATATAACATTGTTCAGGCAGGGGCCATAGTCTTAACATAGCTCCAGGTTACCAGTCCCCTTAAGACTCCAGAAGCCATAGCCCTATCATCTTTGTTTTCAATATGTCGCAATAGTTTTTCACCATTAAGGCAACTTCAGAACAAGATCAAGAAAGATTTGTAATACCTTTGTTTTAAACCATGATAATCGATGTGCTATGGGCTGGGCTATATTCCAGTCAAGTGAAGTGACCTCAGTTTCTGAAAAATTACCGTAGCGTCCAATTTTTGTAGACCTATGAGACCCTAGCCAGGTTACAACTGTTTCGTTTAGATTCTCTTTTCACCTCAAGTCGGCCACGCCTCCTATTCCTTTGTTCTGGCCACGTGACTGAGCGATGAGATGACGTCAGAATAAAGAAATCGGAGGCGTAGCTTAATCGAGGCGTTCGACGCCGAAAGAAAAGAGAATCGAAACGAAACGGTTGTAACTTGGCTAAGGGGGCTGATGTAACACTTTTTCAGTTCTCAAACGGCCCATTTAAATCCATTACTAAACATAGGTGTTTCAACGCAATATCAATTAAATTCATCCAGTAATTACCCAAGCTTTAACAACTTTACAAACTAAAACATCCCCAGATACAAAACAGTTTGCTAATCCAGACCATCCATCATATTGCTGAGTTTGTGTAAGCTATAATAAATTTAATTTAGCCTTGTGTACACCTCTATATTTGTCTGAGGATTACAATAGAACTAATTAAACTTTAGGCCTCTAAAGGTTATAGTTCAGAACTGTTTAAGTTTCTTAATAATTGTATCTTTCAATAAATAGTTTGGTCTGAATTTTCCCGGATTTTTGTCTATCTGTAGCTAAGATAACAGAATGCTTATCATGTTCCCACTGTTGGGACTCAGGCCTCCTCTCTAGGAGAGGGAATGGGCCGTAACCCACCACGCGTGCCCAGTGCGGGTTGGTGGATGTCACATGTCTTCGAATTTTTGGTTCTAGGACATGCCGGTTTCCTCACGATATTTTCCTTCACCGTTTTGAGACCAGTGGTGATGAAATAAATTACACAAAGTAATACGCCTGGCTTGGTTTGAACCTGCGACCTATAACTCGTAAGTCGGGGCCGTTATCACTCGGCCACCACTGCTCGACCATTATCACTACCACCTATAGGATCTACTAAAAATCGTGGGCCAGTAACAGTAGGAGATGCGCGTGAGTTTAATTGTATCCAGGATCCCCGACTCGATGATAGCTGTAGGAATTATGACGTTTTAGGTGGTAGAAGTCCGACATTTCCCAGACGAGAAAGAATCCGTAAGATATTTTTCACTTTGAAAGAAAAGAACTAACATATAAACCAGGTAAACAAGGAATCTATAATTAAGCTCCAACAAAAACGATCAGTTTCCTAAGGCAATTTTTATTTGTTAATGAGAGAAACGGTAAGAGCTCAATTTTATTTTCATCGCTTTTATCGGCGAATTTGCTTATGCAAGCAAACTATTGAAAACTGTCTTGCGGGAAGGTAGTTACTACCAGGATAAAAATAATCCTAGGTTCTAATTCAGGTCATGGTTCTCTCGTGTGCAAAGTTTTGTTGAAATCTGTTTAGGCGTTGAGGCCTGATTAATTATTTGATCCTTAATCAGACCTGTGGCTAAACAGATTTACGGATCGAAAAAATATAAACACGTGCGGGCTCGCGGACGGCGAGCAATGGATAGCTTGCCTTCCGCTAGTCCTGTATGGACCAATCTCGAGTCGTAGACGGCGCGTAGTGTTCCACGCGCACCTCAAAGAGATGTCAGCAAACCATAGGGGCCTTATAGGGCCGATGCCTGCTGGGGCCATGGGGAGAAGTACGAAAATGATACCTATGTCCGACTTCTGGCGTCTGACTACCTGAAATGACTGTCAAAGCTATACAAGTGATAACGGTTTTAGGTGGTGGCCGAGACATGGGATTCCAGCAATGTTTTAGATAAAATTAGAAAAGTTCGCATTCATAAAAAAAATATAAATTACCAATGAAACGAGATAGTGACCTAAACGCAACTTGACATCGCCGTATCATATTGTATCTAATGAAAATGTGTTTAAATATAAGTTACAGCTGATACCATTTTTCAATAGACAGTAAGTAACAACCTACGCACAAATGTTCATTCAATGACCGAAAAATTGATAAAATCATATTGTTTTAACAGCTTTTACAAACACAGCTGTATAGTAACAATTCACACTTATTTGTGTCCAAAATCGATTAAATTGTAGAAATCAGTTTCTATACAAATATTTGCGCAAGCATTTTTCTTACAAATGATAAAAATGGAAGGACAAAATGGTCCTTCCATTTTGTTCTTGTTTTTACAATGCTGCGCATTTTTCAATATTTAACTAGATATTGCAGAAAATACAAAACACAAAGAAACCATAAATACCTAATTTAAAAAAAAAGAATATCGTACCTTTAATGTAAAGTTTATTTGAATGTATAATTCCAAGTCAATCCAAAGATATAACACAACCCAAAAATCAAAGCAACCCGTTTTAAAAAACGGCAATTTCATACTTTAACCCCTATTGGATTTGGAGCTGTCAGTGTACGAATATCATAAATAATATAAATGATAAAACTTAATTGAACAAAAGTAATAAATACAAACCTAGGGGTTTTAGAGTGATAAGAATATTTCTAGGCAAGCGTGTTCCATCGTCACGTCGGCCACATCATCGCTTACCATCAGGTGAGATAGAGCTCAAACGCAAGCCCACCAACATTAAAAAAGCAAGCACTGTGCAACAATGCAAGCAACAGTGTTTTTTTTTTCAGTATGAAAAAAATCATATACTTTACATACTTTATTTTTATTATATTTTAGTTATTTGTGAAAAAATTGGATGCCTATTCCAATTGAAATCTCTTCATGCTGCTCATATTTTACTTTCTTAATATATAGAATATCTGTTATATAACTATTTTTCTGTCTTTTTTTTTTGTTAGAAAATTTCCTCAACTCAACAGACAACAATGCTTCTCATCTCTTATACAAAATTCATCGCAAATGTAAGGCACGTTTTTTTTTTCGGTTGGGAAATTCATCTCATGACAACCCCCGCTCTTGGGCGGAGCGCGAGATAGAGTCAGACTTTTACTGACTAAAAACCCACTCCTGTTCCTTCTTTGCCATTTGTTTTCCAGGGCCCCGGGGATCTCTTTCGCATCACCCATGGCCCCAGTAGGCTTCGATCCTGCTGGGCCCCTACGGTTGCTGACATCTCCTTGAGGCGCGCGTGGAACACTAAAATGTAAGCCACGTGTCGTCCACTCGAAGTACATTCCAAATCCATTACTCAGCGCCGACTCTGTGTTTTTGTTTCGGTCCCTATCAGCGCTGACCTTATCTCGTTAATCCTGGTTCCGTACCTTTTTGTATGAGCTGCTAAAGGCGGCAGAGGGTATCGGATTGTTTAGGCTCAAATCCATACGCTATCTCTGATATCGATATGTTTGGGGAAGGGCTTGGTAACTTCGAA
The DNA here is from genome assembly GCA_961205895.1 of Mythimna pallens. Classification (NCBI taxonomy): domain Eukaryota; kingdom Metazoa; phylum Arthropoda; class Insecta; order Lepidoptera; family Noctuidae; genus Mythimna; species Mythimna pallens. Next base: position 24,291,266 of record OY540828.1, on the reverse strand, counting down.
AAAGCTAAACGATGCATAGAGAAAGGCAAAAAGCTTACACGTATTTCTTTCGTGTATATTGTCGTCCCTACGTAGGTAATATGAACTAATATCAAATCTCAAAAATTGTACACACTATACTAAAAGTGATCTTCGAATAATAATAATTGTTGACCAACATCTTAGGAGGCTCTCGTTAGCCGGCTGGATCAAGGGATTGAATCAGGAAGTGGTACTTCTGGACACGGCTTGTATAGCTAGGAGGTTCCTTTCTCTGGAGCCCTGACCGCTGGTAGCATGGACCCTGTTTCTGATACCGGTGGGCTACTATTTTTTTATACTTGTAAATGCTGAAATATTTTAAAATATAGTAAGTATAGTCTTCCTTCTCTTTAAAAAAAAAGAGCATTAAATAACCACTCTAAACGTTACCATATTATATAAAATCACACTTATTACCTAGCTAGCCAACTTTCCCCATTAGGCCTACTATAGCCCCCCCCTACCCAACCGTCCCCAGTTGGGGTACACCCACGCAGAACTCAAAATAGAACCCCACACCCCGTTTACGTCACAGCTGCGCGAGTAGGGAGGCGGGGGGTACTGAGCTATTTTTAGAAATATACGGAAACAAAAAAAAAAATTAACTTGGACTGAAAAAAAACTTAAATTCTTTTTGTATGTCTGCTTGGCTTCTTTTTTTGGTCCTTTGTTCCACGGTTTTGAATTGCAAAGATATTTAACCTCCTCTTCATTAAGAGGAGATTCTTAATTGACTGCGTAAATATTTTTTGATGGATGAGGCCCAAAGCATTGTTCTTCGTCGTTGATTTACTTTATCCCGCATCATTTTTTTGTGTAGATTTATTATTCACCCTAAAAGAATTCCATATATGGACACCCCCGTTGGGTATTCGAGTGAGTTTGTCAATGTTTGCTTTCATTCAACACATTTGTCACGAACCCAACTGCCTAGAAAACTGAATGCCTACTTAAATCTTATTTTCTCATTTTTCTTCTATTCTCGGGGGTTTATAAGTCTTATAACATATTTTTGTAAAAATCTATCCTTTGTTGAAGTATAAAAGGGCTATTTTTGACACATTTCTCCTTAAGTAATATTTAGAGGGCAGTACATTTGGTTGCCAGTGTATTCATGAGGGAGATCTGTCCCTAACACAAAATCTAATAGCATGATACAATGATTGATGTGCTCAGTATGTCTCTTATTTTTTATATATTTGTGGGCCTCAGAGATCAATCGTCTTACGTACAAATAAATTGCAGTAATAGGGGCCAAATTTCATTGTATCTCTTGAGACGAAAAAGTAATCGGTTGGTAATGAGGTTCTTACTTGTTCGAAGCTGGGGATAGAAATAATAATGGTAAGGACCATTTTTTTCTTGTTTGTTTACTTTGAATTATTTTCCATCTCTCATACACAGCCGTCAATGCCTCATGTTGCGGCACGTGTATTTAATACCTATACACGTGGGATATTCAGGAATATGATTGAGATTTATTAAAAAAATAAATATCCATAAATAATTTTACCATGAGTTGTATAAAAATCAAATACTAGTCTTTCGTTACGGACCCAATTATAATTAAATCAAATATTTTCCCATTATTTTAAAGCGAAGAAATAAATAAATAATTAAACCTTCAATCGAAAAAATATGAAATTTTTGTCAGATGCCGTTATCCTGATGGAGAAGCTTGTAATAATATTAAAATCAATCAGCTGAGTAAACTGAAGTTTTTAAGGTACAAATTGGTGAAAAAATATTTTATTTGTAACGTTCCTTTTCACTTGAGTGGTATGGTCCGCCTATTCAAGGAGAACCTTTAAATAGAACCTCATACCAAGCGCTTGGCAGGGAGGGAGAGGTATCGATGAAAATGAATTTTTAATTACAAGTTATTCTGACGTTAGGGATGTTTTTCGTGGGACTGAGTTTATTAACGTTGTCAGCTAAGTGAGAGTTTATTATGTTCGGAATACAGCTTAGCGTTCATGAGGTGTATTCTCATGTTCATAACCTGATTATTCGCGAGCAGCATGGGTTTGTCAAACGTCGTTCGACGAATACCAATCTCATGTTGTTCGCTGATACTCTGTTCAAAAATATGGATGAACAAGTTCAAGTTGACGCTGTGTACACTGATTTTCGGAAAACTTTTGACACGGTGGACCACAAACTGCTCTTGGATAAGATTGCATACAATGGGATCCGTGGCAACTTGTTACGATGGTTCATGTCTTATATATTCAACAGGACACAAAAAATTGTTATAAACGGCTTTCAATCTAACTCAATCATTGTCACCTCTGTGGTGCCCCAGGGCTCAATTCTGGGTCCTTTACTCTATATACTGTTCATTAATGACATTAAAAAATGCTTTAATCATTCCCAATTTCTAATGTATGCTGACGACATTAAAATTTACAAATCGTGCAAAAGCACACAAGATTGCCTACTTCTACAGGAGGACCTTGATAGACTCTCACAATATTGCTCATACAACAAACTTCAACTCAGTTTGCCTAAGTGCAATGCAATTACTTTCACAAAAAACAAAAACATTATAAACTTTGATTATAAGCTACATGGTATCAGTTTGAAAAGAGATGACCATATTCGAGATCTTGGGATTACACTTGACTCTAAATTGCACTTTGACCTTCATGTTCACAACATTGTCAACAAAGCGTATCGTATGTTTGGTTTCGTCATGCGTTCCTCAAATAATTTTAAAAGACCATCTACTTTTTTACTTCTATACAAAGCTTTGGTCCGCTCTCAATTGGAATTCGCAGTCCCGATCTGGAGTTCCTTTTTTGATGTATATGTACAAAGAATTGAAATGGTTCAAAAGAAATTTTTACGTACTATGCACTATAGATGCGCTAAGTCTAGAATACCATACACACAGTTATTGAAATTTTATAAACTTCAAAGCTTGGAGTCTAGACGTATCTTGCTTATGGCCATGATGCTTCATGGTCTCTGCAACAACAGGTTCGATTGCACTGATATTACAAATAGTATAAGCTATATTGTACCTAGAACTGCAATGCGTCGGGGAGCGCGCGTGCCTATGCTGTTCCATACTGCAATGTGCAGAACACACGCCGGTGCACGGGCGCCTCTCCGGCGCATCGTAGATACGTATAACACACATTTTATCGATTTGGATATTTTCTCACATTCACACTTAAAGTTCAAAAAAATGGCTATTGAATCTTTAAAATAGTTACTTTAGTCACCAAATATTGTTATACCTACGAGTACCTACTCTCTAACTTCTCACGCACGCTTTTAATAACATAATAGTTCGACACCATTATTTCGCGAACATTTGTGTGGGTTACACGTTCACTTAGTTTACATGTTAATTCTGGAATACCTTAATAATTGTAATGTGTAACTGTTATATGTTCCAATAAAGTAAAATAAAAAATAAAATGAAAGGGTCACACTTTATTAGTAAATATTGAAAATCTGCAATAGTAAATCTACCACTATGTTTATAGCTTTATCTCTGTAAAAATGGATGTGCACCAGTACACAGTGAACGATACCCAAACGTATAAAGTGTTTTGCGAACACATTTATTGTGCGTACGGCTAAGGAGTGGAATTCCCTGTCGGAGCCTGTGTTTGCTGATAGCTATAACCTAGAGGTCTTTAAGTCAATAGTGATTAGGTTACTTTTAAGCAAGCGTGCTCCATTGTCCACATCGTAGTTTACCATTAGATGAGATAGTAGTCAAACGCGAGCCTATCCAAAAGAAAAAAGAAACAATAGTTACAAAAGCCGCAAATCTAACCGACATTTTAAGAAGAATCGATATAATAAACTGTCGTACAATCCCATTCCTATATCTCCTTCCGGGCGCTCGATGAAAAGTACTTCGATATTGGTTCGTATCGATATTTAACCTCAAGCATTATTAGTTGCGATAACGTCCCCTCACTAGAACAAAGTCGGTCTCATTCTCTGTTTGTTCAACAGCTTCTGATGGCACCGCTTTTGAAATTTATTTGTTACAGAACTTTGAGAAGATACTTATTAGGACTTGGAGTTTATTTAACGAAGGAAAATAACGGTCGCGTTGATTGTGGAAGAGTTTTAGGAAATATTTAAGTTTAGAGAAGTTTATCCATTATGTATGTGTGGTTATGTTTGTTAGTTGTGTGTTAGTTTAGTTTATTTATTAATAGCTTCTGCCAGCGGCTTCGCCCGCGTGAATATAGGTTTCTCCATACAAACTTCCAACCTCATTCCACCCCAAAACACCCAACGATGGGCTAACGATCCTAAAAAAGTAGCGTCCCATCAACTTTAACGATTGACAACGATAACGTTCCAGCTACGATCGCGGTGCGTCTCAACTTGCTGTCAAATTTTTAGCGAGATACGGAACGGTCAAAAACTTGAGATATGGTAGCGGTTCGGTTGCAATTTCGTTGAAAAAAATAGCGCGATTCTGGAATCCCAATAACACGTGCCACCACCAGTAAGATATTTTAAGAAGAAATTCTTAAGAAAAATAGGTGTCAAGTCCAATTCTGCTAGGGCTACACCCTGGCAGAGTTGTACCTTACACCTACGTTTGACCAGATACATTTAAGTTCCTAGAAGAGAAGCGAGTCTTGCCATCACTCGATCACACATCCAAAATGCAGACCTCTATTGAGAATAACTGGATGGAAAACAGTAACATTTTCTTAAACCCAGGACCCTCTTGCTCAGCAGTATCGTGCAGTACTCTTCTCAAAACTTTCGACTACTATATTAATTAATTCAAACTCGAACGACACCAATTTAACTTGTTAACAGCTTCAACATTTTCGTACAAAACAAAACTGTTTACCCATCATCAATCACTCTGTTTATTGTACCAATAATATTCCGGTCTTGTGCAGGAATCTAAGCCGTATTACGTTGGGAGGAGGAAGACAATACGGAGGGAACGGAGGGTTCAGAGGGCTGAGCACCAGTAATTGTGTGAAGCCGGATTGAATATTAAACGCGTCTCCTACGTGCTCCGTCTGTGTGGGTATCGAGGAGTTTGGGGACAGAAGGTGGAGTTGGTTTAGTGTCTGTAGTTCTTTTTGAAGAGTAACAAATGTCTATTAGCCAAATCTTTAACGGAAACTAGATTTTTCTTTCTGTTTTGTTCTCATGGCTTAATCCGCAGGATCTGTATATTATATTCTAGGTTAAAAGTAAATTAAAGATAAGTTACCTTCTACAAAAAGACAACAAATAATATTAGTTTAGAATTGCATGCGTTGTATGCCTCCTCTTCACATGAACGCACCAAGAAAGATTACAAAAATCGATGGCAAAAAAATGATATTCAATCGTGTGAATAATTGTCACCAATATTGTGACGAATTTCTTAAATAAAGGATTCGCAGTCCCATTAAAAAAATCTGTGCAAAAAGATTCAATAAACCATCTCAGAACTTATTAAAATGGTTCACAGTCTAAAAATAAAGCAATCATTTTATTATTTATTATTTATTTATTTATACTTCATGTACAGTAGTGGTACATAGGCGGACTTAATGCAACAAGGCATTCTCTACCAGTCAACCTTTGGTCATTTTCTTGAAAAGGAAAACTAATAATACAAAAAAAAAATTGCAAATTGCTTTTCCTACTGCAATTCGCTTACACTGTGTACCTTCGTGAGACGTGTTCCTCGGACATTTATCAAGTTAGTTCTCTGGTTATGTCGTTCGAGGTCGCCACAAGCTGTGTGCCTTAGCTGATAAACAATTACCTCTGTAACACACATCTTGTGTTATGACGATTATTTGACTTGTCTAGAGTAATGTTTACTTGGTTTTTAGATTGGTTAAGCCAGATACAGACTGCTATACCGTAACATGCAAGGTAACATGAAAGGAGCATTTCATTAGTGTTCATTTCATCGCAGCGTGCATGAACTGAGCATGTATCTACTTACATAGTAGAAATGCTCTGCCCAAGTTACAACCGTTTTGTTTCGATTCTCTTTTCGTCGATCGCCTCGGTCGGCCACGCCTCCGATTCCTTTATTCTGACGTCATCTCAACGCTCAGTCACGTGGTTAGAACAAAGGAATAGGAGGCATGGCCGACTCGTGGCGATCAACGGAAAGATAATCGAAACGAAACGGTTGTAACTTGGCTAGGGGGGCTGTTCACGCGCGCAAGGCGTCCACACGATGTCATTTACAATGCAACAATGTGGACGTCAAATTCTTTCATTGCTTGTTACATTGCATGTTATGTTACAGCAGTCTGTACCCGGTTTTGGATACATAGTGGTGTTGTGTTTTGTTTTTAAAGGAGGTTGTGGCCCTAAGGTTTCTCTAGTGATTATTGCCTTCTGCGAAAAGTCATGTCTTTAAGAATATAAAGTCTTAATAATTTTTTTTGCTAGAAGTTAGTCTAGAAGAGCCAATAACAAACACGGTTGGCGCAGTGGTTCATGATTAGCTGCCGCGCTGCGCGTCGCGGGTTTGTTTCCCGTTTGAAACAAAACATTTTTATGGCCTATAGATAGTTGTCCCGGGTATCTTTTGTATGAGATTTTACATGATTTTGAAAGCACTCACGATACAGAAATAATTCCTAGAGAGGAGCAAAACTTAAAAATAATCAGTATACTAAACTGACAGATGGAAGGCTCCGTTTACACTGCTTTGAAAACGCTCACCTGCTGTACTCGATAATAAGAATTGATTAATGTTACTAACCAACCATTCAAGTAAACAAGATTAAAATGACAAGAATATAAACTTATTATTACTATTTTAAAATCCTGAAATCACCTTCGTTCGACTCCCACGCCTCTGATAATCTTGTTAGCCCGCAATCGCTGTCACTCGCCAGTAATAGAAATAAACACATAAGCACACATACAAATATACACACGTTGTAACACATGCACGTAGGTGTGTGCGTAGGTATTGCCATGCAAAGTAGATTTATGTCTCCTAAACGATTTGTTTTACAGAGCAGGACATGGTCACTCCCTCCACTTTCCCATGGCCTGACCAACTAACATATGTTATACGGGCCGAATCGTGGGGCGGCTGCGGACTTAGCATCCTCGGCCATCTTATTTTATTGTCCGCAGGCGCTTCTTGATCCCTTACAAATTAGCCACGTGTGTCCCGGTTTGCATTCTGCATGACATGGTCAGTGTGCCAAGTGCGACCCCGACTCTGGAACGTAAGGGGAACTTGAGACACACAGGCGGGTTTTAGTAAGCAAAAGTCTGAAACTCAAAAACAACAAAAACGAAAGGAAGTATTTATTGATTCCCCACCTCAAAAAAAGTTGTGATAGTGGAACTTATTTATTTATTTATTTGGTCAGCCACCAACTGCTTACACAATACATTTATATTATACTAAAACGAAACTGACATCCATTAGTGTAGCAATTAATTATAGGCTAACACCACATGCACTATTTTCGGATTTACAAAATGATGTACTTAATATTATACTAAAAATAATACAGAATAGGTAACAATTACTATAAATATAGATTCCATTTTTAAGGGCCACGATAGAAACAAAGTAACATCAGGAGCAAGAGCAGTGATGACCGAGTGGTAAAGGCCCCGACTTACGAGTCGTAGGCCGTGGGTTCAAACCCAGCTAGGCGCATTACTTTGTCTAATTTATTTCATCACCACCGCTCTCAAAACGGTGCAGGAAAACATTGTGAAGAAACCGGCATGTCCTAGAACCAAAAAATCGAAGACATGTGACATTCACCAACTCGCACTGGGCCCGCGTGGTGGATTACGACCCATTCCTTCTGCTAGAGAGAGGAGGCCTGAGTCCCAGCTGTAGGAACATTAATAGGCTAATTATACTTATGTTTAACTTCATTAACCCATCTTGTTAATAACAAAACCATTGAAGAGACGCAAATATGGCATAAACTAAAGATCTTCTGAGTGCCTAGAGTTAGTTTTTCACGTTTATGACGTTCGGCATTCTGATTGGTCACCTCCAAGGACATAACCAATCAGAGTCAAACGTAGTAGTAGACGTTTCGATCGTGTCAGCGTAAAAATAACTCGCACTTGGTTGGAAAGAATGGCAAGTGTCAAAGAGATTATGTAAGTTAAAAAAAAACTGAAATATTTGTTTTTTTAGTTTGTGAAATTAAAAACGTTCGAAAGCTGTTTCAAAATTATACGCTTACTAGCTGCCCCCGCAAACGTTATTCTGCCATATAAATTATCAAAGAAAAAAATGGGGGGTGGGGTTAGGAGGTAAAAATTTTTTACACCTATTCTTATACCTATTCCTAAGGGCACCTTCAAATTAGCCGCAAATTTCCACGCGACGGCAGCGCGGCTGCAGCGCTGCCACCGCTCTGCTTTGTTATTCAGCAGCATGCAGCGTGCAGCGCGACTGCAGCGCGGGTATAGCGCAGCAGTCGAGCGTTTTCTATTTATATGGAATAACAAAGCAGCACTCCAGCCGCGCTGCCGTCGCGCGGCATATTGCGGCTAATTTGAAGGCGCCCTTAGGCTTCAGTTTCAGATTCGGATTTTTATATTATTATTAGATGTAAAAGAATGGTTTTTGTTATTTTTAGGGTTTCGTAACTCGAAAGGACAAAATGGAACCCTTATAGGATCACTTTATTGTCAGCCTGTCTGTCTGTCTGTCAAGACCCTTTATCTTGGAAACGCGTGGAAGTATCGGGTTGAAATTAAAACTATATACTCAAGTCTGATGTCCCTTGCACTTGTGAAAAAATCAAACACTCTCGAGGGAATCAAAATTCATAGGGTACTTCCCGTTGACCCAGAATCCTGATATTTGGCATAAAGCAATGTCTTTTAACACAGGTATATGAATGAATCTGAAAACTTTAAATTTGTTGTAGTCACAAAAAAAAAAACATTTTTGTGATTCGGAAAAATCTTCGAGTGTCCATTCAAGAATTGAATTGAAGAATAGGTAGGTTTGTACGGAACTCTCAGGGCGCGAGTCCAACTCGCACTTGCGGAAACATATACCCGGGGTAAAAAATATCCTATGTGCTATTCCAGGACATAGACCACCCGTATGTCAAATTTCATCCAAAACCTTTCAGCAGTTTCAGCGTAATAGAGTAACAAACATACACACTCATAAGCTTCCCCTTTTATAATGTTAGTGTGAATTCTTACAATGCACAATAGTTTATAAGTATTATGTACACCATTCGTTTTCACCATTTCAAAAACTTATTTGTGTTTATGCAAACAGTTTTCTGCTGTCTGTTTGTATTTCATTTCAATTTCAGCACAGCAATCGCGGTGCGAAGTTCTAGTTTAAAAATAAATAAGGGCTCCGTGTAGAAACAGCTACTTAATTCTGTGTTGACTAAAAATTCAGGGAAACTCCGGTCCGCAAATAATTTTATTTAAAAGTTTGCAGCAGAATTGTGGTCGAATGTTCATTGAAGGTTTTATATTTGTGGTAGGTTGTGCGAGCGGTAAATAAAAATTTTGAAAGAGTTATTTTAAAAGTTAAAATTCCAGAATATAATATTCCACAACTATCACACAACGCCGTCTAGTCCCAAGCTAAGCAGAGCTTGTGTTATGGGTACTAGACAACTGATAAACATACTTACATATTTCTAAATACATACATATATAGACAAATTACACCCAGACACTGAACAAATGATCGTGCTCATCACACAAACATTTGTCCTGGGTAGGAATCGAACCCACGACCTCCGGCACAACAGTCAGAGCCACTAACCACTAGACCAACAGGCCAGTCAAAATAACATCTAATAGATAGGCAGTGGAACTGTTTCACACTTCCGAATGAAACGGCATAATGTCCCTAAGTTTACCGCGAGATTTGGTCAAATCAAGACGTCAACGGGTCTTGTAAGAACCCTTCTGTTAATAAAACATCGAACGTGACACCACAACTGAATAGCTTATTGTGTTCAACACGATCGCCAAGTTACAAATACGTTTAAAAAAATACTTTGGCAGTGTACCAAATACATTTTTTCCCTCAGTATTGTCTTCTATCTTTACGCCTTCATTAATTAAAACTTTCCATGGAACAGATCTTAAGACAATATAATATCACTTCCAATTTCGATACAAACAATCTCTCTTCGAAGAAAATCGCGACAGTCTCCTTGCGAGTGACGCGAGGATGACGTCAGAGGGCTCTCTATCGTGACGTCATCACCACCTCCCGAAGAGGGAGGAGGCAGCTGCGTACTGCGTAAATGCGTCGTTTTAAAAGTACCACCACAATTCGTGAAAGTACACTCTTTTAGGGAATTTGAACCTTAGGCTTCTTAACGTAAGATTCAAAAATATATGTTAGGGTGTAAGGTTCTATTATATTCGGGTAGATTAGGTCGTTCAATTGTCATCTACACTCGTTAGCAAGATGGCTGTAGGTACTTAGGTACCTTGGATTAATGGATATACAAAGGACATCAAGGTTTACCCCGAAATGTTAATATGTAGTCTCTATAGCTAGCCTGTCTATGTATTAAATCCTGAATAAGATTAGTTGTCCGATAATTACTAACTCAATAGAGCAAGTAATTAGTTTAGTGTTGACATGTTATATGACTATCTGGATAGGCTAATGTGTTGTGTGATGGCGAGAGATTAGCATGAGATAAAGGCATTAAATGTGAGATCAAGGGTCAGGATAGCCAGTAAGTTTTGCTTAGGTCATTCCTAAAAACACAACTTTGAGTTAAGTTCGCCTATGTACATGAATTCTGTTATCTATATATATAAAAGGGGAAACTGACTGACTGACATATCAACGCACAGCCGAAACTACTGGGATAAGGAGCATGAAATTTTGCACAACGTTTCCTTTTATGACTTAGGCGAGCACTAAGAAAGGATTTTCCAAAGTTCACTCCCTAAGGGGATGAAGCGGGGGTCCAAACTTTGTATGGAGAAACCTGCATTCACGCGAGTGAAGCCGCGGGCAGAAGCTAGTCTACTTATAATAGGTAAGGTTATGAAAGCAATTCTTAATTTTTTTATTGTACACCATAACAACTTGTCCTTCTTCTTCTCGAATCGATGGTTTTTTTTTCCCCTCAAAGTTTTCCGACCTAGTAGTATCTAGTTTATCATCTTTTTACCTATGAAATTGCCGTTTTAAAAAACTTTTGCTTTGAAGTCTTATATCTTCTGATTGACTTGGAATTATAAGTTCAAATAAACTTACAATACAAACTAAAAAGCGAAGCTTTTTAGTTAATTGGGATACAGCATAAATCCTCGGTTTGTCAGGAGTATATTTCCTTGGGATAGCTTGCTACTCTCCCGCGAGCACAGCCGCTGACTGAAAAAATATCCTATTACCCTGAATTTTACCTTTTACAGAATTACATATAGGTACCTACACTAACTTATGCATTTTATCCCCCATTCTCAGCAGTAGGTACCATAACCATCTCTCGCTGAGTGCATTACCCTAATTCCAACTTATAGACCACTCCAATTGAGAGAAGTAATACTGACCTTATAACATGGGGCCCTCGTAAAACGAATGTAAAACTAAGATAAGTATGTCGAAACTAAGCTCCTTGCGGATATACTTTTGATCCAAATGTATGTACCTACTCAAATACGTAGCATATTTTTTCACATGTATTTACTATTTTCAATACATTAGGAAATAAAATAATTTACCAAGACAGCGGGGTTGCTTGAAAGATTTAATATAATATAATAATAATAATAATATTTCACAACCATCACACAACGCCGTCTAGTCCCAAGCTAAGCAGAGCTTGTGTTATGGGTACTAGACAACCGATAAACATACATAAATAATTCTAAATACATAAATATATAGATAAATTACACCCAGACACAGAACAAATGAACGTGCTCATCACACAAACATTTGTCCTGGGTGGGAATCGAACCCACGACCTCCGGCATAGCAGTCAGGGCCACTAACCACTAGACCAACAGGCCAGTCACACATTTACTGTGGATTTAAACCGCATAGGGAAACTGAAGAAGCACTGGTGGCTTTTAGTCAGTGTATTGGCTGTGGGTAGCATCAAGCATAGTGACATGATATATTTGACACCTGTCAGTGGCCATCGGGCGGTCGAAGGTTATAGTGGACGTGTAGTGCGAATATATACGTGTGGCTGTGTTTGTGAGGCGTAAAATACTCTAATAATCTGTGGAAGTTTGACACTACCTCTTACTCCACCTAGAGAGGAAGAAGTCATTTGATGAATTGCAACATAAAAATAAGCAAATAACTTTTAAATTCGGTCCCTATTTATGGAATTGCACATAAATCTTTTTTCTTTTTTCGGTGGTAAAGTCATCCGCTGACATCCCCCGCTCTTTGGCGGAGTGGGAGGGTGTGTCAGACTTTTACTGATTAAAAACCCACTCCTGTTCCATCGTTGCAGGGCCGATACCTGCTACGGCCATGGGGAAAAGTATGAAAGGGATACTCGTGGTCCTAGAACGCAAAAGGTAACTGAAAGAACGTACGAACGATTTTAGTCAGTAAAAGTCTGACACGCCTTCCCGCTCCACCCTCGAATGGAGAAGTCATTAGATGATTCTGTACCTTAGAATATTCGACACATATATTGACATAACAAAGTTACCGACTTAGCTTAGCTACATAACGATGCCAGCAGCTTTTAGGATAATAAAATTCAGGAGCCTGATATTAAATTAAAAGCAGGTGTGATACAAACTGTGTCAACACTCACAGTGCCTAAACTCTAACACCTACAGATTCATCTCAGGTATTCTTGGCCGAATATTTGTCGGTTACTCGTAATTACGAATAATGTAAATAAATTTGCTGTTTTGTCGAAAGTAGGTTTTTTAAAATTCGTAAAAGCTACTAGCTACTAGCTAGTTAGGAGTCTAAGGGCCAACGCTGCGTTAAGCAGGCGCCCACGCAGTCACGTACAAAAGTGCTCCGTCGCGGGAAGCCGCGCCCGTTTTGCTACGTAATAATACATTAAAGTTCTCCATCGACACGACTACATGCACACCGTTAAAGTTGAAATAGCGACACTGCGCAGGTAATAATCCGGTTTCCGCTACGGGGACCGTGCACACGACACACACGCGACGTCACGCGATGGGAGCCCGCGCGTGCACCCGCTTAACGCATCGTTGGCCCTAAGGGTCTACTCAAGAGGGAATAGGTTACTTCTAGCGTGCTCCATCTACGACCACATCATCGTTTACCATCAATTAAGATGGTGGTCTGACGCGAGCTTACTCTCAATAAAATGAAACATAAATTGCTTTTACAATTTTTGTTGTCTATAATGTGCCTCTAAAGACCCTTCCTCTTGTAGGATTTTTTTTTTTCACGCCAACTCGAACCTGCCCCTATCTTAGTATATCATAATTAACCTTATAATGTTCCTACCGCTGGGACTCCGACCACATCTAGGAGAAGGAATAGGCTGTAATACTCCACGCTGGTCCTTTACTAGTTGGTCCCCTTGTCTTACCATAATTAGTAATCATTTATTGGTTTATAATATTATCCTTAGAGTTTCTTGCACTTTTAGATCTATTCTTTTGAACGTGCGAATAACTGTTTTTTTTTCTTTTTAAAGAAAGAAAGAGAAAATATTTAACGTGCCTGTAAATGTTTCGTGTATCATACGCGTTCAAGGCAACTCAGTTTGTGTAATCCATTTAAAAAGAAAAAAAATATATTGATAAATGATGACGATGTTGAGAAATATAATAATAAATAATAAACACTTTATTTCAGACCATGGTGTCCAATTTGTTAGTAACAATGTTTTTATAGACTAGTGTTAGTAATACTTAAAACTACCCACAAATAAACATGTAAAAAGAACAAACAATCACTACTGCGCCATTCCATGACAAATGGCGGAACATTGATTGATGTAGCCACAGTCCAGCCGACTAGCGATCATGCTAAGGATGCTGTTGGCGCTGCCCCGCACTCTACGCAGCAGGGATGCGCATCTTTAACACATCATATAGAGCTTTGATTGATGGAAAAAATCATCATACTCATAATAATCTTTTGCAGGTCAATACTTGCTCCAGAATACCACGATTTTATCTCGTTTAAGCACAAAATATGACGCAGTACTTATCTATTAAAAGAGCTAAACTTTCTTTTGATGGAAAAAAATCATCATACTTAAAACTTATAGTGATCTTTTGCAGGTCAAAACTACACAATTTTAAATTTTTATCTATCTATAAATATAAAAGGAGAAACTGACTGACTTTTTTTTTTTTCGGGTTTGAAAATCATCTAATGACAACCCCCGCTCTTGGGCGGAGCGGGAGATAGTGTCAGACTTTTACTGACTAAAAACCCACTCCTGTTCCTTCTTTGCCATTTTTTTTTCCAGGGCCCCGGGGTCACTTTCGCATCACCCATGGCCCCGGTAGGCCTCGACCCTGCTGGGCCCCTACGGTTGCTGACATATCAACACACAGCTGAAACTACGAGGCCTAGGAGTGTGAAACTTTGCACAAGGTTTCCTTTTATGACGTAAGCGAGCACTAGCGCGAGTATTTTCTAGAATTCGCCCTCTAATGGTATGAAACGGAGGTCCAAAGTTTGTTTGGATAAACCTTCTTTCACGCAGGCAAAACCGCTGGCAGAAGCTAGTCTCGTATAGGAACAAAAGATGACACAGTATCTTTCCAACTAGCTAAACTTTTAATGGCCTATCTGTCGATATTAGTATGCAAATTGCTACACACGTGTCTCGTGTTAATCAACCCCAATTAATACACAATACATAGCTCAAAGGCTACATTACACGAACACCCACGCAACAATAGATTGAGTTACCTAATCTTCCCTAATCTTTGGTTTAGAATACTAAATGAGGAGCAGATCATACCTTGACACATTAAGTATTAATGCGGTCTTAATTTGAAAACATCCCTTCAAGAAAATACATTTATTTATTTACATTTAGTATAGTTAAGGAGTGGGTTTTCTGATAGCTACTACCGGGTCTTAAAGTCAATTTAATTTATTGCAAAAAACATGTCTTTTTTAAGGTCTTAAATTTTTTTACAAGTCACATGGTGTCAATCACAGCAATTTTATATAAATAACGTTAAAAATAAATAGAAAAAGCTAAAATAAAATCTACATTAATATTATAAAGAGGTAAAGATTATTTTTTTGTTTGTAGGATGTAATCTCTGTAAGTACTGATCCGATCGCTAAAATTTTTTCACCGATAGAAAGCTGCTTTATTCTTGAGTATCTCTATAATAGCCTATGTGGCTATATTTTATGTACCTACGCGGACGAAACCGCGGGCAAAAGCTAGTTTAATATAAATTGATGAAACAAATCAAATGGAAAAAGAAATGTTGTTGTTTTTGTTAGCCTGTTATGTCCCACTTCTGGGCAAAGGCCTCCCTTTCCCACACATGTCTCTCCTCAGCCATTGCCACAATGAAATAAAATAACAAGTGTCGATAATAGAATAAGTAATTAAATGTAAAAAATATGATTATATGTCGAAATAAATTCATAAGTCAATAGTGAATAGGTTACTTCTAGACAAGCGTGCGTTGTTATTGACAACATCGCCTAATACAATACAAAGATAAAAAAAACTATATTATTATTACACATTATCTCAATACTGGAAAAAATCCCTTCTATTTTTCCATTTTCCACGAAAGCAGTAGTAGTGTAGTATCGAAAATAGAAATAAGTAGTATCGTAGCAAAATGTCGTAGCAAGAACGCTACGCAACTACGCCGTAGACCTACTACGTAATAACCCGCTACGCTGCGAAGCCAATCGATAAAAGAACTTTTTCTTTCATCTACTATATTTTTGTTACAATTTCAGTGAAGGTTATGATTTGTATTCTGTTTAGCTCATTAGGATTGATGTATTAGATCCTAAGTTGAATTCTTGGTTCCAGCAAAATGCAACTGTGTGGGTTATAATAAAATTGTTTTTTTTGTATTTTACCTTAAATGTGCCACTTTAATAAATAATCAATATTCTATTCTTCTTCTTCTACTTCTTTTTCTTCTGAAAATGGTCCTTGGGGATTTGACTAAATTGAATTTTATAGCAATTTACGGTCCCGGTAGACGTTGTCTTGCTCAAACGCTGGTTTTTTGTCAAAAAAATGATGATTCGATTGCAGCGCCACCTACCGGGTTCTATTGTATTTTCAAACTATCCAGGGATCCACTCAAATGTAAGTTTTATCTAAATCGGTCCGGGTCTTAATCCACCACGCGGGCCCAGTGCGGATTGCTGGATATCACGTCTTCGAATTTGAGTTTTGAGAGCAGTATTGATAAAAATAAATTACACAAAGTAATACGCCTGGCTAGGTTTGAACCCGCGACCTACAACTCATAAGTCGGGGCCGTTACCACTCGGCCACCACTGCTCTTAAGAACAAAACTTATACATAAACTTAAATCTATGGATACAATGGTGGTCTTATCGCTGACAGCGATATCTACCAGACAACCTTAATAGTGCGACCTCTATAGTGCAAGTCTATCCTATACATTCTTGACTTTACGATAATCTATGTATATAAACCGGAGAAACTGACTGACAAATCAACGCACAGCTGAAACTTCAGGGCCTAGGAGCGTGAAATATTGTTTCCTTTTATAATGTAAATAAATAATATTCCACAACTATCACACAATGCCGTCTAGTCTCAAGCTAAGCAGAGCTTGTGTTATGAATACTAGACAACTGATAAACTTACTTATACATTTCTAAATACATACATATTATAAATAAATTACACCCAGGCACAGAACAAATGATCATGTTCATCACACAAATATTTGTCCTGTGTGGGAATCGAACCCACGACCTCCGGCATAGCAGTCAGGGCTACTAACCACTAGACCAACAGGCCAGGCAAAAAATATGTAAGCGAGCTCTAAGATAATATTTTCCAAAATTCTCCTCCTGGGGTATGGAACGATGGTCCAAAGTGGAGAAACTTATTTTTAGAAGCTAGTCGGTAGTAAGCTGATAGTGTTACTTTATCTCCAGCCTCTTTATTAGCTTTATCTCAGTAACCATAACTTTGTTATCTAGCCACGTAATTTGAAAGCACACCTACATCACTGCCTATCATTTCCGTGGATAAAGGTGCAATTTCTCGCCCATACCAATCAGCCAACTGCGCCTTACAAAATAATAACGTGAAAGCAGCGGAGTAACAGCTTTTGCGTCACCCATTCAGTCAATGCGTGGGCGGCCGCCTGCCACCCTCATTCCCTCTCTCTCACACTTTCCGACCTTCCATATCGCCATCCCTCCCTGCCTGCCCACGCTTTTCATTCACCACCTTCGGCCCATTCAAGTACGGTATTGTATGTAGATAGCTCATCGGCTATTTGAGTTATGTTGCGAGTTTCCTAGAGATAATGTACGAAGGGAAATGGTGCCCGTTTGGTATTATTTATTGTTGGGTTTTGTAGGATTAGTTATAGGTTTGATTTGGATTATCAGGACGTAATATTGCTAGATATTACATATATAAGAACTGCTAAACTAAGATGCATATAAGCTAGCCTTGTTAGGCTTTTTATTGTAGGTAGGAAAATTATCCAATGACATCCCCCGCTCTTGCGCGGTGTGGGAGGGCGTGCCAGACGTTTACTGACTAAAAACCCACTCCTGTTCCTTCATTGCCTTTCGTAACAGGGCCGAGTCTTCCTTTCAGAATCAGACCCTTGGCCCCAGTAGGCTTCAACCCTGCTGGACCCCTACGCTGCTGCGTTTGCTGACATCTCCTTAAGGCGCGCGTGGAACAGTATGCGCCGTCCGCGACTTGGGCTCGGTCCGGACGGTTACCGGTCGGTCGGATGGACCGTCCGTAAGCCTGCGCCTACAGTGGCCGGAAATCGGGATCGGGATCCCGGTGGCTAGGCTGCGAGGGCCGCGCCCTCGCGCGGGCACGTGTGGCCGCCTCCTTTGCTAGCATTACTGCTTCGCAGAAGAACCGCCGGCCACTCCTCCTCGCTTCGGACCATGGCCTGTACCAAGGCCCGGCGTGAAAGATCGTTGCCGCCAATCTCCCACACGAGGACACGACGCGGTGCTCTGCCCAAGTGTAGTTAGTTTACAACCCAGGGGTCTTTAAGTGGAAAGCACTCAGTAGATTAAGTAGAATGCTACTGGTAAAAGAATTTTTGTAATGGGTCCTGTAGTTTTTGAGTTTATTCATTACAAACAAACATACAAATATTTTCTTTTTATAATATTAGTGTAGATTGATATTTAGTTACACACTTTTTTTAGGTGGGAAATCATCCAATGACTTCTCCCGCACTAGGGTGAAGGGGCGTGTCAGACTTTTACTGACTAAATCCATATCTATGTTCTTTTTTGTCTTTGCGTTCCAGGATCACGGGTTTAAACCAACACCATTAAGATTGAAAGCAGGCTAGTCGAGATTGTTTTTTTTTTAAAGAAAATAACATCATAGTAGTAAGCACAATAATTAAAGTTACTAATGTAACTGCGGCCAGCGTGGGCTGTTATCTTAATAAACAATCGTGAAATCATAAATTAAATAATTATATCCGTCCTTTCTATGTCCTTTATATCTATAGATTATTGTAACATTATCTGATAGCCGTAGACTAGATAGGCTATGTTCATTTTGAACAAAACGCAATATCACGCTTGATTTTGTATAATAATACAAGCTAATGTTTATAATTATGTATGTGTGTGCATGTTTGTAACTCCTTCTCGTTCAAAAGGCTGAAAGGATTTGGATGAGATTAATCACACGAATAGACCATGTCCTGGAATAATAATGCAATTTATTGATACTGTAATCTGGAAATATTGGTAATTCAATATTTTATTTTTTATATCAGAACGTTGCGTGTTCATATCACGTCGGGGTCACCAGTTTGAAGGTAGGCGGAACAGAGCGTAAAGTCCCACAAATCTCCGTTGAAAAGGGAGGATCCTCCGACCAGACGGGTGTTATATCTGGTGGGCAACTATCTGATAGATGATTTCGGGCTGTTCTATATAGGTTAATCGCACGGAAAACTTTAATTGTCCGATGGAGGATTAGTTCTTATATGACGCCATAGATGTCGCTACAAGAGTAACCATGGTATTTCTTGCCGTCAGCAGAGCCGAAACCTATTAGGGCCACGGGTAGACTCTTGAAAGGGTTTCACTTTGGTTGTCCTGGAACGCAAAGGGTAACTGTAGGAACATAGGTGTGTTTCCAGTCAGTAAAAGTCTAACATAACCTTGTGCTCCACCCTAGAGCGACAGAAATATTCGATGATTCCCCACCTTAAAAAAAAAAATCGTTGACAAATGGATAGGCTAAATGATGACCAACTAAAATAATATTTCTCGTTAGTAGTAATAATTATGTAACCACAAACATTGTGTTAACATTTTAATTAATTAAATTAAATTCACAATAATTAAAATTGGGAATTGTAATTTAAAGTGCATAATTATTATTTGACACGGTCGAAGTGGTGGGCAGTTTGACCACGATAACAATTGCAACGATATTGACCACAAATTGATAAATAAATAGAGCACGATGTGGTTGGGAACAGTCGGTTTCATTAAATGGGTTATGTGTTATTGTGAGATTGTATTCTTGTGAATGTTTTAAAAATGTGGCTGTAATTATAATAATTTAATAATAATAAGTATTTATTTTTTATGGAAAGGGCTGTGCTCGGAGTAACCTGGCCTGATCGAATCAGGAATGAGGATATCGGCAGGAGAACCAAGGTTACCGATATAGCACGAAGAATCGCCAAACTTAAGTGGCAATAGGCAGGGCACATTGCTCGCAGAACAGAAGGTCGTTAGGGCCGAAAGGTTCTGGAGTGTGGAGACTACGTACCGGAAGATGCAGTATTGGAAAGCCTTCCAAGGTGGTGGGTGCGAGACGCACAGGACCGATCATTTTGACGGCAAAAATGGTCGATACCATTACTTACTGACAACAGGATAGTCATATTATCAAACGCGAGCCTTTAAAAACAAGTTTTCAATGAAAATCATTTTTCATAGCAAGCTTTTATAGCGCGATCTGTACCTGTGTACGAGTAATTAATACTTATCAAGACCATTCCAAAAAGTTCAAACACGATACGGTTATCTTATTGCACTTATTACCGAGTTCCTATGGCCATCTTCTGGCTCCATCATCAGACCCTGGTTACCATTTGGCACCAAAGTACTCATAAATACGTTTCAAACAAGACCAAACTCGATGGGGTTATGTCGTTTAACCGAGTTCCTATGATCAACTCCCGGTTCCATCATCAGATTAGCTCCATGACATAATAATATTGCATTGTCATCTGATTTACATATGCATGCAAAATTTCAGCTCAATCGGTAGGTAACCGGGAAGTGGATCAAATTTAATTTGCAAGATTTGATAACAGAAAAAAATTTGCAGGCGAAACTAAACAAAAGCTTGTAATAATATTAACTGTAACTTTAGGACTATGCAAAGAGGAAAAGCACCTCCATCCTCCTTTATCTAAAACCCCATACTACGTAAAAATAAACGTTTACCAAACGTGGCAATATTCCCTCTCAAACTCCGAACCCCACTTTAATATCCAAAAGAAATTAACTAAATATATTTTAGCTGGTGATTTGAATATGCAAATGTGACGAACTAAATTCGTGGCTTGTACGTAATTATGTAAATAGGGGTTGGTTCGACCGGGGCCTAGTTAACCCTTTCGTGTTAGGTTGGTGGAAAAATATCATGAAATTGTACCACGAGGTATGGTCATCCTCATTTGTAGAATCGTATGTGGTTTTATTGAATTTGGAATGGAATAGATTTGAAAGAATATTTTCCTCTTGCTGTCATTTTTTTTCTAAATACATCATCCTTTACACAATCAATACATAGTTCCTTTGGCCTTCTTCTAATACAAGCCTTCTGAGACTGGACAGAGGCAGTTTGTGCTATTCTTTCTTTTTTCCTATTTTTATTTTCTTTTTTTACTCTCTTTTCTTTTCTTTCTTTTTCTTTGTCCTCTCCTGTTACCATTATTCAGAGTCGGGTCTCCTCAGTCAGCTCGGCCAGCTCTAGTAAATGGAAGAACTTGAAGTCTCTCTCGATTCTGGATCAATAGGTCAATAGTGAGTGACTTCTGCTTTTTTTTTGGCAGTTTAAGTGCAATTTTTACGAGGTCCTTGCATCGCGTGAAAGACCACCCTCCACATCGCTGATGGTCCAAAGAGACCTCAAAATAGTTCATCTCGACACCGATTAGTGTTTACCGATAAGCTTTGTTAGGAGCTCGCGGTAGGTACTCTGGTCTTACCAGAAGAAGTAAAAAGAAGGTCTTCGCATCTCATGCCCATACCATTAAATAGTTTTAAATCAAATTTGGTTTTATTTGCAGGCCATGAGTTAGATATTCTGTTAGTTTTTGTTTTTTTTTTTTGTAAAATTTTCCCAATACTACAAAAGAAGCGGAATTAAACGAAACCCTTTATCGTTAATCCTTTGAGCTTCAGAAATTAATTAAGTGAAAAAGCATCTCCAATTAATTTTAGCCTCGGAGGGTTAACACATTGACCATGCAAAGGTTAACCCAACATACTGGCCTATTGTTTAGTCACATATTTTGTTTTTGTTATTATAGTATGACGGGTTAAATTGCTTTTTAGGGCCAAAGAGATTAAATTACGGGAAAAAATGTTTTTAATTATCTGGGTCGTAGGCTTAATTTATTACGGGTCTGACCAATTTGTTAAACATTTTTGGGCGATTGTGAAATGTAAATTAAAACTTCAAGCAAAGGAATTAAAGAGTGAAAGCTGGAAATCTGATACGTTTCTTCAGTAATTTCTTTTCGACCTTCTGTACGTGTGTTTGTTGCCTAACTCCTCCTAAACAGCTTGACATATTTGGATGAAACTTTTTATGTATATTTGTGAAGGTCCCAGTACGGTTTGAAAATACAATTGGACCCGGTAGATGGCGCTGCAATCAGATTCTCATTTTTTTTCTGACGAAAAGCCAGCTTTCAGATAGGAAGTCGGTCGTGCCCGCTCGAATCATATATTATTGCCATTTTATTTTGGTTTAGTAAATATGAGTTCTTCTATATGATGCAATGTCATAATACTCATCTACAAATTGAAATTAAAAGCTATGTACCTGGAGGGAGGTATCCTATCTTATGAAGTTGAGTAGAATTGCTGAAGTGTAACAGTAGGTAACCAGGGCTGTGGGGTCTTTCGAAAGAGTCACCACGACCCTGGCACGCAAAAGGCAACTGAAGGTACACGGGTTGGTATTAGTCAGAGTCTGACACTCCCTCTCGCTCCGTCCAGATCAGGAAATGAATAACATAAATACAATCCCTCAAAAAAAAGTGTAAATATCGGTAGGTACTCGATAAAATATAACTTATAGTACACTAACTGACTATTGCCGCGCTGGAAATATTTTTGGGGAAAAAAAATTATTACTAAAACAATCAAATATAGCCTTTGTCACTCAGGATAAATGTGGCTTAACACTGATGAAAGAATTTTCAAAATCGTTTCATTTGTTCCAGAATTTATTTCGTACAAATAAAATTACAACACCTCTATATTTCATGAATGTAGGTGCAGATAAATACCTACTCTACTATCGCACGTCATCGTTCCAAAACTGAAACTAGAACACAACTATTTCATTTCCCAGTACCGGCAAATCCATTCCATTCACAACTCGTAATAGAGACCTACCACATTCATAAAATAGTTGTTCTGCCGAAATCGATCCATTGCAACCCCCGCGTTCACATTGCGCAATTGCAATGACCTTCGACCTTCACCTTGACCCCCGACATTATGCTACTACCCACGCACCACCGAAATACCAAAGTTTGACAATACGACCCAAAACATAAGCACAGTATACATAGCGGCGTGTATAGAAGAGCCTTCGAGAAATTTCCGTTTTGGAGAAGAGATGGTTGCGGTAAGTCCGTGTAAATTGCGCAGTTAGTAAGGTTAGGCGTTTCATTCAAGCTCCGGTATTGGAGTGCAGTATACGTTGTATGTAACTTTTGTGGAGTTTGTTTGATTTTGAACTGAAATATTGAAGTTCTGAGAAGTTTATGTGGATTGTTGCTGTTTTGCAGTTTTTTTAGGGTTCCGTATCACAAAAGGAAAAAACGGAACTCTTATAGGATCACTTTGTTGTCCGTCTGTCTGTCTGACTATCTGCCTGTCAAGACCCTTTACCTCGGGAACGCGTGAAGATATCGATTTGAAATTAAAGTCCCTTGAAGATGTGAAGAAATCAAATTTCTGAGTTAACGAAAAAAAAGATACGGCCGTTTATGTCGCAAAATATATGCATTTCGACACTCTCAAGGGAATCAAAATTCAAAGGGTACTTCCCGTTGATTTATAATCCTGAAATTTGGCATGAAGCAAGGTCGTATAGCAAAAGTGTAAGAAAAAAATCTGAAAACTGTAAATTTGTAGTTACATCACAAAAAAAAAAAACTTTAATTCGGGAATCAAACTGTTTTAGGTAAGTTTGTACGGAACCCTCAGTGCGCCACTTTTTTTTTGTTTTACTTTACTCTGTGATTTCAGTAGCTTGTAACAATTTTATAGCGCTGATTCTATTTCATTCAATTATATTATTGTCATCCAACCTCATCTGCCAGCAGTAGAGCAGTGGTGGCCTAGTGAGAGCAGTGGTGGCCTAGTGAGAGCAGTGGTGGCCGAGAGGTAACGGCCCTGACTTACGAGTTGTAGGTTGCGGGATCAAACCCAGTCAGGTGCATTATTTTGTGTAATTTATTTCATCACCACTGCTCTCAAAACGGTGAAGGAAAACATCGTGAGGAAACCGGCATATCCTAGAACCTAAAATTCGTAGACATGTGACATCCACCCGCAGTGGGCCCGCGTGGTGAATTATACCCTCTCCTAGAGAGAAGGCCTGAGTCCCAACAGTGGGAACATTATAAGGCCGACTATGCTATGCTATGCTATGCTTTATTTGATCAATACTACAAAAACCAAAACAGGACCAGAGACCCTACCACGAACTCTCAACGCGATCCATTTGTCGACCTAAACTGAACTGTTAAAGAGATGGAGCTACCATAAGGTGTTTACCTCCACCTCTCTTCCTCGCTCGCAAGACTTAGGTACATTTCACACCATGTTAAGGCCCCTGTCTTCTTTAGCTCAAAATGTATTCATAAAGCAAAATCGATGATTCTTTCAGAGCAAGCTTAGATACATTGAAGTAGGACACGAATACTTAAGTCTGAGGCAGTATTTAGGGCAAGGCC
This sequence comes from Mythimna pallens, assembly GCA_961205895.1. Lineage (NCBI taxonomy): Eukaryota > Metazoa > Arthropoda > Insecta > Lepidoptera > Noctuidae > Mythimna > Mythimna pallens. Next base: position 24,266,900 of record OY540828.1, on the reverse strand, counting down.
TTAACTTCGCTTGAGCTATAAGTTAGTTGTAAATTGGTCTTTATTACCCGTCCGCGACAGGACCGTTTTATGACAATCTCTACCTCAATCCGGGGGGTATATTAAAAGGGGTGGGTTCCTTTACTTCTAACTCTTTGTAAATGTAACTTTTTTTTACAACTATCACACAACGCCGTCTAGTCCCAAGCTAAGCAGAGCTTGTGTTATGAGATATATATACTAGACAACTGATAGACATACTTAAATATTTCTAAATACATACATATTATAGATAAATTACACTCAGACACAGAACAAATGAACGTGCTCATCGCACAAACATTAACATTTGTCCTGGGTGGGAATCGAACCCACAACCTCCGGCATAGCAATCAGGGCCACTAACTACTAGTGGTTAGACCAACAGGACAGTCATTGACTTCAACTGGCTTTAGCTAGTGGTTCATCTGGCTTCAGCTAGTGGTTCAACTGGCTTCAGCTAGTGGTTCAACTGGCTTCAGCTAGTGGTTCACCTGGCTTCAGCTAGTGGTTCAACTGGCTTCAGCTAGTGGTTCAACTGGCTTCAGCTAGTGGTTCAACAAGCTTCAGCTAGTGGTCCAACTGGCTTCAGCTAGTGGTCCAACTGGCTTCAGCTAGTGGTCCAACTGGCTTCAGCTAGTGGTCCAACTGGCTTCAGCTAGTGGTCCAACTGGCTTCAGCTAGTGGTCCAACTGGCTTCAGCCAGTGGCCCGCGTGAAAATAGAAAAATTATTATGTCACATAGCATTCCATAAGTGAAAGAATTTTTAAAATTGTATTTAGTACAAACAAAAATATAAATTTTTCCTCAATATAACATTAGTAAAAAAAATGTACTAAGTTTTGATGGTTCAAAGGTTTTATTTTATAGTCTTTGATCTTTATGTATGGAATTTTCTTTTTAAGAAACAGAACATCAACATAACTTTTCAGTAGTGGACCATACATTGGTTTAAGCGGACCACAGGTTTGAAACCACTGTTGTCAACCATTACAATCCAAATCCAAAGTAACCCAGCCACAACTTACCAGAAAAAAACCCTTATACCTTACCCTTATGCAGGCAAAGTAGTGGAGGTTTTATATATAAACCTCCACTACTTTGCCTGCTAACATTATTCACCGGATTACGGCACAACTTTGCGCGCCTGTCCTGAACAACGTGAATGCCACCAGCCTTTTGTTTCATTCTGCTTGCCTGCATAATGGATTAATTCCACAACAAAATTGCGGGTACAAACACTAATTACGTCTACACTTTTAAAGCTATTTTTAAACTTGCCAGCTATTTTTAAATTGCATTTTACAAAAAGCATTTTAATCTTGGAAATTGAAGTGACATTTTAGTTTTGCTCTGCCGTGATTAAATAAAGAAAAGTGATGTTTATTTCGTGTGGGCGTTATGACTCCCCCCGAGATACAACAAGACAATGCTCTGTCCGTCCGTCTGTCCACTTGTCTGTCTGTCCGTCCGTCTGTCAGCGTTGTGTACCTCATAAACCGTAACAGGTAGAGAGTGGAAATATTCACAAAATGTGTATTTCTATTACCGCTAAAACAAACATAAAGTTAGAAAATTAAAGGAGGCTCCCATACAATAAACCTTATTTTATCGACGTTTTTTTTTTTTGCTCGATTTTAATATTATTGTATGGAACCCTCCGGGCGTTGGCTAGTTTTTTTTACAAATAATTTTATGGAAAGCAATTCTAGTAGTATTTCAAAGAAAACGCTTCGGCGCATCGTTTTCGTGTAGAAGCGTTTGAAATCTTTGCGTGCGAAACCTTTTTGTGGAAGAGTTAAGAAAACTTAATAAAAAAAAGTGATGTGCCTTTCATGTGAGCATTATAAGCGGCTTTCAAGAGCAAGCGAAGTTGTTACCTTTGAAATAGAGTGTAATGTTTGATTCCTCAGCTAGCCAGCGTCATTGAATTTTATTTTTGGAAACTTAAAAGGCGCCCATCGTCGAAATATGTCTGTAATGTTTTGTTAATCGATTGGTAAAGTAAATACATTCAATTGGTGATCTTATGTTTTTTTTTTAATCGTGGCTTGTTTGAAACAGGTCTCTCATTACCTCCTGAGAAAGATAAATACATTATTAGAAAAGTTTCTCCAGCGTCATTGAGTTTTATTTTTGGAAACTTAAAACACGTCCATCGTCGAAATATGTCTGATAAATGGAAGTAGAGGTTTTTACCTTTTCATTTTTGCATTAAAATAGATTTAGTCTCCGAATAGCACATGCACACTTCTGCCTATCCTCAGTAATTAGGCGACATGTGAATTATATTTCTGTAAAGAAGTGTTTGTTTTATTTGTAGAAAGTATTCTCTGGAAGTAGCGATTCTATTATGATTATTCTTTCTCTTGTTGGAAGAGGCCCATCCTTAAATTATGTTACACGTTATGGTCAGATGGGGTCCACAAAGTGTGACCGTGTATGACAAGAGGTGGGAGGAGTAATAAGTTCTGCATAATTTCAAAATCCATTCCCAAGTATTATAGCGCGAAATATCACTAATAATAAAAACGAAGTTTTTCTGTTTTGTTGAATATTGTTGAAAGTATTGCTATTTTGTCAAATGTTTGATTTGAAGTTGATTTTATTGAAAAAAATAAATAATTGAAAGGTTAATAAATAAACCCCATAAAACCAATGTCGGAAATGCTGTTTTAATTTAAATATGAAGATAAGCTGGACTCTTACTGGAGGAATTGTCCCACAATTGTCCAGGCCAGACGTGTGTGCTACTACTACGACTACTTCATTAAAGAGTCTCATACATGTGACAAACTATGACAAGGTCGGGAAGAGAGGGTGAGTTAAAAAATCATCGAATTCGTGTAACGTAATTTATGGATGACCCCAAAATAAATATGGACTAGGACATGCGAGCGAAATCACAGGCAAAAGCTAGTAAATAAAATAGTCAGAATTCATTCAAATACAGAAGTAGGTAACTATTTATACACGAACAGTTCCATTCAACATTAATTTCCATACATTTGGCGGTCACTGCCAAAAACATGATTTCCTAGTAACGAAACGCTTTGTTAAGTAAAAAGCTTCCAACTATTATTATTATTCATTTAATAATAATTACTTGATCATATTCTCTATTGTTTTAAAAACTATTGGCTCGTTTCGGAAGTCAATTATTATTATTTTACGGTCGAATGAAGGCTGTGTCGGATTGTGATTGAGATAGAGAGTTTTGTTTACGACTGGTAAAGCGAAGATAATGGTGATCTTATGTTTTTTTTTTTATAGTGGCGTATTTGAAACGGATCTCTCGTTACCTAATCATCATTATCTTGCTGCCCTTCTCCCGTGTTATTTTGTTATTTGGGGTGGGCGCAACACGTTTTTTTCTTCATTATTCTGTTCTGTCACTCGTCAGGCTATCACTAACTTCCTTTTTTTTTCATATCACTCATCACACAATCCATCCATCTTTTTTTTTACTCCCTCTCCCTCTCCATCCATCCACATGTAAACTCATAACTTATAGCAACATGCGCTTCATCCCTTACCTACTATTACTACTACTACTTTCGTTACTTACTGACAAAGATAAATAATATTCACAAAACTATCACATAACGCCGTCTAGTCTCAAGCTAAGCAGAGCTTGTGTTATGAGTACTAGACAACTGATAAACATACTTACATATTTCTAAATACATACATATTATAGATAAATTACACCCAGACACAGAACAAATAATTGTGCTCATCACACAAACATTTGCCCTGGGTGGGAATCGAACCCACGACCTCCGGCATAGCAGTCAGGGCCACTAACCACTAGACCAACAGGCCAGTCAAAAAACATTATTTAGAAAAGTTTCTCCATAATTTTGAACCAATAAGGAGTAAAAAAATAGTTATTCAATTAAACTTTTGACCGCCAATCATGTATATGTCGCCATAAAATTGTAAATACCGTTAAATTGTAATCTTATCTCGCGAAATTGTAAACATACGAAACATACTGCTTACAATTTAACGTAATATTTTTCTGTAGATTATAATCTATCGAAGTGAAACTTGAAAATTGTGAAATGGTATAAAATGGAACGCATCTCGAGCGCTGATTGGTTTAACGCCATGTACCTCTCGCCACTATATTTGTTTGTTGTCGAATCTAAACAAACAATAGTGATTGTAAATTGATTTGGTGTTGAAGATAACTCACAGCTTTAGAATTAGCTTAGATATGAAATAGTTGTGGAAGTAAAATAAATCGTGATTAACCAAAAAAGTGCAGTTAGAATGATAAATAAGTTAGTGTTAGTAACCGAACGTAGCTAGCACAGAACGGCCTACTGTAAGGCCAACCAATCAGGGATAGCCTTCGGATAGTTGACAATTTAACGCGTGGTAGATTGTGATATAATAGTTTCACTTCGATTGATTATAATCTATCAAAAAATATTGCGTTAAATTGCACGGTTCAAAATTTTTAGATAGTTTACAATCTCGCGAGTATCTCGATAATAATAATCTGTGTCCAGCACACCCACGTCATGACTACATGACAGACACTACTCGTTTTAAATGCTAATAAATCTTATAAAAAGTGATGTTTATTTTATTTGTATCGTTAATTATGTTCTTAGCTAAACTCAGATTCACATAGTCTGGTCACCCATGTATTTCACTGTCTAAATACCCATATTTTAAATAGAACGACCTATCTGACCTCTAAAACTCACCAAATGGGAAATATGATACCCCTTGGCTGGTGTCAAAACAGAGACGGACCAAACCCAGTAATTTGATACAAACATCTCATTCATTCACAACATGTTCTCGCGATTACATCTGAGGCTGTGAGGCATGGCATTTATCCAATACCCTCACATGATTGTTGCGACACACTCGGTCAAGAATTTTCCCTCAAAAATTCCTTGCTCTCTGCCAAAGCTAGTACCTTGGAAATAAAGAAAGAAAACAAAGAGAGAAAGAAAAAAAACGGTGAAATTTCCTGGATTTTCTTCATTTTATAAACGTTTAGTACTTGTTATATTGAGGTATTCTCTGCCGTTTATAATTAATTAACCTTGGAACCCCAAATTGCTTCAGGTGAAATTTAATCTCGGCTTTGCTTGTAAACCTTTTGGGACTTACACGTCGGATGTATTTTTGGAGCAGTTATGAGATGATCTTGACGATGTGACGATGTAATGAGAGTTCCTATCGGTAAAAAATCCTATTAATTAATATACAGGCATTTATCCCCAAGTGAATGCCTTATGATTCGAGTTCTTATCAAAAGTTCTCGCGCTCCACCCTAGACCGAAAAAAATAATTTTATGATTCCCCACTCTCAACGGAGTCTATTTCCTGATAGTTACAACCTGGGGGTATTGTTTCAAGAGAATAATCTATTTCAACCTCCTCCGGTTTGCTCCAACGTCAATCAATTCCACGATTACCATCAAGTGAGATGGTGCTCAAGCGTGAGTCTATAAATACAATTAATTTTTTTTAAGCATTTATTTCAAATATACCATTTACAGGCACTTTTGAAATGTCAAGAAGTCAGTCAGTCAGAAAAAAATATGCTAATTACACATTCCAAAGCGTAGATCTCTAAGGAGAGGAATGTGCAAGAAACTCCATGGACACTCTTTTCAATCGTGTTTTGCAATTACAAATATCACTGTTACATGTTTCTTGTCGCTATCATGTGAGAACAAAGTCAATAAAGTAAAAATAAAAACTAAATATAGATATTAAAATAGCAACTGGCAGCTAAGAGATGACCAGTCTCAACTGACAGCGCCCGTTCACGGACCTGACGCGAATATTAGCACCACTTAGCTCAACCATTTTGGAGGGAACCGAATGATCCAACACACGCGCTACCATCAGTGAGACATTTGAGTGAGCATGACAAACTCTCAACTGCCATGCTCATTTATGTCAAACAAGTCCAATAATAACCTAAAAACAGCTCCATGGTACACACATAATAAAAAAAATATGTTCGTCATTCAAAATAATTTTTATTCTACAATTACCATTATTTTATATGCGTTTATTAAGTGTGCCAAAATTACCCTTAGTCATTCAAATCTCTTAGGGAAATTAAATAATTTTATAACTTTCAAATTCAAATATTTATTTCTAAACTATGTATATAAAATAAAAAATGAATGTAAAAATATGTGTTAGTAGTAGTACAACTTAGCCTATTGTTAGTATTAAATTGAATTATAATAATAAACAACTATTGAACCATTGTACGAACAATTCAATGGTTCATTTGTTTATTTGCATAAGTGTGTCTGATCCACCTTTGTAAGAGGGGAGGTCCCACTTGGCTTTTTTTTTGGGTGGGAAATCATCTAATGACATCCCCCTTTCTCTCTCTTGGACGGACTGGACGGAGCCCACTTCCTTCCTTCTTTGCTATTGTTCCAGAGCCCCGGGGATCTCTTTCGCATCACCCATGGCCCCAGTAGGCTTCGACCCTGCTGGGCCCCTACGGTTGCTGACATCTTCTTGAGGCGCGCGTGAAACACTACTCGCCGTCGACGACTTGGGTACGGTCCGGACGATTATCGGAAGGTTGGACAGCGAGCTACCCATTGCTCGCCGTCCGCAAGCCGATGATTTGGCTGGGGCGCGAGGGCCATTGCCTCGCGCGTGTGGCCTCCTTTGCTAGCATTACTGTTTCGCAGAAGGAGGCGACCGCCTGCCACTCCTCCTCGCTCCGGACCATGGCCCGGCGCGAGGGATCGCTGCCACCGATCGCCCCCACGAGGACACGGCGGAGTCCCACCTTTCTGAAAACACATAATGATTTAATATACTGGGTCTTGTATCATCCTCCCCTTATGCTATTCCCAGTGTTTTTTTTTGTACCTCATTACTTAATTTATCAAATTTTGTTACAGGTAAATTTAATATTCATCCCCGGGTCTTGACATCGAGAATCATGAACAGTAACTACTACAGTCAGGTAAACTAATTGTATCAAACTGTTAACTGCCCTTTTACTTAAATTGAGTAATTTTTTAATTAAGTTTTATCCTCTGAAGTTTTACGTAACTAAATTAGGATGGAAGGTGACTTTGGAAGAAATAGATACCCAAGTGCCGTGAGGGAAATGTTAATTATGGAGGAGAGACCTTGAAGAATTTGGTTCTTTAGATAGAAGTTACCCAGTAACCGAGATAGGGAGTTAATTTTCTTATGTGCTGGTGTGGGTAAGGTAAAGGTATGGGTACAGATTATATAAGAAATACGTACGTGTAGGTGTGTTCATTAAAAAGTAAAGAAAATTATAGTTATTAAACATGAGTCATCATCAATCACATCACTGCCTATCAGATGAGAAAGTAATCAAACGCTAGCCTGGCAAAAAAAAAAAATAGGTATATATTATCAAAAATAAATAATATTTTTTTAAAGAATTTAATTCATTAAACGCGTTCGCTCTCTCATTGTCTTTCTCATTGTTTCTATTGTGTCTCTAATTTCGGTATTCGAAAGGTCAAATCGGTAAAATCTATACAGATGAAAAAACACAAAGTTAATCAAGAAAAAATATTTTATTACACTCAGTTAATAATGTAACAATTAGTAGGCGATAATGTGGTTGAGAATTTTTTGACTCAGTTACCGTGGTGGGTTATTATAGTCTGTAAAAGCCAAACACGCAGTTTCGTTCCTCCCTAGAGTGGGAGAAGTCATTGGATGAAAACCCACGTCGAAAAAAAAAACGGAGCTGACAATGTCCTATTTATATACTATACATACATACACTATACACATACCCACGACCTCTTATCAGCTCACGATTGATAAGCAGAATAAAAATAACTATTTAATTATGTACAATCTATATATATATATATATAAAAATGAAACCCGTTTTCCTTGGTCACGGCATCACGCGTGAATGGCTGGACCGATTTCACTAATTCTTTTTTTGTTGTATTTGTTATTATTAGGAGAAGGTTCTTACAGAAAAAAAAATATTTAGAAAATCTCTCAGAAATATTGAAAAATATACATTTAATTTTGCATATTTAAAAAAACGCGCGTAACGAATGTCAATGTCATTCACAGCCATAGACTATATTGAAAGAGCATTGTTTGTTCGGAAACGTGGTTACTTAATTAAATTCGAGCATCATTTGTTCCAAAATAAAGTAGTGCATCATTGCTACGCTAAGGCGGTACGAAGTTCGCCGGGTCAGCTAGTGTTTCTATACAATTACCGTTCTAATTAAAATCATAGTAAACATCTACGGAATCGAAGTTATTTCCTGTTTTTGGCAAATTCCTTATTAATATCATTTCCATTACCTATTTACCGCGTTATTATTTTATGTTTGGTTCTATGGTCTGAAATTTCGATTAGAGGAAGTTTCCCTGCCGGAGTCTGTGTTTCCTGATAGCTACAACCTAGGGGTCTTTAAATCAAGAGTGAATAGGTTACTTCTAGGCAAGCGTGCTCCATCGTCGGCCACATTATCGCTTACCATCAGGTGAGATAGTAGTCAAACGTGAGCCTATCCATAGAAAAAAAAACAGTTTGAAAGTAACACCAGTGACTGAAAAGTTGATAGGGAATCGTTAGTCTTGATATGGTCATGTGAAGAGGGGGCATCGCAACGGAACACTTTCATATGGGATCGCGCGGGCGACCGCTAACGCAGTTTCGGCCCTTAGGTGTATTAAAATTTTAGGATCGTTTGGAAGAGTTATCACGGCCCTGGAACGCGAAGGGCAACTGAATGAATACGAGAAGGCTGACTAAAGTCAGAAAAAATAGACTGACACTCCCTCTTACTTACATACATTCAGAGCAGAAATTATTTGATGGTATTCAAAACCAAAGATGTATTTTTTTTTTTAATTAATACTCTGTAACTATTTGGAAATTAAAGTTAAATAAGAAGCTTGGTACAATTGCGATAATTCTATTTTATCACTGATGGTACGATAGTTTTTTTTAAATCGACTCTGTACCGACAGACTTAGTCTCGTCTGGGAGACAAGGATGTTTGCCATAAAATAACTTTCATAAATATTTTGGCTCCAAAATTGAACTAAAAACAATTGCAAACACAACGCCGGTCCTCGTGATTTTACTATTAAAGTACTACAAAAAATATTTTGGCTTACCACCCAGGACTTTGCACTGCGTACGTTCTATAAGAGCTCAACTCACTACTTATAAAGACCATTTTAAATTCTACGCTAGCAACTCCAACATATTTCAACCATTTAAACTTGACCTTCCACCCCCGTCTCACCTCAAACAATTAGGGAACTACAGGGACAATGTAATCTAAACGCATAAAGACCAAACTATATTGGTTGTATTTTTTTCTAGATGTCTGGCAAATCGCCCATTGGATTTCTAAAATAGAACGTCGTATCTTAAATCACATGTTTAATGAAATTGAACTGTTTATTGATGATAGAATAAGGTTTATTTTTGTACTTAGTCAAGCGTGATTTTTGTATGCAACAGTTGGTCACATGTTTTTGGCGCTAAGTGTACATCTGGTATTTTCTGTAGTAAAATAGTGCAATCATTTGTGCGGGAAAATTTCGGCCATTAGATCGAAAATAAAGTGCGTTGGACGGGATTATTAATATATAATTAATTATGTTTATATATTTGTGTGAAGTAGTTATTTTTGTGACGGAACAAATGCACATATTATTGAGTAGAAGGTATTATATCAAAGTGTTGTTATGATGAACTTCTGTACTAAAAACAAATCTTCAATGGGTGAGTAGGAAAATAAATTGGTCCTAGGATCCGCTTTTGATTGTGTGTTAAGTAAAACGATCCAGGGGCCTTACCATGACGATGTCAGGCATGCGAGCGAGGAAGAGGGATGGAGTTATACACCCTTTAAAGATCCAACTCTTTAACAGTTCAGCCCCTCTAGCCAAGCTACAATCGTATCGTTCACGCCAAACGCTTCGAGTAGGCCACGCCTCCAATTCCTTTGTTCGGACCACGTGACTGAGCGTTGAGATGACGTCAGAACAAAGGAATCGTAGGCGTGGCCTACTCGAAGCGTTCAGCGCGAACGATACGATTGTAACTTGGCTAGGGGGGCAGCACCCCTATCCAAGTTGATAATCTGCAGTCGTTAACGCTAGTCGAAAACAAATCAAATGTATGAGAATTACATCATCTCAACGTTAAGTCACGTGGTCAGAACAAACGAATAGAAAATTCGTAGCCTAGTTCATATCGTTCAAAATGTTAGAATGAATTGTTATAGTTTCTACCATGTTCAACGCTATATTGTAGAACTAGCGGCCGGCTCAGGTGAGTCAACATGACTACCAACTTATCGTTTTCTACAATTGCTGACTCCGAGGAGTAACCTATTGAAGAACGGAATTCGACACGAAACGGTTGTAACTTGGCTAGGGGGGCTTTTTAGTGTCAAATGGATTACGTTAAGAGCTCGTGCCAGGGCCTCTAGCTGCAGGATTGTTCGAAAAAGTTATCGAGTCTCTGGAACGCAAATGGCAAAACAGGTAGGTTCTAGTCAGCAAAGTCACAGTCCTTTTTGCTTAGATTCATTTATTTATATTTATTTGTCTTTTATACGTCATTATATTACCTACTGTTGAACTTGATGATTCGATTTCAGTAACATACTTTTTTTTTATATTCCACAACTATCACACAACGCCGCGGCCGTCTAGTCCCAAGCTAAGCAGAGCTTGTGTTATGAGTACTAGACGACTGATAGATACTTATATATTTCTAAGTACATACATATTATAGATAAATTACACTCGGACACAGAACAAATGTTCGTGCTCATCACACAAACATTTGTCCTGGCTGGGAATTGAATAACAGGCCAGTCAAGCTGTGTACAGTCGATTGTTTGTACAAACAGTTCATGTATTAGGATTTTCAGTGTAAAGCATGTAAGTAACAAAACATAGCTTCCTACAATCATTTTGGTGAGACAACACAACAATAGCATGAATTACACTCACGTGCAAAAAAAAGGACAAAACCAAAACCGGTACACTTGTTCTCATTTACATGAAATTTTTCTTTGACTCACTCACAAAAAGATAGAGTTACTTTGACCCTTAAAAATATGCGTATAAAATTACACTCCTTTTGTCACTTGAAAGCAGTTTCTTTCATGGCAACTTTCATAGTAACTCAGCACTGTTCTCGAGGTCACATATTTTTATTTAAAATAAACTTTATCACTTATAAAATAAGAGTTTATTTCGTCTGTTTAGACAGGTCCTGGCCAAGGTTAATATTTAATTATGTGGCTACTTTTTACATTGTTGTTTGGGGAATTATTTTTATTTTATAATAGAGTAATGACTTGGCATATTATTATAATTAATTTGTGCATAGGTCTGCGATTAATTCGTGAATAGCAATGCAATGTAATTGGTTAAAATTATTTATTAATCGTTTGCTTACCTTCCGTTTTTATTTCCTGATTGAACTTTTAACTAACGGTTACGCCCATTACGTATTGTTTATTGCATTTAAATCTATATGATTAACCAGACCAAGTTTACCAATCTTGGACTAAATGAGTAGTAATTATGAAGTAATTTATAACTAAACAAGCTGCTATCAGCGGCTTCGCCCGCGTAAAAGTAGTTGTCTCCATACAAACTTTCGGCCCCCATTTCATCCCCTTAGGGGGAGAATTTTGATAAATCTTCTCTTAGTGCTCACCTACGTCATAAAAGGAAGCTTTTTGCAAAATTTTACGTTCCTAGTCCCAGTTGTTTCAACTGTGCGTTGATATGTCAGCCAGACACTTTCTTTTTGAAGTGAAACTTCTTTACGCACGCTTGACTTGGGGAGTAAGCTGGCGAACGCGTGACGTAAGCGTTACGAAAAGTGTGATCGGGCAAGGCGAACGGAAGTTAAGTGGGGGATATAAGCAAGAGACAGCAGTGCGCGCGCACATTTTCTTTCTCTCTTCCTCTCATATGTATATGTATATGTGTATACATGTATATATTGTACACACATATATATATATACATACAGATGGAGCGAAAGAAGTTTCACTTCAGTCGTGTGGTCATAAGCACACTCGTTTTTTTTTTGTATAGATTACTCCATTATTACTACTCATTTATTCCAAAGTTTTTTTTTTGCTAGATTTTGAAATATATATTATATTATTATTTACTATTCACGATGCATCTTTACACTATAACCTTATATAATTAACACAATGAATTAATTCATAGAGACGTAACGAGTAGCTACGCCACTGACCGACTTGTAAAAGTTTATATTTCTATCACGATTTATTTATATTTTTACTTTCACGTGCGGAACGCAACCTTTGCAAGTATTATTTTGCACTGATTGAGTTTTTACACAGCAAGCATACCTATACAAAAATAATTTCGCAACATAATTAACAAAAAAACATGGTTCTCACTCGTAGTAAAAAAAAATGAGAGTCAAAGGATACCGAAATCCATTTTATTATGGTACCATTACTATATATACTAGCAGTCTCGGTAGAGATCCAGACCAAAGCCTTTTTGTCAGAAAAAAAATTTGAGACCCCCAATTGTAGTGCAACCTACCGGTTCTAATTGTATCTTTAAACAATTCACGGACCCAGTCAAATAAGGACAAGGTCGTTTTGGTAGAGTTAGGTGACAAACACACGTACAGAAGAATTATATAATTACTAGCTTCTGCCAGCGGCTTCGCCCGCGTGAAAGTAGGTTTCTCCATACAAACTTTGGACCCCCATTTCATCCCTTTAGGGGGTGAATTTTGGAAAATCCTCTCTTAGTGTCTAGTCCCAGTAGTTTTGGCTGTGAGTTGATATGTCAGTCAGTCAGTTTCTCCTTTTATATTATACTAGCTTCTGCCAGCGGCTTCGCCCGTATGGAAATAGTTTTCTCCATACAAACTTTGGACCCCCGTTTCACCACCTTAGAGGGTGAATTTTGAGTAGTACTCTCTTAGTGCTCACCTACGTCATAAAAGAAAGCTTTGTGCAAAATTTCACGCTCCTAGTCCCAGTAGTTTCGGCTGTGCTTGATTTGTCAGTCAGTCAGTTTCTCCTTTTATATATATAGATAATTATATAAAGGTAATAAGCTCGACTAATCATGATACAAAGGATATGTTTCGGTATGCTATTCGTCATACTATCACTAACTTCCTTTTCTTTCCTTTTTTTTTTCTTTTCTTTAGTGTCGTTTTAATTATAATTTTAATGCTGAATTCACGTAGTTGTAAATCCGTCTACCCAACTATATACGCTATAAATTATGTGCCTAACGATACACAAATCAATATAATAATAGTAGAAAACGATATTTTTTGAAAATGGCGAATCAGTTTAAAACGAATTATTATTTGGAACTGTAGGCTATTTTTTTTTATCCGTTGTAGGGGTCTCTTTTTCGTCCGTTTCGGGATAATGAGTTAAACGATTTCCACTGATAAAAAAAGGTCTATTTCTTTCACACACAATTATACAATGCCGCGACCTGGCAGAGACTGGGCCGTGCGAGTCGTATCTTAGCTCTCATATTGCATTTTGCTTACCTAAGCATCGGCCCCACATCCGTTAAAAAATTGGTTGCCTGTAAAGTCGGTATACGGGCGAAAGTTTTACGTGACAACGACTTTGAGTGGTAAAATAATTTTAATGTGAATATTCATTCGTATAGTAGGAAGAAGGATGAAATAATAGTAACAATTTATTTTTATGTCTGTCTCTCTCGCTCTTAGGCGGGCTAACCATGCCCGAGTGGAAGGGACGCGTGCCTCTCACTCGCTCTCATTGTGAGCGCATAACGTGAGCGGAGCGTAACGCAGTTTCTTGAAGTGTCACCCGGCAAACCAATTTATAAGACGTTGTCACGTCAAAAAATATCTGACTTTCACGACTAATATTGTAAATACCGATTACAATCTTTCCTTCACTAATTGAAAGTTACATCGCTTATTGCAAGACTACTATATTTTTATAAAAAAATACCCGATTCTTATTAACAGATCACGAGGGGAGCGAATCCGGGGGAAAATTGTAATTAAATTAAAAGAGATGCATTTTAAACACAATTATTTCGTCCAAAACTCGATAACATCGAGCAATTTGTTTTGTTTATCGGTACCGGCGTGACCTTGTGATATCTCTCAGTTGCGATACGTTGCGTAAAACATTTGACCTGCAGGCATTGTTTACAGTAACAACTTTGTTTTTAGGGTTCCGTACCTCAAAAGGAAAAAACTGAACCCTTCCGTCTGTCTGTCTGTCAAGAACCTTTATTTCGGGAACACGTGGAGGTATCGAGTTGAAATTAAAACCATATACCCAAGTCTACGGTTCCTTAAAAATGTGAAAAAATTTCTGAGTTAACTAAAAAAAAAAAAAGATACAGCCGCTTATGTCGCAAAAAACGCGTATTTCGACATTCTCAAGGGAATTAAAATTCATAGGCTACTTTCCGTTGACCTAGAATACTGAAATTTGGCATGAAGCAAGATCTCATAGCACAAGTACAGGAAAAAATCTGAAATCTGTAAATTTTTTGTTACGTTACAAAAAAAAACTTTTTTTGCGATTCGGACAAATCTTCGTAACTCAATTCGGAAATCGAACTGTTTTCATAGCTAAGTTTGTACGGAACCCGGCGCAAGTCTGACTCGCACTTGCCCTGTTTTTTTTTATTTTTTTGTTAAGGTGGGAAGAATCGGTAAAGATAAGTGGCAGTGGACAGGGGCACATTGCTCGCAGAACATATGGTCGATGGGGACGAAAGGTACTGGAGTGGCGACGCAGCGTAGGTAGGCCTCTCACAAGGTGGGCCGATGACCTGATGAGGTGAGACCTGGTGAGGGTCACGGGAATCCGATGGATGTAAGATGCACAGAACCGGTTGTTATGGCGACACTTGAGGAAGGCCTATGTCCGACAGTGGACGTCTGCCAGCTGAAATTGTAAATGAATGGTGATGGTGAAGGTGGGAAATCGTCTACTGACTTCTCCCGATTTAGGGTGGAGCGTAACATACTCGTAACTAACACTACACCTATGTTTCTTCAGTTGTCTTTTCCCGTTCTAGGACTACGAGTATCCCTTTCACACTTTTCCTCACGGTTTTAGCAGGTATCGGCCCTGCTGGGCCACTACGGTTTGCTGACATATCTTTGAGGTGCGTGTGGAACACTATGTGACATCGACGACTCGGGCTTGATTATTATAGAACGAGTGGACGGCGAGCTACCCGTTGCTCGTCGTTGGCAAGCCCGCGCC
Source organism: Mythimna pallens (assembly GCA_961205895.1). Classification (NCBI taxonomy): domain Eukaryota; kingdom Metazoa; phylum Arthropoda; class Insecta; order Lepidoptera; family Noctuidae; genus Mythimna; species Mythimna pallens. The sequence continues at coordinate 24,251,591 of OY540828.1, read as the reverse complement.
TATGGTTGCCGGACATCGCTCTGCGATTCCCGACTCCCGAGGCGTCTTCTGTCGCGGCATCTGGGACGTGAGGATGTACGATCCCTCTCTTTTGCGGCTGCCTCCTTCGCTGGTTACTACTTCACAGAAGGATGCGGCCGCATTCCATTCCCTGCCACTCCGGACCATGGCCTGAACCAGGGCCCGGCATGAAAGGTCGCCGCCAGTCACCTAGTTAGTTAGCTATCTGGAATGCAATCAGTTTTGGTGTATGAAATAACGGCTACTAAATTACTAAATTACTATGTTGATATTTATTTTGTAAATAGGTTTAAAAAAACACTTTTACACGTCAATTTTTTTCGTCATTTTTAAACTAGATGAGGCCGGTGTTTCCTAGCTGACTACACTGAGAAGAAACATCGAAACAATCTCAGGGGTCAAAGTCTTTTTTAAAGTCCATACAGTAAATATGTAATAGTCAAATCACATGAGAACTATGCAGATTTGTCTAAAATGGTCTTTTAAAGAAAGAACCATACAGATTTGAGTGGACCTGTCCAGTCAGTGCAAGCATTTGTCAGTATTCGTAAAGCTCAACTCAGGAATACTAAGAAGCTCAACGACTTGACGAACAATACCAAAGAAAGGACATTTGGTTAGGCCGCGGAAAATACTCAAATTGCCAGACATACGTTATACTGAAAAGGAAAAAAAAAGCAATCAACATAGTCCTCTCGTTCAAAATAGTAGTATATGTAGGTATTCGAATTCTTTTATTTGGTGAATACCATTATAAATACCACTCATGGGTATCGTTGGTGCCACTCAACAGCTGAACAAAGATTAACTTGAAATTGTTTCAATATAAATGTACCCGAAATGCACTTATAGAAACATAATGAAAAATTTAAATTAATAAATGACAGTCATGCCAAACTAGCTTTAGCCAGCGGCTTCGCCCGTGTTATAGTGAATAAGTAAAACGTATCCTATGTGCTATTCCCGGGTATGGTATACCCGTGTCCCAAATCCATTCAACAATTTCAGCATGAAGGAGTAATAAACACCCACACGCATAAAGACTCACAAACTTTCCTATTTTTATTATTTTTGTGATTAATTGACATGACAGGCCTATTGGTCTAGTAGTCAGTGAGTCAGTGGCCCTGACTGCTATGCCGGAGGTCGTGGGTTCGATTCTCACCCAGGACAAGTGTTTGTGTGATGAGCACGATCATTTGTTCTGTGTCTGGATGTATTTAGAAATATTTAAGTAATTTATCAGTTGTCTAGTACTCATACCACAAGCTCTGCTTAGTTTGGGACTAGATGGCGTTGTGTGAAAGTTGTGGAATATTGTTATATTAATATTATATTAATTAGGATTTTTAGGTTACTCCTTGCCCTTGTTCCATGTCACTTAGGGTCAGCGCAACAAGTATTTCTTCTTCTATTATATTCTGTCAACCGTTATGTTATCACTCACTCCCTTTTCAGAATCAGAATCAGATTAACCAAAGGCCTCCAAGATGCGTACAAATATATAAATTAACATTGTCATTGTCATTGTTCTTTGTTTGTTGTTTTCTTTCATATACTCCTCACAAAATGCACACACCTTGTCTTTAGCTTCCCTCTCCCTTGCCATCCAATTACATGTGCATTTATAACTCATTTAGTAACATGTGTTTCATACCTCCCCTTCGTATAACCGTACCAACACAATCTATAATGATGCACTTAAAAAAATGATACACACATTAAAAAATAACGTGATAAGATCGCTATAAAAAGTACTGGTATTGCTTTCAGTATACTTTTTAAATAAATCCTACAATCATCTTCCTGCCCTTGTCCCGTTTTATTTGGGGTCGGCACAACACGTTTTTTTCTTCCATCCTGGCCTGTCACTCGTCACGCTATCACTAACTCCTTTTTCTTTCATATCACTTCTCACACAATCCATCCATCTTTTCTTTGGCCTCCCTCTCCATCCATCCACATGTAAATTCAAAACTCTTTTAGCAACATGCGCTTCATCCCTCCTCTTCACATGACCATACCAAGATAAACGATTCCCTTTCAACTTTTCAGTCACTGGCGCCACTTTTAAACTTCCCCTAATATACTCATTTCTCACATGAATCCTACAAATCCGGGCGTTTAATCTTAAAAGAAGTTAAATTGAAAGAAAAAATACATTCGAATTAGTCGATCATTATTTTTTTTACAGTGGTTGAATATATGGCATTACTATATGGCCAGGTGTATACAAAAGTGTGGCCTTGCTGATCGGCCTTCATGCTGTACCTTTCCATTGCAAAGTGCAGTATACTGACACGTTTTAAATAATTAGCAGGTCTTTCTCAAGTATCTGTGGAATATAACAGGAATTTTATAGAGCTTACGATAAACGATACAAAAGTTTCGGATAGTTTCGGATAAAGCCGAAATCTAAATGGCAGGATACGACGGTTTTTGTTAACCCCTCGGGCGCCCCGGGGTATTATTATTATGTAATTGCGCATTTTAAAGAAAATCACTAAAAAAAACTGGATTATTCTAGGAAAAACAAAGATATAGAAACCAAAATTTTCGGCTAAAAAAAATGTACAAACGTGTATACAAAACGACAATTTAGCGTTTTTCAAGGTCATTCAAGTTGTACAGACGGCCTTCGAGGGTTCGAGTTAAATAAATGATAATCTAGACTAGAAATAAATCTTGCTATTCGTATGTTACTATAATAATTTTAAAATTCTAATATCCGTAACCGAATCTATCCGAAACTAGCGGATAATCCGCAATAATTTCATTTTTATAACCATACCGGTCGTTATGGCGGAGGCCTATGTCCAACAGTGGACGTCTTTCAGCTGAAATGTTAGTGATGATGTTGGTGATGAACGGTATCCGAAACCAGTATAATATTTTCCTATATCCGTATACGTAGGTCTAAATCCGAAATTTTACATCTATAACATCCTTGGGGCCTTACCATGAAGTGTTAAGATGTCAGACGTGCGAGTGAGAAAGAGGGAATATATAGTTCACCGTATGTAGCTCCATCCCTTTAACAGTTCAGTTTAGGTCGTCAAATGGATCACTTTAGAAACTCGTGGTAGGGCCTCTGCCACCCTAGCCAAGTTACAACTGTTTCGTTTTTATTCTCTTTTCGTTGACTGCCTCGAGTCGGCCACACCTCCATTCTTTTGTTCTGACGTCATCTCAACGCTCAGTCACGTGGTCTGAACAAAGGACTATTCCTTTGTTCGAGGCGTGACCGACTCGAGGCGATCAACGAAAAGAGAATCGAAACGAAACGGTTGTAACTTGGCTAGGGGGGCTGATCTATATCATCTTGTTGTTACTGACAGAATGTTGTTGTTGTTGTTGTTCAGTTGATGTAGGCTCCTCTCCTTTTAATTTCGAAGTCATACGATGATTATTTCATAATCGTAATAGACTCAGTGATTGCGTCAGGTCAAATGTCAAGACTTATAACAATTTACCATCTGTGTCTGTTGCCAACCGATCACAATAATTCAGATTGACATATTTTTCAGATAGTGTGTAAAGTAATAAAGAGAATATTCCTTATTACTTTTTTTTCGTGGAATTTCATCAAATAACTTATCCCTGTCTAGGTGGACTGACTTTTAGTGTCTAAAACCTACCCGTGTCCCTTTAGTTGCCTAGTCCACGGGCGCGTAGCTTCATAGACGCGTATTCGTCATTGTACGCTTGGTACTCGTCATTACTTGCATCAAACGTATAATGACGTCATGCCATCGTGTCGTTGCCAGTTCGTCAACAGAGTTTCATAGTTTTGTATGTAAGCAGTTATTCAAAACCAAATTCGGAAGCGGAGCTTTTAAATTTGATTTTTCGGAATCCGAACCAGAATTGGTACCAAAATCGAATTTGAAATCGGAGGTGGAGGTAAAAACGTCAATTGAAACACTTCTTAAACTAATTAAAAACTCGTTTAAGTATAAGTGAAACGCGAATTTGCAACATTTCGAATATGAATAAAAACATGAAGTGAGATAAATAGTAATCGTCAGAAGGCATGGGGAGGGAGTTTCTCCGCACGACAAGTATAAACTCGTTTGTTCCTCCGATATAAAGCGCCTATTAGAAAGAAAGAAAGAAAGAAAGAAAGAAAGAAAGAAAGAAAGAAAGAAAGAAAGAAAGAAAGAAAGAAAGAAAGAAAGAAAGAAAGAAAGAAAGAAAGAAAGAAAGAAAGAAAGAAAGAAAGAAAGAAAGAAAGAAAGAAAGAAAGAAAGAAAGAAAGAAAGAAAGAAAGAAAGAAAGAAAGAAAGAAAGAAAGAAAGAAAGAAAGAAAGAAAGAAAGAAAGAAAGAAAGAAAGAAAGAAAGAAAGAAAGAAAGAAATAAATAAATAAAGAAAGAAAACATTTATTTGAGACTCGCACAGGACAAACAACAATAAAATAAAAAGTAACTACTTAATCTATACATTCTTAACTTCAAATAAAAGAAAACAATATTAAAAGATAAAAATAAAAGACCCGTGCGAGACCAAAAAGGCTCCTAACCTCAGCATATGCTGCGATATTTAACAAAAAGGTAAAATAACGCTGCGCTGGTATTCTGAATGGTAGCATATTACACTACTCGAGATTCAGACAGTATTAATCTATCTAGCGTCACACAAGAAAAAGAGTAACTTACGCTAATGTCGTGTAAAGGAATGAAATAGAACGATGAGATAAATAGATAAACATAGACTAAAACTGTCTGAATATCGAGCGCTTATAAAATTTATTTGTACCTAAATCAGAATCAAAAGTGCCAAATCTCTGATATACCTAAAACATGGATAAAAATTCAGTTGAGTTTTCTGCCCTTACAAAAGGAGGCCGGTCGACTCGATTCATACGTCGCCAATACATGTGTTATCAAAAAAGATACCCGAATCATATCTACATCAACATCTATATATATAAAAATGAATACCTATTTCCCTTGGTCACGCCATCACGCGTGAACGGCGGGACCGATTTCACAATTTTTTTTTTTGTTGTGTTTGTTATTGTCAGGAGAAGGAAATTATGAAAGAAAAAAAATAAAAAATGGTAGTAGGATATAGTAGGGTAGAGTAGAATAGAGTAGGGTAGAGTAGGGTAGAGCAGAATAGAGTAGTCAGTTAACGGGAGCGAAGCCGTGGGCAAAAGCTAGTTAGATTATAATCGCTAGAAAAATCCCACCAAAGCCGTCTATTTATGTTTGACAACAGTTTTGTGTACTAAACACCATTTTCTATCAGTTTTTTTATCAGTTATGTTTTCGTTATCAAATCATTTTGGTACCAGTTCACGTTTTAAAGTCATGGCCGAATTATAGTATGTCATTGTCAGAAAAACACGATAGCGGAATAAAATTGTAGAAATTTTAATACTTTAATTTTATTTACACCTTAGTCTTTTAAGTAATCATTATTATATTATATCTGGCCTAGACTGTCCCACTGCTAGGCAAAGGCCACCCTCCATTCCTTCCATCCGTCTTTGAGCCACTTCTTACCAGTTCCTAAGGAAGAAATCTAAGTCAAATAATCAAAAAAAAAAAAAAATTTTTTCAAATAATCACATAAATTTTAAATATGTAGTGATGCTGATGATGGTGATTAAATCAGTGCTGGCCCAGTAGTAATAACCCCGACTCACGAGTTGTCCGATCGCGAGTTTAAACCCAACCATTACTTTGTGTAATTTATTTCATCAGCACTGCTCTCAAAACGGTGAAGAAACATCGTGAGGAAATCGACATGTCCTAGAACCAAAAAATCTAAGACGTACGTGACATCTACCAATTCGCCGCCGGCCCGCGTGGTGGATAACAGTAACAGCCCATTTCCTCTCTTAGATAGAAGGTTTGAGACCAGCTGTGGGAACATTATAAAGCAGATTATGATAATTATTAGTGATACCGTAGCTAGAGTGGACTAATTCTGTGCAGAAAACTGTTCTCAACGAGGTGTGAGATCTCAGTCTCACAGCTCAATTAACGTTTTCAAATTAATGTCATCGATCAATCACAGTCAGCACCGAACAGTCCCCTGGGAGTCGGGAGTCGCAAGTCGATCCCCGGTCCCCGTAGGCGCAGGCTTGTGGACGATCAAAAATATATAGCTCACTGTCGACGGCGCCTTGTGTACCACGCGCGCGTCTAAGATTTGTTTTTTAATTCTTGATAGGTTCACACTTGACCGCTATCTCACCTGATGAAAAGCGACGAGGCAGTCAAGGATGGAGCGCGCTTACCTAGAAGTAACCTATTCACTCTTGACTTAAAGATTCCCGGGTTGTAGCCATCAGGAAACACAGATTAGCATAGCACAGCATAGTTGGCCTTATAATGTTCCTACTGTTGGGACTCAGGCCTCCTCTCTAGGAGAGGGAACACAGATTCCGGCAAGGAATTCCACTCCTTAGCTTTACACACAATGAATGTGTTCCATATCCATTTCCATATCCACCATGTACCGGTGGCGCATTGCCGTACGCCTGGTGGTCCGATGATGGAACGGGCTAGGCGGAAGTTATGCAATTCCGACGCACACTCCCCGAAATGCAACCAACATGTTAGCAAACGTGCTGGGCCCCTAGCCCAAGGGCCGATGCCCGCTGGAGCCGCAGGGAATTTCTGAAAAGGAAATCATCTTAGCACGGAAGAAGACATTAGATGAATTCCGGCCTCAAAAAAAAAGTCCAGCAGTCACTATATTTCGTAAGAAAAGCAATTACTGTTGCTTTTCTTACGTAATATAGTGACTGCGTTTTTTTTATCGGTGGGAAAGTCATTTTATGACATCCCCCGCTCTTGGGCGGAACGGGAGATAGTGTCAGGCTTTTACTGACTAAAAACCCACTCCTGTTCCTTCGTTGCCTTTCGTACCAGGGCCGAGTCTTCCTTTCAGAATCAGACCCTTGGCCCCAGTAGGATTCGACCCTGTTGGGCCCCTACAGTTGCTGACATCTCCTTGAGGCGCGCGTGGAACAGCACGCGCCGTTGACCACTAGGGCTCGGTCCGGACGGTTACCGGACGGTCGGACAGCGAGCCACCCATTGCTCGGCGTCCGCAAGCCCGCGCCTACGGTGGCCGGAAATTAGGATCGGAATCCCGGCAGCGGTTAGGGCGTGAGGACCGTTGCCTCACGCGATCGGCCGCCTCCTTCGCTAGCATTACTGCTTCGCAGAAGGAGGCGACCGCCTGCCACTCCTCCTCACTCCGAATATAGTGACTGCTGGACGGCGTATTAAAATACTAAAATTAACCTGTAACATAAAATACAATAATAACAATATTATAAAATGAAATCATACCTACGTATGTACAAACAAATTCACTGATGTCAGATTATAACCCCCACGTTTTATAAAACCTGTCAACATCTTATGTTACAGCATATCTATTTGTATTTATGTAATAGTCTTTTTCTTACTATTAAATTGATAAAGATTTTCTGCATCTGTTTGAGACAAAATTCGCGGTAGGTACTATCAGATAGTCCCGTGTTTTAAGCACGTGTTTTTTATTTTTATTTTGTTGATTGTTTTACGAGATATACAATCTCGTATCTGTATCTTTTCTATTAGTGATAAGATTAATTTTGTATTCGCGTGTGGCGTTGTAAGTTACTTTAGCACCATAGTTCTTGAAGTGTTTAGGATTTGTTTCATTGTTATCTTCCTGCTATTTCATCGTAAATGGATCATTCATTATCATCATAAGTTTGTAATAATGTATTCGGAATTGGTGAACCCCTTTTTCCATTGTATTATTTAATAAGAAAATAATTATAATGATTTTTAAAGGAGGCTCCATTCTCCGGAGCCGTGGAGAGTGTGCGTGGGAATTGCATGACTTGTTTCCGCCATCTCCTTTCTACTATCGGACAACCCGACGTACGGCGAGTATCCACCCTTACGTTGTTGAAACTTTAACTCTCCGGACTAAGCGTTTCGCTTCGTCGTTTATACCGCGTACATCGAAGGACTGGAACAATTTGCCTGCTGCGGTCTTCCCGTCCAACTATAATTCAGGTGTCTTCAAGGCTAGAGTGAATAGGCTCTGAATAAACTAGTGCGCCTCACCATCAATGATTGCATCTCTGCTTACCATCAGGTGGGATCGCAGTCAAGCACTGGTTTATATCCATAAAAAAAGCCCTGACCGCCGATGTAGTTTGGATCCTATTCCCGATACCGATGGGCTACTATTTTTATAAATTCTATAGAAATATTTAAAAATATAATTTATACGTAAATATAAATTAATAAACAAAATATTTAGAAAATAATTATTATAACATATTATTTAAATCATTAGAAAACTAAATTAATAAAATAAAAAATATGCTGACATCTCAACATACCTTTTTGGTTCTAAATTTGAACAAACACCTACAATTTTCATTCATCGAGCATTTTCGGATCTAAGGATCAATTTGTTATTATATTTAAAAGTCACAAATGTGTTGATAACACTGAATGTACGCGATAATACATAATATCACGTTTTGCACACCACCATTCTACACTTCGACAGTTTTTGACATATTGAAGCTTGGTCAATATTCCGGTTTGTTATCGCAAACCGCAACAATGGTGTGCAAAATTTGTAAGTAAATAAACATAAACATACCAAAGTATCATATTGAAAATCCAATTCGCGAAATCTATTAGCCTATCTGTAATGTACGTGTGTCGATAATGCATTCATCATAATATCATGATAAAGAAATTTTAGGAAAATACCCAAAAAAATCAAAACACAAGACAAGAAAATTTTAAATTAAGGCACATAAACAACTCTTTAGACATAGCCTGATTGGGCTGTGGAATTGTTTGAAAGACCTGAGAATTACCGCGACCCTGTAACGCAAAAGGTAACTATAAGAACACAGGTAGGTTTTAGTCACCTCCAACTAGAGCGAGAGTTATTTTATGATACCCCACTTGAAAGAGAAAAAGGTGAAACGAAATATATAAAATAAATAATACGTTTATTCGTATTCTTACAATTTAAATAAATTAGTACACAGTTACAGATATAGTGACAAAACTAAAGTGCAAATTGATGCCTCATAAAGTAGGCCAAGGTCTTCTAAAACAGAAAGCCAATATTCATCCAGAAATAAAAAAAAAAATATGACAGACAACATTGCAAGTATGTGTTTATCATAATTCATAATACACAATACAATATATTATTTACATAAATCGTTTATAAAATGACACAGTGGTATCTATCTTTGCAAGTGCACCGTGAACAAAAATTTTATTTAAAGAATTATATCGTAACTGCTTCGCTGTTGCCGGTAATTCTTTTTTTAAATCGATTCGTATCGGTACGCCATTGTGGCGTACCGGTTTGGTTTAATATGACAAGTAAAGAGGAATTTGAATTATATTAGATTCATGTTTATTTGAATAAGGTATATTAAACTTATAATATAAAATACGATTGATTGTGACGTTAACAATAATAAAATTTAAACAAACGTTTTTAGCAAAATATACGTAGAATCAAACGGGGAAGGAAAACGGCTTGTACTAGAACTATAAATTCGAAAATATGTGATATTCATCAACCTGCAACAGGCCCACGTGGTGGATTACGGCCCAATCGACAGGGATTGGGCCGAGAGAGAATACCTGAGTCCCCGCAGTGAGCACATCATAAAGTTGATTATGCTAGAAGGCACATACATAGTCATAGTAATCAAAACTAATATAACTGTTATTAAATAACAAATAGTAATAAAATTATGTTTTGACGACAATGTTTTTGATAAGGTTTTTTATCACCGCCAATTTTAACAAATATTCCACTTTGAATGTACACACCTAAATGTATTGTTACCTCTTGTACATATTCTTTGTATAATATTATAAAGGCGAAAATTTATATATGTGTGTGTATGTTTGTGACTCCTTCACGCTCAATAGGCTCGATGGTCACCCATCCATTACTTCATTTAACCACGAAGATCGAACTTTCGATCGAGTCTGAGCTACTAGCTCCTCCTTGCCAATTATTAACTCTTCATAAAGTATTCAGTCCATTATTTAACAAAAACCTTTATATTGTCAGAATACCATAACTATTATAACATATTTTTCTGAATAATTATATTGTTTGTCATCACTACGTCAGTATTCAGGTCATCAATTAATTTCACATTGTTTACACCAATCGAATTGTATCCATGACACAACGAGCATTACGATTTATGGGTAATTATTATTTTACTCTTACACTTCACGATAAAGAACTTTGCCACTGAAACAATAAAGTACAAAATAGATTGTGTGGTCTGAATTCACGACGATGTCGACGTAAATAAATCGACAATAAAGAATAAAATATATATGTTTTAAGAACAAAATAAAATAATGCTTACTTGTTTTCGATGACGGGTAAAATCGATTTGAAACAGTGAAATTTACCCATTTATACACTAACTACCCTACGTTGTTGGAACCTTTACGGTCCGTAAATCGAAGAACTGGAACAATTTGCCTGCTGCAGTCTTCCCGTCCGATTATAATTTAGGTGTCTTCAAGGCTTAGAGTGAATACGCCCTTAATAAACTAGTGCGCCTCAACATCTACGATTATATCACTGTTTACCATCAGATGGGATCACAGTCAAGCCCTGCTTCAGGTTAGGTTAGAAAAATAAAAAAACTTGAACCTAACCTGCTTATAACAAAATGTGAATAACGAAAAGCTTTACAGTTTAATTACAATCTGAGGAAAAAATGGATGTATGTCCTGCACTAATATCCCAAACGTTCAAAACAAATAAGGACCCAGTGCAATCACACTGAACTCCAATCGCTCTCAAACCACTCGGACACACTCGGATCGCACTAGCTAACTCCAAACAAGCACTCGATAACGTTCACTCCGACTCACTATGAAGTAGAGAATACCGCACACGATACACACTAGTTAGATGAATCGAAAGAAAAATGAATTTCAGGTGCAAAAGCAGAAAGGAGAGATTTTTTGTTTCCTTTATTTATAAATAAAAATTAAAAATAATGATACACAATCGTTGGTCCGGTTTGACAATTATCGGACCAGATGATGCACTTGACAATGATACTTGTCTAGAAGAACTTATTCAGTTTTGACTTGAAGAGGCTTCAAAGATTGCAGCTATCAGAAAAAGCAACCTCCGGAAAATAATCCTTCTTACCTATACGAACGCTGGAAGTAGGTGCTTCCAAAACTTTTAGTGCGCATGAGTGGGTCATAGTAGACATCCCATATTTGTAAACCGAAACCACTAAAGGAAATTAATACTTAAGATATTGGGAAAAAATAGAATTCTTGAAAGCAGCTTATATTTAATAGTGAGATAATGTCAAAGAAAGATATAATACATACAATGATAAGACAAGACATTTATAAATCGAATATTTTTATTGATACAAAAAGGTCAATCAATTCAAGCATTGTCTGAACTATAACAGATAAATAAAAAATAAAGTAGCGCCAGATAAAATATATTATTAAGATCGAAAACATAAAGAGCATTCTGAAAGTTGTCACCATAAAGTTCACTGTCATGGTCAACAATTTTCTTAAAGGTTGATACATTTTTTATTATTTATGAAGTCGATCATAATTTGTAAGGTATGGCATACAACATTATACCATTAAGCCTTATTGGAGGCATTTAAATTCAATCTTTATTGCTACTTGTACTGAACAGAAATTACCTCATTTTGCTTTATGGGGATCGACTTTTATAGAACACTTCCTGAATCTTTGGTCGAATTATTTAGAATCTGCTCAAAATATTTAAATAGTCATTTAAAAATTTTCACCTACAGTAGTCCAAAAACGATAATAATATTAAATCAAATGCATTGTTACTATTATTGAAAAATAAATTACTGAACAATGATGAATGTACAATGTAGCAGCCGTAGTGTACTCCCCAGCAACCAAGTCAATGGCACTAAGTTTACGCAATCTTCTAGTAAACAAACGATAGGACCGCATCAGTCGATACTTATTTTTATTACTGTGTTTTCATTTCAAGATCATTAAAGTGCATGTTTTTATGAGATTTAAAACCTTTGACCTGTTTGCAGAATTACGGGCCTTACAATTTAATTGTATGAACTTGCGAAAATTTTGGCACTTCTGTCTGGGACGCTACTTTTCTCCAGTAAAGAAACACTCGTAGATTTCAGTTGGGCTTTGATTTATGTAAGAGAGCGTGAATTTTGGTTGTCGACAAATGATTTTATACATTTTTAGCTTTGCCCTTGAATTTAAATTCAAAAGAGGTTTTAGTCCGTTCATTTATATTGATTTAAGTAAGATATTGGACATGACAAAGCAAAATTTAAAGGGCTTACACGAGCGACTAAAAGTAATCCTTTTCCTTCAATTTATGATCCAGAATTGTTCGAACTCACTTTTTCGACATAACAACAGATTCCCATTAATATTAAAATGTCTTCCGTGACAACTGCACTATATTTATGGTTTACAAATAAAAACCAACTTTATGTGATATAAGAAAAATAAGAAGTTTAAGAGACACAATGATTACTCGGTGAGTGGTTTAAGATGGCGACAACGAAGGAACCGCTGATACTGGTGGCTTTAATAATGGCTTTATCACTGTTATCAATTGCTTGGTAACACGCATACGTGAGCGAGATCTCGCAGTACAGGGCTATCGAGCCTATGGCAAGGTTGGCACGTGGTAGAAAATTCTGGTCGAGGCTTTGATTGAAGTACGATATCTAAACACAATCAAAGTTACTTTAGTAATACTGTGATTATTCAGAGTATTTAGTTCTAAATCGATATATGTCTGAAGTTATATCTTACGATGATAGTAGCATAGAGATGAATATCGTCCATCAATTACTGTAATGTATACGAGATATGAGGTTGTCCACTGTTTCTCCAAATAAAGACCAAAAAACCTAAATACCTAGTTTGAGAGGCAGGGCTCTAAATTTTTAGTACAGATTAACAACAAAACCTGCCCCTACAAAGAACTGTATAACTCCTCAGCCTACTGTTTGTTTATTTAAGTATCTATACTTTTTGATGAATAAACATAATTATTATTTTAAACATTAAATTTTTCTTCAGAATGAAATTCAAATTTCGAGTGGACCACCATCTCTGTTGTAGACCTTCTGTTAAATTTCATTATTCTACTTTCCTTTCCTGGTTAACAGAACTGATATGAAAACATCTTCCTTAACTGCTATATACGATCTCAACCAACAAAATAAAGGCAGTGGGTATTACCGTAGAGATATTAAGCGGTCTATTTATGTAGTGTATGTAGGCAGCGCTGTCCGCTCACGGATGTGAGCCGTCCTTGAAGCAGGGCCGGCCGCCGAACTATTCGATAAGGTATATGTAATAGACACGGATTGCTAAACAAAATACTTGACACCCTTGCTATACATTCACGCACATACATGAACACTCCTTTACTTGGAATTCAGAGCGAATTCGAAGGTAGTCCCTTTACTTCTCAATTGAATTCTTTGTAAAATATTCAGATGTACACAACAACTTACAAATATTGATGATCGATGAATGTAGGAATCAAGTATTTATGTCAATAGTGTCCAGTCACGGATGTGTTTTGTATTGTATTGTTTTTTTTCTGAGACTGCTAATAATTAAAAGTCATTGTGAATTATCTCCCTTCTGATCGTAACGAGCTAATGGATAGCTTTTGAGTACAATAATAGCACCAATACAACAAATGCAGATACAATTCAGACTAATAATATCCAACGAACTAACTATAGACAGCAAATTATTAAATCAAAAAATTAGATGATCAGGACCTAACAATTAAAAATGGTAATATTTTGTATAATGTTTTTTTTTCTATTTTCTAAACCGAGTTCAGTAATATTGCACTACCTGCCCTTTTTGTTTTGAGGGGGAAATTATTCAGTGATTATCCGCTTTGAGTGGAGATGGATGTTAGATTTTTACAAATTAAACCCACCTGTACTGATGATTTTTTCAAACAATCCTGCATATCTGTTCTTTTTTTAAGGTGGGTTATCATCCAATGATTTCTCCCGGTCTAGAGCGGAGCGCGAGAGCGAGTCAGACTTCTACTGACTAAAACCACACCCACGTTCTTCCTTTGCCTAGCCTTCCAGGACCCCGGGGTACCCTTTTGGACTACACATGGGCATCTGCCCTAAGTTTATATTCAGTAACTGGGCGGCTGATAATTTATTAGAACAAGTAGTCGATGACCCGAATAAGTTTGCAAAGTATCCGCATTCAGTTAGTTGCCGACTGACTTGATTGAGACAATAGCAACATCAAATCAGATTTGATCCTAATCAGTACATTCTGACTAGGATCAAATTAAGCAAATCTGAGTCAGTTTTCTATCGATTACACTTCGGGGAGTGTGCGTTGGAATTGCACAATTTAATTCCACTAAGTCCGTTCTATCATCGGACCAGTAGACGTACGCCGTTGCGCCATCGGTATATGGTGGACATCCCACCCATACGTACAAAGCGTTTTGGAAACACATTCATAATGCGTAAAGCTAAGGAGTGGAATTCCCTGCCGGAGTCTGTGTTCCCTGATAGCTACAACCTAGGGGTCTTTAAGTCAAGAGTGAATAGGTTACTTCTAGGCAAGCGTGCTCCATCGTCGGCCACATCATCGCTTACCATCAGGTGAGATAGTGGTCAAACGCGAGCCTATCAATAATAAAAATTTAAAAAAAAAAATTATGGAAAAAGTAGATTTAAGTGAATTATTTTTATGTGCTCTTTAACCCAAAAGAAGACTAAATTTAGCAAAGTCCGTCGCCATTTCTTCACTCGAGTTCGTCATTTAAATTAATTTGGCCCTTCAACCACTTTCTTAACATGCCGATTTGGACGCCCATCGGCATTCAGGCGCGTAGTCCAGTTGAACACGTCACTCATACTTACGTACTTGTGTCTTTACGAATCGCAAGTAATTGCCCACATGGCGGCGGATACATTATTTTTTGTTTATACATACGTACATACCAATCAATTTATACATATATGGCGGCAAGCTTGTTAAACTTCCACTGGAATTGGTGCACTCAGTTTTTTTGTTAGGACATTTTTTGTAAGTGTAAATTATTAGTAAATAAAATTAGGTTCGTTGCATGCCAACACCAACTTATTTGGGAAAAGGCTTAATTTGAGCTGATTTTGTAATAGAGTTGTTTAATTTACACAACGTTGGTGCTAAACCAAATATAATATAAACCAAGATTGAGGGCCAAATACGTAAATAAGTGAAATTATTCCAGCATCAATTTAGTCGCAAAGATAGGGATCAAATATTAAATGTCCTTGACGTCTAGATTACGCGATAAACCACAGCAATTATTTCGTATATGAAGTCACAATTAACAAGACAGAAACGTACAAGAGATTTTGAACACTCCATATTTAAAAACAATTTCGCACTTATGACATAAATACAGCCGGCAAAAATAGTGATGGAGGCAATAGATAATAATAACAATGATTTAGAGGAAGCTATAAATATTGAAATATAAATTATAGCTAAGATTTTTTGAACAGAACCTGTTGTACCGTCTAAGTTGCGACAACATATCGAAGTGTTTCATCAATCTTAGACCTTTCGTAATGAATGCATACGTATAGTATTAAAAGTAGTGATACTAATAGGATTCTTGTAAGTTTTATTACGACATAGTATAAATAAATATGACGTTCTGTTTAGTTGTCAGCTGCTGTTGTCAAATGTGTCTTTTTACGCGAAGGGTTTTTGTCTAGATAATCATTCTTAAGTTAGTTACAGCCTTCATCAACTTACATAAAATAGTTAATATCTGATGCTTTATTTCTTCATTTTTCTCAAAAACCTTATATCCTGTTGCTTCATGATCTATTAAAACAAGAACTTCTAATCATACAAGGATATCATTAATAAATATTACTCTAAATTCTACAACATTGCATCGATACATCGGCTGTCGGGTGACGTCATTCATCGACCGGTCCTCGGCCAAATCCGTATGAGCACAAAGACCCAATGACCTTGTGTCTAACAAGGCGACAGAAAGAAAGGATATCAAACACTGGTCCAGTTCGGTTAGACGATGAAAAAAAATGGGAATTTCTGAACTGAGGTCAGATTACTTTTTGGAAATCTGTCATGGTATCCGGGAGATAAAATATGGTGCCTTGCAGGTCCGGTAATGTTGCATATAAATGACTATTTGTCATCTTTACAGGTGTGTTATTGCTCGTTTGGTAAATGTTTACGATTACTACACCGTAATAAAATTAGTATACTGTATTTGGTAATTAAATGAACAACGTTTTAAGATTGGTACTATAAACAAAGTCTTTTAACGTAGCCATTCCAATATTATTAAGACCTTAAATTCTGTGTCAAGTTTGATTATATTATGTATTATTATTTTGTTCTCTTTCGGCAGCAAAGTTGTGAACTAATTCTATATAGTGTTTCTATAATTATGATTATTTACCATCACTCAGATTTTCATCAATACTTCTTATACATACACACAAATCTATATTCTGTGATGTCAATTCAGAATCGTCTTCAAAGTTCTCTTCCTGGTGACTTTTAAGTATATATAGGAAGTTAACTGCATTCAAAAGTGATTTATTTATCTTCATTATTTCCATATTAATAAAAATACTCTGATTTAATTTGGATTGCAGTATCCTTTATTCACATCTGACCAAAAGTAACTTTTACAGTCAATGATATTTCCATGGCCAATAATTTGAGTCAGACAATGGCTTTTATAGGTCTATCGTTTCTATTTCGGGCGGTCGACTGTACCAGGTTCAACGGGTATTTATTACCGTCTGTCATATTCTAAAAATATAGCTTATCTTAGAAAAAAAAAACAAGATTTCAACGATAACTAACAAAATTAAGCAGTAGCAATTAAGTTTTTACTGTACGATTAATTTAGATTGCATTCGATGCATCGTGAATTAGTAATTAATTTGTTATTTATGATGTTGATTTGATTTATTTACCTTTTGCTAAAAAAAAAAATAAACCGAAAAAATCCAAAGAAGGATATAATGTTTTCCTGGCAACTTTAAATTGAATTTACCGAGCAGATCAGCAACAGTGACAGATGCTACATCCTTATATTTAAGTATTTACTAACGTACATATTTATGGCAAGCAAAGTGTATTATTAGTACAATTTCTTCTTCTAATGAAAACTGCAAGGTTACACATACAAGTTTATTTTGAAAAAGCAATTATTCTCGATCTGGACTCTTAGATAAAGATATTTAACAGTATGTGAGGGTAGGTGGTCCAAATAAACTTTAGAAGGAACATAGAAATACATATTATGACGTTATATGCATCACCTAACTTTTCAATTCATATGTACTATTCGAAGTTTATTCTGAAACATTATTTACTGACACCCCATGCCTCGTTAAGCGCGTAAAATCGTTGGACCCGGTTGTCATTCGTAGATCTTTGACAGTTGTTCAAGGTAGTCAAACACCAGCCCTAGCCAAGTTACAACTGTTTTGTTTGCGTCGAGCGCCACGAGTATGCCACGCCTCCGATTGCTTTGTACTGACGTCATCTCAACGCTCAGTCACGTGGTCAGAACAAAGGCATCGGAGGCGTGGCCTACTCGAGGCGTTCGACGCAACCGAAACGGTTGTAACTTGGCTAGGGGGGTAGAAGAGTCTGACTATCAATCTATGCAAGGAGTATCGTGTTGCCAAATAATTGAGGAGGTCTGATGGGTGGTCGCTCCACATAAAACATGGGTATACAGCCGCATCTGGTTAGACTTGAAACCGATCCCTAGCCAGTTGGGTAAAAGTTAGGAGGATGATAGGCATAAAATAACTTCTTAAGTTTTTAACATATATTTCTCTTGATAGCACAAACACAGCCGAACTCTATCGCACTGACCTCAATAAATCACAAAAATATAAACCACGATCGTTCTGATGCTGTTATTTAATAGTCACCTGCGTCTTCCGAAATGGCAAGCGCGTCACGAAGATCACGGCGAGTTTTGTGTGAGCTTGTGATCACAGGGCTGACATCCACACTAATATTATAAAAGCGAAAGTTGTGTTGCTATGTGTTGCTATTCCATCACGGGAAAGAAGACGTTCAATAAATGTATGGGGCATGGGCCTAAAATAATACATTTGAACAGCAATCTAACTTATATAGACTGAAAGAGCGTAATTATTTAGATTTTTCTGAGCATTAAATAAGAGTTTACAGCCCCCCGTTTTTTATTAAGTAAATCAAGTCATGGAACCGCGCATAGAATACTTTTATCTCGGGATTATTATCCCTTAGAATAAAGCTCTAACTAATTAGGTAATTTAGTATAATTTTTATTAGGTTTTCATTCTGACTGACCTGTTGGTCTAGTAGTTAGTGACTACTATACCGGAGGTCGTGGGCTCAATTCCCACCCGGGACAAAGTTTGTGTGATGAGCACGATCATTTGTTCTATGTCTGGGTGTAATTTATCTATAATATGTATGTGTTTAGAAATATATAAGTATGTTTATCAGTTGTCTAGTACTCATAACACAAGCTCTGCTTAGCTTGGGACTAGAGGGCGTTGTGTGATAGTTTGTGGAATATTATTATTATTTGGCGAAATAAAATTTTAGTCGAGCATGTTTTGTTTGTTTTTACTTAATTTTAAGTCAAATTCTCGTCTTATTTTTCAAGCAACTCAAAATACATACAATGGATAATATGATAATGATTGATATCAAAATGAACAAAGTTTTTTTTCATGCTTGTTTTCAGTCGGAGTAACAAATAAACATAACTATATTAACCCTATACCGTGGAATTGCCCAAAAGAGTCAAAGCTGCCCTGGAACGCCAATGATTATAACTGAAGGAACATAGGTAACACTCCCTTTCGCTCAAACCATACCGGGAGAAGTTCTTTAATGATATTGTAAGCATCGGTTTTTGATACGTATTTATAGAAAAAGTACAAGCAACAAAGGAGATAAGTAAGTAGGGTCCTCAGATATACCTAGTTTTATTTTTTAGTTGGGAAAATTATCTAATGACAAATCTCGCTCTTGGGCGGAGATAGTGTCAGACTTTTACTGACTAAAAACCACTCCTGTTCCTTCTTTGCCTTCGTCCCAGGGCCCCGAGTTTCACTTTCACACTACCCGTGGTCCCAGTAGGCTTCGACCCTGCTGGGCCCCTACGATTTGCTGACATCTTCCTGAGGCGCGCCTGGAACAATACGCGCCGTCGACGACTTGGGCTCGGTCCTAACGGTTACCGGACGGTCGAACAGTGAGCTACCCATTGCTCGCTGTCCGCAAGCCCGCGCCTACGGTGGCCGGAAACCGGGATCGGGATCCTGGCGGCTGGGGCGTAAGGGCCGTTCCCTCGCGCGTGCACGTGCGGCCTCCTCCTTTGACTACACCTGAGTTATATATACCGAATAAACTACTTTATTTGCTTATCAATAATCTGGCAAACTAAAGGTACAAGTTGGTAGCCGACTGCACGCAGCAGCAGTAGACGACGTGTCGCAGCGACACTACTGGTTTCTACGTATTTCTATGAAATTCCCTCCGTAGTTAGCGACATGAAGCTAGCGACGCGTCGTCGAGCGGCAGACGGCAGTGTCGTCCGACCGCAGATCAATAGTGCCGCTGACGCCGGAGCAACGGCACGTCGATTATTCTCGAACACGTTAGACATTTTGTTTCACGGAGCACTCGGAACCAACTGGATACCATCTGCTGTTGCCGTCGGGTTCGAAATCATGACTGCAGCGACATGACGTAACGACGTGTCGTGACGACATGAAGCGACGACATGTCGTCTGCTGATGCTGCGTGCAGTCGGCTACCAACTTGTACCTTTAAACCACACAAATCCTTTACATAGTAACTTGTGGCAGCCCTGCAAGTGAGCGTACTGAATGAACGTAAATTATTATCAACATACATATACGTATCTCACCTTGGTTCGACATTGACCTAGATTATTAGACAGCACTTTCGATTTCGAGCGATAATCCCTCTCGCTTAATGTAAAGCACATTTAAGATGTACTGGAAGCATTTTCTTTACATTTTCTGTTGAAGTGGAGAGAATAGAATTGATGGTCGTAGTTTATTTGAAGAAAACAATATTTTGTTACGTAATATTAGTAGTATTAGTAGCACAGACCATTAGTAGTATTTTGTGGGTTTTTTGTTTGCAGTTGTTTATTTTTTGTTCTTTTTAGGGTTCCGACGTACCTCAAAAGGAAAAAAAACGGAACCCTTATAGGATCACTTTGTTGTCCGTCCGTCTGTCTGTCTGTCTGTCAAGACCTTTTATCTAGGGAACATGAGGAGGTATTGACTAGAAATTAAAACCATGTACTTAAGTCTGCGGTCCCTTGAAGCTGTGAAAAAATCAATCTGCTCAGTTAACGAAAAAAAAACAGATACGGCCGTTTATGCCGCAAAAAACGTGTATTTCGACATTCTTAAGGGAATCAAAATTCATAGGGTACTTCCCGTTGACCTAAAATCCTGAATTTTAGTATGAAGCAAGCCCTCATAGCACAAGTATAGGTATTTGTTTTTTTGTGAATCGGAAAAATCTTTATAACTCATTGCGGGAATTGGACTGTTTTTATAGGCAAATTTGTACGGAATCCTCAATGCGCGAGTCCGACTTGCACTTGCTCGGTTTTTTGGATTGTAAAAAGTTTTTATGATTTACTCTCTTCTCTCTCTTCTAAATAGTTTGCAAGTTCTCTATTAAGGCACCTTGAAAATAACCATTACAAGTGTAGCTATAAAATTTGAAGAGGTCCGATCATCAGATCCTGCCCAGATCCTTAAGGTGTCTTCGGTCTTTTAAACATAAAATGATTTTTCTGAATTCTACGATGTCTAGATAAACATCGTAGATGAACATACGAGTACATAAAAAAGTAATGAAAGATTTGGACAAATTGAAATCCATTCTTTTTTTATTTTAAATTCCGTTAAAAAAATAACTGATCTTCAATCAAAGTCACAGTACTCTCACAGTCGCGCTCAGGAAGACGCAGCTTTGGAAGGCCACACAAAGTGGACCGATGACCATTCGTCGATGTCCGTCCGACGTGAGGATTGTGGGAATCCGATGGATGCGAGACGCACAGGACCGGTCATTGTGGTGACACTAGGGCGAACGTCTTTTGGCTGAAATGATGATGATGATGAATCAAAGTAATCAGTTAAGTATTATAATTCTTAATCTTCTTTAAGCCCTACATATCAGCTCTCTCCAAGCCAAACAAGGTGATAATCTATTATGACCGATAAACATGACCATGATCCATTAAACTTTCTACTTTTTTGATAACACATTAATTCCACAGGGTTTTCCAGTATTCAATCTGTATTTCCCAGTCATTATGAAAAGTGAATTAAGCCCATATTACGTTTAAGTTTTAAAAGATTTATATCAGATAAAAGTAAAATAATAATGGCCAAAAGCCTCGACAGCTACCTGTCGATGCTGTCATTGCGAGGTTGGATCAAGGGCCTGATACAGTACTGCTCGATACGGCTCGTATAGTGAGGAGGTCCTTTTCTCTGGAGCTCTGACCACCGGTAGCTTTGACCCTGCTCCCGACACCGGCGGACTACTATTTTTTTTTTATTTTTTAAATATTCTTTTTCTTTTGATTTTTTTTTAAATACGAACAATATGAGAAAAAAAAATAACAACCTTTATTTCATACCACAATTAATCCATATAATAGTGTTTACAAAAACTTAAAAATAATGTTAGTATAATAATTATAATTTAATAAAAAATATTTTATAATAAGATATCTTCTTCTATATATTTGTGTGTACATAAATTATAAAATAAATAAATAATTTAATGTCTGGAATCGAACCTCACACTATCAACTCCAAGTCAGGTCAAGTCAAAATTTTATTCGCAGATGAATATGGTTATAAACACACTAACATACACATACACGCCTGACATACACGACACACCACGACATGACACGACTGTTACATACTCGTGGATGTATGAAGTCCGATCCCGTGTTGCAGCATTGGACAATCCCACCTACCCCATAACACGCTCAGGATGCCATGGGAACCGGCACTCACTCGTTTCAGGATCGAGGCAGACCGCTTTTGTATTACGGCATGAACGCCATCAATCCTCGCCTCAGAAAACATCGCCGACCGCGGTAGCCCCGCTAGCATCCTGAACTGTTCTACTGCACACGCTGGCCGTTGTATGCCCTTTGCGTATACAGTATACCTTACAAACTGCAGGTGTAGAATGACTGGCTGTAAGCTCTGGAGAGTGTCATTTTAACTTGCTTGCTACAACCGTGCAAATCTTCGGATCAGCATATAACATTGGACAGCAGTTAACGCCCTGTTCTCTTTCGATGTCCAGATCATCGCTTAAGTCATGAGCGACCCAGTGACCCAGGTATTTAAACTGCGTGATTCTATTTAGAGGTGTGTTACTGATAGTTGTTTGTGGCACGTTGAAATATCACTTGCCAGATGCTTTAAATACGAGAAACTCACTCTTTTTAGCGTTGTGCCATAGTCCCTGAGCCGTCGCTTTTGAGTGTTAATCGACGGACTCAGCAACACCATGTCGTCTGTGTGACTGATATTATTAACACACGCTATAAGCTTTATCAAAGAAAACCATCACAGTGTGGAATGAAAAGCATTCAGTTCACTATCATAGTGCTTATGCTAATATTTTTAAATGTTACCATCTTTCCCACGGTATCGCCTTGAACGATAGATTTGTTAAAAAATTATAGACTAATATTTATTTGATGAATATTAATTAATGCACTGTTGAATTATGTATTTGTAAAGATGCTGCAACCGAAAATACCTGGAACTGAATATAATAGGTAGATATGCTATAATTATGTTGTAAATTTATCAAGTTCGAATGGGTCTTCAAGTCAAGAGTGGATAGGTCACTTCTAGGTAAGCATGCTCCATCGCCGACCACATCATCCTATCATCAGATAGTCAAACTTTAGCAGGTACCTGAATAATGTTCATGTTTACCACTTTAAAGCCTCAGTTACACTAGGGAACAAAATGTCCCCCAACATGACGCGCAACGCTGTCAAATTGTCCAAGAACATGTGTCACGTCACGGCAAGTTGCGCGACTTTGGACACCGTTGTAGTATCACGTAGATTAATCGTTGAGCGACATTGGACTCCGTTGCAGTATTAGGTAGATTAATGATTAGGGACGTATTGGGGGACATTTTGTCCCCTAATGTATCTAGGGGCTTTACATATTAAACTCTCGTATACCATATCCAGCCTTTGCAGTTCAGTTTGCGTTTTTGTAGAATAGGATTTATCTCTTCCTAAATAAGAAATATTTATGACTATACGAGTATGTCTATAGGAACTATTCTAGATCACCAGTTGTATAAATAACAAGTCATATTATTTTAGGAAGATATTACAAAACACTATTTAATTAGGAAAGAAAAAAGGCCCTTTTTGCAAAAATATGCTCAATGTCGTTTACGTTACGTACGTGCATCGTTCTTTTTAAAAAGGGTCGATATTTGTTTTGTACGTTGCGACATTTATCCTCTTAGTCTATTACTTATCACTCTGCGGGATTATTTTGAAAGTCACTACGACCCTAGAATGCAAAAGGAAGGGTCATGGGTAGGAAAGTTTAACCATCCATCTCACTCCACGTAAAGTGAGAAAAGTAATTTGATGATTTTTCACTTTAATAAAAAACGATCCCTTACTCATAACATAGTTACCAGGAACCAGGCTAATAATTACAATATGTTGAATAATGTTAACCAAAATACATTATTATCGAGTGCTCTAATTTTATCGATAGCCAGTTCGCGGAAAACATACACAGCGATAAAAATAATTCAACACTGCTTTTGTACAGAATTTCGAGTATTTTGCATACATGATGATGACATATGCATAAAAATTATATTGTAATGTCAATTAGATTTTATTTAGCCGGGTACACTGCTGCAACGTAAAATGCAAGGTAACATGGAGCATTTCATAAGGGTGGACGCATCGCGTGCACGACCCGAGCACGTACCAACTCACATAGTTGCAAATGCTTTGTTCGCGCGTGTAGTGTGCATGGTTCGCGCTCGCAAGGCGTCCACCTTAAGCCGGGTCCACACGAGTGTAACGTGTAATGGAAGATTACGTGTAATTTAGCGTCAACAGTGTGAACGGCACACGAACGCAAAGCGGATTGTATACGCGAAACTATTTCAAAGCTGTTTCTACTCAGTTGCTACGAACATGCCGACTATGAAGGTCGTGATAGCTGGTGCGGCTTTTATTTTCATGTATTTACTAACTGAAGACCGGAAACGTCGGAAGCGTCGATGATAGAAAACTAAATTGTATAAAAGAAGATCTTCTTTACTTGTGGATCTAAAATCTTAGCATATAAGTTCAAGTGATTGTTCGTCACTCCACATCATGAACATACACACGACACAACTGTCATGAACGTCATCCAAACGAGCACTGCGAGCACCTTTGTGTTCGCGCGAAAAACCGACAGCCTATGGATCAACCTCGAGCGCTGCGCGAGCGTTACATGTAATGCTCGTAGTGCCGTCCACACGTAGAATTCGTGTTACATTACACGGTGGATTACATTACACGTTACACTCGTCTGGACCCGGCTTTATGGGAATTCAGTTACATTGCATGATACATTGCGATACTGTGGACGGCAAATTGTTTCGTTACGTGTTACATTACATGTTACGTTACAGCAGTCTGTTACCCGGCCTTTGACTTTATTTGCGCTATGGTGATTCAACGCAACACAAAGCGATGCGGCGCGAATATAACAAAAAAATATACTCTATTAAGATGGCCAGTGTTAGCCACTGCACGTGGGTGTGGAACGGTGAGGAGCGAAACGAAGAGGACGCGTCTGTTGGTTTGATATTTTTGCGCGAACTCTTACGGCTTGTTTTATATGAATGGCGGCTAAAGAAGCTACAACGCGCGCACGTAGGAAAAACTACCGCATCGCGTTGAATTTGCGTGAACCGCGATTTTAGTCAGAAAAAGTCTAACACTCCCTCTCGCTCCACCTAGAACAGGAGGAGTTCACAACTTAAAAAAAAAACCGTTATTTTAATGAATAATAGCAGTTGATACCTGTTAAGTAAAACCGAAATAGTTCGGGTTTAATTTATTTATTTGTTAGTGAACACTGTGAACTCCGCGGATTCATAGATTAATTACTATTTTTATTACGTTTTTGGGTTCAAAGTTGACCGGTCTACACTTTCCTCACATACCTATTAATATTATAATATGGAAATATTATAAAATCAATTTCTTTTTAAAAGAGTAACAGTAAAGTTTTTGCCAGTATATCTCCATATGAAACGACCAATTGGAACCGTTCATTAGCTTCTGACATTTTATAAATGCCCATGTAAGCCTATGTGAAATAAAATTATTTTGAGTGTGAGCTAATATAATCAGAGGCAATTGTGATTTTTTTGGTTAAAGATATTTATTGCATATAAAGAAATTTACATTTCACTTAAATGAGAACAAAATTTAAAAATAAGGTAAACTAATCATACTTCGACAATCGGACTTACAAATTATTGTAAGTCTGTGTTACTATTAAGTAGTGTAAAGAAATAGCAATTTATTACATGATACAGATACCGGCACCGATCTTGAGCGCTGACTTCTACAGTTCTACTTGCGCAGAAGTACACAGAAGTGAAATATCAGGTCTCTTTAGTGGTATGACAAGAGACGCGGGGGCGGGGAGTGCAATCCTTGTACAGTGATTGGCTCGCCGATGTTGTACGATATGTTGTACGATGCGCAAAGCGATCCCCGCTCTTTCGCAAAGCGCTCAAGATTCGTGCCGCTATCTAGACACAAGTAAATATTCAAATTATTTGGTCTATGGGTATTCCCAAAAACAAAGTAAGTATTTTTTTTATATTTTTCGATGGCTCAGGATATTATCAATTCACTTATTGCAAACAACCAACATCGATATTATTTATTTATTACAATGTTTAAAGCAGCCTAGTAATATTTGCTTTTGCTATTGTTTTTTATATTATTTAACTACAGCAAAATGGAAAATATAAAACGGGTTTTTCATTTTGTATATCCCTATGACGTGACCTAACAATTATTTGATTTATTTCATAGTAATAATCTTATCCTGAATCTACGTATTATAACAATAATATGTACGTCACGTTTTTTGTTATTATCATGTGTTGCGGTTAGGATACAATCTAACAAAAGACTAGCTACTACCAGTGGCTTTACCCACGTGAAAGTAGGTTCCTCCATACAAACTTTGTACCCCCGTTTCTTTTTTTTATTATTTTTTATTAATGATAGGCTCGCGTTTGACCACCATTTCACCTGATGTCGAGCGATGATGTGGTCGACGATAGAGAACGCTTGCCTAGAAGTAGCCTATTCACTCTTGACTTAAAGACCCCTAAGTTGTAGCTATGTTTCATCTCATTAGGGAGTGAATTTTGGAAAATCCTTTCTAATTTCGCGTCGTGGGTTCAAACCCAACCAGGTGCATTACTTTTGTGTAAT
Organism: Mythimna pallens; assembly: GCA_961205895.1. Classification (NCBI taxonomy): domain Eukaryota; kingdom Metazoa; phylum Arthropoda; class Insecta; order Lepidoptera; family Noctuidae; genus Mythimna; species Mythimna pallens. The sequence continues at coordinate 24,224,886 of OY540828.1, read as the reverse complement.
TTATTTCATCACTACTGCTCTCAAAAAGGTGAAGGAAAACATCATAAGGAAACCGGCCTAGAACAAAAAAATCGAAGACATGTGACATCCACCAACCCGCACAGGGCCCGCGTGGTGAATTAAGGCCCATTCCCTCTCCTAGAGAGCAGGCCTGAGTCTCAACAGTGGTACAGTATCAGGTCAGTAATATTATAATAATAATTGTGAAAGTAACTGTGTCTGTCTTTTACGCTTTCACGGTCAAACTACTGAACCGATTTTGATGAAATTTGGTACAAAGGAAGCTTGAACTCCAAGGATGGACACAGGCTTTTTATCCATCTTCGACTGCGACTTCGCCTCCGCAATAATCAACATTCACGCGGACGAAGCCAGTGGCAGAAGCTCGCTATGGCGACAATTGGGGGAGACTTATGTCCAACAGTGGACTTCTCTCAGCTGAAATAATGATGACGATCATGACATAATAAAACGACTACTACTTAATTTTTCACATGTCAGTCAAGTTAAACAAAATAAGTTGCGTAATTTAAGAACTTTGAAGAATTTAAAGCAGCGAGTACTTGCATACTATTAGTGATATTATCAGAGTATCGAGTGTAGCTAAAGGTGTGTCCAAGTACTTCTGAATAATATTTTTATGTCATACTTAGAGACCGCAAGGCTGTGTAAAGGTTAATTCATGTGACGGCGTTTCAATAGGTGTTAAGTACTTGATGTATCTACAAATATATTATTGCGCCATCCTTTGCATTTATTAAAGTTTCAGTCACATTTGTAAACGTGTTTTGAATGGCGGAACTGCATGTTTTTTTTTTCGATTAATTTGAAAGTTCATTTTTATCCGTTTTGCCAGCATTAGATTTATTTTTGAGGTCAGGAGGCGTTTTTTTATTATTGATAGGCTCGCGTTTGACCACTATCTCACCTGATGGTAAGCGATGATGTGGCCGACGATGGAGCACGCTTGCCTAGAAGTAACCCTATTCACTCTTGATTATTCTTTAGATTGATTTTACACAGATTTTTTTTCTTGAGTTCCACACAATGTCTCTGTCATTGGCTATATATTTAAACGCTCGACTTCTTGACTGTGATGCAGTTTTATGGAGATACGTTAACCTAAATCAAATAAGGAAAATAAAACAAGCTTGGGATGCTCTATGTGGTGCTAATGCGCCGTCATTGTGTATCACATATTCACATAGTAGATTTTCCAAAGAGAAACATTCAGGTTCATGCATCCGTTAGAAACAATATCACTTTACAACTTTGACTACATTCAAATAAAACGAAACCTAAAAGAAAACTAGTCGAAACACGTTTGATCCAAAAAGATAATAATTAAAAAAAGATGTCCCCTATAATGCAATTCGCATTCATAGATTAGTTTAATCGTTTTTTCAATCATCTTTTTTTACATTAACTTGATTTGCCTGATGACCAGACTAAGTGGATTTATATAATTAAATTCTCGTGTAGCTTATCAAGATATTAATCACGTTATCAAAATTCCGAGAGTTCGCGAAAATTCACGAAATTGCCCGAAGCGACGCGCGACGGTTACTTCATTAAAACAGGAACGTGAAATAAACTGCTAGGCTAATTTTAACCTTCAGTTTTCCCGTCAAAAAAAAAAATTATTACTCTTTTTTCCACATGAGTCGCGATTCCCCAGTGGTTAAGGCGCTCGCCTCTCATGCATCAGGTTACGAGTACGAAACCAGATAAGTACCTAACTACTAATGTGATGTTTCAATTCAAATCTACGAGTATGTACTTTCCTAGGTTTATTTAGAACATTAACTTATTTTTATTATAATTTAGCATAGCAGGCAGAGCCACTAGACCAACAGGCCAATCAATTTTAATAATAGCTAGAAGGAAATGCAGCACCTTGTGTTTAAATGTGTGTGACTTTTCTGAATCGGCGCAATTGACTTACGAGTGTGTGTGACCGTATGACGAGCTGTGTGTTTGAGTTTGTGATGGTGAGTTTATGTGTGTGAGTTCGACCGTACCGACGATAAGGTCAGGGTCACACAAATTGGTCTTTCATTATCTTTCGATGGAATGACGCCGGTTTTTTGTCATTCTTTTTTAGACTACTTTAATTTTGTCTATTTCACGCTGTATCGGTTTGAAATCGTTTTCTGTTTGTATTTTAGTTTTTTATTGTTATTATTTGGGTGCATAATTTTCTTTTATTTGATAGAACAGTTTTGTTTTCTACAATAAATGATTGGTGATAGAAATCGTTTATGCAAATAGTCTGTTTTGCAATCAATAGAATTTCAATTGAATAAAAAGAAAAATCAAGCCCATAGTGAGTTATACCTATTTTAAAATATTATGCGAAGTCATAGCATTATTTAAAAGGCAAAAGTTTGTATGTGTTTATGCGTTCTGTGTACGCTTAAACGTCTGTATGTATTGGGATGAAATTTGATGTATCTTGATTGATTTAGCTGTATATAGTATGCTGTTTTATATCGTACAATCATATGATAATAAACTGTATTTTATGTAAATCATGTAAATAAGAGATTTTTATAATATAATAAAATCCATAAATTAAAATTCCTAAGTATTGTGGACAATGCTATTTTGATGTTGAGCACAAATTAGCACATGGTTTTACCATATCCTAGAATAGCACATGGAATCGGGTTCTTTTCTTTTTACCCCCAGAAGTAATTACGCAATTTATATTCATAAATCCACATTGACCCCTACGTATACTTATTGTTGCAAACTGCATAAAATACAGCACGATGTATTTACAGAAACATCACATTTGAATTAGTTATTTAATGTTTTCCATAGACTAACAACAAACTGGTGACTTCCATATTTACGTTCTACGTTCTAACTTCCACTTTACCAAACAGAAAAGGCAAATAATATAATATATTTCACACAACAATCAGATAACGACGAAATTAATTTTCACCAAAATGAAACCATTGTATTTTCGACACAATACGAAATCGGCAAAAAACTCGCGTCAACAAACACTTTGCCAACAGCTTTAATTAAATATTATAAAGAGCCCGAGAGGAGAGAAGGGAAAATTTCAAAAATAGAAAGCTTCTAAGTATATTTACCCCTCGCCTTTATTATTCTGACCTCGTAATATATTAAATTTACTTTATTTTTCAATATTCTCAACGCTTCTTTTTATAATAATTTGTTTGACAGCCTGATAAAGAAGGACTTTATTAGGTTGTAAAACAAACTGTGCGTACGGGTAACTTATAAAATATCCAATCTATATTCAAAGGTTTTTAAGTGCTACGAGTCCTCTACGGCGTAGTCGCCTACGCGCAACGCGGGGCCCGCAGTCCCACACAACGCCTACGCAAAACGTAGCGCTACGAGCGTTTGTTTGTTCTGACGTCATACCAACCACTGTTAACATTGAAGCCCTACTATACTGCGAAAACAAATCACACTCATTTGTTTCTCATACAAGTGCACAGGTGTAAAAATAACGCCGCTTAAAATCACTTAACGTAGTGTTAAGGTCGTTTGCATACCACTTAATTCTTTGTTCGAAATTAATAAAATCGCAGAGCAGAACATGCTTTGAACAAAACGATAAAACAAACCGCACGTATTCTGGAGGCACGAATATGTTTAATCAAACGGCTAGGTGTCATGTCATTAGTGAGCGATGCAGACAGACGTGTGTTTCGATGAGTGTGAGCGAGACAAGAAGTGTAGCAACAAGTAGCGGCGTGAGGCGCGGGGGCGCTTTATCGCGAGCGTGACGTCACGACCCTTTCACTGTCCGAAGTTGTATTCTGGCGTCGGAGACTTCAGTCCGCGCGGCTCGGTCACAGCGTGAGCACGTCTCGCGCTTAGTGTTCCTAAACTTCACCGATTCACGCGTCACTCGCTAAAAGAATACGTAAAAAATATCGAAGCCAACTTTCGTCAGGAAAATAGTTCACACGCAAACGGCCCGCTCGGTCCTCCGTGTGTTACTCCTATTGACTTCGGATTCGAACTCCTGACTGACAGCAGTTCAACATGGGCGTCATCAAAGTGAGCCCGGACACCGCGGCGCTGTACTCTGCCTGCGACATGCTCGACGATATGAAGGTAAGTGTGACAAGAGAAAATCATGTGATGTCCAAAAGCGAGCGATGGCGTCGTTCCAATCGCCTAGTTCCTTGTTAGTGAAATAAAATATTGTGAATCGATGCATGGGTATGGGTACAGACATTTGTCTAGTCGTCTCGTCATTTCGCGTAGTTGTAATTGTTATGCGCTTTTACGCGATGGCATTCGGCATTGTAGACATGCCGGGAGAGTCCGGCGACTTAATGCAGATCGCGCACGTTTTCTACCCGCAGTGAAAACTCATGGTACTTGGTCAACGGAAACGGTTGCCCTTATCAGTAGCTTGTGACATGATTGCTATAACTAGACTCACTACGTGAGAACATTCACACACTTCTTACTCCACGATTTAGCACGTTAATCGTGAACTTGTAGATAATGATAGAAATTGTGTTTCAAATACCCACTTAATTTTACTTATAATAATAGCTTGGAATTTTTTTAACGTTCGATTGGAACTTCAATCATAAAATTATGTTTCATATTGTTAGTTCCCCCGTACGTATAACAATATGATTCATTGTAATAAAACCACTGAGGCTCGTGCTAGACGAAACGGAGATCCGAAGATTGTTGTAATGACGCAATGTCGTTAAAAATTGTTTTGATTATGCTAGTTCGGAAGAGGCATGCCGTGTGACGATAATGTAATCTCTAGATACCTAATGCGTGAAAAGTTTCTATTGTTAAATGGCAACAAAATTTAAAACCGAATAGAGAATTAATAAAAGAGCTATTTGATATAGAAGAGTTAAATAAAATAGATGGCAATATTATAGAATGCAAAAAGCAAATTGACATGGAAGAGCAAAATAAAATAAAAGAAAATATTATGGAATTAAAATAGCAAGTGGATGTAGCAGAGTATAATAAACTAGGAGTAAATATAGAAATAGAAGAATTTGATATAGAAGAGCAGAACAGAATAGAAGACAGTATTGGTCATAGCAACAATGTTACAATATGCGTAAATCGTAGGAATTCGTGTCTAGCCGAGTGTTGACTTGCATGCAATGCTTAGCAACAGTGCACGCTCCGTGCGCATGCGCGAGGATTCCTCGTGTTTAATTTTCTTTAAAGTTTCAACAACTCAGATTTATTGCATTTTCATGGTCAAAATGAGAACGTATTTAGAAATATCGTTTCGCGAATAAAAATATGGAAACGTAACGCTAGCTCATTAAATATATTTATCAGGACAATAGATACGGACTCGAAATATCATTTACATAATATCGTAATAAAAATACATTGGTCTCGAAAGATAAATTTTGTTTTTGTGTGCGTTCAAACATATTGATATTGGTGTAGCGTTCGAGCTGGCTTAGTTACCTACATCAACGTTTTTTGCGTTTTTATATTTTTTTTGTCTGTTGCCTAACTTGATCTACTAGACTTGACTAGTTTTATTCTCTTTTTATATTTTAATGGACCTTCGAAATTAATTTGGCTTTTTTAATGTCTTAATTATTATTATCCGTATCAAATTTTAGTGTGACAAAAACTTGTTTGATTGAATTCTGTAAATTTTTAAAACTGAATTCTTATCGAATGAATTTAATTTTTACGGTCCTACGATTTCATACTACACGCTTCTTAAACATTCAATACTCACAAATATTCGTACTTTTTCTTTGTCTTTACCAGTTAGACTTCGATTTCTTTCCGTTGATTTCTCGTTACAATTTCCAATACATTTGCTAGTACCTAACATGTTGGTATTTCGCATTGCCACTCATGCAAATCATAGTTGAATGGAGAAAAATTAACATGTGTACATAACACGTGAGTGCGTGGGATATGTTTCAATGTCGTTTTATTAGAGACATTCTTTTTAAATATCACATCATCAACTATTAAAATTGGCATTATTTCTTTTTTATTATTTTTAATATAATTATGTCTTTTCATTATTATAATCAACTCAAATATCTATATTAGTTATATTTTGCTTTTAGTCTTTGTTAGCAACAGGATCCAAATTAAGTCATAAATTTTCTAATTTATTGGTTTTTAGATTAAGTAATTACGTTCCTAAATGCCTCTGTATTAACTTTATTAGCATGTAAAAACGGATGCATCCAATTAGATGAAGCTGAAAACATTAGTACTACGGAATTTGCATCAGCTGTTTAAAACCGTACAGACGTTACACACTTTTTTTTTCAACGTTTGATGAATACATTAGGCTAGTTGATTTGAATAAAATATATTTTATCAATGATGACAATGGTGATTATAGTGACATTAATTTCATTGAAAAGACGATACGATATTTACCAGAAAAAGTGTAGTATGAAACGGTGAAGCTAATAGTAAAACCAAATAAATTTATACGTTGTTTTTTTACAATTAATATAATTAATTGCTTTTAGTACCGAATTTTGAATTTTTTAATCAAGTTTCCAGTGCATAATATATTAATTTTGATTGATTTAGTCGTCACTTTAAGCACTTCAAGGAGTATCCTTTATAGTATGCTATTTTTTCGTATTCTGATGGACAAGCTAATAAATTATTGTCCTGCTAGAGTTTTATATTGAAAATATCCTTTAGCCACCACTATCTACTGTTCCTTATTGATTTCATACAATGCTTAGGTATTCAACCTAACCCCTAGCCTTATTTGTCCTAATCGGGTCAGCTGTTCACATTGTACTGAAACATTTACATATATATAAGTTTATAGCTCAGACAATATCATAGTCCTTTCAGTTGAGCCATATATGGCTCTTGTTATATCTAGGTAGGTACTCGGTGTAATGATGCGTGTTTCGAACCAATTTGTTTTGGATACATGGCGATATCGTTTGATACAATTCGATTTTATTTGATGGAGCTGTATTTGAATTTTGGTCTATTGTAGAAATCAAGGCATTGATTGTTTTGGATCAAATTAATCCGGTATTTTAGCAGCATAATAATACGGACGTGTGTCCTGTTGTACAAATAAGCTGTATTCCGTTTTGAAATGGTAAAAAATTATTCAATTAGTTTCATATTGTGTTTGGACCACTTGCCAGCCGTTATGTTATGTTAAAGCACTCTTTAGTTTAACATAAAAATAACATTCACAGATCTTACGCCATATTGAATCATCCAGTCAAAATCAGTTATCCACAAAACGTGTTTTAACTACGTCGCGCACAGCCGCTCGTTCGTGAGCTTACCATCCTTGATATTAACAACTGAAGCATTTTCTATATTGCCCGCACTCGCGGATGCAGCATAGAATGTGGGTCGCAATGTGTTTTGAAACCGCTCAATGTCGCAGTGTTTATCGCGGCCTCGTATGCGTTGCGCCTTGCTGGTAAAACTGCACGTTTTGGACTTAAACTTTTTGTAGTAAAACGAGGTGTTTTTACTTTTGTTTCTAAACCATCATCATTTTGTCTCATATCACTTTTGAGCGGCGCGACACATTCTTTTTTACAATATTTTCTGCCATTTACACTCTTTTCTTTCAAATTCGTTTGAAATTTTAAACTGCTGCGTTTGCTGTCTTATATGAAAGGTTGCTGATCGATAATCTGTGACTACAGTTGTCAAAAAATAAATGGCCCATTTTGACATCTGTCAAAACGAATACTTAAATACGCAAAAGAATACTCGCAATATATTCCATCATGTTATTTAACGCGCCAAAAAAATGTATGTATTATTTTAAAACACTTTATGTAATTAATTATTATTTTATTGTTTCTTTCAGTTTTGTTCCAAGTTACATTCTAGGGTATTTCTCAAATGTCAAAACTGGCATTTTATTTTTTAATGAGTTTATTATATTTTATAAGTGTGACGAGTATCTTGCCATTTACGTCTGCATTAGTGTCCAGTCTGAGCACAAGTATTTATTATTATTTATTATATAAATATGCAGTTGGCTACATTATATCGGTAGATAAATTCCTAGAAATCTTAATCATGGAAATGAAAATGCGTTTATTTTATTATGAGCTCATTTAGAACAGATCCAGCTGTGCGATTTCATTATTTCAGATAATGAAATCGCACAGCTGGATCCTTCAAGATTCCCTGGTGCATAGTAATTACGTGGTTAAAAATTACCAAATAATTGCAGTATTTTAGCGTTACTCGATAACTAGGTTGTGGAGGTCAGACAGGTAGTTGTTTCATTCATCTGCTTAATTTTGTCGGGTTAGACTAAAAGCTTAAGTAATTGGGAAAAAGTTAAGCAAATTGATTGGTGATCGATCGGTCGTAAACCCATAACTGTTGACATATTACCAGTATCAACAGGGGCCCAGCAGGGTCGAAGCCTACTGAGGCCAAGGGTCTGTTTCTGAAAGGAAGACTCGACCCTGGTACGAAGGGCAACGAAGGAACAGGTGTGGGTTTTTTGTCAGTAAAAGTCTGACACTATCTCGCACTCCACTCAAGAGCGGGGATGTCATTGGATGAGTTTCCCACCTACAAAAAATAAGTATGTCACTTGTCTACCTAATCATTGAACATACACAAATTATGTACAAAAGTAAAAGTTGAATTCAACCTAGGCCTTGACATAATATTTAGAAAAAAACAGCTTTATCTTTTTAAGATAAAATTATCACATGGAGCGAAGTTTCTACGTTAGTGTTGAATGTTGCACGCAATGTTTAACAACGAAATTATGTAACCATTTGACAAATTCTAAGATAGTGTGAAGACATTATCTTTTGTTGTACAATGTAGGTGGGGTTCTAGACTATAATATAATAATAATAGACAAATCTTTGCGTGGGTATTGTGAGGACCGTAGCTCTAGGTATAGGCGCCTGGGATCTGGTCTTCAGGAAGAAATACTTTAGGATACAATATTTTAATCATTTATATTATTAGACTCCAAGTTATCATGGTCTATCAAAAACTGACTTAAATAATTAAATATTTTTTTTCTATTAAATTCAAACCGAACTTAGCGTCTTTGAGCTGACGGTTGTGATAGATACCGAAAAACTAACTGGCTTGATCGTTTGTGTGTTATAATTTTTATATAGTCGTCATCGTGATTTACTTGATTATCGACGACAGTTCGATTTAGTATTTTATGAAAGTTATAACTATATAATTAAGCTGGACTATATCGAGATCATCATCATCTCCCTGCCCTTGTCCCGTATTATTTGGGGTCGGTGGGTTATGTTGTTCTCTTCCATTCCGTTCTGTCAACCGTCATGCTATCACTAACTTCCTTTTCTTTCATATCACTCATCACAGATTCCATCCCTTTTCTTTAGACTCTTCTACCTCTCCATCTATCCACATGTATACTCGACTATATCGAAATATAGTTACAAATAAGTGTATCGATATTTTTTTTGTCAGTTTTTTCATTACCACGTCAGTTTCGGTCGAGAGAGAAAAACCGAAGTTACGGTTATGATTTTGGTGTCGGCTGCAAATCGTATTGTGGCTAGTCACTAATATTTAAACTTCGAACTTTTTTAGAATTCGAATTGATTTATGCAATAGATAGATAGATATATTCTTTATTGTACACCAAAAATACAAATTACATTAGGAACTTTTACAGACAACCTTAGCCACACTACAACTATAGGTAGCAGACTCTTAGATATACAATATATGGTACCTGCGAATATATAATTCAAAGGTGCCTAGTCTAATATCATACTTACAAATTGACAGCTTTGGTATTATGTATCTAGGACAAATTGTATGCATGTCGATACATTATACATGACAGTTTTAAGTTTAAAATGATACCTTCTCGTATAATTGTACGTGAACCTATATACATATTAAATACAGTGTGAGTCTTTAAAATGTGCACATATCGAAATGAGGGACTCTATGCTTAATTTTATCGACGGCAAAAATATTTAAAAAATCCATTATGGAGTTTGTTTTATCATGATAGATCGTTTAGTTTAAAAGTTACAGAGCTTTGTATACACTGGGTTTTTTTGTAGGTGGGAAAATCATTTTATGGCAAAATCCCGCTCTTGGGCGGAACGGGAAATAGTGTCAGACTTTTACTAACTAAAAACCCACTCCCGTTCCTTCTTTGCCTTCGTCCCAGGGCCCCGGGTTTCACTTTCACACTACCCGTGGCCCCAGTAGGCTTCGACCCTGTTGGGCCCCTACGATTTGCTGATATCTCCTTGAGGCGCGCGTGTAACAGTACGCGCCGTCGACGACTTGGGCTTGGTCCGGACGGTTGCCGGACGATCGGACGGCGAGCCACCCATTGCTCGCCGTTCGCAAGCCTGCGCCTACGGTGGCCGGAAATACACTGGGGTCACAAAAGCAAACAAAATAAAAATAAAAAACCATAATAAATATGAATAAATATTTAAATATTTTTGCCGTCGATAAAATTAAGCATAGATTTCCTCATTTCGATATGTGCACATTATAAAGGCTCACACTGTCTAGATACCCATATTGATTCACACATTCCATGGCATACAATTGGTTGCATGATTGATCTAATTGAAGGCACGGTACGGTGGCTGGTTGTCATGACTTCGATTCCCACACGGAACAAATATTTGTATGTCCTACTTATAGCTGTGCCTGTGTGTTGTGGGTCTGGGTGTCTTGTATTATATGTGAGTTCACATGTTAGTGAACACATCAACTGTACAGGAATAATTCCAAGTGAACAGTTATATAGTACAGAAAAAATATTTTATTGGAATTCTTTCATTTACTTTCGTTGAGTCGTTGAAGCGAGCCAAGAGGATCATCGGTGATTATGCACTTGTCGAGTCAAAACTCCTAATCCTTGAGCATCGACGCCGAGTTGCTGGCCGGTCGGTTTTCTATCGATTTCATTTCGGGGATCGTGCATTGGAATTGCACAATTAAATTCCACCGAGTCCGTTCCATCATCTAACCACTAGACGTACAGCGTTGCGCCATCGGTACATGGTAGACATCCCACCCATACACACAAAGCGTTTTGGAAACACATTCATTATGTGTACAGCTAAGGAGTGGAATTCCCTGCCGGAGTCTGTGTTTCCTGATAGCTACAACTAGGCAAGCGTGCTCCATCGTCGGCCACATCATCGCTTACCATCAGGTGAGATAGCGGTCAAACGCGAGCCTATCAACAATAAAAAAAAAGTTATAACTTATTTTTCATTATCAACTGATTATAAAATCATATATGTACATTCAGGGGTCAAAAGTGCAGTTCCACTTTACCAATGCTAAAATGTTTAAAATTTCTTTGTAGAAGAGGGTCAATGGTTCATGACTGATTTAATTGTTAGCATAGAATCTAATAATTGAATAAACTAGCTGTGGACTATTGAAATTCTACAACAAAGAAATTTTAGACACTTTAGCATTGGTAGAGTGCCACTGCACTTTTGATCCCTGACTGTACGTTGAATTTTCTTTTAAATACGCAGAAATATTTCAAATTGCCGTCGGTAAAGTACTTTCAATTACTTATTTCATTCTCTTTGTGCTTAGTTTCTGCAAATTTCACTGTAATCTTATCTCTAAACTTTAACTATAAACTTCATCTAGTTCCCAAAGTAGAAAGGAAATTAAATTAAATCATTAAGAACAAAGTTATGTAGTTTCCTAGTTAACAATGAAGGATTTAGTTTAACCGTTGTTCTTGGCGTTATTACGTTTTGTTTGGTAGGTATCTAATAATGAAAAGGTTACCCTATCTCCGTCGCATGAAACGCACGCAGGTGCGCGCTTTCGGACGATGAGTAATGGTTAATGACCGTCCGGTAACCGTCCGGACCGAGCCCAAGTCGTCGACGGCGCGTACTGTTCCAAGCGCGCCTCGGGGAGATGTCAGCAAATCGTAGGGGCCCAGCAGGGTCGAAGCCTACTGGGGCAAGTGTGAAAGTGAAACCCGGGGCCCAGTTAGTCAGTAAAAGTCTGACACTGTCTCCCGCCCCGTCCAAGAGCGTGATTTGGCATAAGATGATTTTTCCACCCAAAAAAAAAAGACCTAAGTATATGGTTTTAATTTCAACTCGACCACTCCACGCGTTTCCGAGATAAAGGGTCTTAACAGACAGACTGAAAACAAAGTGATCTTATAAGGGTTCCGTTTTTTTCTTTTTGAGGTACGGAACCCTAAAAACTAGCGTGGTGGAGATACGGGTTTGAATGTTTAAATTATCCATAATTATCAGTGTAACTTAATTTCAAACGCCACAACGTCCATATAGATTCAGTTTAATTTATATAAATACATACAGGTATACATATTTGCATACTGCGTTATATCTAGGTATTACTATAAATATTATAACCATATCAACAATTTTATCGGCGTTCGATAATAAATTACTTTCACTTGATAAAGTTGTGAACTGGTTTTTATTTAAATTCAAGGTCAAATACATCACGCGGCGTTTTAACAAAATTCCGTGTATCTTTGTTTTCATCGACGAGTTCATATATACTTGTAGATATGCGCATTCGATTGATTTGTGACAAAAATTGTTAAAAAGCTAAAAAAATATTAACTATTCTGTTATCTGTGGTTACATACTGTTGTTACCGCCCTTTTGGCGAAGCATACTTAGCATAGCATAGCATAGACGGCCTTATAATGTTCTCACTGTTGGGACTTAGGCCTCCTCTCTAGGAGAGGGAATGGGCCGTCATTCACCACGTGGGCCCAGATAATTAACTTAATTAGTCAAAACTAGTTTGATTAAACAACAGTTTTGATATCAACTTTTGACTTCAAGAACCCCAGGTTGTAGCTATCGGGAAACACAGACTGCAGCAGGCAATTCCAGTCCAGCTGTACGCACAATGATCATTATGTACATATCTGACATAATTTCCCCATTAGACTTAAACGACCCATCAATACACCATCCAAAATAAATGTCCATTCACACGAGTCTAAGTCCCCCAGAGATCGCCAAAACTAGTTATAAGGGCACTAATGTCGTTCATACGTTAACCAGAGGAATAGTAATCATACATAATTGACATTTGAAACATACAACTTTCAAACTACACATAACAACGACCTACAAGGTTGCAGTATAATTATAAACATATTATAAATTCATATTGTGACATTTCATTGATTTCATTCATAAGGAAAAATATTATATGTGATCTTTATTACAATATTCCATTAAAACATAATTAATATCAATATAATGGCGCATGATGTGCTAGGTTTTTCCCGTAACGTGTTGAAAATTATTGTGTAATCACAAGCTATAATAAGTTATATCCAATTGATTACTTTGATCGATGAGTATGGATTTACTCATTTATTATTGTTTTATTAATCTTGGAAAACTCGCCATTGTATGTAAATACCCAACCTGTAATACCTACTTACTTGGTAATAAAAAATGGTTTACAAAAGCTATCTGATTTTCACCATCAATGTCTAACAAATAATCTATACTCCATCTATACATATAAAAAATCTGTAGAAGTTATTAGTTTTGCGCGCATCACGGAAAATGTACGAATTCGATGTAGATAACTTTTATATATTAAAATTGTGTGTAACTTGATATATTACTTAGGCTCTTTTTCATTGCAATCGGTTGACTAAATCGAAAGACATACATACTACATTCATTGACAGTTAGGTGGTAGAAAACTCACCGGGTCGACTAGTCTTATATCAATAAAATGCAACAAAAAGTTTGTTTATTTAAACGCGCTAATCTCAGGAACTTCTGGTTCAAATTAGAAAATCTTTTGATTTTGGATAGCTTAAATACCGAGAATAACATCACGCTGCGACCAAAAGGAACGGAGCAGTAACCAAATACAAGGTTGAAACCGCGAGAGCTAGTATTTTTATAATAATAGAATAACACATATTTTCTTTAACAAAAAAGTAATTCCGATTAATTTAAAACTTCTTTATCCAGTTACCAAGGACAGATGGCAATCACTTAACCATTTCCACAACAATAGACCACAACTTGATAAACGGTAGTCAGTACAGATAAATACAAAGTGACCGGTCAAACAGTATGGTGCGTGGGAATTACCGACATTTTGTGTGTTTCGTGGTGATCGTTGTGACGTGGGCGAGGGCCTTAATGATGCCATATTGATGCTGATTTGTTTAATGTTTTATTGTTGCTAGGTCATTATTTAAACAGATTTTAATGTTTATTTTTCCAGACATATTTTATTTCTACTGTATGTGTGAGGGTACGAATAAACGTTTTCCTTTCTTTCTTTTAAACATTGTGTAGAAAATATTTGTTTCACGTTTGCGTGCTGATTGGATTATGAAAATATTTTGTTTATCTGTTAATTATTCCACAAATTAAATATAGAATTCAAAATTTTTAAATACGTACTTGGACAAGAATTAATCTTGTAATTAGAGCTCAAAAGTGAGATAGATGTTTATCGTAGAGGCAGGTGATATCATTTACTAAAAAAAATTTTTACAAAAAAAAAAATAACCGAGTTTAGTGTTTTGTTTTAGGAAAGTCAGTTTTTTTTTTTAATATTTTTTATTTCATACTTTTTTGTTGCGATACACTTATAGCTTAAAGTACCTATTTCTCATGACAATGCCAATTCACCCAAATACTTCTAGGACCCAAATACTTCTACTTCTCTTCTTCTTGTTTTATTACGAAGTTTCTGTGTTTCCCTTCCATCATCCGGCTCCATCATTAGATCAGTTTGGTAACGAAACCCGGGGCCCTCGGACGAAGGCAACGAAGGAACAGGAGTGGGTTTTTTTCACCTAAAAAAAAACCTCAAAAAAGGGGTATCAATACATTTAGGCAATGCAATGGCAGCGAGACGCCCAAATGTCGCATGTAAGGCCTTCGCCTATGTCCAACTGTTGACGTCTTTCGCCTGAAATGGTGATGATAATGATAGTGATCAGGTAACTCCAACACCGACACCACATCATACAGCACTATACACCATTTTAGCCAATTTCGGGAAAACCCTGCATGAAAAAGGCAACAATTCAGTTGTTTACAGTTTACCTAAGCTCCGTGATTGTTGTTGTCACGTTTCTGATAAACAGATAAGTCTGTATCGGCTCTATTCGAGTAAACTAGCTCGAATTAATTAACAGATATCATGTCATTACGTGTTGGTTCGTTGAAACACGTGAGCTTACGTTGGAACCGTCATTCATTAATATCTTCGGATTAAATTGTGAGCCTACCTAATTTTGATACTTTTTTTTTGATGTTATAAACTAGTGCTTGACTACGATCCTAACTGATGGTAAGTAGTGATGCAATCGTTGATGGTGAGGCGCACTAGTTTATTAAGAGCCTATTCACTCTAACTTTGACCAGTTAAAGATCTATGAATCAATCAAATAAAAATTTCTAGTCGGTGTTTGTTACCAAACTCTTCTTAATTGGCTCGACCGATTTTTATGATTTTTAGTAAGTTTGAGAATAGGTTGTTGGCTATTTTTTCCCTTCTACCCCCATTTTTTTTTTTGATAATATAATTTACTAGCTTTTGCCCGCGGCTTCGCCCGAGTACATAAAATATACTCTGTCACTCAGGAATAAAGCAGCTTTCTAACGGTAAAAAAAATTGGCAATCGGTCTCGTACTTCTAGAGATTACCTCATAAAACAAACAAAAAAACGTATAAAACAAACTTTACCTCATTATAATTTATATGGCAGAACATTTCCTAGTTAATTTAGGCATATAGGTAATCCATCATGCTTCTTGAGAAATATTCAAATCTTCTTTAGACTTTCTTTACAGAAACCACATTAATTGATTTTCTGTATACGTTGGAGGAGACTCATCATTTCAATTACGTTTAAAAAAAAACCTAGTTGCTGTTTGGATTTTCCTTTTTCTTATATGATTTTCCTCTCACTGCTAATACTTCAACCAATTAGTATCTGAATACTTAATTGATATTGAATACAAAGTTTTAATAGCATTAAATCGTCATTATTTGTCGTAAATTAACTCTTTTTCTTTCTTTCTTCTTCTTTCTATTATTTTTATTTATTTTTTTTTTTTATTTATATATACTTTATTGTACACCAAGATAATAAATGTTACATATAAGCCTTATATCAAAAAACATACAATTGGCGGCCTTATCGCATTCCGCGATCTCTTCCAGGCAACCTAGTATGGAAAGAGATTGTCTGGACATTACATGGGGTTGCACTTGGTGCATTACAAAAAGATTAAAAAAAAAATTGGAGAGAAATAAAGTACAAACTTAACACTAAAATACATACTTAAATACATACATACTAAATAATTATATAGGCGAGGAAACAAGTGACAACTACAATGAATACAGCTAAAAACGAAACAAAATTACAAGGACAAGTAATATTCCTTCACAAGTATTTTAAATATATGTAGTGATTGCGCGCGTTTTATTGACACTGGCAGTGCATTCCACAGACGAGTGGCCTGGACAGTAAAGGACTTATCCAGAAACGTAGTGGAATGCATCGGCATTTTGAGTCTCAAGTTATCTGATGACCTAAGAGATTTCGTATGCGAATCACAAAGAAATTCAAACCGTTTCTTGAGATAAAGAGGGGTAAAAGGGGAAAATAGCACATTATACAAAAGGGAAAGAATACGAGCATTCCGGCGAAGGCGAATTGGCAACCACTTGAGCTTAACACGGAACTCGGAAACATGATCATATTTGCGTAAACCAAATATGAACCTTATGCAAAAATTTTGAAGTCGCTCAAGTTTATCCAGTTGTACTTCAGTGAGGTCAAGATAGCTGGCATCAGCATAATCAAGGATGGGAAGAAGAAGAGATTGAGCAAGCGCAATCTTGGTGGCAGTCGGTAGAAAATTACGCAGTCTTCTCAAAGATGCAGCAGATGCGAATAATTTACGACTAACTTCCTGTAGCTGGGCAGTCCACGAGAAATTCGCATCGATAAATATCCCCAAGTTCTTAACTTTCTCACTGATGGGAATTATGGAATTATCAAAAGAAACTTGGGGAAGAGTCGTCCAGTCGATCCTTGAGATCGTCCTAGAACTGCCCACCACAATAACCTGCGTCTTTAGTGGATTCACCGAAAGTCCGTACCTCTTGCTCCAGTCACATATACGGGCCAGATCACGGTTTAAAGTCATGATGGCCTCAGATAAATTTCCGAGAGGAGCTCGAGAATAAATTTGCAGATCATCAGCATAAAGGTGGTAGGAAGAAATTAATTCGTTGGAGATTGAGTTAATAAAAACTGCGAAGAGTAAAGGAGATAAAACGCCACCCTGTGGTACCCCGGCAGAAGTACTACACCAGGAAGACATGGTCTCTCCGATGCAAATACGTTGCCGACGACCGAACAGATAACTACGAAACCAGTCAATTACCGATGGAGATATGTTAAGAGAGGAAAGAATGCCAAGCAAAATATCGAAATTCACAGTATTAAACGCATTACTGAAATCAAGTAGAGCCAAAACCGTTAGATTTCCCATTTCCATGGCTGATCTTATATCTTCAGTAATGTTAAGAAGCGCTGTAGTGGTGCTATGACCAGAACGGAAGCCGGACTGGAAGGGGTTAAGGAGATTGTTTTTGGAGAGGAAGGTGCTTATTTGGTTGTGGATTAGGCGTTCAAGGACTTTGGAGAGGAATGGCAAGACAGATATTGGACGGTATTCAGAGAAGGATGTGGGATTGGACTTTTTTGGTAAAGGAATAATTTGAGCATCCTTCCATGAGCATGGAAAGACACCACTAAATGTAGAAAAATTAAGAATGTGACAGATCACAGGTAGAATAAAATCTAGCACTGGGAGTAACATTTTCCGGCTGATACAGTCACTTCCGACCGCATTTGAAGTTATCGACAGTATGCTCCTCTTAACATCACATGCGGAAAAATGACCAAAAACAAATGGAGAATAATTGGGAGTCGGAAGAGATGAAAGATGGTTCAATGTGTGTAACTTTATTGTCCTATCAAAATTGGACGAAGCTGAAAAATGATTGTTCATTGCATCAATGTTAATATCTTTAGGAATAGTATCTTGTTGTGTTTTACCGACCCCCAATGACCTTAGAAATTTCCAAACTTTGGATGCGTCCCCATTTTGGACAGAATCATGAATGTAATGGCGATTAGCATTCCTACACACCTTATTGCAGTATTTACGGATAGACACATATCTGTCCCTGTTAGAGTCGGTAGGGTTACGCTTAAATTTAGCCTTAGCCGTGGCATTATTACTCACTAACTGCTGCCAGCGGCTCCATCCACGTGAAAATAGAAAATTGTCCCAAGGGAACCTACTCCTGGGATTAAAAGTAATCTAAAAATTGTCCCAAGGGAACCTACTCCTGGGATTAAAAGTAATCTATGTGCTATTCCAGGACATGGTCTACCCATGTACCAAGTTTCATCGAAATCCGTTTAGCTGTAGACGTAGAGCGTGAAGAATGTAATATAATATTCACATTCATCGAAATCCGTTTAGCTGTAGCCGTAGAGCGTGAAGAATGTAATATAATATTCACACAACTATCACACAACGCCGTCTAGTCCCAAGCTAAGCAGAGCTTGTGTTATGAGTACTAGGCAGCTGATAAACATACAAAAATATTTCTAAATAAATACATATTATAGATAAATTACACCCAGACACAGAACAAATGATTGTGCTTATCACACAAACATTTGTCATGGGTGGGAAGTGAACCCACGACCTCCGGCATAACATTCAGGGCCACTAACCACTAGACCAACAGGCCAGTCAACAAACGAAGTCACGAACGTCAAGAAATAACAAACAAATAATATATATATACACACACACATTCGCCTTTATAATGTTCAGTATGATAGAACACTATTAGGTATTTTCTTCTTTTATTTATACCTAGTATACTGTGTGTGTGTGTATGTTCATTGCTAAAATATACACACAAACATTCACAAACTTTCGCTTTTATAATATTAGTGTAATTTAACACACCTAATTAAGTAATAAAAAGTCTGATTCACCTACAGAAAACAAGATAAGACTATTTTTTAAATATTTTGACGAACTAAAATAGCATGTTACAAGTCAACCTCTGAACTCAAAATAGGTATATAATATATGAAACTTTCGACTAATTAAACTGTAGGTTATCAGAAGTTTTCAAAAACATGTTGACGAAAAATATTGTTCCATTTTAAATAGGCCAAAGTTTATTAACACCTATCGTCACAATATTTTAGATACCTGTATTTGAACACTCATTCGTTGATTTGCATAGCTTAGTAGCTACGATATCATTAGCCAAGAATAGTATCACAATCCTAGTAAATACATAGATAATGAAGCACAGTCATACTACAAAATAACAATAATAATCAGCCTTTTAATGTTCCCACTGCTGGGACTCAAGCCTCCTCTCTAGGATGGGCCGAAATCCACCATGCGGGCATAGTGCGGGTTGGTGAATGTCACATGTCTTCGAATATTTTGATTCTAGGACATGCCGGTTTCCTCACGATGTTTTTCTTTAACGGTTTTGAGAGCAGTGGTGATGAAATAAATTACACAATGTAATGCGCCTGGCTGGGTTTGAACCCCCGACCTACAACTCGTAAGTCGGGGCCATTATCACTCGGCCACCACTGCTCAAAAAGAATACTTGCAATATATTCCATCATATTATTTAACGCGCTAAAGAAATTATGTTTTTTTTTTAAAACACTGTGTAAATAATTATTATTTTATTGTTTCTTTCAGTTTTGTTCTAAGTTAAATTCTAGGGTATTTCTCAAATTTAAAAACGGGCCTTTTATTTTTTAACGAGTCTATCGTCCGAGTCTTTGGTCAACTGGACCCACTCGAAATGGACACGCGGGATCATTTAACTAAATCACATTTTGTAAAGGTCGACTGGACCCACTGCTCTTTTAATTAAATTATTAATACAGTCACAAAATAAAGCAAACAACAATTATCCAACGGCAGAATTAATATTGGTTCTTACAATACACTATCTTTTTGTTGGTGAAATGCTCAATTTGATTCGGGAGTCGAATTATTTACTTAGATTGTATATATTTGTAAAATAAATATCATTTATCATTTATAGAATCCTCGGTGCCCGAGTCTTGACTCAGTGGGTCCAGTAGACTTATTCAAATTCGCGGGTCCATTTTGAATGGGTCCAGCTGACTAAAGACTCATCATCCGACCAAGTTGGAAGTTTAGCATAAATCGACTAAAGCGACTCAGAACTAAGAAGTAATAAATACTGGAAGCGTCACGTCGTCTGAGCTCCTAAGAATTTATTAAACTACGTATTAAGACGCTGACAAGATTTAATGTGCGGTTACTGTCGGACTGCATAGACGAGATAGTGGTTTGCGATGGCATATTCCAACATTTTATAGATATACCTACTGAAAAATTAATGGAATAATCTAAAATAAATAAAAGCCTCTTTCGGCATAAAAATAGATTGTTTTATGGCTGCTGGATTGCACAAAGAGTTACTGTGGTCTGTAGGAACACAGGTTGGTTATACCGTTTTAGTCAGTAAAAGTCTGACACTCTCTCTCGATCCAACCAAAGCTTGACAAGTTATTTTATGACTACCCACCTCAAAACTGTCTAAATAGGTGTACCGATTGTTACTATCGAGATTCTTTTTTTGTAAACTATTTTTGCAGATGTAATAGCTACTAAGGTACTAGTAGGTAGTACTTATAACCATGAAAGCTAATCATAAAAAGTATTTTGCTTATTAACAGTTCCAACGTAGAAATTATGCATTTCAAAGGGCAAGTAATATCAATGACCTATACCTACGACTTTTTTTTAACAAAAGAACTCTGTGTTCTTGGTTTAATAGCTATCGTTTTAGATTTTTTTTCTTGTAGCCGCCCTGAGAAGAAAAGTTATTCGTGAGATAAAATTTCCCACGTGAAAGTGATTGTAATAAAAATAGATATCCCATTCATTAGCAGTTTTAAGTCCGTATACATCATCAAAATTGCATACCGCTTGAGACACATTCTTTCCACGGTAGAACTTATATTAGAAAATAATGCAAATTTTCTTAGATTTCATACAAAAATGGTTATAAGTACTGCGATATTACAGAAAATATAAATAAATAAATAAATAATATAGAAAGTTTATTTGAACTTATAATTCCAAGTCAATCCAAAGATATAACACTTCAACCAACCCGTTTTAAAAAACGGCAAATTCATAGGTTTAATTTTTCTATATCCTTAAACTACATGGATTTGGCAAGTTTTTTATTGACCAAGCTAGTTTGATAGTCAGTTTCCTGTCTCCGCGTTAACACGTATAAGAGCTGTCAACGATTGCTTCACAAGGGAATGTTAGAGGACGTAGTTTGTATGCGACAGAGCGCGCACTGGCTGACGTACTAATGTTAATAATTGCTGTGCTCGATACCCAAGCCTTCTCCTTGATAGGCCCTTGATCTAGAATAATCGATGACTCTAATCGATTTATTTTTCTCTCGATTTGAATAATGTGCGTGGTCAGTACCGTCAATGAGTCATTTGACTGTGGCATACCTTTTTGTATTTGATTTGTTGTTGTATTTGTTTTTTGTTTTGTTGGTTTCGCTAGCGTGGGAGTCTTGTCCTATGCCAGGGTTGCGGGACTTTTTGAAAGAGTTACTTTGGCGCTAAAACGTAAAGGGCCACTTAAACACACCATGTTGATTTTATTCAATAAGTTTGACTCTCTCTCTCGTTTCTATCCAGAGTTGAAGAATTTTTTTGAAGATCCCATCTCAAATAATAGGAGTGTTCTCCTAATCCATATCATGGTCTACTTTTGTGCCAAGTTTCGACTTAATCCATCCACCCATAAACGACTACCTGAACATAAAGAAAACATTTATATTACTAATAGAATTATAGGATATCTATGTTCGTCTGTTAGCTTGTCGACAAAATAAGCAAGCAACAGTTTAGTTATCATGCGCAATCTTGTTAAATAGTCCAACATGTCCCGTGTCACGTGAATGTATTGTAAATGTTGGGGGACAAGTAGCGGGACACTGGCCAACGTTGTAGCGTCACGTAAAATGAGCGTTGCGCGTCATGTTGGAGGACAAAACGTAACCCAACATAACGCGCAACGCTGTCGAATTGCCCAGCAACATAATCCTCGTCACGTGAATGCATTGTAAAATGTTGGGAGACAAGTTGCGGGACACTGGGCAATGTTGGAGAGTCACGTAAAATGAATGTTGCGCGTCATGTTGGGGGACATTTTGTCCCATAATATATCATATTCAACGCCCAACAATTATTTTAATGGTTTTACCATTAGTTTTTCATTCACATAAAGGTGTTCCAAAAGTCATTGGACACAAACTATTGTTTTAATAATCGGTCAAATCTGTAATCGTCGGAAGTTATCAGCATCCGTAACATGGCAACCGTGACGTAACATTCTTTTTTTGAATTTGAATTAAAATTTAAAAGGTCAACGACATTTTTGAAAAATTTGACACGGTATATACCTAAATGATTTGTGTTAAGAATTTTTAAATACTTTGGCGTGATACAAAGCAACATTTATCTGAAAAGGGACTGAGATGACCACTAGAGAAGTATGGAAGATGTGTCAAATCACCAAAAGACTCCTCCCGTTCAGGGTGAAGAGAGAGAGAGAAAGTATCTAAGTAAAACCCACCTGTGTTCCTTTAGTTGTTCGTTGCCGGGGTCCACAGTTTTTTCGAACACTCCGCAGCCCTCGCATTATAAATATAAAATAAAATTCATTTATTTCTGACTTTGAAAGTCCATATTATTATGTTAGTGGCTGAAATCTAAAACTAAGTTCGTAAAAAAATGCATAAATTAATCAATTCGTTATTAGTTCATAAATAAATCAAACATACCAAAAAAAGGTTAATCATTCATTAAAAAATCACAAAACAACTGACACCGTTAGTTAAATTAATCAATGGTATCATAAAAACCACTATAGTAACTTTTTTTTTACAATGGTTAGGCTCACATTTGGCTACTATCTTACTTACCACACCTGAATTATAAATTAGGTAACCAAAATCTCATGTTAAAAAGAATTTAAAACGAACAAACGCACTCGCGTTCCATTTCACATAAACAGTGGTCAGAAAAAAGTAAGTTCGTGTGAATGTACAGCCTCAAGTTGCAAGTAGATAAATTATAAAGTAAAGATAAACAATAATCAGCAATAAATTGAACAACGCAATTAAAATCGTAATTACTGATAGAAATAAAATGTCAACAAGACGACAAACAAAGATATAAAATAACTTGTTTTCTGTCTCTGGTTTTAATCTATGAATTATGACCGCACCCATAATTGTCTTTCGTTGCCAACTGCCCGACTCTAAGATCGTTTGTTCAATAAAAGTGTACAACCGATTTTATCATTTCATCGTATTAAAACAGGTCTTAAACAAGACCATAAGTGAAACGAAACATAAGTTATATTACTCGGACGATATAAATAGCGTCATATAAAGTCGGTGTTAAATAACGAAGAGACAAAACTATTATAGAAACACCGACTTCCGAAATTAAAGTTATGTTGCTCTTTTCAGTGTTTTTTTTACATTGAAGTCGGTTGTATTTTTTTTTTGTAAATATTTTTTTATTCATAGCAAGCTTTTATTGTGCGGTATATACCTTTATAATTATACTCATCAAGACTATTCCAAAAAGCTCAACCACGATGTGGTTATTTGAGTTCCTATGGCTACCTTCCGGTTCCATCATCAGATCAGCTCCATGTCTTAATTTCATGACAATTTCAATTTTTTACAAAAAATTTCACCTCAATCGGTAACGGTAGTGGAAAAAAAAATTGATTTGCAAGATTGGTTACCTAAATAAAAGCTTGTAAAATAGGTACAAAGATGATGCTTATTTCTTGTGTAAGAGTTATAGGAAAACAAAACAGTTATCATTAAAATAATATAACATACAATCTAAAGATGTACTAGCTTATATATATCTTTAGTTTAAAACTTAGTCATGAAACGACTAGCTTCACCCAGCGGCATCGTCCGCGTGAAAGTACCCTCTTAGGGGCCTTACTAAAAAAACCTTTCTTAGTGCTGGCCTATGGGATCACAAAAGGAACTCTTGTGCAAAATTTCAAGCTCCTAGTCCCAGTTGGTTAGGCTCCGCGTTAATATGTCAGTCAGTCAGTTTCTCCTTTTATTATGAAATGATATTGTGACAGGCAATTAACACTATACAACAACTTATTGAATCAATATCAAATACACAGTTATTTAAGGCCAGTAAGACCTTCCAGCAAAAGAACATTTTTTTATTTCAATTAAATTATAATTTATGCAAATGTATCCAACTGTGTGTTACTCAACAGAATGAAGCAACGATTAGTTTATATGATTTATTCCATATTAATACCAAGAACTAATACCACTGGTATTTGTTTATATTTACAATTTATTTTGATTGGATTTGAATGAGTTGGTATTCGTTCGGAATAGAAAATAAATATGATTTAAAAAATACAAGTGGTATTTGTTTTTGATATCAGAATGGAATAAATCGTTTATATTGAATGCTAGTTTCTAGAACTATTTCCTCCTCCTTTTTGAAGTCGGTTAAAAATATCACAAGGGTCTGTCACTGCAATGCGTCTGTGGAGCTCCCTCCCACACTCCCTATGTGACAGCCCTTCTTTGAATGCCTTCAAGAGTAAAATTAAAGAGCATTCCCTTTCACAATGAAATACGTACATATATATATATATAAGTTTATAATATATAAGTATGTTTGTATGTAGGTATAATTATGTATAATTTTGTTCGTATTATTTGTAATTTTAAAATTGTACATTGGATCCTACCCTCTATTGTGATTTCTGTCTATCATTCAATGGTTTGCTGGAAGAAAACTCAACTTTGAGTTAAATTTACGTATGTACATAAACTTTGTTATCCTCTTTATAAGTTGTTATGTTGTACACAATAAAGAATTAAAGAATGGTATACCAGGAATGAAAAGTATCCTGTGTGCTATTCCAGGACATACTTTACTCGTATACAAAGTTTCATCGAAATCGATATATCCGTTCGAGCGTGAAGAAAAAACAAACATAAATAAATACGTGTGTATTTTATTCACAAACTTTCGCCTTTATAATCTGATGTAACACTATTCGATATTTTCTTCTTTAATTTATCAATAGCATAATCAGCTTTAAATGTTCCCTCTGCTGTGTCTCAGCTGTCCTCTTTGTCTGTGAGGGTTTCAGGATGTCACATTGTTTTCAGTGAAGTTTAGGTTCTAGGACATACATAGCGGTTTCCTCACGATGTTTTGCTTCACTGTTTTCAAAGTAGTGCTAATGAAATAAATTGCACAGTACATTAGTGCCTGCCTAGCTGCTGGGTATGAACTCGAAACTCCACCACAACTCACTGCTATTTATCAGTAGCATAAATAAATGAAAATCGCATAAAACTCTATCATTAAAATTGTCAGCAACATCTCAGTAGTATCACGATTACGAAACATTTACCTCCAAGTGTCCTTCGACGTTTAATACATAATTGATTTTCCACCAACAAATAAATGAACCCTTTTTCCTATAATTAAATGAAGCAAAGGTACCTCGTCGTTCGACCCGACCTTTCCTAATTAACAAACAATTCGCTTCATAAATTCCGATGTGACAAAGATTACCGCTAAATGGGGAACTTTATCACTCTTAATGACCTTAACCTGAAATTCTCTACGCTTAAATTATTAACATAAAAAAAGTCATCATCATCATCATAAGTTCAGCCGAAAGACGTCCACTGTGTCGCCACAATGAACTGTTTTGTGTGTATCTCGCATCCATCGGATTCCCGCAACCCTCGCCAAGTCATTGGTTCACCTAATAGGAGGTCTTCCAACGCTGCGTCTTCCGTTACGCGGTCGCCACTCCAGAACCTTTCGGTCTCAGCGGCCATCTGTTCTGCGAGCAATGTGCCCTGCCCACTGCCACTTTAATTTGGTGTTTCTTTGGGCTATATCGGTAACAGTAATTCTTTTGTATAACAAAGTATTTGCGAGCAATTCTTACCTTTAGACTTCCAAATGAAGGTAGTCGTAAAATACAATCTTTGTTACAAAATGTTTTCGTAACTTCAAGTTTAAATGTGGAAGGGTTACTTTTAATTTCGTTTGTATAGGCCGAGTGACGCAAGCAAGAGCTCGTCTGCAATATTAATGAATAGATTTGAATAATAAAACGTTGATATAATTTAAAAAGAAAGTGAAAATGGCTTCCTTCCCGCGCCATGACGATCCCGCGTCGCGAGCTAGTTCCGTTCCGTGTTACGCAGCACACGTATGCCGAGGTCATGCTAATTACTAGCCTCACGAAATCGAAAGTCACTCGATTGTCTAGATGTAGGACGCGATCGTAACATCATATCCTACTCTGAAATATTCCGATCGCGTATTGTTCTCTTTAGTCGTAAATAAAACTAGATTTAAATACCACTTGGCTCATAAACAGCGCGGGCTTTTTTTTTCTCGTCATTGAGTATGGATATTATGAGTGCAACGTTTGGTAATACAATTGACCTTTCGCTCGATACGTTTACGATCGCTGGCGATCTAAAACAGATAGGTATACATTAGAATTGTTTCTATTTCGAACGTCAGTCTTTAATTGCGGATTTCCGAGATAATTTGTTGTGCTACGATGTTTTTTGTCTGCTCACGATCACGCTATCCGTTGCAAGGTCGACTGCTAACTTTTGACAGATGAGCGTCGGCGCCATGTTGGTATCTCCTAAAGAATGCCTACAGCAGTCAGTGTTGTTTATACCATAATCATCTGGGCTTGAGACAAAATCTTCGACCAAGTTTTTATTTGTGCCGAGTTTCAAGTTTATTTACCCTCGATACAATCTTTAAAATCCCCTAAATTTTACTATTGAGGGTAGCTCTAAAAACAATCATGACAACCGTTATTATTTACTTAGATTACTGTTTGCGAAAACTTTCAAATATACCGGCACACGGCATGAGATTTTGCATACAACCTTTCACCCCCCTTAAACGTTGAATTTCTAAAAACTCCTTAGTGCTCGCTTACGTCATAAAAGGAAGCGTTGTGCAAAATTTCAGATTCCCAGTAGTTTCGACTGTGCGTTGATATGTCAGTCAGTCAGTTTCTCCTTTTATATATATATGAATGCGTTTGTCATTGTCCGACCACTTGTTCAATGTTAGTCCAGTTTGTATTGTACCTATTGTACTCAGTATACTGCCGCGTGATGTTTTGAACCTGTGTGTCGCACGCGGTGACGTGAACTGTTACGTTTCGCATTCTTCTTCAAGTCATAACAATAGTTTTACGTTTACACAGATTACGTTGTACAAAGATATACATAAGATATACACAAGTATAAAGATAACAGTGTAAACACTCTTCCGGCAAACATCCGTTCTCATCTATCATACATTATATATAATGCTTTTTATACTGTGTCATAATTATTTTTTTACTTCATAGCAGTGCCGTCAAACCGTATCCAATGAAAACTCAATGTGACGGAACGCAAAACATGAACATAGAAATTGTTTTTGACAACAAGCCAGCTAATGTGACGATTATAAAACTAACTTTCTCATTGTAAGGAATTCGATTGAGCAGTTCGAAAATATAAATTCATAATTTCACATTCCCGTTCCGTATCGCGAATTCGCGAGCGTTTTGTTTTGCACGCGAAAACTGGTAAGTTCACAATCTATGTCGTGCGACATGCGTCTTTAGCGTTAGTCACGGGTTTACTCGGTCTAATGTTTTTATAATAGTAAATGGCATTTTTGGGACTGTTTCAATAGGTATTATACAATGTATTTTGTTCGTTAACATTGGCTGCTATTTTTATTCTGATCTTTACTTGGCATCTTAAAGATTCATTTAAATCGGTCCTTTTTTACTAACTTTTATCTTAAAAAAACAATCTCCTATTTCAATAAAAGCACAATAAACTAAATATATAAAAACAACTAAAATGTTGAAACGTGAGTGTTGCCGAACAATAAGTCATTATTTAATTGTTGCGTGACGAATCCAAGTCTAACAGACACACAGACAATCGCACTCGGTACAGACTATTGGCCCCTGAAATACAGATAATAATCATGATTATAATATATACGATTGCTGTGATTTGGCCAAATGTTTGATTATTAATATTGACTCAAACGTGTCTGCTATAACTAAACGTTTTATACTTTAAATGAGATATAACCTCGCATAACTGCTTATTCTTTTAATGATTTAATGATTCATCAATCATGAAATGTCAAATGAATTTAAATATACTGATCCTTTGTCAAAGTTCAATCGAGGAAGGCATCAGTCTTCAATTGAAGAATCTGGTCTAGATAATATAGTATATTTTAGTCCTGAAACATTTTATGTTGAAAGGTAAATAAAACGGTGACTAGTGAAATATGGGATGACAGCCATTACAGTCCAATTTGGTAGAATGGTTAGGACTCGGATTTTTTTAAACTCTTTTTCAATTTGCGTTTACCAGCCTCTTTTATTCTTAATATAAATAATACAAAGTTTTATTTCTAAGTTTGCAATCGTATTATTCTAGTCGAGACAGTGGTTTTGTACATAATTCACTGTAAAACAAAATAACTCCACGCAACGCTCGACCTTGGGAGAACAGCTGATTTCTACGTATAAATAAAAAAGTTAAAGTATTCTTATTCAAGTTTGTAGAGAGCACTGCTCGTGTCCGATACAATTTGTTACGATTGCGCATTTGACCTCAACGAGCGACTGACTGATTTCAAATCGACGAGGAAAAACAATACAAAATTTCGTATTTTAATCGGACGCCGTAACGAGGTCACTTCGCATAGTTCATGAGAGCGCCTGCGCGCCGCCGTGACAATGACACTGACACTTTTACGGTTTTTTTTTTTTGAATTCACGATGATTGATTGGCGAAGGCTTCCGATTGGTGGTTAATTAAAGTTGCGTTCTGAAACAAGATAAACACCTGGCTGTCTATTAAAATGCACTCTTGACATTTATTTTGAAGGTTTAATAAATAGATGTATATAATTACTTTTTAGAGTGTATTATTATTTAACTTGTGGTTTGGATGAACTGCTATGCGCTTATCGCCTCAGTATCACTGATTGCATCAGCCATGAAGGCATAGTTCTCCAAAGTTTTCTAAAAGAAGGCGCCGATTTACTTGCCTTACGCAACACTTTGAGGTTTCGAAATATTTTTTTGCAATAGACCATGAGCCATGCGCATGCACTTGATGACTTTAAATTGCGTTTCAGTATTTACAAACTTATATTAGCTGAAGCAACAGCTGAATAAATAAACGGATGGAATATAATTAATAATATATTAATTCCTGGTGTAATTAATGCAGTAAATACGAATGTAATTGAACAAAAAATATCTCATGACAATGAAAAATATATCTATATCTATCTTCTAGCACTTACTCCTAAACTAATAATGGCAGTCTTCATTACTTATTTAAATAAGCATTTGTGCCAAGTAATAAGTATTTAAGCCCAGAAATAAGAAATCTCCTTACAATCTATAATATACCTTAATGGGCTTATGAGGGTAGTTTTTTAAAACAAATACTACCTTCTTTATTCTCATCTACGTTACAATAGGATGGATGGTTTGTGCAAATTTCACGTTCCTAATCCCAGTAGTTTCAGCTGTGCGTTGATATGTGAGTCAGTCAGTTTCTCCTTTTATTATAATCTATACAATACCTAGGCAATGTATAGAACACCTAAAATGTGTAGGTAATGTATGAAATATTATTTATTTTATACTTTGCCTAGGTATTCTAGGTATACAATACCGAATGCGCAGCCGGTAATGTGTGTAAAAGACGACGTCAGGTTAGGTTAGGATTATTGTTTTATTACCACCTGGAAATAAAAGCCATACTTTAAACCCCATTATACATATTGCCAGTAACATATATATATATAGATAAAAGCCGGTACGCTCGCACTAAAAACGGATATAACTCATTCGCATAATCTAATCGCACAAACTTGACTTTAGAAATTCTAGTTCTCGAATCCTGTTGCATTTATTATCAATAATGACACCAATAAAATGGGAAGTAGCGCAGCAGGACATAATTATCCAGTGTGACAAGAATTAAATTACGATTGACTAAACGAGCCGGATAGAATTGATAAAACAAACGAAACGTGGGTAGTTTATGATAGATTGCTATTTTAAGCGAACGTTACTTCGCAGCTTTGTCTAGATAGAGTTAAAAGTAATTTGAACAGGTGGAGACATAATGTGTTCCTTTTTGTTTTTTGATTTTTAGGCGTCTTATTTTTGAAGTATTATTATTTGGACTGGTCTAGTGGTTTAGTTGCCCTGACTGATATACCGGAGGTCGTCGGTTCATTTCCCACCCAATAAAAATGTTTGCGTGATGAGCACGATCATTTGTTCTGTGTCTGGTTGTAATTTATCTATAAAAAGTATGTATTTAGAAATATATAAGTATGTTTATCAGTTGTCTGGTACTCAAAGCATAAGCTCTGCTTAGTTTGGGACTAGATGGTATTGTGTGAAAGTTGTGGAATTTTATATTTGGGGGAGGCCTATGTCCAACAGTGGACGTCTGTCGGCTGAAATGATGATGATTGTTTTTCGGTCTTGTATTTATCTCTGTATCATTGTATTTTTTTGTCTCTGTAGTATTTTTACCTTTTAATGTATCAATTATTTTATTATTATCGTCAATATTATTCTTTAGTTTTTTAGTCAATTCAGTACTCGCGATACTTTTTTGAAGAGTGTTACCAACAATAAAATTAGCATGAAAATTCACTTCCATTTCATTTTAAAACATAATGCTAATAGAAACACATAAAAATAATTTATTAACCAAGGTAGGCAAGGAAAATAATATCTGAAACTTGTTTTTATTCTGTAATTTGTCGGGTCTCACCTTTTTTTGAGGGGTGAAATCTAAAAAACTTTTCACGCTCTAGAGTGGAGCGAGAGGGAAGTTACCGCGGGCTTGAGGATGGCGAGTAATGGGTTACTCGCCATCCGGTTAGGTCCAAACCCGGGTCGATATAATGGGGTCAGTTAGGGCCGTGGGTACTGGCAAAGAGCAACTGCAGGACCACTGTGGGTATATTAGTCAGTAAAAGTCTGACACTCCCTCTGGCTACACCCAGAGCGTGAAAAGTAATTTAATAATTTCCCATTTAAAAAAAAGAGATGCATTTACATACATACTTATATCTATACAACATTAGTTTTAGTATATGCGAAACCCGAACTATGTGTCTAGAATTTTTCTGTAAAGAATCCATGTTCAAAATTTCATAACTGTATCATGGAAAATCACAAAGTTATAAGCTTGTTATGTTACCTGGTTGTCCGCACAAATACATAGTCACCGAGCCATCTGTGCGACTGAGGGGTTGTTTTGCTCCCACAACCAGCTGTGCGCTGGTGCCTAATACCCGCCATGACCTGCCGGGGCCTGTGTTGCATTAGTATTGGTGGTGTCCAACTTGTGACGTTTTTTAAATATTTTTGGGAAAAAATATAACATGGTGTAAAAATGATTGGATCGATTTAATTACTGATTCTGAACTAGCTATATTCAGGTTTCGCATATAAGTACTAAAAATAATTTTGTATATGTACTAAAGTTTTATCTCACTCACGGTCTGATCAACGCAGAAGTGCGTTTTTATGATGTATGCAAAGAGTAATGGATTACCTAATGTTCACCCCCCAAAAGGATGGAGTAAGGGTTTAAAGTTTCAATGGAGAAACCTAGTTTCATATGAGCGGAGCTGCTGGCAGAAGCTAGTATTTATAATATAAAGTAACTGCTAACTGGACGTATTTCTGGCAGGATGAGATAGTGTGACCCATTTGCATAAATTAAGCACCCAAATAAGCTTAAGCTGAAACGCATCGGTTTCGATAAAAAAATATGTTCAGAAAAACAATTCCTCGGAAATTATTATGATAATAATAAAATCTCGGGTGCTCAATTTTTGTAAACAGACACTATCACTTCCAGCCTGGAATAATTGTATCGGGTACCAGTAAACCTTTAGAAGGACCTGTCTCATTTTTTTTTTTTGTATTGACAACTCTTCTGAAGACTTCTCTCGCTCTAGGGCAGAGCGTGAGCGCGAAAGTCAAGATATACCCGTCAGACTTTTACTCATTAAAACCGCACCTGTGTCCTACAGTAACCCTTTGTGTTCTAGGACCACAATCCTTTGTAGAAATTGCTCGTGACCTATGTGGTTATAGTTAGTTCATATTAGCAATATACACCCCTATTTTTTAAATAGTACACAAAAAAATTGGGCTCTATCTGTACCCTTTACTGATCATATTTACGTAGTAAAAAGTAAAAAAAAACGAAATCCCAAAATTGTCCACGAAAATTTGTCATAATTGGCAAATTCATAATTGAATCAATTATTCGTAACAATTGCTACTAGAAAATACTACGCGCAGTGTTTTTCCATTGTTTTTCATTCATAATCAATAGCCTGTACAATATTTCCATAAATTGAGTGACATTTTGGGATATTAACAAACGCGCGCAATAACTTTGCTGTTTATGAATATTATTTATTGAGACTTTACTTAAATAATAACAAGACCTTTTCTAATAAGCCCTTTAAGTATTTGTACTAATTACAAATTAGTGGTGTTTGTACTTAAACCAACGTTGACGATGATTATGTAGCTCTAGTCGTAAAAAAAATTATGTTCTGTTAAAGGTGAAAGAACCAGTACAATATATAATCGTGCTACAAAGCGTGTGCACTTAAAACTGTCGTGATGTCTATGAGTTATTTCTATTTTATTCCATTCCTATCGCTCTAACATTCATAATGTCTTCGAAATTATGAATGTTATAAATATAGGTTTATTATCGTTTGTAATAAAATGCAGTTTCAATCCTTTTACAACTTACACTAGCCGAAGGGCTAGCTTGACGCCGCGGCATGCGGAAGATATGTCCAGCCCAGTCTCACTTAAGCTGGGCTGCCTTCTGAGCCACGACAAAGATCTGTGCTTCGGAGTGCAATAAAGTATTTCGAACGCGATCCGGGCCCTTAAAACATAAAATTTTTGTTCTAAATTCGCATGTCGGGGTCGCGGTAGACCAATTTAGATTTTTTCTATAGAAACTGGCAGGACGTGGCTCGAAGACGGGAACAATGGAAAGAATGGATAGAGGCCTTTGCCCAGCAGTAAGGCAGTATAGACTAGTAATAATAATAAATAATAATAACTAGCCTAAGACGTTAGGGATAACCTTGACTTAGCAAATATAATAAAGCAATGTAGAATTGATAAGAACTGTTCAGTCAAAACGAAACGTTGAAAAGCAATAATTAACAAACGTATCACCAACAAAGCTCGCCGTCAGGCCGTCTGATAAACGTCCGGACCGAGCACAAGTCGTCGACGGCGTGTAGTGGGGGCCCTGCAGGGTCGAAGCCTACTGGGACCATGGGTTCACTTCTGAAAGGAAAACCCACCACGGGTTTCCACCCGGAACGCAAGGCAAAAAAGGAGGAACATAGGAAAAGGTTTTAGTCAGTAAAAGTCTGATGCGCCCTCTCACTCCTCCCTAGAGCGCGAAAAGTCATTGGATGATTTCCCACATAAAAAAAAACGTATCACCAATAAAATCAATCGAAATGAAACACCCACGGATAGACGTGAAGACTATATTACACAAATTTTGTTCAAAGACCATTGAACCCCAACAATGGACCACTTAAATAGAATCGCTTTACAACGTCTAATGGGCAAAGATTTATTACTAAATCATTGCTCGCAATGTGCCGTATTTGGACACAATATACCATTTTACAAACATAAAGAATGGTCATTGAATAGATCTGTTAGTTTTTATTGGACTATGTGGGTAATCTTGCATTTTAGGACATGGCAATCTGCCAGAAAATTTTGTAAAGGCATTCTAATTGTAAAGATACATAAGTGCGATGTAGACTATTGCTAAGTTTAAATTTGTTTGTTTGTTTTATTGTTTGTTTACTAAAAGTCTACAGATATGATTATAAAATTAAAACACTATAACGGTAAAATGATACTTGTAAAATAATCGGCTGACTGACGATTTGGACACAATATGTTCGTCGGACACAGTATCCGAATTGGCACATTTAAAACATTTTTGAGTTGCTGACAATTCGAACACCACCAAATTTATTGAAAAAAAATTTCAAATGTGCCAATTCGGATACTGTATCCGAACATATTGTGTCCGAATCGTCAGTCAGCCAAAATAATGATCTGACTAACAATGAATGAATGATTGTATGCACACGTACATATATATTAGACCGGGTTTTAAATGATAAAAATATTTTTAGGGTATCTCCGTGTTTTTTTTCTATATAACTTAGTATAAGTTAGTGTATTACCTATGTTTTGAACATATTATTTACATTACATTTATCGTGAAGAATAAATTTTCTGGTCCGGTTTACTGTAGTGGATCATATACGCTTTTTGCGCATTATAAAACTCACGATTACCTCGATAATAAAATACAAAAAAAGACAAATGTTACGAAGAGACAAAAAACTAGCACTATCATAAAGAGAAAAAAAATCCGCGTAGTAAAACTTTAGGTAGTCTATCACAATCACTGTGCATCAAATAATGGCATTCGTTTGTACAAACAACACACCCAAATCCTATTTACTTATTGCTAACCTTGATAGCATTGCCAAGTAATGAATATGTACGCAAAAAAAATATTGTCAGCCATCATTTCAATTCAATAGTTCCAGGAAGCTCCTCAATTATTCGTTTGTCTACGTCTTTTAATTTTAAAGATGTTAATAGCTCTGTTTGCACAGACACTCATATCAATTCATTAACAATGTTATGTAATATTCAGCCGGCTATTACGAATTCACTAGAAGATGAGAAAGAGCAAAGGTGGGCCAATGATATATAAAATAACCAAGCAATATTGCTTTCCATAATATTTCCTTAAGAGGTAATCTACAGTCATTACATTTTGTTTCCTCAATAAACCCGATGCACCGTCTTCACGAACAAAGATTATTAGAGTTAAGATACGTGTCGTAACCGTGCACTCACCAGCTGTTTTGCGCGTATTTTTCAAGGTAACGCGTAAATTGTAATTTGTAATACAACCAAGAGATTTCGTTTTCGTTCACGGCATTATTATTATCGTAATACTACTCACTTTTCGTGCAGATAACATTCTTGTAATATTGCGCCTCACCTCGAGACGATGGATCTGCGTCATCAGTACTGTAGAGATGCCAAACTACTCAAAAATTCCTCTTAGCTGTGACTAATCAAAAGTATTAACAAGTTATTGTTTATTTTGTTGCAGAGTGAATCGAGCTACACTTCATCAGAAGAAGGCTGCGGTGGAGGTGAGCGCCACGCCGTGCTCAGCTACGAGCAGGTGCGGCGGCTCGGAGACGTTATGGACGAGGTGGTGGCCATCCATGGGCGTGGCAATTACCCCACGCTGCACATACGTCTGCGCGAGCTGGTAGCTGGCGTGCGCGCGCGCCTGGAGGCACCCCAGAGTGCTGGCGGCGCCGGCGTGTGCGTGCGCGACGTGCGCCTTAATGGTGGCGCCGCCTCACACGTGCTGGCCGACCGTGCGCAGCCCTACTCCGACATCGACCTCATATTCACGGCCGAGCTGCCCACCGCGCGGCACTGTGACCGCGTCAAGGCCGCCGTGCTCGGACACTTGGCCACCCTCATGCCTCCTGCTACTCCGCGCCGCCGCGCCTCCCCGGCCGGCCTCAAGGAGGCCTACGTCTCCAAGATGGTCCGCGTGAACTCGGATGGCGACCGCTGGTCCCTGATATCTCTTGGTCACTCACGCGGACATAAGTCTGTCGAACTCAAATTCGTGGACAACATGCGCCGCCAGTTTGAGTTCTCCGTGGACTCGTTCCAGATCGCTCTCGACTCGCTCCTAGCGTTCCATGAGTGCGCCCAGCTCCCAATTGGCGAGAACTTCTACCCGACCGTCGTCGGCGAGTCTGTTTACGGCGACTTCAATGAGGCTCTGAGTCACCTTGCTGAGAAACTGATCGCGACACGGCAGCCTGAGGAGATCCGCGGAGGCGGTCTGCTCAAGTACTGCGCCCTCCTCGCGAAGGGCTACAGACCGGCGCGGCCAGACAAAATCAAAACCCTCGAGCGCTACATGTGCTCGAGGTTCTTCATCGACTTCCCCGAGCTCAACCAGCAGCGCGCTAAGCTCGAGGCCTACCTACGGAACCACTTCGTCGGTAGAGAGGAGGAAGCTCTCAAGCATAGGTAATTACAGCTTAGGTTTTTTTTTTACTTTTGCTTTTCTTAATTTTAGTCTGTAACCAAATGCAATGTAACAATTTATTTTTCTCTGTAATGCATGTTCCCTTTTAACGCAACATTCGAGGCCTTTTGTATATTACATTACTGGTTTGTCTTCTTGTAGAATCAATCAGCAAGTTATCATCTTGCATCTTTGATTATTTTCATCATTCTTATGACCTCCTATAACTCTAGATCCCACGTGTAGGTAATCTAACCACCACTTAATTGTATGCAGTGCTTTATTAACTTTGTTGTCCATTATTGCAGATACTGTATAACACAGTTGACGTTAACTGGCGGTGTCGCTCGGTGCAGGTACCTGACACTGCTGCACGGCGTGGTGCGCGAGTCCACGGTGTGCCTCATGGGCCACGAGCGGCGGCAGACGCTGGCGCTCATCGAGGCGCTGGCGTGCCGCGAGCTGTGCGCGCGCGCGCCCGTCATGATGCCGCAGTACTACGTGTGCGTGTGCGCGGCGTGCGCGGCGTGCCCGGGCTGCGCCGCGTGCGCCGCGTGCGTGCCGTGCGCGCAGTGCGCGCCGCCTGCACCCTACTGCGAGTGCTGCCACGCCGCGTCGTGCCCGGCGTGACCGGACCTCCTGCTCGACCGACGATGAATTTAGTGCCAAATGTATATAATACGGATAAAAAAAATGTATGTACGCGTAGGAGCGGGCGGCGGCGCCCCGCGCGTCTATTGCTCACTGTCCGCCGATCAATTCGCTCGTCAATTGTCCCGCTCGGCCCGCCGCGACGTGAAGTAATTTCTAGTCGTACTCCTTTCGTGTTGATAAGTTAATATGCTAGCAGTACGAAAATTATCGTTCACGTGGATTGTGACGGACGCGCCGCTAGATAGTGAGTCCGAGTCGATGGTCTGCCTATATAAAAAGACTAGTTAGTTATTTTTAAGCTTTTATGTATAGAAGTCGTCTCCATAAAAGTAGTGGCATGTCTCTCGCCGTCGAAATATCACTGAGAAGCGGACGGTCGGATACGAGTTTTATTGCTAACTAAGTGAGAACATTTGTTGAGATAAATGATAACCTGTTCACTTGAACGACGGATACTAACGGAGGAGCGTGCGTACTTTTTGCAGGAATAATTTGTAAAGTAACAAGTCCGGCCTTGTCAGGCGGCCTTAAACGCGAGAAAATCCGTTGAGTAGCAGTAGATCACGAACGTCAGGCAGCCAACGCGGTCGCCTCCGCTCCTCACTCTCACACACGTCAACAACTATTTTACTATGTATTTATCAATCTGAAAGGATGTATGTATACACTTACACGTTTCGTGATCGCTCTAGTATTGTATACGGCTTGGCGTACGAGTAACAAATTAAGATACACATAGAAAAATATAAAATGATAAAAAAACTTAAAAAAAACCCAAAAAAAATATATTACTAAGGTGTGTACAATATTAAAGTTCACGCTTTTTTAAAGTAATATAAAAATACCATTATAAAAAATATTTTAAGAACATTTACAAGTAATGAAGTCACGTTTAGTAACAGAGTACTTATGAACTTTTTTTTTTACTTGTAACGTCTCAACAATGACAGTTTGTATTGAAGCTGTAGATATATGGAAAATGTGATTTAATTGTTGTATTAATTAACCATGTTGTCGATGATTATATTATCTAACTTACATTACAATATGTAGATTAAATCCAATAGAGAGATATATTATTATTGTTGTATTTTAATGAAATATAGAATATACGAACGATGGTGTAAACAGTGTCCGGCCAATACGTGAATGTGGTAGATATTTTGCCAAATGCATATTCAGAGATAGAAATACTATATTTATACACATTGCATGAACTTTGTAGGGCTTTTACTAAGCAGTTTGTTATGTAGTATATTTTGAGTAGCGGAAGATATATCCGAAGTAATCAAGTACAATCATCTTATAGAGTTAACCTATATAGTTAACTTCGGAACAATTTATCGAGTTTATGAACGAATTTTCCCGACTTGCTCACTGTCGAACCAAAATTTAAGATCTCATTTTTTTTACTCTTCAAAAATTCTTTTGGAATTCTAGTGTTGTATTGTAAACACTTTAACTGTTATCATATGCTTGTTATCTATGCTGAACGTCATTTAAATGACTTGAGGTGATTAATCATTTGATGCAAGTTAAACATGTTCAGTGATCCGTTCCACTTGTGCGTTAGTCTAGTGCAGCTTGTTTGTGTATATTTTCTTCAAATTGTAATGGAACGGGATGTAACCAGCACTAGAAAGGATATTTTAGAATATTATCGTCATGTAGCAAATCGCCACGAGTGCAACGGAACACGGTAATCGTCAAACGGTAGCCCTAAAATTAGAAATAGTACGCAGTCGTCTGTACTTAGAAATAAATGAAGTACATAAACATAGTTAACTGAATCTAAACTTTATTCCATATGTAATAAGAGTGAATGTAAGTTAATTATCACTAGTGTTACTTGCTATATCGAGACAGGCGTCTAAGTTGTGATTTGTAGTCTTTTCGACAGGTATTTTAAATGTCATTCTATATTGTCACTATATTTATTATAAATAACTGTGATTGTTATATCTATATTGTAAATCAGCTATTGGCAAGATCCGATAAGAACTACCTCCTCGCGCGAATAAATAAAATATTATTCAATGATATATTTTTGTGATTTTTCTCTGCGACTATGGAGATAATTATGTAGAAATTTTAGCCTTAGGGTAATCCAGTAATTTACCAGT
Source organism: Mythimna pallens (assembly GCA_961205895.1). Taxonomy (NCBI): domain Eukaryota; kingdom Metazoa; phylum Arthropoda; class Insecta; order Lepidoptera; family Noctuidae; genus Mythimna; species Mythimna pallens. Next base: position 24,185,632 of record OY540828.1, on the reverse strand, counting down.
CTTGTGTGTAAGTTCTTAAAGGCATAGTTTTCAAACGTGTTGGTAGACATTTTAATCATGAAATCTATTTGATATGCTTTCTACAAGAAACTTGGCTCATCTGCATAATTATTCTTTCCTTAGTCTGGGCCGAGTTCACTATTCCGAATTTCGAAAACACAACATTTATGTAAGGATTGGGTTGAATTCGAGAACAGTGGAAACGTACCGAGAGATGCTTGGTAGCTTATAAAGCTCTTCCATATAAACCACGTGATGTGGCTAAACGCTTCCAAAAACAACGGTCTAATATTTCAAATTGTTTTCAAAGAGAGACATTGCATATAGTTTAGGGTTTTATTATTTTTTTCTAAAGTTACCATCAGTTTTCAGCTAGCCTTATTTTATAATTAATTATTAATTCTAATGAGCACTGGTCAAAAGGCGTTCTCGTGCAGCCGTTGGATGTTTGTTATATATGTATATATTGTTAGATAATGATTCTGTGAATTTGAAATACTTTAATGCTGATTTCTGAAAGATTGTACTTAACTTTCTATATTCAAACCAAATAAAAGGCAAGGTATCACAAAGAACTAAGAAGATAAATCAGAATAAGTATCTTGAAAGTTTTGTGAGATTTAGCTTAAAGTTTGTTTTGAATTTTATAGTACCAAGTTTTCTAATAAATACTCACTTCACTCCTGAACTTACTTGATGATTATAAAATAGTATTATCAGCTGGCAATACTGCGTATGCTTCTGAAAATACTGCTTATTATTATGTAGAAATTGTATCATTTGAAACGGTTGAATATCACATTTTGGCACGCGACACGTAAATAAACACAAGTGACATTCTGCCTCAAACTTCTATCAAAATTAGTAGGTAATTTAAACAACTTTGTTGATACAATATACATAATATGTGTTGAAAAGAAAGTTCCGGTTATAAACTTTAATGATAGTCTTTATCATGAGCATCTAAATGATACATACCTCCAGTATTAAAAACAAAAAAAATGTGTTGGCTTAGGTAACGGTTACTATCAGATATTTACATAGCGGATCTCTATCAAAATCATTTAATTCAGAATCAAATAAACATTGGATTTTGATTCCATAATCTCGCATTACTTTATACATAATATATTCATCAAAAAATGCTCAACATATTGACTATCATTCTTTTTTATTATATTGAGTTCTCTTTTAATATGTAGATGACATGATGCATCTAAGCTTAAACGAAAATTTGTTAATTATGCAAAAATAATTATTTTAACACACAAGAAGCATTTACTTATCTATTTATAAAATGTTGGTAATGGAATCGAGTTGTTTGTTCAACGAAACGAAAACATTGATAAAGTTTTCATTAATAGAGATGTACCTACCTAAGTTCATGATTGTTTGTGTTTATTTTTCGTTGATGATAGAACTTGGTTTTAAATACGTGTAAGAATATTTGATTCTTGTGGAAGTATTGCACGAGAACGCCGTATTAAAAGCGTGGTTTCGCAGAACTGGAGGCGTCGGCAATTAGCAGCGGTGTGGCATTTAGAATACTGTTTTACAATCATCAGTACAAATGTTTACGACTGTAATTACTTTATGGGTGTGACTATACTACACAAAGCTACTGATATTTTAGAATATAATTGTCTAATTAATCAATTTGCAATACAACCTTGATAAAATTTGCATTATTTTCAGTTTAATTTTCTGACGGTAGAGTCGTCTTAAACGCATTTACATATTAAAATCCGTCAGTGTGCTACAAATTTGATTTAGATCGATAAAATGTTAACCATCGTCATAAAGATATCAATAGCTCTAACCCACATTCGTACAAACACACAGACATACAAAAAGTCGTGACAGCAACGCCACCACCTCTCCGCAGCGCTGCTTCTTGCCCCCCTCCCCCCTCCAGCTTCTCCGAAGCACGCGTGTCGTAGCCCTCGCTCATATGTTAAAAGCGAACGTTCGACACACCGACTCTCTAGTTTAGGGGTTGCTAGGCCTTACGTTATATAAGCTTATATTAGGTTATTATCAAGTATATTTACATTATAGTTTTTTTCTTTCTCTTCCAAGTTGCCTGTTTCGTGTTACACGAACCGCGACGATGTGTTGTTACGATACATAATTACTATTATATTTGTGAGGAGTTTTAAGCTATTGTAAATTTTACAGAAATAAAAAATGTTGTGAAAATAAATTATAAAAAAGTGATATAAACATTGAATCTGTGTCTTTTATTTTTAACCTGATCGGATGGAGTCCTTTTCCACAATCTTCAGAAATAGATACTTTCACTTTTTAACCTACATCGGATATATCCGACAAACACACATCTATGACCAAATTTTCTATCTCGTCAACTCTTATGTCACCTATGGGGATTGAAAAGCTAAACGAGATGGACTACTCTTTCGCAAACACACACAACCATGGCGAATTAGGACACGAAGACACTCATCGGACCAATCCGAATTATAAAATGATCTTTTTGAATTGAGGTAAATAATCGTGTCATAATCACTGGTTGTTATGCGGAATAATGATCACAATGTGATATTACGATACATTTAAAAGTTGATCAACAAAATCATAAACTGATGCATTATCAAAATAATCAAGTTTCTGGTGATGTGCCTTGATATAAATTATCAATAGTTTATCATCATGGCGAAAACCACCTACTAGCTAGCAAATTTATTAAGTAGGTAATAAAAAAGTGTGCTAACTACGGTATACAACATCCTCAAATAAGAAACAATCCAAGTAACCAGGTGATGCAGCAAAGACAGCTTCACAGACCAACAAATAGAGGTGGCCAGGAGTCATAGTAAGTAGTGTGGTACGGAGTAATTTAAGAGCTGTGCTCGTTGATATCAAAGTTAGTCCTTGGTGGACCATTGTGCGTGGGCCATGGCGACCTTCACTCCAACCAGCCCATCTTTCTCCAAAAGCAGATGACTCTTTTCAGTTTGCTCAGGGCGTATAGGACACACACACTCACTCATAGGAGTGAGTTGGTGTTCTTATTTCACTGACAGCTGTGCACTCGATGAGCACGTGCGCGAGAGTTTCCTCTGACTCTATGCATGCTCTGCACAGAGGACTATCCGTGATACTCATTGTGAAGAAGTGTTTGTTCAGTGAGCAGTGAACGGTGATTATCCCCGCCACCAGATGCAAAATGCCTCTGTCCAGTCGCAGGAAGCTGGTGAACAGGTTTAAAAGCTTGTCGTTTCATCCAACGCAATGTTTTATAAAGAAGCAAAGCGAAAAAGTGAGTGAATATTTCACTTGTTCTAGGAAATACGTGTTTTTTAAAACCTTTGAAAAAATTGGATAATAATTTGCGAGTACATTATGAAGTGCCAAAATTCATGAAAAATAGAAAATTTTCAAAGTTTCGTTTTACACAAATTTATGTTCCATTTTCAATAAAAACTTATCTAGGTTTTTATACTCCACAAGATATCTGTGTTTCCAAAGTATCTGAAGGAAAATGTTTAATAACGTCATAATTACGTAAGAGCGGTTGTATCGCTCAAAACAAAAGTATCTCAAAAAATATAACAAACAAAAAACCGGTCCATTACATAAAAACTGAATTAATTAGCAACAGAGATATTTGCTGAGACTACTATAACTCAATAACATGGACGAAAGAAATGTATTCCAGTGTAATGCTGCTAGGCATTTATAAATCCCACGCCTTGGCAAAGATTATCACGCAGACTCTATTGTCTTAGAATTAACTTTAAAGGTTAATCATGGATCTAGTCTTTGACTTTATTCATTTAATTAATAGCAATTTGTATTGTAAGACTAACAAAGAGATAGCTATCCTTCATTTACTATGCAAATGCCGATGGCATTAATTTTCTTTTTCATAAATTAAAGGAATGTTGAGATGGATGTGTGGTGTGACGAGAATGGATAAAGTTAGAAATTAGTATATTAGGGGAAGTTTGAAAGTGGCGCCAGTGACTGAAAAGTTGAAGGGGTATCGTTTGTCTTGGTACGGTCATGTAAAGAGGAGAGATGAAACGCATGTTACTAAAAGACTTATGAGTATACATGTGGATGGGTGGAGAGGAAGAGGGAGGCCAAAGAAAAGAGGGATGGATTGTGTGAACAGTGATATGAAAGAAAAGGAAGTTAGTGATAACCATGACGGTTGACAGGATAGAATAGAAAAAAAAAAACGTGTTGGGCCGACCCCAAACAAGATGGGACAAGGGCAGGAAGATGATGATGATAAATTTAAGGTTTCAGTTGAAACCCATTTGTTCTTAGCTCGAAGTGTTTGGATGACTAATCGTGTTTCATTATCTATCGATTAGACATAGTACATTGTATTATCAATTAGATTCTTTTGATTAATATCGATAACTCGATAAGTTTCACTGATATGTAAATTAAACACTGTAACGATATATTCTTAATAAAATGGTATGATGTCATGTTATACAAATAACCGAGCGAATAATAAATATGGTAGAAGAAGATATGGTGTGGTTGCTTTGAATATATTGGGATACTAGCTGACTCGGCAAATGTGGTTCTGCCATATAACTCTTCTAAAATCAGAGAACACTATGACACTAGTTTTTTTTATAGAAGTCTAGCTTCTGCCAGCGAGTTTGCCCGCGTGAAAAAAGGTTTTTCTACACAAACTTTGGAGCCCCGTCTCATCCTTTGAGGGGCTGAATTTTGGAAAATCCTCTCTTAGTGCTCGCCTATGTCATAATAGGAAGCCTTGTGAAGAATTTCATGTTCCTAGTCCCAGTAGTTGTGGCTGTGCGTTGATATATCAGTCAGTCAATTTCTCCTCTTATATATATAGAAGATGAGTTTCCAAAGAAAAGATGGATGGATTGTGTGAAGAGTGATATGAAAGAAAAGGAAGTTAGTGATATCATGACGAGTGACAGGGCAGAATGGAAGAAAACAACATGTTGCGCCGACCCCAAATAACACGTGACAAGGGCAGGAAGATGATGATGATATATATAGATGAGTAAAAGAACGATAATTTAATGAATTACTAGCTTTTGCCAGGGTCACCCACGAGATAGCAAAAAATATCCCACGGAATATAAAGTATCCTAGGTCATTCCAAAACATGGTCTACCCAAATGTTGAGCATTGAGAACAAACCTACCGACATACCTACCTACAGACGTATATACAAAAGGTCTCCTTTATAGTATTATTCAGTATGATAAAAAAGGATCCAAACTTCTGTAGTGTGAACTAGAGAAGACATAAGTCACTAATAAAGACAAGAAGAGAAGAGAAATAAGTGAATAACTATATAAGCATTGTACTCGTATAAGTTTTCGCAGAAGTCCTAAATCCTAAATTCGATTTGCAACATCGAGTTACATGGCCTCCCCCAAGTGTCGCCACACTGAATGGTCCTGTGCGTCTCGCATCCATCAGATTCCCGCAACCCTTACCAGATCATCGATCCACCTTGTAAGAGACCTTCCTACGCTACTTCTCCGGTACGTGGTCGCCATTCCAGAACCTTTCAGCCCCAACGGCCATCCGTTCTGCGGGCAATGTGCCCTACCCATTGCCACTTAAGTTTGGCGATTCTTCGTGCTATGTCGGTTACCTTGGTTCTCCTGCGGATATCCTCATTCCTGATTCAATCACGCAAGAAAACTCCGAGAATAGCCCTTTACATTGCCGTTTTGGTGACTTTAGGTCTTCTGATGAGGCCCATTGTAAGCGACTACGTTTCGGAGCCACTGGTTATAGACTTTCGTCTTGAGACACTGTGGTATATTGAACGAGAAGATACCGCGCAGCTTGCCGAACGCTGCCCAGCCGAGTCGGGTTTGACGATTGATCTCTTTCTCGAAGTTAGACCTACCCAACTGGACCACCGCTCGCTTTGGTGCGTGCGTGTATTGGAGTAAGGCCTACTGTCCTCGAAGGCGTTGCTTCATCGCGTGTTCGTCTTTATACGTTTGCTATACGCCCGCGTGAAGCTTACATACAAAACTATGAAATTCTGTCGACAAAGCGGCAACGACACGACGACGGCACGACGTACACGAAGCATATAATGACGGAGGCCGTGCACGTGCAAGACAATGGCCCTCGCGCCCCAGCCCGGAGGATTCCGATCCCAATTTCCGATCGTCCGGTAACCGTGCGGACCGAGCCCAAGTCGTTGACGGTGCGTAGTGTTCCACGCGTGCCTCAAGGAGATGTCAGCAACCGTAGGGACCCAGCAGGGTCGAAACTTACTGGGGCCATGGGTGATGCGAAAGAGATCGCCGGGGCCTAGAAAAAATAGCAAGGAAGGAACAGAAGTGGGTTTTTAATCAGTAAAAATCTGACATTATCTCGCGCACCGCCCAAGAGCGGGGGATGTCATTAGATGATTTTCCCACCCGAAAAAAAATGCATATAATGACGAATACGCGTCTTTGAAGCTACGAGTTCATGGACAAGTGGGCCTTAGAAGGCTAGTTTTAAAATGGTAATTAAATATTGTAATATAACAAGTAACGTGCTGGCAATTATTTCACAAATCCAAATTCTAGTATCTTTAATAAACGCTTAGCGCCCTTAGGCATTCAGTACACGGTCATGCCAGCGTCAATCATTTCCATCAATCATGAGTGATGTTTGAATGACGGAATTTTATCGCCATTATTGCGACTGGCCTGTTGGTCTAGTGGTTAGTGGCCCTGACTGTTATGCCGTGGTTCGTGGTCGTGGGTTCGATTCTCACTTAGGACAAATGTTTGAGTGATGAGCATGATCATTTGTTCTGTGTCTGGGTGTAATTTATCTATAATATGTATGTATTTATGTATTTAGAAATATATAAGTAAGTTTATCAGGTACTCATAACACAAGATCTGCTTAGCTTGTGACTAGAAGGCGTTGTGTGACGGTTGTGGAATATATTATTTTTTCGTCATGCAAACGTCAATCATCGCTATAGACGCTATAGGTTTTTCGTCAATTAAAATATTGACTGTGGCAAAACTGATAGCAAAACCTGTCGTGTAATGGACGCCTTAGTACATGCTGTTTCTAGTTATAAAAAGTATTTCCGATTACCCAAAATTTTTGATTATTTATTTTATATTGTATTATGGTTAAAACAGTTACTGTATATACCTACATTACCTATATAATGTTTGCAAGTTATTCAATTGTGATTATTATGGGAAATAATATAGGTGCCTTCAAGGCTAGAGTGAATAGGTTCTTAGTAAACTAATGCCACACCATTCATGATTGCATCACTGTTTACCATCTGATGGGATCGCAGTCAAGCAACTTATATCATTAAAAAAAAAAAACACAATTATATCTCAAACCTCAAATCTACATTGATATCTAAATCAAATACAAATCTGATAAAAAAAAAATAACCCGGAAAGATCCACATAAATAAATAGATAAACCAATGTTTTTGTTATCAGTGTGTTTCATAAGAATTACAATTTTATTCAAATTCAATAACGGGAAAACAACTGATGTAACTGTCCACTGGCCTAAATACAATCATGCAATCGATTCAAAATAGATTTCACACTTCCCGACACGCAACTCGATGATAACATCGATGGATTCATCTTGGATATCGAGAAAGATGATATCTATCAACATTGAGATATGATTGTATAATTAGAAAGGTACATAACTTTCATAATCGATGAAACCTTGATTTTTAAGGTTCCGTGCCTCAAAAGATAAAAACGGAACCCTTATTGAATCACTTTGTTGTTCATCTGTCTGACTGTGAAGACCTTTATCTCAGGAACGTGTGGAGGTATTGAGTTGAAATTAAAACCATACACTCAAATCTGCGGTCCTTTGAAGCTGTGAAAAAATCAAACTTCGGAGTTAACGAAAAAAAAAGATACGGCCGTTTATGTCGCGGAAAACGTATATTTCGACACTCTCTAGGGAATCAAAATTCATAGGATACTTCCCGTTGACCCAGAATCCTGAAATTTGGCATGAAGCAAGGTTTTATAGCTCAGGTATTTGTTGTCACGCCACAAGAAAAAAAAACAGTTTTCGCGATTCGGAAAAATATTCGAGACTTGAAGGGGAATGAACTATTTAAATAGATAGGTTTGAACGAAACCCTCAATGCGCGAGTCCGACTCGCACTTGCCCAGTTTTTATAAATGACATTGAACATACACTAGAGTACGAAAATAATCCGAAGTATATTAACGTATTTAATGTCAAGTATATGACTAGCAATGTAATAATTAGAAAAGGATTTCATACATAAATAAAACACTCCTATATTTCACAAGGCGCGGGAATTGATATCTTTTTTAAGTGTCGGGCAAAATAAAATTCATTTTATTTTAGACTAGGTTCTGCCAGCGGCTAAGCCTGTGTAGAAATAGGTTTGGAACCTTGGACCCCTGTTTCATTCCCTTTTTCTTTGGTGGGAAATCATCTAATAGCATCTCTCGCCCTCGGGCGGAGCAGAAGGGCGTGTCAGACTTTTACTGACTAAAACCTTTCGTTTGTTCCTTCTTTGCCTTGTGTTTCAGGGCCCCGTTGTTCATTTTCACTTAACTCATGGACCCAGTAGGCTTCGACCCTGCAGCAAATCGTAGGGGCCCACCCTACGAATTGCTGACATCTCCTTGAGGCGCGCGTGGAACACTATGCGCCGTCGACGACTTGGGCTCGGTCCGGACGGTTACCGGTCGACCGGACGGCGTGCTACCCATTGCTCGCCGACCGCAAGCCTGATTCACTTCCTTAGGAGGTGAATTTTGGAAAATACATTCTTATTTTTTTATTACATCATAAAAGAAACCTGTATGCAAAATGTCAGCGTTCTAGCCGTTCTAGGTTCAAGGATTTGGGATGGGCATTGATGAGTCAGTGAGATATGTATGTAATAGATACCGATAATGCCAAATGGTCAATATTTATTCGTCATTTAAATAATGTTATAGGCTCAAGTCATGAAGGTTTTTTTTTATCTATATTCATATTATAATGCTTTTTTTCCCGCTCTTGGGCGGAGCGAGAGATAGTGTCAGACTTTTACTGACTAAAAACCCACTCCTGTTCCTTCGTTACCTTTCGTAACAGGGCCGAGTCTTCCTTTCAGAAGCAGACCCTTGGCCCCAGTAGGCTTCGACCCTGCTGGGCCCCTACGATTTGCTGACATCTTCTTGAGGCGCGCGTGGAACATTACGCGCCGTCGACGACTTGGCCTCGGTCCGGACGGTTACCGGACGGTCGGACGACGAGCTACCCGTTGTTCGCCCGCCGCATGCCTGCGCGCCTACGGTGGCCGGAAATCGGGATTCCCGGCGTCATATTATAATGTCATATTATAACGGATGGCCGTTGGGGCCGAAAGGTTCTGGAATGGCGGCCACGTACCGGAAGCCGTAGCGTTGGAAGGCCTCCTATAAGGTGGACCGATGACTTGGTAACGGTTGCGGGAGTCCGATGGATGCGAGACGCACAGGACCGTTCATTGTGGCGACGCATGGGGGAGGCCTATGTCCAGCAGTGGACGTCTTTCGGCTGAAGTGATGATGATGATTATAATGCTGAAGAGTTGGTTAACTTATTTGTTTGAACGCGCTTATCTCAGGAACTAATGATTCGTTGAAAAAATCTTTTAGGGTTTTAAACAAAAAGCCCATTTAAGGCTAGCTATATAACATCACGCCACAAACAAAAAGAGCGGATATGTAACCAAAGACACGGGTGAAAAAACGGGGTATAACTACAGATAATAATATAACTGTCCGTGGAGTTTCTTTCACTTTCTTCTCCATAAAGATGTACGCTTTGAAACGTGCAAGTAGCTTCATCTTTTTAATCATTCAAACATACCTGTAAATGTTTTAATTGAAATGATTCTTTGAGTTTTTTTTATTATTCTAAAATCACCACCCGACTTATTGGAACGTGGAGATTAAGGGTGATTTTTCCACCAGAGAAGTGCTATTCAGCTACGCTGGATGTAAAAGCTAAGCTATGAGACTCTGTGGCTGTTTCTTCTGACGCTAAGCTACTTAGCGAGGCGACGCGGCCCGCCGCGAGAAGGTAGCTGTGCGAGGAAGATGGACAACTCGAGTTATGCGATCTATAGACAGTAAGGAAGGTATCCATAGCACACATCTTTAGCATGCATCCTCAGCACACATCAACAGCACGTATCCATTTCCACCAGTGCTAACCTATAGGGTCCAACAATTCGATATCAAAAGCATCCATAATAACTTAGCATAGCATCTGGCATTCATGCTAAACTAGACCTATTTTGGATATAACTGAGATAGTGGTCAAACGCGAGCCTATCAATAATAATAAAAAAAAAATTTTGGTGCAGCCGTGAGTTACATAATTGTATTTATGCTTCTTTTTTGTTTCGTGTTTACCGTTTTTCGTATGTGTCTAATAATGTGCCAGATGGGTAGGCCTTTAGTATGGGACGCTACCTGTGTCGACACTCTTGCGCTATCCCATCTTCCTAGCTCGTCGCGCTGTACTGGTGCTGCCGCTGCGGCTGCGGAGAATCTCAAGCGACGAAAATATAACAACCTCGTCAGTAGTTATATTTTTGAGCCGTTTGGGGTTGAGGCTCTTGGGCCGTGTGGTCCGAGTGCTCATGCGCTTTTTAAAGAATTATCCAAACGACTAGTTGACACTTCGCGTTACCAAAGGGCTGGCTATTACCTCGGTCAGAGATTAAGCATTGCCATACAACGTGGCAATGCCGCCAGTCTTTTGGGCACACTTCCAGTCGACAGCGATGTGGAGGAATTTTTGAACGCTATATTTTGGTACAAGTTATTGTGTATATATTATGTAATTTTAATTAGTTAAGTGTTTTTATTTTTCTTGTTATATCGTATGTTCAAAATAAAACAGGTTTGTACGTGCCAAACAAATTCATTTTCTATCTTTCGTTCTTTCTTTCTTTCGTGTTTTCCTGTAAAAAATTAAAAGGTCTATACCCTTCAGTTACAAGTATGCTGGTATAATTATAATGAAGGCTCAACAAAACCCTTTAACCCTGAATGTGGGTCGTGTAAGTACCAATGCCTTATATCGGGTAAACAAGTCGGCCCTGAACGAGATTTCCCAAGTCATGTTTCGATAGTTAAGCCCTCGGAGCACACGTGAGGTGCACAGCCAATCATGGATTTTGACCCAAATCTGTTACTATGCCATTAAAATTTTAATTGTTTTTTTTTTTGAGAAGCTTTATGGTGCACGTGACTGTTGACGGCTGAAATTTAGGTTAGATTTCCATGCTGGGAAAAGTACTTTTGAGTTTCGATATCAGAAATATTCTTGTGTCTACGACAAGCAGTCTAAATTCATTCTTGCTTTATTAAATGATTTTTCTGTTAGCGTATCTACTGCTGGAGAAGTCACGTGTCCAGTGACGTGACTGGTAGTGTCCTTACCATACATTTTGAACTTAGCGTTTGGCGGGAATAGAAAAGTCATTTGTGTTACATTATTATTTATTATATTATCTAACCTGTAATGTTCCAGGGCTGGATAAAGGTCATCTTTCATTCCTTTAATTGTTCCTGCTAAGTTATCCCGCCATCTGCTTCGTGGTTTGTCACGACCTCGTCTTCAGAGACAGACCTAAGATTCGGTTTCGGTTACAAATCATTTTTCGGTCGGTCACTTCCCTACTACTATCTTGCGAGTTCGGGTAACCAATATTGTGTTTTACATAGACCTTAACCCTTAGATCACTGCAAAAACTTGATTCACATTACTGGCAAAACTCACAGTACAAAAACTGACAATTCAAATATGACATTGTCTATTGCTACTCTATCAGTGTTGCTGTATCAGAAATATAATCTAAATTGAGTTTAGTAAAAAAATGGCAACATTTAATGAGACTCACTATGAAAAAAATATACTTTAGTAAGACATACACGAAACGCATAGGGGTGCGTTGTAGGCACACAAATAAAAAACATTAAAACGCACCCGAGTGCGTTACTGGCATGGAATGGGTTATGTTACTGACAATATATCATTTATCATTATAAAAAACATTACCTATTGAGTAGCATAATTAGAGACACAATTGAAAGACAATGACCGAGCGAACGCTCGGGGTTTAATCAATTAAAAAATACTGTCAGAATATGACTATATACTATAAAGCTTCAGAGATATACAAGTATTATATGTATGTTCAAGAAACTCATTGCTCTTAATAAATGGAGTCTATTAACAATTTTGATCCCGCCATGGATGGCCAGGACTTAGTTAGAGGAAGTTCAAAAGTTCAGTTTCTCGCCGAGAAGTGTTGGCGTCTTAACTTCGACGGTATTATTATTCAAGCGTACTTTATTAAATTGCAATACGATACTTTTAATTCACCAAAGTATATCTTGTTTCTTCAGAACTTTATACGCATATTTTATGTTTTAGTTTATCGATTGCGTCATGCAATTGAGTACGATTGTGACGATAAGGCATTTCTCCGTCTCAGAATTTTCCAGATTTTTGTTATCAGCGTGATTCATTTGCATTTTGGTCTCTGAAAACAATATTGACATTCTGAAATTCATGAACCGTAACAGAACCGTAATTTCGTAACCGAGAAACTAATTTATTTGTCAGCAACCATTCCTGTCTAGTCAATATTTGGTCCCGATTGAAGAAAGGCTATAGACGCGGCTCTTATATAGGCCTTGCTATCCAACCGTTCTATGAAGTGATGACGTAAACTATCGATTTTGGCAGTTTCGGTACGTTTTGGTAAGTGCGTTTTCTTGTAAATAATCGAAAGTGCCAGTTTCGATCAATAATGTCAGTGCAGTTACGTAGTATATTATAGTAACTCATTTTTCTCAAAAACTATTCATAATAATTAATAAAAAACATTTTTAACCAATGATTTTCAAACCCAACTTTTATATGAAACCAAATTTATATACAGATATTAATGACAAAATTATCTATAAAATAAAGTTCAAATTGCTTTGTAAAGCAAGCTTTTTCAATTTCGATAGTTAACAGGACAGTCGAGATACACAGGGTACATTCGTCAAGTTATTTTACATTAATATTTAAAGCCATTATTAAGTGAAATATACTCGTGCTTCGTCCTTCTAGATTAGTAAGCTATATTAGATATTATATGTAACATTATGTAGACACGACTCTAGTCCGTCAGCGCAACACTGGTTAGAAGAGTTTTTTCTTGGTAGATAAAAGTTTAATGCGAGACCTATTTTGATCTGTTATCAGCTGCTTCCGATTACTGCCACTTGTTATTCGTGAGATAAATCACACTCTATCACACGACACTCCTTCGGCACTCCTTTTCGTGTCACAACCTCCTTATATTCAGGATATTAATGCCATACATTATTGTTTAACAGTTCAGGTTCAACAGCCGATTCTTTATGTATCTGGAACGCATTAGCATAATAAGATACGATTGACACCGTAGATGTGGAGAATGGATTGAGCGCTCCCTATGCACGCACGAAGTGATTACGTGAAAAAAAGTGTGAAATAGAAGAAGTGATCGTGAAAACAATAGTTGTCTTAGTCTAGAATTCTGATCAGTGGCCAGGGCAGGTGTTAAAACGGATTTGATTGCGTTAAAGTAAAGGTCAATTTGTACTTCAATTAAATATGCAACATTTGGTGACGGTAAACCTTGCTTTTACCATTCTGTTTAACTCACTCAAACTCATTCGATATCGTTTACGAAAACGCAATCGAATGTGAAAAATTAAGTATGTTTCAAAATTGTCAGCTTGCCCTCAGGCAGTGGCCCAGTCGTGCGATCCTATAGTATGCAGGTAGTGACTTAGGATTTCAAAGTCAAAAGTTTTTATTTCACATAGGCCTACATGGGCACTTATAAAACGTCAGAAGCTAGTGCACGGTTCCAAATTGGTCGTTTCCTATGGAGAAGAACCGGCAAGAAACTCCATGGTTACTCTTTTAAAAAATTGATTGCTTACAATATTTTCATATTACAGTATTAATAGACATTATGTAATTGCTGTGTTACCTTCGTCGCCCTCCAGTGTACAGACAGGTATTGTCTGCACAGTCACTTTGTCTCTTTCTATAGGGTGACCAAATTCGTGTGGGTTTAACTCAGTCCATTCTCTATACATATGGATTAGTACCGTACCCTCCGGTGTATCTTAATATTCTGAATGTGTGATTCAGTATTCGGGGCAACAGGAATAGACTGGAAGGATATTAGGGCTCTTGCTGGCTTAAGCTATTCTAGGTAAAGTGATTTTATTGGGATAGGAATGTTAAATTGTTGTGTGGATTGTTTCTACATAATTGATAATGTAATGTGTGTACTTGCGTGCCAAATAAACGTGTTTTCTTTCTATCTTTTTGTTTCTAGAACTCTTCATTGCTACAAAAATATCGAAACTGGTATTGATGAAATTGATCTAAGTAAAATTTCTTCTCGTCCAACATACCACAGTGTCTCAAGACGAAAGTCTATGACCAGTGCGTGTTGCCAGTGATGACATATGGCTCTGAAACATGGTCGCTTACAATGGGCCTCATCAGAAGGCTTACAGTCACCCAAAGAGCAATGGAAAGGGCTATGCTCGGAGTTTCCTTGCGTGGTCGCATAAAGAATGAAGATATCCGCAGCAGAACCAAGGTCGCCGACATAGCCCGAAGAATCGCCAAACTTAAGTGGCAGTGGGCAGGGCACATTGCTCGTAGAACGAATGGCCGATGGGACCGAAAGGATCTAGAGTGGCGACCGCGCACCGGAAGACGCAGCGTTGGAAGGCCTCCTACAAGGTGGACCGACGACCTGGTGAGGGTCGCGGGAGGGCGGTGGATGCGAGAAGCACAGGATCGGTCATTGTGACGACGCTTGGGGGAGGCCTATGTCCAACAGTGGACGTCTTTCGGCTGAAATGATGATGATGATGTGAAAATTTGTGGGAATATAAATCTCTGGAAATATAAGTATTAAGTTTCCCAAGTTCAGTAGTTTCAGTTTTTATATTCCCAAAGTCTTAAGTCCAATTATGTACTTTATTTAACCGACTTTAAAAAGAAGGGGTTATAGAACCTTCTTCTTTTTTTTTTAGGTCGGTTCGGCTGTATGTATTTTATTTTATGTATGTTCACCGATTTCTCGGTCAGTTGTGGACCAATTTTGTATTTTTTTTTTTAATTGAAACTCTTTACTTCTGAGTTGGTCACATAGAAATATTGTTATTATCTGATGATGAACTTCGAATATATGGAATGGAACTCCTCATAGGATCACAGCAGAACTGTCGTAACAAGTACACGTCTCGTATCCATCGCATTCCCATGACTCTCACCAGGTATAATGTACTTTTTTTACTATAATTATAGATAATTTTGTATTCTTATTATTTTTTTTTAAGCACCTGCCAAGTTGTCTCTCCACCACCCTTGGTTGACTGGTAAAGAATGTCTGAGGCATTAAGTCCGCCTTTGTACCTTTGTGTTGCATGAAGTTTTAAGTAAGTAAATAAAAAATAAAAGCCACCTATGTTCCTTCAGTTGCCCTTTGCGTTCCAAAGCCTTGTCTCTTTTGAATATTCCCACAGTAGGCGTCGGATCTAGCGGGTTCTGTCAATTTTGTTTGATAACTCTACAAAGAGTGCGTGGAACACAACGCACCGTCGACTCTGCCTTTGTTATTATCGGACGGTGAGCTATCTATTGCTCGCCGTCCGTCGCCGTAGGACTCCTGAGCAACGCCCGAGGCGTATTCATGTCATTTCTACTTGGATCAAATCAAAAATACGTGAAAATTTTATTTCACATAGGCCTACATGGGCACTACACACTATAAAACGTCAAAAGCTAGTGCACGGTTCCAAATTGGTTGTTTCTTAGGGAGAAGAACCGGCAAGAAACTCCATGGTTACTCTTTTAAAAAGTGGTTGATGTTACAATATTTTAATAGATATTATGTAAGAACAGTGTCGACCAGTCAATCTTATATCCAAAAGCACGATAAAAAACTCTCTTTGCCTAGCCTTATCCCATTTCATTTGGGGTCGGCTCTCCTAGTCATTTTTCGCCAGACATTTCGGTTCTGGGTCGTCGAGTCATTCACTTGGGCTTTCTTTAGGTCATTGCTAATTACAAACATCCAAGTCAGAAGGGGACTACCACGCTATTTTGGACCTGTATTTATGTGTAGGACTTGCCTAGTCATAAGTTCTTCAGATCTTCTCATTACACTTCAGAGTTCTCACGTACACGTTATAAATAAAAAACTTTTCCAAAAAGAATTAAAACCGACTTTAAAGTAAAAAAAAACACTGAAAAGTGCAAAATAACTTTAATTTCGGAAGTCGGTGTTTCTATAATAGTTTTATTTTTTCGTTATTTAACGTTTAAAGTTTTTTATTTTACAGTTTTTAGTTACGGTACCACCACTAAAAAGTACCCCTCAGCCAACTTAAATACATTATAGCCAGAGTGCATCTCATGACAATTATAATAATCCCAAACACGGTTAGATTACATTAATTTATTACAGAGTTCCGGTGCCTAACTTCAGGCTTCATCATCAAATCAGTTCGATATATTCCCCCTCTACTCAAAAGATTCAAAGATTCAAAAGCATTTATTTCAAATAAACCATTTACAGGCACTTTTGAAATGTCAAGAAGACAGTTAGTCAGAAAAAAAAAAATGATGCTAATTGCACATTCCAAAGCGTAGATCTCTATGGAGAAGAATGTGCAAGAAACTCCATGGACACTCTTTTCAATCATGTTTTGTAATTACAAATGTCACATGTTTCTTGTCGTTATCATGTGAGAACAATGTAAATACAGTAAAAATAAAAATTAAATATAGATATTAAAATAGCAACTGGCAGCTAAGAGATGACCAGTCTCAACTGACAGCGCCCGTTCACGAACATGACGCTAATATTAGCACCACTCAGCTCAACCATTTTAAAGGGAACCGAATGATCCAACACATGCGCCACCATCAGCGAGACATTTAAGTGAGCATGACAAACTCTCAACTGCCGTGCTCATTTATGTCAAACAAGTCAAATAGTAACATAAAAAACCATAAAATAGCTGCATGGTACTCACATTTACAAACTTTGAAAATAAATGCTTCTACATTATACAATACTTATAATGTTTTACAATTCCCAAAAAAAAAAGCATTAAAAAATATTAATAATAATTTCCAAACTAATCAATTTGTATACCTCTGTGGTAGAGGAGCTGGACCAGCATACTTTCAGTCAGTCATCGACTACGCGTATAAACAAAGCAATTTTACTTGTTACGACGGTTCTGCTGTGATCCTATGAGGAGTTCTGTTCCATATCTTCGAAGTTCATGATCAGATCATAACAATATTTCTATGGGACCAACCCGGAAGCATAACCTTTAAACCAAAAAGTGGTCCACAATTGACCGAGAAATCGGGGAACATACATAAAAAAAACATACATTTAACCGAACATATAACCTCCTCCTTTTTGAAGTCGGTTAAAAAGAGGCTATAATAAAAAAAAACACCAAGAAAAATATGAATAAACTATCAATAAATGAGATTTCTAGCAATATCCAGTTTCCAACCAGTCAGTACCTAAGTACACGACATCGGGAAAAGGAGTAACTTATTCTACATTGAAAGCCACACGAGATACTATAATTAACGGTTATTCACCCATAACCTACACGTGACGATTTTCCGCATACAATTTCATAAGATAAGAAGTAACACGCGTTTTCCTAACAAAACATCAACATGCTATGTTATGTCGACCGCGCGTGGGCTCAACAAAAAACATACACATTTGTATGCATTCAATGATGACAATTATGAACTAGAACTTAAAGTCCAAATCTCGATAACCTTTGCTACTCCGTGATAACCTTTTCCTATACTATGAAGTGCAAAATTTTCAGGGAGAAAAGAGATGCAGATATACAAGTTGTTTATTGCTGTCCTCCTCTTTAGCTAGTTACTTGTTATAATTGGTTAGTAGTTCAATTGCAATTAGTCGTTTTATTGTATTGTTAATTGTGGCATCAATGGATCTAAATATATCTCTGACGTGTATGGCACAATCTAGTGTCAAAAAGATCTTAATACTGTTATTCGGAGAAATTACTAACATCATACTTAAACTAAACTAGCCTCTGCCAACGGTTTTGCCTGAGCGAAAATAGAAAATAATCCCAAGGGGGAACATACTTCTGGAATGAAAAGCATCCTATAACCTATTCCAGGGCATGGTCTACTCGTATGCCAAATTCCATCCAAATCTATTAAGCGGTTTGAGCGTGAAAGAGTAACAAACATACACATATGTACATACATTATATTCTTAGTCTTTAGTAATTCTATTCTTAGGTGACGTCTAAGAAGAGGGAGAAGAGTAAGGAGGGCTATGTTGAGGAAATATTGACTATTAATATGAATACTAGCAAGAGACGGAATAGTGTACAAAAAGAGGAGGGAGAATTTTGTATAGCATTATAACAAAACTGGCTAAGTAAATAGACTACGAATTTAAATTAAATAAAAGTAATATTAATGGGTCGAAGCCTACTGGGGCCTAGGGTCTCATTCTGAAAGGAAGACTCTGCCCTGGTACAAAAGGCAACGAAGGAACAGGAATGGGTTTTTAGTCAGTAAAAGAGGGGGAAGTCATAAGATGATTATCCCACCGAAAAAAAAAAGTAATATGTCATAGGTAAAAAAAATCTAGAATTAAATTGAATGCGGAAATATGTACTAAAAAGCATCTATACTTATAAGTATAAGGGAACTGCACGTTTGGAAGGCGCACGACAGGCTGAAGCTAACTCGCAGAGGCCTTTTAGACACTTCACGGAACCATCGATTATCCTAGTACACGCTATGCTAGTGCACCCTAAGACCACCCTCAGTTGGTGGGAAACTATTGCGACATAAGGAACTTCCTTTCGAATTCAGGCTTAAGCTTACCAGTGCTTAGACTTATATAGTAAATTTGGTTTCAGTCACTTATAATAAATTTATTTTAGTACAGCAAAATAACCATAGTACCGTAGTCACCCAAAGGGCAATAGAAAGGGCTATGCTCGAAATTTCCTAGCGTGATCAAATCAGGAACGAGGATATCTGCAGAAGAAACAAGGTCTTAAGTGCTTAAGTGGCAATGGGCAGGGCGCATTGCTCGCAAAACGGATAGCCGTTGGGGCCGAAAGGTACTGGAAAGGCGACCACGTACCGAAAGACGTAGCGTTGGAAGGCTACAAGGTGGACCGATGACTCGGTAACGGTTGCGGGAGTCCGACGGATGCGAGACGCACAGGACTGTTCATTGTTGCGACACTTGGGGGAGGCCTATGTCTAGCAGTGGACGATAATGAAAATAACCATTAATATTAAAATACTTTAATCAATTCACTCTGTTTTCACAAAGAACCGTAAACTTTTTAATAATATTGTCTTCCATTCATCAGCAAACAAATACAATCCAGAGTTGGTCTCCACGAGCGCGTTAAGCATTGTTAGCATACGCGGTATGAGGAGGCTGCACGCGTGAGGGAACGAAGGTCCTCACGCCCTAGCCGCCGTAATTCCGACCCCGACTACCAGCCACGGTAGACGCGGGCTTGCGGACGTTGAGCACTAGGTAGCTCGCCGTCCGGCTGTTCGGTAACTAACCGGACCGAGCCCAGACGTCGACAGCGAGTAGTGATCCTCGCGCTCCTCAAAGAGATGTCAGCAAACCGTAGGGGCCCAACAGGGCCGATGCTCGCTAGCTAGGACCGCGGAGAATTTCTGAAAGGGAAACCCGTAGTCCTAGAACGCAAAGGGTAATTGAAGGATACAGGTGTGGTTTTCGTCAGTAAAAGTCTGACACGGCCTCCCGCTCCACCCAGAGCGCGAGAAGTCATTTGGATGATTTCCCACCTTAAAAAAAAAAAAAACAAATAAGCATACGCGGTATAGGGGAGGTGGATCGAGCTACAGTGCGACAAAATGTGAAATTAAATAATTTATGCTTTCTAAAGCGATTGTAATTAATATTATCAATCAAGTACCTACTTGATTGATGACTGGTTAACTGGTCACCTGACAAGACACGTGTTTTTGTGTGGGTGCAGAAGAGACATTTTTTTTTTAAATTATCTTGTACAAAAATTGCACTTGTTGTTCCTTTTTCAGCAGCTGTCTCAATAACCTCCTACCTATTAGTCTATTCATGACAAACATTTAAAATGAAAACAACAAGAAGACGCTGCTGAACAAATCGATACAAATTCACAAATTTATTTTATTTTACCAATATTAAGAAGAATTAAATGCAGCTGTGTCACATTTTGATCGAATTAATTATGACTGTAAGTCGATATTTTAATTACGAATTAGGTCTCATTTTAAAATTAAATGTCAAAACATCGAAACAACATAATAAAACTATAACGTAGAAATTAACTTAATAATATTATAGGTAATGTAATAATATGGTAATCTATTAATGCTGCTATATATTAATGGTAATATTTGTTGATCATTAATTTGGAGGCACATGCTTGTAAGATTAGATTGTCCAACTGCTGGGAATGCACACTGGAAAAAGTGTGTCATAGCGACCTAGGTGGAATTTGTCCGACCCGCAAGTGAGGGTGTTATGGAGCCAAACGACGTTTTTCAATATACTTACGAATATAAAAATAAACGAGGGTTGACGCGCTTCTCGTGGGGGCCGCTTAGCGCCTAGCCTGATGTAATAAATACAATAAATTGAGATGGAAGCAAGCTCGCGCAGTTTTCCGAACTAGTGCGGAAAACAGTAAATTGTGTGCCTAAAAGCATATCGACGGTTGAAAGGGTAATTGATCTAAACGACATTTTTTCCAATATTGAGTTATATACATATTCGGTATCAGTAAATTTTTCTCCGTCGTTTGAGTCAGGTTTCAATTTTTTTTGAAAAAATGTCGCTTAGATCAATTAGCCTTTCAACCGTCGATATTGAAAAATATATTTCTCAAGTTTTTATAAGTATCTGTAAGTTTGTCACTCCTTCACGCCTAAACGTCTGAAGGGATTCTGATGAAATTTGGTGAACAGGAAGACCTTGTCCTGGAACAAGACATAAGATACTTTTTATTCCACGAGTATATTCTTTTGGGATTATTTTATACTTTCCCACAGGCGAAACCGGTGACAGAAGCTACTTTAGTTCTACATAATTACAGAACACTTTTTTATTGAACGAGCTCTTCAATATCTTCGAAATCAAAACTTGAGTGGGTACTTATATTTTTATCATTGAAATAATTTTGTTCTTAAGTAAACTCTTACCAAATTCCCAGTAGCATTAAGGCCATATATATTTAATGATGAAAAATTTGCAATTCATTACAATTATGTTATTAAAACTAATTCAATGTCAGCCTTACTTTCAAATTATCTTAAATGTGTTGTACTTGCGTTTATGGAGAATGAACGAAATCGTATCACACAAAAAGCAAGTGTATATTAAAGTGTTGTATTTAAACATTCTGATAACTGTAAATTTGTAGTTACGTCACAAAAACTACTACAACTTAATTGCGTTTCGAAAAAATCTTCGTAACTCAAATCGGGAATTGAACTGTTTTCATATATAAGTTTGTACGGAGCCCTTAGTGCGCGAGACCGACTCGCACTTGCCCAGTTTTTTTAATAGCTAGGCTTGCACTTGCCCACTATCTCACCGTGCTGGGAAAATAGAAATAAATGTATCGTCCCGTCGACGATCAGTCCAATCACGAATCGGTCTTAGGAAAACGGTTGCCGAATCACCATCTCACCTCTAAAACCCAGGAACTAGATAATATGGTACCTCTTTTTCAAGACTGGTGCCAGATTTTCTGCTCCAAGCCCATCCCACAACTGAAAATGGACACCCATCACTGGATCAACCGAGACTTGAGACTATACAACAACGAAGGTTTTTATTTAAGGTGTATCGTGATAAAGTATTTATGAAAAAAAGCGCTGTAGGTGTTTAGAACGCGACCTGTTAGTTAATACCAAGTATACACTGACGTAGCTACCAAAAGGCTAGGCGGGGTAGTGGCCCAAGGCCCACAAGCTCGGGGGCCCCAAAACCTGGTAAACAAACCGAGACGACAACCGAGAGAAGATTATTTCCCATTTAAAAAGAAAGGGTTTGTTATTTTTGCCCCAGGGTCGTTGGTCACCTATTGACGCCACTACAAGTATACTAGTCGCTCCTCTGGCATATTTTTAGAATATGCCAGAGGAGCGACTAGTAAAACCTTGTATAAAAAATACAATTCGCAATTGCATCTTTGGCGCATTTCCTTTTTTTTCTTCCTATAGGTAACTATTATTGCAATATAGTGTAGTTCATTGTTATTGTTCGGCGAGTTGTGAGCTCCTTAATAATCCTGAGCTTCCATGCGCGCCTCAAGGAGATGTCAGCAACCGTAGGGGCCCAGCAGGGTCGAAGCCTACTGGGGCCAAGGGTCTGCTTCTGAAAGGAAGACTCGGCCCTGGTATGAAAGGCAACGAAGGAACAGTAGCGAGTTTTTAGTCAGTTAAAGTCTAACACACACACCCTCTCGCTCCGCCCAAGAAAAGAAAAAAAAGCTAGTCCTGAGCTGCACGAATACTGGCAAATGACACTGACTGAAATGATACTGTGTGGACAGGTCCACATAAATCTGTGTGGTTCTTTCCTCAAAAGACTATTACAGTTCAGTCACTAATCTGCATGGTTCTCATATGATTTGACTATTACATGTTTACTGTATGGACTTTAAAAAAAAACTTTGACAACTCAGGGGGAATTGTGGTTCAGTGTTTCTTCTCAGAGTAGTCAACTAGGAAACACCGCCCTCATCCAGTCCTCATCCACCCGGAGGACACGGTGGAGGTATGTCCCGCTTGGGAAGAGCAACGCCGTGTCCTCGTGGGGGCGATCGGCGGCGGCGATCTCTCGCGCCGGGCCTTGGTACAGGCCATGGTCCGGAGCGAGGAGGAGTGGCAGCCGGTCGCCTCCTTCTGCGAACCAGTAATGCTAGCAAAAGAGGCGGCCGATCGCGTGAGGCAACGGCAACGGTCCTCACGCCCCGCGTCCCGCCGCCGGGATTCCGATCCTGATTTCCGGCCACCGTAGGCGCAGGCTTGCGGACGGCGAACAATGGGTGGCTCGCGGTCCGACCGTCCGGTAACTGTCCGGACCGAGCCCAAGTCGTCGACGGCGCGTATTGTTCCACGCGCGCCTCAGGGTGACGTCAGCAAATCGTAGGGGCCCAGCATGGTCGAAGCCTACTGGGGCCATGGGTAGTGTGAAAACGAAACCCGGGGCCTTGGGACGAAGTTAACGAAGGAACAGGAGTGGGTTTTTAGTCAGTAAAAGTCTGACACTATCTCTCGCTCCGCCCAAGAGCGCGATTTGTCATTAAATGATTTTACCACATTAAAAAAAAAAACAACATATTATTGATAAATTACACCCAGACACAGAACAAATGATCGTGCTCATCACACAAACCTTTGTCCTGGGTGGGAATCGAATCCACGACCTCCGGCATAGCAGTCAGGACCACTAACCACTAGACCAACAGGCCAGTCATGATGAGTTGGGCCCTAGCTTGTTCTTTCATTTGTCCTTTACGTTCCGGGGCCTCGGTGACTCTTCTTCTCCCATACTTATCATAATATCATTTCAACATACGGCTGCTGTCAGTCCCCTCTTGACGTAATATCATACAACACTCAGTTCATCCACCATGTCATCGGTCTTTCCCTATTCTTATAGCCGTCAATATTCATAATGAAACCTTTAGTAATACAGAATTGTTGAGTTACAGTGGCCAAGGAACGGTAAGGGCAACTGAAGGAACACAGGTGAATTTTAGTTAGTAAAAAATCTAACACTCTTCTCGCTCTAGCCATAGTGGAAGAAGTTATTTTATTTCCCTCCTCTAAAAAATAAATAAATAAGTAATATCATATATATTTATAAAAATCTCATTTCAGTGTTTGAACTCCTCCGAAATGGCTTCATCATCATCATCATCATGATTTCAGTTGAATGACGTCCACTGTTGGACATAGGCCTTCCCCAAGTATTGCCAGAACAAACGATCCTGTGCGTCTCGCATCCAACGGAATCCCGCGACCCTCACCAGGTCTTCGTCCCACCTTGTGGGAGGCCTTCCAACGCTTATTCTTCCGTTTAACCATCTGTTCTACGAACTATGTGCCTTAGCCACTGAAACGGCGCTTGACAGGTGCTTGTAAAATTTATTGTGTATGTATATAGGGTGACTGGCAATTAGTGTACGATACTTAAACACGTGATTGTGCTCATGATAACCAACAACTTTTACTGTGGGAACATACCTGAAATCGCAAAAAAAAAGATCAGCTGTTCAGTACAGTTATGTTTGCCTAATATACTGAACAGCTGATTTTTTTTTTCTCGATTTCGGCTTTGCTTCTATAATAAAAATTGTTTGTTATCATGAGCACAATCGCGTGTTTAGGTATCGTACACTGATTGCCAGTCACCCTATATTTGGTAAGACTGAGAATAGGTCGTAGACTATTTTTTACCCTCCATTTTTTTTCTTTGATTTTTTATATGATAGAACAGCATTTGGTCAGTCTGCTAGTATATGTCAGTTAGTAGTAGTTAATTTTGTCGATGTCGAAAATATTACGTTTTTATAAAACACTTTGATATTTGCACAATTTATTATAAGGTTTTGTATAAACGCAAGAATTGTAAGTGAAAATGGTGTAACACGACCTCCAAGGAGTAACATTCGTTTTTACGATGGCCAAAACAAATTTCGACGGTTTGAACAAGATACTAGGTTGAATGGAACTCGCTGACATTG
This sequence comes from Mythimna pallens, assembly GCA_961205895.1. NCBI lineage: Eukaryota > Metazoa > Arthropoda > Insecta > Lepidoptera > Noctuidae > Mythimna > Mythimna pallens. Next base: position 24,160,730 of record OY540828.1, on the reverse strand, counting down.
TAGCGTTTTCTAATATTATATTGATAAATAAACTGATATACTCTTTATTGTACTTCATAAAAATATAAAATAGGAGATTAAAATTAACATGGTGTAACAATGGACGGTCTTATCGCTAAAAGCGATTTTTTACAGACAACTTTAGGATGTATTTGACAAAGAAGAAAAAATACGTAGGTCTATGGCGTACTGTTTATCTATAAATATATAAAAGGGGAAACTGACTGACTATCATATCAACGCACAGCCGAAACTACAAGGCCTAGGAGCGTGAAATTTTGCGCAAGGTTTCCTTTTATGACGTAGGCGAGCACTAAGAGCGGGTTTCCCAAAATTCCCTCTCTAAGGGGATGAGATGGGGTTCAAAGTTTGTATGGAGAAACCTACTTTCACGCGGGCGAAGCCGCTGGCAGAAGCTAGTTATACATAAATACTCACACAATACATAATTTTAAAAATACTAACAGGACATACTGATGTAACTAGTGCACTAATTTAATATTAATATTTGATATACTTTGACATTTACTTTAACATTTATTAACAGATATATCTTGACATTCTCATTTAATACATGACATTTCAAATTGTAATTAAACTATTAACATTATTATTTTTCATAGCGTACTAAATTAAAATATTGATTTTAAATATTTTTTGCAAGAAATTGTATTATAACAATAAAAAAGCTTGTGATTTGCATACCTCAAGGTGTAATATGGTTGGACTGTGCTGTACTTTAAATAACTTTATGTAATTACCAATATTAGCAAATAAATGATTATAAATTTAACATATTTATAAAAAGCAGTATCCTTAACTAGGTTCTGCTCGCGACTTTGCCCGCGTGAAAGTAGGCTTCTCCATACAAACTTTGGACCCTCTTTGTTCACCTACGTCATAAAAAGAATCCTTGTGCAAAATTTCATGCTCCTAGTCCCAGTAGTATCGGCTGTGCGTTGATATGACAGCCAGTCCAGTTTTTCATTTTATATATATACTAGCTTCTCCCAACGGCTTCGCTCGCGTGAAAGTAGGTATCTCCATACAAAATTTTGACCCCTGTTTCCCCCCATTAGAAGTTGAATTTCCAAAAATCCTTTCTTAGTGCTCACCTATGTATGTCACAAAAGGAAGCCTTGTGCAAAATTTCACGCTCCTAGTGCCAGCATTAACTGCACAATGACGCTCTAATGGTAGGCCACTGATCAAAGGAACTGTCAAAACTTTAGCAGATTCCCGCATACGTCAAACATTCATTTGTCATTATGTACGAGATTACCATTCTAAGACATTTCTTTCAATGGAGTGTCAGTGGTTAACCATTGGAAAGTCATAATGACGCCATTATATTATTGGATTACCAAACTTGTCAAAATCAACAATTATGATAACAATGATAGACCATTCTGACACTATTGTAATAGCAGACTTGAGGCCCTGATGATGATGATGGAGACGGAAGGTAAACACCGGAACTCCGTAATTAATCAATGTATCCTAGCCGTGTTTGGGGTTATGAGAATTATCATGATATGTACTTTGGCTACAAGATACCATGAAACTGATCTGATGATGAAGCCGGAAGCAACGTAGGTCCGGGAACTTTATAATAAAACAATGTATCCTTCAGCCTTGTTTGGGCTAATTGGAAATGACATGAGATGTAGGTACTCTGGTTCTAAGTGTTCAAGTGTACAACTAAAAAGTGTGAAATAAAAAACATTTTGCTAAAAAAAAACAACCGACTTCACTACACTACACTGAATAACTTTAATTTCGGAAGTCGGTGTTAAATAACAAACAAAATAAACCTGAAAAAACCAACTTCCGAAACTAAATTTATTTTGAACGTTTTAGTGTTTTTTGTAGTATAGTCTAAAACCCATCGTTATATTTTATGGACAACTGAGAATAATTGTAAGTAAGATTATAAATAAAAGATTGGTTATAAATCCGTATGTATGTTGGTTACCAGATTACAATAAGGCAGCTGGCCAGTAACAATAAAATAATAAACTTAAATAAAATACCAGTACCTATCTACAACCGAACCGGAGAACGTTCTCAATTCGATTTTCAAATTTTGGAATTTAAAATCAGTTAAAAATACAGCGACCGTTACAATTATAATACTTTTTAATAGTAAAAATGTTGTTTAAATACGCTTTTTAACAGTTCCAGTGTAATGTTTAATTCAATTTCTTAAAAAAATATTCAAATAACGAACTACAACGAATAGTAATAAAAACATCTGATAACTTGACGTCAACGTGCAACGTAGGTGCATAAGATTTGACCTCAAATCCAACCAAAATGCCAATCATCTGATCAGAATAACAACACGAGCCACTGATAACTGCAATAAAATATATTTTCATTGCAATATGAATCTTATAAGCTACAAAATAAGGTACACGTATTATTAATCATTCAGTTTACAATAACATGTTGCAGATCATTGACTGAAACCTGCCCCTATTGATATGAAATTATGTTTTAATTAACTTGTTATCTTTAGGGGGCTATGTATATTATTATTCATGAGTAACACACATAGTAGAGAATTCTAAACAAATATTATAAATAAGTGCCTGTGTCTGTCTATTTTAATATTTTTCAGGATTTAAAAATTAATAGTATTTATTTCTTCCATACACAGTAAGGTCTAGTCCTTTGTTGGAGGTTTTCAGGGGAAGAATTAGGGAACATTTCCTGTCAATATGACCCTTAAATATGTACCTATGGATAGCTTTTTATTTATTGTAGGTATATATATCATGTTTATGTTTTGTGTGCTGTACATACATTTGTTTAATATATTTTCAGTTTTAAGTATGATTTAATAAATGTGCTTAAGTTTTTGTTTTGCATTTTTATTTATCCTCAAGTGCAAAATTTCTCTCTCATTTATTATAAGGTTTGCTGTAAGAAAATTTAACTGTGCATTAAGCTCGGCTATGTACATCAGCTGTCCTATTTTTATTGTTTTGTAAAACTTGTGTGTACAATAAAGAATATTAATTAAAGAATTAAAATTACGATTTAAGTTGTATGGAAAATTCCCAAATCGACACTTACGAAGATACGGGATAAACGCTAATAATTCAATCAAAAAATAAGGAAATGGTGAATCATATTTTTAACCGACTTCAAAAGAAGGAGGTTTTATGTTTGGCTGTATGTATTTTTTTATGTATGTTCACCGATTTCTCAGTAAATTGTGGACCGATTTTGAAAATTAGTTTTGTTTGCTTCCAAGTTGGTCCTATAGAAATACAGTTATGATCTGATGACGAACTTCGAAGATATGGATCACAGCACAACTGTCGTAATTTTTACGACAGTTGTGCTGTGAAAAATTGCTTTGTTTATACGTATAGTCAATGACTGACTGAAAGAGGAGGGGGAACTGATCTGATGATTAAGCCGGAAGGTAGGCCTGGGCTTGGCTTATTGGAGTTGTTATACAATGTTTTAATGATTAAATTTTATAGTTACCTTACTAAAGAATTTTCATACTATTTAAGTTTACTAAAAAAAGTGAAATAAAAAACTTTTTACAAAAAAAAATACAACCGACTTCAATGTAAAAAAAAAATCACTAAAAAGTCCGAAATAACTTTAATTTCAGAAATCGGTGTTAAATAACGAAGAGACAAATATTATAGAAACACCGACTTCCAAAATATAAAAATTGCTAAAATACATTGTATAAAAATAAATTACCTAGATGGAGATAAGCCACCAACGGTCGCAACCGCAGGTGTATTCAGAAATTTTGATACAGAAAAGTATATTACGGCAAAGTACTAGATAACCCCACTCGGCGGTTTGAAATAAAATTAGACCCACTTTTAAAATTGGTTGGGCAGCCTTTATCTAGGTTATGAGTTGACAGCTCAAGTAAGGCACTAAACTACTTACCCTTTTTATAGGTGGGAAATCATCTAATAACTTCTCCCGCTCTGGGTGTAGCAAAAAGAAATGTCAGACTTTTACTGACCAAAACTCTCCCGTGTTCCTTCAGTTGAAAACCAGCGTCAGGAACTAGTTGTCTGACATTCATGCTGTACTGAACCTATTTTGGTGCAGCCGTGAGGCACACAATTACATTTTTGCTACTTGTTTTTATTTTTGTTTTGTGTTTACCCCACTTATATCATGTTTGTGCCTGTACCAAAAAAATCTTTTTCTTTCTTTGACTGGCCGGTTGGTCTAGTGGTTAGTGGCCCTGACTGTTATGCCGGGGGTCGTGGGTTCGATTCCCACCCATGACAAATGTTTGTGTGATGAGCACGATAATTTGTTCTGTGTCTGGGTGTAATTTCTCTATAATGTGTATGTATTTAGAAATATATAAATATGTTTGTCAGTTGTCTAGTACTCATAACACAAGCTTTGCTTAGCTTGGGACTAGACGGCGTTGTGGAATATTATTATTATTTTCAAGGGCGCGGCGTGGTGGCTCTTTCTTTGAACTATTTAGCACAGTCGTGAGACACATACCTACTTGTTGTTGTTTTCATTTTATTTATATATTTTTTTATGTTTAATTTGTGTGCCAAACAAACATGTTTTCTTTCTTTTCTAGTGCGTCAATTTTGTTACTCATGGTTGTTTTTTTAGGATTCCGCGGCTCATAAGGAAAAAACGGAACCCTTTTAGGAACGCTTTGTTGTCCGTCTGTCTGACTGTCTGCCAATACCCTTTATCCTGGAAACGCGCGTAGGTATCGAGTTGAAATTAAAATCACATACTCAGATCTATGGTCCCTTAAAGCAGTGAAAAAATCAATTTCTAAATTAACGAAAAAAAAAAAGATACGTCCGTTTATGTCGCAAAAAACGTATATTTTGACACTCTCGAGGGAATCAAAATTCTAGGGTACTTTCCGTTGAATCCTCCACGTGCGCGCGTACGTTCCATAATCCTGAAATTTGGCATAAAGCAAGGTACGGGAATAAATCTGAAAACAGAAAATGACAAAATAAAACGTTTTTTGTGATTTGGAAAAAGTTTCGAGACTCCAATCGGAAATTGAACTCCTTACATACGTATATTTGCACGGAACCCTTAAGGCGCGAGTCCAACACGCACTTGTCTAGTTTTTTATATTTTTTTTGCATACCATACCCACATTATTCACTTCCATGACACACAAAAACAAATGAGAACGAGTTTCCTGTACACACATATTCTAATTTTCAACCAACGTACATAAATCACAATACATCAAAATAAAAAACCGGCCAAGTGCGAGTCGGACTCGCACACAAAGGGTTCCGTACCATCTGTAGCAAAAATACGGCAAAAAATCACGTGTGACGTTTGTATGGAAGTCCCGCTTAAATATTTATTTTATTTTTAGTATTTGTTGTTATAGCGGCAATAAAAATACATCATCTGTGAAAATTTAACTGTCTAACTGTCACGGTTCATGAGATACAGCCTGGTGACAGACGAACAGCGGAATGATAGCAATAGGTTCCTTTTTTATCCTTCGGGAACCCTATAAAACTGAAGTGGTACATAAAATATCCATTTCGCAAGGTGAGAGCTCCGAACCGTGTCCTTCAGTTGAAATTGAAAAAGTTACGTGCGATACTCGTCTAGCTTTTGAAAACGGTACGCCTTTAGCAAACGCGGAGGCGTCAGCAATTTTTGTAAATTTGATACCATTTCACTTATTTTTACTTAGGTCATCTGGCTGTGTTTTTAAGGTTTTGGGATGTTACTTTTTCGTGTCAGAAATGTAACTGACTCGCTAATTCATCAATGCCCAGTCAAAACCATTGGATCTAGGAAGCTGAAATTTTGCACAGATGTTCCTTTTATGTTGCAAACAAAGAATAATAAATGATATATTGAAATTCAATCCCTAAAGGGATGAAACGGGGGTCCAAAGTTTATGCAAATGCATCGAAAAATATTAGGGGGCAAGTTGCAGGTTGCAACATTGCAGTGTCATTGTTGTAGATTGAGCATTGCGTAGTATGTGGGGGACATTAAGTTCTTTAATGTATCTGTCCCACCTTTGATCCTGCATCACGTGCCCTGTTACCTGTTCACGTAGAAATCTAATGACAGCATCACCGGACGGTATTGCCGTGGCCGAATACTAGGCCAGGCAAGGAATTTAACTAGTCTTGCCATCGATACGCTAAGAAGAAGAATGTATCTGTGGCTTTAACAATTGTTACGATAGCCAGAAGCCAGAAAAACTGACAACTGTCTTGCCAAGTGTATTGTGTTGCTCCTTTCAATGATAATTAGGACTCTGTGGCCAGCTCACCGGTTACGTGAAGTATCAATGAAATTGGCGATGTCTTCAAGAACTAAGTGATCACTCGGAAGTCATGGTGTTTCGGCACCAATCGATAGAAACCAACTGCTAATAATAACCAGGCTGCTTACATAAAATGTTATGAAGCTAAATGTTAGCAAGCTTGGAGCGTTAATAGGCTCATTTGTTTTATTAAAGTTCCAAGTTCCATGTAATAAGAGGACATGGAACCAAAACCTGCCGAAAAATGGATATAGTGGCACATGTCTAACTACTCTATCAGGGTTGACAGTCGTGGTATTTTTTAAAGTTATCTGTAATGTAAGTCTCGTATTTTACGGCCTGTTTACGACTTTGGTCCTAGCGGCGAACGGGGCAGCATCGGTACGAGGGCGCGCGGTACTATGAGCGGCGTCTCGTGGCGTGCTTCAAACATTTTCATATTTTTGATCTTCCGGTTTCCGCTCGCCGCCCCGTGCTTAGCTACCGCTCACAGCAGTTACTATACATGATCTGATTTTACCATGAACTTGATTAGGGCCCTTGTGTGATGACTATTCAAATACGCCTTTATCTTTTTGGACTTATAGGTACTCTATTCGAAATTAATTAGAAATTTAAACAAACCTTTTTACTGTCCGTTCAACCGATTTTGACTTTCTTGCGTTGGTAGCATGATAAATGGCAACTGCAGTAAATAATTGGTATTGTAACCACTTCTTTTGCTTTTAATGCCATTTTTATGCCTACGGAATAGAACTCAAAATTGGTTGAACGGACATTAAAAAAAGGTTTGTTTGAAAGTCATATCTAATTTCAAATGGTGAATCGCAAAAAAACAATTATGTTAACTTGATGCTGTCCAAAAATTCTGGTGCTCCTGAGCTGCATGCCGAGTTGTCTCAAGTTTAAAGTTGCATCAGAGGACAGCTTGTTCGCTCTGCCTGCTCGCCATACGGTTGCGAGTGCTCAGTCCCCTATCCCACGCACTCTCTCTATGTTCAATGCTATCTTGGACACGAACTCTGACTGTGATGTGTTCGCGGATGAATGGAAGTAGGTATGTCTGTTCTTTAAGATGATTATGTGAATTTAGTGTGTCTTCTTTTTATGTATGAACTGATGCACTCGACGAGTTCAAGCTTCTAAGTCTTAAGCATTTCACCGAGTTGCTAGCCTGTCGGTTTCCTACCGGTTGCATTTCGGGAAGTGTGCTCTAGAACTACATAAGTTAATTCAGCCAAGCCTGTCATCAGAACAGCACTGCAGGCATAAGGCGATGCGCCACCGTTTACATGATGGACATACCAGCTATAAGCACAAAACGTTTTGGGGATACATTCATTGTGCGTAGAGCTACGGAGTGAAGTTCGTTGCCGGGTTGGTTTCGTTTCGTTGGTATCGCATAACAAACAGAATAGGACAATACATGCTAAAACAGCCTGCACTAATAAAACGGTGGACCGCCGACTACCCATAATACGGGCAGTGCTTAGTTTGGGAGTTGTTGACTCACTTTTGGAACTAACCAGTTTAATGTGATGTTATCTAGTTATTGTGTTTTGTGTACTATTTGGAAGAATAAAGAATTATTATTATTATTATCATCGGACCACCAAATGTACGGCGAAGGGCCTCCGGTACATGGTGGACATCCCACCGATACGAACAAAAAGTTTTGGGAACACATTCATTGTGCGTACAGCTAAGGAGTGGGATTCTCTACAGAAATTTGTGTTTCTTGATAGCTACAACGTGGGGATCTTTAAGTCAAGAGTGATTAGGACCACATTGTCACAATTGTCGGATGTCGACTACATCATTGCTTTGTCGACTACATCATCGTTTTATCGACTATATCATCGCTTTCCATCAGGTGAGATAGTGGTCCAGCGCCAGCCAAACAACAGTAAAAAATTAATAAAAATAATTATGTAATCGGCAGACAGCTGTTTTTGTTACAGTTAAACAAAAAAAAAATCGGGCAAGTGCGAGTCGGACTCGCGCCCCGAAGGTTCCGTACAAACTTATCTATCAAAACAGTTCAATTCCTGAATTTCGATTTTTCCGAATCGCAAAAACAGTTTTTGTTAGTGACGTAACTACAAATTTACAGTTTTTCCTATAATTGTGCTATGAGCTATGTTGATTCTAAGTCAACGGAAAGTACCCTATGACATTTCCCTTGAGTGTCGGGTACACGTTTTCTGAGACATAAACGGCCGTATCTTTTTTTTTTTTCGTTAACATAGTAGTTTGATTTTTGCACAGCTTCAAGGGACCACAGACTTAAGTATATGGTTTTAATTTCAACTAAATACCTCCACGCGTTTTTGAGATAAATGGTCTTGACAAACAGACAGACAGACGAACAACAAAGTGATCATATAAGGGTTCCGTTTTTTCCTTTTGAGGTATTAGGTAGGAACCCTAATAAAAACAAAATATTACAACTAAAATTCTTTTGTGACTATAATTACAAACTGCACTTATTAAATATCATTTCCTAATTCCAGATCAGATACAACAAAAAATAAATTTAATATTAAAGTTATTACTTTACATTCCACTAAAATGTCATGACCTTGATGAAAATATGATGCAGATTATGTCTTCATATCCTACTTCTTATTTGGAAATCACAACTAATCTATGAGGAGAAACTGACTGACTGACATAATATCAAAGCACAACCGAAAAGGGCCTAATTAGGTACACTACGCGTTATTCAGATAGTCTTAGTCTATTTCTACGTATCTTATCGTTCTGTTTCATTACTTTACACGACATTTTCGTAAATTGCTCTTTTTCTTGTATGACGCCACATAGAATGTCTGAATCACGCGCAGTGTAATAGGCCTTAAACTACTGGGACTAGGAACGTAACATATTGCATATGGTTTTTTTTATGACATAAGCGAGAACTAAGAGAGAATTTTCCAAAATTCACCCCCTAAGAGGATGGAACTGGGGTCCAAAGTTTGTATGGAGAAATCTGCTTTTAAGCGGGCGAAGTCGCTGGCAGAAGCTAAATGCATATGTGTGTCACCTTTGAGATGAACCTACCAAAGAGACATGATTATTATTACTTTTTTTTTGGGTGGTAATTGAGCAAATATCTCGTCCCGCTCTGCGTGGAGCGAGAGAGTGTAAGACGTTTTTACTTCAGTTGCCCTTTGCGTTCCAGAGCCACGCTAACTCTATCGAACAATTCCACAGTATTCTTTGTCAACAAACAACGTCCAAATTTGCAACATCCCAATTACTTGACAACACGTCTAAACAAGAAATAGCACATCATCATTTTACTAAAATTATTTTTACAACCACCGACAGTTACTCTCTACACTAACAGTTGAAATCAACACATGCAGAGAGTTATTATTATATTACAATATAATATTAAAAGTAAATAACATAAATCACTTAATACAAATCATTATCATTATCATTGTTGGAATGAGTAACCGCAGCCCTCGCAATCAAGAGCAACGAAAGGAACACTATGGGTTTGAGTCTGACACACTCTTACGCTCCGCTCACGGGGAGGAAAAGTTATTTGATGATATTCTACGTAAAAAAACAATTCTGGGCCGACTCAATTAAGATTACTATCGATGTCAAGCTAAGAAGTACGCCAAAAATCATTCCACAAGTAGGTATATATTACCGTGAGAGAACGGACGTCCTGACGCCACAGCCGCCACTACAGGAGATACTGCCGGTGTCGGAGAGCGATCCCCGGCCGCCGTAGGCGCGGGCTTACCATTACGAACGACTACTAATGGGTAGCTTGCCGTCTGGCCTTTCGGCAACGACAGAGCCCGAGTCGTTGACGGCGCCTAGTGTTTCACGCGCGCCTCAAAGTAATGTCAACAAAACTGTAGAAGCCTAGCAGGGCTTTTTTTTTCGGTGACAAATTCTTATGACATCCCCCGCTCTTAGGCGGGGCGAGAGATAGTATCAGACTTTTACTGACTAAAAACCCACTCCTGTTCCTTCGTTGCCTTTCGTACCAGGGCCGAGTCTTCCTTTCAGAATCAGACCCTTGGCCCCAATAGGCTTCGACCCAGCTGGGCCCCTACGGTTTATTGACATCTTCTTGAAGCGCGCGCGGAACAGTACGCACCGTCGACGACTTGGGCTCGGTCCGTCGGTTACCGAACGGTCGGATGGCGAGCCACCCATTGCTCGCCATCCGCAAGCCCGTGCCTACGGTGGTCGGAAATCGGGATCGGAATCCCGGCGACGGTAGGGGGGTGAGGACCTTTGCCTCACGCGATCGGCCGCCTCCTTTGAGCCTAACAGGGCTGATACCTGCTAAAGCCAAGGGGAATTTCAGAAAAGTCAACTGCGGTCCTAGAACGCAAAGGGCAATTGAAGGACACAGGTAAGTTTTAGTTAGTAAAAGTAATATATAACAAAAATCTGTTCGTCTCTCAGAGCCTTGAACCTGCTCCAGACAACATAATTAATAAAAACAGAAGCCTCTAAAATTGGTCACAACTTTTAATTACCTATCAAAGAACCCTGTAAAACATTAAACAATAAAAAATAAACAAGGATTTCGTTTACTTACTTTCGGAACTTAGGAACCTTACAAGTCAATTTCAAAGTTTTATTTTATTACAAAACAAAACTTACATTCTAAGAAAACACACAAAAACATAATGTAGAACGATAAATACCGCCCGTTTAATATACTATTACTTAATTGGCATTTTATTATCATAAGCAATGAAAAATAATAGTTCTGAAAGTCCGATAACATTATTATTTTTGACATAACGAGAGACCAACCGCAAAAAAAAAGAATTAAGACAAAGAAACGGGGTCGCGACGGTTATTTTCCATTAGCAGCAAGTTGCATTAAAATACGTTCGCTGAATAAGACTGCAATTTAAAGTTTCGAATTCCTTTCGCTACGCAGAGTCTTAATACGAAAACTAATAATAAAGTCATATTGCAAAGCAAGATGTTAATAGTACCTACGATAGATCAAATAAAGGGAATGAAACTTTTGCCATACATAGCTGGCATGATTTTTTTTTCTTTTCGCCAATAGTGAATACTAGGCTATATCTTAAAAAACTGTATGAAAAATCAATAGCAAAAAGAATTATGTCTACCAACCGAAGTTTAATGTTGTTTTCTTCACAAGTGTATTGAAAAACGTGTATGACACACGTGAGTAATTAATGATTACCGTTCTTGGCTCTCTTAAGACCCTCGCCACGGCTTGGGTCTAAATACCGCCACGACGGTAATCACTAACATTACACATTTATATCTTAATGTACTATTAAATATGTACACACAAACACTTAAGAATGAAAATAAAAAATACAGATAGAAGAGTACAAGGCGCTGTTTATTTCAAAAGATATTTCTTCCAGCAGACCTACGACAGGAGAGTTGACTGGAAGATGTGACAGTGTGGTAACAAAACTTAAAGTGGACTATAATAACTTAACGATTATAAATCATACCATATAACAGTCAATCAATGTAACTATAAATAAATAAAATACATAAATTAAATTATAAGAATACACATCTCACATCACAATTTACTTATAATATGCTTAGTGCCGTAAAACAATAAGCAGCTAACACAAATTTAAAAAAAGATCAATCATTTTTCTCAACCTGATAATGAATGAATAACATTTAATTTAGAAGCAGTCATGTGTCTGCACGAGATGTGCTAGTAACCCGGCTGACAATTTGGCACTAATGACACACATGAGTCACGGAATTAGACGCCACTGAACAACGCGAGGTGCGTCATTATTGTTACCACATTGATGACTCTGAGAAATTCATTGTTCTAAAGATACTACAACAAGAAAGAAAAAAAAAAGAAAGAAAATTGCGTTTATTTGGCATACCACCACCACCACCACTCTGATAAATGCTTTCTTATTACTTGTGATTTCTTGACAAGCTGTTCGAAGACCAGAGACTTAGCTAAAAAGTGGTTTCAAAGCCTCCAGTAGAGATATTCTGCAATGTAATATGGAAATATTGTAAAAACCAATGATTTTTTTAAGAGTAACCGAAGATTTTCTAGATGATTGTTTACTATATGAAACAGCTAATTGGAACCGAGCACTAGTTTCTGACGTTGTATAAGTACCTATGTAGGCCTATATTAGAAGAAAAATATTTTGAATTAAATTAAAAATGCTTTACAAAAGATTTGCGGTAGTTTCTTCTATTTTAGAAATAACGTTCCCAAAATTGATATTGAACTAACGTTGTTTACTGTTGACGTTGAGCTACGAGTATATAGCTATAGCGAAGTTTTAAAGAATTGAGAATCTTCTATAATTTTTCTAGATTCAAGATTATATTAGGTAAATACTAAAATAATATGATCGGTTCAGTAATTCCTCATTGAAATGTGATCATTTCAAATGTGTGCATTAGATAATAATGTATGTAAATACCGTCAAAGAGAATATTTCCTTCCACAAATATTTCTTTCACTGAGTACTTCCACAATATATCTAATCTACGACGTCACAACACCCACGCCTATACTTACACACGTCCCATTTGGCACGGCGAACGGAAAAAAGAACATATATATTTTTTTTCCTACGCCACACAATTCACCTATATGTAGTAGGTACATACCTGATATAATTAGCTTTTGTTTCGTTCCGTAATGAAGACGACACTGATTATATTATTAGAGTAGCAATCCCTATGCTGTAATACATTCTTTAGCTTAATTGTGATGGTTTTATGAATGAACTGGTTGCTGCGTTATATATGGTCGAAAATTAGGATAATTTTATACTATATGGAAACATATTTGTTTATTTACTGGCTGACCCGGCGAACTTCGTACCGCTTAATAGTCAATGAATGCTGTGATAACTTTTAGCTAAACTGTCAAAGGTTACCGCTATTTACTGTCACTACCAGAACCATGATTCATTTTAAAATGACATCGAGATGGCGGTGTATTCGGATTTTTTTTCGTGAATTTTTCCATATTTTTTCACCATTTAAACTTTCCTTGGAGTAAACTGGTTAAAATATTCGCGATAGCGAATATTACATGACACCACCACCATATTATATATTATATTATATTATATTATATTATATTATATAAATACCATTATTATATTATACATATATATACCATTATTATATTATATGATACCTGGTTGTCCACACAAATACGTGGTCACCGGGCTATCCGGGACTGAGGGGTTATTTTGCTCCCGCACCCGGCTGTGCGCTGGCGCCTAATCCCCGCTATGACCTCTCGTGACCTGTGTTGTACTTAGTGTCGGTGATGTCCAACTTGTGACCGTTTTTTAAATATTTTTTGGAAAAAATTTAACATGGTGTAAAAATTATTGGAATCGATTCAGTTACTGATTCTCAACTAAACTATATATATTCAGATTTGTGATTCTGGAACCTTGAATGCATGAGTCCCACAGCACGTGGTATGACTTGCTCAAGCAATGGCAAATTAATACACCATTCAATGTACAAAAAAAAAGCAAATTGATGAACTCCTAACTTGGCAGATGGGTTCTTTTTAGAAAGCAGTTGTAAATTGACATTGGCTAAATGCACAAATCGTGCGTAGCTCGAAAAAAAATATGTGAAAAAAAACGTCCCGTGTCCTTACACACAAACAAAGAAAAGCCCATACCCAACAGTGTGCGAACGGCGAGCAATGGGTAGCTTGCCGTCCAACCGTCCGGTAACCGTCCGGACCGAGCCCAAATCATTGATGGCGCGGTGTTCCACGTGCGCCTTCGAGGAGATGTCAGCATACCGTAGGGACCCATCAGGGTCGTAGCCTACTAGGGCAATGGATGATGCGAAAGAGAACTCCGGGGCCCTGGAACGAAGGCAAAGAAGGAACTGGAGTGAGTTTAAGTCAATAAAAGTCTGACATGCCCTCTCGCCCCGCCAAGGGCGGGAGATGTCATTAGATGATTTCCCAACTAAATAAAAACCCAACAATGTGGAAAGTCGAGCTATGAAAGATGATGATAGATTTTTCAGCTGATAGACTGAAATGATAACAATTCTTAAAGATATATTTTTCTCTATACAGATGACCTTGTAAAAGCCATAAAGGTAAGATAGTCCGATACATACAGAAATCACAGAAACACATTTCCGAGATATTCCAGGAGTGGACGTCAACAGAAATTTAATAACAAGCAAAAATAAAAGCGTTCAACCTAATCATCCGTACGTACAATCGCTGCAAGTAAAACCAGGTGATCGGCAAGGTCGTTCAAGGCAGGCGACTGCGCACGTGGGAACGTGGTCCGCTCTCTCGCAGCCGCCGCACCGCTACCGCCGCGCCGGCGCAACGCCACCCAAACTATTTTAGAACGGTCTGTTACCATGCTCGACAGTTATATGATTTTTCTTGAGGCATTAATGATTGATGGTGCATTGAGAGCAGTAGAATTGCATGCGGTAAATTATTTTCTTTGTGTTGCAGCCTTGGTAGTTTGTATTAGTGGCAATTATACAGTTTTTGAACTGTTATGTTTTGAACTTTTTAGTTATTCAAGGTTCAAAGCATTACCGCCTCAAGGTAGACCAATGACCTATTGAAAATTGCTGAAACATTTGGATGAAATGATGACGGTTCATGTTATCATGGCGGGATCTGAAGACTGGAATAAGTTGTGCTTACGCATTTAAAATGTTGATAAAGATATTTATGGTGAAGAATTTTCTTTTTTTTTAGGGTTCCGTACCTCAAAAGGAAAAATCGGAACCCATATAGGATCATTTTGTTGTCCGTTCGTCTGTCTGTCTGTCTGTCAAGACCCTTTATCTCGGGAACACGTAGAGGTATCGAGTTGAAATTAAACCATATAGTCAAGTCTGTGGTCCCTTAAAGCTGTGAAAAAATCAAACTTCTAAGTTAACGGGAAAAGTAGATATGGCCGTTTATGTCGCAAAAAACGTACATTTCGACACTCAAGGGAATCAAAATTCATAGGGTACTTCTCTTCTAACGCTGACTAAGAATCCTGAAATTTGGCATGAACCCATGTCTCATAGTACAAGTATAGGAAAAAATCTGAAAACTGTAAATTTGCAGTTACGGAAAAATCTACGTAACACAATTCGGGAATTGAACTGTTTTCATAAGTAAGTTTATACGGAACCGTGCGTATCTTTTTTTTTTGTTACCTCAGAAGTTTGATTTTTTCACAGCTTCAATAAACCACTGACCTGAGTATTTGGTTTTAATTTCAACTCGATACCTCCACGCGTCCCCGAGATAAAGGGTCTTGATAGATAGATAAACAGACGGACGGACAACAAAGTGATCCTATAAGGGTTCCGTTTTTTCTTTTTGAGGTAAGGAAAGCTAAAAAAGTAATTTATAAAGTATTCTAAATCTACAGAGATATACAAGCAAAGATAATTACAACTTATTTAGACAGAAGATACACAGATACTATAAACTTAGAAGCCAAGCTTGCTAATGATAAATGATATTTAGTTTTGCAAATAGGTTTAAAAAAACACTTTTACACGTTTTTTTTTTTTCTTCATTTTAAACTAGATGAGGCCGGTGTTTCCTAGCTGACTACCCTGAGAAGGAACACCGAAACAAACTCAGGGTTCAAAGTCTCTTTTAAAGCGCATACAGTAAATCTGTAATGGTCAAATCACATGAGAACCATGCAGATTTGTCTGAGATGGTTTATTGTAAAAAGAACAATACCGATTTGAGTGGACCTGTCCAGTCAGTGCAAGCATTTGTCAGTATTCGCAAAGCTCAACTTAGGACTACTAAGGAGCTCAACGACTTGACGATACCAAGGAAAAGACATTTGGGTAGGCCGAAGAAAATACTCAAATTGTCAGACATACGTTAAAATTACTGAAAAGAAAAGGAAAAAAGCAATCAACATAGTCCTCACATTCGCAATTCACATTAATCTTATTAACATCC
Source organism: Mythimna pallens (assembly GCA_961205895.1). Taxonomy (NCBI): domain Eukaryota; kingdom Metazoa; phylum Arthropoda; class Insecta; order Lepidoptera; family Noctuidae; genus Mythimna; species Mythimna pallens. The sequence continues at coordinate 24,144,474 of OY540828.1, read as the reverse complement.
ATCTCGAAACTGAAATATTTCACAAAACTTTTCTTTCGCAAGAGTTTTATGATCTTAGTAACATTCACTTGCATTACAAGTGATAAGTTGTAATAAACGGTAAACGTAATTAAAATATCATGATATTCCTGTCATCTTCATTGACAGAAACGATGACTAAGGTCTACTGACCACGGACGCATAGCTTCATAGACGCGTATTCGTCCTTACAAAACAATAATAATAATAATAATATTCCACAACTATCACACAACGCCGTCTAGTCCCAAGCTAAGCAGTGCTTGTGTTATGGGTACTAGACAACTGATATACATACTTAAATATTTCTAAATACATACATATATAGATAAATTACACCCAGACACAGAACAAATGATCGTGCTCATCACACAAACATTTGTCCTGGGTGGGAATCGAACCCACGACCTCCGGCATAGCAGTCAGGGCCACTAACCACCAGACCAACAGGCCAGTCAATACTGTCGATGAAGCGGCAACGACTCGATGGCACGACGTTGCCGCAGAGTTTCATAGCTTTGTATATACCTAAGCTGCGCTGGCGTACACCAAGCGTATAATGACGAATACGCGTCTATGAAGCTACGGGTCCATGGTCAGTAGACCTAAATCCGTAGGCGATAAAAATGCAATAGATCGTCATGATTTGTGGTGTAAGTACCTACGCATAAATGTTGCGTTTAATAGTAACTCGCTATAGTCTTACATTTAAAAGGTTGGTTTTACATACCAGGCCAAATGCGTCATAATATTTAAATAGTACAAGCTTCTGCCAGCGGCTTCGCCCGCGTAAAAGTAGGTTTCTCCATACAAACTCCCAAGTCCCGTTTTACCCCCTTAGGGGTAGAGTTTCGTAAAATTCGTTTTTTAATGGATGTCTACACCCTATAAGGAACCTACCTGCCAAATTTTAAGTTTGTAGGTGTTATAGTTTCTGAGATTTCGTGATTAATTAGTGAGCGGTAATTCGCTTCTAAATATACATATAGATTTACGCTATAAAATATAAAAAAATAAACTTTCCATCGGGTACCAAATACAGACGTAAATAATTTATCTTTGTTATTATTTAACGAAGCTCTTGGCTATTTCGAGACTAAACCGAAACCAATTTTCAATGTAAGCTATTAAAGCCCGTTGTACAGTATAAAGATAATGATATAAATGAATTATAGTTTCATACCTCGTATTTATTGGATTCAATTGCAAAAAGGACATAAACCGGGTTTGGACCACAATTTGGACCAAATCCTGCCCAAACATGGGAGTACCCCTACTTCCAAATGGTATCTTACAATAATTAAATTAAAAAAATATATACATTTGGACCCATTTGTCCGGTAGTTTCAGATAAACGGTTTTCTCTCGCAATAATTATTTTAGACTAGCAAAAATACTCTTAGCTGCATTTAAACAGATATGTAAATTAAGAATTGTATTTGAAGAGAAAAGAGGGCTGAAACACGTTTAAATTGCTTTGAATAGGTAACTTAAAAATTATCCCTATACTTAACATATAGACGTGACCCCTTGTTCTGCCTCTCCGATATGAAAAGAGCTTTGGTCAATAGACGCGTACTAACAAAACAGTACTTAATCTCTAAAAACTCCCATATATGGATTATCAAAAATTCTTTGAACCTAACATTCAAACTGGCGACCATCATTAATCTTTGCTCTTACTGCAATTTATGTATTAGAAGTCGGTACAACATGTCCGCTTCCCCATATTTCTCCATTACTAGTTAACTCAGTATTCGCCCCATTTCTAAGTATACAACCTTTCGTACAATCCTTGGTAGACTGACAATTTACGCAGCCGCTTGCAGGATGGCATGCGCCTCATGATTTACAAAAACAAGCATAGAAATCTTATATCAAACTATTTTTTTATTTACACAATATCTTCCTAATTCTTTGCTCTGCCGTGGGACAATACGGGTTAGCTATAATAATAATATAATAATATCTTTGTAGTGTGTTGCACACTTAAGTACAGGATCCGTCTTTAAAGCTACAAAGCCAGCATTTATCAATTCCACTGTTTCACAACTTATTTCGCAATTGACTTCAAAACTCTGCCACAAATTAAATGTTTCAACATTTGATTTCAGATTTCGAGATAATTATAATTATTCAATTTTGGGACTATACGTGGGACACTCAGAAAGTTTTGAGAAACTAAAAACCTAACTTCTATGGATAAAATATTTTTTATTAAATCTTTTCAAAGAACTCTCGACCAGCCTCTATACAAAGTTTCATGCGTCTAAACCAATTTTGGAAACATTTTTTCCAGTCCACCGCAGTCACCTCTTCCACGGACTTCTCGAACGCTGCTAGCGCGTCTTCCGGCGATGAAAACTGTATTCCTTTCAGCAGATTTTTTATTTTAGGGAATAAAAAGAAGTCATACGGTGCCAGATCAGGACTTTAGGGAGGGTGCCCAAAGACTGACCGGTGTGGTGTCCAGGAAGTCCCTCATTTTGCGTGCTGAGTGCGCGGGCGCGTTGTCATAGTGAAGCAGTACCCCGTGGAGCCTAGTGTTCGGTCGCTTGTTGTTGCTCATTGCAGACCAAAACTTCTGACATTTTGTGGCATACCATTCGGCGTTGATGTTGCTTTGGTCTCGTAATAGAATTGAAATCAGACACTAGCGTGACAGATCAAAGTGAAGAAACTAGCGATCAAAATTTTCCCTGCACGAGAAGTGTAGGGAAAATTTTAATCGCTTCACTTTCGTAGGCGTTGGTTCGTTTTGAAACAGCTAAACTGTCAACTAACGATTTGTTTCTGGATCGTATTGATAAATCCAGGATTCGTCACCGGTATAATACAATATCATAAACGCGCCGAGACGAGCCTGCTTCAAATTTTTGAATCATATCACTGCACCACTCCACACAGGCCAGCTTCTGAGCCTCGGTGAGGTTGTGCGACTCCCAGCGGCAAACTATTCTCCACACGTGAAGGTGCTCATGTAGAATCTTGAGAACGCTTCCCGAACCAATTTGCAGTCTAGGCTGAATCTCTCGTATGAAATTCGCCTGTTTTCTTGAATTATTTTTTTTACTGCCACGACACTGTCTTGAGTGGCAGTCGTCGTAGGACGACTACTACTTCGTTCATTCCCCAAAGTCAGGCGACCGCACTTGAACTTGCTGTACTAGCGATAGATGGTTGCTTTTGAAGGTCCTTCATCCATAAAAGAAATTTGAAGTCGATCAAATGATTCATCAGGATTTAGGCCACATTTAAAAACGTAGAAAATCATCGCACGAAAATGTTCTTGATGCAGATCCATTTTTAAATGAGAATATTATCGTAATTTGATTTGGCTCTCGAAAAAATGTGGAGTGAAATTCGAAATTTGAACAATGGTATTTTTACTTTTAAATAAAAAAAGTTTTCAAAATAATAACAACAATTATTATTATTATTATTGCCTGGGTCTGATGATGGAACGGCTTGGTGGAATCAGACTATGCAAATTCCGACGCACACCATTTCTCCCGGTCTGGGCTGACGGGAAGGGAGTGTCAGACTTTTACTGACTAGAAGTCACCCGTAATTCTTGAGTGCTTCCTCCCTCTGCTTTTCAGAGCCGCGGTGACACTTTCGAACAATTCTACAGCTTACTAAAACCCATTCAATTTTCAGGGTATTTTTTATAGAAATGCAGCTTAAAAATCAATGTAAAATACGTAGGTACAGTTAAAATCTAAACTTGAGTTGAGGGTGATGGATTAAACTTCTCCGGAATTATTTTTCAAGCATTCATATATTTAAGATCATTTTTTAAAATTTTATAGCAGCCTTAGAATGTTTCCACTGCTGGAACTCAGGCCTCCTTTCAAGGGGAGGGAATGGGCCGTAATCTACCACGAGGGCCCAATGCAAATTGGCGGATGTCACATGTCTTTGAATTTTTGGTTCTAGGACATGCCGATTTCCTCACGATGTTTTCCTTCACCGTATTGAGAGCAGTGGTGATGAAAATAAATTACACAAAGTAGTGCGCCTGGCTGGGTTTGAACCCGCGACCTACAACTCATAAATCGGAGCCGTTACCACTCGGCCACCACTGCTTAGAAAAAAATTAGAAATAATTGTTTTAGAATGTTGACTGTCCAAAAATTGGTTTTGGGGAGTGTTTTTGAAATGTGAATCGAAATAGTTGCAAAGTCATTAAGTATCGCCTTATTTGTTTACCAGTTTGAATTTATACAAAAACTGTATTGTATTTCGTAAAGTTCATTAGGCTAATCCTAGCAATATGTGATTGCTCGTGCTTCGAAGGTCTTAAGATAACTGTTTACACAAGCTAGTAAAAATATCTAATTGTACCTGATTCTGATTGTACTACTTGATCTCGACAAATGGATGTGCGATTAACGTGGTAGTGTCGAACTACTGTCGCACAATCATTCGTCACACCAACGTGATGTCAAGCTTCAGTGTGTCGCACAAGCGTGCAATCGAACTATGATGAGTCGCAGCACAGTTTTGTCGCACAAGTGTTAATCGCACATCCGTTTGTCGTGCTCACGTAGTTCACTTATTCTACCTTAGTATATTTTTCTTAGGTGGGAAATCATCAAATGACTTCTCCTACTCCAGGTAGACCCGCTCCAGAGACAGTGACAAACTATTACTGACTAAAATCGACCTGTATTCCTTCAGTTTGACGCAAATCTAAATTTCCGTAAACATATCGAGTTACTATGTGCAATAGTGCGTAAATCTATATATATAAAAGGAGAAACTGACTGACTGACATATCAACGCACAGCCGAAACTACTGGGACTAGGATCATGAAATTCTGCACAAGGCTTCTTTTTATGACGTAGGCGAGCACTAAGAAAGGATTTTCCAAAATTCACTCCCTAAGGGGATTGAACGGGGGTCCAAAATTTGTATAAAAAAAACCTATTTTCAAGCGGGCAAAGCCGCTGGCAGAAGCTAGTCTATCTATAGATAAAAAAGTGAAATACCACTCACTGATTGATCACGGAATCTCAGAAACTATAACACCTACAAACTTGAAATTTGGCACGTAGGTTCCTTATAGGGTGAAGACATCTGCTAATAACAGATTTTACGAAACTCCACTCCTAAGGGGGTAAAACGGGGGTTGGAAGTTAGTATGAGGAAACCTATTTTCACGCGAGCGAAGCCGCTGACAGAAGCTAGTCAACGTATATTTTTAAGAACCTACTTCACATAGCCGACAATAAGTTAATTAAACAGGTTTATTTAGCTTTGGATCAATCTGTTCTCACCTACTGTATTACTGCATGGGGTGGAACTGCAAAGACCATCTTACTTCCTCTACAACGTGCTCAAAAAGCAATTCTAAAGGTTGCAACCTTCCGCCCTTTTAGGTTTCCCACACAGCATCTAAAATACTAACAGTAGGTCAACTATTTATATTGTTAATACCTAAACTGAAACAAAAGTATATTGTGATTGTAAATGTTTTTTTTTTTTGCTTTAGTCATATCCTTGCTGAGGCGGGATGAAAAGTTACGTGTTCCACTCGAGTGCAAAGATTTTTCACCTCGACCTCACCAGAATCAAAACAGTAGTTTTGTCTCTCGCTAACACTCAGTATTCAAATTTTTATTTAACAGAATTTTAATTATAAATTGCACAACGTACTTTATCAGCACTCTGAGCTTCCTTTTGATCCAGTACCTTCAACTAGGAGGAGGAAAGATTTGGTTTGCACTTAACCACAGACGAGACATGCATTTGCTCATAGATTTTATGTATTTTTAGGGCGTTTTTTGTACAACAAGCTCAACAAATTACTAGATATTATATATAGCATAAATTATATTAAATTTAGTAAATTAATACCGGAGTATCTACTGAATCATAATCACACAGACACAGAGAAACTATTGGAAGTTGAAGTATGATTGTAGGTTTAGTTTGTATGTTATTATTCTGTAATTTCTGAATACATGCACCCCTAGTGACTAGTCTTGTCAAGTGATGACCCGAAACACAGGTTTTATAAACCTAGCTCGGGCAACTCGCTAAATATACATAATTCTAAGTTAAAATAAATTTTCCTTTAGTCCTTAAATATTGATAAGTTACTTATAGTTACTCCTTGGGCACTAGCAAAATTATTTGTTTTAGATTTAAATGTGGCTGTTACATGTAATAATATTGTGTAAAAGATTAAATAAAGATTATTATTATTAGTTACCCTTTCCGTTCCAGGAACACGTTAACACTTTCGCGCCACCCGCAACCTAGTTTTAAAGTACCTAAAATATCTAAGTATGCTGTTTAAGTTGGGAATTCATCCAATAACATCTCCTGCCCCATCGTGCCAGACTTTTACTCACTAAAACTCACTCCTATTCCTTCTTTGCCCTCGTTCCAGGGCCCTGGGGTTCTCTTTCGCATCATCCCAGGGGCCCAACCCGGCAGGGGCTTCGACCCTGCTGGGCCCCTACGGTTGCTGACATTTCCTTGAGGCGAAACATTCCTTAGTTACTTATCTTAGGAGCTTTAGTATTTTTTTTATATATTGCCTGTTTGCTTCGACAGCGTGATAAGTCCAATAATACCATTATGGGACTTATCTTGATGTCGAAGTAGAGATGCGTATGTAATAGTTTTGCTGTAAAATCAAGAATTCAAGATTCCCTTCTGCTATCTCTTAAGCTTCCTCATATTAATTTTGAAATTACTATATATTATATTAATAACAAAGGTCACTTATAGCTATAATATCGTTTGAATTTATTACCTACAAGCGATTAAAGTATCGGCCCTCAGAAAACATTAACATCAATGAACAACTATAAGCTGTAAACTTCAAACTCCATGAAGTATTTTAAGGCCAATCAAAGCAAAACATTTAAGCATAGGTTAGTATAATATTTCGCAAGCATTCGCTCCAACATTCACTGATTGATCAATACTGTAGCAACAGGCTAGTAACACGTGTCTCGTTACAACACCTATTAATTTTAACTTTATAGTACCACTAGCTCCTGCACGCGGCATCGTCAACGTTAATAGTCTTTTGTTATCCCAAAGGTATGTCATCGTTATCTAATAACAAAGTCAGGCTGTGGTCAGCTGTAAACGAAGTCGAGCTTTGGAGATACCTCCAAAGCTCGACTTCGTTTACAGCTGACCAAAGGCAGACGTCTCGTCGTTACGACGCAGAGAAAAAGACAAGTCCACTGAGTATTAAGCTAGTGATGACAATATACGGTTCCAAAGCGTAATCGTTCACAATGTACCTCATCAGACAGCTTAAAGATACCCAAAGAGCAATGGAGAGGGCTATGCTCGGAGCTTCCTTGCTTGATAGAAGATATTCTCAGGAGAATCAGAGATACGGACATAGCCCTAGGAATCATAAAACTTAAGTGCCAGTTGGGAGGGCACTTTGCTCGCAAAATAGATGCTGGATGAGGCAAAAGACGCAGCGTTGGAAGGCCTCCCACAAGGTGGACCGAAGGGTCGCAGGAATCCGATGGCTGCGAGACACACAAGACCGGTGTTGTATGTGTGTCGCAGCCGACCGTGATATCCAATGACCGGTCACTGAACGTCTTTCGACTGAAAAAGATGATGACGATGTGCATAGGTTACTATTTTCTTGGGTCAATGTGCCTCATACAGGTTCTACCTGGGAGAAACATACTAGTGGGATAAAAAGTATTCTATGTTCTAACCCTAAGGCATTAGTTTTAAACGATTCCATTTAATTATTGTTAAAGCGTGAAAACGTATCATACAGACACGCTTTTGCATTTGTAATATTATGGGCCTAAATGCAGTTTATCTTATTAAACTGTTTAAAAATGTGCTACAAGGTCGAGTATGCACGTAAATGCAACTTAGAAATCTAGAAGTGTGCTAAATAGTTGATTATGGTATTATTATCATTTGATTTCTTATTTCATTAATAATAGGCTCACGTTTGACTGCTATCTGACCATGGTAAACGATGATGTGATCAACGATGGAGCACGCTTGCTTAGAACTAACTTTTTACTCTTGACTTAAATTCCTCCAGGACCTTGTAACAATCAGGAAATGGACTCTGCGAGGGAATTGCACTCCTTAACTGTAACCAAAGTGAATGTGTTCCCAAAACGTTTTTTTGTGCCTGAGTAGGATGTCCAGCATGTACCGGTGCTGCATCATTGTACGTCTAGTGGTCCAATGATGGAATGGACGTCGTGAATTTAATATACTTTTGTTACTTTGGTGTAATAATTCCAGATATCATAGAAATTATTAGGTAACTGTTTAGTCAAACTTATAAATCGTAGGTAAGTATCATCTGCTTCCATTATCAATTTAACTGTGTGCCTGACAGACTCGTAAGGTATTACAAAGTCACCCTATTACATTAAACAGTTGCACTTATACCATCCATATTCGATTTCTTTGTGCCACAATTTTTAATATTGCAAAACGTCATTTGACGTGTTTATAATTTCAATAAGGATGTAGTGTGGCCGAACGTGGGATGACACTTTTATTATAATGTACGAGTACTAAGAAAAACACTCTTCTTTGCAAATTACACATCATTATAACACGCATTTCTACCTCCAAGCATTCAATTTTGATCATATTGCGTAGCATGATCGGGCAATTGATTACATTATACGTCACAAGCCGGCAATGTAATACAACCTACATGTGAGCTGGTTGCAGTTGGAAACGTAATCAGACACTGGGACCATCGATAAAAGTCAATACACAGTAATTAAATGACACGAAAAAAAAATACAAGGTTATTTAATTAGAACTGCGATTACTTCTCGTAGCATTGTGTTACAATAAAACTGATCTGATTAAAATAGATATAATATTTTTTTTTTCAAATTGGACAAATTGTCATCGTCCCATATTTTTAAATTTTAATTGTTGGTTGTGCACAAGTTCTTCTATTTTAATAAAATTATGAGTATCGTTTTGGCTACTGTTACCATTTGCTAACGAAATCTCCACATTTATCATTTCATTATTTGAAGTCTTGTGTTGAAACACTTCTGTTGAAACAGTAGAATTGTCCATTTCAGTTGTATTTTCAAGTCTAATTGTTTCATTTTCAAATGTCTTTTTTTCCGCCTGCATATTATAGTCCGTATTATTTGCTGTTTGAAGGCTGTTAAGATTCGTTTTGGATTGCTTCGGATTGCTTGTGTTATTTGGTTCTTTTAAAATGTCCCCTTTTCCTATGTCTTTGGCTTTTGTGTCAGAATAATTATACATTAATTTACTTTGGTTATAAAATAACACTACCGGTTTATATACATGTTTGCAAGACATTACTGTGGACTTGTTGTATGCAACGTTACGTTTTGTGATATTATCAAGGTCGACAATATTTGCTTGTGTCAAGTTATTTTTAACTTCAGTTTCTGCTATTACATGATCATCGGATTCATTAACAGTGACAAAGTCGTTCGGCATTACACTTATAATAATATTTTTAGCTAGTTTAATTCTTTTAAACTGATCATTATTTTTTGTCTTCATGGACATACTGCATTTGGGTGTATCTGAATGATTTCTATTTTCTGTGGTGTTGATTTTTTCTTCTGATACCGCTTCTTTAGAACCTATTTTAATTTCGACATTGAACTTACCACTGGCATCTGAAATTTTTAAAACAATCGAATTCAGATCACCTTCGCGTTCATCATCACTAACGGATCTTTTACACATAAGTGTGTCTCCTTGTGTGGCGTTTTTGGACAGTATTGGTGTTGAAGATTTATTCTGGACTTCGGTTACATTTGAAATAATATTATCTTGTGGACTTCGTTTTGTTTCATTAATGGGTGGTGAAGTCTCTTGGTATGAAGGCCAAACTGGAGGCACAACTCTTTTTGGGGGTGTATTTAAATCGTTCAGTTTTCTTCTGGGAGGCAGTTTTGGTACATAGGCGTCACTATTCCATACTCTTCTTAGATCTTTTACTTTCTGAAAGTATGAATAAGAATTTTATGTTTTTTTTCTTCTTAAATTTTGTTAATAAAAATAGTATGTAAATAATCATAATAAAACAAGTTTCGACAAAGTGGATTGTTCAATACAGGCAAGTTTTGCCTAAAAGGGTACTTTAAATACTAGATCTACGATGCAGTTGAGAAAGGAAGTTATTATTATTATTGCTTTTGTTTAGTATATACGTCCTACTGCTGGGCAAAGGTCTCCAAAACCTTTTTCAAATTTATTTGACGCCCAAACCCTCCTCGTATTAATAATTAAAAACAATAAGTAAATTTATCAGTCGATTCAGTCAATCAGTCAAAACTAACACCAGTTAAAAAAAAAAATAACTCATTTTGTATTTTACGCTTGCAGATATTTTTGCGACTGTTTAAAAAAAACTTTAATTGTAGTTTTCCTTGCTATCGGCAAAGAAAGTAATGTAATTAAAAAACCACGTCTTAACTTATGTCTGATGATGAAAAACTTTTTACTATAAAATACTTATATTCATGACAAATGGTCAAATGATATCTGCCGGTAGCTTCGCCTGCACGAAAAAAGAAAACTATATAAAGGAAACCAACATAATCCTGTCTTTTCTAAGGTCTAAAAAATCTCTATGCTAAGTTTCGTCAAAACTGGTTTAACTGTTCAGGCGTAAAAGTGTAACAAACGAACAGACAGACATAGTTACTTTTGAATTTATAATATTAGTATGATAAGGATTCCGTACCGCGTTTGCTTCCTGGTCTTGCGTTTTGTCGGGGTCTACTGATGCATTTTCAGATTCCAGTGGCGGTGGATCAACTGTTCTTATGAGATGGATCATGACTCCGAACAGAATAAGTGTGATGATGATGCCAAGTACTAATAGTATTTTAAGCCTCATCCTAGGGAAGTAAGATATATATTTAGTACAATTACGGGCTTCTACTATAGGCACATATCGCACCTTTAATTCCAATTCGTCCGATTATAATTTAGGTGTCTTCAAGGCTAGAGTGAATAGGCTCTTAATGAACTAGTGTGCCTCACCATCAACGATTGCATCACTGTTTATCATCAGGTGGGATCGCAGTCAAGCACCAGTTTATATCAATAATAAAAAAAATACTATAACACTGAACAAAAATTTTCAGTTGTTTTTACCGCCATCTAGTTCAAACTCGAAGAAACTAATGTTTCTACTGATTTAGGTGTCATTCTGGCCTCATAAATTCAGCCTACTTTTGAATATTGCAACATTTACGCACTGGTCAAATCTTTAAATGGCTCTCCTGAACAAATCGAATTTTAAGTTTCGTGCCAGTATTAGAATGAGAGTGCGATATATTCCAATCCAGGACCTAAGTCTACCCGTGTACTAATTTTATCCAAAACCTTTCAGTTATTGTGACATGATCGAGTAACAAACTTCTGCACTTTCACATTTATAAATTTAATACTATAATAATTATGAAAACAGAGAGTGTGAGTTTTTGTATGACTGGATTATAGAAACCCACCATCGTCGTGGAAAATCACGTGCAAAAGTCACAGTCTTTTTTCATAACCATGTTGGGGTCTGTTTCTTGTGTAGTGGTATTGAGAACTACTAAGATGTAAAGGGGAATGAAAATTTGTCATACATAGCTGCATATAATTTTGTTTTCTTTTCAACAAAAGTGAAACCTAGGCCTTATTTTATAGGACTGTATGAGAAATCAATAGCAAAAAGAATTATGTCTACCAACCGTAACCAAACGAAATTAAAGACTATTTAGTAGATTGCTATTGTTTTCATCAGGTTTATTTTTTTTTAATAAAAATACTCCATGTTTAATATTTTAATTTTCCCATTGTTAAATATACTTGACGGTAACTCTTATTCTCTAATAAGAGTTACCGTCAAGTATATTTAATTTAGTCCGCGTCCTTCACATCCGTATACATCGCTGGGTGTGTTAGGGGGACACCTAATATTGCAAAAAAGCTGTATACGTAACGTCGTAACGTATATTATAAGAAAAATAGGTAACGCCTGACAAAAAGATACTAGCAATGCTTCTATAGGTATCTTCGTTCGGTTACCGTTTAAAGACTTGGTTCTTTTTTCTATTGATTTCTCGTATTGTCCTCTAGGACAGACTTGAGGCAGTGGTGGCCGAGTGGTAACGGCCTCGACTTATGAGTTGTAGGTCGCAGGTTTAAACCCAACCACATTACTTTGTGTAATTTATTTCATCACCACTGCTCTCAAAACGGTGAAGGAAAACATCGTGAGGAAATCGGTTATCCATCGGCGGAAAATAGGATATCCTAGAACCAAAAATTCGAAGACATGTGATATCCACCAACCCGCACAGAGCCCGCGTGGTGGATTATTGCCCATTCCCTCTCCTAGAGAGGAGGCCTGAGTCCCAGCAGTGGGAAAATTAAGAGGCTGATTATGCTATGCTTATGCTATTGTCCTCTAACATATAACTTAGGTTTCGTTTCTGGCAAAAAGAAAAAAGTAAATCATGCCAATAGTTTGCATTGGCTTTTGAAACCTAAAATTTTTTTGCCAAAATTTCATGGAGTTATCAAAACATTTTTATTTGGAACTAGGAAATAGGTTTCTCCATACAAAATTTGGAACACCGTTCCATCCCTTCAGAGCGTGAATTTTGGAAAATCCTCACTTAGACTTGCGCTCCTAGTCCCAATAGTTAGGGATTAATAGCCAAGAGCCTCGAACAACATCTGAGAAGGCTCTCGTTTGGCAGCTGGATCAAAGGCCTGATCCAGAAAGCAGTACTCCTGGACACGGCGCGCATAGTTAGGAGATTCCTCTCTCAGGAGCCCTGACCGCCGGGTAGCTTGGACCCTGTTCCCGATGCCGGTGGGGTACTACTTTTATATTTTTAAATGTTTTTTAATGTGCTTTTTTTTTAAGAAATGTTTAAAAATTTAATGAATATGTATAAAATAAATAAATGGAATAATAATAATATTCCAGAACTATCACGCAACGCCGTCTAGTCCCTGATAAAACTAGACAACTGATAAATATACTTATATATTTCTAAATACATACATATAGATAAATTACACCCAGACACAGAACAATTGATCGTGCTCATCACACAAATATTTGTCCTGGGTGGGAATCGAACCCACGACCTTCGGCATAGCAGTCAGGGCCACTAATCACTAGACCAACAGGCCAGTCAATAATGATGAATATATCTATGAATTGCGTTTCAGGAAATCGACAAGGTTTTTGACTACCGATACTTGAACAGGTCTGATTTGGACTTACAGTCGTGTTGCTAAGTACATTGGCGATTCTTCTTCTTCTTCTTTTCGTGTCGATGTACTCTAAATTTTATCTGACCAGTATTTCGCAACCTCTACGGCTCTGTTATTGGCCTCGTATTGATCCTGAAAACTGCAGTTGTTTGTGCAGTATGGACAACATAGCAAATGACGCATGTCCTGTGCAGCGGCTCCACACTGGCACTGTGTTAGAGAGATTGTATTCTTACTGACTGACATATTAACGCACAGTCGAAACTACTTGAACTAGGACCGTGAAATATTGCACTCAGTTTCCTTTTATGACGTGGGCAACACTAAGAGCGGATATTCCAATTTTTTTTTTAGTTATGATAGGCTCGCTTTTGACCAACATCTCACCTGGTGTTAAGCGATGATGTGGTCGACGATGGAGCACGCTTGCCTATAGAAGTAGCCTATTCACTCTTGACTTAAAGACCCTTAAGTTGTAGCTATCAGGAAACACAGACTCCGGCCCCCTAAAAGAATGAAACGGGGGTTCAAAGTTTGTATGGAGAAACCTAATTTCACGCAAGTGAAGCCGCAAGAAGAACTTAGTACCTTATGGAATAAATACTGGACAATCGTGTGTCGCATTAGAATAATTGAGTTCCTGAACTACGAAGGACGCGGCATTTTCGAAAGAGCGTGTACATCTTACCAACAGATTGAGATATCATAACGTCATAATTGCTAAATTGTTACATTATTGCAATAGAAGCTGAACAGCCTAGTTAATTTTACTACATGCAACGGTCTGTAGATAAACCAATTAATATTAGACTAAGCTCAGGAAAACCTATTTTTAACTCGCATATATCTCCGGACTTGTGGACTTCTCTAAGGCGTTCGATTCCGTCAAATGGCCCAAACTCTGAGAAACGCTGACGGCGATGGGTGTTCCAAAACACCTGGTACACCTTCTGCGAAGACTGTATAAGAATGGCACAGCCTCAGTACGCGCAGATGACAATCCAATCACTTTCACCCCAGCGCCGGAGTCCGTCAGGGATGTATTATTTCTCCACTACTGTTCAATGTGTACACAGAGCACATAATGAGGATTATACTTGAAGACTGAACAGATGGCATCTCAATTGATGGCTTGAAGATCTCCAACTTGCGATATGCTGACGATACCACTTTGTTCGCCACCAGTGCCCAGCACATGGAACATCTTCTTGGCAAGATGGAACGCGTTAGCCTTGAGTTCGGACTTAAGATAAACTGGAATAAAATGAAAATGATGATTGTCGACCGCATGAATAACAATTCTCCAGAAATTACAAAAATTACTAATTGTGATGTGGTGCAATCATATATTTATCTGGGAGCCTTAATTACTAACAACGGTGGATGTATCGACGAAGTGAAGAGGCGTATGGCAATTTCCAGACCGATGGACCAGCTAGTTCGGGCACTTGTATTTCCCATATTCTTGTACGCCGCAGAAACGTGGACCTTATGGGAAATAGAGACGAAGAAGATAGACGCCCTAAAGATGTGGTGCTGGAGGAGAATGATTGGAGTATCGTGGACTGAATTCCGTACCAACGAGTCTATACTTCAAGAACTCGGCATCAAGCAGTGTTTTTCATCTTTGGTACAGTCTCATATTCTCACGAGCGACTTGGGGTCCAGGGAAAGGTTGAGGGTACCAGGCCACGAGGAAGATCGCCTATGAGGTGGACTGACCAGATTAAAGCGGCAGCAAATGGCTTATCATCACTGCACGAATACACGAGGAAGGTGGCCAACAAAGAGAAGTGGGTGTTGTGAAGCTTGCCACCAACACTTGAAGTGATGACTAAGACCACTCTGTCAAGAGTGATACCGACAAGGAAGGAAGGAATGTCTCCGGAACCATTGTCAAAGGTGATGCTCTCGAGATTACTTGTGATTTTTAAAGAATACGTTTCGTCATCATCATCCACAGCTCAATTTTACCGATTGCTAGGTAGAGACCTCTTTTGTCATGTGCCAACTCATAAATGCTATACTCCCGTCTGCCCTCATACAACTGTTACCAGCTATGGCAACTATATCGGCTTCCTATTTCGCTACCAGACGACCAACACACCTATCAGTTTTAGGACGTCTGGTACGGTTGGCGCAGTGGTTAAGCAATTGGCTGATGCGCTGCATGCCGTGGGTTCCATTCCCGCACTTGGAAGTTCTATAAATATTTAATACTGGCTATTGCCAGCGGCTTCGTCCGCGTGAATGTTGGTTATTGCAGACGCCAAGTCAAAAACGAACAAAAAGTAGCCTATATCAAGTTCAAGCTTCCTCCAAACCAAATTTTATCCAAATTGGTTCAGTGGTTTAATCGTTAAAGTGCAACAGACAGACAGAGTTACTTTCACATTTATAATTTTATTAGTATGGATTTGATAGGGTCTAGTTGTCTTGTGTATGTAACTTCAAATTTTTGTGAACGCATCTACTTTTGTATAATACAGGAGTTATACCAAATAAAGTGAAAAAAGTGTAATTTTTTTTAGAACGATTTTCTAAAAAAAAATTGCTGATTGGTTAGGACGCTCAGTAAGCTAAGAAAAGGGTAACACTTTTTTTTGAGGTGGCATTTCATCTAATATCTTCTTCCGCTCCAGGGTGGAACAAGAAGCCAGAATGTTACTCACTAAATTCCACCTGTGTCTTTCAGTTACCCTTTGCGTTTCAAACCCACGATCATTCTTTCAAACGTTCACTCAACCATGAAATGGATAATTATGCTTGGAATCTACTTAAGAGCATCCTTTTCGAGGATCATTTTCATACAAATGCTCTGACAGGAGTATGATGATAATTACACATCTTTCTCTAGATATTTTGGATACACAACTAAGTTGTGGATATTATCTAGGCATCTATAGAAATCAAAACTTAAAATTGTGTAAAACTAATCTAGTAAAGACCTTTGAAAATCTGCTGTTTTAGATGAACTTTGGCCCTCTATAGTGTACTCATTTATTAAAAATATAAAAAAGTAAATCAATGGAAGCCTTGCACATTTAATTGAGATGACAATATTTCTGAAGAACTTTTAAGGATTAAAAAAAATACGTATTTCCTGGAACAAGTTTTGTGAAATAATCGAGTAAATCACGGAATTACCGAATGCCAGCTGAGATTTTAGGCGTTAACTCTCTTTTTTTGTATTGCCTCTTCTACAAACATCACGTTGGATTGCGTTAGATGAAGCAGAAAGCTTTTAAGCCATGTTCAATGTTGACGATAGGTGAGAAAATCCAATCTTAAGGCATCAATTCCAGAATGAAATGATCCAGCCGTCTAAAGTCCAAACTACAGTAGTCAATATATTCGTAACTCACGGAAGCAAGTTAAATATAAATAAATAAATATAATATTCCACAACTATCACACAACGTCATCTAGTCCCAAACTAAGCAGAGCTTGTACGATGAGTACTAGACAACTGATAAACATACTTACAATATAATATATTATAGATAGGTAAACTACAGACACAGGACAATTAATCGTGCTCATCACACAAACATTTGTCTTGGTTGGGAATTGAACCCACAACCTACGGCATAGCAGTCAGCCCCTAACCACTAGACCAACAGGCCTGTCAGAGTTGTAGTGGTAATTTTACCTCGGCCTGCAGATGCCGGTTTCGTCCAAAAAGTCAGACGACGAGGGAGTATTCAAATGTCGAGGATTTCTAGAGTATTCTTGTCGAGGCATATTTTATGGGGACCACCGGAAGCACAGCACCTATTTGAAAATTTCTATCTTTAACGGTTAATTATTCAAACAGATATATGCTATTATTGCATAGATAACTTTTCAACCTAGGCAAATCCAGTATGGACTGACTGTAATATACATTTGTAAGTTGTCGCCAACGCTACCACTTAGTGCTGAAGATTTAGTTAAACCACAGTTCCTTTATCGTAGGATACAACACTATACGCAGTGTGTGATATCGGAAATATTTATATGTATGTAGAACGTCTAGAATGATCTCTTGTTCCGTCGCTTTTTTTTTTTAAGGTGGGAAATCATTCAACGACTTCTCTTGCTCTAGGACGCAGCGGGAGGAGACTTTTACAGACTAAAACCACACCTATGTCCACGATGATGACACCCGGGCATATCTTCCACACGAATCAGGTGCAGGAAGCTCCCGAACTTACCATTTCCGGTGAGGACCTATGTCATTTGAAAGGAGAGGACGCCTTGACGTCTTTCCAGCCATTCCTCGAAGAGAGCGACTTACCACCATTATTATGACATGCCCAATTCCGTCGCAGTATGCGATTAGCTTGGTGCATTCTGATCAAAAAACCAAAGTTGTAACCACAGTCATTTAAATTTATTTGGACACTGTTCACTGTTTTACATTGTTTCCGCAAACGTGTTTTCACGCATTGCTTACCTGGTAAGATGTTAACCAATAATAATTATATTGTATATAAAATAATCGTAAAAATAAACAAATAAATATTACTACAAAAGAAAGACAAAGGGAATGATTACACAACTGTTATGTAATGACAGTGACGTGATAGTTCCAAAGACTAAAGAATTACCGGAGACAGTTTAGAATACAGAAGAATACAACTTTTTCAATACACTTACTAGAAAAACCGCTCTTATCCCTACCGTTTTTAGGCACGCAATTTACCGATTTTCGCACTGGTGTGATAAAATGCGCGAGCTCGCCCCAGCCACAATCACTACATAGTATAAAACAAAGTCGTTCCGCTGTCTGTCTGTCCCTATGTATGCATTTTTAAAACTACACAACGGATTTTAATGCAGCCTTTTTTAGGGTCCCGTAACCAAACGGCAAAAAACGGAACCCTTGTAGATTCGTCATGTGTCTGTCTGCCCGTCCGTCGTCGTTGTCGTCGTCGTCGTCGTCGTGTCGTCGCTGTGACATATGTCACAGCCAGTTTTTTCCGAAACTATAAGAGCTAACTGTTGAAACTTGGTAAGTAGATGTATTCTGTGAACCGCATTAAGATTTTCACAAAAATTTAAAAAAAAAAACAATAAATTTTGGGGGTTCCCATACTTAGAACTGTTCATCATCTTCCTGCCCTTGTCCCGTGCTATTTAGGGTCGGCGCAACATGTTTAGATAAGTTCTAGAACTGAAACTCAAAAAATTTTTTTTTCATCAAACCCATGTGTTAAACTTAGTCCACCATCCTTAGAAGTCCACTATATTTGATTTAGAGTGCCATCACTTTATTTTGGACCTATTCTCAGCAAGCCCTTTCATTTGATACCCCTATTGTAGAAGAGTGCATTAAAAAGAACTAGTCCGCCATCTTAGGTATTCCGCCATGTTGGATTTAGAATGACGTCACCATACACACACACAGACACACGACGCTTGCATTGTCATCCAAACTAAAAATGTATACAAAATTTCAGCTCAATTGGTTGAAGATATCAGCTTCAAAATTGAGTTACAAGATTCCATCCGAACAAAAATTAACTACATACGTACATTGTATGTTAAATAAAAGCTTATAAAAAGAAGTGTATTACATCAAAACGTTTATTTCAATATACCAATACTTATCACATACAATAGTAACACCTAGTTTATGAACATTATGCTGGATCTGTTCCAAAGCTGGGAGAACTCAATGACCATTTCTTGAGGCTGCAAAACGACGTACAATCACTGAGAAAGATTTTCAGAAAATATTTACATTATGATGTGTTTCTATGAACTCGTTTCTCGCAACAATTACGTAGATGTTCCTTAGTTCGATTCCCACCCAGGACAAATGTTTGTGTGATGAGCACGGTCATTTGTTCTGAGTCTGGGTGTAATTTTATCTATATATGTATGTATTTAGAAATTTATAAGTATGTTTATCAGTTGTCTAGTACCCATAACACAAGCTCTGCTTAGCTTGGGACTAGACGGCGTTGTGTGATAGTTGTGAAATATTATTATTATTAGTTACCCAACTGCCAAAAAGTATGATTGTGGTTTGTGCGTATGATTGCTGAGGTTTATAATTAATGATGATGTGTATGTACCTATTATTGTATTCTTATCTATAGTTTATTATTATCTTCTTGTATTCGCCTTTTCTCCCTCTTTTATTGCTCCTACCACTATATTTCTCCACATCACCCAAAATTTGACTATTAATGGTAAATCTACACTAATTATATTTTTTTTATATTTTTTTGTTTTTGGGATTTTATCTCTGAAAGCACTGGTCCGATTGTGAAATTTTTTTACCAGATAGAAAGCTGCTTTAATCCTGAGTGACATAGGCTCTATTTTATGTTCGCGGGTGTAGCCACAGGCAAAAACTAGTAAATAAATTAATTATGCATTCCTTCCTTACCAGTGCCTCCCGACCACGTCCACGTTCCACATCGATCTTTATCATATGAGCTGCTTTTTCTGGTAGCTGCAGAAGGTCAGGATCCACTATGGTCATGAGGTACAGGAACGTGATGAACAGACCTATCACCAGGGAGGCATACACCAGGAAATAGAGGACGTATCGCATTTTCTCTTAGCTGCAAAAAAAAAAATCATTAAAAAAAAAGTTAAGAAACTAAAAAGTTTCAAAGAAGTCACTTTACGAGCAACATGATGTAGTTGGTGTATATCAAATAAGTGTAAACATAGATTTGTTCCAACCAACTGCATCAGACTGCTTGAAAAGTGACTTACCCCCGATTTCTGATTTTAAGCTTTTGAGTATTTCTTAAACTCCACTTTAGCCGGACGGTCGGACGGCGAGCTACCAGGTTAGCTCGCCGTCCGACCGTCCGGTAACCGTCCGGAACGAGCCCAAGTTGTCGACGGCGCGTAGTGTTCCACGCGCGCCTCAAAGAGATGTCAGCAAAAACCAGCGGCCCAGCAGGATCGAAGCCTACTGGGGCCAAGGGTCTGATTCTGAAAGGGAGATTCGACCCTGGTATGAAAGGCAACAAAGGAACAGGAGTGGGTTTTTAGTCAGTAAAAGTCTGAAACCCCCTACCGCTCCGCCCAAGAGCGGGGGAAGTCATTGGATGATTTTCACACAGAAAAAAAAAGCCTGAAAACCTGTCAAAATTTGGCCAATTCAAGTAGAGTTTAAAACGTTTAACGTTTAACGCTTAACTCACAATACTCAAATCAGAAAACCGCCTTTATTTAAGGTCCATTTAAGTTTCCTTCCGCAAGCCTAGCCAAATTACGAACGTTTCGTTTCGATTATCTTTCGTCAATCGCCTCGAGTCGGCCACGCCTCCGATTCCTTTGTTCTGACTACGTGACTGAGCGTTGAGATGACGTCAGAACAAAGGAATCGAAGGCGTGGCCAACTCGAGGCGATAGTCAGGTATGGATCACATTTGTTGATAATTATTCGCATTCTATCTAATTCGTACGTACGTAACCTAAGGTAGGCGCCAGAAGTCTATTAACCCACCTACATTCATAGAAATTCTTAATTTCAAAAACGGTACTAAAGAGAAAGTTGCCTTGAATGGACATCTATCGTGATCCTTTACATTTTCTCGTAATGAAAAACATTTTCATTGTTTATTTTTCGATTACATACGCAGATATATTAGGAAAAGGTCAATGTACTTTAATCCAAATTTATCTGGTGCCTACTATACTTACGCATGTTCGTACAAAATAGCTATCATTCGTAGTTTAAATGCGAACCAATGACAAAATTTATTTTGTCATTTAATGTGCTTCAGTTCAGGCCCTTAATGTTATGGCGTCAACTTGAGAATTCACTTTTGTATTTTGAAGATGTGTGGAGAGTGATGAGGGATACGAAAGAATTATAAAGAAATTTTCTTCTTCATGAAAATAATATTGTTTTAATAATATTTATTACCTTACGCGTAGGTTTCTAACCCTAAAAACTGTGCACTTTATTTATTTTCCGTTCGATCGCAGTAAAGATATTTATTGTTATGAAAAATTAACTTTTCACTTTTCTTAAAAGAATTACGGAATCGCTGGAATCGAATGGAATATTCAAGGAACGTAAATAAATTTAACTTCAATATTTATTATTACGTAAATTCCTTGGAGATATTTAAGAATAGGTATTGACAGTTTGACATACATTCTGTCAGACGTGTCAGACAAAAACGAGAGACAATAATATAAAAAAACTTTTTACAAAAAAAAAATACAACCGACTTCAAAGTAAAAAAAATACTGAAAAGTGCAAAATAACTTTAATTTCGGAAGTCGATGTTTCTATAATAGTTTTGTCTCTTCGTTATTTAACAATTTCTATTATGAATTTACCAATTAGGACAAATTTTCATGGACAATTTTGGAATTTCGTTTTTTTTTACTTTTGACTACAAAAATATTATCAGGGTACGGATGGAGCCCCGTTTTTTTGTACTAATTAAAAAATAGGGGTGTAGTATATACCTTGCAAATTTAATCAAGACTCTGAGTGACGCAATTTTTTTACAAAAACTTTCAGTTTAAAAAAAAAACATGAATTTCCTTTCCCTTTTATGAAATATTCCAGTAAATAACGGAATTAACAAATGCCAACAGAGCGTTCAGGTGTTATCTCTTTTTTCTCTTTGCTTCAAAAAAAATGCGTTGAACTGTGTTGGAAGAACCAACAAGCTTTTAAACCATTCTCAGGTTAACGATAGACGGGTCCGAAGGGCCCTCTTAAGTGCTGATTCGGTCCAAAAGATGGTGTCAATAGATATTTATTTTGCTCCTGATAAATAACGAGTTTTCCCAGAAGATGGGTCTTGAAGGTTGGGTGAGTTGGACCGCTTTAGAATAACAAGTGAGAGCCTACGTTTTTTACATAAATAGCATGTCATAATACACTGGGCCGCAAAAATAACAGGTCAGTTATAAAAATTACAATAACTTCCAAAGTTAAATACGAGTACATAGATCGCTCGTATAAATAATACTTATTTTGAATCTCAAAAGAGGTTTCATTTGTTCAAGTTTCAGTTTATAAAACAGATTTTCTGTTAGTAGAAATTTCAAGAGACCTGTGTGAATAACAGAAGATCAACGAGGTGCCCCTTGGTATGCTATTTGCTAATCTTCTGACAGATTACTGACCCTTCTGACCCTAGGTGGTCCAGACGCCTCCTGCCAGAGACTCTATGCAGGAATCGTTAGGTTCATGGCCCTTTACGGGGCGCCGGTATGGGCGCCGTTGCTACGAAAGCGACTGGCGGCCAAGCTGAATGCATGCCAGAGGTTTATGGCCATAGGTACGGGGATACCACACGGTTTCCCTTGGAGCAGCGAGCCTCCTTGGTGACCTGCCACCATGGGATTTGGAGGTGACAGTTTTTTTTTTTGCACTATCTGCGCGTGGAGGTGCAACGCCGGGGCAAATTCCGCTGCCGCACCAATTTGCGGCATGGCGGACAGAGTTCTGGCGGGATCAATGAGATCCCGCCAGAACTCTGTCCGCAGAATGATGATACCGACTGGTGCAACCTAATGCTGGGCACGCCATAACTATGGAGGTAAGTACTCTCTTTGAGGAGTGGCTTGAAAGATCTTACGGAATCCTCACCTTTCGCATGATGCAGATTCTCACCGGACATGATAAGTTTGGGAGGTTCACAGAGAATCGCCCGGGTGTCACCGCTATGTGGACCGCCCGGAGGACGTGGTGAGCATACGGTAGTCGTGTACCCCGCTTGGGCAGAGCACCGCCGTTTCCTCATGGGGGCGTTCGGTGGCAACAATTTCTCATGCTGGGCTTTGGTACAGGCCATGGTCCGAAACAAGGAGGAATAGCAGGCATTCGCCTCCTTCTGCAAAACAGTAAATCACACAACGCCGTCTAGTCCCAAGCAAAACAGAGTTTGTGTTATGAGTACTAGACAACTGATAAACATACTTAAATTTTCTAAATACATACATATTATATATTCTAGATAAATTACACCCAGACACTGAACAAATAGTTATGCTTATCACTCAAACATTTGTCCTGGGTGGGAATCGAGCCGACGACCTCCGGTATATCAGTCAGGGCTAATAACCACTAGACCAACAGACTAGTCAAAAGTAACGCAAAGGAGGCGGCCGCACGCTTGGGAGAACGGTTTTCACGCCTCACCCGCCGGGATCCCGATCCCGATTACCGGCCACCGTAGGCGCAGGCTTACGGACGGCGAGCAATGGACAGCTCGGCGTCTGACCATCCGGTAACCGTCCGAACCGAGCCCAAGTTCGCGCCTCAAGGCGATGTCAGCAAACCATAGGGGGCCAAGCAGGGTCGAAGCCTACTGGGGCCATTGGTTGGTTCTGAAAGGAAAACTCAGCCCTAGAATGCAAGGCAACGAAGGAACAGAGTGGGTTTTAGTCAGAAAAAGTTTGACACGCCCACAACCAAGGGTGGGTTTTTTTTTATCATAATGTATCAAGTCTTTATAACGTTAATGTGATTATGTATTAATCAGTCACCTACAACATACTACATTTTCAAGTACAAGAACTATCAGAATATTTATCGACCCGGAATTTTTGCGGCCCTGTGATTATGTCACTGTCACTACCGTGGAATAATAAAGATGAAAACTAAATTTGGCAAAAAAAAAAAAACATTTGAAGGAGCACAGTTTTACGACAAAATACCCTCATGTATGAAAAAATACACTCTTCAATGTATAATGTATTCAAGAAGAAATTTAAAAATTCAAAATCCTACATCGAGATACTAGAGTTTTCTGCACGAACATATACAACAGCCCGAAACCAACAATCGAGTAGTCTCCCGGACCAGACACAATACCCGTCTAGTAAGAGGATCCTCCCTTTCAACGGAGGGTTGTGGGACTCCCTGTTTACGCTATTATAGTCAGCGCAGCCTTCATGCAACTACTCGGTACTTCGTGAATTGTGACGTCATCATACATAACATGACACCCGTCATTTTATTTATTTATTTTATACACAGAAGAAGATACATTATCAAATCAAATCAAATCAAATCCTTTATTTGCTTAGAATGTAGGTATTGTACAATACAGATGTTATAAAAATATAGCGTGCCAGGTACATTCTGCTTGAGTTTTGGCATGCAAAATTAAATTATCAAAATGATTAATATTATACAGAATTAAACCATGCCAACGAATCTACTGCCTTATGATCATGGCCTGTGATTCGGCCTGCATATCAAATCAACTAAATAGTTGATTTGATATGCAGGCCAAATAACTTAGCCCAAGCGCTGATACAAACTAGGTCATGATTCATAGCACCAATAGCAGAATCCGCGTCAGCTACAGTACAATGTAGGTAAAGCTGCAAATCGTCTGCGTAAAGATGAAAACTAGAAGAAAGTAATCTCTCCTAATTTCCATCTTTACCAGAGTAATCTCAAAGTTTCTGAAAACACCCATCATCATAACAAGATACCCGTTAGCTTAGTAAGACAGCCGGGACCGAGATCTTGATATTTCTAGGTCTACAGGATGGTTCGAAAGAGTTACCGCAGTCCTGGAACGCAAAAGGTAACTGAAAAAGAAAGTGGGTTTTAGTCGGGAAGTCGGGAGAAGTTAAACGATGATTTCCTACCCTCAAAAAAGGGATAATGTAACGCGCGATTTTGAAATTGCCCGCAACGCCGCGGCTGGGAACCCCGCGGCATCGGTTGGCAATACTGAGACAGAGAATGCGAAATTGAGACGCCTGCCGACGTAACTTTTAGAGACGAAAACTTTATTAATTAACAATTACTAGTTAGTGATAGCATGACGAGTGACAGGGCAGAATAGAAGAAAAAAACGTGTTGCGCCGACCCCAAATAACACGGGACAAGGGCAGGAAGATGATGATGATGATGAATTACTAGTTTCTTGATGTTTAGATGTGTGAACTATTTTATGGGATGTTTGGTGTTAATAAAGTGTTACTGTCTGTATATTAGGGGAAGTTTGAAAGTGGCACCAGTGACTGAAAAGTTGAAAGGGAATCGTTTGTCTTGGTATGGTCATGTGAAGAGGAGGGATGAAACGCATGTTACTAAAAGAGTTATGAGTTTACATGTGGATAGATGGAGAGGGAGAGGGAGACCAAAGAAACGATGGATTGATTGTGTGAAGAGTGATATGAAAGAAAAGGAAGTTAGTGATAGTATGACGAGTGACAGGGCAGAATGGAAGAAAAAAACGTGTTACGCCGACCCCAAATAACACGGGACAAGGGCAGGAAGATGATGAAAGTGTTACTGTCAACTGAACTAAACGTTGTTTTGCTAAAGTATTTAATTTATGTAATGGTGAGTGATAAGCAATCGATACTGAACCCTGAAACTCTTGCAGATTTTGAGATTACAACGGTGGTAAAAAATATACCAATTTTTCAAGACTTGGATATCTATTCTATCAATCATTATATTCAAGGATTTTCTATAGTCGGAAGAGGATACAAGTGCCTTGATCATTATTCTTTCTCTAACACGATTAAAACCTCTTGTATCTGTCTACGCTCTTGAAATTCTAGAAAATAAAATAAAAACAGTGACATTGACACTTTTGGACAAACGTATTTTTTTCATGAAAAATGTTTTATAACTAGATATAAACATTGAATTATTAATAATAAACTTCAGTAGAGGTACCTAAAAAGTGCGTTACTTATTGTTACTAGCTTAATTAGTTAGCCTCGTCACTTTTTAGTTTGTAATCTTATTATTCAGCAAGTTATAATTTTACAAAACTCTTCGCGTGACCAGTGAGGTGACCAGATGGCTAGCCTTTTTTTCAGTGCGCCCGGCTGATAAGATTATCAAGCACTGAACGCATGCTCTTTCTCGGCCCCTATCAACATCTTCACGTGTGCATCGTCACGTTGGATTACCAATTACTTTTACCTACAAGATAAGCGGCAAAACGTTAGTATGCGCGAGCTTGCGGGCGATGAGCAATAGATAAGCTCGCTGTCGCCGTTAACGCTGGAAATTTCTAAAAAGGAAACCCCTTGTGCCTAGAACACAAAAGGCAAGTGAAGGCCAAAGGTGTGGTTTTAGTCAGTAAAAGTATGACACGCTGGCTCCACCCTAGGGCAGGAGAAGTAATTGGATGATTTCTCACAGCATGATAGTTCTTTTACGGAAGATCTATTTAACAGCCTTTACCAGCCTTCACAGAACAGGACAAGTTCTATTTAAGACAATTTAAACGATTGAATCATTACCATCATTCTTTCTTTCCAGTAATGACAAAGGCAAGACACAGCATCACTGACTCTGAGATAGGATCGATCCGGACGGACCGCGCAAGCAAGTTAGGAGCCATCCTATGTCCCACTGTCTGTGCACTCCTCCTCGTGTGTATATTCGCAGTCTCTTTCATCGGCACTAAGCTAGCCTATGACCAATACGACCAGTTCTGCACCAGCCGTCGTTTTGACGTCGCCAAACTGTATATCTTCCCCAATATAACTATAAAAACTCACCCTGTGCAGGTCGTCGACAAAGTGTTTGTTTGATTAATAAATGATTTGACATTTATTATCCTGTATTTATAATTTTACAATCTCTATATATAAAAATATCGTAACAGACTTATATTGAACTAGCTTCTGCCAGCGGCTTCGCCCGCGCGAAAGTTGGTTTCTCCACATAAACTTCCAAACCCCGTTTTATCCCCCTAGGGATGGAGTTTCGTAAAATCTATTCTTAGCGGATGTCTACACCCTTTAGGGAATCTACCTGCCAAATTTTAAATTTGTAGGTGTTATAGTTTCGGAGATTTCGTGAATAATCAGTGAGTGGTATTTCGCTTTTATACATTTAGATAGATAGATATCTATCTAAATGTATAATTTTGTTAAATTAAGTTTAATTTTGTTCAATTAAGTAAATATTGATAAATTGTAATAAAATGTAAAGAAAAAAAATATATACAATCAATTGCTGTTCGCTAGTCTCGTTAAAACTCGAAAACAGCGGTAGTTTAAAAAAAAGAAAAATAAGGATTTTTTTCCCAGTTCAAAAATTTAAAATTGAAAAATATGAGA
Organism: Mythimna pallens; assembly: GCA_961205895.1. Taxonomy (NCBI): domain Eukaryota; kingdom Metazoa; phylum Arthropoda; class Insecta; order Lepidoptera; family Noctuidae; genus Mythimna; species Mythimna pallens. The sequence goes on along the minus strand of OY540828.1, from coordinate 24,117,161 downwards.
AGTAAATAAATTTACATCCGCGCCGGAAATGAAAAATTCGAGAGGTTGTTCCGTATTCTAGCAGAAGAACCGCCCAACTGTACCTTATGCGGATGGTCCGGACGACACGGTGTAGCATACGGTGGAAGACTGCCCCGCTTGGCGGAACTCCACCGTGTCCTCGTGGAGACGAGGGTTGCGGCGACTTCTTGCGTCCGGCCCAGGTTTTCAAATCATGATCGAAACCAAGAGCGAATCAGAAATCAGAAATCATCTTCCAGTTTATAATACGCTTGTCTACATAGTGTGCGTTTAATGCATGCTTTAAATCTGGACTCATTTCGTAGTAGAATCTCAACTGGTATTTTATTATAAAATTTTACACAGTACCCCATGAAAGAACTATGAACTTTAGCCAATCTGAACCGAGGTTGATCTAATTTGTTCCTGTTCCTAGTATTAAAATTGTGCCTGTCACTTATCTTAGTAAAAAGATGAATATTTTTCCGAACATACATAATGTTTTCCTAAATGTATTGACAAGGGACCGTCAGGATATTTATTTCCTTAAATAGTTCCCTAAGAGAATCGCGCCTGCGAAGATTATATATGAATTTGAAGCGGTTACCTCCTTTTGCAAAGTAGTACTTAATACCAGCGATGTAAAATGAACCCCTATTTGCCTTTGTCACGCCATAAATTATGAACGACTTTACCGATATCATTCCATCTTTTTTTTTAAGTTCATTATCTATACTCCGTAGAAGGTTCATAAGAAAAGAAAAAGTTTAAGAATTTGCGCAGTATTATATATACGCGTACCTACCTACGATCATAATTTTCTTATACGAGGTTTGCAACGACATCTGTCGAACTCCCTATATACTTGCTTGTGTGACACCTAGGCACTTCAATTACTACGTACATAGCTTTGCCAGCGAGGGAAAAGCGTTTTCCTTGAACCGCTTCCTATAGTTTTTGCTAGATGGCGCCACGTGTACGATTGAACCATGTTTCCTCAGGTGTGTCGTTTTCCCATTTTCATGAAGTAATGATTGGTTGATAACAATGTATTATATACATTTGTTATTAAGAATAATAAGATATTGATTTATTTTATGTGTTAAGACAGGTGGTCGTTAAATAACTTCAAATAACTAATTTATTCCAATGAAATTATTAGGAACTTAAATGTTTTCATCTAATATTGTGGATTAATATAATATGTTAATACGAATAAACAACGAAATTTATTAATGTCAGATTGATACTTGAATTAGGTGGCCAGGAACGTTAGATGTTAACTCTTGCTAATTAGACAAAATTAACAACTTAATTCGAAAATATTATTAGGCCATTAGGCCTCTCTTTTTCTTCAATATAATCAATTGAAATAATCTGAAAATTCTTTACAGTGTCATAGAAGACACAGTGTCAGTCACTGTAAAAAAGAAAACCTATTAACTATATCTAGTTTTAGAATGTATTTTTTCTGAAAAAGGTATCTTTCAGCTGTTTAGTAGAACTCCAAAACTCCCTGACAAGGTTTCCGAACGCCCTTACAATTTCCAAGTGTATTTTTTGTTCTGGCAACGTGAAAACTGACAGAAAACAAAATGGGCGGCCGCTAGTCGTCGTCAGATAGTTTCGTGTAGACTTTTTCTTAATATTTTCTTGTAATAACATTAATATTTTGTGCCCCCGGCTTCCTTTCTTAGTGATAGTGTTGTTCGCTTCGACTTTCGTGTTATAAAATGTGAGTATATGTTCTGTTTTCTTTGTAATGTATGTTTTACAAGTTGTATTGATTGTGTTAGCGGACCAAAGGCCAATGTCAGCCTATCCGTAGGGGTGAGATGCGTGCATTCTGAGAATTCAGGTTTTACTACTGCCTGATGTTCGCGTGTTTTTGTCAAATATTTTTATTTTAGTTTTGAGTATCTATAACGGATATTAGAGTTACTGAAGTGAAAATGTTTTTAAATATGGATACCTAAGTACTTTAGATACTAGGTACTTACCTTTAAATTATGATTATTTGGAAAATTAAGTCATTTCTTAGTTATTATTTTAAATTTATAGAAATGATGGTAAATAAAACTTCGATAGTAACGAAAATTTTATTATTTTTGTCGTTATTTACGAAAATAAAGTAACTATTGAAAATCGATACAGGTAGATACTCGTACTTAATTATTCATTGACTTTACATACCAAACCTACCTAAAATATTTATTTATTTTTGATACCATTATAATTATCTTTACACAATTAAAATTTTATGTAACCATTGTATTCTAGCGTATCGAATTAAAAAAAAAACAATATTTTCGCGTTATTTTTTACGATATTTTAAGAACTGGCTCTTTGAGACTGCGTTTACTCTATTTTGTTTTTTTTACTCTTGGTAGGCGCATGCTTAACCACTATCTCACCTGGTGGAAAGCGATGATGTGATCAACGATGGGACACGCTTGCCCAGAAATGTCCTATTCAATTTTGACTTAAAGATTTAAGTCATATTTACTTTAGTCTTTACCTCATTCCATCGTTTTGAAGAAAATTATCGGTTGCAGGAAATTTGTAACAAGTAAAAAACGACAGCATGATAATTCTATGTCTGCGTTAATTTGTTTAAACAAATAAAAACCATTGTATTTATCATGACAAAATAACATGGACTAGTCATAAAAATATCAGTTTAGACCCAACAGCAAAGTGTGCGTGAGCTCGACAAATTGATGTGCAATTATCGCTTGTGCGACAAAACTGTATTGCGACTCGCTAGATCGAATGCACACTTGTACGAAACATTGAAGCTCGACCTTACTCTAGTGCGATATAAAGAATTGACTTATTTTAGGTTAAGGCGGGAGCGAAGAGGAATGGAGCTCCCGCCTTAGTCTTCGTGGTTATTTTTTTTATAACTACCAGATCCAGAAGTAGGAGCTAGCTACGTCGACTTATCTGGGTAGGTAGGACAGTGGCAAACTACTGTAATATTTCACCATAGTATTGTCAAATAACAGTATTCACACAAGTCGTATTTATCTACACAATTATTGTTTGTTGCATTACCGTAGTGTCTCCACAAAACTACGTAGATTATTTTATTTTTGATGTGTTCATAATTTGAATATTTTTTATTTTATTTTGTCTCTTTCAAAATCGTTGCAACCCTAAAATACTGCCGTCATCTTGCATTCATATTTTATTTAAGAGCTAAAATATTTTTTCAAGTGCGCGCCCCAGTTGCTAAACTAAAGGCTTCCGACTTTATGAAAACACAGACAAAAACAAGGCACGTTTTTGATCATTTTATAACCGCTTCTAGTAGGTTATAAAAAAATGCAGCATTATTAGATAATGATGTATGAAAAGTTGTGGTTGGTGGAGAGCAGAATTTTTAATTGTGTATATATATAATAATTGTGTATTTTTGGGTATAACGATCGACAAAAATTGCAACTGGAAAGCACATATAGATAAAATTCTCACAAAAATAGATCGTTTTATATATGTCTTGAAAAGAATTAGACAAACGGTAAACTGTGATACTGCAATGCTGGCTTACCATGGTTATGTATCATCCGTACTTCGATACGGTATTATAATATGGGGTAACTCAGTAGATTTTGACAGAGTTTTTAAAGCTCAAAAAAAATGTATTCGAGCCATTTGTGGAGCTCACTTTTTAGACAGCTGTAAGCCATTATTTCAAAAACTTAAAGTTCTACCATTACCATGTTTATATATTTTTGAACTATGTGTTTTTGTTAAGAAATACTACAATATTTTCGATCACAGACAAACACTGATAGGCCAAATAGCCGAACACGGCATAAAGACAGACTTCGGCTGCCACAAATAAGGCTAAAATTATTTAAGAAAAATGTATACTGCATGTCGATTATTATTTACAACCATTTACCAAATAGTTTACAAGAGTTACCACTGACAATGTTTAAAAAAATACTTTTTAATCTGTTATTGTTTAAAAGATATTATACCGTTAAGGACTATTTAGAAGACAAGTCAATAGAATGTGTAATCGACAAGATCGGGTAACTGACAACACTGACTGTGAATATATTTGCACGCCATGTTATGGCAGGATATGCTGAAACAAATATACTGTAACACCTTACGTACCATATTCTAGCAAATAAATATTTTGATTTGATTTGATTTGATTTGAAAAATCATTAACTTTTACCCAAGGAACGAAAACGGTGATTTAGCAGTTTTAAATAGAATTCAAAATACTATATTTACTTTCTATCATAATAGACCGGATCAAAAAAGCTGCCAGCCTCAAATGGCATGCACAGAGACCGACGGGCAATAGTCGGCACGCAATGAACTCCTGCAGAGGGAAAGCGCCATCAAAGCCAGCCTACAAATAGGTGGCGAGATGATCTAAACACGTACCATAAGGACTGGTTCGAGACGGCGCAGGGGAAGAATGTCTGGAAGGACTTAGGGGAAGGCCTTTGCAACTGAAGGACAGTAAAAGCTAGAGAAAAAAATTACTGTAATATCTAGTCATCCAACTCTTGGAGAACGGCCCCAAATATTCATTATTCGTACAGTAATTATATTAACTGCATTTGAAATGTTTACTCATAATTTTGGCTAAGTATAATATAGATAACAGAGTTTTTTTTTTTAGCTGTATGGCAACAGAAATGTTTATAGTCTGTCAGTTTGAATACTTCATGCGACCTGCCCAAATGTCCTTTCCTTGATATTATTCGTCGAATATTGTGCTCTCTAGTCATTAGTTAAAGTTTATAACATGTATTAGTTAAAAAAAAAATCTAACAACAGGGACAATAAAATCATCACAACAATAAAACATAACAATCTAATCTATCTGTCCGCGTAAATCGAAGGACTGGAACAATTTGCCGGCTGCGGTCTTCTCGTCCAACTATAATTTAGGTGTCTTCAAGGCTAGAGTGAATAGGCTCTTAATCAGGTGGGAGTGCAGTCAAACACTGGTTAATAAAAAAAAACATTGGCTGAACCGGTCCACTTAAATCTGTGTGGTTCTTTCCTCAATAGAACATTTCAGACACTAATCTGCATGGTTCTCATATGATTTGACTATTACATGTTTACAGTACGGACTTTAATAATAATAATAATAATAATGGCCCGCCTGTCAAGCTGTCAGTCACATTTTTTCCGATATTTTTTCAATTTTATTTAAAATATTAAATCATGCTAACAATAGTGCAAATAAGACTAAATAAAACAACGAAAAATAAGTATCCATCATAATTACAATTCATAATGCAATAATAACATCCGAAAATAACAAAACATACTGAAATATGACAAACGAATATGCTGACTAGAAGCCGGGCAAAGCAAGTAAACACACACCCAACATCTTCGGGTTCGTCGCTCAGCTCCGCCTCGCAGCCGCCGGGACCAGCGCCGACCGTGAGTCCAGAGATTCCGGTCGCTGCAGTTGCGTCGAGCTCGAGCGACGAATACTTCTCACCGCCGACGACACCACCACCTGCGCGTCGGCGAGGAAGAGGCCGACCTCCGGCCAGCTTAGGACCTCGAGGCCCACCGGCCTCTGATAGGGTCCCCGCTGCCGGTGGAAGTGTGCAGCGCATGCGATGGACACAATCCATTAACGAAAATGTCATGCGCTCATACTTTGGGGCTACTGAGGGGGGAAGTAACCTGACTGCGTACCGTGGTCGGATGCTCTCTCTGTTTCAGGTGCTTGAGCCAGCTGTCAACGTTTCGGCCCAACGACTATCGGATCAGGTGCGAGTCATCCAGCGTAACCGTATGCTGGATGATGCCGTACTTGATAGACTTCGCCTCGAATCACGGAGTAGCCGTGTCTCACCGTCTTCGCCACAGGCCGCGGTGCAACTGCAGCCCAATGTTTCACCGCGACCCGACTACGTTGGAGAGGATGATGATGACGGGGCTATATCCGTGAGTACCCAGTGCAATGTACGTTTGAGGAGCGCTTTGGAGGATGCATTCCGGGAGTACCGCTTCACGCCGGCTGAGCTTAGACCTAGATTACCTCGTTTGCCCATGCATAAGAAAAATAGGGCGCTGGTGTGTGCTCTGGATTCGCAGCTATCAAATTGTTTTGATAGCAGCGAAGACCTTACTGATACCCACTCGATCTTGTATTGTGCTGCTGTAGCGGCATGTCGTGTAGCTCGAGTCAAGTTTCCTAACAGTGACCGAGTTACACGACCAGCTGTACCAGCTTGGCAGTCCAGGATCGAGCGCCGTATCGGTGAGGCCAGAGCACTCATAGGCAAGCTTATCTGCTTCAGGGAGGGCAACACTCGCCCTAGGGTGATGCGCTTTGTGAGGCGGGCGTTCTCGGGGACAGATATTAGTCCTCGAGATTATCTACCCCATATCACAGAGCGTATCGACTTCCTGAAGCAGAAGGTCTATGCATGGGCAAACCGTATTCGACGGTACAAGCGGCGAGTGGAGCGGTACACCCAGAATCACACGTTCCAAAGAAACGAAAGGTGGGTGTATAGGGCTTGGGAGCGACCGGACCAAGGTGTGATTGATACGCGCCTACCGGATGATGATGCCATGTGTTCATTTTGGCGCAGCATCTGGTCGGTGCCTGTCAGTCACACCGAGGGTGATTGGACTCGGGAGATCGAGCGAACGTGCGATCTTATACCAGAAATGGGGCCAATTACCATCAGCCCCCAAGACGTAGCGCGTGCAGTCCGTCCGTTGCCTAACTGGAAATCTCCAGGGCCGGACGGGCTGCACAACTTCTGGCTTAAATGGTTTCAAAGATCGCATGCTCGCTTGGCAACCCAATTCCAATCTGCCTTAGAGTCAGGGTCGCTGCCCCAGTTCCTTACGACAGGAATAACCCACCTGCTCCACAAGTCGGGTAGTACTGCGGAGCCTAAAAATTATAGACCGATCACGTGCTTACCGACGGTCTATAAAGTTCTTACATCTATTCTGAGAGCCAAAATTAATAGTCATATTGAGACAAACTCCATCATGTCTGCTTCTCAGAATGGATGTAGGAACGGGTCCCGTGGTACTAAGGAGCTGCTCCTCATTGATGTTGCCATTAGCCAACAGGTTCGTCGTTCTCGAAGAGATCTGTCGACATGTTGGATAGATTATAAGAAGGCCTATGACTCAGTTCCACATACATGGCTCATGAGGGTGCTGGAGCTGTATAAAGTTGATGCAACTCTTCGCACCTTCCTGATGTCGTGTATGGGGCAGTGGAGGACGGCCCTTCACTATCCAGGATGTCGACAAATCCGAGAGAGCAGCGAACCGATAAGGATCGAGCGTGGCATATTCCAGGGCGACAGTCTGAGTCCACTGTGGTTTTGCCTAGCTTTGAACCCCCTCAGTACACTACTGGAGGGTTCTGGCTTGGGCTACCGGTTGAGAAGAGGTGGTCAGGTTATATCTCACCTTCTTTACATGGATGATCTGAAACTTTTTGCCTCCAACAACTTGCAACTGATGGAGCTACTGAAGGTAACTGAAACCTTCAGTAGTGCCATCAGGATGGAATTTGGTTTGGACAAATGTGCAGTCATGCATGTAAAGCGAGGAGAGATTATGGAATCCGTGGGTACCCAACTCTCGGATTCCATATACATTAGATCCCTCTGCTCAACCGAAACTTACAAGTATTTGGGTATGTCGGAAGCGTTAGGCATCAATGCCGCTGACATGAAACAATCGTTGAGGGAGCGCTTCTTTGGCCGCCTGAATAAAGTGTTGAATAGTCTTTTATCAGGCGGGAACAAGGTGCGCGCCTTCAATGGTTGGGTCATGCCGGTTTTGATGTACTCTTTCGGCATACTCAAATGGACTCAGACAGAACTCGACGCCCTGGATAGGAGGGTCCGCTCACTACTTACCGCAAATCGGATGTATCACCCACGGTCATCGGTGATGAGGCTGTATATCCCGCGGAAGTGCGGAGGTCGTGGTTTCTTAAATGCTAAGACCCTGCACAACCGTGAGATATGCAGTCTCAGGGAATACTTCCTGAAAACCGACGTGGGGATCCACCGAGATGTGGTTGCGGTAGACAAAGGCCTCACCCCGCTCTCCTTGGCTAACGAGAACTGGCGCAAACCTACAGTAATGGATACTAATGAACGCAGGGCAGTATGGCAGGGCAAGGAGCTTCACGGGCGTTTTTACCGGGCCTTACATGGGCCCGATGTAGATCTTTTAGCGTCCGTATCCTGGCTGCGCTTTGGTGATCTCTTTGGAGAAACCGAAGGTTTTGTCTTTGCAATTATGGATGAAGTTATGATGACGAACAACTACCGGAAATACATTGTGAAGGACGGTACGGTTGACATCTGTCGGGCATGCCACCGACCCGGAGAATCAATCCGACACATTATTTCTGGATGTTCTCATTTAGCTAACGGAGACTATTTGCATAGACACAACCTTGTAGCCAGGATTATTCACCAGCAACTTGCTCTCAAATACAATCTTGTGGAATCAGAAGTACCGTACTATAGGTACGTGCCCGACCCAGTTCTCGAAAATGGCAGCGTCACATTGTATTGGGATCGATCTATCATCACTGACAGGACTATTGTTGCCAATAAGCCTGACATAGTGGTGATAGATCGACTAGAGCGTCGCACAATGATTGTTGATATAGCGGTCCCTCATGACGAGAACCTCGTGAAAGCTGAGAAAGATAAACAAACTAAATATCTTGACTTAGCTCGCGAGGTTGTCGACATGTGGGAAGTGGATAGAGCAATCATTGTGCCGATAGTCGTAACGGCCAATGGCTTAATAGCTAAGAGCCTCGAACAACATCTGAGGAGGCTCTCGTTAGGCAGCTGGATCAAGGGCCTGATTCAGAAAGCAGTTCTCCTGGACACGGCGCGCATTGTTAGGAGATTCCTCTCTCAGGAGCCCTGACCACCGGTAGCATGGACCCTGTTCCCGATGCCGGTGGGCTACTATTTTTTATATTTTTAAATGTTTTTTTTTTTTTTTTGGAAATATTTAAAAATGTAATCAATATGTATATAAATTTAATAAACGGAATAATAATAATTATTTATTTATTCCACAGACAACAAAAGATCCATAGTGTTAGTAAACAATTACCTTAAACCTAGTGTTAGTTTTATATTATAATTATCTACTTATACTATTTTATACTATTGTAAGCATTCAGCACAGAAGATGACTCCAGTTTCATCTTCTCCACAAAATGCCCAAAAAAGGGAGAAAGCACACTCTCAAAACCACTTCACACTTCGTCACTTTAAAAGAGTTCCTCTGAGTTTGTTTCGGTGTATCTTCTCAGGGTAATCAGTTAAGAAACACCGGCTGCACCCAGTATAAATTAAAGAAAAAAATAGACATGTAAAAGTGTTATTTATAAACTACTAGAAACCTGCCCCGGCGTCGCACGGGTGCGACGCTGATACCGCCACATCCGCGAAGTCCCTGCATTTTAAATCCGTAATATCTTCACTTACACAAGCACACTTACACATTCACAAGCACACACACAAATGCGCTCGCGCAATAATACTTATATTTAAAAAACAATAGCAGAAAAAAAAAAAAAAAATTGTAGTAGGTAATATATACAATTAGAGGGGATCGGCACTGTTACTCCTTAATACAGGCTATGTCATAGCCTAGCAAGGAGAGCAGTACGTCACCCATTTGATTGCCACAGATTTTATACTACCCACTTTGTTAAAACTGTTACATGTACTACAATCTGTGTTTTTTATATAAATAAAGATTATTATTATTATTATTATTATCGAGAGTGTTCTTTTTCTCAGCTTATTGCTGGTGTCAACTACATTTACGGGCCAAAACCAAGTAAATGCAGTGTGTATAATGTTTTCATTATGGGAGTGAATTTTCATCTTCCAACTGCATGAATTTTCTAACTATTCTACATGTGTTTAATATGGCAGCTTTCTGTAGGTTTATGTAAACGGATTCGTCTAAATCTATTAATTTTAGACTACTGAGTAGATGGTTGGGGATTACCCCTGTCGTGGAGAGGACTATAGGTATAACGTAAACTTTTTCTTGCCTCCACAATCTGGTAATTTCGTCTTTAAGTTCAGCGTATTTGCTGATTTTTTCGGATATCGTTTTTTGTAGGTTGTGTGTATTAGGAACTGCAATGTCTATGAGGTAAGTAATTTTTCTAATTTTATCCTGAAGTGTTATGTCTGGTCTGTTATAGTGGATGGTCCTATCTGTAAGTATGGCGCGGTCGTAGTAAAGTTTGTATGCGTCATTCTCTAAGATAGTTTCAGGTTTATATTTGTAGTAAGGGGTGCCGGAGTTTTGTATAAGACTATGCTTGATTGCTAGCTTTTGATGGATGATGTTAGTAACTTGATTGTGTCGGTGAGTGTAGTCCGTTTGTGTAAGGGTGGTGCATGCTCCGGTTATGTGTTGTATGGTTTCTGATTGTATATGACACCTACGACATTTGTCATTTGTGATGGTAGAGTCTTTAATAATATATTTCCTGTAGTTTTTTGTGTTAATAATTTGGTCTTGTATGGCTATTATGAAACCTTCGGTTTCTGGAAACAGATTTCCTATTTTTAGCCACTTATTAGATGCTGTGATATTAATATGCGATTGTTCTAAATCATGAGGGTGCCTACCATGGAGTACTTTTTTCTTCCAGTTTTCTATTTTTTCATTTTGTGGGTTAGTGTCGGTTGTATTTGGCCAGCTTTGATCACTTAAATTTAACGGTGTGTAATTAAAATCATTACAAATGATAGCTTTATGTATGTCACTTGTGCGAGATTTTGAGTAGAAAAATGTTTTAAGCCTAGAAATTTGTTTTTGCCACAGGTGATGAATGTCGATTAGGCCTCTCCCTCCATTTTGTCTTTTAATGGTGAGCCGTTCGATAGCAGATTTAGGGTGTAGATTATTATATTTTGTTAGTATAGTGCGGGTGACTCTTTCTAACCGTTCGATGTCAGTTTTTGACCACTTTATAACTCCGAATGAGTAGGTCAGTATTGGTATGGCAAAAGTATTCAAGGCTTTTATAAGGTGCTTTCCCGATAACTGTGTTTTACAAATTACGTTCATTCGTCTCCGATATTCAGTATTAAGTGTTTGTTTGATTGATATGTGGTCGAGTCCTTTATTATTATTATTATTATTACTATTACTTAAATTACATAGTGGAAAGGGCCATATTGATCTATATTAAATGCACAATGTATTTAAGATACTTATTTGGATAAGGATTAAAGCTGTATTGTTTAAAATCGCTTCGTAAATAAGCCATTATTACTCGTAAAAAGTAAAGGATAATAAATGATTATTGTGGGTTTCCCCTAAGAGATAGACAATTATGCCATCGCAGATTTTTTGTAGACCTTTTTAAGGTCTACAATATTGTAGTACATTATTTTGATCTATCTCGTAGGGTTCAGCCAACGTTTGCAAAGTAAGCGCAAAAAATTGTGTTTATTTACGTCATCACATTAGAAACCTCTAAAATTACCAGTATTTCTCTACTATATTATGCATGTATTATACACATAAACCTTCCTCTTTAATCACTCTATCCATTAACCAAAACCGCATCCAAATCCATTGCGTAGTTTTAAAGATCTAAGCATACATATGGACAGACAGCGGGAAGCGACTTTGTTTTGTACTAGTAGTGATTAGCAAATTAAACATTATTCATCCTTTAGAAATAAACAAATGGCTAGGTAGAAAAAAAAAGACATAAGACTATATGTAGGTATAGGTTCCGAAATCTAATATGCAAGCCGCAATAACAAAGACCGAATTTTTCCATGTAGCTTACGTAAGATCCACCACATACCTTTCACAGTAGCTAGGTATCTACATGTGATATCTACGCATCCCCAGCACCTTTTGGCACGGTACCCTAAAAGCCGTTACATCATTTTCCCGCTCTGCGGTGCACCTTTGTAGCAAGGCCTCATTTCAACCGACCTCATCACAGTTTCTTGCCGTATGCATGGAGCAAACATTAAGTAGCGAAGCCTACGTCTACCTCTTTTTTCCCTTTTAAAAATAAGCTAGATGACCTACTTCTATCTGGCCTTTTTTTCTTTTTGTTGACTTCTCGTTACGAAGACAAAGGTAACATCTAAATGAACATTTGAATGAGATGCCGTTCCTTCGGTTTGGATTTGAATTACTGGTTCCGTAATCGTGTTCTTGAACTTCATTTTGGATTTGTTAGTTTTAACTTATGCTATGGTTGTTTGGAAGTGTCGCCAGTGACTGAAAAGTTAATAAGGAATCGTTTGTCTTCGTACGGTCATGTGAAGAGGAACGTCTCCGATCTTCAGTGTTTGTGCAGCATCTCTCCGCAGACCATATCCTACCTGTTCAATATGAGCGCTATCTGAATAGAAAGCTATATAGAAAACCAGTCGTGTAGCTACAGCCGGTATCATGCAGCCACCACATGTACAGTCAGCACCTTTGGCAAAGCTTCTAAAGTTCTTCATAGCATATTCTAGTAAAAGAATAATCAATACTTAACTGCCAAAACATGAACCTAAAAGCTAAACCAGCCACGCAGGCTGGCGACATCATCCGCCTTCCAAGTCTAGTTGAATGTGAAATGACATCGTGGCAGTATCGGTTGGAAACTAGCCAAAAGAGACAGGGAAAGAGGTTAACCGGCGCTTGCATAAATCGGGGATACATGGATTCTGTTTTAGGCGAATTGCTAGTAGGATCGATAGAACATTGGCTTTCCTGTTATCCCTTAAGGGAGATGCTCAGAGGTAGCCTGCAAAATTCAAATTTTCTTAAGTTTAGACTTTTTTTATAGACTTTGTGCCCTGTGTTTGTTTCGATGTTTCTTCTCATGGTAATCAGCTAGGAAACACCGGCTTCATCTAGTATAAATTGACGAAAACATTGACGTGTAAAATTGTTTTTTTTTTTAACCTATTTGCAAAATAAATATCATTTATCATTTCATGAAATATGGTCAATAGGGTAAGATGAACTGAGAGGGTTGCACTGATTATTTTATTGTTTATAAATCAGTAAAGCCACACGTGTCGTGGCCACGAATCATAATATAATGAACATGGAATGCAAAAAAAAAATATAAGAAAATTTTAATTTTGCACGAGGCGAAAGTAATACAGCATCCAAACGCAGTAGCCAAATATGTCTATCTGCACTACTATTATAAAGAGGTAAAGTTTGTTTTTTTCTTGTTTGTAGTACTTTCAGAGATTACCTCCTATAGGTAGGTAATATGCAGGTATTCAGCCGTATCCAGTTAGACTGGAAGTCAATCCTAAGCTAGTTCGATTGGCCTATTGGTCGAGTGGTTGGTGACCCTAACTACTATGCTGGAGGTCGTGGGTTCGATTCTAAACCAGGACAAATGTTTGTGTGATGTGCACGATCATTTGTTCTGTGTCTGTGCGTAATTTATCTATAATATGTAAGTATTTAGAAATATATAAGTATGTTTATCAGTTTTGAGAATAGACGGCGTTATGTGATAGTTGTGGAATATATTATATTATTAATTCCTTCTGAAATTCGCAACGAATTTTGATGAGATGATGCGATTTTCACTAATACGAAAAGCAATAAACGAGAAAGATTTGTATACAATTTACACACGTGCAAATAATAGTTACTTGCACAAAACAACAAACGACACACACACACTCGTTGTGACAGTTAAGGCCCTAGCGCCCGAGCAGTACCATAAAACAGTGATTTTCTGAAGCCCACTCCTCGTTGACGGCTAGATTAATAAGTTTGAAAAAAAAAACATGTTTATTATAGATTCATGTACAACATTATCAACATATAATTTTTTCGTGCGATTAATACTTTTGTCTAAAAAAAAAATATTTAACAATATGATATTTTTTCGCTGGTTTTCTCTACTTCTCGTTTTTTTTACTTTCAAACGGCTTTGATCTTTAGATATATGTTTACACGAAAAAATTGCTAGTTAAGTATTCTCCGGAATGTACCCAGCATATGTAAATCTATCAATACTTCGCACAGAAAATGGATTTAAAGGTCAGCGGGACTCTATCCGGGCGCAGCTGACCGATATTAAATGCACACATAAGTACTCAATTACTCATATTCAATGAACTCCGGTCAGATGTTCAAGGGACTATACGTCTTAAGATACAACAAGCGTAAGAAAAATATGACCGTCTGAAACTTCTGAGTGACAGTGAGGACACACTACAAAGCCAAACTTTTTGTAAAGAGTCTCCGAAACGGTCAATTCCGATTACATATACGTAAGTAAAGTGAGCAAAGATTTATCGTTTAAACGATTGAAACAAATGCCAATACTGTCATTTTCAATCGTAATTGACTTTTTCGGGGATCCTTATTCACGTCATTTAACTTTTTCTGCACACTGTACCTATCTCCTACCCTCTTTTATTTTATCTCCATAATCTTACCAAAAGCAAAGTGTGCTACTTAAGTAAGACAGTTATGGGTCCTTTGATCCTATCACATGTTATGGGATAAGGAAAAGCCCTTGTACCCGTACGGAGGCAGCCAACTGTCCCGGATTCTGGGGAACGGGTCGGGACGGGGAGCAAGGTCGCGGGTTAGATAAAACGTTCCGCCTTTGCACCCTTTTGATATAAAATTTGCTAAAGACTAGCGCAGAGGCGTCTCTCATTTTTGTCTTGGCGAATTTCCGAATAATTGCCGGCTCCCGGATTGTCTGGATCATCTAGTATATATTTACTTATTATTTATTTATTCCATGAATATAATTCGTTCTTTAAAGGCTTTTTTAAAGTAGGAAAATCATCCAATGACATCTCCCGCCCTTGGGCGGAGCAAGAGGGCGTGTCAGACTTCTCCTGACTAAAAACTCACTCCTTTTCCTTCGTTCCAGGGCCCCGGGGTTCACTTTCGAACAACCCGTGGTCCTTAAAGGCTTTGCAAGGTATAGTAAGGCCTTAAGCACCTACCACATAACAATTGCATTTTTGTATAAAACATGCATGATAATAATCCCCTTTTTATTGGGTGCGTAATCAATAAATAACTCTTCCTGCTTAAGGGGTGAAGATGGTTGCAAACCAACGTCCCAATCAAGGTGACCTTGCTAGCTTCAATCCATGTAGACAGCAATTGTAAACCATGACCTTCAACGCCCTTGGTTGGGAAGTACGTTTTCCCAACCACCGAACGTGTTGGCGCGTGGTTTAAATCCATGTAGCCGCAACACAAACTAAACACATAAACCAAGGTGACCTTGGTTGGAACGCTAGTTTGCAACTGTCTGGTCATCCTTTTAGCGTGGAGCGTGGGTATAGTAGTGTAGTCGTAGTGAGAATGTCAGACTTTTACTGATTACCCACCCGTGTTCCTTCCACTTATTTATTGCATCCCAGGGTCCCGGTAACTCTTTCGAACAATCCGCCAGCCCATCACCACCTTCCTGCCCATGTCCCGTGTCGTTTGAGGTCGGCGCAGCATGTTTTTGTCTTCCATTCTTTTCTGTCTTCCGTCATGCTACCACTAACTCCTTTTTGTTTCATATCACTCCTCACACAATCTATTCATCTTTTATTTGGCCCTCCACTACACCGTATCATACTTTGACCGTGTCAGAAACATCAAGCAAAGAAAGAAGAACGAAATAGACTAGTATACTCACTAAAGCGTTCTGTGACCGTCCAACACCATCGCGTGCCATGTACGGAGCGTATCGGAAAATATATTTTGTTTTGAATTATTATTATAGAATTATTATATTTTGTTTTGAATTATTATATAGGAAAAAATCTGAAAACCGTAATTTTGTAGTTACGTCATAACAAAAAACCCTTTTATTGCGCTTGGAAAAATCTTCGTAACTCAATTCGGGAATTGAACTGTTTTCATAGGTGAATTTGTACGGAACCCTCAGTGCGCGAGTCCAACTCGCACTTGCCCGATTTTTTTATTGTTAATAGGCTCGCGTTTGACCACTATATCACCTGATGATGGTAAGCGATGATGTAGTCGACGATAAAGAGCATTTAGCATAGCAAAGCAATCAACCCTATAATGTTCCCACTGCTGACATCAACTCTAGGAGAGGGAATGAGTCGTAATCAAAACGCGGGCCCAGTGCGGATTGTTGGATGTCACATCTTCAAATTTTTGGTTCTAGGACATGCCGGGTTCCTCGCGATGTTTTCCTTCACCGTTTTGAGAGCAGTGGTGATGAAATAAATTACACAAAGTAATGTGCCTGGCTGGGTTTAAAATCGCGACCTACACCTCGTAAGTCGGGATCGTTACCACTAAGAGATATCAGTAAACCGTAGGAGCCCAGCAAGGCCGATGCCTGATAGGGCCACGGGACAACGTATAAAAGGGATACTCGTGGTCCTAGAACACAAAAGGCAACTGAAGGAACATTGGTGTGATTTAGTCAGTAAAAGTCTAAGACTCGCTTCCACTTTAGAGCGGGAGAAGGTATTAGAAGATTTAAAAAACCCAGCCCACGATACAGGAGCCAATCTTAGTGAGTGGCAACGTGAAGATAAATCCAGTTTCACCAGAATTGTTATTTTATTCGGGAATCTTTTCACCCTGCATACCATACTATGCAAGTGTAGCCTGTTGGTTCATAAGCGCATTTCTCAAGTAATGCGCTTATGAACCAACAGCGTAATATTTTTATTCAATTAGAAGACTTTTCTACCAGTGGTTTCGGCCGCGTGGTAGTAAATTTCTCCGTACCAACTTTGGACCCCCGTTTCATCCCCTTAGGGGGTGAATTTAGGACAATCCTCTCTTAGTGCTCGCCTGCGTTATAATAGGAAACCATGTCCAAAATTTCACACTCCTAGTCCATATAGTTTCGGGTATGTGTTGATATGTTAGTCAGTCAGTTTTTAAATTTGAATATATAGGTTTTTTTATACAATATCTTAAAGACATAGTTTAAAGTTTTTTTTTTATGACTTTCAATACATCGGGGTCCTGGATTTTTCTGAGGCATACGAAAGGAAGCGCACTAGCACTAGACGCACTTACATAAAACTATGTCAACCGATTCATTTATTATTTACCTGTTAACTCCAGAAATGGTACATCTTGATAAACAGGCACGACTATATACTCGTTTGGGATATCCCAAAGGTCCCATATTAGGTGAGTTGGATCAGAAAGTTGTTTGAATATGTATGATGGGCCCCTAAATTAAAAGCTACACTATCCGATATATTTACGACTGGCCTGTTGTTCAAGTGGGTAGTGGCCCTGACTGCTATTTCAGAGGTCGTGAGTCCCACCCAAGACAGATATTTGTGTGATGAGCACGATCATTTATTCTGTCTGGGTGTAATTTATCTATAATATATATAGTTTTTTTATGATCGTTACCGCCGATCGCACCCACGAGGACCTGGCGGTGCTTTGCCCTAGCGGGGCACACCTCTACAGTATGCTCCACCTTGTCCTCCCTTACCACCGTGTCCACACAGTGGTGACACCCAGGCGATTCATCCGCACGAATCCAGTGCAGGAACCTCCCGAACTGACCATGTCCGGTGCGAACCTGCGTCATGTGGAAGGTGAGGACGCCTTGAGGACTTTCCAGCCACGTCTCAAAGATGGGACTTACCGCCATCATTAAGGCGTGCCGAAGATGTAGGGTTGACTACTTTTGACAGGACACTTTAGGGCTGATGCCTCTCAGAAATGTGGGATTGTTCGAAAGAGTTACCCTGGAATGCGAAGGGCACAGATGATTTTTAGTGTCGTGTAAAGTCTTCACTTCGCACCTCTAGTTCTACCTAAAGGGATTTCCCTCCAAACAAAAAAGGGGTTAACTTACTGACAAGCTGATTGCATTATACTCGTAGATGCAAGGCTAACAAGTAGAGTAGAGCAGTGGTTGCGAGTGGTAACAGCCCGACTGACGATTTGTAGGTCGCATATTCAAAACCAATACTTTGTGTAATTTATTTCATCACCACTGCTCTCAAAACGGTGAAGAAAAAACATTGCGAGGAAACCGACATGTTCTAGAACAAAAAATTCGAAAACTTATGACATCCACCAACCCGAACTGGACACCCGCGTGGTGGATTACGGCCCATTCCCTGTCCTAGAGAGAAGGCCTGAGTCCCAGCAGTGGCAACATTATAAGGCTCGCCCGGGTGTCGCCACTGTGTGGACCGCCCGGTGGACACGGTGGAGCATACGGTGGAGGTGTGCCCCGCTTGGGCAGAGCAACGCCGTGTCCTCGTGGGGGTAATCGATTCTGAAAGACTCGGCCCTGGTACGAAAGGCAACGAAGGAACAGGAGTGGGTTTTTAGTCAGTAAAAGTCTGACACTATCTCCCGCCCCGCCCCGCTGCTTATATTTATTTATGCCAGGCTAATTACGACGAAATCCCTTCCGTCTATTTTCACAAATTTGCTTCATCGTTGACTACATCTTCTCTTGCCATCAGGTGAGATAGTGGTCAAGCGCAAGCCTATTAACAATAAAAAAATCGGGCAAGTGCGAGTTGGACTCGCGCACTAAGGGTTCCGTACAAATTCACCTATAAAAACAGTTCAATTCCCTAATTGAGTTACGAAGATTTTTCCAAGCGCAATAAAAGGGTTTTTTGTTATGACGTAACTACAAAATTACAGTTTTCAGATTTTTTTCCTATACTTATGCTATGAGACCTTTCTTCATGCCAAATTTCAGGATTCTAGGTCAACGGGAAGTACCCTATGAATTTTGAATCCCTTGAAAGTGTCTAAATACACATTTTTTGCGACATAAACGGCCGTATCTTTTTTTTTCGTTAACTTAGAAGTTTGATTTTTTCACAGCTTCAAGGGACCGCAGACTTGAGTATATGGTTTTAATTTCAACTCGATGCTTCCACGTGTTCTCGAGATAAAGGGTCTTGACAGACAACAGGATACGGACACAGAATCTCAGAGATCTAATCTCATAGAGATTCTGTTACCATAGACCATGTCAAGTTGTTCTGATAAGAGTTCTAAAGAACCAACCAGTTTCTTTAAATGATTTTCATTGACACTTCAAGGCTAGAATGAATAAATAGGCTTTTAATAAACTATTGCAATTCACTTTAATGTCTTTGCAATTCACCATCAACGATTGCATCACTGTTTACCATCAGATGGGATCGCAGTCATGCACTAGTTTATATAATTTATACTTATATATAAAAGAAGAAACTGACTGACTGACATATCAACGCACAGCTAAAACTATTGGGACTACGAGCGTAAAATTTTGCACAAGGTTTCCTTTCATAACGTAGGCGAGCACTAAGAGAGGATTTTCCAAAATTCACCCCCTAAGTGGAGGAAACGGAGGTTCAAAGTTTATATGGAGAAACCTATTTTCAAGTGTATGAAACCGCGGGCATAGGCTAGTTTAAAAATATAATTGTTTAATATTTTCAATCTATTTAAATAGGTATTGGCTATTGAATTAGCAATTAGCCTATACCAGGACCCAGCGAGGACATGGTCTATCAATTGTATACAATTTTGCGTTTAAAATCGTGATAATGATACACTACGTCGCGTTGGTGCCACGCGACGAAGATCTGATGCACTAAAATGATACCAGTGACAGTGTGGACCCGGCTTTAAGCGGTAAATAGCACGTGCCTAACTTACGTCTAGCTGTATTTTATAAACGTGGATTTAAAACAGAAACTCTTATCTTCACGGTTATTTAGCTTTGGATCGAGTATGATGATGTCACTGCAAACAAAATAGAGAAACTGTTGGAATAACGGTAAAATGAGTGTGTGCAAGGACTAAATATGTATAACACACGAAGCTTTTGCCCGCGGTTTCGCCCGCGTACATAAAATATAGTCACTCAGAAATAAAGCAGCTTTCTATCGGTGAAAACATTTTACCAATTGGACCAGTACTTCCAGAGATTACGCGTAGTGCATAGTGTTCTACGCGCGCCTCAAGGAGATGTCAGCAACCGTAGGGCCCCAGCATGGCCGAAGCCTACTGGGGCCATGGGTGATGCGAAAGAGATCCTGGGTTCAGAGTCGAGTCAGTAAAAGTCTGACACTAGTTTCGCGTTCCGCCCAAGAGCGGGGGATGTCATTAGATTATTTTAACACCCGAAAGAAAAAAAATATCCTACAAACAAAAATACATTAAAAAAAAAACCTTACCTCTATAAAATATAATACACTAACGACTTGCCCCACCTTCGCAGTACAAATCATTGAAATCCTCCATTTTTCTCTACTATAAAGAAAACCGTTCAGTAGTGTTTAAGTTTATCGTCGATTTCCGGCCACCGTAGGCGCGGGCTTGCGGACGGCGAGCAATGGGTGGCTCGCCGTTTGATCGTCCGGTAACCGTCCGGACCGAGCTCAAGTTGTCGACGGCGTGTAATGTTCCATGCGCGCCTCAAGGAGATGTCAGCGAAATCGTAGGGGCCCAGCAAGGTCGATGAAGGCAAAGAGGGAACAGGAGTGGGTTTTTAGTCAATAAAAGTCTGACACTATCTCTCACTCCACCCAAGAGCGGGATTTGTCATTAGATGATTTCCCCATCAACACGCCATGATAGATATATATAAATAGAAATGTATTATAAACAGTAAAATAAACTGGTGGGATGTTTGAGGAGCATGACGTGATTAATTGCAAAAGCAAATTATGTAAATTATGTATATTAATTTACTTGCAACGTTTTGGACTTAAGTTAAAGCTGTTCATGTTACAGCTATTTACATGGCTATAAAAAAAAAACGAAAAGCGACCGGAATCTTTCAACTTCCTCAAAAAATCTTTAGTTTATCCTCTTGCTAGTGATGTGCCACATGCTATAAAAATCTTTTTTTATCTTTGTGAATTCGCTAGAATCGTGAATCGAGTCACATAAGACTAATATTCAAAATTATGATTTAAAAAATATTTAAACCTATTAAAAATGTCATCTTACTCTTACAAGGTAAAATCTGTCTCGTATCTCTCTTTTCGTGGGTTTTACTAGAAAAAAAAAAATGAAATTGCATTTTTAACATTTATTTCATAATTTTTAGTCGTTATAATTAATATCCCCTTCCGTCGACCATTTCGATTTAGCACACGATGCACCAAACACCCTGTATACTATTTGATTGTGTAACAAAGCTAACTTATGTGAAATAAGGATGTGCAACTCGTGCTTTTCTTTCTGAAAAAGTAAAAAAAAAAACTTTTCATAGCAAGATGACGCTATACAATGCCTATTTGTCGATTCATCACCTTCCCAATGACGTATAAAACCCTTACATACTCAATTTCCACTAACAGCACTTACAATATCATACGCTCCTGACGTAGGTGCTGACCTATTTCCTATTTCACCTGGGATGCGTTCTGACGTCATAGTGCGACGTCACAACTGACACAGTGGCCTATTTTCGAAGCGGCCGTGGCGGGGGGGTGTGTCCCATTCAGGTTTAATCCCTGCACACAGTGCCTATTTTTAGCTCACTACTTCATTCATTGAATGTCATCCAATACAGATGCGGTTTACGCTCGTCCTATTTACGATATTAATAGATTTTGTGATGAATGTAACCTTGGCGAAGGTTTATGCTTTTATTGATGTCCTTGACATGCGTTTTAGCGTTATTAGAAGCAGAATGGGAGGATTAGGATGAAATTTAGAGGGTGTTTGCGCGGTTCAGGAGAAAGATTGTTAACTAGTTGAAATTCGGTTGCTGCGTGGTTGGGATTTGACTAGTCGTAGGGAAATATAGGTCAGAACAACTTGCATTGCATTAAAGGAAGGTTTACACAATACTTGGTAGTTTTCGGGACAGAAAATTTTCACTCAAGTTTTGAATTTTGTTTGCGGACGCAATACGCACTGATCGGTCACCGACGCCATTGAATTCGATGTCATCGAATTGTCATTCGTTCGAATGTTTACGCGGGTACGCTCACAAAAGGGCGATAGATATGTACAAGGAAAGAAAATAGGAATGCAACAGGCAACCGATAAATGAAACCATTCAATATCGCCGATCTATTCAAATAATGGAGTGCAATTTGAGAGAGTTGGCACATTTAGGACTTTGAATGGTTGGTTATTCATATCTCGTTGTTTTGACGTCGAAATTCAAATATGTCTTGATGAAATACGTATTACGGCCACCAACCATATTTTAATTAACATATAACTTGACTCTGAACTGCAAAATGCAAAAAATACGAAAATTTTTATTTCACGGGCTACTCTAGAGCATCTCTCTTAACATAATTCATAATAATAATAAATAACGATATGTATAAAAAATAAATAAATGGAACAATAATAATAACCCTGCTCCCAACACCAGCAGACTTCCGATCCCGATTTCCGGCCACCGTAGACGCGGGCTTGCGGACGGCGAGCAATGGGTGGCTTGCCGTCCGACCGTCCGGTAACCGTCCGGATCAAGCCCAAGTCGTAAACGTCAACAAGTCGGCCCTGGTACGAAAGGCAACGAAGGAACAGGAGTGGGTTTTTAGTCAGTAAAAGACCCAAGAGCAGGGGATGTCATAAGATGATTTTCCAACCGAAAAAAAAAAAAAAAACACCAGCAGACTTTTTTTTTTAAATAATAATATAATATTATTTATATTTTTAAATGATTTTTTATTGAAATATTTAAAAATGTAATTTATATGATATAATACTGAATAAATGAAATAATAATAATATATTTAATCAGAGTTAAAATTTGGTAAAATATTTACATAAAATCTTAAGAAAAATTACAATGGTATGGCTATTTTAAATGCCTGCACTAGGATAAACCTGTATCACAGGCGGTAGAAGCTCTTACATTATTTAAATATTGAGTCCCTTATCAACTAGTTAATGCATAAGTATCCAAGAATATTTTTAGAAAATAAAGAAACTATACAGTGACCGCTAGGCAAGTGTCATCACGCAGTGGGTTCCGAGAGAGGGAAAGCGCCGTCGAGACCGGTGGGGAGATGATTTGGATGCGTACCACGAGGAAGGACTGTAAGTAGTAACTGTACTGGAAGGACTTGAGGGTGGCCTTTGCCCAGCGGAGGGACAGTAATGGCTACAAAACTATGTAATAATAGGGTGTATACGGGGTCCCAATCAACACCTATCGGGACCCAAGCAAACCTCACCTGCACGTGGTGCACCCGGCTGACAAACAAACGAAGCTATGGCGACCCGCCAACACACACTGGATCAGTGGACCAGTGGCGGGTTATGGTCCAAACCCCCCAAATGCATAATGCAATAAGAAACAGGCCTCAAATGCCTGGCGACTCCAGCGGTTGTGCTAGCGTGGACGGGTGTGGGTGTGGTGTGGGGAGTTACCTGGTGAAGGTTGCGGGAATCCGATGGATGCGAGACGCACAAGTCCGTTCATTGTGGCGACATTTGGGGGAGGCCTATGTCCAGCAGTGGACGTCTATCGGCTGAAATGTGATGTGATACTAAGTGAACTTTTGAACTTTTTATGTTAAATAATTTGCCTACTTTTAAGTACAATAAAAAAAAGAACCCTTTATTCCAAAAATAGTCTATGCTCTTTAAAAAAATAATTCGAGACAACCTTGTGACATTATTAATTCAATATTTGTGCGGCTAGAAAATGAATTTCATTTTTCTTTGGTTTCTTTTTGAGGCTATTTTTGTGAATCATTCATTAATATCATGGACGGGATGTTAACTTGGGGTATTTTTAAAACGAGAGATAAGTCATTTTAGAGTTAGCTTTTTTCGGTACTGTTATTATTTTTTGCTTGAGTAGAATCATTCATTTCATCTATACAGGGTGTTTGGTGCATCGTGTGACAAATTGAAATGGTCTACGGGAGGGGTCATCTGCTATCCTTTCAGACCCCTAAACACTTCTCATCCCTAATGGATTTTTTTTCACCGACTTTTTATTGTTTTATGAAAATAGGACCCATTTTTTTCAAATACAAATGGAACAAAGTATATAAGGCGTAGATTCTGAATTTTAATTTTATTTAGATGTCTATTGTATTAGAATACTTTTAAATTTAAAATTAGTGACATAAGCTATCTAGTTTTTTTTTTTTTTTAATTTACTTTTTGGACTTAAATTAAAGCTGTCCATGTTACAGCTATTTACATGGCTATAAAAAAAACCAAAACCGACCGGAATCTTCCAACTTCCTCAAAGATTCGCTCTTGGGCGGAGCGGGAGATAGTGTCAGACTTTTACTGACTAAAAACCCACTCCTGTTCCTTCTTTGCCTTCGTCCCAGGGCCCGGGTTTCGTTTTCACACTACCTATGGCCCCAGTAGGCTTCGACCCTGCTCGTAGGGGCAAATCGTAGGGGCCCCCCTACGATTTGCTGACATCTCCCTGAGGCGCGCGTGGAACAATACGCGCCGTCGACGACTTGGGCTTGGTCCGGACGGTTACCGGACGGTCGGACGGCGGGCCACCCATTGCCCGCTGTAATTTCCGACTATTATTGTTATTTGTGGATGATAAATAAGTATTATTATTATATACTATTTAGGTACCTATCATATTTTGTACGTTTTCTTAAGTGAAGAGACTCACTTGAGCGGAGACGTGATTACACGGAGATGGCAGCCGTGTCGCTGATTTAGTCTTAAATGTCGTTTTTGATGAGCGTGAATTGACAATTGAATAGCTTTGACCTCTGACCACGGTCTATAAATACTTTGATGATGGCTTGATATTACAAACTATATTCTAAACCATTTTAGTATAGATCTAAGAATAATCTTACTTGGTGGTACATTTGAAAAGTTGTTTTTGCAGAGAATAAGTAGACAGTATATTAAAATCACACAGAAACACAGTGGCGGATTCACCAGCAGGCTGAGTAGGCTTTTTTTTTTCATTTATTTATTATTAATACATAACAATACAGGATAGTCTTAGTTACATAGCAACTAAAAAACCACTAAGGTTTAAACTTGTGCTATCATGAATCCAACTCAACATCGAAACTATACAAAATGAGTTTTTTTATATTTTTACGTTATTGTCGATAACAATTTTTTTTTTTTTAGTCTTATGGTCCGCAAACAAGTAAAAAAACATTCTTAAATAATATTTAAGTAATATTGCTTAAGTTTGTATTTGATGTTTTTGTGTGTAATATTTTTTTTTTTTTCTGAGGGTAGACTATTAATAAGTCTCGGTAGGCTTGAGCCTAGGGCGGCAGATTTTTGAGGCGGCAAATTTGGGGACCGAATTTTTATTTAATTTGTTGCTACCTCATAGAAATCAAAAAGATTATTGTATGACGGTTTTCTGATGTCTCACAGATAAAAGTGTGCAACAAATTTTGCTGATGACTTTCCTCTCTCAATTGTACATTTTGAGAGTAGAAAAATTAAATTGGAATTCTAAAAAAAACTTAAGAAAACCTTGAACAGTGATAGTTAGGATAGTCTTAAGTCAAATAAATATTTTTTTCTCGAATGCGGTATTTCGTTACCGCTACAATCTTTGACGTCAATATTGCACGTGCACGTAGCGGGGCCCATTCTCCATATTTCAATGGCCAATAACCGTTTGGGTTAGCCTGGTTACCCGGGGTACTCGAACAAATCAACGCGAAAAACAAACAACAACGAAACAAAAGAAAATAAGGTACGAAACTGAATTTTTTTGTTTGATTGTGTGTTTGGTTGTGAGTGCACCACGAACGGTCTAGTACGGTCTAGTAGACCGTTCGTGGTGGCGACAATTGGTGGAGGCCTATGTCTAACAGTACACGTCTTTCGGCTGAAATGATGATGATAGCATAGATAAATGTATCAAATATTCTTTGTGGATTTTGTTAATAAAGTTTTTTCATTTCATAATTTGAACGTTACGATATGAAAGTAGATAAAGGGTTTTACGATTTTTTATTATTATATTATATTCCACAGCTTTCACACAACGCCATCTAGACCCAAACTAAACAGAGCTTGTGCTATGAGTACCTACTGGACAACTGATAAATACACTTATATATTTCTAAATACATGTAACATATTATAGGAAGGTTGCCTGGAAGAGATCGCGGAATGCAATAAGGCCGCCCGTTTATGTACGTATATGTTCTAGTTTCAGTTTCCTTTTATGTTTGTATTAGTGTACAATAAAGGATATAATAAATAAATATTATAGATAAATTACACCCAGACACAGAACAAATAATCGTGCTCATCACACAAACATTTGTCTTGGGTGGGCATCGAACCCATGATTTCCGGCATTGTAGTCAGGGTCATTAAACTCTAGACCAATAGGCCAGTAAAACGTTACTACTGTCTATGTTCAAATAACTTTGGAATAAAAAAAAATACAGTAAAAATAAAACTCGTTTAATTAAGTACAAAAAACAAAAACAAAAAAATTAAAAAACAGGTCGATCAGTAGGTACTTATGCCAAATAGGTCTCTAAGTGTTACTAATGACTCAAAGTTATTTTTTGGCTTAGACACTAAGTTTTAGGCGATTAACACACTGCCACGCACCACGCAGCGTAGCCCGTGAATGCGTCTTTTAACTTTGCTTGTAGTATCTCGGTTTGTATAGAAAACACACACAGAAAATGCATCCACGCGCGTTCATTCAAAACACGCGCCTACAAGCGGAGAAACATGCGCACACGCGCGTGGGTGCGGGGTACGCAAGGTATGGCACACCGAGTCTTGAAGTGCCGTGCGTGATTTTGAACGGCTTTGAACGAAATTAGTCAGAGCCGCCGTGAATCCACAAAACGCCACTATCTACGCGCGTGAGTGCGTAAAAAACCCGCACGATGATGCAGATCTGCACTCCCGCAAGTACGCGCGTAGGTGCGTTGACACGCAACATGCAGCGTGATGCGTGGCAGTGTGATAATCACCTAGAGACAATGCCTAAAGGACTTAGTGTCCATGTCTTCATATGAAGTCGCCTCGTCATCCAGTAAGAATACAGTGACTTTGTTTTCCATTAGAATGTGGATGTAACACATTCTAATGCTTTTCCATTACTACAATAAAATTCTCAGTTTCATTACACCAATTTTATGTCATAATATCCACTAGGAATCAATTTGTGAATAATTATAGCCACCAACTACCACTACCACTACGGTTCGGACTAAGCGTTTCGCCTTGTCGTTTATACCGCGTACATTGAAGTCCTGGAACAATTTGCCTGCTGCGGTCTTCCCATCCGATTATAATTTGGGTGTCTTGAAGGCCTTAATAAACTAATAGTGAACAGGCTCTTAATAAACTAGTGCGATTGCATCACTGCTTACCACCAGGTGGGATCGCAGTCAAGCACTAGTTTATATCAAATAAAAAAAAAACAACCATAATAACTTTGTACAATATTCTGACAAAACAAAATGAAAAACTATTTCTATTTCTATGAACTACACTCGAAAAAATCCCGCCAAAAACTACCGATTTTGACCTATAACATGTAGACCACAGATAAGTTATTTTTAATTGATATTTTTAGTAACAAAGCAGAAATCACAAAATTAAACATTAAATTCACAATACCACAGCTAACAAAAGCCTCATATTACAATGAAACATTATCGTCGCTGTGCAGGGTCGGTATTAATGCAACAGGCTGGCCTGGGTTACATTGCTATTCAGCTTTCAACAGGCGTATTGGAGTTAACCACTACAGCAGAAATAATACTAATAAATGAACTTAATTTTCTTTTCAATACAACATTGCATTTCATTTGTACTACACTACGCTTGTATTTATTATTCGCCATAATGGCATATAGGGGTACTAATCCAATGCTCCAGTATGGGGCTGTCCCACCTGTCTGTAATAGTTTTCAGGATGATGTTGGTGCTGGAGCGTACTCTGCGCTTTATACGCAAGCGATACGCTTCCACGTATCGCTTGCGCATGATGGCGTGAAAGCCATAAATTTCCGCCTCTGCGAACATACCGGACGCACTGCAGTAGTGCGGCAACCTCGAATCATCATCATTGTACACTGTGTGTGTTATTAAGGACTTCTCGTACAACAGCCTATGAAGTTGCCATCTTCCTACTTAACCTGTCTTGCCTATGACGTCTAATATATAATGAAATGAATACAATGAAAGCCTACAAGACTAACAAAAAGTCCAAGATACCGGCACGGATCTTGAGCGCTGACTTCTACAGTTCTACTTACGCAGAAGCAAGCAGAAATGAAATATCGGGTCTCTTTAGTGGTATGAAGAGAGATGCGGGGGCGGGGAGTGAAATCCTTGTACAGTGATTGGCTCGCCGATATTGTGCGACGCGCAAAACGATCCCCGCTCTTTCGACGAGCGCTCAAGATTCGTGCCGCTATCTATACTAAACTAAAAACTAAGGGCACCTCCTCTGAGGTTCGAACCTTGCATACCTCTAAAATTCTACTAAGATCATGCACAAATAGTGTGGCTTAAGCATAACAAACTTGTTAGCAAAGCTTAGCATAGAAGATATGAAAACAACACGGATAATAATAGCAACGAGAAATGCAAGCTCAGATTCAGAATATGTAGATGAAATCTGTTCACTCAGAATAGTTTATCTGCAAACTCTAGAAGATAGATTGGCCTGAATTTGACTGTTTCAGACACCTATTACAGAAAGCCTAGAATAGTAAGATTAGAATCAATTCAAGCTTCGCGCTTCGCTGTTTGGCGCAGCCATCTAAGTCTTTTTTTTTTAAGTTTCTACACACTTGTTTCTACATTGTGTATGTATCTGTGCCTAATATCCACTTGAAAAACAAAACTACACCATTTTGACATCACAAAATTCACTAAGAATCAATTTGCGAAACCTCATCGGAGGTTATGTATTTGAGCCGTTTGAGGTCGAAACACTGGGGCCATAGGATCCGAGCGCTCATCGAGTTGTTCGAGATATCAGCAAACAGCTGGTCGACTTTCCGCGTGACCTGACGCCAGTTGTGCGTGTTCTGAGGGCTGGACTTTTCTTCGGTCAATGAATCAGCATTGCCATCCAGCGTGGCAATGCTGCCAGCGTTCTGTCTAGTCCCTTTCCCATTGACATCGATGTGGACAAATCGTTTACATTACTTACATAATATTATTTTCAGTTTGTTTAAATACTTATAAAGTATAATATTTAATAGTTAAGATGGATATATAAATTAATAAAACGTTATATCATAATTTGCGAATAATTTAAACAGTTACTGAACTTCATTCGATAAATCCCAACAAAAACAAATGTTAGAAATCTTTGAAATTCTTCGTTTTCTCTATTATAATATACGTGTACCATACACTTAAACCTTCCTCATGAATCACTCTGTATAAAAATTAAAACTGCATGAAAACACGTCAATTTTTTTTTTAGTTTATTTTGACACAGACACGCTGGTGGACTTTGTTTTATAATAATGTACAAGGAAAATTAAGCATAAGGATAAACGCCATCAAAAGAACAGAATACGTTTTAAAAGTCTATCAGAATATGTGGCTCTACTACAGCTAAACAACAGCGATGAAAATAACATAATATGAGTAAATAAAATAATTATTATTATTATTCCACAACTATCACACAACGCCTAGACGGCGTTGTGTGTCCCAAGCTAAGCAGAGCTTTTGTTATGAGAACTAGACAACTGATAAACATACTTATATATTTCTAAATACATACATATTATAGATAAAATACTGGTCAGAAAAAAATAGAGTAGGTACATCGACACGAAAAGAAGAAGAAGATAGATATATTACACCCAGACTCAGAACAAATGATCGTGCTCATCACAAAATCATTTATCCTGAGTGGGAATCGAACCCACGACCTTCGGCATAGCAGTCAGGGTCACTAACCACTAGACTAACAGGCCAGTCAAAATATAATGTTACGCTCCAACAGTCATTCAATAGGTGACAATGAGATTAAACTAATTTACAGCACTTTCAACAAAGATTTATAGATGTTTGGGTGGTTTAAGTGCCAAAATTAGCCAACCAAAACGACAAAAAAGAAATTTAACGACATATTTTTTAATTGTATACATCATCATCATCATTTCAGCCGAAAGACGTCCACTGTTGGACATAGGCCTCCCACAAGAAGGGGGGGCTAATGCATAAACACCAAGTTTGGCAAGCGGGTTGGTGATCAGTATGATTGTTACAATGCACAGAAAATGTTGCTGCCCATTCTCTAGTGTGTCCCTTAGACGCCTCTTACGATACCCACGTAAAGTAATGGGGTGGTGTTATTGAACAGCTGTTGTATACATACGTATAAATGATAAATGATACTTATTTTCCAAAACTGTGGTTTTTTGTCTATTTAAACTAGATGGAACCGGTGTTTCATAACTGATTACCCTGAGAAGAAACACCGAAACAAACTCAGGGGGAAAGTCTCTTTTAAAGTCCATACAGCAAACATGTAATGGTCAAATCATATGAGGACCATGCAGATTGGAGTCTGAGATAGTCTTTTGAAGAAAGAACCACACAGTTCTGAGTGGACCTGTCCAAGCTGGTCAGTGCAAGCATTTGTCAGTATTCGTATAACATATTCTCCTAATAAAAAAACAACGACATATGACAACAGAAATGATATAGGCACACTAGATTTATAAAATTTGCAATTGAAAATAACTTG
The DNA here is from genome assembly GCA_961205895.1 of Mythimna pallens. NCBI lineage: Eukaryota > Metazoa > Arthropoda > Insecta > Lepidoptera > Noctuidae > Mythimna > Mythimna pallens. The sequence goes on along the minus strand of OY540828.1, from coordinate 24,086,488 downwards.
GCAGTCCTAATAATTTTCTTCAAAAAGAGACAGAAGACCAATTGCCCGGTGTACAGATGACATCACACAATTGACTGGCTAACAGCGGACGAAAACGGCAAAGAACTAGGGACACTAACAAATCTCTATGAGGGTTTTTACTAGCTTAGGAGGTAAATTAAATTTAGTGTTATACTAGTTTATAAATTACTAGCATCTGCAAGCGGCCTCGCCCGCGCGTATTTTGGTTTCTCTATACAAACTTCCAACCCCCGTTTTACCTCCTTAGAGGTGGATTTTCGTAAAATCCGTTCTTAGGAGATGTCTACACCCTATAAGGAATCTACCTGCCAAATTTTAAGTTTGTAAGTGTTATAGTTTCGGAGATTTCGTGATTAATCAGTGATATTTCGCTTTTATATACACAGATGAACTATATTATGTTATTAATTTATAAATCGTTAAGTCCATTATATAATTTTTAATAAGACATATAAGGCGTTTTTATTTTTCTATTATTTCAAATTATATAATGCTGGTCCTGAGTGTATTTGGTAAACATATCATATACACCATATCATATAGCTCTATGCTTCCCTTAGTTTGTATATCAATCATGAATCACTATCATCGAAAGCAGTGTACTAGTATTACTGTATATTTTACAATTACACATCTAAACATAATAGGGCACTCCCATAGATTTCCTCAGCAAATAGTTATGACTCATTTGCTTCCATCTCCCAAATGCGACCTTCACTTGGTCTATTTTCCTTTATTTTATTAGTTTTTTTATTGTCTTCTTTATGTAGATTTTCCTATCCGATACAAACAAAACTACACTTATTGTAAATTAATATAATATCTTTATTGTATATCGTTCAGAGTTTTTAATGATCAGGAAGTTACTATAGTAGTAGTTAGCTACACGTATTATTTAGTCAGTTGCTTAAATTTTCATCATCATGAATATAACCTAGATTACTCTGCACAATGTTATAACAATTATTAATAAGTGAATACAATTATTGGTAGGTGATGCCATTTTCTTAACAATATCGAGATTAATTTTCCCCAAAACGCTGTTAACAAATAAACACAATTCCCATCTGATCTCCGAGAAAACTCTTTAAAAATATAAACCTCGGCTAATCCGATAGAGGATCTGTACCAAACCTCACGATCGGCTATAATTTTTAAGCAACTTTGCTGGCTTCGTGGTTTGCAATCTTATCGAAACGAGGGCGTTCGGTAAGTTATCCGCACCGATACTGAACCAAAATGACACTGCGGAGTAACATCGCAGAGCCATCTGCCTCAAGGCTTTGCATAAAGACTTTACCATGGATACATTTGCAACCAAAATTTATTTTACGCTGGAGCCCTGCCATGAGACCACAGTGAATAATAGAGATGGCAAATTTTAGCAGTTTGATGTTATTAACGCAGGGGAAGCTGCTACCTATCTCGCTGTAACGACACTCTTGGGATCAGATAAGGCAGTATTGTTCCTTGTAAAAGAAATCTATTCTTTTTTTCAATTTCTGTATATGGACGAAGTACAATGGCATAACGCAGTTTAGCATAATTAATTGGGAATTCTCTCTAGTACTATCATCATCATCATTTCAGCCGAAAGACGTCTACTGTTGGACATAGGCCTCCCCCAAATGTCGCCACAATGACCGATGCTGTGCGTCTCGCATCCATCGGATTCCCGCGACCCTTACCAGGTCATCGGACCGCCTTGTGGGAGGCCTATTCTGCAACGTAATGGGCTACCTTAGTCAGCATATTTTTTTGCGTTTTAAGATCCTCTTGGTCTAAGTCCATTTCCCTATTCCCTATCACGATATACTCACCCTTTTTTGCCCTATCTAACTTAGCTCTTTGCTAACCCATTGGCAATTTATCATGAACAAAGTAACCTCGCTCAAGTTTAACGATAATCTTCTTTGTGATAGATATTTAGTCATAAATCGCGTTGCGTTTCGACCTTACTATCGGCCACACGCCATCGCGTTTTAACAATGTACTATTAATACACTATTAATCCGTTTTTGGATACCATTGTTAGTCAAAGTTACTTTAGGTTCTTATAGAGTTGTTAATGCTAAGTTTTTGCATCATTTGTTAATGTTAGTCTATATCGAATATTTTTCTCTTGTACCTACGAATTTTTTTTAGGGTTCCGTACCTCAAAAGGAAAAAAGGGAACCCTTATAGGATCACTTTGTTGTCCGTCCGTCTGTCTGTCTGTCTGTCAAGACCCTTTATCTCAAGAACGCGAAGAGGTAACGATTTGAAATTAAAACCATATACTCAAGTTTGCGGTCCCTTGAAGCTCTAAAATAATCAAACTTCCCAGTTAAGGAATAAAAAGATATGGCCGTTATGTCGCAAAAAAAAACGTATATTTCGATACTCTCAAAAGAATCAAAATTCATAGGGCAAAGTACAATTTAATTAAATAGAAATTTGGCATAAAACAAGGTCTTATAGCACAGGTATAGGAATAAATCTGAAAACAGTAAATTTGTTATTACAATGTCACAAAAAATGCTTTTTTGCAATTCGGAAAAATCTTCGAGACTCCATTCGGGAATCGTAGATTGTACGGAACCTTCGCACTTGCCGAGTTTTTTTTAAAATGTCTGGGCTTTGCAAACTATTTGACTTCTCGAGATTACGAATTTATTTCAACGATATTTTTTAATACCTTAACATTTACACCCATTTCTGTCTTTAGTTATTTTTTTGAATCAATCAATTTTGTTTATCGCAGTCCATGCGCTAGATAAGGAATAATTGCGTAATGATTTAAACAAATAATTGCGGAATCATTATTATTTACTGATAAAAATAATGATATCGAGAATTGGATCTGGTGACTTCAGAAACGCCACTTTGCGAGCAGATCATCTACACTAATATTATAAAGAGGTATAGTCTGTTTTTTTTTTTTTGTTTGTAAGAGGTAATCTCTAAAAGTACTGGTCCGATTGCAAAAATTTTTTCACCGATAGAAAGCTGCTTTATTCCTAAGTAACATAGGCTATATCTTATGTACGTGAGCGAAGCCGCGGGCAAAAGCTATATATGACTTGTAATTCATTTGATCCAAATAGTATCAAGTATGCTTAATTACCTTTTAGTGCTGACTTTTTTTTTATTGATTTACTATTGTCAAGTCATTTTTAATCATGCTCAGAAAATAATTTCAACCCTCATCTTTACAATAACTCAAATATTGGAATTTCCTGTCAATAGGACTTTAAACCATACTACTACACCACTACTACTACTACCACTACTACTGCTACTATATCCATTTAATTTTATTTATAATTTCATTATACTTATACAAACCTTACATAAATTGAGACCTTGAAAACCGGTTCCTAAATAGTTTGATTGCAATACTACAAAATGACTAAATACATTGTATTTTAAAAGAATGTTCATAAATTTTGTGCTTCAAATGATGAACATGTTAATGTAAAAATACACGTTTAAATAAAACTTAGTTTGAAAACTAAACTTGCTCAGTTAAATATGTCCCGGCGTTTGTTACAAATGCGAAAGAAGGCGTGGGTTCACGCTGATGTCAAAACTGCATTAGAACAGCCTACACAAAATTAATTATGCGAAGTTCAAAAAATAACTTTAACTAGGTCCAATTAAAGTGCATAATCCTATAAATAAAACTTTGAAGGCTATAATGCGATGCATCTTAGGCGCGTTCAGTCACTGTTGGACGTTCATAGAGAACGGTCGCGTTGCTCGATTCAAAATCATTCGCGTAGAGTTTCAAACTATTTCGAGTCAATAAACTTTTCAAGTTTCTCTGTGAGTGAGACAGTGATAGTGGGTGATTCATTCCAAAGGTTATAAACTTTTCCACCCTGGATTTCAATTTTGATGGTAAGTTTTCCTAACCGGTTGAAGATCTTATTCTGTACTTACCTAGTAATTTTGTATACTTTGCAACATTATTGCATATATACAAGTTGTTTTATACAAATAAGTTATTTGAAGCCTATGTACCCACAGCAATTAGTTTCAGCATTAAACTTCCAGCAAGGCGATAGCGAAACTGTTTTTACAACTTTGTTTTATATTTGCTTATCGTTCGTATTAATACCAGCGACCTTGTGTATACATTCAAGGATAGATTGATTTATCAACGGGCACATTATAGTTAATGTTTTAGCAATTGTTATTTTAGATCGTCTTGGATTCGTGACTTCCCGCGATGGATCGTTCGGTACATCCGTCGTTCGTATCGGGCATTCTAATGGAGTTTAATACCTAGATCATTTTTATGATTGCTCATAAAATACAGCTCTTTGTGAAAGACGAAGTTAGCTTGTAAACGTTCTGGGAATATGGTTGAACAAAACGTAACAATATTTGCATATCTACGTCGTCATACTTCAAAAAGATACATACAATTAAGTTAATCCTTTTTGATAGTAGTCAGGTCAGCAACCTGCTTATCAACAACTATGATTACAATTATATCATCTTCACTTGTAACTGTAGTATTGAAAACATTAAGTCCGTTGCTATCCATGACAGTAAATAAAAGAGCATCAGCATATGTAAAATTAAAATTCACAATAACTCTTACAATATTAAAAGTGATACTGACACAACCCTTTAGTAAGTAGCTCCATATAAAATACAAATAAATCAGATAACTATAACCAGTCGGCCTAAATTAGTAAAAAGCGGCGCGGATGTCGAGCCGCTTGACCTGTGTGAGGTTTATCGACCCAGTGTCCAACCTGTTACCAACGATCGAGCTGCTTTTGCTTGCAACCGCAATATATTCTTGAGATATAAATAGAGGAAGGTACTCGTACGTATGTATATGTAGAACAAATAATCCTTTAACTTAAGTGTCAGTTTTGTTTGTTGGTTATGAAAAATGCTTTAATATTTTTATTTATATTGCATACATTTACATGCCCATAATTTGATAGTGTAGTAACTTCAACTGTATTTAAAATATTGTTATTATTGATATTTTTAAAGACACAAATGTCCCCAATTTTCAATTCAACTATAAATTTAGAATTTGATTCAAGAACAGTCAAATCATTTACATAGCTGGCAATTAATGTTTCAAAATAAAAACAACATCTTCAAAATGAGGTGCAGCTTATTTACCTAAATATGTTCACACCAAACATTTTAAAATGAAAGAATTCACAAATATTTCACAACATTGTGAATGCTAAAATCTTCAATAGCAACATTTTATTATTCCATTCCGTAGAGGCCACTATAAAATAGTCTTTATATGGCGCGGTGATTCATTGACTACTTCATTGATGCCCTCCAATTCAAATTCAAGTTTCGGTCGAACAAACTGTGCACAAAAAAGTTGCTTGAAATGTATAAAATGAACGTGTTTATCTATGTTGAACTCACCCATGTTACCTGACTCAAGTGTATTTAACACTTATCTAAGCTAATGACAATACAGTCTTATCTCTTCTACAACAGCAAATATATATTTGCTGTTTATATTTACAAAATATTTCTCAAACAGTCTATGTTGCTTTAAAAAAACTTATTTGTAATCGTGCTACCGTTTTCAATACCAGATAATTAGAGGTGAGTTTGATATTGTAAAAAAAAAATGTAAAAAAAGTTGAACAATGATGGAATGGTTGATAAAGACCCAACTACTAATCAAACTGCTATTTATTTAGCTAATACAGGTGAATGTTCCACAGCAAATGTATATGACGGTTATGCTCTTACCATTACGCACGTACTCGCTAGCAACGCTGACGCCAATTAGATACGTGTGTGGCATTAATGGCCAACTATCCGAGCTTCTCTTGAATATTGATGTCCATTACCCTTTATAGATGCGGATGGCAATTTTCGTACTATCGCATCTGGGTCAATGTACGTTGTGCATAATTTTATAGTTTGCCGTGAGATTGTTGGCAGGACTCTCATCAATATTGGTGTGAATGGTAATAATGTTGCAAAAGATATACAAATATTCAGTAACATATTGGGATATAAAAATATTTTTCATCAAATAGGGAGATGTATTAATCAAAGAAGAAACTAAGAATAAATGTAATCAACAAAACAGACACAAAAAAAGAAAACTATAAGCTGTTGAGAATAACCTAAATGCAATGTTCAAAAACAATGTGATTATCTAAACGAAAACGAGTCAAGCAACAAAAACTAAATACGATTTAGATGCATTACCGTGACGATCCAAACAATGTTTCTGTATAAATCGATCGAGACAAACAGACGTCAAAGAATAGTTACCAAGCCAGCCATAAATATCTATTTTGTTTTTAACAGACCTATTCAAATAAAAATCAACATCAATACCTATATCTGTATTTTTGTTGTGCTATTTGTCATATTTGCTAAAATGTCTAATGTTTCCATATATGAGTCACTTATGAAAATAAGATATGTATACGTGACAACCAAAATGTATTTCAAAACGTAAAGACAGTTTTAAACATGTTTGTTTACATCACGTCTAAATGTGACCGAATCCTCACGGAATGTTACCGAAGGCCAAACTTAAGTCCTTTGGGGACACAGTTTTCTTTATATTTGCATAATAATATTTATTACTGTGTTTTCTAATGTGCCTCATAAGGCACTTTTTACTATTCTTTTCTCCTTTTGTTATTTTCTAAGTTCATAGTAGGCAGTTAGCTATGAATGTGTCATGCATTTTAATGTAAACGACGTCACGATTGCTAATTACCTTAATCGTTTAGTGGCTCCATTCTAGACCGCTTACTATCTTTATGACTGTTGTAATATTATCGCAACGACATCTCTGCTCTACGTTCTATAGTGCTTAGCTATATTCCATTTACTGGTAGAAAGGTGCTTTAAAGTCATTCTTTGAAAGTTTCGAGATCATCTTATGTGTTGAAAGTTGTATCATTGTCAAAATTAGAATAGTGGTAATAAGTACGAGATAGAATTCGTCAGAAATTATGTGTGTCGTTTAATAAACTTAAACTTTCCATAAAATCGATAATGCATAGCGTGATATGATTTTAGTGCTTCTGCACTGATAACATCTTCACCATATACATCCTAGAGAATTAACTCTATTAGTGAAGTTTATTTATTTTAACATATTTTCTATAAAATACTTTTGTTTATTGAAGTAATTTCTTAATTATGATGTTCATTGTTTCCTTAATAATACTGTTGGCTTACTAAAATTCTTCACACCATTGATACTAACCAAAGCATTGTCTTCCATAATGGCCATTCATAAATTCTTCAACGACTCTATCTAAAGTATCGCAATCCTCATTCATATGAATTCTCACAGTACAGTGGTGGCCAATAAATTAGTGCAGCCATTCTTTGTGCCGAGCCGTTGGCCCGTGAACTGCACTCGCTTTGTAATACCGTTACGTGGTGATTCGTTTCGTTGATCGCATGTGTTCATCGCGCGATCCCGCCTCGTGTTTGTTTCTGATGTTTTTCATATATGAATGCATTATACCTTGTACTGGGTTTATTGAACAGATGCTACAGAATTTTACTACCATTTTATTTATTTGCTCTCATACAATTTCCTTACCTTTTCTTGTATTCTTTTATTAATTTCATTTATTTTAAAAGTATAATTTTCTTGGATTAAAATTTTCAAGTTTTGAAACTATCATACTTACTAGAACGTACTACTCTAGTAACCTATAATAAGTCCAGTTTGACCTTGTAACTCACAACCTTCACAAAACATTTGCACCAGTTAATCTTCAAAGCTACTTAATAATAGACTACAAATAACGTTATAAACTGGAAATAGGATAGGCACAAATCCGGCAGGGCTTCTTCTGGCCATGTCGGAAGCCGCTGAAGTGTATTGACGGTGAACCACGAACGTACCTATATCAGATTAATACGGGTGGATGGCGCCGCATGAAATATTTACGTAATTAGACGTCGATATGCAGATATCATTGTTCAGCTGTCTGTTTTGTAGTAAATGTTATTGTATAAGATACTGTTTTGGGTCTTGAGGTATTCTATGTTTCGTTTTTTGATACATTTACAGATCGTACTTCTTGATAATAAACCTTGTCAACGAAAGAACGTCCTTCGTTAACAATAAGTAGAAAAACGCCATTATATTATTCTATTTGCAATACTTTATCAAGACTTCAATACTCTTCATATTGATTTCCATTTTATTGTCCTTGTATTATTTTTATAAATATTCAATGGCATTGGTTGACACAATTCCTTGGTTTTCTCATTCATTCATTTAGTCATATCTTTCAACAGCAGTTATGGCTTTCGGAGCTGTTGGCCAGTTATCCGTTTAGGAAACCTTTGTTCCTATGAAATAACAAAAATATTGTGTGTTGTATTGGGAACTTGGTAACACTCAACTCTAGGTCTCTGTGAGGGTCGAAATGTACGGAGGTCACGAGATGCAATGGTCAAAGCTAATATCCCGAGTATTCCCGAGTGGCCTTCGTAATCTCGGAACGTGACATTCGGGCTCCGTGTTCGTATAGAACTTGCAAGTGTTTGACGTTTCAGTTTTATTTTTGTCTTTTGTTCAAGGTATTGCGTAACATTGACGGCCACTACATATTGTACAGAGGAAGCTCTTCCTTTTCATTCATTGATACATTTCGGACTATATTGCGTGTGAATTGAGAGTCTTGTAGCTAACCAAAATTGATTTACGATTTTGCCACCTTCAACAAAGTTTTGATGTTTACGATAACTTTCATGTGTGAACTGAAAATAACTACTATTTAACCATATATCACAGTAAACCACTAATTTGACGACGCCCACATTTCGGCACTAAAAGTTAAGTAGCCTACGCTATAGCGCTACCTATTAACGTGTTTACGCGAACCCCAAACAACGGCGTGCAAACTTTTTAAATATGAAAGAGCTCACATGCGGGTACCACAGAGTTAAGTAAAATCAAAAGGTTCACAACAGATGAAATACAATATGAAACAGAATAGGTGGTAATATTTTAGATACTGCTTGTGTCCGTGGACTTAAACAATCTACTACAAGAAAATCATAGTTGATGCCCAAAAAACAAGGAACTTTCCGTACAAAATTTCAACCTTTCGGTCCAATTTCGAATCATATCTTAACAGAAATTGACCTGATATCTTAAAGAACGCAAATAACTAATAAACTTTGAACTTCGGGGCGTTAATTGAAGATCTTAAGGTATAGAGGAATTGAACGCAGAACACAGAACGATAAGCAAACAGATAGGACAGAGCAATGATTTTGAACTAAATAAAATTTTTATCGTGTCAAATCGTGTATTATTCTGTGATCAAATGTGAAGACTAATAAAGTATACCCGTCAAATGGATTTGGATGAAATTTGGCGTAGGGAAGACAATGACCTGGAATAGAATATAGATACTTTTTATACTGAAAATATTTTCCCTTGGGATAATTTTCTATTTTTACCAACGGCTTTTGGTAGAAGCTAGTCTCTCATTGATATATAGATATGGTCCATCTATAGAAGACCTAAATGTAATATTGCAAAAATTGCTGTGTTGCTTTTAACAGGAAGGCGGAACTGAACCACTAACGCAATATGGCTTATAAAGGCGGGTCTACGCTAGAGGAGCCGAGCACGAGCCGAGCACAAATTCGTGTAGTGTGGACTGACTTACAAGCATTCAGGGCACTGATGGGGCTGCCGCGACACTGTAGTGCCTCGGGCATGTTTGCCGCCGCTAGTGTTGACTGCTTTTATGCGACGATGCGTAGGCGGAGCGCATCTCTGGTGTTCAGGGTGTGCGGCAGCCCCAACAGTGTGCTGATGATGGTAGATGATTGATGACTGTCCTTATATAAGGCGCTGTAGTGACTTGCATATTACCTGCAGTTATCGATAACTGTGTGAAATATTTAAATGTTGTTTGTTTGTTGGTGTTATGTTCTGTGTTATGTGTAATTATGAGTCCTAGTTACTTGAATAAATGAAATGATATATATATGTATAAAACGAGCGCACTTCGAGCGTTAGGTTTCTCCTCTATGCTGCGCCTATTGTTGGTTTTTCAACGAACACAAAGGGTGAGGACAGTTATCGCTGGAGGCTAGTTGTACTTTCACCCTTGACACCTTTCGCCTCCTTCTGCGAAGCAGTAATGCTTGCAAAGGAGGCGGCCGATCGCGTGAGGCAGCGGTCCTCACGCCCCAACCGCCGCCGGGATTCCGATCCCGATTTCCGGCCACCGTAGGCGCGGGCTTGCGGACGGCGAGCAATGGGTGGCTCGCCGTCCGACCGTCCAGTAACCGTCCGGACCGAGCCCAAGTCGTCAACGGCGCGTGCTGTTCCACGCGCGCCTCAAGGAGATGTCAGCAACTGTAGAGGCCCATTACGAAGCCTACTGGGGCCAAGGGTCTGATTCTGAAAGGAATACTCGGCTCTGGTACGAAAGGCAACGAAGGAACAGGAGTGGGTTTTTAGTCAGTAAAAGTCTGACACTATCTTCCGCCCCGCCCAAGAGCGGGGGAGAAAAAAACACTTGACACCACAAGTAGAGTGGCTCGACTAATGCTCAGCTCGTGCTCAGATCCTTTAGAGTAGACCCACCTTAAGACTATATCACAATTTAGTATCATGTCATCACCATTTTGCCCTTCTGACGATATACCTTTCATATAACCACTCTATTATTAAATAAATGTCTCGCCAAATAAAAGGATAATAAATTGCATTCGTTCGCGTGACTTTTTCGACAGTTAACGTGATGGTTTATGATGTCTACCCAAACAGTTAAATGTTGTAATAGTTTGACATTGACCTGAACATTCGGTTGTTAGTAATTGAACTGTCGGCTTATAAGAAAAGTGACGGTAAAAGTTTATGTTGATTTGAGTGACAGGAAAAATATGGGTTATTACGTATGTATACAGTTAGATTCAGAGTTTAAAAATGTAATAATGTCTTGGGGATCACCTAGTTTTGATTCTTGCTGGTATTTTTTAGGGTTTCGAACCTGAAAAGGAAAAAACGGAACCCTTATAGAATCACCTTATTGACCCTTTATCTCGGAAATGCGTGGAGGTATCGCGTTGAAATTAAAACTATATACTCAAATCTGCGGTCCCTTGAAGCTGTAAAAATCAAACTTCTGAGTTACCGAAAGAATGATACGGCCGTTTATGTTGCAAAAAACGTATATTGGGACACTCAAGGGAATCAAAATTCATAGGATACTTCCCGTTGACCTAGAATCCTGAAATTTGGCATTAAGCAAGGTCTCATAGCACAAGTATAGGAAAAAAGCTGAAAATTGTAAATTTCACAAAAAAAAAATGCGTTTCGGAAAAATCTTGGCAACTCAATTCGGGAATTGAACTATTTTCATAGGTAAGATTGTAAGGAACCCTTAGTGCGCAAGTCGACTCGCACTTGCCCGATTTTTTAGTTATCATCAAATCATCATCATTTCATTACTGCTGGCCACGGCCGGTCCTGTGCGTCTCGCATCCATAGGTTATTTTTTAATCATGCTGCAGGTTTTTCGGGTTTTTCTTTTGCTTGTGAAATTTTTTTCTATTCAAAAAATAATTTTGATGAGCAGATAAGCTCAAGCGGATAAGCATCTCTATTTTCTCCAACTCTCCTTTCGCAGGTATGCTGGAAGAGATTTCTTTAGAAATAAGCATCACCTTTGTACTATTCTTCTTTTTCCTTCTTCTTCTTTTATTATTGTGTGTACATAAATTGTTCAATAAATAATAAGCAGCTACTCTCTTACTATCGTCTCAATTTAATTCACACGTTATGTCTTCAGTGCACTTCCCAACTAAGATGTACCGAGCTTTCTCTCTCACCTATTTGACTAAGTAAAGTATATGGCATTAGTACATTCAAACACTTTGGTCGTTTCTTGATATTCCAACAGAAACAAGTGTGATAACGCAATCTTTGACCTCAAAACACTTCCCATTACCTGTCACCAAGCCCATTGCTTATCTCCTATTTTTTTTTTTAATATAGCTTCGCGCGGGTATGATTGTTTAATACAGTCACTTTGTTTTCCATAATAAACACATTTCAATGCTTTTGCTGTTATGGTCAGGAGGCTTCAAAATATGCTGTCTATTTCTTCTTCCTATGAATCCATCTGAACCTTCGACTGTATATGACCTAGGCTGATCACACTTAGATTTTACTGTGCCATGTGTGATCCATGGAGTATTTGGCATATTCTTAAAATATACTTTCTCTCCTTCGTGTAATTCTGGTAATGGTGTAGTCTTCTTGTCATAGTATTCTTTAATCTTATTTTTATTTTCTTCCTTAGTTATTACATATTCTTTAAATTTGACTGTTCTTGGTTTCAAGTTCTTCTGTTGGTAATTGTGTTCTAAGAGAACGAGACATTAGTAATGGTAATTTAACATTTGGCAATAAATGTATCAAGTCAGCCTTTTCGAAAAGCTTTATTGAGGTAGTCTATTTATTTATTCAATGTTTTATGCACACGAAAGTACAGAGGCGGCCTTAATGCGTTAGACATTTTCTACCAGTCAACCTTTGGGTGATGCAGAGAAAAATAGTGGTAGGTGCAATAAACGAGAGAGAGAGAGCAGACGATAAGTACTAATAAACAATGTATATAATACAACTATACAATACATACTCAAATTAATAAACTACAGCAATACTACCTAACTAGTATAGTCATATAAATAATCCAAATCGACAATTGGAAAACATTAAACGCTGTGATGATTCTACGGCCAACTTCTTACGAATTAGCTGTCGAATTTTAGTTTTGAATGTTAATCGGCTTGTTGCCATCCTGATCTCCTGGGGGAACGCATTTCACAGAGCTAAATACTGAATAAATACATAAATAATGAATTGTGAAGAAAGTCAGTACGATGAGAGGTTAGAGATATGATGATATGTTGACTATGTAGATTACAGTAAAATTCTCAACTGTATTTTACCGAGATTGTGCCTGTCTCAATTATTCCACATACAGGTATCCACTAGGAATCAATTTGCGAATAATGTTTTTATAATTTAGGTATGTTTTTGCTTCTATTATTATTTATTTTATTTGAACTTCATTCCAAGATATCCCGCCAAAAACTTCCTATTTTGTTTTGTAATATGTTCAATGCCACAGACTGTCACTGCCAGTCAGTGTCGGAACGGAAATGCAATAGACAACCCAGGCAACTGTGCAACAGGAGTCATAGTTAATGCCCGATTCACTGCCCCGACAGTCAAACAAATTTTTTCTTTGATTTAGTGAGTCATATTGATCTTTTGTAATTTATTGTACGTCTATTCGGGTAGAAAAAACATGTTTTCTTTCTTCTATGAAAACAAAATTTTGATCTTTACCCAAAACAACCCCGTCAAAAATGCGCTTATCTTCTTATTTTTTTTTAAACTGCTTATAAACACAATTACATGCATTAGTATTTAGAGGCAAGAAACAATAGTGAATGGCGTCACTTGCCATAGTGTTGATTTAAACATCGTGACTTCCAATATGTTAAGAACAAAAGTATGTAAACAAGTACAACAATAAATCATCAATAATTATATAAAGAGGTTTTCCCTAGGATTAAGGAAAATGTCTAGGTAATAATAAAAAGAAACGTTGTTAATGTCTATGATTGTTTTCTTATGAGATGTAAATATATTATGATGTAGGGCAGCGGGAACGTTTCAAAGAGTGAATATAGCTCTAGAACGCAAAAGGCAACTGCAGATGCAGGAAAAGTCATTTGACGATTTCCCACCTTAAAAAATAAAAATAAACTTATATAGTTAGATATTTTTTGCTTCACAACGTTATACACGCCATGTATAGTGTGTGAATACTTACAATAAAAGATTACTTCTAACTCGATGTATTACCGACCGGACGGACGTGATAGTGTAACCTATTTTGCAACAATTAAGCACCCTAGGGAACCTAGGCGATTCGAGAAAATCCAAATTTATATCAATTTGATAGATAAATTATATTTAGTTACAAATGGAAAAAATATCACACTATTACCTACGTATGTTTAGGATTAGGGAATTAAACGCAAATCCGTTGAACAAGCTGCATATTTGTTTTTTTGTATTGGTTCACTGTATTATGAAGACAGCAATAGTATTTAAGATTCATAGGTGGGTATATTCTTTTGAGCCTAGAAAACCTATAAACAATAAAACTAGTTTTTTACACATATCTCCTGTTCCCTCTAAATTGCTCTGTTTGTCTTTTTTTGGACCACCTTTTCACATTTTTAACCATTGCAAAATATCTTGCAAATTACATGATTATTATGAAATCTATAAATTATTTTCCTTAAGTGCAATAAAATTAATATACTTATACAGATTTCACTTGAATCAGATTTATGTCGAAACTGTATACTGATTTGTGCAAATTAATTGTATGTATAAATGTTAATAAAAACAAAGACGCTTCGATTACAACATTAAAGATGATGTGATAAATAAATAAACATTTTGCGGGAAAAACCTGTTTAGCTCGACCTAACCGATTTATTGTATCGTCATCGTGCCAAATGACGTCTGACGATGAAACTAAAATTGCTAATGATTTGACGACGGTAATTCTTACATTGATTGGACTTCATGATTTGTGCAAAAAATACCTTGATAGCTGAATTTCTGAGAATATTTTGAAAATTATTAGAATTCTTTACCCGAAAATATTGTAAAGTACTTGTATTTTATTTACATTTAAAAATACTAACTATAATTACAATAAAATAAAATAAATAATAATAAAAACCCTACACTAATTACAACTAAAACTTTTTAGTTTTAGTTAGTTGTAATTAGTGTAGGGAAGAGTGTTTTGCGCCATATTTGTATGGCGTCAAAAAATCTTCCACATCGCTTGTAATTAATCTTTGGGGATCTTAGCAAAGGTGAGACCTCTTTATCAATAGCAAATTCGGACGTATGGACTACTGCTGCTCTTTATCTCATCTTTGGGATGGATCTACCAATTACCAGCTTGATGCACTAGAGTCGATTGAGAAGCGGGCTAAGAAGATTGTTGGCAATGATGCTCTCATTGAGTCCAAACTCCAAAGCCTTTGGGCATCGACACCTAATTGCTAGCCGGTCGATTATCTATCGTTTATATTTCGGGGATTGTGCATCGAAATTGCACACTTTAATTCTGCTAAGTCTATCGGACCACTACCTAGATGTACTGTATCGCACCAATGCTGTATGGTAGATATACCCATACGTACAAAACGGTTTTGGGAACACATTAAAGCTAGAACTACATTAGACCGACGCACACGTGGACTACGCCTGATTTGTACGTAGAACGACGTCGCGTGGCGTGGATCGAGTGTAGCTCTACAAGTCTAGTTTCCATATAAAATATATGGAGACCGACGCGTCCACACGTTAGTTAGCGCAGTGTAGTTTTATCTTTAATATGCGTATAGCTAAGGAGTGAAATAGCCTGCTGCAGTTTGTGTTTCCTGATAGTTACAACCTACGGGTCTTAAGTCAAAAGTGAATAGGTTACTTCTAGGCAAGCGTGCTCTATTACCGACCACATCTTTGCTTACCATCAGGTGAGTAAGGGCGCCTTCAAGTTAGCCGCAAAGTGCCGCGCGACAGCAGCGCGACTGTATTATTTATATGGAATAACAAAGACCTTTGATGTCAAACGCGAGCCTATCAATAATAAAAAAATAAACATTGTTGACAGACTGATTTTCTGAGTTTTAATAATTAAGCACACTTCACTTCTAACTTCAACAAATCGGTAACCGCTTTCGGCATAGAGTTACCGCCATGGCTTTAACAAGTATCTACTATACAGGTTGCTTCCATGAATCACAACGAAGCTATGACGTCAGAACTATGTACGTTTATTTGTACTCTTGTATGATATTTGAGTTAGTTTCCACATTATCTATTGTTATGATGCGCATTCACAATGGAAACTATTATTGTCATTTGTTTTTATTGATTCTAAATAATACTCGTAATTACATCGTTTTCAAACTTCGTTTTTTTTTTTGTCAGATTCACCCCGCTTTTAAGGAAGCCATAAATTCAAAAAAAAAATTTTTCAAAACTTTCCTTAACTGAAGTTTTTCTTTTTGAAATTTTCTTATTTATTTAGAACATTTTATCTAGTCATAAACATTATTTTTTTGCAGACACAGTACTTAATTATTACGCACTAACTGTCCCCGTATTTTCACTCCGTCCTTCGCTACTGCTTTGCTCCTATTGGTAGTAGCGTGATGTTATGTCGTCTTCCTTGATGAATGAGCTATCCAACACTAAAATAATTTTGACTGGCCTGTTGGTCTAGTGGTTAGTGGCCCTGACTGCTATGCCGGAGGTCGTGGGTTCGATTCCCACCCAGGACAAATGTTTATGTGATGAGCACGATCATTTGTTCTGTGTCTGGGTGTACTTTATCTATAATATCTACATGGTATGTAGGTATGTAATACATACCTACATACCTACGTATGTATCTAGAAATATATATGTATGTTTTTCAGTTGTCTATTACTCATAACACAAGCTCTGCTTTGCTTGAGACGGCGACTCGAAACAGTAGTTCCTAAGATTAACGCGTTCAAACAAACAAACTTTTCAGTTTTATAATATGATGAATAACAGATAATAAGTATTTCATTTATAAAATATTTTTAAAATGTCAATTTCTAAATATTTTGCCCTCCCACAAAGCGATTGATCTATTTTGTATTTATCTTCAAACTTGTAAATCGCAACGCATATTTAAATAAATATTTCCTCCCAGCGCGTTTTATTATTTACCCATTGAAAACATATAGGTACGGTACGGAACTAATTACCGTTATCGATTTAAAAGAAAAATTCCCAACTGTTTACTATTGCGCATAAAATTTGAATACGTAAATGTTGATTTAATGCGCACGATTCTGAATATATTATTCTAAATAATATATATTTAATTTTTATATTTAATTTAATGAGCAGAGGTGGTCAAGTGGTAACGGCCCCGACTTACGAGTTCGCAGGTTCAAACCCAGCCAGGCGCATTACTTTATGTAATTTATTTCATCACCAGTGCTCCCAAAACGGTGAAGGAAAACATCGTGAGGAAACCGGCATGTCCTAGAACCAAAAATTCGAAGACATGTGACATCCACCAACCCGCACTGGGCCCGCGTGGTGGATTACGGCCCATTCCCTCTCCTAGAGAGGCCTGAGTCCCAACAGTGGGAACATTATAAGGCCGACTATACTATGCTATGCTATATTTAATCTCATGAAAATGAACCAAGTAAGTATAAATTTACTTTATTTTTTGGTAATTTTTTCTTCGCTTTTTTTTAACTTTGCTTCACACTAGGAATTACTCCTGTATTTTGGGTGCGTTCACAAACAATTAAACTCACATACATAAGACACCCACATCTGAAATACCTATCTGTAGGACAGATAAATATTTGTTCCGTGCGGGAATCGAACCGCGCAGCAGCCATTTTATCGTATCAAACAATGTCAAGTTTAGAAAGTGTTTCACTTTTGATACCGAATACACTTTTTTTTTTCGATTAGAATGTGGATGTAACACACTTTAATACTTTGGCAGGTAAGGTATCTAGTCAGCCTCCTCAGTAAGCTTTGCCGAGGTAATCAATACTACAACAAAATTAAATTCTCAGTTCCATTTTACTAAAGTCGCATCTTTTTCAATGATTCCTCTTATTGTATATTTCTTTATTGGCACACCAATAGCATAACACACAAGATTATAATATAAAAATTTGGATGCTGGTATGCATGCCAATTAAAGGTAAGCTCAGCTTACAAATGTGTATACTCTTTAAATACAAAATTACACAGATTTTGTATCATAATATCCACTAGGAATCAATTTGCGAAACGTGGTCACTCACAATGGGCCTCATCGGAAGGCTTAAAGTCACCCAAAGGGCTATGCTCGGAGTTTCCTTGCGTGATCGAATCAGAAATGAAGATATCCGCAGGAGAACCAAGGATGCCGACATAGCACGAAGAATCGCCAAACTCAAGTGGCAATGGGCATGGCACATTGCTCGCGAAATGGATGGCCGTTGGGGCCGAAAGGTTCTGGAGTGGTGGACAATACAAGGTGGACCAATGACCTGGTGAAGGTTGCGGGAATCCGATGAAGGCAAGGAGCACAGGACCGTTCATTTTGGCGACATTTGGGGGAGGCTTATGTCCAGCAGTAGACGTCTATCCACTGAAATGATGATGATGAATCAATTCGCGAATAAATAAATCAACAGCCTTTAAGTTCAGTTGCTGTTTTATTTACTCGAAAAAGTCCCACCAAAAGCCTACTCAATCTTTAATATTATTAAGTTTGTTAAAACCACAATTTTAGCCACAGATTATACTATGATTTCTAACTCTGTGCATAGCCTTGAGCGTGTACTAAGGACAATGACATCACCCGTTTGCATGCTCGGATAAACCTTTTGGTGTGCTGCAATAAAAACTCTATGGCTATGACGTGAGCCAGGTACCTAATTCTAATTTTGAATTTGGAGTTCTTGGCGCGATTTCTTCGAGTGAAGTTCAGTATCTGTTTTAATTATTCGCAAATTGATTCCTAGTTGATATTGTGATGTTAAATAGGTGTAGCTTGGTATATCAAGTGCCTGCACAACTAGACATTACGTGGAATCATTGAATCTAAAAAAATGGAGTTAAGAATTTTATTGTAGTGTTGACTACCTCCGCGAAGTTTGTCGAGAAGGTTGACTTGATACATTTGCTGCCAAATACTACAAAAACATAAGAATTTGTACATCCATATTCTGATGGTAAATAAATTAACTATTCATACGAAGACATGGCTTAAAGGACTTAGTACCTATCCAAGTCAAACATAAACAAAAAAAAAATAGGTACTTAATTTTGAATTATGAGTTTCGAACACTGGAATGCGTATTAATCTATTTATACAGTGTCCGTTAGGCTGTGTAGAAAATATTGTGGGGAAAACTTTGAGTATGATGTGTTTTTTTTTTTATAGAGAGAGTGAATGTCAGACTTCTTGTGACTAAAATCCATCCTACCTACTTCATCATTAAGATTTTCAGTAGTTTGTTTCCTATTAGGATTAAACTCGTTAAATAAAAGGCTCGTTTTGACATTAGACAAAAACCCTAGAATGTAACTGAAAGAAATAATTAATTAGATGAAGTATTTTTAAAAAATACATGAAATTTTTGGCGCGTTAAATAATATGATGGAATATATTACGAGTATTCTTTTTGCGAATTTAAGTATTCGTTTTGATAAATGTCAAAACGGGCCTTTTATTTTTTGGCAACTTTAGGTTTTGCGGCCCATCTAGTCTACGGTGTTCGTGCTTTTGGCCCACCTCTGATATCGAGTTTGACGTATTGAATGGTTAAAAACATCATTCAATAGGGTTAACTATGCTACAGTAGCATAGGATGATGCGGGTGACAGCTGTCGGATTCCTACAATGTAGCTACCTATCCTTTTCTGTCATCCTAAATATGCATATTTTCATCCTGCTGTCATCCTACCCATGCTATGGTAATAGGATTAGGTATTGCGGCCCTAAGTAGTATTCTAATCAACATATTACTTGACATCGATCTGAAAAACGCAAAAAAGCTTAAGATAAAAACCGGCCAAGAGCGTGTCGGGCCACGCTCAGTGTAGGGTTCCGTAGTTTTCCGTTCGTCACAATAACTGTCCCCAGATAACGAGCATGAACAAATACCACCAAAGCCAACGAGAGACCAACCGAACAATTCGACAATATAATAACTCATATCCGTTCCGACCCCATCAACTCAGGAAACATCTTAACAGCGCGAAGTAGCCCAAAGTACAGCGCCATCTCTCGGGAACTTGGGTTACTAATTTATACAAACTAGACGGGTTATGTATTTATTTATTGAACAATTTATGTACACACAATAATAAAAGAAAAGAAGAAGGAAACAGAAGAATAGTACAATGGTGATGTTTATTTCTAAAGAAATCTCTACCAGAGAGAGTTGGATTGGTTGGTGGGTTGTTTGTTGGTTGAGTTGTAGAAGGTTGGTTGGTTGGAGGGTTCCTAGTTGACTACGGAACTTGAATTTCCACATTAAGCGAAATTGGATCAAACCTGTAAAACAAATTTGAATGTTGGCTATAGATGGTCAAACATTTGACCAATTTCCAAACTTTGCCTCTACATTTGATGCAAGTTTAGCAGGCTTACTTTGTTTAGCTCACACTACAAACTTTGCCCACAGTTTGGTTAGCCAATAAATTCGAGCCGCTTCTGCACGCTTCGATAGTTGCACAACTAAAGTGTAAAGTAAATTCTAACTAGGGATGTGATAACTTATTTTACCTGTATTCTTGACTGGTTTATTTCCTCTTCGTAGCATGCTGGTAATAAAACGTGATGATTTTATATCTTTATTATTATGGCGATCATTAAATCATACTTAAATCATTTGAATGCATCGATGATGGAGGCATGTGCACGTTATGTCGGGAATCAAGTTGTTAATTACCCTTTGTATAAATGTGATAGGTACCTTTTATGATTCTATATGGTAAACTAGTTAGGTATATGATCTTTTAGTTCTAAAAATGATACTTGTACTATATAATAATATAGCTTAGTTTCCTACCTTTAACAAGAGAGACACATCGAAAATCAGAATAATTTTGTGGACGGAAATCTAGGTATATCTATATAAATAACTAGCTGCGCTCCGCGGTTTCACCTACGTGCACCGGGGTTAAAAATAGCCAACTTATGTGTTAGGTAGTCCAGGGTACATAAACAATCGGTGTTCAAATCCATTCCATAGTTTAGTGTAAAAGTTAAACCCGGGGCCCTGGAGCGAAGGCAAAAAAGGAACAAGAGTGGGTTAAAAACCCATTCTGTAAAAGTCTGACACATACTCACGCTCCTCCCAAGGGCGCGAGATGTCATTGGATGACTTTCTGACATTAAAAAAAAATATTGTTGTGATAGTATCCATCCCCAGTATTTTCACAAACTTTTGCATGTATAATCGTACTATTTAATAGAAACTTGAAACCTCAGAAGCAACAAAAGGCATACCATCTAAGCTCATGATGCGATTATAACTGTGACTAAAAGAAGATTACAATATCACCAAATCTAATTAAATAACAATTTGCTTTGCCAAATGACGTGGAAAAACGAATAACGTGTCGTGGCCAGATCTGAAAATTGATCATTCATCATATATTGATGTAGGATTTGTGTGATAATAAAATGTCTAAAGAAAGTAGGCCAAACGAGAATTGACATATCATCAAACTTTAACATTTAAAACGATTTGGCCAGTTTTACTTGGCCATATCATGAAGTGATGCCCACGACATATATGTAACTAAGTTTAGTTTCGTTTGCGTCTATATTTAGACTGATAAATAAGTGGATATAGGTAGCTGTGTATGTATAATTTGCGACGTGTCCTTGGCTATCGATATAATAAGTCTAGTCTATTGTGGAAGTAGGTACCCGGAGTACCTTAAGCCGGGTACAGACTGCCGTAACGTAACATGAAAGGAGCTGGGCACGCCATAATTACGGCGGTAAGTCCCCTCTTTGAGGAGTGGCTGGAAAGGCAACACGGCATCCTTACCTTCCGCATGACGCAGGTCCTCACCGGACATGGTAAGTTCGGGAGGTTCCTGCACTGGATTCGTGCGGAAGAAACGTCCGGGTTTCACCATTGTGTGGACCGCCCGGAGGACACGGTGGAGGTGTGCCCCGCTTGGGCAGAGCAACGCCGTGTCCTCGTGGGGGCGATCGGCGGCGGCGATCTCTCGCGCCGGGCCTTGGTACAGGCCATGGTCCGGTGCGAGGAGAAGTGGCAGGCGGTCGCCTCCTTCTGTGAAGCAGTAATGCTAGCAAAGGAGGCGGCCGGGCGTAAGGCAACGGTCCATACGCCCCAACCACCGCCGGCCACAGTAGGCGCGGGCTTGCGGACGCCGAGCAATGGGTAGCTGGCCGACCGACCGTCCGGATCGAGCCCAAGTCGCCGACGGCGCGTACTGTTCCACGCGCGCCTCAAGGAGATGTCAGCTACTGTTGGGGCCCAGCAGAGTCGACGCCTACTGGGGCCAAGGATCTGATTCTGCAAAGAAGACTCGGCCCTGGTACAAAAGGCAACGAAGGAACAGGAGTGGTTTTTTAGACGGTAAAATTCTAACACTGTCTCTCGCTTCACCCGAGAGCGGGGGATGTCATAAGATGATTTTCCCACCATAAAAAAAGAAACATGAAAGGAGCATTTCATAAGTGTGGACGTAGCGCGCCCACGAACCGAGCATGTACCTACTCACATAGTTGAAATGCTTTGTTAGCGCGCGTAGTGTGCACGGTTCGCGCGCGCAAGGCTTTCACACTATGGGAATTCTGTTACATTGCATGTTTCGTTACAGCAGTCTGTACCCGGCTTTACATGGTTAGTTAGCCACGTCCTTTTAAGTAATCAATTTTCCTGACAGGTATATCTATTGTGTTGCCATTAGTCTAGAAACTTTCGTCGATAAGAGTGTGCTAGATATCGCCATGCTTACAAAATTATGAAGGAAAATATCGTACAATGTCCTTGGAGAAAGAATTCGGAGACTATGTGATATCTACCGACCGACAGTTGGCCCGTGTGGTAGATTGCAGTGCACTCTAACTCACGGAGAGGAGGTCCCACGCTCCGGCAGTGCCGCTGGAGTCACACTGGACGCGTCGCAGTGCGATTCCCGGTCAACGCAGGTGCGGACTTGCGGACGACGAGCAAAGGGTATCAAGCCGTCCGATAAGGACTAGACCCGAGTCGATGGCGCCGAAGTCGAATCCGACTCGGTTGGGCAGCGTTTGGGACGCTGCGCGGTATCTTCTCGTCAAATATACCACAGTGTCTCAAGACGAAAGTCACGCACTGGTCACAGTGCGTGTTGCCAGTGATGACATATGGCTCCGAAACGTGGTCGCTTACAATGGGCCTCATAAGAAGACTAAAAGTATCCCAAAGAGCAATAGCAAGGGCTATGCTCGGAGTTTCCTTGCGTGATCACATGCAGGAGAACTAGGGTTACCGATATAGCTCAAAGAATCGCCAAACTTAAGTGGCAATGGGCAGGGCACATTGCACGCAGAACAGATGGTTGATGGGGACGAAAGGTTCTGGAATGGCGACCACGTATTTGAAGACGCAGCGTTGGAAAGCCTTCTACAATGTGGACCGATGACCTGGTGAGGGTCGCGGGAATCCGATGGATGCCAGACGTGTAGGACCGGTCGTTGTAGCGACGCTAAGGGGAGGCCTATGTCCAACAGTGGACGTCTTTTGTCTGAAACGATGATGATGATGATGAACAATCTTAGAACATTTTCCACAGAAATACGAAAAATTATACCTTAACAGGATTCAGATTCGAAAAACCAATTTGTAAGCAAAATCATAGAACAGGTATAATATACAGACTTTGGTATGCAGACTCCTTCAAGCCTAAGCATTTTGTATTTAATAATATCCGTATATCGAAGCTATTGCTCAAGTAATTAAAAATAATAATACGGTAACTGTGATAATATTAAAGCGGTATGATAATGATAATAAACCGGTTTTATTGATTGAACCTGTTCAGACAAGTATGGGCATAATATACAACTAGTTGTGACTGTTATAATTTTATGATATCACTTGAAATCTGTATGATTTGTCTTGACAGATAAAGGATCTTTGGTTTAATGTTAGGTCACATCTGGCTAACGTCAAACGTGGTGCATAGGGATGCAGAGGCCCTACCTCGAGCTCTTTTAACGCAATCCAGTTGACGACCTAAACTGAACTGTTAAAGGGGTGGCGCTGTATAGCTCCATTCCTCTTTCCAATCCTCTTTTGCTCGCAAGCTTGATATTTTAACATGTCATGGTAAGGCCCCAGCCCCCCTAGCCATGAGAAGTGGTCAGAACAAAGGAATAGGAGGCGTGGTCGACTGATCGACTGCATAGCATAGCATAGTCGGCCTTATAATGTTCCCACTGTTGGGACTCAGGCCTCCTCTCTAGGAGAGGGGATGGGCCGTAATCCACCACGCGGGCCCAGTGCGGGTTGGTGAATGTCACATGTCTTCGAATTTTTGGTTCTAGGGCATGCCGGTTTCCTCACGATGTTTTCCTTCACCGTTTTGTGAGCAGTGGTGATGAAATAAATTACACAAAGTAATGCGCCTGGCTGGGTTTGAACCCGCGACTGTTGCTTCTGCTTGTCTCTTCGGTAAATATAAGCGTGATAGTTTATTAGAAACCATTTATTAAACTACATATAGGTAAGTCCTATGGCGACGTGTTCAATGTCACTTTGCATAACAATTTGTTTGTATTTGCATTCTGCGTGCACCTCAATCGATAACTGTTCGCGAGTGTACCATGTTTATCCTTATCAAAGACTATCTTTTGCTCGCAACTTCATCCATGTCTGTTCACAATTTCTTGAGGACACAGGGTTTTACGCCCACCCGCTCCACTCAAGAGTAGAAGAATCCATTAGATGATTTCCTACCTCAAAAAACTGGGTAATACGAGCCGGATTTGCGCATTGAGGGTTCCGTAAAAACTACAATACCCGAATGGAGTCTCAAGGTTTATCCGATTCATGTGACGTAGGTAAAAAATTAAAACCATATACTGAGGTCTGCGGTCCCTTGAAGCTGCGAAAAAATCAAACTTCTCTAGTTAACGAAAAAAAAAGATGCGGCCGTTTATATTGCAAAAAACGTGTATTTGGACACTCTCAAGGGAATAGATCCTGTTGACCTTGAATTTAATCCTGAAATTTGGCATAAGGCAAAGTCCCATAGCACAAGTATAGGAAAAAATCTGAAAACTGTAAATTTGTAGTTACGTCACAAAAAAAAACTTATTTTGCTATTCGAAAAAATCTTCGTAACCCAATTCGGGAATCGAAGTGTTTTCATAAGTAAGTTTGTTCGAAACCATCAGTGTGCAAGTCCGACTCGCACTTGCCCAGATTTTTCCATTTGAGGTACGGAATCCTAAAAAAAGTATTTCACTTTTTTGTCCGAACCCTAATTCTTTTTTTAAATAAAAGTAATTAAAGTTACTTTTTTAATATAAGCTATCTGTTCGTGAAAGTCCCAGTAAAAGGTCGTATCGAAGATTAGCACAAACAAAAAAGCTGTCAATCATGCACTTATTTATTTGTAGTATTTATAACTTTGACTGAGGTGGACCGACGACCTGGTGAGGGTCGCGGGAGTGCGGTGGATGCGAGAAGCACAGGATCGGTCGTTGTGGCGACGCTTGGGGGAGGCCTATGTCCAACAGTGGACGTCTTTCGGCTGAAATTATGATGATGATGAGGATTTATAACTTTGACATAGATTTTTTTATCAGTGCCTTTGCAAATGTAAAATAAACAGACCTAGATTTCACTACTAAATAACTTTGTAAAAATGTTTGTATATATTGACACAGTCTCATCTAAAATTATGATAATTACTTTATCAATACCAGTATAGTTATAGTAATTATCGACTATCGTGACCGGTCCAGACGAGTCGAATGTGGGTGTTTACAGAAGCAAATCTCGCTTTCACAATCAACAATCCTGTAATAACATAGCTAAAAAAATAATATAATAATAATAATATTCACACAACTATCACAACGCCTTCTAGTCTCAAGCTAAGCAGAGCTTGTGTTATGAGTACTAGACAACTGATAAGCATACTTATATATTTCTAAATACATACATATTATAGATAAATTACACAACATAAAGTTAAACTAGGTAAAAAGAATACATTCGTAGGAAAAAGAATTTGAAAATAAACGCAAGTTTCACTGCACGGTCTCTCTTTTTTTTTGAGGGTATCAAATAGTTTCACCCCTTCTAATTAGAGCGAGGGGAAATCAAACTTGCTGACTACAACCCACCTGTGTTCCTTTCCTAGCCTTTTGCGTGGCAGGGACAGGGTAAACTCTTTCGAACAGTTGCAGCCCTGGGTGAACTCTTTTGCGGGCTTGCGGCCGACGAACAATGGTAGCTCACTGTCCACCAGTAAAAACCGATTCCGAATCGTCCTCAGCGCTTAGTATTCCACGCGCATCTCAAAAATAGGTTAGCAAAACCATAGGGCCCCGCTGCGGCCGTGGGGAATTACTGAAAGCGAAACTGTGGTCCTAGAACTCAAAGGTTAACTGAAGGTCAGGTCTGTAAAAATCTAATTTGCCCTCTCGCTCTGCTCTAAAGCGAGAGAAGTCATTGGGTAATTAACCACCCCAAAAAAAAATTAAAAGCCATGGGTACTCTCTTACTTCTCTTTCTTTGAGAAGGTATTCAACCTAGCAAATATTTATTTATTGCTTTATGCACAAAAAAAATCCAGAGGCGGACTTAATACCTTAAGCATTTTCTACCAAAAAATAAATTCCTATTCCTTATTTCCTTTTTCATTCTTTTTTCTTACTTGTTCGACCAAACTGCGTAGTAGCGTTACTAATAAGTTCGTTCCGTAATCACCACGTTGGTTTGATAAAAAAGTCAGTTAGTTTCAACTTCAAGGCAATAGTTAATAGGTATATTTTGGATGAGTCAATAAAGAGCAAACTTTTAAAATCAATAATACGAGTATATGACAACGTTTTTTTATGCATTAAAGCTGTCCAGAGTTTTTCAAACTCTGTTGGTGTTAGGTAAGGAAAAAAAAATTATTGTGTGTTTTATAATCAAAATCTATATAATTATAAAAGAAAAAACTCAAGAAGGGCTGAACTGATTTGGCTGAAAATTAGTGGGGAGGTAGCTTAGAACCAGGAGATGGACATAAGAAACTTTTTATCCTGTTCCCGTGGAACTTGACATAAAACGTGGTATAACAAAACGCAACTGACATGGAATAACAAAACACAGCTGACAGCTAAACGTAATGTTGTCTATGGTTAAGTATGGTTGAAAATTTGACAAATTGAAATTTTGAAGTTGACCGGTTGATGTGTTTAATGGTATATTAAATTGGTAATGGTATATACTCTGGAGTAGAGTAGGGTAGAGTAAGGTAGGGTAGAGTAGAATATAATAGTTAGTTGACGGGAGCAAAGCCGCGGGTTAACTTATACCCGGCTTTGTAAATAATAAAAGTAAATAAAAATGAAAAAACCGGGCAACAGCGAGTCGGACTCGAGCACTGAGGGTTCCGTACAAACTTACGTATGAAAACAGTTCAATTCCCGAATTGAGTTACGAAGATTTTTCCAAATCAAAAATAAATTTTTCTTTTGTGACGTAACTACATATTTACAATTTTCAGATTTTTTCCTATATTTGTGCTTGTCAAATTCAACGGGAAGTACTCTATATTTTGATTGCCTTGAAAGTGTCAAAATACACGTTTTTTGCGACATAAACGGCCGTATCGTACGGTACCGTAAAGGACGTTGTATCTTTTTTTTCGTTAACTCATAAATTTGATTTTTTCACAGCTTCAAGGGACCGCAAACCTGAGTATATGGTTTTAATTTCAACTCGATACCTCCACGCGTTCCCGAGATAAAGGGTCTTGTCAAACAGACGGACAATAAAGTGATCCTATAAGGGTTCCGTTTTTTCCTTTTGAGGTACGGTACCCTGAAAAGACATTTATATTATTAGACAGAGTCCATAGTCAGTACGTAAAATCAAGATTATCAAAACAAAACAAAATAATAATTAAAATTACAATCGAAATAAATAAATCAAAATAATAGAGAGAACCTTAGACACCACATTAGACACCACGTCGTCTGCCTTACGCGGCCTAGGAAAAGACAACAATCCATAGCTTATGTGACAGATAAAATGAATATTGACAAGTTAATTTGCTCCCAACCACTAAAAACGAAGCACGTGTAAGTTGTGTACTTATACATAGGTTCTGGTTGCTTGTAAAACATTAAACTTTCTTTCATTGCGCAGCGTATGCTGTACGTGGCAGTTGAAGTTCACTGAAACAGAAATCAACTGAATACCAGTATAAAAAGAAACTCAATACTCAATGTGAGTGCGGTGCTCCTGTTCAAAACATGAGCCACACATTAGAATGCCCCAACTGCCCATACACCTGCACTTTGGAGGATTTGATGAGTGACCACCGATGCTATTAATGTAACCGCTTATTGGGCCCAAACAGTTTGACGTGTTCATCATCGAATCGAAACGAAGAAGAAGAAGACATGTATAAAAAGTAAATTAATGCATTTTATTAATTTAAACTACAGTTACATTATTTCTTGAATCAGTAATCTTGGCAGACGTCAATAATGTACCTACACAATGATTTATTTAAGTCTAGTGCATTATTAATTAACAACCTTTAAATTACTTACCCTATCATGTTTGAATTATTTATAGTTGGCACCTATTTCTAGACACAGAACAACACAATCAATGTCTTTTTTTAAATTGTAAATGTTAATGCTTTTAAAACATGTCTCTGCATTGAACAAATAAACATAACAACTTAATCGTCTGAATGTGAATATGAAACGAGTTTTTGTGGAAGGTACTATTATAACTCGACCTACGTACTACGTTGTATTGATTGTTCGCATGACGGCTCGAAACGCGATCCATTTAAAGGCGTAATTAATCTGAAGATTGTCCGTTTACATGCACCGTTTATATCATTAATATGTCTAAGATATTTCACGGGAAATAATTGCTCCTGAACCGGCTATAGTTATAGCCGTAATTGGAGGCACAGACTGTTTGCTGTTTCTGGGAGTCGTTCCGTCGCCCGAGCCTAGTCTCCTATCCATCACGCAATCTCCACGCTCAACGCTTTCTTGGATACTAAACCTAACTATGGTGACGTTTTCGTGGATTAATAGTTTAGAATTTTGTTCAAATTTTATGTAATTGCCATTTGACCGTGTTATGATAAAGTCAATAAATAAATAAAATTCACCAACTGAAATATCTTCCTACTTTATCGTTCTCAGTGTGTCTTTTGTAGGGACGTACCCACTCACAGCTGCATCAATGGAGAACTCCTTACGCATAATGATACCCAAGCAAAAGTGGTAACCAGTTGATGATGATGTACCAACTATTAACCATGGTCTATCCAGCGTCTCCCTAAATGTCTGGCCGGCTTCCACAGTAGATGGATGCAGCTTCATCAGCAGTTAAGTACCAGTATTTTCGGTACAACTGATATTGTCAGCATTACGGCCTTCGGACATTTGGTAGTGGCCAGTCACACGAGTGACTATTTTTGGTGTAAATATTCTATTTCTATTACAAAACTCAATGGTTTCTAAGATATTCGAAGTGAAGTCTTGTGTTGAATGATTAGCTTTCTTGTTTATTTTTATGTGGTTTACAATTCTCAAATACTTAGTTTTTCTGACTATTTGGCTTATTAGCAGCTGTGTTTGTATCTGCAGTTGTGCTTATTGGTTTTTATACAATACAAACATATTGATACGTACATATTCAAGGTTTTGTTGTCAAAGGTTATCTTACACATGATAGAGTATGTCACTTAATGTTTATTTTTTTTATAGTTTGGTGATTAGACTATCATTATAATAAATAGTATATTATTAACTGTTGAAATATTCTCATCGATCAGTCAATGGTCCGTTTCGATAACGATGCCTTTATTATCCCTAAGTTATTTGAGATTACTCTGCATGTTTTTTTCTTCCATGCGGTTTTGAAAATCAACATATTAGTAAATTTCTTTTCTAAAAATAACGTTCCAACATAAGCACTGGAAAAAAGTAAATACCCTTTTACCCACTATCTCTAAGGAAATACTTTATGCAACGCAGAATTAAAATTAAAAATAACAATTGGATTTATCGAAGCACCTCCTAAATTTATCTGACCTTAATACCTAAAAATAGCAGAATCTGGTTAGTAAAAATATGAGGCAAACAATAGTACATTTTGATACAAGTGCAGAAAGTTTGTCATTGCGATCGAGGCGGAATTGTTTATTGAAAATGTTTATTGCCCTCGACTCCGTAACACAGGAGCCGAAATTAATAAACGGGGGTTGACCGGCGACTGGTGGGGGTCGACACACGCCCAGTCTGATACAATAAATGTAATAAAATTGTGGCGGGGGACAGCACGCGCACTTTTCTGCACTAGTGCGTAAAACAGTCTTTTGCTTGCCTAAAAGTGGTGGGATAAGAGCGGGTTTTCGAGTAAGTGTATTGAAAAAGATTTATGCTGGTTAACTTAAGAGAAATCTTCTCAGTGGTCTGGTTTCAAATGGAAAGCTAATAACTAACATTACTGTTGGATTGACAAGATGCAAATGGAAATGGATTTTGCAACACTACTCGGTATATCAAAGTCCACCAATAGACTTAACTTTTGCAAACAAGCAAATATAGCAGTTATTTTTACCAACAAATTGCTCAATGTTAAGGCCAGAATTATACACAAACATGGAAGTTTAATAGGCAAAAGTTATATCATAAAAAAATCAAGTAATGGAAGCAAATCGAAGCTTTACCAATCACCGATAGAATCTACCCCCGAATTTCTAAACGATTTATGGTTCTCTGGGGATGGACAAACACGCAATGGAATTTTTCAACATGAAAAAGGATTGGGACAATCCTCACTTCATATATTAAATGTCCAACGGTTTTTCAAAGTCAAAGTCAAAATCAAAAGTTTTTATTTCACATAGGCCTACATGGCCACTTATAAAACGTCAAAAGCTAGTGCACGGTTCCAAATTGGTCGTTTCCTGTGGAGAAGAACCGGCAAGAAACTCCATGGTTACTCTTTTAAAAAAGTGGTTGTTTACAATATTTTCATATTACAGTATTAATAGATATTATGTGCAGTGTAGACCAGTCAATATTGTACCTTTTGGGTACAATATTGGCTGGTCTACACAATGGTCTGCACAATAAAAATAATCATATTAAAAAAAAAGTGAGTCGTAATAGGAAGTAACAGAATTCGCGGAGTCTACAGTGTTCTAACGTTCACATTATAAAAAAGAGGCTATATATAAAAAAAAAAAAAAGTAAAATAAATAATTACAAATCTACTATATAAAAATAAGTCGGGTTTTCCTTCCTGACGCTATAACTCCATAACGCACGAACCGATTTCCACGGTTTTGCATTCGTTGGAAAGGTCTCGGGCTCCGTGTGGTTTATAGCAAAGAAAAGAGTAGGGTAGAGTAGGGTAGAGTAGGGTAATTTTTTTTTTTTACTAAATCCCGCTTTTGGGCAGAACAACGTCTGCCGGGACCGCTAGTTATCAATATATGTCTATCCGACGACCTTAAAGATGATGTAGACATTGAAAGGGAGCGCAGGGCACTAGCCGTCCGGTGCAACATGTTGGTCCGTAGATTTGCTCGGTGTACCGATCAAGTTAAAATTACTCTTTTTAAGGCCTACTGCCAGAGTCTGTACACGGGTAATGTATGGGTCAATTACACCAAAAGATCGCTAGATGTCCTGGGCGTCCAATATAATAATGCCTTCAGGATGTTGTTGGGACTGCCTCGCTACTGCAGTGCGTCGGATATGTTTGCGCAGGCTCGTACCGACGGGTTCCACGCGATTGTTCGCAAGAAAAGCGCTTCGCTGCTTAGGAGAGTGAGAGATAGTTGCAACAGCATCCTGAGAACTGTAGCGGAGAGTTATAGCTCTCCGATTATAAAATTTATTTTACAAAGGGTAATGGGTACTAACACTAGATAATAAGTTATTTATTAAGTTACTAACACTTCATGGAACTTTGTGTACGAAATAAAAAAAAATCTATTCTATTCTAATAAATGACATGTTAACAAAATGAATTACTAGGCATGCCTTTTAAGTTCTGTCGTTTCCATATTTCCCGGCAAAGTCGTCTCTGTCTGAATTAACCAGATTTCTAAATACAAGGGCATTACCCTCGCGTGTTCTTTTACCCTTAGTCAAATTAAGGTTTCTACATATTTTTCGTTATTAATTTCTTGTTTAGACTTTGTGTCGGGTTTCTGAATGTTTTGTTAGTTTTTGTTGTTGTTTGTTTTTCCTTGTGATTTTTTAAAACGTGACTGGTAGTCGGGGTCAGAATCTCGGCGGCTGGGACATGAGGACATTTGTTCCCTCACACATGCGGCCTCCTCCTTCGCTAGCATTACTGCTTCCTAGATGGAGGCCACCGCCTGCCATTCCTCCTCGCTTCAGACCATAGCCTGAAACAGTCAAATGTCCTCCGGACGGCCCACACAATGGTGATACTCGGGCGTTTCTTTCGCCTGAATCAGATGCAGGAACCTCCTGGACTTACCATGTCCGGTGAGGACCTGCGTCATGCGGAAGGTGAGGACGCCGAGTTACCGCTCCAGCCACTCCTCAAAGAGAGGACTTACCACAATAATTGTGGCGTGCCCAGCCTCTCAGTGTTGCCACAACAATTGGTCCTGTGCATAGATACCTTATACAGGTTTATATCTGGCACTTAGAAAATATCTAACACGTAACAGTATTATTTATAACATAACTAATATCAGATGCCTATCTTCACCTGTAAATGTCAATCATAGAGTACCATGTGTTGCTATGGTTACCACCATGACCTAGGCTCGTCACGGCCTAATCAATAATAACAGTATTTTAGTTCTATTCAATCCAATAAGTACTAAATTCATGAGCAGAAAGCGTAAAAGGAAAAGTAAGCTATTACCTGCACATTTTTATGGCGTTGACAAGTTACTATGTTAAAAGGTTCTGCATAATCTGTTTAGCAGAGTGGAGAAAGTCGGGATTCATCGAAGATAGATTTGATAGATTCGTCAATATAGCTCAGAAGATTTCTAAACCAGATTTCAATGGCACACTGCTGTTTCTAAGTTTTTGAAGTTAAATTTCGAAAATTTGTCTCATAGCTCATCTACGAGTATTTGTAAAATAGTAGCTGACTCAGCAAACGTTGTTCTGCCATATTTGACTAGCCTGTTGGTCTGGTGGTTAGTGGCCCTGACTCCTATGCCAGAGGTCGTGGGTTCGATTCCCACCCAGGACAAATATTTGTATGATGAGCACGGTCATTTGTTCTGTGTCTGGGTGTAATTTATCTATATATGTATGTATTTAGAAATATATTAGTATGTTCATCAGTTGTCTAGTACCCATAATACAAGCTAGCTTACGACTAGACGGCGTTATGTGATAGTTGTGTAATATATTATTATATGAAGTATTAAAAAAAAATGGGGGGTGATTTCTAGTAGAGTGAAAATTGCCTACAACCTATTCTCAGACCTATCAACACCAAAAATTACATGAAATTTATCAAGCTGTTTCGGTGGAGTTCAATAAAACAAACACACAGTTTTTTATGTTATTTTCATATTTCATAGCTATTTTTAGTTTTAATAAGTACTTGTATGAGGCACTAATAAACAAGGATTTTTTTTATATTATAGTTAATATTATTATATACTAGCTTTTGCCCGCGGCTTCGCTCCCGTCAACTGAATACTCTATTCTGCTCTACCCAACTCTACCCTACTCCACCCTACTCTACCCTACTACCAATTTTTTAAATATTTTCTTTCATAAGATTCTTCTCCTGGCAATAACAAACACAACAAAAAAAAAATAGTAAAATCGGTCCAGCCATTCACCCGTGATGGCGTGACCAAGGGAAATAGGGTTTCATCTATATATATATATATAGATTATTAAGATATATTTTTTCTTTCAGACCTAATCGTTCCAGTCGTCAGTGTCAATTTTGTATATACTTAAATTTGATTACATGTAGAGCTATATCCACCTCCGCTTATAGATGGAAAATCCAGTCCTCCAATTGTGTTATAAATTTTTTCGTGCATATTAACTTATAAAAATCTGCAATCAACCGTTGTTATTATGCTCACAAGCAAATACGAGCACCTGCTTGAATAAATATAAAACTGGAATAAAGCATTCGATCGAAAATATTGGAGCTCCAAGTTTACCATCTTACCTTCTGCCCTTTCGCGTACACTCGATGGTTATTTTAGTCTTCGTACACCAGACGTGTCTGCTCCAGTCCCAAATAAGTAAGGCTGATAGCTGTTTGTATAAACAATATCTCTTAGGGTGCGTTATTGTATTCCTCAATGACTACTGTAATAAACTGTTTCTTTTGATACAGCTTTTTTGCAAGATTAAAGATTTTCTTCTCTGAGGAAAACACAATCCTTTTTGAACTAGGTACCTACGTATTTTTGGATGTTTTTCATTCATTTCATTATTTGTATCTATATCGTCCTTAGTTTTCTTTACAGTCTCCATCATCATCATAATCTCCTTTCTTTATGTCTATCTAGTTGGCCTTGCCCACAGTTAGGGATCTTTCCTTTCATTCTCCCCCTACAACTTTACTTTCTGTAACACAACAGCCCAACTATCCATCCAACCGACCATCGCCATGTCAATCAACTAACGAATTTTCTTTCTCACCAGACAAAAATAAAACATCTTTAGTCTACACGGTCATCAAATATGTTAGTTCAATGTTATGACTACAATTTCTATACTATGCGATAGATACACTAACGAAGTTCCCATTCGCAAAACAAAACAAATGAAGTTACGAGTATAAACAGTTGTATATATTTATATATATAAGGTGGCATCATACAATATCAAATAGTTAGTAGTTATAAATTGTAGGTAGACAATTAGCAATTGTGGTCGCTGTGATTGCGATTTTCTCTGAACACAATCCAGTTCGGTCGCTGATGATAATTGGCGGTAACTGTACACTGATTGTCAATTTCTACGGCACACAAATCGTTGGAATCGTTTGATCGTTGAATACGTGTTACGAATAGGTTGGTATTGTTGGATTTGTTAATTAGAGTTGCAGTATTTACAACATGGATTAACAGGATTTGTATCATGCGAACATGATCTGCGATCTCAACGTTATTTGTAGAAGCGTTATGGTACATCTGCATGCATTTCATTTGTATAGCTTAATTTGGAACTACTTCATTGCTGACAATTTTATCGCCATTATTTTACTTACTGACTTACTTACTTACCACTGAGAGAAGTGATGGCCGAGTGGTAACGGCCCCTACTTACGAGTTGTAGGTCACGGGTTCAAACCCAGCCAGGTGTATTACTTTCTGTAATTATTTCATCACCACTGCTCTCAAAACGGTGAAGGAAAACATCGTGGGGAAACCGGCATACCCTAGAACTAAAAATTCGAAGACATGTGACATTCACCAGCTTGCACGGCTTTAGGCCCGCGTGGTGGATTATGGCCTACTCCTTCTCCTAGAGAGGAGGCCTGAGTCCCAACAGTGAGAACATTATAAGGCCGACTATGCTATGCTATTTTACTTATAATCCCCGTACCGTATTTCAATCACAGTGGATAGCGCAGGAGTTATTAAAGTGCACAACTTTGTGCGCAAACACAGGATCATTCTCTGTTCCTTTACTCTCATAGTCCGTTGGGACGGCAATAACCGAAGATATCAGGCACAGAACCAACGTGCTTTCCTAGGCACAGCGGTATCACACCACCAACTTTCAAACTCCGGGTAGCTGCAGAGTAATTCCTAATGGAAAAAACCAATTCCCTACCCAGCAGTCAAGCTTGCGACCGCGAGACCAATGAGTCACTTAATTTTACTATCATACTCTGTGATAATCAATATATTGTAAGGTCTTTGATCATTAACTACTAAGTGATGGAAGTGTCACGTCCGTTTAATTCTGCCTTCAGATATACATCCAGGGGTTTACACGGAAAGATAAATGAGTCGGAAGCTTCATTATTCCAACGAGATGCTGACACTGGCTGTTGAAGTCATTAGCACGATCCCATCAATTTCAGCACTTAACCCCGATTTAGTTCATTGCACTAGATCCACAGCACGATGAGCTGATGAATATTTCATACTCTCTACGTTGCTTCCGACAGTATTAGTGTGATGGTTTGAATTTCAAAATAGTTGGATACGGGAAAACTTAACAGAAATATATACTAAATTAGAAGATACCTTCCAAATTTAATGTAAGGGTTCCGTTTTTCCTTTCGAGGTATGGAACCCTAAAAAATAACTGGGAATAATAATAATAATATAGAAAGTAACATCTATTAGACCAAACTTCATTTAAGATTGTAAAATATTCAGATACAATGTAAGTAATTTAACGCCGTGAGTAGAATTTTCGCTATACCGAGAGAGTTCTCTGAGGCTAAAGCTAAACTAAAAAAATGGTTGTTGGATTGAAATTACGAGGAAACAGAAACCTTACTTTGTTGTACAAGTTAGTAGGTACTGACAGAGACAAACACACCACACACCACACACCCTCACTCACACTTTACATTTACACACTTAACTGTTCTTTTGCACTATCGTTGCTAACAGGTAATATTAGTTTTTTTTTTTTCATTTTTTCTACCCCATTTATGTACTTCTTTCGTTTTGTATTTTTATTATGAAAATTTATACGTAACGCCAGCAGACCAGATCATCTTGCTAACTCTGTATAATTATTGGGTCACCAAGATACAGGCTTTGCCTAGTTTGGGAACCATTGCTAAACTGTTGACGTCAAAAAAAATATATGGATAAATAGTTACTGTAACGCTGTGTGCGTTACAGTAACACGCTTGACAACACGCTTGACAATATGCCACATTCATTCGAATGTGGCATATTGTCAAGCGCGTGCAGGTACATAAGTTGCTGTAATCAGGCTGTTGACTTAATTCTACAATCACAGCAGTTAACGACTGCTTTACCATTTGTCACATTAATTTTCCGTGCATTTTTGTTACAGAAAATGGCCCTATTTTTGTATGTCGACTAAAACAATAAATAAATAAATAAAATAAAAAAATCTTGTATCAAAGAAATCAAATAAGGATAATAAACCGCTTTAAGTAGGCAATATCAATGGCTGACTGAGAATTCTTGTTTACTGTTGACGATTTCCTCTTATCTAAGCGACTCAGTTACACTGTATTTTAATTACCCATTATAACTATTAGGCTTCAGTTAGAACCTCGTGAAAACAATCGGTGGCAGCGACTTCTCACGTCCGACCGTGGTCCAGCCTCCCTAGCTAAGTTACCACTGTTTCGTTTCTATTCTCTTTTCGTCGACCGCGTCGCCATCGAGTCGTCCACGCCTCCCATTCCTTTGTTCTGACGTCATATCAACGCTGAGTCACATGGTCAGAACAAACAAACGACTCGAGGCGATCAACGAAAAGAGAATCGAAACGAAACTGTTGTAACTTGGCTAGGGGACAGGATTTATGGAGCGAGAAAAAATGGGAATGTCACCTTCGCATACGAAGCAGTAATGCGAGTGGAGGAGGTGACTGAAATCGTGAGGCACAGGAAGTTATTTGATGAAGTTCGACATATTAGTTAGATGATGTTGGCTCTGTTATTGTTATCTGCCATTAGGTATGTAAAAACAATTCGTCAATGCATGATTGTTCTTGACATAGGATTTGAGATAATAATATTATTCTATAACTATCACACAACGCCATCTAGTCCCAAGCTAAGCAAAGCTTGTGTTATAAGTACTAGATAACTGAAAAAAACGTACTTAAACGTACGTAGATAAATTACATCCAGACACAACAAATGATCATGCTCATCACACAAACATTTGTAATGGAACCCACGACCTCCGGCATAGCAGTTAGGGCCACTAACCAATAGACCAACAGGTCAGATTGACTTTCGAGTCTGTTCTGACTAAAGCAGTTGCGCAAGACTCACCCCCCAATTATTCTGTAGTCAGTCCCAAGTCAACTTGCACCTGAAGCCGTACATCGAGCTCTTACCTCGATACATTTGACGACCTGAACTGAACTGTTAAAGGGATGAGGCTATATAAGGTGCATAACTCCATCCCTCTTTCTCGCTCGCACGCCTGACATATTAACACGTCATGGTAAGACCCCTGCCCCCTTAGCCAAGTTACAACCGTTTCGTTTAGATTCTCTTTTCGTTGATCGCCTCGAGTCGGCCACGCCTCCTATTCCTTTGTTCTGACCACGTGACTGAGCGTTGAGATGACGTCAGAACAAAGGTATCGGCGGCGTGGCCGACTCGAGGCGATCAACGAAAAGAGAATCGAAACGAAAGGGTTGTAACTTGGCTAAGGGTAGGGTAATGCTGCCAAACATTATCACTATTGAGTACACAGCCTTATAGGACTACATATTTATGATCAAGGATAATCCATTCAGAGTTGCAATCATCGCATTATCCGTTATAAAGTACTGTAAAGAGAACAAAAGGAATATAAAGTAATCTTATGTACGCAGATAATCACTTTTGTGTAACAAGCCTAATCTGTGTTACAAGTAATGGTAGGTAAGGTAATAATATTTTGAAATTCTTGTTTTTTATGGGAGTACAAATTGTATTAAGTACTTTGCGTAAAGCGTTTTGGATTATTTTAAATGTAATAAACAAATATGGGAGAAGGATTGTGTGAATATGATATTATGGCTGGAGAGTGAGTTATAAAAATTTGCAATGGAAACACTGGGTTGTCTCAAAAAAGTGGGATTAGAAGAATGACAATGTGAAAATTATACATTTTCATACTTTTCCTTTTTATTAGTAAAATCTTAAATTTTATTTTAGTTAGTCTATCGAATATTTCTGCTAAAGCCCGTTGTGATGGTCACATAACACGATATTCACTAGCGCTCCGTTTTTAAATATCGCTAAATATGCTGAGTTAGGCATCTTTATGACCTCGCAGATTTTTTGGTCTTCTTCAGATTTTATAGCCATTTTTAGTTTTAACAAGTTCTTGTATGAGACACAAATAAACGCTTATTTTATTTTGCTTTCTGATTTGTCGCCGAAAAACTTAAAAACGTTTTGTTCTCGTAATTTAAAGTCGCCCAATAAAATATGTCAACATGTATTATTTCACTAAAGGCCAAAAACCTGTACTCATAAAGATCCAAATCACGTTTGCTCACTACGTTTTGGTTTTCCCTACAGTTATTTCTTTTGTCGTACTAATATTTTGTGCTTAATAAGTAAGCGATAAAAATCGTATTTTTTATACAATCCACATACAAGCTATAACAGAAATGGGTAGTTACATTTTAGATACTGC
This sequence comes from Mythimna pallens, assembly GCA_961205895.1. Taxonomy (NCBI): domain Eukaryota; kingdom Metazoa; phylum Arthropoda; class Insecta; order Lepidoptera; family Noctuidae; genus Mythimna; species Mythimna pallens. Next base: position 24,047,277 of record OY540828.1, on the reverse strand, counting down.
TTCTGCCTAAAAAAAATATTAACAGTAATTAATAATCAATTCCCAAAAAATAAAATAAACTGTCCGCACTTTATCACCACTTGGCCAAAATTAGTATAATTTTCAAGAATTGGCTATTATTTCCTAGAAAACTGTTGTTCAGTACTATCCTTTTTATTTTTTTATTTAACAATTCATATACGCACACATAATAAAAATACAAGAAGAAAGAAACAACAAAATACGTTCAAAGATTATGCTTATTTGTACAACAATCTCTTCCAGCATACGTATATAAAAGAGTTTTATGAAAACAAGAACAAACAAAACTAATTTATAAAAATATAACATACAATGTAAAGGTAACTGTCATAGTCATATACATGTATAATAAAATAAATATCACAATAATAAATAATAATATTTTTTTAAGTAACTTTATTCAATAGATACGTATCATTTTTAGTACATTTGCATTAAAAATGTATCTGACGATTGTTTACACTATAGTTTCGTAGTATCCGGATTGTTAATAATACGTTAGACCCTAAACAACGTGTACTATCGAGGTCAGCAGTAATAACTTTGAAACCGCTCTTTCCTTTGTTTGTATTTAACATTTCCTAACGACGCAGTTTTAGTTTAACATTCGCTTTATGGTCACACACAAACGTTTCTTAATTATCTTCGTTGTAAATATAGCCCAGTTCATAAGGATAATATTATATGCTAGATATCTTTTGGGTACAAAATATTTTTTTATAACGGATTGATATTTTTTTATAGCTAAAATAAAAATCGCCACATTGGGAGGTTTTAAAAAATAACATTAAATCTCAGAACTGTTCATTAGTAATAAAAAAAAAATGACACAAGTTAAAATTTTGAAATCGGGCCTGTAGTTTATTAATTACAAACAAAAATATAAACACCACAAACTGCTAAAAACTGTAATAATTCAACAAGGTTATTAGTGTATTTCCGCTGCTTGAGGGTCTCAGCAACCGCTGCGGTAGCGCCGGTACAGATCGCCGAAGATGGAAAATGATAAAAATCCCAAAAAAAAAAACTGAAAGACAGATAAACGCACTGGCGATCGCAAGACCGATCCTATTATTACTGTGGGTATTCGTACCCACACTCTCAATCTCCATTTTCCCATGAAGTTTCAGGAACTCTTTGTCGGTCACACAACTTCACAGCGCAATTACTACACAAATATTTTTCTTTTGTTACTCAAAGTTTCAAAACAGCCAAACATTTACAATTGTCTGGCGATAGCTAAGCTGCGTCAACAACAGCTAAAGACGATGCTCTTTTGTTTTTTCTTCACTCGGTCATTATATGACGCATGTTCCGTCTGGTTACACGCCGTGGATACTAGCAGATAACCATGGACAATAAAATAAGAGTAATAAGACAACTTAACAGATAAAATAGTTATTGCTTGGAGCATCTGACTATCTGTGAAGTATGTATATGATGAAGAATAAATAACATGTTGAAATGGTGAGATATAGTCATATTTTGGTCGTAGATTTATATAGATGATTTTCTCTAGTTCATCATTTTTTTAACTTAAAATCATATTCATTGCAGCAAGGTTAACAATTAAGTTACAGGTGGGTTGTGTGTATGTTTATGTAGGAATTTAAGTATTATTATGCTTGAATAAAAATAATTTAACCCATGACTCATCTCATGTCCTTGAACTAAGCTTGGAATTAAAACTTTTTTCAATCTAGGCAGGTGTGTACTTAACTTGTTTCATTACGCAAAGTACCGCTCCTCAAAACACACCATTTTCCTTGCATTAGTCATACGTGCAAAGTTATCTTGTGTACAGTCCTCGACTTAACTATGTTAATCCGTACTATCTCTTATATTTAAAGTAGTATTAACATTTTCTTTGTCCACAATAACAATTTACTTTTCGTCTGAATGTTAAATCTTTACAATTTTGTCATAAATCTGCGTAAACACTACTGTATGTTAAATATATCTTTTACAAATACACGTGTTTAATACTTTACGACGTTTTTATTATTTGTTAAGCATAAAATAATACTAAAATTTTGAATGACGTCGAATTTAAATAGTTGCCAAATCTGATCAAAACATCGTTAATATGGCCACAAAATGCTAGCATATTTAGCACGACTAACGGAAAACAAAACGTTAAGTTTTAATATATTAAACAAGAGGATGATGATATAAATTAAAATGCATCGTTGTTCACATAAAGAAGAACATGTTTAAAACATTAAGCCATGTTGTCAGCCGCATTCACACTGACCGTTAGGCAAGAGCCGCCATGCAGTGAATTTTTGCAGAGGGAAAGCGCCGCGGAGGTCAGCCCAGAAAAAGGTAGTAAGATCATCTAGAAGCTTACCATGAAGACTGGTTCGATACGGCGCCAGAGAATGAAAAGGTTTGGAAGGACTTGGGGGATGCCTTTGCCCAGTAGAAGGATAGTAATGGCTAGAAAGCTAAAAATTTTGAAGTAAGAAAAGAAGAAAAAATAATTTATTTCACATAATCCATCCATCTTTTCTTTGGCCTCCCTCTCCCTCTCCATAGTCTCCATCTATCCACACGTATACTCATAACTCTTTTATTAACATGCGTTTCATCCCTCCTCTTCACATGGTCATACTAAGACAAATATTGCAAAGAGGTGTAATTGTTTCTTTATAATTATGTACGTTTAATGAAATGGTAAACTTTATTGAAGTCCTAAAAGGATGCATTTTATCACGGTTCCTGTTTGATGGACCACGAAAATTGGAAATTACTAATACAATAAATTAAGCACAAGAAATGGGGTTTTATAGACCCTTCGAAGACCCAATAACAGTGCGAACATGAGCCACACATTAGAGTGCTCCAAGTGCCCATACACCTGCACTTTGGAGGACTTAGTGATTGTCACCGATGTTGCAGTTAACCTAGCCACCGACTGGGCCCATACCATTTAAGCGGTTTACCATTGAAATGAAAAGAATAAGTAGCGAAAGAAGTTTCTCTCACCGTGAATCGATGAACAATATAGTCTTTACAAATACAAGAACAGTTTGTCATGACAACATTAACATTTTAGTATCGCCGGTATTTTAAAATAGTCCCCCAGTCTACCGTCGGATCATGGCGAACGAATGAATTATGCAAGAGTATTGACTTGTCCCGGCTTCGTTTGAAATAACGCTTGTCGCCGATATCTGGAACAGCTCTTAGAATTATGAAATGTGGATTGAATACGTTGTACAAGGTCTGCAAGAAATACTTATAACTGACACCTCTCATAAATTACCTTGTTAAAGTTAGCATTTACTACATACCTATAGGTTGTGCTTATTCAAAAGAGTTACACAAGTGGGTTTTAGTCAACTAAAACCCACTTTTCTAACACTCCCTCTCATTCCACCCAAAGCAGAAGGAGTTATAAAAAGTTACAGGCCAGTTGGTAAACCAAACTAGTTTCTTCCGGTGGCTTCGCCCTTCAAGTCAGAAATAATCCCAAAAAGGAGTACTCCCGTAGTCTATAATAAAAAGTATCTGACGACCTTATCCAAAGTCCAACCTATCTTTAATTTATTATCTTTTATTTAATTAAATAATCAAAAATAAAAAACCAGATCCCACGACACAGGGTATTCTAGGGCATTAAATGTTGTTTGGTCTTAAAAATATTGTGATGTTATTTAATTGTTGTGCTTAACGTGTAATGAAAGTATCATAATAAAATTTATTATTATTTATACCAAAATTTAGCTTGTTGTTTACCCGACTGCGTTGGATGGAGGGTCATTTGGGAAAGTCTATGTTTTAAATTCTTCAGTTTAGGCGTGAAAAAGTTACAAAATACAATCCAAACACTCTGTCTGTTTGACAGAGTTTCTGGATTTCAGTCCGCAATGTAAATTAAGTACTAGGGTTACAAAGCAATGATCATTGTGGACCCTTTCGAACCTCAGGTCCATCTATACCATATTTTTTAATTAGATTGGCTAAAGTGACAGCTATAACAATGGTTTAATGACAGCGGGGCATTGTTCATCTGTCAGTTTAGGTCTAAGTCCAGCTTATTAAAAATCAGAATATAAATTTTTCATAGTTAACATTAACTTACAGCGAAATAAAACCTTTGAATTACATGTTGTAAGTCGCCAAAATAAAATATTTAGTTCCGATAATCCAAAGTTATTTTAAAACTCCGTGTATATTTAGAACGCTCGATAATATTGTCGTTAGTAATTAACTGTCGTCGAATTTCTGTTATCTAAGCCAGGCAATTACCCGACCTTTTAATTAACAGTCGTAAGATCACAGAGGATTCACATTTGGAGGACAAAGAAGGATCACAGGTGGCATTTAAGGGATCAGGAAAGGTAGAAGGTACTTGTCTTAATTTAAAACCTCCTGTTGTCTGACAAGGGGTTGTAGATTATGATAATAAATTCATATAATCGGTATTTTGAATACATGGTAAAGGTGTATCATTTAATGATAAATTAAATTAATAATAATATTCCACAACTTTCGCACAACGCCATTTAGTCCCAAACTAAGCAGAGCTTATGCTATGAGTACTAGACAACTAATAAACATACTTATATATTTCGAAATACATACATATTATAGATAAATCTGACAGAACAAATGTTCATGCTCATCACACGAACATTTGTCTTGGGTGGGAATCGCACCCACGACCTCCGGCAAAGCAGTCATGGCCACTAACCACTAGACCAACAGTCTAGTCAAAATAAGTGAAAATAATACTTTTACACGTCGACCTTTTTAGTAAAGTTAAACAGAGAAAAAGACAAAGTTAGAAATCTCCTTTAAAATCGGTAAAATAAATGTATAGATGAGCATTTAAGCTGTTATATGTATTCTAATCGCGCGTAGAAAATAATACAGCGATGCTGGATTTTCAATTTTAGTTTCTATGTGAATTCATAGATACACACCAATATTCCGTTATGTTTTTAAATCTTGAAAAAAACAAAATTCAAGTGTTTTTATTTCACATAGGCCTACATGAGCACTTATAAAACGTCAGAAGCTAGTGCATAGTTCCAAAAAAAAAAAATTCTTACAATATTTCCATATTACAGTATATGTAGATATTATGTCTTCTCCAACTAAGAGAAAATGCTGGTCAAATTGATGCCAAATATAAATCAGAACATGAGAACCACGTATGTAGGTTAATGTATGTGTGTCCACCTACCAAGTATTTTCTTTACTTAGAAAGGGCACAACGAAAATTGGCTATCTTATAAAGAAAACATATTTGTATTGTCTATGACAAGGACCTTGTACTCGATCAATGTATCGATTTATTTATGTGGTCATCGCGGCCTATTTATCAAAGAAACTAAATTGGAAATATGTATAAGAAAAAGTCACCCTTACAATGTTCCCACTACTTCACACTCTGGGCAGGGGTCGCACAGTAATAACGGCTCTGACTTACGATTTGTAGATCACAGGTTCGAACCGAGCCAGGTGCATTACTTTGTGTAATTTATTGCACCTCCACTGCTCTTCAAAACGGTGAACGATAACATTATGATGAAACTGGTGTGACCTAGAACCAAAAATTTGAAGACATGTGACATCTACCAATCTGCACTAAAAAGGCGGCCGCACATGCACGTTCGAGGCAATGACCCTCGCGCCCCAGCCACCGGGATTCCGATCCTGATTTCCGGCCACCGTAGACGCGGGCTTGCGGACGGCAAACAATGGGTAGCTCGCCGTCCGATCGTCCGGTAACTGTCCGGACCGAGCCCAAGTCGTCGACGGCGTGTAGTGTTCCACGCGCGCCTCAAGGAGTCATGTCAGCAACCGTAAGGGCCCAGCATGGTCGATGGTTGATGCGAAAGAGATCCTCAGGGCCCTGGAAATATTGCAAAGAAGGAACAGGAGTGGGGTTTTAGTCAGCAAAAGTTTGACACTATCTCCCGCTAAAAAAAACCAATCTGCACTGGTCCTGCATGGTGGAATACGGCCCATTTCCTCTTCTAAAGAGTAGGCTTGAGTCCCAGCAGTGATAACATTTTAGGACTATTTATATTATGCTATGCTATACTGGGACTTAGGCCTTCTGTCTATGCGAGGGAATGGGCCGTAATGCGCCATATGGGACCAGTGCGGGTTGGTGGATGTCGCACGTTATCGATTCTAGTATATGTTGTTTTCCTCACGATGTTTTCCTTCGCCGTTTTAAGAGTAGTTGTGATGATGTTGTGTATAACACAAAGTAAAGTACCTACTTGGGTTTGAACCTACGACACACAACTTGTAAGTCGGGGCTATCAGCACTGGACTACTACTTCTTCCTTGTCGGTATCACTCTTGACAGAGTGGTTGTGATCATCACTTCAGGTGTTGGTGGAAAGCTTCACAACGCGCCGCCACTCCTCTCTGATAGCCGCCTTCCTCGTGCATTCGTGCAGTGATGATGAGGCATTTACTGCCGCTAATATCTGGTCAGTCAACTGCATAGGCGATCTTTCTCTTGGCCTGGTACCCTCAACCTTTCTCTGGACTACAAGTCGCTCAATAGCCACTTCCCCTCGGCGGCATACGTGACCAAAAAAAGTGAGAATACGAGACTGTACCAAAGATGATAAACGGTGCTTGATGCTGAGTTCTGGAAGTATAGACTCGTTGGTACGGAATTCAGTCCACGATAATCCGGGAATTCTTCTCCAGTACCACATCACACACATACTACGGCTCAAACTATAATCTTTTTTAAATTTATTTTCGTGTGGGCGATCGGCGGTGGCGACCTCATGCCGGTCCCTGGTACAGGTCATAGTCCGGAGCGTGGAGGAACAGCAATAATCCTGTTATTGCTTCGCAGAAGGAGGTCTTCTGCGAAGCAATAATGCTAGCGAAGGAGGCGGCCACACGGGAGAGGGAACCGAACCGACGTCCTCACATCCCAGCCCCTGGGACTCCGACCCCGATTTCCAGCCACAGTAGGCGTGGGCTTGCGGTCGACGAGCACTGGATAGCTCACCGTCCGGCCGTCCGATATCCGTCTGGACCGAGCCTGAGTCGTCAATGGCGCGTAGTGTTCCACGCTCGCCGTAAAGAAGGCTGAAGCCTACTGAGGCCATAGGTAGACTTCCGATAGAGAAACCCGGGGTCCTGGAACGCAAGGCAAAGAAGGAACATAGGTGTTGCTTTAGTCAGTAAAAGTCTGATACGCCCTCGCGCTCTACTCTGGAGCGCGAGATGTTATAGAAGGAAGATATTCCTCCTTAAAAAAATGGTTTAGTTAAAACTTTGGGGTTTTGTAATGATTCTATGTGAGATTATTAACTTCGGTAGGCCTAAAACTATAATTTTCTACTTTCTGCTTCCATAAATCAACGCGATAGAATCGGGTTCAAACCATTTGTTTGTAATTAAAGGTTTCAGTCCCATGATTATCGCGATAACGCGACACACTAATCAATAATCAAATGAATTTTTAATTAATTGTACATATATCAAAAGGATTCAATGCACGTTTTATAGGTTGGTAATAAAACTATATTAATACTAGCTGCTACTAGCGGCTTCGCCTGCGTTAAAGTAGAAGTAGTCTTTTTTTAGTTTCTTTCCAAGTTACATTCTAGTATTTCTAAAATGTCAAAACGAGCCTTTTATTTTTTAGCAAGTTTAACTTCCAATAATACCTTCCTATGTAAATAATTCGAAGACATGTGACATTTACCAACCCACACTGGGCCCGCGTGATGGATTACGGCCCATTCCCTCTCCTAGAGAGGAGGCCTGAGTCCCAACAGAGGGAACATTAAAAGGCTGAGCATGTTCAGAGAACGAGCCGAGCTCAGACTTGTGTAGTGTCACTCGAGCTCAGCTCTTCTAAATTAGTCCGCACTACACGAATTTGAGCACGGCTCGAGCTCCGCTCGTGCCTGGTTCCTGGCTTAGACCCTAACTAGTGTAATGTAACAAAAGACCCTGTAATGTTGTTAAGTTTCTGTCGACTTCTGAGTTTACCCAGTAAAATGAAACGTGCCATTGTAACGCCCGAGTGAGTACCTATGTGTTTTATTTGTCAGTGGTTTAGCCCGCATGAAAAGTTATACATTTTCCGGGTGGACAGTATCCTGCGTATACTTTAATAAGTTTTAAACAAGTCGTATGCAATGTTGTTTGCTTTTTAAAAGGAGGCTTGTGTTTATTGTATTTTCTAAATGACAGTAATATTAAAAAGGCATAAGTTTGGGTGTATGTGTCTTCCTCACATTCGAACTGCTGGATTTGTTGCTTTTTCATACTCGAACTGCTGGATTTTAGATGAAATTCCATATACAGGTAGACCCTCTGTTATCTAGTACTCATAACACAAGCTCTGCTTAGCTTGAGACTAGACGGCGTTGTGTGATAGTTGTGGAATATTATTTATTATTTATATTTAAAAAAAATAATCTTGTTAGACATAGTTATTATAATAATAATACCTTACATACAAAGTTCAACAAATATAAAAAACACAATATAAACAAACATAATTGTTTATATTAAATCTTAAGCTCACCCATTAACATTAAGCAAAGTTAAATATGCGTGTAATACGGCCGAGTTCGCTTCCACAGTTCATCGGGCCGGGATTGAACTCGCGACCCCTCGTTCAAGAGTCATCGCCCCAGCTGGCAGTCGGCTGGAGCCGCTTTATATAAGTGACGTGACGATTAATAGCCACGGTAAAGGGTGTAGAGGAACAGCTAGAACTTGGTCTGAGTAATAATAGAGCTAACTGTGTAGAAATTGAATTTATCTAGCCTGTGGACTTTTGCATCACTGCTTACAATCAGGTAGGATCGCAGTCAAGCATTGGCTTATATCATTTGAAAAAAAACTAGGCAAGTGCGAGTCGGCCTCGCGCACTGAGGGTTCCGTACTAACTTAAAAGGAAATTTCGGTTTACGATTTATGACGTATTAAATAAAACTACTTACTAGATCTCCTTCAAACCAATTTTCGGTGGGAGTTTGCATGGTAATTTACATTATATTTTTTATTGAGCTTTATTATTCTCTTATTTTAGAGGTTACAGGGGGGGGGACACATTTTACCATTTTGGAAATGTCTCTCGCGCAAACTATTCCGTTTTAGAAAAAAAATATATTATATACCTCAATATTATTTTTGAAGACCTATCCATAGATACCCTACACGTATGAGTTTGATGAATAAAAAATTTTGAGTTTCAGTTCTAAGTATGGGGAACACCCAAATTTTTTTTTTAAGTTGAGCTGAGAATTCAAAATTAATTTCGGTTTAATACCTCCACGCCTTCGTGAGGAAAAGGGTCTTGACCAACGGACCGACTGACAGCCGGACAGCAAAGTGATCCTATAAGGTTTCCGTGTTTGTCGACTATGGTAAAGAACCCTAAAAAGAAAGTTAGAAGACTAAATTGACTATAATAATATAGTGCTTTATTACATGTTACTATATTCTGTCAAACTTTGGCTATTGCAATCTGTAAAAATCCTTTAGTTAAGTGTCACATCCCACCATCCTTTTCAGGCACATTGTTCAGCTCATAATTTCCAACATGCATCTTGCAATCCCGTGCCATTTTATTACTGTGGCATCCAATATAAGTTTTAGACATGGATTTAGTGCTGGACTGACCATTGGAAGTGTTCCCAAGAGCACAAAATGATAGGGAACGAATTTGTAACACCAAAATAGATGAGCACAAAAGATTTCAAACGGTAGTTGAGTTACTGTTAAAAATAAGTCACTAAAACCAGTCTGAGTCAGCTCAAAAAGAGCATTGTACCTTGATTTACTGTGTGAAATTTTGTAGTCCATAATTTCGGCTTTCCTCACGCCATTTTCCTTTGTTTTACTCATAAAATTCTGAACTGTAGCACCGGCAGCTAGGAGACGCCATACTTCTACGCAGTTTCGGCTGACATAGAGTGGATTTTTTAATTGGCTAGTTTGAGTTAAAAACGTCTTAAACCCGACTTAAATACAAAATTTTGACAGGTCTTCAGGCTAAAGTAAACTTTGGGAAATACTCATCTTCAAATGCAATGCATCTTCATCTTCAAATCAAAGATCTGGGGTTATCCATTAACTTCTTATTCTAAGCGAGCATGCTTAATTGTCGACCACATCATCTCTAACCATTAGGTGAGATGGTGGCAAACTAAAATGCGGTATGGCTCAAAAAAGTTGCCGTGACCCCGTAACGCAAAGGGCAACTTGAGGAACACAGATAACTTTTAGTAAGTAAAAGTCTGAGACTCGCTCTCACTCCACGCAGAGCCGAAGGAGGTAACTGGAACTTATAAAATACATTCCATTTTTAATGGCCACGATAGAAACTAAGTAACATCATTACCCATCTTGTTAATAGCAAAACCATTGAAGACGCAAATATGGCATAAACTAAAGATCCCCTGAATGCCCAGAGTGAGTTTGTTTTAAGTTAACACGATAGACACGTTTTTGACGTTCGGCACGCTAATTGGCCCGCTCCAACCAAGCTTTTGACCAATCAGAGAGCCAAACGCTTTAAACATCTTGATCGCGTTACCGTAAAAACAACCCACACTCAGCAGACTCATCATCATTTCAGCCGAAAGACGTCCACTGCTGGACATAGGCCTCCCCAAGTGTCGCCACAATAAACGGTCCTATGCGTCTCTCATCTATCGGATTCCCGCAATCCTTACTAGGTCATCGATCCACCTTGTAAGAGGCCTTCCAACGCTACGTCTTCCGGTACGTGGTCGCCATTCCAGAACCTTTCGGCCCCAACGGCCATCCGTTCTGCGAGCAATGTGCCCAAAGTTGTTGGTGACCTTGGTTCTCCTGCGGATATTTTAAGTCTTCTGATGAGGCCCATTGTAAGCGCACTCAGCGCACTGAATCCGTTCATTGTTATCTAAGTTTACAAGGAAGGCACAGTTTACAATTCTACACTCCGCTTTGTCTGTTTTTTACACAATTTTGATAGTAATGAGGTCACGTCGTATTCGAAAAGATGACTAAATGCTACTGTTGACTGCGCTAAAGTGTATGGAAATGATTAGGAGGAAGATGTGAAAAGTCACGTAGAGGTAGATGTATATAGCGTCAGACAATACAAATTTGGGGTAACTAAGGTCGATACAGAGCAGTGGTGAGACTTGAGTTGTAGGTCGCGGGTTCAAACCCAGCCAGGCACACTTTGTGTAATTTATTTTCATCAACACTGCTTTCAAAACGGTGTAGGAAAACATCGTGAGGAAACCGGCATGTCCTAGAACCGAAAATACGAAGACATGTGACATCCACCAATCCGCACTGGGCCCACGTGGTGGATTACGGCCCATTCCCTCTCCTAGAGAGGAGGCCTGAGTCCCAGCAGTGGGAATATTATAAGTGTGATTATGCTATACTATGCTATGCTAAGGTCGAAATAGGTACATAGAAGCTCAGGGAAAACCCCTTCACAGTCTTCCCAACAATGTACCCTAATATGTGATATACAGAGGGGATTCCAGCGTAGTCTTCAGGTCACAAGACACCTTTTATGTCTGATGATGTCTTCCGGGGTGGTTTTAGTGAGGTAAAAATCCGGCCTTTTCCCCAAGACTTCAGGCACCCTTTTTTTTTTTTTTTTTTTTTAGGTGGGAAAATCATCTTATGACAAATCCCGCTCTTGGGCGGAGCGAGAAATAGTGTCAGACTTTTACTGACTAAAAACCCACTCCTGTTCCCTCCTTGCCCTCGTCCCAGGGCCCCGGGTTTCACTTTCACACTACCCGTGGCCCCAGTAGGCTTCGACCCCGCTGGGCCCCTACGATTTGCTGACATCTCCTTGAGGCGCGCGTGGAACAGTACGCGCCGTCGACGACTTGGGCTTGGTCCGGACGGCTACCGGACGATCGGACGGCGAGCCACCCATTGCTCGCCGTCCGCAAGCCCGCGCCTACGGTGGCCGGAAATCGGGATCAGAATCCCGGCGGCGGTTGGGGCGTGAGGACCGTTGCCTCACGCGATCGGCCGCCTCCTTTGCTAGCATTACTGCTTCGCAAAAGGAGGCGACCGCCTGCCACTCTTCCTCGCTCCGGACCATGGCCTGTACCAAGGCCCGGCGCGAGAGATCGCCGCCGCCGATCGCCCCCACGAGGACACGGCGTTGCTCTGCCCAAGCGGGGCACACCTCCACCGTGTGCTCCACCGTGTCCTCCGGGCGGTCCACACAGTGGCGACACCCGGGCGTCGCTTCCGCACGAATCCGGTGCAGGAACTTCCCGAACTTACCGTGTTCGGTGAGAACCTGCGTCATGCGGAAGGTGAGGACGCCGTGAGGTCTTTCCAACCACGCCTCAAAGAGGGGACTTACCGCCATAATTGTGGCGTGCCCAGCACTGGGTCGCGACAGTCGCTGTCGCCATTTATCCATGAGAACCCGCCGGAACTCCGTCCGCCATGCTGCGACCTGTCGCGGCAGCGGAGTTTCGCCCCGGCGTTGCATCTCCATGCGCAGTTCGTGCATGAGAGCAAGGACTGTTGCTTCCAGATCCCATGGTGGCTGGCAGGCAAGGAGGCTCGCCGCTTCGCGGGAAATCGTCCGGTAACCTCGCACCATCCGTATGGCCATGACCCTCTGGCATGCGTTCAGCCGGGCCGCCGGCTGCTTCCGCAGCGCCGGCGCCCATATCGGTGCGCCATAAAGGGCCATGGACCGAACGATTCCTGCGTAGAGCCTACGGCAGGAGGCGTCTGGACCTCCCAGATTGGGCAGGAGCCGCCCCAGGGCAGCCCCAGTCCGATTCAGTTTGGGAGCCAGACGTCGGAAGTGCTCCTCGAAATCCCATCGGCTGTCGAGAACGAGTCCCAGGTACTTCATCGTCGACCCGACGCCGATGTGGACTCCTCCTACCGTTAGTTGGGAACCCGGTGGTGGCGCGTTCCGAGGGCCGTGAAAGCACATGGCCTCGGACTTGTGCAATGCCACCTCGAGTCCCAACTCCTGGATCCTGCCCACGACTGTCGCGACCCCGCGTGTCGCTAGTTCGACCGCCGCCTGGTACGACTCTCCCCGCGCTAGGACCAGCGTGTCGTCGGCGTAGCAGACCACGCTGACCCCGTCAGGGAGGTCGCCGCGCAGCACGTAGTCGTATCCGATGTTCCACAAGGGCGGCCCTAGTACCGATCCCTGCGGAACACCGCACGACATCTCCCGGCGTTCCCACTCTCCCTGGTGACCAGGGTAGATGATGTACCTGTCCGACAGGTACGCCTCGACCACACGACAGAGGTAGTCGGGCGTCCGGTGATACCGGAGTGCCCTCCTAATGCTACTCCAAGGCAGGGAGTTGAAAGCGTTGGCGATGTCCAGAGACACCGCCACGACACACCTGCCCTGGGCCACTGCATCCCCAGTCGTGAGGGCTCGCACGCGCATGATGGCGTCCACCGTAGAGCGCCTCCTGCGAAAACCAAACTGGCCGTCCGCCAGATCCGGCCCCACCCGTGTTAGGTGCGCGACGAGGCGGTCTGCAATTACTCTTTCAAAGAGCTTGCCCACCTCGTCGAGCAACACAATGGGCCGATACGCGGACGGAGAGTCCGCAGGGCGCCCCGGCTTCGCGATGAGGACCAGTTTCCCAGTCTTCCAGTGAAGTGGGAACTGGCCCCTCTCCATGCATGCGCTGAAGAGCCCTCTTAGTCGAGGCCCGAGAGCCTCCATGGCCAGGACCCAGGCCTTCCCAGGCAAGCCGTCGGGTCCTGGGGCGGTATTTTTGGCACTCAGCCTTCGTACCGCCACTCTCATCTCTACCTCGGTCACCTCTGGAGCGTTGTCGTCGTCGTCGCTATCGTGGTCCGCGTTGGACACCGCTGGTGGCGGAGCCATGGGCGGGGGAGAGTGTTCCCCTCGCGTGGGGAACAGAGTGCTCACCACACCCTCCACAAGTTGAGGCCGGAGACTCTGCGTTAGCGGGGGAGCCCAGGGGCGGAGCTTGTCCCGCACCACCTTGTAGGGGCGTCCCCATGGGTCCCCGTTCAGAGTCCCCAGCCATACGTTGCGGGCCTCGAGTTTGGCCCGCCTTATCTCTGCTCGGAGGGTGCGCTTTGCCTCTCTGTATCCCTCGTACAGCTCCGCCTCTCTGGCCTCCGCATCCGGTGGACGGATGCGGCGCCTGCGGTATCTGGCATACCGGCGTCGCGCGGCATTGCACGCGTTGCGCAGTGCCGCAATCTCCGGCGACCACCAGTATACCTGGCGCCGAGCGGGTCCTGGATGGACTCGGGGCATTGCCACGTCGCAGATTTGCGACAAGGCCTCCCGGAACCACTCTGCTTCGACGTCGATGTCGACAGGCCTGTCTGGTGCTTGCACCCAGGCCTGTACCATCGCGGCTTCCAGGAGGAGCTCCCGGTCCATCTGCCTCAGCGCCCACCGCGGACCACAAGGGCTCTGTCGGACCGGCGCGGTCGAGGTTTGGGCGGAGACGTCAAACCGGATGTACCGGTGGTCTGAGTACGTCTCCACCCCCTCCATAACGCGCCAGTCGACGACACGCGGCGACAGAGCGGGGCTGGCGAACGAGATGTCCACCACTGAGTCACCCCGCATCCGCACACACGTGGGGACAGAACCCCGGTTTAGGACGACCAGGCCTGTCTCCAGAGCCCAGTCCTCCACCATCCGACCCCGCTGGTTCGTGAACCGGGAACCCCACGCCAAGTTCTTGGCATTGAAGTCCCCGCACACGACCACGGGGAGGGAACCAAACCCAGCGACGACGGCTTTTAGCTCCATTAGAGAAATGTGAAGATCGCCGAGAGATCTGTTCGGGGACAGGTAGACGCCTACCACTACAATGTCCCCGAACCGTGCTGCCACGCAACCCCGTCCCCTCGTGACTGCCTCGAGGGTCGGGGTACCGGCGGCGGCCGACGAAATTAGGGTCACCGAGCCGTCCAGGTCCCGCACCCAGTCTCCCCTGGGCAGGACATAGTACGGCTCGGAGACCACGGCGATATTGATCGACCACTGCGCCATGCTCTGGAGCAACAGATCCTGAGCGGGGGCGCAGTGGTTGATGTTCGCCTGGAGGAGACGCAATGGAGCCGTTATTGACAGTCCATTAAAGTCTCCTCCCGAGCCCCCCGTGGGGGCCCTGCCACGGCGGGTGCGGCGGTGACAGCGACGGCAGCCAAGGAGGCGGCTGCGGCGGTGAGGACATCAGCGGGGATGGGCCTCATGGCTTTTCCCTTGGCCTTGGCGGGGGGGTCGCAGGACCTGCTTCCAGCCCGATGGTCGGCCGGCTTGCCTGCCGCCGCACATGCGTAGCAGTGCGGCGGCGCACGGCATTCGACGGCCTTGTGACCGGCCTGACCGCACTGGTAGCAGCGGTCACTGCGGTCCACCTCCGCTGCGCAGTAGGCCCCCACGTGGTGCCCCACGTGGCAGCGGTAGCACCGCAGAGGTCTGGGCTCCAGCATCTTCACCTGGGCGGAAACCCAGCCCACCAATAGCCTTCGGCCCTCACCCGTGATGGACTTGGCCGCCGACACGGGGCAGCTCACCGTTACGGCTCGCATGCCCGTGCTGTCAGCGCGGATGGTGCCCGCCCGCACCTGATCGGCGTTGCACCCTCCCGCACCGACGATGGCGGCCACCACCTCGTCCACCCTGACGGAGTCGTCCAGGCCCATGATGCGCATGTCTATGCACTTGGTGGGCCTGGACACTCGGACCTCCTCGACATCTAGGGACGCCCTGATCCTATCAGCCAGGGCGTCCGCGGCAGAGACACTATCCGCACCAGGGACCTCCAGTATTCGGGCCCCGGTTGCGGTGCGCCTCATGCGGAAGCCCCCAGAGGCTCCGAGTTCGCCAAGATGGGGCAACACCGCCTGCTTCGCCTTTGCCATGACGGCGTCATACGTCACGCCCCTCTTTACCGCCTCTGGCTGTAGCGTGATGACTACAGCCTCGGAAGTCGGGGCGCGAAGTCTGGCCGCCATGGCTCGCTTCCTGCGCTCTTGCTGCCTCGCGCGCTTTTTGGCCGCCCTAGCCGCCTTGCCCGCACTCCTCTTGGCGCCAACAACCGTCCAATCGGCGCCAGCCGAGGGTTCTTCGGGCTGGGAAGGCGGCAGGCGCGGCCTTGTTGCCGCCGCGGCAGGAGGTCCTGCTGGTTTAGCGGCAGGCAACGCCCTGCCCTTCAGGGAAGGAGCAGGCCTCTCCCGCCGCTGCTGCTGCTTGGCCGCGGGGGCTGGTCTCACAGGCTCCGATGCCACAGCCCCTTGCCCGACTTGCCCCGACGGGCCCGCCTTGGGCGCAGCAGCCGTGGCTGCGACAGCGGCGGCATACGACGCCGCCCTCTTCTGGCTGGAGGCCGCGAGCGGGGGGCGCAGGACGATGCCCTCCAGGACAGAGAACTGCCGCTGGACCCGCTCCTGGAATTGCTGCTGCTGCTCCTGCTGCTGCTGGCGGAAGGCAGCCAGCTCTTGCCGCAGCAGGGCCAGAACCTCGCTCTCCGGCTGAGGCAGGGGCTGGGACTGCCCCTGCTTGCACCCCCCTTTCGGCGCCATCTCGGGTCCAGTGCCTCGGAGACCGGCCAGGTCCGCTTCGAGCCGCTCAATCCTCTTGGAGAGGGATCTTCTGAGAGGCTCCAAGACAATCCCCAGTGCCTCTATAATTGAGGTCGTGGCCTGGGGGATCGACCTCTTCTTGGAGACCCCCTTCCTCTTTATGGCGACTCCATCTATGGCGGCTGTGACGATCCCTTTGAATTGGGCCAGCGCCTCTTCCATGCCTTCTGGCTCACTGCCAGTAGGTTCCGGCTCTGAGGGGCTGGCCTGGGCACTGCTTGCCCCGGGATAGCGCCCCTCCCTGGCAATCTTCGAGGACCGCTGGGTCGCCTCCTCAGCGGTGGGCCTTCTCCCTTTTCCTTTTCGGCCTGCACCCCGACCAGCAGTGGAAATTTTGCGGGCAGAAGCTCCACGCTCATCGTCGGAGGATGTCCTCCGACCGTCTCCGGATATGGGGCGTTTGAGGAATTGGTTGTTCCTATTCTTCCTGGAGGTGGCCTCATCTACCTCCATTCTCTCCGAGTTGAGCGAAGACGCGGCATCTGAGTCCGACGCCGCGTCTTCACTCACCTCTCTAAGGCCGAAGCACCTGCTGGCCTCTGTAGTACCCACCGGCGCAGCGGACGTGCTGGGAACGGGTCCCAGGGACTCCACGCTACCGGTGGGTGAGCCACCCTGGCTCCTTGCGTCCACGAAGGACGGTAACAGGTCCCTTGGGGACCTGACGCGCTCTTTGCCCCCCCCAGAATACGAGGGGCAGCCCGAGCTCTGCTCGGGGAGGGATTCTCCTCCTGCGGTGCAGGCGGTACCCTCCTGGGGTAATAATTTTTTTTGAGTCGCGTCCATGTTGTGCTGAACTCAGCTTTGCCTTTTTTGTGGGGTGGGGTCCCCAATAACCACGTTCGCCATCTTGGTCACGTCTGATAAGCAGACGCGTACCTGAGGCGAACCCACTCTCCCAGAACCACTGTGCAAAAACACCAGCAGCTGTTTGTGCCGATGCTTCTGGACAGTGCACCCTCCGTGGCGGTCCGTCTGGACTCCGCCTGTGTGTGTTCCTCTTGGTCTGGTCCCTCACTTGAGGCCTTCCGGCATGAGTAGCTCTACCGGCATAGCCCTCAAGATCACAGAGACACGCAAGCCCCACCACGACGACAACGTGGGAACACAGATGGTGGGGTCAGGCACCCTTGCAAATTACGAGCAATGGATACCCAACTCGCCGGCCAGCCGTCCGGTAAGGACCGTAGACCATCGACGATTAGGCATCGTCGATGGTCCACGGTTCCTCATTCCACGCATGCCTCAGTGAGATGTCAGCAAAACCGTAGGGGCCATTAGGGTCGATGCCCGTTAGGACCACGGGAATATTTGAAAAAAATACCGTTGTCCTGGAAAGTAGAAGGCAACTGAAGGACATCGCTTAACTAAAATTATTAAAAGTCTGACATGCCCTCTTGCTCCTCCCTATATCGTAAGAAGTCATCGGATGGTTTTATACCTTGAAAAAAAAATATCTCTAAAGCCCAAAATAACTCGGACTTAGTAAGCAATGCAAAAGCATTGGATACCTCTCAAATACCACGTTTGTTAAAAGAAAACTTAGATATAATGTCCTCGTTAAACACTAAAAAAGTAACTTGAGATTCCACAGTTAACTGAACCCAGACCCAAAAAGCTTTTAGCAACCTTACATGAGCTAAACAAGGTCACAACAACTCGACAAAAAATGTCCGTTTACAAAAATCCGTAGTACCCCTGTCACCGTCGGTCCGTCTATCAGTCCCGGCATTTTTGGCCCAAAAGTTGAACACATTTTAATTTCAATATTCCGCATACAAAAGGTGAAGTATTTAATAAATGAAGCGCTCATAACATTGAGATTCCTTTGTCATTTTTTGTTGAAAATTTCCAAAGTTGTGACTCGGGACAACAGTGGTGTTTGAACGTAACTTTTTTGTCTGTTATAAACCAGCTCTGCCCTGCTAATTGTAAATGCAGTAATCGCCATTTTTAGGATTATCTCTTTTTTGCAAAAATGACATCTCAAGATATACACATAAAAATATTATTTTCTTATTCTTTTGGTACACTTTTAAAATTATACAACTAAGACTTGTTGTTTAGATATCAAAAAACATGTTTAACGCGTTTATCTCCGAACCGCGCCATTTTGCAAGTACTGCATTTGCAATAAGCAGGGCAGAGCTGTCTCCCGCGTCTTTGGTTGCTGCTCCACTCCTATTGGTCGTAGCGTGATGTTATACATATATCCTTCCTCGATAAATTAGCTATCCAACAGTAAATACCTAGTTGGGTCATAAGATTTATCAAAACCTTATTATTATTTTTAACTAGCTGACCCGAACTTCGTACCGCCTAATAGTTAGGATAACGCCATCTATTGGCATTACCAGAACAGCATAATTTACAAAACACACAAACAGAAACATTAAAACAAGCGGGATCTCAGTAAAATGGAGCTGAAAATTTCATTGTATTATTGACTACTTTAGCGAAGTTTGCCGGGAAGGTTGACTTTGATACATTTGCTGCCAAATACTACAAAAACAAATTAACTATTCATACGAAGACATGGCTTAAAGGACTTAGTATCTAAACCCCATTAACAAAAAAATAAGGGGTTTTCAATATTCTGCAACAATTGAATTCTAACTAGTAGCTCCTAAAATTCGCGCGTTCAAATAAATAATCTCTTTAGCTTTATATAATACTAGCTGACCCGGCGAACTTTGCACCGCCTAATAGTAAGGATAACGCCATCTACTGGCATTACCAGAAAAGCGTAATTAATATTATGGCGATGGCGTTGTATTCGGTTTTTTTTTCTGTTTTTTTTTTTTACTCACCGTTTAAACCTTCCCTGGACTATCTAGAATATTTCAAGACCAATATTAGCCAAATTGGTCCAGTCGTTTTTGAATTTAAACGAGACTAACGAACAGCTATTCATTTTTATATAGATTAAGGATTAATATAGATACCAGCTATGCCCGCGAACATCTAAAGTTTTTAAAAGACATCAAAAGGACTAAGCTACCGCAAAATCTTTTTAGCTGTATTTTCTTTTTTCTGTTCAATTAACTATGTTTTATTCCATAATGAAAAATAATGAAGTAATTAGCTGCATTAACATTTACGAACGTCGCGTGTCAGAAACATAGGAAATCATAGCGTGCGTGTCTTGAAATATAGGTAAGATTTCTTACTAAGAGAAAAACCATGTATTTAGATCAATCATACTAATAGCTGTTTGATTCAGTAAGAACTGCTAAGTTAGGATGACAGGATAAATAAAAGTTGGCTTGATAACGGCAGAAAATGCGCCGTCATATTCTGGGCTTAACCGACAAAACGCTTGCAAAACTAGGGCCGTATCTGGCGGAAAATGGCCATTACCTTCTCATGTAGAACGCTTCAACAAATGGTCCCGGTAGGGCTATAGTGACCGCACTTGGCACAATGAGGCTTGGACTGATTGATGATTGGAGTACCTGCGTTAAAAGCACGCTCGTCAATACTGGCTGTTATCTACCATCACACTTGACCTATTCATAATGTAAGTGGCCACAAAGATAGCAAATTTTACTACATTATTAAAAAAAAGAACTACCTAGGCTTGTTCCTATTTCTGCCGCTAATATCTTTGAAGTGAAATTATAATAAGACCTTTCAATTTTGCCCTTCGTTTTTTTTTGAGGTGAGTAAATCATCTTATGACTTCTCCCACTGCAGGGTGGATGGACAGGGTGTGTCAGACTTTTACTGACTAAAACAACACCTATGTTTCCGTCGTGACGACTCTGCCCCCCTAGCCAAGTTACAATCGTATCGTTCACGCCAAACGCTTCGAGTAGGCCACGCCTCCAATTCCTTTGTTCGGACCACGTGACTGAGCGTTGAGATGACGTCAGAACAAAGGAAAGGAGGCGTGGCCTACTCGAAGCGTTCAGCGCGAACGATACGATTGTAATTTGGCTAGGGGGGCTGGTTACTTATCTTCTTTATTGACTGTACAACACGGTAGATACCATGTTTTACAGAAGAATTGGTCACGTGATAATCAACTTCTTAAACTCAATCTTCTTATAGTTGTCTTAAGGTACAATTTCGGGAAACAACTTGGAAAAGTCGTAACTTGTTTTTAAATTTGCAACGCGATTCTAACCAGACAGGTCTCTCAAACTCTTATATACGTTTTAGTTCGCAGTACAAGGTAAAAGGTAAAGTTAAATAAGAAGGAAAAAGTTTAATGTAGCATAGTCGAATACACTGATGGTTCCGTACAAACTTAGCTATGTAAATAGTTTAATTCCCGAATGGAGTCTCGAAGATTTTTCTGAATCGTATTACCTTTTGAGTACCGTAATTAGAGACACAATAGAAAGACAATGAGCGAGCGTTCGCTTGGGGTTTAATGAATTAAATCTTAGTTTAAACAAGTTTTTTTTTGTGACGTTATAACAAAACTGTTTACAGATTTTATAAATTCCAAATTTTAGGATTCTGTGTCAACGGGAAGTACCCTATAAATTTTGATTCCCTTGAGAGTGACGAAATAAGTTTTTGCGACATAAACGGCCGTATCTTTTTTTCGCAGCAACTTAGAAGTTTGATTTTTTCACAGCATCAAGGGACCGCAGGCATGAGGTTTTAATTTCAACTCGATACCTCCACGCGTTCCTGAGATAAAGGATGTCTGTCTATATGTCATGATAGACATATAGACAGAGTCAAAGACGGACAACTAAGTGATCCTATAAGGATTTCGTTTTTTCCTTTTGAGGTACGAAACCCTAAAAAGCGATTTGATTTCGCGACTTCATGCCATGTTGTTCCATTTAAGATGGCAGAGCATTTTCGCGTGTAAGCTCTGTTACAACGTTATGAGAAGGAAATTAGATTCCGTTGATTCTGAATTGTTGATCTTGGGTTTTTATACTTTGCTACTTTTGTGATAACTTCTTCATCTTTCGTGTCGATTCAACTCTATTTTTTTCTGACCAATATGTAGCTACAAATCACAATGGTATCAATAATTTTGCATAATTAAACAAAACCTCTACCTACGAGTATAAATATATAAAAGGAGAAACTGACTGACTGACATATTAACGCACAGCCGAAACTACAGGGACTAGGAGCGGCGAGCGAACCCCCTAAAGGGACTCACGCGCGCCTCAGGGAGATGTCAGCAAATCGTAGGGGCCCAGCAGGGTCGAAGCCTACTGGGGCCATGGGTAGTGTGAAAACGAAACCCGGGGCCCTGGGACGAAGGCAAAGAAGGAACAGGAGTGGGTTTTTAGTCAGTAAAAGTCTGACACTATCTCTCGCTCCGCCCAAGAGCGAGATTTGTCATAAGATGATTTTCCCACCTAAGAAAAAAAAAACCCTGAAGGGATGAAACAGGGATCCAAAGTTTGTATAGAAAAACCTTCTTTTAAGCCGGCGAAGCCGCTGTCAGAAGCTAGTCTAATATATAAAAATGTCATGCCATAGTCTTTGTTATCGAATTTTTTTGTGTATATTTGGTAGGTCTAAGAATAAGTCGTACGCTATTTTTTACCCTCCCGCCCCCACGCCCCATTTTCTTCTTTGATAATTTATAAGGCAGCAGAACAACGTCTGCCAAGTCTACTAGCGTTAAATAAAAATAATATAATTCTGGCTCTTGTATCCGAATCAAATAAATAATAAAATAATTATATCAAAATACAATTGAAATATTAAAAAATAATTTCACCTGAATGACAAACTATTGCAATTCCTATAACTTAATTATAATTGACTCATTCGAGCGGGATTCACAAAAGATCGTAACATTCATTTTCATTTAATTAAAACTTCGATGATAATAATACATGAGTGGTTGCAGCTAAATTGATGAGACCTGACAAATACAAGTGACATAATGTTTAAAGAAAATAAATGATTAGAACGTCGGTAGATTCACGTGCTATGAAAATGCATATTCTACGTGCTTATCTACGACTCCGACTGTAAAAGAACTGCGAATTATTTATTAATTTGAACTCTACGTCATATTTTCAGACACCAACAATATCTCTACATTCATAATAACCCGTTTCGACGTAATTACGAACTTGAACGACCTTGCCTGCGAAACATCAATATCGATCATGAATTCCTCGATAATAATCCGAATGACACAACTTATGTAACGCAAAGACAATTACAAAAGGCTCGTATCAAAACTGGCAGATCGACCAACCCGATGACCCACTTCCGCGGGTCGTCGACCGTGTGACGTCACGGCCGGCCCACCCCCACCCCTCCACGTCACCCGGGGGTGTGTCCCCTTCCCGCCGGTTCGAGGTCACATGCCGTACGCGTTCCGCACCGTTCGGACGTCGCTGTTGTTAATTAACTTTTTAATACCAGTGAGTGTTTGTGTGACTTTGATTCAGTGATCGAATTGTGATGACGATTATTGGTGAGATTTTATTTATTCTTCTTACATAATTTTTACAAGAATATTTATTAAAATGTGATTAGTTTTCGCCCCGTTTATTATAATGTTAAACGCAGTTTTCCAACAAGGAATGTGTTACTAAAAAAGCCTTGTTATACAACACGCAGTACCCACACAACGAAAATTCCTTCTGCATGTTATGTAACACATTTTTACCATAAATGTGACCTTCAGACTGTACGTATTACACGTAAGTACAGCTACATAACTTTTGTGTTTGATTTCTTTGCATGTGTCCCATGACAGACATTTTTTCAGTAACTCAGTTCGAAATCGCGATATTTCGTGTCGTAGTCAATGTTAATCGATTTAGTTTTGCGTTCGCTCATAAAAATGCCTTAAATGTTGTCCTTGATTATGTGGAAGATAAAGGATAGTAACTTACGACTGTACTTTATTAGTATGTAAATGTTTCTGGGGTAATAAATCAGCTGTTCCGTTCTTTGGTTGAGACGCAAGTCATTTATTTATTGATGGATCACGAAATCAAATTCTCATCGGTATCAGAAATCTTGCATTATTTATAAGCCCGCTACATAGATGAAAATTGTATGAACTTCTTCTGTATTCGGTGGTATAAATTGTTTCCAGACAATCTGTACGGAGGGTCTTCGTTTCTTGAGTCATGTTACATTTTATTTAAGAATAAGCACTTGTTTAACCAGATGGTAAGCGATGATGTGGTTGACGTTGGAGCACGCTTGCCTAGAAGTGCCTATTCACTCTAGAGTTAAAGACCTCTAGTTTGTAGCTAACACAGATTCCGGCAGGGAATTCCACGTATAGTGAAAGAGTTGCCAAAATGTGTAATATGTTTGCGTATATGGATGGGATGTCCACCATGTACAGACACACACTCCTCGAAATATAACTCTTGACTAGCAACTCGGCGTCGATGTTCGAGACTAGAGTTTTGACATGACGAGTGCATCATTTCTGACGATTTACTTGATTCGTTTCTCAATCAACTTAAGCACATCAAGATGGTATCTGGCTGATACATTCCAAAAATGAGGCCAGTACTCCATAAACGATCGAAAATGAGTTTGAAGCATCGAAGTCTAGCGGCTATTCCAGCGTGAGATACCGTGTCACCTTTTTGTCCCTTAATGCTTATAGGATTGCCTCTATGACTAAACACTTCTTAATCTCCATCGAAAACCAGCGCCGTAGACTCGCCGCATTTTGCGTGTGGTCACGGCAATATACTGAGCGTTCGACCGTTCTGCGCGGATGTGGCGCATATTTTTCACAAAGTATACTTATAATTTGTTAGTCGTAAATTTGCGTCTTTTTCCTCTAAATAAAATGTTTTTCTTTCATCTTGGTAGGCTTGTCGCATGTCTTTGGCATCGGTGCATCTCCACATATCTCAAGCAGCCAGGCCAATCACTCAGGGCAGCGAGATTTAAAAAAAAAAAAAAAAATATCAAATGTTTTTATTTCACATTGGCCTACATGGGCACTTAAAAAAGTCAGAAACTAGTGCACGGTTCCAAATTGGTCGTTTCCTATGGCGAAGAACCGGCAAGAAACTCCATGGTTACTGTTTTTAAAAAAAAAATTGTTCTTACAATATTTCCATATTGCAGTTTTAATACTTAGATATTATGTAAAGACAGTGTAGACCAGTCAATATTGTACTCAAAAGTACAATAAAAATAATCATAATAAAAAGTGATTCGTAATAGGAAGTAATGTTAGAAATAGGTTAATTCTAGGTAAGCGCGCTCCATCGTCGACCGCATTGTCGCTTTTCATCAAGTTTGAAAGCGGTCAAGCGCGAACCTATCAACAACAAAAATAAAAAAGTTACCGATGCCTTGAAACGCAAGGAACACAGGTGAGTTTTAGTCTTCAGTAAAAGTTAGACACATCCACCACCCAGAGCGTCAGCAATAATTTTACGATTTCTTACCGTAAAAAATGCTGTCACCTCAGTATTAATTTCTTTTCTCTACGCTAACTACCTACATAAAGTCTCATTCCGATTAACCATTATGACGAGATGATTAACAGACATAATAATTCTTTGCAGTCACGAACAGCGCCATGAATGGACTGTGATTAGTAGCATGGCAATCCGTTTACATACGAGTAATCATATTGTTTATGTTACTGACATATTCAATGACATCAAAAATTCTGACACGCCGCTTAAGTAAAAGATTTAAGCTAAGGGTCCACTGCGTCGGGATCGAAGCGTCCGAAGCGGACGGATTCGTTGCGTTGTATTGATTTGTATGTGTGTGAGTGTGATCGGAAATTGCCGATGCAAAATCCGAATGCAGTAGATACCCTATCGGCATTTGTAAATACCGATGGCTCGTACACTGCGTATGCTCCGAAAAGAGGTATGCGGAACAGGGTCTAAAGTCCCACATACCTCCGTTCAAAGAGAAGGATCATCCGACCAGACGGATGTTTTGTCTGGTCTGGGCAACTGTCCGATAGGTAATTTTGAGCTGTTGTATATGCTCAAATCGTGTGCAGAACTCAAAATGCGCGAAGCAGGATTTTGTATTTTTATGTTCTTATGTGGTGACAAACTTATAAACAAGCTTTATGTCCAAGTGGAAATGCATATCTGCGATGCCACTATCATGGCAGGTATCCTTAAGCATCGGTAACTTTTTACATCCAAGATCATAAACTACAGATTGATGACATTATTCTAAGGTCTATATTTCACCGGGACACCATGGCGTCGCGACCAGTCACCGCTACCAACAAAATGTAGCTCTATAGGAAGTTACTCATCTATCCGTTTGGTTGCGTGACCAACTTGAACACGAGCACTTAAGGTTCATTTTGATATTGTCTCAGTGTGGTGTCTGTATGGTGTCTAGTTTGGTAGCTTACGAACATCATGGCGGCGCAGCTAGTGGCGCCGCCATGGTGTCCCGGTGAAATATAGCCCTAAATAGCGGAACAAGTCTGCCTTGACTTAGGATATCGTGATAAAAACTATTACCGATCATCTGAGACTATAAACAAATATATAAAACCCAACGTTTTTCTCATATTAGCTTAAGTCAAAGTACAAAAACAAGCTGCTTCATCATTATCATTTCAGCCGAAAGACGTCCACTGTTGGACAAGGACCTCTCCCAAGTATCGCCATAATGACCGGTGATGTGCGTCTCGTATCCATCGGATTCCCGCGACTCTCACCAAGTCATCGGTCCACTTTGAGGGAGGCCTTCCAATGCTGCGTCTTCCGGTACATGGTCGCTACATCAGAACCTTTCGGCCCTATCGACCAACTGTTCTACGAGCAATCTACCCTGCCAACTGCCACTTAAGTTTGGCGATTCTTCGGGCTCTGTCGGTAGCTTCTGATTCTCCTGCGGATATTTTCATTCCTGATGCTATCTCGCAATTAAACTATAGCCCTTCCCATTGTCATTTGGGTGACTTTAAGCCTTCTCGTGAGGCCCATTATGAGCACGTTTCTTTTAGAGCCCTATGTCATCACTGGCAACACGCACTGGTGTTGAAATACTGTGGTATGTTGAACGAGAACATCGCGCAGCTTCCCGAACGCTACCCAGTTCTTACTTTACAATAACCTCATTCCTCAGTAATACTTGAACAGTTACAAAGCTACTTATTGCAATTTCTGTAACACACCATTTGATGAATTATTCAACAGTCCTTGAAAGGCATGAATTCCTAGTACCATTATTAGTGTTCCATTGATTCAAACGACTGGTATAACTAACTAAACAGTTCTTAGGACGCTTTAAGTGTTTCGAGTAATCTACATAAATATTGTATGTGAAATGTTTAAATGTAGCTCTAGACGGCATTAAAATATTCGTCTTGTAGACAGGTCAAAATACTTTTTGTTATTATTTCTTTTATTTTCATTTCTTTTTAGATAGCGTGTTCTGTCTCTCTCGTAGGGAAAAGCCTCACTCCACTCCTTCCAGCTTTCGCGGGCCTTCTTCCAGTCCTGGAAAAATCTGTCTAGTTTGTCCCGCAATCTCCTTCGTGGTCTATCGTGACTTTTTAGATATACATATAAATATTTAAAAACATAATAAATTTTAGCCCATCGGCATCGAGAACCGAGTTCAAGCTACTAGTAGTCAGGGCTACTGAGAGAGAAATGTTCTAAAAATATATACCATGTTGATAAGTAGGTACTGTATAGCATAGCATATAGCAAAGTCGGCCTTATAATGTTCCCACTGCTGGGACGCAGGCCTTCTCTCTCTAGGAGAGGGATTGGGCCGTAATCCACCACGCGGGCCCAGTGCGGGTTGTTAGATGTCACATGTCTTCGAATTTTTGGTACTAGGACATGCCGGTTTCCTCACGATGTTTTCCTTTACCGTTTTGAGAGTAATGGTGATGAAATAAATTACACGAAGTAATGCGCCTGGCTGCCCACGACCTACAACTCGTAAGTCGTAATAAGTACTGTATTCTGGATCAATCCCTTGATTCAACTGCCCATCAAGAGCCTCCTCAGATGTTATTCGAGGCTCGTGGCTATTAAGCCATCGGCAGTGGCAACTATCCGATTGCTGTATCTACTTCTCACATGTCGACAACCTCGCCAAGCCAAGTCAAGGTACTTAGTTTATCTTTCTCATTTTTTACAAAGTTCTTGTCATGAGGGGCCGGTATATGAATCATTGTGTGATGTCCTAGTTGATTTATCACCACTATAACAGGCTTATTGGCAACAATAGAACTGTCAGTGATGATACCAATCACAATACAACGTGATATCCGTAGAAAAGTGGGTCGGGTACATACGACATACCTACCGTACTTCTGGTTCCAAAATATTCTATTTTAGGGCGGCCAACTCGAGTTACATTTCTATACAACCGCTCTTACGTGATTATGATGTTATTACACATCTTTCTCCAGATATTTTGGATACCCAAATATCTCATGGATATTATCATATAGGCTTGTATAGAAATCAACACATAAATTTGTGTTAAACTAATCCAGTAAAGACCTCTGAAAACCTGCTATTTTACGTGAACTTTGGCCCTCCATAATCTACACAAATATTAAAAATATTTAATCGAGAACTTGAATGATGACAATTATTCTCAAAAACTTTTTAGGGTTTTAAAAAAATCACGTATATTGTACGTATATATAGGAACAAGTTTTGTGAAATATTCTAGGAAATCACAGAATTACCGAATGCCAACAGATTTCAGGCTCTTTTTTCGCGTTGCTTCTTCATCAAACATCGCGTTGGATTGCGTTAGATGAAGCAACAAGCTTTTAAACCTTGCTCGACGTTGACGATAGGTGAGTGGAAAAGGGCCCTCAATTGCTACTGGTACATGCTCATCTTTGGTACATGATTGTTTCTGTGCTATGTATGCCAATGGAAGTCAAAAAAAATCCTCTGATGTAACAACGTTAAATTGCATTAACTAACATGACACAGAATTGTGATCGTTATCCTGTAAAATATTCGATTCCGTCGCGAGTCGCAACGCGGTGCGGTCGTGTACAGTGTCTGTGTTCCCCAGTAACTCATTGACTTTCTGTGTCCTCATCTGATTGGGTGGTGATTAAAATTTTTAATTCCCTTTTACACCTTAAGTGTTCTTATGGACTGACTCCGCCTAATGGGCGGACGGAGAGTGAAACAAATATATTGAAGTCATATCTCCCAAAATTGCAACGCTCGGATTTGCTCCTGGTCGCGGTGGATTTGAACTAGCGGCTACGACATTGGCAGTCGCGCGCTCCCGTCCCGAACCAACTGATCTAGTCACCGAGCGGCAAAATTGCGATCTCCGTGTGTGGTCAGTGCTACGCGCCGACGTCACCGTGAGTGCTACGAGTTGCGTGACTACTACGCGCCTACGAGTGCTACGAGCCTGCGCATCGGCTACGCGTTGTGCCGCTACGAGTTATTGCTTCTCGCTGCTTATTTCCTCTATACTAAGGTTGGGTTTCGGCTGGCTCGTCGTAATGTCTCTCTTGAAGCGGACTCCTCCGGCTACTCCTGCATCTATCAAGAGCATGTTTCAGTCAGTGTCTGATTCCGACATTCCTCAGGCGACAACAAGCAGTCCTTTTGAAACTGGCAATATCACCTTGCGTTCCGTACGTCCACGTCAAGCCTATTCGCCCGGTAGCGAGCTGCTGGACTTCAAGCAAGAAGTTTTAGACATGCTTAATACTTGGAAGGCGGAAGAACAAGCCAATTTTTTAAAATTTTCTCAAGAACAAAGCTCTTCACTCGCTAAATTGGTATCGGAGGTAGCCGACCTTAAATCGCAAAACTTAGCAATTCAAAAAGCTAATTTTGAAATTGAGAAGACAGTAATTTTTATCAATAAACAATACGACGACGTGATGAAACAACTTGATATATTAAAAAAAGAAAAAACAACATACAGGGATTGTATACAAAATCTGGAGTTGAAAATCGAAGACTTGCAGCAATTATCACGTTCTTCTTGCGTTGAGTTTCGCAATGTACCACTCAAAGAAAATGAGTCTGCTAAGGATTTATCTACGATTGTTACGCGAGTGGGTGCGGCCGTCAACGCGCCCCTAAACAATAATGATATCCGCGACGTTTACCGTCTACCTGGCAAACCAGGTACCGCCCGGCCGGTTGTTGCTGAATTTACCACGGTGGTGACTAAGAACATGTTGCTAAGCTCGGTGCGCAGCTTCAATAACAAGCAACAGAAACAGTCTCGTCTCAGTACTAAAAACTTAGGAGTTCTCGGCGAGGCACGACCGATATATATTAGTGAGTACCTCCCAGCCAGTTCAAGAAAGCTGTTTTTTGCTGCACGTGAATTTGCAAAGCTGAATGAGTATAGATTTTGTTGGACGGCCAACGGCAACATACTGCTGCGGAAGGAAGAAGGAGGCAAACCAATACTAGTCAGATCCCAGCAGACGCTACGTGATCTAGCTCAATCTAACCAGTGACTACTAATTTGTCGTTTATTATTGTTTTTTTATATAGGTATCTTAGGAACTTACTTTTACTTTCTTGAATTTTGTTTTTGCTGCTTGTTTGGGAATACTAATTCCACTCGTTTTGTTTATATGTCATATACTATCCACCATTACATTCATCACTCACATACACTTTACCCTCACAATACTCTCTCTCCTTCTATGATATTCTCGCTGAGACCATACCTAACATTGGATGTTCACCACTCCATCATACTTTTTATAACTAATATTAGTACCTTTACCACTCTCGTCGCCGCTGAACGCCTTATTGTAGCTGCACTTGCCCCATTTTCCTATATATGGTTAATTATGTGCACCCCCTTATTTTTGATATTACTACTTACTTTCAATGGCTAACCACATTAATGCTCTTGAATTAGAATTGGATGCCTACCAGGTATCAAAATCTTATAAATTACCGTTAGGCGAATGTATAACTAAAATACCTAAGTCACAAAGGCACTTATCTATACTCCAACTCAACATTCGCAGTTTAAACAAAAATTTTGATAATTTTATAGCGTTCTTACATCTTTTTAAAACAGATTGTGATATCATCATTTTGACAGAGTGCTGGCTAAGATCTGCCGTAATTCCTAATATGAATGATTATAATGTACATTTCACAAAAAATACAAAAAATCAAAATGATGGGGTAGTTATGTTTACTAGGTCTTCATTGAACTGCACCGTTTCTGAACCTGACATAATAGATGCAAACTGTCTTCTTTGCAAAATTGACAATAGCGTCGGCATTTTAGCCTTATATAGATCACCTTCGTATACTCATATTGATAATTTTTTAAACAGTCTAGATCCCATTTTGAAACCCCTAGCAAAATATCAACATGTGGCTTTAGTCGGTGACATTAACATTGATATAAAACCTAACAATAATGACAGACATTCATGCGAGTATCTCACCTTTACAGCCTCCCATGGCTTATTACCGGCTCACTTATATCCAACCAGAGTAAATAATTGCTTAGATCATATTCTCCTAAAAACCAAACAACCAGGAACATCCATTGTGATAGACTCTCCTATTACTGACCATTTGCCTGTATTTTTGAGTGTCAACCTGGATGCCTTTAAGCCCAAACCGAGCAGCTCTGCCAAAATTGTTGAAATTTCTAACATTCAAAAAGATATTGAGAGTGCTGATTTTTCCCCTATCCTTTTTTCTAATGACGCGAATGAAGCTGCGGACATCTTAACAACCATATTGACGCAAATTATTGACAAACATACCCGCATCATCAACGTCTCACGTAAGAACCGTAACATCAAGCCCTGGATTACTCCTAGCCTACTTCGATGTATTAGAAATAGGGATAAAATGCATCTTAGTTTAAAAGCACAACCTGACAACTCTATCCTCAAACTAACGTACTCACGCTATCGCAATTTCTGTAATACTTTACTACGGAAACTAAAAGTGAATTACGAGAAGACAGAATTTATCAAAAGAAAAAATAATTCTAAAGCAACCTGGGACCTCATTAAGACTATAACTCATTCAAAATCCGTACCCTCACCACCAAAAGAACTGCTAAACCTTGAACCTGACAGGCTTGCATCAGCAAATAGGGTCAACAACTACTTCGTTAATCTAGGCAAAGACCTAGCTACTAAAATACGTCAGGATCAGTGTGGGCCAGCTCTTCCTTCTAATATTGTATCAATGTGTGACTCAATGTGTGTACTAGAGACCGACAATTTAGAAGTTGAGAGTCTTATTATTAACTTAAAGTCAAGTTCTGTTGCTGGAGTTGACGGCATTTCTGGTCACATATTGAAGTTAACTCGCAAAATTTTAATCCCCTATATCACCCATATCTGCAATCTTGCAATAAACACCGGTGTCTTCCCAGATACTTTTAAAACAGCTCTAGTTCACCCTATTCATAAGGGTGGGGACAGAGGCAGTGTCAAAAATTATAGACCCATATCTATTTTACCAACCATCTCTAAGATTCTGGAGAAGATTTTGAACAACCGTTTGCTTAAATATCTTAACACTCACAAAATTCTCTCTGATAACCAATATGGTTTCAGAGCAGGAATGTCAACAGAGGATGCGGTTATTGCACTCTCTGAAAGGGTGACTCAGCTCATGGATAGGAAACAGAGGTGTCTTGGTATATTTCTGGATATTTCGAAAGCTTTTGACACTGTCTCTGTGCCCATACTTCTATCAAAGCTGGAACGCATTGGGATTCGTGGTCAAGCACTTGATATTTTTTCGAGCTATCTGCGGAATCGTTTCCAACATGTTCAATTGGATGAGGTAATAAGCGGTAAAGCTAGAATAGAATACGGTGTCCCTCAAGGAAGTATTCTTGGCCCAACCTTGTTCCTCATCTACATTAATGACTTATGTTCACTCCCAATTACTAATTGCTCCATATTTACCTACGCAGATGATACAGCCCTACTTGTACATGGCAAGGATTGGAGTGAAACAGGAAGGTATGCTCAGACGGTGCTGGACATTGTTATGCGTTGGTTTGGAAAAAATTTGTTGACGCTGAATGCAGAAAAAACTAATTTTATATCATTTTCTTTGAGTAATAAGACTCAGCCTGATGTAACACCTACCATTAAAGCTCATACCTGTTCCCAAAATACCTGCTGTACCTGTCCGTCCCTGACACCCAAATCTTGTGTAAAATACTTGGGCGTGCTAATTGACAAACATCTGAACTGGTATAACCATTTAGATAATCTAGTCACTCGAACGCGCAAACTCATTTCCATCTTTAAGAAACTCCGCAGTTCGGCAGACTCGGATACACTTATGACGGTCTATTACTCACTCTGTCAGTCTCTTCTTCTGTACTGTTTGCCTGCTTGGGGTGGCGCCTGCAAAACATACTTTCTGAAATTAGAAAGAGCTCAAAGAGCAGTTCTCAAAGTTATGTTTTGCAGGCCCTATAGACATCCCACTTTGGAACTTTTTACGGAATGCAAGGTTCTGTCTGTGAGAAGGTTGTATGTGTTACAATGTGTTTTAAGGAAACATCGGCTGCCTTTCACAGTGAGTAATAAACGTCGAGCTGATATTATCCTCCCACCAGTCAGGCACAAAACTGCCTTCGCAAAACACCAATTCACCTACCTTAGCTATATTTTATATAATAATATCAATAAGTATCTTCATATCCACAGTTTAAATTATCACCACTGCAAAAACACAGTTAGGAAATGGTTGTTTGAGAAATCGTATGAAGAAACTGAAAAACTACTCTTCCCACATGCCTAAGTTAGAACTCCCCTCATATAAGAACACACACTAGCATACCATCACAGCAACTCACACACATACACACAAATACACACACCCTCACACACTTACACACAAATACACACACCCTCACACACATACACACTAAAACACATACTAACTTCCTTTCTCACATTGAGTCGCGGTTCCTAAACGTGGCATTTTTATTTTTTATTATTACTTAGTTTTATTTTTTTATTTTTCTGTGCCAAAATTTTTATTTTATTGTAATGTCAAGTGTGTTACTGGTGAAAACAGATTTCCACTTTTGTTATTACCGTCATGGAATCACTGGTCCCCAAGTCACAGGCTTTAAACCTAGTTTGGGGACCAGGAGATAATACTTCATGCAAACTTTATTGTATCCCATTACTGAACCTTTGTGAGCAATTTATTGAAATAAACTTATTATTATTATTATTATTATTATTATTATATAACTTACCTCACTTTATATCCTGAGTGACGTGTCCATTACAACTGTCTTTAATACGCAACAATCCACTCAGACTCCTGACTCGCACTGCAATGGAAATACATTTTACAATACACTTACTCGAAAACCCGCTCTTATCCCACCGCTTTTAGGCACATAATAGAGTATTTTCCGCACTAGTGCAGAAAAGTGCGCGTGCTCTCCCGCCACAATGTTATTTCATTTAACGTATCAGGCTGGGCGCGCGTCGCCGCTCAACCCCCGTTTATTCATTTCTTCGTATTAAAAAAAAGTCGTTTGGCACACGTGCAAATTTGTCAATGCAGCCCTCGGCTCCATAACACTTCCCGATTCCGCCTTGGTCGCAATGACAAACTTTCTGCACTTGTATCAAAATGTACTATTCCAACATCAATGAATCTCCCATCTTTTTCTTCAACGTCGTGCGAGTGAGATAGTGCATTCTATGACGTCACAGGACTTTGCGTGTCCTACTTATTGCCCTAACTAAATTACATTCCAATTTCATTGTCTCGGGTTCTTCAAGTAGCAGTTCATGCGGAATTACTCTTATGTCACACAACTCAAGGTCTATTGTTGTGCAAATTGTTACAGTTTTCCTTTGCACAATTTTACGCTCCGTTCGATTCTGCGGCCCTAGTACTTGAGTCTGGAATGTAGGTCGATTTCTCCATGAATGGTCTGTTGAACTGTAAAATGGAGTTTAATGGAGGTACTAATGGGATAATCTGGAGGCTTTAATGTTTTCCGGAAATGTTTTCAGACCCTTTGAAGGGTTGCAAACGTTAATGATTGTGAATGTTAAGCCTCGGTGAATACCCGGGTTTTAATACAGACATTCTCATTCTGGTTACAAGTTTTGATTGCTTAATTTTCGCCATTTGTGGCTGTAAATGCGATGAGTTCGTTGTTGATTAGAAACATTCTTATAATTAAATAAATATATATAATATATAATATTCCACAACTATCACACAACGCCGTCTAGTCCCAAGCTAAGCAGAGCTTGTTTTATGAGTACTAGACAACTGATAAACATACATATATATATTTCTAAATACATACATATTATAGATAAATTACATATTTTTCAAAAATTATCATGTTGATGCTGGAAGGATAGAAATAATAATCATTATCTTAGAACTCAGACTAAAACGATAAAACTAGAAACCAAAATAGCTTTTGGCAGTCTATGAATCATGTGCAAGGCCGGAAATAAAACTCTATCATGCCTAAAAAACTTATACGCTCATTAATCTCTAAAAAAATTTGTAACTTAGTGTTGCTACAAGGTATAAATCGTCTATTATTTTTTATCAAAGTATTGCCTTGTAACACAACGACACGTGGACTTTATCATCGATTGAATTAACTCGAAAGCCTTGGAATTGACTGCGTTTAACTAGGCACCACTCTAATAACAAGCTGTTAGCGGTTCATCACTAAACTGACAGTATAATTGAACCATAATTTTCGCCATTTTCATGTAGACACCTATAACGGAGTACAGGTGTCTGCATCACTTGCAGACACAAGAGATCATCTGACACTCCCTCTCGCTCCACTCAAAGTAGGAGAAGTTATTTGGTGATTTCCCTAAAAAAATAGCTGTCTACATCATAACGGCATTAACGTGCCCTCAACACTTCCATGTATCAAGCATTGGCAAAGCTGTTATTTGATTTAACTCAAGGCAGGTTTTGCTGTCAGTTTTGCCATAGTCAAATTTTTTGACTGACGAAAAACCTATCGTCTAATGCGATGATGCATGACGAAAACATAATAGCGATAAAATTCCGTCATTCAATCATCATTCATGATTGATGGAATTGATTGACGCTTGCATGATCGTGTAATGGACGCCAGCATTTTTTTAAACCCATTTGTTTTCTTTCTCCTTCAGAGCCCGAGGTGTGCGTGATGCGCGCGCCAGGTGCGGGCGGCGTGTCCTGCGCCGGAGTGCCGCGCTGGTCGCACTCGGCGCCCGCGCATCAGGCCGACTACGACAACGTGCCGGCGCACACGCACCCCGTGTTCCTGCACGATGATCATATTAACAGCCGGTTTGCTATCTGGTAAGTTATGCTTCTGTTTTCAGGGGAAACTTCTGAAAACAGTCGGCTTCTAATGGAAACTAGGCCAATAGTCAACATCAGGGGCTTAGGGTTTGTGGAGACCAAATCTAGAAGACCTCTGTCGCATTGCCTGATTGCCTTAGGAAGACCCTAAAGGAGTTTCAAATTGTTTTCTTCAGAAGAAATTCTCGCCTTTACAACGAGAAATAAAAATTACACTTTCTATTGTTTTGTTTTGTTTTGTGTCAAAAATGATATGAAAGAAAAGGGAGTTAGTGATAGCGTGACGACTGAATGGAAGAAAACAACGTGTTGCACCGACCCCAAATAAAACGGGACTGGGGCAGAAAGATGATTATGATGACTTTCCATTGGTTTTATTGAGTTAAACCGCCCAGATTCAGCGGTCTGTTAGTCAAAATATTCTTGGATCTAATTTTTTTTTCTTTTATTATGGATAGGCTCGCGTTTGACCACTATCTCACCTGATGGAAAGCGATGAGGTGGCCGACGATGAAGCACGCTTGCTTAGAAGCAACCTATTCACTCTTGACTTAAAGACCCCTAGGTTATAGCTATCAGGAAACACAGACTCCGGCAAGGAATTCCACTCCTTAGCTGTACGCTTAATGAATGTGTTCCCAAAACGCTTTGTACGTATGGGAGGGATGTTCACCATGTACCGGTGGTGCAACACCGTACGTCTTGTGGTCCAATGATGGAACGGACTTGGCGGAATTAAATTGTGCAATTCCAATACACACTGCTTTGATTGACACTCCCCGAAATGTAAACGATAGAAAACCGACAGGCCAGCAACTCGATGTCGATGCTTAAGACTTTAGAGTTTTGACTAGAGAAGTGCATCATTGCCGATGATCTTCTTGGCTTGCTTCTTAATCGTCTCTAGGGCATCAAGCTGGTATTCGGCAGACCCATCCCAAAGATGAGAGCAGTATTCCATACACGATCGAACTTGCGCTTGATAGAGGTTGAGCAGCTGTTCCAGCGTAAAATATCGTCTCACCTTTGCTAAGATCCCCAATTTTTTGATAACACGGGTTTGATTGGAAAAACGATCCAAAAATTTGAAAGTTGTCTGGTATACTGGTATCTATGCAAAAGCAAAATCGTGAATCAAGTAAAGTCGGCTGTAGAGCCTAACAAGCAGCAGCAGACACATCTTCTGATCACATTGTACCATATCTTATCTAACCCTTATTCATCACGTTCCAGGCAAGGCGACATATCGTCTTTGGAAGCTGATGCCATCACAAACACCACTGATGAAACCCTGACGGAGTGCAATGCGGTAAACGAGCGCATCCTTCAAGTTGCAGGTCCTGAGCTCAAGGAGGAGATAATTACTAGAGGATATGGTACGAAATCAGACTTACAAAGTACTTTTATATAGGAATTATGTGACTGAAACGTTTGAAGGATTTCGGTGAAGTGACAAGTAGCGCCATCTATTGGTGCAAATAGAAACTTTTCATATTGGTAGGAAACTTGTTTTGAAGCTAACGAATGACTACTGAGTGAGAGTGTTTTTAATATGCATTGATAACGCAATTACCACTGTAATTAAGTACTAAAGTAATAATAAAATAATTAAGTACTTAAGTAAGTATTGTCAACATCAGCAGAGGAATGCCATCTAATGTGCACAGTAATTAACAGTAATCCTTGTGTTGTCTTTTGTTTTTTTGCCTCTCCTAAAGAGGCCTGACTCCCAGGGAAGGTGGGAATTATAAGGCTGATTGACTGACTGACTAAGGGATACGCCAGAGAATGGGCAGCAGCATTCTCTGTGTATTGCAACAACTACACTGCGATCGCCAACCCGCATGTCAAGCGTGGCGATTATGGCAACCCCCCCCCCCCCCCCCCCACGATGCCTAATGATAAGCACAACCAAAAAATGGCCCCTAGTCCCTCCGGCAGCCCGTCTACCCTTGACTCCGGTACCGGTCAAGGTTACGGCGAGGCAAGGAGTGCGAAGAATCTCCGGATGGGATCCGGCTACTCCTTTAGACAAGGTGGACCGACGTCCTGGTGAGAGTCGCGGAAATGCGGTGGATGCGAGTCGCACAGGATCGTTCGTTGTGGCGATGCTTGGGGGAGGCCATGTCCAACAGTGGACGTCTTTAGCCAGAAATTATGATGATGATGTGTGAATTTTTGTGTTGATGTGATCTAACGTAGATACCAGCCCCTCTAGCCAAATTACCTACTCGAGGCGTTCGGCGCGAACGATACGATTGTACCTTGGCTAGGGGGGCAGATAAATTGAGTATAGTTAATTTCGAAAACGGAAATAAAGACATAAGCTTTCTTGAATCCACATCTGTCCCGATCCTTTACATTATCAAAAACAGTTCATTGTTTGTTTTTTGGGTACCTACGCAGAGATATTAGGAAGAAATCAATGTATTTTATTTTAAATTTATCTGTCATTATGTAACAAAAAATTACATGGTACTTAATTAGATTTTACTACAATAAAGTCTGCAGTTCTGCTGATCGTGTCAAGTGAGTCATATCTCGCTCTCCCTACTTCCAGAGTGCCGCACGGGCGAGGTGGTCCTCACCCCCGGTTTCGGACTGCGCTGCCGCCACCTCATCCACACCGTCAGCCCCAAGTACGTCGCCAAGTATCACACCGCGGCCGATACCTCGCTGCACAACTGTTACAGGTAAATATCAGTTTATAAGCTGCCCCAATTGGTCCTACTCCTAGGATATCTATAAATTATGTAATTAATATTAACATTAGGCTCCTAATAAACTAGTGCGCCTCACCATCAACGATTGCATCACTGCTTACCATCAGGTGGGACCGCAGTCAAGCACTAGTTTACAACAATAAAAAAATGCAATTTAGTGCAATAAGTGTTGTCGCTTTCATCATCATCTTCCTGCCCTTGTCTTGTTTTATTTGGGGTCGGCGCAACACGTTTTTTTTCTTCCATTCTATCCTGTCAACCTCCTTTTCTTTCATATCACTGTTTTATTTTTCTAAAATCAAAAGAAGTGACCCACGTAACATTTATTTAAAATGACGAATAATTAATTCGTAAGCAATTTATTTTAGAATAATTTATTCGCAAATGAATTATTCGCAATTACAATAATGTCAAATAAATTTTTAATTAAATAACTTTCTAGATAACAATTTATTCGAATAATGACAAAGGTTGACTTGTAGTGAATGCCTTGTTGCATTAAGTCCGCCTATGTACCATTACTGTATATGTAGTTTTAATAAATAATGCCCGACTCTGGCCAAATGGAAAAATAAATGCGTTTAAAATTTTAACGCCTGATTAAGGGCGACTACACATTTCATTATCATGTTCCACAAGATGTGATAGAAAATATTATCAGGCGCTTCTAATTTTTTTTGGGAATCCGTATTTTATACTTAAGAAACTTTCCAAATCAGGATTACCAAATTGGCATTGCCAGCTCAGTCATTGAGAACACTGAGAAACGTGAATGAACGAATCTTTACTCAGTTCATTGTCACTTTGACATTGATAAGTTTGCTCCTAGGTTTACAGCTTAAACACGACTTAGGAAGGAAATTTTACTCTTTAGCGAAATTCCAATTAAAATATTGACCAAACGTTTGTAGAATTTAGTAATATAAATATATATTACTAGACCGGCCAAGCTCTATTTTAGAATGAACAGTTTCGCCTAGGCCAAACCAGTTCTCCCTACACGCACGGAGACACGCGGGATTATTGGATTTTTAACAAAAAATAAAAATAACCGAGAAAGCTAAGGCGGGAGAGCTCCACTTCGCTCCGCACCCGTCTTAGCCGTCTAATCTAACCTTTCTGTGTCGGGGTGCTCTAAAATTCCGATCTCGGGCCGCTCGCTCGTAGACTAATACCACGGGCTTGGCCTAGGCGAAACTAGTTCGTCCTGAAATCTGATTTGGCTGGTAACATATACAGCGTTTCTAGTCAAATTTCTCCAAAATTACTTGACTGATTTTTTGTATATTTGGTAGGTCTGAGAAGAGGTCCGTAGACTATTTTAACACACAAACACAATCGTGCCGATCGCCTGTCAAGACCATCGCTTAGACAAAAAATCGCTGACAAAACAAATGTCTTTTTTATACTTACAGTGTTTACTACACCCTCCTACCTCACCTTTTTTTTTGATAATTTATATAGCAGAACAATGTTTGCTGAATCAGCAGTATAGTAATATCCTTTTTATTAGTATAGAATTATCCCAACATGAAAATTGTTGCCTTTGTTTCCAGGAACGTGCTGTGCAAGGCAGCGGAGGTGGGCGCGCGGTCCCTCGCGCTGTGCCTGATCTCCGCGCCGCACTCGCAGTTTCCACCAGACTTGGCCGCGCACGTGGCTCTCCGTTAGTATGCTTGCGTATTTAATAATTTATTTAACGAACACAGTTTATAAATTATAGCATCGGCTTGACAGAAAATGTAACTAACGTGCCAACGGGTTCCAAACTAGGCGTAGCATTGGTGACCCAAACTTTACACATAGTTCACAATTTCACGTGACCTGCTAGCGATATATGATACGCTAAAATACTGAGATACAAAAAAATTAAATAAAGAATCAAACATTTAATAAGACGGGTTAATACAAAATAAAAATGTTGTGTGCCAAAAACAAGTTTAGGTGAGTAGGTGGCTTTTAATCGGGTGTGGGTAGATAGGAATTAACTTGAAATTTAGTAATTTTTCTGTTTCCTCATAAGTTGGGTTGAGAGTGAATAGGTTACTTCTAGGTAAGCGCGCTCCAAGTCGACCGCATCATCGCTTTCCATCATGTGAGACAGTGGTCAAGCGCGAACCAACCCTACCCAAACATTTTTTGGATCGATTTTTCATTATTAATAGTCACCCACATTGACAATACAGCTAAGCGTTGCACGCCGCTTTGGAGTACGTATCGCCACCACAATCGGGCTGAACATGAGATAGCCACATTACATTGCAGCGACGTTATTCAATACGGCACGCCAATATGTAATTCGGCATGTTATACGGCATGGCTGCGACATCTATACTAAAATTATATTAAGGAAAAATTTGTATATTTGTTAGTGATGAATGAATTTTTATGTAGAACTAGCTTTTGCCCGCGGCTCTGCTCCCGTCAACTGACAACTCTATTCGCTCTACCCAACTCTACCCTACTCCACCCTACTCTAAGCTTCTCTATAGGGTAGAGCCTCTCTAGCCTACTTTTTTTTTTTCTTTCATAAGATCCTTCTGACAATAACAAACACGACAAAAATTTCTATATACATATATAGATTTTTATGTTCATTAGTTTTAGAGACTAATGAACATTAAAATTCTACATAAAAATTCGGCACGCATATTTTTCTACTTTTGCGTGGGCGAAACAGCTGGCAGAAGTTGGTATAAAGCAAAACGTTGTCCCTCCCTCCAGGCACGATCCGTCGGCACTTAGAGCAGCACCGGCTGCCGTCGCTGGTGATCCTGGCGTCCTCGTGCGGGCCCGACGTGGCGCTGCTGTCGGCGCTGGCGCCGCTGTACTTCCCGCGCTCGGCGCGCGAGGCGGACGCGGCGCGCTGGCGCCTGCCCGACGAGCCGGCCGCGCACGACCGCCGGATACGCATCATACACAACCCGCACTCGCATAACTCCGATACAGGTAACGTCCCGTGCGGGCCCGACGTGGCGCTGCTACGTACTTCCCGCACACGTGGGCGACGCGTTTAAGTCGCGGTTAGAGGTGTATGCAAGAAACTTGCGACGTTAACGTCGCGTCTGCTCAACGTTGGCGCTGCACAGATGTTGGAGAAGTGACAACGTTCGTAAAACGCCAGTGGGATAGCGCCCTAACGAAAAACGTTGTCGATTTCAACGACATGACGCGGGCGCCACAACATGGCTTAGTATGTGTCTGTGTTTTAGCCCGTTGTCAAACAGTAAGTTCCTTAAGCAGTAGTCCTGCATAACATCGCCTTTTAGTAATAAAAATGACCAAATCACATTGCTGAGCTTTTCATTCTATAGCGACATTCATTTTTTTAAAAGAGTAACCATGGAGTTTCCTACCGATTCTTCTACA
The DNA here is from genome assembly GCA_961205895.1 of Mythimna pallens. Lineage (NCBI taxonomy): Eukaryota > Metazoa > Arthropoda > Insecta > Lepidoptera > Noctuidae > Mythimna > Mythimna pallens. The sequence goes on along the minus strand of OY540828.1, from coordinate 24,005,306 downwards.
TAAGAAACGACTAACTGAAACCGTGCACTAGCTTCTGACGTTTTATAAGTGCCCATGTAGGCCGATGTGAAATAAAATGATTTTGAATTTTAAACTGACGATGTAGATTTGATTTGACGACATTCTCTGAAAAAAGACTGCTACGCTACCATTAACTGGGCTGGACGTTGCGGTCACCAATGTGCTTATTGAGTACCTACAATCAAAGGGCAAAAGTCCGTGCTATTAACTAAACCCCATCACTAGCGAAGGAAAATCTCAGACCCGATATTTGATTTGTTCATTTCCCATTTATCAGACGGCTGAAATCTGAAATGTTATTCATATCGATGTCCATGTATGACATTCTAAATTACGACGCACCAAAGATTACAAATAGATAAAGATTCGTGAACCGTAATAATAACCTAAATGGTGGCACTGATTGATTCAAGATAAGGATTGTATGCGCGAGCATATAAACAATAAAACAAAAGCTAAGCAGTCTGCCAGCATATGGTTAATTTTTGCTCCATAGAAAGTGCACGTACAGAATATATAAACAAAGCGAATCTGAAAATTCCTGTCATAACATAAGTACCTACTACACACCTATTTTTTCGAAACCATCAAACCTCCATGGCTGTCATTTAACTTTACAATTCCAAGTATGTTACTACAGGCCCCTAGCACACGGTGCCATAGATGCCGATTTTTGCGTTTTTCTAAATTCAAACGCGCGTATAACGCGATAAAAATGCGCGTACGGAACTCGTTTGAAGCGCGTACAAAGGGTCGAAGGCCATTGTACAACTGACAAGGAGTCTCTGACCAAAACGTGGAAGCTACGAGCGACTACAGCCCATTTGTATCGTTGATCTGCGCGTATACGCGCTTTAGACGCGCGTTTCACTATCGCCCCGTTACAAGGTTGCGTTCAAATCTCGTTTGAAGCGCTTCTACGCGCGTCATCTGCGCATCGTTGGCGCGTTTAAAATACGCTGTGTGCTAGAGGCCATAGGTATGCACTGCAAATTACATAGGTTTGTAGGGCTTACCAACATAGATGCTTACAGTAATTCGTTCTGCACGCACGCACTTGCAATTTCTTGCCACTAAAATATTGTTGGGCCGGGCCGCCTAATAATGCCTCGGAAAGCACGGTAAGCCATTGGTACAACTCTCAGTTGTAGATCTTGACTGTCATTACGGTTAAACTGAAGCCAGAAAACCACACCAGACCTGAAAAGCGGTATTCTGTGGCACAGAAACTTAGTTTTCTTTCTTTCTTTTTTGATCACCTTTGTCTCACACTAGGAATTACTCTTGTATCCTGGGTGTGTCTGCTAACGTAAACACATACATACAAGACACTCAAGCCTAGAACTGCAGGCCATAATATTTATTCCTTACAGGAATCGAAAACATGACACGTAGCACCGTAACCTTTACCTAAACCTTTACCTTTACCACTGCGTCAACAGTGCCTTCTAAAGTTTTGGAGCTCAGGTGGGAAGTCGCGCCATATTTAATACCTTAGTATTTAGTTGCTTCCGGTTAGATTATAAGCCGAGATCTCTATATATTTAGTTGGGAACAGCTTGAGCAAATTTATAGTTAGGTAGGTACATGATGCGCATCATCAAACCACTTTTCCTGCCCTTGGTGGAACGAAAGCTAATGTCAGACTTTTATTTACTAAAACTTACCTGTGTTCTTTCTGTTGACTTTTGCGTTGCAGGGCCAAGGTGTCATTTTCAAACATTTCCGCAGCCCAGGTATAGCCTCTTACTAAAGCAAACAATAAAGCTAGAACTATATTAAACCGACACACACGTGGACCACGCCTGATTTGTACGTAGAACGACGTTGCGTGGCGTGGATCAAGTGTAGCTCTACAAGTCTAGTGTCCATATAAAATGTATGGAGACCGACGCGCCCAGATCGGCGTGTATGACACACGTGTGCGCAGTGTAGTTCTAGCTTAACCGAAGAGTATCTACTTGGAAATTGATAAGATCATCACAAAATCTATCGATTTCATCAAAACGTCGCTCTATTTCAACATAGCCCACTATTAATCTAAAATGACTCATTAATAGCTAAACATACCTGTTTACCCATCAATTGCGCATCAGGATGATTTTAGTTTAATACCCAAAAATATGATAATAGTACAACGCATAATAATATCCTGTAATCATGTCCGAAAGTTCGTGAAAACAATATCAGGATAAACTTGAAACAACACTGACAAATCGGCCCTAAACTACACCAATGGCCTAAAACATTCTAGCAAGTCTCAGCTTTATTTTGATGTGTAGTAAAGGTTATTTTCATGTGCACAATTATGTAAGGATGTTCACAGCTATGTGACCATGTGTACAGCAAGCTTATCAAAGATAAAGCATACATATAAATGGGTTATCGGCATATTGACGCATTCAGTATTATCGATCATCAGCAAAACGTTGTTTCGTGAAAGATTTTTCTAAACTGTTCTATAAGTGTTTGTGACAATGGAAATTGAGAATAAAGTGTCTACTCTGGAGATGAAGGCGCGGCCTACTAGGGGTAAATTGATGTTTCCTCTCTAAATGATCTTGTACCTTTTGACAGTCATGTAAAAAGTTTTAAACGGCTTAGCTTATTTTTTTTGAAGTTGGGAATGATGAATGAGGAGAACTTCTCGCGCTCTGTGTGGAGCGAGGAGTGTCACACTCTTACTGTCTAAAACACTCCTGTGTTCTTCAGTTGCCTTTCACGTTCTATGGTTTCATTTTCGGGCATCGGCCCTACTGGGGCCCTACGGTTTTGCTGACATCTCCGTCGTCCGCCAGGGATGGCCTTGCGTCTCCGGACGCTCGGAACGTGTCCTGTGGCGGAGGCTGGGGCATGAGGATGTCCATTTCCTCACGACTGTCGCCTCCTATGTTGTTCCGTAACCCTTTGCCTTCCAGGTCCGCACTTCCGCAGTGACTTTCATACAATCCGCTGCACAAATGACCTATTGCTACGGCAGCGTTACAAACCTCATGCTTACCTAGGTTGCAGATGCAAACTTGGATAGTATAATAACAATCTCACTTTTTATAAACTTAGTCCTATATTACTTGGGGTCTGTCCTTTCACCATCACTGACTCTCTTTCCTTTCATATCACTTTTCACACAATTTAGACAAGCGTGCTCCATCGTCGACTACATTGTCGCTTACCAATGGGTGAAACAATGGTCAAGCGAGCCTATAAATTTAAAAAAAAGAAAAATTTTAAAAATCGTAAATACGTTTTCCGAAGCGCGGTCGCCACTCGTCCCCACTGACCATCTCTACTACGAGCAATGTGCCTGCCCACTGCCACTTAAGTTTGGCGATTCTTCGGGCTAATGAAACTTAATCCCGAGTTAAAAAAAATGTGATTATGTGCCTAGGACACTTTCCTATTGTGTGTCAAAATTTGTCTGAACGGATTCTGACAAATTTTGACACACAATTACTTTATAACATTAGTGAGATTACTTGCTTCCAATAAGTGCAGATCATAACAGTAACAGTTTTATCTCCTGTTTCCTTCCTGGTTCCTATATTCTCCCCAGGGGCCTCCGAACAAGGATTATCAACATTCCTGCAATGCGTTCCAAATAAGAATAGGATCGATTGCCATTTTGTGACGTCACATCATACTGTCAAATCGCAAGAAATTGGCCAAAATTGAAGAACTCGGAGATGAGCAAAATTTAAGAACTAGATTCTGTTTAAACTATTTTCGTTCGCAGTAAGTAAATAAATTACATTTTAGAAATTTCTTGTTTTACTCATCATAATAATTCTTCGATTTGACAGTATGACGTGACGTCACAACATGACAATCGATCCTATTCTTATTTGGAACGCATTATATATAATCCTTTGTTCATCCCTATCAACACGTCTTCGCTTTAATTGATGTTATCTAAATTAGACAAAATCATGATTTTACAACAGCATAAAAACCTGAACATTTTCTGAAACAAACTAGTCACAATCACACTAATGAGCTGAAAATATTTTATTCGTTTTATTTAGCACAAACACCTGTATCTTTTGTTATCTAGTGATAACATTTATCTTTTGTTTTGATTATTTTTACTCTTAATTCATCTGAAATATGTTTTTCATCTATATATCTATCGAAGTCTGGTTTCCGCATGTAGTCCGGACCACTGTGCGTGGGCTATGTCAACCATCCTTTAGTGGGCTTATTCCAACTAGCTCAACTCTCTCCAAAAACTGATTAGGTACCAGGTTTTTCAGGGCATCTGTAAGGGAATTCAGGGATCCTAAAGTTCGTATACGTGTATCGGTGACACCTGCCCTCCTAGCCAAGTTACAACCGTTTCGTTTTGATTCTCTTCTCGTTGATCGCCTCGAGTAGGCCACGCCTCCGATTCCTTTATTCTGATGTCATCTCAACGCTCAGTCACGTGGTTAGAACAAAGGATTAGGAGGCGTGGCCGACTCGAGGCGATCAACGAAAAGAGAATCGAAACGAAACGGTTGTAACTTGGCTAGGGGGGCTGTGCAGTCAAGGAGCACATGCGCAATTGTCTCTTCCCTCTCCAAGCATACTCTGCACAGGGGGTCTGTGATGCCTATTGTGTGTAGGTGTTTGTTTATTCAGTGTGCTGTGTCAGTGATGGTCCCCGCCACCAGATGCAGGCTGCCTTTGTCCAGTCGCTATGTTCGCACATATGTTCTTCATTCAGATTTTTCGAGTTAAACCCCGAAAATCAAAAAAATATTTAGCAATATTTGTCCAAATGCCCATTACTAGTCGAATAGGTCTTAGGATTTTAGCAGCCAGCAAAAGAATAATGACTTGCTTGCATGTTTATAATTTTTATTATCTACAAGACAATGAGCAGTGGTGGCCGAGTGGTAAAGGCCGCGACTTACGAGTTGTAGGTCGCGGGTTCAAGCCAGGCACATTACTTTGTGTAATTTATTTCATCACCACTGCTCTCAAAACGGTGAAGGAACCCGGCATCGTGAGGAAACCGGCATGTCCTAGAACCAAAAATTCGAAGACATGTGACATCCACCAACCCGCACTGGGCACGGTGGATTACGGCACATTCTCTCTCCTAGAGAGGAGGCCTGAGTCCCAACAGTGGGAACATTATAAGGCCGACTACGCTACGCTACTACGCTAATGACACAAGATGAAATAACCTGCGTTCATAAACATCCCTGTTTAATTTTGGTATAAATATCGTATACTATAGACGATGGTAAAGGTGATCACTTACTGTCATGTAGGAGATTTGTTTATGCTATAAAATAGCCAACAAGTAGGTTTTTTGGATACACTATAACATATCTTAAAAAAACTCTTTTTACAGTTTCAAACGTTTTTTTAAAAATTAAAAGTCTAATCACGTCACAGCCACATAGATTCTCTGTCGTCTCCCAACTAAACATATTCTAAATACTTATACATTATACGTACAACACATGCGTAATCTGTATACAAACATTCAACAATTTCGGCTCATTTCAAATGAACCTCTAGACAAAGTTACACATTCCGCTGTTGAAAGGAGATAGTGCTCTAAGTGAACTTACTAGTGACATATTTATTGCAATTTTAAAGAACGTAATTTTTTGTGCAATTTCCAAGATGGTGGACATAAAATGTGTTTTAGCGGACATAAAAAAGAATAGTGTAATATTATGACACAACTAATTAATGATTGGAAACAATCTGTTTAGTTATGTAAAACTTGTGTTTGTAACTTGATAATTAGTGAATAAAGTAAAAAATAGCCTTACAGTGTAATAAATGCAAGTAATGAATGCAGGCCCATCAGCATTATTTGAACAAAGTATCGGCTTTAGCGAAACGATACTTTAAAAAAAAAACAAAAACTACAGTATTTTTAAAGCTTTTTATTTTTAAATTCAACATAATATATTGTGCTTTTATTAATTAAGACAGCATTTAGCAATACTATAACAATGGAAAGGGACCACATTAATGTTCAAACTAAAACTGAATCTTCAAAACAATTGTCAGTGTTCGTGAAGTGACAGCTGTTTCCCGCCACGACGCCATCTTGTATTGTCTGTGGTTACGGTTCGGAAGCTGTCACAGATAACGATGTACAACGAGGCTTTTGAATACGACCGTAAGTTATTAAGGCTGAAGACACAATAATATGATTTCAGTACAGTATAGAATACGTTGAGGTGCGGTTATGCTTAAGAACGTGTTAAATTGTCAGGCGTGCGAGCCAGAAAGAGGGATGGAGCTTTACCTGGTTATTTTGCTTATGTATACATTCTATATAGCTGGCCTGACTGGCCTGTTGGTCTAGTGGTTAGTGACCCTGACTGCTAAGCCGGAGGTTGTGGGTTTGATTCCCACTCAGGACAAATGTTTGTATGATGAGCACAATCATTTGTTCTGTGTCTGGGTGTAATTTATCTATATTATGTAGGTATGTATAAATTTAGAAATATATAAGTATGTTTATCAGTTATCTAGTACTCATAGCACAAGCTCTGCTTAATTTGGGACTAGATGGCGTTGTGTATTAGTTTTGGAATATTATTATTATAATAGCTCTATCCCTTTAACAGTTCACTTTAGGTCGAAATGGATCGCGTTTAGACCTCGTGGTAGGGCCTCAGCTTTATCTTTGTAACTGACTACTTTTTTTAATACAAAAGTTAATAAATATATAAATGGACTGAGTTTGAAAATACTCTATGGTATCTAAATCGTTTTCATTGAATAAAGTTTCAGTATTTTCTTTAGGATGATCTTTATTATGAAACTAGTTTCTGCCCAAGGTTTCGCCTATTATGTTTAAGTCACTTTAACATATAATGTATGTATTTATGTATACCACCAGCAAGGTTGCCAAAAATACTTTTTTTATGGTACATTCTTAATTAATAAGCTGATGTTATTTACAATGTTTGATGAATCATTAGTTATATCATCCGGACCTATCTTTAACTACAATGGAAGTTAAAACAACAAATCTTATCACATTACGTTTGCGCATTGCGGATTTTTATGTATAAACTCTGCTATGAAAACCATCGTTCTTATCATAAAGTAAAATATAAATGTTTGATATAGAGATACAGTATTTACGTAGATATGTTCTCTAAATCAGTAAGGTTGTCCATCCGGAATCTTGATTAATTCCGGATGGGACTGAAACTGTTGCAATTAACTAGAGTTATTTTTAGGGTTCCGTAGCCAATTGGCAAAAAACGGAACCCTTATGGATTCGTCATGTCTGTCTTTCTGTCCGTCTATATGTCACAGCCATTTTTTTCCGAAACTATAAGAACTACTGTTGAAACTTGGTTAGTAGATGTATTATGTGAACCGCATTAAGATTTTCACACAGAAATAGAAAAAAAAAATTTTTTCATACGTGTGGATAGGCTATGGCAAAAATTATATTGAAATTTCTAATATCATTTTTTGATTATAATTTTAGTCATTGTAGCGACATCTATGGCGTCACTTAAGAACTAATCCTGCATCACTCAATTAAAGTTATCCGCCCGATTTGAACATGTAGAACAGCCGAAATCATCTTTCGGGCAGTTGCTCACCAGACATTACACCCGTCTGGTCGGAGAATCCTCCCTTTTCAACGAGGTTTGTGGGACTTAACACTGTTGCGCCCACCTCCAAAGTCATCTCATAAAATACAACTAAGCGGACCGATTACCTGGTAAGGGTATCCATCGGGAATCCGATGGCTGAAAGACGTACAGCAGGAACGGTCGTTGTGATGACACTTGGGGGAGGCCTATATCCAGCAGTGGAAGTCTTGCTGCTGAAATGATGATGATGATGAAAGTAATAAGATTAAACAGTAACATACAACAAAATTGATTATTTTTTGATTTAACTGTAGTAAGATTAGAGACTTAATATACTCCTGGCCAATATGGCTTCATCTGTTATTTTACTTACAAAGAATTTCATCATTCATAACCATTCACTCTTTGGTCTGTTGTAAAGTAAAGGTCTACTGTAAAATACAAAAGATTCAGCCTATCACAGCCTGAGAATAGACCTCGTCGAAGTGAGACCACCTGACGCGTTTCTTTTCCCCGTTCTCCGCTCTGTCATCCAGTCCATCCTAAACGTCTTCTAAATGACCTCAGCCCATCCAGCCTCGAATATCCGACAACTAACCTCCCGTTCCTCTTGCAGCCGAAGACGACACCTCAACATACGACGAAGAGGCGGCGGTGGAAGCAGCCGCAGCGTTCGCGCGTGCCTGCGCTCCCGACACGCAGCGTCTCCTTGCCCCTGCCAACGCGCGCCCACCCTATGAACGAAGACCCAGAATCGATAATCAAGACCAGTGAGTACCTATTTACTAGATATTATATTCCACGAATACGTACAAAACGTTTCGGGAACACATTTATTATACGTACATCCACTCCTTAAGTGGAATTCCCTGCCGGAGTCTGTGTTTCCAGATAGCTATAGCCTTCTTTAAGTTAGGAGTGAATAGGTTACTTCTACGCAAGCGTGTTCCATCATAAACCACATCATCGCTTACCATCGAGTGAGACAGTGGTCAAACGCCAGCCTATCAACAATAAAAAAAATATTATATTAGATACTGTTAAGTATGTAGCGACCTCTAGGAATTATCAAATTTCTCCGCGCGATTAGAATATGTACAAAAGTCTGAAATCAACTATCGGGCAGTTGCCCAGACCAGACACGTCATCCGTCTAGTTGGAGGATTCTCTCTTTTCAAAGGAGGTATGTGGAACTTTACACTCTATTCCGCATATTTTTAAAAGTATTTGGCTAAGTTGCTTATGGGCTTCAATTTAGCGGCAGCAGCAAGTTTTTCGGGTGACGGAAAATCATCAAATAACGTGGGAGAGTCAGACTTTTACTGACTAAAATCCACCTGTGTTACTTCAATTGCCCTTCGCGTTCCGGTGCCGTGGTAATTCTTTCGAACAATCCTGCAGCAAAATCATGATGCTGGATTGTTGTGTTGTGAGACAGTATTCTTTATTTTAAGACATTTTCTCCACTCGTACCAATTAAATTGTTAGTTATATAGCTTCATATTTGTTGATAACGGTCGATAATAAACTTCCATTCTTATAGTCATTTAGTGGCCTTAGCGTAGTTGAAGCCCTGAGTGATACCACTAAACTTGTCAATGTGGCTAAGTATTTAGTCACTTCAACCAAAGATCATTTATAATCAGCTAATTGGAGAACTCGAAACTAATTTATAGAAAACTGCAAAATATCGTTGGACGTAATAAACTAGACAAAAAACTCTTTTGGAACACAATTTTCATCAGTATAAAACAGCCAGTTAATACTTCTCGTAGAACTCCAAAAAAAGGAGTTGGTTTGGATGTTTGGCGTGTTCAGTATGGATGGCAAACCGATCTGTTAATTCTGACGGTTGTTACCTTTAATGAAAGCTTATCGTTAATCATCGCTATTAAAGAGTGCACACGAGGGTACTACGTCTTCAAAAAGGTAAGTGTTAAAATATTGAACTGTTTACTGATAGTCATATCGAAAAAATTACTTCTAGGCAAGACGGACGGGGTTTCTTCATTAAAAAGGCAAACTTCTTTAGCGGTATATGAGAAATCGTGTTTTACAAACTATTTTCTACAAAATTTAACGTCGGTTAACTACGATATCCGAAGAAACTCACATTGTATACGTTTCTACCATATTTCTTTCTCTCCAGATCTATTGTCGAAGTATAAGTTCCACGTTTGTTGCCATATTTTCCGGTATCATAAAAAATATTCTGAGAAACCAGGAACTAATGAATACGTCGCTTCAAGAAAAGGTTTATTTATGAACTGCAACGCGCATGCGCTTACGTCAACCAGCCCACGATATTTGTAGAACCTTTAAATAGAATAATTTACTACTTGTAGTATTACACCTACGACCTCTAACTCTCGTGTATTCTGAAACTATGACTAACGGGATTATTTCTAGTACCCTTAGCAGAGATATTTTTTCAACACACTTGCTCGAAAACCCACTCTTTTATTCCTAGTGTTTTCAGGCACGCAATTTATTGTTTTCCGCACTAGTGCGGGAAATTGTGCCAGCTCGCTTTTGTTACAATTTATTACAAGTATAATTTATATAGAATTTCACCTCGCAATGACAAAGTTACTCAACTAATCCTGTATCCTGTTTTTTTTTTTTTTTCGGTGGTTAAATCATCTTATGACATCCCCCGCCCTTGGGTGGGGCGGGAGATAGTGTCAGACTTTTACTGACTAAAAACCCACTCCTGTTCCTTCGTTGCCTTTCGTACCAGGGCCGAGTCTTCCTTTCAGAATCATACCCTTGGCCCCAGTAGGCTTCGACCCTGCTGGGCCCCTACATTTGCTGACATCTCCTTGAGGCGCGCGTGAAACAGCACGCGCCGTTGACGACTTGGGCTCGGTCCGGACGGTTACCGGACGGTCGGACGACGAGCCACCCATTGCTCGCCGTCCGCAAGCCCGCGCCTACGGTGGCCGGAAATCGGGATTGGAATCCCGGCGGCGGTTGGGGGGTGAGGACCGCTGCCTCACGCGATCGGCCGCCTCCTTTGCAAGCATTACTGCTTCGCAGAAGGAGGCGACCGCCTGCCATTCCTCCTCGCTCCGGATCATGGCCTGTACCAAGGCCCGGCGCGAGAGATCGCCGCCGCCGATCGCCCCCACGAGGACACGGCGTTGCTCTGCCCAAGCGGGACACACCTCCACCGTATGCTCCACCGTGTCCTCCGGGCGGTCCACACAGTGGTGACACCCAAGCGTCGCTTCCGCACGAATCCGGTGCAGGAACTTCCCGAACTTACCGTGTCCGGTGAGAATCTGTGTCATGCGGAAGGTAATGACGCCGTGTTGCCTTTCCAGCCACTCCTCAAAGAAGGGACTTGCCCCGCACTGGGTTGCGATAGTCGCTGTCGCCATTCCGCCATGAGATCCCGCTGGAACTCTTTCCGCCATGCCGTGACTTGTCGCGGCAGCGGAGTTTCACCCCGGCGTTGCATCTCCACGCGCAGATCGTGCATGCGTGCAAGGCCTTTTGCTACCAGATCCCATGGTGGCTGACCAGCAAGGAGGCTCGCCGCTTCGCGGGAAACCGTGCGGTATCCCCGCACCATACGTATGGCCATGACCCCCTGGCACGCGTTCAGCTGAGCCGCCGGTCGCTTTCGCAGTGACGGCGCCCACACCGGCACCCCATAAAGGGCCATGGACTGGACGATGCCTGCGTAGAGCCTCCGGCAGGAGGCGTCTGGACCCCCGAGGTTGGGCAGGAGCCATTTGGGCCAAACTGAATCGGAACGGGGCTGCCCCCCGTTCCGATTCAGTTTGGGAGCCAGACGTCGGAAGTGCTCCTCGAAATTCCACCGGCTGTCGAGGACGAGTCCCAGGTACTTCATCGTCGACCCGACGCCGATGTGAACTCCTCCTACACTGAAAACACATGGCCTCGGACTTGTGCAGCGCCACCTCGAGTCCCAACTGCTGGATCCTATCAACGACTATCGCAACCCCGCGTGTCGCTAATTCGACCGCCGCCTGGTACGACTCTCCCTGCGCAAGGACCAGCGTGTCGTCTGCGTAGCAGACTACGCTGACCCCGTCAGGGATGTCGCCGCGCAGCTCGTAGTCGTATCCGATGTTCCACAAGGGCGGTCCTAGTACCGATCCCTGCGGAACACCGCACGACATCTCTCGCCGTTTCCACTCTCCCTGGTGACCAGGGTAGATGATGTATCCTGTATCCTGTGGTGGTTGTCGAAGCTATTGGCTATGAGGTCATTGGCGGTCACGACAATCGGCACAATTATTATTATTATTACTCGTACTTGTATAAAAAAAAGTCTAAATCGATTCAGTAACCGATTTTGAACATACTATTTAAGTAAAATAATATTGTAGTAAGATTTTAGTGCTTAAAATAGATAATTTAATTTTCTTGGTGTGTATTGGGTGTGCAATGTCCCAGTTAGATGTTGTATGTGCAAGAAATACCTATCGTATATATTTCAATATTCGGAAAAAACAAAGACAACTATTCCTCAAGAAACTTAAAGGAAAGTTCTAAAAGACTACGGTAGATACCTATAATAAATCTCGATAAAATCCACCAACTTAATCCCCCAACTTAATGATAGATAGTATCCAACTATCAATATTACTTAGAAAAAACTGTATGAAAGTTTACGACAGCTCTTGGCCCAATTTATACACAAAAACTAAATCCCTTGTCGTTTAAATAAAGGATTGATGAATTTCAATAATAATAATTTCTTTATCAGGAAATTATTCCCACTACAAATTACAATTTACACAATTATATACATTAAAATAAATAAAAAAATAGATCAAAGCAAAGTCAATTTTTTTTCGACTGTCAGTATTTAATTCACACATGTATTCATGTTTTTTTATGTTTATTACCATTTTGATTTTAGTATATTTTTAATCTACTATTTCAGTCTGTTCTCCATGGCATCACAAACTCTATCAACATACCAGCGAGGCGTTATATTTTTATATCGCAGCATAGTAATGTTGTGACACAAGTCTTTCAAAACAATAATTTTCATTTTGAAAACTTGCAGTACAATTGCAATAGATCTTTAAGAGCGTTCAGTTGAAATTACGCGCTATTTGGCCAAAAAACTATGATATTCAAACCCGTTTTTATCCATTCAAAATTTATTGTACAAACATGTGACTTACCAATAACATTAGGAAATATTCTTGTCTAAATAGTTAAGTAGGATTTTATTTAAATTAATAGCACGCTTGTGAACTATATTCACATATGTAAATAGAGTTTTTCTAATTTTACTTTCAGAGTCAATTTCGAAGTTTGATAACTTCTACAGTTCTAATAGAATTAATAAACAAAAAATACGAACCAATAACTAGAATCCTGAACAAAATAGTTATAGAAAAAAAATCATTGATTTAGTTTACTAATTAAGAAAATTAAAATAAAAACAATGTCAAATTATCAAGAAATTATGGGTAAAATTATAGTCAAATCATTAATGGATTTAAACGGGTTTGAAAATCATGGTTTTTGACCAAATAGCGCGTAATTTCAAGTGAACGCTCTTAAGTCAAGAGTGAATAGGTTACTTCTAGGTAAGCGCGCTCCATCGTCGACCGCATCGTCGCTTTCCAACAGGTGAGATAGCGGACAAGCGCGAACCTATCAAGAATAATATATATATATATATATATATATATATATATATTGCATTCAAACTATCAGAACGAGATAAAAATCTAAGCTTGCGTGCAAGAGACAAATTATAAATATTACCTATTCCTAGATTTTTATAACAACAACAAATAGAAATTTACATAAATCCCATGCTTCTGACCTAGATCCTTCTGTGCATACCATTGTGGTATGCCTTGTGATTGTATCTTGTTATTGTTTAGCATGCCTTCAAGGGTACACCTTTGAGACCAAGGGATTCTATCAAGGTAAATGTTTACAGATCTATCTACGCACACTGTTTCGGATCAGTGCCTTCTAGGCACTAGGTGTTCCGATCAGGGGCCCAAGTCTGCTATTTTTATAAAATCGTCGTTCCAACACGATTTCATTGCCATTTTGTTATAAGTTCGTAATCTGCTAATTCATAATGATCGATCATTGATCGGTCAATGGTCTCGTAATAGAGTTGTGGTAGAATGATAATATCGAGCTTATTAATTCATTAAACCCCGAGCGAACGCCGGCGTTCGATCGGTCATTGTCTTACTATTGTGTCTCTAATTACGCTACTCAATAGGTAAGCAATGACTGCACAATGACGTTCTAATGGTAGATCACATATCAAAGGAACTGTCAAATTTTTAGCAGATTACCATATACGTCAGACATTCATTTATCAATATGTACGAGATTACCATTCTATACCACTTCTTTCAATGGAGTGTCCGTGGTTGACCATTGGAAAGTCATAATGACGCCATTACATTAGTACATTATCAAAACATGTCAAAATCAACAATTATGAAATTAATGATAGAACGTTCTAACACTATTGTAATAGCAGACTTTATGCCCTGTAGTGCTACCACAACTTAAAGCGATCCATTTGACGACTTAAACTGAACTGTTAAAGGGACAGAGCTATATAGGGTGCATAACTCCATCCTTCTTTCTCGCTCGAACGACATTTTACCACGTCCACGTATAAGTCCCCTGCAACAAATGTCTCGCTGGTTTAGTGATCGCAAACGCGATTGTGGATCATTGCGTTCTTGGTTCGATTATATTCGGACAAAGTGTAAACAGGTATAACTATTTTTGAGTAGTTTAAAAAATATTCAGATATATAACAATTAGTGGTTTAATACCTGAATTATAGTAACAAATTCAGCAACTTTTGTGCGTTAAAATACGAAACAAACTCGTCACGAGCCTACTGAAATAATTACCATGACTGTACTTTGTTGTTTTCAATATTATGTAATTAGGTATAATGATAATGTACTGTTTTATACAGATAATGCAAAAACATTGCATATATTTATTCTGATACACATACATATACATATAGAATGGGATTGTTAGATTTGATCATCATCATCATCAACATCATACATCTTAACTGGATTATTATATTGAAATCTTATTATGTTTTTTTTATTTCCGTACTAAAACCGTTAAATTAAAGAGTTTTATTTTAATTTAACAATTTTAGTACGTGTTTTTCATTTTAATAATTTACGTTAAGTTCTCAAATCCCGGAATTTATTTGTAACGTTTATGGTTCCGAGATTTCAGATCGTTTTATTTCAGGTAAATAGTACCCATATCATAAATATCTTTACTTACAAAACATACATAACTATATTAAATTATTTTGTCAGTAAACATGATTTAAAACTATGGTAGTAACACTTCACACTATATTGTCTTAGTGCTGTCCTGTGGTATTTGTCCGCGGAAGCGACGGAACACCACACCCTGTGGCCAAAAGTCTTCTTCCATAACAAGGTGCAGAAATCAGTTCGGTACTCGCACTACAAACGCCTTAAACTTGACATTCCGGTCCGGCTCCAGCAACTGCACCCTCAGTGTATACTTCTACTTTTGGCGTACATATTCGACGATGTTCGATGTAATGCAGGCGGGAGAATTAATTAAGCAGTCGACAATCTCGTTAGTTGACCTGCAAGAGGACACACACAAAAAAAACTGATCTTTGGTAATAATGACAACATGATTTCCAAAGCTTGGGTTGCACCACATGTCGTCCCATTACAAAAATGTCGCTTTGCCATTATCTTTTTGACAGGAGATTGACAGAGGCAATAGGGAAATCTCTCATCAAAACGTTATCGTCCTGTCTTTGTCCTACTTGAGGTTGACGCCCACCTCCCGCTCCCACCCCTTTTACCATTTTACCCTATCAACTGCCTGAAAGAAGCGAAAACCCTCGTAAAAATAATTCGGAGAAATCATCAGATATTAAACAAACACTGCAGCTTATATGTATCTAGCTTTATAATATTCTATAACTAACGCACTAGTTTATTAAGACCCTATTCACTCTAGCCTTGAAGACACCTAAATTATAGTTGGACGGGAAGACCGCAGCAGGCAAATTGTTCCAGTCCTTCGATGTACGCGGTATAAACGACGAAGCGAAACGCTCAGTCCGGAACGTTGAAGTTTCAACAACGTAAGGGTGGATACTCGCCGTACGTCGGGTTGTCCGATGGTAGAAAGGAGATGGCAGAATCAAATAATGTAGTAATGTATCTCTGAAAGTACTGGTCCCATGGCAATTTTTTTTTCACTGATAGACGGCTACTTCATTCCTGAGTGACATAGGCTATATTTCATGTACGCTGGCGAAGCGCGGGCAGCTAGTGAATAATATTAACAATAGTTTCGCTCCAGCTAGCTTCGTTTCCACATTACCTATGGATCTTCGGAAATTGGCGCACCATCAACAGCCACATCGCGAAGGAACGTTAGATTTTGGCGCAATATTTATAATACGATATATTAAATTGCGTTTTTGATTAGATTAGATAGAATACTGCACATAATTAGATATAAAGCATTCGTGTGATACCTACTATTATAAACTCACATTAGTGTTTTAATAACCAGTGCTATGTGATAGTATCATAAATCACTATTAGATTATGACCTAATTAGATCATATCTAATAGCCACCACTGTTGTAATAAAATGGTTATCTTTGTTATTAATGTTTATAATGCCTACCTAACCTACCCTGGCAGGTCAAAGAGGAACATATAGGTATCTATACTAATATTATAAAAAGGTAAAGTTAGTTTTTTGTTTGTAGGAGGTAATCTGTGGAAGTACTGGTCCGATTGCTAAAATTTTTTCACGTATAGAAAGCTGCTTTATTCCTGAGTGACACAGGCTATGTACGCGGGCGAATCCGCGGGCAAAAGCAAGTTATAAATAAATTATTATTTATTTGACTGGATTTGTAGATTTGGTAATTTAAAGTAGGGACACGTAAAAAACATGTCACTTTTTTTTATTGGTAGGAAAATCATCTAATGACAAATTCCGCTCTTGGGCGGAGCGAGAAATAGTTTCAAACTTTTACTGACTAAAAACCCACTCCTGTTACTTCGTTGTCTTCGTCCCAGGGCCCTGGATTTCGTTTTCACACTACCCATGGCCCCAGTAGGCTTCGACCCTTCTGGGCCCCTACAATTTACTGACATCTCCCTGAAAATATGTCACGACTACTCCACCATTTATCATTAGTGTTCTACATATTTTGAATAAATAAAGCTTTTGTGCAAACAAGTCAACACGTCGCCGCGTCGCGCGTTCAAACAATGCTATCGGTGCGCTGAGCGAGAATACCCGCAGTGTGACGACACCCTTATCAACTGTCAACGGAGTCATGTGATGAACAAGGAGGTTTGAAAACAGGAAACCCTCTGATTGATATTATTGTTATTAAGGTTCATTTTTGGTATTTTTCTGTTAAGAGTCTATATTTGGTAAAATATGACGCAAAAGAAAAACGCAACGAATGACAAACATCATGTTTCTAGTGTATATGTCACCGTAAAATTGTAATTTACCGTTAGATTATAATCTATCTTGCGAGATTGTAAACTATCGAAAGATTGTGAATACAATCCGTACAATTTAACGCATTATTTTTCGATGGCTTATAACTTATCGAAGCGAAACTGTTAAATCACAATCTATTGCGCGTTAAATTGTCAACTGTCCAAAGGCTGTCCCTGATTGGTTGGTCTCAGTAGGCCGTTCTGTGCTAGCTATGTTCGGTGACTAACTCAACTTATTTATTATACATTCAAACTAAACTTTTTTAGTTAATGACAAATACATTTTACTCCCACAATATATTTTTGAGCTATTTTCAACAAGAAATCAATTTACAATCGCTAATTCACTGCTTTTTTACATTCGACAACGAACGAATTAACAAACAAATATGGCGGCACGGGGCACATGGCGTTCAATTCAAATTTACCAGTTTCAATTCGATAGATTATAATCTACCGAAAAATAATGCGTTAAATTGTAAGTAGTATGTTCCGGTTCACATTCATTCGATAGTATACAATTTCGCGAGATAGATTATAATCTAGCAGTGTTTACAATTTTACGCTAACATGTACGAATGTCATAGTTATAGAGAAACTAGCTGAGCGGGCAAACATTGTTTTGCCTTATCGACGGCGAAGTGCTAATAACTCCTAGTGGCAAAGTCAAAAGTTTTCAAAAACTTAAATAATCTTTTAATTCCATGAGAAGTAAAAAAAATTTAATTAATTAATTTATTGACAATAATAATAACTTCAGTTTTAATTATTAAGCAGCATTAATATATTTTATGATTGTATAAAAATAGTTCGGAAGTAATACCATAAATTGACACCTTGGTTTAGAGGTGTTTCCACAATTTAATTTGATGCAGTTGAAACTAAATATCCACTTCGGAGATTTTATTAAAACATGCAGATACACACATTTAAATTCTAGGCACTAATAATTCATTTTCTCGGAAAATGTTATTAGCTTCACGTTCTATAAAAATTACTAGCATTTGCCTACGACTTTGCCCGCGTACCTACATAAAATATAGCCTAGGTCACTCAGGAATAAGGCAGCTTTCTATCGGAGATAAAGTTTTTCAATCTGACCAGTAATTCCAAAGATACCACCTACAAAAAAAACTTTACCTATTTATAATATTAATACCCTTACCTTACCTCTTTATAGTGTAGATTTCGGGCCATCCATATCACTTAGGGGTACAAAAAATAGCCTATGACCTACAAAAAAATATATCGATCAAACCGTTTCGAAGGATATCGATAACAAACACAGTGACAGACATAAAAAATGTATTAAAGTTGTCAAAAAATAAAAGGCCCGTTTTGACATCTGTCAAATACTCGCAATACATTCCATCATTATAATGTAACGCGCCAAAACAAATTATGTATTTTTTTAAATACTTTATGTAAATAATTAATTCAAAGTAACATTCTAGGGTACTTCTCAAAAGTCAAATCGGGCCTTTTATTTTTTAACGAGTTTAAATGATCGCTAGAAAGTCATAAGTAATACCTTACCGCCATGCCCAAGTTTTTCAATTCGCCTAAAGGAAAGCCATTCTACTAAACGATGATCCTCTCGTCTTCGTATAAACGATTTCATTCTTCAGATATAAACTACCAAGTTTTTCAATTTCCCAGAAAGAAAGGACCCTTAATAAACTATGTTCTAATTCTTATTCTTTCTCTCTCTCTCTCAATACTTTTAAAGATAAAATATTTTGTTGAACACTCTCAACACTTTTCTATTTCAACTAGTTCATACAATCAAATATTTTTTATCTATATATATAAAAGGAAAAACTGACTGACTGACATATCAACGCACAGCCGAAACAATTAGGACTAGGAGCTCGTGAAATTTTGCATGAAAGTTTCCTTTTATAGCATAGGCGAGCACTAAGAGAGGATTTTCCAAAATTCACCCCCTAGGGGGATGAAACGGGGGTGCAAAGTTCGTACGGAGAAACCTAATTTCATGCGGGCGAAGCAGCTGGCAGAAGCTAGTCCTACAATAAATAATGTTTGACATCATGTGGTTAGAATTAAATAAATGATAAGTAGGTTAATTTCATGACACATTTTGTTAACATCATAATATTATATTTTTGTGGCACATGGTATACTTGTACATACTACAAATATTTACATGATCTAGTTTTTAGTTCTGATTAATTATATTTTTACATATTTTAAAATGTAGGCAGGTGATATGAAGAGAAGAAAATCTGGAACTTAACGTAGTTTTTCTCAAACACCAGGTGAGATGGTGGTCAAACGCGAGCCTATCATTAATAAAAAAAAAAACAACACCTTGCTAAAGCTGATTTTAAGGATTGTTACTTTTTTATCGCAAAAAAAAATATTTTACTTTTTTCTAACTATAATCTCCTTTGTATTATATCAAGGGTAATGTTAATTAATTTAATATGTACCCAAAAATATATTATCATCTGACAAAATGGCAGATTACCTATCAATGCGTTGTTATTATTTAAAGTTGAATTTAAATAAAAACAGTGCTGCAAGTGGTTTTTTTAACTCAACACTAAATTTGTAAATATGAATAATCACATACCTAAATATAACACTACTATTATAAAGACGAAAGTTAGTAGGTATATGAGTATGTGTGTTTGTTACTCCTTCACTCTCCTGGTATAGGACATGGTCTACTTTTACCCCGGGAGTATGTTCCCATGAAATAATTGTCTACTTTTTCGTGGATGATGCCTCTGATAGGACCTAATATAATACAGCGTGTTTTTGACATGTCATCGACGCATAAAAAAATACCATGGATCCAGTACATGAATTTTTTGTCGGTTTTTCCTAAATTTAAAATAACAATCTTTAAGTTTTTTAATTTAAACTATAAAATCGTTATTCTAACATTTTTTGTGAAAAAAATGAATGAATTACTTTTAAAATTAAAAAATGTCTTCAATGAATAACTATTTTATCTACCCCGATGACTTAATTAATTATTTATTAATAAAAAAAAAATTACTGAAATTATCATCGGGGTTGATTAGAATAACGATTTTACACAGTTTAAATTTAAAAAGTACAGATTTTTTTTTTATTACGAAAAAGACGACGAAAAATTTCACCACTGGGGGTTCCAGAATCATGCAATGGATCCATGGTATTCGTTTGTGCGTCGATGTCAAAGACACCGTGTATATACTTAGCAAGTGGTATGAGAAACATAGTTGTATAGTCGCAGTGTGATCTCATAAGTCGCACACTGTTCGCCCACGTAACACATTTAATGGATTAAAGGTTTTACGAGTACGTCTTCTATTTACGTCTATCGGTATTATAAATTTATTTCCCAGTAAAACTACTATCAATTTATTAGCTAAATTTGTTTCAATCACCAACAACAAAATCATTGTTTTGTTATCTAAACAGTGACTCAAATCTATTCGTGTAAAAAAAAGATACATACATAAATTCTTTTTCTTTTAATATTTTTTTTAACAATTAGTAAAAATATTGTCTTGAAGATGCAATGAAAGACTGGGTTTGTGTATGACCCAAATCATACTATTTGTTAATATAGAAATTAGATTAATCAAATCAAATTCCCAATTAACTGATTAGCACCTCGTCACATTGACGTTACGTGAGAAAATAAAGGCAATTACGTTGATAATAGATATACATATACTATTATGTACTCATTACCTTCTAATCTCCATCAGCGTTAATTAATTAGAAATTGTGAATAATGATCTTGATCCGGATGTCTGCGAGAAATGGTTAGTCATCGCTACACCGTTGAAGTCTTGCAAATGATGCAAGAACAAATATTTAAAACTAGCTCCTGCCACTGGCTTCACCCGCGTGCAAGGAGGTTTCTCCATAAAAACTTTGGTCACCCGTTTCATTTTTATAAAATTCTCTTTTAGTTCTCGCCTATGTCATAAAAGACAATCTTGTCCAAAACACGCTCCTAGTCCCAGTAGTTTCGGCTGGACGTTGATATGTCAGTCAGTCAGTTTCTCCTTTTATATAAAGATACAGATAACAAAAGATGTAAAATGACCATCGGTACATTATAGACATTCTAACCTGAAGCACGAAACGTTTTGGGAACACATTCATTGTGCGTACAGCTAAGGAGTGGATTTTCCTGCCGGAGTCTATCTTTCTTGATAGCTACAACCTTATGTAAAGAGTGAATAAGTTACTTCTAGATAAGGGTACTCTGTCGTCGACCACATCATCGCTTACCATCAGGTGCGGAAGTAGTCAAGTGCTAGCCCATCAATAGAAAAAAAAATCGTTCAGAAACTACCCAAGTCCTATTAAAACAGCTGAATATCTCTAAATTACATAAATCCAAAATAACTATTTTTCATGAAATGCCACGCAATTTACCTAAAAATCTAATCCTTGAAAACTACGTTCCAATTCCTGTGAAACTACTTGCAACTTCTGAAAATCGTTACCCCAAACAGTACATACGCTGAAAATTGAGCCGAGGAATTACGAATTCATGAATGACGTCAGGCATCCGGTCTTTGTTATCTGCTTTTGTAAATACCTATATATACACGAATGCATTCTGCTTAATTTTACGAGTATCATCTTTTACATAAAGTTGAAGAAAACCTTTGTTACTGTGCTTGCAAAGCAGATGGTCGATGGGAACGAAATCTTCTAGAGCGATGGCGACCACGTACCGGTAGACGTAGCGTTGGAAGACCTGCCATAAAATGGGCCGATGACCCGGTGAGGGTCGCGGATATACGATGGATGCGATTCGCACAGGACCGGCCGTTATGGCGACGCTACGGGGAGGCCTATGTCCAACAGTGGACGTCTTTCGGCTGAAATGATGATGATGATGAAGAAAACTGGCCATTTCTTTGGGTAGGGGCAAGAGGGAGTGTCAGACTTTCACTGACTAAAATACACACGTGTTTCATCAGTTGCCCTTTACGTTCCTGCGGCCCTGACTGGACCACAAATAACTATATGAGGTTGTTTTTTAAAAACTCCCACGAACTGGTATGACGCGGCAATGAGACACCAATGCAACCTTTAAATTCAGGTATCTACTTCTAGAATCACATATTCAAACATTTAGATCGCTTTTGGCTTATTTATAAAATGTAAACAAGGCACAAGTACCTACCTACCACACGTAAGCCAGTTTGCTGCCACGCGAATCAATTGCATTGGAGATGCAAATATCCACAGTGAACAAAAGTATTTTTACATGTTCCATGACAAAGTCGTTCTGACTGTTTGTTTTAAGTTTAAATTCATTAGCATTTTGACCTTTAATGTCGGCTATGATCGATGATATGATGCTCTTGCGGCAAATCGTTTTCTTTGTACACATAATTTAATCATGTTCGCAAAACAAAGCAAAGTATTCGAAACACTATCTCATTGTGAGAAAAAAACATATTCATGAGTACTTTTCCTGTAAAATATTGAGAAATTATTAATAATAAATTTATTTTAATTTAACTGATTAACATTTCAATGCAATTTTTAATTTATTTCAATGTAATTTAATTTAATTAGTTTTATGTATTCACGATCTTTTTTTATAATTCACTATACAAGTGCAGTACACGCCTATAACTGTCAAATAAACCACAATATTTTCTTAATTTATCCAAAAGTATTATAATTTATAGAACTGGTGAATATTATGTCATTAGTGTGTCAATAAATAAATGACTTCTTCCGCTTTGGATGGAGAAAGGGAGAGTAAGAGTATTATGACTAAAATAATAATAATATTCCACAACTATCACACAACGCCGTCTAGTCCCAAGCTAAGCAGAGCTTGTGTTATGGGTACTTGACAACTGATAAACATACTTACAAATTTCTAAATACATACATATATAGATAAAATACACCCACACACAGAACAAATGATCGTGCTCATCACACAAACATTTGTCCTGGGTGGAAATCGAACCCACGACCTCCGGCATAGCAATCAGGGCTACTAACCACTAGACCAACAGGCCAGTCATCACGTCACGTCATCGTCATCAGTCACAAAGCCTATCAGTGTTCCGTCAGTTGCGTTCCATGGACGCGGTGACTCACCAGTGGGTTCGGTTTTCAGTCACACCGAGTGCATTGGTGTTAACGAGAATTTGTTCCAAAAAACTAGGTTACTAGGTCTACCACGCTTTTCATCATACATCAAAGAGAGATAATTCCTCCCTCGTCCTCCCCTATGACGTTATCAGTCTGTCCAGAGGCTCCGTTATTAGATTGGATTATAGGATTGTGTCACCCGCAGCCACTTCTGTTGCGAAAACTTTCCTAAATGGCCGCTATGCCGGCCGTCATCCTCTCCCGTCTACGCACAGCTACTATACATCTACATATAAAATTACATCTAGTGGTAGAAATTTGGTTTGCAAGTAATAATAAAGAGGTATATTCAATCTTAACATGTCTTTGTAGAAAGTAAACCCTGAAGTATAGATATAACTAGCTTCTGCCAGCGGCTTCGCCCGCGTGAAAGTAGGTTTCACCATACAAACTTTGGACCCCCGTTTCATCCCCTTAGGAGGTGAATTTAGGAAAATCGTCTCTTATTGCTCGCTTATGTCATAAAAGGAAACTTTGTGCAAAATTGCACGTTCCTAGACCCAGTAGTTTCGGCTGTGCGCTGATATGTCAGTCAGTCAGTTTCCCCTTTTAAATATATAGATTACGATTTTTTTTACTTCTAGAAAGCTACTCACTATCGCTAATTGTTTATTTATTTAATCTTCATGCAATAAAAAAGTACAAAGGTGAACTTAATACTTTAGGTATTCTCAATTACCACTGAATTTCGAAAAAAAAATGTTTTTTATGAAATGTACTATAGGAAAGAAGTCGCAATAACCTGGTTTGTGATGTTTTTGTAAAAGAAAACATTAATCTTTTCTTTACAAAAAATAAATTGAAGACACTTTTCTTGAATATACAATAAAATTACATTTGGGGATTATTAATATACTGCTTACGAATTTGTATATTTGGAAAACCTGCGATTAATTTTCAATTAACCTCTTCGTCTACACTTGAGATATTTTCAGACACCTTTCTTCAGACTTCTGAATCTTTCGATAACATTCTCGAGTATAAATAAATCATCACACTTTTAACAGAATTGGGTGAAATTTAACACACGGGTAGAACATTTAGTGGAATAGGATTTTTTATCCCGAGAGTGTGTGTTTGTTTGTATGTATGTATGTTCCCTTGGGACAATTTTCTACTTTCACGGAGGCGAAGCCGCTGTCGACTGTTAGTATATCATATATATTGCCTAACCATACCTAGGATCGAGATACGAACCTAGTGTTGGTCGTGAATAACCAATGAGCTAAGCTTAAATCTTCGGACCAGGGTTGACAGAACATTTCGGAATCAGGCGTTGAATTTTTAAAATACTTCCCCGAAGAAGATTTATACAAGTCTACAAGAGACGAACGTGGTTTTTTGTCGTTCTCACTAGTTCTTATCGCAGGTTGTTCCGTCAAAAGATTATATCTATACTAATATTTGTCGTAAGCGCTTTTTTCTGTACAAGCATTAGTCGGAAGCAGTCTAACAATAATCGTGATTATGTAAGAAAAAAACCTAGGTTACACAAAACATTGGACATTTTTTTTAAGAAAAGAGTAATCAAGAAATCGAATTTGACTCAATTATTAGACTTATATTATCTTCCAAAAGTAAAAAACTTTCCATCAGGTGAGCTAGCAGTCAAGAGCGAACCTATAAAGAATTAAAAAAACAAAACAATCTGTTTAACAGTAATTCTAAATCTTGTGATATTTTTGCGGTTTTCTTTTAAGAGCGTCCTTCCCGAGGTACATTTTCATACAACCGCTCTTATGTGAATATACAGATAGATAGGAAACACAGATATCTTGTGGATATTAGACTAGGTTTTTATAGAGATAAAATCCTAAATTTGTGTCAGACTAATCCAGTAAACACCTCTGAAAATCTGCTATTTTGCTTGAACTTTGGATTCATAACGTAAGCATACCTAAATTAAAAAAAATTAAAAACATACAACTATAGAAACCTTTCACATTTAATCAAGATTCTGAATGATGAATGTTTTTCCAAAAACTTGTAAAGCTTTTAAAAAAGTCTGTATTTCCTGAAACAAATTTTCTGAAATATTCGAGTGAATGGTGGAATTACCGAATGTCAACAGAGTTTTCAGGCGTTATATCTCTTTTTTTGCGTTGCCCATTCATCAAACATTGTGTTGGATTGGTTTGGATGAAACAACAAGCTTTTAAACCATGCTCACGTTGACGATTGACGAGTGGGAAAGCGCCCTCTTAAATTGTTTTTTTAATCGTGATTAACAATTTCGATAAATCACTTTTAATCGTCAATCACGATTAACTTTTTAATCGTTAATCTCATTAACTCTTATTGGCAAAAAGCCAACACTGGTCGGAAGCACCATCACAACATTCGGTCCCCATTCGTTCTATTTATAATTCTGACAATCCAATTCATATTTAAAAAATCGATAAAATGGCTTCTCACGGAGAGCGAGATTGTGTACCAGCAGTGAAAATATTACAAGATGAGTATGCAATGCTGTACTACATTAAATAGCACACTAACTTAATGAACGATAGACCACAGCACCAGAATTAAAACATTATACACATTCCAGCAAAATCACAGCCACAATTTTTCAATAAAAAATTCACAAGAAAAAAGCCAGTCGTCCTCTAAAACGGAAATAAACAGAGCAGGCTATGCTCGTCTATGCTCGTTAATTAGTCGTGTGCTCTTAATTACTGCTCTTTGGCGAGCGCAGCGCAGTGCTTCTATAATTCAATGCTCGCTCTGTTTGTGGAGCTTAGAGGCTATGGTTGAATTAGGTTTTGTTTGCGCGGAGAGAGTCGCGATTTTAAATTCCACTAGCTTCTGCCAGTGGCTCGCGTGGAAGCAGGTTTCCCTATACAAACTTTTTTTTTTACAACTTTCACACAACGCCATCTAGTCCCAAATGTTGGACCCCCGTTTTATCCCCTTAGGGGGTGAATTTTAGAAAATCCTCTCTTAGTGCTCGCCTACGTCATAATAGGAAACCCTGTGCAAAATTTCACGCTACTAGTCCCAGTAGTTTCGGCTGTATGTTGATATGTCAGTCAGTTTCTCCTTTTATAGAATATATTTAGATTTAATTTAAGGTTATTTTTTCACGAGGCTATCAATAATAAAAGAAGAAGAAAGAAGTAGAAGTCATTCTTCTCCCGCTTCAGGGTGAAGCGAGAGGGTGTGTCAGACTTTTTCCACGGGGGTGTGTTACCCTTAGCGTTTTAGGACCAACGTAATTTTTTTAGGTCCGATGTAATTAAATATTATTACTGACAGAACGAATGAAAAAGACATGCAATATTTAAAACTGAAAAAAAATTAAAGATTTTCATTTGTTCTTCTTTACTTTTCACCGTTCACAAAACGAAAACCACTCGCTCGCTTCGCCAGACACCTTGCAAGCACCCTTCGTTGAAAGGCGTTTGTGTCCAGCTGCAACACATAATGACATGACACACAAAGTGAATGGACAGCGTTGCGCTTGCCAACAATATGGTGGCTTGATGAGACATGCGGATATTATACCAGTCAGTTTCTACGGTTGACGTTTGGACTGACGTTGTGGAGAGAGGCATATTATGTTGTATTTTAGTTAAAGCCGCGCCTCACTGGAACGCCATAGCGACGCAGCCAAATGAGGAACACACTATAGAGCTGCATCCGTTTTCTTGGCTGCACGAACTGGTAGCGCCGCGATGGTGTCCCAGTGAGGCGCGGGCTTTAAAATTGAAGACACTTATATTAAGTCGTGCATGCCATCTGTAGGAGATAAAAGGTAAAGGTCTGACTCACCGACTGACTTACGCTTTGGAACGTGCAATTTGACTTCACTTCTATTTTTTTTTGACTGACCGACATTTTGACAATTCAAAAGTGCCTGTAATTGGTCTATTTGAAATAAACGTTTCTGATTTCTGACTTATCAACAGACGTAGGAATTAGGTAGAGTTAAACATGTAATTACACCGATTTCATTCAGCGATAGAATAAAGTGTACATTCCTCAAATCCCAATATTAATTTTAAAGATCAGATTTTTTTATGACACTATCAGAATTTTTTTGACGTGGAGGAGGAAGTGTATAAATTTGTTAACCTTACCTCAGTCGACGTAAATAGATTGTAATATTAATTTAAAAAATAAAATAAAAATATTAATGTAAAATACTTTTGGCCGTCAACTGTCTCTTAAGATACAGGTATACCCTAGTTTAAGAGACAGGGAAACGTAAATTGTCAACAGATGTACCATGTACTTCATATTGCTCTATCATATAATATAGTTCATAAACTTGTAAACTATCTTGCTGTTACTAGTTTAAGTTATTTTTCGCACCATCTGTACCTTCTTGAACAATAAACAATTATTATTATTATTATTATTATTAATATTAATATCAACATTTTGATGAAGAAATAGAAAAAGAAAGAATTTTCCAAAATTCAATCCCCAAGGAGATGAAACGGAAGTCCAAAATTTGTATGGAAAAACCTACTTTGACGTGGGCGAGGTTACTGGCTGAAGTTAGCATTAAATATTTGAAGCAGAGCCCAACATAGGGTAAAGGCTAAGCAGATTGAGTAATATAGATTTGACAGTTTGGTAAGAAGTTAAAATTTGGTTAACGAGGTGACCAGATGGTTGCAAACCAACGTCCCGAATTTGTGGTCTGAAACTTCCCACACGTAGTGAATTAGTCTAGTAATCCTTTGTTATATGTGTAAGAAAATAAATAAATACCATGCTAACATAATTTTGAAATACGTGCGTTACTTATATAGTTACTAATGCCTACGTCCATAAAAAGAATTGAGACTCAGTGTTATGATAATTTGGCCAGTACCTAAAGCTCTTCAATTGCAAAATTAAGGGCCTGATTTAAAGCGTCTAATTTACAGAAAAAATCCGGAACTCATTTTTTTCTGATAGATTTTTCTTCTATTTTTCCTATTCTATAATATAAGTTTGCGCTGACGGAACATTAATTGGACTTTATCTAAAGGCGATAAAACATAAATAAATCCTATTATAACTTCTAATTAATCCATTTCATAATTACCTCTTTCTCTTCAACACCATTCAGTGCGCCTTTTCATAGAAAGGAAGTTTCCTTGTCACACGTTCGTTCGTTAGCACAGACT
Organism: Mythimna pallens; assembly: GCA_961205895.1. NCBI lineage: Eukaryota > Metazoa > Arthropoda > Insecta > Lepidoptera > Noctuidae > Mythimna > Mythimna pallens. The sequence continues at coordinate 23,976,905 of OY540828.1, read as the reverse complement.
GCACACACGTTGACAGCGTGACAGCCTGGCGGATATTAATCCTACTCGTTTTATGTTTCCACCGAGTACGGAGCTGTTCACACCGAGATGCGATGCAATTTTATACGCACTTCACGCACTTTTCATACAATACTAGTTCACCCCGTAGATATTTTTCTGCAACATAAATTATTATTAAAGAAAAAAAACTGGGCAAGTGCCAGTCGAACTTGTGCCCTGAGGGTTACGTACAAACTCACTTACTTACACTCCATTCTCGTATCTTAATGATTTTTCCGCATCGCAAAAAATCTTGTTTTTTTTTTTGTCACGTAACAATAAAATTTCTGTTTTTAGATTTATTCCTATACCTATACTTTAAGACCTCGCTTTATGCCAAATTTCAGGATTCTGCGTCAACGGGAAGTATCCTATGAATTTTGATTCCCATGAGAGTTTCGAAATAGACGTTTTTTGCGACATAAGCTGCCGTATATTTTTTTTTCGTTGATTTTTTCCGACCGCAGACCTGAGTATATGGTATTAATTTCAACATGATACCTCCACGCGTTCTTGAAATAAAGGGTCTTGACAGACAGACAGACGGACGGCCGGACAACAAAAAAATATGAGAGGGTTAAAAATATCCTACGACATACCTATTGTATCTTTTGTTAATGGCAAATAAAGCTGATATCGACTATTCTACCAATATCTAAAGTAAATTAGAAAAGCAAGTGTGCATATTATTAACTAGCTTCTGCTTCCAGCTTCGCCCACACCAAAGTAGGTTTCTCCATACAAACTTTGGACCCCTGTTTCATCCCTTTAGGGTGTAAATTTTGAGAAATCCTCGCCTTCGTCATAAAAGAAAACCTTGTGTTTCGGCTGTGCACTGATATGTTATAATTTAGTAATTAAAGTTATAAGTTGTGTCGCTACTTTAAATGCACGCTAAATCGTGTATGCTGACCCTATGTAAGTCCTTGTAAATCTAGGTGTAACGTACTTACTGCACAGCAAACGGGCTTTTGTTTTAGAAACAAAAGACTGTGAAGTGGTTTTATGCTTGAAATATTCTCTTTTTTAAATCTAGGTCCTTTGTGGAAAAAGTCATTCCTGTTTTTACACACTAGGTATTGCGTACATATCTTTTTACTTTCTCCTTGTGCAGGTCTGCTGGAAAAAAAACCATTACAAACAGTTCCTTTATACTCACACTTAAAAAGAATTTAGGTATGTAGAAAAGGAGCATAATGACTGTTATGGCTGATGATGAGTGGATTGAATCATAAAGATGAATGACAGATGTGAAGCATGATAAAGTGAAAAAGATTAAAGTTTGAAAGATACGAGGTATCGATAGGATATCATATCTCACTATATCCCATAACGTTTATTCCCGCCATTTCTTTCAAAGTCTTTCAAAACATCTTCGCTTCGACGCTTCACACAATACAATTTTATTTACAGTCTAGAATATTGCTATTTTCGATCTCGGTTCAGATTCATAAAAAGTTCACGTCCTCTCAGATAAAGCAGGAGCTAGCTACGTAAGGCCAGGCGAGGCTATACGTTTCAGAAAATCTTTCCTGCTTCAATTTTCTTCATTGCAATGCAACGACGGCTAGGGTTACCAACTATATCCAGAAGATATAAAGTAGTAACTATCCCGATTTCAGACAGAGCTGATAAATAGTACGAACTAAAGAAAAGAGTAGATATATTTATATTATTATATTTAGGGTAGTATTTAACTATTCCTCAATTTATTCCTGTTTCCAACTTCCAAAAATATCTACTAATTGAGAACTAAAATATGCTCTTCTCGGTGGTATAAAAATAACCACGAAGGGAATGGTAGGGTCGGTGTTCGCTCGCTTCGCTCACTCAGTAGACCCCGCCATCCTCTTCCAACCTTACCTGTACGAGTTGACGTGCCATAAGTGTCTTAATAACTGTAATAAGTCTAGTAATATTTGCTGTACAATTAGTATTTTTGTAAAGGATAAGATTTTTGATGCACAGTTAAAAATATCCCTTATAGTATAGTTATTTTATAAAAGAATATTTTATTCTTTCTGTTGAATACAAACCGTAATATTTTTAATTGACTTCAAAAAAGGGTATTACAGATTATAGAGGCGATGTTCATGTGTGTGTTTCTTACTACTTCACCCTCAAACGCCTGAACGGATTTGGAATAAATTTAGCACACGGGTAAACCATGTTCTGGAATAAAGGATAATTATGCGATGCTGCTGGCAGAAGCTAGCTAAGTATATACCAGAGCACAGCTAGCAACCCTATCACTTAATAAAGTCAAGGCAATCCAGCTTCAGAAGAAAAATGCTTTGACGCAAGTCAATTCCTATTAGGTGTTTACTTTTATTTGGTAGCGTGACTCAAATATAGACAGGCTAAGCACCAACTGGTGGTAAAAAAACTGACTTCACAATAGACAATCATTGCCCACAGATAATCAATTTTGTCCTGTGGGTAATTATGAGCATGAATAGGCGTTATGAGAAGGTTTTAATCAGGTTCAGGGGCGTTAGTTTTATTGTGTAAATGGCCAGGCCTTCATTTGCAGGTAAAGAAAACAAGAACAGGAAGATATTGGGACATTATAGGAAAAGACAAAATAATAAAAAATCATAACTCTCCTTTCACTTTCGCCGTAAACAGGTGCCATTTAATACCCTATTTGGATTGGGATCAAAATTAAGTCAAGAAGTAAAAAAAATAGAACCGTTAAAACTACCCTATAAAATTATGTCATATACACTCAAAGCTAAAAAGCTTATACCTAACAAAAGTTTACCTTCCAAAAAAACATACCGGCGCCCGCCCACAATTCGAATCTGTTGACAAAACAATCAAAACAAAGTACCCCCAGCTTTCGAATATCGATGATGAGTGACGTAGGTTGGTCGCAAGCAGTCGCGGTGGACGCGAGCGGTTGGCCGATAAGTTAGGCGGTCGGTTGTACAACCAGTGAGGCGATCGATCTGGCAACCACCCGACCGGAGGGCGGGCGCGACCAACCCCAAGCTCCTCAGTTTTATTTCGCAGTTGTTACCAGCGTTGCCCATTGTTCCTAAAAGGAAATACCAACCAATAAATTAATCAAAATTAATGGTCTTGCTGCAGTTAAGGAAAACTTCGAATTTCTTCGGTAAAATTTTCTCGGTAAGCTGCCTTGAGATTTGACCTTTTAATTTCTTCTTGAAAATTTGATTCACTCTTTTGATTCCTGTAATTCTCATTTCTGGTCCAAGGTTTACAATTTAGGTCAGAATTCATTCACAATTTTCCGCCTATATTTAAAATACCTTCCTACCTCTTGAACAATGCCAAAACAACCCATTCACTATCACCGGAAATCCTTGTAAACTATAAACTCACGTCAACGCTAAAAAACAAGTATTTTCCGAACGGAGAACACATAAATTACCCAAATTATCTGGTAATTTACCCCGTGGGGGGCGTCGCGACGCGCATCTCTCGCCGAGTACTCTGCGCCCCCTACCTCTAGTAGCGCCGCGACCGTCGCCCGAGCTACACGCACGCTCGCTCCACAACCTTGTATAAACAACACAGTTTCATACCCAACACTGTAGTCGACAGCCCAGTGAATGTGAAGTGTAATAAGTGCTCATTATTTAATGTCATTCTAAACACGATTGTTCCGCAGCTGTGTGTTTCCACAATTGATTGCTTAGATGTCACCTTAAACGTCGGTATCTAGAAAAATGTTTCAGACGTTACTCGTTTAGTGGATATTGCTTAGGATGTGGGTAGTGTTTTAGCATTTCAAAAGGTTAATACCAGATCTTTGGTAAAAAGGGAGGAGAAACAAATCCATCAGTTGGTATTTCATTATTAATGTCAACTGCGATTACCACGAATTCTGAACAGTAACTCACGAGTTATGAAAACAATTTTAATTATCGGCTACAATAAAACAGAACGTATACACATGTAGATACATAAAAAAGTACTTTCAAGTAATTACACACAGGAACTTGAGAACGACTGGCGAATCGCGTCGACTCATAATGTCCATATTTAGAATGTTTTTATTGTTGCATATATGCAACGCTTGCATATATGCGTAATACCGTCCAGTGTTGTGAAATCAGTGTTATGCTCATTATGAAACAACTACATAATACTCAAACAATTACATCCGTTAAACTTTCTGGCATTAACAGTTACATTATTGAACTGAAATTTAGAGTATTTGGAACAGCAAGTGTAGAAACAGCTGTGTATGAGGAAATAGAGGAATTTTATTGACAGCTAATTGAAGGCAAAATTAAACCGAAAAGGAAAAAGTTTATGATATTACCACAGTAGAACATAATTATTAACAAAATTGAAGCATTTAAACCTAGCTTAAATAATAAATTCTTATATATGTATGTATCATCGTGGACAGAATGGAAGAAAAAAACGTGTTGCGCCGACCCCAAATAAAACGGGACAAGGTCAGGAAGATGATGATGATGATACGTATCATTGTGAAAATTCTTATTTTTGTACTACAGCTGTATCTTTATTTTCCTTTGCTTCAAAGCAAACTTTGCACAGATTTTTTCTACGTTGACTTATGATCTTTTCCATCAGTTACGCTTATCAGTTTGTCAGTCTATTTGTTCTAGACCGAAGTTTAGTCTTATAATTAATTTAGTCTAAAATTTTCCATCAATTACAAATTCTCTACAACAGTTTACTTTGTCTTGAAGGTTAACTTCGTCAAGATTTAAATATATCTTTTAATAATAATAACTTTTCTCTGTTGTAGTATCATTCTTTCTTAGTTTTGTTTTGTTTTTATTCAATGACACTGGAATTCTTGTTATTATCCTAAAAATGTGAAAAATAAATAAAATTATTGGCCTTTTGTCAACTCATCAAAATTGTAAATAAAAAATAATGTTTGTACATTTCTACTTCCTTTCTGCGACGCAAATCAACAATACACCAAGTTCATTAAACTACGTATTTTTAAACCTGGACGACACATATGCAGCAAAACAACGACTGCAAAAAATAATTTGAAAAGAAAATGCAGTTTTCAGCGATACTAAATAAAACGCATAAACGAGTATTAATACCATAAACCTTGATACAAATTGGCAAGCAATACGGCTGAAACCCACTAGTAGAGAAACCAATGAAACCAACATAAAAATAACAAATCGTTAAACTGAAACGATAATATTTACTTTTTCATTCAATGTTGAGAATAATTGGATTGATCTGTTATTCTCGCCTTATCACAATCTAAATAAATCTGTTAACAAATTAGAAATTATAATTAAATAAAATGTGAATAAAGGTGTACTTCGTAATGATGAAGCATTGATCACCTCCAAAGCAGATAAATAAGTAGAAGGTATTTTCTTTTTAGTGCACCAAAATTTAAAAAATGAAATTTAACCAACCAAATCGCCAAATTTTAATGTAAAAATAGCAGAAACTTATTTAACATTTGTCTCAATGAACAGCAAAAGTACCAATATGCTAAAAGCAGACGATCTAAAAATAATGTATACAAACGACGACGCTGCGCTTAAAACTGAATGAACGTTCGATATATCGCCAATTGGAAACTAAACCGAAAATTGACAAATTCTAGTGCACAATATTTTGAAAAAGAGGAGAATATGAACAATTTAAATAAATTCAACAGTTCAGTTCATCTAGGTTTTTACAGTAAAAGATTTACAGAATCTTCTTGTTTTCGTCGTTGCAAACTAATTTCAAGTCATATACTTTTACAACATGTAATTGGAATAATGCACACCCCTACACATCCAAATTAGAAAATTAAGTTACAAATTGTACTTAAATGCACTTAAGCAGTATTTTTTTAAGAAATTAGCGATCTTAATTGTAGGAAAATAATATAGATATCGACGCAATACACTGGTAGTGCTTCGGTATTAGAATCAACACACGCGTACACAAACACGCTAGTGAAGCAAACAAGATTTATCAAGAATGAATTAAAAGATGTAATTTAATTAATTTTAAAATAATTCTTGATTAATTTACGATAAATACTTAAAAGCCGACTGCTAGCTGCTAGTTGGGAAAAGTAAATTGCCTAGTTTTAAAAATAGTTGAAATCGATTCAATAGCCAATTCTGAACATACTACTTTTAGGATGTGATTTATTGTTTCCCGTTATATATCGCTATTAGCAAAACTCTACGTTCATTTTCACTTTCAACCCATACGTGTGTAAACATGAGTAACCAGCAATTTCATAGAAGAATTGACGCGTAGCATGCATTCATTCGAGGCGAGGACCGTGTAGTTCATTATGTGCGCGTTATTGCGTATCGTGGTCATTGTGACGGAAATAGCACCTATAGGGATCCTAACATAGTAACAGATACCCATGATAGGAATATCATCCTAGGGTTGCGGGATTGTTGAACAGGATCCCAAAAAGTAACTGAAGGTACTCGGGTGAGATTTAGTCATTCAAAATTTAAGACTCCTCACTCCTTTCAGAGCAGGAAAAGTTATTTGATGATTTCTCGCCCCAATAACTCTTATAGTATTGTTGATGAAGATTTAGACAGAGTAACGAAAGAAATTGATGTAGGAGATAAATATACATGATACAATAACGTCAGTTTTATATACTCTAGATTGTCTTCAAAAGACATTAAACATCTTTTCTATATTGTCGTTGATAACATTCATTGCTATTGTTATAAATCTCGCTTTTACTAATATTGTAAAGTCTTTTGTATCTTCAAGATTCCCTTGTATGTCGACCCAAAAATCCCCTACAAAGACTCGTCCTTAGATTTTCTCGCAACGCAAGTCCCATTCTCATTTTGAGATTGAAGAACCACATTATTATTACTCGTGAGACCGCAGCTGCCCATCCTATTAGAATAATTTTATGGGATATGACTTGGACGGTAATATGAAGTGATATTTCCGTCAGTCTACTGTAGCTTTTCTCGACCGTGGTGGAAAATCTATGTTGGCCCAAAAAGGGTTGAATTTAAACTTGATCGTTCCCCAAAGTCTGCTTTTAAGTCGAAAGCCAAATAATCTGAGCAAAGATTAACTAGGCTAATTCACATAAATCAAACAGGCGATGAGTAAAATGGGAATTAGGAAGGGTTCATGAGAGAGCTGTAAAATGGATTACTAACTCTGTTATATTCATCATTCTATGAATCACTCATTCAACAAATTATGAATTTTAACAAAGTATTGCATGTTGAAGTGAACGTTTTAATTCTGATGATTCATTCATATTATTCATAATGATATGTTTACTATCTATGTATATGTATACTGTGCGCTGAAATAACGTAGCTTTATTTTTCATAACCAAGAATAAACAATTTTAATGTCTTGCGGTTTTGAAGCAAATACCGTAAAATCCAAGGGAAAAAGCAGTTCTAGTTTTAAAATATTTTTATAATCACCTGATAGAAAATGTAAATAAGTATATTCATCAGATGAATTAATGTCTTCATTGTATGTTTGAACAAAGGAAACAAGACCTATCCAAATAGATATTGAAACTAAAAACAACGTAGAAATAAGAATAATCTCAGAACTTTTGAAAACGTAGTTTTTTTTTTCATAAAACTTTGCAATAAAGCTGCACTGGTCACCGATGTGGCTGACGTCTTAGTAAGATATTGCCCTCAGTGAAAGAAAATTAATAAAAACTGCCACTTGCAGTCTTCTTGGATCTGGACGTTGAATGTCACAAGCATATTTTTCAATAAGTTAATAAGAAAAACGTTTGTTCATATGTAGCTAAACATGTCTTTACTATAGAACTTCAAGTACAAAAATGCTTCACAAGCTAATCCAACAGCGAAAGAACTAAGAAAATGCTAATCAAAAACCTGTTACAAACGGAATTTAGACCTTTCTAGAACGGAATGCCCTAAACTTTCAAACAAATGACAATCGGACTTCCTCAGTTAACAATAATAATAACCCAATGACGTTAATAATTGTGACGACCTGTCAAGGTGACAGACAAGATATGCATTTGCCCGTGTTTCATACAATGCTATCAAAGAATCTTTAAAAAAAATTACGGACATTTACGCTTTGTGTTCCAACTTCCTGTAATTGATAGCCAAGCAAGTGGTCTTTATAAATAAATAGTATGGTATCATCACAGTCAGGTAGTTTTTAATTTGATAGAAGCCTATCATGATTATGTGTTTTTGCAATCTTTTGTTTGTGATGATACTACTGGTTATCTATATTTTTAACATGCTGTAGAATACTAATGTACTCGTCACTACCATTGTGCATTATTGTAGTTGTTATAATATTTCCCTTCTCATCTTGATATTCTTTATCTATCATAGTGTTTTTGTGAATATCTAGTAAACAAAGTTCCATGAAAGAAAATATAAAATCAACCGTAAAATTTTCCACCTTTCCTGTTTATCCACAAAAAATTTCAACGCAGCATAATATTTCAACATTCAACAAATCGGTAAACAAACCACGAACTTCCGAATACCAGACCAATAATATAATACCAGACTTATAAATACACTTTCGAACGTATTCTGGGTCTATGAGTTATTTAGTAAACGTTTTATAGTAACGTTCACAGTTGTAAACATGTGTGGGTTCACTTTACACCACGCGGAAATTGCGCGCTACAGATGTGCAGTAAACAAAAACAAACGTATATCTATAAAAAGAGAAACTGACTGACTGATATATCCACGCTTTGCCGAAACTACTGGGACTAAAAGCGTGAAATTTTGCACAAGGTTTCCTTTTATGACGTAAGCGAGCATTACAAAGGATTTCCAAAATTTACGCCCTAAAGAGGTAAAAAAAAGGTCTAACTTTGAGAAAGAGGTCAATCGTCGAATCCGACTCGGCTGGGCAGCGTTCGGGAAGCTACGCGGTATCTTCTCGTCCAACATACCACAGTGTCTCAATACGAAAGTCTATGACCAGTGCGTGTTGCCAGTGATGACATATGGCTCTGAAACATGGTCGCTTACAATGGGCCTCATCAGAAGGCTTACAGTCACCCAAAGAGCAATGGAAAGGGCTATGCTCGGAGTTTCCTTGCGTGATCGCATAAAGAATGAAGATATCCGCAGGAGAACCAAGGTCGCCGACATAGCCCGAAGAATCGCCAAACTTAAGTGGCAGTGGGCAGGGCACATTGCTCGTAGAACGGATGGTCGATGGGGCCGAAAGGTTCTAGAGTGGCGACCGCGCACCGGAAGACGCAGCGTTGGAAGGCCTCCCACAAGGTGGACCGACGACTTGGTGAGGGTCGCGGGAGTGCGGTGGATGCGAGAAGCACAGGATCGGTCATTGTGGCGACGCTTGAGGGAGGCCTATGTCCAACAGTGGACGTCTTTCGGCTGAAATGATGATGATGATGATGATGACGCCCTAAAGGGATGAAAGGAGCTTTCTAAACAAAGTTTGTATGGAGAAACCTACTTGACGCGGGCGAAGCCGCTAGCAGAAGCTAGCTAATAATATACACACTTGCTTTTCCAATTTACTCTAAACATTGGCAGAACAGTCGACATCGGCTCTATTTGCCATTACCAAAAATACAATAGGTATGTCGCATTTTTTATCAGACTTTTATAATACTAACCCATTCCTACAAATTTTTAAACCACAATCCACATGCGTTTTTTGGCCTGGCCATTGGACCTATGACCTAATCGTCCGCCAAGTCAAAGCTAGACTGACGAAGTACCTACTACAGTATTTTATTACAGCTATAGTCTAGAACCTAGAACTCTTGATGGCTTTTGATTGTATCACCACGACCGACCATGCTTTACAAGACAAATTTATATACCGTTTATCTATTTAAATAGATATATAGGTACTTGGGTTTTAAACAATGCGTATCTACGTAGGAAGATAAATATAATACTTTAATTTATTTAAGAATGTCAATTACCATCATTGTTTGCTTTTTGCTCAGTAGATATTACGTTTTATTTCAACTAGAATCAGTTTCGCATGTCATCTAAATATGACAAGCACTCATAAAAAGTTTATTGAAATTCATTACAAGTTTTTTTTTTCATTACAAATTCATTCACTGCTTTTGGCATGGATTATCACTTTATTTTTTTGCTTCAATAGAGGTGAATAACCGAACCAATCAGGATTAAACCTAACATCGTAAGATTTTTTCTTATGTCCTTAGAAATCCATTCATTAATACTTGTCATTTAAAGAGTAATTATAATATCCTAAATGATCATACTAAATACGACACATACTGAGTCATTATCGTATATATCTATTCTTTTGGTAGCAATAATCCTTTTTATTTCGTCATATAAGCCAAACTGGTCGGACTAAATAACATAACCAAACATGCTCTTCTAAGCACCACCATTTTACGACATAGCACAAACAAAGAATTCCAAACTATTGATTTTGTTAAACATCAGCTATTCCGGGTCATTCAAAGTTTAGACTGTTCGTACATTTCTAATTAATTAATAGACCAAGTATTAACACTATAAATTCTACAAGAACTGACAAAAACGCTGAGGCCGTTACTTATGTCCATGATGAAATAGCAACAGCCTTTAATAATATATTAACTGGAGTGAATTAGATAATGATAAAACAGCTTCCTGATTCATTTAATGTCGACATTACAATTCTGACATTTCACTTCCAGTTGCCTCAGTTATTAACGGTGATATCTCAGGGACACATGCATAATTAAAGTGGTTGTCATAGTTAGGGAACGGCTGAATATTTTAAACAATAAAAAATTTACCTAAACGATTGATTTGACGTCTGAAACATTACCTACTTACCACGTTATCGTGACAAAATAAGCTCAGTACTCTAAAATTCTTTATCCCATACAGATCTACATATCTTCCAAAAAAGTAAATATTTTAAGTGTAAAATTCAATTTGTGAGTTATCCATGTGCGTGACTGTAAGGACACAAGTGTAAATAAACCTACAAAAATGGCAATGGACACAATGGCAGTCGAACTGCCAGACTTATCAACACATGTACCGCAGCCACCTGTAGAAGAGACAGCTGAAGAAAAGTAAGTAAAAAGAACACAAAAGATTATGAAACTTAGTCGACTGAATGATAACATTGGCAAGGTACCAATAAGCAACAGGCTGGTTTAATCAAGCTGCGGGTCAAATCTAGGCATGAAAAATAAGAATTTATAAAGGTACCTTGTTTTTGTTATGACCAGCTGGCTTTTTCTTTAATATTTATAAAGTAACTAGTTGGTTTGATTAACGTATATTAGGTTTTAGCAGCCTACTATAGTACCTACGTGATATTAAAACATAATGGGCTCAGTTAACCCTAAACACCTTTAGCTAAATTTCAACACCTAATTATACAACGAAACTTTTAGAAAATAACATCACACCTGTATACCTGGAGAGATTAGACAGAGATAAACCATTAGAACACACACAATTCACCAATTATATTCAAATCCCATGTTGGACGTAATACTCTTAAATCGTGATAACCTTTAATAAACACAGCTTTGTTCGCATCAAAAACAACTTCTATTACATTCGTGCAAATTGTACAAGCATAGCAAACACAGCTTCTATTGGAGTCGTGCACATTGTACAATCGTAGCAAACACAAGTTCGATCGCATTTGTGAACATTACACAAGCGTAGCAAACACAGTTTCGATCGCATTCGTGCACATTGTACAAGCGCAGCAAACATAGCTTCTATCACATTAATGCACATTGTACAAGAGTAACAAACACAACTTCGATCTCATTCGTGCACGTTTTACACGCGTAACAAACACAACTTCGATCGCATTCGTGCACATTGTACACACGGTGACTTTGATAGCGTAGCAGGGCACACTAACATGATAAATGTGTGCGTAAACGCTAGCGCGTGAAACACAACAGGTATTATCGTTGTGTGATACAAAGTAACTCGTTTCTACACTCACACTCTTGAAAAAAAAAATAGTAGCCGTCTAAGTTACACGACTATGAAAATACAGCAAAAATTGGCTACTGTTATTAATGGCGCTGTGGCGCAATGCGTATGATACTTAACTGACGAGTAAGAGGTCCCAAGTTCGATTCCAATTATCTGTTATTTTCTTTTTGTTTTACTCATGTTTTTTTTTGAATAGTAATGTTATGGTTATTCTCGTAATAATTAAAATATTCGAAATATATTTTTGTAATTTTATACATATAAACTATGTATATTTACGAAATTAATTAACGAAATTTTTGTATATAACTTGTAATATAAATAATTTTATAATATATATATATATATCATTTACGTAATATAACAATACGTTATTATTAATAGTTGACAATCCTTTCATTGTCAACTTTTTTTTTTTATTTTCGCAAACATTCACTTATGAAATTATTATAGTTATTTAAATTAGCATCAAACACTTACACTTAATCTTTGGAAAGTAATTTTGATGATATGGGTAGGTAATCAGCAATAATGTTCACAATAATCAATTAGCTGTGGGTATCAATACAAACAGAAGTAAAACCGAGCGTGCCATCCCACAATAATTCACCTATTCAAATAATATGTCTCCAGCTCAACTCGCAAACAAAATAAAACTCGTTTACTACTCGATATACACACACACATATTTGTATATGTGTTTGCTACGAATTAGATAAAAAAATTCGCTTCGTTCATTAGATGGAAAATTAGCACTGATTATCAAGTGCTTGCTTGCCGTTAAAGGTGTATCGAGTTCGATCCTAGCCATTGACAAAACATTATTATTTTCTATTTTATTGTAGTATAATGATAACGAAGTTTATTAAAGCTAAAACTTAGAATATTTGCTTTAAAAACTAAGTGTATGAATATTATCATCTACCCACTTTATTAGTTATTTACTAAGAAATGAGTCGGATAATAAGTTAACCTGGCATAACGCTTTTGCCTATCACGATCGTGTTCTACAACTTACTCCGAGACAAAAAATAATTAATCGTTGTGGAAAGTGATACTTTTTACAAGTAATAATTAACATGTCTCATTTGTCTACACTTTTGAGGGCTGAGATAGTAGTATTATATAAACAAAATGTATCCATAAGTGAAATTTCGAGGAGACTAATGCTACCGGTAAGTAACAAATCCAAACTTAACATAATGCGAAATAATTTAACATTGTTGATATTTGTTAGGTTTTAACGTAATTTTGTGATTGTTTACAGAGGAAAACTGTGCAGTTTTGGGTGCATAGATATACAGCTGAAGGGACAATCGATGCCAAACGTCCGGGTCCAAAAGCAATTGCATATACGGATGCCAACCCACTGCATCGAAATATTGTTGCTACGTATAGCGCTGACGGCTTTGCTACAACAAGAAACACTGCGATTATGCACGACGTGTCTATGACAATTGTTCGACGCCACTTACGAGCAGCAAAAATTAAATGTCGCAAGCCTGCGAAAAAAATTTTACTGACGGCGTTGCATAAGGAAGAAAGGATGCGGTTTGCAAGAAAATTTATAGATTTTGATTGGTGCAATAACATAGTTATATTTAGTGATGAAAAGTGTTTTAAGTCAGATAAGGATGGGCGTAAAATATTATGGAGAAAAGATGGAGAACGTTACCATCAGAAAAATATTCTCCCATGCAGGTCTAGTGGTCGCATTACGTTAGGTTATTGGGGCTGGATGTCATCGATGGGTCCCGGTGAGTTAGTGGAGGTAGGGGGTCGCAATACCAGTCAAGGTTACTTGGACATCTTGCAAAATGTTATGTTGCCTACCGTGCGCGTGGCATACCCGGACGAGCATATTTACTTCGTGCACGATAACTGCTCGGTGCACCGCGCACGAATGGTGCAAGACTGGTTAAGTGTCCAAGAAAACTTGACTGTTATTGAATGGCCCTCTAAAAGTCCCGATTTGAACCCCATAGAAAATCTATGGGGTCACATGGTGCTCAACTGGGATTCATCTGATGTGAGATCTAAACGTAATTTAGATAATTTAGTGTCATCCATGTGGGAATCGTTTCGCGGCACTGACCTGTGTGAAAATTTGGTGGCTAGCATGAGAACGAGGTTACAAGAAGTAATCGACAATGAAGGTGCACCAATTAGATATTAATTTTGATTTAAATTGAATCCAATTATAAATATTTTTAAAAAGCTGTATTACTGTATGCTGTTTTTGTTGTTGTTGTTTTTATCATGTTATTGTTATTGAAATCAAGAGTTACGATCACCTATCATCCTATCATAACCTATATAATATCAGAACCTATCATAGTTCATTTTTTAAAACATGTTGATTGATATGTTATAAGTAAAAAAAAAAGACTAAGAAGTAAGCTGTAGGTAATTATACTGTTGTTGTTATTATGTGACATGATGTTATTGTTATTGAGATCAAGAGTTGCGATATCTATCATAATTCATTCTTGATAACATGTTGATTTATGTCACTAATAAAAAACTTAAAAAAGTGACGTCCATCCTTGTCTGACTTAGAATATTTTCACTTTATATATTGTATTAAAGATAATCATGAACAGATTCGTTAATTGTGACCATTCCGTTTAATGTATGTAATTAATAAGTTGTAATAAACATAGTTGGATCGTTATCGCAGTTTTCTTTGTCACAATATTTTCAAAATATTTTAATTATTATGAGAGTAACTATAACATTACTATTAAAAAAAAAACAGGGGTAAATCAAAAAGAAAATAAAAACAAGCAAACTTTTTGTTACATCAGACGATTGGAATCGAACTTGGGACCTCTTACTCGTCAGTTAAGTATCATACGCATTGCGCCACAGCGCCATTAATAACAGTAGCCAATTTTGGCTGTATTTTCATAGTCGTGTAACTTAGACGGCTACTATTTTTTTTTCAAGAGTGTGAGTGTAGAAACGAGTTACTTTGTATCACACAACGATAATACCTGTTGTGTTTCACGCGCTAGCGTTTACGCACACATTTATCATGTTAGTGTGCCCTGCTACGCTATCAAAGTCACCGTGTGTACAAGCGTAGCAAACACAGCTTCTTTTGCATTCGCGTAGATTGTACAACCGATGTAAAATTAGATTATTTGTGTTAAAGGAAATAAATAGAGTTACTGGAAACTCGCTAGTGAAACTCGACACAACGTCGTGGTTTAACGATGTGACACTGAATTAATAAATAGTTTTTGGGAAAGCTAATATTGATGTAACAGTTTTACCAATAATAACTTTTCACATTTGAACAATATAATATTTTTAAAGATGCATGATGTAGAAAAATATACAGATTCAAGAAATACTATAAGCACTTTCTATTTCGAATACTGGCAACTTAGAATTCAAAAGATCATTGATATTCAGATTTCGAATGTACGATACGAAGTTGAATACTGACAATAGTTTATTTAAATCTCGAATTTGGACTTGCGTCAAGAAGGTTTGTATAGGGTTTTCGAACTTTAAAATGAAATAAAATAAGACAACCTGTTTGTGATTTTACCACAATTTTTATAATATTATAAAGGATATTCGATGACATTATACATGGAAAATAATTTTAGCCAAATTATCACTACGACTCCGCTATAGATGTTGTATTCTGGTGGAGCAACCTAGGACATCTTCACATAAATGGGACTCAATTTCACGAAGAACGGGAGTTATGTTGGCCTCTAAAGCGGCCATTGACTGTGGTTTGTCTGCACAGACTACCTACTTAGATATTTCACGTAGGCCCACAGAAAGTAATCGGGCGGTGTTAAGTCACACGATCTTGGTAGCCACTTGACGTCGCTACCACGCAAGATTTGACGTTAAGCGAATAGTGCGCTGAGTTTTGATAATATAGCAATTTTTTCGCGTAGTTGAAGCGTGTAGCGTTCCATGATTAAATAGCCCGACTAAATATGAAAACATCCCAAATTTGAGAGCTATCGCTTTACCAAGATAGCCGCTATGTGCTATCAAAGTTCGAGAGATATAATTCAACAACGTGAATCGATTGGACTGGCATCTTCAGAAAACGTGTTCTTTTCTACAACCCATGTGAACCCCGGTCGTTTCTTTCAATCAACCCCCACAATAAATTAAACCGTCTCTGCTTTTTTTATATCAATCCTTTAAACGATAAACAGAGCACCAATTCCATTTTGTGTTTCACGAACAAAAAGTTAATTAAAACGTTAAGCCGGCTTGATAGTGTTTTCATTGTTTACAGAAATAACCGTGACGTACTAATTAATGCTCATGTAGTTAAAACTGCTAATTAATTAAGGCAACTGTTAAAGTTGTGACTTATGTGTAGCAGTTAAGTTTTTATTCGGAGTTGTCAGCAGTAATGAGACTAGGTTAATGGAGAATTGTATGGTTTGACATAAAAGTGTTATAGACTTTCATAGTAGGTATCAATGTTGATTATGATCTCACGTTTTCTCTGATCTCATCGATCAATACTTTTCACTTGGCTCTCTTTTGTATTTGTGTTTCTTCTTCTATTGCTAAGGTTTGCTTGTAAGTTTGTACTCAGTCTACGTTAAAACAACTGAAAGCTATACCTGAGTGGACGTGGAGATTCAATGGACTTCCAAAATACAGGCATTTCTTGCCTAGTTTAGGGTCCAAATGGTCTCAACTAAATATATGTACTGACTAAACTAAAAGATATAACAGTTTTGTACACAAGATTCTGTTCACAGTTTATGTTTACTATGTACCTAAGTAACCTAACTATAACCCGAGATTATTTTAGTTCACTCTAGTATTTTACATTAATATTTCGCATTAGTATTTTACACTAGTACTTTATACAAATATTTTACACAAGTGTTGCACCCTAGTACTTTAAACAAGTATTTTACAGTAGTACTAGTATACTGTACTTTACGTCAAAATATAAGGCAGAGACTCACGGGACCGCAGCGGTCCTCCCATAGACAGACATTGGTCGACGGATCCGAAGCGGGTACAGCTCTACTGTTCAGTTCAATTGATTGGACTACAAAAGTTCAAGATTTCCTTCAGAATCATACAACAAACCTATAAATATTTTTATTTGAATAGGGATTACATTCAAAAAATCTCCCTTCCACTCGTAAAAGATTAAAGAGAACAATGCGCTGCTTTAAAAATAAATCATAAAATAAAGCATTCAACTGTTCAGCTCCATAAAAATGCGAAACCTCAGCAAACAGTGTAAAACACAGCATTAAAACTTAGTGAGTGTTCAGACGGTTCCAAAAGATACGTTACTTTAAAGACGGCTGCCCCAAATGCTCCAGGGAGCCCTTTTACGATAACAACGTTGTTACATCATATCTTATACAACCCTAATTGGATCTCCAAGGCATTTTCACTTACAAGAAACGTTCTGGTGAACTAACTGAATAAAGTGAGGTTGTGTTAAGCAAAATACTTGTAAATAGGAAATTTTATAGGAAACAGGACTTGTTTATTAAGGAATAGATTATTGAATTAAGATACTTCAATATTCTGTTACATTTTAATATTCGTCTATCCAGTATATATTTACTACAGGTCAGTTAGTTTATTTTGCAAATATGGGTACAGTACACGGTGATAAAACAATAAAAAGTTCAGCAATAACAACTTACAATCACAAATAAAAAACTGAGCAAGTGCGAGTCGGACTCGCGCACTGAGGGTTCCGTACAAACTTAAAAGCTAAATTGCGGTGTACGATTTATGATGTATTAAAAAAAAACTACTTACTAGATCTCGTTCAAACCAATTTTCGGTGGAAGTTTATAAGGTAATGTACATCATATATTTTTTTTAGTTTTATCATTCTCTTATTTTAGGAGTTACGGGGGGGGGGGGGGGGGAACAAGTTCTAAGTATGGGGAACCTTAATGTGGTTCACAGAATACATTTACTTACCAAGTTTCAACATTATAGCTCTTATAGTTTCGAAGTGGCTGTGACATACGGACGGACAGACAGACACATGACGAATCTATAATGGTTTCGTTTTTTGCCATTTGGCTACGGAACCCTAAAAAGAAAGAAAGTTATACATTTAACAGATCACACAATGTATAATATAGATTACTGCACGATACTAATTGTAAATTCTTTCTCAGTTAGGTATTTGCTAACTGTATGCTTTGTCCACTAAAAATTTCGAAGCCAGTCACGTGAAATAGATACTTCTGATACGTTACGTTTCTGATAATCGGGGTTGTTTTTTGAGTAAAGCACTAAAAATGACTGCTTTTTGTCTCATAGATTACATAAGCTTTGGTACTCTTAACATAATTAAGATGATTTCATTTTTTTTCGCACTCACTGAAAGGAGAAAACTGGGCCAACTATCAGCACAACTCGACAAAAGTATCCATTCAAATGAAATATACACAGACGCGCAATTTTTCTAATCGGTTCCCCTATGTCTAAGGTCTGATAAAATAAAATAATTCACCACTTTTTAATGAACCGATATTTAAAAAAAACATTTGATTCAGGGTACAACTCAAAAGGATGTCTTTGGTCTGAAAATCAATTATCTAAAAATCAATTAAAGGCATTATAAATTAAACTTTGACAGAAGTTGCGGCGTTGGTAAGAAGGTGAGCCAATGTCCTGGTAAAGATGGCTGGAATCCTATGAATGCGAGCATAGGTGCATACAAAAGGGGTGCTAGCGGGTTGTGCCCACCACAGGATGACTCAAAATTCTATGATAGACACCAAAATACTGATAACTTCACACAAAAATCAGGTATATGCAAGAAGCACAGGACCTATGGGCGTCTTTCTCCAGAAATTATTATTATGGAAAAGAAAGAAAGAAAGAAAAGACATTTATTTAGGATACAGTCAGACACAATGAAGAAACAACTTATGTAGATGGTAGAAACTTATCATGGATAGGTTTGCTTATGGTGATGTTAATCGAGAGGCATTTTTAAAACTAAAGAACAAAACTTATTTTCTTCTCTGCCTATTAATTTCCCTCGAACCAGTATTTACGATAGCGAGTATGTTTATTTTATCTATGGCCTATATATGTGTATGTAGTATGGTAATATTAATCAATCTAGTTTATTATCAGGTCAATGTTAGCTGGCAGATGTGGACCAGTTTTACGCGTCCGTTGTATAATTATTTATGCAATGTTTGCATTTATGCTTACACTAGCAGCAGCTTCGCCTGCGTAAAAGTAGAAAATGGTCTCAAGGGAACATTCCCCGCGATTTCTATGGCTATTCCAGAATATGGTCTACCCGTGTGCCAAAATTTATCCAAATCTGTTCAACCGTTGGAGCTTGTAGCAGTCACAAACATACACACTCACCAACACTCACAAATATTTGGGACTAAAGGTTGGCTTGGACTATGAGGTGGCTTCCAAAAGGGAATTCCAGGAATCCTGGAACGCAAAGCAAAGAAAGAAAGGAAAACGTTTATTCGTATCTCACACATACAGTACTAATAAAAATAGGTATGTAAATAAAATAACATTAAAATCTGTGCAAGGCAAAAAGGCGCCTAACTCAGCATATGCTGCGAAATTTAAAACGATAAATAAAGCAGCGCTGGTATTCTGGTAGGTTAGGTCAAAGAAAAAAGATAGGTGTGGATTTAGTCAGTACAAGTCTGACACGCCCTCTCGTTCCGCCCTAGGCGGGAGAAGCCATTGGATGATGTCGTAATTAAAAAAATAAAACAAACATTCGCCTTTATATGTATATGTGATTAATTATAGCTATATTCGAATAAACCTACGTATGCCCGGAGCGTGTTTCAACACAACAGCACATAAAAAAAATAAAAAAGTACTGTTTTTATTTTTATTTTATTTTTTTTATTATGCTGAAAGCGTTTATTCTCATTCTAATTTCAAATAACTATCTATAATGTTACGTAACACCGTCGCCGTAGTGAACCTATACAATATTTATTAAAGTATTGTCCCAAAAACCCAATAATCGGGTAAACTTGACCCGGCTCAGCGGAATGGGAACACTGATCGTATTAACATTGTTGCTCGTATTCTTATTTTTATAAAACTGTCTAATATTTACGAAGGTTTTGGAGATTTTGACGTTACAATTCCGATTTTTCCTTTAAAGGGCAATAAATATGAGGGCTGATTTTAGATCTTACAATGATTCTTCTGTTGCTTAGGACGTCCTATTTAATTGAAGAAACGCAACCTTATTAAGATGCCAAAGCATTTTTTTTTTTATATTTTGGTATATAGTAGTAGTCTTAGTATCTGCCCAACTACATAGCAGTTGGTCCGTCTCATGAATTTCCCGAGAAAATCCTAAAATACAAAATGCATTGTACAATGCAATCGTATCTATCCGTCAATTTTCATTCCACCACGAAAACTCATCAAAATTCAGGCTAAAACTGCAACACTCATGTTAGGCTCTCTTAGTTGAATCTGCATGACAATCGTATATGTTCACTACAAAATATTTCAGCTTTGTATTTTTTTAATACAGCGGAAAAATCGTAAACATTTTCCAGCATTAATTTAAAAGAAACTACTGCAGACACATAATCATTTTTAAACTTCCCTTTCATATTCTCGCAATTTATTAAAGTTTCTACCTTCATTTAGACTTAACGAGTACCTATAATACCTATTGCATTTTTTCCCAGTTGCTAATCTAACTAAGTAGTGGGTGTATCTCTTAAATTGTCGTCGTAATTTACCATTCTGTTTATATCTACTAAGCTAGAAATAATGGTATGAATAATCTTGTGGAGTTCATCAGGGTGGGTGGATGCTTAAGAATATTAAGTATTTATATTATTAAGTCTTCCCTCTTCTATCTTTAAATTAGTATTTAAATGGCTACAAGGGCTTAAGCAATTTCGCTTTCTTTTCATTTTTATAGTCCATGCTGCCATTTTTTACTTTAGTTATGATACCCCGGCGGGGGATGTCATAAGATGATTTTCCCACCGAAAAAAAAAAAAAAAAAAAAAAAACCCCTATGACAATTATTTTTTTTTAGTCTCTTCTTTGAGCATTCTCACACTCGATCATCATCATCTTCCTGCCCCGTCCCATGTTATTTGGGATCAGCGCAACACGTTTTTTTCTTCCATTCGGTCCCGTCACCCGTCACGCTATTACTAACTTTTCCTTTTTTTTCATATTTCCCCTTTTTTCATATCACTCCTTACACAATCCATACGTCATTTCTTTGACCTCCCTCTCCATCCACCCGATGGTAATTGTTTTTTTTTAATATACCTATTTCTAAACGATGGCAGCTTACCATATATCATAGTTACCTTACGACTAAAAACTAGACCCCACGCAACACAAATAACCATCTAACAACCAATTCACCTTTCAAATAAAATTTCCGTACGCATTTTCTTACCTGAACGGGCATATAAAGGCTAGACTACATAAACGTTGGAACATTTATGTCGTCATCAATTCCGGTGGTCTAATAGCTGGTGAACGTTTTACAATTCAGGTTTATACTCCCTAACTTTCATTTGAAAGGTTTTACAGCCTCGTCATGTCATTCGTCTAGACACAGCCTTGGAAAATTTGAACTTGGAATAATGTTTTTTTTTTATTCATAGGGTAAAATTGATTATGGATGTTGCCTTTAGGGAAGTGATTTCTATTATAAAATTTTGAAAAAGATGTCCTAATGTCGTTATAGACTAAAGTAAAATAAAGTTCGATCTTTCTTGCTTTCTTTTCATCACAAGTGTCTATATTTGCTTAAATGAAATTAACACTAAATATGTTGAAATACTTTTAATTTTTTTCTTTTGCTTTTTGTGCTTGAATCAAGTTGACCTCTGAAACTCTTCATTTCATGACTAATAAATTTATTTCCGATATATTTCAATATCTACTTTCAACACTCATTGTGTCCCAGCCAAACCAATTTGCGTTATCTTAAATTCAATCATATCAAAAACAACTCCTTCATAATACTGTTTTTACACCTATAACATCATCCTTTAATTATAAAAATTCTGTAGGCACCTGCTTCCTACCTTCCATCATTTGAGCCTCGTATTGTATCGCAGAAGCGTCTCCTACCATTAACGTTCGCATCACGTTCACAATTTCTGTGCAAACTTTTGTCTGAATGTGCTCTTATTGCCAGTAATTTGACAAGCAAGCCTTAAGTGAAAATACCACTGGAAAACATGGGCGTTTTAACAAAAGAGGTCGGTTCAAGAAAAATTGGGACCTTTTGGTTACAAATAAACGGGCGGAAAAATTGTGAAAAATGGACCAGAAGTATCAAAATATATACAATTTAAGATAGAAGATTACCAAAGAATATATCAAAAGACAATTATTCAAAGTAGGTTTTATTAAAACGGACTAGAATTTCTTTAATTTGCGCTTTGGCATTACGTCGTAAATTAGCGTGAATGGCTAGAACTAACGCTAATTATATTATGGAATTCTCTTTTTACCTTGCTACCTTGATAGTTAATATACTTACATCGTGATATTTACTAAACTACAGTATTGGCAATGCTTTTTGGTGCACTTAAAATTTTATCTATACTTAATAATAATTTTATTTAAAAAAGACAACACAATATGGTCTATTTTATTAGTAAAATAGGTACCTTATATTTGTGTATACATAAATAAGGATACAGAAATAAAAATATACAGTGAAGTGGATGTCTGAGGTAAGATGTGCAGAGAACGACATAGCAAGGAGTAAACTACCTGACTATTCTCACTACATAGTGCCTCATAAAAGGCGAGTAAGAAAACCTTTTACCCATAGAATACAGTTCGACCTTTAAAACAAAAGAATCCAAAAACAATAAATCTAAAAGCACCCAGTACCTGCTACCAAATAAAAACGCGTTCCAAACTTCATTGGGAGTGCGTCTAAGAGGGCTGGGTATGTGTTGAAGGCGCTGACGTCACAAGTCAATGGGCGGGCGGCGCGGTGGCGCGGCGCCAGACGAGCCCTCCTCCCGAGCCCTCTTCAGCCCCCTTTAGCCCCTCGGTTCACAATAATGCATTGTCGGCGTCGTACTCCATACTACTTTTGAGACACTTTACGCCATAGTATCCGACCTCTGAGAAGCGCTTGACCCGCGACTGTCTATTGAGTTTAAGTTTTCTAAAAATAAATAAGTCACAACCTGCCTTTTTAATACATAGTAAATACCACCCTGCTGCAGGGTAAGGCATCTTCTCAAACGGAGAAAGCACGACCACCCTTCTTGCTGAAGGTGATTTTAGAATAAGTTCAAGTTTCCTCACGATGTTTTCATCCACCGATGTCAATGATGTCCAAGATCAAAAAGAGTCACAACGATACTTGCCCCGCTTTACTCATAGTTGACAAGGCGCGCCACGACCTCTCCCCTCTTTATGCAGTCATGCGTCGTATTTTCCAATGGGTTTTCATCACTTATATGTCGTCTCTTTTTATGGATGTCATTCGATTTCAAACGTAGGTTCAGAAACGTTGAATTTCGCTACAAGGTGATTCGAGACTATAATTTGCACCCGTGCAAAGCCAAAGCGGGTCACTATAGTCACATTAATATTATTAAGGCGAAATTTCGATGATTTTGGTATACGGGTTTTTTTTTGTTGGTGGGAAAATCGTCGTATGACATCCCCCGCTCTGGGCGGAGCGGGAGATAGTGTCAGACTTTTACTGACTAAAAACCCACTCCTGTTCCTTCGTTGCCTTTCGTACCAGGGCCGAGTCTTCCTTTCAGACTCAGACCCTTGGCCCCAGTAGGCTTCGACCCTGATGGGCCCCTACAGTTGCTGACATCTCCTTGAGGCGCGCGTGAAACAGTACGCGCCGTCGACGACTTGGGCTCGGTCCGGACGGTTACCGGACGGTCGGACGGCGAATTACCCATTGCTCACCGTCCGGAAGCCCACGCCTACGGTGGCCGGAAATCGGGATCAGAATCCCGGCGGCGGTTAGGACCTCTTCCCAAGCGGGGCACACCTCCACCGTGTCCTCTGGGCGGTCCACGCAATGGTGACACCAGGGCGTTTCTTCCGCACGGATCAGGTGCAGGAACCGAACTTACCATGTCCGGTGAGGACCTGCGTCATGCGGAAGGTATGGACCGTGTTGCCTTTCCAGCCACTCCTCAAAGAGGGGACTTAATTATGGCGATAAGTCCCCTTTGGGTTGCGATAGTCGGTGTCGCCATTCCACCATGAGATCCTGCTGGAACTCTTTCCGCCATGCCGCGACTTGTCGCGGCAGCGGAGTTTCGCCCCGATTGGTATACGGGTAGACCATGTCCTGGAATAACACATAGGATACTTGGGGTAATTTTCTACTATCACTAGGGCGTAGCCGTCGGCAGCAGCTAGACAACAGACGTTAATCCTGCCGTCCTAATTAAACTAAAAAAAAAAGGATTTTTTTTCACTCAGTTTCGTTAAAAAATGTCAAACGACGATTTTCAATACACTTATGAAGACATAAATAAAAGAGGGTTGACGCACACCTCGCCCATGCTAATACGATAAATGTATTAAAACGAGCAAGCGCACTTTTCCGCACTAGTGCGAAAAACAGTCATTTGCGTGCCGAAAAGCGGTAGGGATAAGAGCGTGTTTTCGAGTAAATGAGTTGAAAAACACATTATGAATCAATATAATTGTGGGCAGCGTAGGGTTCAATGGTCACAATATAAATAAAAAGACCGATATAAAAATGTATTTCTTCTCTTTCACTGTGCGTCACAGGACCTACAAAGAACGCTGTATTTTTCCACCATACAACGAACACATCTTGAACAGTGAGCAAACTGCGTCACACGTCATAATGCACTTAGCTAGCATTGACACTGGCAGCTAGTTCCGAACAGATGCAACTGAGGTTCTGCCAGTTGCGTCTAAACGAGGCATTTACTATGCATATGTAAGTGCTAGCTATTAATAGATGGATGTGTGAGGTCGGGTCAGAATTCTGTATGATGTGGGATTACGTACAGATTATGTCCGGCTTACACCGGGATTATTATAGGACAGTGCGTTGTATGCTTGACTCCATACAGCATAAAGAAACACATGTCCAAACAGTTTGTTGATGCTAAACATTTATTTATTTATTATACATACAGCTATCTTTACATATCAACCCAATGCGATAGTGTAGTCAAAAATATAACTCAATTAATTCATTTGTAGCGACATCTATGGCGACACATATGAAGTAATCCTGCATCGCACAATTGAAGTTCTCCGCGTGACTAAAACATATAGAACAGCCCGAAATCATCTATCGGGCAGTTGCCCACCAACCCGTCTGGTCGGAGGATCCTTCCTTTTCAACGGAGGTTTGGTGACCCTCGACAAAGAACGTCAGATCCTCACTCTCCTCATTCTATGGATGGATAATGCATTCCACAAACGTATTTATTAAAATACATAATATGGGTCAATGCCACGCCCATATGGAATGATAATAACATGGACATAAAGCGTTCACAAGCTGGTATTCTATTCACAAAACGATAACACGAATCTATATCTAGTTTATGATATTATCGCCATTCTGCTGGTCGTTACTTGTGATGGCCTTTCAATGGCCAGGCGTGGTCGGACAATATAGTTAACTATTTGGAATTGGAAATAAAGATGGTTCTATTACGGGCACGTTCCTCTAGTGGGTGCAAGATTTACCTACTGCTGAGCTTGTAATCCGAGCAGTAGGTTCAGGGGGCTCCATAGATATCCGTGCTCTTTGGACCGGAACCGCGGATTTATACCCATAATTATAAATAATATTATTTTAGTAGTTTTTTGGGACAAAAGGCATTAAAGTACAGTTACCAAAAAAAAAAAAAAAAATTGTTTGATAATTGTAAACACTGTCTTATCTTTGTGGTCTGGTTTCCGCACTTAGTCCTTACCGGACCATTGTGCGTGGGCCATGGCGGCCTTTACTCCAACCAGCCCACCTCATTCCAGAAACAGATGAGTCTCTTTAGTTTGCTCAGGGCGTCCATCAGTGAATTCCGTGCTCCCAAGGTCCGTGTTCTTATCTCGCTGACGGCTGTGCACTCGAGGAGCACATGCGTAACAGTTTCTTCTGACTCTATGCATCCTCTGCACAGAGTGCTATCTTGTGATATTCATTGTAAAAAAGTGTTGGTTCAGGGAGCAGAGTCGGGTGATGGATCCTGCCATCAGTTGCAGGCTGCCTCTGTCCAGTCGCAGAAGGTTGCTGGTTAGGGTTCTATTTAAGCTTGGCCAGGGACCATCACCTTCCCGCTTGTGCATTTGTGTGATCTCGTAGCCAACCACGCAGCTGACTAAAGGGTATTGGCACGATGAGTTCCGGTCCGTAGACCACCGTGTCAAACCCTCGCCTTGCCAGCTCATCAGCTACGTCGTTGCCCAGTGAGCCGGTGTGTCCTTTTATCCACTGCAGTATCACAGTGTTATTATTTAACACTGTGATGCGTTCTAGTGCAGAGTGGCATTCTTGTATAAGTTTCGAGGTTGTTGTGGGTTTTTCTAGCGATTGTAGTACTGAGGCACTGTCGGAGATATCCGTAACTTTTCTGGCTTCTAAGGCGTTGGCCGCTAGAATGATGCCAACACATTCTGCCTGGCAGACCGAGTTGAGTGCTCCTAGTGGTGTGGATATCTTTATATTAAGGTCATTGGAGAAGACTCAGACTCCTGTTCCGGTGTTCATCTTTGATCCGTCGGTGTAAATTCTCAGTTTCTTGGGGCCTGAGCAATCCAACTAGCAGAAGAACCGTATGATTATACGGTTCTTCTGCTAGTTGGATGCTGTAGTGTTTTTAGAATTGCAGTGCTTTGGGGGCTTTGTCGTTGGGGGTCGTCATCATGGGCTGTCGCTTAATGGCATCTTCCATAATGCGTGTATGTTTAATCCGAGAGTCTGTTTTCAGTGTGCCCGATAGTTTAGTTTTTGTAAACACCGTAAGATTGTAATAAGTCTTGCTGGCGTGTAAACTCTCGATAAATTCTTCCAAATACATATAATAAATATAAGTATCTTATCCATAGAAATATCTTTATATACATTACAAGCCTGACATTCCCTCTCGCTATAAGTGATACTAGTGATAGATAGATTATGTTAAAAATCTATTAATATGGATATCAAAGCATCTGTTTGTATGGTGGGAAATCATTTTATGGCTTCTCTCGCTCTAGGGCGGAGTTAGGATTAGTTTCGACGATGTTCTTGGGGATTGGATTATATCCTGAAAACGATATCGAAGAGAATGCTTTTGCATTACTGACGCCTGCCAGGGCTGCGGATTGTTCGAAGGGCTCATCTTAGCTCTCGCAATAAAGAGCGACTGAAGGAACACTGGATTGTCACCAAAAGTCTGACACTCCCTCGCGCTCCACCCAGAAGGGAAGAAGTTATTGGATGATTTCCCACATAAAAAAGAAATACTTTTGGATTTTATGGACCTTACCATGGAGTGTTAAAGTGCCAGCCGGGCGAGCGAGAAAGAAGGATGGTGTTATACACCCTATATAGCTCCATTCCTTTAACAGTTTAGTTTAGGTCGTCAAATGCATTGCGTTAAGAACTCTTAATTGGGTCTCAGCCCCCCTAGCCAAGTTACAACCGTTTCATTTCGATTCTCTTTTCGTTGATCGCCTCGAGTCGGCCACGCCTCCTATTCCTTTGTTCTAACCACGTGACTGAGCTTTGAAATAATAATATAATAATATATTTATTCGGAGGTAATTTGGTAAAATAGTTACATAAAATCTTAGAAATAATTACAAAAGTTTGAAATCACGTCAGAATAAAGGAATCGGAGGCGTGGCCTACTCGAGGCGATCGACGAAAATAGAATCAAAACACAACCGTTGTAACTTGGCTGAGGGGGCAGGACTCATTGGAATGTGTTGATTCTTTTGATGCTATTTTAAAACTCACATCGCATGTGTGCGTCCAATTTTGGAAATGCTGACGTCGTGTCTGCTAAATTCGTATTCAAACTGCAAGAGTTTTGTTTATTTTCACTGTCAATATCTTATATTGATTTATATTCGGATTGGAAATCTTCTCTCCAAACACACACGAGTTATTGATATCATTCTAAACTTGTCAATTACTAAAATATCTTTGCAT
The DNA here is from genome assembly GCA_961205895.1 of Mythimna pallens. Lineage (NCBI taxonomy): Eukaryota > Metazoa > Arthropoda > Insecta > Lepidoptera > Noctuidae > Mythimna > Mythimna pallens. The sequence goes on along the minus strand of OY540828.1, from coordinate 23,948,783 downwards.
TTTATTTTGGTGTTTCTAATCCATAAATATATAACAGTGAACTTGATGTACCGTATAGATCGCTTGCTTCAGCCACTGGTAGAGTGAGTACTGACGTAAATAAATAATTAGTAATTGATTTGTAACATGGCTTGCTTCAAACGTGGATTGGATACCAAAGTTAGAACTTGTGAGGCTGAATACGCCGCGCCAATAATAATGTTTTATTGACATAAAAAAGCTGATTTGCTCAGAGAACAGATGGCCGTTGGGGCCGAAAGGTTCTGGTCTTCCCATACTTACCGAAAGACGCAGTGTTGGAAGGCCCCCTACAAGGTGGACCGATGGTTGCGGGAATCCGATGTATGCGAGACGCACAGGACCGTTCATTGTGGCGACATTTGGGGGAGACCTATGTCCAGCAGTGGACGTCTATCGGCTGAAAAAGGCTGATACATATCCAATTGAAGCCCTGACTTCTGTGCTAGATGGTACCTGTGTTTTAGTCAATTTATTCAACGATATTAAAACTAAAATGTGTAGGTACAATTAGTGCATACGTGTATTATTGTGCAAGTATATGTCAATGAGTTGTGTGTGTATTTCTCTGTGTGACCGTGCTTGGTTAATGCTCCAGCCATACCTTCAATACTCCAGCCACGAAGGCAGTGCCGACAAATTCCATGTTTTTCAATTTTTACACAAATTGAGTTGAAGCAGCCATATCTCACATCACAAAGCTTTATCTTTACTGTAACAAAGCTTCGTGACACAGTTTCTATGAATTTATTACGTCAAACACATAAACCATTCGGTGATACCCGCTAGGGCAAGGCTGATACTATGGTTTGCTGACATCGATGTATCTACATGTGACCGGATAATTGTAAACAACGTAAGATAAATCTTACTGGCGTGTAAACTCTCAATAAATGTTTCCAAATATAAGTAATCCATAGAAATATCTTTATATACCTACATAATTTTTCTGGTATCTACTTGTGACACCTAATTCCTCCTAAATGGATTGCCCGATTTGAACGAAATTTTGTGTCTATATTTGAGTGGGTCCCCAAATGGTTTCAAAATAAAATCAAACCCGGTAGATGGCGCTACAATCGGGTTAAATTTTTTGTCGAAAAGCCAGCTTTAAGACAAGACAACGTCTGCTGGGACTGCTAGTATATAAACATAAAGTTCCCCGTTGCGTCTGTCTGTCTGTTAACAATTAAACTTAAAAAGTATTGATCGGATTTTCATGCAGTGTACCAATAGATAGAGTGATTCATAAGGAAGGTTGTGTATGTTTAATACATACATATTATAAAAAAGAAAGTGCGATACTGGGGTCGGTCGCTGGATGAAAATAAAGAGTTCACAATTTTACGTGATTTATCATAAAGGAACGGTTTTTACGAATTGTCCCATGACATATACCTACAAACGAGGCTCCATGCGTTCAAACAAAGCTTAGTACATGACTCATTGCTTCGCAGTTCCATTGGTTGAAGATATAGAAATAAGTAGCTACGCAATAAAGGTTAGGTCTAAAAATAAAACTCTATTAATAGAAAGAAATGTCGATTAATCATAGGTAGTTTCAGTGTGTACTTTAAAATGGAGTGTTTCTTTTGTCGAGCAATTGTGAAAGAATGTTCACGGTTTTTTTTTCTTTCTCCGCGAGGAAAATGGCACGAATGCATTTTATGGTAACTGCAAAACTCATTTTGCATACACAGCAATGTGAAAAATGAGTTTTCTACAATTTCTACCGTTATTTTATGCCAGTGTTTTACGGTTAGTAATTACGGTCTACCTACAACCAATAGTAGGAGTACAATTTTATATCCTACTATACTATACTATACTATACTATACTATACTACGATCGTCACAAGTGTTATTTTAAATATAAGTATATTTATCTACAAGGTTAATTCTACAATATAAAGTCCCGCAGTGCGATTCTGTGAACGCATCTACCTACGTGTTTGCAATTAAAATATTTCAATTCTAAAACAAATAGGTATTACCGCAGTTGCGTCCGTATTTGTAACTCGTCATACTATTTTTAAATACGCACATTGCGATGAACGACAGAATTTTAAATCTTATTCTCTAACTTTAAAGTACAATTTTGATTGTAAACAAGTTGCCAGTCACGATACATTGGTACATAGATTTAAATTACCTACTATTTGTAAATAGCTATTTACTTGTTTACTTAATTAGAATTGAATAAGCCTTTTTTAAAGTTCCGTTTCCATTTATTTACTATTTTATACGATTACTAGAGCGGAAAGTTATGAAACATTTACCTATTGCACGAATTTTAAATAAATAATTTTAATATTGCATAAAAAGGGCGCCATTTTGTGGCGGCCATTATTCTGTAGTGGCTATTATGAAGTCTTGCAGCACGCGACTTCAAATTGCTGCGGTGTGCACTAATGGCACTAAATATTAATCATTACATATGGGAAGTTATTACGTGAATTATGGCTTTGAGCATTACCTAGTTTTCGGTGCGGTCATTTTATAGTTTTTTGCAGAATTTTTGCCGATTTTATGATATTATGTATGGTGTGATTTCAATATTTTGTTTATGACATAATAAAAAAAAAAGTTTACCTACACGTACAATCGAAATTGATATCTACTAAGGAAAATAACACGAGTAGATAATTATTAGTGATGCAATGGAAGTGTCTTAACGTAAGCGGAAACGGAAACAGATGTCAAAAGTAAATCTTGGCGGATGCGGAAGCGAAAGCGGAAACGGAAGTGGAAGCGGAAGTATTAATACTATAAAGAAAAAGCACAAATTTATTTTTCAAAAACAACAGAAGGTTTACGCTTTACGCTACTTTATATAATAATAAAAAAAACTCGTTGCAATATGTTTCCGCCCCCCTCCCCCCGTGCTCCTTGCTGTATTCTTCCGATTACAGTTCTGTTATAAATTTTGCGGAAACGGAAGCTTGCGGAACTTCTGCAGAAGCGGAAGAGGAAGCAGAGTTCTGTTGCAACACTAGTGATTATTAATTTAGTAGATCCCTAGTTCCTTATTTTATATTCCGTTTACGAGATTACGAGAATAACATCCAACAGTAGGTACCTACATAGGTCAGGACATTTTTCTTTACCTAGCACGTTAACTAGTGCCTAAGTACTTATCTATTTAGAAGGTTTTTAAAAGGTTTTTTTAGTTTATATTTATTAGGTACGCATTTAAAAAAGTATGGTATGTCCTTTCCTATATTGGCTACGCATCCTAACACTGCTCTCCTACGTCAGTGATGGATATTGGCGCTCAAAATAGACCTGTTTGCTCATGACCACCTACCAATCTATTTTGATACCCTACACACGAGTTAAACCGTTGAAATAAGTTCAGAGCCAAAGCTCAAACAATACTGGCCACTCCGTAGATGCTTTTTAGGCCAAGGGCGAGACGCAAACATCAAATAAAAATAAATAACTAGATCTTATTAGTTTTAAATTAAGACTAATTTTATTCGTTGCGTGATAAAAGGAGTTTGATATTTTTATACTTTACGATGTTTTCGTTGAAAGTATCTTAAAAGAAAACACTTGACCCAAACACGTGTCTAAATATTGCGTATAGTCTCGTAATTTTCCTCGAAGTTATTAAAAGATAGCAGTTGGATAACCATTTGAATCACCATCATCGAATTTATTTGATAACCTTCAATTGACATAAGAAATTCTACTATTTTGTGAATATAATTTTGTATGGCAACATATTATTTTAGAGAGCTTTCGTTCTGCTCAAGGTGTATATCGACGGTCGAAAGGCTAATTGATCTAAGCGACATTTTTTTTCAATATTGAGTTATATACATATTCGGAATCAGCAAATTTTTCTCTGTCGTTTGAGCAAGGTTTCAATTTTTTTTTTAAATATCGCTTAGATTAATTAGCCTTTCAACCGTCGATATATCTACAGATTTATACAGTTATACATCCATCAAAAAATAACTCCTGCCTCTATTCGTGTCTACATCGCAAAGAGGTTGACATGAAGAAAATGTCTACGACGCGACATTAAATCCGCCATTGTACATTTAAGCGTACCTAAAGTGTTTAATAAAAAATTACTTGTTAAAAATTCTTCTCTCTTCCCCAGATACGAGCGCCTCCTCCGTCGTGCACGCACAGAGGATCTGAGTGAAATCTCTGGCATTGGCTGCCTGTACCAGAGCGGAGTAGACCGGCTTGGCAGACCCGTGGTTATCTTCATCGGGAAGTGGTTCCCTATTGGGGACATCGATTTGGATAAGGTAATAGTTATATCCTCTTAGAAACAACTTGAGTCGTGCATAGTTAGTTGCGTTCATTGTCGTATTGTACACACAGGTGTAAGAAATTTATTCGGCTGAAAATTTTAGTCTGTATATTTTCGTTTTTCCTGGAAAAAAATCGGTATTTTTATCTCCAATATCTCCCACTTTCCAGGCTCTCCTGTACCTGATCAAGCTGCTGGATCCGATCGTGCGCGGTGACTACGTGATCGCATACTTCCACACGCTCGCCTCTTCCACCAACCACCCACCCTTCTCCTGGCTCAAGGAGGTGTACACCGTGCTGCCTTACAAGTAAGTTCTCGTTAACAGCTGCTAGTCATTTAAAGCCTGAACAAGTGTTTGACTAATAACACCGTTGTGACTGATACTCCTAAGGGTCTGATTTTGGAGTAAAATAACAAAAATATGACGCCAATAATTATACCAAAATAACCTTTTTTCTGAAGTTTGAGACTTTCTTAGACTTCTTCAAAATCATTTTTTTGGTTTTGGTTGGGAAATCATGAAATTATATTCATCATTTACTGACTAATTACGTTCCAGGGCCGCAATAACTCCCTAAAAAGTCCTAAGTTGACGTCTGTGTTGATTATGTACATATCAGTCTTCTTGATAAGAGGGCAATTCTATTAATGTTTTTTTTTTGCTAATTTCCAGATATAAGAAGAATCTAAAAGCATTCTACATCGTACATCCCACATTCTGGACAAAGGTAATTGATGCCGATATCGTTTTTTTATTTTCTCACACGTAAACGTGAAAAGCAGATTACTCTCCTCGGGGATAAAAATGCCTTCGTCTTGGGCCAGCTTGTTTCCCTTGCTACATTCAGGATTCTTGCTTATAATTGTTAAAAATAAATAAATCAAGTCACCCTTACTAAGCATTAAGTTCAATAATGCTTAACATAACTAACCAGCTAACTCATTTTCACAGATGATGACGTGGTGGTTCACAACATTCATGGCGCCCGCGATCAAGGCAAAAGTGCACAATCTTCCCGGCGTCGAGTACCTGTACTCGGTCATGGCGCGGGACCAGCTCGAGGTGCCTGCCTTCGTTACCGAGTACGATATGACGGTACGTAGCACTATTATGATGTACATAAGCCAGATACTCGAAGAATATGGACAGAAACGTTTATCTGTCTGAGCAAGATCATCTGCTGCTGCAACCAACTGTAGAAAACACGCAACAATATACCAGATTATCGGCTTCGGTACACAACACTCGCATTACAGACGTCCGCTCTCCGCTATAGTCGCAGCTCGACTGACTTAGCGAGAGGCGCCCCCCATGCGGTGTGTGCACCGAGACGACAGTAATACCGCAATAGCCTTCTTTTTCTTACATATATTACACCAACTTTATAGTTGGTCTCTATTTTTTTCTAGACACAGGGGAATAGGTACTTAACCTATTAATGATATGTCATTGGTCTCCACAAACCCGTTACTAGAACCGAGCCCCTGTTTTATTGATGTAACAAAAGACCTAGTCTGGTGTCAGATCAAATCCAACAGTGCCCTAGCGATAAATGTTTTAATATAATTTTAATAATAATATAATAATAATAATATTCACAAAACTATCACACAACGCCGTCTAGTCTCAAGCTAAGCAGAGCTTGTGTTATGAGTACTAGACAACTGATAAACATACTTAAATATTTCTAAATACATACATATTATAGGTAAATTACACCCAGACACAGAACAAATGCTTGTGCTCATCACACAAACATTTGTCCTGGGTGGGAATTGAACCCACGACCTCCGGCATAGCAGTCAGGGCCACTAACCACTAGACCAACAGGCCAGTCATTTTAGTAGTTAACTTTCACGTAGCAACTGCAGCGATGGCGGCTGGCGATGATACCTACTTTTCCTGTAATGTGTCAATGTGTATCTGTTGCCCTGATTTTGAAACGTCATTCAATATACTCTGCCTAACGGTTATTAAACTTTTAGTAATCCTAGGCCGACTTCATTTAACGCCGCCAATTTTTCGAAGAGATGACAGGTTGATTCCACCGTCTTTACCGCAGGTTATTAAAGGACATTCAACAGTGTTCATTTTGTTGTTCAGTTTAATAATACGTAAAATCTTTCTGTTTTCCAGATAAACGGGCTCCATTACTTCCAACCGGACACGAACAACACGTAAGACGCAGCAGTCGTTCCTTAGCTATACGTTCTGATCGTTGTTATAACATGTTCTGGGCCAGTTGCCAACATCTCTCTGTGTCACTATCATAGGAAGACGCTTAAACGACTAAAAGAAAGGGTTTAGAGTGTATCTCACTCACTTTTCGCTGGTTACGCTCGGTTTTAGCAATATTTGTACCTCCTATAGGTATTGCTGCGACACAGCTAAGTTTTAAAATTTGTCTTAGGACTAGATGTCGTGATTTTACAGTTTTCTTCTAAAAGCGTACGTCGACACGTAAAACTAGATTTTCGTATAAACTTCGTAATAAATAAGTCGGCGGAAAATAAAATTTTGCTTCAATTTTATAATCAATTCGTAGAATTTCACAAAGATATGCTGGCAACACTGCAATTTAAATTCGAGTGACCGTTTGAAATCGGTCCAATGGAAGGTGAAACTCAAGTCATTGTAGATTGTCTAAAATGGTGACTCGTTTTTTAAGGCCGCTGTTATAGTATTTTTGTGGGTATTTTATTCAATGTCTGTTAATGTTGCATTTAAAACGAATCTCGTTTTCAAAAATATGCTAATAATTCCAATTGATTCAATTGTTGTATCGGAAGGTTTTGGCGTAGGGTAAAAACATGTATTATGAGTAATGTAAATTACAGATTCCTATCAGTGACATATCAGATAACTGTTGGGTCCAGAAATGATCGAATGATCTTATGACTTAGATGTTAGAAGACGCCAAGAATATAGATGGTATAGCGACTCTGTTGATCAGAAACATTACCATTCCCATTGTAAAATAGTGTACAGTTAAAAATAATGAATTCACCAAAGAACTATCGTAAATTTATCTAAATTAGATGGAAATGTCAGACATTGAATAAGAGATCCACAAAAAAAGTTAAAATTGTTGAGAATATATCTTGTAATCTAGTATTAGCGGTGCATTTTATATTATTTAATTGTAATAATTAATATAAGACATATTATCGATCGTTAGATGTTCTTATTACGTCTGTATTTTTAACTCTTGCAACCCCGATATATCTATACCACCTATAAGAATGGTACTTAGATTTTTATATTTCGTCTGTGTATTTAGTTGTGAACGGTATAATGTGTGCTATTTTTTGTAAACTATATTTTCATATAAAAATAATAGATTAAACTGACATTTTATTGATGTAACCTTTCCACTTAATCTTGATGCTTACAGTGCTCATGAGTGTTGGGTAACTTCAGAATGATCCAGTGTAGACAAGCTATTGTTATCGCGCCTTAGTCTTAGTAGAAAGAGAAAAATGCGTTCTAACTCTTTCTTTTGACGGGACACTTCCACTTGCACGCTCGCCTTCCTTATGACTACTATCTTTTTCCTCTTTAAAGATAGTATGGCCTTAATATAGTGTTTCGTTTCCAATTTTTATCACTTTTCATAGTGTGACAGAGCCCCCATTTCTCTGTAATTTCACTGTTCTAGCGACAGGGTATTCGGTTAGCGAGTAGCGAAGAAAACGTTATTTTTTAATAAAGAGATATCTCGTCCCTACCGCGTAGATTTGGTATCCTTTAGAAAACTACGTATAACACAAACCCATTCTCTAAAATTAGATATTTAACTATTAATTTTTACATAAAGGTGCTTGATAATTTTTGCATATTGAGATTTTAATTTTTTACATACATAGATTTTAATATAGGCTTAAACGGTACATAATTTTAGAATATTGTAAATATGTATGCTGTTAAAGATTTTTGCGGAAGTATTCACTCATCTCGCACTACGATAAAGTAGATTTTTATATCGCTGAATGAGAAAGTGCGTTTGTACTTTTGGCTTAGATAATTTAATTGGCAAGATTACAAGGAAGTTACATAATCTATTTTTGGCCTATACAGAGGTATTGCACGCAACTATTTAATTGTGGCTTTGTAATTCCACTGCCTACGAGTTGAAGGTCGATTAAGATAGAATGGTAGCCTAAAAGAGGCCAATAATAGAGATAGGGAAGGCCAAGGAGCGCTCAAACGTTTGGTAGTACAAACGCTCACTTTCTCGGCAAGCATCGTGAGATTATCAGTGTTGAAGTAGTAATGTGCATTGTGGTTGTAAGGGCTCACCATCAACTTATTATCAGTATTGAATGGGTAGAGTTACGACGTTATTCCTTTGGGCCGAGCAAGTTCAGCAATTTAAATAATTCCAAGTTGGTAGTGGGCCCCGGTAGTGTTGCCAATGTTTAATATAATACACTGCCACTCGCTCGTAGCGGCATAGCGACACGCCTCGCGTCGTGCCATAGTGTTCACAAGTGACGTTCGTAGCCTTTGAATATTTGAACTTTTAAAATATTTTTATAAATAGAACGTTTTTATGACAGGTTACTCGTTCCACGAAACCGTGGTTAGATTTTGTGAGTGAAGTAGGCTGTATGGAGCGTATTCTAGTAGCGATTTTGCCAATTACCTCATATATTATATAATTATATAAACTTCTATATTGTTAAAAAATGCTGTTGTTATAATAGAAATAGGACAAAATATAACATTTGTAACTTTATATTTATCAATCACGTAGTTACTGTCTATGGCAAGGGGATGTTTCGTGGAACGATTCTATTTTCTTTCTTAGCCAAAAGTGTACAAAAAAGTAAATCTGTTTTGTTTTCCGAAACTATTGTGCCACCATGTTTGAAACAATTTTTAAATGTTTATTATTACCGGTATACTAAGGTCTTTGCTTCAGAGATCTGTGTAAGCGGTAGAGGTATGCAAATAAAAGCTACTTAACATAACATATTTTTACAAGATTGTTGAAGATTTCTGACCACCTACACGGAGTCAAGATTTCTGAAGTCTGAATGATCTTTTAATTTATATTATGGTTGCAAATCATTCTACCGCATTCCGCAATAGACCTTAGGAAACGACTGATTTGCGGGGTTTGAGTATAAATGTGTATGAATCATTTTACATGTCATTGAGTGAGAGAAAAGTTGCAATTTTTAATACCGTTGTATTTGTAAGTGATCTTTCCGAAGAGTATGTTAATCTTCAATATTAATCGACGAATATATAAAGCAATGTAGAGCTGTGTGATGTATATCGTGATGGTGTGTTATGATGTAGGGTATTTTGAAAAAATTGCGGTGAAAAGGAATTGTTTCTGCCATTTTCCGCTAAATGGCGCAATTTTGGTGTGAGGTTCGTTAGATTTGAATGCACTGGTACCAGCAGGTGGATACTTTATAGAAAATTCAGATTTTTCTCGGAGGTAAGAATTCAATGGTGCAATTAAAATTATTCCTCTTCATCGTAATACGTAAATTGAGTGAAAATAAATAATAGCATTCGTTTTTGCAAAAAAAACTCCATCAAGCGATGAAAATGAATGCCATGGTTTGAAAAGATTAGTGAAACCGAACTACCTATTGAAAGTCGTGATTATTTTTAATTAATGTTCGCACTAGTAAACCTGAGAGTTATAAAAAGGCCTTAGATGTGTTAACTATTGTTATTTTAACATTGTATCTTTGTGTTGCAAAGTCTATTGCTGTTATACACTGACGTAACACGTGGTATTCGTAACGCTAATTATATTATAGGAGTTATTTAAACAAAAAATATGTGATCAAGCGAATGTTGGTTAAGTTTCATATTTTATTAATAAAATAGAGCATTAAATAGGCTATGTAAATATTTAACAAATACAAATAAAATTATTAATTTACTAAATGATGGTTTAATTTTACCTGCCTTTACTGAATGTATTTGAACTACCGACCTGTACAGTGTAAGCACAGAAGTCAATCACGCAGATGCTATACCCCGAGCAGTTTCCAGATGGGAAAATAAATAGGACAAAATCTGGAGCGGACCCTGCTAAAAAAAGTAGGTAAGTACTACGATATCGAAGGAGATTGAGAAACGTTCCTTGTTAGCATGCGGCACGCTGCCACCGATCGCCCCCACGAAAGCGGGGCACACCTCCACCGCATCCTCTGGGCGGTCATCACAATGGTGACAACCGGGCGTTTTTTCCGCACGAATCGGATGCAGGAACCTCCTGCCCCCCCTAGCCAAGTTACAACTGGTTCGTTTCTATTCTCTTTTCATCGATCGCCTCGAGTCCGCCACGCCACCGATTCCTTTGTTATGACGTCATTTCAACGCTCAGTCACGTTTTTTTTTTTTTTTTTTTTTCGGGTGGGAAAATCATCTCATGACATCCCCCGCTCTTGGGCGGAGCGGGAGATAGTGTCAGACTTTTACTGACTAAAAACCCACTCCTGTTCCTTCTTTGCCATTTGTTTTCCAGGGCCCCGGGGATCTCTTTCGCATCACCCATGGCCCCAGTAGGCTTCGACCCTGTTGGGCCCCTACGGTTGCTGACATCTCCTTGAGGCGCGCGTGGAACACTACGCGCCGTCGACGACTTGGGCTCGGTCCGGACGGTTACCGGACGATCGGACGGCGAGCCACCCATTGCTCGCCGTCCGCAAGCCCGCGCCTACGGTGGCCGGAAATCGGGATCGGAATCCCGGCGGCGGTTGGGGCGTAAGGACCGTTGCCGTTGCCTCACGCGATCGGCCGCCTCCTTTGCTAGCATTACTGCTTCGCAGAAGGAGGCGACCGCCTGCCACTCCTCCTCGCTCCGGACCATGGCCTGTACCAAGGCCCGGCGCGAGAGATCGCTGCCGCCGATCGCCCTCACGAGGACACGACGGTGCTCTGCCCAAGCGGGGCACACCTCTACCGTGTGCTCCACCGTGTCCTCCGGGCGGTCCACACAATGGTGGCACCCGGGCGTCTCTTCTGCACGGATCCGGTACAGGAACTTCCCAAACTTACCATGTCCGGTGAGGACCTGCGTCATGCGGTAAGTAAGGACGCCGTGAGGTCTTTCCAGCCACTCCTCAAAGAGGGGACTTATCGCCATAATTAAGGCGTGCCCAACGCTCAGTCACGTGGTCAGAACAAAGGAATAGGAGGCGTGGCCGACTTGAGGCGATCAACGAAAAGATAATCGAAACGAAACGCTTGTAACTTGGCTATGGGGGCTGAACTTACCATGTCCTGCGTGAGGGTTGTGCGATTCCGAGATGCACAAGATCGGTCTTTATGGCGACACTTGGGAGAGATCTATGTCCAGCAGTAGACGTCTTTTGGCTGAAATGATGTTAGCCAGAATTAGAGAAATTCGTATTCATTCATTTATTTATTTCATTAGGTTTAGGTAGGTACTAACAATTTGATTACACAGGTTTGAGAATTGATTACATAATAAGTACAGTAGTTTAAAATATGACACAACGCTATCTTCTTATTCTAAGAGCTATTAATTTAGGTGGTAAATAGACGTAAAGATGGTTGGATGGTTTCTTTAGTAGTTATAAAAGTGCTGTACCAATAAAAGACAACCAGCCTACTTCTTGTTCAGTAAGTAAGATTACGCGTAATCTATTGTAAATATTAATTACCTAAGTAGTACATCTGTTTGTGGAACAGATTGACTATCATAAAATCACATATACTCCATTTGTTTAGGTAGTTAACTAAACGTAAACAATGTTTATATCTTTTTATTTAAAAAAAATCGTATAAAAGACATACAAAATTTTATTAAATTCAGTTTATTACCAAACATCGGTATAGTTAAATAACAAATTGTAAACATTTTTAGATAAAATTTTTAGACTATTTTTAGATAAAAGACATGTCAAGATTGTTTACATTTAGTTAATTACCTAAACAAATGGAGTAGGTATATTTAGGTATAAAATCAAGGCATGTCAGTGTAAACTGAACTTAATGTACATAATTAGGTACGTTAGGCCTTATTTGTAAAACTCGCTCAATATGCTTAGCAGTGACGAAGCTAGTTCAAAAGAGCCCTGTTTAAAAAAAAATTGGGGGCTCTTTTTTCCGTACTGCGCCAAAATCCAAATGGAATATTGTTTTTATTAAGAAATATACCCAAATAACACCGATTTGTCACAGCAGACCAATCGAAGAGAGCCTCTTATTAATAAGAATTTGAATTTGTTGACAACATTACATAATGATATCGACAGCTTTTTTTAAGGTGGGAAATCAACTAATGACTTCTCGCGCTCTGGCCGGAGCAGGAGACCCCATCTTTGATACGACTGATACGGATACGTTCCAAATATGAATAGGAAAGTCAATAACCTCGATCTTTCAAATGTTGAGTGAAAAGTATGATTTGCAAAGAAAACTTATTTGCGTATCAATAAAAGGTTTTTTTTTGCTTTGTATTACTAAATCTTAGTGAACTAAAAACATTATTGTTTAATACAAATTAACTAAATATATTGTTTTAAGTCATAATTAGTTAAAAAAAAAAACTATGTTCTTTCTTATTTTCATTGTTAGGGACAATTCGCTTTCTTCTTCTATTTGCCACTTCTCAGACACTTTACACAGTGACGCAGAGATAAGCAAAATTGAAGAACTGGATTCGGATAAACTTTTTTCGTTCACGTATCGTAAAAAAATTAAATTTGAAAAATTTCTTGTTTTGCTCACGCTACCCAATTTCTTCGATTTGACAGTACGACGTGACGTCACAACATGATCCTATTCTTATTTGGAACGCATTGTACCTACTGATAAGCAAATTCTAAATTCAAATCCAGGTTTTTAGTTCAAAATTGTCTATGGAGATAATATTGAACTAAAAACCTGGTATTAATTTTTAAAACTTATCATTTATGGTTTTCTTTTATGTATATATGTATAATGGTCAATGCTGTACATGTATTCATGTAAAACATTTTGAAGTAAAGTTAATTAATGCACACTATTGTGTGGATTGCTTTTCCATGTGATAAATTTGTCAGGTGGTGCAGTATTTAAATTGCTCATCTCTCCGCAGCCACATTATTATTTTATTGGTGAATTGCTAACTTGTCTTTTTGCCCTGGACACCATCTATGTACGTGTCTTGATACATCATTTTTCATATTTTGATTCAAGAGTTACACATGAGAACTCTTTTTCTCGCTAGTTCTTCACCATAGAGATCTATGCTTTGGTATAATTTGGCTTCAACATTCACTAATTGATTCCTTGGCAATTTTAAAATTGCTTTTAATGCTTTAGTAGCTGTAATAAATGCTTTGTGTTAGAATAAGACCCATGAAATGTAAAAACATTATAAATTTTTTTTAAACAATTTATTAAAAATAAATAAAATACAAAATGCAATTCAATAATTACTTAGTTATTTGACATCCATTGAGGATCTGGACTAGTATATTTAACGAAGGATATTTTTGAGCTGCACTTGTGAGTGTCACTCTTAATACTGTTAATACATTGGCAAGCAGGAATCCTAAGACTGCACCAAGGTAGCATGGTATCGGCCACTTCTGCCAAGGGGTGTTCCAGTCTAGAGGGATTACTATAGCCCCCATCCAGGCCCCGCAAACTGTCATCATGGCATTGCTGACCAGCATCTCAACAATAGTATCTTTTCCATAATTTCGAACGCCAAATAACAACTGCAAAGATGACTCTATCCCAGCATTAAGCAACAGAGGAAATACTGTGAGTAAAGTGAGTAGCGATGACAACATCAACGTCTCTTCGTGGCATTCCAGCACGGGCGCTCCAAACAGAATAATTCCGACGAAGAATGCGAACTTAGTGCACAAGAGGTACACGAATCCTTTCAGGATATCTCCAGCAGTATTTTTGCTCGCTTTGTTCTTCTTCCCGTGTATATCATTACTTGAGTTCAAGTAGAATGATTTCAACAATTCAGCGACGAAAATAAGACCTAAAATAAAGCAAGACGAGCCATTGCCGACCGAGTATAGAATCCCTTTATACGAGATAAATGTTATGATACTCGGTAAATAAATGCATGTTAATAAACTTGATATTGTTACTTTTCGTAGTTCCAATTGATCGTTTAATGAAAACATGTCCTCTTTATGTGATATCACAAAACTAAACCCGTACAGTGTAGTACCCGGAACAGTGCTCTGAATTTGACATTAAATAAAATGCAGTAATCAATCAGTATGACTGACATCTGACATGATGATGACATTTGGCAGACACAGATTATAACCCTGCGTTCAGAATTGCGTCAAAAGCGATAATATCGCGAATATCCGACCAACGCGCAACGTCACAATTATTACTCAATAGCCCTTATATTTTGTGATTGTTAAATTTGGTCGGATTCGCGAAATAATCACTTTTATCGCAATTCGGTACACTTGGTGCTCACGACTTAGCCCAGCCGACATTTGACATTTTTGAACAACAGTTTCTCCATGGCAAAAAATCTCTAACTAGACTTTATTTTAAAAAACATCACTCATGAGGGAGCAAAACAACTGTAGTCTACACATAAAACATCAGAGGTGATGTTTTTAAAACCACCAGCATGTGCACATAGCATTAAGGAGCTTTCTGCTTTATGTTTTCATCGGTTTTCATATTAAAAAAATAAAATATATCGTGACTGGCAACTAAAAGTGAAACGTCAAAACTAAATTTTACGTGGCAACATCTTACTTAAGAAATCAAAATAAAGTTCTGTAAAATTCTCAGTGAAGTGAATGAAGTGTGGAATGAAGTATATAGTCAAACGTGATCGATATGACGACACCAACTTTATAAATGAAAGGTGCCGTTGGCCGTGCCACCAGTTGACTGAACACCGTGAGACGTTCGGCTACAGTGCGAGCCAACGTTCATACAAAAAATCTCGTATAATAACATATTATTACAAAACAGTACCTACTACCTTGTGTCGCAAGTGTTTGGTGTGTCATTGATTACATAAAAAGTAAAAATGCGTTGCCCGTTTATAGGATCACTGAACCAGGCCTTCGTAAAGAATTACGGGGCGACTCTTATGAAACAATACGGAAACTACTGCCCCATCGTAACTCGTGGGTTCCAGTCACTCGGCAGTGATGAGACCAAGTGCCCCTTCATTCAGCAAAATGTGGGCATATCTGAGGCGCCCAAAGAGATGACCGAAGACATCAAGGAGCCCGCGCAGTCTTACCACTACGAGAAGTTCTTCCACGAGCAGATCAGTGCCAAGAAGAGGGACTATTCGTACCGTATCTTCAGGAAAGTGTCGCGGTTAGCAGCGGACGGCGTGTACCCGCAGGCGCTGGAGGGGCCTGACAACCACCGCGTCACTGTGTGGTGTGCCAACGACTACCTCGGCGCGTCCCGCCATCCTGTTGTTCAAGATGCAGCCATAAATGCTATCAAATCTTATGGTACTGGAGCAGGAGGAACCAGGAACATCGCAGGAAACTCTCAGATGACTGAGAAACTTGAAGCTGAAATAGCTAAGCTGCACAAGAAACCAGCAGCTTTAATATTTAGTTCATGTTTTGTTGCAAATGATGCAACATTGTCTACATTAGCAAGAATTCTACCAGGCTGTTTGATATTTTCTGACGCTGGGAACCATGCATCTATGATACAGGGAATTCGAAACAGTCGAGCACCTAAGCAAATATTCAGGCACAATGACCCGAGTCACCTGAGAGAGCTGTTATCTCAATCGCCAGAGGGCGTTCCCAAGCTAGTTGTGTTTGAGACTGTCCACTCGATGAGTGGAGCCATCTGTCCTTTAGATGAAATGTGTAACATAGCCCACGAGTATGGTGCTTTAACATTTGTTGACGAAGTGCATGCTGTGGGGCTGTATGGGGAACATGGTGCTGGTATAGGAGAGGAGAGAGGGCTGCAACACAAGATAGATATAGTTTCTGGAACATTAGGAAAAGCATTTGGTAATGTCGGGGGCTACATAGCTGGGTCTTCTCTATTGGTAGACACAGTCAGATCTCTGGCTCCCGGTTTCATCTTTACGACGGCGCTGCCACCGCCGGTTTTGGCGGGGTCGCTGGCCGCCATTAGACTCCTCGCCAGCGAGGAAGGCAGGAGCCTGCGGGGGAGGCACCAGGCTATCGTGCGCTACTTGAAGCTGTCGCTCCTCGTGGCCGGCCTGCCGCAGATGCCTTCAGTCAGTCACATTGTACCTGTACCTATAACGGGCGCCGACAAGGTAGCGGCCGTGGCAGAGTCGCTTATGAAGCGGGGCCACTACGTGCAAGCCATCAACTACCCGACGGTGGCGCGCGGCGAGGAGCGGCTGAGGTTCGCGCCCGGCCCCTACCACACGCCCGAGATGATCGACAGCCTCATCACAGCCCTAATCGAAGCATTCCACGAGAACAATATAAGTTTCAATGAGTTCATGAAGAATGGGACGTGCCGCGAGTGCAGCATGGAGTACAAGGTGGACATCGCGTACGAAGAGCCCTTCAAGTACACACTGGTTGCGTAGTGTGACCTTGACATGACCGTTTATTCGACCATGACATTGGGCGCTTAATTAAAAAAAAAGTATATGTAAAGCTAAGCTAAAAATGTATGTTTATATTTTGTTGTTGTTTTATTGCGGTTCGTGGTTCATGTTAGGTTGAAATTAAAACGTGGTTACATGGAGCTCAGTCATTTTATTTAATCCCAGTACTTGATGAGGCCGTCCCAGCCTGCTGTGAGCAGTTTGCTGGGTTCGTGCGGGTGCCAGAGAGACGTGATGCAGACGCCATCGTGCGCCTTCCACTTCTTGTATAGTTTCGTGGTTTTCCAGTCCCAAATGTAACACTTTCCGTCCGCATCGCCGGATACGAGGTAGCTGTAACAAACAAAACGACGTTTTATAACGTTGCACATGTTAGGCTTTGTTTTCCTTATTCATTGGATAAGTATGTCCACCTAAAATATAACAAAACATTGAACACCGACTATTGATAACTTAGTAACTAAATATGCCATAGCAAATAGCACCCGTATTTTACAATGAGTTACATACTTAAATCATTTATTAGAAATGGGTTACCCAAATTAAGTATAGGAAATCCTTAGAGAACATTCTATTTTCGTGATAACAAATGCATGATTGACCACAAAAAAAACATTCAAAACGGTACTGAAGTGGTAAGTGCAATGTTGGTTCGTTATTGCATTTCCTCATAGGCAATCAAAACTCGGATGACCAAGCAAAAAATATACCGTTCGTCGTCAAAGGCAAATGGAATCTTACTTCGCTACGTCAACACCTACTTGGCTGTTACCAACTGACTTTTCTACAGAAAAATCCCATTAAAATAACTTTTGAATACTACAACAGTGATGCACATTTGAAACCTAGCAATCAAGTCATGAAATTTTGCAACAATGTGGTAAAACGACTTTATACCACATTATGTTGGAGTTTGGATTGCTTACGTGCTTAGCTAACGTAATTCAGGATAGCATAACAACAAATCAATATAAAGTGGGACTTATCACGATTTTGCATTACATAGGTACTTACCCACACTTAACTATCAAGATAATAACCAAGGTAGGTAGGTGCCAATCTGTATGCCTACACTAACATTAGATAATGACCTCACCAACTAAAAACTACCGTCAAACGGCGTAAATAGGGACAAAACTTATTAGATTTTTCGCTTTGATACCAGACTAAGTTTCTAACAAAGCATCGATTTTAAAAAATTAGAATTCATTTAATTTCAGCACATAGTCAAAGGGTTACTATTTAACTGTTAGTCTCACTCAATTTATTCTTGTTTTTTACTGCAACATATACCAAAACTACTAATTTTGTACTAAAATATGCTCTTCTGGATGGTTTAAAAAAATAACCACGAAGAGTATGACCCCGCCATCCCCTTCTAACCTGACCTGTCCGAGACGTGGTGCCCAAGACCCCTAGTAATTGTAAAAAGTTCATTAATATTTGGAGTACAATTAGTATTACTAGCTAATAATAAGATTTTTGATGCAGTTAAAATATTCTATATTTAAAAGACACAAACAATATTAAAATAACAAGAAAATACCCTATACCCTATTTTGTCCCTAAACACCCCTGCATCTTTTTACCCCGTATATAACGGGCATCTTGCAGGCACAAGCCTATGAATCCCCTCTCACGCCTGGCCCTGGTACAGGCCATAGTCTGGAGCGAGGAGGCGCAGGCGGTCGCCTCTTTCTGCGAAGCAGTAATGCTAGCAAAGGAGGCGACCGCATGCGCGAGGGAACGGCCCTCACACCCCAAACGCCGGGATCCCGATCCCGATTTCCAGCCACCGAAGGCGCAGGCTTGCGGACGGCGAGCAATAGGAATCGCACCGTCCGGTCGTCCGGCAACCGTCCGGACCGAGCCGAAGTCGTTGACGGCGAGTAGTGTTCCACGCGCGCCTCAAGAAGACGTCAGCAAATTGTAAGGACCCAGCAGGGTCGAAGCCTACTGGGGCAATGGGTTAAGTGAAAATGAACCCCGGGGCCCTGGAAAGCAAGGCAAAGAAGGAAAAAACGAGTGGGTTTTAGTTAGTAAAAGTCTGACACGCCCTCCCTATGAATCCATTCTTCTTTTTCAGACATGCGCAACGGCTGCACATTTCAGAATAGCACTACGCAAGTCCGCACTTGACCTTTATAAAGGACATATCCGATTGGGTCAATGTTTCAGACTCCTATTATATAGCTAGGACACGATATGATGCAGTAAGTCTAAGATACTTCCGTCAATTTATAATCTATTTTTAGACTTGACAATTTTAGAGGTAAATTAGTCTGCAGTCCTTGTATAGAATTTGATAGTAAAATAATGTGAATTTAAAAAAAAAAATCAAGTGTTAAAATTGTTTCTATACAATTTTAACACTTGTTTAGAGACGACGGAAACTTCGGTGTCGTTTCGACCTCGGTGCCAAGGTCCAGCACATTTCAGTGATGTGTTATGACGTATTTCTTATATGGCCAAAGCATATGCATTCATATACGTACTTAATGAATGTAATTTGGATTCAAAGAGTGGAATTAAATTTATTGCAAAACTAGGTAGCACTTTGGCAGCGAATTCGTTCGCG
Source organism: Mythimna pallens (assembly GCA_961205895.1). Taxonomy (NCBI): domain Eukaryota; kingdom Metazoa; phylum Arthropoda; class Insecta; order Lepidoptera; family Noctuidae; genus Mythimna; species Mythimna pallens. Next base: position 23,929,360 of record OY540828.1, on the reverse strand, counting down.
AGAATGTTTTCATAAAAACTTTAACACCCGGAAAATGGTATTTTTAGGTAAGTTTTGAATAACTATTAATGAAAATCATTATTATTTATTTTGATTAAAAGAAGAAATTGTTGCCAAGTTTCAAGTTTATTAACCCAAGAAATAAAAATCCTCCATTCAATCTTTAAAAACCGTTAAATTATTCTATTGGTGCATGCTTTCAACTATATTGGTGCATGGAATAAGATTTTGCATATAAATGAAATTCCCCTTTTCATCCCCTTATAGGTTTAATTCCCAAAGTCCTCTTACTGCTCGCCTACTTCATAAAAGGAAGCCTTGTGCAAAATTTCATGTTCATAGTCCCAGTAGTTTCAGCTGTGCGTTGATACGTCAGTCAGTCAGTTTCTCCTTTTATGTATACCTATATAGATAGATAATGGCTAATTTTCTGTGTCTGTTACTTGCATTATCTGACCGAAATAAACACTGAACCGTGAACTTTTTAGATAAATTAAGTGAGTCGCACACACAAGTTTACAAGTCAAAAGAAAGTATATTTTATTTTAGCTAAAGTGAAGGAAAGGAAGTCAGATGACGAAAGTTAAGGCTAGCTACTTTAACAAATTTCTTCGCCTGTTTTAGTCTCAACAGTCTACAGTATTACCAGTAGATGAAACAAAACCATACGCATTTATAGTCATACTAATAAATAACCTACCAGCATGCGGCTTGCTAGATTCTGGTACCGCAGTAATAATCATAGGCAACGCTTTTGGAACGCTGATCGTTACTGCGAATTGGAGACTAAACGCCTTTGTCCTCCATTAGACAAATCGAAACAGTTCAGACTGAACTGTTGCGATTTGTCTAATGTCTACTAACTAACCTATTAGCTGACTCGGCAAACGTTGTTCTACCATATTAATTAATTTAGAAGACTAAAATGGGAGATCGGGGTAGGACAGTAAAAAATAGCCTACGACTTATTCTCAGACCTATCTCAGTAAGAGACCCCGCAAACTGCAGACTTTCGATCGGCCGATAGTTTGGTTGGTTGCTTAATCAGTATGAAGCCAACCTTTTTTCCGATCGATTCTGAACCGTACAGCATACACAAAACTATCGTAATAAAAATCGGTCAAGCCGTTTCAGAGTAGTTCGATAAAAACACTGCGACACGAAATTTTTATGTATTAGATATTTTATATTCTGTTTAACATTTATTACTATCATGCACGGTCGGTTCTCGGCCCCCCTGTCTGTTCTGTAACAACGTATATCCTATTCTAGTTAGCAACCTATGGGGATACCCCCCATACTCCATTAGTGCAGGTGTCCTGTACGATGTGGGAATACAAATGAAGCATTATCATCGATATGAGCTAACAAATGGTTTACTACTACGAATATAAAAACCTTGGTAAATCGTTCGGGACTTTTGGACCAAGAAAGGGTGTAGTTAAGAATCTCTGCCTATGAGTTGATCTTTGTTAAATGACTGATAATATCTATTATTCCTGAATTCAATATATCGAACCTTTTCAAGTAAATCATCGATAGAGAGAATTTACCTTTACGTCATTATCATCTTCCTGCCCTTATCACGTGTTATTTGGAATATTTTTCTTCCATTGTGTCCTGATACCTGTCATGCTATCACTAACTTCCTTTTCTTACATATCACTCTTCACACCATCCATACATCTTTTCTTTGGCCTCCCTCTCCCTCTCCATCCATCTACATGTATCCTCATAACTCTTTTAATAACATGTGTTTCATCCCTCCTCTTTACATGACCATACCAAGACAAACGATAATTTGCCTTTACGTGTCGTTCATCATCAGAAGATGAATTCCATTCGGCCCAGAAAGAGGTAGCGAGATGATTGTAACGAAGACTGGTTCGAGACGGCGCGTGAGAAAAATGTCTAGAAGGAATTGGGGGAGGCCTTTACCCTGTAGTGTAACGGTAATGGGTAGAAAGTGTAGTGGACCAATTTAAATCATACCTTGATCAACTACGGATATTTTATACTCATTATTTTAGGTTAATGACCGCACACAACCTGCTACTTGTAAATAGACCTTAATATTTTTACAACTTCATGTTTTAAAGACCTTATAATGTCAGCGACCCTTGTATGAAATCTATACATATTTAACTGTTTTTCTTTTCTGTTGCTATATATTAAGTGACTTGAGATAAAAAATAATTGGTATTTTATTATTTATTTTTAAGGATTTTATCATTAAATTAAAAAACAATAAGTATTTGAAACTAAGCTCAATATAAACATGAAAATAATAAAATTGATAGGTAGGTAGGAACATAACTTGTTTTGGTAAATGATCTGATGTTATACCTAATCAAACATTGAAAAAATATACCTAATTGTGATTCTATTATTATCATTGTTTTGCAATTTATGGCATTCCAGCGATTGAAAAATGGACTTGTTATTTTCTATATTATCTTAATATCCAAACCAAACCAGAATTAGTTCGTCTTTTGATTATACACAATTTTGGACATTGCATTTTAGGCCCCTCGCCCACGGCGGCTTTCTGTAGCGATGCTGTATCGCATTCGCATCGATACAGTCGCGCGTTAGTAGCGCGTTGTCATCTTCTCTACAGCGCTTGCAAATGTGACTAACGCGTGTTAGTAGCGATGCTGTCGCGCACTTGCGAAACGCGCGACAACATCGCTACAAAAAGTTGCCGTAGGCGAGGGGCCGTTCAAATATTTTGATAAATTTGACATGATAAGAAAAAAAGTGTGTTAAAAATGCCACTATCGAACACTCATTAATGGAAAATGTAGGTATGAGATAAACGTCCAGAATATAGCTACATCATTGTGACCGATGTAACCAACTCGCACTTTTATCTTAACAAGCTGCTGCTAGCGGCTTTGCCGATGTGAAAGTAGAAAATTGTCCCAAGGGAACATACACCCAGGATAAAAAGTACCCCATGTGCTATTCTAGGACATGGTCTACCCGTGTGCCCACTTTTATACACATATGTCCAGCCGTTCGAGCACGAAGAAGTAACAAACATACACAAAAAAATTATAATATTATTGTGAAGTGTGATATTATCTGTCTTTAAGACATATTGAGAATTGACAACCAACATATAATTACAATGACATTTGAAAGTAACGGAAAATGTTACGCTTCAGAGATTCAGGAGTAAAAAGACCACATTATGCATGGTCTGCATGCAGGAGAACTCAATTAAAACAGGCCAAGTGCGAGTCGGACTTGCGCACGAAGGGTTCCGTACTACAATATTAAAAACGAGCAAAAAAAAAAATGTCGACGAAATAACGTTTCTTGTACGGGAAATCCCCTTTAATTTTTAACTTTATTTTAATTTTACTATTTGTTGTTGTAGCGACAATCGAAATACTCATTCAGTGTAAATTTTAACTCTACATTTTACGGTTTATGAAATACAGCCCGCTGATAGACAGATGGACGGACAGACAGCGGAGACTTATTAATAGGGTCCGTTGGCATCTTTCGGGTACAGAACCCTAAAGATAGTTGCAAACCAAAGTCCCAACCAAGGTGACCTTCCTAGATTCTATGTAGACATTTCCATTTCCTCGTGTAGACAGCAGTTGTAATCCATGACCTTTAATGCCCTTGGTTGGGAGGCGCGTTTTCCCAACCATCGAAGGTGTTGGCGTCCATGTAACCGCAACACAAACCAAACGGTTAAAGACTATGTCGAAGACACGCTTGTTTGGCAATGACTGCTTCTGCACATGTGGCCCCCTGGTAGCTCATAATATTGTGTACATCTATCTATTAACTGCTCCACATTTGTTGTAATATATACATTTTCTTTTTTCTTTTCTTCCTACACATTGCTTTTGCAATATTTTTTTTATTATTAGACGTCAACCACCATAAATTCGTTAGTAATTTTCTTTTGTTGTCATGTCATTTATTGATAATTGTATATTATTTGTATATTAGATAATTGTAATTATTTATTTTTCTTGTTTTATTTTTTTTATATAGCTTCTTTTTTTTTTAATGTGAATGTGAGAACACTGTGGACTTCGCGAATTCTTAGGTTACTTCCTATTACGACCCACTTTTTTTTTTATTAATATGATTATTTTTATTGGGTACAATATCGACTAGTCTACACTGTTCTTACATAATGTCTATTAATACTGTAATATGAAAATATTGTAAACAATCACTTTTAAAAGAGTAACCATGGAGTTTCTTTCCGGTCTCCATAGGAAACGACCAATTTGGAACCGTGCACTAGCTTCTGACGTTTTATAAGTGCCCATGTAGGCCTATGTGAAATAAAAACTTTTGACTTTGACTTTGAAACACACAAACCAAGGTCACCTTGGTTGGAACGCTAGTTTGCAGCCGTCTGGTCAGCCCTTAAATATGGGTCCACATTGGCCAACACGCTGATGTTATTAGTCATACGGTAGTTGAAGATTTCCTGACATCAACCCTCTGAACAGTAACTGATTAGTAGGTAAGTTAGGATAAAAAAGATAATCTGGCTTTTGTTAGCATTTTATCATTATCTAAAAGAACATCCGGCAATCGTTTCCAAGATAGTTGCTACTTCGCTAGACAATAAATAATAATCGATCACTATTTTGACAATAGAACTAGTAGATACTGATAATCTTAAAGAAGCAAACAATACTGTATGTGTCGTACTTAAGATATTTATTGGTTATGTTGCAATGGAAATGCCTATGCTCGGAGTTTCCTTGCGTGATCGAATCAGAAATGAAGATATCTGCAGGAGAACTAAGGTTTTCGACATAGCACGAAGAGTCGCCAAACTTAAGTGACAAGGGGCAGGCCACATTGCTCGCAGAACAGATGGCCGTTGGGGCCGAAAGGTTCTGGAGTGGCGACCGCGTACCGGAAGACGCAGTGTTGGAAGTCCCCCTACAAGGTGGACCGATGACCTGGTGAAGGTTGCGGGAATCCGAGAAGGATGCGAGACGCACAGGACCGTTCATTGTGGCGACATTTGGAGGAGGCCTATGTTCAGCTGCAGTGGACGTCTATCGGCTGAAATGATGATGATGATGATGTTGTATAACCAAATATGTCCAATCTATTGATAGATAATATTTCCAATCTCGTTCCGAAAATCGTCGATATTGCAGAATTTTATTCATTAAAATGAATTAGTTTAAAAATGAAAAATGCTTAGCATAATACATAAGAATACTGAGAAGAACCTTGAACCAATGAAGTACGTAAGTCAGTTCATTCATTCATTCATACTCGAAAAATACGATTAAAACAAACTGAAACATTTGATTACTAGCTACCTAGTTACTTAGCTAGATATAATTAAAAATGTTCTGCTGACACAGGCACTATCCATAAAGGAAGACACCGCTTACTAGCTAAGGCTAACTACACCAATTTAATTTAATTTATAGCTCAAGAGAATAATTAGGTAGCTATTAGACAAAAGCCAAATCTTTTCAAATGTATTGTCTAAATATTCGAAAAACAACTCGATAAGAATTAAGTGATAAAATAAATAAACTTTACCTCCGTTTATGTACCGGCACTATTTATAAACAAAAATATAAATCATAAGGCGTTTAGTTTTCCATTACTGAGCAACTTTTCAACCACAATCGACGTCAGCACAAATTGATGGGGCCCTCTAGGGTCGATGCCTGCCAGGGCTACGAGAATATTTGAAAGAATCACTACGGCCCCGGAACGTAAAAGGCAACTGAAGGAACATGGATGGGTTTAAGTCAGTTAAAGTCTGACACAACGTCTCGCTCCACCCAGAGCATAAGATATTTATTGATTTTCCACCCTCAAAAAAGGCAGGTCGTCAACAGGAAGAATGCTATTCAATATTCTTGACAAGAAAACTAACAAGGAGAACGATATTCGCATACAGATTATTTTTCCTAGCCTTTCCGTAATAGAAAGTGAAGTAGATGCTAATTTGCTAAGAGCAATTTTTTATAACTTAGGCAATTTGGGGCTGAGATAATCAAGCAGGTCGATAAAGCAGATACATCATTTCAGCCGAAAGACATAGGCCTCCCCCAAGTGTCACCATAATGACCACTACTGTGCGTCTCGCATCCATCGGATTCCCGTGACCCTCACAAGGTCGTCGGTCCACCTTGTGGGAGACCTTCCAACGCTACGTTTTCTGGTACGTGGTCACCATTCCAGAACCTTTCGTCCCCATCGACCGTCTGTTCTGCGAGCAATGTCCTTTACCCACTGCCATTTAAGTTTGGCGATTCTTTAGGCTATGTCTGTAACCTTGGTTCTCCTGAGGATATCTTCATTTCTGATGTGATCACGCAAGGAAACTCCGAGCTTATCCCTTTCCATTGCCCTTTGAGTGAAAGTAGATACGACTCCTAAAAACTGCTCAGCAAAGCCAAGGCTAACCACGCACCGCCCGTTGGCGAGATAAGTAGCAGACATTGTTGTATTGTTGTCAACAGCAGAATTTGGATGTGGCCGGCACAGGACGCATGGGTATTGGTACAGGCTAAACAGCAGCCGAAGCTCAGCAATGGACGAAGTTAGACTGTGGATGATCAATAACCAAGCTTGAAAGATAGATGGCAAGACTAATTCTCAACATCGACGCATAAAAATATCCAGATACACGCGCTGCTAAGGAGTAGTAAAGTCATTGCAGTGTATAACTAATTTTTACTGTAATTATTTTACACAATAGTTTCTCAATCACGTTTCAATACTCTACGGTTGGTGCAGTAATTGAGCGATTGGCTGCTACGAAACAAATATTTGTGTGGCATATTGTTTTCCCGGGTCTGGGTATCTTGTTTATGTCAGTTTTACATGTTTGTGAACGCACCCAAGAGGCCAAGACACATGTGTAGTTCCTTGTGTGGGGCAACGTATCATATAAAAAGGAGGAAGGGGGGAACTACGCTACCTATTGAAAATATCGTAAGACTTCGATTTTCCTCCTATAATCCGCTTCAAAACCAATAACACAACATGATGACAGCAAGTCATTCATGGAGTCGGATTTTTTTTATTATTATTAATTCGCTTGCGTTTGAATACTATTTCACCGAGCACTAGTTTATATCAAACAAAAAATAATAACTTTATCTGTTTTTCTGTTATCCCTTTAATTTCGGTTTCTGGCGAAACTGGAAATGGAGCCAAAAATAAGGTTTCGGTTTCCAAAAAAACCGTGTTCCAGTCGGAACAAATATCTACCATGATATATGTTTGCAAAAGCAGGAAATTGATGTTTGAATTAGATACAACAATATGTAAGCTATGTTCAACATGAGATCTACCTACATTGCCAGAATAACATCCCGAACACTTAAGTCAAGCACCACTACTGTTGAATAAGATCATCATTTCCTTGAAACATTTAATAATATAACATGATTACTGCTAAACGGACGGATGGTTCGAACAATCCCACAGCTCTAGCGGGCATCGGCCGCCTTCGATTTTGGTGACATCTCTCTGAGGCGCGCGTAGAACACAATGCGCGATCCACTTGGGTTTGGTCCTTATCGGACGCCCGGTGGCCGGGAATCACCCAGCGACTCCCGATACCCGGAATGCCTCTAACGGTGGCGACTGGTCCGTAAGAACGTCCCCTTTCTCACGGGTGCAATGCAACCACCTCCTTCGCTCGCATTACTGTCGCAGAAGGAGATGACTGCTTTCCATTCCCTCCCCCGAACCAGACCTAGAAGCGAGAATTCACCGCCGCCGATTGCCTGCGCGAAGACATAGTGGTGTCCCCTAGGCGTTCTGCACAATGGTGACACCCGGGCGATTCTTCCCGCCGAATCAGACACACAGAACCTCTCGAAACAACCATATCTGGTAAGGACCTGCGTCAGGCGGAACGTGAGAATCTGGCGCCTCTGTAGCCACTCCTCAAAGAGGGGACTTACCGCTGCGACTGTGGCGTGCACGTTGTCGACACTCCTCAAAGAGGGGACTTACCGCTGCGACTGTGGCGTGCACGTTGTCGACACTCCTCAAAGAGGGGACTTACCGCTGCGACTGTGGCGTGCACGTTGTCGACACTCCTCAAAGAGGGGACTTACCGCTGCGACTGTGGCGTGCACGTTGTCGACACTCCTCAAAGAGGGGACTTACCGCTGCGACTGTGGCGTGCACGTTGTCGACATGTGTGACGTGTGGCGCTGGGTTGCGACAGTCGTTATTTCCATAACACTATGAGACTGCGCCGGTGCTGTCCGCTATGCCGAGATTTGTCGCAGCAGTGGAGTTTCGCCCATGCGGCGTCGCACTTTCATGCTCCACTCGTACATTTATGTAAGGACTCCTCCTCTTTCTTGCGTGGTATTCCGCAATGCTGAGGGTCGTGAGAGCTGCTTCGTCACTTTCATTTTTATAATGTTCCTCCAGAGACAGGAATAGATTCCTGTTTCTAGCGGTATGAAAAGCCATGTGAGAGAGCGGTGCGGATCTGGTCGGACCAAGATATTGGACTGCGCCCGTGAGGCCTTTTTCCATCTGCTTTACCGGTCACGATGAGCCTTTCGAGGTTGCCGCCGTCTTTCCTTGCAATGTGACCGAAGTATTGCAAAATCTTGCGAAGGCAATCGGACGACAAACGCGAGGAGATTTTGAGTGTGTAAGGGTTAAGTTATTATTATCATGCAAACGATCAATACAAAAACCTATTCACTAATTTAACATTATATATAATAAGAACAAAAATTGCTTCCCAAACAGATTAGCCGTGTTCTCATTCAGTATGACCTTAATGAACTTTGATTTGAGTAATCAAATACTTAGGTACTTATACTACAAAATACAACATCGAAGGTTAATTAAATAGGCATGTATATGTATACCTATTTCATATACATTCAAATAATACGTTTGTACAGAATTGGCAAATAATATAATTTGTATGCGTCACTAAACTAGGCTCATAGCAACTAGTTCTACCCACCAAGTTCACATCCAGAATATTAAAAAAAAATACTATACTTTTTATCAATAAGTGTTAGCCAAAAATTCTAAAACTTAATTATGTCTAAAAATTCCGCGTTGCTTGACACAAATACACTCGGAAAGGGCTTGTTAAACGCCGGAACAGACCGTGTTGCTTCCGCAAGTAAGCCAATAATCCTATTCTGGTTGCATGTTGGTCAATCGGCCAATGACCTAGGACACGGTTCAACTTTAAGTAGTTAATAAATAACCCATATAAGAAGTTAGGTCACTTTTATTATCCATAGTACCGAAGGACCGAACATTGAAATCTTATCAGTGTTAAATTGTTGCGTCCATTTGAAGATAATGGCTCAACGACCTGTTTAAAAGCGTAGTAATTACACTCTTGAACTCAGTACTATTACTGGTTTGCATATAGATAAAAGTAAAGCGTCTTTAAAGCAACATTAGAAGAGGCGTTGGTAGTGGAAAAACCCAAACGCGTTATATAAGAACTCATTTATCCGAAACCATCTACAAATTTGACAAAACCAATATGAAATTACGATTACAACTTCATACAAAACCGAGTTCTATATTTACAATATCAAATATTATCACTTCATTGAGAATAATATTTATTAGGGTTAGTATTTTTAAGCGTTTTAGCTGTTTTAAGCGCCCACATTATTTGGATTCACGCCTGACTTGCGTATCGAAGCCCTACGTTGTTGCCAAGAATAGTGTACCCGAAATACAATACTGGTTATAACCAAAACAGTGGCAAAGGTCGATCGCCGCGGCCGTAGATTACAAAACATTTACGGACTGAGTGACAAATCATATGACATATAATTTGATCTAATATAGAGTGCCTCATTTCATGTTTCCTCTTTAAAGATTTCTTTGACAGAATGAAGCAAAGCAAAAACTATGGTATTATTTTAAACATTCTTCAATTGGTAGAATTCTGAGTTTAATAATACTTAACGTAATCAATCATAGACTAGTGGTGGCCTAGTGGTAACGGCACTGACGAGTTTTAGGTCGTGGGTTCAAACCCAGCCAGCCTGCTCTTAAAACGGTGAAGGAAAACATCGTAAGGAAATCGGCATGTTCAAGAACAAAAAAATTCTAAGACATACGACATCCACCAACTCACACTGGGCCCGCGTGGTAGAATGCGGCCCATTCCCTCTCTTGGAGAAGAGGTTTGAGTCCCAGCAGTGGTAACATTAAAAGGCTGATTATATTATGCTATGCTATAATCAATCATACTCAATAGGTTTTTTAACTTGTAGATTTTTAACACACCATAATTTACAAATACATATATGAATTCTTGTAGTCTACACGTTGATGTAAAAACAGAAACACAACAAGAAAAGAAAGGCCTAAAACAGCCAGGTCACGAGTATACGTGTGTAAATATTTGACCTCCTAACAGCCAGATGGAGGGCCAGCTTCAAGTATAGCTATGAAAAGGTAACACACGATGGTAAACCAACAATTTACAATATTAGGGTCAAGCTACTTAATCGAAACTTGACACCAATGCGTGGTAAATTGAAAGTTTAACCAACTAACCACCTTAGTAGCAGCACAGAATATGTAATAGTCTAACAGACACGGGCGGGCTCTAGTATAATCTACATTTTTAAGTAAGTAGGTATAACCAAAATCGGGCGAATGGAAGGGCCATTTTTTCGTCTAGTCTTGTTCAGTTGCCACTATAGCATGTAAGGCTAACGAAATGTTTAATTTGTACATACACTACAGTAATGCATCCAACAAGTTTTCGCTTTTAAAATAGTAGCTAGCATTGTAACGTTTTGACATTCAGTTTCAACCTAATTAGTGTCACAGATTCGATTCGCTTGTACTTGCTAGAGTACATTTCTGGTAAGAACTGTATATTCCAGTCATTACATTACATTGTGGTTCTTTATACGTCACTCTACATTTGTAGATACTGTGATATCGAAGGAGTATTATTCTGTATTGCCCTTATTAACTTGTAAACTGGCAAGATAATGATACTATTTAAGCCCCTAACTCCCGAGCAGTGCCTTATAAATAACAGTGACTTTCTGAAACCTACTCTTTATGTATTTCCTATTTTTACTTCAATTATTATTTAATCATTTCTGATTAGCAAACAGCGAGAAATAACGTATTGTTTTCCTTTACTCCAAAATTAGCGTGCAATGAAACTCAGTAGCGTGAAAGGATCAATAGTTTTTATACTCTCTAAACACACAAGCACAAACTAGTAGGTCACACGTAACAAAGTTACTTGCACACTATTATCTAAGTTTTTATTTTCTGAATGCCAGTAGTTCTTGCTAATCTAATCTGATATTGATTTTGATAAAGAGTCACGCTTGTGCTCAAAGTCTATACAGATGTTTGATAACGGACGACCACGATTTCGTCAATTGGAAGTTATATATAAGAACACTATTAAGAGATTTTACTATGAGTATTCTTAGTCTGTTGTCTATCGTGGAAAGTTCTAAGTTATTGGCATAAAAATATGTGACACATCTTGGCTGGACGTGACTTAAAACATTAGATCACATTAATATTATCTCATCATCTTCCTGCCCTTGTCCCGTGCTATTTGGGGTCGGCGCAACACGTTTTTTTCTTCCATTCTGACCTATCACTCATCATGCTATCACTAACTTCCTTTTCTTTCATATCACTCTTCACACAATCCATCCATATTTTTTTTAGCCTCCCTCTTCTTCTCCATCCATCCACATGTATGCTCATAACTCATTTAGTAATATGCGTTTCATCCCTCCTCATTACATGACCATACCAAGACAAACAATTCCCCTTCAACTTTTCAGTCACTGGCGCCACTTTCAAACTTCCTCTAATATACTACTCATTTTTCACTTTATCCATTCTCGTCACACCACACATCCATCTCAACATTCTCATCTCCGCTACATGCAATCTTTTTTTATCGGTCTTTTTCTCAGCCAAACATTCTGATCCATACAGATGACAAGTCTTATCACGGCTTTGTAGATTTTACCCTTCAACTTGAAGGGCATCCGTGGGTCACAAGTTGTTCCAGTGACCTGTCGACATTTCATCTATCCTGAATTGATCCGATGTTTTACGTCTCGGTCTACCTCGCCATCTCCTTGGATAAGCGACCCGAGGTACCGAAAGTCGGAGCAGATCGGTATGGGCGTTCCAGCGAGAGCTAAGGGCACAGGACCGCAGAGACCTCCGAAATCACAGAACAAGTATTCGGTTTTCATTCCGCTCAATTTTTGACCAACACTCTCCAGCCATCACACTAATATCTATAAAGGCTAAATGTTACGTGTGTATGTTTGTTACTTCTTCACGCTCGAATGGCTGAATGGATTTCGATGAAACTTGGTACACGGGTATATCATGACCAGTGATCGGAATTAGGTAGAGTTATTCATGTACTCGCATCGAAATGTTGATATTAATATGGATCTTCCCGGGATTTCTAATGAAAAATCCCGTGTGGCCAACAATATTACAAATAAATAATAATAAAAACCTCAGGGATAGACAAGACAAATAAAAAAAAAAGATAATTAACATACAATTTTTATTTGTATTTTTCATTGAAAAAGATCACTCTACGTCAACTGAGGTGAGGTGAACAAATTTATACACTTCCTCCTTCTCGTCATTAATGCAGGAAGAATTTTTTTCCGCTATATTTTTGATAATGTCATTAAAAAAAATCTGCTCTTTAAAATTAACCTCGGGATTCGAGGCATATCCACTTTGTCCTTTAGCTGTATGAAATCGGTGTAAGTACATGTTTAACTCTACCTAATTCCTACCTCTGATCCTGGCCTATCCTATCCAGGAAGTATGTTCTCTTGGGATAATTTTCTACTATTACACGAGCGAGGCCGCTGACAGCTGTAAGCTATAAACCATCTTCGAGTTCCAGAAAGATACTCATCCGCGAATAAAACCAACATCGAGACGTATATCCTCACTGTTTTAATCAATCCGGGTGCATGTGTAACAATTACAGAGTATTTAAATAATTATGAAATTCGATTTAAGCTCAGATTATAGTCTGAAAACGTAACCATTTTTTTGTAACCGTTTGCACGCTGTATTATACAGCGTGTTACAAAAAAATTGTAATCTATATTGTCTGGGTAATCATTACAAAGACAATAATAAGCGACATTGGACATCAGCAGTTATCTATATATAAAGGAGAAAGTGACTAACTGACATATCAACGCCTAGCCGAAACTACTGGGACTAGAAGCGTAAAATTTGGTACAATTTTTCCTTTTACGTAGTTTTTGACGTAGATGAAGACAAAGAGAGGATTTTCCAAAATTCACTCCCTAAGGGGATGAAACAGGGATCCTAAGTTTGTATGGAGAAACCTACTTTTACACAAGCAAAGCCGCTGACAAAAGCTAGTTTATTACATAACAATTAAATAACAAAATATTATAAAGAAAACAATAATATTATCAATTTCTGTACCTAATCTAACTTAAAAGTAACGATGACAAACACTTTTTGAGTTAAATGCTGAATCATTGTGCAGATCACTCTGCGGGTCAACCCAAGGAAATCCACCCAGTATATGTATAGGCCAATAAAGGCTGTTATAGATTTAAAAAGTATTACTTTATTATTCTGTAAAACTATTTAAGTATTTTGTTTGGTAGTTTCAATGGTTATCTTATATAGCTGCATAAGGAAACCAAAACAAAACGAGAAACGAGACTAGTATGATCTACTTTCATCAGAAGTAATGGAGGGTATGAAAGTATTTTAGTACCACTGCTAACCTTATGAAGATGACGCACATATACTTCTTTTTATTGCGGCCTACAGGTTTATTTTCTCATAAAAACGCCTGCAGGTAACTGGGAAGACCAGTGTACATTACGTAGGTAAGCAAGTAAGTTTGTGCGTCATACCAAGTCCTGTCTTATTAGGGTTCCGTACCACAAAAGGAAAAAACGGAACCCTTATAGGATCACTTTGTTGTCCGTCCGTCTATCTATCAAGACCCTTTATTTCAGAAACGCGTGGAGGTAGCGAGTTGAAATTAAAACCATACACTAAGTTCTGCGGTCCCTTGAAGCTGTGAAAAAATTATGTCGCAAAAAACGTGTATTTCGACCCAGACTGCTAAAATTTCACATAAAGCAAGGTCTCATAGCACAAACATAGAAAAAAAATCTGAAAACTGTAAATTTGCAGTTACGTCACAAAAAAAACTTTTTTGCTCTTCGGAAAAATCTTCGTAACTTAAAAACACTTTGAATGGCAATGGTTTGCTAATTCTTTGGGTAAAGAACGAGCCAGCCCTCTGGTCACGCAAAGTGTCGATCAGTCAGCTTGAAATTTCCTTGAAAAGGAGAGGCGTACTCGGAACCCATGACCATTCCCGAATTGAGTTACGAAGATTTTTCCGAATCGCAAAAAAAGTTTTTTTTTTGTGACATAACAATAAATTTACTGTTTTCAGATTTATTCCTATACCTGTGCTATAATACCTTGCTTTATGCCAAATTTTAGGATTCTGGGTCAACGGGCAGTACCTTATGAATTTTGATTCCCTTGCGAGTGTCGAAATGTACGTTTTTTACGACATAAACGGCCGTATCTTTTTTCTTCGTTAACTTAGAAGTTTGATTTTTTTTTACAGCTTCAAGAGATCGCAGACCTAAGTATATGGTTTTAATTACAACTCGATACCTCCACGCGTTCCTGAGATAAAGGGTCTTGACAGACAAACAGACGGACCACAAAGTGATCCTATAAGGGTTCCGTTTTTTCCTATTGAGGTACGGAACCCTAAAAACTGGCCAAGAGCGAGCCGATCTCGCGCACCAACGGTTCCGCCCCGTCCGTAGCAAAAAACTGCAAAAAATACCACGTTTGGATGGAAGCCCCACTAAAATATTTATTTTATTCTGTTTTTAGTATTTGTAGTTATAGCGGCCATCATAAACACATCATCTATGAAAATTTCAACTATCTAGCTATCACAGTTCATTAACAGTTCATGGCTCTACTTCTACTACTTCAGGCTCGCTGTCCGTCTGCCTGGTAACAGACAGACGGACAGCGAAGTGATAGCAATAGGATCCCGTTTTTACTCTTTGGGTGCGGAACCTTAAAAAATATTTATGACGTTGCCAGTGCAATTCTGCATGGTAATGCCACCCAGCACTTACGTGTGACCCCTTGATCGTTAGCTAAACGACCATCATTATAACACCCACTACGAGTAATGGTAGGTACTCTATAAATGGAGGAACTAAATGGATTTATGAATGCAAAGAGTTAATGAATGATGATAGGAATTTAGATTTGAGTATTGTAGGTGCAGATTTCTACCCACAGAAGCCATGAAGGGTAAATTCTCCCCAAGGCAAACAATTGAGAGCAGTGGTGGCCCAGTATTGTTGGTGCAGATTTCTACCCACGGAAGCCATGAGGGGTAAATTCTTCCCAAAGCAAACAATTTAGAGCAGTGGTGGCCCAGTATTGTAGGTGCAGATTTCTACCCAGGAAAGCCATGAAGGGTAAATTCTCCCCAAGGCAAACAATTGAGAGCAGTAGTGGCCCAGTATTGTAGGTGCAGATTTATACCCATGGAAGCCATGAGGGGTAAATTCTTCCCAAGGCAAACAATTGAGAGCAGTGGTGGTCCAGTATTGTAGGTGCAGATTTATACCCATGGAAGCCATGAGGGGTAAATTCTTCCCAAGGCAAACAATTGAGAGCAGTGGTGGCCCAGTATTGTAGGTGCAGATTTCTACCCACGGAAGCCATGAGGGGTAAATTCTTCCCAAGGCAAACAATTTAGAGCAGTGGTGGCCCAGTATTGTAGGTGCAGATTTCTACCCACGGAAGTCATGAGGGGTAAATTCTTCCAAAGGCAAACAATTGAGCAGTGGTGGCTAGTAGGACGTTATAGGGTAAACACGAAACAAAAATAAAAAAAGAAGCAAAAATGTAGTTTTGTGCCTCATGGCTGCACAAAAATAGTTCCAGTTCAGCATAAATGTCAGACAACTAGTGCCTGACGCTGGTTTTCAACTGAACCTGAGCAAAAAAAAAAATGCAAAATCTCGAGCTCGTCTTCCTATTTTCTACTGGCCTGTTGGTTTAGTGGTTAGTGGCCCTGACTGCTATGCCGGAGGTCGTGGGTTCGATTCCCACCCAGGACAAATGTTTGTGTAATGAGCACGATCATTTTGTTCTGTGTCTGGGTGTAATTTATCTATATATATATGTATGTATTTAGAAATATATAAGTAGTTTTATCAGTTGTCTAGTACCCATAACATAAGCTCTGCTTAGCTTGGGACTAGACGGCGTTGTGTGATAGTGGATTATATTATATTATATTTTTTCGTCTCTCTTCTATTTCGTCAACCACAATTCAACAGTTGCTCCCTAAAATTATGTATATTCTACTACCTATTACGTCTGTCAATATTATCGTTTGGTCTAAAGTAATAGACAAAACTAACGCACTGTTTAGCCCAACATTGCCAGTTACTTGCATAACAATTAAAACAAACAACGGAATGTCACGCGGCTCTTAACTGACTGCCAATTAAATTTCTCTCTTTTCTTTGCCATAGAGAAAATGGTTCTAGAATAACTAACTTACCAACTGATAAATAAAGATAATTATGTTTTGAAACGATTGCAGTATTCGTAAAACCAGTAGTAAAGTTTATATTGGTCACGTACTCTTTATAGTTATCAGTCAATGTGACTCAGATAAATTTGCAAAGACGAAAGGAAGACTGCTTAAAATATTTTAGACATTATTTATTTCCATTTTAAACAAAAGCAAAAATATGGCAAAGCTCTATATATAACCAGATACAAATTGTTTAACTTTTAGCCAATGCTGATCTAGGCAACTGCACTGACGAGGAACAGAGCCCCCATCTCTCTCTTGCTTTTATTGGCTGGCTTAAGTGGAGATTCAAAAGAGCAAACGTACTTGGCAGATGGATTTATAATCCAGTAAGATGCTGGTAAGGACCTTGAGCGTACTTCCGGGATTGTCTTGATAAACGTGGTATAACTCTCCACTTATCATGAACTGCAGAATCTATTGCCGTCTTGTTGCTACGCCCCTTTTGTTCTTCGTGCTGTTTTTTGGACCCAGAACCCGGGAAGTGTGCAAATGGCCTCCTGCCTTTTTTTATCGATATAGGTAACAACATTGTTCAAGCAGGGGTCGTAGACATCTTTGCTTTCCATAGGTCACAATAGTTTCCCATCAACCGAGGTTTATCCTTGGGTGCGCTTGCATATCCCGTACAGGGATAATGGTCTAATTACTTGTTTATCAGAAGAGGACTAGTGAAGAAGAAAGAAAAGACAGTGCAACCCGTACATGTTGGTGAGTGTGTGTGTGAGTGAGTGTAACTGCACACCCATGTTTATAATATGAAGAACTGAGAGTGAGGTTATAAACGAAAATATAAAACAGAACAAAAAATAATCTATTAATCCTAGTCCTGCGACCGTAGTACAAACTGGTAATAGTTATATCTGCCATATTGGAGACGCAAAGATTGACGACGACCAGGTTGCAATTTTTGTTGCATAATTTCACAACTCTAGTTCACGCTCGCTATTATTATCTATAAATCGATTCCAATGAAATTGTTAACCTCGTAATGCCAATGAGATGACCAGTTAATGATACAACAAATAACTGGTTTTGAATTAGCGGTTCTAAGTTTGGGTATATTTGATACAGAAAACTAGCTTCTGACAGCGGCATCGCCCACGTGTAACTGGAAAATCGTACTAAGGGAACAAACTCCTGGAATAAGAAGTATCTTACGTTCAATTCCAGGCCATGGTCTAAACGTGATACCATCTAAATCCGCTCAGCTTTTCACCAAGATATTAGTGTGATTATTACCGCGCATTATATTTAATGCTTTCTTAAAAGAATCTATATATTGGTATATTATGGGCAGGACCCGTCTGCCCCATGACTAACGAGCTGTGGGCCCGTAAAACACAGAAATGGTGGCCGGACACAGCGACTCGGAGGCGCTGTAAACCACGATGAAGATAGAGAGACGACCTGGATTTCTTCCTTAAGAGTTGGAATTAGGAAGCGAGGAACCGTGGTCGTTGGAGGGAATGGAGGGAACCCTTTTCCCATCATTGGGACAATACGAGTTAGCTATAATAATAATGAAATAGTATATTATATACTGTTATTTATACAGGCAAAAACTTAATTCAGTTGACTTCCCAAAGAAAGAAAACGGTATATAAGTATTCGGCCGAAAAAAATAAATTACACAGTTCGAAGCCAGCTTGGACTTGGAACTTTAAATGTATGGAAATGTTGTTGAAAAAATTGAAATAAACTGATACATTTGTGTATATTATACAGCGACCAGTTGTAATTATGCAAAGATCCGACGTCAGTCATTCGATTCAGGTTACGATCACGTGTTAAATCGATTTACCAATCTTTGGTAAATACGATGAGACTGGCAGTAATTCTTTGAGATTATTTTAGTACACTCTATGCGTGCGGCGCTTTGTGCGGTGGATGCGAGAAGCACAGGATCGGTCATTGTGGCGACGCTTGGGGGAGGCCTATGTCCAACAGTGGACGTCTTTCGGCTGAAATGATAATGATGATGATTTTAGTACAGCAAAATAGCCATTAATACTAAAATACGTTAATCCTTTAATCTGTCTTCTCACAGAATCGCGAACTTTATCATCAGCAAACAAATCTAATCCACGGTTGGCCTCCAACCCTGGATTAGATTTGTGCCCTCCTCAGAATATTGTACCTTAGGACGAATAAAATGATAACGACAACGGTGTAGTTTTGACTTCACTGTCATCAGGAGTTTCTAAGATGTAGAGAGAGAGAAAATATTATACCTAAGGCCCAATTATTATTTTTTTCATATTAAGTGATAGTTATGTAGTTTTTACTTCACTGTCGACAGAAGTTTTTCTAAGACGGAAGGTGAAGGAGACTACAACAAACTTTTTTAAAAAGAAAATGATTGATTAGACTTTCTAAAGCTAATTAATAATTGGATCCAAATCATTTGAATTGTGCTCGAGGTACCAACTACATATTTTAATTCTCCACAAACGCAGCTTTTAAAACTTTATGGTTAACTAAATGGTATAGCATTAGTAAGGTTCTAACGATGAACATTATAGCAACTTTTTAGGGTTCCGTAGCCAAATGGCAAAAACCTGGACCCTTATAGATTCGTCATGTGTCTGTCCGTCCGTATGTAACAGCCACTTTTTACTGAAAGTATAAGAGCTATACTGTTGAAACTTGGTAAGTAGATGTATTCTGTGAACCGCATTAAGATTTCCACAAAAAATAGAAAAAAAAAACAATAAATTTTGGGGGTTCCCCATACTTAGAACTGAAACTCAATTTTTTTTTTTCATCAAACCCTTATCTATGGATAGGTCTTCAAAAATGATATT
The DNA here is from genome assembly GCA_961205895.1 of Mythimna pallens. NCBI lineage: Eukaryota > Metazoa > Arthropoda > Insecta > Lepidoptera > Noctuidae > Mythimna > Mythimna pallens. The sequence goes on along the minus strand of OY540828.1, from coordinate 23,909,881 downwards.
GAGGTGACACTTCCAAAGTGGTAAAATGTGTGTGTAACCAAATCCATATTTTTACTTATATAATACTATAAAGCTGAAGAGTTAGTCTCTTTGAACGCGAAAATTTGATGAACTTCTATTTCAACTCGAAAAAATATTTTAGCGTGGCCTATGTAACGAGGTAGGCTATAGGCTATATACAATCATGCTACGATCAATAGGAGCGGAGCAGTAACTAAAGACGCGGGTGAAACCGCGGGGGACAGACCACGGACAACATAAATATAGCTCTCATGTTTTTGAGAAATGCGTTTTGGATGCATCCGAACAAGATTAGTTAGTTAGTAAGCCCATTATGTCCCACTGTTGCCCTGCATTCAAACATAACCAGAGTAGCTTCAAGTTGCAACCCAGAGTCGATCTTTTATAACTCGAGTAGCTACCCCAGAGTTAACCCAACTAACTCTAACTCCGAGCAGTGTAGGTTGGTGTAAGCGGTAGGAATGACAGTTGCTTGGCATTGACAGTTGAACTCTACGTTCGCGTTCAAAAATACGAGCTTCGAGTATCTACCCGATAACATCATTAGAGTTAACTCTAATCTCATTTTTGAACGCAGGGCTGGGCGAACGCCTCTCTCTCCCTTTTCCACACACTTCTGTCCTTAGCCATCATCATTCTTAGAAAAAGATTGAAATCCGATAATTCTAATTAGACTGAGAATCCAAACCACATCAGAGCCCTCAAGTCCGTTCTAGGCCGAGACCATAAAGAGGGACTGACATCAAAAAAACCCTAGTTTACGCCAATGGATAGGACTGCAATCTAGTCTCCAATCTAGAATGTAGTCTCTAGTCAGTAGATGATAAATCTGGAGAACCGATGGGGGAACTAGATGCTACTAGTTCCTCTAGCACCTCATCTAAAATTATTAGAATGCTCCAGCAGCATAATTATGTGCGGTATTTAAACGTGCACTCGGCTAAGGACGTGATGAAAATTGCATTGTCAGAAGGCCGTAGATACGTCTGTGATTTCAAAAGCGGTATTAGCTGGCCTCCTAATCTATTGAAACTCCTTGCTACACTAGGCTTAAGATTAATTGTTAAGATAGCACGGTTGGCGCAGTGTTTGAACGATTGGCTACTACGCTGCGTGTTACGATTTCGATTCCCGCACGTAACAAATTGGTGTTTCGGGTCTGGGTGTCTTGTCTTGTGTATGAGTTTACATGCTTGTGCACACACTAAAATGCTAGGGTAATTCATAGTAAGGGAACATAAAAAAAAGACGGACGGTCGACAGTAAGACAGTTCAGTAAATAAACTGACATGATCTCTATTAATTTTCTTCCTTCCCTGGTCCCATTATTTGGGGTCGGGTCTCCTCACTTTCCTACGCCAACTGGCTCTATCTTGAGTTGGCAACTGGGTTCTCTTGAGGTCCCTTGACCACCAGGTCAATGGTGGACGGCCTCTACCTCTTTTTTGTTCTAGTAGGCGGAGAGCGATTTGAAAACCACGTGGTCCTCACTACGTCTTTGGACGTGTCCATAACAACGAAAGCGATTTTCAGTCATCTTATCAGAGATTAGTGAGACTTTGAAGCTTCCTCGAATGTGTTCATTTCGCACTCTGTCAAGCCTAGTCACACCCCCCGCCGATCTTAGCATTTTCAAATTCGTCGGTATCATAGATCTTTTGTTAATGCGTCTTTTGACATCTATTAATATTATTTAAAAAAGCTTTTATAGCTCGCATTTTTATCGTCATAATTAATTCACATAATCAATTAAGTCGCAAAATCTTTGTTATCACACTAATCAAATAAAATCAAAAGTTTTATGAGTGTGTTTGCATGTTTGTCACCTCTTCACGCTCGAACGGCTGAACGGATTTGGATACAATTTGACACACAGGTAGATCGTGTCCTGGAATAGCACATAGGGTACTTTTTATCCCGGGAGAATGTTACAATTATCTACTTTCACGCGAGGGAAGCCGTTGGTAGCAGCTAGTAACGGATTGGTCACGAAATCACTATTTTAATAGCCCTAAAGACTAAAATAAAGTGATTTAATACTAATTTGTATTACTACAGCTGGATTTTAACAAAATTTGGCACAAGGGTAGAACATGATCATAAGAACAAAAGATACTTTTTATTCTGGTAACAGCTAACTCGGCAAACGTTGTCCTGCCATGTAAACAATTAAAGAAAAAAATGAGAGTGGGGGTAGGATTGTAGAATATGCCTATGACCTATTCTCAGACCTACGAAATATACATATCGTAGCCAGATCTTAGAAATTGATCACTTCATGATATGGCCAAGCAATACTGGCCAGATCGTTTTAAACGTTAAAGTTTCATGATATTTCAATCTTCGTTTGGCTGGTTTGGCCTACTTTCTTTAGACCTTTTATTAACATTGAAATCCTATATCAATGATATGGCCAAATGAGGATTGACATATCATCAAATGTTAATGTTTCAACGATCTGGCCAGTTTAAGTTGGCCATATCCTGAACTGATCAATTCTAAGATCTGGCCACGACATATACAAAAAATTGGTAAAACCGCTGTTGTGTTAGTGGTGAGTGTTGTTTATCAAAATCCGAAGATTTCTAAAAACTGTGACACGAGATTTTTATATATCAGATAAGATTTAGTACGTTCTCACATGATAGCGACAAGAAACATGTAACAGAAATATTTGTAATTGCAAAACATGATTGAAAAGAGTGTCCATGGAGTTTCTTGCGCATTCTTCTCCATAGAGATCTACGCTTTGGAATGTGCAATTAGCATCATTTTTTCTGACAGAATTTTTGAAATTTCAAAAGTGCCTGTAAATGGTTTATTTGAAATAAATGCTTTTGAATCTTTGAATCTTGTTCTCTTGGGATAAAACATTTTTCCATATTCAACAAAGTTCTAAATCAAAACTACGCATATAATTACTGCGGGTTTGTTAAAATTATCTTTTAATTTGGTTTCGGTTAACAATTATCACGGTCGGCGGCCTCAGAATGTAATTGTTTTAAATATACTCTGAATTACTGATAATTCTTGCTTCGGAACACAAAACCTCAACGTGTGGAATGATGCTTGAGTTAATTCTTAAAAAATATTACACGGTCGGTTTTTTAAATTCATTATGCAGTGACACAGTTGATTAAGATCGTATTAATTTTAATAAACTTATGATTAAAATTTTAAGGTCAGTGCCATTTAAAAAACTATGATTTAATATGCCTTTACAATATGAAGTAACGATTAATCATCGAGCGCGTAATTATTTTGTTACAATTTAGTAGGTATAATAAAATGTTTTAGCAATTTTCTAAACAAACGATAATACATGTTCTTTTGATCCGGATTTGTTAAGTTCAATTTGATTGTTAAATTGAACTTAACAAAACCTAAATCATTCTAATTTTAATAGGAAAAAGAAAAATCAGAAATACGATTCTCGATATACCTTCTTTGATCACACAACAGGCCCGGGTAGGTTGTATAAAAGCCGGGAGAGCTTTCTATGTTGCGCACAGGCCATCCTAGATCGACCACCTAAAGTAAGAAACAAGCTGTGGTAAGAACATCACCCACCACCTTCAAACTTCAAAACTTGAATCCCCGGGATGATCTGACACCAGATGAACGTGAATTGCAGTGGCTTATATATAAAGCACTAAATCTGTTGCGCACCCAGGTAGGTCGCTGTAAACACAACTTGGCGATACTGCAATTAACGTAGACCCCTTCAGATGTTTTAAGGCCTTGCCTCTGTTCAGAACATGAACCACAAATTAGTGTCCCAAGTGGGTATTAAGTAGTGGAGGACTTAATAAATGCCACCGATGCTACAGTTAACGTAGCCAACTACTGGGCCCAAACCATTTAAGGAGTTTACCATTCAATCAAAAATAAGAAGAAGAAGAAAAATAAGAGGCAAAAACAAAAAGAAGAAGAAGAAGTTTCTGTACAAATGTATGATTTTAAGGTGAAACTTACGGGCCGAAACGTGGTCGGATTCTCGATAGCTGGCGTTGAATTCAACATTTTTAGTTTATTTTGTTTTTAGTTTAAGGGAGTATTAGTAATTTGCGGCAATCGGACATTCCACTTCACTTCCAGGTTGTTTAGAAGAGATCAGGGAATGCGAATTTTTAGATTCAAGGTTCCAAATTTAATATTTCTTATCTTGGTGTACAATAAAGTGTATATAAGTAAAATAAATAAATAAGACATTATGAGAGGCCATCAAAGGCGAAATTCGGAATCATTGACAAGATAGGTACCTATGTTAGATGATTACACATTCCATAACTATGTCTATCGTATGAATAATATTAATTTACATATTGAACAGTATTTTACTGAATCGAATTTTTCGATTTCAAAGCAAGAACACCGTCGAAAAACCTTAAAAGGTTAAGGCTTACTTTATACCTGTACAGCAGACTCCATGAGAAAACAACGTCATTAGACCTTGCAATTATTATTATTTGTACTGCCTTAAGGCATATCTGTACTTTTCGCACACAATCCTCAGAGAGTCATTAGTCTCGCCTCTTAATCATAACGCTATAAGGTCGCAGCTTTCAATAAGTGCACAGTAGATATTACGTCTTGGCCCGAGTTGCTGTGGCGACACTTATACTGCCAGATCCTAGACTGCGATATTAAAGTTATCCACACGCACATATATCATTTATATCATTGAGCAGTAACTTACCAGACACAACACTGGCTGGAAAATCCTTTCTTTTCTATGGAAGATAAGAAAGTTTATACCCTGCCCAATACGTCTAAAATGTTCTTTCTTATATAGTATAGACAGTCCTTTTCTCACTAGTTGTTTTTTCCATGTGATAGTAGCGACCCTTCCCACACAACAGAGTGTAGTGGCCATAATGAAAAGTCGTGTGTACTAATTGTATCCGGTTCGAAGTGGATACAAATACCAGCTTCTATTGATAAATCACATGTCTTTGAAATTTGGTAGCGGGTGTTCCCATCCACCTGTGTGGTGACCGTAACGAAATGACATCACCGATGAAGCAGTGACGGATCATTTTAATTTTGGTCCTTCGAGCCGAATACATATAGCAATAAAATATTTACGTTTTTTTAACTAGCAAGGGTCGCACTCAATCAATTTAATGTATGGCCTAACAGTACTAATGTATATTCTGAGGGGACAGACGAAAACAACAGACGCTGATAAAAATGCACATATCTTAGGGAGCAAAAACAGACAGCATTCAGAAAAATTGTTATTCAAATGCTTTTTTTTTTGAAGTAATCACATTATTGTGTTCTGTATTTGATAACTGAATAAATTAATTGCTATTTAACGTTGTAAGTCTGTTACGAACAATGATAATTACTTAAGAAGACACCGGAAGGCTTTAAACAATATATAACGACGATACTCAAAACATTAAATCATGAATTAACTATATGCTGTAAAGATAGTAGTAGCACTAACGTATATTGGCGCCTTCGTGTCTGTAGATCACTTTAAACTGCGATCAACATTCCGCCTGTCCATTCTGGATTAAATTTTGATGCCATTGTACTGTAACTTAGTCGACAACTGTAAACATCTATTTCATAATATTTAATATGTTAATACACACCTAGACTTGCATACAGTCTTAATTTATTTAGTTCAAAATTGCAACAGTCAAGCAGTTAATTGAGCGTCTGTTTAGAACATTTTGTAACTTATTTATGAAATGAACAAGGACAGGATTTCGCCACCTTTACAGCATTATCCTCAAGTATATTGAAGGCTACTCTATTTAAACCTCTACATGCCTGCTTTGCGTTTGTTCGGTATGATGCCTCTGATGCCAGCATACCGGACAAACTATGGGTCAAACTAGCAAGGAACTGTTGCCCTGACACCGTGAGGTAGGGTCGCGGTAGACCACGGTGAAAATGACGGGCCGACCACGGCAGATTTTGCTAAAACTCGAAGCTTAAAACTCGCGAAACTTATCTAGAATGGAACCTATTCCCAGGATACGACTGAAACGGACCGTCACTGAACTGCAGTGGATTTAACCTGCCTTAATATTGCTAAATATTAAGGCCTACTCAACACGGACGCATAGCTTCATAGACGCGTATTCGTCATTATACGCTTAGTGTAGCGGTACGACGGCCGACGTTGCCGCATCGTCGTTGAAGTTTCATAGGTCTGTATGTAAGCTGTGAGTAGGCGTACACGCTGTACACCAAGCGTATAGTGACGAATACACGCCTATGAAGCTACGCGTCCGTGGATAGTAGGCCAAGTCTAACAAATCTCACGGCGGAAGACTTTTTCTTTTGGTGAAATTTACAATCACACAGATAAATTTATGATAAAATTATATTATCATTACAGCATTTGTTTTGACACGGTTGGCGCACTGGCTGAGCGTTTCGCTGTTGCCTGTTGCGGGTTCGATTCTCCCACGAAACAAATATTTCTATGACCTACAGATATTTATTTGTATGTTTGTTTGTACACGCACCCACGATACAAGAGAAATTCCAAGTGTTGGGCAACGTAGACGCAGTATTCATAATAGTTAAACTATCGTAAAATATTAAATTATCTGCACTGTACTTCTCACATATCAGAAACGTGATATGTTGAGTTTATGACTTGCATTTTGGAAACATACATTTGTATTTATTATTTATTACCTAGAGGTTTCGTAAGAAATTTTAATATTATTATTGTTTATGCATTCATACGCGTAGGTTAGAGTCCTTGTGTTTTTTCAGAATTTTCTGGTATAATTTAGAAGGCTAACCGAACTTTCAGTCTGTCAAGTGACGAATTCGGAAGTCGATTTCAACGGTGATCCCGTTAGAAAACCCGTAAACATTAATAATAGGCTACTGATTTATGGCGAGGTCAGATGGAACGATCTAATTTAATCCACGGTTGGAGTCCCTTTAATAAGTGGGTCGGACTATCATATAACGGAATCTTATGGATACAAAGCGCGAGACGAGCTAAAACATCAATTATTGATCAGAGTGCCTAGTCCGAGTTTATTTTTTACGGCGGCAACATTAGTGCCGTGAAGCTCCGTAAACAGGCGTGAACGTGAATGTAGACGGTTTTCGCGGGGTTCACGCGCGTCCACGCCTGTTCCCCGATCAGAGTCGGTATTTTCTCTAGCGACAAAGGGTTCGCGCCCTCATCGCGCGGCGTTCACGCGACGCACATCCATATTCAGGGCCCCGTGCCAGTTTACTCCGCACTACAAAGGCGTACGGACGTATATAATGAAATAATTGGAGAAACTTTCTAAAGCTTTTTTTTTATATTGATAGTCCACTGTTTACATACGAGTAAATTTCTTAAATCCGCCACTGGGTTCAGAATGTATTACTTGCTTCTCCATAGAAAGTCTTAAATGATTTTATATGACTAATAAAGATAGATCTAATCATATACTAAATCAATTAAAAAAAATATACTTTGATCGGCTACGATGTATTTCAGTCATCCACCATCTTTTTTCCAACAGTTTCTAATAACTTTCTTGTTTTGAACGTCTAAATAGTCATATGTTGCCACAGCAAAGTTATTGCAGCAGCAGCTTTCACGTCCATTTCACGGCCGATTGTGAGCATCCCGTGAATGTGGAGGGCACGACTTGTGCCGTGAATTTATGGCGTCAATTCACGGCACTAAATGTGGATCCACCGTATGACGTTCGGCGCTGCGATTTACTCGCTCCAAGCTCTTAACCAATCAGAGAGCCATACACGGTCACAGAATAAGTAATGTGAAGGTTTCGATCGCATAAAAACAAATCGCACACGCACACAATTCATCGTGTCATGACCTCTGTCGCGAACGAAGCAAAGAAGAGAGAATCTTAAGATTGCGTCGTTTCTCGTAAATAAATTGGTATTCTTTCTTTTTAGACAGAAAGGTCTTGTTAAATAGAATGCCTATACATGAGTCACCTTGAGGACTATGCATATAATCGGGGCATCTATCGGTCGAGTCTCGAAATGCTACAATACGGTGCCAAATGCCAACCAATGTTATTAACGTCAACCAAGCGCCTGATTACGTAAAAGAACTGATATTTGTTAAGCCGATTTCGATTGCCGGAGCGATTCAGAATGTTTCTGACTAAAACCCACCTGTTCCTTCAGTTACCATTTTGCGTTCCAGAGGCACGATAATCACGATCTTTCGAATAATCCCACAGTCACTACAAGTTAATGGGAAGACCCTTAGGGGATGAACTGGACATATGTCCAGTTGCGCACATGACGATGAAATAAAAATAGCTGTTATCTATATGTATAATTATATAAAAGGAGAAACTGACTGACTGACATATCAACGCACAGCCTAAACTACTAAGACTAGGAGTGTGAAATTTTTCACAAAGCTTCCTTTTATGACGTAGGCGAGCACTAAGAGAAGATTTTTCAAAATTCAATAGTCCAAAGTTTGTATAATGAAAACCTTCTTTCACACGGGCGAAGCTGCTGACAGAAGCTAGTAACCCTAATACTGAGACGATAGTGTTGATACCTCGTATGGATTTCTCCTTCTCTAAAAACTACCAAGTATAACTGACCGTGACTCTCAAAAGGTGTGTTTCTTTAGCTCAGACTCATGACTTTCGGGCAATATGCCAACAACTCGTCTCTACGCAATATTATAATATTATTGCAGTATTATCTTTACAGTTTCTTGTTTGTGTTTACGTGCTTTCAAGTCCACTCGTATGTATTTTTGCAGTTATTTCGATGCGAATATCAAAACCTAATGAGGTTAAATAAAGATTTATGATATCGATTAGTTCTGATATTTTTGGCACTTGTTCGGCTAAAACTGGTGTCTTAAGAAATTGGTGGATATTTTAAATTAAGATACTTATCTACATGTGCAAAATATATAACTATAACTAGCTTCTGCGCCCGCGTGATATTCAGTTTCTCCGTACAAACTTTGGACCCCCGTTTCATCCAATTAGGGGGTGAATTTCGGAACATCCGTTCTTAGCGGATGTCTACACCCTATAAGGAACCTACCTGCTAAATTTTAAGTTTGTAGGTGTTATAGTTTCTGAGATTTCGTGATTAATCAGTGAGTGGTAATTCGCTTATATATACATAGAGGATAGAGGATAACAATTTGGTATTTATTCAAATCTCTCAAAGTATATACTTTTCATAAAATGTTAGTTAATATGTAACCAAGGTGTTAAAGGACCAATGTTTTAGAACAAAGGACCACTTTCTCCCTATTAAGCTGGGTCACAAAAGAACACCAACAAAGGAAACTAAGTCAACCAGCATGTGCCCACACATCCGGTACATCACAAAACTGAACTTCATTGCATAACTTTAAACAATCAAGAGATTAAGAACAAAACTGCGTATAGAAAAAATGGAATCTAGAATACCCACTCTTTACAATACAATGTACAGAACCGAAAAAAAAAAAATTCAGTAGGATTCGAAAAAAATTGAACGACTGCAGTTTTTTTAATTGGGAAATCTCCCGTAGTAGGATAGAACGAGAAGACGTGTCATACTTTTACTAAATAAAATTAACCCGTGCCCTTCAGTTGCGTTTTGCATTCCAAGGCTACGGTAACTCTTTTAAAAAATGCCGTGGCCCTGGCCTTGCAGGGCCTCCACGGTTTGAACAACTGCATGCAAGTTCAAAATCGCTCTATTTCCCTGTAAAACTACTGTAATAGTAAGAAGAATGGAAGAAAGCTGATAGCTTGACATCTGAAGAACATAAGCATAATATCAGCCTTTTAATGTTCCCACTGCTGGGACTCAAGCCCCCTCTCTAGGAGATGGGATGGGCCGTAATCCACCACGCGGGCCCAGTGCGGGTTGGTGGATGTCACATGTCTTCGTATTTTTGGTTCTAGGACATGCCGGTTTCCTCACGATGTTGTCCTTCACCGTTTTGAGAGCAGTGGTGATGAAATAAATTACACAAAGTAATACGCCTGGCTGGGTTTGAACCCGTGACCCTGACCCGTGACAACTCGTAAGTCGGGGCCATTACCACTCGGCCACCACTGCTCGAAGAACATAAGGTTTATATACAAATCTTCATCTTTGCAAGTGAACATTCACCCATACACAATTTGCGGCTCAGTAGAAAGCCGCGATTGTAGCGTCATCAGTGTCGTTCATTAAATCCTCAACAATGCTGATGCATGGGCACTTAAAGCACTCAATCAATAGGATGGTTTTCTTTCGAAGGTGGGAAAACATCCAATGACTTCTCCAGTCTAGGGTGGTGCGAGAGAGCGTGACGGACTTTTACTGACTAAAACCTATCTTTGTCCTTCAGTTGCCCTTTGCGTCCCAGCACCACGGTAACTGTCTCAAAAATTCCCGTGACCCTAGCGGACATCGGCCCTACAGGGCCTACAGTTTTGCTCAGTCAGTTTTGTTTTTTGTGTTACTTATAATATACATATTGAGTAACATTATTATACATTTAGTAACATTTCAATGTTATATACTCTATCCTCTTTTTTTTTGTAATTATTCATTTTTAAATGTTTTTATCCTACTTTCTATTTTAATTTTTAGTATTGTATGTGTTTTTTTTTTTTCATTTTGTATGTTTAATTTTTTTTTGGTAATAATCTTTTTTTATCTCTTATTACTTATACAATTAATGTCATACCTAAAATGGTGTAAGCTGTGCATACCTGTAATAGGCATGCATACCAGTAACTAAATTTTAATATCATTATTTTATAAAAAGTCCTGTATGTAATGCTGTTAGTGTGCCAATAAATAAATAAATAACATTGAAAACAGGTCTATTTTTTTATGTTTCACCTGGCACCTAATTGCCTACGTGAGGATGTCAGGTCTCATGTACCTACTAGATTATCTACAGCGTGGTTAAGGCGATTTGGTTTGGTACCATCGAGGTCGAGAGGAGAAAGTTGTGTGCTGTTATGAGAACATACGTACAAGGCAAAGTACTCCGAGGAAACGGGGTATGGTTGCAGTTGCAGCGGGTAATATCGGCTAATAAACACGCAGCTTTCAGATAGATTTGCTTCCTCGTTTTTTAGCAAAGGCGAGGCAAAACTAGTCGACTCAGTTCAGTTTCAATTATTTCTTAACAAACCTTAAGAAAGATCTTATAGAAAAAAAACGTAAGTTAAACTTAATGGGGGCCATTAATTTCGACAATTTTTACTAGTTTTTGACCCCTTTCCCCTAAAAAAGAATAGGCAGACCCGTTCCCCCTGTTTAATATTTATTACGTTAGAATCTAAAGGAAAAAATTGATTGAAGATACGTTTAATTGGTTTTGATGTTTATTTTTAAACGTAAAAATTTTTAGGAACATTTACAAGTGCGTCGTTTATGCAAACAAATAACGCTTTAAGTAACGTCCAGTTGCCAAGCGGGGAAGCGCAGTGTCATTACCATGGAAATAGTTTACTTATACGCATCACTGGCGCTTTTTCAATCTTAACTGCGTATTTTTTTGATCTTACGTATGAACTATCAAGACTCCCTCCCACCCCCTTGTAGGAAAAAATAAGACATGGTCGACCCCTTTCCCCCTAAATCGTCTTATGTAATAAATGAATGACCTCATGTTGCAAACTTTCTGAAAGATAGATTTTTCACGCGAGTGGATCAATCTAGCCTGTTTTAACTTAGTATTTAAATATAATCAGACGGCAATCACAATTACATACTCAAGTCGTTTAGTGAAAGTAACGCTGGGAGGCTGTAATAATAAAGTGGTTACATTTTATGATGATTAAAATTAAAACATAAACTGTAAATAAAATCATTGAACGTAAAATGAAACTGTTTAAATAGTAAAACTTTCACATATTACATCATAATATTTTCTTACAAGTTATCGTTTATTCTATAATTTGTTTTTATAGCTTAGTTTAGCAACCCAAGAAAAAACTGCACCATTAGAAATAAAATGCTACCAAAATTTAGCCTAGTTTTGTTAGCGTTGACCTATCTTAAATTCGTTAATTCTTTCTTCTATGAAAGCGTTCAATATCTATACAGACATACTAGTTTTCGGTCACTGTACACAAAATTTTTCATTTGGACAACAATAAATCTTCGCCCGCTTTCAGTGGAACCCTACCCCAAAAAGATCACATGAGCATCGCGTCACCACATGGTCATCAAACAACACAATTTAATACCCACAACATTATGACCATTTCGCGCATACTTGGATACCATCTCAGAATAATCAGATATTAATAATCTAGTCTTACATAACGAGTCAGCGACAGATGTAGTGATCGGTGATAAGTGTAAATAGATCTGTAGATCAGCTATTTAGAGTACGTTATGTTATACAACTCATAGGGGAGATAGTAATGTTTGTAATCTAAGATGTGGCTTCCTGTACCGTCTTTCCATTGATAGGACTTTTGTCCACATAAACAGAAACTTATTTATTTTCAATTCCTACAAACCTACTATTTATAAATAGCGAGCATAATCAGCCTTATAATGTTCCCACTGCTAAGACTCAAGCTTCCTCTCTAGGAGAGGAAATGGGCCGTAATCCACCACGCGAGCCCAGTGCGAATTGGTAGGTGTTACATGTCTTTGAATTTTTAGTTCTTGAACATGCCGATTTCCTCATGATGTTTTCCTTAACCGAAACAAACAAATACTTAACTATAAATTATAATTACCCTAAAACACAAATCAAACTAAAATATGCCTCCGCCACTTCACAGTCGATTGGTAAAGGGCCGTTGATTTATTACGTAAGATGATTTTTACTAGTTTATGACCCCCTCTCCAAAATAAAAAAAAATAAGAATAGGCCGACCCCTTCTCCCCTGTTTAATATTTATTACGTATTAATTTAAAGGAAAAAATGAATATAAATTTGGTTGGTTTTGATGTTTATTTTTAAAAGTAACAATTTTTAGGAACGTTCACAAGTGTATCGTTTACGCAAACAAGTAACGTCTAGTTCACAAGCGGGAGGGGCAGTGACGTTGCCATAGAAACAGTTTACCTATACGCATCTGAACGCACATTTCCCTATTTTTGTGATCTTACTTAAGAACTATCAAGACTCCCTCTCACCCCCTTGTAAGAAAAAAATAAGATATGGTCGACGCCCCCTAAATCGTCTTACGTAAAAAATGAATGGCCCCCAAAATGCTGAATGATTGGCGGCTTATCTTCTGCCAAGGTAAACGCCAGCCCTTCGATCACGCGAAGTGTTAAAGCATTAGTCTATTGCATTATCGAACATACATAATCAACAATCGACTCGTATATTAAAAACGATATACAAGACTAGACGTGAATATTCAAAAAAATATTCCACTAATTAGAAGAACACGTAGGTAGTTTGTTTCAATGCATATTAAGTTAACTGTTGATAGTTAACTACGCAAATTACTTATATGATAATGAGAACAAAGTGTTTGCATTGTTCCAAAACACTTAATAATAAAAGAAACAGCTGAGTAAAAATATACGTAAGTAATATTTACACGAAGTTTTTTAACATTTTTTTCGGTTTCAGACGATTCGTTTGGCGGCAGACAAAATCACCTGTTCACGCGTTTGCGTAGGAAACGAATGTGTAGTATTTGCGGGAAATATCGCAAAGATAGCGTAGACATAATACAGTGATACTGGCTGAATATTCGAGGAACCACGCATCTGTTGAAAAAATAAAAATAAACCCACGCATCCAATGATAGCACATCTGTTACGCTATGAGCTGGCCTAGTGTACTACAGAGTTTATTAGAATAGAGGCCAGCCTATACTAGACATGAAGGGGACAACAAGACATTTCACGAGAGATATAACGTGTGAGAGAGACAAATTTACTATGGTGTACCTCAGGGAAGTGTGCTTGGCCCTCTATTATTTTTATGCTACATAAATGACCTACCGAAAACATACCACATCCTATGACCCTATTTGCTGATGACTGTACTATAGTATTTTCTGGTAAAAATTGTGACTCATATGAAAATGACATAAACAGTAGCTTAAGTCTAATAATTCAGTGGCTAAATAATATAATAATTTACAGATTAATTTATTAAAAACTCAAATAATGACATTTAAACAAAGAACTAATCCTAAAACTCTTGACATTAATTATGACCAAAATAAGATTATTAAAACGGAACAAACCAAATTTCTAAGTATTGAGCTAGACGAAAACATGACATGGAATACACACATAGAGACTATGACAAAAAAATAATCATCAATTTTGCTATGCTTTACACAATTTGAATAAGGTTGCAAATCGTAATACTGTCCTTACTGCATATCATGCATATGTCTCCACAACTCTTCGTTATGGCATAATATTTTGGGGCAACTCTACCAATAGAGAAATTGTATTTAAGGCCCAAAAACAATGTCTTCGAGCCATATGTTTGTTAAAAACCACCGAAAGTTGCAAACCATTTTTCGTTAGTTTAAAAATACTTACGCTTCCATCCTTCTATATTTATGAAATTTCAATATTTGTTAAGGAGAATCTGTCTAAATTTGAAAAACTTAATACTAGACGTCACCAAAGCACACTAAAATAAAAAAAAAAAACACAATACTGCACTTTTCTCAAAGAGTTGTCTCGGCATGGGTCCAAAGATTTACAATAAACTACCAAAAACTTTAAAAAGCATGAGCAGCATAAACCATTTTAAATCGCAACTTAAAACATTCTTGATTGAAAAGGCTTACTATTCTATCAATGAGTTTTTAGATGTTATAAGCATAAAATAAAAAATGTCCGATCCACTTGTTATTCTTATTGTTTACGACGTTACTTGTTTAAAACAGTTTTATTTAGTTTGTAGTTTTTTACGCCTAATTTGTACGCCTTGCAAGGCAAAACATAGTGATACAACGCAAATTTTATACCATGTACCATATTACCTATGTTAAACAAATAAAATACTTTGACTTTGACTTTAGATTGTAAATTATAATATAGAGCTAAAGAGTTCGTTTGGATGAACACGACAATCTCAGAAACTTTTGCTTCGAATTGAAAACATATTTTAGTGTTGGACAGCCCATTAATCGAAGTAGGTTATAGGTTATATTATTATAACATCATAATACGATTAAGAAGAGAGCAGTATCCAAAGACGCAAATGAAACCGTAGAGGAAAGCTAGTATTTGATATTTACCGAATATGGGCAGGTTTTGACGAGATTTCATAATGGTACGAATTAGGGCGGAATTCAAGCCTGAAATAAATGAATTAATTAATTAATTAATTAATTCACCAATAAAACTAATCGCGTTTTAACGTTTGGCTCGCATAATCGCGTTTAGCCGCTGTTACTAGTGTCACTTGTCTGTATTTTTCTTGTGTTGTATTTTTACAAGTGACACTAGTGACAGCGGTTAAACGCGATTATGCGAGCCAAACGTTAAAACGCGATTAGTTTTATAGGTGAATTCCGCCCTTAGTCGCAAGACGCGTCGTCTGAACTTAGCTTTAGACAACCATGTTTCCCTACTGAAAACAGCTGTTACAATATTATGCCCGCCATAAAAATGTTTTACAACTTTGTAAAACAAAGAAATTTTTTGCATACATTTTAGAAGAAAAGTGAATATATTCTGAATGCAATTTTATAGACTGCATTGTGTTTTAACATGGTATGTACGGGCGCTTTCAATGAATGCGCTTTGTTGACGACTTGCTGCAATGCCGATGCGGTGCGTTAGTCGTACCTACTGCGTACGGACGATCGTATTTTTCCATACAAAGCGGGCGGTGCGGCAATCGTGCGGCGCCGGTACCGCGAACAGTCGACAACAGGACGGCAACGTTACAAGCACCACGTGTTCAATTCGGTGTTGAATACTGCTGTGTAGAAGAACGCATCACTGGCATACAAACGCACGGCATGCGGCAGCCAGAAACGTTTTCAATTTAGGCGTTTCTAGACGGACTGCTAACGTACTGCAACGGCAACCGTCCGGCTGCGGCACGGTAAACGTGCGGCAGCGGTCCGACATGAAACGTTTAAACTGAAAGCGCCCAACGTGACTTAAAATAAACAAGGCAGAAAAGATACCTTTTATGTAGTAGGTGAATGCTAGTGGTTTTTAATATTTAAAATGTAAATAGAATATTAGCATTTTCGTCAACGAACAATTATTTTACTTTTATTATTAACTACCGATTCGGTTGCGTTTCAAAGAAATAATGGACAAATCTTCTGATATTTCAAGAGAGGGAGAGGGGGGCGGTGCCTGCTGAGTTGATAACATGGGATAAGGGCATGATGATGATGGTAGAGCTCGTGGCGAAAATCCTTAGGTTAAGCAAATAAAAAAAGAATGAAAAAAGAGAGCAAGATAAAAAAAAAGAAAATAAGACGTCAAGAAAAAAAAAGAAAAAAGACATCAAGAAAAAAAGAAAGAAAAAGACAGAAAGAAAAATATATGGGTAGTCAGAGCCAGTAGTGGGAAACCAGGAAATCACGACACCAGTCGACAGTCCTGCCAAGGGGTAGGTATCGCGTTACCCAATTACTGGGTTATGGAGGTAAGGTAGCCAGTCGCTTCATGCAAAAAGCTGCACCAGGTTAGACTGGAAGCAGACCCCAAAAGGGTACGTGGACTGATTGAAGAAGGGTAGGAAAATGATGATGATGATGACAGAATCGTGTTTAAGCACTCTCTCACCTGATGTTAGAGATGATATGATCGAGGATGAAGGTAGAACTACACTGGTGAACACATGGGCCACGTACGCCGATCTGGGCGCGTCGATCTCCATACATTTTATATGGCAACTAGACTTGTGGAGCTACATTAGATCCACGCCACGCGATCGAAATCCGTTCAGCCGTTTGAAGAAGAAGAAACAAACATATACACTCTCAAACCTTCGCCATTATAATATTGAGCGTGATTCCAATTTCTGGTTTAATCTTTGAAGTCTACATTCGCGGTTTCAACTATCTTAATTAGCTGCAACTGCAACTAACAGACTAATTATGAATACTAAGTTATGTTTCTCTTAACTAATATGCAATTTGTTCTAGCAATTTGTATTACGTACGAGTAACAAATACTTGGGAACTATACGATATATTTTATTCTATACGGGTTTGTGTACTATTGTACCTATGGTCTGTTCTTG
The DNA here is from genome assembly GCA_961205895.1 of Mythimna pallens. Taxonomy (NCBI): domain Eukaryota; kingdom Metazoa; phylum Arthropoda; class Insecta; order Lepidoptera; family Noctuidae; genus Mythimna; species Mythimna pallens. The sequence goes on along the minus strand of OY540828.1, from coordinate 23,892,714 downwards.
AGAATCCTGGTACCCACAAATCTTTCCTAGGACATTAGAGTTAATTTCAAATTCTACTAATATAAACTGTTTTTATTCCCTAATATGTATTTATTGTTTGAGTTGTTTATTTATATAAAATGTTTTCAAAATCATCATTTTTTTTAGTACAGCAAAATAGCCATTAATACAATACCTTCATCCTTTCACTCTGTCTTCTCACAGAATCGCAAACTTTCTAATAATATTGTCTTCCGTTCATCAGCAAACAAATCCGATCCAAGGGTTGGCCTCCACGAGCGCGTTGAGCATCGTTAGCTTACGCGACATAGGGGAGGTGGATCGAGCTACAGTGCGACAAAATGGGACATTCAATAATTTATGCTTTCTAGAGCGATGGTTATTCGGAACAAATAATTGACACAACTCTGCATGTAAGTCGGATGTATCAATGTAACCATCGTAGCATAGAATCTATTTATTAAATTGCGGTCGATCGATGAATCTAATCTGTCTGCTTTACAAGACCGCGACGAATCTTTTAAACGACCCTGGAAGAAATGAAATAACCCTTACCTCATATCAGGCGAGAAATCCACGGAGCAAGCGTACCCAGCCACCATATGTCCACTAAACGTCTTCTTCCTGTTCATCTTGAACCTGTTCAGGGCACTGAAGACTATCACTTTGTTGTCCATGGACTGGCAGGCCAGCCATTTGCCGTTAGGTGACACGGTGACTGCTGGCAGGGAGTGCATCGTGGGGTCGGCTATATACTTCATGTCTACCGGTATGTCCCTGTAGAAAGAAAGAGACAGTTTATATTAATTTGTTAGGATATTAAATTATTTCTATTACTATCGTTTAATTTTAGGCATTAATTAACTCTAGGAAAAAAAGAAAAGAAAACGGAACCCTTATAGGATCACTTTGTTGTCCGTCTGTCTGTCTCTCTGTCAAGACCCTTTATTTCGGGAACGCGTGGAAGCATCGAGTTCAAATTAAAACCATATAATCAAACTGTGAAAAAATCAAACTTCTAACTTAACGAAAAAATAGATACGGCAGTTTATGTCGCAACAAAACGTGTATTTCGAATTTTCGAAAAAAAATTGTTGGATTATGAAGGCAGAATAGGAGGCAATTGGCTGACTATTTATGCCACTTACTTTTTTTTTTATTATTGATAAGCTCGCGTTTGACCACTATCTCACCTGATGGTAAGCGATGATGTGGCCGACGATGGAGCACACTTGCCTAAAAGTAACCTATTCACTCTTGACTTAAAGACCCCTAAGTTTTAGCTATCTAATTAATATTAATAATTTTTCGACCTTTTTTTTTAAATTTGTGAAATCATCCAATGACTTCTCTCGCTCTAGGGTGGAGCATGATGGCGTGTCAGACTTTTACTGACTAAAACCACACCTATATTCTTTCTTTGCCTTGCGTTTCAGGACCCCGGGGTTCCTTTTCGGAAGTATCTCGTACCTAGACACTAGCAAAATCATAGAACGTTTGTCGATGGAAACATACTGTAGCGACATCTACGGCGTCACATTAGAACTAATCCTGCATCGTGCAATTAAAGTTCTCCCCGCGATTAGAACGTATAGAACAACCCGAAATCATCTATCGGGCAGTTGCCCACCAGACATAACACCCGTCTGGCCGGAGGATCCTCCCATTTTCAACGGAAGGTTTTCGGGACTTTACACTCGGTTCCGCATACCCCCAAAATACCCATAAATATAGAATTCAATACCAGTTACAGTTAACTATTATGGTAACATTGATAACCTTAGAAAAGATTGTGTATTGTTGCTAAAAGAATTAAAAACAACCATGACTTAATGTATAAAACTAATTTAAATACAATAACAAATAAACTTTGTTATGAATGACAATGCAAAAGTTAAACATATTCGTGAATAGTCAAAGATAACGATGACACGGCAATTTATATATTGCTAGCACTTAGGTCCCGACTTCGTTTTCGAGAAAGTTTTCATAGCAACTTGAACACACCATGAACGTATTTTAAGAGGCTCCTTTTTCACTCGCTTATCGTCAACATCGAGCATGGTTTAAAAGCTTGTTACTTTATCTAACGCTATCCAACGCAATGTTTAACGAAAAGGCAACGCGAAAAAAGAGAGATAACGCTGAAAACACTGTTAGAATTCGGTAATTCCGTGATTTACTCGAATATCTCACAAAACTTGATCCAGGAAATACTTGTATTTTTAAAACCCTAACAAGTTTTTGAAAAAAAATGTTTTCATTCGGAATCTTGATTAAATTTGCAAGGCTTCTATTGTAATATTTTTTTGACTTTTTTAGTTTTTGAATTATTATGAAGTTCATGCCAAATAGCAGATTTTCAGAGGTTTTTACTGGATTAGTTTTACACAAACTTACAAATTGATTTCAATAGAAGCCTAGATAATATCCTCAAGATACTTTGTTTCCAAAATATCTAATGAAAAATGTGTAATAACGTCATAATCGCGTAAGAGCGGTTGTATGAAAAACAGTGAAAATGTATGTCGAGTTACATCCCCTTAAGGGTAGTGTCGGCGCTCCGCACAAGCGTGGACCACCGCGGGGAAGGCGCGGGGGTCCACCCCGGACCGCTCGGGTGTGAAAAATTATTATAAAATTATTATACACATAAACCGCACCGAATATAATAAAAATATAATAATGAGTAAAAACCCGCATCAAGTTCCGTTGCGTGATTTAGGAGAAATCAGCGGATAAACAGACAGACACGGAGAGGTTTTGTTTTATACTATGTAATCACACTAGTATTATAATTAAAATAATGTGTTTTTGTACGCTTCACGCTTGAACGGCTGAACGGATTTCGATGAAACATAGTACAAAGATAGACCATGTCTAGGGCCTCGAAGAATTCCTGAAAAGGAAATCTGTGGTCCTCGAACGCAAACAGTTCTAGAACACTATAGGTTGATTTTACTCACTAAAAGTCTGATGCTCAATCTTAGCTCCACCCTGACCTGGAGAAGTCATTTGATGATTTCCCACTAAAAAAAAGGATCATCCGATTGGCTGCTTGCCTCTTTGATAAACTAGGGTTGCCAGGTATTCAAACCGCACAACCAACTTCCATACGCGCGGGCGCTGCTCACACGAGCACTCTCTGTAGGTGGGCGCGGACACCGACAGCCGCACGGGGGTGTCACACCACCAACTTCCATACTCAAGCGTGGGCGCTGCTCACACGAGCACTCTCTGTAGGTGGGCGCGGACACCGACAGCCGCACGGGGGTGTCACACCACCAACTTCCATACTCAAGCGTGGGCGCTGCTCACACGAGCACTCTCTGTAGGTGGGCGCGGACACCGACAGCCGCACGGGGGTGTCACACCACCAACTTCCATACTCAAGCGTGGGCGCTGCTCACACGAGCACTCTCTGTAGGTGGGCGCGGACACCGACAGCCGCACGGGGGTGTCACACCACCAACTTCCATACTCAAGCGTGGGCGCTGCTCACACGAGCACTCTCTGTAGGTGGGCGCGGACACCGACAGCCGCACGGGGGTGTCACACCACCAACTTCCATACTCAAGCGTGGGCGCTGCTCACACGAGCACTCTCTGTAGGTGGGCGCGGACACCGACAGCCGCACGGGGGTGTCACACCACCAACTTCCATACTCAAGCGTGGGCGCTGCTCACACGAGCACTCTCTGTAGGTGGGCGCGGACACCGACAGCCGCACGGGGGTGTCACACCACCAACTTCCATACTCAAGCGTGGGCGCTGCTCACACGAGCACTCTCTGTAGGTGGGCGCGGACACCGACAGCCGCACGGGGGTGTCACACCACCAACTTCCATACTCAAGCGTGGGCGCTGCTCACACGAGCACTCTCTGTAGGTGGGCGCGGACACCGACAGCCGCACGGGGGTGTCACACCACCAACTTCCATACTCAAGCGTGGGCGCTGCTCACACGAGCACTCTCTGTAGGTGGGCGCGGACACCGACAGCCGCACGGGGGTGTCACACCACCAACTTCCATACTCAAGCGTGGGCGCTGCTCACACGAGCACTCTCTGTAGGTGGGCGCGGACACCGACAGCCGCACGGGGGTGTCACACCACCAACTTCCATACTCAAGCGTGGGCGCTGCTCACACGAGCACTCTCTGTAGGTGGGCGCGGACACCGACAGCCGCACGGGGGTGTCACACCACCAACTTCCATACTCAAGCGTGGGCGCTGCTCACACGAGCACTCTCTGTAGGTGGGCGCGGACACCGACAGCCGCACGGGGGTGTCACACCACCAACTTCCATACTCAAGCGTGGGCGCTGCTCACACGAGCACTCTCTGTAGGTGGGCGCGGACACCGACAGCCGCACGGGGGTGTCACACCACCAACTTCCATACTCAAGCGTGGGCGCTGCTCACACGAGCACTCTCTGTAGGTGGGCGCGGACACCGACAGCCGCACGGGGGTGTCACACCACCAACTTCCATACTCAAGCGTGGGCGCTGCTCACACGAGCACTCTCTGTAGGTGGGCGCGGACACCGACAGCCGCACGGGGGTGTCACACCACCAACTTCCATACTCAAGCGTGGGCGCTGCTCACACGAGCACTCTCTGTAGGTGGGCGCGGACACCGACAGCCGCACGGGGGTGTCACACCACCAACTTCCATACTCAAGCGTGGGCGCTGCTCACACGAGCACTCTCTGTAGGTGGGCGCGGACACCGACAGCCGCACGGGGGTGTCACACCACCAACTTCCATACTCAAGCGTGGGCGCTGCTCACACGAGCACTCTCTGTAGGTGGGCGCGGACACCGACAGCCGCACGGGGGTGTCACACCACCAACTTCCATACTCAAGCGTGGGCGCTGCTCACACGAGCACTCTCTGTAGGTGGGCGCGGACACCGACAGCCGCACGGGGGTGTCACACCACCAACTTCCATACTCAAGCGTGGGCGCTGCTCACACGAGCACTCTCTGTAGGTGGGCGCGGACACCGACAGCCGCACGGGGGTGTCACACCACCAACTTCCATACTCAAGCGTGGGCGCTGCTCACACGAGCACTCTCTGTAGGTGGGCGCGGACACCGACAGCCGCACGGGGGTGTCACACCACCAACTTCCATACTCAAGCGTGGGCGCTGCTCACACGAGCACTCTCTGTAGGTGGGCGCGGACACCGACAGCCGCACGGGGGTGTCACACCACCAACTTCCATACTCAAGCGTGGGCGCTGCTCACACGAGCACTCTCTGTAGGTGGGCGCGGACACCGACAGCCGCACGGGGGTGTCACACCACCAACTTCCATACTCAAGCGTGGGCGCTGCTCACACGAGCACTCTCTGTAGGTGGGCGCGGACACCGACAGCCGCACGGGGGTGTCACACCACCAACTTCCATACTCAAGCGTGGGCGCTGCTCACACGAGCACTCTCTGTAGGTGGGCGCGGACACCGACAGCCGCACGGGGGTGTCACACCACCAACTTCCATACTCAAGCGTGGGCGCTGCTCACACGAGCACTCTCTGTAGGTGGGCGCGGACACCGACAGCCGCACGGGGGTGTCACACCACCAACTTCCATACTCAAGCGTGGGCGCTGCTCACACGAGCACTCTCTGTAGGTGGGCGCGGACACCGACAGCCGCACGGGGGTGTCACACCACCAACTTCCATACTCAAGCGTGGGCGCTGCTCACACGAGCACTCTCTGTAGGTGGGCGCGGACACCGACAGCCGCACGGGGGTGTCACACCACCAACTTCCATACTCAAGCGTGGGCGCTGCTCACACGAGCACTCTCTGTAGGTGGGCGCGGACACCGACAGCCGCACGGGGGTGTCACACCACCAACTTCCATACTCAAGCGTGGGCGCTGCTCACACGAGCACTCTCTGTAGGTGGGCGCGGACACCGACAGCCGCACGGGGGTGTCACACCACCAACTTCCATACTCAAGCGTGGGCGCTGCTCACACGAGCACTCTCTGTAGGTGGGCGCGGACACCGACAGCCGCACGGGGGTGTCACACCACCAACTTCCATACTCAAGCGTGGGCGCTGCTCACACGAGCACTCTCTGTAGGTGGGCGCGGACACCGACAGCCGCACGGGGGTGTCACACCACCAACTTCCATACTCAAGCGTGGGCGCTGCTCACACGAGCACTCTCTGTAGGTGGGCGCGGACACCGACAGCCGCACGGGGGTGTCACACCACCAACTTCCATACTCAAGCGTGGGCGCTGCTCACACGAGCACTCTCTGTAGGTGGGCGCGGACACCGACAGCCGCACGGGGGTGTCACACCACCAACTTCCATACTCAAGCGTGGGCGCTGCTCACACGAGCACTCTCTGTAGGTGGGCGCGGACACCGACAGCCGCACGGGGGTGTCACACCACCAACTTCCATACTCAAGCGTGGGCGCTGCTCACACGAGCACTCTCTGTAGGTGGGCGCGGACACCGACAGCCGCACGGGGGTGTCACACCACCAACTTCCATACTCAAGCGTGGGCGCTGCTCACACGAGCACTCTCTGTAGGTGGGCGCGGACACCGACAGCCGCACGGGGGTGTCACACCACCAACTTCCATACTCAAGCGCGGGCGCTGCTCACACGAGCACTCTCTGTAGGTGGGCGCGGACACCGACAGCCGCACGGGGGTGTCACACCACCAACTTCCATACTCAAGCGTGGGCGCTGCTCACACGAGCACTCTCTGTAGGTGGGCGCGGACACCGACAGCCGCACGGGGGTGTCACACCACCAACTTCCATACTCAAGCGTGGGCGCTGCTCACACGAGCACTCTCTGTAGGTGGGCGCGGACACCGACAGCCGCACGGGGGTGTCACACCACCAACCGGCCAAATACACTATTTTTTTTATTGATATAAATCAGTGCTTGACTAATAAAAAAACAGGCCAAGCAAGTCGGACTCGCGTACGAAGAGTCTGTACGATGGTCTATACAACGTTAGACACTATATTATAACTATTGTTGCAAGAGAGCCCCACTTAAATATTTATTTTATTCAGTTTTTAGTATTTGTTATCATAGCGGCTAACAAAAATACATCATCTGTGAAAACTGTTTAGCTACCACGATTCATGAAATACAGCCTGGTGACAGACAGACGGACAATGGAGTCTTAGTAACAGGGTCTCGTTTTTACCCTTTGGATACGAAACCCTAAAAAACTAATAAAAGAAACCCAATCCCTCCTCTTCTTTACCCCCTTCCCCATAACCCCCTCAGCAGTCACGCTAATAACACAAGGGCAAAGAAGCAATTAAAAAAAAATCGTAAAGCCCAATGCAAACTATTGGCATGATTTACTTTTTTCTTTTCGTCAGAAATGAAACATAAGTTATATGTTAGAGGCCAATGCGAGGAATCAATAGCAAAAAGAATCAGGTCTTTAAACCGTAAGCGAACGAAGATACGTATACAAGCATTACTGGTATCGTTTTGTCAGGCGTTACCTATTTTCGTTATATTTTAATGAAATGGAAATATAATACGTAAAATTTTGAGGTTTCTATTGATAAAATAGATTAAATTGGTTATTACTGTTACAATTTTTTCACACTCGCAGTTTTTCATTACAAAAACTAGGAAAAAAAAATTTGTGAAATAAAATCGAAAAGATAAGCGTTAGTGTCGTGAAGGTGATTGACACTATTTAATGCGTACTCACCATAACCGAAACTAAAACTATATTTAACAATGGGAAACTTAAAATATCAGACATACAGTATTTTTATTTAAGAAAAATAACGTCTAATAACAAACTATAGCAATATACTAAATAGTCTTCAACTTCATTTGGTTACGGTTGGTAAACATAATTCTTTTTGTTATTGATTTATCATACAGTCCTTTAAAATATGGCCTAGTTTTACTTTTGGCGAAAAGAAAAAGAAATATTATTAGAGCAATGTATGGGAAAAGTTTAATTCCCCTTTTACTAACGAATTTTTTTAACTGCCCCTTCTAACTCCTGCCTCTATTAACAAAAAAAGGTGTGTTGTACTCACCACTCCCAAACCCTCAAACTCTTGTCATCGGACGTGGTCACAAATCTTCTGTTCTCGTCCACGAACGTGATTGTGTTGACAGCACCCAAGTGCCGGTCGTACTCTTGCACTATCTCGCCGCTACGGATGTCCCACTGTTGGGAAAATAACATTAACATTAGTACTAATAATAATAATATTTCACAACTCTAAGCAGAGCTTGTGCTATGAGTACAAGACAACTGTATTTTTTTTTAGATTTTAATGATCTGGTCACTTGGACCTTTAAGTCAAGTCTTATTTTATTTTTCAAAACACTACATTAGAGTGCTGGTGCAACACATTCTAATGTTTTTGTAGTATTTGGTTGCAAATGTATCGAGTCAGCCTTCTCGGCAAACTTCGCTGAGGTAGCCAAAACTACAATAAAATTCTCAGCTCCATTTTACCGAGCTCGCGACCGTTTCAATGATTCCACATGTCCAGCTGCGCAGACACTTGAGATACAAAACTACACCAATTTTACATCAAAATATCCACTAGGAATCAATTTGCGAAAATTAAAACAGCCACTGAACTTCACTCGAAGAAATGTCGCGAAAAACTCCTAGACAACTGATAAACATACTAATATATTAGGCGTGGGCAAAGTGTGTCATCTTTGTGATTGGAACATTTGCATCTGAATCACTGAAATGTTTCGAAACAGTGATATGTATCATTTGGAACATCGCCTCAAAAATACAAATGGAACATTTGAAACGTCGGCTCACAAGATACAAATGGAACATTTGGAACATCGGCTCACAAGATACAAACGGAACATTTGGAACATCAGCTCAAAAGATACAAATGGAAAATTTGAAACGTCGGCTCACAAGATACAAATGGAACATTTGGAACATCGGCTCACAAGATACAAACGGAACATTTGAAACGTCGGCTCACAAGATACAAACGGAACGTTTGGAACATCGGCTCACAAGATACAAACGGAACATTTGAAACGTCGGCTCACAAGATACAAATGGAACATTTGGAACATCGGCTCACAAGATACAAACGGAACATTTGAAACGTCGGCTCACAAGATACAAACGGAACATTTGGAACATCAGCTCAAAAGATACAAATGGAAAATTTGAAACATCGGCTCACAAGGTACAAGCGAAACATTTGGAACACCGGCTCAAAAAATACAAACACAGACACTGACTGTTATGAATCGTGATCTGTTACGTTGCGCCATATACACCAACAGTTTTATTTAATTGAATTTTGATTTGAGAATAATTAAAGCAGATGTTTTTAGTTCATTAAATTTTACACTATTTACGTTTTAATTTGAATTTTAAAAAGACTGCAGGACACTTAAAGTAAAGAATGTTTTAGTGTTCCAAATGATGCATTTAAAACATTACTGCTGTTCCAATCTTTCGGAACACTAAAATGTTTCGGAACAGTGATTCGATTCAGTAAAGAGTTACACACGCCTATTATATAATTATATCTAAATAAATACATATTAGAGATAAATTACACCCAGACACAGAACAAATGATCATGCTCATTACACAAACAGTTGTCCTGGGTGAGAATCGAACCTACTACCTCTGGCATAGCAGTCAGGGCCACTAACCACTAGACCAACAGGCCAGTCTAATATGCTGCATCTTCGGAGAATACTTAAAACATAATTATGTTATGATCATAATTATCTTATTCTAATGTTTGTTTGTTCCAGGGCATGTTCAACCCCGAAGATTTGGTACGCTAAAACTAATTTATTGCATGATATCGTTGTCTGTGCATCAGACGGCACGTGTATATAAGCCAGCTGTGTACCAACGTTACAGAACTAACCACTAATGTGACTACACATCTACATTATAGCCGTTTATTTAACTGGCAACATTTTCCGCTCAGTACTTCCCTGAAAAAGGTTGAATTTCGTTTATTTTAGACCTAACAATATAGGATTAAACCGCTCACACATTGAAAAGGCGTACACTAGACCAACAGGCCAATCAGTTAATGGAACTGGTACAGTAAATTTTACGCTTGGATTAAAAATGATGAGCCGGACATCCACAGTGGATAGAATGTAGATTGACCAGCTGGAAAGCTGCTCGTACCTGCCATTTACTTTATAAGGTTTGTTCAAGTAGGGACATTATGCAAGTTACCAATAGAAAGATTACCTACCTTTTCTCATCTATAATATACTAATATTATTATTAAAGCTATTCTTATTTATTTGTTTGGTTTCACTCGCTAGGTTGTTGTGGAGGTGAGTTCACAAACAGCTACTAAAAGTGTGGCCTCAAATCTTCTTGAAGTTAGTGCCAGGCAGGTCATAGTGTCCATTGCTGAACTAAGCAGTTGTACTGAACAGTCTACTGGACAGGATGCTGTTCTGCTGGAATTACTAAATTTTTCTAGTATTTATATTTTTATTCTATAAAATAAAACATAGAAATTGGCCACCCCTTATCCACACTAGTCGGTACTAATCCATACTTAAATTATACATGTGAAAGTAACAGTGTCTGTCTGTCTGTTACGTCTTCACCGATAAACTTCAATTTTGATGAAATTTGGTACATAGTAAGCTTAAACGCCGAGGAAGGAGGGAAGGCTACTCTTTATCTGGCGTCTACTTTGCATCTGCAATAACAAACATTCACGCAGACGAAGCTGCTGGCTGAAGCTAGCAAACTACAAACTTGTACAATTTTTTTTATAACACTGATCAACCAAATTTTGTAATTAAAAAGGATGTGCTTACTAATTTTGTGTTACTAACCTATCCTCATTACAAATCTATACCTATCTATCTAAAAAATATTTATTACATTGTGGTGCCTTATTTAACTCTGGGTGTTTTCAGTAAAGAAGCTGTTTTAAGTTTACTAAGTTAATTGATTGTCAAACAATGTATAACAAGTATTTTTTGTAGACCAGGGTTTTTTTTTAAGGTGGGAAAATCATCTAATGACAAATCCCGCTCTTGGGTGGAGCAAGAGATAGTCTCAGACTTTCACTGACTAAAACCCACTCCTGTTCCCTCTTTGCCTACATCCCGGGGCCCCGGGCTTCGCTTTCACACTACCCGTGGCCCCAGTAGGCTTCGACCCTGCTGGGCCCCTACGATTTCGCTGACATCTCCTTGAGGCGCGCGTGGAACACTACACGCAGTCAACAACTTAAGCTCGGTCCGGACGGTTACCGGACGATCGAACGGCGAGCCACCCATTGCTCGCCGTCCGCAAGCCCGCGCCTTTGTAGACCAGGGTATGGTGTGTTTAAAAATGTGAGTGTAAAAAATTGTAAAACTGTATCAAAGAATCTAAATCCGTAAATGACGATATACGTGTTTAGAAAAAAAATATATTAGAAACCTCAATATCATTTTTGAAGACCTATCCATAGATACCTACACCACACGTAGGGTTTGATGAAAAAAAAAATTGAGTGTTAGTTGTAAGTATGGGAACCCCCAATTTTTTTTTTTTCTATATTTGTTTGAAAATCTTAATGCGGTTCATAGACTACATCTACTTACCAAGTTTCAACAGTATGGTTCTTGTAGTTTTGGAAAAAAGTGGCTGTGACATACGGACGGATATAGTTTCGGAAAAAAGTGGCTGTGACATACGGACGAACAGACAGACAAATCCATAAGGGTTCCGGTTTTTGCCATTTGGCTACGGAACACTATAAATGTCCCAAAGGCCAAACGTTAATTCATACTTCTAGTATCGTAACAAAAAAGGACTTTGAGATAGTGTTGCCTTACTATCGATATCCTATTGATAGGTTGTCAATACTATCGTGACCTCGAAAAATAGTCAGAATATCGATAGCCCTATCGATACTATTGAATTTTTCAATACTATCGATACAATCGATAGTATCTATGCAAGAAATTGAGCAATACTATTATATTAAATACTATCGATAGTATCGATACTATTGGGTATAGATACTATCGATAGTATTGATACTATCACTATTATGGTGTATTTTACTGCAATTACTGTCGATACTATCGGTACTATCGATAATTATACTACATCGATATTAACCCAAAGTTCAATAGTATTGCACCGGAATTTTAGTCAACATTATTAGTTCATGATTATTATTAAGTAAATTATATATCAACAATATAATCGGCAATTATTACTTTATGAACTTACAACTTAAAACAGCGTTGTATTATGCAAAAAACGTACAAAATGCCGCCTTTCATCTTAAGTGTAATAATTGTATTAATTATAAGTAAACATACATTGTTGCAAGGATTATTACTTACCCATTTAAGAAAACAGTCAGTGACAAAGATAATATTATTAATTAATAAATTCGATGGTTTACTTTAGTTTTTATGCATAAATCGCTAATAAAGGTTTGAATCCGACACGATACTATTGAATTTTGGTAAAATATCGATGTAGTAAAACTATCGAAAGTACCGATAGTATCGACAGTGATTGCAGTAAAATACACCATAATAGTGATAGTATCGATACTGTCGATAGTATCAATACCCAATAGTATCGATACTATCATTAGTATTGCACTTTATCTATATTATTGCTCAATTTCTTGGATAGATACTATCGGTAGTATCGATAGTATTGTAAAATTTCAATAGTATCGATAGGGCTATCGATATTTAGACTATTTTTCGAGGTCAACTATCGATACATCAACTATCGATAGTTAGGCAAGCCTGCTTTGAGATTCCATTCGGCAACGATCATTAATCCTATATCCGTTTAAAAAGTTGCAAGTCTCACGACAGCAACTCTTGAAAAAATAAGCGGAAGTACTCCGCGGGAAAAAGCTAGTTTCCTAAACTGTTTATATGTTAGTCGTTTGGAAGGTAATCTCTGCCAGCAACGGCAACACTCCGCGGCCTAACTAAACCGAGTGAAGCAAACGATAGCGCGAATTTAAACGCGGCAACGCCATCTATCGAGCGCAGTGGAACTATTTTGGTGCTAAGAAAGAAAATTCTCTGTTACAAACGCTAATAAAAAATATTAATATCTTATAATCGTACAGGTAATCTATATATATAAAAGAAGAAACTGACTGACTGACTGACTGACATATCAACGCACAGCCGAAAATACTAGGGTTAGGAGCGTGAAATTTGGACAAGTATGCGAGCATATGGAGCGAGTTTTATGGAGTTTCTTGCCGGTTCTTCTCCATAGGAAACGACCAATTTGGAACCGTGCACTAGCTTCTGACGTTTTATAAGTGCCCATGTAGGCCTATGTGAAATAAAAACTTTTGACTTTTACTTTGAGCACTAAGAGAGGATTTTACAAAATTCACCCCCTAAATGTATGAAACGGGGAGGTCCAAAGTTTGTATGGAGAAACATACATTCACGCGGGCGAAGCCGCTGGCAGAAGCTAGTAATACTATACAGTGCAAGAAGTAACCACATTTATTAGTTAACGGTACTTGCTCTGCTCGACTTTAGCAACGCTTTTAATACTGTTGACTTTGACATTTTGCTTGGCATCGTTTGCTCTTTTAACATATCTCCTTCGGTTATTGACTAGTGAGTTACCTGTTCGGTCTCCGCAACGTACCCAACGCTGGGCAGGACAGGAGGTGACGCATATCTTGTGAAGGTGCTCCACATTGGAACCGTATTGCGATGGGTCAAGGAAACCCCACTTGACCACATTACCGCTGCAGCGGCCAACCTGAGGCCGCAGTCGGGAAATCGGGAAGAACGTGTACCGTTGCAACGCGCAACCATAAAATTATTTTAAGTGGTCTGCGCCTCAGCCAGGTGGAAGACTAAGAAAAACCTGTATATTTAAGATGGCGACTACTAGAGAAGTGTGGAAGAAAGAAACTTGACCGATTCTAAAAAAATTAGGATAAGAGCAAGTGAATTATTAACAGGATATGCGTCACCTCCTTCCAGCTCAGCATGCATAACCACCATTACTTTGACGTGTTAAAATATAGTTGTTAGAGCGACAAAGAGGGATGGAGCTAAAGCTATCCCAAAATATTATATGTTTCAAAAATACAGTTTATCAAATAGAAAGTTTTCAAATCCGTTAAATGTTGTTAAAAACCTATCGAAACTGTCAAGTAACAGAATAAGTATTCACACACTGAAATGTGGCGGGACTGCCATTAGGTTACGCGCATACAAAACAGGCGAGATGTTCTCTCTTCCTCATACCAATATTTGAAATGCTAATTGTTGCTAAATTTAATAGATAATTTTTGCTTTTAGAAAAAGATTTCTTTTTAGTATTATTTGTTTTGTAGTATAAAATATTTGTACAAAAATAAACATACGGAAATACTGAATATTAATTAAAATAAAGCGTAGCTCGTTTCCGTGTTGTACGAATGTAATGTAACGTCATCATCATCATCATTTGAGCCTGCAGCCATCCACTGCTGGACAGATACCTCCCCGCCGCCGTCACTATGCCACTACGCTCCTGTGCGTCTTGCATCCATCGGATTCCCCCCTCACCAGCTCGATAGCCTATCAACACTGCGCGCACCGGTACGCGCGAGACATTTCAGAACTTTTCGGTTCCACCGACAATCTATTCTGTCAGCAATGTGCCCTGTCCACTACACATTTTTCGGGCTATACATATTTTTCGGCAACGTTAGTTCTCCTGAGGATCCATAATGTACTCACACAAATAATCTTCTTGTCGGAGGTGCCGGCCACGAAGAGGTTCTGCTTGTCGTGGTCGGGGTTGAACTTGGCGCAGTAGGGCACCTTGCGCGACGTGAAGCGCGACACGCACTCGCCCGTCTCCGTGTCCCACAGCTTGATGTAGCGGTCGTACGCTAAGGAAACGGAACGCAGTCATTTTGTAGAGCTCATTTGAAAAATATATCTGTGCGAATAGGACCGTCAATGACCTCTATCTGTCAAATATTGATTGAAAAGTACGGTTTGCAAAGAAAACTTATTTGTGTATTAAAAACCTTATCCAATTTATTCGATTTGACAGCTATGACCTCGCAAAATGATGCTAAGTCGATCCTATTCTTATTTGAAAAGTAGTAACTTTTTGTACAAATGATATAAACTATAGTGCTCGACTAATCCCACCTGCCCTGCGTTCAAAAATGCTTCGAGTTGCAACCCAGGGTCCTTTTTATAACTCTAGTAGCTACCCTACAGTTAACCCAACTAACTTTAACTCCGAGCAGGGTAGGTTGGTGTGGCTGTACTTGGGGATCGTGCGATTCATGGACCTGTATGGGGCCCCGGTATGGGCTTTTGACCTGACGGCCGGCAGCATCGCAATCCTGCGAAGACCGCAGAGGGCGATGGCCGTCAGGGCTATCAGGGGGTATCGCACGGTCTCCTACGAGGCGGGTTGCGCACTGGCCGGATCTCCGCCCTGGGAACTGCAGGCGAGAGTCCACGCCTGCAGTTCAGTGGCGGGCGGTGAACCGATGCAGCGCGAGATCGAGCTGGGTCGGTCTCAGCTCCGCGAGGTCATGGTGGCGGAATGGCGGGACAGGCTTCTGCGCCCTACCGCCGCCGGCCACGCCAGCGTCGATGCGATCTGACCAGTGCTCGACGAATGCGACGGGAGGAAGCACGGCTACCTGTCGTTTAGGGCGACGCAGGTGCTCTCGGAGCATGGCTGCTTCGGGAAGTACTTGTGTCACATAAACAGGGAGCCGGCCGCTCGTGTCGGGAAGACACGGCACAGCACACACTGGCAGAGTGTGCCGCATGGGAGGAGCAGCGCCGTGTCCTTGTATCTGAAGTGGGCCCCGACCTGTCGCTGCCGGCCGTCGTTCGTTCGATGGTCGGGGGCGCCGAGTCGTGGGATGCTGTGATCTCCTTCTGTGAAGCCGTAATTTCACAGAAGGAAGCTGCGGAGAGGGAGAGGGAGGCCGTAGTCACTCTCCCGTGCCGCAGCAGGCGAACCGGGCGTCGGCGGAGGGCAGACAACGCCCTCTTCCAGCCCCCATAAAGAGGTCCGGAGGTCCCCATCCAACAAGACCCGAGGCGGCGGCGCGTTCCACGCGCGCCCCTATTGGACGTCGCGGGGGGAGGACACCTCACACTCCCGGCGGGCCTGAGGTGGCCCGCGTAGGCGGGGACTAGCCGGGGATCATGGATGGCGTATCAGCTCCCACGATCCCCGGTCCAAGTGTGGGAGGGAACAACGAGGTGGTTTTTAGTCAGTAAGAGTCTGACAGCCCCCTGCCCCAGGCGAAGGACATCCATAAGGATTTTCCACTCGGCAACAAAAAAAAAAAAGGGCAGGTTGGTGTAAGCGGCCTTATTTAAATTCTAAACGTCAAACATTTTTGTGTGACCTAGATTTTTATTGACCAGTAACGTTAAACTTATAATATGGTATTTGTGAAAATTACTAGTGAGACAGGAACAGTTATAAGCCTCGATGTTGTTACTAGCGGCAAGTAAAATGTGGCTGTATCCATGTTAACTAAAATTACTAAATTTAGGACGTAAATAAGTTATCTACAACAAACAACATAAATTAAACAAAACTAGAAATGAAAATGAAAAAGAGTAGCTACTCTGATCACGTCACGAGAGTTAATTCTAACTTCAAATTTGAATGCAAGGCTGACGGTAAGAAGTGATGCAATCGTTGATGGTGAAACGCACTAGTTTATTAAGACCCTCTTCGCTCTAGCTTTGAAGACACCTAAATTATAAGACCTCAGCAGGCGAATTGTTCCAGTCCTTCGATGTACGCGGTATAAGCGACGAAGCGAAACGCGTAGTCCGATAGTAGAAAGGTGATGGCGGAATCAAGTAATTTTTTACTTGAGAAAAGCTTTTATTACTTGAGAAAAGGCTGAACCTCTCAGCACAGGGTTACCCAGTGTAGGATCAAAGAAATTTATTATATATTTATTTTCTTCATCTTATACCTACCATTACAGGTTTATTTTTTATCCCCAATGCGATAAATGCGCTTATCGTAACTTTTAATAATAAAATTTATAACTACATAATTATAAATAATGCATTCCTTGTGAATTCACACCGAATACAACAAAATAAGTCCGTCAGTTAGCAACCAAGTTGAGCTTGCGAAGTGCACTCGTAGAGACCTAGCATCAGGGGCGCCGACTTTTAGAAAACCTCATGGGTGCTCATGCTCATTTGATGGACTCGAAAAAGTGGCCAAGTGTGAGACGAGAAATGCACACTGATCGACCGACAAATAAATAAATGTCCTACTTACATACTGCGTACATAACTACTAATTATGTTTGATAAAAATATAAAATGAAACCATTAAATAAAAATTAAACTAGTTTTTATTATTAAGAAATATTATAATTTATACGTATCCTAAAAGGCGATTACTGATCTGTTTCTTGATATCTATTCTCAGGGGTGCTCAGCACCCACTATTTATTTCTCATGGGTGCTCGAGCCCCCGAGCACCCACGGAGTCGGTGCCCCTGCCTAGCATCTAAAACTTCTGTGTAATGAACTATAATAATTTTTATATTGTAACGTGTTTTTAGAGCTAAATTAAGTTAATATTTTTTTATGCTTACCTGCTGATAAGAATTTATCTCCAGTATTATTAAAGTTTACATCTCTGACAGCTTGTCTATGACCGAAGTATGTTCGTATGCAGCGACGATCACCGTATACCTCCCATATCTGAAACAGACAACTGTATCGTTAGCAGATGAATTTTACTAGATTTATCTGATACAAGCAAATCGTGGATTTTAGTATGTTGCAAGCAGGTTTAACAGGCACTCAAAAGATGGCCTGCTTAAGAATGCTCAACCTGAGATACATTTCCACACCACCCGCTCTCACGTGATAGTGACGTTATTACACATTTTTCTCTAAACATTTTGGAAACGCAGATATCTTGTGGTTATTATCTAGGTTTTCTTATGTCGACTTCGCTAAAAAATCGTCACCTGACTGTTGTCGATGAGCACCAGAACCTGAGAAGAGTTCAAGGACTGGCTTTCAACGAGTGAACAGTACGAAGACGGTTGATGAAAGCCAAACTCACCCAACTCCCTCTCCCTCAAAACGGGCTGCCACAACCCCGAAATTGATGGCCTGCCACCGGCACGCCTTCAATTTGCTTGAAAACACTTTGATTAGAGCATCGCGCAACGGTGATTGGTTTTGTTTACTGACGAGGGCAAAATGTGTCTGCATAGTAATAACAGGAGGCCGGGTACACAGGCGTCCGGGCGAGTGATTCGCCCAGTTCTATTACGCTGCAACAGTCACAGACGGCGACGGTTCTTGCAGGCAGACAGGTGGACAACAAAATGATCCTATAAGGGTTTCGTTTTTTCCTTAAGGGTCAGCACTAGGCAATCGTGTTATGGGATTTTGATAAGTTTATATAGACAACTTAAACAAATTGATGGCGTAGGTTGCGTAGGTCAGGAATCATTTTGATTTTTGTTTATTATTACGAAATAATCTTGCCGATGTGAGTGAGAATGAAACTAAGAATGTGACTTTATAACTGCGCATTGTCAGTTCTAGTTGATCGCTAATCGATCGACTTTAACAATAAAGTATAATGGTTTATTATTATGTTATCTTTAGTTTGTTTATTATTTTTAGTTCATAAGATGTTGCTAGCCGTTCAACGGCTCGTCGACGACGGCTGGCGCTGAAAATCAGCGCTGTCGCTCTGTCCAGCACATGAGCCCCAGCATTTTGCTGAGCGCTGGCCATTTTGCGTGAATAATTTAACTTTTTTGTATAATTTGTTATATATGTATGTTATTATTATTATTATTTAAGTTATGTGTCATGTTTATGCAAATAAACTGTTTTTCTTTTGTTTCTTCTTCTTCTTTCTTTCAATTACTACGAAAAAAAACATCTGGTTAGCTCAAGAGTTTCACCAGTCAATATAATAGTCGGATTGGGGATAAACCTTGTACCTACCTGACAAACAAACAATCTGTTTGTAGGGAATTAGCTATTCCCGCGGAATAATTCCGCTCATTTTTGAAAAGTTTGCGGTCGTGAGACTTGCAACTTTTTATAATAGAATAAACTTTAATGTAGCAAATAAGTTAACATCTAGGTGAGATGTACTAGGTAGAGAATAGTGGTGGGTCGTTGTCGAATTTTAGACGGACGACACGTAACCGTTTTGGCGACGACGAAAACGGTTGCAGAAAACGGTCGTCGTCGCAACTGCTTTGAAAACGAAACTATCGTTGAGTGAAGTAGTTGCAGAAAACGTTCGTTGTCGCAACTAGTTTGAGAACGGTAATAAAATCTGTACTCGTCGCGTCGTTGTTTCAAAACTAGTTATTGCAATGAAACTGAATTTTATTTTAACGACGACGCGACGAGTGATAGTTGAAGCAATGAAATCTCGACCTTATTTTCTTAACAGTAAGATACCAATTCGAAGACTGGTTTGTGCAACGAAGACTGTTTGGTCGCAGGATGGAAAACGGTTGTTACATTGCAAAACAAAAAACGGTCTTCGTTGCACAAACCAGTCTTCGAATTACTGTATGCGAATGGGTATCTTACTGTTAAGAAAATAAGGTCGAGAATCCATTGCTTCAACTATCACACTCGTCGCGTCGTCGTTTCAAAACCACTAAAACAATAAACGAAATAATAATGGTGATTTCGTACGCGGGTAGCAGTCTTGCAATATCCTTCTTGTTCTAATACATATGTATCATCAATTCATCGTCGTGCACTCTTGACAGAGTAGTCGTGGGCATGTCTGCTTCGAGTCCTGCGCCGGCGCCTCTCTCGCGATACGACGCCATGCAGCTCTGTGTGCAGGATACACGTTAGGGTGTACCTGAGGGGAACTCTCAGTTGAAGCTTGATCTCAAGATCCCCAGCAGCAGATCTCGACGCTGTAGAGCTAATCGGTTTACTTCTCGCAGTCACCGCACAACTGACGCCTGTGCAGGCGACCGCCACACACGCTCAGTTTTGTCTGTACAGTTGAAACTGCACAGGTATACCCAACCCACGAGCAAACAATATCGAAATTCATATTTTTTCGGTTGCATGTACAGGTGTGGAAACCTGCACAGTTGTGCAACATACACGCTCCGGTTTACCTGTAAAACTCAACTGCACAGATAAACCTGTCAAGTACACCCTAACGTGTGTGGCTATCTTAACGCTGCAGTGTGTAATATATTTGATGAGGTCTGTCCACCATGTTGTAGAGCGTCCACGTAATCTTTTGCCCTCAACTTTCCCTTGCACCAATCGTTCCATCGACTCCTCTTTACGGGTGATTTGCCCGAAGAACGTGAGGATTCATATTTGCTCAGACCGCGATAATCTCTCTCTGATATAGAGTTCTTTCAGGATCGAAATATAGGTTCCGTGCGCGGTCCATGGGATTCCAAACATGCGTCTCCAACACCATAATTCCAGTGCGTCAATCTTACGACGGTCACGCATCCTCAAGGTCCACGTCTCGGCTCCTATATAGAAAAATTGGAAAGACCAAGCACTTCACCAATAAAACCTTTGTTTTTGGTTATTCTACCATTGTGATCCATCCCAATTTTGTCTGGTAGATATCGCTGGCAGCGACAAGACTGCCATAGTACCCATAGATTTAAGTTTATTTATGTATAACTTGTTACTTTTTAGGTGTAAAATAAAGTTTAATCTTTAATCTGTTGATAAAGATGCAAGCCTCACGACCGCAAACTTTTGCAAAATTGAGCGGAAGTAAACCGCGGTAAAAAGCCAGTTTCCTACGTAAAGTTTGTTTTTCAGTAGGTAGGTATTGTTCTGACAACACTCCGCGGCCTAACTAAACCGAGTAAAGCAAACGATAGCGTGAATTTAAACGCGGCAACGCCATCTATCGAGCTTAGCGGAGCTATTTTGTTGTTATGAAAGAAAATTCTGTTACCAACCCTAATAAAGAATATTAATGTCTTGTAATGCTATAATCTATTATAAACTAGCTTTTGCCCGCGGCTTCGCTCCCGTCAACTGACTACTCTACCCTACTCTACCCTACTCTACCCTACTCTACCCTACTCTACCCTACTCTACCCTACTCTACCCTACTCTGCCCTACTCTACCCTACTCTACCCTACTCTACCCTACTCTACCCTACTCTACCCTACTCTACCCTAATCTACCCTACTCTACCCTACCCTACCCTACTCTACCCTACTCTACCCTACTCTACCCTACTCTACCCTACTCTACCCTACTCTACCCTACTCTACCCTACTCTACCCTACTCTACCCTACTCTACCCTACTCTACCCTACTCTACCCTACTCTACCCTACTCTACTCTACTCTATTCGAATTTTTCTCGCCGTAAAAACCATCCTTGAACTTCAACGAACATTTTAAAAAAAGAATTGGCCAAATTGGTCCAGGCGTTGTTGAGTTATGCGCTTACCAACACATTTTGCGATTCATTTTTATATTATAGATAACAGAAGAAACTGATTGACTGACTGACATATCAACGCACAGCCGAAACTACTGGAACTAGGAACATGAAATTCTGCACAAGGCTTCCTTTTGTGACGTAGGCGAGGACTAAGAGAGGATTTTCCATAATTTACCCCCTAAGGGGATGCAACGGGGGTCCAAAGTTTGTATAGAAAAACCTATTTTACGCGGGTAAAGCCGCTGGCAGAAGCTAGTGTTACTACACAGAGGAAGAAGTAAACATATTTATTAGGTACTTGCTCTGCTTGACTTTAGCAATGCTTTTAATACTGTTGACTTTCGTTCAAAAGTTGCCATTTAAAAACACAGGTGTCCCTTGATCCTTAAGGGCCGTGACTCACTGGGAGGCCATGGCAGCGTAGCCAGGTCATGACGCTAAAAAAATGTATGGTAGACTGTGTGACCAATATTTGCCAGGTCCTCACGCCACACCATAGAGCTGCATGCATTTACTTGGATGCGCAAACTGGCAGCACCGCCATAGTCTTCCTAGAAACAGGATAGTGTCACATGAGATTACCTTGACTCTGCAGTCCATGCCAGCAGACAGCATGAGATGCGCGGTGCCGGGGAACCAGCGTACTGTGGCGACGCCCTTCGTGTGACCCTTCCACGTGTAGATGTGAGCCTGGAATCAAACATATATCGAAATGATTATAAACTATGTACCTATGTATCGTTCATCATCGTTGATCATTGAGAATGTGTGGTGGCCGAGTGGTAAAAGCCCCGACTTACGAGTTGTAGATTGCGGGTTCAAACCCAGCCAGGCGCATTTACTTTGTGTAATTTATTTCATCACACTCTCAAAACGGTGAAGGACAACATCGTGAGGAAACCGGCATGTCCTAGAACCAAAAATTCGAAGACATGTGACATCCACCAACCCGCACTGGGCCCACGTGGTGGATTACGGCCCATTCCTTCTCCTAGAGAGGAGGCCTCAATCCCAACAGTGGGAACATTATAAGACCGACTATGCTATGCTATGTATCGTTCATCAAGCAGTACTATTTTGAATGTACAATCAAGTTTATTTTAGGTATTTCTAATCTATTCTGTTTGTATGTATTGATGTATGGACATATAGATGTATGGATGTATGCATGTATGGATGTATGGATGTATGGATGTATGGATGTATGGATGTATGGATGTATAGATAGGTATATGGATGTATGAATGTTTGTCACTCTTCCACGCAAAAACTACTGAATGAATTTTGACGAAACTTGGTACACAAGACCATGTCCTGGAATACTTTTGATACTTTTGATCCTGGGAGTATGTTCCCTTGAGATAATTCTTTACTATCACGCAGGTGAAGCGGATGGCAACAACTAGTTTGAAATAATAATGGTAACTTGCCTATAAAGAAATTAAATGGGCTCAAAATTGATTCCCGTAGAATTCTATAACGGTCAAGAGTTTAGAATTACCTTATGGTAAAGAAATAACAAAGCCTACACAAAGAAAAACTGCTGATACGGATATCATCGAACCAATTTACTTACCTAAATTTTGATTTCCAAAATGAAACAAAATGTATAGTTCAGTTTATTTTTCTCCCTGTAAACTATGGAGAAAGGGGTTGGGTTAAAGGCCCCAATATGTTTTTAAAACCACACAGTGTTCGGAGCTACCTTTTGCCAGGACACTGGAGTGCTGACGCATTTCATCACGCTGCCCCGGGTAGATATCACTGCCTCGCTAGCCTGAAGGAGGCTACGGCGTCCCACGCACTCTCGCATCCGCCCATTTATTTATTTATTATTTAATATAAACAGCGGTTAGACAAGCAATTACAGTAACTACACAAAAACAATTAAAATTATAAACAATATGTACCTACCTACGTCAATTCCTCTCACAAAGCTGGGCTTTCCACAAGGGTGTGAAAACTTCTATTGCCTACCATCCGCCCTTAGCCAGTACCGATAATATTTTCCAGGATTTGTAGAAAGAAAGCGTCATATTACCTTAGGCAGGAAACACTTGTCAGGCGGCGTGTCGCTTCGCAGCTGCGTCTCACTGCGCGGTGGAGTGATCCATGACCTGCCCTGGTAGTCTGTCGGGTTGTCAACTGGAATGGATGAGAACAAGTATATTAATAACTAGCTTTTGTCCGCGGCTTCGCTTGCATACATAAAATATAGCCTATATCTCTCAGGAATAAAGAAGCTTTCTATCGGAGAAAAAAATTCGCTATCGGACAAGCACTTTCAGAGATTACCTCCTACAAACAAAAAAAGAAAACTTTAGCTCTTTATAATATTAGCGTAGATTAGAGAAAAAAATTGTTTAGCATAATTTAAGATTGCGACTGTATTATACATCCACGTTACAGGAGTACATAATTAGTGACGTGACGACTATACAAAAAAAATAAAAATTATAACTATAAACCCAACCCATAGCTATTTTTTAGCACACAAGGTTCAGTTGAAAACCAGCGTCAGGCAACTACTACCATGACCAAAGACTACCATGCAGTTGTCTGGCATTTTTGCTGAACTGGACCTATTTGGTGCAGCCGTGAGACTAACATTGTTTTTTATTTTTTCTTCTTAGTTGTCTTAAATTTTGTTTTTACAGTGTGTGTATCCATGTATGCCAAATAAAATATTTTTCTTTCTTTCGTTCTTTTTTTTTATCTCACATAGAACCTTCATTATGGTGTGATCAGAAACTATTGTTGTACAACCGTTCTTGTAGTTGCTAGGGGATAAAACATTTTAAGATAGTAAATTAACATCAAAGATCATGCAACTCACTATGGAATATAGATTTCTCCTCCAAAGGTTTGTCATCGTCAACTTTGCCTTTCTTCTGTCTCTTGGCGACGATCTCTTGTAACTCCTTAGCCTCCTCACCTTCTGGCCTCATTACCCTGAAATCATTGTTGTCACGATTAATAGTATTGTTAATAAGTACAAACACCAACACCTGTTTATTGAATTAAATGATGGGTCAAGGAGGGCTGTGGAAGAGTTGAGTTACAGTGACTCTGGAACGCAGAGAGCCACTGAAAGAACACAGGTGGGTTTTAGTCAGTGAAAGTCTGACACACCCTCTTTTTTATATTTAACCAACTTCAAAAAAAAGGAGGAGGTTATCAATTCGGTTGTATTTTTTTTTTTTTTCAGAACTCCGTCGTTTATGGACCGATTTGCAATTTTTTTTTCCCCTAAAGGGACATGCTTCCAGATTGGTCCCATTTTTTTCAAAATCCAGTTCTGATGATGGGATCCATGTGGAATCAAGGGAACTTCCCTCTCTCGAAGGATCTTCCAAGAATCGAGGGATATTCCAGTCGGTGTTAAATAAGAAACAAACAATACCGAGAAACACCGACTTCAAAATTAAAGTTATTTTTATCCTTTTAGTGCTTTTTTTTTTAGTGAAGTCCGTTATTATTATTTTTTTGTAAAAAGTTTTTTATTCCACTACAGAACGTGGGAAATCATATCATAATTTCCCACCTCAAAGAAAATGAGATATTTAGATTCTAAACACTTATTTAGTAGAAAAAAAAACATCCATAGGTATAATGATCTTGCACTAGACTTTTCTTTCTATAAAATTATTATAACATGAAGTACGTAACATCTTGTCTATGTTTGTGTGACTACATCGTTTTTCTTAACAATACAACAGATTTTGATCGTTTGGAAAACTTGGTAAGGCTTACTGTGTTCCGTCATCATTATCATGAACATCGAGACAAACTACCAGCTATGTGTGTGTGTAGGAAGTGATGATGACGTCACGAAATAGTAGCTGCACGAAGGCTGCGTTGACGTTCATCTCGTCGGGGCCTCCAGTTTGGAGGTATGCGGAACAGAGAGTAAAGTCCCGCAAACCTCCGTTGAAATGTAAGGTTCCTCCGACCAGACGGGTGTTATGTCTGGTGGGCAACTGCCCGATAGACAATTTCGGGCTGTTCTATTTGTTCTAATCGCGCGAAGAACTTTAATTGCTCGATGCAGGATTAGTTCTTATGTGACGTGTTCCATAGTTGTCGCTATAGGCCTCTTCTAAACAAAGAACGGGTAGCGTAAAATCCTGGGAGTGACGACCGCCGAGAAGAAGCAGTCGGAAGTGTTCCCACAAGGACCGATGATCTTGTCAGGGGCCGGATGATAAGAATATACATATGCATTTCCATAAAATGAATATTAAACTTACCTAAAATTACAATACTGCCGTATAAACTTGAGGCAGGCTGCTAGGTAGCTATAAGATTTCTATAATCTTCTATGGGAACTCAAAGTTGGTTAGTAGGAAATGATTATGTAAGTTTACAAAGAAAATTGCAATGTTTCTTTTAAAATTTTTGAAGACGCCTGTGAGATTGTTCGAAAGAACTACGGTAGCATTGGAACGCAAAGGGTAACTGGAGGAACACAGTTGAGTTTTTGTCAAATCTGACGCTCATTGTGTGTCAGACTATTCAAACCACTCTGGGTTTATTGATAATCCCATTAAAAAAAATGAATACGACCAACCCACATTGGACAAGAAGCCGTGTCAGAGCAGTGGCAAAATTATAGGCTGATCACGTTATATTTTTGTTTTTACAAGGTGGGGTATCATCCAATAACTTC
This sequence comes from Mythimna pallens, assembly GCA_961205895.1. NCBI lineage: Eukaryota > Metazoa > Arthropoda > Insecta > Lepidoptera > Noctuidae > Mythimna > Mythimna pallens. Next base: position 23,866,582 of record OY540828.1, on the reverse strand, counting down.
TCGCGCTCTCGGGCGGAGCAGGAGGGCGTGACTAAAACAACACCTATGCTCCTTCTTTGCCTAACATTCCAGGACCCCTATGGCGTGCCCACACAGTCCTGGATTGCGACAGTCGCTGTCGCCATTTAGCCATGAGAACCTACCCTTACTCTGTCCGCAGCCCCGGCATTTCATCTCCATATGCAAATCGTGCATGCGTGCAAGGACTTTACTAGTTACTAGGACTAGTGCTTGACTGCGATCCCACCTGATGGTAAGCAGTGATGCAATCGTCACTGCTGTTTGTCGTGGACTGTTATCACGTTATGTTGCGATGGCAAAACAAAATTGTAAAATGTTTAGTTCAGTACAACCCAGTTATAACATGATTTACCTACCTCTGTTCACCCACATATCCTCCCCAAGGTCCAAGGAACCCAGTGATATCCTCAGGGTTGTCATTCTTGGTCCTTTTCTTCTTGTCCAGGGGTCTCTTCTTTATGGTCTCAAACACTGACTTGCCTACTGCTTCCTCAGGAGGTGCGACCATAGCTGATACTGTAAGATAAAAATTTATCACTCGTTTCTAGAAGAAAAAGAAAGAAAAGAAAGAAAACATGCTTATTCTGCCCAAATAGACACACAATAAAATACAGCAATCTTTCGGGCCATGTGTAAACCGAGCAAACTGTGCTGCACCATAGACACTAGACAAAACACAGTTGTCTGATGTCTAGAGCTTAGTCTGTGGTTGTCTATTGTCTATTGTTTCTAACAGTTTTATTTAAGACCTTTAGGACGGAATTCACCAATAAAACTAATCACGGTTTAACGTTTGGTTCGCATAATCACGTTTAGCCACTGTCAAAACGCGGCTAAACGCGATTATGCGAGCCAAACGTTAAAACGCGATTAGTTTTGTTAATGAATTCCGCCCTTAATAGTAATGTAACTTTATATCTATATCTTTATAATTTTGTGGATATCTTCATTCTTTATGTGATCATACAAGGAGACTCCAAGCATAGCCCTTTCCATGTATCATTACCCTTTGGGTGACTGTAAGCCTCACTATATGTTTTAATTTTTAAATATTTGTTTGTTTACTACTAACACTAATTATGTATAAGGTATTTTACTAACATAATTGACCATATTGTTGTCTTTTTAAAATAAAATTATTATTTATCTACTAACTAGAATCACTTCTTGATAGATGAGGGGCTGGCCACTATGGGCCATGTACAATGGTCCATCAAGGACTGGGCAGATACCACACTACAAAGATAAGATGTTAGTCACAAGATTTGTTGCAAGATCAACAAATGGAGCAAGCAGTACCCGAGAGATGGCTTCAGAAAACTGCCTGACCTTGGAACCACACCGGACAAGCATAGCAGCAGACAGAGTCCAATGAAAGCAGTTGGAGGAGGTATATAAAATAAAATAATCCTTCTAACCAAACTTTCAGCACAGCGGCCAGTCTCAAAACACATGTACACAAGAGTTATTATAGTGCACAAGTGTACTCACTGTTCCTATACTCTCATATTTTTAACAAAATGGCTTCTTATAGGTGATTGCATACAGAGTATCAGTATCTTATCTTATCTTATTGTGGGGCTGGCCCTATCCTCTGGATCTTTTGTGCTACTCCCCTTCTGTCTACTCAACCCCTAGCCAGTATGGCCTTGATAGGGCTGAGCCTATAGTCCTCTGGTCTTGGAAATGATTGGCCCAGATACTCTAGTGTTTTGGAGCCTAGTGCTGCACAGTTGCACAGCAAGTGTAGCATATTCTCCTCTGCATCTCCACAGTTCCTGCAAGTTGGGTCGCTTGCTAGTCCCATGTTTTATCAGTATACTTATCACAACTTACCTACAATTGCATCCCCATTCCCCACATCACCATCCGTAGATGGATCAACAGCATGACCATAACTCGTAAAGGTTCTTCTCTGATTTTCAAACTGAAAGTCACTAATATGTGCCTTTTCTACGTAACCAGATAACATGTTTCTATTGGCCCTCATTTGTTGCGTTTGAAAGGGATTTTCGGGTCCAAATGTGGGAGCAAAAAGTTCTTCATATTTAGGATTGTGCATTAATTCTTGACTGTTTGGTAATAGCACTCTAGTATCGTCACTGTTCTGAAATAGGATAAAAGTGTAGTTGTAATATTGAGGTAATTATAATGAACACTTTAAACACAATTATTGGTTGTCAAAATATTTTTAGTAAGTCATCAAGCATAATATGATTGATAAGAGCAAGTTCAAGGAATAAAATGTTTCACATATTCTAATTCAGAGAAATTATGATTCAGAATACCAATATCGTGCAATAAACAAGACAATAATTGTAGATTAACCACAAAATAACCTATTTGTTTGTAAACAAAATGTACCATTATTCAAAACCTACCCTGTAGAAGTACTTTTGTTTTTAAATAAGAAAACTTCCAGAAATAGTCTATACAGTTTGAAAACATCAGTTATATTACAGCACAGTACAATCGTAGGAAAAATAACAGTTACAATTTTCTGATAAATGAATTGATGATACTTACTGTTGGCATAACTGTAGGAGCAGCACATATTTGCATTGATTTAGCCACGGAGAAGTTAGAATCAACTGGTTTCAAATGCGCTAATAACTTTTCATTGTTTTCTCCTTTGATAGTCTCGGTTTCATTGTCTCCTTCGTCCTCAGAACTACTACCGTAGTTTTGTATATTCAACATTGTTTGAAGCAACTAAATTACTTAATCCTACTAAACTATAACAATTAGTTCATAACAAAACAATGTGCTAATAAAACAAAGTTTTTGTAAAGTGAAATTTGTGTTGCTACAGCCTACGAAGCGGCTTAAAAATAAATGTCATAGAGACTGAAATGGAAGATACGAATTGTTTAAGTGTAAAAGAAAGACTTACCATTTTTATGCTAAAGATGTAAATCAGTACGATTGGAACGGAATTTTGTAATGACGGGAATTATAGCGTTCGGAAACTATTATTAGCTCGCACGCATTCTTGCATTTAATTTTCTAAAAATAAAAATATGTCTTTTCATACTTTATTCAAGGCTGAAAAATTTTTTAGTGCTGTAATTTATTTTAGTATTATAAAAACGGTAATAAATTGTGAAAAGCTAACAAAAATATTTTGAAGAATCATGAAAATCGGTAAAATCAAGTTGGTATCGGTAAGACTGCACTGCCTAGAATTAACATTATTTTTCTTTTTTAATCTTTTATAAAATTAAAATTTTATCTGTGCACACTTGTGTCAACTATTCTTGGTGCCAACCGAACACCGAAAAAAATCTATTCAAAGTCAGGTGACGAGCCCTTGTGACAGTCCATGGTATTTCTCTAGTTCATAAAAATCAAGAAAAACACTAAACATGTCCATGCACACGCTAGCAAACAGGGGAAAACTAATCAGCGTCATTGGTGACGAGGTAAGAAACACTTTAAATCAATATTATTAAGCCGTGTCGTTTTATGACAAATAAACAAAAGTCAATCGTAAGTTTTCATGCAATTAGTGCGAAAATTACCCTAGAAACGTATATCTAATTCCAGGACACCTGCGTTGGATTCCTGTTGGGCGGAATCGGTGAAATCAACAAAAACAGACATGCCAATTTCATGGTTGTCGACAAAAGTAAGTCTTGATTTCTTACTAACAGTATGAAAAATTTGTTCATATTAGAATGTATAATTAGTGTATCAAAATCACTGTCTGTCCTGTCCAGTATCCAGCTTTAAGTTCAGTTAAACCTAGAAGCGATGTATGGTTTTTCAGGAAGTTATTTATTAATGTGATTGTTTTGTTTCTTTGTTTAAGTTAGGTTGGTTGATTGATAATAAATTTTCACAAAAAATTAATGAGTTGAGTGCTTCGTTTGTTTTATAGGTAATTATGAATAAATGGAGCATAATTGTAGTATCAAAGTTTTTGTTTTCATTAGCTGTGAACAAAGAACAAGGATATATATTTTGATTAGAGCAGAAACCCTCGCCACCTACATACCTTCTCATAATAATATGTTTATGTAATAATTGCTTCTACAAAAGAGAAAAGCTACATAGACCATAAATTAATAGCTATAGTTCAAATAATCAAAAAATGTATATTACTAAAATTTTGTAAAATTGAAATTAATTTTGATTAGATAATGAACTCAGTACTTACATTGTGAATGGGTTAAATAGTGTCAAATCTCTAAATTCTATGGTTTACAATATAATTCTGTTTTATTGAAAAAAAAAGAATTCACAATATCACATGCTTTGTAACTTAGAGTTTGCAATAGCTCGGAGATATACATAAATGAGATGTTGATAGTATTGTTTAACACTTTTGGCGGCAAGAATCTAATAGCCTGGTCCTACACACAAATCATCAATACATATGTATAGCAAAAAATTGATAGGTGAATTTTGGTCATACAAATGAATTATTGTGTGTTCTTGACATTTTTGACTTGACATTTCAACAATGATGTTTGTGTGATGTCCTCAAAGTTGTAATAAAAGTAAGTGGAAATCCATAATGTAATACATGTTACAATAATTAACACATTAAATTTACTAATCCCCATGTGAATTTTCACTCTGTCATTGTCTTTAAATTTTGTCTCTAATTATGGTATTCAAAAGGTTAAATAAAAGTCTTGTTTTGTATTGAATACAAAACTTTTCTTTGTCTAGATTTGAGAATTATGGTTGTTATTTTACAACAAGCTAAGTTCAACAATTTCTATTTTTTAACACTTAATTTAACATAAATGTATGCACCATAAAAGTCATTAAAATATTACGATAGATATGCTAATTGACATTGTAAATCTGAGATGTCGTGTTATTCTGATAAAAACATGATTTATCAGCTTCCAAGGTCGTAAAGTTAAAAAACTCCTTTCTCAAAGCAGCAAAAAAGTGAAAACAAAAACAATTTTCTTTTATACCAATGTGACAATTCAATTCAGACTTTTCATTTATAATCTCTGATAGGAGTGATGTATTGTTGCTAAAATTAATTTTTATAAGATAAGATTTTTGATTTTAAGTCAAGAGTGAATAGGTTACTTCTAGGCAAGCGTGCTCCATCTTCGGCCACATCATCGCTTACCATCAGGTGAGATAGTGGTCAAACGCGAGCCTATCAATAATAATTAAAAAAAAAATAATAATTATTTTTGTTTTATGATAACTTCAACATAAGCTTGTGCCAGTGGCTTATCCTGCAAGGGAGTCTGTTCCTCCATGCAAACTTTGAACTTTTAGTTATTCTCCTTTGGAGGGAATTTTGGAAAATCCATTCTTTTTCTATGTAGACATCATTAAAGGGAAGCCTTGTAAGTCCAGGGGTTTGGGTTAGGCGTTGATAAGTCAGGACTTTACCTTTTAGATAGATAGATACTTTATTGTACACCAAAATTAAAATAATATTAGAAACTTAAAGTTAGTAGGGTGTCACAATGGACAATCTTATCGCTAAAAGCGATTTTTTACAGACAACCTTTGGGTAGATTTGACAGAGGAGAGAAATATATGCAGGTAGTTCGTGGTGGTGTACTATTTTCATATATACAATACATGTTTTTACATATACAGAAAAAAGATACATTTTCGAACCAAGTGCCTCATTCATAATGTGCTAGCAACTCCCATATTTTCCATATATAGGAAGCAGTTTTGGGTCACAATTTTGTTTCAAAATGGTTTCCATATCTAATTTTGCAGTACCATTCTGAATAATCTCTACTTGAAAGAAGACTTCCTTTCTATTACAAGAGATTTAAGTATAATCATTGGCGACCGCGCGCCCGAAGACGCAACGTTGGAAGGCCTCCCACAAAGTGGATCGATGACTTGATGAGAATCGCGGGAAAGCAATGGATGCGAGACGCATAGGACCGTTCGTTGTGGCGACACTTGGGGGAGGCCTATGTCCAAAAGTGGACTTCAGCTGAAATGATGATGATAGAATAATAAAGCACTAGTGATTTACAATTACAATGCGTTCCAAATAAGAATAGGATCGATTGCCATGTTGTGACGTCACGTCATACTGTCAAATCGAAGAATTATTATGGTGAGCAAAACAAGAAATTTTTAAAATTTAATTTATTTACGCACTGTGAACGCAAAAAGTTTTATCAGAATCTGGTTCTTCAATGTTGCTCATCTCTGCCCATTTTCTTGCGATTTGACAGTATGATGTGACGTCACAAAATGGCAATCGATCCTATTCTTATTTGGAACGCATTGTACAGGTTTTTACTTGTGTGTTGGAACCCAGAACATACTCAAAGTAATGAAGGGAAAAAAATAAGGTGGTTATGACGTGCCAACAAAGAATCTTTCAAACAAAATGCTGTTAACTCTTGTAACCCGAAATTCGTATGGCCTAATGTTTACAGATGTTTGTTTATTTAATTAAATAAAAGAGAAACAATTCATTTTCAATAAGAGCAATCATGGAGTTTTATGGAGTTGACATGCACAGGAAGAACCACTTCTTCGTAAGAAACGACGTAAAGTGTGTACCTACCTAGCTTCTGACTGGGCACGCCACAATCATGGCGGTAACTCCCCTCCCCTCTTTGAGGCGCGCGTGGAACACTACCTGCTGTCGACGTCTTGGGCTCGGTCTAGAAGCTTATCGGACGGCCGGACTGCGAGCTACCCATTACTTGTTGTTCGTATAACCAGAGGGACCCAGAAGGGCCGGTGGCTGCTGAAGTCACGGGGATTTTCTGAAAAGGAAAACCGTGTTCCTAGAACACAAAAGGTATCCGAACGACACAGGTGTGATTTTAGTCATTAAAATTCTGACATGCTCCCGTTCCACCTTAGAGCGAAAGGAATCATTGGATGATTGCCCACCAATGTAGATGTCGATAATCATAAAATGGTAACTTAGGCCTATACCACTAGCAAATACATTATAAAGCATTATTAAAAACCTTCATCACCACATTCCAGACACACCGGTCAGCGAAATCGAAGAATGCTTCAAGCGTTTCGTCAAGCGCGATGACATCGACATCATCCTGATCAACCAGAACATAGCAGAGCTCATCCGGCACGCCATCGACAGCCACCACGCGCCGGTGCCTGCTGTGCTCGAGATCCCTTCGAAGGACCATCCGTATGATGCTAGCAAGGACTCCATCCTCCGTCGTGCAAAGGTGAATACTTAATACTACTTACTTTGTTTTTTTTATTATTATTGTTGATAGGCTGGCGCTTGACCGCTGTCTCACCTGATGGAAAGCGACGATGTGGTCGAAGATGGAGCACGCTTACTTAGAAGTAACTTATTCACTCCTGACTTAAAGATCCCCAGGCCTCCCTAGCCGAGTTACAACCGTTTCGTTTCGATTCTCTTTTCGTTGATCGCCTCGAGTCGGCCACGTCTCCTATTCGTTTGTTCTGACCACGTGACTGAGCGTTGAAGGGACGTCAGAATAAAGGAATCGGAGGCGTGACCTGCTCAAGGCGATCGTCGAAAAGAGAATCGAAACGAAGCGGTGGGCGGGCGGATGTGTCAGACTTTTACTGACTAAAAACCCACTCCTGTTCCTTCGTTGCCTTTTATACCAGGGTCGAGTCTTCCTTTCAGAAACAGACCCTTGGCCCTAGTAGGCTTCGACCCTGCTGGGCCCCTACGGTTTGCTGACATCTTGAGGCTCGCGTAAAACAGTACGCACCGTCGACGACTTGGGCTCGGTCCGGACGTTTACCGGACGTTCGGACGGCGAGCTACCCATTGCTCGCTGTCCGCAAGCCCGCGCCTACGGTGGCCGCAAATCGGGATCGGGATCACGGTGGCTGGGGCGCGAGGGTCGGTCCCTCGCACAGCGGTCTCCTCCTTTGCTAAAATTACTGCTTTGCAGAAGGAGGCGACCGCTTGCCATTCCTCCTCGCTCCGGACCATGACCTGTACCAAGGCCCGGTGCGAGAGATTTGCCGCCGATCTCCCCCACGAGGTCACGGCGGTGCTCTGCCCAAGCAGGGCACACCTCTACCGTGTGCTCCACCGTGTCCTCCGGGTGGTCCACACAGTGGTGATACTAGGGCGTCACTTCCGCACGAATCCGGTGCAGGAACTTCCCGAACTGACCATGTTCGGTGAGCACCTGCGTCATGCGGATGGTGAGCGACGCCGTGAGGTCTTTCTAGCCACTTCTCAAAGAGGGAACTTACCGACGGAAGGTACCTGGGGTTCCGAAGAGCTTTGCCCTGTATCCAGCGATCATTGGGCAGCTTAGTGGCAGATGAGCTTCTATCTCGTCCTCCTCTATGCAGGATCTACAGAGTGGACTGTCAACTCCTATGACAGAGATATGCTTATTGAAGGACCCGTGGCCAGCAGTAACGGCCCTGACTTTAAGCAACTGAAGTATTGTCAGCCGTAGGGCTTTGTAAAGCGGCTATCAATGGAGGGCAGTGCCCCCTTGATTCACCTGTACTTATTATGGTCGAACCATATATAATTATTGGTGTATATCTTTGGAGCATTTCACACATACAGACTGAGACCAAAATTATATGTAAAAAATATGGTTAGTAATGTGAAAATTATAGTTCCATTCTGGAATCGAACTCATGACTATGTTAATTGCTTTTTTTTTCTTTTCAGTAATTTTAACTGGCAGTTTGAGTATTTTCTGCGGCCTAACCAAATGTCCTTTCCTTGGTATTGTTTGTCAAATCATTGAGCTCCTTAGTAGTCCTGAGTTGAGTTTTGCGAATACTGACAAATGCTTGCACTGACTGGACAGGTCCACTCAAATCTGTATGGTTCTTTCTACAAAAGATCATCTCAGACAAATCTGCATGGTTCTCATGTGATTTGACATGTATGGACTTAAAAAGAGACTTTGACCCCTGAGTTTGTTTCGGTGTTTCTTCTCAGGGTAGTCAGCTAGGAAACACCGGCTTCATCTAGTTTAAAATGACGAAAAAAAAAACTACGTGTAAAAGTGTTTTTTTAAACCTATTTCCAAAATAAATATCATTTATCATTTGATATTATGTCATGCGTTCGATTCCAGAATGGAACTAACTTACAGCCAATCGGTCTGCTGCTTCACCATTCATGTCAAATCTTTATCCATTACCCTAGAAATTAATCCTTTATCAAATATATAATAATATAATATAATATTCCACAACTATCACACAACGCCGTCTAGTCCCAAGCTAAGCAGAGCTTGTGTTATGAGTACTAGACAACTGATAAACATACTTATATATTTCTAAATACATACATATTATAGATAAATTACACCCAGACACACAACAAATGATCATACTCATCACACAAGCATTTGTCCTGGGTGGGAATCGAACCCACGACCTCCGGCATAGCAGTCAGGGCCACTAACCACTAGACCAACAGGCCAGTCTAATATGCTGCATCTTCGGAGAATACTTAAAACATAATTTATTATGTTATGATCATAATTATCTAATTCTAATGTTTGTTTGTTCCAGGGCATGTTCAACCCCGAAGATTTGGTACGCTAAAACTAATTTATTGCATGATATCGTTGTCTGTGCATCAGACGGCACGTGTATATAAGCCAGCTGTGTACCAACGTTACAGAACTAACCACTAATGTGACTACACATCTACATTATAGCCGTTTATTTAACTGGCAACATTTTCCGCTCAGTACTTCCCTGAAAAAGATTGAATTTCGTTTATTTTAGACAACAATATAGGATTAAACCGCTCACTCATTGAAAAGGCGTATAAATAACATGTAAAAAAACCCAAAATATTAAAGCGCCATTTTCCAATATTTGCGCGATTTTGTTCAAAATGCTAACATCTCTTACTGAGCGTCAATAGTTGCCAAGTAAATACGCGGCCTTACAGTTTTCAGTGTGCAATTTATGTCAAACTAAATCAGTTTTAACTAATACATTCCACCTCCCAGAAACATTTTATTTTAACTGTTACAGCGAATGAAACCGTTATTTAATGTGATAAAATTATTCAATTATGTAAGGTTGGAACTTCAGTAAAGTGGCTAGAGCCATTCTCAAAATATTATGTGTCATAAAATTTATCCATATTAATTAAAATTATTCATAGGCACTAAATATTTTATAATTTATTCCATTGCGACTTTAGTGTGTTTCCAGCCTAAATTTACAGAGTATTAATCAATCATATTGTATAGATTTGTTGAACTTGTATTATAGAATATAAAATACCAGTTTGTTGTTTTATTTTTTGGAGTTTTCAGTTCTTGAGTGATTTTTGCTGCTTAACTAACAAATAAATAAATAATGAAAATTTTAAAATAGTAACAGGTTTGGCAAGTTGTATATGTTATGTTTATTTAGTAGGTATAGGGCGGGTTTTGTGTTAAGAACGTTTCAAAGCCAAGGATCTTGTATACCCTACGGGTTTAAACAAACCCTTTTCACTGTCCGTTCAACCGATTTTGAATTCTATTCCGTAGACATAAGGGTGGCATTCAAAGTAAAAGAAGTGGTTAGAATACAAACTTTTTCCTGCACCTTCCATTTGTCATGGTACTAACGCAATAGATGTCAAAATGGGTTGAACGGACAGTGGAAAAGGTTTGTTTTTTAAATGTTTTATCATTTCAAATGGAGTATAGGTACAAAATTAGAAATCGGAGGTTAGTTACTTCAGTTTTGAAATCATTTGTTCTAAATACCTCGCAGAGATTTCTGCGGCGTAACTTTGTGCATGTTATTTTCAAATCTATAGATTTTTTTAAATCTTGGTTGAAAATCCAAGCCATTAGAAATTACTTGAAAAAATTTGCTGATCTGTGACGCTGGCCTACAGGCGTTTTAAGACGGGACTCTCTTTAATGACCTAGGTATAGCAATTATTTCATTTTTCCACTGCCAATCGATCGTTATCAACCGGCGGCGGCGCTCGCAATGTTGATTTGAATGCGAAAGGATGCGAACGGCATTCCATGCTAATCACGCATTGCATTTTGAATGGGGAGCTATCAATGAATGTTGCTCGAGTAGCGGTGTCCCGAGCTCGGTATTTTTAGGACTTTTTTTCAAATATGCTTGTAGCATGTTACGACTTTTAATTCAATTTTGTATCAGTCGTTAAAAAAAAAAATAACTCAGTCTTTATTAAATTAATTTTATTCAACGATACATAAAAAATGGTTAATGTTGAAAAAGCATCTTTTTTGTTGTTCTGCTGGTTAAATACAAATATGAAAACACTGGCTACTGCCAGTGGCTTCGCCCGCGTCATAGAAAATCGTTCCAAGGGAAAATACTTCCGGAATAAAAAAGTATCCTATGTCTTATTTCTGGATATGGTCTATCCCTTTGCCAAATTTCAAATAAAATCCGTTCACCCATGCAAGCGTGAAGAATTAACAAGCATACACTCTCACAAATTTGCCTTTAAAATATTAGTGTGAAAATATTTAAAAAAAATATAAGTTCAAATAACTACAACCAAAATAACTACCTAGGTATTTCGTGAAATGCTGATAAGCAGTGTATCGAAATGTAGCTTTTTCTATGAAGATATTTTGTAAAAAAAACTTAAGTTAATCGATTTGAATTGCTGACAGTACTATTACGAATATGAGCACTATTGTCGATTCCGAATGTGTTAGGCAGAGATGTAGTGATGTTCACTAGGTTTTCTAGGATAATACATGCAGGTCCTAAAGTAAAAACCTTAGCCACTGTTCTTTGAAGTTTCTTTTTTATATTACCTACCATTATTTATTTGGATGTTAGTTAAGCAGTTATTGTTATTACTCTACCCATTCCATTACTTTTAACAGAAGCATGTTCAGATTATGCAAAAGTGTGTTTTTTTTTGTGATTCTTGGCATTATGCGTGTATTTCGGCTTCAGGAACATAAAATAGTGCTGCGCTGTATGTCCAAAGAGAATTGTACCCTATTCCTGTGTTTATATGAAAAAAAGTGTGGATTGTATCATTGTCTATACCCAGTGTTTTATACTGTTGTTTTACTAATGGTTACTCTTTTGGGTTGTTCAGTGTGTTATGTGGAAATATCAGTGAGTATTCGTTGTTTTATTTTTTGATAATTTTAATTATTGTTCACAATTAACGTATAATTGATATTCTTTTTTTACAGTCAATGTTTGGACAAGAAAACTACGCGACCTAACTAAATTATTGAAAGAATTATTGTAACAATTGGCAACTTCACTTGTTTGTGTGTTGTATCTATCTATAATATTCTTCTAATAAAACCAAAGAGATTTTTTGTAATTAATTTTTATTTAAAAGATTATTAACAAACTTATTAACACTATAATACTTCATTTCACACAGATATACATTATACAGTGCACACAACCATATTTTATATTAAAATAAAAAACAAAACTGGTAACAAATACCTATTTGGTATCAATATAACATAAGCTACTTATATACCCGTATTGAAAACGTCGTGATGATTAGTAGAGTTGGTGGATGATAGACGATGCTGTTCTTTGGTTATTTATTCATCGAACTCGTTGACGTCATTCTCGGCCTTCTTGTGTCCCACCCAGTCCCACTTGGAGTAGTGGAGCTTGGTCTTCTTGAACTTGGGGTTCTTAGATGTGATGCGGACGAAGATGCGCCTTCCGAAGAGTGGTTGGAGTTGCCTGAAGTTGTCGACAAGAGGCAGGTTCAGGTTGGAGAGGAGACCGCGGAAGTTGTCCATCTGTGAGGAGAAAGGTATTTAGTAAATGCTGGAGAGATGTCTTCAGATGATGGTCATTGTAAAGCATTACAGCTAGCTCACTGAAGTGTAATAAAGGCTAAATATCTTACCTGGAACACGGAGATGGGGAGGTAGTCAGAGAACACAACCCATGTGACGGCCTCAGCGCAAGGGGGGGTGGTCAGGGATCCCTTGTAGGTGTAGAACCTTTCGGTGTCGAGGCCGGACAGGATTGAAGACAGGGAGAAGGTATGGGGCAGCTGCATGGAGGTGTTGTAGTTCTCGATAGCGGACAGATTCTTAACGATGGGGGTGAGGAGCTTGGCGTCGAATTCTACAACCTGGAACAAAGATGTCTTGTGATGATGCTGTTTAAGAGACTTATTAGCGAGTTTTGGTGTAGTGGACTTCTATAGGCGTGGTCGAAAATTGTTGGATAAGGCTATTTTTACTATTGATGTAATGGTTTTCTAAAGCTAACTGTAGTAGATTGATCGAGAGAGATATTTTGTTGTTGCTTTTTGTAGTGTTTTGTCTTTATAAGTAAATCTGTTCACCGCCCTTACCTGGTAGAAGAAAGCAAGCACGCAAAGACCATCAGGGTGCTGGAGAGCTTCAGCGAGGTTCCTGTATTTCTTGTTCCTGTGGATGATGTGCATTTCCAAAGGCAGGCGCATATCATTCAGAGTATGCTCGGAACCACGGTTGTTCTTGTCTCCCCAGTGGAAGTGGAGGCCTTCGATCTCGTACTCATTGTCCAGAGGTCCTCCGAAGATGTAAGGCAGACGGAAGCCTTTCTTTTCTTCTTCGGAACTGTATTTGGGGATGGTGAGGGCCACTGGAAGAATAAAGGAATAGTTTTTGTGTGTGCGAATTTTGGTACAAGTTTTGGTGTCCAAAAATTAAATAAGGTAGATACTGCCAATTGTAAAACGTTGTGGAGGTTTTATAGGTTGTTTCTCCATAAAAGGCATTCAGCTTTAACTGTTTAGACTGGTATAAATCTAGGCAGATATTGATATTATAGGCCTGATGATATGACCACTTTTTACAGATCGATGTACACTTTTTACATTATACCTGAATGTCCGTTATTGGTGATCGTAAGAGGACCAGGCAGTGGGTTCTGGTAGCCGATGAGTTCCATAGCAGGGATCGAGATGGGGATGGCTTGGCGGGCAGCAATGGCGATGGGGGACTGTTGGCGGCCTCCGCAAGCGGGGTGGAGGACAGCCCAGCGCCTCTGGTCAGAGGCCCTGTAACCCCAGCCGAAGACTGAGGATACTGCGGAAGAAAAAAGTGACCGTTGTCAATTTTTGTATTGGAAGAGAAAAGGATGATTTGGTAAGTAGATTTTACTAAACCGAATTTTTTTGCCGATCGTACTTGATGCCATTTCGGCAATAAAATAATATTAAGTATCTACAAATTGTAGGGTTTACAAAAAATCAATTGTAATAGTGAACTAATTTTGAAATCTAACCCTGTGAATACTAATAGTAGGTTTATTACTCTGATTGAATCCATTTCTTTTAAATGAAATGTTTATTTGAAGTTTTATGTCGTTGTAAATGTTCCCAGAGTATTGTTTCCATACAGGCGTAGCATGTTATCAAAACATTTAAGATGATATAATAATAATTGAATTATCCCATTATGTTTTGATAATACAGATTCATTGTTACGATTTGCTTGCAGGCAATTTAATAAACAAAATAAATAATATTCTATCAACAATATTTTGAATATTTTTATATGCAGTTCTGACACATGCATTGTGATGATCAAACAATTATGACTATGTTTGACTAATTTATTGTTTCGTTATTTTTCAAAGTCTCGGCTAATGGTCATTTAACCCAAACACATATGTATTGATCGTTAGAAGTCATAATAGCAAACGCAAAGGGATTATAAATTGCCGGATTATAAATAAAAAGTCGTCAATAAATTTAAAATCCTAAGACGTCTTATTATTTATTCTGTAAGCGACCGGTAGTATCCATTTTAGCTGTGACAATCGTAAACTTTTTTGTACTACAAGCATGTCGATTTATGCTAATCAGGTCATGCATAATCTGATGAATGATAATTTATTATATCGTAATTCACTTGTGATTGAGCTATGCACATGTAGATTTATTCTAATGTCAATCAAATTAATGATTTAAAATGTAATCTAGAAATAGAGCGGGTTTTTATATACGTGATATGTACTGAAGCATGTCTGCGCAATATGATATTACAAAACAAAAATGTCGTTTTGACCAAATAATATATCAGTACTATCGATAATAATTTGCATGCAATTATACAAAACTAGAAGCTTGCTATAGAGCCGAGCTTTAAGCGTAATTAGGTGATGGAATTAATAAGAATATATTTAAAAAAAATCGATACGATAATTTTAAATTCTGGTGACAGAGTAGTATTAAGTAGTGTTTTTTTTTAACCCTATAAATGCGACATGACATATCAATGTGATAAAAAAATTACATTCATAAAAAGTTACAAGGGAGAATTTAAATCTAGCATGCAATAAATTCCAATAAATTTACCCGGTCTTGTTGATGGCACGTTACCTAAAAGGGGAAGAAGAATCTTTATTCCAATGCTTGTCTAAATCTGACCCGCATTCTGAGCAAGAGGTGCGAAGCAAGAATGCAAGCATTTATTTATTATTTTATTTGAAATAATAGATATTAACGATAAATACGAAGTCGATTATTAAAACATCCTTGCTATATGCAAAAACTTATCTCTAGCTAGATAAATCCGTGACTACAGGGCCGCATTCCTTTGCAAATTCATAACGTTACACGTTTTTATCGATTTACTATCTATGCATTTAAGAGAAAATTGATTTGACAAATAAAATCTGACCTCAGTTAGATTAATTTACTTAGATTTGAGGTCAAGTATGCAGATTAAGTTTGCACATGGTTAGGTGTTGCAATTTTGAGTGCGATCGATTATAATAATGTGGCCATGTGTATCGTTTATGCATTTCTTCCCATTTAGTTAAATGCTTCTAGAGCTGACGTAATATAATAAAATTCGACATTTGCGAATCGCTTTTCAGATTATCAAGCGAGAAATTGGGTTGGGATTTTGAATTTGCTATAGGACAAATTATTTCATGTGGACAATTTGTTCATGTCTAATTATCACACGAAGTCCCAAGTTATATTTACTATTAGCAAAAACGTCCTTCAGCTTTGTTCGTTATTTTGGTTAGGTTGTTTTAATTATTAAGGCTGTTGCGTGTTAAACTGCCGTAATATGGGTTCGGCAATCTATTCCAGACTGTTGACCAGTCACCTACCCTAGGTTTTCGTGTTTAATACAAGTAAATGCGGCTATCCTATCAGAGTTATGGGTTGTGGTATTTTTCCGTATTCTAGTAGTATCATTTTAGTTCTCGCGATGAAGAATCTTAATAAATCGGTTCAGCTAGTCAAGCGATCTTGACTTGTCTCGATTTGTTTTCAGCAAACACATGAGGTGTTGTTGATGTTTTGGTTTGCGCATTCCAATTGATGTTTTTGTTTTTCGCGGGTTACAAGTTACATAGTTAAATTCTACTAAAGTGATTGTGCGATAAAATTGATGTTCTTTTGCACTTCTAGCTGCATAATGCATTGACAATTAAACTTTGTACAATGAATAGGAATCGGTATTTTAAATAGTCGATTGTAATTTAATTGTTTTTTCAGGGACTCAAAGTTGACGAATGCTTTAAACGTAATAAAAAAATGTAGTTCAAATCGTTATCGAAGTGTTAGTTGCAAACGTATTGGTAATTAAAACTATCTATGTATCAAATTGTTTGGACTACGTGGTCGAGATAGAATGCAGAGCGAATTATTTGAGTTTTGTATCCGCTTAGACAATGTTTGCTCCGATTGTCGGATGTTTGTGCGATCCGGCGCAACAGAGGAAGATACTGCGTTTTTCGCATGTTTCAATTACCTAACTGTAGATTAACTTTACGTGTTCTACCTATGTTTTATGATAGCCTATAATTATTCGGCCTCACTCTACTTTAACTATATATTTTGAAATTATGATTCAAGTCTTGTAATTAAATGCAACCTATGATTGGCCGATAAATGGGCGATTTGTAATGAGTAGTAATTAATCCCGATTTTTTTTATCCTCTTGCACTTACTGGAATGATGATTTTCTGTTGCACAAAAATATTATTTTTAAAATCAATTGAATACTTTAATCAGATTTATGATTCGATGTGGTACTCAATTATTTTTTATTATTTATTATTGCACTTCATTTTTAAATCAAGACTTAATAGATTATTATTTTTTATCACCACTTATAAATTTAAATTGATAGAAAATGCTGATTTAATTTACTTTGAATATTAAATTTGAAAAAGTATTTTTTATATTTTTTTGACTTACCGTTTACTGCCAAAATGGCGAATACAGTTGTTAGCACAGCAGATCTCATGTTTCACTTTTTATTATTTGTTAATATAAAAGATGAGATGATTAGTGGTGGACACTTCGATGCTTCCTGCCTCGCAGCCCGCAGTTTATATACTACACATCCACATCTTGAGCACTGCGTTTTCAATGGCCTAACGCGTCATCGGCGTGAGAATTAACCCTCCAATAATGACACATTCGGTTTCAGTACGGAGCGTATTTTCCTCTGTACTTTAATGAAAATTGTCCTGATAGTTAACGTTTATCCTAACAATTAAACTAAATAAATTATTATAAATCTAGGCAAGAAAAATACAGCAACTACAAATTGAACCACAAAACGTGGTACACACAGCAAAATGGTGTATAATCGATTTGAATACACGTATTTAAAGTATTTAATTTTATTACGTTTTCACGCTTGATAATAGTTATACCGATACAATTTAGCCGACCTCGCAGTTTCAATGTTAAACTAGTAAGCATGAAAAATTTCTCCGAACATGAAACTCATTTAAATTTGTCCTGAAATATGGCTTTGAGGTTATGAAAAGATTTGTGTATACTGGAACAACTGAGCAATGTCAAAACATGACAAAAGTCTTCCGCCTAATTAATATTTTTAATAGTATTCAGGATACTAATCGCATATTTAGTGACTGCATAATGTTGCGCTATCAGTATTCAGAGCATAAAATATCTGCATTGAATGGGGTTTAACGAACGCTGTTGTTTTTGTTTTTAAAAGTACCTGTCGTATTTCTTATTATCAAATGGACAGTATCCCTAAAGGGTGCATATTGCTCAATTATCGGGTCTGCAAAACGACTATTATTATGTGCAGGACGCCACAACTGCATGCATTTATTGCTTTTAGATGCAAGTATTTTTATTTTAAGATTCTGTCAAGAATTCAGTTCACATACAATTCTGATTATTTTTTAAATAACAACATTTGAATTCTGTAGTAAATGACTTGATAATATCTAACATATGTTTTCGGGTATATTTTACCCCGCATTCGTTTTTCATGAAAATTAAGAGCATCAGCATTGACAGGGTTAAACGAACACTGCCTAACTGAACGAACGTATTGAACAATTGATGATAACATAACGAAGAAATGATGTAAATTATTAGGCTGCTTGTCATAATACTTCCATTGATTAGAACAAAAATATTATAGAAAGAATTCTAACCAAATGATGTGACCTGTTTTATTGGACAAGTAGGGTGTCATTCGGTGGCTGCTAGCAGAGGTGACCACTCGGGTAACTGCTGCAGCCATTCATTTAGGCTTTTCAAAATTTGATACAGTTTTTATTAAACTCGTATTTTTCTCGAACGTTCATTCATAAAGTTTAAATTCACGTTAGAAAAAAAAAACGGCATTAGTTGGAATTAGGCGCGCTAACTTATTCCTCGGAGGATTTTTTAAGGAATGATATTTCGGTCTTTTTATCAATATTGGTGGGATAGACGTTTCGTTAAGGCGAAAGCGCCAGGATAGCACGTTCAGTCATAAAGTTATAATAAAAGTACGTTGAAAAAAACTGCACTAGTTGGGATAGGCGCGCAAATTTTTTCCTCGGAGGATTGTTTTGAGGAATCATATTTCGCTCTTTTGGCCACTATTAGATGGGTTTTTTAGAGACATTCCGTTAAGGCGAAAGCGCCAGGATAGCACGTTCATTCATAAAGTTCCAATTTATGTTTTAAAAAAAAATATTGTGCTAGTTGGGATGTGCGCGCTAACTTATTCCTCGGAGGATTATTTTGAGGAATCATATTTCGCTCTTTTTGCCACTATTGGATGGGTTTATAGACGTTCCGTTAAGACGAAAACACCAGGGGAGCCTGTGACCCGCCGCCCTGGGACGAGGGCAAAGAAGGAACAGGAGTGGGTTTTTAGTCAGTAAAAGTCTGACACGTATCTCCCGCTCCGCCCAGGAGCGGATTAGTCATAAGATAATTTTCCCCGCCCAATAAAAAAAATGGGGGAGCCCGTGAAATTCGATTTTTCTTAAGTTTTTTGTATTTTGTACGACACTGTCAAGTATTATATTGATTAAAATATAATTCATTCAATTAACCCTACTGAATGACTTTTTCATGAAACAGTCATTCAATAGGGTGAGACGAACTGAGAGGGTTGTATTGATGATTTAAATAATTATAATTCTGTAACTACCTAAATACGTTTTACGAACGTCAATTATATTTTGATCAATATACAACTTGACAGTGACCCGCAAAATGCAAGAAACTTAAGATAATTTGACTTCGCGGGCTACATTTTTTTAGGCGGGAAATCATACAATGTCTTCTCCGCTCTAAGGCGGAACGGGCGGGCGTGTCAGAATTTTTTCTGACTCAAACTCACGCCTGTGTCTCTTCTTTGCCTTGCGTTCCAAGACCCTGTGTTTGCCTTTCAGAAGCCAACCCATGTCCCCAGTAGGCTTCCGCCCGGACAGTGGAGCATACGGTAGAGGTGTGCCCCGCTTGGGCAGAGCACCGTCGTGCCCTTGTGGAGGCAATCGGCGGCAGCGACCTTTCGCGGCACGCGATCGCCTCCTGCGAAGCAGTAATGCTAGCGAAGGAGGCGGCCGCACACTTGAACGGTCCTCACGCCCCAATCGCCGGGATCCCGATCCCAATTTCCTGTACCAGGGCCTGGCGCGAGAGGTCGTTGCCGCTACATTACATGAAAGTCTAGATATGAAACCTCTGCGCTACAGTCTCCGATAGGTCGTTGCCGCTAATCGTCTCCACGTAGGCACTGTAGTACTCTGCTCAAGCGGGGCACACCTCCACCGTGTATTCGCAGGCTACCCTGGAGTATCCACTTTAAAGTCTTTACCATTGGGATTGCGATCAGATGGGATCGTGGATATTGTTGAATCTTTGGTCTTATTGACACCAGCTTAGTTTACATTCAACGGGGAATCATATTTAGGCGATCTGCAGTCTAAAACCGAGACAAAACGGAGATTTCTTGCTTTTACTTTCAATGTTCCATCAATAAAGCATTCAAGATTGAATGTCTTTTTAAGTTTTTTTTCTATAATTTGTTATTTTTTCTGTTACTACGGCAGTTTTGGTTTTGGCCGAAATTGGAACGGACCGAACGTTGGGTTATGCTTTCGGCTGCAAATCTTGTTTCGATCGGTCACTAGATGATATTCACTAGCCTCCCATTTGGTTTCGGCCGGCATTTAGTTTTTTAGCAGTTTAATTTCGGTTCAATTTTCGAATTACCTACTGGTTGTCGTTTTGAACTTGTGAAATTAGAGGGCCATATGAAGGGGCCAGCCACTGACACCTTCTCGTGGTTTTTTTTTTTTAGGTGGGAAAGTCATGTTATGACAAATCTCGCTCTTGGGCGGAGCGAGAGATAGTGTCAGACTTTTACTGACTAAAAACCCACTCCTGTTCCTTTTTTGTCTTCGTCCCAGGGCCCTGGGTTTCGCTTTCACACTACCCATGGCCCCAGTAGGCTTTGACCCTGCTGGGCCCCTGCGATTTGCTGACATCTCCTTGAGGCGCGCGTGGAATCCCTGAGGCGCGCGTGGAAACCTTCTCGTGGTGGATTAACGGTGTTTGGACTAGCTTCAGCAGTTACTGTTAGAAAGCCCTTGGAGTATAATGGTACACTCGACTAGTGACCCGAGGCTAATAGAGGGAAGTTACGTAACATAAACAAGGTGTAGGTAATTGAAATATCTGAAAACCTCCTAGGGGGTCATTGTAAGGCTTTCGGGAATTTTCGAAATTGTCGTCACTGGGCCAACCAGGCGACTGAGGGGTTGTTTTGCACCCAGCCGTTTGCTGGCGCCTAATGCCCGCTATGACCTGCCGTGACCTGTGTTGTACTTAGTGTCAGCGGTGTCCAACTTGTGACCTTTTTAAATATTTTTGGGAAAAAATATAACATGGTGTAAAAACTATTGGAATCCATTCAGTTACTGATTCTGAACAAACTATATTCAGGTTTCGCATAAGCTAAAAATAATGTTGTATACCTCATTCTTTTTTTTTAAATTAAATTATAATCGGGGTTGGTTAGAATAACGATTTTACACAGATTAAATTAAAAAAAGTACTTTTTTTTTTTATTAGCAAAAAGTGGGGGTCTAGAATCATGTACTGGATCCGTGGTATTCGTTTGTGCGTCGATGTCAAAGACTCCGTGTGTAGCTCCATCAATTTAACAGTTCAGTTTAGGTCGTCAAATGGATCGCGTTAAGACCTCGTAGTGAGGCGTCTGATCAGCTGTTTTTTTTTCACGACTTATCGCCTTATAGCCTCTACGGTTAGGTATTTACCTAACCGTAGAGGCCCAGCAGGATCGAAGCCTACTGGGGCCATGGGTGATGCGAAGGAGATCCCCGGGGCCCTGGAACAATGGCAAAGAAGGAACAGGAGTGGGTTTTTAGTCAGTAAAAGTCTGATACTATCTCCCGTTCCGCCCAAGAGCAGGGGATGTCATTAGATGATTCACCCAACCGACAAAAAAAATAATAAGTATGAGTAGAGTAATACCACCTTAACAAGTTCTAAGTTATTTCAATAACACCTTAGATTATTTAACCTAACTTGTTTCAATTTGCCTTAGGGCAATTGGCCGCGTTTATGTGAAGTTGACATCCAAAGCTAGAATATTTTCAGTAATAGAATAGCTTTATAGGTACCTATCCTTAGGTGATAGACTAATTTGAGTATTTCATCACATCTTCCTGCCTTTGTTCCATTTTTTCCTGACAGTTTTTTCTATTCTACGCTGTCAACCGTCACGCTATCACTAACTCCCTTTTCCCAACGCACAGCCGAAACTACTGGGACTTTTTTTCTTTTTAGGACGTTGGCGAGCACTAAGAAGAGATTTTCCAAAAGTACCCCATGAAGGGCTTTTTTTTTTAGGTGGTTAATCATCCAATGTCACCTTCTGCCCTTTCATGTGAGACTTTTACTGACTAAAACCCACTCTTTTCGTTCGTTGCCTTGCACTCCATGGCCGGGTTTTCCTTCCAGAAGCGAACCCATGGCCCTAGTAGGCTTCGACCCTGCTGGGCCCCTACGGTTGGAACACTACGCGCTGTCGACGACTCGGGCTCGGCCGGGACGATTAGGTACCAGACGGTCAGATGGCGAGCTCCCCATTGCTCGCCGCCCGCAAGCCCGCGTCTACGGTGGCCGGAAATCGGGATCGGAATCTCGGCGGCTGGGGCGCGAGGGCCGTTCCCTCGCGCGTATAGCCGCTTTCTTTGCTAGCATTACTTCTTCGCAGAAGGAGGCAACCGCCTGCCACTCACCCCCTGAATCGGGGGTCCAAAGTTTATATGAAACCTACTTTTACGCAGGCGAAGCCGCTGGCAGAAGCTAGTCTTTTATATTACTCCTCACACAATCCATCCATCTTTTCTTTCACCTCCCTCCCCTTCTTGGCTAAAAAATCGTAGGTTTCTTGAGCTCCTAGTTATCCGGGTTTCACTATAGTTCCATTAAATTGCCATTTTATAGTTCATACGACAGAAGTAGGTTTCGTTTTACTTACTTATTCTGTGGTTTGGTTAAGTTCGCGACTGGACCTTGTGGTCCTTGAAAATAGTAGAAAATCAAAGTACCTATTTGTGACATACGACATCTAATCGGCTCGTGATTGTATATCTACATTCCGATTTTTTTAAGTGTCTATGGTACATATCGATCACTATATGACTGATGACGGTACAGCCAGATGCCGACTTGTTTTTTTTTTTATACTCTAAGATGCGAGACTTCTTTGAACCCGTTTCGCTAATTCTTAGCTATCGACGAAAACTGAGAAAATTTATCCTGTATCTCATCTATTATCACTATTGTGTTGTGGTGGTACAATCGTAATTGCGATGTCAATTAAATGTTTGATTGGATGCATAACCAATCAGGCGTCAGGTTGAGATGGGCACCACAAAGTTGTTTAGTTTTGTTGGCAACAAAATTATATTGGGACCAGTATGATCTTCCAGTGTAATTTTATATTATAGCTCTTATAGTGGTGACTTATGGTCTTCCCGTCCAACTATAATTTATGTGTCTTCAAGGCTAGAGTGAATAGGCTCTTAATAAACTATACGCCTCACCATCATTGATTGCATCACTGCTTACCATCAGGTGGGATCGCAGTTAAGCACTGGTTTATATCAATTAAAAAAAAAAACTTTTTCAATTGGGAACTAATCACATTCCTTCTCCCGCTCTGGGTGGAACGAGAGAGGTGAGAGGATGTGTCAGACTTTTACTGACTAAAACCAACCTGTGTTCTTTAAATTTCAGGGCTTAACTCTTGTACATTCCCGCAGCCTTCGCAGGCATCGGCCCTTTTGGACACCTACAGGTTTGCTAACTCATAGTAGTATACTTAGAGTTGAATAGAGTTTATCCAGATAGTAAATAGGGTGCATTATACCCATAGCTCCAATAAACAAGTGTCAAAGTCTGAAGACAATTGTCACTATTAGGTCAGACTCAGATCTTTAGTTCCGACTGACTTATTGTCCGTCCATTGTCCTTTCACTCCATTCAAATGAAAATGAAATGACAAGGATTGTTCAGTTTTGATGTATAAATGGGGTTAGTTATTGTCTCTCGTCTCCTGAACTAACCTGCGCTTTGCGCAATCCAAAATTTCAAGAAGTTGTGCTGAAATTGATAGATTTTTGCAGATTCTGAGTGCCCGTAACGTATGTTGCAAACACTTGCAGTTAGAGAATCACTCTTGTTGTTACTATACAAAAGCAAGTTATGGAGCTAACCTGGTGTAGTACCAAGTTTCAATAGAATAAGAGACTGGATTGTACTTATTTTATTCTTATTTTTATTTTTATTCTTTTCTTTTTTTTTCTGGTCTTGTTACCATTGATAGGCTGTAAAGGTTCGCATCCTTTAGTGCCTTAATATTTGTCGTCACCAAATCCTCCTTAGTATCATGGGTGACGGGAGGGGGTACTTGCACACGTCTGACATTCAATTTAATATACCTGCCCTGCTAAAAATGTCCCGCTGCATACAATATTAGTCCTAGCATATCCGAGGCCTAACTATCCAACTCACTTCGGTCACGCATGCATCCTTCTTTAGTTGTCAAGTTAGTTCTATCTCTAAACGAGACGATGTGCTGAAGAGGTTCCCCCCTGAAAATTGTTCTGCCGGTGATTATGCCTAGCTCTTATTACAATAATGGAGTAAACGCTCATAGAAATCAAGAGCAAATGATTCTTCAGAGTTAAGCTACATCTAGTTGCATCGAACCGCACTTTCCTATGCTTCTATCCTTTCCACCTGCCCACACACTCGGTTGCATAAGAAGAAATTACTGGAGGTATCTACAACCTCGCCGCGTGGCACATATGCAACATGTGTTCCTATGTTTTCTTTCCAATGATCTCTATTATCTTTTAGGTTTCTGCTGTCGATTACCTGTGAATCGTTGATAGCAATAATCCCATAGTATTATTAAGTACCTAGCTGTCGTTACAATAGGTGCTATAGGGCTGTAGTCCATAACACGAGGGTCAGTGTGAAAGTTTATAAAAACACATTTGTACGAAGGCTCGCTGTTATATAAATATTGTAATACAGTGTAACTTAAAAGCAACTGGGAGTTTAATTAAACAATGGTTAAGTGATATCATTGTTTTATAGAATAAACTATAGTCAATACTTACCCTTTTTTTTATTTTGAAGTTGCTATGTTGCGAGAGAGAGTGCTGAGACTAGGGCATTCAAATACCGGATTTTTTTAATACCGGTATTAGTGTAATCAATACCGTGATCACGGTATTGAACACAAGTTCAATTATGACATTAATAAATCCATTAAAATACGGGTTTTTAATTTCGAATCAGTCTTTAATATTATGTTACTTTCTGAAAATAACCGACGCCGACAGGTTCGGAATGGAATAAATTTTTAAATAAAATCGGTCTAGTAGTTTTTGAGTTTATTCATTACAAACAAAAATACAAATATTTCCTCTTTATTATGTTAGTATACATAAATTGATAATGTTTGTGTCACGGTCGCTTAGAAGCTAATAGCCTGCTTATTCTTCTTTGTCCGTCCTTGCTCCCTTTATCTGTGGTCGGGTCTCCTTACAATTCTGTACCAGGACAGTCTGTAAGCTAAGTCTGCTAATACCAATAATGATTTAAAGCCTGATGATACACAGTGTCTGAGAGCTGAGGTGGCCCAGTTGTAATAGCCCCGATTTACGGGTTTTTAGTCGTGGGTTCTAACCGAGGGAGGCGCTTTACGTGTGTAATTTATTTCATCATCATTGCTTTCAAAATGATGAGAAAATCGGCATGTCCTAGAACCAAAAAAACGAAGACATGTTACATCTGCACTGGGCCCTGATGTATTATGGCCCATTCCCTCCCCTAGAGAGCGAGTGAGTAGGAACATAAGGCTATGCTTATTATGGTAGTCTGCTGGACACAGGTCTCTTCCAAGCTGCGTCACAAAACCCGGTCACCCGCTTTACGTGCCTATACAGCAAGAGGGTGCTTCTCGATCCGTCTATCGTCCACGCCAACGTGAGCATGGTTGAAAAGCTCGTTGTTTCATCTAACGCAATGTTTGATAAAGAGGCAACGCAAAAAATGAGAGGCGCCTTAACGCTCGGTTGGCATTCGGTAAATTCCGTCGCTCACCCGAATATTTCACAAAACTTGTTTCAGAAAATATAATTATGTTCTTTTACAAGCTTTGTATAAAATGTTCATCATTCAGAATCACGTTATAGTGTGCAAGGTTTCTGTAAAACTTAGGCTGGTCCAAAGTTCAAGTAAAATATCAACTTATTTTACACGAATTTTGTAAAATAGCAGAGTTTAAGAGATCTTTACTTGTTTAGTTTTACACAAATTATCTTTTGTTACAAGCTTTTATTTAATTGCACCTCTCCCGATGTTTGTTTGTCTGTAATCAAATCCTGCAAATTAAATTTAATTCACTTCCCGGTTACCGATTGAGCTGAAATTTTGCATGCAAGTGTAAATTAGATGACAATTCAAAATTATTATGACATGGAGCTGGTTTGATGATGGAACCGGAAGGTGGCCATAGGAACTCAGATAACCCTATCATGTTTGAGCTATTTGGAGTGGTCTTGATGAGTATTAATAATATTGGTACTACTGCGCTATAAAAGCTTGCTATTAAAATGATTTTCATTGAAACCTTGTTTTAAATAGCAAAACAATCAAAAGTATTTATTTATTTATTTGCTGACGCGTAAAACACTTGATAGTAAGCATGCATTAAAATGTCATGACACAGTATTCAAATATGCACCCTGTAAGGGCACTGCAAATTTTACATATAAAATTATTAAATTACATTCTAATATCGATTCTACTTAATATTATTATTACAATATATTAAATTATGCTTAAGTTAAACATTAGTTAATAATAAATTACATCTTGTTTTAAATAAAATATAATAAAATAATGATCAATTCATTCATTCATTTATTTTAATTATATTGGAAATGTAGTAATAATCATTTATTTGTTTCATATTTACGTTGATAAAAATTAGTAAAAGGTTGATCGATGTACAATTTGTCAGTTTTAAATTCCTCAACTGTATAGTAGCCTTTTTTTCCTAACAGAGATTTCAACTGTTTCGAGAACGTTAAGTAATTTGGTATGGATTTTAAACTTTCTGGTAGTTTATTAATGTTAGCTAGTCCTGAGAATGGACTTTTCCCGACAACTTTTAAGTTTGTGAAGGGTAAAAGTATCAGGCTAGTTTCGTTTAAGTTCGATATTAGATTTAAAGAGGTGCCTATGTTTCGTAACGAATAGACAACTTTGCAGTATATAAATTGATGGTAGTGTAAGAATTTGTTGCTTAATTAAGTGTGACCTACAACTTTCTTGTTGATCTATATTCATAAGTATTCTGATACATTTCAGTAAGATGTTTAACAACATTATAATATTAATTTTCTTACCGAGTTAGGCGCCTTTTTGGCCTTATTTTTTTGGATCATACAGTTATTTTTATACTTCATTCTATAAAATTTTAATTCCAATGTGTTCTACCGTATTTTAATTTTACTGTATGTGTGAGGTACGAATAAACGTTTTTTCTTTCTTTCTTTATTTTTATAATCACGTTAAACCGGCTATGTATGGAAAGTATCACGGGCTGGGCGCTCTTAAGCAGCATTTTAGTCGAATGAGTTGCTATTAATAATATAATATAAATAATTTTTATAACGGTCAAGGTCGATTAGAAGACAAGTCTAGCTTAGGAACAGAAGGCGTAGATAATTAATAAACGTTCAATATCAAGTCGGAATCTCATATCGGTGACAAAAAATAACCCAAACTAGTTAAAATGTAGAGTGTTTCAAGTCCGAGTCGTCGACAGCGCAGTGTTCCACGCGTGCCTCTAAGAGATGCCAGCAAAACTATAGGGGCCTAGCAGGGTCGAAGCCTACAAGGGCCATGGGTTGACTTCTGAAAGGGAAACCCATTGTCCTGGAACGAAATGGGCTACGAATAGGTGTGGGTTAAGGGCAGAATTCACCAATAAAACTAATCGCGTTTAAACGCGTTAACGTTTGGCTTGCATAATCGCGTTTAGCCGCTGCTGTCACTAGTGTCACTTTTCTGTATTTTTCTTTTGTTGTATTTTTACAAGTTAAAACGCGATTAATTTTATTGGTGAATTCCGCCCTTAGTCAGTAAAAATCTGATACGCCCTCTCGCTCCGCCCTAAAGTGAAGGAAGTCATTAGGTGATTCTAACACATTGAAATTAAAATAATAAAAAATAAAAACGTTTATTTGACACAATTAACATAATAGTTATACATTGGTTAAAGAGTCACATTTAGCAAGTACAATGTTTCACAGTACATCTGATGTAACCACCAAACTAGGCCGAGGAAATTGAGATAAGAAAGAAAGTGAACGTTCTTTAAAAATACGGGAATCGCTCCTTTGGTATTGGTTTGGTCAGGTGGTCTGGTCTGGTACTAGAGGAGCGACTCGGACAGTTAACGGAAAATTCTTAAAAAATCAATCTGAGAGTTCCTACCACGAGCTCTCTATTTTACGACCTAAACTAAATTGTTAAAGGGATGGAGCTGTATATGGCGTATAATTCCATATCTTTTTCTCCCTCGCACTACTGACATTTGCTGGTAAGGCCCATGTATTATTTCCCACTAATACATGGGCATAAACTTAAAAAACTAGTGAAAACTTGATGATGAACTTTTGAAAATAATTAACGAGAAACATCGACAATTAACTTTATTAGTAGATTGATACATAATTTAGGAAGGTATCATTTATAAATATCTTTTACTTTAAAAATAATAAGAAATTAATTTATTAATGTAAACCACTTTACCATTACAAACTATTTAAAAGATAGTGATTATAAAACATAATTTATTTTCAAAATATCTGGTCAAGTCTGAGTTGGATACGTTCGTCGATCGAGGGTTCCGCACCGCAGATTTTATTCGCGAAATTTATTCATTGCCTCATAATTATGAGGTTTTTGTGACTTGTGACCCTGAAGAATGTAGCCATGTCGAAATGTCGTTGCTTGAGGGAGCCCTATGTCCTGCAATAGAGGCCTCTTGGTTGACAGCCATGTTCCTTCAGTAGACTTTAGCATTCCAGGACCATGTGTATATCCTTTTCAGAACCGATCTCATGGTCCTGGCAGGTATCGGCGCTGGGCCCCCTACGGTTTGCTGACATCTCTTTGAGGCGTGCGTTGAACCAGCGTGTTGTCAGCGCAGCAGACCACGCTAACGCCGCCGCTAGATAAGTCACCGCGTAGCACGTAATCGTAGCCGATGCTTCACAAGGGCGGCCCCGGTATCGATCCCTGCGGAACACCGCACGACATGTCTCACCGTTTTCAGTCTCTCTAGTCACCGGGGAATATGACGAGTCGGTCCGTGAAAAAGGCCTCGATCACACGACGGAGGTAGGTCGGCGGTACCTGGTGATACCAGAATACCCTTAATCCCTTATGTAACTACAGGGCAGTGTATTGAAGGCATTAGAGATGTCTAAAGACACCACTTACATGATATGTAGACTACCTATGTTACAAATTAACCTACATTGTGTGTGTGTAGTGGTCGCGGGAATCCGATGAATGTGAGACGCACAGGACCGTTCGTTGTGGTGATACTTGGGGCAGGCCTACGTCCAACAGAGTAGGTACGTCTTTCAGTTGAAATAATATTGATAATAAAAAATTATAATATTTAAAACATTTGCGAGCCCCAATGTTATTCAATGTTTTAACACCTAAAATCATTGTACTCAAGTATTTATAAACTTTTATATCATCCGTTCATTGTGTTTTTGGACAATCGATATACAATAGGCGTTGATCAAAATATTCACGTCCAATTATATTCAGCTGCTCTTGAAAGTGGTAAATATTTATCACTTGTTACTGTTGCTAACTGTACCCCTCTAGCGATCCGGGGCCATGAATCGTCCGGAAGGGAATTTCGGGGTCCTGGGACGCAAGGTAAAGGCGTGTCAGACTTTTTCTGACTTAAACATATTCCTATGTCCCTTCATAGGAGTGGGTTTTAGTCAGTAAAAGTCTGACACGACCTCCCGTACCTCTAGCAATCTTCGGCGTTTGATAGTTTTTTTTTTTAACGTGCGAGATCAATGTAATTTTTTTTTAATATTTTTTAAACCTCAACCACCTTAACTTTATTAGTAATTGGTTTTTGTGTGTGTACCTCTCTCTTTTTTGATAGCCTTAATTTTTTTTATATAGCCTCTTTTATGTAAAGTGTATGTGAGAATATGTAGACTTTGCGAATTCATAGGTCACTTTCTATTTCGACCCTTTTTTACTATAAAAAAAAAAAAAATACTATAGAAAGGCGTGCGAAGAGGCTAATTGGGAATCCAGGTTTGGTTAAGTCTAATCTACAAAGCCTCGAGCACGGGCGCAGGGTAGCCAGCCTCTCGGTATTTTACAGGTTACATTTTGGAGAGTGTGCGCGGGAATTGCATGACTTGATTCCGCCATCTCCTTTCTACCATCGGACAACCCGACGTACGGCGAGTACCCTTACGTTGTTGAAACTTCAACGGTCCGAACTAAGCGTCTCGCTTCGTCGTTAATAACGCATACATCGAAGGACTGGAGCAATTTGCCTTCTGCGATCTTCCCGTCCAACTATAATTTAGGTGCCTTCAAGGCTAGAGTGCTAGAGGCTCTTAATAAACTATTGCGCCTCACCATCAATGATTGCATTACTGCTTACCATCAGGTGGGATCGCAGTCAAGCACTGGTTTATATCAATTAAAAAAAAACTGGGCAAGTGCCAGTCGGACTCGCGCACTGAGGGTTCCGTACAAACGATTCCAGTGTCATACATAGAGCGACTGCCTATCTAACATCCACAACCCAGTTACTGGGCACTAGGGTAGGCACCTATCAACACTGGTTGTCAGACTTTTTGTCTTCTGATTATCCCTAACAAGGTTTTGCAATTAAAATAAAAAATTACCTACCTATTTTGTTTTTTTATTATGTGTATTTAATTACTATGTTATCCCCACGTTCAGAAGACGCTTCGGGTGGCACTCAGTCGTTGGCTTGTGGACGGACCATAAATATCAGAAAGGATTTAAGAAGAGATATTTCTATGGGACGGACGCCTATAAGGAAGCTGGAGCGACGACAACAGCGCGCAGTGTACCACGCGCGCTGTTATGCAAAATTTTTGGATTCTGGGTCAATGGACAATGGGAAGTAACTCTAGAATTTTGGGTCCCTTGAGTGTTTTTTGCGACATAAACGGCCATATCTTTTTTTTCCGTTAACTTAGAAGTTTTTCACAGCTTCAAGGGACCACAGACCTAAGTATATGGTTTTAATTTCAACTCGGTACGTCCGCACGTTCCTGAGATAAAGGGTCTTGACAGATAGACGGACAGACAACAAAGTGACCCTATAAGAGTTCCATCTTTTCCTTTTGAGGTACGAAACACTAGAAAATAGCTGATTAAGTATTCTTCAAGATGTACATAAAATTGATTTAAAAGACAGCGGGGCTCTATCCGGGCAGTTTGGTTTTTTGATTTAACAGTTTATTAGTATCCGGGCGGTTTGGTTTTTTTATTTCACAGTTCAGTTTGGATCGTCAAATTCGTGGTAGGACCTCTGGATGCGTCGGACGTTTAGAATTACTGTATAATATTATATGTCTATCTATTAGAATTTGGTTTCCGCACTTAATCCATTGTGCGCCAGCCATGGTTGTCATGTACAATATTATTTACGACATTGGGGGAGGCTCATTTCATGTACCCCAGGTATTTGTGTCACAGGATATACGTCACCTGCTATGCTACCCGTCCTGCACAACCATCTGAATCTTCCAGGATGTATACGAGGCCAATGACAGAGCAGACCCCCTTTCCAAATTACCACCGTTTCATTTCGATTCTCTTTTCATCGATCGCCTCGAGTAAGCCACGCCTCGGATTCCTTTATTCTGACGCCATCTCAACGCTCAGTCACGTGGTCAGAACAAAGGAATAGGAGGCGTGGCCGACTCGAGGCAATCAACGAAATGAGAAATTGAAACGAAACGGTTGTAACTTGGCTAGGGGGATTCCTCTGTTATTGGCTTCGTATAAATCCTGGAACGTGCAGGTGTTTGTGCAAGACGGGCAGCATAGCAGGTGACGTATATCCTGTGACATAGATACCTGGGGTATATGAAACGAAACGGTTGTAACTTGGCTAGGGGGTTGTACAGGTTAGCAAATACTGGTCAGAGAAAATTTAATCTGAGTAGGTACATCGTGCATCGACACGAAAAGAAGAATATTTGTTGTTTTTTAAAATATGCTTACCTAAATCAATATACTTACTGTGTTATTCTCACGTTATTCAACCCATCCTACGGTTACTCTACTTGAATGAACTTATCCCATAAATTCAATATTTACACGCAGTTTTTATCTGTCCGCTACATTTTTTATGGAGTGTTAAACTATTATTTCTTTGATAAATAAATCTTTCATGGCGATATAAACGTTAAAATAAGCATACAAATCTCGACGAGTGATATGAAAATGTTATTACTTAAACAATATTATGCACAAATCATTCTTGGCAGAAATATTAATAAGTAACTATGCGTAGCGTTCATATTACAAACACTCCTGCCGTCGTGAGGTCCGAGGCGATTCACCAATTTAAGCCATTTTTAAACATTTTTTTAAAAGAGGTTTCAAACAGACAGTACGTCTGGCGCAGTGGTTGAGCGGTTGGTCCGTTGCGTGTTGCGGGTTCGATTCCCGCACGGGACAAATAATTATTTGTATGGCCTACAAAATAGTCGTTCCGGGTTTGTGTGTCTCTTCGGTGTGTGAGTGTTGTGAATGAACGCAGATCTACACGGGACACGATGGCTTTTTAATTGTGTCTCTAATACGAAAGGTTAATATTTTATGAACGCACCCACGATAGTGAATAATTTCTAGTGGGGCCACGATACCGTAGGGGCCCAGCAGGTTCGAAGCCTACTGAGGCCAAGGGTCTGCTTCTGAAAGGAAGACTCGGCCCTGGTATGGAAGGCAACGAAGGAACAGAAGTGGGTTTTTAGTCAGTAAAAGTCTGACACACCCTCTCGCTCCTCTACAAGAGCGGGGAATGTCATTGGATGATTTTTCCACCGAAAAAAAAGTAGGGGTGGTTTTTTTTTTAAGAAAAAAAAATTGATTGTCTTATAGAGCATAATATGTGATGCAGCGGGCCAGTCCACCATGATTTTTGACTTTTTGACATAGGTACCGTTTTCCAAATAATGTTTTTCCAATAATGCCCTTTGGAGGGCAGCGATGATGAAATACTCTCAGTTTACACTAAGTTTCGACTGTGTACGAATTTATGACCTACAGCTAGTATTACGGTTAGCTTCCAGATGACCACCTCTGTACAAGGTTTTACGTTTGGTCGATTATTTAAGGGGAGTATAATTTGCAACTTAAAAAGCAGTTTTCTTAACACTTTTTCATCATCTTCATCACTCATAGACACTGCCCGGGAAAGAAGGAAAAAGGGTGTCTCAGACGAATTAATAAAACCACAGCCATCCTTAGAACATGACGAAATGGATCTAAAGGGGAACAATCTGATTCACCAGGCAAACCTGAGGGGAAACCAGGACGAACTTTGTTAGAAATGGTTACAGAAACTGAGTGTACTGCCCGGAGGACTCGGCGTGGCATATACCTACGTTGGTAGATTTTGCCGCCTGGCAGCAACCGCGCCAAACCTTCGTAAGTCGGACGCGAACACTGGCATAGCAACCAAAAGGCAGATGGGACAGTGCCCCGGTTCTCCCAAATCCGGGGAGGACGACCTGATTAGCAAAACTCTTATAGAACTTTCAAAAAATGCTGCCACCTTCGAAATCTAAATAAAATCTGTTGCAACACTACTTTAATCATGGCAACTCGATTGAGTCAGTAAAAGTCTGACTCTCCCTCGCGCTCTACCCTGAGAAAAAGAAAAGAAAGACCAAAAGAGGTTATTTCTCATATAAAAAGGGGCCCCAGTTTTTTTTGCTCCAAGGTCGTTGGTCACCTAGCTACGCTACTGGACGCGACTTGTCGCTACCATTGTTGTTCGTTTCATGCGGAGTCCTGACTTACATCCATCTTCTGCGAGAATATCTTAGAAGTTGACTACGGAAAGGGAAGGACATAAATACGACAAGTTCATTCCCACCCTGCACAAAGCGCACCGGACGTCAAAGAAAGACGGATAACGCCATCTATCAGCCCCTCTACAAAGATCTAGGATCGATGGGTTAGGGGACATCCGTAGCCCCATCAAGCAGGACACGGCGGTAGAGTTCCACGCACACCTCTCTGAGAGGTATAGGGGAGTTAATACCTCAGTACAAGACAAAGTCCGCGAGCGGACCGCCAGCACAAGTCCGAGGCAGCGGAAGTCACACCGCACCCGCAGCCTAAAAGCAATCACATGTGTGACCGGGATGGTTCAATGAGTCTGATAAAACCCTGACACTGAAGTGTGAGAAGAGACATGTACAGTGATCGACCGACAAATGAATAAATGTCCTACTTACATATTGCGGAATAACGAAGGTACCACAAACACCCAGACCCAACACAAATATCTGTTTCATCAACAAACAATTGTGTTGGTACAGGAATCGAACCCGCGACCCTTGCGTCTGAACCGGCGCTATAAACTACTGCGTAAACGGGCCGTCGGGTAATGAAAAATCCACTATCCCTAAAAGGCGATTTCTGATCTGTTTCTTGATGTCTATTCTCAGGGGTGCTCGGCACTCACTGTTTATTTCTCATGAGTGCTCGAGCCCCCGAGCACCCACGGAGTCGGCGCCCCTGGTAATGAAGATCATTTACCTAAAGATGTCCCTAAAACTATTGAGCTGCTGGAGAAACATGGATGAAAGGTTAGTCAGACCAAGCAAATCCACATGGCCATAGCACAGATCATGACGACAGAGGGGAATGTGATTCACCTGACGAACCCCCTAAGGGGAATCCGATACGCACTAAGTACGAGACGAACCAAGGCAACGTCATGACTAAACAGTAATTTCATTCACTTGATGGTTGAATATTCATTACGTATTTTTAATGAGTCAGGTTAGTAATTCAGTTTTAGGGAAGATGTGCATAGCAACAAGGATTATGATGACGTAGGTACTCGTAGTAGGAAATTCAATGCAAATCAAATGGGATATGTTCTTTTCTATATAAGGTAATGTTGTGATTATGACACTTACCTACCTACCTAATACTGGATGATTGAAGATCATCAAGTATTTCGTAGGCCTTCAGTTAAAAACGAAGTTTGTTTGAGAAGTTTTATCTTTAGGATGACCCCTTTCCAAAGGTTTCATTAGGTAATGTTCTTTTTGGTTTATCATTAAAATACTAGTGTTCTTTTTGGTTTTTTATTTAAAATACTAGTGTTCTTTTTTTCGTTCTATTTATGAATTGAGTTTACTTGATTCCGATTCCTTAAAATTCCTTTACATTAAAAATAAAGTACATATGATGATTTTTTTAAATCGAATGTTCCTTATTCACTAATTGACAGTTCATACCCTCATTATCTACAGTATCTACGAGTACTTTCCCACCAACGCCCATTGCAATTTTGTGTTATGTGAATCATTAAAAATTTGTGAATAAATTCAAACAATTCCCTGGCGCCAGTATGACGTGACAGGACGTTTTATTCGCGTAACAGGAAAGTTTACGCAGTCATAGCGACAGACTTTACTGTTACTATGGTGTCGCATAGGTACCTATATCAGGAAATTTACGGAGTTCCGTAACACTGAAACTATCGGATACCCGAAAAAGAAATATCAGTAACCGAAATCGATGTAAAACTAATAATAAGAATAGCTTAAAAACTATAATAATATTATTCTACAACTATCAAACAGCGCCATCTAGTCCCAAACTAAGCAGAGCTTGTGCTAGACAACTGATAAACATACTTATATATTTCTAAATACATACATAGATAAATTACACCCGATAGAAGAAATGATCGTGCTCATCACACAAACATTTGTCCTGGGTGGTAATCGAACCCACAACCTTTGGCTTAGCAGCCACTAACCATTGGACCAACAGGCCAGTCAGTTTTGAATAAGTCGGGGTCTAAATGACCGGTTACAAACTTACAACAGGTTTCAGGTAATATACGACATTAGAGAGGTAAATTCAACAGTACTAGTGTAACTGTGTGGGAACACTTCACAAGGACAAGGTTACGTTACTTCGTATTGCTTACGTAACAGGAAAGTCAACGCAATCAGTGGGCCGAGTTCTTTTCTTACCGATACGTCATGAATGACTCAAACAAGGTTGTAGAAGTAAATGACTTAAAAGAATAAAGGTCTGAGATTAAGAGGGTTCTTTTCCACTCGCTTATCATCCACATCGAGCATGGTTTAAAAGCTTGTTGCTTCATCTAATGCAAACCAACGTGATTTTTGATGAAGAAACAATGAAAAAAGAGAGATAACGCCTGAAAACTCTGTTGGCATTCGGTAATTCCGTGATTTACCTACTCGAATATTTCACAAAACTTGGTCCAGTAAATATGTGTTTTTTTAAAAGTGTTTTAGAAAAATTGTGATTTTTCAGAATCTTGATTAAATGTGCAAGGCTGATTGATGTACTTTTTTATATTTTTAATATATGAGTTATATGAGTACAATATGGAGGGCCAAAGTTCATGTAAAATAGCAAATTTACAGAGGTCTTTACGAGATTAGTTTTTTTCTATAGAAGCCTAGATAATATCCACAAGATAGCTGTGTATTCAAAATATCTAGAGAAAGATGTGTAATAACATCACAATGAAAATATACCTCGAAAAGGACGCTCTTAACCTAGGTAGCCATGCTAGTTGCTAGGGACCTACCAAAAAAAAAAACAGAATCGTTTATTCGTACTATATAAACATAGGTGATAATTATATACAAGATCTTAAAAATTAAGTTAAGTTACAATATGGAGGGCCAAAGTTCATGTAAAATAGCAAATTTACAGAGGTCTTTACGAGATTAGTTTTTTTCTATAGAAGCCTAGATAATATCCACAAGATAGCTGTGTATTCAAAATATCTAGAGAAAGATGTATAATAACATCACAATGAAAATATACCTCGAAAAGGACGCTCTTAACCTAGGTAGCCATGCTAGTTGCTAGGGACCTACCAAAAAAAAAACAGAATCGTTTATTCGTATATAAACATAGGTGATAATTATATACAAGATCTTAAAAATTAAGTTAGTTTGCTAAAAAGAATGGTAAATAAAATAGCTCAGGATCAAGGTGTGCTGCTCCGGATAGAAAAAGGGGCAGACCAAGTGATAGAAACGGTTCACTCATTTTACGTTGAATCGACAATCGCAGTGATAATTGTATTTTCATAAATAACATAACCCATCCATGATGAACTGGGAGTTTAAGAGGCAGTCCAGGAATGCTATATAAGAAATCATAAAACACATGAAGTGTGCCTAATAAAAAAAGTTTGATATTACTATTTAAACTTATAAAAACTTTAACCAAACTTTATTCATAATTCACGCGATTCATATTGAGATTGTAATATACCTACAAGTAATTGTTCAAAATATACCTAAGATAAGTGATAATATTGCTAAGGAAAACTCAGTACTCATAATAGGTACTTACCTAAACCACAGTTATTTCGCTCATATTATATATTATATGCCTATTATAAGCAGTTGACGGTATTAGTACTTACTTTAGAATTGGCTTTTGTGACGACATCGACACAATTGATAAACGTCATTTCGGGTTATTGCCCTATATGGCATTACAGTATTTGGACACCTTTTTCCCGGTCGCATGATTTAGTTAGCTGCCTTGTTCAGATTTTTGTATAACATAATCAACCTTATAATATTCCCACTGATGGGACTCGGAACCCTTCTTTAAAGAGTATGGGCCGTAATCCACCACGCGGGCCCAGTGCGGATTGATGGACGTCACATGTCTTCGAATTTTTGGTTCTAGAACATACTGGTTTCCTCACGATGTTTTCCTTCACCGTTTTGAGAAGTGTGGTGATGAAATAAATTACACAAGGTCTTACTAAGTTTTACGCGCGT
Organism: Mythimna pallens; assembly: GCA_961205895.1. Classification (NCBI taxonomy): domain Eukaryota; kingdom Metazoa; phylum Arthropoda; class Insecta; order Lepidoptera; family Noctuidae; genus Mythimna; species Mythimna pallens. The sequence continues at coordinate 23,828,683 of OY540828.1, read as the reverse complement.
TACCATTAGGCTACACACTGAGCAGGAACAAAAGCCGTTACCAAGGATGGCCCCACCATAATTCATCAGACATCAGCAAAGCATGATGCACTCGTCGAGTCAAAACTCCAAAGTTTGAGCATTGACGCCGGTTGGAAACTATCGATTAAATTTAGGGGAGTGTGCTTCGAAATCATCAATTGAATTCCGCCAGCCTTTCGTCCGTTCCATCAAAGCATTGCCGCTCGTCTTATGATCTAGACGTGCGGCGATGCGCCACTGGTAGTTACATGGTTAACATCCACTCATACGCACCAAACATTTTGGGAACACTTTCATCTTCCACACTATACAGCTAAGCAGTGAGAATTCCCTGCCGGAGACGGAGACTGTTCCTTAATAGCTTCTCCCTAGGAGTTTTTAATCATGAGTGCATAAGTTCCATCTCAGCAAGCGAGTTCCATCGTCGACCATATATCGTCGCTTCGTATCAGGTAAGATAGTGGTCAAAAGCCAGACAATAAACAATAATTGAAAAAAAAAACCGTTTAGTATACCTACTTAGTTACCTACAAATTAATTTGAAAAAATTCTTAAAATGTTACGCTACGCCGTAGCCCAGTTACAACTCAGCCTAGACCTCGTAGCATCCCCGTAGACCCGTATCGTCTCAGTAGCACCGTAGCATCCCCGTAGACGTGTATCGTCCCAGTAGCGCCGTAGCATCCCCGTAGGCGTGTATCGTCCCAGTAGCGTCGTAGCATATCCGTAGACCCGTATAGTCCCGGTAGCATCGTAGCATCCCCGTAGACCTGTATAGTCCCAGTAGTGCCGTGGCATCCCTTTAGTCAATCTAGAGCCCAGCTAAAGTCTATGATAGTGTATAATGTCGTAGCTTCGAGCTTATTTGACGTGTTCTTTAATTTACGCTGTACTTTAATATCCACATGAATCCTGACTGTTTACAACATGGAGACGAGACGTTCATAATGATGAGCGTTTTCATTTGTTGTCGTATCGTCAGTGGCGGATTAAGCCAGCGCAGGGCCCGTAGCAAATTCGATCTAAACAGGGTATTTTGTGTGTATGTGTAAATTACAATGGACAGCAATAACCCCGTGGATTTTAAAATTGGGTTAGGTACGTGAAAAGTACGATAATGGGGGTTTTACTTGGAGGAAAGTTTAGTTAATAGTTAATATTTAAGTTTTTTATGTACATATGAAGTCAATTGGTTATCACATTCAAATAAATCAGCTGTATTTGCATTTCAATATATATACTTAGACTAGATTTTTTTTACGTTCAAGTGCAGGATCCTCGAACGCACGAGGCCCTCGAAATGCGTGGGTCTTGTTACATTTACCACTCTTGCTACATGGCTAATCCGCCACTACGTATCGTCGTCTCCACATTATATTACATGTATCGTTAACAATGTCAAGGGGGACATTTATAAGTCGCATAAAGCTCTTTGCTACTGGTATTTTTTTAAGTCACATATTTATATAGTGGCAGTGGGCAGGGCACATTGCTCGTAAAACGGATGGTCGATGGGGCCGAAAGGTTCTAGAGTGGCGACCGCGCACCGGAAGACGCAGCGTTGGAAGGCCTCCCGCAAGGTGGACCGACGACCTGGTGAGGGTCGCGGGAGTGGGGTGGATGCGAGAAGCACAGGATCGGTCGTTGTGGCGACGCTTGGGGAGGCCTATGTCGAACAGTGGACGTCTTTCGGCTGAAATGATGATGATGATGATGATATTTATATGTGCAAAATGATTTAACTGATAAGATCAAATCATAAAAGTCAAATCAAGAAAGAAAGACGCGTCTTGTTTTAAACACGCTTTAATCACTAATAGTAGGTATTATTAGTGATTAAATCATTCGTCGAGTCGTCATTTTCATACAAAGATGGTGCAAGTCTAAAGCTTTCGTTTAGTTACAATACACGTTGTGACACGACGTGTAAAGGACGGAAATCTATAGAGTTTATTATACTATTATTATTTTTTAATCAACACTCATTTAAAAAACATGTTCAGGAAAATTCACATCTCCAGTTGTCGCCACTTAGCCGTCAGGTATTTTCCTTTAAAAACGTATAGTTACACGACTTTGATGTCTAACGTTTGACGTTTACATGTGTTGTAGGCCTATCAAGTGCGCCATCAGTACAGACAGAGTCCCATCGGCCGGCGCAGGCACCTTCGCGAATTTACCTCTCGCGCTACAGAACCGCGGCAGCCCCATCAGCACCCTGAACGCGTTATTATATTGCACACGCAAGCAGTCTAGCTAGTCTATGACCGCATAAGAAAACCGATTTGAAAAGGTTATGGAGCCGAGTGCTGCAGTGACAAAATTCCACGTAAGTATATCAAACGACGTTTTTCAATACATTTACGAAGAAATAAATAAACGGGGGCTGACCAGCCAACGATTAGTAGGGGCTGCGCGTTGTCCAGTTTGATACGATAAATGTAATAAATTGCGACGAGGGCGAGCTGGCGCACTTTTCCACACTAGTGCGAAAAACAGTAAATTGCGTGCCTAGAAGCTGTTGGGGCAGGACAAAGAGTATGAGCATGAGTAAGAGTTATGACATTCAATAAAACAGTAATGAAAAATAATTTAATAAATATACCTACGAAACTTGGAAGCGTCAGTAGTTCGTCAATTAAATTTACATAATATCTGCTTACGGATGGACCAAACAATCCTCATAACTTGGACCACACTATAAATCCCAATAAAAATTCATTGCCCGTCGAATAGAATCGGCGTCTGTTACACCGGACAGGCGGAGTCTAGCCGCCTATAAATCATGCTGACTACTAAACTTAATTGTTAATAGCACCCATAGACAAGACACGAATACTAATTTATTTTTGTTCGGTGTAAACGCAGCCAATATGGCGCATGGCGCGAAGATTCCTGTGTATCTGGGGGCGGAGTTTGGTTAATAGAAACTTTTTTTTATGATGGATCGCAATGATATCCTACTAATATTATAAACGCGAAAGTTTGTATGTATGAATGTTTGTTACGGTTTCACGCAAAAACTACTGAATGGTTTTCGATGAAACTTGGTACACGGATAGACCATGTCCTGGAATAACACATAGGATACTTTTTAACCCAGGATTTTTTTTTATTTTAATGGGGACAAAAAACAGATACATACTAGAGAAAATATTTTAAAAAATCTTTAAAACCAAATACACAAATATGTAACCCACTCGAATGTCACAGCAGGACTGTGGTAAGAGTTTGTTTTGTACAGTGCCTTCTCACCGTAGGCGCGGGCTTGCGGACGGCGAGAAGTGGGTAGCCCGCCGTTCGACCGTCCGGTAACCGTCCGGACCGAACCCAAGTCGTCAACGGCACGTATTTTTTGTGTCTGGGTGTAATTTATCTAAAATTTGTATGTATTTAGAAATATTTTAGTATGTTAATCAGTTGACTAGTACTCATAACACAAGCTCAACTTAGCTTGAGACTAGACGGCGTTGTGTTATAGTTGCAGTGAAGTACCTATTATATTATTATTATTGAAATTTTTGCAAGTCTTTGTGGATCTCTGAACGTACCTACTGATTTGAGTGCAAAAATATTGATACTGCAACTATACAGTGTAAATTTCTATCGGTGAAAGAATTTGTATGTGTGTTCCTATAAGTTAGGCCAGATGAGCAAAATCGCTAGAAAAAGGTAGTCTTCAACTTTCCGGGGCGTAACCGTGCCGATAACCGACCATCTTGATCTTCTTGGTTTTACGCTAACATTAACACTCAACTTTGGGCCATACATCGAGGCAAAGGCTCAACTGCCAGCAAAAAAGCTGGGAATCCTCGTGAAGGTCAGACAGTACTTCACGCCGGAACAGCTGTTCAAACTTTATCAAGCACAAGATCGATCGTGTATGAAGTACTGCTCTCATCTTTGGGACGGATCTGCCCGATACCAGCTTGACGCACTTGAGGCAATTGAGAGGCGAGCCAGAAGGATCATTGGCAATGATGCACTCGTTGAGTCGAGGCTTCAAAGTCTTGAGCATCGACGCGGAGATGCTAGCCTGTCGGTTTTCTACCGGTTGCATTTCGGGGAGTGTGCGTCGGAATTACATAACCTAATTCCGCCTAGCCTGTTCTATCATCGGACCACCAGGCGTACGGCAATGCGCCAGCGGTACATGGTGGACATCCCACCTATACACACAAAACGTTTTGGGAACACATTCATTGTGCGTACAGCTAAGGAGTGAATTTCCTTGCCGGAATTTGTGTTTCCTGATGGCTACAACCCGGGAATCTTCAAGTCAGGAGTGAATAGGTTACTTCTAGGTAAGCGCGCTCCATCGTCGACCGCATCTTCACTTTCCATCAGGTGAGATAGCAGTCAAGCGCGAACCTTTCAAAAATTTAAAAAAAACATATATTATATTATAATAAGTGTATATATGTGCATGCCATGGTAATCTATAAGATTAGCCATTGAAATAGAAATGCGTAGTGTCATCAATCAATGAAAATCAAGTAATTTAAATTCTAAAAGTACCTTAATGGGCCCATTAAACATAGTTTAATTAATCAGCATACTACAATTGAGTGGGAATAATGGCTAATTATCTTCTTTAAGAAATTAAATCATCATCATCACCATCAGTTGACCCCGAAACTAGCTCCTTCCTAAAACAAGTGCACATAAGAAGCAAAATTAATCATGCTGTCATATCGCCATATAAATTGATGAATGAGAGCCTATCAGGAAATAGACCACACTAATATTATAGAGTCTAAAGTCTGTAAATATGCGTATGTTTATAATTTTACTGTCATTACATTTCTTGATTTTATTGACATTATATTTTTTTTTATTATTTAAGTTATTAATGTGAAGATGACCAATGTGGAATGTGATTTTATTTATTTACCTGGAAGCTTACGACACCAGCATGTGTCTTTTAAAAAAAAAAATGTAGTATAGTGTTTTTTTAAGTATAATGGCTCTGACTGCTATGCCGGAGGTCGGTTCGATTCACACCCAAGAGAAATGTTTGTATGATACAGAGTACGATCATTATTTGTTCTGTGTCTGGGTATAATTATTATCTATAACATGTGTGCATTTAGACATTTTCAAGTACTCATAGCACAATCTCTGATTAGTTCGGGATAGACATAGGTACCTTATGTCAGATAAGTATACGGCTCGGCTAGTAATCACCGAGAAGGTCGATTGCATCGAAATCTGCGTGGCGGCTGCTTCCAGATGACATGTTATGGCAGAGATCTTACACCAGGAATCTACTGTGTCGTGGATGCATTCACAAACATATAAACTCACATACACAAGACACCTAGACCGAGAACAACTCTGTAGGCCAAACAACTATTTGTTTCGTGCAGGCGTCGAACCCGCGACACGCAGCGTTGCAGCCAGTCGCTCAACCGCTGCGCCAATCATGTCTATTATTTTTTTTTTTTTTAATTGATATTAACCAGTGCTTGACTGCGATACCACCTGATGGTAAGCAGAGATGCAATCATTGATGGTGAGGCGCACTAGTTTATTAAGAGCCTATTCACTCTAGCCTTGAAGACACCTAAATTATAGTTGGACGGAAAACCCGCAGAATTCTGATATAATCCAGCCTGATAATGATAATGATGAAAAACCACTAATTCGGCCACATATGGTGAAGGGCTTCCTGCGTAATATTGTAAGCTATTTTTATAGCTTACGACATTACACTACTTATTTGATTATCTCATCTTGTGAACGATCCCCAGACATACTATGTACCTATTATCAATGGAACAAAATATCCATTCAATAAGTGTATCAAATTACCAAGGTCTCGGCCAGTTCAGTAGGTCTCTTTAATATGTTTTCAATTTGATTTCAATCTGATAAAAAATATGACCTACCTACATTGTAACTAGATTGCGAAAACGTAAAGACACTTATAGTAACTATCAAGTTACTTTAGTCTACAATAGGGCCATTTTTTACTGTACATAGCTTGTTCAAATTGAGGTTTTGGAGAATGTGCGCGGGAACGGCCGTATCTTTTTTTTTCGTTAACTTAGAAGTTTAATTTTTTCACCCGTATAGGATCACTTTGTTGTCCGTCAGTCTGTCTGTCTGTCAAGACCCTTTATCTCGGGAACGCGTGCATGCTTATCGGGGAACAAACTTCTAAGTTAACTAAAAAAAAAATACGGCCATTTATGTCGCAAAATACGTACATTTTGACACTCTCAAGAGAATCGAAATTCATAGGGTTCCCGTTGACCCAGAATCCTGAAATTGGGCATAAAGCAAGGTCTTATAGCACAGATATACGAATAAATCTGAAATCAGTAAATTTGTGATTAATTTTTGCGATTTGAAAAAATCTTCGTAACTCAATTCGGAAATTGAACTGTTTTTATAGGTAAGTTTGTACGGAACCCTCAGTGCGCGAATCCGACTCGCACTTGCCCGGTTTTTTTTATAAAGGTTCGCGTTTGACCACTATCTCACCTGTTATCAAAACTATGGTAAGCGATAATGTGGCCGACGATGGAGCACGCTTGCCTAGAAGTAACCTATTCACTCATGACTTAAATACCCCTAGGTTGTAGCTAGCACAAAACTACGGCAGGGAATTCCACTCCTTAGCTGTACCTACACACAATAAATTTGTTCCTAAAACGCTTATGGTTGGATGTCCACCATGTACCGGTGGCGTAACGCCCGTCGTCGCACATCACGTCTGTCTGGTGGTCCGGTGATGGAACGGACTTGGCGGCATTAAATTGTGCAATCCTAAAGCACACTCCCCAAAATGTAAACACTAGAAAACCGACAGGCTAGCAACTAGCAACTCAGCGACAAATCAGCAAACTTAAACACAAAAGATTACTTTATAAGGTCACACTACTGACCGGAATAAATTCGATAAGACATCTAAACGCACAGACATCTTTATAATGCCTTAGAATAATCTATTACCTGCATTGAGTAATAAACTAACTTAAATACTAGAGACAAATTGAGAATGGTTTGCACGTAGCGGCGCCAGACAATTTTCGAATTAAGTGTTCGCGTAACGCATCCTAAAATATTTTTTTATTAAGGCGAATACCATGATAGCGATCTCTGAATCGATTCCATACCTGTTGGCGCCATCATTTATCTTATAATAGACTCTATTGCAATGTAGAATGCAATTTAATAGCGTTTTTAAGAGATGGCGAGCGATAAGGATGGGCCACCAACACTTGAAAAATTTATAATTATCTTGTTAGGTGATCAGTTAATGGTAAGACGTGGTGGTAGAATCCTAATAATCCATTGCTCTACAAGGCACTTCCTATTTTTTATTATATCCTGTTTTTCATTTATAGGAAACTAGCGACCCGCCCCGGCTTCGCACAGGTGCAATGCTGATACCACCGCTACGACCCTGCATTTTAAATCTGTAATGTCTTCGAAAACATTCATTTAAATTAAATGCTGTATTTAAGGTACTTAATTGGATAAGGATTAATGCTGTATTGCTTAAAATCGCTTTGTAAATAAGCCATTATTTCTCGTAAAAAGTAAAGGATAAAAAATGGTTATTGTGGGTTATCCCTAAGAGATACATATACCACTGCGGATTTTTTGGGGACCTTTTTAAAGTGTACAATACTGTAGTACATTATTTTGATCTATCTTGTAGGGTTCAGCCAGCGTTTGTAATTTATGCACAAAAAATATGTGTTTATTTACGACATCACATTAGAAACCTATATTTATAGTTTCTCTACTATATTATGCATGTATTATACATATAAACCATTCTCTTGGATCACTTTATCTATTAAAAAACCGTATCGAAATCCGTAGCGTAGTTTTAAAGATCTAAGCATACATAGGGACAGACAGTGGGAAGTGACTTTGTTCTATCTATAGAGGCTATCTTTATCTTTAAATAATACTAGCCCTTGTTGGCGACTTGATCCGCATGAAACATATTATGTAGCCTGTCACTAAGAGATAAAGTAGCAGTTCTACTGGCAAATAATTTTTAAAATCAGTCTCGTAGTTTTTGAGCTTTTGTCTTTTTATAACAGTACCTCCAAACGGGGTAATAGAAACAAGTTTCAATAAGACTTTCACTAATTTCTTCTAATATTGGTTCTAGCAAAGCTTTCATTATTTTCGTATTACAATGCAAGAAAAAATGTAGTACTTATGTGCTGCAAACAATGTCATAATAACGTGAAATAACCCTTTAAGTTTTTTTCCTATAAACCCCTTTTTTTAAGGGTGGAAATCATCCAATGACTTCTTCCTTGAGCTAGGGTGGAGCGAGAGGGCGTGTCAGACTGACTAAGACCACACCTGTGTCCTTCAGTTGCCCTTTGCGGTCTAGGACTACGGGTTTCCTTTTCAGATCAGGCATCGGCCCCGCTGGGCCCCTGCGGTTTGCTGACATATCTTTGAGGAGCGCGTGGATCACTAGGCACTGTTGACGACTGGGTTCGGTCCGGACGGCGAGCTACCCATTGCACGGCGTCCGCAAGCCCGCGTCTACCATGACTGGTAGTCGGGATCGGAATCTCGGCAGCTGGGTGTGAGGACCTTCGTTCCCTAACGCGTGCGGCTTTCTCCTTCGCTAGCATCCTTTATACCCCTGTGTTTTTACCCTGTTTTACTGTACCAGCTATTTTGGCAAACGTTGTTCTGCCATATGTTATCAAAGAAAAAACGGGGTGAGGGTTAGGAAGGTAAAAATAGCTTACGACCTAATCACAAAATTCGTCGGTCAAGCCGTTTCGCAAGAGTTCGATAAAAAGCACTGTGACACGAGATTTTTATAAATTAGATTATTAAATTAAAGTGTAAATAATAATATGTAGGTACAACCAAATATTGGAAATTGGAGAAGGGGAATAGGACACAAACATTCGTTTGCGATGCTGTCAATGAGAAAAATAAGCAAAATGTTGGCAGGACTTCTAAGTTGAATAGCAACACTGATTCTTCGGTCGAGCGAATGCCCTAAGCTCACGCGTCACGTTAACGTGTAGAGTTGATAATCCTCTTGGCAGTGTTTTGAATAGTCTGGCTCAGGGGCATCGACTCGGTGGGTACTCGGGGGCTCGAGCACCCATGAGAAAGAAAGAGTGGGTGCCGAGCACCCCTGAGAATATACATCAAGAAACAGATCAGTAATCGACTTTTAGGAATGGGCGTTTTTCCATTAAGTACCCGACGACCGCAGTGGTTTATAGCGCCGGTTGAGACGCAGAGTCGCGGGTTCGATTCCCGCACCACAACAAATATTTGTTGATGAAACATATATTTGAGTCTATTAGTTACAAAAACCGCAATGTCCATAAAAAAGTAAAAATGAATTAGCTATTGTACAAAAATCCATAGACAAAATAAATCATTTTTATATTAGTCGTATGAACCTAAACCCACTTAGTCCAATAGAAAACGGCTGTGAAACTTTTTAGTTTGCTACAAAAACAGCATTGTCCATTCCTGTTTGTATCAAATTACGCATAGTCCCTATCCACCAATCACGTCACGCTTTTCAATATGGCGGTTTATTGTGTGCAGTCGTGAGTTTGCGCTCGGTTTATTTTAGTTTTCTCGTGCTAAAAGTTATTAATTCGGAATAAGTTTATTAAAATATGAGACATGGAGTGTTACCCTGAAGTTGTTGACAATAAACAGGCGCGAAAACGACGAGTAAATGCTGCAAATTGGACAAAGAATCGTGCTAAAGAACAAAGGTGAGTATACTATGATGATTATGTCTTGATACTTTTTACCTGTTCACTTTTTTAGGAAGAATGTAAGCCTTTGGGGCCACTTCATATTATTATATTTTTGGATTTTTGGAACATTATAGTAATCTTATTTGTATATTTATTTCGGAAACGGTTCTAACGATTGTGATGAAATTTTGTATATAATATGTCGCCCGGATACTACAAGTACCTATAGGGTAAAGTCTTACAAACATAAATATTGTATCCTTAATGCCCAAAAAAGTTATGTATGTACGAGATGATGATTGAAATCTTTTTATTCAACTTTTTATTAAAAATTAAACAAATTCATAAAAGCCTTTTATGAATTTGTTTAATTTTTAATAAAAAGTTAAGGAATATTATGATTTAAGTGAGATTGAGTAATCTCAATCTCACTTAAATCATAATATTCCTTAACATATCACTTTATTTCTGTTTTCATCCTACATAGCAGTTATATTAGTATAGTGGAAGCAACATTTGTTTTATTGGGCTATTTTGCAAGCTCCGCAACTTTATGAATGATTACACCGGAATGTTCGACCACTGTTAATAACTAAAAACCCAAATGACAAGGAATTTTTTTTTCAGGTATGCAGCTAAACATTTGCCTGTTAAGCCGACTTGTGAACATAAATGTAAAAAGTTACAATGCTCTAAAATTCCACTGCAAGATGTACGCAAACTCCATGAGTCTTTTTACCGATTGAAAGACAAATTAAAACAAGACTCATTTATATTGAATCATGTGAAAGGTATAAAAACAAAACGTCGTCGTCCAAGATCTGAATCTCGAAATTACAAACCTAGAGGCTTGCAGCTGAAATATATGATATATTGTAGATCACAGCTTAAAATGATGCAAGTTTGCCAAAAAGCATTCCTTCAGGTGTTGCAAATTAAAAGATACCGCGTAGAAAATGTTATAAAGAATTATCACCTACATGGCAATTTTCCTATTGAAAAACGCGGAGGTGACCGTATATCCCAAAAATTCAAGGACAAAAAAGAAAATGTGATTAAATTCAGAAAGACATTTAAGTGTTCAGAAGCTCATTACTGTCGTGGCAATTCGAGACGTATGTACTTGCCTTCAGAGCTAAGTATTAATAAAATGGCCAAAATGTATAACGATCAAGCACAAGAAAACCTCAAAGTGAAAAAGTTGTATTTTAGAGCCATTTTCAATACTAGTTTTAATTTGGGCTTTGGGAGTCCTCGGGTTGACGTGTGCTCAACTTGTCTTCAGCTTAATGAAAAACTAAAAATTGTTCAAAATGATAGTGACAAAGCTACGCTGATGGCTGAGAAAACAGTACACAAACGTCGAGCTAATGAATTTTTCAAAATGTTAAAAGAAGACAACCGTAAAATAAAGATTATTAGTTTTGACTGCCAGAAAAACATGCCGCTGCCCAAAATACCAGACCAGAGTACCTACTATTCTCGTCAACTGTACTTTTACAATTTTACTATTGTGGAAGGTAACTCCAAATCAGCATTAACAAAAGAAAATGTGTTCAGTTATTGCTGGACAGAGGATGAATTTGCAAAAGATGCAAATCTCATAGTGTCTTCAGTTTACCATCGGCTTTGCAATACAGATTTTCCACCAGAATGTAATCAAGTTCGACTTATAGCCGACGGGTGCACCGGTCAAAACAAAAATTCTATGCTTATAGCAATGCTCTCACGTTGGCTAACAAAAGATGCACCAGCCCAAATACATCTGGTAGAAGTAGTCTTCCCAGTTGTGGGACACTCATTTCTTCCGCCGGACAGAGTATTTGCTCGTATTGAAAAGGAGTTACGGAAACTTGAAAATATAATCAAACCGAAAGAATACTTTGATGTAGTGGAAAAACATTCTACCGCCATAAACGTTGCTACTACGGTTCAAGTATGCAACTGGAAAACCGTCGTTAAAGATATATTTTTGATAACTACAAAATGGCATGTACCTTTTTCTAAATGCAAAAGGTTTTATTTGAAACGAGCCAGTAAAAGCAATGACATGGTTGGAGTTAGAGGAGAACTCCACTACAGATTTGAATCAGGTCAATATAAAAGCGTGTGCAAAAAAGGTAAAAACACGGCTATGATTTCTCCAACCGCTATTCCACAGGGCGCACAAGTAAAACCGTTAAAATTTAGGGACGTTAATAAATTGTTATCTACTCATTTCGGGGATAAATGGCGTGATTTAGAGATTTTGGAGTACTATAACAGAGTAGTACCATCAACACAGGAAATACCGGACGAAAATATGGTTGACGATATCGATTTCCTTGAAGAGTCGGTATGTGAAGAACAAGAAGAGTCACCATTACTTATAATTTAACATCGGTTTTGTCTAACTAATAAACTTCTCATAAAACAATCATAGTTTTATTTCAAGTACGAAGTATCAATATGGTTCAATCATTCTAGGCCACGATAGGTATGTTTCAAAGCCAACAAAGTCCATGTTGTTTTTGCAACAAAAACCGCAAAGTCCATCCGAGTGTTACAAAGTCAGCAAAGTCCATAATGTTTTTCTGGTTATTGTTCTAGTTCATAAAGATTTTACATGATTAAGTTTAGTATTTGATTAACTATATTATTTTAAATCAAACTACTATAGTTGCACTAAAGCCCACAGGGCCAATAATGCGAAATACGAAAATCATAAATTACGCGCGATGTCATACAACGGACATTGCGGTTTTTGTAACTAAGTGTTTATGGTACACTCTTCGTATGTAAGTAGGATATATATTTATTTGTCGGTCGATCAGTGTGCATTTCTCTCCACACACTTCGCCACTTTTTCAAGCACCCATGAGGTTTTCTAAAAGCCGGCGCTCCTGGTCGGGCTGGTTACACCCAGACCCCGACCTTACTTAATTCCAAACTGGGCTAATATGAAGGTCCTAATAAGATTATATTATAACAATTTACCATCTCTTTTTAAAATTCTATGTTCGTGTTTGCTTTTCAGCTCTCGGCACTGGACAAGAGCCCAACGGATTGTGTCATTTACGCTGGTTTACGGTGCTATTCAACGGGCGATGATACTGCAGGTCACGGTATCGGAGATAGTCGACTACTCTACCACATCGGCAGCGATGTGGACTACTACAATGAAAGCCTAGATGCAAACATAGTTTGAGTGATGTCACAGCTGTTGGAACTTGTAATCGACATTTTTACAACTTGTTTGACATAAACGAGCATGGCAGATGAGTTTGTCATGCTCACTTAAATGTCTTGCTGATGGTAGCACGTGTTATTGGGTCATTCAGTTCCCTTCCAAATGGTTGAGCTGAGTGGGGCTAATACACGCGTCATGCTCATGAACGGGCGCTGTCAGTTGAAGCTGGTCATCTCTTAGCTGCCGGTGGCTTATTTCAATTTCCATTTTTTTTAGGGTTCCGTACCCCAAAAGGAAAAAACGGAACCCTTATAAAATAAATTTGTTGTTGGTCTGCCGAGACCCTTTATCTCGGGAACACGTGGAGGTATCGAGTTGAAATTAAAACCATATACTCAGGTCCTAACTGTTGGAATAAGTTAAAAGCTTTTGCCAGGCAATAAAGGAATCGCAGGACGACTACCGGCCACCGTAGGCGCGGGCTTGCGGATGGCGAGCCATGGGTAACTCGACTCACCGTCTAGCCGTCCGTTAACGACCGAGCTCGGGTCGACGTAGCGTTGTGTTACACGCGCGCCTCAAACAGACATCAGCAAAATTTCAGGGGCTGTTAGGGCCGACGCCTACCAGGGCTGCGGTTTCTTCAAAGGAGTTACCGCAGCCCTCGCAAAAAAGGGCAACTGAAGGAACACTGTGGATTTTAGTAAGTAGAAGACTCTCACCACCCAGAGCGGGAGAAGTTATATGATGATTTCCTACGTAAAATATGGCAATATAGGAAACAACTACTGACGCACTCACCAAAAACAATGTTGACATTATTATAATATAATTATGTTATCAAGACCTCCCCTTAAGCTTGATGAGATTTAGATGATTCTATTGTCTAACATTAAGACGTACAAACACAACCGCTGTGAATGGGAAATCCATTAATCTTCCTGACACAATTTATAGACGACATCGATATCGACGGATGACGTCAAATTACATCGATTTTTGACTTGGTTATACTTATACATTACGAAATGCCTAATATATAAAAATGGTTTAGCAGTATTCGCAATTATTAATAATTATTATTCGCATAAGAATTTAGAAGATAAGGGCTATAATTGCGTGTTTTTAGGGTTCCGTACTTCAAAAGGAAAAAACGGGGCAAGTGCGAGTCGGACTCGCGGACTGAGGGTTCCGTACAAACTCAACTATAATGTAAATAGTTTAATTCCAAAATTGAGTCTCGAAGATTTATCCGAATCACAAAAAACGTTTTTTGTTTACTACGTAACTACTGTTTTCAGATTTATTCCTATACTTGTGCTTTAAGACCTTGCTTTCTATTCTAAGTCAACGGGAAGTACCTACCCTATGGATTGTGATTCTCTTGAGAGTGTCGAAATATACGTTTTTGCGACATAAACTACCTTATATTTTTTCGTAAACTTAGAAATTTGATTTTTTCACAGCTTCAAGGGACCGCAAAGCGATCGCGAGAGTACCTATATGGTTTTAATTTCAGCTCGATACTTCACGTGTTCCCGAGATAAAGGGTATTGACAGGTAGACAGACAACAAAGTGATCCTATAAGGGTTCCGTTTTTTCCTTTTGAGGTAGAGAACACTAAAAAAATTAAAAAGTCCAGGATTGATAACTTTAATCCCGCACGCATGCGGGATCGCGATTTTGAGGCGGGATTGCTCTACCACTGCGCCCGAATTGCACTGAATGGCTGAACAGTTTTCGATGAAACTTGGTACACGGATAGACCTCGGTCTTAAAATCACACACACAGGACATGCCCTGAAATAGCACGTAGGAAAGGTAAGTAGGTACCTACTTTTTATCTCATATGATATATGTGTTATAATTGTCTACTATCACGCGGGCGAAGCCGCTGGTGGCAGCTAATCACACTATGACAATAAAGGTCTAGATTGAACTAGATTACTAGGTTTAGATTGAACTAGAAGGAACTAGATTGGGTCCACGTGGGCCACATACGTCGATCTGGGCGCGTCGGTCTCCATACATTTTACATGGCACCTAGACTTGTAGAGCTACATTAGTTCCACGTCTCGCGACGCACCGCTACGTACAAATCTGGCGTGGTCCACGTGTGCGTCGGTCTAATGTAGTCCTCGCTACTGTGTTGAAGGGATTTCGATGAAACTTGGTAAGTTGGTACATCACCTGAGTACATAAATAAATAAAATTAAAACACGAGTAGACCACGTTTTGGAATAGCACATAACTAGGATACCTATTTTTATTTCAGGAGTACGTTCCCTTGGTATAATTTTCTACTATCGTACTAGGGTGCCAGTTGTGTCCAGGCACAGGGTGCAGACCCTGATGGGGCGCAGAAATTATCAAACCAAAGCCACGTGTTGTATCATTTATTTCATCGGAAGGAAGTTACTGATTTCCAATGATTCTCGCTCCGTAGGCGCCACTGTCGATCGCTTCCACGAAAATACGACGGGGCTCCGTCCAAGCGGAGCAAATTTCCACCATATGCTTCACCATGAGCTATGGGCGATCTGTACAATGGTTCTTTTCCCGCCAGATACGAAGCAGGTACCTGCCGAAACAATCATGTCCAGTGAGGACATGCGTCACGCGGATAAAATTTACCTAACTTGGACTTTTTTAGGGGTGCAGTCTCAGAAACTGGTTCCGTGCACGCCCGGTGCACGGAACCAGTTCCTGAGACTGCATAAGGGCTGAAATTGCGTAAAGCGGACGCCAGTGACGGGCATCCGTCGCGTGACGTCGCGGACGGTCCCCGTCGCGGAAACCGGATTATTACCTACGCAGTGTTACTAGTTCAACTTTAACGGTGTGCATGTAGTCGTTTCGATGGAGAACGTAATATATTATTACGTAGCGGAACTGGCGCGGGGCCCAACTCCCCGCCACGGATGCCCACGCGGCGAGCCGCAACGGAGCACTTGTATGGGACCGCGCGAACGTCCGCTTTACGCAGTTCCGGCCCTAAAAGGCTGATTAAGCAGAGTAACGTAACATGTAAGGTATCACGAAAAGAGCATTTCATAAGTGTGAACGCAGCGCGCGCACGAACCAAGAATGTATCTACTTATGAAAAATGCTCCGTTCGCACGCGTAGTGTGCACGGTTCGCGCGCGCAGTGTGCACGATTCGCGCGCGCATGTCGTCTACACTAAGGGAATTCTGTTACATTACATGATACATTGCGACAATGTGGAAGACAAATTCTTTCGTTGTGTGTTACATTGCATGTTACGTTACAGCAGTCTGTACCCGGCTTTACGGCACTGGGCAGAAGCTAGTAAACAATAAAAAGCACTAGTTTGCGAAAAGTTCGAGAACCTAGCATATCCAAGGTGAGAGGTAAAAATTCTTATTAATTTTCTTTACCACTGGCTTTTTTGCTTATGGGCCGAAACTGCGTTACGCGGTCGCCCGCGCGGTTTCACACAGAAGTGCTACGTCGCGCCCGTTTTGCTATCTAATAATACATTTAAGTTCTCCATCGACACGACTACATGCACACCGTTAAAATGGAACTAGATACTGCGCAGGTTTCCGTGACAGGGACCCGAGCACGACACAAGTGTGAGGTCACGCGACCAGTGTCCAAGTGGGCGCAGACACAGCGTCGCATCGTTTCCAACTACATTAAAATTGTTAAAAAAAAATCCTATCCAATTGGAGGCAGGGTGCTCAAGATGCACCGCATAAAATAACCCTGTCAGCGGATCGAGATGCAGGATTGACTCAGGACAGAAAGATGAAACTGATCATCGACAAAACAAAACTACATGAATTATGATTTACATTTATTATTATAATATCCTTTAATATACTTTAGCTTTTACAAATAACTAGCTATAAGTATAATAAACTATAATAAGTCGTAATAAATCCGTTATTTAGTAGCCAGGTACCAATGATAGCAACTTATTCAGTGGGATAAGTAGGTAATAAAAATAACCTTAAGAAAAACACCACGTTTTTAATTTCTGAATAATCTATTTCTAATCTAAACCTATTATTAATTTAAGTATGAGCATGTATAATATAAGTATGTATGATTAATCATTTTTAATTTCAAAAGGACTCGAAAAATAACGTATTTTACTATTTTACCTAATTTATAAGATTCAAAAGAGTGTCTATGGAGTTTCTTGCATGTTTTTCTCCATTGAGATCTATGCTTTCGAATGTGCAATTAGCATCATTTCTCTGACTGACTGACTTCTTGATAATTCAAGTTGTTATAAATGGTTTATTTGAACTGCTTTGCTTTTAAGTTTTTGAATGTAGCTTAAATTCTAACTTATAGCATAATTTTATTTTGGCACAAACCTTGTACTTATCCTAAAATAGACTAGATTCTAGTCTATTTCATTTAGAATTAGCCTAGTCACTAGGTCAAGTCTTCATAATTAGTAATTATACAGCATTTATCTAGTTTGCCTCTAAATATAATAATGATACATTATTAACAAGAAGCATACTACAACAGTTTACTTACAGTAGCAAATTTTTATGTTATTACAGTTGCAATATACTATTGCAATGAATACCTTTTATGGCAATCAAAACTAATGTTTAAAAATAGTCATAGATTTATCAGTGTTTGGCCGAGACACAATTGCTTAGCAGTTGCCTGGTGACTAAGTGAGACTAAATACTAGGCCAACTGACTAGGCAATTGTACCATAGAACACTATAGTATGTTTGTACTAGTGTTCTATGGTGCAATTACCATACTAGAGCATTTTTGGAGCCTAGCACCAGCAATGTGTGCTGTGTTTTCAGCCTAAGTTAAGATAACAAATGAATCATAAGAACTTATTCCTTCTACTTTAAAAGTATGGTGTAATAGCCAGTCAATAAAATATATATCTTTTTCAATAGTGAAGAGGCTGGTTTTTGTGCAGAGTTAAGTACATTGATTAATACGGACACCCTCTAAAAGACTAAACAAAACATCTAAACGTCAAGATATTAAAAACTAACATAATCTAAGTACTAAAAGAAATAATATATTTCTTAAATCTCAATCAAGTTTTCAGTTATACTCAAAAGCATGTAAGTTAACCGAAGTCATCTTTAGCCTATGATTGTCCTGTCATGCGGAATTTATCCACTCCAATTGCTCACCATAGTGCCAACTACAAGGCGCCAAATAAACTTGGAATAAAGTACATTGACCTTTTCATAATTTAAAAATTAACTGTTTTTCATTACAAGAAAATGTAAATGATTGCCATAGATGCTGATTCAAAACAGCTTTGTCTTTAATTCCACCTTTAAAATTAAAAATGTCAATAAATGTAAGATGTTCAATGACCATGATTCCATGTTTATCTAGCCTTAGTAGTTAATCACTTTCTTATTTAGAAAATTAAAGAATTTAACACCCATTCAGCAACTTCTTCTTTTCATTTAATTTAGCCCACTGGATAGCTCTGTTCTTGGCTTTAAGTTGTGGAAGGTGCAGGTGGTTTGGCATATTCTGTGAGTTTCAACACCAGCACCATCACTGTCACTGGCAGTGGAAGTCAGACTGCACCCACGGTCAATACCAATATCAGAGGGAACACCAGGGTGTTCTTAGTAAGACTCTGACAGACCTTTCTACACACTGCCCACCCCAGAGCAGAGGTCACCCATAATGATTTCCAACCCGAAAAAAACGGATATCTGATTAGGTTAGATTTGTATTACAAGTCTGTATCTGTAACACCACATCCAATGCGTAAATTTTGCCCGTATGGTGATCAATAGGTCCAACTTATTAGTAAAGTTCTTCATAGTGTTTATGTTAAGACTACTTTACAGGTGCAAGATAATTCAGATTTATATAAATAAGACAAAAAGTGCATGATTGTTTAGGCAAACCTGACCATGCACATCAGTATAACTGTCAAGTAAAATAATTACAAAATAAAAGTAATATCAGCTTATAGAGCAAATTCTGAATCCAGAAACTGTTTCTCCATTAGCTTCTTCATTTTCTCCGGGATTGGTACTCCAGAGTGGGCAGGCATTGGGCGTCTTTTCCAGGATGGTTTCTTACCACTCTTGGTCACACTACTAGGTATGGGGACTGATTTTTTATCTTTTGGTTTCGGTGTAGCTACCGTTGGGACTGTGCTGGTCCGCTGTCTTGTTGTTCTTACTTCGGTGGTCTTGTTTACTGGAAATAACGTAAGTAATTAAAAATAAAAAAGGTCAGACAAGACTGGTGGTCTAAATACAAGCTCAAAAATAATGGTACAATTCAACAGCTATGTGATACATGATAGAATTCAAAAATAAGTCAGAGATTTCTCACCAGGACGGTAAGAATTAGAAATCCCAAAGCAACAGAATTTTCCCCAAACACGATACAACAGAGGCAGAGCCGTGTATGAACGGCTAGCTGAATATCGAGTAAAAAATCACATACGCTACATACAGCTCATACTCATACAAAATACACTAAAACGACCATTAACCAGTAGAAACTAATTTAATTACAACATAAACGACAGAGGTTACTCACTTTGAAGGGGTGTTTTATCCACCGTCTTCTTGGCCAGAATGGTCTTTTTTATCGCCCCTACTGGTGACGCCCTGCCTTTGGCTGGTAAGTCTTTAACAGTGCGTTGCACTTTTGTCGTGGGTTTTGGAGTTTCTCGGGGTGCCATTATTCACTATTTCAAAACTTTTTATCAATATATGAACGCATAAACATAAAATATAGCTTCTAAACCAGGAACAACAACTAACTTTCAAAAATATAACGTTTTTGATTTGACAGAAAAATTGACACTGACAATTGATTTGACATTTTGACAAGCCTTCTTTCTGTCAGATAAAAGAAGAATGTGCATTTGTAAAGCATTTTTCAAATAAAAATCTAAAACTTGTCCGGATCATAAATAATTTAAATAATAAATGCCCTGTCACAAATAATTAGGTTCTATATGGTTCTTTGTAGTCAATGTATAAAACAAAAACTTCAACGGTTTCGAATACTGTTCATTTAGAGTACCTTTGTTTATGATGAACGTTTCCCTCATTCAGAGAGACCAATTATTTTTTTCCTAACCAAACCAACTGCGGAAAAGCCAATAGTTTGGGTAGGTTTTCCACATATGTCAATTCCGATTTCTTCTTTATTTCTTATTTGTTCTGAAGTAAATTAATTGGAACTTGTTACACAAAAAAAACTGACGTTGCAAACTAAAGTGGTTTCTGTCCCGTAATAAATTATTACTTTTATTTGATAAGGGAATGAAGCGCGAAATTCGATTCCTGGCTTATATAGGAAATAGGTCTGTGAATCCAAGTCTTACATTTCTTGACGAAACTTTAAAATTGTTTATCCAGAAACTCATTTTTACTGCGCAATGTTTAACATTTTACGATAAAATAGGAATTGAAATACTTTCATAACCGCGGCGGTCATTGACATTGCCAAGCGATAGGTATTTGCATTATCAGCAGCATCCATTACAGTACATTATATTGCCAACATAAAAAATGCTAAAATAAATTTACGAAAAGTGAGGCATAAAATACAAACCAGACGTTAACCAGGCTATGCATCTAATTTTAAGATTTTAGTAGTATGGCTCTATAAGATTTAAGTTAGGAAACATCGAATAAGTTCTAATAGGAATATTATTTTGCCATTTTTTATCAACATAATGACATGCAAAATAACGGCAACATTGCTATTTGGCGTCCATCTTTAATCTTTTGATGTGTTGTGTTATTTTAACAAAATTGTAATAAAATTGTTATTATAACTTCTACAATTAATTTATGCACAGATTCTATTCAAGAGTTTTGTCTGAGACCTTTATCGTAAAATAATTACCTGGTATGATGTGATTTATTAAAATTTTATCGAAAGTGTCACAGTATCAATATCGTTTGTTCTAAAAGTTTCACTGTTCTTTGCTATTGACCTAGGTGCTAATTAATCGACCAACCTTCAAATGTTTTCATTAGCTTTCTTATAATCGATAAAGTGAATTCGCGTTGTGATTATAACGTGCATTGTTACTAAATTGTCGTTTTCCTGTTGTCGCAGCAGATGAAGTGTGCAAATGGATAGGTTGAGCCACTTGCGAGGAGAGGCGGGGGGCTCGCGGGACTCCACGCTCGACACCACGTCCCCGCCGACTGACTCCTTCATGACAGCCAACGAGAGCTCCTCCAAGTACTTTTCTCTGTCAGAAGTTGAGTCTGTTGATTCAACATTCGACATTTCTTCTATAAAAGATGTGTCGCTAGCTAGTACCACCACTGACTCCGAAGGGACCATGACGAACGCCGACGAACTGATATCGAATCTATCACCAATTGGAAAGAAAAGTGATATGCTAGATAGCTACAAAATTGGTAAACAGATTTCAGCAGCAAACATTTTATCGGGTGGTGTTGACATATTTGATGATAATGATGACAATTCTTATGATGGCGATGAGCTGGTGATTGATGACAATGTTGATGATAAGTCTAATTCGGAGCTGAAGCAGCCAGAAGAGATGGATTTTAAGTCTGATGAGAATATGATAGAATCTACTTTGATAAATGAGGAGGCGGACATAGCTAGTAAAGATACTGAAGTGGTGCTACAGATTGATGGTAAAAACGTAGATGCAATAGATATTGGTAATGGATTGTACTTGTATCGGAAGGAAGGGCAGGAGGAGCTGGCTGCTGTTCAGATAATAGATGATGATCAGCAGCAGACTAGCATCAAGTTCCTGAAAGTGCGGTAAGTTAATTTGCTTTGTGAACCCCCAATTTTATAATGACTTTTTATAAATTTGAAATTATCTTAACCCTTAATGTTTCAATAATCCCTCTGGGATGACCCTCTGACTGTTACTTCAATTCAGATACATTAGTAAAAGTCTAAATATTTTTGACTTTGCTGTCTAGGACTCATTATTTATTGTCTCAAAGTCAAAATTTAACTTCAGTTTGTAGGATCAAGTAAAATATGTCTTATTAGAATGAGTAAAATGTCTTATTTCTTCTATAAATAAAACTGTTGTAGGTGTAACTATAATATAAACATTGCTTGACCTAATTAGATCCAAGATGTTTCATACTCTCACTCTTTGAAATGCCTCAATCTTTTTGTAGCTTCATGCTTTTAGTACTGATTACAAATTATATGTGATTTTTTTTCTGAAACTTAAATTGTATTTGTGTGTTGTTATTCATATATTGAAATAACTGAATGGATATGGATGGAATTTGGTGCAAGTATAGACCATATCCTGGAATAGCACATGATACTTTTTATCATGGAATTATGCTTCTTTGGAATAATTTTTATTTTTATTTAGGTAAAGCCACTGACAGAAGCTAGTCTATAACAAAAATGTAGTGGGTCCCAAAATTAATAGGAAAATGTAACCTTGATAAGATCTCTTGTTTATTTGCCCAGAGGTTTTCTTTCTTCTGAAAGCTTACAAGCCTGTAAGCCTTTATAAAAAAAAAATAAAAAAAAATCACTACAGCTTCCAGATATATTTTTCTAAAGATCTTTATTATCATAGGATTTTGATTTCAATAATGTAATCTGAACTTCAGGTAGTGAATTATGATTATAATATTCATTGACCTAAAGTTGAATGATTGATATCATAATCCTATGTTTCTGTCTCAGTTATACACAGATCAACAAAGAAAAAAAAAATTTTTTTTACTATTTTTTAACTGACTTTTTCTTGAACTGGCATCAAGTCTTGTGTTCAGTAAAGTTGTTATCTAAATATCTCATATTCTGTTGTTATTGGTTGACCTAAATATCAACAGGTAAACAAATCACAATTAAAATAAGATATGACAACAAACATTCTTGAACAGGATTTTAGAAACCTGTTTAGTTTTATGCTAAGAAAAAGCAAATGTACCTTATGAAGGTAGGTTATTTTTAGGCCTAGTTTCCTTTATTAACAGAAGATATCATTTTGAAGAAATATATTTTGTATTTAAATGTTCAAAATTAATTTAGAGCCATAATAAATACATTGGTTTCAAAATATTTATATGTTCTTGTTTTTTAAACTGCACTAGGAATAAACATGTAAATTCACATATCCATGACATCCAGACCTGGAACACCAACCTGTAGGCCATCTTATCTTATGTAATCTTATTGTGAGGCTGGCCCTGGGCCAGAGCACTTCAACCCTTTTGGATCTTTTGTGCTATGCCCCTTCTCCTACTCAACCCCTAGCCCTCCGTGCACCTCCTTCATGAGTCCCAGTATGGCCTTAATGCCATGACCTGTAGGCCATACAAATATTTGTTTGTATGGGAATTGAAGCCACAGCATGCAGCACAGCAGCCAATTGCTTAACAACTGTGCCAACCGAGCTGTTATCTGTACCTTTTTTAAACATCATTAGTTATTTGATCAAAATTAACATTAGCCCAAATAATATTGCTGACAACAAGCACTACAATATACACCGTGTCTTTGATATCGACGCACAAACGAATACCATGGATCCAGTACTTACATGATTCTGTACCCTCCAGTGGTGGAATATTTCGTCGGTCTTTTCCAATTTTAACAAAAAAAAACTGTTTTTTTTTTTAATTTAATTTGTATAAAATCGTTATTCTAACCAATGCCAAAGACATTTTTTGTAAAAAAAAATTTATTAAAAATTTATTAATTAAAAAGTCATCAGGATTGATAAAATCATTAATCTAATCAACCCGATGACATTTTTAATTTTTAAAGTAATTCATTCATTTTTTTCATCAAATATGTTAGAATAACGATTTTATACAGTTTAAATTGTGCGTCGATGTCAAAGACCGTGTACATTTCGGACAACTTTACACGGTAACAAAAACAGTGTTAAATGGTGTAGTGGTCCTTCTGGGTATGAAATCTTCATGTTATTGGGTTTTTCTGTCTGGAATATCGCTGCTGTATCTATCTATTAGAGTTTAGTTTCCGCACTTAGTACATGTTTGATCATTAAGCATAAAGCACAACAGTAATTAAGTCTTTGGGGACCTGATTTGTGACCCATTGATGGTAATGGGCAATTTTTTAAATATTAAAAGTTGGTTAATATGAAACACTAGCTTCTGACAGTGGCTTCGCTCAGGTGGAATTAGTACTTTATGATATGACAATAATTTATAGCCATTCATGGATAGAGCAGCTACATATTAATGAAAGAGTTATCAGAAACGCTTCAGTAGTTTTCTGAGATAAACCCCTACATACAAACTTAAGAAAGACTGTCTGACTCTCTGTCAAACTCAAGCTCCCAGGGCAATTGTGATGAACAAGGAATAAGCACAAAAGATCGACAAAATTCTCCCATCTGCAAATTAAACATGATAATTATCATGTGTAAAAATGGACATTAATTCTAAAATGCTCATTAGGGTTATAAATATGATTATAGAATTCTAATTCACGGAACCCTAATCACTTCGTTCGGACTCACGATAACATTTCTGTAAGGGCGTCAACAAAGCGTTGATGGACGCGTTTACGGTCACTCGGAACGACTGTTAAAGCGCTAATAGCGACATTATCATGAATCGGAACGGGGGATTGTAAAGCCGGGTACAGACTGCTGTAACGTAACATGCAATGTAACACGCAATGAAAGAATTTCTCGTCCACATTGTCGCAATGCATCATGCAATGTACCAGAATTCCCATAGTGTAGACGCCTTGCGCGCGCGAAACGTGCAAACTACGCGCGCTAACAGAGCATTTCAACTATGTGAGAGATACATGCTTGGATCGTGCGCGCGCTGCGTCCACGCTTATGAAATGCTCCTTTCATGTTACGTTACAACAGTCTGTACCCGGCTTTATGATGACATGAGTTAATAACTTTGTTAGTTGAAGCTCTGTACAAGTCAGCATTCCTATTGCAGCTAGACTTTTAACAGAGGTGTTAATTTGCTGTTCAAACTGGTATAATTTTTTGATGTAATGTTTATTTTGTCTGATGATCCACCACACTTTTCATTTTCAATAGTTTGGCAGTAGAGTAATATTGATTTATGAATTTCAGTGAAAATGTGGAGGGTAATTTAGAAGTTTATGAAGAAATAGAGATAGAAGTACCTAAAGAAGTGGTAAGGATATGTTCTGAGATGATAAACCATTTATTATTAGGCTTTTGAAATTATGTAAATAAATCATATTTTCATTTTACAGCCTGCAAAAGAAGGGAAGTTGGCTGATAAGAAAATATCATCACATGTGCCTATAAAGGATATCAATAAAGTCATAAGTGACTCTGCTTGCAACAAAGTTGCTGAAAGAAAAATTCAAACACCAAGAAAAGAACCAATTTTAACAACTAAGATTACTGAAGTTGAACTTGAAGTAAATAAAGAAACATCACCTGAAGGTAAATCAGAAGTCAATATTAATGGAAAAATGATGAAGTTCAGTGAATCAAGAAAATCTCCAGTTATAGGCAGTTTCACACCTATGACATACCACTCGACACCAAATAAAGAGCCTAGGCCATTAACTAAAACAATGGTTGACCAACAGCTGCATCCTAATAGGCATTCAGATAATGTCAAGAAAACTATAGAAGTACACACTGATAGTTGTAAGCTAAGAACACCTGAAACACCAACTAAAAATAAAGATGATGATGACTGTAAAACTAATGAGATACTGAGTCCTGAGAAAGAGTTGGTAATTGATGAATCTGTTGAAAAAGTTACTGTAGATGAAGAAACTGTAGAAGAGAAGAATACTGATATACCTAAACCGTTGGAACATAGTAATGATGAAGTGTTGAAAGAAAAACCTATTCCCAATGACATTTCAATTCCAATTGAACAACATAATGTTATTGATTCGACTGAAAAAGATGTAACTAAAGAAAAATCAATATTTAATGAAAATATACAAAGTGAAATTGTAAATAAAGAGAAAAAAGAAGAAATGAGTAGGCCTATAGATGATATTGAAGAAAGTATGGACGAAGCCCTTGTTATTGTAGAAACAGAAATTGAAACAGAAGTTGATAAAGATGAAACAAAAAGTGAAGAGCTCATTAAAATCATTGAAAATGAACCAAACACTGAAGAGCTTGTTGAATCCGTTGAAAGTGAGCCAAAAACGGACGATCTTGTTAATATAGACAAAAATGAGGTAAAACCTGAAGAGTTTGTTAAAGCCGATAATGATAACCAGGCAAAGATAAATGATGATATTCAAATAAGCCAACCTGAAGTTAACACTTCTGAGCCTATTCAAGTTATTAATAAACATGTTAACATTGATGTAACTGATAACAACGATAAGGAAATAGTTAAAGACAATACTCAATGTGATAGTCAAGATGAGACCAAAGTTGAAGAAATTATTTACGATATAACAGACCAAGATAATGATGAAATCATTATTATTGATGATAGTGAATTAGATGAAACCAAAATTGTAGAAACTACAACAGAAAATGAAAAGGATGAAACAGATGATGCAAACAGTAAAGGCAGCAATCAAGAGAAAGAAATAAATATTGCAAAACAGTTTGAAGATGAACCAAAAATAAAAGAAAATGTTCAGGACAGTAAAAAAGCTTCTGAGAATATTCAAACCAATTCAACTTCCGTAGTAATTTTTGATACGCACAAAGAACAAATGAAAAAAGCTGAGACGTCACCTTTTGCCGAAATGGTAAAAAATAATCAGTCTAAAATACCAATTGCTAAACCAGATACTAATAACGAAATAACTAAACCTACTGCTACTAGAAAAGAAATTCTAATAGCGAAGCCTTCCACGCTGGTTGATTTCAAAGCAGAGAAAGTTGCATTAAGACCTGAACCTACTAAAGACACAGGTAAAGAAAGCAAATTTGAACTAAAACCAGAACCATATAAAATAACAGGTTTTGCTCAAAAAGAATTTTCTAAAGATGTCGTTCGGAATAAAGATCTACCAATACCACCCAGTACTCCAGAAGAACTTCAAAAATCAGTAAAAATGCAGAAAAATCCACCTATACCAGAAGTTGCACCATTACGACTCAATAAGACACCAATTCACATTTCTCCCACAATAGCCAAAATAGAAAAGCCATTACTTAAGAAAGACAATAATGTGCTTGAAAAATCTCCTAAAAAGGAAGTTAAAAAGTCTATTCCAATAGCTGAATCTCAGTTTAACGTAGTGCCTATGGAAGTGGACAGTACCACGAACGTAAAAGTGGATGCTTCTGGAAAATCTTCAGTCAGCAGTGGCAAAGTAACCAACAAAAATGTAAAGGAACAATCACCTGATATCCAAGAAGCATCTGGGTCATCTTCTGAATCAAAACATCAGTTGGTAACCAAAAAGGATGAAAAGCGAGAAATACAGTTTACACCTATAGCAAGTACTAGTAGGGAAGTGAATGTCAAAGATATTAAAGTAAGTCCAGTGCCAAAAGAAGAACAACCAAGTTGCTCAGGCACTCAAGATGTGAGTAGTACGTCAACAGACAGTCCGAATGACAGTAGAAATGAAGGGGAAGATGATTCGGAAGAACCTAAACCAGGCGGTAGTAAAAAAGCGGTGCCTTTTGGGAAATGGACAGCTACTAATAGAAAAGAGTTCCTAAACAAAATAAAGAATAGAAACACAGTTGTCACTCCTGCTGTGCCTTCTACCAGTAGCAATCAGTTGAAAAACTCCAATGATCTCAATAGAAGGGATGTTCTTCAGAAAATTGACAGCCAACGACAGCAGTCAAACAATGCAGCAGCTCTAGCGAAAACTCAAGAAGGCCATAAAGCTGTCAAAAATGAAACTGCTTTTGTGAGCAAAGCTAGCATTAGTCAAAGTAAAGATACACACATAGACACACAAGAAAGCAAGATACCTCTTGAGGTCGAGACAGCTAAAGAAACATCTGAAACTGAGGCTGCAAAGGCTCCTGTCAAGCCAGATGTACCAAACGATATTCAAAACGAAGATGTATCTCAAGTTGCAACTGCAACCAGTCTAAAGAAAGACGCTCAAAGAACGGAAGTCAATTACCAAGACTTGATTGATAAAACTATTGAAGATATGATACACAGAACAGTAGGGTCTTCAAAACCAGGGCAAGATGAATCCAATCAGAACTCGGGAAAAGATTCTAATGCACCACCAACTGGAAAATTCCCAGCAAATTACCAACCAACTGATCAAGCCACACTTGATGAAATAGAAATGAAGATGAATGAATTACATGGTATTCCATTCATCGAAAGGCCTCCCCATGAATTACCTGTCGTTCCTTTAACTGAACCTAAACCTAAAACTTTTACTAAGGCCGAAAAAGAAAAGCCAGCTCTCATTAAAACTACAAAAATTCCAAATCTTCTACCATTTGCAAACAAAATTCATCAAAAAATTACCAAAGAAAACGTAATGGAAGTAGACTCAGAAGATGAAATCATAGAACATGAGCCAATTACTGGAGATATCAATATAAATAAAAAGAGTGTAGCAGCTAAGTTACCACCTAAGGAAAAGGCGCTATCGTATGCTGCCACAGACAAATCTAATTCTGATGCTGCTAAAATAGAACCTATTATCACAGAGAAAGATTTCGACAAATTCGCGAGACGAAATTCTATAACGTACGAGAATTGTCTCACTATGAACTTCGACAGCAAAGACTCTCACAATGTTATGCAAAAAGTAGTGGAAAAGGATCCGTATCCTAAGACATACTCAAGGAATGATGTTTCACGGGTTGATCCCAAATCTAAGATGACACATAAATATCAAAATGTGCGTCAGCCTATCCAACCGGTTAAATTACATCCTCCAACCAAGTTGGGTACTGCTGAAGATTCTTCAACCAGAAATCAATCTAAATTACAAAAGGCTTATCAATCGGCTTTGTCAGCCAAACGACAGAAGGAATACCCTATCACTATCATCGAAGATAAACCAGTAAAAGTGGTCTTTATGGATAACATGGAGTTCGTCCCAAGCTCATTAAATATCCAAGGCCAACAACTTTCCCCTGCCAAGAAATTTGTCACCGAACCAGACAGCTTCACTCTAAGCACTCTTGATTCTTTAGATTCTGACGCGTTGGATATTACTGATGATGCGAAGTGTCTAGAAGAAATTAAAACTAAAACTAAGCATCAGAGAAAGCAAGTTCTGACTCCTGTTGAAGAACCTGAATTAGAACTGATTGAACCAAAAGATTTAGGTCTTGAAGTGTCACCTAACAAGAAAAGGAAAACCGAGGATGATAAAACAGATAAAAATCTTAAGTATCCTGTGCGAAAGAAGTATTATCTTCTGGGATCTAACACAGCAGCTGAGGATAAATACACACACACAACAGAAGTAATTAAAAATCCGCTCAAAGAGACTGTAAATCGTAACGACAATGGTGTAGCTCACAAGAATACTGTCTCAGCTATAGATAGTTTGGTGAAAGCTGCTGAGTTACTTGAACACTCAGAAAACTTGAACATTATCGACTCTCCAACTCCTGATAGTCAGCAGAGTACTCCAGTCAAAAGAGGAAGAGGTCGTCCGAGGAAATATCCTCTTCCCGAAGGAGCGATTGTTGATAAGAATAAAGTGCCAAGCCCGCAAAAGAAGCCACGCTTAATAGATGCCAAAGTACCAAAACGTGATCCCGTTACGACTACTGATGATGAAGATGACGAAGAAGACAGCGATGGTCAGATCATCAAAGAAAATTGGACAATGGGAAAAATTAATGAAAACATAGTTTGTCCAATCTGTAACAAATTATTCAGAACTGAAAATGTTGTGTTTAAACACGTGAAACATTGCACAGGCCCTTCACCTAGTCGATCTGGCTCAGATAAAAGAAGTCCCAGAAGAATGAGACCATCGCAAGAATCAGATTCTAAGTCACAAGGAAGTAAATCTGACGATATGGACCTTGACGATGATAAACCTCTTGTCGTCAGGAAGGAAACTCCTAAGAAGCGTACATCCAAAGATTCTGTTTCTAAATTGGAAGACAAAGACGATGTCATCGTAATTGAAGATACACCGCCAGTCAAAGAAAAGCCTGAAAAGAAAGAAATAGAGGTTGATGAAAGAAAAATACATGAATCTAGAAAACCAAGAGCCAAAATTTTTCCCAAAACTAATGATCTGGTATGCGAGTTTTGTGGCAAAACATTCAGGCAGTTATCATATTTGGTCAGCCACAAATTACAGCACAAGAAAGATGAGCCAAAGAAAGTTGAAATAGAAGTTCCAGTCGCAAACAAGACGGTGTACAGCTGCGAAGTTTGCAAGAAAGAGTTCAGGAAGTTACACCATCTAGTTCAGCATCGCATCATTCATAACCCTAGCTCAGAACCCACGAGGTCTTTGCGAAAGAGTTCTTCTGAGCAATCCGATAATAAGATTGAAAAAGAACCTGGTACTTCTAAATTAAGCGAAGACCCAAGCGCTGGCTTCCGCTGTGAACCTTGCGATAAGTCATTCAGAAAACTGCATCATTTAGTGGAGCACAGGGAAACCCACGACGGAATAAACAGACAGAAGACACACACAGTGCCCACAGTGGTATCAAATAACGTTGAAAAAATTGAAAAAGTTGAGAAGCCTGTGACTTTGCACCAGTGCGAGGTTTGTAAGAAAACATTCAGGAAACTGCATCACTTGATCGAACACAAGGAGCAACATGTTGAAACCAGCTCAGAAAAGTCTGATGACAAGAGTGTCAAGAGTACTTTATCAACCAGGGATATAATACATGAGTGCTCACTATGTTACATGGTGTTCCCGAACGAGCACTCGTTAAACAAACACACAATCTTCTGTCAACGAAAAAAACGGCAGTCCAAGCAGGCTAAACCTGCTGAAGAGTCCGAGGCAACAGCTGAATTAGTTGAAGATGTGAGTGACAGTCCAAAGATTGAAGAAAAACAGGATGATATTGATTCACCTAAACTAGTTATTATTGAAGATATAAAAGAAGATGAGCACAAAACGGAGGTTGTTGCAAATATGGAATTGCCTAAAGAAATACCCAAAACAGCTGAAGAAAAACCTGTTGAAGTTGTAAAAGAGGTAGAAAAAGAAGTAGAGCCTGTTCCGCAGAACATGGAAGTTGATCCTGTCGAGCCGCCAGTCACTGCTACAAAGAGAGATTTCTCAGAAACGGTAGTTGTCAAAGCAGAAGAGAAACCGGAAGTTCCAAAGAAAATCAAAAAAGTTGAAATTAAAGAAACTATTAAAGTCCATGAAACACCTAAGAAAAAAATTTCCAACAAAGATAAATCTGCGGGTAGTGCAAGCAAACGTCTGAAAACTATAGCTCCGGTCGCTGTTCCGGAAGATCCTAAACCAGCTGTTGAATCGAGTGATGACGACGAAGTCAGATACATGCTGAACCCCAACTTCAAAGTGGAGGAACCAGCCGAAGAAAAAGTGTTTATGAAAGTAAGGGCAAACAAACGCAGCTCCCTTCAAATAGAGCGACCAAATTCCAAAGATTTAGTGAAGAGAAGAACGTCGTTACAGCACCCTCCTAAAATACCACGCTTGAAGCCAAAGGCCGTCGAACCCAACACGGTAGCTGTAAAACACGTAGCTAAAGCACCTAAATTAGAACCAGTACTTTCAACGGACTCTGACGATAGTGAAACTGTTAAATACTCTTTCCCAAAAACCATTCCTGAAAAAGCAACGAAACCCGCACAAGAGCGCACACCTAAAACTATAGAAAAGAAAACTCTAAAGAAAACATTAGCTGATAAGAGAAAATCTTTGAGTGGTATTGCAAAGAGGAAATCTTTGGGGAAAGTAGTCACAGCAAAGCACAAACCATCGCCCATGAAACAGATCAAACGAAGTAAGTAGCAGTATGTTTTGTTATAATTTTTCCTCAAAGATTAATAGGTACATCTATGTTTCTTGCTACATTTGTGTGTTTCCGCAGGAACATTGGAGGTGGAGCACAGGTGCGACTGCGGGCAGCTGTTCAGCAGCGCCGCGCTGCTCGCGCGACACACCTCGCTGGCGCACACGCCGCCGCGCATCCGCCGCCGCCGCTCGCCGGCGCCCGAGCCGCCCTCCGGCAGGCCTGCCAGCCAGCCCTCCGGCAAGCCCGCCAGCCAGCCCGCCGGCAGGCCCACCAGCCAGCCCGCCAGTCAGCCCGCCAGCCAGGCCGCTAGTCAGCCCGTCGACAAGCCCGCCATTCAGCCCGCCAGTCATCCCGCCGGCAAGCCCGCCAGGAAGTCTGGCAGCAAGCTCGCCAGTGAGCCCGCCAGCAAGCCAGCCCCGCGCAAGCCCAGTGTCGCCGACAAACCCATGCAAGCTCCGGCTAAAAGGAAGTCGAGCGCGCGGAGCGATAGCAGCACCTCTACCAACACAAAACCGAACAAAAGTGAAGCAAAACCTACAAGAAAATCGCTCGATAAAGAAACAAAAACTCCGGCTGCGACGAGGAAACCCAAACCAGAAAAGTCTGAAGCGAAATCTAGTATCAAACCTAAGCGAACGCCGGCGCACCGCGGCGTGCCCGTTCCTGAGAAGATGAGGAAACTCATGCAAAAAAATAATAAATAAATATTTTAGTAATAGTTTGGTTCGCGTTATAAAGTTGGACTGAGAGTTCCCTTAGATTTCGGAATGTTGTTAGTGAGGGGACCGCAAGTATGTTTAGATAATATCACGCATCACAAGGCTCACAAATGTAACAAACGGACCATTGTTAAATAAAAATATTTTTACACGTTTGATGAATTGTTACATCAACAAACAATATTTTTATCGTGAGTCGTTAGTTAAGCGTTGATCTTGTCTATATGTATAAATGAGAACTTAAAATAATAAGTATATTTTGTCAATTTGTTCTAGAGTTAGATATTATGTATGCATAAGAGTAAATATTTATGTTTATTAGATCTAGGGATAATAATTTTCGTTGGCATTATCGGTTAGCACGCTGTAATTTTCAGTTAAACTGTAAATGTTCGCCATTCAATGATTTATCTGATTGTTTTCGAGATGATAAGCCTAAATATATTGCAAGAAGGTGCAAACTTATGTTGTAAAATTTATATTAGAATAACAGAGTTCTTAACGAAGTTTATAAATAATGTTGGGTGGGTTTTAAATGAGCTTATTATTGAATTGTTTTGAATATTGATTTGAATGGAATTGTCTTTACACAATGCTTATAAGAATGAATTATTGAGATAAATGAGCTTCCCGATCGCGGAGTTTGGGTTATTTAGTGCTTCGTAGTATGTTTTCATCATTATTATAAGGGATTAGAGGAATTTGAGTACCAGATTTTTGTAATGAAATGAATGAAATATTTAATAAGCACAGCACCTCAAATCGGATAATTTTTAGACTGGGAGTAGTTCCGGAGTTGCTAAGTTATAATATAAATGAAGTTATGTAGTTCAATACAATAACTGTTGAGGATCTCGAATAAGGGATATTCCGAATAATTTTATTGCAAATTAGTCTCGAGAGTGCCAATCAGGATGGATGATGTTTCACAAATGTTGCACGTATTTGTAGTAGAAAAATTTTAACGATTCGGAATATCTCCGAATTTGGGATTCCCACAGAACACGGATGCCTTTGCGGCAATGTGAACCATACAAACCTAGTGTGTCGCCGTCTACTTGCGCTACGACACTATTGAAGTATCAAACTTGACTGTGTTGATTGGCGAAGGTGACGAAAGTTGCGAGCTCAAGATACTTTTGGCGCCCTGAACTTTATTAACTTTTTAAACCCTATAGTTATGTATATGTCGAGACCCGATCCTAGATTTGATCACTTCATGATATGGCCAACTAAAACTGGCCAGATTCGTTAAAACGTTAACGTTTGATGATATGACCGTCCACGTTTGGCCATATCATTAGTGTAGGATTTCAGTGCATCAAAATCTTATTCGTCCCTAAAATATTTTTGTACACCAAATATTAATGTACTTTTTACGATTATTAAGGGACTTGGGGCACTCAGCCTCGGACAGGTCAGGTTAAAAGGAGATGTCCCATCTACTTCGTGGTTATTATTTTTAAAACCGCTCAGAATAGCATATTTTAGTGCACAATTAGTATTTTTGATGGAACAAAAGCATAGTAAAACAGGAATACATTGAGGAACAGTAAACTCTACCGGTGGACAACGCAACTATTTTGTGATATGATCGGCCATGTTTGACCATATCATGAAATAGCAAGTCACATCATAAAATGATCAATTCTAAGATCTGACCACGACATATACATGACAAAGCAACATACAACAAACGTCCAGCACGCCACGGTCACGCCTACATGACAGATTAAAGAATGACATCGTAGCTTGGCGCCATCCTTTTTTTGACGTGGCGGACCAAAGGGTGATACTGCGCATCTAGTCACTACAGGTTCGATGATACCGTATACCGTGATCTGTGGGAACTGCTCATAGCACTTTACCGAGTTGTTGAGATATTTGCAATTGTTTTACCATATACATTAAGCATAGCTACAATACATTCTTAGCACTTCTTTAAATGAATTATTCTGCCGTTAATGTTAATACAAATGTCGTGTTTAGTTTCAATAGTCTTCAATTATATCACAGTTGTCATTGTTTGATAGTATGAAGCTGTTGGCAGACGTTTATCACAGAATATTGACCAATGTGTCGTGTCTTGTTAGTCTATGAGTATTCATACAATTATACTCCCCAAAATTTATAGTGAACTAGGACCAAAATATATCAATTTCTCCGTTTCTAATGGTAATAATATATTATGTTGTTTTTAATTTTAAATAATGTTTATTCTACTCTCGTGACTAACAGTGTAAAATGTAAAAACCTAAAATTTATAAGAGTAGTATGTATTGTGAGATTTATGTTTTAGAAGCATTTAACATAAAATTTTATATATGTAGATGATATCATTATTTTTAATATGATGATGCAATTTTGATTAATGGGTTATAAATAAATTGTCTAAAATTTATTACTGTATTTTATTTTTTGTACTTAAACAATATTCAGACATTTATAAAGATACATAAATTGGTATATAATGGAAATAATTCTAGAATATCTATCCTCTTTCACAAATAATATCTACAATGCTAGGTTCCATCAGCTGTGGGTCTACGCATCTCAGTTGTGCAGACGCAAGTGCGTCTTCTAACAGTGCGTTCAGTAGTCGCTCGTCATTGCCCATACAAGACAACCTTTGTTGAAGGAAATGTACATCTACTTGCAACTGCTGGAGGCCGTGCTTGCCGAATGTGCGAAGTCTGACGCACTCGACTAAAGCCTTTAGAGCTACCTTCAAAGCTCCATTAGATAAGGCAGCTCTATCAGCTCCTGCTGGACTGAAAACTTCGATTCTTTCTGAGAATATTCTGTTTAGAGGCGAAAATGAAGATGGAGCACGAGACCAAATAGTACGGCGACTGGAATCGCTCGACGGTTTCATGCTTGTTGGGAACAGTTGTGATGCAGCACTGTCTGCGCTTGCAAGTGTCTCCACGACTCTCCGGCACACAGCTCGAGGTCCTCGCGGCTCAGGAGCTCTCAACCAGTCCCTAGCTAGTACAGACACCCTCAACATTTGTGCTGCAGTCTGCCCAATAAACACCACCTCCGAATCTAAGGCAGCTTGGGCAGCAGTTGACAGATGCACCATAGCACTGTTAGTATCCTTTTTATCTACAGTTAATCCTGGAGCAGACTCCTCCAAAAGCTTGAGTAAGTGAGTGTGTAATGTAGAAACACCACTTTCTTGCATATCTAAACATAATTTAGCTAAAATTAACAGTAATTCAAAGGGAATGTTGTTATTAGATGTTTGTAAGCAAGCCATCTTTTTGACCATGTCTGAAAGGTTGACCATTGTTTCTGAAATGACTTTCCAGCATGTGTCAGCAACAGCTTTAGCACACCATGGTTTAAGGCCAAAAGAGAGATTGTTCTGTAAGAATGCCATCAGATCCAATAGTGATGCTTGGACTTTCTGCATCAAGTATATTTGGAGAGAATTCAGTATATCCTTTAGATCTGTTGTATCTGTTCCTTTGCTTGCCAAAGACTGTCTCACTTTAGTGAGACTATCTTTGAACTGTGACTGTATTGATTGATACTGTATTGTAGCCTTATGATTGATGCATTGTATCACAACATCTATAGCTTTGTTTGACATAGTATCACTTGAAATGATCTCAGTCATTGCTTGTAACTTTCTAAAGAATTTATCAAGTCCTCTGATCAAAATATCAGTTCCAATATTGTCTGGTTTCTTCACAACTTCCTCAAACAGGTGGAAAACTTGTAACATGATTTTGTCTGCAAAGTCTGGAATGTTGGTACTTTCTTTATCTTGGAACATGTCATGGTAACATGATATGATGATACCAAGGTCTGCCAAAAGGGAGTTATTGCATTTTTCTACCCATTCTAAGATATCAGTGCTTTCTACCATTGCACTTAGGGCTTGTAAGTGCTGGTCAAGGCGACTTTCAGAACAGCTTAGGAATATATCCTGGAGGGAAGAGTCTGTTTCTTGTAGTTGTCTCAATAATCCTACGCTTTCAGCTAATTCTGAAGCTGATGTATCTGGACTAAGTAGTCTTTCCCGCAGAGTTTTTTTCAAACCATAGATTATTTCAGAACATTCTGTTTGAATGCTCTGGAATGACGGCTGATTACCATACTTCTGTAGTACTCTTTGCGCGTGAGTGAATTCGTGGACCGCATCAGCATATCTTCCGTCTTCTATGGCTTTGTTCAGTTGAGAAGGCAATAGGAACAAGAATTGAAGTTTATCCAGAAGTTGTCTTGTTCCACACAATCTGCTGACGTTATTTCCACTTTCTCTCAAGGAATCGGATATCTGAGCGCTAAATGTCGTGATTTTATTCATATTGTCGCTCAGCTTGTTCATTTCTTCTTGCATTATCTTGAAGTCTGTTCTCATTTTCCGTACGGTTTCTGTCGCTGATATGAATTTATTGTAGTTCTCGTAGACTAACGTTTGCATCTCTGACTGTAGGAACTGGCTTTGGGTGACCACTTCAGCTTCTTTATCCATGACTTGCTTTAACGTTGCACATTTTAACAAGCAGTCCAAATACATGTCAGGGTTAAAGTTACTCCCGTCTATATCTAGAGGGTTCTCCTCCTTTTCCTTTGGTTCTGCCATTATAAAGAAATGAAACTATAGCACCACTGCCTAAACAATACAGTAAAAAGCTAGCTAAAACGAAAACATTTTTCTGGTTTTGCTTCGTGTTGACTTCGTCTTCGTATTTGTTTGACAAAGTTTGACAGTGACAGCAAAATGACAATGACTTTTCAACTTTTTTTTTCCTGCCAGCGGCTTCGCCCGCGTAACAGTAGGTTTTTCCATACAAACTTTGGACCCCCATTTCATTCCTTTAGGGGGTGAATTTTGGAAAATCCTCTCTTAGTGCTTGTCTACGTTATAAAAGGAAACCTTATGCAAAATTTCACGCTCCTAATCCCAGTAGTTTCGGCTATGCGTTGATATGTCAGTCAGTCAGTTTCTCCTTTTATATATATGTAGATGAATCCCTATTTTTGGTCACGCCATCACGCGTGAACGGCTGGACCGATTTCACAATTTTTTTTTGTTCTGTTTGTTATTGTAGTTGTATAAAAATATTGGTAGTAGGGTAGAATAGGGTAGAGAAGAGCAACAAAAAAAAAGGTAGAGTTGGGTAGAGCAGAATAGAGTAGTCAGTTGACGGGACCGAAGCCGCGGGCAAAAGCTAGTTAGTAATAAACGTGACTTTTTAACAGACTTCAAAAAGGGGGAGGTTCTATGTTCGGCTGAATTTATTTTTTTAACTTGAAATGGTAATTATGTCGAACGCTGTCGGAGGACTCAAAAAAAACCGAAATTTCTTATAATTATTTAATTAATAAAAGTATTACAAAACTTTCTTATAATTATAATAAACCTAGTATACAGATTCGAAGTGGGAATCGGAATGAACGAGTTCCAACGTCACGTAGGCCACCGCGCCGCGCGTCGCTTACACGTGCCGCATCGTCAGCGTTTCCGTCAGCTTGCACAATTCTATGTATTTGTGTCGCGAAGGTAAACTTCCACCGTCGATGCACCGTCAGCGATATAGATATAGGGCTGGCGCGTAACACCTCCCCCCGTAGCTCAGCAACTATTTTAGGACGTTTAGTGAAAATGTTGCTGGCATCTGAGTTTCTCTCTGGCGTCGCGATGTTTCTGGTTCTTCATAAGGATGATCTCGATTTGCAGCAGCAGTATTGGGTGATTGCTCTGTTGGTGGCTTGAGTTTCCAGGCGTTGTAACGGTAACACAGTACTATGATGGTTAGTACAAGTGCACCAGATAACATTACGTAGAAAGGTATGGTTGTATGGTAGAATGATGATGATGACTCCAGACTCTCCAGTTGAACAGGTGTTTGAAGATTGATCTCATCTTGTAGGTTATGCAGATTTCTTAGGTTGATAGAGTTTATCTTAAGCGGAGGTTGAGGTTCACGATCTTCATGCATTTTTGTAGTAATTTCAGTGATCTTCACTGGCTGGCCGTTCACTCGATCATTGATGTTAACTATGGTGAATTCATGTGTTCTCAGCAGGCAGTTATGCGGGATGGTAACCAGGAAGCTGCCGGTCAAAGTGTTGTATTCATCTCGTTCGCAGGTGAGTTGCAGTTTCGTTGGTTGTGGGAAGACGACTACGTAGTGGCGGTCATCCAGCTTCTCCATGGCTTCTCTTGAAAGGGAAACGGTTGTCTTCGTACAGGAATCGTCCATCGTTTTGCCGTCTATTATACGTTGTATGCAATCTGGTTGCGATCTTAACTGATGATTGAGTTTTTCTTCGCAGAGATACTGCTCGGTTAACTTCGGGCATTCAGCCTCTATGTACACGTGAAAATTTCTAGTGATAGCTATGAATGGGTAAGGGGGAATTACTACCTGCTTACTTTCGTTCGGTACTATAGCTAATCTATACAGAATATATTTGAGAGGAGATAGGATGGGAAATTGGAATACTAGTACGATGTGTTGACCATTATAGAATGATCCTGGTTTTATGACGTCATAATATTCCCTAATCTCTATATCTAACAGCTGATCCTTATCATAGATACTACTAAGTTTTCCTAACATACTAGTCATTATCTCTAGCGTTATCATAGAATGGTGCGTGCTTGCGGCACGGCTGAAGGCTATTGCATCTTCAATTCTATGTAACTCATCTAGTAACTTATCTACGTTATCGCTAACTATACCTAAGATTTGCGCGAACTTCGCGAATTTTAAGAGACTGTACTGCGCATACTTTTGTTTATCTAGTAAATCATGTAGTGTATTGTTAATTTGCGACTGATTTACAACAATTTTGGTTATAATTTCGGTATGATGGCCCATCCAATCTTTGCTAAGACTGATATGATGGTTTTGTTCAGAAATTATTTTATCCTGATTATCCTTGAGAATTTTAATAGCATCATTGTATCTCGTAGCATCAGTATAGTCGAGATTTCCGGTTATACTTTTTACTACGGAACCTAAACCGTCTATAAGACCTCTTTTGGGACGACTAGGCCCTAAGCTGTATAGTTGAAGTGAAGCTTTATCTAGTTTACTTGTTAAATGATCAATCTGTAACTCATATAAGGTGTAAGTATAGTTATCTAGAATTTCTTTGATTTCAACTAGTTGTATTCGTACGGAGCTAATTTTATCATTTATATCTTTAAGTTCAATGTATTGTAGAAATGTATGATAGTGGGTCGTAAGTCTCATGGGTCCTAATTTAAAAGGTAAGATTCCCGGTCCATCGTTGAGTCCTTCAAGTTTTATCTCTTCCGCCTGTATCAGGTGGAGGACCAACATCAGTAGTGGAATCCTGTAACAATGTGGCACTTTTAGGGATTCGTTTGAGTCTCGATTTTGCTATTGGACCACGTTTCTTGGAAGTATATATGTGAATTGGAAGATCTGCTAAAACTGTATCCTGAGTGTATCTTGGTGCGAGCTTTTGACGGCTAGCACTTGGGTTTTTGATGAATATTTGCTGCTGTGGCTGATAATCTACTTCTGATTCACGACTTTTGTTCCTATTGTCTATTATTGCAGTTCTATTAGAGAGAGATGATTCATTGATTAATTCATAGACCTTTTTCATTTGTTCCCTATGTGAATGTGTGTACTGTTGTAGCAGATGTTCTGTTAAATCCATATCTAGTGGATCTCTTGGATCTGTGTGTCCTAAAATGATATCGTATGGCCTACACTTCGTGAAACTATGGACTGAGCTATTATACCCTATCAAAGCATATGGTATTAGGTTAATGACAGACTCGTCTCGATGCTGTAGTTTTAGGATGCGCAAATGTTCTAACAAGGTCAGATGAAATCTTTCGATGTTGCCGTTGTCGTTCGGTGCGTGAGCTAATGTTGTATGATGAGTTATTTTGTGTGTCTTGCAGAACTCTGAAAACATCTGGTTTGAAAATTCTGTACCCCGATCAGTAATGATGGTGAGTGGCAAGCCATGATGAGTGCTAAATGTTAGTAAAGCCTGTATAACGCTAAGTGCAGTACCATCTCTTAGGTTATACGCCTGCCCATACTTAGAAAATACATCTATAAGAGTAACATATTTTTCATTTTGTGCTGTAAATAAATCCATATGAACGATTTCGAACGGTTTTGTGGCTGGTGGAACTATATTAAACCTAGGCTTGACAGGGTTCCTGTCATATTTGGCCTGGCCACATATAGTACAATCATTGATAAATTTGGAGATATGCTCCTTCATTTTTGGCCAAAAGTACCTACGTGATAAGGTCAGGTAACATTCATTAATACCGCGATGATTAGTTTTACCATCGTGATAGTGACGGATAATATCCTGCTGCCTAAGATATTCCTTGACATTTTCAATTTCTGTCTTAGCTATTACCAGATTCATGGCTGAACTCTTGAATTTCTCTTGTAAGATGGGGACAATTTTGTACATGGCCAAAGGCGGGTTTATAAAGAGAGCTGTCTTAATTTTAGGGTTTACATACTCCTTTATTGCATTGACTAGATCCTCCTCTAAGTTAGACTCAGATAGTTGCACCGATGTTCGGGTATGTGTGTCGAAGGGTTTTGTCACTGTCGGTCTTCTTTTTATATCCCCTACTATGGTCAAACATAATTGTCGATGGAATTTGTTGAGCGGATCGTCAACGATAGGTATCTCAAGTATAGGGTGTTCATTGTCAGTGTGGGCAGTGAGAGTGTTTGAGTTACTTAAGGTTGGAGGTTTATCTGTCGGATTGGCAATCATTGAGCTTGTCTCTTCGTTGTTTAACTCGATACGGGATAAGGCATCGGCGTTGGTGTTATTTTTGCCTTTTTTGTAAATGACTGTAAAGTCGTATTCACTTAACTTTAGCCGCCATCGAGTTAACCTCGAGTTCGGCTCTTTAATGTTCATAACCCACTGGAGTGGTTTATGATCCGTTACGATTTTAAATTTGCGTCCAAAAAGGTATGGTCGGAAGTACTTGGTGGCCCAGACAATAGCCAGCAATTCCTTCTCTATCGTGCTATAATTAATTTCGCTCTCGTTGAGTGTACGTGAAGCGTACGATACGGGTCTATCTGATCCTATGGGTCCTTGTGATAGCACTGCACCTATTGCATAGTTAGAGGCGTCAGTGGTAAGTATGAATTCTTTCGTGAAGTCAGGGTATCTTAAGATGGGGTCATTAGTCAGTAATGTCTTGCATTTTTCGAAACTGTTAGTGTAGTCGGGGTCAAATGTAATTTTCCTTCCTTTCTTTAGGCACTGTGTTAGGGGTTTGGTAATCCGGGCGAAGTCTGGAATGAACTTCCTGTAATATCCTAAAAGTCCTAGAAATTGTTTTATCTGTTTAGGGGTTTTTGGTAAGGGATACTTCTTTACGGCTGCTATCTTGTCGGGGTTAGGTTTGATGCCTTCATTGCTTATTACATGACCGAGATAGGCGGTTTCCAATTTTAAAAATTCCGATTTGTCTAACTGTATTTTGAAATTAGATTCACTTAACCTCTGAAAGACCTTTTCTAAGTTAACCATATGCTCCTGTAAAGATGTACTGAATACTATAATATCGTCTAAATAGACGAGACAGATAACATTCTGGAGCCCTCTGAGGACGTTGTCCATTACGCGTTGGAACGTTGAGGGCGCATTCTTAAGTCCCATGGGCATTCGTAAAAATTCAAAATGCCCATGTTCTACATTGAAGGCGGTCTTGGGGATGTCGCTGGGGTGCATTTCAACCTGATAAAAGCCGGATGTTAAGTCAAGGGTTGTAAAATATTGGCATTTCCCTAATTTATCAAGTACATCATTGATATTTGGTATTGGGTACTTGTCGTCGATCGTCTTTTCGTTCAGTTTCCGAAAGTCGATGACGACGCGCCACTTTTGCTTTCCTGAAGCATCAACCTTCTTTGGTACTACCCAAATTGGTGAGCTCCATGCTGACTCCGATGGCCTAATTATACCCTGTTCTAACATTTTTGATATTTGGCTAGTGACTTCTTCCCTATGAATAAATGGATACCTGTAACTTTTAGTATATACAGGGTTTTCGTCGGTAGTTCTAATGCAGTGCTTTATTTTATTGGTGAAAGTTAGCGGTTCTCCTTCGATATAAAAGATGTCAGCGTATTTAGCGCACAATGATTCTAAATTTGCCTTCTCTTCCAAATTTAAGTGACTGGTACGCAATTTTGATATAATTTCTTTTACGCGGGGTGACGATTGTTCCGTATGCGTACACTCGATATTAAACAATGATGCTTGCGCCGGATGGTCTAGCGAGAATATTATATCGTTAGGGGTAGGGTTCTCAACTTCTACTATGCCACGGTTACTTACAACGGTTGTTAAGCATTCATGAATAGTACAGTTACAGATAATTTGTTCGTTAACTAAAACTTCTCCGTCTTGTGCGTTAATTGGTAATCTAAGTAGTTTACTGCTTTGAGCCGGGATGATATTTTCATACAAATTTAAATTGCTGGAGTTGTATATGTTAATATGATTTACCGCGGATTTCGTGGTCAACGTCAAATCTTTAAGGTCCAATTTCGCATGCCACTTTGCAAGTAGATCGAATCCTATAAGACCATCAAAATGATTATGGAATTTATATACGAATAGTTTTATGGGCTCTAAATCGTTGAATTCGGGGAAACATGGTATATTTATGGAGTGGTTATGTCTACTCGTCGCATGTACGTTGGTAACCTCGAATGGATCATAATTCAATGGTAAATGTGAAAAGTATTTCTCCACAGCATCCGGGCTTATGAAGGACTGGTTAGCGCCGGTGTCTATTAATAAATTTAAGTTAGGGTTAGTAATATGAACGTATGGCAATTGTCGCTGTGTTTGAAGGTTCAATTCTATTTTGATTTTTTTGATTTCGTGACTCCCTGAAAATCCTCCTTGCTGGTGGAAGGCTGGGGCTGTTCATCTACCTGAGCGTTGCCGTCATTTGTCATGTCAGTCGTCACCTCAGTCTGCGTCTGCGGGACGCTATCGTACACACAAGGATAATTGCCGTAGTAGTCCATAGG
The DNA here is from genome assembly GCA_961205895.1 of Mythimna pallens. Lineage (NCBI taxonomy): Eukaryota > Metazoa > Arthropoda > Insecta > Lepidoptera > Noctuidae > Mythimna > Mythimna pallens. Next base: position 23,785,143 of record OY540828.1, on the reverse strand, counting down.
ATAATTGTTTTCATAGTAATTAGGCTCCTGCTCGTACACGTAATATTCGGGAAAATAGAAATCTTCGTAACTTAGACATTCGTTAACATTTACATCGCGCGTTTTGAAGTAGTTCATGGGTGGTGGATTGCCTTGCCTAGACCAATCCCAGTTATTACGAGTGGGAGGTAGTGGCTTAGCAACAAAGTTGCTCACACCACTCATGGGCTTGGGCCCTAGATTTTGTGGTGGGGGTCTTGGAGCCATTCTAAATGCGTTATTGTGCGGATGGTAGTTTGGGGGTGGAGCGCCAAATGTTCGTTGCGTATGCGAAGGCATACGGGGTTGATTATAGGGGGCATTAAAACCGGCGTTAAATCTAAATTGAGTTGGTTGCGGCAACTGCATCATACGTGGTTGTGCATAAGCGGGCGTGGCCGGTTTAGGTAAGGGCATAGCATTAGTATTGCGTAAAGCGGGGAAGCCTGCATGCATGGGTGATGGGTTAGGCTGTGTCACAGACTTGGGATGAGTGTTAGTGAGTTTAGGCAAACTATCATTTCTCTGTTGCAGATACAGCACGTTTAGCTCCTCCTGTACGAATTGTAATGCTGTTTCAATAGAATCTGGCCGCATGCATCGTATGCGTGAACCTAAGGGTTCTTTGAGCCCGCGCACAAAAGCCTGCATTGTCAGCTTCTTATACAAATCGCGTTTAGCATTAATAGTTGTAGGCACTGTTTCATGAAGTGTAATATATGTCATGATGGTGCTAAATAATGTTTGGCATCTATCATAAAGTTCTTGGGGCGTATCATTTCCCTGTGTCTGCAACGAGAGGTCATTATAGAGGGTGGTTTCATCCCTACGATCCGCGAAATTATTTATTAACACACTTCTGATGCCATTCCAGTTCTCGGGGATACCGTTGGAATTGACAGTTCGCGCAGCGGGGCCCGTTATTCTATTTAGTATACCACTAATCAAAGACAAATTATTTAACTCATGTTCGGGACCCTCGCGTACATACGCATTCACTAACTTATCGCAAATCCTAATAAATCTGGTTAAGATATGGGGGTTCCCATCAAATTCTGGGACCAGGCGGAGGGCCTTCCAAATAGCATCGGGGTCATGTGCCATAGTGCTGTCTATATCTCTATTACTATCTACTAAATCTTCCCGTCTCAACTGTCTATAAGAAACAGCCTCACGGGTCCCTAAACTCCTAGGGTGAAAAATCTTGAAATATATTAAGGGTTAAGGGTAAGGAAAGCGACACCAGAAAGATTCTTGTGCACTTACTTGTACATTCCGGCTTCTCCTGAGCAGTATCAATGTCTGGATCTCCGCAGCTCTTCGACGGTTCGGGATACTCGTCAGAGGTGCCTAAGGCCACCCGGGCGGCTCACCTAATTTCTATAATTCGAAATTTATCTCGCGAACCGGCCCGCGAGTATCCTACCGACTGCGCCAATTATGTCGAACGCTGTCGGAGGACTCAAAAAAAACCGAAATTTCTTATAATTATTTAATTAATAAAAGTATTACAAAACTTTCTTATAATTATAATAAACCTAGTATACAGATTCGAAGTGGGAATCGGAATGAACGAGTTCCAACGTCACGTAGGCCACCGCGCCGCGCGTCGCTTACACGTGCCGCATCGTCAGCGTTTCCGTCAGCTTGCACAATTCTATGTATTTGTGTCGCGAAGGTAAACTTCCACCGTCGATGCACCGTCAGCGATATAGATATAGGGCTGGCGCGTAACATGGTATTAAACAATACGACAATAATTTTCTTAAAAAATATATTTTATATTCGGGAACTGCTTATATAATAAGAGTATGAATAATAGACATGGAGCCTCATCGACAACTAACAAAATACACTTGATGTTCGCTTCGACTAATTGAACAGAAGTAGCTGTCTTTTATCTATTTAGTTTTTTCATTGATGTTTATCAATATCAAAAACACCCGAACAGGACAAGGAACTAGTTTTTTGCCTTGCCTATGAAGATCTATTCTCACTTTTGTGACCAGAAGATTACTTGCTTGCTACGTTTGGTTAAAAAATTAGTCTTGTATCATTCAGGAACAAGTTGATGAACAGGCCTATTTTCTTACTTATTTAACTTCGCAATAGCAAAACCAGTGTTGTAATGTGGGCACAACTTTTTTTTTTTTTTTTCGGTGGGAAAATCATCTTATGACATCCCCCGCCCTTGGGCGGGGCGGGAGATAGTGTCAGACTTTTACTGACTAAAAACCCACTCCTGTTCCTTCGTTGCCTTCGTCCCAAGACCCCGGGTTTCGCTTTCACACTACCCATGGCCCCAGTAGGCTTCGACCCTGCTGGGCCCCTACGATTTGCTGGCATCTCCCTGAGGCGCGCGTGGAACAATACGCGCCGTCGACGACTTGGACTCGGTCCGGACGGTTACCGGACGGTCGGACGGCGGGCTACCCATTGCTCGCCGTCCGCAAGCCCGCGCCTACGGTGGCCGGAAATCGGGATCGGAATCCCGGCGGCGACTTGGGCGTGAGGAGCGTTGCCTCACGCGATCGGCCGCCTCCTTTGCTAGCATTACTGCTTCGCAGAAGGAAGCGACCGCCTGCCACTCCTCCTCGCTACGGACCATGGCCTGTACCAAGGCCAATGTAGGCACTACTACGAGTCGTGTAGTGTGTTGCCTGGTAGTAGTCGATTTCTCTAAACTTAGGGTCGAAGCCTACAGGGGTCATGGGTTTTTCGAAAGAGAACCCCGGGGTCCTGGAACGAAGGCAAAGAAGGAACATAGGAGCAGGTTTTAGCCAATAAAAACAAAAAGTTTAGTAAATATAGGGCAATGATATTATATTAATTAATTATTACTTAGAATATCATTGATATAGGGTAAAAGTTTGACACGCGCTCCCGCCCAAAAGCGGGAGAAGTCATTGGATGATTTCCCACTTAAAAAAAGGGCAAAAAAGAAACAAAGTTTGACGCAAAAAATATATTTTATTTACTTTTTATAAATTCCAAAGGCTCATCAATATACATTTTTATACGTATAACATCTTGTTCTTTGGCTTACATTTAGGGACCAAATATAAACTTATCTTGCACTAAGTTCCATTGTACGAAAATCACTCACTCATAACAGCCAATATTTGTTCGAACATTTTATAATGAAGCATGTAACTATCACAAAATACATTTTATGCTAACGTTACATTGGTCATAGATTTGGTCAAAGCTAATTACAGTAAGTCTATAAAATTTCGGGTACCGTAAAGTGGGGTTACTTTGGCCTTGAAGCAGAGGCGTAGCGTGGACTAATTTAGACGTGGGCGAAGATGCATCAGCGAGGCCTTTATTTTCATAAATTCAAAAACGAGACAGCGACTGTTACAACCCAGTGTTCGACCACATCGCCGCTTACCATCAGGTGAAATAGTGGTCAAACGCGAGCGAATGCTCGTTGTTAAAGAGCCCTCGCACACGCGTGGCCCCTTTGGGAACGAGGTCGTGGGCGAGGATCTACTATGCCCACACCTAACTGGAACTCAGTAACCAATAGAAACACAGTAAACACAGTTTACCATGTTCATATTGGTTAATAAGGTGCCAAACTTATACCCCAGGGTCAAAGTACCCCACTTTATTTGGTATTAGTGTCCAAATATTGGTAATTGCTACAAATATTCGGACACCAATGTCTAAAAGATGCTCCCACAGAGCAAGGAACGGCACACCGGCTGCGACATTTAGACGCCATTGCTAATAATATTCGTAGTCGCGCAGTTGAGTTGAGTACAAGTTTCGGCTATCATAGCTATAGTCACTATTCCGTCAATTTCTGTAAGTAAACGACGATGCTTTTGGTTTGTATAGAAATTATTGACAACGCCATCTTAGCAGTGACCGCCGAAGCTATGCTCTGTGAGTCCTCCGTTTGTCAAGACGCTTTGGCCAAACCTTGACCCAAAATGGAAAGCATTATTTCATTAACATTGATCATAACTGCCATCCTTATTACTAGTACCTACAAAATATAGAAGTTGTAACAATAATTTTATAATCAAAACTACTTCATTATAAACTAACCCAATGGCGTTGCAATAAATGCACTAACATAGTTGTTCTGGAAAACAACTGCTCACTATATGAAAATGATAGATAACGAAGAATGTTTTAAGACAATATAGAAAAGAAATGTTAGTGAGCACATTGGCATTCCACAATTAAATCCTGTATAAAGACTAGATAAATGTTTGCGGATATTTTTAGCACACAGATCTCTTATAATAGTGGTATTAGGTAGTTTTTAAATAAAGTAATTAATTTTCTTCACTATGAGCAATTGAGCATTCCTGCCTCCATCATTGGGTAAAACCTGTAGAACCGAAATCATTAAATACTGGATAGTAGAAATACTGCTTATCTTGTATCAGATATCGGCTAAAACGAGGATAACATTGGGATTACTTACATTTTACAATATAACATGAATTAACATAAAATGAAAAAGATATTTTTCTTAAGCTAATTGGGGCACATCTTTTGATAACACTATGGACAGGGGCGCCAACTCGGTGGTTGCTTGAGGGCTCGAGCCTCCATGAGAAATAAACAGTGGGTGCCGAGCACCCCTGAGAATAGACAACAAGAAACAGATTAGTAATTGCCTTTTAGGTTACGTATATTTATACGTAACCTAAAAGGCGATTACTGATCTGTATATGTGTGTGTATCTGATGTGTAGATTAGCTATAATATTTCTTGATACTAAAAACTAGTTTCATTTTTATAAAATGGTTTAATTTTATATTTTGATCAAACATAATTACTAATTAAGTACGCAGTATGTAAATAGGACATTTATTTGTTAGTCGATCTATAAGTGTGCATTTCTCTTCTCACACTTCGCCACTTTTTCAAGTCCATCGAATGAGCATGAGCACCCATTTTCTAAAAGCCGGCGCCCCTGACCATGGACTTGTAACTTAAATCATTTAAATTGTGGTAACTATTGATTCAATCTAGGTATAATCTTCTAACCCTGCAATTGACAGCGAAAGCATTTATTGGTCACACCATTACCTTCAAACCATAACTTCATACAGCTTTCCATTGAGCATTAAAATTATACGTTCTTACTTTTAAATTCGCTTTAGATGATATTTACACGACTTTAAAATTAAATGCTTTAATTCATTTGCAAACTCTTATAACCTAAAAATTGCATACCGCCATTTTACTTTTTATTAAAATTTCGACAAAGTAAAACTTATAAACTATTTTGTGACCTGACTAGTCTAAATTAAATAATATCTAAAAAAATCTTTTGTTTTTTTTTTTCTAAATAAAAAGTTTTAAATATTTAACAGAGAACAGAAAAATAAGCTGTAACGAAAAACAAAATAGAGAATTTAAACCAAAGAAAAAATTAGACTCGTTTTAATTTCAACACCAAGGCTTTTGAGGCATATATATTTTTTTATTTTTTTCACTACATAAATAAAATTCCAATTTCAAATAAGACATTATAAAACTTAAACTTCGTGTTGCCAATTAAACGTAAATCTTTTGAAATATTAATTCACATACATAAGGCATACTATAAATATTCATACTTATATAACATCACGGCTTTCCCTCATGGGGATAAACAGATAGAAAGTAATGAATTTGACACTGCTTTTGCATCATAAAATACTATTATATATTTATCTGTACATACCATTTACATAGAATAGACTAAGAATTTTAGAAAGGTATGAATATAAACGTGTTTAAAAGCTACAAACTACTAACTTCACCTTTAACAGTAAAAGCTAAAGTTTCAAAGACAAATTAGTGACATTGTGCCAAGTACCCATAGACAAAACTAAATTAATGCCCGTTTTCACTAGGTAACTCTATAATACACTCAAATGAACGCTCAATATTACTGTCCAACTGGTTTAGACAGATGACTTTTCTACTTTTCTGTTTGCGTTCACGCCAAATGCTAAAGTTGTAAAAAAATTTAAAGCTCGTTTTGACAGATTTAAAAAAATACGCAAAAAAAATACTCGCAATATATTCCATCATATTATTTAACGTTCCAAAAAATGTATGTCATCATCTTCCTGTCCTTGCCCCATCTTATTTGGGGTCGGCGCAACACGTTTTTTTCTGCCATTCTATCCTGTCAACCGTCATGTTATCACTAACTTTTAAAACACTAAGTAATTAATTACTTTTTCTGTTTCTTTCCGTTTCGTTCCAAGTTAAATACTAGAGTATTTCTAAAATGTCAAAACGGTCCTTTTATTTTTTTATGAGTCTTAATACAAAATGTATGGGCAATGACATGATTTGTTACGTCACTTGTCACAGTCATGACATCTCCGCAGGTAATATCATTGACATACATTTTGTACTTAGCGTTTGGCGGGAACGGCAACAGAAAACTCATTTGTCTAAGTTGTAGTTGCGATTTAAATATCGGCGTTGAGCCGCAATCATTGATAGCCAAGAGTAACATTTTTTGTCATACAGTTTTACTAAAATGGTGTTAGTAAAAATAAAAACGGGAGCTATGCCCGTGATTGAGCTTCGTTTACTTTAAAGCAACAATGATTTACTTCATTTGCAATAAAATTACACATTTACATAAAAAAAGCTTTTATACTGTCCGTTCAACCGATTAAGGGCGGAATTCACCAATAAAACTAATCGCGTTTTAACGTTTGGCTCGCTTAATCGCGTTTAGCCGCTGTCACTAGTATCACTTGTCTGTATTTTTTTTTCTTTTATTGTATTTTAACAAGTGACAAGTGTCCGCCCTTAGTGTCTAATCTTACTGCGAATGGAGTATAAAGAACTCAGAAATAAATTGGCCAGTCTTATCTGTTTCATGAGGTACACCATGGCAGTCATAAATTTTTACGTTATTTTAGAACGTACCGAGACAACCAAAGTGACTTCTGCATTGCCATCGACGAAGCTGTGCAAGTACGTGTGGAGTAGACTGGAAAGTTTTGAGACTTCGAATTTTATATACAGTCAAACGGGGTGAATATAAATAAAACTTTGATTAGGATTTTTTTGATTTAAGTTTTAGCAAAACAGATATTTTTAATATACAGGGTTCAGTTTCGAAGCTGCAAAAAATTTTAGGAGGTGATTATGTTAGTGATTCTCGACCCGAATCAATAATAAAATTAGTAGGTATTTTTTTTTTTAATCTGTACGTGTGAACTACCTTTTTAAAACGCGGCCAGTCTAATACTCGTCTTTCCCACACACAAACACGCAAACAATAATTTCATTGATACAAAGCAACTACTATCCCCCGCACAACACCCCTCTCTCCCAATAGCCATACCCCCGCGGTCATCGATCAATCTATTAAGTGTGATTGATGTCGCCGGCGTGTGCATACGCTTGCAATATCCGCCCCTCAGGTGCGCCTTCGGTTTACGGTTGCGGTATCTAGTGCTAAAGATGACGGATCAATACTCCAATGTACAGTTATTGGAGATGGTCCGCTTGTATGCTATCAGTGGAGACAGAGTATCTCGAGCTATCGAAATGTTTATCGAATTATTCCCCAATCGGCAACGTCCATCTCAAAGGGTAATGATGGCCACATACCTGGAGCTGTTGCAACACTTCGTCGAGAGGTTGGACGAGGTTCCCCTGTCACTTCATCACAACTTGTTTTACCAGCAGGACGGTGCACCTCCTCACTACGGTCGGCAAGTACGTGAGTAGGTACTTAAGTGAAAGGTTTGGCACACACTGGATTGGCCGCGGTGGTCCAGTGGCTTGGCCTCCGTGTTCTCCGGATCTCAAACCCCTTGACTTTTATTCGTGGGGATATTTGAAAAGACTAGTGTGCACAGAGGAAATCACCAGTGTTACACAATTACATGAAAAGGTGATCAGTGCTTTCGACACTTTAAAAACGAGTGTTTGTGCTACGTAAATTAAAAGAAAATCAGCAACGTCGTGCTGGACTGTGCCTAGAGTGTGAATGTGGAAACTTTGAAAAATACCTCCAGATAACTTAAGTAGGTACCTAATTTATTTATTTCATTTGTACATAGACAATCAATTGTAAAAAAGTTGTTAGCCAAATCAATTTGATTAGTGTAAATAAGTTGATTTAAAATTTTTAACTACGTCAAAAATACCTGCCTATCAGGCAAGATAAATCACTTAAAAACCCTAACACATTCCTACTTAACTAGCACAAATTATCTTGAGGCATTTTTGTCGATCCTCAGCCCATTAAAAACCTACTTTTTAACGGGCTGAGGACCGACAAAAATGCCTCAAGAATAATTTCATCAACTAATTTAATCCCATAAAAACGAAATTATTAGGTACGAAAAATCGACCTTGTGGATGAATTTACCTACAGCGCGGACTGTGCCCAGTATTATGTACCTAAATCCCGCGCGCGCTCTGCATAGCCAACAACCTACATACAACATACCAACATTAGTGCGTCTCAGTCACGGTCTCAGTAATAAAGCAAAACTAAGGCCAAGATAAATAAACATTACTTTTATTTCCGTCTCATAGTTGCAGCAAGAACCCGAATATTGCTTACGTGATGTAAGGTTTATTGATCTCGGCCTAACATTTTATTCATCAGCTGATAGGTAACTTCGTTCGTCAACGTGAACTTTATTTACCTTTAAAAGATTTTCGCATTGTAATGATGCTTAAAAATGAGTTATTAATTGGCGAAATTTAAGACAATACATTATTAAATGATTATCTTATCGAATTTGAACTACATCAAAGGCTAAATTATTTATTTCGTAGAATAAGTGGGCGGAGCCTCGGTAAACTCGAGCAACCGGTAGGTTGAATGCACTCACGCCACGCACACAGTGACATGACGTGCGATAAATCGCAACGGGTGATTCTATGTTTTATAAAAAGTTTAGAGTGTTATTCTGAAACACAGACAAAATAAAAAAAATAAAAATAACAAGTATTATTGATTATTGACCAGGTATCGTATTTTTATAATGATTATTTATGAGTTTTATTAGCTGTTGCCAGCGGCATCGCTCGCGTGAAAATAGATTTCTCCATACCAATTTTGGACCCCGGTTTCATCCCCTTCGGGGTAGAATTTTAGAAAATCCTCTCTTAGTGCTCGCCTACGTCATAAAAGGAAGCCTTGTGCAAAATTTCATGCTCATAATCCCAGTAGTTTCAACTGTGCGTTGATATGTCAGTTTCTCCTTTTACATATATAGATTACAACCTCTTGAAATTTTGTGCAGTTTCAAAACTGCACCTTGTAATATTTCAGTAATAAATTTGGGTATTAATGTTGCAAATGGTTTTTAAATAACGAAAATCCTCATCAATGTTTTGTTTCTATTCACCCCGTTTGATGGTATTCTTGTTCCAGCTGGACGAAGGAGATGAAGCTCATACTTTGACATTTTTATTAAGTTATTTCGGTAACTGTCAAACTACATCTGCAAAAGACAGAAACCAAAGTACGGATTAAATGGTGTTTAAAGATTCCTGCCCTTTTCAAATCCATAAACACCCCAAATGAGTCTTAGTGTAGGAATTACTTATCAAACAGAGTTTTTACGAAGGTTCACGGATCACGATTACAGGTCGGAACTTCAGATTGATTTCGCACCTTCTATTGCGATAAATTTTAATCGGAAGTTATATCGGAGGTACAAAGTTTATATTTGTCGCGCGCGGAACCTCCCTCCCCGTGCCTCTGTCGGTTATCCTATCACCATGGTTCCTAGCTAGCCTAACTTAATTTCACCTGCGGGGGTAAAACTGGTATTCTGCGGGGGTAATAAGCTGGTAACTTGTAACAGACCAATAGGACTGAATCTAGTTCGCTAAACGAAATCTAACATTCAAAAACTTGAAAATGCTATATAGTACTAACTTTCACACTAAAAATTTTACATTCGCAATCAGTTTCCCTAATTAAATCACAGGGGTGACAAGATCGAAAAGGTTAGGAGCCACTGCTATATCACTTGTTATTTTGTTTCGTATTTGGCATGTTGCGAGTTCGGTTTTTTTTAAAATTGATTTAAGGCAGTTCTTGACTGCGATCCCACCTGATGGTAAGCAGTGATGCAATCATTGAAAAACAATGGCGTTTCATTTATATCTACTTAACCAAGTTTTTTAGTTTTAGAAGTGTTTCATTTGACGTTTCTACCTCCGCCTCCGCTTCCGGTTCCGACTTTAAAAACTCTGCTTTACGGTTTCGATATAACCACTTCCGTAACATCCCTATTATCAATATGCGTCGCCAATCTCACTGACGATCATAAAAAATAACCAACTATCTTAAAAATCAATGATAATAACTGTACAACATCAACTTGGTCCGTAGTCACTCTGTTCTCAACCGCAGCGGGTCCAAACACGGCAGATCACTGCTCACACACTCTCCTTGATGAAACACTTTTAGCTGGACCTCCTTGACTTTGTTCAGAGGTTTCATGATCTGTTTAGGTGGGCCTCGCTTGTTGTTGATCATAGCTACTGGTACCAGTTGACGGCGGCCTACCTTCTCTGTTGTTTGACCTTCAGCTGCTTCTAAGGCTGTTTCTACGTCGACTAAGGCGTGATTGCGGCATTGGAGGAGAGCTGCGAGCTGAGGAGTAAAGGTTTGTTGATTTAATGTTAATCTACACTAATATTACAAAGTGGTAAAGTTTGTTTTTATGTTTTTTAATCTCTGGAAGTACGATTGCTAAAATTTTTTTACCGATAGAAAGCTGCTTTATTCCTGAGTGACAAACGCATATATTTTAAGTACGCGCGCGAAGCCGCGGGCAAAAGCTAGTATGAAATAGGACAGTAGTGAAAAACGATTTTTATGGGCAGTGTTAAAAACAATAGGTAGATTACTCCTAGTTTTTTAAATTATTTGTATCTAAAAGTAATTTAATCGCAAATCACAAACAAAAGACATTTTTTAATCAATTCAAAATTAAGTAAGTTAAAAACCTTTCTAAATTGGAAGAAAGGAAACTGTTAAGTCACACATAAGGATATAAACACTGGCGACATAGGTCTCGCTACACTTAATTCAGTAGTTTCGCTAAAGCGATATATTATATAGACCATCGACACAATGTCCGAAACTATATTCCTAAACAAGTTAGAGGCCACGGGAACGCCGCTAAAACTTTTAGGCGACTACTTAGACAGTCAATACAGTTCAAATTGATGTTACCATTAGCTATGAACAAAAATACTAGTTTTGGTGTTCTTCAAGGAAGCATACTGGGCCCAACCCTATTCTTGATTATTATAAATAACTTGTGCAATTTAAACATTAAACAAGGCAAAATTATTTCATATGCTGATGACAAATCCTTATTTTTTTCCCAAACCAGCTAAAACCAGCAATTAATGCAGCGGCTGCTGCACTTCAGGCGGCGGCTTGGGGATGGCCCTGGCGAGTGTGGCACAGTTACCTGCAGTATCTGCTGCAGCGGCTGCTGCACTTCAGGCGGCGGCTTGGGGATGGCCCTGGCGAGTGTGGCACAGTTACCTGCAGTATCTGCTGCAGCGGCTGCTGCACTTCAGGCGGCGGCTTGGGAATGGCCCTGGCGAGTGTGGCACAGTTACCTGCAGTATCTGCTGCAGCGGCTGCTGCACTTCAGGCGGCGGCTTGGGAATGGCCCTGGCGAGTGTGGCACAGTTACCTGCAGTATCTGCTGCAGCGGCTGCTGCACTTCAGGCGGCGGCTTGGGAATGGCCCTGGCGAGTGTGGCACAGTTACCTGCAGTATCTGCTGCAGCGGCTGCTGCACTTCAGGCGGCGGCTTGGGAATGGCCCTGGCGAGTGTGGCACAGTTACCTGCAGTATCTGCTGCAGCGGCTGCTGCACTTCAGGCGGCGGCTTGGGAATGGCCCTGGCGAGTGTGGCACAGTTACCTGCAGTATCTGCTGCAGCGGCTGCTGCACTTCAGGCGGCGGCTTGGGAATGGCCCTGGCGAGTGCGGCGGCGGCGGCCGGCAGCTGCGCGCGCAGCAGCGCCAGCGCCGCCAGCTCGCGCGCCACATCGGCTCCCTCGGCCACGCCCTCCGAACCTGAGTCTCCGTCCGCCCCCCCAGCTCGCACTGACGACGGGAGTTGTTCTATACTGCTCCATGGTTTTAGGGGCTGTGTTTCACTATTGCTGTAGAAAAAGTTTAAGGATATGTAAATAAAGACTTGTAGCATGTTTGGAGGTATGCCGAACTGTGTGTAAAGTCCCACTTACAGATACCGGCACGGATCTTGAGCGCTGGCTTCTACCGTTCTACTTGCGCAGAAGCACGCAGAAGTGAAATATCAGGTCTCTTTAGTGGTATGAAAAGAGACGCGAGGGCGGGGAGTGCAATCATTGTACAGTGATTGGCTTGCCGATGTTTACGCTGCGTAAAGCGATTCCAGTACTTTCGCCGAGCGCTCAAGATTCGTGCCGCTATCTGTACCTCCGTTGAAAAGGGAGGATCCTCTGACCAGACGGGCTTTATGTATGATGTGGGAAGAAACTGTCCGATAGATGATTTTGGGCTGTTGTATATGCTCAAATCACGCGGAGAACTCTAATTGCGCGATGCAGGATTTCGTAGTTTAGTTCCATTGTGACGTCACAGAAGTCGCTACACAAGTATAGGCGAAACCGTCAAAACCGTATTGCTATGATATCCATATTGATCGATATATGGGTGTGAGACGTGAAAGATCTCAAAGGACATCTCGCATCAACTCCAGGTTGTTATCAGCTGCTGTCTTCAACTTATTCTCGGTGTATACTGGCCCGAAAAAAACTCCAATATGAATTATCTACGATGAAACCCCGATCGGCCAAAAGATCAAACGCCGCAAGTGGAACTGGATCTGTGGATCGGCGACACGCTCCCAAGAAACACGCATCAAGGAAAGCGTAAACGTTGTCGGCCTAATCAAACCTAGCGACGATCATCGCAGAGGCGAAGAACATAGAAAATACCTAGAGCGAAATGAAACGCGAAGCTCAAAGCCGAGTACAGACTGCTATAACGTAACATGCGAGGTAACATGAAAGGTAACATTTCATAAGTGTGGACGCAGCGCACGCACGAACTGAGCATGTACTTACTCACATAGTTGAAACGCTCTGTTCGCGCGCGCAAGGCGGCATGATACATTTCGAATATCTGGACGGCCAATTCTTTCATTGCGTGTTACATTGCATGTTACGTTACAGCAGTCTGTACCTGGCTTAAGTCCGAACGGGATGGCGGCGCACTGTGGACGCCCTCAGCCCTGCGTTCAAAAATGAGGTTAGAGTTAACTCGAATGACATCATCAGGTTAGATACTCTACGCTCGCATTTTGGAACGCGAACGTAGGGTTTAACTGTCAATGCCAAGCAACTGTCATTCCTGCCACTTACAACAACCTACCCTGCTCGGAGTTAGGGTTAGTTGGGTTAACTCTAGGGTAGCTGCTCGAGTTATAAAAGAACGACTCTGGGTTGCAACTCGAAGCATTTAAGAACGGTTAGAGTAAAGACCATACCCTACTCTGGTTATTTTTGAATGCAGGGCTGCCCAATCTAGGAGACACAGGAACTTACAAGTAAATCATAGGCGCCGACGCTTTCAAAGGTGTTCTGCGATTTCTTTTAAGAGAACAAGTTGCTGCCTCATGTGCTTATGGTGGGCTATGGGATGGTTTGACTGGGAAGGTGACATTCTCGCTCTCCCTATTCTCTAGACACCAGAGAGTGATAGTCAGAAGTTCTAAAGTCTGTCAACTAGTCTTACCAACGTAATAGCGTATTGTGATATCGAAAAAGATCGTATGAAAAATTGCTCCTGAACTATTAACAGGACTGGCAAAACAATTATAGCTTTTAAAAGTTATGAAAATACTAGCTGCTACCAGTGCGGAAATAGAAAATTGACCAAAATGATTCAGATGACATTCTCCTAAGATATAAATATATAATGCGCTATTCAATGATTTTTTTTTAATTTAAATTAACTAGTGATTGACTGCGATCCTACCTGATGTCTGATGGTAAGTAGTGATGCAATCGTAGATGGTGAGGCGCACTACTTTATTAAGACCCTATTCACTCTAGCCTTGAAGACACCTAAATTATAATCTGACGGGAAGACAGCAGCAGGCAAATTGTTCCAGTCCCTCGATGTACGCGGTATAAACGACGCGAGGAAACGATTGGTCCGGTCCGTAGAGGTTTCAATATTTCATCCAAATCTATTGCTACGCTTTGGAACGTGCAATTTAGCTTCACTTTTTTGCCTGACCGGCATTTTGACCATTTAAAAGTGCCTGTAAATGTTCTATTTTGAAACATGTTTCTGATTTCCATTCAGCCGTTCGAGCGAGAAGATATAGACATACACACACACTCACAAAGTTATTGAATAAAAGTAAATATCTCTGTCATCTAACAGTGCCGCAGCTGGTTCTAGCTTCAACTTGCTATATAAATAGGTACTACTCCCATACTGGTCTGGTCTATGCAGTGCAATGCGCGGTCAAGTACGTACGTCTTTGCGCTGCTCGATACGAATTTTACATTCGCGTGTTGCGCGGCAGTACCCGTTGCCCGTTTTTCGTTGCTATGAGTCAAACACTCATAGCCAACAACCTGTTGGCATTCATCAAACATGCCATTGACACATGGACAAGATCAGCATTCTGCAGATCTGCAAGTCCAGTTTCAACAAGGAGGAGATAAACAGTGCCAAGCTGCTGCTGTTCCAAGTGCTGGGCAAAGTTGACCAGATGCAATCCCGACGGAGGGATGGCGGCTAGAGAAGTGTGCAGGATATCATTACAATGATGAAGAGCACCGACCCGGACGACATACCCGCTTTCGTGGCGAACGAGCTGCATAAACTGCCTCCCGTCACGTTCGACCTCGTAGTTGTCACTAGGTTGCTGAAGGACATAACATCTTTGAAAGCAAGCCTGGCAGAGGTACAATCCAAGCTGGACGTGTCGAATAGAACCATAGGTACACTGCGTGCCGAAGTAGAGTTGTTTCGAAACGCTGTTTTGGAAAGTAGGAAGCCTAACGTTGGTAGTCCGTGTTGCTAAAGGATAATTTTTTGAAAAAACCGCAGTTCTTTGACAGTCGTGGTTAAGAGTACTTAGAAAGTCGTTCTTTTATAGTCAGATATGCAGTTTATACATAGCCTACACACAGGCACAGTGGATCGCACCCATCTTTGTCTAGTTACACAAGCGTAAGTAGAAAAAGGTATTAAACTATAACTTACTTATGATTGTTAACTTCTTGCCTGAGCGGCGGGCGAGGGTACTCGAGCGGCGCTCGCAGGTGTAGCGCCAAGGCGCACACGTAGCCCACACACAGGCACACCGGCCGCATCAGTGCTGACAGGATCACGCCGGGGTCTGGGTCTAGTACTGGAATAAAAAAATATTATGATTGATCACCAGAGGTCGGAATTAGGTAGAGTTATTCAAGTACTTATAACGATTTCATACAGCGAAAGAATAAAGTGAATATGCCTCAAACCCTCGATTAATTTTAAAGAGCAGAATCTTTTTTATGACACTATCAGAAATATAGCAGAAAAAAATTCTACCTGCTTTAATGACGAGGAGGAGGTGTAAAAATTTGTTAACCTTTTCGCCGCCAACGTACACAAAACGCAATGCCTCACCGACCGCCAAGCTATAAATGTATAACTAAATATACAGTAAACAGTAGTGATGGGGATATCGTCATATCGATGAATAAGATTTGTACGCGTAAAGTTAAGATTTAAAGTTGATTTTACGAATATAAATAAAAACTGATTAAATATTTCCAGATTTGTTTTATTTCACAGTTTCCTTAATAAGAAAAAACAGTATAAATTATGAGTATCAAAGAAACTAATACATAACTCAATTAGAACTATAAGGAATGGGGTACATCTTTATTTGTTTCATGATCTCATTCTTTAACTTCATATCAAGTTATTGGCACTGAGGGCACGTTGAATTCGATTCTGATCAGGGATGGGGTCTATGGTCTTTCTTTCTTCTATTTTTGTTTATTCCTGTGTTTTTTTAATAATTTCAGTCAACGTTTTTTACCGTAGGTATATAAGTGGCAGAATTTTTAATTGTCTGTGTATCTTCTGGTTCAATGTTCTCCACAAAATACTCCGAGTTCGATTCCACACCTTGCAAAATTTTAAGAAGTTCGTCCGAATCAAGTTCTTCACTCATTTTTCTATTTGTTATCAAGTGAAAGAAAGAAAGATGCGTGCGCGCGAATCCGATTTTGTGCTGCACTATGCCAAAGTGACCTTGACAGCCGCACGCCTATGACGTCACTGACCAACTTCTATAGTAGTTCGTGGCACTCGGTGGCGCACAGGGGCATAGAGGACCAATTGTTTTGTAGAGATGGGAAAATAACTATCGACAAGAATTGGTAACAACTTTATAATTACGTATCGGCATCTACCTGAAGGTTGAAATTCATCTACTATCCTTTGTAATGAAGTAGATAACTAAGTTCATATTTTATTGACCTCAAATTGTTTTCGATATTCGTAACTTTCTGTATTTATAAATATTTCAATGGTGAAATCAACCTTTCACGGCACATCACTGGCCAACTTGATATGAAGTGATGGGCGTTCTGAGGAAAGTAACAAAATTCGGAGTTTCTGTTTTTGCCGATTTTAGGACAAACTAGGGCTTATTTTGTGTAGAAAAATAAAAAACAAGGTATTACACAGTGCTATCATAAATAATAAAATGAAACAAAGCTTTTAATCACAGTAAATTTATTTTAATAAGATAGTTAAAATTAACAACTTCTATAGAAGTTGTGGCGCTGGTGGCACGAAAATCCCGAACTTCTTCTTGCTTGGCGGTGAAAAGGTTAACCTCACCTCAGTTGACGTAGAGAGATCTTTTTCAATAAAATATACTAATAAAATTTGTACATTAATTATCTTTGTTTTATTTTTCTTGTCTATCTCTGAGGTTTTTATTATTATTTATTTGTAATATTGTTGGCCACACGGGATTCTTCATTAGAAATCCCGGGAAGATCAATATTAATATCAACATTTCGATGCAAGTACATGAATAATTCTACCTAATTCCGACCTCTAATGATCATATTAAAATTCTAAAAGCAAAAGTTTGTGTGTATGTTTATGACTTCTTCACACGAACGGATTTCGAAAAAAGGTAAATAAATGATATTTATTTTGCAAATAAACACTTTTACACGTCAATTTTTTCGTGAATTTAAACTAAATGAGGTCGGTGTTTCCTAGCTGACTATCCTGAGAAACACCGAAACCAACTAAGGGGTCAAAGTCCTTTTAAAGTCCATATAGCAAATATTGCACTTATATATAATGGTCAAATCATTTGAGAACCATGCAGATTAGTGTCCGAGATGGTCTTTTGAGGAAAGAACCACACAATTTTGAGTGCACCTGTCTAGTCAGTGCAAGCATTTGTCAGGATTCGTAATGCTCAACTCAGGACTACTAAGGAGCTCAACGACTTGACGAACAATACGAAGGAAAAGACATTTGGGTAGGCCGGAGAAAATACTCCAATTGCCAGACAAACGCAAAGAACATGTCCTGGAATAGCATGCGATAAATAACTCACGTGTATTCCTCATAGAGACTAACATGGCGACGATAACATAATGGAGGTTGGGGAACGCCGGGCCGTCGGCGAACAGGAAACCCCAGAGATTGGGGATCTCCGATCTCGGGAACTCACGACCGAACAGCAGTCTTAACCACCGGCTGGAACAATGGAAGGAAAAAATAAGTTGTATAAGGTTAAGTAAAAAGTGCTTTAGATAAAAATAACTTTTTTTTTAGTGCTTTAGAGTGCAAAATAATATGAATATCGAAGCATTGTACAGGAAGTTGCCATATTAGGAACTGGAATAACACACCAAAATAGATAACTCTTCCTACTTCCTACGACTATCTATAATCCGGCTCGAAGGACCCTCTAATTAAATGAGAAGTTTTCTATTCAATGTCAACAAAAGTACTTTGCTCTTCTTTGGAAGTTTAGCTGTAAAACCAATTAACACTAGAAGCGCGCTATTTTGGCTATTTTATTTTTGCTACAGTAATATGGAGAGACTGTTGGTACAGCACAAATGAAACTGTTTTTTTTTTTTTTTAATTATATATTACACATATTTTGGTGTACTTTGTGATTCTACGCATAATAAAACTAGAGTAGGACGAAAATAGGAATGAGTCAAATTTGGGACGCCCGCGCTTCTATTGTTGAACCGGGACACTCTTAATTTGAATATTAACTTACATTCCAAACAGTTCCATAGATATGTTGCATTCAACTAAATGTAAAGATAATTCGAGATCCAACGGCACTAAATATTCTTCTCTTACTTTATCCAAATATCTTATTACTTCGTTAGGATTCTGAAACAAAAGATATTATCATATATATGAAATTGCCGACTCGTGTTTTTATATGGGAGTGATTAGGGATCTAGTTTAGAAGTGCGATGAGTGTCAATATTGAAAAGCTTGAATATAAATTATCTGATTATTTATTTGAAAAAATTACAATAATCTAATGGAAAGACAGATAGATATCGACTCAAGACAACTTTGTCTTTATTTCCAGTTATTGATATTAACAATGTCAATAAATTTAGGAGGGTCAATGACCGTTATTCCAAGTTTATCTAGCAGCTACCTTAGTACTGAAGTAAAAAAAGGTTCCAAGTTCGGATTTTTCTTAGTTGTGTACGACAAAACCTCTTTCCTACCGCAAGGAGTTCATCTATGTGGCATTTCTATAATACCACAAAATATAACTTTTTTTAGTAATGCAGTATTATTATTATCTGTATATCTCGGAACCCTGAGATCCTGGACCTTTGGAAGGCGTACGAGGAGCAGAAACCAATTCGCAGAGGCCCTTTAGTCACTTTTAATGGAATGTGATACCAACCGACGATTATCCCTGTACGCGCTATGCTAATGCACCCAAGGATAACCCCTGGTTGGTGAAAAACTATTGCGATATATGGAAAACAAAGACTCACGGCTACGGTTTTTGGAATATTAAGTGCACTGGTTACTAGGAACTATGTTAAGACCCCTGCCCGAACAATGTTATTTATATCCATCGATCAAAAGGCAGGGGGTGACTTGCACACTCAATAAATGGGCCCCCAAAAACAACCGCTAGCACGAAGTGACGTAGCAACAAGGAGGCAACATATCCTGAGGTGCTTGAGGAGTGGAGAGGTATACCACGGCTATCAGGACAATCCTGGAAGTACGGTCAAGATCCCTACCAGCACCTTACTGGATTATACATCCTTCTCCCGAGCACGTTTAATGCAGTATTATTATTTATTAATATTATTACCTAATGCCTCAAAAGGAAGATATTTTATTTTTCCTTATAAGAAATATAAGAAACCTTTTCAGATGAATAAAGAATTCTATAAAGACTAATTATCCTGTTACCGGTAATACAAACTTACATGGGACATTTTAGAACTGGGCAGTCTTCCACACGAGGTCGGTACGATGTCGCCTGTTGTGTAGAACCTTTCTATACCTTTCATTATTGCACTGAACAGCATGCTGGAAACACACATTTATTTATTTAGTCTGTTTTAAACAGAAGAAGGAGCTCGCGGTAAATTAATTTGACGGCACCATTAGCGCAGTCGTTGAGCAATTTACTGCTGCGCTGCGGGTTACTGGTTCGATTCCCGCACGGAGCCAATATTTGTATGGCCTGCAGATAGATGTTCCGGTTAGGGGTATCTTGTCTAGGTATGTGAGTTAGCACCCATGATACAGGAGTAGTTCATAGTGTAATGCAAAGTTTTTTTTTTTATAATAAAAAACAATTAAAAAAATAAGGACCGCAAGAATTTATCTTCAAGGTTAAGCACCGCTTGCCAAGGTTGGTCTGTGGATGGGTGACCATCAATGGACGGTGGACAGACGAAACTTGGTGTGCACTGGCATACCGAGTTTCTTCCGTGCCTCGTACAGCATGTCAAGCCGTTGGTCATTTGAACAACTTCGACAGATGTTACGGACAGTCAATAGCCAGAAAATCTGACACCAGTCTTGCCAAGAAGTATCGTATTACCCAGTTACTGGGTTGTGGGGGTCAGATAGGAGGTAATTCTACGTAAAATAATGGTATCCAGCTGCATCCGGTTCGACTGGAAAACGAGCCCTAAAATGTTGAAAAAAGGGTCGGCTTCCAAACTCTCTCTCTTTAGGTAGGCAGAGTGTGAGAGAGAGAGACTGACTGTTTTACAGAAGCCTAACTTAGCCTTCTGTAAAACATTATGGCCTCGTTTCTAGGGTACAGTAAGCATTTTGCGGAAGACTGTTGTCTAAACTTTACTATCATTTTTAATTAGATGGACCAAAATGTCAGCAGTAAACAATACCCAGCTGTCGATGAACAATGCTCTTCTGTCATTAGCTGTCAGTTTGGTCCATCTAATTAAAAATCATGGTATAGGCTTTTTTTAAGCGGAAAATCATCCAATGCCTTCTTCCGCTCTAGAGCGGAGTGCGCGACCGTGTCAGATTTTTAGTGACTAAAACCCACTTCTATGTTCCTTCTTTGTTTTTCTTCCAGTACCCCGGGGGCCTCTTTCGCACAACTAGGCTTCGACCTCTGCTGGGCCCCTACGGTTTTGCTGACACCTCCTTGAGGCACGCGTGGAATACTAAGCGCCGTCGACCACTCGGGCTCAGTCCGGAAAGTTACCGGACGGCAAGCTACGCATTGCTCGCTGTTCGCAAGCACATGCCTTGAGGCCTCTATTGCTATTGTATTTAATAAACAAATACTTACTAGCTATCGTGCTCTAAACAGTCTTCTTTTAGTATAAACTTTAACTTCTCGCTGAAACAAACAAGAACAGTTCTTTTATAAATTCAATTTATTATTTCTATGACCAATACTTTTAAGGGGATGCAACTCGACATACATTTTCACTCTTTTTCATACAAACGTTCTTGCGCGATTATGACGTTATTTGACATTTTTCATTAGATATTTTGGAAACACAGTACCTTGTAGATATTATCTAGGCTTCTATTGAAATCATTTTATAAATTTGTGTAAAACTAATCCAGTAAAGATGTCTGAAAATCTGATATTTTGCATGAACGTTGACACTTCATAATTTACTCAAAAATTAAAAAAGTCAAAAAAGTATAACAATAGAAGCCTTGCAAACTTAGTCACGATTCTAAATGACGACAATTTTTTTCAAAAACTTTTAAGGGTTTTTTTTAATGGTAAAAAAACACTTCTTCACACAATTTCCTGGAACAAGTTTTGTAAAATATTCGAGTAAATCACGGAATTACCGACAACTAACAGAGTTTTCAGGCGTTATCTTTCTTTTTTCGCGTTGCCTTTTCCAGTGAGTAATTAATAAATTGAATATATGAGTAATTAGTGAATTTTGTATTTATATAAATAGATTTAATTTTTGACTTGGCAATCACGTAGGCAGTTGCAAAATCGACACGATAAGATGTTAAGCTACTAGAGGAATTATGTGTAATGGATGTTAAAGAATACGCACGGTAATTATATATTAATTTACTGTGGTAATTCTTCAAAGGGCTTTACTGTCTAAAATGCATTGTTTCTTTGTGAAGCGTGATTGCCGAGTCACTAATTAATTTTGTTAATGCAATGTATGCTAGATAAAGACAGATAAAATTGTTTGTAAATAAATATTGATTGTATCAAGTATTTTATAGAAAGAAGTTAACTATCGGATACATTGTTGCTAGACAGTGAAAGATATCTATACTTACTCCATTTGTTTAGGTAGTTGACTAAACGTAAACGATCTTAATATGTCATTTTATTAAAAAAAAAAGATTTAAAAGAAATACAAAGATTATTTAAATTTATTTAATTACCAAACATCGGTAAATAACAAATTGAAATCGAAAAAAGAAGTTGACGTGTAAAAGTGTTTTTTAAACCTATTTACAAAATAAATATCATTTATCATTTATTGTAAAAATTTTAAATAAAATTTTAAGACAACTTTTAGATAAAAGACGTCAAGATTTTTTAATTTTTTTTTATTCGGTATAAACCAGTGCTTGACTGCGATCCCACCTGATGGTAAGCAGTGATGCAATCATTGATGGTGAGGCGCACTAGTTTATTAAGAGCCTATTCACTCTAGCCTTGAAGGCACCTAAATTATAGTTGGACGGGAAGACCGCAGCAGGCAAATTGTTCCAGTCCCTCGATGTACGCGGTATAAACGACGAACATTTAGTTAATTACCTAAACAGATGGAGTTTAAAATACTCGACGTGGTTCTACATAAGATCTCACAGCTTTTGATGGCGAATTAGTGCGAGACTTGGCAGCATTTTTTAACATAGAATGTTTTTGATGGTGTGCAAACTTACCCTAAATCATCAGGCGCGAACTTCCTGTCTAAGTACAATTCGAACAAGACGGGCGCGAGGATCTCGTGCATGCCTTGTCTGTAGCCCACGTTTGCGTGAGAACGTGCCCAGAAGAATAGGATGCGGACCTTAAACATATGGAAAATAGTTGGTGAACAAGACTAGCGCTTAGGCAGATAGCTTTAGCGTTCTGGACTTGTGGTGGATTTGATGAAAAAGGAATACGTTGGAGATTTCCTCAAACTATAGAGCAGAGAGGATTCTCCGATAGGACGGATGATGTCTGCCGGGCTATGCCCGATGCCCAATTCCACGTTTTTTTTTTGTGAGAAATCATCAAATAACTTCTGCTTTGTGAGAGAGAGGGACACCCTGTGTCAGACTTTACTGGCTAAAACCCACCCGTGTTCCTTCAGTAGCTTTTTACGTTCCAGGACCACGGTAACTCTTTCAAAATATCTCACAGCCCCGGCAGGCGTTAGATCTGGCGGGAACCATCAATCTTGCTGACATCTCTTCAAAGAGTACGTGGAACACGTGTCTGATCCGTCCGTAAGCCTGCGCCTACGGTAGCGCGACTTGTTTTCCGACTCCCGATGTCTAGGGCGTCTTCGGCAAGGACATTTCATGTTGAACCATTCGTGAGCGATGCAGGATTTCTGGCATCAGATTTTATGTGCCCTGGCAATTGGGAGTGTAACTCCTAACGTTTTTCTGAAGATGGGGCATGTGCTGGATCACTCGGTTCCCTTTAAAATGGTTAAGCTGAATGATGCAATCGCATGAGTCACGTTGTCTACGATTTAGAACGTGCAAATACTTTCATCTTTTTGTGATTGATTGACCTTGACAATTCAAAAGTCTGTAAATGGTTTATTTGAAATAAATGCTTTGACGCGTACTGTTCCACGCGCGCCTTAGGGAGATGTCAGCAAATCGTAGGGGCCCAGCAGGGTCGAAGCCTACTGGAGCCATGGGTAGTGTGAAAGTGAAACCCGGGGTCCTGGGACGAAGGCAAAGAAGGAACAAGTGTGGGTTTTTAGTCAGTAAAAGTTTGACACTATCTCCCGCTCCGCCCAAGAGCGATTTGTCATAAGATGAATTTCCCACCTTAAAAAAAAAGACTCCGGCAGGGAATTCCACTCCTTAGATGTATGTGCAATTAATGCTCTTTTTGAGAGGTTACATTTATGACCCATTATTTTATTTACAAGTTTTCAGATCTGCTATAAAATAAAACACCTTCCTTACCATCAAATCCTGCACATCTTGCTCTCTAAAGTAAAGCTCCTCAGGGAACGTTCTGACCACATCTTGTAGAATTAACGTTTTGAGCTCATTATCACAGAAATGTTGTTTCCAGACACTCTGAAACAAAACACATTCATACGGATGGGAATAATAATACATCAAGCTAAGCGGTAATAAAAAGGAGTAGACACTACAGTGGGTAATCGATTTTTTGTGGTTAAGACTTCCTGTAGCGATCACGTAGCGATGCTTTCGCGCGTTTCGTAACCTTGCGAGAGCATCGCTACTAACGCGCATTAGTCGCATTTGCAAGCGCTATAGAAAAGATGCCAACGCGCTACTAACGCGCTACAGAATCGCGACTGTATCGAAGCGAACGCGCTACAGCATCGCTACAAAAAGTCGAACACAGGTGGGATCATCTGTCTCTACATCCTATATGGAACCTACCTGCCAAACTTTAAGTTTGTAACTGTTATTGTGTCTGAGATTTCGTGAATTTAATTATATATTAGACTTAGTTGTGTAGGTTTATATACAACACTGGATACTACCCTCGAATATGTTCGCTCTCTATAACTAAAAGGTTTAATGGGAGAAAAAGCACAAGGAAAAGGGAGAGTTAAAGCTCGCCTTTGTACATGTGAACTGACTGTATCACCGTGTAATATATTATGTTTTTGTGTACAATAATAACAAAATAATAATAAACATTTGGTTATACGATTATTTAAAGGCTGTTTCCTTGGAATGTTATTAAATATAATGGAATGTTATTAAATATAATTGAATGTTAAAATCATTAAAATATTCCTTAAAATTTAAAAAAAAAAATTATAATAATAATGCTCGTAGAACCTGAGATATTTGCACGCCATGAGAAATGGCAGACATGTCGTGAGCCACTTTTATTTAAGATCTTGCATGCATGTATTATTTTATTTTAATTCTGTATGCATACACATGTTTGAGCAAATAAAATTTCTTATTCTTATTCTTGTCTTTCCTCAGATACAGTCAAATAGTTCCACTGACGTTCGACCCCCATATGGATGACGACACGATACAAATGAAACCAATCCTCATTTTATTAAAGCATACGCCGTCTACTTCCAAACAGGTAGATATTTGTTCTAGCAATTTTAATTCTCATTAAGGATAAAGAAATAAAATACATTATTTGCTGTTTCTAGACTTAGACAATGAATATCACAGACATCTGATAAATTGAAACAAATATTATTACACCTTGGTGAGTATAACATATGGTATAAGTTATTGAACTCAATAAGAGGTTACATAACGGTATTATGTTCAGTACAAATAACATTTAAACATTATACGCCTGCAAATTGTTTTGGTACGCGACAATGACGAATTTAAGATGGGACTATATGCGGGTTGCCCATGGAGAGTTAAACTATAGTAAATAATTATAGAATTTAAGTGATCAATCGTCGAATCCGACTCGGCTGGGCAGCGTTCGGGAAGCTGCGCGGTATCTTCTCGTCCAATATACCACAGTGTCTCAAGACGAAAGTCTATGACCAGTGCGTGTTGCCAGTGATGACATATGGCTCCGAAACGTGGTCGCTTACAATGGGCCTCATCAGAAGACTTAAAGTCACCCAAAGGGCAATAGAAAGGGCTATGCTGAATGGGCATAAGTTTCCTTGCGTGATCGAATCAGGAATGAGGATATCCGCAGGAGAACCAAGGTTTACGCCGTGTCCTCGTGGGGGCAATCGGCGGCGGCGATCTCTCGCGCCGGGCCTTGGTACAGGCCATGGTCCGGAGCGAGGAGGAGTGGCAGGCGGTCGCCTCCTTCTGCGAAACAGTGATGCTAGCAAAGGCGGCGGCCGATCGAGTGAGGCAACGGCAACGGTCCTCACGCCCCAACCGCCGCCGGGATTCCGATCCCGATTTCCGGCCACCGTAGGCGCGGGCTTGCGGACGGCGGGCAATGGGTGGCCCGCCGTCCGACCGTCCGGTAACCGTCCGGACCAAGCCCAAGTCGTCGACGGCGCGTATTGTTCCACGCGCGCCTCAGGGAGATGTCAGCAATTGTAGGGGCCCAGCAGGATTGAAGCCTACTGGGGCCACGGGTAGTGTGAAAACGAAACCCGGACCCTGGGACGAAGGAACAGGAGTGGGTTTTTAGCCAGTAAAAGTCTGACACTATTTCTCGCCTCCCCCCAAGAGCGGGATTTGTCATAAGATGATTTTCCCACCAAAAAAAAAAAGGAGAACCAAGGTTACCGACATAGCACGAAGAATCGCCAAACTTAAGTGCCAATGGGCAGGGCACATTGCTCGCAGAACGGATGGCTGGTTCTGGAATGGCGACCACGTATCGGAAGACGTAGCGTTAGAAGGTCCTCTACAAGGTGGACCGATGACTTGGTAACGGTTGCGGGAGTCCGATGGGTGCGAGACGCATAGGACCGTTCATTGTGGCGACGCTTGGGGGAGGCCTATGTCCAGCAGTGGACGTCTATCGGCTGAAATGATGATGATGATGAAATATCGGCACGGATCTTGAGCGCTGACTTCTACAGTTCTACTTGCGCAGAAGCACGCAGAAGTGAAATATCGGGTCTCTTTAGTGGTATGAAGAGAGATGCGGGGGCGGGGAGTGAAATCCTTGTACAGTGATTGGCTCGCCGATATTGTACAATGCGCAAAGCGATCCCCGCTCTTTCGCCGAGCGCTCAATATTCGTGCCGCTATCTGTACTGCATTAGGTGTATATTACCGTACTTATGATGCGTACAACTTAAGAGTGCTCTTCCCGATCCGCCTATCGGCAACCAGAGCTTGGTTTGAAAGCTTGTCGCTTCATCCAATGCAATATTTGATAAACAGGCAACGCGAAAAAAGAGAGATAACGTCTAAACGCTCTGTTGGCATACAATAACTTCTATCACTCACAGGAATATTTCATAAAACTTGAACTTGAAAAAAAAAATTCGTTATTCAATCTGAAATGTCATTCTCAAAGAATCTCGATTAAATGTGCAAGGTTTCTATAAATATATTTTCTTTGCTTTTTAATTTATGACTATATTAAAAAGGACCAAAGTTCACACAAAGCAGCAGTTTTTCAGCGGTATTTACTTTATTAACCCGCTCACATACAGACGGACGGACGGACAGGTGGAGGCTTGGCTTTGTTGAGTAGGTAAACTTTTAATACGGACCACTAAATAGGGCGTATAAAAATATCCTCCACTTTCATTTAGAATAAGGATTATACTTGGGATCTTTTGACGCAGTTACTAGAAATAAATATATTTTATTAAGTGGAATAAATTATTATAATGCTTGCGACTCGCTTTAAAATCTTTTCTCCAATATAATATGCATGTATTATACACCTAAACCTTCCTCATGAATCACTCTGTCTATTGGTGAAAACCGTATGGAAATCCGTTCAGTAGTTTTTGAGTTTATCGCGAACATACAGACGGACAGACGTGGTGGAGGACTTTGTTTTATAATAGGTGAGGATATTGGAGAAGTTGTTACCTCATCGTCCTGTGAGAGTGGATCGTCGCCGATGACAGCTCTTGGATCCATAGACAGCTTATCACTCAAATCATTGTAGAAATTCCTGTGAGTTTTCAGACTGAAACAATAGACATGAAGAATAATTATGGGTAAAGATATTAGTTCAGGGATAAATAGAAGCGGGCTTTTCGCGACCTTCTTATCACTATTTGGTTGGAACATTTGACGGAGACCCAACAGTGAATTCTGCTCCAGTACCACAACGCTTTAGCTTGCTATAAGTTAAAGCGTTCCGGTATCACACTAATATTATAATTTTTTTAACTGTAAAAATATATAAAAATTTTAAAGTTATGTGCGTCGGAACTTTCATATTGGCGCATTTATAAATAACTTATCCGAGTATCGAAAGACGTCCACCTTTAGACATAGGCCTCCCTCAAGTGTCGCTATAATGACCGGTCCTGTGTGTCTCGCATCAATCGGATTCCCGCGACCTTCACCAGGTCATCGGTCCACCTTGTGGGAGCCCTTTGAACGCTGTGTCTTACGGTACGTGGTCGCCACTCCTGAACGTCACGTCCGCATCGACCATCGAGTGTGTAGCGACATCTATGGCGTCACATAAGAACTAATCTTGCATCGCGCAATCAAAGTTCTCCGCGCGATTGGAATATATAGAACAGTCCGAAATCATCTATCGGACAGCTGCCCACCAGACATAACACGCGTCTGGCCGGAGGATCCTCCCTTTTCAACGGAGGTTTGCAGGACTTTACTCTCTGTTCCGCCTACCCCCAAAAGTGTGAATGTGGCAAAATAGTTTCCATACAGGGTCAGGAAAAAAAAAATTGATAAATTTTTGGACAAAATTATATAATTATGTCCAAAAATTTAACAAATTTTATTTTAAACAGATATATTTAGCAGGTTTTTGCTAATATATAGAAGTAGTTGTGTGTGCTTTAGCTTCCTATTGCTCATTATAGCATTTCTAACTGTCGCACATGTTGTTGGATGACTTGATGGACGACGTTAAAATGCATGCTATCTCATAGCTTGCATTTTAACGTCGTCCATCAACGAGTTCGAGCCGCCTAGTGCAACCTGTACAAGCAGATGATGTTGTTTATGACCACTTGAACAATATTGCTTATTTTAGTTCCACGAAACAATGATGACTCACATTTACAAACTTGAGGAAAGTGTGACTCAGATCAACAATAATATTAGCCACTGTTTGATACATTCACATTCCTCTTTGATATAAAGAAGTCTTGTAATGTCAGTATACAATGTTTTTCTGCTTTATAGAACCAGTTTTTATGGAAATATATACGTCACCGTAAAATTGTAAATACCGTTTGATTATAATCTACCTGGCGAGATTTTAAACTGTCGAAGTGAAACTGTTAAATATATGAAACATTATTTTCAGTGATTCAGATGCAAATGTTCCAATCGCAAAGATGGCACACTTTGCCCACACCTAATCTAATTATATCTTCTGTATATATAAAAGGTAAAGTTCTGACTTACTCTCTGACTCATCAACACCTAGCTCAAACCCTTGGACCTAGAATACTGAAATTTTGCACAGAGTTGCCTTTTTCGATTTTACAAAATTCACCCCTAACGGGATAAAACGGAAGTCCAAAGTTTGTATAGAGAAACCAACATTCACGCGGTCGAAGCAGCTGGCAGAAAATAATAATAGTAATAATATCTTCTTAGTCGTTTCACTCTTGCCAGAGTGGTCGTGGTTATCACGAAGGTAGGCCTCCGGAAGCCATCAGGGTACGCCATACGACTCCCCACCACTTTTGCCTGCTGGCAGTCATCCGGGCGCACTCGTCCAATGGGCCGCCAACAGCCGTTTTGGTTGAAGATTTGGTCAGTCCGTCGTATCGGTGATCTGCCACGCGGCCTGTTCTGTCCACCTTTCTTTGTATAACAAGGCGTTCGATAAAGTCACCTCCACGTAGACATATACATATGGCCAAAGTATTTAAAAATACGACTGCGCACCATCATAGATAAGACAGTGTTCCTTGACGCCCAGTTCCTCGATAATGGAGGCGTTTATTCGAAACTCGGTCCAAAAGACCCCGAGCATTTTACATAATTCTTATTTTAAGTTTATTAGGAAAATACAAACTATTATTCAAGGTCTTTAAATTGGGTAATAATATTTCACTTTTTTTTTATTCGTGTCAGTGAGTGAACGAAATACGTCGCCGTCACACTTTTTTGTACGGATCTATTGTCAGCAAAAAAGAAGAATGTTCTTTATAATAAAATTGTATTCTTCAGTTGGCAGAACTGGCAATTTAAGTTCTGATTTTTTACTAATAGGTTTTGGTTATTTAAAGTGGTAGATAGCTTCATACTTGGTATAGAGCCAGGCCCTTAGCAACATACTTTTAATACTTTTAAACTGTAATAAGTATTTTTTTATTTAAATTTATATTATTTAGGAGGGAAGGAAGGGGGACAGTGCAGGCTAATAATAATATATATATGCCATGTCGCATTGTATCATCACTGCTAGGAATATTGTATTGAATCAAGAGTTTTGTAAAGATTTTAACTTCTCTGTTCCGCATGATGATAATTTCGTGAAAGTTAAGAAAGATCAAAATCAATCATCTTGGGTTGCAAGGATGTCGGAGGTGCTCGACAAGTGGAAGGTGGACTCAGCGATCATTGTACTGATTTATGTCAGCCAATGGCTTAATTGCTACTACGAACCTCAACCAACATCTCAGGAGGCTCTCGTTAGTCGCGTTTTATTAAAAATTAAATATATAAAAATGTTGATTATAAGTCTAATAAAATAATAATAAATAACCAAAAAAAATCTACTAACCCACTGGCGTTATACGAGCGTTGGCGCTTCTCCAGCAAGCGGCAGCGTTAACATAGCAAGTTTCTTGCGTACACCTCAAACCGCTTCGTTAACGTCGCGTCTGCTCAACGTTGGTGCTTTACCACTAGAAACTTGCGACGTTAATGTCGCGTCTGCGCAACGTTGGCGCTGCGCTGACGTTGGTGAAGTGCCAACGCACGTAAAACGCCAGTGGGATAGCGGCCTCAATTATGAGACATAAATTGTTTTCTAGTTTATATTAGGTAATCTTTGGATGTCCTGATCTGTTAACAGAATTTTTTTATTGATAGAAAGCTACAATATCACTGACTTTCACAGGCTTTTTATTTTGAAAATATGTTTTATGTTCCTGTGGGGAAGGCCATGGCCGTGAAGCCCCAGAAAAAAAAATGAAAAAAAAACAATATAATATGTGTACCTTGATACAATATCCATATTTGGCGGAGGCAGAGCATTCAGCAAGATAGCCCACGCAAGGCTGCGGGGGCGTGGTAGCCTCTGCTGGATCGCTATAGTTTTCAGGCTCTCTACACTCCATGCTGGCAGGTCCAACCTGGTAAGATGAGGATATACTGTTACATTAGTGATTATTTAATTACAGAAAGAAAAAATTATATTTTTATTCATTTCTATGTGAGATTTACAATCCTATCATCCATAATATCATGCCCACTGCTGACCATAAGTCTCTCTATACTTGTGACAATTCTCACATTATTGTATCAGTTTCAACCAGATTCTGCCCAGAATTTACAATGAAATGAATGATTACTATTATTGTATTATTTTGATTTGTGTGTTTCAAATATCTTGGAGATATTTAGTCTGTCTACACAATTTGAGAAGTAGTCTATTGGGATACTCAATACTCAATACTTTATTGCATTCCATATTATGTACATAGATGGTATAAAATATTGTCAAGAGCAATATGGACCCTGATGTGCCCGACAACAACAAAGTTAGGAGAGATGATGTAACAATATTCATGGAATTAATTATTATTATAGGTAGATCTAATAGATGTAGGTATATGTATATTATTGTGTGGTAAATTTTGTTAGATATTTTAATTTATTTTTTGTCATTGTTATTAATAAATTATGTACCTATATATTTAAATTAAATTATGTATGCATGTTATTTATAATGTATATGTATAAGTACTGGTAAATTTTGTCAGATATTTTATTTATTTTTATCATCATCATTATTATTAAATTGTGTTAATATTGAAATTAATTTATGTATGTATTTTATAAGAATTTCCTCATGTAAGTAAATTATGTCAGGTATTTTTATTTATATTTTTTCGTCATCATTATTAAATTATGTATTTATTTAAATTAATTTAAATTAATTATGCATATATATTTTTATTATGTCTGTGTATTGATAAATTATGTCAGATATTTTAATTTATTTTTGTTGTCATTATTATTAAATTATGTCAGATATTCTAATTATGTTTGTTGTTATTATTATTAAATTATGTCAGATATTTTATTTACTTTTGGGAGCTGTCACAACACATTCTGGAAGCTGATTCCATGCTGTCATGACTTGGTAAGCCAAAAATTGGCATATCAATACCAGAAGTATGAATTAACTTAGGGGACACTTTTACATTTTGCGTAAAATACCCTTACATCAATCATTGTAAGGTACATTTTTACATTTTAGGTAAATGTCCCTTACATTATTTCATATTTCCAGTATCAATATGATGGGGTGTAATAAGTAAAATGCTGTAAGGAAATTTTTGAGTATGCAGTGGATTGAAATAACATTATTTACTATAAATGAAATAACATTATTTATTATAAATGAAATAACATCAATCCATACTAGAAATTTTACTCTGTCTGTCTGTTACGCTTTCACAGATAAACTGCTGAACAGACTTTGATGAAATTTGGTATGGAGTAAGCTTGAACCCCAAGCAAGGACATTGGCTACTTATTGACTTCGACTTCGCGTCTGTAATAACAAATATTCACGCGGACAAAGCCGCTGGCAGAACCTAGTTTGGTATAATTAATAACGGTGGACTTTCAAACAGACAAGTAGTATTTACTGCAAGAACCTTGAACAAAGAAATAAAAAATAACAACATGCTGATTTTGGTTCAAGGAGGTTCATTACTTACTGGTAGTCGGTCACTTCAGGAAACTTCTTTGATGGCGAATTAGGAGAACTATCAGCACTGTTATGTTCCTGAGAAACAAATTTTTCTTATAAATTCATATATTTTTCTAATAAAATTCGTAAAGCAAACAACGATACTGACCATTTTCGTTTTCATTAATTTCGGGAATACATTTTTATTAGAAACAAAGAAAACAGCAAAACAAATTTGTGCGATTTCTGATACGAAACTGATCTGTTTTATTTTTGGTTTTATGGTATTTTCTTGGTTTATCAATGTGATAACAACAGAGGAGATTACACACAACTTTGACAAGTAATTTACTACAGCAGCTGCAGTAGTGGTGCCATTTTGACAATTTTGTACTTTGACATTGACGTTAGACAGGGCGGGACGGCTTTAGGCAATCGATTGTCGATAGTTTGATTGGGATAATGGTGACCACTACATAATTTACGACAAAGTTATTCGCAGAATAAGGTCACTGTGGTACCGGGCGGTCTCTTTAAGTCGTTGATAACATTTGCTGGTGACTTATATTTTCTACTATGTACCCTGTATCACAGCAATCTGTATAGAAGCAATCTTATTTAGAAATAAAAACTTGGCAACGACCCTAGTACGACGCAAATGTGGGCAGTGGGATCACTTGTAAATTGAACAAAAGAAAAACAGAAAATAAACATAATCAAGTCAAACCATGTTTATATCGCTATCAAAGTTATAACTTAGATCAAACAAAATATTTATAATTTTCCGACTACATCACAGTCACCATCACAAGTTATGAGGTGACAATGACAATTTAAATATCAAAATTATAAAAAAATATTAGATACTGATTATAACAGATTACGTTTTATTTTTTATTACACATCAGCTTGTACATGTGGAAAATTATTTTTAAATTTCCGTCGCCTCGTAAACATGACATACAGAATACAAAGCACACGCTTAGGTCTAACTTATGATTGGTTAATTGTCCATGCAATGAAAAAATCACCAATCAGAATGTTTAAAAATATCCAAAATGGAGGCCGACTTTGAAAGAAAGAACGAATGTGTGGCGTGTGCTGCTCGCTGTCATTATAAAACGCGCTATTTCGGAGAATGAGTTTTTTTTATAGAACTCGATATCGTTTTGTGACGCGCATCTCGCAGCTCGTACAGTGTGCAGCCAAATTGGCGTTGTGAAATTTTACGAAGTCTGTGGCGGATCTATGGATCTTTCTCTTTTTAGTTAGCGCTCTCGCTCTGAACAATTTTGTAAATTTAGTTGCGATTAGTGTGTAGTAATAGTGTTTAAAGTATTTCTACAACTGTGGCGATCCTTATGAGTGATAAATGTTCCCGTTTGCCACCACTAAAATGGACTGTAACGCAATAACCGTTAGTGTGAACTTGTGCGGACTGACATCGCAAGCGCTGGCCTCCCTCAGGTTTCGATGACCATAAGCGTCAGCGGGAACCATGATCGCCAACTTGCCGCTTCTTTTTGCTAACGGCAACCCGACACCGCTGTCTCAGATCACGGCTGCTGAGCTGGAGAAGTTCATAACATTTATGGTGACATGTTCCTGGGGACACGATACTGCGAAAGACATTCGTCAACCACCGTGGTGGCCGAAAGATGTCGCGTTTTCGCATCCCTTTGTGAGACCTAGCGAGGTACCCAAGGATTGGGCCATGAAATTGAAACTCTTGGTGAGGAAATGTTACGAGTACCACAAGAGCGCATTTCTGCTGGTTTTCTCTGCACAGCTCGCGAGGTACCCGCGCAACAGGCTCAGGTATGTCGACAACAGAGACCACACCACTTCTCTATATTACCGGCCCTCTGGAAGACTGTTAGTAACATTTAGAAATGAGAATATACACTATGACAAAAGTACTTCTAAGAGCATTGAAGACTCGCCAGTTAAATCTACTGATATATACTTGTGTGATAACTGTGACAGCCACTTTGATAATCCAGACATACTGAGAGCACATGAGAGGCTATGTAATAATGAAACAATCCCAACAAGTACCATTAGCGGTGGGCTACCTGAGTTTCTTTCTGCCTTAAAACTTCTCCCATTGGATCAAAAATTTGAGAATTCTGTAAATTCTTATACAGATACTGATAGTAATTCTCAAAAGATCACAGCAAAGCAGCTTAGAAATTCTACCAGCATTG
Organism: Mythimna pallens; assembly: GCA_961205895.1. NCBI lineage: Eukaryota > Metazoa > Arthropoda > Insecta > Lepidoptera > Noctuidae > Mythimna > Mythimna pallens. The sequence goes on along the minus strand of OY540828.1, from coordinate 23,750,699 downwards.
ACCGGGGCCCACCATACCCATTTTCTTCTTTGGCTTACAGACGGAACGCTAAATCAAATGCCCAGAGGGACTTGAGTTTCTCTCGGGAGAGGGTTGAGAGGTACTGCTGCACCACAACTCCGTTCAATAAAAACTATAATGTTAAAGTAAAAAATCAGCAGTTTCCTATAAGGTACAGACGGCCCCTGAGCTACTGGAACAGAAAATATGTATTTCCTAATCAAAGAAACAAAGGAATAATTGATATTAAAGCTCAATTGCTTCTCCTTAAATGTAAACCGGTCACAGTCCGTGTAGATAGGATGTCAGAAGAAAGCATAGACGAATACCTCGAGAACTTGAGGAAAGAAAGAGAGAGTAAACCGCAGTGCACGGAAGATAAGGACATTGTGTTCGTCGACGGGCTGGAGTGTGATCAGCCAGCTGACTCAGAGATGATGTTGGATCCATTGAAGCGTTTGGACAATGATTGTGAAGTGATTGACTTGTGTTCAGATGATGAGACTTCTAGTGTTAATGAGAACTGTGACCCTCGCGCCGGAGTAACGTGCGTGATGCGCGGTGGCGCGGTGCTGCGGCGCACGGCGGCGACTCCGCAAGCGCTGCCCGCGGAGCCGTGCGGCGCCCGCCAGCGCCCTCTACCCGCCGCCGTACTACAACCACATCCTGTCATTCTCATTGCGCACACGCATCCTCTGAACAATTTACAGACTATATCCATAGATTGAATTTCCAATTGTAATAACGTTTTATCATTAGGGACATCGCTAATTATTATTTATTATTCCTTCGAGATTAAAATTTTAATGTCAAGAATAAGGTTTCATTTCATTGCCAGTTTGAGAATTCAGATTCAAAATTCAGAAATATTGTTAGTTCGCCATTTTGTCGAAAACTCGACACACCACAAAATGACTGATGCCACACTTGTAATGGCGGACAGACTAATGTGAGTTCATCATGCTAAAAGTTTCCTTAATAGGTAGGTATTCCACCATTGCAATCGAAATATAAACATACCACAAAATGGTGGATGACACCGTTGTAATCAAAATGGCGGACAGACTAATGTGAGCTCATGCTAAAAGTTTCCTTGATAGATAGGTATTCCACCATTGCAATCGAAAACTAAGCACACCACAAAATGGCGGATGACACCGTTGTAATGAAAATGGCGGACAGACTAATGTGAACTCATGTTAAAAGTTTCCTTGATAGGTAGGTATTTCGCCTTTGCAATCGAAAAATAAACATACCACAAAATGGTGGACAGACTAATGACCACTCATGCTAAAATATTCCCTAAGTAAGTATTCCACTATAGCAATCGTAAACTAAACATACCACAAAATGGCGGATGACACCCTCGTAATCAAAATGGCGGACAGACTAATGGGAGCTCATGCTAAAATATTCCTTGATAGGTATGTATTCTACCATTGGCATTGGAATACCTACCTAACAAGGAATATTTGAAATTAATAATACTTTAAACAGATAAATAACACTAAACTTTCATTCATGTACTGGGTGAGTGCGTATGCGCATTTTTCAAATTCAGTCATTTAGATGCTGGAAGAAACATCCAAAATGGCGGCACAATGCCGATTCGAAGGGCTAAGTTTTTTTTTTGTAAAATATGTAAATATGTTTTGGTAGATAATGACTTACTTAATAACAGACCTAGTTTTAAAGTTTACCTATAATGACACGTTAATGTGAATATTATCACTGCTGACAGTTTCCTCTTATGAGTGTAGTATTATATTTAGCTGTAGCTACTCGTATTACATTTATTCTGAGCAAAATGTCATGCGAGACGTTTATTTATACACAGGGGTGTAATTAGAAGGTCTATAACAAAATGCGGGAGGATTCCGATTATACAGTAATCTACGGTAAAATAATTTCAAAGGATGGTCATTAAAATGTTGCGAAAGTGTGAGAAAAGACGACCTAGCACCGCAATCGTACGGAGTTTCTGACGGACAATTTGTGTCTAAGGAGTCCAGTGGACACCACAATTAATGACGTCATTAGACAGCTCAGAATGCCTCACGGCGCCTTTATGGATTGACCCCTGTTCGTCAATGATGTTCATTGATGGATTATACTATTATATCAGCATTTATTTAGCAATACCATGAAAAGAGGTCGACAGATGTTGATAATATTATGCAATTCAATCCATTGTGTTCAGGAGCTACAATCATGATTTTTTTTTTCTTCTACTTTTTATTTCGAAAAAGTCTTGTAAGTCCCTTTGTTAAGTTTACGTGATGACTTATAGTGTTAAAACACGCACGAATTTGGCACGATGAACCAAACCCACCGGACCTATTCCGTTCTCGTAATAGATGACAGCAACGGACCGTTGCTGTGCGTACAAATGTAGGGATGGCGATCTATTCTGAGATTATTAATCGAAGAATCGATTTTATAACTCAAAAAAATCGATTTCTAAATAGATCTTAAACAATGGATCTTGTTTAATTCTCTCTTATTGTCTTTCTATTGTGTCTCTAATTACGGTATTCGAAAGGTTAAGATCCGTGAATCGATTTCAGCAACTTGTAATTGAGATTTGCCCGATTACTCACCAGTTATGAAACAAATGTGCAGTCTCTTTAATCTGTAGGTACCGTGGATTTAAGAAAAAAATGTTTATATGGAACTTACATACACAACTTTAGGACTCAGTACCTGCACCGTAGAACTTTGGGAAATCGATTTATTACTGAATCGATTCTTTAGGCTTCAATTCGAATCGATCCAAAAATAGTTGTTCTGGTCAGACCATCGACACATGCTGATTTGGTACGGAGCGAACTATATCCATAGCGGACCTAGTCTGACACGAATAATAATAATTATAGTCACCGGACTACTCTATAGCTTCCGTACAATCCGTAAATCAGTTATATTTGGTACGGAAGCGAACCAAATCCGTTGTCGGTCCGTACCAAATACGAGCGTGTGTTAACACTACATTTCTTAGCAGTATGCGAATTTTAACTACTAATCAATATTTTGTTTGTTTGAGAATTTTTTTACGTGAGATACGTGTGAAATCATCAAAGGATTAGAGAGTGATAGACTTACAGACTAAAACCCACAAAGAAACTTGAATAATCCATGGCCCTGGCAGGCATCAGAATAGAATAGAATAGAATAAACTGTATTGTACACCATAAAAGTAACACAACTTATAAATAAATCAGCACTGACTGGCCCCATCAATCTTGCTGACATCGTTTTGAAGCGCGCGTGGAACACAACGCGCCGTCTACTCGGGATTGGTCCTTACCGGACGGCTGGACGATGAGCTGCCTATTGCTCGCCGTACGCAGCCCGTGCCTATGGTGGTTAAAAATCGACCTGAGACTTTCGAAGTCCGGGGTGTCTCCAACAGGGGCGTACCGAAAGGCTTGTCTACGCCTCACCGTTTTTCCCTTCGCTAAAGACCCAGTACCACCTCCCATTTTTTAAATTCCATACCATTGTTTGTCTTATCATATGGTGGAAACATCTTACATGGCTTCAACAAACAACCAGGCTGCTTTTCCGTAGTAATTTATAGGTTAAAATTCCAAACTAGGGGTTAGTTTCGAGTTTAAACTTATCTACATTCTCAGACACAGGGCCATTCAAAACTATAAAAACACATAATATATTAGTAGGTTGTTAGCAACAAAACGTAGTTACACTTAATAAGAAAACAGAAAATGAGTGTTGGTAGATTGTTAGTTTTTATAACTAAAGATAAGATTTAGGTTAGGCCCAACGAATCGATAGCATTGGCAGTGGTCAAGGCACATTGCTCGCAAAACAGATGGTCGATGGGAACGAAAGGTTTTGGAGTGGCGACCACGTACCGGTAGACGCAGCGTTGGAAAGCTTCCCACAAGGTGGACCGATGACCTGATGAGGGACGCGGGAATCAGATGGATGCAGGACGCACAGGACCGTTCGTTATGGCGACACATGAGGTAGGATTATATCCAACCGTCGACAACGGGTCTAACTTCTTGTCATCAGAGATATGTTGAAAGCGTACAAGCAATCATATAATGGTATGTCTTTCGGCTGAAATGAAGAAGTTTTAGGTTCGTTTTCCTATTTCACCATCATTATTCCCATGCAGATGTCCACATCTCCAGTGGTTTATAAACGGGCTATCACTCTTTTAGCCAACGATTTATTTTTGGTGTGGTAAATTATCAACTCCTCCCGCTCTGGGTGAGTGACGAGCGCGAGGGAGTGTCAGACTTTTACTGACTAAAACCCACCCGTGTTACTCCAGTTGCCCATTGAGTTCAGGGCTGTGGTAACGCTGTCGAAAAATCCTGCAACCCATCAGCCAACGCCTTTAGGATAGTAGTACTAAAACGGAGTCTCTGATGTCGGAATCCTTTATTCTGACGTCATCTCAATGCTCAGTCACGTGGTCAGAATAAAGGAATAGGAGGCGTGGCCAACTCGAGGCGATCAACGAAAAGAGAATCGAAACGAAATGGTTGTAACTTGGCTAAGGGGCTGGTGTTTATAAAGACCTATCTGACTCAAATGGTATTAATGACCGTACGTAGGTAGCACCTACGTACCTACGGTCATTATAACATTTGGTGAGCGTTTCAACCGCGCGGCCAAGACGTTAATTAAAAAAAAACTATGCCAAACTTTTGTAAACATTTGTAAAAGATGATTCCCAAAACCATAAATTTGTCAAAGTTATGGTTAAAAAGTTAGAAGGGTTTGAATGTAGCCGCGCCATTGAAACGCAGAGAATGGCGCGGCCACGGAGATCTTTAGAACTAAGCGTTGCAGAGAGCTGAAATTCAGGTAAATAATAAGTCCGACTTTCGTCAACACCAATCGGACCGAGAATCTTTGCACGTTCTTCAACGCGCATGGCTGTACAAAAGCCAATTTTATTAATCCATGCAATTCCGGTCAATTCCAAACCTCTCTCGGTTGTATTAGTGTTCGACGTTGAATATGCTGATTGTGCGATGTCATTAAAAATCGCATTTTAAATCGTGTAGCTGTACGTAGCTTGCATGGATAGCGTTTATTTTAAGGCGATAATGTAGGGTGTTTTGTTTAGAGACAGTAACATTATGCTGCAGATAACATATCAATGTGCGTTCAACTATTACGTAAATATTTCTGCTCTTGTAGTGTCGATTTGATGATTTAAATAAAGATGGTTTTATTATAATTTGTGTTTAAGCCAGTTTTTCACGCAAAACACGTGCTTCTGAGCCGCATGTGACTGAAATATGCACACGTGACTATTAAACACGGAAATGCTTTGTTTTCTAATTTGCGGCGTATCGTATCGGTCTCAGGCAGCCTTTATCGATCTGGGTTAGTCTGTCGATCTGGCATAGGCTATCATTGATCTGGAAAAAGTTAAAATTTTCGACAGTTTGTATTTATTTGAGACAGTTTGCTTGGATCTGGGACAGTCTTCATCCAGCTGAGGCAAACTGTGTAGAACTGAGACAGTCTACATCGATTTGGGACAGTCTTCATCGAGCTGGGGCAAACTGTGTAGAACTGGGACAGTCTACATCGATTTGGGACAGTCTCGATCGATCTGGGACAGTCTCGATCGATCTGGGACAGTTTCGATCGATCTGGGACAGTCTTGATCGACCTGGGACAGCCTCGATCGATCTGGGACAGTCTACATCGATCTGGGGCAGTTTCGATCAATCTGGGACAATCTTGATCGATCTGGGATAATCTTCATAAATCTGGGACAGTCTACATCGATCTGGTGCAGTCTGCGTCGATCTAGGACACGGCATCTTTCTAGGACCTCCTAATTCGTTTTGGGACGTCCTGTATTGATATGGAACAGTCTGCTTCGATCTGGGACAGGTTACATCGATCTGGGAGAGTATGCATCAATCTGGGAGAGTATGCATCAATCTGGGAGAGTCTGCATCGATCTGGGATATCCTTTTTCGATCTGGAACATTCCGTACCGTTTTTTGACACATGTATTGATAAGGGAAAGTTTGTGTCGACCTTATTTTTGACGAAAGAAGAATTGAAGACGACAAACTGTAGTAGGAGGAGTAAAAGACACCCACTCCATAATATAAGTAAGCAAGTCTTCATTTTTCTAGCATTAGGTACTGACCCCGTTGGCACGGTAAAGCCATTTTGTAGAAAAGTAATACTCCAACACACGTAAAATTAAATTCTGGCAAGGCACCACTCTACAGGCTTGCTATTATCTGCAGTAGGTAATGCTTCGGCAATCGGCGATGGCATCTTCCGATATGATGAACCTTAAATAGCGTACCTAAGTGAATAGCATGTAGGCGTATTATTTTCATCTTTGTGTAGTTTGCTGGTTCGGTTTGATGTCCATTTTGAAATAGGACAGCTCTTACAGAGAACTCACATAAAGTACAGAGTTATTAGCTCCAAAAAATCTATCTTTTGCTGCCTTGCTTTGGGACTTATTAGGGCTAGCTAGTATAGACACATAGAGCCATACGCGCTTTCAAAATTTACCATTACAAAAATTGATTAATGAATATGAAAGTAGAAAAATGTCTAAGGTACCTACCTACTACAATACGAAGGTATGACCTACCAACGCGTAGGTCGTTCTAGTAGCAACAGACATGTTGCAACTATCCGAGATTACCTACATAGTAACTTAAGTCTCAGTAACACTACGCTGGGTACGTTACAACCAGGAACTCGGGTCGTTGACACGGCTGCAGTTCGAGAGCCTTACCTCCATGACTAATAACCAACGTGATTTGACGTTGAGTGAATGACTAAATAACAATTTATTTGTTGTCCTACCTACTATTCTAATAGATGTTTTTTTTTATCCATTCATAGGGGTTTTGTTTCTATTTTATCAGAGGCAAACTTCACATTTATCTTTTGTTACGTCACACGAAGCGCCTAACATGCTCAGATATGAATTTAAAACAGTATTGAATTATACATTTGTTTCTGAATGAAGATTGTTATCTAAATAATTTTATAATAAGATAATGATTTGTTGATATAGAAATGCTGTTACAACAACAATCGTGTGGGCTTCTTTACGCACCCTACACTAGCAAAATCTTTCTTGTTAACGAGGACATCCAAAGAAAGAAAGAAAAATAATTTGGTTCAAACAAAATTCATATTACAAAAAAATGCGTTTGCGTTCTCCAAGTTGCTGATCCATTTCATGAAGCACCCAGCTACCGGTATTCTAATAATCCAAGTCTGTATTGCGAAGGTATCTACGCTTTAATTTAACCATCTAGGTTCCTATCTATCCTAAAGATGAAACTAACTACATTACGCTTCTTGTGACGTTGGTGCTACGCATTTACTTTTATTTGGATTTACGCAGCGAATGCGGTGATAGAGGACGCTTGAATATTATACATTTATACCACACTGCCCTAGTCAAGCGACCGGGCGCAATAGCCGCTCGTCGCGAAACCACAAGAATTTGCTCACAACTGACAAGCGGCAGCACCGGCTCAGCTTTGTCTGTTCAAAGTAGACGTTATGGGTTTTGTCTGTGCTCTAAATATGCATCTAACTGGTAAATTAGATTGAAATCCTAACACAATATAATGTCGATTGCCTAGAAGATGGAGGCACGCTTAAATAAAACAAGTCTCATCTATTTAGTTTTAGAATTTTATAACAAGGAAAAATTACATTTACGGAAAATATTATTTTAAGTTTATTATAATTAATTATTCATAGATCTTCGTCAGTAGTAATCCTATGGTGGGAGTTCAGTGGACGTCTGCTTTCCTCATCTGAACCATAGATGACCTCCTCGTCTGAATCGTTGATCATAGAGAATGCGGGGTTGTCTTTGGTTATGGCCGTTTCTGGAACAATATAATATGGCGAGTTTAGTTTTTGGATGGTCAAGATTTGATTTAGGGTCAAGGCTCAATAACGCCGAGTCTAGTCGAAGCGAAGCGTCATATTCACTAGGTGAGCATTCGATCGGATAGTCTTTGCGCGAACGTTAACCGCATTTGGCTTTCTGATTGGTTAAAAACTTGGAGCGGGCCAATGCAGTTTTCAGTTGTGTGGACCCGACTGACGCTTTTATATGCGTACCTGCGTAAACTGGCGCGACTACGCGCACATCGTTTGTCGCCCTTTTGATACGCGTTCTAGATGTAGAGGACCAGAATTATGTTACGTAATTTTTGTGATTGACGCATCGATGCGTTTCGACTCAACGTCACTGTGCCTTGACGAATTAGGGGAGTTATTCGTTTTATATTAAATTCGAATTGGTTCACGACTCTTGATGGTCTGACGAATGTCTATGCAAATTTTCATGGTTTAACTGAAACACGAAACTGGTTTGCAGCTCCGAAAATAAGTCCCTAAGAAACTTATTTTCGGAGCTGCAAACCAGTTTCGTCCACACTGACGCGGTGTCATACGTAGGCAGTTCAACTTGAACGCAATCATGAAGCGAAGCGGCGTGATTTGAGCAAACAATTGATACTCTATTATGGTGGTCTACGTGACCAACCACGTGGATGCGGTGTGGCGACGAGCGAAGCGAAACGGCTGCTTAGTTTGTTTGATATTTTAGTACAAACTCTTGCGGTACTGAATGCCAGCGGCGGCTGAAGCGGCGACTTCGTGGACACGTAGGATAATGGCGCAGAGTCGCGTTTAATTCGCGTAAACCGTATTGGATCGCTTCGCAATTTGAATCGCCCGTGTAGGACGTCGCATTATACCTACTGGTACCAATTGAAAGCTATCATATATATTATGAAGACAACCTTCTGCTAGCGGCTTCGCCCGCGTGAAAGTAGGTTTTTCCGTTCAAACTTTGGACTCCTGTTTCATTATTAAAATTCACCCCTTAACAGGGGGTGAATTTTGGAAAATTTTCTCTTAGTGCTCGCCTACGTCATATAAGGTAGCCTAGTGCAAAATTTCACATTCCTAATCCCAGTAGTTTCGGCTGTGTGTTGATATGTCAGTCAGTCAGTTTCTCCTTTTACAAAAATAGATAAAATTTTAATATCTTACCATGAATATTTCCACCGCCAGGAGAGAACAAATAGGCCAGTATATAAATATAAAAGTTGAACAGTCCATAGAGGGCCATGAAAGGTGCCGAGGTGTCGAAGTGTATCTTCGGCTGACAAGCCCAGTGGTCCTGTAGTGCTGCCGGTCCCCAACCTTGTAGGGCTAGCACTGTTATGATTGTTGTCACTGTTCCCACCACTATTGATAGGCAACGGAGGCGAATGTCTGGAAAAATAATTGAATATTATATAAAAAAAAGACATAATAATAAATTTGTCGAAGTCTAAGTTATACAATTTTGTTGGGTCTACCTTTTATAGCAGAACTTTTTATGTCATAATATTATTTTACATAACAACGGATACCATAAACTTCATCATCATTCATCTATTCGATTAAAGAATAGATTATGCCAAGTGTGTTATACCAGGTCATGGCCATCCGGATGGTGCGGGGATACCGCACGATTTCCAGCGAAGCATCGAGCCTCCATGCTAGCCAACCACCGTTTGGAGGCAAAAGACCTTGCGCGCATGCACGATCTGCGCATGGAGATGCAACGCCGGGGTGAAACTCCGCTGCCGCGCTAAGTCGCGGCATGGCGGAAAGACTTCCGGCGGGATCTCATGGTGGAATGGCGACAGCGACTGTCGCAGCCCAGTGCTGGGCACGCTATAATTATGGCGATAAGTCCCCTCTTTGAGGAGTGGCTGGAAAGACCTCACGGCGTCATTACCTACCGCATGACGCAGATCCTCACCGGACATGGTAAGTTCGGGAGGTTCCTGCACTGGATTCGTGCAGAAGAGACGCCCGGGTGCCACCATTGTGTGGACCGCCCGGAGGACACGGTGGAGCACACGGTAGAGGTGTGCCCCGCTTGGGCAGAGCACCGCCGTGTCCTCATGGGGGCGATCGGCGGCAGCGATCTCTCGTGCCGGGCCTTGGTACAGGCCATGGTCCGGAGCGAGGAGTGGCAGGCGGTTGCCTCCTTCTGCGAAGCAGTAATGCTAGCAAAGGAGGCAACGGTCCTCACGCCCCAACCGCCGCCGGGATTCCGATCCCGATTTCCGGCCACCGTAGGCGCGGGCTTGCGGACGGCGAGCAATGGGTGGCTCGCCGTCCGATCGTTCGGTAACCGTCCGGACCGAGCCCAAGTCGTCGACGGCGCGTAGTGTTCCACGCGCGCCTCAAGGAGATGTCAGCAACCGTAGGGGCCCAGCAGGGTCTAAGCCTACTGTGGCCATGGCAGATGCGAAAGAGATCCCCGGGGCCCTGGAAAAAAAATGGCAAAGAAGGAACAGGAGTGGGTATTTAGTCAGTAAAAGTCTGACACTATCTCGCGCTCCGCCCAAGAGCGCGGGATGTTATGAGATGATTTTCTCACCCGAAAAAAAAAAGTGTGTTATACAAAATAAATTTCGGAGTATGATTCTGCCAAATAGAAGGAACCCAATTGTGTTTGACAGTTTCTCATGGAATATCTGATTTCTGGGGTAGCTACAGATATCAGGGTCTTTACCATGACGTGTTAAAATGTCAAGCTTCATCCTTTTAACGGTTCAGTTTAGGACTTCGCGGTAAGGCTCTCTTGCGTTAAATATCAATCCTGAGTAAAGTAGAAAAGCTCAATTCGAAAAAAAAATGTTTTAAAAGCTTGTGTAGCTGGGTAAAGTTGAAATTAGTATTAAGTAGGTACCCAATAAATTTTTGAGGGAAACTGGGAACTTTGAACTGCACCTGAAAGATGTACAGTCAGGGTTCAAAAGTGCATTTCCACCTTACCAATGCTAAAATGTCTAAAATTTCTTTGTAGAAGAGGGTCAATGCAGCATAGAATCTAAAGTATTGAATAAACTAGTTGTGGACTAAAAACCTCTACAACAAAGAAATTTTAGACACTTTAGCATTGGTAGAGTGCAACTGCACTTTTGATGCCTGACTGTACCTATGCTAAACAGTAAGATAATATTGCAAGACTTACCAAAAAATGGCATATTCCTCAAATCACTATACGCCTTTACGATCAGAATGATTAAGTATAGGAAATATATCGTGATTGCACAGAAGAACCATAGTTTCACGAGCTGAAATTAAATAAAAATCTACATCAATAAATTATTTAGGAGAGCTGTCAGCTAAATTGGCTGAATTGATCACAATTCTTAGATGTTTGACTTGAACATTCGGACTGTTTAGTAGTCATCAGATATGCGAACACGACTTCTAAGCAGTTCTGTGTGCTGTGCTGACTTGCTAAGTACGATTTCTTTTTACGTTAATGCGATCGAAATGTTTACCGCGTTCGACTGTTTGATTGGTTAAGAGCTTGGAGTGGGCCAATCGGAGCGCCGACGTGTCGATGGTAACGTAAAACAGTTTTTCTTTACGTACTAGGCACTCTGGTTCTGAACTCTCGGTGAGGCAAAATGTTACCTAGCTCTTACTACCAGAAAAAGCTTCGCCTCCATAGGTTTGATAAAGATCCCGTTCCGGATATGCGCCACCGGTACATGGTGGACATCCCACCTATACGCACGAAACGTTTTGGGAACACATTCATTGTGCGCACAGCTAAGAAGTGGAATTCCTTGCCGGAATCTGTGTTTCCTGACGGCTACAAACCGGGAATCTTTAAGTCGAGAGTGAATAGGTTCTTTCTAGGTAAGCGCGCTCTATCGTCGATCGCATCATCGATTTCCATCAGGTGAAATAGTGGTCAAACGTAAACCTATCAAGAATTAAAAAAAAGATACTGTTCAAATAAATTTTATTCTATCGAGTGACGCAGGTGTCAGCAGTGACATTCTTTTACTATTCCGCTGCAGGGCGAAGGCCTTTCAAGTTGTTTCAGAAACCTTTTCCCGCACCTCCTCAAAGCCTTTTACGTGTGTCCAAGTCGTCCCGCCACTTCTTCCTGGGCATCGGTGATACCGTCCTTCTTCCAGTAGCGTGGAGAGTTAACTTTTTTATTATGGTTAGTCTCGCATTTGACCACTATCTTACATAAGCGATGATGTGGCCGAAGATGTTCTTAGTAAAGTTTTTAAAAGTAAGTTTTTTTGCCAATAAACAAAATAACAAAACTTACAGGATAGTCGGGGTCCATCATATAGTTAAAGGTAGGGTCCAGGTAACTGCTGAATTTCTGCCAGTTTCCCATCATAAAGGCAGGGATTACGCACAAGCCCACCAGCACGAACTTGAACAAGTAGAAGGAGACAAGGCCTCTGTCGTTCTAGAATAAAAGGAAAAATAAATTGCATAAGTAACATACTTATAAAGAGTATTGATAACGACGAACACTGGCGTATCTAGGGTTATTTACACAAGGGGTATATCAACAAAGGAGTTATTACCAAGTTAGGCGCAAAGTTCTCACTAAAGTAAATATAAGAAGTTCAAACACAAAGTTGCTGCTGTTAACCGTTGAGGAGTGCGCTTAAATATCTTCCGTCTCCATCATCAGACTCTCTTTAGTAGGTAATCATAACTCACACCTAACTTGTGTGATTTTTCTTTAAAATAAAATATATGCAACCAAACACGATGTAGCTGCTGTAAACTGTTGAGGAGTTCGCTCAACTATCTTACATCTCTATCGTCAGATCCATGATGGCAGTCATTACAAAGTTAGGTGTACAAGTTCTCACTAAAGTAAATAAAATAAGTCCAAACACAAGGGAGTTGCTGTATACCGTTGAGGAGTTCGCTCAAATGTCTTCCGTCTCCATCATCAGATCTTTGGTAATGATTGCATTAACAAGTTATTTGTAAGTTGTCACTGAAGTAAATAAAATAAGCCCAAACAGGAGGTAGGTGCTGTAAACCATTGAGGAGTTCACTTAAATACTCTCCATCATTAGACCCTTATTAGTAGTCATAATAACCAAGTTAGGTGTTAATTTGTTATTAATATTAAAAGATATAAGTAAACCCAAACAAAAAGTAGCTGCTGTAAACTATGGATAGTTTGCTTGCTTGTGTTCCATCTCCATCAGACCCTTGATGGCAGTTTTAATAAAATTATGTGTAAAGTTTTAACTCACTCAAATAAAACAAATAAGCCCAAATATGACGTAGCTGCTATGAACCGCTGAAGAGTTTGCACGACTCTATTCCGTCTCCAACATCAGACACTCGATGGCGGTCATAACCAAGTCAGCGTTTTTTGGCCTAATGATATGAAGTTATCAGTCTGTTTGCTACAAACTGGTATGTTGTGTACGTACCTGTCTAAGTCCATGGTACTGTGAGAGCCACGATATCATAACGACAGCTAGGAATGCAGTTTGGAAGAAGTTCCCAATCAAAGGCGCCATGATGGCTCCCGAGAAAAATCTAAGAGGGTATAGAGGATCTGAAAACAAAAATACATTGACTTTTATTGATTACGAAAGACAAGCCAGATACAGTCCGTGGAGACCCGATTCTCGTGGCACAAATTGCAGATCGCAAGATGTAGGGATTTATCAACTACTGTATGTTAGAGTTAATTGATTGATGTCCCTAATTGAATGGGACAAGTACTTAGTTTCTGAAGGGCCCTATATATTGAGTCACTGATCTTATTAACGGGACTAAAGAGTTAATTATGGTAGTATGTTAGTAGCTTCTGTTTTTGTTAGCCAATTGGATTTGGTTGGCGAAGACCAAAGGTAGAAATTTAATTAGGGGCGTGGGCGACGTACACTGATATGGACGTGTCGGATCCGATACATTTTTTATGGAAAATAAACTTGTAGATCTATATAAGATCCACGCCATGCTACGCAACGCTTCGTACGCAACGCCGGCCCCTGTGATCCCAGATATTCGTCGGGTGGTGACCAGGGTAACCCACGCGTCAGACCGCGTGTGCGTAGTGTCATCATGTACCTAAGAAAGAAAGAAAGAAAGAAAAGAAAGAAAGAAAACATTTATTTAAGATTCGCACAGGACAAACAACGATAAAATAAAAAGTAACTACTTAGTCTATAAATACTTAACTAAGCATGTAATGTAAACTAATAGGGGGAGTCCGGGAGAGTTTAGCAGGTGGGAGACAATAGCCACTGCTCATAAAATCTTTGTGGAACTAGATATTGCGATATTGCCACACTTCTTAGACTCCATAGGCACTTCCCACCTTGCTCACGAGGCGGCGTTGCAGTCGGCAGTTTGGTTTAGGAGTGCAAAGTGACAATACATTGTCGTGCCCTGTTAGTAACTTTTTTTAATTTTAGATATTTGATTTCTATTTATTACTGTGAATGGATTCCAAAATGTAATTTATATACATCGTAAGTGTTATTATTCTAGTAACATTTACGGCAGATAGATTTTGCTTAAGTGTCACAGTTTTTTGTAAAAATGTAATGATGGATAGCTTGGGGTGGGGTGGGAGACATTACCCTGATGTCGGGAGGAGACTTTACCCAGGGTAATCTCTCCCGATTGCTTCTCTCTCAGTAGCTGTAGAACTGCCTCCACGATCGAATTACCTTCAACATCTACCTACTGTATAACGTCAGTCAAAGCCTTCAACATCAGCATCATTATTCATAAATGGAATACTATATAATGAGGACTCTAGAGACTCTCTCCAATTCACCATCAATTTTGACTGAGGAGAAATCTGAGCAAGCAATTGCGAATAATAAGACACAACGATATGACAACGGTGGATTTTGATTCACGACAAAAACCAAAAATAGTTTTACTCTCATTATTGTAAAAGTAACTATGTTAAGAAATATAACTGTGATACTAGTTAATCCCTCACTTATCTCAAGATACTCAAAGTACCTTAATTGTGTTCTCATTTACTACTTATTACTATGTGCCATATTTTTATGATTAAATTCCATATAGAATTACAATTTGTATTTATTAATTTGCTTATTTTAAACCTGGGTAAAGGCACCCTACTTGGGGGGTTAAGTCTCCCACCCAGGCGGGAGATATTAGCCAAATGTCACTTTTGTTAAAATCTTTAATTACTCATAAATTGATAATGATATGTTAAACTTTCTTAAGAGGAAATATAGCTAAATAATGCAGCTTATGATACAATTTACAAAAAATAGCGATTTGTAAGTAAAGAAAAATTTATGAGCATTTTAGTGGACGGCGGGTATACTCTCCCGGACTCCCCCTACATAATTGAATTATTTCCTAAATAATAATTTGTTTCTTTAGTTTATTTTTTTTTCTCTTTCAAGGGCTTATTTCTTTGTGTTGGTTGCCGAGAGTGGCCTAGAGGTCCAAAACAGATTGGAGAGTGTTGGCCTGAAATTGAGTAGAACCAAAACGGAATACTTGTTCTGCGATTTCGGCGGTCTCTCCAATCCAGTGCCTTTAGCTCTTGCTGGAACGTCCATACCGATCTGCTCCGACTTTCGGTACCTCGGGTCACTCGTCCAAGGGGATAGTGAGGTAGATCAGGACGTAACACATCGGATCAACGCAGGTCGGACGATATGGCGACAGGTCACGGGAACGACTTGTGACCCACCAATGCCCCTCCAGTTGAAGGGTAAAATCTACAAGTCCATGATAAGGCTTGTCATACTGTATGGATCAGAATGTTGGGCTGTGAAAAAGACGGATGAAAAAAGATTGCACGTAGCGGAGATGCGAATGTTAAGATAGATGTGTGGTGTGACGAGAATGAATAAAGTGAGAAATGAGTATATTAGGGTAAATTTTAAAGTGGCACCAGTGACTGAAATGTTGAAAGGGAATTTGTCTTGGTATGGTCATGTGAAGAGGAGGGATGAAACGCATGTTACTAAAAGAGTTATGAGTTTACATGTGGATGGATGGAGAGGGAGAGGGAGACCAAAGAAAAGATTGATGGACTGTGTGAAGAGTGATATGAAAGAAAAGGAAGTTAGTGATAGTATGACAAGTGACAGGGCAGAATGGAAGAAAAAAACGTGTTGCGCCGACCCCAAATAACACGGGACAAGGGCAGGAAGATGATGATGATTTTCTTTCTCTTTTGTCCTTCTCTTTTCTGTCTGAAAAAAATATATATCAGCTGGGGAAAGTATTGAAATACTTTCCCCAGCTGATATATATTTTTTTCCCCTTTATCCTAGAGATCCATCCCAGGATGGACCCTAATTTACAAACTAGCTTTCTATATAGTAATATCCGTCGTATAGACTAATAAGCAAGTAACTAATTTAATTATATTCTAAACTGCCGATGGAAACTTATTCAGTTTGGTACCTATCCAAAAAGGATCCCAGAAGATTGAATTAAAAATAATACAGAATAACTCCTTAGACAAAGAGCGTGGTTGCTCGATGGGTACAAGGCACAATTTCTCCATGCGTCTTACAACTTTCTTTGCTACGCTGCTACGGTGAAACGCAACGCCACACATCAGGCTGTTTTTTCTTATAAATACCTATCTAGATCTCAGGTAAGTAGTTTTCTATCTTTATCTTTTAATATGTGTAGATCTACAGATTACATCGCATCGTTCGGATGCATGAACTTGCATCAAATCAGCACATAATGCGCGTTTTATAACTACAAATATTAGTTACGAACGATGGTATTTCTAGTGGCAGCTTGCGCCCCTATTGTGTTCTATAAAAAAAAAGTATCAGCCTAATGCCGACGCAAAAGAAACATGGATGAAAAAACTCGCTTGAGGTCGGATCCTTCCCTATGGGTGTCTATTTATGGAACGACAAGGTGTGCCTTTTGTTGTGGAACATTTGGTAGAATGCAACGAATTTGTGCACATATGGTTGCTAAGATTTTTGAGGCCTAAATATTGAGAAACGTGAGTACGGCTATGCGGTGCCGAAAATAAAGGTATTCTAAGTTGGACTTGTTTCGGAACCCAGCGCTAACAAAGACAAGTCTAGAGTTCTAGTGATGCGAATTAATAGTTATCTATCTGTTAATATAATCGATCCTATCAATGCAATGGCAGTAAGTATAAGTACCTATATATTCTTGTCGAACTACTATATACCGCGTTATTTATCGAAGAGCTCGAATTAGAAGTTAACCTCTGTTAAGTTAGCATTTCACAAAAAGGCCCTTTACTCATTCTGTCCTTACTTGCGTACCTACATGTGGGTAGGCAAGCGTAGGATGACTGTATACAGGCTCGGTATCGAGTGACGCAAAAGTCTCGAACATTCGTTGAAGCGCAGCTCTTATCGAGTATTCTGTGGAGGCAACTTTATGTCCATGCCCAAATCGCACCTTTGCTTCGTAGCAATAAAGGCGGTTTTTATAGATCAAAAACGCATAATAACCGTCACAGTGCAGCTTCTATTATGTATTCTATACAGTGCAGTGTAGTCATAGTTTAATATTGACAGCGTCCTTAAGTCGTAGTATTAGGGTCGGTTTTCTTAGTTCAAATGTTGTTGGCGTGTTAAAGCGAATCGCATTGTGCATCGTGCCGAGGGAGCGACACAAACCGGTCCTCGGGGTAATCGCGCACGTCCCGGCATTTTAAATATGGACGCTTGGATACAACTTAAATGTACGTAAGCATGGGTAACTATAGGTGCGTGTGTAGGCTCCCTTTGTTATTATAGTTAGGAAAAGAAATTTGGTATAAGGCTATGAGATGCTAGGTGTCATTTATTTTTTCATTTTGTACTAACTAAAATATAACAATTTCTAACCTAAACCTAAAACCTTACAAACACGCTATCGGAAACGGATGAAAAGATATACATTGTGTTATAATTAGTAAATTGTAAGCGTGAGGCGTAAGGATTGTACAGATTTACCTAAGTCCGTAAGGGTTTGTCATTGATGGTAATAAATGTGCAGTTATAAGACTGACCTTTGTAATGTCTTAATTGAAACTCAATTCATTTATAGGTAGGTAACTAGTAGTGATGCAAAGGAAGTGTCTTAACGGAAGCGGAAATGGAAACAGATGTCAAAAGTAAATCTTTGCGGAAGCGGAACCGGAAGCGGAAGTGTTAATACTATGAAGAAAAAATAAAATTTTATTTTTTAAGATTTGTTTCATTAAATTTGTATACTTATTGTACTTACTACAGTACTCGAAATTACTCAGACACCTATATTGAACCAGCTCCGCTAAATAATTGCTCACTAGCTACATTTCTGGGGAAAGCTGATAAGTATTGGCGAACTATTGGCAATAGAAGAACAAAACAAACCACAAACAAGAAAAAACAACAGAACGTCACGATGCGCGGTGATGCACAGAATAAACAAAGAAAGTCGCTGCGACACGTTTGTGTACCACCTCCGACTCCGACTGGACACGACGGAAAAGGCATGGAGAGGGGGCCTCCATGCCTTTTCCGTCGTGTCCAGTCGTCTACGGGCCCCCCACCCCCGCGCTCCTCGTTGTATTCTTCTATTAAGAGTTCTGTTATAAAGTTTGCGGAACCAGAAAAGGAAACGGAAGTGAAAAAGCTTGCTGAACTTAATAAACCTGGCTACTTGAGTATGTCTGGTAAATACTCGCCGTTAGCCAGACGAGAATAACCAGAGATAAAATATCTGGTGGACCAGAACGGCGGCATGCTCGACACACGTCAACTGTCCTGTCCTACACTATATGTCTTCGGTACTTATTCGTCAAGTTATCTTCATTCATAATCGCACAGTCAAAACCTTCAGTTTCTCCGAAGTGGTCGCAAAAACGTAGCCAGGGCACGGACGATGAGAAATTTACATCAGGGCCATGAAGATTCCGATACAAATCCTTGCGATCGTCAGTGGTACGTACTACAGGTTAGTGCCAGTTCTCTTTAGCCATGGACAGCCCTTGGACGGGGTTAGTCCCTTATGCTCTTCAACTATAACTAGGTATACCTATACAAAATATCTATCGGAGTCTGGTTTCCACACTTAATCCTATATGGACCATCGTGCGTGGGCCATGTCGGCCATCCTTTGGCGGGCTTATTCCATCCAGTTAACAGATTAGGCGTATATCCACATCGGTTTTAGGAAACTGGCATGTCCTTGAACCAAAAATTTGAAGACATGTGACATCCACAATCCGCACTGGGCCCGCGTGATGAATTACGGCCCATTCCCTCTCCTAGAGAGTAGGCTTGAGTCCCAGCAGTGGGAACATTATAAGGCCGACTATGCTATGCCACATCGGTTTTTACAAAATATTCTCCGAGGCTGCACACCCACTTATAGACAATTATTATTATTTTGGTACTCACCGTTGAAAGTAAGTAAGGACGGTAGTAAAATGTAGATCCATCTTTGCTCTATTGACCAGTCGGACATGGGATATTTTCGCATCATGTACGCAAACCAGAACTGAAAATAAATACATTTATTGAATACGTTATAAATGATGACAAGAGGTAGTAGTGTTAGAAGATAGTAGTAGGTATAGCAAATGCTGAGCAGGTAACCCTTTCAGGGGTACGCTCGGTGCATTCTGTACTTTTATTCTCTTATACTTTTTGTAACCGTTGTGCTGTATCTGTCCCTAGTATATATTTTTTTTTGTATTCTATTGTATCTTAATTTTCATAGACAATGACTTTATTATTGAAATCGGTCAGACACTGTTTCTGTAAATTCCTCGAAAAGGCCAAACCCAATAGTACTTTACAATCATTACGCCTATATAGGGTGACTGGTAATTAGTGTACGATACTTTATCGTACACTAATTGCCAGTCACCTTATATTTAGTAGTTGGACTTACGAATACCACGTCAACGAAAATCCAATTAGGCAGTAGGCTCCATTGAACCACAATGAACGGGTCCTGTGCGTCTCGCATCCATCGGACTCCCGCAATCGTTACCAAGTCATGAGTCCACCTTGTAGGGCGCCTTGCAATTGTTGACAATAATTAATATTAAACAACAAATAACACTTTATAGATTTCGTTTTTGCAAATCAGAAATCAGGAACGTTATTTCAAATAGACCAATTACAGGCACTTTTGAATTGTCAAAATGTCGGTCAGTCAAAAAAAAATACAAGTGAAGCTAAATTGCACGTTCCAAAGCGTAGATCTCTATGGAGAAGAACGTGCAAGAAACTCCATGGACACTCTTTTAAATCATATTATGAGTTACATAAATCTTGGTTACATATTTCTTGTCGCTTCTAATATGTGAGCACAATGTAGATAAGTAATAATAATTGAAATAAAAAGTAAAAAAAAGTAATTTAAAAAAATAGAAATTTAATTAAGTCACTAGCAGCTAAAAGATGACCAGTCTCAACTGACGGCACCCGTTCACGAGCATGACGCGTGCATCAGCCATACTCAGCTCAACCTTTTTGAAGTGAACTGAATGGCCTAAGTAATAACACATGCCACCATCAGTGAGACATTTGAGTGAGCATGACAAACTCTCAACTGCCGTGCTCGTAATGTCAAACAAGTTGTAACCTAATTAAAATGCTCCATGGTACTTCACATTCACAAAACTTGAAAAACAAAGTGCTTCTACATTCTACAATCCTATTGTTTCCAAATATAAAAGGTATCGTAAGCTCTATTGAAATAAACAAATAAAATAAAATAAAAAATTATTTCGAAAACAACAATACAAAAAGGGGAATAGTATCTCTTCCAATATATATATATATATGTATATTATATTAAAAAAAAAACTAATTTGAAGGTAAAAGTGGTTGTGGCTGCAGAGCAGGACCGGCATTTAGCCAAGCGTTTTTATCAAGGATATAATCTGCCAGTTTATAATACGCTTGTCTACATAGTGTGCGTTTAATGCATGCTTTAAATTTGGACTCATTTAGTTGTAGAATCTCAACTGGTATTTTATTATAAAATTTTACACAGTACCCCATGAAAGAACTATGTACTTTAGCCAATCTGAACCGAGGTTGATCTAATTTGTTCCTGTTCCTAGTATTAAAATTATGCTTGTCCCTTATCTGAGTAAAAAGATGAATATTTTTCCGAACATAGCAAACAGCATCAAAATTGGATATTAAATGAAACAGAAATTAACATTTTAAATAATGGTATGAGAAAGAGTAGGAAGGCGTGGTTGGAATATCTCACTTTCTCTTTTGTACACACGTAACCTAAAGGTGGTGACGTCACATTTTAGCTGCATCCTTATTATGTTACGTGACAGTTTCGCCTTCCATCAGATTTGAAAGGTTCCTAACTTACATAATACTAAAAAGATTTAAAAAAAAATTGTGATTTTGGATAAAGTTACTATTAAATATAAATAATTTAAAAAATGAGTTAACTACCCAAATTAAATCTTGTGCTGCTGCTAATAAAATAGTTAATTTTGTGAGAACTTACAGTCATGAAGAACGAGGTCATCACAAATATAAACCTGAACCACGTCTCCATTTGTGTAAATGCTGGATTGTAGGTTTTGAACTGGAAACAAAAACACATCATTACATTTTGTTGATACATATTTAATTCTACTGTACGTGTGTTTGTCACCTATCTCCTCCTAAACGATTTGACCGAATTGGATGAAACTATGTGTGTATATTTGAATTGGGCCCCTGGACGGTTTGAAAATAAAATTGGACCCGGTAGGTGGCGTTGCAATCGGGTTCTCAATATTTTTTCTGACGACAGCCCCGCTAGCCAAGTTAGAACCGTTTCGTGTCGAATTCCGTTCCGACGCCTCGGTGTCAGCAATTGTAGAAAACGATAATTTGGTAGCCATGTTGACGTGCCTGAGTCGGCCGCTCGTCCTACAATGTCGTTCTCCAATAACAAAGGATGTTGCGTTGAACATTGCAGAAACGATAACAATTCATTCTATCATTTTTAACGATGTGAACGTGGTTACGACTTTTCTATTCGTTTGTTCTGACCACGTGGCTTATCGTTGATATGATGTCATTCCCATACCTTTGATTAGTTCTCGACTAGCGTTAACGATTGCAGGTTATCAACTTGGCTAGGGATGCAGGGCATTTTAAGAACGTATCTATCGCGGTAAATATCGCTCTAGGGGATATAGATTGTGGGAACGTTTGAACAAGTTGTCGTGGCCCTGGAACGCAAATGGCAACTGAAGGATACACATGAGTTTTAGTACGAGAAAGTCTGACACGCTTTTTCGTACCACCCAAACTAGAAGTTGTTTGATGATATTCAACCAAAAAATAAAATGGGACGCATAATTACCTTCCATCAAGGTTGCATTGTATAATTTTTGGGCATTCTTAATTCTATTCAACTACAACTACATGTCCAAAAGCTGGGCGAAGTACTAATAAACTGTACAGTGGCCAGATAATACAAAAAAAATTCTGCCCTCGTCACGTTTTGTGTTGAGGACGCAACACGTTTTTTGCTTCCATTCTGTCCTGTCATCCGTCACGCTATCACCAACTATATAGGGTGCAACGGAAATGGGTTATACTCGTACTTTGGATATGTTTCTACAAGTCGTAATCGATTCAAAAAATAAAAAATGGCCTTTTCGTACAAAGTTATCATTATCATCAACTGACAGGCAGGTCCAATTTTTTATTCGTTTCATATTCAACTTTCTTGAACAAAGTTGTTCATATAAATGGGGAATGCGGTATTTGAAATATGAGCCACCGATTTCTGTTACAACCGGTATGGACCTGGTAGAAAAAGATTTACAGCAGTACACCGCAGACTACCCCCGTTTTTTTTTAGTTAGTTCATCCTAAAGTTGTTTGGTAGATATTGCTGTCAGCGATAGGACCGCCATTGTACCTATAGATTTAAGGGCCGAAACTTCGACAAGCGGGCGCCAGTGATGGACACCCGTCGCGTGACGTCGCAACTGCTTAATATCGCTAGTTCAATTTTAACGGTGTGCATGTAGTCGTGTCGATGGAAAACGTAATGTATTACGTAGCAAAACGTGCGCGGGGACACGGAGTACTTTTCTATGGGACAGCGCAGGCGGCCCCAGGTTACAGTATTTTTTTTACTACTTTAGTGTACAATAAAGTTTATTCTATTCTATTAAGTAGGAGGACGAGGGTATTCTCGATACTCACATAGAATATAATATCCCTTATAAAATATCGGTGGTGGAACTCTTTGAGTCCAAAGAAGTTAATATTAAACACATAGTGCGTATATTCCAGCCACAAGATGTGGAGGATCATCACCTCGTCGCACACTCGCTTCTTGCATTTTAAGTGTTGAGTCCTGAAATTAAATAAAAACATCTCAAACTCAAATATGTAGTGTTTATGTGGTAAGAAGATCCTTACCAGTGTTGGACTAGCCACATAGCAAGAGTAGCTAATGCTACGGGCCCCGTGTATTAGGGGGCCCTGCTTGGATGTACAAGAAGTTGTATACTTGTACCAAATAATTTGGCCTAATGGGGCTTCCTCGACCCATCTCTAACACAGTGCCAGTGTGGAGCCGCTACACAGGACATGCGTCATTTGCTATGCTGTCAGGCCCGCCGTAAGCGGGCGTGCAAGGCGTGCACCGCACGCGGGCGGCACGTCCAGGGGGGCGGCAAATCGAGCGACTCATCTCGTAATATTCAAAATCATTGTCATAATACCTACCCCGCCCACAGAATAAGAAATGTCATCACATGGAAAAAAAACCCGACTAGCGGCGCGCAATCTTAGCGTTAACACCACCACCTATTATTATCCGTTAAAACTAAGATGTAATTAATGCCAAACGTCGTCTACCAGCAGGTTGGCCGCCCGCCCCCGCTTGGTGGCGCCCCAAATTCGATAGAAGTATCGTACTCTATGAAAGGCAGCACTGGCGAGTGGCGAAGTTAGGATGGTGGATGAACAGTAACGATCGCACATTAAATTGCAATTATTTTGGTAATAGCTCTTCAGAAGTGGGTCTAGGAATAATTATTGATATTTGAACTTAGTTTGATTATAATTTAATGTATCATCTGTCCACTGACAGATGATACATTGAATTATAATCAAAACAGAAACAGAAGTGAAAAAGTAAAAAAAAAACAGAAGTGTAAAGGAATCGTAATTATGGTAAGTACTCACCTCGCCTATTTATTGACTTATCACAATAATTATTGACTTATCATAATAATTATTGACTTATCACAATAATTATTGTTTATGGAACAATAAGGGCTATTATTTCGACAAAATCGGTGCATTATCATATTTGCCATTAATATAATTTGGTGATAATGCCCTCGATTTTGAAAATGAATTAATGGTAACCCATTAATTCATTTTCAAAATCGAGGGCATGTTATGATCAGTGATCGGATTGTAGATTGATTTTTGGTACTTGTATCATAAATGCACTCAGAAAGAATATTTCCGGAAAGTAATTCCGGTATTTCTGGACTCAATTAAATATTGTTAATGTTGGTATGACATTATTACCTACTTACTACTCAATTCAAAATTTAAAGGAAGGTGTAATGTTCTGATTGTTCGTTGGGTTGTGTCAAATCGTGACTGTGTGCCGTTAAAAAAAATATGAAGGATATAATATTGCTCATTTTAATACAAATCCTGCCTAAGTTCTAGGTTTTTTTTTAATAAGCAACCAATTCCGGAGGAATAATGGTTCTAATATGCGTGGAAAACACAATGGATTACAAAAAAGAATTTTGGAAATCAATTACCGCGCATTTTACGTCCCATGCTCGGCTTAGTCTTAATTTGGTAGTGAATGATGCAGCAAATATTACGCAAGAAACTGTAAATTTCTTTAATATAATTCAAGATATTTACGTTTTCTTTTCATCATCGTTTTTTTTTTTCGATTTTTTTTTTTAAGTTAGTTTGTAAGTTTTTGTTACTATTTTGGTGTACAATAAAGTTTTATTCTATTCTATTCTATTCTTTCTACAAAAAGGTGGTAGATAATTTGCAAACATTTGCCAAATTTAAAATTAAAAGCTTTAAGCGCCACGCGATGGTCTAGCCGAATTGATGCAGTTAAACCATTACGGTATCACCTCGAAAAAATATTTGATGCTTTGCTGAAAATATCTGGTGATTCGTTGGAATGGGATTGTACTACATGTCACAAAGCTCATTCTCTTGCTCTGAACATTCAAAATTATAGATTTATTTGCTCGGTAGTAATTTGGTTCGATATTTTAAACGAAATTAATGCTCTCTAAAGCAAAATGATGCACAGCCCCACAAAGAATAATCAAATTTGCATAAATTTGTTAAATAAGTTGATTGGTAAGTTCACAGAATATCGCACGGATGAACACTTTGAAATGGTGTTAGCAGAAGCTTCCAAAGTGACTCACGAGCTCAATGTAGAAACAGATTCCCCATCAATAAATACAATTCGTCCAAGAAGAAAACCAACACAATTTCAATATGAACACAGTGATGAAGTTTTAGTAGACTCCAAAATCAAATATAGAGTAGAGTTTTATTTTAGAGTCCTAGATCAAACAATAACATCTTTAAAGGATAGATTCGAGGAGTTAAACACATTTACCGATGTATTTGGCTTTTTTAGCAATAACTTATTTAATTACTCTAATGATGAGTTAATTAAACATTGTAAAGATTTAAATCTGAAGCTTAAAGATGATTCAAGTAGTGAATCAGATATTGACGGTATTGATTTGTTTAATGAAATCATTGCATTAAAGTTGCATTTTCCAGAAAACCAGTCTAATGATCCACAAACCCTATTACAATATCTTTTTACTGATGACTTAATTTCAACATTTCCGAACACAGCAGTAGCGCTAAGAATATTATTTACACTGCCGGTTTCAGTTGCATCTGGTGAAAGATCGTTTTCAAAATTGAAAATTATTAAAAACTATTTAAGATCAACAATGCTCCAGCAAAGACTAAGTTATTTAGCTGTATCAATTGAACATGAAATCTTAGACAACTTGGATACAAGAAAGTTGATTCAAGATTTTGCAAATATAAAGGCAAGAAGAGGTAAATTTTTGTAGATACGAAAATAACTATGTAGGTACCTAATCAAAATAAATGTTTTATCTTCGTTATGATTCTTTTCTTTTTTCCCACCATAATGAGAAAACATTAAATAGCCCTTTTTTGGCAAAACTCAGCGTAAGTTGTCGTAGGGCGACATAATCGGTATTGCACGCGGGCTACTAAACAGCTAGCGGCGGGCCTGTATGCTGTCTATCCTGCACAACTACCTGCAGTTTTCAGGATCTATACGAGGCCAATAACAGAGCCGTAGAGGTTGCCAAATACTGGTCAGATAAAATTTAGTTAGAGTACATCGACACGAAAAGAAGAAGAAGAAGACCAAAAGAAATCTAAGCAATTACGGATTCTTGGTGAGACAATGTAGGCAACTGCCTATGGGCTCGGGCCCCACAGCTTATCTTATATAAAGATTTAGGGTGCTTCCTTAGTAGAATTTTACTACAGGCCGCACGGCTTAATACAGCACTGATCTACATATTATAAAACAAAGTCTTCTACCGCGTTTGTCTGTCTGTATATATGCGCGATAAACTCAAAAACTATTGAGCGGTTTTTTCATTCAAGAAGGAGGAAGGAGAAGGAAGGTTTAGATGTACCATCATCAACATCTTCTTGTCCTTGTCCCATATTAGTTGGGGTCAGTGCAACACGTTTTTTTTCTTCCATTATTTTTTGTCCTACGCTACAGGTCATATTCATCGTTATGCCCGAAATTTATCCACTTTTAGGCTTATACTGCCCTGTGCTTCTCTCATCAAAGGTAGACACCCCCCTTCTAACCAGGACCAAGACCTGCTTAGGTTTAATTCTTCGAATTTTATACTGTCGCTAAGCCTGATCATGTTATAAGGTTTTTTTTCTCCTGTCTCGTTCCCAACGGTTTTTTTTATCTTTATGAAATTGTGATTAATCTTACCTATTAGGAGCGTCGGCTTCGGACAATATTTCTTCCGTACTATGGTCTGCCAACACGCCTTCTATTGAAATACTAACTTGGAAGCTCTTGTCGAATATCTCCTCTGAAAAAGAGACCATAATTTTATACGTGTAAACTTATTACGCAGTGTCCAACGTAGGGGATTCAAAGCGACAGCAAAAAAGCGGGGAATGAAATGAAAATTGTAATTTCGCACGAACTCTTACGGTGAGGTGACCTGTTTTATATAGATAGTGGCTGAAGCGGCGATTCGCGCGCACGTAAGCAAAACCCACCGCGATGCGTTTAATTCACATGAACAGTTTCGGATCTTTTCACAACCGAATTCGCGATGAACCGTCCACGTAGGATGCCGGGAGCGGCACAGGGATACGGGATATTGATCCTTTTCAATAATTCTTAACAATTTATTTAAATTTGTGTAGTCTTTAGGTACTTTTGTCTAACTTTAATTGATTATAAGTACATACTTATATCATAAATTTTATAAGTTTTACTTATTATTGTTAAAATGTTTGGTTACTTCTTCTGAGCTTGCGTTTCGCTCCACCGGGCTCCCTACCCCGGTGGGGCCCCTGCCCGTGGCATTTTACCAACCTTGCCACCCTATAGTTACGCCACTGACTATAGCCAAGGGTATCTCCTAGGGGAGGATAGCAAGAAACGGGTTTGATCGAATATTGAAGCAGTTCTTACCGTCATCATTGTTGGTGAGTATCTCAGCCATGAGCCACAGTTGCTGCGCGCGCAGGCCTAGGGCCTTGCTGTGCAGGTGGAAGGGGCCCTGGTATATAGTGCTACTGTTTGTCAACACAGAGGATGCTGTGATTGACGTCGTCATCGTTGGTGATGGCCCTTAAATGTTAAGAAGACATTTTTTAGGTTGTAAAAGTGAAAATGGAAAGCAGTGGTGTCGGTGGCCCAGTGGACCTAATGGCCCCAACTTACAAGGTGTACGTCGTGGGCTTAAAGCTTTGTGCAATTTATTTCATCACAACTGCTCTCAAAACGGTAAAGGAAAACATCGTGAGGAAACCAGCATATCCTAAAACTAAAAATTAGTAGACTTGTGATATCAATCAACTTGTACTGGGCCCTCGCGATCGACTGTGGCCCATTCCTTCTCATGGAGAAAAGGTCTAAGTCCCAGCAGTGTGAAAAAAATTAAAAGGCTGATTATGCTATGCATTTTTTTTTGGTTGAATAAGTGAAAATGCAGAGCAGTGGTGGTGATGACCCCGTGGTACTGGCCCATCAGACAAGTTTTACGTCGTGGGCAAAAAGTTTTGTGCAATTTATTTCACCACCACTGCTCTCATAACGGTAAAGGAAAACATCGTGACGAAACCGGCATGTCATAGAACTAAAAATTTTAAGACATGTGACATCCGTGCCGTCTCTTAGAGGGTTGATTTTTTTTTTTGGTGGGAAAATCATCCAATGACATCCCCCGCTCTTGAGCGGGGCGAGAGGATGCGTCAGACTTTTACTGACTAAACGCCCACTCCTGTTCTTTTATTGCCTTTCATACCAGGGCCGAGTCTTCCTTTCAGAAGTAGACCCTTGGCCCTAGTAGGCTTCGACCCTGCTGGGCCCCCCACGGCTTGCTGACATCTCCATGAAGCGCGCGGACAGTATGGGCCGTCCACGAATTGGGCTTGGTCCGGACGGGTACCGGACGATCGGAAGGCCAGCTATTACCCATTGCTCGCAGTCCGCCAGCCCGCGAGAGAGTTGGCTTAAGCGCCAGAAGTGAGAACTTTATGGAAAATGAAAATTGTGATAATAATGAATTTAAATTCCAAAATAAACAACATTTATTTCTCTATTTAGGGTGGCTATCTGCTAGTGCCAAATAAGAAATCAACTTATTAATTTGATCTTGGCTACAGTTTCGTTTATTCAAGTTGTTAATTTGTGTGTTGGCAACCTTTAGCGCATGGTCCTGGTTCAGATTATGTTCCGATGGGGAAATGAATTGGGAAGCGGTAACCTCTTTTTGCGAAGCAGTACCTAATGCGAGTGAAGGAGATGGCCGCAACCGTGAGGGAGAGGACATCCTCACGCCCCGGCTATCGTCGTCGCCACAGGAGACGGCCCAGGCGTCAAGAGTCGCGTTGCTAGTTGTGCCCACCTGTGAGCAATAGGTAGATCGCCGTGCGGCCGTCCGGTAAGGATGCCTGAGTCGTCGACGGTGCCTATAGTGATCCAAGCGCGCCTTAAAGAGATGTCAGCAGAACCGTAGAGGTCCAGTAAGACCGATGCTTGCTGAGGTCGCGAGAATTTTTGAAAGAGTTCCCGTGGTCCTAGAACGCAAAGGGCAACTGAACCTCGCACTCACCCTAGAGCTGGAGATGTCATCGGTTTCACACCACAAAACAGAAAAACAAGTCGTTTAGGTATTTGTTACTAGCTGCTTCCAGCGGCTTCGCCAAAAAATAGTATCCTATGTAAAAAAGTATCCTATGTGTTATTCCAGAGCATAGTCTACCTGTATAATAAGTTTCACCGAAATCTATTCAGTAGTTTTTGCGTGAAAGAGTAGCAAACATCCATACATACAAACTTTCGTGTTTATAATATGAATAAAGGAATTCGTTCCATGAATATTTCGTGTCTGCTGTCTACCTATTTCGATACACACTCATTTAGTTAATTATCGAAACTGAATGTTTGTTTAAATAGAAAATGATTTAAATAATTAGATACCTAGGTACTTCATTATAGAAACGGTAAATAACGGATAAAACTTGATGTGAATTGTACCATTGTATTAATTATTGTGATTGTGCGTTTAGAATAAGCGGTCAATTCGAATAGCTAGCATCTATCAAAGGTATTTACTAAAGTATTATACAATAATAGTAACAGAATAATTTTTACACCTAAGTAATTTGCGGCATATTTATAGTAATCTTTTTATTTCAGCCATGAAGACACGGCGCTTTGTAGATCTTCTTCTTCCTTCTTGCTCACATGTTTGAACGGATTTAGATTAAAGCGTAGACTATAGCCATAGGACATCTTTAGGATACTACTTATTATTGTGGGAGTACACCTAACCCCTTAGGATAACTTTCTATTTTCACGCAAGCGAAACCGCTTCAGTTTCTGTATAAAACTATGTTTTTTTACAACACGAAAGTCACTAGGTAAATAAAAATATCTTACCTGCCAGTCCTATAAATACTCCTAAGCCGAAACAAGCGAAAAACGCAATAAATACCATCACAAACTCCCCTTTGTGCATTGAATATATTCTCATTTGAACAGACCTGGAATTAAATAAAAAAATATTACTAAATTAGATACTAAACTAGTTGCTTGCTGGTATATATAAAACAGCTGAAGCTAATATAAGTTTTCAAAAAAAATTTTAGGTAATAATGGTAGATTAGAATTAATTATAAAAATATTTATTACGAATAGTACTTCATATCTCCATGCCAAAAGAATCCCTTCGTAGATATAGAGAGGTATAGGTACCTACCTATGTAAATATTTAATTACGCAGTTACATAGTTGCTTATATAAAAAAAAAATATATATATAAAATACCTTTCACAACGATCATGATGATATGCCGGCGCGATATACTTATTAAATTCGCTGAACAAATCACTGAATTGCGACAATGTGTTACGGATCTTATAGTTCCAGCCTCCCGAGGGCAAATGATAAGAATATCCAACATTCGCTGTATCCATCTTTGCTAAACTATTATACACTCACAATCAACAAAAATGTGACCAAATCAAAAGGTTTTAGGAAACAATAATTGCGGAATATGAAAATTGTACTGGACTACTTGTTTGCCCTACATTTGGTTCGAGTTGTTTACAAGCAGATTATTGATTTTCGCGCTGAGGGTCGGGGCTGCCATACTTTAAGTAGGGAGGGAAAATGACGTGGCAGGCGGCCATCGACAACATATCGAGTAACTATAGTAACTATTTGTTACTTATTTTTGTATAAAAAATTATAAAATATGCAATATTAATAGCTACTGATAGTTTGATTTGCTAACGCTCTTTTAAAGAACTGTGTTTTTTTTTAATTGCCAACTATTTGATGACTGTTATAAGTCTAACAATTGAATTAACATGGTACAATTGGTACAAGGTTTTTTTTGGCGGGATTATTTCAAGTTAAGTTCAGGGGCTGTTTTAATTATTCATGAATTGAGTCCCTTATTTAGAGGTTATTGTGATATTGGTGTAGCAATCGCGGTAATGAAGATACCCGCAGGAGAACCAAGGTCGTCGACATAGCCCGAAGAATCGCCAAACTAAAGTGGCAGTGGGCAGGGCACATTGCTCGTAGAACGGATGGTCGATGGGGCCGAAAGGTTCTAGAGTGACGACCGCGCACCGGAAGATGCAGCGTTGGAAGGCATCCCACAAGGTGGACCGACGACCTGGTGAGGGTCGCGGGAGTGCGCTGAATGCGAGAAGCACAGGATCGGTTGTTGTGGCTACGCTTGGGGAAGGAAATAATTTCGGATGTCATTTGTAAATGGTTTTCACATGTTACGGGTCGATTCATGACCAGTCCTGTTACAGAACGTCACATAGCAGTTGGGTTATGGAGGTATAAACAGTTGATAAAAATTAAAGTACCAATACTTTAATTTTTATCAACTGTCAGCAGCAACCGGTTTAACTGGAAGCCAAACCAAGCCGTCGCAGATGCCGCCGTCGCCGTCAGTCGTCGGACGGAGGCTAGGCGAATGATGAGTCATCATTATGAGTCTCACAAACAAGGTCCGAGGTCGAGTGTTAGAAAATACATCCTTAGGTATTTGTACAGTGATTTATACTTATCATAAATTTTATTCTCACAGTTGGGCAAAGGCCTCCTCAAACGTCTTCCAGATATTCTTTTCTCGAATCACCTCGAACCAGCCCTCGCGGTAGGCGTCTAGCACCTCGCCACCTCATCCCAGATCCCAGGTCATAGACGTAAGAAAAAAGGCTGACAGGCTAAAATGGAATTGGGCGGGTCACGTCAGCTGCATGCACATTTACCGCTGGGCAAGTCTCTACAAAGTGGCTGCCTGAGGATGAGCCACTGACTATTGAGGCCGACCTGGGAAGTTTCACATACTCAATTTGTTTTTTTATTTTTATTATTCAGAAATTCGAGTTTGACCACTATCTTACCTCATTGTAAACGATGATGTGATCGATGACGGAGCACGCTTAACTAGAAGTAACCAATTCAGTCTTGACTTAAAGACCTGCAGGTTGTAGCTTGTAGGTTGATACCTGATGGAAACACCGTGCAGCAGGGAATTCCAATGCTTAGCGCATTGTACGCAAGATAAAAGTGTTCTTAAAACGTTTTGAGTGTATGGGTGGGATGTCCAGCATATGGGCCAACTATGTACTTGGCTTGCATGCGAGTGTGTGTTGCCGACCTCGTCGATTCCACCTCATGCGTTTGTCTCGCTCTCTCTCTCGTTTTAGTAAATGACAGAAAAGGATAGAAGCATAGAAAAGTGTGGTTCGGTGTGAATAGATGTAGCTCAACTTTTAGTCAGCGTTCTAATTTCCAACTGGTCGGTCCTTCTTCGTTCATTGTTTTTGTTTTAAATATATTAATAGTACGTACTGTGCATAGTAAGCACTACTCAGTTGTATTTGTTACCGATTAGTATCCAAATAGTCGCCGGATACTTGATAATCTCGACGATTCGCCGGATAGTTCTTCTTCTTCTTTTCGATTCGATGGTAAACTCGTCAAACTGTTTGGGCCCAATAGGTGGCTACATTAATAGCAGAATCGGTAGCACTCATCAAATCCGGATAGTTATAACGACAAACCACCGGTTAGTCGGTTACACTGACATGTCGCCGAATAATTGGTCATCCCAACAAGTCACCGGATAGTAGATTATCAAGACAAGTTACCGGATAGTCGCTTATACCGACAGTCACCGGATAGTCGCTTATACCGACAGTCACCGGATAGTCGCTTATAACGACAGTCAGCGGATAGTTGGTTATCCCAAATCGCCGGATAGTCGGTTATACCGACGAGTCGCCGAATTGTTGGTTATCCCTACAACTAGTCTACATTGCCCTCTTATATCTATTAATATTGTGTCTATTTATTGTATCAATTTTTTTTAAAGTGTAACCAATTGGAATCAATCTCTATCTTTTGACGTTTTGCAAGTGCCCATGTAGGCCTATTAGCAATAAAATATTTTGAATATTAAAAGCTAATGCAAAATATTGGCATGATTTACTTTTTTTTTCGCCAGAAATGTAACCTAGGTTATAAGTTGAGGACAATACAAGGAATCAATAGCAAAAAGAACCAGGTCTTTAAACCGTAACCGAACGAAGATACCTATAGAAGCATTGCTAGTACTTTTTTGTCAGGCGTTACCTATTTTCTTCTATTATAGTTCTTTGCAACACTAGAAGCCCCCCACCACACCCGGCGTTATATTATGCGGAAGCGGGGCGCAGAATAACTCATTAGAGAAACCATGTAGTATATTTATTATTTTTATTTATCGTTTATTTCACGCATTAATTAACCCATAGTAACATTATATAATTAAATAAAATAAAAATGGGAAACTTAAAATATCAGACACGGAGTATTTTTATTTAAGAAAAATTACGCTTGATAAAAAAAAAAAAAAACGATGTACTAAATACTCTCTAACTTCGTTCGGTTACGGTTGGTAGACATCATTCTTATTTAAGATATGGCTACGCCATATAGTTTCAATATTGGCGGAACGAAAAAAAATGCCAGCTATGTATGGCAAAAGTTTTATTTCCCTTTGATTGAAGTTAGCCGGATAGTCGGTTATAACGATAAGTCGCCAGATAGTCAATTATCTGGAATGGTCGGTCCATCTCTACTTTAGTTCAACACTTTGTCTTGCCTATTGCCATAGGTCTGGTTGGTTAACTTAGTATAATTAAAAGTACTATTTCCTAGTAGGTTTAGATGGTATAATAAATTAAATTCTTGTATAATAATTAAATTATTTATTCAACATTAAGCTTTCACATGCAAACACTTATAAAATAAACTTTTAACTTTAGACAATTAAATTTTATCAAAAAAAGAAAAGATTATCTAAATTCGAGTGGTTTCATATTACAAATAGGAACAATTACATAAATTATAATTGTAGGTGCGTACAGTTAGCAAAACAATCCCTTAAAAACTTGTAGAATTTTTGGTATAAAAGTACACATCACACATTATTATACTATTTCTAGGGAGATTATAAGTAGGTTGCATAAATATTGAAATGGATTGTTTTGCAGACTGTACTTAATACATTTAAATAGCAAAGGAATGTAAGACGTTATTTATAATGGTGTTCTTGCATAATTTTTTTATCCCTAGAGTTTAACTTAACTAGGGTTGTGCGTAATTTTGGTTTATATTATATTTCTATTTATTTATTTGCACATTGCATTTTGAACTCTATTCTTCTTAACTTATTTGTTTAAATGGCACCTTCTACTATTGACAATTTTATCGATTTTTTTCCAGCTCCATCCAACGCTTTGCCGTTTTCCATACAATCTTACTTACTAACATTTTTATACCAACTCTCAAAACTCCATATTTCGATTGATTTTACTTCTGGACATTAATCAAAATAGGCTAGGACCAGGCTAAGCTAAAATCTGGTGCGTACTTCGTATACAATACCAGTTTTCTAGATCATAATTTTAAAGTATGGCCAGATATTGAGAACATATTTTTAATTGTACTAATTCTAAAACTTGACGCTTAAATACAAAACATTTTGAATATTTTAAAAATAAATTATCGATATTATTTATTAAAATTAATTAATAAGTACAATGATTTTGCCGAATATCTTTTTATTAAAATAGTTTTTTTTTTGTGACATAATGTATTTAGATTTGGCTCCACATATGCACCATCTAATTTGGCAAATATTTATAAAATACACACTTTAAAAGCTATAAATGCTAATAAATAATATCTTAAGTATTTAAAACTTCATAAAAATACATAAATGGATAGAAATAGAGAAGACATTTATTTAAAAAAAAAAGATTCTTAAAATATCGATTAAGGAAATAAATTGCACTAAAAATTATCGATAGTCGTCGCGATTATCGAGTTTTATTTTTATCGATTATGCTTAACGTTATTTACACGTTGTTTCGTCAAGATCAAATCTCAAACATACTGTCCTAATTACGACGGAGTAATTATTTGAGAGCATGTGATTTTGACTGACGAAGAACTTTCCATTTTTATGAACAATCGTAATTATCCTCATCAGGACTTGATTCAAGTTTATGAAAAATTTTAGTAAAAATAATCGGGTTTATTTTTGTTAGGTTTTTCATAAACATCTTAATTCGATTTAATTTTATAATAGTTGGAGCTCTTTGTATTTCGCGACTAGTTCGCTTCTTAGGTATACCAAAGGAATTATATTTTTTCAAACAAACTTAGTAACAAATATTTAACTGCTGTTTTTAATGTAAAAATAAACCCTAATGGTCTATTTTTACATTATTACATAACGTTATTGATTTAAAATTGTTTGGAATAAAACTTTTAGAAAACCAGAGCCTCTTTGGCTTATAAAAAATGGAGATGGTGATCAATCTTTTAAACCGAAACACATCAATGATTTCGAGACCCTTTGAAATACGAGTTCACCCAAACGCTGATGAAACTTTGGAGTCTTGCATACCAGCTAACAGCTAAACGCAGACCATAGAAACGCTTACAATACAATTAAAAATCAACCTTATTTTCTTTAACAAAGTACAGAAATTGTAATAACATAAAAATATTATTTAATAACATAATTTTTATGATGAAATACGCCGAAAATTGATTAGTATGTATTAATTTTTAACGAGTGTTAGCGAAACGGCATTCGTTTCTCTAATAACAATTAAAACTCAACTTTATTACTATGCGGTTAGGGCTGGAATTCCTTAAGACATTCAAATGGTCTGCGCTGCTCTCCACAATGTACATTAGGAACATTTTCCCTATACTCAAGTACGAGTAGGTAGATAGTATTACTTGGTGGCCGGAGCTTCCGTGGCCGCAGCGGTCGCGTCGGCTGCCGCAGTGGGCGCGCCCGTCACGTCCGGGGAGCTGCTGTTGTCCGAGCGGCCGGCAGGAGGGGGGGCGGGGGTTACTTGTGACAGAGGGGATTTACCTGTGGAGAATAACAATTATTTATTAATGTTAACAATTTAAACTGTTTCAACTTTGTGAAAAAAAAAATCAAGAAAGATATTAGAGATGAAACGGATAGTGATTTGGTCGGATACCAGATATTCGGCAAGCTACAAGACCGGAGCGCCGGATATCCGGCTACCGGATATTCAGCTCTCGGTGTGTTACATGACGCGATCAACGAAAGGCTATTTTCAGAAGCTGGTCTGGTATACGAAGCCATGCGTAATCGCCTCTTACCAAAAAACTGGGCAAGTCTCGCGCACTGAGGGTTCCATTCCATCTTACCTAAGTAACATAGTTCAAGTCCCGAATAGAGTCTCGAAGATTGTACGAATCGCAAAAAAATTTTTTTTTTTTTTTTTAAGTAACAACAAATTTACTGTTTTCAGATTTATTCCTATATTTGTGTTATATGACCTTGCTTTATGCCAAATTTTAGTATTCTGGGTCAACGGGAAATACTCTATGAATTTTGAATCCTTTAGAAGTGTCGTATACGTTTTTGCGACATAAAACGGCCGTATCTTTTTTTTTCGTTTAGAGGTTTGATTTTATCACAGCTTCAAAGGACAGCAGATCTGAGTATATGGTTTTAATTTCAACTCCACGCGTTCCCGAGATAAAGGATCTTGACAGACAAACAGACGGACAACCAAGTGAACCTATAAGGGTTCCGTTTTTACCTTTTGAAGTACGGAACCCTAAAAGTGGGGGTAATTTGGTAGTCATTCAACACCATTTACCAATTGTTAATTTTGAGAACTAAACTAAATAGGAAAACAAACATTTTTGACCTGCGATTATAGAAATAAACGGTGTCCATAACCTATTGTGGTATGATTTATTTCGTATAAAATGAAAATAATGAGGATTTTTTATTTTTACTATACGGAATCCGGCCGGATACTGATTAACTATCCAGTGGTCGACCGGATAGTCAAAACAAAGCCGGATACCAGATAGTTCCCGGATATCTGTTTCATCTCTAAAAGATATGCCACACGGCACTATATAAGCAAAAACATTAAAACTACTGTCGTATTAGCAGTTCCATTAGTAAGACAGTGTTTATAGACGGTGGGTATAGCCAAGCAGGATGTCGAACAAAAGGCAAATTACTTAATTGAAAAAGAACTTTAACCATAGATGAATGGAATTTAATACTATTGGCGATCAAATTTTTTTTTAAACTTTGCCCCACATTAGGAATACCTCCTGCGAGACGCACAGCATCGGTTATTGTGGCGACGCTTAGGGGAGGCCTATGTCGAACAGTAGACATCTTTCGGCTGAAATGATGATGATTGAAATTCTTAAAATGGCGTTTCCACTTATGTGTATTCCAGCTATAAATCCTAACAATAACCAAAATACTTGACTGGCCTGTTGGTCTAGTGGTTAGTGACCCTGACTGCTATGCCGAAGGTCGTGGGTTCGATTCCCACCCAGGACAAATGTTTGTGTGATGAGCATGATCATTTGTTCTGTGTCTGGATGTAATTTATCTATAATATGTATTTATTTAGAAATATATAAGTATGTTTATCAGTTGTCTAGTACCCATAACACAAGGTCTGCTTAGCTTGGGACTAGACGGCGTTGTGTGACAGTTGTAGAATATTATTATTATTCCATTCATTTATTTTTTATCCATATTGTTTACATTTTTAAATATTTCTTTAAAAAACATATTAAAAAAAAAAAACATTTAAAAATATAAAAAATAGTTGTCCGCCGGTGTCGGGAACAGGGTCCAAGCTACCGGTGGTTAGGGCTCCAGAGACAGGAACCTCCTCACAATGCGAGCCGTATCGAGGAGTACTGCCTTTTGTATCAGGCCCTTGATCCAACCGTGCAACGACAGCTTCGACAGATGGTCGTCGAAGCTTTTGGCTATAAGGCCATTGGCGGTCACAACAATCGGCACAATGATAGCCGAGTCCACATTCCACATATCGACAACCTCGTGTGCTAAGTCGAGATATTTGATTTGTTTCTCTTTCTCAGCTTTCACGAGATTCTCGTCATGTGGAATGGTGACGTCGACTATCATTGCGCGGCGCGCTAATCGGTCTATCACCACTATATCCGGCTTATTGGCTACAATAGTCCGGTCAGTAATGATAGACCGATCCCAGTACAATGTGACATGGTCATTTTCGAGAACTGGGTCGGGCACATACCTGTAGTATGGTACCTCCGAATCCACTAGCTTATATTTCAAAGCAAGTTGCTGGTGAATAATCCTGGCTACTTGATTATGCCTGTGCAAGTACTCGCCGTTAACCAGACGAGAACAACCAGAGATAATATGTCTGATGGACTCACCCGGACGATGGCATGCCCGACACACGTCAACCGTCCCGTCCTTCATAATATGTCTCCGGTAGTTGTTCGTTAAGATAACTTCGTCCATAATTGCACAGACAAAACCTTCAGTTTCTCCGAAGAGGTCGCTAAAACGTAACCAGGCCACGGACGCCGCGAAATCTACATCAGGCTCATGAAGAGCCCGATAAAAGCGCCCGTGGAGCTCCTTGCCTTTCCATACTTCCTTGCGGTCATCAGTAGTAAGTACCACAGGTTTGCGCCAGTCCTCTTTAGCCATGGATAACGGGGTGAGTCCCTTGTCCATTGCGACCACATCGCGGTGCATACCCACGTCGGTTTTGAGAAAATATTCTCTGAGGCTGCACACCTCACGGTTGTGTAGAGTCTTTGCGTTCAAAAAACCTCGACCTCCACACTTCCGCGGGATGTACAGTCTCATCACCGATGATCGTGGGTGATGCATCCGATTTGCGGTCAGCAATGTACGGACCCGTCTGTCCAGAGCGTCTAGCTCGGTTTGAGTCCATTTGAGTATGCCGAAAGAGTACATTAAAACCGGCATGACCCAACCATTGAAGGCGCGTACCTTATTTCCACCTGACAGAAGGCTGTTTAGAACCTTCTTCAGGCGGCCAAAGAAACGCTCCTTCAATGTTTGTTTCATGTCAGCAACGTTAATGCCCAACGCTTCCGACATACCCAAATACTTATATGTTTCGGTCGAGGAGAGGGTTCTAAGGTGTATGGAATCCGAGAGTTGAATTCCCTCGGATTCCACAATCTCCCCTCGCTTTACATGCATGACTGCACATTTGTCCACACCAAATTCCATCCTAATGGCACTACTGAAAGTTTCAGTTACCTTCAGTAGTTCCATCAGTTGCAAATTGTTGTGGGCAAGAAGTTTCAAATCATCCATGTAAAGAAGGTGAGATAGGACCTGACCACCTCTTCTCAACCGATAGCCTAGACCTGAATTCTCCAGCAACGTGCTTAGAGGATTCAGGGCTAAGCAAAACCACAGTGGACTCAAACTGTCGCCCTGAAATATTCCCCGTTTAATCCATATTGGTTCATCATTCCCTTGGATCGGTCGACATCCTGGATAGCAAAGGACTGTTTTCCTGGATAGCAAGGAAGGTGCGTAGAGTTGCATCTATTTTATACAACTCCAGCACCCTCTTGAGCCATGTATGGGGAACAGAGTCATAGGCCTTCTTATAATCTACCCAGCATGTCGACAGATCCTTGCGGGATCGACGAACCTGTTGGCTTATGGCCATGTCAATGAGGAGTAGCTCCTTAGTACCACGGGACCCATTCCTACACCCGTTCTGAGAGGCAGACATTATCAAATTTTTCTCTATATGTACATTAATTTTTGCTCTCAGAATGGATGTAAGAAGTTTATAGACCGTCGACAAACATGTAATCGGCCTATAATTCTTGGGTTCCGTGGGACTACCTGTCTTATGGAGCAGGTGGGTGATACCAGTTGTTAGAAACTGAGGTAGCGACCCAGAATCTAAAGATGACTGGAATTGCGATGCCAGAGGCGCGTGTGAGCTGCTGTACCATTTTAACCAAATTATTATTATTATTATTACTTTCGTCATATAATAAACTTTAGATCCTTTACATATTTTATTTATAACGCCTAATATACTTCACTAATCCCTTTTGCTATTTTTACTATCTTCAATGAAGATATTTGTTTAAAAATAAAGTATGCCAATAACCATAGAATACTGATAAAATAATCATAAAAGTAGTCGACCATTTTTTTCCCCCGAAATGTAGCATGCGCGAACTTCCCCCACCGCGCCAAATCTTTGGCACGTCTCCTGCCGCCGACTGTACGCGGGTAGCTTATGTTATGCATTAGCGCTTATGATATTTAGCTTTGACTTTTTATCCAAGGAGTGAAAAGTGTATGGGTAGAAGGGAGCATCCCTTGAAAAATAATTCTGTACTTTAAAACGGAAGAAGAAAAGTAAAAGCTAGTACACAATATAACAAGTAATATTCACTGCTATCAAAACTTCTCTTCGTCATCCGAATACGTACCAGCAACATAATCCTGGAACCACTTGCTGATGCCAGCGGAGTGTTTCCTGACCCAGTCGATCCTGAACGTGGCCGTGTCCACCAGCTTCTGAAGAGTCTGTGACATCGGCATCAACTGCTCTTTGTGTTGGAGCGCGAAGCTTTTTAGCTGGAAGGGGAAAAGATAATTTTGTTATTAAAACACACTTTGTCAGCAACTTTGTTCGTAAAAACGTTTTCATTAACCGTATTTGCGTTCGGGAAGCTGCGCGGTGTCGTCTTGTCCAATATACCAGTATCTCAAGACGAAAGTTTATGACCAGTGCGTGTTGCCAGTGATGACATAATTATGGCTCCGAACCGTGGTCGCTTACAATGGGCCTCATCAGAAGGCTTAAAGTCACTCTAAGGGCAATGGAAAGGGCTATGTTCGGAAATTTCTTGCGAGATCACATCAGAAGTGAAGATGTCCGCAGGAGTATCAAGGTTACAGACATAGCCCAAAGAATCGCTAAATTTAAGTGGCAGTGGGCAGGGCACATTGCTTGCAGAACAGATGGTTCATGGGGACGAAAGGTTCTGGAGTGGCAATCACGTACCGGAAGACGCAGCGTTGGAAGGCCTCCCACAAGGTGGACCGATGACCTGCTGAGGGTCGCGGGAATTCGAAGGATGCGAGACGCATGGGACCGGTCATTATGACGTCACTAGGGGGAGGCCTATGTCCAACAGTGGACGCCTTTCGGCTGAAATGATGATGAACCGTATTTGAGGGTAGTTTTGAGAATTTGTGTCAAGTTTCAAGTTTGTTAACCCTACGGGTAAGATTCTCCCATACAAGTTTTAACACCCTCTAGAATAGAATAGAATAAACTTTATTGTACACCAAAATAGTAACAAAACTTTTACACTAAACCACCAAAAAAAAACTACTTACTACTTACTTACTTACTTGGTTTTACTTTTACTTTTCCTCTAGATCGTTTTATGGGGTTAGTTTTGAAAAACGAATAATGAAAATCTTTTTCATTTACTTCTATGGGTTATTTATTTACACTAAAATGCAAGTATATTCCTCCAAAGAACGAAAATTTGAACACAAAAAAAATCCCCTTTTACAACCCCTAAATAGTTGAATTTTCAAACATCCCTTCAATATTCACGCCAACATTACAAGAGAAGCCTTGTACAAAATTTCACGTTCCTAGTCCCAGTAGTTTCGGCTGTGCGTTAATATGTCAGTCAGTTAGTTTCTCCTTTTATATATAGGTAATAATGTGATTTATATCATGAAGGAACTCGTGTTCAAGCAATGATAACCGCTCATATCGATTTCTAAATTTAAGCAAAGCTTGCCGAGGTCGGACCGTGAATGGGTGATCATCTTAACATTTCTCCGCGTCTCGGAAAGCACGTTAAGCTTTTGCTCCAGGCTTTCATTTGTAGATCTTTGGCAGTCGTTACGGATGAAGCCAGGAAATCAGACACCAGTCTTACCAAGCTGTACCTACCATATTAGGGTTTTTTTACGGTTTCTTTTTTAATTTGACGTGCGTATTTCACGCATTATAATAAATACTTGTATGAAAAGGACATTTGCGGGGGCTACGCGTGCGGAGCAATCCCGCATGCGTGATAAAATCCGCACGATATTAAAAACACCCTTATTCGGTTACTGGGTTCTGGAGGT
This sequence comes from Mythimna pallens, assembly GCA_961205895.1. Taxonomy (NCBI): domain Eukaryota; kingdom Metazoa; phylum Arthropoda; class Insecta; order Lepidoptera; family Noctuidae; genus Mythimna; species Mythimna pallens. The sequence goes on along the minus strand of OY540828.1, from coordinate 23,708,530 downwards.
CAGAGAGGCAGTCGCATTATTTAAAATATTGACATCCAGCTGCATCCGGTTTGTCTGGGCCGGCAGATACGATTGATGTGCCTATTACTATCAATCGAGCACATATCATTAAGACTTCGGCTTACTGCCAAAAAATCAATGAGGAAAAGCTCCAAATTAGTACAATACATAAAAAAAAAAACATTAACTAGTGCTTGACTGCGATCCCACCTGATTGTAAGGGTGGCAACGGCACACTGGCCACCGGCCACAACCACAAAAAGCCTTCAACGGCATATTTCCTATAGGTTTCATACATTTTATATGGATTCCCCGCACACGGTAGACGCCGTTGGTCGCCATATGCTACAAATCGCCTCTGCTCGCTTCTTGTGGCCCAAACTTGCCACAAAACGACGTCACACGCCTCTCGCGCATTTAAACCTTCTTGGTCAGAGTCCATTATGATATTGCGCGTATGGGTTAAAAAAAGTACCAGCTACCGGCCACATGAGGCTGTCGCCCGCTCCAGCTTCCTTTGTGGCCGCTTCTAGCTTTTCGTGGCGGCGTTTGTGGCTGTGGCATGTAGCCTAGGTGCGGCAACACTAAGCAATGATGCAATCGTTGATAGTGAATCGCACTAGTTTATTAGGAGTCTATTCACTCTAGCCTTGAAGACACCTAAATTATAATCGTACGGGAAGACCGCAGCAGGCAAATTGGTCCAGTCCTACGATGTACGCGGTATAAACGACGAGACGAAATGCTTAGTCCGGATCGTTGAGGTGTCAACAACGTAAGGGTGGGCATTTGCCGTACGTCGGGTTGTCCGGTGGTAGAAATGATATGGTGGAATCAACATACCCTGCTGAGTTCTTCCTCGGTAGAAATAAATCCGAAGGATCCACTCAAGACGGCGGGGAAGGTGAAGGCGTCCATGTCGGTGAACTTGTTGTAGACCTGGTGGAAGTTCTGGATGAGGAAGTCTTGTGCGAGCCGCGTGCCCAGCGGCGCCTCCACGCTCCACGCCGCCACGGCGTACTGCTTCGGGATCTCCGACAACGACTTTTCTAGAAGTCTGGAATTAATACCATTTTATTGATTAGCTTTAACCCGTGACTTCACTTGATAGAGTGACTGACAGTGAGCAGTTTTTTTAAGTTGTTACTTTAGTTTTTTATAATTTAGTTATTTCGCGTTAAGAAAATAGGGACTCATCGTTGTTGCTGGAGGACTGTGACTAGGCCACCTTTCGACTTAATGATAACGATGATAGCCTATGTCCTTCTGCAGACATGTTCCGACTAAACAGCAAATCATTTTGTTTTTAATGATATAATGCTTGACAGAAATCCTACCTGATGGTAAGCAGTGATAAAATCGTTGATGGTGAGGCGCACGAGCCTAGAAACAAAGCAATCAGCCTTATAATGTTCCCACTTCTGAGACTTAAGTCTCCTCTCCCGGGGATGGAATAGGCCGTAATTCACAACGCGGCCCCAGTGCATGTGGATGTCACATGTCTTCGAATTTTTGGTTCTAGGACATGCCAGTTTCCTCACGATGTTTTCCTTCACCATTTTGAAAGCAGTGGTGATGAATTAAGAGCCTATTCCTACTTCATTTATAATAGGACAGGAAAACAGCAGCAGGCAAATCGTTCCAGTCCTTTGATGTACGCGGTATAAACGACGAGGTGGAACGCTTAGTCCGGACCGTAGAGGTGTCAATAATGTATGGGTGGACACTCGCCGTACGATAATGAGAACTTACGTGGTGATCAGCGACTCTTCCCTGGTGCTGGGCAGGTTGTTAATGATGAGGCTCTTCACGTTGGGGTCCGTGGAGTTCATGAACACGTTCCACAGGAAGTCGAACTCAGTGCGGCCGCCGTGACGCAGCACCATGTTGTACACCAGCGAGCGCAGGTAGCTGGGGATGCTGGACACAGCAACGAAGGAAATTAGGATGAATTATGTCAAAGTACCACCGTTAACTTAGATAAGTTATTGAAACCGGCGATAAGGCGAAGATGGCGGGACCAGCGCGATTTCTACCGAAAACACTTGCCTGTACTGTTAATTATGGTCAGAGGTGTCACACTAAAAGCAATGCTAAGTTAGAATGTTTCACGTGCCGTGGAATAAGCCTGGGGAGCGAGTGTGCAAAAAAAAAATCCAATAAAAAAGTCATACGCGCGTGTATCATGTGCGGCGGTCCCCGTAGCGGAAACCGGATTATTACACGGGCAGTGTCGCTAGTTCAACTTTAACGGTGTGCATGTAGTTTTGTCGATGGAGAACTTGAATGTGTTATTACGTAGCAAAACTTTTGGATGGAACTGATACTGTGGCAATCGACATATATCTGAGTGGGTGTATCTGTGTATTCTATGCTTTCGTGCGCCAACAGTGTTCTTTTTGTGTGTCTTCAAGTGCACCAGTCCAGTCAGTGCAAGCATTTGTCTGTATTCGTGTAGCACGACTTAGGACTGAGGCAGGCGACAGATAAACATGGAATAACGGTTATTGATTCTTCTGCATTTATTGACAATCTTAATTTAAAAAACGGAAATAAAGAAATAAAGCTTTCTTGAATCGACATTTATTTATTTATTTATTTATTAAATACTCCATGCACAAACGTACAGCGGCGGACTTAATGCCTTAGGCATTTTCTACCAGTCAACCTTAGGGTGATGCAGAGACAAATAGTGGTAGGTGCAATAAAAGAGAGAGAAAAGGCGAAAAGGTACAAGAAAAGATATACTAATAAACCATAAATATTATACAATTATACAATACATATACACATTAATAAACTATCTACATATATATCTACACTAATAAAGTCAAACAATTAGTTCAAAGCGACAATTTGAAAACATTACCGCGGTCCTTTACATTTTCCAGTAGGTAATGAAAAACAGTTCAATGTTTTTTTTTCGGGTACCTACGCTGAAATATTAGGAAAAGGTCTCTTTACTTTATTCCAAGTTTATCTGTCGCCTTGTAAAGTAAGAAGCTCACGAATCGACGAACAAAACTTTGGTATTGTAGGAAATTTGTGTAGGCCGCAAGTATTCAAACTGTCAGATAATACTACTTACGGGTTATTATTAATATCGGCCTGTTTAGTCCAGTTGTCGAACTGCTCCCGTGCCCAGTTGAGGCAGCGCGGAGACTCCACGTAGCACTCCCACATGACGAGGTTCTCTATGAGGAAGGCTTCGTTGTCGTCCTTAGGCTTGGAGAGACCGTAGTTGACTCGTTCGAGCTGCTTGGCGAGGATTATTCGCATGTAATCCTAGAAAACGTAAAAGTAGGGTTAGGTACAGTTGATTGACGCATCAGAGAGCCAATATTCACATAATTTAATTAAACAATTACATATGTTGCTTTTGTACATTATATTGAAAAAACCTCATAAGGAAAAAACGGAACCCTTATAGAATCACTTTGTTATCCTTCTGTCTGTCTGTCTATCAAGACCCTTTATCTCGGGAACGCGTTAAGGTATCGGGTTGAAATTGAAACCATATACTCAGGTCTTCGGTCCCTTCAAGCTGTGAAAAAATCAAACTTCAAAGTTAACGAAAAACAAAATATGGGGAAGAAAAATAATTGGTCTAAATATTACAAATCCTATCGATTTACATATCAACAGTTGTCTAAAAATAATAACAACACCATTAAAATGGGAGTTTAAGCTGGATACATGGCTGTTTTGTTTTTTTTTTTCTAAAAGTTTTCATCGTAGACTTTGCTGTATAATTTTGTCGTTATTTTAATCAATAAACAGCAGTAGTAATATGCGCTGAAAGGAAACGTAAAACAAAACTCCATTTACAGTGAAAAGAAGTATCTGAAGAGAAAACACTGTTATTTACAATTTCGCGTAAATAAACTGTTTTTCTTTCTTTCTTTCAATGTATTGTAAAACATCTACATTGCCAAGAAATAATAATAAATAAAAATAATTATACTATGAAGACATAACTCAAAAGACTGTACGTGAGCAACTAGCATCAATGAAAAGAATAAATGAAATTGAAATATAATCAACAAAACATCCTATTTTTACAATTTTTTATGGAGTCCTTTATAAGATTTCAAATTAAAATTATAAAATCATAATTATTTAGGATTGATTGGTCGTTTACTTTTTCTGCATTTTTTGGGTAACCAATGGGCATGATTCTTTTTAAAGGGTCTGGCTGGGTTTGAACTCGTGATTTAAAACTCGAAGTCAGGACTGTTAGTACTGCCCCCCTAGCCAAATTACAACCGTTTCGTTTAGATTCTCTTTTCGTCGATCGCCTCGAGTTGGCCACGCCTCCGATTCTTTTGTTCTGACGTCATCTCAACGCTCAGTCACGTGGTCAGAACAAAGAAATAGGAGGCGTGGCCGACTCGGGGCGATCAACGAAAAGAGAATCAAAATGAAATGGTTATAACTTGGCTAGGGGGCTGGGCCGCCACTGTACTACAAATATGACTGATTCAGTTCAACATACCTGGAAATGCACATAGCCTGACGTCGCTCTCATATTATGTTTCAAAAACGCCATATTGTTCAACAACAAATCCCACACCATCTTGGAGTCTTCCCCGTTGATGACGCAGGTGGTCAAGCCTAATGCGTAGCTGTAGTCCAGCTGGGACACCTTGGCCAGGTTGAAGGCGTCGTCAATAAGCTGTGACTTCGTTATGGGGGACTTTATGCTGCCAGCTTTCAGGGCTTCGCTGAGCAGCTGCCAGTTTTTCTTGTCGTAATTTACTCTGTAGTATCCTAGGGAACAAGGATTGGTGTTATTATAGTGTATTCGCGTTCCTTTTCCTTAAAGTTTTTGGGCCCAGTAGGTTGCCACGTTTATAGCGGCGTCAGTGGTATTTTTAGGTCCTCCAAAGTGCAGGTGTAGGGTCTTAGGGCACTCTAATAAGTGGGTCATCGTATGGTCAAGAGCACTGCACTAGCACTGGATGTCCGAGGGGTCTATAATCCCCCATTTTGCCAGGTTGTGTTTGCAACGGCCAACTTGCGTGCGTGTTCGCGTTAAGAAAATAGTAATTTATCTATTTATTAGTAGTTTATTTATTTATTTATAGCTTAGTTTGTGATTTGTCGGTGGGTGTTTATTGTGTTTTTTTTTTTGAGATGGGAAATCATTCAATGACTTCTCTCGCTCTAGGAAGGAGCGTGAGAGCGAGTCAAACATTTACTGACTAAAACCACACCTATATCCTTCAGTTGCACTTTTATTCTAGGACCACCGGTTTCCATTTCAGAAATTCCCCGCGACCCTAACGGGCATCGGTCTTGCTGGGCTCCTACGGTTGCTGAAATCTCTTGGTGGCGCCGTCGACGACTGCGGCTCGGTCCGGAAGTGGCATGTATGTGTGGTGTAAAAGTTGTGCTTGTGACTTGTGAGGTTATGGGTGTGTGTGTGTATTGTATGTGTGTTAAACTTACCTGTAACTGTTTAACCGTTTCTCCGTACCTTAATAAGAAAGTGTCAGGAGCCCTTTTAAGACCATTTGAATAAATGACTTACCGATAGCATCAACATTGACGTACAACGCTTGAGTCGCGTTGATGGGCATGTTGACAGTACTGATGCGTCCTTTGAGCCAGGACTTGGGCTTGGTGGTCCAGGTGTCAAGCGGTGAGTCCACGATGGTGTAGCTGATGGGAATGTGCCACAGCTGGTCTATCATCTTCTGGTATGGGTCTGTTGCCGAGGTGAAGAGGCGCTGTGGGAGGATTAGTGTTTGTTTTTCATTTTGTTAAGTAAATACGAATGATTTTATTGAAAGTGAGACAAAGTGCACCAAATAAAACATGTTCGTTTTGCTTATGTTCTAGAACAACTCATAATATTTTTGGAAATGAATAAAAATAATAATTATATTCCACAACTTTCACACAACGCCACCTAGTCTAAAACTAAGCAGAGCTTGTTAGAGCTTATGAGTACTAGACAACTGATAAACACTTATATGTTTCTAAATACATACATATTATAGATAAATTACACTCAGACACAGAACAATTAATGATCCTGCTTGTCACATAAACATTTGTCTTGCGTGGGAATCGAACCCACTACCTCCGGCATAGTAGCCAGGACAACTAACCACTAGACCAGCAGGCCAGAACCAAATCTGATTCTAAAATTTAATTTTAATAAAAATTGGGCAAGTGTGAGTGTGTGTGAAGTGGGCGAACTCGCACACTGAGGGTTCCGAATGAAGTCTCAAAGATTTTTCTGAATCACAAGAAAAGTATTTTTTTTGTGACGTAACTAAAATTTTACAGTTTTCAGATTTTTTTCTATACTAGTGCTATGAGAACCTGGCTTCATGGCAAATTTCAGGATTCTAGGTCAACGGGAAGTACCTGAATTTTGATTCCACTTTGATTGATTAAGCTGCGGGCAAAAGCTAGTAGTCAGTAAAAGTCTGACACTCCCTCTCGCTACACCCAGAGCGGAAGTTGTTTGATTTGCCATCTCTAAAAAAACTCTTCCTATTATAAATTCTTTACCTGCTCAAACTCCACATGTCCTTTCTCATAGTTCCTGTTGACCTTGACGACAGGATACCCCGCCTGCTTGGTCCACGAGTTCATGAAGTCAACCACGTTCAGGTCCTTGAGTGAGGGGTCAGATACAGTCGCCTTGGCCATGGCGGCCCATAGGTCGTTCTCTTCGGCGTTACTGTATTTCCTGAAAAGGGACATCTTGTAATATTGTAATACTAGCTTTTGCCCGCGGCTTCGCTCCCGTCAACTGACTACTCTACCCTACTCTAGCCTACTCTACCCCACTTTACCCTACTCGATAAAAAGTACCCTATGTCCGTCTCTTGGTTCTAAGCTACCTCCCACCAATTTTCAGCAAAATCGGTTCAGCTGTTCTTGAGTTATAAACAGTGTAACTAACACGACTTTCTTTTATATATATAGATTTTCTCCACCATTAGCAGAATCGTCTCAAAATTCACCGTCAATACTATATATTAATATATATATGTATATATTATTGTATGATTCGATTCGAAGTGAGAAAGCGTACGGTACGGACGTGTCGGTAACAATTTTATAAAAATAAATAGTGCTTTAAACGAAAGTGAAACCAAGTGCTCTTTACCTAAGTTCACAATCAGCAAAACTCAGTTGGCGCGACTTTAGTCGTTTATTTGATATCCATCAAAACACTCAACCGAACGCAGCGTCAATCGTTACTCCTCACCCCCTCGGGGAAAAGAGACGGGCTACAAATATTCATCTCGCTCCCGTCGTGTTGCTGCGCGAGCGCGCTTCCTAATATAATACATTTATTTTGTATAGCGATAACGACAATCACTATGAGCGTCGTTCGATCGCCACCGCCGTCGCCTACTACGTGTATCGAAGGCAATAGAGACTCGATTGCAACGATGAGTGGTATTGCTACGTCTGAAAAGATTGGTGGTTCGCAACCAGACCTGCGAAAGATTGCGCTATCTGACAATAGCAACCAGATAACTTTCCGCTCCAAGCGGAAACAGCCACATGATGACTTTGGTGCACAATTCGAAAAATTTCAAACTAAAATGGAATTGCTAATCAAGGATATGGCGAGGACTCAAACTGAAAATATTAGTAAAATATCCCAGGATGTATCAATAATAAAGGAGCAAATCAGTCTGATCAAGGTAACAACTGATCTTCTGTCCTCAGAACAGGTCAAAATAAAATCTGAGTTATCTGACATCTCAGGCTTTAGAGTTAACATTGAGGAAAAAGTCGTAGCTATAGAAAGCGAAATAGCATCACTAAAAGCTGGTCCCGCTACCGCACTAAATACTTCTTGGCTTAGCTATGAAGATTTTGTTTCGGAGACCTATGAACGATCTCAGAGGGAGAAAAATGTTATTATACGAGGAATAAAAGAGATACAATCATCTAACTTCGAAGAGAGACGCACCCATGATAGTGAAGAAGTAAGGAAGGTACTGAAAATGGCTACCACAGACTACATGGAACCAATCAAAACTATAAGACTAGGAAAGTATAATCCTGATACATCGAGACCTATAAAAGTTATATTTTCTACATCTGAAGCAGCAAAATTGATTTTACGCAATAAGTCTAACATAAAATCTGTTGAAATTAAAATCTACTCTGATGAGACACCCTACCAACAAAAGTATCGGAACAATCTCAAAGACGAAATGAAACGGCGACTAGCAGGAGGTGAAAAAGATCTCACTATAAAGTATATCAAAGGAGCACCTAAAATTACGAAACTCCAGCCAAAAAACTAGCTACAAAAGATACAGATGATACAACCCCAAGCAACACTACTCACGAAATAACAGATTCGTATAGCAATTTAATTAAAAATACCAAATCACTTAAATTTCTTTACGCTAACGCACGTAGCATAGTTAAGCCAGGTAAACTTGATGAATTAAACTGCATTATACAATACAGCATATCTAGCCCTATACATGTGATTGTCTTATCGGAAACGTGGATCAAGTCAAATTCTGAAGCCAAAAGTTTAAAACTGCCAAACTATACCCACTATTATAATATAAGAGAGGGTACCAGAGGAGGCGGAGTATCCATATTTGTTCATGACTGCCTAAAACACAATTACTCAGAAGAACTATGTAAAGAAGACAATCATTACTTATGGGTTCATTTAGATAAATACTCGTTGGATATTGGCGCTATATACAAAACTCCAAAATCAAATAACAATAGATTTCTGGAAGAATACTCACAACAACTGATGAGGAAGAAAAGATGTTTGGTTTTTGGTGATTTTAACTACGACCTGCTTAATCCTAATCGATCAATAAATAACTATACAAAAACTCTGCAAGAAAATGGATACGTAATCTTGAACAAAATCGATACAAAATTTAGTACCCGTGACACACAAACAAAAAAATCAATTCTTGATCACGTTTCATCCAACTTGAAAAATCATAAATTTCATGCAACTATAGTGGAATCCCCGATGTCAGACCACAAGCAAATATATCTGGAAGTGGGCAAATATATGCCGGAAACAAAAAAGAAAACTAAGTATTATGCTATAGATTACACAGCATTATACCTTACAGTAGAAAATGCAATCTCCAATATTTTAGATAGTGACTACGATAGCCTAGAACATATGATAAAGAAAGCAGTAAATGAAAATAGAATACCAAAATTTAAAATCCTTAACACGCTTAAATCAGACTGGATTAACAAAGACATAATTCGAATGATAAACAAAAGAAATCAGCTATGGTCAACTTACAAGAATAACCCCAACGATGCTTCAATAAGAAAAAAATTTATAGCCCTGCGAAATGCCGTATCTGAACAAATACAATCTACCAAAAATAACTACTATCACAAAGCTTTCAAAAACTGCGAAAAAAAACCTTTAAAGATGTGGAAGTTAATCAAAAACTTAGCTGAGAATAAAACAAAGTCGTGCTCTGCTCCTTCAAAATTAGATACAGAAACGGGTTCAACCACGGACATTACAGAAATATGCAATTTTTTCAATACTTTCTTTGCTTCTATAGGGTCTATTCTAGCTAACAAAATAAAAAAGGATAAGAATATAACACATACGCTGCCAGGCAGTCACACAGCAAGGTCTAGTACCTCTAGCACATATGAACTACTTCAACTATCTCCAACTACAGAAGAAGAAGTAGGAAAAATCATTGATAACCTTAATCCCAATACTAGCACAGGCTTAGACGGGATTGGATGCAAAACCATAAAATGCGTCAAAAACTTGATTATACACAAACTTACCTCTAGTATCAACTATTGTCTACAAAATGGCTTCTTCCCTAATTCTCTCAAGGTAGCTAAAGTGATTCCAATATTTAAGTCAGGAATAAAGTCCGATCCAGGCAATTATCGCCCCATATCTGTCCTACCGATAATTTCTAAAATTTACGAGAAAATACTACATAAACGCTTAGATACTTATCTCAATGCTATTAACTTCTTCTCTAATAAACAATATGGCTTCCGAACAAAATCCAATACACTAACTGCTACAATCGATCTTGTGACCAACTTGAAAAACAATATTGATGAAAAACGCATAGCTCTCGGTATATTTGTCGACTTAAAAAAGGCATTTGATACAATTAGCCATAACCTCCTTCTCCAAAAATTGTACGATATCGGCATTAGGGATACTGCCCTCGACATGTTTCGGTCATATCTCACTAACAGACAGCAAACTGTGCGCATTGGGGATACGCAAAGTGATAGTGAAACTTTAACCTACGGCGTACCGCAGGGCTCTATTCTTGGCCCGTTGCTGTTCATAATATACATAAACGATATACATAGCCTAAATCTGACGGGTGACATAACACTTTATGCTGACGATACCAGCTTATTCCTGTTTGGCAACGATATTGAACTGATTATTAAACAAGCACAGCAAGACTTAGACACTCTCTCTAAATGGTTCCAAGTTAGTTTGCTAACTGTCAATATAATTAAAACAAACTACATTATTTTCAGTGCTAAGAATAAAACAATAGGAAATCACTCTACTTTGTACATAAATAACGAACCTATAAACGAAGTTAGTTCCGAAAAATATCTTGGACTCCATCTAGATAAACATCTGACGTGGCAACCACACCTAGACAAACTAAGATCTAAACTTTCCTCTGTTATGGGAGCGCTTCGAGGCATCGTTCGCTGTCTGCCAAAATCTGTTAGGTATATTATATATAATTCCATGGTAAAACCTCATATTGACTACTTAATAGAGATTTGGGGCACTGCAGCTAAAACAAATTTAAAGCAAATCGAAACATGTCAAAATAAACTAATCAAACTACTATTTCATTACCACTACCTAACTCCCACAGAAAAGATATACAAAGAAACTAAATTAATGACACTTTCACAAATATATACATATAACACATGCATATTAGTATTTAAACTACTAAACAAAGATATACACTCTAAAATTACGTTTACAAAGAAAGGACAAACACAAAAGCGCATCACTAGACGAAAAAACAATATCTGCCTGAGACGACCTCGAACCAACTACGGAAGAAAAAATATACTATATGAGGGAGCAGAATTATACAACAAATTGCCTAATGACATAAAAGAGATCCAATCCTACACGTTATTCAAAAAAACCTTGAAACACCACATCTTGAAAGATTTTTCCCGTTTTAATTAAATTAAGATGTAAAATTATATAACCGAATTAATTTAACAAGCAAGCTTAAATTAAAAAACATAGATAAAAAAGTTAGATACAACAAAAAAGTAATTGCTATCGACTTGCCTTTAAGAAACGATACGTAATGAGTTCATAATACAATAAATATGTACTTTTTTTCTTGTTACCCTCATGACATTGTAGAATTTTGTGTTTAGATCATTTAATACTTACTAGTATAATTGAGTACCTACATTTCTCATGTCAACATGTTTAGTATTTATGAATAACTTGTATTTCTCATGTTAAGTGAATTGTATTCTTTTTGAGAAATAAATGTCTTAAACCGTATTAAATATATATGATTTGACCATTACATGTTTGCTGTATGGACTTTAAAAGAGACTTTGACGCCTGAGTTTGTTTCGGTGTTTCTTCTCAGAGTAGTCAGCTAGGAAACACCGGCTTCATCTAGTTTAAATTGTAAAAAAAAATTACGTGTTAAAGTGTTTTTAAAAAACGTATTTGCAAAATAAATATCATTTATACTTTTTTACTCTTGTTTTACAAATAATATTTTCTTTTTATGCACATACCATATTGTCTCTACACCACCCTAGGTTGACTGGTAGAGGATGCCTAAGGCATTAAGTCCACCTTTGTACTTTATGTTGCATGAAGATTAAATAAATAAATAAATGTTGTTTTTACTAACGCAATATTGTTAATTTTGAAAATCGTAATCGCTATTTTTTTATTGATTTTATATTTTTACTTTCGACATTTGTAATGGTGGAATCTGGATTTATTAGTTTTATATTAATTAATTTGATTACCTACAAACACCACATAAAAGGGAAATTGCCAAATATTAATATTTGAAAGTATTTTCAAATATAACAAGTATAACACATCCTCTCGCATCGCCCTAGAGCGTGAAGTCATTTGATGATTTCCCATCTCAAAAAAAAGGTAGGTAATTAGGTAAATAATCGTCTTTTTACTTGTCTCCAATTTGAATTGCATCTGTCATGTTCTATTTCTGCACTATCCTAAGGTCGACTAGTAGAAAATGCATAAGGCATTAAGTCTAGTTCTGCAGTGTCTTTTACTTGTGCATAACCAGAATCAACCAGACTTACCTACCAGAATATCAGCGCTACGTTATTTATTATTTTAAATATCGTAGCATATTATGTGCATTTTTAGCCTTGCAAAGATTTTTGTTTTTTTTTTTTTTTTTTTTATCATTTCGTATGTATTATTTGGTTTTATTATGTGTATAAGGCAAAAACATATTTTTTTCTATTTTTCATAAAATATAAATAAATAAACATAGAATATTGTATTTTGAGCTTGAATACTAGTCTAGTTTAGACATATTTACTAATACTATAGTCAGAGACTCGCAGCAGACCTGGTGTGTGAATGTTTGTTACTTCATTACGCTCGAACGACTGAACGGATTTCTATGAAACTTGGTATACAGGTAGAACATGCCCTGGAATAGCTCATAGGATATATACTTTTATCCAGGGAGTATGTTCTTTTGGGTAAATTTTCTTCTATAACGCAGACGAAGCCGCTGGCAGCAACTAGTACTTACATATGCCAGAAATTGTTTTTTTTTACAACTTTCACAAAGCCGTCTAGTCCCAAGCTAAGCAGAGCTTGTGTTATGAGTACTAGACAACTGATAAACATACTTATATATTTCTAAATACATATATACATATTATAGATAAATTACACCAAGATGTAGAACAAATGATTGTACTTATCACACAAACATTTGTCCTGGGTGGGAATCGAACCCACGACCTCCGGCATAGCAGTCAGGGCCACTAACCACTAGGTCAACAGGCCAGTCATCAATTAAATAACACTCACCACTGATTCAAATAAATAACAAGTCCCTTATGGAACAGTTCCTCCGATATCGTATGATTCAGCATCCTGATGAGATTGGCTCCCTTAGTATACGATATCTCGTCGAACTTCTGCGATATTTCCGAAGCGTCCTCCACTTTGCGAGAGACAGGTGAGGTGTTCTTGAGTGCGTCGGAGCGTAGGAGGTCCATCTTGTCGCGAGAGAAGGATTCGAACATGTTCCATTCGGGTTCCACCTGGAAAATGAATTATTTACATCGGCATACATCCTAGAGATGAACAAGCACGTTCATGGAAAATATTTGTCAAAATACTGGAGAGTTAAGACAAAAGTTCGTTGCGGCGCTGCATTGGCATTATGCCGTTTAACAGAACTATTAAAACATACAGCGCTAAGATAGCTTTTAGAGGATACTTTTTTCGCGACCAAAATGTCTTAAGCGCCATGAATTTCGCGGCACTTACGCGTTTCGTTAAACATAGTGTAATGTTCAAGGTGTATGGATTACACTACACCTTAGTCGATTGAAGTGAGTGTTCGGCACGCGTAATCTAGTGCGTAGTACATTTATATCGATGATTATTTAGTTTAAATGTGTTAAGAGTCTATCTTACAAGTCACGAAATAGAACAAAATTTATATCAATATACAACATTAGTTTATATAGTTATATAGTTTTATTTAACCTCCGTGAGTGTGACCGTGGCATCACCGCAGGACCTAACAGAATACCAGCGCTGCGTTATTTATCGTTTTAAATATCGCAGCATATGCTGAGTTAGGCGCCTTTTTGACCTTGCACAGATCAGACAGTTATTTTTTTTCTTTTTTATAAGTACTTAACTTTACTCTATTTTAATACCAAAGTATTCTACTGTTTTTTTTTAATTTTACTGTATGTGTGAGGTACGAATAAACGTTTTTTCTTTCTTTCTTTCTTTTCTTTCTTCTTTCTAGTTTTAGTTTATGTGAAACCCGAAACACTGTCTAGTATTTTTATGTAAAAAATCTATGTACGTTTCATAATTGTATCATGAAAAATCACAAAGTTATAAGCTTGTTATGTTACCTGGTTGTCCGCACAAATACATGATCACCGGGCCATCCAGGTGACTGAGGGGTTGTTTTGCTCCCGCACCCAGCTATGCCCTGGCGCCTAATGTTTACTATGACTTGACGTGACCTGTGTTGCACTAAGTACTAAGTACCTAAGTGTCGGTGGTGTCTAACTTATGACTTTTTATAAAATATTTTTGGAATAAAATATAACATGGTATAAAAATTATTGAAAACAATTCAGTTACCGATTCTGAACAAACTATATTCAGCTTTAGCATAAACTAAAAATAATGTTGTATAAATAATCAGCCTCATAATGTTCCCAATGCTTAGGCCTCCTCTCTAGGAAAGAGGGCTTAGACCACCAAGCGAGTATGTGGCGACATCTATAGCGCCACGTAGGAACAAAAATTTTCGAAATCCTGCATCGCGCGTTCTCCGTGCAATTTGAACATATACAATAGCCCGCAGATCTGAGCAGTTCCCTGAACAGACATAGCATTCTTCTGGTCGGAGTTTGCGGGACTACACTCTGCTCTGCATACCTCTAAAGGTACAGATGATGAGTTTTGATTAAATTTCAACTCCCTAGAAGTAAGACGGTCACGCGATCAGATGGCAGTGGTATGTATTTAAAATTCTTAGGGGGATTATTGATGATCCTGATCTGCATAATGAAATATGCAATCTGTTCGTCCCAGACAATTAGGTACTGTCGTGGCAGAAAACATCGTTTACTGGCCGTTCCAACTTCCCGTACTATTGTACATTCCAAGTCGCCTATTCCTCGGACAATAGCCACCATTAACTCTCTCCGGAACTCAAACACAGGTCTTGATGTTTTTGCGGATGAATGGAAGATGATAATGTCAGAATGTTTGAATTTTAAATGTTTAATAAAATTAGGTATAAGTTTAAATAGTGTAATTGGCTTCGGCCGTTCTATTTAAAATAAAATAAATAAATGATGGTTCTCACATGGTCCACTCCGACATACTCGATGTAAGTGGCGAAACCCTCGTTGAGCCAGAGGTCGGTCCACCACCTCATGGTGACGAGGTTGCCGAACCATTGGTGAGCTAACTCGTGAGCTATGTCAATGGCCACGTTCTGCTTGTCGCGGGGTACGCTTTCGGCTTCGTCGAAGAGCAGGGTTGTTTCTCTGTAGAATGGAATTCAAATATTTTTAATTCAAGGAGACAAAGGCAGATGGTGAAAATAAATATATTTTACTTCAACTCAATAAGGATCAATTACATAACAGCAAATCCGAAGAATAATTTTTACAAAGTACATCGTATGTGTAATAATTTACTGAGCATTTAATTTTTTAAATTATTAAAATCCGTCAAGAAATGGTGGATTTATTAGGGTTTTTCTGAACGGCAACTTGGAAACGCGCTCTCTCGCTGGACTATTTACGATGACGTCATTTGTCATGATCCGTGCGACGAACGGCTTGATCGTATTCATTCGCCGGTGGAGACCGATCATGACAGATGACGTCACAGTGAGTCGCATCATTCTCGGGCGCGTTTCTGGAACTAATACACTAAAATTGCTGTATCTTCGTCATTGTTGGTCCGATTTAAATAATTTCTTCACAGTATTTACTGTATTTTTTTGACGCTATATATCTGCATACTCCAAAAAAATCATGACTCATCCTCATGGCGCATAGGTGAATTTGGTCAAGAACTTGCTAGTTCAAATAAAGATTATTGAATAGACAAGAAACCTTAAAGTACGTCTAATTTAATATGTAATAAAAATAAACCTATAATCGATCATGGAAGTTCTTCAACCATGGAAGTAAACCAGAAACTATCCAAAGTACCTACTGACAATTTGAACATGTTTTAACCCCTCGCGCGCAGGAGGGTATTAATATTACCACGTAATGGCGCGTTTTTACATAAACACCAAAAAAAAAAAAACTTTTTAGGTTTTTTCCAGGAAAAAACGAAGATATAGAGACTAAAATTTTCAGCCGTATAGGTCATTCAAGTTGTACAATCGGCGCTCGAGGGGAATAAGCAATAAGACCCTAATCAATAGAAATGGCGTAACTACTCGTAAAAAACCGGCCAAGTGCGAGACTGAATCACGCACTGAGGGTTCCGTATCAATACATAGTTCAATTCACGAATGGAGTCTCGAAGATTTTTCTGAATCGCAAAAAAAGTATATTATTAGTGACGTAACAACAAAACTGCAGATTTATTCCTTGCTTTTTGTCAAATTTCAGGAATCTGGGTCAACGGTAAGTACCCTATGAATATGGTTTTAATGTCAACTCGATACCTCCATGCGTTCCCGAGATAAAGGGTCTTGACTGACAGACAAACAGACGAACAACAAAATGATCCTATAAGGGTTTAGTTTTTTCCTTTCGAGGTACGGAACCCTAAAAAGTGAATAAGACCATATCAGTGGCGTAACTATAGTAGAGAAATAGTAAATGATAGACAGTTATACCGTGATAACCTCTTCAATACGACATACAGTTTTCTGATAGACAACGTCTTAAGACGTCATTAAAAAATAATCACTATCTGCGTTAAATATATTTGTACAACTTCAACTATCATTTCCGGTGATAAAAAAAACTAGTAAATTATAATTACCCTGTGCTAAGTGGTTGTTAACGGCCTTAAAATGCGTCAAAACTCATAACTGTTTAGATAAAGGTAGCTGTTAAACCATTTCCACTGGCATTGAAGATGTAAACCATGTAATATAGAGATGACCTTGTCTAGAACTGTAGCATTCACGATCCTTTCTTTTGTGGGGCAAGGACTTTTTTGCACACCGGGTTATTGAAACTTGGATGAGGTTTAACCCTTGTAGAATCCTTACAGAATCACTTTGTTGTCCGTCCGTCTGTCTGTATGTCTGTCTGTCAAGACCCTTTATCTCGGGAACGCGTGGAGGTATCGAGTTGAAATTAAAACCATATACTCAGGTCTGCGGACTCTTGAAGCTGTAAAGATATCAAACTTGTGAGTTAACGAGAAAAAAAGTTACTTCGGTTTATGTGGCAAAAAACGTACATTTCGACACTCGAGGAAATCTAAATTCATAGGGTCGAGGAAATCTAAATTCATAGGGTACCTCCCGTTGACCCAGAATCCTGAAATTTGGTATAAAGCAAGGACTTATAGCACAAGTATAGGAATAAATCTAAGAACTATAAATTTGTTGTTACCTCACATTTTTTTTTTTTTTTGCTATTCGTAAAAATCTTCCGAGACTCCATTCCGGAATTGAACTATGTATTTACATAGGTAAGTTTGTACGGATCCCTCATAGCACGAGTCCAACTCGCACTTGCACAGTTTTTTTTTAATTTTTATAAACTAGTGCTAGTATAGTGCTAGAGGTAGTCAATTTATGTGCAAAATCCGTACTAGCAAGAACCAGTCTATATGCATTTAAGCGGATGTTGCGAAATTACTTTCTGCACAAATAGTAAAGTCGTCTCAATAACCCCTTTCTTTTACTTTATATAAATATATATGTATATATTATATTAAATTATATATGTATGTTTATTTTGTATATATATATATACATACTTTTAAAGTTTTATTTTCTTAATATTCTTCTGCATTTTTATGCACCTGCCACATTTTCTCTTCACCACCCTAGGTTGACTGGTAGAGAATGCCTTTGTACTTTTGTGTTGCATGAAGTTTTAATAAATAAATAAATAAATAAAATAAATATATCATTTTATATTGACTTTCTTCGCTCTGCATGCCTGCCTACTACAACTCGTTAAAAGGCGTTAAAAACGTTGGCATATCGCTACGGTGCCGAGTTAAAATTCTACTGCGATTAGATTGATTTTACGCACGCTCCAAGAAATGTGTTTGAAATATTATTATTTTTTACTAATTTGAAATATAAGAGCAGTGGTGGCCGAGTGGTAACGGCCCCGACTTACGAGTTGAAGGTCGCGGGTTCGATCCCAGCCAGGCGCATTACTTTGTGTAAATTATTTCATCACCACTGCTCTCAAAACGGTGAAGGAAAACATCGTAAGGAAACCGGCATGTCCTAGAACCAAAAATTCGAAGACATGTGACATTCACCAACCCGCACTGGGCCCGCGTGGTGGATTACGGCCCATTCCCTCTCCTGGAGAGAGGAGGCCTGAGTCCCAACAGTGGGAACATTAAAAGGCTGATTATGCTATTATGCTATATAATTTGAAATATTAGGTGACTTTCAAAAAGTGGCTGGGACATGAGAAGCTGAAGACGGAGGACTGGATTTAGTGTTCCAGTTTTGGAAAAGCCTTCTATGTTTTTACCCACTCTAGCAATGAGTAGTGGTGGCCCAGTGGTAACGGCCCCGACTTACGAGTATTAGGTCATAGGTGTAATTTACCGTAGGGGCCCAGCAGGGTCGAAGCCTACTGGGGCCAAGGGTCTGATTCTGAAAGGAAGCCTCTGCCCAGGTATGAATGGTAACTAAGGAACAGGAGTGGGTTTTATTTTGAGTCTGACAATCCCTCTCGCTCCTACCAGAGTGAGAGAACGATGTTATTTTTTTTTTTTGGTTGTTATTCGATGATTTCCTACCTCAAAAAAAAAAAAACGACTACAACAATTATATCTAGAGTACACATTGTATAAAAAGTTATGTCACGCGAACAATGAGGTAAATAGAATGACGTAAATAATTATAGAATTTCCTGATGTTTATAAAGTGTTACGTGAAGTATGGTTGACAGAGTTCAATTACTTTTTGACTTCATTATTAAAATTGGGGATTATATGTAAGACTAGAACAGAATCTATATATATAAAAGAAAGTCGTGTTAGTTACACTGTTTATAACTCAAGAACGGCTGAACCGATTTGGCTGAAAATTGGTGGGGAGGTAGCTTAGAACCAGGAGACGGACATAGGGTACTTTTTAACGAGTAGGGTAGAGTAGGGTAATTTTTTTTTTTACTAAATCCCGCTTTTGGGCAGAACAACGTCTGCCGGGACCGCTAGTATATTCATAAAATATTTAACACCTCTTAAACCGTATTTTTAGGGAAGTTTTGAAAACTTTTAATTATATTTAGTAGGTAGTTTTTTATTTTAATTATAAGAGACTTTATAGAAATAGCACTTGTTAAACTCGTTAAAAAATAAACGGCCCGTTTTGACATTTGAGAAATGCTCTAGAATGTAACTTGGAACGAAACTGAAGGAAACAATAAAATAATAATTAATTACATAAAGTGTTTTAAAATAATACATACATTTTTTTGGCGCGTTAAATATTTAAGGAATATATTGCGAGTGTTCTTTGTGCATATTTAAGTATTCGTTTTGACATATGTCAAAATAGGCCTTTTATTTTTTGGCAACTTTTGTTCTTAGAGGTAGGGGATTGTAGTGGAACATTGAGTGTTGTGTAGTCCCCTTCAGGACTGGTTTAGGGGATCTTAGTGGAACGAGCTCCGAAATAAAACTTTGGGCTGATGCCCAAATCAGATAAAACACCCGTCTGGTCGGACGATCCTCCTTTTTCAACGAAGATTTGCGGGACTTTACACCCTTTTCCGCATACCTCTAAAGACCTAAATAATGGCAATGATAACTCGCTGGCTTATAGTCTATGGACATCATAAAACCTTGAAATATAATAAACAAACTCACCTAAAAGTAACCAACCCCCAATTCTCCATAGCTCCACTCGAAAAATCAGGAATAGCGATTAGATCTATCTTATCCAGCGCGTATGGCACTCCAAAGACATCTTCATAGTACTCCAAAAGCTTCGGAGTAATCGTAGACGCGTATTTCGCTTTCCCAATCAGTTCAGGTCTCGTCCAGATCTTGATAGGAATGGTGACGTTGTCTTTACTGGTGTAGCTGGTCTCTAAGGACTTGAAGTCAGAGAGCACGTAGGCGACTAAGTATGTCGACATGCTGACTGATCGGTCGAAGTGAGTCCATTGCCAGCCGGGTTGATCGGGACTGTGGGAAGAGATGATTTATTTTAGTGTTGTCTACTTAATGAGATGGTCAGCAAAAAGTCCTTTTTGGACTTTACGGGTCAACGTGTGTGATCAAGATTTCTTGTGCAATTTCTTTAAGGTCAGGCATCAGGGTAGCCTGTTTTACGTTTTATTTTGCAATTTGCAGTTCAGTATCGTAGTATAGTAAGGTAAAAACATATTTGCGGTAATGACATTTATGTATTTAGGGAATTCGATCCCGCATCAAAATCGTGAAGCTATCCCGTGGCTCCCGCGGGATTTTCGGGATTGGGATGTTTCAAATATTTTATTAATTTAAAGGCAGATTCTCAATTTCGAGTTTTTTGAATTTTGCAGGTCACAGTGCCATTCTGAACTGCAAAATGCAAAAAACTTAAGACAATTTGAATTTCCAGAGGTATAAATAAAATATTTTACTTTATATCTATTTGATTTAGGAAGATTGTTCCTTTCCACTTCCGATTTAGGATTCGTACAACACAAAATAGAAATTCAAAATTTATTTAGCTGTGAGGTGAAAAATTTAAAACCAAATTATTTCCCATAAGTACAAATTCTACTGAAAAGTCACTAGTTCCATGGAAATCATATTTTAATTAGACTTTGCTGGGTTTAACTACTAGTTAATCGAACGACGCATCTCGTCTAAACCGGGATCCCGCATGAGTAATCCCGCATTTTAGGTCCCGCACTTGCGGGATTGAATTCCCTATATGTATTTACACAACTATACTCATTAAAACCATAACTCTCTAACTTCGATACGCAGTTGCAAAATGTAAAAAAACTTTCGATTTTAATTTCGCGTGTTACCCTGGAATGGTCCAGGGTATCTGGTCATCTTAAATCGACTTAGATGTCAAATATGTACGTATTTTTTTTTAAATTTAGCATTAGTATTATATTTAAGACTAAATTTATTTTCAAATAAATCTAACAAATGTTTTTTTAAATGCTCGCAATTTCATGCAATCAACATGGATAAATATAGAACTAAATCAATTACCTACTTTGGTTTTGTCAAAACAAAAAAATAATAGTAAATAGTAGTCTTGTGTTTTTCAAATAAATAAAATAAATAATAATAGTAAATAGTAGTACCTAAATGTCTTTTGAAAAATGAGTAACAAGTTTCGAAATGAAGTAATCAGAAAACTTGATTAAGGGAGAAACATTGCCATTTCTGTGTGTAGTGATTATTAAAACAATTTGCGCGTCGATGCGTATTCAATCGATTTCATAGCTTCACTTCGTCATCTGGTTGTTTTAGGGTTCCTGACGTGAATCACGAGGACCTAACTTAGTTTTATTGTTCTAGATTTTTTTTTTATCGAATCGAATAATATTTGTATGCCTCTTACTGTGGCAGAACACGGTAAGTATATACTTATATTTTTGTAACACCTAAATAAAAAAAAAAGAATAACAGACATACTCAGAATGGGTTCCAATGCGTCTATGTTAAGTAAGTACTTTGATATCTTAAGAAAATTTAGCGTTTTAAAATAGAGCCAAATTACAGTCAATTTTTTTTAAAAGGTTTATTAATATTTATATATGCATGTTAATTATATAACTTAACTTATATTATAACTTAATAAGTATTAAAAAAAAAACGGAAAATAATAATATGTACAAACAGGTAAAAAAAGAACTCATAGGGCATCAAAAAATTCGTCCATATCGATGTCAATGGGAAAAGTACCCAGAACGCTGGCAGCATTGCGTCGCTGGATGGCAATGCTGATACGTTGACCGAAGAAAAGCCCAGCCCTCTGGTCACGCGAAGAGTCGACCAGCTGTTTGCTGATATCCCGAATAACTCGATGAGCCCTTGGACCCCATGGCCCCAATGTTTCAACCCCAAACGGCTCAAATATATAACCTCCAATGAGGTTATTATATTTACGCCATTTGAGGTTTTCTGCACCTGCAGTAGCCGCCCCAGCACAGCCCGCCGGACTCAGAAGATGAGATGGCGTAAAGGTGTCGACACAATATGTTGCATACATCACATAATTAAAAAAATATATATATAATTGATATAAACTAGTGCTTGACTGCGATCCCACCTGATGGTAAGAAGTGATGCAATCGTTGATGGTTGAAGCGCACTAGTTTATTAAGAACCTATTCACTCTAGCCTTGAAGACACCTAAATTATAATCGAACGGGAAGACCGCAACAGGCAAATTGTTCCAGTATTTTGATGTACGCGGTTTATACGACAAGGCGAAATGCTAAATTCGGACCGTAGAGGTGACTAGATATCTACCTAGATGCTTTTGAAACCCAAAGCGTTTTTGCCTAATCATAATGACGATGTCAGATCAAATTCGTCTAAACACGGTGACAATGCAAATTCGCTTACATTTCTTAGCTAAAGGCCACGTTTTTACGTGCAACCACGGGTTGCGTGCAAGATGCATTACATTGCGGGCTATCAGTGGGTAGGAAATGTGATTAATAGCTCGATCATTCCCCGGAACTTGATTTAACTTGCAGGCGTGTTGCTTAGAAAAGCAGGCTAAGATTTAAAACTCCTATTTACAACAGGTTCAGATATTGACCACCTGACCAGCAATTAAATTAATCGGCGATCCCTGATCTACAATCTTTAAAGCAAAATTATCTTTCTCGACGTTCGGTCCATCAGAGATCTTATTGGTTGTTTTAGATCAAATAAAAAAATAATAATTCAAATAAACCTTTGCATGGCACTTTTTGAATTGTCAAAAAGTGACTCAGTCAGAAAAGTGAATCTAATTGCACATTCCATAGCGTACCTAGATCTTTATGGAGAAGAACGTGCCAGAAACTCCATGGACACTCATTTACAGGTTGCATTTTGGAGAGTGTGCGCGGGAATTGCATGACTTGATTCCGCCATCTCCTTTCTACCATCGGACAAATCGACGTACGGCGAGTATCCACCCTTACGTTGTTTAAACTTCAACGGTCCGGACTAAGCGTTTCGCTTCGTCGTTTATACCGCGTACATCGAAGGACTGGAACAATTTGCCTGCTGCGGTCTTCCCGTCCAACTATAATTTAGGTGCCTTCAAGTCTAGAGTGAATAGGCTCTTAGTAAACTAGTGCGCCTCACTATCAATGATTGCATCACTGCTTACCATCAGGTGGGATCGCAGTCAAGCACTAGTTTATATCCAATAATAAAAAATAAAAAAAAAACTGAATGATCCAACAGCACGTTCCACTATCAGCGAGACTGACGTTAGTGTTTTTAATTTTTTATTTGATATAAACCAGTTCTAGACTGCGATCCCACCTGATGGTAAGCAATGATGCAATCATTGATGGTGAGGCGTACTAGTTTAGTTTCACTATATTGTTGAAATTATATGGCAAATAAGTCGTTGGTGTGCCTATGCAAATAAACAAATAGATAAGAGTGGGTTAACTATCCAAGGTCAACTTACATGGGTTCCTGAGTGACCACCTTCATGTTCGACAGAGCGGTGAGAGTTTCGGGATGGGCGATGCTGATTTCGAACTTGGCCTTGAAGGCTGGCTCGTCAAAACAAGGAAACGCTGATCGCGCCGATGTTGGCTCGAACTGGGTGACCCCTAGGTTTCTGAAAGATAACAAGTTTAATATATTTTTAGCATGGAAAAGTTTCGGGAATACCTAATAACATTATTTCACTACTAACATTTGTTCCTAAGTTTCTTTTATACGTATTTTTACTAACAGTATACGACACTAGTCTGAAAATAAAGATCTTGAATTCAATTGAATTAAATAATATTTATGTGTTGCACAGCCAATTTACAATAACATTATAAAGCCGAAAGTTTGTGTGTTTGAAACTTCTTCACGCTAGAACGGCTGAACGGATTTCGATGAAACTTGGTACACGGGTAGACCATGTCCTGGAATAATACATACTTTTATCTCGGGATTATGTTCCCTGGGAGTAATTTACTACTATCAAGTGAGCGAAACCACTCACACCCGCCGCATGAGAATGTTGAGTTGGATGTGTGGTGTGACGAGAATGTTGAGATGGATGTTTGGTGTGACGAGAATGTTGAGATGGATGTGTGGTGTGACGAGAATGTTCAGATGGATGTGTGATGTGACGAGAATGTTGAGATGGATGTGTGGTGTGACGAGATAGTTGAGATGGTTGTGTGGTGTGACAAGAATGGATAAAGTGAGAAATGAGTACATTAGAGAGTTTGAAAGTGGCGCCAGTGACTGAAAAGTTGAAAAGGAATCGTTTGTCTTGGTATGGTCATGTGAAGAGGGAAGATGAACCGCATACTATCTAATATAAAATTAAGGTCTTCATTTAAATAAATGACACTAAAATTACTAACTTTTTGTCATGTAGATTTTCTAATAACCGCCTAATGGCCATGAAAAACTACTCAAAACAGCAAGAAAATTACTAAATGACAAAACACAAATTTTAATATGAATAGAAAAAACTTACTTGACTTCATGCTTATCGTTAATGTATGTACTCTTATAAAATCCTGTCATGGAATTAGAGATCTTTCCTTCAAATGAGAGCTGCAGTACGTAGTCAACGTTCGCTTTCAAGGCAGACTCTAATGGCAATATCAGTCTATCCCCAGTTCCTTCCAGTATGGATAATATTCTTATAGTCCGCACCGCACTACGTGTTATTTCTGTATCAGCTGGTGAAGGTACTGACGGTGCTTCCGTTGTTTCAGATCTTAAAGTTGTCTGATTGCTGTCAATTGGAGTTGCTTCTGATACAGTAGGGGCTGTCGCATTCTGCTCAGCAGCTGCCGTTGTTGTAGGAACATCGGTGGAAGTAACATTATCAGCTGATGTTGCTGTAGTTACCGTAGCATCACTGACGTCTCGTTTAACTTTTGGTGAATGTAACGTCTCAACTTTCTCGTATATTTGTTCTGTAAGCTTAGCATTGCTACTAATACTGAGGTTCTTAGCATGTAATATTATTTCTTTGACACTCCTACTGGCCCGTATAGTGATGAATATGTCACCGGAGTATGTAGAGTTGTCTAGTTCTGCTTTTAATTTCAGTCTGTAGAAGCTTGGCACTACTGTGGAAGGGAGCCTGAGGTCTGGTGATGGTGAATTTGTTTGTCCAAATGGTTCTGTTTCATCCCAGAAGTCTACGGTTTTTTGTGAGAGCTATAACAAAACAAAAAAATAATCATTTTATGGGCTAAAGGAATTCAATTAACCAGTGAAGAGAAATAATTGCACTTAGTCAGTTTAAAAAATTCATTTTTACTGGTAATTACTTGTTAGCACATTAACACTTGTATTTATTTATTTATTAAATACTTTATTAAAAAAACATAACAATGAAAAACGTATAACTAAAACACATAAAATGGGTGGCCTTATCGCATTCCGCGATCTCTTCTAGGCAACCTGGAATGGACAGTAATTGTTAGATATGGGGCTATCTTTAGTTCTAGTCCCAAGCTAAGCAGAACTTTTGTTATGAGTACTAAACAACTGACATACTTATATTTCTAAATGCATACATAATTTATAGATAAATTACACCCAGACACAGCACAAATGATTGTGCTCATCACGCAAACATCTGTCCTGGGTGGGAATCGAACCCACAACCTCCGGCATAGCAGACAGAACAGGCCAGTCAGTCAGACACTTATTTTCAAACTGACTGCCTGGCCTGTTCTGTTTATTACAATATACTATAATAGATACACAGTTACATGTTACATATGCTTGTATGTGTCTGATGAGTATGTAGTACACAAGAACTGTAGGCCTACTACTATTTTATCTAAAGGGAATATTATTAATTTAGAATGCAGTAGATAAGTAAGGACCAAAAACCAAAGGTTAACTGGTAGAGAAGAAGCCTTGTTGCATTAAGTCTGTCTATGTACTACTATAATGCCGCGCTTATGATAATTACAGTAAGTCTCATTTTGGTTGATATTGAGTTAAATATACAGAAATGTATATCTCAATCTCAACTACTTAAATATATGCACCAAGTGCAACCCCATTTAATGTCCAGACAATCTCTTTCCATACCAGGTTGCCTGGAAGAGATCGCGGAATGTGATAAGGCCACCAATTATATGTTTTTTGATATAAGGCTCATATGTAACATTTATTATCTTGGTGTACAATAAAGTATATATAAATATAAATAAATAAATAAATATACTTAACTCAATATCGACCAAAATGTGACTTACTGTAATTATCATAAGCGTGGCAATATTATAAAGTTTAAATAAATAAGAATAGAAATACTTTTTATATTCCTATATGATAATTTAATATTCCTGTTGTATTTAAAACTCTTGTTATATCAAAAACTTCTTCCGACATTCTTAGCTGTATTTATTGTTTTTACCATGCAAATTGTTTGAAAAACTTATTTAATACTAGCTTCTACAAGCGGCTCCGCGTCAAAATAGGTTTCTCCATACAAAATTTGGACCCCCGTTTCATCCTCTTACGGGGTAAATTTCGGAAAATTTATTCTTAGGGGATGTCTACAACCAATAAGGCACCTATTTGGTAGGTGTTATAGTTTCTGAGATTTCGTGATTAGTCAGTGAGTGGTATTTCGCTTTTAAATTTATAGATTTAATAGACTAATTAGATAACAATTCTTTAGAAGCACAATATTACTTGGATTTAACTTCGTAAAAATGATATTATTAATATCTTGATAAAAACTACATGCACCCAGTTAATATCCTGAGACATTCTAATTATTTGAAAGATTAGATGAAAATAGACTTTCCCAATAAACATTTTATTTTACTTAAAAAGAAATTATACATTGAATATTTAAAAGATAGGTAATAATATAATTATAATGTTGTACCTAATTATTCAGCAAATTCATTTTACTGTTACTTGAATTGTAATTATTTAAATGTAGAATTGATTAGTTAGTAGTTCTATTTTTAATACATTTCTAAGCTTAAAAGCCTATAATTGTGGAAAGTAACAACACAGACCCAGTCTAGTAGCAAAAAAGTAATGATTTATACTTACATTCTGATCTTCACTACTAATTACTTCTCTAAATATAAATAAAACGAAAATTGTTTTTAAAAACATTTTGTGCATTAACTAAAAATATCACAGGTTATAAAATGCAGTTGTTATTACTGAAGTGTTTAAGCTCAATATAAAAAGATTCTCATTTTTACACTGTTAATGAATTTAAGTGGTGTTTTATTAATTTATTAATATTATTCGATAACACCACAGTTTTTACCACTCAAAGATCGATTGTCATTTTGACGTTTAGATTTTTTTTTCAGAGCATAGTCCCACTCGCACAGGTCGCGTTTACTTCGGTCAAAGTAATTTTGATTATGATTTTTTATATCGCTTCCATCCGTAAATGGCTGGGAATAGCGTGTAACTGCGGAATTAAAGTTCGATAAAAAAACATACAAAAGACGGTAGCTTTTAATTGAAGTTGATAAGAAATATAATTATAACAAGATAGCAATTGAACTTGAAATCGGGCAACGTCTCATGGAGTTAGTGGCAGATTAGATAACAGCCGGTTTGAACACAATTTTATATTGTGCCTACGAACATAAAAACATGTCATGATTAAGCTTGGACTTACCTTGAAGTAGGTGATAAAGTGCACAATGACGCCGACTATGACTGCGATTATAACTGCGAAAATTATGAACGTGATACAAATGCAGTTTGACACGAATATTCCGCCTTTTCTTCCATATTGAATATCTTCGGGTGTTTGGGTTTCGTATGCCAGGAACTGTTGCCGGCTCGTTGAGAGCGTCATGTTGTTAATTCATTCTGAAATAATCACGCTATTATCATAGGTGTCGTTAAGAAAACTTAGTTCAGGCTTCTAGGTTAAAGAAACATGCACTACTTTACCTAGTTAGCGTAACGATAGTGAAATGAGCGATGTCTACGAAACTAGCCGTGTTACCTAATGTTTTGTTCAATCAATACAGTTACTTGCCTATTAAGTATAACGGGCTTTTATTTTAATTAAGCAGATAGCAGTCGGACGACCTTAACCTACCTTTAATGGGTGCTAAAACTCTCATCGATATTTGTTTCAATTTACATTCTAAGTAGGTAATCGATAACAGTTCGTAAGCCTCTAGTTAGTTGCTAACGACAACGAAAAAGGTCTTAGAAATACGTCACTTGGGTTTCTTCATTACTGTTCTTGGTAACGAGGAGTGGTTTCCTTATATTATTTTTAAGTGAATCACAGACTTGAATCGTGATTCGCAATATCTTTTCGATTATAAAGCCACATGATGCGTAATGCTTGGTAAATACTATGTAAGTAGATACTTACACAGTGGGTAGTGTGTCAAATTGATGATTAGGAAATCATTGTGGGTAATACCATGAGGGTAATTGCATAAATATACGTAGGTACGTTGTATTGTTGTTCATTGTGCTTCTAATTCAGGCTGCCTTTTGATGTTTACACAGTAGGTAGGTAAAACTAACTCATATTTGCCTTGCGTCCCAGGATCCCGGGGTTCCCTTAAGGTTTTCATATAATAGGTAGAATGGGCAATAAAGGCACGGATATCGAAGAAAGGTTTGTGTAGTAGGTCTAGTAAATATTTTACAGCCGAAGCCAAGGCGGGTACCTACTGGCTACTGTATTATAAGAACAAACGTTCATCATTGAAACGTTCTATCGGTGAAAAAATGAAAAGTGAATCGTTCAACGGCGAAACGAATGTTGGAAAAATGTTTCAGAATCGAACCAGTATCTGTCTAAATTGTTCCACTCCCTAGCTTGTAGTTCTGAAGAAAAACATGGGGATATTTTATGTCGAAAGACTTGACAAGACCAAGATGGTCTACAAATGCCAAGTCATGCTTTGTCAGCTCGATAACTGATTAAACTCTAATAGTTTAGTTATATGTTTGTTGATCGACATGTCATGATTACCGTTTAAACCTAGTAGATAATGCATTACCGCTTAATTGACTAGCGGAAGTGCAGAACAGCTGCTCAACCAAACAATGAACACTGTTGTTGAACACCAATGAGTTGTTACATTATTCCTACGTCACGAGCACGACTTATGGGAATTTTAATAGTAGCAAGCATACGCACGTGTGCACTTCGAAGCGATAAAAATGAAGGATGCGCGTGAATTCTCATACAAGTGCGTTTTATTTGAATTGATTCAATGACCAAGGAGAATGGGGCACTTGTAACTTGTGGCAGTGTTGTCTTAGGTCAGTTCTCACTCAAGAATAATATCTACACTAACCTCATGGGGTATGGAGAAACCCTGGAGGGAAGCCCAAAAGAGCATTGGGCTGCCAATAATATTAAAGATGAGAAAAACAGGATGAGGGATGCATGTGCTCACTGGAACTGAAGTGTGAAGAATGTTTAAAAAAGGAAAGTGGTCTATACATAGGTGTTTCTGATTTGAAAAGATATTTAATGGTTTATGCGTTGTGCCCTCAAAGAATTAATTACAGGACGTAACACCAACACATTTTTCTGAGACGTATCGCCCGTTGGGCATTTTGAGAATTAGCAGGTCAATTAGGTTCAAAAACATACAACTATGGGTTCATTACTTAAAGCTTAGAGTTATGGTTTTGGTTAATATTGGACTTGTTTGGCATGAATGAGCATAGCAGTTAAGAGTTTGATATGCTCGCTGAAATGTCTCACTGATGGTGACGCGTGTGTTGAATCATCCGGTTCCCTTCAAAATTGTTGAGCTGAGTGGTGCTAATATTCGATTCGCGTCATGTCCGTGAACAGGTGTTGTCAGGTGAGACTGTTCCATCTCTTACCTGCCAGTTGCTATTTTAATATCTATATTTACTTTATTTACGTTGTTCTCACATGATAGTAGCGAGAAGAAACATGTAATACATAACATGATTGAAAAGAATGTCCATGGAGTTTCTTGCACATTCTCTCCATCCATCCTTCTTTAAACTGTACCGACCATGCATGTACATCATAAATATTTGCACGACTTAAAAGTTGAATGCAGTGAAACCATTTGAAATTGTTACCACCAAAATGTACCTGTATTCTAGCAAATAAATCTTTCATTCATTTAAGAGACCTACGCTTTGGAATGTGCAATTAGCATCATTTTTTTTTGACTGACTTCTTGACATTTTAAAAGTGCCTGTAAATGGTATATTTGAAATAAAATGCTTTGAATCTTTGAATATTTGTACCTATTGATGTTCTGGAAAAACACACAATATGGGAATTACATCCTGCATTGTAAATAAAACAATTAACACAGTAGGTACCATTGTTGAATTTAAGCCTGCGAATAGGAAGGAACATACATAGCTGCTGATAGGGTCAGGCCTTTTGCATTACCTATATTCTATTGCTATGGTAACATTATCCCGCGTGTAACATGCGTATCGCGCTATCGCGATAAAAACGTCATATTCGGGTATACGCAGTGTTTTGTTCAATGTTTTTCATTAGCGGTCAATCGCAATTCTGTGCGGCTCGCGGCTGTGTATTAAGTGTCGACATATGTTGCGAAAATTCGAATCTTGATAATGATAGCTAATACCGGGTATCTTTGACATCGACGCACAAACGAATACCATGGATCCAGTACCTACATGATTCAGGACCCCCCAGTGGTGGAATTTTTCGTCTTAACGTCGATTCTGGATATTGAATCATATTAGACCAAGAGAAGATTATGATGAATTTCCTAACACTTTCTATAAAATGTTTTATAATTAAATGCGAGCAAAGGTGTAGTAGAGCCAGCCTTTCGGTATTTTACAGGAATTTTTTTTAAGTGTGGAATTCATCCAATGACTTCTTGCGATCTGGGCGGAATGGAAGGGCGTGTCAGACTTTTAGACAGAATCTCGCGGCTGGGCGTGAGGACATTCGTTTCTTCACGCGTGCGGCCTCTTCTTTCGCTAGCATTACCGCTTCGCAGAAGGAGGCCACCGGCTGCCAACCCTCCTCGCTTCGGACGATAGCCCAAAACAGGGGTCGGCGCGAGACGTCGCTGCCGCCGATTGCTGGACTAAGGGGAAGTGCAGAACTGAAACCAATTGCCTGCTGCGGTCTTCCCGTACGATTATAATTTTTAATGTCTTCAAGGCAAGAGTAAATAGGCTCTTAATAAACTAATGCACTTCACCATCAATAATAGCAGAGATCGCAGTCAAGCACTAGTTTATAGTTTATTAAAAAAAAACCGACCAACAAAAAAAAGAAGGTACCTAAGTACTCCCACTGACATTATGGGACCTTAAATATAGACGATAAACTGTTATTAATAAACAGTCAAGTGGTCATTATGCCACAGGACAGACAGTAATTAACAAACGCATTACGTGAGGTGGCGTTTAAGTGTACAATTATGTTACTCTGTGGTTACAGCTGTGGTTTATTGTTCATGATTCATAATCAACACCGTTTGCAACTATAAAAATATATAATGTAGAACAAAAACTATTGTTAGGTACCTACTAAATATATTATTGTTGTAGGGGGTTTCCTTTTAAGGAATTTGCTATGTTTTTTTTACCTTCTGGGGTCTTTCATAGACTTCGGAATTAAATAACTAGCTAGATAAGCTAGTTATTTAATTCCGAAGTGACCAAAAAGTAACTTTTCTTTTTACCTCTTTTTAATAATTATGTAACTCCTTAGTTATTAAGTCTACGAAGTAGTACCTAACTAAGTAACTACTATCTATGTGTTTATTTTTCTTTTTTATGACGCACGGGGATTTAAGCATTTAAGCCAGTAACAAGTTTAAAAAGTATTTTTCCTTAGATACGACAGATAGTCACTTTGGCTAATGTTTTTGTAGTATTTGGCAGCAAAATATATCGGAGTAAGCCTTCCCGGCAACCTTCGCTGAGGTAGTCAATACTAGGTACAATAAAATTCTCAGCTCCATTTTTCCGAGATCGTCCACTTGAGAAACAAAACTACACCAATCTTACATCACAATTTGTGAATAATTAAAACAGTCACTGAACTTCAATCGAAAAAACTCGTCTCTGTAGTTAACTGGCTGGCATAAAAGACATCCTTGTCACCTGTCACCTTCAAAAGTGACACAAAGGTATTCTGTGGTGACACATGATTCTGTTAGGTTTTCATTGTTTTTTTTTTTTTAGTTTTGGTATTGGAATTGACGGAGATTTGGAGTGCGGGAGGCTAATGACATTTTTTGATTGTGATTGGGTATCTTTTCACAAAAGTTTTAGCCATCAGACTCTTTAACGAAGCAGATTAATTAGAGAATGTTAATGGGAAACATAAGGTATCAGCAAGCAATTAAACGAAGCAGTTTTTAGTACCAGTAGATTAGTTCTAGTTTTTTCCTTAAGCTGCAAAGTTTTCAATTGAGAATTGAGCCTTTTCGATGATACTCATTAGTATTATGTGCTTAGCGCTAATGCGATGTCTTTCACAATATCTTGACCGCTCTGAACTTGGAACAATCGCTTCCGCAGTAATTCTTTTTAAAAATCTTTTATGGCGAATGAGTATTGCGTATTTTTTCGAGTATGCACAATAGTTCGGAACGCCAACTTCAGAGCGGCCAATTTATTATTTTTACCGTTCTGTAGGATGATGTTAAAAAATAGTGTCACTAGCATTGAACATGTGTCGAGGTGATAAACCATAGAGCTTATCACCACGTGTAGTAATACGATAGCACATTTATCCATAAAAATAAATGCCTAATTATATACCAAATCACGCCTGTCACTCTCATGTCATTTACCTATTTTCATAGTACACGAGTAGGTAGGTACATACACAGGTAACCTTCATCATCTCTTTCACGCGCAAATTATTAACCTGAACTAATTTTCAGAATTGACAGCCAACGGACGTACATACGTATGTCCGATCGTTACTCAAAAACTGCCGTGTTCTTTTTAGTTGCGATTTTTGTGACGCTCCAATGTCATTTTGGCAGATTTTTTTTGTGAGAGTTCGATTGTTTTGTTTCTGGTTGTTAATACATAAAGAAACACATTAACTAAGCGACATATAGTCTCATTTTTGTTTTAAAAATGGCAGGCTATCGGTAACGGTAAAACGTGCTAAATAAAATATTTTCGTAGGAAAAACCTAAGTATTCACGAACTTTGAACGTTCTGAATTCAAAGTAAAGTCCGAATGTCGCAATAAAAGCAATTTAACTTTTTCTATGACTGTTTATGATTCATGTTTTTTTTTTCGACTCGTCTGATCTTAAGGTAGACCTACGAGTTTTTCTGCTTTCGGGCGTCTTGAATACGGGTTTTTTCAGCTGATTCTGAAGACTGATGATCAACTCATAAACTATAGTAACTTATGCCGTGAAAATATAAAATATATAGTGCTTAGCACTAAGGGATAGTGCAGTTGCACTTTGACTGGCCTGTTGGTCTAGTGGTTAGTGACCCTGACTGCTATGCCGGAGATCGTGGGTTCGATTCCCACCCAGGACAAATGTTTGGAGAACGATCATTGGTTCTGTGCCTGGGTGTAATTTATCTATATATGTATGTATTTAGAAATATATAAGTATGTTTATGAGTTGTTTAGTACCCATAACACAAGCTCTGATTAGCTTGGGACTAGAGGGCGTTGTGTGATAGTTGTGGAATATTATTATTAATATTCCACAATTAATATTATTATTAGTTACATATTAGTGAAACAATTTTCAGTTTCAGACTCAGTGATTACTCCCTACAACAAACAAACTTACAAATGTTACCTAAAATTATATAATATTAGTATAGATTTCATACCTAAATTATATCTTGGTACCTAGTAATTTTATGTGAATATCCTAACATAATCCGGGTAGTGCGAAAGTGAAACCCGGGGCCCTGGGACGAAGGCAACGAAGGAACAGGAGTGGGTTTTTAGTCAGTAAAAGTCTGACACTATCTCCCGCTCCGCCCAAGAGCACGATTTGCCTTTAGATGATTTTCCCACCTAAAAAAAAAAACATAATCCAGTAAATTTTTTTTTTCATCGAACGGTTTATTTCTTCACATTTAGCCAGTGTCAAGTTCAGGACCAAAATATTTAGTTTCAAATACAGAATAAGGCCATTTAAGTTTTCATTAGGCTACGGATGTAACACATTCAAATGGTTCGCAAAATTTTAAATATATTGGGTCAGACGTTTCGGCAAATTTTGCTATGGTAGTCGATACTACAGAAAATTCTCAGCTCCATTTCAACAAAATCGCACTTGATTTTTAAAATATAATGATTCTGTATATTGTCTAGTTGCGCAGACACTTGAAATACAAAACTCTACCAATTTAACATCACAATAACCACAAGAAATCAATTTGCGAATAATTAAAACAGTCACTGAGCTTCACTCAAGAGGTTCCGCCAAAACCCCTTATTTGGCGGGACTTTTTGAGCATAACGCTGATTTTTTATTATTATTTCTTGTTTCACACTTGACCGCTATCTCACCTGATGGAAAGTGACGATGCGGTCGACGATGGAGCGCGCTTACCTAGAAGTAACCTATTCACTCTTGACTTAAAGATTCCCGGGTTGTAACCATCAGGAAACACAGATTCCGGCACGGAATTCCACTCCTTAGTTGTATGCACAATGAATGTGTTCCTAAAACGTTTCGTGCGTATGGGCGGGATGTCCACCATGTACCGGTGGCGTATTACCGTAATTAGGTTATGCAATTCCGACGCACACTCTCCGAAATGCAACCGGTAGAAAACCGACAGGCTAGCAACTCAGCCTCGATGCTCAAGACTTTGAAGCCTCGACTCAACGAGTGCATCATTGCCAATGATCCTTCTGGCTCGCCTCTCAATTGCCTCAAGTGCATCAAGCTGGTATCGGGCAGATCCATCCCAAAGATGAGAGCAGTACTCCATACACGATCGAACTTGCGCTTGATAAAGTTTGAGCAGCTGTTCCGGCGTGAAGTACTGTCTGACCTGCGCGAGGATTATCAGCTTTTTTGCTGCCAGTTGAGCCTTTGCTTCGACGTATGGCCCAAAGTTAAGAGTTGACGTCAGCGTAACACCAAGAAGATCAAGATGGTCGGTTATCGGTAGGGTTACGCTCCGGAGTGTTGGAGCAGGGCTGAATTGGCTCCTTTTAGCGGAAAATAGACACGCCTGG
The DNA here is from genome assembly GCA_961205895.1 of Mythimna pallens. Classification (NCBI taxonomy): domain Eukaryota; kingdom Metazoa; phylum Arthropoda; class Insecta; order Lepidoptera; family Noctuidae; genus Mythimna; species Mythimna pallens. Next base: position 23,673,236 of record OY540828.1, on the reverse strand, counting down.
GTTTTAGCAGCATTGAACTTGACCAAATTAGCATCGCCCCATTCAGAGACTGCCTCCAAAGACAAGTTCAAGCGCTCGACCATAGCCTCTCGGAGAGACTGGATCTGTGACCCACTATCTCCTGTATCTCAATGTTGGGTACATTATAACCAAAGAGAATTTTATAACCTTAGAATGTACCCGATATTATTGTGATTTATGGTTATGATGAAATAAGAATAAAACTATATACGTAGGGTTTTATGACTAAATATATTATATATATTAGCTTAGTTTGATTTGAAATTTGTTATGATTTGAAATTCATGTTAACTAATGCTGTGCACCCTGCACCTTAAGTGAAAAATTCACCCTAGCTTTTAAGGTTGATTGTTAAGAGCATTACTCCAGAGCGGCGCGCTTCGATTTTAGGTAAATTTACTCACACTGCTTTACAGTTAGCGTGCACACAGCTGTCTGTATTGGAGTGCATTATAACCGCGTGTCGTACACCGCATTGATAATTTTGATACTTTGCCAACGTCGGCCGGCACTGGAGCGCAGACGCAATTCGCGTCTTTTATATAGTAATTCTAAATAATTCATTGTAAATTAAAGAAATAAGTTATTAAAAAAATCATTATGCCATATCTTAGAACGTAAATGTGTTCAAGTACTAGGCCTAAAAATAGACAATAATGCCCCATATTTTATCCTAAACTAACATGTTTAATATCTCGAAAAATAGCTAAAAATGACAGTTTTGAGTTTACTTTTCTTGAATGAAAACTTACAGCAATCGTGTTTTTTTTTGCCATGCATTAGTCAATGTTGTATTTTTTTAAAAGTAAAATTGTTGTAAGTTTATCATACACAGTTTCACTACTATCTCGTATCTGCGTAGATCATCGACCGCTAGATTTAAAAACGGCTTGGATAAGAACTGTTCTAATGGGAAAACTATACGACTATTTGAAAATGTTTTTAAACCACACACTAGATTATAAAATTCCCAATAATATGTCATCAATATCTTATCTAGAAATCAAACACATTATTGTTATATTATCCATCGGAAATCATTGATTTTGACTTCTGCGTGTTTTTAACGGATGAATGCTCTTAATAACTCGTTGGAAAGATATAATAAAAAAAAAAACAGCCTTATAATTTTCCCACTTTTGGGACTCAGGCCTCCTCTCTAGGAGAGGGCTGTAATGCACCACGCGGATTCAATGCGGGTTGGTAGATGTCACATGTCTTTAAAGTTTTGGTTATAGGACATGCCGGTTTCCTCACGATGTTTTCCTTCACCGTTTTGAGAGCAGTCGTGATGAAACAAAGTAAGGCGCCTGCCTGAGTTTGAACCTAGTTTGAACTAGTTGCAACTCGAAAGTCGTATGTTACCAGTGAGCCACACTGGCGTTATGACTATTTCATATTTCATAAAGACTGGTATTTGGTAATAAAATAAAATATCTTAGGAGATAGAAATTATAATTTATGAATTCTTTGTTTATTAAATCAGCGCTCATTTAAAATACCAATGCCGTCTACGTAAATAAACTTTTGTAGTATTGTTATCTAAGCTATTTAATTTAATTTTATAACCACATAAAAAGATAAATAAATTTATAATATCTTATTGTTTTAAAAAATAACGAGGTTTGTGATAGTTATTGGAAAGATAATGCAATTGAAGATATAAAAGCAAGGAATACAGTAATGCAGAGCTATATATGTATGTGAGGTATCTGGAAAATTCAAATGTCTTATAGACAGTTACATCAGGTTGGCACAACACGTTTTTTTTCTTTAACACTAACTCCCTTTTCCTAAACAGTTCCATAATAATGAGAATTGTTTTAACAAGGTGGAACAGATAGTTTAACATTTTTTAATCATTTTTTCGGGAGAAAAATTTACAAATAATTTCTTCCGCTTTTCGCTCTTTACTTCATACGTGAGGCAGTCATCACGCAAACATGAGGAAGTGTCAGACTTTTACTGACTAAATCACCCCTGTTCCTTCAGTTGCCTTGTACGCTCCAGGATTATGGTGACACTTTCGAACAAACCCCAGCCAGTATAACCTTATACCATTACTAGCTGTTTCTGTATTGCCTGTCTTCTGTGAACAATTAAAAATGCTGTTGTTTTTGTACATACAGATCAACGCTGAAAAAATGACGCTGCCTACAAAATGGATTGGAGAAGAAGAAGAAGAAAGGCGAAGAAGGTATCGCGACAACAGAACTTTATGAAGTTGTCGGGAGAAACTCTAGGATTTAATGATCCCCAGATCAATGTGCCTAGGCTTTTTTGACTGTATTAGGGTCGTTTTCCAGTCTAACCGTTAGTTGGGTCCCATGGAGCGACTGCCTATCTGAGAGCAGTGGCGGCCGAGCGGTAACGGCCCCGACTTACGAGTCGCGGGTTCAAACCCAGCCAGGCGCATCACTTTGTGTAACTTATTTCTTCACCACCGCTCTCAAAACGGTGAAAGAAAACATCGTGAGAACACTAGCATGTACTAGAACCAAAAAATCGAAGAAATGTGACATTCACCAACCCGCACTGGGCCCGCGTGGTGGTAACGGCCCATTACCTCTCCTAGAGTGGAGTCCTGAGTCCCAGCAGTGGGAACATTATAAGGCTGACTATCTGGCCCCCACAAACCAGTAATTGAGTAATACGGTACTCCCAGTAGAACGAAGATTATAGTCATTACCAACGGGTTAAGGTGCTATCCACGGATCGAACTCGGTAAGAGGTTCGCGAGGATCGAACCATGTTTCTGTTATATTTAGCCACGAGCTCCTTCATAATCGTCCTCCAAACTGACGCAGTAGCTTTAAGAGAAGTCTTACTGTCTTGGCTTACCCACAGCTCTCTACTGCTACTCTGGAGGATGGTATGAATGCCTAATGATGCAACGAGGATAACCATTATGAACCATCCCAATGTCAGCCACAGTAACCATGGTACGTCACTGTGATATCCAGAAACGGTAACAACGATACGATCACCACGTAAATTTCAAAGAAATGTACAATTAAGTACGATTTGTGTCGGCATTGTCCACTGGCATTATTACAATCCATTCTACTCGGTTTACTTTGACGATTCGTGCAGCTATATTTATTGTAAATTTTGTGTTTTCTTCGCGGGCGTGAATACGTGAGCTTAGGGGCAAGCAATGGCTTGACTGGCCTTTTGGTCTAGTGGTTAGTGACCCTGACTGCTATGCCGGAGGTCGTGGGTTCGATTCCCACCCAGGACAAATGTTTGTGTGATGAGCATGATCATTTGTTCTGTGGCTGGGTGTAATTTATCTATATATGTATGTATTTAGGAATATTTAAGTATGTTTATCAGTTGTCTAGTACTCATAACACAAGCTCTGCTTAGCTTGGGACTAGACGGCGTTGTGTGATAGGTGTGGAATATATTATATTATATATTATATATATTATAGACAGCCAATTCGTAGGAAAAATTACTCGTAGTAATATGTCAATGTCATTTAACTTAAATGTGGTGGAATGACGATCAGTCACGATATTTGTGAAGTATAAAGACTTATGGCGCCAAAAATGAACCAGTAAATACTGTAAAGAAATTATTGAAATCGGACCAAAAATGACGAAGATACAGCAATTTTATTTGATAATTGTGGAATAAAAAATAAAAAAAATGCCGCCGTCTGGCCGTCCAGTAAGGCTTAAGCTCGGGTCGCGTTGTGTTTCACGCGTGCCTTAAAGAAATGTCAGTAAAATTGACGGGGTCAGTTAGGGCCGTTGCCTGTGTCAGAACGGGAGAAGTCATGTGATGGTTTCACACGTAAAAAAAACTGGAAGAATGGTATCGAGTTACTGACATCAAAAAAGTGAGTTAGGCAATAACGTTTGAGTGACTAAAGACTCTCCGTGTGTCCACTACCTTTGTGTTCCAGGCAGCGGTGACTCTTGAACCTTGAAAATGAATAAGGGTTATCTTCAATCTGGTATTATTTAGATGTAGCTAAATAATACCGCCACCATTGTGGTTGGTCTTCTTCTTCGTCCATCCCGGCTCACATTATCTGGGGTCGGGTCTCCTCACAATTCTGCGCCAGGACAGTCTGTCCTGGGTTGTTTACTTGGGCTTTCTTGAGGTCTCTCTCGATTTTAGACCACCAGGGAGGGAGAGGCCGCCCGCCATTAAGGCGGGCGGCTCTTTTGTTTTAGTAAATTTAGGGTTATTTTTACCACATGGTATTCATATATTATTGTCATTGAACTCTTACATCAACGTTATGGTAAAACGAGGATTGACTTATCATCAAATGTTAACGTTTAAACGATCTGGTTAGTTTTGCTTGGCTATTACATGAATGATGGCGTAGACGTGATCAATTTTTTTTTATCTGGACACGACATCTATACCATCTTAGGCGTTGCTCTGTGGTTATTATTATTGGTGGTTCGTTCATCACCATCACCTTCCTGCCTTCGTTCCATGTTACTTGGGGTCGGTCATCAGTGAAACACCTTTACACCTCTTCTTTTCTGCTTGTCAACTATCGCTGATTACATTTACTTTTAAAACACTCCTCACAAAATTCATCCATCTTTTCCAATATTAATTTTAATATATTATATATATATATATATATATAATTTTCAGCTCCACCTATTGTAAGTACAAAATGTACTGCTATAATCACATTGCATGCCAAATTGGCACTCCGTGATACTTACTGGATTGGTTCGTACGTTAGTCTGTTACTAATTCTGCAGGGCCAAATAAACAAGTTGAGTGTCCGTAACAATTGGAAATCAGTCAGTGACATAGAAGGTCAAGAATGTAACTAAATCGAGAGTTTCACTTAAGAAACAGATATTCGAATTTTTATTTTGTTAAGAAACTGAAAGGAAACCCGTTAGAAAACTTAATTCATCGCTTCGTTAGTCTAGATAGAAGTTGGTTTGTGGGGCCCATTTTTTTTTATGTTTGAAAATATCTAATAACTTCTCCCGGTCTGTGGTGGAGCGAGAACCTGTCAGACTTTTACTAACTAAAACCTACCCATGTTCTTTAATTACCCATTACGTCCCAGAACCACGGTATCATCTATTTCCGCCAAATAAAGTGTTTTTTTTTCTTTCATATTCCTTCCAGGAAATTCTGTGGCACATCCCACCCATACACATGCTGTTATACGCTTTGGGGACACACTTATTGTGCGTATAGCCAAAGAAGAACCTGCTGCTACAACCTGGGGTGAACAAGTCAAGAGTCAATAGATTATTTCTAAACAAGTGTGCTCCATCGTCGCCTACATCATCAATTACCAAGTAAGAAAGTTGTCAAACTCAATCAATCCATAATAAAAACCATTAAAACTGCTAAATGGCGTCCTGTAGCGCTATGATGTAACAGTCTCATTGTGGTAACTGACGTTAGTGAAGTGAATCTAATTGTCATCATGTTGGAATGCCTGATCCGATCACTTCATGCTCACTTTACCAAAGTATTCACCAGAGGCCTAGCTAGTCCCAAAGTGCCTTGTATCAAAAATTATTGAAGGTTTTTTTTCTTTCGTAAAAACAAGTTACCAGATATCAGTCCGACGTCAGTCGCGAGCGAGGAGGAGTGGTTGGCGGTCGCCTGCCCGCGAAGCAGTAATAGTAGCAAAAGGCCTCCGAGGGCTGCACACGCACCCTAGCCGCCAGGATCCCGATCCCGATTTCCGACCACCGTAGGCACGAGCTTGCGGACGGCGAGCAATGGGTAGCTCGCCGTCCGACCGTCCGGTAACCGTCCGGACTGAGCCCAAGTCGTCGACGGCGCGTATTGTTCCACGCGCGCCTCAAGGAGATGACAGCAAACCGTAGGGGCCAAGCAGAGTCGAAGCCTACCGGGGCCATGGGTTCGCTTCTGAACGGAAAACCCGGCCCTGGTATGAAAGGCAACGAAAATACTAGGAGTGGGTTTAGTCGATGTCATTGGATGATTACCCAACTAAAAAAAAATGTCAGTCGCGGGAGTCATTCTTTTGTAAATGCCTGACAGTCGGTCGTTAGGTCTAATGTAGTACTTCCAAGTCATTTTATAATTTTGATGAGAGATATGATGAAGCCAGCACTTCTACTTACTGTTTCAGAGTATACAGCTTGTTTATACGTTATTTACAAAAAAAAAAAATATTTTAAACGTACCTTTTTCAACTCTGTTTTATCACACCATAAATAATGTGGTGTTAAACATAACACAAAACGAGCGCGATTATGTTTCTTTGAAACTTAGTATTGACTTTTATGATTTGTTTTGAAATCATTTGGTTATTTTTATTATTTGTACTTTCAGTTAGCATCGTCTTACAAAAACCACAGAGTTTTGTATGTTTGAGGTTTATCATCCGGAAAAGAATGGATGTCTTGTTTATACAGAAGAATTTATGATGATAATTTTGAGTGAAATAATACAGGTCTTTCTTGAGGTTGGTTTATGTGAGAAAGGGGCATGCGTTACTAGAAACTTGATGTTTTAGATCACGTAATCTTCTTCTCGAACGGTTTTCTCTTCCCTCTAAGTTGGGCCCAGTTGGTTGCAACGTTAATAGCGGCGTCAGTGGAGTTTTTAGGTTTATTTTGGGCACTTTAGTAAGTGGGCCATCGTCTGGTCAGGAGCCCACTGGGTCTCGGAGGGGTCTATAATGGGGGGTTATGCGATACCACGCAGCGCAACACGACTCCGACTACATTAGGTACGTGTATAATTATAGTTAAATAAGTTTTGTTTTTATTTTGTCTATGGGCCTCTGATGCCTGAAAATAAGATGATTATTTTTTTTATTTTTTTTTATAATCCCCCATTTTGCCAGGTTGTGTTTGTAACTGCCTACTTGGCTGCGCAGTCTATTAATCACGTAATAAAAATAGTGATGATATGGACTGAATAACAGGATTAAATAAGACCGAAGAAGGCCTAATGATAGAGAAAAATATACATAGCTAGCATTATATATTTACTGAATGGACTTCTAAAGAGACTTTGAACTTTGGAGTTGTTTTCGATGTTTCTTCTCGGAGTAGTCAGCTAGAAAACACCGGCCTCATCTAGTTTAAATGACGTGTAAAAGTGTTATTTATATGTAGATAGATATACTCTTTATTGTATACTGTAAAAATACACTAGGAGCTTAAAGTTAATAGGGTGTAACAGTGGTCTTATCGCCAAAACCAAACCTAACCTATTTGCAATATAAACATCATTTACTAGCTAAGGGATTTAGGGAAGAAAATATGTCTTTGTGCTAAACAAAGGCATTTGATATAACATTTAGAAATGGAGGAGGACTGACCAGCATAACATAATGACTGGCCTGTTGGTCTAGTGGTTAGTGACCCCGACTGCTATGCCGGAGGTCGTGGGTTCGATTCTCATCCAGGACAAATGTTTGTGTGATGAGCACGATCATTTGTTCTGTGTCTGGGTGTAATTTATCTATATATGTATGTATTTAGAAATATATAAGTATATTTATCAGTTGTCTAGTACCCATAACACAAGCTCAGCTCTGCTTAGCTTGGGACTAGACGGCGTTGTGTGATAGTTGTGGAATACTACCTATATATTATAATAGACTACAATAGCCGAGCACAATTTTATTTTAAGAAAAGAGTTTTTCTTCGTCAGCAAAATCATTAAAGCCTAAGATATAATAAGAGACAATATGGCCCGCAATATGACGTGCAAATGCTCAATTTTTGGTAAAGCGGACCAGACGGTTGCAAACCAACGTCCCAACCAAACCAAGGTGACCTTGCTAGTTTCAATCCGTGTAGACAGCAGTTGTAATTCATGACCTTCAACTCCCTTGGTTAAGAGGTGCGTTTTCCCAACCACCGGACGTGTTGGCGCGTGGTTTACATCCAGCCGCATCACAAAACAAACACATAAACCAAGGTCACCTTGGTTGAAACGTTAGTTTGCAACCGTCTGGACATCATAACGCGTTACTTGCCCCTCAATATTTTACGACGCATTCCCATGACGTTGTTGGACAATTTAACAGCATTGCGCGTCATGTTGGGGGATTTGTTCCCTAGTGTATCTGAAGCTTTATTAGAAACTTGCCCTTGAAATCAGCACTAAGTACATCGTATCCAAAGATTTTAACAATCACAATATAATTCGCAGAACTAACAGCAGTGGATCGATATCGCTGGGGCTGTGTCCAATGAGCTGCTGTGTCCAATGTGCATACGGGCACTGCGATAACACTGCACAGTCATTTTGTTATTAGAAATTAGGTAGGTAGGTAAGTAGTTATTACGAATCCTTTCATCGATATTTTCTAAGGAGATTTAGAACAGGAACCGATATGAAAGTTTCGGATAGTTTCGGATAAAGGTGTAGTCTAAATAATATTTTAAGGCAAGTTTTTGTTTCCTTTTGCCCGGCCAAACAAATTATAATTTAGACTAGAATTACAAATCAAGTCTTGCCGTTTGTATTTTGCTTTTAACCGAAATTATCCGAAACTTGCGGATAATCTACACTATCTATATCTATACTAATATTATAAAGAGGTAAAGTTTTTTTTTTGTTTGTAGATAATCTCTGAAGGTTCCCACCGGCCAATACCAGGGTGTCGTCAGCATAACGACGTTAACGTCGTCGACGTTGCGACGAATCAGGCGTTGCACAAAGGAGGTTCCGGAATGGTCTTTTGAGAGGTAAAGGGCCCCTTCTACGTGTTGATGGTGATCACCGAGTTGGTTTTAGTAAGGTAAAAATCCCACAATCCCCGGAGTTATCCCCAAAGTCCGGGCGCCTTTTGAAGGTTTCCCCTCGAAAACAAAAAAAAAACAGGTAATCTCTGAAGGTTCTGGTCCGATTGCGAAAATTTTTTCACCGATAGAAAGCTGCTTTGTTCCTGAGTGAAATAGGCTATATTTTATGTACGCGGTTGAAGCCGTGGATAAAGGCAATTCCGAAATAATTTAATATCTTACAGATATCGTACCGTACCGTATCCGTAACCGGTATATTATTATTACTGTTTGTATAGAGGAAGTTTGAAAGTGACTCCAGTGACTGAAAAGTTGAAGGTAAATCGTTCGTTATGGTAATGCCATGTGAAGAGGAGGGATGAAACGCATGTTACTAAAAGAGTTATGGGTGCGAGATGTGGATGGATGGAGAAGGAGAGGGAGACCAAAATAAGATGGATGGATTGTGTGCGAAGTGATATGAAAGAAAAGGGAGTTAGTAATAGCGTGACGGGTGACGGGGTAGAATGAAAGAAAAAAACGTGCTACGCCGACCGACAAGGGCCGGAAGATGACGATCCATGCCTAATCCAGATCCGTAATTTCATATCCATAACATCCCTGATTTAGAAAGGCTACAATATTTATTTTTGTAATTTTTAAGAGATAATTATGTCAATAGAAAGAAGCAAGTTGGATGTTAAAATGCTACAAAAAATTTCGATATCAAATTGTAAATTATATAAAACATCTTTAGTCGACTGGATGCAAATTCCAAGTGTTTTAAAATTTATGAGTTAATTCCAGCTTTAGGTGGTTGCACTTTTTGCATTTAGAGAATATAAGGCTTTAAATTACGATGTATTTTATACATCATAAGTCGACCTGACTTATTGAATTCAGTTATATCTACATTGTCCAATGTAGATATAACTGAATTCAATGTGCAATGCAGGCACTGCGATAACACAGCATAGCAGTGTGCCGAGCTTGTTATGGGAAATAATATAATTATTATGATTAAGTCCAGTTATGATGTGTTGTGAGCTGACTTTTTGAGAGAGTGCAGGAAGTGTTTTGGAATTGAGAAAAAAAAAATTATTGACAAACGTTTATCTGACATATAAATTATTAAAAAAGGGGGTTGGGGGAAGGAGTGTAAGAAATAGCCTACGACCTATTCACAGAACTAATTTAATGTACACTTCCCGTGGGTGTCATAAGAGGCGACTAAGGGACATACCAGTGAATGGGCAGCAGCATTCTCTGTGCATTACAACAACCACACTGCGATCACCAACCCGCCTGCCAAGCGTGGTGATTACGGTAAGCAGATGATAAGCAAAATAAAGAAATGGCCCCTAGTGCCCGGCAGCCGGTCTACCCTAGACTCTGGTAGCGGCCAAGACCGTTGGAAGGCCTCCCACAAGGCAGACCGATGAGAGTCGCGAGAATCCGATGGATGCGAGACGCACAGCACCGGTCATTATAGTGACATTTGGAGGCCTATGTCCAACAGTGGACGTCTTTCGGCTGAAATGATGATGGTAAAATGATGACACTAAAAAAACATAAAAATCGGTCAAGCCGTTACGGATCAGTTCAATAACAAACACTGACACGAGATTTTGATTTATTAGATGTATAGAGGACAACAGAGGTAGAATATGAAAATAATAAGAAAATTCCAATGCCAGATAACTAAATGGTGTATCTAAGAATTACTTGATGAATTATACGCTAAGAGAAGAGGACAACGCAAAAGTACCCAGATAAATTGATTGAGTGAATGAAGAAAAACAAATTGTTGACTTACACTTAGTATAAGCATTTCTTTTGAAGCCAAACCAAAACCAAACACAGCTTCATCAATTTCAAACAAATTGTCAAAACGCCGTGCTCTAAACAATAGGTCCTAACCAATCCCAAACATTAAATTGTTTGAGAACCCGCATCGAGATTGACCAATTTCGTCGTCAAGAGGAAGGAATGGGTGTGGGAGAGTCGACTTCCTATGTCTTCCTAGAAGCCAAAGTGACAGCGGGTGCTTAAAAAGGGAATCAAATAACTAACTGCGTTGTTAAAAGGATTGTTAAAGACGACGGCATAGTTGGTAATATACCGCATGGAACAAATATTTGTATGGTTTTCAGATAGATATCCGGATTTGGGTGTTTAGTGTATTTATTTATTAAATTTTATACTTTATGCACACAAAAGTACAGAGGCGGCCTTAATGCTTTAGACATTTTCTACCAGTCAACCGTTGGGTGATGCAGAGAAAAATAGTGGTAGGTGCAACAAACGAGAGAGAGAAGACGAATACGAGAATAGATATATGTAGTAATAAACCATATATATAATACAATTATACAATGCATACTCAAATGAATAAACTACACACCTAACTAGTATAGTCAAACAGTTAGTCCAAATCGACAATTTGAAAACATTAACGCTGTGATGATACTACAGCCAACTTCTTACGAATTAGCTATCGAACTTTAGTCGGCTTGTTAGTGTATCTGAGTTTAGATACATGTTTGAGAATGCACTTACGATACTGGAGTTATTCCTAATGTGGGGCGAAATTAAATAAAAAATAATAATAATAATTAAAAGGCATGGAAAAATCATGCTAGTCTACTTTTTTGCAGCTCAACGAATTATGCTTTCCGATTGTAGAGTCTTCTTTCAATTATCTCGCTAATGGTTTGAGATTAGGATGTTGACATTCATTGTTGGTTTGGTCAGTATCCTAGTCAGGGTCGGCAGTTCCAACATAGTGGACGATCGTTGCAAACTTTTGTTTTTTAATATTTCACAAGTTTAATTCTTACAAATAGTAAGTTATTTATTAAAATTCATGCAAACAACAAATTATAAATTTCATGAAAAATAGTGTTAACAAGTTAAGATTTATATCGTCTCTGGTACATATTTGAAGTGAATGAATATTTTCTTCAAGATATGGTATTTTTCTGATGTTTTTTTTTAACTACTATAGGCGGATTAATCTGGAACGCCTCAAACCATACTTAAAAGCCATATTTTGATAGGTTTTCAGATTAAAGTGGAGTTTGAGAAATACTCAACTACAAATGTTTAAATCATAAATCGGAGATGGAAATTTACCGATCGGTAGCTAACGTCAGTTTTGCCACCAATGTCAAGACTGCCTTATGATATTGTTTTCAGTTCTTAAACACTGATCAGTTGTGTTGTAAGAAAGGGATATAGCTATTCATCTTGTATATCTCCTTCTCTCTCTCGCAACAGAATCATGATGGCTTCGATATGTCATAATAGGCAGGAGATCATAGGAGGGCAGGACTTTTATCTATCAGCACTGTTAACATGCTTGATCATCAATTAGCGACAATTTTGAGTCGTTTCTCTAGTTTATAGGAAAAAAAGTCGTGTTAAATAGCATCAACATCTTCCTGCCCTTGTCCCGTGTTATTTGGGGTCGGCGCAACACGTTTTCTTCTTCCATTCTGCCCTGTCACTCGTCATACTATCACTAACTTCCTTTTCTTTCATATTACTCTTCACACAATCCATCCATCTTTTCTTTGGTCTCCCTTTCCCTCTCCATCCATCCATATGTAAACTCATACACGAATTGTTATCAATTAAACCATCGCTCACAGCTCATTAAAAGATTACAGTGGTTCAGTAGTGATATCACCTACTTGAGGATGATAATAATTCACAATTTCCCTTATTCAGCTGTTGGCGGGATGCAGCATGCACTTATACTGCTACGCTAGTTGTTTTTATTTTTGATGTGACCCTGGCCTTCGAGTAGCAACCTTGTTGAAATTAGCTGATTATCTAAACGTCTGTAAGTCGTCACGCAAGCGTTTACTAGTTTTCCTTTCCTTTGCAACAATGTCCGTCATTTGGGTTTTGTTTTGGCATACCTTCACTTTACTAAGCATAGCATATTTAGCATAAGCATAATCAGCCTTATAATGTTCCCACTGCTGGGACTCAAGCCTTCTCATTAGAAAAGGAAATGGGCCGTAATCATAATTAAATGTTTGGTTCTAGGACAAGCCGGTTTCCTCACTATGTTTTCCTTCATCGTTTTGAGAGCAGTCGTGACGATACGTCACCGCTCTTACTGATTCACTTCTTCATTTTATTGCTTGTACATAAAATTTCTATGAAATACCTCAACAGGAGTATCAAGGTCACCATCACCAGCTTAAGTAGTTTCTTCAAATCCTCTTTGGGAAATGCTTTTAGTTTTTAATATATTACACTTATTCCATTGTTGGCGGGATGCCCATGCAAAATATAATTTTGATTTACTTCCGCGACAGTTTTTCTACTTTATGTGGCCTCGACTTTAAAATAGTTTCACTGCTGAAATTAGTCATTGTGTTCACATTATGTATGAATGTATGACATACGTGTTTTCATCTTCTTTGAGAAATGCTTCTTTCAAAAAGCATAATACATTTCTCACATTCAACCTGTCATTCAGGTGGTCGACCTTCAACCTGTCCGTACTGAAATTAGCTGATTATCTTCACTTTACGGTAGTTTAATTTCTATAGTGGTTTCTGAAACTTACAGTTTCAAGGTTGGCCCTAGCACCTTGTGCCCCAGCGAAAGGCTCTCCGACGGCTCGATGAAATCATCGGTTTACGCATCTCCCCGAGGTGTTTATACCATGAGATGGACTTATGCTTGCAACCAAACTTTAAACAGACTTGGCACTCAGGCTGGGCGCAGCAAAGACAATATCTACAGATTCTAGGATGGTTACGATCTTCAGTATTTGTGCGGCATCTCTCCGCAGAACATGTCCTACTTTCCATCCTGCGTCACATGCCCTGTTACCTGTTCACATAGGGATGTAATGGCAGCGTCAGCAGACGGCATTACCGTGGCCAGGCAAGGCATTTATGTGGAAAAAAAAACTAGTTTTGCCATCGGCACTCTAAAAAGAAGAAGAAGAAGCTGTCCCTTACGTACTTAGGTTGACGGCTCCAGGCAGGCAGGTTGGCAGGCCACCGCCTGATCCTATTTAATTTTCTACGTGTTTTTTTAGTTTTACTTTTATCAACCGGTAAAAGATGTTAATTACAAAAATTCAAAATAACTTGTAAATCAGAAGCTAGTGCATGATTGTAATTGATCGTTTGCTATCTAGAAGAACGGTTAACAGTTTAAAAAAATGTTTTTTTTTTTACTGTATTGCCATATAATCAATACCTACAGAGGTTTTTAAAATATATAAATTAAAGTGAATAGTTACCTACGTTATTAATTGAGATTACTTCAGGTTAACGAATAGGTTAAAATTATTTTATAAATCATCTTTTTATTTATGTTAATTGTATGACTACATTTTGAAAGTTGTTAACTTAAAGTGCCTATTGTAAATAATGTTACATAAAATATTTTGCTTTTGATATTTTCTTTTACATTTAAGTAGGAGATTATCGTTCTGTAAATAAAAAGATACTGTTATAGGTTATAGTTTACGTTATGTTTCATTGACCGTGAAGATTTTACCAAAATGACATAAATTTGTTATATAACAGTAATTTCTGGCAACTCAGTTATTACTTATTACCGCGTAATAACTCTACAGGTGCACCCTACTAACAGCAGGGGCTCGGACATCATGGCGCCAACAATCTTTCGGATAATATATTTGAATTAAGAATTCGGTATAATCATCAACATTTGAAGCAACAAACTCAATGAAACTTTATTTTTTAACACTCATTTAAACATAAAATTAATTTCAAAAGTCGAACCGATTTTTTTTTTTTTTCGAGTAAAGTTCAGTAGCGTTTTAATTGTTATTGTTTCGTTTTGTTTTAATTATTTTTGTTATCAGTGATTTAATTACTTTTCGTAAATTGAATCTTATTGGATTTTGTGATGTAAAACTTGTACAGTTTTGTATCTAATGTGTCTATAGAAGTGGATAATACGTGGAATTATTGAAACAACCTCGGTAAAGTGTTGCTGAGAATATTACCTCAGCGGACTATTACTTATGCTGTCCTCAGCAAAGCTTACCGAGAAGGTTGACTCGATACATTTGCTGCCAAATATTGCATACATTAGAATGTGTTAAATGTGCATTCTAATGGAAAACAATAGTGACTGAATTCTGTATAAAGAAACTCAATACTTTATTAACATGACATTAGCAAAGCAAAAAATAAAAAAGCGGTATGGTGTTTTTTAGGTTAGTATTCACATAGCAGTCACAGTTTGTCAAAAATACTTCTGCCCCCCTAGCCAAGTTACAATCGTATCGTTCACGCCAAACGCTTCGAGTAGGCCACGCCTCCAATTCCTTAGTTCGGACCACGTGACTGAGCGTTGAGATGACGTCAGAACAAAGGAATCGGAGGCGTGGCCTACTCGAAGCGTTCAGCGCGAACGATACGATTGTAACTTGGCTAGGGGGGCTGATGTCTTGATATTTTAACATTGATTTGAAGGCACCCATGCATGTTTTGTTCCAGATTTATATTAGAAACACAGCTTAAAAATATTTTTATTTTATTTAAATACCTTATGTACTAAAAATAACCTAAAATGTAAACATTGCCTGATTTTACCAATTTGGCCAATGGTGAGAACAGTGAAACTTGGGCTCGTGAAACCTTCCTATAAGCTCTAGTTTATGGCCAAATTCCTACCCTGGAACCAGTCAGGCCCAAGTATGTATGGAGTTTAAGTTTGTCCTTTGCAAGGCTTCTATTAGACTTTTTTTGACTTTTTAATTTTTGAGTAAATTATGAAGAGAGAGAAGTGTCAAAGTTCACGCAAAATTGCAAAATTTTACTGGATTAGTTTTACACAAATTATATAAATTGATTTCAATAGAAGCCTAGATAATATCCACAAGATACTGTGTTTTCAAAATATCTAATAAAAAATGTGTAGTAAAGTCATAATCGCGTAAGAGCGGTTGTATGAAAAACAGTGAAAACGTATGTCGAGTTGCATCCCCTCAAACCAAAAACACACACACACACAAGGGATAGTCTCGATGAAGTTTCACTCAAAAATAGTTTACTAAAATCTAAAAAATTCGTAGGACTGACAAAAGCACGTGTTTAGCCTTCAGCACTACTAACAAAAGTCTGCAAGTTTAACTTATCAATTGTCTGCACAAACCGTGCAATTGACAAGACTTTGACATTGATTTCCGCTGAGATGATATTACAACTTTGAACGTTTTTTTTATTCGAAAAATTAGTTTTTTTTCCTTCTATCGTCTATAGTCTATGGTCTACTCTTTAAAAATGCGTCTGTTTACTATTTACCCAACAAAGGCGTGAAAAATGGTAAATTATGTTTCGTTTACAGGTTTGTTTGGCAAATATAGTGATGATTGCATGGCGCTACGAATAGATTAATTGAATGGCTAATTGAACCAGATGGCTCCTAAATATGTGAGTAGGTATGCAGAACATTCACAAGACGAATAAAATTCTTTACACCGCATGATGGAACTTGTATAAAATTCTTTTCATTATCGCACCATCCGGAATAATATGTATTATATCTCATGTCACTTTCTTTCTTTCTGTATCGAACTCCTCCGAAACGGCTTGATGAATTTTTTTGTGTATTTTGTTGGTCGGTTTGAGAATAGGCAACTTTTTACCCTCCCACCCCCACCTTATTTTACTTTGATAATTTACATGGCACAACAATTTTTGCTGATTCAGCTAGTAAAGTTTATTTATAAATTTTTGAACGAATATATTTAGAGCGTTTTGGGACAGTTCAATGAGTTTTTTTTTGACGTGAAAGACACTGTTAACTCGCCGTGTGTACCTAAGTACAATCGTCAGTGTTGTATAGATCACTGTGAAAGCTTGTTGACCAAAAAGTTGCATAAACCGCGGTGGAGGAATCGTGCCGGAGACAAAACGTGTGTGAACAACTACGCACGGTCAATAAACCATAGATTTTTACAGCGAAAAAACGTGTGTATACAAGCGGCCTAAGGTATTTTTTACCAATCAACCTTTGGGTGATGCAGAGATAAATTGGGATATTTTTTTTTACATTGGGGTGCCCCAACTCTAAAACTTTAGAGGACTCAATGAATACGTATCTATTTTAAAAGGTTAATGAGCCCATAAACATAGGAGTTTACCATCGTCACGAAAAGAAGAAGAAGCATCATGTACACTTTATCGAAAATCTAAGTAGTAGTCATAAAAAGGTAGGTTGGTTCTTTATGAAGAGGGAATATTGAGACGACAACTAAAAGAAAAAAAAAATATAAAACTATTTTGTAAATGACGATTGTCGGTAATCGTTAATAAATTGTCAGGAGGACAATATTGAGCTAATGTAGGCAGGTGTAGGCAAATACAGTGATATTATATTACATTATATAAAAATATTTAAAAGAGGTCATTCAATAGCTCATGTGGTAAACAAACCTAACGATTTATATATAAAAAAAAATTACCTACATTCAATTACAATATTAATAATGATATTGAACGACACAAAAGGTAATTATAACGTTGACTAGAACAAACGATCTGCTAAGAAAAATGGCACCCACCTTTATCTACCTACCATAAAAAAAAATATATGTTTCAGTCTACTTTACACAGCACTTTCAATATCGACATGATAACACTAAGTTTTGGTAAATAATTGTAATATAAACTATTATTTTTAAATATCACATTTAAATTAATTATTTACTTAATTAACACAACATGCAAAACGGTACCGATTTAAACAGGCAAGTAACATTAATGACATAATAATATTATTCATTTATTTGATAATAATTTAACAGTCCCTACTTCTATAACTGTTGTTATGCCATTTGTTTCGCGATCCAACACTAACTGATTCATTGAATACTTGCAAGGAGGACATTGTTGCTAATAATCACACAATACACGCTAATAATGTGTACCTAAACAATAATATTTCATGAAACTTGTAATGACTTTTTTTAATTACAAAAAAAAATATTGTAGGTAAGGAATTAAACCTACCGTCACAGTCCAGTCCAAAAGCGAAGATACAAAAAAATTCACTGACACTTCCAAATCCAATAAAAAAAGTAATAAACACAAAAATTCTTGTCGAAATCAAAAACAAAACATAATTCGAAATTCAAATAAACCGAACAGCTACGAGCGAGCACGACTCCAATCTATGGCGATATGAACCATTCTACGTGAGCGTAATTTACGTATTCAGTGACCATCATAACTTGGTCCCTAGCACACCTGTGTTTATAACCGCAGCTGTATCAATATAAACTTGTATGCTCTAACTCACGGGTTCTTTTTGACTGGCCAATGATCGGTGAGAAGTAGCTATTGTTTGACCTTGTAACGTAGTTTTGTCTGCCGAAGACGTAACAAAAATCTACTTACCATAATCTAATTCAGGTAGAATATTTTGTGATTTTAAAGAAGAAATAAATAAAGTTTAGTTTTGTTTTGGCAATCAATTTCTTGGGATGTTAGACAGTTATTTTCCTATAGGGAATAAAAGGGCAGATAAAGCACAGTATATTATTATTTTGTTTCCTTATCGTTCTAAGAAAGTGTAACGATGACGCATACTTTTCGGCTAAAACCAATTACTGACGTCGACGTTAACCACAGGTTTTTTTTTTAATTTCTTAATCGTCTGAGAGAGTAAATTCTTTATGGCCTGCACGTTTTCTGTATGATTCATAAGTGCGGCTTTCTGAGTTGTTGCCTTTTTCCTAGTCTAGTTGATCTCTGTCTTATAAAAAGTTGCACCACTGATTAAGTAACACTCTTTGTACTACGCTCTGTTTCATCTTTTAATATCCTTTTTTATCTTAACAGCACTCTGATGCAGTAATCTTTGCAAATCTTTTTAATGCACATTTCCAGTAATTTACTGTTGATGAATATTTAACATACTAATATTAAAAAAGCGAAAGTTTTATGTATGTGTATATTTTTGTTACTTCTTTACGCTGAAACGGCTGAACGGATTTGGTTGAAATTTCGCATACGTGTAGCATAGCATAGTCGGCCTTATAATGTTCCCACTGCTGGGACTCAGGCCTCCTCTCTAAGAGAGGAAATGGGCCGTAATCCACCACGCGGGCCCATTAAGGGTCGGTGGATGTCACATGTCTTCGAATAGAATAGAATAAACTTTATTGTACACCAAAAAAAGTAAGACAACTTATACATAAACTTAAATCTATGGGTGCAATGGCGGTCTTATCGCTAACAGCGATATCTACCAGACAACTTTAGGATGGATCGTAAGATCAATGGATGGATGGTTCGTGGTGGTCGAATTTTTGGTTCTAGGACATGCCGGTTTCCTCACGATGTTTTCCTTCACCGTTTTGAGAGCAGTGGAGATGAAATAAATTACACAAAGTAATGCGCCTGGCTGGGTTTGAACCTTCGACCTATAACTTATAAGTCGGGGCCGTTGCCACTCGGCCACCACTGCTCTTATAATAATATGTATACATGTAGACCAGGCTCTTTTTATTTGGGAGTATGTTCCCTTATTTTCGGCTTTGACGCGGGCAAAGCCACTAGTAAGAGTTAGTTGTAATATAAACAAGGCTAATTATATATTTTTTCTAAGTATGTACAAGTTAATTGGTACTTAATGTGCAATCTGATGAATGGTGACATTCCTGCAGTTCGTGAATTCTAGTGATGGTCTTATATGGTATATGTAACATAATTCTAGAAAATATATTATGTGATGTAATCTGGATCAAAGACTCAAGGTACACAACCTACTTTCTGATCATTCATTTCCTCAGAAATATTTAACGTAACGAATCGAGAGACATACTCTCAACTGCATGTCTATGTTAACAATTTGACATTGACTGTATCTTTAATTCGCAGCAGTTAGGGCGATTTTAGTTGTTCAAGTGTTTCACTAACGTACGGTTGACTGTACCGTGCATCTAAGTCTGCGTGGGTACTTATGTATGGATCCTACGCTTTGTCTAAATACACTACAATTTATTCTGTTGCATAAGTCATCAAAGTAGACTGAAAATTATATGATATTTGTATCGTGACTGGAGGAAGTACTACCTACTTAGCCAGGTCTTATCTACGTAGAAAGATGTGGTGCAGCACCGGGGACGATGGAAATAATGAGGGAAGGCCTTTGTACAACAGTGGAACAGTATATACTAGTGATGCAATGGAAGTGTCTTAATGGAAGCGGAAACAGATGTCAAAAGTAAATCTTTGAGGTTGCGGAAGCGGAAACGGAAGTATTAATAGTATGAAGAAAGAGTACAATTTTATTTTTTTTAAACAACAGAAGGTTTACGTCGTAATCACGTCACGAGGTGTGGTGATGCGCTGAATGAACCAAAAAACTCTATAATAATATTATAAAGAGGAAAGATTTGTATTTTTATACGTAATGAATAAACTCAAAAACAACTGAACCGATTTCGAAAATTCTTTTACCAATAGAAATGTACTTTTTCACGGAGTGACATAAGTTATGTTTTATTTAAAAAATACAATAGGGTTCCCTACTAAAATTCCAATAAGGTAAACCAAAGTTTAAATAAATGACCTATAAATTTCATTATATCTTGTGCACTGCGAAAACTATTGATGATAGAACAAAATAATGTACTACGATTTTGCAAAACCAATCATTATCTACTAAAAGTTCCGCAACACCATATGTCTAACTGTTATAGTTACGTCACAATAACTGTATTTTTTTTAAAATTAAAACTGAATTTAGGCGCACTTCTAAAAAGGCTGTACTTTATACCTTTGTGTGGTTTAGTGTCTGTATATTATTTTTTGAATAATTCTATTTGGACATTCCATTATATAATCATACATTTAATATAGAAAATGAATAAAATCGTTGAATGATGTTTAACCGGTCATATATTATCAACAAGTTATCAATCCTTATAAAAATAAGATAAAGGTTTGTCGGCACAATGACTAAATACAAAAGCTTGCGGAACTTCTGCAGAAGCGGAAGCAGAGTTCTGTTGCAATACTAGTATATACTAAGAGTATCTAGTACAACGAGTAACTCATACATGGTGCGAGCGTATTCTTTGTAAAGAGAATATGGATAGGTTAATATTTTATCGTGATCTTATGTAGAAAATTCTAGACCGAGCGGAGCGAGCTATAATATTGGAACATTATCATTAGGTACATACTAATTAACTACAGGCCTCTTATCAAGAAGAGAATTTAAGATTGTGGATAACATGTTACGAATTATTGCACACTTTGAGGCCCTTGTAGTCCGGGGTCCCATATCATTGATACGGTTGATAAGGTGGTAGCTACGCCCCTGCACACAGCTGCTGTACACAGGTGGGATTCACTCAGTATAAAGACACTCCCTCTCGCTCTACCCAAAGCGGCAGGAGTTATTTGATGATTTCCCACCTCAATTAAAGGGAAATGGATAGCTGTATTTACCAATTTTTACTATGATTACCCTGTAGTTATTTTACAGTTTTAATGTAACTTAGGCATCCTCTAAAAAGGATGTTGCTTTATTAACAAAAAAGTGGTCTTATAAGGTGATTTATCTTTGATTTATAAACAAAAAGATAGTACAGTAAGTAAACATTTTTATTTTGTTTCTAATCATAAAATTAATTTATCAAACGTAATTCGATTTAAATCTTTTACTTCAGAGATTCCACGAAGCCAAATACCTAATTAAAAACAAAAAGGGTTCGGCTAAAGAAAAGTTGTGAAAATGATCCTTTATCTTTATTTTAGCCTTACATAAATTCCGTGTTCATTCATTAATCAACGAAACTTTAGAATAAGATATTTTTTTTAGTATTTTCCTGTCTCTAATTAAAAACTTTCCAGTAGATTTCCATGTATTGATTGTTGTGTTTGGCGTCCATAACTAAAATAAAAAGAAACTACTTACTGCGTAGCTCTGGATGGAAATAGATCGAGCATATTCGAACATCGATCCGCGTTCCGAATATTGTTATGCAACATCTCATTAAATTATGAAATCTGGATAGTACAATAATAACTAAGTTGACCCAGTTTGGACAAAATGCTGTCCAGACAGTCGGCTGGTCGTGCCATGCTTTCTTACATTTTTTTTTTTAGTCCTTGCAAGGTTAAAAAGTTTTTTGTTTTAAGGATTTTAGGTTAGTTTAAAAACATTAAAATGTTTACTTTTAAAAATAATATTTAGATCCATGTCGAGCATGGTACATACGGATCCCTAATGGATATCGACACATGAAAACTGCATCGTCGACACTTGGGCCAGCCACGAGCCGCCGACGCAGCAAAAGTGCATATTAGCAATAAGTTATTTTTAATAAGTTTTTGACCATTCCATATACTAGCATCGAATAGGTTTTACTAAAATTAATTGTAATTTCTTTATTTAAAATAAATTAGTTTAGAAGCTCTGAAGAAGTAGAACGTAATAAGCAGACTACATTCTTAGACTACGTCTTGGAATAGCACAAAGAATACTTTTATCCCGGGAGTAGAAAGTAGAAAATTGTCCAAAGGGGGCATCCGCTTGGGACAATTTTCTACTTTCTATGCAACCTTCCCAGCCCAGTTACTGGGATGTCTGCTGGCTATGATTTTGTTTTGTTGTAACGTTTAACTATAGTCATTCTGGTGTGAATCGGCCCTTACTGTTATGACGGTTTCATAAAACTAAGTGTGCATAGCTTTCACCACTGTTATTTCTTACTTTTTTTAACCGACTCCAAAAAGTGATCTGATGATGATGGAGCCGGAAGGAAGGCTCTGGAACTCCGTAATTAATCAATTCAACCCAGCCGTGTATGAGCTTATTAGAATTGTCATGAGATGCACTTTGGCTATAAGGTAGTATCGAACTGATCTGATGATGGAGCCGGAAGGTAGGCACAGGAACTCCGTTATTAATTAATGTATTCTAGGCGTGTTTGGGCTTATTAGAAATGTCATGAGATGCACTTTGGTTATAAGGTACTATCGAACTGACCTGATGATGGAGCCGGGAGGTGGATGGAAACTTCATAATAAAATAATGTATCCTAGCAGAGTTTGGATTAATTCGAAGTGTCATGAGAAATAGGTACTCTGGCTATAAGAGTATCACAACTAAAAAGTGTGAAATAAAAAACTTTTTACAAAAAAAAAGTAACCGACTGCATTTCAAAAAAACAAAACACTAAAACGATCAAAATAACTTTAATTTCGGGAGTCGGTGTTAAATAACAAGCAAACAATACCAGAAACACCGACTTTTATTTAGCTCGTTTTAGTGTTTTGTTTTTTGTAATCAAGTCGGTTATTTTTTTTTTTGTAAAAGGTATTTTTTAATATTTCCGCACATGTTGGTAGAAGAGTCTTTTTGGCCTCGTCGTTTTTTATGTTGTTGTTTTTATGTTTTATAAAAAATTGATAATAAGCTCACTCTTGACCACTATCTCACCTGATGGAAAGCGTAGATGTGGTCGACGATGGAGCACGCTTACCTAGAAGTAACCTATTCTCTTTTGACTTAAAGATTCCCAGGTTGTAGCTATCAGGAAATAGAGACTTCGGCAGTGTTTCCACTGTCTAAAAAAATGGCAAGTAAGAACCTTGTTAGGGTCATACTGGCTCAACTCAAGGATGAAAGAAAGAAAATAAGAAAAATGTTTATTCGTACCTGCCACATACAGTAGAATTAAAATATGTATGAAAAAAAAAATAACAATTAAATCTGTGCAAGGCCAAAAAGGCGCTTATCTCAGCATATGCTGCGAAATTTAAAAGGATGCTACTTAAGCCTAATAACAATGTATGAAGTAAATAAGTCATAATTTAATTTTCTATAAAGAAGGATGCTGCTTCCTCAAAGGCGATCGTTAGTATGAAATTTCAGCCGTTATCAGTACTTAGCGGCTAATGTGATAAAAATTGCGTGTCTGCCCTTGGGGGCAAATTATGTAGGAAAGGCTAAGAATTATGTTACGCTCAGCTGGCGTGATTACAAACAGTAAAAAAATTAACAACTGTGAAGTTCTTTGTTTAACTGTTCATTTGGAACGTCACATAAATTACAACTTAGCTGTGGTCACCGACTTCGCCCACGTGAAACTATAAATTTGTTTCAAGGGAACATACTCCCGAGATGAAAAATTCTATGTGCTCTTCCAGACCATGGTCTACCCGTGTGCCAAATTTTATCAAAATACATCCGGCTGTTTGAGTGTGAAGGAGTAACATCTACACAGACACTCTCACAAACTTTCGCCTTTATAATATTAGTGTTAGTATTGAATGTTGGTCTAGTGGTTAGTGACCCTGACTGCTATGCCGGAGGTCGTGGGTTCGATTCCCACCCAGGAAAAATGTTTGTGTGATGAGCATGATCATTTGTTCTGTGTCTGGGTGTAATTTATCTATATATGTATGTATTTAGGAATATATAAGTATGTTTATCGGTTGTCTAGTACCCATTACACAAGCTCTGCTTAGCTTGGGACTAGACGGCGGTGTGTGATAGTTGTGGAATATTATTATTATTATTATTAATGAAAATCAAAATGTACGTATGGTTGAACCTTACTATTACATCTTATTTATCATCATCATCCTCAACACGACTTTAAGTCAATTTCAAGGCGTTCGTGGTGCGAGTCCCAAACACTTTCCTGCACCTCATGCTGAAGGCACGCCCTGCAGGGCGTGGTATGCCGTCGGCAGCGCTTCCGCGGACGGGTGCCACAGAACAGCACAAAGTGAACATAGTGCAATGTGAAAGTGTTATTAACATAGTCTTAAGTCTTATTTTATAACGATAAATTGTATTTACTCTATATATGTTAGTCTGTAAGGTATGTATCTATGGACCAAGATGCCTAATAATAAATGATTTATTATTATTATTATTTACCCATTATTGGGCATAGACTTCTCTTTCTTGTAGCCACACACCAGCGCTAACCTCAAAAGTTACTACAACTGAAGGAACCCTCGGTGGTGGTTAAAGTTTGACGCTGACTCTCGCTCTACTCAGAACAGGAGGACATATTTGAAGAGTTCATACCAACAATACAATACAGGTCTTAACAGCGATGGTAACAATGTCGTTTACCTATGTTCTCGCTAGACGATCAATACTTTTTTGTCCAGTGTATGGACGAACACGATCGAAGGACTGGAACAATTTGTCTGTTGCCGTCTGCCCATCCGATATTTAGATGTTTTCAAGGCTAGAGTGAATAGGCTCTTAATAAACTAGTGCGCCTCACTATCAACGATTGCATCACTGATTACCATCAGGTGGGATCGCAGTCAAGCACTAGTTTATATATATATCAATTTAAAAAAAAAAACCACGATCTTCGCGAGCTTCGTAAACACTTCGAGGACCTAACGATTTCGGGCTGAATTTTGCGCTTTGTCAGTCCATACTTTAACCATTGCACTATAAATACTCCTAATCAACTGCCTTGTATAACAGATGGTCGATGGGGCCGAAGGGTTCTAGAGTATGATAAATAATGAAATAATGATGAACTGGATCGTTGAGTGTCGTGGTTGCAAGTGTGGTTTTTAAGCGTAAGCAAATGGTGGTATTGGGTTTTTCTTTTAAGGATTACTGTGTAGCAGCCCGGAGTTTGAAGGTTGATAGTATGACACCCCTGTGCCTCAGAAAGCACGTAAAGCCTTTGGTCCTACACCCGCCCCGCTAGCCAAGTTACAACCGTTTCGTTTCGATTCTCTTTTCGTCGATTGCCTCGAGTAGGCCACGCCTTCGATTCCTTTATTCTGACGTCATCTCAACGCTCAGTCACATGGTCAGAACAAAGGAATAGGAGGCGTGGCCGGCTCGAAGCGATTTACGAAAAGAGAATCGAAGCGAAACGGTTGTAACTTGGCTAGGGGGGCTGATCTCTCTCCAATCGTGTTGGTTTGCCGTGCACAATGATATCTTCTGCGTACTTGGCTAATCTCTTTTGAAATTGGCCACCATGATTGAAATTCGGTCCTATTGACCTTGATTCGATACAAGTGGAAACAGCGTTTGCAAATTCGTCCGTTTGTCCTAAAAATCCTTTCATTTGTCAAAGCCTTAGTAGACTTTCAATACAGGATGAACATTGAGATGTCTCAGTCACGGATGATTTAGTATGTTAGGTGTAATGCCAACGTCACAATAACAAAGCTATATGAATATATTAGCTGATCTACCAATTGCCTTGGTGTTGGCCCTGCCTTGTTCCTCACCTGATGAATTTTAATAATGTAGGAACTGCTACTTACCTGCTTGATTATACTTGCATCTGCTAACTGTGAGGTCTTGAGGTCGAGTTCCATTTCAGGCAGGTTTTATTTATTTATTTATACAACATTAGTTTTGTATATGTGAAACCTGAAACAATTGTGTAGTATTTTTATGTAAAGAAACTAAATACAAAATTATATAATTGTATCATGAAAAATCACAAAGTTACAAGCTTGTTATGTCACCTGATTGTCCGCACAAATACATGATCACTAGGTCATCCGGGCGACTGAGGGGCTGTTTTGCTCCCGCACCCAGCTGTGCGCTGGCACCTAATGCCCGCTATGACCTGTCGTGACCTGTGTTGTACTTGGTGTCAGAGGTGTCCAACTTGTGACCTTTTTTAAATATTTTTGGGAAAAAATATAACATGGTGTAAAAATTATTGGAATCGATTCTGAACAAACTATAATCTAGTTTCACCTACGTTCATTCTTTGCCCTTGCGTTTCAGGACCACTGGCTTTACTTTCGGAAACCCAAGGCCCCAGTTGAATTCGGTCCTTCTGGGCTCCTACGGTTTTGCTGACATCTCTTTGGGGTGCGTGTGGAACACTACACGCCGTCGACGATTCAGGCTCGGTCCGGACGGGTGCTACCCATTAATCGTCGAAGAACTACTGCTGTGACAAGATTTTTTTTATATAATTTATGGATGACCCCTTTCTTAACTTGTAAGGATGTAGATTTACAGCTCAGGGTTTTGGTGTATCTGAAGACATACTCCGACCACAATCTTCTTTTTTTGTATGGTGTGTAATAAAGTATATAGTAAATAATCTTTTAATACTATATATTTCAGGCACTCCTGTGTCATGGTCTATCAAACACTGACTTACAAAATTCAATTATTTTTCTATTCTAAATGGCACAACCATTATAAAGGATATTCATTTTTAGGGTTCCGTATCTCAAAAGGAAAATACAGAACGCTTATATATTTGTCCGTCTGTCGGTCTGTCTTTCTGTTTTCTCTGTCTGTCAAAATACTTTATCTCGGGAACACGTGGAGGTATCGAGTTGAAATTAAAACCATATACTCAAGTCTACGGTGCCTTGAGGCAGTGAAAAAATCAAATTTCTAAGTTAACGAAAAAAAATACGGTCGTTTATGTCGCAAAAAATTTATATTTCGATACTCTCAAGGTAATCAAATTTCATATGGTATTATTCCGTTGCCCAGAATCCTAAAATTTGGTATGGCATAAATCAAGGTCTTATAGCACAGGTGTAGGAACAAATCTGAAAACAGCAAATTTCTTGGTAAGTCACAAAAAAAAAAATGCGGTTCGGAAATATCTTCGAGACTACATTCGGGAATTGAACTATTTACATAGGCGTTTGTACGGAATCCTCAGTGCGCGAGTCCGACTCGCACTTGCCCAGTTTTTTTTTATGTTGTCTGCGTAATGCTTAAGGCATTAAGTCCGTTTTTGTACCTTTGTGTTGCATGATATTCTAAACAAATAATATCCTATCAACAACAAAGCAACAAGCTACTATCTTCATAAATACTTTCGACACGCATATATAATGATTAGGGCTGCCACCTTTTTTTTAGAACAAATAGAGTATATTACAAAATAATTTAATTGTTATAATGATTAAATTTTATTTTGAAAATAATATTAGAAAAAAGAGTAATTTTAATTGTTTTATTTTTTGAAAAATTGTAGCGACATCTATGATGTCATATAAGAACTAAATTCAAAATCTTGCATCGCAGTATTAGAGTTCTCTGCGTGATGACTGTATCGGGCAGTTGCTCGAACTAGACACAAGACCCATTTTGTTGGAAGATCCTTCCTTTCAACGGAGGTTTGTGGGATTTTACACATGTTTTAAACATTTCGTTGTTTTAAAATAATTGTACGATTACCTAACAGTTTTAATTAAAACGTGGTTTTCTTTACTACTACTTTCAATTTGTATCCGATAAGAAGACATAAATATTTCTGTAGAATACTGAAATTGTGTGGTTTCATTTAATTTTATTCAAAATTAGAGTCAAAAGAAATACAGTTTTTCAGTGTTTTTTTTATGGTTTATTCAAGAAAATTTACATAAATATTTTCACATTATCTTCTGCCAAACTGCAGTACAGTTTGTCGGCAATGTTTTCGTGGATAGTCTTCTTGATTAACTAACAAATAACAAAAGAAAAAAACAAAGACAGTAAAAACATTATAAGTACATAAACTCCATCCGCTCAGTCAATCAACCAAACGCAAACAATCCCGACACGTCCCCCATCTAAAAGTTGTCTAAAAATGTTTACAATTTGTTATTTACCTATACCGATGTTTGGTAATCAACTAAATTTAAATAATCTTTGTATGTCATATATAAGATTTCTATTTTATATTATTTATTCCATCCGTACATTAATAAACTCCTCCGCAAAACTAGAGTAGGTACAATAATCTATATTAGAGTATGGTTGACAACCCTAACAATGATCGATGAGGAAAATCTATCAGTCTATTTGTATATTTTCATACATATACATATGTGAATACCAGGAAATGCAATAACAATTACATGTGTACTATTGTTGGGGTCAAGTTCAATGACAATTGTTGTTCATGCATCTCATATACTCGTAGGTAGGTAAATACGCGTGGAGCAGTGGTGGCCGAGTGGTAACGGCCCCGACTTACGAGTTGTAGGTCGCGGGTTCAAACCCAGCCAGGCGCATTACTTTGTGTAATTTATTTTATCACCACTGCTCTCAAAACGGTGAAGGAAAACATCGTGAGGAAACCGGCATGTCCTAGAATCAAAAATTCAAAGACGTGACATTCACCAATCCGCACTGGGCCCGCGTGGTGGATTACGGCCCACTCCCTCTCCTAGAGAGGAGGCCCGAGTCCCAGCAGTGGAAACATTAAAAGGCTGAATATGCTATATGCTAGGTAAATACATATACCTATATTTATGTAGAGGCGGAGCAGAGCATCCTAATACAAGCATACTCCTTGCTTAAAAGGATTCTCTCCATTGTAAATAGGATAAGTTATTTAAGACGAAGCAATAAACTGTTTTTTTTTTTAATTTTTTTTTATGTGTAGGTACGGTCTGCCAAGAAAGTGATCTATCAGTAATGATCTGGGGTCAGTCGTGCGAGTGAGAAGGAGGGATGGATGTATACACTATATAGCTCCATCCCTTTAACAGTTCAGTTTAGGTCGTAAATTGAATAGCGTTAAGAGCTCGTGGTCTGCAGTATTAAGTTATATGACAACGTTGGCTAGCAAATGATGTCGCTGAAGATAACTTTCAGATTCGCCAATAAAAACCGGTCCAGCGCGAGTCCGACTCATAGTTTGATTCCCGCATCGAGTTTCGAAGATTTTATGTGGTATAACTACAAATTTACAGTTGTCAGTTTTCAATTCATCCTTTCCTGCACTTGTGCTATGAGATCTTGCTTCCTGCCAAACAAGATCCTAGGTCAACGTGAAGTAACCTATTGGTTTTGATTTCCTTGAGAGTTTACACCATAAATAGAGCACAAACAGCCTTATATTTAAATTGGGTTATACTTACAAATACTGAGTATTTCATATTCATTTCAACTTAAAAACTCCACGTGTTTATGAGAAAAAGGGCCGTGATTGACGGACAGACGAACAGATGGACAACAAAGTGATCCCAGAAGGGTTCCGTTTTTGCCAACTGAGGTACTGTAGCCCTCGCTAAAAAGGGTAAAAAAACATTGTGGGTTTTAGTCAGTAAAAGCATGAAACTGCCTCACGCCCCACCCAGAGCGAGAGAAGTTATTTGAAGATGTCCCAGGTAAAAAAGAGTTATAGACGACTTTTTTGGCTAACCTTACGATGAATCTGTTCCGATAGTCGACTTGATTCGTTGAGATTTTAATTAGAAAATTGCTTTGGTAGTTACTCGCATGTCATGAATGCGTCAGTTGTCACTCCAGCAAAGTTAAGAGCGTCCTTTTCGAGGTGCATTTTCATAGAACCGCTCTTACGTAATTATGATGACATTACACATCTTTCTCTAGACATTTTGGATACACAGATATCTAGTCGATATTATCTTGGTTTCTTTAGACATCAAAACATAAATTTGTGTAAAACTAATCTAGTAAAGACCTTTGAATATCTGCTATTTTACGTGAACTTTGGCCCTCCATATATAAAAAAATGTACTTAAATAAAAGTTTTGCATATTTAATTGAGATTCTGTAATCGAGTTTAGTAAAAACACGCATTTCCTGGAACAAGTTTTGAGAAACATTCGAGTAAATTACCGAATGCCAAGAGAGTTTTCAGGCGTTATCTCTCTTTTTTTGCATTGCCTCTTCATCAAACTTCGCGTTAAACCGTGCTCGATGTTGACGATAAGCGAGTGGAAAAGGACCCTCCTTATTTTTTTTTAAGGTGGGAAAATCATCTAATGACAAATCCCGCTCTTGGGCGGAGCGAGAGATAGTGTCAGACTTTTACTGACTAAAAACCCACTCCTGTTCCTTCGTTGCCTTCGTCCCAGGACCCCGGGTTTCGTTTTCACACTACCCATGGCCCCAGTAGGCTTCGACCCTGCTGGGCCCCTACGATTTGGTGACGTCACCCTGAGGCGCGCGTGGAACAATACGCGCCGTCGACGACTTGGGCTCGGTCCGGACAGTTACCGGACGGTCAGACGGCGAGCTACCCATTGCTCGCCGTCCGCAAGCCTGCGCCTACGGTGGCCGGAAATCGGGATCGGAATCCCGGCGGCGGTTGGGGCGTGAGGACCGTTGCCGTTGCCTCACGCGATCGGCCGCCTCCTTTGCTAGCATTACTGCTTCGCAGAAGGAGGCGACCGCCTGCCACTCCTCCTCGCTCCGGACCATGGCCTGTACCAAGGCCCGGCGCGAGAGATCGCCGCCGCCGACCGCCCCCACGAGGACACGGCGTTGCTCTTCCCAAGCGGGACACACCTCCACCGTGTGCTCCACCATGTCCTCCGGGCGGTCCACACAGTGGCGACACCCGGGCGTCGCTTCCGCACGAATTCGGTGCAGGAACTTCCCAAACTTCCCGTGTTCGGTGAGAACCTGCGTCATGCGGAAGGTAAGGACGCCGTGAGGTCTTTCCAACCACGCCTCAAAGAGGGGACTTATCGCCATAATTGTGGCGTGCCCAACCCTCTTAAGTGGACTTATTGTAGTAATTTAATCTTGTGTATGAATAGGCAAGCGTGTGTATGTTTAAGCTCATGTTGGGTCATTTGTCTCATCAAGTGATGCGGTCATGTGGTTGATAATAAGTGAAGAAATGATCCGGTTGGATGAAAAGTTAAGCGATGAAGTGGTTGATGATATGTGAATCGATAATGCGAGGGATGCTGACGATTATTCATATTTATATTTACTTTAGATTCGACTGCTGCCGTTACAGATTATCAGAAGCCAGGATCACAAAACTTTGTGTACTATTAATCTTACCTAGTGTCGTAAAGATAAGTGAAGGGAAAATGCGGATTCACTTGGGGAGTTCCGCGAACCCTTATAGGATCACTTTGTTGTCCGTCTTTCTGTTTGTCGGCCTGTCAAGACACTTTATCTCAAGAACGCGTCCTCGAGGTATCGAGTTGAAATTAAAACCATATACTCAGGTCTGCGGTCCCTTGAAGCTGTGAAAAAATCAACGTTAACGAATAAAAAAGATATGTCCTAAAAAACGTATGTTTCGATACTCTCAAAGGAATCAAAATTCATAGGTAGGTTTTACTTTTTTGCAATTCGGAAAAATATTCGTGACTCCATTCTTAAATTGTACTTAGTTTGTATGGAACCCTCAGTGCGCGAATCCGACTCGCACTTGCCCTGTTTTTTTTAAATAAGGCCATTTATAACGATTGAGAACATAATGGAGCATGAGTGTTCAACCGGAAGCTATTTTAGGAATTTTCTGACACAATATTTCCTGGAATTTTCTCAAAAACTTTCCATAATAAATCACAAGTAATGAAACTACAAATCGTTTCCGTTTAATTTTTATTAGTTACCCGTAAAGTCATTAACACTCATTAAAAACGCATTAAATTAAATTGTAATCAATAACGGCTTTACAGACAATTTACGTATAGTTATTATTAGTTATCATGGCATAAAAGACTGTTGTCGAGGTAGATGGGTAAGATATAATAATATGTAGCGACATCTATGGCGTCACATAAGAACTAATCCTGCATCGCGCGATTAAACTTCTCCGCGCGATTAGAACATATATAGAACAACCCGAAATCATTTGCCGGGCAGTTGCCCACCAGACATAACATCCGTCTGGCCGGAATTTCCTCCCTTTTCAACGGAGGTTTGCGAGAGTTTACTCTCTGTTCCGCATACCTAACTCCGAATATACATTATGACGATGAGTATAGGTATCTACTTGGGCCAGTTAGTTTCTTTTGAAAGTAGGCAGAAGAAGGAAATCGATAGCCTTATCTTTTTGATACGGCTATCGATTTCCTTCTCCTGCGTCTCCTGCGTCTTCGTCTGGAAAAGGTCCATGGAGATCTTAGTTAATATAAATATGTCTATTGCAATTTCTACATGCACTGCGCGTATTTAAATTGTGAATTTTACTTGTAATTTTAAAAAAGATCTAACTTGATGCGAATTACAAAATACATGTGTTTATATAAAAAGAGACACTGACTGACTGGCACAGCCGAACTACTGGGACTAGAAGCGTGACTTTTGCACAAGGTTTCCTTTTATAGCGTAAGCGAGCAATAAGAAATTTCCGAAATTCACCCCCTAAGGGGATGAAACGAGGGTCTAAAGTTAGTATGGAGAAACCAACTTTCTCGAGGGCGAAGCCGCTGGCAGAGGCTAGTTGTAAAATAAAAGCAAAGTTAGTTCGATTTTTTAGACACTGGAGTAACACTTGGCATTGTAGTTGAGGCTGGCTCGTAAACTATAGGCCTATCTCACTACTTCCTCTATTATTTAAAGTCTTTAATCGTATTGGGAACAAACTCAAGGTTCTAGATCTGGCTAAGGCAATCGACACAATATCTTTTGTACTTTAAAAGAAAATTATGGGTATAAGAGGTGTAACCTTGTAATAGGCATTAAATCGAGAATAAAAAAGTTTGCCTAGGTGGTTATGAGAAAGTTTAGTTAGGCGTGCCACAGGGCAGTATTTTGGGGCCCACATTATTCATAAACCACTTACACAACCTCGAATACACACACGAAGAGATCGTTCTTCGTAACTTACTTATAGGCAATAGTTTTTTTTAAATATTATATTTCTGCAATACAACAACCTAGTTTCTCAATTCTGAAATGTAAAACATCATAGTAATGTAACTAGAAACATTAATTTAGGCGATCCGACAATTCGCAAAATTATATGTACAATGGAAAACTACCTTATCCTATTGAAGGACGTAACTAATTTTTGGACATCATCATCATTCATCATTTCAGCCAAAAGAAGTCCACTGTTGGACTTAAATCTTGCCCAATTGTTGCCACAACGACCGGTCCTGTGCGTCTCGCATGATGGATTCCGGACCGGATCATCGGCCCACCTTGTGGGTGGTTCTCAAACGTTGCGTCTTCCGGTACGTGGTCGACACCCCAGAACTTTTCGGTTCCATCGACCACTTGTTCTGCGAGCAATGTGCCTTGCCCGCTGGAAAGTTTCATAAAACGGTAATTTTATAGGTTCAAAAACCTTAATATTTGACTTTCGGGTATCAATATTTTGATTAGTTTCACTGGCTGGCTGGCTGGCACGTTAGTGGCTGTGATTTATTGTTCAGAAGCTTTCAAAACAAATCTCCGTTTTCTTCTCGAAATACCAAACATTCACTTTGTTGTTACATTACAAAACCATTTTGGGATTGTAAAACATTATGATTGGCAGACTCGTGAAAATTTTAAACAAAACTATGTATATGAAATAATCCACTGCCATGTCACTCAGTTTCTGCGGCCTTGGAACGCAAATGGCAACTGGAGGGACACATTTGGGTGTTTAGTTGTGACACTCCCTCTCTCTTCACTCCAAGTTGGAGAAGTTATTTGATGATTTAATACTCAAAAAAAGAAATGTAATTTATTATTTATATATAATCACTCTCTTACATAAAATACTTAAAAATTAACTAAACTATACTAAAACCTAACTATGTACATAAATATAATACAAAAACACAAAGTACGAAACACTCCTCCACATTGCTGTCATCCGGAAATGTACCCAGAAGATTGGCAGCATTGCCACGTTGAATGGCAATGCTAATTCTTTGGAAATTATATTACAAATAATACATAATTATTGTCTATAATATTATCTATTATATCTAGCCTATACTGTTCCGCTGTTGGGCAAAGGGAGGACTCTATTCTTTCCATTGTTCCCAGCTTTAACCCAATTCTTGCCAATTCCTAGGGAAAACATCTAAGCCGCCATTTTCTTCTTGTTGTGCCGCGACCCCGTCGTGCGATTTTAGGGTACCAATTTTGTGTTTTATCAGTCCACCTCTCGATTGGCATGTGGTGGACTTGTCTTGCCCAGACCTGCTTAAACTGGGCAACCTTCTGAGCCACGTCAACGATCTGTGTATAGAAAAAAAGAAATATTTCTGGAAATATACAACATGTGTCGTGTATACGTCTGTAATGAAAAAATTTAAAGGGTTTTCTAAAAGTCTAACGGAGAATTATATCTGTGCATTACTGTGCAGCTAGACTGGAGCTAAGTAGCTTATGGATCATGCTATAGCGGCTCGCTAGATGCGAGAAGAATAGGACCAGTCGCCGTAGCGACACTTGGAAGATGCTTATGTCTTCCAGTGGACACCTTCCAGCAGAAATGCTGATGATGTTGTCTTTGCTGCTGGACCAAAAGATATATAGTCTACATATGCTTGGGATAAAACTTTGTTCCGTGGTTTTGCATTTTCCAAACGCTTAGTTGACACTTCGCGTGACCCAAGGGCTGGGTTTTACTTCAGTCAGAGATTAAGCATTGCTATACAACGTGGCAATGCCGCCAGCCTTTTGGGCACACTTCCAGTCGACAGCGATGCGGAGGAGTTTTATGACGCAATATTAGCTATTAGTTTTTGCCTTTAGCGTATTAACACTCTACCAAACACTCACTTGCAATACTAACTTACAGTACCCAGTCTTCAGTTAATACAATGTTATTAGGTGACAATGGTGCTCGAGTTGTGTCCTTACCATCAATAGATAGTACATACAGCTAAATGGTCAGTTAATGATGATTGATCGCTGTAACTTCATCAGATTCGTAACAGCCATTTTGATGGTAGCTAATCACCAAATTACTCTGTACTTTTACTGATTTAAACGTAACTATGTGCCTTCAGTTTCTTTTTGCATTCTATTTCATACATCACTCGCGGGAATCCATCAAGTGTATTCTTGACTAGAGCTACGATCTAATAATGACATATGTATTCCGTACCAACAACACAAAATGTCCTCTCGTCCTTCCCGCATTCTTCTTCCCCATAACTCATCCTCACGAATAATGCGTGATAGGAGCATTGAAAACAAATTGTCGGTACAATATGACGCGTAAATAACATTAGCAATCGAGTGTAAGAGGTTCACAACAGTTGAATCGTCAGTGCAAACGAGCCATATCCTGCAGGCAATTGAGGGGGACCGACGCTTAGGACACTCCAGTGGCAATCTGCACACGTTGAACTGAACACGTAAGTAAAACCTTCTTGTTTTAACTCTTTTTTTTTCCTAAATCTTCTCATTTCAAATTTTGTTTTCACGGAAATTCCTGCCAGTGTTTGTAGGAAGTTCTGTCACTTTTGACAGTTTTGTTTATTTATTTTTTTATTGGTTTTCGAGTGTCCTTGGAAGTAGGTTACTATTGTGGACCAGTAACCTCTTTAGTAATTTGTATTGTTATGTCCTCTGGGTGTTTGCTTACACGTGAAGGGATGTCTTTTGTTGAAGATGTGGCTGTGAGTTTAGAATGTTTGCTACCACCAACCATGCAGTTTAGAGACACCATTGAGGTTTTTGCGCAGCAGTAGGCTATTTCACCACGTGCTGATTTAACTGTTCCGGGTTTTATGCTGTCGCTTTTACTTACATATTAACACTGTGTACAGATAGCAATTCAATGTGGGCCTCTCCCAAGCACCCAAGCAACCAATCCGCACTGGACCCGCGTGGTGGATTACGGACCATTCCCTCTCCTAGAGAGGAGAACTGAGTCCCAGCAGTGGGAACATTAAAAAACTGATTATTTTATCATGCTCTTCCAAGCTATGACACCTGATTATCCACATTCAAGATAAATTCTGTCTTGTGTTTGATTTAGGTCTAAGTTGCTTTTCCAATTAGCTGGTAGTTGTGATTTGAATTGCTAATTCCGTCAATAGGTGTGAGAATGTCATTTGTAGATATTATGTTCGTAAGTTGAAGAAAAACTATGTTTAAAGAACTTTGTGCCTGGAATTTTATTTTAATTTTATGGAACGCGATTAAAAGCTTATTTAGGGTGGAATTCACCAAGAAAACTAATCGCGATTATTTCAAACAAAACTCAGTTTGAGCGTCTAATCGAGATTATAGCTTCATTTTGCGTTTCACCGCTATGAGTTGAATCTAGTTTACGCTAAACTCAGTTATAATTCTAAACGTCCATGTTTTCGACGTTTGGCTCGCATAATCGCGTTTAGTCACTGTCACTAGTGTCACTTGTTAATGTCATAATATTAATAAACATTGTATCTCCAAACAATTTTCTATTATGACGATTGGTTGTTTTTTCATTAAAAATATATTACTCCTAAAAATATATTTGAAAACCACAGCAGGTCGCTGAATTCGCTGATACATGTTGTAGATACAAAACGCGAATACGGCATTTTAGGTCCTCTGCCATTTTATCTTAAGTTTTGGTAAACGCGATTAAAATGGTGCTGGTGAAATCAGCTGGTGATCAACGCTGATCTATAAACTAGATTACGCTGAACTCAGTTTTGTTGAACTAAGTTTTTATAGCGACTGATGAAATCCGCCCTTAATAAAATTTGGAGCAGCATCCTTCTTTACAGAAACAAGTGTTGTTAAGAGCAGTATTATATTTATTTAGTTATCCTTGGCCACTATTCTGCGTGATAGTTACCGAGAAGTTTTTTTTTATAATTTTCCGCCTCAAAAAGGGTTTTTTTCAAAAGAAAATTATAAAAAAAATTCTCACGCTATAGGTGGAGCCAGAGGTCGTGTCAGGCTTTTACTGACTAAAACCCACCGGTATTCTTTCAGTTGCCTTTGCTTTCCAAGGTCACGGTGACTCTTCCGAACCATTCTCGCAGCTCTAGCAGGCCTACCTACTGGGCCCCTTTAGATTGTAATATCCCCTGTGCACGTGTATTGTAAATGCAAATATTTTAGAACGTTCACATCTACAGATCTTTTTAATTTGTTTTCTACTAGCTCCTGCCACTCGCGTAAAAGTAGGTTTCTCCATAGAAACTTTGGACCCCCGTTTTACCCCCTTAGGGGTGGAGTTTCGTAAAATCCGTTCTTAGCGGATGTCTACACCCTGTAAGAAACCTACCAGCCAAATTTTAAGTTTGTAGGTGTTATAGTTTCTGAGATTTCGTGATTAATCAGTGAGTGGTATTTCGCTTTGTAGGCATAGATTTAAATAAACATAGCATCGGGGGCTACCCCATCTAACCCACCAGTTCTTTATTTGATCACATTTACAAGATTACCAGCTCTGCCTCATAGCATAGTCGGCCTTTTAATGTTCCCTCTATTGGGACTCAGGCCTCCTCTCTAGGAGAGGGAATGGGCCGTAATCCACCACGCGGGCCCAGTGCGGTTGGTGGCTGTCACATGTCTTCGAATTTTTGGTTCTAGGACATGCCGGTTTTCTCACGATGTTTTCCTTCACCGTTTTGAGAGCAGTGGTGATGAAATAAATTACACAAAGTAATGCGCCTGGCTGGGTTTGAACCCGCGACCTACAACTCGTAAGTCGGGGCAGTTACCACTCGGCCACCACTGCTCTCATACTAAGGAAAATTACAAACGCTCCATGGTTTACGAGGAACGACAAAATCTATGAATACTTAAGTTCGGCAACAGTGGCTTCAGAAGTAGAGCACTATAAAAGGCAACATACAGAGAGTCTCGTCTGCCACCCCAATCTGCTTGCCTCTGAATTGCTTAATACTGCCAATGTGGTTACAAGACTCAAAAGAAACCACGTGCTTTAAGCAGAGCGTAGGGCGCTGGCCTCCGTTTCTGCCAACAACAATGTCTCAAGCAACTCATTTGCTTAAAGTCTGGCGACTGATTACAAATAAATCGAAGAGAAAAAAAAAACAGCCCCAGCAAAACTAATTAATTCCCTTTATCCGTGCATTTTGGTTTTGTATATTCAAAAGGAACGGTTTTTTATTTTATAAGTCTACTGATAGTATTACTGGTAGTATTCGATCAAGTTAGAAGTTTACGGACTAAGATGAATGAAGATTCGCAATTCTGGTCTAGGTTGGAATACGACTACGTGGGTTTCCGGATTGTTCGAAAGATTCACAGCGAGCCTGGAATGCAAAGGGTAGGAAGGAACACGGGTGGGATTATTCAGTAGAAGATTAATACAACCTTTCGCTCCACCCAGAGCGAGAAAAGTAATTTCAATAGACTTACTCGAAAAACCGCTCTAAACCCTGCCACATTTAGGCTCGCAATTTACCGTGCGGAAAAGTGCGCAAGCACGCCCCCGCCACGGTTGATTGTATTTATCGTATCAGGCTGGGCGCTATGCAAACCCCACAAGTCGTGCGTCAATTCCCATTTATTTAATTCTTCGTAAGTGTATTGAAAAACGTCATTTGATACACGTGTAAATTTTAAAATCATTGGTTGTAAACCAATGACGTACCTACCAATAAAAAAACTGGTTTATAGATTTAGAATGAGAAATTATTATTATTGGACAATTTACTAATGATCTGATTTTCTTATAGATACAGAGGAACAGACTACGATGTTCGGCCACATCCTCCTGCTAGTGTGCCTGAGCCTTCGAGTCGCGTACTCTCTGCCACCGGACAAGGTACGTGACGACACATCCTGATTGCCGACGCGTTAACTGATATTGACGCGGATGACTGCACGTAGTATATTGTATAGATTATGTATAGTATTATATATATTAGTCGTAAGTAGGAACAGCATCGATCGATGATAATTATGTATGTATAAACTTTCCCCTATCTATCTTTTATCTATCTATACAACCTTAGTTTTATTATAT
Organism: Mythimna pallens; assembly: GCA_961205895.1. Classification (NCBI taxonomy): domain Eukaryota; kingdom Metazoa; phylum Arthropoda; class Insecta; order Lepidoptera; family Noctuidae; genus Mythimna; species Mythimna pallens. The sequence continues at coordinate 23,633,891 of OY540828.1, read as the reverse complement.
GCGAAACCCGAAACACGTGTCTAGTATTTTTATATATAGAATCTATGTTCAAAATTTCATAACTGTATCATGAAAATCACAAAGCTTGTTATATTACCTGGTTGTCTGCACAAATACATGATCACCGAGTCATCCGGCCGACTGAGGGGTTGTTTTGCTCCTGCGCCCAGATGTGCGCTGGCGCCGAATGCCCACTATAACCTGCCGTGAGCTGTGTTGTACTTAGTGTCGGTGGTGTCCAACTTAAACAATATAATATGGTGTAAAAATTATCGGAATCGATTCAGTTACTGATTCTGAACAAACTATATTGTGGTTTTGCTTATACTAAAAATAATGTTTTATATATACGTAAGGAGAAACTGACTGACTGACACATCAACGCACAGTCAAAACTACTGGGACTACGCGTGAAATTTTCCACAAGGTTTCCTTTTATGACGTAGGTGAGCTCTATTAGAGACGATTTATCAAAATTCACCCCCTAAGAGGACATCCTCTTAGGGGGTGAATTTTGAAAAATCGTCTTCAGAAATTCGTCGTTCAGAATTTTGGACCCCCGTTACATAACGGGGGTCCAAAATTTGTATGAGAAACCTACTTTCACGCGGGTGGGTGATAGTATTTTATAAATATTTTTTTCGATAAAGAAATTGAATTGAAAGCTGCTTAAGCTGCTAAGTGTGAGGTGTTAAACAGTTTAAAGATTTTTATGTATGTTTTTTTTTTTATTCGGTATAAACCAGTGCTTGACTGCGATCCTACCTGATGGTAAGAAGTGATGCAATCGTTGATGGTGAGGCGCACTAGTTTATTAAGAGCCTATGTGTGGCCGGTTTCACCGTTCTTTAATTAAATACCAAAGTTTTCAGGTTATTGCTATTATTACTAGCTCGTACTGTCCCACTGCTGGGCAAAGGCCTCGCTCCATTCCTTCTAACGATCACTTTGTACTCCTTCTTTTCGTCTATTAGGGACACATCCGCGACGTTCCGTTCCACTATTTTAGTTTTCAAGTTAGAATTTGAAGAGTACTGAACTTTTTTTAGGGTTATGTGTGGTTAGGGTACCTAAAAAAGAAAAAACGGAACCCTGGTTGTCCGTCCGTCAGTCTGTCTGTTAAGGCCTTTTATCTCGGAAACGCGTGAAGGAATCAGGTTGAAATTAAAATAATATTCTCAGGTTTGTAGTCCCTTAAAGCTGTAAAAAAATCAAACTTCTGAGTTGACGAAAAACATAAACGGCCTTTTATGTCACAAAAACGTATATTTCAACAGTCTCAAGGGAACCAAAATTCATAGGATACTTCCCGTTGACCCAGAATCCTAAAATTTGGCATGAAGCAAAGTCACATAGCACAAGTATAGGAAAAATTCTGAAAACTGTAAAATTGTAACTTTGTCACAAAAAAAAAATTCGCAATTCGGAAAAATCTTCGTAACTCAATTCAGGAATTGAACAGTTTTCCTAAGTATGAGAACAGTGGTGATGAAATAAATTAAATATAGTAAAGCGATTGTTGAGTTTTGAACTCGTGACTCGTAAGTGGTGGCTTATTGACAACACGGCATGCCTTTCGCTATTCAATGACCAGATATCATGAATCCTGAATCTAGCCTACTTTTATGTGAAATATTTGTTTTTTATTTGCACTCCAATATCTTTTGCTGTGACTTATTACTTTAAAATTCCGTAAAGATGACTGAATCTATGCGAGGTTGTGTTTATAAATGCTTTTAGTATTGTCACGCGTTAGTGACATCGAACAATAGTAGTATTTTTTTCTAACTTTATAGGTAAAACAAACTTTATTAGGTAGGTAGGTAGTTCTAAGTTTTTTTTTGTCACCTTTGTTGAGTCATCACGGTTTGTTCTATTTTTAAACTAAGCCTATAAAAAGTGTGATAAATTCTTAACTAAGTAAGATGGATTCGTGAAACTAGTATATTGTAGATGACTAGCTTCTGTCCGCGGCTTCACTCGCGTGAATTTAGGTTTCTCCATACAAACTTTGGACCCCCGCTTCAACCCCTTAGGGAGTGAATTTTGGAAAATCCTTCCTTAGTGCTCGCCTACGACATAAAAGAAAACCTTGTGCAAAATTTCACGCTCCTAATCCCAGTAGTTTCCGCTGTGCGTTGATATGTCAGTCAGTCAGTTTCCCCTTTTATATATAGAGATTAAGAAAGAACGAAAGAAAAATATTTCTTTGGCGACAGTCACCAGTCGTCAGTGAGAAGAGAAGATTAATAGGTCATCTTTTTTTATTTATATTCTACGTACGAATATAAATAAAAAAAGATGACCTATTAATCTTCTCTTCTCAGTCGTGTACTCTTGACAGAGTTTCCGTATTCATGTCTCGGTCGACCCTTGCGCCATCTCTTGTCTCGTGATGCGATGCCATGCAGCTCTGTGTTTGGTGGCTTGGAAGTTAGCACGTATCACATGATGGAGATGTAGATGCTGGAGACGTGGATGCTGAAAGAAAGAAAGAAAAAACGTTTATTCGTACCTCACACATACAGTAGAATTACAAAAAAAAGTATGAAAGTATGAAAAGAATAACTTAAAATCTGTGCAAGGCCAAAAAGGCGCCTAACTCAGCATATGCTGCGATATTTAAAACGATAAATAACGCAGCGCTGGTATTCTACTAGGGCCCGCGGTGGTGGTGGCGTGGTGGGTGCGTGTGGGTATCACAGATTTGATGAGATCATTTCACCGTGTTGAAGAGCGCCAACGGGATCTTTCTCGTCCTCGACTCTTCCTTGCACCACTAATCGGTCTATCAAGTCCTCTGCCTGAATGATGAAATATTTATTCATTTGTTTATTAAAATTTGCTTCTCTTCTTGCATGAATAAATTCTGGCAAACTGTAAAACAGTTTGGCAGAATTTTAAACATGACACGTGTTCTAACATGATTAACTGTGACAACAGAAATGCAAGCTGGTTACTCCATGCAATTAATGCTATAGTCTTGAATTTACGCATTCACCAAATGAGCATTATTATTCACTAAGAGAGGACCAGCACGCTCATATAAAATGTCCGCTACCTTCCGAGAGTAGTCCGAGAACCGTTTACTATCTCAACTAACCCTATATTCCATACCATTACTAATTGGCCCTCCACTGAATGGAACATTTTCCTCAAACCAGCCGTTCTTCTGGTCGTCTAAATGCTCTTCGTCTCCAATTGTGTGTAAATAAAAAAAAAACTAATTATGTAATTTGATCCATCTGCTCAGTCCAGGCACAAGACGGGTCAGCCACAACCGCGGCGATAAGCCCCATCGTTGAGGAATGGTTACAGATGTGCCTCGGTATCCTCACTTTCTGCCTGATGCAGATCCTTACCAGGCTTGGTTATTTTGGAAGGCTCCTGTTTCAAATTTGGCTGAAAGAAACGCCTGGGTGTTGTCTTGGATTTGCTTAGTACTGCCGTGTCTTCGTGGAAGCGATTGGCGGTGGCGCTATTCCGTTTGATTTTGGTTCAGGCCATGCTAAGAAGTAAGGGGTATGAGAAGCATCAACCTCCTTTTGCAAAGCAGTAATGGGAGTGAAGAAGATGCGCTCCAGCCGTTATAGCCGCCATAGGAGACGCCCCTGGCGTCAGGAGTTACAGGGCGATTCCCGGTCACCGGGTCAAACTCGGGTCGATGGTGCGTTATTATAGACGTGGTCCACGCATGCCTCGAAGAGCTGTTAGAAAAATAGACAGGGACCTAGGGCTGATGCCTGCCAGGGCTTCGAGATTGTTTGAAACAGTTCCTATGGTCATGGAACGCAAAGGGTAACTGAAGAAACATAGGTGGATTTAAATAAGTAAAAGCCTGATCCTCCCTCTCGCTCTCCACCTTGAGAAGGAGTTATTTGATGGTTACCCGCTTGAAAATAAAGAGCAGAAGATACAAATAAAAATTACACAGTATGGTTCTAATTACGACACAGTTATTAGCCATACTCCTCTTCTTCTTTTTGCCCTTATCCCATATTACTTGGGGCCATACATAGTTTCATTAATCCTTTTTAAAAAGCATTATGCGTAAAACCTATCAAAGTTATTATTTTTAGCTGTTCTTCGTTAAGTAAAACAACTGCATAATTTGTTCTCGCCATGCCGTCACTGCCCAATGACACACTATGTGACAATTTATAGTGTCATTGGTCAAATTCGCGGTAAATATTGACCAATGAGTTAGTAACTAAATTAAAACTCTAATGACCAAGCTTGTCTTGATTAGGAATTATGACGTCCGCCTTAGTTTTTCATGGAACAGCTTAACCACCATAAATGTGTTGTAGGTGACATAGTCGATTTATTACACTAGAATTGTATTTTATGAGTTTATTAGCGCTTTTAGACTATAGTTTAGACTCGACTACAGCTCACCACACCCTTTTGTGTGATAAGTGCCGTAGATTTTATTGTTACGTATTAAAACCTCATAACTATAGGTAATCATTGTCTGTCTAATTTACATGATTCTATACACCTTTAAAACTCATTTACCAAGAATGTCTTGGAAGAAAATTTAACTAACATTCTGTCAATCAACACTTTTGATTGATTAGTTATTAAATGAATTGTCAAACCAATCAATTGATCAGATTACTGAATAACTTTACATCCTAAAGTAAAAGAAAGAAAGAAAAGACGTTTATACGTGCCTCACACAATCGTAACTGATTACTACTGACGATTCGATATGATATGAAATATTAGTTACTGTTACTGTACTAAGTCTGATTTTATATTGTATTTACATATAGGTTACGTTAAGTTTATTTTATTTTTTTATGTATTTCTTTTATTTTTATAGTTAGTAGTCTAAATTGTAATAGAATTTAGTATTGTTTTAGATTTTTAAGAGTGTACGATGATGACTTTTTCAATTATTTTTTTTTTTTTTTGTTAACCACTATTGTATTAGGTTCAGCCTGTAAAGATAGTGTGTATATTTTTTTTATAAATAAATAAATAATAAATAATTACGACGACGATTCGTACTGATTAGTATCAGCCTACAGGGCTGCGAGAACATTGAAAAGAGTTACCATGACACTTAAAGGCCAAATTAAAGAACATAGGTGGGTTTTAGTCAGTACTTTACAGTAACATGTTAGCATACAGCAGGATAAATCATTTGATACTATACGTACAAAGCGTTTTAGAAACACATTTATTATGTGTATAGCTAAGGAAGGAGTGGAATTCCCTGCCGAAGTCTGTGTTTCCTGATGGCTAAAACCTAGGGGTCTTTAAGTCAAGAGCGAATAGGTTACTTCTAGGTAAGCGTGCTCCATCGTCGGCCATATCATCGCTTACCATCAGGTGAGATGGTGGTCAAACGCGAGTTTATATATAATAAAAAAGGGTTCTTTATAAACTTACCTATAAAAACAGTTCAATTTCCGAATTGAGTTACGAAGATTTTATTTTGCGGAGTAACTACAAAACAGTTTTCAGATTTTTCCCAGATGCAAAAAAAACAAATGCAACGTTAAGTTCCACAATCAAAGTGAGGCATTCCACACTTTGTGACGTCATGCTCGAGGAGAGTAAACATTGACCATCGCTCATTAATTAAGTCCGATTAGCGGTTGTTAGTGCTGCAGCAAATATGTACATACTGGCTGCTAAACGTGGTGCGTTGAGCTGGCAATATTTGTTAAGGCTAGCACAGACAGACGCGACGTGATAATACTAAAGCGAGTTTGCATAGAAAAATAAACAAAATAATAGGAAATTACTTAAACCAAAAATCTGGGCAAGTGCGAGACGCGCTCACTGAGGGTTACGTACAAACTTACATATGAAAACAGTTCAATTCCCGAAATGACTTAAGATGATTTTTACGAATCGCAATTTTTTTTTTGTGACAACCACAAATTTACAGTTTTCGATTTTTTCCTATACTTGTGCTAGCATGTCAAATGTTTTCTTTCATCATGACAAATTTCGGGATTCTAGGTCAACGGAAAGTACCCTATTAATTTTGATTCCCTTGAAAATGAGAATCGAAATACACAGTTTTTTTTAAATTTTTATTAATGATAGGCTCGCGTTTGACTACCATCTCACCTGATGATGTGGTCGACGATGGAACACGCTTGCCTAGAAGTAGCCTATTCACTCTTGACTTAAAAACCCCTAAGTTGTAGCTAACTGGAAACACCGACTCCGGCAAAAAATTCCACTCCTTGGCTGTACGCATAATAAATGTGTTCTTAAAACGTTTTGTGCATACGCATACGGGTGGGATGTCTACCATGTACCGGTGGCGCAACGCCATACGTCTAGTGGAACGTTTTGCAACATAAACAGCCGTATCTTTTTTTTTCGTTAACTAGATTGATTTTTTCACAGCTTCAAGGGACCGCAAACCTGAGTATATGGTTTTAATTTCAACTCAGTACCTCTACGTATTCCCGAGATTGACAGATAGACAGACAGACATGTTCATTTCAAAATTTGGATATTGCAATTCGATTCTCGATCTAGAAGTAGGAAAATGCCGAAGTAAACAATAATACCCAGATTCAACTTTAGGAGAATCGTTTAGGAAATTTAAACATGTAAACATCCTTTGCGAAAAACTAAAGAGTCACCTTTCAACTTCTAAACAGCATTAATAAACAAACACAAGAATGCTTTGGCAGCTCTCCATATTAAATAATTGGGAATGGGGAAACCCAGACCTGCCCACGTGATTTTAGTATTTACCTTCAGAATCAGAGGTTTCGAAACTTTTTTACAAAACAGGGTCCCCGTTTCATTTCGGATTATTGGTTTTGAGTAGGGCCCAGAAGACTTTAATTTTGGACTTTTTATTTCACACTTTTTAGTTGTGATGCACTTAAAAAAAAACATACAATCGAATTGACATTTAAAAAAAAAACAAAAAAAACTATCTTCTTTAAGATCATAAGTAATGAGTATAGTTAGTCAGAACAAAATTTTTTATAGTAATTTAAAATCAGTTTGCATCAATGAAACTCTTCAGTTGTAAAGTATGGGAATAGTCCAAAGGCCCTACCACGAGCTCTTGACGCGATCTATCTGACGACCTAAACTGAATTGTTAAAGGGCCATCCCTTAACATAGCTCCATAGCTATATAGCTCTATCCTATTTCTCCCTCGTATGCTTGACATTAAATTACGTATATAATAAGGCCCCAGAACATTATTTTGGTCGCGGACCATATTTTGGCTGTTACGGACCACCAGTGGTCCGGGCCACAGGTTGAGAACCACTATTCTAAACTGTTTGATGACTTTTGTTTATATTACCTTGAACCAAAGATAGTCTATTAAATTCATATTAATCTACATTAATAGCAGTTAATATGCGTTTAGCGAGTTGGGTTTGATGCAACTTGACCAGTCGTTAGGAAGAAGGATACATTTGATTGTGTGATCGTATCACTTGCATTTTTTAAACTTGTGTGCATTTTTAACCGACTTCCAAAAAAGGTGGAGGCTCTCAAGTCTTCTGTTTTCTTTTTTGTATTTTGTTCAGCAATAGCCTATAAGCATAGCATAATCAGCCTTTTAATATGTTCCCACTGCTGGGACTCAGACCTCCTCTCTAGGTGAGTGATTGGGCCGTAATCCACCACGCGGGCCCAGTGCGGGTTGGTGAATGTCACATGTCTTCGAATTTTTGGTTCTAGGACATATCGATTTCCTCACGATGTGTTCCTTCACCGTTTTGAGAGCAGTGGTAATGAGACAAATTACACAAAGTAATGCGCTTGGCTGGGTTTGAACCCACGACCTACAACTCGTAAGGTGCATAAGCTCTATCAATAATACAAAAAAACCGACCAAGTGCGAGACGGACTTGCGCACGAAAAGTTCTGTACCGTCTGTAGTAAAAAAACGGCAAAAAAATAAATATTCTGTGTTTTTTAGTATTTGTTGTTATAGCGGCAACAGAGATACATCAACTGTAAAAAAATGAATCACGGTTCGTGTGACAGACAGACCGACAACAGAGTTATTTTATTTATTTTATTTTCAAATATCTTTATTAAACATAAAAGTTAACAAAAGAATGCACTTACCCTAAGATACATTGACACATACATCTAGACACTTTCTAAGGCTAAAAGTTCGCCTTTCAAAGTTTATTTTTTTAAGATATTGATTATAAACACTGATGACAACATAAAATTAGGTTGAGAAACAATATACAAAGACATTTACGCAAATTATTTAGTTCAATTATAATTTTGCTTATTACTTGTGGGTGTGACAATAAAAAACAATTAAAATCAGAAACCGAATAAACTGATCGCACGGTATACTGTAAAAAAACTAGCAGCCGTGCGACCAGTCAAAGTATCAGCGGCCGGAGCCTCCCTGCCGCCCGCGGTCCCATTCTACAGCGGCCGGGGCCGGGTCGGCAGCGAGCCTCTCGGGGGTCAAGTCACTGGTCGATTGCACCTCGGTTGGTGGGAACAAGATATAGTGATGCGGTAAGCGGTAAGTGCCGTAGCTATCGATAAATGGTAATTTGCCCATTGTTGATGAACATAGCTTTGCGATTAAGGGGTTAGAAATATTAAATTTATTCTTTTTATAAAATTTAGACGATATTTTAACTATATAATCAAATAACAAGGGAAGTTTAATTTGTTTATGCAATTTCTTAAGATTGGTTTTAAATTTAGTTTTGTACGATATTTTGACTGCTTTATTTTGGATAACTTGCAAAATTTGGTGATTAGAGAGACATGTGCTACTCCAAACCGGGCAAGCGTATGTTATACACGGACGGACCAATGTAGTATAAATTCTCAGTTTAGTACTGTTACTTAATTTGCATTTCCGGTTAAGAATTGGGTTTAACGCACCGAGCGCTTGTGCGCCCTTTACGCGTAGATCATTAATATGCTTGGACCAATTTAGTCTACTGTCCATATTAATTCCAAGGTAACGCACACAATTTTTCCAAGGTACTGAATGACCCGAAATTTTTAAAGTTTTTAAAGGGGGGTGCCTGGCGCGAGAGAAAAATATTGCTTCCGTCTTATTCTCATTTATTTTTAACTTCCATTTTTTGAAATAGTCAAGAAGTAAGTCGATAGAATATTGTAGTCGGCCTATGATTAGATCAGTATCATCCGAAGATGTATACGATGCAGTATCGTCAGCAAAACAAGCTAAATAGGTACGAGGTTGAATAGGGATATCATTTAAAAACAAAATAAATAAAAAGGGTCCAACTATCGAACCTTGCGGAACGCCAGCTGGGATTTTATAGAGTAAAGATGTGGTTCGGTCGATGTAAACTAAGAATTTACGATCCGCAAGGTATGATTGAATGAGTTTAATAAGGGGCATGGGTACTCCCAGAGAAAGCAACTTGTGTAGCAGGCCTTCGTGCCAGACGGTATCAAATGCTTTTTCGATGTCTAGCAGGAACATGCCCGTAGATTGTCTGAGGTTTAGGTGATAGGATACATGTTCAGAGACCCTGGCAAGCTGTTGAGTAGTTGAATGTGTGGCACGAAACCCGAATTGCTCGTGGATCAGAAACTGCTCAGTGGCTCCCAATAGTCTCGTGTAAATTACTGACTCAAAAAGTTTCCCAACAGCAGGTAACAAGCTTATCGGGCGATAATTTACAGGTAAGGTACTGTCTTTACCGGGTTTTTTAATCGGTATTATTTTGGCTTTTTTCCAGATGTTTGGGAAATAGCCTAGACCAAGACAACCATTGAAAATTTTAGTCATATAAACTATCGCCCTCTGTGGCAAGTTTTTTAGAAGCAGGTTATGGATCCCATCATGACCGGCAGATTTACGGGACTTGAGCTTTGTCAGTCTATTACGAATCTCAGAAGGCCTCACAGGCTTTATAAGACCAGGCGTGACATTAAAGTCATTTATTACTGACATGGAGTTTGATACTTCGTCCTGGAGTTCGGAGTCGCAAATCCAGTTTGTGGTAAGGCTCATATTCGAACTAAATGCATTCGCTAAGGCGTTACATTGCTCGGTTGTGCTAGCTGTTAGGGACCCATCCGCCATTTTAAGAGGAGGTATGTTAGAAGATCTAGGCTTGAGAGATTTAGCTAGACGCCAGATATCTTGACTGGGGTTATCGACTTTTGCCAGTTTAGCATTCCATAAATTGTCAAAATAATTTTGGATATATGAATTTATGTATGTTTGTAGGAAATTAATATTTCTACGATTAAGTCTTCTAAGGTAGCCATTGGGCAGCTTGAGTTCAGTACGACGTAGATAGTTTTTGTAGCGGATTAAACCTTTAACAAACCGAGGTAGTTTAGTGGGGGTATCGGTAAATGCAGTAGTCGTAGACGGTATGGAAGAGTTTCTAGCATCAATAATACTTTGTTGTAAATGAACAATAGCATCATCAATTTCTTTTTCGGTTTTAAATGTTTTAGAACTAAGCATAACGTTCTTATTGAGGTGGAGACGATATTGACTCCAATTTGCGCAGTTAAACTTAAAATATCGAGTTTTTGCCTTACGACATAGTGTACCACCAATAGTAAAGAATAAGGGGTAATGGTTAGACGACAAGGCTATTATCGTTTCCACCTCACTAATGCGGTTTACATTCAAAGACAGTACCAGGTCGGGGCTCGTTGGTCTGCGATTGGGACAATAATTAACTTGAGTAGGTAAACTCGGACTGTGTATCACGTAGTCGGATTCAAGCATATGATTAAAAAGAGTTCTACCTCGCGTGTTCGTGTAACTACTGAGCCAGTGTGAGTGGTTGGCATTAAAGTCTCCCATGATAACTACATGGGAGCCCAAGCCAAACAGTAACTCGAGGTCACTACGAAGCATTGGTAGGTTAGGTGACTGGTAAATAGATAAGATAGTATGTTGGATTCCTGATATTTTGACAGTTATACCAATAGCTTCAATGTGTATAGTATTAGGAACAGTAACAACCGAATGATCTAAATCTTCTCTTACAAGCATAGCTACTCCCTGACCCCGGCCAGAATGATGCTTATCTTGGCGGTGACAGATAAAACCAGGGGTGCTTAAAGGTAATTTGGAGGTTAATTTAGTTTCGCAAATACCAATAATATCGATAGACAGAACGCTTACCGACAAATCGAGTAGCTCATTTAACTTTAAATGTACTCCATCGGAGTTCCAGGATAGTAGGCGGAGTTCAGTAGAATCAGACATATTTACCAAGATGAGTAAGTACGAGCATGACCTTGTCCAACCAGGACGTACAAGCAACAAATTGGGGCTTTATATTTCTTAAAACTAGTAAGATTTCAAACATGTCCTTTGTGGACTCATCATTAAAGTCAGTCGTAATGTGGGCCATCGGAGTTGGATTTAACACCGGTGTTGCGTTGCTATTTCCTACAGAAGGCCACGTTGAAGTTGGTCGAAACATTTTGTTTGTCACTGGATGAGGTGTTGGTTTCAGGGGCAACATTGAGGGTACGGGCTTACGCTCTAGAGCCTTCTTCTTCTCAAGGCCTTCAAGATACGCCATTCGTACACTGCACTTCTTGTAGTTTGCTGGATGAGCTTCATTGCAATTACAGCATTGCGCAGGCTCGGCGCGATCAGTCTTGTTACAGTCTGCAGTTGCATGAGGAGCAACACACTTCACGCAGCGAGGGGGCTTGTTGCAGTTGATGGATGCATGTCCGAACTCTTGACAGCGAAAGCATTGAGTACCATGCGAGCGGTTTGGCTTGAATTTGCTTATAGTCACCACACAGCTACATAAGTACCTTATTTGCCGAAATTTCAAGATATCAGCTCCAGCCTGTAGCTGCACCAAAAACGGAGGACAAGGATTGGTCGAACCATTGCGAGACTTAAGGGGTTTTACTGAAGCTCCAGTGAAGCCTAGTTTTTCCAGCTCCTTTGGTAGGTCTTCCTCAACATAAGCCGGGAGGCCATGGATAACTGTTTTAGGTACCTTTTCGTCCTTTCGAGTGAACGTAACAAAGGAAGCTTTCAGAAGCCGCAAACCATCTTTAACAGCCTGGTGGGCATCTGGCGTATGGCATAAAATAGCCACCTTACCTCCGTTTCTGTATTGAAGGTGGTAGCGTTTTGTCAACTTTGTGATTTTCTCTTTTAAAGCCTCGTGTGTCCAATCGGTCTTCATATCCAGGATGATAGGTGGAATATGGCCAGTTCTTTTGACTTTGGCGGTGGCTTTAAGGTAGAATTCATTACTAGGAATTTTTTCAGATCCGTCTACTGGGAGATCTTGAAAACTGTTTTGCGTTGGAATGTCTCGAGTATTATCGAACTTTGAATGTTTGGTAACTGCTGGCCGCTTAGGTTTGCGCCAGTCATCCACATTTTCGGTTGCTGGTCTCTTGGAATTGAGACTACCACATGAGTCCGATCGTTGCAGGTATCTTTCCATTTTTTACCACGAGGTATCGTTTTCACACATTTTATCGAAGAAAAAATTATATCGACTCTTGGAATCACTAGTCAGCGTTGGGTGAGAACGAGATATAGTTAATGCGAGCGTGCACACGAGACAAGCGCGAGACGCTAACTTGACAACAGAGTAATAGCCTTTTGTACCCTTTAACCCCACTCGGAACCCTAAAAAATCAAAGATATCCCCCAAAACACCCAGCCATCATCACTCTCAGTGCTTTAACTGCTGGGAAGAAGTGGTGCAACAAACTCCGCAGCAGTAATTATATTATTAGAGACCTACAGCCAAAGTTCTGGAAAAGTTTGTTTCATACCAGCTCGTCTTCTGGTTGGAATGGAAGCTGCAGTGGACCGAGTGATCCTTTCTTACGTCTCTGGCACATCCCGCAGATAGCGACATTGTTGGAGAAACATGAATGTTTCTTATTAACCTTATCAGCTTTACAAGGAACGACAATATAAACTTACTCAAAAACCCGCTCCTATCGCTACCGCTTTTAGGCACTCAATTTACTGTTTTTCACACTAGTGCGAAAAAATATGCCAACTCGCCCGGCCACGATTTATTACATTTATCGTATCAGGCGGGTCGCCAAGCAATCCCCACTAGTCGCCGGGTAGCCCCGATTTATTTATATCGTCGCAAGTGTATTGAAAAACGTCGTTTGATACGCGTGGAAATTTGTCACTACAGCTCTCGGCTCCATAACGCCCTCGTCTGCGGCTTGGGCAAATAACACCTCGGTGGCTGTGACAAAGTTCCTCCACTTGTATCAAAATGTACTATTATAGCAATTAACAGTTAAAACAGTTCTCCTAACATCCAGATAGATTAATAATAACGACATGACAATCGAAAACATTTCATAAAACTAACCTTTTGACCCTCAGGTACTCCAACCGATCCACATAATCAAAGCCCGTAGCATAGACCTCAACAATGCCCACGGTTTATCAATGGAGACCAGACTTGAGAAGACAGTGGAACCTACAGCCTACCGCCTAGACCTGGAACCTTATCTCGAAGATGGACTCTTCAAGGGCCACGTCGCCATCAATATCACCTGGCTGGAAGATAGCAATGAGATCTCTGTGCATTCTGCACACGAAATTGAGATCTTGGAGTCTGAAGTTAGAGCTCATTTTCCCGGAGACTCGTGAGTTATTGGCGTTGTTATTTAATGGATGCACTACAATTAATAATTTCTTTTCAACACACTTTCTCGAAAACCCGCTCTTATTCTACCGCTTTTAGGCACGCAATAGATTGTTTTCCGCACTAGTGCAGAAAAGTGCGCGTGCTCTCCCCTGCCACAATATTAGTATATTTATCGTATCAGGCTGGGCGCGCGTCGACCCCCACGAGGCACCGGCCAACTCCCATTTATTCATTTCTTCGTAAGTGTATTGAAAAAAGTTGTTTGATACACGTGCAAATTTGTCACTGCAGCCCTCGGCTCCATAACACACTCGTCTACGGTTCGTGCGAATTCCGCCTTGGTCGCAATGACAAACTTTTTGCACTATTTCGTTTGTGTATATATTAGACAAATGTCTTTTTTTTATTGATTCTGGCAAAGTTGGACAAAGATAATTTACATTAAAAAAATATTATCTTCCTGCCCTTGTCCCATACTACTTGGGGTCGGTGCAACACGTTTTTTTCTTCCATTCTGTCCTGTCACCCGTGGCCCTTACACAATCCATCTTTCTTATCTTTGATATCTCTCTCCATCCATGTACATGTATATTCATATCTCTTTTAGTAACATTTTTTAGTTTCATCCCTCATCTTCTCATGATCATATCAAGACAGATGATTGCCTTTCAATTTTTCGGTCACTGGCGCCACTTCCAAACTTCCTTTAATATATTTCTCATTTTACCCGTTCTCGTCATACCACACATCCATTTCAACAAATAACAATTTATTGAAAAGTAATCATTATTAAATAAATGTTCTCTTACTGTTGGAAGAAGAAGCAGTTCAGATCTTTAAAATATCGAAAACTATTTTTCAATATTTTAAAGATCTGAACTTTAAAATCACAAACCAGAAAACTAAAGTAGCATGTAATTTTTAGTAAGGAGTCCCGAAGAATCACAATCAACAGAGTATCTACGGACCCTAAGAAGCCGATAGTCACACTGTCCCTAGAGAGGACCGTGCCTAAGGGTTCGACCGGAGTCTTGAAATTCAGTTTCAAGGGTAGTCTGGAGACGACCAGCACAGAGGCGTTCTTCAAAACAACCTACATGACGGATCAGGAGGTGGATAGGTAAGAACAGTTATAAAAGGCGAACTTGGGTTGGAAACTTAAACCAGGAGTTGTAGTGAGTAAAGAAACCCGGGTTCATTAAGAAAAAGATTTATTTTTTAATATTGATAGGCTCGCGTTTGACCACTATCTCACCTGATAAGTAGGTAAGTGATGATGTAGTCGACGATGGGGCACGCTTGCCGAGAACTTACATATTCATTCTAGACTTAACACTTGGCAACATATTAGTAATTCCAGATAAAATCATACAATTAACTCCTACGGAAAAATTATTATGCGATGAGTTTATTACAAAGTTACTACTTTCTACTAATTTTAATTTATTAGAGTCCTTAGTTTCACGATAAAAT
Organism: Mythimna pallens; assembly: GCA_961205895.1. NCBI lineage: Eukaryota > Metazoa > Arthropoda > Insecta > Lepidoptera > Noctuidae > Mythimna > Mythimna pallens. Next base: position 23,618,823 of record OY540828.1, on the reverse strand, counting down.
TGGCGAGTAAAATAAATTTACTTTCTCAATCTTTAAGAAAGGTAACCTAATGACAACATATTTTGGATTTAATATCTCAAAATAATAAAAAAAACACAATTTAGACACTATAATTTAAATTAATTCAGTGTCATCACGACTTCGGATTTTCTTATAGTCTTTATTGTAGCTGTTGTACACAGGCGATCTTCAATGAGCCCTTATCATTTTGCCATATTTCTCTAGTTCATACGGTCCTGGTCCAGGCGACTCTTGAACAACTATTTTATTCTGTTCAGGATCGTAGCAGCCACCCAGCTTCGTCCAAACAACGCTCGTCGTATGTTCCCGTGTTTCGACGAGCCTGGGTACAAGACTCCGTTCGAGCTTAGCGTGGTCCGACCCCGGGACATGGTCGCGCTCAGCAATGTGCCTGTTGCTAAGACTGAAAACATGTAAGCAATATTCTGCAATTTTCAAAGCATTTGAGCAATTTTCTATCGGTTGCTGGTGGCAATAGGTTAAGTTTTTTTAGGTTTTTTTTTTAAGTGTTACTAACCCTTTAGTTTATAAGTTATTACTAACCATTGGACCAATGTTGTCTTATAAATAAAAATTATTAGTATTATATATCTAATAGCGGATACGCGGTGCGTGCTATGTTACATTTTTTCTAACACCATTTTCGCATACCTTTCTAATGGAATCAGGGGCACATCGGTTGGATAATTTCAAATTCTATGACGGTAAAAGGCTGAAATTTTTTTTGTGATTTCGGACTGTTGTATACATATGTTCTGATTGCACGGAGAACTCTATAATAGTACCACGATGCAGGATATTTAATTTTAGTTTCTATGTGGCGTCATAGGTGTCGCTATAGGTATCTAAGATGTGCAAGGATTCACTAGTTTGTTTTTATCATAACTCTATTCAACCTAATTTTGACTATTCTTGTCTTGAAACAATACCTTCTATTTGTATATTTTCCAACAGTCCTGATGAACCAGACGCAGTATGCGACCACTTCGAGAGAACGCCACCCATGTCCACATTTACTCTCGGCTTGGTCATAGCACACCTGAAGCAGCTGGGCAACTCATCCCATTTTAAGGATGATGCTGGAAATGATATTGGTACGTCATTATTTTATTATTTACTAGCTTCTACCAGTGGCTTCGTCTGCGTGAATGTTGGCTGTTGCGGACGGAAGTCACAGTCGAACATGGATAAAAGTAGTAGCTTCTTTCGTACCAAATTTCATCAAAATCGGTTCAGTATTTTAACCGTAAAGGTGTAACAGACTGAGAGAGCTACTTACACACTTATAATATTAGTATGGATATCGATTTTCTGAAGAAATGAGGATATTAGCGTAAGTTACAGCTAATTCACATGGCATTAAAGGCTTAAAAAAAAAACTTATTATTATTATAACGAAAAAATAAAAGAAATAAAAACAATTTACTTGCGGGTAATTATCCAGTCTTAAGACTAACTTACAATTATATCAATCTCATTTTTTCTGCAAGATGGATCGATGACCTGGTGAGAGTCGCGGGAATCCTATGGATGTGAGACGCTCAGGATCGTTCGTTGTGGCGACACTTGGAGGAGGCCTACGTTCAACAGTGGACGTCTTTCGACTTAAACGATGATAATGATCTTTTCTGCTAAATAATTTCATATTAAAAATATTTATGAATTAATACAGCCGGATAACTTATTACACTAAAAACCATAGAGGCGTACGTAAACAGTTGACCCTCCACTCATTTCTCTAGTTAGAACTTGAAAAACACTAACACTACTTAATAACGGAAAAGAAAGAAACAAAAAAAAAATCTTACAATTACATATTATTTTCTTCTTAGAAATTCGCGTATTGGGTCGTCCAGAATACTTGGAAGCCCTCGCAGGCATCAATGAGAAGGTCGTGCGAGTGTTCACGGAGTTGGCTGCATTCTGGAGGGTTCCCTTACCTCTGAAGAAGCTGGACATCGTGGCGCTGCCCAACTATCAGGGGGTCAAGCCTGCTGATAACTGGGGGCTAATTGTGTTCAGGTAAGGATTGAGAGGGAGGCCAAACAAAAGATGGGTGAGTTCTGTGTGATGATATGAAAGAAAAGGGAGTTAGTGACAGCGTGACGGGTGACAGGATAGAGTGGAAGAAAAAACGTATTGCGCCAACCCCAAGTAGTATGGGACAAGGGCAGGAAGATGATAATTTTTTAATAATATAAATTATCTTTGTCCAACTTTGCCAGAATCAGTAAAAAAATACATTTATCTAATAGATAGAGGGTTGAGAGCAGTGGTGGCCGAGTAGTAACGGCCCCGACTTACTATTTGTAGGTCGGGGGTTCAAACCCAACCAGGCGCATTACTTTGTGTAATTTATTTCATCACCACTGCTCTCAAAACGGTGAAGGAAAACATCGTGAGGAAAACGGCATGTCCTAGTACCAAAAATTCAAGGATTTGTGACATCCACAAACCCGCACTGGGCCCGCGAGGTGGATTCGACCCATTCCCTCTCCTAGAGAGGAGGCCTGAGTCCCAGCAGTGGGAACATTAAAAGGCTGATTATATTATGTTATATGTTATCTAATAGATACACAAACGAAAAGATAATGGTGTAAGACAGAGTAGAGAAGCTACCTGGCAATGTATTTTGGTTCTAGAGATCGTGGAAAAATTTATAAACAAGGAAAATATCTACGGGATCAGCATAATCCTCTATTCGGTAGATGGCGCTGAAATATATTTTTTTTGTATAATCTGTTTTTAGTGTATGGGAGCATTATTAAGTCAAAAGAAATGTTATTTGCTGAAATCGGAAATTCGTCAAATTATTGTCTCAAACTCCACCTAATTCTAACTGTTCATGTATCTAGCTATAATACATATGTATAGCGTTATATTTGATTAACCAATAGCTTTCACCTTATAATTCAAACACATATTTGTTGTGGGTGTAATTTATCTATAATAATATGTATGTATTCAGAAATATATGATGTATGTTTGTTTATCAGTTGTCTTGTACTCAAACCACAAGCTCTGCTTAGTTTCCTCAAGGAGATGTCAGCAACCGTAGGGGCCCAGTAGGGTCGAAGCCTACTGGGGCCATGGGTGATGCGAAAGAGATCCCCAGAGCCCTGGAAAAATGGCAAAGAAGGAACAGGAGTGGGTTTATAGTCAGTAAAAGTCTGACACTATCTCGCGCTCCGTCCAAGAGCGGGGGATGTCATTAGATGATTTTCCCACCCGGAAAAAAAGCTCTGCTTAGTTTGGGACTAAATGGCGTCATGTGAAAGTTGTGGAAAGTTATATTATATTTGGGACAGAACAAAATTAATATAAATGAAAACTACTTGTGACTTTTTTTGTGTTATGATATATTTATTATTTATGGAAGTTAATAAGAGTTAAGTATTTTTGGAAATTAAGTCCTTATGGGAATAAAAACCTTATGGAATTCGAACAGCAATATAGGTACGTATTAGCAAAATCAACCTTATAATGTTCCCACTGCTGGGACTCAGACCTCCTGTCTAGGAGAGGGAACGGTCCATAATTCATCACGCCGGCTTATACGGAGTGGTGGATATCACATGTCATATAATATATGTAAAAATAATGTGTGTATTGAGCTAAATATACCACATAATGTACGTGTGTTTTTATCGGAACCCGCCATGTATTTCAATGCCATCGCAATGTCAGCCTTCACCTCAATTTTCTAACAAATGCTTATCACAGGTAGAGCTAACTAGCTCTTAATAACACTAAATAAAAAAACAAGCAAACTGATAATAATGCTAATTTTCCTATGTTGTCATCGTAAAAAAAATTTAATGCCTTTACGCAGTCTCTCCGTTCTTTTGTACAGCTGTTACATGTGGAGAAAGCATTTCACTAAGACGCTATATCTAAGAACCAGAGGATATTGTTGCGATAATTTTGGCATGACGTTCTTTTTCTTCTTTTGTGTCGATTGGACTCTAATTTTGTTCGACCAATATATAGCCACCTGCATAGCTCTGTCGTTGGCCTCGTTTAAGTTGTAGAAGGTGCATGGTTGTGCATGCTGAGTAGAAAAGAAGGTGACGCATATTCTGTGAAGGGGCTCCTCACTGGCACTATTTTTGCGATGGGTCAAGGATACACCGTTTGGCCAGATTCGTTCTGCAGCGGTCAACCTTAGCCTCTTCTTAACTGGCCACGGCAGTTTGTGTCCAGGTGACAAGTGTTCTGTTGAAGAGATGAAGTTTGGAGGAGCGGGATATCTGTTCCTCCATAGTTGTGTGGTCCGAAGCGCTGTTCTCCGAGAAGGTCTTAAGACTCTTCAAGCGCGCAAGTAGAAGTTGGTGTCCGTATGAGGGGGTGACAGTTGTTGTGTGCCGTGACGTCAAACTCTATAGAAATATTCACAGAGAATGATTCATATGAATGACTTCATCGTGGCAATAATTTGAAGGCATCCGGCGTGGTGCAAGCATTGGTGACTAAAGGGTTATTCAGGGCAGACCTGGCCCTCTAACATGACTGATTTTTGTGTGAAGTTATCAGTATTTTGGCGTCCATCATAAAATTTCGAATCGATAACCCAATAATCTAGGGTGGTCACTAGAATATACTGGGGTGTGCACGACCCACTCGACCCCTCTCTGCATAGGCGTATGGTGATAAGATTGCGTTTAAGCTCTTTGAGACTTCAAAAGAAATGATCATCAAGATGTTTCTACCTCGCTCATTTACAGGGAGAGTGACCTCAGCAGCCGCGGCTACATCCAGCTCGCCCAAGAGTTGTCGTACCAGTGGCTGGGGGCACTGACCACGCCTGCCTGGTGGACTGACGCTCATCTTAATAAAGCCCTGGTTGGGTATATTGCTGCTGCTACGGCTTTCAAGGTAAATCATTTTGCGTCACTTGGTGTGCAAAATATCAAGGGTGAGCACAAAGCATGGAGCAGTAGTGTAGTAATTATTTATCCCGGAGATAGCAGTACTGTCATTGAAAACCTTTACAGAGATTTAGTTAGTAGATAATAATAAAAACCATAAAAGGTTATATCGCTTAACGCAATGCACTCAGTAGTTACCAATCAAATCAATCAATCAAAAATATTTTTTTGTCATATAGGCCTACGCAACGGCACGGTTCCAAATTGGTCGTTTCCTATGGAGAAGAACCGGAAAGAAACTCCATGGTTACTCTTTTAAAAAAAGTGGCTGATTACAATATTTTCATATTACAGTATAATAGATATTATGTAAGAACAGTGTAGACCAGTCAATATTGTATCCAAAAGCACAATAAAAATAATCACAAAAAAAATGAGTCGTAATAGGAAGCAATCTAAGAATTCGTGGAGTCTACAATGTTCTCACATTCACATTATAAAAAGAGGCTATATAAAAAAAAAAAAACAGAAAAATATGAATAATTACAACTATCAATAAATAAGATGTTAACAAAATAAATTACTAACGAATTTATGGTAGTTGAAGTCTAAATAATTTAAAAATTATTGCAAAAAATTTTATACATTAAAACAAAGAAGGAGTAGTTAATAGACACAATAATAATGAGTTACCAGGGGGCCACATGTGCAGAAGTAGTCATTACCAAACAAGCGTGTCTTCGACATAGTTTTTAACCTTATAATACGCATTTTTGGTAAGGACACGCTTAATATTAGTTTTCAATAGCATAGTCAAAATGTTATCCAAAGGTGATTCTAAAGATTATATTTTAATTAAATTGCATCGCGTTAAAATGAGTTTTGTAATAATAAATGTGAGGTGGGAGTTGGAACCCTGCTTCCAACACTAGCAAAGCATAAAGAACTAACATTAATAATAAATTAATAGCATTAATTTAAAATAAAATGTATAGAATAATAAATAAACGGAAAAATAAATAAATGAAATGAAACTGATAAAGTAAATGAAAGCCTTATCTACAAACTATTGTTGTTACGTTTGTTCGTAATAAAAATAAAATAATTTCTTCTATAAAGATAAACAACGGCTCCGAGATGGAAGGCAAGTGGCCTCTCACAGTCCTCTACTCCTTGTACTACGAGTTCAGCAAGCGCTACCCTCACTCCCGCATCACTGGCATGAAGCAGGAGACGGCTTGCACCAAGATTGAGCTGCTGTTCCGCATGTTCAACTATACCCTGGGAGAAGACACCTTCAAGAAAGGACTGAGGATTTTCTTGGAGACACGGTAATTGTTGCCATTTATTTTTGGGTATTTAAGTGTTCCTTAATTTATTCCTGTTTTCTACTACAAAATTTGCCCACCAGAAAACAAGCGACATAGATGTCGCTACAAGTATTACTTCTTTGAAAAAAGTAGTTAATTCATAGGGGCAGAACCAGGCCCCCTAGCCAAGTTTCAACCATTTCGTTTTGATTCTCTTCCACGTCGTCATCTTAACGCTCAGTCACGCGGTCAGAACAAAGGAATCGAAGGCGTGGCCGACTCGAGGCGATCGACGAAAAGAGAATCGAAACGAAACGGTTGTAACTTGGCTAGGAGGGCAGTATCTTTAATTTAACTACTTATTTCCGTTACATTATCTCTGTATTACATTCCTGTTTTTGTATTCATATACTTTTTTTAAATACTTCTGGGATGGATAAGGATGGTAATTACATCCATCTGTTTTGGGACTGACTGACTACTGGATAGATCCTATGGTACCATCCATATGGTGACATATATTTCGCTACAAATAAGTAATAACTTTTAATCATTATTCCTTTTCCAACAGCAAATTCAAAACCTTCTCGGGCGATGACATCTGGAATGCCCTGAACACGGCCGCTAAGCAAGACAAGAAGATTTCCGACTGGGTCGACATTAAGACAGTGGCTAAGAGCTGGATCGACAAGGACAGGCTGCCTCTGGTCAATGTGTTGAGGCACTATAACAATAATACCGCTGTTGTAACACAGGTTAGATCTTCCATTGTTTTGTCGCATTTTAGTGCTATTTTACCTGCCAGCGCCAGAAGGCGGTTATGTTTTTTGAGTGTATGTATGTATATTTCTTTGGTAACGCTCAGAGCTTATACGGCTGCATTTTGAGGCAGCGACGTTTCACGTAGGGCGTAAATAAAATAAATCCCACCATCAGAGGACTTGTTTCAAAAATTTTAGTCATTTCTTGCGGTCGAATTTTTTGGGATTGTCATCTTTTTTTTAGATAATTTTTAAACAAATTGATATCTAATCATGACGTCGTATCACCATCTCGTAAATATTTGACTTTTTGTTAATGTACACATTCATCAATTCTAATATTATTATCAAACACGAAATGAACAATAACACATAAATGCTTTGAATTTGAAATTTGAATTTGAATTCAATAATATCAAACTGACTGAAACTGCTATGCTAACATGTTGCAACAAACTCTCAAGTTGGTGAGTTCACGACACGCTAAGGCAGTGTTCACTTTGCTTGAGTAGTTTCTTTGATAAACAATAGATGGCGCTACATGACTCGTTTCAAGGAGTTTGCTTTAGGTTTAGAATATATTTATATTAAAAATTCTATTTTTTTTAAACTTATTTTGCATTAAATAAATTAGATTTTAGTGTTCCGAATGCTGGGATTGAGGTTTTTTTGTAAAGGTACGATCTGTGCAATTTGAACCGTACCGTTTTTGAATTAATCATACTAGTGTAATTATTTTTGCGATACGGTTGGCGCAGTGGTTGAGTGACTGGTTCCTAGAATAGAAGAGAACAATTCTTTTTCAATACACTTAATCGAAAACCTGCTCTTATCCCACTGCTTTTAGGCACGCAATATACTTTCCACACTAGTGCAGAAAAGTGCGCGTCCTATTTGTCTGTCTGTCAAGACCTGCGTGGAGGTATCGAGTTGAAATTAAAACCATATACTCAAGTCTGCGGTCCTTTGAAGCTGAGAAAAAACCAAATTGCTGAGTTAACAAAAAAAAAATTTCGACACTCTCAAGGGAACCAAAATTCAAAGGGTACTTCTCGTTGACCTAGAATTCTGAAATTAGGCATGAAGCAAGGTCTTGTATCACACATATAGGAATAAATCTAATAAAAACAGAAAATATGTTGTTAGGTCACAAAAACAAAATTGCGATTCGAAAAAATCTTTGGGACTATACGGGAATTTAACTATTTACTTATGTAAGGATTCTGAGTCAACGGGATGTACTCTATGAATTTTGATTCCTTTTAGAGTATCAAAATACGTTTTTTGCGACATAAACGGCCGTATCTTATTTTTCCGTTAACTTGAAGTTTGATTTTTTCACAGCTTCAAGAGACCGCAGACCTAAGTATATGGTTTTAATTTCAATTCAATACGTTCACGCGTTCCCAAGATAAAGGGTCTTGACAGACAGACAGACAGACGGACGGACAACAAAGTGATTCTATGAGGGTTCCGTTTTTTCCTTTTGAGGTGCGGAACCCTAAAAATATGTTAGATTCCTCACAGTATTTTCCTTTACGTTTATACACCAGAGACCAAACTTATGGTTACTTATTTTCACAGAAAGTTTACCTCCGTGAAAGACCTCATGACGTTCCTGAAGCCGACACGATGTCGTGGTGGTTACCAGTAGTAGTCACAATGGAATGCAACCTGAAAGCGGGGAAGATAGTTCCACCAGCCTGGATGAAGGAGAAATCGGCGTTGGTCATAAACGATGTGCCTGATAAAGACAAGTTCCTGATCATTAACCCTGAGGAAATAGGTAAGAGGAAGTCAATATGTTACTTAAATTATAAAAGTTGTTTTAAGGTAGGTCAAGGCTAGAGGAGCTGATCACGAGTAGAGCACGTAGCCGAGCTCAAACTTGTGTAGTGTCGTTCGTGCTTGGCTCCTCTACCTCCCTTGCCAAGTTACGATCGTTTCGTTTGCGTCGAACGCCTCGAGAAGGCCACGCCTCTAATTCCTTTGTTCTGACGTCATCTCAACGCTCAGTCACGTAGTCAGAACAAAGGAATCGGAGGCGTGGCCTAGTAGAGGCTTTTGACGCAAACGAAACGATCGTAACTTGGCTAGGGGGGGAGGAGTCGGTCCACACAATTTGAGCTTGGCTCCTGTAGAGTAGACCTACCTTTAGATTTCTATAAGTATGTTTGGATTGACTTTACGCAGGTCAGAAATATCAATTAGGGCCCAACACACAAAACTGCGAAGCATAGTAAGCACTGAATTTTAATGAATTTTAAGGATTAAAATTATTTATTTAAAATTGACTTTTTGATTTAATTTAATAAATAAATCAGTTTCGTGTATGACTTTACTTAATTTTAATGTGGGCAGTGGACATTGTAAGTTAATTATGGATTGGATTTATAATTGGAACTTAATAGTGTGTAAAGTTTGTGTACCATTGTAATTACATAATTTTAAATATGTACCTACTGTATCTGTATTAAATACCGGTCACCCATTCACTAGAACACCATTTAATATCAAAGAACAAAAAAATAATATCAAAGCGGTGTCCAAATACAATGGAAAATATTCTCGATTTAATAACGAAACAGGATTGTAGACGACAGAAACTCATCCTCAAACTCACTTTAATATATTTCTCTCAGAGTCTTTGTCCAAAAGGGAATAGAGAAATGGCCTTAATATTAGCATATCTTTGTATTGTAATCTTGACTTTTGATAGGGACGCGACTTAATTGCACCTCAGCTCAATGAAGACGGTCCAATGCGTTTTGAATATTGTAGGCGATAATGATTCGGGAGGAAGGCTCTGTTATAAAATTTATGATGGTCGAGATTTTGAATGTTCTAATGAAGAAGGAAGGAAACGAGTTTATTAATGTGTACGAGTAGTTTCTGACAGCGGTATCGCCCGCAAAATAGAAGGTTTCTATATAGGCTGACTGGTAATTAGTGACCGATACTTAAACACGTGATTGTACTCATGATCACAAACAACTTTCCCTTTTACACTTTTTTTATATTAACTGTCTTTGGATATTCTTTAACCGAAACATGTAGGTACCGATTACGTACACCGATGGGTTTGCAAACCGCGCGGGTGCTCTATCATTATTGTGGGTAAGGTACAAAAAGTAGATGCGACAACGGCCTTAGCCCAGCGGCTAACGGTTGACTGGTCGCAAGCGCGCGCACGCGAATTTCAAACAGCTGTTTTGTTATTGTTATAAAACTAATGAGTATATAAAAAAGTTTCTTTGGGAAAGTTGTTTGTAAACATAAGGACAATCACGTGTTTAAGTATCGGTCACTAATTACCAGTCACCCTAAATACAAACTTTGGACCCCCGTTTTAAAACTTCAGGAGGGGAATTTTGGTAAATCCTATCTTATTCTTTGTATACATCATAAAAGGAACAGCTGGCCAGAAGAGAGAAGATCCCCGGGGTCTGGAACGCTAGGCAAAGAAGGAATATATTTGTGGTTTTAGTCAGTAAAAGTCTAACCCTCTCGCTCCGCTCTAGAGTGGGAGAAGTGATTGAATGATTTCCCACCTTAAAAAATACCTACTGAACATAATATTATGAGACAGTTACTGGATTTTGAACCTACATAAGGGTTGGTTCAAAGTCTGGAAATTGTCGGCTGTGTCTACATTAACAGGATTCGGTGAATATTAAATTTGGCTAAGTTAGTTCATAGAATCGCAAAGTATTTGGGCGAACACAAATGCTTGTCACGGTAGGCACTGTCAGTGTTAATGTAGAAAACAACATAATGTATACTCGATTATAATTATATCGTTTAAACCGCGTCAATCGAAGGATTGGAACAATTTGCCTGAAGCGGTCTTTCTGTCCGATTGTAATTTAGAGGTCTTAAAAGTTAGAGTGAATAAATAGCACAAAAGATCCAGAAGGGTCGAAGTGCTCTGGTTTTAAGGCCAGCCCCACATCAAGATAAGATAGGCTCTTAATAAACTATTACGTTTCATCATCAACGATTGAATCACTGCTTACGATCAGGTGGGATCGCAGTCAAGCAATTATATAAACTAGTTTATATAATTTTAAAAAATAATACGATGTTTTTACCGCGACAACGCGGCACGAATTTTATCGCGATTATGTAGTCACCGTGTTACGAACTTTCGAATAGCACATTATAACTCTTTATTTTAATGTTCGGAAATAATAAACTTTACCCATTTGTTTTCAACTTTTTAACGGTTCCCATGTGAGTTTTTAACAAGAATTAATGTTTACAGTTTCAATATTCTCCAATAAAAGTTTGTTTAAATGATAGAACGTTAAGTTACTTTGAATTTGTTTTTTTTTCATGTCGAGGTCACCAGTTTAGGGGTATGTGGAACAGAGCGTAAAGTCCCGCAATTCTCCATTGAAAAGGGAGGATCCTCCGACCAGACGGGAGTAGTGTCTGATCCGACTGCTTAATAGTTGATTTCGGGCTGTTGTATATGTTCTGATCGTGCGGACAAGTTTTGAAAGAAAAGAAAGAAAGAAAAACATTTTATTTGGCGGAACAAGGCGCAAATTTAGAACTAAACAAATAAAAGTATATTAAGTGAAAGAAATATGCGCCACATCCGCGCAAAACGGCCGAACGCTCAGCATAATGCCGTGACCACACGCAAAATGCGATGAGTCTACGGCGCTGGTTTTCAGCGTGGGCCTTTTGAATATTAGTTCCTATGTGGCGTTATAGATGTCGCTACATTGTCAAGTGGAATATTAAAACTTTAAGTGAAGAGTGAATAGGGTACTTCTAGGTAAGCGCGCTCCATCGTCGACTGCATCGTCACTTTCCATCAGGTGAGATAGCGGTCAAGCGAAAACCTATCAAGAATAAAAAAAATAAACATTAAAAAAAACTTTTTTACGTGGGAAATCATCAAGCGACTCTTCCCGTTCAGGGTGGAGCGAGAGGGATCGTCAGATTTTAACTGACTGAAAACACACCTGTGTTTTATCAGTGGCCCTTTGCGGTCCAGGGCTATAGTAACTCTTTCGAACAATCTCGCAGAATATTAGATCTTGAGAGATAAGAAATACAAAAGAGATAGGAATTGTTAATAATACTGATGATTGATGTTGATTTCTACGTATATTTGGATACAATACTGATAATGTCTAATCACTTCTTATATTCACAAGTGAAATGAAGCAACGCTACTTAGCGGTAGAAATAAGTTGCATATGAGACAATAAAGCTAAAGATAAACTTAGCCCACGTACGCCACGTAAGCTACGCACTATGGCATCTAGACTCTTGAATTTGCTTAAAAACAGATGATTTAAAACAATAATTGGCAGTAACGCTACTACGCGCTTCCCACGTAAGTCAACTGTTTTTAAGCGAACTCAAGAGTCTAAGATGTCATAATGCGTAACACACGTGGTCTTAGTTTTATATATTTATATAGAAATTAACACTTTTATTTTTAAATATCTTTACCAGGTAGTAAACCAGACCGGTTTACTACCCGGCCAGTATTATACCAAAGGGACAACGAAAACAAAAGAGTACTACAATAACAATAAAAATATTATATATTTTATTTTAGCGCCATACCCCGTCAACTACGACCAAGACAACTGGAACCTACTTTCAAACTTCCTACAAAGTGAAAAAAGGACGATGATCCCAGAGCTGACCAGAGCGAAGCTTCTCCACGATGCATGGAACCTGGCCTACGCTGGGGAACTGTCCTTCGTTACTGCCTTCAATATGACGCTGTTCTTGAAGAATGAGAGACACCATCTGGTTTGGGACCCAGTGTTCACGATGATTGACCATCTTGGCAGACATATCTGTCAGTGTCTGCATGGGAAATTCCAGGTAAGAACCTGTTTTTTTTTTTATTAGTTGGTACAAAATTAGTCATAAAATATCAAGACTTATCAGGAAAAATATCGTAACCGACAGTTAGAGGTTTTTGCAGGATGGGGGATCTTTCCTAATTTAGAAGTAGGTATATTTGATAATATCGTTCTAAAAATGTTAATTATCATAAATACTCTAGGCGAGAGGCTCCTTGACGGCTTGATGAAATCATTAGGAGGTTTAACCCGCCAAAGGTCGCATCTCTCCGAGGTGGTGTTACTATTGTCGCCACTATGCGACCGTAAAGCTGTGGGAGGGGATCTTCTACTTGAATAAAACTCTTGGGAGGCTATGACGTTTTTCTTATACTTTTCTTCAGGATTCGATATCAGCTCATTGCAATGGTTATGTCCGAACTGAAAAAACTAGACTTTTCTTTGTTTTACTCAATTTTTAAACCTATTCTAGAACTGCACAATCCTTAAAAGTATATTTTACATGCAACTGGCATGTCGCATGAGTTAGCTATAAAAAACCTAATTCATGCGATCTCCTTTTGATATCACACTATTACATGAGGTGGACTCGCGTTGCAGCAAAACTTTTATGACTTTTAAGTCTCAGGGGCACTGAGCTGTAATTACGAGTGACCATGGTTGATCTGGAAAACTCTAAACAGATTCCGCGCCCAGGTTGGGCGCAGCAAAGAGTTTGCATTCGTATTAGGAATAGCAAAAGGCCGGTCCTTAAAATATGAGTTTCCTTATTAGTCAACTTGCCCCCCTAGCCAAGTTACAACCGTTTCGTTTCGATTCTCTTTTCGTTGATCGCCTCGAGTCGGCGACGCCTCCTATTCCTTTGTTCTGACCACGTAACTGAGCGTTGAGATGACGTCAGAATAAAGGAATCGAAGGCTGAGGGCAACTTTATACTTTTTCACCTTTAAGATGAATCATTTTGATTACTTAAAATTACTTTTAGGCCTACGTCAGAGTACTGCTCAGTCCGCTATACGAGGAGTTGGTTAAAGATGAGAAGGAGGACGAAGAACCCTGGCGCAAGAACCTTCGGTCCCTAACCAAGACCTTCCTCTGCCAGGCTGGGTACAAACCCTGCATCAGGGATGCACAGGACCAATACAGCAAGTGGATGCAGGCTAAGAACCCTGATGAAGGGAATCCGTAAGTGTTTCACACATTAAATATTTTTTTGTATAAGTATATACCTAATTACGTATTATTTATATGTATTATTTTTTCTCTGTACGTATGTTTGTTACCTAACTCCTAAACGGCTTAACCGATTTGGATGAAACTTTGTATATATTTTAATTTGAGTGGATAGAAATAGAATACAATTGAATTTAGAATTAATATTTAATTATTAGTTGTCTGGATGGTTAAAAAATACAATTGGACCTAATAGCTGCAATCGCTGCAATCGGGTTCTTGATTTTTTTCCGATGTAAAGCCAGCTTTCGGGTAGGACAACGTCTGTCGGGACCGCTAGATTTAGCAATAAAAACAGTTCTTTGAATAGTTTTTATTGCATGAATTTTGCTCCGTTTGAGAGTCAAGGTAACGGTCGCGCGTGACGTCATCGCTTCGGTGAAAGTCAAGCGACCGCCGGCGTTCGCTCTCTCCCACTTCATTGTAGGCCCTATTTTCAACACTTAGAGACTACTTTTGTATGAACAAGTTTCATTACTTACGTTCTTGGATAAATTTCCTATAAATTGAACGCATTATATTTTATAGTCTATGCTCTGCTATGTTTTTTATTTTCGTTTTTTTTTTGTAAAAAATAATATTTCCGCCACCATTTTGTTTATGGCGCCCCTGCAGTTTGACAGTTCTTTATATTTCAACGGGTTAAAAGACTTTTTGTTTGGTCCATTCAAACAAAAACTCTTTTAAAGCAAACCTGTGAAAGAGAAGGACAGACCTGGAAGTGGAAGGAGTATTGTGTTGCCCAGTAACTGGATTGTGGACGTGTGATAGGCAGTCGCTCCATATAAAACACGGTTATTCAGCCGCATCAAAATTTCACCGGGTCTGTAGCAGATATTAATTTATTTATTTATTGGCACACCAACAACATTACTCACACATATACTCACCGACGTACGGCCAGTATCCACCCTCACGTTGTTGAAACACCAACGGTCCGAACTAAGCGATTTGCTTCGTCGTTTATACCGCCTACATCGAGGGACTGGAACAATTTGCCTGCTGCGGTCTTCCCGTCCAACTATAATTTAGGTGCCTTCAAGGCTAGAGTGAATAGGCTCTTAATAAACTAGTGCGCCTCACCATCAACGATTGCATCACTGCTTACCATCAGGTAGGATCGCAGTCAAGCACTGGTTTATACCGAATAAAAAAAAAACATATTTTTTGTGAAAAATAATATTAAAATTTAGTATCTAGTATGCATGCCTATTATAGGTATGCACAGCTTACACCATGTTAGGTATGACATTAATTGTTATGTTAATAGATAGGACCCATTCATCATGTATACGACTTAAATTTATAATATAATAATAATAATAATATTCCACAACTATCACACACAACGCCGTCTAGTCCCAAGCTAAGCAGAGCTTGTGTTATGGGTACTAGACAACTGATAAACATACTTATATATATCTAAATACATACATATATAGATAAATTAGCCGGATCTAGCCACGAAAATTTGTCATGTCTGCTCCAGAGAAAATAAATAGAGCATAAACGATGTGATTGTTTTTTGCCAGTTATGCGTAGGGTATGGTGCACTAGTCAAGTTGGTTTGTAATTAATAGAATCTAGTAAAATACATCATCATCTTCCTGCCCTTGTCCCGTGTTATTTGGGGTCGGCGCAACATGTTTTTTTCTTCCATTCTGCCCTGTCACTCGTCATGCTATCATTAACTTCCTTTTCTTTCATATCACTCTTCACACAATCCATCCATCTTTTCTTTGGTCTCCCTCTCCCTCTCCAGCCATCCACATGTAAACTCATAACTCTTTTAGTAACATGCGCTTCATCCCTCCTCTTCACATGACCATACCAAGACAAACGATTCCCTTTCAATTTTTAGTCACTGGCGCCACTTTCAAACCTCCCCTAATATACTCATTTCTCATTTTATCCATTCTCGTCACACCACACATCCATCTTAACATTCATCTTCGCTACGTGCAATCTTTTTTCATCCGTCTTTTTCACAGCCCAACATTCTGATCCTTACAGTATGACAGGTCTTATCACGGACTTGTAGATTTTACCCTTCAACTTGAGGGGCATCCGTGGGTCACAAGTTGTTCCCGTGACCTGTCGTCATTTCATCCATCCTGCGTTGATCCGATGTGTTACGTCTAAGAATCTTATCTTATCTTGATGTGGGGCTGGCCTTAAAACCAGAGCACTTCGACCCTTCTGGATCTTTTGTGCGTCTAAGAATCTAGTAAAATACGAAGCAAAAAAATTCAGATATCATTATTGGTCCATTGATAACAAGAAAATTGTTAGCATGATCTGAAAACACAATGTTAGTAATTATTAACTAAAAACGACTTGAAGCACCTCGCTCCGCTTCTTCCTTCTCGGCAATAACACAGAGCTCGAAGTGTCTTGCGTAGACAAGATTTTTTTCATTGTCAGAGCCACGCCGCGGAGCATTGTACGCAGTTCATGTGTAGAAAGGACGCGAATTCTTGCATAGACCCGGCGACTTTTCTTAGCGTGTACAAGCGCCCTTAGAGTATTTCCAGTGTGCCTACGTACCAAATGCAGTTACATAAGTTAGTGATCAGAGGATACAGCTGGTTCTTATTTATCCAATTTCCTGAAATAATGAAGTTTTTGTTTCTAAATTCCGAGCAGTACAAGAATAAGAAATTCAATACAAAAAAGTTGTGGATTTCTAAAAATATGTGAAGAATTAATGTTGGGAAAAATTAATTGGGAAAGTTCTGAGAGAATCGTGTTAAAATAGGCGCCTGGGGACGAGGCATCTAATTGATTTGCTTAAGTAAATTGTAATACAAGTAAATTTGTTTAGATAATAATTTGTGGAGATTTTTCTGGAATCATTTTGTTTGTATTGCGACATAATATAATCTGTAGGTTAGAAGGCTAGGTAGGTGGTGAGATATTATTCCAATAAGTCGTGGTCCTGGAACCTAAAGGGCATTTAAAGGAACATAGGTGGGTTTTAGTCAGAAAAGTCTGCTGCGGTTTTCACAAATAAGCAAAGGTATACACGAGGAAAGTTTACATGCATAATATATTCATAATATAGAAAGAAAAAGCTAGGAATTTAGAAACTCTAATACCCGTGCGAAGCTGGAGCGGATCGCTAGAATATTATATTTATTATATAGTATAATATTATAAAGCTGAAAAGTCTGTTTGTTTGAACGCGCTAATATCAGAAACTGCTGGTTCGTATTGAAAAAGTGTTTTATTGTTGGATAGCACATATATCGAGGAATGTTATGGGCTATATACCGGCCCATGGGTGCTGAGCAGTAACCAAAGACGCGCGTGCAGCCGCAGGGTACTGCTAAATAGTTAACTCAAACTTTTCAAAAGAAGAGTTGAAACATTTTTTTTTTAATTTACTTTTTTCATTCTGCATCATGGAAATCTGTTTAATTAACAATAAGCCTTGTTTATTTATTTATTTAATGCTTTATGCACGCAAAAAGTACAGAGGCGGACTTAATGCCTTATACATTTTCTACCAGTCAACCTTTGGGTGATGCAGAGAAAAGTAGTGGTAGGTGCAATAAAAGAGCGAGAAAAAGGCGAATACAGGAATAGATTTACTTATAGACCATAGAATAGATATACCAACTAATAAACCATAGAATAAACATAATACAATTATAAAATATATATAAAAAATATATACTTGTTTCTGGCTGATATAACTCATCTGGAGTGATTTTAGTCACAGTGAGCCATGCCAATTTGTGGGAGGCTTCACTTCATGTGGCAGAGTCCTATCCAGGAGCATAGGAACACTGTTTTTTTTCATTTACTGTATTTTTTTTTGTGCAATTTCAATTATTTGAGTCAATTAACTTTGTCCACGTGCCCCGCAGAACATTTGAAGTGGGTCCCTTCCAACCCACATCCGCTAAAAGGGAGATGAAAACTGAAATAGATTTCTTTTGAATTCCACGACGCGTATGATTTTGTTTATTACGTTTTATATGGCTTTTCACATTCATTGAATTCTTTAATAAAGAGAGACAAGTAATAAAATTGTTTGGAGTGACCTAAATAAATAACTTTGAAATCAACGCTGGCTCATTGGTTTAGCGGTTGTAAATACTACTGCTAAAATGGAGCTGGATTCTCAGGCCCGAATGAGTTTCATTTGCTTACAGCTGTTACCAGCGGCTTCGCCTACGTAATAGTAGAAAATTATCCCAAAGGAAAATACTCCCAGGATAAAATCTATTCTATCACCTATCCCAGGACATGATCTACCGTTGTGTTAAATTTCATCCAAATCAGTTCAGACGTTCGAGGGTGAAGAAGACAGGAAATTTAAGGCAGCTAGCTATCATCAAGTTACCATTGTTTATTTCCAATGTTTATACGAAAGAGAGCGAAGTTATTGCGTGTATCAAAAACAGAGGCCCTAAACTGAACTGTTAAAGTCAGAATTTTACTAACTAAAACCGCACCTGTGTCCTTCAGTTACCCTTTGCATTCTGGGACCAAACGTTTTGTTTTCAGAAATTCTCCGTGGCCCTAGCAGGCATCGGTCCTCATCATCATGATCATTATCATTTCAGCCGATAGATGTCCACTGTTGGACATAGGCCTCCCCCAAATGTCTATACAATGAAAGGTCCTGTGTGTCTCGCATCCATCGGATTCCCACAACCTTCACCAAGTCATCGGTCCACCTTGTAGGGGGCTTTCCAACACTGCGTTTTCCGGTACGCGGTCGCAACTCCAGAACCTTTCGGCCCCAACCCCAGAACCTTTCGGCCCCAATGGCCATCTGTTCTGCGAGCAATGAGCCCTGCCCATCTGGCATCGGCCCTACTGAGCCTTTACAGTTAGCTGACCAATCCAATCACTACACTCTTGGATTGTCTAATTAGTTTTCTTAAAGTACCTAATTAATCACTCAAACTCATTAATTTCCAGCTTATCTAACCAGTACATCTGCCCCGTCTTCAAATGGGGAACAATGAAGGAATGGGAGTTTGGACTGCAGAGGGTTATAAACTTCCCTCCATCACGTAAGCAGAGTGAGAGGACCTACCTCCTGAAGACCTTGGCTGGATGTCCAGAATCTGAGGAGAAGATAAACAGGCTCCTGAATATCACGCTGCTGCAGGGACATGCGAATTTCACGGAGACAGACGCCTTCTTAATATTCAGTATGCTGACGGGTTCTGCGACCGGGTACACTACGCTTTTCAACTTCCTCTGCAATAATTGGGCTGTATTGAGGGAAAAGTAAGTGCACTTCCTTTTCATATTAATTGTTCTTAGTATCAGGAAAGTGGGCGATCTTCAGACAAGTTCAATCAAATTCAAACAGTAAAATAACCCTCTTAAGGTCGGATAAAAAAAATTAGTCAAGTGCGAGACGGACTCTTGCATCAAGGGCTCCTTATAAACTTACTTATGTAAGTAGCCCCTCGCGCGTATAGGGGTATTATTATTACGTAGTTGCGTGTTTTTACGTAAAATCACACCAAAAGCAATAAAAAACACCTTTTTTCTGGATTTTTCTAGGAAAAACGAAGATATAGAGACCAGAATTTTCAGCCGAGTAAATTTCATACACCCGTGTTTGTTTATAAAACAAAAATTAAGCGTTATTCACGGTCACTAGACTTATGGAACTATTCTCGCTTGTGGAGGTGGCACCTAATGTTTCCGTTTTTGCCGAATGAGATACGAAACCAGCATAAAATTCACTGTAGATGCTCCAGTTAACAATCATTGCAATTTTAATAAAGGCCATCAGTATAAGAAACAACAGGTAGTATTTATATGCCAGAAAGTCTGGCCATCAGTCTATACAAGGAATATCGTGTTGCACAGTACCTGGGTCTTGGAGGTCTGATAATCAGTCGGTATGTAAAAAGCAGGTATTTAGCCGCATCCGGTTAGACTAGAATGCCCAGCCTTTTAATGTTCCCACTGCTGGGACTCAGGCTTCCTCTCTAGGAGAGGGAATGGGCCGTAACCCACCACGCGGGCCCAGTGCGGGTTGGTGAATGTCACACGTCTTCGAATTTTTGGTTCTAGGACATGCCGTTTTCCTCACGATGTTTTCCTTCACCGTTTTGAGAGTAGTGGTGATGAAGTAAATTACATAAAGTAATGCGTCTGGCTGGGCACACGACCACGACTGCTCTTAAAAAAAACTACTGGAGAAAGTCTAGGAAGATGTTAAGTATTAAACACGTCCAAAGGCTTTCCCTCTGACGGCGGTAGCCCGCCGTCCGACCGTCCGGTAACCGTCCGGACCGAGCCCAAGTCATCAACGGCGCGTATTATTCCACGCGCGCCTCAGGGAGATGTCAGCAAATCGTAGGGGCCCAGCAGGGTCGAAGCTTAGGCCACGGGTAGTGTGAAAGTGAAACTGGTTTTTAGTCAGTTAAAGTCTGACACTATCTCTCGCTCCGCTCAAGAGCGAGATTTGTCATAAGATGATTTTCCCACCTAAAAAAAAAAACCGTGTTGGACGTTTACAAAAGTTGGAATCACCAGCACCAGTGCTACTTTACTGGGTATACAATTTTAACAAACTAACAACAATTTCGAGGGTATTCCAAGGTTGTGAGGCTGTCTACAACGATTGTCTTTTACTTGTCTCATTGAGCTCTCCAATGTTGACGGCAGTGACGCAGACCTGCTTTATAAGTAATCGTTGACTAGACAGACTTTTGTGTAATAAACTGACAAGACATCAGCTCAATAATATTTTGAAATGGGTCATTGAAAACAGGACCATTCAGTTTTTCATAATAATGTGATAGCTGGCAAATCCAGCGACTTCATTCGAGAGAATATTTTAATAAAATACTTTTATCAAAAAAAAAAGTGTGAAGTCGGTTAGACTTCACAAAAAAAAAAAAAACTAAAATAACTTTAATTTCAGAAGTCGATGTTTCTCGGTAAAAAAAAGAAAGAAAAGAAAGAAAGAAAAAACTTTTATTCGTGACTCACACAATCGTATAAACTAAAGATACACAATAAAAAAATGAAAGGTATAATCAGTGCGAGACCTAACTCAGCATATGCTGCGTCATTTAAAACGATAAATAACGCAGCGCTGGTATTATGTTAGGGCCCTCGGTGATGTCACGAACACACTATGGTATGGTTTATTTCTTATTTAACACCGACTTATCGTTTATTGTTACCATACTATCCGATATTGAGCTGCAAAAACTTTAGAAAATTTGAATTTGGTGGGCTAAACTGCAGCACTTACCTTAATAATAAAAATCCAATACCATTCTTTACCCGGCCCGGGAATCGACGAATCGACCTTGCGCTCAACAGTCGCTGTCGCATTAGTGATAGCTGTGCAACCAGGGTAAAACCTGAATTAAGTTCATAAACCAGTAAAACGTGTGCAAACGTATCTGTTCAATTATAATTTAGGTGGCTTCAAGGCTAGAGTGAATAGGCTCTTAATAAACTTGTACGATACACCATCAACGATTACATCACTGCTTACCATAAGGGAGGTTTGCCGTCAAGTCACTCATCATCATCATCATCATTTCAGCCGAAAGACGTCCACTGTTAGACATAGGCTTCCCCCAAGCGTCGCCACAACGACCGATCCTGTGTTTCTCGCATCCACCGCACTCCCGCGACCCTCACCAGGTCGTCGGTCCACCTTGTGGGAGGCCTTCCAACGCTGCGTCTTCCGGTGCGCGGTCGCCACTCTAGAACCTTTCGGCCCCATCGACCATCCGTTCTACGAGCAATGTGCGCTGCGCACTGCCACTTTAGTTTGGCGATTCTTCGGGCTATGTCGGCGACCTTGGTTCTCCTGCTGATATCTTTATTCTTTATGCGATCACGCAAGGAAACTCCGAGCATAGCTCTTTCCATTGCTCTTTGGGTGACTGTAAGCCTTCTGATGAGGCCCATTGTAAGCGACCATGTTTGAGAGCCATATGTCATCACTGGCAACACGCACTGGTCATAGACTTTCGTCTTGAGACACTGTGGTATGTTGGACGAGAAGATACCGCGCAGCTTCCCCTAGTCAAGTCACTAGTTTATTTCAAATAAGAAAAAAAAAAAACAAATTTCGACACGGAAATACACTAATAACTTGAAATGCGCACTGTGAGGGAAGAAATCCTCCAAACTGCAATGACATACCTGGGGAGGATGGATAATTAAACTGACCAATTGACTGCTAACCTGACAACTAGAAGCTACAGTAAAAGGCTAAAGCGAAAAGACATTATAGCTTTTTAAATACATACAGCCCATTAAGAGGAGATGTCTTTACTAGAGGGCACATTCGAACTGCCATAACATATAGCGAATCTACTTAAAGCTAATACTGATTGAAGATACCACAAGAAAAAAAAAATCGACCTTTCTCATCGCTTTCGCCTATCTCGTATAGCCTCAGCCGCACCATAATCGCGTTTGCATCACTCAAAGGGTTTAGCAGCGGAGTGCACAGGTAGAGTGAGCTTGCCAGCTTAATGGCTATGCACCACAGCCGCCAATTTTCCTCATTTGTGTCGAGCCCTGTCTGAATAATTTGGCTCGGATGCGCGAGCCAAAACAAAGTGAACTTGTGTTGAAGTTCGCGAGCTTGTGTAGTTAGCAGCGGCTATTGAAGTTTAGCTTTAAATTGTATACAAGTACCATATCTTCTGCCTTGATTACGTCTGACTTTTGGCAGGGTCTCTTAAAAGATAATCTGATTAAATTATTCTTGGGGATTCTAAATAAAGATTCTACATAACATGTAACATAATAAACGCACACTCACAAAATAGTTTTTTCAGAACTGGCTATTGAATCGATTTCAGCGACTTCATCTAGTCCCATGCTAAACAGAGCTTGTGTTATGAGTACTAGACAACTAATAAACATAGTTTGACTGGCCTGTTGGTCTAGTGGTTAGTGGCCCTGAATGCTATGCCGGAGGTCGTGGGTTCGATTCCCACCCAGGACAAATGTTTGTGTGATGAGCACAATCATTTGTTCTGTGTCTGGGTGTAATTTATCTATATGTGTATGTATTTAGAAATATATAAGTATGTTTATCAGTTGTCTAGTACCCATAACACAAGCTCTGCTTAGCTTGGGACTAGACGGCGTTGTGTGATAGTTCTGGAATATTATTATTATTATTATTAGTTATATATTTCTAAATACATACATATTATAGATTAATTACACCTCACTTTTACGTCACGAAACTTTATCTCACGAATAACTTTTCTCCCCTGTGCGGCAACAAGATAAAATTTCCAAAATGAAAGCTATTAAACCAAAAGCACAAAATTCTTTATTAGAAGAAAGTCATAGGTATACGTAATTAATATTGCTTACCCTTTGAAATACACAGTTTCTACGTTGGAACTCTTAGTATGAACTTATAAATATTTTCAATGCACTTTAATCCTACTTCAATCAACCTCAGCAGGCTGCAGGGAACTTTAGAGAAGAGGGATACAATGTTGCGATTATAATCTAATAACATTTTCGTAAACCCCACAGGTACATAGGCAGAACAAACCTCTGGGACAACCTGATCACCTCAGCCACTTCTCAGTTCAAAACAGAAGAAGGTCTCGAACTAGTGACACAACTATACGTCAGCCACCAAGGTCAGTTCGGTTCCGCTGAACACATCATAGAGAAGTCCATGAGGAACATCAGGGTTGAAGCTGAATGGTCTGCACAGAATCTGCCAGTGATTGAAGCTTGGCTGGACACATACCTAGCCAGTAGTAAAGTCAAGGATGATAAGTTTATTAAAATGTGATTTTATTTTGGTTTATGTAAGTTTGTAATGTATTGTTTGAATAGTCAGGGAACTGGAACTTAGGACTGCAGTCAGACTGGAACTGTGGTTCCAGTTACTTGATTATTCTATTTATTTAATTATTATATAGGTTTATGAATAATTTGTGTTTTATTTGCTTTTGTTTTAGTGAATGTGTCTAGATGGTCAAAACAGTGATGTCATATGGTACTGAAACGTGATCGAAAGGTTCTAAACTGGTGACCGCGTACCTTAAGGCTTGTGCCTCACTGGGACGCTATGGCTTTGCTGCCAGTTCGCGCAGCCAAGAAATAGAATGCAGGCCTATGGTATAGTCTAGTGTGCAAACGTGTCGCAGCGATTTTCTTTATTATTATATTTTTTTTGGTTCATTCTGCGCATCACCGCGCCTTGTGACATGATTACGACGTAAACCGTCTGTTTAAAAAAAATAAAATTGTGCTTTTTTTTCATAATATTAACACTTCCGCTTCCGCTTCCGCATCCGCAAAGATTTAATTTTAACATCTGTTTCCGTTTCTGCTTCCGTTGCATCACTAGTACAGTTAAACATATATTTTTTTGATGTTATAACTTGGCTACGCGCTCCCCAACGCAAGTCCTAGTGAGTTACGGCCCTGAAACGCACTCCGTTTCGAAACGGTTTTAAAGAGGATTTCTTCACATTTTTTTTTTTTAATAACGCTTCTCCACACTAGGAATTACTTCCTGTATCGTGGGGGCACTCATAAACGTGTAAACTCACATACACAAGACACCCAGAGCCAGATTTTTATTATATGTTGAACTAGTACAACCAAAATGTTTCATTTAAACTTCAATAAGAAGCGCTCCGAGCTAAAATGGGATTAAGCGGATCAAATAAATATAGAATGCATAAGGATGAAAACGAAACAATTGTGGTCACTCTGCCCCCCCTAGCCAAGTTACAACCGTTTCGTGTCGAATTCCGTTCTCCAATGTAATGGATGTAGCGTTGAACATTGTAGAATCGATAACAATTCATTCCATCATTTTGAACGATGTGAACTTGGCTACGAATTTTCTATTCGTTTGTTCTGACCACGTGACTTAACGTTGAGATGATGTCATTCCAATACATTTGATTAGTATTCGACTAGCGTTAACGAATGCAGATTATCAACTTGGCTAGAGGTGCTGCAGTCGTTTCGAAGTGGGAGCCAGAAGACGAGCGAGTGTTGTAACTGAGGAAGGCAACATAAACGCCACTGGTGGGACGAATTACAACGGATTAGTCGGAGGAGGTATAACACTGAGAGAGGTCTAAAGCTATTCTGACCGACATTCTGACAATTCAAAAGTGCCTGTAATTGGTCTATTTGAAATAAACGTTTCTGATTTCTGATGGGTCACAAAAAAAGAAAAAAATCTGGTAATTAGCTCATTTGAGCGTATGTATGAACGTTAATATATTTCTTTGGCACGCCCAGGAGCCTTAACGGCATAATGCATTTAGAATAGATTTTTTTTTAATTCTTGGTAGGTTCGCGCTTGACCGCTATGTCACCTGATGGAAAGCGACGATGCGGTCGACGAAAGTAAGCTCAATGGCTAAGTTGCTAGACCGGCAACTGTAATGTTATGAAATCGAAAAATCATGCGGGAGTGAAAAAGTCGGACTGTGGGAATGTTCGAAACAATGACCTGATTCAAATATCAATAAAATAAGTAGGTATATCAAGTGGTCAATTGCTCAGGGGCCTAAGTCTGTTATTTTTATAAATTCGTTATTCCAACCCATTGTCATTTTGCTAAAAGTTCATAGTCTGCTAAATTCATAATGATCGATCATTGGTCAGTCATTGGTCTTCTAATAGAATTGTGGTAGAATGACAATATCGAGCTGTCTCGTAACAAATTAAAAGCAATGACTGCACAACGACGTTTGGTAGGACACTGATCAAAGGAACTGTCAAAATTTTAGCAGATTACCACATAAGTAGGTCAGACATTCATTTGTCATTATGTAAGACATTACCATTCTATGCCATTTCTTTCAATGGAGTGTCAGTGGTTGACCATTGGAAAGTCATAATGACACCATTATATTAGTAGATTACTTGTGAAAATAAACAATTATGAAGTCAATGATAGACCATTCTGATAATATTGTAATAGCAGACTTGAGGTCCTGGAACACAAGAGGAAACTAAAGGTACACATCATTTCAAATCTCAAAAAAAAAAAAAAAACAGGAGTTAAAAGGGTTAAACTAACTGCTAACTAACTGTTAAAAAAACGTTACGATTTTTTAATTTTTTATATTAATACTGTTATAAATTATAAATTCTCAAGAGCACTTAGTGTAGATAATGAACAGAAAAACGCATTATTCGTAACATTTTTGTTTCATTTTTCATCGTTTTAAGATTCTACAGTATAAGATTCTACACTAATAGCATAGTCAAACCGCTAACTTTAGAGTAGGTACTACTAACGCCATCTAGGTACGTTATGTGACATAACGCACATAGATGGCGTTGCAAAAACAGCAGTTTTCGTAGCTTTGCTACAACAACGCAGCGTTAACTGGAACATTATTATCTCTCATTACATTTTCAGGTTTTTATAAACTGATGTCTTCGTCGCATCCTCGGGATTCACTGGCCCGAGACCATCTCCAACGTAGAGCTATTGTAGAAATGTCACGAAAGCCCGATCAACCACCAGATCAAACATCGTAAGTCGAGATGGATTGGTCACACGCTTAGGAGGGATTCCGATCATATACCTAAACAGGCGTTGGACTGGAACCCTCAAAGGAAAGGAAAGCGTGGCCGCTCTCGGCAAACCTGGCGACGCACCGTGTTGGCTGAAGCGACGGCCATCGGGCTGACTTGAAGTGAGTTGAAGCGTAAAGCTCAAGACCGGTCGCGATGGGTGATTAATGTCGACACCCTCTGCCCCAGCTAGGGGACATAGGATCTTAACAGAGATTGATGGACAGAAGGTTGAAGGTCTTGTGTACCTAGTCTCATTTTGTGTACCTAGTCAAGAGCTTGAATCTCTTATAACTGTAAAACTGTCTTACAAAAGATTATAGGGACATCCAGAAACTCGATTATGGAGGTCTGATAAGTAGTCACTCCATGTCAAATACTGGTGTTTATTAACATCTGGTTAGATTGGAAAGCGACCTGAAAATAGTTACACTAGGTAGATGATGATGAAGTTAGGAGCTCGAGATCAGCTCACTAACGGCCCGTTCACGATCTTGCAGCTAAGCGCGGGGCGGTGAGCGGTAAGAACAAAAGTTACCCCGATAACACAAGATACCCCGACCCGAAATAACTATCCGTAGGCCATACAAATATTTGTTCCTACGGGAATTAAACCCATGACATGTACTGCAGCAGCCAATCGCTCAACTACTGCGTTAACCGTGTTTTCGGTCATTTAACCGTTGTCTTCACTAATATTATAAAGAGGTAAAGTTTTTTTTTGTTTGTAGGAGGTAATCTCTGACAGTACTAGTCCGATTGCTGAAATTTTAACCACTGGAAAGCTGCTTTATTCCTGAGTGACATAAGGTATATTTTATGTACGCGAGCGACGCCGCGGGCTAAAGCTAGTAATTAATAAATGACCGAAGATTGAAGATTTGCTGACCAACTGATCTCATGAAAATTGAAATAATAATTACATAGATTTGTTTTTGGGGTCATCTTATCTACTAGAGATTACGCATCTTCTGAAATACTCATACTATATATATACTTATCAATTCTTAAAAAAAAAACTACATTATAATAAGCGTTACGCAAATCAATGAACTCTTCACCAATGACCTTCCTAAGATAAAGATTTTATTGGCTCCAAACATTCTAAGAACCGATTCCTAGTATTGAAATATCACGGGTTTGAAAGATAACCTTTTTGACTGTAAAGCACAGATCACACTGCGAGATAAGCTTTCTTTAGTTTAGCTCATGAAACTGTAGCATTTTCTTCTTACTAAACTCGTTAAAAAATAAAAGGTCCGTTTTGACATTTGAGATATACTCTATAATATAACTTGGAATGAAACTGAAAGAAATATTAAAATAATAATTAATTACATAAAGTGTTTAAAAAAAATACATAAATTTTTTGGCGCGTTAAATAATTTGATGGAATGTATTGCGAGTATTCTTTTTGCGTATTGAAGTATTCAGTATTCAGTAAGTATTCAGAGACAGTAATTTTCACTTTACTCAGATGAGAGCATCGGGTAAACTACTGATTTAAACACATTTCATCTAGATAACTAACATTAAAGCGGCGCGTTATGCGTTTTGACATCTGTCAAAACGGGCCTTTTATTTTTTACCGCTTAATGTCCGCGAAATGTATTTAATTCAGTAGTTTACCCGATGCTCTCATCTGAGTAAGTGAAAATTACTGTCCCTCATTCTTCTTATAGTCTTTGTGCCTCTGTCTCGTAAATTTTTTTTTTTTTTGAGCTGCGTTTTCATCAAATAGCTGCTCCCGCTCTAGAGTGAAAGTGGTGTAAAAAACTCGTTTTTGAGTTAAGCTCGCCTTTGTACCAGTATTCACCTTTACGTTGTTGAACACCAACGGTCCGAACTAAGCGATTTGCTTCGTCGTTTATACCGCGTACATCGAGGGACTGGAACAATTTGCCTGCTGCGGTCTTCCCGTTCAACTATAATTTAGGTGCCTTCAAGGCTAGAGTGAATAGGCTCTTAATAAACTAGTGCGCCTCACCATCAATGATTGCATCACTGCTTACCATCAGGTGGGATCGCGGTCAAGCACTGGTTTATAACGAATAAAAAAAAAAATGTCAAATCACTGGGTACTTTGATAAGTTTTTGTGTACAAAAAAGATTAAGAAGGTTATGTATTTAAATTTACACGCTACCCTTAGCTTGCGGTGAAACCTCCGCCTAATATCCGTTACACATTCTTGTTATTTACCTGGTCGTGTTTTTTTTTTAGGTGGCAAATCATCTTATGACAAATCGCGCTCTTGGGTGGTGCGAGAGATAGTGTCAGACTTTTACTGACTAAAAACCCACTCCTGTTCCTTCGTTGCCTTCATCCCAGGGCCCCGGGTTTCGTTTTCACACTACCCATGGCCCCAGTAGGCTTCGACCCTGCTGGGCCCCTACGATTTGCTGACATCTCCCTGAGGCTCGGTCCGGACGGTTACCGGATGGTTGGACGGCGAGCCACCCATTGCTCGCCCTCCGCAAGCCCGCACCGGGTTTTACTTGGTCGGGTGCGACCGACCTATATGAAGCGAGGTTAGGACATTTCAGTTAATATAGATTTTGAAGGGTGAAATTATAAATTAACAGCAAAAATGAGAATGCGCCCCGCCCCTCCCGCATCAGGACGGCCACCAGTCAGTAAGAATTTAAGCGGAAGTTGCGAAATTATTTTTTACCCAAATAGCAGAATTGTATCAAAAACCCCCTTTCTTTTACTTTATATAAATACTAGCTTTAGCCCGCGGCTTCGCCCGCGTACATAAAATAAAGTCTATGTCACTCAGGAATAAAGTACCTTTCTATCGGTGAAATATTTTAGCAATTGGTCCGACTTTCAGAGATTATCTCCTACAACCAAAAAGAAAAAAAACTACCTCTTTATAATATTAGTGTAATAAAGTGTAGATATACCTCTATGTAGGTAAAGGTATATATAAATTAAACATATGTATATTTATTATATCTATATTTTATACCCTTATTTTCTTAATAATCTTTTCTTTTTTTATGCACCACCATGTTTTCTCTTCACCACCTTAGGTTGACAGTTAGGGCTATATTTCACCGGGACACCATGGCGGCGCGACCAGTCGCCGCTACCAACAAAATGTATACAGCTCTATAGAGAGTTACTCATCTGGTATCCGTTTGGTTGCGCAACCAATTTAGTAGCACGACCAACTCGGACGCCAGTCCGGCCGCCAGTAACGCCTCCACCAAAGAGTATATTAGGGCTATATTTCACCGGGACACCATGGCGGTGCGACCAGTGGCGCCGCCATGGTGTCCCGCCGCCTGTGACGGTGAATTATAGCCCTTAGAGAATGCCTTTGTGTTTCTGATGCATGAAGTTTTAATAAATAAATAAACAATATGTATGTAAGGATAACAGATACATACAGGATGTAACATATAACATAGTTTTAGGTACGAATGTATCGTATTAATCTTTAAGTATTGGAATACTGAGAAACAGGGGTAAATTACACAAGACGGGACAAACTTAGACATTGCACCCGAGTACTGGTGCAATGTCTAAGTTTACAGATATTCCTTAATGGAAAGCTAACATGAGGAACGAAACGAAAATTACTATGATACAAATATCTTTATGTGCACGAGTCTGAAGTTTAATCAGACGGAACATGCTTATTCAATTTTAAACCTTTTCAACATGTTATAAGGTAGGTATTCAATTGAATAGTTAGAAGTAGCACCTAGGTATGAGATTTCGGTATTTGGTTATTAAAGTTTTGGTAGTCATTGCCATAACTTGGGCATGTTTGGTGAAGTCGGGTCCGTTGCATACAAACAGGGCTTTATCTTCAGAATTATGCATATGTAACTAGCTGCTGCAGACGGCTTGGCCTGCTCGAATGTAGAAAATAGTTCCAAGGGAACGTACACCTGGGATAAAAAGTATCCTATGTGGTATTTCACGACATCACAGTATAGATTTATGGAACAGTACGTAAAATACCTACAAAAAAAAAAAAAAAATGTTCGAAACGACTCACTCACACAAACATACGCATCAACGAGACTCCTAAGCGGCATTCGCTACTGACAGGACCGCGAGAAACGCTTAGGGGTCTCGTCGATGCGTATGTTTGTGTGAGTGAGCCGTTTCGAACATTTATTTTTATTTTAATTTATTTTTTATTTGTAGGTAGTTTCCGTACTGTTCCATGTATCTATACTGTGACGACATGATTTACCCGTGTGTCAAATTTTATTCAAATCTGTTAAGCTGTTCGAGCGTGAAGAAGTAATAAACATACAAATAAACACACTCACAAATTTTCGCTTTTATAATTTAGTGTGATGTCTGATAATAATCAGCCTTATATTGTTTTCACTGTTCGGTCTCAGGTCTCGTCTGTAACGGCCTGTTCACGACCTTGCCGCTGTGAGCGGTAGCTAAGCGCGGGGCGGGGAGCGGTAAGATCAAAAGTATGAAAATGTTTGAAGCACGCCACGCCAGAAGAGACCGAAGTCGTAAACAAGCCGTAAGAGATGGACTGGGCCGTAATTCACCATGCCCAGTGGTGGATGTCATATGTCTTCGAAAGTTTGGTCTGTCGAAGACTGCCGTAAGATGAAACCCAGCCAGGAGCTTGATTTTATCTACTTAATTATTTTCATTTCATCACCACTGCTCTCAAAACGGTGATATGGATCAATATCATCATCTTTTCCGCCGAAAGACGTCCACTGTTGGACACACACTTGGGGGAAGCCTATTCCCCCAATTGTCGTCCTAATGACCGGTCCTGTGCTTCTCGCATCTATCGGATTCCCGCGACCCTCACCAGGTCATCGATTCACCTTGTGGGACCACCTTGTCAACTTATATACCTATTATTTGTAATTAGAGATTCTTAGGGATTAATAATACTGTGTCTCCCACAAGGACAAGGATTTCCGATGGCGTGGGTTACAAGACTTTGCTGGATGCTAGAAGCATACATTTAGTTGAAGTGACGACGATAGGGGGGCCTATATCCGGACGTCTTACAGCTGGAAGGTGGCCCACACACAATGGTCCGATAAGGACTAAGTGTGGAAACCAGATCACAAAGATAAGGCGTATAGCAAACTGCCAGAGTTCAGTCTGCATTGCGGCGCAAAATAGGCGAAGAGGTGGGCGATACTCCTTGCTTACTCATACAACGTTAAAGAAAACATAGAAGAAGCACGCGCCCGAATTTCGACTCTAGTTCTGTGTGCTATACGGCTAAAATATCTAAGCGACGATGACGTGGTCAATGATGGAGCACGCTTGCCTGGAAGTCTCTGCTTGAAGAATCTTTAAGATTCTCATGCTGCAGCTAACAGGAAACCAACTCTGGTAGCGAAATTCAATCCTTATTGTGTATCTTTATTCTGTCTAGATAAAAATTGCAGTTATATTTTGTATTATAATCTAGGATAAAAAATAAATGAAATGGTTCGACATTTACTAGTCGATGATAATATTGAATCAAAGTCGATATCGTCGCTAGCTCAAAGTGGGAAGTTCGCTTGACGCTCGGCTATTGATAACTCACTATTCAATGCATGGTTGGGTGACAGGAATCATATATCGATGTCGATGGAAATTGACAATCATTTGTTTTTCTGGATACTTCATTTAACCTTGCACTCTTTTTTTTTAAATTTAAATGAATAAAGATCATTATTATTCTACCATGTAACGTGGTTTTCCTTATTTATGGCTTCATTAAGTTTCTTAGTATTCTGTGTAATATTGTCATGAATACATATTACTTACGGATTCTCAGAGTTATCACGATGCGGTGACATTAACGGGCGCGACATACGGTGCTATAAGTTGTCCAACATAAATGTTAGTTTACTTGTTGATCGTTAAATTATATTAAATTGGCGACCCATTCCAGCTTCGATTTGTAACACCTATGTTACAAATCTTTCATCATCATCATTTCAGCCGAAAGAGGTCGACTGTTGGAAATAGGCCTCCCCAAGTGTCGCCACAAGAAACGGTCTTGTGCATCTCGCATTCATCGGATTACTGCGGCCGTCACCAGGTAATCAGTCCACCTTGTGGCGTATTTCCATTGTATACATGGCCAGAACACAGCCATAGGAAACTGCTCGCGTATACTTTGTAGGTATTGCTATTTTTACTTCAGCAATTACAATGTATACACGAATTCTGCGCACTGGTCTTGTATAGTTTGTAACGTGTGCGCGCGCGTCCTGGTTCCAAACTATACTACAGTTAACATCACTTACGCCTGACAAAAGCTGCGATATAGTTTTAAAATAATTTATG
Source organism: Mythimna pallens (assembly GCA_961205895.1). Lineage (NCBI taxonomy): Eukaryota > Metazoa > Arthropoda > Insecta > Lepidoptera > Noctuidae > Mythimna > Mythimna pallens. Next base: position 23,585,955 of record OY540828.1, on the reverse strand, counting down.
CATTAATTGGAATGAAGCTTTTTTTATTATTAATGTAGAATTAGATAAAAAATAATGGCTTTTAACTTAACCAAACCCAAATGATTCACTAACATTAGAAGATCTGGATTTAATGGTCACTGTTCTAACCTAACCCGTATGATCGCTTCATTAGCTCGCCATCACGTTCTAATGGTCACTATTCTATGATTTACTAACATTAGAAGGGGATCTGCATTTGTTTATATGACGGAGCTACATGGTGTCCATCATTTTCGTCAATTTACGTACAAAAATATAAAATGAAAAATTAGACGCATTTCAATGGCAGTCACTTATCGATTAAATAAAAAAATATTTGTTTGTTTTGTAATTTAATAGCCCTGATTTGAGACACTATTCAAAAATAGGTATAATATGCATGTAAATCTAAATCTACCTTATAAATTACTCTGTCTATTGATGAAAACCGCATGAACACATCTCAGGATAACATACCACTTTATCCGCCGTTAGTTTACCACTCAATTAACACATTCATATAAATAGCAAGGAGAATGAATAAACGTGGTCTTAAAAAAATTATGCGTCCATTAAACAAGCAATTATCGTGAAGATGAGCGTACAGTACAACAATGTTAAAAACTAGGCATTTTCTGCGATTTTACTCGCGTAGCCTGTTTCGCAAGAACTGTGTGATTTTTGGGATAAAAAGTAGCATTTGGCCATTGACATACTAGTGGATAGTGAGGACGGGGCTAACCATCTTTTTTGTATCCAAAAATGGAGCCTATTAAGGGTTATACAAGCAATTTTTTTATTCGCTAAATACTTTGGTTTTGGTGCACAATAAAGTTTATTCTATTCTATTTTAGTTTTTTAATAATATAAAAGATTTTTAAAATATCTTCAACAAACGGATGGATGTAGCATTGAACATTGTAGAAACGATAACAATTCATTCTATCATTTTGAACGATGTGAACTTGGCTACGACTTTTCTATTCGTTTGTTCTGACCACGTGACATAACGTTGAGACGATGTCATTCCCATACCGTTAACGATTGCAGATTATCAACTTGGCTAGGGGTGCTGGTCATTGTAGCGACACAGGCGGGAGGCGTATGTCAAGCTATGGACGTCTTTCATCAGAAAAGATGATGAGTGAGAAAAATTATGATAATGATTGAAAAACTGGTTAAATAACAAATTCACTCGAAAAAATCCCGCCAAATATTTCCATATTATTTGTAAACAAACAAACAAAGCAATTGAGCATCTTTATAATATAAAATATTGTTTAAAGTTTATTCCGCATTCAAGTTTGATTGTCCATCCGTATCGTCTGTGTATCACGCTATTATTTGTGTCACTTGCTTACGATAATCACAGCAATTGACATTTACAAAACGTTTGTGATCACTGCGTGTGTACAAAATGTCTTATTGTGTATTATTAATTGGTGAGTTTATTCTTATTTAATAATGTGTTTTATTATAATAATACCAGAATATTTTTTTGAACGTGCATTTATCAATAGTTATGTGGTGGTATACAAAGGTATTGTCGTAAAATGTGTGAGATTTTAAGAAAACAAATGAATTCAATGTTTCGAATGACGTCATGTGTTTTGTTTTTTTGGTTTCTTTGTGTTGTGTAAAATCATCTGTCAAGCAGCAGCAATATTATTCAGTGCGAATAACTTGAGACTTTGACTGAAATTGTTAAAGTTTGCTTTATTACATTTTGTATAGTACGGCCGTAATATCTTGACCACTCTGAACTTTGAACGGCTTCGCAGTTCTTCGTTTCGGCTGCGCAGTAATTGTTTTTAAGAATCTTATGGCGAATGCGTATTGCGTATTTTTTCGAGCATGCTCGGAACGCCATCTTCCGAGGACCAATATACCTACACCATAATTTTTTAATTAGTACAAATACTTAAAGGGCTTGTTAGGAAAGGTCTTGTTATTATTTAAGTAAATTGTCAATAAATAATAATCGTAAACAGCAAAATTATTAGCGTTTGTTTATATCCCAAAATGTCACTCAATTTGAGGCTATTTATAAATTAATAAATGGCGGTCGAAATGGAAAAACACAGCACGTATTATTTTCTAGTAACAATTTTTATTCAATTGACATAAACCAGTGCTTGACTGCGATCAGACCACCTGATGGTAAGCAGCAATTGTTATGAATGATTGATTCAATTATGAATTTATGGAATTCTTTTTCTTTGTTTTCGACTACGCAAATATGATAAGTAACGGGTACGGATAGAGCCCCCTTTTTTTGTACAATTAAAAAAACAGTTGACCGTACTGTATAGTTGTTGTTAATTAAGACGCATTATTAGCTGTGTTTTGCGATAAAGAATGCTTCGTTAAAACATGCCAGTTTCCGCAAACAGCTTCGACGTAGTTTATCATTTAATTTATCTCACAATTAAGTCATATTTTCACGTGCTGCTTGGCAAGTGACGTCGACTTGTTGGTACTCGATGTACCATCTGATCATGTTTCTCCAAATACTCGAAAGTCATTGCAATGACTTTTTTTTATGAAGCAGCTTTTTAATATGGTTACACCAACTGAGAGGTTTGTATGAATGATTTTAATGATCCAAAAATACGTGATTCGGTTGCAAATCATATTTTAATGAACATAGAACCTAACACTGTCTTGCAAAATGCAAAAAACGTAAATAAATTTGAATTTGGTGGACTACCCTGATGCCTGGGTACCCTTAGGATGTGTTTTTCATTTCTGACTAGCTGAACCGACAGAGTTGTCCTCTTTTAATAATAATAATAATAATCATTTATTTGCAAACAAGTGACACTAATTACATGAATTCTCTGCCTCCTGAACTAGCTTTAAACTGTTAAACGCACGAAGATTAAATTGTCGTCGTAGATTTCTGATTTTTCTTTCGGAACCTTCTTGATTTTTTCTTTCACAGAACCTTCTCCTGACGTTAACAAACAAAGCAAAAAAGAAGAATTAGTAAAATTGGTCTAGCCATACACGTGATGATTTTTTTTTAGGTGGGAAAATCCATCTAATGTCAAATCACGATCTTGGGCGGAGATAGTGTCAGACTTTTACTGACTAAAAACCCACTCCTGTTCCTTCTTAGCCTTCATCCCAGGGTTTCGCTTTCACACTACCCGTGGCCCCAGTAGGCTTCGACCCTGCTGGGCCCCTACGATTTGCTGACATCTCCCTGAAGCGCGCGTGGAACAGTACGCACCGTCGACGATTTGGGCTCAGTCCGGACGGTTACCGGACGGTCACTGCCGCCGATCGCCCCCACGAGGACATGGCGGTGCTCTGCCCAGGCGGGGCATACGTCTACCGTATGCTCCACTGTGTATATACGTGATGATGTGACCTGTTTTTGAACTTTTGCACAAGGTTTCCTTTTCTGTTTCTGTTAGGCGAGTACTAAGAGAAGATTTTCCAAAATCCACCACCTAAGGAGATATGGAGGTCCAAAGTTTGTATGGAGAAACCTACGGTTTTCAGATTTATTCCTATACCTGTGCTATAAGACCTTGCTTTATGCCAAATTTCAGGATTCTGGGTCAACGGGAAGTACCCTTGATTCCTTTGAGAGTATCGAAATATACGTTTTTTGCGACATAAACGCCCGTATCATTTTTAATCGTTAACTTAGAAATTCGATTTTTATACATCTTCAAGAAACTGCAGATCTGAGTATATGGTTTTAATTTCAACTCGATACCTCCACGCGTTCCCGAGATAAAGGGTCTTGACAGAAAGACAGACAGACGGACAACAAAGTGATCCTATAAGGGTTCCTTTTTTTCCTTTTGATGTACGGAACCCTAAAAATATAACTTACGGTTTGAAATTTCAATGTAATTTATAAAGCAGATCCCAGTCTCTTCTTTACGGCCATGTGTTGGCTTAAGAAAGGGAAACCTGGAGTCCTGGAACGCAAAGCAAAGAAGGAATAAAGTTTAGTCAGTAAAGTTCCGACACGCCCTCATAGTCAGTAAACACATACGCTATAGTCAGTGACACGTCCTCACACGCCACCCTAGAGCGAGAGGAGTCAACGGATGATTTTCCACCTTAAATAAATAGTCTCTTCCTTACAACACTTCATTTGGATAACAAAGTAGTAATATTGTACTGTACTATGTCTGATTTTATATTTTATTTACACATAGGTTAACGTTCAGTTTTTTTTATTTACTTCTTTTATTTTCATAGCAAGTAGTATATATTGACAGATTGACAGGCCTGTTGGTCTAGTGGTTAGTGGTCCTGACTGCTATGCCGGAGGTCGTGGGTTCGATTCCCACCCAGGTCAAATGGTTGTGTGATGAGCACGATGATTTGTTCTGTGTCTGGGTGTAATTTATCAGTTTTCTAGTACCCATAACACAAGCTCTACTTAGCTTGGGACTAGGCGGCACTGTGTGATAGTTGTGGAATATTATTATTATTCTTTCTCTTTTCTTGAAGAGGAGATATTCAACATGACCTCGGGCATTCTCCATAGAGATCTACGCTTTGGAACGTGCAATTTAGCTTCCCTTGTATTTTTTTTTGACTGACCGACATTCTGACAATTCAAAAGTGCCTGTAATTGGTCTATTTGAAATAAACGTTTCTGATTTCTGATATCCTTTTTTATGGTGGGTAAACATCAAATAAGTTTTCCCGCTGTTGGTAGAGTGAGAGGACCTATCAGACCTTTACTGACTGAAACCCACCTGTGTTCCTTCATTAACCCTTCGGTTTCTAAGGCCAACATGACCGGGGGTATTTAAGTCAAGAGTGAACAGGTTGTTTTTGGGAAACTTGCTCCATTATAGTCAAAATTAGTTCTTACCATCAGGTGAGATATATACATATATATATTTTTAAATTGATATAAACTAGTGCTTGACTGCGATTTCACCTAATGATAAGGAGTGATGTAATCGTTGATGGTGAGGCGCACTAGTTTATTTAGAACCTATTCACTTTAGTATTGAAGACACCTTAATTATAATTAAACGGGAAGGCCACAGCAGGCAAATTGTTCCAGTCCTTCGATGTATGCGGTAAAAACGATGAGGCGAAACGCTTAGTCTGGACCGCAGAAGTTTTAACAACGTAAGGGTGGATACTCGCCTTACGTCGGGTTGGCCGACGGTAGAAAAGAAATGGCAGAATCAAGTCATTCCCGCGCACACTCTCCAAAATGCATACTGTAAAATACCAAAAGGCTGGCTACCCTACGCCTGTGCAGTGGCCAAACGCGAGCCCATCAATAATATAAAAGACTGCAGTAACTCTTTCAAACATTACTGCAGAGTTTTTGACAAGGCGGCGTTGTGTGTTAGTTGTAGAATATTATATTATTATTTATTATCATATTATATTATAACTATAAATATCAATACCAATCAATGAGTTTAGTGCTGTTTTAGATTTTTGGGTAAATGTTAGCCGTAAAATGTTTTTTTCAATTATTTTTGTGTGTTTGAGAACCACCATTGTATTGGGTTCAGCCTGTAAAGATAGTGTGTTTATTTAATAAATAAAGAAGTAAATATAACATCTACTTACATTGAATGAACTTCTTCAATGTTTACTTCAGAATAGAATTGTTGACAGAACATTTTTGAATTCGAATCAGCTTTTAAGTAAGCCATTAATATTAATAAGAGGGCTGGGCCGCTCTCGGAGGCTAAAAAGAGCAATCTGATGAATACTCAAAATTTTTGTTTTATTTTGGGTGTTGGATGGCTTAACGCATTCGCTATCGGAATGGATAGTTGAAACTTTGTATCTTTAATGAAACATTGAAAAAGTGTGTGAGCGAATAGGCTTCTAATAAAATAGTGCGCTTCACCATCAAGTTTCGCGGGCTTGCGGACGGCGAGCAATGGGTGGCTCGCCGTCCGATCGTCCGGTAACCGTCCCGACCGAGCCCAAGTCGTCGACGGCGCGTAGTGTTCCACGCGCGCCTCAAGGAGATGTCAGCAACCGTAGGGGCCCAACAGGGTCGAAGCCTACTGGGGTCATGGGTGATGCGAAAGAGATCCCCGGGGCCCTGGAAAACAAATGGCAAAAAAGGAACAGGAGTGGGTTCTTAGTCAGTAAAAGTCTGACACTATCTCGCGCTCCGCCCAAGAGCAGGGGATGTCATGAGATGACTTTCCCACCCGAAAAAAAAAACCATCACGTTTACGAACTTTCACCTTTATAGTATTACTAGCTTGTACAGCAGTTTCACGCGCGTGAAAGTAGGTTTCTGATCAAAATTTTGGACCCCATTTCACTTAGAGGGTGAATTTTGAAAAATCCTCTCTTAGTGCTCGCCTACGTCATAATAGGAAGTTTTATACAAAGTTTTATGTCGTCATATGTCTGTTTCTCTTTTTATGTATATAGTGTCATGTGATCAAGGTCACGGGAAGTATTTTTTATTTTTTTTAGAAACTCAATTTATTGGGTTATCGCTTTTTGGTTTGCGAGGATAGCTTGCATCTCTCGCCCGAATATTTCGTTCGAACTGGAATCAAAAGTTATGAAATTCTGTTCATTGAGATCTTTATAAATTGTTTATTGGAGTGGGTATGCTTTTATAATGATTATGGAAATGAAGTAGCTGGATTTGTGAATGGTAGAGTACCTTTTCATTGTCAGAGAGATTGTTCATTTGTATCTACACTTACCTTAAAAATGGTTTATAGCTTATTTATTTGAAGTTTGAAATAAGAATGAGTTACTTAATTTACCTTCTGAAGCGTTTTAAATGTTACATCTGAATAATACATTCAAACTTACGCTTTTTTACCATGGGAGTTGGCACACTATAGAATGCCTTCTGCACTTGTGGAAATAAGCAAACTAATCTAGTTGTGGCACTGTCAATTGCTTTATTTTCTTACTGCATATGCAGCTGAGCTACCCGAGAGAGATCAGAAGGTTTGATGGGAAGGAAGTCAACGATTTTTCATGGTGTAAATCAAAATTATTATTTTTTTAGTTTTTATTTGTAATTATTGACTTTTTTTAGTTTTTACGTATAGTTTTAATTAATAGAATTATTTATGTAGGTCTGTGTTTTTTTTAATGGTTAATAAGCTTGCGCTTGACCACCCTAAGTAAACTTTTTACTCTTGACATAAGATTCCTAGGTTGTTGTATGTATTCCTACCAAGTTTATTTTTTGTCTTGTTACATTTTCCAGCATTATCTCTGGTGGGGTTTTCCTCCTGCGCCAACAGTACGGGTTCCTGTCCTCCGACTTTGCCAGTGGATGTGTGTGAAGCATCGTGTGGGCCTGAGAATCCTTGCACCAAAGAGAAGCAGCTGTGCTGTCCAACGGCTTGTGGAGGCGCCATGTGCGTCGATGCTATGTCGCAGAGGCACTTTGTGGATCTGGGTTAGTATGACACATCACTATTAAAAAAACAATCATCGCTAAATGAAAAATAAAATTCGATAATAAGCAAGCCAGTCGCCTACCAGATGACCTACAACAGCCGTTTATGTGCAAAAGCACTGGCATTGCCATCCCAGACACATTTCGGCGTCGGGAGTTGCAGGTAGACTACTGGCTTCTGTAGGCGCGGGTTGTGAGCCATGAGATGATGCTCACCGTCCAGCCGTCCAGTAAGGGTCAAGCCCGGGTTCACATCGCGTTGTGTTCACGTGAGATGTCAGCAAAGTTGATTGGGGGTTGCGCATGTTTTTTTTTATTTATTTTTATTGATACAAACTAGCGCTTGACGGCGATCCCACCTGATGGTAAGTAGTGATGCAATCGTTGATGGTGAGGCGCACTAATTTATTAATAATAATAATAATAATAAAATTTTATTGATTGTTTACAAGGACCAGATTACACAAATGGATACAATAGGCACATATATGAGTAAAACAAGAATCTAGTAAGCGGGTGAAGCACTGTACTCCCAAATAGGCTACAAAGCAACCTGAGCTTAGGAGAGACAGGACCGATCCCGATTATACAATATAAATATGGAGGTCTTATATGGCGCAAGACGTGGTACATTTTATAATTAGGTACATAATCCCAGTAACAATATCATGCATGCAGAAAAATAAAGAGAAATGAAAGACGAAAGACGAATCAGTAAATTTCTTGTGTGGGTGTGTGTGTAGTATATTTATGTGTGTGTATGTGAATGTGTTATATGTGTGTCTAATTAATGGGTCGAGTGTGTGTAAAAAAGGTGTGTGCGTGTGTGTGGCGCGAGTGTGCGTGTGTGTGTCACGGAAGAAAAGATTCTGTTTCCTCGTACGTTTTGTCTAATAGAAAAGAGCGGACTGCTGACTTACATTCATGGTAAGGTAAAGAGTATATGGGAATATTTGCATTAATTTTGTTGTACAAGAAGGGACCAAGGTAAAAGAAAAATTTTTTTGTAAAAGAGTAACGGGTCTGTGGAAGGGTACAAATTAAATCTTTACGACGCTTGTTAAGTGTAACAAAGGAAGTGAAATGATGTTGAAGCAAGATCGCTTGGAACATAAACAGCTGTCGTACGTTCAAAACATTGCAATCCTTATATAACTGAGTGGTGGGAAATAATATTGGTCGAAAAGTTGCAACCTTTAATATTGCTCTGTGAGCAATCTCTAAAGGAAGCAATGTGGTTTTGGAGGCCCCACCCCAGCAAGAAATTCCGTAAGATATAACTGGTTGACAAAGTGCGTAGTAGACAGTTCGGATAATAAATTGGTTAGCTACAAGTCTAAGTGTTTTAAAAATGTATATCAACTTACGCAATCTGCTTGTTAATGCTTCCACATGGGGTTTAAAGTTTAGAGTACTGTCTAAAATTATGCCCAAGTATCTAATATTATTTACCGACTCTATTTGAGCGCAGTTACAATTTTGCCTAATTTGTGTGCGACATGTGTGAGCTTTGAGCGTTATACAATTTTTTGGCTGGGACGTTGAGCTAATAGAAAATGTAACAAATTTAGTTTTGCTTGTATTTAGTGTTAGGGTGTGAGCAGTAAGCCAGTCAAGAGTGGAGTTAAGACCCTTTTGTGCTACAAGTTGAAGTTCTGACCAGGAGTCTGCGTAAAAAGTTATAGCAGTGTCGTCGGCATAAGTAACAATATTAGAATTTTGAATTTTGAAATTGCAAAGTTCGTTGATAAAAACAAGAAATAATGTAGGCCCAAGAATACTCCCTTGTGGCACCCCATACTCAATAGCAAGCTCGTCACTTACGTGGTTCCCTATTTTAACCACTTGTGTTCGACCTGTGAGGTAACTTTTGAAAAATGTTAGTTGTGAGCCTCTGACACCTATATTTTCGAGTTTTTGTAAAAGGGTTTTGGTGGGAACGGTGTCAAACGCTTTCGCGAGATCTAAAAACACAGTTAGTACTTTTTTATTGTTATTAAGATTAGAAACAATAAAAGTAGTCAATTCGTGAATGGCATCTGAGGTGGACTTTTTTATGCGGAAACCAAATTGTTGTGGTGAAATAAGATTAAAGTGCTCTAAATAGTCTCTCAGTCTCTTATTAATGATGCGTTCCATTACTTTAGAAAGAGCACTCAGCACTGCAATTGGTCGATAGTTGTTAACTACGTTCCCATCGCCACCCTTGAAGATGGGATGAATAATAGCTCTTTTGAAAGAAGTGGGAAAGACGGAGGTCTGAAATGAGAGATTAAAAATATGAGATAAAATAGGTGCCAGAGTAGCTGAGTACCTTTTCAGGATGGTAGATGAGATCCCATCCCAGCCAGTCGCTGCGGTAGATCTTAAACTATTAATAGTTTTCAGGATCTCGTCACTGTCAGTTTCTTCGAGGACAAAAGAAGACAAGCTGATATGATACTGTGTCGAGGTCGCTTGTGTTTGATGTACAGAAGTTTCAATAATTTTATCCGCGAGCTCTTTACCGATGTTGACAAAAAAATCATTAACTTTGTTACAGGAAACAGTATGTGAGTGTGAATGAAGTAATTGAGTAGATGAATGCTTTGCTTTATTAGTGTAAGTTATGTTTTTTATTACGGTCCAGAGTGCCTTAGTATTTTTACCTGCATTCTTTAGTTGTTCGCTGTCATATTGCCTTTTAGCTTTTTTTAGAAGTTTAGTGCAGAAATTTCTGTAGCGTTTATAGGTAACAATGAGAACTTCGTTGTTTGGTGACAATTTAAGCCTTTTGTGCAGAGCATCTCTGTTGCGGATACATCTCAACAAACCTGGAGTTATCCAAGGTTTGAGTATCCTTTTCTTCGCTGGCTGTTTCGACGTGATTGAGTTCTCAGATATAGCTTTAGATATTATATTTACTAGATTATCAGTGGCAGCGTTTACATCCTTTATAGACAGAATAGGATTGAAATCCAGCTGCTCGAATGATTTGTCTAGGCTTTCAAAATTAATTTTGGTTACGGTGTAAATCTCATTTGAGCGCGTTTTTTTAGTTTTGATGCATGCTAAGGAGGAGTAGTGGTCTGTTATGGTGGATTCGAAAACGAAAGTGATTGCGGGACGGTTTGTTCGCACAAAAGTGTGGTCGAGACAGTTGTTACCTCTTGTAGGTAGAGTGTGTGCAGGGAGAAAGCCATGGAATGCAAGACAATTCAAGTAGTTTTGGGAGCGAGTATCCAAAGGTGACCCAATGTCAATATTAATGTCGCCAGTGAGAACAACAGATTTAAATTCACGTAGTGTTGGAAGTATGTCATTTAGCGCACGCAAAAAGCTGTCTATATTATCAGTAGATGGTGAGCGGTAAACGCAAAGAAGTGCTATATCGTTTTGAGTCTTGATGATCATCCCAGACGCTGAGTTACCAAAGTCTGGTTCTTCTACCGTGGGGTTAAGAAACGATTTCGTGTAGACAATTACACCGTCACTCTGGTTAATATGTTTAGTGGTTTTGTGACTGGTGTAACCGTCTATTTCAGGAATTAGTTGATTTCTCAGGCAGGGTAACCAGCATTCTGTTAGGATCAAGACTTCACAGTCAAAAGAAAAGAGATTTAGAAATGCTTGCAAGCTTAAAAAGTTACAATTAATAGACCTAATGTTTTGACAAAACGTTTTTAAATAGTCGTTAGGGTTGCCTAACAGTTGATTTGCTTGTGATGGTGTGCAGGTATGTGCTTCAGAAACAGAAGTTTCATCCACATTGTTCAAAAATGTTAAGACGTTATCAGTCATGGTGTTTGGTTTTTGTTAAGGTTAAACAGTTGACTAATGCAATGACCGGGTTTTGGATGAAAGGCCTGGATATTAAAGCGCGGATTGAAAGCACGTATGAGATATGATTTGAAAGAAAAGTAGGCGTGTTGTGTGTATTTTGGACTGACATATTATGTAGTATGTATTGTGTGTGAGTGTGTCTAGAATGTGTGTTAAACATGCATAATTGTAATGAGTGTGCTGTGTGTTTATATAGTGTGTGTGAAGAATGGATGCTTTGATCAATATAGGTAGTGGTTATAATAATAATACCAGAAAAAACATAACAACAATAAAAAACTAAAAATAGTAAACTCTGATTCAGCAAAACTAGTCATATAACTTTAGGTATAGATAAGCTATTTAGTTGTTGTTCGCTTCTAATAACAATGGATGGGCTCTCGGGGTTTTTCTTCAACAGGATGCGACCATCTGAGGTCCAGCAATACGAGTACTCGTTGGCTTTCGCGTAGGTACGGGCCAGATAGAAAAGTCGCTTTGAATACGCAGTTAGTTGCTCTGCAACGTAGATTGGCGTTGTTGGTTTTTCGTAACCCAAGTGAGAGGAGTTTATTTTATTGTTAGGATTACGCCTGTTATATTCCTTAACTGCGGCTAAAAACTCGCTCTTTAAGAGGGTGTTCACAAATTCAACCGTCAGCGATGAAGTCGTGCTATCTTTTTTTGAAGGTTGCCGCAGTACGTCGCGTATGTCGGAGGATTGCAAATTCATTTCAATGTAATTTGATAACTTTAGAAGTGAGGTATATAGCATCTTTTTGGTTTCTTTGGACTGTTTTGGGATATTGCGAAGCTCGACACATGTTTTAACAATGCTGCGGTCAAGCGACTCCACTTTCTCTTCGAGTGCAGTTAGTTTAATACTCATTGAGTTGCGTTCTTTTTCCAACCCCGTAATTTTCGTTTCGATCGAGGTTAGCTGATCTGATAAAAACGTCATAGATTTATCGATGTCTATGTTTGATGCCTCGATCTTCGAGGTCGAGGTTTTTAATTCCATTATGTGGTTTTCTAATTTGTCCATACGCGCGTTCTGAACGTTGACCATATTTTTAATCATGTCACTTATTTCATTCCTAAACTCAGTCCAGTTATCGTTGAAGTTGCGTTCACTCGAAGGACATCTTCGTTTGTTACGTTGAGTGATATTAGTCGTGACAGTATTACCAGTGGGCAGTTCCTCTTTGGAGAATAAGCTCGGAATGTCTGACTCCGAGCGTGTAGGTAAATTATGATGTTTATTCGGCGGTGTTCTTGGGGTAGAAGCCATACTTAACTAGTGTAGTTTAAATGAAATGAAATTTAAGAGCCTATTCACTCTACCCTTGAAGAGATTTAAATTATAACCGCAGCAGGCTAATTGACAGGCGCGTTGGCAGGCGATTGAGATTGAAATCGTTTGCCATATGGCTGGTAATTAGCCTCTCCATTCTCTTGATTAAACTTCCATAATATGGCAATAAGGTGAACAACTCAACGTGTAACATTTACACCTATTTCATAGAAGTCTCGTCGTGTAACGAGACGTATCTGAATACGATGGTACTAATCGTCCCTATAAGACTTTTTGAAATACTGACTTATTAACTTTCCAGTGAAGCCAGGCCTCTGCCCCGAGTACCCCCGCGGCCCCTGGGTGTGCACACACATGTGTACCAGCGACTCCGACTGTCCTCGAGCCCTGAAGTGCTGCCCCAACCGATGTGGAGCCCAAGCCTGTCAGAAACCTGACCAAGAGCTGCCGGCTCCGGAGAATACTATTTAGAAATAAAGATGGTTCAATATTTTAAATGTGGTTTCTTTTTAGGGTTCCGTACCCAAAGTGGTCGAATCAGGAATAAGGATATCCGCAGGAGAACCAAGGTCACCGACTTAGCACGAAGAATACGCCATACTTCACTTAAGTTCACTAATTCGCGTTCAGATCTCATTGGAGTTACACGCACTTAAAACCAAAACATTTATTCGAGACTCCCACAGGATAACCAACAATAAAATAAAAAGTAACTACTTAATCTATAAATACTTAACTTAAAATAAAAAATAAAAAGAAAACAATATTAAAATATAAAACTAAAAGACCTGTGCGAGGTCAAAAAGGCTCCTATCTCAGCATATGCTGCGATATTTAACAATTATAATTTTGTAACGAAGTGTTTTAGTGATTTAGTATAATATAGTTATTTTCCTTACAATTCGGACATTAACTTACCATACAAACCATATCCAATTATCAATACGACGAACAGAGTGTAAGGTCACATAACGCCAGCACTAGTTTTTAAACCTAACAATGGGAACATTATAAGACTAATTATGCAAAAAACAAACCGGCCAAGTGCGAGTCGGACTCGCGCACTAAGGGTAAGGTACCGTCTGTAGCAAAAAAAAAAAACGGCAAAACAATCACGTTTGTTGTATGGGAACCCCAATTCAATAATTATTTTATTCTGTTTTTAGTATATAGCGGTAATTTAAAATTTCAACTGTTTAACTGTCTCGGTTCATGAGATACAGTCTGGTGACAGACGGACGGACAGACAGATAGACGGACGGACAGCGGAGTCATAGTCGCATCCATCGGACTTCCGCGACCGTTACCAAGTCATCGGTCCACCTTGCAGGAGGCTTTCCAACGCTACGTCTTCCGTTCTGAGAGCAATTTGCCCTGCCCATTGCCACTTACGTTTGGCGATTCTTCGTCGATCTAAACCAAGATTTTTTTTAAAAAGTCTTTTAAACTCTAGATAACGTCCTGTTAACTTATTTATTAATATGGAACGGATACTGAGAAACAGGGCATTAATATCCTTGTCTCAAACAAATTTGAGTCTAGTAAAGTTACTAAGATTATTACTAATATTCTTGGTTAACTCTTCAACTAAGCTAACTGAGCTTGCGCCGGTAGTTGGAGTTTAACTGTCTTAACTATTAGTTAAGTCATAATGTTTAGATGTTGAAGTGTTAATAAGGGTATATTTAGGATTGAATATTGTGATATCGAAAGGAGATCGCATGAGTTAGGTTTGTTAGGCTGACGAACTGCTTGGCTTGCAAAATACACTTTTAAGGATTTTGCTGTTCTGGAATAGGTTTAAATATTTAGTAGAGCAAAGAAATGTCTAGATTTTTGTTCGGATGTAACCATTGTAGCGCGATGAGCTGATATCAAATCCTGAAGAAAAGTATAAGTAAAACAATATAACATTCCAAGAGTTTTATTTTGGTGCAGACGGTAAGACGTACGCCAATATATAAATTTTCATCCACACATAGGTAGGGACATCTGTGTCAGGTTTAGGTAGGTCATGCTTAATCCTTAAAAAATTTTTTTAGTTTGTAAATGCTTGTTGCCTCCACATTTCTAATCATTGGGGTGTAGCTCATGTGATATTGAAAGGAGATCGCATGAGTTAGGTTTGTTATCGCTAACGAACTGGCTTGCAAAATATACTTTTAAGGATTTTGCTGTTCTAGAATAGGTTTAAAAATTGAGTAGAACAAATGAATGTCTAGTTTTTTCAGTTCGGATATAACCATTGTAGCGCGATGAGCTGATATCAAATCCTGAAGAAAAGTATAAGTAAAACATTCCAAGAGTTTTATTCGAGTAGAAGATCAAGTACCGCAGCTCTACGGTCGCAGAGTGCGACAATATATTGCAAGATTAAGTTTGTATAACCAGAGGGCTGGCTTGTTCTTCGTCCAAAGCCATTCAACGTGGCAATGCTGCCAGCCTTCTGGGCACATTTCCGGATGATAGCGATGTGGAGGAGTACTTCGACGCCTCAGTGTATTTCGTGAATTTGTATTATAATGTTCATAGTTAGGTTTAGTATAATAGTATTTTAAATATATTTATAGTTAATATTTAAGTCCTCACACTGACTATACAAATAAATTTTCCCTATACAAATTTAGGTTTAAATATTTCGTGACTTGTTGGGTCAAGAGGACTTTGAGTGTGTCTTGTGAGAACTCAACTTTAATCCTATAATAATTGCATTACTCCCTGTATTTTTATTCTAGTTGTTGCCCCTGGATTTTTTAATTTAAAAGCATTGTAAATTTCATAAAAAAATATTATTTCATTTCAGCTTAATCAGTATATACAATAGGGTGTTTCATGTATTTTTTTAATTATCAATTTTCGTTTGACTTTACCCGAATTCTTGATATCACTCATGTACAGTGTTCATATACCAAAAACCACCATAATTGGTTAATATTTAGAGATTACACAATGCCATAAGAACGATATAAGAACACTGAGCATGAGTGGTACACCAGCACGCCGCAGACTACCTCCTGTATTATTTTAAGTTCTTACGATCCATCCTAAGGTTGTCTGGTAGATATCGCTGGCAGCGATAAGACCGCCATTGTAACCATAGATTAAGTTTATATATAAGTTGTGTTACTTTTTTTTGGTGTACAATAAAGTTTATTTTTGTTCTATTCTATTCTATCAAGAATTCGAGCAACGCAAAAAATCGAAAATTTGTAAAACATGAAACACCCTAACATACAAGGTAACTAAAGAGCATTTTTTGAGTTTGATGTCATACATAAAATACCTAAATAAATACAGGAACAAAAATTTTCACAAAATTAATTTGAAAAATTGTCAAGCGTGAAAACTCATTGAATCAAAATCTGTATATATAAAAGGCATAGTCTTGAGTCACTAAATGATTCACCAACGCCCAGTCCAAACTCTTAGACGTAGAAAGATGAAACTTTATACAGGTTCCTTTAATGATCATCATCATTCATCACTTCAGCCGAAAGACGTCTACTGTTGGACATATGACTCCCCCAAGTGTTGCCACAACGACCGGTCCTATGTGTCTTGCATCCATCGGATTCCCAAGACCCTCACCAGGTCATCGGTTCACCTTGTGTGAGGCCTTCCAACGTGGGAGGTGGTCGCCACTCCATAAATCTTTCGTCCCCATCGACCATCTGTTCTGCGTGAAATGTGCCCTGCCCATTGCCATTTAAGTTTGTTGATACTACGAGCTATGTCGATAACCTGAGTTCTCCTACGGATATCTTAATTTCTGATCTGATCACGCAAGGAAACTCCAAGCATAGCACTTTTGATTGCAATTGGGTGACTTTAAGCCTTCTTATGAGGCCCATTGTAAGCGACCACGTTTCGGAGCCATATTTCATCACTTTCGTCTTGAGACACTGTGGTATATTGGACGAAAAGATACCGTGCCAACGAGGGTCCAGAGTAACGAAGGAGAAACCTAATTTTACGCGGGCAAAGACGCTGGCAGAAGCTAGTAAATTATACGAATAATCGCATAATTTAAACGGCATGTAAATTTTAACAGTTCAATGAAATTTATTTACAGAAACCAGGTGCTCGACTATTTATGAGTCACACAAAACACCACTAAATAATATAAAACAAAATAAGTAAAAACTCATTTACCTTACCGTAAGGCTGCGTTCCCACTATGTCGTAACGGTTAATTTATTGTTGGACGATTATTATTTCTAGCTGTTCCTTTTATAACAACTGTTTGTCGTGGCCACGACAAATACTCGTAATAACGACACATGATTTACCGTCACGGTTTAGTCTTGACAAATTATCGTTCTACGACTGTCTACTAGCCGTTTCCACCGTCATGACAAACTGTAGTCAACGCAAAAAAAAGTCATAGATGATTGTTAATCGTGTCGTCCAATATGAGAACACCTCCACTTAAATATATAAGCCACGACACTCAAAACTACACGATTATTTGTCGTCACGACAAAGTGGGTAAGCGGCCTTAGATAAAGCATTTCGTAGCACTGTTGCACCCGCTACGTAGCACCCCGCTACGCTTTCCGCGTAGCAACAGCTACAGCCTACGGCCGCGTAGCTAATCTACTCCATAATTCCTTGTACTCCACATTTTCAATTTCACCCTAATGCGTTCTTGTAAAATATGAAAATTGTTTTTCTGACATTACAAACGCGAATGTTTTACTTGAATTTATGATTTGTATGGAAGTTGTAATAAGTCGGATTTCTTGTTTTAGATGTTTGAAAGGTATTTTGTATGTAGTAAATATTATATTGAGGTTACAAGCAGGCTTTCTGTATTATATAGCGGAACATCACGAAAATATGCTCACACACACGATTTCGCGTCTCATTTTATTATCCGCGATGCCTTTTGTGACATTGATGGGTATTTTTTTATTTTTTAAAAAAAAAAGCAGACTACAGTACTGTAATATATTTAAAAAGCCACGTTAGACATTTATGTTTTGTAACCAATTGTGCAAAAAACATCATAATTTATTATTTAGACGTCTTATCATTGAAAACTGAGAGAGAGATAGATCAGTGGTGGCCGAGTGGTAACGGCCCCGACTTACAAGTTGTAGGTCACGGGTTCAATCCCAGGCAGGCGCATTACTTTGTTTAATTTTGTTAGTTTTATTTAAATATTAGTTAAGTCTGATTTTATAGTGTATTTACATATAGGTTACGTTAAGTTTTTTTTTTTTTATGTACTTCTTTTATTTTTATAGTTAGTAGTCTAAATTGTAATAGAAGTTAGTAGTTTTTAGATTTTTAAGAGTTAGTGTAAGAGTAGTACTTTTTCAATAATTATTTTTTTTTTTTTTTTTGGTAACCATTATTGTATTAGGTTCAGCCTGTAAAGATAGTGTGTGTATATTTAATAAATAAATAAAATAATAAAATAAATAAATAAAATTTATTTCATCGCCACTGCTCTCAAAACTGTGAAGGAAAACATCATGAGGAAACCGGCATGTCCTAGAACAAAAAAATTCGAAGTCATGTGACATTGACCAACCCGCACTGGGCCCGCGTGGTGGATTACGGCCTATTCCCTCTCCTAGAGAGGAGGCCTGAGTCCCAGCAGTAGGAACACTAAAAGGCTGATTATGCTATGCTATTATGCTTAATAAAAACTGAACTGTATAAAGTGATAATAAAATATAATCCTACGTATTGTTAAACTCATTAATTTATTTCACTGTAATTATTGCAATAATTTGTGTCTGTATGTTCCAACGATGATAAGGCCCACCTTGCTCAATACTGTTTGTTGTTGTTTATCTGAATAAGCGAAAATCAGGATTAAAATTTTGTTTTCAAAGTTCAATACGCAAAATTTAAAAATTCAATTCTTTACTAGATGTTTTTTTTTTGAGGTGGGAAGTCATCACATTAGCTCACGATCCAGGGTGGAGTGGGGGGGCGGGTCAAACTTTTACTGGGAAAAAACTCCTTTGGTTACTCTGGGTATTCTAGAACCACCGGTTTTTTTTTCAGGAATTCCCCGTGGCTCAAGGGCATCGTCCACCCTTACGTTATTGAGACCTCTTTTGTCTGGATTAAGCATTTCACCTCGTCGTTTATGCCGCCTACATCGAAAGACAGGAACAATAGGCTGATTATAATTTAGGTGTCTTCAAGGCTAGAGTGAATAGGCTCTTAATAAACTAGTGCGCTTCATCATCAACGATTGCATCACTGGTTACCATCAGGTGGGATCGCAGTCAAGCATTCATCATCATCATTTCAGCCGAAAGACGTCCACTGTTGGTCATAGGTCTCCCCCAAGTGTCGCCATGACGACCGGTCCTGTGCGTCTCACATCCATCGGATTCCAGCGACCCTCACTAGGTCATCGGTTCACCTTGTGGCAGGCCTTCCAACGCTGCGTTTTCATGTACGTGGTCGAACCTTTCGTCCCCATCGACCATCTGGTAAACAAGCAAGGAATATGTTAAGCATTGGTTTATATCAATTAAAGGAATAGTTTAATTAACTTTTATTAATTAATTAATTAGATTAGAGCCGTGGCGGCCGAGTGGTAATGGTCTTGACTTACGAGTTGTAGGTTGCGGGTTCAAATCCAGTCAGGCGCATTACTTTGTGTAATTTATTTCATCACCACTGCTCTCAAAACGCTAAAGGAAAACATCGTGAGGAAACCGGCATGTCCTAGAACCAAAAATTCGAAGACATGTGATATTCACCAACTGGGCAACACTGGGCCCGCGTGGTGGATTACGGCCCATTCCTTCGCCTACAGAGGAGGCATGAATCCCAACAGTGGGAATATTATAAAGCCGACTGTGCTATGCTATACTCGCTCATAAACCAACAAACGAAGATTTTCCAATGACCCATATTTTCATTAGTGCCACTCACCAGCCCCAGAGATGCTAGTCACAAAGTTTATTACCGACTCTCAGGTGCCATTGACCTGTGACGCGGCACTCATTAGCAAGGTGCTTGAGAGTATGTAATTAAGTTCTAAGTGACAGTTTTATATCAAGCTAGAGAGAACAAGTGTGTAAATAAACTGGTAATTACGTGTAGTGTGAAATCGTGAAGTGAAGACTGTCGTTCAGGGTATGACGCAGCTTGGAGTTTTTTGTATTTAGAAATGTATAAACAGTATGTTTATCAGTTGTCTAGTACACAAGCTCTGCTTAGCTTGGGACTAGACGGCGTTGTGTGATAGTTGTGTAATATTATTATTATTCTTTCTCTTTAAGAGGAGATTTTTTTTTTGTGGGTGGGAAAATCGTCTTATGACAAATCTCGCTCTTGGGCGGAGCGGGAGATAGTGTCAGACTTTTTTCTGACTAAAAACCCATTCCTGTTCCTTCGTTGCCTTCGTCCCAGGGCCCGGGTTTCGTTTTCACACTACCCATGGCCCCAGTAGGCTTCGACCCTGCTGGGCCCCTACGATTTGCTGACATCTCCCTGAGGCGCGCGTGGAACAATACGCGCCGTCGACGACTTGGGCTTGGTCTGGACGGTTACCGGACGGTCGGACGGCGGGCCACCCATTGCCCGTCGTCCGCAAGCCCGCGCCTACGGTGGCCGGAAATCGGGATCGGAATCCTGGCGGCGGTTGGGGCGTGAGAACCATTGCCGTTGCCTCACGCGATCGGCGGCTTCCTTTGCTAGCATTACTGCTTCGCATAAGGAGGCTCTTTAGTCTTAAAGAGGAGATATCTCATATTAGAAGCGACAAGAAATATGTAACCGAGATTTATGTAACTCATAATATGATTTAAAAGAGAGTCCATGGAGTTTCTTGCACGTTCTTCTCCATAGAGATCTACGCTTTGGAACGAGCAATTTAGCTTCACTTGTATTTTTTTTTGACTGATCGACATTCTGACAATTCAAAAGTGCCTGTAATTGGTCTATTTGAAATAAACGTTTCTGATTTCTGATATCCTTTTTTATGGTGGGTAAACATCAAATAAGTTTTCCCGCTGTTGGTAGAGTGAGAGGACCTATCAGACCTTTACTGACTGAAACCCAACTGTGTTCCTTCATTAACCTTTTGGTTTCTAAGGCCAACATGACCTCGGGGTATTTAAGACAAGAGTGAACAGGTTGTTTTTGGGAAAACTTGTTCCATTATAGTCAAAATTAGTTCTTACCATCAGGTGAGATATATACATATATATATATTTTTAAATTGATATAAACTAGTGCTTGATTGCTATCTCACCTGATGATAAGGAGTGATGTAATCGTTGATGGTGAGGCGCACTAGTTTATTAAGAGTCTACTCACTTTAGCATTGAAGACACCTAAATTATAATCGGACGGGAAGGCCGCAGTAGGCAAATTGTTCCAGTACTTCGATGTACGCGGTAAAAACAACGAGGCGAAACGCTTAGTCTGGACCGCAGAAGTTTTAACAACGTAAGGGTTACTTACCGTACATCGGGATAGCCGACGGTAGAAAAGAGATGGCAGAATCAAGTCATTCCCGCGCACACTCTCCAAAATGCATACTGTAAAATACCAAAAGGCTGGCTACCCTATGCCTCTGCAGTGACCAAACGCGAGCCCATCAATAATATAAAACACTGCAGTAACTCTTTCAAACATTACTGCAGAGTTAAGGAGAGACCAAACATTATTAATTCACGTACGGAATACTAAATAATAAAGCTCAAACCATAAACAAGTTTAATAAACCGGGATCAAAGATGCCACGTAAAGAAATAAACATATTTTTCTCGTAATGTTGGTAGCACAAAGCAACATTCGGTGTCAGCTGATTGAATTACGTGAGACGCGTATTCCATTAAGAAGGTAACGTGTGCCGAATTCACACTTACATGTTTTGAAATTATTACTTGCTGAAAAAAATATACGGCGGAATACATTTGATTAAATATGTGAAATGTATGTATTCTTGTTATATTAAATGGGATGGTATGTGAAAATCTGGAACAGTGGAATTGCACAATCTAATTCCGCCAAGTTCCATCCTCGGACCACTAGGCATACTGTGCGTTGCGCCACCGGTACATGGTAGATATCGGAGTGGAATTCGCTGCCGGAGTCTGTGTTTCCTGATAGCTACAACTTAGAGGTTTTTAAGTCAAGAGTGTATAGGCTACTTCTAGGCAAGCGTGCTCCATCGTCGGCCACATCATCGCTTACTATCAGGTAAGATGGTGGGCAAAGCGGGACTATCGGACTTGTGCACTGCGGGTTCCGTACAAACTTACCTATGAAAACTGTTCGATTTCCGAATTGAGTTACGAAGATTTTTCCGATTCGCAAAAAAAGCTTTTTGTGATGTAAATAAAACTTTACAGTTTTCAGATTTTTTCCTGTACTTGTGCTATAAGGCCGTGCTTCATGTCAAATTTCAGTATTCTAGCTATGTCACCGGGAACTATGAATTTTATTTCCTTGAGAGTGTCCGAAAATCACTTTTTTTTGCGACATAAACGGCCTTATCTTTTTTTTTTAGTTAAGTTAGAAATTTGATTTTTTCACAGCTTCAAGGGACCGTAGACTTGAGTATATGGTTCTAATTTCAACTCGATACTTCCACGCGTACCCCAGATAAAGGACATGTCAAGGATGTCTTGACAGATAGGCAGACGGACCGGCAGCAAAGTGATCCTTATAGGGTTCCGTTTTTTCCTTTTGAAGTACGGAACACTAAAAAAGCAAGAATGTTTCAATACTTCACACTTTACTTCTTCTTTCATGTAATTTGACTCAAACTTTGTCCGACCAATATTTAGCTAACTGGATAGGATTTTTTTTTTCTTAATTTAATTTAATTTTATCATTTAAATTTAATTTTTTGCTGTGCCCTACAGGGTCCATAATTGTAACTTAGCTTTAAGCAATTAATGTAACATCTCTAATGACATTATGGTATGCAAATAAAGATATGAATATGAATATGATAGCTCTGTCGATGGCCTCGTATAAGTCGTGGAAGGTGCAGGTAGATGTGCATGCTGGGCAGGAAAGGAGGTGACGCATATCCTGTGAAGGGACTCCACACTGGCATTGTGTTTGCGATGGGTTGAGGATACTCCATTTGGTCATATTGTTTCTGTAGCGGCCAACCTGAGACCGCAATCGCTTCGGAGATTGTCAGATTGGCTACTCACATACGTTTTATTATTGATAGGCTCCGCGATTGACCAGTATCTCACCTGATGGTAAGCGATGATGTGATGGTTGATGGTGAAAGCTTGACTAGAAGTAACCTATTCAATCTTGACTAAGAGCGGAATTTACCAATAAAACTAATCGCGTTTTAACGTTTGGCTCGCATAATCACGTTTAGCCGCTGTCACAATAGTGTCACTTGTAAAAAAATATTAAAAGAAAAATACAGACAAGTGATACTAGTGACAGCGGCTAAACGCGATTATGCGAGTCAAACGTTAAAACGCGATTACTTTTATTGGTGAATTCCACCCTTAAAGTGTCACTGCCTACCGTCAAGTGTTATTGCAGTCAAACACTAGTATATATCATTTAAAGAAAATGCAGATTTAGAAGGAAAACGATTAATGGTTTCCCTTTCCGCTCCTACCTCAGTACCTTCCACATTTATTTACTTTACGAGCAAAAAATTGATGTATCGACTTTTTCCATTATCGGATCATGTTCGAGTTGGAACACCTGTCCTTAATCACTGCGTGCCAAATCTGGGACGTTTTAATTCAGGCCATGACGGGTTTTACATGCTGTGATTGAATTGTGTAAGATGATTAATCCTGTTTTATTTTGTTACGTGCAATTTGAGGGTGATGACCTTATGAGGGTCGCGGGAATCCGATGGATGCGAGACACACAGGACCGATCATTAAGGCGTCACTTGGGGTAGGCCTTTGTCCAACAGTGGACGTCTTTCGGCTGAAATAAGGATGATAATCATGGCCGGGACCAATAACGTAAAATGTACATCTATAATAGTAGATTATGATACAAGTGTATAATGTTGGTGATTACCGCTGAGGCGGTATTTATATCCGAGCCGAAGGCGAGGATCTTAAGAGAGCTGAGGATGGTAATCACCAATATTCACGTGTAATAAACGACGTTTTTCAACACACTTGTGAAGAAAAATAATTAAATTAACAATTTATTCAACAGCAAAAATAGTAAAATAGTTTTCTTTTTGTGATATGGCGGTAAGAATTTTAATCTGTTTTGTTCTTTTTCTTCACTCCATTTAGGCAGGCTAGGTCTTTAGACCATATCGCCTCGACATCAGTAATAAATATGTAATGCGGATGTAACACATTCTAATGTTTTTGCCACATTCGGCAACAAAATTATCGAGTCAGCCTTCTCGGCAAACTTTGCTGAGATAGTCAATACTACAATACAATTCTCGGCTTCATTTTGCCACTGGGAATCAATTTGTGAATATTTAAAACGGCCACAACTTCACTCGAAAAAAATTGCGCCAAAAACTGCGCACGTCATAAAATGGCACCCATAGGTTGATTTAAAAAAATTAAAATGAAGAGGTTGCTTATTTACAAAGAAAACTTTATTTTCTTTGTAGATAATAAACCTCGACGATACTTAAACACATGATTGTGCTCATGATAACCAACAACTTTTATTATGGGAACAAACCTGAAATCACGAAAAAAAACCAGCTGTTCAGTACATTTATGTTTGCCTAATGTACTGAACAGCTGATATTTTTTTCGCGATTTCGGCTTTGCTGGGAGCAAAGCCGAAATATAATAAAAATTGTTTGTTATCATTATCGTACACTAATTGCCAGTCACCCTATATAGTGTTCTTTCAGATTATATTTATAGTCATAGTCAAAGTCAAATGTTTTTATTTCACATAGGCCTACATGGGCACTTATAAAACGTCAGAAGCTAGTGCACGGTTCCAAATTGGTCGTTTCATATCGAGGAGAACCGGCAAGAAACTCCATGGTTACTCTTTTAAAAAAAGATTTATGATAACAGTGTCCGTTAATAAAAATTTATAAATGTTTATTAGTATTCCAACAGGCTTCTGTCTTTTTTATATATTTAG
Organism: Mythimna pallens; assembly: GCA_961205895.1. Lineage (NCBI taxonomy): Eukaryota > Metazoa > Arthropoda > Insecta > Lepidoptera > Noctuidae > Mythimna > Mythimna pallens. The sequence goes on along the minus strand of OY540828.1, from coordinate 23,561,386 downwards.
TATGTTTAAGTTTACAATATATTTTCTATACATTTTTGATCTTGTATCCGTATTGTTCTATATTTTGTTATTTTTCCTTTTAGCGTTAAATGTTTCCCTACCTTTCTCTTCACACCTCACCCAAATTAAACACCACTTACCTGAAAACAACTTGACCCTGGGGAAAGCACAAGAGTGCTAACTATAATTTCCCGTCGATGGTCTGGGGCAGAATGGAAGAAAAAAACATGTTGCGCCGACCCCAAATAACACGGGACAAGGGCAGGAAGATGATGATGGTCTGGGAGGAAAAAAAAATAAAAAATCTTAAGCCGGCTTTCGGTACACCGAACACGACTTCAAAACTCGGTGCGAGAAAGACCAAGTACCGATAAATCATGTATTCTCAATTACCTCCGACAGTATTGGTGTTGCCATAAGAAAAATTAATGTATTGTAAAGACGGATTTATTGTTTGGACATGATTAATGGATTGTAATAGATAAGGTTTAGTGAAATAGTGGAGGATACCTGTTGAGAAAATAATAGGAGAGGGTTTGAAAGTTATTTATTTCGGACAGCTGCTGAAAGTAGAAAATTATACCGAGAATATGTACTACTGGATGAAATATGTATCTTATCACCTATTCCAGGATATAATTTTCCCTTGTGCCAAATTTCAAGCAAATCCATTCAGCCGTTTGAGCGTGAAGGAATAACAAACATGCATACATACATACAAACTTTCGCATTTATAATATTGGTGTGATGAGCTTGAGCTGTCCCTACCTCCTGCAGATTTTGGGTCATTTCTCTGGGGCCCATCCCTCCAGCTCATCCCGCTTTATCCCGCATGCCTGCGTTTTTATTTTCTTACGTTTGGGATCTTCGACCATATGAGATGTAATCAGCCCCCGGAACTTGGTACGGGCCATGGTCCGGAGCGAGGAGGAGTGGCAGGCGGTCGCCTCCTTCTGCGAAGTAGTAATGCTAGAAAAGGAGGAGGCCGCACGTGCACTCGCGAGGCAACGCTCCTCGCGCCCCAGCCACCGGGATTCCGATCCTGATTTCTGGCCACCGTAGGCGCGGGCTTGCGGACCATTGCTAGCTCGCTGTCTGATTATCCGGTAACCGTCATCAACGGCGCGTAGCGTTCCACGCAAGCCTCAAGGAGATGTCAGCAACCGTAGGGGCCCAGCAGGGTCGAAGCCTACTAAGACCATGGGTGATGCGAAAGAGATCCCCAGGTCCCTGGAATAATGGCAAAGAAAGAATAGGAGTGGGTTTTTAGTCAGTAAAAGTCTGACATTATCTTCCGCTCCGCCCAAGAGCCCCGCTCTTGTCATTGGATGATTTTTCCACCGAAAAAAAGAGATGTAATCAGCCCAGCCCCCCTAGCCAAGTTACAATCGTATCGTTCACGCCAAACGCTTCGAGTAGGCCATGCCTCCAATTCCTTTGTTCGGACTACGTGACTGAGCGTTGAGATGACGTCAGAACAAAGGAATCGGAGGCGTGGCCTACTCAAAGCGTTCACGAGGTCTTAACGATTTCCATTTTACGACTTAAAACTGAACTGTTAAAGGAATGGAGTCATATAGGGTGTATGCATTTGCTCCATCCCTCCTGACATGTTAACTCGTCATGGTAAGGCCCTGGTCTTATTGTCAGTGTGACAGTTCAAAGGTCTTCAGTCTTTGCAAGAAAAATATGAAAATTCGTACCAAAGAAACTGTGCCATACGGATGGTGCGAGGATACCGGACGATTTCCCGCGAAGCGGCGAGCCACCTTGCCTGCCAGCCTCCATGGGATCTAGAAGCAACAGGCCTTGCTCTCATGCACGATCTGCGTATGGAGATGCAACGCCGGGGTGAAACTCCGCTGCCGAGACAAGTCGCAGCATGGCGGACGGAGTTTCGGCGGGTTCTCATGGAGAAATGGCGACAGCGACTGTCACGACCCAGTGCTGGGCACGCCACAATTATGGTGGTGAGTTCCCTCTTTGAGGCGTGGTTGGAAAGACCTCACGGCGTCCTCACCTTCCGCATGACGTAGGTTCTCACCGAACACGGGAAGTTCGGGAAGTTCCTGCACCGAATTCGTGCGGAATCGACGCCCGGGTGTCGCCACTGTGTAGACCGCCTGGAGGACACGGTGGAGCACACGGTGGAGGTGTGCCCCGCTTGGGAAGAGCAACGCCGTGTCCTCGTGGGGGCGATCGGCGGCGGCGATCTCTTGCGCCGGGCCTTGGTACAGGCCATGGTCCGCAGCAAGGAGGAGTGGCAGGCGGTCGCCTCCTTCTGCGAAGCAGTAAAGATAGCAAAGGAAGCGGCCGATCGCGTGAGGCAACGGCAACGCTCCTCACGCCCTAACCGCCGCCGGGATTCCGATCCCGATTTCCGGCCACCGTAGGCGCGGGCTTGCGGACGGCGGGCAATGGGTGGCCCGCCGTCCGACCGTCCGGTAACCGTCCGGACCAAGCCCAATCCCGTCGACGGCGCGTTTTGTTCCACGCGCGCCTCAGGGAGATGTCAGCAAATCGTAGGGGCCCAGCAGGGTCGAAGCCTACTGGGGCCATGGGTAATGTGAAAACGAAAACCGGGACCTAGGACGAAGGCAACGAATGATCAGGAGTGGGTTTTTAGTCTGACACTATCTCGCGCTCCGCCCAAGAGCGAGATTTGTCATAAGATGATTTTCCCAACTAAAAAAAAAACCAAAGAAACTGCAGACTCTCATTTTCCGTGATCACTTATATAACTCTTCATATTAAATCGTTCGGCTTTCTACAAAACCAACAAAATCATCTGGAGCCGAAGTCGTCAGCATTCCAAATCAATTCTTAATTGGTCGTTCGCTGTTCATCAGACACAGTACAGAAAAATCAGCGCCACAAGATTTTTATTAATTGATATACAGGGTGTTTGGTGCATCGTATGCCAAATTGAAATGGTCGACGGGAGGGGTCATCTGCTATCCTTTCAGACCCCTAAAAACTTCTCATGCCCTGTGAATTTTTTTTCATGGACTTTTTATTGTTTTATGAAAATAAGACCCAAATTTGTCATTCAAATACAAATTTGTATAAAGCGTAGACTCTGAACTTTAATTTCATTTAGATGCACCAAACACCCTGTACAGTACCACCTGATGGTAAGCAGTGATGCAATCGTTGATGGTGAAGCGCACTAGTTTATTAAGAGCCATTCACTCTAGCCTTGAAAACCCTAAATTATAATCGGACGGGAAAACCACATCAAGTCATTTCGCTTTTTATGGTGCCTTCGTACTTTTATTGAATTTCCGTTCTATCAGAAAGTACGTCTGCTGCAATATTGGAAATCGATTGGTGCAAAAAATATTTTTGCAGAATGATTTGTTTATTTTTCTGTTTGATTTTATTTTCCGCAGGTGTTTTCATTTTGTGAACCAAAACTAGGATAATCGACCTGATTTATAAAAATAAAATAAATAATCACTACATAGTTTAAAACAAAGTCGCTTCCCGCTGTCTGTCCCTATGTATGCTTAAATCTTTAAAATTACGCAACGGATTTTGATGCGGTATTGTTTAATAGATAGAGTGATTCAAGAGGAAGGTTTATATGTATAATCATTAATTATATAGTAGAGAAACACTGGTTATTTTAAAAGTATCTCATGTAATGTCGTAAATAAACATCGATTAAATACATATATTTTTTTGCGCTTACATTGCAAACGTTGGCTGAATCCTACGAGATAGATCAAAATAATGTACTACAGTATTAGGTATAAAAATTAAAAAGTTCTGCAAAAAAGTGCGCTATGGTATATGTCTATCTCTTAGGGATAACACCATTTTTAAACACAACAACCATTTTTAACATTTACTTTTTACGAGAAATAAAGACTTATCTAAGAAGCAATTTTAAGCAATACAGCATTAATTATTATCCAATTAAGTACCTTCAATACAATGTGCATCTAATATAGATAAATATGGCCCTTTACAGCATATAATTTAAATGAATGTTTTCGAAGATATTTCAGATTTAAAATGCAGGGACGTAGCGGTTGCGGTGGTATCAGCATTGCATTCGTGCGAAGCCGGGGCGGGCTAGTAATGAATAAAAAAATACATATAAAAAAGATAATAATAATATTATTTTCATATTGTAATATAATATGTAGTTATGGATTTAATCTATAAGTTATTTGTGTTGTAGGTATTGTTACCTGATATAAAATGATTTATGTCTTTATATTTCTCAAGCCTCTGGGGTCCTAGATCTTTGGAAAGTGTATGAGGGGCCAAAACCAACTCGTAGATGTACTTTAAATACTTTTCATGGCAATAATTTCATAATTTTAGCCGAAAGACGTCCTCTGCTGGTTTGACGCATTCTTAACGCGTCAGTATCAGAAACCGGCCCTTAATTGAGTTGATAGAGTTTAGTGAATTAAATGACATTTTCTTTTTTACTACTACTATACTTGCCACTATCTCACTTGACGGAAAACGATGATGTGGTCGACGATGGAGTACGCTTATCTAGAAGTAACCTCTTCACTCTTGAATTAAAGATTCCCAGGTTGTAGCTGTCAGGAAACACAGACTCCGGCAGGGAATTTCACTCCTTAGCTGTACGCACAATGAATGTGTTACCAAAACGTTTTGTGCGTATGCGTGAGATGAAAAAAGTTAATCAGAACAGCACACCAATAATTTTTAGGAAGCCGTTAACTAACTGATTTCAAAATCAATTTTCCTACTCTGTGTCCCAAATCCTGTTAATTAATTTTAGATCTACCATTGAAGAGTTGGAGAAGTAGGTCATGCTAGATTCCGATTAGTTGAGCAAAAATAATAACCGCAGGCGTGAGTCGAATCACTTGTGGGCAAATAGAGCAGGAAATACAGGGATTGATTGGTTCTACGATTGGGTTTATAAATTATGCTTTCTAGGTTAAGAAGTGGAAGGGTAGATGAAGAAGGATGTATGCTCCAGGGTAGCACGCGAAATTCTAATGGCTTGTGGATGGTGACCACACCATCCACAAGCTATTTGATCGTCGTCTGGACCGAACCCGAGTCGACGACGGCGCGTAGTGCTATCGGGGCCATGGGCTTGCTTTTGAAAGGAAACCCCGGGGTCTTGGAACGCAAGGAAAAGAAGGAACATAGGTGTGAGTCTTAGTTAGTAAAAGTCTGACACGCTCTAGAGCGGTTAAAGTAATTGGGTGACTTATCACCCAAAAAAACTCGAAATTCAAATTTTCTTAAGACTTTTGCGTTCATTGTCAAATGGTATTGTAGGGGTGAATTACATGGGCCTCTGTTTTTTTTTTTCGGTGGGAAAATCGTCCAATGACATCCCCCGCTCTTGCTTGGAGCAAGAGGGTGTGTCAGACTTTTACTGACTAAAAACCCACTCCTGTTCCTTCGTTGCCTTTCATACCAGAGCCGAGTCTTACTTTTAGAAGCAGACCCTTGGCCCCAGTAGGCTTCGACCCTGCTGGGCCTCAGCGGTTTGCTGACATCTCCTTGAGGCGCGCAACATGGGCCCCTGTAGAAGTCACTACGTGATGATCACGATTACTCTGATAAGAGTGTCATGACGAAGAAGAAGATCACACACACACACACATCACATACTTATGGTTATGTCTGGGACGTTGTTTTTCTTAATGGTAAGACGGGTGTTGATGGTTGCAACACAGTTTTTAGGATTCCGTACCCAAAGGGTAGAACAGAACCCTACTAAGACTCCGCTGTCCGTCCATCTGTCTGTCCGTTTGTCACCTGGCTGTATCTCATGAACCGTGACAACAAAAAGTTCAAATTTTTACAAATGAAGTATTTCTGTTGCCGCTATAATAACAAATACTAAAAAAAAACAAAATAAAATAAATATTAAAGGGGGCTCCCAAACAACAAACGTGATTTTTTGGTCGCCTTTTGATACGGACGTTCCGGAATCCTTTGTGCGCAAGTCCCACTCGCACTTGGCCGGTTTTTTAACTTTTGCTATTACCATCGTTTTTCATGTAATTATTGGCAACTGTTTTTATGTTCCAAAGATAACTAAGATCACACACATTTCGACTGGTCTGTTGGTCTAGTGGTTAGTGGCCCTGACTGCTATACCGGAGGTCGTGGGTTCAATTTCCACCCAGGACAAATGTTGGTGTGATGAGCACAATCATTTGTTCTGTGTTTGGGTGTAATTTATCCATAATAAGTATGTATTTAGAAATATTTAAGTATGTTTATCAGTTGTCTAGTACTCATAACACAAGCTCTGCTTAGCTTGGGACTAGACGGCGTTGTGTGAATATTATATTATTCAAACATTAGACAAAGAAGACTCGGGGTTCATAAACACGTATTTTATTCTCATTTTAACAGTACAGTACTCCTACTAAAAACGCTACACAATCGCATCACTCAACGTTGCAAAAAAAAATATGAGCGTTCGTAACGAAAGTCGCATTGTCAGAAACTCCGTAGTAAGCACAATGCAACACTATTGTCGCGATTATTGTCGGCCGGCCGACTCAACGTGAATGGGCCGCTTTATAGCGGAGCTTTTTAATGAAAAATAAGATACGTATTGCTGAATGTTTCGCTGTTTTCGTTTTTGAAGCAATTTGGTATATTAAAAGATGGACTGAAAGACAGTTGGGATAGGGACTGGAAGTTTCGGTTGTGGGACCATGTTACTGTCTGTCCGACTATCAGCAGCCTGTATCTCATAAACCGTAAAACCGAAAACCGGTGTTGAAATTTTCACAGAATTTATATTTCTATTGCCGCTACAACAACAAATCATAAAATACAAAAAAACCAGGCAAGTGCGAGTCGGACTCGCGCACTGAGGGTTCCGTACAAACTTACCTATGAAAACAGTTCAATTTCCAAATTAAAAAAAGCAAAAAAGTTTTTTTTGTGTAGTAACTTAAAATTTACAGTTTTCAGATTTTTTCTTATACTTATGCTATGAGACCTTGCTTCATGCCAAATTTCAGGATTCTAAGGCATACCCTATGGATTTTGATTCCCTAATATATACGTTATAGGAATATACGTTTTTTGCAACATAAACGGCCGTATTTTTTTCCGTTAACTTACAAGTTTGATTTTTTAATTTGAACTCAATACCTCCACGCGTTCTCGAGATAAAGGGTCTTGACAGACCGACAGATAGACGGATGTTTGTAACATCTTCACACAAAGGCTATATTTTAAGTACGCGGGCGAAGCCGCGGACAAAAGCTAGTTATTATTAAAACACAGGTATTCACCCGCATGAATACCTGTGTTTTAAACCGCCGCCGGGATTCCGATCCCGATATCCGGCCACCGTAGGCGCAGGCTTGCGGACGGCGAGCAATGGGTGGCTCGCCGTCCGACCGTCCGGTAACTGTCCGGACCGAGCCCAAGTCGTCGACGGCACGTATTGTTCCACGCGCGCCTCAGGGTGATGTCAGAAAATCGTAGGGGCCCAGTAGGGTCGAAGCCTACTGGGGCCACGGGTAGTGTGAAAGCGAAGCCCGGGGCCCCGGGGCAAAGAGGGAACAGGAGTGGGTTTTTAGTCACTCCACCCAAGAGCGGGATTTGTCATTAGATGATTTTCCCACCTTAAAAAAAAACGCGTATTCAGTCAGACTGGAAGCCGACCACAGGTTAGTTTGAAATACGATAATAGTATTCAACAATCAATGAATGCCTTCAATTGATACCTCGATAATACAGAATAAATTACAGATATATCTAAAGCCCTTATCCATATTAATGTGGGGTGTGTTCAACCGAATTCGTTAAACATATGAGTCGATTCGAACAACTCGATCCCTTAATAATCCAGATTGATGGACATCGATTTGCAAGGCATTGAAAAAAGCTTTTTAATTTTATTCCAAAGTCTTTGGGGATCGTTTCGTGTGGGTGTGCTTTAATAAATTGTAGGTTCGAGGACCTTTCATTTACTCCGACGTTTTTCTACACACATATTTGTATACCTTTATCCTCAGAAAACGAAATTGAAAGAGAGCAGGTAGACCTTCGCTCTGCAGACGGTGCAAAAAACATAATAATAAATGGGAAGTGTTTTGAATAAAATTGATAGTTTTTTTTTTGTGGTGGGAAATTAACTTATGACTTCTCCCACTCTATTGTGTCAGACTTTTACCGACTAAAACCACACCTATGTTCTTTCAGTTACCTTTTGCGTTCCAAGACCATGAGTATATCCTTTTCAGAACCAATCCCATGGTCCTAGCAGGTTTCGGTCCTGCTGGGCCCCTACGGTTTGCTGACATCTCCTTGAGGTACGAACACAACTTTAACACCAACAAAACAACAATAACACACGCACACACACCGTCACACCATCACACACACGTTTAGTATAACGCCAATTTTTTTTAAAAAATAACTCCTGAATGAAAATTTCAGTTTGTTTGTCGTTAAGCACTTTTTCTCGGTACCTACAATATCTTTCCCGCTTCCAGCCGGGAGGCTTGACGTTTTTTATTAAGAACGGAAGCTGTTGCCAGCGCCCTACGGTCTTGGGTCTATTTTTAAATACTTTTTCTGCTCTTACTGCTGAATTTTCTTTTTATCTGTTTTTTAATGTTTATGGGCTTTACCGGTAGGACGGCTGTGGAAAGGATTTGATTATGAATAGTTCAGAACGTAACAGAAATACTAACTCTTAATCTTTAATTTTTTTTAAATATTTTATAACTTTCGCCGGTGGCCGCATCTGCTAAGGAGTAGAATTCTCTTGAACCCATTAGTCGCCCTGCTAGATGATGGTGACCGCGAGTAAATATACCATTCGGGCCACTTCGGATAAAGCGGGCTACATTACAATTCTAGTTGCTATATAAAATGTATGGAGACCGACGCGCCCAGATCAGTGTACGTGGCCCACGCGGGCGTAATGTACTACTTTAATAGTACCTACTACCTTAGTACCACCTTAATAGTACCCGACACAACATCCCTTACTTTGACTTACGTTTGCAGATGATTAGTGTCATGCGCGTCACATGAATAAGAAGGCGGAGCGTCAAAAGCCCGAGCGTGTCCGACAGTGACCCGCGTGGAATTATTGTAATAACTTTTCGGTTCAGGATATGACAGACTCATGTAACCACCAGTAGTAAATAAACGATTATATACAGATTGAAAGTTCGTATTTTGCTTTATCTATTTATATATATATATTTTTTTACGTAATAAACAAAACACTGGGTGACAATTTATATGACATTTTTAAATTTTCTTTTGGGCATATGTACTCTATTGTCGACAACATCATCGCTTACCATCGGGTGAGATTGTAGTGAAAAAACAATTGTCTAAAAATTCACCTTCTTTTCGCGGTGAGATTTAGTGAAGAGGTTCCATGCGGGACCTCCTCGTTGTTCTGCTTCTGCCCTGTCGGTATGTAATGGCCATTGTGTACCTCTCTCCGTATCCCTGCTGACCTCTAAAGGCCGTTGCGAGGCCTCTTTGCATCTGTACGCCTTCACGGCCCCCCTATCGGCTGCATGGAGGGCCTCTTCGTGCCCTCTCCTCTGTTCATTTATCAAGGAAACCTATATAACATCAGCAGAGCAGTAACCAAAGACGTGACAAAAACCCTGCGGGGGACAATTAGTTTATAATAAAAAACAATAGTAACTGTTAGATTTTGATACGTAATCAGATTATTTATTCTGTTTATTTTTTGTAACCAAGAATATTAACTAATTTATTTTGTATTTTATTATTCTTTGCAATCGACTAATTATGCTGGCAATACTAAAACGTATTTGAGATTATCTGTAGTAAAACGGTCGATGTAGAATGCGGGCGGGCGGCAGCCCTCAGTTGGCTGAATAATTTGTTATGGCAGCGGAAATTCAAATGTAACCGATATGTATAGCATGATTTAAAAGAGTGTCCATGGAATATCTTCTCCATAGCTACTCTATGGCGATCTCTATCGCTTTGGAATGCGTAATTGGCATAATTTTTCTGACTGACTGACTTTTTGACTATTTAAAAGTTCCTGTAAATGGTTTGATTAAAAAAATGCTGTGATTTATTGATTGAGTAATAAATACGTTATTTTATACTGAAGTGAGCGGTTTTATTACACAACCGTATTTATAATACAGTCGTTAAAGTTCAATTTCAATTGCTAAAGTCCTTAATAATCAAAGTTTGAGTTACAAAAAAAGTTACAAGAAAAGATGGCTGCTTACCAAGCGATCAAAATAAAAATACGCAACCTTTTTTTAATGTGGAAGATCATCAATAACTTTTCACGTTCTAGGGTAGAGCATGAGGGCGTTTCAAACTTATACTGACTAAAACTGCGCCTATATTCCTTCAATTATCCTTCACGTTCTAGGACCACGGGTAACCTAAAGTCGACCCATAAGATATGAAGATATGAGACCGCAGGCTGAAGTGTCGAACAGAGCTGGGTCGATATTACATCAGTGTATCTCAGTAAAACTTATTGCATGTTTCCTTTTTTCCGGCGAGCAAATCCGTAAATTCCTTATTCCTATCCTCTGTTTTCGGGAAGATGGAGGGTTATAGCGGGCTTTACTAAGGATGGTGAAAACAGAAAATACCTATCACAGTTCTTGACGGTACATGAATGTTAATGAAAAAGTTGCTTATCATAGGAATAGGATAACATGCATGGTGTGCCACGATTCCTTTAATATTGTAGATAGACATATGTACTGAATGAAGACCTCATTTTTATTTTTAAAATAATACGTAACGGTTGAGCTGAGTGGGGCAGATGCACGCGTCATGCTCGTGAACGGGTGCCGTCAGTTGAGACTGGTCATCTCTTAGCTGTCAATGGGTTTTATTTTTTATTACTTATCTACATTGTAGAAGCAACAAGAAATATGTAACCAAGATTATAATACGTAACTCACAATATAATTTAAAAGAGTGCCATGGAGTTTCTTGCACGTTCTTCTCCATATAGATAATCTACGCTTTGAAACGTGCAAATTAGCTTCACTTTTTTTTGGACTGACCTACCTTTGACTATTTAAAAGTGCCTGTAAAGGTCTATTTGAAATAAATGCCTTTGACTTTGAAATCTTTTCAAGAATTTCAAATAATCGCCTGACTGAACCAAGAATCGAACCCACTGAATGTTGAAAACCGGTCAAGTGCGAGTCAAACTTGCGCACGAAGGGTCCGCACCGTCCGTCACAAAAACGGCAAAATAACAGTTTGTAGTATGGGAACTTTTTAGTACTTATTTGTTGTTATAGCGGCCACAGATATACATCTCGTACTCCACAGTTACCAGTAGGTACGTTGATAGGCCGCATGTTCCACCTTTGTTACATGCTACATTAGCCTTTTCTTTTCTAGGCCTACGGTAACTAGGCTTCAACTAAATGCTTGAATAAGCATAAATCAGCCTTAGAATGTTTCTCGGGCTGGGAATCAGGCCTCCTCTCTAAGTGAGGGAACGGGCCGTAATCTACCACATGAACCAGGTTGGTGGATGTCACATGTCTTCGAATTTTTGTGTCTAGAATATGCCAGTTTACTCACTATGTTTTCCTGCACCGTTTTGAGAGCCATGGCGATGAAATAAATTACACAAAGTAATGCGCCTGGCTGGGTTTGAACCCGCGACCTACAACTCGTAATTCGGGGCCGTTACCACCACTGCTCTGTTGGGTGTTGGTAGTCGCTTTCACTATTAGAAACAGTGGCCATTTTGCACACTATTGCATCATTATCTCTCTCGATTGGCCTGTTGGCCTAGTAGTTAGTGACCCTGACTGCTATGCCGGAGGTCGTGGGTTCGATTCCCACCCAAGACAAATGTTTGTGTGATGAGCACGATCATTTGTTCTGTATCTGGGTGTAAATTATCTATAATGTAGGATAAATCAAAAGACTAGTTCATTATACAGTGGGTTTTAATATTTCCAATATCAATAACAAGTTTTAAAGAACAAATAACATTTCATAAGCAATACGTTACACATTTATTAATAATTATAGTTAATATTCTAATAGTTTTACTCACAATTATAACATAGAAGCAACATATTATCAAACATCAAATACCCTCAATTTATTATTTAACTTACTTGCAAATCACAGGTTGTTAACTCCACAAACGTCGGACAGAAACTGAGCGCGCAATAATGGCGACATGCCCTTTTGTAGGTATAGGGAGGGGATGTTGCCATCATTGCGATCTCGGCCGTTACAAACATTTTCTTTAAATTCAAATTATTTTAGTATTGTTTTGCAGCTACTATGTATTATTTAATGGTAACTAATACCCATATTATTAATCGATAACCAATGTACGACTTAATATAACATAAAAGAGGTATAGAATAATACAGGCTTACAGTCGGCCATCCGAGAAAATAGTACGTCCCCGTACTCAGCTGCAAAGCAATGTACAAAAACAATACCATACAAAAACAATAAATGCATCAATATAATACAATAATGTAATCAGTATACCTTACAATTATTTCATTTAATCTTAATATACTTAATTTTTAGACCCCATTGGTCTTCATCAGATAATGGTGCCTATTAGTCTGATCAATTAATAAATCCTATTGGTAATAATTAAATAATAGACCCATTAGTGTTAATCAAATTACAGACCCTATTTATTGGTTAACACCAAATTAAATTTGATTCACATTTATTTTATATTTGGTTTGATTAACATCAAATTATAGACTATTTATTGGTGTTAATCAATATTAGTGAACATTAGTTTTAAATAATGTTGATAAAAAAATACCAAATTACACAATTTTTACGGACATGACGAGAATATTCGACTGTGTTGATCATGAACACTTATTAGCAAGTTAAATATTATAGGCAATGGAGGAAAAGTACTTAATGTCGCAGAATATACACAGAAATAACTAAAATATGTTTAAAAACCAGGTGCGTTGGGTCTGAGGAAAAAAAAATATTAGATTTGGCGTACCACAGGGCAGTGTGCTGGGACCCTTATTATTTCTGCTTTATATCAATGACCTGCCCCGCTACATTGACTATCCCATGGTCGTATTTGCTGACGACAGCATTGCCTTGATTAAATGTAATGACATAAAAACATACGAACAGGACATAAATAATACTTTAGTTGACATAATTAATACACTGGCTTGACCAAAACAATTTAATTATTAATGTACCGAAGACTACTATTAAGCAAATTTAATCAACGCAAGTTACCACAGTCACTAAATTTACATTATAGTGAAGAAAAAGAAGACCAAGTACTGGTCGCAAAGTTTCTAGGAATAATGATAGATAGCCAACTAACCTGGAAGCCACAAGCAGAAGAAGTTTGTAAAAAACTAAGTTCAGCTGCTTAGGTGCTTTTCAACTTATCTAAAAAAGTAAACATGGCCACAAGACTGGTCACATATCATGGTCTAGCCGTATCGATTTTTAGATTTGAGATATTTTTGTTTGTGGAAATTATAGTCTAAGAGAACAGGTGTTCAAGGCTCGAACGTATTAGAAACGTACGTAATATACGATGCATTAGGGCAATGTGTAACCTGAAAGTAACATATAGTTGTCCCTTAAATTACTTACGAGTACTTTTCCGTCACTATATATTCGAAATTGCGGATTTTGTGAAAACCAATTTGCATCTTTTCAGTACAGTGTCCGAAAGCAAAAGGGAGCCAATAAGAACGCAGTACAAAACCACGCTACGTATTGATTGTCATAATACTGCCTAATTGAGGAAGTGTTTTGGGTATGGGCCCGTCAATATTTAATAAATTTCCCGATGATTTTAATAATGAAACTATTACACTTTTTAAGAAATTGTCAGCTTTATTAACTTCAAAATGTTATTATTCGATCTCCGAATTTCTAAATGATAATAATTTATTTTATTGACACTGACATTATTATCATTATTTTTTGACATATTATTTCGTGATTACTAATGCGAACAAGTTTTATAATTATTTTGACACATTATTTGAATTTGACATATTGCACATATTTATTAAATACATTAATTTATGTTCAAAATGTAATTATATTGTAATCAGATGTTATGTGTCCATTGAATTCAAATTAAATAAATTGGTTTTGCATGCCTAGTTTAAGGTAGTTAGTAATTTATTATTTATTTAATCAATTACAACATTACAGGTTAAATAACTAAACAAAATGTTTTAAGTTATAAACGACATGTACTTCCATCAATTCCTCTTACAGTACTTCTGACATACCAATAAAATCATCTTCCAATCAGCCGTAAACAGATCGTTTGTTGGATAAGAATCCAAGAGATCCTTTAGTGAAGCCAAAGTGCGAGGTATTGGAGACTGCGCACGGGCAACAGTGCGACATTGAGGCACAGCAAACATTCTGTGCTTTTTGCCGCGACAGTAATTGTCCGGGACAAAGAAACGCGCTAGCACAGTAAGCAGATCAGGCGCGTCAATAGTGCCACGGAGCGTCTTGCAGGCTATGGTGAGCTGATCTCGCGCTCGTCTTACCTCTAGTGAGTTATATCCGAGGCAACCCAATAGAAATTTTGTCGGATAGAGGTATGGGTAATAGCCGTGCTTCCGCTTGTACAGGAACCTAAGGAACACTTTTTGCACTTTTTCCAGTAAAAGTGCGTAATAACTTTGGTGCGGGTTCCACACGCAAGAGCTGGATTCTAACATCATTTACCTACTAACTGAACAAATAAAAATTATTATTACAGTGTTAATCGAACAATAGACTATCGGTCTACCATACATATAATCCTGAACTGCAAAAATGTATGAATCAATCGATTACAATTTTAAATATTATTCCTCAGAGTCTTTACCGTGGTCTTTTGAAACAAACACATGGCTTTAATTTATCTACTGCAATAATACTAGAGTATTTTTTGTTTCCCTTTCTCGTAAGAGGCGTGTCCTCTACTTGCTAACGTTCATGGTCTAGAACATGAGTAATTTTATAAGGGCCTTGATATTTAGGGATAACCACTACTTTTTCCACTACCACCAGTAGATGGTATTTGGCTATCCACTCTTACTAAACCCCGATATTGTAACTGGTAGTTTGGCAACGTGATTTATCAAAAGTGGCCTTTTGGGCCGCTTGTGTGGTATCAATATGAGAAGAAACCTCGAGTCGAATTTCTTCGAGGCTTTTGGCACATTCGTTTCCTTTGTGTAACCCACAGAAATATAAAAAACAGGAGAAGTGGCAAGGGGGCGTGTGCATGCCCGCGCGACTTGCACAAAAAAGGCTTATTCGGGCAAATAGCCGTCAGTTATAAACTTGCGAGATTCGCTATATGTGATCGTAAACAAAATTTTAAATGACTGGCCTGTTGGTGAGTGGTTAGTGACCCTGACTGCTATACCGGAGGTCGTGGGTTCGATTCCCACCCAGGACAAATATTTGTGTGATGATCACGATCATTTGTTCTGTGTCTGGGTGTAATTTATCTATACATGTATGTATTTAGAAATATATAAGTATGTTTATCAGTTGTCTAGTATCCATAACACAAGCTCTGCTTAGCTTGGGACTAGACGGCTTTGTGAGATAGTTGTGGAATATTATTATTATTATAAAATGCCGTGTTGTTCAGTGGTTTCGTGCAAGAACCGAAGCAATAAGAGAAGCCTGGGTCATCAAGGAATCTCTTACCATATGTAAGTACAAGTTTAATACTATACTTATCTTTAAATCAGTAAAACAACAAATCTTATAATCCTTGTTGCTACTGCGTTATTTTTGTTTTCAAATATCAAGGCGGCTGATTTGCTCTGACAGTAAATACATTGCTCTTTAACCACTACCTAATTTGAATACTCAATAATCTGAACAAGCAATGTAAAAATAACATAACGATACTTTATCAGTGCCGTATATAATAGCCTAATGCAGGTAAATGGTTAGAGGTTGAGTTTTATGAAACAAATTTTATTATTCTATTATTAATGTATTATTTTCTGGACCTATTGATTTTGTTTTTGGGACCCAAAAGAAATGGCACAACAAAACATGGGAAAATCGATAACTTCTCTATTTAGTCAATCAATCGATGTAAAATAAATTGCTTTTGCATAGCACATCGACGTTTAATGTGTGCGTAAGCTGTATGGGGCATGGAAAATACACGCTGTTTTTAATGAAATAAGGTTTATAATTGTCTGTGTAGTATGGACTGATTTATGAATTGCGGATGTGTGCGCGACTGCGTAACTATTGCTGCATGTGTAGTAGTGTTGGCGGTGGTAGGGAAACTGGAGATATCATGTGATGATATCTATGGTGTAACCACATTCCTATCGTTTGCTCTTTTCTTGCAGGATCGATTTCGGGTATGGTATTATTAAATTAACCTACGTTTTCATGACTCGTTTTCATGAAACAAGAGAATTTAGTGCTTGCATTAATATATTAAAACCACCACTACTATTGTTAGGAGTAGTAGTGGAGGTGGTACCTGTAAATCCTTGTGTGCATCGGGCTGCTGCGCATCGGTCTGCGCCTCGGGCTGCGCCTCGGGCTGCGCCTCGGGCTGCTGCGCATCGGGCTGCGCATCGGGCTGCGCATCGGGCTGCGCATCGGGCTGCGCATCGGGCTGCGCATCGGGCTGCGCATCGGGCTGCGCATCGGGCTGCGCATCGGGCTGCGCATCGGGCTGCGCATCGGGCTGCGCATCGGGCTGCGCATCGAGCTGCGCATCGGGCTTCGCATCGGGCTTCGCATCGGGCTGCGCATCGGGCTGCTGCGCATCGGGCTTCGCCTTGGGTAGTTCCTCGGGCTGCGCCTCGGGCTGCGCCTCGGGCTGCGCCTCGGGCTTTGCCTCGGGCTTCGCCTCGGGCTTTGCCGCGGGCTTCGCCTCGGGCTTTGCCTCGGGCTTCGCCTCGGGCTTCGCCTCGGGCTATGCCTCGGGCTATGCCTCGGGCTATGCCTCGGGCTATACCTCGGGCTATGCCTCGGGCTATGCCTCGGGCTATACCTCGGGCTATGCCTCGGGCTGCGCCTCGGGCCGCGCCTCGGGCTGCAGCGCCTGGTGCGGAGTCCCCTGCTGCGGAGTCCTCTGGTGCGGAGTCCCCTGGTGCGGAGTCCTCGGGTGCGGAGTCCCCTGATGCGGAGTCCTCTGGTGCGGAGTCCCCTGGTGCGGAGTCCTCTGGTGCGGAGTCCCCTGGTGCGGAGTCCTCTGGTGCGGAGTCCCCTGGTGCGGAGTCCCCTGGTGCGGAGTCCCCTGGTGCGGAGTCCCCTGGTGCGGAGTCCCCTGGTGCGGAGTCCCCTGGTGCGGAGTCCCCTGGTGCGGAGTCCCCTGGTGCGGAGTCCCCTGGTGCGGAGTCCCCTGGTGCGGAGTCCCCTGGTGCGGAGTCCCCTGGTGCGGAGTCCCCTGGTGCGGAGTCTCCTGGTGCGGAGTCCCCTGGTGCGGAGTCCTCTGGTGCGGAGTCCCCTGGTGCGGAGTCCTCTGGTGCGGAGTCCCCTGGTGCGGAGTCCCCTGGTGCGGAGTCCCCTGGTGCGGAGTCCCCTGGTGCGGAGTCCCCTGGTGCGGAGTCCCCTGGTGCGGAGTCCCCTGGTGCGGAGTCCCCTGGTGCGGAGTCCCCTGGTGCGGAGTCCCCTGGTGCGGAGTCCCCTGGTGCGGAGTCCCCTGGTGCGGAGTCTCCTGGTGCGGAGTCCCCTGGGGCTGCGACTCCTTGGGCTGCGGTCCATCGGGCTGTGTGAGCGGCGGCTGCTTGGCACTCGTTGCTTATCCATATTTTTCGACCGGGAAAAAAATAACACAAAAAAAAAACATATTAGAATGGGCTTCTAATCCCACTTCTGAATTGTAGGATAAATCAAAAGACTAGTTCATTATACAGTGGGTTTTAATATTTCCAATATCAATAACAAGTTTTAAAGAACAAATAACATTTCATAAGCAATACGTTACACATTTATTAATAATTATAGTTAATATTCTAATAGTTTTACTCACAATTATAACATAGAAGCAACATATTATCAAACATCAAATACCCTCAATTTATTATTTAACTTACTTGCAAATCACAGGTTGTTAACTCCACAAACGTCGGACAGAAACTGAGCGCGCAATAATGGCGACATGCCCTTTTGTAGGTATAGGGAGGGGATGTTGCCATCATTGCGATCTCGGCCGTTACAAACATTTTCTTTAAATTCAAATTATTTTAGTATTGTTTTGCAGCTACTATGTATTATTTAATGGTAACTAATACCCATATTATTAATCGATAACCAATGTACGACTTAATATAACATAAAAGAGGTATAGAATAATACAGGCTTACAATAATATGTACGAGTATGTATTTAGAAATATATATATATGTTTATCAGTTGTCTAGTAGTCATAACACAAGCTCTGCTTAGCTTGGGACTAGACGGCGTTGTGTGGTAGGTGTGGAATATTTTATATTAAATATTATAGACAGCCAATTCGTGGGAAAAACTACTCGTAGTAATATGTCAATGTCACTTAACTTAAATGTGGTGGAATGACGATCAGTCACGATATTTGTGAAGTATGCATACTTATAGCGTCAAAAATGAACCAGTAAATACTGTGAAGAAATTATTGAAATCGGACCAAAAATGACGAAGATACAGCATCATCATCATCATCTTCCTGCCCTTGTCCCGCGTTATTTGGGGTCGGCGCAACATGTTTTTTTCTTCCATTCTGCCCTGTCATTCGAAGATACAGCAATTTTAGTGTATTAGTTCCAGAAACGCGCCTGAGAATGAAGTGACTCGTTGTGACGTCATTTGTCATGATCGATCTTCACTGGCGAATGAATACGATCAAGCCGTTCGTCGCACGGATCATGACAGATGACGTCATCGTAAACAGTTCAGTGAGAGCGCGCGTTTCCAAGTAGCCGTTCTTAAAAACTTTAATAAATCCACTATTTCTTGACGGATTTTAATAACTTAAAAAAATAAATTATTGATCCTCATTGGCTACTAAAAAACCTACGACCCATGTTACGGTGATTTTTTTTTTTTTAGGTGGGAAAATCATCTTATGACAAATCCCGCTCTTGGGCGGAGCGAGAAATAGTGTCAGACTTTTACTGACTAAAAACCCACTCCTGTTCCCTCCTTGCCCTCGTCCCAGGGCCCCGGGTTTCACTTTCACACTACCCGTGGCCCCAGTAGGCTTCGACCCCGTTGGGCCCCTACGATTTGCTGACATCTCCTTGAGGCGCGCGTGGAACAGTACGCGCCGTCGACGACTTGGGCTTGGTCCGGACGGCTACCGGACGATCGGACGGCGAGCCACCCATTGCTCGCCGTCCGCAAGCCCGCGCCTACGGTGGCCGGAAATCGGGATCAGAATCCCGGCGGCGGTTGGGGCGTGAGGACCGTTGCCTCACGCGATCGGCCGCCTCCTTTGCTAGCATTACTGCTTCGCAAAAGGAGGCGACCGCCTGCCACTCTTCCTCGCTCCGGACCATGGCCTGTACCAAGGCCCGGCGCGAGAGATCGCCGCCGCCGATCGCCCCCACGAGGACACGGCGTTGCTCTGCCCAAGCGGGGCACACCTCCACCGTGTGCTCCACCGTGTCCTCCGGGCGGTCCACACAGTGGCGACACCCGGGCGTCGCTTCCGCACGAATCCGGTGCAGGAACTTCCCGAACTTACCGTGTTCGGTGAGAACCTGCGTCATGCAAATCCACTATTTCTTGACGGATTTTAATAACTTAAAAAAATAAATTATTGATCCTCATTGGCTACTAAAAAACCTACGACCCATGTTACGGTGATTTTTTTTTTTTTAGGTGGGAAAATCATCTTATGACAAATCCCGCTCTTGGGCGGAGCGAGAAATAGTGTCAGACTTTTACTGACTAAAAACCCACTCCTGTTCCCTCCTTGCCCTCGTCCCAGGGCCCCGGGTTTCACTTTCACACTACCCGTGGCCCCAGTAGGCTTCGACCCCGTTGGGCCCCTACGATTTGCTGACATCTCCTTGAGGCGCGCGTGGAACAGTACGCGCCGTCGACGACTTGGGCTTGGTCCGGACGGCTACCGGACGATCGGACGGCGAGCCACCCATTGCTCGCCGTCCGGTGGCCGGAAATCGGGATCAGAATCCCGGCGGCGGTTGGGGCGTGAGGACCGTTGCCTCACGCGATCGGCCGCCTCCTTTGCTAGCATTACTGCTTCGCAAAAGGAGGCGACCGCCTGCCACTCTTCCTCGCTCCGGACCATGGCCTGTACCAAGGCCCGGCGCGAGAGATCGCCGCCGCCGATCGCCCCCACGAGGACACGGCGTTGCTCTGCCCAAGCGGGGCACACCTCCACCGTGTGCTCCACCGTGTCCTCCGGGCGGTCCACACAGTGGCGACACCCGGGCGTCGCTTCCGCACGAATCCGGTGCAGGAACTTCCCGAACTTACCGTGTTCGGTGAGAACCTGCGTCATGCGGAAGGTGAGGACGCCGTGAGGTCTTTCCAACCACGCCTCAAAGAGGGGACTTACCGCCATAATTGTGGCGTGCCCAGCACTGGGTCGCGACAGTCGCTGTCGCCATTTTTCCATGAGAACCCGCCGGAACTCCGTCCGCCATGCTGCGACCTGTCGCGGCAGCGGAGTTTCGCCCCGGCGTTGCATCTCCATGCGCAGTTCGTGCATGAGAGCAAGGACTGTTGCTTCCAGATCCCATGGTGGCTGGCAGGCAAGGAGGCTCGCCGCTTCGCGGGAAATCGTCCGGTAACCTCGCACCATCCGTATGGCCATGACCCTCTGGCATGCGTTCAGCCGGGCCGCCGGCTGCTTCCGCAGCGCCGGCGCCCATATCGGTGCGCCATAAAGGGCCATGGACCGAACGATTCCTGCGTAGAGCCTACGGCAGGAGGCGTCTGGACCTCCCAGATTGGGCAGGAGCCGCCCCAGGGCAGCCCCAGTCCGATTCAGTTTGGGAGCCAGACGTCGGAAGTGCTCCTCGAAATCCCATCGGCTGTCGAGAACGAGTCCCAGGTACTTCATCGTCGACCCGACGCCGATGTGGACTCCTCCTACCGTTAGTTGGGAACCCGGTGGTGGCGCGTTCCGAGGGCCGTGAAAGCACATGGCCTCGGACTTGTGCAATGCCACCTCGAGTCCCAACTCCTGGATCCTGCCCACGACTGTCGCGACCCCGCGTGTCGCTAGTTCGACCGCCGCCTGGTACGACTCTCCCCGCGCTAGGACCAGCGTGTCGTCGGCGTAGCAGACCACGCTGACCCCGTCAGGGAGGTCGCCGCGCAGCACGTAGTCGTATCCGATGTTCCACAAGGGCGGCCCTAGTACCGATCCCTGCGGAACACCGCACGACATCTCCCGGCGTTCCCACTCTCCCTGGTGACCAGGGTAGATGATGTACCTGTCCGACAGGTACGCCTCGACCACACGACAGAGGTAGTCGGGCGTCCGGTGATACCGGAGTGCCCTCCTAATGCTACTCCAAGGCAGGGAGTTGAAAGCGTTGGCGATGTCCAGAGACACCGCCACGACACACCTGCCCTGGGCCACTGCATCCCCAGTCGTGAGGGCTCGCACGCGCATGATGGCGTCCACCGTAGAGCGCCTCCTGCGAAAACCAAACTGGCCGTCCGCCAGATCCGGCCCCACCCGTGTTAGGTGCGCGACGAGGCGGTCTGCAATTACTCTTTCAAAGAGCTTGCCCACCTCGTCGAGCAACACAATGGGCCGATACGCGGACGGAGAGTCCGCAGGGCGCCCCGGCTTCGCGATGAGGACCAGTTTCCCAGACTTCCAGCGAAGTGGGAACTGGCCCCTCTCCATGCATGCGCTGAAGAGCCCTCTTAGTCGAGGCCCGAGAGCCTCCATGGCCAGGACCCAGGCCTTCCCAGGCAAGCCGTCGGGTCCTGGGGCGGTATTTTTGGCACTCAGCCTTCGTACCGCCACTCTCATCTCTACCTCGGTCACCTCTGGAGCGTTGTCGTCGTCGTCGCTATCGTGGTCCGCGTTGGACACCGCTGGTGGCGGAGCCATGGGCGGGGGAGAGTGTTCCCCTCGCGTGGGGAACAGAGTGCTCACCACACCCTCCACAAGCTGAGGCCGGAGACTCTGCGTTAGCGGGGGAGCCCAGGGGCGGAGCTTGTCCCGCACCACCTTGTAGGGGCGTCCCCATGGGTCCCCGTTCAGAGTCCCCAGCCATACGTTGCGGGCCTCGAGTTTGGCCCGCCTTATCTCTGCTCGGAGGGTGCGCTTTGCCTCTCTGTATCCCTCGTACAGCTCCGCCTCTCTGGCCTCCGCATCCGGTGGACGGATGCGGCGCCTGCGGTATCTGGCATACCGGCGTCGCGCGGCATTGCACGCGTTGCGCAGTGCCGCAATCTCCGGCGACCACCAGTATACCTGGCGCCGAGCGCGTCCTGGATGGACTCGGGGCATTGCCACGTCGCAGATTTGCGACAAGGCCTCCCGGAACCACTCTGCTTCGACGTCGATGTCGACAGGCCTGTCTGGTGCTTGCACCCAGGCCTGTACCATCGCGGCTTCCAGGAAGAGCTCCCGGTCCATCTGCCTCAGCGCCCACCGCGGACCACAAGGGCTCTGTCGGACCGGCGCGGTCGAGGTTTGGGCGGAGACGTCAAACCGGATGTACCGGTGGTCTGAGTACGTCTCCACCCCCTCCATAACGCGCCAGTCGACGACACGCGGCGACAGAGCGGGGCTGGCGAACGAGATGTCCACCACTGAGTCACCCCGCATCCGCACACACGTGGGGACAGAACCCCGGTTTAGGACGACCAGGCCTGTCTCCAGAGCCCAGTCCTCCACCATCCGACCCCGCTGGTTCGTGAACCGGGAACCCCATGCCAAGTTCTTGGCATTGAAGTCCCCGCACACGACCACGGGGAGGGAACCAAACCCAGCGACGACGGCTTTTAGCTCCATTAGAGAAATGTGAAGATCGCCGAGAGATCTGTTCGGGGACAGGTAGACGCCTACCACTACAATGTCCCCGAACCGTGCCGCCACGCAACCCCGTCCCCTCGTGACTGCCTCGAGGGTCGGGGTACCGGCGGCGGCCGACGAAATTAGGGTCACCGAGCCGTCCAAGTCCCGCACCCAGTCTCCCCTGGGCAGGACATAGTACGGCTCGGAGACCACGGCGATATTGATCGACCACTGCGCCATGATCTGGAGCAGCAGATCCTGAGCGGG
Organism: Mythimna pallens; assembly: GCA_961205895.1. NCBI lineage: Eukaryota > Metazoa > Arthropoda > Insecta > Lepidoptera > Noctuidae > Mythimna > Mythimna pallens. The sequence goes on along the minus strand of OY540828.1, from coordinate 23,538,177 downwards.
GGCGCAGTGGTTGATGTTCGCCTGGAGGAGACGCAATGGAGCCGTTATTGACAGTCCATTAAAGTCTCCTCCCGAGCCCCCCGTGAGGGCCCTGCCACGGCGGGTGCGGCGGTGACAGCGACGGCAGCCAAGGAGGCGGCTGCGGCGGTGAGGACATCAGCGGGGATGGGCCTCATGGCTTTTCCCTTGGCCTTGGCGGGGGGGTCGCAGGACCTGCTTCCAGCCCGATGGTCGGCCGGCTTGCCTGCCGCCGCACATGCGTAGCAGTGCGGCGGCGCACGGCATTCGACGGCCTTGTGACCGGCCTGACCGCACTGGTAGCAGCGGTCACTGCGGTCCACCTCCGCTGCGCAGTAGGCCCCCACGTGGTGCCCCACGTGGCAGCGGTAGCACCGCAGAGGTCTGGGCTCCAGCATCTTCACCTGGGCGGAAACCCAGCCCACCAATAGCCTTCGGCCCTCACCCGTGATGGACTTGGCCACCGACACGGGGCAGCTCACCGTTACGGCTCGCATGCCCGTGCTGTCAGCGCGGATGGTGCCCGCCCGCACCTGATCGGCGTTGCACCCTCCCGCACCGACGATGGCGGCCACCACCTCGTCCACCCTGACGGAGTCGTCCAGGCCCATGATGCGCATGTCTATGCACTTGGTGGGCCTGGACACTCGGACCTCCTCGACATCTAGGGACGCCCTGATCCTATCAGCCAGGGCGTCCGCGGCAGAGACACTATCCGCACCAGGGACCTCCAGTATTCGGGCCCCGGTTGCGGTGCGCCTCATGCGGAAGCCCCCAGAGGCTCCGAGTTCGCCAAGATGGGGCAACACCGCCTGCTTCGCCTTTGCCATGACGGCGTCATACGTCACGCCCCTCTTTACCGCCTCTGGCTGTAGCGTGATGACTACAGCCTCGGAAGTCGGGGCGCGAAGTCTGGCCGCCATGGCTCGCTTCCTGCGCTCTTGCTGCCTCGCGCGCTTTTTGGCCGCCCTAGCCGCCTTGCCCGCACTCCTCTTGGCGCCAACAACGGTCCAATCGGCGCCAGCCGAGGGTTCTTCGGGCTGGGAAGGCGGCAGGCGCGGCCTTGTTGCCGCTGCGGCAGGAGGTCCTGCTGGTTTAGCGGCAACGCCCTGCCCTTCAGGGAAGGAGCAGGCCTCTCCCGCCGCTGCTGCTGCTTGGCCGCGGGGGCTGGCCTCACAGGCTCCGATGCCACAGCCCCTTGCCCGGCTTGCCCCGACGGGCCCGCCTTGGGCGCAGCAGCCGTGGCTGCGACAGCGGCGGCATACGACGCCGCCCTCTTCTGGCTGGAGGCCGCGAGCGGGGGGCGCAGGACGATGCCCTCCAGGACAGAGAACTGCCGCTGGACCCGCTCCTGGAATTGCTGCTGCTGCTCCTGCTGCTGCTGGCGGAAGGCAGCCAGCTCTTGCCGCAGCAGGGCCAGAACCTCGCTCTCCGGCTGAGGCAGGGGCTGGGACTGCCCCTGCTTGCACCCCCCTTTCGGCGCCATCTCGGGTCCAGTGCCTCGGAGACCGGCCAGGTCCGCTTCGAGCCGCTCAATCCTCTTGGAGAGGGATCTTCTGAGAGGCTCCAAGACAATCCCCAGTGCCTCTATAATTGAGGTCGTGGCCTGGGGGATCGACCTCTTCTTGGAGACCCCCTTCCTCTTTATGGCGACTCCATCTATGGCGGCTGTGACGATCCCTTTGAATTGGGCCAGCGCCTCTTCCATGCCTTCTGGCTCACTGCCAGTAGGTTCCGGCTCTGAGGGGCTGGCCTGGGCACTGCTTGCCCCGGGATAGCGCCCCTCCCTGGCAATCTTCGAGGACCGCTGGGTCGCCTCCTCAGCGGTGGGCCTTCTCCCTTTTCCTTTTCGGCCTGCACCCCGACCAGCAGTGGAAATTTTGCGGGCAGAAGCTCCACGCTCATCGTCGGAGGATGTCCTCCGACCGTCTCCGGATATGGGGCGTTTGAGGAATTGGTTGTTCCTCTTCTTCCTGGAGGTGGCCTCATCTACCTCCATTCTCTCCGAGTTGAGCGAAGACGCGGCATCTGAGTCCGACGCCGCGTCTTCACTCACCTCTCTAAGGCCGAAGCACCTGCTGGCCTCTGTAGTACCCACCGGCGCAGCGGACGTGCTGGGAACGGGTCCCAGGGACTCCACGCTACCGGTGGGTGAGCCACCCTTGCTCCTTGCGTCCACGAAGGACGGTAACAGGTCCCTTGGGGACCTGACGCGCTCTTTGCCCCCCCCAGAATACGAGGGGCAGCCCAAGCTCTGCTCGGGGAGGGATTCTCCTCCTGCGGTGCAGGCGGTACCCTCCTGGGGTAATAATTTTTTTTGAGTCGCGTCCATGTTGTGCTGAACTCAGCTTTGCCTTTTTTGTGGGGTGGGGTCCCCAATAACCACGTTCGCCATCTTGGTCACGTCTGATAAGCAGACGCGTACCTGAGGCGAACCCACTCTCCCAGAACCACTGTGCAAAAACACCAGCAGCTGTTTGTGCCGATGCTTCTGGACAGTGCACCCTCCGTGGCGGTCCGTCTGGACTCCGCCTGTGTGTGTTCCTCTTGGTCTGGTCCCTCACTTGAGGCCTTCCGGCATGAGTAGCTCTACCGTCATAGCCCTCAAGATCACAGAGACACGCAAGCCCCACCACGACGACAACGTGGGAACACAGATGGTGGGGATGTTACGGTGATGAAAATATTTTCGGTAAAAACATGATCTAACATCATAGGTCACTTAGTTATGTAGCCGACATCATCATATTGGACTCATACACACCAAGCTTTGTGCATACAGCTTTATTTTTTTTTTCGGGTGGGAAAATCATCTAATGACAACCCCCGCTCTTGGGCGGAGCGCGAGATAGTGTCAGACTTTTACTGACTAAAAACCCACTCCTGTTCCTTCTTTGCCATTTTTTTTTTCCAGGTCCCCGGGGGTCACTTTCGCATCACCCATGGCCCCAGTAGGCCTCGACCCTGCTGGGCCCCAACGGTTGTCGCTGCCGGAATCTGTGTTTCCGCATAGATACAATCTAGGAGTCTTTAAGTCAAGAGTGAATAGGTTATTTCTAGGCAACCATGCACAACCGTCGATCACATCTTCGCTTACTATCAGTGATAGTGGGCAAACGCGAACCTATCAAGACCTTCAAAGCAATCAGAAAAAATTAGGGGTTCCTGTGGATGTGTAAACTAGTGCTTGACTGCGATCCCACCTGATAGTAAGCAGAGATGCAATCATTGATGGTGAAGCGCACTAGCTTATTAAGAGCCTATTCACTCTAGCCTTGAAGATACTTAAATTACGAGTACAATAGACCGGGAAGACCAGGCAAATTGTTCCTGTCGTTCGATGTACGCGGTGTAAACAACGTACCGACTAGCAACAGCTTTATTTACATGGACTGTCATCAAGGGTCGATCACAAGCTTCCAACAGTATTTAAAGCTACGTTAAAATAATCTAAGAACCTTCAAAACTGTAGTAATTGAATAGTAAAACCGTTTAGTAGCGCAGCTTCTAAAGCGGAGAACTAAACAATGTCATGGGCTACGTGTAGCTTAATCGATTTAGATGGGTCACCTACGCTAACGGTGTACACTGCTTTTTTGGTGTGTGGGATAAGTGAGGAGCGGGAACGATAGAAAAATCGCTACAGTAGATATTCAGTGGGCAGGGCACATTGCTCGCAGAACAGATAAATGGTCGATGGGGACGAAAGGTTCTGATGTGGCGACCATGTATCGTAAGACGCAGCGTTGGAAGGCCTCTCACAAGGTGGACTGGTGACCTGGTGAGGGTCGCGGGAATCCGATGTATGCGTGACGCACAGGACCGGTCGTTATGGCGACACTTATGGCGAGGGGAGGTATATATTCAACAGTGGACTTTCGGCTGAAATATCAACTGTCAACGTTGGACGGTTGGAGCAGTGGTTGAGAGATTAACTGTTGACTGCGCTGCTATACACGGTGTCATTAACTTCGACGCACAAACGAGTACCGTGGTATTCGTTCAAAATCGTGTACTGGACTCGTGGACCCAGAACATGATTTTGGGCCCCCCAGTGATGGCATTTTTCGTCGACTTTTTCCTAATTTATATGAGTGCAAACTTGAATTAAATGATATATAGTGAACCCCGGGGCCCCGGAACGAAAGCAAAGAAGGAACAGGATTAGGTTTTAGTCAGTAAAAGTCTGACAATATCTCCCGCCCTCTCGCTCCGCCCAAGAGCGTGAGTTGACATTAGGTGATTTCCAACCTAAAGAAAAACACCCCCAAACAAAATCAATCTATATTATCATTATCTTTTGTTGTTTTCTTCAATCTATTACGTATAATATATTCCATGAAGCTCCTGGACTGTAAAAAAGTTGTAACCGAATGGCTTAAAACTAAAACTTATATTAAATAGAATACAATAAACTTCATTGTATACCAAAAAAGTAATATAACTTATACACAAACTTAAATCTATGGGTACAGTGGCAGTCTAATCGCTGACAGCGATATCTTCCAGACAACCTTAGGATGGATCGTAAGAACTTAAAATAATACAGGGGGTAGTCTGCGGTGTACTGCTGACAAATTAATCAATCTCTACATAAAATATAATACAAAACTATAAATATATACATACATATTATAATATGTTACACAATTTTATTATTAAATAAGGGACGAAAAAAAGAAGAAAAAGAGGAAACAATGGATAAAGTAGGGTTGCTGGAAGAAATTAAATTACGTAGAACCAGGATAGTGTTAGAGAGAAAGGAAATGAATGAATGAATTTTTTTTTAACTATATTGAGTCCATTATATCTGCTTTGCAATAAATATATCTGGGTTGATGTGCGCATTGTTGGTGAAAAAAGACTTGTTTAGCTTCTTTCGATCTCAAGACATTGTCGTAGGGCTAACCGACAACCTACTTTTGGCGTGATAGCGTGACTAGTAATTAATAAACAAATAAATAAACAGACAGGATATAATTTGGGATAAGTGAACTAAGCATTGCTCACTATAACTCACACACCACACTCACTCACTAGTCATACTCACGTTGACACTCACACAGTCACTCATACCACACCTACCCGCGCGATTTGGTCTATTTCTGCATAACTCTCATTCATTTGTCTGTATCATTTATAATTTTTAACCACTTTCAAAAACAAGGAGGTTATAAAATTACCTTCTTATTTTTATTCTTTTTTGGTCATATGCTTACATTGTCTACATTTCAATTGCATAAAAATGACAAATGGAAGTGTGGGGTTACCTAATACAAGCAATTCCTTGCTTAAAAGGTGGTCTTTAATAATATGTATAAAAATGCCTATTGTAATCGAAATAAACATTTGTTTTTGTTGTTGTGTAAACAAGTCGTAAGTGTAAGGGAAGAATCCTTCGGTTTAATTTAAAATTAATAGAGAAGTAAAATTTCTGATCAAACCTACTGAAGAATATTAGTCATAGAACCTGGGTGCAACAGTATCATTTCGTTTATTCAATAACAATTTTTACGTTGTGTCGGAATGTTTTACAAAAAAAAAATATATAAAAAATTATTAAGTTAAGAAAAACTTAAATACATTATTTCATAAAATCATCATCTTCCTGCCCTTGTCCCGTGTTATTTGGGGTCGGCGCAACACGTTTTCTTCTTCCATTCTGCCCTGTCACTCGTCATACTATCACTAACTTCCTTTTCTTTCATATCACTCTTCACACAATCCATCCATCCACATGTAAACTCATAACTCTTTTATAATAATAATAATAATAACTCTTTATTTCAGGCTACAAAGGCCCATAGACACTATACATAAATAACAATCTTAAAAATAATAAACTAATACATAATAATAACATTCTATTTTTATTTATTATTATAACTACGTTGTGTCGGCGACGTTTTGCGCTGAGTCGTGGTGTCATGTAGCCTTCCGCGGAAGCGCCGATACACGACACCCGTCGGCCAAAATTCTTCCTTCATGAAAGTGTCCAGATGTTGAGTCGGTACCCGTACAACAAAAGATTTGAAGTTGATCTTGTGACGCGACTCCAACCTTTCAACTCTCAGGATGAACCTGGTCTTCATCTTTATGTATTCCACGACATCTTCTACGTTCGTGGAGTGATGCAGACGTGACACGTACAGCTGCGTCGATGGAATAGCGGGACGTAGCAACATGTTCGGACCTGTCAATGCGGTACCGCACTGATTGCGACAAGCAGGCTTCTTCTTCTTTTTTACTACACGAACGAAGCCTTCTTCATCGACCTGTCCTTGGCTTGTTACCGGAGGTAACGAGCTTCGAACGTGGAAGGAGGGCCCCTGGGTACCCCTCACTTGCTTTGATGGCCGCAGATTTTTCGCTGGAGTAGCAACAACGGCAGCAGAGTAAGCACGTGACGCACTCACTTGCTTCGGTGCCCCAGAGACGGGGGACGCGGGTAGGGCGGGGCGCATTTTTGCATCACTTGCAGTGACGGCGGCCGGCGACGAGTCCAATTTTGCTGACTCGAAACTCCGCTGCGATGCATTCAATGCGCCGTGACTGGTGTCGATGTTGGTAGTCCGCTCGTGTGACCTACATACCGTATTGCGTAAATCTGCTACCTCGGTACGTAGATCGCTGATGATGGTTTGCGATGCTTCCAACTTCAACTGCATCTCGGCCAGGCTTGATCTGAGGGTTGTGATGTCCCGCAGCAGTCTGGTGACGTCGACGTGGTCGAATGTGACGGGGGGCAGCTTGCGCAAATCCTTCGCCACGAAAGTCGGCACGTCATCTGGGTCGGTCTCCTTGAGCACTTTGATAATGTCCTGGAGACTCCTCTCTCCTTTTTCATCCCTCCTACGGGACGGCATTCGGTCAGCCATGTGTAGCGACTCGTACAGCAGTGTTTTCGCTCTGCGGATCTCCTCTTCATTGAAGTTGGACGTGCAGATCTGGATCACACTGACCTCGTCCATAACATCGAGCTGATACTGCAGGAATGCCAGGACCTCGTTCGCCACAAGTTCTTCCGAACGCATGATGGCAGCGGCACTTGCCGCATTCGGCGCAAATTAAATAATAATTTTCGCGTACAGTGCAGGCGCGTCCGATTTCAACGATTGATCGCACAGCACTTTTAGTAACATGCGTTTCATCCCTCCTCTTCACATGACCATACCAAGACAAACGATTCCCTTTCAACTTTTCAGTCACTGGCGCCACTTTCAAACTTCCCTTAATATATTCATTTCTCACTTTATCCATTCTCGTCACTCCACACATCCATCTTTACATTCTCATCTCCGCTACGTGCAATCTTTTTTCATCCGTCTTTTTCACAGCCTAACATTATTTCATAAAAGACCATCACAAATTAAACTAAATTACATAAAAACACAATAACAAAACAATGTTAAACACAAATTAAAATTAATTCCAACAGTAACTTAAAAAGTATTAATCTCAATAATATAATAATTCTTTAATAAATAGTAGTATTTTAAATATCTTACATGTTTATCGAAATCTCGATTACATAAATAGCTGTTATCTAAAAACGTTATCTCGCTCATCGTTCATAACTTGCAGGCACAACAAACACCACCGGTATGTAGGGCAGGTTCGCGTTATTTTGGTTCGTGTACCTACTCCTGTCCGCCACCGTGAGGTAATTGCGCAATTGCGGATCAGGCCTTATGCTACGCTACGCTGCGTTACGCTGACTAACGCTACGATAGCTTCGCGCCGACGATTGGGACTTTACCGGCTTCCCACTACGACATAGAGGAAATAACTTGCGATATTGGGGATCTTACAACTTTGTCATATTATGAGGGTAATGAAATGACATATTTGTTACTTTGTCACAGAATTTGACTTTGAGTATGCACTTGAAGTTATCGCTACGTACATACCGAGTCGTAGCAAATTCTGGTCCGAATTTGCTACGACTCGGTATGTACGTATATATAATGATAAATTATTTATAAAAATTTCGTATTTCAATAGGTTTCGAACATGGAGTGACATTATCACTGAGTGATAAAACTCCATACATTTAACAAAGAATAAAAAAAAGAATATGAAGTTAGTCACTATTATTGTGCTTCTGGTTATTTTATAAATAATTATATTTATTTAGATAATAGGTTTTTATAACACTTATGTGAAGCCGATGTATCCTAGCTGACTCCCCTTTTTTTTGTAAGGTGGGAAATTCATCTAATGACAAATCCCGCTCTTGGGCGGAGCGAGAGGTACTGTCAGACTTTTACTGACTAAAAACCCACTCTTGTTCCTTTGTTGCCTTCGTCGCAGGACCCGGGTTTCGTTTTCACACTACCCACGGCCCCAGTAGGCTTCGACCTTGCTGGGCCCCTACGATTTGCTGACATCACCCTGAGGCGCGCGTGGAACAATACTCGCCGTCGACGACTTGGGCTCTATCCGGACAGTTACCGGACGGTCGGACGGCGAGCCCGGACGGTCGGACGGCGAGCCACCCCTGAGCAGAAATACCGAAAAAAAACCCAGAGGTCAAAGTCTCTTTAAAAGTCCATATAGTAAACATTTAATGGTAAAATAATATGAGAACATTGCAGATTAGTGTCTGAGATGGTCTTTTCAAGAAAGAACCACACAGATTTGAGTGGACCTGTCCAGTCAATGCAGGCATTCGTCAGCATTCGTTTAGCTCAACACAGAGTTCTACTTAATTTAATTTAATTTATATTAAATACAAGTGTGTCTTGACTATTGAGCCATCAGCTCAGTAGTCAAGGCACCCCCGTCTCTCATGCATGAGGTTGCGGGTTCAAAACCAGGCAAGTATCAATGTAAATTTTATAAATCATATGTACTTTTATAAGCTTAGAACATTACTGATACCCAGTGCCTCGGAAACGTAAAGCACGTAAAGCCGTTGGTCCCGGTTATCATTCTTAGATCTTTGGCAGTCGTTACAGGTAGTCAGACGGCAGAAACAAATACCAGCTTGATGCGCTAGAGTCGATTGAGAGGCGAGCCAAGAAAATCATCGGCAATGACGCACTTGTTGAGTCGAAGCTCCAAAGCCTTGGGCTTCGCCGCCGAGTTGCTAGCATTTCGGCTTTCTATCGTTTACATTTCGAGGAGTTTTTTTTTTAGGTGGGAAAATCATCTTATGACAAATCCCGCTCTTGGGCGGAGAGGGAGATAGTGTCAGACTTTTACTGACTAAAAACCCACTCCTGTTCCTTTGTTGCCTTCGTCCCAGGGTCCGGGTTTCGTTTTCACACTACCCATGGACATTTCGAGGAGTGTGCATTGGAATTGCAAAATCTTATTCAGTCAAGTCAGTTGCATCATCGGACCACTAGACGTACGGCGTTGTGCCACCAGTACATGGTAGACATCCCACCCATACGAACAAAGCGTTTTGGGAACATTGTGCTTGCAACCAAGGAGTGGAATTCGCTGCCGGAGTCTGTGTTCCCTGATAGCTACAACTTAGGGACATTTACGTCAAGAGTGAATAGGTTATTTCTAGGCAAGCGTGCTTCATCGTTGACCACATCATTGCTTACAGTCAAGTGAGATGGTGGTCAAACGCGAGTCTATCAATAATAAAAAAAACTATAATTTACAGATAAGACCGCCCCTTGTGACATCATATTAATTTTAAGTTCCTATTGTTATTTTATTTTTGGTGTGCAATAAAGAGAATATCTATGTTAGATACATACAAATACATATTATTATGTATGTATATGTTAACTATATGTTTACTTTTTATTCTTGTTTTCTAAATAACATTTTCTTTTTTATGCACCTACCATAATTGTCACCTTCACCGTCCTAAGTTGACTGGTAGATAATGCCTAAGTCATTAAGTCCGCACTTTGTACCTTAGTGTTGCAAAGATTAAATAAATAAATATCTTAAAGCACCCAATGTTACCGTAACTAAAGTGCTTACTGTTAAAATCGACGTTAAAACAAATTGCTAGCACAAAAACAATGCAGTGGGTATCTATTTGAAGTGCTACTACTTTTTCTTACAGAGCAATTTAATTTTCTTCGGAATGTTGCTTTTCGCTGCATTTTGTGAACTTAATCTTGATGAGACACGAACCGCATTGAATGAACGTTATTTTGAGGGAAAAAGAGTCACACAAATGTTGTATTTAAGTAGGTATACAAATTCTAAAATAAGAATTTTCTCATAATTCATTTTCTCAATTCTCAATCTACAATCAGGTTATCTAAATGGATAAGAGCGGGTTTTCGAGAAAGTGTATTCAAAATAATATTTCGATTCATCTAACAGTCGACAGCGTAGAATACTTGGGGTCGGCGCAACATGTTTTTTTCTTCCATTCTATCCTATCACCCGTCATACTATCACTAACTCCCTGTTCTTTCATATCGCTCTTCACATCATCCATCCATCTTTTCTTTGGCCTCCCTCTCTCTCCCTATCCATCTATATCCACTTAACCAAGTCTTTCCACTAACTAAAATAAATGTTTTAACTGTCTATCTATCTACTTACAATACCAGCTAATTTACATTTGCTTGCATACATAAGTATACAATCAGTATCGAGAATTAAGGTCTTCAATATTAATGATCATGTCTAATACTCAATTTACCAAGTAATTGGACGGCTAAGCAATTTGAGACAAGACTATGTTAATTAGCGGTTGTATGTAATCAGAATATCAGGTATTAAACCTTATTCTAATAGGTGATCTCTTGATTCCTTCTCTATTATAATTGGTTTAGTACCTTTTTTTTTTAATTTTCTGCCTTCACACATAAAGGGAATAATGGAAAGGTTTGGTTATTTTCGATATTTATAGACTACTTTATGAAGAACGTCTTATTTACGTTCTTGGATACATACCCTATAAATAAAGCGCTCAATATTAAAGCGCTTAATATATCAATATATTTTATAATCTACTCTGCGGACGACTTTTTTACCGACTAAAACTGCATCTGTGTCCTTTATTCGCCCTTTGTGTTCCAGGGGTTTTCCCTTTCGAAAGTAAATGGCCCCAGTAAACATAACATTAGTATAGTGCGTGAATTGGATGGTCTTCATTGCTATATAAATGGTAGCTAATACTTAACAATGCTTTTGAATTTAGAAAATGCTCTAAAAAATTAACTATAAAACACGGTACTAATTTGATACCATTACTACGGTAAATTGAATGATTTTCATTGCTCTTTGAAGTAGTAGATAATACATTACAAAGCTTAACAAACTAGAAAAAAATACGGTGCTAATACCGGACACTTGGTGCGGCGGTAGTCTGAACCATGCCCTATACCAGGGGCCGGCGCGAAAGGTCGTTGCTGCCGATCACCCCTACCGTACGCTCTACCGTGTCCTCAGGGCGTTCAATACAATGGTGACACCCGGTCGTTTCTTCCGCACGAATCCGGTGCAGGAAACTCCCGAACTTACCATATCCGGTGAGGACTTGCGTCATGCGTAAGGTAATGACACTGTGACGTCTTTCTCAAAGAGGAGCCTTACAGCACGAGGTAAAATTAACGTGGATAATCCATTCTCAATTCTTATCTGTCAATTATGAGAAGTCTGTTATTCTAATTTCTCCAAATCATCTTTCAGTCGTTTAAACCAAAACGCACATTACGCATAAATTCGGCATATTCAATTTCCTTTCATGTCAAAAAGTGTTTAAGGAAATAAATATTGCGGCTGGGAATGAGGGAAATGAGGTAATTTCCAAAGCTATTATGCTATATTGTTACAAGTCAAGTGGTTACTCGTGACCAGTTATTACCTTGTAATGCGAATGAGAAAACCTAAAGGGGTGATCAGACGGTTGCAAACTAGCGTTCCAACCAAGGACACCTTTTTTTTTTTTTGTTGCCGGGGTGGAAAGTCCTCATCTCATGGATGTCCTTCGCCTGGGGCAGACGAAGGGGTCTGTCAGACTCTTACTGACTAAAAACCACCTCGGTGTTCCCTCCCTCACTTGGACCGGGGATTGTGGGAGCTGATGCGCCATCCATGATCCCCGGCTAGTGCCGGCCCGCCTACGCGGGCCACCTCAAGCCCGCGGGGAGTGTGAGGTGTCCTCCCCCCGCGACGTCCAATAGGGGCGCGCGTGGAACACTACGCGCCGCCGCCTCGGGTCTTGCTGGATGGGGGACGGCGGACGACCCCGAGTCCACCGTCCCTCCGGACCTCTTTATGGGGGCTGGAAGAGGGCGTTGTCTGCCCTCCGCTGACGCCCGGTTCGCCTGCTGCGGCACGGAAGAGTGGCCACGGCCTCCCTCTCCCTCTCCGCAGCCTCCTTCTGCGAAATTACGGCTTCACAGAAGGAGATCACCGCATCCCACGACTCGACGCCCTCGACCATCGAACGAACGACGGCCGGCAGCGACAGGTCGGGGCCCACTTCAGATACAAGGACACGGCGCTGCTCCTCCCATGCGGCACACTTTGCCAGTGTGTGTTGCGCCGTGTCCTCGCGACAGTCGGTGCAGTGATGGCACCGAGCGTCCGGCTCCCTGTTTATGCGACACAAGTACTTCCCGAAGCAGCCATGCCCCGAGAGCATCTGCGTCGCCCTAAATGACAGGGAGCCGTGCTTCCTCCCGAGCCATTCGTCGAGCACTGGTCGGATCGCATCAACGGTGGCGAAGCCGGCGGTAGGGCGCAGAAGCCTGTCCCGCCATTCCGCCACCATGACCTCTTGGAGCTGAGACCGACGCAGCTCGATCTCGCGCTGCATCGGTTCAACACCCCGCGTCCTCATCTCCTCGCGCCACCGGTATAGTGAGGCGAGGACTCTCGCCTGCAGTTCCCAGGGTGGAGATCCGGCCAGTGCACAACCCGCCTCGTAGGAGATCGTACGATACCCCCTGATAGCCCTGACGGCCATCGCCCTCTGCGGTCTTCGCAGGATTGCGATGCTGCCGGTAGTCAGGTCAGAAGCCCATACCGGGGCCCCATACGGGGCCATGGATCGCACGATCCCCAAATACAGCCGCCTACAGGCAGTGCTCGGGCCCCCTAGATTGGGAAGCAGCGTTGCGAGCGCGCCTGCTGCGCCCATCAACTTGGGCGTTAGCCACCGAAAGTGAGGGCCAAAGTCCCACCGGCTGTCGAGAACCAATCCTAGGTACTTCATGGTAGACTCGACAGCGATTTGGACCCCCCCGACCACGATGTGTGATCCCGGCGGCGGCGCCCGTCGGGGGCCATGAAAGGCCATAGCCTCCGACTTGTTGAGAGCCACCTCCAGGCCCAGGCACCGTATGCGGCTCACCACCCGTGAAACCGCTGCCGTCACCAGCAACGCTGCCTCCCTGCCGTGACCAGCGTGTCGTCTGCGTAACACGTCAGGTCCACACCCGGTTGGAGCTCGTCCCTCAGCACCCAATCGTAACCGATGTTCCACAAGGGTGGCCCCAGGACCGAGCCCTGTGGAACACCGCACGACATATCACGACGGCTCTCGCCGTCACGTCCCCTGTAGGTGACACACCTTTCTGACAAATAAGCCCCAATGATGCGGCGGAGGTAGCGGGGCACCCTATGGTACCTTAGCGCCTGCCGGATACAGCTCCAGGGCAGGGCGTTAAAGGCGTTGGAGATGTCCAAGGACACCGCCACCATCACCCCGCCCCGGGAAACCGCTTCCTCCGCCAGGACTCTCACTCGCATTATGGCGTCGATAGTGGAGCGCCCATGCCGAAAACCGAACTGACTGTCGTCCAGATCCGGCCCCTCTCTGTACAAGTGACCGTCGAGGCGGGCAGCAATAATCCGCTCAAAAAGCTTACCCACCTCGTCAAGTAGCACTATGGCCGTATGCGGACGGCGAGTCTACTGGGCGCCCCGCTTTCCTGAGCAGGACCAGACGACCTGTCTTCCACTGAGCGGGGAAATGGCCCTGCTCAAGGCAAGCTGAGTAGAGTCCTCTCAACTGGGGCTCCAGCTCCTTCAGAGCAAGGACGAGCGCGCGGCCGGGAACTCCATCCGGTCCCGGGGCAACGGTTTTGGCCCGGAGCCGCATCACGGCCGCCCTCAACTCTGGTTGTGTCACCTCGGGGACCTCCTCATCCTCCGACTCTGTGTCTGTGGGCAAAGCCATCGGCGGCGGTGTGTGTTCCTCTCTAGCAGGGAAGAGTGCTGCGACCACTACCTCCAGCAACTGAGGCTCGAGGCTTTCAGTAAGTGGGGGCGCTCAGGTACGAAGTTTCCCTCGGACCGTACGATAAGGACGCCCCCATGGATTTGCATCCAAGGTCGCCAGCATCTCCTCCCAGGATCGAGTCTTCGACTTGCCGATGGCCAGCCACAGAGCCTTCTTTGCCGCGCGGTACACCTCATACCGCGCGGCCTCTTCTTCCGGAACCCGACGACGTCTCCTCCGGTATCGGGTGTACTTGGCGTTGAGATCCCCGAGCAACAGCACCGGGTGAGGGTGGGACCGGCCCACGACGGCACCCAGCTCGACAAGGAACCTCTCAAAGTCGGCGAGACTCTTGTTAGGCGAGAAATATGCCCCAATGATGGTTATTCCCCCCGCGAGAGCGGCCACCCAGCCGCGTCCTCGGGAGGGACTGCCAAGAGTCCCGCCAATGATGGCCACCAAACCGTCCAGGTCCCCTGCCCGGTTATCGCGGGGAGGTACAGAATACAGCTCAGCGGCCACAGCCACGTTGATCGACCACTCCGCCATGCTCTGGAGCAAAAGATCCTGAGCTCTGGAGCAGTGGTTGACAATCGCCTGGAGGAAATGGAAATGTGCCATCACTGGCATTCCATTTCTCCGGCATCTCCTCCATCCCTGGGTCGGGAGTCAGCTGCTTGGCTGCCGGGCTGTGGGAGGAGCGCAGGTTCTCCAACACCTCTAATTTTCCTGCCTTTCTTGGGGGCTTTGCAGGCTTTCCCACCAAGTCTGTGCTCCGCAGGCTTCCCTGCAGCTGCACAAAGGCTGCAGTTTGGTGCCGCAGAGCACTGGGCAGACTTGTGGCCGGATCGGCCGCAGCGATAGCATAGGTCACCACGGTCAACGTCTGCAGCGCATTGTGCCCGGACATGCCCTTTGTCCAGGCAGCGGTAGCACCGCATGACCCTGGGTGGCAGGAGCTTTACATTCGCTGACACCCAGCCAACCAGCAACCTTCTGCCATCCACGACCCTGTTTGCGGCCGCCACCGGGCACCGCACCCAAACTGTGCCCAGCCCGGCCGCACTGCAGCGAATCTCACCCGCCTGCACGCTCTCGGGCGGACACCCGCCACTTCGGGCAATGGCCGCCACTACCTCTTCCGGGGTCACGGAGTCATCCAGCCCACTCACGCGCAATTCCGCCGTTTTTGTGGGTCTAGACACCCGGACATCCTCCGGTTTGAGGACTTCCCTTAGTTTGGCAGCCAGAATGTCCGCCCTCTCCTGCCTTGCAGCACCCGATACCTCGAAGATTTTGGCCCCTGTGGCCGCTGTCCTAAAACCAAAGCCAGCCGGGGAGGCAAAGTCACCGAAGTTCAGCTTCGTTTTTACCTCCGCCAGGACCGACTTAAAGGTCACACCCCTGGTTGAGGCTTCGGGCTGAAGGGTGATTATTACAGCCTCGGAGCGTGGGGGTCTAGACCTTAATTTCTTTTTTTTTGGTGCTGAGCCAGCTGGTGCCGGCTGCGCCGCCCTTTTCTTGCGCTTCCTTTTAACCACCGTCGTCCAGGTCTCCTGGATCGGGGGTGCGGTTGCTGGGAGCGCGGCTGGTTGGGGAGGGGGTGCGGATGCACCCGACGCGGGCTTCTTGCCCATTTGCACGGGCCTCGTCTTTGCGGACTCCTCCTTCCTCCGCCTATCTGCCGCAAGCGGCGGCCGGAGGGTTTCCGCCGGAAGGAGTCGCGACTCCAGAGCTTCCAATCGGGCAGACACCATGCCACCGCACTGCATCATGCAGATGCGGGCCACCCTTTCGATGTCGCGGTCCGACATCGCAAGTGCAGGCGGCTGCGTGGCTGTAGGGGCTGACGAAGGCGCATCAGGAGGGAGGCCGCTGGCCACGGGAGCCTCCTGCCTCTGTCTCTGAGCAGCAACCTCTCGCTTGAGGTCCTCCAATTCGGATCGGAGACGGCTATTCTCCTCCCATAGCTTCGCCGTCTCTTCCGAGGTCGTACGATTCAGAAGAATCTCCACCGCCTCCCTGATTCCGTCTGCCGCCTCCTTAAGGGCACGGGTGAACGAGCCCTTCAGGTTGCCAGACTTAGTTGCAACCTTCAGGACAACGTCCACGCCGTCCGGCACCTGGCGGTTCAGGGCCTCTGCCGTAGGGCT
Organism: Mythimna pallens; assembly: GCA_961205895.1. Lineage (NCBI taxonomy): Eukaryota > Metazoa > Arthropoda > Insecta > Lepidoptera > Noctuidae > Mythimna > Mythimna pallens. The sequence continues at coordinate 23,521,848 of OY540828.1, read as the reverse complement.
CGAGCCTGCAGCCGCCTGGGCAGCACGCCGCTCCCGGGCCTGACGGGCCATTTCGGCGACCTCATTGGCCGCAACCGCTTTGCTCTGGGCACGCTTCGTGGCGTTAGCCTCTGCCCTCGTGCCCACAAGAGAAATGGTGTCTCCTCCCAGCCCCTCAATCGAGACCCCTGATGGGATCCCGGGGTCGCTCTCCCCGCCTAATCCCGGCGATTCCGGCCGCCTTAAAAAGCGACCCCGGCAGTCACGCACCGCCGCCGGACCGGGTGCTCCGAAAGGCCTCGCACGACCTCTTCCCCTTCTCGCCGTCGTCACCTTAGCAGCCGGCAGGCTCTCCTCGCTTGAGGAGAGACCCACCGACCTCACTCGGTCCGAAAAAACTTCATCGTGCGGTCGCTTTCTCCAAAACGTGGAGCGACCGCGCGAGTCCTGGTCGGACATTATTGTCGGATCCTCTTTCGAGGATCGGGAGCCTCCTCGGCCCTTGTTGCCGTCGCCAGCAAGCGGAACCTCCGCCAATAAGATTGGCACATCCTCATTTTGTTTTTCTGTTATATTTTGTTCCATACAGTTCCCACGAGTAGTAGGGATGTATATGTCCACCTAGGCAGAGCCCTGTTGCCTAGGTAAGCCTATATACTGTAGAGTGCGGCAGGTGCTCTTCAGGGGAGGCGCTAACGACTGGACTCCCTCCAGCCATTCATCCCCTCGCCACGCCTCTGAACTTAGGATTAGGTGGTTTTTTATCTTAGAGGTATCCTTCCTCTGGGCCAGGCGGTTAAGCCAAGCCCCCGACGGCGGCATTAGACATGCCTCCGTTCGCTGTCCGACTAACCCGATTCAGCGAACCCGTCGAAAGTTCTCTCCTAGTGGGATTTCCCTGTAGGAGAGATAAGCCCGCCACATTGGTGCGTCTGCACCGCTGCGGCATAGTCGCATCCATGCCAATCGACGACTGTCGATCGATCAGGAGCGACCCCTCCTGGTGTCCCTCTTGGTCTGGTCTCTCACTTGGACCTTTCCGGCATGAGTAACTCTACCGGCAAAGCCCCAAGATCATTGAGACACGCAAGCCCCACCACGACGACAACGTGGGGACACAGTCGGTGGGGAACCAAGGACACCTTGGTTTATGTGTTCGGTTTGTGTTGCGGCTACATGGATGTAAACCACGTGCCATAAGTTCGGTGGTTGGGAAAACGCGCATCCCAACCAAAGGCGTTGAAGGTCATGGATTACAACTGCTGTCTACACAGAGAGAAACTAGCAAGGTCACTTTGGTTGAAACACTAGTTTGCAACCGTATGGGGTGACCATACGGTTGCCTTTAAGCTATTAGAAAAAGCGGAAACAGAAGTTGAGGGAAGGAAATGGTGATGAGAATAAGCGGAAAAGAGATTGTGTCAAGCGAGAATAAATGAGAAAAAGGGTAAAATATATAGTGTGTGTGTGTGATATGAATTTTAGAGAAGGAAATGTAAAAAGCTCAAGTGATGAGAATAATCGGAAAAGAGATATAAGAGTGTAAGGCGAGAAAGAGGGAGTAGTGTGTCATATTATTATATGAGAAGAAAAATATGAAGAGCTCAATTTATAAGAACAACTCATCGACAACGTCAATCATCAACTAATAATTTTTTTCCGAGATTGAGTATTAAAATCAAATTTTACATAATATTTAGTAATTTACATGAGACAGTAAAAAAAGGTTAATTTCTGTGAAAGTTTAGTGATTGTTTCCCACTATTAAACGAACGGAACGCAAGCCTAGAAGTAACTGAAGGAACACAGGTGGATATTGGTTAGTAAAATACCTATAGTGAAAGGAGTTATTGAAAGCTTTCCCTTGATAGATATTGAAGGTTTTTTTTTAGTTGGGAAATAATTCAATGAAATGACTTCTTTTGCTTTAAGGCGGGGTGGGAGGGCGTGGGCGTGTGACGACTTTTACTGACTAAAACCTACTCCTATGTTCCTTCTTTGCTTTGCGTTCGAGGACACCGGGTATTCTTTTCAGAAGCGAACCCAAGGCCCCAAACAGGGGCTAGGGGCGTTCGCTTCGGCCCTGCTGGACCTTTACGGTTTTGCTGACATCTCTTTGAGGCGCGCGTGAAACACTACGCGCCGTCGACGACTTGGGCTCAGTCCAGACGGTTACCGGACGACCGGACGGCGAGCTACCTATTGCTTGCCGTCCGCAAGCCCACGCCTACGGTGGATAGATATTGTAATAGGTAGGTTATTTATTGAAAATAGAATTAGCGAATGCAAGATCTGAAAGCAAGCCACCACAACTTGTTCTGACTGAGTTTCAAGAGTTTCAACTCATTTAACTTGCGAGCCGAACTGGCTGACTATCGATTCCTACGGCTTTATTTTTATCTGATTTTTGAGCTTGCAGGGTAGTTATATCTGACTGATGTTTTATCTTTGACTTACGGATAAGTTGTGTATATGAACCTACTAGCTGCACGCGGCTTCGTCCGCGTGATTTTAGAAATTGTCCCAAGGGAGCATATACCCGGGAAGTAAAGTATCATAAGTGCTATTCCGATGTACCCGTGTGCCAAATTCATCTAAATCCGTTCATTTATTCGAACAGTGGTGGCCGAGTGGTAACGGCCCCGATTTACGAGCGGGTTCAAACCCAGCCAGGCGCATTACTTTGTGTAATTTATTTCATCAGCACTGCTCTCAAAACGGTGAAGGAAAACATCGTTAGGAAACCGGCATGTCGTAGAACCGAAAATTCGAAGAAGAAAACACAAACCGTCACAAACCGTTGCTTCGCGCGTCGTTTATAGTATTAGTGTGATGTGATAGATTGCTACAGAGAATCAAATCATCATCATCATCATTCATCATTTCAGCCAAAAAGTCATCGGTCGACCTTGTAGGTAGTCATCGGCCTTCCAACGCTACGTGTTCCGGTATGTGGTCGCCATTCCAGAACCTTTCGGCCCTAACGGCCATCCGTTTTGCGAGCAATGTGCCCTGTCCATTGCCACATAAGTTTGGCGATTTTTCGTGCTATGTCGGTAACCTTGGTTCCAATGCGGCTATCCTCATTCCTGATTCGATCACGCAAGGAAACTCCGAGCATAGCGCTTACCATTGCTCTTTGGGTGACTTTAAGTCTTCTGATAAGGCCCGTAAGCGATCACGTTTCGAGAATCAAATAAATTAACTTTATTTGTAAAACAAAACTATAAGAGCAAAAATAAAGTGTGTTCTGCTCTAGGAAGTGTCATGTAAATATTTATCATCATCATTTCAGCCGGAAGACGTCCACTATTGGACACCAGGCTTCACCAGGTCATCGGTCCACCCTGTGGAAGTCCTTCCAACGGTGCGTCTTCCGGTATGTGGTTGCTACTCCAGAACCTTTTGGCCCAATCGACCATCTGTTTTGCGGTGGTGGTGGGCGGTGTGCCTTCTTATATAAATGACACAATAAATATAGTTGTGGACTTGGAAAAAAATAATACCTTATTTCAGAATCAATTCGATTTGACTATCACCTGTGTTGAGCCTTGAAACCTTATTTTGTAAGGTTTTCGTTCACGGCGCTTTTCGTAAGTTAAACTGAAGAGAAAAAAGAAAATACTTTATCGTTCAAATCGACTTGTACTTGCAATTGGGAAATAATAATGGTTCCGAAAAACAAATTAATCTCCAGTGATCTGTGGGCTATTATTCTAATTAACCAGCGTTATAATGAATTACCGTCAAAAAACCCAAAACATAAACGAAAAAAAATATCCATTTTAACAACAGATAAGAGCATGTTCAAATTACATTTTCTCCTAAAAAAAATTGATCTTCGAATAACAAAACTAAACTTCCGAATAGAATACTGAACCTCCGAGAAAATTACTATGTTACCGACAACAGAGGTTTTGTCAAAATAATCAAATTTTTACAACTTGCATGGACTGTTTTAATTTCTATTGTTGGTTATCAAATTTATTTTTTAACTCTCAATAATGACGAACTGAATACCTCAACTGTTCGGCCCGTGCGATCGCTTTTGGGTTATATTGTTGTAACAAGGAACCCCCTCTAATGTTAGTGAATCATTTGGGTTAGGTTAGGTTAGAACTGCTCCAAGAGGTCATGGTGGCGGAATGGCGGGACAGGCTTCTGCGCCCTACCACCGGCCTCGCCACCGTCGATGCGATCCGACCAGTGCTCGACGAATGCGACGGGAGGAAGCACGGCTCCCTGTCGTTTAGGGCGACGCAGGTGCTCTCGGGGCATGGCTGCTTCGGGAAGTACTTGTGTCGCATAAACAGGGAGCCGGACGCTCGGTGCCATCACTGCACCGACTGTCGCGAGGCGAGGCGAGTGCGCAACACACACTGGCAGAGTGTGCCGCATGGGAGGAGCAGCGCCGTGTCCTTGTATCTGAAGTGGGCCCCGACCTGTCACTGCCGGCCGTCGTTCGTTCGATGGTCGGGGGCGTCAAGTCATGGGATGCGGTGATCTCCTTCTGTGAAAACGTAATTTCGCAGAAGGAGGCTGCGGAGAGGGAGAGGGAGGCCGTGGCCACTCTTCCGTGCCACAGCAGGCGAACCGGGCGTCGGCGGAGGGCAGACAACGCCCTCTTCCAGCCCCCATAAAGAGGTCCGGAGGGACGGTGGACTCGGGGTCGTCCGCCGTCCCCCATCCAGCAAGACCCGAGGCGGCGGCGCGTAGTGTTCCACGCGCGCCCCTATTGGACGTCGCGGGGGGAGGACACCTCACACTCCCCGCGGGCTTGAGGTGGCCCGCGTAGGTGGGCCGGCACTAGCCGGGGATCATGGATGGCGCATCAGCTCCCACAATCCCCGGTCCAAGTGTGTGAGGGAACACCGAGGTGGTTTTTAGTCAGTAAGAGTCTGACAGACCCCTTCGTCTGCCCCAGGCGAAGGACATCCATGAGGATTTTCCACACCGGCAACAAAAAAAAAAAAAAGGTTAGAACTGTGATCAGCAACGCGCAAAGGTGAGCGAGCGGAGCGAGAGTGCCGCGGCAGTGGCCGCCAAGCGTCAAATCCCCTTCTAATGTTAAAAGCCATTATGATTTAGGCCCCAAACCACCCCATAAATCGATGAAAATTAGTGTTCTAACTTAACCTAACCTCAAACTTTAAACATGGCTATCTCCATAACCATGGGGTTTTGCGGGGTGGGGATGGTACAGGGGGGTAGCCGTCCCTCTCCCCCCCTCCCCGACCCTTAAATCGACGGTCCATAAAGGAAAGTTTAACCAGCGAAAGTACTACCTATAGGACAAAAAAGGAAACCAGGTCGTCCTATTAAATCCAGACCTACTCTTATAAATGAAACCCAGGGCCCTGGGACGAAGGCAAAGAAGGAACAGTAAAAGTCTGATACTATCTCACGCTCAACAAATCACGCCCAAGAGCGGCATTTGTCATAAGATGATTTTCACAACCAATAAAGAAAAACCTGCCCTTATATTAGATACAATGAAGATACCTACTGACAACTAACTACCTGCCTCCCTATTTAGTTCATAAGAACAATTATGTATACCTAACATTTTCTACTATCTATTAAAACTACATTTTGATAATAAACTGAGTTTTGTTTTATTTTTATCTTTGTTCTCGCTGACATTATAAAAACTAGAAAATTTGTACACACACATACAGTATAATACATACACATACAGATACAGTATAATAGTAAAATATTCTAGAAAACCAAAGTCTACTTGGTTTTAGATTAAAGCATGAATACGACCGTTCTAACTTTTTAACGCCTGAAATAGGTACCGATATCGAAGCATACCCGTGGTAAGTAAAATTCATGATATATGATGCAAGTAAAAGTTATTGTTACAAGTACATTTTTATATTTTTTAGAAGTTTCTGTATAACCACTCAGAATAATATTTTCAGTATAATGTTACAGTTAAAATAGCACCACAGTCTATGAAATATAAAAGGTAATTTATGAATTAATAGTAGGCAAGTAAAAATAAAAATTACAAAGCATAGTTTTCAGTAGAACGTAATTTATGCTGGTAGAAAAGTATTATAGCAATAAACAGTCATGTTTAATTTTCGAAGATTTCAGTATCTCATTCGGTCGTTTCGTCATTTTTATTCAGACAAAAATAGTCGGAAAGTTAGTATTTTTGGCAGTAGATTTAATATTTTGAGTAAGGACAATTCTTATTTTTTTGTCGGAGCTTTTATTACTACCCCTTGCAATTATTTGATATAAACGCTTATTTACAGTATAAAGTTTGATATGATTTTTTTAGCAGTACATCGCAGATTACCCCCTGTAGCTGTCATCCTCGTGCTCCAGTCACCGAGACCCCCTCTCGAACCGCCCTAGATCGGGAGAAAACAGTAGATAATTTCTCAACTTAAAAAAACCTGTATTATTTGAAGTTCTTACGATCTATCCTAAGGGTGTCTTTCGTGCGGAAGAAACCATGGGTGTCACCATTGTGTGGACCGCCCGGAGAATTGCGTAACAACGCTGTCTCTTTGTGGGGGCAATCGGCGGCAACGAACTCTTGCGCTTGGCCCTGGTACAGGCAATGGTCTGGAGTGAGGAGGAATGGCAGGCGAGCGCCTCCTTCTGTGAAGCAGTAATGGGCAGCTGCAAGCGTGAGATAACGGCCTTCTTGGCGCTCCAACCGCCGGGATCCCGACCCCGATTTCCAGCCACCGTAGGCGTGGGCTTGCAGATGGCGAGCAATGGGTAGTCATTTTAGTTTGTGAATAAGTTGTGTTACTTTTTCGGTGTAGGTACAATAAAGTTTATTGTTTATTTATTTATTTATTTGAGACAGACCTGTTGGTCTAGTGGTTAGTGGCCCTGACTGCTATGCCGAAGGTCGTGGGTTCGATTCCCACCCAGGACAAATGGTTGTGTGATGAGCACGATCATTTGTTCTGTGTCTGGGTGTAATTTATCTATAATATGTATGTATTTAAAAATATATAAGTATGTTTATCAGTTGTCTAGTACCCATAACACATGCTCTGCTTAGCTTGGGACTAGGCGGCGTTGTGTGTTAGTTGTGGAATATTATTATTATTATTTCCTTTATTTCATTTATATAAACATATTAGTTACATTTTTAAATATTTCAAAAATAAAAAATAAAACATTTAAAAATATAAAAAACAGCATCCCACCGGTATCGGGAACAGGGTCCAAGCTACCGGCGGTCAGGGCTCCAGAGAAAGGAACCTCCTAACAATGCGAGCCGTGTCCAGGAGTACCGCTTTCTGAATCAAGCCCTTGATCCAGCCGCCTAACGCGAGCCTCCTAAGGTGTTGGTCGAGGCTCTTGGCTATTAAGCCATTGCCCGACACGACTATCGGCACAATGATCGCCGAGTCCACATCCCACATGTCGACAACCTCGCGAGCCAAGTCAATATACTTGATTAGTTTATCTTTCTCGGCTTTCACGAGGTTCTCGTCATGGGGGACGGATATGTCAACAATCATTGCACGCCTCTCGCTTCGGTCCACCACCACTATATCAGGCTTATTGGCTACAATAGTCCTGTCAGTGATGATGGACCGATCCCAGTACAAACTGATATGACCATTATCAAGAACTGGGTCGGGCTCATACCTGTAGTACGGCACTTCCGATTCCACAAGAGAGTATTTCAAAGCAAGTTGCTGATGGATAATCCTGGCTACAAGGTTGTGTCTATGCAAGTACTCTCCGTTAGCTAGACGAGAACAACCAGAGATAATGTGACGAATCGATTCCCCCGGACGGTGACATGCCCGACAGATGTCAACCGTGCCGTCCTTCACAATAAATCTCCGGTAGTTATTCGTCATGATAACTTCGTCCATAATTGCACAGACAAAACCTTCGGTTTCCCCAAAGAGGTCACCGGAACGCAGCCAGGCTACGGACGCCAATTGGTCTACTTCGGGCCTGTGAAGGGCCCGGAAAAAGCGTCCGTGAAGTTCCTTGCTTTGCCATACTTCCCTGCGATCGTTAGTGTCAAGCACTACCGGTTTGCGCCAGTTCTCGTTAGCCAGGGCGAGCGGGGTGAGTCCCTTGTCCACTGCCACTACATCTCGATGCATACCCACGTCGGCAGCTAGGAAATATTCCCTGAGACTGCATACCTCGCGGTTGTGTAGGGTCTTAGCATTTAAAAAACCTCGACCCCCACACTTCCGCGGGATATACAATCTCATCACCGACGATCGTGGGTGATGCATTCGGTATGCAGTCAGCAGTGTGCGGACCCTCCTATCCAGGGCGTCAAGTTCTGTTTGAGTCCATTTGAGTACGCCGAAAGAGTACATCAATACCGGCATGACCCAACCGTTGAAGGCGCGCACCTTGTTTCCGCCTGAAAGAAGGCTATTGAATACCTTCTTCAGGCGTCCAAAGAAGCGCGCCTGCAACGATTGCTTCATGTCAGTGATATTGATGCCTAGAGCTTCCGACATACCCAAATACTTATAGGTTTCGGTTGGAGAGAGGGATCTCAGGTTTATGGAATCCGTGAGTTGGATGCCCACGGATTCCACATCCTCCTCTCGCTTTACATGCATGACCGCACATTTGTCCACACCAAACTCCATCCTGATGGCACTACTGAAGGTTTCAGTTACCTTCAGTAGCTCCATCAGTTGCAGATTGTTGGGGGCAAAAAGTTTCAGGTCATCCATGTAAAGTAGGTGAGATATTACCTGACCACCTCTCTTCAACCGATAGCCTAGACCTGAATTCTCCAGCAGTGTACTTAGAGGATTCAAGGCTAGGCAAAACCAAAGTGGACTCAAACTATCACCCTGGAATATACCTCGCTCGATCCTTACAGGTTCGCTATTCCTCTGGGTATGTCGACATCCTGGATAGCGAAGGACCGTACTCCATTGCCTCATACACGACATCAGGAAGGTGCGTAGTGTTGTATCAATTTTATACAATTCCAGCACCCTCATGAGCCATGTATGAGGAACAGAGTCATAGGCCTTCTTATAATCTATCCAACATGTCGACAGATCCTTTCGGGAACGTCGAACCTGTTGGCTAATGGTCATATCGATGAGGAGTAGCTCCTTAGTACCGCGGGACCCATTCCTACATCCATTTTGAGAGGCAGACATGATAGCGTTATTATCTACATGATGGTTAATCTTTGCTCTCAAAATGGATGTAAGAACCTTATAGACTGTCGGCAAACACGTAATCGGTCTATAGTTTTTGGGTTCCGCGGTGCTACCAGATTTGTGGAGCAGGTGGGTAACTCCTGTTGTAAGAAACTCGGGTAGCGAGCCAGACTCCAAGGCGGTCTGATACTGAGATGCCAAACGAGCGTGCGATCTTTGAAACCACTTTATCCAAAAGTTGTGCAGTCCGTCCGGCCCTGGAGATTTCCAATTAGGCAACGGACGGACTGCACGGGCCACATCTTGGGGGCTAATTGTAATTGCCCCCATTTCTGGGATCGGTTCGCATGCTCGTTCGACCTCTCGAGTCCAACCACCTTCAGTATGACTGACAGGCACCGACCAGATGTTACGCCAGAACGAAATCATGGCGTCATCATCCGGAAGGCGCGTGTCAGCCACACCTTGGTCCGGCTGCTCCCAAGCTCTATATACCCACCTTTCATTACTCCGGAATGTGCGATTCTGGGTGTACCGCTCAACCCGCCGCTTATACCTTCGGATACGGTTTGCCCATGCGTACACCTTCTGCTTCAGGAAGTCGATGCGCTCTGTGACACAGGACATATAGTCTCGGGGGCTGATGTCAGTCCCCGAAAACGCCCGTCTCACAAAGCGCATCACTCGAGGGCGAGTGTTGCCCTCCCTGAAGCAGGTTAGTTTGCCGATGAGTACTCTGGCCCCACCAATACGACGCTCGATCCTGCACTGCCAGGCCGGCACAGCTGGTTTTGGTCGTGTAGCTACGTCACTGTTTGGAAATTTGACGTGAGCTACACGACATGCCGCTACAGCCGCGCAGTACATTATCGAGTGTGTATCAGTGAGATCTTCGCAGTTATCAAAATAGTTTGACAACTGCGAATCCAGAGCAGCCACCAGCGCCTTATTCTTATTACACATGGGCAAACGAGGTAATCGCGGCCTAAGTTTAAGCGGCATGTTGCGATACTCCCGAATAGCACACTCCAAAGCACTCCTCAATTCATTGTTAGACTGGGTACTTACATGTGTAACCATGTCAGTGCTCTCCTCGTCAGCGTGATTGGGAAGATGGTTGGACGGTGATACCTGTGAAGGTACCGCCGTCTGCGACGAAGAGGCAATGGCATGGCTACCCATTTCCGTTCGGAGGCGATCAAGTACAGTATCGTCCAACATATGATTACGCTGGATGACCCGCACCTGATCCGTTAGTCGTTGGGCCGAAACGTTGACGGCTGGCTCAAGCACCTGAAACAAAGAGAGCATCCGAACACGGTACGCGGTCAGGTTGTTTCCTCCCTCTGTAGCCCCATAGTATGAGCGCATGACGTTTTCATTGATGGATTGCGTCCATCGCATGCGCTGCACACTTCCGCCGGGAGCTGGGACCCTATCAGAGGCCGGTGGGCCTCGGGGTCCTAAGCCACTCGGCGGCCGGCGTCCTCGCCGTCGACGCGCAGGTGGTGGTGACGTGGGCGGCGAGTAGTACTCGTCGCTCGAGCTCGACGCAGCTGCCGCGGCCGGTGTCACAGCACTCGCAGTGGGGCTGGGTTCCGGCGGCGGCGAGGCGGAGCTGAGCGACGAGGCCGGAGGTGGTAGGCGTGCACGGCGAGCTGCGGCTCTCGTCAACATGGTTGTATGATTTTCATTTCTGCTAGGTTTCGTCTATTTTATTATCATTCATGCTGGTGACATATGTCATCTGTCTGGTTTATGGATTTTTTCTCTTCTCTTCTATGTGGTATTGAGTATAATTATATTGTTTTTAGTTTTTTTAAGTAGTGGAATTTTCCTTAATATTTTTATTGTTGAATTTTGGTTAGAATGGGTCCAGAAATCAATATTTTAAAATTTAAAACTGTGATTGAAAAAAAAAATACGACTTCTGTTGACATCGGGTGTTGCCAGTTTTTACTTATTATTATTATTATTATTTATTTAATTAAACAGAACGGCCGAAGCCAATTACACCATTTAAACACATACAGAAAAACAAAATAAAACAATAGTTAAAAATTAAAAACAGACAAGTCAGAAGTCACGCAGGACTTTTAAGGGGACCTATTTAATAAATATTACACACAGTCATACATTCATCTCACAAAATTTCATACATTCTGACAGTATCATCTTCCATTCTTCACCAAACATATCAAAATCGGTGTTTTTGTCTAGGAGAGCATTAAACGCAGAGAGTGTCCGCGGTATGGGTGATTTGGAGTGAGCAACTGTACGACACGTCGGAACTGCCAGGAGCCGATGCTTCCTGCCACGGCTGTAGTTGTTTGGCACATACAAATTACAGATAAGGTTTTGTAGGTCAGGAGCATCTATAATTCCCCTGAGTATTTTGAATGCAACAATTATCTGATCGCGTAACCTTCTAGCTTCTAAGGAATTGAAACCCAAGCAACCCAGCAGGATTTTGTGGGATATAAAAAAGGATAATAGCCATAAAGCCGTTTATAAAGATTCCTTAGAAATGCTTTTTGCACTTTTTCCAAAGTTAATATATATTGTTTTTCAAAAGGATTCCAAACGCACGCACTTGACTCAAGCTTGCTACGAACTAATGCACCGAAAACAAGTTTGATCACATGGGGACTGTGAAAATCGCGACAGTTTCTTAAAACAAAACCAAGACGTCTAAAGGACTCCTTGGCGGTAGATGTTTATTGTATTCTATATTTGCATAAGTTGACATTTTCAGCCCTAAAACCTTGAACGCAAAGCGTTTATCACGCACAGGAACAGACACCCGCTTATCTAGAGTACTAGAAACCAATACATTAGCGCATATCACAATTGTAAATCTTCTTGGCTGGACGTGCGCCGAGTATTTACGATGCAGTTGGCTTTACCAGAGTGGATGTCTGAAGCAGCGGTGACCATAACAGTATAATGCTGTGGCTATCTGTCCTTTGTTTTACTGGCAGGAGAATAAACACAAAAAACACATAAAAAACATCTTGTCTGTAGCGACATCTATGGTGTCACATAAGAACTAATCCTGCATCGCGCAATTAAAGTTCTCCGCGTGATTAGAATATATAGAACAGCCCGAAATCATCTATCGGGCAGTTGCCCACCAGACTTAACACCCGGCCGGAGGATACTCCCCTTTTCAACGGAGGTATGTGGGACTTTACCCTCTGTTTCACATACCTACTTCCAAACTGGTGACCCCGACGTGATGAACGTCAGCGCAGCCTTCGTGCAGCCACTACTTCGTGACGTCTTCATCGCTTCCTCAAGCTTTCGAGCAGCGTGCCATACATACATATCTATAAATACCGTAAGCTAACACACTAACATTATAAAGGCGGTTTTTTGTTTGGATGTATGTGTGTGTCTCAAACGGCTGGACGGATTTGGATGAAAATTGACACACAGGTAGAGCCTGTCTTGGATTATTATTTAGACAAGTCCTCTCAACTTAAGTCTGATCCTCGTCATAATTATTACATTTAGAGTCCTCATAATAGTAATGATACCTACCTAATTCTATTTCAAATATTTAATAATATCTATAAAATTGCCGTCTTTCAATACGGGTTACTTTGAACTGTAATATTTTCAGATTGATTTTAAATTATAAGTTCAAGTAAACTTTATATTATTTTTTTGAAATTAGGTATTTATTGGTTTCTTTGTGTTTTGTATTACAGGGTCCATAATTGTTTCTATTTTTTATTGTTTATCACCTGACATGTACATTATGGATTGCAATAAAGATTTGAGATAATATCGCAGTACTTATGACCATGAAAGCTAATAAAGATGATGTTTTTTTTTTTTAAATAAAGAATTCCAACGTGGAAACTATGCATTTCAAAAGGCAATATCAATGACGTATACCTACGATTTTCTTCTAACAAAAGAACGATGTGTTCTTAGTTTTTAGAAATTTTGTCTTGTAGCCGCCCTGAGGAGAAAAGTTATCGGTTTTTTTTCATTTATTATTAAGAATATATTTCTTAATAATTTATTAAAATCTAGCCTAAAAGACTAATAAGCAATTAACTTTAACTTATTATTATACGTTATAGGTTTGGTACATAATAGCGTCCTTTAGCACTTTTATATAAGTCCATAGCACTTTCTTAGAGTCTGGTATTAAAACACTTTGTTCATGTGTTATAAAAGAAATTCGTGAGATTAAAAAGAAATAGACCTTCCAATCATTAGCTACAGTTTTAATTCGGTATACATCATCATTATTGCATAGGTACCGGTTGAGACATTGTTTCCACGGTAGAACTCATATTACAAAATAACGCGCGTTTTCTTAGATTTTATACAAAAATGGTTATAAATACAGCGATATTACAGAATACACAAAACCCAAAAGAAACCAATAAATACAAATCACAAAAAAAAAAATGTACCTTTGATATAAAGTTTATTTTAACATAAAATTCCAAGTCAATCCAAAGGTGTAACATTTCAAAGCAACCCGTTTTAAAAAACGCCAATTTCATAGGTAAAGAACTATTCATCATCATCCGAAAGACGTCCACTGTTGGACATAGGCCTCCCCTAAATGACCAAAGAACTATCATCTATTTTTTGTGCATACCTACTACAGTGTAGTACGGCGCGTACTGTTCCACACGTGCTTCAAGGAGATGTCAGCAACTATAGGGTCGAAGCCTACTGGGGCCATGGGTCTGATTCTGAAAGGAAGACCCTGGTACGAAAAGCAACGAAGGAAAAGAAGTGGGTTTTTAGTCAGTAAAAGTCTGATACTATCTCCCGCTCCGCCCGGTCAAGAACGGGGGGATGTAATAAGATGATTTTCCCACTGAAAAAAAAAAGAAACTACAGTGTAGGCTTTTTAACCATAACGTTGACTGGTAGCATTGTTGCATTAAGTCCTCCTATGTACCACTACTGTACATGTACGTTAAATAAATAAATACGATACTTTTCATCCCGGGATTATGTGTAACATCGCTATCAAATATAAATTACATACATATTATAACGTTCGTGGGAGTCGGGAATAGCAGATCCATCTCCGGCCACCGTAGGCGTGGGCTTATGGATGACACTTATGTTAGAGCACCGTCCGCTCGTGCTATATGGACCGAGCCTGGGTCGTCGACAACGTGTATTGTTCCACGCGTGCTTCAAAGATATGTCACGGAAGCCGTAGGGGACCAGCAAGCCCGATGCCTGCTCAGGCCACGAATTCGCTTCAGAAAAGGAAACCTGGGGTCCTGGAACGCAAGGCAAAGGAGGAACATAGGAATGGATTTTATTCAGTAAAAGTCTGACACGCCCTCTTGCTCCACCAAAACTTGAGAAGATGATTTACCACCTTAAAAAAAAACCTATTACAACGAACAGTTTACCATACTTCTCAATTTCATTTCTCTCGCACTCATAATATGCATTTATCGTAATTTATTTTTCCACTTACATTGACAAAATGACCGGTTACCAGCAATCGCATGAGTTGCTACAAATTTTAATGTAATAAAGTTTAACCCACTGCAGTTTGTAGCATCATTAAGATAATCGTTTAAATTCGTACATTATTAACTTTGTTACAATTCGATGCCCAGCAATCACAGTTTTAAATACTGTTGATTGTAGATGAATTAATTTCCTTTTAAGGCAATCCACAGATGCACAACTTTGTGCAACTTTTATATCCGAGTAACTAGCAGCAGGGTCAAAGCCTACTGGGGCCATGGATTTGCTTCTAAAAGGAAAACACGGCCTATATATGAAAGGCAAAGAAGGAACAGGATTGGGTTTTTATTCTGTAAAAGTCTGACACACCCTTCCACTCTGCCCAAAAGCAAGGGACGTCATTGGATGATTTTCCCACCTAAAAAAACCCTGATTATGATATTTTTCATATAATTTGAAGACACTGCGAATAAATTAGTTGCTAGTTACAGTGATGGAACAGTTTTTGATTGTTATACCACTGTGTCAAGTTACTGATTTTGCAACCAGTAACTGCAACACGTCTACCAGCTCCACTCCCTCCCAGCGCGCTATCTTTTGGAAATATGTGGAATATAGTGTAAAATCCTATATGATCATAACCATCAGCATTTCAGCCGAAAGACGTCCACTCTTGGACATAGGCCTCCCCCAAGATTTGCCATAATGAACGGTCCTGTGCGTCTCACATCCATCGGATTCCCGCAATCCTAACCAGGTCATCGGTCCACCTTGTTGGAGACCTTTCAACGCTGCATCTTCCAGTATGCTTTCGCTACTCTAGAACCTTTTGGCCCCAACTGCCATCTGTTCTGCGAGTCCCCCATATTACGTTGGAAAGGCAGAATCGTCTAACCACGGGTGTTTTGTCTGATCCGTGCAACAGCCTGATAGATGAATTAGGGCTGTTGTATATGTTCACATCGCGTGGAGAATTATAATTGCGTGATGCAGGATTTCGTATTTTTAGGGTAAAAGGAAAAAAATGAACCCTTATAAGCTCACTTTGTTGTCCGTCCGTCTGTCTGTCTGTCTGTCTGTCTGTCTGTCTGTCAAGATCCTTTACTTTGTGAACGCGTGGAGGTATCGAGTTGAGATTAAAACCATATACTCAGGTCTGTGGTCCCTTGAAGTTGTGAAAAAATTAAACTTCTAAGTTAGCGAAAAAAAAAGATACGACCGTTTATGTCGCAAAAATCGTAAATTTTACACTCCTAAGGAAATCGAAAGTCATAGGGTATTTCCCGTTGACCTAGAGCCCTGAAATTTAGCATAAAGCAATGTCTTATAGCACAAGCTTAGGATTAAATATGAAACTTGCAAATTTGTAGATGAGTCAAAAAACAAAAAACTTTTTTCTATTCGGAAAGATCTTCGAGACTCGATTCGGGAATTGAACTATTTACATAAGTTATTTTGTACAAACCCTCAGTGTGCGAGCCCGATTCGCACTTGCCCAGTTTTTCTTCTTATGTAGCGACATGGATGTTGCTACAACCTAAATCTTGCTCGACGCCAAACATGGAAACCGTAAAATAGTCCTTTTGGTTGCTGGTTGCTGCAAGCTGCAACTGTAAACTACAGCTCGTCGAGCGACTTCATTCTCTCCCCGTTCCCAATCTTCCTCAACGTCAATCGCGGCAATCGTAAACTACTCAATTTTGTTGTTGCAACCGGCAACCGTTAACAGAAAAAAAAAAAACGTCTGTGGACGGCCTAAAGCAATAAAAAGCTTGTAAAATTCGTTCATAATAATTAATTACTACCAACAAGACAACTACGTAATGGATTGGATACATATTTTTAAAACCACAGCATTGACTTACATTCGGATTTAATACACGAACTGCTCCGCATACCGCCTCAGCTTGCATGATTGGAATTTAATTGAACCGTTCCGTTTTCATTATGACTCTCGTTTGAGAACATTTTTCACAGGAATGTGTCGACGTGTCGGTTAGGGGACATGGGCGATAAATTGACTGGCCTGTTGGTCTAGTGGTTAGTGGGCCTGACTGCTATGCCAGGGGTCGTGGGTTCGATTCCCACCCAGGACAAATGTTTGTGTAATGAGCACGATCATTTGTTCTGTGTCTGGGTGTAATTTATCTATATATGTATGTATATAGAAATATATAAGTATGTTTGTCAGTTGTCTAGTACCCATAACACAAGCTCTGCTTAACTTGGGACTAGACGGCGTTGTGTGATAGTTGTGGAATATTATTATTATTATTATGTGATGTATTATGTTGTGATGTTTATGGAACTGTGACGAGTATATTCAATACGAATAGGAGATTTTATTTAAAAGACTTGTTGTTGTGCTTCGCTTGCGTGAATGCAGAAAATTGTCCCAAGGGAACATGATTTTGGGATAAAAATTATCCTTTGTGATATTCCAGAACCTGATCTCTCCGTGTACCAAGTTTCATCGAATTTTGTTCAGACGATCGAGCGTGAAGAAGTAAAAAACTTACATACACACAGACACTTACAATGGAGATTGGGCACTTATAGATTCACTTTTTGATACGTATGGCCACTTGAGTTATTGTATAATTCATAACTATTATTTTCATTGATTTTTTACTTAAATTCATTGAAATCATTTGTGGGGTTTCTATTTTAATTTTAATTAGTATTTAATACAATAAATACGTCATTTGTTCCATTATAGTGAAGCGACTCCTTTCTCAGTTATAATCGATCGATTAAACATTAACGTAAATCGTGGGTAAACCAAAATATCTACATTCGCAACTAAAACATATTAAGAGTTGTAATTATTATTTTTCTTTAAATATGTTAATATTTCTTTCGTTAAAAAGCAATTTCTGGGCAAAAATAAAACAATTAAGATATAATTGATAATGTTATAACGTCGTAGTCAATTGATGTGTCACAACACTATTTGATGAAATGTCAAACAAAATATCGTTACCGTGTTAACTGCCGGCAAACCAAGAATATTGTTTTTAGCTTTTCTCTGCTAACAAATGTAAATTCGTGTTGAGTTTTAGGATTCTTCCACGTTCATTTACTACATCGAGCGATTTGACTCTTTTTGTGTGGCTGTGAAGTAAATTGTTAGAACGTTTTTACGTCCATGGTGATTTAATCTGGATTTAAAACAATATGTGGCGCTGGTTGTGTGTGTTCTCTTTTATTAGCACATCCACTGCCTAGCCGCCAAATCAGAGAGGCCACTGATTCCATGGCCCGGAGGCAGGGTTTCAAAACGAATTGTTTTGAGATGTAACATAACCTCAATATTTAATTATTTTTTTTTTTCAAAAACCCCTACATATATCACTTTGAATTTAACCTGGTTTTATAGCATGACGCCCCTTTTTTGTGTCTAATTTTTACCACTATACTGTGTCAAAAGTTGCGCAACCAAGTGTCATAGTAACTTTTATAATACTTTATAATATAAGTGAAAAAGCCCTAAAGTACTAAAAAAAAGCAATCTAAAGTACGGCGTCGAAAAACTTCTCCACATCGCTGTCGACTGGTAATGTACCCAAAAGACTGGCGGCATTGCCACGCTGAATGGCAATGCTTATCCTTTGTCCGAAGTAAAAGCCAGCCCTTGGGTCACGCGAAGTGTCAACAAGGCGTTTTGAAAGTTCTTTTTTTTATTTTTATTTTGTAAGTTAGTTTTCATTACGTTATTATTAGATTTAAATGTATATATAAATTAATAAAAATAATAATAATTTCCGTATAGAAGTATGGATAGGAATATAAGTGTGATTTGCGAAATAAATATCATTTGTAGTGGCAATGCTGACGTATATTATGATGAATCAGAAAACTAAGTGTGGCATGTATGCGAGACGCACAGGACCGTTCATTGTATTTTTCAATTTAAATCAATTTTCTTTGTAAAAACTCATCGAAAGAGCTTTGAAATTTCAAAATGTGTTCGATATGGGAGGATTTGATACATGTGGAATCCTGGAGGAGCGATGGCCTGATGCTGCGCAAGCTAGCGACGTGAACCTCCGCCACGCCGCTCCTTTGATAATTACCATTCCACTGCGCTCACGAAGTAGCAGATTCTGGACTAATTGTGATCCATTGGTGTAATTGCTGCAAGGCGTTCCAATGTGAGGATAAAACAATAAATAAATAAATTGTGGCGACACTTGAGGAAGACGATGTCCAACAGTGGACGTCTTGCAGCTGAAATGATGATGATGATGACGATAAACTTTATTAATAATTTTCCTGAATATTAAGTGATATTCCTGGATTTTAATTGACCTTCCTGGATATTAAGTGATCTTCCTGGATATTAAATGATCTTCCTGGATATTAAATAATCTTCCTGGATGTTAAGTGATTTTTCTGGATACTAAGTAATTTTCCTGGATATTAAATGATCTTCCTGGATATTTTTAATATCCTGCCCATTATTATTCAAAAATAATTTACAAAATGACTGAACCTTTTATTTTGCATTAACTACCTAATTACAATTTAACGTGATATAAATAACCCCTAAACATAAATAATCACCTTAATTACTCCCAGTTTATTTGTTAAATCAGCAAAATTGTATACGACCTTGGCTTTTGGTAACATTAGGGGTAATTTAAGGCACACAATCATATGATTAGCGTACAATGTTGTAATGTCGTTAAAGGTCAAATTATTTGGTTTTGTGGTTAGATTAATACCGGTAATTTTATAAAACGTATATTGTTCTTAATCAGTATTTGGGGAGAAATAGTATCAATAATATGAGTTATTTTCATAAGTATCAGGGTAAAATAACTGTTAAATATTGTTATTATTCTGGTAAGTACAAATACTTCAAAGAAAGCATTTATTTTATTTGGTTAATTGTGACTGAGTTATTTTTAATGACTAAAACCCACTCTTGTTCTTTCAGTTGCACTATGCGCACCAGAATCGCAGTGATTCTTTTGAATACCTGCTGCCCAGACAAGACAAACCCAGTAAAAAAAAATCGTGCCAGCAAAGGAGGAGGCCGCATGCGCACGCGCGAGGTAATGGCCCTCGCGTCCCAGCCGCTAGGATTCCGATCTCGATTTCCGGCCACCGTAGGCGCGGGCTTGCAGACGGAGAGCAATGGGTACCTCGCCGTCCGAAAATCCGGTAACCGTCCGGACCTAGCCCAAGTCGTCGGCGGCGCGCAGTGTTCCACGCGCGCTTCAAGGAGATGTCAACAACCGTAGGGGCCCAAAAGGGTCCGGCAAAAAGGAACAGGAGTGGGTTTTTAGTTAGTAAAAGTCTGACACGCCCTTCAGCTCCACCCAAGAGCCAGGGGTGCCAAAAGATGTATTTTGCACCTGAAAATACATCTTCTATTTCAAAAATCGGTATCTACTGATACTGATTTTGTAGTATTCGAACTCATTTACTTAATTAATACCGATATTTACCACTACTATAGGTATTTCAGTACTCACGCAAGCCCAGTTTTATTCACAATCGTTATGCAAATTAGTTGGGAACGCGGTAAACACCACGTAATCTGTATCAAGTGCCGCATAATTGAAGAAAGTGTGCCCCGGTATTAGTTTTAAGTATGCCGCAATGTTTTTTAACAAGCGAAAGTATGCTCTTTCTATATTGTGTTTTAGTTTGAACATTTTTAGTTTGAAAAATGTTGTGGAAACTCGAGATAATTCTTCACTGTGTGTTGGCATGGAGTGACACTACCTTTCTTCGTCTTTATGCACGTTTACACAATTTTATTTGAAATACACGTGATTTTATTTGTAGTTGTACACATTCTAGTTGTTAGTTGGCTAGGATTCTAGACAAGTAAGATAACTAATGTGAAGTAGTGTTATTTGTAAAAAAAATATGATATGACTGAAGTAAAACATAATTATTATTGTTTAATTTAGTACTCTTTTCTTATAATTGTAAACTTCAATTTATTATGCGCTAGATTTTGTTTCTGAAAGTAAACAATTTATTATGCACTAGATTTTGTTTCTGAAAGTAAACAATTTATTATGCACTAGATTTTGTTTCTGAAAGTAAACAATTTATTATGCACTAGATTTTGTTTCTGTAAGTAAACAATTTATTATGCACTAAATTTTGTTTCTGAAAATTCAGCTGTATAGACACTGGAAATATAATACTACACAAGACATCACAATCGCTAGGAATCAATATGTAAATAATTAAAACAACCACATACAATAAAAACAAAAGTACAATTTATTATGCACTACATTTGGTTTCTGAAAATAAACAATTTATTATGCACTAGATTTTGTTTCCTAAAGTAAACGATTTACTATGAGCTTATAGTAAAAAAAAATCCAAATGAACATACTCCAGGGATAAAATTATTCTGTGTGCTATTGTAAGATATGGTCTACCTGTGCGTCAAATTTCATCCAAATCCGTCCAGCCTTTTGAGAGTGAAGAAGTAACAAATATTCACCAAACAAACACACACTTAAAGTACTTTTGCCTTTATTATGTTTAGCGTAAAAGTGTAGGCGGAGGTGCGGGATTTGTTACGGCTACAGAATTATCAGAAAGAGTTACCGTGGCTCTGGAGCGAAATGGCAACTGAAGAAACACAGGTAGGTATTAGTCAGCAAGTCTGATACTTCCTGCCCCTCATCCAGAGCGAGAGGAATGATTTTGAACCAATTTCAAAAATGAGGAGGTTATATGTTCGGCCAATCTTTCAAACTATCCTGCAGCAAGTCTACATTTTTTTTTTAGAGTAAAAAGAAGAAAGAAAGAAGAAGAAAGAAAATGAATTTATTTTGTCACAACGCAAGGCACACAAACAATATTTATGTAAATACGAAACCAAACAAAAGAGAACAACAAAAGAAAAAAACAAAAATATAATTGTGTGCCTCATGGCTGTGCCAAAATCGGTCCAGTTCAGCATGATTGCCAAACAACTAGTGCCTGACGCTGTGACGCGGTTGTGACGTAACGGACGGAAAACAGTTTTGTAGTGTAATATATAGCGGTGATGCGTACATAAATAATATAATACATCATAATAGAACATTGATAATTAGAGAAATGTGTTAAGTGTAATAAATAGTTTAATAGTTTTATCAAGTACATTATACATGTTTGTTAGAACAGTGATCCCCAAACTAGACGTTAGTCTGTATCTTGGGGATCAGAAATAGTCATAAGATAATGTATATGTTTGTATATAGTGTGATGTGAAACAACCTTTAAAACAGTTTAGAATTTCAATTTCGAAAGTCGATATGCATTTAAGTGGAAGTTGCGGAATCATTTGCTCCATTAATAGCAGAATCGTCTCAAAACTTCTTTCGTTAATTTATATTAATATATATGTATATATATTATATTAAATATATATGTATGTGTATTTTAATTATATGTATACTTTTTTTTTCTTTCTACTCTTGTTTTTCGTATAACATTTTCTTTTTATGCACCTACCATATTGTCTCTTCACCACTCTAGGTTGACTGGTAGAGAATGCCTCAGGCATTAAGTCCGCCTTTGTAATTTATGTTGCATGAAGAGAGAGAGAGAGAGAGAGAGAGAGAGTTGTTTATGTTGTATTCCAAAACAAACACTCTATCAATCTTTTAAAACCACACAAACATTTTAAACACCTAATTAGAAGTTTCATTAAAAGCAATTACACTCATTTTGTTTGGGCAACAAAATCAACAGCACCGCCCTTAATCTATGCGAGACTAAATGAAAATTTCAAAAGGAAAATTATTAGCTTGTTAAGGCGAGGAAGATTCATTAGAGGGTGTCAGGTTCGTGACGAAATCGCTGAAACTGGTGTAGCGCGGTAACGACGCCTTAAAAACAATTGAGGACTTTGCAAATTGTAAGGTAGCTTTATTCTGTATTTTGAGGTAGATTTTAAATACCAACTGTAAAGCGAATGGTGAGTAATTATATCCGAAGATAAACATAGCAATTTTATAAAGTAAGAACATATTTTTTATACATAAAACATATATATATATAGGAATAAATGAGATTTCTATCATTATATCACAGGATCACCTCGTATAACAACGCTCTAGGTTGGAAAGAGAAGGCGTGCGGACGTGTTCACCTCTTTCCTTCAGTTGCCCTTTAGATTCTAGGGCCACCTTTTAAAACGTTCCCGCAGCCAGAAAAACTGCGATTCAATGCAGCCAGATGTAGTCCAACTCTAAAATCTCCTGCGTAGATTCTTGTTGATCTTCGATGAAATTTACGGCCAGTAGTTTCGTCCGCGTAGAAGTCGAAATTTATCAAATGAGAACATACTCCCGGAACAAAAAGTGTGTCCTAATCCAGGACGTTGTTTATTCGTGCCAAATCCATTCAGCTGTTGAAGCGTGAAGACTCTCTCCCAAATCCCAAAATTATCCACGAAAATTTGTCATAATTGGTAAATTCATAATTGAATCAATCATTCAATCATCAACAATTATTGCTACTGTAGAATACTACGTGCAGTGTTTTTTTTTGACCGCCATTAATTCATTCATAAACAATAGCCATGAATTGAGTGACATTTTGGGATACAAATAAACGCTAATAACTCTTCTGTTTATGAATATTATTTATTGAGACTTTATTTAAATAATAACTAGATTTTTTCTAATAAGCCCTTTAAGTATTTGTACTAATTAAAAATTTGTGGTGTATATATAATTCTACTATACATTTGTCACCTATCTTTTCCTAAACGGCTTGACCAATTTGGATGAAATTTTGTATATATTGAGTGGAACTGAACAGTTTGAAAATAAAATTGAACCCGGTAAAAATAAAAATTGAGCCGAAACCAACTCGCAGAGGCCCGTTAGTCACTTTTAATGAAATGTGATACCAACCGACGATTTATCCCTGTACGCGCTATGCTAGTGCACCCAATGATAAGTTTATTATTATTATTGTTAATAGACATTATGCCACCAACAAACAGCTCTACAACATGGGACTAGCAAGCGACCCGACTTGCCGGATCTGTGGAGAGGCAGAGGAGAATATGCTACACTTACTGTGCAGCACTAGGCTCCAAAAGACTAGAGTATCTGGGCCAACCATTTCCTAGACCAGAGGACTATAGGCTCAGCCCCATCAAGGCCATACTGGGACTCATGACGAAGGTGCACGGAGGGCTGGGGTTTGAGTAGAAGGGAGGGGGACTAGCACAAAAGATCCAGAAGGGTCGAAGTGCTCTGGTTTTAAGGCCAGCCCCACATCAAGATAAGATAAGATAAGATTGTTAATAGACAAATAAAATTTCTATATAATCATTATTCACACAATAAATTTGAGGTACCAAATATCTATAAAAACCTAAGATTCTAAATTACTAGCGAGGTATTATATTACCTTCGGCAGTAAGTCCTGCAAGCCGTTTTAATTCGCTTCGTATATAAATCAACGTTCAAGCTGGGCCCTAAATTAGGACCAAATTACACAAGCCTGTTGAAAATTAATTAAAGCAAAAGTGTAATTAAACCTGCCACTAATTGGGGAACGTAAAAAGGAATAGTAGCTGTTGACATTACAAATCAACCTTATTGTTTCTCTCTTTCCGAAAAAAAAAGATCTACAAGGTTATGCTTCGAATGCTGAGGTCCGTCTGTAGATGGGAACAAACGAATAGAAAATTCGTAGCCAAGTTCATATCGTTCAAAATAATAGAATGAAAGTAATTGTTTTTACAATGTTTATCGCTACATCCTGTAGTTTTATGGAATAAATGTTAGCCAAGTTACATTTTTTGTAGAACGAGCGATCGACTCAGGCGCGTCAACATCGCTACCAACTTATGGTTTTCTAATATCGCTTACGCGCCGAGGTGTTATCGATTGTAGAGGGAGATCCGGAATTAAAATTCAATATCTTTTTATTTCACATAGGCCTACTTCCGCACTAGCTTCTGACGTTTTATAAGTTTCCATACTTATAAAACGTCAGAAGCTAGTGCAGTGTTCCAAATTGATAGTTTCCTATGTAGAAGAACCGGCAAGAAATTACATGGTTACTCTTTTTAGGGTTCCGACCACAAAAAGAAAAAACCAAACCCTTATCACTTCACTTCACTTTGTTGTCCGTCTGTCTGTCAAGACCCTGTATCTTAGGAACGCGTGGAGGTATCTAGTTGGAATTAAAACAATATACTAAGCTTTGTGATCCCTTTAAACTGTGAAAAACTCTAATTTCTAAGTTAATGAATAAAAAGATACAGCTATTTATGTCGCAAAGGAATCAGAATTCATAGGGTGCTTCCCGTTGACCCAGAATCCTGAAATTTAGCATAAAGCAAGGTCTTATAGCACAGGTATAGGAATCGATCTGAAAACAGTAAATTTGTTGTTATCTAAGTCACAAATAAAAAAAAGAAATTCGGGAAAGAATCTTCGAGACTCCATTCGGCAATTGTAGTTACCGGAACCCTCAGTTTTTAAATTTCTGTGTGAATGTAATTATCGAGCGAGAGAAGTTACGCCTACTGTCCATGGACTGTACGATGACACGAAGTTGCCGCTTCGTCGACAGAATTTCATAATTTTGTATCTAAGCTGTAAGCAGGCGTACACTAAGCGCATAATAACAAATACACGTCTATGAAGCTACGCGGCCGTGGACAGTAAGCCTTATTTAAAGATATCCCACTTCAAAAACATAGGTTTAACCTCTGTGTCATCATCATCATCTTCCTGTCCTTGTCCTTGTCCCATCTTATTTGGGGTCGGCGCAACACGTTTTTTTCTCCCATTCTATCCTGTCAACCGTCATGCTATCACTAACTTCCTTTTCTTTCATATCACTGTTCACACTATCCATCCATCTTTTCTTTGGCCTCCCTTTTCCTCTCCACCCATCCACATATATACCCATAACTCTTTTAGCTTCATGCGTTTCATCTCTCCTCTTTACATGACCATACCAAGACAAACGATTCCCCTTCAACTTTTCAGTTACTGGCACCACTTTCAAACTTCCTTTAATATACTCATTTCTCACTTTATCCATTCTCGTCACACCACACATCCATCTCAACATTCTCATCTCAGCTATGTGCAATCTTTTTTCATCCGTCTTTTTCACAGACCAACATTCTGATTCATACAGTATGACAGGTCTTATCACGGACTTGTAGATTTTACCCTTCAACTTGGGGGGCATCCGTGGGTCACAAGTTGGTCCAGTGACCTGTCGCCATTTCATCCATCCTGAATTTATTCGATGTGATACGTCTCTGTGTCAATATTATAAAATTGTATCCAAATCTCGGACTTGGTATTATTACAGCAATCACAGTTATTCATATAGATTAACTTTTCATCTGTAAATTGTACTAAATAACAGGAAAAAATACCAGGGAAGGGGGGAGGGAAGCCGCAGCCAAGTAACGCATTTCGAGGTTGGTATGTGGATGGGAGACCTTAAATGTTAAGCCTCAGCTGTCATTTGTAGACCTTTGACAGTCATCACAGAGTTATAACACAAAATAGGTACAGAAGTCAATCTACATACAAAGAGCGCTCGAGCATCGCACACATAGACACCGCTCACGGACACAATATCTCGGCTCAATTTAGCTCAATGCGAGCTCGAATAGCACTCGAGCTGTCGTTTGAGACAAGCGTTTATGAACTTTTTTGTGGAAAAATGGATCAATCAAAAAAACCTTATTCTAACTGTTCAGTGGACGGTTGTTTAAATTCATCATTAAACAGTGAATTGACGTTTTTTAGGCTAGCTAGTTGTTTCAGAGAGGTAAGTAGATATTTGCTTGTATTTTGATGGTTTATTTTAACGTAACACAGAACAGGCTCGGCGCCGAGAAAGAGAAGATGATTTTTTGGCCATGTAATATTGTTACAATTCAGATTAGGACCTTAGCCGAGCACGAGGTATTAGTAATGCCCTAAATATAAACTTGGAAAAGTACATATTAATTGGAAAATTCACTTTGATACTTGTACAGTTCCGAACCCATGCATGAGATCCATTAGGCCATCAACAAGCTACCCAAATCAATTACAAACATTAACCCTTTACTACTCGCGTCTAAACGGTCAACAATCACGTCCACCTAACTTAATCAGCATCATTCCATTGACAAACAATTACGGCAGCGTGGTTTCCCGACACGGCCAATTTGCCATGAGGGAGTGAGCGGCCGATTGACGTACATTTGCATGACAAAGGCTCTTGACGGCCGGCCGGCTGCCGTTTCTCACGTAACGACGAATCGCGGTGACGAAATGACATGACGTACAAAACGGCCACTGGAATTTTGCCCATTTTTCGCCAGCCGGTGACATTTTGCTGTTCGGTTTTTTGAACGTGTCATCGCGATTTTACGTTTTTCTTTTTTTTGTTGATACTTTTTTGGCATTTGTTTTTCGTAAACTTTTCGGATTTTTGTTCTTATTGCAGTGAAAATGTTATTCGGCGCGCTGAGTAATTTATTTTGTGAGTATTGAATGATACTGTGCCGTCACGCTCGCCTATGTAACGCTTTAATTTTTTTTTATAGGATAAACGAGTGCTTGATTGCGATCCCACCTGATGGTAAGCAGTCATGCAATGGTTGATGGTGAAGCGCACTAGTTAATTAAGAGCCTATTCACTCTAGCCTTGAAGACACTTGAATTATAATCAGACGGGAAAACCGCAGCAAACAAATTGTTCCAATGCTTCGGTCCTTGCGGTATAAACAACAAGGCGATAAGCGTTTCACCTTGTTATTTATACCGCAAGGACCGGGCCGTAAAGGTGTCAACAACATAAAGGTTGCCGTACGTCGAATTGTCCGATGGTAGATTGGTGATGGCGGAATCAAGTCATGTAATTTCTGCGCACACTTTCCAAAATGCATTCCGTAAAATAACGAAAGGTTGGCTACCCTACGCCTGTACTCCAGGCTTTGAAGATTGGTCTTAACCAAATCTGGACTGGCTTACAATTTCGATTACGATGTTGTATTATTAACCTTACCTTGACGAAGTTTCTGTAGTGTAGGCTCATGCACACGCTTTTTTGTGTACTATTGTTTCAGGGTAGGTTACGTTCCCAAAGTGGGAGCAGATATTTGTGCACTAGATTCTGAGAATTTATAAGATATGATTTGTAATTTTGATACCCAACTTAAAAAAAATATCACGTCTGTTTATTTATGATTAAGACTGTGGTAGTCTAGTGATGACGGTCTTGATTTAGGACTCAAACCCAGCCAGGCATATACATTACTTTGTGCAATTTCATCACCACTACTCTCGAAACGGTGAAGGAAAACATCGTGAGGAAACCGGTATGTCTTAGAACCAAATATTCGAAGATACGTGGTATTCATCAACCTGCACTGGGACCGCGTGCTGGATTACTGCCCATAGATTATACATTTACGACCTTTGGAGGTAAGCTGAACAGAGAGTAGAGTCCCGCATACCTCCGTTGGAAAAGGAGGATCTTCCGACCAGACGGGTGTTTTATCCGGAAGGCAACCGGATATAGTTCCGACTCACCTAGAACTATCCGGCATTCAGTTCCGACCCACTGGAACCAACCTAATCCCGGCAGCCAATGGTTTGGTGGAGAGACTATACAGCCAGCTGAAATCCACCATTACCGTCTGGTTGGAGGATCCTCCCTTTTCAACGGATGTTTGCGGGAATTTACTCTCTAGCGGTTCAGCCTACCTCCAAACGCCCCCTCTCCTATAGGGAAGGGGGTTGAGTCCAAAAAATTCGCTGATATGTGACATCCACACACCCACGCTTGGGTTACGGTCCTTTTCCTCTCCTAGAAAGGAGACCTGAGTTCCAGTAGTAGAAAATTAAAAGGCTGATTATGCTAAGCTGTTTATATATAAAGTTTATCGGTTAACCTCATTTAAAAAAAAAAATAACGGATTAAACAAATTCTGAAGTAACCAATAACCAATCATTTTGTTTTGAAGAAAATTTCTTTAATGATGCCTTAATCTATACCTACACTGAATCTTTGCTCACATTCATCACGTAATAAATACATTTGCTCACCTTCTACCGCATACTTACACTACTACTGCTCACAATCATACGCTTTTATTACGCACCTATTAACCCAATCATACACTATAAGTGCTCACAAACACGCGCTCATACTACCCACTCATAAACACACATGCTACACACCCACACTACACATGCCTACCACACACACCCTGCTTACAGTTTATAACATGTCAATAAATAAACAAAAAAAAAAGCAGATAAATAAGAATCAATTCAGTACCGTTCACTTGTTGTCTTAAATCATATTTTATTCTATGGAATTAACTAGCCGAACACTGTCTCTTAAAATACAGGTTTATCCTAATTTAAGACGCAGGGTCATAAACTTGATTTGTACAGGTTTACCAACAGCTGTTTTATGTAATAGTACGTACTATCTATATTTTTCTGTGAATAAACGTTTTTTTATTATTTATTATTTTTATTATAGTCTATCCGAGATTTTGCATTGTACTTAGGTACCACAATTCAGTTAGCGTGACGACATCTTCAGTAATCTTCGACAGGCCTGTTGGTCTAGTGGTTAGTGGTCCTGACTACTATGCCGGAGGTCGTGGGTTCGATTCCCACCCAGGACAAATGTTTGTGTGTTGAGCACGATAATTTGTTCTGTGTCTGGGTGTAATTTAACTATATATGTATGTATTTAGAAATATATAAGTATGTTTATCAATTGTCTAGTACCCATAACACAAACTCTGCTTAGCTTGGGACTAGACGGCGTTGTGTGATAGTTGTGGAATATTATTATTATATCTCCTAATAGTTTGATACAATATAGTATCACAATTGAATATTGATTCCAATGGAAGGCACCTGTCTTACAGGCTAACAATAGCGTCTATGCCTGTAGCCACACAATGCGATGCAAGCTGTATAGAGGTAGGCAAGTACAGTAGAGAACTAAAGAGACAAGCTATGGAGGCAATGTAGGCAAATTGCACGAGCAGTGGTGGCCTAGTGGTAACGGCCCTGACTTAAAGGTTGTAGGTAGGGTTCAAACCCAGCCAGGTGCATTACTTTGTGTAATTTATTTCATCACCACTGCTCTCAAAACGGTGAAGAAAAACGTTGCGAGGAAACCGACATGTCATAGAACCAAAAATTCGAAGATATGTGACATCCAATAATCCGCACTGGGCCCACGTGGTGGATTACGGCCCATTTCCTCTCCTAGAGCGGAGGCCTGAGTCTCAATAGTAGGAACATTACAAGGGCACATTGACATTCTGTGAGCATTGATAGTGGTCGTTCAATTACCAAACTGGATTGTCAACGTGAAATTTCAGTAGCGCACGTCAATGCGTTTTTTTGAGGGTGAAAATAGGGTGAAAAAGTGGTGGTGGGGCTGTTTTTTTCTTTTAGTTGGGAAAACCCTCTAATGACAAATCTCGCTCTTGGGCGGAGCGAGAGATAGTTTCAGACTTCTACTGACTAAAAACCTACTCCTGTTCCTTCTTTGCCTTCGTTCCAGTTCCCCGGGTTTCACTTTCACACTACCTGTGGCCCCAGTAGGCTTCGACTCTGCTGGGCCCTACGATTTGCTGACATCTCCCTGAGGCCTGCGTGGAAAAGTACGTGCCATCGACGACTTGGGCTTGGTCCGGACGGTTATCGCACGGTCGGACGCCGAGCCACCTATTACCCGTCCGCAAGCCTGCAATCGGGAACGGAATCCCGGCGGCGGTTGGGGCGTGAGGACCGTTGCCTCACGCGAACGGCCGCCTCCTTTGCTAGCATTAGGTACTGCTTCGCAGAAGGAGGCGACCGCCTCCCACTCCTCCTCGCTCCGGACCATGGCCTGTATCAGGACCCGGCGCAAGAGATCATCGCCGCCTTCACGATACCATCAGGATTATTATACTCTATTCTATTATAAATATAAGATTTTTATCGCCTGTAGAATATCACTATGCCTTCATCCAAAGCACATGGATAAAATATCTGGCATTGCAACACATTTGTCTGTTTTATAGATGCACAGAAAGTTCCAAGTCTCAAAAATAATTGTGGATCTTCCGTAACTGTTAAATAAAATAAGGTGGGATGTAAATAATGAAGACAATCGAATTGCTAAAGCTTTGGGGCTTTATGTGCGAGCATTGGGTGCCACAATGATGTGTTTGTTCGAAGTATTAAAATTGTGTACCTAAATAAAAGCATCATGTACAGGCGGTATCTTAAATTTTTGACTGGGTGATTGCACAGAACACAATAATTTTCTATGGAGCTCCCCACCTCCTCGAGCCTCCCGAGAGCTAGAGAGGGAAGGATACTGATCGGCTCGCGTTTGACCACCTGGTTGTACCTAATAATTTATTCACTCAAGAAGAAGAAAAGAACTTCAGTTGGGATTGCAGTCAAGCGCTGGTTTATATTAATTAAAAAAAAAAAACACATTTGTTGTTTGGGACCCCACTTAAATATCTATTTTATTCTGTTTTTATTAATTTTATTTCTTGTTATAGCCGCAACAAAATGATATAGGTGATTTTATTTTTAAGCAAAAAAGTAGTAAATTGATCTCTTCCAACATAAAAAAAAAACAAAATTCGAACAGAATGCGGTTTACAGTGTTAATACTCCAACGGTTAACCAAAGATTCAAAGCATTTTATTTCAAATAATCCATTTACAGGCACTTTTGAAAACCGATGTGACAATTCTAGATTGGCGCTGGCTAATAACCGGTTTCACCGAGCCTTTCAATCGAACTTCACTGCACGGCGAGTATTTCAGACAGGGAAGCGAATGACTAGCCGGAGGGTATCTGTTGCAAAGTTTCGGACTGTTAACCGATTTGTGTACCGAGATTTAGGTGTTAACGGGCATACGTATGAAGAGAATTCCAGCCGGTTTGCTGTGCTCGTATTTTTGTCATCCAGTGACATCACTCGTTCTTGGACGGAGCGTGAGGACGTGTCAGACTTTTACTGACTAAAAACCCACTCCTGTTCCTTCATGGCCTTTTATACCAGGGCTAAATCTTTCAAAAGCAGACCCTTGGTCCCCGTAAGCTTCGACCCTGCTGGGCCCCTAAGGTGTGCTGAAATCTACTTGAGGCGCGCGTGGAACACTACGGTATTGAGATCACGTCGAGATCCGATACAAATATATAATACCACACTATCAAGGTATCCGGGGTTTTAAATATCCGAGATCTGCAAAGTATTGTTCACGATATCTTCAAGACATCCACGTACTTGCCTAAATTTTTTTTTTTAATCATTCAATGACTTCTCCCGATCTAGGGCGCGTTAGACTTTTACTGACTAAAATCACATCTAGGTTACTTCTTTGCCTTGCGTTCCACGACTCCGGGTTTCCTTTTCGGTAGCCAACCCATGGCCCAGTAGACTTCGGCTCGGTTAGGCCCTTGCGGGTTTTGCTGCATTTCGTATCGTCACCGCCGATCGCCGGTCCCACGAGGACACACAACTACAAAGCTAATTTTGTCCTTCTACCGTACTCATATTTCTCATGGCTGTCATTTTCAAGATTTTCGGGACTGGTAACTACGGAACCCTACTCTGTGTGTGACCCGATACGCACGTGGACATTTGTTGGTGTGACGTCATTTGTGTTGAATTTGGAAATTATCCCACGAGAGCTGTACTTCCGAGATAAAAAGCATTAACCTAACTTTCACAAATCCGTTAATCTATATCTATATATATAAAAAAGGAGAAACTGACTGACTGACATATCAACACATACTGGGTCTAGCTGGGAAGCTGCTGGCAGAAGCTAGTATATCATAAAAGGAGAAACTGACTGACATATCAACGCACAGCCGAAACTACTAGGACGAGGAGCGTGAAATTTTGCACAAGGTTTTCTTTTATGACATAGGCGAGTACTAAGAGAAGATTTTTCAAAATTCTCCTCTTGAAGGGATGAAATGGGGGTCCAAAGTTTGTGTGGCGAAACCTACCTGCACACGAGCGAAGCCGCTAGCAGAAGCTAGTCTATATATAAAAGGAGAAACTGACTGACTGACATATCAACGCAGAGCTGAAACTACTAGAACGAGTAGCGTGAAATTTTGCACAAGGTTTCCTTTAATGACGTAGGCGAGCACTAAGAGAGGATTTTCCAAAATTCTCCCCTAAGAGGATAAAAAGGGGATCAACTTTTTGTATAAAGAAACCTTTTTTCATGCGAGCGAAGCCACTGGCAGAAACAAGTTACAAATAATTATTTAACAACGTTAAAAAGCTTCATCCCCTTACCTCCATATACAATTCATAATTGAGTATTAAAGTAAAATAATTAACACCGCTTAGTATTCTGAGCGCACAGCATTTGATGACAAATGGGAGTTCTTAGCCCTTGTCAAATGGGCACGTTCCAGCCGTGTAAATTAGTTATGAATGAAACACGGCGCATGGAGTTGTACAACGTGTAGTTTAAAGTTAAATTGACACGATTTTTTCGGGTAATCATCCAATGACTTTGAGGCGCGTGGGACACTTCACGCCGTTGACGACTCGGGCTCGGTCCGGACGGTTACCAGACGGCCGAACGGTGAGCTACCCATTGCTCACCGTCCGTATACCCACGCCTACGGTGGCTAGAAATCGGGGTCGATATTCCAGTGGCTGGGGCGTGAGGAAGTCTGTTCCCTCACGCGGAGCATCGCCGTGTCCATAAGGAGGTGGCCCTCCTTATGGACACGGCGATGCTCCGCCCAAGAAGGACTTCACCTGCGTGATAGTAGTAAATTATGTTAAGGGAACATACTCCCGAGATACCATGGTGTGCCAAATAAACATATTTTCTTTCTTTCTTTCTTTCGATAAAAAATATCATATGTGCTCGAAATTTGGTGCTCGTGTTCTATATTCTAGAACATGATCTGTTAAGCGCTTCGAGCGTGAACTAGTAGCAAACATACACACACACAAACTTTCGCCTTTTAATATAAGTCTGATGGCCCGTTCCACCAATGTAAATTAGATATGAGTGATACACAGACCTTGGAGTTATAAACCGTGGAGTTGGAAGTTAAATTGGCTGTTATGGAAAGTTAATTAAAGTGAATTACGGTAGTAAATTTAGTTGCGGGCAACGCTACGAGTGTGCGGTCCTCGTAGCATACCTGATCAGCTACGAAATTCGTAGCTACGAGGCGTAGTATTCATACTTTTTTTTTGCTTTTTTTATATATAGCCTCTTTTTTATAATGTGAATGTGAGAACACTGTAGATTCCACGAAGTCTTAGATTACTCCCTGTTACGACTCACTTTTTTATTATGATTATTTTAATTGTGTTTTTCGGTACAATATTGACTGTTCTACACTGTTCTTACATATTATCTATTAATACTGTAATATGGAAATATTGTAACATCACCCACTTTTTTTAAAATAGTAACCATAGAGTTTCTTGCCGGTTCTTCTCCATAGGACACGACCAATTTGGAACCGTGCACTAGCTTCTAGGCCTATGTGAAATAAAAATATTTTGAATTTAAACGTATTATATTGTAAGCATAGCCACTAGATTAGGCTACGTCCCGTTCAATTTTAATTGTTGCATACATGCATGACACGCAGCCGTTGCCTGCATCCACAGCCGGGCGTGATTCCGAGGCTGCACGTACTGCCAGTCGCAAATCTACGACTCAATCTAATATGAGCGCTATCGGCTCCGAGTAGCGATTATTTCGGACTTGTCTAAACAGGTTGCGTCACACGTAGTTACGTCACGCCATCACCGCAGCACTACTGATTTGCGATCGGCAGCGGCTGCAGGTCACGCCAGTACTCGCAGCCGAAGCTCGGCAGCACTCATGCAGCCGGCGTATCTGCTTCCTGCATCTGCAGCCTGCAGCCGAGGTTCAAATGGCACCTTCATAGTTTTGTATGTAAGCTTTACGTAGGCGTACACCAAGCGTATAGTGACGAATACACGTCTATGAAGCAACGCATCCGTGGACAGTAGGCCTTAGTGATTACCAAGAAGAAAAGCACAGGAGAGACGATACAAATATGACCCACGACAAGACTCCTTAGTAACAAGGAAAGCAACTTATAATACATTTTAATTTCAACATCTCTAGGGTCTCCTTCCTCTCACAATAAAAAAAGAGGTTCAAAGGAAAAAAAGGTCTCACAACTCATTCGGTCGTGTGTAACCCTTCCAGCGCTTACAGCGATTGTACGAAGCACTTTCAAAATGAGAGTCAGTTCATTTAACATATTTGGTTAACCACCGCTTCAGCGGACTAGCTGCTTTGTGGATTAAGTTGCGTATTTACATCGACGTTGCTTAGTAAACTGATATTATGTTTTAATCTTATTGATGAAATACTTGAGTGTACCGCAAAACCTAGCTCACGCGATAAGCACTGGAGCTAGACTTTGTTTAGGCTTCCTCATTACCATAACAGCAGAATTGAAATGGTGTTTAATCTTAAACTTCTAGACGGAGTGTGTTTTTTTTTAAGGTGGAAAAATCATCTAATGAAATCCTGCTCTTAGGTGGAACGTTCGGTTCAATCATTATCATAGTCAGTAAAGCACTAAACTGAGTTTGATAAAGATCAAAACAAAAGTCAACAAAACACATTTCATTTGTTTACTCAACTCGTAAACTTGTTTTATTCCTAAGCTGTAAGCGATACGGCGATTGAAGGAAACTGTTTGATCAATTTCTTAGACTCGTGTAAACTTTATAGTGATTGCTCTAGACGCTACCATGATGGAATGTTTTACTGCTATCGAATAGTTTTACAAATCTTCCTTTAGTATAAAGTCTACTTTGTATTTTGTTGGGTTGGGTAAGAAATTTGAAAATAGATTGTATTTTATTAATTTTGTTGTCATGAATTATAATGTTTAATAAAAAAACTGCTTGATAACATCGTCGTTTTGACTTCCGACCTGCAGGCTTATACGACGTTAAACTCGTTAAAAAATAAAAGGCCCGATTTGGCATTTGAGAAAAAAAACAAAAAAAAAAATAACAAAATCTGTTCAAAGCCATTTAACAAATTCTGGTCCATTAAAAAAGTAAATTTTCACTCGAAATATGAAGATAATTATTCTCACACAACTCTGAAACAAATGGCGGCATTTAAGGGAAAGTTGAAACAGAGTATAAATATAAAAGTATTAGAAGCATAAAAGATATCAAACTACAGTCATTTTTTAGTTTTGAATAATTATGTCTCTTTTATAAATGAGTGAGAACATGCTAACGTCAGTGCTGAAAATAACACACCGGCTCAAAGTGTTTTTTTTTTCGGTTGGAAAATCATCTTATGACATCTCCAGCTCTTGGGCGGGGCGAGAGATGGTGTCAGACTTTTACAGACTAAAGACCCACTCCTGTTCCTTCGTTGCCTTTCGTACCAGGGCTGTCTTCCTTTCAGAATCAGACCCTTGGCCACAGTAGGCTTCGACCCTGACGGGCCCCTACAGTTGCTGACATTTCCTTGAGGCGCGCGTGAAACACTACGCGCCGTCGACGACTTGGGCTCGGTCCGGACGGTTACCGGACGGTTACCGGACGGTCGGACGGCGAGCTACCCATTGCTCACCGTCCGCGAGCCCGTGCCTACGGTGACCCCAGCTCAAGGTTTGGATTCGGTTTCGGCCCGATTCGGCAAAAAAAAATGGTTTCGCTTATAGTTTTGATTTCGGCCAGATAGGAGACGAATATTCAGCTCGATCGAAACTAGCCTCTTTGAGTTGACGATTAAGATATATATTTTGTTTTTATTACCTATACCAAAAAGTACATTTTACACAATTTGTCTTCATTGCAATTAAAATTGCTTTTAGTTATGATATTGTTACAATAAAACGGTGCCTAATTTAACATGTTCTGCCGAACTAGGCTTGCTTGCCGCCTTTATTTTGACACGCATCGCCTCAAGCCCTGGAACTGGATCTGCGAGTATAAGTTTACTAGCTTCTGCCCGCGGCTTCACTCGCGTGAATGTAGGTTTCTCTCATACAAAGTTTGGACCCCCGCTTCATTCACTTAGGGAGTGAATTTTGGAAAATCCTTTCTTAGTGCTCGCCTACGTCATAAAAGGAAACCTTTTGCAAAATTTCAAGCTCTTAATCCCATTAGTTTCCGGTGTGCGTTGATATGTCAGTCAGTTAGTTTCCCCTTTTATATATACAGATGAACAAATGGTATCAATGCTTGTATTGAAATAAATTTAGGCTCTTCAAACAAAAAAAGTACATAGTTAATAAATGGGTCAGTACAGGATGTCGATCACAGTGGAAGTCCTTTTCAGAGAGTCTATTTTGTGAGTGATGAGTGGGTAACGGGCAATAAAATATTAAACCACTACTATACATGAAGTTTAAATAAATAAATAAACAAACTATTCCACGCATTATTATAATATAACCTTTAGATACTTTACAATGGAGCCGTGAGTCAGTTCCTAGACTAAATGTCGTCCCTGCGGTCGGAACTTTTATCCATTCGGCTCGTACGAACGTCAGGCCAGATTCTGTAGATATCAGCAAACCGTAGGGCCCAGTAGGGTCGAAGCCTTCTGGTGCCATGGGTTCACTTCTTCCTCCCGCCCCGCCCAGGCGCAGGAGATGTCATTAAATGTTTTCGTACCTACAAAAAATAATAATACAAAACAATAATCATTCGAAACTGTAGTGACCTACATATTATTAAAATTAGGTAAAATTATATCAAAATAAAATAATTTATTTACATACGTACAGACACTAACCACTAGTATTATATATAGATTGATCTGTCTAGTTGCTAGGTAACCAGTCTTGTTTGTGTCAATCTTTGAAAAATACATAATTTCAAGAAGCATCGTTTGTATTAATTTAAAGGTAGGGATATGTAGAAATACCCATCGTATCCTACATTGGTGACCCCGACGTGATTTGAACACGCAACTATAATTTTGCTACCTATGAGAAATATCAATTTTATTTCGACACCCAGATAAAACGCTCGTGTTGTTCAGTGATAAGTGACAATCCGTTGTCCAAAATAATTGAACGCTATTACGAATTTTCGCCAACCATTGAAGAAAATAATAAAGGGAAATCCTCAAATTATTATGTAAGTGTCAGCCGATCTTCAAAAGACCGACCGTTACGGAAATAACTTATTTCTGGACCACTTTGAAGAATTATATTGAATTTGATGGTAGAGAGGGTGGCTCATAAATTTGAAACAAAATATTCAAATAATAAATAAAAATATTCGAACTTGTATTCCGAGATAAGACCACCACAGCGTTTTTTTATAGGTAGGAAATCATCCAATGATGTCTTTCGCGGAGCAGGAGGGCGTGTCAGACTTTTACTGACTAAAGTCCACTCCTATGATCCTTCTTTGCCTTGAGTTCCAGGACCCCGAGTTTTACTTTCAGAAGCGAACCCATGGCCCCAGTAGGTTTCGACTCTGCTGGGCTCCTACGGTTTTGCAGACATCTTTTTTAGGCGTGGGTGGAATACTATGCGCCATCAACGACTCGGGCTTGGTTCGGACGGCTACCGGACGTCAAGACGGCGAGCTACCCATTACTCGCTGTCCGCAAGCCCCCGCCTAGCACCACAGCGATAAGACCACCATTGTACCCATAGATTTAATTTTGTGTAAAAATTTTGTTACTATTTGGGTGTACAATAAAGTCTATTCTAATCTATATTAATAATTAATCATTTATTTTGGATCACAAATATTGTACATTTTATAAATCCACCAAACTGTGTAACAGTTTGTCGGCGGGATTAGCGCTGGTTTGTAACAATTGGTTCACATGCAATCTAATAAAATAATCTAAAAAATAAATTAATGTGCATTAATTATTGGGTTACTTTAGAAGTAACCCAATAATTAAATCTTGGGCAAACGTGCTCCATCGTCGGTCAAATCATTGCCTACTATCAGCCCCCTACCCAAGTTACGATCGTTTTGTTTGCATCGAATGCCTCGATTAGGCCACGCCTCCGATTCCTTTGTTCTGACCACGTGTCTGAGCGTTGAGATGACGTCAGAACAACGGAATCAGAGGCGTGGCCTACTCGAGGCGTTCGACGCAAACGAAACGATCGTAACTTGGCTAGGGGGGCAGGTAAGATAGTGATCAAACGCGAGCCTATACATAAAAATAATTAAAAAAAGAACAAAAAATCCACATCTTGCGACCACTGCCTTAAGAAGAATTGCCTTTAATTTATTTTTCAATGTTTGTTTACACATTCCAGTATTCTTTCTTAACCAACCGAATTTATTGAAAATTGTACAGATCAAATGCTTGTTGGTTCTTTTGCCGTAGTAATTATTTTGCCATAATAATTTTTTTGCCATAATAATTAAAAAACTTCGAATACAGGGCCGGGTACAGGTCAGCTAATAAAGCGTCAGAATTGGAGTCGTCAATGGATACCACACGATCACTCGCTTGTTGCCGGGTAGGTACAGAGAAACCAAGCGAACGAACAGCAAGTTTCGCGCTCGTTAGCGTTCATTCGCTTAGGCCTACTATCTACGGAGGCGTAGCTTCATAGACAGTATCCCCGTAACTGCCAGGATTAGCCACAGAAGGCAAAATCCATTAAACTAACTTTTATAAATTAAATTCCTCCAAAAACCACTTTAAGTGAACACAAAACTTCATTAGACAATAAATTATGATGAATGTGTTTTTCTTTTGTTATTTTTTCTTCTGGCAATATTAAATAGGGCAGGTGCACGCCGCCATTATCTAGAGAGTCAATTAAGTCAGCTAATGGTACTTGAATCCCGATTGGAATTTCATTATAGACCAAGGCAGGATTATTGGGAATGTGTTTGATATTTCCAACTTTAAATGTTCTATTTCAAGAGAATGGACGGTAAGGAAATGGTGGTACTTCACTGATGAGCGTTTCGTTTCGTCAATAGGCTCTAGAGAAAGGGACATTGGGTTAGTGATTGTCAGAAAGCGAAAATGTAAAGGATTGACCACGTGTAGTCCGGTCAATTTAGACATCCAAGGTTACAATAATTCGCACCCAGCTAAAAATTGGTAGGATTGTTCAAAATACCATCATAAATGAAATCTAAGTAGTCCTCATAGATTTGACACCTGGAAAAAAAATTCGGGGTCAAAGGTCACAAAAACGAGTTTTTCGCGATTTTCAGCATAACGGTAAGTGTTATCATAAACTTAGCTCAAACGAAAATCTGATCTACAATTTTTGTCTGAGCTAATTTATACTATATTTTTCTTTTCCAGGTGTCGGATCGATGAGGACTATTCAGATTTCATTTATGATGGTGTTTTGAACAATCCTACCAAATTTTAGCTGGGTGCGATTTAGCAGAATCAGCTTTTTAATGTTCCCACTGCTGGGACTCAGGCCTCCTCTTTAGGAGAGGGAATGGGCCGTAATTTACCACGCGGGCCCAGTGCGGGTTGGTGAATGTCACATGTCTTCGAATTTTTGGGTTCTAGGACATGCCGGTTTCCTCACGATGTTTTCCTTCACCGTTTTTTAGAGCAGTGGTGATAAAATAAATTACACAAAGTAATGTGCCTGCCTGGGTTTGAACCCGTAACCTGCAACTCGTAAGTCGAGGTTGTTACCATTCAGCCACCAGTGCTCTATTATGCGTGCGATTTATTGTAACCTTATCCCTATTTTTTGGTCTAATTTGACTGGACTAGTGATCCTTCGGTAGAGTGAGACAGCGACCAGTGACAATTCATTTGTATATAGCTTCTTTGTCTTCACGTTCGAACGGCTAAACGGATTTCAGTGGGTAGACCATGTCCTTGAATACCACGTAGGAACATTTTTGTTTCGGGAGTATGTTTCCATGGGACAATTTTCTACTTTCAGCAGCTTTTTTTTTTCGGTGGGAAAATCATCTTTGACATCCCAGATAGTGTCAGACTTTTACTGACTAAAAACCCACTCTTGTTCCTTCGTTGCCTTTTGTACCAGGGCCGAGTCTTTCTTTCAGTATCAGACCCTTGACCTCAGTAGGCTTCGACCCTGCTGGGCCCCTACAGATGCTGACATTTCCTTGAGGCGCGCGTGGAACAGTACGCGCCGTCGACGACTTAGGCTCGGCCCGGACGGTTACCGGACGGTCGGACGGCGAGCTACCCATTGCTCGCCGTCCGCAAGCCCGCGCCTGCGGTGGCCGGAAATTGGGATCGGAATCCCGGCGGCGGTTGGGGCGTGAGGACCGGTGACTCACGCGATCGGCCGCCTCTTTTGCTAGCATTACTGCTTCGCAGAAGGAGGCGACCGCTTGCCACTCCTCCTCGTTCCGGACCATGGCCTGTACCAAGGCCCGGCGCGAGAGATCGCTGCCGCCGATCGCTCCCCGAGGACACGGCGTTGCTCTTCCCAAGCGGGCACACCTCCACCGTGTCCTCCGGGCTACTTTCAGCAGCTAGCAATAATAATATTATTGTTCCCGTCAAGAGAAACTTAATATCATTTACCATACATAAGTTTTGAATACGATAAACAAATGTACACTTTTGGCTTGCGTTAAAGCGCGATATGAATTCATATCCCTGTACATTTCAATACACGTTTGTTAAAAATATTCTGCGCCATATTTACGGGTGCTCATTGAGGCAAATACGTGAATGTAAATACATTATTTCTATTGTTCACCTTTTTGAAAACCAGCTGCGTTCCAACTGGTTGGTTCTGTTTAAGTGTAAATAGAACTTTAGCTTTGAATTAACTTTCTTTGTTGTGTTTTACAATTTTAAACAGCGGTTCTGAAACGAATAACTTGTTTTTGGTACATTTGTTTTGTGCATTCTTCCAATACTAAGTTACATTCGTTTTTGCAGTTCTGCTAACTGTTGTTTGACAGGCTCGCGCTCTGTTAACTCATTTATTGATAAGTAAAGGCGATACGGTCAACAATGGAATACGCTTCCCTTGAAGTAACCTTTTCATTTAGAGACTCAAGGTTGTAGCGATCAGAAAACATCGACTCGAGTAGGGAATTCCACTCCTTAGCTGTACGCACAATGAATATGTTCCCAAAACGTTTTGTGCGTATGGTTTTCTTTTTGGTGTGAAAATCAACTCATGATATCCCTCACTCTTGGGCGGAGCGGGAGATAGTATCAGACTTTTACTGACTAAAAACCCACTCCTGTTCCTTCGTTGCCTTTTGTACCAGGGCGGAGTCTTCCTTTCAGAATCAGACCCTTAGCCCCAGTAGGCTTCGAGCCTGCTGTGACCCTATAGAGGCCCACAGTTGCTGAGAACTCCTTGAGGCGCGCGTGGAACAGTACGCCGCAGTCGCAGTGCGCCGTCGACGACTTGGACTCGGTCTGGACGGTTACCGGACGGTCAGACGGCGAGCTAGCCGTCCGCAAGCCCACGCCTTGGGTGGGATATCCACCAGGTACGGGTGGTGTATCGCCGTCTAGTGGTCCAATGACAGAACGGGCTTGGTGAAATTAAACTACACAATTCAAACGCACACTGCCTGAAATGCAGCTGGTACAAAAACGACAGGTTAGCAACTTGGCGTTGATGTTCAAGACTTTGGGGCAATGATTTGACGTGTGCATATCCAATGATTTATGCTGAAATCAAACTGTCAGATTATCGGGCTTTTGACGTATGTATTTTTAGCAGTAGAAACGTTTTAGGCTAATCATTATGCTACATCTTTAGTTATTTTTCAATAGATTTGACATGCATTGCTCTTAGATGCAGATGGTCGATGGGACCAAAAGGTTCTGGAGTGGTGACCGCACATCGGAAGACGCAGCGTTGGAAGACATCGTACAAAGTGGACCGACGACCTGGTGAGAGTCGCGAGAATTCGATGGATGCGAGACGCACAGAACAGTACGTATGGTGACTCTTGGGGGAGAGCTATGTTCAACATTGGACGTCTTTTGGCTGAAATGATGACGACATAGGTATGCAAAGGAAAGTCTCTCAGATCTTCACAATTGCAGCTTCAACTCAAACCCCACAACTGATAATTACCCCTCCTCATTAGTGCACTTCCACTTATAATTAGTCTCCAAAGAGTCACAGCTCATAATACCGGTCCTTTAAAGCCTCCTGCGGGATATAGCACGATAAAAGTTTCTATTTGAAGCGGAGATGCGTAACGAGGCACTTCTTGGCGGCTGAATGAAGGGGCTGTTTTCGTATTCATATGATCCCGCGTGCATTCGCGGAGCGGGAAAGAGGTAGTGGCTTGAAGGTAGAGACTTGCAGCGAGGTAGAAAGGTACGATGAAACAATCTTAAAACATAGCTATTAATCAAAATTTTAGTTTTGATTATGTGGTGACTAACAACCAAAAGTCCAAACTCAAGGTTTACCAACGAGCTGTGGAGCATAGTATACTAGGTGTTAAGCTAACGTATCGTTTTCAAAACACTATACTGAACTCCAAAAAAACACAGACCGTTGACATGGCTCAGCAGGCTGCCCAGTTTAAGTGGGACTGATCTGAATATATCTGATGCATGATGCCGATCGAGTGCTAGGCCGATAAAATACAAAATTGGTGCCCTGAAATCGCATGACAAGGTGAGGCAGATCACGAAGAGGATGGCGGGATGACCATCTTCTGAACCAACCGTATCTTTAATATAAAGTTTATTTGAGCATATAATTCCAAGTCAATCCGAAGATGAAAGAAACCCGTTTTAACAAACGGCAATTCTATGGGTAAGGACCTAATAATTATTATGGTGTTCCTAGAAAAGTCTTAATGTAATTAAATATGAATGATGACTCTAAAATTAGAACAGAACGGTGAAAACACGTGGCCTAAAAAGAGGTAACTACTGAAATGACTAACAGAAAGACAAGGCATGTTGCGCTGAAACCAAGTAAATTGGGTAAAGAACACAGGACAATGATAATGAGTCTTGCTGTGCAGAATACCCTCTGCCTTAAATAGTGCAGGTGAGGTTTCGGTATCCTATGCATCGACGTGGTTGACCTGACCCTGACGCTTCCTTACCCACTGCCTAACCCTTTGGTTTGTTATGTCGTTCGGCAACTATATCTTTAACATTGCCTTATTATTATTTGTTAAATGTACAATTGATTTAAAATGTAATAAAAATTTAATAATTAGTTTACTAAATTCTGTAAGTGCTGTGCACATCTTTAAGTGAAGAATTCGCTGTGATATTGTTTACTGTTAAGATTATTCTTTTGTAAATGTTTTTGCGAACTATTCGTTGAAGTGCCGTAACAAATGAATAAATAAATTGCAATTGTTACATTGTCTGTTACACGTTTTGTCTGACTGACATAGATAAGCGTTCTTTCAATACATTACATGACTGCTTAGGAGATATTTATTTTAATATTGAGTGAAAATAATCAAATGAGATGGTATTTTGATTTTTTAGATATATATATCCTGAATTTCCTGGACTAATCAATTTTAAGATTCCGTACCTCAAAATGAAAAAAAAGCGTAACCCTTATAGGATCACTTTGTTGTCCGTCCGTCTGTCTTTTTTTTTAAAATTGATATAAACCAGTGCTTGACTGCGATCCCACCTGATGGTAAGCAGTGTTGCAATCATGCAATCTGTCTGTCTAGACCCTTTATATCGGGAACGCGAAGAGATATCGAGTTGAAATTTAAATGATATACTCAGGCCTGCGGTCCCTTGAAGCTGTCAAAAAATCAAACTTCTATCTAAGTTAACAAATAAAAAAGATAAGGCAGCTTATGTCGCAAAAAACGTATATTTGGATACTCTCAAAGGAATCAAAATTTATGGAGTACTTCCCGTTGACCTAGAATCCTGAAATTTGGCATAAAGCAAGGTCTTATAGCACAGGTATAGGAATAAATCTAAAAACAGTTTTTTTTGTTACCTATGTCACAAGAAAAAAAAAACTTTTTTGCAATTCTAAAAAATCTTCGAGACTTCATTCGGGAAGTATGGAACCCTCAGTGCGCGAGTCCGATTCGCACTTGCCCAGTTTTATTTTTCAGAAATTACTGACTCTCAGTTACAGTTGCTCTTTATGTGCACTCGATCTCGTAAATTAATATATATCTTTAAAAATTTACGCCACATTGCCGACTTTAAATTAATTAAACAGGTATATTTGGCTTTGTGCCAATCTGTTCTTACCTACTGCATAACTGCATGGGGTGGTGCGGCAAAGACAATTCTGCTGCCTCTAGAACGCGCTCAAAG
Source organism: Mythimna pallens (assembly GCA_961205895.1). NCBI lineage: Eukaryota > Metazoa > Arthropoda > Insecta > Lepidoptera > Noctuidae > Mythimna > Mythimna pallens. The sequence continues at coordinate 23,477,013 of OY540828.1, read as the reverse complement.
AGCAATTCTAAAGGTAGCCACCTTTAGGCCTTTTAGATTCCCTACACATCAGCTTTACATTGCATGTGAGGTACTAACAGTACGCCAATTATTTATACTGCACATCGTATTACATCAGCATGTTGAAGTCGCGTACAAGCCAGTACCTTCGGACAAGAGAAGGAAAGATTTGGTTTTCATAAAACCTCGTACTAGACATGCTTTTGTAAGCCGTTTCTTTGTCTATTTAGGACCCGTTTTATATAATAAGCTCAATAGGATACTTAATATTTATAGTGTTAGTTACAAACATTGTAGTCTTAAGTTATACGAATATTTGGGCAAACTTGACTACACGGACACAGAAAAACTTCTTGAAATACTTCAATAATTTTTAAGATATTAAATTAGTAGTTTTTGTTTTATTAGCATATTATTCTTTAAAAATTAATTAAATGTAGACCAAAATATACTGATCGCTTAGTCTAGTGATGGCCTGAAACACAGGTTTTTGTTAACCTAGCTCAGGCAAGTCGCTACAAGTTGTAATGACAGTACTAATACACCATAATAGGTCAATATAAACATGTGTAAATTAAACTAGTTTTTATATAATTAGGTAATTAAGCCAATCTTTTTAGAAATTAGTACTACCAAGTATTCTTAAGTTTGTTTTATATCTTTGTAAAAGTGCTTAAAGAAATAATAATAATAAAAAAAAAAAATATATATGTACGTTCCAGGGTTATGGTAACTTTTTCTAATAATGGATTTCTTTATTTAATTGCCGAATATACATATACAGAATCTATTAACCAACTTCTTAACCACCTAAATACCTATTCAGTCATAGTTTATCACGACCTAGTCTTTGCATTTTAAAGGAAATAGCCGATATCCGCCCGTGGCTTGCGTCCGACTCTTAGCTTTACCAGTCGACCCTAGATGAACGCCGTATGAACAAAATGCAATCTCTCCCGTCGACGCTTCAAAGACAAAAAAGATGCAGTTTATGACAGTTTTATGCTAGTCAAATTAAGGTTGAATTTGGTTTGGTTGAGCTACAGTTAGATTGGTTTCGTTTGAGATTTTAAAATGTATGCGGTGAATAAAGGTTTTTTAGGTTATCAAATGGACACTAGACCATTGAGCTGGGCTATTTTGGCTCGAGTTCGCTATTGCAAAATGTTTGTTTTTATGCTTACAAAAGTTTTTGTTTTTGAAAGACAATTTTAGTTAATCATTCTGAATTCGCTGTGCTGTTTGTTGTTTCTGTATAATACACGGACATTGACTATTCTACTTTTGTTTAAAAAAAAAAAACTGTTTGGCTACTACTATGGCGGTATCATTAGATTCAACATACGTGTTTCTTTGGTTACGGAAATACATGCGTTTAACTTTTTTATTCTTAAAAAGAACGAACCATACAATACTATCTTAATTTTCTCTTGATATTATACTATTTAAAAAAAATAACGTTGCTCACACTACTAGGAATTACCTCTGTATCGTGGATGCATTCAAAAACATGACAACTCAGAAACACGGGACTTCTAGATCCCGGACAAGTATCGGTAGGCCATACATAATTTTGTTTAGTGGGGGAATATAATCCGTGACACTTAGTATAACCCGGTTCATTAAAGAAAGGAATGTCAAATGGCGGCGCTTATCATGTTCTCTCGCTCGCACACTAGAGCCGTCTATACTCACTCTCGCCAGTACCGTAAACAGAAAAAAAAATAGTCTTGATTTGCTACTACGCAGTCTTAAAATTCTTTAATCATAAAAGGTGGCGCCACGTGTCTTTAAAATTTTCAAGTTTCACCCGGGCGAAGCCGTTGGCAGAAGCTAGTTTGAAATTAATGTGACCCAGTCTTGTTTTCATTATTTTTAATTTGAAAAAAAAAACTTTTACTTGATATTTTATATGCTGTCTGTACTATCTGTCAACGCAAGTACATGCCGTCATTTATGATTCCTTTATTCAATGCACCGGCTTATATAAATGAATATATTTGCTGTCAACGCACTTCTTTGTTCAGTGGGTAACATCAAATAACTTTCCACTTTGGGTAGAGCGAAAAGGTGTGTCAGACTTTTACTGTCTACATTCCCCTACTATATTCCTTCTGTTGCTCTTTGCGTTCCAGTGACATGGTAACTCTTTCTAGCATTCCCGCAGTTCCAGCCCCCCTGGCCAAGTTACGACCGTTTCGTTTCGATTCTCTAGCGTCGATTGCCTCGAGTAGGCTACGCCTCGGATTCCGTTGTGCTGACTTCATCTAAACGCTCAGTCACGCAGTCAGAAAAAAGGAATCGGAGGCGTAGCCTGCTCGAGGCGTTCGACGAAACAAAACGATGGTAACTTGGCTAGGGGGGCTGGACAGCATTTTTACGCTTGACCTCGCTGGCTGTGCTTCAATACAATATAGCTTAATAATGTAAAACTTTTCAATCCCCATTCAACTCAACGCTCATATATTTACCGATTTCCTTTCACTCTTTGCAAGACCCTGCTTACTGGAATAAAAATAAAAAAGCCTTTTTAAATATTCATCATACACCGATATAGGGAACATGGGAATCCACTCAATATTCACTGCGTTCATACACGATCTACTCAGAAACGATTCGCTTATATCCTAGATTAAGTTGACGTGGATGGGATATAGTGTAGTATATAATTTTTCACAGCAGTACATTATCAGTTAATTGATTATTTCTATGTTATTAAAATCATGGGGAACAGTTTTATTTAAAAATAGCTTCTGCCAGCGGCTTCGCCCGCGTGAAAGTAGGTTTCTCCATACAAACTTTGGACGCCCATTTCATCCCCTTAGGGGGTGAATTTTGAAAAATCCTCTCTTAGTAGTCACCTACGTCATAAAAGAAAACCTTGTGCAAAATTTCACGCTCTTAGTCCTTGTAGTTTCGGCTGTGCGTTAATATGTCAGTCAGTTTCTCCTTTTATATTAATAGACTAACTAAAAGTAATGTAAAGTATTTTTTATTTAATTAACAAAATGCCATACTTTAGATTAATTTTAGTTAGTTTTTAAGGTTTTTTATTTATTTAGTGTATTATTTATACACATATATTCATTTTTTTTTATTTTTTTGTTTCGTGTTTACCCTATATTGTGTTTGTGCCTTGTGCTGTACCAAATAAATTATTTTTCTTTCTTTCTTTCTTTAGATATACATATATATATTCATTAGATATTATTTAAATCTCATGCAAACAATAATACTCGTATTTAAAAATATAAAAATATTTCTGAAATATTTTTTACGGACGAGATTGTTGACTTGACATATTATTATGATATTTCGTATAAAATGTCAATACATAAATGTGTAATAATTATATATCATTCTATACCAAATTATATTTTATGTGGAATATAATTTGGGGCAAAAGGCTGTCGTGGCTCCGCTATAATCGCGCATCCTAACGGAACAATTTCGATGAAATTTTCGCATAACAGGCTTCAAATTCTTGAAGAACGCTTGTTATGTTTACCTTTCTGAGCAGCGATCGTCTGTTTTGTCGGAATATACTAGAAATGTCACGTACCCTCACAAAAACTACCTAGACCAACGGAGTAAAATCACACGATCTTGATAGGCAGTCATCATAATCATCATCATTTCAGCCGAAAGACGTCCACTGTTGGACATAGGCCTCCCCCAAGCGTCGCCACAACGACCGATCCCGCGCGTCTCGCATCCACTGCACTCCTGCGACTCTCACCAAGTCGTCGGCCCACCTTGTGGGAGGCCTTCCAACGTAGTGTTTTCCGGTGCGGGGTCGCCACTCTAGAACCTTTCGGCTCCATCGACCATCCGTTCTACAAGCAATGAGCCCTGCTCACTGCTACTTTAGTTGAAAGGCAGTAAATGATTGAAATTAAAGATAAAAAAGAAATTAAACATAGAAGAAGAATGTACACGGAACAGAAAACTGATTCAGTAACCGATTTAGATGTAGCATTTAAAGGTTTCTCACATGGTGGACTGATGATCTGGTGAGGTTCATGGGAATCTGATGGATTCGAGGTGCATAGAACGGTGACACTTTGAAGAAGCCAATAATACTCGTATGTCCGATACTAGTCGTCTCCTACCTTAATTATGATGAAATCAATTTGGTTTTTGACATAATTAGATAATTATGTCAAAAACCAAATTAGGCCTCCGTGTGGTCTCACACATGATAAATAGGGTATTTGTTTTTTTTAGGAAGGAAATCATAAAATAACAACTCCCGCTAGGTGGAGCAAGAGGGAGTGTCAAATGTTTTATTGACTAAAACCCACATAGGTATATACACCCCTATTTTTACATAGTACAAAAAAATGGGGCTCTATCCGTATCCGTTACTGATCATATTTTTTTAGTCAAAAGTTAAGAAAACGAAATCCCAAAATTGACCACAAAAATTTGTCATAATTGGTAAATTCATAATTGAATCAATAATTCATAACAATTACTACTAGAAAATATTACGCGCAGTGTTTTTCCATTTGGATCGTTATTTATTCATTCATAATCCTGTACATTTTTTTCATAAATTGAGTGTTCATGGAGTTTCTAGCACATTCTTCTCCATAGAGATCTATGCTTTAGAATGTGCAAAGCAAGAAGAAGCATCACTTTTTCTGACTGACTGTCTTCTTGACATTTCAAAAGTGCCTGTAAATGGTTTATTTGAAATAAAATTCTTTAAATCTTGCATCATCTGTTACCGTTTCTGCTTCCGTGATGACACTTCCGTTGCATCACTAGTCAAAGGTCTGCTTAACCAGTTTGGCAAGAAAATACGAATAAAAATACTTATATTGTTCATATCCATACTTGCACTATCTACGGCCGGATAAGTACGGCCAAGCGCGTATTGACTGCGGGATGCATCGTAGTCTGCATGCATTGGCTTGTTACAAATAGTTTGCTGTGCACATCGTATAAGAACTTATTTATTTACTTCAAGGCTTTTGTTTTCCATCGCTTTATTTTATTTATTGTAGCGATTTATTTAACAAAAAATGCAAACAGAAGCTAGCACGGTTACAATTGGTCGCTTCCTATGGAGATGAACCTGCAAAGAATTACACAGATACTCTTTAAAAAATGGTTGATTTTTAACATTAATTAATAGGTATGAGAGAAGACCAGTCAAAAGTCTTGATGGGCCAGTGGTTAAGGTATCCGTCTGTCATGCATGAGTTTGCGGGTTCGAAACCGATGAAGTACCAATGTGAATTTTTCACTTCGTGTGAAGGTACTTTTCATTAAGATTCCTCATGGATCTCATCATCAAAACTGGATTTTGAAAAAAAACGGAATCTGTCTGCATATCTTTTAAGGGAAAAAAAAATTGCGTATCGGTTCATTAACGACGGAGTTCGGAGGCAACAATCATAAAAAAATACAACCGAATTGATAACCTCCTCCTTTTTTTGAAGTCGGTTTTTTAACCGACTTCAAAAAAAAAGGAGGTATTAGAAAACTGTATCGAAATAGAAAATAATCTTTGAGTTTGTGAAGTGTTCTCACATTTTTTTAATTACAGGAATTTGTTTATCGATCAATGTACGTACTCATACAATGGACAAATTCCTCCTTTTTGGAAATGGTCGAAATGTGAAAGAACATATTATATTTCAAATCAATTATGCTACAACGGCAGAATGGACTTGGAAGAAGTTTAAAAAAAAGCGGGAAAGGTTAGACCATGTTAAGTTTTGGGACTTAGAATATTTATATCCCCATCGTATGTACTCGATTCCAGTACGCTATTTTTTATTGTTGGTAAGTTCGCAGCTTGACCACTATCTAATCTGATGGAAAGTGACGATGTGGTCGACAATAGAGCGCGCTTACCTAGAAGAAACCTATTCACTATTGACTAATTTTTATATTTATTTATTTATTTCAACTTTATATACAGTAGTGGTACCTACATCGGCGAACTTAATGCAAAAAGGCATTCTCTACTAGTCAACCTTATTTATTGTGCACAGGTGTGTGCACACCTGTGCACAATAAATAAGGCTGACTGTTAAAATAATAGATTTTACAAATAAAATGAAGTATTGTTATATTACGGAGTTGTAGGTTGCGGGTTCAAACCCAGCCAGGCGCATTACTTTGTGTAATTTATTTCATCACCACTGCTCTCAAAACGGTGAAGGAAAACATCGTGAGGAAACCGGCATGTCCTAGAACCAAAAATTCGAAGATATGTGACATCCCTCAACCAGCACTGGGCCTGCGTGGTTGATTACGGCCCATTCCCTCTCCCAGAGAGGAGGCCTGAGTCCCAACAGTGGGAACATTATAAGGCCGACTATGCTATGCTATGCTATTGTTAAATTAATAGTATTATTTAACCTCCGTGGGTGTGACTGTGGCTGTCTCCGGTGGCCCTAACAGAATACCAGCGCTGCGTTATTTATCGTTTTAAATTAATTTTTATTAATAATAATATTCTATTATATCCAAAAAATATTATTTTACATAAATTATGAATATCATAATGCGACATCGTTTCTATTAAAATTGCATAATCACAGATTAGCGACCTCTGGCACCGCGTAGCGCGTAGCGCGAGGCGTCTGGTCTTGTAGCTAAGAGTAAACTTGTGTTATGGGTGCCTGGGCTCACTCTATTTATTACATTTTCACTTCAAGCAAACAGTTACTAGTAATCATTGGTACAAATCATTCAATTATTCAATCATTAAATTATCAAAAAAACATTAGTTAGGTATTAAATCAAAACAATTCAATTATTCAATCAACGAATCATTCAATTAATAAAAATAATCAATAAATTGTATTATATAAATTATATTATATTATAAATTATACTCAATGAATAAATTTTACAATCATTTAATTAGTATAAATTCCTAAAAATTAGAGAATGATGAAAGTGAATTAAATATCGCTGCATAATAATATGCTGAGTTAGGCGCCTTTTTGGAGTTGCACAGATTTTAAAGTTTTTTTTTTCATACTTAAGTAATTCTACTGTATGTGTGAGGTACGAATAAACGTTTTTCTTTCTTTCTTTATAATAATAAAATACATATAATTATATGCTAAAATTACAAAATAATAAATATTCGGACATTTTTATATATCTACGCGGGTGAAGTCGAAGGTTAGACCTAGTACACACAAAAAACAAGAGATAGAGAGATAAAGTACACAAACAAAAAAAATCTTCGCGCCGAGTGTTGACAAGATTTTCTCATTCCAGCTTTTTCCTTTATTTTATTATTTCGTTTAGAAGTGGGTTTCATTTCACACAGAAGGAAATTAATTTAAATTATTCGGCTCCGATTTCTTACCTAACTGTGTCTGAGGTCGTTTAGATGTTTGGCATTATATCCACTTGGCAATACTTTTTTTGATCTCATAACGTTTCTTTGAATGGAAAAAGAAAATTGTATACTTACGTACGTTACTTTAAATTTTCACGGAAATTAACTAAACTTACAATGAACATATTATTAAAAATGAAAATATTTTCGCTGGTATTTTATTTTTTGCAAGACTGATTCAAAAGGGATTTGCAATTTTGAGTTTGGAATTGTGATAGTATTTTAAAAGTATAATTTTATTAAAAAAAATATTGCCGTAGCGAATGATTCCTTCTAATCTCATAATAAACTTCTTAATTTTCTGTGATAATATAATTTGATATAATTAATTAAGATTATTTTAATTTAAGTATAATTTAATTGTATTGTGGAATAACTAAATGTACTTATGGATGGTAACATCTTAAATGAATAAATAATAATGATAATTATAATACTGAATAAGAAAGAAAATAAAGTTGTTTTTTTTATTAGGTGACTGTCACCCACTTTTATATCTATTGCAACTGATACAAACTATATAGCAGTTGCAACAAAATTAAAAGTAAAAGATTTCTATATTTTTTTGGGTGTGGTCCACATAATCAATAATTACCCAAATTAGTGAAATATTTTTCACATAATTGAGTTACAAACAACATCTATAAGTTTTACATTTAGGTACAAATAGTTCTGCCATGACAATTTAAGTGAAAAGTCTAGAATACTCAAACATCCACCAGTCAGTATAGACATACATCTAAAGCCTTGTAATTAACTAGCAATAGTATTGCCATAGATAACAAATTTGAAGAAGCGACAATTCTTCTTCAAGCGGATTAAAAGTCTACAGTTAAGGGCCTTTTTTTCCTAGAAAGTCCACTCGGTTTACTTGGTAAATTACGGCCTCGTATGTTCGCAGCGAGAATATTATAAGTCTGTTCTAGCGTCACATGCTGTGTAGTCTATCAATAGTTTGCTTTTGAAATTCACGTGTCATACAAGGAAATATTTAACTATAATACTTAAGGCACTTTGGATGGATTGTGTGAAAAGTGATATGAAAGAAAAGGAAGTTAGTGATAGTATGACGAGTGACAGGGCAGAATGGAAGAAGAAAACGTGTTGCGCCGACCCCAAATAACACGGGACAAGGGCAGGAAGATGATGATGATGACTTAAGGCACTTTAAATTCTTCTGTAGTTGCTGCAGGATTGGTAGACGATTGAAGATAAAATAAGCTGAAAAAATATAAAGGAGGCTTTCACCCAGAGCAGTATCTCCCAACATAATTTTGCATGCCTAGGTACTGATAAAATACGGCTGAAGATTTTACTGTTTTTTACACTTCATCACTGACTATGTAGTGTGTTGCCATATTCGTAAAACGATTGTATTCTTTATCAAAATTTGAATGAGTACTTTTTGAACTTGACTTTGGTTAAATTGCACAAAAAGGTGCGAACACAAAAAAAGGGCAAATCACTTCTGTTTAGTTGCTTAATCTTTGGTGCTACTCAGTAGATAGAGCGACTACCACTTAAGGGCCAATCAACAGGTAGATTGGAGGTCGTGACGGCTTCCGACTCGATAAGGACATTGCTTGTCGGCAGCTAGCAAACACCCGGGGATATTAGGTGGTTATTAGAAGTAACTAGTTGTTTACTACTAGTGTGTTGGGCTCGATAGAGACTTTTCAAACTCACAAGTTTTGTTAGTAGCTTATTTTGTTATTAGGAACGTGTAAACAATTAAGAAGTCGTGTCGTGATGGCCCTGTGGTCTCTCTGCCATTGGTAACATGCCGCTCGTGTGGTTGAGGGTACCCACCTCTCATGCTTGAGGTTGTGAATATTTCGATTCATATGTACTTAGTTTATCTAAGACATTACAGACACCCCGTGTCTCGGAAAACAGTTAAAGCCTGGTTGCGCCAATGTACTACTAGGTTGGTTTTTTCCCGCCCTCAGGCGGGGCGAGAGGGCGTGTCAGACTTTGACTGACTAAAAACCCGCTCCTGTTCCATTTTTGTCATTGATCGCGCAGTCATCTAAATTAGCTAATAATAAAGAGTGATCAGTGGTGGCCGAATGGTAACGGCCCCGGCTTACGAGTTGTAGGCTTAAACTCAGCCAGGCGCATTACTTTGCGTAATTTATTTCATCACCACAGCTCTTAAAACGGTGAATGAAAACGTCGTGAGGAAACCGGTATGTCCTAGTATCAAAAATTCGAAGACATATGTGACATCCACCAATCCACACTGGGCCTGCGTGGTGGATTACGGCGCATTTTCGAGGAGAGGAGGCCTGAGTCCCAGCAGTGGGAACATTAAAAGGTTGATTATGCTTATTATTATGCTAATATTTATACAGAAACTACCAAACTAAAGTAAAAAAACCTTCAAGGTCCCAATACTCAAGTGATTCCAAACTTTACCGCTTTTAATACTAATTGTAAATACAACCGCCTGCCACAATATTGTAGCGTGGAATAATATGGTGACATTGTTTGAAGACAGCCCAGGTTACGTCGCGTGTTGACAGCACGAGGTCAGGGCTGACACGCGCCTTGACGGTAGGGTTGTCACGACAGGGTAATGAGGAAAGTTGAACCATCGTAATGATATGTTTGGGAAGATGATGTGGTTAAAAGACTTGGTATCGGTGTAAATAGACAAGGATTTTTTAGGGTTCCGTGCCTCAAAAAGAAAAAACCCTTATATGATCACTTTGATATCCATCTGTCTGTCTGTCTGTAAAGACCCTTTATCTCGAGAACGCGTGGAGGTATTATATTGAAATTAATACCATATACTGAAGTCTGCGGTCCCTTAAAGCTGTGAAAAAATCAAACTTCTGAGTTAACGAAAAAAAGATACGGCTAACGTGACGTGTAACGTGTAACTAGAGTGTTGAAATACACGTTTTTTGCAACATAAACATGTTGCAAAAAACGTGTATTTCAACACTCTCAAGGGAATCAAAATTCATAGAGTACTTCCCGTTGATGTAGAATCCTGAAATTTGGCATGAAGTAAGGCCTTATAGCACAAGTAAAGGAAAAAATCTGAAAACTGTAAATTTGTAGTTGCGTCACAAAAAATCTTTTTTTGCGATTCGGAAAAACCTTTGTAACTCAGTTCTGGAATTGAACTGTTTTCATAGGTAAGTTTGTACGGAACCCTCAGTGCGTGACTCCAACTCGCACTTTTTTCGTTAACTCAGAAGTTTGAATTTTACAAAATTAGATATTTGTTGGTTTCTTTGTGTTTTGTATTTTCTGTAATCATAGTATGTCATAGTTAAAACCTAATATTATAAAGGCGAAAGTTTATGTATGTGTATGTTTGTTTGTTACTTCTTCATGCTCAACTAGCTGAACGGATCTCAATAAAACTTTGTACATAGATAGACCATGTCCTAGAATAGCGCATCTTTGATTCTTAGAGTACCCCTTGCGACCATTCTCTATCAAGCGAATCAACACAATTATTTCAAACAAGGTTTGCTTGAAATAATTGCGTTGATTGATTGCAAGAAAACTACAAATAGGTAAAAAATTTAAAAGTCAGCTTCTATTTAGGTACTGAAAAGTTGTGACCTCACATTTTTCACAAAATACTTCACACTGGGACAGCTTCTAATGATATACAAAGCACAGGTCCGATCGTGTGTGGAGTACTGCAGTCACATATGGGCTGGTGCTGCAAAATGCCATCTAGCTACTTTGGACTCAGTGGAAGAGGCTAATTAGGGATCCAGATTTGGTTAAATCCAATCTGCAAAGCCTCAAGCACAGGCGCAGGGTAGCCAGCCTTTTGGTAGTTTACAGGTTGCATTTTGGAGAGTGTGCGCGGGAATTGCATGACATCTCCTTTCTACCATCGGACAACCCGACGTACGGTGAGTATCCACCCTTACGTTGTTGAAACTTTAACGGTTCGGACTAAGCGTTTCGCTTCTTCGTTTATACCGGGTACATCAAAGGACTGGAACAATTTGCCTGCTGCGGTCTTCTCGTCCAACTATAATTTAGGTGTCTGCAAGGCTAGATTGAATAGGCTCTTAATAAATTAGTGCGCCTCACCATCAATGATTGCATCTCTGATTACCATCAGGTGTTTTTTTTATATCAATCGAAAATGATAATATTAATAATTGGTACCTACATTCTTGTAACATCACTTTTGCCAACCCTAGCCCCGTCAAAATCAAAGTCTCGAGTTGTAACCACAAATCGTATTGCGTTAACGGTACATAAAAGGTAAGTACAAAATATTAGGGCTGTAATACTTGTTGGAATTGTTGCTACCAAGGCATTAGGGGTTCAGGGTTATTTGATATTTTTGTGATGTTTGTAGACGTTTGATGTATTATGTCTTGCTTGAAGTTTGATTTATGTGGAGTAAAATGACAAAGGTATGTGAGAACCATTTGTCTTGTCGTCTTCTGGATTTTCGGGAAGAGTTCAGTTTTAACTACAAGTTTGGTGTCGTTTTATGTGATTTTTGTTTTATTTTTAATGATTAATCTAAAAACAGAACAGCAGAACAGATGGTCGATGGACACGAAAGGCTCTGGAATGACGACCACGTACCGGAAGACGCAGCGTTGGAAGGCCTCCCACAAGGTGGACCGATGACCTGGTGAGGACGCGGGAATCCGATGGATGCGAAATGCACAGGACCAGTCATTGTGACGACATTTGGGGGAGACATATGTCCAACAGTGGACGTCTTTCGGCTAAAATGATGGATCTAAAAACGCGATCTATTCTCTTTATACCTATTATGCTGCGTCGAATCAAAACTCTAAAGTCTTGAGCATCGACGCCATCATCGTGTTTATATTTTAGGGAGTGTGCATCGGAATTCATCATCATCATCATTTCAGCCGACAGACGTCCACTGCCACTGTCATCGGTCCACCTTATAGGAGGCCCCCTATAAGATGGACCGATGGCCTGGTGAACAACACTGCGTCTTGCATTGGAATTAAACAATTTAATTCCGTCCAGTCCGTTTTTTCATTGGACCACTAGACGTAAGGCATTGTGCCAGCGGTACAAGGTGGACATCCCACCCATACGTACAAAATGTTTTGGGAACAGATTTATTATAGGCATAGCTATGACACATGACTACTCATGTGGCTATGGGATGTAATTACCTAAAGGAGTCGGTGTTTCCTGAGCGCTAAATCTTAGGGGTCTTGAAGTCAACCAGCCACGATAGACGCGGGCTTGCGGACGTTGAGCACTGAGTAGCTCGCCGTCCGGCTGTTCGGTAATTAACCGGACCGAGCCCAGTCGTCAACAACACGTTGTGATCCTCGCGCTCCTCAAAGAAATGTCAGCAAACCGTAGGGGCCCAGCCGATGCCCGCTAGCTAGGACCGCGGAGAATTTCTGAAAGGGAAACCCGTAGTCCTAGAATGCGGTAATTGAAGGATATAGGTGTGGTGTTAGTCAGTAAAAGTCTGACACGCCCTCCCACTCCACTCAGACCGCGTGAAGTCAGTTGGATGATTTCCCACCTTAAAAAAAGGGGTCTTGATGTCAAGAGTGAATATAGGCAAGCGTGTTTCATCGTCAACCACATCATCGCTGACCATCCGGTAAGTTAGTGGTCAAATGCAAGTCTATCAATAATAATAAAAAATGCTGCGCTTCATTACCCGTTGACAAATCTTGAGTTTGGAATTTTGTTGTTCAGTAAGTTACCAACTTCGTGCAGGCATGGCAGATGTCTATATATATAAAAGGAGAAACTAACTGACTGACATATCAACGCATAGCCGAAACTACTTTTTCAAAAGGCTTCCTTTTATGACGAAGCCGAGCAATAAGGAGTTTTTAAAAATTCAACTTTTAAGGGGGTGAAACGGAGGTCCAAACTTAGCATGAAGAAACATACTTTCATGCGAGCGAAGCCGCTGACAGAAGCTAGTCAATGCACATATCAATGAGTTTTAAGTGTCATTGGAAGATTTCCTTTCATGTGATCTTGAAAGGGCGTAAAAAAGTCTTTCGATATCTCTATATCTTTATATAAAGTAGATAAGTAAAGATAAAAAATGGTAAGATAGTCTTTAATATAAAGTTTATTTGAACTTATAATTCCAACTCAATCCAGAGAAGCAACCCGTTTTAAAAAACCGCAATTTCATAGATAACGACCTATGTATAGATTCAAACCGCCTCGCGGCTTTGCAGCCGGCCTACCTAATCTAACTTAAAAAACAAAAAAAATACTTTTACTAATAAAATTCAAACACTTACTCTATATTTACATAATCTATAAAAGTATACTTTGTTTAGCTGGTACTTAAGCTAATAAGGTCAAGCACAAGGTTCTACCAGCGATTCTTATGCCCTACCACGAGCTCTTAATGCGATCCATTTGACGACCTAAACTGAACTGTTAAAGGGATGGAGCTACATAGGGTGTATTGCTCCATCACTCTTTCTCGCTCGCACATCTAGCTTGACATTTTAACACCTCATGGTAAGGCCCCAGATCATTCTTGTTCTTTGTAATGAGTCTCGATTTTTGAAAGATTAGAGTGAAGTAACAGTAGACTGAACCAATGACTATACAACCTCTTGACGGTTTTTAATATTTTAAAATGTAGTAAATAAGTAAGAATAGTAAATAAACGATATAATAATAGGCCTTTACCTATGTAATTGGACATTCTATAACCAGCATTTTCAGAATTAATTATCTGTGGATTGGCGCGCAATTCGAAATTCAAATAAATTTTATTCGAAAGACGTGTTAGTTTAATTTCAATTTCAGTCATTTGTTTTTAGATAGTTTTTTGTTTTTGTGACATTGTGGTAGTTTTTGGCGCTATGGATAAACTGAAAATTCGTACAATTTTCGAATATGAGTTCCTACGTGGAAATAAAGCTGCGCAAACAACACGAAACATTTACGACGTGTACGGGCATAACACTGCTTGCATAAACACAGTCCATTATTGGTTCAATCGTTTTAAATCTGGAAATTTTGAGTTGAAGAACGAGCCTCGCGGTCGGCCGGTAACTATTGTCGACAACGACGAATTGAAGGCGATAGTGGAAGCGGATCCATCTCAATCTACGGCTGAGCTTGCTGCGGGCCTTGGAGTTAGTGTCAAAGTTAGTGTCAAAACAACATTGAAGCACTTGCGTCAAATCGGAAAGATAAAAAAGCTAGATAAGTGGGTGCCACACGAACTAAGCGACCGACAGCGAGATTTACGTGTCGAAGCATACATAGCACTACTGAATAGGCATAGAAACGAGGGAATTCTTAATCGAATTGTTACCTGCGATGAAAAGTGGATCCTGTACGACAACCCTAAGCGTTCGTCTCAGTGGGTGGACCCGGGTACAGCACCTAATCAGTGCGCTAAAAAAAAGATTACTCATAGGAAGATGATGGTGACTGTCTGGTGGACCAGTGCCGGACTTGTACATCACAGCTTCTTACCGAATGGCATAACAGTGACGGCAGATATCTATTGCCAAGAATTGCAAACAATGATGGAATAGCTCGCAATTCAACAACCAAGACTAGTCAATCGCTCTTCCCCATTGCTTCTCCACGACAACGCGCGAGCTCACACTTCACGACAGACCATCGCAAAGCTACAAGAGTTACAGCTGGAAGCTCTCCGTCACCCACCGTACTCACCGGAACTTGCCCCAACAGATTTCTACTTTTTTCAAAATTCAGACAATTTTTTAAGTGGGAAAAAATTCAACACCTGTGATGCAGTACAAAACGCTTTCGCTGACTTCATCGCCTCCCGTCCGGCAGACTTCTACAGTAAAGGGATAAACAAACTGCCATCAAAATGGCAAAATTGTATAGATAATTTGGGCCAGTACTTTGATTAGCTGAAATAAAAAAATTACCAAAATTTTTATATTTTAAAATTATCATACAAATCTCCAATTTCATAGGTAAAGACCTAATATTAATTTATTGATTGATTTGCATCCGGTAAAACCCCAAGTTTAAAAAAAAAAATGCTGAATTAATCGAAGGCGATTTTATCGATATCGAAATTATTGTTGCAAACTGACTTGTGCATCACTATGTTTATTAACATTATCGTATCAGCCAATCATAACCGCTGCATTTTACCCCGTCCGCCGGCCCGCAATGGTGAATCTCTAGTGATTTAATTCTCTTTGGACTGAACCTTATTACGGCTCTTATACAGCTTGTTGTGCTACTTGAAAGCTAACTTCAGCATATTATAGTATTTCCTTTGCTATTATAAAATTGATTGAAAGCAAATTACTGTTGGTTTTGTAAGTACTTTCATATTTGTTTATACGAGAAACGATTAGTGTCAATAGATATTGATAAAGTTTGAAGAGTGAGGAAGAAGTCAGAAAGTCAAGATAGCATATTATATAAGTGGCAAGATAGCATATTACAAATGGATTTCATTATGTTCACGTAACTAACTGTACTGCTTTTTTTAAAAATTGATATGTACCAGTGCTTGAATGCGATCCCACTTGATGGTAAGCAGTGATGCAGTCATTGATGGTGAGACGCACTTATTTATTAAGAGCCTATTCTCTCTAGCCTTGAAGACACCTAACTAAATTATAATTGGATGGGAAGACCGCAGCAGGCAAATTGTTACAGTCCTACGCGTACTATAAACGACTAAGCGAAATGCTTAGTCCGGACCGTTGATGTTTCAACAACGTAAGGGCGAATACTTACGTACGTCGGGTTGACCGATGGTAGATTAGAGATGGCGGAATCAAGTCATGTAATTCCCGCGCACACTCTTCAAAATGCAGCCTGTAAAATACCCTGTATAAGTACCCTGCGCCTGTGATCGAGGCTTTGTAGATTAGACTTAAAAAATTTGGATCTCTAATTAGCCTCTTTTCACGCCTTTCCACTGAGCGCAAATCTGCTAGATGGCATTTTGCAGCACCAGCCTATATGTGACTGCAGTACTCCACACACGATCGGAACTGTGTTTTGTATAACATTAGAAGCTGTCCCGGTGTGAAGTACCGTCGGACCTGTTATTATTTATTATGAAACTAAAAAAGTAACAATATAATTTAAATGTGTAAAGCTGTGTCCAAACATTGAGCGGCAAGAACGTGGCAGCAAGATGATATGTTTGCAGGACACCTTTTTACTGCACTCTAGTTAGAATTACTTCTTTTTTCGAATCGATGGTAAACTCGTCAAATTGTATCCAGTAAGTTGGTGACTACGTTAACTGTAACATCGGTGGCATTCATTAAATCCTCTAAAGTGCAGGTGTATGGAGACTTGGGGCACTCAGACGTGGGGCTCATGTTTTGAACAAAACTCAAGTTAGGACTAAATCGCACGACGCTTTGCGAGGCAGTGTTCCGTGGCACATCTGAGACACACCGCGTTTATCAGTGTGCGCAAATTGAACCGGTTGCATGTGTCGTAACTCTGCATTCGAAAATTGGAAAGGACATTTGGGTCAATACTCAAATGACTTACCCAATGGTAGGTCGCTGAAGATACTCAAACTGCTATAAATGCGTTAAAATTACTGATAAGAATAATATAATGTAGTCGTATTAAAAATATAATATATATATATATATTGAAATCTTGCATATTTATGGTCTGTGCACACCACGTTTTTTAACCGCGCCGTTCTCGCGTATTTGTAGCGATACAGACGCGATACGCATGCGATTCAGTAGACCTTTAGGACATAGGACAAAAGCGCACCGTCGATGCACGTTTCTAAAAGGCGCGTCAACGGTGCGTTTAAAAAACGTTGTTTGCATAGGCCCGTAGTCGAGATTCCAAATCCGAATTCTCTATAGAGATGAAAGTACGTGAACGCGCTTTGGGACGTGCACTTTCATCTTTGACCTTGACAAATTAAAACTGGTCTGTAAATAAATAAAAAGAAATGTATTATTTTTTTAATTTTTAAGTTTTTGGAAGAATAGTCAACAAGTCAAAATTATAAAAAAAAAACCCTGAAAATATTTGCAGCTCAAGTTCAGATGCAGTGGCCGGTGCGGTGTGTACCACAGTAGTATTAAATGTAAGCTGAGTTATGGTGCAAGTAACGAAAAGATAGAGGTAACCACTTGGGAGCCTATTTAAGGTAATAGACTCCCAAAGGTAAATAAAAACAAGGTATTTTGAACTTACTGCTTATGGACCTACGGTGTTTGACTGACACTTTCAGCATTTAGTCTTTAACTGGCCTTAGAATGAGTTTCTAATTTCATGTAGGTGAAACCACAGGTAGAAGCTAATATGGAGAGAGTTGAGGGAGCTTATTGTCATCAATAATAAATGATAGACTGACTGGCCTATTGGACCAGTGGTGAGTGGCCCTGACTGCTATGCCGGAGGACGTGGGTTCGATTCCCACCTAGAACAAATGTTTGTGTGATGAGCACAATCATTTGTTCTGTTTCTGAGTGTAATTTATTTATAAAATGTATGTATTTAGAAATACGAGTATTTAAGTATGTTTATCAGTTGTCTAGTACTCATAACACAAGCTCTGCTTAGCTTGGGACTAGACGGCGTTGTGTAATAGTTGTGAGACAAAAAATCAAAGAATTCTCTAAGGAAACTATGCGTATCACGTGATATGTAAGGTTAAAGACAAACCAAAGAACTGATTAGCTACTTAGATTAGATTACTTAGCGAAACATCAAAGTATCCAATCATTTTAATTATTTCAGGCGAAAGACTTCTGTTTGTAGACTTTAGCTTCCCCCAAGGCTGGTCACATCGGCCGGTCAGCAGGCCTAGCCAAGTTACGTCAGTTTCGTTTCAAATCTCTTTCTACAGTCGGTAACGCCTCCGATTCCTTTGTTCTGACCACGTGACTTAACGTTGAGATGATGTCATTCCCATAAATTTGAAGTTTAGCGATTTACGATTGTAGATTATCAACTTAGCTGAGCCCTCTGCCCCCCTAGCTAAGTTACAACTGTTTCGTTTCTATTCTCTTTTCGTCGACCGCCTCGAGTCCGCCACGCCGCACGCACGCTTTGTTATGACGTCATCTCAACGCTCAGTCACGTGGTCAGAACAAAGGAATAGGAGGCGACTCGAAGCCGACTCGAGGCGATCAACGACAAGAGAATTCAAACGAAAGGGTTGTAAGTTGGCTAGGGGGGCTGGTCTTACTTGCATTCAGTGCATTCTCTCGACTCTCAAAATTCACCTGGCTCACCCTGTAGGTGACCTTCCAACGTTGTGCCGGTTAGTACGCGGTCACTACTTCAGAACTCCTTAACCCCATCGGTCATTTGCTGTGAGAGAAATGCATACTGTATAAATCTGTCTGCCTAGCCTTCTCTTAACTGGACCAGGGTCTGCTTACAGTCTGATCGGACCTTCTTCTTTTATTCGAATCAATGGTGAACTTCTTGAACTGTTTGGGTCCAATAGGTGGCTACGTTAACTACAGTATCGGTGACATTCGTTTAGTCCTCGTAAAGTGCAGGCGTATGGACACTCGGAGTCACTCGTCACTGGATTCAGCTGAGTGAAAGTATTTTACATGTTAATGAGAATTTTAATTTGGGTTCACGCTGTATCTTACAGTTTGTTCCACAACCACTAAAGTTGAAACGCAAGCGGTATTATATAAAATAGATAGGGGGCTACAGCACAATTCTGTATCAAACGGATGGCTTGCAAACTGCAAATTGGTTGAATATTGAAGACGTTTGCAAGCGTGAAACTGTAGTGTAGCTATGAAATCTATTATTTATTTACTGTTGTTACATCCTTAGTTTCCTCAGCTAACTTTCTACGGTCGTGTGGACGACAAGCAATAGGTAGCTCGTCGTCCACGCGCATCAAAGGGATGTCAGCAAGGGCGATACCAGCTAGGGCTGCGGGCATTTTCTGAAAAGGAAACCAGCGGTCTTAGAAAGCAAAGGGCAACTGAAGGACACAGGTGTGGTTTTAGTTAGTAAAAGTGTGACACGCCCTTACACTCTACCCTAGAGAAGGAAAAGTCATTGGATGATTTCCAATCTTAAAAAAAAACTTCTCTGTCTTATGCAATCTCTGTCCATGTTTGGCCCGCAAACATAGTCTGATCACCCTCACCGAAGTCAACCACGACGGTGGTTACGTCCTTTCTGCAGCGCAGCATCCAGTGACGATTTGCCCATCACATCAGGTGCATTCATGCGACATGGCCAGCCCACTTCCACTTCAGCTTGGCCATTTTTTCCCCAACATCCGCTACTTAAGTTATGGTAGACAGGATGGTGTTTCTGTTGCGATCTGTTCGCTTAACTACAATTATGCTGCGCTCCACTAAACGTTGGCAAATCATGAAATTTGACTTCTGTTATTCGGTAATTGACCAACTTTGTGCACCGTAGGTTAGGATGAGCAGGATGCACATGTCTATGTGTTTTCACTTCTGTGTTGTTGGAAGATTTCCCTTCATGTATTTATAAAAGGCTCAGAAAGTCTTCCAAATACCTCGGAATCGTTTTTAATTTTTTTATTTTAAATGGTCTAAACCTGTGCTTGACTGCGATCCCACCTGATGGTAAGCAGTGATGCAATCATTGATGGTGAGGCGCACTAGTTTATTAAGAGCCTATTCACTCTAGCCTTGAAGACACCTAAATTATAGTTGGACGGGAAGACGGCAGAAGGCAAATTTGTTTCAGTCCTTCGATGCACGTGGTATAAACGATGAAGCGAATCGCTTCCACTGAGTCCAAAGCTGCTAGGTGGCAATTTCCTTATCTTCCCGGTTTTAAAAGGTAAGTACTATCAGGTGTAATGTAAAAAAAGCTGCAGGAATATTGTGCTGCGTGGATGTTCGGAAGACTACTATGGACCTAGAACACGGGAAGGAACTCCTACTCCTTGAGTCGTTTGTCCTCATTGCTGAGTGTCGTCATCTCGACGAATAATTGTTGTGGACTATATTTCGCCATGTTGTTCTATTTTTGGTGTTGTGGCTGGCATCGCAGGCTGTGTAATTTCTTGTGTGGAGCAGATTTGGTCTGACCAACGTATTGGACTCCTGCCTCTGGATTGTTCCTATCTAGTTTTCTTGTCATCAATAGCTTTTCCAGATTATCGGCTCATAGAAAGGAAACATGTAGGTTTTAGTCCATACTCACCTTACCTTATTGCGTTACTCTTCCTCGTATTATAGAAAAAGAAAATCTACACTAATATAATAAAGACGTAGTTTTTTTTTTGTTTTGTAGGAGGTAATATCTGAAAGTACTGGTTCGAAAGCTAAAATTTTTTCACCAATAGAAAGCTGCTTTATTCCTGAGTGACATAGGCTATATTTTATGTACGCGGGCAAAAGCTAGTGAACCAGGTTTGGAATGATTTTCCTAATCTCTTCCTGTACCTCGCTGCGACTCGCACAAGCATCGCACTGCCATCTGACGGCGGAATGAAGAAGCGGCAGTTCGAACTCAACCAGCACGCCACCCAGCGTCAACACGCGCGCGGGGTAAAGAAAACCTGAAAATATCGTGATATACGACTACTAATGATAAAGTGTGGTGATCTCGCGGCTTCCAGCATCCTGTGAGTACCTGACTACTTACAATTTCTATTATCTTCAGCCTGTTCTTCGTAGGAAACTTAGCATCCCAGAGAAGATATTACGATCTCTTAATTCCAGGCAATATACGCCCTAGACTGAACTGCCTTGCCTTGCCAGCCAGTCAGTAGTCACGTGACACTTGACCGACATACGCAATACCCATCCAGCTAGCTAAAATAATCATGAAAACACTGACATGAAGAAAATCTTTCCCAGAAAAGATCGTCATATCGTCCGTTTGGTGCGGATGTGACGCATATCTTCCCTATTAATAGATAATGTGTGTTTGCTAGTTTTAAGATTGCGATATTTCGCGCGAATAAACAGTTTTTCTTTCTTTCTGTCATAAATCATCTAAAAACATCTTGTAAAAACTCTTACATTCATCTTGTTGATCACGTACATCACCATTATTTTCCGTCCATATTGCCGCTATAACGTGTAAGTAGTTTGGGAGAAGGTACTTGAATCACAACAATATAATATAATAAAGGCGAAAGTCTGTGTGTATGTATGTTACTTCTTTGCACTCGAAAGCTGAACGGATTTAGATGAACCTTGGTACCCAGGCACACCATGTCCTGAATTAGCACATAGGATATTTTTTATTCTGGGATTGTGTTTCTTTGGGACATTTTTTTATTTTTACGCGGGTGAAGCTGCTGATAGCAACTAGTATTAAGATGGTTTAAAACAAAGTCATGATTGTCCTAAACCACGCTATAGGTATATAATTTTCACCCGTGAAAAACGGAGGTGGGTTACTAGTCATATTTAATATTATAAAGATGAAAGTATGTGAGTGTTTTCTTTTTCTGTGGGAAAATCATTTTTTTTAATTTATTTATTTAAACTTCATGTACAGTAGTGGTACATAGGCGGACTTAATGCAACAAGGCATTCTCTACTAGTCAACCTTTGGGTTAAAAAAGACAACACTGTGGTAGGTGTGCACAAAAAACAAATAACAGATACTTCAGACACCACACACACTTCACTCTTCTGTTTCGTGTTGGACACTTTTCTGTTTTATGACATCCCCCGCTCTTGGGCGGAGCCGTAGATATTATCAGACTTTTACTGACTAAAAACCCACTCCTGTTCCTTTGTTGCCTTTCGTACCAGGGCCGAGTCTTCCTTTCAGAATCAGACCCTTGGCCCCAGTAGGCTTTGACCCTGCTGGAACGTACATGTAGGGGTACAGTTGCTGAAATCTCCTTGAGGTGCGCGTGGAACAGTACGCGCCGTCGACGACCATGGCCAGTACCAAGGCCCGGCGCGAGAGATCACCGCCGCCGATCGCTCCCACGAGGACATGGCGTTGAAAGTTTGTGGGTGTATGTGTATAATTATGTTTGTTACTTATTCATGCTCAAACGATTGAACGGGTTTCAGTGAAATTTGACACTTGAGAAAATCATGTCCTGGAATACCAAATTGGATAATTTTTATCCTGGGGATGTTCCCTTGAAATCATTTTATAAATTCAAATAGGCAAAGACGCTGGTACTACCTAGGTGAAATTTTGCGAGTGTTGGTCTATATGTGTTACTTTTTCACGCTCGAACGGCTGAACAGACTTTGATTAAACTTGGTACATGAGTAGATCATATCCTGGAATAGCATATAGGATACTTTTTACCCTGGGAGTATGTTCCGTTGGGATAATTTTCTACTATCGCACGGGCGAAGCCACTGGAAGCAGCTAGTGTTACCATAAAACCAGGTCTGTTTTCTCCGACTGGTTAGGTAGTGGTTTAGCTATATTACAGTCACATTTCGTTCCGTGTAATAAAGGGGCGAGCGAATTGCTATTAAGCGAGCATAAATCGAAAATACAGACTGTTACTAAGTAATCCCATATGGAATTAGTGTTATAAGAGCTTGCTACTTGCTTGCTTGTAATGGGAAGTACCTTATAAAGTTTTTTTTGCTGTTCCAAGGAGTAGCAGACAAGCCAGACGGAAGACGGACAGACGGACAGATGGACAGACGGACAGACGGACCGACGGACAGACGGCCAGACGGACAGACGGACAGACGGACAGACGGACAGACGGACAGACGGACAGACGGCCAGACGGACAGACGGACAGACGGACAGACGGACAGACGGACAGACGGACAGACGGACAGACGGACAGACGGACAGACGGACAGACGGACAGACGGACAGACGGACATACGGACAGACGGACAGACGAACATACGGACAGACGGACAGACGGCCAGACGGACAGACGGACAGACGGACAGACGGACAGACGGACAGACGGACAGACGGACAGACGGACAGACGGACAGACGGACAGACGGACAGACGGACAGACGGACAGACGGACAGACGGACAGACGGACAGACGGCCAGACGGACAGACGGACAGACGGACAGACGGACAGACGGACAGACGGACAGACGAACATACGGACAGACGGACCGACGGACAGACGGCCAGACGGACAGACGGACAGACGGACAGACGAACAGACGGACAGACGGACAGACGCACAGACGGACAGACGGACAGACGGACAGACGGACAGACGGACAGACGGACAGACGGACAGACGGACAGACGGACAGACGGACAGACGGACAGACGGACAGACGGACAGACGGACAGACGGACAGACGGACAGACGGACAGACGGACAGACGGACAGACGGACAGACGAACAGACGGACAGCCGAACAGACGGACAGACGGACAGACGCACAGACGGACAGACGGACAGACGGACAGACGGACAGACGGACAGACGGACAGACGGACAGACGGACAGACGGACAGACGGACAGACGAACATACGGACAGACGGACAGACGGCCAGACGGACAGACGGACAGACGGACAGACGGACAGACGGACACACGGACAGACGGACAGACGGACAGACGGACAGACGGACAGACGGACAGACGGCCAGACGGACAGACGGACACGGACAGACGGACAGACGGACAGACGGACAGACGAACATACGGACAGACGGACCGACGGACAGACGGCCAGACGGACCGACGGACAGACGGCCAGACGGACAGACGGACAGACGGACAGACGAACAGACGGACAGACGGACAGACGCACAGACGGACAGACGGACAGACGGACAGACGGACAGACGGACAGACGGACAGACGGACAGACGGACAGACGGACAGACGGACAGACGGACAGACGGACAGACGGACAGACGGACAGACGAACAGACGGACAGACGAACAGACGGACAGACGGACAGACGCACAGACGGACAGACGGACAGACGGACAGACGGACAGACGGACAGACGGACAGACGGACAGACGGACAGACGGACAGACGGACAGACGCACAGACGGACAGACGGACAGACGGACAGACGGACCGACGGACAGACGGACAGACGGACAGACGGACAGACGCACAGACGGACAGACGGACAGACGGACAGACGGACAGACGGACAGACGCACAGACGGACAGACGGACAGACGAACAGACGGACAGACGGACAGACGCACAGACGGACAACAAAGTGATTCTGTAAGGGTTTTATTTTTGCCGACTTAGGTACGAAACCCTAAAAACCCAATAACACTTAGCCTGATTCGGGAATTAATATCAAATTACATGTAATCAATTGCGACTAAGATTAACACCAAGTTAATTGAAGCTTTATAACGAACCAACTTGTTTTCATTGTACCTACTAGTGATCTGCCTCGGGTGCAAATTATATAATTACATTTGATGTTATCCGCGGTTTTATCCACGTCAAGTTCGCAAATGAAGGATGAGGACGATGATTTCATCAAACATAAAACGGCTAAAGGCCAAAACAACAGTTATATTCAGTCAAAGTAACATTAATTAATAAGCCTAAATTATTTCAGTTATTATAACATAATAGAACACATCTAAGCTCTCTTTTATAGTGAATGTCCGTCCCCCCTAAATTAGGTCCTGTCCCCGTGTGAAAACAAAAAGTTTAGGCAATTTTGTTTAAAAGTCCCGTTAAAAGCAGCCCAGCCGTTTCGGAGATAAGTTGGAACAAACAGTTAGACAGACGTGAGAAGCAACTTCATTTAACGTTATGTAAAAAACTAGCTGCTGCTAGCGGCTTTCCCCGCGATAGTAGGAGATTTTCCCAAGGTAACGTCTTCCTGAGATTAAAAGGATCCTCTGTGTTATTTCGGGACATGGTCCACCCGTGTTCCATATTTTGAATAAATATGTAGAAAAAATAAACATACATACACATTCCCTAACTTTCGCCTTTATAATATTAGTGTTATAATTCTGTACCTGAAGTAAACTTCAATTCCACCGAAAAAAAACTGGGCAAGTGCGAGTCGGACTCACGCCCTGACGATTCCGTAGAAACTTATCTATGTAAAGAGTTCAATTCCTGACTGGAGTCTCGAAGTTTATTCCAAATCCAAAAAAAAAAAAAATGTGTCATAAAAACAAATATTTGTGTTATAAGACCTAGCTATATGCAATATTTCAGGATTCTGGGTCAACGAGAAGTATTCTAGAATTTTGGTTCCCTTGAGTGTCGAAATATACGTTTTTTGCGACATAAACGGCCATTCTTGTTTTTTACCATTAACTTAGAAGTTAAATTTTTCTTTTAAATTTATCTTCAAGGGACCGCAGACCTAAGTATATGGTTTTAATTTCAACTCGATACGTTCACGCGTTACCGAGATAAAGAGTCCAGACAGACAGACAGACGGACGGACAACAAAGTGATCCTATAAGGGTTCCGTTTATTCCTTTAGAGGTACGGAACCCTAAAAAACTATAAAAAGTCCCGCCATCGTTAACCAAAAGACTTTAAACATGCTAAACGGACAATTTAAGACGAAAACTACGAATTAAATTACTGGACGAGTCGAAAATGACTGCAATATTCATTTGGAGTACTGAAAACTGGTATTCAGCGGTTCGTTTTATCCAAATTTCAGTCGTCGACGAAATTAATGTAACGGAAAAGCCTTCAACCAGCCATGAAATCGTCGTCAGTTTCTGTGAAGTTATTAAGATAAAGTCTTCGCTCGATTGTGGTTCCTAGTTTAAAATGATAGCGTTATTTTTTTCTTAAGTTATAATCCTATTATGTTAGAACTTCAAAACAATAACGCTATGAAAATGTTGTACTATAGTGTTTATTATCGAACTTCTTTGAAATGACTCGACCGATTTTTATGGGACCCTATTACTAAGACTCTGCTGTCCGTTGGCCTGTCCGTCTGTCACCGGGCTGTATCTCATGAACCGTGATATTAGACAGTTGAAATTTTCACAGATAACATATTTCTGTTGCTGCTATAATATAATAACAAATACAAGAAAACAGAATAAAATAAATATTTAAGGGGGCTCCCACACAACAAACGTAATTTTTTTTTTGCTCGTTTTTTTGCATTGGGCGGTACGGAACCGTCCATGCGCGAGTCCCACTTGCACTTGGCCGGTTTTTGTGTAATATTTCTACACCTAAGAGTAGGTTGGTCCCCTGTGTGTTGGATAGCATAATTTTAAGTTTATTCATTACAACAAAAAAATATACAAACATAAAAAATTACAGATATTTGCTCCTTATAATACTAGTATAGAAGTATAGATTAGTTTGGTCTACATATCATGTAGTACAACATATCCTTTGAACAACAAGTAAATCAGTACGTAATCTATGAGTCGTATTCCACATCCCGGCTTGGTAAGGACAGGGTGACATCTGTCAGTGGCAGGGTAAGATGGATTCTTGAGCGAATCATAAAACTATACGGTAGGGGTTAACGACTTGGGATAAGTTGGGTTTCAAGCAGTTGTGGGCAGGGTTTGATAGGGCACTTATATCCGTTTGATCTTGCAATTTTTTTTTAGTTTATTCGAAAATGGAAGCTTTTTGACAGTGACATTTGGATCGAGTAGATGGAGGACGATGATTTGAAGCTTTGTTTTTTGTTTTTATTGTGCTTTTTTTGGGTCCAATGTTGACTGGTTTACATAATCCTCTCTTATGTAATAATATTGTGGTATTGTAAAATCAATAATTTTTTTGTGTTTCAAAAAGTGTTTTTGTATTTATTTTTTTAAATCGCGGTGTTTCTTGCTAGTTCTTCTCCATAGAAAACGACCAATTGGAACCGTGTACTTTTTCTTTTTTTTTTAAGGTGGGATATCATACAAATGACTTCTCGCGCTCTGGGTGGAGTGGGAGGGCGTGTCACACTTTTACTAACTAAAACCACACCTTTATCCTTCAATTACCCTTTGCGTTCTAGGACTACGGGTTTCCCTTTCAGAAATTCTCCGCGGTCTTAGCTAGCGCGCATCGGTCCTGCTGGGCCCCTATGGTTTGCTGACATCTCTTTGAAGAGCGCGTGGATCACTACGCGCTGTTGACGACCGGACTCGGTCCGGTTGATTACCGAACAGCCAGACGGCGACCTACCTAGTGCTCGACGTCCGCAAGCCCGCGTCTACCGTGGCTGGTAGTAGGGGTCGGAATTACGGCGGCCAGGGTGTGAGGAACTTCGTTCCCTCACGCGTGCCACCTCCTACTTTGTTAGCATTACTGCTTCCCGTGAACCGTGCACTAGCTTCTGACATTATAAGTGTAGGCTAATCTATCTATATATATAAAAATGAATAGCTGTTTTTTAGTCTCGCTAAAATAATCGCTAAAAAACGGTTGGACCGATTTGGCGAGTTTTGGTCTTGAAATATTAGAAATAGTCCAGAGAAGGTTTAAACGGTGAGAATAAATGGAAAAAAAATCACGAAAAAAAATCCGAGTACAACGCCATCTATAATTAAAATGTTATTATAAAATGAATTATGCTGTTCTGGTAATGCCAGTAGATGGCGTTATCCTAAATAGTAATATCAGGCGGTACGAAGTTCGCCGGGTCAGCTAGTGGGAAATAAAATATTTTGGGTTTGAATTGGCACTTCTTTTTTCCATGACTTCGAAATTCGAACTTTATTATGTAGATCGTAGGTCAGTTTTCCGTTGTACCGTCCCCAAGTATTTAGTTTTAAGTACGGTTCATCTTGGGATTATGAGACTAAATGGATTTCAATATTTTTTTCGTGGTCCTTTTAATGAGATGAGGTGAAGATTGATAAATTAATGTTAAGAGCGTCCAACCCCAGATACGTTTTCATTATTATTATACAACCGCTCTTACGTGATTATGGCGCTATTAATTACACATCTTTTTCTAGATATTTTGTAAACACAGATATCTTGTGGATATTATCTAGGTTCCAGAATTCTGAAAGACTATTTTTTTTACAAAAACTTTTAAGGTTTTTAAATAAACACGCATTTCCTGGAACAAGCTTTGTGAAATATTCAAGTGAGAGACGGAATTACCGAATGCCAACAGAGCGTTCAGGCCTGGTTCAGACGTATTTGTCTATTTTTAACCGACTTTAAAAAGAAGGAGGTTCTATGTATTGCTTTGTATATATGTATACGCGATGACTTTAAGTTACTTAAGAGGGATACTTTTTAGTTGTGATACAGCAACTAAAAAGTGTAAAATAAAAAGATTTTTACAAAAAACAATACAAACGACTTCAATGTAAGAAAAAAAACACTAAAATGTGCAAAATAACTTTGATTTCGGAAGTCATTGTTAAATAACGAACAGACAAAACACACAATAAAAACAACGACTTCCGAAATTAAAGTTATTTTGCACTTATTAGTATTTTTTACATTGAAGTCGGTAGTATTTTTTTGTAAAAAGTTTTTTTCATGTTACTACTTCTTTATCAAACGTTGCATTGGATTGCGTTGAATGGAACAACAAGCTTTTAAAACATGATCACGTTGACGGTAGACGGATCGGGAAGGGCCCTCTTAATGTTGCCGTGAATTAGAAACGATTTTAGAAGATTAACACAGATAAGTATTAATTATATTTTAACACTTTAAAAATCAGAGATTTCAGTATTTATTCTGATTACCTTCATTGATCCAAGTATTAGCGTAGTGATTGAGCAATTGACTGCTTTGCTCCATGTTCGGGTTCGATCCCGCATGGAATAAAAATTTGTATGGCCTACAAATAGTTGTTATAGGTCTGGTCTGTACGTCATGTTATTGTATATGTACATTGTTTATGTAAGTTTACATGCTTGTGAGCACACTCATGATACAGGAGTAATTCCTAAAAGGTTGGGGGGGCGAGGCTAGGTACAAAAATCTGGCAGATCAGTCCCAAAGATGATAGTACTCGTACTCCATGCATGGCTGTACTTGTGCTTAATAAAATTAACAATTAGTTCCAGTGTGAAGTACTATCTCGCCTTTACTAGGATCCCCAAGTTTTTGGCAGCCAGTTGAGCCTTTATACTGTAAGGGCGAAAATACCAAATAGTCATCACCCCATTTAAAGACAGTTTCAAAGACCGATTTCACTACTACACTAGGCCGCAAATATTCCGGGTCGACGGTAAAAAATATGATAGTTTCTTAAATACATAAGAGAGATTCTATAACTGGGTAATTAATACATGTAGGATTAGTCTCAGAAGTAAAACACTGTATTGCTAAAAATCACACTTTATTTCTTACTGTTGTATACAGTACAATATATATTTAGCACTTATTGCGTCCGCACTCTTCAACTGCTCACGGCTCAATGCCCTTCCGACGAACATTGTCGCCCCACCATCTCTAGACAACCCTACTACTACGTTTTTACGGCGAGGGCGCTACTTCGACTCAAATAACAAACTATACTCATGACCTATTACTTTTCTACAGATAATTGAGCGACTTTAAATAATAACAATTGTACATAACGATCTATAATTATTATACATAAGCTACAAAATATTAAAAATATAACATCTGATAATTAATAAGCTAACATACATAACACGTTTTGTGTACCATTTCCTTTAAATTTAATACTAAAATACACTTTCTAAGTGATGACTACAAAAATACACAACGCAATCATTTATCATCGGTCCTATAAACTCGTGAGCGTAGTTGGTGCATAAATCTGCAGCCAACTATCCCTAAATACGCGATACACGATCCAAACAGCAAATATAAAAAAAAAAACTAAAATAAAATACGAGCAAAATCTGACCTCAAAAATAAGAAAAAACATGCAGGTTCACTGTGCCAATAAATATGATTTACATACGTGTAGGAATTTGTGTATTTAACAATATACAAAGCTGCCTTTTCGGTCGAGTGGTCACATAAGCTAATACTATAGACTGATGAGGTCCTGGGTTTTGTTCCCAGGTAGGTCTGTGTTATTGGGTTTTTCCTTTTGGATATTTTTTAGTAACATACATATTTATATATTCATACAAAGTTTTGCCTCCATTCAAAATATATTCCAGGACATTACCTACCCGTGTGCCAAATTTGATTTAAATCCATTCAGTCGTTCGAGTGTGGAGAAGTAATAGACACACACTTACAAACTTTTAAAAAAATATATAATTCATTTATTTCGGAAACCAGTCCATATTGATTACAAAATTTTAAACTAAAATATTGAATTTAAAAATAATTAAAAATTATACGCATTACAAAAACACAAAATTACAATAATGTCATTAATAAAAACATAATAAATCAGAATTATTCAATCACAATTTAATAAAATAAAATACACAAAACGAAAAAAATAAAATATACACACATGTTTTATCTTACCCTAAATTTGGGTTTGGCTCCGGAGTGCTCAATGTGCAGCCTGGTCCAGTACCGCATTATCGGGCAATCCAGATCCCAATCCATCCTCCAGATGAACAACTGAAGGTAGCTGTTGGAACTGCCTCGTATGCTTTTACAATATGTGTAAAAATGTTAGTGTGATATGAGCAGGATAACTCTGTCTAGGAAATACAAACGTAACATTTTATCATTTTGGTACAGTTACCGAGCCACATAAATTTAAATTCATTTAGTTCCACCGTGTGCCAATAAATATGAAATATGTGTACGCACGATTTTGCGTTGTTAACGACATTTTAATGCCACGAAAAACTTTTGCAGCCATATGTTGTATGCTTGTAGGTACTAAATATTGCTTTCACATGAAATATGTGCAAGAGTTACGAAATAATTTTCTACTTTATGTGTTGTTGCTGGCTGAATATTCATATTACTCGAATAATTTTGGATTGTGGTTGATTCCTAGTAGAAGTCCAAGGTAAACCGAGCTGATGTGAGTCGCGGGGATCCGATAGATTAGAGACGCACGGGACTGGCCGTTGTGGCGGCACTTCGGGGAGGCCTATGTCCAACAGAGGACGTCTTTCGGCTGAAATATTGATTTATTCACGCAGAGTGCATATTAATATTCTTTCAATCAAAAAAAAAAATCATACTCGGTCCACAATTGACCGAGAAATCGATGAACATACATAACAAAAAAAAACATACATTCAGCCTAACAAAGAACCTCCTCCTTTTAGAAGTCTTTTAAAAATGGCGGTGTCGGAAAAATCGGTCATTGGACTGAAAAAAAATCTTTACTAAGTAAATACTTCAGCATATCAGCATTTTCACCAGACTGTTGCGTCACTAATTAAATATTGTTAGTAACCTGATTACCAGGGAAACTCCAACAAACTTTGATATAGAGGCACAACCGATTTTCTACCATATAATTCTTAAAATAGAGTCAGAAATCTCTATTGTCTGTTGGTATATAAAACGTTTTGTGGTTATCGATCAGTGGTGAGCAGCAAACGGTAGTAAATTCGATTATTTGCGGCGAACTGATACGTAATACGAAATAAGATGATTTTGGTCAGTATTTGTTGAAGTGAGATTTAAAGTCATTATTGTTTTTAATAATTTTAAAGCCTTAGTGTTTTCTCCTTAGATTGCATAATTTTCCGCAAATAGAATGCTTTTTCTTTATTTCTTTCTTTTTTCCTGACAGATTTTAGTCAGTTAAAAAGCCAATGCAAACGATTGCCATGATTTACATTTTCTTTTCGCCAGAAATGAAAGCTGGGTTATATGTTAGAGGATAATACGAGGAATCAATAGCAAAAAGAACCAGGTCTTTAAACCGTAACCGACCAAAAATATCTATAGAAACATTGCTCGTACTTTTTTGTCAGGCGTTGCTTATTTTCATAATATTATAATGAAATAGAAATTATAATACGTAATATTTTAAGGTTTCTATTGTTAAAATAGATTAAGTTTGTTATTATTTTTTTCACACTCAGTTTTTCATCACTAAAACTAGTAAAAAAAACGTGACATACAAATAGAAAAGATTGCATTAGTGTTGCGGTTTAATTGATATAAACTAGCGCATACCCACCATAAATACCGAAACCAAAATTATATTTAATAATGGGAAACTTAAAATATCAAACATAGAGTATTTTTTTTTTAGAAAAATAACATCTTATAAAAAAGCAATGGCTATCTACTAAATAGTCTCTAACTTCGTTTGGTTACGGTTGGTAGACATAATTCTTTTTGCTATTGATTTATCAAACAATCTTTTAAGATATGGTCTAGGTTTCACTTTTGGCAAAAAGAAGAAAAAAAAATATGCCAGCTATGTATGGCAAAAGTTTCATTCCCACTCATTTGATATTTGATGATTTCGCATGTAAAATAAATGTAAGATATAAATACAAAGAACAAAGGAAATTCTTGTGATTTTCTTCGACACATATTAATCTTACCGTACTCATAGTCTGTTATTCAGCTGCATCTAGAAACGTAGAAAGGTTGTTTACCCTGCTCTCAATAAATTTGATAGGTATAAACAAGTACGACGAAAAATCATCATTTTAAAATAGCCTCACGTGTAATTTTAAGCTCTGCGACTTTTCAAACAAATTGAATCGACATCCAAAACCGAACATGGACTTTAATATTTTTATACCCAAAAACTCAATGGAATGGAATGTGGGTGGTATATTTGCAATTTAAAAGGGGGATGGGAGTAGTCAAATATTTGCTGCGTTAGCGTGTTGACTCGTCTCTATCCGGTGTTGAAAGCGGTTCATGTTTTTGAGGTCTTTATAATCCTGTGTTAATGGTAAATACACTGATTTAATACGGTGTCAATAAGATATCTGGAGCCC
Organism: Mythimna pallens; assembly: GCA_961205895.1. Lineage (NCBI taxonomy): Eukaryota > Metazoa > Arthropoda > Insecta > Lepidoptera > Noctuidae > Mythimna > Mythimna pallens. The sequence goes on along the minus strand of OY540828.1, from coordinate 23,443,964 downwards.
TTGATAAAGTGACCTCGGTGTCATCTTCGATGGAATGATGCTTGACTGGCCTGTTGGTCTAGTGGTTAGTGGCCCTGACTGCTATTCCGGAGGTCTTGGGTTCGATTTCCACACAAAACAAATGTTTGTGTGATTAGCATGATCATTTGTTCTGTCTCATAATAAGCACCTCCACACAACAGACATCACAGACAGTTCCCTGTGCAGAGCATGTTTGGAGGGGGAGGAGACAATTGCGCATGTGCTCCTAGACTGCACAGGTGTCACTGAGATACGCACACGAACCTTAGGATCCCCGAACTCCCTTATTGATGCCCTGAAAAACCTAAGAGGCCTGATCTATTTTCGGAAAGAGGTGGGCTGGGTGGAATAAGCTCACCTAAGGTTATGGCCACCATGGCCCACGTACAATGGTCCACATAGGACTAAGTGCGGAAACCTAAAAAAAAATAGATAGAAAATAGATGTTCTGTGTCTGGGTGTAATTTATCTATAATATTTATGTATTTAGAAATATATAAGTATAATGCATATCAGTTAGCTAGTACTCATAACACAAGCTCTGCTTAGCTTGGTACTAGAAGGCGTTGTGTGATAGTTGTGGAATATAAAAAAAAAATTACTTCGTCATGTGCAGCGGCAGGCTAAGAGCCAGCCGAAAAAAATGCTTTGAATTTAATAAAGTAATCATTTGGCAATTGATTACTGTAGTTGAGTACACACACATGCTTCTGTTAGTCAAATTAAAAGGTTGGAATTAAACCAAAAACGGGATGACTTCAACAATAGACCACCACCACCAATTGTTATTATCATTTATCATGTCGTAATGATCGATCAGGAATGAGGATATCCGCAGAAGAATTAAAGTTGCCGACATAGCATGAAAAATCGCCAAACTTACGTGGCAATGGACAGGGCACATTGTTCGCAGAACGAATGGCCGTTGGGGCTGAAAGGTTCTGGAATGGCGACCACGTACCGGAAGACGTAGCGTTGGAAGGGCTTCTGTAACGTGGACTGATGACCTGGTAAGGGTTGCGGGAATCCGATGGATGCGAGACGCACAGGACCGTTCATTGTGGCGACACTTGGAGAGGCCCATGTCCAGTGGACGGCTTTCGGCTGCAATTATGATGATGTCGTTAATGGGTATAAAACTGTATGCGGGGTCCTGGGTTTTTTCATTACGAATTACTCTGTAGCAGCTTGGAGTTTAGAAGTTGGTGGGGTGTCATCAGCCCCGTGCTTCGGAGAACATGTAAAGACGTTGGTCTTGCGTCTGATCTCTCTTCGATCATGTCGTATCCGATGTCGTGTCGCTCCGTCTGGCTATCGCCGTTGCATTAGACTGAAACTGAAAGAAACAGAGTGCACCTGTCTTTGCGCACTTTAATATCTCCTGCATACTTGGCTATAATAATCTCTATTAAGATTGGCCACCGTGATTGAAATTCGGTCGGGAGGATTATTATTATCAATGGTGTTCTGATATATCAGTTCTGTGCTTGGAGTATTTCGTCCAAAATTGGATATGCAAGTCACGTGAGGGACATAACAAAACAGCATATCTGAACTCGCAACCACCATGACGAGAAATCGGTGAAATGGCATCATCTACAACATCACTGTGTCTAGACCCTCTTTTCAGGTGCAGCATTTCCTGGTTTATTAGACTAGCTTTCCAGGTATTCCAGTCCTTAGCTTATCTTATCTTATCTTGTTGTGGGGCTGGCCCTCGACCCTTTTCGATCTTTTGTGCTATTCCCCTCCTGTCTGCTCAACCCCTAGCCCTCCGTGCACCTACTTCATGAGTCCCAGTATGACGTTGATGGGGCTGAGCCTGTAGTCCTCTGGTCTTGGAAATGGTTAGCCCAGATACTCTAGTCTTTTGGAGCCTAGTGCTGCACAGTCACACAGCAAGTGTAGCATATTCTCTTCTGCATATCCACAGATCCTGCAATTCGGGTCGCTTGCTAGTCTCATGTTGTGGAGCTGTTTGTTGGTGGCATAGTGCCCCGTGAAAACTCCTGTAATTGTTCGAGTCCTTAGCTTACTTAGCTTAGTTTATCGATCTTTAGAGCCTAACACGAGTTCTTAACGATCCTTTTGACGACCTAAACTAAACTGTTAAAGGGATGGAGGTATAAGGAGTGTATGGCTCCTTCCCTCTTCCTCACTCGCACGCCTGATATTTTAATAGGTCATGGTAAGGCGCCAGATCTTAAAACAAACAATGTTTGCGTGTACCCTTTAGGTTTCCGTCTTCGATGGCAGATTGTAAATTGAAGCCATTTCTGTAAAGTATTGATGTCATTTCATGAATAATGCGATGCCGATAAATAGCAATGTTTGGATGTTTACTGAATGATTTTGATTATCTATTTGGCACCCACACCTTTTTTTCGTGCCATCTTTTTGGATTGTTCATAAAAGTTTAGAAACATTAAGTTTGATCTTTTGCAAAATGATTCAAGCATTTTAATAGGGCTATATTTTACCAGGACACCATATGAAATATAACCCTTAAAGTTGACTGCATATTTCAATTAATATTTTAAAGAGTGGGGTTAATCTCCTAATCATAGCTCTAAGACCACGTTTCTGCCTGCAAGAAAATTGGATGCAAGTTGTATTACATTGCAATCTGCCGAGGTACAATGTAATCAATTGGTTGTTTGTATCCCACAATGCAATTCATTTTACATGTAATTTACTTGCAGATAAAAACGTAGCCTCACACAAAGATCATAATTAGTTTTGACGTTGCCACTGCTTGTCAGAGGTCAATGAACGATCCAAGGTCATTACACGTGCGGGCTTGCGGACAATGAGTAATGGGTAGCTCGCCGTCCGGCTGTCCGGTAAAGACTCAGTAACAGAAATATGAGATCGATGTGAAAGGTTTGCAAAAGAGAAGGTAGCAAGATTGGTGGAGGTCTTCTCTGCTGTATATTGTTACTGAAGAGTAGAAAAATTATGATGATATTGTGGTTGTTTTTATTCCGGGGATTCAGGGAGTCTCAACTCTTTACTGACGAAAAACCCACCTGTATTCCTTCAGTTGCTCTTTGTATTCAATGGCCGCGGTAACTCATTCAAAAAATCTCGCATCGTTTTGTTCCCTTGCGAAGCCAATTTTATTTTTCCTTATTATATCTGCAGCGATTAAATAACCCGGTTCTATGTTCCTGACAGTTTATTACACACAGTAGGACGACTCATTTATCTACCTGTTTCAGCATCATTAAGTGCGTCATCTATATTATATTGTATCCGCTCATTAATCTGGTTTAGCGCATCTGCTTGACGTATTGTGTTAGCGGCATAGCTTAGCTGTACTGAACACGGGCGACACGTGACAGCCACGAATGCCGCTACCTGAAGTTAGAAGTGGCTGCAAAGCTAGCTGATGGTGGCGGTGGCTGCTTTTTATAACCCATGCATGACGGGATTGAATTTTTGATATAATTATGAAAATGAATTTCCATTATTCCAATCATTGTTTTAAAAAACTAATTGCGTACGTTGATACTTCGCATGACCCAAGGGCTGGCTTTTACCTTGGGCAGAAGATAAGCATTGCCATACAGCATGGCAATGCTGTATGGCAATGCCCAGCTTTTTGGGTACATTATCAGTTGACAGCGATGTGGAGTTTTTTGACGTCATTTATTTAGTATTTTTTTTTAAATATGTAACAACCTAATATCAAGAAAATGAAGTATAGATATTGCGTACGTTGCTTTTGATTCAAATTGGTTAACTGAAGGATTTCCCAAAATCACCCCCTAAGGGAATGAAACAGGAGTTCCAAAGTTTGTATGGAGAAACCTACATTTACGTGGGCGAAGTCACTGGCAAAGGTAATAAGGCTGTAATTTATTATAAATGTGTAATGTGTGTGTTTCACGAGGGCAGTAGATACTTGATCAATATATTTACTTGAACCATTGATATATTATATGGAAAGATACGTTACGCGCTAACATCTCAGTCAGAAAACCTGGACTTCGTGCACGACTACATGCACCGAAACTCACACAACTATGATCAGTGTCATCACAGTCGCAGACCTACAGTCTCTGATAAACAAGGACAGATATAAGAGCCGGCGCTGTCGTGCTCGCGTTAGGCGCCGATTGTTTACGAAACACAGCTCTATCTGTCTCGCTTCGCAAAATGGCGACCAAAACATTAAGTGAAATTAGAAATGTCATAAGAAATTTTAAGTTTTCATGTACTATTGTATGATTTGTACAACGCATAAAAGCACACGAAGGCATTTTGATAAACTTTATCCTACTAAAAAGAAAAAAAAAATTTGGCGTAACACGCCCGTTTATGTCACATTAAGCCACAGTGGCTTAATTTCAGCGGTCCACGCGCTAGAGGCGAGTCACTTATCTTCCGATGTTTTGATTTAATCTAAGATTTGAACTGTGACTGATGAAGACAGATATGCATAGATAACTGTCTTCATCAGTCACAGTTCAAATCTTAGATTCAGATCAAATCATTTCACGCGTGATTTGCCTCCTGTTGATAATTGCAAGCATCTGTCACTACCATAGATAATATTGGATGGCAAGGAGTTGATTGGCTAGTTGATTATAACGCAATATTCTTTGGCTAGATTATTTCACACCGACATTTACACTAAAGAATCATCTTCCTGCCTTTGTCCCGTGCAACGTCGGTGCAACGCGTGTTTTTTCTTCCATTATGTCCTGTCACCCGTCATGCTATCACTAACTACCTTTTACCGTCTTTTTTCCTTTTTTTTAACCTTTTTTATATACTTATAATTTTTTTTTAGTTGTAAATTCGCGCCTTGTTCTGCCAAATAAAATGTTTTACTTTCCTTCTTTTCTTTCTTTCTTTCTTTCTTTTCTTTCTTTCTTTTCTTTCTCTCCAACCATCCACAAGTATCACTCCTAACTTTTTTAGTAGTATGCGTTTCATCCCCCTTTTTTACATAATCATACCAAGACAAACCCCTTTCGCCATTTTCAAGCTTTCTTTAATATACTCATTTCTCATCTTTCGATGTATAGAGGGTAGCAAATTTAGCTTAGACAGAAAGAAAAACTAAATAAAGAAAATGCCATTACCGAATTGTACAGCTTTCAATCTCAGTCCTGTCTCCGAAGACGTTGTCAAAAAATCTCTCCTTGCTATCTCCTCCTCTGCTGTGGGCCATGACAATCTATGTTCGAGAATGATAATACCTATTCTCCCTCAACTGCTCCCCGTTCTTACCCACATTTTTAATTTTTCCCTATTAATATAATAGGAAACAGGCTCATATAATAGCGCTACCCAAGATAGACAATCCTTCATCCTTGTCTCACTACAGACCCATCTCCATTTTGCCTTTCCTTTCTAAAGCTCTTGAGCACATTGTTCATGATCAGGTACCTATCGACAAACTCTATTATTTCTCCTTACCAATCTGGCTTCCGCTCTGGTCACAGTACTGTAACTGCTCTTTTGAAAGTCACTGACGATATCCGCTAGGCTTTGGACAACAAATCTCTCACTTTACTTGTTTTGCTTGATTTCAGTTGTGCGTTCAATTCAGTGGATTTCGACATACTTCTTGGCGTTCTTAATTCTATCAACTTCTCTTCCTCAGCGTTAGCCTGGTTTGATTCTTATCTTCGAGGTCGCTCTCAGTGTGTCCGCTTTGAAGAGACTTTCTCTGATTGGTGTGATCTCACTGCTGGTGTTCCTCAGGGTGGCGTTCTCTCTCCTCTTCTTTTTATTATCTTCATAAATGCTGTTACTAAACTAATCACTTCCAACTTCCATCTGTACGCAGACGATTTGCAGCTTTATCGTCATTTCTTACTGGCTGATACAGACTCAGCGATTAATGCCATGAATCGTGACCTGGAGAGTATTAATCAGTGGGCCAAGTCTTACGGCTTACAGATAAATCCTTTCAAGTCCCAGGCCATGATCATAGGCAGTCGATACTATCGCACTGCGCTTGACATATCAACTTGGACGCCTTTATCTCTTAACGGCTCGACTATTGCTTACACTGACTCAGCCAAGAATCTCGGTGTCACAATTGACAGCAACCTCTCTTGGCGAGCGCAGGTAAATGAGGTTAGCCGTAAGGTTCACTTTTCCTAGTCAAAGAACATTACCTCTCTACCATCTCGTAAAGTTATATTTTATAGATATATATTTTATAGATATATATTTCTGAATAATTATGGTTTGAAGAATATTTTTGACAATTTGAAGTTCTATCTTGGCATGTATACGACTCAAAATTACTTCTCAAACAACAAGAAACCTAATGTAAAGAACAGTAATCATCTGGGAAAGGAACAGTTTTTTCGTCTCTAATGTAAATAACAACATAAAACAGCATACTACAGTCAAATTTCAAAATATACGACTACTACATCAAAATATTGCAGGATTACTGAATAAACTTCCTTCAATAGAAATATGTCTATCTGAGCTTAATGACAGGCTTGAAAATATCCAAATATTATGTTTTTCAGAAACATTTGTTAGAGCTAACAATGAAATAAATATATGTTTGAATGACTTTAAACTTGCGGCCTCATACTCGCGAAAAAAGGAAAATAGGGGTGGGGTATGTATTTTAATAAAACAGTACCTAGACTACAAAATAATACAATTATGCAAAGAAATGGCAGTAGAGAAAGTTTTCGAATGCTGTGGTATAGAAATTCCACTATATAATTGCATTATTGTTTATGTGTATAGGACCCCCAATTCGAACATTACAATATTTTTTAATAAACTTGAGTCTCTATTGCATAAACTAAGTGACAGGAAAAATAAAAAGATTATACTAGTCGGGGATCTAAACATAAATACCCTGGTCACAAATAAGAATGTCACCATATTAAACGATATACTTCTAAATTATAACTTGACTTTCAAAATAAATGTTCCAACCCGACTTACATCTTGTATAGATCATATTATTACTAATATTTCAGACTCTTCCGGTGAGACTTGTGAATTGCATCTCTCGGATCATAATACTGCTCAGATATTAACATTTTCATCAATAATAACATCAAATAAGCCTGCTCAATCGCATTATTTTATTTATAAAAGAAATTATAGCGAGGAATATATTGAAAAATTTAAAGACTGTTTCTTGAACCTGAAATGGCAGGATGTTTATGACGAAATGGATCCGAATACAGCTTTTAACAATTTTCATGAAATGTTTAGTCTTTTTTATATGTTAAACTTTCCTTTGCAAAAAATTAAAGTAAATTGTCATTCACCTACTTTAAAATGGATAACTAAAGGTATAAAAAAATCATGCCTTTCAAAAAGATACCTAAAATCGAAATATCATAAAAATAAGTCCCGGGAAAATAAATTAAAATATGTTAAATATGCAAAACTATTAAAAAGGTGTATTAATGTGTCCAAAAAGCAAGCTTCTGACAACTTTATTATAAAAGCTAGAAACAAGTGTAGCGCAACCTGGAAAGTAATTAAAAATAAAACCAAATATAGAGGTCCAGAATTTATCGAAGCGATCCAACTAAACGACACTCTGATAGACAATCCCGAAGATATAGCGGAAACTTTCAATGATCACTTTATTGACTCTACAAATATAGACATAACTAATAATAAAAATAATCCCATGACAAATATTAATAACATAGATAATGGTAACAGTATATATATCGAACCTTGCACGCCAAATGAAATAAGTAAAATCATTTCATCGTTAAATAGTACTAACGCTGTGGGCTATGATGATATATCGACACAAATTATAAAATCATGTGCTGATATACTGTCACCTATTTTAGCTCATTTAATCAATGTGAGTTTCTTTGAAGAAAAATATCCGGACAAATTAAAATTCTCATTAGTAAAGCCATTATATAAAAAAAATAGTAAACTTGATTTAAATAATTATCGTCCAGTGGCCTTAATACCAGTAATTTCAAAAATATATGAAAAAGCAATGTGTAATAGGATTGTCTCATTTATAGAAAAGCATAAAATAATAAGACCAGAACAAAATGGTTTTCAAAGAGGAAAGTCAACTGCATTAGCTTGTTATCAACTTATTAAATTAATTACCGAGAACATTGATAAGAAAAGACCAGTCACTGCGATATTCTTTGATATGAGCAGGGCATTTGACTCTGTTAAACATGATATTCTGCTAAAAAAATGCGAAAGTTACGGAATAAGAGGGAAAGCGTTAAATTGGCTTAAAGATTACTTAAGTAATAGACAACAAAGCGTGGAAATTTTAGGAATGAATAAAGACAGAGAAGTTATAAAGTATAAATCTCAGTATAGAATAAATACATATGGTGTGCCTCAAGGTAGCATATTGGGGCCATTACTCTTTCTTCTGTACATAAATGATTTGCCGGCAGTAATTAAGGATAAGTGCGTTTTATTTGCTGATGATATTTCGCTTGTAATAAATAAAGAAAACAAAACTGAACGATATGAGGATCGAATAAATGTTGCCGTAGAAGCCATTCTGGAATGGTTTGAGCGAAATAATTTAAATGTCAACCTCACTAAAACAAAATATATTAGTTTCTGTAACTATAAAATGGCAAATCAAGCATTGAAAATTATTGGTCGTGGTAATACAATTGAAGAAGTTGACTGTACAAAATTTTTAGGCATATTGATTGATAAAAATTGTAATTGGAAAAGACACATTGACAATATATGTAACAGGTTGAACAGCTTTGCATTTGCACTAAAAAATCTTAGGAAAACCGTAGGAAGGAATGCCGCTCTAATGGCTTATCATGGATATGTTTCATCCGTGTTAAGATATGGATTAATAATATGGGGCAATTCTACAGACAGTGACAGGGCCTTTATTGTTCAAAAAAAGTGTTTGAGAGCTGTGTTTGGTATTGGTCCATTAGAATCGTGCAGACCCATTTTAAAAGAGCATAAATTATTAACACTAGCATGTTTGTATATATTGGAAATGGGAGTATTTGTAAAAAAACATCCTACTCTTTTCAGTAAAGCAGATAGCGAAAATGTATACAAAATTGGTAAAAAGTCCAGGGATCCAACAAAATTAGCGTTACCTAGGTGTGGAACAGCATTTTGCCACAAAAACACGAGTCGTATGGCAATTAAAATATTCAATAAATTACCTAAACAAATTAGAGAATTGCCAGCGAATTTTTTTCAAAAAGAACTCAAAACATGGCTTATTGAAAATTGTTTTTACACCGTAAAGGAATTTTTTAATTATAATATGAATAAGAAACTTTGCCGAACTTAATTAATTATCGAATGAAATATTTAATTTGTAATTTATTTATTTATTGCATTTATAATTTAACTTATTGACATTTTTATTTTAAGTTTTTATTCGACATTTATAATTTAATTAATTGACATTTTTTTTTATTTACATTTATAATTTAATTTATTGCCATTTTATTTTAATTTTTCATGTTTGACATTTGTAATTTAATTTATTGACATTATATTTTAATTTATGTTTTTTGACATTTGTAATTTAATTTATTGACAATTTTTATTGGGTTTGACATTTGTAATTTATTTCGTTGTAGTTTTTTTTTAATTTAACATTTGTGATTTATTTTATTGACATTTTAATTTAATGGTTTTTGTTGTTTAATGTAATTTATTGGCATTTATCTCATTGACATAATATAAATAGGATTGTTTGTATAAGTTAAATAATTATTTTTTAAAACTAAACAAAATTTAGTTAAATAAAAATTTGCATGCTGAATATAAGGCGGAGCATGAAGAACCTTGTACCTGTTATAATATAAGATCTGTACTACCATGTTTCGGGCAAATAAATGAATTATTAATTATAATTTAGTTTATGCATTGTATCTATTTATGTGTTTTATATATTTTTATTCATATATATTATTATGTATATGATTTAATTATAATATCTTCGGCATATACCCAAGGGTGCCCGGAATCAGGCGGCAGGGAAACTCTGCGATATTATAGACTCTTGTGTTGCTAGTAATGGGGTAGATGAGTGGAGTGCTCTTCTTTCGTTTGCTTACACGTCTTTAAGAGTCCCAGCAAAAGAGTTGCCCGGTAATGTGACATCTAAAGTCAAAGCCAATATAATGTCACCTGGGCATTGTCATGACGGTGTAGTGGACGCGGGTAGGAGGTCGGGTTCCCGGTCTATAAAAAGAAGTATCGAAACAAAGGTTTTCGAGGGTGATTTGAGAGGGGCGGTACGGATATTGATGTCCGAAGATTCGTTCGCTCAGGGGGATGCCGACACCCTTGCTTCGTTGAGACTTAAGCACCCCGACCCTTCACGTCCTCTCAGTTTTCCACCAGACCCTGACCCTTCATTTACGGCATTGTCAGTCACTGTAGAGGACGTGGTATCGGCGCTTGGTTCTTTTAATACTGGATCAGCAGCGGGCTTGGACGGGATCCGGCCGGGGCACCTCAAGGAGTTGATTTCGGTGTCGGCAGGGGAAAATGGAAGGCGCCTTGTGGGGGGTCTGACTAGGTTGGCAAATTTCTTGCTTAGTGGTCAGTTAAACCCATGCGTTTGTCCGTTCCTGTACGGGGCATCACTCTTTGCACTGGAAAAAAAAGATGGTGGAGTAAGACCAATTGCAGTCGGCAGTGTCTTTCGCCATCTTACTGCAAAATTAGCTTGTCGTGCGGTGAAAGAGGATATGTCCCGCTACTTGCAGCCTCATCAGTTGGGTTTTGGCACACGTCTGGGATGTGAGGCTGCCATCCACGCTACGCGAGCATTTGTGATGGACCCGGAGAACGAAGACTCGATACTGCTGAAGCTGGACATTCGCAACGCGTTCAATACTTTGGAAAGAGACGTTCTGTTGAGCGAGGTAAAGGAAAAAAATCCCTTCTTTGTATCCCTTCCTTCATCAGGTTTATATTCAGGAAAAGATTAGAAGGCAGCCTGTAGGCTGCCTTCTAATCTTTTCTCCGATAACAGTCTAATTCTTTCAAAGGTGGGAGCCCAGCAGGGGGACCCGCTCGGGCCACTCGTTTTCAGTTTGGCCATTCATAAGACAATTGTCGAGCTGAAATCCAGCCTAAACGTGTGGTACCTTGACGATGGCACTATCGGAGGTTGACCGGAAGATGTTTTCCAGGACTTGGAGGCTCTAGTCTCTTGCCTCAGAGACCTGGGTCTGGAGGTAAATCCCTCGAAGTGCGAATTTTTCCCCTGCAGTACTGAAGCTCGTACACATTTTTCTCGCTGTAACTCCTTTCTTCCTGGCCTCAGAGAACTTTCATGCTCCGACTTCAATCTCTTAGGATCTTTCTTGGTGCAGTACCTGAAGCCATTACGTCTCGAACTCGGCTCCTCCTTCCTGCGCACGAGCGTCTTAAAGATCTTTCCGCGCACGTTGCGATTGTCCTGTTACGCATGTGCTTCGCTCTCCCAAAAATCACATATCTGTTGCGGACTACCCCTACTTGGCTCTGTCCAGAGGAAGTTTCCTCGTTTGACAGTACCTTGAAAGCGGTGGTGGAGTCTGTTCTCAATGTCTCCCTAGATGGGCCCCAGTGGAGGCAGGCGCCTCTACCTATCCGTTGTGGTGGTCTCGGGGTGCGGTGCACACGGGATGTGGGTCTGCCAGCTTTCTTGGCGTCTGCGCATGGGGTTGCCAACCTAGTCACTGTATTACTCAATACTAATGGTGACGGGGGAAGCTTGCCCTTTGTGTCGGATGCTGTTTCAGCTTGGTTGGCCCTCAACTCGGGTGCGGCAATTCCCGAATCAGAACATGTTCAGCGGGCGTGGGATGACATGGGAGTGAAGCTGCTCCAAGAGCAATTATTGGAGGGTGCGGTGGGAGTCGATAAGGCCAGACTACGGGCAGTGTCAAAGCCCGAGTCAGGGGCGTGGTTACAGGCGATTCCTTCGCCTCATCTGGGCACTCTACTCGACGATGACTCTTTGCGTGTGGCGGTGGCTCTCCGCCTGGGCTGTAAGGTGTGCGAACCTCATATATGCACCTGCGGTTCTTTGGTGGAGGCCGATGGCCATCACGCTCTAAGCTGTCGGCGCTGCACAGGGAGGTTCCCGCGTCACCACGCCCTGAACGACATAGTCCGTAGAGCCCTTATATCGGCAAACATCCCTTGCGTGCTTGAGCCTCCAGGTCTTAGCAGGTCTGATGGTAAGAGGCCGGATGGGCTGACTCTGGTGCCATGGAAAAACGGGAAGTGCCTGATCTGGGACGCAACTTGCGTCAGCACTGTCGCCGCCAGTCACTTGAGTCGCACCATGCACACTGCCTCTGCCGCCGCTGAAGACGCCTGCTCTAAAAAAAGGCTGAAGTACGCTTCCTTGGGTCAGCTTTACCATTTTGTGCCGATTGCTGTAGAGACTCTGGGCAGTTGGAGTACGGAGGCAAAGTGTTTTGTGGGGGATTTGGGCCGTAGGCTCGGGGAGGCAACGGGTGACTCCCGGTCCGGGTCGTTCTTGGTGCAAAGGATGGCCATCGCTATTCAGCGAGGTAATGCGGCCAGTATTATGGGCACTTTTGCACCGGGAACGATCAGGGGCGGGTTATTCATCGACATTTGACATTTTATATATTGTAAAATTATTATTATATTGTTATGACTATCTGTAATTTGACATTGAAATCATTATTAAATGTATTAAAAACGAAACCTAAATAAATAAATAATACTATTGATTTAATTTAGATAATATAGTATATTTTTAGTTTTTTAACTGATGTGTGTACACTGTGTCTATATCTCTCATCCAACTTTCCTTTCGCAGGTCTGCTGGAAGAAATTTCATTTGAAATAAGCAGTATCTTTGTGCTCTTTTATCTGCTTTTATTCTTTTAATTTTTAAGTGTTTGTGTGTACATAAATAAATAAATAAATAAAGAAGGAAATTAAAAAGAAAGAAAGAAAATATGTTTATTAGGTTTTATGTATGCCGATAAAAATATATGGATATCTTTAGGGAAAATCTACAGGTAAAAAAATAAAATACAGTCCAATTTAAAATATCTGCTAATTTTGTTCGAATTTAAAATAAATTATGGCCTCAGATATTATCAAAATAATAATCACCATTCAAATTTGTTAAATAGCTGCAATTTTATCTTTAACGAACATATACATGCCATTTAAAGGAGCCCTAAAACGAATATATTAAAAAAGGGTACACTTAATGACTATCTACCGACCGGAACAGATATGAAAAGCATCAGATTATGGTCCTACGGAGATAAAATTTAACTTTCAACCTTTCTTTGATCGTGACAGAGTAGCATTTTGAATGGCTGCTTTTTGTCAGTGTTTAATTTAAAGTGTTATGACAATTTTATGTAAATCTTTTAGGATTTTTGTGATGTTGGTACTTTTATGTTGTGGGGTGACTGCGTTGTGGAAAATTGCTTTACAGAGGGATATATGCATGCAAATTGGACATTATTGAGGTCAAAATTGTCACTTTAACGCGAAGTAGAGTTCACAGATATATTGCACTACCTCTACCAGTCAGCGAATAGAAAGTATGCATGCAATTTTTTTATTTACTATATTAAATACGTTGTGCTCTGGTAAACCAATCTGGGCAAGTGCCAGTCGGACTCGCGCACTAAGGGTTTTATAAGTTTGTATGGAACCCTTAGTGCATAGTTAATCCAAACACTGCTAGGATACATTGTTTTATTATGAAGTTCCCTTATCTACCTTCCACCTTCCGAATCCATCATCAGATCAGTTCGACAGTACCTTATAGCCAAAGTGCATCTCATGACAATTCTAATAAGCCCAAACACGGCTAGGATACATTGATTTATTACGGAGTTCCCGTGTCTACCTTCCGGCTCCATCATCATCATCAGATCACTTCGATGATATCATTTTCAACATAACTACTCAGAAACATTCATTTATTTATATTTTGGCTTAACTATCTTCATTGTGATATTTATGTGAGTATGAAGTTCCGTTGGCCATTTCTGGTCTTTTTCATCAGTTCCACTTCATCAAATGTTATTTTTGACTATATACAGTCAGCTTTTGCTAGAGGTCTCGATAGAAATAACAAAATCACTATATAGCTGCATATAATATTTGAGGAGTTCCCTCGATTCCTCCTTCCCTGGTTTCCATCATCAGTACTGGAATTAGAAAAAAATGGGATCAATCTGGAAGTATATACACGGCGGACTTCTGAGGTCATAAATACAAAAAAAAATGAGAACCACCTCCTTTCTTTTGAGTTCGGTTTGAAATAGATATAGTTAATGTGCGGGCGATATCTCAAGCACAAGCATAGTATGTTATAATATGCTACGCTATTCTGTAGGTAAGCTTATCTCTCCTTTTCTTCCGAAGCTGGCAGGTTTTATGCGCGAGACACGAGCATTCTTCAGAATTTAAGGTTAGCTTTTCAACAGCTCAGTGAAATGGTTCCGGGGCGATCTTAGAGGAGCTCCTATTTTCTAACACATTTTTAAATTTTGTAAGATGGATTTTTGCTACGGGTATTAGTTGAAATAAAATTACCCAACTTTTTTACAAGCTAAATTGTTGTAGTTTTGGGTTGAGCTAACCCGAACTTTTTATCATTCTAACTTGAAATTCTGTTTTAGTTGGGCTCCTAAACAAACTTCATCTGGGAAAGTTCTACCACCCCTTTTAAAAAGATCCCCTTATAAAGATTATAGTTTTAAAGATAGGTATGTTATATTTATCTGCTTTAAAAAAAAATCCTTTATTATTACAATGGGTTTCATTAGAAGGCTTAAAATCAAAGTCAAAGTATGTTTATTTCACATAGGCCTACATGGGCACCGGCAAGAAACTCCATGGTTACTCTTTTAAAAAAAATGTGGTTCTTACAATACTTCCACATTACAGTATAAGTAGATATTATGTAAGGATAGTGTAGACCGGTCAATATTGTTACTAAAAAGTACAATAAAAATAATCATAATAAAAATTGAGTCGTAATAGGAAGAAACCTAAGAATTCGCGGAGTCTAGTGTTCTCACATTCACATTATAAAAAAAGAGGCTATATAAAAAAAAGCAAGAATAATAAATAATTACAATTATCAATTAATGACCATTTTACAAAATAAATTACTAACGAATTTATGGTGGATGAATTCTAATAATATAAAAAATATTGCAAGAGCAATGTTTGGAAGACACTCACAGGGCAATGCTGAAGAGTTTCCTTGCCTGGCTGTAAGGAAAGATATCTACAGACATATCCTATGCCCAATGCTGGACATAGGCCTTCCTCAAGTGTCACAATAACGACCGGTCCTGAACGTCTCGCATCCATCGGATTCCCACGACCCTCACCAGTTCATCGGTCCACCTTGCAGGTGGCCTACCACCGCTTTTTTTTTTTTTTTTTTTCGGGTGGGAAAATCATCTCATGACATCCCCCGCTCTTGGGCGGAGCGCGAGATAGTGTCAGACTTTTACTGACTAAAAACCCACTCCTGATCCTTCTTTGCCATTTGTTTACCAGGGCCCCGGGGATCTCTTTCGCATCACCCATGGCCCCAGTAGGCTTCGACCCTGTTGGGCCCCTACGGTTGCTGACATCTCACCGGTCACCATCATCATCGTTTCATCGGTCCACCTTGCTGGTGGCCTACCACCGCTGCGTCTTCCGGTTCGCGTAATTATATGCAAGTTTAGTATATATATGTATATGTGTAGGTTTTTGGTTAAAATAACTTTTTCTTTTGTACTTTTTTACAGTTTCAGTTAGGTCAAGTAAAAGTGAAATAACTGGCTAATCATCAGCAGCCCAAAGGAACTAGAATTTATTTAGAAATGCTCTAATATAATTAACATGATTAAATGAACTATATACATATTATCCTGCTAATAATAATTAATAGCAAACTACATTTAACTACGACAAATACAATTTAGCATTAACGTAATCAGATTAGTAAACCTATCTATATTTTAACTAAACACAATACAGATCAATCCTAAAGCGATCCCTGTAAACATAATTCTATACATTTCACGCAAACTCCTCAAGTCTGACACAGATTGATGCTGCCTTCGTAAACGGATCCGCAGCAAACAACAAAAAAGTTAAACAGCCATGAATAAATGTTTACTTGCCAGTTTCCAATGCATATTTTTATCAAGATTTATTAGGCTTATGGAAACGATAATACGAGTAATTTTCCTTGTTGTCAACTGAAACGGTAGAAAATATGATGGGACGTTGAAGAAATGATGAAAAGTTTAAAAAAAAGAATAATACTAGCGGGTCGAGCTTATGGTCAAGTATTATCTGCCGAATGTGTCGATGTTCAAAGTTAAAGTTTTATACCGCGTACATTGAAGGACAATTTGTCTGCTGCGGTCTTCCTGTCCGATTATAATTTAGGTGTCTTCAAGCATAAGCATAATCAGCCTTTTAATGTTCTCACTGTTGGGTCTCAGGCCTCCTCTCTCTAAGAGAAGAAAGGGCCATAATACACCAAGTGGGCCCAGTGCGGATTGGTGAATGTCACATGTCTTCGATTTTTTGGTTCTAGGACATCCCGGTTCCCTCACGATGTTTTCCTTCACCGTTTTAAAAGCAGTGGTGATAAAATAAATTACACAAAGTAATGCGCCTGGTTGGGTTTGAACCCGCGGCCACTCGTAAGTCGGGGCTGTTACCGGTCGGCCACCACTGCTCTCCCTCGTCTACCACTGCTCTCCGGTCTCTCAGTGTCTTTAAGGCTAGAGTGAATATAGACACTTAATAAACTTGTGCGCTTCACTATCAACGATTATACGACGAGAATAGTTTATTCCTGTATCTACCTTTCCCACCTTAAGAAAAAACCCATTCTCAGCACCGGAAATATTATTTTATTTTGACAGCCCGAAATATTTTCCTTTCGATCAATCCATCCAAAGGTTGTCTGGTAGAAATTGCTCTGTGCAATAAGACCGCCTATTGTACACTTATTTATATAAATGTTTGTCCTGTATTATGTTAAGGTGTGCAATAAAGTTGTATAATAATAATAACAATTTTTATTTTCTTTTTTTTTTTCTTTCATTGAATTCATTGTATTTCTTTAAACATTAATTCCTGTGCCCATTTTATATATATTTTTTACAGCAATAACTAACAAACAGCAATACCCAATAAATACTCAACAAAACCAAAGTAAATAAAAGGACAATCATCAAAAAAAGAAGAAAAATATGCATACCTACCAGACAGATGACAGATGTCATCAACATAAATACAACGAAATAATGAAATACACCATGAAAGAAAATTTATGATTATGTTGACCAGATCAGCTACCCGACGCGTACACCCTTCACCCCTGGGCTCGTCGCTCAGCTCCGCCTCGCCGCCGCCGGACCTCGGATCACCAGTGTCACCGACGGCTGCAGTTGCGTCGAGCTCGAGCGACGAGTATTTCTCCCCGCCGACGTCGCCAACACCTGTACGTCGGCCGGGGAGAGGCCGGCCACCGAAGAGCTTGGGACCTAGGGGCCAACCGGCCCCGAGCCGGGTCCCCGCTGCCGGTGGTTGTGTGCAGCGCATGAAATGGACTCAGTCCATGAACGAAAATGTCATGCGCGCATATTATGGGTCTACAGAGGGAGGAACTAATCTCACTGCGTACCGTGTTAGGATGCTGTCTCTGTTTCAGGAACTGGAACCAACCGTCAATGTCACGGCCCAATGATTGTCGGATCAGGTGCGGGTTATCCAACGAAATCACAGATTGGACGACGCCGCACTTGATAGGCTGCGCTCAGAGTTACTGAACAACCGTATCGTCTCGACTCCATCACAGACACAGACTGATGCACCACAGACTACAGATGCAATCCTGTCGCGGTCCAACCATATTGATGATGAAGCAAATGATAGGGTTGTCACAGTAAGTAGCCAGTGCAACGATCGACTGAGGAGCGCACTGGAGGATGCACTCCGCGAGTACAGATCGACTCCGATCACTCTTAGACCTCGTCTACCCCGGTTACTATGCACAAAAAAATAGGGCGCTAGTGTGTGCTCTGGACTCGCTGCTTGAGAATGTGTTCGAGAGCAGCGTAAACCTCGCTGATACGCACTCGATCCTCTATTGCGGGGCTATTGCGGCATGTCGTTTAGCCAACGTAAAACTTCCAAGTTGTGACGAAGCTACTCGACCAAAGCCTGCCGCACCTGCCTGGTAATGTAGGATTGAGAGGCGTATTGATGGGGCCAGAGCGCTCATTGGTAAACTATACTGCTTCAGGGAGGGCAATACACGACCACTGGTGATGCGCTACGTGAGGCGAGCGTTTTCGGGGACTGGAATCAGCTCTCGAGAATACTTATCTCGTGTAATGGAGCGCATCGACTTCCTGAAGCAGAAGGTTTGTGCATGGGCCAACCGTATTCGACGGTATAAGCGGCGAGTCGACCGTTACTCGCAAAATCGCATGTTCCAGAGCGATGAGAGATGGGTATACAGAGCTTGGGAGCGACCTGAACAAAATGTGACCGACGTGACCCGCCCAGATGCTGTCGCCACGAATAGTTTCTGGCGCAATATGTGGTCGGTGCCCGTCTGTCACACTGAGGATGGCTGGATGCGTGAAGTCGAGCGCGTGTGTGAAGCTATACCAGAAATGGAAAAAGTAGTTATTAGCCCAATAGATGTGGCCAGAGCAGTCCGTCCGTTACCGAATTGGAAGTCTCCAGGACCGGACGGACTGCTAAATTTCTGGCTAAAATGGTATAGCAGCTCACACGCGCTCCTGGCATCTCAATTCCTGTCATCCTTAGAGTCTGGGTCGCTACCTCAGTTTCTAACAACTGGCGTTACCCATCTGCTCCATAAGACAGGTAGTACTGCGGAACCCAAGAATTATAGACCGATAACATGCTTATCGACGGTCTATAAACTTCTTACGTCCATTCTGAGAACGAAAATTAACAAGCACATTGATAGCAACTCAATTATGTCTGCCTCTCAGAATGGATGTAGGAACGGGTCTCGCGGTACTAAGGAGCTACTCCTCATAGACATGGCCATAAGCCAACAGGTTCGTCGATCTCGCAAGGATCTATCGACATGTTGGATAGATTATAAGAAGGCCTATGACTCTGTGCCACAAACTTGGCTCATGAGGATGTTGGAGTTGCATAAAATAGATGCAACTCTACGCACCTTCCTTGAGTCATGTATGGGGCAATGGAACACAGTTCTTTGCTACCCAGGATGTCGATCGATTCGGAGGGACGATGAGTCTATATGGATTAAACGGGGAATATTCCAGGGCGACAGTCTGAGTCCTCTTTGGTTCTGCTTAGCCCTGAATCCTCTAAGCACATTGCTGGAGGAATCAGGCTTGGGATATCGGTTGAGAAGAGGTGGTCAGGTTCTATCTCACCTCCTTTACATGGATGATCTGAAACTCATTGCCCCCAACAAGTTACGACTGATGGAACTACTGAAGGTAACTGAAACTTTCAGTAGTGCCATCAGGATGGAATTTGGTGTGGATAAATGTGCAGTCATTCATATAAAGCGAGGGGAGATTATGGAAACTGAGGAGATTCAACTCTCAGATTCCATATACTTTAGATCCCTCTCCTCGACCGAAACCTATAAGTATTTGGGTATGTCGGAAGCGTTAGGCATTGACGTTGCTGACATGAAGCAATCGTTGAAGGGGCGCTTCTTTGGCCGCCTGAAGAAGGTATTAAACAGCCTTCTGTCAGGTGGAAATAAGGTGCACGCCTTCAATGGTTGGGTCATGCCGGTCTTATTGTACTCTTTCGGCATACTCAAATGGACTCAGACCGAGCTAGACGCTATGGATAGGTGGGTCCGTACACTGCTGACCGCAAACCGGATGCATCACCCACGGTCGTCGGTGATGAGACTGTACATCCCGCTGAAGTGTGGAGGTCGAGGTTTTTTAAATGCGAAGACCCTGCACAACCGCGAGGTGTGCAGCCTCAGAGAATACTTTCACAAAACCGATGTGGGTATGCACCGAGATGTGGTCGCAGTGGACAAAGGACTCACCCCGTTGTCCATGGCTAAAGAAAACTGGCGCAAACCTGTGGTACTTACAACTGATGACCGCAAGGAAAAAAAAAGAAAAAAAAGGAGAAAAAAAAAGGGAAAAAGTAAGGAGCTCCACGGGCGCTTTTATCGGGCTCTTCACGAGTCTGATATAGATTTTGCAGCGTCCGTAGCCTGGCTACGTTTCAGCAACCTTTTCGGGGAAACTGAAGGTTTTATCTGTGCAATTATGGACGAAGTCATCTTGACGAATATCTACCGGAGATATATAATGAAGGACGGGACGGTTGACGTGTGTCGGGCATGCCATCGTCCGGGTGAGTCTATCAGACATATTATCTCTGGTTGTTCTCGTCTAGCTAACGGCGAGTACTTGCACAGGCATAACCAAGTAGCCAGGATCATTCACCAGCAACTTGCTTTGAAATACAACCTAGTGTATTCAGAGGTGCCGTATTACAGGTATGTGCCCGACCCAGTTCTCGAAAATGACCATGTCACGTTGTACTGGGATCGGTCTATCATTACTGACCGGACTATTGTAGCCAATAAGCCGGATATAGTAGTGATAGACCGATTAGCGCGCCGCGTAATGATAGTCGATATCACCATCCCACATGACGAGAATCTCGTGAAAGCTGAGAAAGAGAAACAAATTAAATATCTCGACTTAGCACACGAGGTTGTTGACATGTGGAATGTAGACTCGGCTGTCATTGTGCCGATAGTCGTAACGGCCAATGGCTTAATAGCAAAGAGCCTCGAACAACATCTAAGGAGGCTCTCGTTAGGCAGCTTGGTTTTGCCTAGCCTTGAATCCTCTCAGCACACTGCTGGAGAATTCAGGTCTAGGCTATCGGTTGAAGAGAGGTGGTCAGGTAATATCTCACCTACTTTACATGGATGACCTGAAACTTTTTGCCCCCAACAATCTGCAACTGATGGAGCTACTGAAGGTAACTGAAACCTTCAGTAGCGCCATCAGGATGGAGTTTGGTGTGGACAAATGTGCGGTCATGCATGTAAAACGAGGGGAGGTTGTGGAATCTGTGGGAACTCAACTCACAGATTCCATAAACCTGAGATCCCTCTCTCCAACTGAAACCTATAAGTATTTGGGTATGTTGGAAGCTCTAGGCATCAATATCACTGACATGAAGCAATCGTTGAGGGAACGTTTCTTTGGTCGCCTGAAGAAGGCATTCAATAGCCTTCTTTCAGGCGGAAACAAGGTGCGCGCCTTCAACGTTTGGGTCATGCCGGTATTGATGTACTCTTTCGGCGTACTCAAATGGACTCAAACAAAACTTGACGCCCTGGATAGGAGGGTTCGCACACTGCATATCGAATGCATCACCTACGATCGTCGGTGATGAGACTGTATATCCCGCGGAAGTGTGGAGGTCGAGGTTTTTTAAATGCTAAGACCCTACACAACCGCGAGGTATGCAGTCTCAGGGAATATTTCCTAGCTACCGACGTGGGTATGCATCGAGATGTAGTGTCAGTGGACAAGGGACTCACCCCGCTCTCAATGGCTAACGAGAACTGGCGCAAACCGGTAGTGCTTGACACTAACGATCGCAGGGAAGTATGGCAGAGCAAGGAACTTCACGGACGCTTTTTCCGGGCCCTTCACAGGCCCGATGTAGACCGATTGGCGTCCGTAGCCTGGCTGCGTTTCGGTGACCTCTCCGGGGAAACCGAAGGTTTTGTCTGTGCAATTATGGACGAAGTTATCATGACGAATAACTACCGGAGATTTATTGTGAAGGACGGCACGGTTGACATCTGTCGGGCATGTCACCGTCCGGGAGAATCAATTCGTCACATTATCTCTGGTTGTTCTCGTCTAGCTAACGGAGAGTATTTGCATAGACACAACCTTGTAGCCAGGATTATCCATCAGCAACTTGCTTTGAAATACTCTCTTGTGGAATCGGAAGTGCCGTACTACAGGTATGAGCCCGACCCAGTTCTTGATAATGGTCATATCACTTTGTACTGGGATCGGTCCATCATCACTGACAGGACTATTGTAGCCAATAAGCCTGATATAGTGGTGGTGGACCGAAGCGAGAGGCGTGCAATGATTGTTGACATATCCGTTCCGCATGACGAGAACCTCGTGAAAGCCGAGAAAGATAAACAAATCAAGTATATTGACTTGGCTCGCGAGGTTGTCGACATGTGGGATGTGGACTCAGCGATCATTGTACCGATAGTCGTGTCAGCCAATGGCTTAATAGCCAAGAACCTCGACCAACACCTTAGGAGGCTCGCGTTAGGCGGCTGGATCAAGGGCTTGATTCAGAAAGTGGTTCTCCTGGACACGGCTCGTATTGTTAGGAGGTTCCTTTCTCTGGAGCCCTGACCGCCAGTAGCTTGGACCCTGTTCCCGATACCGGTGGGACACTATTTTTTATATTTTTAAATGTTTTATTTTTATTTTTTATTGAAATATTTAAAAATATAATTTATATGTACATAAACAAATGAATAAACGACAATAATAATAATAATAAATTGATTTGGACTGGGGGATTGTTCGAAACAGTCACTGCAAGAATACCGGTGGGTTTTTAGTATAATAAGTCTGACACTCCCTCCCACTCCTCCTAGAGCAGCAAACGTCATTTGATGATTTCCGACCCTGAAAAAAGGGTAGATTTTTACATAAGATATTAAACATGTTCACAGGGTGATATCATGGATGTAAGCGGCCATAAAAAATCGCGTAAAAAGTAAATGTGACAGCCTCATTTTCTTTTTTACATGTATTTTGTTGCCAAATCTTTCTCAGTCTTGTGTTAATAAAAATGTATTTATTATAATATGTAAAATTAATATTCTTTAATCCTTAATTTAATCTCCATCGCTAGCATTACTGCTTCGCAGAAGGAGTCGACCGCCACCCATTTTCCCTCACTCCGGACCATAGTCTGGACCAGGGAACACACAATCGGCACACCCGTTTCGAAGATGTCCTCTGTCGGGAATTAGAATGTTCCCGGCGGAATTGAGTCCCGTTTCCGCGAGAATATAAAAAGTATCTTAAGGTACTCATTATAATATTATCTATTTCCCAATTAAAGTCCTGTCAACTTTTGTTTAACCGTTTCGCAGACGTATCCCGTATTTTGAAATCCCATACTCGCGATAAAATTAAAAGAAGCCTAAGTAACATAAAGTATCAGTCAGTGAAAGTCCCTCAAAATCAGTCCACCCGTTTCGGAGATGTCCCGGATATTAAGATAAAGGCAGGGGTATCTTAATCCCCGAGAATTAAGATACTCCCGCCTTCGAGAATTAAGTCCCGCCCTGAGGAAATATAATAAAATGTAGATTAAGTTACTCATTATCACCAATAACATAAAGACATAAATGTTGTAGTGGAATGCAAAAGAGGGTGAAAAGTCGCACATCTTTCATTGAAAGGCAGAATTCTGGGTGTTGTGTTATTTCTAGTACAGGCAGCAGCTCCATTAGTAGTTTTCGGACTATTGTATATATTCTAATCGCGCAAGCAACTTTCATACCGCGACATAGGATTTTGTCTTACAATTCAAAGATGGCACTACAACTGTTTCCAATTTATAATGGATTAATCGAGCAACCACATCACTATCAAACCGATACTGAGAATCCAATTAAATCGATGGCTAAAACGTGCTCCTATATAATCGCATGTCAATTTACCGATTACCCGCCTGCCAGTCCATTCATTCTGTATTAGTTGGGCTCGTCTACTGTCTGTCCCGCAGGATTAGTGAGCGTGAACGCGGGCTCTCTTAGATTTTATTATGAAGAGGTTTCTTTCATGGCGGTGATACTTTTTCTTTCATGGTTTAATTACTTTTTTTTATGTGTGTGAATTATTTTCTATGTCTGGAGCTTTGTAAGGAATGGCACTTTACCAATGATGATGGATTTCTTCGTAAGTGTATTGAAAAAAGTCGTTTGATACACGTGCAAATTTGTCAGTGCAGTCCTCGGCTCCATAACACAATTCCGCCTCCGTCGCAATGACAAACTTTCTGCACTTGTATCAAAATGTACTTTATAAAAAGGAATAAAAAGGTATTTTCCATCGACCATCTGTTCTGCGAGCAATGTGCCCTGCCACTTAAGTTACCAAGAACCAAGGTTACCGACACAGTCCGAAGAATGGCCAAACCTATATATAAATGTATAATTAATGTAAATTGCACATACATTTCAGTAAACATTCTCTCTATAAAAGCACCGTCTCCATATTTACCGAGAGCATGAACCTCACCAACTGAGTCTCGGCGAGCATTTCATGTTCGTGATTATGAAAAAAAGTTTTTCTCTCCGTACACACATACAAAGGACGTGTTTTACGACTGCTAAGTACAGTCGTCCACACATCAATAGTGAGAGTTGTACTACGAAAATTAGCCGTATTTTTTACTATTGACTAGCGGGTCGCCTTGTCTTAGCCAGATTACATAAGTACTAGTGGCTTCACTTGCATAAAAGTAGGCTTCTCCATACAAACTTTGGACCTCCTCTTCATCCCACATAGGGTATGGATTTTGAAAAATCCTTTCTTTAAACTTTGTCCACATTATAATATGAACCTTAGTGCAAAATTTCTGTGTTCTAGATCCAAGGGTTTTAAGGGCTGGACATTGAAGAATCAGTGAGAGAGACAGGATTTTGCCTTTACATACACAGATCAAAATAAATATGGCCTACTATCCATCTTTTCCTTCTGGCCTTCCAACGCTGCGTTTTTCGGTGTGCGGTCGCCACTCTAGAACCTTTCGGCCCCATCAACCATCCGTTCTACGAGCTGTCCACTGCCAATTAAGTTTGGCGATTCTTCGGGCTATGTCGGTGACCTTGGTTCTCCGGCGGATATCCAAGTGTGGGTATATATTATAATTTTGTTACTACAAAAACAAAAAAAAAACACTAAAACGATGAAAATAACTTTAATTTCGGAAGTCGGTGTTTCTGGTATTGTTTGCTTGTTATTTAACACCGACTTCCGAAATTAAAGTTATGTTCTCCTACTATGGAGTTTTGAGGTAACAAACATAAAATTAAATATTGATGATAAAAAATAACCGAATTGAGAACCTCCTCTTTTTTTGAAGGGGGTTAAAACCAAACAAATGTATATTCATTTTTTCCTTCACAGTTTTTACGTAATAAATATTAAAGTGGGGGAGGGGTATGTCTATTCTTATTTTTCTTTATTTAGGGGGAGGGGTTCAAAAACTAGTAAAAATCGGCTTATGTGGAAAATTAATGGCCCTTACATACCATATAACGGTAGCACATAGCCATACATCTTGTTGTCCTGTGATACAGCGGGTCTTACTGCTACTGACGGTACACGAGCGTCGTCTAAGTCGAATTGTTGACTCTGATGTGATGTTGACTGTACATCAGAGACTTGGTTAGTGTACTTTAGTGGAGTATTTACTGTGCAGTATTTGCTGTACCTAGGATAGGAATATAAAAGTCTCTGTCAACTTAGGAGTTTGTGTGTAAGTATAATAATATACGAGTATAAGTGGTGTAGTTTTTAGGATTCCGTACCTCAAAAGGAACCAAAAAGGAACCATTATAAGATCACTATGTTGTCCGTCCTTCTGCCTGTCTGTCAAGACCCTTTATCTCGGGAACACGTGAAGGTAACGAGTTGAAATTAAAACCGTTGCATAAACTCAAGTCTGCGGCTCCTTGAAGCTGTGAAAAATTCAAACTTCTGAGTTAAGGGAAAAAAGATGCGACCGTTTATGTCGCAAAAAACGTGTATTTCGATACTCTCAAAGGAATCAAAATTCATAAGGTATTTCCCATTGACCTAGAATCCTGAAATTTGGCATGAAACAAGGTCCATAGTACAGGTATAGGAAAAAATCTAAAAACTGTAAATTTGTAGTTACGTCACAAACATTTTTTTTGTTTAAAACTACGGACGGATTTAAACTGTTTATATTTTTGATTCCGACTCGCACTAGCCCGGTTTTTTTTTATTAAGGAATTGTGAGGCTCATTCGTTGAATGCCAGAGTTTTTTAGTAAAAGTCAGACTCACTCCACCCAAAGTAGGAGTAGATGTTTGATGATTCCTCATTTCAAAAAAAGGGAAAGGGCTATGTCTAGCAGTGTATTTTGTTTAGCTAATATCAAAATGATTATTTTATTTAAAATTGAATATGGGCCACATTTGATGGTAATACCAAACCACAGACAAAAACATCTTTTTGATGTTTCTGTTTCACATGGGTATTATTATGTCCTGCTAGTGTAATTATGGTTTTTTATAACATTTTGTACTATTTAAAATTCAACATTCACAAGTTATTGAATAATCTAATTTGTATACTTGTAAGTCTTGGGGGGCCTGGTGCCCAAAATAGGAAACGACTACCTCACACACACATGCACACACACACACACTGTACACATAGGCAGTCACAGGTATTCTTTGCCTATTTTGGGCACCAGTCTCTCTTTTGTAATTTTATTCACCGTAACATTTGTGATGAGAAATAAATATAATTTATTACTAGCAGTCCGCCAGACGTTGTTCTGTCCAAAAGCTGCTTTTTCATAAGAAAAAAGAGAACCCGATTACAGCGCCCCCTACCGAGTTCTATTGTTTTTCCAACCATCCAGGGACTCAAGTATACCTACAAAATTTCATACAAATTAAATATTGTTTTTCATTCATAATCAATAGCCGGTACAATATTTCCATAAATTGAGTGACATTTTAGGATATAAACAAACGCTAATAACTGTGTTGTTTATGAATATTATTTATTGATACTTTACTTAAATAATTACAAGACCTTTTCTAATAAGCCCTTTAAGTTTTTGTACTAATTACAAACTAGTGGTGTATGTATATATATAGATTATATAAAGATTTAGTTCATATAATAATACAACCTTATCTTCAAGTTCACACTTCGAATAAAACTTTTTCAGAGAAAAGATTTCACTAAGCCCTTTAGAACTCGCAAAGCCAGACTTTTTTGATAAAAATGTATACAAAATATAATTCAAATACATGATGCGAATAACTTAGAAACTGTTTAACTTCTGAAGTCCTGACACGAGTTTCAAAGAGATTTTCGACAATCTCATAACGTGTGATACGGAGTGAAGATTTTTTTTTTGGTATTCGTCACTAAGTTGATAAAACTTTTTTATTTGATTACTGTGCTAATAAAGGAGGTTTTAAGGTTTGTGTGAATGACTTTTTGGCAGTTTACGGTATTTTTAACCGACTTCAAAAAGGAGGAGGTTCAATGTTCAGCTCAATGTATGTTTATTAGTGTTCTGTACCTCAAAAGGAAAAAACGGAGCCCTTATAGGATCACTTTGTTGTCCGTCCGTTTGTCTGTATGTCTGTCAAGACCCTTTATCTCGGGAATGCATGCACGTATCGAGTTGAAATTAAAATCATATACGCCCCCCCTGCTGCGGTTACTTGAAGCTGTGAAATAATAAAACTTTTAAGTTAATTGAAAAAAAGATATGGCCGTTTATGTCGCAAAAAACGAGAAAAGACACTCAAGGGAACCAAAATTCTAGAGTATTTCCTGTTGACCCAGAATTCTGAAATTTTGCATAAAGCAAGGTCTTATTACACAAGTGTAGGAATAAATCTGAAAACAGAAAATTTGTTGTTACAAATTCATATTTAAATTTACATAATTACAACAAATATTTTTTTCTATTGCGATTTGGAAAAAACTTCGAGCCTTCAATCAGGAATTGAACTCTTTACATAGGTAAGTTTGTACGGAACCCTCAGGGCGAGAGTCCGACTCGCACTTGCCCAGTCTTTTAAATTTATTTTGAAAATATGAATCTTAAGTAATGGCGGAAAAAACCTAAAAGATAATTGTAGACCAGTCAAAAATACCGGTTATGTGAGTCAGACTTGCGCACCGAGGGTTTCATTCCAACTTATTTATATAAATATTTCGATTTCCTTATTGAGTCTCTAAGATCTTTCTGAATCGCAAAGAAAGTAATTATTTTGTGATGTAACAAAAAGTCATTTCTCTGATTTTTTCCTTTACTTATGCTAAGAGATCTTGCTTCTTGCCAAATTTCAGGCTTCTATGTTAAAGAGAAGTACCCCATAGGTTTTGATTTCCTAGAGAGCGTCAAAAAATGTGCCTAAGCAAAGTATAAACGGCCATAATTTAAAATTACGTTGGCATAGAAGCTCAATTTTGTCACTGGTTTTCGGCCCTGCGTGCCAAAATAACCAGAGTAGGGTAGAGTCGCTACTCAAACCGTTCAAAAATGTTCCGAGTTTCAACCCAGGGTCGTTCTTTTATAACTCAAGTAGCTACTCTAGAGTTAACCAAACTAACTCTAACTCCAAGCAGGGTAGGTTGGTGTAAGCGGCCATAAATGACACTTGCTTGACATTGACTGTTGAACTCTACGTTCGCGTTCAAAAATGCGAGTGTAGAGTATCTACTCTAATGCCGTCATTAGAGTTAACTCCAACCTCAAATTTGAACGGAGAGCAGAATAATAGATCTGAGCATTCTATATTAATTTCATATTACCTATTCTTGATACCTCCACGCGTTCCTGAGAAAAACGTTTTTGCCAGGTGGACAGAATGACAACTAAGTGAGGGTTCCATCTTTACGAAATTAGGTATGGAACCATAAAAAAGGACCAGGTAAGAGTAAAACAGCAAAGAAGTAAATTAAAAAAAAATCTTTGGTTCTTCGGACTCAACAGTGTTCTCATATCAAATAATATTATGATAATAGTGTGTAAATATAAAATTTTGTAGATATTTAACTTATCTACTTTTACATTCAACTTTTTCCAATAAGATGTATAGTGTATAGTTTCAAAATTATAAGACAAAATAAAGTACAGGATTTTCATCGATTTCTCTCCATTTTTATAAATTTACTTAAAATTTGTAAATAATCTTCTGATGAATCACATACTGCTAAGAAAATTTAATTCCCAGAAGTAAGCTTGGCTTTTGATTAGGTTCTATTCTTACACACTATAAAAAAAAGTTCACCACCGCATCTGGCTGTATGAACGCGATAAAACAAAGAACTGGGTACTGAACGGAATTTTCGTATAGTTTTCGGCTATAGAAACAGTGATTATGGCAAGTTTAAGACTATAGTACATGCATATTTAGGCTCTAGACGCCCTGAAGGTTTAGTATAATAATGGGTTCAGTCAGGGTGCTGTTGGGGCTGTCTGACTGATCTAGGACCCGCTCCAATGCATTTTTCAAATCTTAGCCGATAAACATGATGCGCTGGTGATCAACCACTGGTTGCGGTTACTGATGCGGCAGTATTTTTTAAAATAGTATAAACTAGTGCTAGACTGCGATCCCACCTGATGGTAACCAGTAATGCAATCGATGATGGTGACTCACACTAGTTTATTTAGAGCCTATTCTTCCACTCTAGTCTTCAAGATACCTGAATTATAATCGGACGAGAAGACCGCAGCAGGTTAAGTTTGCCCTGGAATGAAGGCAAAGAAGGAATAGGTGTGGTTTTAGTCAGTAAAAGTCTGACACGCCCTCTCGCTCCACCCAAGGGTGGGAGATATTATTGGATAGTTTCCCACCTAAAAAAAACAGGCAAAAGTTTTTTAGGTTTTTTAAGTATTACTAACCCATTGATATGTTGTTACTTACCATTGGACTGCTAGTTTTTTAATAAATAGTATTATGTTAGTAGAAAAAAAACCGAGAATTTCAAAGATTGTTTTGACGCCCGTGTGAAACTAGGGCGGGTCGCTTGTTAAGAATAAAGTCATCGTTATCCGTATATTTATCACCAATTTCATTAGAAAGTAATCAATCAACATTATTAAATTTCCCGACAGCGTTATGTCTGGTCAACTTTGACAATGTCCCTTTATACACGAGTTTCTTTCATGCCAGTTTTTCATCGAATGAGGGTAGCTGTAAATGTGTGGCAGTTTGTGTTGTAGGGAACATTTGTTACTGATTTATGGAGTTACAAAAAGGTCTTTTGTTAACATAGTAATGACGGTCAGGAATGGGCACGGTGTATAATTTTATAACATTTTTTTTTTAAATCAACTTTGAAATAAGGCTGGCTTATGCTATGGACAGATTAGTTTCGCCATACGTATTGTCGCGAATGCGAAGTACTTATATAGCCTATGCAGGTAGTCTACATATAATAAATATAATAAGTAAAAATATGGCGTGACGTCAGAGACGAGGGGATAGTGCGCGGTGCCGGGCAGGGAGCGCGCCGGTGGCACTTGGACCTGAGGGTCGGAGCTGGCAGTAAATCGGTGAGCGAACTTCATATTTACCAATGCATGTGTGTACCTATATTTTAATTGACCAATTGTTCAGTGTACCTATATTATATTGCATTCCAGTGTTGTCGACGTGTGTGTGTGTACAGTTTTTACAGCGATTAGATTCAGAAATGATACCAAAGAAGAAGAAATAAGAGGAGGTAGGAGGCCACTTTGGGGGGTGACGCCCTCGATATCATTGCGATGATAATTCAGTTACGGTTATTCAAGCTAAAATTACATTAGACCGACGCACAAGTGTGTGTGTTTAGTGAAAACTCCGTGGACGTAATTACTGCGGTCGCTATATCACCATCATAACGTACCTAGGCTAATAAAATACAGGTATTTAGGTTCAGATATTCGTCACTAAAACGTAATTGACGACACGTATAGCGTGGTAATGTGTCCGACTTTGACTGACAACCTGTGTCCTTCAGTTGCTCTTTGCGTTCTTTTCAGAAATTCTCCGCAGTCCTAGCTAGCGAGCATCAGCGCTGCCCTACGGTTTGCTGAGATCACCACGCGCTGTTGACGACTAAAGGGTCTATTACACTACGCGATATTCAGCACACGATATTCAGACTGTCTTATTATTTGTTCCGAGTAAGACCAGTCTAACCCTTATTACACTACACGACATCGACTAAGACTGTCTGAATATCGAGTAGAGTAATAGGCCCTTAAGCTCGGCCGGATGGCTAGCTACCCATTACACGACATCCGCAAGCCCATAAAAAAGTACGACTTGCAATAGAATTTTACTTTTGACGAGTATAACATCGAGTGTGTTGTTCCAAAATTGGAAAATTATTCAAATTCCGATTTCAAATATAAAATGAAGAGTTAATTTTTCGTCAGGACTTGGCCACTAAATGTTCCAAATTCAAACCGAAAAAAAAGCAAACGCCAGCCTCCGTCCACACAACAAACCCGTGAATTTGGCGCCAAGTTTTTGTGCAGACCACATGTTGCCAAACTTCTAACAATTCTTTTTCATTGATTTGGACAATAACGACGCAAAAACTGGACGATTTCATCTAAAGTTTATTCATAACAACTTATGCAATAGATGGTATCCCCACAAACTATGGCTGAAGTTGCTGTTTGGATTAAAATGTGAAATAAAGAGTCAAATAAACTTAATCACAAACTCCACAGACATGATGGAAAGCAGAAATTATCAAAATGAAATTAATAAAAATGGTAACTACTTAAGTTTTAATATAACATTATGATATAAGTGTGTAATGTTGGTGACTACAGCTGAGGTGTATTTAGACCCGAGCCAAAGGCGAGGGACTTAAGAGAGCCGAGGAAGGTAATCATCAATATTCACGTGTATCATACGATGTGTTTCAACAATTGTGAAAAAAAATAATTTTCAACACACTTGTTCAGAAAGTGACCCTAATTGCACCGCATTTTCCTCATTTTATTCCCTCGAGCGAGAAAAGTTATTTGTTTTTTTTTTTGATGATTTGATCTGGAAATACAGACTCCGGCAGGGAATTCCACTCCTTAGCTGTACGCATTATGTGTTCTCAAAACGCTTTGAACGTATGGTTGGGATGTCCACCATGTACCGATGGCGCAACGCCGTACGTCTAGTGATGTCCGATGAAACAGACTTGGTGGAATTAAATTGTGCAATTGCAACGCACACTCCCCAAAATGTAAATGTGTTATGAAACGTTATTTTTCTTCAATAGAAACACGGTTGAATTAAGTAGGTACTTCAGTAAGTGGAAAAGCTCAAGTAAATCTGCCATTCTTCATCCTAAAAGGACCAATGCTGACTAGCCACTCTTTTTAATTCCGTACCACAAAAAATGCCAACACATTTCATCTTCGCCCATTATATTTTTAGTAAAGAAAAATATTTATGTTACGGACAACCCGTCTCACTTCCGCGTCTTTTGAAACCGAAATACTGTAGCCTTACTATGACGTATTAAGGCGTATAGTCCCTTGAAAAATCTTTTAAAAGTTAAATGCACACATACTCGTACCTTCCGCTACTTGCACCCGCATAGAGTTCCGCTGACTTTTAAAACCATTTTATTTTTTGCGAAATATTGTTTGATTTACATATGTTATGTATATTCTAAAGAACACTTAACCAGCAATTTTTTTTGTGTAAAAATATTTCTAAAGATCAAAGCCGTTTGAAAGCGTTTGACCTCAAGTGCAAGTTTGATCGTATGTCTTATATCGTGAGTAGGTACTGCTCTCATCTTTGGGATGGGTCTGCCAAATATCAGCTTGATGCACTAGTGTTAATTGAGAAGTGAGCCAAAGTCTTGAGCATCGACGCTGAGTTGCTAGCTGGTTGGTTTTTTTATCGTTTATATTTCGGGGAGTGTGCATTGGAATTGCACAATTTAATTCCGCCAAGTCCGTTTCATTATCGGATCACAAAACTTACGGCGTTGTGCCACTGGTATATGGTGGACATCCCACCCATACGTACAATGCATTTTGGGAACACATTCATTATGCGTACCTACAGTTAAGGAGTGGAATCATCTGTCGGAATCTGTGTTTCCTGATATAACCTAGGGGGTCTTTTAGTCAAGAGTGAATAGGTTGCTTCTAGGCAAGCGTGCTCCATCGTCGGCCACATCATCACTTACCTTCAGCCTTACCATCACCTTAGCCTATTCACAATAAAAAAGGAGTAGGGAAAACAAGCGAAAAAATATCATGTTGTTAATTTTTTTTTTTGGCAAAAGTATTAGTCATACGAAAAATTCACATGTTGATAATGATATATATGAATCTATAATAAATATATATATTTTCCAAATCTATTAACTCAGCCGTTACCGAGGAGTAAGCTTCAAAAAATCACTGTGTACACTAAATTGGAAAGTATTAGTCATACGAAAAATTCACATGTTGATAATGATATATATGAATCTATAATAAATATATATATTTTCCAAATCTATTAACTCAGCCGTTACCGAGGAGTAAGCTTCAAAAAATCACTGTGTACACTAAATTGGAGCAAGGACCTTAAAATGTCAAGCTTAAAGTGTGAGCGAGAAAGAGTGATGGATCTATACACCCTAAATAGCTCCATCCTTTTAACAGTTTTGCTCGTCAAATGAATCGCGTTGAGAGCTCTTGGTATGGTCTCTATTCCAGAGACATAATTCATTATACCGACTTCTTTCCCGAATAATACAGTGCTTTGAAACATTAATTATAATGTACGTTTTGTTACAATGAAGCTATTCTGCTGTTAATTGTGTTAGAACCGTGTTTCTAAGTACTAACAACTACCCACGTGTCTCTCTTTTTGGAACGACAATTTATTATGGGCTTATATTTTGCAACTTATTTAGCATAGCATTCAGATCTAATTATTTATAGTATTTTTAAAAAGTAAATTTACGATGTCTGCATTGTTTAGTCCCATTTCAGATTGTTTGTTTTTTCTTATTTATTTGTTTACAATATGTCATTGTTTCAAACAATAAGTAATTGTTTCACTTTTTTTAAATTGACCATCATTTTGTCAATTCAAAAGTAAACCTGTAAATGGTCTATTTGAAAAAAGTTTCTTATTTCTGATTTTTCTTCCCGCTGGGCAGAGCTAGAGCGAGTGTCAGACTTTTACTAACTAAAACTCACTTGTATTCCTTCAGTTACCCTGAGGGTGTTTTTAATATCGTGCGGATTTCATCACGCATGCGGGATTGCTCACGCACGCACGCGCACGCGTAGCCCCCACAAATGTCCTTTTCTCACAAGCATTTTTTGTAATGCGTGGAATACGCATGCGGGAGGCGTGCATGCGAAGTGATTCCGCATGCGTGATGAAATCCACACGATACTAAAAACACCCTTAGCGTTCCGGAGCAGCAGTGACTTTCTAGGGAAGCGCCTTCTTTGATAACCCCTCAGACTACAACTGAGATACGATTTTATGTTCATTTCTCAGCTTGTCGAGTTTTGGTAATCCGCAAACTAAACCTATTCTCTTAAAAAACTTTTCTCGTATCGTCTTAAACTAACTTGAAAAAAAAAACTAATAAAAAACAAAACTTGTCTCAAACTACGTTTTAAAAAGATAAGGTACCGAGATGAATGGCTGCTACAAACTCACTCACTCATTTTGAAAAGCTGCTTTGTTCTCGAGAAACTTAGGAGCTAGGTACTTTAATATTCAACTTTTAAGTTAAGACTTCTATAGTACGGTACTTACGATTTTCGGTGTTTTTCGATTTTCATTTGACTTTTCTTGAATTCTTGATACCACTCATGTTCATATATCAAAATTCATCATAATCGGTTAATATTTAGAGGTTGCATAACGCCAATAAGTACGACATCAGTGAATATTCAATTTTTTATATTATTATTTTTTACAGAGGAGGGAAGTTTTACTAAACACAAAAACACACTAGTAACACTAGCTACCCTCCACTGTAAAATATAATAATATTTAAAGTTTGTCCTACACTGATGACGTATTATTAGCTGTATGAGAAAACTTTATTGGCGTTGTGCACCGTTGTACAGTTAGGGGTCAAAAGTGCAGTTCCACCTTACCAATGCTAAAATGTCTAAAATTTCTTTGTAGAAAAGGGTCAATGGTAATTGGTAGCATAGAATTTAAAGTATTGAATTTTAGACACTAGCATTGGTAGAGTGCAACTGCACTTTTGATCCCTGACTGAACTTCGTGCACCCCCTCAAAAAACTTCAAAAATCCCTTCTTGGTACTTGCCTACATCATGAAGAATCTTCGTCAACACCATCATCACCAATTCAGCCGAAAGACGTCCACTAGGCCCTCCCCAAGTGTCTCCACGACGAACGGTCCTGTGCGTCTCGCATCCATCGGATTGCCGCAACCCCCACCATGTCATCAGTCTACATCGTGGGAGGCCTTCCTACTGGGCAGTCACCACTCCAGAATCTTTCAGTCCCATCGAGCATGTTTTCTGCGAGCAATGTGCTACCCACTGCCACTTAAGATTTTTTTTAATAGGTATAAACCAGTGCTTGACTACGATCCCACCTGATGGTAAGCAGTGATGCAATCATCGATGGTGAGACGCACTAGTTTATTAAGAGCCTATTCACTCTAAGCCTTGAAGACACCTAAGTTTAGTGATTCTTTGGGCTATGTCGGAAACCTTGGTTCTCCTATGGATATCTTCATTTCTCATGCGATCACGCTAGGAAAATCTTCGTGCTACATTCATATTACATAAATATCATTCATACCTAGTTATATCTGCGTAGGGCGCCTGTACCCTAATATTCTGTTACTAATGATTTCCTTCAAAGGGCAATTTACTTCAGTGATTTAGTGTGAAATATTATTTTCCATTCATCTTATTAATTAAACCCTGCCTTACAATAGAGGTAATCTAGCTATTAATAAGCTAAACCTGTTGAACTCGATACTAATAATAGTGGTTGTTATTAAGATGATATGATCATTTGGAGCTTTGTTCGGTGTAATAGTTTTGATTGAATAATAATAGCTGGTAATAGCAGATTTAACGTATGTACGTGACAAAACAATATATGGATATGGACACGTTTCAAGACGATAGATAAATTAAAGTTTTAATCAAAGTGTCAGTAACTGTAAAGTTGAAAGGGAATCGGTTATCTTGGTATATTCATATAAAGAGGAACGATGAAACGCATGTTACTAAAACAGTTATGAATTTAAGTTAGTTAAGATGGACGGATTATGTGAAGAGTTCTATGAAAGAAAAGGGGGTAGTGATAGCGAGCCGTCTGACACAATAGAATGGAAGAAAAAAGAGTTTTGCGCCGACCTCGAGTAATGCGGGAAGAGAGCAGGAAAATGATGACGACTAAAAATCAAAGTTTTGGAAATTTATCATAAAAGAGAAAGGACACGATATAATAGGCGATAGATCTTTGAGGAGTGATTAGTGAGGCAAAACGGCCTCCTCGTGTTCAGCTTGACGCAGATCTTTACCGGAAATTATTGTTTCGGGTGGTTCCTGTTTCGGATTTGGTGGAAAGATACGTCCAGGTGGTACCATTGTGCGGATCGTTCGTAGGACTAGATATGGGAGTTGTCTCCAAAGCTTAATAGACCAAGGAGTTTTTCAGTGGTAGTTTTGCTACTAACTCTACTTTTATTAGTGTCTACGGAGTTAATAAACAGAATAGGCAACTAATAGACAAAAGACCAGAATTAAAAAATAATATTAAAAAAATATATATATTGTAGTACTTTACAGCTGTTCTCCTATCCACAGAAGGTAAACGAAGACGATTTCAAGGATAGAGCATGCTTGTCTAGACGTAACAACCTATTCAGTCTAGACTTAAAGACCTCCAGGTTGTAGATAAGAGAAAATACAGACTTCTGCAGGGGATTCCACTTCTTAGCTACACACCGTGAATGTGTACCCAGAATGTTTTGTAAGTATAGATTGGATATTCACCATGTACCAATGGCACATCGTTGTACATCTGGCTGTCCGAAGACGAAACGGGCTTGGTAGAATTAAGACATACAATTCTGATGCACACTCCCCCCCCTCCTCGAAATGCAATCTATAGGCTACCAATTCAGCATCGATACTCAAGCTTGAATCTCTGAATCGAAGAGTGCATTTTCACGTTTATTTAAAAAAAGACGTAACTCAACACTAGCGTATTTTAAAATTGAACCTTATTTTTTAAACAAATGTTTTCAGATTCAAATATCCTCTTGTTTACGAACAACTGGCGCCATCAAGCGGACACTTCAGGCGACAGCGTGACTGCCGGCGCCGACGTGGAAGATATATGCGGGGGCGGGGGGCACGCGGTGGACCCCAACCAGATTTAGTTTTCAAGTGGTCGATTCAATGCAAAAACTACCGGCGATCAAGTACGACTACTCTTAATTCTCATTGGACCCCAAGTGAACGCCGGCGGCATTCGGTTTGTCATTGGTTAAGAAATTACCAATTGTAAAAGGAAAATTAAAAACAAAGTATATTTTCATCATCAAGTCTTTCTGTTCGAACATCCTCAACACGACGAATGACAACCTCCTGCACACCTCTTCTTGAGTTAGGTCTCTTTATGAATAAGCTTGCGATTTTAGCTCATTTCTTGAATATACTTAACCACAAATCCAAGTCCAAAGACAATTAACTCTAAGCAATAAAGCGCTTTATGATCTCACCGTCTAGTACTTACATTGAAATTACAGAAACATATGTTTCATCAGTTTTAAGATTGTTTGCACATAAACTGACAGGCTTATAGCCGGCTCCATCCCTTAATTACTATTACGGGTTTAATTTAATTTAGATATATTGTAGCCACAAATGTACAGGCTGTTTGGATCATTAGAGTAGGGCCTAATATTAAAGTCATTTGGTGGTGCGGTCTGTAGGCTAAGTAGAATTTGGTATTTAAACAAAAATGGTCCTAATTATTTACTTATTTTCAGAGGTGGGTCATCATTTCAGTCGAAAGACGTCCACTGTTGGACATAGGCCTCCTCCAAGCGTGGCCACAACGACCGATCCTGTGCGTCTCGCATCCACCGCATTCCCGCGACTCTCACCAGGTCGTCGGTCGACCTTGTGGGAGGTCTTCCAACGCGACGCTGCGTTTTCCGATGCGCGGTCGCCACTCTAGAACCTTTCGGCGCCATCGATCATCCGCGAGAGGTCGCGTAGAGGTGGGTAATCAACAAATAACTTTCCCCGCTCTGGGTAGTGCCAGAGGGCGTGTCAATTTTGCTAATTAAAACCCACCTGTGTTCTTTCAGTTGTTCTTTGCGTTACAATGATTTTTTTAAGGTGGGAATTCAACCAATGACTTCTCTGGGTTGGAGCGCGAGGGCGTGTCAGACTCTTACAGACAAAAACCACACCTATGTTCCTTCTTTGCTCTTTGCGTTCCAGGACCACAGGTTTTCCTTTCGGAAGTTAATCCATGGCCACAGTAGGCTGCGGCCTTACTGGGCACCTACGGTTATGTTGACATCTTTTTGAGGTGCGCACAAAACACTAGGTGCAACCGACGGCTCGAGCTCAGTCTTATCAGATGACCAGACGGCGAGCTACCCTTGTTCAGCGTCCGCAAGCCTACGGTGGGCGCTCCTGGGTTGCGGTGACTATTTCGAACTATCCTGCAGCCTGTTCCTGATTACCAGCGAAAATAGTAGTCCTAAAGACTTTTTGTCTAATAATAATAGAAATTGCTATTCTTTGTCACAGGATTTCCGGAGGTTTTTTTTACTGGAGCATTAAACTGAAATTGAACGTAGGTAATTTCCTCAAAGTTTGTGACTGGTCTCTAGTTTTATTTGAATTAATTAAAATGGAAAGGTTCGATATGTTCAACGTTTAATAGTTAAAAGAAAAAAGATTACAATAAGCTAAGAAATATCGCTATATGTCGCATTTTATACGGCGGCTTGCTTTTTATCATCTCTCTCGTAACATCAAGATCTGTCTTCTACTGGTCTTCGAAGGGAACATTTTATTTTATTAAAGAGGTCTCCAACCAGGGTCCTTACTGTGACGTGTTACAATATCAAGCGAGAAATAGGGGTGGAGCTGTATACCCTGTATAGCTCTATCCCTTTAACAGTTCAGTTTTGGTCGTCAAATGTATCGCGTTAAGAGCCTCTGGTATATCCTTTCCCAGCTCCTTCTAGCGAGAGGGATCTATATTGCATTTCTTCAAAATACTATTTCATTTTAACGATCTATACCCAACAAAAAAGCTACGAAAAAACAAACCTACTAAACCTCAAACAACTTTACACATATTACACCTGCATCCTCATAAAAAAATCACCACGAATTCTGTACAATCAAACATTCAACTACGTAAAAAGACAACAACATACAATACTAGAAGTAAAAACAAGTTTCAACTAATGACTGCACGCGCACGAACTAACTACGGCTGAAAAACAATACTGTTTGAAGGAGCACGGCTGTTTAACGATTTACCCGAAGAATTGAAGAAATGTGACAATATTAATATTTTTAAATCAAAATTTAAAAAAAACATGTATATAACATATGACGTCAACAACACACCAGATGTGAATATTACAGTACTTAAATGCTATTAATTGTATCTCATTTTAAGTGAACTGTAATTGTTCTTATGAAAATAAATTCTTTAAACCTAAGAGGAGCCTAGTTTTTAAGGAACGACTACCTATCCAAACCACGAACCATTTTCCGATCAAACATCAGTATTATTATTTTTTATTATTATTGATAAGCTCGCGTTTGATTACTATCTTACCTGATGGTAAGCGATGATGTGGCCGACGATGGAGCACGCTTGCCTAGAAGTAACCTATTCACTCTTGATTTAAAGACCCCTAGGTTGTAGCCAGTCCCTGGAGTTTCTTGCACATTCTTCTCCATAGAGATCTACGCTTTGGAATGTGCAATTAGCATCATTTTTTCTGACTGACTGACTTCTTGACATTTCAAAAGTGCCTGTAAATGATTTATTTGAATCTTTGAATCGTAAATATCAGGAATCACAGACTCCGGCAGGAAATTCCACTCCTTACTTGTACGCATTATGAATGTGTTCCCAAAACGCTTTGTACGTACTTTCTTCACATTGAGCGACAAACAATCTACTTTTATGATTCAGGTACATCGATAGACACTGCACCACTCTCTATAACCTTTCGACACGACCTTGCTCCGTGGTTCCCTCGTCATGCGATACTCAAGTTTGTTCGATACGGTATCGATTACCATTTAACGAGAAACACGATAGGTTTGTCAATATCGTCAGTACCGGGTTCATGGTTGATGTTATGATTATGATTCGTGATTTCATATCTTTATGGTTTAGTGGCTACGATTAAATTGTAATATTTTTTAAGTGATGGAGCTATTATGCAGTAAGGCGATCAGAGAAATAGAAATTCAGAAACTTCAGAGTTACTTCCTCAATTAATACTTGTCATCATCATACTAATCATCAGGTCATAATTAATGACCCTGATAAGTGGTCATAATCATAATAATCATAATCATAATCATAATCATTTATTTGTGTGTGTGGTGTCCTGGTTAAGAGGGACGTTTTGTTTTTTTTATAGGTTCGCGTTTGATCACTATCTCACCTGATGGTAAGCGATGATGATGACGATGCTATATACGTCCACTGCTTGTTGATCGTGTGGTTGGCCCGTGAAGCACAGTGGTGCAGTCCACGAAGGAGATGCCGGTGCGACTTAGATGTTTTTGTGTTTGTGTTGTTTGTTTGTTTTTGTTTTTGTTTTAAAGGCCCTGATCGACGAGCGAGTAAAACTGCAGTCTTATGGCTCGTCGGTAAATCTCATTCATGATCATCAAGCTGGTGTATCATTGTAATACCACGGTTTTGTGAGTCGACGAGCCTGGCTCGCGGCTCGTTATGTTTACTTCATTTTTTACTCAGCTCGTCGTTCAAAACCGCGTGTCGATCATGGCCGGCGAGCTAAGTCGCCAGCCAAATCATCCAATGACTTCTCTCACACTAGGGTGAAGCGTGAGGACGTGTCAGACTTTAAGTGACTAAAACTCACTCATATGTTCCTTCTTTGCCTTGCGTTCCAGTACCCCGGGTTTTCTTTTCAGAAGCGAACCCATGGTCCCAGTAGGCTTCGACCCTGTTGGGCCCCTACGGTTTTGCTGCCATTTTCTTGTGCGCGCAAGGATCGCTACGCACCGTCGACGATCCGGGATCGGTCCGGGCGGCGAGCTACCGCGAGTAAAAACAACATTCTTTAAAACCGCGGTATAGGCTCGTTCGTCGATCACCCACTTTAGAACAAACCTATAGGATACTAAGTCTTCCCGTTGACCTAGTATTCTAAAATTTAACAAAAAAAAGGTCTCATAGCACAAGTAAAGGAAACAGTCTCTAACTTTTTTGGTATTCGGAAATCTTTGAGACTCAATGCGAGGATCGATGTACTTATATAGGGAAGTTGGTAAGCAGCTTAATTGGTGTTATTTTTTTAAGTGGGAAAATCATCTAACGACAAATCTCACTCTTGGGCGGAGCGTGAGATAGTGTCAGACTTTTACTGACTAAAACCCACTCCTGTTCCTTCTTTTCTTTCATCCCAGGGCCCCGGGTTTCGCTTTCACACTACCCCGAGTCCGATTCATACATGACTTGTTTTTTACAACCAACTTCAAAAAAGAGATTATTTAAATTAGAATCGTTGTCCATTGACTTACTGACCTTTCTAATTTAGCGAATTACTTACTCATCTTCGGATGGATGATATTATTGAATAAGCTGTACGGTATAGGAATACGCGGAAAAGCCCATGATTGGTTCGTGTCATATTTGAAGGAAAGAGAGCAACAAGTTGAGATTGAATATTATAATCACATAACAAAAGAAACACAGCTCATAAGATCTGATGTCAGACCAATACATGCTTCAATTCCCCAAGGAAGTGTTATAGGATGTCTCCTTTTCCTTATATATATTAACGACCTTCCCAAAACCATAGACGAGCCATGTGTACTGTTTGCAGATGATATTTCTATCCTCACCTCATGCCAAACTAATACTAATCTAGATGAAAAACTTACCATTATCCTTAACAAAATAATAAACTGGATGAGTGAGCATAATCTGGAAATTAACTATACCAAAACCAAATTAATAACCTTTCATCCTCGGCAAAAAACACAAATAAACATAAATTTTACATTTAACCAACATAAATTAGAAACAGTTAACGATTTCACTCTCTTAGGTTTAACAATAGACACACATTTAAACTGGAAAACACATATACAGAAAGTTAAAACAAAAATATCAAAGTTTTCATATGCCCTTACCGAAATTAAAAAGACCACCAATCTGCAAACCGCACTAGCCACATATTACGCTTATGCCCACGCTTGGTTTAACTATGGCATTATCTTATGGGGAAATAGCACAGACACTCCCTCCCTATTTACCTTACAAAAAAAACTGATACGAATTATATGTAACATAGAACCAATAGACAGTTGCAAGCCTTACTTTCAGAAACATAAAATTCTCACCTTAGCCGGTATTTATATTTTAGAGTTATGTAAACTAGTCCGCAAATATCCAGATAGTTACAAAACACGAGAAGATATGCAGACAAACTATTCATTACGCCATAAAAACAGGCTCAATTTACCTCCCTCGCGCCTTAAATTGCACTCTTCTGGTCCATATTCAATGTCAATAAAGATTTATAACAAATTACCGGAAAAGATAAAACAAGAAAATAAAACCAATATATTTTTAAACAAATTAAAACAATTCTTAATTGACAAAACCTATTACACAATCGACGAATATCTAACGGATAAATTCAATAAATAACAAATAGGTTTAAAACATTTTTATTTAATTTTATTTAATTTTATTTATTTTTCTTACAAATGAAATAAAGAATTTTTTGACATATTATTGCATACTTATTAATGACATCAAATTGTATTTTTATTATTTTTGACATTTTATATTTAATTATTAATGTGAACAAATTGTACAATTATATATTTTTTTTTTTTCTTTTCTGACATTTTAAAACATACGAATACAATTATTAAGTATTAATTTAAATATGGAACTACAGTTTATACTCATAGTAATGATAAGTAATGATAAGTAATTAGTTGAAATGAATTAAACGAAATAATAAACACTTAGATATGAAAATTAAATAGGTACTTATATCAGCGCTCTTCCTCTCTCCTACCATTTATAATGTTGCTGTGCCCGACAGGGTCCATAATTGATTCTATTTTTTATTATTTATCACCTGACATGTACATTATGGATTGCAATAAAGATTTGAGATTTGAGATTTGAAATTTGATTTGGATGGAGAAGGAGCGTGAGAAGTTAAAGAAAAGATACATGGATTGTGTGAGGAGTGCTATAAAAGAAAAAGGCGTTAGCTTCACCAGTGATAGAACAGAATGGAAGAAAAAAGCGTGTTGCGCTGACCCCTAAAAAAACGGGTCAAGTGCAGGATCAAAGTCAAAGTCAAATGTATTTATTTGTTACACATTGACACAATGTTATATAGTACATGGTGTTAATTATAAATCAGATAATTATTATTGCCTTAGATAATGACTTAGCTACGTACTATCTCCCATTTTAAACCGACTTCAAATAAAGGAGGTTCTCAATTCGGTTGTATTTTTTTATCATCATTTTTTTGTTTGTTACCTCAGAACTCCGTCGTTTATGGACCGATTTGTAATTTTTTTCCCCTTATAAGGATATGCTTCCAACACCGACTTCCGAAATTAAAGTTATTTTGATCCTTTTAGTGTTTTTTTTTTAGTGAAGTCGTTTATTATTATTTTTTTGTAATAAGTTTTTTGTTACTATGTTGATTCAAAAGACCATTTTTCAGACAAATCTGCATGGTTCTCATGTGATTTGACCATTACATATTTACTGTGTGGACTTTAAAAGAG
Organism: Mythimna pallens; assembly: GCA_961205895.1. Taxonomy (NCBI): domain Eukaryota; kingdom Metazoa; phylum Arthropoda; class Insecta; order Lepidoptera; family Noctuidae; genus Mythimna; species Mythimna pallens. The sequence goes on along the minus strand of OY540828.1, from coordinate 23,400,084 downwards.
ACTTTGACCCCTGAGTTTGTTTCGGTGTTTCTTCTCAGGGGAGTCAGCTAGGAAACACCGGCCTCATGTAGTTTAAAAATAACGAAAAAAAATAATTGACGTGTAAAAGTGATTTTTTAAACCTATTTACAAAATAAATATCATTTATCATTTATCATAGTTAAGCTGACACAAAAGCTATATTTTAAAACGACTAAAGAGTAATACCTATTGCGCTAGAGCGTAATTATGATTTCATACATAAATTTTGTACATGTTTGGAATCCAGACATCACATTATACAAATAGCAGGCATCAGTTTGAAGCCTACCACTCGTTATCTCATTTCGCCGACGTACTGAACAAAACACTCGCACACATTTGATACAATAGTACAGCCAGTCCGCAGTACGACTCGAATTAGAAGTTGCATTAGTTGTCAATCTCAATATGGTGCTAAGCTAGCTAAGTAATCAATCAAAAATCAAAGCAACGCTTGCTGAAGCTAGTCTATGGATGAGTGATCCTTAAAATATCGAGTATCCTCTATGCTTTGTAAAGGAAGTTAAGCCCAACTCAAGTTATCATTTGCAGATCTTTGTCAATCGTTACAGCTATCCATCTGTATATCTAGTGTCTATGCAGAAGCTAATAAATTTGATCAAGTGACATCGTGTTACACAGTTATTGGGTCGAAAAAATAGTATTTGTATGCATTCAGTTACACTGGAAACTGATCCCAACATAGTAGAGGAGAGGCACCACAGTGTCCTAATCTTCCGCATGACACAGGTCGTCAATGGACCTGGTAAGTTCGGAAGGTTCCTGTTTCAAATTCAGTCAAAACAAACGTTTGGGTGTCACTATTCTGCGGACCGCCCGAGGGACACGGTGGAGCCTACAGTGGAGATGTGCCTATATTCAATGTACTCTGTGGATGTGCCTCACTTGGGCGGAGCACCACCGTGTTCTCGTGAAAGTGATCGGTGGCAGTGACATCTCAAGCTTGGCTCTGGTTCAGGCCATGGTCCGGGGCGAGAGGAAATGGGATGCAGTCGTCCTCTTCTGTGAAACAGTAATGATAGCAAAGGAGACGGCCACACGCGAAAGTGAACGGAAATACTCTCACCCCAGCCTCCTCAACAGGTGACGCCCCGGGCGTTGGGACTCGCAGAGCTACCGTAAGCTTGCAATGGGTAGCTCGCCGTCCGGTCGCTTGGTAACCGTTCAGACCTAATCCGAGCCATTGATGGTGCGTATTGTTCCATACGCACCTTAAAGAGATGTCAGCAAAACTGTATGGGCGTTAGTTAGGTACAGTTAATGCAACTTCTAAGTTGTGTCGTACCATGTCCATGCTATAGTTACCTCGCTGTAATTTCCGTAGCTCATGAATGAGAGTATACGGGGAGTCTTTGTATAGTATAAGGGGTACTAACTCAGGGTAATATTACCGTCTTGTTTGAGATGGACTAATTTTACTTAGGGACTCTTAGTCTAGTACAGGGCTAAGTAATGAGATCATTCTTGCGAAGACTACTTAGTCAATTGAAGTGTATACGTACTTTTATCTGGTTATAGGTGTGTTAAAGGATGTCTTGTGACTATTCATTACTAGGACCTTAATAGTATTAGAATTGTATACCTGAATATTAGTAAAAATGGGTCCTAAATTCCGTCTTTTTTTTGTGACGTAACAACAAATTTATAGTTTTCAGATTTTTGCCTATACTTGTGCTATGCAACCTTACTTCATGCCAAATTTCAGGATTCTAGGTCAACGGAAACCTATGAATTTTGATTTTCTCACAGTATCAAGGGGCCGCCGACCTAAGTACCTATATGGTTTTAATTTCAACTCGATACCTCCCCTCCACGCATTCTCGAGATAAAGCGTCATGACAGATAGACGGACAACGAAGCAATCCAATAGGGGTTCCGTTTTTTCTTTTTGAGGTACGAAACCCTAAAAAGGGATTTGCTGACCGCTCTTTGTAGCGCGCGTGGAATACAAAGCACCGCCGACCCGGGCATGATCCTTACCAGACAGAGAGCTAGCTTGTTGTCCACAAGCCCGCGCCAACGGTGACCGGGAATCAACCATCGACTTTCGATTCCCGTAGCATCTCCTTCACGCTTTCTGCCACCACTTTTGCCTCGCAAAAGGAGATGACTGCATTATATTCCCTCTCGCTCTGTACCATGACCCTCGCGTCTGACCCTGCTTCAGGGTCAGACGCGAGGAGTAACCGAATCCCGAAGACTCAGGGCTTTGGGGTTCAGTTACTCCTTGCATTGGCGGTCTAGATGATATTTAAGTTAAGCTCAAAGACCGTTTGATGGACGAAGAATCTCATGCGTCGCCACATCGACTGGTGCAGTTATGATATAGCATAAGCATATTGTATGGTTATACACTTCAAAAATAAATTAAATTAAAATGGCTGAATTATCAGAATATTTTTTTTTTACTAAACGCATATTATGAAAAAAAAATTGATACCTATAATAAAAATGCAATCTTGGTCCGTTTGTTCTGTAAAATAGTTGAACCGATTTTGACAGCACTTTCACTAGTGGATAGCTAATGTTATAAAAAGTTACCAAAAAGGACAGTTGCTTTTACTTAAGAAAAAGAATGAGATATAGAAGACAAAAAGCTTCCTAAAATTGAGACCAACTGGCATTTTGCTGTACGAATCTAACGCGGACAAAATCGTGGGTACCACCTTTAGCATATATAAAGGTGTTATAATTTATGAGGTGAAAAGCGTGGAAAAATAGTTGTTTTCCGAAACTTAACCAAACACGCAAACGACACGGTCAATAGCCTTCCACAAGTCGAAAGGTTCTCATTACTATCAAATAAATTATAATTCACACAGGAAATGAACAGTCATTACCATAGCAAATTGTGCGCTTTCAGTGTGACATCACCTTTATTATTGTGGAGTTCTTGAAAGCCGAGAAGTGTTTCTAAAGAAAGCGATTAATGATATTGAATAGTTCTACGAAATAATAGTATTTAAATGTGAATCAATTTAGAAAACTTCTATTGTATAAATGCTACGTGATATGCGTGTTATTGCGCTTATGTGGAGCTCGTACTGATGCATGACTTCTAACTGGCTCCTAGTTAGTGCGCCGTACAATGCTGAAATAGGTCAAACCATTGTGTATCGAGGGTTATTTTTCAGGATGGGAAATGACCCCTGACATGCCTGACTTTTGTTTGTAGTTTCCAGTATTTTGGTGACCATCATAGAATTTCGAATTGGTAGTTCTACATCGTGGGGTGGTCACTAGACTACACCAGGGTGGAGCCATGACGCGGCGTCTTACGTGTTAAAGTTGGGTCCCCTTCGCTTCGCTCGTTACTACACCACACCCACGTACGGTTGGTTACGTAGGTCGTCGCAATAGAGTATCAATTGTTTGTTCTATTCGCGCCGCATCGCTTAGCGTTCGCATTCACTTTGAATCGTCCTCGTAACATTAGTGAAACCTGTTGCTTTCCGAAGCATGAATATCAGCTACTTGTTTGCCTTTTTACAAACGTTGACTATATATGCTCCCGGAATTTCAACTGTGTATCCGCCAAGATCAAGACACTAAGGTCTCGCACCAGTTACTTCCTCTCTTTTCATAGGTTAAATGTGAGAATTGAACATTTCGAAACATTGAACTGCAGCTTGTTTTTCTACCGCACTCAACTACACGATCAAAATCCTGCTAAAAGCGGTGACAGTTTCCCTGGTTCTCGATATTCAAAAGCAACTTGAGGTCTTCTGCAAATAGCAGACACTTGGCATCACGCACTACTTCAGGCTGGTCATTTATCACATGGCTGCTTTGACTTGATTGACTTAGTATAGACCACCTATAGGTGGTACTCGGGCCTCCTAAATTGGAAAGCAGTGTTCCTTACTACTCTATCCAAAATATCACAAATTCCACACATCATATAGCGGGGTCATCGTGTTCATTTCAAATTAGTGAACGCGTTACTCGTCTCGTGGGGATAGAGATATCGCTAAAAGCCTACAGTGCCGGAATATAATTTTCTTAAATTGAAAGGACGATTTTGGTGGCGGAAATCCCTAGAATATGATTTTTGAACAATGTATGTTGTTATAATTTTAGTTTTTTGGTTGAATTAATGATTATAAAGGTCTCAGTGTCAGAACTTGTTGTTAAGTAGAACGCTTAGAACGCGTAAAATTTTATTGAAGTGTCTGTTAATATTATTATTTTTATTAAATGCATAATTATGAAGTATATTCGAAAGGTTACCTATAACATTTTTTTTTTCTTTTTACCCGACTGCAAGAAGGGTTGTGTTGTTACATTTTTGTCTGTCTGTCTGTTTGTTCTGGCGCCTGCTAGTTAAGTACTAAAAGCGTCTAGATATGTTGTTTCTATCTCACATTCCAGTCAGTCTGACTCTTTCTACAACTAGAATCTCTCTCACTCTGCTTGGTTATACCGCGTTTAGACTTTCGTGTTCTCTATTCGCCTCGCTAATCTTCTCATCAATAGCCTCGCCACTCGTGCTAGAGTGTAATAACAAGTTCAACTTAGTTCTAAGTGAATGCACGATGGCGGTCGCGTTAACTTCATACTTGATCACCAATTGTTGTTTATATTTGTTGTATATTAGTTTTTCTTTTACTTCCAAGGCCCTATCACGAGCTCTTAACCCTATCCATTTGACGACCTAAACTGAACTAATAATGTTATGGAGCTATATAGTTTCAAGTATGTGTATTTATTACTTAATTTCTCCTAAACGGCTTGTCAGATTTGGATGAATATTTTTGTATAAATAATAAGTCCTTGGACGAATTAAAAATTCATTTGGACCCAGTAAGCGGCACTGCAGTCGGGTATTCAATTGTTTTTCTGATCTTAAGCCAGTTTTCGAGCAGCACAACGTCTGTTGGGACTGCTAGTACATAATTATATAAAAAGCTTCAGAAGAACGTAAATAAGAATTACAGGCCTGAAACTTAGTAACAAGCTGAACTAAGTTATAAGAGCGTGCACGTTATCCGTCACGTAAACCTCACGCATGATCATCATTTGTATGTAACTTCAATATAGAACATTAGTGAAAGTTTGGAGTTTTCGGGAGTATAATGTGGAACACGCACTCGGAGCGATGGATATCAGGTGAATGGTAAGGTATAGGTAAATAATCTTTCCGACCAAAATTTGATCACGGTGTCCAATATCAACGAAATTAGTCAAGTACGCAAAAGAAATTATCCAATCAAAAACAAACACAGGTTCACTCTCTGTTCTTTTTTTAATCTTATAGTCCGATGGAAACAACAAGACAAGACAAGAAAAACATCAAGATAAGACAACACAACAAGAGTATCAAAATAAGACAACTGAATAACAAGATACGACCACAACAAGATAAGATGCGACTACAACATCAATGATTGCATCACTGCTTACCATCAGGAGGGATCGCAGTCAAGCACTGGTATATATCAATTTAAAAAAAAAGATAACACAACAAAAGTCAAGACATACATCAAGAGCATTAAGACAAGACAACAAGAGGGTCGAGGCAAGAAAAGACAAATATCATGAGCTTTAAGATAAGACAACACAACAACAAGACAAGAGAATAAGAGTATCAAGATAAGACAACAAGAGCATCAACACAAGACAACTCACGATTAGAGCTGAGAAAGCGATTTTTACATTATGAACTGTAAAATATTATGGTAAAAATATTCCACCTGTCTGTAAAAGAGGTGAGTAGGTATTCACTAATATGAAGAGTCTAATTTCTATTTAAGTTAGTCGCTTCCAGGCTGCTAACTTGGTAAGTTAACGTATTAAAACGTCCGGGGAAGTTTTACTATCTGTGTTTCTAAGTTAGGAAAAGTTTGTAGAATTGTTTGAGCTATTATTATGTCGTTTGTATGAGTACTGAAGGATAAATGATAAAGGAGCTTTGGTATATAGGATTTCAAGGTGAAAGTTGCTTAAGTCACATTCGCAAATAATAACTTTAACACGTAACGTAACACAAATTAAGGTCTACTATCCATGGACGCGTAGGTTTATAGACGCGTATTCGTCATTATACGCTTGATGTACGCCTGCGTGAAGCTTTCATACAAAACTATGAAACTCTGTCGACGAAGCGGCAACGTCGTGTGTTACGTTACGTGTTAAAGTTAATTTCTATTTGCGAATGTAATGAAAACGGAACCTTTATAGGATCACTTTGTTATCCGTCCGTCTGTCTGTCAAGAACCTTTGTATCAGGAACGCGTGGACATATTGAGTTAAAATTAAAACCATATACTTAAATCTAGTATATTAATAAATCTGAAAACAGAAAATTTGTTGTTACGTCACAATATTTTTTTTGCGCCTTGTAAAAAACTTCAAGACTCCAATCAACCCTCACACTTGCCCAGTTTTTTTTTTTAATTATTACATGGGTTATTATACCTCAGAACCCTCAGGTCCAGGACCTTTGGAAGCCGTACGAGGAGTCGAAACCAACTCGCAAAGGCCCCTTCGATGCTTTTAATGGAACGTGGTATCAACCAGCGATTATCCCTGTACGCGCTGTGCTAGTGCATCCAGGAAGGAAGGAAAACCCCGGTTGATGGGAAAATATTGCAACATATGGAAAAGAGTAGAGCTATGGTTTTAGGATTCTTAAATGGACTGGTTATCAGAAACTATGTTAAGACTATGGCCCCTGGTCTGGACAATGTTTTTAATTTCCATCGATAAAAAGGAAGGGGTTTTTTTTTCGGGTTGGAAAATCATGTAATGACATCCCCCGCTCTTGGGCGGAGCGGGAGATAGTGTCAGACTTTTACTGACTAAAAACCCACTCCTGTTCCTTCTTTGCCATTTTTCCAGGGCCCCAATTTACAATATAAATATAGAGCAAAAAAAAACGCCGACTAAATAAAGTATCTCGTATAAAAACTCCATTTACATTTTTTATTTTTATTTTATCGTTTGTTATTGTGGCGAATAGAAATACACATTTTATGAAAATTTGGACTCGTGTGTGCCTTTTACGGTTTATGAGATACAGTTTGTCATAGAGGGACGGACAGACACAGATAGAAGGACAGCGGAGGCTTAATAATAGGGTCCTGTTAGTACCCTTCGCATACTAACCCTAAAAAAATCCGGGTTGGACTCGCGCACGAAGGTTTCCTTACCGTCCATAGCAAAAAATGGCAAAAATGTCTCGTTTGTTGTATGGGCACCCCTTGAATATTGATTTTATTCTGTTTCTTACTATTTGTTGTAATGGCGGCAACAGAAATACATCATCTGTGAAAATTTCAACAGTCTATCACGGTTCATGGATGGACAGACAGACGGACGGGCAGACAGCGGAGGCTTAGTAACAGGGTCTCGTTGGTACCCTTCGCGTACAGAACCCTAAAAAGACACGTACTCTTGACACCATTCCACAACCTCCCCCTTATATCTTCACACGATAGTCATTTGTTCGCCGCAGTGAACTCCCTCCGAAGGTTTTATGACTTGTTGGTAGATAAGCGAAGCCTGCCGCTCATGTATACTTTCGAAGTGTTTGTGGCGTTCGTGTGAATATGCAATCATAACAACATGAGGAGATGTGGAGATTTGTTCTAGTTACGTGTACTTTTGATGAGTTTAAACATGAATAGGTCGGGTGTCTTTGATTACGCAACTATTTGCGTAGGCATTTTTTCGTGTTATTCTTTGACTCTAGAAGTGAAGATTTAAAGTTAATTTTTGTCATTTTTAATTTGGCATATCTTTTCTTTTTGTAAATATCTAAAACTTGTAAGATTTTTATAAAAATAAAACCACTAAGATTTGAAGTAAATTGTTAGTAGGCACATCGCGTAATTTTAAGTTTCGGAAGAGTGAAGTGACATAACACAGGCATTTTTTGTCTATAAGGTCACTTCAACCATTAGATGTAGTAGAAATTTTGTGAATGGAAATAAATTATTTGTAATTTGTAAATTGTTTGTAAAAATAAGTTCTTAATATATAATAGACAATGCAAATGAGAAATAGAAAGAAAGAAAGAAAATACCTATATACATAGCAGTGGTTGGAAGGTGGTTTGGCAATATTTTTGTCTACTCTAGTAGACAAATAAGTGTCACCCGCTTGATAGTAGGAAATTATCCCAAGAACTTTACTCCCAGGATAAAAAGTAGTATCCCAGGTGCTATCCCAGAATATGGTCTACCCGTGTACCAAGTTGCACCGAAATCCGCTCAACTGTTTGGGCGTGAAGAAGTAACTAACATACACACTCACAACTTTCGCCTTTATAATATTAGAGTAATATACAAGCGGGTACCCAGTGTGTGCTATACAAGCGGGTATCCAGTGTGTGCTATACAAGCGGGTACCCAGTGTGTGCTATACAAGCGGGTACCCAGTATATGCTATCGGGTACCCAGTGTGTAATATACAAGCAGGTACCCAGTGTATGCTATACAAGTGGATATCCAGTGTGTGCTATAAAAGTGGGTACCCAGTGTGTGCTATACAAATGAGTACCCAGTGTGCGCTATACAAGCGGGTACCCAGTATATGCTATACAAGCGGGTACCCAGTGTGTGCTATACGAGCGGGTAGCCAGTGTGTGCTACTACGCTAAAAAAGAGGGTTATTTGTGGAAAAAAAATTACATTTTATTTAATGTTTTTTTTTTTTTTTAATTTTACTTTGATGTAGACTGTAACGTAGCTCTTATTGCAAACCACTCTAAATGACCAAAATATTACATTTAACTCCTTTTCCTAGTGTCACTTGTAGGTGAAAGAAAAGCTGACAAGATAGAATATTTAGTTGTAAATATACGACATATACGATTCGAAAATATTTGTCGGATTAATCCGACATAAGCAATTAAAGCGTTTAAATTTTTGTGAATGAACTCACGTTAGAGGAGTGCCAGTGTAGTAACGACTAAAAAAAAAAATAGAAAGAAAGATACATTTTGTAACGATTTTTGGTTTGACTTTATTTCTGTTCACATATTTCGATTTCCTGTCCTCAAGAAGGTTAGATTCAATCCCACACAATTCAACAGCAACACGCTTTGAAAATAACACCAAAGCCGCATACAACAGAAAGTACCAGTCGACACACGGATATTTATTGGGAGCCTATACAAATACGGAGCCAAACACCGTCTTATTGAATGAGTCGTAAAGTGGAGAGTACTATGGACGCACCAAAATACATACAAACACCCAGATTGGCACAGTATTGGGTCTAGTACGACACGAGGTGAATGTAGCATCGGTGAAATTAGTTGATTAGAAACAAAACACGATCTTTTCTGAAAACAAAAAGTAACTAAAAAAATTCGGGCGGGTTTTAGTCAGAAAGTCTGAGTCTGACTCCGTCTCGCTCCACCCAGAGCGGGTGAAGGTTTTTATGATTTTTCACCCATACAAGAAGGTAAAGATAGCACAAAATCATATGTATAGAAAAGCGAAATATCACTCACTGATTAATCACGAAATGTCCAAAACTATAACACCTACAAACTTAAAATTTTGGCAAGTAGGTTCCATAAAGGGTGTAGATATCCGCTAAGCTAAGGATTTTACGAAACTCCATCCCTAAGGGGGTAAAACGGGTTGAAAGTTTGTATGGAGAAACCAGCTTTCATGCGGGCGAAGCCGCTGGCAGATGCTAGTATATTATATTCTGATGCACTATATGGAGATAATGGTTAGATAGTTTACTCCTTGCCATGTCGTTCTCTGCGCATTTTGCCTCAGACGCACACTTTTTATTTCTTTGTTTATGTAATACTAATATTAATTTTAAGATATTTTACTAACAAAGTGGACCATATAGTTGTCTGAATCTTAAACCAGCTTCTGCCAGCGGCTACGCCCGCGTGAAATCAGGTTTCTCCATACAAAATTTGGACACCCGTTTCATTCCTTTAAGGGGCGAATTTAAAAAAATCCTCCCTTAGTGCTCGCCTACGTCATAAAAGGAAGGCTTGTGTAGAATTGCACACTCCTAGTCCCAGTAGTTTCGGCTGTGCGTTGATATGTCAGTCAGTTTATCCTTTTATATATATATAGATAAAATAATAACAATACACAAAAATAATAAGGATATATTTTTAAAGAACTCATTCTACTTAAATACTACTGTTAAAACTGATTTTATTCAGAATATTGTTCTTCATTTCGTTAACTGAACTTAATCTTGTTAAGACCCAAATTGCACTGAACAGTTGAGCATCATTAAAAAAAATTGTTATTATTTTTTATTTATACTTCAAAAAAAAAATGGCTTTGACGAGTGTACTAATTTAATCAGGAACTAAGTTTATTGATGTAAACTTTCAGTTGTGTCGTATTAAGTCAGAGGTTAATTTTCGGCAACAGTAATTTTATTATCCCGTGTACAAATAATCGGAGAATAGGCGTGTGTATTGATTCGGTTTCAGGTTTAAATTGAATGAGCTTTGGGTATTTTTGGCGGTTTTGTTGAACTGTATTAAATACTCTGTATGTTGGCTGCTGCGTTGAGAGTCACGAATACTATCCCAGTCTGGAACCAACATTTGTATGGCCTACAGATATAGGTATTCTGGGTCTGGCTATAGGAGTATGTTCCCTTAGGATAATTGTCTATTATCAAGCGGACAAGGCCACCTTCAGTAGCTAGTCAATAACAAAAAAAACTGTGAAGTCGAATGGAGTCTCGAAGATTTTTCCGAATCGCAAAAGAAGTTTTTTTTTTGTGATGTAACTAAAAATATTACTGTTTTCAGATTTATTCCTATACCCCTGCAATAAGACCTTGCTTCATGCCAAATTTCAGAATTCTGGGTCAATAGGAGGGTCGAACTATACGTTTTTTGCGACAAAAACGGCCGTATCTTTTTTGGTTGTTAACTTAGAAGTTTGAATTATTCACAGCTTCAAGCAACCGCAGATTTGAGTATATGGTTTTAATATCAACTTGACAGCATCACGCGTTTCCGAGATAAAGGGTCTTGACAGAAAGACAGACGGACAACAAAGTTATTCTATAAGGGTTTCGTTTTTTTCCGTTTTAGGAACGGAAACCTAAACAGCAGTTTTTACGCTAAGAACGCCACGGGCAGAACCCTAAATTTAAGATTAAATATTTCAAGCAGAATTATTGTACCTATGAAAAAAATTGCAAAAGTACTTTCAGCTTTTTCAATTCAGTTCTCTATTTCGCCGCCGTTTATTCTCAAAAACCACTGAACCGTTTTTGATGGAACGTATCGTGCGTCATGGATCATTGATCTGAAGTTTCGTGAGTGGGTTGAGGGTGAGATTAAGTGAAAATTCTTGTTGGTATAAATTAAATTGAAAATTAGTATATTTATGTGTTTTAATCTGTAAAAGTCTGACACGCCCTCTCGCTCCACCCTAGAGTAATAGAAGCTATTGGACGACTTCCCCACCTATAAAAAAACCATTTTTAAGTTCATACTCCGCAGTTAATCGAGTGTACAGGAGGACTATTAGATCAAAACTTCGGTTTAAACAGCGGTAAACTTCACGTTGTGGTTAATGTGTGGTGTACGTACAGATTAGTTTTGATTGAACGCCTTGTGTTGGCTTGTGGTCCAGGGGTTGTGATAGGGAGCTTAACCGAGGTCAGTGTGTGTGGGATTCGGTGGTTAGGTGACTACAAAAGTTGGTATGATGGAACATTTAACCGGGGTTTTGTGGACCTTTGAGAGTAAGGCTATTAACGGTATTAATGCATAGACGGATAGTGCGGATCTGCCCTGGTGTATATCCTTTTTAGGGTCTCGTACCTCAAAAGGCAAAAACGGAACCCCTATAGGATATCGTAGAGGTCCAGCAGGGTCGAAGCCTACTGGGGCTACGGGTAGTGTGAAAGTGAAACCCGGGGCCCTGGGACGAAAGCAAAGAAGGGACAGGAGTGGGTTTTTAGTTAGTAAAAGTCTGACACTATTTCGCGCTCCGCCCATGAGCGGGATTTGTCATTAGATGATTATACCACCTAAAAAAACCATTACGGGATCACTTTGTTGTCCATCTGTCTGTATGTCTGTCAAGACCCTTTATTCAAGAACGCGTGGAGGTATCGAGTTGAAATTAAAACCATATACCTACTTAAGACTGCGGTCCCTTGACGTTGTCAAAAAATCAAACTTCTAAGTTAACGAATAAAAAAGATACGGTCGTTTATGTCGCAAAAAACGTATATTACGATACTCTCAAAGGAATCAAAATTCATAGGGTACCCTTTGACCCAGAATCCTGAAATTTGGCATAAAGCAAGGTGTTATAGCACAGGTATAGGAATAAATCTGAAAACTTTAAATTTATTGTAACGTCACAAAAAAGAAAATACGTATTTGATTTGGAAAAATCATCGAGACTCGCATTTGCCCAGTTTTTTATTTAAGTTCAGTTGGTCGCTTGACGTTCCATTTTTTAATAAGGAAAAATTTGGAAATTCCAAAGGTCTTCTAGTAAATATTACTATCACAGATAAGGCCACCACTATACCTAATAAAAATACATTCAACTGAACATAGAACCTCCTCCTTTTTGAAGTCGGTTAAAAAGAAAGTCATGCTATTTATAACTCAAGAACGACTGAACCGATTTGGCTGAAAATTGGTGAGAAGGTAGCTTTGAACCAAAATACGGACATAGGATACTTTTTACCGAGTGAGGTAGAGTAGGGTGGAGTAGGGTAGAGTAGAATATAGTAGTCAGTTGACGGGAGCGAAGCCGCGCGCAAAAGCTAGTTATTCATAAAAAAAATATATATAAAAAAAACATGTTTGTAGGTAGCACAAGAAAGGTAGCCCGATTGGAGCAAAAAGCGAAAAATTAAGATTCGAAACTCGTCTTTTGACTTAAGTGCCGAACCTTGAGTTACTTTCTAAAAAATGTGAGGAATATTGATGAAGTGTTCTCTGAAGATTATAAATGTGTTTGCATGCCCGGATGTTTGTTAAGGTGAAGAGTAGCTAGTACAGCCAAGTAGAGTAGAAAAGTTTTTTAAAGTTGGCAGCACTGGTCAATTTAAAATTTTTATTTGGAGTTTATTTTTTCAAGTGTTGTGTTAACACATTATGTTACCAAGTGTTTCTTTACATACTTTGTGATCTTGGTACACATTCTGTAAGAAAGTTTCAAGTTGAACCGTCGATGTCGCAGTCTAGGCACATTTTCGGCCTCCACAAGTTTTGTTTTGGATTTAAGAACTTTGTAAGTAATATTATCATAAATATACAATATAGTTCCTATTTTTTTAAGTCGTAGGTCATTCTTAGAATTTTTTTATCACAATCTTAGTTGTGTCCAAATTTTTTTATCAAAAATAATAATTGATTTTATTACCAAATAGTATTTTAAGTTAAATCCATCAATTCTTATTTAATTTCAATATTTTATGATTCTATTATATATTTAATCTGTTTTATTTTCAGATCAATGAACCAATACCTACCATCCACCTCCAGTCAATCAAGTCAACCTCCAAACTTTTCACAGCCTGAGGTAGCTGTGGACCTAGATCCAGCCAGGAAGTCGACCACCAGTGTCATGAAAATACCTGAATCCTACAGGGTTCAAGTTAATGAAAACTATAAATGTATATTTTAGTCTTGTATTAAAGTCTTTTTGAACAACAACAACTTAAGACAGCATCCTGGAAACACCACAGTAGCCACTACCACTAGTAGTAGTACCACTTCCTAGTGCTTTGCTGAGAAGAAGCATTTGGAGGTAATAAAGGTACTATTTCCTGGGATAACTCCCTAAATAATTGCCGACTTAGGGCGGAATTCACCAATAAAACTAATCGCGTTTTAACATTTGGCTCGCATAATCGCGTTCAGCCGCTGTCACTAGTGTCACTTGTCTGAATTTTTCTTTTGTTGTATTTTTACAAGTGACTAGTGACAGCGGCAAAACGCGATTATGCGAGCCAAACGTTAAAACACGATTAGTTTTATTGGTGAATTCCGCCCTGAGTCTCTCATTTCTCACAAATTGTAAGTCCGGAATTTGCGTAATGTTGAGCTGGTTGCGCAGGTGTCGCCGGGTCCTTGTACGCTCTAAATGTTCTTCACCTAAAGCTGCTTCAATTAAAAGCATTCTAGATGCCGTTTTAAGCACTCTTTTATAAAATCCACACAAATAAAAATCAAAATGTAACGCTTTTGGTTCCGTCAGTTTGACGTTAAAATTCCGACCAGTCCATTTGTCAAGATCAAATTTTCGTTCGGAACATTACGTATTAGAGTAGGTTTAGAAAATCTTTACGTCAAACCATTTTCGTTCCTACTAAATTTCGGAAACGATTGGAATCGTGGTTTTTTTATTGGTTGGAAAAATCATGTGACAAATCTCGATCTTGGGCGGAGCGGGAGTTAGTATCAGACTTTTACTGACTAAAAACTCACTCTTGTTCCTTCTTTGCCTTCATCCCAGGGCCCAGGGTTTCACTTTCACACTGCCCGTGGCCCCAGTAAGCTTCGACCCTGCTGGGCCCTTACGATTTGCTGACATCTATCTCCCTGAGGCGCGCGCGTCTCATAGCGCCGCGCGCCCGTGTACCGATGCCGCTCCACTCACCGCGCCGCTCGCAACTAAGACCGAAGTCGTGAACAGCACTCCTAGCCAAGTTGATAATCTGCAATCGTTAACGCTAGTTGAAAACTAATCAAATGTATTGGAATTACATCGTTTCAACGTGGTCAGAACAAACGAATAGAAAATTCGTAGCCAAGTTCACATCGTTCAAAATGATAGAATGAATTGTTATCGTTTCTATAATATTCAACGCTACACCCTTTGTTATATAAACGCTACATTGTGGAACGAGCGGCCGACTCAGGCGCGTCAACATGACTACCAACTTATCGTTTTCTACAATTGCTGACACCGACGTGTTACCGATTGGAGAACGGAATTCGACACGAAACGGTTGTAACTTGGCTAGGGGGGCTGGCCTTTGACGACGCCCAAGTTGTAGCTATCAGTAAATAGACTCCGGCTGGGAATTCCACTATAGACAATCTTCATCTGCAGATCCAACTGCTCTAGAAGCTATGAGTCCAATAAAGAGCCCAAACAAACTCCTTCCTTTTCACATATTCTTGTCTCTAAATTAAATTACATATTCAATAGGTATCACCTAAAACTGAATTTGTTTGCCACCCGTATATTGCGCAACCACTATGTATTTTGCCGTCGGCTGATTTTTAGATCGCTCGGTTCGACCCGAGCAAATTTGTTTACACCGATTGAATTTTCCTCTATTTAGATATATGTACATATAGGTATATCATATTCTAGGAATATGTTTACTTTGCCAAGTTTTATAAAAGTAATGAAATCATTCAGTGTTTGGAATGTTGAATATATTTCTTTCTCTACTTATATACAAGTAAACTAATAGATCATCATCGTCATTATTTCAGCCGAAAGACCTATGTCCAACATTGGACCTGCTGGACATAGACTAAGTGTCGCCATATTGAAGAGTCCTGTGCGTCTCGCATTCATCAGATTCCTGCGACCCGTATATTGGTCTACCTACTATATATTGGTCCACCTTGTGAGAGGTCACTCAATCCGACCCCAAAATACAACTGATCATGACCTTGAATGAAGACAGAAACTTCCAACGCCTTCTGAAGCTATATTTGTTTTCATCACATTCCCCACGTTTCTGTGCCAGTCTTATCCAAGTTTTACCCATGATTATTTTGGTAGGAAATCATCAAATAACTTCTTTACCTCTGAATGGAGCGAAAAGGAGTGTCAGACTTTTACTGAATAAAAACCACCCATGTTCCTTCAGTTGCCCTTTGCGTTCCAGGACCGCGGTAACTCGGTCAAATAATCCTGCAGCCCTGCCAGGTATCAGCTCTAGTGAGCCCCGTCGATTTTCCTGACATCTCATTGAGGTGAAAAACAATGCGCCGTCGACTCTGGTCTTAACAGACAGCGAGTTAATCGTTACTCGTTGTCCGTAAGCCCGTGTCTGCGGTAACCAGGAATTACCCTACTACTCCCGACGAGCAATCCTTTAACCCAGCTAAATCTATGAAGCCACAGAATTAGTATTCTTCACCGTTTCAAATTTTATCATTCAAATATGTGCACCAAGTACAAAGCCAACACAATACCCCATTGTCGAAAAGCCCAAATAAAGGTCACGACCAACGACGCATCAAAATAAAGTCTGCTACAAAATAAATCATAAAAGGTTCAAAAAGGTTTAAATTAAAACGTTAACTGTGGGTGTAGGACAATAATGATAAGGGTATTTTCTGTAGAAGTCAATTAGGAATTAAAAATGATGAAACACATTGCCCTTTGGGTGACTTTTAAGGTGCTATACGAACCTTAGCTACAGGCTGCGGATGGAGACAGCACTTGCGGCGGCTGCACGCCAGCCTGCAGTTGAAGTTCGGATACCTCTTTAACCCTCTGATGAGGCCCATTGTGAGTGACCACGCTTCGGAGCCCTATGTCATCACTGGCAACACGCACTGGTCATGGACTGTGATATATTGGACGAGAAGATACCGCGCCGCTTCCCGAACGCTGCCCAGCCGAGTTAGATTCTATGTTTGAATTCTTTCTTGAAATTAGATCTACCCAACTGGATCGGCTATGTTCGGAGTTTCCTTGTGAGATCGCATCAGGAATGATGTTATCCACAGGTAAACAAAGGTTACTGACATAGCCCGAAGAATCGCCAAACAGGCAGGGCAAATTGCTCGTAGAACAGATGGTCGTTGGGGTCGCAATATTCTGGAGTAGTTACCGCATACCGGAAGACGCAGCATTGGAAAGCCTGCCACAAGGTGGACCGACGATAACCTGGTAAGGGTGGCGGGAATCCCGCCTCACCAGGTCGATGAGGGTCACGGGAATCAGATCGATGCGAGACCCTGTATTATGGCGACAATTAGGGCAGGTTTATGTCCAGCAGTGGAACGCTTTCAGCTAAAATAATTATGATCTACTACCAGTATCGTTTATCTTTACAGATAAGAATCTCATTGAGAACGACACATTTATTATTATGACTTTTTGGGTTCCGTACTTTTTTTTAAAGAAGAAAAAGAACCCTTTTTATATTGTTGTATGTCTGTCAAGGCTGGCCAAACCATATCTTGACTAACTAAAAACAATATAAATAGATCGTTAAAATACTTCTCCTTAACGCTGTCGACTGTTTCCCACAAATTTCCACGCTTTTCTACGCTACAACACTCTACCACCTTTACAAACCAAGGTCTCAACTCGGCACTCATCAAAATGTGTAACAACCTAAATTCATTTTATAAGTCCGTACGCGAATCTGAGCAGTGGTGGCCAAGTGATAACGGCCCCGAATTACGAGTTGTAGGTCGTAGGTTCAAACCCAGCCAGGCGCATTACTTTGTGTAATTTATTTCATCACCACTGCTCCCAAAATGGTGAAGGAAAACATCGTGAGAAAACCGGCATGTCCTAGAACCAAAAATTCGAAGACATGTGACATCCACCAACCCGCACTGGGCCCGCGTGTGAGAGAAGGCCTTAGTCCCAGCAGTGGGAATATTAAAAAGGCCGACTATACTATACCCGAAGCTGATATATATAACGATTCTAAAGCGAAATTCAAGGCAATAATTTTGGCCTCCCTACACGCTAGGACATGTAATCGAATCTATTCTTATACTTACTCTGTTTGGTTTGTTTTTGTCTGTTTTTTTCTCGTAACCTCGTTTCCTTTATTGCGCTCTGTTTTTCGTTTTGTGTCACAATTGTACAAAAAACTTAAGTAAACTGGCGGTAAACTGGCATGTGTACTGTAAATGTTGTGTTTACCCGTAATTGGCATGTATATTAGAACTGTACCTATGATTTGTTTTTATGTGTCTGTATATATTTGCTGTAGGTGAACCTAACCAAATAAACCAATAAATAACTGGTAATATTCCCAAGAGACAGGCGGCGAAAAAAATACAGCGTGGCAATAAGTGTATTTTTTTTTAAATTTGTGTTTTATTTAACAGAAATGAGTATATTAGAGGAAGTTTGAAAGTGACGCCAGTGACTGAAAATTTGAAAGGAAATCGATTGTCTTGGTATGGTCATGTGAAGAGGAGGGATGAAGCGCATATTACTAAAAGAGTTTTGAGTATACATGTAGATGGATAGAAAGGGAGAGGGAGGCCAAAGGAGTGATATGAAAGAAAAAGGATTTAGTGATAGTTTGAAAGGTGACAGGACAGAATAGCAAAAATAAACATGTTGCGTCGACCCCAAGTAATATTGGATAAGGGCAGGAAGAAGAAGAAGACTTTCCCATGGCTGAGCAAAAGCCTCCCTGCGTCCAGATATACTTTTCTCGAGTTGTCCTTGCGGTAGGAGTCTAGGTTATCTCGCCACCTCTTTCTAGGTCGACCTCGATAGCGTCGCTGAATGGCATTGGTCATCCTCTGTTCAAGGTTAGAGCTGGCCTCTAGGTTATGCAAAGTGTCAACAAGGCGTTTAGATATATCCTTATACAATATTATTTTTAGTATATAGCTACTATGCTATGACTATCATAGCATAGTCGGCTTTTTAATGTTCCCACTGTTGGGACTCCGGCCTTCTCTCTAGGAGAGGGAATGGGCCGTAATCCACCACGCGGGCCCAGTGTGGGTTGGTGGATGTCACATGTCTTCGAATTTTTGGTTCTAGGACATGCCAGTTTCCTCACGATGTTTTCCTTCACCGTTTTGAGAGCAGTGATGATGAAATAAATTACACAAAGTAATGCGCCTGGCTGGGTTTGAACCCGCGACCTACAACTCGTAAGTCCGGGCCGTTACTACTCGGCCACCACTGCTCTCCTCTCTCTCTCTCTGTTTTTAAATGCGAAACCTGAATACAGTTTTTTTAGAATCAGTAACTGAATCGATTCCAGTAACTTTTACACCATAAAAACGTCACAAATTGGATACCACCGACACTAAGTATAACACAGGTCACGGTAGGTCATAGCGGGCATTAGACAATAGCGCACAGCTGGGTGCGGGAGCAAAACAGTCCCTCAGTCACCGGGATAGCACGGTGACCATGTATTTGAATGGAAGTTTTGTACATAGATTCTTTACATAAAAATAAATAGACACGTGTTTCAGGTTTCGCATATACTAAAATTAATGTTTTATACAATTTAGATAACATCATTTGAATTTGAAAATACAAAGATGCACCTACGTTAGGTACCTAGTGGCAGTCACAAGGAAAATTCAATTTCACTATCTTGCACAAGTTTGCACTTGTTCTTTGAATACTTGTGAGTCAATAACTTTAACAAGTTCTGTGTGCATCGACCGGGCGTTCTTGCTAACTTGAAAGTCAAAGTATAACGGAAAGTATCAGCTGACTATGAAATAAGGGATTCAAATAAGAATAGGAACGTCAATGACCTCTATCTGTCAAATGTAACTTGAAAATTACAGTTTACAAACAAAACTTGTTTGCGTAATCAACAACATTTTTTTTTATTTTGGTCTGCCAAGTCTTAGTTAAACCTAAGTGAAGAAATTAGTTAAAAAAAACTGTTTACTTTAGTAAACAGATATACAAAGGTACACACATATACAAACAGCTTTTATTATATTTAGCTAGCCTTGGCATGACATCCAGCACGAGTCTGTGAGGGTCGCGCTGGATTCGAGGATGTACATGATCTGCTTTTGTAAATAATTCCTTATTCTTCCACATAAACATACATATCTCATATATATAAAGAGACTTATTCTTAAATTGGAATGCAAGGCAAAGAAGGAACATAAGAGTGGGTGTTAGTCAGTAAAAGTCTGACACGCATTCTCGCTTTACCCTAGAACGGAAGAAGTCAATGGATAATTTCTCACCTAAAAAAAACCTTGATCGAAAAAATGGCGTTTCTTTTCGATTTAGACCCGTTGTGTCATCCTTGTTCTAGATATTGATTGATACAGTAATAATGACAGTATCAGGGCCGAGCCGAAAGCACGCGGTAACCTTTGCAAAATGTCACGAACCCTCAGGCATCTACGATAACGTGTAGCGAATCTGAACAGAAGTAGATAGTGAGATACTCTTAATGTGATATTGTCACGCCTTTTTTTTTTAAGGTGGGAAATCATCCAAATGACTTCTCGCGCTCTGGGCGGAGCGCGAGGGCGTGTCAGACTTTTACTGATTAAAACCACACCTGTATCCTTCAATTACCCTTTGCGTCCTAGGACTACGGGTTTCCCTTTCAGAAATTCTCCGAGGTCCTAGTTAGCGGGCATCGGCCCTGCTGGGCTCCTGCGGTTTGCTGACATCTCTTTGAGGAGCGCGAGGATCTCAACGCGCTATTGACGACTGGGCTCGGTCCGGTTAATTACCGAACAGCCGGACGGCGAGCTACCCAGTGCTCGAGTGCCGCAAGCCCGCGTCTACCGTGGCTGGTAGTCGGGGTCAGAATTACGGCGGCTAGGGCGTGAGGACCTTCGTTCCCTCACGCGTGCAGCCTCCTCCTTCGCTAGCATTACTGCTTCGCAGAAGGAGGCGACCGCCTGCCATTCCTCCTCGCTCCGGACCATAGCCTGAACCAGGGCCCGTCGCGAAAGGTCGCTGCCGCCTATTGCCCCCACGAGGACACGGCGGTGCTCCGCCCAAGCGGGGCACACCTCCACTGTATGCTCCATCGTGTCCTCTGGGTGGTCCGCACAATGATGGCACCCGGGCGTTGTTTCCGCCTGAATCCGATGCAGGAACCTCCTGAACTTGCCATGTCCGGTGAGGACCTGCGTCATGCGGAAGGTGAGGACGCCGTGTTGCCGCGCCAGCCACTCCTCAAAGAGGGATATTGTCACGCCTTGGCAGTAAAACCGAACCATTGACTGGCCTGTTGGTCTAGTGGTCAGCGGCCCTAACTGCTACGATTACGATCGATTCCCACCCAGGCCAAATGTTAGTGTGATGAGCATGATCATTGCTTCTGTGCTTGGTTGTAATTTATCTATAATATGTATGCATTTAGAAATATATAATTATGTTTATCAGTTGTCTAATGCTCATACCACAAGCTCTGCGTAGTTTGGAACTAGATGGCGTTGTGTGAAAGTTGTGAAAAAAAAATGGCACGGTAGGCGCAGTCGTTGAGCTATTGTCTGCTGCGCTGCGGGTCGCTGTTTCAATCCCCGCACGGAACTAATATTTGTGGCTATGGCCTACAGATAGAATTTACATGTTTGTGAACGCACCCGTGATATAGGAGTAATTGCTAGTGTGGGGTAATGTTTAAAAAAAAAAAACAAGGCAAGTGCGAGTTGGACTCGCGCACAGAGGTTTCCGTGCCAACTTACCTATGAAATCATTTCAATTCCCGAACTGAGTTACGAAGATTTTTCATAATCGACAAAAAAGTTTATTTTGACAAATTTACAGTTTTCAGATATTTTTCTGTTTGAAGTTTGCTGTTTTCACAGCTTCAAGGGACAGACTTGAGTATATGGTTTTAATTTTAATTCGATACCACTACGCGTTCTCGAGATAAAGGGACATACAGACAGACGGACAACAAAGTGATCCTATAAGGGTTCCGTTTTTTTCCTTTTGAGGTACGGAACCCTAAAAAATCCACCAGTCTCACGCGTCCTCACCCTTATATCCTAGACGCCTCAGGATACTTCTGGCATCGGGAGTTGCAGGTCGATTCCCGGCCACCGTTAGCGTAATGTGTAGCTCGCCGTCCGGTAAGGACCGAGCCCGGGTTGATAGAGCGTGATAGTCCACGCAAGCTTCAAAGACCAGTCAGCAAAGTTAACAGGGCCTCAAGTTGTCAAAAAATAAAAGGCCCGTTTTGACATCTGTCATAACGAATACTTGAATACTCAGAAAGAATAGCATTGCATAGCATAATCGAACTTATAATTTTCCCACTCTTGGGACTCATACCTCCTCTCTAGGAGAGCGAATGGGCCTTAATCCACCACGCGGGCCCAGTGCAGGTTGGTGGAATTCACATGTCTTCAAATTTTTGGTTCTTGGACATGCCGGTTTCCTCATGATGTTTTCCTTCACCGTTTTGAGAGCAGTGGTGAGGCAATAAATTACACAAATTAATGCGCCTGGCTGGGGTTGACCCCGTGACCTACCTCTCGAAATGGTGAAAGAAAACATCGCGTGGAAACCGGCACGTCCTAGAACCAAAAATTGGAAGACATGTGACATCCACCAATCCGCACTGGGCCCGCGTGGTGGATTACGGCCCATTCCCTCGAGAAAGGCCTGTGTCCTAGCAATGGGAACATTATAAGGTTGATTATGTTTATGCTGTGCTGCTTATATAGCAGTACATAGTAAAATAATATTTGTAGCATAGGTAGCGAGGACTAAAATTGATATTCTAAAATCCAACACTCCGAAATTGATAGCCTCACCGCAAAACGATATTTTGAAGCAAGCTCATGTTTCCTGATCCCGGCAGCTTCCTGCCTTAAAGATATAGCACAAAATCAGTTTGGCTGAAACCCAATGTTGGACGCAAAGGTAGGTAAGGTTCCAAATCAAATGGATATGCGGGAAGCAATCTCAATTAGGCAAGCAGATTGAAACATGACTGTACGGTGATAGTGTTGGGATATTCGCGTTCATTGCGTGCTATGTTCGCAGCTTTTGTTTTATTTTTGAGAGAAAGTAAGAAAAGATTTGCACACAGTGGGTTTTAAACGGTACAATAGTCCGTTCGAAGCTTTTGGAGATTTCTTGTTTACTCTCATAAGAGTCTACAGATACGTACCTACAAATGGGGTGAATAGAAATCTTGGGCCGAATAGAAGCTAGGACTGCGGGATTGTTTAAAAGAGTTACCTTGATAATGGAACAAAAGGGAAACTGAAGGAACACAGGTGGGTTTTATTCAGTAAAAGTCTGACTGTCCCTCTCATTCCACCTGGTGGATGCGCTGGAGCAGGAGGAGTTATTTAGTGATTACCTATCTCAAAAAAGGGGTTAATAGAAGCAAAACTTTGATTTGGCTTTTAATAATACATCTTGTTAAATCTTAAATAATAAGATGAGTAAAAAACTGCGAAAAACAAAAAATAACTAAATAACATAAAAAAGACCTTTCAAAGTTTTGTTTCAATTTACTCCCGCATTCCGTTTCACCCCGTATGACGATAGACGACTTTGTACCCAAAAACTAAAACACATTAATCGAATTCTCGATTAAAGGCGTTTTATTTGAGCAAGGTAATTAAATAGCAGGCGTAGCCTTAAAATGTCTTCGTAGGAATTTGAACAATTAAGTTTTGTATTAGTTAAAATGTTGTCGACAGCGACCTCCTTGGTACTACTGTACAACTACTAAGTACTTAGAACTTTTGTAACCATATTTTTCTATATGTCGTGGCCAGATCTTAGAAATTGATCACTTCATTATATTTATGGCCAAGTAAAACTAGCCAGCCCCCCTAGAAAAGTTACAACCGTTTCGTTTCGATTCTCTTTTCGTTGATCGCCTCGAGTCGGCCACGCCTCCTATTCTTTTGTTCTGACCGCGTGACTAAGCGTTGAGATGACGTCAAAACAAAGGAATCGGAGGCATGACTGAGTCAAGGCGATTGACGAAAAGAGAATCGAAACGAAACGGTTGTAACTTGGCTAGCGGGGCAGATCGTTTTAAAGGTTAAAGTTTGATGATATTACAATCCTCGTTTGGCCTACTCTCTTTAGATCTTTTATTATCATAGAAATCCTACATCAATGATATGGCCAAACGAAGATTGACATGTCATCAAATGTTAACATTTAAACGATCTGGCCAGTTTTAGTTGGTTATATCACGAAGTGATCAATTCTAAGATCTGGCCACGACATTACATATAATAAATTTGTAGAAGTTTTTAGTTGTACGCGCATTACGTAAAATATACGAAATCGATGTATATAACTTTTATACATTAAAATTGTGTGTAACTTGATATATTATTTAGGCTTTGTTTCATCGCAATCGGTTGACCATGTCGAAACATATATTACATTCAATGACTGTTAGGCGGCACGAAGTTTGCCGGGTCAGGTAGTTTGCAAATACTTTGTCAGATGTGACTATTTAGGGCGGCATTTTTCGTTTCTAAAATCAAGAATGTCAATAACATACTGTCCTGACTAGGCGATTCTTCGCGAACACGATCGCGAAGCGAAACAGCGCGTTTGCGACAAGTAATTCATATTCTTCATAATTCAAATAATTCGTACGCCTTCAGTTGGTTCGACATTTTCGTGCGAACTTTTGCAGTGTAGTTGGTGGCTTGTTTTAAATGAAATGCTGCTGAGACGCTAACTTCTCCCGCACGTAGGACTAAGCCGCAGAGTCGCTTAAAATTCGCGTGGACCGCATCAGATCGCTTCACAATCGACGCCGCGTAAATATAGCTAGATCAATAATCGCTCTCGTCCCGTGTTACTTGGGGTCAACGCAACCCTTTTTTTCTGGTTCTGTACCCAAAGGGTAAAAACGTGATCGTATTGCTATCACACAGCTGTCCGTCTGTCTGTCACCAGATTGTATCTCATGAACCGTGATAGCTAGACAGTTAGAATTTTTCTCGATGATGTATTTCTGTTGCTGCTATAACAACAAATATTATAAAACACAATAGAATAAATATTTAAGGGGGCTCCCATACAACAAACGTGACTTTTTTTGCCGTTTTTTGCTACGGACGGTACGGGACCCTTCGTGCGCGAGTCCGACTCGCACTTGGCCGGTTTTTTTTCTTCCATTCTAACCCTTTCCTTTCATATCAGCAATCTGCATCCGGCCTTACCGCCGACGAACCCAGCAAGCGCAAACCCCGGATCGTGGTTGTAGGAGTGCCGTCCACTTTGGCTGAAACTGAAGTCTTCAGATGCATTTACGAACAAAATGTAGCCGAAAAATTTCCAGCGATTCCCATGGAGTCCTTTTTGACCATGGTTAAATTAAGTCATAAATCGGGAAAAAAAGATTCGCAGACTTGTAACTACGTGGTTGAAGTTCCAGCCAATATACGAAGAGCTCTAATTTCCCAGTCAAGGATTTTTATAAATTGGACTTCCTGCCCAGTCAGGGACTTCACTCTGGTTACGAGATGCTACAAATGCCAGCAGTATGGACATGCAGCAAAAACCTGCAGAGAGATCACTTCAACGTGTGGCCACTGCGGTGAAACAGGACACTCGATGTCCGAGTGTTCAAAGAAAGCGGATTCACCGAAATGTGCAACTTGCTCTCGCTTCAAAAAGCCCTCCAACCATAAAACGGGAGACGCTGAGTGTCCTGCTAGAAAAATAGCGGAATATAGATATATTAACTCTATCGATTATGAGGGCGCCTAGAGCGTCATACTCAAGGCCAGACTTCCGTGTAACGCTTACTGCTGACTCAAAATTCCAGTATGCTGACCTACAAACCATCGTTTTTATTTATTTAAACATATTTGTCCAATGTAAGCATAACTTTTTAGTACTAACGCAACCTCGACTTTAACCCAATTATCAATTCTGCTGACGCAAAATCATGTGTGTGTAACTAGAGAATAAAGTGCAAGAAACAGTTTTAAAATACGAAATACCATAATTGTGACTTTTAGTGTATAAGTAAACTAGGTATATAGCATATTTTTAAATTATATTTTCCCCTATTTAGAGACTGAATGTTAAATATTGTTATAAATTTTATTGTCCTACAAAACCATAGTATAAGAGCTTCTACCGCCTGTGATACAGGTTTATCCTAGTACAGGCATTTAACATAGCCATACCTTTGTAATTATTCCTAAGATTTTATGTAACTATTTTACCAAATTACCTCTGAATAAATATATTATATTATATTATATTATTATTATATCACTCCTCACACAATTCAAACTTTTCTTTGACCACCCTCAGATACTGAGAAAATATATCTTTCAGTACTTGTAATCTATCCATACTAAAAACATACACACAGACACACACACAAACACATACACATACACACACACACACACACACATATATACACACATACATATTATAAATGTGAAAGTGGGTGTGTCTGTTTGTTTGTCCGTCTTTCACGGCAAAATAGAGCGATGAATTGACGTGATTTTTTAAGTGGAGATAGTTGAAGGGATGGAGAGTGACATAGGCTACTTTTTGTCTCTTCTAACCCCCCTCACTCCCCTAAAATGGGGGGTGGAAGTTTGTATGAAGCGTTCCGCACATAATTATTACTTACGTTTGTGCATTTTTACTAACTTGACGCAGACGAAGTCGCGGGTAACAGCTAGTATATATATAAGCAAAATACCACTCACTGATTAATAAATACCACTCACTGATTAATAAATATCACTCACTGATTAGTAAATACCACTCATTGATTAATCACGAAATCTCAGAAGCTATAACACCTACAAACTTAAAATTTGACAGGTAGTTTTCTTATAGGGTGCAGACATCTGCTAAGAACGGATTTTACGAAACTCCATCCTTAAGGGGGTAAAACGGGGGTTGGAAGTTTGTATGGAGAAACCGATATTCACGCGGGCGAAGCTGCTGGCAGAAGCTAGTATCTAAATATAATCTACGCAAGCACTACAACGTCTCGAAATAAGGGTAAGTATTTCGAATAAAAGTGTTTACGTAACTGTCTAGATATTGAATTTGTTTCATGAAAGCAAATGGCGCCGATATTTGTATCGTAAGTTACCTTCAAGACTGGCTTAACCTTTTCTTTGTTGACTAGTGGTCTCTTTGTACAAAAGTCATGTTATTTTGTATTGAAAGTTTTAATGCTTTATAAAATATCAAGGTTGAGCACGTTAATTGAATGTTGTGACTAGTTTCTTTTTTTTTTTCAAGGTCACATTCTCATGGCTCCTCGCATTTTTGCGTGTGGACACAGCATTATGCTGAGCGTACGGCCGTTTTGCTCGGACGTGGTGCATATATTTTATTTTTAATTATGTTTTTGTCTTGCAAAATGTTTGCAATATGTTAGCCTTTTCCAGCAAATAAAAAGTTTATCTTTCTTTTACATAGAAGTTAACTCGTCGATATCTATAGGTATACGGTGTAGTTTTTTTTTTTATTTCTTTCTTAATTTTTTTTTTTTAACTTGCCTCTCAATATAAATTCCTTCTGTATCTTGCCTGCGTTCACAGAAATTTAAAATCATGGAAATACACGACACTGAAACCTGAAACGCTCTCTGTAGGTATAACAAATATTAATTTTGCGGGTTTATCAAACCGGCGCCTCTCACAGCCACAGCAAATGGCTCAACGACTGCGTTAACCCTGTCATCAAAATTAACAAAAGGTTAGGAGTCGAATCATTTCATTTTGTTTAACGTCTACCCAATCAATATTGTATGAAGAAAATTATACTTTTTGAGTTGTTCACCATCTTGAGCCGGTCGTAAATGTCAAGTCTGCCAAGGAGTTATGCCTGCATTCTTGGCAAGCAGTGTTTTAGCCACCTGTTACTTTTACATTGTTTTCTTCTAGTTGGAAGTTTTTCGAATTGGCTGAAGTCCATTTTTTTTAAATACATCATGGTCCCTTGTTGTTGATGTATGATAGAATTTTCCAAACATTTAACCACGTTAGATTATTGAAGTCTGATACAGCAAGAACAAAAAAAAAAAATACAGTCAAGTGTGAGTCGGACTCACGCACGAAGGGTTCCGAATCGTTTGTTGCTAAAAACGGTAAAAAAATCACGTTTATTGTATGGAAGCCCAATTTAAATATTTATTTGATTCTGTTTGTTGTTATAGTGGCAACAGAAATTCGTCATCTGTAAAAATTTCAACTGTCTAGTTATCACGGTTCATGAGATACAGCCTGGTGAGAGACGGACAGACAGAAAAACGGACGGACAGCGGAGTCTTAGTAATAGACTCCTGCCCTTTAGGGACGGAACCCTAAAAATGAAGGTTAAATGTGATGTTATTTAGAGTTTTTTTTTCTCTGTCTGTATGTCCATCGACACACAAATTGACGGCAAGTAATGGGTAGGTCACCGTCCGATCGTTCGGTAAGGACCAAACTCTAGTCCACAACGAGTTCTTGCGCCTCAAAGTAGTGAGCAAGATTGTTGGGGCCTGTTAGGGCCGATGCCTGCGAGGGCTTCATATTGCATAAAGGAGATACCGTGGCCCTCGCAAAAGAGCGACTGAAGAAACACAGTGGGTTTTAGTCAGTAAAAGTCGGACAAGCCTTCTCGCTCCACCGAGGGCAGGAGAAGATATTTGATGATTTCCCACATGAAAAGAAGAATAAAATCAAGGTAAATTAGAATATTTTCATCGTCAAAAAATCAATAAATATCTTGTCCATCTGAAATCTTAAGAGCGTCCTTTTTGAGGTACATTTTCATACAACCGCTTTTACATAATTATGACGTTATTACACATCTTTCTCTAAATATTTTGGATACACAGCTATCTTGTGGATATTATCTAGGCTTCTATAGAAATCAAAACATAAATTTGTGTAAAACTAATCTAGTAAATACCTCTGAAAATCTGCTATTTTACGTGAACTTAATGATAACTCCTTAATGTACCTACTCATATTTTAAAACAATTACTGGCACATTTAAACGAGATTCTGAGTGACGACAATTTTTCTGAAAAACTTTGAAGGGTTTAAAAAAAACACGTATTTTCTGGAGCAAGATTTGTGAAATATTCGAGTAAATCACGGAATTACCGAATGCCAACAGAGTTTTCAGGCGTTATCTCTCTTTTTTTGCATTGCCTCTTCATCAAACATCGCGTTGGATTTATCGCGTTAAATGAAGCAACAAGCTTTTAAACCACGCTAGATGTTGATGATAGGTGAGTGGAAAAGGACCATCTTAAGACGTTATGTTTTGGTTGCATAGCATAGCATAGCATAGTCGGCCTTTTAATGTTCCCACTGTTGGGATTCAGGCCTCCTCTCTAGGAGAGGGAATGGGCCGTAATCCACCACGCGGGCCCAGTGCGGGTTGGTGGATGTCACATGTCTTCGAATTTTGGGTTCTAGGACATGCCGGTTTCCTCACGATGTTTTCCTTCACCGTTTTGTTTTGGTTGACATTAACAAAACAATAAAGAGAAATACATCAAAAACTGCACTAGAAAAGAGATAACACCATCAACATCATCTTTCCGTCCTTGTCCCATGGCACTTTTTTTTTATTCTTTATAGGTTCGCGCTTGAACGCTATGTCACCTGATGGAATGCGATGATGCGGTCGACGATGAAGCATGCTTACATAAAAATAGAAGAAGACCACTTTGGGTCGGTGCAACACCTTTTTTGAGGGTTCCGTACCTAAGTTGGCAAAACCGGAACCCCCATAAAATCGTTTTGTTATCCATCTTTCCGTCTGTGTCTTTTTCTCAGGAACGCGAGGTGGTATGAAACTGAACCCAGATCTACTACCCCAAGCAGCAGCGGCAGATAACGGCTATGGTACGTGTAGGCGCATATTTTCTCTTCCATCTCATCCTGTCAACCGTCACGCTGTCACTGACTACCTTTTCATAACACTACACTCGTAGGTAACTCATATGATTTAAAAGAATGTCCATGTCTCGTTCTTCACCCAAAAAATTTGCATTGCCATTCAACGTGGTAATGCTGCCAGTTTTCTGGGCACATTCCCGCGGATTGATTTCTGGATGACCGCGATGTGGAGAAGTACTACGACGCCTGAGTGTACCTACTTTGTGTTTTTGTATTATATTTATGTACATAGTTAGGTTTTAGTGTAGTTTAGTTAATATTTATGTATTTTATGTAAGAAATTTATTATTTAAGCTTCACTTTTTTAACTGACTGACATTTCGACAATTCAAATGTGCCTGTAATAGGTCTATTTGAAATAAACGACGTACGGCGAGTATCCACCCTTACGTTGTTGAAACTTCAACGGTCCGGACTAAGCGTTTCGCTTCGTCGTTTATACCACGTACATTGAGGGACTGGAGCAATTTGCCTGCTGCGGTCTTCCCGTCTAACTATAATTTTGGTGCCTTCAAGGCTAGAGTGAATAGGCTCTTAGTAAACTAGTGCGCCTCACCATCAATGATTACATCACTGCTAACCATTAGGTGGGATCGCAGTCCAGCATAGGATTTCTGATTTCTCCTCACAGAAACCAAACATCAGAAAAGAAGTAACACACACACTCATAATATATTCGTACAAACCTGGTTCGGAGCCTACCACAGCAACATAAGCTTCATTACACAAACTAATTAACTTAGGTATCCCTTTAGATTAAGCCACCGTTACAATTAAGCCCTGTCAAGTTTGTAGTGGTCACGGTCTCAAGGGATAAGTGTGGCGGTCAGAGAACTCGTGTTTATGTTTGTGGGCGGACATTAGAAAAGTTTTAGGATTTTTATTGATGAGTAGTTAACATTTTTGGGTTGAGTATATAATATATTGAGTATATAAAGCCGATAGTAAATTTTCCTTCAAGCGTAAAATACGGAATTACTACTTTATTGTCCTCTCAACCTTAGTTCGGTCTTCGTCATATTTTTGAAGTGAAAACTTCTTTAGCGGCGTTGAGCACTTTTTCTGTAATGGGTATAAAATCTTAAACTCGCGTCAGGACACGTGACCTGATCGAAAAAGCGTAAGACGGAAGATAAACTTTTTAATGTAAAATAATTGTAATAGTTTTAAAGTGTTAAATTTTTAATGTAATATAAATTGTCATGTTTGTGTACGATAGCGCAATAAATGAATATTGTATTCTACCACATAAATGATAGTACTTTTATACTGATAAAGCAATTGGTTCAAAATTATTCCCTAACCATTCCAAAATATCAAACATGCTCAACGTTAATAATCAAGTTTTCACTTCTGCCGGCACTCCCGGAGTGCAACCCGTCTTTTTTTTTTTTAAGTTCTCCTAATTATAAAGTATTTATTAGTTTATAATATAAGCATATATAAGTATTTTGTTATTGTAACTTAAGGTTACTACATTCTACTTGACATATCTGTTATTTATTTATTGTGCACACCTACCACAGTGTTGTCTCTTTTAACCCAAAGGTGGACTGGTAGAGAATGCCTTGTTGCACTAAGTCCGCCTATGTACCACTACTGTACATGAAGTTTATATATATAAATAATCATGTTGTTATTTAGGATTATTTTATACTACTGGATTATCGATAGAATTTTCCAGATAATTTATAAAGTGCAGGTAAGAATTCTTGGGCTTGTGAAGGACGAGCAATGGGTAGATCGCCATCCGGTCGTCCGGTAACCGTCCAGACCGAGGCCGAGTCGTCGACGGCGCATGGGATACCACGCGTGCCTTAACTAGATGTCAGTAAAATCTTAGGGACCCAGGAAGGGCTGATACCTGCTAAGGACGCATAGAGCACACATTTGTGGTTTTAGTCAGTAAAAGTCTGACACACCCTCTCGCTCCACTCTAGGGTGGGAGAAGACATTAGATGAAAAAAGGTTAAAATGCTAGATTGTGCTCTGCAGTTATCATGGTCAAGTAAAATAAGCATAAGTCAGTCCAAGTTGGTTCCAGGTGTTAGTTCCTGCGTTTTATTTTATTGTTGTTTGTCCCATTCGTGTCACAAATAAATGCTTCTCTTAGCTTCTTTCTTCACATAAGTATAAGCCTGACTATTTATAAAACTGACTATATAAATGACGAAAAAGAAAGAAGAAGATTTATAATTCGTAGTATGCGGGTTCAAACCTAGGCAAGCGCATTACTTTGTGTAGTACAGATAGCGGCACGAATCTTGAGCGCTCGGCGAAAGAGTGGGGATCACTTTGCGCATTGTACAATATCGGCGAGCCAATTACTGTACAAGGATTTCACTCCCCGCGCCCGCATCCCTCTTCATACCACTAAAGAGACTTTACGACGAAATTTCACTTCTGCGTGCTTCTGGCAAGTAGAACTGTAGAAGTCAGCGCTCAAGATCCGTGCCGGTATCTATAACTATATATTTCATTACCACTGCCTTTTTCCCCTACTATAGAGTGGAGGCTTGACTCCCACCAGTCGAAACATTATAAAACTGATTATTTACACTATGTTATAAGGGCAGGTGATATTGATGATGAGAAAGCTCTAACTTTTATGACTTTGAAATTTCTCACCACTTCAATAAAATATTATAAATAATACGCAAAGGGACTAACATCAATATGAACTCAAACAAAATCGTTGAAACGTAAACGATCGTCAAATAATTAAGATATCTCTTGTAATACTTTGGTAAAACTTTGATTGCGTTCAATATTTAGAGTACCCAATGGTATGGCATTGATATTAATCGGAAAAGTTATTAGTTTACTATTTGGTAAGTGGTGACTGCCTCCCGTTGAGAAACCACGGACCTCGCTTTAGTAGATTTTAAATAAATACTGAATTTTCAGTTCAAGACTAACCATTATATTTCTTGTAGGTTCTTTTCCATAGAAAATTGCCAATTGGAACCGTGCACTAGCTTCTGACTGCTCTACTCTCTTCTTCGTTCTTGACGTGTCGTCGCGTCTAGCGTCAGAAGCATTTATGAGAAATAACAACATTTTAATTTTTTTTTTTTCGTAATTGTTTTGTCACTGACTTCCAAAATTAAATTTATTTTGCATTTTTTAGTTTGATAAAAAAAAATGGTTTTAATTTTTCACTTTTTAGTTTGAGATTGGTGAATCCAAAACTAAATATAATGCGATCGTTATGTTCATTATATTGGAATCTAACCTACTGTATGTTACATACTTAACCATTTTTCCTCACCCAGAAAAGAGGCCTGATTGTCAGCAGTGGAAACATCACAAGGCCGATGATACTACGCAACATCAAGGACAATTAAAAAAAAAAAATAAACATTTTCGACTTAAATCTCTTCTTAACCCCCCAACTGTCCAGTGAACACCAGTACAAACACTACCATTTTAGAAAAGGCATTTAATTGAACTAAATAGTTCATTTCTTCACAATTTTAATTTTTTTTTTTTTTGAAAATGTTCCGGACACTAAAAAGAAAATCGGTGAAGGCGTATATAAATGTAACCATAACATCATATCAACGAAATAATTTACAAAGTTTTATCAAATCAAGCTGGCCATTAGCCAGTCAAAATTTTGCAAAACATCCTCACAGTTGGGAACTGAATTAACTAGATTTTTTTGCTTAGGTCAAGTTTTTTTTTTGCGGCTTGTCCTTATGACTTTTGGTTAAAGTAAACTTTTAATGTTGCCACTAATATGAATATTGGTCAAGTAACATAATATGCTTTGCTTTATGACAAGACAAAACATAATGCACAAGATACTACAAAAATATGCCAACATTTTGTTCAGGAGTTTGCCATTTTTTTTTTAATTCTTGATAGGTTCGCGCTTGACCGCTATCTCACCTGATGGAATGCGACGATGCGGTCGACGATGGAGCGCAGATTCACTCTTGACTTAAAAAGATTCCCGGGTTGTAGCCATCAGGAAACACAGATTCCGGCAAGGAATTCCAATCCTTATCTATACGCACAATAATTGTGTTCCCAAAACGTTTTGTGCGTTTAAGTGAGATATCGATATAGAGAGAACGGGCTAGGCGGAATTAGGTTATGCAATTCCGACGCACACTCCCCGAAATGCAACCGGCCATTACTCTTTCTTTCTTAAATTTGACTTAAACTTCTCCATACTCAAAAGTTAAAACCCTTATACAAAAACTAAATTTGAAAATTTTCTCTTGCAAAGTTGAACTACACGAAACTTATAAAAGGGTAAGTATTCGTAAGTTTTAAGTATTCGAACAAAGTTTGTTACAAGTTACTTGGATGTTCGCTGATTTGTTTTATCAAGGCGAGGCTTTGATGTGTAAAAGCGAAAGTTTTTCCAAAATTTTTATTAGTTTTAAGGGTATTCTTTGAAACATACCTATTTTATTATTATTCATTTATTTTAGACATACCTAGTCCATACATTATATACAAAATTAAAATAAAATAATCAAATCAAATAACATGAGATGTACGTATGATACACATAAAATTAAATACAAATAAAACAACACATTAAATACGTAATAAATCACAAAATTGACGCAATAATTACAATAATTTTCACACACACAATGTCAAATTATACGAGGAGAGCTGCTGACATGAAGCTGCATCCACCTCTGCATCAGCGACAGGTTCCACCGCCTGGACAACACCCCCAGGAGACTGTTCGAGCTGCTGCGTAGGTGACTGCTTTTAGGGTCCATAAACATTTATTTGATTTCTCATTTAGTTCAGCGCGTTAAATCATTGACTAGTGAATAGAATTTTCACTTTATCTGTTTTATAATGGACTAGTTTTCTCCCGCGATCTCACTCACTTCTTTGGTTAGATAGTGTTCCGCTCTCGTGAGTTGTAGCGTGATTTCATATATATATATGTATAGTATATTTTTTTTAAATTGATGTAGAAAATCATTAAATAACTTCTCTTGATCCAGGTGGATTTTTCCGAATTGCAAAAAAGTTTTTTTTTGTGACGTAGGTTGTTACGTCACAATTTTTTTTTTGTACGGTTTTCAGATTTATTTCTATACCTGTGCTATAACATTGTGCTTTATGCCAAATTTCAGGATTCTGGGTCAACGGGAAGTACCTTTTGAATTCTGATTTCTTTGAGAGTATCGAAATATACGTTTTTTGCGACATAAACGGCCGTATCTTTTTATTCGTTAACTTAGAAGTTAAACTTGAGTATATGGCCTTAATTTGAACTCGATATCTCTACACATTCCCGAGATAAATGGTCTTGACAGACAGACAGACCAACAGACAGACAGACAACAAAGTGATCTTATAAGGATTCCGTTTTTTCCATTTGAGATACGGACCCTAAAAACAAACAATATTTATAAGATCACTTTGTATCTTATAAGGATTCCGTTTTTTCCATTTGAGATACGGAACCTAAAAATAAACAATATAGGTACAGGTCACCTGCTAGTTGCATTTAATAGTAGCGCGCAATTAAGCCTTACAAGGTGTGACTCGAGTGCCACAAAGAATTTTCTATGGCAGTGAACTCATTTCATTAACCGTCAGTTGCAAGAGCAATTTAATAAACGATTTGCAATTGTTTTCAACTGATCTAAAGGTGGTTTAATGACTATAGTTATGGTGCTGAAAATGTTTTAAAGAAAGAAAGAAAAAGAGTTAGTTAAACAACACAAAAAGAAACTTTTCACAAAAAAATACAACCGTTCTATAACCATGAGTTCTATAACTCTTAATTTGAGGTGGTATATCGACTTTTTTAGATGGAGAGTAAAATTTTAACTGACTGAGACCCACCTATATTCTTTTAGTTACCTTTTGCGTTTCAAGACACGGTACCTATTTCTAATAATCACACAGTGCGTTCTTCAACTGAATTTAAGGGAATGCAACTCGACATACATTTTCACTGTTTTTCATACAACAGCTCCTACGAGATTATGATGTTATTCCACATTTTTCATTAAATATTTTGGAAGCACAGTATCATGTGGATGTTATCTAGGCTTCTATTGAAATTTATAAATTTGTGTAAAACTAATCCACATGATACTAAAGACCTCTAAAAATCTGCTATTTTGCATGAACTTTGACACTTCATAATTTACTCTAAAGTCAAAAAAGTATAACAATAGAAGTCTTGTAAATTTAATCAAGATTCTGAATAACGACAATTTTTTTCAAAAACTTTTATGGGTTTAAAAAAAAAACACGTATTTCCTGGAACAAGTTTTGTGAAATATTCGAGTAAATCACGGAATTACTGAATGCTTACTGAGTTTTCAGGCGTGATCTCTTTTATTTCGCGTTGCCTTTTCATCTAAAATCGCGTTAGATTGCGTTAGATGAAGTAACAAGCTTTTAAACCGTGCATGATGTTGACGATAGGCGAGTGAAAAAGGACCCTCTTAAGTTTCTTTAACAGGTAGGTTACTCAGATACAAAAGGCACCCAGACTCGGAACATTTATCGGTAGGCCATACAAATATTTGATCCGTGCGGGAATCAAACTCGCGATACGTAGCGCAGCAGTTTAAAGCCAAACCACTTCGCCTTCTTTCCGTAAAGAATGTATTTTTTAGTAAAGAAATTAAGGTTGATATTGGCAATGATGCACTCGTTGAGTCGAGGCTTCAAAGTCTTAAAGCATCGACGTCGAGTTGCTAGCCTGTCGGTTTTCTACCGGTTGCATTTCGGGGAATGTGCGTCGGAATTGCATAACCTAATTCCGCCTAGCCCGTTCCATCATCGGACCACCAGGCGTATGGCGATGCGCCACCGGTACACGGTGGACATCCCACCTATACGCCTACGACATACCATACGACAAAACCTTTTAAGAACACATTCATACTGCGTACAGCTAAGAAGTAGAATTCCTTGCCGGAATCTGTGTTCCCTGATGGCTACAACCCGGGAATCTTGAAGTCAAGAGTGAATAAGTCAAAGTCAAAGTCAAAGTCAAAAATTTTTATTTCACATAGGCCTACATGGGCACTTATAAAACGTCAGAAGCTAGTGCACTAATAGGTTGTTTCTAGGTAAGCGCGCTACATCGTCGACCGCATCTTCGCTTTTCATCAGGTGAGATAGCGGTCAAGCGCGAACCTATCAGGAATAAAAAAGGTACAAAACTTTTTTCAAACACTACATGTAAACAACAAGAACACTTTTATAAAATAACGTATAATAGCAGTTACAAAGTGTATTAGCGAGCGATCAAGTCTCGCTTACCTGACGCATAGTGCTGCGCAATTACATTAGCGTTGTACCGTCGAACTGCACTCGTTATGCGTAATAGCTACTTTAGCGTGATATTCTTTAATGGAATGAGAATTAGATACTGTTATACTGTTTTGTAGTAGTTTTTTTTTTCTAAGAAAATGGTTTATTTCTTAAGGTGGGATCCAACGACTTACGGCTAATCTCCGTAACCACGGCTAGACCGATTTTGAAGGGACTTTCACTGACGGATAGCAAATTTATATTACAATTTGACAGGCCTGTTGGTCTAGTGGTCAGTGGCCCTGACTGCTATGCCGGAGGTCGTGGGTTCGATTCTCACCCAGGACAAATGTTTGTGTGATGAGCACGATCATTTGTTCTGTGTCTGGGTGTAATTTATCTATATATGTATGTATTTCGAAATATATAAATATGTATATCAGTTGTCTAGTACCCATAATACAAGCTCTGCTTAGCTTGGGACTAGACGGCGTTGTGTGATTGTTGTGGAAAATTATTATTATTATTAAATAGTAACTTAAGCTACTTTTCATGTCACGGCGTCTTCCTTCCACATGACGCAGGTCCTAACCGGACATGGTAGGACCTGGAAGTTCCTGCACCGGATACGTGCGGAAGAAACGCCCAGGCAGTCCACACAATGGGTCTCCCCATTGTCGGCCGTAGGATACGGTGAAGCAGACGGTAGAGATATGCCCTGCTTGGGCAGAGTCAAAATATGGGTTAAATAGTTTAACTTACCCATTGTTTCTTTGAGCTGGAAAATAATCAAATAATTTATCCCGCTCTAGGTAGAGCGACCCTCTCACTCCACCTAGAGCAGGCTGATGTCAGACTTCTACGGACTAAAAGCCACCAGTGTTCCTTTAGGTGCCCCTTGATTCCCATGGCCAGTTCTTACGGTTCTATCTTACCCCATACGAAACCAAAAAGCTCTTCTTAATAAAATAACATTATAAAATGTAATTTAAGTGCACCAGTAGCATAGTACTGCGCAATCACATTAGTGAGTACAAGGTACGTCGTACTGCACTCGTTTCACGTAATAGCTACTTTAGAGAGAGATTCCTTAGTGGATAGAAAAACAGATACTGCTACAGTGTGTTGTGGGTGCAGCTGTTTTTACCTGACTACGCCACTGCTAATTGGAAGGGATATGATTTTAGCAGTCTACGTATTCCTCTTCAACTTCCATATGTAGTGGGTCCTTACAAGCGTAAGACAGAAGCGTAACAGACAGAAAGAGCTTTTTTTTTGGGTGGAAAAATCATCTAATGACATTCCCTGAACTTGGGCGGAGCAGGAGGGTGTGTCAGACTTTCACTGACTAAAAACCCACTAAGGGCCCCGGGATCTCTTTCGCATCACCCATGGCCCCAGTAGGCTTCGACCCTGCTGGGCCTCTATAGTTACTGACATCTCTTTGAGGCGCGCGTGGAACGCTACGCGCCTTCGACGACTTTGGCTCGGTCCGGACGGTTACCGGACGGTCGGACGGCGAGTTACCCATCGCCGTCCGCAAGTCCGCGCCAACGGTGGCCGGAAATCGGGATCAGAATCCCGGTGTCTGGGGCGCGAGGGCCAGACATACAGAGCTACTTTCACATTTATAATATTAAAAATAAAATAAGGATGTATAACGCATAAAACTTACCATACGTCGTGGTACATTTTCTTCAATGAACTTCGTTCCAAAATACTCCTTTTTCTGTTAATTTCGACGCTGTCTGAAACCCATTTCTTTTTTAGCTTTAATAAAATACCGCTACCACTTGGGAAGACCGTTTGTAAGTTTAGGCTCTTCCTAAGCCCGGATAAACGGTCCCTTGTAAAAAAAAAGGATTATCCACCTTAAGGCAAACATCGACTTTACAACACCTCCCAAGGATCAAAAGGGTAAAAGATTTTTTATTGGATATAAATTGTTATTTTATTTCACCTTTATTTTGTAGATTCGGGATAAAGTGAAGGAGTTTACCCGTATATGAACCTTTTTAGAGCAATATAAGTGTTTCATGACCTTTATTAATACTTTAGCAACTTTAATAATAGCTAACATAAAACGCCTTTTCATTCTTGCAAACAATGAAACTAGCTTGTCTACTTGAACTGTATACTGTCAATTTTATTATTTTGCCGTTAATTTTTTAAGAACCATGAAAGAAAGAAAGAAAAACAGTTTTTTCACGTCAAATATGGCGCACACCTTAAAAATAAACAAATAACAATAACGACTTATATATAATAGGTAGGTTATGCGTCACATCCGCGTAAAACGGCCGGCGCTCAGCAAAAATGCTGGGCCTCGTATAAAATAGAGCCTCAGAGCTGACTTTCCATTGACCATGAAAATGAATAATCTAAAACGCGTTTTCCCAAAATCGCAGTCGTATGGGACGATATGAATACTTGTCAGCGTTCACTTATATAATCTATAAAACTGTATCAATGCATGTTAAAATGTACCCACTGTTCTACAAAATACAGGATTGTTTCCTAGTTTGAAGGACAATGATCTTATTTATGTGTAACCACTTTCATTATTAGTGTTTCATCACTGATATTATTTTTAGGCTTATAATTTTATTGCGCAATAAATTATTACTTACTTACTTAATTAATCGTTGAAAATAAGAGAAATTATTTCCAAAGGTAAAGAAATTATTTCTTAAGGTTAGTTGATGTTGACCATGTTTGGATCAAGGGCTACCCAGATGTATTGCCCGGAGTGGGAGTATTTCCTAAGGAAATACTCCCACTATAGGTATCTTACATTAATTTAAACTAAAAACGTATCAAGGTTTCCAGATATTTTTCAATAATATATTGACATTCCATTAAACGTGAGTAAAAACGAAAACAATAGGTATTTAGTTCAATTTCAAAAAGATTACACCTTAATTTTAGCAAACAGGTTGTTAACACATACTTGTAGCTGCTTCGTGAAGAGCGAATTAAAAACTAGAGAAATATAATTGTAAGGCGCCCTTATAAGGTGCGATTAAATTGACGTTAATAACTCAAAAAAATAATACAATTATAATTGATATCGTTTGCTCTTTTTATCTAAGCTCTTCGAATAGATTTCAAAGAGCCTTAGTTAACATACTAATAAAAGCCCTAGAAATATATAATTATGTGTCCAATCTGGACAGCATTTGGTTTAAGTCGCATACATGGATGGTCAACGTCCTTTGACCATTTTACCATTGATTGCTATTAATATTGTTTTCAAAAACCCCTCCTTCCATTGGACTCACCCTGCGCAACATGTATCTGCTGTCTTTGTTATATCCTCATGCTATCTTGTGGGCGGTGTTCCTATGCATCTCTTGTCTCCTGTGATTATCCACCCATGTGGGTAGATTCGAGAGACACTCGTCACAGGTCAGGTCACTCGTTAGGTAACTCGTTTGATTCATCTTTCATCAAAATCTATTAAATACTAACTTTTTCTCCTAGTCTTCCCTCCCGTAGCTATGCTGGCCACAAAAACTTTCCATTTTGCTTCAGGATAAAAAATTGCCAATGACAATCTGAATTTTTGTAACTTTTTTTGAGTGAAATAATTTGAATAATATGACTTTTTTACCACCATTCATACTTATATCGTTGACATTGATTTTAAGAACTAAATAAATCGGTTAATCAACATACCTGATACAAAACGACAAGTTTCTAAAACCCGGTCAAGTGCGAGTGCTACTCGCATACGAAAGGTTCTCTATTATTTCTCATCTCGTCTTTTGCAAAATTTGAAGATTTTATACTAACGGTAAGTCCGTATATACCTTTGTAAGTGGCGAAAAAAGCAGCATTGTAAACTCTTTGGTACACGAAACCGACTCGCAATTGTCAAGTTTTTATTTTGATGTTTTATGTTAGCACCAATAAATACCGTCGACTGGCCGACCCATCACGGTCCATAAAATACAATCCACTTAACGACGAACGAAAGGACGGACAGCAGAGTCTTAATAACAAGGTCCCTGAAAAGCTGCAGAATTCGATATTTCTCTAGCAGTTCACATACGACACAATCAAGAATCTACAATGAAGCCCTAAAGGCAAATCACATGGCGAATTTACCAAATCATTTACCACACCAACCATCCAGAGTAATATAACAAGCTTATTGAATAATGTAGCGGAGCATAAAATAGGATAGCCTAGCCAAGCTGAAAGTTGGCAATTCTACCGTAGTATAGAGTTCAACTTTGCCTAGCATGCCGTCTCACTTACGGACAGGGTTACATATAATAGTAATGTGACTATGAAATTGGCTCCTATTTAAATGTATTAAAACAAGTGATTTTTGATACAATTGTCAAATTAATAAAAATTGCAAATTTATTAATCATGTCAAAAGAACTCGATGATTTACGGCAAGATGAACCTTTTTTTCATTAGTGTAAAAGTACACACCTATTTATTTAAAAAAATTGAAAAGTCTGGGAACACGTATTAGCCTTAGCTCTGCTTGTATGTCACACTTCACTTTAATATTATGGAGGTGAAAGATTACCTATAGGTATTTATGTTAGTTACCAATTCAAGCTCAAGTGGTTGAACAAATTTGGTACACGGCGTATAAGATCCCCTTTTTATCATCATCATCATTTCAGCCGAAGGACGTTCACTGTTGGACATAGGCCTCCCCCAAGTGTCGCCACAACAAACGGTCCTGTGCGTCTCGCATCCACCGCATTCCCACGACTCTCACCAGGTCATCGGTCTACCTTGTGGGAGGCTTTCCACGCTGCGTTTTCCGGTGCACGGTTGCCACTTTAGAACCTTTCGGCCCCTTTGACCATCCGTTCTACGAGCAAAGTACCCTGCCCACTGCCACTTAAGTTTGTCGATTCTTCGGGCTATGTTGGTTCTCACTTTTTAATCCCGGGAAAACATTATTTTGGGATAATTTACTACTTCCACGCGAGCAAAGCCGCAGGCAGAAGCTGGTATAGCTATAAATCTTACACTGATATCTTACCGCGGACCCTCGAAAAGTAGCTTGAAACGGAACTGTAAAAGTCCTCGTCAAAAAGGGTAGGTAAGGGTAGGTAAGGGTAGGGTAGGGTGTGGTAGCCCCTGATACTGCAGATACCATAGGCAGTGGTGACCACAGACCATTTATTTTTGGGTGTTGGCAATCTTAAAATAACTATAAATTATGTAGTCAAAGATTTGTGCTCATATATTTTATATTGATGTGTACATAGATGTATTATGATTTTGGTTCTGTTATGTTTATATTTTATAAACTTTTCTTTTTAATCTTTTTTTAAAGAGCTTTTTTGCTAGTGCGAATATGTCACTATGTTGGTATACAAATATAGCAGTTAAAAAAAATACAGTTCGATTTTGGGTCGGTTTTTCAAAGCGAACTTAACCATATTAATGATAGGGATTATTTTATCTGAAACAGGATTTGATAAATTAATATTGTGCGCGCCAATTTATGTTCTGAAATTTATACGCTTGTTAGTGGGAAATGGTATGACTCCTCCCGCTGTGGGTAACAAAAGGCTGTAGGCAAAAAGGACTGTCAGACTTTTATTGACTAACCTACCTGTGTTCCTTCAGTTGCCGGATAGTTTTGAACAATGCCGCAGCCCTGGTTAGCGACAACTTAA
This sequence comes from Mythimna pallens, assembly GCA_961205895.1. Classification (NCBI taxonomy): domain Eukaryota; kingdom Metazoa; phylum Arthropoda; class Insecta; order Lepidoptera; family Noctuidae; genus Mythimna; species Mythimna pallens. The sequence goes on along the minus strand of OY540828.1, from coordinate 23,357,589 downwards.
TATCAAGTGGACCCTGGCTTATAATAAGCTAACAACTGGCCTTACAGGCCAATCCCTTTTTGAGCTGTGGACGTTCACTTTTGTTTTAAACAAGTATCAAACTATTGAAGTGGGTCAAGGATTTTATTATGTAATGTGTGCTAGTGTTCCTCGAAGATTTTGGTGGAGAAGTTTTATGTAATAGACGGACTATGCCAGGGAATTCCAGTCCTTAGTTGTACGCATGATAAATGTGTTCCCAAAACGTTTTGTAGCCATAAATGGTGGGGTGTTTACCATGTACAGGTGGCACATCATTATTAGTCTAGAGGTCCGATGATAGAACGGGCTTGGTGGAACTAAATTGTACAATTCCGATGCACACTCCTCAAAATGTACTCGTCAATAACAGATAATCGGCAGACTAGCACCTCGGCATCGATGCTCAAGATTTTGGAGTTTTGACTCGACGAGTGCATAATTACCGATGATATTCATGGCTCGCTGGTACCTAATCTTAAGCACTGTAATTGTTGTCATTGCTATTTTTACTGGGAAACTTTAGTAAACTTAGTGTATTATATCTTCAAATATATAAAAAATCTTGTGTCGCAGTGTTCGTTATTAAACTTCTTCGAAACGGCTTGACCGATTTTTATTATCTCCTACCCCTCCCCCCATTTTTTTCTTTGATATATGGCAGAACAACGTTTGCCGAGTCAGCTAGTAATCTCTATAATACGCTGCAATTCTTTAACAAAATAAAGCACAGTAAAAAATATTACATAGGGTTGCAAAAACAAGCATTTTTGCACATTTTTTTAAATAAATTTCGAGACATAAGGCTCGCCGCACGCCGCAAAACTGTGGACAAAGTGTACAGTGTATGCTTGCGATACGGGCACAACAAAGGGATGGATTTTGGGCTAAAATAAACTTTGTCTGAAACCAATAAGGTTGGTTTTGTATTGTCACAGTTGTAAGCTAAAGCATTGTTGCTTGCAAATCGTGGTACGTTACGATGTAATTTAGGTAGAAACTCCATGAATTACTCATGTTTATTTTCACGTTTCAAAGAGTTCGTGCCGACAACGAGACGCAAATTATTTAAATTGCTTCGACTTCTTTTGAATTATTAGGACTTGCTTTATAATAAAATAATGTGGTAACATGTTCATTTTTCTAAAGTTAGTTAAAAGTAGCTGAATAGATGTTTTGTATCGGTACATAGATAGAAAATGTTATCATGTATACATCGCAGCTGCATTGTAGCACGCTGTAAGTATTACAAGTTAGCGCGCAAAATTGAAAAACGTCACTGTTTTGTAATGTGGCAGTCTCAAGTTCAGCCAGATTTTAATGCTGCTGAAATAAAGTACGCTGCTCTGTGATTAATCAAATAACTTAATTCTCTCTGTATAATACTAGTTTAAAATGTTAGATTATTTATATCAAAGGTTTAAGCTCGCTCTGGAGTCTTACCAATACTTGTTAAAATGCCAAGTGAGCAAGCAAAAAAAACATTTACAAAAAAAAAAAATACAATCGACTTCAATGTAAAAAAAAACACAGAAAAGTGCAAAATAACTTTAATTTCGGAAGTCAGTGTTTCTATAATAGTTTTGTCTCTTCGTTATTTAACACCGACTTCCGAAATTAAATTTATTTTGCATTTTTCTGTGTTTTTTTACATTGAAGTCGGTTGTAGTTTTTTTGTATAATGTTTTTTATTTTACACTTTTTAGTTACGGTACCACCACTAAAAAGTACCCCTCAGCCATACTTAAATACCTTATAGCCAGAGTGCATCTCATGACAATTCTAATAATACCGAACACGGTTAGGTTAAATTAATTTATTACAGAGTTCCGGTGCCTGACTTCAGGCTTCATCATCAGATCAGTTCGATATATTCCCCCTATTCTTTTCGTCAGTCATCGATTACACGTATAAATAAAGCAATTTTACTTGTTACGACAGTTCTGCTGTAATCCTATGAGGAGTTCTGTTCCATATCTTCGAAGTTCATGATCAGATCATAACAATATTTCTATGGGACCAATTTGGAAGCATAACCTTTTAATAAAAGAAAAATTTCAAAATCGGTCCACAATTGATCGAGAAATCAATGAACATACATAAAAAATAAAAATAAAAAACATACGTTCAGCCGAACATAGAACCTCCTCCTTTTTGAAGTCGGTTAAAAAGAGAGATGTACGAATATCTATATAAAAGCGAAATACCACTCACTGATTAATCACGAAATACCACTCACTGATTAATCATGAAATACCACTCACTGATTAATCACGAAATCTCAGAAACAATAACACCTACAAACTTAAAATTTGGCTGGTAAGTTACCTATAGGGTGTAGATATCCGCTAAGAACGAATTTTACGAAAATCCACCCCTGAGGGGATGAAACGGGGTTCCAAAGTTTGTATGGAGAAACCTACAAGCAAGCCCAGTCACTAGTTTCTTTAAAAAATCTAGTTAATAAAAACCATTCTATTTCTTTCTAACACTATCCTGGTTCTACGTAATTTAATTTCTTCCACCAACCCTACTTTTTCTTTCTTTTTCTCCTTTTCTTCTTTTTTTCGTCCCTTTTTGAATTAAATTGTGTAACATATTATAATATGTATTAATAGATTAGTATTGTGTTTTATATATAGAGATTGATAATTTTTTAAGCAGTACACCGCAGACTACCCCCCAAATTATTTTAAGTTCTTACGATCCCTCCTAAGATAATCTGGACGATATCGCTGTCAGCGATAAGACCGCTATTGTACCCATAGATTTAAGTTTATGTATAAGTTATGTTACTTTTTTGGTGTACAATAAAGCTTATTCTATTGTATTCTTCTTTTACGTAGGCGAGGCCGCTGGCAGGAGCTAGTATCCTATATAGCTCCATCCTTTGATCAGTATAATTTAGGTCGTGAAATGGATTGCGTTATGAGTTCGTGCTAGTATCTGATGATTAAAGAAAATGTTTTAAGTCAACACACAGTAAAACCTCACCAATGCTACAATGTCTAAAATTTCTTTCAATGGTTCATGACTGATTTAATTGGTAGCATAGAATCTAAAGTATTGAATAAACTAGTTGTGGACCACTTGTGGACTATTGACCTTTTACAACAAAGTTTAGACAGAGTGCAACTGCACTTTTGATCCCTGACTGTACCTACTTACTATAGTGTAATTGTAATTTGTAAAAAGAAAAAGATATAAAATGTTCTGTAGTGACTAAATGATTTTTGTTCGACATTATAACACTAGAAAATGTTTTACTAAAAGAGACGATCTGCCACCGGATTCTCTGAGAAATTTTTTCAACATTTCCCGCTTAACAATCCTTACGGTAAAGCGTTTATGAAATAGAAGAGAATTTTATTCTTTGAGCAGTTTTGCTAGGTATAAGAAATATGACAAAAGAAGTCTGTCTTTACATAAAAAAACCTTTTTTTTTTCATAAGAGGATTGGTATCATAAAATATAATAAAACTGGGGCCTTGAGTTGATTTCCGAAAGGGAACTCCGGGGTCCTGGAACGCAAGGCAAAGAAGAAACATAATTATGTAGATGTGGTTTTAATAATGACCATTTTATTTTCAGGCAACATAGGCCTATAGAAAAAATACATAAAATAATGATAAACTAATACATATTATGAAAACAAAAAGTCAGTAAAAGTCTGACACGCCTTCGCACTCCGTCCTAGAGCGTTAGAAGTATGAGGATGGTTAATAACCTAAAAAAAATAATTATTATAATAAAACAAAGGCCACGGCGTCTGTCTCTCTGTAAGAATACGCAATAGACTAAAAAAACCACTGAACCGATTTTCAGTATAGACAAAATAATACATAATACATCCACATTATAGAATCATCATCCAAACCCCGAGAATTTTAAAGATTTCTAACGATCATGTCAAGCCTGGAGGGTAGCTAGTATTTTATAAATCAGATAAACATTTTGGTTAAACTTTTGAATGCAAACCAAATTTTTTGCCGTTGGGAGGCGTTTCGCGCCTCCCAATGGCAAAAAATTTGGTTTGGGCGTGTCAAAATTTTACTGACTAAAACCCATTTTCGTTCCTTCTTTGCCTTCGTTCCAGGGACCCGGGGTTCTCTTTCGCATCACCCATGGCCTCAGTAGGCTTCAACCCTGCTGGGCCCCCTTTTTTTTAGATGGGAAAATCATCTAATGACAAATTCCGGTCTTGGGCAGAGCAAGAGATAGTGTCAGACTTTTACTGACTAAAAACCCACTCCTGTTCTTTCTTTGCCTTCGTCCCAGGGCCCTGGGTTTCACTTTCTAACTACCCTTGGCCCCGGTAGGCTTCGATACTGCTGGGCCCCTACGATTTGCTGACATCTCCTTGAGGCGCGCGTGGATCGGACGGCGAGGCCAAGGATTGCTCGCCGGTAGCAAGCCCGCGCTTACGGCGGCCGGAAATCGGGATCAGAATCCCGGCGGCGGTTGGGCCGTGAGGACTGCTGCCTCACACGATCGGCCGCCTCCTCACGAGGACACTTGCTCCTGGTGGTTCATACAATGGCGATACCCGGGCGTCGCTTCCGCACGAATTCGGTGTAAGAACTTACCGAACATTACTTGTTCGGTGAGAACCTGCGTCATGCGGAAGGTGAGGACGCCGTGAGGTCTTTCCAACCACGCCTCAAAGAGGGGACTTACTGCCATAATTGTGGTGTGCCCAGTACTGGGTCGCGACAGTCGCTGTCGCCATTTCGCCATGAGATCTCACCGGAGCTCTGTCCGCCATGCTGCACTTGTCGCGGCAGCAGAGTTTCGCCCCGGCGTTGCATCTCCATGCACAGGTCGTCCATGTGTGCAAGCATTGTTGCCTCTAACAAACTTCGGCAAGGAATTTCACTCCTTCGCTTACAGCAAAGTTAAAGTATTCTTAAAACGTATTTTTTCGAGATTCCTCAACACTCTGAGTGGATCAAGAGAATAGGATAGTTTGTCTGGCTATATGTCTGTTTGTCTAGATCGTAAAATCGAATATACTACACACTTACTAACGTATTCTCATTATCATCATTTCAGCCGAAAGACGTCCACTTAGACAAAGACATTTTCCAAGTGTCGCCATAATGACCATTCCTGTGCGTCTCGAATCCATTTGGTTCCCGTGACCCTCACCAGGTCATCGTTCCATCTTGTGGGAGGCTTTCCAACGCTGCATTTTCAGTATATGGTCCAGAACCTTTCGGCTTCATCGACCTAATATCTTCTGCACAGCATAATTTTTTGCACAAAGTGAAGTGAAAAAAATGCGAATATAACAATATTTTCTCGCAGTCAGAACCACGGGAAAACCTAATAAACTACAAAATATTCACAACCAAATCTACATAATACGGAACTTACATAAATATAAACATATTCTAGTTTACCCAAGTATATTACATACTTACAACCAGTTTGCAAGTATTTCTAGGCGGTGTCTTCACGAGTACCAATAACGATGGGACGTGAATATTCTATATAGACCATACAGTTTTATTAAAGCCTTTATGTACACACACCTTATAAAATTTTATAGTCAAGGATCTGTGCTCATACATTTTTATATTGATGTTTACATAAGTTATGGTTTTAGGCTTCTGTTGTTTGTTTTTATAGTTTATACCTTTTTTTTGGCGAATAACTTCAAATTACTTTTTCCGCTCTGGGTGGTGCGAGAGGGAGTGTCAGACTTTTGCTGAGTAAAACCCATCTGTGTTTCTTCAGATGCCCTTTGCGTTCCATGGTTGTGGTTTCTCTTTTGAACTATCCCGAAATCCTGACAGCCATCGACTTTAGTGGATCTATATTTTGTACCCTACTGCATACCTAAGACTTTTTTACAACCTTCATTTAAACGGTTGTTTTATCGTGAAAGGAGTTTCCTTTAAAAATTTTCAGGCATAACCTTTTCAAACCCTGTATCGACATCTATGGTGTCACATAAGAACTGATCTTGCATCGCGCAATCAAAGTTTTCCGCTCGATTAGAATATATACGACCGCCCGAAATCATCTAACGGGCAGTTGCCCACCAGACATAACACCCGTCTGGCCGGAAGATCCTCCCTTTTCAACGGAGGTTTGCGGGACTTTACTCTCTGATTCGCATCCCTCCAAAGCCCTTTAGGAGACTTTAAGCTTTCTGATTAGGCTTATTTTGAGCGACCACGTTAGCTATCTTCACTGGAACCACAAACTCGTCATATATCAGAAATGAAGATACCTGCAGGAGTACCAAGGTTACCAACATATTCCAAAGAATCGCCAAACTAAAATGACAGTGGTGTTCTGCGAGCAATGTGCCAATTATCACAGGACAGATATGGCCAATGGGACTACAGGTTCTAGAGTAGCGACGTGCGCGTAGGCGTGGCCTTTCACAAGGAGCACCGACGACCTGGTGAGGTAAGCGGGAGTCCGATGGATGCGAGACGCACAGGACTGGTCATTGTGGTGACACTTGGGGTAGGCCTATGGTCAGCAGTGGACGTTTTTCGGCTGAAATGATAACGGTGGTGATGGTTGTTTCATTAATGTAAATTGTACTGGTTAGCACACTTCTGTGGCTGGCATTAGCGGATAAGGAGTACTGAAAGACTACAAGATTTTACACAGACGTTGGTCCTCTTGCAATTGAACCGATATTATTTGCTTATACTTTAAGTCTAATCACAACCACTGTTCACTGCTACCCACATAAGTCTCACAAACAGCCTTTTAATGTTCCCACTGCCGGGACTCAGGCCTCCTCTCTCTAGGAGAGAGAATAGGCCGTAATCCACCACGCGAGCCCAGTGCGGATTAGTGAATGTCTTCGAATTTTTGGTTCTAGGACATGCCAGATTCCTCACGATGTTTTCCTTCACCGTTTTTAGAGCAGTGGTGATGAAATAAATTACACAGAGTAATGCGCGATCTACAACTCGTAAGTCGGGGCCGTTACCACTCGGCCACCACTGCAACATCTACATAAGTACACAATTTAATTTAATAATGGCAACAAAAAGACGGTCACGAATTCTCTCAAAGAACACAAGAGTCACGTAACTCAGTCTACAATTACAGAGTAGCATGCACTCCACTTAAAATTAACTTAAAACGCTTTCTTTCAACATAAGAAATTTTTATTTACTTCAAAAGTGCCTCCCCTAACTTTGTCAAATGAAATTTGAGACAGGCAAGCGCGCCCCGTGACTTCGCATTATTTACTACGTTATCTGAGCTTCGATGATTATAATTTTATGTTTACAAAAGAAATTAGGCTAACAAGGAGCAACACCGTGACTCAGGGTATAAAGATTTACAAAGATTAAGGTTCTTAATCTTTGTAAATCTTTATACCCTGTTCTCTCGTATCTTTTCGAATCGATGGTAAATAAGATAAACTGTTTAGGCCCAGTTGGTTGCTTCATTAAATGCAGTATCAGTGGCACTAATTAAGGCGATGCAACTCGACATACGTTTTCACTGTTTTTCGTACAACCGCTCTTACGTGATTATGTGGATATTACACGTTTTTTATAAAATATTATGGAAACACAGTATCTTGTGGATATTATCTAGGCTTCTATTGAAATCAATTTATAAATTTGTGTAAAACTAATCCAGTAAAGACCACTGAAAATATGCTATTTTGCATGAACTTTGACACTTCATAATTTACTCAGAAATTAAAAAAGTCAAAAAAGTATAACAATAATGAAAATTAAAAAGTATAACAAAAATAACATTTTGAACTACGACAAATTTTTTTTCCAAAAACTTTGAAGGGTTAAAAAACACGTATTTCCTGGGACAAGTTTTGTAAAATATTCGAGTAAATCTTGGAATTACCGAATGCTAACAGTTTTCAGGCGTTATCTCTCTTTTTTCGCGGTGCCTGCGTTAACTGAAGTAACAAGTTATTAAAAGATGCTCGTTGTTGACGATAGGCGAGTGCAAAAGGAGCCTCTTAAGTCCTCCAAAGTGTAGGTGTATGGGCACTTGGGGCATTCGGGGCACTTCAATGGGTGGCTCACGTTCTGAACAGGACCACTGCACTCACATCGAATATCCGAAGATTCTATAAAACCTAGTTCCGCCAAGTCGTGTTTACTTATGTCAGCCTACCTGCACCACGGATTTAGTGCTTTCCTTAAAGGCCTTTGCAATTCACATTTAGGTGGCAGATGCTCCTAGAGCTTCAAAAAGTAGGTTGGTGATAGATGATGTTCTTCCCCAAGCTTAATTCTTTCATTAGGTGATTAAAACTTAAAGATTAAGGTTGAATCTATATAAAAAGTAGAAACTGACTGACTGACATATTAATATACATCCATATTTACCTACTGGGATATAACTTACTTTAATGACTTAGGCTGCAACATTTTCCAAAATTCATCTCTTTTATTATTTTTTTTCGGTAGGAAAATCATCCAATGACATCCTTCGCTTTTGGGCGGAGCAGGAGATAGTGTCAGACGTTTACTGACTAAAAACCCACTCCTGTTCCTTCGTTGCCTTTCGTACCAGGGCCGAATATTCCTTTCAGAAGTAGACCCTTGGCCCCAATAGGCTTCGACACTGCTGTTTGTCACCCTACGGTTTGCATACATCTTCTTTCATGCGGCCGAAGCTGCTAGCAGAAGCTAGTATATTATATAATATATTATGTAGACTATTATATACTATTCCATTGCTGGCAGTAGCAATAGTAGGTACAGGTAAAGACATCGCTCCATTTTTCCATTGTTACCTGTTCTGGGCCGCTTCTTGCCGATTTCTAAGACCTCTCTATAAAAAAAATCACGTAAATTTTTCATTTATTTATTTATTTAAAACTTTATGCACTAAACATTGTACAAAGGCGGACTTAATGCCTTAGGCATTTTCTACCAGTCGACCTTAGGGTGGTGCAGAGACATAACATGGCAGGTGCAACTTAATAGAAGACTGACAGAGAGGAAACAAGAACAATAATAAATATATACTTAGATACATACTTACAAATAAAGAATGATATTGAGAAAAAAAAAACTAATACAACAAATCAAGACTGTGATGAATCTACCAACTTCTTGCGAAAGTGTTCTCGTGCTTTCATTTTAAAGGACAACCGACTGGTTGCCATCCTGATGTTCAGAGGGAGCGCATTCCAAAGGAAGATCGCCTGGACAAAGAAAGAGGAATGGACAAACCCAGAGCGGTGTCGGACATCGTAGAAGACGATTATTTGTAGATCGAAGATTTTTATTGTCCGCAGAGCAAAGAAATTGAATTTCTGAAGTCAGTTGAGAAGGAGAAGAGGGCTTATTCAGAAAAGAAAACAAATTTGCCAAGGCCCTTAACGCTCTACGCTGGCGATTGGGTAACCATTTTAAAAGTGATCGATGCGTTGATACATGATCATACTTACGAAGGTTGAAGACGAATCGAATGCAGTTATTCAGAAGGCGGTCCAGTTTATTGAGGAGATCTGCATTCAGGTCATAGTAGCACACATTAGCATAGTCAATTATAGGAAAGATTAGGGACTGTACAAGCATTGCCTTTATGTGAGCAGGGAGAAGATTCTTCAGTCGATAGAGCAACCGTAACGTTCCGGTGACTTTCCGACTAACACTTGAGACCTGCTTCCGCCAATCAAGTCAAGTGTCGACATGCAGACCAAGATCCTAAACCTCGGAGCTAAACGGAATTACTATACTGTTAAAAATAATGGGTGGTACAGTGAGGCCATCCAGCTTCATTTTATTTATTACCTATGTATTTACTATAATTATTTGGGTAATTTCTACACATATTCTTTAAATAGCTAGTTTCCTAAAACAATTTTATTGCTTACACTCAAAAATAACAACTACTAACTAACAAAAATGTCCGAACTGACATGACACTTAGAAAACTAGTGAACAACAAAATCCTGCAAGTTACTTGCACGAGGGCCGTCAACGAACCCAGTTTTAAATTGCAGCCGCCTTATTTTATCTAGTCGATCTGAAGTTTTAGTTGGTAATAGCTCAGCTTGGATATCGTGCGATACAAGAAGCTTACTCATTGTTCACTTTCAGAAAGTTTTGTAGCATCGCTATTCTGTGTTTTTTTAGAGTTCCGTACCTCAAAAGGAAAAAATGGAACCCTAATAGGATCACTTTGTTGTCCGTCTATCTCTCTGGCTACCTGTCCGTCAAGACCCTTTATCTCGGGAACGCGTGGAGGTATCGAGTTGATATTAAAACCATATACTCAAGTTTGCGGTCCCTTGAAGCTATGAAAAAATCAAACTTCGAAGTTGACGAAAAAAAGGCCGTTGGTATCGCAAAAAACGTGTATTTCGACACTCTGAAGGGAATCAAAATTCATAGGGTACTTCTCGTTGACCTAGAATCCTGAAATTTCGCACAAGTATAGGAAAAAATGTGAAAATTGTAAATAAAATTGTGATTCGTTCTTTTTTTGTGATTCTGAAAAAAGAATCGAATTGAATTAAGGAGGTAAGTTCGTACGGAACCCTCAGCGCGCGAGTCAGACTCGCACTTGCCCAGTTTTTTTTTTTTGAGGCGGCACGTCGCCCAATTACTTTTACCGCTCTAAGGTGCAGCGAGAGGGCCTGTCAGACTTTTAATGACTTAAACCATTTATTATTATCCTCCAGTTGCCTTTTGCATTCTAAGACCACGGGTTTTCTTTTCAGTAATTACCCTAGTGGGCATCGGCCATAATGGGCTCCTACGGTTATGCTGACATCTCTTTGAAGGAACACTATGCGCCGTCGACTATTCCGACTTCTTATCGGACGGGTGGATGGCGAGCTACTTATAACTTGTCGTATAAGGGTTCCGTTTTTTCCTTTTAAGGTACGGAACCATAAAAAAATGATCCTAATTCCTTATTAAAAAAACAGATAGAACAACTAGAAAGGCTGTGTTGAATTGTGGTTTTTACGCATACATTATGGCTGACCGTTACAACGAAGTTTCTTTCCGAAATAAGAAAATGTATCGCTATTTTATGAGCTCGTAAATAAAGGGTTGATCATAAAGTTAAACTGTAAAGTTTTTTATAAGATTGGTACAGTTAAATGTGGGCTAAGATTTTTTTCCTTGTAAATCACTGATACGTAACATTTTACTGTGGTCTGAAAACAAGATTTTCGTATTCATGTAGGTTTATGTTGTACACTGGATCCTACCCTCGAATGTGATATATATTTGTCACTCAAAGGTTTGCTGGGAGAAAACTCATTGTTGAGTTAAGCTCACCTTTGTACATAAATTATCAAATCAATAAAATAAATTAATAAATTAATTTTTTTTTTTATTCAATAACGTTTATAAAAAACTTAACATTAAGCCAACAGTAATAAGGTTTCACATACAACTATAGTGCCTAAAAAAATATACTAAAACTAAAATATTATTAAAGGTGCAATTAAGCGTGGTTCGGAATAGCAATGTATGATAGTGGACCGCCCGATCCAGGTTAATTAAAACCTGTGTTTCAGGCCATCACTTTACAGTCCAGTTTCAATGTATTAAGGTTAAGTTTTTTTGAATGTACAATAAAGAATAAAGAACATTTTATTTCTGCTACATCTATTACTTTCCCTCTCTATTTCTGATGACATCCGTTCACTTATTGATTACGTATTGGCCTTTGTTGTGTTATGGTAGGAAACAGCAGGACTGATATCTACTCGTGCCAAGGGGAATTTCTGAAAAGGAAACCTACAGCCCTTTTTTTAGCTGTGAAAATCATCCAATGACATCTCTCGATCTTGGGCGGAGCGCAAGGCTGTGTCAGACTTCCTGTACCGGATCCGTGCAGAAGAGACGCCCGGGTGCCACCATTGTGTGGACCGCCCGGAGGACACGGTGGAGCACACGGTAGAGGTGTGCCCCGCTTGGGCAGAGCACCGCCGTGTCCTCGTAAGGGCGATCGGCGGCAGCGATCTTTCGCGCCGGGCCTTGGTATAGGCCATGGTCCGGAGCGAGGTGGAGTGGCAGGTGGTCGCCTCCTTCTGCGAAGCAGTAATGCTAGCAAAGGAGGCGGCCGATCGCGTGAGGCAACGGCAACGGTCCTCACGCCCCAACCGCCGCCGGGATTCCGATCCCGATTTCCGGCCACCGTAGGCGCGGGCTTGCGGACGGCGAGCAATGGGGGGCTCGCCGTCCGATCGTCCGGTAACCGTCCGGACCGAGCCCAAGTCGTCGACGGCGCGTAGTGTTCCACGCGCGCCTCAAGGAGATGTCAGCAACCGTAGGGGCCCAACACGGTCGAAGCCTACTGGGGCCATGGGTGATGCGAAAGAGATCCCCGGGGCCCTGGAAAACAAATGGCAAAGAAGGAACAGGAGTGGGTTTTTAGTCAGTAAAAGTCTGACATTATCTCGCGCTCCGCCCAAGAGCGGGGGATGTCATGAGATGATTTTCCCACCCGAAAAAAAAAAAAAAAAGGCTGTGTCAGACTTGACAAAAAACCCACTCCTGTTCCTTCGTTGCCTTTCATACCAGGGCCGAATTTTCTTTGCAGAAGCAAACCCTTGGCCCCAGTAGGCTTCTACCCTGCTGGGCCCCTACGGTTTGCTGATATCTCTTTGAGGCGGGCGTGGAAGAGTATGCGCTGTCGATGACTTGGGAAACCTATGATCCTAGAACGCAAAGGGTAACTGAAGGACGCAGGTGTGGTTTGACTTAATAGAAGTTTGACACGCCCTATCTCTTAACCCTAGAGCGTGAGAAGTCATTAGATGATTTCCTGCCTCATAAAAATGTCTATGTTATTTTCGAATAGAATTTTGTTATGTTTGGTATGCGCTCATTGGTACATTTACATCCAGCTGTCACAGTGTCAAGTCTTGTGAGTAATGAAGCTACATCTTAGGATTGACTTATGATCGGGCCATATTGGCTTAATTCCAAGGGGGATCCCTTCACAAGAAACTTAGTTGCCCAGTAACTTTTTTTTGTCTCAGTCGCACTTTCATAGAAACCCGTAAGTTGATGTGAACAAATTAGTTGTAGAGACAGAACGTCAAAACTTTTTTAATATTTTTCATATTGGGATTAGGTTAGCCTGCCACGTAATTTTCCGCATCAGTGGCATTTTTCTGATCATTGAGTACGCGTAAACGCACAAGTGGGGAATTTCTTGCAAACGGAGCACAGTCTGGTCAAGAGCATTATATATTTTATTTATGTAGTTTTTGTTTTTGAATATCATGTAAACTCATGTACAGTGACACCCAGAACCGTATTACCTACTTGTAGGTCATACGGGTCATAATCACGTCGGGGTCACCAATTTGGAGGCAAGCGGAACAGATAGTAAAGACGCCATAGATGTCGCTACACAAGTAGGTAATTGTTCCGAGTGAGAATCAAACCCGCAACTAGCAGCCAATCGCTTAACCACAGCAACAACCGTGCCGTTTAATTTATTTAAACTATAAAGAAACGCGATCAACACACTTCACATACTTGCTTGCCCGTGTGCTTGTGTGTACTTTTGATACAATAACATTAACCTATTATATTTATAACTTCGGGTATCAGAAGTCGCAGCATGATCTCTGGCCACCTTAGGCGCTAGCTTGCGGAGGACGAGCATTGGGTAGGTCACTGTCCAGCCGTCTGGTAAGAACCGAGCCCTAGTCGCCGAGGGCGCGTAGTATTCCACACGTGCCTAAAAGAGATGTCAGCAAAATAGTAAGGACTCAGCTGGGCCGATGCCCGCCTGGACCATGGAGAATTTCTGAAAAGGAAACCCGTGGTCCTAGAATCCAAAGGGCAACTGAAGGAACACAGATCACATAGGTTTTAGTTAGTAAAAGTACGCCACGCCCTCTCGCTCCATCCAGAGCAAGAGATGTTATGTTGATTTTCTACAAAAAGTAAAGCTCTAAATGTTGGTTTGTAAGTTACATAAAAGGTTTTTTTTAAGTGTGGGAAATCATCTAATGACCTCACTCGCTCTCAGGCGTGAAACTTTTTTGGTCAATTCATTTTACAGCTAGATAGCATGCTAGAAAAAACGAATTAACGCATGGAACCTTCTCAGGTACAAAAGAGTAGCTAATCTAAATTGTAGTAGGTACCTTAAGGTGTACCTGCTATGTCAGTAATTAGCCAGTAGCTACCACGCGAGCTCGATATCGATTTTTCATTAACTGCTCCCCGCGTTGCGTTCCAAACGAGATAAAATATATTAAGCCTTATATAAGTTGTACCTGAGCTAATAAATGAAATATTATATGATTGAGTGTTTATTCTGAATTGATAATTAATGACTTTAATTACTGTAATGGTATAAACACGGAGCGACCCGTTTATAGTTTATACTAGCTTCTGCCAGCGGCTTCGCCCGCTCGAAAGTTGGTTTCTTCATACAAACTTCTAACCTCCGTTTTACCCCCTTAGGGGTGGAGTTTCGTAAAATTAAATTCGTTCTTAGCGGATGTCTACCCCCATATGGAAGCTACCTGCCAAATTTTAAGTTTGTAGGTGTTATAGTTTTGGAGATTTCGTGATTAATCAGTGAGTGGTATTTCGCTTTTATAATAGGGGTTAAAGTATGAAATTGCCGTTTTTTAAAACGGGTTGCTTTGAATTTCTTTGAAGAAGAAGATCTTTGGATCGACTTGGAATTATAAGTTCATATAAACTTTATATTAAAGGTATGTTATTCTTTTTTCAAAATTAGGTATTTATTAGTTTCTTTGTATTTTCTGTAATATCGTAGTTCTTATAACCATCAAAGTTATTTTTTTTTTCATATTCAGTGTTCCAACGCATACATTATTTCTTGATTACATGTCTATTTTTTTATTTTATTTAGCGTATACTTTACTAAACTTCGAACCAGCCCTTGTGGTAAGCATCTAGGTCGACTCACCACTTGTACCAAGGTTAGATTCGGTGGCATTGGTCTTCCTCAGGTTGTTTGTGGAGACTCCTACCCAGCGGTCAATGTGTATGCAGTTTGGCACTATTTCATCACCTTGCAAGAATTATATTATAAAGCGAAGGTACATCGATCATTTACGCTACATTAATATGAGTTACGTGGTAGTCAAGGCTACTCAATAAATCAGATATTCTTTGGCTATCCGTGACTATCATTTTAAACTAACATCCAAGGTGTGTGCGACCCACTCAGCAGCGCATACAGTAGGTATCCGCGACTCCATCCGCGTTAGACTTGCTTGCCTGTTACTGCCGCCTATATACCTATACCTGTACAATAAAAGAATCGGCAAGAGTACCCACATTGCACTTGTGTACATGATACACTTGTACTTGTTCCTATTCCAACAGCTTCCCATTGCTCTCCGTCCACAGTCCACGTCTACGGTGGCCGCGAATTACTCGGCAACTCCCGACGTTCGGGGAATTACTTGGGGTGGCGCCGCGGCGGCGGCTAGGTCAAGAGGCTGTTCTCCCTCTCATGCGTTCATTGCGGGTTTCACAAGACGTTTATTAAAATCTGCTGCGATGTGATTTGTTTTCGATTTGTGCTGCAGCGGAACCGTAGACACACGTTGTCAAAGAAACGAACTCACGTAGGTAAGATGTTCTAAAGAATCCGGGCGTAATTTTACTCAATTTTCACCTAATCACGACGCTCACGCTCCAAATACATGCAACAAGTAGCTAAACACATTATCGCCCACGTTTATTAGGTCATGCACACAACAAGTGGATGACACGTTGTTTACAAAATAAACGCTAGAACACACTGCTTATTATTCAGCGTCACGTTTTTCAATTGAGCAGGAGCCCGAATGTGTGCAAACAGCCTAAGACTGCTACTCCACTTCGCTAGATATTGCATCTAAGTATACATTGGCTTATTGGGTTATTTACGGATTTTTGGAAATAGATCACAGCTAAATTGGATGCGGAATTGTTAGGGTCAAATTTTACATGGCGCTTTAAAAGCATATACAGCTCATATGTCGATAAAAGGGTGGGTTGGGTTAAAGTATGAAATTGCCGTTTTTTAAAACGGGTTGCTTTGAAGTGTTATATCTTTAAATTGACTTGACATTATAAGTTGCAATAAACTTTATATTAAAGGTACGTTATTCTTTTTTCAAAATTAGGTATTTATTAGTTTCTTTGTGGTTTGTATTTTCTGTAATTCTGTACTTGTAACTAGATATTTTTGTATGAAATACAAGAAAACTCGCATTATTTTTATAATATGAGTTCTTCCGTGGAAACAATGTGTCTCAAGCGGTATGCAATAATGATGATGTATATGGACTTAAAACTGCTAATCGTCTATTTTTGTTTCAATCGCTTTCACGTGGGAAATTTTATCTTACGAATAACTTTTCTCCTCAGTGCGGCCACAAGACAAAATTTCCAAAACGATAGCTATTAAACCAAGAGCACAAAGTTCTTTTGTCAGAAGAAAGTCGTAGGTATACGTAATTGATATTGCTTGCCCTTTGAAATGCATAGTTTCAACGTTGGGACTCTTAATATAAAAAACAGAAAATAAAAAACCCAGAGAATCCAATAAATATCTAATTTTGGAAAAAGAATAACGTACCTTTAATATAAAGTTTATTTGAACTTATAATTCCAAGTCAATCCAAAGATATTACACTTCAAAGCAACCGATTTAAAAAAAAAACCCTATTATCCCCTATAATTTATGATTGCAAGAGTGGCAACATTGATGAATTAATTTTGGTTTAAAGCACTTCAATAAGAAGCTGATGTATAAAAAGCGGTCTATATAATACCTTCCAATTCACTTACTACAACACACCGCTTTTAAGCACGCAATAAACTATTTTTCTCACCAGTGCGGAAAAATGCGCGTGCACACCCCGCCTTAATAATATTACATTTGTGGGGTAACATATTGCTTCAACGAAGGTTTGCGGGACTTGACACTCTGTTCCGCATACCTCCAGACATTTATCGTACCAGGTTGGGCGCGCGTCGATCCCCACGAGTCGCGCCTCAACCCCCGTTTATTTATGTCATCGTAAGTATATTGAATAACGTCGTTTGAAACACGTGGAAATTTGTCACTGTAGCCCTCGGCTCCATGACACCCTCGCCAAGACACAGGTGAATGCCGCCTCGGTTACAATGACAAACTTTCTCCACTTGTATTAAAATGTACTATTTGCTTCTGTATTTATAGCTACAGTTGAAAAATGTGGAAACCAACTACATCTCATCATCATTTCAGCCAAAAGACGTCAACTATTTGCTGGAAATTGGTAGTCCTGTTAACCACAACGACCAGTCCTGTGCGTCTTGCATCCACCGGATTCCCACGACTCATTCCAGGTCATCGGTCCACCTTGTGGAAGTCTGCTTTCAACGCAGACGCAGGTCTTCCGGTGCGTGGTCACCACTCCACGCCTTTCAGCCCCATCGACATTTGTTCTGCGAGCAAGTGCTTTGCTCACCGCCACTTAAGTATGGTGATTTTTCAGGCTTTATTAGTTCCTTGATTCTTCTGCGGATAGCTTCATTCCTGATTTAATCACGCAAGGAAGCTCCAAGCATGGGCTTCTCTATTGTCCTTCGGGTGGCTGTATTCCTCCTAATGAGACTCGTGTGAGCGACCACGTTTTAGAGCTACATGCGAACCACAACTTCTTTTTTTGTATTTGGGAAAATCATCCATTGACATACCCCGCTCTTGGGCGGTTTTTTCTGACTAACAACCCACTCCTATTCCTTCGTCCCAGGGCCGAGTTTTCTTTTCAGAAACCAACTTTTGGCCCCAGTAGGCTTCGATCCAGTAGGACCCCTACGGTTTGCTGATATCTCTTTGAGGCGCGCGTGGAATACTGCGTGCCGTCGACGACTTTGGCTCGGTCCGGACGGTTACTGGACGGCGAGCTAACCATTGCTCGCCGTCCGCAAGCCTGCGCCTGCGGTAGCCGGAAATCGGGATCAGGATCCCGGCGGCTGGGGTGTAAAGGTCGCTCCCTCACGCGTGCACGTGCGGCCTCCTCTTTTGAGGTGTCCACCTGCCACTCCTTCTCACTTCGGACCATGACCTGTACCAAGGCCCGATGCGAACTACAACTGGACTGCTATTTTTTTTGGATAAGCAAATTATTTCTATACACAACTATTGTTATAACAGAAAAGCTGACTACCATGCTCAAGGCAAATTATCGTTGTAAAAGTCTAAAAAGGCGCTCGATTTTTCTTGAATGTGACAGAATTCATTCTTCTTGACTAATTCAAAATGAGACCGTTATATTTCAAATACCATATATAGGGGTCTTCAAGTCAATAGGTTACTTCTAGGCATGCGTGCTCCAACGTCGGCCACATCGAGTAAGATAGTGGTCAAACGGTCTTCAAGTCAAGAGTGAATAGGTTACTTCTAGGCATGCGTGCTCCAACGTCGGCCACATCGAGTAAAATAGTGGTCAAACGGTCTTCAAGTCAAGAGTGAATAGGTTACTTCTAGGCATGCGTGCTCCAACGTCGGCCACATCGAATAAGATAGTGGTCAAACGGTCTTCAAGTCAAGAGTGAATAGGTTACTTCTAGGCATGCGTGCTCCAACGTCGGCCACATCGAGTAAGATAGTGGTCAAACGGTCTTCAAGTCAAGAGTGAATAGGTTACTTCTAGGCATGCGTGCTCCAACGTCGGCCACATCGAGTAAGATAGTTGTCAAACGCGAGTCTGTGCATAATAAAAATAATAACAGCAATAATATACGTGTTCCCTGAAAGCCCACAAAGTCTAAACACAGTTTGTTACGAGCGAGATAGTTTAACCGCTTCCGTAGATCCATTACCTGTGCTGCGGGCTTTAATAGAATAATGCACGGTCTAACCGCGCAATGTGAAACAAACAAATTTTGTTAGTAGTGCGACGTAATTTTGTTAGGGCATTTCCTTTCTGAGGGCGTATCATGAACGCGCTATCTGTGTAAAATCGACCATATTTTTTTATTGACATGAAAAGTACAAGAGTATTTAATGGAAGTTTTCGGTTTGTTCTACGAATACTATTAGTAGTAGGTCCCTAGAGATATGTAGATATAAAAACTCGAAATATATAAAGGTACTTAGACTCCTTAAATCATAACTCTTTAGATTTTGCCGTTACTGACCTACCCCCCTAGCCAAGTAACGACCGTTTCGTTTCCATTCTCTTTTCGTTGATCGCCTCGAGTCGGCCACGCCTCCTATTCCTTTGTTTTGACCACGTGACTGAGCGTTGAGATGACGTCAGAGTAAAGGAATCGAAGGCGTGGCCTACTCGAGGCGATCGATGAAATGAGAATCGAAACGAAACGGTTGTAACTTGGCTAGGGAAGCTGAACGTGAACTTTGTAGGTATATGTGTGTGTCTGTTTGTTACTTCTTCACGCGCGAATAGCCGAACGGATTTCGATGAGATTTGGCACACGGGCAGACCAAGTCCTGAAATACCACATAAGATACTTTTTATTTCAGGATTATGTTCCCTTGGTATATTTTCCTATTATTACGTGAGTATGCCATGTACAGCCATGTAGCACCCACTCCTATCAAGATCGGGGACTCTACACTCGAAGTTGTAGACGACTACGTTTACCTGGGACAGACGATCCAGTTAGGAAGGTCTAACTTCGAGAAAGAGATCAATCGTCGAATCCGACTCGGCTGGGCGGCGTTCGGGAGGCTGCGCGGTATCTTCTCGTCCAATATACCACAGTGTCTCAAGACGAAAGTCTATGACCAGTGCATGTTGCCAGTGATGACATAGGGCTCCGAAACGTGGTCGCTTACAATGGGCCTCATCAGAAGACTTAAAGTCACTCAAAGGGCGATGGAAAGGGCTATGCTCGGAGTTTCCTTGCGTGATCGAATCAGGAATGAGAATATCCGCAAAAGAACCAAGGTTACCGACATAGCACGAAGAATCGGCAAACTAAAGTGGCAATGGGCAGGGCACATTGCTCGCAGAACAGATGGCCGTTGGGGCCGAAAGGTTCTGGAATGGCGGCCACGTACCGGAAGACGTAGCGTTGGAAGGCCTCCTACAAGGTGGACCAATGACTTGGTAACGGTTGCGGGAGTCCGATGGATGCGAGATGCACAGGACCGTTCATTGTGGCGACACTTGGGGGAGGCCTATGTCCAGCAGTGGGCGTCTTTCGGCTGAAATGATGAAGATGATGATTACGTGGGTGTAGCTGCTAACAGCAGTAAAAGTTAGTAAAACAATAAATGAATTAAAGTAATCCCGATTTCGAATAAAACTAACTTGAACTAACTCCGGGCGTTCATGCTAGGTCCACTGATTACATTTTACTAGTATTGCCAACTGCATGTCAGAACTGTTCGACGAAAATCTCACTCACACATTTTTCGACTATGGTGTACATAGTCGAGGAATTGTTAAACTAAAGTGAATTATGTAAATAAACAGAAATTTAGTTAGCCCAGTTTGTTAGCGCTTTATTGTAACAAAAGTCTATTATGGATGCGACAGTACAGAGAAAAAAGTACAGTCGTCTAATGAGATTTGCATTTGTGAGCGATTTCATTTTAGCGTGTGCTAGTTGCTTTTATGTCGTTGAATATTTTGAGCTTTTTTTTTATGTTGGTACAACTTATTGGAAAAGGTCCAATTTGAAGTTGGAAGTTGGTATAGTAAGAATTTATTTGCATAGATTGTAGGTGAACTAAAATATACATGAAATAAGATATATAACAATAATTGAGTGAGCCTTTTACAATCTACCTTACGAGTATATTAGGTATGCAAACACTAATAAGGTTGTTAACTATATTGAGGGTAAAGGGGTGACCAGATGCTTGCAAACCAACGTCCCAACCAAGGTGACCTTGCTAGTTTCAATCCGTGTAGACAGCAGTTGTAATCCATGACCTTCAACGCGCTTGGTTGGGAGGCGCGTTTTCCCAACCAATGAACGTGTTGGCGCGTGGTTTACATCCGTGTAGCCGCAACATAAACCAAACACATGCACTAAGGTCACCTTGGTTGGAACGCTAGTTTGCAACCGTCTGGTCACCAATTTGAAAATTTGATTCCAGAGGATAAGTTAAAGGGATGCGAGACTGTTCGAAAGAGTTACTCTGGCCGTGGAACACAAAACGCAACTACAAGTAACCTGAGTGGAAAGAGTTATTTTTTGACGTTCCGCCTTAAAAAATAGGCTAAATTAAAACTTGATCGCCGGAGGGGTCTAAAGTTTCCTTAATTTTAATATCCTTAACTTTTTAACCAGACACTCATTTTAATTATGACAAGACGAGTTGTTCGCCTTGTCATCATTAAAATGCCTGACCGTGATATTGTACCTAAACAGTATCTTTTTTTTAAAATGATACAGGAACTTTATTTTCTGGGGGGTATATGAAGTAGCCAATGCATTTAATGGTAATAGCTTTCTAATCTGTGAATAAAAATCGTAATTGGATCCGGAATAGATACATCTATTTGAACAATGTAAGAAAAAAAACAATACAATAAATTAGGTTAATAATAAACTAATGTTGTTATAATAAGTTCAGATATTGTACCACTCTTGAAAAACTCGGAGGCGGCCGATCGCGTGAGGGCCTCACACCCCAACCGCCGCCGGGATTCCGATCCCGATTTCCGGCCACCGTAAGGCGCGGGCTTGCGGATCGGACGGCGAGCCACCCATTGCTCGACGTCCGATCATCCGGTAACTGTCCGGACCGAGCCCAAGTCGTCGACGAGGTGTTGTGTTCCACGCGCGCCTCAAAGAGATGTCAGCAACCGTAGGGGCCCGGCAGGGTCGAGGTCTACAGGGGCCATGGGTGATGCGAAAGTGACCCCCGGGGCCCTGGAAAAATGGCAAAGAAGAAACAGGAGTGGGTTTTTAGTCAGTAAAAGTCTGACACTATCTCTCGCTCCGCCCAAGAGCGGGGGATGTCATTAGATGATTTTCTCACCCGAAAAAAAACCCTAGAAAAACTCAAAAGAACTGAGAGTACCCGAGTAGTCAGAATAATTTTCATTCTGCGTTTACATGTAAATTTAAACGTAGGATACGTTTAAGTGCAAATTGGGTTCAATATATAAATTCATAAATATTGTATCTTAAATGCATGCATGACTGGGTTGATACTTGCATAGAAATGAGCTGGATTTCTTGTGTATAACAAATATTCTTTTTAGGGTTTCGTACCTCGAAAGGAATAAACGGAACCTTTATCTCAAGAACGCGTGGAAGAATCGAGTTGAAATAAAAACTACACACCCAAGTTTGCGGTCCTTTGAATCTATCAAAAAATCAATTTCAAAGTTTACTACAATTTTACTACAAAATTCGACACTCTCAAGGTAATCAAAATTCATAGGGTACTTCCCGTTGACCCAGAATCCTGAAATTTGGCATAAATCAAGGTCTTGTAGCACAAATATAGGAATAAATTTGAAAACAGTAAATTTGTTGTAAGGTTACAAAAAAAAATCGTTAGTTTGTACGGAACCCTCAGTGCGCGAGTCCGACTCGCACTTACCCAGTTTTTTCTTTCATATCACTTCTCACGCAATCCATCCATCTTTTCATTGCTTTCCTTCTCCCTGTCAAAGCTCTTGCAGACCAGCAGAATATGGAAAATAAATCATTATTTTTCACGCCACAAAGTTTAGCACAAATTATTTCAAAATCTTATTAAAACAAGTCCATAGCCAAGACAAAGACTTAAGCCATTACCAGCCTCCTTGAATCTCAACCGGTGCAATAACTTGGACGCAGCACCCGGCGTGGATTAATGACCGAACACTGAAGAACGTTCACTCACAAGTAGTAACTGAACTAAGTTTACATAAATTAATTAATTTGCTGTCCAAAATCTCGGACGATTTATGAGACAGCTATATGGTAGTAAGCTTGGAGATAGTCTAGGTACCTCTTTGGGCTGGGTTGGTAATGGATTCTAAGGATTATGTAGTGATGTTACGTCTAGGATTCAACAAGTAGGTATATCTAAAAAAACCCAAGAAACTATTGATGTACGCCTAGAATATTTTACTTTGGAATGTGCTTCCCCTTGTCATCAAAAAAGCTGAAAGTAAATTTTCCTTCAAGCGTAAAATTCGGAACTACTACTTGAAGTCCTCTCAGCTTTAGTTTGGTCTTCGTCAGAATTATTATTGAGTTTTCTTAATGATTTGATATTTTTCATAGTATTTGTTAGTTTATTATTTTGAGCATATATATGTATTTTATTATTAATAATAACTTATTTTTTTATTTTATTTGTTCTGTTTGAAGTATCTGTTATTAATTTATTGTGCAAACCTACCACATTATTGTCTTTTTAACCCAAAGGTTGACTGGTAGAGAATACCTTGTTGCATTAAGTCCGCCTATGTACCACTACTGTACATGAAGTTTAAATAACTAAATAAATAAATATTTGATAAAAGATTATGTAAAACAAAAAATAAGAACTGTGCGCGTTGGTGTTAGACTATGTTTTTTTTGTTGTGTTTTTATGTTGTATTTGTTCACTAAACATTTTAGATGATATTTATTTTTATATAAGGAACTAGCTTCTGCCAACGGCTTCGCCCGCGCGGCAGTTGGTTTCTCCATACAAACTTTCAAACCCCGTTTTACCCCCTTTGGAGTTTCGTAAAATCCGTTCTTAGCGGATGTCTACACCATAAAAGATCTACCTGCCAAATTTTAAGTTTGTAGGTGTTATAATTTCGGAGATTTCATGATTACTCAGTGAGTGGTACTTCGCTTTCATATATATAGATTAATGTGTTGTAAAAGTACTATGTCTATACAATTGTTGGCTACCCAAAATATATAAATAAAAAATATTGTGAGGTATTATCATCTTCTTAAATATATTCAACTATGGTCCCTATATTTTAATTGAGATTTAATTTGAATAGGAATATCTATAAAATTGAGGAAATTAATTCACCAATTTCATACTAGCTATTGCCCGCGGCATCGCCTGCGTACATAAAATATAGCATATGTCACTCAGGATTATAGCAGCTTTCTATCGGTAAAAAAAAATTAGCAATCGGTTCAGTACTTTCAGTGATTACCTCCTACAAACAAAAAAAATACAAAAATAAACTTTATTTCTTTATTAAATTAGTGTAGAATTCTTCAATAATTCCTGCTTCTGCTCGACGACATCAAAATTGCAATAAGCATTTTTGAAAAGCCAAAATCATTGCTATTGATTATGTAGGTATACCCCAGAGAAAGCGTTGTATTTACTGTTCGCAAATAACAATCTTCATTTTCAAAACTAGCAAAGGCCAATGCAAACTATTGGCATGATTTACTTTTTTCTTTCCACCAGAAATTAAACTTAGGTTATATGTTAAAGGACAATACGAGGAATCAATAGCAAAAATAACCAGGTCTTTAAACCGTAATCGAACGAAGATACGTATAAAAGCATTGCTAGTATATTTTTGTCAGGCGTTACCGATTTTCGATATATTATAAGGAAATGCATAATACGTAATATTTTGAGGTTTTCATAAATAAGATTCAATTGATTATTGCTGTTTTATTTTTATCACACTTAAAGTTTTTCAACATTAAAACTAGTAAAAAAAAAGTGATAAACGAATCGAAAAGATATGCGTTAGTGTTGTAATAGTGATTGACACTATTTAATGCGTACTCACCTTAAAAACTGAAACTTAAACTATATTTAAAAATGGGAAACTTAAAATATCAGACATATAGTATTTTTATTTAAGAAAAATAATGCCTGATAACAAACCATAACAATATATTTAATAGTCTCTAACTTCGTTTGGTTGCGGTTGGTAGACATAATTCTTTTTGCTATTGATTTACTATACAGTTCTTATATATATGATATGGCCTAGGTTTCACTTTAAAAAAAATTACACGCCAGCAATGTATGGGAAAAATTTCATTTCCCTCACTTATCCTTGACCTCAAACATTATACCGGCATGTCTCATAAGACATTTACCCACAGACAGACCCTATCATGCCATACCAAGACAATTTTGAAACACCAACGAAACACGTCGACAGTTTGGCGGACTATTTGCACGCACCCGTAATGAGGACGCCACCGTACCTTTACTGGGACGCCACGATTGTACAGTCAAGACGGTTATAATATCGTCAGTTTTAAAATTATTTCTTTTATCATGTCAAAATAAATTTTAAAGCCGTGACACTGATCAAACTACTGCAAAGAATACTATGTTTCAATGTTTTAAAACAATGGTAAGAATAACAAACTGAATTTTACATTCATTGTGCACATAGTTAGGGAATGGAATTTCCTGCCATAGTCTGTGCTTCCTCATGAAGTCAAGAGTAAACAGGTTACGTATAAATAAGCATGCTCTACCGTCAACCACATCATTATTTACTATCAGTTGAGATAGTGGTCAAGCGTGAGCCTAGCAATAATAACAAAAATAAAATGTTCTTTTTCCTTTCGCTTTCTATCAAGCATTTCGCTTCGTTGTTTATACCGCGTACATCGAAGGACTGGAACAATTTGCCTGCTGCGGTCTTCCCGTCCAACTATAATGTAGGTGCCTTTAAGGCTAGAATGAATAGGCTCTTAATAAACTAGTGCGCCTCACCATCAATGATTGCATCACTGTTTGCCATCAGGTGGGATTGCAGTCAGGCACTGGTTTATATGAAATAAAAAAAAAAAAAATAGAAACTAACAGATCTTAAGGTGACGAACCTATTTTTACTGTAACTACCTACATTATGACGTCACATGACAGAACTGAGCGTGTACAAGGACTGCATGTAGTTTTCAATCTAGATATTTTGTGAAGCTTTCAGAATGCGCAGCTGCTGAAATCTAGTCCGCCTCACGGCAAATTGGCTGGGATAGTACTTTGAGATGGTAGAAAGATATAAAACAGCACTTGAATAAAATCAGTTGGTACTTTGGTAGTGAAATGGGGAGAAGTGGCTTGTAATATAGTTATGGGGATGTTTAATAGTAATTTATCATCATATAGCAATCATATTTCGTTATTCATAACTTAAAACTAGCTGACTCGGCTATCTTCATACCGCCAGTCAATTAAAGTAGTATGTCTATGATCATATGTATAACCGATTGCGATATAACAAAGCCTAGGTAATATATCACACACAATTTTAACGTATAAAAGTTATCTGGATCGATTTCTTACATTTATTTATTTATATATACTTTATTGTACACCAAGGTAAATAACAGATACATATGAGCCTTATATTAAAAAAACATATAGTTGGCGGTACATTTTACGTGACGAATAGATTAAGAATTAATACCAACAAGGAATTTTAATGGCGGCTTTTTCCCGTTTAATAACAACACAAAGGTTAGGTTAGGTGTGGAATAAAGTAATAAATAAATAAATAAATATTATAAATAAAGACGGCGTTTTTTAGGTGATACAAATATATATGTAACACCTAAAGGTAGTGTAGTTTTTAACCAGTGACTAATTGGTGTGGGTTACGATTAATACGAGTAATCCAAGAGATAACCTATACAAACGCACATACTAACCAAAAAGTGTTTATCATCTCTACATACTACTTATATAAATTCAAAGTTCCTTCGTCGGTTTGTCCACTAACTAATCTTAAGCCCTCCAAACGATTACGCTTACGTGACTCAACTTAACGTCACAGCGTTTCACCCCACTCCGGTACTAAGGAATCAATGGAGTGTCTTATTATCGCAAAATTATCTTGATCGCCGATTTGGCCATATTATTGTGTCGAATCTATAGGCAATAAAAAAAAAACAAAAAAAATTACTAACGACTTCAATGTAAAAAAAAAAACATTGAAAAGTGCAAAATAACTTTAATTTCGGAAGTCGGTGTTTCTAAATTAGTTTTGTCTCTTCGTTATTTAACACCGACTTCCGAAATTAAAATTCTGCTGTGATCCTATGAGGAAGTTCTGTTCCATAACTTCGAAGTTCACGATTAGATCATAACAATATTTCTATGGGACTAATTTGGAAGCATGACGTTTCAATCAAAAAAATAAATAAACTCAAAATCGGTCCACAATTGACCGAGAAATCGGTGAACGTACATAAAAAAAAACATTCAGCCCAACATAGAACCTCCTTCTTTTTGAAGTCGGTTAAAAAACCGCATTGCACCTTTAGAGTGATAAAGACCTAATCCAAAATTGTAATATTTTGATTTTCAAGTCATAGAATCACTTAAAACGAACATTCTTATCGACTTTTAAAAAAACGAAGTGACCGAAATGTAGCGTAGCTCCTTCACGCGAATATATGCTTGTTTTTTAGAAGCTGATAGGTATTTTATAACTTAAAGGCGAAATATTAAAAAAAATTGGATTAGGTTTCATAAGGTGTGACATATAAGTACTGTATATTGATCCTGGCTAAATACTCTCCGGCACCAAAGAATCAATTAAATGTCTTATTATTGCTAAATGGTCATAATCGCCGACATGTATAATTTGCACCCATGCAAAACTGGGGCGGGTTACTAGTTTCATAGTCATCATAATTTTATGAGCAAATTCCCAAGAAAATATTTATTACTTACCTCAAGGGGTGGAATGTATGAAACCTAAAAACCTTAAATGATACCAAAAAAAAAACAGAACTTATTAAAAAAGATGAAATAGAAGCACGTTAACATAAAAACTCCAATATTAATCGCGATAACGAAACAGCTGCGGTTATCAAAGGACCCGTATTTAAGTGTCATAATCCGATCTCTGTAGATTGTGTGTCGTATAAGATTACAGATATAAAGGTGCTGGAAGTGACAAGGATAATGTTTGAAAGATGTTGTTCGTACAAGTTGGTATGTGTAAATCGAGCCCAGACGCAAATAAAAACAATTTATTTTTTTATTTTATTTATTTTATACTAGTAATAAACACTGTACAAAGGCGGACTTAATGCCCTAGGCATTTTCTACCAGTGGTCGACTAGGGTGGTGCAGATAATATATAACATGGTAGGTGCAACATAGTGGTAAACTAGATTAACAATCCGTTTTGTACCCATTAGAAATCTATTCTTGTCACACCACACATTCATCTCAATATTCTCATCACCGCTACACAAATCTCTTTTCATCCGTCTTTTTAAATACCAAACATTCTGAATTTAACCACAGTATTTTGTATCAAGAACATGCAGATTTAACTTTCAACTTGAGGAGCATTTGTGGCAGTTACCGTTACTTTAAAAATTATATTTAAAGAACTCTTTGTATACTAGCTCGCAATACTGCAGAAGACTTAATCGGACTTAATGGATCTACCATAACTCAACGAATATCATCATACCAAGCAATACCATCATTAGTTTATGCGAAACCCGAAACACGTGTATAATATTTTTATGTAAAGCTACATTAAATAACTAAACTATATCATAAACAAAACATAATATTATAAGCTACGTTACCTGGTTGTCCACATAAATACATGGTCACCGGGCCATCGGAGTGACAGAAGGGGTTGTTTTGATCCTGCACCCAGCTGTGCGCTGGCGCCTAATGCCCGCTATGACCTGTTGTAACCTGTGTTGTACTTAGTGTCGGTGGTGTCCAACTTGTGACCTTTTTTAAATATTTTTTGTAAAAAATCTAACACGGTGTAAAAATTATTGGAATCGATTCAGTTACTGATTCTGAACGAACTATATTCAGGTTTCGCATATACTAAAAATAATGTTGTATAAATTTCACCATCTACACAGTATTTAGACGATGCAAATAATTACTTATAGCCAATTACAGCTCTACCACGTCCATGATTGTTGCTATAAAACCCACCATAGCTATATAAAAATAAACATCTAGAACTTCAACCTGTTGTTCCAATTTCTGCTATCTCATCAATTGCAATCAACATTTTTCCCTGTCTCATCTAGTCAAGGTTACCTTGTGTACTATTGAATACGTCGTATTAATCCGCACCGACCCGGCTAGATCCTTTGATCCTGGCCACAAAGGGAACGCTGCTTACCTGAGCATATTCCACATAACGGATATGGAATTAAACTTGAAGATGTCTCCCTGGTCTCGTGGTATGTGCCGTTATGGTGCCACATATTTTGTCCTAAGTGGAACTATGAAGTGTTCGGGTAATTTATGTTTGTTCGTCACCTTGGGGTCTTGACCTTGAGTAAAATTGTTCGTAATTTTCCTAGTTATTATGATTCTGGCACGGTTTTCAGCCTGATTATAACTGTCAACACTTTTATAATCTTACAACAATCATGCATTTATTTATTTTTATCGTTATTTGCACGAAAACGAAAAAAAGAAATGAAATGGTTTCTTTTGTAGGTGTTATTATCTCCATAGCCTTTTTCGAAGTAACTTGACTTCGGGGTCGGCTTCCAGTCTAAAGGGTGTGGACCTGTGTTTTACAAGGAGCGACTAGGCAGTTGCATCAGACCTCCAAAAACCAATTATTGAGCAACACCTTTCTGGCATCTGACTACCTGTAATGAAAATAAAAAATCTACGAATGACAACCGGGATCAATGGCTATGCGTTTTCCAAAGCACGGGGTGTCAGTAATGTGTTAGATAAATTTAGAAAAGTACATATGAATTGGGCAATTGGTGGCTCGCCGTCCGGTAACCGTTCGGACCGAGCCAAAGTCGTCAGCGGCGCGTACTGTTCCACGCGCGCCTCAAAGATTCAAAGCATTTTATTTCTAATAAACCATTTACAGGCACTTTTGAAATGACAAGAAGTCAGTCAGTCAGAAAAAAATTGATGCACATTCTAAAGCGTAGATCTATGGAGAAGAATGTGCAAGAAGGTGTCAAGGAGATGTCACCAAACCGTAGGGGCCCAGCAGGGTCGAAGCCTACTGGGGCCAAGGGTTTGCTTCTGAAAGGAAGACTCGGCCCTGGTATGAAAGGCAACTAAGGAACAGGAGTGGGTTTTTAGTCAGTAAAGTCTGACACAAGAAGTGCGGGGGATGTCAGTGGATGATTTTCCCAACGACAAAAAAAAAATGAATTGAAAAATTCGCAACCTCATGAATGAGAACTTTGCGCCTGGTCAACACGGCACCATTTGTAGGTATAAGAATAAGAAATCAATCAATCAAGAATACCAAAAAGCTTCTTATCTTAAATGCTGATAAAAGTACAAGCTAAGACTTCCTTCGAGTAACATTTTGTAGGTCCAAAAAAAACGTGA
Source organism: Mythimna pallens (assembly GCA_961205895.1). Taxonomy (NCBI): domain Eukaryota; kingdom Metazoa; phylum Arthropoda; class Insecta; order Lepidoptera; family Noctuidae; genus Mythimna; species Mythimna pallens. Next base: position 23,327,382 of record OY540828.1, on the reverse strand, counting down.
ATGTTATCGTTTAGATACACAGGTACAGCATAAGGTCTTTATTTTTCACGACCCTCGAATCTTTCCCACACGGATACGTAGATAAAACTAAAATAGATTTCTAGTGGAACCGTGGTAAGCTAGACATACTTGATATAATTTCTAGGTCGAGGGACGATATTTTGAAATCGATGAGCTAGCTGCTACAGATCTTAGTCGGATTTAAGAGGGTTTAAAGGGTTACTTCATGTCCCAGATTTATGTGAACCTAGATTTTAATGCACTTTGTTTTTTAGGTGGGATATCATTCTATGATTTATCTCGCTCTGGGGTGGAGATGGAGGCCAGAGTCAGACTTTTATTGACTAAAATTACATCAACTACAGCCGTATCCTTCAATAGCCCTTTGCGTTCTAGGACCACGGGCATTTGGCATCGGCCCTTCAGAGCCCCTACGGTTTGCTGACATTTCTTTGAGGTGCACGTGGAACAGTGCGTGCTGTCGATGACTCCGGCTTGGTTAAGACGGTTACTGGACGACCGTAGCCATTGTTCGTTACTAAAGTTGCTGTCTCCGTACATTCCGCCGGATCATGGCTTAACCCTAACAGGACATTTAGGGTAAATTTTTAATATTTAACATATTTTCATTCATTCCAAACAAATATTTGCCCATTGTTGACCAACTTTTGGCTCTTAAGAGATCGCATACCTTGCTGGGTCTAAGTGGCCACATTTGTTTAGTACCAACTAAGTAAAAGCCAACTAAACAAGGTTCATCACTTTGTAAACATAAAGAATTCAATAGCCACTGTTCACACAATACCGGTATGTACCAGCAGCGGCGGGGACTTATGGGCGGGGGGTCAACAGCTGATCAAGCCGCCGGCATGCACCACCGCGCACTCGCTTAAAGATTCGGCCATCGACGGACATACCGATATATTTAAGTTTACCCAAAATTTTAAAAACCGAATTAAACTAATTTCTTATTAACGAGTCACCCCGACTTACGAGTTGTAGGTCGCGGGTTCATACCCAGCCAGGCGCATTACATTGTGTAATTTATTTCGTGACCACTGCTCTCAAAACGGTCAAGGAAAACATCGTAAGGAAACCGGCATGTCCTAGAACCAAAAATTCGAAGATATGTGCCATCCACCAACCCGCACTGGGTCCGCGTGGTGGATTACAGCCCATTCCCTTTCCTAGAGAGGAGGCCTGAGTCCCAGCAGTGGGAACATTATAAAGCTGATTATGCTATTATGCCTATGAGTCATCTATTATTTAATATCTTAACAGCCACTAATGGACAAAAATAAGAAAAGCAAAGTTCTCTCTAAGTTTTATGAAAGTTAACTAAGTACAATAATAATTTAGGCTGTTATGACGAGTAACGAGCATACCAAAATTATATCACCGCAGAAGAATGGTTTCAGATTCTTTAGAAAGTGGGTTATGCCAGTAATAGTTGGTAGTTTGTAGAAGAGAGACGTATAATTTGTTAAAAGTTTTAGATGAGGAAAATTAATTAATTCAGGCAGATTACCCATAAAATCATTAGTACTTAACCTATCTTAGTATAATCTATGTATACTCGACAACTAACTGAATACTATTATTGTATTTAAAAATACCCACAATAAAAAAAAAACCCTACACTAATTACAACTAACTAAAATCAAACTAAAATATGGCGTCAAAAAACTTTTCCACATCGCTGTCGACTGGTGATGTGCCCAAAAGACTCTGGCAGCATTGCGACGCTATATGGCAGTGCTTACCCTCTGTCCAAGGTAAAAGCTAGCCCTTGGGTCACGCGAAGTGTCAACTAGACAACAAACTTAAATAATATAATGCTTAACTAACTTCGTCACCTTCCGAACACATCTGGCAACAGTACAAGCACTGCACGCTGGTGCCCATTAGGTGACCTTCAGTCTTACTAACAATAACGCTCAGAAGAATGTTGTCGCCGCCCCGCATCCGACGCAGTAGTGAAGCGGATATTTTCTACTTATCTGTCTTTTTTACTATATTAGTTAGGTTTGTAGTTTATTAATTAGAGTACATATTTTATATTTGTATTATATATATTATATATTATGGTTTATTACTATTTATATCTATTCTTGTATTCGTCTTCTCTCTCTCGTTTAATGCACCTACCACTATTTTTCTATGCATCACCCAAAGGTTGACTGGTAGAAAATGCCTAAGGCATTAAGTCCGCCTCTGTACTTTTTTGTGCATAAAGCATTTAACAAATAAATAAACAATTTTAACCACCGTTTTGAGAACAACAGCGGTGATGAATTTTTACACAAAGTAATGGCTGGGTTCGAACCCACAGCCTTCAACTCGTTAGTCGAGGTCGTTACCACAGGGCCACACATGGTAGACAAACGTACAAATGGTATTATAGTGTGATGTGATTAGGTAAATGGTTCAACTGTTTGTACTACATACTTTCATTAAAAAATTAACACTCCATTTTCTTCCTAAAATACTTATCACAAATTTGATGTACGATGGTTGACAATGTATACCATATTTTTCTTAACATCATAGCCGAGAGATGTCCACTATTGGATATAAGTGGCAGGACATCGATCTACCATTTGGGAGACTTACTAAATCAACTAGTAAGCTGTCACCATTCTAGAACGTTTTGGCACCGTCGGCCATTCGTTCTGCGAACTTTGTACCCTGCTCATTGCTTTTCACTTTTGGTAATACGGGTTGTAACCCATAATGATGGAGGCGGCCGATCGCGTGAGGCAAAGGTCCTCACGCTCCAACCGCCGCCTGGATTCCGATCCCGATTTCCGGCCACCGTAGGCGTGGGCTTGCGGACGGCGAGCAATGTGTGGCTCGCCTTCCGATCGTCCGGTAACCGTCCGGACCGGGCCCAAGTCGTCGACGGCACGCACTGTTCCACGCGCGCATCAAGGAGATGTCAGCAAATCGTAGGGGCCCAGCAGGGTCGAAGCCTACTGGGGCCATGGTTAGTGTGAAAGTGAAACCCTGGGACGAAGGCAAAGAAGGAACAGGAGTGACTTTTTAGTCAGTAAAAGTCTGACACTATCTCTCGCTCCGCCCAAGAGCGCGATTTGTCATAAGATGATTTTTCCCTCCAATAAAAAAAAAACCCAGTACAAGCCACCAAGAAAATTGATTTTCAAACACCTTTTAGATCTTTCATTGCAGTCATGTCAAGTTAGATGTACGGCTGATCAAGATTTCAATCAGCCTACCATAACAGGCTTTCAACATTGAATTAACACTCAATGTCATGAACCCAGACCAAAAACGAATCTCGCCCTTTTATGTCATATCGATGGACCCAATCTTTAAGCATTATTTTGTCCAGTGATCCAGAAAATTTGCTTTTAGGAACTTTGCGACGTGGCATAAAATATTTAATCGAAAATAATCTCTACAGACTAATCGAGCTGGTTTAGGAGCTGAGGAAGCACCAATTCACAGGGTACTTCAATTTTAAGGCTTTCCGTGATGATGAGAAGAGTCTTAATTTCCAATTTATAAACAGTTCTTGCAATATCTCTTGGTAAACAAGCAGTAAGGCCTTCCTGCTCATGTGCTGGAATTATTCCAGCAGGTAAATTACATAGCGCAACCATAGACATAGTAAATAGGTACTATATATATATATATTTTTTTTTTAAGGTCAGAAAGTCATTTAATGACATCCCCTACGCTTGGGCGGAGCGGGAGGTCATGTCAAATTTTTGCTGACTAAAAACCAATCCTGTTCCTTCGTAGCTTTTTATACCAGAGCCGAGTCTTCCTTGCAGAAGCAGACCCTTGGCCCCAGTAGGCTTCGACCCTGCTGGGTCCCTACGGATTGCTGACATCTCCTTGAGGCACGTGTGGAACAGTACGCCCTCGACGACTTGGGCTCGATCCGGACGGTTACCGGACGGTCGGACGGCAAGCTACCCATTGCTCGCCGTTCACAAGCCCGCATCTACGGTGGGAAGAAATCGGGATCGGGATCCCGGCGGAAGGGGCGTGAGGGCCGCTCTTTCACGCGTGCTAGTGTAGCCTCCTCCTTTCCTAACATTACTGCTTCGTATATGGAGTCGACCCCCTGCCACTCCTCCTTGCTTCGGACCATGGCCTGTCCCAAGGCGCGGCGCGAGAGATCGTTGCCGCCGATCTCCCCCACATACATATTTGACATTACGGCACGGTTAGCACAGTGATTAAATGATTAGCTGCTGCGCAGCGTATCGCGGGTTCGATTCCCGCAAAGAACAAATTTTTGTGTGGCCTATAAATTAGTCGTTGCGAGTCTGGGTTACAATAATACAAAAATAATTTCCGTGTATTTCCGTTTTTTCTGTAGAATGCGCTTCCTCTTGACATCAGGATGGCCACCAGTCAGTATGCATTTAAGCGGAAGTTGCGGCTTTATTTTCTACACAAATAGCGGAGTAGTATCAAAAATTCTTTTATAAATAATACACCTATATTTATAATGTAGGTTTATAATATATTAAATATATATGTATGTTTATTTTAAATTTAAACATTTGTTCCCTTGTTTTCTTATTAGTATTTTCTCCGTCTACTGTTTGTTTTTCTTTAAATAAATAAAATAAAATTAAAATGTATATTCATGATTATTATTTACATAATCTGTAGTTTAAAATTAAATAAAACGACGTCACAAATTTACAATTCCAACGTATCGGTCCCACGAGAGGACCGAACGAGTCGAAACGTAAACTGACAGACGGATAGACATTGCCTTGCTTTTTAAATATCCCAACGAATTCAATTTTAGTAGGGATTACTAAAATAGAACCTACTGGGAATTAAAATGAATTATGTATCACTTGTATAAAGCTGGAATGCAGTATTGTCCAAAAAAGTTACCACGGCCGGCAAAAAGCAACTGAAGGAACACAGGTGAGGTTTAGTTAGTAAAGGTCTCACCCTCCTCTCTCAACCCAGAGTGGAAGGAGTTATTTACTGATTCTTCATCATCATTATCATTTCAGCCGAACGATTTATTTATTTAATCAATTAATTACAACGGTTAAACAACCAATTACAGTAATTAAACAAAAAGTTTTAAGTTATAAACAACATATACTTACATCAATTCCTCTCACAGTACTTCTGACATACCAATAAAATCATCTACCATTCATCTGCAAACAGATCGTTTGTTGGATAAGAATCCAAGAGATCATTTAGTGTAGCCAAAATGCAAGGTATTGGAGACTGCGCACGGGCGACAGTGTGACATTGAGGCACAGCAAATATTCTGTGCTTTTTGCCGCGGCAGTAATTGTCCGGGACAAAGAAACACGCTAGTACAGTAAGCAGATCAGGCGCGTCAATAGTGCCACGGAGCATCTTGCAGTCTATGGTTAGCTGATCGTCTCGCAACCAGTGCACTCCCACGACTCTCATCAGATCGTCTTTCCACCTTATGGAAGGCCTTCCAACGGTGTGGCCACTCCAGAACCTTTCGGCTCTATCGACCATCTGTTCTACGAGCAATGTGCCCTTGAGTTTGCCAATTCTTCTCTTCAATTCTTAAGTTTGCGACCTCGTTTCTCCTGCAGATATCTTCATTCCTGATGCGATCACGCAAGGAAACTCTGACCATAGCTCTTTTCATTGCCCTTCGGGTGATTTTAAGCCTTCTTTGATTTTTCTTCTTTAATTACAGTTTTGAGTCGTTTGAGGTCGAAACGCTTAGGTAATAGGGTCCGAGTGCGACGCGCAATCGGACCTTTTCAAGGAAATTTTACACCATCTGATCGACACATGGTATACCTAGGCAAGATACCAGCTTGATTCGCTCATCACACAAACAATTTACCTGGGTGGGAAATGAATCTATGACCTCCGGCATAGCAGTCAGGGCTACTAACCACTAGATCAACAGGCCAGTCACACTTGTCGAGTTAAAACTTCTAAATGTTGAACATTGATTCCGAATTGCTAGCCTATCGGTTTTCTATCGGATACATATCGGATAGCGTGCGTTGGAATTGCACAATTTAATTCTGTCAAACCCGTTCGATCATCGGAGGAGTAGATTTCCCAGTCGGAGTCTGTGTTTTCAGATAGCTTAAACCTTTCTTCTTTAAGTCAAGAATTAATTGGTTGGGTACTTCTAGGCAAGTGTGCTTTATCATTGCAAACATTCATCGCTTACTATCAGATAACATAGTGGTCAAATGCGAAGATTATTAGTATTAGTAAAAAAAAAAACTGCAGCACATTAAAGATACTGCAAATTATACAGAGAAATAATGGCGCTTTTTACAAGTACGTATACCTATGTTACTCAGTGATACAGTAGTCTATCTAATGTGGTCTGGTTTCCGCACTAAGTCCTTTTCGGACCATTGTGCGTAAGCCATGGCGGCCTTCACTCCAACCAGCCCACCTCACTCCAGAAACAGATGAGTCTTTTCAGGTTGCTAAGGGCATCTATGAGTGAATTCGGTGCTCCTAAGGTTCGTGTTCATTGACGGCTGTGCACTCGAGGAGCACGTGCGCAACAGTTTCCTCTGACTCCATACATCCTCTGCACAGAGGAGTATCCGTGATATTCATTGTGAAGAAGTGTTTGTTCAGTAAGCAGTGTCCAGTGATGGTCCCAGCCACCAGACGCAGGCTATCTCTGTCCAAACGCAATAGGTTTCTGGTTAGGGTGATACAGTAGTATCATACTGGTTAATTTAAAAAAAAAATAGATTCAGCTGTTTTCGAGTTTATTCATTACAAACAAAAACATAAAAATCCTAATCTTTCCTCTTTATAATAATAAATAGTATACATATAGATATAATAAAGCTCAGTTAAAAATGTACAACATTAGTGCAAGTAAAATCATTAAAAAATTCAGAATTTAAAACAGGCTTTATAAAACATACGAAAAATCCATAAAATTTTCCTTCAATATCGTTAACATAAACCTCGACATCGATTTCTTGCCAGACATTCTATTAAGCGTATCACGGCAATTTTGGCAGCTCCCAATACGTGCGACACAATATTATGGCGCTAACCTTCACCTCTATGTACTTGATCCCATAGAACTAGGAATCATCTTGGCGGCCGTTGTTAGAGGTGACATTGTCAACACTTTTCATTAAATCATGCGTGTCACTACTAACACGCACTACATTCGTATCTACGATATAAATAACGCGTAGAATGTAAAAATTTATATTAAAAATGGGCAAGTGCGAGTCAGGGGTTCGTAAAAATTTACCTATGAAATCAATTCAATTTTCGAATTGAGTTAAGAATATTTTTTTCGAATCGAAACTGATTTTTTCCTATATTTGTGCTATGAGACTATGCTTCGTGCAAAATTTCAGGATTCTAGGTCAACGGGAAGTACCCTATGAATTTTGATTCCCTTGACAGTGTCGAAATACACGTTATGTGACATAAACGGCCGTATCTTTTTTTTTCGTTAACTCAGAAGTTTGTTTTTTTTTACAGCTTCAAGGGACCACAGACCTGAGAATATGGTTTTAATTTCAACTCGATACCTCCACATGTTCCCAAAATAAAGGGTCTTGATAGACAGTCAGACAGACGGACAGACAACAAAGTGATCCCATAAGGGTTCCATTTTTTCCTTTTGAGGTACGGAACCTTTAAAATCGTTAGATATGCCATACCCAAATCTATCTGAATAAAAAAAATATCCGTACCCGTAACCGAAACCAATTAAGTTTCGGATAAAAGTGAAGTCTAAACGACCCTTTACGACAGGTTTTTATTTAAAAACAAAAAAAAATGATAATGTGGACTAGAAATAAAAGTCAAATCTTGCTATTGGTATTTCACTTTTATTATTTTGACATTATAATATCTATAATGTCAAAATAATAAAAGTGACCAAATAATTTCATATTCGTAACCGTTTCCAGAGGCGGTATAATATTATTCTTATATCTATATCCAGATCCGAAATTTTATATCCCTGATCTAAAGACCCAAATACAGAATATTGCAGAAACTTTTGTTGTGGACATCAACTTATTGGGAGGCTTGAATTCTTCACTTCACTCAGGTTTCTATATTAACTCCCTCGCAGTACTCAGTAGTTCATTACATAAATTCCTCGCTGCGTTCGGGATTAAAACTTAGCAACCTTTGTTTCGCTCGGAATTCGACATGCCTCCCATGACTTTAAGACATTGTTTTATTCCCTTGTTTTGTAAGCTTTGAAAACAGTTCATGGGTCGTGGCAGGAGTGTGCTCAACCCACTTCTACCTACTACTACTAAAGATTGTCTCTAAATACTGCCGCGTGTGTCAATTCAGTACTCTATGCTCGATTGTAAGTGCCTCCTCACACAAGACGACAACGGTTGACGATAAGAGTAACGCTTAGTTCAGACGCGTATCACACACATAATCTGTTTCAAGTTCCGTTGTAGTGAATTTTGTTGAGTGAGACAACTATATTTTGTCTTTTGAGTATTGTTCGCTATGTAATAGATGGCCACCCATCCATGGACCGACCGCAGCAAGGGTTGCTTAACCTCGAAGAGTGATCTATGCGGCTGTTATTATTTAGCATCGAGCTCCTCGAAAAGGAAGTAAAAATTCATATAGTAGATTAAACAAGTATTTACATCATATAAATCTGCCTGATGAATTTATCGAGAGCCTCTCATCTGGACAAGAGTTGCCATGGTCAACCTGGAAAACTTTTAAGAGAGAACAGACTCCGCAACCAGGTTAGGCCTAGAAAAGAATTTCCACAAGTGGGACATGACTATTTCTTTAAGATATTTCTTCATACCTTTACTTCGCATCAAATAAACGCTTCCTAAACTAATAGATACTGTATAAACTGAACTTACTCAATTCTCTCCACTTCGTTTTCATCGAGAAAAATATTGGAAAAATATTTACCGTGGCTTTATCGTGTTAAAATGTTCACGGATGAATCTCGTTTACAGGGAACGCTTGTATCAACTTATTCGATTCTTGTTAAGGTGGCAAAGTCAATTTTAAGACGTTGCCTTTTGGTGATAGGCTGTGTATTGAGTTAAGGTGCTGTTCTGTGGCGTGCAGCGCTTCAGCGTTATATTTTATCGTACTGTGTATATATATATATATGTGTGTGTAAAATAAATGTTTTCTTTTTTCCTTTGCGTATTTTAGAATGACAATATGACTGTTTGGATCGATTTTTGTTCGTATTTTTGTGTATGAGAAAATGAGTTAAGGTAGCGTATAAGCTTTGATTATAGACTTGTCTAGATAGAGCAATGCAAACATACGATGCACTAAAATTGTCCCCAAATTGCGTGACATGTGTAGGAATGTGTGCCTCACGGCTGCACCAAACAGGCCCAATTCAGCAAAAATCTGAAACCCAAAATATTAGAAAAACTAAAATAAAAAATTATTTAGTGCATGACGTCTTGGGTTTATTTATTTTTTTTTGTAGGTATAGATAAGTTATTATTTACTGATCAAATAAATAATGTAATTTTTAAAATAATAATATTCTCCTGATCGGAAGATGATGTAATGATATTTGTATTTTGTCTCCCATAGTTTCGCCAAATCTCCCTAGTAATAAACTGACAACACTGGCTAATTGGAATAACATACAAAAAAACGAATAAAAAAATCGTGTTTTCTATAATAATAGTGGTTAAATAACAAAATTTACCGATGAAAAGTGATCTTAGTGTTATTATTATATTGTTTTTCCACATAATTACGGCATAGTCTGACAGCACAAACCAATTATGATAATAACAAAAAAAAAAAATATTTTTCGTGAGCACATTATCCTTAGTTGTTTCAAATGACACTGACGTAAAGAAGAAGCGAGTCTACCAATTTTAGTAGACTTTATTTGGGCCGTTTAGTACGGCCAATGTGGCATCTAGACAAGTATATAATCAAAGCGTATAAGTCAAAGTCATGTGTTAAAGTAAGATTTTCCTGAAGATATACGTTCTGGTTTTCCCTTACCCAATCTTTAATTTGATTCAAGTGTTAGCGATTTTTATGAATAGTTACATACACTGTGATTATTTTCTGTATTAAAAACATTAAAATGTATTTTCTTTTGCACTGACAACTAGAAAGAACAGTAACTTGACAGATCAGCGTTATGACAGTTACAAAGGCTTATAAAATAACGCGTTGCGCTGTTTTGACACAGTCCCAAAGAGAATAGTAAATATACGAGTACACACTCCATTTTTCAGTTTTCGGGGTATGCAACATCTCAGAGTATGTGCTACTATACATGTATGGAATACTGCTCTCATCTTTGGGATGGGTCTGCCAAATACCAGCTTGATGCTCTGGAGTCGATTGAGAGGCGAACCAGGAGGATCATCGGTGATGATGCACTTGTCGAATCAAAACTCCAAAGCCTTGAGCATCGACGCCGAGTTGCTGGCCTGTCGGTTTTCTATCGATTACACTTCGGGGAGTGTGCGTTGGAATTGCACAATTTGATTCCACCAAGTCCGTTCCATCATCGAACCACTAGACGTACGGCGTTGCGCCATCGGTACATGGTGGACATCCCACCCATACGTACAAAGCGTTTTGGGAACATATTCATAATGCGTACAACTAAAGAGTGGAATTCCCTGCCGGAGTCTGTGTTCCCTGATAGCTACAACCTAGGGGTCTTTAAGTCAAGAGTGAATAGGTTACTTCTAAGCAAGCGTGCTCCATCTTCGGCCACATCATCGCTTACCATCAGGTGTGATAGTGGTCAAACGCGAGCCTATCAATAATAAAAAAATAAATAAATAATAAAACATATAATTATTATTAATTTCAACTGGTATTGATTGATGATGTTTGTAATAATTGTGTGCTGTCAAGGCAAAAGTATAGAGGATGTGTTACCCGTTTTGGCCGTTTTATTTAAAACCTTCCCGCTACACTACAAATAGTATATAGTAAATATAAATATGTTTTTTTTTATGAGAAGGACAGTGACACAAAGATTGAAAAAAAATTTTTGACGACTTCCTACCTTCAAAAAGAAACCAAAAAAAGCAAAGTGTAATTTTATTATAAAGCTGTGACAAGAACCCCAACATTGTCTAGGTGTCGAACGATTTCCTCATCCTTTCTGCATTATTACCTACAGCAATCAAACACGACATTTCGAACGCCAGTTCATGAAACATCAAGCATTCTGAAGCTTCGTGCACCCCTCAATAATGTAGCTATACTTCATCTATCAACGAACAACAACTGAAACATATACATACATACATACATTTCAGTAATCCGTGACCTTTATACATTTCTCATTATGGCGTCATGCTATTCGATACACCACTTAACATTGAATCAAATGACCCGAGTTCACGCTCCAGAAACCATAATTCCTAATTAAATCAAGATAAAACAACCTTTTAATTTGAATAAAAATATTTTAGTTGGTATTTAGTGGTTTTTGTTGTGACTACATTAAGGCTGTAGACGTATGGAGCAGTTTGAACGCTAATTAATTTGGATGACGGAGACCACAGCATCGAGATGAGCTAGACACGGCATTTCGTAATAAGCAAGCATGTCAGAAACCAAAACCGGTATGTCCTAGAACCAAAAATTTGAAGACATGTGACATCTACCAACCCGCACTGGGCTCGCGTGGTGAATTACGGCTCATTCTCTCACCTAGAGAGAGGAGGCCTGAGTCCCAGCAGTGGGAACATTAAAAGGCTGAATATGCTTATGCTTATGCTTAAGCATGTCAGTGTCATCGTTTACCGTCACCACCGTCTGCGAAACAATAATGCGATTGAAGGAGGTGGTTGGCACTTTGATGTCGAGAATATCCTCACGACCCAGTGCTACCGCAGAAGATGCTCCGGGCGTTGGGTGTCGCAGGGTGATTGCCGGCTACTGTAGATGCAGGCTCATGTCAGATAAGGACTCAAGCCAAGTTGTCGGCGCGTTGTGTTCCACTCGCACCTTAAGGAGTTGTCAGTATCTGAAGGGGTCAAGTTGGGCTGATGCCTGATTATTCGAGAGCTACCGTGGCTCGTGATAGGTGGGTTAGTTAATAAAATTATGACATTCTCTCTCGTTCCATCAAGAGCAAGAGTAGTCACTGTTTTTTTTTTGGTGGGAAAATCATCTAATGACAAATCTTGCTCTTTAGCGGAGCGGGAGATAGTGTCGGACTTTTACTGACTTTAAACCTACTCCTGTTCCTTTGTTGCTTTCGTCCCTGGGCCCCGGGTTTCGTTTTCACACTACCCATGGCCCAAGTAGGCTTAGCCCCCTTGCTAGGCCCCTACGATTTGCTGACATCTGCCTGAGGCGCGCGTGGAACAATACGCGCCGTCGACAACTTGGGCTCGGTCCGGACGGTTACTGGACGGTCGGACGGCAAGCTACCCATTGCTCGCCGTCCACTAGCCCGCATCTACGGTGGGAAGAAATCGGGATCGGGATCCCAGCGGAAGGGGCGTGGGGACCGTTGCCTCACGCGCCATAGTCATTTGATAATTTCCTGCTGAAAATAAAAAAAAGGATGACGTTTTACAATGATTCCGATGTGAGACAGGGATAGCAATATACGGCCTAGATAACTCCGTCTTTTAGGTCTGTATCTCTCAGTCCGTCGATTCTGTAGTCTGCATCAGCGACGCATTTACAGACCGCTCGCTCGCAAACCTTTTGTTTCCAGCCCCCCCGAAACTGAATTGTTGCTTCGTATTGGACATTCCTATTCACTTCCGAACAATTACTGTCCATTGAGATTCTGAAGCGTATCGACTAAGAATTCGACACTGGTTTATTTGATGGTGATATTCGTTATATAAGTACGCAGAATGGAGATTGCATGTAAATGTGCAACTGGCATGTTGGTCTAGTGGTTAGTGGCCCTAAATGCTATACTGGAGGTCGTGAGTTCGAGGTACACCCAAGACCAATGTTTGTGTGATGAGCATGATCTATTGTTCTGTTTTATTGACTTCTCCGACAAGCATACTATTTCTATTGCGTCTAAAATGTCACATACGGTAGCAGCCTGCCGCGTTTCTCACGCGAAGTTATCGCTCCGAAACAGCACGCGAAGTTTTATAATCAATAGCTCCGACTTTTACGTAATAAAGTCTTAAGACCATCCATGTGGAAGAAACGTGATATAACCCCTGTATTCCTAAAAGGGATAGGCAGATCTGTAGTCCATCACACTCTTCTCAACCACTGCATTTCTTTTTTTTTGTGTAGGTAAATCATTAAATAAATTTACTCGCTTCGGTTGGAACTAGAGGGAGAATCAAGGTGCCATTTGGACCTCGGCTGCAGGCTGTGGATGAAAGCTGCGAATGCAGGTTACACACGCATGACATGCAGCCGTTGCCTGTATTCGAAGCTAGGACTGATTCCGAGGCTGACTGCACGTGCTGCCAGTAGCAAATCTACGATTCAATCCAGTATGAGCGCTATCGGCTCTGAGTAGCGTTTATTTAGGACTTGTTTAAACAGGTTGGAGTGACGTCACTATGTGCGCATCGACTTGCAGCCGCAGCACTACAACCGGTCTGCGACCAGCTGAGGCTGCAGGTCGCGGCAGCACTTGCAGCCGAAGCTCGGCAGCATGGGCGGCCGCAGCCGCGTTCAGAATGGTTTTCACAAAAATCCATACTACGACGTAGACAATCAGTCGTGCAGCTGCAGCCGACTTCGTGCAGCCGCCGCATGTGCTGCCTGCATCAGCAGTATGCAGCCAAGTTTCGAATGGAACTTTCAGACTTTGATTTCTTTACCAACCGTGTTCATACAGTTGCCCTTTGCATTGCAGAGCTGCCGTGACTCTTAAGAATAATCTCTTAGTCCTGGCAGTTATGATTTGGATAGTGATCTTTCTGCTCTTGCTCGCCGTCCACAAGTGTCAGCACATGCGTCCTGTTTCCAGAAAGTTACAACTTGAGGTATTTAAATCAAGACTGAATAATAATTATACTTCCAGTCAAGTGTGTTCCATCGTCGACCATATCTTTGCTTACTAGGTGAGACAGCGATCAAGCGCGTGCCTATAAAAAAATAAGAACAAAAAAGTAAGGCAATAATACTTCAACTACAACTCTTCATTATTATTACGCTACATTGACAGCTTTACTACAGATAAACAAAAATACGTTTCGGTGTTGCCACCGAAACGTGTTGACTAATTGTGCTGGCAACACCGAAACATCGTTGCTATAGATTGATCGCAATGAATAATCGAATACAAAATAACTTAAATAATATTCTTTTTTTTTTATTCTTGATTACAAAAACTGAGTAAATAATTTGATAACGTATCAAAACCTAACAATAATGAATCAACTCAAAAACTGTTAGACCAATTTAAACAGCACTAATGACGTACGTACATAATGGCGTTGTGAAACCTTTAAATATTAACCGATTATGGTGATTTTTGGTATATGAACACTGTGAGTAGTACCAAGAATTCAAGCAAAGTGAAATAAAAATCGATAATTAAAAAATACATGAAACACACTAACGTGCGTAAAGCTGGCACAACCTAGTGTAATATATGACCAGCCCATCACCATCGTTCAAGCACAAACTTGCACAGGCTGCTTATAGAAAAATCCTGATAACAAAACCCAACAGCACTTTGCTTGACCTGGGAATCGAGCCCAGGAGTTTGCGCTGACACCACTACACTAATGAGGCTGTTAAGAAAAGCAATTAAGAACAAATTAGACACTAATGATTTTTCATTAGGGAGCTTTGTGGCACCTGTGATTAAAATTATGAGATTTTGTTCGATCCTTCTCGGGGTGAAATTTTATTACGATATAATTGGAAAAGTGATGTTAGGTTTATTAAAACGAGTCTTGCTGACGCTGATGTGTTTAATTAGGAGTGATAAAGGTGCTTTATTTTATATACAACGACGTGTTTAAGTTTAAGTTCAAATTGTGTTCATTTGAACCGTACATTTTGTACGCATATGACAGATAATAAACATTAAAATAGTAACAAAACTATCACCTACACTAGAACTGGTATACTGTCTTCATAACTATTAATTGATCCCGGACTTTTGGAAGTCGTACACGAGGTCAATGTCATGCCCTCTTATTCCATACGAACGAGGTCCGGACGTAAGAGGTTGCCATCACCAATCGCCTCTATGAGGACATAGCCCTCTTAGAGGCGATTGGTGATGGCCTAAGCGAGGCAGATCTCCATTGTGTTTTCCTGTTGATTCGCATAATGGTAACACCCGAGTGGAGGCATTGTATTACATATCCTATCCATCTAAACCTTCCTCATGTATTAGTCTTCTTATTGGTGAAAACCGCATAAAAATCCGTTCTCTCGCTCTCGGGATCGAATCGGGATCGGGATCCCGGTGGCTGGGGCGTGAGGGCCGAGCACTCGCACTTGCACGAGCGGCCTCCTCCTTTGCTAACATTACTGCTTTGCAGAAGGAGGCGACCGCCTGCCACTCCTTCTCGCTCCGGACCATGGCCTGTACCAAGGCCCGGCGCGAGAGATCACTGCCGCCGATCTCCCCTACGAGGACACGGCGGTGCTTTGCCCAAGCGGGGCACACCTCTACCGTGTCCTCCAGGCGGTCCACACAATGGTGACACCCGGGCGTTACTTCCACACGATTCCGATGCAGGAACTTCCCGAACTGACCATGTTCGGTAAAAACCTGCGTCATGCGGAAGATGAGTACGCCGTGACGTCTTTCCAGCCACTTCTCAAAGAGGGGACTTACCGTCATAATTATGGCATGCCCAGCATTGGGTTGCAGCAGTTGTTGTCGTCATTTCACCATGAGACCCCGCCGGAAAGACGGTAGGTATGGCACGATGAAAAGCATAGGATAGTAGGACTAGGTGGGTTCTGCAGGAATTAATGTGGCAACGTTTTCAAATGAAATAAGTTTCATATCACGATCATTTTTTACTCGAAATTGTCTGTATATGAATAATCATCATCATCATCATTTGATGGATTTTACAGGATTTAATCAGGAGATTATTTCCAGCTTGAAAATCTGTATAAATCATCCCTGAATCCTACTAGCCTATCTCCAGACATAACACGATCGTAATAATCAAACCCAATGATCCATATAATACGTTATTTAACTAAACAGATTACCCGTATCATTATATGAGACGAATCAAGTGTGAGGTTGTGTGAGAGGGCATTCAAAATTAGATGCCTATTCAGTCTGCTACGTGGTTGGCTTGGATAAGGCCAATTATGTGGAGGAGGTAAGGAAATAAGAAAATATCGTAAGTTAGTGGTTCGCTAAGCATGATGATTTCAAATTGATCTTAACGGTAAGATTTTTTGACATGAAGGCGTTATACGATAGGTTTTGATGACAGTTTCGCCACAGTCAATGTTATGATTGCCGAAAAACCAAACGTCTAATGCGATGATTGACGTTTGCATGACGAAAACCTAATGGCGATAAAATTCCATCATGATTTATGCAATTGATTGACGCTTGCATGACCGTGTACTGAATGTCAAATAGGTACGTAGGGCTTTTTTGTTTAGAGCAGTGGTGGGCCTGTGGTAACGGCCCCGACTTACGAGTTGTTGGTCGCGAGTTCTAACCCAGCCAGGCATATTACTTTGTGTAATTTACAAGTATTTCATCACCACTGCTCTCAAAACGGTGAAGAAAAACATGGTGAGGGAATCGGCATGCCTTAAAACCAAAAATTCGAAGACATGCGACATCCACTACTGGGTTGTGGATAATTTTAACAAATGTTACTTTTACATAAGTGAAACTACTTTAGTCATGAACATGAACAAACATTATATTGATACAGATTACAACGCCTCTCTTACACAAAAGTTGGTTAAAAAATGAACAAATAATATCTCTATATTTGTGGGGAACACTGGTGGCACTAACATGGCACTTGAGCCTGGAGGTTATCGGATGTTTACGTCTGGGCTCAGGGTGGAGCAGCACGAGTACTTCAAAACCGTCACCACGGCGACCACCATGGCGATCCCGTGACGTCAGCCAGCACTCCAACGTCGTCGCTGACTGTGATGCCAATCCTGTGCCTCTACCCTTACACAGCACAGCGATCGACAACAATAATTAAATCATTCCTTCTCCTAGAGAGGAGGCCTGAGTCCCAGCAGTGGTGACTCAGGCCGCAGGTAAGGGTTGATTATGCTATGCTATTTTTTTGAGGCAGGAAATCGTCAAATTACATAGATAAATTACACCCAGACTCAGAACAAATTCATGTGCTCATCACACAATTATTTATCCTGGGTGGGAATCGAACCCACGACCTCTAGCATAGCAGTCAGGGCCACTAACTACTAGACCTGTTGGTCTACTGGCCTGTTGGCCAGTCAATATACCGTGGCGCATTAATACAAAAGCTGAAATAATAATCACCGTTATAAATAAACCAATATACAACCACGAGTGAGCTGGCAATTCCTTAATGCCTTACAAAACATCTTCACAAAATCACTTTCCCGTCTCCTACAAACTTAAACGGCAAGCAACGGCATGAACGATGAGAAAAGCTATACAATATCGTGATTATTAAGCGAAAGTGCAAACAAAACGTTTTAACATTCCACTAATGAGTCCACGGATGAACGATGCCTGACGAACAAAAGACTGTGATGAAATACAAAACGGGAAAATGGGTTGCTCCTGGTTAGGTAGTTTTCTATTGGGTAACAGAGACACAAAAGAGATAATAATGTAAGCCAAGTGAGATTCATGACAAAGAGTTTTTTCCCCACTTTACACCCCCTTAAATAATTATTTATATTCATATTTATTTATTGCCAACTTATACTTACAGTTTACACTACACATATAAATTACAGGCACACATTAATAGCGATAATACAACAATTTTTTTAAAAAAAAAACATCTACATAATAATAATGTCAAAAAAAATAATAATAATTAAAATCATGTCAAAAATTATATGCCAGATGAAAGATTAAAAAAAATAAAATAAATAAATAACAATACTAATACCGAAGACTAATATAAAAAAAAAGAAAATTAAAACTTACAATAATATGTCAAAAATTTCATTGAGTTTCACAAGAGGATTGAATTTCCAAAAACCTCTCCTTAGTGCTTATCTACGTCATAAAAGACAGACTTGTGCAAACGTGAGTTTTATTAAATTTGAAACCCGAAATACGTATCAGTATTTTTAGGCAAAGAATATTTATACAAAATTAAATCTAAAACAGAAACAAAGAATTCAATAAATACTTAATTTCGCAAAACGTACCTTTAATGTGAAGTTTATTTGAATAAGTCAATTCAAAAATAGGTACACTCAAAGCAACCCGTTTTAAAAAACTACAATTTCATACTTTAACCTCTATTATATTTCTAAATATATATAATATACATATTTTAAATTACACCCAGGCACAACAAACTATCGTGCTCATCACAGAAACATTTGTCTTGGATGAGAATCGAACCCACGATCCCCGACATAGCAGCCAGTGGAACTAACCACTAGACCGACAGGCCAGTCGATCCTACATTGTTTATTAGTAATAATAATAATAATAGTGGTTTATTGTTCAGGAAAAAATACACTTTACATCAAACACTTCACTGGTCTCCACACTAGGATTCTCTGTGTCGTGGAGACCAGTCTTTTTCATCATTGTTCAAGAAGAAATAAAATAAAAATGTATGTATGTATTATCTCCATTATACCCTCGAGCGCCGGTTGTATATACGTCTGTACAACTTGGATGGCCTTGAAAAACGCTTACTCATCGTTTTGTACACACGTTTGTACGATTTTTTTAGCCAATTTTTTTTTTTAACTTTGTTTTTCCTAGAATTTTTTTTTTTTGCTGATTTACGTAAAAACGCGCAATGACATAATAATAATACCCCTGGGGCGCCCGAGGAGAATATTACACACTCGGCAAGTACATAACAAGAACATGACTAAACGAGCAGGAGCCGGCTCGTAGAACCTCGACATAACTAGTGGTCTGTCACGGCGGGCCTACTCTAGGACATTTCATTGTTCAGCAGTAGCACTGGGTATGTGCCACGATTGTACGATTCAATAAAAACTAACAATCCGGCAAAGTTTAAACTTGTCAATCAAGTCGAAACTTAGCCGCAAACAACAAAATTATCGATTGGAAACTAACCTAAATGTTTTTAATAAAGAACAAACGAGTGTCCACAATCCAGCATCAATGACAACTGTTTTGTGTTTTCTGATAGCTTCAACTTAGGGGTCTTTAAGTCAAGAGTAAATAGGCTGCTTCTAGGTAAGCTCCATCGTCGACCACATGATCGCTTACCATCATTTGAGATGGTGGTCAAACGCTAACCTATTATTAATTTAAAAAATAATCTCATAAACCGCTTAATACAGAAATGCTTGGTGTCGTAACAAAAATGAGTAGCGGTGGCGCAAAACTCGACCGAGACATGACCATGCCCCTCTGTGAAGATTGCACGGCTAAGAAGAAAGGATACGGCAGTAATAACTTGTTTTTTTTTTCGTAACTAAATCTACGCGTGGTACCCATCTACCTAAATATAACATCAACGATACAGGAGCATTTCCTGGTGAGGGGTAACGTTTTTTTATTCAAAAAATAAAAGTACTCAGTATTCGTTATCTAGCTCTTCAATGAAAATATATGTCACTGGTGTTCGAGGAAAAGTCTTCATCATAATTTCAGCCGAAAGACATTAGACATTCATTGGCTTCCTTCAAGTGTCACCAATACGAACGGATCTGTGCTTCTTACATCCATCGGATTCTTATTGTGACTGGCCTGTTGGTCTGGTGGTTAGTGGTCCTGACTGCTATGCCGGAGGTCATGGGTTCAATTCCCACCCAGGACAAATGTTTGTGTGATGAGCACGATCATTTGTTCTGTATCTGGGTGTAATTTATCTATATAATTATGTATGTATTTAGAAATATATAAGTATGTTTATCAGTTGTCTAGTACTCATAACACAAGCTCTGCTTGGGAATAGACGACGTTATGTGAAATGGAATATTATTATTATTATTCCCGCGACACTCACCAGGTCATCGGTCCATCTTATGGGAAGCCTTCCAATACTGCGTCTTCCAATACGCGGTCGTCACTCCAGAACCTTTAGGCCGCAATGACCATCTGTTCTGCGAGCAATGTGCCCTGCCCACTACTACTTAAGTTTGGCAGTTCTTATAACCTTGACGAAATGTATTCATTTGAGTAAAAACACAATGTCACATACCGTGTTCCTAACTGAACCAAAGCGTTTCATTTCATACCAGCGTTGTGGATTTAATTCATTGCTCACCTACAACGCAAGCTTTGTTTCCAACTATTACTCTTGTTGCTTGTTGCTTCTCTAGCTCGTTGCTTCTGTTGCTTCTGTTGCTCGTTGCTCAAGCTTGCATTGAATTCTTATTCTACAGCTAAGTAATTGCTGAATATATATTTAACACCTTGAAGATTGAAATGTTTTGTACATAAATCTTTATGGCTGTGATTTAGATAATGGTTGGAGTCTTGTAATAAAACTATCCTTGCCGAAGGTAGGAAACGTGTTCGAAATGTTAAAAGGGATTTTTTTTTGGTAGTGGCTTTTATAGGAAAAGTTGTGTAGTCAACTGGTTTAGTAGCAGGATTAGATCAAGTAAAGACTTTGAGTATATTTTCTTTATTTCTCCGTATTGTTTTTTAATGGAAAACTAGCTGCCACACTTTTTATGGTTCTGTACCTCAAAAGGAAAAAACGGAACCCTTATAGAAGCACTTTGTTGTCCGGCTGTCTGTCTGTCTATCAGGACCAGGACCAGGACCAGGACCAGGAGGGGTATCTAGAGAACGAGTGGAGGTATCGAGTTGAAATTAAAACCATTTACTCAGGTCTGCGGTCCCTTGAAGCTGTGAAAAAAATCAAATTCTAGGTTAAAGAAAAAAACAACATACGGCCGTTTATGTAACAAAAAAAAAATATTTTGACACTCTCAAAGGAATCAAAATTCATAGGGTACTTCCCGTTGACCCAGAATCCTGAAATTTGGCATAAAACAAGGTCTTATAGCTCAAATATAGAAATAAATCTGAAACAGTTGTCACGTCACAATTTTCTTTAAATTCGGAAAATCTTCGAGATTCCATTCGGGAATTGTACTATTTACATAGATAAGTTTGTACGGAAGTCTCGGTGAACGGTTGCCCTGTTTTTTTAATGCGCCTGCCATGTTCTCTCTTCACCACCCTTGGTTGACTGGTATAAGTCTAAGCATCTGGCTAAGGCATTTGGCCTTTTCCTTTTGTGATAAATAAATAAATCTCTTGTTGAAGATCGTAAACCAAAATACTAACCATTATGCACAGCTATTTTTCACCAAGTGTAGTGCAGAGTTAAATATAAATGCGGTTGGATGGTCGATGTTAAAACGGTTTAGAATTTTGCTCTAGCAATTTTTTGGTTTCCACTTTTTGCGGCCATTTCGACGAAAACTTGTGTGGTTTAATAAAACATAGTGCGTTGGCTATTTACTCCCATGTACCATGAAATGAAAAAAAAGAGAGGCCTCTCAAATAATTCAGGTGTGTATTGCCTGTAGAGTACTTTAGTAGGCACGCTAGAAGCATTCTGTGCTCATGATGAGAACTACATAATAGCCGAGGAGTGGAATTCCCTGCTGGAGTCTGTGTTTCTTAGTAGATTCAACCTAAGCGGGTCTTTTAAGTCAAGAGTGAATAGGTTACGTCTAGGCAAGGGTCCTCCATCGTTGACCACATCTTTGCTACTATCAGACGAGACAATGGTCAAACGCAAGGCTATAATGACACCAATTTTACGAAGGCGAAATTTTCAATCTATTTGTGTAAGTTTGTTGCTCTTTAACACACAAACAGCTGAACGGATTTAAATGAAATGTGGTCCATTTGGATGATTTTCTACTTTTACTTTCATTCAGGTGAAATCTGCTGTCAGAAGCATGTAAAAAATAAAATAACTCTCCGAAATAACTGTCTAACACAAAATAGACGTAGAAAAAATATTATAATAAGCTATATTTTTAATATTCTTGATATTTTAACACTATTTAGGCAGGGGTATCACAACTGAATAATATAAAATAAAATAAAACAGACAGCAATATAAAAAGAACACTAAAAACTGAAAAATATTTTTAATTTTGGAAGTCGATATAAAATAACATACAAAACTCGGGACACATATTTTTTTTTGTTAAAAGTTTATTATTTAATTATATTAAAAAAAGATGAGCAATGGTGGCCGAGTAGTAACGGCCCCGACTTATGAGTTGATAGGTCGCGGGTTCAACCCAGCCAGACGCATTACTTTGTGTAATTTATTTTCATCACCACTGCTCTCAAAACGGTGAAGGAGAAAACATCGTGACGAAACCGGCATGTCCTAGAACCAAAAAATCGTAGATATATTATGAGATTAATCCGCACTGGGCCCGCGTGGTAGATTACGGTCCATTCTTTCTTCTGAGAGGAGGCCTGAGTCCCAGCAGTGGGAACATTTAATTGATCTAAACCAGTGCTTAACTGCGATCCCAGCTGTTGATAAACAGTGATGCAATCATTGATGGTGAGGCGCACTAGTTTATTAAGAGTCTATTCACTCTAGCCTTGAAGACACCTAAATTATAGTTTAATATACATTATTACATTAAAAAACACACACACAATATGATCTACATTTCATGGCACACAAAATTTATTGACTGTAAGTACATGTACCCAATTGTACAATGCATCCTCGATGCTTCACTTCCAAGTCAAATTCTCTCGGGGCCTGTACTGCAGTGTTCTGTCAAACATCAGCCAATGTCGATATGTCTATCGTATCGACCTGAAAATGTCGAATCGAGAACATTTCCCTGAAGATTAACCGAATAGTCCTTCGAGGATTGTCAATGGCGGATTTTGAGCTTGCAATTTATCATGGTTTTTTGGGTTAATTTTATTTGACGGTGAGGTTGGCATAATGGTTGAGCGTTTGTCTCTCCCAACCCGTAACAAGCGCTCCGGGCGTCGAAGAAGGGCAGACAACGCCCTCTTCCAACACCCCTAAAAAAAGATCTAGGGTCGACGGATTAGGGAACATCCGTCGGCCCGACCTGAGATGGTGGCGCGTAGTGTTCCACGCGCGCCTCTCTTAGATTTAAGAGTATAGGACACTCCAATACGGGACGAGACACACGAGGATCGGGTCATAACTAGTCCAGGGCAGCGAAAGTCAAACTGCACCCGCAGCCCCCGACCTAAGTGTACGAGGGTACACCGGGTGATTTCAGTCAGTAAGAGTCTGACAGACCCTTCCATCTACTCCAGGGTGGAGGACATGTAGAAGGATGTCCTGCCCGAAAAAAAAAGTGGTTGAGCGTTTGGCTGCTGCGCTTCGTATCGCGGGTTCGATTCCTGCACGATACATAATATAGATTTCTCATCAGAAAAATCTAAATACTTCCGTCCTAAAATAATAAAAAAGTACTGTACTATTTTACTGTTTCCTTCTTCTTTTTTTATTATTTATGTGTGTACATAAAAAGTTAAATAAATAAATAAATAAAATAAAAAACATTTAAAATGTCCTAACAAGGATTTTAATTACCCTTCTCCTTGCAAAACTGTCATGGACGATCTCGACCAAGTTTATGTTGCTATAACCATAAACAAACTAATTTCCTGAAAGCAAACACCGGATATTAGGTTTGCTATTGTTTCTTCATTTCAGGTCCTGCTAAATGCATCACTGAATAAAAACCTATTGAAAACTGTCAATTTTCTTTCTCTATTTTGTTGTTCACTTTTCTTTGCTTCGTTATTTAATCAATGTAATGTAAATGAAGTGATTTCGTAATTTGATCCTGCGTATTAATAAATTGTTGGCAAAAAACTTAGATTAAAAAAGTAAATTTAATATAAGGATATTAAACTTTTAAATTTGTTTTAGGGATGTTATTGTGTTATATTAAAATATGTAAATGAATACTAACTTAACTTCCGACGGATTGTGTGAGGAGTGATAATAATGAAAGAAAAGGTAGTTAGTGATAGTTTGACGGGTGACAGGACAAAATGGAGGAAAAAAACGTATTGTGCCGACCCCAAGTAATATGGGATAAAGGCAGGAAGAAGCTGTAAGACAACTCAATTGTGGGTTAGGCTCGCTTGTGTACTATCAGCTGTCCTATTTTTATTGTCTATTATTAGTAAAGAATATGAATATGAATGACAAGTAATTTTACTCAACATAGAAAATTCTTCTAACAACTCATGTTACCAGGAAAGCAACAAGCGTCGTTAGTTTGTTGGATCTATGCCAACAATTCGATGCCGGGACACAGCACTTTGTTGAAGTGTCAACTCTAGAAGCACTCAATTAAAATAGAATGTTCTATAGCTGATACTGGCTGTAATCGCTTGGAATGTATTTTTTTTTTTTCAAATTAGGCAAAGAGGTTTATTTACTTACTGGCTGACTCGACTAACCTTGTTCTATTATGTGTTGCAAAAAAAGGGGTGTGAGACTAGCCTAGGACTTATTCCCTGAGCTACAAAATATACACAAAACAAAAACATAAAAACTGGTCAAGCCGTTTCGGAGGAATTCGATAACAAACACTGTGACACTAGATTTTTGTATTTTAGATTTAAACTAAGTACAGTCATATCACAAAAATTTTACATACAAGGAACAAACTTAATAACAACAGGAATAATGCACATACAATTATTAAGGCATACATAGCGCTCACTAAAATAATACTGCTGCCTTAAAAATATTAGGTATCTATCATTACATAAACTTACAATACAATTAAATTAACACTAAAAATAGATTAAGTCAAATACGTGAAGATTATTTAGATTAAATTATTTAAAATGAATTCAGTTAGCTGAAATAGATCAGACACAAAATGAGTTATAAAGATAAAGGGAAGGCATTCGCAGTTTTCAATAAAAAAAAAAACATTATTTCAGACCGTGGTCCATATTATTAGAAATCACACACCTTATAAACTATTTTAGTAAAAGATGCAATAGGAGAGAGATCCTAATTGAAATATCTTTTGCGTACACCGGACACACCGGGTACATGCACATGTACAAGCACCCAGTGTGTCAAAGTATCCATAAACTAGTAAACCCACTAATGTAAAAATTATAAATGATGTTATACCTATATAATAAATAAAATAAATAAATAAATTTATTTCACACAAAAAAACAGCATTTACATCATAAAACTATGAACATTTAGGCTTATTACACGGTCACAATTATGTAGGTAGGTACTCTGACTCCTAAACTAGGTGTGGGCCTGTAACTTAGGAGACAATCTATACATATACATATTTTTCATATGCGATGTGAATAAAAACGATATCACTATATCACTTATATTACTCAATGAGAGGCATACGCCTCTTAGGACGTGTTGCACACTTTAAGTATGTAGGACACATTGTAACTGAGAATTTGAACGACGAATCAGACATTGAGAGGGAGCGCAGGGCATTATAATAATATAATATTCCACAACTATCCACACAACGCCGTCTAGTCCCAAGCTAAGCAAAGCTTGTGTTAAGAGTGCTAGACAACCGATAAACACACTTATATATTTCTAAATACATACATATTATAGATAAATTACACCCAGACACAGAACAAATGATCGTGCTCATCACACAAACATTTGTCCTGGGTGGGAATCGAACCTACGACCTCCGGCATAGCAGTCAGGGCCACTAACTACTAGACCAACAAGCCAGTGAAGTATTAGTAATCACACACCTTAAAAACTATTTTAGTAAAGAATACAATAGGAAAGAGATCATTGAAATATCTTTTCCATACACTGGACACACCGGGTACATGCGCATATACAGGCATCCAGTGTGCCAAAGTAACCAAAAACTAGTGTAAAAACGATAAATTATTATATAGGTATATAATGATAAACGATGTAAATAAAAACGGACTACAGACGGCAGTATACCTCCTATATTCTCTTAGACGTGCTGCACAGTTTAAGTATTTAGGACACATTGTAACTGAGAATTTGAGCGACGAATCAGACATTGAAAGGGAGCGCAGGGCATAGTCGGTGTGTGGTAATATTTTGGCACACAGGTTTGCTCGATGTACAGCTCCTGTTAAAATAACAATGTTCAAGGCATTCTGCCAGACATTCTACACGAGCGGGCTGTGGTCAAACTTTACACAAAAAGCCTACAATGCCTTGCGCGTCCAGTATATTAATGTATTCAAGGCACTGTTTAGACTCCCTCGATATTGCTTGTTTGCTGACGCGAACGTAGATGACTTTAATGCAATTATGCGCAAAAAAGTGGCGTCGGTGCAGCGACGAGTACGGGGGAGCCGGAACAGCGTCTTGAACATGATTGGCGAGAGAACCGACACTGTTCTGCTTAGTAGGTTCGCTGAATTCCATGTGTTGCGAGACCGGTGAGCCTACTGTGTAAGGGCTAGATGGTGTGTCTAACTATATTATTACTGGCTTATTACTAACATTAGTTATAAGTTAAATTTTTGTTACTAAGAACTTTTATGGACTGTTTTGTCTGAATTAAAAGATTTTTATTATTTTTTTATCATTTATTAATGTGTCTAGTGTGCAATGTAGCCAACTTTATATTTTACCCACACAGTAAAGCCACTTTCCTAGATTTTTTAGGACAATTTCATCCATAATCATCTTCATCATTCAGCCGAAAGACGTCCACTATTGGGCAAAGGCCTCCCCCAAGCGTCTCCACAACAACCGATCCTGTGCGTCTCGCATCCACCGCATTCCCGCGACTCTCACTCTCATGGTCGTCGGTCCACCTTGTTGGAGGCCTTTCGACGCTGCGTTTTCCGGTGCGCGGTTGCCACTCTAGAACCTTTCGGCCCCATCGACCATCCGTCCTACAAGCAACTTTCATCCAATAGCTAAAAAAGTATCCCCTTAAAACTTTCATAAAGGCAATCTCCTAGGAAAACAAAGCGACCGTCATCGCCATCGTCAGTTGCCCGACAAGTTATAAATCGACCACGTAGGATATTTGCAATTTAATGGTGGCATTATCATAATCGATGTCCGGTAGCAAGCGAGGTTCCGCATGTTTCAATAATAATGCTTTTAGCGTTCCGCGCGGTTAGAATGAAAACCGATCATAAGTTGGAGCCAGCACGCGGTTTCGCGGTTTTTAGTTACATTATCGTATAATTGATGTTTTAGTTGATCGTGGTTTGTGATACTTAAATCAGAATTTTGTGGTGAGATTTACTCTACCAAGTCTGATGTGAACTCGCAAATTGAGTGAATATGACCATATGAACGTAGTAACAAGTAAGGGATGTTTATAAATTCTGTCAGCGTTGTGAAATTCGTCTAAAGAGCTACACTGCCGCCTTGGAATGCAAAGGGCAACTGAAGGATCACATGTGGGTTTTAATCGGTGAAAGCAGATTTTTACAGAACACTTTCGGTTTAAAATATATTTATTCCCATTAAAACACAATTGTCACTTACATGAGAACATTATAAAAAATTATATTATAAAGTAGTAATATTGTTCCAGTGTGGGTATATGAAAAATACATTATTGGTTGTCGACAAGTTAGAAGAAGCTTAGCTTTATCTTTTTCAGCCCAGAACAAAATAAGTTATTAATTTTATGATGTCTCTATTATAAAAAATAGGGCAAGTACGAGTTGGACTCGCGCACTGAGGGTTTCGCACAAACTTACCTATGAAAATAATTCGATTCCCGAGTTGAGTTACGAAGATTTTTCCAAATTACGAGTAATAAAAATAATTAACGTAACTATAAAATGACAGTTTTCAGATTTATTCCTCTATCTATACTATAAGACCTTGCTTTATGCCAAATTTCAGGATTCTAGGATTCTAGGTCAACGGGAAGTATGAATTTTAATTCCTTTGAGAGTGTTGAAATGTACGTTTTTTACGACATAAACGGCCGTATCTTTTCTTTCCGTTAACTTAGAAGTTTGATTTTTTTCACAGCTTCAAGGGACTGCAGACTTGACGTTGAGGTTTTAATTTCAACTTGATGTCTCCACGCGTTTCTGAGATAAAGGGTATTGAAAGACAGACAAATGGAAGGTCAACAAATTGATCCTATAAGGGTTCCGTTTTTTTCCTTTTCAGGTACGGAACCCTAAAAAAAACAACTAGGAGTGCATAAACACGAGTGTGTTGTGTGCTTTATACACAATTCAGTAACCTATTGTATGACATTTCAGTATTAATATTGTTATGACGTGATGCTGATGAGTCATAAGTCATAAGCATTTATTTCCGAACAATATACAAAGTCAAAAAAAAAAAATAAAAGATCAATAATAGGTCACATGGAAAAAAAAAAATAATAATCAAAATTCTAGAAATTATATGTCATATAAAGTTATAATAATAAAAGCAAAATCATCACATAATTATTAACAAAAAAAAAACATAACAATCAGAATTCTATTTCCGATGAATCAGCACTTGACCTCGACCTTGGAAGCAACTGAATCAATTTCAGGTACAATAACCAGCAAATAAAGAACATAGATGTAGTTTTAGTCAATAAAAGTCTAACACGCCCTCTCACTCCGCCCTAGAGCGAGTGAAGTTATCGAATGATTTAACACCTTAAAAAAGGTACAATAGTTAGTGGTAAGTAGGAAAAGATATGCATACATCCATCAGTTTTAATTGAAACAATGATCACGATAACTAAAGACGATTGTTTGTATTACATAAAGTAGTGTAATTTTCCAAAACCTTTTAAATATTCTAGTACCTCTAGCAATATCACTTCCCAGTACATTAGCGGCCATAGGAAATTATAAAACTTCAGAGGAATACGAACGATGTCCTTAGGTATCTATAAATAGACTGAACTGAATACAATACAAGATTGGCCTGTTGGTCTAGTGGTTAGAGGCCCTGACTGCTATGCCGGAGGTCGTGGGTTCGATTCCCACCCAGGACAAATGTTTGTGTGATGAGCACGATCATTTGTTCTGTGTCTGGGTGTAATTTATCTATATATGCATATATTTAGAAATATATAAGTATGTTAATCAGTTATCTAGTATCCATAATACAAGCTCTGCTTAGCTTGGGACTAGACGGCGTTGTGTGATAGTTGTGGAATATTATATTAATAATTCTGTAAAAATTGGATTTAGATCAACAACAAATCAGAATGCTATGGAAACGAAATAGTAGATAGGTAACTGATAAAAAAACAAAAATTTTAAACAAAGCTGCAGGGACTGGTAGCCGATTTTACCGAATTGAGTTATAAAGATTTTTCCGATTCGGATTTTTTTTTTTTTTTTGTGACAGCATAAGCACAAGAACCTTAGAGACCTTGTTTCATGCCACATTTCAGGATTCTAGGTCAACGAGAAGTAACCTATGAACTTTGATTCCCTTGAGAGTGTCGAAATAGGTACACGTTTTTCGCGACATAAACGGCCGTATCTTTTTTTCGTAAATTCAGAAGTTTGATTTTTTCACAGCTTCAAGGGACCGTAGACTTGTATCTGGTTTTAATTTCAACTCGATATCTCCACGCGTTCCAGAGATAAAGGGGTCTTGACAGACAGACAAACAACTGTTTACCAGATTATTCTACAAGTAACGGTTTACCGTTATATAGTTTTAATTTTATAATCAAGTCATTAACATTCACCTTCATATGGTTTTATATTTTGTAAATCGCTAACATACTTCATATTTGCAAGCACTGTGTTTTTGTGTATCTCTTTCTTTTGTATGTGGTCCGAAAGAGATCACGCTTTATTTATTATTATTTATTAAGGACCTCCAACAAAGGATGTACACACATAATTAAGTCTATATATATAAAAGCGAAATATCACTCATTGATTAATCACGAATTCTCAGTAACACCTACAAACTTAAAATTTGGCAGGTAGGTTCCTTATAGGGTGTAGACATCCGCTAAGAACGGATTTCACCAAACTCCAGCCCTAAAGGGGTAAAACGGGGGTTGAAAGTTTGTATAGAGAAACCGATTTTCACGCGGGTGAAGTCACTGGCAGGAGCTAGTGTTTTAAATTAGTGTTCTTCCTCAATTACAGGAGGCCACAGTATGATTTGGAGTTTATACAATTTAAAACTAAGAATCGGTCATCATCATCATTTCAGACGATAGACGTCCACAGCTGGACATAGGCCTCCCCCAAATGTCGCCACGATGAACGGTCCTGTGCGTCTCGCATCCATAAGATTCCCGCAACCTTCACCAGGTCATCGGTCCACCTTGTAGGGGGCCTTCCAACACTGCGTCTTCCGGTACGCGGTCTCCACTCCAGAACCTTTCGGCCCCAACGGCCATCTGGACTGTTGAGGACTGGCCTATTGGTCTAGTGGTTAGTGGTCCTGACTGCTATGCCGGAGGTCGTGGGTTCGATTCCCACCCAGGACAAATGTTTGTGTGATGAGTACGATCATTTGTTCTGTGTCTGGGTGTAATTTATCTATATATGTATGAGTTAAGAAATATGTAAGTATGTTTATCAGTTGTCTAATACCCATAACACAAGTTCTGCTTAGCTTGGGACTAGACGGCGTTGTGTGATAGTTGTGGAATATTATATTATATTATTATATCTGTTCTGCGAGCAATGTGCCCTGCCCATTGCCACTTGAGTTTGGCGATTCTTCAAGCTACGTTGGCAACCTTGGTTCTCT
Organism: Mythimna pallens; assembly: GCA_961205895.1. Classification (NCBI taxonomy): domain Eukaryota; kingdom Metazoa; phylum Arthropoda; class Insecta; order Lepidoptera; family Noctuidae; genus Mythimna; species Mythimna pallens. The sequence continues at coordinate 23,296,591 of OY540828.1, read as the reverse complement.
TGCGGATATCTAAGAATCGGTACTACATATTAATTGAAGTTTACTACTAAACTAACAAATTAAAACACATAACCTTAAAACTACCTACTTTAAAAAAAAAGAAACATAATTATCATTTAACTTATTGCTTAAAAAAATTAACTACAAAACTTTAATTTAACTTTCAAGTTCAGTTTTAGGTACTGTAGTCCCCTTAAGTCACAATATATTTTTCAGCTCCAGGTAGATTTAGGGCCTGCATTTGAGACAAGACTGTCTTAGACAGACTTGTTTACGACGTCGCAGACTTGTCTATGACACCACAGATTTGTCTGCGACAAGACTGTTTTGAGAAGTCCAGTGTTGCTAACAGTTACACTAACTTAACACTGGAGTCAACTTTTAAAACCACCAGAAAACCACTAACAAAAAATTATTCCACACACAAAATGGCAAATTTTCTTACTAAAAAAATGTGTTAAAAAGTGTTGTACGAAATAACATAAGTAGGCATATAGGTTATTAGTTTTCTTTAATAATAAGTGATCAAAACTAAAGTTGATCAAAATTGATCAAAATACTATTTGTGGGTATTTTTTTTCCGGTGGGAAAATCATCTTATAACTTGGGTGAAACGGGAGATAGTGTGAGACTTTTACTAACTAAAACCCCATCCTGTTCTTTCGTTGCCTTTCGTACCAGGGCTGAGTCTTTCTTAGAGAATCAGACCCTTGGCCCCAGTAGGCTTCGATCCTGATGGCCCCCTACAGTTGCTGACATCTACTTGAGGCGCGCGTGAAACAGTACACGCCGCCGACGACTTGTGCTCGGTCCCCATTGCTCACCGTCCGCAAGCCCGCGCCTACGGTGGCCGGAAATCGGGATCCACTAGCCACTAAAACCAATATTACGCAACTTAATGGGGGGTTAAAACCACCAGTTTTAGTGGAAAATCCACTAAGTTGGCAATACTGGCCGTACGCTGCTACACTGTATTTTCATGATGGTGTGCGCCGTATCGTAGACAAAACAGTCTTGTCGCAGACAAGTCTGCGACATCGTAGACAAGTCTAAAACCGTCTTGTCGCAAGTGCGCGCAGGCCCTTAGATTTTCCATATAGTAGCGCGTGTGACACGCGTGCCAGAATGTTTTGATTATACTAACATTATTTTAATTGACCGCATATTCCAAATGTAATTAGTGCGGATGTCATTAGTTTGCCTGAGCGTGATTAAATTCTAGGTAGATACGGGAAATTGAATCAAAATTAATAATTTATTATAGGCTGATAAGTTTGGCTTTTCGAGGTAATGTGAACATATCGTGTATTCAAATTAATACATCAATAATGGTTACTAAACGTTGCAGGAAATTGTATCACGTTTAGAAAAGTAGACAACACTGATATCGGATAGTTTGGAGAACGGATATACACAGGACTACAAAATTCAGCAAACTTTTTTTTTCCAGTGTATTATGTAATATGGCATTTTATTGTGGGGATTAGCTACTGATGTAGAATCAATTTTCATAATGCAAAAGAGAGCAATCCGGTTTACTAAGAAAACGGTATACTGACTCTGCCTTCTCTTTATATCTTAGAAAGTATTTTGTATGTTCCTAAAAACTTAGGACTTTTCAAAATTAGAAGCGATTTTTTTTTAAATTGAAATAAACCAGTGCTTGACTGCGATCCCACCTGATGGTAAGCAGAGATGCAATCATTGATGGTGTCGCGCACTAGTTTATTAAGAGCCTATTCACTGTAGTCTTGAAGACACCTTAATTATAGTTGGACGGGAAGACCGCAGCAGGCAAATTGTTCCAGTCCTTCGATGTAAGCGGTATAAACGACGAAGCGAAACGCTTAGTCCGGACCGTTGAACTTTCAACAACATAAGGGTAGACACTCGCCGTACGATTTTTATAATAATAATAAGCTTAGTAAACATGAAATTGTATAATCCAAATGGCAATTAGCTGTACCTATGTATGTAAAGGACTACAAATATTCGGCGACTTTTTTTTTGTCTTTTCAAATGTTGCTTGTCACTAGGTTAAAGTAGAACTACACTGCGCACACGTGTGCCACACACGCCGTTCTGGGCGCGTCGGTCTCCATACATTTTATGGAAACTAGACTTGTAGAGCTACACTTCATCCACGCTACGCGACGCCATGCGACGTCGTTCTACGTACAAATCAGGCGTGTTGCACGTGTGCGTCGGTCTAATGTAGTTTTAGCTTTATTCTAATATCATGGGTGTGTTCAGAAACAAGTAAACTCACATACACAAGACATCCAGATCCAGAACAACTATTTGTGGGCAAAGCAAAAATTTGTTCTGTGCGGGAATCGGATCCGCAATATGCGGTGTAGCAGCCAATCGCTCAATCATTGCACCAACCGTGTGGTCAAAAAGCAACTATGGCCAGTCTATTAAAGGGGCGGTGAGCAATTGGAGAGTCTTTATAAGGTAATCGCTGAAAATATTCGATGTTGAATGCAGAAGACTAAAGACGTAATATTGCGGCTCATCTTGCACAGACTGAAGTGCAACACGCAACAGTTTATCTCAGTTTCGGGCTGAAAGAAAAATATGAGAAGACCAAATCTAAACAGAAAGCAACCCTCTTATAATAGCAAACGTATTCGAAGATAAAACTATGCACGAGGGTTCAATAATTAACGCGCACGGTGAACCACCATAGCACACACATCCATATTATGTCTTCCATACAATACACACACATCCCAACTCTAATACAACCCTAACATACCCGTTTCTTACACACACATACACACAATAAATTCCTAATCACCCACATTCTTCTACAGCCCGTATTATAATTGATATCAAAATGAAAAGCCTATACGGATAGCCTATATAAATTATAAGGATGCCATGATGCCTCTGAGGCGTCCACTTGCAATAACAGAATGAGGACGACGATGCGCTAATTGCAACGACGGCACATGATATCACGCCAACTTTTTACACTATCCAACGGCTCTATCTTTATGAAAGCAAGGTTTGAAATCGCGTGGTAGAACTGCATTGTTAAGTTTGATGACTTATATCGGACAAAGTTATTGAAGAATGTTTTGCGATTGGGTTGGACTGTTTGCAGCTAAGTTTAAGACCTAGAATTGCGTAGTTTAATGGTACAAGAAAGTGGTAGTTGTATCGAACGAGGCTCGATTACCACGGTGCAAGCCTTACTCCAGACTTCAGTTGTATAAAAATTGCAGCTAATAATATGAGAGGGCAATAATACGAGTATATTAGGATACTCGTTTTTTATTTCCAGATATTTTCTTAAGCTGAAAATAGCAGAAAATTTTGTGATCTAATTAGCTTACTAGAAGGTTCTGTAGTGGCGACCGCGTACCGGAAGACGCAGCGTTGAAAGGGTTGCTAAAATCCGATAATAATAATAATAATAATTTCGTTTATTTCTCCTCACAAAACAAGACCTTATGATTAACAAAATAAATATTCAAATAACTTTCAGGAACATTTTTGAGTCAAGTGAATGTGGGGAGCTGGTGTCTGATAAAGGTGTTAACCTGTATTACAGATCACCAGGTCCTCACCGCATGAACAGTAGGGAACATAATATTGATTATATAATAGAGCGTTGGATAGAATTTATACCTAATAAATCTCTAGTTGTTAAGGAGGCTAAACTAGCAATAACAAAGAAAAAACCACTTAGCACAATGTGAGTGTGTACAGTGAATGTTATGGTGTGTGAGATATGAATGGGAGTTTAAACCTATACTTGAATCTATTTAACGAAATAATTATTAAATTTTGAAACAACAACAAAACTATATAGTCCAGATTTTACAAAGATCAAATAATTTTTTCGCAAATAATAAATATTTTTATGAGTTAAGAGTTTAGCATTTTCTCTGTGGCGATGGATGTATGCTCACGCTTTTTGAAGAAGAAATTCATCATATAGAGGCCCTCCTTCTCCATAAAGCTAGCCAGTAGGTGTCCCCGGTGATTCCGACATCCAAATCCAAATTGCCCCACTCGCAGCTCGTCACCGTCTCGTTTGCCCAGTTTCGCGTTAAAGTCCCCCATGACCACGGTGAAGTGAGTCTTAGAACCATGCATGGCTCTTGATATATCCTCATACATGAACCTCGCAGAACAAATGGCCGTTGGGGCCGAAAGGTTCTGGAATGGCGGCCACGTACCGGAAGACGTAGCGTTGAAAGGCCTCCTACAAGGTGGACCGATGACTTGGCAACGGTTGCAGAAGTTCGATGGATGCGAGACGCACAGGACCGTTCATTGTGGCGACACTTGGGGGAGGCCTATGTCCTACAGTGGACGTCTTTCGGCTGAAATGATGATGATGATAGTCTTTAATAATAATACATCTGTATGTTGGTATTTGAATCTTATTCACAACAAACAAACATTGATTGAATTAACTTTTTCACTCGTCAAAAAGTGTATCTTTAACAATGGTTTCGTGTTTATGAGATTGTGTCATAGTACAGTTACGATTCAGAAGGCTATGCACCTATTTAGGCTATGTTCACAATAATGCATTAATATCAATGAATCATTGATTGTAACGTTTAGGTTTTTTTTTAATGTAAATTTTATAATTGTTTGAAAGAGTTCTCAGATTAACTTTCAAAGTTACTAATTTTACTCCTAATAACATAAATATTTTTAATGCATGTTCCCTACTGATAGCCATATTGCATAATAACTAGTCCACCATATGTAGGAGTCCGCCATATTAAAAGTAGAATGACGTCACTTAGCTAACCATGTATTGTCATCCAAACCGAACATGTCTACAAAATTCAGCCCAATCGGTTAAGAGTAACTATTCGGGCACGTTCGGCCACTCTGCACTCTACGGCCGCTGTCGTGAGATATCGGAAGGTGGCGAGCGGCGGCAAGCGGTGAAGACGATGCGCGTTCTTCAAGCGCTTACTTATCGACGTCCACTGCTAGACATAGGCCTCCTCCAAACGTCACCGCAATGAACGGTCCTTTGCATGTCACATCCATCGGACTTCCGCAACCTTCACCAGATCATCGGTCCACCTTGTAGGGGGCCTTCCAACACTGCGTCTTTCGGTACGTGGTCGCCACTCCAGCCCCCCTAGCCAAGTTATAATTGTATCGTTCGTGTAAGGAATCGGAGGCGTGGCCTACTCGAAGCGTTCAGCGCGAACGTTACGATTGTTTCTTGGCTAGGGGGGCAGAACCTTTCAGCCCCAACGGCCATCTGTTCTGCGAGCAATGTGCCCTGCCCATTGCCACTTAGGTATAGATACATAGATTTTTTTTAGCCTTTAAGTTTATTCCTAACATAGGCCCCTAACATATGAACATATGATTGCCGAGTGGTCGAAGGCGCCCGAACAAAATTCATTTGCAAGATTTGCCCTAAACAAACTAACATACATACAAGCTTGTAACAAAGATAATAAAAACAATTGGTAAGCCCATTTACAAAAATCTTTTGTCCAAGATTTAACCTAACTTTAAACCTAACTAATGAAGCTACAAGATATTCTACTGCCATTCACCTTCATCATCCCTTACCTAGTCACATGTTCAATTCGGGTACAATAGACAGTATCGTATAATTTACTACAACCGACCCTACCCTGGGCACATCGGGCACAATAGTATCTAAACTGTGAGACCAAAGGTGTCCTGTTATAGTCACAAATGCTTTGGACGTACATCAGCGGTGACAATGTCCTATTGTGTGCACTGATTTGATCTTAGGTCCTGTGGAGACACCTTCACAGATAGCTGTAGACCTAACACCGACATTTTCCACACCCTTCTTTCTTTTTCTCCACAGATATTTTCAGTCAAGTTGTGAGCTTGCATATTGTTTATTTATTTAGTTATAGGACAACCAACAACTATAACAAAAGAATAACAATAGTATAAGATACATTGAGCCAATTACAGGTTCCCACGGGTAAAGTAATAGAAAACTTACGATCACTAATAAGCACGATAAAAAAAGAACGTAATTAAACATTCCTTAAGTAAAATTAGCACTATGCACTTTTGAAAAAGTCCGCATTCAGCTGAATGCGGACTTTTGCGGGCTTTTTGAGTTCTCTTTTGACCCGTTTACTAAGAACATTAAAGTCCTTACACGCTCGCACCATGCGGGAGTTTAGATAACACAATTTTATTGATGTGCTTCAGAGTGCACAGAACAGTAATGTACAGAAGTCAATCTGCATACAAAGCGCGCTCGAGCAACGCACACATAGACACCATTCACAGACACAATATCGCAGAGCGCTTGAAGCAGTGCGAGCGCGAGTGCATTCGCTTGAGACGCACGTCTGTGAACTTTTTTTTTCTGAAATTTTTGATTAAAATAAAAAGTTATTTTTACCGTTCATTGGACAATTCTTTAAATTCAATATTAAATGGTGAGTTATCGTTTATTAAGCTACCAGTGTTATCAGAGAGGTACCTAAGTAGGTAATTTGCTTATATTTCGATGGTTCGTTTTCAACAAGAACAGTTAGATAGGTAGGTAAACAATTAAGATAGGAAATGTTTGGCGAGCTGGCCGCTCCCACAACCGCCGCACCCAGGCGCATGTGAATCGCACGACAGGACGGCAACCATAGCGCGACCGCCGAGCGTAGGTATGAAAAGTGAAGTATATAGATGAGATGGACTTCTGTGTCTATCTATTTTATTCTCAGTGTAAGCAGCCACGTTTGAGTGCCATACGGAGAGGGAAACGCGTAGAATTGGAAAGCCTTCGTACACAAAATGGACTAAAAATTTGGCTTGGACCTCCGGGATTGTTCGAAAGAGTCACCTGGTCGTAGATCGCAAAGGGCAACACAAGGAACACTGGTGGGGTTTATTTAGTAAAAGCCTGACACTTCCTCTCGCTCCACCCAGATTAGGAGGATTAATTTGATGATTTCCTCCCCCCAAAAAATAAAAGGGGTCTGGAGAATACTGCCGGTCCATTGTTTCTAGTATTATCAAGACCCCTTTCATTGTTGGGGTGAAATCTTCAAATGACTGTCTAAGGAAATCATGAAACGTCCACTGAACCTTCCCCCAAGCGTCGTCATGCTTGGGGGAAGGTTATTCCAACAGTGGGCGTTTTATGTTGAAATGATGATGATTTAATCATTAGACAACATAGATAATATACATATATAGGTACTATGCTAGCGGCCCCGACAGAAATTGTCGTACCTGAAAGCTGGCTTTTTATCAAGAAAAAAATGGAAACCCGATTGCAGTGTCACCTACCAGGTTCGATTGTATTCCAAACCATCCAAGGACCCACTCAAATACACATACAAAATTTCATTTAAATCAGTCTAGCCGAACAGTTAGGTGACAAACACCCATCACACAGAAGAATTATATATATATATATATATATATATAAATAACAAATAATATAAATATTTACTTTTGAATTCCTTGTTTTTAAAAAATATTTTCTTTTTTATGCACCAACCATATTGTCTCTTCACCACCCTAGGTTGACTGGTAGACAATGCCTAAGTCATTAAGTACGCCGTTGTACCGTTATGCTGCATCACGATAAAATAAAAAAATAAATTATGCTCCCATTTCTTTCGCATTTATTTCTTGACTATCGTTGTTGTTTGTCTAGTAAAAGAGTACCAAATAAACACCATGACTCCGCAGGTAGAGGGCTTGTGGGAATTTTTGAAAGAATTACCGAGGCCCTGAAATGCGAAGGGCAATTGAAAGAACACAGGTGGGTTAGAGCCAGTACAAATCTGACAATCGCTCTCACTCCCATCCAAAGTGAAAGAAGATATTTGATGATTTCCCACTTAGAAAAAAGAAAGAAAGAATGGTAACTTAGGCAGAGAGTATCTTGCTAAAGTAACGTAAGTACCAGGATAGCATAGAAAGACAGCATACAACTCGGACACTCAGAGAGCAGAACTATTAAACACAGTAACATGTTCTGCAATTAGCCCACATTTATCAGCAAGATACAGTTATTTCACAGCCGTGTAAAACAAAATAGAGTGCTTCTTTCTGGTCGGCGTTTCTTTCCATAATATTTTTCGACTCCCATTTGGCCACGTAATAGGGCCTCATTACGTTCTTTTTGCTTTCCTGATGTTTTTCGCAATCGTACGCATCACAAAAGAGGGTCTGTTTAGACCTTGCTGATATGTTATGTTTGGTGCTGTTTTCGTAATAAGAATTTTATTTAGTAGAAAATGGACTGGGTAAAGTTCAGAATTTTCATGAACATGTTTAGGTACACTCACCGGAATAGGTATGAACATGAAATGAGATAGCAAATTGTAAACATCATGTTAGAAGCAACAAATTGATTGGTGAATTCTCGTGTTATTTTTTTAAGTTCACCTTAGATAACACTGATTAATGACTCTATAACATGGAGATTACGTTATATAGTTGTTGCTTAGTTGTTCACTTAATGGTGAGTGAACTACTACTTTAAACACATGGTGTTAAGAATACAAAATATAATATATATACCGTTTTAAAAAGTTTCTTATGTTTTTTTTAAATTGAACACTGAAAACGCTCATCATTTAAGCTAATCGTCTTCTTTCATCTTCAAACTTCCGTGTGTCGGAATTCTGGATATGTTTTCCATGGTTTCATATAGTACTAATACAGGCGTATAAGAACCCAAGGAGTTTTCAGTTATGGGCACTTTCAGAAGTTTTTTATGATTTTTTTAACTTCAACACGGAAAATATTCATGATTTTTGCGCCATCTTCAACCATGCTCTGCTGATACTTGAAATCGATTACCGTTATATTTCGCTTTTTTTTTGTCTCATATCATATGTGAAAACCGTCGTATTACGTAATCATTGTCAGTTTTATGATCATTACTTGTTTTTTTCCTTTTATTAGATTGCTAATTTTTCATTTTTTTGTGAGCTCTTATTGCCAGAACTATTACTAAAAGTAATTAGGAACTATAGAACTCGCCTTTGTGCACCGAAAGCACTTTTAAAAATTTGGTTTTGGAGAAAATGATCTGCTACCGGAAGTTAGCAGATCATATTTTCATTTGATATTTTGCCAGGAAAAAACACCAGAGCTTTTTCTTAAAAGTATCAGGAACTCCAGAACTGCATGCGAGTAGAACTCAAATTTTTTTATGCTCTGCTGGAAAATGATCTGCTAAGTTTACGGCCATGACGACTTGGGCATACTTGTGATGGTTGTGTTTAATGGTACATTTCAAGGACAAAAATGCTGTGTCAAATCTTGCAAATGAATTTTTAAAATATTTAACCCTAAACCGATTGGTTTGGTTAAGTAAGTTAAAAGTGTAGACGTTACGTTTACACATAGGCTGCCAACTGGCTAGCCTTCATTTTTTACAAATGACAACCCTGTGTCAATCAAAACTTACTCAACATCTTGTCTTATAACAAAAAGAACTTGTATATTTTCTCACAACACACATGTTCGAGAAATAGGAAAGTAAATCACATTTCCAAACAACAACACGAACATTATTCCATCTATACAACAATAGATGTTGTTGTCACAGCGCGTTGAGCCTCTTTGTTCTAGTGCGTAGTTATAATCTGACACAACGGCATAGCACAGAGTATACAGACGCCTCGTTGGGCACTGCTAGAGAAGATATCGTTCAAAAGTTCTATGTAAACCAAGCGTATCATGATTCATTCTGGTTCATTAATATCGTCATCATCGGCAACGAGCAATGGGTATCTCGCTGTCCGCCGTAACCATCCGGATCGAGCCTGCATCGTCGATGGCGCGTAGTGTTCCACACGCGCCTCAAAGCGATGTCCGCAAACCTTAGAGGCCCAACGGGGTCGAAGCCTAGTGCGGCCATGGATTAGCTTCCGAAAAGAAAACCCAGGACAAAAAAAAGGCAAAGAAGGAACATAAGAGTGAGTTTTAGTCAGTGAAAGTCTGACACGCCTTAGTCCTAGAGCGGGAGAGGTCATTGGATGATTTCCAAATTAAAAAAAAGACGTCTTTGTACTGCTTATATGTCCTAGTCCTTACCCAAATGTCACTACATCAACTGATCAAACTGTCTTGCGCATCTCGTATCCATCAGATTCCTGCAGCTTTTACCAGGTTATCAGTCTACTTTGTAGGAAGCCTGCCATTACTGTGGCTTTCAGTACATGATCGGAGCCAAAAGCTTTCGGCAATCGACTATCTGTTCTTTCTGGGCCCACTCCTACTGAAATCATGTAATTCTTCAGCTTCTGGCGGTAATCTTGGTTCTTATAAAAATTAATGACTCGTGACAATTCTGAACATATTATAATTGCATGACTACAACACACACACAAAGAACAATGAGAAGAGCTATGCTACTTTATTTCCTTGTGTGATTAAATCAGGAATTCAGATATCCCCAGGAGCACTAAAGTAACCAAAGAATTGTCAAACTTAAGTAGCAGTAGGCAGGGCACATTTTTCACAGAACAGATGGTCGATGGAGCCGAAAGATTCTAGGGCAGCAACAACGTACTGGAAGACTGGCCTGGCCTGTCACAAGGTGTCGTGGAAGTCCGATGAATGCAAGACGCACAGGACCGTTCGCTGTGGCGTGACTTGGAAAAGGCTTGTGTCCAGCTCACAGTGGTATCTTTCGGCTGAAATTACGATGAAAATTATAACTACAAAAAGCAATGTCGTCTCTGCCGGCGTGTCGTTTTGCGATCTGTGAGCCATAGGTATAAATAATAGCTATGGATGTACTGAGTTAGATATACATATCTCCACGGCTAAGCTGGTCTTACGCAGTGTTAAGTCTGACGGTTGTACTGTCTAGGATCTGTAGGTACTGTATTTAAGTAGTTTTGACTATGTGCTACCTACATGATCAGGTTTGTCTAAACACGCCTTCATAGTGTAAGTTTATAGTCTAATACTTTCTATATTTAGGCGTTAGAAATTGTTTATTCATTTGGTTAAAAGAAATAAACAGATGGTAAAAACAATGTTGTACAGCATTTTTTTGTGTTAAAGCAAGAATTAAAGGTTAATTAGGTTACTTCTAGGTAAGTGCGCTCTATCGTCGACCGCATCGCCACTTTCCATAAGGTGAGATAGCATAGCGGTCAAGGGCGAACCTATCATTAATAAAAAAAGGATAATAAAATGTTTCAAGAATAATAAATTGTTTTCAAATATTTAGATGTTTAAGAGGATCCTTTTTCATTCGCCTATCGTCAACATCGAGCATGGTTTAAAAGCTTGTTACTTCATCTAACGCAATCCAACGCGATGTTTGACGAAAAGATAACGCGAAAAAAGAGAGATAACGCCTGAAAACTCTGTTAGCATTCGGTAGGTCCGTGATTTACTCGAATATTTCACCAAACTTGTTCCAGGAAATACGTGTTTTTTTTTAAACCCTTAAAAGTTTTTGAAAAATTTGTCATTTAGAATCTTGATTAAATTCGCAAAGCTTCTATTGTTGTACTTTTTGACTTTTTTAGTTTTTGAGTATATTATGCAGTGTCGAAATTCGTACAAATAGCAGATTTTTAGAGGTCTTTACCTACTCGTACTAGGACTGTACTAGTTTTACACAATTTTATAAATTGATTTCAATAGAAGTCTAGATACACAAGATATTGTGTTTCCAAAATCTAATGAAAAATGTGTAATAACATCATTGTTACCTGCGTTAGAGCGCTTGTATGAAAAACAGTGAAAATTTATGTCAAGTTGCATCCCTTAAGGGGATGCAACTTTGCTGTAAACAACATCAATACTATGTTCTTATGTCTAACAATACAAAATATGAAAACATTTTCTAAATTGAGGGAACCAACAATGAGTTTATTGTAAGCTTAATAACAAGGTGTTTAAATTGAATTAAATACACAGAATATTGCTTAACGAGATACAGCAGTTGACAATACAATACCGCAAAACAAATTGAAGCGAGCCGTCATTTATAATGCCTCCTCCTTCTATGTATTGTTTGAGTTGACTGTTATTTACTGATCAAGTTGTAGGTGAAAAGCGGGAATAGCATTAACCCCTCCCCTCGGGCGTCCCGGGGGTATTATTATTACGTCATTGCGCATTTTTACGTAAATCACCAAAAAAAAAAAAATAATAATAAAAAACTATTTCTGGATTTTTCTGGGAAATACAAAATTATAGAAACCAAAATTTTCGGCAAAAAAAATCGTACAAACTTGTGTACAAAACGACAATTAAGAGTTTTTCAAGGTCATTCAAGTTGTACAGACGTATGTACAATTGGCGCTCGAGGGGTTCGCTTGTATCGGATTTGTTCAACGGGTGTTTTCGTATCCTATTCTCCAGGTTCGTGTGTTTGCGATTGAGTACTCCATCTCGTTTAGCTCTTCAATTCTCATAGGTGACAGAAGAGATCTTCTTCTTAGCGTATCAATGGCAAAACTAGTTAAATTCCTAGCTTGGTTCAATATTCGGCCACTGCAATGCCGTCAGCTGAAGCTGTCATTAGGTCCCTACGTGAACAGGTACTTGGGCACGTGATGCAGGATTGAAGGTGGGACATGGTCTGCGGAGAGACGCCGCATAAACACTGAAGATCGGAACCATCCAAAAACCCCTATCTGTGGAGATAGTCTTTGCTGCGCCCAACCTGGGTGCGGAGTCTGTTTAGAGTTTTCCAGGTGGCCCATGGCAACTCGTGTCCAGGAAAGAGGCTCTCCGACGGCTCGACAAAATCATCAGGAGGTTTAAATTTCTCCAGCCAGAGGTCGCATCTCACCGAGGTGGTGTTACCTTGAGATGGGCTCACGCTTGCAACAAAACTTCTAAGTCTCAGGGGAACCGAACTGTAATTGTGCATTGGGTGGCGAGAGTCGTTTTTTTGTTTTGTCCTTTCTATGCAGCTGGCCACAGTCCTGCAAATTTCTCGAAGAGATACAGAAGAGTTGACGAGATAAAATATTTGGTCGTGGATAAAATGCAAGTAATTGTCGGATATATCAGAAATAGGTAGTTAAACTTGCAATTTCATTAAAGAAAATATACGAATTGCCATTCTATCCACTATAACGATGTACCAAAAGGCCATTGCAACCAGGTCATATTTCAAATTGTTAATGCGACTGTTCCTTGGTGCATGTAAATCACAAACATTTTTCACTTTCTTACCATCGTCATCGCCAATAGAACCAATAGAACTTTCTTGACATCTCCCGGAAAACCATGCCAGTATTATATTTATTTATTATATTATAACACCTATATATTATATGGACACTGACCTCTAATATTTACCAATGGCAGACTGTTCCATATGTTTGCGGGTGCGAAGGCCATTGCCTCGCGCGTGCACGTGAGGCCTCCTCCTTTGCTAGCATTACTGCTTCGTAGAAGGAAATACTTCTCATCTATAGGTATCTACGTTCCCTTTCAATAAATATCCATTCGCTTCTGCATTAGACCATACACGTCACCGTCAACACTATTGTGGTCGTGTTATGACGACTATCTCGGCCTGTTTTATATGAGTTTCTAAACGATCCCCACCGCTAACGATGTATGTTTGTTCTCATTTTCCCCACAAGCCTTTAAAAAACAAATTTTCACCGAAACGATTTATAGAAATGGATGTTATTCATACCCGATCCCTTTTTCAAATTAAATCGTAGATATGTATATTTTTGCAGAGCGCAAAAACAATACTATTCTACATTTTGTTGTTCTGCTATGTTGAGATTAGTTAGGTTCTGGTGAATGGTTCTCAACTAGTAGACGCTGTATCGTTTTATAGATGTCTACTTTATCTTGATCATAAATATGCAGGAGACTATATTGCAATTAAACAACCATTAGTTCCCTAATGCTTATTCCTAGATCAGAATTGTTCAATGTCCTACTCGAGCGGTGGTAGCCGAGTGGTAACAGCCCTGACTTATGAGTTGTGTTGAGTTGGTCGTGGGTTAAAATCTATCCAAGCGCAATACTTTGTGTAAATTATTTCGTCACCAATGAAAACCGGCATGCCCTAGAATAAAAAAAATTAAGACATGTGACATCCACCATTACGCACTGGGCCTGCGTGGTAAATTATGGCAATTGCCCTTTCCTAGAGAGGAGGCCTGAATCCCATTAATGGAAACATTATAAAACTGATCTTATGTCATTTATGTTATCGACGTTTATTGCAATTATACTACCTTCAGTATACCTAAAGCCATCTCATTCCGTTAAGGGCGCTTTCAATTTATGCGTTTTTTGACGGCCTGCTACAGTGCGGATGCAGTGCATTAGTCGTACTGCGTACGGACGATCGTATTTTGTTTGTTTTTTTTTAATTATTGATAGGTGCGCGCTTGACCACTATCTCACCTGATAGTAAGCGATGATGTGGCCGACGATGGAGCACGCTTGCCTAGAAGTAACCTATCCACTCTGATCGTATTTTTCCTACCAAGTGCGCAGTGCGGCAACCGTGCGGTGAACGGTCGACTACAGGACGGCAAGTTACGTCAGTAGCACCACGTGTTCAATTAGGTGTTGAGTGGTGCGGTATTAAATAGCGCATCACTGGCATACAAACGCTCGGCAGCCAGATGCGTTTTCAATTTAGGCGCTTATTGTTGGCCTGCTAACGTCTTGCCGGCCGGTTGCAGTACGCATAAATTAAAACCGCCCTTAGTATCACTTTCTCTCTTTCTTAACTTGACATTGATCCGACATTTGGTGACCTCGTAATGCTGTGGATCACTAATATGCATGTGCTAATCCAGAATATTTCAAAAGCAATGTCTTCTGTCTACTACCATATAAGTTAGACAATTCTTCGGACTCATCTCATCGTAATCACCCAACTATTAAAAGCAAATCTGATGCAATTTACCACCCACAAATCAAACGTTGACTCCCTCCATTAACCAATAAATGACCTCTTTATCCACCCTAGTTGTTGTCAAAATGAATTTGACCTTAAGATCGGGCCTTCGTTTATTTTCGTCTTCAGTATAATGGTGTTTGTCACGACACTGTCACCTTCCGAGACAAATTATACCAATTTAATACCATTCTTTTTCATTTGTTTCCACTGATTACTTACTCGGTTGTTTTGTTATTAGATCAGGGTCGCTGATTATCTGATTCACCTTGATTTCTTTGACAGTTTCCTTTGGGACTATTTGAGTTTGTAATTCCAAAGAATCTTTCTCCCTCTCCATCCGTTCACATGTATACTCATAACTCTTTTAGTAATATGCATTTCGTCCCTACTTTTTACATGGTCATACCAAAACAAGCGATTCCCTTTCAACTTTTCAGTCACTGGCACCACTTTCAAACTTCCTTTAATATATCTACTTATTTCTCATTTTATCCATTCTTGTCATACCACACATCCATCTCAACATTCTCATCTCCGCTACATGTCTTCGAAGCTAGAGTGACTAAGCTCTTAATAAACTAGTGCGCCTCACCATCAATGATTGCATCACTGCTTAACATCAGGTGGGATCGCAGTCAAGCGCTGATTTATATCAGTTTTTTTTTAAAAAATGCAATCTTTTTTTATCCATATTTTTCACAGTCCAACATTCTGATCTATACAGAGTATGTTAAGCTTTACCAAGGACTTGTAGATTTTACCCTTCAACTTAAGGGGCATCCATCGATGATCTGATTTGTTTTTGGAAAATAGTTTTTAAGCACAATAAAATAAAAAATATACAATGTTTTTAAAGACAGAGAACAATAATCCAATTTCTTTAGTAGTTGTTTGTTGTTGTTGGTTTTATTTTATTTGTACACCACTAGTTTTTAATTAGTACTTTTATTAGTACAAATACTTAAAAGGCTTATTAGAAAAGGTCTTAGTATTAATTAATTTTTTTTAATTAATAAGGAAATCTTTAAATCCCAAAACGTCACTCACTTTATGGAAATATTGTACAGGCTGTTGATTACGAATGAAAAACAATGGAAAAAACACTGCGTGTAGTATTCTATAGTAGCAATTGCTATGAATAATTGATTCAATTATGAATTTACCAAATATGACACATTTTCGCGGACAATTTTAGGATTCAGTTTTTTTTTTTTTAATTTTGACTACATAAATATGATCAGTAACAAGCACAAATAGAGCTCAATTTATTTTTTTAAACCAAAAATAGGGGTGTATTTTTGTGATAGATATTATGACTTTCTTTGACCATAATTCACATATTCTGATGTTCCAAACGTATCAAAGCTTAAGGAAATGAGAAATCCATTTGATTACAATAATTTGACATAAAACATTATTGCTTACGTTGATGGAATTTTGGATAGAATTTATTATCCATTTCCTGAAAGACCATAAACTCATTATTGGGAAATGGCGTTTCCATATTTTTACTTTTCACGGATTGTTAACTTTGAAATGTTTTTGAACGAAAATTACTGTATTAGTACATCATTTGTAATGATTTAAATATTACCTACACACTTGTTTTGTTGTTTTTCATTCATTTATTTATTGTTTGGTTTAATTTTTTTTTTTAATCATCTCTTTTTCACAATGTGAATGTGACAACTGAGAACACTGTAGACTCGGATTCATAGGTTACTTTCTATTTTGATCTTTTTTTTTACTATTAATTTTATTGTGCTTTTGGGTACAATATTGAATGTTCTATACTGTCCTCACATATCTTTTAATATTTGTAATATGTAAATATTGTAAAAACAATTTTGTTTTTTTAAAGAGTAACCAAGCAGTTTCTTAAATGCCGGTTCCCCTTCATAGAAAACAACCAATTGGAACTTGAAAGATCAAATCAAATATTAAAATAATATAAAAAAAAAAATACAAATAAAATAACACATTACATTAAAATCACAAAATTAGATATACCCAATAATTATAGTTATATTCATACACGAAATGACAAATAATGTAAGGAGAGCCGCTAACATGAAGCTGCATCCACCTCTGTATTAGGGACAAGTTCTACCGCTCAGACAATACCCTCAGGAGACTGTTCGAGCTGCTTCGTAGGCAACTTAACAGTGGAGCGCTCCGCTTCCTTATGATCGCGAAGAAATCCTCCGTGCCTCAGCAAACAAAAGGACTACATAACCGCGGAAGCCGTAAGAGTATCCTAAAAGCATTATTTTAGGTACTGCAGGCGCAATGCACTGTATGTAATGTTTATGGCTTGGATACTAAGTATTTTAAACCATGTCTTCGTACTATGTCTGCACTGAAAACAGGTTATAGTTTATTATACCGGAAAGACAGCGCCCTCTGCCTTCGCTTATTATTCGCGATTAAGGATATGATTTCGGAATAGAGTATGAAACTAATTTTTATCATATATTATAAAAACTACACCAAAGGCATCCCTTCAGCTTGTAATTTCCTTCGTTCAATTTTTATTGCCTTTCCAAACGGCAAATCTCTAAGCCCATTGGGAATACTCTTCAATTTCGATCACACATTGAAGCTCGAGAACGTTGTACTCGTTTTAAACGCTAAAAGAGGATTTGCGAGTGAGCTTTTGACAATCGTTTCATTTTATTCACGTGTTTTACTTTTGAGACTAGCGAACACTATCGAATTGGATTTATTTGGAAATGTTTTTGAACCTGATTCGTTTGGTATTTATTTATTTTTTATTAGATTTGTGTTTTTTGGATTTATTTGGATATGTGTTTGATCTTATTTCGTTTGGTATTGATTTGTTTTATATTAGAATTGTTTTTTGATATTTTTACTTTTGTTTCATTTTATTCTCAGATTATTCATTTTATAGCTTGCGTTGTCTACCCTCAACTTTGGCTTTTACATCGAGGCAAAAGCTCAGCGAAGAAATTTGGGATTTTAGCTAAGGTGAGATGGTACTTTAAGCTGAAACAGCTGCTCAACCTTTATCAAGTGCAAGCTTGATCGTGTATGGAGTATTGCTCTCATCTTTGGGACGGGTCTGTCAAACAACAGCTTGATGCCCTGGAAATAATTGAGAAGCGAGCCAAGAAAATCATGAGTAATGTATGCACGTGTCGAGTCAAAACTATAAAGTCTTGAGAATCGAAGACGAATTGCTGGCCTGTTGGTTTTCTATGGTTTCATTTTGGAAAGTGTGTGATAGAATTGTACAATTTAATTCCACCAAGTCCGTTCCATTATCGGGCCACTAGACGTACGGCGTTGCGCCCTCGGTACATGGTGGACATTCCACCCATAAGTACCAGGCGTTTTGGGAACACATTCATTATGCGTACAACCAAAGAGCGGATTCCTTGCTGGAGTCAGTGTTTCCTGATGGCTACAACCTAGGGGTCTTTAAGTCAAGAGTGAATAGGTTAATTCAAGGCAAGCGTGCTCCATTGTTGGCCACATCATCGCTTAGTATCAGGTGAGATATACGTCAAATGCAAGCCTATCAATAATAATAAAAAAACACGTGTTAAACTTTTAGAGTAGCGAACACTATCCAATTGGATTTATTTAGATATGATTTTGTACCTGATTCGATTGGTAGGTATTAATTTATTTTTTATCAAATTTGTGTATCCATCGGAAAATAATTGTCAATGTATCGATTTTGAAAATTGTTTCATTTTATCCGCGTGTTTTTCTTTTGGACCAGCTAAAATTTTCGTATTGGATTTATTTGGATAAGTTATTGATCCTGATTCATTTGTTATTGATTTTTTTGTATCAGTATTTGTATTTCTGATGTTTTGTTTTGAATTAGACTGTGACTGATATTTTAAGAGTATAAAAAAGTATATATTTCGAGCACAGGCGCAGGGTAGCCAGCCTATCGGTATTTTACAGGTTGCATTTTGGAGAGTGTGCGCGGGAATTGCATGACTTGATTCCGCCATATCCTTTCTACCATCGGACAACCCGACGTACGGCGAGTATCCGCCCTCACGTTGTTGAAACACCAACGGTCCGAACTAAGCGATTTGCTTCGTCGTTTATACCGCGTACATCGAGGGACTGGAACAATTTGCCTGCTGCGGTCTTCCCGTCCAACTATAATTTAGGTGCCTTCAAGGCTAGAGTGAATAGGCTCTTAATAAACTAGTGCGCCTCACCATCAACGATTGCATCACTGCTTACCATCAGGTAGGATCGCAGTCAAGCACTGGTTTATACCGAATAATAATAAAAAAAAATGTATTAAAAATAAACTAAAGAAAATAAAAGTAATAAATAAAATTGAGATATTTTTTTTTTGAGGTAGGTGAAATAAATATATTTTGCCATAAGATTAATAAAATAAAATACTTTCATGAAATTACTATTTTTATTCATTACAATTTTCATTTTCCGACATAAAATGAACAGACAGTATACAAAGCATATTTACAATTTTATATAGTAGTTATTGACACTGTTCTAAGGCGAGAACACTAGATTTATATTATTTTACTAAACACATACTGCCCACGATCATTTTGAATACTTTTTAAATTATTATTTACACGATTTCAACGGAATACCTTTTAAATATTATTACTGAAGTATGTCGAATAACTTTTACGATACTTAATATGTATAAAAAAGATTATTATGCCACTTAGTCACACTTATGAACAGTTCATTAACAAAATAAATTAAATAAGATACCTAGATAGTTGCTAATAATAATCATTTTAACAAATATAAGACTTTTCTTATTGACTTTTCTACGTTAAAATACATTTTTCTATTATTATATAATAAATATCGAGGCATGATATTACACGATTATTTATTTTTTATTATTTCTATAAATGCATTTGAAAACGGATTGCTTGTACTGGCTATCATAATAATTCTATTTTTCATTTTTTTTTTTTTAATAATTATCAACTAATTTTATTTCACTTTTGTCTTTCATTTTATTTTGCAATAACTTATGAAATACTCACAAACGATATTATAAATTACAGATTATTAAAGCGACTATACATTCATTATAATAATTTGGGCAATAATTATATTTTGTTTAACATTTGAAAATGCTTCAAGTTTTGCTGGTCATTTTTATTTATTTTTTTGATATGTACATAATGAGTATTATAAAAATATCAATCAGTCTAAAGGAATTAAAATACGGTACTAAAATTTCCGTGGTCAAACTTTTTAATTATGTTTTTTACAACAGTAAAATCATTACTCTCAAAATCTGAAGCATTTCCGAAAAACTAACTCAAGAAATAAACTGTGTACTGTAACTGTACAATGGAAAACCGTGACAGCTATTACGGATACTTCAAAAACTAATCTGTTAATACCTAAAACGGTTTAGGCCCGCATTGTTAGTGATAGTTCTATACAAAAATTATTTTAATTGACTATTTCAAACGCTAGAAAACTTTAGCTGGGCTCATGGCTGAAAGCTTTGAAGCGTAATCTCTTTTTAGTATGTGACCATGAGTGAGTTAGTCTTTATCTATAATTTTATTATACCAGTTCATTTTGCCGTTTTTTTTCCAAATTTCCGTTCCTTTATTTCGATACTAACATTATTATTTTTATAAATAAAATTATTTTTATTACATTCTAATTTAAATCTAAAAGTACCAACTCATTGTCACACACAATACTATCGTCATTTTTTATATAATTATTAATAATTAATAAACAATTATTATTCATATAAATCTACAAACATTTATTTTTAACACATTGTCTTCGACATTACTTGAAGCAATTTCTATTACTTTAATCTAACATTATAATAATTTGCTATAACATTAATTAGAAATATGAAGAGACTTTTAATTAACTTATATATACACGATCTAACAATTTATTGTCAGTTCTGAACTTTGAAAGAAATTAAAAATTACTATTATACCTATTACAACTTACATTTATTAAAGATTTGCTTTTATAAAGCTGAAATCGCTATACATTTAATACAAGTATTCTAAACGATTCCATGTCTATACATTCAAAGCATTCAACAAAGTCATTAATATTGGTATTGTCTTATTTTTAATCATATAATGAATGAAAATTGTGCGTAAAACATTTGCCATGGGACACTCGGTCGGGTTCTCCTGTTTACGCATTACGATGACCGACATACATGGACTAGGTGATGTGGAAATCGCCCCGGAGGAGTCTCGTGAAAGTCTTCTTGAATTGCTGGTTGGCGAGCGCGTAGCAAAACGGATTAATGGGACTGTTTGCGTAACACAAGAAGTACGAGAACATATACAAGTGCTTATTAATGCACGGCGGATCCGTACAGAATCCCTCCACCAAAGCCAATATGTGATATGGAGTCCAACAAACAACAAACGCACCCAATATGAACGATATAGTTCTAAAAGCTTTCCTCGCTCTGTTTTCTGATTTAGATTTCTGCCGACCGATGCTCGGAAACAGGCCGTCCCTCTTTGAACGTTTAACTTTTAATTTTTTTCCTATGCTTTTTACGAACTCTTTCTTAGAGTCGCCGCGGCCTGACCCAGTTACCACAGTACTTGATACGTCACTATTCTCGACCGCTGGACTTATTGCGGGATTTAGTTTCAATGGAGACGTTTTTGCCTCAGACTTGGGGGCTTGAGGTTCATTGTTATTGGAAGACGACGATACGAGAGTAATAACAGGCTTGGAACGCTCTCCTGTAGTTAAACTCACTTCGGTATTCACTTTAATTGGGGGAGGCGGGGAGAAATTCGTTTTTGGTTGTGTAACTTGAGCTTCGGCGGTCGCTCGTATTAAAGCTGCTTGTAATAAAGATTTATTAGTTTCATTACCTGAATTATTTAATGTTGGTGGAGATGAAGGTTCTGTTGCATTAGTGAATGTGACGGAAGAGGGCGGACTTTCGTACGTAGGTGACGGCACATTGACGGAACTTTCATCCATATACCTCAAATCAGCTCCATCCATACCTACCAACATATCGTATGAGGTACCGTCACCTTTTACGAGCCTTACAGTCCTAGTGCGAGATGATTCTGAATGTGATGGAGGACTTTCGGAAACTGGAGGACTACACCTAAATTCAGATGGAGGTGGAATAATTCTTTGAGCAATTGTTGTCGATACCTCTCGTTGTTCGGACGGTGTTGTTATACCAGATGATAAAGGTGACATAATACTAGCGGTAGATAGTGGCACATTTGGTACAGAAATATTGTCATTGCTCTGTGATGTATCAGGATTATCAGTGTCAAGCAGACTCTTTTCTGATATCTGTGATAATGACGTCTTTGGTTTTTCAGATTCATGCTTTAATACTGGTGATTGTTTCATATCAGTTTTCATCATCATTCCACCATTCAGACGCATGTTATTTAACAGTTGAATAGCACCCGTTTGCATTACTAAATTGGCGACTGATGGCCGTTTCTTTACATTTGTCTGTGTGGTACTTTCTTCATCCGAGTCAAAAGCAGGACTGCTTGACCTTTCCGCTTCTACTTGATCTTCTTTCCTATCTCCGTCAGATTCTGCTGTAGTGGAAGTACCAGTTGCAGTGGCACTACTTTTGTGTGCTGAAGATTTTTGACTAGAATTTGAATCACTGGAACCACCTAGATTTAACAAAGGAGCAGCGAGTGAACCTTTCGATGTAGAATCTTTCCTCATTGCTTCTGATACTTTCATTTGATCTTCACTGGATATGGTGGCTTTTGATAAAGCTGCCATTCCAGCTGCTCGGCCAGCCATTCCTGTCATAACACCAGCACTTAAAGCTACCATTGATTGCATTTTCCTCTGTTTTGCTTCACTTTTCTTTTGCATATCATACGCTGTCTTGAAAATTCCAGCATAAAGTACAATCAATACAAACAGCGTCGTCCAATAATAGCCTATGATTAAAGCTGTGTTAAATATTGGGTCTTTTAGAAACTGTACAGCACATTCGCCTTCTTGTAAGTCTCTGTACCCGACAAAATGTTCCCATCCGAATATTGTCGTAAAGAATAGTAAAGCTGGTATGATCCATGTTACTGTTACCATCCATATTACTCTATTTTTTGTTCGCCAGGCTCTATACCTCGCAGCTATTTTCACGCTGCAGAATCTATCTACAGTTATGAGTAAGACTGTATATTGTGAGACAAGACACACTGTGTAGTCGACTGATAGCCAAAGGTCACAAAGCAGGGGCCCTAAATGCCAGTAGCCCTTTAGAACATAATCGGTGTAGAATGGAAGCGATAAAGTACCTGTAGACAATGGAAAATAAATTTTCTATTAGACACTTTTATCATATCAAAGACTGAAATGTCAAGGGTCAAGTTTCTTAAATTTGAAAAGAATTTGGAAATATCTTTTAACCAGAATTAATTTATTTAAAGCTTCTAGCAATGTTCTTGTTAAAATTTTCGTGGAATAGGTAAATAGAAAATAATGAATTAATTAAATCATTGGTTAATTTAATTTACTTTCAAAACAGGGACAGGTTTTCCTTAAAGTAAGAGTTTAGTTTATTTTCACGAGCAGTTCGTTTTCCGTATTTAGAAACTTTACTTCTAAACTGACTTGTTTTGCTTTGTTAAATATTTAAATTGAGTTCCTAAAATTATTTTCTATGTATATTTTCAACACTTTTTGTGGCTTTGATTTTATTGTGTTTTGGTGGTTTAATTTTGCCACAGTTTAAAAGCTTGGCAACAATCGAAATACTAATGAAAAACAATACTACAGTTCTGTTAAAAAATTCAAACTACATTTCAGAGCAAACCTAGAGTTTTTATTCGCTTTGAAAAACTTAAAACTACTCGTAGAGGAAACCTGATGAATGCACAATTTTATTTCTTCATTCCGGCTCTGTTTACTGTTGTTTTGAAACTACACCTTTTTAAGTAGATATAATATATATAAGACTTTTATATCGAGAGTTTTGGTTGAGTTTCAGACTAATAATAATTTTTCTACGTTATGTACAATGATCTTTTATTATGAAACTCCATTCGCGTTATGATAAGACATTTAAATTAAACTTTTTGTACTGGCGTTAAACCGATTTTGACTTCTATTCCGTATGTATAACCTTCAAGCGGGCGCGCGACTATTTGAAACATTAGTGGTCGCGCTTAACCTAAAAGACCGATGGGAGATTACAGGAGCTTAGAAAACTGATTAACTAATGATAATTTATTTTTGTGTTCAGATATTACCTATTTTTCAATTAAACAATAATTTGTTTAAATTCAAAACAAAATTTTGAAGTTAAACTAGTATCTTCGGATTAGGAATCAATTCTGCCCGACATACTAAGAGTTCTTTTGCGAGTCTTGATTATATTTCCAATTAATTTGTATTTTTTTAACATCATTCAAGAGATCGAATAATTGGCATCAAAGAGTTTTTCATCTAATTAGGTCTAATTTTCTTCAAAATCAGTCTTCTTGTTAACGTAAAAATTCAAGGCAGGCGCGTGTAGTCTTTTCGACGACTGCACCGGGACTAAAACAATTGCGATCTGTGTAGTGGGCGGAGTGCCCCGAGCGATGGTTTATTCTTTATTTTACTCTCAATGACATAGCGACAGGCTACTAGAAACGAGAAATAAAATGAAAAATGTAAAGGGTAATAATAATAATATGAACGAAAATGTACTAAGTGCGGCCGATTCGACTACACGCACCCGCTTAAAGGATAAGGATGGCATAAAAAGCAAAAAAAATTGCTACAATACCAACTATTTATTGCACCCGCCATTTATCATGCCACTAACGCAATAAAGGTCAAAATCGGTTGAATGGACAGTAAAAAAGATTTCTTCACGCGAATGGAGTGCATATAGTCGTATCTATAATTATAGATTATTAATAAAATAAAACGAGTTTCGTAAAAAAACAACAATCAATTGGAACCGTGTACAACTTTTAATGTTTTACCAGGGCCGATGTGAATGATGATGAATTTTTTTATTGGAGTGTAACGACGTCTATGGCGTCATATAAGAAGTAATCCTGCATCGAGCAATTAAAGTTCTCCGCGCGATTAGAACATATAGAACAGCCCGAAATAATCTATAGGGCAGACCAGACATAACACCCGTCTGGTCGGAGGATCCTCCCTTTTTAACGGAGGTTTGCGGGACTTTACTCTTTGTTCCGCCTACCTCCAAACTGGTGACCCCGACGTGATTTGAACACGCACAAAAATAAATTGTTTTCATGACAATTGAAAATGTCAAGAAATAACAACGACTGATTTTAATTAACAAATGTCTGTGATTATAATATAAATAGTTTTGCAGATTGGAATTTTTTTGAATCGATAGAATGCATGCATCTATTTGAAATACCATTCGGTCTCCATCAGGGTTTCCGGTTGACCATTGTTTTATTTATGTTTAATTTTATATATTTTCCCTGTTTCTAAAACCCATACTACTCAGACAAGACTACAAATAATTATTCTTACCAATCAACAGATCGGTGGCAGCGAGTGAGGCGATGAAGTAATTGCTGGGCTGGCGTATAGTTCTGTCTACCAGGAACGCAAGGAGCACGAGAACGTTGCCGCTGACAGTCAGCAGGATGACCAGCACGAGGCATGTGGCAAAGATGGCTGCCAACCACAGCGGGAACGGTGGCAAGACTGGTTGCTAGAAAGAAGATTAAGGTTAATAAAAAGACAATTTTTTCAATACAATTTCTTGATAATTTGAAATAATTTAATACTCTGGGAAGCACATTGCTTCCCCTTGACATCAAAAAAGCTGGAAGTAAATTTTCCTTCAAGCGTAAAATTCGGAACTACTACTTGAAGTCATCTCAACTTTAGTTTGGTCTCACCAGAATTATTATTAAGTTCTCTTAATGATTTGATATTTTTCATAGTATTTATTAGTTTATAATTATAGCATATATATGTATTTCATTATAATAAATAACTTATTTTTTATTTTATTTTTTCCGTTTGAAGTATCTGTTATTTGTTTATTGTGCAATCCTACCACAGTGTTGTCTTTTTCAACCCAAAGGTTGACTGGTAGAGAATGCCTTGTTGCATTAAGTTCGCCTATGTACCACTACTGTACACGAAGTTTAAATAAAAAAATAAATTATTAAATATAAAATTTTGTTCCATTGAGCATGATCATTGTTCTGTGTCTGGGTGTAATTTATCTATAATTATGTATGTATTTAGAAATACTTAAGTGCGTTTATCAGAACAGTATTGGACTAGTCATAACGGTCCCGACTCACGAGTTGTAGTTCGCGAGTTCAAACCTAGCCAGGCACATTAATTTGTGTAATTTATTTCATCAGCACTGCACTCAAAATGGTGATGGAAAACATCGGGACGAAAACCGGAAATGTTCTAAAACTAAAAATTCGAACAGGCGTGGTGGATTTCAGGCCATTCCCTTTCTTATAGAGGCCTGAGCCCCAGCAGTGGGAACATTATAATTGTAAACCAAAGAAGAAAGAAGAAAAAACATTTATTCGTACCTCACACATACAGTTAGAATTTAAATACAGTAGAATTAGGATACATTAGAATTAGGATACATTAGAATTACGATACATTAGAATTACGATACATTAGAATTAAAATACAGTAGAATTAAGTATGAAAAAACAACTTTAAAATCTGAGTAAGGCCAAAAAGGCGCCTAACTCAGCATATGCTGCGATATTTAAAACGATAAATAACGCAGCGCTGGTATTCTGCTAGGGCCCGCTGTGATGCCACGGTCACACTCACGGAGACTAAATAAAACTGTAAGGTATCGAAACAAAATAATAAATACAAACATTGATAAAACAAAAATTGGAAAAATAATAAATACTACTCCGTCAAGAAAGAAATACACAAAATGTTTGTTATTCATCCAAATTTATTTTATCACTTTCAAAATATGCTCCTTCAAAAACGATACACTTACGCCTACGATATTTTTTTTTTAATTACGCCTACCAATCATCAAAACATTTTTTAAATGCTGTTTCCGGAATTGAGTTCAGTTCTCGCCGCGAATTCTCCTCTATGTCTTCTATCGATTGAAAATGGGTGCCACGAAGTGGTAATTTGAGTTTAGGAAAAAGAAAGAAGTCGGCTGCAGCCATATCTGGTGATAATGGTGGTTACCCGATGGTATTTGTTAAGGGTTTGGCCAAAAATTCGTTTACAATGATAGCCTTGTGCAAAGGCGCATTATCGTGGTGTAAAATCCAAGAATTTTCTTTCCACAAATCTGACCTTTTTCGTCGAATTTGCTCTAAAATTAAATAACAATTTGCTATAAATTTGCTTCCTTAAATGCCGCATAACGGTCAAATAATATTCTTTATTTATCGTTTGACCTTCCGGCAAGAATTCCGAGTGCACAACACCGCGATAATCAAAGAAAACAGTCAACATGACTTTGACTTTTCATCGACTTAGGCGTGATTTTTTCGATTTCGGTTCAGTTGGAAGGCGCCACTCCCAAGCTTGTTGACTAGTTTGCATGTCAAACTCGTAAACCTACGTCTCGTCACCAGTAACAATGCGTTTCATGAATGATGGGTCGGAATTGACTAGTTCTAGCATGTCCTCAACGACTCTCATGCAATTGAGTTTTTGGAGAAAATTCAGTTCTTTTGGGACTAGCCGAGCGGTAACATGTTTCATACCCAAATGATTAGTTAAAATGTTACGGATCGACTCGTAAGATACAGAATGTTCGGCGGCTTTCTCTCTCAAAGTTGAATGAGGATTTTCAGTCACTATTTCCTTTACTTTTGCGATGTAAACTTTTTTTTTTCTTTTTTTTTATTATTGATAGGCTCGCGTTTGACCACTATCTCAACTTCAGTTGAAGACGTTGATGGCCTACCAGAGCGAGGCAACACACATCTCGATCGCTTTTGAACGCTTTGTACCACTCATTAGCACGTGTTTTTGATAAAGTCGATTCACCGTAAGCCTTCTGTAACATTTTCAGTGACTTCGAACACGAAATTCCATTGGCGATGTAAAATTTAAGACAAACTCTTTGTTTGATGTTTTTGTCCATTATGAAATTCGCAATACACACTAGATATGATATACCTAAAAACAGCACTGAATTTAATATAAATAACAGATGCAACTCAAACTCCGCGGCAAAATGGAAAACGGTTGTGCCAATCTACCAACAACAAAAAAAAACAAAAATTTGAATTTGGAACCATAAACAAATCATCCATTCCCGATACTTTTCTGACTGAATGTACATTGGTAAAAAGCGTAAATTTATGTTAATAAGTTAGTATCTCAGGTGTTAGAGAAATATTAATAATAATTTAAGAATACAAACAAAATTGCACTAGCCATAGCGCTAGTAATTTTAGCTGTTGCAATAAATAGAAACTTTTCTACCGATAACGGTAATTCCATTATCTTTAGCGAAAGTAGATTCTTAAAGTACGTCAATAAAAATCCCACTTACAAGATTCTACCTTAACAGAGCTCTAAACGTTATTCGTAATGGCCTTGTTAACTCCCAAGAAATAGGTTTAGTTACTATAAAACTTGTTACGGTTGCAGTGGTGGCCTGACTTACAAGTTGGATTACGGGTTCAAATTCAAACCCAGCCAGGTGCATTACTTTGTGTAATTTATTTCATCACCACTGCTCTTGAAATGGGGAAAGAAAACGTCGTAAGGAAACCGCGTATTTTTATTATTATTTCGTTTATTTATCACATAAATTACATTTTTAAATATTTCAGTAAAAATTAAACATTTAAAAATATAGAAAATAGTGTCCCACCGGTATCGGGAACAGGGTCCAAGCTACCGGCGGTCAGGGCTCCAGACAAAGGAACCTCCTAACAATACGAGCCGTGTCCAGGAGTACCGCTTTCTGGATTAAGCCCTTGATCCAGCCGCCTAACGCGAGCCTTCTAAGGTGTTGGTCGAGGCTCTTGGCTATTAAGCCATTGACTGACACGACTATCGGTACAATGATCGCCGAGTCTACATCCCACATGTCGACGTTAATATTATTATTTATTTTTTATAAATATTTTATATGTTTTTAAATATTTCGTAAAACACTCATATAAAAAAAAAACATTTGAAATATAAAAAAATAGTAGTACGCCGGTGTCGGGAGCAGGGTCCAAGCTACCGGTAGTTAGGGCTCCAGAGACAGGAACCTCCTCACAATTCGAGCCGTATTAAGGAGCCGCCTTCTGTATCAGGCCCTTGATCCAACCGCGCAACGACAGCTTTGACAGATGGTCGTCGAAGCTTTTGGCTATAAGGCCATTGGCAGTCACGACAATCGGCACAATGACAGCCGAGTCTACATTCCACATGTCGACAACCTCAAGTGCTAAGTCGAGATATTTGATTTGTTTCTCTTTCTTACTATTATTATTTTTATTTGGTAAGACTCACTAGCAGCTATTATCTGGTGCGTGTGTGTGTGTTTGTTGGGTATTTCTTAGAATCAAAAATTCGAAGGCATGTGACATACACCAATTTTTTTTTCATTACTATCACAGAACACCGTCTAGTCTCAAACTAAGCAGAGCTTGTGTTATGAGTACTAGATAACTGATAAACATACATATTATAGATAAATTACACCCAGACACTGAACAAATAATCATGCTCATCACACAAACATTTGTCCTGGGAATCTAACGCAGGACCTCCGGCATAGCAGTCAGGGCCACTAGACCAACAGACCAGTCAATTTGTGCTGAAGCCGCGTGGTGGATTACGGCCCATTCCCTCTCCTAGAGAGAAAGTCTGCGTCCCGGCAGTGCCAACATTATAAGGCTATTATAAAGTTCTTAGGGCGGAATCCACCAATAAAACTAATCGCGTTTTAACGTTTGGCTCGCATAATCGCGTTTAGCCGCTGTCACTAATGTCAATTGTCTGTATTTTTCTTTTGTTGTATTTTTACAAGTGACACTAGTGACAGCGACTAAACGCGATTATGCAAGCCAAACGTTAAAACGCGATTAGTTTTATATTTGAATTCCGCCCTTAGTAAGATGTACAACAGTGATCGAGTTCTAGCTTTCTTAGTATGTTTCATAAATAATTAGTTTCAGTACTGAAAGTGTAAGATTTGAAACAAAATAACTGTTTAAACATTGAAATTTTGTGTTAATGATAAACCTTCCTATTCAGTGAAGTATTTTAATATAAGTTTTAAATATAGGCTGTATTTTCATCCAAGGATTTAGATTAATGCTCCCAGGATAAAAAAATCCAGGACATGCTATGCCCGTGTGCCCATCCAAATCCATTTTACTGTTTGAGTTTAAGCATAAGCATAATCAGCCTTTTAATGTTCCCACTGCTGGGACTCAGGCCTCCTCTGCCTAGAAGAGGGAATGGGCCGTTATCCACCACGCGGGCCCAATGCGGATTGGTGAATGTCACATGTCTTCGAATTTTTTATTCTATTCTAGTACATGCCGGTTTCCTCATGATGTTTTCCCTCACCGTTTTGAGAGCAGTGGTGATGAAATAAATTACACAAAGTAATGCTCCTGGCTGGGTTTGAACCCGCGACCTACAACTCGTAAGTCAGGGCCGTTACACCTCGGCCACCAATGCTCAACACACACACACAGTTTGAGTGTAAAGAAGAAACGAACATACACACACACTAATACATACAAACTTTCACCTTTCTGACTACGACTAGTTCTACCACAACGACTAGTTCTGTGTGTCTCGCATCCAACGGATTCCCGCAACTGTCACCAGGTCATTGGCCCACCTTGTGGGTGGCCTACCAACGCTGCGCCTTCAGATACGCGGTCGCCACTAAGTTTATAGGCCCTATAGATCACCTGTTCTGTGAGCAATGTGCTCCACCTACTGCCACTTAAGAGATTTTACGACCTATCTTGGTAACCTTGATTCTCCTGTGGATATTCTTATTTTTATTTCTAACTAGCTTTTGCCCGCGGCTTCACCCGCGTACATCAAATATAGCTTATTTCACTCAGGAATAAAGGAGCTTTCTATCGGTAAAAAAAATTTTAGCAATCGGACCAGTACTTTCAAAGATTACCTCCTAAAAACAAAAAAAACTTTACCTCTTTATAATATTATTGTAGATTCGATCGATAACTCCAAGCATTGCCCTCTCCATTGCCTCAAAGAGCAATGGAGAGGGCAATGCTTGGTGTGATGAGTTAGTGCTCAACATAGGCTGGGGTTCTGGGTTAGGACTGTGAGACGAATGTAGCAACTAGCAGCCTAGTTCTAAAAAATCAACATCCTTAATAACTTAAAGAAGGCTTAACCATCTGATGAGGCCCATTCACTATTCACCATTAGTACTTTTAAGTGGCTTCCCTTAAAAAGACTAATAGTAAAGCCACTTCACTGGCAATTGGCAACTGCCAGTGATGACATATGGTTCCGAAACGTGGACGCTCACAATGGGCCTCATCAGAAGGCTGAAAGTCACCCAAAGGGCAATGGAAAGGACTATACTCGGAGTTTCCTTGCGTGATCGAATCAGAAATGAAGATATCCGCAGGAGAACCAAAGCTGCCGACAGCACGAAGAATCGCCAAACTAAAGTGGCAATGGGCAGGGCACATTGCTCGCAGAATGGATGGCCGTTGGGGCCGAAAGGTTCTGGAGTGGCGACCGTGTACCGGAAGACGCAGTGTTGGACGGCCCCCTACAAGGTGGACTGATGACCTGGTGAAGGTTGCGGAAATCCGATGGATGCGAGACGCACAGGATCGTTCATTGTGGCAACATTTGGGGGAGGCCTATGTCCAGCAGTGGACGTCTATCGGCTGAAATGATGAATGATGAAAGCTACTTAAAAGTACATAGCTACACACTTCATTTGTGTGTTCAATACACACTGTTCACACATTCCTTCATACGGCCGTGACACAATACCGATGTCGATAATGTACAATCGATTAACTGTCTGCAGCGTTAAACATGCTCGCACCTTTGTTACCCCTTCTATTTTAAAAGGGGTTGGCAGAAATAGAAGACCTCTTTGTTCAAGGTTTTTTAAGCCAGTTAGATTATATGTATTAAAAAAACATTCACTGGTATTTTGTGAGTGTTGTGGAATCGAAGGAGATCGCATAGGTTATTTCTCTTTTTAGCTGGCGAGGATAGGCTTTGAAATTGATACATGAAATAATTGTTTTTTTTTTGTTTTAGAAAAGAAATGATTTTTAAAATGTAATATTTTTTAAGACAAAAATATGAATACCCACGACATATAGAGAGAACACATCCTGAGAACCAAGGCGTACCTATCAAAGCACGATTAAATTAAAGGCAAAATAAGAAATGGTAATACTGTGGGGTATTACCATTTCTTATTTTGCCTTTATTTTCCACTGAATAAGACATGGTGTGAGAGCAGTGGTGGCCGAGTGCTAACGGCCCCGACTTTCGAGTTTATAGGTCGCGGGTTTAAACCCAGCCAGGCGCATAACTTTGTGTAATTTATTTCATCACTGCTGCTCTCAAAACGCTGAAGGAAAACATTGTGAGGAAATCGGCATGTCCTAGAACCAAAAAATTCGAAGACATGTGACAATCACCAACCCGCAATTTTTTTTTCGGTAGGAAAATTATCTTATGACATCCACCGCTCTTGGGCGGAGCGGAAGATAGTGTCAGACTTTTACTGACTAAAAACCCACTCCTGTTCCTTCGTTGCCTTTCGTACCAGGGCCGAATCTTCCTTTCAGAATCAGACCCTTGGCCCCAGTAGGCTTCGACCCTGCTGGCTCCCTACAGTTGCTGACATGTCTTTGAGGCGACCGTGGAACAGTACGCGCCGTCGACGACTTGGGCTCAGTCCGGACGGTTACCAAACGGTCGGACGGCAAGCTACCTATTGCTCGCCGTCCGCTCACCAACCCACAGCCGGCAGATTTGATTGCTCTTATATCGGACATTGCTGTGACAGACATGTTGCTATGTACGATAGTGTAATTATGTATTTCTTTATGTGTGTGCGTTCTATTTTGTGAATGCAGTATGGGTACTATTAGTTGCCTGAAATAAATGCTTTTTGCTTTTTATTTGAAGAATCTTTCACTGATTTCTCCCACTCTGCGTGGAGTGGACGGCGTGTAAGACTTCTACTGATTAGAACCACATCTTTGCCCTTAAGTAGCCCTTTGCGCTCTAAGACTACGGGTTTCCTTTTCAGAAAATCCCTGCGGCCCTAGCGGCCATCGGCCTTGCTGGGCCCCTACGGTTTTGCTGAAATCAGTCTGTCAGGCGCACTGACTCGGGCTCGGTCCTTATCGGACGTAAAGGAAAATGTATGAAAACTGTTCTGTATAGGATGCAGGCAGGCCAAGGAAGCCATGTCACACCTCAATGGAGGCGGCCTGCGCCTGGTGACGGAGACCATCACCGGACACTGCACACTGAATAAGTACCTCCACACAATAGGCACAGACAGTCCCCTGTGCAGAGCATGCTTGGAGGGGGAGGAGACAATTGCGCATGCGCTCCTAGACTGCACAGGTGTCACTGAAATACGCACAAGAACCTTAGGATCCCCGAACTTCCTTATTGATGCCCTGAAAAACCTGAGAGGCGTAATCTGTGTTTGGAGAGTGGTGGTCTGGTTGGGATAAGCTCACCTAAGGTTATGGCCACCATGGCCCACGTACAATGTTCCGCATAGAACTAAGTGCTGAAACCATACTCAAACATAGACATATAACTGTTCTGCAGTTACACGACAAAATGTAATTTTTTTTTTACAATTAAGAAAAATCTTCGATTTACAATATGGGAACTGAATAAATACGCAAGTTTGTAAGGAACTTTCGGTGCGCGAGTCCAACTCCTAATCGACCGCTTTTTATATCTAACAAAATAATCAGCTAAAATCCGAAATCCACCATCATGATTAGGAAACTTTTTTCTCATGATCAAAAACTCCTTTGTGTTTGTCCTATTTAATAAAACACAATAAGGAAAGCTGCCCATTCATTAACAGTTCAACTTCGTATCTGAAGAGGCCGATATAAGTGCAATTAAACTTAATGAATAGGCCAAAGAAGATTGGGAAAAGCTAATCCTTTTTAACTAACGAACTTAGAATATAAAAGATAATTAAGCGCGAAGTATCAGTTTAGTTACTTAGTAAAGTTCGAAAAATTAAATTAATTTAGGATTAGACTTGGTGAGAAAAAAGAATTTGATGAAATGTGGCTCAAGATAAAAGAAACTAATTTTGATGATGGATGAAGAGAGAAGCTATTTATAGGAAAGATGAATGAAATGCGAGATATAATATCGAAGAAGGAAAATAATGCGTGTAAGGACTTTAATGTTCTTTGTAAAGAGTTTTCTTTTGACCTGTTTACTATTAAAACCTATTCGGCACGTACTCAGCTGAATGCGGACTTTTTCAAAAGTGCATAGTGCTAATTTTACTTATGGGATGTTTAATTATGTTTTTTTTTATTGTGCTTATTAGTGATCGTAAGTTTTCTATTACTTTACCCGTGAGAACCTGTAATTGGCTCAATGTCTCTTATACTATTATTATTCTTTTGTCATAGCTGTTATTTCTCCGTTTTGTTGGACTGTTTTTTCATTGATATGGTTCCGAAGAGTTAATAGCTGTTACATATAAGTGTTCTTAGGAAATATTAACGTAAATAATAAAATTATTAGCTCGTAACCTGAGGTACAGGTTTATCTTACTTCAAGTCAGATCTAATTATTATTTAATATCATTTCTGTTCTAGTTTAAGGCCGCAATTATTGTAAACTTGCACGTTATTCCTTACGTGAGAACGGCAGAAAGATATTGTGGAATAGATAGATTTATCGTTTTTACACATTATTTTTGGTTACTTTGGCACACTGGATGCCTGTATATGCGCATGTACCCGGTGTGTCCAGTGTATGGAAAAATTATTTCAATGATCTCTTTCCTATTGTATCTTTTACTAAAATAGTTTTTAAGGTGTGTGATTACTAATACTTCACTGGCTTGTTGGTCTAGTGGTTAGTGGCCCTGACTGCTATGCCGGAGGTCGTGGGTTCGATTCCCACCCAGGACAAATGTTTGTGTGATGAGTACGATCATTTGTTCTGTGTCTGGGTGTAATTTATCTATAATATGTATGTATTTAGAAATATATAAGTATGTTTATCAGTTGTCTAGTACTCATAACACAAGCTCTACTTAGCTTGGGACTAGACGGCGTTGTGTGATAGTTGTGAAATATTATTATTATTAATATTATTTATCCTGCAACATTCACGCTCTTCTCACATGTGTAGCGTGTAAATGCTAGTTAATTCATATTAAATTGCCATTTAATTATACTCGATCAGTTCCATTTATTAAGGCTCGGTTCACGGTTTACTACGAGTTGTTGTTTTTTTCCTTTGCGTATAATGTTTTATTGTTATTTATGTTTTTGGTTTGTTTATTCAGTGATTTAATGTGTGATGTGATCCTTGCTGGCTGATAAACATCTCATCGTCGACGACGGCTAGTGCTGAAAATCAGCGCTGTGGCTGTCTTACACGAGCCCCAGCATTTTACTGAGCGCTGGCCGTTTTGCACGGATGTGACGCATATCCTGCCACATAAATTATAAGTTGTTATTGTTATTTGTTTTTATTTTTAAGGTATGTGCCATGTTTGACGTAAATAAACTCTTTTCCTTTCTTTCTTTCTTAGTTAAATAAATCAGTAATCAGGTCATCGATTCAAGCACATACCTACTCTATTCATTCTCATTCTTTTAACTATTTAAGTTCATAATTATGAGAACATTAGCGTAGTACAAAAATAGAAAAACAGTGAAAATTCCTCGAAGTGTAGTCGCAAGCAAATGTGGGTAAATCGATAAACATTTTCTCTCAGTTCATAATAAAGTCGATAACAGAACTACTAACTTTGATCATTAGTGGCTTGCACTAGTTTTGTATCGCTAAAATACTTGTAAACTTTAAATTTCATTGAAAGTTCATTTAATTTTGCTCGACTTATTATTGAACAAGGCTTAACGAAGTTAATGAATGAGCTTGAAGGTATATCGATTCGAAGAAATTTATTTGAACTGTACGAACAGTTATCAGTTAACTTTGGTCATCAACATAAAAAAAATCGAATAAAGTACAAAATGGAATTGAATGCAAGATGTGACTTTCTTTCAAACAATTTGGTAAATGATATGGTAATAGTAATTAGTAACTTAGTGTATATTAACTTAAGAATCACTGATAATTACATACATAATTGTAATCTATATATGAATAGCTGTTCGTTAGTCTCGCTAAAACTCGGGAACTCGGGACTGGACCGATTTGTCTAATTTTAGTCTTGAAATATTCGTGATATCCCATGGAAGGTTTAAACGGTAAGAATAAACGGAAAACATTCAAAAAAAAAAATCGGAATACAACGCTATCTCTAATTAAAATGTCATTATAAAATGAATTATGCTGTTCTGGTAATGCCAATAGATGGTGTTATCCTTACTATTAGGCGGTATGAAGTACGCTAGGTATAAGCTATAAGTTACTGATTCTATATAATTAATCGAAGCACTAGAAAAGACGTCAATGGCTGTCGACAAATCATACATATCAATCATCAAATAATAACAGATTTATTCTCAAGGATACATAATTTTAAGATAAAGGCAATCATTACCCCTCGGGCGTCCCGGGGGTATTATTATTACGTCATTGCGCGTTTTTACGTCACCAAAAAAAAAAAACTTTTTCTGGATTTTTCTAGGAAAAACAAAAATATAGAAACCATAATTTTCGGCTAAAAAAAAAAATCGTACAAACGTGCGTACAAAACCACAATTAAAAAATTTTCAAGGTCATTCAAGTTGTACAGACGTATGTACAATCGGCGGTCGAGGGGATAACTAGACTAGACATCGAAAACAAAGCGTTTCAAAATAAAACAGCACTAAAATATGCGAACACACTCTATATTTCAGTTTAGTGCCTAAATATAGAGATAGTGGTCAATCATTAGAAAGAAATTAAAATCCGGACTAAGCGTTTCGCCTCGTTAATTATATCACGTACATCAAAGAAGTGGAACAATTTGCCTGCTGCGGTCTATAGGTTCTTTATAAACTAGTGCGCCTCACAATCAACGGTTGCATCACTGCTTACCATCAGGGGCCCAAGTCTGCTATTTTAATAAATTCATTATTCCAACACGATCCCCATTGTCATTTTGTAAAAAGTTCGTAATCTGCTAATTCATAATGATCGATCATCGATCGGTCAATGGTCTCATAACAGAATTGTGGAAGAATGACAATATCAAGCTTATTAAAAGCAATGACTGCACAATGACATTCTACTGGTAAATCACTGATCGAAGGAATTGTCAAAGTTTTAGCAGATTACCGCATACGTCAGATATTCATTTGTTAACATGTACGAGATTACCATTCTTTGCCACTTCTTTCAATGGAGTGTCAGTGGTTGATCATTGGAAAGTCATAATAACGCCATTATATTAGTAGATTACCAAACTTGTCAAAATCAATAATTATGAAATCAATGATAGACCGTTCTGACACTATTGTAATAGCAGACTTGAGGCCTTAGTGGGATCGCAGTCAATAAATAGTTTACATTATATAAAAAAAGCACAAAGATGAAGAAGTAGAAGGAACTCACCAATCCACCGTTGACAGTAAGAATGTTCTCGAAGGTGTTATTGAAGTAATAGATATCAGTGTAGTTGGTGCCATTGGCTACGAGGTACTCGCCGTGGCATTCTTGAATCCCTCCAGCTGTAGTTAAACATGTCCTTTGTCTCATCTTCTGTAGTTTCCTGTTGACAAACATATAATATACTAACTTTTATCGCAGGCTTTTCCCGCGGGAAAGCAGAAAATTATCCCGGGGAACATAGTCGAGGAATATAAAGTACGTGTGTTTTTTTTTCGGGTGGGAAAATCATCTAATGACATCCCCCGCCCTTGGGTGGGGCGGGAGATAGTGTCAGACTTTTACTAACTAAAAACCCACTCCTGTTCCTTCTTAGCCATTTTTCCAGGGTCCCGGGGATCTCTTTCGGATCACCCATGGCCCCTGTAGGCTTCGACCCTGCTGGGTCCCTATGGTTGCTGACATCTTCTTTAGGCGCGCGTGGAACACTACGCGCCATCGACGACTCGGGCTCGGTCCGATCGGACAGCGAGCTACCCATTGTTCGCTATCCGCAAGCCCGCGCCTACGGTGGCCGAAAATCGGGATCGAAATCCCGGCGGCCGGGGCGCGAGGGCCAAAAAGTACGTGTGTAAAAAGTCATGCAAATCTTTTCAGGGGCCTTAACCATGACGTGTTATAATGTCACGCGAGCCAGCAAGAAAGAGGGATGGTGCTATATACCTTATATACCAGTGTCTCAAGACGAAAGTCTGATGACATACAGCCCCGAAACGTGGTCACTTACAATGGACCACCATGAATGGATCAGAAGGTTTGGAGTCACCCAAAAGACAATGGAAAGGGAGTTTTGAGTTTCCTTGCGTGATAGAATCAGAATTGAGATCTAACCTTGGTTTTCCTGTGGAAGCACGAAGAATCGCCAAACTTAAGTAGCAACGGGCAGAGCACATTGCTCGCACAACAGATGGCCGTTGGGGTCGGCAGGTCTGGAGTGGCGACCGCGCACCGAAAGACGCAGCTTTAGGATTCCTCTACAAGGTGGACCGATGACCTGGTAAAGGTCGCTGGAATCCGATGGATGCGAGACGTACAGAACCTATCATTGTGGTGATACTTGGGGGAGGCCTGTGTCCAACAGTGGACGTCTTTCGGCGGAAATGATGATGATGAGATCTTAGGGTAGAGGCTTGTGTCACCAGATGTATATATGAAGGCTGATATGGGATTTCTTAGCTTCGAATGAAGTCGAGATGTCGTGAGAAAAGATTGGAGTATGAATGTGCATCAATGGCTATTAAGGTTGAGTTAGGTTAGGTTAGATCTCTTTCTTATAATTCCGCAGCCTTGGCAGACCTGTCCTAACTGGCCCCGTCAATAATACTGACATTTCTTTGAGGCGCCCGTGGAATATGACACTCCTTCGACCCGGGTCTGTGCTTTATCCGAAGGTGATCTATCCATTGTTCGCCGTCCGCAAAACCCGCGCTTACGCGTCTCCTGGTATGGCTACTTCTTAGTTTACATTCACTTACTCATTCTCAAGCCACAATCACGTGTAAGTCAAGGTGATCATTTAGGTACTTCAGCCTAAAGAAAAAATAAAAATTGTATCCATACTTTTCAACCCAAAAGCATTTTTAGAAATATTTACACTGAGTAAAACGAAATTCAATCCAATTAGTTACCTACAAAGTTTCTATCTGTCGTTACCTTTGAAAGTTTTCATCAATCAATCAACGACTAAATTCATTTATCGAAAATAAAAAAGAGGCCATCAATTTGTGTTAGAATAAGAATTTATATCAAACTAAAGGTCCCGACAGACGTTATCCTGCCAAAAGCTAGCTTTTCGTCAAAAAAATATTAAAACCTGATTGCAGCGCCCTATAATTATGGAGGTAAGTCCCCTCTTTGAGGAGTAGCTGGAAAAACAACACGGCGTCCTCACCTTCCGCATGACGCAGGTTCTCACCGGATATGGTAAGTTCGGAAAGTTCCTGCACTGGATTCGTGCGGAAGAAACGGCCTGAGGTCACCATTGTGTGGACCACCCGGAGGACACGGTGGGGCATACGGTAGAGGTGTGGCCTGCTTGAGCAGAGCACCGCTGTGTCCTCGTGGCAACGATCGACGTGATCGATCGTGCGCGATAGGCGGCAACGATCTCTCGCGCCGGGCGTTGGTACAGGCCATGGTCCGGAGCGAAAAGGAGTGGACGACGGTCGCCTCGTTCTGCGAAGCAGTAATGCTAGCAAAGGAGGCGGTCGCACGTGCTAGGGAACGACCCTCACACCCCACGCCGGGATTCCGATCCCGACGGCGAGCAATGGGTAGCTCGCCGTCCGACCATCCGCTAACCGTCCGGACCAAGCTCAGTCGTAGACGGCGCGTAGTGCTCCATGCGCGCCTTGAGGAAATGTCAGCAAAACCTTAGGGGCCCAGCAGGGTGGAAGCCTACTGGGGCCATGGGTTGTGCGAAAAGGAACCCCGGGGCCCTGGAACGAAGGAAAAGAAGGAGCAGGAGTCGGTTTTAGTCAGTAAAAGTCTGACACGCCCTCACGCTACGCCCGAGGGCATCATTGAATGATTTCCCACCTAAAAAAAAACCTACCGGGTCCAATTATATTTTAAAATCTTCCAAAATTGATCAAGCCGTTAAGGAAGAGTTAGGTGACACACGTACAGAAGTTATTTTTTTTAAATTAATATCAACCAGTGCTTGTCTGCGATCTCACCTGAT
The DNA here is from genome assembly GCA_961205895.1 of Mythimna pallens. NCBI lineage: Eukaryota > Metazoa > Arthropoda > Insecta > Lepidoptera > Noctuidae > Mythimna > Mythimna pallens. The sequence continues at coordinate 23,256,275 of OY540828.1, read as the reverse complement.
GGTAATTATAATATAAGCCTAGAGTGAATAGGCTCTTAATAAACTAGTACAATTCACCATCAACGATTGCATTGCTGCTTACCATTAGGTGGAATCGCAGTCAAGCACTAGTTTATATCATTTAAAACATATATAGACATATTAAAATATATCTGTATCTAACCAATCATTGGACGAATTCAGCATCAGAGGGCCCTTTGTATGCCGCACGACTGGCTGACACGTAACGCATATCTACGCGTCATCGAGACGAGCGCGAAGCGTTAGGAGTTTAGAGAACAATCAATTTTGAACGGGCGGCGTGCGCAAAAATCGATAAATCAAGAACAGCTTTTTCATAACCGTGCTGTGCCTGGCTCCACCAGTACGATTCCACTTGAAATACTTCAAGAATAATTAGGAAGTCAGCCGCTTCACTGAGGAAAGGTAAGCCGTGCTTTGAATTCATTCGCTGTTGAATTTGTTCTTTGATTTAGTGGTTGTGTTCCCATATGTTGAAAACTTTTTGGGAACAGATATTTTTGCAGCTAAGGAGTTGAATTTCCTGCCGGAGTCTGTATTCTATAATAGTAACAACCTAGGGGTTTTTAAGTCAACAGTGAATAGATTCCTTCTAGGCATTTTTTTTTTTAAATTGATATAAACCAGTGCTTGTCTGCGATCCCACCTGATGGTAAGCAGTGATGCAATCATTGATGGTGAGGCGCACTAGTTTGTTAAGAGACTATTCACTCTAGCCTTGAAGACACCTGAATTATAGTTGGACGGGAAGACCGCAGCATGCTAATTGTTCCAGTCGGCCAGTCGTCGTTCGATGGGTTTTTTTATAGGTGAGAAAATCATCTTATGACAAACCCCGCTCTTGGGCGGAGCGAGAGATAGCGTCAGACTTTTACTGACTAAAAACCCACTCCTGTTCCTTCTTTGCCTTCGTTCCAGGGCCCCGGTTTTTACTTTCACACTACCCGTGGCCCCAATAGACTTCGACCCTGCTGGGCCCCTACGATTTGCTGACATCTCCTTGAGGTGCGCGTGGAACAGTACGCGCCGTCGACGACTTGGGCTCGGCCCGGACGGTTACCGGACGGTCGGACGGCAAGCCGCCCATTGTTCGCCGTCCGCAAGCCCGCGCCTACGATGGCTGGAAATCTGGATCGGAATTCCGGCGGTGGTTGGGGCGTGAGGACCGTTGTTTCGCGCGATCGGCCGCCTCTTTTTCTAGCATTACTGCTTTGCAGAAGAAGGAGACCGCCAGCCTCTCCTCCTCACTCCGGACCATGGCTTCGATGGCTTGATCGCCGCCGCCGATCGCCCCACGAGGACACGGCGTTGCTCTGCCCAAGCGCGGCACACCTCCACCGTGAGTCCTTCGATGGGTAGATTATTTATAATGGTTATCTATAATGCTATTAATTTGTTAGTACTATACCGCAGACTACCATTATGATAATTATTATGATTTCTTATGATCCACCCTAAAGTTGTCTGGTAGATATCGTTGTCAGCGAAAAGACCGCCAATGTACCCATAGATTATGTACCCGTACAGCTAAGGAGTGGAATTCCTTGCCGGAATCTGTGTTTCCTGATGGCTACAGCCCGAGAATCTTTAAGTCAGGAATGAATAGGTTACTTCTAGGCGTTCGCGCGTAAGCGCGTTCCATCGTCGACCGCATCGTCGCTTTCCATCAGGTGAAATAGCGGTCAAGCGCGAACCTATCAAGAATAATAAAAAAAAGATTAAAGTTTGTGTGAAAGTTGTGTTATTTTTTTGGTGTAAAAAAAGTTTATCCTATTCTATTCAACGTCAACTAAATCATTGCTTATCATCAGGTGAGATAATAGTCAAACGCTAGCCTATCTATAATACTAAAAAAGAACTAAGACTGATCAGTTCCATTATTATAGAGTAGACTTTTTCTAATCTACAATCAGCGTATTATTTCAGTCGACTTTTCTTAGAAACGATGTTACGCAATTATTTTATTACTTTTGTATACCGGTGAAATATAATTGTATCAACTGAACATTTTGATGATTATTATGTAACTTTTTTTATTTCTGTTGATGTCAAGGTTGATTTTAGCTGAGGCGTATCATCTGAATTCAATATTATCATCATCATCATTTCAGCTGAAAGACGTCCACAGTTGGACATAGGCCTCCCCCAACTGTCGCCATAATGACCGGTCCTGTGCGTCTCGCATCCATCGGATTCCCGCGACCCTCGCCAAGTCATCGGTCCACCTTATGAGAGGCCTTCCAACGCTACGTCTTCCGGTACATGGTCGCCATATTCCAGAACCTTTCGGCTCCAATGGCCATCCGTTCAGCGAGCAATGTGCCCTGCCCATTGTCACTTAAGTTTAGCGATTCTTCGTGCTATGTCGGTAACCTTGGTTCTCCTGCGTTTCCTCATAGGCCAGTGTCTCAAGACGAAAGTCTATGACCAGTGCGTGTTGCCAGTAATGACATACCTATGGCTCCGAAACGTGGTCTCTTACAATGGGCCTCATCAGAAGACTTAAAGTCACCCAAAGTGCAATGGAAAGGACTATGCTCGGAGTTTCGATCGAATCAGGAATTCAATATACATAATATCTTCAATTTAATTCAAAATGTTACATTCGTTTTAGATCGGCATACATTTGAATGTAGGTAAACTTTGTAGATATGCTTAGACCTGTGAAGCATATCTACGAAGTTGTTCGAAAGAATTACCCTGGCCCAGGGACGCAAAGGATAACTGAAAGAACACAGGTGGATTTTAGTCAGTAAATATCTAATACTGTCTCTCGCTCCACCAAGAACGGGAGGAGTTGTTTGATGACCTGTATGATGAAGGAAATAAATAAATGATATTTCATCAGAAAATAGTGTCCTAGAATATTTCCTTATAGAACCCTAGAAAAATGGGAAGTAACGAAGCATTGCAATCAAGGTAATGCAATCTCCACGAATAGGGCGATATCGTCGCTCGAGTAGATCGCTTACGTTCTATTAAATGGTAGACTCATCAGTTTCGGACCACATTCTCTAGCCATAAAGCTGAGAGGTCCGTTTGAAAAAATCTACTGTAATATATCTACATGACAATTGTGATAGACCCTAGCATTTGAGTGAGCTTTACGACGCGGTCAAAAAGTATTGTCCAACTTTTAGAAGTAATCATGGGTTTGAATTAGTTTTTAAATGGAAATAGACATGTTGATAAAACGCTAACTACACTGTATATGCATTTAATATTACGCTACACCACGATAGTCGTTGTCACTATCCCACATGACGTGAATCTCGTGAAAGCTAAGAAAGAGAACCAAATCATATATCTCGACTTAGTACACGAGGCTGAAGCGTGTGGAATGCTTCGGCTATATGATAACAGCCACATCACCATTTGATTGCTAACTTGTTAATAGAGGATCAATTAAACCAGCTAGCAAGAGTTCACATACGTAAGGTAGTACCTAGTGACGATAAAACAAAAAAAAAAGTTTCATATAACAAGTACTACTTTCACTTATACATTAGTATTACTTTGACTTTTACATTAGTATTACTTTCACTTTTACACACGGTGTCTACATCAATTTTTTTCCAATTTTCCTTTCACAGGTATGCTGGAAGAGATTTCTCTAGAAATAAGCATCACCTATGTACCTATTTTTCTGATTCCATCTTCTTTTCTTTTATTATATAAGTGTGTACATGAATTGTAAAATAAATAAATACTTAATACTGCTGAATCCGGGTTAATAGCGGCTGACAGTTTACCTTGAATTTATTTTTAATTTTGGAATTCTTTTATATTTTATATGACGTCGTTAGATTTCGATACCTACCTATCTTATTACGTAGTTCTATTTGCATTTTTAATTTTGTATAATAAGGAAACTTTACACCGGGTGTCAAAAGAGCCGACAGAATGAGGAACACCATGCTGCGTCCAAAGACGGGGATTATAACGTAGGAAAAAAGGCTGCCAGGCTAAAATTGGATTGGGCAGGTCACATCAGCCGCATGCACTCTGTCCGTTGGGCAAGAGTCTCCACAAAGTGAGTACCTGACGATGGACGACGCCGCCGATGTCGACCTGAGAAGAGGTGGCGAGACGACCTAGATGCCTACCGCAAGGACTGGTTCGAGGTAGCTTAAGAAAAGAATACCTGGAAGAAGTTGGGGCAGGCCTTTAACCACAAGTGGGACAGTATAAGCTACTAAACAAAAAAAAAACTGGGCTAGTGCGAGTTGGATTCGCACACTGAGGGTTCCGTACAAACTTGAAAGGTTAATTGCGGTTTACGATTTATGAAGTATTAAAAAAAGCTACTTACTAGATCTCGTTCAAACCAATTTTCGGTGGAAGTTTGCATGGTAATGAATATCATATTTTTTTTAGTTGTATCATTCTCTTATTTTAGAAGTTACTTATGACACTTTGGAAGTGTCTCTCGCGCAAACTATTCAGTTTAAAAAAAAATAATAATTAGAAACCTCAACATCATTTTGAAGACCTATCCATTGATACCCCACACGTATGAGATTGATGAAAAAAAAAAAATTTCAGTTTCAGTTTTAAGTATGGGGAACCCCCAAAATTAATTGCTTTTTAATTATTTTTGTGTGAAAATCTTAATGCAGTTCACAGAATACATCTACTTACCAAGTTTCAACTGTATAGTTCTTATAGTTTCGAAAAAAAAGTGGCTGTGACATACATACGAACGGACACACAGATAGACATGACGAATCAATAAGGGTTCCGGTTTTGCCATTTGGCTACGGAACCATAAAAATACACCGTGTTTGCCGGTTCGAAAGCAATAGAAGCGGTTTTTTAATTAATATCACATTAAAAACCTTAGCAACAAAATATTGACGTAACAATATTCAGGTACAAAAAACAAGCAATATCAAAAGCTTGCTCTCACTTTGTTGCCCTCGCATTTTAGTTTGGAGAAGCAACGAAAACATTCTTACCATTTTCACCACAAAGCCTTTTTCAAATATGCATATTTTTGTGCAAATCTTTTAAGTAGTTTTCTGTAAAAGCCCATTAAGGCTCTTTAGAGATTATGCTGTAAAAATAAGACAACGATGAATTTGTTTTTGGTTTACCTTTGAAGAGAGAAAAAATCTAAATGAAAAATTAAATCAGAATGTTAAAGAAGAAAAAGTAGCTGAATATAATGATTTAATTTTGTTTCTTTTTCCTCGTTCCTATTTATGTCCGACAAATAATGATTTTTCTCCTTACTGATTCGAATCAGCATAATTTTATTTGAGTTCGAGTCAACAGCTGCCGACCTTCAAAAAGAAAAATTAAATTGAAGGGTAAGAATTGTGTACGGCACGTGCCAAAAAGAAACACGTGGCTACAAAACGTGAAGTGAAATGAATTACAGTGGCCAATCGGGAAATCTCTTAACCGACTGCGAAAAAAATCTGGCTAAATAGAGCTTCCTTGACCCTTCTCTGACACAGTGCCGGTGTGGAGCAGCTGTACAAGACATGCTTTTTAATTATAAATATTGCAAAGTTCACTATATGTTCTATTATACATTTTCAGAATTCATGTACATGGCGCCCCCAAAACTATGAATAAGTCATTTATTATCTAGGTCGTCCGTCAGTGGAATGCGTTGCTTGTGCCAATAAAACGCGCGCAAACGCTGCCTGTGGTTAAAAAACTTTTAAAGGAACATTACTTATCACTGTGATTAGGTTTTCGTTCTAACTATTTTGTTTGTATCATTTTAGTAGTATTTAATTTTTGTTCTTATCGTAAGTATTTGTACCGAGTCCAACCCCATTTTGTATCCTGGCAATGTCTATCCATTCCAGGTTTCCTCGAAGAATGAACGGATATAATCTTAGTGTTTAGTAAAATATTAAAGACAAACGCAGTTTTAACACATAAACCTTTTAATTATAACTTCAAAATTATTAATTTATAACACCGCTATTTGCCCATCCTGCACAACCACCTACAGGATACAGCTTTTCAGATACGAGACCAATAACAGAGCTTTACAGTTCGCCAAACAATGGTCAGAAAAACTTTAGTAAGAGTACATCAGCACGAAAAGAAGACGTAGAATAAAGACTACGCAAGTGCGAGTCGGAATCGCGCACTGAGGGTTCCATAAAAACTTACCTATGTGAATAGTTTAATTCTCCAATGCAGTATCGAAGACTTTTCCGAATCGCAAAATATATATTTTTTTTATTTTTTTTCTATAGTTGTGCTATAAGACCTTGCTTTATGCCAAATTTCAGGATTATGGGTCAACGGGAAGTACCCTACGAATTTTGATTTACTTGATAATGTTGAAATATACGTTTTTTGCGACATAAACGGCCGTATCTTTTTTTTTCGTTAACTAAGAAGTTGGATTTTTTCACAGCTTCAAAGGACCGCAGACTTGAGTATATGATTATAATTTCAACTTGATACCTCTACGCGTTCCCGAGATAAAGGGTCTTGACAGACAGACAGACGGATAAAAAAGTGGTCCTATAAAGGTTCCGTTTTTTCCTTTTGAGGTACGGAAACCTAAAAAGAAGAAGAATAAAAAATGAACACAAAATATGACCAACTATTTACTTTTTTTTTATTATTGGTAGGCGAAGGACCTTTATCTTACCTGAAGGTAAAGAAGATGTGGTCGTCGATGGAGCATACTTACCTAGAAGTAGCTACATAGTTGTTGTTTCATATGGTTCCATTCACACTCCAGAGTATTACTAAGTACCCCATTGTAAGAAACAAAAGAGCCTCCCTAGGGAGAGTGACATTTTATCAACAACATCGACATCGTTATCCATTGTGTGGTGTTACTACTGAAATGTCACGTGGTCTATCCTAAACATTCGTTATTGCCGATAGACTATAATTTATCTAGGACCGCTTGACCAATTCTTTACACGTAGAGCATATAAATTCGTTCAGATGTTCTTCTCAACTATGCAAATATAGTTTTCTTAGTCGAAAACCTGCTCTTATCTCTACCGTTTTTAGGCACGCAATTTACAATTTTTCGCAGTAGTGCAGAAAAGTGCGCACGCTTGCGCCCGCCATAAATGTGCCTATTACATTTATCATATCAGGCTGCGCGAAAAGAAGAGAAATGCGACCTTCACGAGTCGCGCGTTACTGCTGTGACAGACAAGTTACCTACAGTATCACATGTAAGGAGACTACGGTATTGACATTTTAATAATTATTATTTTTATAATTTAATGACTAGTGTGTTTTGTAGTGATTTTAATTAATGAAATTTTTGTGTTTATTTATTTTTAATTTTGTATAATCTAAATGTGAATGACTTTTATAAATGATACCTGAAATAAATGTTTTGTTTTTTTTTTTTTTTTTGTTTTCGGTTCCATGACGCCCTCGACTACACGGCTCGAGCGAATTTCGCCTCGGTCACAATGATACATTTTCTTCACTTGTATCAAAATTTACTATTGCGTTATCATCTCTATACCCTCATTTTTTATCAGAAATGTTGAAAGTTACAGCAAGTACAACATAAACTATTGTAGTCTGGAGGTATTGACCTTATTCAAGCACTGGCATGAAAACACTGCAAGAGCATTATAAATAACAAAATTCTACCAGCAGGAGCTTCTCTTCATGAATACAAGATAGTCTCATGTCGGAGGTACAGTTTCTTTTGCAGGACCAACTACAGTGTTATATAATTCATATTAAGCTGGAATTTAGTGTTGCATATCCACACTAGATCGTAAAATCAAATATTCAGAGACTGTAATGGGTCATAGAGGGAACGTTTGCCTGTTTTTATAGGACTCATAGTGCTATAATTTTATTTTTATGAGCTGTTTAGATTAAACATATTCTTAACTATGAATATATTACATGTGGGTTATAATTGCAGATTCTTTAATGTCTTGTATGTTTGTTGTTAGTCCTTGCTCGCTATGCTGTGTAATTTGCTTTTTATGAACATTCACGTGATCACGGTGGAGCAAACGGTGGAGGTGTGCCCCGCCTGGGCAGAGCAACGCCGTGTCCTCGTGGAGGCGATCGGCGGCGGCGATCTCTCACGCCGCGCCTTGGTACAGGCCATGGTTCGGAGCGAGGAGGAGTGCCAGGCGTTCGCCTCCTTCTGCGAAGCAGTAATGCTAGCAAAGGAGGAGGCGGCACGCGTCCGTCCTCAACGGTCGCAATGGTCCTCTCGCCCCAGCCGATCGGGACTTCGATCCCGATTACCGGCCACCGTAGGCGCGGGCAGCAAGCAATGGGTAGCTTACTGACCGACCGTCCGGTTACCGTCCAGACCGAACCCAAGTCGTCGACGGCGCGTATTGTTCCGCGCGCACCTCAGGGAGATGTCAGCAAATCGTAGGGGCCCAGCAGGGTCGAAGCCTACTGGGGCCTCTGGTAGTATGAAAGTAAAACCCGGGGCCCTGGGACGAAGGCGAAGAAGGAACAGGAGTGGGTTTTTAGTCAGTAAAAGTCACACTTAAAAAGAAAACAAAATCAAATATTTCCACTTCTCTGTAACTGATATGATGTTATTACCTATTGTGTTGATATTGTTGTATTATTTTTATTTGAAACTTCTAAAAGGTACATAATTATATTCTAAACCTTATCTTCTATAATCAGAAGTATTATATTATAATGCTGCTTGTATATAACAAAAAAAATTGCAGTTACTCAAGCAATTTGTTATCCAGTTGCTCAACTTAAAACAATCAACCTCAAATTTTTAATCAATATCCCAACTCGAAACGATGAAACCTTTTTAGATATAATTGTATTCGATTCCATCCATGTTCACGTGCAGGCAGGCCGCGCAAGCCGCGTGAAGATTTCACGAGCAGGCTTCGTTTTAGTCCGGAACCATTCAGCCAAGACCGATACATACACGTGACTAAGTGTACACAATGGCTTTAGTGACGAGGAGCGATGTAGCTACTGCTGCTATGAATTCTTCATTATGTTTTCAATGATATTAGAAATGTAAATGGTTGGGTGTTGGTTTTCAGTTGTGATGTTGGTTGAATTGATTTGAGGAAAACTGGGAACATAGGTTTAGAGAAGCTTATAAGAGTCGTATTAATACACACTTCTTAAAACCCAAGGAACATCTCCCGCCTGGACTTGAGTTGCAAAGGGCTATGTGTGAAGCACTAAATCGGTTGCGCACCCATGTAGGTAGCTGCAAATACAACTTGGCGAAATGGGGTTTTACAGATCTATCGGATGCTCAATGTGTTTCCCGTGCCTCAGTTCAGAACTTGAACCATACGTCATAGTGCCCCAAGTGAAAAGCCCATACACACCTTGGAGGATTTAATGAGTGCCTCTGATGCTACAGTTAACGTTGCTACCTACTGGGCTCAAACCGTTTAACGAATTCATCAATCAAATCATCGATTCGAAAATAATACACAGAGAAAGAATGGCGACTGCAGTAAATATGCCCATGGAATATAAGTCAAAATCGGTTGAACCGACAGTAAAAAATGTTTGTTTAAATGTCTTATCCTATTTTGAATGGATGGTATAGTCATGCTGATGAATTTTAAACTAAAAGAATATTTACCATTGCGTAATAAAGCTGGTACCGATAGTATAAATTGGCGTGGACCGGTTGACGTCAAGGCTGGTCTCCGTGGAGTTCATACTGGTGTGAAGGCTGGTATTATTGTCTGAGTTGAGTGGCCTCCTACCGCTACCGGACCTCAGTGCGTCTGGAACAAAACTGTATTTAAAACTTAGGATGAGAAAAATATAAGACTTTTATTAAGTATAGAAGATATCGCTGAACCAGATAATTAAAAACAAAAACCATTTAGTCAAATTGAGAACCTCTTTCTTTTTTGAAGTTTTATTAAATTATGATTGACAAAATTTCAAAATTACATTTAAAAATAATGTTGTGTGCTCAACGTGATGAGATTTTTACATTAGGCAGCACTAAAATATATTTTGACAATGAGACGATCTTTCTACAAAATTTTAACTTATTATTATTTTTTACAATTTGTATCTTTCGAAAACTTTCATTCTTCATTACTATTTTTTATTCAGTGACATGTGTTACTGTCACACTCATTTGAAATATCTTCGTCACTCTGACCTCCGAACATTCCACAATCATACATTCTTCACCCCTCACTAGAACACCCTTGACACGCAAAATAATGCAAACATCAACATAGAATGCATGTCTCATTGAATAGCTATTATGTACCTCACTCACTGTCGCGCTATTCAAATCTCACCGTTCTAGATAAGGAATGTGCCAAACGGGGAACGGGTATCGTCCGGCCGTCGAGACGGCCCGGAACGGCAGCCTCGTCCATGCGATCGCGGCTTTATTTCATCTGTAAAGGAAACGCTTGAGTTTGATCAGTGGACCGTGGATGTAGGTGGGAATTATTTTTGTTTAGTGTGTACTTCCATTGGAATTTTACGGGTCATTGAGTTTTTTAAGGAAAGTATTTTTATTGAATGTTTTGGGAGACATACATTTTGCAAAAAAATTGCAAAATCGATGTCGGCTGGTTAAATTATCGATTAAAATAATCATGCCCATCTCTACTCGTACCTTAAGCATCTAAAATAGCTATCAGACGAACGGAAACCCAGCTCAAATTTTGCTGCTCAAATTTTGCTGCTCAAAATGAGTCACCGAAATTATGTTGCGTACTGTTTCTTACAACATTTCGGATTGCGTGGTTGTATTGAACACATATTTGCCTCTGGATACGTTGGTTTGGCAAATTTTCAGTCTGTAAACTTTAAGGGCTACATTTTAACCGTGAATATGCTCCAGTATTGAAGTATATTTTCTGTGTTTATCCCTCACATGTCTCTAAGTGTAACACATGCGTACATAAACGTGTGTAGCGACTCGAATGGTTCACTGGCTGGCCTACTCAGCTGGAAAAGGACTATCAGGTACAACATATAATACATGTAGGTACATGTAGGTCGTGTACCTACATCGATTGCTGCAGTACACTTCCAATGGTAGTATATTTGCGTGCTTACTTTGTAGATATATTTTTATGCTCTGATGTGTATTCGATGTTATGGGTTTTCTGGATGATTTGCGTCAGAGCTTTTTCTACACTCAGTGGCAATGAATTTGGCCCAAGCACTAAAGAAGAACTTGTGAAGAACCAATTGAAGCTTTTTTTTATTTTTAGGTTAGATGCCAAGTAGCTTCTTTTTCTGGTTTAAGTAAATTCTTCTAAATTACGTCGCTTATTGAGGAAAAGAAAAGGAAGGTTGATAAAAGGCATATTTCGCCCGTCACACACTCAAGAAAAAATTTCAGCTTCCGACTATTTTTAAATGCATTTATTTATTTAAAGATATGTCGCAGCGGGAGGCCGTAGATTAGGAAACTTCTAACATTTGTTAAAATATGGCGGTAGTGAGGTCATTCCAACTGTCTGTCGGTTGTCACTGTCAAGTTATGTCATTGTCTAAAGTGTCATTGTGTGACAAGTGTGAGTGGGGTGGGTATTGTGACATTCATTCTGCGAAAAAACGTGCGCGTGAGCGAATGACCTCACAACCTTCATCTTTTTCTATCTCAGATATCCGTGAATATTTTGATTTAAAAGTTTGTGAAATAATTAAAAGCAGATCAACGCTATCTGTTCGTGGTATTATTTCCTGTTTTTGAAAAACAACATTTCTGATCTTTCACTGTCAGATTTTTTTTTTATCAGTATGCAATTAAAAATAATCAGAAACAGAAACTTTTTTTTATGCCTTGTATGAACCCTCCTCTTTTGTGGTTTTTTGTTTTCAAAGGCATTGAATAGTCTATAACTACTTACTATACTTTAGGAGTTTGGATGATTCCAAACACAGTCAAGTATCCAAGTAGTCGTCCCAACGTGTCAGAACATTTTGTTACAGTAATGATTACGAAATCCTTTGCTGATGTCCATCCAAAAAAAAAAACCAGAGTCCACCAGCGATTGCGATGACCACTTCATCACAAAGACAGTTTAAAAAATAAACGATTGTTCAGTGTTGTTGAAACCTGTCAAGGCTACAAATAGAAGGAGATGGTAATTTTCGTGGTTGGCATGTATAGCACACTGTTACTAGATTGCGTTTAAGACTTGCACCACATTTATTGCCTCTGAGAGTATTATTAAATTTGTTGTATGTTACCTTGATATAGTTCTGGATGGTTCTGTTACTAAATTTAATAATAGTTCTTTTACTTGCAGATATAAAAAAAGTAACATAAAAATATTTTGAATTTTTTCTCTAAAATTCTAAATATTAGATTTGACATAAACCTATATTGGCAAATTTGAAACTTTAGAAGCTGATTGCACGGTACCAAGCAGTCTTTTAAATTATTATCTCTTTTACCATTAATATATGCAAAAACACTCGCTGTATATTTTTTACATTATTGTATATTTCATAATATGGACAGAATAAACATTTATAAAAAAGCACTGGGCACTGTTGATCCAAACATACAATTTTTACTAATGATCCTGTAAATATCTAAAAATCTCAGTGAAAACAAACAAATAAATGCTGAAGCATTTGCACAAAATCATAAAAGAGTACCAGATTAAGAAAACAAACAACCCTAAATGAAACGAAAGAAATAGTAATAATAATAATTCTACCTACTTCATAGGCAGCGTCATAAACATAACACCCTTATTTATTGATAGGCTCATGAAACCGGGCCTTTTATTGCAACACGTTAGCGACCTCATATCGATATCAAGTTTTTCCTGATAGCTACAACCTAGGGGTCTTCAAGTCAAGAGTGAATAAGTTACTTCTAGGCGAATGAGCTCAATCGTTGAACACATCATCGCTTATCATCAGGTAAGATGGTCGTCAAACGCAAGCGTATCCATAAAAAAATAATTACCACAAGAAAAGAAATGGCTACTAAAACAAAAACGAGAACAGATGTTAAAACAATTAGTTTTTAAGGGCTTTTTATGTAGGGCTGTGGGAACACTGGTGGGTTTTAGAAAGTAGCTGGAGGAGTCAGCTGATGGTTTCCCACCGGCAAAAAAGCTTATTTATAAATGAAGACCCTTGGGGTCTTTAAGTTAAGAGTGAATAGAGTACTTCTAGGCAAGCGTGCTCCATCGTCGACAAGATCGTTGTTTTCCATCAGGTAATCAGTGATCAAGCGTGAACCTATCAGATACAATCATTAACTTTTAGGTGTATTAAGTAATTTATTAATTGTATCAATTGATGCCGATGGTTGCATGATTAATACAAAATTTCAGCAGCTTAATTTTTTACCTACCGTGTTAAATAGTGTGACAGGATAGAACGGAAGGGAAAAAAGACATGGTACGCTGACCTCAAAATAACATGGCCTAAGGACAGAAAGATGATTATGATAATGAGTCCAGTCACGGTAAGAAAGACAAGAAAATAGAAGAAGAAAACGTTTTGGACGACCCTAAGTAACATGAAACAGGGATAGGAAGATGATAATGAGTTTTTGAGAACCTACATTTTCTCCCAAAATGATTCACTACATATTTCAATGTCCCTAAGGTGAGCAGGAAAAAGTGTAGTGGAGCGAGCCAGGGACAAAATAAAACGGGTCTGAAGGTCAGTGGCGATGGTACTGCATTATTACTATTATATGCGCGTCGATGGATTTTGTCGGAATAATTTTAGGTAATTGACCTTTGGAGAGTTTTTATTGGAAATATAGAATATTTGGTAAATTTTAGGCTTTTAACATATAAGAAGAGACAAGACTAGTAGATTTTTAGTACAGCAATAAAAGATGAATATGAAATAAATATAGGTAATACCCGTAGAGACGAAAAGGAATAAGAAGAAACTGAAGGCAAAAAAAAAAAACGTAAGAACGCAATAAAAAGACAAGTTGAAACCAGGGAGTAAAAAGCTTTTGACGCGCAACTTTAAGATTAAAAGGTAAGAACAAGATCGAAAAACAAAAATTAAAATAAATGTTTAAGCGATATTGCATTCCGAAATAAGTAGTGAAAAAAAAATTTAACTTTACTACCATAACTCTGAAGATCTCATAAAGTACAAAAAGAAACAAAAGGATATTTAAATTTAAAGCTAAAACGAACGCCTGACTCCATATTACAATAGAAAACCTAATTATTCACAACTATCCAACGAACGTCGTCTAGATAGCAAAGAAGCCTTTCACACCGCTACCTGACTGTTACCAACCTCGTTAGTAAATAGTTAATCATTAAAACCCGAGTACTCAAGCCAAATTTAATGAACCTCCTTGATACCTGAATGAAAAATCTGTGAAATGACAATGATTATGAAATAATAAATTATCCCTTTGAGATTCTTTGATGAATTATTGACAATAGAAGAGGATGGCTGTGGAGCTGCGAATTCCGAGAAAACGGAATTTAATATTGAAGTTCCAATTACGGTGTGGATATTTTTGTTAGTGATTAATGGTCTCGGTTCAGACTTTATAAGAGTTGTGATTTCTACTGGATTTCATTGTCTATATTGTTTTGATTACTACTATTAAAATTTGTGAATCTAAAAGTTTATACATTGTTTGGCAAATAAGGAAAATTATGAAACACTGTATGACAGTCTTCAAAGCTTAACCAAACTATTTGTTGCTATAATAATTTGGGTACAATATAATTTTCTTAATACAACACACATTACTTTCTATTATGATTGTACCTCACTGAAAATGTGTAATTCCTACTCAACATACCTTACGGAGCGTATTCCAATAGAAAAATCAATTGCTTCAAAATTGCAATTCCTAAACCCACGAGATTAAATCTAATACCCAGAATATCCCTGCAATATATGCCGTAAGGTTTGAAACGTGCATCGTACGGCATAACTTTTATATTTGCAGGCCTTGTGCATAATATAACTATTTCTGACCCAAATCGAGCTAAATTGTTTTTAGCTTGGCCACATGTATTTACATAACTTCATGAAACACAGTCTACTTTCAATATTTTTATCTTTGCATTTTATTGATTTTTCGTTTATTCTTGTGTTTGATCTGCTTCCTTTTAGAAAAAGTTGATTGTTAATTCATGAATTTACGTCATGAATTAACAATCTTCATGTCATGATAAAATTGTGTTTTTCCGTCATCATTTTTAATATCATTTATTATAATTATTTTGTCATTTTTTGAGCGAATCGATTGTGAATTCAGCTTTTTAGGATAACAGCGAATAGCAATATTTTAATAATAAAATTCTTGGAACAATATCTAGCTTTATTTTCGACTTATTACAGACTAGCTTCTGCCAGCAGCTTTACCTGCTTGAAAGTAGGTTTCTCCATTCAAACTTTGGACCCCGGTTTTATCCCTTTAGGTGGTGAATTTTGGAAAACCCTCTCTTTCTGCTCGCCTACGTCACAAAAGGAAACCTTGTACAAAATTTCACGCTCCCAGTCTCAGAAGTTTCGGCTGTGCGTTGATATGTCAGTCAGTTAGTTTCTCCTTTTATATAAATAGATGAGTATAATTTCATACACATCATGTAAGATTAATTTCAAAATATACCAAGTAGATTGTGATGCGGTTTTGATCATCATTCGAAACGTGTTTCAAGGGTGATTCTGGTGTATTAATAATTTGTCACGTGCGATGTGGGCCCATGGCTTAAATAATTAATTATTTTAATGGAAACATTATTAAAATTAAAGGATGAAGAGCGTCAGTAAACTGTTGCGTTGATGATGCGTTCAATTGTGTACGACCGTTTAATATTTAAGTTTGTGGTGGTTTTTTAAGCAAGACAGATCTCTGTCTTGCTTAAAAATCAACCACAAAAAGAATTTATAGATATAAATTCTGATCTATTTTTTTATTTTGCCTTTGGAATCCCTCTGCTGGGCAATGTTCAATCCCAAATCCTTCTGGGTATTATTTATTCAAACTATAGCAAACCAGCTGCTAGCTAAATATTATTATTATTTTTTACACTAGAGATAAAAACTTAATTATCAAAATGTCCTGCATAGATATTTTTGCCCTTATTTATATTATAGTTAGTTACTTGCGACATTTTGAAACATCGCAATATAATTTATATCAAGAAAAGTAAATCACCGAAGCATAAACTCGCGCAAAAATAAAATATGAAATGGTCTAAAGATTTTTTACTTTTAGAAAAATGGCAGACGGCACTCTCTAAAATTAAATTCCATTGATTTAAAAAATAACCACTCTATAGCTGTCTGCTAGCAGGTGGGTTCTGAAATGTTTAACATAGACATTAAAATCCTAATTCAAATGAACTGGGGTAACCGAAAAAGATTTCGAATGAAGCTTAATTCTGAATTACAAATTCATTTCGCAATTAGTTACTGTTGTGCTTATTTGTGTCTTTTAGGTTTCTTTTACAAGATTCCAATGTGTTTTTTAAAAGAATCAACAATAAAAGAGTACAAAAAGGAGTTACTTTTTTTATAAAAATATATTATAACTCTTTTGTATGTCACTGAATTCTTAAACGTCTGTTTTTTTATCACTATCTGAGGTTCTGAATACGAAAATAAATTTTTCGGACGGATAAACTTTTAAACTTAAACAACAATACTGCTATAATAATAAAACTACTACGCTTATTTTAAGCAAAAGGGTTGAAACTAAAACACAGTAACAACCAAACTCTATCGAAACGTGATTAGCATGCAAATTGAGTCGCGGATTCGAAATTAATAGAAAAAGATAATGGGCACAGATTACTACGACTGTTTAATATTCTACACAAAACTGTGAAATAGGTTACTAATTAACTTCAATACTTTTGTTTAAAAGTTCGTTTAAGTCCCAAATTTTTGACTCCTTGGTTTTTTTTAAATTATAACCGATGCTTAAACCTACTTGCAGCATTTTCAATGCATTTGCATTATATCATTACTCTGAGTGAAATATCATCCATACTTATCGATACATATTACAATTCTGTTTAATTTTTAAATGTTAAAATTGTGTGTGACTTGATATATTACTTAGGCTTTGTCTCATCGCAATCGGTTGACTATATCGAAAGATATACAACATTCATTGACTGTTAGCGAATCGTCGAATCCGACTTGGCTGGGCAGCGTTCGGGAAGCTGCGCGGTATCTTCTCGTCCAACATACCACAGTGTCTCAAGACGAAAGTCTATGACCAGTGCGTGTTGCCAGTGATGACATATGGCTCTGAAACATAGTCACTTACAATGGGCCTCATCAGAAGGCTTACAGTCACCCAAAGAGCAATGGAAAGGGCTATGCTCGGAGTTTCCTTGCGTGATCGCATAAAGAATGAAGATATCCGCAGGAGAACCAAGGTCGCCGACATACCCCGAAGAATCGCCAAACTTAAGTGGCAGTGGGCAGGGCACATTGCTCGTAGAACGGATGGTCAATGGAGCCGAAAGGTTCTAGAGTGGCGACCGCGCACCGGAAGACGCAGCGTTGGAAGGCCTCCCACAAGGTGGACCGACGACCTGGTGAGGGTCGCGGTAGTGCGGTGGATGCGAGAGGCACAGGATCGGTCATTGTGGCGACGCTTGGGGGAGGCCTATGACGAACAGTGGACGTCTTTCGGCTGAAATGATGATGATGATGATGATGATGATGATTGACTGTTATAGGCGGTATGAAGTTCACCGAGTCAGCTAGTAATATTATAAATGTGAAAGTAACTCTGTCTGTTAGTCTTATCTAGTAATTTCTTCTTATCTAGTAGTTTAACCGCTTTCACGGTTAAACTACTGAACCGATTTTGATGAAATTTGGTACGGAGGAAGCTTGGACTCCAAGGATAGACATGGGCTACTTTATATCTGTCTTCGATTTCGACTTCATGTCCGCAATAACCAATATTCACGCAGACGCAGCCACTGGCAGAAGCTAGTCATCAATATAATTTCAGCCTATTCTCATTGCAGCGGGGTGTGAGGTAGGGAGGCGTTATTTCTAAGAAACTATTTACAACTACAGTGTAACCCTTTACTGTGTTTGTTTTGTTGATTTCAACTGAGGAGGGCTAGGTAATGGTGAGTACATCATTCCCCTTCGCTTTGCCGTAGATAGAGTACTAGTAATTATAATGATTGCGTTTGTTTCAAGATTTTTTTGCATTTTCATAAAATTTAAGTTATCTATACGAAATTTTTATTTCGAGCTTTATAGTGTTTAATCTAGTATTAAACACTATATATACTTTTACTATTTGCTTATTGTGTTTATTATTATTCTCTTTATTCCTTGTTAACACATATAAATTACATTTTTAAATATTTTTTTTTTAAACAAAACCACACAAAAAAAAAACCCCACCCGTAACGGGAATAGGTTCCAAGCTACCGGCGGTCAGAGCTCCAGAGAAAGGAACCTCCTAACAATGCGAGCCGTGTTCAGGAGTACCGCTTTCTGAATCAAGCCCTTGATCCAGCCGCCTAACGCGAGCTTCCTAAGGTGTTGGTCGAGGTTGCACATTTCGACAACTTCGCGAGCCAAGTCGATATACTTGATTTGTTTATCTTTCTCGGCTTTCACGAGGTTCTCATCATGCGGAACGGATATGTCAAGAATCATTGCACGCCACATCATTTGTATATTATTATATAATTCTGAGAGCGAAGCTTATCCCATCACAAGTATCTTCGGATTACTTTTTGGGAACCCCCGGTAACTTAATTAATAAATTAAGATAATTAACACATTTTTTATTTAAAATAATGTCCATCTAGTGGCAACCAATTTTTTACACCTATGTTTAACTTATGTGTAGTACAATTGTCTGCAACATTATAATCTACTGATTGTGTTTTTTTTATGCATGAGCTTTATGTTTTAGCTGTTCGTTATCAATCAATAAAAAAAAATTGATCTCTTAAAATAAAGCAAAATAACAATTAAAAATTATTTTTATTACAGTAAAAAGGTTATATTTTTTACTGTAATAAAAATAAGTAAAAGATTGTTAGGAGACTCTTCCGATTTGTTATGAATAGCAAAATGATTACGTATTGTTAAAACTTTGCTTTTGTTTCAGCTCACCTTTCAAAAGACTGAAAGATAATGAAGGCTCAGCTAAAAGATTTAATTTACTTAAAGATTCTCAGTTGCTATGCTGATGGATTGCGGTGCAAGTTATTGTACTGGATTTTAAAACGAAAATGGATCAAAATTTTATGCCTGTGTTTCTAGAAGTGAATAGCAATTTCATTAGCAACGAAAATAAATATTTTATTACAATTCCATTTATTAACTTTATTTACATATTGATTACATTTTTAAATATTTAAAAAATAAAATATATAAAATAGTAGCCCACCGGCATCGGGAACAGGGTCCAAGCTACCGATGGTCAGGGCTCCTGAGAGAGGAATATCCTAATAATGCGCGCCGTGTCCAGGAGTACTGCTTTCTGCCCTTGATCCAGCTGCCTAACGAGAGCCTCCTCAGATGTTGTTCGAGGCTCTTAGCTATTAGGCCATTGGCCGTTACGACTATCGGCACAATGATTGCTCTATCCATAATTATTATGATGAGTGCAATGAAAAGTACAAAAGTAACGTATACCTGTTTGTCATTTCACGCAATCAGTTCTGGTATTGGTTTAAATCCCTAGATTTGTTCAGGGAATTGAAAATATAGTTTTGTTATTTTAACATCCTCCTTGATTTGATGAAATCACTTAGGGAATTGACCAAATCACTGTTTTTATCATATTATGCCTGCGACATATACACTATGTAACATAATAAACGCATATCCCGAAGGCATTTTTTAGAATCGGCTACTGAACCGATTTCAGCTATTTTCAGAATGAGCCATAAATCTGTATATATTAAAGGAGAAACGGACTGACTGACATATCAACCCACAGCCAAAACTACTGGGACTAGGAGTGTGAAAGGACATGGTAGAAAATGGCCTATGAACCAACACGCATGAAATATTTACTATAATTACTAGTTCTTTTAATAATATACATTACTTATATTTTAATAGAACGGACACTTTAAAAAGTATTCACTTTCGTCCTTAGCTTCCGTCATAGTCCTCGGTGATAGTTCTATTATTTTTTGGTACAATTTGAGGTTTTTAATAGGCAAAGGTATTATAGCTCATACAGCCAAGTCTTTGTAACAGCACTCTTAATAAGAGTTTGACACAGACAAGCGTCTGTATTCTCAACACTTGTTATACGATAATGATTTTTAGTTACAAACAGTCCGCTATGATGTCGCGGAACTATAATAAGCCTTATCAAAAAACTCGATTGAAAGCGCTGTTTGAAACGAACAATAATATTGACACTGACAGTTGACGAATTGACAGATGACAACATTTGACATTTGGTAGTAATGTCACTTGGCGCGAGTATTCTGTGCTCGATCTGCGTAATTATAACCTCAAAATCCGAAAGTGTTTTGATTTTTTTAGAATTCTCAAAAGTGTCCGTTGTTTTAATTTAGGTTTAATCGAATATATACATTATCTAAAACCCAAAGAGTAAATACACCTCCCTGTTGGATCTTAGGCGAGCTATGTATGGACGACGAGCAATGTCCTTTGCACGAAGTTTCCTTTTATGACGTCGGCGAGCACTAAGAAGGGATTTAAAAAATTCTCTCCCTAAGGGGATGACACGGGGGTCCAAAGTTTGTATGGCGAAGCCTACTTTTATGCGGGCGAAGCCGCTGGAAGAAGCTAATTCTTCATAAATTTTGATTCTTTGTCATTAGCGTATTGATGTGTGCGTGCGTAGATACCAATAACAGTGGTTTAGTTGTCTTTTAGCGTTGCGCACGTAACAAAAAATTACACTTAATAGCCATTATTAATGTGTAAACATCATAAAATAATTACATTTTATGATGTTAACACCTTTTTTTTCATAATTCATTCCCTAAGGGGATTAAACGGGGTTTCTAGTTTGTATGGAGAAGCTAGTAGTAACCGTAAGCAGAAGCTAGCAGCCCCCTAGCCAAGTTACAATCGTTTTGTTCACGCCGGACGCATCGAGTAGGCCACGCCTCCAATTCCTTTGTTCTGACCACGCGACTGAGCATTGAGATGACGTCAGAATAAAGGAATCGGAGGAGTGGCCTACTCGAGGCGTTCGGCGCGAACGATACGATTGTAACTTGGCTAGGGGGGCAGGGTATATAAGCGTAATCGTGTTATCATTCAGAATAATACAAAGACTATATACTCCATTTGTATAACTAAACGTAAACTGTCTTGATATGTCTTTAAAAAAAATCGTATAAAAGATATACAAAGCTTATTTAAATTTAATTAATTACTGAGTAGTGAGCAGTGGTGGCCGAGTGGTAACAGCCCCGACTTACGAGTTGTAGGTCGCGGGTTCAAACCCAGTCAGGCGCAATACTTTGTGTAATTTATTTCATCACCACTGCTCTCAAAATGGTGAAGGAAAATAACGTGAGGAAACCGGCATGTCCTAGAACCAAAAATTCGAAGACATGTGACATCCACCAACCCGCACTGGGCCCGCGTGGTGGATTACGGCCCATTCCCTCTCCTAGAGAAGAGGCCTGAGTCCCAACAATGGAAACATTATAAGGCTGACTATGCTATGCTATACTTAATTACCTAACATCGGTTTAGGTAAATAACTAATTATGAACATTTTTAGATATTTTTTTAGGTAAAAGACATGTCAAGATTGAGACAAAGCCACAGCTCTGGTTTTTAATAACATTCCGATATTCTTGTTTATACCGACAGCCATTAACGAAACCAGAAATTGCAAATGGAAAGCCCAATTTATTTCTAGGATCCATCGTGGATGCAATAGCTTGCCATCTGGTCGTCCCGAGTCCGAGATCTCGACGGCAAGTTATGTAACACTACCACTAGCGCCTCAAAAAGAGGTCTGCAAAACCGTAGGTACTAGTAGGGCAGATGCCGACGGGGAATTTCTGCAGGGAGGCCATGGTCCTAAAACGCAAACGGCAAACTGAAGGATATATGCTTTAGTCAATAAAAATTTGATTCGCCCTCATGCCCCTACCTAGAGCGGGGAATTTTTGAAGGGAAGCCCTGGTCCTAAAACAAAAACGGCAAATTGAAGGATATATGCTGTAGTCAGTAACCATTTTACTGCCCCACCCTGGAGCGGAAGAAGTCATTGGGTGATTTACCAATTCGAAAAAAAAAAACACGTTTTCCCTTATGTTTGGTTATTTTCACATTTGATGTTGACTATAACTAGCATAATCAGTCTTTTAATATTCCCACTGCTGGGACTCAGGCCTCCTCTCTAGGAGAGGTAATGGGCCGTAATCCACCACGCGGGCCCAGTGCGGGTTGGTGAATGTCAGATGTCTTCGAATTTTTGGTACTAGGATATGCCAGTTTCCTCACGATGTTTTCCTTCACAGTTTTGTTGATGAACGGGATGGCGGATGGTGAGCTATGCGTAGCCCGCCGTCCGACCGTCTGTTAACCGTCCGGACCGAGTCCAAGTCGTCAACGGCGCATATTATAGCATAATAGCGAAACCCGAGGCCCTGGGACGAAGGCAACTAAGGAACAGGAGTGGGTTTTTAGTCAGTAAAAGTCTGACACTATCTTCTGCTCCAACCAAGAGCGAGATTTGTCATTAGATGATTTTCCTACCAAAAAAAAAAAGCAGTGGTGATGAAATAAATTACACAAAGTAATGCGTCTGACTGGGTTTGAACCCCTACAACTTGTAACTCGGCCACCACTGCTAGCACTGACTGTAACTAATTAACCCTAATATTAACCAGGATGTTTTTACAAACCAGATTACAGAGCACTGAGTGACATACAATTTGTTACCAGTAAAAGAGCTTTGTGACCAAAAAATTGTCTTTGAGTGCCGTGTGTGTGAGCGTTGAAGTCTAATACATAAATTAAAAATTCTAATTGGTCCGTGCATCCATTTAAATAATAAAGTGCGAGAGCGTAGGTACGTGGGAAAAATATGCAGCCTTTGTGATAGCGGTTTACGTTTTAGGGTTTCGTACCTACATAAGTCGGGAAAAACGGAACCCTTATACGATCACTTTGTTTTCCGTCCGTTCATCTGTCGGTTTGTCCGTCTGTCAATACCCGTTTTCTCAGAAACACGTGGAGGTATGAAGCTAAAATTAATATCAAATACTAAAATTTGCTACCCAAAGCAGAAGCGAAAAATCAAATTTCTAAGTCAACGTTTATGCCCCCTTTAGGCGCATATTTTGACCTGAACCTATATGGTACTTCCCGTTGATTAGAATCCAGAAATTTGGAAATCCCCTATTAATTTCGACGTTTTTGTATATTTGTGCTATGCTTTACCACAAACTGTTTTGTAGTTAGTACTCAAAACGGTGAAGAAAAACATCGTGACATCCAAAAACACGAGCTGGGCCCGCGTGTTGGATTCCAGCCCATTCTGACAGCATCCGCAGGAATGCTGTGGACTCGTCGCACTAGATATGCCTGTGGCCACGATATTGTGCTAAGCGTTTAGCCGTTGTGCGGACGAAGCGCGTATTTTCCTTATAAAATATTTATAATTTTTGTAAGCCAGTTTTAAGGTTGCGTAAATTCACGCAAATAAATCGTTCTTAAATTGGTCATAGATAAGGCTAGGTAAGGGTATTTCCAGCAGTGGGTACATTATAGGACTGATATTGCCATGTGTAATTTTAAGTACCTCTTAAGCTACTAGGCAAGAGTTTACTGGTAGTTAACCAAGAGTAATAACATAAAGACTGATGAATTTGTCGACACAATACAGTTTTACTAAGACCACAAAAGTTAATACCCAAACATTATCGGTTTATAGCTGGCCAAATAAAAATCAGATGGTGTTCGAAAAACAAAGATACGAAAGCAAGAGAGATTTCCGATTTATGTTTGAACGTAAAACGCAAACTTGTGGGTAGCAGGTGTTGGCTAGTAATGAAACTGTATCGGCTAGGTACAGACTGTGCCACAGATTTGAAAACAAGCGTTTTTGGTATTGTATTAGCATAGCATAGTCGGCCTTATAATGTTCCCACTGTTGAAACTCAGGCCTCCTCTCTAGGAGAGGGATTGGGCCATAATCCAACACGCGGGCCCAGTGCGGGTTGTTGGATGTCACATGTCTTCGAATTTTTGGTTCTAGGATATGCCGGTTTTCTCACGATATTTTCCTTCACCGTTTTGAGAGCAGTGGTGATGAAATAAATTACACAAAGTAATGTACCTGGCTGGGTTTGAACCCGCAACCTACAACTCGTAAGTCGGAGCCATTACCACTCGGCCACCACTGCTCTCGTAAGTCGGGGCCATTACCACTCGGCCACCACTGCTCTAGTATTGTATTAAGCGGGTATTATTATGTAGCATATAGATTTTGGATTAACTTTTGCCCAAACCAGCTTTACCCTACCCTTGTCGTTTATTTTTAAGAACCGTGCATTTTCTTAGGATACTAAGTTACCTCAAAAAACTCGTTTAAAAATAAAAGGCCCGTTTTGACATTTGAGAAATACCCTAGAATGTAACTTGGAATGAAACTGAAAGAAACAATAAAATAATAATTAATTACATAGTCTTTAGAAATTTTTTTTTTTTTTTTGGCGCGTTAATTAATATGATCGAATATATTTCGAGTATTCTTTATGCTTATTTAGGTATTCGTTTTGACAGATGTCAAAAAGGACCTTTTATTTTTTGACAACATTTCTATTGTAGCTTTTTTAATTGTTCAATATTATCAATATTTTCTGGGGTAACCTTTAAACTATTAGGGATAAAATTTGTGTTGGGCTGTGAAATAGACGGATGAAAAAAATTGCATGCAGCGGAGATGAGAATTTTAAGACGAAGTGTGGTGTGACAAAAATGAATTAAATGAGAAATGAGTACCTATATTAGGGAAAGTTTGAATGTGATTCCAGTGACAGAAAATTTTAAAGGGAATCATGTGAAGACGAGGAATGGAACGCATGTTACTAAAGGAGTTATGAGTTCCTTCATATGTGGATGGACGGAGAGGGAGAAAGAGGTCATAGAAAAGACTGATAAATTGTATGAGCTGGAGTGATATTAAAAAAAGAAAAGAGTTACAGACAGCATGACGGGTGATGAGATAGAATAGAAGAAATAAACGTGTTGCGTCGATCCTAGTAACATGCGATAAGGGCAAGAAGATGATGATGATGATGATGATGATGATGATAATAATAAGAATATTTTAATATAAATACTGTGTCAATCATGCAAACAATATGCCATATCGGCTAGTCCATATACACGGTGATGTTTTCGTGATCTCAAAGTAATTGGCATTCTTTCAATATTATATTGATGTTCTTCCAATTAGACTGTTCCGATAGTCATAAAGATATTTCATTTTTAAAACGACCCAATTACCGTCTGACCTTCAAACAACCTTCAAAAACTGAAACCTTCTCGTCATGATGCTGTTCAGCCATCCAACATAACCCTTCATACAAAACTCACAGGAAAAGGAGGGGTTGTCTATTTTTAGTCCACAACGACATCACTAGGGTCGCATGCCCATTTAAGCATAAAATCATATTTTACACACGTGGTAACACCGTCCAATTAATTCGTATTTCGAACTAAATTATTGCTCTTGCTGGCAACACAATATAGAATTGGTTTAAATTAATGGACCAGGTTTAATTTCTGATATTCAGTTGTTTATTGCAGTCAACTATTTAGATTATTTTGGAAGCCATTTTGTAACGTAGGTAATTTTGTGTGAGTCTGTGATAATCGTATTTGATAATGATATCACATGTTTATCTAGTTTCTAGCCTTATTTATACTTTTTAGTTAGATTTAATTTTTCATCATCATCATCATCATTTCAGCCGAAAGACGTCCACTGTTGGACATAGGCCTTCCCCAAATGTCACCACAATGACCGTTCCTGTGCGTCTCGCATCCATCGGATTCCTGCGACCCTCACCAGGTCATCAGTCCACCTTGTGAGAGGCCTTCCAACGCTGCGTCTTCCGGTACGTGGTCGCCATTCCAGAATCTTTCGTCCCCATCGACCATCTGTTCTGCGAGCAATGTGCCTTGCCCACTGCCACTTAAGTTTGGCGATTCTTCAGAACCTTGGTTCTCCTGCGGAAATCTTCATTTCTGACGCGATCACGCTGCGCGGTGTCACGGGAAGCTGCGCGGCGTCTTCTCGTCCAATATACCACAGTGTCTCAAGACGAAAGTCTATGACTCCGACATATTATAGCTCCGAAACGTGGTTGCTTACAATGGGCCTCATCAGAAGGCTTAAAGTCACTCAAAGGGCAATGGAAAGGGCTATTTAATGTTTATTGCAATTGATTAAAAAAACAAATAATTATCATTTTAATTTTTACATTATTGCATCTCCGCCGTCCGGCTGTTCGGTAATTAACCGCACCGAGCCCAGTCGTTAACAGCGCGTAGTGATCCTCGCGCTCCTCAAAGAGATGTCAGCAAACCGTAGGGGCCCAGTGGGGCCGATGCCCGCTAGCTAGGACCGCGGAGAATTTCCGAAAGGGCAACCCGTAGTCCTAGTACGCAAAGGGTAATTGAAGGATACAGGTGTGGTTTTAGTCAGTAAAAGTCTGACACGCCCTCGCGCTCCACCCAGAGCGCGAGAAGTCATTTGGATGATTTCCCACCTTAAAAAAAAAACCCTAAGATTGACTGATACAAAATTTCTATGTAATTTTTCTCACTAAGACTTTGCTAATAAAATAAGTTCAGTTTTGTACAGCTACGCGAACACCGGGTGAGGTGCCCTCCATAAAGCTTAATATATTGTTTATTAAAGGTTGTCTGTAAAAAATCGCTTTTAGCGATAAGACCGTCCATTGTGACAGCATATTAATATTAAGTTCCTAATGTAATTTGTATTTTTGGTGTACAATAAAGAATATATCTATCTATCTATATTTTGTTAATGATGTGTCTGGTTACTTTGCCACTAATGTTTTAGTTAAATACAGGTTGAAGACATAAAGTTCCCTTTTATACGATACTAGCTTTTGCTCGCGGCTTTGCCCGCGTACATAAAATATAGCCTATGTCACTCAAGAATAAAGCAGCTTTCTATCGATATAAAAATTTTAGCAATCGGAGGAGTACTTTCGGAGATTACCTACAAACAAAAAAAACTACCTCTTTATAATATTAGTGAAAATTTTTAATGGATGGTGAATTAATTTATCGAACTATTTTGGTTACTTTCAAAAGCTTACAGAAATGACTATAGTAAACGTATTAGTGGAGACAGCGATTAGTAACATAGAAAGTTAACAAAACTTTTACATAAAAGAAAAAGCAAGACAGAACAAAACTAAACCGATGTTTTCGAGATCGTATTAGCAGTAAGGAGTCTGGTGTCTAACGTGGTCTAGCTAATACACTGTCATTTATCAAGATTATGTTTCAGTCACTGAATCGGATAGGTCGTTGCAACTTAGTTATCAATACTGGCCGTTTGTTTTGATGTATAATTGAAAAATAGGTCAATTAAAACATCATCTATATATATAAAAGGAGAAACTGGCTGATGGACATATTAACGCACAGCCGAAACTACTGGGACTAGGAACGTGAATTTTTGCACAAGGTTTTCTTTTATGACGTAGGCGAGTAGTAAGAAAGGATTTTCCAAAATTCAGCCCCTAATGGGATGAAACGGAAGCCCAAAGTTTGTATGGAAAAACCTACTTTGATGCAGGTGGAGACGCTGGCAGATGCTATATGTTTTCAGGTCATGAAAAGAAATATTATGATGACCTGCCAAAGCTGGCCGTCTTTACATCAAGAGTGAATAGGTTACTTCTAGACTAGCGTGCTCAATTATCGACTACATCATCGTTTATCATCAGGTAAGATGAGAGTGATATGAGAATGAGAATTTTTATATTTTCGAATATCCGATTATGATTGATAACCAAAGTACTTTTTGCTTTCTTTTACACTAAGCTATTATCAAATAATATAAATTTTTATGCCGTTCTTATGTATACTTTGGATATGTTTATTTTTCTGTAATACAGTCTCGTCTATCAAGATATGGTTTCTGTCTATAAATTCGGTCGCTTGTTTGTTTTGACGCGGGTCTGAAAAAATATGACTTTAATTTAAAATAAATAAGAATAATATTTATAGGAATACGTAAGTAAGTCCTCCATGTACTAAATAAATAAATACATACATACATACATACATAGATAAATACATACATACATAAATAAATACATCACATTTTTGTTAATCCATTTTTTTGTATTCCGGCTGTCACACACAACAGTATTAGCTAAAAAAAACTACCCGCAAGAAGGCATGTCGGGCCATTGACACCTATGAGCGTCTCAAAGAAAAGAGGTCTGAGTCTCAGCTGTTATGTTAAGCTTGATATTTCGCCACTTATGTTTAAAGTTTTGGGTTTAATGTGGAGCGAGGCAATTGCCATCATCCAACCAGACTTCGGGTTGATAGATATATATATATAGGGTACCCCCTACAATTTTTATATATATTATCTTCAAACAGGATCGGAAATCGACGCGTCTATTTTAGGGTTGAGAAAATTATAAGTTATCTTACTTGGGATAGAGCGAGAGGGTATCAATTTACTGACTAAAACCCACCTGTGTTCCTTCAGTCGATCATTGTGGTCTAGCCTTGTGGATCCAGGATTTGAAAATTGAATTCATTTGGCATCCAAAAATGCACAGTGGGCCCGCGTAGTGGGTTTTAGCTAACCCTCTCTCATAGAGAAGAAACGTGAGTCTCATGAAAAACTGTTTCACCTCATAATACTTCTTATTTTATTTCTTTTAATTTATAAACAGCAAGGCTACTTTTCAACCAGAGATGTTCTATGCACCTATGCTGCTAGGATGTAATAGCGACGCTGTGAAACTATGTGACCGTTTCCACTGATTCTCAGCTATGTAGCGCTGCGAGGAAGATGCGCAGCTCGAACTAAGCAATGTATCTATAGTAGGGCAGCGGCACATAGCTACACTACTTGCGACCATCCATAGCACGCATCCTTCCATAAAAAACCACATCTTAGTTGTATCCGTTTCCATCAGTGCTAAGCTATGTGAACCAATGAATATGATTAATGGATATCAAACGCATCCATAGCGACGTACATAGCACATCACATAGCACATCTCTAGTGGAAAAGCACTCTAAAAATGTGAAGCGATGTTTTCAATTGACATAAAACTACTGGACCCATCGTATTCAAATGCATACATAATCCTTGTAAGTCTGGTCAACACATAGGCTATAAATTATTAGGCTATTTGCTATGGGAAGGTGAGCAATTTTATATTAAGCAGATTTAAATAGAAGATTAAGAACTTTTAAACTTATTCTTTGTTCTCTAATACAGTGCCATCTATCAGGGGCGCCGACTCCGTGAGTGCTCGGGGGCTGGAGCACCCATGAGATATAAAACAGTGGGTGCCGAGCACCTCTGAGAATAGACATTAAGAAACAGATAAGTAATCACCTTTTAGGGATGGGCGTTTTTTCATTACTTGACGACTCGTTTAGCGCAGTGGTTCAGAGCGCCACCAAGCGTTTCCGCACCAACATAAATGTTTATTGATGAAACAGATATTTGTGTTGGGTCAGAATTTATTATTTATTTACGATGCGGGCAATGGATGCTAGTTATTGATCCGTTATCAAAATGCCGATCAGTGTGCATTTCTCTTCTTACATTTTACCACTTTTTCGAGTCATCAAATGAGCATGAGCACCCATGAGGTTTTCTAAAAGCCGGCGCCATCTATCAAGATTATGTTTCAGTCAGTGAATGGAGTCGCCTGCAGTGCAACTTAGCTGCAAGCTTGAAGTTATCAATGTTTCTCGTTCATGGAACTTGTTTTGACATATAACGTTGTACTCGAAAATTGATTTATTAATAGGCTAAGAAAAGAGTGTCTAGAAAAATATGGGAGGCCTAGAATTGTGACACTATTGGCTATTATAATAATGATATATTAATCGTTTAATTTACAGATTACAATAAAAATATTTAAAAACAGAACACAGTTGTTATTTAACCTGTTCTTCAGGTTAGAACTGCTTAAAATTAAAAACAAAAATAATAATTTCTTCATTTTTATTATCTTTTGCCCACAACTTGTTACAATGTTGGTTATTGTGGATGCAAAGTCAAAGCCAGATAAAAAAGTATATACGTGCTTATATACTTTTTTGAGGAGCTTACAGACAGACCTACTTTTACATTTATAATTTAAATAAGAAAAGAAAAGTTATGGTAAATGTTTTTATATCACAATGTTATGTCTGTTACGGTATCATAAATATTTTTCATGCGGTTTTTTGCATTAAACCCCTAAGGGGCGCTACTCCAATAGTTAAAAAGTTATGTTTGTTCAAACTATCACATGTGACAAAATACATACCATTCACAATCTCAAAAAGGAGTTTAAGATCTACATTCCGAGTAGGGAGGAATGGAAATGTGGTATGAAACCCCACAAAGGGAAGAACCAGGTATGGTACACGGATGGTTCTAAAATGAACACCGGTACAGGAGCGGGGGTACATAGCGACAACTGCAACCTCAGCCTAAGTTTGGGCAAACTGGCGACGGTATTCCAAGCAGAAACCTATGCTATAATCGCATGTGCGCAGGAAATACTAGACAGAGGCACCGAAGGGGACACTGTCTACATTTTAAGCGATAGCCAAGCAACACTTAAGGCACTCACGTGCAATAGAGTGGACTCTGGGCTCGTACTAAACTGTATTAAAATACTGAATCGGTTAGGAAGGCACAACAAGGTCAGATTGATCTGGGTGCCAGGTCACACAGGAGTAGAAGGCAATGAAAGGGCCGACACTCTAGCAAGAAAAGGATCCGAGACACCCCTACAAGGACCGGAACCCTTCATAGGACTCTCACCGAGGGTCATCAACCAAACATTGAAAATAAGGCCTGGACTCAAAAATTACGGAGGTACAGCAGAACACAGCTCCGAACAATCACAGGAGTCTTCACGGGGCATTATGCCACCAACAAACAGCTCTACAACATGGGACTAGCAAGCGACCCGACTTGCAGGATCTGTAGAGAGGCAGAGGAGAATATGCTACACTTACTGTGCGACTGTGCAGCACTAGGCTCCAAAAGACTAGAGTATCTGGGCCATCCATTTCCTAGGCCAGAGGACTATAGGCTCAGCCCCATCAAGGCCATACTGGGACTCATGACGAAGGTGCACGGAAGGCTGGGGTTTGAGTAGAAGGGAGGGGGACTAGCACAAAAGATCCAGAAGGGTCGAAGTGCTCTGGTTTTTGAGGCCAGCCCCACATCAAGATAAGATAAGATAAGAAACTATCACACAAATTGACCGACTACTGAAGCTTGAAAAAACTAATATTTTGACGATAGCGATGGTCGATATTATGTTTGGGATTGACAAAAAAATTGCAAGAAACGGACATGTGTAACTAAAATGGTATGTGGTAGTGTTAGTAGCGCATGTGAATCCCGTACATTTTTTAGGAAATTTCGGGAGCATTCTGGTGGTTCTACTGAAGGGATATTGTCACTGTGAAGGATAACTTATACGGCAAACAGCACATCAGAAAATATTCTTTCCAGGTTTAAAAAATCCAAAATGACAAAATGAAGTATCTATTAATTATTCAATTGGTGATTTTTAATTTATTTTTAAATTTAATGTAAATTTTGCCACAAATATAACAAAATGTGTTAGGATCATTTTTTAATATTTTAGACATTGTTCGAGAATCAGGTAACTAAGCAAACTTAATATATAGCAACTTCACTGAAAAAAGAAACACCCAGAAATAAATAATATATTGCCGATGTAAAATATAATTTTTAAATTATAATAGACGTGATCTTTGCAAAATAAATACAGATTTGTAATGAGGATAGGTTAATAACACAAAATTAGTTAGCATATTCTTTGTTACAAAATTTTGTTGACCAGTGTAATTTAAATTAATTAAAGCAAATGATTTGAGATCGAGTGAGAAAAAATGATCATTTAAAAAACAATTAAGTGAGTACGTGAAAAAATCCACTTTAATTATTCATAACTGATCTCCCCTTCAGCAGCGTGAAAAGAAAACAGCATTAATTTTCTATTCTTCTAAAGTAAAGAGACACTTATCTCCTTTTACAGTTTATTCAACAATATTTACATAAAAAGTGAATCTTGGCAGAGAGACGAAAGCATTTAAGCTGTCGGTGAGCAAGCTCATAAAAATTTAAAACTACTGAGACGACTTCGAAAAATATTTTAAATTCACTTTTCAGAAACAATATTTGAGTTACATTTTTAAGTTAAAAAGGATTTAATAAAAATATTTTTGTTATTTTCTGAATCATTTGCTTTTTGACCTTTATTATACAGGGTGTTTGGTCGATGCACCAAAAAAAAATTATTAAAAATTCGATGAAAAAAAATTCAAAGGGCATGAGAAGTTTTCAGGGATCTGAAATGATAGCAGATAACCCCTCCCGTCGACCATTCCAATTTGGCACACGATGCACCAAACATCATGTATAATGTTATCCTTTTTGAATTCGCTTTAAATCCGATTCTAACAAAAATAAAAATAAAATGTTAATTTTATTCACATGTCAGAAACAGATAAACTGTTTGTATGTATAAAACCTTTTTGATTGTTTATGTACCAATTTAGTTAAGTGCAATAAAAAAAGACTCAAAACTAAAGTATACGTCCGGTGCACTCTAGGCAATCAACCGCGCTTGCGGGCTAGCTTATACAAAGCGAATATTAAAGCCGTATAAAAAATCCACTGGATAGAATAAAATAACAAATAGTACATTTACCTATGTCAGCAATGATTGCTTCTTCTTCTTCTTTTCGTGTCGATGTACTCTAACTAATTTTTTTCTGACCAGTATTTGGCAACCTCTAGGGCCATGTTATTGACCTCGTATAAATCCTGAAAACTGCAGGTGGTTGTGCAGAATGGGCAGCATAGCAAATGACGCATGTCCTGTGCAGTGGCTCCACACTGGCACTGTCTTAGAAATGGATCGAGGATGCCCCATTTGGCCAAATTGTTTTTACAGCGGCCAACCTGGGTCCGCAGTCGGTTAAGAGATTTCCAGATTGGCCACTGCAATTCGCGTCCAGGAGGGAGATGTTCTGACGGAGTGATGAAATGGCGTTCTCGAAAATGACTATGTCACGTTGTACTGGGATCGGTCTATCATGATCACTACAATATTACGCAATAATATAAAGTGATCTAACTCTTTTTAAAACTCGTAACAATAGTATTAAATAAAATTAAAACCTTATCATCATTAACTAGCTCTCATCATAATTAATTTAGGGTGCTCGTGCCATGCCTTCTTTTCCCATATTTCTGTATTATTAGTCTTCCCATCCGATTATAATTCAGGTGTCTTCAAGGCTAAAGTAAACAGGATCTTAATAAACTAGTGCACTTCACCATCAACTTCCCATCAGGTGGAATCGCAGTCAAGCATTCGTTTATACCAATTAAAAAGAGAAAATAATAGAAAAAAAGAAAGCATGTCTGTATAATTGACACAAATACAAAGGCACAAAAACCCAGCAACGTTGAAGGTAAAAAATCAAAAATAAAAAGTAAGATAGTTATAAATCAGTCAAAATATAGAGTTGATTTTTGAAAATAGTCAGTAAGAATAAAATTAAATTTGTACTAGCTTAAGCTTTCTATGGGTCTATGCCACCCGAAATAAAGTCATTATTATTATTTCATTTATTTATTTTATGTACATACTCATTACATTTTTAAATATTTCTTTATAAAAAACAATTAAAAAATATAAAAAATAGTAGCCTACCGTAGAACAGGGTCCAAGCTACCGACGGTCAGAGCTCCAGAGAGAGGATTTTGCTAACAACGATGCGCGCTATGTCCAAGAGTACTGCTTTCTGGATCAGGCCCTTGATCCAGCTGCCTAACGAGAGCCTCCTCAGATGTTGTTCGAGGCTCTTGGCTATTAAGCCATTGCACAATAATAATAATATAATAATAATATTCCACAACTATCACACAACGCCGTCTAGTCCCAAGCTAAGCAGAGCTTGTGTTATGGGTACTAGACAACTGTTAAACATACTTGCATATTTCTAAATACATACATACATAGATAAATTACACCCAGACACAGAACAAATGATCGTGCTCGTCACACAAACATTTGTCCTGGGTGGGAATCGAACCCACGACCTCCGGCATAGCAGTCAGGGCCACTAACCACTAGACCAACAGGCCAGTCAATGACAATGATTGCTCTATCCACTTCCCACATATCGACAACCTCGCGAGCAAAGTCAAGATACTTAGTTTGCTTATCAGTCTCAGCTTGCTCGAGGTTCTCGTGATGAGCGACCATAATAATAATAATTATTATTCATAAGTCAGAGATTAATACAGTCAAATAACAATGTCAACACAAAACAAAAATAAAATTAAAATAAATAAAATACATTATACTTACATTGTTCTTTTTTTAATTCTTTTATTGAATGTTGTGACTAATGGTAATTTATGATTATTTATTTATTTACGCATTGACATTACTCTATGTTGTGACATTTATAATTGTTGATTATATTATTTTATCATCATTACATTAATTTTGACATACCTGCCAATAATTCGAGTTTACCTCTTGCATGATAAGTGTATTTTGTTATCTATGCATGCAACCATATTGGTTCGCTTCTAGGCATAACATAGCGACCTATGAACATTATATATGATCTGTATTCACTACCTATGTTAAACAAATAATAAATGATTGAATGATTGAATAAATTAATTAAGTAAAGTAAATCAGACTTAGAAAGAAGGAACCATAATAAAATTATTTTAGTACGCCTCTAGGCATAACATAGCGACCTATGCACATTATTTAAGATCTGTATTCACTACCTATGTTAAACAAATAATAAATGATTGATTGATTAATTGATTGAATAATTAAATTAAGTAAAGTAAATCAGACTTAGAAAGAAGTAACCATAATAATATTATTTTACAAATAGATTCCTGTCTAACAAGTACACACTCACTGTATATTACGTCTTATATATAAGGAAATTGTGTAATAGTTTTTTTTTAATACGTTAATATCGTTTCAAACTGAATACCTCCTTTAAATAATAACTAGCCATCTTGATTGCCTATTCAATGGAACATAACTAATTACAGTCCCCCGACGTTACTGGCACAGTCAACTTCAACCAGAATTCAGGCTGTTACTGGCTTTAATGGAATAAGTTGGTAGTTAGCCTCACCTGGACATAGCTGTAGGTATGTCGGTAAGGGTAATTATATTTTAGGATCAGTGAGGTGGAGCATGTAGGAGCTTGCTTCGACTAGAGTTGACTAAATGAGCAGGGGTAGAGATTTATGCACTATAATCTATGTAATGGCCGTAGGAGTAGTTCGAAAAGTTCACCACAACTCTAGAATGGAAAGGGCAACTTAAGAAAAGTGGGTTTTTGTCTGACATTCCCTCTCGTTCTACTCAAAACGGGAGAAGTTGTTTGACGAAAAAGGAAAGGAAGGTTGCTTGAAAAAATTTCAAGTAACATTTCATCGATTTGAAAAGAAAAGCCTCGTCAACACGACTACTAACAAATTGTAAAATATAAGATTTATCATGATCATAGTATTTTTGAGACTTGGCCGGAGGTTTAGTGATTGATTTTACAAATGTTGTTAGTGGTTTGAGTCATTTAGTTTATTCATTTTTTTACTCGTATTATTTATGTATTTAAACTTCATGTACAGTGGTGGTACATAAGCGGACTTAATGCCACAAGGCATTCTCTACCATTCAACTATTGGGTTAAAAAAGATAACACTGTGGTAGGTGTGCACAATAAATAAATAACAGATATTTGAAATAGAATGTAGTATCGTTAAATTATTTTTTAATTATGCTAATATAATAAACATATAAATACTATGATAGATATGAAATCACTGTAATTAAGAGAATCAAGAGAGATCGTATCTTTTCCGAAATAACTTATCGTTGCAATTCAGTGTGATAATGTTGTCAGACCATATGTCCACATACGCCGGAAATCTGGACAGAAAACCAGATTTCCGGCGTATGTGATCATCCACACTTGAGGGAGGCTTAAGTTCAACAGTGAATGGGCACGCCATATTATGGCGGTAAGCCCCCTCTTAGAGAAGTGGCTGGAAAGGTAAAACAGAGTCCTTATCTTTCGCATAACGCAGGTCCTTACCGGACATGATAAGTTCGGGAGGGACCGGATTCGTGCAGAAGAAACGCCCATGTTTCACCATTGTGTGGACCACTTGGAGGACACGGTGGAGCATACGGTAGAGGTGTACCCCGCCTGGGCAGAGCACCGCCCTGTCCTTGTGGGGGCGATCGGCGGCAGTGATCTCTCTCACCGGGCCTTGGTACAGGCCATGGTACGGAGCGAGGAGAAGTGGCAGGCGATCGCCTCCTTCTGTGAATTACTAATGCTAGCAAAGGAGGCATCCGCACGCGCGAGGTAATGGCCCTCGTGCCCCAGCCGCCGGGATCCCAATCCTGATTTTTGTCCAGTAACCGTCCGGAACGAGCTCAAGCCGTCGACGGCGCGTAGTTCTTTACATGCCTCAAGGAGATGTCAGCAACCGTAGGGCCGCAGAGTCGAAGCCTACTGGGGCTATGGGTGATGCGAAAGAAGGAACGGGAGTGGGTTTTTAATCAGTAATAGTCTGACACGCCCTCGCCCTCCGCCCTAGGGCGGAGGATGTCATTAGATGATTTTCCCGCCTAAAAAGAAAATTCAACAGTAAACGTTTTTTTCGGCTGAACTGATGATGAGAAAAACTTTGATTGACTTCCTGAAAGAATATTTCCACATACAATTCAAAAATCTCTAGCCTTGAATACTCATAATGATTTCTAGTTAAAGAAAGTTCCAGTTCTGAAAATCTACTTGAAACTGGGTGCGCTATGGTCTAGTTAATGCATAAGCGTTGGCAACTTTGAAGTTTATGAAGTTGTGCTTCTGATTTATTTAATTCTACAGTAAAGTTATTACTGCAATGTGAGATTGGTTTAAAAGTTAATAATATAAGGATTCACTGCAGCTTCTGAACCAAGGAGCGTGAGAAAGATTCCTGTCCAAAACATATACCTAATTGTAAATCGACTCAGGCCTCCTCTCCAGGAGAGGGAATGGGCCGTAATCCACCACGCGGGCCCAGTGCGGGTTGGTGGATGTTACATGTCTTGGAATTTTTGGTTCTAGGACATGCCGTTTTCCTCACAATGTTTTTCTTCACAGTTTTGAGAGCAGTGGTGATAAAATAAATTACACAAAATAAAGTGCCTGGTTGGGTTTGAACCCGCGATTACAACTCTTAAGTAGGGGCCGTTACCACTGGGCATACCTCTGCATATATATACTATAAATGAATAGCTGTTCGCTAGTCTCGCTAAAACTCGAGAACGGCTGAACCAAATTAGCTTATTTTGGTCTTGAAATATTTGTGATAGTCCAGGGAAGGTTTAAGCGGTGAGAAAATAGGGAAAAATTCAAATTCAAAAAGAAAACCAAATACTTGAATTAAAATGTGATTTTAAAATGAATTATGCTGGTTCTGCTAATGACAGTAGATGGCGTTATCCTCTGAAAGTTTAGCTAAAAGTTATCACAACTTAAATTGACTATTAGGCGGTTCGAAGTTCGCCGGTTCAGCTAGTATACAATAAATATTTGATTTCAAATCAAATAAAAAAAAACATATAAACCGTTTACAGGTTAGGTTAGGTTAGGTTTCAGGTTTGTAATTCATAATAGTTATTTCAGATGTAGGTGTCGTGCATGTCTCTGCAGGTGTGTGATTACTGTCTACAAACACATTCTTATTTATTTATTTTTTGCGATGGAAATCACCTAATGGCTTCTTCCTCTCTAGGGTGGAGCGAAAAAGCGTGTCAGACTTATACTGACTAAAACCACACCTCTGTTCTGTCAGTTGCCCTTTGCGTTTTAGGGCCACGAGTTACCTTTACAGAAGTACTCCCATGGCATGTCTCGATCTGGTCGACTACCGGGTGAACTGCTTTGTAAGTTAATTATTCAAGCTGTAATTTAATTATTTTTTAGTTATATTAATTAATTTGTTTCTATTTGTATTTGAATCGTTTAGTCTGTAATGTAAATTGTTTTAATTTATATATTTATTTTAATTTGATTGATAATAGCAATATTTCAATCATTATTTTCATTTTACTTGTTTTTTTTTTTGTACTTTTAATTTTAATCTAATTGAAGTTTAACTTGTAAACTATGTGTGTACGTAAAATCAGTATATAATGTGTATGACTGTAATTGATTTGTTTTCACGGGACCATCTTCTGGAAGTTTAATGCAAAAAAATTGTAAACTAATTGTTGGTGTGCCTTAAAATAAAACAAAAATATGATCAGCCATATTTGACAAAATCTTTTAATTAATCGTGCGTTTAGCTGTTCATATCGTTAAACGCAGAGTGTTCATTGATTTGGCTTGCCTATATCATGATGTGGCCAGCGAGTAAGATTCTATGTCATGAACTGCCATTGAAATTTTTTTATTTTTTATTAATGATAGGCTCGCGTTTGACCACCATCTCACCCGATAGCAAGCGATGATGTGGTCGACGATGGAGCATTTTATAAAATGGTCGGTCACATCATGAAGTTATCGATTCTAAGATTTGGTCACGAAATATATTATACCTGTTAGCATTAATATCTGTTTTCAATTCAATCGACAAATCAATATCCCATGCTCAATCTAATCTACAAAAGGTAAAGAATTCCCTCAATAATGTAACGTCCGATAAAAAATCATTCACAAAAGTGACCGATGGCGTTGAAATATAAGGGTCGGTGTATACGTTAAGTGCTCACTAAATCTAGAACATGTCCAAATATTTCACGTTCGGGCATCGGACGGCAGTTCCACTAATATTTTATGAACGATCCCTTATAGGCGGTATGATACGTATGAACAATAGCATTACGTTGTCCATATATTTGAAGTTTTTGAATGATTTTATTGGGATAAGATCTAGATTTTGGATGGATATTTCTATTTGACAAGCTATCCCTTTTTTTCAAGGTTGGAAAAACATCTAATAACAAATCCCGCACTTGAGCGGAGCAGGAGATAGTGTCAGACTTTTACTAACTAAAAACCCACTCCTGTTCCTTCCAGGGCCCCGGGCTTCGT
Source organism: Mythimna pallens (assembly GCA_961205895.1). Lineage (NCBI taxonomy): Eukaryota > Metazoa > Arthropoda > Insecta > Lepidoptera > Noctuidae > Mythimna > Mythimna pallens. The sequence goes on along the minus strand of OY540828.1, from coordinate 23,216,954 downwards.
TTTCACACTGCCCATGGCCCCAGTAGGCTTCGACCCTGTTGGGCCCCTACGATTTGCTGACATCTCCCTGAGGCGTCACCTGCTATATTGCCCATCCTGCACAAACACCTGCAATTTTCAGGGTTTATATATTAGGCAAAATACTGGTCAGATTTTTTTTATTCGATTCCATCGACACGAAAAGAAGAATACAGTGGACTAAAGGACTATCTAACACTAAAATAATGTTTCAATTTAAGACTACTTGGTTCCTGATATTAAAACGTTCAAAAAAAAAAAACAAACAAACTCTTCAGCTTTATAATATTAAATAAAGATTATGTTGAAGTGAAGTGTTTTAGGACTTTAGAATGATATTGAATGTCAACAAAATAAATAAAATTAGGATGCACATTATGCTCTGCAGCCCTAAAATTATTGAATTCTGTAGATTCTAATCACCGATGACCTAGTGAAGGTCGGTGGGTTCTGATGGATATGAGATGTCCGGCTGTGGACGTCTTTCGGTTAAAGTTGTATGAATACTTTTAAATATTTTTATTATTTTTTTCACATTTAGTTAAAAAGTAAAAATCATATATTTTATTACTGTACAGAGGAGTGAATAAGTACATTTAATAGAAAAGATGTAAAAAGGATAAATAGACGATATATTTCCAATTTAGTAGACATTATTTATGTGAATAGTATTGCTAGAACCATTCAGACCAGACTGTAATAAGTCGATGCTTCTAGGAAACGTTAAGGCCAGCACATAAAAAAAAAACTTTGATGTAGATATTATACAGTTTAACAGATACTATTTTCCCATTACAGATTTGTAACAGCCTACACTGCAGCACATCACTAGCACAGCGGATCTGCGACGGACATCACGGAGTTCTATCTGATGAGAGTATGAGCGCATGGTGACGTCATCGAGCGGCACAATCTGTAGAAATGTGACGAAACGGATATTACATCACGATGCACTCCGCTGATGGAAACACGCTTTATTTTTGACGTTGAGCGTTGGTTTATAGATGTGGTAGGAAGATGGCCTAAAACACTGGATGACCTAGTTCAGGCATATAACACTGGCGCACTTGACATATATTTAATTTTACCTTGTAACTTACACAGATATTCCACTGTTTATTCATAGTATTTCCATATGTAATAATATAATATATAAAAATCTCATGTCACAGTGTTTAAGAAACTCCTCTGAAAAGGAGATTTTTTTGTGTATATTTGCTAGGACTGAATATGGGCGTTAGATATTTTTTACTTTCCTATATCATCCAACAGTTTTTTTCTTGATAATTGATATGGCAGAACGACGTTTACCGGGTCATCAAGTAATAATATATTTAAATAAAATCATTTACATTTTTAAATATTAACAATCAAATGGTGCAAAAATAACCTTATCGGGAGTGAGCCATTTGGGATTGAAACACTAGGGCTAAGGGGACCAAGCAAGGGTTATTCGGGATATCAACAAACAGCAGCTGGTCGACCCTTCGCGTGACCAGAGGGCTGGGCTTTTCTTTGGTCAACGATTTAGCATTGCTATTCAACATGGCAATACTCCCAGCGTTCTAGGCACTTTTTCCATAAATAACGCGGAAAAAGTGGATGAACTTTTTGATGCCCAATGTATTTTTTTTATATTCAAATTATTATTTTCAGTTTGTATAAACATTTCACAGTTTCTACCATAAGTCCACGGAAACAAAGCGGCAAGTAAAAGCTGGTTTAATTTATTTTTAATTCCTCATTTTTCATTTTCAAATCCCGAGACGGGGGTCGCGATAGACCACTGAAGATGGCGGGACAACTTAGATGTCTTCCTTAAGAATTGAGCAGAAATGACCCAGAGTCGGGAACAACGGAAATAATGAAGGGTACAGAGATAGGACAGGCTAGATATTAAAATAACATTTTTCAACCAGAAAATAGGGGTTAACTTTATAAAAAACTTATTTACCATAGAAATGAAGGCCATTTAAATATAAACTAGAAATCTCAATAACCGTTAAAAATGTCTCCACAAGAGTCGAACTAACAAAGAAGTACTCACTTTTGTGTTTGGAATAATGAGACCAGTACCAAATCATTGTTTAAATTCTTTTTATTAAACGTAGCTCGAGGGCAATAAAAAAAAACTTTTTGTTGGCCTATTACAAAGGCGTTTTAAAAAATAGTTCGTACTTTTAAATGAATGACATTGCAATGCAGTCAAAACTACATCAACTTTTAATAAATGTATGATAAAATTTTTAGTGTTACAGTACTAAAAATAGGTAAAACAGTACCATAGGTCATCCAAATCAATATTTTGTATCAAAAGAATGTTTTTAAACTAAAAAACGTAACCTTGGAATGCCGTTCAGAAGAAAAGCTTTTTCTTCTGAACGGCCAGTGAATTCGAAATGGCTATTAAAAAAGTGTTCGCACTCCCCCGGTTACGTTTAAAAAATCGAACACCAGAAGAGCGTGATTTATCGTCTAATATCGCTGAAACTACGGCCAGTACCAATTTTGTGTATTGGTAACACTGGCGACCAAAGTTGCCATGTAAATAAAAGGGGCTTTGCCTGTTCGCAATTGATTATTTAATGTTGATTTTTTATGAAAAAAAAGCCGTAATTTGTAACTGTAGCAGTGCTTGAAAGGGTTTAATAAAATAAATTATTATATTTTGATCTGGGGATGCACATGGAGCATTTTTCCATAGTACTACGATATTATTAAAAACTAAACATTTTTATATATAAGTCTTGATCTGATGTTTAATGTCCTTAAATTCATAGAAAGTTATTGCAAACCTGAATACTTTAAACAACTCTTATTCCAACAAAATGCACGGTTCTTGTAGGAATAGTTAAGCCACGAGAACGAACCTACTAGGTAAAGGTTACAGCATTTAGAATCTTTTAAAATATTACTGGACTAGTAATATTTTAAAAGATTCTTTAAAAAAATCATCAATGGGCCAGGAACGCCCAGGGCATTCTTCTTTTTAATCGACAGTCGCTTGTTCTCAAGAAATAATGATATCGTATTTACGAGGGTCCTTTTTCACTCACCTATCGTCAACATCGAGCATGGTTTAAAAACTTGTTATTTCATCTAACGCGATCCAACGCGATGTTTGACGAAAAGGCAACGCGAAAAAAAAGAGATAACGCCTGTAAACTCTGTTAGCTTTCGGCAATTCCGTGATTAACTCGAATATTTTACAAAACTTGTTCCAGGAAATACGTGTTGTTTTTAACCCTTAAAAGTTATTGAAAATAATTGTCTCTTCATTCAGAGTCTTGATTAAATTTGCAAGGATTCTATTTTTATACTTTCCTGACTTTTTTAATTTTCGAATAAATTATGATTGTGTCAAAGTTCATGCAAAATAGCAGATTTTCGGCGGTCTTTACTGGATTAGTTTTACACAAAATTATAAATTGATTTCAATAGAAGCCTAGATAATATCCACAAGAGCAGTTCCTAAAATAACTAATGAAAAATGTATAATAACGTCATAATCGCGTAAAAGCGGTTGTATGAAAAACAGTGAAATGTATGTCGAGTTGCATCCCCTTAAGCACTATAGTTAGAAAGGCCGCTGGAATTTTTAAATGTTTATCGTGGTCTTGGAACGAAAAATTTGACTGAAGAACATAGGTCAATAGTCAGTAAACATCTGATACGTCCTCTCGCTCCATGGAACGGGAGAAGTCATTTAATGATTTCCTACTTTAAAAAAAAAACACTAAACAAAATAAGCCAAAAATTTTGAATACGGCGCCATCTTGTGAGGCCTTGGTTGGTTCCGTAGTTTTCACGTTAAAACATTTGTGTGATACTATTAAAAACTTTCTTAGAGTTTTCTTGCGTGATCGCATCAGGAATGCAGATATCCGCAGGAGAACCAAGGTCGCAGATATAGCCTGAAGAATCGCCAAACTTAAGTGGCAGTGGGCAGGGCACATTGCTCGTAGAACAAAAGGTCGATAGGGACGAAAGGTTCCGGAGTGGCGACCGGGCACCGGAAGATGCAGCGCTTGAAGGCCTCGCACCAGGTGGATCATTTACCTGGTGAGAGTTGCGGGAATGCGATGGATGCGAGACACACAGGATCGTTCATTGTGGCGATACTTGGGGGAGGCCTATGTCCACCAGTAGTCATCATCATTTCTGAAATGATGATGACGAATCCATTATAAACTTCAATGGCAGCTTACTTTATAAACACACATTCATATATTAATTCACCACACCAGTACGTTTCATAATTTATTAGACTGGCCGGTTGGTCTAGTGGTTAGTGGCCCTGACTGCTATGTCGGAGGTTCGATTCCCACCCAGGACAATTGTTTGTGTGATGAGCACGATCATTTGTTTTGTGTCTGGGTATAATTTATCTATAACATGTATTTATTTAGAAATATATAAGTATGTTTATCAGTTGTCTAGTACAAGCTCTGCTTAGCTTAAGACTAGACGGCGTTGTGTGATAGTTGTGGAATAATATTATTATAAAGCATTTCCAATATATTTACTAAAGAAAAGACTCTTAGAAACACAGAATATTCCATAGAAAAAAAAAACAAACAGTCCACACACTAATCCAGAGCTACCTTTATACTATTTCCATTAGTCTGTCTGAACCGAATGCTATTCATCATGTGAATGCAGACATCTTCCCCGTGTCTCGCAAACAGACTGCGAGATGTGGGTACTGTGTGTGGCTACTTGTGTTAGGCTGGGGCTACAGTTGGAGTCGGGTAAATTACTTTTAGATGAAGGTTTTAAGTTAGCTTTGCGTTTTCATATTAGGTAGTTTTCATTATAAGAACATATGGCGAAACATAGCACACTGCCTAATATTAAAGATCTTGTATCTGATTAGCTTCTACCAGCGGCTTCGCCCGTGTGAAGGTAGATTTCTCCATACATACCCTTTTTTTAAGTGTGGAAATCAAGCAATAACTTCTACCGCTCTGGGCGGAGCGAGAGGGCGTGTCGGACTTTTACTGACTAAAACCACACCTTTGTCCTTCAGTTGCCCTTTGCGTTCTAGGACTACGGGTTATTTCATACCCTTAGGGGGTGAGTTTAAAAAAATCCTCTCTTAGTGCTCGCTTACGACATAAAAGGAAAACTTGTGCAAAATTTCACACTCCTATTGCCAGTCGTTTCGACTGTGCTTTGATATGTCAGTTACTCTCCTTTTATATATATATATATGTATATATATATAGACTATTACCTATCTTTACAAATAGATTTTGATTCAGATTCTTTACACTTCCATAGTGGATGAATCAATACTTGGCCTTCAAATGCGGACAAATGTAATATAAAAAAAAAATATTACACGAAGATGTAAAAAAGGTGTGTATAAAATGTATAAAAATAGTGTATTTAGGAAAACAATTACCAAAATATTCTAAGTAGTATTTAAGAATGCCAACTTGAATTTAATAAATTTGCATGAAACTCACCTAGCAAATTTTCATTCAAAAGTCAGTAAACCTATCATTCATCTTAAAACACATCGTCTATTGTAGACTCTCCAAACAAAAATATTAAAACAAGTCATCACTTTGAAACCAAATTAAAATTTAATGATGTCTTTAACGTGATAACGACCAGTTGAACCCTTATTAAGGTAAATGATAAATGATATTTATTTTGTAATTAGGTCTAAAAAATCACGTCAATTTTTTTTCGTAATTTTAAACTAGATGAGGCCCGTGTTTTCTAGCTGACTACCCTGAGAAGAAACACCGAAAGAAACTCAGGGGTCAAAGTCTCGTTTAAAGTCTATACAGTTAATATGTAATGGTGAAATAACATGAGAACCATGCAGATTTGTCGGAGATGATCTTTTAAAGAAAGAACCATACAGATTTGAGTGGACCTGTCCAGTCAGTGCAAGCATTTGACAGTATTCGCAAAGCTCAACTCAGGACTACTAAGGAGCTCAACGACTTGACGAACAATATCAAGGAAAGGACATTTGGGTAGGCCGCAGAAAATACTCAAATCGCCAGACATAGGTACGTTAAAATTACTGAAAAGGAAAAAAAAAGCAATGAACTTAGTCTTTTAGGACATAAACGTTATCAGATTTTTATTCTGTAATCTTACACTTAATAAGCGTGCGCATGAGACTGAACAAAACTTTTCCATACAACATCATCCACATCAAAAGAAATGACTGAAAGTATGAAATGATATGGCGAAGAAAGAGATGACTGTTTTTTCCATTTACTATAAAAATATATACAACAGCAGTGCAGTGTCTACATTTCTTTTTTCCAACTCGCCTTTCGCAGGCAAAATAAGTTGATAATTGTTTAAAATAAAACCTGGACAAGTGCGAGTCTGACTCGCGCATTGAGGGTTCCGTACAAACTTACCTATGAACAGTTTAGTTCCCGAATTAAGTTAAGAAGATTTTACCGAATGGTTTTTTTTTTAATTATATATCATTTTTTTTCATATATCAGTTTTTTTCCTATACTGTTTTGTGGTATGAGACTTTTCTTCATGCCAAATTTCGGTATTTGTAGGTCAACGCAAAGTACCATATGAATTTTGATTCCCTTGAGAGTTTCGAAATACGCGTTTTTTGCGATATAAGCGGCCGTAATTTTTTTCGTTAACTCAGGAGTTAAATTTTTTCACAGCTTCAAGGGTTTGCAGACTTAATTACATGGTTTTAATTTAAACTTGATAACTCCACGCGTTCCCGAGATAAAGGGTCTTGACAGACAGACAACAAAGTGATCCTATAAAGGTTCCATTTTTTCCTTTTAAGGTACGGAACCCTAAGAAGTGTATTGTATAATGTAGAAGCATTTTCTTTTCTAATTTTGCATATGTGTTTACCATGAAGTAATTTATATTTGTCATGCTCATTCAAATGTCTCACTGACGGTGATGCATGTGTTGGATCATTCAGATCCTTTGAAAATATTTTGGCTAGTTTTACTGATGGACACGTCATGTCCGTGAATGGATGCTGTCACTTGAGACTGGTCATCTCTTAGCTGCCACTTTTATGGCGGTAAATCCCCTCTTTGAGGAGTGGCTGGAAAGACAACACGGCGTCCTTACCTTCCGCATGACGCAAGTCGACACCAGACACGGTAAGCTCGGGAGGTTCCTGCACCGGATTCGTGCGGAAGAAACGCAATGGTGACATTGTTTGAATCGCCCGGAGGACACGGTGGAGCATACGGTAGAGGAGAGCACCGCCGTGTCCTCGTGGGAGCGATCGGTGGCAGCGATCTCTCGCACCGGGCCTTGGTACAGGTCAGGAGTGAGGAAGAGTGGCAGGCGGTCGCCTCCTTTTGCGAAGCAGTAATGTTAGCAAAGGAGGCGGCAACACGTGCGAGGGATCAAACCTCACGCCCCGGCCGCCCGCATGACAATCAATGTTATTGGAAAAGTCGATAACTCCTCTAATGAGTATATGATGTCTCATATTCATGAACAGCATATAGCATAAATCTCTCTTGTACACGGAACATGGTAAATAGTTGCTTCAGTCCTTTTGAAGGAACTACCGTGACAAAAAAGGCTCAGTAGTTCCTCCAAAAGAACTACTAAAGGAACTACTGTGCAACAAACGCAAAAAGTATGATTTTAGGTAATAATAGAATTCAGGAAGTACTAGGTAGTATTGATAAGGTTTTTTTTAGGAAAATCGTCTTATGACATCCCCCGCTCTTGGGTGGAGCAAAAGATAGTGTCAGACTTTTACTGACTAAAACTCACTCCTGTTCCTTCGTTGCCTTTCGTACCAGGGCCGAGTCTTTCTTTCAGAATCAGACCCTTGGCCCCAGTAGACTTCGATAGTATAGATGAGGTGTGTTCATAAAATATTAAATTAACTGCTGTTTGCATACTAGCGTCAACACGGTGCATTATGTTAGCCAAGCTTTGTATATAAAGGTACATATTTCAATATTGATTATTTGTTATTTAGAACATTGATTCTATACTACGAGTTAAAACTCCAAAGTTTTGAGCTTCGAAGCCGAGTTGCAAACCTCTCGGCTTTGGATCGTTTACATTTCTGGGAGTGTGCATTGAAATTGCACTATTTAATTCCGCCAAGTCCGTTCCATCATCAGACTAGCAGACGTACGGCAACGCAAAGTACCGTATGAATTTTGATTCCCTTGAGAGTTTTGGAATACACGTTTTTACATATACCACAACGTATACACATAACGTATATTTTTTTTCGTTAATTTAAAACTTTGATTTTTTTACAGCTTCAAAGAACCGCAGACCTGAGTATATAGTTTTAATTTCAACTCCACGCGTTCCCGAGATAAAGAGTCTTGACAGACAGACGGACAACAAAGAGATCCTGTAAGGGTTTCGTTTTTTCCTTTTCAGGTATGGAACACTAAAAAGAAATAAAAGAAAGAAACTTATTGTAGAAGACGCAACCAAATAATATGTTAAATTAAATTACTTTCAAGAATCAAGATTCGACCCTCCTGGAAATGTCAATTCCCACACGTCGAGTGAACTGTAAACTATCCCATTTCCTACTAATAATACCCATCTGTTACTCATTATAATCTAGCTTCTACCAGCGGTTCCCCTCGCATGACATTCGAAAATTATCACAATATACTTCAAGAATAATAATTGCCAGTGAATAATCAGTGTCATCCAAATTCGTGAAATATTTTAGCGTGAAGGAGTAACAAACACGTTCTCAGATACAAATTCAATTGTTTTTATTTCACACAGGCAAGGGCACTTATAAAACGTCAGAAGCTAGTGCACGGTTCCCAATTGGTCGTTACCTATGAAGAAGAACTGGCAAGAAACTCCATGCTACTCTTTAAAAAAATGGTTGTTCTTACAATATTTCCATATTACAGTATTAACAGATATTATAATCATAGTAAAAAGTGAGTCGTAATATGAAGTAATCTAAGAATTCGCGGAGTCTACAGTGTTCTCACATTCACATTATACAATACACAATATAAAAAAAAAGCATAAAAAAATTATTACAACTTCGCTTTTTAAATATTATTATGAAGTTATAATGTCTAAACCAACGTATAATATGTTGAAAAATCAATCATACCTCGATGGTTTATAATATTTAAATGTGGAATAAGGGTACACGCGTGGAATAGAAAAAGAACGGGCGCTGTCAGTTGAGACTTGTTATCTCTTAGCTTCCAGTGATTTATTTTAATATCTATTTAGATATTTTTTTCACATTATTCACACATATTGGTAACGACAAGAAACATATAAACGAGATATTTGTAATACATAAAATGATTGGAAAGAGTGGCCATGCTGTTTTTGGCACATTCGTCTCCATATAGATCTACGCTTTGAAATGTGCAATTAGCATAATTTTTGTGACTGACTTCTTGACATTTAAAAAAAGTCTAAATGGTTTATTTGAAATAAAATGCTTAGAATCTTTGAACACGTTTTATTTTTTAGATCCCTCTGCACGCTCTTCACTATTATGAACGATCCGTGTGCTCCTGATTACTTGAAACAATATTTTAAACTATTCGGGTAGGGTAGGGCAGCTCTCATAATCTCAACCTTCGAGCATCCAAAAACATACTTCTTCATATTCCTTCTCACCGTAATGGATTTATAGCTAATTCTTACACTGCCTCTACCATAAAACTCTGGAGTGTGCTTCCCCTTGACATCAAAAAAGCTAAAAGTAAATTTTCCTTCAAGCGTAAAATTCGGAACTACTACTTGAACTCCTTTCAACCTTAGTTCGGTCTTTGTCATAATTGTTATATTTTAAGTTCTCTTAATTACAATGATTTCATATTTATCATAGTATTTATTAGTTTATTATATTAACATATATACGTATTTTATTATTATAAGCCACTTAATTTAACGATACTACATTCTATTTTAAATAACTGTTATTTATTTATTGTGCACACCTTTTACAGTGTTGTCTTTTTTAACCCAGTAGTTGACTGGTAGAGAATGCCTTGTAGCATTAAGTCCGCCTAGGTACCACCACTGTACATGAAGTTTAAATAAATAAACACGTTTGATTTCAGTAGTATACTATAGTAAGATATTTTTGGAATTTCACGCGGGAAAATCCGTGCTAGTGCGGCTAAAAACTTGTTTACCATAAAGGTTTTCCCAAGAATTTTAAGAGAGACTTTACCCAACCCATAATGCTTAGCGTTACCTTCCGATCAAGCTCCAGCACCCAGTCGCCAGCCTATTGTCTCGTGTATAATGACATAAAGCTCTTCTTTGAGAACATAAGCCTATTCAAGTGTTCTCAAACTCATATCCGGATATTAAAGTGAATGTGTTAAGTCTATTGTGTGTCCGGACTTCAAAGTGAGTTCTTAGTTCTGTTGTACAGTTTATATAAGTGTTATTTCGAATATACTATAAATTACGTTTTTAGAAGCTCAGCTTTAGCTTCAGCTTTACAAATCAGTGCTTGACTGCGATCCCACCTGATGGTAAGCAGTGATGCAATCGTTGATGGTGAATCACTCTAGTTTATTAAGAGCTTATTCATTCTAGCCTTGAAGACACCTAAATTATAATCAGACGGGAAGACCGCTGCAGGCAAACTGTTCTAATCCTTCGATATGCACGGTTTGAATGACGAGGCAAAACGCAAGTTCAGAAAAATGTAAAAGAGCGCTATCTTTCCATTCAACTGTGATAATTACATTATATATCTATTTATGGTATTATTTATATAATTGTTTATAAATGTTTAAATTATAAGTGTAGGTTTATTTCATAATTTTGATAAAGACTTCATATACTCTCCTTCTTTTGTTTTACACACTATCGCCACGCTATATATTGCTACTGGTTAATTAAAAATTGTATTTATATATATTGGTATAGATGGTATACAAACACTCGTCGATGTTTAATCTCTGTGCTGGTGCTGCCGCTACGGCTGCGGAGAACCACAAGCGAAAATATAACAACCTCGTCGGCAGTTATATTTTTGAGCCGTTTGGGGTTGAAACTCTTGGGCCGTGGGGTCCGAGTACTCATAAGCTTTTCAAAGAATTATCCAAACGCTTCTAAGTTGACACTTCGCGTGACCCAAGGGCTGGCTTTTACCTCGGTCAGAGATTAAGCATTGCCATACAACGTGGCAATGCCGCCAGCCATTTGGGCACACTTCCAGTCGACAGTGATGCGGAGGAGTTTTATGACTCCATATTTTAGCTAGTAGTGTTTTCTCGTCGATTCATTCATGAATGAATGAATTACTTATGAAATATCAGCAACTAGGTGAATCGTGCCATCTAATACTGGAACATTCATTATACGGACAGCTAAAGAGTGGAATTTCTTGTCGTTGTCTGTGTTTTCTGTTAGCTAAAACCTGGGGATCTCCAAGTCAAGAGTGAATAGGTTACTTCCAGAAAAGCGTACTCCAACATCGCTTTCCATCAGGTGAGATAGTGCTCAAATGCGAGCTTTAAAATAAAAAACAAATAACACCTCAAACTTAATCTTCAACTTGGTACAGGCCTTGGTCCGAAGTGAGGAGGAGTGGCAGGTGGTCGCGTCCTTCTGCGAAGCAGTAATGCCAGCAAAGGAGGCGGTCACACGTGCATGCGCACGCGAGGGCGCGACCCTCACGCTCCAGCCGCCGGGATCCCGAGCCCGATTTCCGACGACTGTAGGCGCGGGCTTGCTGACGGCAAGCAATGTGTAGCTTGCCGTCCGACCGTCGTCCGGTAACCGTCCGGACCGAGCCCAAGTCGTTAACGGCGCGTACTGTTCCACGCACGCCTCAGCGAGAAGTCAGCAAACCGTAGGGGCCCAACAGGGTCGAAGCCTACTGGAGCCAAGGGTCTGATTCTGAAAGGAAGGCTCGACCCTGGTACGGAGGGCAACGAAGGAACAGGAGTAGGTTTTTAGTCAGTAAAAGTTTGGCACTATTTCCCACTCCACCCAAGAGCGGGGGATGTTATTGGATGATTTTCCCACCTACAAAAAAAAACCTAACCTTCAACAGTGATCAATGACGACGCTCATTTAAAAGTATTTAAATCCGATTTGGTATTCCGTCAACGCAACCCTAAAAAACATTAAGCATTCCTACATCGAAAAGGAAAGCTTACGCGTAAGTCGACTCGACCCAGCGGTGAATATTAAAATGTTTTTCAAAGTAAGGTTTTCAGATTTTCACATTATACTAGTGTTCGAAATTCGAACGCTTTTTTTTCTTTTCGAAGGAAAACATTGTGAGGAAACCTGGAACCTGAATGTCCTGGAAAAAAAAAATTCGAGGACATTTTTTTTCAAGATATGAAATAAGGCAATGACATCTCCCATCCTCGTGTCAGACTTTTACTGACTAAAAATCCACTCCTTCCTTTGTTGCCTTTCACACCAGGGCCGAGTCTTCCTTTGAGAATCAGACCCTTAGCCCGAGTAAGCTTCGACCCTGCTGGGGTACTCCGATTGGCTGACATCTCCATAAGGCGCGCGTGGAACATTCCGCGCCGTTGAGGCGCCGGGCTCGGTCCGGATGGTTAGAAGATTACCGGACGATTGGACGGCGAGCTATCCATTGCGCGCCGTCCGTTTCCAAGTGTGTTGTAGTCGGTTTCCAGTCGAACAGTAACAGTAACAAAATACCAGTTTTGTACTGCCTATCGCCAGTCAAGAACCTTTCGGTCCCACCGACCATTCATTCAGCGAGCAGTATGCCCTGCCCACTGCCACTGCAGCACTGGTGAGAATCACGCGAAAATGATGGATTCGAGACGAATAGGACCGTTCGTTGTGGGGGAGTCCTATGTCCAACAATGAACGTCCTTCGGCTAAAATGATGATTATGATAATGGTGACTGCTTATCAAACCTTCTCAACCCAGTAACTGGGCAACACGATACTAATTGCATTGACTAATGGTCAGACTTTCTAGTGCCTGACTACCTCTCCAAAACTCCAAAGAGCAAAGCAACAATTAAAAAAAAAAAAATATAAACTACTGCTTGACTGCGATCTGTAAATAGTAATGCAATCGTTGATGGTGTGACGCACTAGTTTATTAAGAGCCTATTCACTCTAGCCTTGAAGACACCTAAATTATATAAGTAAAAATATAAGTACTAGTTTCTTTTGACTCAAGATTTGTTTGCAGTAGGTTGCTATTCATTAAAATGTGTGATAAAAAAAACTCATTCGAACTCAAAGAAAGAGAGCTGAAAGACAAAGGCATGAACTTGAAACAGCCTCTTTGCGAATACTAGTAAATTAAGACTATTTTTTTACTGTGAATAATTTTTCTAATAGTTATTTTTCGAGATTTGAATCTTTTAATTTTACCTTTTGTTCTATTTAATTAGAGCAGTGATGGACGAGTGGTAACGTTCCCGACTTACGAGTTGTAGGTAGCGGGTTCAAACCCAGCCAGGTGCATTACTTTGTGATATTTATTTCATCACCACTGCTCTCAAAATGGTGAAGGAAAACATCGCGAGGAAACTGGCATGTTCTAGAACCAAAAATTCGAAGACATGTGATATTCACCAATCTGCACTGGGCCCGCGTGGTGGATTACGGCCCATTCCCCTGACTAGAGAGAAGGTATGAGTCCCAGCAGTGGGAACAATAAAAGGCTGATAATGCTATATATGCAATGCTATTTAATTAGAGTTTGGTTTGATTGGGGACTTTAGGAAAAAGCAAATGATTTTGGTACAAAGGCGAGATAACCAAGGCTCTTAATCAATAAACAAGCGGGCACATGTATTTAATACGTAGTTATATGTATGTAATACATAAAAATCTCCTATCGTGTTCGTTATTAAACTCCTACGAAATGGCTGAACCAATTTATATCATTTTTTTTTAATAGGTCTGAGAATTTACTTGTAGGCTATTTTTTTACTATCCTGCCCCATCCCCCATTTTTTTCTTTGATAGTATTTTATAAAATAACTTATTACGTAAATAATTCTCTACACAAAACAGATAGAATAAAAATATGCGTTTAAATATTTAAAAAGTAAAAAATATATTTTTTAAACTCGTTATATTAATGAGAGCTGATTATATAACGTAATGTTGAAAGTCATAAAAAATCAAAATTGAATAATTTACTAAATCTACATAAAAACTTGTAAAGCTTAAAAATCATTATTTATCTTTACTACGAGGATTGTAGTTTTCACTGAAACTTTCAGATACCACCCAGGAGACTAAAAATCCTATTTCATAACAGTTTCATAACATAAGTACGTAAAAGTTTAACTAAGAACTTTACCTAAGTATCCCTGATGACTTCAAGCTTTCAGATTATAATAAGACTGAAATATATTATTTAAAACATGTTTTCATGAAAATTAAGTTTTTACGATTAATAGTATAAAAAAAACACTCTCCATTATTAAAAACCTAACTCATCCATCAAAAACTTAATCAAACAAATCAACCTCAAATATCAAAAATAAAAATCAAACTTACCGATAAGAACTAACTCCAAATGCATTCATAATTAAACACTGGCCACTAAATAAAAAACAAAAATCTCTCTATCCATTTGAAAATGGAATTCAAAGTTAGAAAATTATTCACTGTTGAAACTGACGAATAGAAAGTGGGTTAGTTGAGTGAACGACGCGAGCGATACGGGCGGAAAGGCTGAGGCGCGCGAGATAACTGGCTACGAAGCGTAGCGGTGCTACGCTGCTACGAGCTTCGGTGCTACGGCGCAACAGGCAAATGTTGATTGTCTGTTTAAACGGATCGGAGGAGATTTTAATGGATGTCAGATACATAATGCATGCATAAGATTTACACCAAATATGATTCCGTATTTAAAAGCATCATGTACTATAATCTAAAATACATGTTTATTACATGGTTAAATACATTAACAGACTATTTTCCTTCCTTTGCGTTTAGCTCGCAATTACCTGGATAGCCGCATGCTAAAAAAAAACTATTTTTTTTTTATTATTGATAGGCTCGCTTTTAAAATAAACTTAATTAGTACATCTTAACTATTTCAGTTTTCCTAATTAAAACAAGATCAGAACTCTGGGTTGCTAACATTTAAAAAAGTTTACAATACAGTTAAAATGTTGTGTTTTTCACGTTTTGGGGAGGTGGGGGGTGGTTGCCATAATCGCCACGCATGGCAAGTGGGTTGGCGATCGCAGTGTGGTTGTTGAAATGCACAGAGATTGCTGTTGCCCATTCTCTGGTATGTCCCTTAGTCGCCTCTTACGACGCCTACGGGAAAAGATGGGATGGTGTTAATTTTTTCACCCGAACACAATACGGTACCTAAAAAATGGTGAGGGTCGCAGGAATCCGATGGATGCGAGACGCACAGGATCAGTCGTTATGGCGACGCAACAGTGGACGTCTTTCAGCTGAAATGATAATGATTTTAATAAACTTTTAAAATAAAAAATAGTCTTTATTCATATAACTAGCTTCTGCCCGCGGTTTCGCTCGCGTGAAAGTAGTTTTCTCTATACAAACTTTGGAACCCGCTTCATCCCCCCAGGGAGTGAATTTTCGAAAATCCTTTTCTTAGTGCTCGCCTACGTCATAAAAGGAAACCTTGTGCAAAATTTCACGCTCCTAATCCCAGTAGTTTCGGCTGTACGTTGATATGTCAGTCAGTCAGTTTCCCCTTTTATATATATAGATAACGGATTCACCAAATCAAACAATTGAAAAAAATAAAAATAGATTAGAGATCGTTCAAAACAGCACAAGTATGCAAATCGGTCTAATCTAATAACAAAACTTTATTAAAAAATATGTTTTTATTAAGAACCCCCTTTTATTGACGTCTTTTTATTAGATATTTAATAGCCTCTTAATAAACTAGTGCGCCTCACCATCAACGATTGATTCACTGCTTACCATCAGGTGGGATCGCAGTCAAGCACTAGTTTATATCAATAAAAAAAAAAGATTTTGTTAACACACAGCTTCACGGATAGGATTTTCGCAAAAGCGTACGTTTGCTAGTAAGTGATTCGAATTGGTGAATTAGAGATTTGGTTATACGAGATCGGCGTGAAGTTTTTCATGGTAGCGCGCATGACTCGTTGTGTTGTGTTTCGTAATAGTAAACTTACGGGGAGGTATTGATTGTACACTTTACTAAGCCATATTTTCGTATTATTAGAGTTCATACTATATTCGGTTACACACTCGGATCCTTCAAATATTATGAAACACCTTTGAAGTTAGACCTACCCAACTGGATATATTTTCTTTGACTGCATCGTGCACATTAAAGCGTTAGAAGTTGTGCATGTTGCCGAACTAGAAGCAAAAAGAAGTAACCCATCCACGTTTGAATTAAAAACCCATAGGTAGTAGCTATCAGGAAACACAGACTCCATTTCTTAGCGGTACGCATTATAAGTGTGTTCCTAAATCATTTAATAAGTACGTGTACCAAATGAAGCAGATCCACAAAAATGCAAGCGAAACCACGTCCAACAGCCACCAAAAATTATTATCACCGAAACATGTAGTCAGTATACAAAATTATGCATCGCATATTAAAATAACTTCGCTAATATTAATTAAATAGTTCCGTATAGTGGGCACCACAGGTAGGCCTTATATCAGTAACCAGCGTTATGTAATAAATATGACATCATATTAAATATTTCGTATTTCACCACTATAAAGCTCATCTGATTTATTATATTAATATTTTTTATTTAATATATTATTATATAGAGAGCAGTGGTGGCCGAGTAGTAACGGCCCCGACTTACCAGTTGTAGGTCACGGGTTAAAACCCAGCCAGGCGCATTACTTTGTGTAATTTATTTCATCACCACTGCTCTCAAAACGAGGAAACCGGCATGTCCTAGAACCAAAAATTCGAAGACGTGTGACATTCACCAACCCGCACTGGGCCCGCGTGGTGGATTACGGCCCTTTCCCTTCGTAGAGAGGAGGCCTGAATCCCAGCAGTGGGAACATTAAAAGGCTGATTATGCTTATTCTTATTATTATATAAATAATATAATACTTCTGTACGTGTGTTTGTCACCAAACTCCACCTGAATGGCTTGACCGATTCCGATGAAACTTTGTGTTTATATTTGAGTGGATCCCTGGATGGTTTGAAACTACAATTGGCCTTGGTAGGTTGCGCTGTAATCGGGCCCTCAATTTGCTCTTCTTTTTCTGACAAAAAGCCTGGACAAGGTCTGTCGAAACTGCTAGAATTTTTATAAAAGTTTTCAAATATAATCTCTATGTATGTTTTTTTTATTAGTATTTTAAAACACACATACAAATTCTTTCAGGCTCAAGTCTTACCATATGGGGGGACGATGATCTACTCATAGCTCGTCATCTGCATGCTTGCGTCTACGGTGGCCGAGGATCGCCCTGCAACTCCGGCCGCCCGGTGTGATTTCTTTGACGGGTGGGGAGTGGAAATGTCGTCTCGTCCCCCCGTTTGCGCGGCCATCTCCTTCGCAAGCATTACTGCTTCGCAGAAGGAGGCTATTACATCTAATTTCCTCTAGCTACGGACCATGGCCTGAACCAGGCATGAGAGATCACCGTCGCTGATCACCACCGTATGCTCCAACGTAAGCTCCACCATGTCCTCCAGATGGTCCACACAATGGCAACAGCCAGGTGTTTCTGCAACCTAAATGCAAAACAGGAACCTCTTGAACTTGCCATGTGCGCTGAAAACGTATGTCATGCAGAAGGTGAGGACGTCGTGGTGTTTCTCCCCTCCAAAGAAGGGCTTCATCGCATCAATCGTGGCGTGCCCAGCAAAAACTCTACATAGTTCCTACAGAGCCTATACTCAAATTTCACTATATGGTACGTATAAGCACCAGTAAAGAAAAAAATTGCGTAACACACTCAATAAAATAAGGGGAGACCCTAATAATTTGTAGATCGTTTGTACCTTAATAAAGAACACTTATCGGCATCTACAATTTATGGAATAAATAACCGGCCGATAAGAGAACAATTTCTGTCCCTTTTCATTACGTGTCTGATTTTATCACAACAACAGGTGGGCTCTTGCTTCGTGAACAATTCATGTGATTTTTTGGAGGATATTTATTTGGCACGTACTTTTTCTGCTGAAAGTAAAAAATATTCCAACTTTCAGCAGGGAAAAACAGGCTTCAAGGTTTCACTATTTAAATGCAGAGCAGTATTTTCCTATGAACTTAGAAAAGGACCATAAATTATTTTTATTTGTGAAAAAATATAATACGTGTAGTCCCTACGTCGCGGTCACTTGCACTCAACTTGTACTTGGCCAGGTTTTTTTAAGAATTACGTCCAAACGACTTGGGCTAGTACGTACTTAGAAAAGCTATCCAGTATAAATGGAAAAAAAAATACCAGGCCACTCAGAAAGTTTAACGAAAAAATTTTTTTAAGTTTATGGTACTGGGCACTTGTATTTATTTTGAAAACTTTGGTTAATTATAAGTAAAAATACCATTGTTTGATTTCGGAATTTCCCTCCACATTTTTTCGAGAGTCAAATCAAATTATCGTGTCACATTTAATAATATATATATCAAAATTGAATGTCCGTCTATCTGTTTGTCAAGACATCAGACAAGTGTGGATGTATCGAGTGAAGTTAAAACCATATACGTACTCAAGTCTGCAGTCCCTTGAAGCTGTGAAAAAATCAAATTTCAAAGTTAACGAAAAAAAAATCTGCCACTTATGTCGCAAAAAACGTGTGTTTCGACACTGTCAAAGGAATCAAAATTCATAGGGTACTTGCAGTTGATCTAGAATTCTCAAATTTGGCATGATGCAAGGTCTCATAGAACAAATGTAGGAAAAAATCTGAAAACTGTAAAGGAGATTGGGCACTTTTTGACGCGTATGGCCATTTGAGTTATTGTATAATTCATAACTATTATTTTGATTGATTTTTTACTTAAATTCTTTGGTATCATTTGTGGGGTTTCTATTTTCTTTTTAATTAGTATTTAATACAATAAATACGTCATTTGCTCCATTATAGTGAAGCGACTCCATTCTCAGTTATAATCGATCGATTAAATATTAACGTAAATCGTGGGTAAACAAAAATATCTACATTCGCAACTTAAAAATATTAAGAGTTGTGATAATTATTTTAATATTTCTTTCGTTAAAAATAATTTCTGGGCAAAAATAAAACAAGATATTATCGATAATGTTATAACGCCGTAGTCAATTGATGTGTCACAACACTATTCAATGATGAATGTCATGAAATATCGTTTACCGTGTTAACTGCCGGCAAGCCGAGAATATTGTTTTTAGCTTTTCTTTCAAAACGAATTGTTTTGAGATGTAACATAACCTCAATACTCAATTTATTTTTTTTAAAAAAAACCCCAATATGTATCATTTTGAATTTAACCTTGTTTTAAAGCATGACACTATCCCTTTTTGTGTGTCTAATTTTCTTTACTATAGTGTGTCCAAAGTTGCGCAACCAAGTGCTATAGTAACTTGCCCAATCTCCTTTGTAGATATGTCACAAAATTTTTTTTTTGCGATACGAAAAATCTTCATTATCCAATTTCGGGAATCGAACTATTTTCATGCAAGTCAAAAGTCCAACTCACACTTGCTCTGTTTTTTTTTTTAACTTTATTTCAATTTTATTATTTGTTGTTGTAACGGCAATAGAAATACACATTCTATGAAAACACACACATCCCGTTGATAGACGGACAGATGGACAGCCGGACGGACGGATAGCGGAGGCTTAGTAATAGGAAATAAAATAAATAACCTTTGTTTTAACCTGCTAGCTAGTAGATTAAAATAAAAAGTTTTTTGTTGTCCATGAATGCATAGTTTCGTAGACGCGTATTCGTCATTATACGCTTACATACAAAATTATGAAACTCTGACGACAAAGCAGCACCGACTCGATGGCACGACGTTTCTATGAAGCTACGCGTTCGTGGACTTTAGGCCTTAGGCAAATTATACCTGCATCTTAATGACACAGTGACAGAAGAAGTGGTTTATTTAATTCAATAAAAACACTAAACTGATTAAAACTATATAAATAGTACACAAAACATATATGCAGGAGAACCAAGGTTACAGACAGAGCCCGAAGAATCGCCAAACTTAAGTGGCAGTGGGCAGGGCACATTGCTCGCAGAACAGATGGTCGATGGAGACGAAAGGTTCTGGAACGGCGACCACGTACCGGAAGACGCAGCGTTGGAAGGCCTCCTACACCGATGACCTGGTGAGGGTTGCGGGAATCCGATGGATGCAAAACGCACAGGACCAGTCATTATGGCGACATTTGGGGGAGGCCTATGTCCAACTGTGGACATCTTTCGGCTGAAATGATGATGATGACAATACACAAAAGGCAAAAACTACTAGCTAAAATATGGCGTCATAAAACTCCTCAGCATCGCTGTCGACTGAAAGTGTGCCCAAAAGGCTGGCGGCATTACCGCGTTGTATGGCAATGCTTAATCTCTGACCGAGGTAAAAGCCAGTCCTTCGGTCACGCGAAGTGTCAACTAAGCGTTTGGATAATTCTTTAAAAAGCGTGTGAGCAATCGGGCCCAAGAGTTTAAACCCGAAACGGCTCAAAAATATAACTGCCGACGATGATGTTATATTTGTGCCGCTTGAGGTTCTCCGCAGTCGCAGCGGCAGCACCAATACGGCACGAAGAGCTAGGAAGATGGGGTGGCGCAAGAGTGTCGACACAGGTAGCGTCCCACACTAAAGGCTTACCCATCTTCCAGGGAAATAAAGACATAACGTTCGGTCTCTTACCTCATGACAGGCCATGAGGCTAACAGAACAACACAGTAACAGAATAATAAATTCTTTGCAAATTCAGCAAAAAAAATTCTAACTGTACTTAACTACAATAATGACACTTACGTTTTTACGAACATAAAAGTGAAAACTCCGTATATTCCCTTTGAGAGACTGCGCATAATATGACTATTATTTGTGACCCACATATTCAGAATTTTTCTCTGAGTAACATCGTGTTTTCAAAAGCCGGAGAATTTTACATTTATTTATGCATTATTTTTTTTTTATTGGAAAGAGTTTTATTGAGCAATTTTAAGAAAACAATACCTTTAATGATGAAGATAAGTGATAAAGGTAAGTGACAAAGGTAAGTGACAAAGATAATTGACAAAGGAGAGTGATAAAGGTAAGTTATAATATTAATGTTGATCATCAAACAGCTAGTCAACTTTGCACATAGCCAGAGGACTGAGTTTTTCTTCGCATTGCTATTTAATACTGCCAGCATTCTGGGATGTAAAAATACAGTAGATAAATTTATGCTTAATAAATTCCTTTTATACGCGTTTGTAAATACATATTAATTCATTTATTAGATTAGTTGTTTATAAACATAATTGTAGTTACATTCTGTTGTAAACACTCTAGTAGATCATTACGTAGATTTTTTTTTGAGTTTGAAAATCATCCTATGATTTTTCACACTCTAGGTTGGAGCAAGAGAGCGTGAAAAAATTGTACCGACTAAATCCACACCTATGTTTTTCCCTTTGCGTTTTAGGACGACGGGTTTCATTTTCAGAAATTCCTAGTGGCCATAGCGGGCATTAGCCCTGCTGGGCCTCTACCTTTCTGCTGAAATCTTTTTGAGGAGTGCGTGGAACACTACGCGCCGTCGACCACTTGGGCTGTCCCCGGACTGTTATTGGACGGCGAGCTACCCTGATCGATATCTAGTTGGTTTACCTTTTCGTAATGTTGTCTACATTGTTCATAGAACGGACGGTCGATGGGGCCGGAAGGTTGTAGAATGGCGCGCGGAAATGCAACGTTGGAAGGCCTCCCAGAAGGTAGACCGACGAAATGGTGAGAGTCGCGGGAATGCGATGGATGCGAGACGCACAGGATCATTCATTGTGGTGACACTTGGGGGAGACCTATGTCCAGCAGTGGACGTCCGGCTGAAATGATGATGATGATGATGAATTTCGTCTATCCAAAAAGCGATAATGAGAATTTTATTGACAATACTTTGCTTGGAGGAGGCCGATCTCCAGATCGAATCATGAGAAGCCAAACAGAGAACTTCAACATAAAAGGTATTTGCTATAGCAATCTCACATCATTATCTTTTTTTTTATTAATTACTTTTTTTATTCAATGAATTAATTGTGGGAATATTTTACGCAACTATTTAATTAACTAAAATATTGTGACTTGCAAATTTATTTTTCACTAATAAATATTTTATTATTTATCTGTTTATCAGAAGCAACCTCATAAAATGATAGCTTACCATTTTCCCCTCTATTTTCAAGCATACCGATGGGAATTCTAGAGGGAAACAAACGACTTAAGACAAATGACCCTATTCCTCACCATTGTAGACACTGAGTAAACTGTAAAAGCTAATAACATGAAGAGGTATTTTACCTGAGCGTTTCCGCACGAATCTTGGTGCGGTGCCGACCCTCGTCTCGAGGTGGCAATACAACTAACTTTGGATGGAGCACGTCTTGAATATCAAGTACCGTATGATGAGAGTAAATGTGTGCTCATTACTTGTAAAGAATTTAGGATTGAATGTTAATGCTGCTGAATTGTTCAACTAAAGGAATACAGGTGGATTTTAGTAAGACTAACACTCTCTCTAGCTTCATCCATAGTGGGAGGAGTTATTGAATGATTTCTCTCAAAAAATATAATGGTTTGAAGAGTTTATACTTAAGACATGCGTGTTGCCCGTGATGACGTATGGCATTGAAACATGGTCACTTACAATGGGCCTCATCAGAAGGCTTACAGTCATCCAAAGGAGAGGGATATGCTCGGAGTTTCCTTGCGTTATCGCATAAGGAATGAAGATATCCGCAGGAGAACCAAGGTCACCGACATAGCCCGAAGAATTGCTAAACTAAAGTGGCAGTGGGCAGGGTACATTGCTCGTAGAACGGATGGTCGATCGATGATGATTATCAATAACAATGTAATGGTATTTAAAGACACCAGTTACTCAACTACTTCACATACTAAATTATTATTGCAAATTACGAGCGTGTCAATGTGACTTTTAAGAACTTAAACAAAAGACTGAAATTACAAAAACAGACCAGTCTTTGTTATTGAAATTGTATTTACTATGTTTTATTATTTATCTGCGTAAAACTAAACAACCATGCATATCGTTCATTAGATATTGTTTTTGTAGTAAAAACGTACGTCTTGTAATATATTTTTCCTTTAGTCTTTCCATATTAACTTCTAAAAACTAACGTCTTTTTACTATGTTTGTTTCGGTTAAGTGATATAATAATTTCATGTAATATATTGTGATTGGTGAATGTCTGAATACTATTTGAATCCGTTACAAGTGTTTTGATGTGGTAAGTAAAAAGTTTTGACCAGTACGGTTGGTGCTGCCCTTACGCTTCAACTTCTGTGACAGGAGACACCCTGTGCATCGAGACTCTGCTGCGCTGAGCAGCTTGCCGTAGCTCGCCGTGCGGTCGTCCGTTAAGGACCGAGTTGTTGACGGAGCGTCATGTTCCAGGTGCGTCTCGAAGAGATGTCAGCACGGCGACCTACCCTGATCGATATCTAGTTGGTTTACCTTTTCGTAATGTTGTCTACATTGTTCGTAGAATGGACGGTGGATGGGGCCAAAAGGTTCTAGACTGGCGACCGCGTATCTGGAAATGCAGCGTTAGAAGGCCTCCACAAGGTGGACCGATGACCTGTTGGAGAGTCACGGGAATGCGATGGATGCGAGACGCACAGGACCGTCCGTTATTGTGACACTTGGGAGAAGCCTGTGTCCAACAGTGGACGTCTTTCGACTGAAATTATGATGATGATGAAGGCTGATTATGCTTATTAATATGCTATTATGCACTCAAGTCACTAGAGAAATTCGTAGCGTTCCGAAATCAAGACTCTCTATTTACTTAGCCTAATTAACTGTTGACTAAAATTAACAGTAAAAACAAAGCAACATAATCGAGTAACAGGTTCCTTGGAAAATAGAAAATACATAAAATAATCCTGCTTGGAAGGCTGTTTATACAGTTTGTGTACTGTTGACTTGTCTCGGTGAAGTGCGACGAGTAAATAAAGTGTTTCTTGGAAATTATGTTACTTACGTTCTGTAAGTGTGTCAGCAAGACCTATCAGAATACCAGCGCCGTTTTGACCGTACACATATTGTTTATTTCTTTTTTTTTTGGGTTCCGTATCTCAAAAGGAAAAACCGAAACCTTTACAGGATCACTTTGTTGTCCGTCTGTCTGTCTGTCAAGACCCTTTACCTCGGGAACGCTTAGGTGTGTAGAGCTGAAATTAAAACCATATACTCACATCTGCGGTCCTTTGAAGCTGTGAAAAAATCAAACTTCTGAGTTAACGAAAAAAAAAGATACGGCTTTTTATCTTATATAATTATTATTATTATTAGATTTGAACCTACGACCTACAAGTTGTAAGTCAAAGCCGCCATCACGGGGCCCACCATTACTCTACTAAGTCACTGCATTAAAAAAAAAAATACTTTTTTGTAAAAGAAAATTACAGCATTGTCTTCATTTTAAAAATGTTTAGGCGCTGTTTATAAAAAACAGCGATAATTTAAGTACCCACTTACTCAAACAGGTATAACTGTCTCATGTCGCCGTCAAGGAAAACGTCATATAAATAAAAGAAGTATATCATCATCATCATCATCATTTCAGCCGAAAGACGTCCACTGATGGACATAGGCCTCCCCCAAGCGTCTCCACAACGACCGATCCTGTGCGTCTCGCATCCACCGCACTTCCGCGAGTCTCACCAGGTCGTCGGTCCACCTTGTGGGAAGCCTTTCAACGCTGCGTTTTCCGGTGCGCCGTCGCCACTCTAGAACCTTTCGGCCCCATCCACCATCGGATCTACGAGCAATATGCCCTGCCCACTGCCACTTTAGTTTGGCGATTCTTCAGGCTATGTCTGCGACCTTGGTTTTTCTGCGGCTATCTTCATTCTTTATGCGATCACGCAAGAAAACTCCGAGCCAGTGTTGGATTAAGACTACTTGTTGCCCTAAGCAATCTACGCCTGTGGGCCCCCCTATCCGTATGTCGTCAGTTTTTTGTAAAATGAGGTGATGAGATGTACCTTAGAAATGGAGTAGGTGCGACAACAATAAAAACCAAAGCATAATTTATTTATTAGTTATGGATTAAAGTATGAAATTGCCGATTTGTACTGAAAAGTTCATTTTTTTTTTTATTACCTTTACATTGCTGCCCTCTTATAGGAAGGTCATTTATGCCTTTGCGATAAAACTCTGGTGATCTAGATTCGACAAACTGTGTGAAAGCATTTTGTACTGCCTCCTGAGAAGAAAACTTTTTATCACTTAGAAAATTGTCTAAACCACGAAAAAAGTGGTAGTCCGTTACAGCAAGGTCTGATGAATACGGAGGGTGACGAATGGTTTCTAATTGCAGGTCCTGTAGGTTTAAAACGGTTTCTCGTGCTGTATGAAGTCTCGCGTTATCATGGAGCAATAATGGTGAAGATTGATTCATGAGTCGGGGCTGTTTCACTGCTAGTTTTGCTATCATTGTTCCGAGTTCGGCACAGTAGTAGAGTATCTGCCGTTATTGTTTGACCAGGTCGAAGAAAGCTATAGTAAATAACACCATGCTGAGACCACCAAACAGTAAACGCGCGAATTATCAAACTAGTCCTAGAAACATTTTTTGGTGACGTGAGAGTGAGACGTGATGCCCTAAGGACGGATATTTTTTGTGCTTCTTCTGGTGCCCCCCCAGACGTGATGCCCTAGGCAATTGCTTAATTTGATTAAGGGTTAATCCGTCACTGCTCCGAGCATAGCACTTTCCTTTGTCCTTTGGGTGACTGTAAGCCTTCATAACTTCTTGTAACCTAAAGAAGTATATATGCATAAGGAAATAGAAACTGTGCCATGTAAAATTACCAAAATTGCTTTCTCAAGCTTTACTTGCGGGTTTGTGGACTGCGAGCAACCGGTAGTTCGCGCCGACGACGGCATGTAATATTTTACGCGCTCCTCAAAGAGATGTAGAGGCTTAGCAGGGCCGATGCCCACTAGGGTCACGAGAAATTTCTGAAAGGGAAGCCATGGTCCTAGAACATAAAAGGCAACTGAAGGACACAAGTCATTAAATAATTTCGCACCTACATAAACCGGGCAAGTGTGACTCGTCAACAAGTCGACGTCGGACTCGAGCACCGAAGGTTCCGAACAAAGTTACCTATGAAAACAGTTAATTCCCGAATTGAGTTACGAAGATTTTTCTTGTGACGTAATTAAAAATTTACAGTTTTCTGATTTTTTCCTATACTTTTGCTATAAGACCTTGCTTCATGTCAAATTTCAGGATTCTAAGTCAACGGGAAGTACCCTATGATTTTGATTCCCTTGAGAGTGTCGAAATATACGTTTGTTTTTTGCAATATAAGCGGCCGTATCTTTTTTCTCATTAACTCAGAAGTTTGATTTTTTCAAAGCTTCAAGGGACCGCAGACTTGAATATATGGTTTTAATTTCAACTCGATATCTTTACGCGTTCCCGAGATAAAGGGACTAGATAGACAGATAGACAGACAGACGGACGGACAACAAAGTGATTTTAAGGGTTCCGTGTTTTTTTTGAAGTACGGAACCCTAAGAAAGGAGGATTGTTTGAAAGAGTAAAGTAAACGTAAACGTAAACGTAAAGTCAGTAAAAGTCTGACACTATGTCCCGCCCCGCCCTAGGGCGGGGGATGTCATAAGATGATTTTCCCACCGAAAAAAAAAAAAACGTAAACGTAAACGTAAACGTAAACGTAAAAGTAAAAGTAAACTAACCAGCAAAACAGTAATATCGTGTGATGCATTAAACAAGAACACGGTCGACTATATGGGATGTGGTAGGTATACAACACACGTAAGTGTTTATTAACGTAGATTAATATGCAGCCCATTGATATCCATATGTATCTACATTAATCAAAAAATAAATACCATTATCAGAATAATTACGATAACTTCGGTGTAATGCTGATTATTTCGTACTAATATAAAAAAAAATATATTGATATTGTCTTTTAGTGCGTCATTGGCTTGATACCTTAGTTTATGTACAAATTAGTTTTTATTTTGGTATACATATATAGCATACTAGCTGTTGCCTGCGACTTCGTCCGCGTTAAGTTCGTAAAACTGTACAAACATTCTGTGTTTGCAATTCATTCCGAAAGGATCGCAATTATTTATTGTACTTTAACATTAAACGGTTAAAGGTAAAAACGCTAATTTCCTTTAGGAATATAGCATATAATAGAATAATCAGCCTTTTTAATGTTCCCACTGCTGGGACTCAGGCCTCCTCTCTATGAGAGGGAATGAGCCGTAAGTCCCCAAGCGGGCTAAGTGCGGGTTGGTGAATGTCACATGTTTTCGAATTGTTGGTTCTAGGACATGCCGGTTTCCTCACGATGTTTTCCTTCACCGTTTTGAGAGCAATGGTGATAAAATAAATTACACCAAGTAATGCGCCTGGTTGGGTTTGAAACCGCGACCTACAACACGTAAGTCGGGGTCGTTACCACTCGGACACCACTGCTTTTTTTTGTTATACATTAAAGTTTAATTCTAGCTTTAAGTTTCGATGATCAAAATGGTGCTCTTGTATTATTGGTGTCCTAACCAGCCACTAACCGAGAAAGTATCTGTGCGCAATTAAATAACTACCAATAGATTTCTGAAATGTATTTATAAAGATACTTTATTACAGATGCTATTTGTTACATAAAATAGGTAACTTAAAACTAAAATACAAACAATAGGGAGCCTAATCGCATTTCGTGATCTCTTCCAGGCAAACTGGGATGGACAGAGATTGTTAAGACATGAAATGGGTTATTGGTTTTTAAGTAAACACCAATCTATATCTGTATATAAACAAAAATTGTTTCTATGTCCACCTATGTATAATACAAACTTTGAAACCATTCATCCGATGTGTTCAGATCCAATTTGATTTGTCAAACCATAAAAACTAAATATGGATACAAAAATAGCAACTGGCAGCTAAGAGATGACCAGTCTCAACTGACAGCGCCCGTTCACGGACATAACGCGAATATTAGCACCACTCAGCTCAACTATTATGAAGGGAACCGAATGATCCAACACATGCGCCACCGTCATTGAGACATTTGAGTGAGCATGACTCTCAACTGCCATGCTCATTTATACATGTCAAACAAGTGTAATAGTAACTTAAAAACCATAATTAACGGTCTTGTGCGTCTTACATCTAACCGATTCCCACGACTCTCACCAAGTCATCGGTCCACTTTTTTTTTTTTTTTTTGTAAGGTGGGAAAATCATCTAATGACAAATCTCGCACTTGGGTGGAGCGAGAGATAGTGTCAGACTTTTACTGACTAAAAACCCACTCCTGTTCCATCTGCCTTCATCCCGGGGCCCCGGGCTTCGCTTTCACACTACCCGTGGCCCCAGTAGGCTTCGACCCTGCTGGGCCCCAACGATTTGCTGACATCACCCTGAGGCGCGCGTGGAACAATACGCGCCGTCGCCGGCTTGGGCTCGGTCCGGACAGTTACCGGACGGTCGGATGGCGAGCCACCCATTGCTCGCCGTCCGCAAGCCTGCGCCTACGGTGGCCGATCGGTCCACTTTGTGGGAGACCTTTCAATTAAAATTATAAATTCGAGAGCAACTCTATTCATATGTTTGTTGGTCACCTTTTTTACATTTAAGTGGCTGAACAAATTTGGATGATAAGTACTATGGTATTAGACGCCATGCAGCGTGGTGTTGGTCTTTTGTCCGCGGGGCGTGGTGTTCCGTAGCTTCCGCGGACAGGAGCCATAGAACGGCACGAAGTGAACATAGTGCAATGTGAAGTGATACTAACATAGTCGTAAGTCTTATTTACTAACGATAAATTGTATCTACTCTATATATGTTAGTCTGTAAGGTATGTACCTATGGGCCAAAACGCCTGATAATAAATGATTTATTGTTATTGTTGTTGCTATAATTGTCTTTTTGATCTAGGATATCATCTTCCTCTTTATGACTTTTCCACCTCTTTGGTGGAGCGAGAGGGCGTGTCAGAGTTTTGCTGACTAAAATCCACCTGTGTCTTTCAGTTGCCAGTTCCAGAACACGGCAACTCTTTCAAAAATTCTTGCGGACCTAACGAGTATTGGCCCTGCTGGCCCCTATGATTTTACTGAAATCTCTTATGACGCGCGCGTGGAACACTACGCGCTGTTGAAGACTTGGGCTTGGTCCTTGCCGGCCAACTGAATAGCAAGCTACCCATTGTATATTAAATTGTCTGTAAGCCCGCACTTAAAGTGGCCGGGAATCGCCCTTGACTACCAACGCCCAGTGCGTTACCTGTAGTGGCGGCTAGGGCGTGAGAATATCTATTATATAAATTCGAAGAATAATAATAGCAAAGCATACACAAATGCATTTATTTATTAATTCGTGAATTTTCGGAAGGGCCTTGACCTCACGACACAGGGTATCCTAGTGTGAGGGCCAGAGATATATTGTTTATTTTAGTATTTAAGTCAACTGATGCACCTAATTTTGTGTATACTAACGTTTCGAACAAATAAAGATTATTATTATTATTATTCCCTAACTGTAGGGGTCATCTCCTTCACTCGCATTATTGTTCCGCAGAAGAAGGCTACCGCTTCCCATTTCTTCTCGCTCCGGACCACAGCTTCAAAAAGCCGGGCACGAGTGGTCGGCATTATATCTTGTGACGAAGTTCCACATTCACTCCGTGTATCTGATTATAGTATAGTATTATATAGTCGGCCTTATAATGTTCCCACTGTTGGGACTCAGGCCTCCTCTCTAGGAGTATCGTGCCGTAATCCAACACGTAGGTCCAGTGCGGGTTGGTGGATGTCACATGTCTTCCTCTCTTGTTTTAATGAATTTTTGGTTCTAGGACATGGTGGTTTTCTCACGATGTTGTCCTTCACCGTTTTGAGAGCAGTGGTGATGAAATAAATTACACAAAGTAATGCTGCGCCTGGCTGGGTATGAACCCGTGACCTACAACTCGTATGTCGGGGCTGTTACTACTCGGCCACCACTGCTCTGTTCTGTTTCTGATTGGTCACTCATAACCCAACATAAAGCAGCATTCGGTTCACCGATTTTCATTGCATTGCAGTTCGAGTTGTGTTTTATTTGTTTATTTGTGTTAAATTGGTACGTGATAATTTAAGAATCACCACGATATATTACTAGTATCAAATTTAATACTTATTATAATCATGTAGACCTTTTTTTATTAATCGATTGTAATGATAATGATTGTGTCACGTATCACAGATATTATAAGGTCATTTATTTAGTTTGAGTTTAGTGGTGTTCTTGTGAATACATAGGTGAGTTCTTGTTCTTTTTTTTTTTTGATAAGTATTAATATTTTACATCATTTTATATTGTTTTGAGATAACGATCAAGGACAGCTTATAGTGTGTGTAGAATTGGACTGATATTCTTATAAATTACCCGTATGTATAGCTTTGAATGTTAAGCAAGCTTAAGAGCGCCCAACCCGAGATGCAACTCCATACAACCACTCTTACGTGATTGTGACGTCATTACCCATTTTTCTTCAGATATTTTATTTATCTTGTCGATATTATTTAGGTTTTTATTGAATCCAAAACATTTCTGACTGACGTCTGTAAATCTGTTATTTTCCATAAACTTAAGAGCGCCCTTATCGAGGTACATTTTCATACAACTGCTCTTACGTGATTATGATGTTATTACACATCTTTCTCTAGATATTTTGGATACGCAGATATCTTGTGGATATTATTTAGGCTTCTATAGAAATCAAAACATAAAAGCACATCAATAAAAGCTTTGATTCTGAATGACCACCGTTTTTCTGAAAAGCTTTTAAGGGTTTAAAAAATACACATATTGCCTAGAACAAGTTTTGTGAAATATTCGAGCAAAAATCACGGAATTGCCGAATGTCAACAGAGTTTTCAGGCGTTATCTCTCTTTTTTGCATTGCCTCTTCCTCAAAACAACAAGCTTTTAAAACACGCGCACGCCAAGAGAGAATAGAATAGAATAGAATAGAATAATACTTTATTGTACACTAAAATAGTAACAAAAACTTACAAACTAACTTAATCTATGGGTACAATGGCGGTCTTATCGCTAACAGCGATTTCTACCAGACAACCTTAGGATGGACTGTAAGAACTTGACATAAAATATATATATAATACTATACATAGATATAAAATTATATTATAGAGCTATTATAGAGTAATAGGATGTCGGAATATTTTTTTATTTATCAGAAATATAACCTATTAGTGACTCGCCCCGGATTGGTATGGGTGTACATGGGTACATAAAGCTTCCTCTCTTCTTGTTCAGACTAGTAGTAAAAAAACATAGTATTATAACAAACTCGCGGTATAGTGCACCGTACTAAGCTGTTTACTATCTTTTGAAATTAGGCTGAATATTCACGTCTCAATGAACATTATATTGAAGTGCACCAATTTACAAGTGCTACTGCATAGCATATAGCATAGTCGGCCTTTTTAATGTTCCCACTGTTGGGACTCAGGCCTCCTCTCTAGGAGAGGGAATGGGCCGTAATCCACCACGCGGGCCCAGTGCGGGTTGGTGGATGTCACATGTCTTTGAATTTTTGGTTCTAGGACATGCCGGTTTCCTCACGATGTTTTCCTTCACCGTTTTGAGACCAGTGGTGATGAAATAAATTACACAAAGTAATGCGCCTTGCTGGGTTAAACCTACTGACGCTGTAATAAACCTGACCATCTCTATCATAGATGGACATAATTAAATTACAAGGCGTATATAAAAGGTAATAAAAATATGTACAAGCAAGAACGCATTGGGCATCAAAAATCGTCCACATTACTCTGTCAATGGGAAAAGTGCTCAAAAATACTGGCGTGTCATTCAACGTTTGAATGACAATGCCGATTCTATGGCCGATAAAAAGGTCACCTCTCTAGCCATATAAAAAGTCTACTGTTTACTTATTTCATTTAAAACTGCGACGTTTGAGGTTTTCTGCAACTGCAGCAGTCGTTCCAGTAGAGCTTGCCGTGCTAAAAATATGGGATGGCGCAAGGGTGTCGATAATGTTGCATCCCACACCTTACCCAACTTTCAAGTCATTATGAGCATCACGTTTGGCCTATTTTCATCGCCCCTTGTCAAGCCAATTGGTTCTAAAATAGCTGGTACCCCGGCGGTGGCAAAAGCCAGATGATGTCACCCTGCTGGAGGACAGGTCATGTTATCCGCAGCAGTCGACTGCTTCACTACATTGGCAGCAATGTGGAGCTACACTTGGAGCTTCCCGACGCAGTTATGACTCGAAAAAATAAGATCAACAATCATGTTGCTGTGATCATCATGGTTGACTATTCAACTAATGAGTTCGATTCATGAGCAGCCTAAATGACAAGTCATATCTAGTCTTACCTAAGATAATTTTACAGATGTTAGATAATATTGGCAACACTTACCTTGAAAAGGATGTAAGTCGCTTTAAACTAGATTATTTTATCGCAATATATATGCTACATCAGATATTGTAATTAATATTTATCAATATACAGATTTGTATCTTTTGTTCTGACATTGTCGTAAATTATGGATATATGGACGTAGTTATAGTTCATAAATTTCATTTAAGTGTTTGTATCTCTAGCTTTCGACACTCATTTAAACTAAACATTCGTAAATTTAGGCTATTCAAGATAGTCGATAGTTCACTCCATTGCTAATAGATGGCATTACGTATCACGTCTCACGGATGTTGGTATGCGATTCTATCAGGATATTAAAAAAACATTCTGATCACAAAAAAGTACTAATAAGCCTACAGTAAAATAAGTAATTTAAATCGAATATAAAATGCAGAGGCTGGTGATCGAAAATATAACCCATATTTTACGATAAATGTGAAAGTATATCAGTCTGACTTCATACTTAAATTAGTAAACCAAATTTGATGAAATTAGATATCAAAAACCCCAATCTAAAGCAACTCAAGCAACCCCAAGAACCCCCAAAAAGGTCACAGGCTACTTTTTATCTGGCTTTTTTTCTGGCTTTTTTTTTCTGGCTCTTTCCAAAATAACCGACAATCACGCGAACGAAAGCACTAGAAAAACTTAGTATATTTTTTTTATAAAACATAGGTTGGTGATTGATATTTAAGAAAATTCGTTGAAGCGCCTTTGAAACTCATTAAAGGTACTGAAACGCCCTTTCCTGGATTCGAAAGCCATACCTGCTCATCATATGGTGATGATGAGCATTACAGCTAAAAGACATCCACAACTGGATAAAAACATCGCCAATTCCTAAGCTTTGTTCCAAAAAAAAACTTGTAAAAAATAA
Source organism: Mythimna pallens (assembly GCA_961205895.1). NCBI lineage: Eukaryota > Metazoa > Arthropoda > Insecta > Lepidoptera > Noctuidae > Mythimna > Mythimna pallens. Next base: position 23,183,436 of record OY540828.1, on the reverse strand, counting down.
CCAGGCAAGTCCGAGTCGGACTCGCGCACTGAGGATTCCGTACAAACTTACCTAAAAACAGCTCAATTTCCGAACTGAGTTACGAAGATTTATTCAAATCGTCAAAAAAGTTTTTTTATGACGTAATTACAAATTTACAGTTTTCAGATTTTTTCCTATACCTACTTGTATTATAAGACCTTGTTTCATGACAAATTTAAGGATTCTAGGTCAACACGAAGTACCCTGTGAGAATTCTCTTGAAAGTGTCGAAAATGCTTTTTTTGCGATTTAATAACAATATTTACATAAAAACTATGTTGGTACCTAGCCATAAAATAATTTAGTTCTATATATTATTATCACATTCAGCTCATTATAATTCAGCCCTTATCCCGTGTTATTTGGGGTCGGCGCAACACGTTTTCTTCTTCCATTCTGCCCTGTCACTCGTCATACTATCACTAACTTCCTTTTCTTTCATATCACTCTTCACACAATCCATCCATCTTTTCTTTGGTCTCCCTCTCCCTCTCCATCCATCCACATGTAAACTCATAACTCTTTCAAATAATCCCCAGCACTGGCAGGCGGCCCAGCAGCCCAGCCCTTGCGGGGTCCTTTTATTATAGTGACAGCTCTTGTAGAGTATGCTTGCCATTGGCCAGAAAAATACATAGTCATTTTAACCAAATGGTTCTGCAGTGGTCACTTACTAGTCACACACACAAGGTTACGACACAAGCTATATAACTCAGAACTCAATTAATTAATCATCATTTTATTTCGAAATTGCACTCATATAAGGGTTAACGTAAACCTGTCACGCAAAGGGCAACTAAAGGAACAAGGATAGGCTTTAGTCAGTAAAAGTCTGATTCTTCCCCTCGTTCCACCCAAAGCAGAAGGTATCTGATAATTTAAAACTCAAAATCATTTTGCGTTTTAAGTTTTGCCCTGCCTGCTATGCCGGAGGTCGTAGGTTCGATTCCCAGCCAAGACAAATGTTTGTGTAACAAGCACGATGATTTTTTCTGTATTTGGGTGTATTTTATCTATAATATATGTATGTATTTAAAAATATATATATGTATGTTTTACAGTTGTCTAGTACTCATAGCACAAGCTCTGCTTAGTTTGGGACTAGATGACGTTATATGAAAGTTGAGGAACATTATTTATTGTTTTTTTTTCTTTTTTCGGTAGGAAAATCATCTTATGACATCCCCCGCTCTTGCGGGGAGCGAGAGATAGTGTCAGACTTTTACTGATTAAAAACCCACTCCTGTTCCTTCGTTGCCTTACGTACCAGGGCCGAATCTTCCTTTCAGAATCAGACCCTTGCCCCAGTAGGCTTCGACCCTGATTGGTCGTTAAAAAAACTTTAGAAGCTAGTGCATGGCTCTTATTGGTCGTTCCTATGAAGAAGCAGCAGGAAACTCCATGGTTCCTCTCTTCAAAACAGTTCATAAACATAATGGGTACCTACGCAATGTCTCCAAAGTATTTAGAATACATTCTTCAAACGATTGGGTAACTCCGTCTTTGGACATGTCAAGTGGATTGTTATACAATCTTATCAAAAATGTAGATAAATATTCCTTATCGATATAGGTATGTGCCGTTTATCCGCATGTCGCAATTATCTTTGAAAAGCACGTAAGAAGTTAGACTGGTACACAAAAGACGATTGAAAACATTTTTCGAAGATTAAAGATCGGGTTTTTATTACAGAATTTCCACAACTGTTTGTATCTGTTAGATATGTCGATTCAGGTTTTTTTTTTTTAGATGGGGAAATCATCTAATGACAAATCGGGCTCTTGGGCGGAGCAGGAGATAGTTGATGTTGATGATGTTGGCTTTCGTACCAGGGCCGAGTCTTCCTTCCAGAATCAGACCCTTAGCCCTAGTAGGCTTCGACCCTGCTCGTCACCTACAGTTTGCTGACATCTACTTGAGGCGCGCGTGGAACAGTACGCGCCGTCGACGACATGGGCTCGGTACAGACGGTTACCGGACGGTCGGACGACCAGCTACCCATTGTTCGTCGTCCACAAGCCCGCGCCTACGGGTGTCGATGCAGGATGTCGATCGACTCTATTTTGTGGGTGATGAGTGGGTAACAAGCAATGAACAAACTATTGCAGATCAAGCAACTGCAGACCTAGCCAAGTTACGACCGTTTCGTTTCAATTCCTTTTTTTTTAAATTGATATAAACTAGTGCTTGACTGCGATCCCACCTGATGATAAGCAGTGATGCAATCGTTGATGGTGAGGCGAACTAATTTCTCTTTCGTCGATCGCTCATGTCGGCGATGCCTTCGATTCCTTTGTTTTGACTACGTGACTGAGCGTTAAGATGACGTCATTCCCATACATTTGAAGTTTTCTACAAGAGTTAAAGATTCTAGATTATTAACTTTGCTAAGCCCTCTGATTTATTATGACGTAGGCTATGTATTTAATTCACAACGAGCCGAGAGACAGTTATCCAGAGTTTTTAGGGTCTTGATATTTTTTTTAAATGCCGGACTCACTGCGAACGCATTCCAGAATCTGTCAAAGGGACACGTGACATGACGCTTCGTCTCGTTGTCAAACTAAAAGTTAGAAGAAAGAGAAAATAATTTATTTGGTACAGCAAAGGCACAAACATGACACTAAAAACTGGCTTCCGTAATATGACAACACGGTTGGCGTAATGGCTGAGCGATCGACTGTTGAGCAGCGTGTCATATTCATATTCGTATGATCTGCAAGTAGTTGTTCCGAGCTGGGTGTTCGTGTTTGTGAGTGAGAGTTTTTTTGTTTGTAAATGCACCCACGATCATCATCATCATCACCATTTCAGCCGAAAGACGTCCACTGCTGGACATAGGCCTCCCCCAAGTGTCGCCACAATGAACGGTCTTTTGCGTCTCGTTACTGTTACCAAGTCATCGGTCCACCTTGTAGGAGGCCTTCGAACGCTTCGTCTTCCAGTACGTGGCCGCCATTCCAGAACCTTTCGGCCCCAACGGCCATCTGTTCTGCGAGCAATGTGCCCTGCCCATTGCCACTTTAGTTTGGCGATTCTTCGTGCTATGTCGGTAACCTTGCATCCACGATACAGGAAGAAATTCCTAGTGCGGCGCAAAGTTATATTAAAACTGTAGCTTAAAAAGTAGTTCCGATTTGATCATTTTCTGACTATATTTTATGCAGTACCTACTTACGTTATTGTTTTATACCCATAATGTTCCGGCTGTCCGGTAACTGTCCGGACTGAGCCCGACTCGGCGACGGCGCATAATGTTCCATACGCGCCTCAAAGAGATGTCAGCAAAACCGTTGTGACCCAGCAGCGAATTCGGTTCGCTTCTGAAATATAAACCCGAAATATAAAACTTCAAGCTAAGCTAGCTTGAAGTTAAAATCTGATACGCTCTCTCGATCCACCCTAGAGCATGAGAAGTCATTGGATAATTTCTTACCTAAATAAAAAAAAATCCGTAATCCGTAATGAACACTGCAATCTATGTAGATCAAGGTGATTGAACTAATTGCTCATGAACTACAATAGCTTATTTTGGTAAATTTTGTGTCATTTGCAGACTTGGCACAACAATGCCACCTGTAGCAAGCAATCTTCAAACCTTCTGTCGAGCAGTAGTGGCTGAGTGGTAACAGCCCCCGACTTAAATCGCGGAATCAAACCCAGCCAGGCGCATCATTTTGTGTAATTTATTTCATCACCACCACTCTCAAAACGGTGAAGGAAAACATTGTGAGGAAACCGGCATGTCCTAGAACCGAAAATTCGAAGACATGTGACATCCACCAACCCGCACTGGGTCCGCGTGGTGGATTACGGCCCATTCCCTCTCCTAGAGAGAGGAGGCCTGAGTCCCAGCAGTGGGAACATTAAAAGGCCGATTATGCTAATGCTTAAGCTGTAGTACGAATCGTTGTGCTTGATTAAAAAAAATAAAACATTTATCAATATGCCTTACAGAACGGCGACGACCAGTTTGAACAATGGGCTGCTTTACTGTGTATCGCAGGTTCGATTCCCACACGGAAACATTTGTATGGCCTACAGATTTAGATCTGGGTGTCTTGTTTATGGGTTTACATGTGTCAATGCATCAAGGATTCAGAAGTAGTTCTTAGTATGGAGCAAAGTATATAAAAAAAAACTGGACATATGCGAGTCGAACTTGTGCACTGAAAATTCCGTACAAACTTACCTATGATAATAGCTCAATTCCCGAATTGAGTTATTAATATTTTTCCGAGTCGCAAAAAAAAGTTTTTTTTTTTTTTTGTGATGTAACTACAAATTTACAGTTTTCAGATATTTTCCTATATTTGTGCTATAAGACTTTGCTTAATGCCAAATTTCAGGATTATAGGTCAACGGAAAGTACCATAAAAATTTTGATTCCCTTGAGAGTGTCGAAATATACGTTTTTTTTTCGACTTAAACAGTCGTTTTTTTTTTTTCGTTAACTCAAAAGTTTGATTTTTTCACAGCTTTAAGGGACTGCAGACCTGAGTATATGGTTAATTTCAACTCGATACCTCGACGCGTTCCCGAGATAAAGGGTTTTGACTGATAGATAGTTAGATGCACAACAGAGTGATCCTATAAGAGTTCCGTTATTTCCCTTTTGAGGTACGGAATCCTAAAAATAAAATATAAATTATCTCTCTTGATTACAGCGGATAACCTGTACTCTGTCTGTCTAGGACGTAATAATTAATACTAATTATCGTTATATTGGTGTTACTTAGGATTAACATTAAGTACGCTTTTAATCAACCTAATTCCATTAGTGATATGCGAATATGCGATGAATCGATATTACCTCCACTTCAAAGAAAGCTACAAACTTAACCTCGGAACGGCTGAAAGCACCTATAGAAGATCATCATCATCATCATTTCAGCCGATAGACGTACACGGCTGGACATAGGCCTCCCCCAAATGTCGCGACAATGAACGGTCCTGTGCGTCTCGCATCCATCGGATTCCCGTAACCTTCACTAAGTCATTGGTCCACCTTGTAGGGGGCCTTCCAACACTGCGTCTTCCGGTACGCGGTCTCCACCCCAGAACCTTTCGGCCCCAACGGCCATCTGTTCTGCGAGCAATGTGCTCTGACCATAAAATATAGGAAATAGGAATTAAGCCAACTAGTTTTAAATACTAAGCTCGACCGTTGAACATTAGGAACTCAAGTTTAGGTTGCGGGAATACTCGAAAAAGTTACCGCAGGCAGAACTAGTACGCAAATAGTAATAACAATATTCCACAACTATCACAAAACGCCGCATAGTATTAAGCTAAGCTGAGCTTGCGTTATGAGTACTAGACAGCTGATAAACATACTTTTATTTTTGGTATCCGACAGGTCTATAAAATTCCATTTGGCCAAGTTCTGTTAGCAGCAGTCTACTTGGGTGCGCAACCAATTCAGTGCTTTCTGTATAGGCTAATGCAATTCACTTCCAGCTAATAAGCCGAGATTGATTAACAAACATCCAAACATCAGATTTATTATATATGTATGTTTATTTTATTTGGACCCTTGTTTTATAATAATATTTTTTTTTATGCACTTGCCATGTTTTCTATTCACTACCCGTGCTTGACTGGTAGAGATTGCCTAAGGCATTAAATCCACCTGTGCACCACCAAGGAGGCGGCCGATCGCGTGAGGCAACGGTCCTGACGTCTCAACCGCCGCCGGGATTCCGATCCCGATTTTCGGCCACCGTAGGCGCGGGCTTGCGGACGGCGAGCAATGGGTGGCTCGCCGTCCGATCGTCCGGTCCGGTAACCATCCGGACCGAGCCTAAGTCGTCGACGGCGCGTATTGTTCCACGCGCGCCTCAGGGCAAATCGTAGGGGCCCAGCAGGGTCGAAGCCTACTGGGGCCATGGTTAGTGTGAAAGCGAAACCCGGGGCCCTGGGACGAAGGCAAAGAAGGAACAGGAGTGGGTTTTTAGTCAGTAAAAGTCTGACACTATCTCTCGCTCCGCCCAAGAGCGAGATTTGTCATAAGATAATTTTTACCCACCGAAAAAAAAAGGTGCACAGGTGGATTCATGGTCATCTTATGACATCCCCTGCTCTTGGGCGGGGCGAGAGATAGTATCATACTTTTACTGACTGAAAACCCTGTTTATATATTTACATATTATAAGTAACACATTTCACAAAAAGAGATGGAAAAAAGAAAAGAACAATAAGGTGGGTTAGTGACAGGAGAACTGAATTTAGGTAGAAGCAGGATAGTAATTAGAGTGAAAGGAAATGATCTTTGACTAGATTTTTGAAACAAGATAGTGAATGGGCTTGCCTAATTAATAATAGTGTGATATGCCTATAGATCTAACATCTAGTATTTTTATATTTGTAGCATTTTATATTTAAACAAAGTTCAAGTCACGTGGTTCAATTCTACATTCTAGAGACATTTCCAACTTGAAGAGAAGTTGGAAGCATCATCTATGCAAATTCGAAGTGGTGTACTTCTTCCCTTGGGACGTGACGGTGTTACGAACTTCCAGACAAACTTTTGGAATAATAATACGTAAGTAATTTAGGTAGATTCACTCACTGGACGCGAAGGAGGATGTCACCTTCAAGATGGACCATGGGAAAATCATCCAATGACATCCCCCGCTCTTGGGCGGAGCGCGAGGGCGTGTCAGACTTTTACTGACTAAAAACCCACTTGTGTTCCTTCTTTGCCTTAGTCCCAGGGCCGAGTTTTCCTTTTAGAAACAAACCATTGGCCCCAGTGCAAACTAGCGTTACTGCTTCGCAGAAGAAGGCAACTACCTGCCACTCCTCCTCGCTTCAGACCATGGCCTGTACCAAGGCCTGGCACGAGAAATCGTTGCCGCCGATCTTCCCCACGAGGACACGGCCTTTACCGTGTGCTCCAGCGAGTACTCCGGGCGATTCACACAGTGGTGTGTTATTAAAATTCTATTCACTCTAGTCTTGAAGACAGCTAAATTATAATCAGACGGGTAGACCGCTTTAGGCAAATTGTTCCAATCCTTCGATGTAGATACGTGGTATAAACAACGAGGCGAAACGCTTAGTCCAGACCATATAGGTGTTATCAACCTTTGGGTGGACGCGGTACGTCGGACTGGCCAGGGATCGCCTAAGACATAGAAGTTTAGAAGCAGTAGGGTTTTCCTCTTTGGTCAGCAGTGAAACTTGAATATAGGCCATAAAAAACAAGTGAGAATCAGACTCGCGCTCCGAAGGTTCCGTATGAACTTATCTATGTAAATAGTTCAGTTAGAATCAAGGTTCGAAGATTTTTCCGGATAACAAAAAGCAACAACAGTTTTCAGATTTTTTCTATACTTGTGCTATAAGACCTTGTTTCATGCTAAACAAGACTGTTTTTGTTGACAGTCAACGGAAAGTATTCTATAGGTTTTGATTTCCTAGCGAGTGTCAGAATATGCACCAATATAAACATTGTTATCTTTAAAATTGCGTTGGCTTATAAGTTTGATTTTTTTACTAATGTTCGGGGTAGCAGCTTTGAGTATTGATAAATATTAATTTTAGCTTCATTGACTGGCCTGTTGGTCTAGTGGCTAGTGGACCTAACTGATATGCCGGAGATCGTGGGTTCGATTCCCACCCAGGGAATGATGTGAAAATGTTTGTGTGACGAGCACAATCATTTGTTCTGTGTCTGGGTGTAATTTATCTACGAGTCCGCGTATGTATTTAAAAATATATATGTAAGTATGTTAAGTAGCTTAGTATGGGATCAGGTGGCGTTGTATGTTAGTTCTGGAATATTATATTATATATACTATATTATTCCTTCACGCGTTCCTAAGAAAAAGGGCCTTGACTGACGGACAGACAGTCAGACAACAAATTGATCCAATAAGGGTTTCGTTTTCGCCGATTTATGAACGGAACCCTGTACCCGGCATAACAACTAGTATATACTCGTAACAATTTAGAACATGTTAACCTTTTTCAAGACTGATGCTAACTTGAACAAGTACCTACTTTAGCGGAGAGGTATCATAGAAAAAATTCTGTTAGGGTAAATTAGCCATACGTGCCCCAGCCGCTAACGTGGGGCACGTTAGCGGCTGGGGCACGTATGGCTACTTGCATTAAGACACTCATTTAACTACTCGAGCGTCCTGGGATATTATTATTACGTAATTGCGCGTTTTAACGTAAATAAAAAAAAAACGAAAAATAAATAAAAAAACTGTTTCTGGATTTTTCTAAGAAAAACAAAGATATAGAAATCAAAAATTTCGGCTAAAAAAATTAATACAAACGTGTGTAAAAAACGACAACTAAGCGTTTTTCAAGGTCATTCAATTTGTATGTACAATCGATCTTCGAGGGGATAAGATTACATAAACTATATAGAGTAAGTTAAACTTAGTTTACATCGCTGTCATACTTGTAAACTAACCAGATCGGCTCAAATAAGCACAGCATAGCATAGTCGGCCTTATCATGTTCCCACTGTTGGGACTCAAGCCTCCTCTCTAGGAGAGGGAATGGGCCGTAATCTACCACGCGTGCCCAGTGCGGGTTGGTGGATTTCACATGTCTTCGAATTTTTGGTTCTACGACATGCCGGTTTCCTCACGATGTTATCCTTCACCGTTTTGAGAGCAGTGGTGATGATATGTGATTCAAATAAGCACCAAATTTTAAATATGAGTCTTAGGTTGACAAGTGGGGCACATTACCGTCTACGGCATGTACGCCTGGTTCATCATAGACACCTCGATATCCATTTTTTTTCCAAACATGGGTGCCTATTGAAAAAATCTTCCGAATCCCATCTTTAAGGGGAAGCCCATCCTCTTGACATTATTGATATTTACTTGACATAATTTTACCGTCGAGCAATATCTAGGGCAACATATTTCCTTAACTACATACTAAATAACCATTAATTTCTTTAGTTTTTAGTATTCAAAAGCTTTTTTAATTATGGCTCTTCATAATATATGATTTTGGAAATTGAGGATAGATGACGCCGACGAGGTCGACTTGAAAAGGGGTAGCAAGATGACCTAGAAGACTACCACAAAGTCTGGTCCGAAATGGCTCGACAAAAACATCTGGAAGAAGTTGGAGAGGTCTTGGCCCAGCAGTGAGAAAATGTAGGCTAAATAATGATTAAAAAAAAAAAATTGTTAGTAAAAAGACTTTTGAAGACTATTGAACAGTTGATTACTTCGCTGCTACTAGTATTTAAGTATCATCGTACTGATTTGGCTCGTGCTAATTTGTCGCGCATTGATCACAACTTTTATCTAATCTCGCCAAATAACATTATTAATTAAAAAAAGATAAAATAATTTACGTCCTTAACACACTCTTTACATATTTCACTTTAGTCATGACCAAAATGCTGTGAAATTAGGTGTGGTTTAAGCTATAAAGGTAAATAATATGTGCCATAAAATTTATTGAGTATATCTTATCCACATTTACACTTTGTGTTAGTCGATTTTATAACACAGGTCCTTCGACCTTTCCAAATAGTTTATTTAGTATGTTTTAAAAACACTCTTTAGACATAACTCTATTTTCTTGCTTATTAGGATCACTAACTAATTGAGATATTTCTTCTTTTTCAGAAATGTATTTACTAGCACTACTAACAGTCTTCGGGGTTGCATTTGCCGTGCCCCTAACCGTACCTTCAACCGAGGTTTTTAGCGCTCCGACTGAAGACGAACGGATAGCAGCATACGTACTGCCCAGAGATACATTCCCAACCTTCTATGATGTCAGACTTACCCTCAACCCAGACAATGAAGAGTACTTCACGGGAGCAGTCGATATCAGAATCTTGCCATTGATCAACACCAACCAAATTGTCCTTCATGCGATGGCAATGGTTATCAATGCCGCAGACATCGAAGTCTACAGCGAAAGTGCACCGACAGTCAACTTGTTCCTAAACCATACATTGGCCACTGATGATACCCATTTGTTTAGGATTACGTTGAACAGAAATATGACAGTACTGCAACCCCATACTATTAGAATTAGACACTATGTTGGGCAGTACGCCGAGAATATGTTTGGTATTTACGTGTCAACGTACTCGACCGACGGTACAAATCAGTAAGTATTTTTTGAACTAATTTTAATGAAGTGAAAATATTTTGATTGGTATTTCGTCAGTATTCTTATTGGAATAACTTGATTTTGGAGTAATTGGTTAATCAAAATAGTTTTGTTAATTAAAATTAAAAAAATGAAGTTTACCGTTTTAGACCTTCGAAAAGATTTATAGTCTACTAGCGTTTCTTAGCAGCTAGGCCTACTTGGAAGTTAGAAAAAAACCCTAAGGGAACATATTCCCGAAACAAACAGTATTCTATATCCTATTCTAAGACATGGTCTACTTGTGTGCTAAATGTCTTTCAGATCAGTTTAGCCATTTGAGCGTGAATCAGCAATAAACATACATACACTTTCACTTTTATAATATTAGTGAGAAGTGTGATATTATTGCATTTTGACTTTGTATGTCAGGATTATATGCCCTATAAATTCAAAGTACTGAATTGATATATTTTTTTTTTATTAATAATAGGCTCGCGTTTGACCACCATCTCACCCGGTGGCAAGCGATGACGTGGTCGACGATGGAGCACGCTTGCCTAGAAGTAGCCTATAAAGTCATATCTGTGTTATTTTATACAGGCAATGATCAAATGATTTTTTTCACCTTCGATAGTTGTTTTGTAGTGTTAAGGCATTCTTTGGCTATGTGATTTGTACTTTATATCGTTAGTGTAAGACAACTTGTCCTCCCAACTGTACCAGAAGTTGTAGATATTTCTTTATAATAAGTTCACACAATGGAAATATAATAAAAGTTTGTGTGTGGTTAGTCAGGCGACCTCACATGCATATTGCATTATTCACATATCTGCAAAGTCACTGTTGTCTACAAACAAAACAGAGCTTAACAGACATGTAAGTTAAACTAGAATTGAATTCACAATCACATGATTAAAAGAAACAAATGATATTTCTCCTTAGTTAACTGTGATTTGTATTTTTTTTAAGAGTGTTTGGCGTAATTTCTTCGAATTAAGTACAGTGGCTGTTTTAATTATTCGCAAATTGATTCCTAGATATTGTGATATAGAATTGGTATTGTCTTGTATCTCAAATATTTACACAGCAGGACAATAACTATGTGGAATCATTAACACACGTGCATCATCATCATCTTCCTGCCCTTGTCCCGTTTTATTTGGGGTCGGCACAACACGTGTTTTTCTTCCATTCTGTCCTGTCACTCGTCACGCTACCACTAACTCCCTTTTCTTTCATATCACTTCTCACACAATCCATCTATCTTTTCTTTGGCCTCCCTCTCCCTCTGCATTCATCCACATTAACACACGTACGATGATGGTAAAATGAAGCTGATAATTATGGTTTTGTATTGACTACCTCAGCTAAGTTTGTTGAGATGGCTAACTCCATAAATTTGCAGCCAAATACTGCAAAAATATTAAAATCTGTATTCTAATTCAACTCAAAGTTACGAAAAGCGACTGTAAAAACTAAATACTTTCTAAACTTGACACTGGCTGGAAGGCATGTGTCAAACAACTATAGGTAAACAGGCCCAGCTCAAATAGAAGAAAACATAAGTTCCTATTTGAGCCGGTTTGTATTTTTTAGGTATGTGTATGTCTTTAGATCTATTACGGTCGTATAAGTCTCCATACGACTGTAATAGATATAAATTGTATTTAAAATTGTATAATCAGTCTATCATGTTCCCAGTCCTGCATAACATTCATCCTTACTGTGAGTTAGTGGGTCGTAATGTACCACGCCAGTCCAATGCTGGTTGTTAGATGTTATTTTTATTCCGTTTTTTAGTTCTAGGATATTTTTCCTCATGGTGTTCTCCTTAACCGTTTTCTGTTTGATATGTTTCCTTTACTATTTCAAAATTATGTATTTAAATTATTTTCAGTTTCTCACAGATGTGTCACTTTTCAGTAAACTCATAACGTCTCAACTGCAGCCTACGTTTGCTCGTCGCGCGTTCCCCTGCTACGACGAGCCTTCTTTCAAGGCTATCTTCAGAACTACCATATACTCTCCACCAGCGTACAAGGTGGTTAGGAGTAACATGCCTATAAGGGCACAGTCGCTCAAGTAAGTAATATTCTGGCAAGGTCAAAGAATTCAGTATTTAATATTTCAATTTTGTCTAGCTTTATCATAAAATAATTGCTTGCCCTTTGAAATGCACAGTTTCTACGTTGAAACTGTTAATATGAAAAAACGTTTTTTGTATTAGCTTTCATAGTTATATGTACTGCAATATACAGAAAATACAAAACACAAATAAACCCATAAAAACCCCATTTCAAAAAAAGAATAACGTACGTTTAATATAAAGTTTATTTGAACTTATAACTCCGAGTCAATCCAAAGATATAACATAATACTTCAAAGCAACCCGTTTTAAAAAACCGCAATTTCATACGTAAAAGCTAATTGTTTTTTATCCGTTGTACGTATTACAAGCGAAAAATTAAGATTCAAAATCATAAATTCATCATATTTTTAACAAATTAGGTAGTCTTAAATTTTTTTAACAATTTCTCTTATTTTTTACAGACCAGAAATCCCGGGTTACGATAAGCATGAATTCGACGACACCCTAGTGATGTCCACATACCTTCTGGCATATCTTGTATCAAACTTGGACTACGTCGACAACTCAATGGATACTCCTGCCAAAGACCTGTATCGAGTACCGTTCAGGGTATACTCTAGACCTGATACACAGAACACTGCAATGTTCGCCCTGGAATTTGGTCAGAAGAACATGGTTGCGTTGGAGAATTACACTGAGTTTGATTATGAATTCCCGAAGTTGGACAAGGCAGCTGTTCCCGATTTTGCAGCTGGTGCTATGGAGAATTGGGGATTGGTTATCTATAGGTATGTGATTTTTGTATTTGCTTTTTATTAGCATTCCCAACAGTTATTCCACAGGATTAAAAGTATTTTTCAATAAAATTATTTGAAAACTTGCTCTTGTCCCTACCGCTTTTAGGCAGGCAATTTACTGTTTTCTGAACTAGTACGGAAAACTGCACGCATCAGGCTGGGTGCTAAGCGACCCCCACTAGTCACGCATCAACCGCCGTTTATTTATTTCTTCGTCAATGTATTGAAAAATGTCGTTTGATGCACGTGAAAATTTGTCACTGCAGCACTCCACTCCATTACACCCTCGCTTGCGGCTCTGGCGAATTCTCCCTCAATCGCAATTTTCTCCACTTATACCAACATGCACTTTTTTTTTCGGTTGGGAAAATCATCTAATGACATCGGGGCTCTTGGGCGGAGCGAGAGATAGTGTCCGACTTTTACTGACTAAAAACCCACTCCTGTTCCTTTTTTGCCATTTTTCCAGAGCCCCGAGGATCACTTTCGCATGCCCCAGTAGGCCTCGACCCTGCTGGGCCCCTACGGTCGTTGACATCTCCTTGAGGCGCGCGTGGAACACTACGCACCATCGACGACTTGGGCTGCGTCCGGACAGTTACTGGACGATCGGACGGCGAGCCACCTATTGCTCGCCGTCCGGTCGGATACGGTGGCCGGAAATCCGGATCGGAATCCCGGCGGCGGTTGGGGCGTGAGAACCGTACCATACTCCGGACCATAGCCTGCACCAAGGCCCGGCGCGAGAGATCGCTGCCGCCGATCGCCCCCACGAACATGTACTATTGCGATTTTATCCACGCTATTATGCACTGAGTAGATTTTTCCTCATTCATCATCATCATTCCTCAATTCAGCTCGTAAGTGGTGTCCTCAGAGAAATGGTTAATCAATATTATAGATGACACCCTTGTCTTTAGATTCCTTTAAAGTTTTTGATGACAATATAATGATTTTCATATTGTTATTTATCCCATCTTCAGCAAGAATTCTCAAGACCAAGATATTAAATACTGTTACTGCTTATTTATTGTTCTTATATTTTCATTACGTTATACGAAATTAATCCAACCAAATTTCCGTAACAACCAATTTTGAACTCCAATCCAAGGTCTTTACTGTTTATATTCGTCTGATTCGGTTAGAGGTTTCGCAAAAACGGCAATAAAATAGGTGTTAATGTACTTACGAAGCAGAAGAGTTATATTTTATTATAAGCTATAAATGCTCGAATTTATGGCTTCTTATCGTATGTCATAAAACGTCATAAAGTATGCCTGACGTTGCGTTGAGTTAAGGCGTATAGTCCCTTGAACATCTGGCTGGAATTAAAGGCACACATACTCGTACTGCCGCCTGCCCCTGCTTAGAGCCCTACTGAACTTTAAAGCCATTCTCTTTGCGAAATATTGATTGAATTACATAATATGCTCTGTACGTAATGACGAACACTTACTCGGCATTTTTTTTTGTGTAAACATATTTCAAAATATCAAAGCCGTTTGAAAGGAGTAAAACAAAAAAAATAATCAAGTTGTTAATTTTGTTTTTTTTTTTGGCAAAAGTATTAGTCATAACAAAAAGTCATATTATTTTATATAAGTTAAATCTATATACTCAGCCTTTACTAAGGAGTAGGCTTCAGAAAGTCACTTTTTTGCACTAAATGGGAGCAATGGCCTTAAAAAGACATTTATCAGAATCAAAATAAATTCAAGGCCTTGATATTGTCTTTATTTTATCTCTATTTAAATCAACTAGCCGTAGTGAAGGCTATGTGGCTTGCATTATAATGCTTAATTTGAACATATAAAATATGTAAAAATTACTCAGGAATAAAGCAGCTTTCTATCGGTAAAAATTATAGCAATCAGACCAGTACTTCCAGAGATTACCACTACTACAAACAAAAGACAAAAAACATTAAAACAAGGACACAAACTTTACCGTCTCTTTAAATATTAGTGTAGATAGTGTAGATAGCTCATCTTTGGCGATTCTTCGTGGAGACCACGTACCTGTAGACACAGCGTTGAAAGGCCTCCCACAAGGTGGACCGATGACCTGCCCCCGTAGCTAAGTTACAACTATTTCGTTTCGATGCTATTTTCGTTGATCGCCTCGAGTCGGCCACGCCTCCTATTCCTTTGTTCTGATCACATGATTGAGCGTTGGGATGACGTCAGAATCGAAACCAAACGAAACGGTTGTAACTTGGCTAGGGGGTTGGTGAGGGTCTCTGGAATCCGATGGATATGAGACGTACAGGACCATTCATTGTGGCGACACTTGGGGGAGACCTTTGTCCAAAAGTGGACGTCTTTCATGATGTGACATGATGATGATGAGCCCATCTTTTAAACAGTTCAATTTTATCGAAGCATTGACATTTAAAATGATTTTAATACTACTGAAGCACCCACTACTATCTTGTGAATAAACAGTAATAAACAGGCAATAAACTTATTTATTCCATAAAACAGACGAGAATCGAGTTGAGTGCTTCATAAGCCACTCATATAACGAATCTGCAAGGGAGATCTGAATCGTATTGAATTATGACGATGTAGTTGGAAAGAGAGTTTTCTTTTTTGCAACAAGTTAAAATAAAATGATGGTTGACACTCGATACCAAACTTTAGAACTGATCTTCCTTATGTAAACTTCTGCAAAGTTCTGAAAAAGTGGCTCATCTCACAAAGATTTTATTCTTGAACCGAATTTTTCAAAAAAAGATTCTTGTTATTTCTAGCTGTCATTACAGAAATGTGTAGCGACATCTATGGCGTCACATAAGAACTTATCCTGCACTGTGCGAAGCATATCAAAGTTCTTCGCACGATTAGAATATATAAGACAGCCCGAAATCATCTAACGGGCAGTGATAGCCCACCAGACATAACACCCGTCTGGCTGCAGGATCCTGCCTTTTCAATGGAAGTTTGCGGGACTTTACACTCCTACATCGTTTTGTTACATTCTTGCTGGTGCAGAACCCACTGCATTTTTATGTGGTTACTGATATCAAAACAGACCTATCTAATTTAACTTTGTATGTTGTATCTTACATTTCAAAGACTGTTATTTAATTTTGTGGTTAGTTTATAAAACTTAATATTAGTTAAAAAAGTTTTAACTTTGATTTTAATGGTACTAGTATCATTATGTCATCCAAAAGACGTCCACTGCTGCTGCACATAGGCCTTCCCCAAGCGTTGCCACAACGACTCGTCTCGTACGTGCATCTATCGGATTCCCGCGACCCTCGCCTCCTAGCCAAGTTACAACCGTCATCAGTCCAACTAGTAGTAGGCCTTCTAATACTGCGTCTTCCAGTACGCGGTCATCACTTCAGAACCTTTCGGCCCCATCAACCATCTGTTCTGCAAAGTATGTTCACTTTCACATAAGTCCTAGTATAATAGGAAATCACTTCATCCCATCCTCATTTTGCGGTTTATAAACTGCATATTACAATCGTACGCAAAATGTACTGAATTAGAACCTACTTTAAAAAATAAGTACCTGAACAGGTTAAGAAGTATAAGCAACTAAACTATGGGTTGCTGTAAAGCATCTCTCCAGCCAACCCGAGTAAAATTTGAATATTACGTGTACGAAATTGATTGGCAACCAATAGTCGCTCTATACCAGAGGTTTATTTGCTTGTGGCGACACATTCTACGTATACTTAAGCTAAATAGTTCGTTCACTCACTATTTTAAGAACTATTTGACGTGTGAAGAGATATCCAAAGACTCCAATTAACATGAATCTCTTTTTCTCTTCCAGAGAAGTAGCCCTTCTGGTCACAGATGGAGTGACAACAACATCAACCAAGCAGAATGTAGGCAGGATCATCTGCCACGAGAATGTCCACCAGTGGTTCGGCAACGAAGTGGGACCTCTTTCTTGGACCTACACCTGGTTGAACGAGGGCTTTGCCAACTTCTTCGAGAATTTCGCTACTGACATGGTAATAGATAAGGATAATAATTTATTGGACTAAAAAAAATTGCATAAGCAAACACTAACAAACAAGAAAGATATATTAATGTATTATTGAAAATAAAAAGTAATGAATTCTGGGTTGAAAATAATTAACTTGTGGTATGAATGCCAGGATTCTTAGGCTAGTTATACAATCATAAGTTATTAATAACTTATGATTCATGAATTCATCATGAGGTAGTTAAGTTATCAGTCAAAAATCAAAAAGTCAAGAATGAAAACAGCTCTTTAAGCCCTAACCTCACGGCCTCTCGCGCCCAGCCCTGGTTCAAGCCATGGTCTGAGGGAGAGGGAATGGGAAGCAGTCACCTCCTTCTGCGAAGCAGTAAAGGGAACATAGGAAATGGTCTTCACCGTGAGGAAAGACGCCTCGGGTGTCGGGAGACGCATAGTGATTTTAGGTGACCATAAGCGCGAGCTTGCCGACGATGAGCAAAGAGTAATGGCCGTCCGGTTAGGACCAAGCCCGAGTCGTCGAGGTGCGTAGTGTTTTACGTGCACATTAAGTGATGTCAGCAAATCCATAGGGGGTCCAGTAGAGCCGATGCCCGCTAGGGCCATTGAAATTTTCTAAAGTTATATGGCAAATCTGTGGCAGAGGTAAAAGCCAGTCCTTGAACACAAGGGCTCTTATCACTATGAGAAGTATCAACTTGTTACTGTCTACGGACGCGTAGCCTTATAGACGCGTATTCGTCATTATTCGCACAATTATGATACTCTGTCGGTGCAGCGGCAACGTCGTACTGTCGATTCGTTGTCGCTTCGTCGTGGACAATAGACCAGTTGTTACTGGATAGTACTTAGATATATTTTCGCTTTAGTTAGGCCAGATTCCAAACTGTCATGCTATTCTGATATTTAGTCTTTTATTTTGGTTTCCAACCGTCAGACAAGCTTAGAATTTACGGCTATTCCTCATTTTCGAAGAAACTCATATTCATGTATTCTGTGTACACGTGACGTTCCAGGTTGTCCCAGAATGGCGTATGATGGATCAGTTTGTGCTGGCTCTTCAGAACGTGTTCCAGTCTGATGCAGTCCTCAGCGTGAATCCTATGACCCATCCAGTGTACACGCCCGCTGAGATCCTCGGGACTTTCAATGCTGTGGCTTATCAGAAGTGTAAGTTTAATTACTCCATTGTTTTACTAGCCCTTTGTCTTCATGAGAAAAGAAAGAGAATATGAACTTTTTGCTTCAAAAATATTCAAAAATAAGCTTTTCTACATAGTCTACATTAACGTATTTTTAGTTTGTAAGTTTCCATTGTACGACGCCTTGAAAATACTCTGTAATATTGTACAAGTGCTTGTGAATAAATAAATAGCCAATTTGGCACCGTTGGAGAGACTGCAGTACTGAACAGCCCAAGTCTCGATTGTATCAAAGGTTTTCTCGTAGTCCACAAACTCTAAATAGAGAAGCTTTTCGGCAGGTTTTACAGAAGTATAACCTGCTGCAGTGTTTGTATTTGGTCTACGATGCTGAAGTCTTTTTGGAATTCGACTTATTCGAGAGGATAAAAGTCATATAACTTGCGCTAAACGGTTCGTGATGACTCTGGAAAACAGCTTGTAGGCTTAGAAGTGAGATGGGCCTGCAATTTTTAATTGGGCATTGTCTCCCTTCTTAAGAAAAAGTCATGAGGCTTTAAGTTACGAGTGAATGAAAAAAGTTACTTCTAGGGCTCTAGGCAATCATGCTCCGACGTCGGCCAAATCATCGCTTATCATCAGGTGAGATAGTGGTCAAACGCGAGCCTATTCATAAAAAAGTACGACCACTCCACCGTTGCGTACATGCATACCCGTGGCGTTTTGTCAGTGATTTATCATCACAACTGTACTTTGAGTATCGAGAAGCAACGAAAACTTGGCTGGAAATAAAAACCACTCTCGACCCCCTAGGGTCAAAATAAACATTTTATTAGGGATCCAGTGGACACATTATTTATTAGAGGTCAAGGGGTCAAGAGTAGTCCACTTATACTTAAGTGAAGGCAATTTCATACAAATTCCTTTTTCAACTGACTTCAAAAAAAGGAGAAGTTTGTCATTCGTCAGAATTACTTTTCCCCCCATTTAGAACATATACCTACAACAGTCCAAAAATAACGGGGAGTTGTCCGGACCAGACACAGCACCCGTTTGGCTGAAGGATCTTCCATTTTAGGGTTCTGTAGCCAAATGGCAGAAAACGGGACCCTTATGGATTCGTCATGTCTGTCTGTCTGTCCGTCCGTATGTCACTTTTTTTCCTAAACTATAAGAACTATACTGTTGAAACTTGGTAAGTAGATGTATTCTCCGCATTAAGATTTTCATACAAATATAGAAAAAAAAAAACAATAAATTTTGGGGGCTCCCCATACTTAGAACTGAAATTCAAAAATTTTTTTTCTTCAAACTCATACGTGTAGGGTATCTATAGACAAGTCTTCAAAAATGATATTGAGGTTTCTAATATATTTTTTTCCTAAACTGAATAGTTTGCGCGAGAGACACTTGGAAAGTGGTAAAATGTGAGTTTGAAATGAATTTAGAAGTTACAAGGGGGGGCCCTTGTAACTTCTAAATTAAGAGAATGATAAAACTAAAAAAAATATATAATGTACATTACCATGCAAAATTCTACCGAAAATTGGTTTGAAAGAGATCTAATAAGTAGTTTTTTTTTAATACGTCATAAATCGTAAACCGCAGTTTACCTTTCAAGTTTGTACGGAACCCTCAGTCCGCGAGTCCGACTCGCACTTGCCCAGTTTTTAATGGAGGTCTGCGGAAATTTACTCCCAGATCTGCATCTCTGTAAAATATAAATATGTTTTTTTCTAAAGTTATCTGATACGCAGTGTCTGTTTACACAGAGTAAAACCCACTGGTAACCCGGTACCGTATGTAGAACAAATAATAATATCATGTTATTCTCGCCAAAATCTGTAGAAACATCGATCAATTTAACTATAACAACATTCTGATTAACGTAATCTTAAACATTGATGGAAAATAATATGCATTATGATAAGTAACAGATAATGGTAAGTACCTATCCATTTAGATTATTTTGTATCAGAATCTTTTATTTGCTTTATGATATCAGAAACTAAATGGAGCGCATTAAAAGTATGCTGTATTAAAATTAAGTCAAACATCATGTTCATAGTATTTTCGAGGAAAAAACAAGGAAAGAAAAAAAACCCTGTTTGTTATTTTTCTTTCCTTAATTTTTTTTTTTAAGCTTCTGTACCCAAAGGGTAAAACGGCACCCTATCACGAAGACACCACTGTCCGTCCGTCTCATGAACTATGACAGTTAGACAGTTAAAATTTTCACAGATGATGTATTTTGTTGCCGCTATAACAAAAAATACTAAAAAATACAAAATAAAATTAATATTTAAGGGGCTGCTATACAGCAAACATGATTGTATTTTCTCGTTTTTTTTTTGCTACGGACTACAGTTTTTATAGTTTTAGTTTAGTTTTTTATGGTGAGTTCATATAAGAGTAAGTAGTGTCAATCACTATCACAACACTAGCGCGTATCTTTTCGATTCGTTTATCACTTATTTTTTTACTAGTTTTTGTATTGAAAAACTAGCGAGTGTGTTAAAAATATAACAGTAATAACCAATTTAATCCATTTTATCAATGGAAACCTCAAAATATAATTTCCATTTCATTATAATATAACGAAAATAGGTAACGCCAGACAAAAATATACTAGCAATGCTTTTATACGTATCTTCGTTCGGTTATGGTTTAAAGAACTGATTCTTTTTGCTATTGTTTCCTCGTATTGTCCTCTAACATATAATCTAAGTTTCATTTCTGGCGAAAAGAAAAAAGTAAATCATGCCAATAGTTTGCATTGCCTTTCATCACCACTTCTCTCAAAACGGTGCAGAAAAACATCGTGAGAAAACCGGCATGTCCCTAAAGTCACTTCACTCATAGTTACATCGTGAATGAACACTAGAAATTGGTATTTCTTGTTTTTTTACATACGCGATAAATCATATGTCAAATCTTGAATGACAAAGAAATTTGTTTCGATTCGTATTGGAATCGCTTTGGCCACAAAACGAGCGTTAGTTTAGCGACACTTACGTCAGCGTCAAGGAATAAATTTATTTTATATTTTAACCGACTTCAAAAAAAGGAGGTTGTTATCAATTCGGTTTTTTTTATGGTGGGAAAATCATCTAATGACAAATCCCGCTCTTGGGTGGAGCGAGAGAAAGTGTCAGACTTTTACTGACTAAAAACCCACTCCTGTTCCCTCTTTGCCTTCATCCCGGGGCCCTGGGCTTCGCTTTCACACTGCCCGTGGCCCCAGTAGGCTTCGACTCTGCTGGGCCCCTATGGTTTCGCTGACATCTCCTTGAGGCGCGCGTGGAATACTACGCGCCGTCGACAAAGTAAAAGTAGAAAATTGTCTCTAGGGAAAATACTCCCAGGATAAAAGGTTAAGAATCAGAATGTTTCTTTGTGAAACATAGGTATTTACATAAGTGTCTTCTTTTTGTTATACATGGGCGCTATGTTTTAAAATTTGGCAGGTAGGCTTTGTTACAATTTACAAACAAAAATATTTTCAATACATCGCTCACTACATGGCCCCAATATGATTTATTTTGGCAAAATGTTCTCTCGTTTTATCAAATTGAGAAACAGTTTGATATAGCTCTTATCGCCACAATCGCCAACCAGTTATCTCATCGACTGACATGTGAAACGGCTTTTGCAACAGCTAGTTATTTGTTATAATAATTTTTGATCTAGCGTTGAGTATAGATGATATTGTTATCAGGATAATGTCGGTGAAATATATTGTAGAAAAAATAGGACACATGACTATGACGTCACCCAGCCCATTATAAACAAAAGATGAATATTGTTTGGCCTAACAGAATACTCCCAAACATGTTAAAACTATACTGTTACCATGTGAAAATTCTAGTTCATCTCCACTGCTATCAAAACGGTATTAGAAAACATCGTGAGGAAACCGGAATGTCTTAGAACCAAAAAAACAAAGACTGCACTGGGCCCGCGTGATAGATTACGGCCTGTTCCTTCTTATAGAGAGGAGGCCTGATTCGAAGCAGTAGGGACATTTATTTTTATGCTTATGTGGACAAATTCATACAAAATAACTGTTGGCGATTTTTTGCCAGTTCTAGAGTGTACATTCCTCTGATATGCGTAGAATCTAATATAAAATAAAAAAAATTAACCAACTTCACTAAAAAACACTAAAACTATAATATAACTTTAATTTCGGAAGTCGGTGTTTCTCAGTATTGTTTATTTCTTATTTTTTTGATGATGATTTCTCATGGATCCCATCATCAGAACTAGATTTTTTAAAAATGGGACTAATCTGGAAGCATATCTAATAAGAGGGAAAAAAATCCATAAACGACGGAGTTCTGAGGTAACAAACATAAAGAAAATAAAAAAAACATCCGAATTGATAACCTCCTCCTTTTTTTGAAGTCGGTTAAAAAAAGATTCTCCACAAGACAGCATTTATTTTCTTCTTTTTCAAATAATTTTGCTAAGATTTTTTTTGTAATAATTGAATCGGAGATGACAATCTTTGTAACAGTAAACTGTTTTTCAATTGACTACACAGATTGATATAAAAGATAAGTCAGCCCGTGATTTTAATCGTAATTGCATAAAAGAAAAGTAGAAAATAATATTAATATAATTGAACGGTGACCCAGTGTGACTTCACTGGGTCACCGTTTATATTTTCAATTTTGCCTTTAATGACCGAAATTGGAAAATATGTAGCTAACAATTTTCAGTCCGATACCTAAATCTGCCATAAATTATTTTGGATTACTATCTACAAATTTCATTCGCAAAAATTAAACGTCACGAATCGAATAAACGAATACGCTTATGAATGCATAAATATTTGTTGGGGACTATTTATTTACAGACGCTATTTTGAATCACAAACTAAATACAGCGTAGCTTGCGGCAATCATCTTTTCGAAATACATAATCTTGTTCGGCATATTTGATATTGGATCTGTCAATATACCCGTGATGTTGGCGAAATGAGATGCCAATGTTAGTAACTCAATAACGTTAGAGATGGCTATTTGTATTTGCAAAGTTTGACATGGAAATAACACGCCTCAGAAGGCAGATAGCTAAAAAATGATTGCACTTCTTATTATGTATTTTGTTTTTACTATGATTATTTTTATTGTACTTTTTAGTACAATATTGACCGTTCTACACTGTCCTTACATAATATGTACTTATACTGTAATATGGAAATATTGTATGAACAACATTTATTTTAAATAAAAGAGTAACCATGGAGTTTTTTGCCGGTTCTTCTCCATATGAAACGACCAGTTCTGAACCGTGCACTAGCTACTGACCTTATATAAATGTCCATGACTTTGACTTCAGAGGTTAAGTTTTGTTTTGTTTTTTTACATTAGAAAATGATCAAATAACTTCGCCCGCTCTGGGTAGAGCGAGTAGAAATATCAGACTTTTACTGACTAAAATTCATGTCCTTTCAGCTAACCTTTGTGCTCCAAAGTCACGGTGACTTTTAATCGTGCTTTTCACGGTTATCTTGACATGAGTAATTATATTAATGCTACATATTTGTCAAAAAATAAAAAAATGTGTCACCTTTGTGATTTCTAGCTGTGGGTTCTATTAAATTGGTTTTTACATGATTTTCTTTCGAGCCTTTATCTAAGTAATGACAATTAAAAACAAAACTTAAAATTAACTTGGTTTCATTACGGTAAAACTTGGTTAGTTGCCCCAGTTTTGAAATCACCTAATAGCTCTTTTTTTTTTAGCTAACTGGCCCAGACACAACTGCTGTATGATCAGATCGTCCTTTTCAATAAAGGTCTGTGGAACTTTATGACTTGTTCTGCATCTCACACTTATACAATATTTGTATCTTTTGTCCTGCAGCTGGTTCCGTCATTCGTATGATGCAACACTTCCTCACTCCTGAAGTATTCCGCAAAGGATTAGTCACCTACATTAAGAACAAGTAAGTTTGATTATTATTATTATTTTAATAGTAAACTTGTGCTTAACTGCGATCCTACCTGACGGTCAGCAGTAATGCGATCGTTGATGGTGAGGTGCACTAGTTAATAAGAGCCTATTCACTCTAGTCTTAAAGACACCTAAATTATAATCGGACAGGATGATCGCAGCAGGCAAATTGTTCCAGTCTTTCGATGTACGTGGTATAAACGACGAGGCGAAATGCTTAGTCCGGACCACAGAAGTTTCAACAACATAAGGGTGGATACTCGCCTTACTTTTCGTTCCAACTAAGAATAAGAAAGTCAATAACCTCGATCTGTCAAATGTTGATTAAAAAATATGGTTTGCAAAGAAAACTTATTTGCGTATCAATAACGGTTTTTTTAGGGTTCCGTACCTCGAAAAGAAAAAACGGACCCTTTTTAGAATCACTTTATTCTCCGTCTGTCTGTCTATCAATACCCGTTATGCGTGAGACAAAGTAAACGCAGTGAGTAAAAGGCACGAGATGCAAAAAGTTTTGCTCTCGTGTTACACACATAATTTTTCACTTCAGTAGCGAGAACACATATTACTTGGGAAATAAAATAATTAACAGTAATAGATTTAATAATGATATCAATTAAAATAAATACTATCTCTGTCGCTAGTTTTGCTCATATTTTACAATTATTTTAACATTCTTAATCTTATTTGTCACTATTTTATTTCCGCTGTTTTTTTAAAGCACGTTCTAAAACAGTCGAATGTTGAAACTAGAAATAATTATTTAAAGGTTAAATGCCAGTTTTATCTGCTGCTATAAGTATTCAGGTACTCTTATTTTTGTTCAAATACAATAATAAATTTAAAACTCAATAATTTATTTATAAAAAAAAAAAAACAATTTTATATTTTACAAATATTTTCTATTTATTACGCATTTCTGAACGTTTTTTTCTTTGTGGTGGAATTTCAAAATCGGAATGAACTTCGAAATGGCATGTTTCTCACTCGCTTTTTTATAAGGCCGAGAAAGAGACAGAGTACAATGCAGTTCGAATGTTTCGAATTGTATGGCTAAAAAAATTAAAAAGTTACTTTGTCTCACGCAGTGAGCAAAATCGAGTTTTGCTCACTGTTTTCAAGTAGCAAAACCTACTTGTTTGAGCTGCTGTGGTGAAAATACTTTTTTTACCCTATGAATTTTGATTTCCTTGAGTGTCATATACGTTTTTTGCGACATAAACGACTCTATCTTTTTTTTTGGTTAACTTAGAAGTTTTATTTTTTTACAGCATCAAGGAACCGCAGACTTGACAATATGGTTTGAATACCTGTTGGTCTAGTGGTTAGTGGCCCTGACTGCTATGCCGGAGGTCGTGGGTTCGATTCCCACCCAGGACAAATGGTTGTGTGATGAGCACGATCATTTGTTCTGTGTCTGGGTGTAATTTATCTATAATATGTATGTATTTAAAAATATATAAGTATGTTTATCAGTTGTCTAGTACCCATAACACAAGCTCTGCTTAGCTTGGGACTAGGCGGCGTTGTGTGTTAGTTGTGGAATATTATTATTATTATTATTATTATATATTATTAATACCTCAACGCGTTTCCGAGATAAAGGGTACTGACAGACTGACAGACAGACGGACGGACAACAAAGTGATCCTATAAGGGTTCTGTTTATTTTCTTTTGAGGTACAGAACCCTAAAAAACAGGGAAAATGCGAGTCGGACTCGTGCACTTATTATTTACCTTTTGTGTTTCACGTATTGTATTAAATCTTGCAAAGACTGTCGACTCCATTTGAATTTAGGAGAGTTCTATCTAATATCTGTTTATAAAAAAAGGAAAGTTCTATTCGTCATAAATAGTAGCCCTATCTCAAATAATGGAACAAGAGGGACAAAGACTGATCACTTGCGTTTTCTCAAAATCGTAGCTGTACGGTATGACACGTTATTACTTGTCTACGTTAACTTATAATCTATTAGACTGTATCATTGAATTTGAAATTGAAATTGAAATGTACTGTTCTTGAAGATACAGAATTGTTTCCTAGTTTGGAGGACTGTGATCTTATTTATGTGAAATAGCCACTCTCATTGTTGATGTTTCATCGCTGATGTGACTTATCTTTTTATGCAATAAATGATTACTCACTCACTTTTTCTTACAGCACTCGTGACGCAGCATCTCCCCTCGACCTGTACGCTTCTCTCCAAGAAGCTCTAGATGCATCTGACCACAGCATTCCCTTCACCCTTAATGATGTAATGAATCGTTGGGTCAACCAGGGTGGTTTCCCAGTCCTGACGGTAACGAGGAGCGCCGCTACAGGACAGTCTATTGTTATTGAACAGGTAAGGGTATTGGGTGATGTTTTGTACATTGTAATATGTTAGACGACTATTCTTCTCTGACCCAAGTATCGAACATGCAAAATGAGACTAATACAGAGACAGATATACTGCAAAAGATATAAATCCTCTATATATATAAAAGGAGAAACTGACTGACTGATATAGCAACGCACAGCCGAAACTACTGAGAGTAGAAGTGTGAAATCTTGCACGAGGTTTTGTTTTATGACGTAGGCGAGCACTAAGACAGGATTTTCCAAAATTATCTCCCTAAAGGGATGAAACGGGGGTCCAAAGTTTGTATGGAGAAACCTACTTTCACGCGGGCGAAGCCGCTGGCAGAAGCTAGTACATAATAAAAGGAGAAACTGACTGACTGACATATCAACGCACAGCCGAAACTAATTGGAGTAGAAGGATGAAATTTTGCACGAGGTTTCCTTTTATGACGGAGGCGAGCACTCAGAGAGGATTTTCTGAAATTCATCCTCTAAGGAGAAGAAACGGGAGTCCAAAGTTAGTATGGCGAAACCTGATTCCGCGCGGGCGAAGCTGCTGGCTTATGTAGTCAGACGATCATTTTTGGGTGCAAAGAAAATGAAATAGTGCTTTTCGATATTTCAGAGCGTTTTTGTTTGTCATTATTAGTGATAGGCTTGCGTTTGACCACTATCTTTCCTAATCGTAAGCGATAATATGGTCGACGATGGAGCACGCTTGCCTAGAAATAACTTATTCACTCTTGATTTAAAGACCCCTATAAAGCTATTAGGAAACAGGCTCCAGTAGGGATTCCACTCCTTAGCTTTTAAACATGTTATTAGTATGGATGGGTGACCACCATTCAGGTGAAGCAACATTGTAGCTACGTCAGGTGGTTTTTTTTTTTTTTTTTTTTTTAAGGTGGGAAAATCATCTAATGACAAGTCTCGCTCTTGGGCGGAGCGAGAGATAGTGTCAGACTTTTACTGACTAAAAACCCACTCCTGTTCCTTCGTTGCCTTCGTCCCAGGGCCCCGGGTTTCGTTTTCACACTACCCATGGCCCCAGTAGGCTTCGACCCTGCTGGGCCCCTACGATTTGCTGACGTCACCCTGAGGCGCGCGTGGAACAATACGCGCCGTCGACGACTTGGGCTCGGTCCGGACAGTTACCGGACGGTCGGACGGCGAGCCACCCATTGCTCGCCGTCCGCAAGCCTGCGCCTACGGTGGCCGGAAATCGGGATCGGAATCCCGGCGGCGGTTGGGGCGTAAGGACCGTTGCCTTTGCCTCACGCGATCGGCCGCCTCCTTTGCTAGCATTACTGCTTCGCAGAAGGAGGCGACCGCCTGCCACTCCTCCTCGCTCCGGACCATGGCCTGTACCAAGGCCCGGCGCGAGAGATCGCCACCGCCGATCGCCCCCACGAGGACACGGCGTTGCTCTTCCCAAGCGGGACACACCTCCACCGTGTGCTCCACCGTGTCCTCCGGGCGGTCCACACAGTGGCGACACCCGGGCGTCGCTTCCGCACGAATTCGGTGCAGGAACTTCCCGAACTTCCCGTGTTCGGTGAGAACCTGCGTCATGCGGAAGGTGAGGACGCCGTGAGGTCTTTCCAACCACGCCTCAAAGAGGGGACTTATCGCCATAATTGTGGCGTGCCCAACGTCAGGTGGTGGATTTTCTTAAATGAACTTCATGTTTCCCTCATTTATTTATTTAACAGCCCTGTTTTTGTTTATTTAACTATTTGTATTACCCTCCAGAAAATTGTTTATAACAATTTACATTTTTAGAATATTTTTGAGAGTAAATGAGTTTTCCAAAAACAATTAGAAGGTAGAATTACACTGCTCACACGTGTGCCACACACGCGGATCTAGGCGCGTCGGTCTCCATACATTTTATATGGAAACTAGACTTGTAGAGCTACACTTGATCCACGCCACGCGACGTCGTTCTACGTACAAATCAAGCATGTTACACGTGTGCGTTGGTCTAATGTAGTTTTAGCTTAATTTACTTTGTTTTTATAAACCTTTTGCCAAAAAAAAAGTATTTTATCTACAACAGACACCCAAGTATGCAGAACTCATACTTATTCGTAACAAAACATAAATGATAAGGTTCTCTGGAGAGCCGAAAGAGGATCAGTGCCGAGCTGATTATGCAGACTTGGTCTTATCCAAGCTTATTACGAATAAGGCCGCATTCACACTTTGTCGTGACGACAGATAATCGTGTAGCTTTGTATGTCGTGGCTTATATATTTAAAATGAGGTTTTTACATATAGGACGACATGATTAATTATCTTCTACGACTGTTTAGCGGTGATAACAGATTGTCATGACAGTGGGAACGGCTAGCACGACTTCCGTAAACGTTAAGAATTTCATAAGACTAAACCGTGACTGTAAATCATGTGTCATTGTTGCGACCATATGTCGTGGCCACGATAAACATTTGTTATAATGGGAACAGCTAGAGACGATAATCGTCCGACGATAAATTAACTGTTACGACATAGTGGGAACGCTACCTAACGAGTTAAGCGCCGGTGTAGTAATTTTCACATAGATTCAAGATTTGTAAAGAGAATGAGCGTTTTAGACCCAGAGAGATCACATTAATATTATAAAGGTGAAAGTTGGTGAGTGTGTGTGTAAGTATGTTTATGTTTGTAAGTTTCTTCACACTCGAACAGCTGAAAAGATTTCAATGAAACTTGGTACACGGGTAAACTATGTCCTGAAATAGCATACACTCACCCATAGACTTCAGTTTCTGTGCAACTGTTACTTTTTTGGTGATTAATAAAGTTTATTCTATTCTATTCTATTGTGTATGATACTTTTTATACCATTTAATACATTTTATCCCGGAAGTATACAACGTGTAACATTAAATGCGCAAAACTTTTGCTCGGAAAACAGATGGTCGATAGGGAAATTAGTATTTCTTAATCTTTTAGTTTTTCTTTCTTTTCTTTGTTCGTCTTTATTAGTTTTTCTATCTGAATATATAGACCACTAGTTTCTAATTAGTACAAATACTTAAAGGTCTCTTTAGAAAAGGGCTTTTTATTATTTAAGGAAAATCTCAATAAATAGTATTCGTAAACAGCAGAGTTTTTAGCATTTGTTATATCCCAAAATGTCAATTTATGGCAATATTGTACAGGCTATGGCAATATTGTAAAGAATGCGAGTAGTATTTTCTAGTTGCAATTGTTATGAATTATTGATTCAATTATGAATTTACCAATTATGACAAATTTTCGTGGACAATTTTGGGATTTCGTTTTTTTTACTTTTGATTACATAAATATGATCAGTAACGGGTACGTATAGAGCCCAACTTTTTTTGTACTAATTAAAAAATAGGGGTGTATAATTCTTTTTTATATGTGCTAGTCACCTAACTCCTTCTAAACAGCTTGACCATTTTGGATGGATACAAAAGTGAATATATGAGTGGGTCCCTAGATGGTTTGAAAATACAATTGGACCCCGTTCGCCTCCGTTTTATTTTTCGGACAATGTTTAAAAAAATATCACTTATCACTAATGTTCACTATTTTTTCCCCAGGTCCGTTACCTTACAGACAATACCCTGCGCTCCAACGACCGTTGGCACGTACCCATCAACTGGGTGCTCTCCACCAACCCAGACTTTTCTGACACCAGTCCTCAGAATTGGGTACCACCGAACTTCCCCGCCAGGTCTTTCGATATCCCCGGGTTGTCGAACGCCTCATGGTATATCATCAATAAGCAGCAAACTGGTCAGTATTAAAAATTAAGACTTTGTTTTAATAAATTTGAATAAACAAATGAATCCTCCGGAACGAATTTCGATCACGGTAGCAAATCAAGTACGCAGGAGATATTATAGTGCACAAGTGAGTGCGCAAACACAGGTGTACTCTTTCTTTATTCTCATAGTCCTATGGGATGGCAGTCCGATGGGACGGCAGTCCGATGGAACGGCAGTCCGATGGGACGGCAGTCCGATGGAACGGCAGTCCGATGGGACGGCAGTCCGACACGACCTGAGAGAGATTAGGCGGACCAATGACTTTACGTGCTTTCTTAGGCACGAGGGTGTCACACCACCAACTTCTAAACTCCAGGTAACAAAGTAATTCGTCATGGAAAAACCCAATAGCACTTTTTGCCCGACCCTGGGAATTGAACCTAGGACCCCACGCTCAGCAGTCGCACTTGCAACCACGAGACCAACGAAGCCGTAAAATTTAAATAATATTAATATAATATTCACACAACGCCGTCTAGTCCCAAGCTAAGCAGAGCTTGTGTTACGAGTACTAGAAAACTGATAAACATACTTAAATATATTTTCTAAATACATACATATTAAAGATAAATTAAACCCAGACACAGAAAAAATTATAGTGCTCATCACACAAACATTTGTCCTGGGTGGGAATCGAACCCATGACCTCCGACATAGCAGTCACGGCCACTGACCACTAGACCAACAGGCCAGTAAATGTAGTTCCTGCTTGAGTCTTGCCTAGAATCACTCCAAAATATAGACAAAATAATTTTCTATTCATTCTCAGGTTATTACAGAGTAAACTACGACGTCCAGAACTGGGTTGCCTTGGCCACTGCTCTCAACAACAGCCATGAGGTCATCCACCTGCTGAACCGAGCTCAGATCATAGACGATGCCTTCAACCTTGCCAGAAATGGACGATTGGTAAGAAGACCAGATTTATTGTACAATTTTTTAGGGTTCCGTATCTCAAGAGGTAAAAACGAAACCTTTATAGGATCACTTTGTAGTCCGTCCGTCTGTCTGTCTGTCAACGCAACAACGAAACGCTGAGAGTTATCGAGTTGAAAAAAAAATCATATACTTAAGTCTACAGTCCCTTGAAGCTGTAAAAAGATCAAACATAACGATGCGATAATAATACGACATGAGTTAACGGAAAAAAAAAGATACGGCCGTTTATCCTACCTAGAATCCTGACATTTGGCATGAAGCATGGACTCCTAACATGAGTATAGGAAAAAATCTGAAATCTGTAAATTTGTAGTTACGTCAAAAAAAAAACTCAAGTTTCGTAACTCAATTCGGGAACCGAACTGTTTTTATAAGTATTTTTGTACAGTACCCTTAGTGCGCGAGTCCGACTCGCACTTGCCCAGTTTTTTTTATGATAGGGTGATAGGTGCACTTGACCACTATCTCAGCTGATGGAAAGCAACGAAGTGGTCGACAATGGAGCATGCTTGCCTAGAAGTAACCTTTTTACTCTTTATTTAATGAACTCCGGTTATTATGTGGTTATCAAAAAACACAGACTCCGGCAGGGAATTCCAGTCCTTAGCTGTTCACACAGTTCATGTGTTCCCAAAATGTTTTGTGCGTATGTGTGGGATGTCCATATACCGGATATCTTTGGAGACCTTGATATGTTATAGTTTTTCTTATAGAACTAGAGAAACTAAAAAACATGTGATATCCAATCGTCTGCACTGGGTCCATGTGATGAAATACAGACCGTTCCCTTTCATAATGCGTTAGAAGTCGTCAAGTTGCAGGAAAATTATACTTACCAAACTTTCTACTTACTTACTTACTTTGTTGTGGTCAAACGCGAGCCTACCTCTATTTTTTTTTCTAAACAAGCTCTCCCATATCCAGTCTGCCGTATCAAATAGTGATCATGACTATTTTAAGCATGAGTAAATGCGCTACAAATGCAACTGTAGTGAAAAAACTAGGCAAGTGCGATTCGGACTCGCGCTATGTCCTGCGTTCAAAAATAACCCGAGTAGCTTCGAGTTGCAACCCAGAGTCGATCTTTTATAACTCGAGTAGCTACCCTAGAGTTAACCCAACTAACTCTAACTCCGAGCAGTGTAGGTTGGTGTAAGCGTTAGGATTGACAGTTGCTTGGCATTGACAGTTTAACTCTACGTTCGCGTTAAAAAATGCGAGCTTAGAGTATATACCCGATGACGTCATTAGAGTTAACTCTAATATCATTTTTGAACGCAGGGCTGAGGGTTCCGTACAAACTTACCTATATAAATAGTTCAATTCCGGAATGGAGTCTCGGAAGATTTTTCCGAATCGCAAAAAAAAAATTGTGACGTAACAAGAAATTTACAGCTTTCAGGTTTATTCCTATACTTGTACTGCAAGACCTTGCTTCATGCCAAATTTCAGGATTCTGGGTTAACGGGAAGTACCCTATGAATTTTGATTTCCTCGAGAGTGTCGAAATGTAATTTTTTTGCCACAT
This sequence comes from Mythimna pallens, assembly GCA_961205895.1. NCBI lineage: Eukaryota > Metazoa > Arthropoda > Insecta > Lepidoptera > Noctuidae > Mythimna > Mythimna pallens. The sequence continues at coordinate 23,150,750 of OY540828.1, read as the reverse complement.
AAACTGAAGTAACTTTTTTTCTCGTTAACTTACAAGTTTGATTTGTTTACAAGAGTCCGTAGATTTGAGTATATGGTTTTAATTTCAACTTGATTCCTCCATGCGTTCCCGAGATAAAGGGTCTAGACAGACCAACAGATAGACAGACAGAGAGACAGACGGATGGACAACAAAGTGATCCTATAAGGGTTCCATTTTTTCCTTTTGAGGTACGAAACCCTAAAAAGTAACATAGATATAATATGAACCAATATTATTAAACCACAACAACGTTTAAAGTTCTTTAAAATAATTTTCAATCTCCTTTTAGACATTACGCCCAGTGCACACAAAAGGTATTTCAATTCGCGGCAATAATTGGAGTGGAATAAAACAGGATTGCGGCTTGCAATATTAACTGCTGGCTTGAACAGAATAGTAACAAGATTCTGCTCCAGCCTCGCTGCAACTTGTGCTATACAAATTGCACGAGCCTGAGAGCATTGACCAAGTTTTTATGAGTAACTTGTACCCATTCTGTGGGTTTTGTTCTTGTCTCAAGTTGCTGTAGAGGTTCTTACATATTCTTGACTCATTAACTTAGAACATGGAGAGGTTTTATAATGTCTACGTAATGGTATGATAGCTTAAGCATAAGCGTAATCAGCCTTTTAATGTTCCTACTGCTGGGACACCACGCGGGCCCAGTGCGGATTGGTAAATGTCACATGTCTTCGAATTTTTGGTTCTAGGACATGCCGGTTTCCTCACGATGTTTTCCTTCACCGTTTTGAGAGCAGTGTTGATGAAATAAATTACACAAAGTAATGCTCCTGGCTGGGTTTGAACCCGCGACCTACAACTCGTAAGTCGGGGCAGTTACCACTTGGCCATCACTGCTCTCAAAGACATGATGCTCCAGGGTAATTTGCAAAATTAAAATTTCATAAAAAAAAAGTCATTCAATAGGGTTAGCTGTCCCCCCAGCCAAGTTAAAACCGTTTCGTTTCGATTCTTTTGTCGTTGATTGCCTCGAGTCGCCATGCCCCCGATTCCTTTGTACTGACGTCATTTCAACGCTCAGTCACGTGGTCAGAAAAAATAAATAGGAGGCGTGGCCTACTCGAGGCGATCAACGAAAATAGAATCGAAACGAAACGGTTGTAACTTGGCTAGGGGGGTGAACTGAGAGGGTTGTATTGATGAGTTTAATGATTATTATTTCGTAAATAATATACATATAATTTGGCACTGATGGATGAAAGAAGATTTTATGTAGAGGAGATGAGAATGTTGAGATGGATGTGTGGTTGTAACAAGAATGGATAAAGTGAGAAATAAATATATTAGAGGGAAAGTGGCACCAGTGACTGAATAGTTAAAAGGGAATTGTTTATCTTAGTATGGTCATGTGAAGAGGAGGGATGAAACGCATGTTACTAAAAGGGTTATGAGTATGCATGTTGATGGATGGAGAGGGAGATGGATGCCAAAGAAAAGATAAATGGATTGTGTAAGAATTGATATGAAAGAAAAGGGAGCTAGTGATAGCGTGATAGGTGACAGGACAGAATGGAAGAAAGAAAATGTGTTGCACCGACCCCAGGTAATATGGGACTAGAACTGGAGGATGGTGATAACAATTTGACACTCACCTGCAAAATGCAAAAAAACTTAAAAAAAAAAGAATTTCGTGGGCTACCCTGCAGTATCCCTCTTAAAAATCATGTTCACTATTTTAATCTAGATTCTCTTTTGTTTTGTTAAAAGCTTTCCCAGAGGAATAATTGTAAGTACCAGCATTTTTTTTTGTGCGATTGTTATTTTTCTTCATTTATTAACGTTGCCAGTGTCAATATTCTACACCAATATTATTACGAGTTCTTTATATAAAAAATAAAAAAAAAACATTTTAGATGTGCTTATTGCATTGAGTTTTTTGGAATGTTTTTTTTTTTATTATTTGTTTTCTTCATCTGGTAACAGCGTCTAAGAGTTGCCAGTGCCGATATTCTATAACAATATTGTTGCGAGTGCTTTACTTATTAAAATTAGTAAATGGTTTATTTGAAATAAATGCTTTGAGTCTTTAATGCGCAATTCATCACACTCTATTAGCTTTTTTAATTATTGATAGGCCTACGATAGGTTTGACCACTATCTCACCTGGTTGGTAAGCGACGATGGAGCACGCTTGCCTAGAAGTAATCTATTCACTCTTGATTTAAAGACCCCTAGGTTGTAGCTACCTAAAGGGGTGACCATATGGTTGCAAACCAACATTCAAACCAAGGTGACCTTGCTAGTTTCAATCCGTGTAGACAGCAGTTGTAAACCATGACCTTCACGCCCTTGTTTGAGATGCGCGTTTTTCCAAACTCCGAACGTGGCCACCGTAGGCGCGGGCTTGCGGACAGCGAGCAATGGGTAGCCCGCCGTCCGACCGGTAACCGTCCGGACCGAGCCCAAGTCGCAGACGGCGCGTACTGTTCCACGTGCGCCTCTGGGAGATGTCAGCAAATCGTAGGGCCCCAACAGGGTCTAAGCCTACTGGGGCCATGGGTAATGTGAAAACGGAACCCAGGGCCCTGGGACGAAAGCAACGAAGGAACAGGAGTGGGTTTTTAGTCAGTAAAAGCCTGACACTATCTCCCACCCCGCCCGAGAGCGGGACTTGTCGTTAGATGATTTTCCCACCTAAAAAAAAAAACACCTAACGTGTTGGCGCGTGGTTTACATCCATGTAGCCGCAACATAAGCCAAAGACAAAAACCAAGGTGACCTTGGTTAGAACGCTAGTTTGCAACTGTCCGGTCACCCCTTAAAAATTGAAAATTGACAACATTATTTTCTTCTCATATCATTTAAATATTCATACAGATTCCAAATAAACGGGCCGAATGAATATGCATATTCCCGACAGAAATGCTTTTATAGATACAAGTACAAGGTGCATCGAGAGATTCAATATACGAAGCTTCGCGGATTCGGAATAACATTTTAGAGTCGGATGAACGAAGACATTTTGTTAATACGAATAGATCTCTGCTACGAATTTTGGTTTGCTTTGATAGAAGCAGAATTGTAAGGGATTGAAATATAAAAGAAAGAACAACGCTTTTCTGATTGTTGTTTAATGGAGTTTCTTTATTATATTACAAATTCGCTCTTGGCGTTTGTCTGTTTATTCGATAACTTGGAGGAGTAACAACGGTTTTTGATGCGAGTTTTACTGATAAAAAGAATAATAGACCAGACCCCCAAGCCAAGTTACAGTCGTATCGTTCGCGCCGAACGCCTCGAGTAGTCAACTAAACGCTCAGCCACGTGGTCAGAACAAAGAAATCGGAGGCGTGGCCTATTCGAGGCGTTTGGCGCGAACAAAACGATTGTAACTTGGCTAAGGGGGCAGGAAGGTTTACGTATACAATTTGCGACTTGCAAAGCCAGGCGGGTTACTAGAATTATGTAAGCAAGAATAGAGTAGGTCGAGACTTGTGGATGTGTGGACTTTTAAGGTATGTGGAGTCACTAGTTCAACAGATGTGAGAAACACATAGAGAGTTAATATGACTCCCTAAACAAGGCCTACCTGGTCTTGGTCCTTACTGAATAAACTTTTGTTCGAAGCAGTTACTGTAGCCCTCGCAAAAAGGGCAACTAAAGGAATACTGTGGGTTTTAGTCAGTCAGTAAAAACTTTGACACTCCACCCAGCGCGGGAAAAGTCATATATAATTTCCCACGTAAAAAAAAAGATGTTCAAATTGGAATAAAGAAAAAATTAAGTACGTAGTGCGTATTTAGAAGTACGTAGTGAGAACATTATTTTGAGTGTACCGTCTGATTTCACCTTTACGAATATGAAGTCAGTGTATGTAATATGCATATTGTACAAAGTTGGAAGTATAGAATATGTCGGTACAGGTTATTTTTTTTTTCGGTTGGAAAATCATCCAATGACATCCCTTGCTCTTGGGCGGAGCATGAGATAGTGTCAGACTTTTACTGACTAAAAATCCACTTCTGTTCCTTCTTTGACTTCGTTCCAGGGCCCCGGGGTTCTCTTTCGCATCACCCATGGCCACAGTAGGCTTCGACCCTGCTAGGCCCCTCACGGTTTTGCTAACATCTCCTTGAGGCGCGCGTGTAACACTACGCGCCGGCGACAACTTGGGCTCGGTCTGGACGGTTACCGGATGGTCGTACGGCGAGCTACCCATTGCTCGCCGTCCACAAGCCAGCGCCTACGGTGGCCGGAAATCGGGATCGAGATCCCGGCGGCTGGGGCGTGAGGGCCTTTCACTCACGCGTGCGACCGCCTCCTTTGCTAGCATTACTGCTTCGCAGAAAGAGACGACCGCCTGCCACTCCTCCTCGCTCCGGACCATTGCCTGTACCAAGGCCCAGCGCGAGAGGTCACTGCCGCCGATTGCACCCACGAGGACACTGCGGTGCTCTACCCAGGCGGGGCACACCTCTACCGTATGCTCCACCGTACTAACGTACACCGTATACAGTCCCCAGACTAGATGTTATTCACACGGCTGCCGACAGAGAAAAGAGCCCCCCGTCTTTGCAGTCGAAACTATTGTCCGTTCAGCTTGCGCAAACGTCAGCCCAGATTTTGTTAAAGTGACGTATGATGTCAGCATCATTTTGTTTGTTCATTCGTTCTCAAGCTTCCGTAATTGACTTGACAAATATTTTTGTTATTGTTATTTCATCAAATTAATTAATGATGCGCGAGCATATCCGTAAGAAGTTGACAGCAGTATCGTCACAGCGCTAATTTGTTTTTTTATTATTTGTTTGCACACACAAAAAAAAGAATACACGAATCTAGTGAAACAATTTTCACTAGATTCGTGTATTTTTTTTTTCCATCTTTCTTGTTTGAGTACATATATATTATTTATATTGTATTTAAGTATATATTTGTATAAAATATAATGTGTTATAAACAATATGTAATACTTCATATTGCACCTACCACAATTTGTCTCTGCATCACCCAAAGGTTGACTGGTAGAAAATGCCTTAAGGCATTAAGTCCGTCTCTGTAAAGGTACAGAGACGGAGTTAATGCCTAAAAATAAATAAGTAATAAATAAATGCTATGATTTGTCTATCACCAGAGCTATGGGCACGCCTTCCGTATATCAAGTTACCTAGTGAAAGAAAAGGACTACATACCTTGGGGAGCCGCAAACCCTGCGTTTACATACCTCGATACCGTCCTCAGTTCTTCTGCCCAGTACAATTTATTCCAGGTAAAAAGCCAGTAATTTTTTTATTTTAAGTACATTTTTCATTCTTTATCATTACACACTTGATGCCAAAAGGTGGTGGTCGCTCACAATGGGCCTCATCAGAAAGCACAAAGTCACCCAAAGGGTAATGGAAAGGGCTAAGCTCGAAGTTTTCTTGCGTGATCGCATCAGGAATAAAGATATCCGCAGGAGAACCAAGGTCGCCGACACAACGCAAAGAATCGCCAACTTAAGTAGCAGTGGGCAGGGTACATTGTTTGCAGAACAGGTGACTGTTGGGGCGGAAAGGTTCTACAGTGGCGACCGCGCACCGGAAGACGCAGCCTTGGAAGGTCTCTGAGACAATGGGAGAGGTCTATATCCAACAGTGGACGTCTTTCAGCTGAAATGATGATGATGATGACACACTTGTATTTCCTGCATGGTTTAAAAAGGTTTAAAATGAAAGCTACGGTCCTGAACGTAGTTGTGTTCTTGCTAGATGGCGCTGAAGTCAAATTTTTTTGTTTACTTTGGTTTTAGTGTAAGGGAATATTACCAAGTCAAGGAAATGATACTGCTATACTTGAGATAAAAAAGTATTCCATGTCCTATTCCAGAATATAGTCTACTCTTACAAAAAGATTTTATCCATATCCGTTCAGCAGTTTAAGCGTGAGAGAGTAACAAAAATTTATAAACTTTCACAATTAAAAATAGTAACAAATGGTTAAATTTCTGTAAAATGCATTTTAAATGAATTGTTAACTTTACCAACGGTCAAATAAGTAAGTATGCTATTACTAGTATTATCCAACAAAAAAAAATTAAATGCTTAGACATTTTAGTACAATCAGTTAATATTTTTTTACTAGTGGTTAAGATAACCACAGATCAAAAAGCTGGCCCTGTGTGATCGATGTAAAATATAGATGTTATTAATAATGAACGCTTGCTAGTGAATGCTTTTCGATTGGAAACATATTGACAGTCTCCTTCTTGAGTAGCAAATACAAATAGCTTTTTAACTCTGGTGATGAAGAGCCCCCCTAGCCAAGTTACAACCGTTTCGTTTCGATTCTCTTTTCGTTGATCGCCTCGAGTAGGCCACGCCTCTGATTCTTTTATTCTGACGTTATCTTAATGCTCAGTCACATGGTCAGAACAAAGGAATAGGAGACGTGGTCAAAACAAAGGAATAGGAGGCGTGGCCGACTCGAGGTGATCAACGAAAAGAGAATCGAAACGAAACAGTTGTAACTTGGCTAGGGGGGCTGGTTAGATATCAAATATTTTTTGATATATATTCAATATTGGCTGATCATACCTTCCAATTTCTGAAACAACCATTTTTCTACTTTCAGCATTACATCCTTAACCTAACTGCTCCTCTATACGAATCACTTGGCTTCGACGCAGGTGATAATGAGGAACATGTGACTCCGTACCACAGAAACATTATTCTGGATCTAAACTGCCGACACGGTAACCCTGACTGTATCACAAAGGCTCAAGAAAAGCTGGATAGTTTCAGAAATGACCCCAGTGAGTAACTTAAAAGTTATTTTTTACCCATAGAACCTACTATACAGTAATAATAATAATATTCCACAACTATCACACAACGCCGTCTAGTCCCCAGCTAAGCAGAGCTTGTGTTATGAGTACTAGACAACTGATAAACATACTGATATATTTCTAAATACATACATGTTATAGATAAATTACACCCAGACACAGAACAAATGATCGTGCAACACTAGTCCAACAGGCCAGTCAATCAGTCGGATATATAATATGCATTAAGAGGACTATCGGACTGCATGCAAGAAAGAGATACGTAAAGGCACAATGCTTGCAATTAAGAAGCATTTTGGCGATTTACTGATAATCTATAGTTTTTATTATAAAGTTAATTTACACTTTAACGGTAAAACGTTGCTTGTTTAATAATCTGACAAAGAATTAGAATAGATTGCATGTATATTAGTCCGGTTTTTAATCGATAAAAGTAATTTTCAAAGGCATCTTCGTGTTTTTTTTCTGTCGTAATAAATTGACTGTTTTATTATATTATGAACACACTGTTTATCTAGCATTTAGCCTGAAGAATAACATAAGTTTTTTTTTATTCTGTTTACTGCAGTGGATCACATAATTTGGCGCTTTATAAAACTCGCAATGAGGATCAATCACATAATAGCAAATCAGTTTTTTACTAAGAACGTCGTATGTGTAATAATTTAGTGAGCATTTAACGTTTTCAAATTATTAAAATCCGTCAAGAAATGGTGGATTTATTAAAGTTTTCCTGAATGGCTACTTGGAAACGTGCACTCTAGCTGGACTGTTTACGATGACGTCATCTGTCATGATCCGTGCGACGAACAGCTTGATCGTATTCATTCGCCGGTGGAGACCGATCGTGAGAGATGACTTCACAGCGAGTCGCTTCATTCTCGGGTGCGTTTCTGGAACTAATACACTAAAATTGCTGTATCTTCGTCATTTTTGGTTTCATTTAAATAATTTCTTCACAGTGTTTACTGTTTTTTTACGCTATAGGTAAGTCTGTGTACTCCACAAAAATCATGAATGATCCTCTTTGGGCTATTATAATGAATACTGTACATCAACCAAACTTGCGGGCCAGCAAGCTCTCCCAGACCGACAATGCTCTGCGCTCATTCCCCAGGTCTAAATCGTACTATGCATATTTCACATGAAAAGACATTTACTTTTATAGGTAATAAACATGCTTAATTGTTCTTTTGTCATATTAATTCAAGAATCGCAGGCAGTACTTTGATGCGTAATAGCGAGTATTGTTCCGACGCGAGAGAAAGAGACAGAATTATTCGTAATTGACTGCCTGATCCTGTTTTGCAACGGAACCATACTATGTTATAGTACGATCCCTACAAATACTTTAGGGCTGAAACTGCTCGTCCGCGACGGGGAGCCGTCGCGTGACAAATCGCGTATGTTCACACGGAAAGTCCCCGCCGCGGATACCTATGGGGATTGAAGAGCTAAACCAGATGGAGTACCAAGTCTCAAACATACGACCCTAGTGAATAAGATACGAAAACACTCGATGGGCCAAACCGACGCAACTTAAAGGGTTAACCAAAAGCATACATTTCTTAAATTACTACACAGCTCAGCGCCTGAATCCGGATATCCAGACCCTAGTATACTGCTCGGGGCTTCGAGGTGGTAGCGCCGAAAACTTCAACTTCCTCTGGGAGTTGTACTTAGCCAGCCAAGACTCCAGCGAGCAGTCTATCCTGTTGAATGCTATGGGATGCACTTCTAATGAAGAAAGACGTACTTTGTAAGTAAATTTAATAGGCAGAGTTGCCCAAACGTTCACGTATCAATAAAACATGAACATTTTTGCGAAGACGAAGCATTGGAAGGCCTGCCACAAGGTAGACCGGTGACCTGGTGGGGGTCGCAGTAATTCGATGGATGTGAGACATACAGGACCGTTCGTTGTGGCGATATTTGAAGAAGGCCTATGTCCAACAGTGGACATCTTTAGACTGAAATAATGATGATGATTATTACGGAAAAATAGGGTGTTTTTTGTGTTATATTACTACTTTTTATTACTATTTGGGCAAATACGCTTTGCAGTTGTTGTTTTGAATATCGTTATTTTTCCGTTGTTGTGTAAAACCGTAGAAATTAATTATGACATAAGTATTATTATCATTTTTTGAGGTTGAGAAATCATCTTATATAACTTGTCCTGCTTTGAATGAAGCAAAAAAGCAGTCAGACTTTTCGACTAAAACCCACCCATGTTTCTTTCTGCCCTCACTTCTATGAGGGCTATGGAATTGTTGTATGTGTAAGAAATTTGGCTGGTAAGTAATTAACCTTCAGTCACCTATCCATATACTAATTTATTCGTCTGATATAGACAAAAAGTTTATTCTATTCCATTCGATTGTATAGAATAATTTTGCAAACACTTTATAAGCAAGTATTCATACAAAATTTATTTTGTATCTAAGGCTCAAAAATATAACCATAACTTCATGCACACCTAAAAATAGGAACATTCGTTTGCTTTGACGAAAAATAATATTAGAAAGAACTAGGTATGATATCTTACACTTTATCTTGCAGATACTAAAAGATTATCACCAATACTAGATAAAGCATTTACCATAATACAATACGTTGGTAACTTTACCGTCAATAAAATGAAATCTGATTTTGAAGTTAGGATAAGATACATATTTTGGTAACTAATACAATCAAATCAAATGGTTCAGAGTTACTGACACATACATTATTTTTGTAAAACCTATAAGTAAATTATATACATAACAGCATTGAGACAAATAAAATGCTTTTATGGTTTGATCAAATTAATGGTTTAAGAAGATTTAGTGGATGGACAAACAGATGTAGATATCGACTTTATTATATACTATATCATGATGATAATGATTATGCAGATTATTCAGTCTATGACCAGTGCGTGTTGCCAGTGATGACATATGGTCGCTTAAAGTGGACCCCATCAAAAGGCTTGCAGTCACCCAAAGGGCTATGCTTGGAGTTTCCTTGCGTGATCGCATAAAGAATGAAGATATCCGCAGGAGAACCAAGGTCGCCGACATAGCCCGAAGAATCGCCAAACAAAAATGGCAGTGGACAGGTCACATTGCTCGTAGAACGGATGGTCATATGGAGCCGAAAGGTTCCTGTAGTGGCGACCGCGCACCGGAAAACGCAGCGTCGGAAGGCCTTCCACAAGGTGGACCGACGACCTGGTGAGAGTCGTGGGAATGCGATGGATGCGAGACGCACAGGATCGGTCGTTGTGAAGACGCTTGGGGGAGGTCTATGTCCAACAGTGGACGTCTTTCGGCTGAAATTATGAATGATTATGCACCTTTGGTCCCGATGTTTCTACTTCCAGTGGACCTGTTGATGTAATAACCTTACTTTTCTGTCCGCCAGCTACATGAACCAGGTTATTAGTGACTCATCTCCAGTGAGGGAGCAGGACCGACATACTATCTTGGTCTCGGTAACCAACGCAGGCCCCAATAGCACGGAGGCAGCCTTAGATTTCGTCATTAAAAACTTTGCTGAAATCCAACCCAGGTAAAAAAATATTTATAATATATTTTAAAAACAATATTCATTTATTTTAAAATAAATTTAGTGAAGAAAATAATTTCACTAGTTTTAAGGTTATAGTGTAAGTATTCAATGCTACAAAGCATTTGTTAAACTTTGCCCGACACTAAGAAATACTCCTGTATCGTGGGTGAATTCACAAATATATAAACTCAGATACATTAGGCACCTAGTCCCAGAACAATTATCTATAGGACATGCAAATATTTGTCCCTTGTGGGAATCAAACCCGCAAATCTCAGCTCAGCAGTCGATCGCTCAACCACTGCTCTAATTGTACCGTCAAACATTGGAAGCTGCCTCATGCACGTTAGCCCAGGAATCGAATATTCCCGGGTTTTCCGTTTGGAATATCTCAGCAGCAAGCCAAAAACCAAATTTGAACCCGATTGATGATTTGCCCCTAGTTACATGTTACTAAAACATATCTGCCCCCCTAGCCAAGTTACAACCGTTTCGTTTCGATTCTCTTTTCGTTGATCGGCTCGATTAGGCCATGCCTTCGATTCTTTTATTCTGACGTCATCTTAACGCTCAGTCACGTGGTCAGAACAAAGGAATATGGGTCGTAGCCGACTCGAGGCGATCAACGAAAAGTGAATCAAAACGAAACGGCTGTAACTTGGTTAGGGGGGCTGGAAATCTGTGTGTATTAAGAACTTAAGTACCTCTGTCCAACCGTTTCAGGAATGCACAACAAAAGTTACAAAACCAATATTTTATTACAGAGTGCAAGGTCTGACCGGCACCACCAACATTTTGAACGCTTTTGCCAGGAGACTTACAAGTGAATCACATTACAAAAAGGTACGTAGATATTCCTCAAATGTAGAAAATGTTAAATAATGTAATGTGTAATGTTATATGAATTATTTTGTCTCATCAACATAAGCAATGCAGTTTCAACGTTAATAGAAAAGTCTAAAGTGTGAATGTCAAAGTGAAAAGATGAATGGATTGTGTGAAGATGAAAAACTGAAAGCACTTAAAACGGAAACAGAACAATAAGATGACGTATTTAAAGGGATAGAATTTAGAGCCTGAAATTAATTTGACATAACAAACTGTTATTATTATATGGGCTCCCATTTGATCACCACTTTACCTGACGGTAAGCGATGATGCGGCAAACGATGGAGCACGCTTGCTTAGAAATAACCTATTCACTCTTGCCTTAAAGATCTTTAGGTTATAGCCCTCAGGGAACACAAAAAAATCTTGGTTTAATCTTCTTATAATGAATATTTAAGGTATAATTATTATTTAATATAGCTATTGTCTGGCTCAATGTTTATTTGTCCGAATTTACTATGACATACTTTTAAAATTGTAGAATGTATTTGGCACAATTACATTTGGCAAAGTTAAAAACGCGCATTTTTAATTTAGTTTAGGTATCAAAACTCTTATTTAGAGCGACGATTATTTAGAAAGAAAGAAAGAAAACACGTTTATTCGTACTTCACACATACAATTGGAATAGAAAAAGTACGAAAGTATGAAAAGAATAACTTTAAAATCTGTACAAGGCCAAAAAAGATATTTAAAATGTTTTGAAATTTGGTACGGGTATTAAAAACTAACCATCAAGATTGTGCCAAATAGAGGGAACCCTATAAAGGCAAGTGAATCATCGATACGACAAAGAGAGGATGAACGAAAAAGTAATACTTCAGTTGCTGATTAAAAATAATCTTATATATTTCGTCGTTACCTAACAGTCTTAGCACATTAATTTTTTTCACTCCTACATCACCATCCATGTTCATTTTTTTTTGCTTTTCCTCAGATCGACGAAATGGTCAACCTTCACCAAGGCATATTTACGGCTGGAGAGTTGGCTTCCATTAGTGGCATCAGGGAGAATATCCAAGCCTCCATTACATGGAGTAAGCAGAATGCTGAGGTCGTGGAGTCGTGGCTCACTGACAACTACGGTAGCAGCAGTGCTCCCGCCCTTGTATCTAGCCTCATTATCCTAATTTCCATCGTGGTTACGATATTCAATTATTAATATGTTTAATTATTCCACTTACGTTTTAGATATCTTTTTTACTATCAGAATTTTCTTTGTTGAATCAGCCTAGATCAAAGATTTTTCAATATACTTACTCAAAAACCCTTTTGTTTTTTTTTTTTGCACGCAATGTACTGTTTTTTGCACTAATGCGGAAAAGTGCGCGTGCTCGCCCCCGCTACAATTTATTACATGTATCATATCAAGCTGGGCGGGCGTCAACCCCCGTTTATTTATGTCCTCGTAAGTGTATTGAAAAACGTTGTTTAATACACGTGGAAATTTGTCACTGCAGCCCTTGGCTCTATAAAACCCTCGCTTACGTGTCAGGTGAATACTGCCTCTGATGCAATGACAAACTTTCTCCACTTGTATCAAAATAGTGCATTTTAACATATTCATTATTTATTGGTATTTAAAAACTATTGTCTTTGTATTAACTTTATGTATGTAGACTTGAAACTGTTATTAAATGTTTGTTATTGATAGAATACAATATTTTCAGAGCATAATTGTGATACAAAGTTCAGAGTATATTTTTGGAAGAAGCTTTTTTAATGTGTATATAAAAGTATAATATAAGTGCAACAAGTGTAAAAAAACTGAAAGGACGAAACGAAACTTTAGGTTCATTGTTAAAATAAGAATTTTTAAAACTAAATAAGTATTTATTAAAAAAGAAATTTGTATTTTTTTTACCCAATTGATAATTATCAATATTTGTTACAAAAATATTTTTTTTTTAAAGTTGTTTTTTTTTTACACACCACTTTAAAATAATTTACTTAATGTAATATTGAAGACATTTTACTAACAGAACCCATTCCAGTATAAGCAAAAATTAAGGATATAAATGATAAATGATATTTATTTTGGAAATAGTTAAAAAAAAAAAACACTTTTACAAGTCAACTTTTTTCTCGTCAGTTTATACCAGATGAGGCCGGTATTTCTCACTGACTACCCTGAATAGAAACACTGTATTAAACTCAGAGGTCCAATTCTCTTGTAAAGTCCATACAGTAAACATGTCGTGGGCTTGCGGACGGCGAGCAATGTCCGACCGTCCGGTAACCGTTCGGACCGTGTCCAAGTCGTCGACGGCGCGTAGTGTTCCACGCGCGCTTCACGGAACTGTCAGCAACCGTAGGGGCCCAACAGGGTCAAAGCCTACAGGGGCCCTAGAACAATGGCAAAGAAGGAACAGGAGTGGGTTTTTAGTCAGTAGAAGTCTGACACACCCTCCCGTCCGTCCAAAAGCGGGAAATGTCATTAGATGATTTTTCCACCAGTAAAAAAATACAGTAAGCATGTAATGGTCAAATCAAATGAGAACCATGCAGATTAGTGTCTCAGGTCTTTTGAGGAAAGAACCGCACAAATTTAAGTGGACCTGTCCAGTGCTAGCATTATTTTGTCAGTATTTGTGTAGCTTAAACTCAGGACTACTAAGGAGCTCAACGACTTGACGAACGATGCCAAATATAAAAATGATCTTAGTTTTGCAAAACACTAAAGTAGGTATATCGATTACTCATTTAGATACACTTGAATCATACATCCATCTTTCCTAAAATATAATGCATCAACAAACCCCAAATTTATCCAGGCACTTGAAAATTTCATACAGTTCTGAATCATTTTGGAGCTCTGTAATCTAATACTACATTGCTCAATAAAGATAATCATGGTGACGATTCGAATTTTTGTACACTTGAGGCGCAAATTATGGTAACAATGGTGAAATATTTTTTATTACCTTTACAACGTAGGTGGAACTATAATTTATACGTAGGTAGACCGGTAGACTAACAAAAGCTTTGTTAGTATTAGTATTTCAATTTATTTATTACGTTTCATTTAGGTTTTGAGAGACGCTGAGAGCTTATATTTGTTTTTTCGCTCCCAGACATAATCTCAAATTAATACGACCGTGGACTGAATTTCTACAGAAGTCTTCTGTTTACAAGCCCTGACTTTAGTACCTGCTAGGAAGATGCAAAACAATCCAAAGGTTTTTTTTTTATAAAATAAACATAAACTGCAATAATAATAATTGAATTTGCAGTTTACTAGGAAATAACACAATACTATTAAATTAAACATTTAATAACTATTTATAATAAAACTACATACATATAGACATCTTTAATTCGGTAAAGAGTGAGCCAGCATTCTGGATACGCTGTGTCGATTACTGGGAAAGAAATATCTTTGAGAAGATGACGTGTGTTCTGGTTCCATGATGTAAGAACAAGTTTCAACCCCAACCAGCTCAAAACAGTAATTACCGTGAAGTTATTTGTGCCATTTGAGAACTTTAACTGAACTTAACTGAATAATTACCACCACGCATGACGAAAATCTCGTGAGTGCCAAGAAAAATATAAAAATCAAATATCTTGTATTGGCTCACGAGATTGTCAAGATGTACGATGTGGACCAAGTGATCCTTGTTCTGATAATCGTATTAACCACTGGTTTAATAGCCACAAACCCCGACCAATATCTTTGGAGGCTTGTTAGTTCTCTCTGGAGCTGTAACTGCCAATTGTTTGGACTCTGTTCCCGATACCAATGGGTAATTGGTATCGGGAACAGATGGTACAGATGGTGGTAATTTATGTTTTTCTTTTTAATTATTATTTTTGTATTAATGTGTTCTAAAAAATTATATTTTTCAAAGTATTAAATATATAAAAAGAATGAATGAACGAACTAAATTAATTTTAATTTAAAAATAAATGGGCAAAATACCGTTGGCAAAAAATTGTTGTGTATAAGAAGTGGGTTACTAATCTTGCAACGCGCTGTAAATAATTTATCTTTGTGATTTCAATGCCTATAGATCAATTTTGGTACACATGTCTAGTTTAAGAGTAAATCTGATCAGTGTTTTATAGGTCAACGAAGTAAACGCATTGGAGAAAAATCAATGATAAGTTGACCATCATATATGTAATCAAAATGGATAGAAGTAGTTTTGTGTTTCTTAATATAATGGTGTTAGTTTTAAGTAAACCTGTGGATATTAATAATTTAAGAAGAGAAGAAATAGTTACATTTGTTGCTGAAGAAGATAACTTAGAAATGGTTAATGAAACTCAGAAATTAATAAATAATGTGGTACAAGTCCGGAATCAAATTCGTCCTGGAATGGATATTTCTGCATATGTTATAGAACTAGAGGTTGATGTTGATGGAGAGGAATTTAATGGAAAAGTAATAATTACAGTTTCTACTGACACCTCGACAAGAGATGATCCAGTCAAGTTCTATGTTGAAGATTTGGTTGTTAACTCAGTCGTCTACACAATTTTTCAAGGACCCAATGTCCATGAAGCTGACTTTGATGTAGATGATGGTATTCTAGAGATAGAACCTGGAATACCTGCTTCATCTTACACGTTTACTATTGAATACTCTGGATCTTTGACAGTGGGTGGAAAAGGGTTGTACCTCGGATATTATGGTGAAAAGTAAGTAATATTTGATGAATTAAGTAATTATTTTTTAAATATTACCCATCGATAGGTCATGGTTTTCTTACTTGAGATTATGGGTTCAAATAGGTACAAGAAAGAATGTGAAATTTATGGTTCATGATGTATCGATGAATGAAATACTGTGAAGAATTCTTAAATTTTGAGAGAAGAGATCTTTGATGTGCATTGGACCGTTTAGATGAATTAATAAAGCTTTTCATTTTTTGCACAATGATTCATTACAATAATAAATAATATTTAACACATAATGATCACTGATAATGCAATTCGTTTTTTGTTCCATTTTATTACGATTACATTATATTTATTAATATTATTCAAAGTATTAAAAAAATAATATTATTGAATCAAAATGATGCAGTAACTCCTCTCAGGTAATAGGCCTCCTTCAGAGCTTGCTTTTGGTCCTTATACTGTGATACTTTTAGTTAGTCCTAACAAGCTGTTTGCATGATCGGCCATGCCAGTGAGTGGTCAGCCTCTTTATTTATCTTTGTGGCCTTCCTCGCTGTGGATAGTTAATGATTAGTAAATTAATGTCTGTAGAGTATTTTATGACAGCAATATGTATACAGTTATTAATTAAACCAAACTATATAAACTGCAGTTCGTGCGTTCTATAGCGCAATAGTGTAAGCCCACAAAAGTTGTACCCGTTTATGTATCTCACTTCTTTGTAGACCACTGTCGGGTGAAAAACAAATAATTCTAAATATTCTTTTTTCGTGTGTTCGACTGAAATTTTGTCCGACTTCTATTATGTAGCCACCTGTAACTTTGTCTAAGGTGAAGATCAAAGGAGATGTCAGGAAAGGAGGTTATGCATATCCTGTATAGGAACTCCATACTATCACTGATTGAAATTGGTCAAAGATATCGACGGTTGAAAGGTTAGCCTTTCAACTGTCGATATCCTTTTTGGCCAAATTGTTTTTAAACGGCCAATCTGAGCCCATAATTGGTTTAGAGGTTTCCAGATTGGCCACTGCAGTTTATATCCAGGTAGTAGATATTCTGCCAGAGAGATGAAGAGACGAGGAGGGATATCTGTTCCTCCATAGTTCAGCTGTCTAGTCCGAAACACTGTTCGTAAATCTTATGATGAAGTCAAAGCTTAGTTGTTTTATAGAGATAACACTGCTAGATAAGAGTCGTCTAAATACGCAGTGACTTTCAAACACGGAAATGTCCGTTGTACTTTCTTTATTATTAGTCATCGATAAACATACAACAGACTAATATTGTAATTGCAAAAATCTGAATAATTGATAATCAGACTCTAAAGGTGTTCTTCTAACTAGATGTTAATAATTTCGCCCCATTTTACATAAGTTTTAGGTAAATATAACAATCTGAGAGGGTGGTTGGCACAGTGATTGAGCGATTAGCTGCTGCGCTGCATTACGCAGATGAAATTCCCAGAACAAATAATTGTATGAAAGAAAGAAAAACATTTTATTTGTGGCATATAATAATAAGATTAATAATAATAATAAATTTTTATTCAATAACGTTTACAAAAAATTAACAAAAAGCCAACAGTGATAAGGTTTCCCATATGTAATTACAGTTCCTAGAAAAAAAAATATACTAAAGCTAAAATATTAGTAAAGGTGCAATTAATCGTGGTTCGGAACAGCAATGTTTAACAGTGGACATATCGACGCAATCTTAGGATTAACTTACTTGAATCATAAATATTCGATAAAGAAATATGTGCCAAAAGCTCAGCATAATGCCTTAACCACACGAATAGTGTGATGAGTCCACAACGCTGGTTTTCAGCGTGGGCCAGGTATGGCCTACTGATGGTTGTTCTAGGTGTCTTGTGTATATGAATTTACATATTTATGTTCGGACTCACGACACAGGAGTAATTGTTAGCGTGGGGCAACCTTATCTTAAAGAAAAAATAAAATAAATTTTAGGTATGTACACCTATAGGTATGTTCGGCTAGTGCATATATTGTATGTACCCACAAAATACTGACCAATTAACTGGCAATCCTTTTGCTAGCTTTATTATAATCTGTATATATAAAAGAAGAAACTGACTGACTGACAAATCAACAGCCGAAACTACAGGGACTAGGAACGTGAAATTTTGCACAAGGTGTCCTTTTATGACGTAGGCGAGCATTAAGAGAGGATTTTCCAAAATTCACACCATAAGGGGGTAAAACGAGGGTCCAAAGTTTGTATAGAGAAACCTATTTTAACGCGGGCGAAGCCGCTGGCAGAAGCTAGTATATCATAGTCTATTTATCGCAGTTCACTTTATACATCTTTTACCAAGCGTTTGATTTGCTAGAAGTAATTGGGATTCACAAAATTCGAGTCGAAAGTAAATTCTTATTAATGTCGACCGCTGGCAGTTTGAGACCAGTTCATTGATAAACAGCTTAATAATTGCAGTACATTGCGTACATCCAGGGACTGGGACAATTTGCCTGCAGCGATCTTCTCGTCCGATTATAATTTAGTTGTCTTCAAGGTTAGAGTGAATAGGTCAAAGTTAACTAGTGAGATTCACTATCATAGATAGCATTACTGCTTACCATCAGGTGTGATCGTAGTCAAGCACTAGTTAATTTGTTTCTTTATTATATCAAAATACTTGCCCAAAAACTAAGACGAAAGAAAATAAAAGAAAAATAAATAAATACAACTGACTATGAAAATTGTTGGTTGTAATATTCTAGAAATGCACTCTAATGGAATTCTCATTACTACGTTTTTGTGACAATGACTAATAAATTATCACAAACAGTTTTTTTTCTGCGCATTGACAGTTTACATTATCTCAATATGTAACGATAACTTTATATTTCCAACAAGTCTGAAATACCATCTTGAATTTTATCTTTTTAAACCTAGTTGAGACATTATCGGAACCATCTCATATCTTATGAGAAGTTTTTACGATTAAATTTTTATGTCTTTCTCAACGTCCCATTTCTTCCAAGACAGTACGGTGAAACGACGCATGGGAGTGTGGGGAGTGAAGTGACCGGCCATTAAAAACTCATTAAAAATGGTTCGGACTAGGCTCAAGTGGAAGTGTATCTTCTTTTCATCTATAATCCTCTTAAACGTGTTCACAAAGTCGTTACCGATAAACACGCAACCCCCTTCCCTCATGAATTCAGACACCAGTTTTAAAAAATTGGAAACTCCCATTGTGATCGAACCTATACAAGGTTTCCCCGAAACAAATAGTGAAACAATAGTTGATAACAAAAATGTGACGTTTATGGGAGTGCCAGTGAATGTAAATCGTGATTTGTTCAGACAAAATGTTAGACCAGGACAAACAGTACGGAGTTATGCATTGGAAATCACAGTAAACGGGGATTCATTCGAAGGGCGTGCTGTTCTTGATGTTTTTTTATCTAGGGATACAAGGGACGATGATATAGTCCTAAATGTTGATGGTCTAGTTGTTAGCTCTGTGAAAACAGGATTGTTTTCAATTGCAAACGCTGTTGACGCCAATTTTAATGTTGACGGTCAAGAATTATCCATCTCTCCGGCGAATTCGGGACAATCATTTTTTGTCATTATAGAATATAGTGGATCACTAGCGAGCAATGGACTTGGACTTTACATAGGACAATATCATCAAGAGTAATTACTTTTTTATTATTTTATATATATTAAATCACAGGCCAGTTAACAATACAGGCATACTTTTCAATAGTATTATGACTTCTACCTGACAATAAATTCAGTAACTGTGTATTTTAACAGTAACCTCAAATCTGGTAAAAGTGAAATAAATATATTATAATTGAAATTCAATTTTTGCCTGCAGAATTGGAGTTTTTGTATGGTGTAATACTTGATAACTGTTAATTTTCTTTCTCTGATATAATATTTAATGTTACGATTGAAACCAGGCTGATTAAATTGGAACGAAGCCTGCATGAGAAAATATAGTGCATGTCATACACATGTCTATTGTTTTAATAATAATAATCAATTTATTTCAGGCAACATGTACCCATATCATAAATACCATATAGACTAACATACATAATTACTTATAATAAATCATTTTGTTAGTAAACATAATTTAAAACTATGTTAGTAACACTTCACTTCGCACTATTCGTCTTGGTGCTGTCCTGTGGTATTTGTCCGCGGAAGCAACGGAACACCACACCCTGTGGCCAAAAGTCTTCGTCCATAACAAGGTGTAGAAAACAGTTCGGTACTCGCACCACAAATGCCTTAAAATTGTCATTCCGGTGCGACTCCAGCAACTGCACCCTCAGTGTGTAATTCAACTTTTGGAGCACATAATCGACGATGTCCTCCACCTTTGTGGTGTACTTTGTGGTGTGTGTAGCGGGAGATATTTAATGATTAGGAAGTCACCCAACCAATTGCGCCAGTTTGCATTATTTGATAAAAGTTGACAAGTCCGAGTAAATTTACCTACGTCACTAAAACTTACATCAAAATCAACAAAAGCCTAAGCAAAGATTTTTCAATTAAGCGGATGTGCGTAATTTCTTTTCCATACGATATCCGCTTCAATTTGATTAGTTTTAAATGTAGGTAAATACTAATCATTCTCCTTTACAAGACTGGTTTGGAACCAGTTAGGTGCACGTTATAAAAATAAGTCACTAGAAGTTCCAATTAAAATGAATTATTTGAATTGTGTTAAGATATTTATTTTCACGGTGGTAACGGCCCCGACTTACAAGTTGTAGGTTGCGGGTTCAAACCCAGCCAGGCACATGATTACTTTGTGTAATTTATTTCATCACCACTACTCTCAAAACGGTGAAGAAAAACATCATAAGGAAATCGGCATGTCCTAGAATCAAAAATTAGAAGACATGTGACATCCACGATAGGATTACGGCCCATTCCCTCTCATAGAGACGAGGCCTGAGCTCCAACAGTTACAACATTATAAGGCCAACTATGCTATGTCGGTAAGGAGGGAGGTTCCTGCACCAGATTTGTGAGGAAGAAACGCCCGGGTGTCGCCATTGTGTGGACCGCCCGGAGGACACGGTGGAGCACACGGTGGAGGTGTGCCCCGCTTGGGTAGAGCAATGCCGTGTCCTCGCGGAGGTGATCGGTGGCGGCGATCTCTCCCGCCGGGCCTTGGTACAGGCCATGGTCTGGAGCGAGGAGGAGTGGCAGGCGGTCGCCTCCTTCTGCGAAGCAGTAATGCTAGCACGCAGAATGGTAGGAGGTTGCATGTGCACGCGCGAGGGAGCGATCCTCACGCCCCAGCCGCCGGGATGTCAATCCTGATTTCGGGCCACCATAGGCGCGGGCTTGCGGACGGCGAGCAATTGGTTGCTCGCCGTTCGACCGTCCGGTAACCGTCCAAACCAAGCCCAAGTCGTCGACGGCCGTATTGTTCCACGCGCGCCTCAAGGAGATGTCAGCAAACCATAGGGGCTCATCAAGGTCGAAACCTACTGGGGCCGTGGGTAGTGTGAAAGTGAAACCCTGGGCTATGGGACGAAGGCAAAGAGGGAACAGGAGTGGGTTTAAAGTCAGTAAAACTCTGACACACCCTCACGTTCTCCCCAAGGGCGGAAGATGTCCTTGGATAATGTTCCCAATCAATTAAAAAAGAGATAATTTAAAAAGTACATATATATCCTAATGATCCTTGCTGACAAATTCCATTATAGGCAAACATTCAATCGTCAGATAACATTTGTCTGATGAATAAATATAGTGGCTTAACATGTTTTTTCTTAAAGCAGTCGAAATTTCTATTTAGATAAATTTAATCTTAAGATTAATCTGTCCTAAATAATCGCCCAGATAAGACTTCAGACCCTAAATTCAAGAAGTCGATAAAAAAAAATGATGATAAGACGATGATGATGATAAGACCAAACATAAGTAGTCATCGTCAAAAAAAGAATCCTACGAATAAGCTGTTTATACTGTTTGTTCACTTAGATATAGAATATTAATAATAAACAAAGTTTTAATAGATGTCAGTTTTCGGGAAATATTTTCCGGTCATTTTCCGGGAAAAAAATGTAAGCCTTGCCCTGGCAATTATGAATGAAACAAATAAAAATTCTGCCAATTCAGTCGAACCGTTTTCAAATAATGACTTTCACACTTGCGACAATAAATTTTTATTTATTTTACTACTAGCTTTTATTTTAATACTAGCTGTATTTGTTTTATACCACGTGAAATCGTACACTTAGTTTAAGCATTTTGATACGTTTTGGTGTTTTAATTACCGTAAAAAAATCCAAATCTGTGCTGGCTTAGTGGTAATGGCCCCGATTTACGAGTCGTAAGTCACGGGTTCAAACACAGCTAGACGCTTTACTTTGTGTAATGTTTTTATTCACCTCTGCTGTATAAACTATGAAGGAAAAATCTTAAGACAAAACTTCGAAGAAATGTGACATTCACCAATCTGCACTGAACCTGTGGGGTAGATTAAGGGCCATTTCCTCCTATAGAGAGGAGGTTTGAATCTTAGTAAGAAAGAAAGAAAACATTTATTTGATACTCGCACAGGACAAACAACAATAAATTAAAAATTAACTACTTTATCTATAAATACTTAATTTATAATAAAAAAAAAGAAAACAATATTAAAAGATAAAAATAAAAGACTTGTGCGAGGCCAAAAGGCTCCTAGCTCAGCATATGCTGCGATATTTAACAAAAAATATAATAACGCAGCGCTGATATTATGATAGGGCCTGGTGATGCCACGGACACATTCACAAAACACAGAGACGGAAAAGATAATTAATTATATAGAGAATAAAAGAATAAAATAAAATATACTAAACATATAAACAATTCTATTAAACTTCAAAAAAGTGTTTATTAAAAGTACTATTTGAACCATTCATACGCCCAAGCCTTTTTTGTTTATTTATGATAGGTTCGCGCTTGACTATCTACGACTATGACTATCTCACCTGATGGATAGCGACGATACGGTCGACGACGGAGCGCACTTACCTAGAAGTAACCTATTCACTCTCGACTTAAAGATGCCTGGGTTGTAGCCATCAGGAAACACGAATTCCGCCAAGGAATTCCACTCCTTCTGCTGTACGCACAATGAATGTGTTCCCAAAACGTTTCGTTGCGTGCTGGTGGTCCGATGATGGAACGGGCTAGGTGGAAATAGGTTATGCAATTCCGACGCACACTCCCCGAAACCCGCTCCGTTAACATTTTTCTATAGCAGACAAACGAATGGAAAAGTTAGTAGTGGGAACATAAGACGAGTTATCCTAAAAGAATCTAGAGTAAAAATAATATCGGCCTGAAACTTGTCAAGATTATAGTCATAATTGCCATCATCATTTCAGCCAAAAGACGTTCACTGTTGGACATAGGCCTCCCCCAAGCGTCTCCACAACGACTGATCCTGTGTGTCTCGCATTCACCGCATTTCCGCAACTGTCACCAGGTCGTCGGTCCTCCTTGTGGAAGGCCGCGTTTTCCGGGGCGCGGTCGCCACTCTAGAACCTTTCGGCCACATCGACCATCCGTTCTACGAGCAATGTGGCCTGCTCACTGCCAATTTAGTTTGGCGATTTTTGATTACATATAAATAATATATTCTTATTATATTATTTAAATCATAATACATATTACTACACATACACACACACACTCACATATTTTTATTATTTTTTATACTTATAATTTGTAAGTCCTAAATTAGCGCCTTGTTCCACCAAATAAAATGTTTTTCTTTTTTCTTTCTTTCTATATTATTATTTTCTTCTCCTAAACCGTTTTTTATAATTTTTAGCTCTTACGTAGCTATGAACCTGCACCCAACTTACGCAAGACGCGTTTTTCCCTGTATGGACGAGCCCACCGAGGTGTCAATTACGACTTTCACGTTCAACAACCTGGACTACACACATTTAATATCGAATTCTCATCTAGAAGAAAACAGCCTGTAAGTACAACCTACTATTTTTAAAACTATAATTTGTTGGTTACCTAGGAGGACATTTTAAGGGTTAAAAACTTTACTTTCTCCGCCCATGGCATGATATTTTCATTGCAAATATGTTTCTTTTTTTTGACGGTTTGAAGTTAATAAATACCAACCAACCAACCAACCAACTAACCAACCAACCAACCAACCAACCAACCAACCAACCAACCAACCAACCAACTACCAACCAACCAACCAACCACCAACCCACTAACCAACTATGGACTTTGTCCGAAATATAAGTTATTTTATTTTTATTAAGTAACTTCTCCAGCTCTGGGTGGAACGTGGAATGTCAGACTTTTACTGACTAAAATGCACTCGTGTTCCTTCAGTAGCCTTTAGCGTTCCAGAGCCACGGTAACTATTTTAAACATTCTTGCAGCAGTGGCAGAATGTTGTCACGACCCTTGTGGCAGAATATTTTACTGGATGTGAATGCATTACATATTACCGAGTGGTAACGGTCCCGACTTACAAGTTGTAGGTTGCGGGTTCAAACCCAACCAGGCGCATTATTTTGTGTAATTTATGAAGGAAAATACGCCATGTCCTAGAACAAAAAATTCGAAGACATGTGACATCCACCAACCCGCACTGGGCCCGCGTGGTGGATTACGGCCCATTCCCTCTCCTAGAAAGGAGGCCTGAGTCCCAACAGTGGGAACATTATAAGGCCGACTATGCTATGAATGCATTAAATGAGCCTTTGTGTCCTTTCGATGCACCTAAAGGTTGAATTACAAATTGGTCAATTGGTATGGTTTTAAAAATGATGCTAGTTAGCCTAAGTGATTCCTTATATAATTTTATTGACTTTTCAGAACCCAATTCCGCCCACTGTCACAATCACCACATCTATGGGGAATGGTTGCTCACAACTTTGTCAACATCAACATACCAATTGCAAACGTTTTGTTATATGGAAGAGCTGGAATCTCCAATCAGGAAGCAATAGCTTCATTAGCTATTAACTCTTTTTACGCAAACTTGAATGAATGGACTAACAAGTTGTACACAGAAATCATTCTACATCAAGATGGTAGAATGAATATCATGGCGCTTCCAGACGTGTCAACAGATTGGCATTCTTTATCGATAGTTGGAATATGGTGAGTCTTCGCAGATTTCACATACGGAAGGGTCATCGACACACAAATTGATAATTATGATGACCCCCGCGATTATGTTGTCCGCCTTTGTACCTTTATGTTGCATGAAGTTTTAATAAATAAATAAATAGATTAATAAATAAATAAATAAATAAATAAATAAATAAATAAATAAATAAATAAATAAATAAATAAATAAATAAATAAATAAATAAATAAATAAATAAATAAATAAATAAATAAATAAATAAATAAATATTAATTAAATAAATAAATAAATAAATAAATAATAAATAAATGAGTTTAGAATAATTATGACTGTGGACATCTCAGCGTTTACATTAATTCTCCAATTTCAATTCCATGGAGTTTCTTGCCGGTTCTTCTCCATAGGAAACGACCAATTTGGAACCATGCACTAGCTTCTGACGTTTTATAAGTGCCCATGTAGGCCTACGTGAAATAAAAAATTTTTGACTTGACTTGACTTGAATTCCTAACTCTTACGTTGTTTTCTGGTGTTAATTTTACTTTAAACTGCAATATCTAACCCAATAATATAGTTCATGAAAAAAGTAAATTATTAACTTTTTAATTAGGTTCGTATTTCTGTTGATATGAGATGATGAAATTATGTTTTTTACGGTTTAAAGTATCAGAAAAAAAACATAAGAATGAAGAAAACCGAAAAAATCTGTTTTTATAAATGATATAAACTAGTGTTTGAACCGATCCCACCTGATGGTAAGCAGTGATGCAATCGTTGTTTGTTCGCTGTCGTCAATTTTTTACTAAATCATGTGCTGGTGTCTAAAATCAAGTACTTATAAAATCATGCTACGGGATGGCCCTTCCACTGTCTCACAAAGTATTTTCTCTGCTATAGAAGTAAATCTGTAAGTTAAGTTCAAGGCGATGTCTTAGTGTCCGTGTCAAGGCTTGGTAAAACAATTGCTTATATACATTTTATTAGGGCTTGCGCAGGCATGTCTTGGCTTTCCATGGAGTTTCTTGCCGGTTCTTCTCCATAGGAAACGACCAATTTGGAACCGTGCACTAGCTTCTGACGTTTTATAAGTGCCCATGTAGGCCTATGTGAAATAAAAACTTTTGACTTTGACTTTGACTTTTTAGCTGCCAAATCTCAAAGCCAGATGTTTCATAACTTTGAACTTTGTAAGGATGGCCTAAAATAGTCTTTCATACCTGTTCACGATTTGGAAATATAATATAAATGTGTAAAAATCATATTTGCAGTTCTATGAAAATATTTTTTTCAGGGAGCCCTACGTGTTCATGGAAACGACTAACTCGGTGAAACAAAGGAGTTTAGCACTACCAAAGATAGCAGAAGCAATGGCCAAGCAATGGTTTGGATATGTGGTCTTCCCACAGAACTGGAGATACGAATGGGTCGTCTCAGGCCTAGCTTCGTACGCTGGCTGGGAAATGGTGAAAATGGTAGGTCCTAAATATCATGATCAACAGGCAACACTTGGGGGAAGCCTATGCCCAACAGTAGACGTATTTCGGCTGAAATGGTGATGGTGATGGTGATGGTGATGGTGATGGTGATGGTGAAGGTGATGGTGATGATGATGATGATGATTATGATGAGTAGATAGCACAATCCATGTGCCAGAAATATTAAACAAATTAATAATTACTCATTGACAAGAAACTTATGTCAAGAGTTGTGAAGTTTGCAACATAGATATCAAGGTTTTTAAAAAGGCATATTTTTATAAAGTGGGCACAATTTTAAAAACAAAGCTTTTCCTTAAGAGTAAAAAAGGCACAGAACTAGACACCTGGGGTCTATCTTAGCATGCCATGGCCTGATATTTGGCCCATGCGCTATTAACTGTTAAGTTCTAAAATTAAGTATACATGTGTGTAGTAGTAGTGTTCTTTTTAAACTAAAAGAACGCTACATCAGCATAATTATAGCAACGGTTTATGTTTTTACTATTCTTTGAGTCTCTCATGTCTAACGGTATTTAGTTTAATAAATGAAAACGGTAAAATTTCTGACGTATCTAAATATCAAAACTACCACAAAACTAATGAAGATAAAGACTCTTTACAATAAAAAAAAAATAGTAAACCAGGCATACATGCTCAAGTCGGTAATGTAATGTGGACACTTGCAAAACTAAGACACGTATTATTTTAAAAGGGTAATTAATTGTTTCCCATACATTACTAGCATGTATTTTTTTTTCTTTTCGCCAAAAGTAAAACCTTGGCCATATTTAAAAAAACTGTATGATAAATCAATAGCAAAAAGAATTATGCCTACCAACCGTAGCCAAACGAATTTAGAGACTATTCAGTATGTTGCTATAGTTCAGGAGTTATTTTTCTTAAACAAAAATAAAGTATGTCTGATAATTTAAGTTTCCCATTGTTAAATGTAGTTTTACGTTTCGGTTTTTTTGGTGAGTATGCATTAAATAGTGTCAATCATTATCACAAACTAATGCGTATCTTTTGGATTAGTTTATCATTTTTTTTTTTACGATTTTTAGTGATGAAAAACTACGAGTGTGAAAAAATATAACAGTAATAACCAAATTAAACTATTTTATCAATGTAAACCTTAAAATATTACCTATTTCCGTTATATAATAATGACATATATGATTATAATATAACGAAAATAGGAACCACCTGACAAAAATATTATAGCAATGCTTATGTGCGTAGCTGATAGCTGTATAGCTACGCACGTCGTTATTTAAACCGTAACGGTTTAAAGACCTAGTTCTTTTTGCTATGGATTCCTCGTATTGGCCTCTAACATATAACCTAGGTTTCATTTCTGGTGAAAAGAAAAAAGTAAATCATGCCAATCGTTCGCATTGGTGCTAATTTGAGCTGATCTGGTTAGTTTATAAGTATGACAAGTTTAACTGGCGTTGTATAATTTATGTAATTTTAAATGCGTGTCTTAGCTTGGCAAGTGGGGCACGTTACCATCTGGGGCACGTGTGACTGGTTTACCCCATAAATACACTTTGTTACAGTTCCAAGGTGACGGTATGGGTACAGACACGACCATGCTTGACGTCCACACATTGTTCGTAACTGAAGTGATACAAGAGAGCTTACTGCGCGACTCCTACTTAACTTCAAAAGTATTAGAGCCAGAAGATAATCTGTTCGATGAAGAGTCAATAAGGGATCATATCGGTCCAAATGGGATTCTGAAGTATAAGGCTCCAGCAATAATGAGAATGATAAGGGTCGTGCTTGGTGATGAAGATACTGATTATATTCAGTTGGCAGCAAGAGCACTAGTGAATAGACAGTAAGTTTTAAAATATTTTTGTTTTTAGGTGGGACACCATCCAATGACTTCTCCCGCTCTAAGGCGGAACAGGAGGGCGTGTCAGATTTTTGCTGACTAAAAACCAATTCTATATTCTTTCTTTGCTATACGTTCCAGAACCCCGGGTTTTCCTTTCAGAAGCGAAACTATAAACCAAGTAGGTTTTGGTTTTACTGTCATTTCCTTGAGTCGCGCGTGGGACACTACGCGCCGTCGACGAATCGTTCCGGACGTCGAGCTACCCATTGCTTGCCGTCCGGCCGTCTGATTTAAACTTTAGGCATACCACGCGAGCACGGCATGCCGCGCCACACTCGCGGCAATAAGTCTTTTTTGAGGAGTGGTTACAGAGGTTCCGTCTTCACTTTACGTGTAATACAAGTCCTCAACAGCCACGGTTGTTTTGGAAAGTTCCTGTTTCGGATTTGGCGTAAAGAAATGCCCGGGTTTACCATTGTGTGGATCGCCTAAAGGATTTAGTAGGCAGAGGCAAGTGATTAGCGATGGTGTCCTCTCGCGTCCGCCCTGGTCCAGACTATGGTACCGAGCGAAAGGGAATGGTGGCGGAAAGCAGGAGGAGAAGGTAATCGTCACGCCTTGGTCGCTACAAGGGACGCTCTAGATGTCGGGAATCGATGGGTAATACCCACTATACCTAGCTACTATAGGCCCAGGCTTGCGGACGGCAAGCTCGCCGTCTATTATAGGTGCATCTCAAAAAATTTCAGCATGATTGACCAGGGCCGATAGCTGCCAGGGCTGTGGCATTGTTCGAAATTAAACATCCGCAATTTTAGATTGTTCAAGACTAGTTCCAAAGCATATTATTACAATCTTTTAACATCTGTTATCTGATAATCGATCCTTAATTTCCAATTTATCGTAACTTTATCAATCATCGTAGATGTTAATTTTCAACATGTAAAAACCAAAAAAAAAATTTTTAAAACCTCGTATAACAAAAGAATAAAACCAGCTAAGTGTGAGTTGCACTTAGCCCTCGTAGCAAAAAATTACAGAATTACGTTTGTAGTATGGGAGCCCCACTTAAATATGTATATGTTTTATTCTGTTTTTAGTATTTTTTGTTATAGCGGTAACAGAAACACATAATCTGTGAAAATTTAACCTATCTAGCTATCACCGTTCATGAGATACAGCCTGATGACAGACGGACAACGGAATGATAGCAATAGGGTCCGGTTTTTTAACTTTTGGGTAAGGAACCCTAAAAACGAAGTAGATGGAAGTTTAGTCATATTTTGAGTAATATTTGCCAATAACTGGATTCCATATGAAAGTAATAGTTACTGAGCAATCCAAATTGGAACAAATTGACAGTTTAAAAAATGTGATCGTAAAAACAACTAACAAGTACGAAATAAGTCAATTTAAGTAATTTGATGAAGTTTATAGTGTCAAATCAACGACTAAACTAAAATAAAATTTTAATTCTTACATTTTAGTGGGTAAAGCTTTTGGAATCGTCTCCTTGAGCTCTTTATTTTAATACCCTACGTAACTATGCCACAAATCTCTCTGTTGAATCTCCGGTATTTTAATTTTTTATAACTTTCACCCAACTCACAATTGAGACATTATTTATAACAAAACCGACAACGGCAGCTAAAATGCATCAAACCATGTTTTGTTTTTTTTTTTTGGGTAGGTAAGTCATCTTATGACAAATCGCGCTCTTGGGCGGAGCGGGAGATAGTGTCAGACTTTTACTGACTAAAAACCCACTCCTATTCCTTTGTAACCTTCGTCCCAGGGCCCTTGTTTCGTTTTCACACTACCGAGAGCTCTAGAGCTCTAGAGCGTGTAAATGTAAGAAATAGAGAAGAAATAGAGTATACGCATGTAGCGTATACTCTTTTTAGGGTTCCGTACCTCAAAAGAAAAAAAACGGAACTTAGGATTTGTTGTCCGTTCATCCATCCGTCTGTCTGTCTGCCTGCCTGTCTGTCAAGATCTTTTATCTCGGGAACGCGTGTAGGTATCGAGTTGAAATTAAAACTATATACTCTATTTTTTCGTAATGAATAATTTGTTTACTATAAGAATCTGGAGCAAATGTCCGACACCTTCTCGTCAAATACCTTCTCGTCAAACTTCAGTGAAGTAGTCAACACTAAAATAAAATTCTCAGCTTCATTTTACCAAGATCGTGCCAGTTTCAATGATTCCACATATTGTGTTCTTGTGCAGACACTTAAGATACAAAACAAAACCACACCAATTTGATGTCACAATATTCACTAGGAATCAATTTACGAATAATGAAAACAGACACTGAACTTCACTCGAAGAAATCTCGCCATATTTAATCGAAAAACGTGCTGTTTTTCGAGTCCGTCTAGTACATTCGGTTAAAAATCAGCTCTCCTAGCCAAATTACAACCGTTTCGTGTCGAATTCCGTTCTCCAATCGGTAACGCCTCGGTGTCAGCAATTGTAAAAAACGATAAGTTGGTTCGCGCTCATTCTACAATGTCGTTCTACAATAACAAAAGACGTAGCGTTGAGCATTGTAGAAACGATAAGAATTCATTCTATCATTTTAAACGATGTGAACTTGGCTACGAATTTTCTATTCGTTTGTTCTGACCACGTGACTTAACGTTGAGATGATATCATTCCCATTAATTTGATTAGTTTTCGACTAGCGTTAACGATTGCAGATTATCAACTTGGGTAGGGGTGCAGTTGGCATGCCAGTCAAGTTTTATCATAGTCAGTCTAAGCAATGCTCTCTGGCCATAATCCGCCCCAACCACATGCCATTCATCTTCATTCCCAGCTCTTCTGTTATCAAACAACCATTTTACACAGCTTGCGGATTTCCTATCCTTGGTTAGTCGATTCGAAGTCTATCAAAGTCCCAACTCTCAACAATTTGACAGCTCCGTGTGCGTAGTGGTTGGACTAATAGCTAAAATGCTGCGGGAAAAACCATGAGGTTTTGACTTCCGCACGGAACAAATCGTCGTATCCTACGAATCGTATCTAATGAACATAGGGGCTTTCTTTTTTATTGCATAATCAAATTCTGTTCATCATAACCAGTTCAACAAAACAATTAAAAACGGTACAGGTTATCAAATAATTAGGTTTTCTAAAAAGCCACAATTTTAAGCTCTACGTTTTCATCGAAGAAAAAAGCTACGATCGCCATCCCGCCCTCTTTCTTCGCGAGTAGTGGGGGTGCGCGAGCGCGGAGAGAGCGCGTTTTTTTTTAAATTGTAGTATTGATTAAGTTCAAATATCATTACATCAACGAGTTTGTACTTAATTAAGTCATTCTAATTACATAATGCGAAGTAGTGCTGGACTTTAGCAATAAGTTACATTATGCCTTTTATCTGCGGAAGAATAAAAGCATAGCATAGCATATCATAGTCGGGCCTTTTTTTTTAATGTTCCCACTGTTGGGACTCAGGCCTCCTCTCTAGGAGAGGGAATGGGCCGCAATCCACCGTGCGGGTTGGTGGATGTCACATGTCTTCGAATTTTTGGTTCTAGGACTTGCCGGTTTCCTCACGATGTTTGCCTTCACCGTTTTGAGAGCAGTGGTGATGAAATAAATTACACAAAGTAATGCGCCTGGCTGGGTTTGAACCCGCGACCTACAACTCGTAAGTCGGGGCCGTTACCACTCGGCCACCACTGCTCATCAATAAAAGACAAAAACATAATTTGAAACATAGAAGAAAGACACAAACGTAATTAGGGCTTCGTCTCACAATATAGCCATTACATAGAACACGGCCACAATCACCATTATGGTTTTTTTTACGAACCCAATATTGAAAATTGATTAACACAACAGAGAATAAGGATTTAAAGGACAAAATGCATTTAAATGTAAAGATAATTTATGGAAAATAATCCTAGCCGAATCTTAAGGTATCATATCATATACACATTATATGAAATTACTAATACATATTTGATAATAGTTAATTTAATTAAACACAAAAGAAATTCTCCTGAAAAGTTGCTATTATGCAGTGTAGGATACGACGAAATATTTGTATAGTCTACAGATAGGTATCCCGGGTGTCTTGTGTATGTAATTTTACATGTTTGTGAACGCACTCACGATTGGAGAGTAATTCCTAGTATGGAGCAGTGTTTTTAATTTTTAAACTACTTTTTAAATTACCTTTTCTTTCCCAGGTCTCTAGAGGCAGTAAACACATTAACCTTCATAGACGCTGTGAACAGCGAATGGCATGGATCAGACACTAATGACATGGTTGGAGACTTCAGCGAGTATTTGGAGCCGTGGATTAATCAAAATGGATATCCACTGATAAGGGTCAGTCGTGTACGCGGATCTGGTGTTCTGCTTAGTCAGGTATCTAATTTTATTACTTTATAATAACGAAGTAATGGCCACACGTTTGCAAATATTTATGGCATGCGAGCATGAGTTCTTTATGCGATCCTTTTGACGATCTAAACAGAATTATTAAAGGGATTGACAGAAAGAAAGAAAAACAGTTTATTTACGTCATATATGGCGCACACCTTAAAAATAAAATAAATAACAATAACGACTTATATATAATTGGTAGGTTATGCGTCACATCTGCTTAAAACGGCCAGCACTCAGGAAAAATGCTGGGCCTCGTATAAAATAGAGCCTCAGCGCTGATTTTCAGCACCAGCTCGGCCAGCAAGGATAAATATACAAGTTGGTAGCTGACTGCACGCAGCAGCAACAGATGAAATGTCGTCGCTTCATGTCGTCACGACACGTCATTGCGTCATGTCGCTGCATTCATGATTTCGAATCCGACTGCAGACGGCAACAGCAGATGGTATCCAGTTGGTTCCGAGTGCTCCGTGAAACAAGATGTCTGAGGTGTTCGAGAATAATCGACGTGTCGTTGCTCCAGCGTCAGCGGCACTACTCATCTGCGGTCGGTAGACACTGCCGTCTACCGCTCAACGACGCGTCGCTAGCTTCATGTCGCTAACTACGGAGGGAATTTCATAGAAATACGTAGAGACCAGTAGTGTCGCTGCAACACGTCGTCTGCTGCTGCTGCGTGCAGTCAGCCACCAACTTGTACCTTTACACAATATATACTTATAATTACTGAATAAACAGATCAAAAACTAAAATAACAATAGACTATTACATACAGGGGTACAAAAAAATAAAACATCAAATCACAGTTGCCAAAAACAGCATTGACGTAGTCGACTACAATTACAATCAGTCGATCGATAAACGATCGAATTTAAAACTAAAACTGTCACATGAAAATCACATTTAAAGTCTGTGGTAACCAAAAAAATAGATGGATCACACTATCACAGCGGCGGATTGAGCTTTATAGGGTGTATAGTTTCATCCCTGGTATGAAAGGCAACGAAGGAACAGGAGTGGGTTTTTAGTCAGTAAAAATCTGACACTATCTCCCGCTCCGCCCAAGAGCGGGGGACGTCATAAGCTATAATTCCCGCCGAAAAAAAATAACTATATTGTGAAACTGTACTTTTTATTTCTTTGTGTAGTTGCCTATTGTATTGCCTGATCCTATTCTATTCTTTACCTGCATAGATAGTTGTGACTTAGGCCATGGACGTGTACCTTCATAGATGCGTATGTACGCCTGCCCCCATAGCCAAGTTACAATCATATCGTTCACGCCAATCGCTTCGAGTAGGCCACGCCTCCAATCCCTTTGTTCGGACCACGTGACTGCGCGTTGACATGACGTCAGAACAAAGGAATCGGAGGCGTGGCCTACTCGAAGCGTTCAGCCCGAATGATACGATTGTAACTTGACTAGGGGGGCTGCTCGCTGCGGCAACGACACGACGGCACGACGGCACGACGCTGCTATTTCATCGACAGAGTTTCATAGTTTTGTATGTAAGCTTCAGTCACGCGTACACCAAGCGTATAATGATGAATACGCGTATATGAAGCCACATGTCCGTGTACAGTAGTCCTTTGCCTGAACGAATATCAACGTAATCTAATATTCTACTCTATTTGCAGGAGCGTTTCGGTTTCTCTAACAAACCTTTCCACCCGACCCGAGTACCAATCACTTACACTACCAGTATAGAGCAAAACTTCGATCTAGACAGAATCCATCCAATCGATATGTTTGACCAATCTCACAATTTGGTCTTCACGCTCGGTGACGAAGATTGGGTCCTCTTCAATATCCAGGGTCAAGGTGAGCTTCAAATTTTATTTTTCTCGCAAATGAAGACTGGACAGAAGTTTTTTTTAAATTAAATATCGATGTCAGCAACACTGTCAGTGTGTCAATAACAATAAGCACATGAACGCGACAACGATACATTAGCAGTCGGTACAGCCGTCAT
Source organism: Mythimna pallens (assembly GCA_961205895.1). NCBI lineage: Eukaryota > Metazoa > Arthropoda > Insecta > Lepidoptera > Noctuidae > Mythimna > Mythimna pallens. The sequence goes on along the minus strand of OY540828.1, from coordinate 23,116,047 downwards.
CAATATGGTTTTATGGTAATGGGTTCATGGCGTGGAATAAAAAAAAAAAATTTTACTTTATAATTAATTTTATTTCACCGAACATATTATTAGGCGATTAGAGACTAAGGTATATCGTAATCCAAGAAAACCAGTAAATTCATTAGCAGCGTCCGAACTACTCGACGGATTGCCCAAAACTGGCGTTACGAATCGTCGCCCCTCTGAACGATTCCGCTCACGTGACGTTTACAACATCACAGTGATTCACTTCACTCCGGCACTAAGCAATCAATTGAGTTAAGACACTAAAATTTACAAAATCCCCGACAAATATTATAAAAGTGTAGAGTTACAATTTCGATGGACAATAAATTCTAAGACTACTACGTTAGTAACATCCTACCAATACGTTAGCATCTCCGTCAAGAGTATGTCCGTCAAGAGCTTGGAGGTTGACTAGTGAATTGTACAAGTTATTGAATGTATTTTTAATGAATAATTACCAACATTAATTGAGCAGAAATTATAAAATTTAATTATAATTATCTTGGTAGTACATATTGCTTTGGCATTTCCCATCTGTGGAGATATCCACAACGTTTGAAAAAAAAGTAGAACAAAATCATTAGAATTACACTTTGGACGACCGAGCATGGTAAACCATGTTTTTCATTCGTCTGAGTGGCCTCAGGAAATCGCAAATATAAGTTTACTAACAAATCTATTGTACTGAAACATTAACCAAGAACATTTTATCTTCCTCACTGGTTTACTTTGAAGAATCGTTTCTGACTGATGCGTTGAACGCTTAGAAAATTGCTGAACCAATATTAATTTGCTCAACAACTTTTACTGACAGAGATGACGATATGTGCATATCTGCAGACGTTATGGCTGATACTTTTTGCAGGGTACTATCGCGTCAACTACGATAATGATCTTTGGGAGATAATCATCGAAGCTCTTGAAGATCCAGAAACACGGGAAGAAATTCATCCTCTCAATCGTGCTACTGTAAGTAGTGGAAAAATCCCATTATTTTCTTACTTAGGATCTTAATTTGTCTTCCATTACCTTCCATATTGATATCATCATCATTTTCCCGCCCTTGTCCTGTGTTATTTGGAGTTGGTGCAACACGTTTTTTTTTTTCTTTCATTCTATCTTGTCTCCCGTTGTGGTAACACTAATTCCTTTTTTTCCTTCATATTACTCCTCATATAATTCATCCATCTTTTCTTTGGCCTTCCTCTTCCTCTTCATTCAGTATCTATATATCCATCCATCCAGTTTTCATGTTGATAATACTCTAAAAATAAAAAACACACGCGGTCATAAAATAAACTAGTTCGGTAGGCTATCTGTTCTATATCTGTTTTAAATACATCGTTTTGTTTCACAGCTCATAGATGATGCTCTGAATATAGCTAGAGCAGGAAGATTAGACTACGATATCGCATTTAGGCTCGTTTTAACCATGGAACATGAAACCGAATACGCGCCATGGAAAGCCTTTGTAAGAAACATGGACTTCTTGAGGAAACGCTTGGTAGCCTATGTTGAGGAGGACGAAGATTTAGATCAAGACATTTATTTGGTAAGTAAGATGTACTAATTCACTGCTTACTAGAGAATTTTATTTAAAAAATAAAATACCTAGCTACAAAATTATTATATTTTTTTCAGAGAATGGTTCGAAGAACAATACATGCTTTTGAAGATAACATAGGATTCTACCCTGATATGGCTACGACTGAACCAACGATGCAAACGTTGACTCGAGGATTGGTGATGGACCACGCTTGTAGAGCGAACTATCCGCCTTGCATAGCTGCTGCTGTAGATTGGTTCTACGAACGTAACAACGTTGGAGTAGTGTGAGTATTTGATATATAATGTAATTCACCTAAACATGAAGGAACTCGCAAAATCCTGATTATCGTAGAAGTTGCAGAAATAGTCGAGAATGTGGAGGAATATGATAACTCATAGTATGTTTGACATTTTTTAAAGTATTCATTGGTATTATTTACAAAAGATATGTAGGCAATCTTAAGAATATGTTCATAATTTTCGCAAGAAGCTGGTAGATTCATCACACTCTTGATTTGTTGTATTTGTTTTTTTTTTTCTCAATATCATTCTTTATTTGTATGTATGTATCTAAGTATATATTTATTATTGTTCTTGTTTCCTCTATGACAGTCTTTTATTAAGTTGCACCTGCCATGTTATGTCTCTGCACCACCCTAAGGTCGACTGGTAGAAAATGCCTAAGGCATTAAGTCCGCCTTTGTACAATGTTTAGTGCATAAAGTTTTAAATAAATAAATAATTAAATAAATAAAAATAATAATGCGAAATATCAAAAATTAATTTCATTTTCGTCAAAATCAACAATCGAAAATTGTATTTTTGGTAAATTAAACATATAATAAAATATTTTCATAATTACAGACTGTAGTACATTAAAAAATTAATATGGCCATATACACTTGACCACATCCTCGACAGTTAAGAATTTCAATGCCCCTCTATGAATAGGTTTAATATGTTTATTTAATTTAAATTAAATTGATATTGATAGTATATGTAAAAACACTGAGTCAAGAAAAATAAATAAAGCATTATTTGGTTCCAGCAATCCTAACATCCCTCATGAGATCAGGCCAGCTGTATACTGCACAATGGTACGAGAAGGGGATGAAGAAGTCATAGAAGCACTAGAAGCTAGACTGGAGATCGAACCGACACACTATGAGAAGCTCGTCATTTTAGAGTCCTTTGCTTGTTCGCAAGATGAAGACTTTATAAACGGGTAAGTCTGTGTTGACGATTAACCTACTGAGTGAAGTTGATTCAATATTAGGCATACAACTGCTGTAAGGAATGTTGCAGGATACCTTTACAAATGGGTGAGTGAGGGTGAGCATGATTTTGTAATAGCTATTCAGGTTTTGGATGTCATGTTTAAAGTTTTCTTGTGTGATTGAATCAGAAATGAAAAAATCCTCAGGATAACCAAGATAACTAACATGACTTGAAGAATTAATATTCTTGGTTGTGAGTTTCTATAGCCACTTATGAATATTCCAGCAGTAGTTCGGTTGATATAATTATTTTAGCTAAAATACTTCAAGAACAAAAAAAGAACACGACACGATATATTTTTATATTCACATTGCTGTGGGGCACCAATAAAATGTTTTTTATCGTGCACACGGAACAACCTTAGACACAACCGCTTAGTTAAAATCGAATATCTCAGCACCTTCAAGACTTTTATACCCATTACTACATTACTACACTTGTTGATAGATAGAGTGATATGAAAGAAAAGGAATTTAGTGATAGTATGACGAGTGACAGGGCAGAATGGAAGAAAAAACGTGTTGCGCCGACCCCAAATAACACGGGACAAGGGCAGAAAGATGAAGATGATGATGATTACTACACTTGTTGTAATGGTTTTTCTACCACCCTAATTTGATTGGTTTGGTACTGGTCGCCTTAAGCATTAAATCCGTTCGTCTTGTATGAAGATGAATAAATAAACACTATTATGCACTTGATAAGACCGAGTTTATCAAAACTAAATTTAGCTTTGTTTGTCATCATTGCCAGTTAGCATTGCCTGTAGTTTTGCTCTAAAATATGATATTCCTAAGTTAAAACCTATTATGTATTACAGGTTACTCGATCAAACGATTGCAGCGGATAGTCCATACATGGTTGAGGAGCGACTGAAGATTTTCGCAGCAGTTGCAGAAAGCAGCGTCGGGAATGCAAACTTAGCTCGCAATTTTATGAGAATTAGAACTGCAGATATCAGAAATATGTACGTTTTTTCCCCTATATTATTCGTCATTTCCTTTAACTCAACCTCGATTCTGTCTCTCTCAATTAGATTGACAGGTTTAGCTTATTTCGGCACGCCACAATTGCGTCGGTAAGTCCCCTCTTTAAGGAGTGACTGGAGACCACGTCTCGGCGTCAACACCTTCCGCTTGACGCACATTCTTACCGAACATGGCAAGTTTAGGGGTTCCTGTTTCGGATTTAAGGGAATAGACATCCTCGCGCTGCAAGAAACGCAATGGATGTCTGGAGTCACAGGGCGATCCCCAGCCAATGGGTCGTCAACAGCGCGTATTGTTCCATGAACGCTTCATAGATACGTATGTTAGCATAACTGTAGGCACCCAGTAGAGCTAATGCCCGCTAGGGTCAAGGGAATTATGGAAAGAGATACCGTGCTCCTGGAACACAAACGGGAACGGAAGGACACAGGTGTTTGTTTGTCACTAAAAGTCTGAAACGCTCTCTCGCTCTACCTTATTAATTCATTTGATGATTTCCCACCTTAAAAAAATGGTTTAACTGGTTTCGGTTTAATCAAGGGTAATGTTCTGTCGTCATGGCAAATGAGTCAAGTGGAGTGTAGGATTTTTCTTTGTTTATTACGTAACTGTTCGTATTTTCTCTCATTTATCTAGTACTAAATTTAGAGGTTGAAATATTAATGAAATATTATTAGTTGCTTCTCAAATATACATACTTACCTATTTTGAATAATATTTTAGGTATGGTGGTTCCGAGAAACTTGAAGAGGCGTTTTTCATACTAGCTGAAAACATGGTAGACGGAGGCCTAGCTGAACAAGTAAGTATTGGGACTATAATTTCAAAGTAAATAGCACATATTAGGCCCAGTGATGTTACATTTTCTGACAAACACCAAATTGAAAAGTGAAAAAATCACCTTTTTATATCATGTAATTTAAATGTGCTACTATATAATTCTATACCAAAATTTAATAATAATGATTTATTTCAATCACTTGAACTCAGGCATCAATATTCACGTGCCCAGTTACTTGTTCACGTAGGGACTTAATGTCAATCAGCGGACGGTATTGCCGTAGCCGAATACTGGACCAGGCAAGGAATTTAACTAGTTTTGCCATCGATGATTCGTCGCCACTAGGTTATCTCACCAAAATCATCGATGATGATTCTTCTTCTTACCGTATAAGAAGAAGAATCACTTATTCCTCTTTTTTTTTTTAATTATTTCGACAAGGTTTGACGCGCCGTCGCGTCGTCACTAAATTATCTCACCAAGCTTAAGTAACTACCTCGACCATGTAGTTACGAGGTATGCATTCAACATCATAGATGGCGTTACAAGTATCAAATAAAATTTTTGCATAAATCAAGATAGTGTGTTACGAGCTTATCTTTTCAGAAATATAATAAAATAAAATGACCTAATATTGCATGTACCCGGGATTTTCAATATAAGTCATCGAAATGTGAAATGTGTGTGGAATGTATGTAACTACACTGTTAATGCTACCTATTACTAAGGTTTCGTCGCTTCGAGGTAGTCCAGTGTTCACCAAGCTGGCCTAATTAGGTGGTCACTTTAATGTTGATAGACCATGCCTGAGTTCAACCGCTCTGGTGATGTAAACTGAATTAGTATTAGTATTATTTGTTTCGTTTATTTATTATCTTATCACATAAATTAAATTTTTAAATATTTCAGTAAAAATAAAAAAATAAAACATTTGAAAATATAAAAAATAGTGTCCCACCGGTATCGGGAACAGGGTCTAAGCTACCAGTGGTAGACCTCCTAACAATACGAGCCGTGTCCAGGAGTAGCGCTTTCTGGATCAAGCCCTTGATCCAGCCGGCTAACGCGAGCCTCCTAAGGTGTTGGTCGAGGCTCTTGGCTATTAAGCCATTGGTTGACACGACTATCGGTACAATGATCACCGAGTCTACATCCCACATGTCGACAACCTCGCGAGCCAAATCAATATACTTGATTTGTTTGTCTTTCTCGGCTTTCACGAGGTTCTCGGCATGCGGAACGGATATGTCAACAAACATTGTACGCCTCTCTCTTCGGGCCACCACCACCATATCAGGCTTATTGGCTACAATAGACCTGTCAGTGATGATGGACCGATCCCAGTACAGCGTGATATCGCCATTATCGAGAACTGGGTCGGGCACATACCTGTAGTATGGCACCTCCGATTCCACAAGAGAGTACTTCAGAGCAAGTTGCTGATATAATCCTGGCTACAAGGTTGTGTCTATGCAAGTTTTCACCGTTAGCTAGACGAGAACAACCAGAGATAATGTGGCGGATTGATTCACCCGGTTGGTGACATGCCCGACAAATGTCAACCGTGCCGTCCTTTATAATAAATCTCCGGTAGTTATTCGTCATAATAACTTCGTCCATAATTGCACAGACAAAACCTTCGGTTTCCCCAAGGAGGTCACCGACGCGCAGCCAGGCTACGGACGCTAGTTGATCTACATCGGGCTCATGAAGGGCCCGGAAAAAGCGTCCGTGGAGTTCCTTGCTCTGCCATACTTTACTACAATCGTCAAGTACTACAGGTTTGCGCCAGTTCTCGTTAGCCAAGGAGAGCGGGGTGAATCCCTTGTCCACTGCCACTACATCACGATGCATACCCACGTCGGCGGCTAGGAAATATTTCCTGAGACTGCATACTTCGCGATTGTCGATATGAGGGTCTTAGCATTTTGGGTTCCGTGGTGCTACCAGATTTGTGGAGCAGGTGGGTAACTCCTGTTGTAAGAAACTCGGGTAGCGAGCCAAACTCCAAGGCTGTCTGATATTGAGATGCCAAACGAGCGTGCGATCTTTGAAGCCACTTTATCCAAAAGTTGTGCAGTCCGTCCGGCCCTGGAGATTTCCAATTAGGCAACGGACGGACTGCACGGGCCACATCTTGGGGCCTGATTAAAATTGCCCCCATTTCTGGTATCGGTTCGCACGCTCATTCGACCTCTCGAGTCCAACCGCCTTCACCGACCAGATGTTACGCCAGAACGAACTCATGGCGTCATGATCCGGAAGGCGCGTGTCAGCCACACCTTGGTCTAGTTGCTCCCAAGCCCTATATTATTTGTTATCAATAATGCTCTTCACACTTATTATCTGTATTAACGCAGCCAAAACCACTTAAGCTACTCTATAAAACATACATATGCGATGCGTCACCGCATCGTAATAATACCATGACGTGACCTGCAAATCTTTGAGACGATAAATTCATGATACGAGTACACAGTGTTGCGAATTTCAAATAATCAATAATAACTTATACACCCATATTTTTAAATTAGTATAAATAAAAATGGGGCTCTATCCGTGCCCGTTACTGATCATATTTGTGCAGTCAAAAGAAAAAAAAAAAGAAATTCCAAAATTGTCCATGAAAATTGGTCATAATTGGTAAATTCATAATTGAATCAATAATTCATAACAATTGCTACTAGAAAATACTATGCCCAGTGTTTCTCTATTTTTATCGCTTTTAATTCATTCATAATCAATACAATACACAATATTACAACATCACACAACAATAACCAATATTTCCATAAATTAATTGCCATTTTGGGATATAAACAAACGCTCATAACTTTACTGTTAATGAATATTATTTATTGAGACTTTACTTAAATATTAACAAGACTTTTTCTAATAAGCCCTTTAAGTATTGGTACTAATTAAAAAATAGTGGCGTAAACAGTAGGGTCAAAATATGTTGACCACTCTGAAGTTGGCATTCCAAACTATTGCACGTACTCGAAAAAATACCCATCGGCCATATGATTTTAAAAAATAAAACTGGGCAAGTGCGAGGCAGACTTGCGCACTGAGGGTTCCGTACAAACTTATTTAAATAGTTCAACACCCGAATGGAGTCACGATGATTTTTCCAAATCGATAAACAAGTTTTTTTTTGTGATGTAACAACAGAATTATTGTTTTCAGATTTATTCTTATATCTGTGCTATAAGACCTTGCTTTATGCCAAATGACAGGATTCTAGTTTAACGGGAAGTACCTTATGAATTTTGATTCCCTTGACAGTGTCGAAATGCACGTTTTTTACGACATAAACAGGCGTATCTTTTTTTTTTCGATAACATAGAAGTTTGATTTTTTCACAACTTCGAGGAACCGCAAACCTGAGTTTAATTTGACAGACAGATCAATCAATCAATCAATCAAACATTCATAATTTGAAGTCGATGAAGTATTATCACATAATTAGTCCACATAGTCAAAATCAAATTTCATACTCACAAAATTACAATTTAATTAATAAATTTTACAATCACACAATTACAGACGGAAGGACAACAAAGTGATCCTATAAGGGTTCCGTTTTTTCCTTTTGAGCTACGGAACCCTAAAAAATTAAAACGCAAGCAATTTTTTGAAGTTCAGAATGGTGGATTTGGTTCTTATAGTAATAGTTTCACATCACACAAGAAAGTTGAATTCAACCTGTCGCTATACGAAGTGCTTATCTATCCACAGTTCGAAATCTGGGCAGAGGGTCAGAATAATCAGTTAGATGACTCCCAAATGGCAGCTGACCGGGCTCTCGAACAAATCAAAGAAAATCTAATCTGGGATGAAAGGAGCAAAGAGGAAGTATATAATTGGATAGACGAGAATCATGCACCCACATTAATGCTGTCAGCTATGGCATTATGTGTGTCAATAATGGTGAAGCTGTTCATTCATTAAACTTAAAGGAATTGCGAGATCAAGAACCTGTTTTTTTTTTTATTGCCAGCCCTGTTGGGCGATTTTTAGGAAACCTTCTTTGGCAACGCAAAAGGTAACGGTAAAGGTAACGGGTGAATTTTAGTCAATGAAAGTGTGACTAAAATGGACTGAAAATATAATTGTTATAACAAATGTGTTTTTTTGACAAATGACACAGACTAACTTCATTATTTTTCATCAAATCGCAGAATTGTATTATTATCCAACAGATTTTCAAGAGAAAACAGATTCTTGTTTTTCAAAATTATTGTAAATGTTAAACCTAAGGTATTTCATAATTTTATTTATTTGTCAATTTATATTTGAAATATATTCATGTTTTTTTTTTAATGTAGTTTGTAGATGGTATTTTAATCAATTAAAATATATATTATAGTTTAATAGTATTTATAGTTAATATTTAAGTCTCCGCTATGACTATACAAATAAAGCTAAAAAATAATTAAATTAAAATATAATACAGATAATTATTTTAAGAGATAATTATTATATAAAAAAATAACTCTACAATACAAGCTAAAATATTAAATAAGTAATAACTTAGAAAATAATTTTAATTATACAACATAACAATTATTATATGTTTGTAAAAATAGTGATAAAGTAAATCATAAAGTGATCAAAAATTAAACTCAATAGTATCATGCTGATATTATTTGCAGTTTTGAAATGGTTCAATACAGAATAGGTTATATCAATTTCGTATTAACCTACGAATTCAGTTTGACTTAACCTATGATTTTGTATAGCCTCTAAGAAAGGTCACATCTCGCTACAAGTTTTGTAATGAGAATGTATGATAAATGTTTGTGAAATTAGATTATAAGTAATGTAGTTTATTTTAAGTTCAATTATAACAGAATTGCACAAAGTGAATTAGTTTAAGTTATACCAGAATTGCACAAAGTGAATTAGTTTAAGTTATACCAGAATTGCACAAAGTGAGTAGATTTAACATAAATGTTATCATATTGTAGAACAGGCTTAACAATTAATTTTATAGATTTAAATGTTAATCATAATACATGTAATCGGAATGGTTATTGATAACTTGATGTATTTTCGGTAAGGCGTGATGATGTAACTTATTTGCAACAAACAAGCAACGGAGATTTTTTTAGAATTTTTTACCAAACCTATTTTTTTTTATTAAAAACATTGTTTTTCTCAAAATTTATAGGTTTCCAACTATGGATGCTTAATTGTTGCAAATATGTCACACTATCTGGTCCTTCTGAGAAAACAGCGAGTTGTCAATACCCCATTTAATAATATTCCTAATTATTTTATCATTAAGCAAAAGTGGCTCACTAAAGTATGAATATCATATTTGAACTATATTATAAAAATGCTGAAGTTCAATTGGAATTATAAGTGTGTAGTTATGGGGAGAGTCCTTAGGAAACACCTGTTACAGTTTTCAAAATTTCTAAAAATACACCGCAATGAATTACACAAAAAAAAAATGAAGAACCTAAATAGATGTGCCGAGATATTTTATTGCAAACCAAACGAGATATTTTATTGCAAACCTATGCTTCAATTTCGTGAAAAAATAATTGTTCATATCTATCAAAAACAGTTAAATCCACCTTTTCTATTGGCGGGATTTTCTAAATAATATATATATATTTCTGCAAATATATCGCAGTGAAGTACTTCTATTTAGTTTCTTCATTATTATTATTTTTGTGTAATTCAGTGTAGTGTATTTTTAGAAATTTATGAAAACTGTAAGTGCCTTTTTGGTGTTTCATAAGGATAATCCTCTTAACCCGATAAATTCCTGCTCGAGGTAAACACATATTTTAATTTAGGGTATATTATTCCTAAAGTGGGCCTTATTTGTAATATTATAACTAATAACGTCTTGTAGATTATTAAGGAGAATATAAGAATTAGAATAGTAAATAATAGTTTTAAGTAGTAGTAATCAAGTTTTTTTTACTGCATTTTCACTCATATTTTTATCTTATAGTTTGTAAGACAAAACTAATAATATTTAGGTAAATCTAAATCTGGGGCAAACGCGTCCTCTTGCCTCAAATTTAGCATTAAATTTTAAAATGTAGTAAATAAAAGTACGCACGTAAGTTAATAAAATATACAAAGCTCTATAATTATGAAATTAAATAATCAAGTTAGGTATTTAAAAATAAGGATTAAATTTAAGCAAATCTTACAACGCTTGTTGTATGTAATATGTACATATTGCTACAAAAAAATATATATTTGAAAATATCAATAAATTGGTTAAGAACTAAACGGTCGTTTATTTTTCACCTTCTAATCCTCTATTAAAACTAACACTTTATCATTACTTTGTTATTTGGTTCATAAAATTATTTTATTAGGAGGAAAAGATGCAATCTTAGGACTAACTTACAAATTATACCACCGTGTCCTCGTGGGGGCGATCAGCGGCAGTGATCTCTCGCGCCGGGCCTTGATACAGGCCATGGTCTAGAGCGAGGAGGAGTGGCAGGCGGTCGACTCCTTCTGCGAAGCAGTAATGCTAGCAAAGGAGGCGGCCGATCGCGTGAGGCAACGGTCCTCACGCCCCAACCACCGCCGGGATTCCAATCCCGATTTCCCGCCACTGTAGGCACGGGCTTGCGAACAGCGAGCAATTGGTAGCTCACTGTCCGACCGTCTGGTAAATGTCTAGAAATCGTAGGAGCTCAGCAGGGTCGAAGCCAACTGGGGGTAGTAGGAAGTGAAACCCGGAGTCCTGGGACGAAAGAAAAAAAGGAAAAGGAGTGGGTTTTTAGTCAGTAAAAATCAATCTCCCGCTCAGTTTAAGAGCGGAATTTGTCATTAGATGATTTTCTCACCTAAAAAAAACTTAGAAATTATAAACATTCTTTATGAAAAATTCAATTCAATTTGGAATTACTCAGTTGAGTTCGTTGTCAAACGCGAGCCTATCAACAATGGAAAAGCATCTTGTAGTTTGGAATTTCGTTCTGCATCTGATCTCCTCCCGAGTGCGTCTGATTACCGTGCTATCAGACGGTGAGAGTAAAACAAAGTGCATTTGTGTCACGTTTAATTAAAGATTACACTTAAAGGTTAAAAAAGTAGTGCATTGATGTCGGGAACAGGGTTCTAGTTACCGTTGGTTAGGGTTCCAGAGTCAAGAATCATCCTACGATGCCAGCATATTGAGGTTCCCTTAACCTTGAATATCTCCTGTATCAGACCGTTGCTCCAAAGATAGCTTCGATAGGTAGTCGTCGAGGCTTTTAGCCATCAGGCCTTTTGTGAGTGATAAGTCAAGATATTTGAATATTAATATTAAAACTATTATAGCATATTTTGATACAAGTGCAGAAAGTTTGTCATTGCAACCGAGGCGAAATTTACCCGAGCTGAACAGGCGAGGGTGCTATGGAGCCGAGTGCTGCTGTGACAAATCTCCACGTGTATCAAGCGACGTTTTTCACTACTTACGAATTAATTATTTCCTAAAGCATCGTAATTTTAACGATGCATTTTTGTTCATTTTGTACTGAAGAAAATTTTCCACAATCACCATACATTTTAGTTTTAATCACAATATCTGGCGGCATCTTAAGATGCTAGATCTAAAGAATTCTCTTCAAATCTAATTCGACATTTTTTACACAAATAACACGAATAAAGTTAATTAATAGTATTTAATATACTTTTTTTCCAGCGCTTAACATTTGCAGATTGAAGGAGAAGCAAAAGTAGGTATCAAACCGTTACCATGCTAATATAATTATATAAAATAGAAATTCAAATATTTTTGAATTTAGAACACATATAAAAGAAGCATCGTTCGCTTGTGTGCAACAGCGTTTTCTTCGGACGAAGTAGTGGTGGCAAAAGACTTGCTTTACCAATCAGTGCAGACTAAGGAGAAGAAAGTGAAAAGAAAAGGGAAGGCAGAGGGGAAAGTGCAACGATACCTTGAAGATATCATATCCCTCATTAAGTGTACTTCAGCGGAGTGTATTCCCATATTTGTTGCTCCGGAGCTACGAAAATTACCGCCGGGTACTTTTGACCATATTGATGTCACGAGATTGTTAAAAGACATCATTATGTTAAAAGATCAAGTTGAAGTTATAAGGGAGGAGTATGCGACGGTTGAACAAGTGAATAAATTAAGCATGGAGCGGTTTAACTTGATACAAGTGTCACTGGTGAATGGTTATCAACAGGAGGAGAATGTGAATACTAAAACAGGTACGCGTAACTTGTTACGGTTTGAAAATTTTGAATGTAACAGTGGCTCAATTGGAATCATGAATTTGTCGAATGATAGCATAATGATTCCACCAGGGCGGGTAAACACTAAAACAGCTGTTTGTAAAATATCCGAGAAGTCACCTCAAGGACAGGGCAATGACGTGTTAAATTTGTCCTTGTCACATGCCAAGCCCCAGGTGCCATCCGTCCTTATCGCACAAAAAGCGAAAGGCATCTTAGGTGAATGCAAGCGCGTGGAGGCCCCTACCGCGGTTTCGTCACAGGTGACGATGTTTGAAAGCCCGGCAGCGTGTGCGCACTCGGTGGCCTCAAAGGCGCGTGTAAAGGGCAGCGTCGATGAATCATAAGAAGCGGTGTTCGTACTCGCAAGTAACGCAAAACGGAGGCGATTTTAAAACCTATACGGATGAAAATTGGAACCTGGTACAGAGCAAGCGTTTGAAAAATAGATTTATTGGAACGCAAGGGAAGGCAAAGGAGTTCTCGGGTAAATTTAAGGCTGCAGATATTAAAATACCACTGTTTGTAAATTACGTGGATAAGGAGTCATCAGTTAAGGACGTCGAGGATTATTTTAGGCAAGACGAGTGTTTCAGTGGAGTTGACAGAGATTAGGATGAAGCGGCAAAGACATTATAAGGCTTTTAAAGTGTTTGTTCCTAGGCATAAGTCAGATATGTTTCTAGATGAACAATTGTGGCCTGAAGGTATTTCTTTCCGTCGATTTATTAATTTTAAGGATCGGCAAGTACAAAGCTCCCCTAAAATGAGGGCGACTGATGCTGGAACTGAGGCTATAATGAAAAGCGTCTAATTTATGATGGACACTACATAATCAGAATATCAAAATGGTCAGTTTCAATTGCAAGCCTGTTACGAGATCCGTGGAGGGGATAAAAGAGCTGTGTAAGACTGCACACGTTATTGCCCTGCAGGAGACGTGGCTCCTGCCTCATGATACAGCATTCATTGGAAGCATCGATATGAACTTCGAGTACACCAGTAAGTCAGCGGTGGATACATCAACAGGCGTGCTGCGTGGTCGGCCATACGGTGGGGTGGCGCTGATGTGGAGAAATGGTGTTTTCTCTTCCGTAACGGTTGTGCCGTGTAATAGCGCCAGACTGACAGCTGTTAAGGTATGTGCCGGTGAGCGTAGTTCGTTAGTGTTTTCAGTGTACATGCCAACGGAAAGTGCGGATAACTTATTAGAACTCACAGATGTGCTAAGTGAAATACATGCGGTTATTACCGCAATTGAAAGTTGTGATATTGAATCTTCTATTATTCTCGGGGACTTTAATGCCCATCCAAGGGAGTTATTCTTTAAGAAATTAGCCAACTTTTGTGAGGAGCGAAGCTGGCTCTGTGCGGACGTGATGAAGTTAGACGTTTTGTCAGACACACACACTTTTATAAGTGAAAGTTATGATAACTGTAAGCGATGGCTTGATCACTGTCTGACAACGGAGGCCGCTTGGCAATGTGTGACTGATATTAAGATAGGTTATGATGTTTTCTGGTCAGACCATTTTCCACTGGAAGTGTATTGCAACTTGGGAATATTACCATGCAAAGTGCAATATACTGGGAATATTTACAGCGAAGTGAGATGGGGGTGAGAGAGACGCTGAACAGATAAGAATATATAGGGAGCTGTGTACAGCTAAATTAAGAGACATTGATTTCCCGGTGGAACTTGGTCTGTGTACTGATAATGTTTGTGCTGATAATTCTCAACATGTAATTATTGATAAGTTGTATAATAGTATTGTTAGTTGTTTGACGGAAGCTTCGCGAATGAGCCATAGTAAAAGGAAAAAGACAAAGCAAAAATATGTTATTGGGTGGAACAAGCATGTACGAAAGTTTCACGTAGACGCGCGAAGCAGCTTTCAGGCTTGGTTACTTCATGGCAAACCAGAGTCTGGTGATATATATAATACTATGTGTGAAACCCGTAAGCGTTTTAAATCTAAGTTTAAATGGTGTCAAGACAATAAGGATAAAATTAAAATGGATATCTTAGCAACACACCACAAAGACAGGGATTTCAAAAACTTTTGGAAGCACACCAAGAAACTGGAAGCTGTTTCGCGTGTCCCTGTGAGTGTTGAAGGTAGGAGCGAGCCCTGTCAAATAGCGGAATTATTTAAGGATCATTTTAGGGTAGTGTCTCCCCTAGGGTATGTGCAGCCACAGGTGCTCGATGCTGAGGTTGCAGATTGTGAGCGGTTTAGATTTAAGGCGAAAGAAGTCACCCATATTATCCAAAATATGACTAGAGGTAAATCTCCAGGACATGACGACCTTAGCATCGAGCACTTGCAGTGCGCTGGTGTACATTTACCTAGGGTGTTGGTCATGTTTTTCAATTTGTGTATAGGCCATTCATATTTACCCAGGGAGCTTATGAAGACCACTGTTATACCTATACTTAAAAACAAGACGGGTGATGCCTCCGACAGGGACAACTACAGAACTATCTCATTAGCTACAGTGATCACCAAGGTGCTAGATGGTTTGATTGATAGTCGGCTAAGTGAGCATATAGATCTCCATGAAGCTCAGTATGGTTTCAGGGCTGGGCAATCGACTGAAACTGCGGTACTGCGACTCAAACATACTGTCCAGTACTATGTGACGAGGAAGACGCCTGTTTACGGTTGTTTTTTGGACCTGTCGAAGGCATTTGACCTGGTGTCTTATGACGTGCTGTGGGATAAGCTCCAGGGGGAAACCAGAACACCCAGAGAGGTAATAAATATATTGAGATATTGGTACGGCAACCAGACCAATAATGTTAGGTGGGCGGGTTCATGTTCGTCGGAGTACAGGTTGGAGTGTGTAGTGAGACAGGGAGGCCTGACTTCACCAAGACTCTTCAACCTGTACGTCAATGGACTGATAGGTGAGCTCAGCGGGGCCGGTGTCGGCTGTTCAGTGGATTGTGTATGTATGAACAACATTAATTATGCCGACGACATGGTGCTGCTGAGCCCATCTGTTACAGCCCTTAACTAGCTCATAGGGATCTGTGAGAGGTACGCGGGGTCACATGGCCTCAGGTATAACTGTAAGAAGAGTGAACTACTTATTTTCAAGGTGGGTAATAAGAGTCCGAAAACCGTTCCACCGGTCAGGCTTGGAGGAATGTCTTTAAGTAGTGTCACCAAATTTAAGTGCCTGGGGCACTGGGTCACCGAGGACCTCTCAGATGATTTAGATATTGAGCGGGAACGTAGGGCGTTGGCAGTGAGATGCAATATGCTGGCGCGCAGGTTTGCACGGTGTACAAAAGATGTTAAAATTGCGCTTTTTAAAGCATACTGCCAGACATTTTATACCTGCAGCCTGTGGGTCCGCTATATGCTTAGATTTTTCAATGCCCTGCGGGTCTTGTACAATCATGGTTTTAGGATGCTGTTGGGGTTGCTTAGCTTTTGCAGTGCATCAGGTATGTCTGCTAAGGCTAGCACTGACTGCTTTAGGGCTATAGTAAGGAAAAGAGTGGCCTCCCTGATGCGCCGCGTGCGGGGCGGCACCAACACCCTTCTGAATACCATATTGGAAAGGGTTGATTGTCCGGTTGTGAGGCACTGGAATACCGTTCATGGATCTGGAGGGGTCCTTTTTAATGTAAAATAGTGTGTAATAATGTATAATTAATAATGTTGACATTCAATCATAATATACTAACATAGTTATAAGTATGATGTACTAACAATGTATGGAATATTTTTTGATTCTGAAATAAATGAATAATAATAATAATTGTAATTTTTTTGGTATTATACAAATATTTATTTCTCATCGTCATCTGTCTGGGAAACAAGCATGTTCTTTTTTCATAGTTAAGTAGTAAAGAGAATTGTGCTACTTCGATTCGTCGGTAAAAATAATGAAGTGATCAGCGATTTAAGTATGTGATATTAGGCAGTATAAATGTATGATTACTAAGCAATCTATACAATGTCGATTTTTCAGTTGGCAATATGCTCAGTTTTGAGAAAAGCGGGGCTCTTATTTCAGTATGCAGGGTTTAAAATAATCTAATAAAAATATTATTTTTTTGCTGACAAAATAATATAAAAATTTCTACGAACCAAATCATCATTTTTTGAAACTTTAAAAGAAAATCATAACTCATCAAATTTTTTTGTGACATTTAGTTATTTTTTATATATACGAGTATCTATATGTTAACTTATAAATCATCATCATCATCATCATTTCAGCCGAAAGACGTCCACTGCTGGACATAGGCCTCCCCCAAGTGTCGCCACAATGAACGGTCCTGTGCATCTCGCATCCATCGGACTCCCGACTTAATAATTAAAGTACTTACTTTTCAAAATTATTATAAGTAGGCATAATTCAGAGGATTTTTTTTTTTAATTTATTTCTTGCTGCTAATGGCGGACCATTACCGATTTTTTGTGGGAATTGATTGATGCTAAGGCGGACTATATACGGGGGTGGGTTTTTTTTTCGGTTGGAAAATCATTTTATGACATCCCGCGCTCTTGGGCGGAGCGGGAGATACTGTCAGGCTTTTACTGACTAAAAATCCACTCCTGTTTCTTCGTTGCCTTTCGTACCAGGGCCGAGTCTTCCTTTCAGAATCAGACCCTTGGCCCCAGTAGGCTTCGACCGTAGTAGGCCCCTACAGTTGCTGAAATCTCCTTGAGGCGCGCGGGGTACAGTACGCGCTGTCGACGACTTGGACTCGGTCCGGATGGTTACGGGATGGTCGGACGGCGAGCCGCTCATTGCTCGACATCCGCAAGCCCTCGCCTACGGTGGCCAGAAAAGTATTGTCTCAGTGTAAAGCTTTCCATAACCTTCTTTACTCGCATTAGGTACTGCTTCACAGAAAGAGGGGACTAAAAATCCAGTGAAGAACTGCAACCGGCTGAAAGTGATGACGACGTAACGCCTCTCTAGCCACTCCTCAAAACACGGGACTTACCGCCGAGATTGTGACGTACCCTTGCACTCTTTATCTGGCCCTCTGGTATCTACAAAGATAAAAAAATACAAACAAAAATAATTTATACCTTTCCTTTGCGGCCTGACGATGCCTGTAGTAATTATCCCAGAAAAGGGTGACTCTATTAATTATCCCAGAAAAGGGTGACTCTATTAATTTACTATATTAATAGTAATCCGATCATAGGCACAGACTTTAACTGCCGTCTAGGAGTTCCAAAAATGTATTTTTTTTTTTGCGGTGGGTAATCATCTTAGGACTCACCAGCTCTAGGGTGAAGCGAGAGAACGCGAGGTACTTCCCGTAAACCTAGAATCCTAAAATTTGGCATGAAGTAAGGTCTCATTGAAAAAGTATAGAAAAAAATCTGAAAACTGAACATCACAAAAAAAAAACTTTTTTTGCGATTCGGAAAAATCTTCCCTCGATTCCTTATAGATCCCGTCATCAGAACTGGATTTTGAAAAAAACTGGACCAATCTGGAAGCATATCCTAAGCTTTAACGGGAGAAAAAAAAATGCAAATCGGTCCATAAACGATGGAGTTCAAACATAGAAAAATATTCTTTTTAAATACAACCGAATTGATAACCTTCTCCTTTTTTTGAAGTCGGTTAGTAAAAGATCTAACCAACAAACAATTTAAAACAATAATTGAGATTAAGATCATAAAATTATTTATCACTTAATTACATATTAATCGCTTATTAGGAGCTGTCTTATTATAGTTAAGATATGAAATCAATTCAAATAGTACTATAAATACTGAAGTAAATTTTATTGCTTTTTAACGCTCCATTTCTCCTAAAGTCGTTCAAGGAAACGAGTCGTTTAAAAAAAATATGCCTGAGTTCAAGTGGAAGTGCATCTTCTTTTCATCCGTAATCCTATTTCACGTAGTTGCAAATTCTTTACCGACAACTCATAATAATACTGAAAATCTTGCTGTGACTAAACTTATAAACATTAAAGAAGTTAATGTTGCTGAAGAAATCGTGAATGCCACTCGTGATGGTTTAATCAGACAAAATATTAGACCTGGTCAAGTAGTTAGAAGTTATTCAATAGAAATAACAATCAACACGAATACAGTAAATGGAAATACATTTAATGGGCGTGCTGTTTTAGATATTAGGTTGAGCCCAACTACAACGGAAGATTGCATAATCCTACACGTTAAAGATCTAAACATCGATTCTGTAAAAGTTGGAGTGTTTTCAGCTGTAAACCTCTTTGAGGTCGACTACGAAGTTGACTATGAGGAGCTGTATATCTACCCGACGAGAATTGCTACATCTTATATAGTCATTATAGAGTATACTGGATATCTAACAGATAGTGGACTAGGACTTCGCTTGGGACGATACAACCAAGAGTAAGAACTTACTTTTATTGATAATATTGATCAATTTATTGTTGTGAAATACCCGTTTCGATAATGATACACTATCGCACCGATTCCTAGTGACAATAAAATTTTTCATCAAATAATATGTATATCGATAAAACTTTAGAAACAAATTTCATCTCGCCAATTTTTTTTCTTATATTTCAGGACGTACGTGGCTATGAATCTTAATCCTACGTATGCAAGGCGCGTATTTCCCTGCATGGATGAGCCCACTGAGATGTCAATAATAAGTTTCAAGTTCAACAACCTAGATTACACACATTTAGTGTCGAATTCATTGGAGGCAGACAGCGAGTAAGTATTTCAAAGCAATCAATATAAATAGCTAAGAGAGATACTGATGGAAGAACTGATTAGTGAAATAGTCGGGTTAACTGAAAAAAAAAACAGTGAGATTATGAATCGCTTATAATATTCACTTTTAGTGACCCAAGGGCTGGCTTTTATCTTGAACAGAGGATAAGCATGGCCAAATAGAATAGCAATATATACCGCTAGTACACGTTACCAAGTGACAGTGATTTGGAGGAGTTTATTGACGTTATAGTTTAGATTGGTTTTAGTATGTTTTAATAAATTAAGAGTATTTATCATTATTTACTTTAATGTATATATAATTATAGTAAGTTAACTGTTTTTAAATATGCAAGTATTCTGTAGCAACCGTTTTAATAATATAACCTCCAACGTCACTGGAGACTTTGTTGACTCTAATATTCATTCATACCAGTTCTCGCAATTATTCCTCACGTACTTTTATACTTCATACTTTATCTTTCTCTCTTTCGTCATTGTTCATTCATAAAGGGTGGGGCCCTCTTTTTGAAAATTTATGTTATCTTAGCATTTTTGGGGAAAATAATGGTTTCACTATATGTATTGCTAAAGTTACTACTTATTTGATAATTTTAAAGCAATATCAGTATTTGGAAGGATGAGTCAGAGATCTGATTAAATTAAAAATCAATTTGAAGGTAATATTCGAAGATAAAATTATGTAGTATTCTCTAATTAGGCAAACGTGTATTCGGTTGGTCAAATCTATTTACCAACTACCGTGCGTCTACTACTATATTACGTTTATTTGTCTTTCTCATTTTTACACTTATTCTCACAACACAATTCTATTTTCTTGTGTGAATTTTGTTCCAACTAACAATATAATTTTATTGTCACATTATTTCAGAAATCAATTTCATCCACTGTATTTACCGCCACATCTCTCGGGAATGATAGCTCACAAATTTATCAATATCAATATATCAGCTACTAATGTCCGATTATTTGGAAGAAGTGGGATTTACAACCAAGATACTCAAGCTTCTATAGCTATTAACTCTTTCTATTTGAACTTAAACGAATGGACTCAGAAGCCGTATACGGAATTTTTTATAAATCAAAATGGTAACATGAATATCATGGCACTTCCAGACGTCTCAACAGATTGGAAAGCTCTTTCTATAGTCGGTATTTGGTGAGTTTTAATAAACAAGTTTAAATCAATTTCCTCTTTTTTATAAATAAAAGGATTCATTTATTTATATTTAAAAATACGAACTATAATTACAATAAAAAAAAAAAATTAAAAAAAAATCCTCTTTCTCAAAATAAATCGTGTATCTTATTTGTCTTTGACGAAAGAGATAGTCCGATATTATTATTTTGTCTGAGACCTAGAATGTAACACCCTAAATTTTTTTTGAGGTTTTACAATCATAATATTTTATACTTTTGTAGTACTTAATACACAGTCTAAAGAGTAATCGTTTAAGCCCAAATCAAATATAGAATATTCAAATTTGCTCAATCTTTGTAAGTAGCCCTTCTAAGTTTTCATAGAATCAGTAACTCAAGCAGAGAAGTGTAGCAAGGATCGTAAACACAAAAGGAAATTTTCTTCTATGCCCCTTGATGATTTGGAGATAGATGTAACATTTATAGACTTTTATAAACATTTGTTCTCAGGGAGCCCTACGTGTTTATGGAAACGACCAACTCAGTGAAGCAGAGGAGTATAGCACTACCAAAGATAGCAGAAGCAATGGCCAAGCAATGGTTTGGATTTGCGATCTTCCCGCAGAAATGGCGATACGAATGGGTCGTATCAGGCCTAGCTTCATATGCAGGCTGGGAAATGATGAGAAAGGTAGGATCTAAAAACCTGTTGGGTTACAAGATAAATTAGTATTATTTTAGTACAGTCAGGTTACATGATTGGCA
The DNA here is from genome assembly GCA_961205895.1 of Mythimna pallens. Taxonomy (NCBI): domain Eukaryota; kingdom Metazoa; phylum Arthropoda; class Insecta; order Lepidoptera; family Noctuidae; genus Mythimna; species Mythimna pallens. Next base: position 23,094,565 of record OY540828.1, on the reverse strand, counting down.
AACTTTTTTCAGCTTTATGGCGTTGGTTTAACGGAGAGTGATTTAGACGTCAATACTTTATTTGTTACTGAAGTGATACAAGAGAGTTTACTCCGTGATTCGTACTTGGGATCAGGACAATTAGAACCTGTACAAGATTTGTTTGATGAAGACATTATAAGAGACCATATCGGGGTTAATGGGGTTCAGAAGTATAAAGCTCCAGCGTTAATGAGGATGATGAGGAATTTACTTGGTGATAACAATATTGACTATATTCAGTTGGCAGCGAGAGCACTTCTAAGTTATATGTAAGTCTTAAAAGGCAAACACTACTAGCTAAAATATGGCGTCATAAAACTCCTCCGCATGGCTGTCGACTGGATGTGTGCCCAAAAGGATGGCGGCATTGCCACGTTGTATAGCAATGCTTAATCTCTGATCGAGGTAAAAGTCAGCCCTTGGGTCACGCGAAGTGTCAACTATGTATTTGCCGCCAGCCTTCCAGTCGACAGCGATGCGGAGGAGTTTTATGATGCCATATTTCAGCTAGCATTTTTTTTGCCTTTTGTGTAATATAGTTTTAATTAGTTAAAGGATTTCATTTGGATTTTCTTTCAACGGAATGAACTTTTCTAAATTACAGTCGACGTACTCGTAGCTACTGTAGATTTAAGTATGAATTTTATATATAAATTATATATATATTCAAGCTATAAAATCTGTGAGATAGTAACTAGGTGAGCTGTTACTGTGTCGGATATTTTATAAATCAAGCTCTAAGCATATTATTGTGATACCAATGTAACTTGGAGCATGAAGACGATGAAAAACGGTATCTACCAGAATCAACCTTTTAAAAAAAATGACGATCATCAAAAATATTCAATTCATCTATTATTCAAATCAATGTGTAAAAAAAACTAAAGCTCAAAACCTTTTAAAACTTAAAACAGGAAGTAAGTTAGAGTGTGGTTTAGATATAATATAATATAATATTCCACAACTATCACACAACGCCGTCTAGTCCCAAGCTAAACAGAGCTTGTTTTATGAGTACTAGACAACTGATAAACAAACTTATGTATTTCTAAATACATACATATTATAGATAAATTACACCCAGACACAGAACAAATGGTCTTGCTCATCACACAAACATTTGTTCTGAGTGGGAATCGAACCCACGACCTCCGGCATAGCAGTCAGGGCCACTAACCACTAGACAGATATAGATAGAGGAAGTAAGTGATATGAAATCTCGTGCCGCAGCATTATTGAACAGAGTAACTGCGGTCTTTGAACGCAAAGGGTAACTAAAGGAACACGGTGGGTTTTATTTGGAAAATTCTTACCTATCTTCTTGCTCCGTCCTAGAAAGGTTATTTAATGATATTTCACCCTTCAAAAAATATTAAATCTACGAAGGATTTCATCCTTTTTTGGGGTGAAAAATGTTACATAGTGAAATTTTAATAAAAAAAACTGGGCAAGTGCAAGTCGATACAAACCTACCTATGTAAACAGTTTAATTCCTGAATGGAGTTTCGAAGATTTTTCCGAATCGCAATTTTAGTTTTTGGTGACGTAACAACTAATTTACTGCTTTCAGATTTATTCCTATAACTGTCCTATAAGACCTTGCTTTATCCAAATTTTAGGACCATATGAATTTTGATTTCCTTAAGAGAGTTGAAATATACGTTTTTTACGCGACATAAACGACCGTACCTTTTTTTTAGTTAACTTAGAAGTTTGATTTTTTTTCAACATCAAGGGACAGCAGATTTAACTATATGGTTTTAATTTCAACTCGATAACTCTACGCGTTCCTAAGATAAATGCTTTTGACAGACAGAGAGACAGACGGACGGATAACAAAGTGATCCTATAAGGGTTCCGTTTTTCCTTTTGAGGTACGGAACCCTAAAAAGATCATATATTATAGATAAATAGGTAAACATATAACCCACACTATTGTCCACGGATTAATCAAATACATGAAAAACGGAAACGGATTTTACAACGGATTTCTCCTTTTTAGGTCTTCAGGACCCGTAAATTCGTTAAACTTCGTAGACGCTGTGAACATGGAATGGCTTGATTCAAGCAATACACAGCATGATTTTAAGGACTTTTTAGAACCGTGGAAGGATGAAAAAAGATATCCATAACTGAAAGTTCTGCAGATAAATAACAATTTAGTGTTGATTTACCAGGTAATTTCTTTTTTTTTAATTATATAGTTCTTGACGGTGGTCCCACTTGATGGTAAGTGATACAATCGTTGTGAATCTTATCGATCAAATCGCATCGTTGTTGACACCCCTACGGTCCGGACTAAGCGTTTCGCCTCATCATTTATACCGTGTACTTGGAAGGATGCAGAATTTACCTGCAGCGGTCTTCCTGCACGATTATAATTTTATTAATAATCGCGATATTTTTTCAAATCGCAGTAGTTTATATTATAGTAAACTACTGCGATTTGAATTACAACTATAGTTTGAGACATAAGAAACGTTTTCGATGAACTCTGGCACCCAATGAAAGATCTATCTTGTGTTAGCTATTTGTGTTAACTTTAGAGAAAGATTAGATAAAAAACTTATTTAGTGTACCTAGATATAGTATAGCGGGAAGGTTTTAAATAAAACGACCAGAACGGGTAACACACCCTCTATACTTTTGCCTTACATCACAGAGTTATTACAAATATCATAAATCAATACCATTTAAAATAATAATAATAATTATAATAGTAGCACTTATTCTGAGATGTTGCTTACCCTAAAAACTGGGCACGCCGTAATTATGGCGGTAAGTCCCCTCTTTGAGGAGTGGCTGGAAAGGCAACACGGCGTCACCGGATTCGTGCGGAAGCGACGCCCGGGTGTCGCCACTGTGTGGACCGCCCGGAGGACACGGTGGAGCATACGGTGGAGGTGTGCCCCGCTTGGGCAGAGCAACGCCGTGTCCTCGTGGGGGTAATCGGCGGCGGCGATCTCTCGCGCCGGGCCTTGGTACAGGCCATGGTCAGAAGCGAGGAGGAGTGGCAGGCGGTCGCCTCCTTCTGCGAAGCAGTAATGCTTGCAAAGGAGGCGGCCGATCGCGTGAGGCAGCGGTCCTCACGCCTCAACCGCCGCCGGGATTCCAATCCCGATTTCCGGCCACCGTAGGCGCGGGCTTGCGGACGGCGAGCAATGGGTGGCTTGCCGTCCGACCGTCCGGTAACCGTCCGGACCAAGCCCAAGTTGTCAACGGCGCGTGCTGAGGGTCTGATTCTGAAAGGAAGACTCGGCCCTGGTACGAAAGGCAACGAAGGAACAGGAGTGGGTTTTTAGTCAGTAAAAGTCTGACACTATCTCCCGCCCCGCCCAAGAGCGGGGGATGTCATAAGATGATTTTCCCACCGAAAAAAAAAAAAAAAAACTGGAATGGAATGTGTCAGGACAGCGCAGCGCGTTATGTTATAATTCCATCTAACTGTCATAGCGCTGCGCTGTCAAGACGCAAATCTTTCCAGTTGTCAGTGCAAAATAAATACAATTTAATGTTGCTAATACAGAAAATAATCATAATGTATCATAAAAATCGCTAACACTTGTGTTTAGGGTGCCAGCGTCCTCGCCTATCATTTAAACATTTCGTAACGAGCACAATATGTTAATAATATTAATAAAAGATTATTTTACATTAAATGTTTAGGTATGTGTGAATGTTCATGTGATTGTGTATGAGTAAAATATGTGTGTAAAAATGTGAAACTTTGTAAATAGTTCAATTCCCAAATGAAGTCTCGAAGATCATCATCGAAATATATTTTTTTTTTTTTTAAGTACTACTATGTTTTCAGATTTATTCCTATACCTTTGCTGTAAGACCTTGCTTTACCAAATTTCAGGATTCTGGGTCAACGGAAAATACTCTATGAATTTTGATTACTTTGAGTTAAGTGTCGAAAGATACGCGTCATAAACGGCCGTATCCTTTCTTTTCGTTAACTTAGAAGATCGATTTTTTCACAGCTTCAAAGGACCATATACTTAGGTCTATGGTCTCTTGAAGCTGTGAAAAAATCGTTTTAATTTTTTAACTCGCTAAGTCTACGCGTTTCCGAGATAAAGGGTCTTGACAACCACAGATAGATAGACAGCAGAGCAACAACAAGTTGATCCTATAAGGTTCCATTTTTCCTTTTGAGGTACGGGACCCTAAAAACTAAGCAAGTTTGAATTTCACAAATATATGTTTTTATTTTATGTTATATTATTGATAGACTCGCGCTTGGCCATTAAGTCACCTGATGGTAAGCGATGAAACACGCTTGCCTAGAAGTAAATCCACTCTTTACTTAAAGACCCCCAGGATGTTTTCCTAAAAAGACTACATCATCATCATCATCATCATTTCAGCCGAAAGACGTCCACTGTTGGACATAGGCCTCCCCCAAATGTCACCACAATGACCGGTCCTGTGCGTCTCGCATCCATCGGATTCCCGCGACCCTCACCAGGTCATCGGTCCACCTTGTGGGAGACCTTCCAACGCTGCGTCTTTCGGTACGTGGTCGAAATTCCAGAACCTTTCGTCCCCATCGAGCATCTGTTCTGCGAGCAAAGTGCCCTGCCCTCTGCCACTTAAGTTTGGCGATTCTTCGGTCCTAAAAAGACTACTTACTAAAATTATATTACCTGTACATAAATTATTACCTATTTTAGGAGGTTTTCGGATTCTTCAATGAAAATTTGTACTTTGGTCGATTCAAAGTGCCTATCACTTACACTACCAGCTGGGAACTGAACTTTGATGACCATAAGTTACGTCCAACCAGTTTGTCAGACAGTGTACAACTGTTGCCGATTCGTCTCGGTGACAATGATTGGATCCTTTTCAATATTCAGGGTCAAGGTGAGTAAAAAATCTACACTAATATTATTAAGAGGTAAAGTTTGATTTTTTGTTTGAAGGAAGTACTAGTCCGATTGCGAATTTTTTTTCAGCGGATAGTAAGTTGCTTTGTTTCTGTGTGACATAGACTATATTTGCCGCCGGCAAAAGCTAATAAATTATATAGCATAAATTTCATTATTATTATGATGCGTCTCATAATTATGTATTATGTATAACATAGTATTTTTTTTATTTTCTAACTTATTTGTCACTCACTGTGTCTATATCTCTCATCCAACTCTCCTGTCGCAGGTCTGCCGGAAGAAATTTCATTTGAAATAAGCACTACCTTTGTGCTCTTCTGTCTACTTTTGTTATTTTCCCTTTTAAGTGTTTGTGTGTACTAAATAAATAACTAAAGATGAAATGAATTTTTTAAAACTTAGATGGATGGAAGTTGAATGAACAATTGGAGAGTACTGAGTGAGTTGAGAGAATGATATATAAATAGACGTTAAACAATTTATATCGGCAATTACACGTCGCCAAGCCAGTTGCTATTTAAACTGCGTAGGCACAAATAATATTGAAAACAGAAATATTTCCTTTCGAATAATGAAGCTTTTTCTTTACAACAGGATATTATCGCGTTAACTACAATTTGGACATGTGGAATAAAATAATTAAAGCTCTTGAAGCACCATTAACAAGGAATCAAATACATCCACTGAATCGTGCTACGGTAAGTAATATCAAATTTCTTGTTCTCTGGTCCAGGAATAATGATGCAAGATGATCATCATCATCATTTGCGCCGAAAGACGTCCACTGTTGGACACAGATCATTGGGGGAGGCCCCCAAGTGTCACCATAATGATCAGTCTGGTGCGTCTCGCATCCATCGGATTCCAGTGACCAGGTCATCGGTTCACCTTGTGGGAGGCCTTCTAAAGCTGCCTCTTCCAGTACGTGGTCGCTACTCCACAACCTTTAGAACCCATACACCATCTGTTCTGCGAGCAATATTGGCTGCCCACTGCCACTTTGTTAGGCGATTCTTCGGCCTATACTGGTAACCTTGATTCACCTGCGGATATCTTTAATGCGATCACGCTAGGAAACCCCGAGCATAGCCCTTTCCATTGCCCTTTGGGCGAATTTAAGCCTTATGAAGAGGCTCATTGTGAGCATTAAGTGATGCAAGATAAATGTAATGAAAACATTGATTAACAATTAAAAGCCACTGTGTCCCGCATACATATGCGTTCCGGCATACAACAGGTTAATCATTCTTTGCTGCCATAAACAGCTTTCTAAAAGAATAAATTGTACATAAAAAAATTACAGTGTGCTTTTTCTATGAAGTATTAAAATGACTTTTTTAGAAAAGAACGTATTACAAAAAATACAAAACTTTATATAAGAACTATCAATGTTAATATACTCGTAGATAGGTTTCTCTGCAATATTTTTATTATTATGGTAAAATTAATAATTAATCACCTTTGTTCACAGCTCGTAGATGATGCCCTTAATGTAGCTAGAGCAGGAAGATTAGAATACGAAATTGCATTAAGAGTGGTTTTAACCATGGAACATGAAACCGTATACGCGCCATGGAAAGCGTTTGTTAGAAACATGGACTTCTTGAGGAAACGCTTGGTGGCCTATGTTGATAACCACAAAGATTTAGATCAAGACATTTATTTGGTAAGTAGTCTGTACTTATCATCCGTGCCTATCATTATTTGATCCATGATTCCATCACTTTTATTATTTTTACGATTATATTCACTATCATCATTTACATCTAGAATAACTCAGATGTAATTTGATTGGGCAAGCTACAATTATGGCTGTGTGTCCCCTCTTTGAGGCGTGGCTGGAAAGACCTCACGGCATCTTTACCTTCCAAATGACGAAAGTCCTCACCGGATATGGTAAGTTTGGGAGGTTTCTGCACCGGATTCATGCGGAAGAAACGCCCGGGTGTCACCATTGTGTGCACCGCCCGGAGAACACGGTGAGCACATGGTGGAGGTGTGCCCCGTTTGGGCAGATCAACGCCGTGTCCTCATGGGAGCGACCAGCGGCGGCGATCTCTCGCGCCAGGCCTGGGTACAGGCCACGGTCTGGAGCGAGGAGGAATGGCAGGCGGTCGCCTCCTTCTGCAAAGCAGTAATGCTAGCAAAGGAGGCGGCCGATCGCGTGCGGCAACGGTCCTCGCGCCCCAGCCGCCGCCGCCGGGATTCCGATCCCGATTTCCGGCCACCGTAGGTGCGGGCTTGCGGACGGAGAGCAATGGGTAACTGGCCGTCCAGACCGGGCCCAAGTCGTCGACGGCGCGTACTGTTCCACGCACGCCTCAAGGAGATGATAGCAACAGTAGGGGCTCAGCAGGGTCGAAGCCTACTGGGGCCAAGGGTCTGATTTTGAAAGGAAGGCTCGGCCCTGGTACGAAAAGCAACGAAGGAACAGGAGTGAGTTGAAAACTCACCCCTGTTCCTTCGTTGCTTAAAAGTCTGACACTATCTCCCGCTCCGTCCAAGGGCAGGGGATGTCATAAGATGATTTTCCCACCGAAAAAAAAAGATGTAATTTGATAATTTTGTCTTGCAACTAAATCTATTCTATTTAAATTTTTCTGCTGCAGAGAATAATACAAAAAACAATACGTGCTTTTGAAGATAATGTTGGATTCTACCCTAATGTGCTTACGCCTGAGCCAGCGATGCAATTATTGACTCGAGGCTTGGTGATGGACCACGCTTGCAGAGCCAACTACCAGCCTTGCATTGATGCTGCTAAGAACTGGTTCTATAATCCTCACAACAATATAGAAGTGTAAGTCTATAATTAATTAAAACAATAGTGCCTGTATATTATTTCCACATAACGCAATTAAAGTTTAAGTAAAAGCAATATTTCGCTGAAAAGAAATAAAATACAATATACCTGGGACCTTTGTGGATCTTTTTTAGTGTAACTTAAATCCCGATGAGTACTTGATCTTCAAAAACCGGGCAAGTATGAGTTGAACTCAGGCACTGTGGATTCCGTATAAACTTCCCTACTTATGAAAACAGTTCAATTTTCGAATTAAATTATGAAAATTTTTCCGAAACGCAAAAAAAAGTTTTTTTTGTGACGTAACTACAAAATTATAGTTTTCAGATTTTTCCTATGCAATGAGACCTATACTTCAAGCCAAATTTCAGAATTCCAGGTCAACGGGAAGTATCCTGTGAATTCTGATTCCCTTGACATAAACGGCCGTATCTTATTTTTTGTTAATACCGTACCGCAGGCGGGGGCAAGTATGGTCAATATGGTTTTAATTTCAACTCGGTACCTCCGCGCGTTCCTGAGATAAAGGGTATTGACAGACAGACAGACATACAGACAGACAGACAGACGGACAACAAAATGATCCTATAAGGGTTCCGCTTTTTCCTTTTTCGGAAGCCTAAAAATGATTTAAACTGAGCTAATAATTTAAGAAACAACGGCGACTTGCGGACTGCGAGCAATGGGTGGCTCGCCGTCCAATCATCCGGTAACCGTCTGGACCGAGCCTAAGTCGTCGACGGCTTGAACCGTTCCACGCGCGCCTCAAGGAGATGTCAACAACCGTAGGGGCCCAGGAAGGTCGAAGCCTACTGGGGCCATGGGTGATGCGAAAGAGATCCCCGGTGCCCTGGAAAAATGGCAAAGAAGGAACAGGAGTTGATTTTTAGTCAGTAAAAGTCTAACACTATTCCGCGCTCCGCCCAAGAGCGGAGGATGTCATTAGATGATTTTCCCACCCAAAAAAAAAACGTAGTAAACAGTGTCAAAAACTGGCTTAAAAATCATAACTATTCTATTTGTACTATATATTTCTTGTACAAATGAAATAGCGATTATATTCGTTTAATAAAACGTACTTTTTGGTTCCAGTAATCCCAACATTCCTCATGATATCAGACCAGCAGTATACTGTACGATGGTGAGAGAAGGCGATGGAAAAGTCATAGAAGCATTGAAAGCGAGACTGAACATTGAGCCGACGCTTTACGAGAGAGTCGTCATTTTAGAATCCTTGGCTTGTTCTAAAGACGAAGCCTTTATAAAAGAGTAAGTGATAGAGATTTTTCTTGGTGTAGAATTTTATAGTCTCAATGCTTTAAATTTTTATTCCCAATTTCTTACCTTTAGACTGCTAAGACGCACTGAGAAATGAGTTTGGTGTAACACAAGAGACAATATTGGGAACATTTGTGATAAAAAATTGTAGAAAACTTTTTTGAGTCTTCCTTACCATGCCATAATATTATAAAGTTGGAGAGTTTGTTTATTTGAACGCGCAAATGTTTTGAAACTAATAAACCAATCGAAAAAATATATATTGTGAAAGCCTCATCATCCTCTTCCTGCCCTTGTCCCGTGTTATTTGGGGTCGGTGCAACACGTTTTTTTTCTTCCATTCTGCCCTGTCACTCGTCGTACTATCACTAACTTCCTTTTCTTTCATATCACTCTTCCCACAATCCATCCATCTTTTCTTTGGTCTCCCTCTCCCTCTCCATCCATCCACATGTAAACTCATAACTCTTTTAGTAACATGCGTTTTATCCCTCCTCTTCACATGACTATACCAAGACAAACGATTCCCTTTCAACTTTTGCCTGTGACCTGTCGCCATTTTAACCATCCTGCATCATTGTGAAAGCCTATATATATATTTTTTTTTTATCTCTAAAGCTGCTATACAAGGCTCTTATTATTAGGATCAGAGCTCTAGTCTCAATTAATTTAAAACCTGGATAACAGAGCAAAATATGACACAGCAAAATTCTTGATTCCAAAAGTAGGTAAACCTGTACCATCCAAATCAGTGATTCTTTCTGTTGCGTAATATCTTATAGTATCGTCAGAAAATATATTTTTTTTGACAAGAAAATATCATTAGCTATACATTTACAACATTACACACTAACCAAAGACGCGGGAGATACCGGACGCCTGCTAGTGATTTATAACTTTTAATTCTACTATTATTTCTTACAGGTTACTTGATCGAACTATAGCAGAAAATAGCCCCTACGGTATTGAAGAACGATTGAAGATTTTTGCAGCTGTGGCAGGAAGCAGTTTTGCGAATGCTAACTTAGCTCTATTTTTTATGAGATCGAGAACTAATGAAATCAGAAGAATGTATGTTGTTTTTTAATTATTTCGGGATTATTATTATACATTTGATTTCCATCATACTGAGATCTATGGATGATAAAATGACAGAATATACAGATATATGCGTGCGCGTGTTGTGCGTGTGCGTGTGTGTGTGGTATGTGTGTGTGTGTACTTTGGTTGTACATAATATAAAACAATGTGTATGAGAAGCTTTAAGTCAGAATAGCAACCATTTGAGTAAAATGAAACAACGTCGTTTGTATTATTAATCGTCAAAACTATTTTTGTTTTAAAACTCATTTTTAGCCTACTATACGATTTTTACTTGCATAACAATAATTAAATGGTATAGGTTTAATAAATCTTTATATTACAATTTAAAATATATTTCCTTTTCAGGTACGGTGGTCTAGAAAAATTTGAAGAGGTGATTTTCATTCTTGCTGATAACATGGTCGATGAAAATCTGAGCGAAGTTGTAAGTATTGAGAAATATCATAATAAAAATCCATATATACCTCACAGAACAAAATTATCGTGATGATAAAATACAGGCAAACAATACACCAGTAGGTGTCAAACAGCAAAAAAAAAATAGTGAAAACACAGATTTTTTCGAGTTCTGACTGATGTCGTCGGTCTTTTTTATTTTTATACTGTTCTTTTTTAAATGTATCGGAGACGTTGACTTGTCGAGCCCTACTGTTGGTGGAAGAAAAATATGATTTGGCGCTGTGAGATATGTATTTTTATAAATTGCCAATAACAAATTAGGCAATTTTGCTCGAGAAATACGAAAGATTTATTTGGATGCATTTCAAAATTCTCTGTTAGATAGTTTAATACCTAACAAAGTTTTTAGAGTAACGTATTCTGTTAATCAAGCTGATGACAATATGTATAACTTTTAAACGTAACGTGTCTTTCCACAGTTCGAGTTTTGGGTACATAGCCAGAACACCATGATAAATGAGTCTCAAAGAGCAGCAGAACGGGCTCTCGAACAAGTAAATGAGAATTTACAGTGGAATAAGAAATTCAAGGAGGATTTATATAAATTAATAGCAAAGTATACATCTTAGTGATGTCATGAGCATTTAATGTGTTATAATTGGTAGCAGTTTTCATAAAAAATAAAATATATGTTAATTTAAAGTATGTTTTTTTTTCGTGCTTTGTATATGTATATATAAATCGATGTTTTATTTAATAATATTATGTGTCCACTTCTGTCATGTTAGTATGTTATTGAAGTTTGTTTCTCCATTTTTTTCTTTTTTCTAGAAAAATACTAAAAAGTTTTAAATGGTAGATGCAAGCCCAGAATAATAGGCTCGTGGACCTCTGGGAATAATTCATAACATCTGTCGGACAAGTCATGTCACCGACCATAAGAACCAATCCGACAAATTATCTGTTTAATGTTCTTGTCTAGATTAGCTAGACAAGAACATTAAACACACATTAAAGTAGAGTACTTGCATAAGCATAACCTTGTAGCCAGGATTATCCATCAGCAACTTAACAAAAAAAGGGCCATACTAAAGGTATGTGCCCAACCCAGTTCTCGACAGTGGTCATATTACATTGTACTGGGGTTGGTCCATCTTCACTGACTGGACTACTGTGGCCTGAGCTTGATAAGGTGACACCGAAGCGATAGACTTGCAATGATGGTTGACATGACGAGTATCTCGTGAAAACCTAGAAAGATAAGCAAAATAAATATCTTGACTTGGCTTGTGGCTTGTGGTTGTCCAACATGTATGTGAAGTCGGCAATAATTGTACGATAGTTGTGTCGACCAATGGCTTTATAGCCACAAGCTTCAACGACTAACTTCTTTATGCTCCACACTCACGTTAGGCGGCTGAATGAAGAGCTTCATTCACAAAACGGTACATTTGGACATTGTGAGCTGCTTCTCTCTGAAACCCTGACGGCTGATAGCTTGGACCATAGAAATATGGTGGTTTTGAAACCAGGCAAGTACTAATGTGAATTTTTCAAATTATATCTACTTTTTTATGTTTATCTAGGAAGTTTATCTAGAACATTTCAGACACCCCGTGCCTCGAAAAGCTTGTGGATCTTTGACAGTCTTTACAGGTAGTCAGATGCCAGACAGTCTAACCATCAGTCTATCCAAGGAGTATTGTGTTGCCCAGTAACTGAGTTGTAAAGGTCTGATAGGCAGTCGCTCCATGTAAAATACAGGTAATCAGCCGCATCTAGTTAGACTGGAAGCCGACCCACAGCTAGTTGGAAATAGGTTAAGCTCGTTAAAAAATAAAAGGTCAGTTTTGTGTACATCTGGATGACGAATGCATGTCAAAAAACAGTGATTCTATAGCTATGAAAGATATGTTCTTGCAATGTTAGGAATGTACGTAAAATTTAAAGCAATGTGCTTTTATAAAACTAGAGTTATTTAAAAAACTTACTGAGTTGCCAGTCTGATATCAGAATGACGGGTGTATTTTTAATCTAAGCAAACTACTTACCATCTAAGTATGAAAACACTAGAGTAGCAATGTTCCGGTAATGTGTTCGAACGTATCAAAAACAGAATCGGATGCGGCAAAAGGTTTAAAGTAATTTTGAATATAAAAATTATATATTTAAACGCCTGCTTATTTTATACTAGCAATCAGGACCAAACGTATAGAGAAACATTTACACCACAGGCCTTACCCGTGGAACATCAAGATTACGAATATACGTCAGAAAACAGTGATTCTATACAAAAGAAAGCAATTTTCTAACAATGTGAAGAATGTGCGTAAAATTTAAAGCAATGTGCTTCTAACTAGAGTTATATAAAAAACTTAGTAAGCCGACAGTCTGATATCAAAATGATGGGTGCATTTTTAACCTAAGCAAATTAATTACCACCTAAGTATGAAAACACTAGCGTAGCAATGTTCCGCCAATGTGCTCGAACGTTTTGTGACGTATACTCATCATCCTAATATTCTCAAGGCATGCCTGTGGTGTAAAATTTGTCTATACGTTTGATCCTGATTGCTAGTATAAAATAAGCAGGCGTTTAAATCTAGAATTTTTATTTTCAAAATTAATTTTAAACCTTTTGCCGCATCGGATTCTGCTTTTAGTACGTTTGAGCACATTGCCGGAACATTGCTGCGCTAATGTATTCATACTAGTGTTTTTATATAAAGGGTACTTCCCGTTGATCTAGAATCCTGAAATTCGGCATGAAGCAAGGTCTTAAAACACTAGTATAGGAAAAAATCTAAAAACTGTAAATTTTTAGTTACGTCACAATTTTTTTTTTTTTAAACTTTTTTTGTGATTGAGAAAAATCTTCTTAACTCAATTCGGGAATTGCTGTTTTTATAATTATCTAAGTTTGAACGGAACCCTCAATGCACGAGTCCTACTCGCACTTGCCCGGTTTTTTTAGTTTTATCAACACAAATATGATCAGTAGGTACGGATGGAACCCCATTTTTTTTTGTGTGTGAATTAAAAAATAGTATTGTACATATATGATACGAACACTCACTCTCACTTCACAGTGAGAGTGAATATATAAGTATTGTTTCTTGTTTACATAAAGTAAAACCATATAACATGTTATAATTATACATTAGTTTTGTGTTGACCATTGTAGCCTGTTAAATATTTATTATGAATTAGGTCCTTAGTCATTAACATCATCATCATTATTGCAGCCGATAGATGTCCACAGCTGGACATAGACCTCCTCCAAGTTTCACCACAACGACAGCTCCTGTGCGTCTCGCATCCATCTGAGTCCCGTGACACTCACCAGGTCACCGGTTCATCTTGTAAGCGGGACCATTCCAGAACCTTTTATCCCCACGACCATCAGTTCCGCGAACAATGTGCTCACCCTGCTCACTGCCACTTAAGTTTGGCGATTCATTGGGCTATATGAGTAACCATGGTTTTCCAGAAGAAATCTTCCTTTTTGATTCGGGTACACAAGGCAACTTCGAACATTGTCCTTTGGGTGATTTTTAGTATTAGGTACTAATAAAATAACTTAAATATTTTTACTTTATTCAAAATATTTATAAGACTAAGGCACATATTTTTTTATTTTTTTTATGATAGTTATTAACGTAACAATATGTTATTGAATAAGTAATTATATTTAAAAAATATATCTTCCATGTAACATAATGTTATGACTAGAACTAAACTGTTAAATTACTATTAATTTTAATTGCCATACCTAATTTAACACAAACATTATTTATAATGTGATTCGTGAAATGAAGGAATGTGATTTCTGAAAATGAATTACCAATATATAATAACCTTATTTTGCTCATATAAAAGCTTTATAATCAAAATTTTAGCTTTTAAAATAATAAAACACATTGACATTTAATTTATTAAAATTACACTAGAACATTCTTGTCGTGATTAAAATTATTTTTATTACACACAATTTGTAATAATTTTGATACTATTTCACAAGATCACTAATCAGAGGATGAGTCTTAGAAAAAATATATTAAAAAATAATTAACAATCTTAAATAATAATAAGCCTTTTAAATAAATAACTTAAAAAATAAGAGAACATTTAATTAACATTTCGAAAATAAAAATAAATTAGTAGAAGTTCCGCGTTAAAATATATAATATTTGATTTTTTGCCGGTTACTTTTAAATTTCTATAAAAAATTAGATTTCAATTAGTTCTCTGGTGAAAAGATTGATAAATACTGCAATGCACAAAACCAGAATGGAATATTCTATAGCTGATGCTCCATCTCCATGCAACTTTTCAGTGACAGATGCAATAGGCTGAAAAAAAAGAAAGAAAAAATCAACATGCAATCATTAAAACCGAAATCAAAACCGAAACCGGAACCCCTTATCATTTATTTTATAAACAAGGTGCAGTTTAAAATCCGCAAAAAATTCAAGAAGCAATTATTATGTTAGTGATTCTCGATCCGAATCAAAAATAAAATGGGTTGCTTTTTTTAAACTATAATCTTATTTACGAATATAGTTAAAAGCGTTTCGTAGAGTAAGTGTGCGGAGCCTCGTATAGGCGGTTACATTCGGAAATCTCAGAAACTATAACACCTTATAGGCTCTTAATAAACTAGTGCGCCTCACCATCAATGATTACATCACTGCTTACCATCAGGTGGGATCGCGGTCAAGCACTGGTTTATACCGAATAAAAATCAGTAATAAAAAAAAATACCTACGAACTTAAAATTTGGCAGGTTGGTTCCTTATAGAGTGTAGACATCCGCTAAGAACGGATTTTCCGAAATCCACACCCTAAAGGGGTATAACGGCGGTCCAAATTTTGTATGGAGAAACCGACTTTTAGTGGGCGAAGCCGTTGGCAGAAGCTAGTAAATTATATTTGTATCTTTGTGTTGCATGAAGTTTTGATAAATGAATAAAAAATAATACCTATAGAAGGAATTTATCTTACCTTTTCAGTGGTAGACATAACAATAGGCATTGGCCTCGGTTCTCCTACGGGGATCTTACCATAAAACTTGTTTTTCGCGCGTCTGTAACAGAGTTAAAACAAAGAATAAATATTTTGAACAGAATCGTCTTGCGGACTTTCGTTTACACGTACAACTACTGCGCAGCTTTATGTCATTTTAGTTCATTTTCTTTCTTTCTTTATTGTGTCATTCTTTAGGTACCATTGTCATCTTTTTCGTTGTGCTTGTCGCTGTAGTGGTGAGTCTGTGTCGAATGAATGTTTTCTATTCCATTCTAACCTACAGTTAGAATTAGGTAGTTAGTTTCTATAGTTCTTGATAATTTATATCTTAGCTTACATTTTGTATACACTATTTAATTTACGAGTTTTTAAATTTTTATTTTTAAGTGTGGAAATTATCCAATGACTTTTCGCACTCTGGGCGGTGCGAGAGGGCGTATCAGACTTTTACTGACTAAAACCACACTTGTGGCCTTCAATTGCTGTTGGCGTTCTCGGAGTACGGATTTCCTTTTCAGAAATTCTCCGCGCTCCTAGCTCGCATGCATCGGCCCTGCTGGGCCCTTACGGTTTGCTGACATCTGTTTAAGGAGCGCGTGGATCACTACACGCTGTTGACGACTGGGCGCGGACTGGTCAATTACCGGACGGCCGGACGGCAAGCTACCCATTGCTCGACGTCCACAAGCCCGCGTCTACCATGGCTAGTAGTCGGGGTCAGAATCTCGGTGGCTGAAGCGTGAGGACAATTGTTCCCTCACGCATGCGGCCTCCTTCTTCGCTAGCATTACTGCTTCGCAGAAGAAGGCCACCGCCTGCCATTCCTTCTCGCTTCGGACCATATTTAATTTACGAATCGGCAAGAAACTCCACGGATACTCTTTCAAAAAAATGGTTGTTCCTACAATATTTCCATATTACAGTATAATTAAATATTATGTAAGGACAGTGTACACAATAAAAATAATCACTGGCCACTAAACGCCATCACAAGCCTCTCGCGCATTTAAACCTTCATCAGAGTCCATTATGATACTAAATTATCTCGGGAACGCGTGGAGGTATCGAGTTGAAATTAAAACTATATATATTCAGGTCTGAGGAGAAATTGTGAAAAAAACAAACTTTGACTAAAAAACGATACGTCCCTTTATGTCGCAAAAAACGTATATTTCGACACACTCAAGAGAATCAAAATCAAAGAGAATCATAGGGTACTTCCCGTAGAACTAGAAGCCTGAAATTTGGCATGAAGCAAGGTCTCACAGCACAAGTGTAGGAAAAATCTGAAAACTGTAAATTTGTAGTTACGTCACAAAAAAAAACCTTTCTTCTCAATTCGGATTCCTGCTGGGCCCCTACGGTTTGTTGACGACTGAGCTCGGTCTGGTTGACTACCAGACAGCCGGACGGCTAGCTACCCATTGCTCGACGTCTGCAAGCTCGCGTCTACCGTGGCTGGTAGTCGGGGATGGAATTTCGGCAGCTGGGGCGTGAAGACGTTCGTTTGCTGCCACCGAGTGCCTCCGCGAGGGCACGGCGATGCTTTGCCCAAGCGGAGCACACCTCCACCGTATGCTCCACCGTGTCCTCTGGGCGGTCCAGATAATGATGACACCCGGGCGTTTCTTCTGCCTGAATCAGATGCAGGGACCTCCCGAATAGGCCATGCGTCATACGGAAGGTGAGGACGCCGTGTTACCGCTTTAGCCACTCCTCAAAGAGGGACTTACCTTGTGCGGTGACCGTAAAACCTTTAAAATCGTCTCAAAATAACTGACACATGTTGCTTCAAAGTTAGGTTGCACAGCTGGTAGGCGTGGCTTAACCTGGTAATTTCTTTGCCAAAGTACACGACTGCTTCCGAAGATTCCTGACCGCTCCCGAAGATTACCGAATTCGGCAAATTTTTGGAAACATGAAAACACATGGTTTCCCTGGTCTTACTAACTATGCCATTAAGTACACTAGACTCTTACATTTTCTCGTCAGCGATCCACTTGTCGTCTTGTTCGATGGGGTTCAGCGGCCACGTGCCGTTATAAGCTGAGATGTAGAAGTATGACATCCGACAGTCCGGGAAGTAGCTGAAAAGACACAATATAGTGTTTGAGCATTCTACTACCTAATAAATTATACATTTGAAAGTTTTTGAGGGTGAATGGAAGGCAAAGATGATGAAAAGATTTCGAAAAAAAATTGTAGGAAGATCGGAATATCACACAGTAAGCAGATATAAAGGCTCCTCGAGAAAAACAATTGTCATGCAAAAAAATGCCTTGAGCTCATCTGGAACAGTTGATTAGTGACTAGGTTTTTTTTTAGGCGGGAAATCATCCAATGACTGAATGAGTTCTTGGGTGGAGCGGGAGCGTGTCAGACTCTTACTGACTAAAAACCATTCCTATGTTCCTTCTTTGCCTTGCTTTCCAGGACCCTGGGTTTCACTTTGGGAAGCCAAGTCATGGCCACAGTCGGCTTCGGCACTGCTGTGCTCCTACGGTTTTGCATCTCTTTGAGGCGCGCGTGGAACACTACGCACCGTCGACAACTCAGGCTCGATCCGGATGGTTGCGGAATGGCCGGACGGCGAGCTACCCATTTCTCATCATCCGCAAGCCCACGCATTAATGACTAGGTAATTATTATAGCATGTATCTATAATAAGATACTGTTTATCCTGGTATCACGTTCACGGATGATTCTAAGTTTGACACTGCCGAAATCAAGTAAACCTTATAAAAGTGAGAGAGAGTGAGTTGAGAGCAGTGGTGGCCGAGTGGTGTCGGCCCCGACTTACGAGTTGTAGGTCGCGGGTTCAAACCCAGCCAGGCGCATCACTTTTTGTAATTGATTTCATCACCACTGCTCTCAAAACGGTGAAGGAAAACATCGTGAGGAAACCGGCATGTCCTAGAACCAAAAATCCTAAGACATCTGACATTCACCAACCCGCACTGGGCCCGCGTGGTGGATTACGGCCCATTTCCTCTCCTAGAGAGGAGACCTGAGTCCCAGCAGTGGGATCATTTAAAAAAAGGCTGGTTATGCTTATGCTTGTTATAAAAGTGCAACTTACGTATATTTCCCTTTTCTATATTCTTGATAAACTGCAGTCACATGTCTGTTGCAAGGCCTGTAGTCAAGTTCACAGGCAAGTTGTATCACGTTGCTTCTGAACAGTCGCGTGAGGTACTGATTGTCCTGACTCTTTGTCAACTGCGTGAAGATTGGGGTTACCTTCTTGATCATGAAGTTCTGAAATTATTGCAATAATTTTGTTAGTGTCAAATTTATTTATTTATTCTTTAGGTACATAAAAGTACCGAGACGGACTTTATTCCGTAAGAATTTTTCTACCAGTCAACCGTGATACAGAGACAATTTTCATAATACATCTCTATGTACAAACTACAAAGAAAAAAAAAAATGGGCTATTGCGGTCGGACTCGCGCACTGAGGGTTCCGTACAAACTTGAAGGGTAAATTGTGGTTTACGGCTTTTGACGTGTTAAAAAAAAACTGCTTACAAGATCTCCTTCAAACCAATTTTTGGTGAAAGTTTGCATGGTAATGATGTTTTTCTAGTTTTATCATTCTCGTATTTTAGAAATTACAAGAGGGGTTAAAGGGGTAGGAAGAAGTTACACACATTTTACCATTTTGGAAGTGTCTCTCGCGCAAACTATTCAGTTTAGAAAAAAATGATATTAGAAACATCAATATCATTTTTGAAGACTTATCCATAGATACCCCACACGTATGGATTTGATGAAAAAAAAATTGGGGAACCCTCAAAATTTTTTGTCTTATTTTTCTATTTTTGTGTGAAAATCTTAATGCGGTTCACAGAATACTTACCAAGAACTTACTTACTTACCTACTTACCAAGTTTCAACAGTGTAGTTCTTATAGTTTCGGAAAAAAGTGGCTGTGACATACAGACCAACAGACAGACAGACATGACGAATTCATAAGGGTTCCGTTTTTTGCCATTTGGCTACGGAACCCTAAAAAAGTGAATACACGAATCTAGTGAATTAATTGGTGCAGACAAATAATAAGAAAACAAATTTGCGCTGTGACGATACAAATACGACGATATAAAACTATATAGAAAGAAAACATGTTTATTCTGCCTGAATAGACGCACGATTCGTTACAAAAATACAATGAACAGTTTCTCTGTTACTCCATGTGTGTATCGGGCAAAACTGTGTTGCATGATATGACCATAGACAACACAGTCGTCTAGGTATATTTATTTTATATTAAAACTTCATGGTGTTGTTTTAAAATCACTCTGCCTAGCCTTTTGCCAATTTAGGATTGGCTTTCAGTCTACCTGAATGCAACTAACAACCAGTATTTTGCATAAAACAGTCGCTCCATGTATAATTCTGGATATCCATCTTTTTGGTGTTTAGAGGGCTACTAAGATTAACAACAAATTCATAGTTTCCTGTAGTATCTTTAGCTTCGAGTTCTGAAGTAACCTTAGCTTTGGGTTTTCTTTTATATTTTATTTAGCCTATACTTTCCCATTGTTAGGCAAAGGCATTCCTTTCAGGTATTTTTTCTCGAGCCATTTTAAACCAGCCTGGGTAAGCGTCCAGATCGTTTTAGCACCTGTTTCCAGGTCGGCCTTGGTGGCGTCGTCTATCTTGAGGCACCCACATAGTGGAAACAATTGCCCCGCAGTCAATGTGAATGTAGCTGACGTGGTAAACCCAATCGTATTTTAACCTAGCGACCTTTTTTCCTACGTCTATAACTGACGGTTTACCTACATCATTATGTCATTATACACTTAATTCTCTACTTTCAAACATAAAAATTATATGAATATTTCATACCTCCCATTCCTTATACAAATATTTAGTCATATTACAAGCAGCTTCATAAGTTATCAGCATTTCATATCCAGACAAGGCAGACTCCCACACAATATGACTGCGTTCCTTATCTAGATAGTCCAGTATTTCCATAGCAAGCTGAACATCTAAATCACCGGCCACGTACAGAGCAAACACGTCGTTTACAATCTAGAATTTATCAAAAAGTATAATTAGATTTATGTCAAGGTCTACGCCATCTTAAAAAAATCTAAAATCTTTTAAAGAGCTTACAAATACAATAAAAATATTTCTGTAATTTAGTATCTGAATTTTACGTATGCAATTTTTCTGGTGACATTTATAGCACCGTCTTAAAACTTACTTGAGCTCTGTTTAATTCATCTATGGCGTTCATATTCTCCTTCAAAGTTTTTGCTATGAGTCTCCAAGTAACAGCATCGTAGTTGACTCGATAGTATCCTGGAATGATCAATTATTATAGCTTTATATTAATATAATCAACATACGATTGTTCTATTGCTTGAACACAAGTCTCATCTTTTTTACTGGACTGCTGTCCAACAGTGCAGTTTAGTGAATCCATCTGTTTAGCCTTTTCCAAACTATATATTGGGGTCGACTTCCAGTCTTATTGGATGTAGATGAGTACTAAAATTTTTACATAGCGTGATTGTTTATTTGACCTATAAAACCCAGTATGAATCAGAATGTTGGGCTGTGAAAAAGACGGATGAAAAAAGATTGCATGTAGCGGAGATGAGAATGTTGAGATGGATGTGTGGTGTGACGATAATGGATAAAATACGAAATGAGTCTATTAGAGGAAGTTAAAAAGTGGCGCCAGTGACTGAAAAGTTGAAGGGGAATCGTTTGTCTTGGTATGTTCATGTAAAGAGGAGAGATAAAACGCAACATGCGTTTCATATCTCCTCTTTACATGAACATATTAAAAGAGTTATGAATATACATGTGGATGGGTGGAGAAGGAGATGGAGGCCAAAGAAAAGGTGGATGGATTGTGTGAAGAGTAATATGAAAGAAAAGGAAATTAGTAATAGCATGGCGGTTGACAGAATAGAATGGAAGAAAAAAAACATATTGCGCCCACCCCAAATAAAACAGGACAAGGTCAGGACGATGATGATAACCCAGTGACTGGGTGACAAGACCCCTTGGCTAGACAGGTGTCAGATATTCTGGCTTTTGACTAGCGGTAACGAATATCAAAAATGATGGGACCGGGTTCAGCAAGTGTTACGTCACCCAGATGATCAACATGTGCAGCTGTTATTTATTTAGCCATAAGCTCCTCGTAAGAGACGTCATCTCTGTAAGAGTAAGTGGGCCGAAATTAATGTCGCGGGCACAGTGGTGGATGTCACCTATTTTCATTAATTCAAGAACATAGAGACATAGGGGTCCAATACACGGTCATGCAAGCGTCAGTCAAAACCATCAATCATGAATGAAACTTAACTGATAATTAATGAACTTACTCACTATCAGTCAAGTTTCATTCATGATTGATGGTTTTGACTGACGCTTGCATGACCGTGTACTGGACGCCATAGATTCCGCCGGACTGTGTTAGATTTCTGTAATTACTAGTATTGTAAAGATTATGCATTACGTCGCCTACAAATGCATTATATCGTGAATAAATCAGCACAGTTTTACGAGCGTGAGTACGACACAAATAGATTCATTGCTAAGCCAAGGACTTGTCAAGTTCAGCCGTTTTATTATTAGCAGCTATTGCGGCTCAATTTATGGATTTACACTTAGTGGTATTTTATACAGTTAAATTCATTTTTTTTATGTTTTTTTGAACTCGAGCAATATTTTCTTCTTGAAATGGTCCAATCCGACCCGAACTTTACTAAAAGGTTCTTATTTTCATCTTTCAATAAAATCAACTTTTCTGTTGCAATATCCGCTAATAACAAAACTTAAAGAATAGTAAAGTTTGGGTACACATACAGATTTTGACTTAAGAATCCTGATTTCAATAAAATGGACCCAAAAATGTGCGGGTTGCAACAAAACTTGACCTTTTTTCTGAATAACAGAGTTTATTGACCCTAATTTTGACAATTATTTCACATTCTAAATTCAAATACAGACCTATATAATTCTACTTGCCTGAACCTTTCCTATTAAGTATAATCCATCCATCATTCAAATTCTCGCCGAAAGTGTACGTTTGTGCCCCGATAGTGAACTGTGGTTGATAGCAGTTGTAACAGTTCTTATTCTTCTGAACCATGTATGATATGGGGATGAGGAAATCGGTGTCTACGCGGTTATCACGGGTGAAGCTGAACAGTCTCTGAAAGAGAACAAAGGAATTATTTGTAAAAAAAGAATAAAATTTCGTAGTAATATTATTATTGTTTATTCATTACTTTAAACATATAAATTATATTTTTAAATATTTCAATAAAAAAACATTTATAAATATAAAAAATAGTGTCCCACCGGTATCAGGAACAGGGGCCAAGCTACAGGTCAGGGTTTTAGAGAAAGGAACCTCCTAACAATACGAGCCGTGTCCAGGAGTACCGCTTTCTGAATCAAGCCCTTGATTCAGCCGCCTAACGCGAGCCTCCTAAGGTCGAAGCTCTTGGCTATTAAACCACTGGCTGACACGACTATCGGTACTATGATCGCCGAGTCTACATCCCACATGTCGACAACCCCGCGAGCCAAATCAATTATTATTATTATTATATCAAGCCTATACAACCGGAAAGGCCTCTCTCGATTCCTTCCACTGTACTCGGCTCTTAGCCATTTCTTTCCAATTCCAAAAGAAGACATCCTCCTTCATGATCTGCCGCGACTCCGTTGTGCGATTTCAGGGTACCGGTTTTATGTTTTAAAGGCCGCACGATCGGCATGAGGAAGACAAGTCCTACTGAAGCTGGGTTTTTTTTTCGGTGGGAAAATCATCTTATGACATCCCCCGCCCTTGGGCGGGGCGGGAGATAGTGTCAGACTTTTACTGACTAAAAACCCACTTCTGTTCCTTCGCTGCCTTTTGTACTAGGGTGGAGTCTTCCTTTCAGAATCAGACCCTTGGCCCCTACAGTTGCTGACATCTCCTTGAGGCGCGCGTGGAACAGCACGCGCCGTCGACGACTTGGGCTCGGTTCGGACGGTTACCGACGATCGGACGGCGAGCCACCCATTGCTCGCCGTCCGCAAGCCTGCGCCTACGATGGCCGGAAATCGGAATCGGAATCCCGGCGGCGATTGGGGCGTGAGGACCGTTGCCTCACGCGATCGGCCGCCTCCTTTGCTAGCATTACTGCTTTGCAGAAGGAGGCGACCGCCTGCTACTCCTCCTCGCTCCGGACCATGGCCTGTACCAAGGCCCGGCGCGAGAGATCGCTGCCGCCGATCGCCCCCACGAGGACACGGCGTTGCTCTGCCCAAGCGGGGCACACCTCTACCGTGTGCTCCGGGCGGTCCACACAATGGTGGCACCCGGGCGTTTCTTCCGCACGAATCCGGTGCAGGAACCTCCCGAACTTACCATGTCCGGTGAGGAACGGCATTATGCGGAAAGTAAGGATGCCGTGTTGCCTTTTCAGCCACTCCTCAAAGAGGGGACTTACCGCCATAATTATGGCGTGCCCATACTTAAGCTGGGTAGCCTTTTGAGCCACGTCAATGATCTGTGTTTTAGAGTAGTTATGATATTACAATAGTAACCAATCACGCCCCAATGGCTGAGTAGACTGAAGTGATAACACACGGGTGAATAATATCTATAGAATTTTCTTACAACAATTTTTGACTCTCTTACAGGCAAAAGATCTGGTAAATTTATAATTTAATGTAATTTTAATATTTCGTCAATACAATGTATACAGGTAAAAATAAGACGCAACTAGATACCCTGAGATACTCGTGTATTATAAAATAATATTGACTTCATTCCTGAGTGGTAAATTTAAAGAACTGCGTTGATAAATTGTTATTGTGAAGTCAACATATAATTCTTGGCAAAAAACTAAAAATTAGCCACAAAATGAACCACATGGTCGGATACTTATCGATGGTTTAAAACTATTAACTATTGACTTTAATATCAACTAAATAATTTCTTCAAATCCTTTTAACCAAGGTAGTATGACTTTGAACTTAGATTTTATGGTTAAGATACAAAATATTGCATGCTAGGAATCCATTTGTAGATCTTTTAGATTAGTTTAATTCCGTTTCCTATTCTCTTCCATAATCATTTCTTAACGTACCTGTTTCAATTGAACAGCATTTGGTACTCGATCCCTCAACACTTGGACGTTAATCACGGGATAACCTCGCCGTCTGAACCAGGAACCAAGGATCCGAGATGCAGTAGAGCCGTTAAAGAACTGGTGGAGACACTCGATCGTATCCTGGTCTAGCGCCGTCGTGAAGCTTTGCAGGGATATGTATGTACCTCTCCTGTAATTTTCAGATATTTTGTGAATTGAGTAGTTTTAGGTACTATTGGAAATCATTCTGGAAATTAAGGACAGACCTCTTTGCCCAAAATATTGATAAAATAAAGTTAAGAAGAATTATTCCGATTATATTCTGTCACCAAAATAGGAGAACTCACACTGACCAATACTAGTCAGAAGAACTTATACTGTCCTAATGCTTGACTACGGTAAAGATGGTTAAAGTGGCTAAACTTTGATAGAGTCTAAATCGTCACATGCTGGTGAATTATTGCGATAATAATTCCGTTACAAAATAGAAGTACTCACACTGGCCTAAACTAGTCAGAAGAACTTATACTGTCCCACTGCTTGACTACGGTAAAGATGGTTAAAGTGGCTAAACTTTGATAGAGTCTAAATCGTCACATGCTGGTGAATTATTGCAATAATAATTCCGTTACAAAATAGAAGTACTCACACTGGCCTAAACTAGTCAGAAGAACTTATACTGTCCCACTGCTTGACTACGGTAAAGATGGTTAAAGTGGCTATACTTTGATAGAGTCTAAATCGTCACATGCTGGTGAATTATTGCGATAATAATTCCGTTACAATATAGGAGAACTCACACTGGCCAAAACTAGTCAGAAAAACTTATACTATCCCACTGTTTGACTACGGTAGGTAAAATTGCCTATTCTTTGATCGAGTCTAAATCGTCACGCCAGGGTTAACACACAACTTACCTAGAGTTAATATAACGCACCAACGCTTGATGGAACTTCTCCGAATCCACCCAATTCTCCAGCATCCACAGTATCGCTCCAGTCTTCATGGTCACGAGCTCTTTATACCTTGGCGGTATCTCGATAGCCAATGAAGTGTTGAAGACGTCTAATGCTGGAGTGCTTTTATGCCAGTCCACTGCCATGGCTTTGTGTTTCATGCGAAGACCATATCCAGCTAAATGGCGTCTTTGGGATGATTGGATGCCGTA
The DNA here is from genome assembly GCA_961205895.1 of Mythimna pallens. NCBI lineage: Eukaryota > Metazoa > Arthropoda > Insecta > Lepidoptera > Noctuidae > Mythimna > Mythimna pallens. Next base: position 23,068,745 of record OY540828.1, on the reverse strand, counting down.
GTTATACTGAAATTTTTAGATGAAAGAGGTTCCATCATTTTGTAAAAGCCACCCATCATAATAATATGTTTAGTTTTTAGTTTCTTTTTTTATACATCATGTTATACAAATAAGTACTTATATAATAAATAAATACTTTCCAAATTGGTTTGAAACATTATTGAAATTATAGTCGTTTAAATTTATTTTTTTTAATTCACATTTGCAGTAGTTACTTGTTTTAATCTTAAATTACATGGTTTGCAATTATAATTTTTTGTGTACTCCGTTAAAAATGTTTTTGGTTACAAATTTTGATCATATCGTTTTAATTTTTAGGAAAAAAAGAAAAATTGGAACCCTTATAGGATCACTTTGTTGTCCGTCCGCCTGTCTGTCTGTCAAGACCCTTTATCTTGGGAACGCGTGGAGATATCGAGTTGGAATTAAAAACATATACTTAAGTCTGTGTTCCTTTGAAGCTGTGAAGAAATCTAACTTCTAAGTTAACAAAAAAAAAAAGATACGGCCATTTATGTCACAAAAAAACGGATATTCCGACATTCTCAAAAGAATCAAAATTTATAGGGTACTTCCCGTTGACCTAGAATCCTGAAATTTTGCATGAAGCAAGATCTCATAGCACAAGTATAGGAAAAAATCTGAAAACTGTAAATTTGAAGTACGTCACAAAAAAAGAACATTTTTGGCGATTCGGAAAAATCTTCGCTCTCCTAGTTCAAGTTTGCTTTACAGTGTCATACAATTATTATAGGCTAGTGTTATTATTCAGAATAGTTCTAGATGGAAAAAGAATTGATCTTAATACAGAAGCCCAATCTTGCAATGAGTCAATATTTATTTATATTATTTGGAATGTTAAATATGAATCATACAACTTTTATTTACTTCGGGTAACAAAAACAAATTATAATTTATCGTATAATATGTATGAAAAGCGCGTCATAATATTATTATCATGAGCTATAAGTGTTTATCAAGGGCAGAATTCTAGGCCATATAATTTCACAGATATATACAATGTCAAGGCCCATATGGCTCATCTTATTTTTTTAAATGAAAAAAAAGAGAAAAATCTGTCTCAAGCATCTTGACTCGGCCATAATACGCTGCGGTAGATGAATGGAGATATCAGCTTGGATGAAACCAGTAAGAAATAGAACTGAATAAAATAACTGATAATGATCGGGAAGCCCCATTTCCCAGGTAAGGTATGTCTGGGAATAAATATGTCATCATCATCATTCCAGCTTAAAGACGTCCACTGTTGGACATAGGCCTCCTCCAAGCGTCGCCACAGCGACCGATCCCGTGCGTGACCGGTACAGTTATTTTTTTTTTAAGTACTTAATTATACTATATTTTAATTCCAATGTATTCTACTGTTTTTTTTTTTTAATTTTACTGTATGTGTGAGGTACGAATAAACGTTTTTTTCTCTCTTTCTTTCTTTATCACAGTTCGTGAGATACAACCTGGTTACAGACAGACAGACGGACCAACAGCGGAGTCTTAGTATAGGGTCCCGTACCCTTTGGGTACGGAACTCTAGCAATGAATGTGTAAACAAAATATAGAACCTACATTTTAATCATCTACGTCATCATTACTTGAAGAGAAGTAGAGGCCACCCGCCAGTAACCTGGTTGTCTAACATCAAGAGAGAGATCTCAAGAAGACCCAATTTCCAACCCAGGACAGACTGCGCTGCTATAAAAATGTGAGGAGTCCAGACCCATATAACGGGAGCAGGGACGGACAAAGAAGAAGAAAAAGTTATCATTACTTACCTGCGTCAAAAAGTAGTAAGCTAAGTAGGTAGCCATGCCTTCCTTGAACCATTCCTCCTTCCACCTGGTTCTTGCTATTTCTCCAGGGTTACCGAGCCATATCCTGCTGAGTTGCTGTGCCAGTTCGAAGGTCATAGATTCTATTTGCTGGATGCTCGTGAATTGGTCGATGTTTACTATTCGGTGGGCGCTGGAATATTTTACAAGTAGAAAAATATTGGCAAGCACTTTTGTAGAAAGATGTAGTCATTTTTTTTTTACTTATATTTTTCGCTCTAGTTTCTTAAAAGGCTTTTATTTAATATTTACGTATTTAAAAAATACTTAACAAACTATAATTATTTACACAATAAAACGAAAAAAAAAAACTATATCCTTATTCTCTGTTGTTTTAATGCGATGTAGTGTTGGACTTGAACAATAAGTTACATTATGCCTTTTATCTGCGGAAATGTTGAGGCCACAATCACCTTAATGTCATTTTTATATTATTCTGTTGCTGGTATAAATAATCTTTCCGACGGTTATTTCGATCGAGTGATCAATAGCATAGCATAGGATAGTCGGTCTTTTAGTGTTCCCACTGTTGGGACTCACGCCTCCTCTCTAGGAGAGGGAATGGGCCGTAATCCACCACGCGGGCTCAGTGCGGATTGGTGGATGTCACATGTCTTCGAATTTTTGGTTCTAGGACATGCCGGTTTCCTCACGATGTTTTCCTTCACCGTTTTGAGAGCAGTGGTGATGAAATAAATTACACAAAGTAATGCGCCTGGGTGGGTTTGAATCCGCGACCTACAACTCGTAAGTCGGGGCCGTTACCACTCGGCCACCACTGCTCTAACGCACGCTCTAATGCACGGTGATCAATGTCAACAGAGATTAGCCAAGTTCACAGGAGATACTACAGTGGACAAGTATGTGTGCAAACACAGGTGCACTCTCTGTTTCTTCACTCTCATAGTTCGATGGGATGACTATCCGACACGACCGGAGAGAGATCATAAGCAGGACCTCTCCGCGGACGCGTATCACACCACCAACTTCCAAACTTCAAGCAGCTACAGAGTAATTTCTAATGGAAAAACCCAATAGCACTTTTTGCTTGGGCTGAGAATCGAAACCAGGACCTGTAGTGGCGCTTGCGATCACGAGACCAATGAGGCAGCCAAAAGACAGCAAAATCAAAAGCTTTAATTAATTAAAACTAACTCAAAAGATCTTAAACGTGGCACCGCAATACACCTGTACATCGCTGTCGACTGGTAATGTGTCCAATATGACTGAAGTTATTGATATGCTGTATGAGTATGACAATACATATAATTATTCTCTCCAAGGTAAAAGCCAATCCTTGGATCTACGAAAAAAATTACTGTAAAGTAAATTTGAACATGAAATATGTGGACCCCGAAACCCAAAGAATCGGAATATATTTTCTTTCTAAATGTGTTCACAAGTATTATAATATATGCTTTTTATAATTCGCAAAATTGCTAATAACCCTGAAAACTCTGCAACTATTTTTGTCCGAGTCAACACATCTCTTCATAACATTTCAGAAGAATCATGACTCACAGCAACTAAAAAAACCACTCACCTATATTTAAATTGGCAACAACAATATTTATATTTTTAGCAATAATATACCTGCGATCATTTTACTAGTCAACCGACAAACAATAAAAATTATAACTAAACTTCATCATCATCATCATCATTTCAGCCGAAAAACGTCCGCTGTTGGTCATATGCCTTCCCCAAGTGTCCCTGTGCGTCTCGCATCCATCGGATTTCCGCGACCCTCACCAGGTCATCGGTCCACCTTCTGGGAGGCCTTCCAACGCTGCGTTTTCCGGTACGTGATCGCCATTCCAGAACTTTTCATCCCCATCAGTTCTGCGAGCAATGTGCCCTGCCCACTGCCACTTAAGTTTGGCGATTTCCGGGCTATGTCTGTAACCTTGGTTCTCCTGCGGATATCTTCATTTCTGATGCGATCACGCAAGGAAATTCCGAGCATAGCCCTTTCCATTGCCCTTTGAGTGACTTTAAGCCTTCTGATGAGGCCCATTGTAAGCGACCACGTTTCGGAGCCATATATCATCACTGGCAATACGCACTGGTCATAGACTTTCGTCTTGAGACACTGTGGTATATAGGAACAAACATTAACAATATAACACAACAACAATTAACTAAACTCATAGCAACATATTCCAATATTCACATAAATATTAAAGAAACAATAACAGAAGAACGGAACAGATGGTACACTGTTATAACAGCTGATATAATCTGCTCTTATTCATCAACCGACCTTGGAGAATATACTCAGCTCCTAACTTTAGAATATGGGTCAAGTTTTGCGACTGTTTCTTGTACGTACATTTCGAGGTAAACATTACCAGTGTACACTATTCTTGTATTGTACGAGCTTTCTTTACAGTGAGAGTTCAACTTATACTAGAATTTAGTAGCTAGATATATCGTCGAGCGTACAGGAAGTGACATATTTTTTAGAAACAACGACGTCAGAACATTTTCCCGTATTATGTGTTTATGTAGTAACGTCGGTCTGTTTTGTAAATATAGCGACAGTATTGTGGTCAGTTTGGTGGGTTTTATAGTCACAAGCAATAAGACATTACATTGTTACATTTTCTATCTAGCTTAACTTCTGCCGTTCAAAAAATAAACATACGACAATTTGTTATTAATATCTGACCATAAACTTAACTTAGAACTAAACACATATTTCTTGAATGGCACAAGTTAAGAAAGATAGAAAATGTGACAATTTATAAATTTTATTGTTCGTGAATGTACTAATAATTAAGAACAAATGCAAAATTCTTCATCACTTAGGGCGCCTTCAAATTAGCCGTAATATGCCGCGCGACGGCAGCGCGGCTGCACTGCTGCTTTGTTACTCCATATAAATAGAAAACGCGCGACTGCTGCGCTATACCCGCGCTGCAGTCGCGCTGCACGCTACTTTGCTATTTACATGGAATAACAAAGCAGAGCGGTGGCAGCGCTGCAGCCGCGCTGCCGTCGCGTGACAATTTGCGGCTAATTTGAAGGCGCCCTTAGATGTTAACTTCCTAAAAATAGATAGATATAAAAATAAACTCGAATTTATTTAAGTCGTGTTTCCAATCATTGTTTTTGTACAGCTGAATTAAAAAAAAAAAACTTGTTTACAGACATCAAAAGTGCTACACATCTCAAATCAAACGTACTATTCCTAGCGCTGAATTTCCCAAAGAACCCACGTGATCAGTATTACGGCATTGTTATTTTTCTTATAGCACAAGTCTACGAAATTAGTACTGACTAAAATTCCTAACATCTGAATCACTTACCCGTTGGTAAGAAGATTCCAACTCCCAATTTCGTATCCATTCATTCCGTTTCCAACTGGTACTGGTATCAAATTGATCGGTCCTTGTACTAACGACCGATTATCCTTTGCATATTCATGTATTAGATCAATAATCATGATTCCATAATTATGAATGAATTTGTAGTCGTGTAGCTCGTCGACAGGTGCCCATATGATAAGTGTATCGTTTGTATGTTTGGCTTGCAGACGATGACTCACGAATCGTGAGAAGTGAAACCCAACTTGGTGGAGGCCGACTTGTGGTGATGGGATGTAATCTATTATTATGTAGTTGTTGTCACTGAAAAGAAAATACAATAATCAGTGTTACTACTAAAACAACAGAAAGTTATATTGAAAGGTTTGACTGGACCCAACCGAAATGGACCCGCAGTATCATTCGAGCCAATCACATTTTGAATAGGTCGACTGGGCAGTGAGCCCAATTTCATTTTTAGTACAGTTACGGAGTAAAGACGAATCTTGTAGTTTGATGTCTATGATCTATCGCCTAAAATAATTCATTTAAATGTAAATAGTGATTTTGTAGATCGTCTCTCCCACCGGGAACTAGTACTATATGTGTAAGCATTTAATTTAACTAGCTAAATACGTTTGTGGTACTGTATTCATCATCAATATTTATAAACTGCTAGACTTTAGGAGTTCTTTAATCTACTTCTGATTTTTTTAAAGCACTAGTAAAATGAATAAATAGTTGTGAAAACATAGTAAGCCTTCCGGTGCTCTATAGGATGCTTTTTGGAGAGTGTGCGCGGGAATTACATGACTTGATTCTGCCATCGCTTTTCTACCATCGGACAACCCGACGTACAGCGAGTATCGACCCTTACATTGTTAACACCTCTACGGTCCAGACTAAGCGTTTCACCTCGCCGTTTATATCGCGTACATCGAAGGACTGGAACAATTCTTCTACTGGTTTTCCCGTTCGATTATAATTTAGGTGTCTTCAAGGCCAGAGTGAATAGGCTCTTAATAAACTAATGCGCTTCAGCATCAACGATTGCATTACTGCACCAAGTGGGATCGCAGTCTGGCACCAGTTTATATCAATTTAAAAAAAAATAGTGCCATCCCGTGCTGTCCAAACAGACTCCATTATGATTTTATAATAAAGTACATAATTATAAAATCATAATGGAGTCTGTTAGGTCAGCTTAGGAGTATTGAAATACAAGTATTGTTGCACATGTTATTCCCTAGAATTGGCCACCTCATCCTCGCCCTTAGGTATCTTTAGCAGTGACTCAGGACTATACCTACATCTACATCACCGTCTGATACTGGCAAACAAATATGTTTACTTTTATTATTTTCCTCTTGAGCTCCACTTGACAGTAAGTGATAGAACAAGCAAACCCAGACTAAAAATGTGTTAAATTTCACTTTCTATCTGACGGTATTGAACACAGGTATTGGCAGCTGAGTTTCAAAGACCTCAAAAGAAAAAACGGAATCCTTAAAGGGTCAGTTTGTTGTCTGTCCGTCGGTCTGTCTGTCTGTCAAGACCTTTTATCTCGGGTACGCGTGGAGGTATCGATTTGAAATTAAAACCATATACTCAAATCTGTGGTCCCTTGAAGCAGTGAAAAAATCAAATTTGTAAGTTAACGAAAAAAAAAGATAGGTACTTCCGTTTATTTTGCAAAAAAGTATATTTCGACACTCTTAAGGGAATCAAAATTCTAGGGTACTTCCCGTTGTTCTAGAATCCTGAAATTTGGCATGAAGCAAGGTCTCATAGCGTAAGTATAGGAAAAAATCTGAAAACTGTAAATTTATAGGTACGTCACAAAAAAAATAAAATAAAAATCTTTAAGACTCGATTCGAAAATTGAACTGTTTTCATAAGTAAGTTTTTTCGGTAACCTCAGTGCTCGTGTCCATCTTGCACTTGCCCAGTTTTTTTTTAATTTCAGTTTACATACATACAAACAAAGACTAGCTTTGCAAATGTCATGTATTCAATATTGATCGTATACAAAGGACTAATGATAATGTCTTTTTTTTTTGTATTTTGTATCTCAAATTCAAATTGGTTAAATTTGAATTTGATTTGATTTGATAGAGACAAAATATTTGAATAAGATTTCAAACATGTCTATACAGTTTCGCTGTTTCAATTTGATCCTGTTCCTGAATATTCAAATTGCTTTTATAACTATGGAAATTTCTCGAAAATATCTATTCGATATCAAAAACTAACAGTCATTTTATCTGCAAACTTAATTTAACGCTGTATATTGTTAGTACAAAAATTACGATCTACAAGTCATCTGTCAAGTTCCAACAGTGTAAGTAAATAATGAGTATTTTATTAAAAGTCAAAATAACAATAATTGTTAATGAAAATTAACTTTAGAACATCGATTTTTATAAAAACAGTTGGTTGACTTTTTGCTTTCTGATTAGTTAAAAAGAAGTTGTAATTTTTATTAAACAAAAAGGGAGAAAAGCTTTCATTAAATAAATATGACAGATTTTTTTAAGTATCTTCATCAACAACGATGTTACAAAGCTTCCAAGCTACCAATAAGAAAGAAAAGTTCGACATGGACTTTGACGTCACAGAAATCACCCCCGTACGGCCGGCATAGAAAATGGTGTCTTGGCGGAAGAGACTATTTTCTTAAAATTGTTGTATTTTGTTTGCTTTACTACTAATTTTGATTTTTTTTTCACAATTAATATTGTTTTCAATTACTTTATTGATAAACTGGTTAAATAACAAATATTTTGACATACACATTCCCTCATGACATTCTTTTTTAAACTGCCAGTAGTATTGATCTTCATACCACCAAAAATTGCTTACGGAAGTCTGAACTTCACATATGGAATACAATTTATTTCAAAGGTATCTCCATACAAACATATCTCATTCTAATCCTGCTAAAGTAGTTAAGTCACACCCAAATTAAGACATCCATTCACAAAAAAGCATATTTAATATATTCATCGATTCATACAAGTATGCACTGATAAGTTTGAAACAATGAGAACATCACATTCGTGATTGGATGGAACGTGGGCACACGCGATTGGTTACTAAATTGCTCCATTATCGTCTAAAGACTGTCTGGTATTCTTGTTGAAGAACTGGGTGATCTCTATGTGGGTGCTGATATCCTGGTAGAATGTAACAAAACAGTAAGGATATTGAGATGTGCAATGGTACTAAAACTTTTGGCTATGTAGCAGACATGCCGTTAACTAACATCTTCCCTGCTGGGATAATAATAATAGGGGTTAAAGTATAAAATTGCCGTTTTTGAAAACGGGTTGCTTTGAAGTGTTATTATTTATTATTTATCTTTGGATATACTTGAAATTATAAGTTCAATTAATAAACTTTATATTAAAGGCACGTTATTCTTTTTTTCAAAATACGGTATATATTGGTTTCTTTGTGTTTTAAATTTGAACACTTATTAAATTTCAGAAGCTAATTCATGGTTCCAATCGTTTCCTATGAAGAAAAACTGGCTAGAATCTCCACACTTACTCTTATAAAAAAAAAATAGGTATTACAATATTTCCTTAATGGAGATCCTTAATAAATAAAATATTTCGAAGAACATTTTTTAGCAATGTAAGTTTGAAAAATAATGGCAATTGTTTAAATAAAAAAAATCACGTGCTTAGTTTCAACTAATCACAAAAAAAAAACTTTTTCCGAAAATGGATGGACTAATATTGTTAGTTTTCATATTATTTGTTGTTATTTTTCTCTCCTGTACAAAGACATTATAGACTTACTACGCACCGTCAGAAATTCACTAACGATACAAATTTATATCGTACCAAGGCCATACCACAAGCTATTACCACGATCCATTTGATGACCAAAACTGAACTGTTAAAGGAATTGAGATAATCTATATAGTATATATAGCTCCATCCCTCTCATCCGCTCGCATGCTTCACATTTTAATACGCCCTGAGTAAGGCCCAACATAGGTACACGTACGTCAAAATTGGTTTTCTCAATCAACCGTGTGCGCAACATACGTTACCGGTCACGACGCACGTCTCGACCACAATAATTGACACAATTCTCAGTGCCTAGAGTTGGAGCGATCGCCTTATAGGGTAAAACATCTCGGCACCCACGGCTTCACTGTGAGCGGGCCTATGATTTGATCTTGACTGGACGTTAGTTACCTACTTGTTAAAATACGTAACGTTTTTGCAAAGTATGCTTATATTAAATAATGTTAACAAAAACAAGCATAGCATAGCATAGCATAGGCGGCCTTATACTGTTCCCACTGCTGGGACTCAGGCCTCCTCTCCAGGAGAGGAAATGGGCCGTAATCCACCACGCGGGCCCAGTGCGGTTTGGTGGATGTCACATGTCTTCGAATTTTTGGTTCTAGGACATGCCGGTTTCCTCACGATGTTTTCCTTCACCGTTTTTGAGAGCAGTGGTGATGAAATAAATTACACAAAGTAGTGCCTGGCTGGGTTTGAACCCGCGACCTACAACTCGTAAGTCGGGGCCGTTACCACTCGGCCACCACTGCTCTCTCTGTAAACAAAAACAAATTATAACAAAATTAAAACATGTATAATAACTCGTAAAGTTATATTTTTATAATTTAGTTTATGTATGTATGTATCTATTTATGTGTTTCATATACTGTTATTGATATATATAATTATGTATTATATGATTTAACTAGTTTCTGTTAGCGGCTTCGCCCGTGTGAAGGAAGGTTTTCATCACACAAACTTTGGTCCCCCGTTTCATACCCATAGTGTGTGAATTTTGAAAAATTCTTTCTTAGTGCTCGCCTACGTAATAAAAGGAAGCTTTGTGTAAAATTTTACGCTCCTAGTCTTAGTAATTTAGGCCGTACGTTGATATGTCAGTCAGTCAGTTTCTCCTTTTATATATATATAGATTTAGATAACATAGTAAGTATATTTTTAATTTTCTAACGTATTTGTATACACTGTATCTATCTCTCATCCAACTCTCTTGTCGCAGGTCTGCTGGAAGAAATTTCATTTGAAATAAGCAGTACCTTTGTGTTCTTCTATCTGCTTTTGTTCTTTTAATTTTTAAGTGTTTATGTGTACATAAAAAAATAAATAAATATGTAATATTTATATGTAATGTATTTTTTAAACCCTGCTCTTGGAATTACTTCTGTATCGTGGGTGCATTCATAAACATATAAAATCTCATACAACCAGACCCAGAGCACCACACAAATATTTGTTCCATATGGGTATCGAACCCACGACACACCTCGCAGCAGTCAATGGCTTAACCATTACGCCAATGGTGCTGTGTTTAAATCTGGAATTAGCTCTATAGAGTTAAAAGTTCATATTGAGAAAACTTAAAGCCATTATAGTATAAGAGTAATTTCTAATGTGTGTGTGTTTTGTTAGATTACTCATTCATATTCAAATGGCAGAGATTTGCTATCTAGTTCCAAAGTAAGTAGAGTTTGTACTATGAGTACAAGTAGGCAACTAAAAAACATACTTATATATTTCTAAATACATACATATTATAGATAAATTACACCCAGATCGGGCTCATTACACAAACATTTGTCATAGGTGGAAATCGAACCCACAACCTCCTACTGCTAGTGCCACTAACCACTAGACCAACAGGCCAGCCATTTCGATGTTTGGCGCACGGCCGCACGGATAAAAATTCCTAAATTTTTATCCCGAAAAGTATGTGGCCCTTGGAATAATTTTCTATTTTCACGTAGGCAAAATCGCTGACAAAAGTCAGTTATTATATTCTCCCTATCTAAACTTGCATTCCACATAAGACCGCTAGTATTCAGACTTGTCTTTATAGGCATAAAGCTCAATCAGCTAGCAAAAAGAGGAAAGTTGAAAATATTTTCTATTTCCGATTAGCCACCACCCAAGTTGGAAGTGAAGAGAAAGCATGATATCTTTTGGAAAACAAGATAACTTATTCTTCAAGTAAAAACAGATATTTATGTGGTGGTAAATTACAAAGGTGTGTCCAGAATACGCCGCTCGCGCGTGTTGCTTGCGTGCGGTTACAGTCTAAGTTTGTTACGCCGCTCTAGTGCAGCTTCGGCAAAGCTCGAGTGAGGCACGCGTAAAGCTCGCGCGCAGCATATGCGTACGTAGCTTCTTTCTTTTCTTATATCTCAATTAACCATAACCAATTTTCATTCGTCCATTCCATGTCAACACGTATTTAGTCTTCAGCATTTAGAAACAAACTCAGCGGGTTTGTTAGTGACGAGACGCGGTCGAGGCGAGGGAGTTTTACCGCGAGCAGCACGCGCACACCTCTTGCGCCGCTCGAGTACGACATGAACAACATGAAATACACGCGCGCAGTTTGCAAGCGGCTCGCGAGCTTCGCATTCGCTAGGTCTGGACACACCTTAATATCTCTGTGCATTTTCTAGAAGAAGTATGACGATCTAGAAATACAGGAAATGGTTTAATCAACAAAATTTTCACGAAAATAGACATTACTATATTATTTTATTAAATAAGAATAGCAAACAGCTACATTATTTGCTATAAAAAAACACACACACACAATCATAGATAACAATTAATGCCTAGACATTACAGTTCTATCACTCATTTATAATAAGTGTTATAAATAAATACAAAAATAGAAAAAAAAATGAATAAGTAAAACTCTAATAAAAAACAAATTGCCTAATTATAAAAATAAATATTAATAAAAATCAAAGTGCCCGTGTGTGTCATACTTTTAAAAGGCTTCGAAACTTTTTATGATAATAATGCTATACGATTTCTGCATTAAGAAAAAGTTTTGAAGCTACAACTAAACAGTTCAAAACTAGTGATGCAGCAGAAAAAAAAAAACTTTAAGCCTCTCACAAAACCAACTTTAAATCGATAAAAGTGACACTTTTAAATAAACAACACCTTTCTGTTTACGTAAATCAATCTACGAAATATCCACATCACTATGTTTGGGTCAAATATTGACTTTGTTGGTCCACCTGATGTTAGACAGTCATAATATTTGGACCCACACATGTTGCCATATCTGTAAACACGAAGTGGCTCCTTCATTAGATGTGAGGTATATAATGACCTAAATATATTATGTAGTGCAGCGAACTATACGCCATCTGCGTTCAAGGTGAAGGGTCGATCTCCAAATCCGGAAGTTGTTGTTTTGTAAGCACACATATTTCTGGTCCACACAACAAATGATCGTGCTCATCATATAACATTTGTCTCGGGTGGGAACCGAACCCACGACCTTCGGCATAATAGTCAGGGCCTGATCACTAAACCAATAGGCCAGTCTGCAAATACAGATAATGCAAATAAGTTTCTAAAAAAAACGTCAATTCGCAGACTTTTTGGATATCCAGCTTTTACCTTTCGAATACCGTAATTAGAGACACAATAGAAAGGCAATTATAGAGCGATCGCCGGCGTTCACCGAACAAGCAATGAGGTGGCATAAATATACAATGTGCTTTTTAGTTGCGTAGAAAACAACTGGCGTAATCGTACCTAGAATCTCGTGCCATGCAACATTCATTAATAAAATCAATTGAAAATGATGAGCAAAATTGAAGAAAATATTGAAAATTTTTGAGTGTAAATTACGAAACGACATTGGACTGCGTGAACGATAATGATATGCCTAGAGATGACGACTAATATCCTCTCTCCTCCCTTTAAAAACCGGGTCAAAAGATACACCTCCGATTCGGCGTCTGATATTCGTAAATCTATGTAAGTATATTTCCGTCTATCTTACCTATTTATTCTCTGTTGTTCGGCTATGACAAGACTGGTGTTGGTGTACTGTAGACCGTTGAGTTGCTTCATGATATACACTTTGAATTTGAAGACTGCTTCAAACTTCAGGTTCTCGAAACACGGGAAGAAGTACTTCGCTTTGTTCGGCGATAGTCGTGTAGCGAACAGGTAGCTGTAACTGAAAAAAAAATGAAGATTAATGTCATTATTAAGCTCTCCACACATTAGTCACAGTATAGATATATGGAACAGTACGGAAACTATCTACAAATATTCGAAACGGCACACTAACACAAACATACGCATCGACGAGACTCCTAAGCGTTTCTCGCGGTGCTGTCAGTAGCGAATGCCACTTAGGAGTCTCGCCGATGCGTATGTTTGTGTGAGTGAGCCGTTTCGAACATTTGTAGGTAGTTTCCGTACTGTTCCATATATTATCTATACTGTTTATTACTAGTAGTAGTAGTAGTAGTAGTAGTTCACAGACATAGCCCGAAGAATCACCAAACTAAAGTGGCAGTGGGCAGGGCACATTGTTCGTAGAACGGATGGTCGATGGGGACGAAAGGTTCTAGATTGGCGCCCGCGCATCGGAAGACGCAGCGTTGGAAGGCCTCCCACAAGGTGGACCGACGACCTGGTGAGGGTCGCGGGAGTGCGGTGAATGCGAGAAGCACAGGATCGGTCGTTGTGGCGACGCTTGGGGGAGGCCTATGTCCAACAGTGGATGTCTTTCGGCTGAAATGATGATGATGATGATGATGAGTAGTAGTTAGTCTTTTATGTTCCACTACTGGGCCAAGTCCACTGGATTAACAAGGCCAGGGACAGATCTAACTGGAAAACCTCGGAGGAGGCCCAAAAGGGACCTTAACACTCACAATTTTTTGTTATTTTATTATTTCGTTTAACTTTACAAAATAATGTTACAAATGTTAAGGAAATAAAGGCTATATTATTATTATTATTCCATTTATTCATTAATATATCATATACCTATATATTATTTCTAAATATTTTGATAAAAAATTAAAAAAAAAACCTAAAATCAATATAAAAAATAGTTGCCCATCGGCATCGGCAACAGGGTTCCAGCTAACGGTGGTCAGGGCTCCACAGAAAGGAACCTCCTAACAATACGAGCCGTGTCCAGGAGTACCGCTTTCTGGATCAAGCCCTTGATCCAGCCTGGAATTTCCTAAAAATGCACGCCGTATTATTATTATAATACTGGGCCAGGACTTCCTTATCCCTTTTCCATACACGTCTTTCCTTAGCCATTGCGGACCAGTTCCTCCGGTAGTTATCAAGCTCATCTCTTCACCTTTGCCTTCTTCAGCCGCGATGGCGCCTTGCATTTAATGGGACCCAATAAGTGGCTCTTTTAGCCCATATGAATAAAATAATAAATAATAAAAATCTTTATAAATACAGAAACTACAACTGTTTATACAGTTTCAGTGATCACACAGAGCCTAAGGGCTATATTTGACCGGGACACCATGGCGGCGCAACCAGTCGCCACTACCAGTAGCCACTAAATGTATGTAGATCTATAGAGAGTTACGGTATCCGTGTGGTTGCGCAACCAATTTGGCAGCGCGGCCTGCTCAGACGCGTGCACTTAGGTCCATTTTGATATTGTATCAGTGTGGTGTAGCGACTCTGGTGTCTGTATGGTGTCTAGTTTGGTAACTTATGGACACCATGGCGGCACAACTTGTCGCACCGCCATGGTGTACCGGTGAAATATAGCCCTAATAACCCTATGTTGAAAATATTGTTTAGTTTTTAATCGATACATGGCGTTGTTAGGTGAGTGGTGTTTTCTAAATCTTGTTGTCAAGATTCTCCGTGCAGTGACTAGAATCACGATAATTGTAATTTAAAATAGTACTGAATATAAAGTTATAAAACTCTTGACGTAGTTTTAATGTCTTATCATCACCCTTGTTGGCTGCAGTATGGGATAGTGAATGATTGTTCACCGTAACTCCCAAACTAGAAGATGCTGTGACATAAAGTCAGTGTTCTGCTGTTTCTATGACACCAAAAACCTTTTATTAAAATGTAATATTTTACAAAAAAAAAAAAAACAAGTTTCAAAGGAGGTACCACAAAAATTACTTAAAAAATATTGCACCAGAAATAAATGATTTTTTTAAATAGAATTTATTGAGTGTGTTTCTGTTATTTGTGTGTGGATGTGAGGTGAGACCAGGTGTATATATGAGAGAGTGTTAGAGTGCGTATAGATGTGTGTACAATTGGGATAATTATTTAATACTAGCTTCTGCCAACGGTTTCACCCGCATAAAAGTAGGTTTCTCCATAAAAACTTCCAACCCCCGATTTACCCCTTTAGGGGTGGAGTTTCGCAAAATCCGTTGTTAGCGGATGTCTACACCCTATAAGGAACCTACCTGCCAAATTTTAAGTTTCTAGGTGTTATCGGCGGCGGCGATCTCTCGCGCCGGGCCTTGGTACAGGCCATGGTCCGGAGCGAGGAGGAGTGGCAGGCGGTCGCCTCCTTCTGCGAAGCAGTAATGCTAGCAAAGGAGGCGGCCGATCGCGTGAGGCAACGGTCCTCACGCCCCAATCGCCGCCGGGATTCCTTTCCCGATTTCCGGCCATCGTAGGCGCAGGCTTGCGGACGGCGAGCAATGGGTGGCTCGCCGTCCGACCGTCCGGTAACCGTCCGGACCGAGCCCAAGTCGTCGACGGCGCGTGCTTTTGCACGCGCGCCTCAAGGAGATGTCAGCAACTGTAGGGGCCTAGCAGGGTCGAAGCCTACTGGGGCCAAGGGTCTGATTCTGAAAGGAAGACTCGGCCCTGGTACGAAAGGCAACGAAGGAACAGGGGTGGGTTTTTAGTCAGTAAAAGTCTGACACTATCTCCCCCCCGCCCAAGGGCGGGGGATGTCATAAGATGATTTTCCCACCGAAAATAAAAAAAACATGCCATACGTTCTATATTAGCAATTTATGGTCACGTTCATAACATTGTCTTCAACAGATACTATGATACATATGTTTCTGTAACTTTATAATTACCAAAAATGATTGAGACGCAGACTCAAATTTTTGCGTAGTAGCAATTAGTGTTGCAACAAAACTCTGCTTCCGCTTCCGCTTCTGTAGAAAATCCACAAGCCTTTTTACTTCCGTTTCCGCTTGTGCTTCCGCAAAATTTATAACAGAACTCTAAACGGAAGAATACAGTGAGGAGTGCAGGGGTGGGGGGCACGTGGACGACTGGACACGACGGAAGAGGCGCGGGGTGGGGTTGATTCATTCTGCGCATCATCGCGCCTCGTGACTTGATTACGACGTAAACCTTCTATTGTTTTTAAAAAATAAAATTGTGCTTTTGCTTCACAGTATTAACACTTCCGCTTCCACTTTTGCTTCCGCAAAGATTTACTTTTGTCATCTGTTTCCGTTTCCGCTTTCGTTAAGACACTTCCATTGCATCACTGGTAGCGACCTATTTTAGTCACCAAGTCACCACAAACAAATTAAAACAAGTGAGGAGATACCTAGAAACTATGCGTAAAATATCTTTGACGAATCAGTTGTTATTCGATTTTCCTGTCTACATTACCGGCAGGACCTTGACCTATACTTGGTAGAAGAAGACTCATTTTTTAATCTTATTTACTTACGTAGAGAGTTGTAGGTCGTGAGTTCAAACCCAGCCAGACGCATTACTTACTTTGTGTAATTTATTTTATTACTACTGCTCTCAAAATGGTGAAGGAAAAATCATTGTAAGGAAACATGTCCGAGAACAAAAATTTCGAAGACATGTGACATTCACCAACCTGCACTGGTCCCGTGTGGTGGTTTACGGCTCATTCTCTCTGCTAGAGAGAAGGCCTGAGTCCCAGTTGTGGGAACAGTAAAAGGCTAATTATGCTTACGTTTACCTTTTTAGGGTTCCCTCCAACCCTCAAGTGGCACCCTTTTAGAATCACTTTGATGTCCGTCTGTCTGTCAAGACCCTTTGTTTCGGGAACGCGTGGAGATATCGAGTTGAAATTAAAACGATATACTCAGGTCAGCTGTCCCTTGAAGTTGTGAAAAAATCAAACTTCTAAGTTAACGAAAAAAAAGATACGGCCGTTTATGTCGCAAAAAAAGTATATTTCGACACTCTCAAGGGAAACAAAATTCACAAGGTACCTCCCGTTGTTTTCACTATCTATCAACTTGTTGATACGAGAGTGCCGCAGTCAGATATTTTCGATAAATTCTTGTAGCACACGGGTAGAGCATGTCTAAGAATAGCACATAATCCTATGTACAACAAGTATCTTGAGTGTATTTTTTTTCGGTTGGAAAATCATCCAATGACATCCCCTGCTCTTGGGCGGAGCAAAAGGGTGTGCCCCTACGGTTTGCTGACATCTACTTGAGGCGCGCGTTGAATAGTACGTGCCGTCGACGACTTGGGCTCGGTCCGGACGGTTACCGGACAGTCGGACGGCGAGCTACCCATTGCTCGCCGTCCGCAAACCCGCGGCTTAGGAGGCCGGAAATCGGGATCGGGATCCCGGCAGCTGGGACGTGACAGTCGCTCACTCACGCGTGCACATGCAGCCTCCTCCTTTGCTAACATTACTGCTTCGCAGAAGGAGGCGACCGCCTGCCACTCCTCCTCGCTTCGGACCATGGCCTGTACCACGGCCCGGCGTGAGAGATCGTTGCCGCCGATCTCCCCACGAGGACACGGCGGTGTTCTGCTCTCTGCACAGGTGGAACACACCTCTACTGTATACTCCTCCGTGTCCTCCGGGCGGTCTACACAATGTTGAGTGTATGTTCCCTTGGAATAAACTTCAATAGAAAAACTTGTTTTAAGAACCTGTTAATCAGTGTTAAACTAATCACTTGGTTATTTTTCACAAGACCCATTATAGTTAGGTATGGGTGGTCGACGGATTGACTACATTTACGTCTATTAGTGGGTGTTGCTGTGAGGTCTTTCTCACTCATACGCATTAAAAAAGGAAATTATGTTTTTAACAACACCCACGCTACAGCGCAGCGGTATGAAAACTATACTTAAAACTGAGATTGCTTATGATAGAATAGTGCACCAAGGTAATAGTTAACCTGAGTTTTTAAGACTATTTCCTTGATTGCGTAAACGTTTGTTAATGTTAAACTATATTCAAACATAAAGATCTAGCAGGGCCGAAGCTTACTGGAGCCATGGGTTTGATTCCGACTGGGCAAGTGCGAGTCGGACTCGCGACCTGAGGGTTCCGTACAAACTTACCTATGTAAATAGTTCAATTTCCGAATGACGTCTCGAAAGATTTTTCCGAATCGCAATTTTTTTTTTGTGGTGCTTTAACAACAAATTTACAGTTTTTAGATTTATTCCTTTACCTGTACTATAAGATCTTGCTTTATACAAAATTTGAGGATTCTGGGTCAACGGGAAGTATCCTATAAATTTTGATTTCCACGAGAGTGTCGAAATACCTATACGTTTTTTGAGACATAAACGGCCGTGTTTGTTTTTATTTTTACGTTAACTTTTAAATTTGGTTTTTTACACGGCTACAAGAGACCGCAAACTAGAGTATGATTTTAATTTCAACTCAATACCTCCACGCGTTCCCGAGATAAAGGGTTTCGACAAATAGACAGACTGACGGACGGACAACAAAGTGATCCTATAAGGGTTCCGTTTTTCCTTTCCGAGGTACGGAACCCTAAAAAGAATAGCAAAATATTCGAGTTACATCTGTTATTACGAAATACCAAAATGGAAGTTTTGCACTCATGCAATGGCTAAGAAAGTCGTGCCAACCCAAGTTATCGTTTCTATTAATTTACGTCAGAATACTATATTAGTAGGTAGGTACTAAGTACGAACTTTTAACTCTGTTTGCAAGATACAAACAGTTTTCTCACGTTAAAAATATCTTAACTCCTTTTATGTCACAGACTCACAGTTTAGTGTATAACAAACAAACCATTGAAGAAACTAACTTGCTCAAGATATGAACCAAGGCCAAGTGTAGTCCGGAAGTGTATGAGTAGGTATGTTGTAGTGCGTGCATAATATATGGCAAAAACTAAAAGATCCTGTCAACACATTTGAAATAAAAAATATCGACTTGGCTGCGATTTTGTGTGAGGATAGTTAGAGAGTATCAATCTGATTAATACAATTTGTACCTCATTGGAGACATACATCATCTGCATCTTGAATTAAACCATTTAGATAATACAATAAATTGTACTGTGTAGCGAGATGATGCTATCTTTGCGTGGCTTTAATAACTAAAAACTTTTTCCGTATTATTAAAATGCATAAGTAAGTAAAACACTACACACACATGCATTAGTTTCACAAGTCCTTCTTCTTCTCAGTATATCGGTGAAAAATAACAAACTAAATGAAATTCTTCGCCTGGTCACTAG
Organism: Mythimna pallens; assembly: GCA_961205895.1. Classification (NCBI taxonomy): domain Eukaryota; kingdom Metazoa; phylum Arthropoda; class Insecta; order Lepidoptera; family Noctuidae; genus Mythimna; species Mythimna pallens. The sequence continues at coordinate 23,049,327 of OY540828.1, read as the reverse complement.
ACAGATACTAATCTGGCCATGGCAATGCCATCCGCAGACGCGGTCACTAAATCTTTACGCGAACATGTAACAGGGCAAGTGACGCAAGATGGAAGATAGGACATGGTCTGTGGAAAGATGGCGTATAAGCACTGAAGTCTTCAGCAGTAGTAGTCTTTGCTGTGACCTAGGTGCGGATTTTTATAACCTTAAACCGACCATTCATTGTCAGAAAACTTATAAGGAAAAAATATATACAATTCTAGTAAAACATTTCGATCGTAACGACCGATTTAACACTTAATCGGTAATTGCATCGCACATTATTAACCATTAACGCTTACGTCAAAATATTTAGAATTCACGTTGAGTTGGGTATTAAGCAGACGTTTGAGTGATTGTCAGAAGTTTAAACATTGCCAGCCACGCAATGTATGTCCCATTTGGTATGACTAACGAAGCGAGACTTTGGCCAGACAATTTATTTAAGTAATTAGTTACAAAAGGACATAGGTACGGATGTCTTGTTATAAATGGAACGTCCCGATTGATTAATTGCTTTATAGCTCTTTTGATTATATAGATATCTAAGTGTAAATGAAGGTGCTAGATGATATCAAGTAAGTAGGTGGTCTGTTTTGTTTACCAAAATTATGTAAATAGGATACCTCTCTAATCGTTTTTTTTTTTAATTGTAGCTTTGAGTGACAATGGAATTCCTGCGAGTTATTTTTAGGGTTCCGTACCCAGAAGAAAGTTGAAATTATGACAGATTATGTATTTCTGTTGTCGCTATAACAACAAATACTAAAAACAGAATAAAATAAATATTAAAGTAAGGCTCCCATACAAGAAACGTGTTTTTTTGCAATTTTTTACTACGGACGGAACCATATACCTCAGGTCAGTCAAAACTGTAAATTTGAAGTTACGTTACAAAAAAAAAGTTTTTTTTGCGATTCCGAAAAATCGTCGTAACTCAATTCGGGAATTGAACTGTTTTCAAAGGTTTTGTACGGAACCCCCAGTGCACGAGTCTGACTCGCAAAAAACCGGGCAGTGCCCGGTTTTTTTTTTAAGATTTATTTTACCTGCCAGCCTGTTCTACTACAAGGTAAAGACCATTCATTCCAGGAATTATTTTTAAAGCCATCTCACCTGACGCGGTTATCAAACGCTTTTTTAAATTATTGAGAAGTTTAAGCTTATAAAATCACATTAATAATACATAAAGTCAGAGGTTTGTAAATATGTGGCATGTACAAATGTGTGCTGCATAGATTCATAAATTTTATTGGTAAAATTATGTTTTTTTTTCTTTTATATTTATATTTGGTTTATTTTTATGTTTTATTTTTGTTTATGTTTGTCTCTGTTGAGGTCAGCGGCGTCAAAATGCAACAGATAACCTAGACAACTGTGTTGTCTATGGGCATATGGTGCAACACAGTTATGCCCGATACACACATGGCCTGTCAGGGAAACTGGTTATTGTATTTTTGTAACTACTATTTTCTACTTTTACGCGAGTAAAACTGCTAGCGGACACTAGTCTTCAATAATCACTGATTGATAGCGAGTGAAATAAAGGAAGACAAATTAAAATAAGAGAAATGAGATAAGTTACTGCGACTAAGTGAAAGTTTTATTGCAGTTATAATAATCACTAAACCTTCAACTACGAAAATTTAATAGTATCATCACTATTTCCTACACACCAACACTCGCCTCACAAAACAATGGATAATGCCGCGAAAACCCATTCTAAATTTAAAACTCAACGCAAAGTACTAAAAAATTATACTAACAGACAATAAAAACACTTAATATCTATGGATTTTGACCATAAACATTGATACATGATCCAGACTGCACGTGGGATAGAAGGTCGCACGTATATGGTTCTCGGCCTTATGGCCATGTTGAGTTAGAATAAAAACTAGTAACTTGCTAATAGATACTGGCCAAGTATTCACGTAGGTGGTATAGTAACTAGTGTTATTAGATTATCATGCAATTAGAGTTAGGGATATTAATAGAAATCGCAATATTTATTAAATTATTATGTAGTGGAGGTATAATGGTAATATTTTTTTTATTTTGCATAGGCACACCAAAGACTTGTTATACCAATACTAGAATAGAAATTAAAAAGTAATGTCCAAACATAAAAAAAACCATAATCACATTATTATCAATTTAGAATTTAAATAAAATTACATAAATTAAAATATCATTAAACCACACTTTTATAAGGTGTATAATTACAATTATATTTTTTTAATATGTTACTAGTATGAAGATATATAAATAAATAAATAAATATTTTGCCTCCTCGCGCTCGTTACAACTCGCTAGCACTGTCTCATGAATGTGCTTGCTTGACACTATGTGATATTCTGTTTTAAAAAAATATCACCAATACACCTACATTTACCCTATTGTATTTTCCTTTAGAACAAAAAATATTTTATTCATAAATATCTCAGAACCGTCGCATATTTTTGATGTGTTTTAATTTTGTGTATTAATATAACGTTTCAACATGTTTGTAAACTAGTCTACTATTCTTCCTTGAAATGACACTACATCATAATTGAGCTTTATCTAGTTTAAAAAAATCTCGTGTCACAGAATTTGTTATTGAATTTCGCCGAAACGACTTGACCAATTCTTATGTTTTTCTCTTTTGTACATATTTGATAGAAATAATAGTTTTTTTTTTTTTTCAAAATACTAAATTTTAAATGAATTATTTAATAATTGCATTTCCTGAAGCAGGTACCCTTACCTGTGTACCATCTTATATCTGTAGCTATATTGATAGCAAAAAATATATCTAAATCTGAATCTTATAGAATTCCCACTGCTGGGACTCACAGGAGGAATGGCAGGTGGTCGCCTCCTTCTGCGAAGCAGTAATGCCAGCGAAGGAGGAGGCCGCACGCGTGAGAGAACGAAGGTCTTCACGCCCCAGCCGCCAACATTCCAACCCCGACTACCAGCCACAGTAGACGCGGGCTTGCGGACGTCGCGCAATGGGTAGCTCGCCGTCCGGCCGTCCGGTAATTAACCGGACCGAGCCCAGTAGTCAACAGCGCGTACTGATTGATGTACACACTTCTCATAGAAATGTCAGCAAACCGAAGCGGGCCGATGACCGCTCGCTAGGACCGCGGGGAATTTCTTAAAAAAAAACCCGTAGTCCTAGAACGCAAATGGCAACTGAAGGACCTTTGGGTATGCAGACGACAGCACTGTTGCCGAGAGTTACATATCCAGCGCGCAAGCTAGTGGGTCACAGATCCAGTCTCTCCGAGAGGCTATGGTCGAGCGCTTGAACTTGTCCTTGGAGGCCGTCTCTGAATGGGGCGATGCTAATTTGGTCACTCTAAAAAGTTCAATGCTGCCCAGTCGTGTCTATTTTCAGCTAAAAGAAGCCAATTCAGCCCTGCTCCAACTTTCCGGGGCGTAACCGAGCCGATAACCGACGAGTTGATCTTCTTGGTGTTACGCTGACGTCAACTCTCAACTTTGGGCCATACATCGAAGCAAAGGCTCAACTGGCAGCAAAAAAGCTGGGAATCCTAGCGAAGGTCAGACCGGAACAGCTGTTCAAACTTTATCAAGCGCAAGTTCGATCGTGTATGGAGTACTGCTCTCATCTTTGGGATGAATCTGCTCGATACCAGCTTCATGCACTTGAGGCAATTGAGAAGCGAGCCAAGAAGATCATTGGCAATGATGCACTTGTTGAGTCGAGGCTTCAAAGTCTTGAGCATCGACGCCGAGTTGCTAGCCTGTCGGTTTTCTACCAGTTACATTTCGGAGAGTGTGCGTCGGAATTGCATAAACTAATTCCGCCCGCCCCAATACAGCCCGTTCCATCATTGGACCATCAGGCGTACAGCAATGCGCCACCGGTACAGGGTAGACATCCCGCCCATACGCACGAAACGTTTTGGGAACACATTCATTGTGCGTACAGCTAAGGAGTGGAATTCCTTGCCAGAGTCTGTGTTTCCTGATGGCTACCACTCGGGAATCTTTAAGCCAAGAGTGAATAGGTTACTTCTAGGTCAGCGCGCTCCAACATCGACCGCATCGTCGCTTTCCATCAGGTGAGATAGCGGTCAAGCACGAACCTATCAAGAATAAAAAAAAGGACACAGGTGTGGTTTTAGTCAGTAAAAGTCTGTCACGCCCTCTCGCTCCACCCAGAGCGGGAGAAGTCATTGGATGATTTCCACCCTTAAAACCTTAAAAAAAACACTGCTGAGACTCAGGCTTCTTCTCTAGGAGAAGGAATGGGTTGTTAAGTCAAGAGGTTACTTCTAGGCAAGCATGCTCCATCTTCGGCCACATCATCGCTTACCATCAGGTGAGATAGTGGTCAAATGCGAGCATATCAATGAAAAAAAAAACCACGCAGTGATTTTTTTTTGCGTGCAGATAAGGAAATATCACATATATTCAAATTTTTAGTTCTAGGAAATGCCGGTTTTTTCACAATGTTTTCCTCAATCGTTTTGAGAGTAGTAGTGATGAAATAAATTTACACAAAGTAATGCGTCTGGTTAGGTTTGCACTTTTTATATAAGTAAGTATGTCAGTATCAAATCTAATTATATTTACGGATGGCCTTCATTCCGTCCAGTGGAAAATCTAGTAGTAATTACCTAATTCTAGGCTAATAATATAGTTGCAATATAGGGTAAATTTGTTTGATCAAATATCCTATTAATCGCTACTGATGTTAAAATAAACTAACACAACGATCAAAAAGCCCTTGATCTCTTTATCAAGAACAAATGACTAAAGATATATTGTAATCATCACTTTGTTGTCTGTATTTAAGTCATAAAGTATAGACACACATTTACCATTATTGTGATACTTTAATTGCCATAAATAGACACTCTGTAAACGGCACCGTTCAGTCGATGACATAATTTGATAATCACCTTTAGTTCAATTTAATTGAATGAACTGATTCAATGCACCCAAGGTTGTGCTAAATAAAATTAGCAATGTTACGAGTTACGTCATTAAGAACACGATCTTGAAAATATAGACGAAATACTTAGAAGAATGTGTTGATAATGTGTTTCATGTAGAAATGCACGCGTTCATGTGTTAAACATCATCATTCAAGACGTCCACTGTTAGACGGGTGCGTACCATTTGACATATTAACAAAAGTCCTAACGATCACATGATCTAATATCATTTAATATTTTTTTTTTTAGTATAACGATGAAATGATATAATGAATTATTGATATAATTTCAGTTTACCTAATTTTATATGATTTAATAAACATTTTCTATAATGCACATTTGAACTAATATATAATATTTAGTTAGTATAACATTTCATTTCATTTTTAATTCTATAGTAATGTTTAATATATGGGCCAAAAAAGTAAAAATGCTGTTTGAAGCAAAACGAACGAATCGATAATATCTTGAAAAATAAAGAGGAACAGCTTTGGCCTCTAACTTAAAACTGAAATAAGGTTAGTCTTCACTTATAACATTGTTTGTTTTTTTTTGTCTTAACTTATAACATTGTTGTATGAATAAATAACTACGAATTAATAATGTTTTTTTGTTCTTTCATATTATCATGTGGGTTAGGTTAGGTTAGACCCATGCATGACCATTAGCGCGCGAAGGCGAGCGAGCGTGCCGCGGCAGCGGCCGCCGAGCGTTAGATGAGGTTATAACAGTATGATGTTTTCTGATATTTACTTATTCACTACAGAATTTGGGCAAAAAAGGAGTAAATATGAAAATTAGGTCAACTGAACTTTATATAAAAAGAGCAATATACTAATTGAAAATTATATGAGATGAACGTTATACTAAGTGTTATTAGAGCAAAAGAAGTTTATATGAAATGTAATATTAGATCACATGAAATTAGGTTTATTTGTTTATATAGCATATGAAAATTATATCATGTGAACGTTATTTCAAGTGATAATATATTATCTGTTATTATGGCATATAATATTACACACCCATGTTAGACATAGGCCTCCCCTAAGTGTCGCCACAACGACCGATCCTGTGCGTCTCGCATCGCGGTTCACTTTGTGAAGGCCTTCCTCCGCGTCTTCCGGCCAACTGTCGTCGACCATCTGTTCTGCGAGCAATAATGTGCCCTGCCCACTACCACTTCAGTTTGGTGATTCTTTCGAGCTATGTTGGTTTGGTTCTCCTGCTGATATCTTCATTTCAGATGTGATCACGCAAGGAAACTCCAAACACAGCTCTTTCCACGCCAAGAGTATGGGATAATATTCAAGGTAAAACAATACTCGCCGAGGACCGTCCGTGAATGAATGACCATACGCGACGCATACAGAGTGGGCAGCTACTTGTCTATCGACAACCTGAGCATGGTTTAAAAAGCTTGATTGTTGATCCAACGCAACTCACTGCAATGTTTAGTAAAAAGAGAGAGAGACCTGCCCTCCTAGCCAAGTTACAACCGTTTCGTTTCGATTCTCTTTTCGTCGATCGCCTTAAGTCGCCCACCCTTCCTATTTCTTTGTTCTGTTTGTTCTGACCATGTGACTGAGCGTTCAGATGACGTCATAACAAAGGAATAGGACGCGTGGCCGACTCGAGGCGATCAACGAACAGAAACTCGAAACAAAACGGTTGTAACTTGGCTAGGGGGGCTGATTACTTTATTGTCATTCGGTAATTCAGTCATTCACTTGAATATTTCACAAAACTTGTTCTGGGAAATACGTGTTTTTTTTTTTAACTGTAAAAATAAAATCCTCATTCAGTCTCGATTAAATGTAAATTTTATATAAATATTTTTTAACATTTTAATTTATGAATACATTAGAAAGGGCCAAAGTTCAAGCAATTTAAAGACCAGTAAATTTCTGGATTAATTTTACGCAAATTTATGACTTGATTTCAATAGAAACCTATATAATATCCACAAGATATTATTTCCAATGTGTAATAACATCCCCACGTATGAAAAATAGTGAAACTTCTCGACTCTAATCAAGCAACGCCGCGCGATAACGCGTCATTTCAATATTAGTATAACACGAATTTGTACCTTAACCACGAGAAAATAGCGATGAATATGCTACAGGGGAAAAATATGACGCGTTACGACGTTTCCACTCTGTGCTAGATACTTAAAGCAAAAAAAAAATTGCTATAGAAAAAATAAATGGTACAGTCGGTACATGTAGGTTTCACGGTAGCATTCGGTTGACGTATACTTACTACGTACATATATTTTTATTTATAAACTCATAAATTATTTATCAATTCAGAAATTATTCGCATTTAAATACTTGAAGTCTAGACTACAGCAGAATGAATAGCTAACACTATTGTGCTTCAAAATCCCAAATAAATGTTTTCTTTCTTTCTATTTTTACACAAACTGGGTACATTTTAGCGATATTATTGCTGGCAGCTACATCTGACAGACGGCCTTTGGTTAGACTGAAAGTACTAAAATTTTAAAAGGTATATTTTGTGGTGTACTGCTAGTAAAATTAAACCAAGCAGTCACTGAATTTTTAACCGACTTCAAAAAGGGAGGAGGTTATCAATTCGGTTGTATTTTTTTATGTTTGTTACTTCGGAATTCCGTCGTTTATGGAACGATTTGCAAAAAAAAAATCCCTTTATGGGTATGCTTCCAGATTGGTCCCATTTTTTTTCAAAATTCAGTTCTGATAATAGGATCCACGAGGAATTAAGGGAACTCCTCAAATATTGTAGGCTACCTAGTATTTATGATATTTTCATCGAGAACTTAAGCATATACAGTCAAAATTAAATCGCCCTTAAAAGCCATATAGAAAAAACGTACAGTGATTATGAATGAGCACAATAATTATATGATGACTAAAGTCACCTTCAAAGTCCCATTAAACAAAATAATAGACTTATTACGACGCTTATATTATATCAACTATGAAAACGTAAAAGTGAACTACGAAAAAAATAACTTACAAAATTAGTAAGCAGTTTTAGTAAGTTTGCCAAAAAGAATTAATTAGCATTTTTTGCATAGTAACAACGCAAAGTGTAGCATAACTACCATATTTGTTTAGCATCATCGTATTAGCATATCAGTAAATGATGTGCGAGTTTAGCAAATCGTTCTATAGACAAACGTTTGAAAGGTCACAACACTATTTAAGGATAGGATGAACATCAAACAGCATTGCCAAATGCATTGCATTTTGTTGCGAAATATTTTTTAATTTCTTTTTACATTTTCCGGGATCCGAGATTTCGGGATCTGAGTTTCCGGTATCCAAGTTTCGACGATCAGAGATTACGAGTTCCGATTTTTCGGAATCTGTGTTTCCGGGATCTGAGTTTCCGGGGTTCGAGTTTCCTTGACCCGAGTTTTTGGGATCCGAATTTTCGAGATTCCTACTCTTACTAATATTATCAGTGCCAAACTTTGGATGTTTGGTGGCTATACCGATTTGAATTTAAATTTACAGGCGGATGGACCATGACCTAGATTGGATCATATTTTTAATTCTAGATACATATCCTCTTAGGATAATAAAACCCCTCTCGGTCTAGGTGGAGCGAGAGTGATTCCAACCTTTAGATTTTTATTATCTACCAATAAACATCTGACACCTTATTCATAAAAACCTGCCATCGTTCATCAGCCATTGATACTCAATGACATTTCATGAGCAAGATTGCTGATCTAGATCACAGTAAGCGTGGGCTTCAGAAATGCTCGATCGGAAAATGAGCTTTGCCTTATACCTATGACAGTGTTTACGCTTTATCAAATCGTGTTTCGGCACGAAATGGTGGTCGGTTAAAATATTGCTTCACGTAGATTCAAGCTGTAGGCGCGGGCTTGCGGTCGGCGAGCAATGGGTGACCCGCCATCCGACCGTCCGGTAACCGTCCGGACCGAGTCCAAGTCGTCGACGGCGCGTGCTGTTCCACGCGCGTCTCGGGGCCCAGCTGGGCCGAAGCCTACTGAGACCAAGGGTCTGGTTCTGAAAAGAAGACTCGGCTCTGGTACGAAAGGAAACGAAGGAACAGGAGTGCGTTTTTAGTCAGTAAATGTCTGACACTATCGCCGCGCCTAAGAGTGGGGATGTCATACATTCAAGCTGGCTATGTAGCCATTTAAGCAACTGAATAATTTTCGACCCTGTATCATCTAGCCTGAGTAAGACGCATATTTAAACAGTTGTCTCTTATTTGATAATTTTTTCACTAACATTTATCGTAATTTTAATCTTATTTCGTTTATACGTTATTCAAATTCTCAACTGGTCATTAATGGTTGTTAAAAAAAAATGTATAAAATTTATTCTACTTACTGATTTTGACTCTTGTCATCGTTGTATTTCACCAAAAATACACCCTCTTCATTCTCTTTCACATACTTTCTGAACGAGATTTTGATAAAATAAAACTGTTTATTGTGCGCAGAGTACACCTTCAATGGTTCCTTTAAATAAATGTATAATCTACCCTTTATCACATCAAATTCAAACGGCCTTGGACTATTTATAATATCACGAGGCCCATCGAAAACTCTTATTGAACCGCTTTCAATTTCCAAATCTTTTGCATCCAAGGTAATCACAAGCACGTTAGGTGCATTCGCTATTACAGTTATTGTTAATTCACAGTCATAATAAAAACCGCCCACTTGCATATGAGGATAAATATTTAACTCGTATTGCACTGGATACACTGTATAATTCAAACATTCTTCGTCCACCAAAATATTTCCTTGTGTAAACGAAAATAAACAAAGAATGAAAACCGCGCGAAATATATTTTCACCCGTCATTTTATTTTTTTAGGCAAAGACGTCTTTCAGCCTAATCTCGCATTAAAATTAGGTTTTTTTATTATTTTTTTGTTACAATTTCATAGTTCGTTTTTCGAATTTCCCGCAAAACAGAGCGTTCCAATACGTCTGAACGCGACGCGCGCGAAAATGCTTGTAGTTTTATTTCTCTCCATAGATCGAAACTTGGCGCCAGTATTGCCAAACCAGCAAGACTTGAGCTGCCACGTCCCCCCAGTTTCCTATATTTCGAGGGCGTTTACGTGGCTATTAATATAATGTCACAGACCAAGCTATATTGGAATGCATTATATTTTTGTTTTTGCATTTGCCTCAACTTCGAGAGTTATTCAATACGCTTTCTTTGAAGCATCTATTTTGAAGTATGATAACAATGTTTACTTTGCTAAATTAATGTTCGTGGAAAAAGTCATGTGCATTTTACAGCTTACAAAAAAAAAAAACACAATCAAAATGGTTAGATAATAACCAGTCTGAGCCGCCTCTAGCGTCCTAGAGATAAATGTACTGGTTCGAATTGAAAAAAATATTTTAGGGTTGGATAGTCCTTTTAACACGCTACGACCTACGGGGGCGGAGCAGTACGCAAAGACTGAGAGAAACCACAGAGACAGCTAATAAATAAAAATAAAATAAAAATTTTATATTTCGAACAAATTCCATAGTTAGTTAAAGAGTGAATAGGCTTTTAATAAACTAGTGCGCCTCACCATCAGTGATTGCATCACTGCTAACCATCAGGTGAGATCGATATAAATCAATTAAAAAAAATGAATGATGCGTGCAATGAAGACTGCAAAGTATTATTGATGTTTGGGTCACTGCGTCAACAATAATCTTCAAAGATGCAACAATACTATTTTAGAGTATTGGAACTATAATAATGTCATTTGATAAGTATCTCATGGGTATTTATGCCTGGTCATGAACTGCGGGCTGGAAGGAATAAATACTAAAGCTTGACTTATATTTTTAATCTTTTATTTTTCCTTATAGGGCCTCCCGCTAGAAGATTAATGGCCTAATTCTCTCCGAATTGTAGTGAATCCGAGTTTTGTTTTTTTTTTGAGGATGTGCCTGGCGCCCGAATTACCCATTTAGGTATCGGTACATAATCAACTCTCTATTAACACATACACATATCATACCCCAATATATTACATTTGGCAAAACCAAGCATGTTCCCATAAATCAACATCCAATTTACCAAACAACATATTATGAAATAAATCAAAATCCCGCATCCCGATAGCTCTACCCACGCCCCGACCGACACCCAACAATGAGCTAACGGTAACACGGGACAATTGATCTGGAAGACTAGAAGCGACTCGTGGGCGGCGCACTTAGCAACTATTCTATACAGATTACCGGCCCACGGTTACTTCGACATTATTATGTTGCGACCACTAATGTAGACTTTGTAAAAAAAACCGGACAAAAGCGAGACGGACTCGCGCACCGAGTTTTCTGTATAAACTTACGAGTATGATTACCGAATTGAGTCTCGTAATTTTTTCCAGATCGCAAAAAAGAAATGTAACTACAAAACGGTTTTAAGATTTTTTCCTGCCCCTCTAGCCAAGTTACAACCGTTTCGTTTCGATAGGCCACGCCTCCGATTCCTTTGTTCTGACCACGTAACTGAGCGTTAGGCTGTACTAGTGCGAGTACACCTTGTTTCTTGGCAAATTCTAGGTCTTCAGGAAGTAACCGTATAGGTTTTGATTTCTTTGCAACTTAAGAGTGTCAAAATATGCACCATTTCACTGCTTCAAGAGGTAGCATTCTGATTTGTAATTTTGATATTTATTCGCGAAAATCGTACAGCGCCCTGCGCGACCAGTAAAGACAAATCATGCTTGAAATTATTTTTCATCACCATCATTATCATAATTTCAGCCGAAAGACATCCACTGTTGGACGTAGGCCTCCCCAAGTAATAATAATAATAATATTTATTTACCCAAAAAGATTGTACAAAAGAAACTTAAAATTTAGTAAACTATTATTATAAATATAAATACAATATAGTATAATAGGTGCATCTTTTTTTATTTACTTTTTATTTATTATTAATACATAAGAATACAGGATAGTCTTAGTCAAATAGCAACTAAAAACCACTAAGGTTTAAACTTGTGCTATCATGAATCCATCTCAACATCGAAACTATACAAAATGAGTTTTTTATATTTATTGACGATAACAATTTTAAACTATCAATTTTATCTGTCAAGGTGCAAGTGTCAACAAATCGACCGGTCCTGTGGGTCTCGCATCCATCGGATTCCCGCGACCATTGCGTCTTCTGGTACGTGGTTACCACTCCAGAACCTTTCCCCATCGATCAATTAATCTAAAATAATTTTTAAACTAATAAAAATCTTATTTTACAAACCCACCAACATACGCCCATCAGTCTTTTTCTTAATTTAGTCACAATGTTTCGTAAGGAGGTCATGATTTAAGATTTATTACTTGACATTCCCTGACCGCTTCAAAGTCTATTAGGGATTAAATACAAGCTAATTTTGGTTGGAAGAAATAAATTGAGTAGTTGATGTGATGTGATCCATCTTCGATTGTGCTTACGTAAGTTTCTAATAAAATAAGAAACAGAACACTTTAGGAGTTTTGAGGATTAGTAATGCTTTAAAAAAATTGTGTTGTTATCTTGCCGTATTATAAATGTGCAAGCCAAGTTTAGCTTTTATTGACTTGACTGGCCTGTCGGTCTCATGGTTAGTGGCCCTGACTGTTACGCTGGAGGTCGTGGGTTCAATTCCAACCCAGGGCAAATGTTTGTATGATGAGCACGATCATTTATTCTGTGTCTGGGTGTAATTTGTCTATAATGTGTATTTATTTAGAAATATATAATTATGTAACTCATAATACAAGCTCTTCTTAGCTTGGGTCTAGGCAGCGTTGTGTCATAGTTGTGGAATATTAATATTCAAATGGCAATTTTATTACAGATTAGATAAGGACCGTTTTTTTTTTTAAATATAATAGAATTTATTCGACGCAAGGAATACAAAGAGTATAACCGTGAAACGCAAAGTCAGTAAAATTCTGTGACTCCCTTTCGCTTGACCCAGAGCGGGAGAAATTATTTGATGATATCCCCAACAAAAAAAAACAACTATTACCTACATGTATATATATATATTTTTTTTATTCTTGATAGTATCGTGCTCGACCGCTATCTCACCTGATGGAAAGCGACGATACGATCAACGATGGAGCGCGCTTACCTAGAAGTAACCTATTCGCTCTTGACGTAAAGATATATATTCTGTGCGAGAACATTATAATATATAAAAAGAAATTCATGAAAAAGCTATCGTTAATTCACAGTCACACTTTTGTTATGACAATATCTTTTAAGATTGTACTAATCTTAAACAATATTATCATAACAAACTTTCATTTGGCATTGAGGAAAAAAATATGTTAAATTAAAAACTTAACATATGTTTTTTTGAGGAAAAAACATTTGTTAAATTAAAAACTATGATAAAAGATATTTATTTATTTAAACACTATTTTACAAAGAATTTACATAGGTCCTTTGTTTTATAACGAAGTACTTATTTCCATAATTATCTAATACTTACGCGTATTACTGTACGTTTTAGTGGAGAAGAATCTCTTCTTTGGATTTAAAACGAATTAAAATAATTAAGTACACTAACAAATTACTGGACAAGTTTGCAAAATTATTATTTTAAATACGTAGGTACTGAAAATAATTAATTATTATACACGATTAGGGAATTAATTTAATTAAAAAGTACTCTTTAAAAATAGTTAACTAACTTACTCATAACATATTCAAAAATAATACTGCATCAAAAATTGAATACCTCGAAATAATACATATGGTACAAAGAAATAAGTACACTAGTATAGAACTTATAATTCGAGATAATTTGAATCCATCGCTACCAACTGATAACTATCGACTTTAGCATATTGAACTTAAAATTGATTTTTAAACGCCCATTTGTATTAAAAAGGCCCTAAAAAGATGACGGGAAGTAACTAAAAAATAGGGCATTTGAAAATTGAACCTTATTTATAAAACATACACACAGAGTACATAGAGTTATTTTTCTTTATGATTAAGCATTCCATTATGGATTGCAATGGAATTTGAACCTTGTCAATTTTTTTTTTAATTTTTTTGATCTTCTTTCTTCAAAATGTGTTAACTATCTCGAATTGTTAATTCAAATATAGCTTAAATCAGTACTTAGTGAAAAGCAATACAGCAATCCCAACCAGAATCATAATAATAGATGGTACGGCTGTACTGGAGTATGACCCAGAAGTTTTGATGGACTTGAGGATATCCGCCTTGTGGCTTTTAGCCCAAGATGTGGAGGCTTTGGCTTGTTCCAGTGAAGTTTTTGCGGCAGTCTTTGAAGCTTCGGTACACGCTGTGCAGGATGAAAGGAACGACTCAAACTGGAAAGAGGAAATGTCAAGCTTTAATTTTAATTTAGAATTTAGATGGTATGAGATTGTTTAAATGCAAAAAATTAACCTTTGGTAACTGGTTTATTTAATGTATAAAGATTTCGTGTCACTGTGTTAGTTATCAAATTCCTATGAAACGGCTAGACTGACTTTTATGATTTGTATATATATTTGGTAGGTCTGAGAATAGGTTATAGGCTATTTTTTACCCTCCTATCCCATCCCATCCCCTATTTTTTTAATTGATCAATTCTATGGCAGAACAACGTTTGCCAAGTTAGCTAGTCTATAGGTAGGTAAGTATAAAAATCTCGTATCATAGTGTTAGTTTTCAAACTATCATGAAACGGCTTGGCCGATTTTATATATTTTTTTGTATATACGAGTAACCTTCGGGTTAAAGCCTTATTTAATACCTCGAACTATTGGCGACCTCACTACGCTCGGGCGCCAAACACCTTCTCGGGACTAAATAAGTTACTTTCACCCATATGGTAACAATATACTAATTTTTTTCTACAATATAGATTTCTTTACTGCTTGATAATAAGTGAATTCATAAACTATTCTGGCAATAGATCAAGGCAAATTTTGCGTAGATATCTGTGTGTATTGTAAATGACATTTTAACACTAAAATATGCTATCTGGCGCGTAATAATTGTTGTTTATCCTAACATTGTGTCATGTCAGTTTATTAGCAAGGTCGAACTAATTATCTTGTGCAAAAACAATGAAGTGAAGTCTATTTACAGTTATAAAATTTAACATCGTTACTTGTATTTAGTTCAAGACTAGTTCCACATTATAATTAGATATTGTATGAGTCAATAATTTGATAGTAACGCGCGCGAGGCAATGGCCCTCACGCCCTAGCCGTCAGGATTCCGATCCCGATTTCCGGCCACCGTAGGCGCGGGCTTGCGGGCGGCGAGAAATGGGTAGCTCGCTGTCCAACCGTCCGGTAACTGTCCGAACCGAACCCATGTCGTCGACAGCGCGTAGTGTCATCATATCGTAGGGGTCCAGTAGAGTCGTAGCCTACTGGGGCCATGGGTAGTGTGAAAGTGAAACCCGGGCCCTGGGACGAAGGCAAAGAAGGAACAGCACTGTTCCTTCTTTGCTGGTTTTTAGTCAGTAAAAGTCTGACACTATCTTCCGCTCCGCCCAAGAGCAGGATATGTCATTAGATGATGATGATATGATTTTTTCACACCTTAAAAAAAGAGTTTAGCCGCATCCGGTTTGACTAGAAGCTGACCCCAAGTTAATTGGAAAAAAGTTAGGGAGATGATAAAACATTGTGTGACAAAATAGCATTACAATCCATAACCATCTATAACTTTTTTTTTTGAGTGAGAAATCATCAAACAATTACTCTCGCTTCGAGAATGTCAGATCTTACAGACTAAAAGCCACCCGTGTTACTCTGGGCACGCCACAATTGCGGCGGTAAGTCACCTTTTTGTGGAGTGGCACGAGAGCTGCCACGGCGTCTTCACTTTCGTATGACATAGGTCCATAGGACCTCACCGGACATGGTAAGTTCGGGAGGTTCCTGTTCCAGATTCAGACTCCCCAAGCACTGAGCGATCTCCGGCCACCTTAGGTGCGGGCTTGTGGATAACGAGCAAAAGTTGTCTCGCCATCCGCTCGTGCTATAAGGACCGAACCCGAGTCGAGGCTTCCATACGCCCCTCAAAGAGATGTCAAACAGATAGGGGCCCATCAGGACTAAAGCTTAGGGCCATAGGATCGTTTCTGAAATGGATATACTCATGGTCCTGAAACGCAAAAGGTGAATTAAAGGAATATGACCGCCTCAAAAACAACAGTCGGAAAACGCAGCGTTGGAAGGCCTCCCACAAGGTGGACCGACGACGACGATCGGTCGTTGTGGCGACGCTTGAGGGAGACCTATGTCTAATAGTGGACGTCTTTCGGCCGAAATGATGATGATGATGATAATGAGCCAGGGTCGCGGTGACTTTCGAACGATTCGTTTTTGTTTCCAGGAACCAAAGTAAACTGTGAGCCATTTCTATCGTTGCAGCTGATCTTTATAATTTTAAAGCAGGTAATTATAAAATCGCGATATTGCGGCATCAAAGTATCTTAGTGTTTCCTTCTTGGCTGCCTGCCAAACTCAATGGAATGGATATAAAGACTTTCACTCACAATCCATCCATCTAAACGATATCGTATTTGGGTCAGAACATACATTTATAATGGGGAATCCATTACAAAGTTGTGACTGATATTCAAAGAACGGACTTTCGTTTCACAAATTTGGGAACGGATGTGAAGCATTTTGTATGGGCGTATACGAAATCCTTAATGCAAATGCATTAAGTGTGGTGGAAGAGTTATTGATATCGTAGTAAAAATATCACGGTATGACGATATTCGAAAATTGTTGATATCTATAAAAAGACATAAAACGCGGTTATTCTCGGACTGCATAAAAAATGATGCGCAAAGACATAATGCTAGCAAAATATTTATTTATTAATTTATTAATTTTCATGTTATGCGGCTGAATACTTTTTTTTTTAAGGTGTGAAATCATCCAATTACATCTCCTGCCCTTTCGTGACAGACTTTTACTGACTAAAACCCACTCCTGTTCCTTCTTTGCATCAGCATGCTTGACAGAAGCATTCGTTATTGTAGATTATTAATTAACAGACAAAAGTTGTCTGCCTTTTCTCCTCGCTGAACATAATACAGCATCAGATGAAAAGCCCTACAGGACAATTAAGTGAAAACAAACGCCCATTAGCGAGTACCAATAGAGTGAAATTGACATATCCCTCTGCTAACAAGGCGACACACGTAATGAGTGTGTCAACCCTCCAATAGTAGTGTTTGATAAACAGTCATTTGGGTCACCAAACCCTCAATTAGGGACGAACAGACTAAAAGGTTATTCTTGTGTTTACATTTCAAAGCGATTCGGCGATTAGGGGCTTGCGGAGTATTTTTGCAGGTTATAGGGAATCAGATTTACCTACTATGATTTTTTTTAATGGTATAGTTTAAGCTTTAAAACATCTAAATTATAATCAGACGGGAAAACCGCTGCAGGGAAATTGTTCTAATCCTTTGATGTACGTGGTATAAACGACGACGAGGCGTAACACCGGGCCGAGTCCGTGTCGTGTCCGTGTCACGTCGTGTCGTGTCGTATGTACCGGTGTCTTTCAATTAATATAAACTAGTTCTGCGATCCCACCTGATGGTAAGCAGTGATACCATCGTTGGTGGTGAAGCGCACTAGTTTATTAAGAACCTATTCACTCTAGCTTTGAATACCCCTAACCGCAGCAAGCAAATTTTTCAGGCAAGTTGTTCTTTGGAATAAATGTCAATAGAAAGAAAGAAAGAGAAAGAATTTATACCCAGGGTTCTTTAAAAATATTGATGCTTTGTAAGCTCAAACTGATTCTGATATATCATGCAAGTGATATCGCCTGGAAGTTCAGACCAACGATATTAATGTTTTCATGCGACACATTGCTATCATCATATTTATAGGATCAAATTCCATTATTGATCTATCTAGACCAAGATCCCAGAGCGATCTGACATAACTTATTTTCACATGGATGAAACCTTAGGTTCTCAGTAGCGGTTCATGTGTTTTGAATACCTTTACGCTTTCGGAGCTCCACCTTGGGGCCCCTGGGCTGATACCAGGTGAGAAAATGAACTAAAATTAAGAGTTACTTAACTTAAATTTTTATGGCTAATTTTCATGAATATAAATGTTTTGTAGAATATTATTCTAAAGTAAAGTCAGACAAATTGTAGTAACCAAACATCCAGTCAGTGCATGAAATCATCTTACTCGCTCTGTAACGCATGCGTGCTCTTGCGCTCATATTCTCGGCTGAATAATTTTTGTGTTTAGGGGATGTTTGGTTTCATCCATGTGAAAATATTTTATGTCTGATCGCTCTGGGATCTTAGTATAATCTGTCTCCAGAAGGCTCTAATATAAATCCCAAGGTTAGACTCATCTAGTCATTTATTTATTGCAGTCCAAATGAAGTGTAAAAGGGTCATCCCTATTATTTTTGAACCTAGGAGGTTGAAAAGATGAAGGCATTCGTCATCGGGATTTACCAAAATGATCACCTTCTAGATACTTGTTGTTTTCGAGAAATATTGACATCATCATAAACGAATGCGTGCGTATGTTTAATGTTTGTAGCGTTTTATTGATTCTGAAAACCCCCACGGAAAGTAGGTAAGTTATCTTTAAGAGCGTGGGACTCAGTCCTCTTCTCTAGTACTGGGAACAGGCTATGTCTATATGTAAAATCTACCATTAGGGCACAGTGCGTGTTGATGGATGTCACATGTTTTCCAATTTTTCACTCAATTCATGAACATGTCGATTTCTTCACGATGTTTTCCTTCACCGTCTTGAGAGCAGTAATGATGAAATAAATTACTCAAATTAAAGCGCCTGCCAGTTTGAAACGCAAAACCAAGGCCGTTATCACTGGGCCACTTCTGTTGCGAGTTGTGTGTGTAGCTTTAGTTTATTTTTATGATTTCTATGTTGGTATAATAATTACCTCATTGAAGTCACTCTCGGTGCGAAGAACTGACGCCACTGAGCTTAAAATTGTATCCATTGATGGATATCTGCAAAATTAAAATAATACTCGAATTATAGATATAATAAACATACATAGATTGAGACCGAAGGCCCTCACCTGCTACAAATTAGTAAAATAAAAACATTTTTAGACAACTTTTAGATGTATGTGCAACTTTTAAATGAACCTGTCGGGATTGTTTGTGTTTGGTTGATTGACTGAGCGGATGGTGTATAAGTACTTATAATGTTTTTACTGTCTTTGTTTTTTGGCTTTCTTTTGTTATTTGTTAGTTAATCAAGAAGACTATCCACGAGAATACTGCCGACAAACTGTACCGCAGTTTAGCAGAAGATAATGTGAAAATATTTATGTAAATTTTCTTGAATAAACCATTAATTTTTTTTTTATTAAAAACAACGAACGAGAACTGAACTGTCTCAAAAAAGATGACACTAGATGGCTAGACATATTTTCTAATTTATTCCTTAGATAATAACGATTGAAAAATTCACGTGAAAAATAATAACTCTTCAAGTAGATACTCACATATTGCTCCACTGTGTGTAATTAGATTTCAGTGCTTCCATAACGATGTGCAGATTACCGTATGTCCGTAGAACACTAGTTAAAGGCACTGTCAAGTCCTGGGTCCTTATAGGAGTATTGTCAAGAGCCACTGATGCCAGATACCTGGAATAAACGTAAGGAACTGTGGTTAGAACAAACAATTCCAATTTTACTTAATGAATATTAATGTAATGATAGCTGTATGTACGTCTTTTTTTTTAGGTGGGAAATTATTCAATGACGTTGCCCGCCATTGGGTGTGGGCGAGAGGGCGTGTAAGACTTATACTGACTAAAACACACTCCTATGTTCCTTCGTTGCCTTGCATTCCAGAGCCGGTTTTCCTTTCAGAAGCGAACCTATGGCCCCAATAGGCTGCCTCTTTTGCTAGCATTACTGCTTCGCAGAAGGAGGCGACCGCCTGCCATTCCTCCTCGCTCCGTACCAGCGCGAGAGATCCAACACCACCGATCGCCCACACGAAGACACAGCGGTGCTCTGCCCAATCGGGGCAAAGCTGTATGTATGTCTAATAAATAAATAATAAAAAATATCTTAAGAATTTCTATACATGCTGTGTTGAGTAAAAGTGTTTTTTGTGTGGCATCGGTTATTTTTAACCATAAAAGAGTAACGATTTTGAAAAAGAAGAGACTAACTGCACTTATATTAAACAAATGTTTGTACTCCGTATCCGATTTTCTAGTTGATAAATTTTAATTTTGTATCAATGTATGTGTGTATGTTTGATGGTAAACCACATCAATGTTCGCATGACAAAATGGTAGAATGCACAAGAATACTCTAATATTATTTTTATCACCGTATTATAAATACATATATTCTGAGCAAATAAATGAATACTCTATTCTATTCATTACAAAAAATGTGGATCCCTAACATAATTAATCGGGTCATCCTTTAGTACAGTTCCTTTTTTGATTATATTATAATTTGGATAAATCAAAACACTCATGTAGGTTTCTTTCAATTTGCTCTACTGAAATTTTTCGTTTATTTTTACTCACCCCTTTCAAAATTTACCAACACACATTTCGAATAGCTAAAATGTACATACCTTTTCAACGTCTGCTCATTCGAAGTACATCCTAGGGCATCTTCAATGACCCAGATCTCGTTCGCCACGTTGGTGGTCAACATACGGTTCCACAAGAAATCGAAGTCTTCCTCATTACCATGACGAAGTCCTGTGCAGTATACCACAGGACGCAAGCTTGGTGACACCCTGGTTGGAAAACAGTTATAGATATTTTAGCAGAATAGTACATTTTGATACAAGTGCAGTAAGTTTGTCATTGCAACCGAGGCGGAATTCGCATGAGCCGGAGGCGAGTGTGTTATGGAGCCGAGGGCTGCAGTGATAAATTTGCACGTGTATCAAACGACTTTTTCAATACACTTACGACGAAATTAATAAACGGGTTTTAACCGGCGACTCGTGGAGGTCGACGCGCTCCCAGCCTGATACGATAAATGTAATAACATTGTGGCGGGGAGAGCAGGCGCACTTTTCTGCTCTAGTGCGGAAAACAGTCTATATATTGTCTAGTCGTGCCTAAAAGCGGTGGGATAAGAACGGGTTTTCGAGTAAGTGTATTGAAAAAGTTTTATTTGTACTCGTAAGAAGACTTTGTAATCGTCTTCGAAAAAAAAGGAGATTCTCAATTTGACAGCTATTTCAGAAATGTCTTTACTAACCATCTAGACTTACAATTTATACCATAGGCAAAATTTTAAATTAAAGCTTTAATTATTTATTGTGTACCAAAAATTAAAATTGTACCTAAACGATATTTGAAAATGTATGAACAAAGGCGAGCTTAACGCAACAATCAGTTTTCTCTCAGCAAAACAAACACAGAGAGAGATCATACTCCAGGGAAGGATCCAGTGTACAATATAAACCTATTTAAATAAGTAGGTATCATATATAAAAATATGATAAGCATAGCATAGCATAGTCGGCCTTTTAATGTTCCCACTGTTGGGACTCAGGCCTCCTCTCTAGGAGAGGGAATGAGCCGTAATCCACCACGCGGGCCCAGTGCGGGTTGCATTTATAAGCATACATACTAATAAATACCAATATGCTAATATTATTTTAGTTGTGAAAGGGAGTGCTCTATCATTTCCTTTTTCCTCTAAAAGACATTCAGAGATGTTAATGTCGATGATAACCGACATTAACACATCTCTAAACGTCTGTTATCGTATAAAAAACATACTTAGTTTCCTATTCAACTGAGAATTAACATCGTTACAAATATCACAGACTATTTAAAAGTCAAAAAATATCTAGGATTAATATAAATGGTAATTTGAATGAACAAACACAAAGATTAGAGTGGACCTGTTCAGTCAGTGCACAAATTTGACAGTTTTGATCGTGTTGCTCAACTGAATACGTTAGGAGCTCACCGGTTAATTTTTATGTTATTATCAGAGGTTTTTTTTTTTTTTTTCGGTGGGAAAATCATCTTATGACATCCCCCGCCCTTGGGCGGGGCGGGAGATAGTGTCAGACTTTTACTGACTAAAAACCCACTCCTGTTCCTTCGTTGCCTTCGTCCCAAGACCCCGGGTTTCGCTTTCACACTACCCATGGCCCCAGTAGGCTTCGACCCTGCTGGGCCCCTACGATTTGCTGACATCTCCCTGAGGCGCGCGTGGAACAATACGCGCCGTCGACGACTTAGACTCGGTCCGGACGGTTACCGGACGGTCGGACGGCGGGCTACCCATTGCTCGCCGTCCGCAAGCCCGCGCCTACGGTGGCCGGAAATCGGGATCGGAATCCCGGCGGCGACTTGGGCGTGAGGAGCGTTGCCTCACGCGATCGGCCGCCTCCTTTGCTAGCATTACTGCTTCGCAGAAGGAAGCGACTGCCTGCCACTCCTCCTCGCTACGGACCATGGCCTGTACCAAGGCCCGACGCGAGAGATCGCCGCCGCCGATCGCCCCCACGAGGACACGGCGTTGCTCTGCCCAAGCGGGACACACCTCCACCGTATGCTCCACCGTGTCCTCCGGGCGGTCCACACAGTGGCGACACCCGGGCGTCGCTTTCACACGAATCCGGTGCAGGAACTTCCCGAACTTACCGTGTTCGGTGAGAACCTGCGTCATACGGTAGGTGAGGACGCCGTGAGGTCTTTCCAACCACGCCTCAAAGAGGGGACTTACCGCCATAATTGTGGCGTGCCCAATTATCAGAGGTTGGAATTAGGTAGAGTTAAACATGTACTTACACTGATTTCATAAAGTAAAAGAATAAAGTGGATATGCCTCAAATACCAAGATTAATTTTACAGAGGAGATTTTTTTAAGACACTAATTTTTTTTGGTTTTGAAAATCATCTTGGGTGGAGCGGGAGATAGTGTCAGTCTTTTACTGACTAAAAACCTACTCCTGTTCCAGGGCCCCGGGTTTCACTTTCACACTACCTTAAGACACTATCAGAAATGTAGAAGAAAAAGTTTCTTTCTGCATTAATGACGAGGAGGAGGAAGTGTATAAATTTGTTAACCTCACCTCAGTTCACGAAGAGAGATATTTTTCAATGAAAAATACTAATAAATTTTTTATGTTAATTGTCTTTGTTATAATTGTCTTATCTATCTCTGAGATTTTTATTATTATTTATCTGTAATATATTATTGGCCACACGGAATTTTTTATTTGAAATCCCAGGAAGATCCGGCAACATTTCGATGCAAGTACAGTAATAACCCTACCTAATTCCAACCCCTGGTTATTACTAAATTCTAGTTCTATAATTAGAAACTTTATTACAAAATATAGGATGCATTTATAGAAAAGTAGTCGATTCCGTCAGCAACGGCTTTGGCCACAGGAAAGTAGACAATTATTCCAAAGAAATATAAAAATACGTATATAATTACATTAAAACATTAGTGTGCAGGTTCATTTTGTACTCACTCGGTTCCATTTTGTTTCAAAGCCTTGAACAGAGCAACGGTCTGCTCAACACATCCACTATGTTCTAATTTGCAAGCAAACTCCAAAATCTGCATGCGGTTCCTCAAATCTTCGAAACTATCTGATGCTTTAACTTCATAACCAAGATTTGATATTCCATGCTCTAAGTGATGAAGTATGAATGCCTAGAATTAATCGTATGTTTATGAATAGTTGTTTGTAGACTAGCACCGTACATGGGTGCATACGAGTATGTATATACGTAAATTCACGCCTTTTTGTTGTGTTTGCTAACATGTATGGCAAAAAGTCGTGAGCGTATGATACTCGCTGAGTATTTTTACGTTAGATCAGTCAGTAGCATCTGTTATTGTAGCAGGACATTAGCTAAATGTAATGTGGTATTAAGGGGATGCAACTCGGCATACATTTTCACTGTTTTTCTTTCAACGTCGATTTGATTATGACGTTATTACATTTTTCTTTAGATATTCTGGAAATACAGTATCTTGTTGATATTATCTAAGCTTCGATTGAAATCAATTTATGAATTTGTGTAAAACTAATCCTATAAAGACCTCCGAAAATCTGGTATTTTGCATGAACTTTGATACTTCATAATTTACTCAAAAATTAAAAAAGTCAAAAAAGTATAACAATAGAAGCCTTGCAAATATAATCATGATTCTGAATTACGTCATTTTTTTTTTAAACTTTAAAAAATAACACGTTTTTCCTAAAATATTCGAGTAAATCACAGATTTACCGAATGCTGACAGAGTTTTCAGGCGTTATATCTTTTTTTCGCGTTGACTTTACGTCAAACATCGCGATGAATTGCGTTAGATGAAGTAACAAGCTGACGTCATCTCAACGCTCAGTCACGTGAGCAGAAAAAAGAAAAAGGAAGCGTGGCCGACTCGAGGCGATCAATGAAAAGAAAATCTAAACGAAATGATTGTAACTTGGCTAGGGGGGCTGTTTATAATTTTACGAGATTATTTGTAAACTGACGTCATCGTCAGTTCATCTCATGATGTAGATGAGATAAGTCTTACCTCAACGTCAGGCAAAGCTTCGGTATCTCCTAGATACTTATGCCACAGGTTACTGAAACCCCGCAGAGCAGCGAACCACACGGTATACTCAGTCTCTCCATGTAGGGCTTCCAATGCGCTATAAAGTGTAGCGAAGGGCACATCATCGGAGTACACTAATGCAAATAGATCATTTATAATCTGAAAAGAAAATTTTGAAAAAATCAGCGAAAAGTCAAAAAAATTAAAAATAAATCAAGGCATGTTTATTGCATAATAGAAGTTTTGTAACAGGGATGAAACCACCAACAAAATAACGTTTCTTAACAGTAAATAAAGAAATTAAAAATTTAATTTTAATTTTATTTTTTAATTTCTTTATTTTTTTGTTATATTATCAGCAATGGAAGTACACATTCAGTGAAAATTTTTCACTTCTTTACCCCTTACGATTTATGAGATACAACCCGCTAACAGATCTATATTTAGCCTTGAATTGAAATGGTCATCATTACTACGACTAAAGCATAAAGAATGAAGATGTCCGCAGGAGAACCAAGGTCGCCGACATAGCCCGAAGAATCGCCAAACTAAAGTGGCAGTGGGCAGGGCACATTGCTCGTAGAACGGATGGTCGATGGGGCCGAAAGGTTCTAGAGTGGCGACCGCGCACCGGAAGACGCAGCGTTGGAAGGCCTCCCACAAGGTGGACCGACGACCTAGTGAGGGTCGCGGGAGTGCGGTGGATGCGAGAAGCACAGGATCGGTCGCTGTGGCGACGCTTACTACGCTAGACGGGGGAGGCTTATGTCCAACGGACGTCTTTCGGTTGTAATGATGTAGATGATGATTATGATGATGAGTATTTGTCATCATCTGTGAAAATTTCATGTCCAACTAACACGGACAGTGGAGTCGTAGTCATCATTTCAGCCGAAAGACTCCTCTCAGTCCACTGTTGGTCATCGGTCCACCTTTTTAGGAGGCCTAATAGAATCAAAATGGTGGCAAAAACAATTTATAAACAGCGTATTTGACCACCTTATTTTGGCTTTTTGTAAAACTCTGAGATATTTCAGCTCAATATACTTACCTATTTTTTTAAACCTTGTTTCGAATGCAAATGTATGACTGTGCTCTACAATCCTACATTATTACTGTAAAGATGTATTGTGTCACTAAATAATACAGTACTTATACAAATACCTTGGCACGATTTAGAGGATGAATAACTTTACTGTTGTTGCCTTTCAGAGCTGATATAATCATAGTCCATAGGTGGTCATCATAGTTCACTCTGTAAAAACCTGTAAAAAGAAATATATTATTTTTATATATATAATTCTTCTGTACCCAACTCCTCCTATATGGCTTAAACGATAAAAATAAGACCACTTATATTTCAAATTACTATTAAATCTTATCAATGGTATCTAATTGTAAATTAATAATTGCATGTAGTTCATGTTTTTTTTTATATGTTATAAAATAGCGCTTGACTGCCATCTCACCTAATGGTAAGTGATCCAATCGTTGATGGTGAATCGCACTAGTTCATTAAGAGCCTATTCAAGAGTGAATAGGCTCTGAATGAACTAGTGCGATTCTGATTCTTCAAGACTAGAGGGCCTTGAAAACACCTAAATTATAAGCGAACGGGAAAACCGCTGCAGGCAAATTGATCCAGCCCGCGAACATCGATATGTTCGCGGTAAAATTATGTGAATTGTTTTAATCTTTAGTATCCTTACCAGTTTCTTGCACGTTAAAAATGACCCAGCTATGGTCTTGACTAATGTTAGGGATTTTGAATTGAAACACTTTTTCGTCCATTATGAACGCTGGCTTAGTGTCTTCAAAGTCTGGGGAGGCTTGCGTGGTGTACGTTATTGGGATCTTGTAAGTTTCATTTGATGATATCGATCCGTTCACGTAATAGCGTTTCTGCAAATCAAATCAAATCAAAAATATTTTTGTTTTAACATAGGCCTACATGGGCACTTATAAAACGTCAGAAGCTAGTGCACGGTCCCAAATTGGTCGTTTCCTATGGATAAGAACCGGCAAGAAACTCCATGGTTACCCTTTTAAAAAAAGTGGTTGATTACAATATTTTCATATTACAGTATTAATAGATATTATGTAAGAACAGTGTAGACCAGTCGATATTATACCTTTTGGGTATAATATCGACTGGTCTACACTCGATATTATACCCAAAAGGTAGCACAATAAAAATAATCATATTTAAAAAAAAGTGAAAGTGTAAAAAAATATACCTTAGTAAAATAAAAGTTATAATTTTGCTAGTGACCCACACTCTTTCGCATATTTTTTTTTTCAAATATATACCAAATGGTTGATTTTTCAGGAGAGCGTTTTTTAGGAGAGCGTCATAAAGTTTGCAATTAACTTATTTACTTGATAAAAAGCTTTTTATTTTGTGTTTTAAAATCTAAATTTTGTGTGAATTTAAATACTCAATTTGGAGCACGTGGTTTGTTTTTTGAATATACTGTAAAATTATTTTTTTGGACTTAGACCTTTTCACAGGGCCACTGGTATATGGATTACCCACATGTTTGCTTTAAATTGATTAACTAAAATAGGGTAGTACTCACTTGCGCCAAAGTAACAATATCAGTTTCATAATCAATGTACACTGTCAATACGGGGTGGCCGGCCTGCGATATCCAGGAGCCCATAACATCATCAATGGCAGAGAAGGGGTAGGAAGACAGTGAGTTGTAAGCACGAACTCCTTCGTTTAGACCTTGGTACAGCTTCTCTGGGTAACCAGAACTGAATGAACTAAAAAGATAAGAGACAAAAAAAAATAAAGAAAGAAAGAAGGAAAACGCTTATTTGTAACTCGAGGCGCGAGGCCAAAAAGGCGCTTAACTCAGCATATGCAAGCAGGCAAGCAAGTGCGTAACATCCATATTCCTGGTAAGTTCTTTCTTTACTCCACTGAGTTGATTTGATAACGGAGAAAAACTCTCGGTCAGTAAATACGAGTACATGCCCTGACAATTTTACTGAGGAACCCTGAGTTGAGTAAAGGAAAATGGACCTGAGATAGACACATAAAACACACACACACAACTTACTTATTCGTCAAGTAAAAGTTCAATCCATATTTGAAGGCGTCATCTTGAATCAAATGATGCATCATTCTGATGACAGAACCAGCTTTCTGATAGGTGATGGTTCCAAAATGGCCGCTGATTTCGGCGGGAGAATTCACATTGTTGTTTGTGATTGGCGGAGCAGTGGGTGTGTTGTCGGCATCGTAAGCACTGTATACTGATCCGATTACCAGTTGATTAGCTGAGCCCACTTCTGGATCGACCTTTTGAAAAAATCATAGAAAGCTTTCTATAATATAGTTTTCATATTAGTAAAGCATGCAAAACAGTTTATCATTATTTTCAGTCAATTATACTTATAATAATGTAATAATAATAATAATTCTTTATTTTCAGGCAACTAAGGCCTACAGACAGAATACATATAATAATCTTAAAAATAATAAACTAATACATATTAACAACATACAACAACTAATCTAAGTATTTTTCTTCTTTGCAGTATTGCACACGCCAAAAAAAATAATAAAAAAAAGCCATTTTATTTTCATACCTAAGTTTTTCTTACATTTGTGGAGTTGTAAGTTGTATTAGTAGGTTCACCTTAACTAGTTTTTGTTAGTAAAGTTAGTTATATGTTCACTAGTATGAATCTCATTTTGAGTAAAAGCCTTCTTCAACTGTTACCATTTTTCTTTATGTTGGTTTTTGCCCATCCAGTCTTTCTCTGCATTCTTTATAACGTCATCAGCCCACCGTTTTTCATTTATACTTACGATATTTCAAAGTAGAAAAGTTTGTTTAAATGAACTTGCTTGGCTCAAGAACTATAGGTTTGATTTAAAAAAATCTTTTAGTGCTAGATGGCCCGTTTATTGAGAAAGTTTATTAGCCATATGCTATCATATTTCGACCAATAGCTTAGTAGAAACTACAGATGCAGGTGAAACTGCGAGAAACAGCTAGAGATTCATAAAATATGATTCACATTTTGACCGACCAAAATCATTATTATCACTTTTTTTATAGCTTAATTTGTGTTCCACTGCTGGGCAAATGCCTTCCTTTTCTCTTTTCAAACCTCTCCTTCTTGCAAGGGATGACCAAGCATGACCCACAAACGTGATCAGATCATCACACAACCTTCGCCCCGGGCGACTTCGACAGTGATGTCCCTTAGGCGTCCATACTACTTAATCTACACTACAGGACCTAAAGCGCAGACTCTCTCAGACTGCCTACAAAAGAAAGAGATACGCAAAGAAACAATGCTGGCAAAATACTCGTATATGAAGCATTTAGCGCTATAGTAAACATCTGGTTTGATAATAAAATTAAAACACTTTAACGGTACAACGATGCTTGTAAAATGATCTGACGAACAATAAGAGGATTTGCATATATATTGGTCCGGTTTTTAATCGACAAAAGTAACTTTTAGAGGCATTTTCGAGTTTTTTTTTCTATCATATTAAATTAGCCGTGTTATGCATAACATAACACAGCTATCTATCGAACATTTATTCTGAAGAATCTATATAATTAAAAGTGAAATACCACTCACTGATTAATCACGAAATCTCAGAAACTTTAACACCTACAAACTTAAAATTTGACAAATAAGTTCCTCATAGTAGTGTAGACATCCACTAAGAATTTTATGGATTTTACGAAACTCCCACCCCTATGGGAGTAAAACGAGGGTTGGAAGTTTGTATGGAGAAACCTACTTTTACGAGGGCGAAGCCGCTGGTAGAAGCTAGTAACATATATTTTCCTGATTCTGTTTGCTGCAGTGGATCATATAATTTTGCGCATTATAAAACTCGCGATTAGCTCCCATATTCCTCTTAAAGATAACAAAAACCAGTAGACAAGAAGGTGCGTTGTAACGGAAGGACTACTCAATAGATATTAAAGATATGATTAATATAACGGTCGATTAAATGTTGAATTGGTTTCTAAATAAAGCATAGAACCAAAGATAAACTAGTGCGCCTCATCATCAACGAATAAATGTTTTTTCTTTCTTTCTATTTTTTAAATTCTTGATAGGTTCGCGCTTGACTGCTATCTCAGCTGATGAAAAGCGACGATGTGATCGACGATGGAGCGCGCTTACCTAGAAGTAACCTAATCACTCTTTTTTTTTCGGTGGGAAAATCATCTTATGACCGAACTTACCATGTCGGTGAGGACCTGCGTCATGCGGAAGGTATGGACGTCGTGTTGCCTTTCCAGCCACTCAAAGAGGGGACTTACCGCCATAATTATGGCGTGCCCAAACCTATTCACTCTTGACTTAAAGATTTCCGAAACACAGATTTCGGAAAGGAATTGCACTCCTTAGCTGTACGCACAATGAATGTTTTCCCAAAACGTTTTGTGGTGGGATGTCCACCATGTACCGGTGGCGCATCGCCGTACGCTTGGTGGTCCGATGATGGAACAGACTTGGCGAAATTTCTTTTCTTTCTTTAACTATTACATCAATGCTTACCAAAGGTCGTCGCAGTCAAGCACTAGTTTATATCAAATAAAAAAAAAAATAACAATACATACCAAGGCAGTGATGTAATCCTGGAAATAGTTGGCGAAACCTTCGTTCAACCAAGTGTTACTCCACCAATGACAGGTCACGAGGTTACCGAACCACATATGTGTGGTCTCATGGGCCACTATTTGTGCAACCCTATATTTGAAGTACGGTGTGGAATGTTCAGGAACGTATAATAATAAGGCCTCCCTGCAAGGTTTATAATGAAGAATATTATTGCAACAAAAAGAAAAACGCATGAGTAATAAAAAAAAAAACTGGGCAAACCTATACCTATGTAAAAAGTTCAATACCTAAATGGAGTTTCGAAAATTTTTCCGAATAGCAAAAAGTTTTTTTTTTGTGACGTGCCAACAAATTTACTGTTTTCAGATTCATTCCTATATTTGTACTATAAGACCTTGGTTTATGCCAAATTTCAGGATTCTGGGTTAACGGAAACTACCCTATGAATTTTGATTTCTAGAAAGCGTCGAAATATACGTTTTTTGCGACATATGCGACCGTATCTTTTTTTTTTCGTTAACTTAGAAGTTTGATTTTTTCACAGCGTCAAGGGACCGCAGACTTGAGTATATAGTTTTAATTTCAACTTAATACCTGTACGCGTTCCCGAGATAAAGGGGTCTTGACAGACAGACAGGCAGACGGACAACAAAGTGATCCGGGTTCCGATTTTTCCTTTTGAGGTCCGGAACCCTAAAAACTGCAGCTCTGTGGCTTGAATGAAACTTTAATTTGAGTATAATGCTAGGAGTGCTCAGCTTAGTCGCCCCTGACGTCGGGAGTCGCAAGATAATTACGGCCACCAAAGGCGGGAGCTTGCGGACGGCGAAATATGGCGTACTTGCCGTCCGGCCGTCCGGTAAAGAACAAACCCGGGTCGACAGCGCGTTGTATTTCACGCGCACCTCAAAGGGATGTCAGCAAAACTGATGGAGCCAGTTAGGGCCGCTGCCTGCCAGGGCTGCGGATTGCTTGAAGGAGTTATCTCAGCCCTCTCAATAACGGGCAACTGAAGAAACACTATGGGTTTTAGTCATTAAAAATCTGCCACTCCTGGCGTCTGTCTATCCGCTAACTCGTCTTTGATCTCGCAACAAATTTTGTTGCGGTTTTTACGAATATAAAGA
Organism: Mythimna pallens; assembly: GCA_961205895.1. Classification (NCBI taxonomy): domain Eukaryota; kingdom Metazoa; phylum Arthropoda; class Insecta; order Lepidoptera; family Noctuidae; genus Mythimna; species Mythimna pallens. Next base: position 23,018,043 of record OY540828.1, on the reverse strand, counting down.
GAACGGAGAATGCTTGCGTGTATAATTTGCACTCGTGAGAAACCAAAGTGATTCATTAGTAAGTTCATGATGGCCAAAATAAGCTATTCGTACCTGTATTTAATGAGGCCCCAATTTTCCATAGCTCCAGCTCTAAAATCAGGCAGCGCGACATGATCCAGCCTTAAGTGGCTGTTGGTGGAGTAATAGTTGATGCCAAAATATGTACCCAAAGCATCCACGACCTTCTTGCCAAAATCAAAGGCATATGCACTCTGGTTCTTGGCGTCTGGACGCGTATAGACACCGAATTCTTGGGTTCCGTTCAAACTGGAGGCAGCTGCTTCGAATTCCGAAACCAAAAATGCAACAAGGTAAGTGGCCATTCTCGGCGTGGGGTAGAAGATCTCCCTGATGTAACCATTTGTTCTGAAATTATTAATTCTGTTTTTAACCGTCTATAAACTTCGGCAGCCCGTTGTTTCCCTAAAGTTCTAACAAGATAGGTATATAAAAGTATGTTTGTATTTATGTACGTAAGTGTGTATGTGTATCTATTATTTTATTAGTGTTATTTGTAATTTCAAACTTGCACACTGGATCCTACAATACCTTATTATATTTCTCTATCACTTAATGATTTACTGGAAGAAAATTCAACTTTGACTTTAACTCACTTAACTTATAACTTGTTATAAGAAAAAGATGGAGGAATATCATAAAAGTAAAAGTGATAAAGCAGGGAGGTCACGCCCCTCAACTTTGTGGAATACGACTCAAGGAAAGGATAACTTTTATAGTGTACAATAACTAATTAAAGTTTCAAAGAAAATTTCTACAATTAATTTCAGTCAAAAGACGTTCATGGTTCACGGCAATGGACTGCCGGACACAGCGTCACCTCAACGATTAGTTCTGTGTGTTTTGCATCCATCGGATTCCCGTAAATCTCAGTAGGTCATCGGTCCATAATTTTAGTTTATTGAATTTTAATTTATAACATTTTGGAATTATTATTTATTGAATATTGGTGTTGTATTTTTTTTATGCATATAATGATTTTAATTTGTTGCAATGTTTTAAATCATTGAATTTTGTATTTTGAGCAAATATCTTTTTAATAAGGATGAGCTCTAATATGGGTTTCCAAGATTTTGATTATAAAAAAAAAAACATTTATATCAGATAAATGTTTTTTTTTTTATAATCAAAATCTTTGTCCTAAATCATGGATTGCAGGCATTCGAACCTATATTATATTTATTTTTAGGATAGTTAGATAGCTGCCTGTTGGTCTACTGATTAGTGACCCTGACTGCTGTACCGGAGATCATAGGTTTGATTCACAACCAAGAGAAATGTTTGTGTGATGAGCATGATCATTTGTTCTGTTTCTGAGTGTTGTTTATCTATAATATGTAGGTATTTATTTATTTATATATTAGTGCGGTGATAATTTACAAAAAGTCATGCGCCTGCCTGGGTTTGAACCCGCGACTTACAAGTCGAGACCGTTAAATATTATTATTATTATATTGTTTTATATTAATAGTAAGGATATAATATATTTTTGTATGTAAATACTTACAAAGCTTCTCTCCTTTCCAAATCAGTGTTGGCTAGCGATGGCTGAAAGTTCGCCGGCCGATCGATACCAATTACGAACGTTGCTTTCAGTTCAGGCTCGTCGAAACAAGGGAATACCTTTCTTGCGTGAGTCGGTTCCATTTGAGTTGCACCCAGCCATCTGAAATATAAATCGTGATCATTTTTAGGATTCTGTACCCAAAGGGTAAAAATGGGACCCTATTATTATTATTAACTGGCCTGTTGGTCTACTGGTCAGTGGCCCTGACTGCTATTAGGGATGGGCCGAACATGGGTTTCACCGAATATGGACATTCGGCCGAATGTTCAGTAAAACTTTTACCGAAATGAATATTCGGCATTTTTGATTCCCTTACGTAAACAATACGGTCTAAACTTGTTTACGCAAAGCGCGTGGATTGGCGCCGGGCCCTCCTGCCCGCTACCCCCGCTGTACCCGTGTTGTTATTGCATCATCTAGTAAGGAGTAAAACTTCACACGTGCGGTTGTGTTATGGTTATTTTTTTATTTGAAAAGTCTACTTCATTGAGTTTTTTTTGCTTGGTTTAATTGTTGTGTACGTAAATTTTTTTCTGTTTATTATCAATAAATAATTTTCGCTACACTAAATAGAAAAAAACTTGATTCATAATCTGCTGGAATGTTGTTAATCATGCAACTCTTTCTTACAATAAATATTGATAAAAACAAAAAACTTGCTTAATTTCTTACTTTATTGTAAGACATTAAGCAAGTTTTTTGTTTTTATCCTGTTTTTATCCTGGTGGACCTGGTTTTAATATATTATTTTATTATAAAGAGTTCACTGTAGCTTAATCCCAAAATAGATATGCACACTTATATTTTGTTTTTAATAACCATCTTGTTTAACTACTGTTATTGGAAATAAAGCTATAGTGTCGACAAAAACATAAACCTGCACTGTAAATTACTTAACCTGATAAAAATAACACTTTTAACACTCGAGTCATGATCAATCATACACGGCTTAGTACTGTAAAAACTTTGAGTACCACTTTGCCGACCATTCGGTGATATAGCCGAATATTCGGCCGAATACGAATATTCGGTAAACCTGCCGAATATGCCGAATACCGAATATAAAACGAATATTCGGCCCATCCTTAACTGCTATGCCGGAGGTCGTGGGTTCGATTCCCACCCAGGACAAATGTTTGTGTGTTGAGCACGATCATTTGTTCTGTGTCTGGATGTAATTTATCCATTATATGTATGTTTGCATTTAGAAATATATAAGTATGTATATCAGTTGTCTAGTAGCTTGGGACTAGATGGCGTTGTGTGCTAGTTGTGCAATATTATATCATCATTACTAAGACTCCACTGTCCGTCTGTCTGCCACAAGGTTGTATCTTATGAACCGTGAGAGCTGGACATGAAATTTTCACAGATGATGTATTTCTGTTGCCGCTATAAAGGCCAATAATAAAAACAAAATAAAATAAATATTTTAATAGGATTCCCATGCAACAAGCGTGATTGTTTTGCCGTTTTTTTGCTCGATATTAATAATAGTTATAACAAAGGGTCTAATGTTGTATAAATATTGTACGGAATCCTTCGTGCGCGAGTCCGACTCAAAATCGGGCAGTTTTTTTTTTTTATTAGAAAAATTCAAATATTTTTATTTCACATAGGCCTACATGGGCACTTATAAAACGTCAGAAGCTAGTGCACAGTTCCAAATTGCTCGTTTCCTATGGAGAAAAACCGGCAAGAAACTCCATGGTTACTCTTTTAAAAGAAAGTGGTTGATGTTACAAAATTTCCATATTACAGTGTTAATAGATATTATGTAAGAACAGTGTAGACATTTTTATTATGCTTTTGAGTATAATATTAACCAATATTGTACTCAAAAGCACAATAAAAATAATCATATTAAAAAAGAAGTCGTAATATTTAAAATAATCTTAGAATTCGTAGAGTCTACAGTGTTCTCACATACACATTATAAAAAAGAGGCTATATAAAAAAAAAAAACAAGAAAAATATGAATAATTACAACTATCAATAAATGAGATATTAACAGAATAAATTACTAACGAATTTAAGGTAGTTGAAGTCTGAATAATTTAAAAAATATTGAAAAAGCAATGTTTTAATAATACTTAGCCCTTATAATAGCAACTTCGTCTGTATTATCGGTGCATTCGCAAAGATAAACTCACATTAAGTTATCTATAGGCCATAAAGCATACAGTCCCGTACGGAAATTGAACTTGCGACACATAATGCAGTAGACAATTATCGTAACTAGAATTTGTTCAGACATTCTTATGATATTTTGCAATTGTCATAGATTTTTGTTTAGGTACCAACAATTTACTGTTGGGCAAAGTTTTTCCTTTTTACCTTCTAAATGTATTAGGCTCGTTCAATTTCTGGCCATGTTCGACATATTTAGATTATGCTATGCTGTACTATGATGACGATATCTTATATATATAAAAGCGAAATACCACTCACTGATTAATCACGAAATCTCAGAAACTATAACACCTCCAAACTTAAAATTTGGCAGGTAGGTTCCTTGTAAGGTGTAGACATTCCCTAAGAACGGATTTTATGAAACTCCAACCCTAAGGGTTGGGGAACTAAACGGGGGTCGGAACTTTGTATGGAGAAACCTACTTTTACGCGGGCGAACACAAACACACAGAACTGTTTTTTTTTTCATTTGATTTGATTCGTGTTCATCACACAAACATTTGTCCTGGGTGGGAATCGAACTTACGACCTCCAGCATAGCAGTCAAAATTTTGTGTGTTTGTTACTTCTTCATGCCCTGAATGGATTTTAATTAAACTTGGGACACGGGTAGACCATATCCTAGAATAGCATATAGGATAGGTGCAAGTCATTCCGTATTGACAGCATATGTTTCTGCCTTCTTCTGTATGACAAGTTGCCCAAGTCGGTTATCGTGCTTAGCCAGGGAAAGTTTAAAACCCATATAAAGCGTGTCCTTGCCAGGAAAGCATTACAAGGTTAAGGACTATGTTGAAGACACGCTTGTTTGGCAATGACTACTTCTGCACATGTGGCTTCCCTGGCTGCTCATTAACTGCATTATCGTACAGTCATCTATTAGCTGATCCATCATTGTTTTTACTTCATTATTTGTACTAAAACTTTTTTTCCTCTCTTATAACATCATTTTTGCGATGTTTTTTTTTTATATTACTTAAACCACAGCCATCTTAATTTCACTAGTATTTTTATTTTATACATCTATCATTTATTGATAGTTTATTTTTGTATAGCTTCTTTTTATAATGTGAATGTGCAAACACAGTAGACTCCGCGGATTCAGGGACTACAATTTTCATTGTGCTTTTGAGTACAAAGTTGACCGGTCTACATTGCCCTCATATCTATTATTATTGTAACATGGAAATATTGTAGAAACAATCATTTTTTTTTAAAGAGTAACTATGGAGTTTCTTGCCGGTTCTTCTCCATAAGAAACTACCAATTGTATTCGTGCGCTAGCTTCTGACGTTTTATAAGTGCCCATTTAAGCCTACGTGGAATAAATAATTTTGAGTTTAAGTTTGGATATTTTTTTTATCCTGACAGCAGTAAGTATGTTCCTTTGGGATAATTTTCGATTATCGAAGCTGCTGGCAGCAGATAGTAAAACATAATTTTAGATATTGATAACGTCGTTAATTCAAACCAATAAGAGTCAGAGCTGCGGAATTGTCCGAAAAAGTTACCGTGGCCCTGGAACGTAAAAGCCAAGTGAAGGAACGCAGGTGGGGCTTAAAACTAAAATACAATGACCTAATTTTATATTAATGAGAACTTTATGTCAGTACATCAGTACCTACATGATTTGATTATTGAACTAAGGTGTACAGACTAGGAGACAATCATTTCAATGGAACAATATTTTGATTTGAAATATCCTTATCCTTAAATATTGCAAAATAAAATTCCCATCCCACGACTATTTATCTGTATGTCTGCGATTAACTCATAGACAAAGTGATTCGTGAAGAAGAATTAAGTGTATATTATAGTAGAGAAGTCAAAAATTTCAATGATTTCCAACAGCCATACGATGCTGGGGAAGGATGTTATTTTAATTATACATATAATTTTATGAAAGTCAAAACAAATACTAAGGATGAATTATCACTTTCTAATCTACTACATTCTACAAAAGTAAATTTGTTTAGTGTGCCTTTATCTTCAGACGTTTAATATCAGCTTATGTTTATCGTCACTAAAACTGCCTATCTTTGCAGTAGATCTGTTTTTTGATAAGAGATCTCGGCATTATCAAATTTGTTTGCCTTGGCATGGATGAGGTAACGTTACCTACTGAGATATTTTCATACGTCTGTTTTTATTGCGTAAGAAATCTTTGGAATACATTAGCGCAGACGGTGGTTGTACTAGCGAAGCGCGGGGTTGTAACAGTCGTGTAGAGGATCCGGTAGTTGGGACTTGAGGTAGCACTGCACAGGTCCGAGGCTATGTGCTTTATTGGCCATCGGAATGCGCCATCACTGGGTTCTAATTATCGATAGCAGAGGTTACCATCGGCGTCGGGTCGAAGATGAAATTTTCTCTCGTCCCCAGTAGCCGGAAGAGCACTTCCGACGTCTGGCTACCTAATCTAAGGGGTTTAAACGCCTCCTTCCGGAGGCTTTACGCTGAGATCATGTGATCTATGTCCCTTTACGGAGTGCTGGTGAAGGCGCCGGCCCTGCGGAAGCGACCGGTGGCCAAGCTAAATGCGTCAGAGAGCGTCATATTCATCCAGATGGTGCGGGGATACAGCACGGTCTCCCACAAAGTGGTGAGCCACAATGGGATCTGGAGGCAATAGTCCTTGCACGAATGCATGATTTGCGCATGGAGGTGCAACGCCGGGGTGAAACACCGCTGCCGCTACAAGTCGCGGCATGGCGGACAGAGTTCCGGTGAGATCTCATGGCGATAAGATGACAGCGTCTACCGCAACCCAGCGCTGGGCAAACGATAATAAAGGTGGTCACTCTGGAGAGGCGCCGCGGCATCCTCCTTTTGCATGACGCAGTTCCTCACCGAACATGGTAAGTTTGAGAAGTTCTTGCACCTAATTCAGGCGGAGGAAATACCCGGGTGTCATCATTGTATTGACCACCCGGAGGATACTATGGAGCACGTGGTGGAGATGAGCGCCGCTTGGGCGGAGCAATGCCGTATCCTCGTGGACCCTGATCGGCGGTGGTAACCTTTCGCATCGGACCCTGGTCAAAGTCCGGAGCGAGGAGGAATGGGTAGCGGTCGCCTCCTTCCGTCCTTCCGCAAAACAGTAATACTAGCGAAAGAGACGGAGGGAACAGACAACCTAGCAAGGCCGAAGCCTACTGGGGCCATGGGCCGACTTTTGAAAGGGCTACTTGTGGTCCTAGTACGCAAAGGGCAACTGAAAGAACATACGTGTGATTTTAATCAGTAAACTTACACGCCCTTGCGATCCACCCTAGAGCGGGAGAAGTCATTAGATGATTAAAAAAACTAAAGTTTTTTCTCGTTTATTTAAATTAAAGTTTAAATGAATTGATTTATTCTTATATCTCTATAATTTCAAAACATGGAACTAAAGAAAATGTTAACTGATCTTATAGCTTCCTACTGCGGAGCAGTACTAGCGATGGAAACGGGGGGAACACGTAGATCACGTATTCCCTCCATTTCCATCGCCAGCACACGATCCAAGGCGATACTGATTTTTGTATCTGAATTGTTTTGAATAAATCATTTGACTGATAGGTCTTTTATTTATCATCTTTCTAGTAGACACCAACTATCTTTTCATCATCTCCCTTCCCTTGTACCATATTACTTGGGGTGCTCTCATCCGTCACGCGATCACTAACTCATCTTTCTTTCATAAAACTCCCCATACAATCCGTCCATCACCAACTACTACTTGTTTAATGCCTTCAAACATTTTTTCATATTCATTTTTTTTTAACCAACAACTGATAAAATTATACGTATAATAATTAAACAGAAGCCCTTTATTTTTATTTCTCTACAATATGATGAAAATAAATTATAATCTATTATTATAATTAGTGCAATCGCAATTCACTGTTTGTTTTTCCTTAAAGCTTTGGTGTTGATCTAACGGCTTTCCCTCAACATCAAATTCATTTATTGTCCTCATGATAACGCTCAAGTATTTTACAATAAAGTACTTGCACGTGCCAACTGTGCCGAGGAGGTACTTCTAAGTAGATTAATAAGATTATTTTGTATTTACCTTATGTGACTAGATTATTGAGTACCTTATAATTCTCTATCAAGTCTGAAATTCCTCGAAAATGATTGGGATTTCCAATTTGACCGATTTTGATAATAGTATCATTGTTACTAACCTAGCATAATGAGTCAATAATATTCCCATTTATAGGACACAGGTATCCTCTCTGCGGGCTTTAATTATTTATAAGATTCCATAAGACTTTAAAATTTTAATTCAGGGATATGTACTTTCTTGACGTTGAAACGTTGACGCTGCAGAAGGTAAAGGATGACCTTTACCGTCTGCAAGCAGCAATTTTGATGTGTGCAACGCATCTGATAGGGTTGAAACCTACGATATTCATTCACTCCCGTAAAATCTGGTCCGTTTCCACCGGGTCACAACTTTTTACTATACTTACCGGTATATCAAAAGAATATAGTGTTACTACAGTACTTACTTTTTGACTCCATTCTGGTAATAGTAATTCCTGTAGAATCCATTCAAATCAGTTCTTATCGGCCCTTTGTATTTGATCTGCAATACATATTCCACTCCCGTTTCCAAGTTGGTCACCAAATTAATATAGGCAAATGTATAGTTTGTGTTAAATTCTAGACCATTTACTGCATTTAGTGCTATAGTAGTCCCTGTGTTATAAACGGCAACGACAATATTATCAGAAGTAAAGCTAAGATCTTGAGAGTGAAGTTTAATCTGATTGGTACTGTTAGTAGTTGTAAACTGTATGCTAACAGTCCCGTCAAACGTGAACTGGTTAGCATCACCAGTCTCGAAGTATGGTGTTATCAATATCTGGTATTCTGATGGTACTATTGGAGTGTTCAGTCGATAATTGGTGTCAGTAGCGTATGCATCGTTTGATACACTTAAGCATGTTACCGCTACAAGCAGCAGATTTCGATACATTTCTGCAAAAAAAACATGTCTGTATAAGTATCATAAGTAGTAAACGCAGTGGATTGTCACCGCAGTTCTTGAACACACTTGTTTAAGATACACTGTTGGGTTTTACTCAGTATAAGTTGGACACTATTTTTTTTCGCTCACAGTGTGAGAAGTGCAGCGCTTCAAAGAGATGTCAGCTAAGCCGTAGGGGCTCAGCAGGGCCGAATCCTATTGATGATGAGGTTTACTTACGAAAAGAAAACCCGTGGTCCTGGAAAGCAAAGTGCAAAGAAAAGAAATAGATTTGGTTTTAGTCAATAAAAGTCTAACATGCCATCTCACTCTGCCCTAGTGTGAGAGAAGTCACTGGATAATTTCCACAGTTAATAAAAGAGGTGAAGTGCAAGAGTAGTAGAAAAATGTCTTATAGAAGATTTTTATGTCTTCTAGAAGATTTTTTTTAAGGTGGGCAATCATCCAATGACGTCTCCCGCCCTTTTGTGTCAGACTTTTACTGGCTAAAACCTACTCCTTTTCCTTCTTAGCCCTCGTTCCAGGGCCCCGGGGATCTTCGGGATAATTACCTATACTATTTTCCGTTAAATGGTGGTCATCATAGTACGAAACACATTTTACTTGTTAAATAAGTTAAGACTGGAAGTGTGCCTAAAAGACTCGCGGCATTGCCACTTTTTAAGGCCTGACTAATTAATCTCTGGTCGAGGTAAAAGCTTTTAACGGTTTAAAATTACTAACACGCGAAGAAGTTAAGAAATCTATTTATAAATTTTATCTGAATAAAAAGTTGTCTGTTTCGTGTAAAGTCAAGGGATCATTCCAAACCCCACATGTGATGATGACGAGATTAGTGAATTTGTTACTGTTAAGACGTCAGTCGTTGAATCGGTTACTAGAGTGAGTAAGGTCCAAACCGATCAAAAATGTTTACTATTTAGTTTTTAATATACAATAATGCCGAAATTAGTATGAAATTCTTCCCCAGCAATACCCAGAGTGCAGATCTATGTCATATGATAGCTTTTTAATTACATTTATTAAGTAACTAGATTGACCTCTCGGAATAATAATAAATAATAGTACATTTTGATACAAGTGCAAAAAGTTTGTCATTGCGACCGAGGTGGAATTCGCACGAGCCGTAGGCGAGTGTGTTACAGAGTCAAGGGCTGCAGTGACAAATTTGCACGGGTATCAAACGACTTTTTCAATACACTTACGAAGAAATGAACAAACGGGGGTTGACTGGTGCCTTGGTTGACAGCCTGATACGATAAATGTAATAAAATTGTGGCGGGAGAGAACACGCGCATTTTTCTGCACTAGTGGCGGAAAACCATCTATTGCGTGCCTAAAAGCGGTGACATAAGAGCGGGTTTTCGAGTAAGTGTATTGAAAAAATAATTACACTATGAAGACATGACTCAAAAAACAAAATTCCGAGCAACAAGTATTAATCAAAGAAATAAATGAAAATAAAACTGAAATGTAATCAACAAAAAGGGACAAGGTCCATAAAAATAACCGAATGAGCAGGTAACTGTTTGATCTACTGATTCTAAAGCGGAATTGCATAGATGCCCCCGATAACCAGAAAGACTTACCTAACAAAAAGTAAATATGGAGAAAAAAATATTTTAAGTTGAAAAACAGAAAAAACACATGCTGTGCTTAGTAATTGCATTTAAAAAAAAACTCTTCGAATGTATAATTTTTTTGGCTCAAATCTCCTCTTAATTTAGTATTACAACGTTTTAATATTGATAATATAATTTATAGATAGATACATTCATAAATATATTCTTATACAACACTATTTATAATTACTTAATACTTAATACTTAAAAGGCTTATTAGAAAAGGTCTTGTCACCATTTAAGTAAAGTCTCAATAAATAATATTCATAAAAGGCAAAGTTATTAGCATTTGTTTATAACCCAAAATGTCTTATTCTTATATCCTTTTTTATACATAATTTTACAATTAATTAAAAATTGGACAGCTGTTGTTCAAAGGCGAGCTTAACCCAAAATTGAGTTTTCTTACAGCAAACCTTGATATATTTCTAAGAAATTTTATATATGAGGATAACTCAAACAATAGTACAATAAAAAATTAAGTTAACATAAATCTGATCACACTTATAACTAAAATAAACTACACAAATACGTGCACAACACACAATAAAACCTATATACATAATTATGGGTCATGTTGACATGAAATGTTCCCTAATTCTTCCCCTGAAGAACTCCAACGAGGGGCTAACCCTTAATGTGTGCGAAAGAGAATTCCAAAGGCGCATAGCTTGAACAGTGAATGTGACTAGAGGAATGGGGAGGAAAACGAAGGATAAGAGAGGATGATGAGCGACAAGGCCTTCCTTTTTGCAACAAGATACTGAGATAAGATGATGTCACTCAATTTATGGAAATATTGTACAGGCTATTGATTTTTTTACTGACGAATGGCGAATAAACTGGAAAAACACTGTGCGTAGTATTTTCTAGTAGCAATTGTTATGAATAATTGAATCAATTATGAATTTACCAATTATGGTAAATTTTCGTGAACAATTTTGAGATTTTGTTTTTTATTACTTTTGACTAAACAAATATGATCAGTAACAGTTACGGATAGTGCTCAATTATTTTTTGTATTAATTAAGAAATAGTGGTGTCTAGTTATATAAGAAAAAAGCGTTTTTTTTAGCGAAACAAATCCGGAAAATTATCTAGAACTAAATAGAAAACCGTAAAACTTCTTATGCGTCCTAACCCATCATTTGACTTACGTCGTTTTTGTTATGCGTTAATTAGTAAATAATTTAGTTCTATATCCTATATCTTATACCACATACGTCTATTGAAAGAAGTGGTGTACTAAATTTAAAAGACGCAAGTGGACATGTGTGAGTCATGTACACAAATACGTCTTTACATTTTACTTCCATCAAAATGTGTTTCCTTTCATCTCAGGGCTTTCAACCTAGGGGTCTTTAAGTCGACAGTGAATAGGTTACTTCCAGGCAAGCGTGCTCCATTGTCAGGCACATCATCGCTTACCATCAGGTGAGATAGTGGTCAAACGCGAGCCTATCAATAATAAAAAAAATATATATATAAATGATAATCGAGATGAAACCTTCTTCCCTGTGGTAAATCCGAAATTGAATGAGATAAAAAATATCAGCAGATTCGTCTTTTTTTCTTTTATAACTCAATTTTTGAGAAAAAATTAGATACGTCCTTTTTACTACAGAGGCAGAAATTACTTTCCCTGTTTATATTAAATGTAAAAGATTTAAATAATATGAACCAACCTGCCGTGTTCACTTCTATCAACCACTGTGCAAACTGTGTAAAATATAACTATAAGATATTTGTTAGTCGTTACTCTGAACTGATAAGAGTCATCTTAAGTGTAGTGATATCATTCGTGATAGTGTACCACTCGTTTTTTGCACTAGTTATGTTATATGGGTTTACTGTTCCAGTAAGTCTTATAAATAATTAAAAAAAATAGTAAATAAGAAATGAGAATATTAGAGGAAGTTTGAAAGTCTTGCCAGTGACTGAAAAGTTGAAAAAGAATAAATCCTTTGTCTTGGTATGGTCATGTGAAGAGGAGGGATGAAAAGCAAAGTTACTAAAAGAGTTATAAGTATATATGTGGATGGACGGAGAGGGAGGCCAAAGTAAAGATGCACGGATTGCGTCAGAAGTGATATGAAAGAAAAGGGAGTTAGTTAGCGTGAAGGTGACAGGATAGAACGAAAGAAAAAAGTGTAACGCCGACCCCAAATATAACGGGTCAAGGGCAGGAAAATTATGATGATGGTGTAAGTAACCATTTTCATCATGATAGCATCTTCTATGAATATGTTTCAGTACTAAAAATGTTACAGCAATATCAACTTTTTTTTTACTTTTTGCTATTTTGATTTTTTTCCATAAGCATATCAAAACTAGGTAGTTTGGGTTTATCCTAAAAAAATACATAATATCCACGCAATGGTGTGTACAGTCATAGCAAAATCAGCAAATCTTAGTGTAACAGTTTTTTTAAATCTTTATTGCGGAGCTTTGTCTCAATATTGACGGGGCAGAACGGAATATTTTTATTATTTTAAAAATTGATATCACTAGTGCTTGACTGCAATCCCACCTGATGGTAAGCAGAAATGCAATCGTTAATGGTGAGGCACACTAATTTATTTAGAGTCTATTCACTCTAGCCTGGAAACACCTAAATTATAATCGGACGGGAAGACCGCAGCAGGTAAATTGTTCCGGTCCCTAGGGACGCGTAACTACACCGAGATGTACGCAGTATAAACGACGCGAGGAAAAATGATGATGAGTATACTATTAACTCACAGCTGTGACCCTAAATAGCTCGATTTTATTACTATAAATACAAATATTAAATTCACTAATTGATTTACGGTATACAATGACAAACAAATATTACCCACAATTTTCATTAGTTATTTTCAGACTATTACTCTCTCTCTATTAAACTGATAGAAACATCTTGACATAAGATTAGAGCGATAACATACTACAAAGCGTTTAAAATATTAGCGGTGGGTATTGGTATCTATCAAGAGTAGATATTGAAATCTATTCAAAATAGGTGAAGGAACTTACTGAGAACTTACTATGCCGCAATTTTATTTAATATAACGGTCAATTATACCAAATCAAATTTTGTATGCATTTTAAAATTAGTTTCATTTCAAAGATTCTCGAAGAAATGCAATCTGAAGTCGGGGTTCTAAAACATCAAAGTGTAAATTCATGTTCTATAATAGCAGCAGACTTTTCTAATCTAATAAAAATCGTTCCATAAGAATGAGGACTGTAAGAACAAATTAAACAATATCAACTAATAAATATTTTGTTTATTAATTTTAACCCGTACTTACTTACAAAATTTATTACAATTTTACTTATCTCTAATAGAACTGAAGAAGTATAGTCCTCAAACAGACACTTAATTATAAAAGCACATAATAAAAACACCAATCAAATTACTTCAACAGCATAGCGAGTGCTGTCCACAATAACAGCATGGTTGTTGGCATGAAGATTGCAGCTGAATTGGGATCTGGTGTAGTAGTTGCTTCTGTCGTTGATGAGGTCGTAGTAGCGTCAGTTGTAGTATTTTCTACAGTTGGTGGTGTCGTAGCATCATCTGCCATTGTTGGTGTTGTTGTTTCTTCTGCCGTTGGTGTTGTTGTTTCTTCTGCCGTTGGTGGTGTCGGAGGAGTTTCTGTTTCAGTTGTAGTGGGCTCTTCTGGAAGTGTCGTATCCTCTGGAGGAGCTGGTGGAGCTGGTGGAACAACTGTAGTTAAATCGTCAGAATTTTCAGCAGCCGTTATAATGTCGTCAGCATTCAATCCACCCCACGCCATGGAGGCCCTTGCACTTGTTATGGCTGCGAGACCCACCTGGCTTTCAGACTCAGATAACTGGTTACTCCTGAGCCACACTTCATACTAAAAACAAAAAATCTCAGTTTAATATTTGTTGTAAATAACTTGATGAAGTTAAAATTGGATTTATGTATGTTATTCGTATTTACATTTCAATATGCAAGAATGTCTGGCCAGAAAATGTTACAGACGATTTAAAAGTTACATAAGACAATAGAACTAGTGAACCCTGGGGCCCTGGAACGAAAACAAAGAAGGAACAGGAGTGGGTTTTAGTCAGTAAAAGTCTGACACGCCCTCACGCACCGCCCTAGGGTGGGTGATGTAATTAGGTGATTTTTCACCTAAAAAAAAATGACAATAGACGTACGCTTGCTGTTAAATCATTGGATCTATAAAAATAGTATTTATAAGGTTTAAAAGCATGTTTTTTTTTTGTTTTTAACAAACTGGTAGTTAGTTTTATAAAATTTTCTTGTTCGTGTAAATTTGTTTTTTATTTACTTACTTCATTTAAGCCTTCTTCATCCAAATAACTGGTAATTCCAGTGAGAATGTTGTTAAACCATGCTGGGAGGACGACACTGAAAACATCAAATGAATTTTAGTTTTGTCAAATGTAGAAACTTCAAGACTTACAGGATGAATTCAAAATTTCATCACTTTCCTCGTCTACATGTACTTTTGTTAATCCGCTAGCTCATCCTTATAGTTTGAGAGGAATTTGTGGATAAATTTGGATACGGTTATTACTAGTAAATATAACGATAAACGAGTAGGTTTGCTTTACACCCATGCGTAACCAAGGCAGGTTGCTAGTTAAATATATAAAAACTGGGCAAGTGCAAGTCAGACTCGTGCCCTGAGGGTTCCATACAAACTCACTTGTGTAAATAGTTCAATTCTCGAAGATTTTTCCGAATCGCTATTCTTTTTTTGTAACGTGGGTAACAACAAATTTCCTATTTTCAGAATTATTCCTATATCTGTGCTATAAGATCTTGCTTTATGCCAAGTTTCAGGATTCTGGGTCAACGGAAAGTACCCTATGAATTTTGATTTCCTTGAGAGTGTCGAAATATACGGTTTTTGCTACATAATCGGCCATATCTATGTATCCTTTAACTTAGAAGTTTGATTTTTTCACAGTTTTAAGGGACCGTGAACTTGAATGCATAATTTTAATTTCAATTTGATACCACGCGTTCCCCAGAATTCGGGTCTTGACAGAAAGACAGACGGACGGACAAAAAAGTGATCCTATAAGGGTTCCGTTTTTCCTTTTGAGTACGAGTTTCTGCCAGTGGATTCGCTCGCGTGGAAGTAAATTTTTTTCAAGTGAATTTTCTAAAATCCTCTCTTAGTGCTCACCTACATCTTAAAATGTGTCCTTGTGCAAAATTTCACACCCTTAGTCCCAGTAGTTTCGGTTGTGCGTTGGTATGTCAGTCAGTCACTTTCTTCTTTTATATATGTTTATTGACCTCGTGTCAGAGTGTTTGTAGTTATCAAACTCGTCCGAAACGTAATTATAATTATGTTTTTTTTTTTGTGTATATTTGTTAAGTCTGAGAATTGATCGTAAGCTATTTTTTACCCTTCTACACCTACCCCCTCATTTTCCTTTGAAAATTTTCATGGCAGAACAATTACCCCATCTATCATTTGCCACATCTATAAGCTAGTTATATATAAAATCAAATAGCTATAAATGGTGAACTTCATGAGAGTGATTATCTTTAAGCATTTGCTTAAAAATGAATTCAAAACAAATCAAAATGTAAATTAGTATTTTTTTTTAATAATCTACTTAAGTGAACATTTTGGCTTTAAAATATAAGAACCAAATATTAAGACTGACTTGTATCCTAATCATTTAGTCGTGATAGTGTTAAAATGGTATCAGTATCTGCCTAAGCTAAATAGATCTCCTTTCCTGCCCAGTTTACACAATCACCTGCATTTTCCACAACTTATATGAGGCTAACAACAGAGCTATCCAGATGCGTAAATTTTGGTCGGACATTTAAATCAAATTGATACGAAAGATGAAGAAGAAATTCATAGAAAATAAAATCCATTCAAAGATTCTTACGCTGTTCTGATAGGAATGAAGTTATTCTTGATGAATGTTAGAGCAACCTTAGCGTTGGAGCGGTCTCCCATGTAGAACCAAGTAAAAGCGTTCACTCGGTCTTGAGCCTTCACTTGGTTGTCAATTAAGATATTGGCCAAGTACCTGATGAAATAAAAAAAAGATTGTTAAATACAAATTGTCAGTTCAATACACGATTATCACAGATATTTATTCAGGAATACACTAAAGTACTATCATGAAAAATATATAAAATAAAATAAGTAAATAGAAATTAAATTCTACATATACCTAACGTATTAAATTTGTAAGATAGTTTGGACCATATCGTACCTTAAAGCGACTGTATTTTTAAAGATTTAATTTACGTGTTTTAGGAAAGCGTTTAACTGAGGATGATGGATGGAGAGGGAGAGGGAGACCAAAGAAAAGATGGATGGATTGTGTGAAGAGTGATATGAAAGAAAAGGAAGTTAGTGATAGCATGACGAGTGACAGGGCAGAATGGAAGAAAAAAACATGTTGCGCCGACCCCAAATAACCCGGGACAAGGGCAGGAAGATGATGATGAGGAAAGCCTTTAACTAATAACATTATAATAATATTCCACAACTAACACACAACGCCGCCTAGTCCCAAGCTAAGCAGAGCTTGTGTTATGGGTACTAGACACCTGATAAAATAAATTACACCCAGACACAGAACAAATTTTAATGATCGTGCTCATCACACAACCATTTGTCCTGGGTGGGAATCGAACCCACGACCTCCAGCGTAGTAGTCAGGGCCACTAACCACTAGACCAACAGGCCTGTCTAAACTGTTGTAATCTCACCCAATACAATCCATTTGTAATCCAATTGTCAAAATTTTTGTTCGAATAGAGTTGAGAATCCTAAATACGCAACTCCTAAAAATAGTACATTGAAAAGTTTATGACACCCGTCTGAAAAATGACTTTTTAGTATAGTGCCACTTTAGTTTTTTTGGTACCATATTTTTGACGACCATTCTGTTTCTTCAAGCATTAATGACTTATCATACTTTATTACTTTTAGATCTTTTTCTATTCCGATAAGATCGTCATAAGTTATGTCAAAATTAGTAAAATTAGATACTCACTGTTGCCTAGTTGAATCGGTAGTGGTGCATCCCAAGGCTCTGAGCATAGCGACTTCATCTGCCTGATTTTCAGAAGACTGACGACGACTATTGATGAGGTTCCATTCAGCAGCTCCACCTCTGCGGATACCTTGGCAGAATACGTGGCGTCTCAGGTTGGGGTTGACGCTGCAAAAGACAGTTACCATTCATATTGTCATACTCGTATCCTTAACACTGATTTGTTGTTTTGATTGGTTCAACATTTCCCATTCCGTATTTCAGGATAAAGTGACATATTTTTAGTTTCGTGGGCGAAGCCGCTAGTAGCAGACTAGCGGCTTCAGCCACGTGATAGTAAAAAAATATCCCCAGGGAACACACTCCCGGGATACAAAATATCTTATGTACTATTTCAGAACATAGTCTAACCATTGGCGGGGCCCATCACCGGACACTGCACACTGAACAAACACTTCCACACAATAGGCATCACAGACATTCCCCTGTGCAGAGCATGCTTGGAGGGGGAGGAGACAATTGCACATGTGCTCCTAGACTGCACAGGTGTCACTGAAATAGGCACACGAACCTTAGGATCCCCGAACTCACTTAGTGATGCCTTGAAAAACCTGAGAGGCCTAATCTGTTTTTGGAGAGAGGCGGGCTGGTTGGAATAAGCCCTCCTAAGGTTATGGCCGCCATGGCCCACGTACAATGGGCAACATAGAACTAAGTGCGGACACCATACTCAGACATAACATTGCATAGTCTAACCATAGACCAAGTTTTATTGAAATCCGTTCTGCTAGAGCGTGAAAAAGTAACAAACATACATATACAGACTTTCAGTTTTAATATACTGCGATAATAAAAAAATATTTAAATGATATAAAATC
This sequence comes from Mythimna pallens, assembly GCA_961205895.1. NCBI lineage: Eukaryota > Metazoa > Arthropoda > Insecta > Lepidoptera > Noctuidae > Mythimna > Mythimna pallens. Next base: position 22,999,722 of record OY540828.1, on the reverse strand, counting down.
CTGCAAAAGTCTCATAAGATATTCGTTTACTTTATTTATTATTTATTTAAACCGTGTATCATGCAACACAGCATTTTCTACTAGTCAATCCTTGGGTTAAAAAATACTACACTGTGGTAGGTGTGCACACTAAATATTAGATATTTGAAATAGAGTAAATTATTATTTAAATTAGGTACTTTTAATAATAGAATACACATAATATATGCTAATATATTTTGTGTTGCGTTGGAAAATAGGTCTTTACCTATTTTATTATTAATTTTTTTGTGTCTTTACACAATAGGCCATTTATACGTGAATAGCGAAAAGAGTCTACCTGACTATTACTAATAGATTCTTTGAGTACGGACTGTTTGAAAAGAAGATAATATATTGTACAGATATTTAAGACAGTGAAATAAGTAGAACGGTACCAATAACTCGAGAGCAGTAATAAATTGCAAAAAGAATCAATAATTTATCTTGAAGACAATGTAAAAACATAGATTTTAAAAGACTAGCTATTGCAAGCAGCTTGGTCCACGTAAAATTTTGAAAATAAGCTATCACTCGGCCACTCAGTGATGAACTAGCATTTTATAGGTTATAAAAAAATCAGGATCGGTTAAATTATTGCAGAGATTATCCCATTCTTTTACAACCTTACAAATTTTACCTCTGTGTAATATGAGTATAGATTCACACAGTAAAAGGTACACAACATGAACCTTTCAAATACGATGAGGTTTAACTTTAAGATTTATTTAACTTATACACCACTAATTTTTAATTAGTACAGAAACTTAAATGGCTTGTTAAAAAGGTCTTGTTATTATTTAAGTAAAGTCTCAAAAAATAACATTCATAAACAGCAAAGCTAATTGCGTTTGTTTATATCCCAAAATAAATTGTGGAACAGAAAGGTGACTGAATTATGAAAAAAAAAACAATGGAAAAACACTGCGTGTAGTATTTTCTGGTAGTAATTGTTATGAATGATTGATTCTATTATGAATCTACCAAATAAGACCAATTTTTGTGGACAATTTTGGGATTTCGTTTTTTTTTTTACTTTTATAAAATCAGTAACAGGTACGGAATGTACGGATAGAGCTACATATTTTTTCGCACTAATTAAAAAATAGGGTTGTATATCTATATACATATATAAAAGGAGAAACTAACTGATTGACATATTAACGCACATCCGAAACTACTGGGTCTAGGAACGTGAAATTTTGCACAAAGCTTCCTTTTATGACATAGGCGAGCACTAAGAGAGGATTTTCCTAAATTCACTCCCTAAGAGGAGGAAAGGGAATCCAAAGTTTGTATCGTGAAACCCACTTTCACGCGGGTGAAGCCGCTCGCAGAAACTAGTATACTAGTCATAGTCATAGTCATAGTAGTCATAGCAATACTATATTATTGATAGCCTCACGCGTGATCACTATCTAATGGTAAGCGATGATGTGATCGGTAATGAAGCACGCTTGCCTAGAAGTAACCTTTCAACCCACTCATAACTTAAAGACCCCCCGTCTGTACCGAGCCCAAGTCGTCGACGGCGCGTAGTGTTCCACGCGCGCCTCAAGGAGATGTCAGCAACTGTAGGGGCCCAGCAGGGTCGAAGCCTACTGGGGCCAAGGGTTTGATTCTGAAAGGAAGACTCGGCCCTGGTACGAAATGCAACGAAGGTACAGGAGTGGGTTTTCAGTCAGTAAAAGTCTGACACTATCTCCCGTTCCGCCCAAGAGCGTGGGATGTCATAAAATGATTTTCCCACCGGAAAAAAAGACCCCAGATTGTAGCTATATGGAAACAGACCCCGGTAGGAAATCCCACTCCTTAGCTGTTCGCACATTGTATGTTATATATCTATACATTACATACATTTTATGCGTACGCGTGGAAAATCCACCATGTACCATTGGCGCATCGCCTTACGCATAATGGTCCAATGATGGATTATTATTTAACAAATTGATGCTCTTTATGGGTCTGGTCAATTTCCTTTGGACTTTAATAAGCCTTTACTTTACAATATTAGATTTGTATTATCATAGTGTTTTACATACTGTAAATGGCGGTCAGTCACGCGATTTCTACTCATATGTTCTTTTTAATAGGATATTTATTTTTAGTAAATGATGCACTGTCATCGAGTATCCTAAGCTATTTCACCCCAGAAAAAGAACGAGAATAGCTAGCGTTGTAATCAATAATTTTACAAGCTTATTTTTTATCATGAGCCTTTCTTAACCTCGTAAGGCCCAACGACCTAATTTAATGACAAAAATATTTAGACATTCTGGTCCAACATACTTTTAAAATCATAAATTTACAGCCCAGCGACCTAAAATTATGACATGATATTTAAACGTCATTTTTGGTTTAAACAATCCAAAAAAAATATTTACCATAAGCATATTATTTCAATATATTTTTGACATCAAATGGTTAACTTTAGGTACAGGAAATACCGCTTAAAAGAATTTAGCCAAAAGTATTAAAGAATAAAGAAAAAAGTCCTGGGCCGCAACTAATTGCAACTATTTTTAGTACCAATTTGGGTCGTTATATTACGACCCAATGTACAAAAATAGTCGTATCGACCTTAATTTAGGCTGGGCCTTACGAGGTTAAAACTATATATTAAAATAATGTATCAAGATCCTTACGCATTGGCATTATTAGTCTGGAAGGCTTGGAACTTTGAAACAGCATCGTTTACACATCCATCAAGTCTCATCACGTTGCAAGCGAAGTTGAGTACGTGAACTCTGTTCAAGGTCCTTGTGACATGCTCATTGGGAACCACGTCGTAACCAAGGTCGGTAATGACAGCCGCAAGGTATTCGGAAAGTATTCTCTGGAAAGTAAAAAAAAAGAATTAAAACAACTGCATCATGTTGATCCATTATGATTTGTCGGGAAAAAATATGACTTCCAAAAAGATAAACAATTAAACATCCATATAAAATTTTAATATTTTTTTTAATTGATATAAAATAGTGCTTGACTGCGATCCCACTTGATGGTAAGCAGTGATGCAACATTGATGGTGAGGCGCACCAGTTTATTAAGAGCCTATTCATTCTAGCCTTGAAGACACCTAAATTATAATCTGACGGGAAGACCGCACTGCCCTGCTAATTGTAAATGCAGTAATCGTCATTTTTGGGTTTTTTTTTTTTTTGTAAAAATTACATCTCAAGGGGCTAATGTATACCTAAAAATATTGTTTTCTTATTCTTTTGGTACGCTTTAAAATTATTTAACTAAGACTGTTGTTTAGATATCAAAAAACATGTTTAACGCGTTTATCTCCGAATCGCGCCATTTTGCAAGTACTGCATTTGCAATTAGCAGGGCAGCGCAGCTAGCAAATTGTTCCAGTCCTTCAACGTACGCGGTGTCATCAACGAGGCAAAACGCTTACTCCGGACCATAGAGTTTTCAACAATGTAATGGGTGTATACTCGCCGTACGTCGGGTTGTCCGATGGTAGAAATGAGATGGCAGAATCAAGTCGTGCAAGATTAATATACAAATAGGAATTAAATCTCTCAATTACTACTATAAGGATTAGTGAGGATGATTAGGTGTGAAATCATCTAAAGACTTCTCCTACTCTAGAGCGGAGCGGGAGGGAGTATCAGACTTTTACTAACTAAAACCACACCTATGTTCGTTCAGTTGCCTTTTGCGTTCTAGGACCATGGGTTTCCCTTTCAGATATTGACCCATGACCCCAGTAGGCTTCGGCCTTGTTGGGTCTCTACAGTTTTGCTAAAAACTCTTTGTGGCCCGCGTGGAACACTAAGCAGCGTCAACGACTTTGGGATGATTATGTAAACAGATAATTTTAAGGTCGGTAAGATTGTAATAAATCTTGCATTTTTGGAGTTCTCAATACTTTAAAGTAGGTATATCATTTGGAAAACAATAAAAATGAATACTTTCTAATCTATCAGTCAGAAGAAAATTAGTTTTCAAATTTTCCAGATTTACTATATAATATTCCACAACTATCACACAACGCCATCTAGTCCCAAGCTAAGCAGAGCTTGTGTTATGAGTACTAGACAACAGATAGACATACTTATATATTTCTTAATACATACATATTATAGATTAATCACACCCAGACACAGAACAAACGATCGAGCTCATCACACAAACATTTGTCCTAGGTGGGACTCTAACCCACGACCTCCGCCATAGCAGTTAGAGCTACTAACCACTAGACCAACAGGTCAGTCACTATAAACTTACGGATACTGTAATTATCGGTGTTTAGGTACATGAGCTTCTAAATCATGGAAATATTGCTAAAGATTTCTCCATCAATCAACTCTTGAAATAATCTAAAACTATAGATACTCCATCTGTTTACGTAATTAACTAAAGGTAAACAATCTTGACATGTCTTTTATCTAAAAGTTGTCTATAATTTTTATCTAAAAATGTTTACAATTTGTTGTTTACCTATACCGATGTTTGGTAACTAATTATTAAATTTAAATAATCTTTGTATGTCTGGTATACGATTTTTTTTTTAACAAAAGGACATAGTAAGATTGTTTACGTTTAGTTAACTACCTAAACCGTTGGAGTATAAGTAAAAATAATTCATATATTATGTATATTCAATAGTCTACTTACATCAAAAGCCGCCAACTGCTCAGGGAGGTGCACTAGTCGGTTCCTAAGCCAGGAGAAGCCACTTATGGCTGGGTACCATGAGTAGAAACTTGTGTCCTGCTTCAAGAATCCAAGAACACGGAATCCAAGTTTATACGACAACTGGCCGGACCGCATGAATGCGAATACGTCATCAACGATCTACAATCAAAATAAAATTTGTAATATACTTGGTAAAAAAGAGACCAAATAAAATCTAGGTAGAAAGAACCTTCTCCTTTTTTTAAACACATTGATGACCATACGGCGAGCAATGGGTGGCTTGCCGTCCGACCGTCCGGTAACCGTCCGGACCAAGCCCAAGTCAACGGCGCGTGCTATTCCACGCGCGACTCAAGGAGATGTCAGCAACTGTAGTGGCCCAGCAGGGTCGAAGCCTACTGGGGCCAAGGGTCTGATTCTGAAAGGAAGACTCGGCCCTGGTACAAAAGGCAACGAAGGAACAGGAGTGGGTTTTTAGTCAGTAAAAGTCTGACACTATCTCCCGCCCCGCCCAAGAGCGGGGGAAGTCATAAGATGATTTTCCCACCGAAAAAAAAAAAAAATTGATGACCATAGTTTCGGTAGTCTGCCGTTCATTCTGTTTCTAAATATTAAAAGGAACTTAGAAACTTATAAAAATTGTAGTTTTTTTGGTAAATAAATAAAAAGTGATACTATTACTTTGCGGCTATTACTATAATTTAAATTTTCTAACTGCTTCCATAATATTTCCCTATTATATGTTTTTTTTTTAAGGTAGGTAAATCATGCAATGACATCCCCCGCTCTTGCGCGGAGCGAGAGGGCGTGTCAGACTTTTACTGACTAAAAACCCACTCATGTTCCTTCTTTGCCTTCGTCCCAGGGCCGAGTTTTCCTTTCAGATACAAACCCTTGGCCTCAGTAAGCTTCGAACCTGCTGGGCCCCTACGGTTAGCTGACATCTCCTTGAGGCACGTGTGGCACTACGCGCCGTCGACGACTTGGGCTCGGTCAGGACTGTTACCGGGCGGTCGGACGGCGAGCTACCCATTGCTTACCTCCACAAGCCCGCGCTTACGGTGGCTTCATATTATATGTGGTGACATGCAAAAGGCTCGTCCTGATTTAATCTACTGCCATATCTTATACTAGCTTCTGCTTGCGGCTTCGCCTGCATGAAAGTTGGTCTCTTCATACAAACTTAAGAGCCCCGTTTTATCCCTATAGTGGGTTAATTTAGGAAAATCCTCTCTTAGTGCTCAGCTACGTCATGTAAAGCAATCTGGAGCAAAATGTTGTTTCTAGTCCCATTACTTTCTGCTGTGCGTTGATATGTCAGTCAGTCAGTTTCTCCTTTTATATAATATATATTGTAAGCTGTAAGCCACCCAAGTATAATAAAATAAAACAAATTAATAACCGATAGTTTCATACCTGAGCTCTGTTCAAATGATGGATTTTAGTAAAATCATTATGAAGGGCATAAGCGAGCAACCACCAGTTACGTTCGTCGTAGTTCACACGGTAAATACCTGTAAAAATATTCATCAGTTAATATCATATCAGATCATATCAAAACGGTGAAGGAAAACATCGTCGTGAGGAAACCGGCATGTACTAGAACCAAAAATTCGAAGACACGTGACATCCACCAAGCCGCACTGGGCCCGCGTGGTGGATTACGGCCCATTCCCTCTCCTAGAGAGGAGGCCTGAGTCCCAACAGTGGGAACATTATAAGGCCGACTATGCTATGCTATGCAGATCATATCAGAAGATACTCCCACATTCACCCATTTAGCTTCCTACTTCCTATATTATTTCGTCATGCAATATATGGCAAGCATTTTGCCACTAACCGGATGCAAATCCAGATTTTCTAAATTTTGTGGTGGCAAAATCAATAACAGACGGAAAAAACAGTGTAGTCAAAGCGTTAAATTTTTTCTCTGGCAAACGGCATCTATTTGCTTGTAGGATTCTGATGGCAATTGACCTGAGAATCACGCAAATGAGACGAAGTTTGTTCTTTGATCACACTGTTCTCTTCACTTGAGAATTTTCCCATCCCACTTCTCCTTTTTATCACATATCTCACTTTCTATATTTATGTTCTTCACATGCTTGGAATTTGCGTTCTTCTAACAATCTTCTACAACTTTGTCCTTCTCATACTTCTGATTTTATTCATTCTTCCTTTCATATACAGTCCATACTTCAATGGAATGTACTACCTCTTGATATCAGTATGGCCATGAGTCAGACGTTGCGGAATTATTTGCTATACAAATACCAAAGTCGTCTCGAAAAACTCCTTTACTTTTCTTTATTTAAATAGCCTTATGCAAAATTTCATATTCCTAATCTCAGAAATTTCTGTTGTGTATTGATATGTCCGTCAGTCAGTTTCTCCTTTTACATTATACTAGCTGAGCCAGCGAAATTCGTACCGCCTAATAGTAAGGATAACGCCATCTACTGGCATAACCAGAACAGCATAATTCATTTTAAAATGACATTTTAATTAGAGATGGCGTTGTAGCCGGATATTTTCTACGTATTCTTTTTTCTCACCGTTTAAAGAAAGAAGAAAGAAAAAACGTTTATTCGTACCTCACACATGCAGTAGAATTACTTAAGTATGTAAAAAATTACTTTTAAATCTGTGTAAGGCCAAAAAGGCGCCTAACTCAGCATATGCTGCAATATTTAAAACGATGAATAATGCAGTGCTGTTATTCTGTTAGGGCCCGCGGTGATACCACGGTCACACTCACGGAGGTTAAATAAAAACTACGTAGGTATTGAAACAAAATAATAAATACACACATTGATAAAACAAACATTGAAAAAATAATAAATACAGCAAATTTAAAAAGCGTGAATTTATGTTAACACGTGTCATTTGTTTGAGAAATATTTACAAAAATGCAATAAATAATTTAACCTTTCCTGGACTGTTGAATATTTCACAAAATTAGCCAAATCAGTCCAGCCGTTCACGAGTTTTAGTGAGACTAACGAACAGCTATTCATTTTTATATATAAGATGATATTACTTTCTTACCTTTTTGTTGAACGTTGAATATGACCCATCCTTGGCCTGCTGCATTATCGATAAAGTCAGTCTTTGTGGTCATCACTTTAACAGGGACCAGATTATCCCAGTTGGTATTTTCTTGAATCGTGTAGGTAAGAGGTAATGGCCAAACTTGCGATGTTGGGTTGGCAGTTGCACTTATGAAGAATCGGTTCTGTTGGCAAAAGTACATGCAGTAAATACGATTTTCAAGTAACAAAATAAGTTATTTTTATTACAAAACGATTAAGTGGTTTAAGACTATATATAAGTTAATTATTGATCTGTTTTAAGTTTTTATTTGCATTAAATTACTTGCTGATCTCAGCGGCGTCACCCGCGTCTCTCTCTCTAGCCTTTTCCCAACTAGCTTGGGGTCGGCTTTTAGTCTAACTAAATGCGGCTGAGTACCTGTGTTTTACATAGATTGGCTGTTTATCTGAATTCCACAACCCAGTTACTGGGCAACACGATACTTCTTGGATGGACTGATTGTCAAAGATCTACTAATGACAACCAGGACCAATGACGTTACGTGCTTTTCGACTTTGCCCCCGTAATATTAGTAGATTATCTGGGCTACTCGAGTACCAAATTTCATTCAAATCCGGCCAGCGATTTGAGTGTGAAGGAGTAATAAACACACATATATTTACAAACTTTAGCGTAATATTAAGGTGTGTAATGTGCTGATAGAACAGTTACTTGAACGAAATTATTACCTGTTCAAGGTTAATCCTACCAGTAGCAGGATCCGCGGTTACTTTAAGAACTGGGTACCCCTGCTCTTCTACCCAATATCTCATGAAGGAAGAAATATCGTAGGGTGCATTAGGTATATCTTCAGTCACTGCTTTGTTAAAAGCACTGTAGAGGTCCGACGGGAAGGCATGTTCGTAAGCACTGAAAATTGAAATAAATAAAATCATAATAGATTATAAGTTTTTTGAGCGAGATAATAAAAATGTTTATGAAAGAGTTCGTTTTTAAAATATAGTTATAAAATCACAATTTTTTTACAAGAGTAAATAATGAGTTTTTTGCTAGTTTTTCTCCACAGAAATCAACTGATTCGAATCCTGGTCTAGCTTCTGACGTTTTATAAGTGCCCATGTAGGCCCACGTGATTTTTTTTTATTGCGTAAGTAAAATTGTTTTACTAGTATTGTAAAAAGCAGAATTTTGTGGTCTCTCTATCTTTTGTCATTTATATCTTTTACTAAGTGATGATTCTCTATTTAGTAAAACCCAAATTTACCGTTAGGTATAAAAAAAATCTCTGAAGTACTTTGAAATTGAATAATTATCATACTTTGAATCTAACAAGAAGGTCCTTTGTTTACATTTAAATAAAATTATTATATTTAGCCTACAGGGTAAACTAGGAATGCGTACTCCAGTCGGTAACGTTACCTAATCTAATCAGATCGGCTCAAATAAGCACCAAATTTTAAATGCTTGTCTTTGTTTTGCAAGCGGATCACGTTACCAACTAGAGCACATACGTTTAGTTTACACCAGCACCCCTAGCTAAGTTGATTATCCGCAATCGTTAACGCTAGTCGAAAACTAATCAAATGTATGGGAATGACATCATGTCAATTTTAAGTCACGTGGTCAGAACAAACGAATAGAAAATTCATAGTCAAATTCACATCGTTCAAAATGATAGAATAAATTGTTATCGTTTCTTCAATGTTCAACGCTACATCCTTTGATATTATAGAACGACATTGTAGAACAAGCGGCCGACTCAGGCGCGTCAACATGGCTACCAACTTATCGTTTTCTACAATTGTTGACAACGAAGCGATACCGATTGAAGAACGGAATTCGACACGAAACGGTTGTAACTTGGCTAGGGGGGCAGGTGTACGTAGATAAGCTAATAAAGAAAATCAATTACTTTTCCTTCAAGAAGATGTTCAAAGCTTTCTTGAAAGTTTTTTCAGTGACGAGATGCTTCAGCATGAGCAGTAGTGAGGCGCCCTTGGAGTAACTGATGCCAGTGAAGTGGCCAGTGACCTCGGATGGACTATTGACAGTATGTTGAAGAGCTCTTGTGACTGACGCGGAGTCTGCAGATAAGGCACTTTGCAGGTACATAACGTTGAACTGATCCGCCAACTCCAATTCTGGGTACACCTGAAAAGTAACAAGTAATAGACTATGAACATCGTCTTATTATTCGAAAAAGAAAACAAGAAAAAATATCCCTTCAAAATCGTGAATGTGGAACCGATGACATACAACTTAGGATTGTTATTATAAATGGGAATTTAAATTTTGAAATTTTTGGTCAATGACCGAAGACAAGGCAATGAGGGTGTTCAGAAAAATTCACTCCACCAGTTGGCGCCGATTGACGTTGATATTTATGTCTAACTCCATTCGCATTGCCCATTCAACCGATATTGACTTTTATTGCGTTGTTGGCATGATAAATTGCGGCTATAGTAAGCAGTTGATATTGTTACCACTTTTATGCTTATTATGCCATCCTTATACCAAAGGAATAGAAGTTAAAATCGGATGAACGAGCAGTAAAAAAAAAATGTTTAAATATCTAGTCTTAATGCAAATGGGGTACAATGTCATTAATATAAGCGTTTTGACAGGTCCCCGGACCTGACGCCTCAGTGCTGCCATCTGGTGAACGTCATTTTAGAACACCCTCATTGAATGGCTTGCATCCTATAATAAACTTACACCATCCATGGCGAAATATTCGAAGTAGCTAGCGAAACCCTCATTGATCCAGACATTGTCCCACCATCTGCAGGTGATCAGGTTACCGAACCACTTGTGAGCAAGCTCGTGGGCAGTTATCGTACCTATGGATAACTTGTCCGCAGCATTGGTTTCGCCCTCTTGGTACAGGAGACGCAGTTCCCTAAAAATTAACAATAAAATGTAGATACGAATAAAACGATATAATATCCCACAACTATCACACAACGCCATCTAGTCTCAAACTGATAAACATACTTAAATATTTCTAAATAATAATAATAAATTTATTTATTGGGACAAATTTTTACAATATATAAACAGTTAACAGCTACATTAGTTTAAAATAAAACTGTGTCGCAGCCATTAGCGCCCACCTAGAGGATAGCCTTCGGCGGAAGTAATATAAAAAAAAGAAAACAAACAATAATTATATCATATAAAGTTTAACACCCAATATGACAACAAAACAGCATAAGAATTGATAAAATTTCAGTTTTTCTATCATGGTATGTGGCATAGATATTTGTAAATGTGTGTGGTGTGTGAATGTGTGTAGTGTGGGTGTTATTACGGTATACATGTGTGTGTTGTCAGATTGTGATTAATTACGGAAGGTATAGGGATTCCAGGAAAATATATATTTAATAATTTATTTATAAATACATACATGGTATAAATAAATTACACCCAGACACAGAACAAATGATCGTGCTCATCAGAACAAACATTTGTCTTGGGTGAGAATCGAAACCTCGACCACGGGTGTAGCAGTCAGGGTCACTAAACACTACACCAACAAGCTAGTCATATAATATGCCATAGTCAAAACCGTTAATCGATCAAAATAACTTTCAAAAGTTTAATTATGGAGTATACAAAAAAAAAATGTTATCTAACCATGTTGTCGTAATATTTATGTGGTTTCTATTTCACTCCATAACTAGCTTTCGCCAGCGGCTTTGCCCGCCTGAAAGTCTCCATATAAACTTTAAACCCCCGTTTCATCCCCTTTAGGGGGGTGAATTTTAGAAAAACCCTTCTTAGTGCTTAACTACATCATAAAAGAAAATCTTGTTCAACATTTTACGCTCCTAGTAATTTTGACTGTGCGTTGATATGTCAGTCAGTCAGCTTCTCCCTTTATACATATATATAGGTAATTAAAGTTATACCTAATAGCGTGTAAACCGTGTATCCATTTATATCTGTAACAGGCATGCATTTTTTTTATTGTTCCATACACAGTATTTTTTACATTTTTGGTTTCTATTGTACCATTAAACCAGAATTGGTTTGTATTGGTACTCACATTGCTTAATCAGTAATGCAAAACAAAGATGACATCTCAATTTCGATAATACACAAATTCAAATACTCATAAAAAATTCATATACCATTGTGGGTAAAAAATAATCGCACAAGTTATAAAAACGTAAACAGTACGTGGACTTGTAGGTACATGAATAATTTGCACGTTACGTATATACGGCGCGTTGCGCTATTGGTCGCTCATTAGGAGATAATTTCAACTCAATGTACACAGGTGGTTTACTTTTTATTAGTATAGTGTCTATTAACTATTTTATGAACTTTAATGTTAATCGTGTTTTTTTTATATTGTGTAATCGAATTTAATATCATTTTAATTAGTTTTGCTGTAGTGATCAAATATTATTTCATTTGTATTTGTGTTTTTTTATTATTATTATTTGTATTATTTTGAAATTGGGACTTTGTGCCTGAATAAATAAATATCAGTGAACAGATTTTATTATTGTTTTCCATAATAACCTTGTGTGTATTGCAGTTGGTGTGATAATAATAAATTAATTGGTCCGAATGAAATACATGTGTATATCTAGTGAGACTGGAAGCCAAGTCAATGATAGCTGGGAACAGCCTAAAGAGTCTCGTACTCGATGGCTCATTCATCGTGGATTAAGTGTGGAAACCAAACTTCAATAGAGAGAATATTAGAGAGTGGACGATGATCCAGTTCAGACTTACCTGTAAGTCACCAAACCCCAGTTTTCTGTAGCTCCTGAAGCCCAGTAAGGTGATGCAATTTGATCGTTCTTGATGTCCGGATTCATATCGTAATATTCGATACCGAAATAATCACTAAGCCAGTCTGTTAGAGGGGGTCCGACTTGTAAAGCGTAGCCTCCTTGGCCTTCAGTACCAGGTCGGGCCAGGATTCTGTACGGTTTTTTTTCATCGTTGTTTTCGGCAATTGCCGAGAAACCTTGGTGGATGTGGAAGGTTACCAAGTAAGCTGACATCCTAGGGGTTACCTTGAAGGTTTCTTTGTAGCGATCACCAACGCTATAACAAAAATAACACTGTTGTTGATTTCTATTTAATTATTATTTATGTTACCGGCAAATATTATTTATTTTATACTTTACCTAGGTAATGTATACAATTCCCAGGGATTGTATAGAGTACCTGCTAGTCTAACAGCAATGTGTAAAATAAATAGATTTGGTCTATATTTATCAATGTTAACCATCATAACTATAAAATTACAAAACATGTTTTATAACTTAAAATCAATGTGTGAAAAAACGAGAGCAGGGAAGGCAACCCCGACACGGACAGGTAGGTTAGGGTTACTTTTTTTCTATAACCACCCGGATCCCGCGGACAAGAAATAGGACCTTAGTATATATAATAAAATTAACGTGAAATAAAATTCTTCTGGCTATAAGTAACATAATGTAATTTGCTTACAAGTTACAACCTAACCTGTCCGTAGGTCTTCTAACCTAATCTGTCCATGTCAGGGTGCCCTAAAATTACGTTACCTCCATCCCTGCTCTCGTCTTTTACACATTACCGACTGCGCATTCGATATTGTATAGAATACCTAGGTACAGTATAAAATAAATAATATTTCATACATTACCTACATGTTTTAGGTATTCTATACATTGCCTAGGTATTGTATAGAATACCGGATTATACAGATTGCCTGTAACATTTATAAAGAATAAATGTTTTAACATCATTATTTCAGCTGAAAGACGTCCGCAGTTGGACATAGGCCAAGTGTCGCCATAACAACCGGTCATGTGTATCTCGGATCCATCGCATTACCGCGACCCTCACCAGTTCATTGGTCCACGTTGTAGAAGGCCAGAAGATGCAGCGTTAGAAAAATACATTACATTTTTCTAAATATGATTCTAATATTGATGTTCCAATTTTGAACTTTGTTCTCCAAGGAATAAAAAGAGTTAATATTTTATCTAAATACATTGTTATTCACTACATTTATTATCTTTCAAATATTAATATATTTATCTGATATTTAAAATATCTCAGCCGCACCTCTTTATCCTAATCAGAACCTATTGATTGCTATCATCTTTTATTACGGCTTTGAAGTCAAGGTTGGTACCGTCAGCGCACGAGTGACTTGTTACTGACACACGGAACCAAAATTTGTTTGCAGGCAATTTTACCTGGTATCGTTGCTTTAGTATGTGAGTTTAAGGCTACTTTTCCACCAGAGATGTGATACGCTACGTTGCTATGGATGCGTTTGATATCCACCAATCATATTCATTAGTGCACATAGCTTAGCACTGGTGGAAACGGATTCAACTAAGATATTTATTTTTATATGGAAGGATGCAAGCTATACCTACTGCTACGGATGCATGCTATGGATGCGTGCTATGGATGCGTGCTATGGATGCGTGCTATGGATGCGTGCTATGGATGCGTGCTATGGATGGACGCGAGTGGTGTAGCTATGTGCCGCTTCCTTACTATAGATACATTGCTTAGTTCGAGCTTCGCATCTACCTCGCGCACGTCTTACTCGCACCGCTACATATCTTAGTATCAGTGGAAACGGTCACATAGTTTCACAGCATAGTTATTACATCCTTGCAGCATAGCTGCATAGCACATCTCTGGTGGTAAAGCCTACCCTAACTGTTGAAAAATACACCCATACAATACAAAAACATTTTTTAGAGTGGGGCAATGTTCAGTAACGACCAAACTCGAGATGACCGATGGCGCGTCTTGTTTCACGCACTGTTCAGAGAGATGTCAGCAGATGGATAGGAGTAGGGCCGATGCCTGCTAAGGCTGTGGGAATGTTCGAAAGAGTTACCGTGCTCCTGGAATGTAAAGAGCAAATAAAGGAACACAAGTGGGAACCAGAGCGGGAGAAGTTATTTGATAATTTCTCATCTCAAAAAATCTGACTAACACCCACTCATGTCTTTCAGTTTCAATTTGCATTTTAGAACTATCCTTTTCAGAAATTCCCGTGGCCCCAGTGGGTATTAGCTAAACTAGGCCCTATGGATTTGCTGACATTTCTTTGAGACGTGCCTAGAATACTACGTGCCGTCAATGACTGGGGTTCAGTCCTTACCGGGTGGAAGGACGGCAAGTTATCCATTGCTCGCCTTTTGTAATTCCGCATCTACAGTGACCTGCAATCATCTTACGGCTCCTGACCCCCGGGGTGTTTCCTGTGGCGTCAGCTGAGGCGTGAGGATGACCGTTCCCTCACGGTTGCGGCCATCTCTTTCACTATCACTACTGCTTCGCAAAAGGAGGTAACCGCTTCCTATTCCCTTTAACTCCAGGCCATTGCCACCGATCGCATCCACAAGAAAACGGCTGTGCTCTGCCTAAGCGGGGCACACCACCACCAGATTGCATCTTCAATAAAAAGTAAGAAAAAATAACACTTACAGAACGCTTGATTCTATCGGCATGTTTGAGAACGATTCAGCATAGTTCTGTGGTCTGTTTATAATAATTCTAAAGGTCGATTTAAAACCAGGCTCATCAAAGCTGGGGAACGCCTGTCTTGAGTGAGTAGGCTGCAGATGGGTAGCCACGTACCAGCTGTAAAAAAATAAAATATTAGAATGACATTCTTTTTAAACACTTTCAGCGGAGCCACGTTATAACACGTAAACTTTAATAAACGCTAATTAAGAGGGACTTTTCCCACTCATCTATTGTCAACGTGAACAATGAACATAGTTTAAAAGCTTGTTGCTTCATTCAACGCAATCCAACGCGAACGTAAAATTTTCCAAGATTTGTAATAATTGGTAAATTCATAATTAAATCAATCACTCATAAATTGCTAATAGAAAATACTACGCGCAATTGTTTTTCCATTTTGATCGCCATTAATTCATTCTTGATCTAGCCTGAATAGCCTGTACCATATTTCCTTACATTGAGTGACATTTTGGTATATAAACAAACACATTAGCGTTTAAAAAAAAATTAAATGTCAAGTGTCAATAAAAAATATTCATAAACAGCAAAATTTAATAAGTTTGCTGTGTTTTTTTTTGTAGTTTATTGACAGTTAACTTAAATAATAACAAGACCTTTTCTAATAAACCCTTTAAATGTTTGTACTAATTAAAAATTAGTGGTCTATATACGTTAAGTTAGTTTTGATACACAAAAACATTCTACAGCCTAATATACATTACTCGTTGTCGGCCGCGGTTTCACCTACATATATAATACTCTATTCTTGTTAGTCGCAGCGTAAATTTTAATATAGCTTGTAGCCGTCCTCGATATAACAGACTATCCAACATTGAAATAATTTTTCAATGTTGGATTTTCGAACTAGTTGGTCTTGAGATACTAGTTGAACTATTGTCATTCTCAGAACAATCCTCATTTTTTTTTTAATCATATCACAATTTTTAATAGGTAAACTTTTTTCTTCATATTATTAGCTCACTTTCTTTTTAAATTTCTTTCACAGTAAAAAAAGTCCAAGGTAAAACCTGGACTAATTGGCGTGATGTAACTACTTGAATACTAGCCTGGGTTTGGCGCCACATGTCAACTTGAAGCGCACACAATTTTTTTTTAATATTACATTATAATATTGTCTCTTTTCATTTTCACCCAACTGCGAAAGGGTTACGATTTTCGAGTATATATATATCTGTATGTATGTATATTTCTTTGGCACGCCCTAGAGTCTAAACGTGTTGTGGCATTTTAGCTGGTGTCGTAAGATATATTAGTAGCGAGAGTGACATTGGGCACATTAAAATCCAAACGACAGAATTTTAAGTGTCAAATGATATGTATTTTCGTGACATAGTCACGTATGACGTGAATATCAAAATAAAGGGCTTGAAGAGCCGACTTCGAAAATATTACTTAGTTTAATGTAGGAAATAAAGCAGTGTCAAAAAATCTGACCTCAAGAACAACAAAAAAGTTGACGGCGCGTATGGCGCAGTTGTTGAACGATTGGCTGCTACACTATGTGCCGCAGTTTCGATTCAGGCCCCCTAGCCAAGTTACAACCGATTCATTTCGATTCTCTTTTCGTTGATCGCCTCGAGTCGGCCACGCCTCCTAATTCTTTGTTCTGACGTCATCTCAATACTCAGTACGTGGTCAGAACAAAGGAAAAGGAGGCGTGGGTAACTCGAAGCGATCAACGAAAAGAGAATCGAAACGAAACGGTTGTAACTTGGCTAGGAGGGGCTGCACGGAACAAATATTCGCATAGCCTATAAACAGGTGTTCCGGGTCTGACCCGGAACTATATTTATGAACGCATCCACTATACAGAAATTATTCTTTGTGAGCGGGTAATGTTAAAAAAAACTTCGAAGCTGATGTAATTGATGGCATCAAATCTATGATTAAAATAAAATAAATTCCTCTTTAACAAGATTTTGTTATGTAGGCGGGTTCAATCCCGAAATCTAAATAATTCAAGTATATAATCAAAGAATTACTATCCTCACCTGTCTACACCAGCGGCGTTCTTGTATCTTCCTCTAAATACACCTCTAGACAGAGGCGTTTCATTAATGTTACCGATGTATCGCACAGTCAGTATGTACCGAACCATATTCATCAAGGTTCTTCCAGCAGGCAACTTGACTTCCAGGAATTGATATTGTTCATTTATTGTAAATGGAGTTGTATCCAGGAGAATATTTGGGCCACCATCGAAAGCTAATGTTACCTCTTGAATTGATCTAACATTTTGGTGAATAACAAACGAATTTATGCTATCGCTCCTTGCCTGTGAAATAAATTGTACTGATTAAAGTCTTTTTTACATAGCATGGGTAAAGTTGTCAAAAAATAAAAGGCCCGTTTTGACATTTGTATTTTTACTCATCATCATCATTTCAGCCGAAAGACGTCCACTGTTGGGCATAGGTCTCCCCAAATGTTGCCATAATGACCGGTCCTGTGCGTCTCGCATCCATCGGACTCCCGCGACCCTCATCAGGTCAAGGGTCCACCTTGAGGAAGGCCTCCATATTTTGACTACATAGAGGAAATCAGAAATCAGAAACGTTTATTTCAAATAGACCAATTACAGGCACTTTTGAATTGTCAAAATGTCGGTCAGTCAAAAAAAATACAAGTGAAGCTAAATTGCACGTTCCAAAGCGTAGATCTCTATGGAGAAGAACGTGCAAGAAACTCCATGGACACTCTTTTAAATCATATTAAAAGTTACATAAATCTTAGTTACACATTTCTTGTCGCTTCTAATATGTGAGCACAATGTAGATAAGTAATAATAATTACTAAAATAGCTACTACTACACCGAACCCCTATTTATTATTTTATTGTTTATTTCACTTTCGTTCCAATTTAGATTCTGGGGTCTTTCTCAAAACGGGCCTTTTATTTTTTAACGAGTTTAGGATAGGGTAAGAGCAGGACGAAAATGTGCATCTTCAAGATGAGAGGTAAAGGTGGGTAGCTACATTGTATGAATCCGACAGCTGTAAGACCATATTCCCGCTATGTCGTAACGGTTAATTTATCGTCGAACGACTATCGTCTCTAGCTGTTCGAATTATAACAACTGTTTATCGTGACCACGACAGATAGTAGCAACAGCGACACATGATTTACCGTCTCGGTTTAGTCTTGGCAATTTTTTATCATTTTACGACTGTCGTGCTGGGCGTTCTCACTGTCATGAAAATCTGTTGTCACCACTTAAAAGGTCAGTCCATTAAATATATAAGCCACGACACTTAAAATTACACGATTGTCTGTCGTCACGACAAAGTGGGAACGCGGCCTAATCCGCACCATCCTATAACAATATAAGTATTTTCTTGATATATTTTTTTATTCATATAAACCAGTGCTTGACTGCGATCCCACCTGATGGTAAGCAGAGATGCAATCATTGATGGTGAGATACTTCAATTCGATGTACGATCACTACAATCGATTATAGTAGTCATCGATTCTATCTTTTCGTATATTTCAATCACAAACTTTACCATGATCTTGTTTGTTCATGAATTGTTTAAATTTATTGATCGGTTAACGTTATTTTTTTTAAATATTATTTTCTGTGAACTGTAGTTTTAATAAAATTATAGTTGTATCTTTTTTTTCTTCTCTACTCACCTGAAAAGTTATTTTGACCAGACCGTCAAAAGTAAAAGCTTCATTGGCCCCAATGGTTTCGAAGTATGGTGTGATTTCTACATCGTAGTGAATTGGGTCCAGAACTTCGGGGAGACGGTAGGCATCAGAAGCAGCTGTATTACGAGATTCGGCTTCCTCGATTTCCAAAGGCAAAGGACTGTCAGCCGTAATGACAGTGGCTAGCGCCAGGAGGATAACACTGAAGTAACGCATAGTGCTGAAACATAAATAATAAAAGTTAATACAAAACAAATGAATACAATTTA
Organism: Mythimna pallens; assembly: GCA_961205895.1. Taxonomy (NCBI): domain Eukaryota; kingdom Metazoa; phylum Arthropoda; class Insecta; order Lepidoptera; family Noctuidae; genus Mythimna; species Mythimna pallens. The sequence continues at coordinate 22,980,549 of OY540828.1, read as the reverse complement.
AGCGTGTGTCTAAAATTATTGAAGGTTAAAAAGTTTCATACTTTTTTTAATGATCATCAAAAATTCTAAAATGTATGGAACAACCATGCGCTAGCGACGTATAACATGATCAATATCCAATGTTATAGACACTATTGCTCATACAATATCACTGTTTAGAACAAATGGTTTAATTAATAAAATATGCAAGCAGTCATATTGCAAAACTACACAAGATAAAAGAATGCCATCAAAAATATAACTTGTAAAAAAACCAAGGCTTGCAACTCAGTCCCTCTACCGTAAAAAGTTGTGAGATCCATGTAATACCAAGTTGGTTTATTTATTCAGTCCTTACTTAAAGGACCTTGATGACCTAGATTGACTTTTTAAATATTTTTGCAGAAAAAAAAAGAAAACAATAATTTCCTTTTTTTTCTGAACACTTTTATTGTTTAGAATTAAAAGAACTTAAGGTGAACATAATTTTTTTTTTACTAAAATTCTGGTCAAAATTTACCTTTCCAGCCAGCCGTTACACCATGGCAAACTAAACAAAGTATGATAATTTTTGGTAGTGTAATCACTTATATTATTATATTTATATTGAAAACTTTATCAGGTTTATGTCCGGTATCAATATTAATTCAAATTTGATAAACTATTATATCCATAGTCCTGGTATCTTTCGATAAGTAATTACCTATCAAAAATATAGATAAAACTTTTGCCGGACAACTAATTGTTTCTCATGAGGAAAACCGTTTAAAATAAACAAAAATAATAATAAAACGCTAAATTCTTACGATTTAGGCACATACTCTTTCTCATCAAAGCAAATTACAAATGCAGCGTAAGATGTATTCAAACCGATTCTGCTTCAGTAATTTTTGTTTCTGGATTTATAGCGTTAAACCTTACCCACTGGTTCAGGGAAAAACGAGGGTACCGAATGTTGATGTGCACACTGCCCATTGCTTGTAGTTTCTGCTGACAACAGATCTACACAACTACCGACCAATGATGGAGTCCGCGTCTGTCTATTCCCCGGCCGATCCCAGTCTTAGGCATCCAGCGGGTTTGGTAATACAGGTCATCATTGGTTGGACTTGCTTTTCTTCAACCGATGCCTTTTTGTTTGCAAACGCCGTGTACAATATGTTGCGACGGGGGATGGAGTACTATATTAATAATATCTGACAAAACTCGACCATAGTTAAGAACCGATTGTGATTATTGATGCGCTTAATTAGGTAGTATACCCAGCACGAGTCGACGTGCAAAACAAGCGACCGAAGTCACAAGAAGACAGCCGCCAACAGGTCTGCCAAGTCCTGAAAAAGATGACACGGAAAGCTCGGTTTGACCCAATTGGCCAAATCGGAACAAACTGGCCTTAAAACCGGTTTTTTATGCCGGAAATTCATCCAGTGACTTCTCTTGCTCTAGTGCGAAGCGAGAGGGCGTCAGACTTTTATTAAAACCACACTTGTGTCCTTTAGTTGCCCTTTGCATTCTAGGACCATGGGTTTCCTATTTAAAAATTCCTAGTGGCCCTAGCGGGCGCCTCATACCCGGTAGTAAAGTGTTTTGGTCCCTGAATAAGTCAGTTGAACCGATTTTCTTACGTCATCTACTACTACACTTTCTCTACTAAAACTCGAAGAATCGTTAGCCCTTTCTGCGGAGGAAAAGCATATTGTTTGCCTCTCAATTAGAAGAATCTTGGTGTAGTCCTCTGCTTCATCTGATGGATGTGAGACGAGTATGCCCAGCAGTTGCATCCATCAGAAAGACGTCCGTAGGGTACTGTGCAATCTTGACGTAAATAAGGCCAGTGTACCTGTGGGATACCTTCAAATGTTCTTAGTGGTAAAAATGGTCTCCAATCTTGAGAAAGCCTGTGCCAAAGAAAGCTAGTTGGACTTACCCGGCTAACTACAGGCCCTATAATTTCTACTTTTTGTAAGAGATGGAACGAGTGCCTAACAGTATAGTCCTGGTATAGAAGCTAACGACATCCTAAGTGACCATCAATACAGCCTGCCTTATGGTTGTTATCGAACTGTTGTATACGTTTATCGCGCATTCATTACGTGATGTAATATAGGTATTTAATTTGTGTGACATCCGGTATTTTTGTTGTTCGTGTGTTGAAGTGTAGATACAGCTACATATCATCATCGTTTCTATAGAAAGACGTCCACTATAGGCCTGCTAAAGTGTCGCCATAGGGATCGTTCTTGTATGTCTCGCGTCCATCAGATGCGTCAGATGCGTCTTCCGGTACGCGGTTGCCACTCAAAACCTGTTAGCACCATCGCCAATCATTCCTGCGAATAGTGTGCCCTACCCACTGCCACCCTTCTCGTCCGTCTATAGAGTGACTTATTCTCTCTACTTACTACTTTTGTAAAAACGCAGAGTCAAAGTCAAATGTTTTTATTTCACATAGGCCTACATGAGCACTTATAAAACGTCAGACGCTAGTGCACGATTCCAAATTGGTCGTTTCCTTTGGAGAAGAACCGGCAAGAAACTCCATGGTTACTCTAGCAGGAAACTAGACTCGTGCAATTTAATAATAATTCGGAAAAATCTCCGTAACTCAATTCGGGAATCTGTTTTTATAGGTAAGTTTGTGCGAAACTCTCAGTGCGCGAGTCCGACTCGTACTTGCCCTGTTTTTATATAATTATACTAGCTTCTACCCGCGGCTTCACCCGCGTGAAAGTAGGTTACTCCATACAAACTTTAGACCCTCATTTCAATCCTTTAAAAGTTGAATTTCCGAAAACCGCTTCTTAGTGCTCACCTACATCATAAAAAGAAATCTTGTGCAAATTCTCATTAGCCTTAGTTCCAGTAGTTTCGGCTTTGCATTGACATGTCAGTCAGTTTCTACTTTTATATACATAACATTTATAATTTTCCTTAATTGTATTGTTTTACTTTCAAAGTGAAAGCTAGGTACACAACTTATTTTGTTGACTATCAGCCAGACGTCAGAGTCAGTAAGTCGGTAAGCGTTTAAATCTATCGTGATTTAGTAGTTATTTATTGTATTTATAATTTACCTTATATCATGTTTTCCTCATACTATGCAGAGTTTAATCTCGGATAACTTTGCATGAGAACTCCAATTTTTATTTGAAAATTGCCCTTATCTTATATTACTTGGTGTCGGCGCAACGCATTTTTTTCTTTAATTCTGTCCTGTCACCAGTCATGCTATTACTAACTCCCTTTTCTCTCATATCACTTCTCACACAATTCATGCATCTTTTCTTTGGCCTGCCTTTTCCCTCCCCTTCGCCCCACATGTGTACTCATAACTCTCTTAGTAACAGTCGTTTCATCCCTTCTCTTTATATGGCCATACCAGGACAAACCCGAAAGATCCTTTCAACATTTCAGTCACTGTGGCCAATTTCAAACTTCCTCTAATATATCTACTCATATCTCACTTTATCCATTATCACATCTATTTTGGCAAGATACATAGTAGCAGAACCTTTCGGCCCCAACGGTCATCTATTCTGCGAGCAATGTGCCCTGAAGTTTGGCGATTCTTTGTGCTATACCAGCAACCTTGGTTCTCCTGCATACCGGAACACGCAGCATTGGAAGGCCTCCTACAAGGTGGACCGATGACCTGGTAAAAAAATACGGGAATACGACGGATACGAGACGTACACGTAGACGTAGGACCATTCATTGTGAGAACACTTGGGGGAGGCCTTTGTCTAACAGTGGACGTATTTCGGCTGAAATGATGATGATGATGATGATCATGACATCGTAGCAGTAGTAAAGAAAAATATCGGAAAACCGTAAAGTAGTTACACCACAAAATAGTTTCTTTCCTTAAGAGGGTCCTTTTTTACTCCCCTAGCGTCAACATCGAGCATGGTTTAGGAGCTTGTTGCTGCATCTAACGCAATCCCATGCTATATTTGATGAAAATTTAATGCAAAAAAAGAGAGATAACGCCTAAAAACTCTCATTCGGTAATTCCGTGATTTACTCGAATATTTTACTAAACTTGTTCTAGGAAATACATGTTTTTTTTTAAACCCTTAAAAGTTTTTGAAAACCATTGTCGTCATTCAGAATCTTGATTAAATTTGCCAGGCTTCTATTGTTTTTTTTTACTTTTATTAGTTTTGAGTAAATTATGAAGTGTCAAAGTTCATGCAAAATAGCAGATTTTCGAAGGTCTTTACTGGATTAGTTTTACAAAGATTTTAAAATTAATTTCAATAGCATCCTAGATAATATCCCCAAGATACTGTGTTTCCAAAATATCTAATGAAAAAGGTGTAATAACGTCATAATCGTGTAAGAGCGGTTGTATGAAAAACAGTGAAAATGTATGTCAAGGTGAATCCCCATAATGAAATTTCCTTTGTTAATCAGACGCAATTAATAAAACAACTATAAAAGATGACAACATTTTAATATTACTAATAATATTAACCTTAAATCTATAATGCTCAAACAAGTAATAAAATTAAAGCCATGGCAGCAATCATAGCAAATGACGTCACAGCCATCGTTGCACTTCCCCTGGCTGCTAAGAGGAGCGCTTCGGACAATTCTGTGCCCAATTTTATGTTGTTCCGGGCAGAGGAGATAGCGCTTAGTACAGAACTGTATTGAGGTATGTCTGTTTGTGATGAGCGAAGCCAGGCCTCGTACTGTAAGAAAAAAAACACTATGAGTTAAATGGTTTTTTGAAAATGATACCATTCTTCTTCAAAACAAAAAAGTTTTTATTTGTTATAAGACGAATTTAGAACTAAAAAATTATAAAAAGCAATGGGCAGACTTTTAAACCCGAAGATAGAGAGCAGTTACCTGATTATATGGATTTAAAAAAGCTTTACTTCACACTGGGAATTACTCCTGTATCATGTAGGTTTGTTTAATAACATGTACGATTAAACTCAACTCACATAGACGAACTCTAATTATGGTTTTTTTGATCCTACACTGTCCTGCCCCCCTAGCCAAGTTACAATCGTTTCGTTCGCACCGAACGCCTAGAGTAGGCCAAGCCTCCAATTTCTTTGCTCTGACCACGTGACTGAGCGTTGAGATAATGTCAGAACAAAGGAATCGGAGGCGTAGCCTACTCGAGGCGTTAGCCTGTAACTTGGCTTGAAGGGCAAATATGTTTCGTCTTATATTTAGTTCTGTGTTCTTTATGTTTCAATGCTTGCTAATCAATCATTTTCAAAGGCTGAGCTATTTGAATGTTTAGACCTCTGCTACGAGTAGTCTTTTTTATATTACGTGTTTGTATGTGCGTACATAGATATCAATATCGACGCGCTACCGGCATTGTACGTTAATTCCCATATTATTCGTGTACAATTAAGCCAACTATTTTCAGTAAAAATTATGATACTGAATTATGATAGTCATTTAATGTAGTGTGGGGGTGCAGAGTAGGATGTGCATTATTCTAGTTAACTGTTGTTTATTTATATTAACTATACAAAATATAAAACCCAAAATATGAAACTTATAATAAAATATATATTTTTAATTAGTTCTTATATTAGCAATTATTGATGGGCACCTTATTGATGGTAATGAAAAATTAACTTTTCACATTTACTCCTTAATGTCATAAACAAGAAAATTTAAGATAATACAACGATATCATTACCAAGTAATGACTGACCCAAATTTATGAGTAAAATTTTGTTAAAAAAAAATTCACTTGAGACCCGATATTTTTTATTAAAATAATACAAGTTGTAACATATCATATAATTCCTCGATTAATATAAAAATAAGTGTTGATAAAATTGTAAATGCTTCTGTAATATATATTTATATTCTGGTTTAACACTGAAACAATGATAGTCAAATGATTTTTAAGTAGTTTTTCATATGACTTCTAAAACTTTACTGACCGTAATACCGGTATCCGTGTTTACCCTACTCTCTCCTATTTATGAATAATTAAATATTTATCTTTATATAACACTGATAATATCATGATTGTCCGGTTATATCACGTTTGGTCACATTACTGATTCATCAAAGTATATTTTTTTAAACAACTAATCTCAAGTGGCAGTTTATGACTAAGTGCTTTGATTTTCGTACATCCGTAGATTTTTAGACTACCCATTGCCCCAGGCTTCCGCTCTGCTGAACCCTACGGTTTTGCGACATCTCTTTGAGGAGCTTATGGAAATCTAAGGGCCGTCACTTTCAACGACTTAAGCTCGATCCGAATGGACACGCTCTCGCTACCAGAACGAGAGAAGTTATTCGATGATTATCTAGCTCAAAAAAAGGGCATAATGGTAGTGATAAAGAACATAGAAACGTATGCTTACATCGTCCAAACCTGCTTCATCAAGGTAGCCGGCAACGTTAGACAGTGCACTGTGCGCCGGTCGTGGAGGGGAGTCTTCAACGTACCTGTTGTTGTAAATAAACATATAATATAAGCATAATCATATAATCATATAATATAAGCATAATCAATATTTAATGTTCGTACTGCTGGGACTCAGACCTCTTCTCTAGGAGAGGGAATGGGCCGTAATCCACCACGCGGACTTAGTGCGGGTTGGTGGATGTCACATGTCTTCGAATTTTTGGTTCTAGGACATGCCGGTTTCCTCACGATGTTTACCTTAACCGTTTTGAGAGCAGTGGTGATGAAATAAATTACACAAAGTAATGCGCCTGGCTGGGTTTAAACCCGCGACCTACAACTCGTAAGTCGGCCACCACTGCTTTCGAATATAAACATCATTTTTTTTGTTCATTTAGTTTTCTTGTTTTACCGGCCAGTATAAAGATTTTTGTTTTATTATTATTGGTAGGGTCGCACTTCACCAATGTTAATGAATAAATGATAAATCATAAAGGACACACTGTCGCAATTTCAACAAAACTTCGGTATTATTGACCATAATTATTATCAAAATATACTAACGCTTTTCTAATTTCAGTAACATGGTTTTTAACAAACTCCACGACAGTTTTAACGTTCTCCTGGTTGCCAAGCAAGGCATAGTTGAAAGAGTTCAGTTTGTCGTGCGACCTCACTTCTTTTGTTAGAGTCAGCTGTAAGTATCTGTAACAAAATATTTATGTTAAGTAAAAGCAGACCAGTTGACAAAGCAGATGCTGAGGAAAAAGCAGCCAGGCTAAAGCGGGAGTGGATTAGCCACGTCCCATGAATGCACCCGGACAGACGGGCGAGGACAACACGCTACAGCCACGAACCTCAGCTAAAAGCGTCACTGGGGTTTTTTTTTAAGGTGGGAAAATCATCTAATGACAAATCACGCTCTTGGGCGGAGCGGGAGATAGTTTCAGACTTTAACTGACTAAAAACCCACTCCTGTTCCTTCGTTGCCTTCGTCCCAGGGCCCAGGGTTTCGTTTTCACACTACCCATGGCTCCAGTAGGCTTCGACTCTGCTGGGCCCCTACGATTTTCTGACATCACCCTGAGGCGCGCGTGGAACAATACGCGCCGTCGACGACTTGGGCTCGGTCCGGACAGTTACCGGATGGTCGGACGGCGAACCACCCATTGCTCGCCGTCCGCAAGCCTGCGCCTACGGTGGCCGGAAATCGGGATCGGAATCCCGGTGGCGGTTGGGGCGTGAGGATCGAACAATAATGTTTCGGTTACTGATATAAGTCTATTTATACCAATTCTTTCGCGAGGTGATCAGTCTCTTGGGGTCCGTTGTTATCATTATTGAATTGTTTGTGTAATACTTGCAGTCGTTTGTTAGCCGTTGTTGAAGATGGACGTATTGAACTTAACTGCTGGTGACGTAACGAGCCAATGTATTTACCCCCTGTGTCAGTGCGTCCATTACAATTAGTATCAAAATTACCTGGTCAACAATGCAGGATCTCTCGCAGCGCCTAATCCTCGTAACATTTCGAGTTGGTCGTTAGCATAGTTGGACTCTCTGAACCGCTTGAGCAAATAATCAAAGTCACTTGCATCTCCCTCTCTCATAGCTGTCACATAGACGTTGCGACGTATCCGAGCGTTGATCCTGTGATAAATAAACCGTTATAAGTACGCGGAGATACAAACAAAGCATTGGTTGGCCCAGGGAGAGTAGTTGTGGCCCACTTGCAAAGGTTCCGACTTACGAGTTGTATGTCGCGTGTTCAAACTCAGCCAGGTGTGTAATTTATTTTACCACGGCGCTCTCAAAAAGATGAAGGGAAACATCGTGAGGAAACCGGCATGTCCTAGAACCAAAAAATTCAAAACCACATGACATCCGCCAATCCGCACTGCACCCGCATGGTGGATTACGGCCCATTCCCTCTCCTAGAGAGAAAGACTGAGTCCCAGCAGTGGGAAAATTAAAAGCCTGATAATGCATGACTACACGCCTGAATCCCACGAAGTATTGGGCTGAGGTGTACCAAGAATAAACACTTAAATTGCTAGTATTCTTTCAGTACCACGTTTCATATTAAAATATTATACACAACTACAGATTCCGGGCTGCTTCTGGGAATAATATGGCTAAATAAAACAACAGATTATCCAATCCAGAAATCGAACCTAGAAATTTACTTCTACAAATTCAATTAATCTGCGTAGCCTCGCTGAGTACCAGTATTTTAAGTATAAGCTTAAGCATAATCAGCCTTTTTAATGTTCTTACTGCTGGGACTCAGACCTCCTCTCTAGAAGAAGGTATGAACCACAAGGGCTGGACCCTTGCGGGTTGGTGGATGTCACATGTCTTCAAATTTTTGGGTTTAGGACATGCCGGTTTCTTCACGTTGTTTTCCTTCACCGTTTTAAGAGCAGTGGTGATGAAATAAATTACACAAAGTAATGCGCCTGGCTGGGTTTAAACCCACGACCTATCCGAATTCGTAAGTCGGGGCCGCTACCTCTCGGCCACCACTGCTCTCAAGCATCTGATTTTACATGAAGTGTTTAATATATTTTTATGTATTTTACTTTATCTACAAGATATCTATGTCTCCAAAATTTCTAGAGAAAAATGTGTTATAACGGTTGTATGAAATGTATCTCGGGTTATTGAAAGTAGTGAAGTCAAAAATAAGGTGATGATCAACGTTTTTGTTGTTACAAAAAACGTGAGGACCTTACAGGAATGAATAAAACGGGAACTGCATTAGACCGAAGCACACGTGGGCGACGCCTGAAACGGGAGCTACATTACACCGAGGCACACGTGGGCGACGTCTGTTGCCACATAAAATGTATGGGGATTGAGGCGCCCAGATTGGCGTACGAAGCCCACGTGGGTCCTATGTATGTCTATCATTCATTAAAATTCAAGCGAACGCCGGCGTTCGCTCGCTCATTGTCTTTCTATTGTGTCTCTAATTACGCTACTCAAAAGGTTAAAAACACTCACGGCACATTGTTGTCTCTCAAGTTAACGAAGCGGTCCCAGGAGTCCTGGTTACACTTCTTATGTCCAAGAGTGCAAGCAAAGTGCAAGATGGTCTGTCTTGCCATGCTAACGGTAGGAGTCTCATCGGCTTTGGGCTCGAATCCGAGAGTAGAGATAGCGTGCTCCATCAGGCCGAGGATAATTTCCTGAAAATTAAACAGTGTTTGTGAAAAGTTGAAAGGTTCACAATAATAATAATGTAAATATTGTTTGACAGGACTATTGTTGCCAATAAACTTGGTAGATATAGTGGTGATATATTGACTCGAGCCTCGCACAATGATTGTTGATATAGCAGTCCCTGATGAAGAGAACCTCATGAAAGCTTCAAAAGTAAACAAAATAAATATCTTGAATTAGCTAGCGAGGTAATTGACATGTGAGAAGTGGATACAGCAGTCATTGTGCCGATAGTCTGCTAGTCAATGGCTTAATAGACAATGGCCAGAAAAATATACAAACTAAGTATCTTGGCCTGGCTCACGAGATGTTCGACCGATGTGGAGTGAATACAGCAGTCACTGTGCCGATAGTCATGCCGGCCAATGACTTAATAGCCTCGACTAACACGTAAGGAGGCTCTCCTTGGGCAGTTGGGCCAAGAGATTGATCCATAAAGCTTGATCATTTATTTTTTATTTAGCTCTTCAACAATGAGTACACTAATAAATATAAAGGGAAACAATTCGAACTTAAGTCTAAATGTCCCATCACTTAAAGAAGAGCACTACATGCACTATTAAATACACCTTGACAGCTAATAATAATTAAAATTAATTCTCAATTCAAATCATCGCGCGTATTGTTAGGAGATTCCTCTCTCACGAGCTCAGTCCACCGGTAGTTTAGACCCTTTTACGATGTCGTTGGGCTACTTTTAAATATTTTATATGACATTTATTTATATCCTTTTTTTCACCGAGCCAAGGCCTGGCGCGAGAGGTCGGCCGCCGCCAATGAAATTACCCCACTAGTACTCGTCCTCCGAGCTGTCTGTACAATGGTGATACCCGGAATGTTACAAATATCGTCTGGTTAGCTAGAAAATAACACTTACATCAAACTCAGCATGGTGCTTAGGCAAGTGCCTCAGTCTGTTCCTGTACCAGGTGAAGCCACTGATTGCGGGATCCCACACGTGCAGGTTGGTCTCTTTAGCTAAGAACCCCAGTATCTCGAACCCGAAGTTCAAGTCCATTCTTCCAGACCTCATAAGAGCGAACACATCGTCAACGACCTAAAACAGTTAAAATATTATTATTATTCCGTTTATTATCAACAAACTAAAAAAAAAAAATACATTATAAATAATAATACATTACAATTTAAATTACATTTTTAAGTATAAGAAAAGACATTATTATTATAAACGATAAAAATAAGTGCACAATAGGCGGTCTTATTGCTTAGGGCAATTTCTTCCAAACCACCTTTGAATGGATTAAACGAAAGGAAAAGATTTAGGGCTGTCTGTGTACAACAACATATATAATAAGGTAAAGATGTTAAAAAAATATATACACATATAGTAGCTTCTGCCAGCGCCTTCGCCTGCGTAAATGTCGATTTTTTCCATACCAACTTCCAACTCCCTTTTACCCCGGTATGGGTGGAGTTTCGTAAAATTCGATCTTAGCGAATGTCTACACTCTATATGGAATCTACCTGGCAAATTTTAAGTTTGTAGGTGTTATAGTTTCTGAGATTTCATGATTAATCAGTAAACGGTATATTCTCTTGTAAGTTTATTATCAGTTAGGTGAAAAATAAGAAAGAGTTGTTCATAGGCGCAATGACCCAATATAAGAAAAAACAAATGTCAAGAAATATTAGCTTCACTTACCTGAGCTCTATTTAAGTAGTGAATCGTATCTAGGTTACTGTGAAGAGCTTCGCTGATCAAAGTCCAAGTTCTGCGATCGTAATCTACTCTGTAGTGTCCTGGAACAAAATTAACAAATAATTAACCTGATGTACTTGAGGAGGAACGACGCCGCTTAGGCCAACTAGGAAAGAGGTTGTGAGATGACCTAGACTCCTACTGCAAGAGCTGAATGTAAATGGCTCGAAAAAAGAATATCTGGAAGAATTTGGGGAACGCAATTGCCTAGAAGTGGAAAGTATAGGCTACGTACGAGTAAATACGTACATATCAATTATTGTATTTGTACGCTGACATTAACGCCCGGCGAATGAAAAAACACACATTTGAGTAAGCGTTCAGCGGAAATCATAAATAAAAAAAGTTTATTTCAAATAGACTATTTACTGGCACTTTTAAATTGACAAAATGTCGGTCAGTCAAAAAAAGTGAAGCTTATTTGCACATTCCAAAGCGTAGATCTATAAGGAGAAGAACGTGCAAAAAACTCCATGGACACTTTTTTAAATCATATTATGAGTTACCTATATATAATCTTGGTTACATATTTTTTGTTGCTTCTATTATGTGAGCACAATGTAAATAAATAATGAAAAAACAAATATTAAAAAAATTAAATAGATAACCAGTTTCAACTGACGGCACTCGTTCACAAATATAACGCGCGCATCAGCCACACTTAGGTGAACCATTTTGAAGGGAATGACCCATCAATACGTGCCACCATCAGCGAGATATAATTTGAGTGAGCATGACAAATTCTCAACTGCCATGCTCGTTTATGTCAAACAAAGTTGTAACCTAATAAAATCTTCTATAATATAAAAATGAATCGCAAAATGTGTTGGTAAGCGCATAACTCAACAACGCCTGGACCAATTTGGCCAATTCTTTTATTAAAATGTTCGTTGAAGTTCAAGGATGGTTTTTACGGCGAGAAAAAATCGAATAGACGAGGGTAGAGTAGGGTAGAGTATGGTAGAGTAGGGTAGAGTAGGGTAGAGTAGGGTAGAGTAGGGTAGAGTAGGGTAGAGTAGGGTAGATTAGGGTAGAGTAGGGTAGAGTAGGGTAGAGTAGGGTAGAGTAGGTTAGAGTAGGGTAGAGTAGGGTAGAGTAGTCAGTTGACGGGAGCGAAGCCGCGGGCAAAAGCTAGTTAATTAATAAAAATAAAATGCTCTATTGTACTTCACATTCACAAAATTTGAAAAAAAGTGCAGTTGCAAATTGCAAAGCATCGTTGAAAGACTCATTTGCTATGGGTCGATCATCTCGCTCTTTTAAGTTATTATTCAGCAATCTACTTACCCTGCTGCAGGTTGTTGAATATCACCCATTCTTCGCCAGGATTCTTCTTGATGGTCTCACTTGCCTGAGTCATCATGTGCACGGGAGTCAAGTTGGTAAAGTTTCTGTTACTTTTTGTAGAATATGTAATGGGTATGGGATATATTGTATCATCAGCATTGTTGGAGTTTAAGAAGAAACGTTCCTTAAAATAGAAAACAATAGTGACAAGTGCAGGTTTATGTAGTTTTTTTTTGCTAGTCTATTCTGTCTATAAGTAATCGCGTCCCTCTACTCTATGCACATTTCTCGAGGCCTTAAACCCTTCCAGTTCTGGTGCAATATAAACAGCATTTTTTTTTTTAATTTTATAATCCATTGTTTGACTGCGATCTCACCTGATGGTAAACAGTGATGCAATCATTGATGATGAGGTGCACTAGTTTATTAAGAGTCTATTCATTCTAGCCTTGAAGACACCTAAATTATAGTAATAATGATTAATCCTAATTATTCCTGTCATCAGAGGTTAGGGTTTATTAAAATTGTTAACACCTCTACGGTCCGGAGTTTGCAGTCAAGCACTAGTTTGTATTATTAAAAAATATATATCAACAACAGCAAAGTGGCAATGGGCAGGGCACATTGCTCACAGAACAGATGGCCGTTGGGGCCGCAAGATTCTGGAGTGGCGACCGCCTACCGGAAGACGCAGCGTTGGAAGGCCTCCTACAAGGTGGACCGATGACCTGGTAAAAGTGGCGAGAATCCGATGGATGCGAGACGCACAGGACCGTTCATAGCATAGCGCAGCATAGTCGGCCATAATGTTCCTACTGCTGGGACTCAGGCCTCTTCTCTAGGAGAGGGAATGCACTAGCTTCTGACGTTTTATAAGTGCCCATGTAGGCGTATGTGAAATAAAAAATTTTTGACTTTGACTTTGACTTTGAATGGGCCGTCATCCACCGCGCGGGTCCAGTGCAGGTTGGTGGATGTCACATGTCTTCGAATTTTTGGTTCTAGGATATGCGGTTTCCTCACGATGTTTTCCTTCACCGTTTTGAAAGCAGTGGTAATAAAAAACACAACATAATGCGCCTGGCGGGTTTGAACCCACGACTTTCAACTCGTAAGTCGGGGCCGTCACCACCCGGCCACCACTGCTCTACCGGACTATACTCAGGACCGTTCATTGTGGCGAAACTTGGGGCCACCACCAGCATATTTCCTGTAAGTTTCATACATTTTATATGCCACCACACGCCACAAATCGCCGTCACACGCCACTCGCGCATTTAAAACTTCTTCGTCAGAGTCTATTATGATACTGCGCGTATGGGTTAAAAGAAGTAGCAGCCACCGGCCACAACTGGCTTTCGCGCGCTTCAGCTTTCTTTGTGGCCGCTTCTAGCTTCTCGTGGCGGCGTTTGTGGCCGCTTCTAGCTTCTCGTGGCGGCGTTTGTGGCTGTGGCATGTGACCCATGTGCGGCGACACTTACTTATAACCTAACATTAATTCATATACCTGTTTTAGTGTAATATCTCCAGTAGAATGATTGATTTCAACATTCAAAATAGGATATCCGGGTTTATTGACCCACACTCTATAGTATTCCTCAAAACTGAAGTTGGTGTACTCGGCCAAGCTTTTATCTTCTTCAATAGCAAGATTCATGGCGTCCAAAAGGTCTTGCTGATTAGTAGGTTCAAAACGACTGCAAATGACATCAATAAATTATAATATACCTGTGTAGGTATAATTAGTAGAGGAAGCTATAGGTTTTGAAGGGGCTTTCAAATGCCTTTTTGTGGGTGGGATAATCTTCTAATGACATCCCCCGCGCTTGGGCGGAGCAGGAGGGCGTGTCAGAATTCTACTGACTAAAAATCCATTTCTGTTCCTTCTTTGCCATTGTTCCAGGGCCCCAAAAATCCCTTTCGCATCACCCATGGCCCCAGTAGGCTTCGACCCTGCCGTGCTCCTACGGTTGCTGACATCTTCTGCGCGTGTGGAACAATACGCGCTTGAGTTCGGTCCGGATAGTTACCGGACAGTCCGCAAGCCTGCGCCTACGGTGGCCAGAAATCGGGATCGGAATCCGGCTGGGTCGTGAGGGCCATTGCCTCGCTCGTGCGGCCTCTTCTTTACTAGCATTACTGCTTCGCGGAAGGAGGCGACCGTCTTCCACTCCATATCGCTCCGGACCAAGGCACAGGCCTTGGTCCGGAGCGAGAGATCGTTGTCGCCGATCGCGCCCACGAGGACTCGGCACTGCTTTGCCCAGACTTTGAAAGGAACTAATATTTGGAACTTTGCGCCATAGTAATTTTTATTCAGCTTTAAAATACCTATCCAACTAACTATTGAAAGGTGGGCCCAGGATTTGCATCCTCGTTTAGCATGGTAGCCAGAGGTCGATATCTGTGATAATGCAATTTTATTAGACACGTAGCTCGCCATCCGACCGTCCGGTAAACCGCACGCTTCAATGAGATGTCAGCAAACCGTAGAGGCCAAGCAGGGTCAAAGCCTACTGAGGCCAAGGGTCTGCTTCTGAAAAGAAGACTCGACCCTGGTACGAAAGGCAACGAAGGAACAAGAGTGGGTTTTTAGTCAGCAAAACTCTCTCCACCTCTCCGCCCAAGAGTGGAAGATGTCATTGGATGATTTTCCCATCTACAAAAAAAAGTTGTATATTCACAATTTTTGTTCAAAAAAAATTATTATTGGTTAAAATGCTAATCTAAAAAGTTCTACTTCTAAAATTTTATTTATAAATTATTTATTTGTTTGCCCCGCAGAAGTATAAAATACTAAGGTTCCGACAGACGTTGTATTGTCCAAACTGACTTCTCGTCAGAAAACAAAATTGATAACCCGCATGCAGTGCCATCTGCCGGGTTCAATTATGTTTTCAAACCACCCAAGCACCCACACAAATATACACACAAAGCTTCATTCAAATTGGTCAAGCCTTTTAGAGGAGTAAGGAGATAAAAACAGAAAAAATATATAAATAATGAAGATACACAAACATACTCACTTATTTGTAAGGAAGTATTTACAAGACTTTTGGAAGGTTCCCAATCCAATGACATTGGCAGTCATTCTAAGGAACGAAGCGGCTTTCGAGTAGCTGATGGTTCCAAAGTGGCCAGTTACTTGAGCTGGGGTGTTCACCTCATGGTTCATAGGTACTGTGTTGACACCAGAATCGAATGCTAAAGATGTTTGGAGGTAACGACTGTTGAAGTGATCGGGAAACTCGTATTCAGGGAACATCTAGAAGTCAGGAAATGTTATTAAGTAAATTCGTCGGAAAAATATTGATAAACAAATATGAAGAGACCGCAATAAATAAGTTTTACCATTTCTTGGTAAATGTTTTCAAAGTTTTTCAAAGAACTAAGCTTAAGACTAGGTACCACATAAATTATGACACCAACCTTAGTCATCTTCCATTCCATTGCTTTCAATATCAATAGTTGTCTTTTGAATGGGTAATATTAAAAAAAAATATAGTCAAGTATACAATTTTAACCTAATAATTGGTATAAAATTTAGACATTGAACTTGTGATTCTAAAATTTTTTAATTTTCTAAGAACTGGCTAACAATTAGGTAATAAAACAACAACTTACCGCATTAGTGGCAATATAACCAAAGTAGCTGGCATACCCTTCATTGATCCATGTGTTACTCCACCAGTAGCAGGTGATAAGGTTACCGAACCACTTGTGCGCAAGTTCATGGGACACCAGGGTTGCAGCATAATGCTCGATTGTCATGATCGTCTCGCTTTTATTTATGATCATGTAAAGCTCCCTGTCAAAGAAATTTTTCTACTGTATTTTGTACATTATAAATTTAGGGGCAATTGACATGTTAAAATGTCAGGCATGTGAGGGAGAAAGAGGAATGGAACTATACACCCTATAAAGCTATGGAGCTATAAGGGATGTCCCTTTAATAGTTCAGATTAGGTCGTAAAATGGATCGCGTTAAGAAGTCAGGGTAGGGGTCAGTATTACATTGAGTTCGCCTTTCTAGTACGTCGTCTCAGTCATCGATATCTACACCAATATGAACGTTTTTCTCAAAAACTCGATGTGTCATATTTAAGGCAGTCATAATAACGAATATGTCTTATTCATTGGGAATAGAATGATACGTGTCAAGTTAAAAACCAAACAGTAGGTTTTTCTTTCCATTTGTTGTGTTTTGGTGTAGTTTAGACTGTTTACTTTATGAAGCATTAATATACAACCAGTAATAACTATTTTGTGTTGTTTTTTCACTGACCTGTAGCTAACCATACCCCAATTCTCAGTACCAGCTGAAGCCCAGTCAGGAGACGAAATATGATCATTCAACAGATTTGGATGCAAAGTCTCGTAAGGAATTCCGAAGTAATCGTCGAAGAACTTCGTCATTTTGACTGCAAGCTCCAAAGCGTGGTCCGCAAGACGAACCGTGTTGGATCTACCTATGATCCTGATCGGAGGATTGAAGGTCGTGTCTTGGGCAAGCACAGTAAATGTCTCACTCACGAGGAAGGTGACGAGATACGATGACATTTTAGGAGTGGCAGCAAAATTGGTTAGGTTACGATTGTTAGGCAACCTGAAACATAAGAAATGATTTAACATATTTTTTAACAAAATAACAGAAATATAAAGTATATTTTATTGTTTTAAGATTTTTATTTATTTATTTATTAATTCTTTATGCACACAAAAGTACAAAGGCGGACTTAATGCCTTAGGGCATTTTCTACCAGTCAACCTTTGGGTGATGCAGAGACAACAGTTGGTAGGTGCAATTTTAAGCATTAGGTACATATTGTTATTAATACCATATATTTTTATATTAGGAACTAAAAAAATTATAGTTTTTTATTTATTTTTTATTGTATTGATTAATGAGAAAAAAAACTTATCCGGAAATGGTGAAACAGATAGAAAAATAAATAGGCGGATCTTCAAATTAATAAGATATCAAATACAAAATACATACAGTACATCGAAATCAACGATGGTGTTTGAGAAGGTGCCAATGTACGTAGCCGGCTTGCTTATATGCAGCCTGAAGACGGCTTTGAAAAGGGGCTCATCCCAGCATGGGAAGGCTTGCCTGGCATTGTAAGGCTGGAAGTGGGTCGTGGCGTAAATCCTGCAAGATATAAAAACATCAAAATCTATTGATATAGGTAAATATCAAATCAGATATCCTGCACAAAATTATGATAATTACACAAACACTTAGCATTTTTATAGCAAATATACTCATATTTTAAATTGTCAAGGTTGCTTAATCACGAAAAATTGGTGACGCCATTTACACGTCAAAAACCGTATTTTTTTTATAGAGAACAATGTACAAGAAACTTTAAGCGCTCTTCTATAACAACGAATAATGACACAATTATGGTGACATAGATAATATAATAATAATGTGTGTAGAGAAGTCCAGAGTAAAAAAAATAATTAAATATTATTAAATCGTGGCAGCTAAGACAATTATCACATCAATCCTAACTGATGGCGCTAGTTCACGAACATGACTCACGCGCTAACACCATTCAGTTTAATCATTTTGTAGGGAACCAAATGATCCAGCACATGCGCCACGATCAGCAAATCATTTGAGTAAGCATGACACTGTCTACCGTCATGGCATATTTAAAACAAAATAGAAGAGGCTGGTAAACATTGTGCTACTGTAAAACAGCTATATTAATATTGCATCAATCATTCTTCCAATAAACAAATAAGATTATAAAAACATGTCCTACACATTCATCAACATGCTGATCAACCTCAAACAAAATTGAACTGATTCAAATGTAACAAGAACGTACCTTTCTTTACCATCATCATCGGTGTACCATCCTCGCCAAATACCTCTCTTCATAGGACCTTCATTCATAGTACTCCAATATTCAATGTTTAGGAAATAGGTAACGTTAACTTTCAATGGTTCGACAAGATTTACTTTAAGAAAATGGTACAATGCTTCGGTTTCATATTCTTTATCTTCATTTAGTTGAACTGTATAACCTGTTTCATCTAGTACAGTAACTGATTTTATTTCATCCACATTCGAGTGGAGAACTATTTGTCTTACGTCGTTTTCTTTGGCCTATAATTTAAACACATCATAAGATTTTCAGATTTACTATAATTATACTGGTGGGTATATATGCCACAGACATTTCTTTTCTTAACTTATGTGGTCTCACTGCTAAGCAAATTTCTCGCGCGGAAAAAGTTAACTCTTTCCAGTATTTTGCCTTCTCCAATCAATCTCCCACAAACTTCTGCAAATTATCGTCAAGTGGGTTCCTTTATAGGGTTCCGTACGTTAAAAGGAAAAAAAACGGAACCCTTATAGGATCACTTTGTTGTCCATCCACCTGTCTGTCTGTCTGTCTATCTGTCAAGACCCTTAATCTCGGAAACGCGTGGAGGTATCGAGATGAAATTAAAACCATATACTCAGGTCTACGGTTCCTTGAAGCTGTGAAAAAATCAAAAGTCTGAGTTAACGGAAAAAGGATACGGCCGTTTATGTCGCAAAAAACGTGTATTTCGACTATCTCAAAGGAATCAAAATTCATAGGGTACTTCCCGTTGACCTAGAATCCTGAAATTTGGCATGAAGCAAGGACTCATAACACAAGTGTAGGAAAAAATTTGAAAACTGTAAATTTGTAGTTACGTCTCAAAAAAAAAAACTTTTTTATATTATTATTATTATTCCCTTTATTTCACTTATATAAACATATTAGTTACATTTTTAAATATTTAAAAAATAAAACATTTAAAAATATTAAAAACAGCATCCCACCGGCATCGGGAACATGATCCAAGCTACCGGTGGTCTGGGCTCCAGAGAAAGGAACCTCCTATAGGAGCCATGTCCAGGAGTACAACTTTCTGAATCAAGCCCTTGATCCAGTCGCCTAACGCAAGCCTCGTAAGATGTTGGTCGAGGCTCTTAGCTATTAAGCCATTGGCTGACACGTCTATCGGTACAATGATCGCTGAGTCTACATCCCACATGTCGACAACCTCGCGAGCCAAGTCAATATACTTGATTTGTTTATCTTTCTCGGCTTTCACGAGGTTTTCGTCAATTTGAACGAATATGCCAACAATCATTGCACGCCTCTCGCTTCGATCCACCACCACTATATCAGGCTTATTGGCTACAATAGTTCTGTCAGTGGTGATGGACCGATCCCAGTACAATGTGATATCGCCATTATCGAGAACTGGGTCGGGCACATACCTGTAGTACAGCACTTCCGATTCTACAAGAGAGTACTTCAGAGCAAGTTGCTGATGGATAATCCTGGCAACAAGGTTGTGTCCATGCAAGTATTATTATTATATTTATTTATTTTTATATACATATCATTTACATTTTTATATTTCATTAAAAAAAAAAATGAAAATAAAACATTTAAAAATATAAAAAATAGTTGTCCGCCGGTGTCGGGAACAGGGTCCAAGCTACCGGTGGTTAGGGCTCCAGAGCCAGAAACCTCCTCACAATGCGAGCCGTATCGAGGAGTACTGCCTTCTGTATCAGGCCCTTGATCCAACCGCGCAACGACAGCTTCGACAGATGGTCGTCGAAGCTTTTGGCTATAAGACCATTGGCGGTCACGACAATCGGCACAATGATGGCCGAGTCCACATTCCACATGTCGACAACCTCGTGTGCTAAGTCGAGATATTTGATTTGTTTCTCTTTCTCAGCTTTCACGAGGTTCTCGTCATGCGGGATGGTGACATCGACTATCACTGCGGCGCGTTAATCGGTCTATCACCACTAGGTCCGGTCAGTAATGATAGACCGATCCCAGTACAACGTGACATGTTCGTTTTCGAGAACTGGGTCGGGCACATACCTGTAGGACGGTACCTCAGAATCCACTAGGTTGTATTTTAAAGCAAGTTGCTGGTGAATAATCCTGGCTATTTGATTATGCCTATGCAATTACTCGCCGTTAGCCAGACGAGAGCAACCAGAGATAATATGTCTGATGGAGTCACCCGGTCGATGGCATGCCTGACACACGTCAACCGTCCCATCCTTCATAATATGTCTCCGGTAGTTGTTCTTCAAGATAATTTTGTCCATAATCGCACAGACAAAACCTTCAGTTTCTCCGAAGAGGTTGCTGAAGCGTAACCAGGCCACGGACACCGCGAAATCTACATCAGGCTCATGAAGAGCCCGATAAAAGCGCCCGTGGAGCTCCTTACTTCTACTCCTTACTTTCTATACTTCCTTGCGGTCATCAGTAGTAAGTACCACAGGTTTTTGCGCCAGTTCTCTTTAGCCATGGACAACGAGGTGAGTTCCTTGTCTACTGCGGCCACATCGCGGTACATACCCACATCGGTTTTGAGAAAATATTCTCTGAGGCTGCACCCCTCGCGGTTGTGTAGAGTCTTTGCATTCAAAAAGCCACGACCTCCACACTTCCGCGGGATGTACAGTTTCATCACCGAAGATCGTGGGTGATGCTGACCGCAAACCAGATTGCGGTCAGCAATGTACGGACCCGCCTATCCAGAGCGTCTAGCTCGGTCTGAGTCCATTTGAGTATGCCGAAAGAGTACATTAAATCCGGCATGACCCAACCATTGAAGGCGCGCACCCTGTTTCCGCCTGACAGCTGCTTAAAACCTTCTTCAGGCGGTTAAAGAAGCGCTCCTTCAACGTTTCCTTCATGTCAGTGACGTTAATGCCTAACGCTTCCGACATACCCAAATACTTAAATGTTTCGGTCGAGGAGAGGGTTCTAAGGTGTATGGAATCAGAGAGTTGAATTCCCTCGGATTCCACAATTTCCCTTCGCTATACATGCATAACTGCACATTTGTCCACTCCAAATTCCATCCTGATGGCACTACTGAAAGTTTCAGTTACCTTCAGCAGTTCCATTAGTTGCAATTGTTGTGGGCAAAAAGTTTCAAATCATCCATGTAAAGCAGGTGAGATAGGACCAGACCACCTCTTCTCAACCGATAGCCTAGACCTGAATCCTCCAGCAACGTGCTTAGAGGATTCAGGGCAAAACAAAACCAAAGTGGACTCAAACTGTCGCCCTGAAATATTTCCCGTTTAATCCATATTGGTTCATCATTCCCCTGGATCGGTCGACATCCTGGATAGCTAAGGACTGTTTTCCATTGGCTCATACATGAGTCAAGGAACGTGCGTAGAGTTGCATCTATTTTATACAACTCCAACACCCTCATGAGCCATGTATGTGAAACAGAGTCATAGGCCTTCTTATAATCTATCCAACATGTCGACAGATCCTTGCGAGATCGACGAACCTGTTGGCTTATGGCCATGACAATGAGGAGTAGCTCCTTAGTACCACGGGACCCATTCCTACATCCATTCTGAGAGGCAGAAATAATCAAGTTTTTTTTTCTTTGTGTATATAAATTTTTGCTCTCAGAATGGATATAAGAAGTTTATAGACTGTTGACAAACATGTAATCGGCCTATAGTTTCTAGGTTCCGTGGTCCGTGAGGCTAACTGTCTTATGGAGCAGATGGGTGATATCAGTTGTGAGAAGCTGAGGTAGCGACCCAGATTCTAAAGATGACTGGAATTGCGATGCCAGAAGCGCATGTGAGCTGCGTGAGCTTATTAGTATTATTATTATTCTGAATATATGGCCCACTGAATTCCATCAATATCAATACCAAAAGCACATCAGATTTTTTTTTAAGTCTGTGTTACTGGAGGAGTTTTGATCACAGAGATAGTATAAAAAACTTTTATGAAATAGATAATATTACTGTTAGGATCGTGATCAAAAGACGTATAATTTTCTATCATCGCGAGCTCCGTTTTGGCCTCGCCTCACCTAATGCACGCGATGGATGAGACATACGAAACAACGATCGAGACCGGCCCCCCTAAGAGCTCGTGATAGGGCCTCAGCCCCCCTAGCCAAGTTACAACCGTTTCGAAGATCAACGAAAAAAAATCGAAATATTTTTTTTCGTTGATCGTCGAATCGGCCACGCCTCCTATTCCTTTGTTCTGACCACATGACTGAGCGTTGAGATGACGTCATAAGATGACTTTCCCACAGAAAAAAAAAACGTACCTGAACTACAATGCTGACTACGCCATCATAACTGAAAGGTCTTTCAGTATTCTCATCGAAGTAGAGATCAAGATAAACATCGTACTCCAAAGGAATCACGTTTTCGGGCAATCTGTAAACACGCTCTGCTTCTCTTGTGACGGGAATATCATCAAAGGTGTCAAAGTCTTGGAACTCCTTGTACCAAGATATGGGGTTGTCACCCGCAGCGACTGCCAAGAGCGCAAGGCTCAAGGCTACTAATAATAGTTTGGACATTTCTGAAAAGATAATTTGGATTAGAATATCATTGAGTAGCTATTACCTACTTCAAATACGTAACATTTTTCAACGTTTCAGGGCCAATTCCACAGCACTAACAGGTATTGGGCCTGGCGAGGTCAGTCAACTCTGCTGACAGCTCTTTGAAACCTAACATCACACCTATATTCGCTGAATCGTAACTCATTTCATTAGCAAAGTTTTGTCGAGTTAGACAATAAAAAACAACATTTTATTTAACCCGAAAATTGAACCTAGGAAAGGCAGTAGCGCTTGACCATTAATAAATCTACCTAACCCAAATTTTCCCAATCGGCTTCAAGTCAAACTGGATCCAATGCTGGAGCAATTGCTATAGACGTATATAAAAAACGTAGATTTAAAAATATTTTGTTTAAACTAACCTGATATCAAGAATGTCCTTTAAACAATGACGATTGTGATAAACTGATTGATCCCCCAAAACTGTTGAAGTCAATAAAAGAGTTAAAGATTAAAATATTATTATCACCATTCACTGATAAATGAATACATAATCCACTTATCAACA
Organism: Mythimna pallens; assembly: GCA_961205895.1. NCBI lineage: Eukaryota > Metazoa > Arthropoda > Insecta > Lepidoptera > Noctuidae > Mythimna > Mythimna pallens. The sequence goes on along the minus strand of OY540828.1, from coordinate 22,956,993 downwards.
CAATATATCGCATTATTGCAGCTTGATAAAATTGGCGTTACAATAAATTTATTCCTTTTTGATAGCTCGTAATAATTATTTTAAATCACTATGCCTTTTACCATTTTTTTTTTTTTTTTTTGTGAAATCATTCAATATCAGAAGTTACAAATACAGACCCCCAAGGTTAACTTAACGTAACCCAATAACGCTTAGTTTAACCTGGGACTTGAACCCAGAACTTTTGTACATGTTCCAATGACGCGATGCTGGATTATGATTTTTGTATATTTTTGTTCATAATTATGATTGTAAACCAATCCCGTCTCAGCGGCTTCATGGTGGAAGGGTAACAGCGACTGTCACAACCCAGTGCTGGGGACGCCATAATTATGGCGGTAAGTCCCCTTTTTGAGGCATGGCTGGAAAGACCTCACGGCCACCTCACCTTCCGCATGACGCAGGTCGTCACCGGACATGGTAAGTTCGGAAAGTTCCTGCGCTGGATTCGTGCGGAAGAAACGCCCGGGTGTAACTGTTGTGTGGACTGCCTGGAGGACACGGTGGAGCATACGGTAGAGGTGTGCCCCGCCTGGACAGAGCACCGTCGTGTCCTCGTGGGGGCGATCGGTGGTAACCATCTCTCGCGCCGGGCCATGGTCCGGAACGAAGAGGTGTGGCAGGCGGTTGCCTCCTTCTGCGAAGCAGTAACGCTAGAAAAGGAGGGTCGAAGCCTATTAGGGCCATGGGTTCGCTTCTAAAAGGAAAATCTGGCCCTGGAATGCAAGGCAACGAAGGAATATAGGAGTAAGTTTTCGTCAGTAAAAGTCTGACGAACCTCCCACTCCGCCCAAAGGCGGGAGATGTCTTTGGATGATTTCCTACCAAAAAAAAACCGTCTCTAGGGCGAAAAAGAGGGATGGACCACCCTTTATAGCTCCATTCCTTTAACAGTTCAGTTTAGGTCGTCAAATGGCTCGCTTTAAGAGCTCGTGGTAGGACCTTTAAATTAGAAGGTAGGAATTTGTATAGTGGTGGATAATATTCGTCTTTCATATGGAATGAAACCGCAGGTTAGTCACTTAAATTTTTCCTTACGTGCTCTCCTGCTCTGAGTATAGCGAGAGGGGGTGTTAGACTTTTACTGATTAAATCCTATCCGTGTTCCTTTACCCTTTCCGTTCCAGGGCTGCGGTGACGCGTTCGAAAAAATCCTGCAGCCACGTCTATTGTTGGATTAACAATACACAACTGGCCTTATTTCTTCCCTACCCGTTGTCTACATTATGTTTAGTATATGCGAAACCTGAATAAAGTTTATTCAGAATCAGTAACTGAACCGATTCCGGTTATTTTAGCACCATGTTATATTTTTTCCCAAAAAATATTTAAAAAAGGTCACAAGTTGAACAACACCGACACTAAGAACAAAACAGGTCACGGCAGGTCATAGCAAGCATTAGGCGCCAACGCACAGCTGGGTGTGGGAGCAAAACAAACTTTCAGTCGACCGGATGGCCCGGTGACTATGTATTTGTGCGGACAACCAGTTAATATAACAAACTTATAACTTTGTGATTTATCATGATACATTTATGAAATTTTTTACATAGATTATTTACATAAAAATACTAAACACGTGTTTCGGATTTCGGATATACTTGAGTTAATGTTGTATAAGCTTTGAGCCATTTATAACGTGAAATTGACAAGCGTATTTATGTACTATCTGTAAAAAAAAACATTTTCATGTTTGTGAACTTCTGGACCTAATTCGTCTTCAAGTCGCCACGTTGACCGATCCTGCATTTCACGCTTGAGTCGCATAAGTCGTACATATTTAAGATTGTCATCTTATAAACACTTTAAGATGTCGCGATGACCCAGTGGTTAAAGCGCCTCTTGCTTGATAGCGAGTTCAAAACTGTCAAAACAAATTTTTCAATTCATATGTACTTTTCAAAATAACTCCCCATGCCTCGAAAAGCACGTAAGTCCCATCCCCATTTTTTGTACACTGTCCGCAGCAAATCTATCACCTTTCGTTCAGTCCATCCTAAAAAACCCACTCCTGTTCCTTCTTTGCCTTCATCCCAGGGCCCCAGGTTTCGCTTTTACACTATCCCTGGCCCCAGTAGGCTTCAACCCTGCTGGGCTCCATGTAAAACATAGGTATTCAGCTTCAGCTGACTTAAGGTACTTGGAAAATAGCTAGGGAGATGATGATCTTGCAAGCACTTTCATCTGAAAAAGTTCGCACCCGTGTCTCGGGCGGTTGAAATACTTAATAACGTCTCTCTGCGGTTAGATATTTTTTCTTGCACATTGGCGGAATTTGAGAGGGTGACAATAAGTGTGTTGTCCTCTGTGTCACTTGTGCCAGTTCTTTAGGGCGCTGCTTGAGACTAATCATCGACTATCATGTATGTATGTTGCCTACTACTACACTAATGAATATTTGATCAGTCTGTGGGTGGCGTCTCTGAGTGCGGCTATTTTGCGACTACTTTTGTTATCTTGGGTATGCCTGTTAAAACAATTGTATGTGTTATTAAATAAATAAATAAATAATCTGTAGGTTCAGTTTTTTTTAAGCTTACATAACATGTTTACTTAAATGCTTACTAGCATAAACGTATACATGACGTTATCAAAGAAGTAATTGTATTAATCGCAGTAGATCAATTAACCCATAATTGTTGACCTACCGTAATTTTTAGGGTTCCATAATCCTAACAAGGAATCTAGTAGAATGAAACTAGAAGAGTTTCACCATGTCCGTCTGTTCGTCTCTCCATCCACGGCATTAGTACGTGACTTAGTTTAGATATTACTAGGACTAGAGAACTGTAATTTTGCATATAATATCACGGCAAAATTCATTTATCCATTGTGATATCTATGTGCGTATAAAGTTCCGTTGGTCATTTCTGGTCTTCTTCATCAGTTCCACTTTATCAAATGTTACTTTTTGACTATAAATACTTAAGTTCTCGATGAAAATACCAAAATCATTATATGGTTGCCTTTAATATTTGAGAAGTTCCCTCGATTCCTTATGGATGCCATCACCAGAACTGGATTTTGAAAAAAATGGGACCAATCTGGAAGCATATCCTTTAAGGGAAAAAAAATGCAAATTGGTCCATAAACGACGGGGTTATGAGGTAACACACATAAAAAGAAAATACAACCCTTTTTTGGAAGTCGGTTAAAAATGGAGTTTTAAACACATTCTTCTATATAGAGATCACTTTGGAAGATGTATCTTTCTGCCTGACTGACTTCTTGACAATTTTAAAGTGCCTGTAAATGGTTTTGAAATAAATACTTTGAATTCTTATTTTTCTCGTTTAAGCCATAGTGTGGGGAATAAAAAAATAAAGGTCAGTGTATCTTAAGAAGGTTTTATTGCAATATGGTAGGATACAATATCGTTAAACTATAATTATGATTATTATGATAAATCAGAATCAATTCAACCCATTACTACCTATATAAAAATGTACTTTTTATGAATTAAATATCACTGGAATATTTAGGAAATAATCAAACTGATACTTCAAATAAGGATTGCCCATTGATAACGGCCTCGAGTTACGAGTTGTAAAGAGTTAGTCGCGGGTTCAAACACAGCCTGACACACTACTTCGTGTAATTTATTTCATAACCGTTGCTCTCAAAACGGGGAAAAAACTGGAATGTCCAAGTACCAAAAATTCAAAGACGTGACATCCACCAATTTGCATTGGGCCCGCGTGGTGTATTACAGTCCATTCCCTCTCTTCGAAATTCTCCGTCCGTTTTATATCTGCTATTTTACGTAAACTTTGGCCCTCCATAATATAAAATATAAAAAACTACATCTATAGAAACCTTGCTCATGTAATCGAGAATCTGAATGACGACAATTTTTTTCGCAATAACTTTTAAGGGTTTTAAAAAAACACGTATTTCCTGGAACAAGTTTTGTGAAATATTAGAGAAAATCACGGAATTACCGAATGCCAACAGAGTTTTCAGGCGTTATCTTTCTTTTTTCGCGTTGCCTCCTCATCAAACATCGCGTTAAATTGCGTTAGATGAAGCAACAAGCTTTTAAACCATGCTCAATGTTGACGACAGGAGAGTGGAAAAGGAGCCTCTCTTCAAATTTTATTTTACAGTTTCTGCCATTGACTAATTTTTTTTTTTAATTGATATAAACCAGTGCTTGACTGCGATCCCACCTGATGGTAAGCAGTGATGCAATCATTGATGGCGAGGCACACCAGTTTATTAAAAGCCTATTCACTCTAGCATTGAAGGCACCTAAATTATAGTTGGACGGGAAGACCGCAGCAGGCAAATTGTTCCAGTCCTTCGATGTACGCGATATAAACGACGAAGCGAAATGCTTAGTCCGGACCGTTGAAGTTTCAACAACGTAAGGGTGGATATTCGCCGTACGTCGGGTAGTCCGATGGTAGAAAGGAGATGGCGGAATCAAGTCATACAATTCCCGCGCACACTCCAAAATGCAACCTGTAAAATACCGATAGGCTGGCTCCCCTGCGCCTGTGCTCGAGGCTTTGTAGATTGGACTTAACCAAATCTGGATACCCAATTAGCCTCTTCGCACGCCTTTCCACTGAGTCCAAAGTTGCTAGATGGCATTTTGCAGGATCAGCCCATATGTGACTGCAGTACTCCACACACGATCAGATCTGTGCTTTGTATAACATTAGAAGCTGTCCCGGTGTGAAGTACCGTCGGACCTTTGCAAAAACGCTTAGTTTTACCTTGGCTGGGATCTTACTATTGTTATTGTGTACTTTAAATTATATTGAAGATTTCCTACATCTTGTTTCAGTACAAATAAATCAACGCTTTTTACTTACAAAAATATTTTATTATAAACTTGTATTATACATTCATTATAATTATCATTAAACAATTATTCAAAAATATTTTCTAGATTGTAGAAAAGACAATTTACTTAATTTAATTGTGTTAAATTATTTAATTTCTACTTAAAATTAAATAAATTAACGGAACATTTGTAAAAGCATTGCTGCTATAAGGAGGACTGATGAAGCTAGAATGGTAGAGGACGCACCCCTGGGATAAACGAAATTGAAGATTTCAACCGCAGCATCATTACCCCAGTTGAAGTTGGTTGTAGCTGATTCTATTACTGAAAGACCAGCGCTGAAAGACGAACTATCCAACTGCCTTTGGGCGCCATACAGCCAAACTTGGAACTGAAAAAAGTATGAGTATTTAGAAAAATATATTTGTGAACTTACTAAAGAAATTACACTTATAGTCTAAAACAGAATTGCTTTTCTGTTCATTTAAACAGAGGATAAACGGTGAACAGTGATTGCCCAAAGATAACGTTCCCGACTTAGGGTCGCCGCAAACACACCAAACCCCACAGCCAAACGCAGCCACGAAAAGCTAGAAGTCTAGGCTAGCTAGAAATCACTTTTTGTTGTCCGTCTGTCTGTTTGTCTGTCAGTCCCTTTGTGAAGACTATTTTTCTCAAGATTGCGTGGAAGTATGAAGCGGTAATGCTACTATCGATAACTCAAGTCTGTTTTCCTAAGCAATAGTAGTGAAACAATCATGCTCAAGTCAAGACAAGATAAGACCATTTATACTCCTTACAGACGCATTTTTGACTCACTAAGAAATCTACATCTATAGGGTACTTCCTGTTGACCTAGAATCCTAAAATTGGGATAAAGCAAGGTCTTATAGCACAAGTATAGTTTAAAAAAGTTTTAAAACTGTTTTGTAAGTATGTCACAAAAAAAAAAACAACTTTTTTTGTATCCCTCGTTCCGCGAGTCCGACTTGCACTTGGCCGGTTTTTTTTTAACTCATATACGTAATATCATAATGGTCTCAGATGAAGAAGGTTTAAATGCGCGAATGGTGTGTCGGCGTTTAGTGGATGGTGCAGGCCACAAGAAGCGACGCTTTGTAGTCTGTGACGGCCACCAGCAATATCTGTATGCTGTGAGTCTATATAAAATGTATGAAAACTACAGGAAATGTGCCGGTGGCGGCGTTTTGTGGTCATGGCCGGTGGTCCGTGTGCAAGAATTTAAACTCAGGCAGACCTTTTACTCTCAGATTATTATTTCACCACCACTCTCAAAAGATTCAATAAAAACATCGTGAGGAAATTGAAATGTCTTTGAATCAAAAAATCGAAGAGGAGTAACATCTAAATCTACATTACAGCCATATTCCCTGTCTTAGAAAGGAGGCCTGCCTTGAGTACTAGCAGTGAAAACATCACAAGGCAGATAATGCTTATGACCATATAAAATATCTCATTAACGAAAGAACACAGATCTAATAAACAGCACTTACCGTTTGTAGGTCTTGGAAGTTAGTCAGATGTGCAGCCAAGGCGTTGATGCAAAGGTTAAGACGAGCTACACCACCATACCTGCCAAAAACAATGATCCATGTACACACAAATCAAACATATTAACGCTGACCGCTTGCATTGGCCCGACGAGTGTTCACGTGTCGTATTTACTAGGGTTGTGTGCTCGCGACTGGGTACTCCATCTCGTTTAGCTCTTCCAGTCCCATAGGTGACAAAAGATCTGACGAGATGGAGTACCCTGGTAGAATAAACGCGAGAGTGTTTGTTGCATACATCTGATGAAAGGTTAAAGTGCAAAAGTGAACAGCCCCCCTACCCAAGTTACAATCATTTCGCTCGCGCCGAACGCCTCGAGTAGGCCCCGCCTCCGATTCCTTTGTTCTGACGTCATCTCAACGCTCAGTCACGTGGTCTAACTTGGTGGTGGTAACTTGGCTAGGGGGGCTAGATAGATTGCAGCAAAACTGTAAGAAGTAAGCGCGGGCTTTCAAAAAGTGGAGCAGCCCAAGAGTAGGATAGAAAAGGATAGCAAAAAAAAAATACCATCTAAATAAGACACAAGACCGTTGCCGCGTTGCCGATTTTATGTTTATGTTATCATATACATCCTAAGGTTGTCTGGTAGATATCGCTGTTAGCGATAAGACCGCCATTGTACCCATAGACTAAGTTAGTTTAAACTTTTTGTTACTACTTTGGTGTGCAATAAAGTTTTATTCTATTCTATTCTACAAGACAATATTTGGTACTTACGTGGTTGTAAGCCTGGTTAAGTTACTGCTCAGGAAGTTAAGAACAATTGGCACGTTCTCACGGTTGCCTTGCAGGGCATAGGAGAATGCATTTGTACGGTCATGGATGCGGATTTTGTCATTTTCCATACTCTCCAGCAGGTAGCTGTAATAAAAAAAAAAATTAGTACTGTTTTCCGTTATTCCATTCTTGTCTGTCCTTAGCTACTTCTGGAAAGTCCTTAAGGTTGGAGTCCAAATCGTCACGCCATCTCCTTCTGGGCCTACCGCGTTGCCAGCTCCTGCTGTTCGGAATCCAGTCATCAGGTTGCCTTTGCCCAATTTTGTTGCGACATGCGGCAGATGTGACCGGCCCAGTTCCATTTTAGTTTGGCAGCTGAGTACGGAAGGGAGTCTTTTGCCTTGCAGTGGGACACAACGGGCTCATAATAATAATAATAGTACTGTTTTATATTTATTTAAATATTCGGTATTGTTATGTAGTCTATGTAGATTTTTTAGGGTTTTGATCGCGGTGGCCTAGTGGTAACTTACGAGTAGGTCTTGTTTGAACCCAAGCCAGGCGCTTCACTTTTTGTAATTGATTCTATAATAGTTTTGCGTCTTCGTTGTTTAACACCAACTTCCGAAATTAAGGTTATTTTGCAATTTTCAGTGTTTTTTTTTTTACATCTAAGTCGTTTGTATTTTTTTTTATTTTAGACTTTTTAGTTATGGTACCACCATTAAAAGAACCCCTCAGCCATACTTAAATACCTAAGGCTGGTCAGTTAAGCAGACTCAGTAATTAAGCAGACATAAACTTACTGTTGAAGAGAGGCCTGGTCCTTGGTGCAAGCGAGAGCACGGAGCATCACCACCATATCGGCGGTGTTCTGCGCAGCGTTGTATCTTCCGAACAACAATCTGTAATCGGTCTCATTACCTTCACGGAGTCCCACGCAGTATACATAACGGCGTTGGTTCACTGGAACCCTGCAAAAAAAATCATGATATAGATGCGTAGGTACATAAAATATAGAATTTGTCACTTAGAAATGAAGCAGCTTTCTATCGGTGAAAAAACTTTAGCAATCGGACCAGTACTTTCAGAGATTACCTCCTACAAACACGAGGGATACAGAGTGGCAAAGCGCACCCTCCGAGCGGAAATAAAGCGGGCCAAGTTGGAGGCCCGCAACGTGTGGCTGGGGACTCTGAACGGAGACCCGTGGGGGCACCCCTACAAGGCGGTGCGGGAAAAACTCCGCGCCTGGGCTCCCCCACTCACGCAGAGTCTCCGGCCCCAGATTGTAGAGGGTGTGGTGAGCACTCTGTTCCCAGCGCGAGGGGAACACTCTCCCCCGCTCATGGCTCCGCCACCAGCGGTGTCTAACGCGGATCACGATGGCGACGACGACGACAATGCTCCAGAAGTGACCGAGGTAGAGATGAGTGTGGCGGTACGAAGGCTGAGTGCCAAGAATACCGCCCCAGGACCCGACGGCTTGCCTGGGTAAGCCTGGGTCCTGGCCATGGAGGCACTCGGGTCTCGATTAAGAGGGCTCTTCAGCGCATGCATGGAGAGGGGCCAGTTCCCACTTCGCTGGAAGACGGGGAAACTGGTCCTTATCGCGAAGCCAGGGCGCCCTGCGGACTCTCCGTCCGCGTACCGGCCTATCGTGCTGCTCGACGAGGCAAGCTCTTTGAAAGAGTAATTGCAGACCGCCTCGTCGCGCACCTATCACGGGTGGGGCCGGATCTGGCGGACGGCCAGTTCGGCTTTCGCAGGAGGCGCTCTACGGTGGACGCCATCATGCGCGTGCGAGCTCTCACAACGGGGGATGCGGTATCCCAGGGCAGGTGTGTCGTGGCCTTAAATTCCCTGCCATGGAGTAGCATTAGGAGGGCACTCCGGTATCACCGGGTGCCCGACTACCTCTGTCGTGTGATCGAGGCCTACCAGTCGGACAGGTACATCATCTACCCTGGTCACCAGGGAGAGTGGAAACGGCGAGAGATGTCGTGCGGTGTTCCGCAGGGATCGGTACTAGGACCGCCCTTGTGGAACATCGGATACGACTATGTGCTGCGCGGCGACATCCCTGATGGGGTCAGCGTGGTCTGTTACGCAGACGACACGCTGGTTCTGGCGCAGGGAGAGTCGTACCAGGCGGCGGTCGAATTAGCGACACGCGGGGTTGCGATAATCGTTGATAGGATCCAGCAGTTGGGACTCGAGGTGGCGCTGCACAAGTCCGAGGCTATGTGTTTTCACGGCCTCTGGAGCGCGCCGCCTCGGCGCTCCCAATTAACGGTAGGAGGAGTTCACATCGGCATCGGGTCGACGATGAACTACCTGGGACTCGTCCTCGACAGCCGGTGGAATTTCGAGGAGCACTTCCAACGCCTGGCTCCCAAACTGAATCGGAACAGGGCTGCCCTCAAGCGGCTCCTGCCCAACCTCGGAGGTCCAGACGCCTCCTGCCGGAGGCTCTACGCAGGCATCGTCCAGTCCTTGGCCCTTTATGGGGCGCCGGTGTATGCGCCGTCACTGCGAAAGCGACTGGCGGCCCAGCTGAACGCGTGGCAGAGGGTCATGGCCATACGTATGGTGCGGGGATACCGCACGGTTTCCCGCGAAGCGGCGAGCCTCCTTGCTGGCCAGCCACCATGGGATCTTGTAGCAAAAGGCCTTGCACGCATGCACGTTTTGCGCGTGGAGATGCAACGCCGTGGTGAAAATCCGCTGCCGCGACAAGTCATGGCATGGCGGAAAGAGTTCCGGCGGGATCTCATGGAGGAATGGCGACAGCGACTATCGCAACCCAGTGCTGGGCACGCCGTAATTATGGCGGTAAGTCTTTGAGGAGTGGCTGGAAAGCGGCAACACGGCGTCATTACCTTCCGCATGACGCAGGTCCTCACCGGACACGGTAAGTTCGGGAAGTTCCTGCACCGGATTCGTGCGGAAGCGACGCCCAGGTGTCGCCACTGTGTGGACCGCCCGGAGGACACGGTGGAGCATACGGTGGAGGTGTGACCCGCTTGGGCAGAGCAACGCCGTCTCCTTGTGGGGGTAATCGGAGGCGGCGATCTCTCGCGCTGGGCCTTGGTACAGGCCATGGTCCGAAGCGAGGAGGAGTGGCAGGCGGTCGCCTCCTTCTGCGAAGCAATAATGCTTACAAAGGAGGCGGCCGATCGCGTGAGGCAGCGGTCCTCACGCCCCAACCGCCGCCGGGATTCCGATCCCGATTTCCGGCCACCGTAGGCGCGGGCTTGCGGACGACGAGCAATGGGTGGCTTGCCGTCCGACCGTCCGGTAACCGTCCGGACCAAGCCCAAGTCGTCAACGGCGCGTGCTGTTCCACGCGCGCCTCAAGGAGATGTCAGTAACTGTAGGGGCCCAGCAGGGTCGAAGCCTACTGGGACCAAGGGTCTGATTCTGAAAAGAAGACTCGGTCTGGTACGAAAGGCAACTAAGGAACAGGAGTGGGTTTTTAGTCTCCTTACTAAAACACATTTTTAATGCGTGGGAGGAGGCACAAGATGCTATTGGCATCTTTTGCGACCTGTCTAAGGCGTTTGATTGTGTGGTTCATGAAACATTACTCCTGAAACTGGAGCATTACGGACTAGGCAAAACAGCGTTAAGCTTATTAAAATCTTACTTGAATGACAGACAGCAACTAGTTCAGATAAACGGTGTCAATTCGTCTAGATTAAATGTGAAAATGGGGGTACCCCAAGGTTCAATTTTAGGTCCTTTTTTATTTTTAGTTTACATTGATGATTTACCCTATTTGTTGCAAAACAAACTTAATATGGTGTTGTTTGCCGACGATACTTCCTTGATTTTCAAGATAAATAGAAAGACTAATAATCTTGACGACGAAAATAACGCCCTACTGCAGGTCCAAAAGTGGTTCACTGCTAATAATCTAGTTTTAAATGGGAAAAAAACGAAATGCATAAGATTTTCCTTACCGAATGTTAAGAGTAGTAATTGTGACATAATATTGAACAATGAGGAACTAGAATTTGTCGATAAAACGGTTTTCTTAGGGATTACGCTTGACTCAAGGCTACAATGGGGTCCTCATTTAACATCTCTTTGGGGACGGCTTAGCTCAGCTGCATATGCTGTTAGAAAAATCCGCCAATTTACGGATGTTGATACCGCTAGACTAGTATATTTTAGTTATTTTCATAGTATCATGTCTTACGGTATCCTACTATGGGGACGGGCTGCAGATATCGACTCAATTTTTATTCTACAGAAAAGAGCTATCAGAGCTATTTACAATCTCCGACGGTGCGATTCTCTAAGGGAACTGTTTAAGGATATTAACATACTGACGGTGCCTTGTCAATATATCTATGAAAACATGATGTACGTTAGAAAAAATCTTCATCTTTTTAGCAAAAGAGGCGATAGACATAATTATGTTACAAGAAATAGGGACCAATTAGTTCAACCAGGTTTCAGACTGGCTAAAGTGGCCTCTTCTTTCATGGGGTACTGTTTGAAATGTTATAACAAAATACCTCCACAAATATTAGAACTCAATGAAACGAAATTTAAATCTTGTATTAAACGCACACTATGCAGGCAAGCATATTATAAGTTGGAGGATTATATTCAAGATAAAAATGCTTGGCTCAATGCTGGTCCAGCTCCACTACCACCGGGGTGTACAAATTGATTAGTTTTGAAACTATTATTATTATTCTTTAATGTTTTTTTTTTTTAATCTGTAAAATATTATTGTTGTTAATTATTATTGTATTTAGTATTGTATAATGTAGAAGCATTTGTTTTCAAAGTTTGTAAATGTGAGTACCAAGGAGCTATTTTATGGTTTTTAGGTTATTATTGGACTTGTTTGACATAAATGAGCATGGCAGTTGAGAGTTTGTCATGCTCACTCAAGTGTCTCACTGATGGTGGCGCGTGTGTTGGATCATTCGGTTCCCTTTATAATGGTTGAGCTGAGTGGTGCTAATATTCGCGTCAGGTCCGTGAACGGGCGCTGTCAGTTGAGACTGGTCATCTCTTAGCTGCCAGTTGCTATTTTAATATCTATATTTAGTTTTTATTTTTACTTTATTGACATTGTTCTCACATGATAGCGACAAGAAACATGTAACAGAGATATTTGTAATTGCAAAACACGATTGAAAAGAGTGTCCATGGAGTTTCTTGCACATTCTTCTCCATAGAGATCTACGCTTTGGAATGTGCAATTAGCATCATTTTTTTCTGACAGACTGACTTCTTGACATTTCAAAAGTGCCTGTAAATGGTTTATTTGAAATAAATGCTTTGAATTTTTAATTTTTAATTTTGAATTGAGTCAGTAAAAGTCTGACACTATCTCCCGCCCCGCCCAAGAGCGGGGGATGTCATAAGATGAAAAAAAACGAACGAAAAGAAAACGAACTTTCTGTTGATATACAAAATAAATACCTATGCAAAAAATCAAAAAGTGAATTAAAAAAGTATTTTTTTTGCAAAATACCTATACATTTTATTTATAGGTGGAAAATCAATACCGTATGCTCCACCATATCCTCTATATTATGTCCTTTGCAGCTTCTTCTCTCTCTCAGAACTTATACTTGGTGCAAACAAAATTTCATAGAAGGGAGGTATACTTACTCAATAGTGTTATTTTGCACATACGCTCTCCATTTCTGAAGGCTGTTTTCAATACAGCCACTGTGACCAAGGTTACAAGCAACGTTCATGATCTGCATTCTGTTAAGGATTGTGGAGGTGGAATCGGTGGGGCGTTCGTCGTACCCAAGGTGGTCGATGACGTTGGCGAGCAGGCCACGCATGTAACTCTGTAAAACAAAAAATACATCTAAATCGAATCTAGGGTTGTTAGGTTTATTATAAAGGGATATTTTTAACTACGCCGATCTGGGTGCGTCGGTCTCCATTCAATTTATATTTTATGGCAACTAGACTTGTAGAGCTACATTAGACCCACGCCACGCGGCGCCACGCGATAGGCTGCTACGTGCAACTCAGGCGTGGCCCACGTGTGCGTCGGTCTAATGTAGTTCCAGCTTTATTCATCAATTAAAAATACTAATTGCACAGCAAAAATTAATGGACTTTTTAAATTTTTTAGGGACTTGGGGCATCCCAACTCAACTCGGACATACACAAGACACCTAACAATGGTCTGTAAAAGCGTCTCTAGGCCACACAAATATTTGTTTCGTGTATGAATCTTGTTTACGAGCATGTTTGTAAATGATTATTTCTGGAAATAATCACAGCGATTAAATAAATCTACTACGGCAGATTACTTTTATTGAGATTTTTTTAAACAATTGAATTAATTAACTATTTCATCAATCCATTGTTTATAAACTTAGAGATCGATTTTACCGTTATGTAGTATTTTACGTTTACTCCAGAAAATGTAATAAAAAGGCCCTAAACTAAAAATATTGATTGTATTCGAATTTGAATTTTGTCGTCTTGTCATAGTGGCATTGTTTAAAATACATGGTAATTATTTCGAATTCGGAATGCAAATTTATAACAATAATAATAGGTAGATAGATATATTCTTTATTGTACACCAAAAATAAAAATAACATTAGGAACTTAATAGGGATTAATTTTAAATTAATGTTATTTTTATTGATGTACAAGACCGCCTATTGCGACACCCTTATCACAACGGGCGGAATTATCGGTAAAAGCGATTTTTAATAACAAAGCAAAACAACAAAAGCTTGATTAACCTTGTTTTAAGCGAACGAATGATGTACATTACCATTACCATTATTATTGCATTGTTTTTGCATTTGGTCATTATGGCAACACTAGGTAGGCATATTTCCAACAGTGGACGTCTTTCGGCTGAAATAATGATGATGATGAAGGTCCCAGACCTAGAAGTAACAGATTGTGTGAACATATTTATCTCATACTTACAGCGAAGGCGTCGTGAGCTCTGGGCATATGTTCAAGGCGACGGAGGATCCAGTCAAGCTGGGTTAGAGCTCCATTCCACACGTAGTAGTCAGTCTCGCTCCTCAAGAAGTCCAGCACGTCAAATGCAATGGTCCTGTTGAGAGTTCGGGAGCGCACGAAGTACAAGACGTCATTGACGATCTAGTAACAGAGAAAATATAGATCAGGAATTGTATACGGTATAAAAGTATAGGTAGCGGCACAAATCTTGAGCGCTCGGGGTCTTTCGATCGCTTTGCGCATCGTACAACATCGGCGAGCCAATCACTATACAAGGATTGCACTCCCCGCCCCCGCATCTCTATTTATACCACTAAAGAGACCCGATATTTCACTTCTGTGTGCTTCTGCGCAAGTAGAACTGTAGAAGTCAAGATCCGTTGCCAGTTTCTGTACATGTTTTAGTAAAATGAGTGAAACTTAAGACGGCCTTTCCCGACCTTTCTATTGTCAATCTGAGCATGGTTTATAAACTTGATGGTTAATCCAACGCAATTTTTGATAAAGAGGCAATGCGTCAAAAGAGAGATAACACCTGAACACTCTGTTGGCATTCGGTAATTCCGTTTTATGTTTCTTTTTTAAAACTTAAAATTTTGAAAAAAAAAAAACATTCAGAATTATTATTAAATGTGTAAGGTTTCTTTATTCATGTTTTCTTTATTTATTTATTTTAATTTATGAGCCAAAGTTTACGTTAAATAGCTGATTTCCGGAGATCTTTACTAGATTAGTCTAGCACAAATGTATGAGTTGATTTCAATTGAATAATCTAGATAATATCCACAAGGTGTTTCTAAACTATCTAGAAAAAGATGTGTAATAATGTCATAATCACGTAAAAGCCGTTGTATGAAAATGTTCCTCGAGAATGACGCTCTTAACGCGTAGACAAAGTGATTTTCTTTGTTGAGGTGCCAAAATGTAAACAATTGATCATTATGATACTTCAGTAGCGCATTTAAATCCTAATGCGGTGTCCTACGGTAGACGATTTAACACGAATACGATCGCGAAGCGACGCGGCGCGATGATAACAAACAATTGATACTCTATTGACTGGCCTGTTGGTCTAGTGGTCAATGGCCCTGACTGCTATGCCGGAGAATCAAACCCACGTGGTTCGATTCCCACCCAGGACAAATGCTTGTGTGATGAGCACGATCATTTGTTCTGTATCTGGGTATAATTTATCTACAATATGTATGTATTTAGAAATATATAAGTATGTTTATCAGTTGTCTAGTACTCATAGCATAAGCTTTGCTCAGTTATGGTCTAGATGGCGTTGTGTGAAAGTTGTGGAATATAAAAAAAAATGAGGTCGATTAATACCTGAGCCCTGTTCAGCTTATGAATGTTCTGCCTGTTGTTACTCTTCAGGTAAGTTGCGATGAGCCCCCAGTTGTTGACATCGTAATTGACACGGTACAAACCTAGAATTAAGTTTTCACTTGAAATGAAATAGTACAAAACATGTTATATATTTAGAAGGAAGTTTAAAAGTGGCGCCAGTGACTTAAAAGTTGAAGGGGAATCGTTTGTCTTGATATGGTCATGTAAAGAGGAGAGATGAAACGCATGTTACTAAAAGAGTTATGAGTATACATGTGGATAATTGGCCAAAGAAAAAGATGGATGGATTGTGTGAACAGTGGTATGAAAGAAAAGGAAGTTAGTGATAGCATGACCGTTGACGGGATAGAATGGAAGAAAAATACGTGTTGCGCCGACCCCAAATAAGACGGGACAAGGGCAGGAATATGATGATGATGTTATAAATTTTCTTTGATGTATTTTTCAGTCATTAACAACATACTATAGTGTCACGGTTTGATCTTACGTATTTAAGAAACTATAACACTTTTTATTAGCAATCCGCCATTTTTGCGGCCCAGTTTTGTTGATTTTCATTCTCTTTACTTTTTTTCTTATCAATCAAGAGTTATATACATATAAAATTGAACCCCCATTTCTCCTGGACACGCTATAGTTTAAGAACGGCTTGACCAATTTTAATCATTCTTTTTTTGTTTTGTTAACCAGCATATAGGGTAGGCTTAAAAGTAAAAAAAAAAGGTATGTTAACCTACCCTATCTACCTATCTTTCTTTTGGTAGATAGGTAGGTAGGGTAGGTAAGTAAGTAGGAGTGTAGGTAGATTAGGCTACGTAGGGTAGAATATGTAGGGTAGAGTAGGTAGTTAGTCAGTTGACGAGAGCGAAGCCGCGGGCAAAAGCTAGTACATATATTAGAATAGAATAGAACACAAAAAAGTATACATAGACTTAAATCTATGGGTACTATGGCGGTCTAAATAATCGTTT
Organism: Mythimna pallens; assembly: GCA_961205895.1. Taxonomy (NCBI): domain Eukaryota; kingdom Metazoa; phylum Arthropoda; class Insecta; order Lepidoptera; family Noctuidae; genus Mythimna; species Mythimna pallens. Next base: position 22,940,568 of record OY540828.1, on the reverse strand, counting down.
CCATTTTCATACGTACCAGACTGGCCAATGTTGAAAATAACAAAGTTATCTCCTGCTTCACTTTGTATGGTAGTAGACTGGGTGGTGAGCACCTGCCCAGTTCTAGGTCTGGTGCTGTTAAAATTAAGTCGACCCGCTTGAGTCCAAGTGAGAGGAATCTGCCAAGTCTGCAAGGTTGGAGTGCCAGTGACTAGATAACGGCTCTGGAAAAGAAGAAGAAAAAGAATATAATAATTTTAGTCCTATAAATTTACACGTACTATATTTTACTCCATGCTTGAGTAACATGTGTTATTAAAATTATACTCCTTGTTTTTTTGATGCACGAATTTATCTGAGCCTTATAATGGAAGCTATAACTGTTACGTACCAAAATTAGTGTCCCACGTGTAAGCACACAAAGCCAGTGACTTTTTTTTTTTTTTTTTTCCGGTGGGAAAATCTTCTTATGACATCCCCCGCTCTTGGACGGGGCGGGAGATAGTGTCAGACTTTTACTGACTAAAAACCCACTCCTGTTCCTTCGTTGCCTTTCGTACCAGGGCCGAGTCTTCCTTTCAGAATCAGACCCTTGGCCCCAGTAGGCTTCGACCCTGCTGGGCCCCTACAGTTGCTGACATCTCCTTGAGGCGCGCGTGGAACAGCACGCGCCGTTGACAACTTGGGCTTGGTCCGGACGGTTACCGGACGGTCGGACGGCAAGCCACCCATTGCTCGCCGTCCGCAAGCCCGCACCTACGGTGGCCGGAAATCGGGATCGGAATCCCGGCGGCGGTTGGGGCGTGAGGAGCGCTGCCTCACGCGATCGGCCGCCTCCTTTGCAAGCACTACTGCTTCGCAGAAGGAGGCGACCGCCTGCCACTCCTCCTCGCTCCGGACCATGGCCTGTACCAAAGCCCGGCGCGAGAGATCGCCGCCGCCGATTGCCCCCACGAGGACACGGCGTTGCTCTGCCCAAGCGGGGCATACCTCCACCGTATGCTCCACCGTGTCCTCCGGGCGGTCCACACAGTGGCGACACCCGGGCGTCGCTTCCGCACGAATCCGGTGCAGGAACTTCCCGAACTTACCGTGTCCGGTGAGGACCTGCGTCATGCGGAAGGTAATGACGCCGTGTTGCCTTTCCAGCCACTCCTCAAAGAGGGGACTTACTGCCATAATTACGGCGTGCCCAGCACTGGGTTGCGATAGTCGCTGTCGCCATTCCGCCATGAGATCCCGCCGGAACTCTTTCCGCCATGCCGTGACTTGTCGCGGCAGCGGAGTTTCACCACGGCGTTGCATCTCCACGGGCAAATCGTGCATGCGTGTAAGGCTTTTTGCTACAAGATCCCATGGTGGCTGGCCAGCAAGGAGGCTCGCCGCTTCGCGGGAAACCGTGCGGTATCCCCGCACCATACGTATGGCCATGACCCTCTGGCACGCGTTCAGCTGGGCCGCCGGTCGCTTTCGCAGTGACGGCGCCCACTCCGGCGCCCCATAAAGGGCCATGGACTGGACGATGCCTGCGTAGAGCCTCCGGCAGGAGGCGTCTGGACCCCCGAGGTTGGGCAGGAGCCGCTTGAGGGCAGCCCCGTTCCGATTCAGTTTGGGAGCCAGACGTCGGAAGTACTCCTCGAAATTCCACCGGCTATCGAGGACGAGTCCCAGGTACTTCATCGTCGACCCGACGCCGATGTGAACTCCTCCTACCGTTAGTTGGGAGCGCCGGGGCGGCGCGCTCCGGGGGCCGTGAAAACACATGGCCTCGGACTTGTGCAGCGCCACCTCGAGTCCCAACTGCTGGATCCTATCAACGACTATCGCAACCCCGCGTGTCGCTAATTCGACCATGAAATTAAAACCATGTACGGTCTGCGGCGGTTTGAAGTTGTGAAAAAAGCAAACTTCTAAGTTAACGTAAGTCACGTTTATGCCGCAAAAAACGTACACTTCGACACTCTCAAAGGAATCGAAATTCATGGGGTACTTTTCGTTGACCTAGGATCCAGAAGCAAGGTCTTATAGCACAGTTATAGGCATAAATCTGAAAACCGTAAATTTGTTGTTACGTCTCAAAAAAAATCTTTTTTTCGGAAAAAATCTTCGAGACTTTATTCGGGAATTGAATATTTACATAGGTAAGTTTGTACAGAACCCTCAGTATACGAGTCCGACTCGCACTCGCTCAGTTTTCATATTAATATGGCGGAACAACGTTTGCTGAGTCAGCTAGTTTACAAATTAACAAATACTGGTGACTAGATACTAATTCTGATGATCCCGCAACTGGGCATATACCACGGTTGAAACTTAAGATCAAAAGAAAGAAAAGAAAGAAAGAAAATATGTTAATTTGGCACACCATGATACATTAATCAACAAATAATTGATTTAAAAACTAAAATTAAACATTAAAAAAAAATAAGTAGAAATAAAATTAACAATAACAAAATATCTCACGGCTACGCCAAATAGGTCCAATTCAGCATAATGCCAGACAACTACGTAGCAGTTTCCTGACGCTGGTTTTCAACTGAACCTTAGAGTGTAGTTACGGATGAAAATCAGTTTTTTATAAGGGAATTAAATAAATAAATATATAAGTATACAATTAAGCATATATTAATGTATACAAAGTGATAAATCATAAATAGATGTGTAGGTATCTAATAAGAGCCTTAGATAAACAAAAAAAACTAACCTGAGTAACAGTCATCAAACCGGTTTGGCTATTTCTGTCGACGGTGACGAGTGGGGAGCCTGCGTTCTGCACCCAGCTGTCGAACAATTCTTTGATGTCGATGGTGGGGAAATCACGTGCGTACGTGAAGTCTTCATCGACCGCCTGTTGGAAAGCTTCATACATGGCCTTGGGAGTACCGATACCGTAGGCGCTAGGAAAACAAAGGTGAAGAAGAATGTTACTAATTTATAGTTAAAAGTGTTGTAAATCTTTACTTTTAATAATAATGATAATTCGTCGCACAATGACTGCTAATATGGTGATACCTCATGACAAGAATCTCGTGAAAACTGTGAAAGATAATAAACTAAAAGATAATAAATCTTAATTTGGCTCACGAGGTTGTTGACTTGTGGATACAGCCGTCGTCATTGTGCCAATATACGTGACGGCCAATAATTTAATAGCCAAGAGCCTAAACCGACACCTGAGGAGTCTCTCATGCAGTTTTTATGTAGTTTCACTTACTTGTTTCTCAAGTAATATCTGAGGGCATTTCTGAAGGTTCTAAAACCAACGAAGTGCTCCAACATCTTAAGGACGGAAGCTCCCTTAGCGTAGCTGGTGGTACTAAAGTGGGCACTGATGGATGGGTTGCTGGAGACGCCAGTCCAGTTCATAGGCTGAGCGCCAGCACCAGCGTCATGGTTGAGAGCACTGTGTACGTAGTCTACCACGAACTGGTCATCTAATTCTAAGCTGGGATCGGCCTGCAACAAAACAATTTGATTTAAAAATCATAAAATTTTTAATTACTCTAACTAAATTAAAAAAAAATATATTATTTCGTGTTGCCAGTGATGACGTATGCCTCGGAAATGTGGTCGCTTACAATGGGCCTCATTAGAAGGCCTAAAGTCACCTAAAGGAACATGAAACGAGCTATGCTCGGAGTTTCCCTGCGTGAACACATCAGAAATGAAGAGATCCGCATGAGAACCAAGGTTACCAACATAGCCCGAAGAATAGCCAAACTTAAGTGGCAGTAGACAGGGCACATTGCTCGCAGAACAGGTGGTCGATAGGGATGAAAAGTTTTGGTGTGGCGACCACGTGCCCGAAGACGCAGCGTTGAAGGGTCTCCACAAGGTGGACCGTTGACCTAGTTAGGGTCGCGGGAATCACATAGGACCGGTCGTTATGGCGACACTTGGGGAGGCTATGACCAACAGTGGATGTCTTTCGGCTGAAATGATGATGGTGATGATAAAAAAATTGACAGTGTTTTGTTAATATATTTTCGTAAAATTTTTTGAATGTGTCAAAATGGAGTCCAGTCGAAATCAGAGCGCGTGCGCGAGAGTTTTTTGTTTCTTTTTCAGGAGAGAGCGGGGTTGCAGGTACGGGGCGCGGGTGGTAAGACGCTACCATTAGGTTGGTGGCCATGTATTGCCAACCTAACAACGATGTTAAGAAATGGCCAAACTACATCAGTTAATTATTTAACAGTACAAAATAATTTATTAACTTACCCAGTGAGCAGCGAAATATTCGAAGAAGCTAGCGAAGGACTCGTTAAGCCAGAGGTTACTCCACCAGAAGCAGGTGACCAGGTTACCAAACCACTTGTGTCCAAGCTCATGAGCCATAATAGTAGCAATGAAGATCTTGCTGTTCAAGTTAGTGTTTGCCGGATCATACAACAGGTACGCCTCTCTAAAACACAACGGATTTTTTTATTATTATTTATTTCACAAAAAGTGCTCTGAACAGTAATATACATGATGGAACACAAAAGTTTTAGCAGCTGGAGCCGAATAGGAGGAATCTGTACTTCGGCTTACAGCGCCAACCCCCGCGCGTAACGTTCCGTTATACATAATCATCTTTCTGCCTTTGTCCCGTTATTTGGGGTCGGGTTAGCATTATAAAATACCTAAAAATAAGGTGTACTCTAATATAGCTCTCCTCTGTTCCTCTCTTATGGACATTGTGATTGTGATATTTCAACAGAAATATTCGTAAGATAAAATTATTTATAAATATCGTTGCATATCGAGAATGAGTAGGCAACTTAAACTGACCTCTTACAGTGCGTTTCAAATAGGAATAGGAAAATCCATGACCTCTATCTATCAACTATTACATGAAAATTACGGTTTGCAAAGCATATTTGTGTATGATGTTAGAAACAATTCGCCTTCTTTTTCCATTCGCCACTACACAGGCACTTCACACAGTGATGCAGAGAGAAAAAAGTTTAATCTGAAAACAGAGTAAACTTTTTTCGTTCATGACTCGTAAATAAATTTAAATTAAAAAATATATCTTGTTCTCACACGCTGCCTGATTCGATTTGACAGCTATGACGTCACAACATGGCGTTAAATTGATCCTATTCTTATTTTAATCGCTTAGTACACATTGTAATTAAACTATACAAGGTCCCAGATAAAAGTGGAATAAAGTACATTGACCTATTTTTAACTTGTTGTGAGTGTTTTTTTAACCCTTTAAAGTTAAAAAATTGGCGTCATTTAGAATCATGATTAAATTTGCAAGACTTCTATTGTTATACTTTTTTGAATTTTTAAATTTATTAGTAAATTATGTTCATGAAAAATACCAGATTTTCAGAGGTCTTTACCAGATTAGTTTTACACTAATTTATAAATTGATTTCAATAGAAGCCTAAGTAATATCCACAAGATGCTGTGTTTCCAAAATATCTAATGAAGAATGTGTCGTCGTCATAATCGCGTAAGAGCGGTTGTATGAGAAACAGTGAAAATGTATGTCAATTGGATAAGGGGAAGTACTTAAGAATGTCAACAAATGTAGGAGGGTCAATGGCCATTATTCCACGTTTAGGTATCTGGCGCTTACCTAAGAATATAAATTCGACTTAAACATACCTGTAGTTGACCATTCCCCAGTTTTCCATAGCACCGGAGGGGAAGTCAGGAAGAGCAATATGATCATTCTTCATCAAGTTTACACCTCCCATCTCATGGTACTGGATGCCGAAGTAATCGTCCAATTCATTGGTGATCTGAAGACCGATCTCGGCCGCATATTGGTGTTGGGCTGTGACTCCTTGGCGGGAAATGATCTTGAAGGGTTTGGCAGCGGTGCTGGTTTGATTAGTAGCGGCAAAGTCACTCACGTGGAAAGCGACCAGGTAAGCTGATATGATTGGAGTAGGTAAGAAAGTTTCGCGAACACGATTCCCAGTTCTGTTAAAGAAAACAAAATTTTTAAATTACATAATTTCATGCAGAACTTTCGGATAATGCCTTTACAAAAAAAATGCGTATGATGAAACAAATGAACAAAATCTTGCTTTTTTTGGTTTAATTATTTTTGATTGACTTTTTTTTAGTGTTCCGTACCTCAAAGGGAAAAAACAGAAACCTTATAGGATCACTTTGTTGTCCATCTGTCTGTCAAGACCCAAAGATCTCGAGAAAGCGTGGTGGTATCGAATTAAAATTAAAACCTTATACTAAAGTCTATGGTAACGAAAAAAAAAAAATACGGCCGTTTATGTTGCAAAAAACGTGTAATTCGACACTCTCAAGGGAATCAAAATTCATGGGATTCTTCCCGTTGACCTAGAATCCTGAAAGGCATGAAGCAAGGTCTCATAGCACAGTTATAGGAAAAAAATTGAAAACTGTAAATTTGCCGCAGTCGTCGACGACGCGCATTGTTCCACGCGCGCTTCAGGGAGATGTCAGTAAATCGTAGGGACCCAGCAGGGTTGAAATCTACTGGGGCCATGGGTAGTGTGAAAACGAAACCCGGGGCCCTGGGACGAAGGCAACGAAGAAACAGGATTGGGTTTTTAGTCAGTAAAAAAAAAACCATATTACAAAAAACTGGGCAGGTGCGAGTGGGACTCGCGCACTGAGTGTTCTGTAAAAACTTACCTACTCTTATTGTATACCCTATTCAATGTGGAAATTGAACTGTTTTCAACAGTTCAATATCCAAATTGAGTTAGAAAGATTTTTCCGAATCTCAAAAAAAGTTTTTTTTTTGTGACGTATCTACAAATTTACAGTTTTCTAATTTTTTTCTATACTTGTGCTATTACACCTTGCTTCATGCCAAATTTCAGGATTCTAGGTCAACGAAAAGTACCCTATGAATTTTGATTCCCTTCAGAGTGTCGAAATATACGTTTTTTTTGCGACATAAACGGCTGTATCTTTTTTTCCAAGAACTCAGAAGTTTTATTTTTTCACAGCATCAAGGGACAGCGGACTTGAGTATATGGTGTTAATTTCAACTCGATACCTCCAATCGTTCCCAAGATAAAAAGTCTTGACAGACAGACAGACGAACGGACAACAAAGTGATCCTATAAGAGTTCCGTTTTTTTCCTTTTGAGGTACGGAACCGAAAAAACTATATTTATATCTCCTAAACTCTTCAAAAAAACTGCAGTCTGTACCGTAAGCATAGGTAGTACCTAAATCATGCAAATGTAGCATCGAGTGCCATCTAACTAAAGATTTATAGGTACTCGTATTTATAGGTACTCATACTTATAGGTACTCATATTTATAGGTACTCATACTTATAGGTACTCATATTTATAGGTACTCGTATTTATAGGTACTCATATTTATAGGTACTCATATTTATAGGTACTCGTATTTATAGGTACTCATATTTATAGGTACTCGTATTTATAGGTACTCATACTTATAGGTACTCGTGTTTATAGGTACTCATATTTATAGGTACTCGTACTTATAGGTACTCATATTTATAGGTACTCGTATTTATAGGTACTCATATTTATAGGTACTCATATTTATAGGTACTCGTATTTATAGGTACTCGTATTTATAGGTACTCATACTTATAGGTACTCATATTTATAGGTACTCGTATTTATAGGTACTCATATTTATAGGTACTCATATTTATAGGTACTCATACTTATAGGTACTCATATTTATAGGTACTCGTACTTATAGGTACTCATATTTATAGGTACTCGTATTTATAGGTACTCGTATTTATAGGTACTCATACTTATAGGTACTCATATTTATAGGTACTCGTACTTATAGGTACTCATATTTATAGGTACTCGTATTTATAGGTACTCATATTTATAGGTACTCATATTTATAGGTACTCATACTTATAGGTACTCATATTTATAGGTACTCATATTTATAGGTACTCGTATTTATAGGTACTCATATTTATAGGTACTCGTATTTATAGGTACTCATACTTATAGGTACTCATATTTATAGGTACTCGTATTTATAGGTACTCATATTTATAGGTACTCGTATTTATAGGTACTCATACTTATAGGTACTCATATTTATAGGTACTCGTACTTATTCCTCTTTAACAACAGATAGTCGCAAGACGGCATTCCGATGAATGCGAGACGAGACACGACCAGTCATTGTGGCTACGCTTGGAGGAAGCCTATGTCCAACAGTGAACGTCTTCCGACTGAAATAATGATGATAAAGTAAAGCACAATTAGCTGACTCACTGCTGTGAGCTGGCGATGTCCATGTTGGAGTATGTCTGTCCAAGAGTACTGTCACGGGTGATGGAGATTATGTAGCGAGACTTGAATTGGGGCTCATCGAAGCACGGGAATGCTTTTCTGGCATGGAACGGCTGGAATTGAGTAGTAGCGTACCACCTGCAAAAGAATAAACAAATAAAAAAATATTCAAGTAAAGAGTAAAATTATAATTTACATTTATTACAATCGAGGAGAGCAGTGGTGGCCGAGTGGTAACGGCCCCGGATTACGAGTTGCGGGTTAAACCCAGCCAGGCGCATTACTTTGTGTAATTTATTTCATCACCACTCCTCTCAAAACGGTGAAGGAAAACATCGTGAGGAAACCGGCATGTTGACATCCACCAAACCGCATTGGGCCGGCGTAGTGTAGCGTAGCCCATTCCCTCTACTAGAGAGGAGGCCTGAGTCCCAACAGTGGGAACATCGGCAGATAAACAATGGAGGAAAATCTAATTCTAACTATAATCCAGCCTGTTCTAATTTTATGATAGGTACTTGTGTTTCAAGCCATCAATTTAAATCAAACATTTAAAATTATAATACAACATTAAATTTATTAAAAGCTGTATTAAAATGAAGACGATATATAATTTTCTATGTCTATACAAGTATTTGGGTATCTTTATTGTTCTAAAAATAGATTATATAAGGTAAATTTTATTATGTTTAAATAAATAACAGAATAAAATTAAAGTGGATAAAGTGGAGACTTTATTCAATTGGGTAAAAAAAACTCATATTGGAAAACTTATTTTAAAATTTATAGTAAATTTTCCTTGTCTGTGCAGTATTGTGTTTTGTCAAATATTCCTAAACTACTAAATTACACCAATTATAACGTAATCTACAAATCCAACAGTTATTACGGTATGTAAAAATTTTATTTAACCTTGATTTTTCTTCTATTCGATAATTGTATAATCATTGTACTTATTACGAATAATTTAATAGGCAGCCCCTCTAGCCAAGGTACGACCGTTTCGTTTCGATTTTCTTTTCGTTGATCGCCTCGAGTCGGCCACGCCTCCTTTTCCTTTGTTCTGACCACGTGACTGAGCGTTGAAATGACGTCAGAACAAAGGAGGCGATCGACGAAAAGAGAATCGAAACGAAACGGTTGTAACTTGGCTAGGGGGGCTGATAACTAAACGACAGGACATTGGTAACTTAGTTTTTTTTTTAATCTTACCTCAGTTGTTCACCAACATAATAGTAACCCCTGTAGAAGCCTCGATCAATCGGGTTCGTGTTAATTCTTCCATTGTAACGGACCGTGATAGTGTAGTTACCCTTAAGAATATAAGCTGGGAAGTTGATGCTTAAAGTCTCTAAGTAAGAATCGGTGCTGAAAGGGTTCCCTGGATAAAGATTCACAGCCTGGTTATTTGTGTTGTTGAGGACAGAAACACCTGTGATATTAACCACATTTTGGTGGAATATAATCTGATTGAGATTGTCTTCGTTTACCTGGAGAGAAAGAAAATTGTTTATTAATAAACACAGCATTAGATGGCACTGTTGGCGCAGTGGTTAAGCGTTTGACTGCTGTGCGTGTCGCGAGTTCGATTCCCGCACAGCACAAATATTTGTATAGCTTACAGATAAGTTACGTTAAGTTGATACAGGAACCTTCACGACCCTCAGTAATGAGGAATATGACTCGAGAAGGAGGAGGGCAGATAAGTGTTTCGGGTCTGGGTGTCTTGTGTATGTTAGTTTAAATGTTTTTGAGCGCACCCACAATACAGATTTAATCCCTAGTGTGGGGCAAAATTTAAAAAAAATATTATAAACTAGCTATTGTCCGCAGCTTCGCCTGCGTACATAAAATATAGCCAAGGTGACTTAGGAATGAAGCAGCTTTCTATCGGTGAAAAAAAATTAGCAATAGAACCAGTACTTTCTGAGATTACCTCCTACAAACAAAAAAAAACTTTACCTCTTTTTAATATTAGTCTAGATTGTTAGACTTATGCTGACCAGTCTAACAATATTAGGTGGGTGGGAGTTAAAGCCCGGTTTACACTATTGTGTTGTGTCGTGTCGTGGCGCCTTTTGACGTACTTGATTGGCTACAAAACTCATTATGATATGACGTTATATTAGTTTAGATAATTATTTCATCAGCAGCCCACAAATATCTATTAGGTGAAATAGAAGATCTATTAGGTTATTAATTACTTGCACACGCTGGAAGACTGTTCAGCGTGGGCCACCGAACGACAAGTCCTGGTCGCCAGGATCGGGCGAGATCTGTCTCTGCCAGCAGTATTGAGGGCTATTCTGGCGGAGTCAGAAAACTGGAGGGAAGTTGCTTCCTTCTGTGAGACCGTGATGGTCCAGAAAGAGGCCGCTGAGCGAGATCGTGAAAGAGCCGATCCCACTCGGACAAGAAGGCGTTGGGGAGGCAACCACCCTGATGCTTAACACGCCGAAACCCTGTTTACAGCATTCAATACAAGTGGGACTATGGAACCACGGGCGCTCAGAGTGGGGACTCTGCTCGCCCATCGAGTGATTCCAGGGAAGACGGTGGCACAGTGATCACGTGCTGCCGTACACAGTGAGGTTCAGGGGAGACCGTTATACAGTCTCTTCAGGGATGTGCCAAATCAGGCGTTGCACAGAGGGGGTTCCGAATAGGTCTTTTGCGAGGTATCGGGGCCCTTTCTACGTGTTGATGGTGCCGCAGTCCGGGCGACAACAAAAAAGAAAAAGGTTATTAATTACTTGGTTTTTGTTTTCTTTGTTACTTGACTACTTTTGACTTCGATCTCGTCTGGTGATCGCCTATGCATGAAGTCTCAGATGGAACAAGCATTTATTATAAAAGGAACTCACTCTGCGAGTAGCTGGCGTGATATGCCAGTGATTCAGGCACCCGCCACTCATACATGAGGTTGCGGGTTCAAAACCGGATAAGTACCAATATGAGTTTTTCAACTCATATGTACTTTTCTAAGTTCATCTAGAAGGTTACCTCGAAAAGCACGTAAGGAAGTTGGTACCAGTTTTACCCAGCATTCTTAGATGTTAGAATTTTGAAAAATTAATAATATTTTTCTATACAATTCTATGATAGTTGTAATTATTCTTAGTTTTCTTGCGTTTTTTTTTTTTATATAGCCTCTTTTTTATTGAGAATATGAGAACACTCTAGACTCCACGAACTCTTAGATTGATTCCGCGCCAGGCCTTGGTATAGGCCGTAGTCCGGAGCGAGGAGGAGTGGCAGGCGGTCGCCTCTTTCTGTGAAGCAGTAATGTTAGCAAAGGAGGAGACACCACGTGCACGCGTGACGGAGCTGCCCTAACGCCCCATCTGCCGGGATCCTGAACCAGATTTCCGGCCACCGTAGGCGCAGGCTTGCGGACGGCGAGCAATGGGTAGCTCGCCGTCCGACAGTCCGGTAACCGTCCGGACTAAGCCCAAGTCGTCGACGATGCCTACTGTTCCACGTGCGCCTCAAGGAGATGTTAGCAAATCGTAAGGGCCCAGCATGGTCGAGCCTACTAGGGCCAAAGGTCTGCTTCTGAAAGGAAGACTCGGCCCTGGTATGAAAGGCAACGAAGGGACAGGAGTAGGTTTTTAGTCAGTAAAATTCTGACATACCCTCGCACTCCGCCCAAGAGCGAGGGATGTCATTGGATGATTTTCCCACCGAAAAAAAAAGCAATTATTATTTACCTATATAAAATATTACTTAGTCATGCATAATTGAGTCTGTATTAGTGTCGATATATGATAATACTATCGATAATTACGATAGCACTCGTATATCATCGAATTGCGATTTTATCAGTACAGCACTGTTCGATAAAAATTGTCGAAACCATTTACGTAAATTTAAATTACAATTAGATTCAACAATGCTGTCAACGGATGATAACGTGACGCTATTTTATTTTTAATAATAATAAATCTTTGAAAAATAATATGAAAATAATAATAAATCTTAATAGCAGTGGTGGTCCAGTGGTTACTACTCCGAATTACAAGTTGTAGGTCGCGGGTTCAAACCTAGCCAGGCGCATTACATTGTGTAATCTATTTCATCACCGCTGCTATCAAAACGGTGAAGGAAAACGTCGTGAGGAAACCGACATGTCCTAGAACCAAAAATTCGAGCCCACGTGGTGTATTACGGCCCATTTTCTATCCTAGAGAGGAGGCCTGAGTCCCAACAGTGGAAAAATTACAAGGCCGACAATGCTAATAATAATAAAAAATATTACAAAAACCGGTACAAGTACAAAAAAAAGTACAAGTTAACTTAAGTACTAAGTACATCATGGCCACGTAACGTTTTCTAAACATAATTTGAATTTCTATACAGGGTTGAAAATACATAATAGTACTGATTTTTCTTGCCCAACTGTATTTGAGTAATAGAGCAGTAAGACTTACATTTATCTAAGTAGGTATATTGTTGATAAAACTACCTCTAACGGTAGTTCAACTGAGACTTATCTATAAACTAACTAACCTGGCGAACTTTGTACCGCATAACAGTCAATGAATTCATTGACCAAAGTATAGGATGATTAAAATCAATATATTTGACAGTTGTTGACATTTGCTGCTATTCGGGGCGGAGAAGAATACCTCAAAGCAAAGATCTTTAAGATCAGTCTAGCTGTTCTTGAGTTATAACAAGTATAACTATACTAGACTTTTTTGTGTTTATACATTTCGCTAGATACGTAATAACAATCATCTCTTAATAACCAATCTGTCAATAACTGCGGATGAAAATTTAATAATTTTCGAGCAAACTAATGTTTCATAACCGAATATCCGATAACTCTATGTCTTTAACTGGCCATCAAAAGAAATTCGCAACCTATAAAATTAAAATGGCAGCCATGATACTACTTTTATTGTAAAGCTGGACAGTGACCTCCCAAAAAAAAACCTTTTTTGCTCAATCAATATTTGGTATATTAAGAACCTACACAATAGGTTTTTTTAAAGTGGGGTATCATCGACTTATCTCGCCTAGGGCGGAGCGCTATGGCGTGTCAGACTTTCACTGACGAAACCCATACCCATATTCCTTTTTTGCCTTGCGTTCCAGGACTCCAGATTTTCTTTTAGGAAGTCAACCCATGGCCCCAGTAGGTTTCGGCCCCTACGGCAGTAAAAGCTGGCTCTTTAAGGCAACCTACATACAATGCGTTCCAAATAAGAATAGGATCGATTGCCATGTTGCGTCGTCACGTCATACTGTCAAATCGAAGAATTATTATGGTGAACAAAACAAGAAAATTTTAAAATTTAATTTATTTACTAACTATGAACGAAAAAAGTCTAATCAGAATCCAGTTTTTTAATTTTCTTAATTTCTGAGTTCTTCAATTTTGCCCGATTTCTTGCGATTTGACAAGATGGCAATCGATCCTATTCTTATTTGGAACGCATTGTACGTGAAAATGCAAAAGTTACAAGTTGATTCCAAATTATACTTACAACAACGTTCATCTGTACAACTCCAGTGAATAAAGCTGTGTTTAGGTTCACGTCAAGGTCAACATTCACATCAGTAGGATACACAGTTTCTCGAAGACGATATTTTTCTAAGTCTACTTCCGAGTCGCTATTGAGGAACTCTAAGTTTGACCTAAAGTCCTCCTGAGGTATGGCAGCGATAAATCCCAGTAGAAAACAGAGGACAATCGGAAGCAACATGTTGGTACCTACGAAAAAAAATTCACATAATTGGGCTGATCGAAAGTTGGGTCAAGTTAGTTTAAGTTGGTTCAAGTTGGGTCAAGTTGGGTCAAGTTGGGTCAAGTTGGGTCAAGTTGGGTCAAGTTGGGTCAAGTTGGTTCAACAGTTTTATTGCTCATTTATTTTTACGCGTTTGAACACTTCCGCAACGGACGATAAGCGATGATGGAGCAGGCTTGCCAAGAAGTAACCTATAGCTTTTACCTTTTTAGTTCTTTAAGTCATGAGTGAATAGATAACAGCTGTTAGGAAATAGATTCCGGCAAGTAATTCCACTCCTTAGTGCCTACGCACAATAAAAGTGTTTCTAAAACAATTTGTGCGTTTTGGTAGGGATGTCCCTGCGCAGGTAGTGCTTTGCCGTATGTCTAGTGGTCCAATAACGAAACGGTCAAACCTAAAGCTCTTGTTTATTGAAAAGAAACTTTCATATTGATTTATTTCAGTGTGAAGTCCACTAAATCTGTGTCTTCTAAGTTCAGGACAAAATTCATGTTTTTTTTTTTATTAGAAATAAAAATTTCTAAAAGTAAATTAAAATCCTTGAACATTAAAAGGTGAATTTCCGAAACTAGTAATTTAGGGGGAATTTATCTTTATCACGTATAGTCATCGCAATTTTGTTCCATATCTCGCCTAATCAGAAGGGATTGGCTAAGCTACTTTATCAATTAATATACTAAAAAATTGACTTACCCATAGCTGCCTCGGACGGTACCAAACGAGCGACTAGAGAGGTATAGTTCAAATATTATATATTTATCAATAATTATTTACTTATCTTTATGTACCTACCATTAATATTTTCGATGAAGAGCGTTTAATCAAAAGCGTGTCTGAAATCCAGCTATCGCGTAATCAGCAGATAAGGATTTTTTTTGTTTTTTCGTGAATTTGATATGTAATTGTTCACTACAGCTTACTCATTTCAAGAATACAGTTATATTTTAATATCCTGCAAAATATGAACTTACCAAAAACCACATATCGACAGCGGAAAGTTAAAATCGCTTAACCACCACTTTGGTCGAAAATAAGTTATACACATTTATCTTATTTCACTTAAAATAAGTCATAAAACTTATTTTCGGTCAAAGTGGCGTTTAAGCGATTTTACCTTTCTACTGTCGATAACATACTCTCACCACTCGACTTTCCACCAAAACAGTCGCAGGCGCTTACGACTGAACAAAAAAAACATTTTGACATTTGAAAATCAATCCCTAAGAAAATAACAAGGAGTGATGGAACCGTTGACGCAAAGGTTGAGCGATTGGCTGCGGCGCTGCATGACTTGGGTTCGATTCCCGCCCGGAACAAATATTTATGTAGTCTACAAATAGGTGCTACGGATCTGGGTTTGTGGACGCACCCACGATACAATACTAATTCCTAGTGTGTGACAACGTTTTTAAAAAATAAAGATACTACGTGTTTAAAAAATAATTTTAATATGATCAGATTAACAAGACTCTTGGCCTTAATACTTGTTAATGAACACGTCTTTCCGCATTTTCTAAAAATCAACCCTTAGAGGGCTGAAAAGGGGTCGCCAAATCATGTTTGAGTTTTGTTTATCAATCACACCTCAACGATAAGTAAAACTTGGCATACTTGATAGAAACCTTTTGTTTTTTTTTTTTGTAGGTGGGAAAATCATCTGATGATATCCCGGGGCGTGTCAAACTTTTACTGACTATAGAGACCTGGATGAGGAATTTACTTTTTATCCCGGAATAATGTGATAACACTTTCTACGAGGGCGAAGTAAATATTGAAATTCATTAAAGACATGAAAAGTAATGGCAGAAATCAATAAAAAAATTAAGTTGACGACATCCAACAGTGATTAATTTAATTGAATTGAATGAGAACAAGCATGAAGTATGCTATAATATTCCAACAACTATCACATAACGCCATCTAGTCCCAAACTAAGCAGAGCTTGTGCTATGAGTACTAGACTACTGATAAACATATTGATATATTTCTAAATCATCATCATCATCATTTCAGCCGAAAGACGTCCACTGTTCGACATAGGCCCCCATCCCCCATCCCCCAATTTACCGGTCCTGTGCGTCTCACATCCATCGGATTCCCGCGACCCTCGCGGTCATTGGTCCACTTTGTGGGAGGCCTTCCAACGCTGCGTTTTCCGGTACGTGGTCGCCACTCCAGAATCTTTCGTCCCGATCGACCATCTGCTCTGCGAGCAATGTGCCCTGCCCACTGCCACTTAAGTTTTTCAATTCTTTGGGCTATGTCTGTAACCTTGGTTCTCCTGCGGATATCTTCATTTCTGATGTGATCATGCAAGGAAACATCGAGAGTAGTCCATTGAGTGACTTTAAGCCTTCTGATGAGGTGCATTGCAGTCTCTCCAATGGTGCCAGATTGACTATCGGTACATCGAAGTGCTGAAGTGTTTATACAAAAACGCCACCATGTCAGTCCGACTTCAGGACCAGACCTCGAAACCTGTCCTCTTGCAGCGGGATGTAAGGCAGGGAGACGTAATTTCTCTGAAACTGTTCACGGCCGCAATGGAAGATGCCTTCAAGGTACTGGAATTGAGAGGGCTAGGCATTAATATCAATGGCGAGTACATTACTCACTATCGGTTTGCCGACGACATAGTAGTCATGGCTCAGACTACGGAGGAGCTCAGAACAAGAGTTCAGTAGAGCTTACAAAACAGTGGGATATCAAATGAACACAGACGAGAGAGAAATTCATGGTAAACATCCATGCACCACCCACTCCTATTAAGATCGGAGATACTCGAAGTTGTGGACGACTACGTCTACCTGGGAAAGACGGTCTAGTTGGGTAGTTCTAACTTCGAGAAAGAGGTCAATCGTCGAATACGACTCGGCTGGGCAGCCTTCGGGAAGCTGCGCGTTATCTTCTCGTCCAATATACCACAGTTTCTCAAGACGAAAGTCTATGACAAGTGCGTGTTGCCAGTGATGACCTATGGCTCCGAAAGGTGGTCGCTTACAATAGGCCTCATGAGAAGACTTCAAGTCACCCAAAGGGCAATGGAAAGGGCTGTGCTCGGAGTTTCCTTGCTTGATCGAATCAGGAAAGAGGATATCCGCAGGAGAACCAAGGTTACCGACATAGCACGAAGAGTCGCGAAACTTAAGTGGCAATGGGCAGGGCACATTGCTCGCAGAATGGATGGCCATTGGGGCCGAAAGGTTCTGGAATGGCAACCACGCACCGGAAGACGTAGCGTTAGAAGGCCTCCTATAAGGTGGACTTGGTAACGGTTGCTGGAGTCCGATGGATGCGAGACGCACAGGACCGGTTATTATGGCTACACTTGGGGGAGGCCTATGTCCAGCAGTGGACGTCTTTCGGCTGAAGTGATGATGAGTGACGAGTAACATAACGCCGATTGCTCTTCCATACAAATTGCCCCAATCTGCACCAAGGATCCATTTTGTGATGAACCATTGTACTTATTTCATTTCAAGCGTTCATTTCACTTGTATGACTTAAACTTAGATTGTTGTTTTTTCTTAATTTCTATAAGTTTTGATTGGATTTTAAATTTGTTGCAACTAAAGGTGCAAAACCTTACATTTAGTAATAATTTCAGGTTGATATTTTGATACAGATATTCACTGTATATTTGTTGATCAGTTAGTGTGTGACCTTATCGCTATCAATGATAAGATCGCCATTATTTCCATTGAATTAGCTATATTGTACAAGAATCATGTTACAACTTTGGTGTACCATAAAATATGTATATTGTATGTACATACATTTGAATGAGTATCTGTGTAAATTGTTTCGCGGCTACTCTGCGAAAATCATCACTCTGCTCAGCTTAAGGATACATGATGACCAAGTGACCGTGAGATATTATTACTACCTCCACTTTGGTCATCATTTCTGCGGTCTTCGACGAAACAAATTTTTCTATAATAATTATGTATGTATTTAGAAATATTTAAGTATGTTTATCAGTTGTCTAGTACTCATAACACAAGCTCTGGTTAGCTTGGGACTAGATGGCGTTGTGTGATAGTTGTGTGAATATTATATTATATTATTTTTATTATTAAACAATACATTCCAGGGCCTAAGTTAAGCTACATTAATACTGACAAATGTCTGATTTGAGTGCAGGTCAAATCTGTGTTTTTTTACTCAAAAGATCATCTCAGATACTAATCTGCATAGTTATCATGATTTGACCATTACATGTTTATTGTATGAACTTCAACAGATACTTTGACCTTTGAGTTTATTTCTTCTTTTTTTAAAAAGAAAAAAAAAACGTTTTTTGTTCGCTTATGTAAGTTTGTACGGATCCCTCAGGGCGCGAGTCCGACTCGCACTTCATCATCATCATCATTTCAGCCGAAAGACGTCCACTGTTGTACATAGGTCTCCCCCAAATGTCGCCACAATGGCCGGTCCTGTGCGTCTCGCATCCATCGGATTTCCACGACCCTCACCAGGTCATCGGTCCACCTTGTGGGAGGCCTTCCAACGCTGCGTCTTCCGGTACGGTTCTGCGAGCAATGTGCCTTGTCCACTGCCACTTAAGTTTGGCGATTCTTATGGGCTGTCTGTAACCTTGGTTCTGCTGCGGATATCTTCATTTCTAATGCGATCACGCAAGGAAACTCCGAGCATAGCCTTTTCTGTTGCCCTTTGAGTGACTTTAAGCCTTCTGATAAGGCCCATTGTAAGCGACCACGTTCGACTCGCACTTGCCCAGTTTGTAATTAATAATGTCATTGAGATTGATTATATTAAGGATTTTATTAACGATACATTAAAATAGATATCACTGACAAAAAAAACACCCAGAGCGTACAAAATCATGTACAGGGGCTCTTATCATGACGTGTTAAATGTCAGATGTGCTAGCGAGAACGAGAGATGGAGCTATATACACTATATAGCTCTATATACACTATTTAGCCCTTTAACAATTCAGTTTATTCGCAAACAATATAGACCGCCGTCCTTCCGTCCTCGCCGCCGAGGCCCGCCGCGACAACCCCGTCAACGTCCACCCCGTCTCTTGCTCGAGCCAGCCCGCCCCATTGAGCCATAGTTTTAAAATTCCCCTTTAATAATAATAATATCTTATTCATTCCAGCCTGTCCTTTGCTGAAAGCGACGCCCTAAGCCGAGGTCCGTACCCCACAGGGGGTGCCCTTAGCGTGTAGTCGCTTAGTTTTTAAGTTTAGTTAAGTAAGCCCTGGCTGGATTCTTGAATCGAGGCCGCCATAGGCAAGTCCGGTTAAGCAGCCGACAACCCTAGGTTGACCTGCGAGAGGCCAAAAAAAAAGCAATTCAGTTTAGATTGTCAAATGCATCGCATTAGGATCCCGCGGTAGTTCCTCTGGTCGATATTTATGCGACACGACACATCGATGTTATTTTTATTTTTTGCAAAATCTTTTAGACTGTAACTGCTTGGAACTTAGCTACCATCAAATAGTAAATCAGCCTTAAGGTAGACTTAAGTTTGTACTTACATACGTTACTAATTATGTAGTTTTAGTTTATTTTCCTACAGTTACATAATTATGTGTCACGGGCTCTTTGGACATCAGTCCAAAGAGCCCGTTTTTTTAGAGTCATCAAGAGATCAAGACACAAATCTTGCTACATTACTCAAATTTAATAATAATAATAATAATTTATTTTCAACTAATTAAAATTAAACTAGCTTTATGCATCGCGTAATGTTCTGATTATTTTAACGTCTGAAGACGTCAGACGTCATTTACGTATTTATTATAACTTTTTAACCACCATTATCAAATCAAGTATAAACTTTTTTTTTTGGAGTTGTATATTAATTGCTTGTTGACACTGGCAATAGTTATCTCTATATAATGCCATCGTCTTTATTTTATGGGCAATATTAATAATATAATAATAATAATAATTCTTTATTTCAGATAACTAAGATCCAATATATTGTCCACAATTTAAATTTTTAAATCGATTTGTTTTTTACTTGACCTACGTCTATTTCTTCACAATCAATTAAAAGTACTGATATCATTCGTTAACCTGCTAACGTGTTTATAACAGGAACATTTTATAATTTAATTTTGTCGGTGCATAATCATAATCCAATAATCCAGATTATTCAACAATCGGGCAGGAAAAAAACAACTCAATTATACAGCTTTATTAAAACATATAAAAATATATTTTATTCAACAAATTTTCTTACACAAATACACTATATTAAATATTACCTATTCATGATATTAAAAAGTTTAAATAAGAATAATTAGGCCATATTTATGACAAGCGTCACGATTAAGGTGATGATGCTAAGAGAAGCAAGGTTCGCTGAATCAGCTTCGGGGGTAGTACTTGGCTCAGTTGTAGAAGGCTCTGTAACTTCTGGCGTAGTTGGAGTCGTCGTAGGAGCATCTGTGGATTCTTCTGTCGATGTAACAGTAGATGTGATTTCCTCTGTCGGTATAGGAACTGTGACTGTGGTTACTGGTGTCGTTGTTGTTTCAGTTGTTGTTGGTGGAGAAGGATTTAAGTAATCATCGAATCCTGCTTCGAAATATTCATTGAACTCCGGCACTCTTCTGTCGTAAAATTCGAAATTAGTACGGGCAGTAGCGATACCATTCTTAGCGGCATTGACGGCTGAATCTCCAAGAACTTCTGCGTTTGCATTCACCCAATTTTCGATCTAGAAATAGTTAAGGAGAATTAGTATTTTCTCTTGGAATTTTTTATCTACATTTCTTATTCGACTCTTCTGGTGATGGTCTTTGGCATTGTTCTTTCTTTTCTAAGTATTTTATGTGTGTATAATAAATAAATAAGATTATATAGACTCTGTCAGGACTTGTATACATATTATCCGAAAGAGACACGGCGGGCCTGGAATGCAAAAGGCAACAAAAAAAAAATTTGTGGATGTTTGTGTCGGTAAAAATTTGACACTCTCTCACTCCAACCAGGGCAGAAGAAGATGTTTGATAATATAAACTATGACTGTAAAATATAATAGTAAAAAGTTTACCCCAGTGATTTCTACATCGGTCAATAAACGGCTGGTGATCGAAGACAGCATACTGTTAACAACGCCGCTGTAATATAAAAAAGCAATTAACAAACAGGATAGCAAGCATGATAGCGACGAAGATCAATTTTTTTTTTAATATTCCTCTACTATCACATTACGCCGCCTAGACCCAAACTAAGCAGAATTTGTGGTATGAGTACCTACTAGACAACTGATAAACCTACTTAAATATATTATTTCTAAAGGATCTCTATTGTGTGGTAAACGAAAATAATTATTACGGCATACTAATCTTATTTCATGGAGGTTTATTGGATTTCGTGTAGCAACAGAAAGTATACCGAAGCTATTATATATGTTTTTGGAAAGTAAGCATGTTACTGTATTTTTTCGAGAATTTAGTCTTATATTCAGCATTCGAGGTTATGATGCTGGCTCGTATAAAAATAAAACGTAATGTTGCCTAATTTGTACCAGGTAGGGTAATTCTAAAATGAACCGGTACAATTTAGGTGTCACAATCAAGTTAAAGAACCATCTTTAACTCGATTGTGATTACACTCTGTTGTAATATCAAATTCAAAATGGCCACAATTGCGTCATGTTGGTAGTACTGCTTTTTATTGTTGCCAATTCAAAACTAGACATTATCGTTTGAAGCGGTACGAATTACGAGCCGGTCTGATTTCGGCAACACGACCCTATCATCATAGTAACTTAGAATACTAAAGACGTACAAGTACCTTTATTGAAATCGCAAGGCTGATTTTAGTTCATAAATATGAAAGTTTTATTTAAAATGATTAAGGTTATAATAAATTAAGAGAAACTGTAAATATTTTTATATAAAATTCTTATTTTATTGTATTGTTGTTGTTGATTCAAATTTTGTTTGTAGTACTTAGATACATTATTAATAGTTAAAACTTCATGGATAGTAATTTTTATAAAGACATATAACGGTAAGGCTGATTTCAGTTTTTAAGAGGCACTGGATACTCACTTTGATTGTAAAGTACAATTTAGGATGCCTATGTTACAATTAAGGAAACTGATTTCCTAAATTGCACTTATTCAGATATTTTTTCCGTATTTTTTATACTTCCTCGTTTACTAGTAATAAAAATGAACACGAATAGAACAACCGTTTTATTTCTAGTAATAATAATAAGTTATATTTTATTATTTATATTTTTAAATGTTTTTTTTTTTGATATATTTAAAAATGTAATCAATATGTATATAAATTTAATAAATGGAATAATAATAATCGTTTATTTTACAAAGCCAAAATATAATCCTCTTCAGTTATATAGTTTTTGTGATAGCTTATAAAGTTCGTTAACTGGTACAATATAGGCAACCTTCCTATATTTTATTATTATAAGCACCTAATTTCAATGTTACTTGATTTTATTTTTAAATATCTAGTATTTATTTATTTGTGCACACCTACCACAGTGTTGTCTTTTTTAAGCTAAATCTTGAGTGGTAGAGAATGCCATGTTGCATTAAGTCCGCCTATGTACCACTACTGTACATGAAGATTAAATAAATATAAATTATACTTACACCGCTCTAGCAGTTTCAAGGTTATTCTGCAACCATTGGAAGGCTCTCATGGTGTTATATTCGTTGCTAGTAATAGCTGAACTAATAGCAGTGCTTTGGTCCTGAGCTCTGACAATAAAGTTAGTTGGTTCATTACGAACGACATTGGAAAGGAATCTATTCAAGCTGGGCTGATGTTGAGTGCAACCAGCAGCTGTTATCATCACAACCTGCTCGTTAGCTAAGTCTGTGTCGAGGTATTTGCTCCAGAAGAAGTCGTAATCTTCAGCAGTTCCGTAGCGTAGACCATTGCAGTATACCCAAGGACGCATGTTAGGTGGAATGCTATTATAAAAGAAAAAGAGAACATTAGGTATAAAAAAAAAAATATCGAAAATAATCTTATTATTATTGTCAAGTTCTTCTTCGTAATTTCTCAGTTTAATTATATTTTATATTTTTCACGTCTATTATAGATGTTTTATGCATAGATTTTTTAGATTCTTAGGCCTTTTTCTGTGCAATAAAGCTAACGCAATTGTGTCCCTATACATGGACAAGTGCGTGCATATTTTTTTAAGGTGTATTGCGAAAATGTTATATCAACCTGGTTGCAAAATTTGTGTCATGTCGACACAGAAATGTTATTGGCTATCGTAAGTTAATTAATTTTAAGTTTGTGTTTCATCGACATTGGTTTTAACATATTTTTATTAACATATAGATACTATGTAAGTATTCTTTAAAATTAGGTTTATCCTTGTTCAGGTCAGACTTATTTATTATTTTATATCATTTCTGTTCTAGTTTAAGGCCGCACTTATTGCAAACTTGCACTTTATTTTTCTTAATAAGCAATATTGTTAAAAACCTAATATAAACTTACCGCCCACCATTTCTCCAGTTGAGAAAACTCGTTCTGGCTGCATTGATGCATCCCTGGTGCCCGACATTGCAGAGGAAGGTCATCACATGCATGCGCTGGAGGTCATCCATAAACGTACCACCATTCGCCGGTTCCTCATACCCCAAGCGAGCAACAACGGCTGTGCTCAAGTCAAGAATTTCAGCCTAAATGAAGATTAAACAGAAAGAAGTATTGAAAAAAACAGCACTGTATAGAAACATGTCCATCAATTCCCACAACATGGAATACTAAGCTCAAATAACTAAATAAACTCATATAAGTGTTAGATTTTGATACGTAATCAGATTGTATACTCTATTTTTTGTAACCCAGAATATTGTTTGTATTCGATTATTTATTTTATGCTACTGAAACGAATTTATGATTATCTGTGGTAAAGCGGTTGATGTAGCATAATTGCGGGTGGCAGCTTCCTTGTTCAGTTGGCGACCGTTGAGGTCGGACAGACAATTGGTTTCTTGCACTATTGTAACTAGAAACACGTAACCGAGATATTTATAATAATAACATGATTTAAAGAGTCTCCAAGAAGTTTCTTGCACGTTCTTCTCCAAGCGTAGGTCACGTTTGGCAATGTGTAATTAGCATCACTTTTCTGACTAACTGACTTCTTGACATTTCAAAGGATTGTGTATTATACATATTATTTTATACTGATGTGAGCGGCTTTATCGGTCGAATTTATAATTATAATGAACTTACCCTCAATCTAGCAGTTGCTAAATTGTCGTGAGCCAATCTTCTGAGAGCAAAGTTGAATCCAGTTATGGCAGCTAGCCAAGGAGCGTACGCATCCTCGAATTTTAGGAAGGAAAGGATGTTTAACGCTTTCCTGTAGGATAATGTTCCAAATCTAGCCAGCAGGAATACGTCATCGACGATCTAGAAAGAAGACATTATTATCCACTGTTTCAGTAATCAAAAACGAATCCTCAAGTTCTTCGGGCATATCACCCGCGACGAGGATTCGATGGGATGATTGGTGGCGCAAGGGAAAGTCGAGAGCAAAAGATTCTGTGGAAGCTCTACAATACGGTGGATGGACCTCATCAAATCTGTGACATACTGCAACATAACTCCCAAGTTGCTTAACGCAGAGCTGCAATGTTTAAAACTGCCTGCTAATTACTATACTCCTAATAGATTAGGAGTATAGTAATTAGCAGGCAGTTTTATACAAATATATAGTTCTAATAGTAGGCAAAATATATTATTATTAGGGTTCCGTACCACAAAAGGAAAAACCGGAACCCCTATAGGATCACTTTGTTGTCCGTCCGTCTGTCTTTCTGTCTGTCAAGACCCTTTATCTCGGGAATCCGTAGAGGTATCGAGTTGAAATTAAAACCTCATAGTCTACAGTGACTTGACGCTGTGAAAAAATTAAACTTCTAACTGCCATTTATGTTGCAAAAACGTTATTTTGACACTCTCAAGGGAATCAAAATTCATAGGATATTTCCCGTTGTCCTAGAATCCTTAAATTTGGCATGAAGTAATGTCTCACAGCATAAGTAAAGCAAAAAATTGCAAACATTAAAGTTTTAGTTACGTCACAAAAATTACTTTTTTGCGATACCTAAAAATCTTTTGAGACTCAATTCAGAAATTGAACTGTTTTCATAGGTAAGTTTGTACGGAACCCTCAGTGCGTGAGTCCGACTCGCTCTTGCCCGGTTTTTATTATTATGCATGGCGTCGCATAGCGAGAGTGCGACGCCATGCATGTCGCAGGACTCGACCGAGACATAACCACGACCAATCTGTCAAGGGTTCACGACTTAGGGCAGAATTCACCAATAAACTAATCGCGTTTTAACGTTTGGCTCACATAATCGCGTTTAGCCGCTGTCACTAGTGTCACTTATCTATATTTTTCTTTTGTTGTATTTTTACAAGTGACACTAGTGACAGCGGCTAAACGCGATTATGCAAGCCAAACATTAAAACGCGATTAGTTTTATAGGTGAATCCCGCCCTTACAATAAGAAGAATAGTAAACGTACCTGCGCGCGATTGTATTCATGTATCTTCAAACGATCTTCACCCCTGAGAGCCCGAGTGATATAAGCCCACGTAACATCATCGTAATTCACCCTGTAGAAACCTAAAAATATTCATTAGGTTAAAAATCTTTAATAATGCTGATTTTCACAAAGCCATATTATATTTACAAGAAAAAAAAATCAGATAACAAATTCGTAGCTTCATATAACGTTTATCTGAAGAAGCAATATAACCATCGAAATATTTTTAATAATAATAATAATCATTTTATAAAGATCAAATATACCCATTTCCAATCATATAAAATATCACAACCCCTATAACACAATACTAAAATAAAAACAAAATAAAACCCAATCAAATAAATCAAAATCAATAAAACAAGGTTAATAAATACAAATCAATTAGTTAAAATCACATTAAAATCGAAACGTAATAAATGAAACAAAAACTATAATAAAATAAATACTTTCTCTCCGACATTGAAAGCAATCTAATAATCAGACCACAGTCAAGCTCCCGGGTGCAAAAAATGAGACTGTTTATTTATTTATTTATTAATTCTTTATGCACACAAAAGTACAAAGGCGGACTTAATGCCTTAAGGCATTTTCTACAAGTCAACCTTTGGGTGATGCAGAGACAACAGGTGGTAGGTGCGTTAAGCATTAGGTACATTACATTATTATACACATTATATTTTATACAAACATATACTTTCTTAGACACTATAAATACAATATACATAATATATATATGTATATATGTGTGTATGTGTGTATGTATGTATGTGTATGTGTGTTGTTCTTCATTTCGAATCGATGGTTTTCTTTTCTGTCAAAGTATTTGGAATGGCCACCTTTATAGCGTTGTCAGTGGCATATTTAACGTCCTCCAAAGAACAAATGGGGAAAAATTTGATACTATTTGAATTAAAATATATTACCAGACTGTTGTTTGTTGAAAATGATCCATTCTGTTCCAATGTTTGTTTGGTGGACCCACTGTACACCGGTCATAATAGCTGATGGCTTCAGATCGACGAAGTTAGGATCACTCTGCCTTGTCCACGTAATAGGAATGTGCCATGTTTGACTATTGGTCACAGCCTCGCTAGCTTCACGGAAGAAGCGGGACTAGAAAATAAAAATAAAAAATATTTTATCGTTCGTTTTAGTTTCCTGTTTAGCCTGGAAAGAAACCAAAATAGTTCTTAAACGATCTACATTAAGTCTGATTTCTAGAATAAAAAAATATTTCTAGCTAACAGCCATCAAATGCGAGAACTGCTGTGATTTTTTTATTGAATTTGTATCAATAGCAATTAGATCACTTAAATAATGACGCGTCGTCGCGCGTCGAGTCGAATGCTTTTGTCACTGAAACTGACTGTTAACAAACCAAATCTTAACATATGAAATAATGCCATAGAAAAATGCGTAAGACATTAAGCCCGCCACTCTGCATAGTTGCGATCATTTATTTATATATACTTGATTTTATACCAAGATAATACCTAAATGTGATTTTTTGACCATTTGAGCTATAAATTTAAAACATGCTATACAATTGGCGGCCTTATCGCATTCTGCGATCTCTTCCAGGCAACCTGGAATAGACAGTGATTGCCTGGACATAAAATGGGGTTGCACTTTGTGCATTTCAAAACAAGTGAATCAATCAAAAAACAAAGTACATTCTTATATCCTGGATAAAGTTAAAAAATATCTTAATCTAAACAAAAAATTACGGAATAAAATAATTTTCATTCCGTAATAATTTAACTGTCGTAAATTTAAACTTACTTGTTGAGCAACTATTATTCCATCTTCGCGGCTTACGTTGACAAACAACACAGGATGTCCAGCTTGCGTACTCCAGGATGAGAAGTAGTCAGTGACGGTAGTACCAGCATAAGGCCATACATTAGCTGCACCGGCTTCATTGACAGCAGTTTGCAAAGCATTGAACAAATCTTCAGGCTTAGCGGTTTTGTATGAACTGAAACAAGATTTTTTTAAATTGTTGTCACATATTAGAAGCGACAAGAAATATGTAACCAAGATTTATGTAACTCATAATATGATTTAAAAGAGTGTCCATGGAGTTTCTTGCACGTTCTTCTCCATAGAGATCTACGC
This sequence comes from Mythimna pallens, assembly GCA_961205895.1. NCBI lineage: Eukaryota > Metazoa > Arthropoda > Insecta > Lepidoptera > Noctuidae > Mythimna > Mythimna pallens. The sequence goes on along the minus strand of OY540828.1, from coordinate 22,912,930 downwards.
TTTGGAACGTGCAATTTAACTTCACTTATATTTTTTTTTAACTGACCGACATTTCGTTAATTCAAAAGTGCCTGTAATTGGTCTATTTGAAATAAACGTTTCTGATTTCTGAATAAATGATATTTGGCAAATAGGTTTAGAAAAAAAAAACTTAAAACGGATTTTTTCCTATCTAACTACAAAGAAAAGGAACAACGAAATAAACTCAAAGGTCAAAATCTCTTTGAAAATCTGTACAGTAAATATGTAATAGTCAAGTCATACAAAAACCATACAGATAAGTGCATGAGATGGCCTTTCAAGGAAAGTACCACACAGATTTGAGTGGAGCAGTCAGTGCAAGTAAAATTCATCAGTATTCATATATCTCAACTAGGGACTACTAAGGAGCTCAACGATTGGACTTACAATACCTAAGTAAGGACATTTCAGTAGGCTCTAAAAAAATAAGCAAACTTCTAGATATACATTAAAACTACCGAAAAAAAACCGCATAGACCTCAAATATAATGATTTAAAAAAAGAATGTAATGTTTGTAATCAAATTACAGAGACGCAAAAGCAACAACTTTAAAAGCGTAAATAATGATTAAACGTTTTAATATCAATCTCAAACATGAAAATTATAAATTTTGTATAGAAATAAAGTATAGAAATGTTGTGAACTTACTTATCTTTCAAATATTTCCTAAGGCCGGCCACATAAACCTCTTTGCCGAGCAAGTGCTGCGTCATTCTGAGGACAGAAGCTCCTTTCCCGTAGGTGATTTGTGAAAAGTGAGCACTGACTGTACTCGGGCTACTCACGCTGGCGTCTGTGAGTGGATGAGCAGAGGTAGTAGCATCAGAGAGTAAGGAAACTTGTACCTGCTCTGTGATAAAGCGCGTTTCGAATCCCATCTCTGGTTCAACCTAGTAACCGGAAAATGTTAAAAAATTAAAATAAATGTACACTTCCTATTTTAGAAAGTAGAAAATGTGTAAAACTTTTAGAACATAATAAAAAGATGAAATAATTATATTATAGTTAGAAAGAGAGAGAAAGAGGCCGAAACTTCAAGGAGTCAGGGAAATATTTATTGGGCATTTGTATACTTTTGTCAACACACTTGCTCAGAAAGTGTCTCTAATTGCACCGTATTTAGATTTAACTTATAACCAAACTGTGACATTTAGATTACTATTACGCACTAGTGCGATAAAGTAGTAAAACCTTTTTGTTTAACCCCTTTGAATATCAAAAAAGAGTCTTAATACAAATAAAAGTCAGATTAGATTATATTATTGCTTTAGTTGCCTATTTCATTCAATTTCGGGTTCAAATGAACAATTTCAATTTTTACCTACACGTTTATTTTAAAAAATAACATTAAAAAAAAATGTTTTTTCTCCGTAAACTCTTTCTTATTTTTATGAAAGCAGTCTTATTAGTCTGCCAGAAAACAGATTTAATTTTTAGTGCAATATCTCGAAAAAATATTCACAGGACTAAGTACTGGTTAATATTGAAGTAATAGTTTATTAACATGTTTTAACAATTGTGCTTAAAAACGTCGTATGATACACGGGAGTAATAATGATTACCGTCCTCGACTCACTTAAAGCTCTCACCTACGGCTCGGGTTTAAATAACACATCAGAGATAACATTACACACATGAAATTACATTCAATATATTAATTTAGTTGACACTCCGCTTGACCCAAGGGCTGGCTTTTACCTCGGACAGAGGATAAGCATTGCCATACAGCGTGGCAATGCCGCCAGACTTTTGGGCACATTACCAGTCGACAGCGATGTAGAAGACTTTTTTGACACCATATTTTAGTTTGATTTTAGCATATCCTAGCATAGCATAGTCGGCCTTTTAATGTTCCCACTGTTGGGACTCAGGCCTCCTCTCTAGGAGAGGGAATGGGCGGTAATCCACCACGCGGGCCCAGTGCGGGTTGGTGGATGTCACAAGTCTTCGAATTTTTGGTTCTAGGACATGCCGGTTTCCTCACGATGTTTTCCTACACCGTTTTGAGAGCAGTGGTGATGAAATAAATTACACAAAGTAATGCGCCTGGCTGGGTTTGAACCCGCAACCTACAACTCGTAAGTCGGGGCCGTTACCACTCGGCCACCACTGCTCTCATTTTAGTTTTTTTTAGTTAGTTGTAATTAGTGTAGGGCTTTTATTGTTATTTTTTTCTATTTTATTGTAATTATAGTTAGTATTTTTGAATATATATGAATTATCTTACTTCGTTTGTCAAAAAGAACTGGTAGAATCTAGCGAATCCTTCGTTTAGCCAGAGATTATCCCACCAGTCGCAAGTAACGAGGTTTCCGAACCACATGTGGGCAATTTCGTGCGATATAATATTGGCTATACGCTGTTTGTAGAAATTGTTGGTATTTTCAGGGTCATAGATGATGAGAGCCTCCCTGTAGAAAATAATAAAATATAAGTGAAAACAAAAGAATTCGGTAAAACGAATACAAAGCAACAAGTGATTACTTAATACTATAAATCAATTTTGTTCTAAAATATTTTTATATTCATTTATTATTTCAAGTAATAATTTATAATAGACTCATTATTCTCTACTAACATCTATGACAGTAAAGTTTCGAATTACAATAAAATTTTGACAGATAACTTAAATTACTGATGAAAATTATTATTATTAAACTGCATAATTGCATGTATAAATGGATGTATGTTGTGACGAGAAGGGATAAAGTAAGAAATAAATACTCCTTTCTCATTCTCATTAGAGGAAAGTGGTGCCAGTGACTGAAAAGTTGAAAGGGAATCGTTTGTCTTGGTCTTGGTATACAAGACAAACGATTCCCTTTCAACATGTACAGAGGAGGGGTGAGACGTTATGAGTATACATGTGGAGAGAAGGAGAGGGAGGCCAAAGAAAAGATATATAAATTGTATGAAAAGTGACATGAAAGAAAAGGAAGTTAGTGATAGCATGACGGGTGACAGGGCAGAATGGAAGAAAAAAAACCTGTTGCGGCGACCCCAAATAAGACGGGACAAGGGCAGAAAGATGATGATATTAAAATTAAATTGCATTACATTATCGGTGTTATTAAACATATTATTAACTTTACCTGTAAGTCAAAAGTCCCCAGTTTTCCATAGCACCCGCTGAAAAATCTGGTATAGCTGCTTGTTTCATGTTCATGTTATCAGCCATTCCGTAATAAGAGATATTGGTATATCTCTCCATTTCTTGTAGAAGAGGCATTCCAACCGTTAAGGAATAGGCTGCGTGATTAGTGGGAATATTGCTACGAGCGTAAATGTGGAAAGGTCTTAAGTCCTGATTGTTACTAGCTCTTTGTGTGTATCCCGACACGATGAAAGCTAGCAAGTACGTAGATGTAGGAGGAGTTGGATAAAAAGTCTCTTTGATTTTCCCGTTATCGAGCCTGAAAATAAATATTCAGCTGTTTCATTTTGTTCATTGAATAGGAGTGTTACTACTTCTTGATTTGACTTGATAAAGGAGACGTTCAATAAATGTATGGAGCATGGGCTAAAAATAATTAAAAAATTAAACCGTAATCAAACTTATACAGACTGAAAGAGCGTAATTATCTTGATTTTTTTGACCATTAAATAACATATAACATTTTACAGTCCTCCGTATTTTTTTAAGTGAAGTGCAAAAGATATAAGCTTGTATCACTATACATTATTTTATAGTGTTAGCAACCCTGTGGTAATTGACGTGACAGTATAACTTTGTATCTGTGTGTGTGAATCTCAATGACGTAAATTGCACATGTGTTTATTTCAACGTCAAACGTCAAGTTGACAAACTGTCAATCTAACATTTACGGATTTCACCTTCTTTTGAAACGTTTTGATATTGCATTATCACGACTATATATATGTTTTATTTTTATTTCATAAAACGGCAGCTGATATCATAATAAAAACTTAAGGTATTTAATAGATACGGCAGTTTTAGCTACATTTTAAATAATTCTATTGTGTTTACAAATAAACAGAAAAAATGTGCGTTTTGTTTTTACTGAAAATTTTTTCAGCTTTTTACAAAAACGGAGGACTGAAAAATTCATATTTTATCATGATCGTGTAGCGTAATAAATAAGCTTTCTTATAAGGTATATCACATTGGTGTGCAAATTTCTTCGGAATAATAGCCCATTTTTTACCTTTCCTTTAGTAAAGGCAAATAAAGAAGCAGTCAATATTTATTTTTTTTGGCTTACTGTACACAAGTATCATATTTAACTTTTTACATGAGTGTGTTCATAGACATGTAAACTCACAAACACAGACACCCAGACCCGCAACAAAAATCTGTAGGCCGTACAAATATTTGTGCTGTGTGGGAATCGAAGCCGCTACACGCAGCACAGAAGCCAATAGCTAAACCACTACGCAAACGTGCTGTCAAAAATATTTCATAATTTTTTTTGGACCACCATTAATTTTTCTTGCCAATTCTTACCTTAGCGTGGAGCTTATCGGCATGTTTGATATGGTGGGACTGAAACCTTCGTCTTCTCTAGTTATAGAAATAGTGAAGGTTGCTTTGTATCCAGGCTCATCGTAACATGGGAAGGCTTGGCGAGCATGGCCAGGTTGAAACTGGGTTGTAGCCATCCATCTAAAAAAAATAATCTTATTATTATTATTTTCTTATGCCCTAAGATATTGATTTAAAAAGAATGCCTAGTTGACACTTCACTTGATCCAAAGGCTGGATTTTCTCTCAGCCGGAAATAAAAGCAATTAACACTAAAACAAGTAAATCTTTTCACTCTGTTTTCTCACAGAACCACAAACTTTCTAACAATATCGCCTTCCATTCATCAACAAAGAAATCCGACCACGTTAGGCATCATGAGCATACACGGTACAGAAGAGGTTGATCGAGCTACAGTGCGACAAAATGGGACAATAAATAATTTAGGTTTTCTAGAGCGATTGTACGAGTAATTAATCCGACCAAATAATTGACACAGTTACTCCGCATGTTAGTCCGACTCAGTAGTGTAACTACGAATGATTTTATATGTTGTAATATTAATATTAATATGTCTCAATCGTATCATACATCACGCCATTTTACAAGTTGGCGCGCCAGATCGGAAGACATCCCTGTAATGTAATGCTTTAAATTCGATTAAAATTCGGCTAAAATACCGCAATGCGCACTTCGCTATTGTCAAAGTGGCTTAGTAAAGTGCAGCCCACATACTAAATGGTGCATTGTCGGCATGTCAATACGCTGCTTTGAACAGCAACAACAAAAATGGCGTCACAATCAAGAAAGCTGTCATCACAGAGTGTTAGTGTCCTCCAAAAAAGTAAGTCAAAAACAGCAATAATAGCCGATCTATCACTTTAGGATTCTAATTTATAATTTATTAAAACAATTATAATTACCTAATTAGAGTAATTATTCCAAGAGCGAGCAAAGCGAGATTGGATTTTAGGCCACCTCGATAAGGACAGATTAGGTTAGAAGAGGATTACGGTGGATTATAATTTGTAGTCAATCTACACTGAGAATTCAACTAAAAGTTAAAACATATCGCAACCACAATCTGTCTGAACGTGAGGTAGCCGCATTACATTGCATAATGACAGCAGTTGTCAAATACATTGGTCTCAATCATGCCATCATTCGATCAATCATTCATTCATGACCGTTAGGCGGTACGAAATTCGCCGGGTCAACTAATGTATTTTTACATAGTATGCTAGGATGACAACAGGACGAAATTATGCGTCTTTAAGATGAGAGAAAAGGATAGGTAGCTACATTGTGTGAATCTGACAGCTGTCACGCGGACCTTCCTATAGAAATTGTAGTGTAGTGTTTTAATAACTAAAAATGACCGGCCGCTTACCTTCTACCACCATTTCCGTCATTATACCAACTTCTGTAAAACCCTCTCATGTTTGTTTGCAGGCGGCCGCTGAACGACATTTTAACAATGTATCGAATATTTGCTCCCGTTTGTAAAGCGGGTGTATTAATTCTCAGAAAGCTTTCTGGACTGCATGTGAAATCCTGACCGTCTAGAGTTATTAAATTATTATTTGGGTCAGTACTAAGCGCGACGTTCACAGTGTTTGGAACGATAGTTAAATCATTGCAATGAAGTTGAATTTGCTGGACGTTAGCTTGAAGTGTCCTAATCACAATAGTCACATCACCGTCAAATGTAGTTGGAGTTTCGTTAAATTTCAAGTGTGGTGTCAAATTAACTTCATAAGTCTCCGGCTCTGTAGTACGGGTAAGACGGTAATTTGGATCATTCATCAAGTTTCTATATGCGATCCATTCTTCGTCCGTCTCGTCGATGGGGCCAAAGGACCAAACACCTTGCAATAGGGCCACCCCCAGCAAGAGGTTTAACCAGCGAGTCACCTTAAAAAAAAAATATTGTTAAAATTTTCCTAAACTGAAGAGATTAGGCTAAAACTATTAAAAACTTGACAAAAAATAAAGATAAACTGTAAAATATGAGTAAGCTGTTAATTTTCTTCAGCAATCTAGACATCCTAATACAAAGTGCCAACGCGCGTATACGCGATCGTGGCGTCATTTGTACGAATGACCCGATCGCGTCGTCGCGCGAACAGAAGCGTGCAGGCCTACTGTTTCTGCCGTACAAATAAACAAGCCGACAGCAATGTCGCGCATTTTTGTGTTTATATTAGGGCCATGACTAGTGTTTTTTGAATATATTATAAGCGCTGTCAGAATAGAAAGCACTCGTTGCTAAGAAGTCGAACGCGCGAAGAAAAGAAAAAAATTAGAGCTTGCTTTATATTTTCTCTATAAATTAAAGTTGCCTTAATGGTTTAATTCAAGAAGCCTGCAAGTAATGCTCGAACAATTAGTATATGAAAGTGAAGATGTTTGACTATCAATGAATGATAAACGTAGAAAAAATCCCTATCACAGTCAATGGTACAACGATAGAATATGTTGACGAATACACGTATCTTGGTCAAATAATATCTCTGAAAGACCTCACAACAAAAGAGATTAACAACAACAACAAAAAAGATACTGGTAACTTAAGGAAATAGTGAATAACCCTGATGTACCACTTACATCCAAGAGAAAAATATTTGATTCATGTACTCTACCGATTATGACATACGAATGCCAAACATGGAGTTGGATAGAACAAAATACACGCGAAATAGAGACCTGCCAACATAGCATGGAAAGGAGCATGATATAAAACTAAGAAACAAAATAAAATAAGAAACGATTCGCAAGCAAACCGGAGTTACGATATTGCATTAAAAAATGAAAATGGAGGTGGACATGCTACATGATGAGGAATAAAAAAGATAAGTGGGCTTAAGACGTCACCGTCTGGTGTCCAATACAATAATAAAGATAAAAAGGGAGACATCGGGACGTCGTAGATGAGAGGACGACATTAAAGGTATCGCAGGCATTACGTGGAGGAGAACGGCACATGACCGCACTCTGTGGCAAGCTTTACGGCCTGTTCACGACTTCGGTCTTAGCGGTGAGCGGCGCGGCGGGCGGCGCGGCGGCGGCAAGCGGTGCGAATAGCACTCCATGAAACCGAGCGGCGGCCGCCGCCGCTCGGGGTGGACGTATTTAGGTAATCACAACGTACTCAAAATAATGGCATTATCAAAATGATCCTTTCTCTGTTTAGAAAGCAATATATTTTGAAAATAAGATATTCTTAATATGAGAGAAGGAGTACACGAACTGAATAAAGATCGGTGTTTAAATGGCGAATTTCGTCACCTATACGAAGATTACAAAAAATATCCAGATAAGTTTTATGAGTACACAAGAATGAGTGTGAAAACTTTTGATTATATTCTGCAGCACATAGAGGTTTAAAAAATTTCTAATTTTTGTTTTGTTTTTTTTCTTCGCCACTGAGTACGTCACTTGGACACCGCTGTTCGTGTATATATATTTTTTCACCATGTTATATATTTTCCGAAAAATATTTAAAAAAAGTTGGACACAACCGACACTAAGTCATAGCAGGCATTAGATGACCATGATGACCCGGTGACCATGTATTTGTGCGGACAACCAGGTAACATAACAAGCTTATAACTTTGTGATTTTCCATGATATAGTTATGAAATTTTGTTCATAGATTCTTTAGACAAAAATAAAACTAAAGGTACAAGTTGGCAGCGGACGACATGAAGCTGCAGCAAACGACGTGTCGCAGCGACACTACTGGTTTCTACGTATTTCTATGAATTTCCCTCCGTAGTTAGAGACATAGAGTTAGTCGTAGGCAGACGGCAGTGTCGTCCGACCACAGATCAGTAGTGCCGCTGACGCCGGAGCAACGACACGTCGATTATTCTCGAACACGTCAGACATCTTGTTTCACGGAGCACTCGGAACCAACTGGATGCCATCTGCTGTTGCCGACTGCAGTCAGGTTCGAAATCATGACTGCAGCGACATGACGCAACGAAGTGTCAACGACTTGTCGTCTGCTGCTGCTGCGTGCAGTCGGCTACTAACTTGTACCTTAATACTAAAACTAATTTTGTATAATATATTAAATGAAGAGGGCAATGGTACCAGTACACTTGTGGGATTTTCCGAAAAGTTACCGTAGCCCTGGAAAGTAAAGCGCAACTGAAGCAACACATGTGGATTTTCGTCAGTAAAATTTTGACAATCCCTCTCGCTCCTCACAGAGTGAGAGCAAGACATTTAATGTTAGGCAAATTTAAAACAGGGCCTAGTAGACTACTACTAGTATTTTATTAAAAACACACAACAATAAAATTCTTCGCAGTCCTTTTTAGGGTTCCGTACCTCAAAAGGAAAAAACGGAACCCTTATAGAATCACTTTGTTGTCTGTCCGTCCGTCTGTCTGTCTGTTAAGACCTCAGGAACGCGTGGAGGTATTTCATTAAACTCCCGTTCGCTCTCTTATTGTCTTCCCATTGTTTCTCTAATTACGGTATTTGAAAGGACCAGAACCATATACTCAAGTTTACGGTCTCGTAGCTGTGACAAAATCGTATTTCTAAGTTAACGAAAAAAAAAAGATAAGTCCGTTTATGTCACAAAAAACGTATATTTCGACACTCTCGAGAAAATCAAAATTCATAGGGTACTTTCCGTTGACCCATAATCCTGAAATTTTGCATAAAGCAAGGTCTTATAGCACAGGTATGGGAATAAATCTGAAAACTGTAAATTTGTTGTTACGTCACAACAACAAAAAAAATTACGATTCGGTAAAATCTTCGAGGCTTCATTCGGGAATTGAACTGTTTACATAGGTAAGTTTGTACGGAACCCTTAGGGCGCGAATCCGACTCGCACTTACCCAGTTTTTTAAAACGATTACGCATTTATTTATTCTAACTTTAATATTTCAGAAGTATTCATATCATATAGCATTCTTATATTCTTTGGTTGCAAAAATAGCGCCATTAAATTAATTGCAGGTAAAATGATACCGCACTTAAAAAAAAAAAGGATTATTATTAATTTGATAAAATAATAGATTCAACATACCATTGTCACGCTGGTTCGAAACAGGAATAACCGAAGCCGCAAATAATAATTTATCTTTGTCTATATAAGCTGGACTATCTTATCCAAATTACAATTAACTTAATCATTCCCTGATAATAAATATTTAGATAGTGAGAGACTCATATTTTTAGTTTAGAAAAGTTGAAATTGACTTGATGCCGAGTACATTTTAATATAGATTGGATTTTAGTCATCATGGTCAAAGTTAATCTACTAGACTCTTCAATACTGATTATTGAGTGTCCAAGTGCTTTACGTGTTTAAAATCTGGACGCTAACTGCAGTAGCCAAACTTCTAATCTTTTGACTGACTGTGGACCCAGGTTGGCCACTGTTCTAAGTATAATCTGGCCAAATGGGACTCCCTCCATCCACATTTCCAGTGACATTGTGGAGTCTCTTCGTAGGACATGCATTACCTACTTTGCTGCCCATCCTGCACATCCGCCTAAACCTTTCAAGATATATACGAGGTCAGGGGCTAGGGCCCCTGGCTGCTATTTTTATAAATTTGTCATTCCAATACGATTACATTGTCATTTTGCTAAAATTTCGTAATCTTTAAATTCATAATGGCCGATCATTGATCGATCAGTGGTCTCGTAATAAAATTGTGGTACGAGCTGTCTTGTAACGAATTAAAAGCAATGACTGCACAGTGACGTTCTAATGGGAAGTCATTGGTCAAAGGAACTGCCAAAACTTTAGCAGAATACCGCATACGTCAGACATTCTATTGTCATGATATACGAGATTACTATTCTGTGCCATTTCTTTCAATGGAGTGTCAGTGGTTGATCATTGGAAAGTCATAATGACGCCATTATATTAGTAGATTACCAAACTTGTTAAAATCAACAATTATGAAATCAATGATAGACCATTCTGACACTATTGTAATAGCAGACTTGAGGCCCAGTAATAGAGCAGTACAGGTTATATATTCATAATCAGAAAATTCGGTTTCATTTTATCAAAACAAATAAAAACAAAAAAAAAAAAACAATCGACTGCACTACAAAAAAACACTAAAACGTTCAAAATAACTTTAATTTTGGAAGTCCGTGTTTCTAGTTTTATTTGTTTGGTAGTTAACATTGACATATTTTTATTTCACACTTTTTATTTTTTTCTGCTATTCGGAGTCAATTCCACCCGGCTCCATCTTTCCGAGGTGTGACCGTGACAATAACCGACCACCTTGAGCTTCTTGGGGTTACGTTGTCGTCTACTCTCAATTTCGGCTCATACATCGAGGCAAAGACTTAACTGGCTACCAGAAAAATGGGGATCTTAGCAAAGGTGAGACGGTACTTCACGCCGTTATCGAGCGCAAGTACGATCGTGTATGGAGTACTGCTCTCATCTTTGGGACGGGTCTGCCAAACACCACCTTGATGCACTAGAGTCGATTGAGAGGCGAGCCATGAGAATCATACGCAATGATGCACTTGTTGAGTCGAAGATCCATAGCCTTGGGCATCGTCACCGATTTGCTGGTCTGTCGGTTTTCTATCGTTTACATTTCGAGGAGAGTGCACTGGAATTGCACTATCTAATTCCGCCAAGTCCGTTCCATCATCAGACCACTAGACGTACGGCGTTTCGCCACCGGCACATGGTAGATATCCCACCCATACGCACAAGGCGTTTTGAGAACACATTTATTACGCGTTCAGCCAAGGAGTGGAATTTCTTGCCGGAGCCTGTGTTTCCTGATAGCTACAACTTAGGGGTCTTTAAGTCAAGAGTGAATAGGCTATTTATAGGCAAGGGTGTTCCATCATCGCTTACCATCAGGTAAGCTGGAAGTCAACGCGAGCTTGTCATAAAAAAAAAAAATATTGGCATACAATTATAGCCACAGTACCTACCTACATTTCATGACAATTCCAATTAGCCGAAACACTGCTAGGGCACAATGTTTTATTATGAAGTCCCCGTGCCTACCTTTCACCTTCAAGCTTCATCATCAGATCTGTTCGATGGAACCTTATAGCCAAAGTGCATCTCATAACAATCATAATAAACCTAAACACGGCTAGTTTGGTTGACTTAAGCTTAAGATTCAAGTTGTCGGTAAGATAAGTAACAGATACTACAGTCCTCCTAGCCAAGTTACGATCGTTTCGTTGCGTCGAACGCCTCGAATAGGCCAAGCCTCCGATTCTTTTGTTCTGACAACGTGACTGAGCGTTGAGATGACGTCAGGACAAAAGAATCGGAGGCGTGGCCTACGTGAGGTGTTCGACGCAAACGAAATGATCGTAACTTGGCTAGGGGGGCTGGTCTTTCTAAAGCTTAATACAGGTATTTTTTTATTAAATGTTGATAAATAGGTAAAATTAATTAATCGAAATGTATATTATCTTCTTTTTAACCGACTTCAAAAAAAGGAGGAGGTTCTCAATTCGGTTGTATGTTTTACGTTTGTTATCTCAGAATTGATAATCCTCGACTAGTCAGAAAACTCGATTAGCCTTTTTCTGAAGTTAAGAAATCATTAAATAATTCCTCCCGCTCTGGATGAGGCGAGAGGGACTGTCAGACTTTTACTGACTAAACTAACCACGTTCCTCCAATTGCCCTTGTGTTTCGGGATCACGGTGACTCTTTCGAACATTCACACCGCCCATGTGACAAAGGGCATACATACTGGGTTCATATATATTTTTTATACACCATTTTATTACTTTTTGTTTTTTTTAAGTGTGAAAATCATATATCTTTATACACCTGCCATGTTTTCTCTTCACCACCCTTGGTTGACTGGTAGAGAATGCCTAAGGCATTAAGTCCGCCTTTGTACCTTTGTTTTGCATGAAGTTTAAATGTAAATTATACATATAATAAATCCGTAGAAGTTTTTAGTTGTGCGCGCATCACGTAAAATGTACGAAATCGATGTAGATAACTTTTATAGAATAAAATAGTGTATAACTTGATATATTACTGCTTTGGTTCATCGCAATCAGTTGACTATATCGAAATATATCTATACTACATTCATTGACTGTAAGGCGATATGAAGTTGGCCGGGTCAGTTAATAAATAAATAAATGTACAGATGCAGGGAAAAATCAAACAATATATAGCCAACATTACTTTTTTAAGGTGGGAAAACATTCAACGATACTCTCGCTCTGGGCGGAGCGGGAGGGCGTGTCAGGCTTTTACGGATTAAAACCACACCTGTGTCCTTCAGGTGCCCTTTGCGTTCTAAGCCCACGGGTTTCTTTTTCAGTATATCCCCGCTGCCCTAGAGCGCATCACACCTTCACCTTATGCTCCACAGTGTCCTCGGGGCGGTTTAGGGTAAACCGCCCCGAGGACACAATGGTGACATCCGAGCGTTTCGTCCGCCTGGATCTGATGAAGGAACCTCCCGAACTCACCATGTCCGGTGAGGACCTGCATCATGTGGAAGGTGTGGACGCTGTGATGCCTCTCCAGCCACTCCTTAGAGAGAAGAAGATTATGGCGTCCCCAATAGATAGCCGACTTGGAGATCAAACTTAGAATCTCACGCAGCCGTTGTTATTCCACTACCAAATCAATTAAGCAGTTCGTAATAATACTAGTATTTTTTATACATTAAATATCGTATATTGTTAATTTATATGAACAATATAATATATATATACGAGTATCTATAATACAGATTATAGTTTCGATCTATATCTTATAGGCTAATGCAAAGTCCAACTAAGATAAACAGAAAAAAAAAAGTAGGTAAGTTTATTCTGATGGACTTGAAGGTGTTTTTAATATCGTGCAGATTTCTTTCTGCAAATGTCCTTTTTATACAAGTATTTATTGTAATGCGTGGAATACGCACGCGGGATGTAGTAATATCCGGCAGCAGTCCGAATTTCGGAGCCATTCCGCATGCGTAATGAAATCCTAAAAAAAAATAAGAAAAGGAAAGGAAAGGTCATAATAAAATCCAAACGGATCGTCTTTTTTTTCACTTAGCTGTTATCAATAGAAACACACAGATCCGATTACTAATCAAATTCCCTCAGTTTCTATTTTGAACCAAAAAATAATCATTTCAAACGCACGACTTCTTTATTTTTGGAGTAAGTTAAAAAAATGCATAATTTTAATCATCGCCATTTTTCTTCTAGTAATAAAATATATCACTGATATACATAATTTAATATTCTATGGACTGTGTGGCATAACTACACCAATTACGCTGATCTGCGCTAACATACATGGAGAACATTTGGCAAATGGTTTTATTAAATCTCTCAACCAAACCATTGGATTCTGGATGGAACGCTGTGGTGAAGCAGGATTTTGCTCCTAAATAACTTACTGTTTCCTGTGACTAAAAACTTTATTTTGTATTCAAATGATACTATGTGGATATTTTTTTTTTGGTCTCCCAAAGATAATTCATAAGCATAATTGACCTTGTAATGTTCCGACTACTGGGACAGATTATTCATGTTGAATATTTATTTATTTTATTTTGTTCGATTAGTTTAAAGCTAACAATCTGCATATTTTTTTTTTCGGTTGGAAAATCATCTTATTACATTCCCCGGTCTTGGGGGGGGGGGGCGGGAGATAGTGCCAGACTTTTACTGACTAAGAATCCACTCATGTTCTTTCGTTGCCTTTCGTACCAGGGCCGAGTCTTCCTTTCAAAATCAGACCCTTGGCCCCAGTAGGCTTCGACCCTACAGTTGCTGACATCTCCTTGAGGCGCGCGTCCAGATGGTTACCGGACGGTCGGACGGTGAGCCACCCATTACTCGCCGTCCGCAAGCCCGCGCCTACAGTGGCTGGAAATCGGGATCGGAATCCCGGCGGCGGTCGGGGCGTGAGGACCGTTGCCTCATGCGATCGGCCGCCTACTTTGCTAGCATTACTGCTTCGCAGAAGGAGGCGACCGCCTGCCACTCTACCTCGCTCCGGACCATGGCCTGTACCAGAGTAGTACCAGAGTAGCCATACCTATAGGCCCGGCGCGAGAGATCGCCGCCGCCGATCGCCCCCACGAGGACACGGCGTTGCTCTGCCCAAGCGGGGCACACCTCCACCGTGTTCTCCGGGCGGTCCGCACAGTAGCGACACCCGGGCATCGCTACCGCACGAATCCGGTGCAGGAAATTCTCGAACTTACCGTGTCCGGTGAGGACCTGCGTCATGCGGAAGGTAATGACGCCGTGTTGCCTTTCCAGTCACTCCTCAGTGAGGGGACTTACCGGCATAATTACGGAGTGCCCATAACAATCTGCACTAATATTATAAAGAGGTAAAGTTTGTAATTTTCTTCGTAGGAATTAATATCTGGCACTAATGAACCGATTTTGAAAATTCTGTCACCAGTGCCGAGTTACATTATTCCTGAGTGACGTAAAAAATATTAAATAATAATAATAAGGATAACGCCATCTACTGGCATTACCAGAATTGTATAATTCATTTTATAATGACATTTTAATTAGAGGTGGCGTAGTATTCGGTTTTTTTTTATTTTGATCATCGTTCAAACCTTCCCTGGACTATCATGAATATTTCAAGACCAAAATTAACCAAATCGGTCCAGCGGTTCTCGAGTTTAAGCGAGACTAACGAACAGCTCTTGATTTTTATATAGTTTACAATCAAATATAGCCTTGATTGTAATTAGTAATATTTTTTTATCCCAAAATATTTCAAGTGCGCTGAAGCGGGCACGGATAAAGTTGTATAAAATATTGACTGGCCTGTTGGTGTAGTGGTTGGTGGCCCTGACTGCTATGCCGGAGGTCGTGGGTTATTCCCACCCAGGACAAATGTTTGTGTGATGAGCACGAACTTTTGTTCTGTTTATGGGTGTAATTTATCTATAATATGTACCTATGTATTTAGAAATATATAAGTATGTTTATCAGTTGCCATAACACAAGCTCTGCTTAGATTGAGACTAGACGGCGTTATGTGATAGTTGTGGAATACAATATATAATAATAATATAATAACAGGGTAGATCAGGACGAACCATTTACATGCATCCACATATAGCATAAGCATAGCATAATCAGTCTTTTAATGTTCCCACTAGTGGGACTCAGGCCTCCTCTCCTGGAGAGAGAATGAGCTGTAATCCATCGGGGGCCCAGTGCGAGTTGGTGAATGTCACATGTCTTCGAATTTTTGGTTCTAGATTCTCCCGCGCTAGAGACGTTCCGGGCGTCGAGAGCCCGAGGGCGATTTCTGGCCACCGTGGCTCACGTCTAGATTTGCGGATGATGCAGATGTCAAAAAATTTAAGAGGCACAATAGGGACGATGCCTGCTGGGACTGCAGGAGCGTTTAAAAGAGCGCCCATAGTCCTAAAATGCAAAAGGTACCTGAAGAACACAAGGTTCGGTCACTAAAGTCTGACGCCTTCTTGCTCTACTCTAAAATGGGAGGCCATTTGATAATTTCCCACTTCCTAAAAAATGTACATAGCTTTTACACCCACTTTCACACAACTTGATAGGAGGAAAGGTTTTTTTTTAAGTTACTGTTGTTGCTGTTACTGGTCGAATTCGATTTTGAATAATTTGTGTAATTGTTATTAAGTTATTTGCTTTATCGTAAGTTAATCAAGTACTTACTTCAAGGTACAATCAGTAATTGTTTTTACCTAAATACGTACTTAACACAAACCTACAAAATAATAAATACTCATGTGCAATTATTCTCAGATTAAAAGCTTAAATCAATATATTATCATAATTTGTATTGTAATCTATAATAAGATATTATCTTTAATATAGCTATAAGTCAAAAATCAATAAAAGCGTTCTTATCTTTTGCCGTTCTACATGAAAGGAAAAAAAAAAACAAAATACTTAAAAATATATTTTTAATAAATTATAAAAGCCTATTTACAATTCAGAGAAAAAAATATAAGGCTATACAATTATATAAGTAAGCTAAATCCGTATTTATGAAAAAAGAAAAACATTTTTTTTTTATTAATGATAGGCTCGCGTTTGACCACCATCTCACCCGATGGCAAGCGATGATGTGGTCGACGATGGAGCACGCTTGCCTAGAATTCATCACAAATATGTATTTAACATTTCTTGAAACACGTGAACACACGAAAAGTCGGTCACTTATTAACTACGTTCGGGATTCCACTGAAAATCCTTCGGTTCTAAAAATGCTTATAGAATAATGTGAGTAAAAGCAGTAAGTGCTAACAAAAACATAGAAACGAATGCAGAAACTGCTGAGGAAGGGAGTTCTGGAGTTACTGGCTCTGGTAAGCCTGGCCGAGGACTGGTTGGTGGTGAAGTCGTAGTAGACTCAGGTGCAGTGGTAGTAATTTCTATGACCCCGTTCTCGAAGAAACCGTTCAAGTCGTTAGCGATGACAGGAGCTAATTTGAGACTCTCACGAGTAAGTTCGGCGCTTTGGTATACGTCATTATAGCTGGTATTCAAGAGTGATTTGGTGTCGTTTGCCCAAGTTTGGAACTGAAAAAGAAAAACAAAATTAGGATTTTTTTGATTGAAAGCGACAGTCATAGGCTTTGTATCCTGAAGGAATAAACAAAGTTATTAAATTACTATGCAATTTTGCAAACAATGTTACAATCCCATGTATTATAGAACGAGTCTAGTCACAGATTCTTAAGAAATTGCTGATGAAAACCTGATAACACCCCACCATCAACAACCCACTATCTGCGATATGTATAACGAGAGAGAGATAAAAATATACAAAGTATCTTACAGCAAGAACTTCAGCTTCGGTTCTCAGCCTAGCCGAGATGTAAGACAGTGGTGTCACTGGACTACCAAATCTGTAAACAAACAAATATTTGATTAACTCTTTATCACATTGTAATGAAGTTAATTTTTCATACGTATATTTGTAAGAAAGCATCTTCGATCAAACCAAACATATACCGATAAAATCACTTACACGGTTATCCGTTAAAGTCTAAATTCAGTGGCCAGAACGTTAAGTTATTAATAATCTTATTTTTTCAATACATATTTTAGTAGCACTTACGCTAAAGTAACAGCGGCCAGATTCTGCTGAATATACTGGAAGACTTTCTGAGTATTTTCTTCGTTGCCTGATACAGCCGTATTGAAGGCAGTAGTGTAATCTTGACGACGGATTACATTGTTAGGCAGGACAATCGCGTCCAATAACCTGAAAACAAATAACCATATTTAATGATAAGCTGAAAGAAAAACATCTTCAACAATGATTTCACAATTCAAACCGAGTAATTATTAAAAGATATTTATTTTTTTCCCATCTGATGATAAGCAATGATGCAATCGTTGATAGTGAAACACGCTAGTTTATTAAGAGCCACTCTAGTCTTGAAGACATCTAAATTATAATCGGATGAGAAGACCGCAGCAGGCAAATTGTTCCAGACTTTCGATGTACGCAGAATAAACGACGAGGCAAAACGCTTAGTTAAGTCCGAACCGTAGATGTGCCAACAATGTAAGAGTGGACACTACTGTACATTGGGTTGTCCGATGGTAGAAATAAGTTATAGAGAGAATATAATTTAATCATTTGTCACGATTAGTAAAGATTAAGAAAAGTACAGTTTTAGGAGCTGAGTGACTTCATAATATAACAACTATTAGACTTACGTTCTAAGAGAAGCATCATGACTGGTGCACCCAAGAGTTTGGAGCAGTAAGATCTTTTCAGTGTAGACGTTGTCTGTGAGGAACCTCTCCCATAAGAAGTTGAAATCTTCAGCGTTGCCTCTTCGAAGAGCGTTACAATATACCCAGTTGCGGCTGTCAGGTGGAACTTCCCTGAATTTTGAAAAAAAAACAATCTTTAATAAGCACCTAAAGCTTCGTTTGCGAAGGTTTTGATATTTCAATGATACACATATATTCAATTAACTAAACTACGAAATCCTGCAACGCGCAATTAGAGTTCTCGCGAGAAATCGCCCGAATCAGACATAACACCTGCCTGGTCGGTGGATCCTCTCTTCTCGACGGTAGTGTGCGGGACTTTACACTCTGTTCCCCTTATCTCCATAACAGCACTAATTTTTATCAGTTTGTATTTATCATTCTGAACTGACATGTCATATCCCACGCTGATGTCAGCTATGGAGTCTATGTTTGTTTTTTTAACGACTATAGTTCGTGATTTTATGCGGCAAACCTATATGTATGTGAGCGGTACATGCGTAGTTTGGTGACATACCTACACTCGGACTTTCGACATGATTATGCTCAATGCACCTACTAATTGTTGGAGACTAGCTTACTCTTGAGGTATTAAAATTGATCTAATTTGTTGTGCAATTATTTTATAAATCGCAAATGTTGTGCAAATAGAAATTTAATTTCATATTTAGCTCAAACTCACACTCCATTGTTTTTCAGTTGATCAAACTGGTCGTAGGCAGCAACGCGGCACTCATGAACGCCAAGGTTGCAAAGAAAAGGTGCCAGTTGGTAACGCAAATAGGAGCGCATGAATTTTCCATCATCTTCATCAGTAACTGGGTAGTAAGTGAGATTGCCTATAGCTGTCTGCGACCATCTAATAATGTGTGACTGTCAAAGACGAAGAAAACGATTAGATCAGCAAAACTGGAGAAAAAAGCACAAAAATAAAAAATTACAAAGAAGGAAACCATCGTCTTTGTTCAATATACTAACGTCAAGAACAGCCAGCTCAGAGGTTCCATGAAGCCTGGCTCTGACCCAATTAAAGCCGGTTATAGCAGCAACCCACGGAGTATACTCGGTTTCAAACTCTAGGAAGGACAGAATGTTCATGGCACGTTGATATCCCATGATACCAGAGCGAGCGAATTGGAAAACATCGTTGACAATCTGGAAATAATTCAATATGATCATATTCTTCAGAGCATTAATGCAAAACACAATGATTTTATTGTAATCCATATTCATCACATAACAATTTCCATCAAAAAAACAGCAACAACATTAAACTTGTTGATTACGTACTTTTAGGACCTACTTAAAAAGTTCTGTTGTACATAGATAACTATAAAAGAAACCTAAACTTTATTTTAAATTGTTTAGTATTGTACCTGAGCTCGGTTGTATTCATGAATGTAGAGCCTGTCATTGCCTCTCAAGGCCACTATGATCAAGTTCCAGGTGTAGTCATCGTAGTTAACTCTATAAAAACCTGTAACCAATGAAAAAAGTAGTAGTATTAAAGGTTTGGTAAAACTATGAGTAACAGCTGATTCTTAAAAGGTTTTAGAATAGAACAGAATAGAATAAACTTTAATGTACAGCAAAAAAGTAACACAACTTAAACATAAACTTAAATCTATGGGTACAATGGCGGTCTTATCGCTAACAGCGATATCTTCCAGACAACCTTAGGATGGATCGTAAGAACTTAAAATAATACAGGGGTAGTCTGCGGTGTACTGCTAACAAATTGATCAGTATCTAGATAATTATATAAAACACAATACTTAACTATAAATATATTTTATTATTAGTAAAACTCATAATAATTATATAATTAAACTCACCGGTTTGTTGAATGTTGAAGAGAGTCCAGTGGTCACCGTAAGCATCGCGATTAATGACAGTAACTGGTTTTGTAAGGACATGAGATGGCTTCGTGTTTTCAAAATTGAAGTTAGGTCTAGAAGTAAAGGTAATGGGGATGACGTATTTCGTGTTTTCAATAGAGTAGCCAGTATTGATGTTGAAACGACGCTGCAAGAATTAATTAAGATTAGTACTGAACACAACTCATCATCATCATCATCATCATCTTCCTGCCCTTGTCCCGTGTTATTTGGGGTCGGCGCAACACGTTTTCTTCTTCCATTCTGCCCTGCCACTCGTCATACTATCGCTAACTTCCCTTTCTTTCATATCACTCTTCACACAATCCATCCATCTTTTCTTTGGTCTCCCTCTGTCTCCATCCATCCACATGTAAACTCATAACTCTTTTAGTAACATGCGTTTCATCCCTCCTCTTCACACGACCATACCAAATTGCATTTAGCAATACAATCCAATTTACGTGAATAATTTAAAAATATACATTGCCTAACAGTTTAATCTTCATTAAGGACGGATATTATTCAACTGGTATAAAGCTACTTATCATATTCGTTCATCCGTCCAGTCTTAATTGATAAAACAACAGTATTACTATAGAGGATTATTTGTACCTGATAGATTGTCATATCGCCAGTACGGTGGTTTATTTGAACTTGTAGCACAGGATGCCCGGGCTGTTCAGTCCAGCTCTTGAAATACTCCACGAAATTGAAGTCGGATCCATAGGCATTGAAGGCACCCTCCGAGCGACCCGCTATGTCCAAGGCATTGAACAGATCAAGAGGTAGGGCTGTTTTGAACTGCCTGCAATTATATTACTATGCCTTATTTCTGTTTTAAATCTTAAATATGAATATTTAATAAAATCTGATTTAATTATTACTCATAACTACAACTCAAGTAAGAGACTGACAAATCTGCCTTTTGATGTCTCCACGTTAAACATAAACTGTTTAACGTGGAAAAATCAAAAGGCAGATTTAAAAGTAGGACAAGCTTTCTGGAGTCGACTAAACTAACATAATTTATGACAAAAACACGGAAGAATTGTGGCTTCTTCTACAACCCTCTCCAAAGTTAGCTGGTCACAAATTGGCCCAACTGTGACATCTCTAAACCGACTATAGCCCAAGTGGACCGCTGTAGAGTGAACCAAAATGATGCGCCATCATCACTTATCACCTACACAACGAAAAACCTTTACGAGACTAAAGGTTTAGGCTTTTGACGTAACTGAATCCTAGCCAAAGTAGGACTAGACTATTAAATCTATACAAAATTTATCTTAACTTATCAAAGTCCGAAATCAACTAACGGGCAGTCGCCCGGACCAGACATTATATCCTTCTGGTCAGAGAATCCCTTTTCAATGGAGGTTTGCGAAACTATGCACATTGTTCCGCTTATCTCTAATGAAAAATCGAAATATAAAAAAAATAACTGCAATACATTTTACTGTGTTATAGTGTTACAGTTGAAATTATCTATTATGCTTGTATTTTAGTTTAAAAAATAATAATAAACTAATAAATAAATAATATAATAATAATTCACAACTATCACACAACGCCGTCTAGTCCTAAGCAAAGCAGAGCTTGTGTTATGAGTACTAGACAACTGATAAACATACTTATATTATATTTCTAAATATATAGATAAATAAATATATATATATAGATAAATTACACCCAGACTCAAAACAAATGATGGTGCTCATCGCACAAACATTTGTCCTGGGTAGGAATCGAACCCACGACCTCCGGCATAGCAGTTAGGGTCACTAACTACTAGACCAATAGGCCAGTCAAAAATAGTACAGTAATAAATAAACAATCAAACCGAAGCCTTACTGTTGTTTCAGATATTCCCTAAGTCCTTTTCTATGAACATCTTTGCCAAGAAGATGTTCAGTCATTCTGATGACGGCTGCTCCTTTGTTATAAGTGATAGTCGAAAACATGGCGCTGACGGAGGCAGGGCTGCCAACACCAGGGTTCGTCAGCGGTTGAGGGTTGTTAGACGAGTCACTAAGTAGGGAAGTGTGCACTTGCTCAGTAATGAAACGAGTACCGAGACCCATGTAGCCTTCAACCTGAAATAAAAGAAACGACTTAGTGACGATTCGGACACAGTGTATTCGGACAGTGTCCAGATAGACACATTTTTATTTCAATATTTTTTTCTTTGACGATTCGGACACCATTAAATTTAGTAAATAGGTAAGTATTACCTTACTCGCGACGTGAATTTATGATTTAATTACGGTATTGAGTTTTGGTTTAGTTTACATTCCAAAAAATAATTTTATAATTCTAATGGACTAGTTTACTTTTCCTAACTGTGAGGAAAGTGATATATTTTGATTTGATAAGTTCTGAGTACGGAATAAAACTTTAAGATTGGATTTATATTATATATTATAGCTGCTGCCAGCGCCTTCACCCGCGTCATAGTAGAAAATTATCCCAAGGCAACCCCTGGGACCTGGTAGGCGACTCCCGGGGTATTAATAGATTTTGCGTGAAAGTGTAACAAACATCCATACTTTTATGCGGGTACACTACATAAATACGAAAAACTTTATTCCGAAAGTCACAAATACGAATTTCAAAATACCGATTTTCATAATTCCGTATGTTTCAAAATTCCGATTAGAACAACTCCGACTTATCATTACTCCTATTTTTATAATTCCTTAATTCAATTTTCCTAACGTTTATAATTACTATTCTCAAAATACCGAGTTTCAATAGATCGAATAA
Source organism: Mythimna pallens (assembly GCA_961205895.1). Classification (NCBI taxonomy): domain Eukaryota; kingdom Metazoa; phylum Arthropoda; class Insecta; order Lepidoptera; family Noctuidae; genus Mythimna; species Mythimna pallens. Next base: position 22,890,030 of record OY540828.1, on the reverse strand, counting down.
CAAAAAGTCCGACTTAATGATAATCACACAAATCACATCAAAGATACGAATTCGTATTTTTGATGAAGGCGTTATTATTTCGGAATTATGTTAATTGGTATTTACCGATTAACATAATTCCGAAATTTTATGAAATTCCTTTTATGCAGCCATACATACATACATCCATACATCCATACATCCATACATCCATACATCCATATATCCATATACCCATACCATCCATACATCCGTACATCCATACATCCATACGTTCATACATTCTTACACCCATTCATCCATACATCCATACATCCATGCATCCATACATCCATACATACAAACATTCGCATTCGTAATATTAGTAGAATTGAATAAATCAACAAATACAATGTTGGTGACATGATTGTAATTTTATTCTAATTTGTCATTAATCGGAATAAACTTGGATACATTTCAAAGTAGCATTTTGGCTCAAATCTTGTAACTCAATTTTGAAGCAGATAACTTCAACCGATTGAGCTGATTTTTTTTTGTTTTTCGAAGTAATTTTAAATTATTGTTAGTTTATCGTGTTTATAATTACGGGGTGATGTTTTTGCTCAGCAGTAGGAAACATGACATAATGATGTATGTAATTGTTTTTCCTTTTTGACGTGACAACGTCTTATAAATTGGTTTGCCGGGTGACACTTCAAGAAACTGCGTTACGCTCCGCTCACGTTATGCGCTCACAATGAGAGCGAGTGAGAGGCACGCGTCCCTTCCACTCGGGCATGGTTAGCCCGCCTAAGAGCGAGAGAGACAGATGTTTTAAATTGTTACTATTATTTCATCCTTCTTCCTACTATACGAATGAATATTCACATTAAAATTATTTTACCACTCAAAGTCGTTGTCACGTAAAACTTTCGCCCGTATACCGACTTTACAGGCAACCAATTTTTTTTTTTTTACTTATTATTGTTTTTTTTTACATTTAAGACTTCGTCTTAAAATTTATTTTTATTTATTTCACACAAAGTCTGTTAGTCGACACCGTCACCGGCCCACGCTGAAACCCAGCGCTGTGGACTCAATTTGCTTGTGGTCACGGCATTATGCTGTGCGTCCGGCCGTTTTGCGCGGATGTGGTGCATATTTTTCATAGAAAATGTTTTTAATCTGTAAATTAGTCCTAAGATTGTGTAATTTCCGCCAAATAAAATGTTTTTTTTTTCTTTCTTACATGCGTTTTTGTTTTTAATGTAAATGTTAAAAATATTTCTCTTACCGCATCAGTCAAGAAGTACTGGTAGTATCTGGCAAAGCCCTCGTTCAGCCAGAGTACATCCCACCAGTCGTTGGTGACCAGATTACCGAACCACATATGGGCGATCTCGTGAGAGAGAATGTAAGCGATGAGTTGCTTGAAATAGCTGCTCGTATAATTTTCACGATACAACAGATATGCTTCCCTGAAAAAAAATACTTTTGTTGATATTTTTAACTCGTTTTTGTCAACCAGTTTAAGAATTATTGAACTAGTCTTGTGTGTAATAGTACAGTTTGATACAAGTGGAAAAAGTTTCTCATAGCGACCGAGGCGGAACTCATCCGACACTCAGGCGAGGGTGATAGCACCCTCCATAAGGAGCCGAGTGCTGCAGTGACAAATGTCCACGTGTATTAAACTACATTTTTCAATACACTTACGAAGATATAAACAAACGGGGTTTAACGCGAGACTAGTAGGGGTCACTTAGCGCCTAGCCTGATACGATCGGTAAATGTAATAAATTGAGGCAGGGGCGAGCTCGCGAACTTTTCCGCACTAGTGCGTAAAAAAGTCAATTGTGTGCCTAAAAGCGGTGGAACAAGTTTACGAGTAAGTCTATTGAAAAATAATTAACAGCACTCTTTCGTAGACGTACCTACCTATAAGTCAACAATCCCCAGTTCTCCATAGCGCCAGCTCCGAAATCGGGGATAGCGGCTTGAGTCATTTTAAGGTTGACGTCTTGATCGAAAAAGTTGTAGTCAGTGTGATCGTTCATCCACTCCAAAAGGGCTTGTCCGGTTTTTTGTGCGTAATCTCCTTGACCTTCTTCTATCGCACCACGCCTTGCAATAACTTCATGCCTGACTTCACCAGTTTCCGGGTACGGAACATTTTCATAATCAGCAACAATTAACGCAAGTAAATAGGTGGACATGGTTGGTGTCGTGTGATATTCATCAAATTCGAATCCACTGCAACATAAACATAAAGCTAAACTTAATCAGAATTGGCAAGTGTAGACTTTAAAATATATTTTTTTTTATTATACAGGGTGGCGCCGACAATGTGACAATAAATTAAACTACGTATACCTCAAGATATTCCCAGTCTGTATACCAAAAATTATTGGAATACATCCAGTAGTTTAGTCACAGGACATAATAGCATAATAAAAGGTTTTTTTTTTTCAGCGTTTTCTACACGCATATACGTGTAAATGATGTATATAAAGTTCACGATTAATAAAAAAAAAAACATCTTTGCCAACTAAGAAAAAAAACATCGTTATTGTATTAATATTTATAAATGGTTATCTATTTGTTTACTACTTTATGCTATTTAGTTTGTTTTAAAAGATCTATTTTTTTTTTTTTGATTTTAGGATATTTTTTGGTAGTTAAGTAATATTCCTATGGATTAGTAAGTACTACGAGTTTTTAATTTATTGACCTATTGTCGCTGCCACGTTGTATAAACTAGGGCTTCACTGCGATCCCACATGGTGGAAAGTAGTGATGCAATCGTTTATAATAATAATAATTTTATGGTGAAGCGCTCTAGTTTATGAAGAGTCTATTCACTCTGACCTTGACGACACCTAAATTATAATCAGACGGGAAGACCACAGCAGGCTCTAATCCTTCGATGTACCCGGTATAAATGACGAACCGAAATGTAATTTAATTTATTTCTTAACTTACGGTAAATCTGTGGAGGTTCCGTTGTTTCGACGCCTCGTGCAAAACCAACTCTTTAAGTTCGATGGACGTGTGATGGTGACATCGAATTTAGCCTTGAAGCTGGGCTCGTCGTAACAAGGGAATGCATAGCGAGCAGCGGTAGCCTGGAACTGGGTAGTGGCCATCCAACTGCAAATTAAATGCTTAAGAATTTATAGCTTCTTATCAACATTACAATGAATTGTATAACAAATTGAATAGTTAAATACTATTTAATACTTAGTTTATATCTAACTCTGTACCTTATTGTTGTATCATTGCCTGTGTTCCTGTACCAGCTGTGATAGATACCATACATATCATCGCGCATGTTTGCGTCAAACTCTATAGTTAAAGTATATTGAACAGGGTTTGCCACGTTGTATTCCAAAGCACCATTGGTGATCGCTACCTTTAAAAATTGGTACTCCCTCTGGAAGGAATAAGTCGACGGAACTAGTGTATTTCCTTGTGTCAAAGCGACTGACGTTACTGTTACATGGTCACTGTGGATGACGATCTCGCCAACGTTAGCTTGTTTTGCAGTTAGAGTTATAGCAACCGTTCCATAATAACGTTGAGTATAGGGGTCGACGATCCAGTGGACTTTGTAGTTCGAGGGAGCAGTGGTGGTAGGTAGTCTGTACGGTGACACAGTGCTGGAGGTGAGCTCAATATTATCGAAGGCATCGACATTCTCAAACACCTCATTTTCGAAGCGTTCTTCAGCAAAGATAGTATTCCTTGTCACTTTTCCTGGTGTAATATCAGATGATGCAGTTGCGAAGATGTAAGCCAAGAATAAAACTACCAGTTTTATCGCCACCATCTAAAAGAGAAATTTAGTGTTTCAGAGGGTTAAGTTATTTGTGTATGTATACACAAACACTTATAAATGAAAAGAACAAAGGCAGATAGAAGAGCACAAAGGGACTACTTATTTCCAATGAAATTTCTTCCATTAGACCTGCGACAGGAGAGTTGGATGAGAGGTAATGTGAGAGAGATAAACGTATTTCGACCATACTTTGTCCAATTAAAATATATAATCAAAAGCTTTGCATAAATCATGCACTATTTATGTTTATTATAATAAACAGTTTAGGTAGTTAGTTTTTAAGCATCAAAATTGAAAGTCAAGTGATTAAATTAATATTTTTTTTAATGACCTTGCTCAGAAAGTGACTCTAATTGCACTTAGGTATTTAATAGTGTTTGTATCCAAACTGTAACTTTTTGATTACGTAATGGTAATCACTAATGGTAGCACTAGTGCGAAAAGGTAGTACAACCTTTTAAGAAAACTTTTTAGAAATACCGCCTCAGCGGAAATCACTAACATTACACACATATATTATATATAATTTTTGTTCCAATTCATGGTGATTTGTGAAATGTGTATCTTCTTATTTTGTAATCATATTTTTAATATTTTTTTTAATGAACTTGCTCAGAAAGTGACTCTAATTGCACTTAGGTATTTAATAGTGTTTGTAACCAAACTGTAACTTTTTGATTACCATTACGCACTAGTGCGATAAAGTAGTGCAACCTTTTTAGAAAACTATTTAGAAATACCGCCTCAGCGGAAATCACTAACATTACACACATATATTAGATATATACTTTTTGTTCCAATTCATGGTGATTTGTAAAATGTGTATCTTCTTATTTTCTAATCATATTTTTAATAACTGATAAAGTTTATCAATAACTATAAAACATCGTTATCGAAATACCATTATCCTAATGAAATAATGTATGTAGGCTTGAGTTACAAATTGATAAATTGTAAGTATAAACGGTAAGTATAGATAAATTAATGCGAATAATGCGTAAAATTTTGAGTATCAGATAGTTATGTAGAAACAACCAAGTCTTATAGGTGTGTAGACATTCAGATAGGCATATATATCCCTATATAGGGTGACTGGTAATAAGTGTACGATACTTAAACACGTGATTGTACTCATGATTACGAACAACTTTCCTAAAGAAACATTTTTTTATACTAATTTACTGTAGCGCTTGCGTAAAATACCAAAACACTAATAGTCTTTGGAGATTATTTTACTGAAACATGTAGGCACATTGATTACGTCATCATAACGCAGGTGCGGGTGCCGCGCCACTAACGGCTGATCGGGTGAAGGCGCGCGCGAAATTGAAAGTTTCAAACAGCTGTTTTGTTATTGAACTAATTAGTATAAAAAAAAGTTTCTTTGGGAAAGTTGTTTGTAGTCATGAGTACAATCATGTGTTTAAGTATCGGTCACTAATTAACAGTCACCCTATATAGGTATATCGTTTTTCTGCTCTCTTAACGCGATCTAATTTATGACCTAAACTGAACTGCTAAAGGGATGAAGCTTTAAAGGTTGTATTGCTTCATCCTTCTATTTCGCTCGCACGACTGACTTTTAAATCGGCCTGGTAAGATCCCAGGTAACTGTTCGGACTGTTTCTCAGTCTATGCATCAATGATGCCTTTTTTTTATGGCATGAAAACTATCCACTCGTGTGCGTCAACATTGCTCATCACTTTCCTAAAGGCGTTGACTTGTAAACTTTCAAAGCACTCATAACATTCTGTGTGCAGTTGGCCTACAGGCTATATGTATAAAATGATTAGCACAAGGTATTAAATAATGTTGTTTACTCTTAAGTACCGACATCCACCAAAAATAAATTCGATTCGGTTGATTCGTAAATATAGGTTCGATTATACGAGTTTAATACAAACTGATTTTTACACACAAGTTCTATTGCACTGCACTAAATAATCTAGTACATCATTGCACGAGCTTGAACTATGACTTCATTATCTTTTATATGTTATCTGTGACCTTACCATTATCGTGTCTATTTTCATTCTAGATATTAAAATACCAATAAACAACGATACAAAGAAATATAACCCTTTTCCTCCATTATTTTAGTAGTTAAGATATAATTTTGCTCTTTATCACTTTTCTATATTAAACCCGTACACAAAACTTACCTTGGATGATACCAGCGACCACTGAAGCGGGCACTAAACCCGCAACTGGATTATTGTAATCAAATTATTGAAATATACACATCAATGCGTAATCACCAACGATATAGTATCAAGAATTATCAACAATATCATAATACGGAGATATTTTTTTGACAATTATCGCCATATCATTTATCTTGATTAGACCGGTGTAAATCCTGGAATTTTATTGAAACTATTAGACATAAGTTTGATGAACATATTTTATGTATGTGGTGTTATCCACCCCATCCTTTTCTTTTTAAGGTGGCTTATCCTTAAATAACTGACTTCTCCTGCGCTAGAAGGGAGCAAAAGGGTATATTACTACATGGCAAATAAGTTGAACCATCCGCCTCGGCTACGCGGCCCCCACCTCAACTGAGACCCGAAAATCGGTTATAAACCTCGTCACACAAGTTTAACCATTATGGCAGTTGACTTCGAATGCGCAGTAACCGATTTTCGGGTAATCAATCGAAGTGGCCACGGGGCCACGCGAAACCATAGCAAATAGTTCAACTTATTTGCCGCGTATTGTTTTAGACTTTTACTGACAAAAACCCACCTGTACTCTCCAGTTGCACTTTGAGTTCCAGGACCATAGTAACTCTTTCAAACATTCCCGCTGCCCTATCGAGCATCGGCTCTGCTGAGGCCCTACGAATGTGTTATCCACCACTACAAGTCAAGTAGCAGATGTCGGGGGAAAAAAAAACAAAATAATGCGGGAGAGAGCTGGCTACGTCGCACGAATGTATCCGAACAAATGTGCGAAGATCGTCACTCACTAGATGCCAGGAGGCGAACCGTAGAAGTCAACTGCGGGAAGGTAATGTGACGATTTGATCATATGACTGGCCTGTTGGTCTAGTGGTTAGTGGCCCTGACTGCTATGCCGGAGGTCGTGGGTTCGATTCCCACCCAGGACAAATGTTTGTGTGATGAGCACGATCATTTGTTCTGTGTCTGGGTGTAATTTATCTGTATATGTATGAATTTAGAAATATATAAGTATGTTTATCAGTTGTTTAGTACTCATAACACAAGCTCTGCTTAGCTTGAGACTAGACGGCGTAGTGTGATAGTTGTAGATTATAAAAAAAAAAAAAAAAAATATGATCATCATGATCCTATGTAAATAGTTCAAATCCTAAAAAGTTTTTTTTTTGGTGACGTAAATAAACTAAACGTAACGTAAACTTACCTATTTCCGAGTAAATAGTTCGACTTCTGAATCGAGTTTCGTTATAATATGTATTCTGTGCTTTAATTACAAATTTACGGTTCTCAGACTTTTTCCTATAATAGTGCTAAAACATCTTGTAGAAGCAAGGTGTTTTTTTTTGTTTTTCAATTTTCATGACTCTAGGTCTATTAGATGCGAAATATCCTATAGGTTTTGAATTCCTTATGAGTGTCAAAATATGCTCCTTAAACTTTCTTGTCATTAGATTTCTTTTACTTAAAAGTTTAATTTTTTTACAGCCCCAAGGGGTTCCAAGGTGTAGCAGACGGGTGACAATGAACGTCAGCGCAGCATTCATACAACTATTAATTACATTGTGACGTCATCATCACTTTCTCAAGCTTTCGAGCAGTGAGATACAACGAGCACCCACGACTTTAAAGGGTCATCAGCGACCTGGCTAAGCATACTACACTTTCGGTCAATCACATGAAGAGCCATGAAGAACCTTTCTTGGTCGACGCCAGCAGTCAAATCATTATTTCGCACAGCACCGCTCCAGGTCACTGGAGTCAACAGCACTACTCCAACCCACTGAAGCCTACAGCATCATCCCAACTCACCAGGACATTATCACCCTGACTCACCAGAGCATCATCCCAACTCACCGGGACATCACTACCCCGATTCACGGAGGCATCATCCCAGCTCACTGAGACATCATCCCCACTCACCGGGACAGCATCACCCCGACTCACTAAAGCATCACCACAGATATCCGACTCACCGTTAACTATGCCAACTAACACTGGCCGCCCGGAAGACACGGTGGAGCACACGGTAGAGGTGTGCCCCGCTTGAGCAGAGCAACGCCGTGTCCTCGTGGGGGCGATCGACGGCGGCGATCTCTCGCGCCGGGCCTTGGTACCGGCCATGGTCCGGAGCGAGGAGGAGCGGCAGGCGGTCGCATCCTTCTGCAAAGCAGTAATGCTAGCGAAGGAGGCGGCCGATCGCGTCAGGCAACGATCCTCACGCCCCAACCGCTGCCGGGATTCCGATCGCGATTTCCGGCCACCGTAGGCGTAGACTTGCGGATGGCGAGCAATGGGTGGCTCGCCGTCCGACCGTACGGTAATCGTCCGGACCGAGCCCAAGTCGTCGACGGCGCGTGATGTTCCACGCGCGCCTCAAGAAGATGTCAGCAACTGTAGGGGCCTAGCAGGGTAGAAGCCTACTGGAGCCAAGAGCCTGATTCTGAATGGAAGACTCGGCTGGTATGAAAGGCAACGAAGGAACATGAGTAGGTTTTTAGTCAGTAAAAGTCTGACACTATCTGCCGCCCCGCCCTAGAGCGGGATATGTCATAAGATGATTTTATCACCGAAAAAAAAAACGAACACTGGCCAGATCGTTTAAACGTTAACATTTGATGATACGTCAAACCTCGTTTGGCCATATCATTGATGTAGAATGATGAAAAAAAGACTAAAGAAAGTAGGCCACACGAAGATTGACATACTCGTATCATCAAAGTTTAACGTTTAAAATGATCTGGCCAATTTAACTTGGCCATATCATGAAGTGATCAATTTCTATGATCTGGCCACGATATATATACTAATGCACTTTATTACGAACAAAAATAAAATTTTAAAAAGACGAAATATTTCATTTAGTGACACAATGGGCGGCTTTATCGATAAAAACAATATTTTGATAACAAGTCGGATAAATTTAAAAGAGGAAAAGCATTAACGTTATTTTAGATAATTGGTGATCGATTCGTAAGTAGCCTAAATCGTCTACGATGACTTCTCATGCCATGGGAAGTCACATCCTTCTGCGAAGCAGTAATGCTAGCAAAGGAGGTGGCCGCAAGAGTGAGAGAACTTCATCCTCCTGCCACAACAAGAGACGCCCCGGGCTTCGGGAATCGCAGACCGATCTCCGGCTACCGTAGGCGCGGGCTTGAAGATGACGAGCAATGAGTAGCTCACCGTCCGTTCGTCTTATAAGAACCGAACCCGTGTCGTCGACGGCACGCAGTGTTTCATGCGCGCCTCAAAGATATGTTAGCAAACCGTAGGGTCCCAGCAGGGCCGATACCTGCTAGAGCCATGAGATTGGATGTGAATAGGATATACTCATGGTCCTGGAACGCAAAAGGTAATTGAAGGAACATAGATATGATTTGAGTTAGTAAAAGTCTGACACGCCCTCTCACTCCACCCTAGGGTTAGAAAAAGTCATAAAAAAAAAAGAAATGAAAAAAGAAGTACCCAAAATCGTCATTAATTAAAGATTAAAAGTCATCACAAGTAAGATACTACCAGCGCCATCTTTAATTAACAAATTGAATTATATTTGCTTTTATCAATATTTATATGATTAGCAATAATAGGTTGCTTACAGGAAAAAACAGAGAGCTGATATTAGGTTTTATATCTGAATTTATGATCTAATCAATCGAGTCGATTAATCAGGCTAGCTAGACTGATAGTCAACTTAGTGACTTGAAACTCGGATATGATAAAATAAATAATACTAAAGGACTAAGCATAGGCAGACTTTTGATATTCCCACTTCTGGGACTCAAACATCCTCTTTAGGATAAGGAAAGGGCCGTAATTCCACCACGCGGGCCCAGTGCGGGTTGGTAGATCATGTCTTCGAATTTTCTGGTTCTAGAACATGCCGGTTTCCTCACGATGTTTTCTCATTGTAGTCACATTAAACACTTCAGGCTATTCCTGAATTAATGGACAGTGTTGTCCTAATGACGCTAAATGGAAATACTGGATTATCGACTATCTGCAAAGCAGACATAGTGGAGTGCAAGTTTAGGTATTCATTAATGCGATAAAATTTTTGCTAAACTTGTTCTGAATCAGTGAACCAGGTGGTATAGACACTTCATTTACTGATCTTCTAATAAGGGTAAATATCCGCCTATGCGGCGTACAATGAGTAGCTGTGCACAATACGAACCGGATTGAATATATTCAATACGGTCAAAAATTGTAAGAAAATTCTTCCCAATGCTTTGTAAGGAAAAACTTCCCCTCAATTTTCTTTTGATTTGTAGTTGGCACGTAAAGTCAATTGTATAGCTTTCCAGAGGGTTCCACTAAAACGTTCCATTTGTCCATTTCCTTTGGGGTTGACTTCCGCATATAGAAATAAAGTTCCTCGATCTGAATAAAGATAAATCGGTAAACCAAATAGCATAATTATTTCAATCAAATGTTTTATCAGCGTCAAGGAACTCTGTCAAGACAAAGAAAAACAAAAGAGAAAATTGAATTGTGATCGATCACCATCAGTATGTACTTATTTCTAGTGTTAGAAGGTACAGGACCTTTGAAGTCAATGCTGATTCTTACCATAGATTACGTTGCCTTAGCATGGGCATATTTTTGCTTATATTTTCGGAGAAATGACGTCTCTCTGCATCACACTTTGCTGCAGAAGGATAGATTTCCAAAAACACAAGCATGGAGCAGAGGTGTGATGGTGCTCTTCTTTGAAAAGGATGATAATGCACTGCTTTAGAATTACAGGTCCATCTTACTTATGAGCCTGTCTACAAGCTGTTTTTCCGAGTCGTCAGGAACCATTTCGCTTGCAGGTTTGACCTTCGACTTCTAGTCTGCCAAACAAGCCGGGTAGACTACACATATGTACGCTGCTGCAGGTTAAGAGGCTGCAGTACAGCCCAAGGGCTGCACTGCAGCCTCTTCAATGGTCCTTGATTGACTATTGGTATATTGAAGTACTGAAGTGTTTGTAAGGAAACGCTACCGTGTCAGTGCGATACAATGTGAGCGAAAGGCGTGGTGAAAAGCGTGTGGGAAACGCAATCCCCACGCCCCGCTGGCGTAGGAAACAGCTTGGGCGTCAGCAATCGTAGAGCGATTCCTGGTCACCGAAGGCACCGTCCAATAAGAACCAGGACTGAGTCAACGGTGCATTGTGTCTCTCGCCTCAAAGCGATGATGAAGACGATGCCTGCAAGAGCTTCGATGTTTTGTGAAAGTGTGACCGATTTTTGGGATTGGTTTTAATCAATAAAATTCAGACATTTCTTCCTCCTCCACCCAGTGCGATGCGTATGCATGATTTTATGATTTCCCACTACAAAAAATATGTACAAATACCGGCACGGGTCTTGAGCGCTGACTTTTACAGTTCTGCTTGCGCAGAAGCACGCAGTAGTGAAATATCGGGTCTCTTTAGTGGTATGAAAAGAGATGCGGGGGCGGGGAGTGCAATCCTTGTACAGTGATTGGCTCGCCGATGTGTGCTATGCGCAAAGCGATCCCCGCTCTTTTGTCGAGCGCTCAAAATTCTGTACATGCTAAAATGCCGCCAAAATCCCGTGAAATGACCATCATTAAATGTTATCAAACTTGTCCAAGTTTTAATATCTTATCTGGTTGATTAGTTACTTTTTGTTCTAGATATGTATGACTTACTAACTGATATAGTGCTTAGTGATAATTTAGTATCAGTTTAGCGTCATTTTTAAATACATTATTACTTTTAATGGCTTTCAAATCTTCCTTAAATTACAATTGTTTATGTGCTAAGTGCGGTAGCCAATCTTATTGTTTGTAACCCCCAGAGCAAAGAGAGGTGTTATAAGTTTTATCGCCACGTGTATCTGTCTAAGACACCATAACTCTTAAACCGATGAACCGATTTGGAAGGTTTTTAGACATGTTTGATCTAAATCGGTTCAGCCATTTACAACTTATTGAGGTGAAAGTGGGAATGAAAAACAAAATATTTGCAAATATAGTCAAGTGGAGTATCAAACGAAAGGGTGTAAGGCCCCTCGCCCACAGCAACTTTTTTTACTGATGTTGTCGCGCGTTTCGTAAGCGCGCGACATCGTTACTAACGCGCGTTAGTCGCATTTGCAAGTGATAGAAAAGATGCCAACGCGCTACTAACGCGCTACAGCATCGCGACTGTATCGCTACAAAAAGTCGCCGTGGACGAAGGGCCTAACACATACATTACAAAACATCGCGCGCAGTAAATGGGCAATCTAACCCCACATAATCCATGAACGGCACGTATCGGTCTCGCTCCATATAGAGCGAGAGATGTTATTCAATAATTTAACACCCCAAAAAAGAAATGACTGCCAAGTAGATGTTTATTATTTTGTCAGAAGAACAGAGCAATGTAACCATATATATATATATATAATAAAACAAGATAGCCTTTATTTACCAAAGTTACTTTGCAAAAGTACAAAATCTGAACTTAACAATAATACATTTATAATTTGTATCCTTATTAAACTTAACCTTTCGAATACCGTAATTAGAGACAATGAGAGAGCGAAACGCGTTAGCTTGGGGTTTAATGAATTAAACATATATTTTTTTATGATGCTTTTTACTTTGTTATTTCTTTTTTTTTTCGATATATACCTATTTTTTTACTATGCTGAGGAATTAGAAAAAATAAAACACCACTTTTATAAACCACATATATAATAATTTATATAAATTTTAATTTACGAAAGTTATTATACGAAATAGAGCTAAATAGTACAAAGTTTGGGTTTTATTTACATACAATTTACTACCTATGATAAACTGATACATTAGTTTCTTTTTAAATATCAATTTAGATTATAGTACTATATAATAGCGACCCGTCCGTCTTTAAAATTCTCCGGTTTTCTCTACTTTTATAAGCATGTACATAGACTTTCCTTATCAATTATTCACCTGGAAATAACTGCATGAAAATCTGTTCAGCAGTTTTAAAGTTTATCGAGGAGGTACATACATACAGACAGACGCAGTTGGAGGACTTTGTTTTGTAATACATAAGCCTTCCAGTTAATGTATAAGAACTAATTAGAAAAAAATATACTCATTTTTGTCGTAAATTTTCTGGCTATTAGCCATTAAACATAAAATAACACAAAACATTGCAGATGTTATCAAAATAAAGCGCAGTTTTCAAAAATTATATTGATAACTTCTAGCTTTAGATTTGGGCCTTAAGCTAATCGACGGTGAACTGCCAATACCTTCTAATTAACATGTTTCGAAAAAATCCTTTTTAGCGCTTTTAATTCAAATGTTTCCGCATGATTTTCTAAAATCTCTGAAGCGAATATTTAGTTGCAACTGCACCAAATTAAATTGTGGAAACACTTCCTAACTAAACCAACATGTAATTTTTTTGTATTACCTCCTAACGTCTTTAAGACAAAATTTTTTTGACTTCTACAGTTAGGAGTTCTTGTCACTTCGCCGTCGTAATGGGATTTATTTGACTAAAGTTCATTGGTTTTTTTAATTATTCGTAATTTAATTTATTAAGTGTCTACACAACTAAACAATAAGTATTTAAAATCATTAAAACAGGCGCGATATCGGTAAAGTAGAGCTGAGAATATTATTTTGATATTGACCACTTCGGCAAAGCTTGTCGAAAAAAATTACTTTATATATTTGCTGGAAAATACTGCAAAAATATTTAAAAAGTTATGCAGGCACATGGTAACGGAAAACACAGTGACTGTATTCGGTAACAAAAATTAAAAACTTTCTGAATTATACTCCATTCGCGTTATGATTAGTTGAAGAGTGGAGTATAGACACTATTTAAATACACAAACCGTACGAAGCTAAAAGAGAGAAAAAAAAGAAATTCTTGGAAGATAATGGACCGATGTTCTGGTGAGGATCGCGGTAATCCTTTGGAAGGAAGACGTATGATCCTGTGCGTCTCGCTTCGCTCGATCATAATCCCGACGCTTGAGTGATGTCCAGCACTGGACATCTTTGGACTGACCAGTTAATGAAGGTGATGAAGTAAATGATCAGCTGTTTTTCTTTTCCTTTAATAACACAAAGTGAGTTCAGTAGGTAAACAATAATAATATTTTGCTTTTGGATAAAATTGTTATCAGCAATGCAATTAATCTGATCATCGCTCATCACCTTAATTCCTTTAAGTTGATGGGCGATGATCAGCTTAATTTCTTCTATCTATCAGACGTGTCAATTAAAGATTTGCCATCGGATTTAGTCCTGATGTATCAGTATGATATGAGGAATACTTCATGGAAAAGTAGAACTTGGCCCTCAAATTCTTAAGAGGATGTGAAGTTAAAATTTGTCAAATTCAAACTTTAGCATGAAAACACGTAATGCTCTCAAGAAACCCCATCAGTCATTTTGCTGTTTCTAAATTTATATTTTTTAAAGTATGTACTATTTCGGTACACATTGCGTACAATTTCTTCCATCTGTTTCTGTCTCTGGCGGTGTGAAGGAGATTGTATACCGTAGAGTCAAGAGCGGTGTAGATCTGGTCGGACCAACGTATTGGGCTGCGACCGCGAGGCCTTTTTCCATCCACTTTACCGGTCACTATGAGCCTTTTGAGGTTACCACCGTATTGCCTTGCAATGTGGCCGAAATATTGCAGGACCTTGCGAAGACACTCGAACGACAGCCGTGAGAAGATTTAAAGTTCTTGCAAAATGGATACATTGGTCCGAAATTCTGTCAGAAAACGTTTATTTCAAATAGACAGGTAATTATGAATTGTCAAACTGTCAGTCAGTCAAAAAATAAAGCTAAATTGTACGTTCCAAAGCGTAGATCTCTATGGAGAAGAACGTGCAAGAAACTCCATGGAAATGGAATAAAGCCACTGGCAGCTAAGAGATGACCTCAACTGACGGCACCAGTTCACTAGCATGACGCTGTCCAAGGGATACGGAGCATCCTACATCCGGATATGAACTCAGAAACCGCAAAATAGATGATGGGGTGAAAACTTGTCATAGTAGGTTACAATGAAAGCGCCAGGGTTTTTCCTAAATTGATTTTCCTCAAGTCACTCACTCATTAATTTTTTTCAATTTGCAGGGCTGAGTCAAGTAGTATGTTGATTATAATATTGATTAAAATTAAATTGGTGGTCATAATACGTATTTATTTACGCAATTATGATCATTTAAATCATTATTACAGCCCTCTCAGTTCGTCTTACCCTTATGAATGACATTTACATGAGATAGTCATTCAATAAAGACGAAAAAAAAAAAATAGAATTTCGCGGGCGACCTTTGTGTATACTGCGCCATAATATAGCATTACATAGTCGGCCTCTATGAGAGGGAATGGGCCGTTATCCACCACGGGGGCCCAGTGCGGGTTCATGGAAGTCACATCGGATTTTTGGTTCTAGGACATGCCCGTCCGTAGTGGTGATGAAATAAATTACACAAAGTAATGCGCCTGGCTGGGTTTGACCGCGACCTACAACTCGTAAGCCGGGGCCGTTACCACTGAGCTACCATCTGCGCCACAGAATTGAAATTAAATTTGTCAATTTCTTAAGAGAGTTAAAGAAAAGTCTTGGTAAAGAAAAAGTTTACTTCGTGTGCCAACATATTTGGAAAGTGCAGAACCGGGACCCCCAGTGTCGGGAGTGTGGAATCGGAGAGTGATGAGTGTGGTGAAATGCAGTGTAGTTGGTATCGCAGTCAAGCACTAGTATATATCGATTAAAAAAAAGTTAGTTAATACATATCAGATCTATTATTTTTTTCTGCTTACAAATAACTTAAATACTTCATAATTATATTGACTTTATTCGAATTCTTAGTCTATACCTAAAGTTTTCTCTGTAAAACAGAGGTTTTTGATAAATGTCAGTTTTGCATAAAAAAAAAACCTGTATTCAATTGCAAATACAGCGTTTTACAATAAATTTTCCACTAAAATTAAGCAAATTAAAAAAAAAACCATTAGATCTAAACACAATACCAATCAGACACTTAAATTGACTATCCTTAACAAAAATGTACAGAGCAGGTATTTAGACATGGTTCTCTAGAATTCTACTACAGCTGTCAGAGAGCAAAACCGCTATATATCTTGTATGCGACCGAGAACCTCGTCGGACATATTAGTGCCATAGCTAAATAAATGTTTCTGTAAGAAAGAAACGCTAATGCCCGATTCCTAGTTGAAAATATAATAATAATCTTAACCTGAAAAAGCGAATCTGGAGACAAGTTTAAACGTATAAAACGTTACCCATAACGGTTCTTTCTTGAAAAGACCATCTCAAACTCCAATCTGCATGGTTCTCATACGTAGCTAGGAAACACCGGCTTCATCTAGTTTATCCCAAGAAGCCCCTTCGATTCTGCTATGAAACAAGCAGGTAAGTTTGAATCCGTAAAGGCGGGTTCAGATTTACGAAATGTCACATGCAATGTAACGAGCAATGAAAGAATTTTCTGTCCACACTATCGCAATGTGTTTGGACTACTAATCGAGTAAGAATGGAGCTTTCAACTAGTGCGCGCCGCGATCCGCCATTTGTCGGGTTTTTCGCCGAACACACAGTATGCGAGGGTTATGTGTGTCTGCACTGCGGAACGCATGCCGGAAACGGATACGCGCGCTGCGTCCACACTTATGAAATGCTCCTTTCATGTTAAATTGTATGTGACGCTACAGTAGTTTGTACCCACCTTAACCGGTCAAAGCAGCTGTAAAAAAATCAGGAATCGGGCATAAAACTGTACAATACTGCTGTCATGATATTGACTATTTCAATCTAGAATATTCTTAGTCTACTTTAACTAGCTGTTTTGTCTACCGCCCTCAGCCAGTCGACGATGGTGTTATAGTTTCGATCAGTCCATTGCACGTTCGAAGAGATGGTCTCCAAAACTTGCTGAACCGGTCGACCCAAGTCACTGCAGGATTCAGTGACGAATCTTTTCAGCTGTGGGGAGAATAAAGTATTATTAATATAGTTAACAAAATAATGAGGGTTGAATGCTGCAAAAATATTTGTACCTCGATTTACCACCAGAAATCGTGTTACCCGAGCAACTGAGTTACCGACGTTAATTTGTGGAGCTTGATGTTAGATTGTCTTTAGACACGGTTTAAATCATAGACTTAGAGAACTGGATTACGAGTTCCCTGTACAGCTGTCAAGTGAATATGGTTAGAAAAGTGTATGTAAAAGAGAGAGTTAAGACGATTGTGCGGTCAGCTTTTGCTATTTCTAGAATTCTGATTGGTCTACGTCAACAGATCGTGAAGGTTAAGCGTGCGTAGTTTGTCAAACAAATAAGAAACAGGAAATGGCAACCCAATCCCACCGCACTATATCTCTCAATACACTAGTCAATTTTGTTGCTGTAGTTCTCGGTCCCGGGGTATTATAAAGTCTAAAAATCATCATAAATTTGGCATGAGAAAGGAACAGTGCTCTTCGTCTTATATTACTCCGTCTCTCTCTCACACGGGAATTATGATGATTTTGAGATGTACAGTCCCAGTTCTCTAGATCTATTGTTTGAACAAGTGTCTAAATATTGCATAGCTACAATTGTATGAGTCATACAGTTGTGCAATTTAGTTGTAGTAAATCCTGTTCACTTTCATTAGGATTTGGGTGACACATCAAACATGATGATTATTTTTTTTTCCACTGATAAAAGAAATGTTTTGATGTGATTTATACTAAGCTTAGATAACAGACATTAATCATTCTTTCTAGAAAATTATCTCTATTAAAACCGTGTCATCAGACTTGTTTCACGATGATGAATCGAGCGATGGAAGTTCGATATTTTAATATCCTGTTCTACAATCACTTCCCATCTGATCTCTAAAACCCAGTAATTGGGTAACGCCATACCCCTTGGCAAGACTGGCGTTAGGTTTCTTGGTTTCTGATTTTTTGGTTTTCTAATTTATTATGATCTAATAGGTCAAAAAGCGTGGCTACGCTCTAATTGGCCAAAGAGCGTGGTTATGCTGAGTAACAACGATGAGTCACTATTTTCTTGACGCGAATAGTCTGTAGTTAAAACAGTGTAATATTGGGACAACATACCTCGTCATATTCATGCTGCTGATTTAATCGCCTGGTCACAAGCTTCACGATCAAGTTGATAGTAGATAATGAACCCACACTGCAATGATTAGAACAATACATTTTAAAATAGTTTCGAGAAATAAGGAAAGGCGAAACGAATCCTACTAAATTTTTAATAGAAGAAAACACACATAAATAAGTTAAACAGCCTTTATATATTATATCAACTGCTAGAAATCTGTGATAGGGTTTTTTTTATTATTGATAGGCCCCCGTTTGACCACTTTCTCAATTGATGGCGAGAGATGATGTGGTTGATGATAGAGAATGCTTACTTAGAAGTAATCTATTCACTATTGACTTAAAGGTTATATCAGGAATGGTAGTGGTATCTATCAGGAAACAAACTCCGATAGGGAATTCCGCTCCTTACCTTATTAAATTAATTTGCTAACAATACACCGCAGAGGGAAGAGCTCTGTATTATTTTAAGTTCTAGTTTTACTGTTTGAATTATTGTGTTGATTCGAAGTCGGCTTCAAAAAGTAATCGAAATACTGCTAGGGTAGAAGTTTGATAAAGTCATCATCATTTTTATTTTTATTCAAGGAATAACTGTGTCTATCTCCAAAATTCTTTTAGTATCTTTTTTTAATATCACTACAATCGATGATAAGTAAGAGTGACGCTGTATAATTATTTGATGACATAAATAATTTAATTAGAATTCAATTTTCTGCCAAATTCTGATAAAAATCCAATTGTACCTTGCACTAAAAAGTATATATAATTAAACTTAAGGTCCACGTCCAGCTGTGGGCTTTAAAACAGAAAACACCTTCCCTTATTCTTACAGTTGCCGCGATGGGCTGCTATACAGGCTGACAATGAAAGAGTTCCATATTTAAATCCAACACTTACAAAGATCGAAGCCTCTGCCAATTGGCTCTGATGAAGTTAAACGCGATTGGCTGTCCTATAGCAGTGCCTGCGACTGCTGAGAACACTCGTACAATGTCTTGCTTTCTGATGCCGCTGTCGTTGCGCAGTGACATTTCTAAGTATCTGAAAACAATAAATAGGAATTTAAAATATTACTGATCAAAGTTCAATTCCTCTAACATCAAAATTTATAGCCTGGCCTATAACTGTAATAAAACTGTTGTTATCTATACACTAAAGAAGGATGAAGGCCTTTATTATTATATTAATGTCAAAATTCGTTCCACTCATGCTCTACCTAGGATTTCAAGAAATTCTTAACTTTCTTTTTCTTCAATCCCGAATAACGTGATAAATTTATAGTCAATTTGACTATTAATTTTGGATCTCTGGATATATAAGAGAACTGTATTGACCGCCGGTAAACATTGAGATCACACTATAATATTTAAGCTCCGCAATACTACCTGATTTACGGAGCAGGTTGTGGGTGGTTTATTCCTGTCGTAAAGAACTGGAATAGCGATCTTGGTTTTAAAGTAGACTGAAACTAAGATGCAATCGTTTGGCATCTTAGTTCCAGTGAGAGAACTTGTAAGCTACTTTATCCAAAAATAGGGCCTTCCGCCCCAAAATCCGGCCCTGAAGATTTTCATTTAGGCAACATAGGGATTGAACAAGCTAAATCTTGAGTTGGCTGATGTTAATTGCCCTCATTTTTAGTATTGGATTACACGTGCACTAGAATGCACGTGTAAAATATTAGGTAACTTAACCAGAACCAAAAGAGATGTTGCAGAGTGAACAGGATGAAGAGTGAACGAGAAAGGATTACCCATGGCCACTGTAAATTACCTTAAAGACAATTATTATCTTGCGACCTCAATCCGATCGAAAGGTAATATTTTTTGTGAGACAATTTAGATGTTTTTAGAATAACATTTTATTGAAATTAGCCTTTGCTACCACTTCACGAATACCTACCTATGCAGCAACGAAGGAGACCTAGTACATCCGAGCACAGAAAGCAGCCGGTGTCGTTCTGAAGGCGCTGTTGCCACTCTGAATCTCTCCCATGCGAAGGTCCATTCTCTGACGCCGCCAGCCCGCACTCCAACGCAGTAAACTATGCCACGTAGGTCTACGTGAATCCTGGAAAAGGAAGGAAATTTTGTTAAAAATGTTATTGTATTGATAATAAAATAGCAAAAACTAATCAGTCTTATAATATTCCCAGTGCTGGGACTCAGGCCTCCTGTCTAGGACAGGGAGTGGGCCGTAATCCACCACGCGGGCCCTGTGCGGATTGGTGAATGTCACATGCTTTAGAGTTTTTAGTTCAAGGACATGCCGGTTTCGTCACGAAGTTTTCCTTCACCGTTATCTTCGAAATACCAAAGAAGCCACGATGTCTTTCGTATTGCAGAGGTCTATAAGTTATGATTACGCACTACCAGATCGATGACGCGGGCTTGCGGACGTCGAGCACTGGGTAGCTCGCCGTCCGGCTGTTCGGTAATTAACTGGATCGAGACCAGTCGTCAACAGCGCGTAGTGATCCTCGCGCTCCTCAAAGAGATGTCAGCAAATCGTAGTGGCCCAGCAGGGCCGATGCCCGCTAACTAGGACCGCGGAGAATTTCTGAAAGGTAAACCCGTAGTCCTAGCACGCAAAGGGTAATTGAAGGATACAGGTGTGGTTTTAGTCAGTAAAAGTCTGACACGCCCTCCCGAGAGCGCGAGAAGTCATTTGGATGACCATAAAAAAAAAAAACACCAGATCGGTCATCCACTTGTTTGCCATCCAGTAACGTAAAATATGTTTCAATACCCACACCAAAAGTGGTTGTTGATAGTAAAGAAGGACGATATCCACATACTCATTGCTCGCATCCGGGTTCGGCGCCAACATCCAGTTAGTGTACATCCTCACAGCATTCTCCAGGCAGTCTGGGTGTTCGAAGTGGCAGGCAGACGCTAACAGGTCCACTCGGTACTGCGACGTAATGACGCTCTCGTTAGGAGACACCTTCCATCCGACCTCCTTGACGGCATCGTTTAGGAGACGGAGAACGTATTGCTAGAAGGAGAAGAAATCTGTAAATCTCTTTTCATTTCGAATAAAATAGTAATAATATTTGTAGATTACAAAATTAAACTGATGGTAAAAGTAGCTGTAATATGTACAAAAAGGATTTTTTGAAAATTCTTCTCCCGCGCCGTATCAAACCAGTCCACGCGATACGCCTCCAGCCTCCCTAGCCAAATTACAATCGTATCGTTCGCGCTGAACGCTTCGAGTAGGCCACGCCTCCGATTCCTTTGTTCTGACGTCATCTCAACGCTTAGTCACGTGGTCCGAACAAAGGAATTGGAGGCGTGGCCTACTCGAAGCGTTTGCGTGAACGATACGATTGTAACTTGGCTAGGGGAGCAGATCATTCCACTACCACTTCATATTGTGCTATTCTCTAAGAAAACAGCCTTGAGCGCAGCGCTGTCCGCAGCGATAAATACGCAAATAGGATTAACAATCCAATGTGTAGATCCATTGAATTGTTAATCCCATGTACGTATTTGGATTTCGTCGCTGTGGCCAGCGCTACGCTCAAGGCTGTTTTCTTAGAGAATAGCACTGCTAGGCTGGCCTCGACGGTGCTTTCCCTGAACCTTTTATACTACCAAGGCCATGGGTTCGTTTATGGCGAAAGTAAATAATATACCACTCTAATCGGTATATATAGCGTATGTTAAAACCACACTTGAAAGGCTCACACAAAAATAAAACAATCATTTTTTACCCTAACCATTTGGTATAACCAACCATTTGGTTTGGCATTTGGCATTTGCATAGCACGGCGATCTAACTCGACGCCAACGCCATCTATCGAGCTATGAGACAACTCGTAGTAATTATCCAATAAATGTTGTTGGTCATTCTATGATTTCGTTGCGGTCTTACTCCTAACAAACCCAGTGCTTGGCGACGCTTGACCGGCTGTCTCTATGCACACGGTTGACTTGACCCGCCCAATCCAGCCATTTGGGATTCTTAATAACAAGTCAATAAATAGTGATGTTGATGACGTCTATAGTTTTTCGAATCTAAACGCGGATCTTTCAACTGTGCAGAACGCATTCCGGATCCGGTTATCGTAGCTATCTTAGTCACAATACAAGTTTTGAACAACCGGTTATAATCTCTGAGTGACTCATAATATTTTTGTTTTAATCAAAATCGTATTAATGTATTATCAGCTTAATACAAATAAAATTACGAATCGTAGTGTAAAAGATTTTCATGTATTTATGAAACTACTAGCGTCATCTATTGGTCTCTTTAATAACTTTTGATAGGTTCGCTTTTGACCTAATTTTGCCTGATGGAAAACAAGGACGTTGTCGACAATGGAGCACCCTTGCTTAGACATTCACTCTTGACTTAGAGATCCCCAGGTAGTATAGATATCGGGAAACAGAACCCGTCACGGAATTCCACTCCTTAGCTGTACGCACAATGAATGTATTCCCAAAACGTTTCGGGCTTATAGGTCGATATCGATATTTGATGATTTCCCACGGAAACGAATAATTGGAACCGTTTCCAATTTTTTATTTTTTTGAGGTAGGTCATCATCCAATCCTCTCGCTGTAGGATGGAGTGAGAGGGCGTGTCAGACTTTTCCTAACTAATACCTCACCTACGTTTCTTCTTTGCCCTTTGCGTTCCACGACCCTTTAGTTGTTGCAGGGTTTCCCTTTCAGAAGACAACTCATGGCCCCTATGGTTTTGATGACATCTCATTGAGGCGCGCGTAACACTACACGTCGTCGATGACACTGGCTCGATCCGGGCAGTTGCTGGATGGCTGAATGGCGAGCTACACATTGCCTTAGCCTTCGTGGTTACTTTTTTATAACCAGTCAGAAAGTGGCTTGCATAGAGGATTACTAGTGATTAAGATATAAGATATATAGTCATCATCATCATCATCATTTCAGAAGAAAAACGTCCACTGTTGGACATAGACCAAGCGTCTCCACAAGGACCGATCTTGTGCGTCTCGCATCCACCGCATTCCCACGACTCTCACCAGGTCATCGGTCTACCTTGTGGGAGGCTTTCCAACGCTGCGTTTTCCGGTGCACGGTCGCCACTCTAGATCCTTTCGGCCCCATCGACCATCCGTTCTACGAGCAATGTGCCCTGCCCACTGCCAATTTAGCTTGGCGGTTCTTCGTTAATAGTGACTGACTATAATTTAGAAGGTAATGTAGATTTTTAGAGGCAATTAATGTTCTTAAAAAGAAATCTATTTAATTAGAACCCATAAATAAATAGATAAGAATCCAGACACACCAGTTGAAGTTTTCTAGAAAAAATATTAAGCTGTTTACGAATGATCAATGGACTAATTTAATTACACTACAAAATCAATGCAGTACCAAACTCGTTATCTTTAAAACGAGTTTCTTTGCGCACGAGTTTATTGTATAAGTAATTAAAAAAAGTATTAATCAAACTTTATCTTTTTAATCAAAATTCCTCGGTAATATATCAGAATCAATAATCATTGAAATCAGTTTTAAACAACGTATTTAAATAATTGTAAGCTCACGATGTCATGATACATCATGATGATTGCTCAATAGCAGCTCAAAGTCTTTGGTGAAGGCGTACTTGATTGATAGCTTGAGACTAAAATACAATTAATAAAATATGAATGTTCACAACTCAGCAGTTATATTTAGGTCCCTTAAGAGATCTATCTAAATCAAATGTTGAAGAACCTAGCTATTTATATACTAGCTTCTGCCAGCGGCTGCGCTCGCATGAAAGTATATTTCTCCATACAAATTTTGGAATCTCGTTTCACCCCCTTAAAAGTTGAATTTCCAAAAATCTGTTCTTAGTGCTCGCCTACGTCATAAAAGGAAGCCTTGTGCTAAATTTCACATTCCTAGTCACACTATTTTCGGCTGTGCGTTGATATGTCAACTCGTGGCTTTCGCTACGTCCCCGTCAGGGGGCGTGGCAAGCGGTGTCAGGGCTTCGCCCTCTGACCGCAGAGTCCAGCCGGGGCCTGTTTCGTCGGACCCGTCATTATAGTGCCTAATTACTAGGCTCGGCGGTTGTAAAGCAGTTGGCTCTATGTGTATGTGCTTGTATGTGTATACTGTAGGCACGTCACGACGCTGCTACACACATTGCCGACTCTTCACGACATAGGTAGTCGGCGATCAGTTCCCGCCAGGTGAGACCCCTAAGGGGAAGCCCGGCGGGAGACGACCAGCGACGAGTATGCCGACTTGTTACGGACCTACAGTAGGGAATGTGACCACCGTCTAACAAGCTTCCATAGCGAGCCGGTTACGGTTCAGACCGCAGGGACGTTTTATGTGTGTGTGTGAGCGGCATTGTATTGTGTTACATCGCTCAATGCACGTGCACCGAATAGTTAGCTTGCGCTATCCATTCGGTGCGTGAGTCTAGCGCGTGTATAGAGGCGAGTGTGTGGTCGACTCGCGTCGTGTCTATAACTTAGCAAGCGACGTTTGTCGGGGTGCGAGTAGAAATGTAGAGTCTTATTGTTTGAATATGCCTCGTGTAAACTGGTGCGGCCTATTTTGATATGTCAGTTGATATGTCAGTCAGTCGGTTACTCCTTTTATCTAATTTCGAATTGTATACATTACCTAGGTAATGTATGTATTAGACAATAATATGTCATAATTTTTCATATTATTATTTTTGCCTGGACGCCCCAGGTCTTCTGTATATTGCCTAGATATTTTTATAGAAAACTTGAATTGTACAGATTGCCGGTAACATAATTATATTCAGCCTTTTTTTAATATTATTGATAGGCTCGCGTTTGACCACTATCTCACCTGATGGTAAGCGATGATGTGACGATGGAGCATGCTTGCCTAGAATTAACCTATTCACTCTTGACTTAAAGACCCCTAGGTTGTAGCTATCAGGGAACACAGACGCCGGCAGGGAATTCCACTCCTTAGCTGTACGCATTATGAATGTGTTCCCAAAACGCTTTGTACGTATGGGTGGGATGTCCACCATATACCGTCTTTTCAAACTCAGATCAAATTAATTAAATTGTATTCACCACATGACTCATTTATTTCAAAAGAACCGAAAAAAAACAATAAAAAACCGATAATTCGATAATCACTGAAATTTGTCAAGTGCATGGTTATTGATAGTAATAAAAACACGATAAGAGGTGCAAACGCATAAACAAGTCGATAAAATTATTTGACTCGTAATTATTTTATGAAATTACTTACCTTGATATTATCAAGCAACAGATTCTATATAATTATTTCGTTTAATATAATTTTGTGTTTCTAAATTGTAATTTTCTCATTAATCAGAAAAGATTTCTTAGGTTAATGACAACATATCACATGCGTCATCAATATAGTTACTAATGTCACAATACCTGTAACCCAGAACGCTTGCGGAAGGCAAGCAATGGGTAATTCGCCGTCCGGTTAGGACTAAACCTGGGTCGACGGCACGCTGTGTTCCACGAGTGAGTTAAGAGAGTTAACGTGGTACTCGCAAAGGGTAATTAAAGAACACTATGAGTTTTAATCAGTAAAAATCTTACACCACTCCCTCTCGATTCATCCAAAAAGGAAATGTCATGTAATGATTTCTCACATAAAAAAGGGGGTTATGAATTTTAATGACTATAATTAATATAGTTTATTGCAACAGTCTAATTACGAAATACTTAAACTACTATGAGTATAATATTATTAAACTGATATCAAGAACAACTGGTTTATCTACGTTTATATGTCAATATAAAAGGACCTGGAATGTTTTCTAAAAACAGGGACAAGCAATACAGTCAACACCGGAGAAACCTAATTTGTCGTACTACTAACGCCATCTCGTGAACGTAAACGTAGGTACTTAATCTACAAAATTATTTGTCCCTGTAGTTTTGTTATGCTAAGGAAAAAGTTGGAGCAATCATAATGTGGCTGTTTATGATATCCGAGAAAAATCAAATAAAAAGACGGATGGATTGATTGAAACTCAAGATGAAGAGTTGAACTGAGATGATAGTTGCTAGAGATGAGTGTTCAGTATGAACAGTTCGAACTCAACAGCACGTCAACCCACGCGTGGAGTTAAAGATAACTGAAAATATCGTGAAATACTACTGCTAGTGATACAGTTGGTGATCTCCCGGCTCTCATCATCCTGTGAGTACCTGACTACTTCCAATATCCATTATCCTTCAGCCCGTTCTTTGTAGGAAAATTCAGGAAGCGTCCCTGGTTGGACGCAATATTCATTCATATTTTTGGCAGTATGAACACTCATCTCGTAGAAGAAATTCTTTGTGTTGAGATGCAGAAACATCAAATAACTTCTCAAGCTCTGAATGGAGTGGAAGGACGTTTCAAACTTTCAATGCCAAAAGTCCACCTGTGTTCTTTCAGTTGTCCTTTGCTTTCCAGGGCCACGGTAATTCTTTAGGAAATTCCCATAGCCCTAAAATTCTAGAACAACTCCAAATAAATTTTGAAAAGACTAGAAGAGTGATGATTACAATTTTTGTGTAGGTATCTAACTATTCATCACAAATAACCCGAAAGTAATCATTACTGGCACATTTACCTTCGTTTAAATTAGTAATATCTACGATTAGTATTGTAATTCTAACTACGTTATCCTTATCTATAACTGATATGACCTAATGACATTATTAAATCTTTATAGAACACATTATAACTATTCAGTTTTTTTTGTAACAGATATTAATCAAACACTAATTTGATACGGTATCATAGGATTTGCCTTATTGACGTCAGTAGATATTAGAGTCGCGGTACAGTTGTACTAACCATAAGCTTTTGGATATCTATCACTCTTGATCTCAAAGGGATTAATCAAACTTATCCTTATCCAAATAGCTTGAAAAGGACGAATAAGATCACCTTCGGACAACTAAAAATGAGTCCTCTACCTAAATTCATGTGATGAATGCGAAGATTTTCTTATCACGACAATGTACAATGTAACTAAAAAAAACACTATATTGTTAAGACAAAATAGTCTAGATTCACTCAACAAGCCTGACAATAACCTGTTTAACAAAAAATTATTAGTTAAAGTTTAAAATAAAAGGCTCTTTGAAGACAGGTAGCGCCATCTCTTGACAATTTAAGTAGTTGCGTTTCAAGGTTCTATCGTATTCCTTCATCTTATATACTACTTTTGTTTATTTTGCGAATAATATGAAGAAACTTATGCTTATTATGAAATTCATGCTTTTGATCTACAAAAAATACTGTAGTTAAATTGAAATTTAAAGACGTGAATCTAAAATATAGCTCAAACAAATGACTTACTGTAATTTTAAATGTTTTAGATATAGTTGTATAGTTATAGATACTCACTCCATATTCCAAATAATGTGCTCCTTTCGACAACATAGTATCAATGTATCCTAAAGCCGATAGCCCAGCTTTCCAGGGTACATAGCTTCTCTCATGGGCGAGGTAGCTGGTGACATCCAACGCAGTTCTATAGTTCAGGCGCCCAGTGAGTGCCAGATTCATAGCATCGTCCACCATCTGAGCCCTGTTGATGATGTGGATCTCTTGGAATCGAGATGGGTCCTTAAGAATCTCGATAAGGAGTTTCCAGTTTTGCAAATCATAGTTGACGCGGTAGTAACCTGAAAATTGTTTGATTGGTGGTCTTCAGTAAAATCGTTGACGATTAAGGAAAATAATGAGGAAAAAGGATTATGTTTATCGTAGTCGAAAAACAACTGGATTTTGTTTACATCAGTAACCAAAGAACATGGCTTTGTTTTATGAAATGTTTTTAAGCTCTTTGATCATGACGATTAAAGATAGTAGATAACTAGAGCGGGAAGAACCGTTATAGATCATTAATTCATGAGTCAGTCATACTCATATATATATCTATATTATGAAAATCATTACCTGTCTGTTGCACATTGGCAATGAACCATTCATCCGGTTTTATAGTAATATTGCTGACTGTCAAAGACTTCTCTCCCTTTAGCCATAGCTTTGGTTGGGTGGTCTCGAAGTCTTTTTCTGAAGCCGTCGTGTAGGATACCGGTATCCACCATATTGGTGACTTTTGAGTCTCAAACGTGTCGTTGATTAAAACAAAGCGTTCCTGAAACATTCCAATTATATTGTACGTTTTTGATAAACTGCAAACTATTTTGATTTACTTATATACCTACACACATGAAAACAGTAAATAATAATATAGTTATAAATATGAATAAAAAGAAAATTTGTAACTAACTAAATTTAGAAATGTGACTTAAAACTGTTATACAGAATTCAGATTAGTTTTTGTTTGATTATATCTATGGCAACAAAGATGATAAATACATGACAGTTAATTTTAAGGTACCTAAGTGTTTATGAAATACGCACTTGCCAATCTCATCTAGGATTAGACACTATCGTGAAGCTTGTAAAATTATGTAAAAGGTAATTTAACAAATCAGTAGCCACGATCAGCATGACGTCTATCACGTAGATATATATAATTTATGTATCTGATAGCAATACTTAGATATAATAATACTTTTTTAATATTTGGTATAATAATATGACAGTCGGTCATCTACATCTATTATATTTTCATCAGTAATATTTCTATGATGAGAGAAGAACGTGACCAGCCCCCCTAGCCAAGTTACAATCGTATCGTTCGCGCCGAACGCCTCGGGTAGGCCACGCCTCTGATTCCTTTGTTCTAACGTCATCTCAACGCTCAGTCACGTGATCATAAAAAGAAATCGTAGGCGTGGCCTACCCGAGGCGTTCGGCGCGAACGATACGATTGTAACTTGGCTAGGGGACCTGGACGAAATGAAGGAAGAATACCTGCCTTTTGTGTGTACCTCAAGTAACAATGAGAGAGGGTAGAAAGATGATGATGTTTCTATTAAGAATTAAATACACACATAGTAAAACATGGTTTAGGTTTTGGTTTCAAATTAAAATATCCAGTAACTATACCGTAGATTTTTAACAACAAAAAAAAATCGTTTAAAAAATTGTTGTCTTAAAATTGTTTATTTTTTTTTTCTACAAAATAAGGCTTAAGAACCTACGTGTAGCAGTAAATAGTGAAATGCTTTAAGTCAAGTAGAATAGGTTACTTCTTACGTCAACTACATTATGCGCTTACCAACAAGTGAGATAGTGGTCAACTGTAAATCTGTCAATAATTATAGACTGGTTTTATCGTCAAATAAATAAGTTGACATGGTAGCTATATCTGGTAACCTTTTAATAATTACTATCGTGAAAGTTCAGTTGTTGTTTTGAAAAGACTACAGTGCAATTAATTTTGACGACATGGTTGGCGCAGTTGTTAAGCGATAGGCAGCTGCGCTTACTGTCGTGGGTTCGATTCCCACACGTAACAAATATTTGTTTCGCCTACAAATGAATGTTCCGGGTCTGGGTATCTTGTGTATCCCAATTTACATGTTTGTGAACGCTTCCATGATACAGGAGTGTTTCTAATGTGGGGAAAGGTTATTTAAAAAAAAAATACAATTAATTACATTAAAAAGGTCTTGATCGTAGGTACAAAACATATCTCAAGGGCAAAAAGATGATCCTATCATCAAGATAAAATTCAAAAGTAGACCTGCATAGCATTAATTTCGCTTTTAGGTACCCATATACATGCAAACATACGTAAATACCTATAATATTTAATAGGTAATAAATCAAATCGTAGGATAGCGTTTAATGATCCATAAATAAAAAGATAATTCAATTGGTGATAAGATAATTTAGTCTGTAATATATCAGTATTAAGTTTTATCGCGATCGTTAAATCCGTTTTTGAATTTCGATTATCGTTAGAAACGAGGACGACTTTATTGTTTTATAAGTAGTGTCGCGTGCGTGATATTCATAATCAGTCCATAATTGAAATTAACAGATGCTCATAGCGACATCTAGCGAATGTAATGTGCTTTTGTTTGAGTTGCCCGAAGTTCATTACTAGATGGCGTTGTAATTCAGTGTGGCAACGCATTAGTGTTACTTCTATTTGAAATTAAATAAATGCTCAAAGTAGTGACATCAATCTAACGTTGTGATAGTTGTTACTTTGTGTGATTTTCTTTTTAGATCTATGGCATTATTTAGCTATGCTTGAGACTCAGGTTTAATGAGGGAATGGGCTTAAACCACCAAGTGCTGATAGTTGGATGTCACATGTCTTCTAATTTTTATACCAATTACAAGCCGGTTTTCTCGCGTTGTTTTCCTTCACAGTTTTAAGAGCAATGGTGATGAAATAAATTACACTATGTAATTTTTTTGGCTGGGTTTGAACCACAACTCTTAATTCAGGGCCGTTATCAATGGACCACTACTGCTCTCCATTAGATAGCATTAGTAAAGTCTTATACCTATATTTACATTACTACTCTTTGGCATTTTTTGCCAGCATTCTTATGAGTTAATATGAAGGTAATGCAGTGGGCTGCATTATTGTAAACTCGTTTGTATGTTTTATTTTATTCTATATGTATGTATTTTGTAGCTGTTTATTGTCCCACAAATAAATATAAAATATATTATATCTATTGAATAACATTTGTTCATGGCCATTTGCGCAGTTAGTGATTAGATAAAATAATGTTATTTAGAATTATCGCGATCGTTAAATCCGATTATGAATGTAGATTGTCTTAACACACGAGGACAATAAATTTCATTTGAAATCGTCACTCGGCAATTACAAGTACAAGCATATCAGAGGCATATTGAATATAGATGTACACAGTAGCGACATCTAGCGAGCGCAGTGGTGATTAGTATTTTCTAATTAATTTCTAGACGACTAAATTTTATCGTTTATTCGGGGACTTTCGCTATATGTAGAGTTGATACTAAAATGCTTTATCGAATTTTTTCTCAGTCAATCTGTGAAACTTACCCCGTATTATTTATTTGCTGACTCGAACCCTCAATATATATCTCTGTGTAACCTCTATGTCACAGCACTGCCTCTTTAGTCAAGTGGTTGCAATCACGACTGCAGAGCGTGCGGTCTTGGAGTCGATTCTTAACCCATACAAAAGTGGTATCTATCTGATTTTTCCAATACGAATGACTTTGTAAGCTACAAAGTCCAAAGTTACTAGTTTGAAAGTTAGCGATTTGATACCCCCGCGCCTCGGAAAGTACATCGGAAAGTACAAGCCGTTAATCCTGCGCCTGAATTGGTCGCGTCCCAAACCAAGCAGAGCTTGTGTTAAAAATTGTCTTGGGTGGGAATCGAATCCACGGCCTCCGGTATAGCAGTCAGGGTCACTAACCACGAGACCAACAGGCCAGTAAGGAGCAAGATCGTTGCACTGCATAATATGAAGCGATCTAAACAAAGGCGACAAACCTGTTTAAAGTACAGTGTCCTATTTTCATAGTTCCTCGTCACAGTCAGGACCGGGAAGCCAGTCTGCAAGGTCCAAGAGTCCATGACCACAGCCACATCAGCGTCAAAGTCTCCGGTCTTCCTAGCAGCACTGGTGAGGGCACTCCAAAGGTCCCTCTGTTCGGCATTGCCGTACATTTTGGAGTTCAGATAGTTTGTCACTCCAGCGTTGAAGACATCGCTTTTTAGCACATGGTTCAGCATCCGGAGGAGGGCTGATCCTGGAAAGTGAAAAAATAGTTGGAAATTATTGAAAAATTAGGGATTTTTCTCTTTTAGGGTTTTTTCCTGCTGCGGTCTTTCCGTCCGTTTATAATTTTGTTATATTCAAGGCTAGAGTGAATAAGCTTTTAATAGACAAGTGAGTATCACTATCAGCGATTGCGTCACTGCTTGCCATCAGGTAAGATCACAGTCAAGTATATAAATAGACTATATCATTAAAAAAGGCTAAACAAGGTTTTTTTTTAAGGCTCTACTTTTCTGTTTTCTCTTTTTTCTATTTATGTAGCTGCATATACGTACACTAAAAATACCATTCACTATGCTACAGTCAAAACCATCCTGTTCGAGTAATGTTTTAGGCAGATAACTCGAAAGGTGTCACCAAAATTTTCATTTGACAACCAACGATTGGCAAAAACATGTGTTGGAATTAAATTGTTTAAATAGGTTAGTTGACTTTAGTTAGGTGATGTTTAAGTCAGTTATTTGTATATAGGGATGTGACGACAGTCAGTTTGGCATTTGAAGTGACTGTCGTCTTATACCACTAGATGGCGATAGTTTTGATGTGTTTACAATCGGGTCGTTTTATTAAATATTGATCTTACGTTTAAAGTTTATGCTCTAATTACTTCCTGTTTTTTATATAGCATTAAGGTACAATTCTTAGATTAATATTTTTATTAGAATTGTTTGCTTGTATTCAATATGTTGATATTTCAATAAGTAGCCTAGCGTTTCCGCCGAGGTAGCGTGCTATATCCGTCCCCACCATTTGGTGTTTCCTGGGTAGCACGCCAGCTCGGGCGGGCATTCGATTGTCAACCTTGTAAGACGTAGGTCAGTAAATCAAAAATAAGAGATAAGTCTGAAAAGTTGGTTTCATTGGAGCAGCTGCTAACAAATGGTTTCCTAACTCATCATTGTACAACAAGTTTTCCAAATAGTTAACTTTACAAACAAATCACCAACTAAACCATTATTTAATAACGTGTCCTTTGACAAAACATTCATTTTTTATTCATTTTATCTCATATAACAACGTTTAGAATATAATTATAATGTTTTGTATATTTTTTGCAGGCTACCCGGAATCCAGTGTTTTTTTTTTAGGAAACAATCACTTTTCCGTATTTTTTTTGGCCAAACATCCATTGTGAACAAACAAACAAAGAGTGTGTGACAACAACAAGATAATTAAAAAAAAAAATATCTATAGCATATTTATCATCACTATGTACTTAGAGATCTTTTTATTTTGCTGGTTGCCACAGACCTGGTACAACTATCTTTGTACTTCCATAATTGTAGGTCATACAAATATTTGTTCCTTACGGAAATTGAACCCACGACACCAGCGCAGCAGCCAATCACTCAACCACTGCACCATCCTTGCCATAAAAATTTCTTTATTTACCTTTTCCGTACGAAATCTTGTCGAATATAGCATCAGCTTCTTCAGAGGCACTAACTTCAACAGACAGCTGATGTGAAGAGTTGAGAGCGTCTAATTGGAACACGTTGTGGACTATGTCTAAGACGCAGAGCTCTGTGATGTTCCAGGATTTCTCCACCTTGAATAAAGGAAGAAAAACATTAATATACTAGCTTCTGCCCGCGGCTTCGCTCGTGTAACCGTAGGTTTCTCCATACAAATTTTGGACCGGCGCTTCTTCCCCTTAGGGAGTGAATTTTGGAAATCCTTTCTTAGTGCTCGCCTACGTCATAAAAGGAAACCTTGTGCAAAATTTCATGGTCCTAGTCCCAGTAGTTTCGGCTGTGCGTTGATATGTCAGTCAGTCAGTTTCTCATTTTATATGTATTATATTATATTGATTAGCATTTGTCACGTATAGGTCATGTTTTTTGAGTTATTTCAGAACTAAAATAAGCAATGAATCTGAATTCATAAAAGCAAAGACTTCAAATATTAAACAAAGATTGACAAATCACACAGTGTTAGGTTAAAGATCATTAATATATTATATTAGATATGTGACATCCACCAACCCGCACTGGGCCCACGAGATGGATTACAGCCCGTTGCCTCTCCTAGAGAACAAGCCTGGAGTCCCAACAGTGGGAACTTTAATAGGTATATTTATGCTTCTTAGACCATAACCTATAGGTTATATACTTACGGCATTAACAGCAACGTACTCCACATAAGTAGCGAAACCCTCATTGAGCCAGAGATCCCTCCACCACACTGGAGTCACGAGGTTGCCGAACCATTGGTGAGCGATCTCATGTGCCACCACAGTAGCCACGTGGACTTTATCGGTGCTGGCTGATACGCCTTCTTCGTACAGCATTGAAATTTCCCTAAAATTTTTCATTTTAAAATTAACATTTGTATAATAAGAAAAATAGAAAACAAATAAAGAAATAAATGAAAGAGTGATAGAAAAGAATAAAAGGAAAAAAGAAAGAAAAGAGAGAAAGAAAAAAGGAAAGAAAAAATAAAAAAGAAAGAAAGAAAAGAAAGATAAGATAAATGTGAATAAAATGATTTTGATTTTGAAAAAAGAAAAGAAGGAAAAGAAAAAAAAATGAGAAGAAAGAAAGAAAGAATTAAAAACATATTATTTGATTCGCACTCATAGAAAAAAGGAAACTAACAATGTATGTAATTTTTTTTTTATTGTGTGACAGTCAACACTTTTTATCCTCAGGCTTTTATTTATAATGTTGCCCTACACTGGGAGTTGCTCATGTATAGTGGGTGAGTTCATAAGCTCAAGTACACAAGACACTTAGAACCGGAACAACTATCTGTAGGCCATACAAATATTTGTTCCAAGCGGGAATTGAACCCGCGACTCACAGTCAGCAGCCAAGGTCAACCACTGCGCCAAACCTACCGTCTACTTACAGACAACTCGCAAAGTGTCGATCAGCTAGTGTAAAATTTCCTTGAAAATGAGACGCGCACTTGGACCTCATGACCTAAGGTTTTCGACCTCAAACGGCTCAAAACTGTAATTACTAATCGATAAGGTTACAGTATTTGTGCCGAGTGAGGGTCTCAGCATACCATCTGGTCCCTTCTCATCGTCACGTACCAAGCTACTGGGTTCTAATATGGCAGGAATACCGACAGTGACCAGAGTTAATATATAACAAGTAAATAAACTATTATTGCATAAGAAATTATGGTGTCGTGTTTCACTGCGAGATTGGTATTTTTCCACGAAATCTATACACGACACTCTTTGATCAAAATTCTCTTTTGGAGGATTTGGAGGCCTCAAATGAAGAGAAGAGACCCCAACAACTAACGACTTAAAATTATTGTTGTGGCGTGAACACAACCGTATGGTGTCCGGACGTAAAGAATAACACCATCCCATCTCTTCCCGAGGGTGTCGTAAGACAACTAAGGGACATACCAGAGAATGGGCAGCAGCATCCTCTGTGCATTACAACTACCAAACTGCGATCGCCAACCCGTCTGCCAAGCGTGGCGATTATGGCAAACCCCCCCAAAATGAAAAGCAGAAAGAAAAAATGGCCCCTAGTGCCCGGCAGCCCGTCTACCCTTGACTAACGGTTGCGGGAGCCCGATGGATGCGAGATGCACAGGACCGTTCATTGTGGCGACACTTGGGGGAGGCCTATGTCCAGCAGTGGACGTCTTTCGGCTGAAATGATGATGATGATGATGAACACAACTGCAAGACTCTGACAACCGAGCATCTCGAAGATTTAAGACACCCGGCGAAATAGGGGCGGGTTGCAACCAGGCAACATGTGACAATCATCCCACACAATTCAATAAACATTTACAGCTTTCGCTTGCTAAGTTTGACCAAAAAACTGTCGCAAATTAATCCATCCATTTGCCAAGAATAAAAGGAAACAAATTTGATAACACTCAAAACCGGTATTGTGCCTAAATCTCCGGTCGCCAACACAATATGTGCAAACGCCGTGCGACCCTCACCCCAAATCAGAGGGATGATAGATGGTTGGTCCCCAGTCGATAATGAAGTGTAGCGATTCATTCATCCATCACAGGCGTCACCCCTGTACCAGATTTAACGGAGCTGATGTTATTTAACGGTTCGGGATTTAGTATCATTATTGTTATTGGGGTGCTTGTCTTTCGCGTCTATCGATTTTTTTTTTGGCGGGAAGATAACTGTTAACTTAAAGCCGGTTTGGCTGCTAAATTATTTGAAAGATTTACTGTGGCACTGGAACTCAAGAATCACGAAAAGGCAAACGATGGAACATGGATAGGTTTTAGAAAGTTAAAGACTACTCTCTTGCGTTTCTTTCGTTTCTTTTTGTGTTTAATTTTTTTACCTTTTTTTATGTACATAATTAAACGTTGTAACGTTTATTTATTTTTTGTTAATTTATGTGCTTAGTTTTGTTTGTAATTTTATTGTGCTTTTGTGTACTGTCAGTTAATTTTCTGTGTTGCATCAAATAAATGTTTTATCTATTTATCTATTTTGACTGGCCTGTTGGTCTAGTGGTTAGTGGCCCTGACTGCTATGCCGGAGGTCGTGGGTTCGATTCCCACCCAGGACAAATGTTTGTGTGATGAGCACGATCATTTGTTCTGTGTCTGGGTGTAATTTATCTATATATGTATGTATTTAGAAATATATAAGTATGTTTAACAGTTGTCTAGTACTCATAACACAAGCTCTGCTTAGCTTGGGACTAGACGGCGTTGTGTGATAGTTGTGAAATATTATTATTATTATATTATCTATCTTGCCTGATGGTTTCTCAACAAAAAAGGCCTCAATCTAGAGGAAGGAACTTAACTTGCAAAACTGTACAAAAATTTTCATTCTTGTATGCCTACTACAAACTATGTAAACTACACAAGTATAAAAAATCACAGTTAAACTAAATTCGCTTAGCTTAACTCTTGAACTGAAACCGGTTTTATAGTTTGTTATTTTCTTAAGAAAAGGTCTAACATGGCACATACACAACAATAACTTTTAATATTTATCTAACGATAATTAAAAACAAAATATATACAAAACGAATTAATCGCTACGTCTTTTATTTATTGGCAAACAAAATAATATATCGCTTTCAAGAACTTAATAAAATGGTATCCTTACTAATTGCCAATTAAATCATTAAACCCCAAGCGAACGGCGGCGTTCGCTCTCTCATTTTCTTTCTATTGTGTCTCTAATTACGGTATTCGAAAGGTTCAAAATACGATCAAAGCTCACAACAAAACCTTTGGCATTTACCAATACATTTACCCTAGGAGATGGACATTTTTATTATAATTTTCTTACCTAAAAGTTAGTAATCCCCAATTCTCCATAGCACCATTCTTGAAATCTGGCAACGCAATCATGTCTATCTTCGGTAACGGGAACTTTATCTTATAATACTCCTCCAAATACTTGAGTATCTTCGGACCTATCTCCAGGGCGAAAGCGGCAGACTTCACGGCTTCACTTCTTGCCCAGACAGAGAATTTGTCGTTCGTCATATTCTTGAAGTCGGTTACTGTAAACGCCACGAGATATGTTGACATCGGCAATGATTCTGCGTAGTGGTCCCATGTGTAGTCTGGTAGAGTTTCGCTGTAAAGAAAAAGTTTAGATAATTTTAAAAGTAGTATATTGACAATGTCTTATCTATATGTCGGTGAAGTCAATAGTACGGAAGCTTGAGAATGAATTAACGAGCTAAGTGAAAAGTGACACATGTCACTTTGACAGAATCTGCGCTGACGTTTGCACGAACCGAGCAGATAAAAGTGCTGACCGCAGGTCCGGGGCTCTTTCCTCTGTCGGCAGCCGTGCGAACAACGTCGAGTCTCGGGGATTGTTTCACGGCTCGTTGTGTGAAGTGAATACCCAAAGCTTGCATTATAATAAATCAGTTGTATGATCTGCCATCACCCACAAAACAGAGTCCCTGGATAGATCTTCAAAGGTTATCAGCATCCTCAGCCGACATATATAACTGCGTTTTGCCCCACTGCTGGTCAAAGGCCTCACTTTTCCTTTTCAGGTAATCAAGAAAACCTGTCATCAAGAAAAACCTTCAATCCTTAACGATGTCTGTTCTTGGACCAATACAGATTTGAAAATAGGTTACTTCAAAAAGCACGGCTATATTATTATTTTTTCTTGATGACAGGCTTGTGCTTGGCCACTATCTCACCCGATGGAAAGCGACGATGTAGTTGACAATGGAGCATGCTTGCCTAGAAGTAACCTATTCATTCTTAGCTTAAAGATCCCCAGGTTGTAGCTATCTGGAAATACAGACTCCAGCAGGGAATTCTACTCCTTAACTGTACGCACAATGAATGTGATCCCAAAACGTTGTTTTGCGCCGTACATCTTGATGGAACGGCCTTGGTGGAATTAGATATTAATTATTCTTAGCTCTTTACTTACTGTTTACTCTTGCTGACAATGTTCATGTTAGAAAGAGATGTCAGGTTGTTTGGTCTTGCGATGCTGATGGTGAACCTCGCCTTCAGGGCAGGTTCGTCCCAGCAGGGGAAAGCACGGCGGGCATCCATAGCCTGGAACTGGGTAACTGCTATCCATCTGTCAATCAAAAAATCAGAAAAGTTAACGACAGTGCAGAAATCAAAACGGTTTAATGTTATTAATATCATAAAAGTTTTTGAAGACATATGAAGAAAGTAAGAAAAAGTGTCTACTTTTCTTATAAAACTGGGTAAGTGCGAGTCGGTCCCGCTCACAGAGGATTCCGTACAAACTTACCTATGAAAATAGTTCAATTCTATAATGGAGTTTCAAAGATTTTTTCGAAACGCAAAAAAAAATGTTGTTTTCTGACGCAACAACAAATTTACTATTTTCTTGCTTTATGCCAAATTCCAAGATTCTGATTCAACGGAAAGTACCTTATGAATTTTGATTTCCTTGCTCCCAAGGGACTCAAAATCACCACATTTCGACACTCTTGCCGAAATACACGTTTTTTGCAACAAAAACGGCCGTATATTTTTTTCGTTAACTTTGAAGTTTGATTTTTTCACACCTTCAAGGGACCGCAGACTTGAGTATCTGGTTTTAATTTCTATTCGATACCTCCATGCGTTCTCGAGATAAAGGGTTTTGACAGGCAGACAGACAGACGGACAACAAAGTGATCCTATAAGGATTCCGTTTTTTCCTTTTGAGGTACGGAACCCTAAAAAAACTTATTATTCGTTTATCCACTGAAGTATGATCATTTGTTGTCTCGTACGAAAATAATGGTCTATTTCCTCCGCATTGAATCAACTGATCTAGAATACCGTTAAGATATTGACTTTCTATTATTAGGTCCCATGAACGGAAGAGAATAAAATATAATCTCATAATTAGGATACATATTATCCTGCTCATATGAATTCTGACTTCTTCCATATTGTGGAACGTTTTAATTTTCCGGAACGAAAATTTTGCATAATATAGCTATTAAGTTAGAATAACGATTTTGATTTGTATTATTTAATATTGATATATTTGCTTTAGTCTTTGGCTACTGATCCGCTTCCGTGTGGGTAGTACAATAGAATTAACTTTATTTTACACCAAAATAGTTACAAAACTTTTACTCTAACTTAAGGGTTTCGCTTCGTCGTTTATACCGCGTACATCGAAGGACTGGAACAATTTGCCTCCAACTATAATTTAGGTGCCTTCAAGGCTAGAGTGAATAGGCTCTTAATAAACTAGTGTGCCTCACCATCCATGATTGCATCACTGCTTACCATCAAGTGGGATCGCAGTCAAGCACTGGTTTATATCAAATAAAAAAAAAACTATGGTTACAAAGGGGGTCTTATCGCTGACAGCGATAGTTTGTCTTATATCTACCAGTCAACTTTAGGATGGACTGCAAATTAATAAACTAAATATTAGATTAAAATTATTGTACTAGAATTGATCGAAGACTAGAATATACATAGATATAATATAGCTAATATACTATTAAATATAAAAGACAATTTATATACATATAAATATTATAAGTAACACAATTTCATACAATAATATGGAAAAAAGAAAAAAAAACAATAAGGTGGGTTAGTGACAGAAAAACTGAATTTAGGAAGAAGCAGGATAGCAATTAGAGTGAAAGGAAATGATCTTTGATGATCATTGACTAGATTGATGTTAAATAACCTTCCTCGATTAATGGCCTAGCCCACGATAAATATATTTTTTATAATTCTAACTAGGAGATCCTAAAATTAGTTTTTCAAACAAACTCTTCATTCAACTTTATAATATTTTATAAGACACTAGCCAGCGCAAAAGATTCAAACTTTTGACCCCCGTTTCATCCCCTGAGGGGAACATTTTGGAAAATTGTCTCTTAGTTGCTCGCCTACATCATAAAAGGAAACTGTGTGTAACACGCTTCTAGTCCCAGTAGTTTCGGCTGTGCATTGATATGTCAGTCAGTCAGTTTCTCCTTTTATTTATATAGATATGTAGATGCCATTGTCCAAAGCATCCATTACGGTCTATTTTTGATGTGTGTAATAATTGTACTCATATTTTAGCGAATAAGCGATTATCTCACGTTCTTCTACACTCTCTATCCAGGGTTTTTATTGTTGTCTTGTACTTTTATCATCATCATTTCAGGCGAAAGACTGTACTGTACTGTCTACTGCTGTAGCCCCCTCAAGTATCACCACAAAGAACGGTCCTGTGCGTCTCGCATCCATCGGACTTATACTTTTATACCTCTTATATTATAATTTTTTGCATTTAAGTAGTAAAATTCTAATTTTAATTTATCGTTCAGATTAATACAATAAAATTTAATGTAATAATATAAATATTTCCAACTATATATTTTATACTTGTCAAATAATGTATCTCCAGGATCTTATGGAATCTTATCCAATATTAATTAATAAAATCATAATTTATATGTGTTGTCAAATTGTAAATTTAAGCTGTAGACATCTTTAATTGACATATTTGCATAGAATCTAATAATGTCTATAAAATTATAGCATCACCAGTATAGCATCTTGTTAATATGGCGTCGGTGTTCCACATAATAATAAAATATAATTTAAAAAAATATCCATCTAAATAATATGGCCCTCCAAAGTCGAATTTGTATTTATAATTTTGCAATAAGCAATGACCATGCCATTCAAAATTTGCTAACAATAAGCAAGGAAAGCAATTAGGACCTCCATTGTACCAGAAGAACATATTAAAGTATATTTTTATCGCCGCTAATCTATCGTTTGTATTCAATGCAACGCGCGAGTATTCATGTGACGAAGCGAGATGTCTCGAAGTACGTGCCTCAAGCTTAATAGACGTGTGTTTTACATTTTAAGATTATTTTGTTTGAAGAAATGTTGTTAGAGAATTTTGATGGAGGTCACTTGAAGTATTTCTACTTATAATCGTTTTGGGGTTCCGTACCCAATGGGTAAAACATTCCACTGTCCGTCTATCTTTCTGTCTCCACGCTGTATCTCATGAACCGTGATAGCTAAACAGTAGAAATTTTCACAGATGACGTATTTATGTTACCGCTATAACAATAAAAACTAAAAAAACAAGGTTATAATATTGTTAGGAACGTGAGTAATTTAATCCCGGTTTACTAGCAGAGAACTTTATTCACCACAAACAATAACAAATTCGTCCAATCAACAATAATCCAAATCACAATGTACACTAAAGTTCTGTTTTAGTATCGCTTAAGTCGTTAGGAATTTTAATAATTCCTAACGACCTAAGCTTCACACATTTAGGTATGGCTCTTGTATCGCAGTCGCAAACAAACTGACTCACTTCCGGTCGGGGGCACGTATTTATACGCAGAGCCAGGAAAATTCTAGAAACAGACATTTCAAGGCCATTCTAGAACAATACAGTCGCATCGCGGGGCAATAAATTATTTTTATTACAATCGTTTCCTAATCCCCTTTCACGCGAATTACGATTCTATTGTTAAACTCGGAAGGAAACATTCCCTTATTAACCACCTGTGGTAGGTACTTTATGGTGGACTTTTCTAGAACTTGCCAGACCTAGGTACGTACTTACATTCTAGAAGTTTCACACAGCAATTCGTTTAAAATTTTTTGATGCTACTCTTGATTTCCTCGTGTTCAAGTTTCATGGCGTAACAATATACTGTCTAATGTTGTATAGATAATGGTACTAAACCATCGTGCACGTGTTGACTCGCACTTGGCGGGTTTTTAATAGTGTCGAAATGTGATCTTTATTGTAGCCAAAATTATTTGGAATATAGAATAGTACATTTCGATACAAGTGGGTGAGAGCACGCGCACTTTCTGCACTAGTGCGGAAAACAGTCTAAATGCGGTGAGATAAAAGCAGGTTTTCGAGTAAGTATAGTGTGACATTATCAGACGCTAAAACAGGTAAATTATTGTTCTATATACGTTGGCCTACGCAGAGTAGTACAAGTTGAGCTCTAAGAGCAGTGATAGCCCACTGGTAACACCCTTTATGAGTTTGTTGCCTCTTCTGAGTTCAGCTCTAAGAGCAGTGGTGGCCCACTGGTAACACCCTTTAGGAGTTTGTTGCCACTTATGAGTTGACCTCTAAGAGCAGCGGTGGCCCACTGGTAACACCCTTTATGAGTGTGAGTTTTTTTCCTTACAAAAAATTGTGATACGTTTTCTTTTCTTTAAAAATAGCAATCCTAATCCTACCTCAAAATAAAAGTTGCAGAAAGAGGCATAACATCAGCAGACCAATCTATTTTTATAATTAAGTACGCTTAAGTGTAATTTTGAGTAATTAAATATTTTTTATCATTATTGCCTTAGTCTAGCCGTCTGGCGATAAATGAAAAGTGCTTATCACCATGTCATTATAATGGTGATTATTAATAAATACCTAATAGCTAGATCACCTACGAAACTTGTTGGCCAAAGTAGTTGTAGAACTAAACTTGAGACCTGTGAGACCCACGACTTTAATGATAAGGTGCAAATACCTTTAAATGACGCAAATAAATAACCATATCCGTAAAAAGGTAAAGGAAAACTTAAAGGGCCTATTACACTACTCGATATTCAGACAGTCTTAGTCGATGTCGCGTAGTGTAATAAGGGTAAGACCGGTCTTACTCGGAACAAAAAATAAGTCTGAATATCGTGTGCTAAATGTCGCGTAGTGTAATAGGCCCTTAAGCGGGTACTACATTAGACCGACGCACACGTGTTCCACGCCTGATTGGTACGTAAAGTCGCGACGCGTGGCGTGGATCTAATGTAAGCTCTATACAAGTCTAGTGGCCATATAAAATTTATGGAGACCGTCACGCGCAGATCGGCGTACGTGGCCCACATGTGCCCAATGTAGTTCTACCTTTATTCTATTTGTTTCGCTTTGTAGTCTCGATTCCTCTGATAATTTTAGTAGTTAAAATCGAAATATTTTTGTTTTGGGTATTCATGAATCAAAAAATCACCAAACTTAAATTGCATTGGGCAGGGCACATTGCTCGCAGAACATATGGTCGACGGGGCCGAAAAGTTCTAGAGTGGCGGCCGCGCACCGAAAGACGCAGCGTTGGAAAGCCACAAGGTAGACTGCTGACCTGGTGAGGGTCGCGGGAAATTGACAAATGCGAGACGCATGGTTCCGTTCCATGTGGCGACATTTGGGGGAGGCCTATGTCCACCAATGGACGTTTTTCGGTTTAAATGATGAAAGAATCAAATCATTTCTCCCGCTATAGGTAGAGCGAGTGGAAATATCAGATTTTTACTGAATATAACCCACGTATGTGCTTTCAGTTGCCTTTTGCGTTTCAGGGTCGTGGTGACTCCTTCAAGCCGCAGCCCAAATCGAAGTCTTCTAAAGCATAATTTAGGGTATCAAAGAAACCGATCTTTAGTTGTTTTTTT
Source organism: Mythimna pallens (assembly GCA_961205895.1). Classification (NCBI taxonomy): domain Eukaryota; kingdom Metazoa; phylum Arthropoda; class Insecta; order Lepidoptera; family Noctuidae; genus Mythimna; species Mythimna pallens. The sequence goes on along the minus strand of OY540828.1, from coordinate 22,846,413 downwards.
TTAAATGTATTTCTATTGAGGTATCAATGGTTAGAATCAAAAACTTTTAATTCTTTTTTTTTTACTTAATTCATTATTCTTTTTTCATTTTTTAAATTTTATTCTTTATTTACTTTTAATTCAATTTATCATTTTAATCCAATATTTGCTTTATTAATTTGCAGTACACCGCAGATTACCCCCTTTTCTATTTCAAGTTCTAACAGTCCATCCTAAACTTGTCTGGTAGATATCGCTATCAGAGATAAGACCGCTTTTGTACCCATAGATTTAAGTTAGTGTAAAAATTTTGACATTATTTTGGTGTACAATTAATTTCATTTTATTCTATTCAATTCAAGATCTTAGCATTGAAAGCTTTCTGGGACATTACTATAATAAAAAGGGTGATCATCCATAAAAAATGTTACACACAATATTAAATGTACGCCTACATTACATTTGGATCATGATTCAATCAACTGGAAGGGACATAAATATAAGTTAGCAAGTACCTCCGAATAAAAATATATCCATCACCGTTGCCAGGCATTTTGCCAATTCCAATAAATACCTATAGTAACCTTGTGCTCTAATAATCATTATAATTTATATTCTTCGTTCGTTCTATACAGTTCAAAGAATAGATAAAAAATAAAATATGAACGTCGATATATCTGTTACTATGTGATATGTTGAATGTGTGACTTTGATTATTGTTTTATCATTATTTTGCAGCATGCACTGGCAGGCATGCCATAGATTCGCCATCCCACCACTCGTGTTCGCCACTAGACAGTTGCCGACCAACAGATAAGTGGTGTTGATTTAAACTTAGCTCGCATAGCAGAGGTAATTTTTCGTACTTGAGCGCAGATCGAAAACTATGTAGGTAAAACAAAGCTGTATAAGCGAAATTAACTCGATAAGTTTAGATTGAAGGCTTAAATTTGTATCAATACTTACTTTTTAACACCTTTCTCTTCATAGGAACTTCTGTAAAATCCATGTAGATTATCATTCAACAATCCTGTGTATTTGATAGACAAGATGTACTGTCTTCCAACCAGTAAAGTGGAACCTAACGTTAAGATGTGGAAATTTCTCGGCACATCTTCAAATTGTCTGACGATATATATCAAATAATCGTCATCTTTCTCATGTATTTTTACTTCGTGTATTGTCAGTTCAACACCATGGAAGATAACTTCTTTAGTTTCTTCAAGCACTGCTAGAAATATGGTAACTTCTCCATCAAAGGTGAAATTCCCTTCATAAATGTATGGCGTAATATTTAAGAAGTACTTCTCTGGTTTCACTTGACTTGGCAGCCAGAGATTCGTCACATTTGGTACTGAAGAGTGAGTTGTCGTTTCTAAAGGTATGACTGATCTACTGCTTTCTGTCGTCAGTGGTAACACTAGGAGTTTTGATTGGTCACAATGACACAGTTCATATTTTGTGACGTTCGCTAATGAGTCTATTTTTGGACAGGCTGCGTAGTTGTAGACCAGAAGGGATGCTGTGACGAGGGCCAGCGCGAAGACTACAAGGATAATGATGGTGAGTGTCTTGGAGAGGTAGACACCTCGCTTAGTCTTCGTGGAGTAGTCAGCTTGTGTACCGTCCATTATGTTCAGAGGTTCGTGGGCTTGGGTCATTACGTCACCGTTTACTCGACCTGAAACAAATAAGGCTTTTTAGAATGGGTAAATAAATAATTGTATAAATATAATTTGAGAAGAATTTTATAAACTGCACCAAAGCAAAACCTTTCTTTAGGATTTGAGATTCGAATTCGTTATTACAATTCACACAGTGTATTTTTAGTAATTCTAACAAAGAAAGGTAAATTCTTAAAAATAAGCCAGCTCCAGCAAAAAACTTTATTCTTTTTGAAGCTTATTCTTTATTTTTTTCTTATTCAGATAAAATAGTCATTCCCTCTGCTAATCAATCTATTTCAATGACCCCTACTATTTACCACACTGGACTGACGGCCGTCAAGGTGCTTTTGCACCTGTTTGATGTTCGCCATTTTGGCACTGTCGGCCGTAGCGAGTGTTGGCGAAAGTCTATGGTATTAAAACTAATAATTCGTGCCACTTACAATATACACATGACCTAATTTTCCATAGGTTTTATATAATTTGTGAAGCACGGAAGAACACGGAATTCGAACGAAATTAACCTTTTCAGTACCGTAATTAGTGACACAATAGAAAGACATTGAGCGAGCGAACGCCGGCGTTAGCTTGGGGCTTAGTGAAATTCGAAATACAAATCATTTCGAAATACGAAGTACACTTCTCTGCAGCCATTTGCATTATAAGTCAAAATTAGTTCTCTGGACGCTCGCAAGTGGCGCTTCAAATATGCACAAAAAATTACCTGTCAAAAACAGCCTGTCCAGTAATAATAATATAATAATAATAATAATAACCAGAAACCCAGTAATTTACATGAAGCGACTGCCTATCTGACCTCCACAACACAGTAACTGGGTCCCTTTAGCATGACTGGTGTCCGATCATCATCATCGTCGAAGTCGACCTCATTATCGCTTACCATCAGGTGGAATAGTAGTCAAACGCTAGTAAAAAAAATATAAATGATTTTCAATACACTTGGAAACCCGCTCTTATCTCTACCACTTTTAGGCACACAATTTACTGTATTCCGCATTAGTGCGGAAATGTGCGTAAGCTCAGACTATTAGACTAGGTGCTAAGTGACCAGCGGTCAGCGAAACCTCCGTTTATTTATTTCTTCGTAAGTAAATTGAAAAAGTCGTTTGTTACACGTGGTGTGGCTCAGCAAATTCCACCTCGGTCGCTAAGACAAAGTTTCTCCACTTGTATCAAAATATACTTACTATGCCTTCTAACTAGCCGTAACAATTGTCAAAGATCTACAAATAACAACCGGGACCAATGCTTTGACAAACCTACTTTCCGAGGTACCTACTGCGGAATATCGGTATGTTATAATGGTCACCCACCCATAGGCCCACCACCTCGGTAAGTTGACCTTCTTGGATCTTCATAAAATTAAGAAAAAAAATTTATTATCTATATTCGAATGTTGGCTATTCAATCACGCAAATTAGAGGAACGCCATTTTGATTAACATGCAATCAAAGCTGGCTGACATAAAACCAAAACCAAAAATAAAGGCCAATGCAAAACAGAGGAAAACTTTGTAAACAAAAAGTATTCCTAAACTATAAATTGGAGTAGGTATTCATGTGGAGCCACAGACTAGCCGCACGCAACCCCGACGAATGTTTGCGGAGAGCTCGGCTAAAAGCAATTTCGACTAAAACAAACTCATCAAAACGTCGGTCTGTTTGTTTCAGAGCTAAACCGCTTGTTACGCAGTGTATTTGTTTACCTAAGCCTAGAGGCAGATGATTAGGAAGAGAGGAGAGGCATTAACAACATCTCTTTACAATGTAGTTGACGTTGGGAAAATTGGATCTAGCTTCCAGAATAATATATACTCCACCATACTAGTATTTTGCAATAAAATTTGTATTATTATTATTGATTGTGATTGCATAAAGAATGAAGATATCCGCAGGAGAATCAAGGTCGCCGACATAGCCCGAAGAATCGCCAAGCTAAAGTGGCAGTGGGCAGGGCACATTGCTCGTAGAACGGATGGTCGATGGGGCCGAAAGGTTCTAAAGTGGCGACCACACACCGGAAAACGTAGCGTTGGAAGGCCTCCCACAAGGTGGACCGACGACCTGATGAGAGTCGCGGGAATGCGGTGGATCGGTCGTTGTGGAAACGCTTGGGAGAGGCCTATGTCCAACAGTGGACGTCTTTCGGCTGAAATGATGATGATGATGATGATTACCATCGAACACAGACGATTCTTATTGTTATTAATAACCTTAGGTTGGAATTAGGTAGAGTTAGTCATGAAAGTCATCAAAATGTTGATATCAATATGGATCTTCCCGGGATATCTAATGAAAAATCCCGTGTGGCCAACAATATTACAAATAAATAATAATAAAAACCTCAGAGATAGATAAAACAAAGATAATTAGCATACAGTTTTTATTAGTAGTTTTCATTGAAAAAGATCTCTCTACGTCAACTGAGGTGAGGTTAACAAATTTATACCTCGTTGTCATTAATTTAGTGACAATTGTTATTGAATTTAATGAATTTGAATTTAATAATTATGTAATTTGTTATGGGAAGAATATAAAAATCAGTGTGATGTAATGTATGAACTAACATAGAAATAAGTAGGTACTAACATATAATGTGGACCAAAAGTTGTCTTAAAATAAATTAATATTATTATTAACTTAGAAAGAATTTTTTCTGCTATATTTCTAGAAAAGTAAAAAAAACTGCTCTTTAAAATTAATCTCGGGATTTGAGGCACATCTACTTTATTGTTTCGCTCTAAGAAATCAATATAAGTACATGAATAACTACCTAATTCCGACCTCTCTTTAGACATACAAAGTTACCGCTATACTAGTAAAATATAGATATCAGCATTAAAATCGGGATTCTGTAAACAATTCAATTCAATTCATAATGTTTTAATGTTGGGAAGTCATTAAATAATTTGCCCCACGATAGGTGAAGTGAGAGAGGGTGTCAGCTTGACCATTAACCATCATCCAGCGCGGTAAAAGTTATTTGATGGTTTCTCACCTCGAAAAACGAAGGTTAGGCATGCATAAAGGGTATTTTTTCTTAGGTATCTGTGATCGCGACATCATAATCTCCCAATGACCTTACAGCCACTAGACGTTTAATAACAGTCTATCAATACATATGATTACAATCAGAACGCCGTACCTCGGCTAGTTGACAGATTTTTTTTGGTGCGCTAGTTCAAATATGAGGTGTCTAGTTGCTGTAAGGTCGTTGTCATCTCCCTAGCCTTTTTCCAACTAGGTTGGTTTCGATGCGGCTGAATGTGTTTTACATAGACTAGTGTCTAGTGACAGACCTCCACACCCCAGTTACTGGGTAACACAATACTCCTTGGATAGACTGATAATCCTTGATCCCGATATCATAGCAGTTTATTAGTAACACGTGGTTGGTATTGACGTGGATCCATCAGATTATCTTTGCGTTGTCAATTGGCTCGCCAAACCCACAGAGGCCTGTCCATTGTTAGGGATTGTATCCAATTTGCAGCCGCACTAGTAAACGTTGGTATAGGTACGAGTACAATGTCGGTAGTGTATAGCGTAGTACTACAGTGAGTGAGTATGTTACAAACTGTTCTTTTTTTGTTACTCGTTACAAAAGAATAGGAATAGGAATTTTAATATAGGTGGAGAAAGTTTGTCAATGTGACCGAGACGGAATGCTTGTTATCGAGTGCTGCAGTGACGGATTTCCACGTGTATCAAACGACGTTATTCAATACACTTACGGAGAAATTAATAGACGGAATTTGACCGGTGACTCATAGGGGCTGCGTGGTGCCTAGCCTGGTACGACACTTATTCACACCAGTGTAGAAAACTGTAAATTTAGTGCCTAAAAGCGGTAGGGATAAGAGCGGGTTTTCGAGTAAGTGTATTGAAAATGTATTACTATGTTTATCGGCCTATGTATGTATGTTTGCTTTTCGTTGCAGTCTAGAAACCAAACGCGTAAACCGACTTCGATGATCGATTCCGATTTTCGGTCAATAGATTAGTCTTAATCTTGCAAGTGCTTACTATATGTCAACAATCAGATGCTGTCCTATCTAGATGCACTAGAAAAAAATTGAATTTAAAATGGTTCACGAAAATTAATAGGTTTTTTGAGTAATCGTTTTTAAAATAATTGTAAGTGGTCAAAAGTACTTCTGACCAATATTTACAGTTAAAAGTGGTTTTGACCAATAAAGAAGCAGCAAAAACTTATCTTTCGAATTCATTCCACAAGTTAAATAAAATTCTCTTCGAAGTTTTAAGTTGGTAAGTAAAAGTTGCAAGTCCACTTGCCTAACTTTATAAACGACACAAGTTACTTGCGGAAATCAACTAGCGCAATTAAACTTGCTCATGGATTTTGCGCATTTGAATATAGAATATTGAACAACTTTTTTATTCAACCGTTGTTGGCAAAGAGTACTTATATTAATCGTTTGCGGTTCCTATTTAAACTAATATTATAGAGAACAAAGACACCTTTGACATCGACGCACAAACGAATACCATGGATGCAGTACATGATTCTGGAAACCAGTGGTCCCCCCCCCCCCCCCAGTGGTAGAATTTTTCGACGGTTTTTTTTCCTTTTTTTAAATCTTTACTTTTTTTAATTCAAACTATATAAAATTGATATTCTAACATTTTTTTGGGGAAAAAATGAATGAATCATTTTTAAAATTAAAAATGCCATCAGGGTTGATTAGAATAACAATTTTATCTACCTCGATGACTTTTAAATTTTTTTTTTGTTTTATTTTTTTTTACTAAAAATATCATTAGAAAAGCGATTTTGCAAAGTTTAAATTAAAAAAAGTACAGATTTTTTTTTAATTAGGGAAAAGCCGACGAAAAAACCCACCACTGGGGAGTTCAGAATCATGTACTAGATTCGTGGTATTCGTTTGTGCGTCGATGTCAAAGACACCGTGTATAGACGAAATATTTCATTTGTTCGTAATGGAGAAACTCCAAAACTCAGAACCGATTAAAAAAAAATCTTTTAATTAATTTAAGCATATTCTGCCTTATAATGATTCCACTGCTGCACCTATTAGTGCAATATATTAATCAATCAAAAATTTGCAGAATAATAGTATCATGTATATACAATTATAATAATAGTATATAATAGTTTTAGGTACGTGCAAATCGATTAGATGGTCGGTCGAAAAATAATGTTTCAAGATAATAGGCCTTCGCAATGCCGATAATTCCAACTTATAGTTTTCGAGATTTTGATGCATCGAGGTGCTGAACTGTCGCGCTCATAATTTATCCATTTCAAGTACTGTCAACAGCAAGCGTGTTATTCTAGCTAAAGTCATTCGATTTTAAGTAAGGAACCCCTTTTGAGAAATGAACTACATAGATTTGAGAGGACCTTTTAAACGTTAAATGTTAGTGTTATACAATTTTACCACTATATGGACAAGTTCCACTCCTTAAGAGACTCTTAACGCATTATAATATGCTATGAACAAGTCAGGATACCTTTTTAAACACTAATTTATAAGCTGATGACATAAATTTAATGCGTTCGACGTCCTTACATGCTAGGTGTTCGTAATTTAGTATTCAAAGGGCAACGGATACCGCTCAATGTACTGGGTAATACATTGAGGTGGGTCAGAATAGGCAAATATGAAACTACTAGTTTATATTTTTTTTTTCGGGTGGGAAAATCATCTAATGACATCCCTCGCTCTTGGGCGGAGCGAGACATAGTGTCAGACTTTTACTGACTAAAAACCCACTCCTGTTCCTTCTTTGCCTTCGTCCCAGGGCCCTGAGTTTAACTTTCACACTACCCCTGGCCCCAGTAGGCTTTGACCCTGCTGGGCCCCTACAATTATATACGAATATACAGTAAATATACGACTAAAAGGATCATTCTATAAAGAGCTCTAGTAGCAAGTGATGACAATATGCATGCTTTCCTAGATTAAGATTGAGCACGTCTAGGCAACACGATTGTGCAATGAAGAGCTCCTCAAGATTCAACACAAAATGAAAGACACAAATAATACCTAAAAACACTTCTTAACATGGATTAAAACTAAGGGGATCACATTTTTTTTTCTTGCGTTGTTTCTATAAAATTTTGATTTTGCTGGGCCTACTGGGGCCATTGGAACCCCGGGGTTCTAGAATGTAAGGCAAAGAAGAAAATTGGTGTGGGTTTAGTCAGTAAAAGTCTGACACGCCCTCCGTCTCCGCCCTAGAGCGAAAGAAGTCATTGGACGATTTCCCACCTTAAAAAAAGTAGCTATATGTTGAGGTACCCGGGGACCTTGTCACTCAATTATAGATGTGAAAAATATTTTCTTTCTTTTTTAATTATTGTTTATGGTTGTTCGGATTAAAACATGCAAAATTAATATTTCAAAAAAGTTAGGAGCTCTAAAAAACACATTTAACTTTATCAAGTAAAACATACTTTATTTTTAGTTTGAAAACGCAAAAGTTACCCGGGTACCTCGTCACTCTTCGGTTAAAATAAAATTTCGCTAGTAATACTAAAGTTCCATCTAATCGGGGCGAGTCTATTGCCAATAAACCAAAATAACCAATAATATTTTACCGGACCGACATACTCAGCATTTGCAACCACTAGACCAAAGAAGCAATGGCTACAACTGGGTCCTCCCAATAATGGCAAGTTTTTATTTCATCATCATCATTTTCATTTTAGCCGAAAGACGTCCACTATTGGACATAGGCCTCCCCCAAGCGTCTCCACAACAACCGATGCTGTGCGTCTCACATCCACCTCATTCCCGCGACTCTCACCAGGTCGTCGATCTACCTTGTGGGAGGCCTTCCAACGCTGCGTTTTCCGGTGCGTGGTCTCCACTCTAGAACCTTTCGGCCCCATCTATCATCCGTTCAACGTGCCCTGCCCACAGCCACTTTAGTTTGGCGATTCTTCGGGCTATGTCGGCGACCTTGGTTATCCTGCGGATATTTTCATTCCTTATGCGATCACACAAGGAAACTCCGAGCATAGCCCTTTCCATTGCCCTTTGGGTGACTATAAACCTTCCGATGAGCCCCATTGTAAGCGTCCATGTTCAGTGCCATATGTTATCACTGGCAACACACACTGGTCATAGTTTTTATTTGTAAGAAATATTCCTATATTTTCTACAAATAGGAAAAAAACCTGCCATTTCACAATTGGTTAAATATTACAATACGTACATTACTAAATTACAATAGAAACTCCGTCAATAAAGATATTTCTTTATTGACCAAGTTTGCATTGTTATTCAAAATTAACGCTGTTTACAAAACAGATTTCGTTAAAATCCTCCTATTTACAACTCAAAGCCAAATAAATAACAGGATAGGGAATTCTCACCCCTCTTTCGCTTAAATTTTGACACTCCATAAATCATTTCAACGGTTACTGAACAAGAAAAAGCCGGTCTTTCTGGTTTCTATTCAAAATGGATAAATAATGGTAATTTACATTACATCTCAGCCCGTCCCTCGAGGCCGTCACGAGGGGGCAGGGTTGCGTAGCGGCACGGTTCGGGGACATCGCAGTCGTAGGTGTATACCTCTCCCCGAACCGAACTCTCGCCGATCTCCACATCTCCCTTCTGGAGCTGAATGCCGTCGTCGCTGGGTTTGGTTCCCTCCCCGTGGTCGTTTGCGGGGACTTCAATGCCAAGAACCTGGCTTGGGGTTCCCGGTACACAGACCAGCGGGTTCGGATGGTGGAGGACTGGGCTTTGGAGCTAGGCCTGGTCGTCCTAAACCGGGGTTCTGTCCCCACGTGTGTGCGGATGCGGGGCGAGTCAGTGGTGGACATTTCATTCGCCAGTCCCGCTCTGACACCGCGTGTCGTTGACTGGCGCGTCATGGAAGGGGTGGAGACGTACTCAGACCATCGATACATCCGGTTTGACGTCTCCGCCCAGTCCTCAACCGCGCCGGTCCAACAAACCCCGTGTGGTCCGCGTTGGGCGCTGAAGCAGCTGGACCGGGAGCTCCTCCTGGAAGCCGCGATGGTACAGGCCTGGGTGCAAGCACCGGACAGGCCTGTTGACATCGACGTCGAGGCAGAGTGGTTCCGGGAGGCCATGTCGCAAATCTGCGACGTGGCAATGCTCCGAGTCCGGCCAGGATGTGCCCGGCGCCAGGTGTATTGGTGGTCGCCAGAGATCGCAGCACTGCGTAGCGCGTGCAATGCCGCGCGGCGCCAGTACGCCAGGCACCGCAGGCGCCGCATCCGTCCGCCGGATGCGGAGACCAGAGAGGCGGAGCTCTACGAGGGATACAGAGAGGCGAGACGCACCCTCCGAGCGGAGATAAAGCGGGCGAAGGTAGAGGCCCGCAACGTGTGGCTGGAAACTCTGAACAGAGACCCATGGGGGCGCCCCTACAAGGTGGTGCGAGAAAAGCTCCGCCCCTGGGCTCCCCCGCTGACGCAGAGTCTCCGGCCCCAGCTTGTGGAGGGTGTGGTTAGCGCTCTATTCCCAACGCGAGGGGAACACTCTCCCCCGCCTATGGCTCCGCCACCTGCGGTGTCCAACGTGGACCACGACGGCGACGGCGACGACATTGCTCCAGAGGTGACCGAGGTAGAGATGCGAGTGGCGGTATGTAGGCTCAGTGCCAAAAACACTGCCCCAGGACCCGATGGCCTGCCTGGAAAGGCCTGGGTCCTGGCCATGGAGGAACTTGGGCCTCGACTAAGAGGGCTCTTTAGCGCATGTATGGAGAGGGGCCAGTTCCCACTTCGCTGGAAGACCGGGAAACTGGTCCTCATCGCGAAGCCGGGGCGCCCTGCGGACTCACCGTCCGCGTACCGGCCCATCGTGCTGCTCGACGAGGTGGGCAAGCTCTTTGAAAGAGTAATTGTCGCGCACCTAACACGGGTGGGGCCGGATCTTTCGGACGGCCAATTTGGCTTTCGCAGGGCGCGCTCTACGGTGGACGCCATCATGCGCGTGCGAGCCCTCACGACGGGGGATGCGGTGTCCCAGGGCAGGTGTGTCTTAGACACCACGTCTTTGGACATCGCCAACGCTTTCAATTCCCTGCCCTGGAGTAGCATTAGGAGGGCACTCCGGTATCATCGGGTGCCTGACTACCTCTGTCATGTTGTCGAGGCCTACCTGTCGGACAGGTACATTATCTACCCTGGTCACCTGGGAGAGTGGAAACGGCGAGAGATGTCGTGCGGTGTTCCGCAGGGATCGGTACTAGGACCACCCTTGTGGAACTTCGGGTACGACTACGTGCTGCGCGGCGATCTCCCTGACGGGGTCAGCGTGGTCTGCTACGCAGATGATACGCTGGTCCTGGCGCGGGGAGAGTCATACCAGGCGGCGGTCGAACTAGTGACTCGCGGGGTTGCGACAGTCGTGGAGAGGATCCAAGAGTTGGGACTCGAGGTGGCATTGCACAAGTCCGAAGCCATGTGCTTTCACGGCCCTCGGAACGCGCCACCATCGGGTTCCCAACTAACGGTAGGAGGAGTTCACATCGGCGTCGAGTCGACGATGAAGTACCTTGGACTTGTCCTCGACAGCCGGTGGAACTTCGAGGAGCATTTCCGACGTCTGGCTCCCAAACTGGATCGCACAGGGGCTGCCCTCAAGCGGCTCCTGCCCAACCTAGGGGGTCCAGACGCCTCCTGCCGGAGGCTATATGCAGGAATCGTTCGGTCCATGGCCCTTTACGGGGCACCGGTATGGGCGCCGTCTCTTCGAAAGCGACCGGCAGCCAAGCTGAACGCAAGCCAGAGGGTCATGGCCATCTGGATGGTGCGGGGATACCGCACGATTTCCCGTGAAGCAGCATGCCTCCTCGCTAACCAACCACCGTGGGAATTGCAGGCAAAAGACCTTGCACGTATGCATGATCTGCGCATGGAGATGCAACGCCCGGGCGAAACTCCGCTGCCGCGCCAAGTAGCGGCATGGCGGAAAAACTTCCAGCGGGATCTCATGGTGGAATGGCGACGGCGACTGTCGCAACCCAGTGCTGGGCACGCCTTAATTATGGCGATAAGTCCCCTCTTTGAGGAGTGGCTGGAAAGACCTCACGGCGTCCTTACTTGTCCTTGCATGACGCAGGTCCTCACCGGACATGGTAAGTTTGGGAAGTTCCTGTACCGGATCCGTGCAGAAGAGACGCCCGGGTGCCACCATTGTGTGGACCGCCCGGAGGACACGGTGGAGCACACGGTAGAGGTGTGCCCCGCTTGGGCAGAGCACCGTCGTGTCCTCGTGAGGGCGATCGGCGGCAGCGATCTCTCGCGCCGGGCCTTGGTACAGGCCATGGTCCGGAGCGAGGAGGAGTGGCAGGCGGTCGCCTCCTTCTGCGAAGCAGTAATGCTAGCAAAGGAGGCGGCCGATCGCGTGAGGCAACGGCAACGGTCCTTACGCCCCAACCGCCGCCGGGATTCCGATCCCGATTTCCGGCCACCGTAGGCGCGGGCTTGCGGACGGCGAGCAATGGGTGGCTCGCCGTCCGATCGTCCGGTAACCGTCCGGACCGAGCCCAAGTCGTCGACGGCGCGTAGTGTTCCACGCGCGCCTCAAGGAGATGTCAGCAACCGTAGGGGCCCAACAGGGTCGAAGCCTACTGGGGCCATGGGTGATGCGAAAGAGATCTCCGGGGCCCTGGAAAACAAATGGCAAAGAAGGAACAGGAGTGGGTTTTTAGTCAGTAAAAGTCTGACACTATCTCCCGCTCCGCCCAAGAGCGGGGGATGTCATGAGATGATTTTCCCACCCGAAAAAAAAAAAAAACATTACATCTCAGGATATTTCTCAATAAATGATGCGTCAAACTGGTCTTCTTTTTATTTGAAATCATTAAAATAAGAAACATTTCGTAACACATTTTTTTTAATTTTATAAACTAGTGCTTGACTGCAATCCCACCTGATCGTAAGGCGTCCATTACGCGGTCATGCAGGCGTCAATCAATCCCATCAATCATGAATGATGTTTGAATTTTATTGCCATTAAATTTTCGTCATGCAAACGTCAATCATCGCATTAGTAAGACGGTGAGTTTTTCATCAGTCAAAAAATTCACTGTGGCAAAACTGACAGCAGAAGCTATCGTGTAATGGACGCCTAAGCAGTGATGCAATCGTTGTTGGTAAAGCGCACTAGTATACCAAGAGCCTATGCACTCTAGCCTTGAAGATACCTTAATTGTAATCGGACGGGTCGACCGCTGCAGGGGAATTGTTCCAGTCCTTGGATGTACGCGGTTTAAACGGTAAGGCGAAACGCTTAGTCCGAACCATAGAAGTGTCAACACTGTAAGAGTGGACACTCGCCGATAACTTTAGCTATCACAATTCACGAGATACAGCCTGGTAACAGACAGACGGACAGTGGAGAACCCTATACACAGTTTTCTTCCAGAAGAACAAAAAACAAAAGAATATCGAATAACTGACATACTGAAACCCAAAGCCGCACATCCACAAAAGGTTTTTAAACATCAATAAGATAATAGAGGGGGGTTTATACTAGTAACACACACGCCGTCGTAAAACGGAGACGCGGCTCAATCGGGCGCCCTCAATAGACAACACACAATCAACATTGTTCGGGCTCTGATTGAAATCTGTACAAGTAATCAGTATAAACTTCGTTTGTGGTCCAAGAGGGAAGATGAGCGAGTTCTTGAAGAATTCTATTTTTAAACTAAATTAAACTTGGAACAAAGAAACTGATCATCGTGAATAGGTGTGATAGTAGAACTTTGAACACGATGAACACCACAATGAAAGTTGACTTCTAGCCCCCCATAGATGACCACGGGTAGTGTGAAAGCGAAACCTGAGGCCCCGGAATGAAGGAAAAGAAAGAACAGGAGTGGGTTTTTAATCAGTAAAAGTCTGACACTATCTCTCGCTCCGCCCATGAGCGGGATTTGTCATTAGATGAATATCCCACCTAAAAAAAAAACTTAGAAAAAAAAGTTATTGCATTAAAGTACTAGCTTCTGCTAGCAAAGTAGAAAATATAAAGCCTATATCACTCAGTGATAAAGTAGCATTCACTGATAAAAGAATTTTTAAAATCGATCCAGTAATTTCAGATTTAATCCCTACATATAATATTTGTATACATTGATTGTTTCTTGGCGGCTATAGACCACACTTGCCTAGAAATTAATTATTTTATAATTACGTATTTTATATTTTTTTTAATGTTAACAACAAAATGTACCATAAGATAAACTTGATCGCAATTGTTATTTTGAAAATTCATTCCGAAAAGCAATAGTTCAAAAAAGTTTTAAATCGCTCCCCGTTTGTACCGTGCACCACACCGAAGATAACCCTACCAGCGTCACATAGATGCAACTTAATACCGTCGTGATGAAACTAACAGATCCCAGGATTGCGCGAACAGGTCAAAGTTTAACTGAAAGTTTTAACTCAACGAGTTTTAACTGACGTAATATTTTTATTAATTAAAGCTAGTTAAATGTGGTTGGGGTTCCGTTTAATACAACATTGAGTTGTCATTTTTTGTAAGATTATTTTTCTTTGGTAGACCCAGCGATTTAATACCTATTTCATTGACTGAGCCTGCTAAGGCTGATAGCTGTCTGGGCTATAGGACAGTTTGAAAGAGTCGCCGCGGCTCAGGAACGCAGAAAGAACGCAGGACACAGGTGGGTCTTATCCATTAAAAATTTGACGCTCCCTTCAGACGACACGACAAATGGAAATCACAAAAAAAAACTCGATTTTAAAATAAAATATTATTTTAGAACATAATGTATTTAGTTATGTAGAATTACAGTGGAAAGAGCCATGCTTGGAGTTTCCTTGCGCGATCGAATCAAAAAGGTATTCGCAGGAGAACCAAGATTACCGACATAGCCCAAAAAATCGTCAAACTTCGGCTGGGCACATTGCTTGCAGAACAAAAGGTCGATGAGGTGCCGACCGCGTACCGCAGACGCAGAGTTGGAAGGCCTCCCACAAGGTAGACCGGTCACATGGTGAGGATTGCGGGAATCCAATGGATGCGAGACGCATAAGGCAATAACCTTATCATTTTTAAACTGATAAAAATTAATATATACGTATTATTTATAAGAAGAGAAAACAAAATTAGGATAAAATTATGTTGATAACGGCCAACGCCGAATTTCCCCACAATTTTCCATATCAATTTGTCGGTGAGTCGGTGATTCATCAAGCGACATATTTATGCTAATGGGAAAAGAAAAGCTATGTATGTATAGTATAGCAGTAGGTACATTCAGCGTCATTCGTTTACAACATACGTTACTCTGATACCAATAGTTTTTAACCACCTTATTTAAATTTTAAATTCAAGATAATGGGGTATTTGCCTGTATTTATTTTTGATCAATACTTTATAGCAAACAGCAAAGCATACTAAAAATAAATCTTTTTCTGAAAAAAGTATCAAAATTGTTTATTATTATGGTCGTCTTATATCATAAAAAGTTATCTACTCAGAAAGTCAAATGAATCAGTAGGTAAGGAGATTTTCATTTTGGGTGATAAATAGAAGTCGGAATTAGGGAGAGTTAAACATGTTCTTACACCAATTTCATACAGTGAAAGAATAAAGTGTATATGCCTCAAATCCCAAGATAATTTTAAAGAGCATAATTTTTTTTATGACACTATCAGAAATATAGCAGAAAAAAAATCTTCCTGCTTTAATGACGAGGAGGAGGAAGTGTATAAATTTGTTAACCTCACCTCAGTTGACATAGAGAGATCTTTTTCAATGAAAAATTCTAACAAAAATTGTATTATAATTATCTTTGTTTTATTATTATTTATTTGTAATATTGTTGACCACACGGGATTTTTCATTAGAAATCCCGTGAAGATCCATATTAATATCAATATTTCGATGCAAGTACATGAATAACTCTACCTAATTCCGACCTCTGTTAATAAATCATCAAAAAGCTTCTCAAGAGAAGGAGGGTTAGACTTTTGCTGACTAAAACACACCCGTGTTTATTCAGTTACCCTTTGCCTTCCAGGGCTGCGGCTGGGCCCGCCATGAACATGGCAGTAAGTCCCCTCTTTGAGGAGAGGCTGGAGAGACGGCGTCCTCACCTTCAATATGACGCAGGACCTTACCCGACATGTTAAGTTCGGAAGGTTCCTGCACTTGATTCAGACGGAAGAAACGCCCGGGTGTCACCATTGTCTCTTTTCAAAATACCACAGCACAAGTCACAAGATTTTATTTTATTTCAACTTCATGTACAGTAGTGGTAAATAGGCGGACTTAATGCAACAAGGCATTCTCTACCAGTCAACCTTTGGATAAAAAAGACAACACTGTGGTAGATGTGCACAATAAACAAATAACAGATACTTCATACAGAAAATGAATGCAGAATGCATTTTGCGTGTGTTCACGGCATTATGCTGAGCGTTCGGCCGTTTTGCGTGGATGTGGCGCATATTTTTTTTACATAATATACTTATAATTTGTTAGTTCTAAATTTTGCTTTGTTCCGCCAAATAAAATGTTTTTCTTTCTGTCTATTTTTCTTTCTAAAAAAATAAAAATAAGATTTTCACTTTTTCGCATTTGCACCTCACAAAGCATCATAGTGACCTAATAAAGTCCCTTGCCTACTACCACGTTCATTTCACGTCAGTCTATTACAAAGCCTGGTGCACGAAATATTTGAATGAACTGTGCAAACACAACGTTAGTACACACGGTAAAGCAGTTAAGTGTTCAGGCAGGTCTTCGGCATTAATAACGGATCAAATTAAATTATAACGTGTATCAAAGACAAGACAAAAAAAAAATGTAGCGAGAATCTCTTTTGTTGACGTAAGTAGTTGAATCATTTTTGGTTTGATAAAAAAACTGGTCATGTGAGAGTCGGACTCCCGCCCTGAGGGTTTCGTACAAACTTACCTATGTAATAGCTCGAAGATTTTTCAGAATCGCAATTTTTTTGTGACGTATTACAACAAATTGACAGTTTTCAGATTTATTCCTATACCTGTGCTATAAGACCTTGCTTTATTCTAAATTTCAGGATTCTGGGTCAAGGGGAAGTACCCTTTGAATTTTAATTTCCTCGAGAGTATCGAAATATACGTTTTTTGCAACGGCCGTATCCATTTTTTTCTTAACTTATCTTCAAGGAACCGCAGACCTGATTATAGTGTTTTAACTTCAACTTGACACCTACACGCGTTCCTGAGATAAAGAGTTTTGACAGATAAACAGTCAGACAGACGGACAACAAAGTGATCCTATAAGGGTTCCATTTTTTACCTTTTGAAGTATGGAACCCTAAAAATAGTATCGTTTACTCAAAAAGAGTGAATGTAAAAGGTATGGTGTACTCTTAGCTTAGCTTAGTGAGTGTGGGTGCCGCTCAGCCGAACACTCCAGTATAAATTACCCACCAGAAGTGTGGAAGACATTGCAGAGAATATCAAAAGTGCGTGCGTGTGTACTTCAAAAGACGAAGTATGAACTGGAGTCACACCGTCGTCCATTTGAATGCGTTCGCGGTGCGAACCCCAAACATAGAAAAGTGTTTGGGACTCGCGCCACGAACACATTGAAAATTGAAATATTGCCCTTATTTTCAAAGAAGACTTTTGGCCACAAAGCGTATTTCGTAGTATCCGTGGACAGATGCCACAGGACAGCTCGAAGTCAATGCATAAAGTGTCACTGCCCTAAGACTTACTTACTATCAAGTTGTTGGTGTATTTATTATGCATATTTTTGTCTATATAGATCGAAATGCCTGATACTTGTTTTGTCCTATTCAATCTCCATTTTGCAAAAGTAAAAGTCCCAAATCAATCAAGTCACGCTAATCGTTTTGATTTATTGACTGCATAACAAAAAAACCTTTTTGTTCACAACAGATTAAATTCAATAGACACTCAGAAACTAGGTTGAAACACTCAACACACGCACTCAACTGAAAGCATACAAAGTTGGCCCGTACACTTAACTCCTTTGCTCACTGTACCCAGTAATCTCCGAAGCACGTACAAGCTTCCCCCACTGAAAACATAATGAGCAAGTTGCTGTGGACGCCTTTGTACAATCCAGAGCTGAATACAGGCTGAATTTACTGAAGAAAGCGGGGATTGTGTCAAAGGATGACTGGCCTAGAAAGCTTGGAAATGTATGTTTGTTTGGCCAAATGGATGGTGTTGTGAATGCGGTGGCTTGCTTTTAAGATAGCAAAGTTGTGGTACGGTCTATATCATTTAGTATCGTAGATTTTGGACAGTTTCCAAAGAATAAATAATTAAACAAGAGTCAAGAGTGAATAGGTTACTTCTAGGCAAGCATGATCCATCGTCGGCCACAACATTGCTTACCATCAGGTGAGATAGTGATCAAACGCGAGCCTATATGTAATAATAAAAAAATGTTTTTTTTTTTTTTGGATAGCAATGATGTGGTATACAATGCTTCCAAGGATTCATATTTCAACCATCTGGTGAAAATTTAAGATCATTATCTAATGATCCTAAACTTTGAATTTTTAAGAAAAAAAAAAGAATAACAACAGAAATTGAAAATTTTAACACAGTATTGTTATAGAAAACAATTCACAGCCGAAACGGACTAGGAGCGTGAAAGGCACAAGGTTTCCTTTTATGACGTAGGCGAGCACTAAGAAAGGATTTACTGAAATTCGCCCGATGGAGAAACCTACTTTCAATTCCCTTATGGAGTCTAGAAGATTTTTCCTGAATAGCAAAAAAAGTTTTTTTTTTTGACGTAACAACAAATTTACTATTTTCAGATTTATTCCTATATTTGTGCTATAAGGCCTTGCTTTATGCCATATTTCAGGATTCTGAGTCAACGGGAAGTACTCTATGAATTTTGATTCCCTTGAAATACATAATTTTTGCAACAAAAACGGCCGTATCTTTTTTTTCGTTAACTTAGAAGTTTGATTTTTTCACAGCTTCAAGGGAGCGCAGATTTGTGTATATGGTTTTAATTTCAACTCGATACCTCCACGAGTTTCCGAGATAAAGGGTCTTGACAGACAGACAGACGGGTAACAAATTGATTTTATAAGGTTTCCGTTTTTTTCCTTTTGAGGTGCGGAACCCTAAAAATACTTATATTTAAAATTAATATGAAGTAGTTTCATGAATTCAGACTTTAAAAAAAAAAACTTTTTTATGTCGCTAAATATCCAAATATTCAAATATACTCATATTCTGTAGTATTTTAGCTAGTCTTTAGTCTTTAGTGTATATATAGTTTTAATTAGTAAAGTGTTTTTATTTTTCTTATTTTAGTACGCACGAAAAAAACATTCTGTTGTAATTAAAAGAAAAATATATAACATTTAGACTTACCTAACATTTATAATATTAGTAGAATACACGAGTAGTAAAATGTTCTGGACTCATTGTAAACGAAGAAAGCTTCTGAAGAAAAATAATTTTCTCAGCTCATCGAGATTTTCTTTTAATTAATACTTCCTTTTTATGGCACGCGCTGGGAAATCATTTCCGTTGCCAGGATATTAGAGAAACGACAAAAACATAATATATAGACAGTTTTTTTAATTAAATTCTCAGATTGAGATTTCTTTCAAATTGATTGAATGCCCGGTGGAAATGAAAAGATATAAACTTTCGTTTCATGAAATATTTTTTCTTCGAAAAAACGCACACGTGTAACACTCCTGATTTTTATGTAGGACGACGTCGCGTAGCGTCGCGTGGCGTGGATCAAGTGTAGCTCTACAAGTCTAGTTTCCATATAATCTGTATGGAGACCGACGCGCCTAGATCAGCGTGTGTGGCACTCGTGTGAGCAGTGTAGTCTACCTTAATGGTGTAACAGACGGAACTTAGATAAAGCTCATAGGACTGACAAAAATAGAATTATTTAACGTATATTACACGTAAACGTTTGGAGTGTTTATCTAATGCATGACTAACGAGCTGTTTCGGATTCAGCAGGAATAAACGGCCAGGTGTCACTATTGTGCGAATCACCTGGAGGACACGATGAAGCATACGGTGGAGGTTTGCCCTGCTTGAGCAGGTGATCGGCAGCGGCGACCTTTAGAGTCCGACCCTGGACCAGGCCATGGTAAGGACCGAGAGAGAACGGGAAGCAGACCCTCCTTCTGCGAAGCAGTAATGTGAGCGAAGGAGGTGGAGACAAGCCACTGTCTTCGCGCTGAGGACGGCTTACAATGGGTAGCTCACCGTCAGATATGGACCAGGACAAGACAGGTTATTGTGTTCCTCGCGTGGCTTAAAGAGATGTCAGCATGATCGTTAGAGCCGATACCTGCCAAAGCTGCAGGATTGGCCGAAAGTTTCACCATGACCTTGAAACGCAAAGTCAGTTATGTTCGGTTACTCCTTTTCAATCCCCAATGAGCGCAAAAAAATATTTAATGATATTTCACCCTCGAAGAAAAAAGGACTCCAAGCTCCAGTTATCAGACCTCGCTGCAAGATTGTTCGAAAGAATCACCGCGGGTTTGGAATGCAAAGAGTAGGTGAAGAATCACAGATAATCTAAAGATTGCGTCATTTCCCGCAAATGAAATGTTTTTCTTTCTTTCTAGTTTTCTTTATTTTTTCTTTGTAGCTTACTTTCTTCCTTTCTAGCTTTCTTTCTTTTTCTTTCTAGTTTACTTTCTTTCTTTCTAGCTTTCTTTCTTTTTCTTTCTAGTTTACTTTCTTTCTTTCTAGCTTTCTTTCTTTTTCTTTCTAGTTTACTTTCTTTCTTTCTAGTTTTCTTTAATTCTTTAATTCTTTATTGTACACAAAACATACATAATACACGGTGATACAATACAGTTTATGTACAAAGGCGAGCTTAACTCAACAATGAGTTTTCTTCCAGCAAACCTTTGAGTTACAGAGAGAGAACACATTCGAGGGTAGGATCCAGTGCACAATATAAACCTTACATATCTAAATCTAATATATAAATATATATGTAATTATTATACAAAAGTCTAATATATAATTATAATATAAATACATACTAATATATACATATTAATATTATGTCAATAATGAAAGGAAGTGCTCTTTAAGTTTCCTCTTGAAGACATCCAGAGAAGGGCTGTCGCGAAGGGAATGTGGCAGAGAGTTCCAGAGACGCACTGCAGTTACAGAAAAGGAACCGCCATAGCGGCTGGAAGTGTGACGCGGCGTACGAAGGAGAAGAGAAGAGGTAGTGCGACAGAGTTTACCCCTAGGGACGACATACTCAAAGCGTTCTCGAAGGTATTGAGGAGCTTTAGGATTATGCAGGATAGTGTAGAGAAGAGATAGTATATGTGTATCTCGCCGACGCCGAATCGGCAGCCACCCCAATCTGGTCCGAAACTCCGACACGTGGTCATATTTACGGAGGCCAAAAATAAAGCGGATGCACAAATTCTGCAGTCGTTCAAGTTTGTTTAGAAGTACCTCCGTAGCATCTAGATAACAGACATCCGCATAATCAATGAGCGGTAGAAGAAGAGATTGAGCAAGATTAACCTTAGTGTGAAATGGTAGGAATTTTTGGAGACGTTTAAGAGACTGAAAAGAGTAAAAGACCCTCCTACTCACATCAGCAACATGAACCTCCCAAGAGAGGTTAGTGTCCATATGCACGCCAAGGTTTTTAGCGCTTTTCTTTCTTTTTCTTTCTAGTTTACTTTCTTTCTTTCTAGTTTTCTTTCTTTTTCTTTCTAGTTTACTTTCTTTCTTTCTAGCTTTCTTTCTTTTTCTTTCTAGTTTACTTTCTTTCTTTCTAGCTTTCTTTCTTTTTCTTTCTAGTTTACTTTCTTTCTTTTTCTTTCTAGTTTACTTTCTTTCTTTCTAGCTTTCTTTCTTTTTTTCTATCATCTAGTTTTCTTTCTAGCTTACTTTCTTTCTTTCTAGCTTTCTTTCTTTTTCTTTTTAGTTTACTTTCTTTCTTTCTAGCTTACTTTCTTTCTTTTTGGCTTTCTTTCTTTTTTCTTTCTTTTCTTCTTTCATGTTTCTTCCTTTCTTTATTTTTCTCTTAGATGAGTTCAGTAACGATCTGAAACTCTCTCTCGCTGCACCCTGATCGGAAGAAGTTATTTAATAACTTCTCACCTTGAGCCACAAGACAAACGAGGCAGTTCCACCGCCGTTCGCCGCGTTCCCACTTTGTCGTGACGACAGATAATCTTATAATTTTAAGATGTTTATTTATTTTTAATACAGCAAAATAGTCCTTAATACTAAAATACGTTAAACTTTCATCTTCTCACAAAACCACAAACTTGCTAATAATATCGTCTTCCATCCATCAGCAAACAAATCAATCCAGGGTTGGTCTCCACGAGCGCATCGAGCATCGTTAGCTTACTCGGTATACGGGAGGTGCATCGAGCTACAGTGTGATAAATGCGTTTCATTGCAGTGGAATTAGAACTTTGTCACGTAAGACTTAGAGTTATTTGTTTCAAAATTAGGAAATTTCATTCATAGAATACAATATATCTGATAGCTATTCACAGCTTTACCTAGTTCACCTTCACCGAGAAATAACAGATTATGGCCAGTCTTACATATATTTATTTAAAAAAATTCTAGCTTTTATCGCCAAGGCTTTATTAGCGCACTATCTAGATTAATAGTTGCCTGGTAGATATCGCTGTCAGCAATAACACCGCCATTTTAACCACAGATTTAAGTTTGTGTATAAGTTATATTATTTTTTTGGTGTACCTACTATTTGTTTTTTTATATATATATATATATGTCGTGGCCAGATCATAGAAATTGATCACTTTATGATATGGCCAAATTAAACCAGCCAGATCGTTATAAACGTTAAACTTTGATGATATGTCAAATAAAATGGATTTAAAGGTTAGCGGGGCTCTATCCGGCTTTAATAGGATAAAAGCGCGCCGTCGACGCCTTACAGTTTACACCACACATATAAATTATAGGCACACATTAATTAATAGCGAATGAGCAAGAAGCTCCTTTGCGAGAGACTGAAGTCCGTACTCGGTAGAACCTCATCCTAAAGAATTTTTTTTTTTAAGAATATGTACCTACAGGTTGATCGGAAACGTTTGAATCGGGGTACACAATTAGAACACATGAAGGAAGAACAGAAGAGACGAGAAGTGGTACTATGGCGTGTGATCGTGTTTGTGTGTAGTGGTGAACGTTTGAGTATCGATTCGAATGATAGATTTAGGGCTAAGACAAGAAAAGGATGTGAAAATGGACAACAAGAAGAAGAAAACAAATACTAAAGGTACAACAAATTCAACTCCCAGCGTCTTATCCAAACAAAGCCGGATATTACATCCGAGCTTATGCAAAACAGCAATCATGTCAATTGATCCAGGGCAGACGAGCTCATTGAATCGCAAATGACTTGTGACTGAGCTAGCGACGACGGATCGGTGGCAACCTGTGGAGTCACCTTTAGAGACCACTAGCGGATTATGTTATTTATACAAGATAATATTAGATTCAAAGATTTAAAGCATTTTACTTTTGAAGATCAAGAAGTCAGTCAGTCAGAAAAAATGATGGTGATTGCACATTCCGAAGCGTAGATCTCTATGGAGAAGAATATGAAAAAAACTGCATGGACACTCCTACAAGGTAGACCGATGACCTGGTAAGGATTGCGGAAATCCGATGGATGCCAAACGCACGAGACCGTTCATTGTGGCGATACTTTGGTAGGCCGATGTACAGCAGTGGACGTCTTTTGCTGAACTGATAATGATGATGAATATTAAAGTTTATCACTAACATTACTGACACCGGTGCCTCGGAAAACACGTAAAGCTATTGGTCACGGTTGCCATTCGATGATCTTTGACAATCATTACAGGTAGTCAGACGCCAGAATCTCCACTAAGCCCGTATGCTAGTTTTTTTTTTTTAATTCTTGATAGGTTCGCGCTTGACCGCTATCTCACCTGATGAAAAGCGACGATGCGGTCGACAATGGAGCGCGCTTACCTAGAAGTAACCTATACACTCTTGACTTAAAGATTTCCGGGTTGTAGCCATCAGGAAACACAGATTCCGGCAAGGAATTCCACTCCTTAGCTGTACGCACAATGAATGTGTTCCCAAAACGTTTCGTGCGTGTAGGTGGGTGTGCTATTCCCTTTTCTGAAAGAAGGCCTGAGTCCCAGCAGTAGAGACATTATAAAGCTGATCAAGCTATGCTACTTTGTTTTCGTGTTTTCCTCAAAGAACCCTTCTAATTGATTGTGTATACACAATGCCGATGAGGACTCGCACCGCTAGTTTGTCGCTGAGCTATACTGCTTAGTAAAACACTCTTGGCGGTCGGAACAAAGCACGTGAGTAATGCGTGCAGTTTATGCACAAGACTAGCCGCCCCGAGCGACCGTTGCGAGTATTGGCTTGTCGCACTTGCACCCTCGCTCAAAACTACACACTCCCTTCTCGCTGCTAGCCAACTCGTTTCTAGTTTCTAGCTCTGCTCGCTTCTCGCTCATCCTTGGCAGTGGAACAAGTGCCTTAGTGAAATCAGATGTCTATAATGTAAATTATTCATCAGGCTATTACACCCAGATACACGAATATACGTAGAACATAAATTTCATTAAGCTTCGACCTTAGCCAATGACTCATTCACCACATTGGCTTCTCACAAACACACATACAAAAAACATTAAAAAAAACATCCTACCAATAAAAGAAGAAAACGTATATACAATTGATTGATTTATTTTAAACATAAATATTTACTGAGAAAAGCGTTCATAGAACTGGAAGTTGTAAATATTTGACCTTGTGTTTCCATTGCTAATTTTGTCTGTGGATTTACTGGCAACACTGAATTTCGTGTAAACATATAAAACAGAACCCTCTTATGCTTTGGCAAAGAAAGGTAGTCAACTTTAGGTATTAAAGTATACTTTCATACTTCTAAACAACTGTGCTCCATCGTCTTGTCATCACTTTCCGTTAGGGGAGATACATATGTATCTAATAATATTGACCATTAGCTGACCCAGCGAACTTCGTACCGCCTCATAACTAGGATAACGCCATCTACTGGCATTATGAGAACAGCATAATTCATTTTATAATGACATTTTAATTAGAGATGGCGTTGTATTTGGTTTTTTTTTTTTCGTTTTTTTTTTCATTTTTCTCACTGTTTAAACCTTCCCTGGACTATCACGAATATTTCAAGACCAAAATTAACCAAATCGGTCCAGCCGTTCTCGAGTTTTAGCGAGACTAACGAACAGCTATTTATTTTTATATATATAGATTATATTACGGCTATTTTATAACCTACGTATTCTAACATATTATAATAAGCCTACAAATAATAATTGAACTATAATAGCTTTTTCATTACTCATACTCGGAAATTAAGTCCATGTTGCCTGAAGAGCGGGTTGAAAGTAATACTTTTCATCCATAAGGAGAATCGCTTTCAACTGACAGCTGTCAAATTATTTAAAAAAAAACTAGTTCTATTTTCATATTTCTATTAAACCATGTCCGTATTTTCTATAAAGGCACTCAATTACAGTGCAATTTACAATTAAAATAACATAAAGATAAGTATTAATTAAAGAATTAAAAATTTGGAATGACATTACTAAAAAAAAATAGCTATTTCTTTAAATTAACATAGATTTGGAAGAAATATTTACCATTTTTCTCAATTATGAAAACGAAAAATAATGGCTGGTAACAATGTTTTATTTTACACCACCTGCTCGATAATGCCCTTTTATATGTCACACTACCATTACGAAAAATAATAATGTGATAGTTGTACGACATTTAAAAAAAAAGTAAAGTATCCAACACGGGGGTAAAGCGGTCTTCGGCGGCTTGAATTCCTCACTTCACTCAGGTTTCTATATTATTGAAAATATTTTTTTTTATTTATGTTGAGTGATCCTGATATTTGTCACCAAAGAGGCAGCCGTCCGAGTGAAGCGAGAGTCAGTGTGAGATTTTTACTGAC
The DNA here is from genome assembly GCA_961205895.1 of Mythimna pallens. Classification (NCBI taxonomy): domain Eukaryota; kingdom Metazoa; phylum Arthropoda; class Insecta; order Lepidoptera; family Noctuidae; genus Mythimna; species Mythimna pallens. Next base: position 22,820,745 of record OY540828.1, on the reverse strand, counting down.
TAAAACCCACCATACCACAGAAGGAAGACTTCTGTTACCCTTTGAGTTTCAGAGTCGTGGTGACCCTTTAGGATAATCCCGCTGCCTAGCCAACATGGTCCTAGGCAAAAAATAATATTTTTCGGGCAACTACATACTGTGACTCTCAAATGAAAAAATACTAAAGACTCCAGCAGACAATTCATTTAATACTGTGATGCAAGATTTTGAACTAAATTATTATATAACATTATGTATAACACGTTTATATAGAAAGGCATAGTTCAATAATGTAGTTTATATAAAAATACGTAGTCGGAATTTCGAAACGCCAACTGCAGGCCTTAGAAATCAAACAGACAGAAATCGAATGAAAGCTGTACGATTACTTTTCTGCTATCCCTAGTGTGATATTCAAATCAGAACTATTGATCCATAGAAACAAAGAGATACATATTTCACTCTTGATCCCAAGGGTGACGCGGGCAGAGCTGAGCTCAATCAAACATTTGTTATTGAAATCTTTGGAACCATTAATCTTATTGATGAAAATAAGTAGAAATAAAACAGATCAAATGCTGTAAAAAATAAAGTTGTTTAAAAAGTAGTAGACGTAGGTACCGGTTACAACAAAATGAATTCTTACATATTATAAAAAAGCTCCTACCGTGTCTGTTTGTGTTCAAGACAAACTCAAAAACTGCCGAGCAGATTTTCATGCGTTTTCACCAAAAGGCAGTGTGGTTAATGAGAAAGGTTTAAGTGTATATTATAGTTGAGAAAAGCCGTGAAATTCAATAATTTCTAACACCCGTGTGAAGCTGGGACGGGTGGCTATACGATATCATACAGTACTTACAATTGATTTAAATCAATTAAAATGATAATTAAACATATTAAAGCCACTTTTCTTATGACATTTTATGCACAACAAAAAAAAATATTTTATTTATGTAGGAATTTAAAAACTTTAAAAGTGTCTTTACAGACTATACTCAATGCGATATTGTATGATGAAATATATTTAAAAAATCCGCAGGGTTGCCGATATAGCCCGAAGAATCGCCAAACTTAAGTGGCAGTGGGCAGGGCACATTGCTCGTAGAGCGGTTGGTCGATGAGGCCGAAAGGTTCTAGAGTGGCAACCGCGGACCGGAAAACGCAGCGTTGAAAGGCCACTCACAAGGTGGATCGAAGATCTGGTGAGAGTCGCGGGAATTCGGTGGATGCGAGACGCTTAGGATCGGTCGTTGTGGAGACGCTTGGAGGAAGCCTATGTCCAACAGTGGACGTCTTTCGGCTGAAATTATGATAATGCTTTTAAAACCCACATTGGATGTTATGTTTAAACAGCACTATTGGGTAGTTTGCCAAGAAAAAAATATGTAGTACGAGTACATACAACTTTTTTCCTTTATAGTATTAGTGTGATATCTACTTACTTTATTTTATTCTACTGCTCTGTTAGTTTATTTAATTTTCATTAAATAAATGTGGATGTATGGATCATAATTATGGAGAAAATAATTGTCATTTTTTTTCTTTTGATAATCATTCTGAATATCAATCAAATGTGGGCAATTCATTCACATTAATTATCATACATAATACTGATGGATAATTCAAAAACTCAACAAAAGAACGTTCCAATTAATTGACTGTTTTTTTTTTTACCTATATTCAATTACCCAAGGCTGCACGTGAAAAAGAATTATAATGCTCTCACCTTGACACGAGATTTCATCTCAGATACCTACTCACGATTCATCGATATTCTGTTGTTCTTATAAAATATTCGGGAGATAAACAAAATAAGACCTTGTGATCCTCCAAGGATTAGGTGAACGCGAACCAAAGTGGAATATGAATAGCTACAGATCAATGATAATTTAGGCGAGGTCTTGGAAAATAATGGGCAGGCTTATCCTTGTTTGTACACGCCAGTGTTGATGGAAAATTTTGCTTTATTTTGGGCTTTCTTAGAAATATATAATATTGTGTCTGGATTTATTCAGAATTATTTCCAGAATAAATCTCTCGACAATATCAAATTAATATTCGTATCGTTTCGTTAATATTCGTTCGTTCGTTCGTTCATATTTGTTATTCGCTACATTATTACAATTTGTTTTTTGTTATAATTTTGCTACATAAAATTTATATTGCTACATATAATTTCTAATTGCTATGAATAATTTGTTCTATACTATAATATCTAGAGTTATATTTTTGTTTGTAATAAATTGATTTATTTTAAATATGAATAAGTATTAGTTTTTTTTTTCGTGTTTTAATGTTTATTATATATTTTAAAATTTATTTAATTAATTTGACCTACTATGAATGACGTGCATACCTGTAACTGATTTATTTACTCAGTAACCTCTCATAAATATCATTACATATTGTTGAAATAATTTTTTTAATTGTCGCTTTTATGAATAAATAGACCCAATAAATCACTGGGTTTATTTAAAAAATTCGTTCACCATTAGAATGCTAAGTGATATAGACATATTTTCGACTTTCAATCGGTCAAATACACTGGCAGAAGCATTAATTCATAATTTAGGAAATAATTGCTCGATACTTTTTCGATACAGGGCCATTTCAATTCCACTTTTTATATTTCTCCTAACTGCCGGTGACTTATTTCAATTTCTTATTTATTTTTTTATTTTTAGGGTTCCGTACCTCAACAGGAAAAAACGGAACCCTTATAGGATCACTTTATTGTCCTTCCGTCTGTCAAGACCCTTTATCTCAGAAACGCGTGGAGGTATCGAGTTGAAATTAAAACCATATACTCAAGTTTGCGGACTCTTGAAGGTGTAAAAAAATCAAACATGTAAGTTAACGAGAGAAAAAAGATTTCCGGTTTATGTGGCAAAAAACGTACATTTCTCGAGGAAATCAAAATTTATAGGGTACTTCCCGTTGACCCAGAATCCTGAAATTTGGCATAAAACAAGGTCTTATAGCACAAGTATGGGAATAAGTCTGAAAACTGTACATTTGTTGTTCCATCAAAACTTTTTTTTGCGATTTGGACAAATATTCCGAGACTCCATTCCGGAATTGAACTATTTACATTGGTAAGTTTGAACGGAACCTTCAGGGCGCGAGTCCGACTCGCACTGGCCCAGTTTTTATCATTATTTATTTACAATGTGCTCACATAATAGAAGCGACAAGAAATATACAACCGAAATTTCTGTAACTCATAACATGATTTAAAAGAGCGTCCATGGAGTTTTCTGCACGTTCTCCTCCATAGAGATCTACGCTTTGTAATGTGCAATTTAGTTTCACTTTTGTGACTGACCTACATTTTGACAATTCAAAAATGCCTGTACTTAAATGGTTTAAGTATTTGAAATAAATATTTTTAATTTAATTTGATTTGCTTTTAGGCTGTTTATTAGCCTAACATCTGCTCAAAAACCCAGCCAAAACAAAAAAGTGCGTCACACCAATTTTCTACTGACTCTAATAAGCAGAGATACGATAAAACATTGCCCATATATTAGGTATCGATAAGATAAACCCCGAATAAAGCTAATACACATTCACAGGGGTGCATCCCCTTTGCAGTCCCTATTGTTACCCAAACGTGATTGCAACAAAGGGTATCGAACAACTCTATGGGTAACAAAAAGACCCGTTGCACACTGAGGGTTGAATTGAAATGTACGCTTTTTTTGACAGAGTTTACGGACCGATAATACGGCAGACATTGGAGTATTATAATAATATTTTTTAAGTTCTTTAATAGGTAATGGATTTGATTGAACCATTGAATAGTTATTGAATTGAGTGCTTTGCATAACGTATGTATCGTTTTTTAAACAATATGAAATTCGTATGTGAATTAAAATATTTTTAAAATTATTTGAATAAATATTTGTTATTGGTTTTATGAAGCACTAGCTTCTACCACCGGCTTTGCCCGCGTGAAAGTAGTAAATTACCCTAAAGGAACATATTTCCGCGATAAAAAGTACCATATTAATCCAGAATATAATTTATCCGTGTACTAAATTTCATCCGAATCAGTTCAACTCTCTCGATAAACCAATGGGCTTAACCATCAACGATTGCATTACTGCTTACCATCAGGTGGGATCACAGTCAAGCAATAGTTTATATTAAAAAAAAAAAAAAAATATTTCTCAATATTAATCAACAAAGTTTGAACAACAATAATAAATGCTAAAATATGGACAAATATTTAAAAGCCTGACTTCAAAAAGTTGGTTTGTACCTGTATCTTAGAAGCCAGTGAACCTCCGAAATTAATACAGTATAAGCATTTTGTGTTGTGCCTAGATAATCATTAAATCGTAATGGAGTAACAAACATAGTTACACACTCACATACATCCATATACAATTATACATGTCCCGATTTCTTTTAGGATTGACTTTCAGTCGATCTAGAAGCATCTGGATACCAAGACTGGCCTGTTGGTCTAGTGGTTAGTAGCCCTGACTGCTATACCGGAGGTCATGGGTTCGATTCCCACCCAGGACAAATGTTTATGTGATGAGCATGATCATTTATTCTGTCAGGGTGTAATTTATCTAAATAAGTATGTTTATCAGTTATCTAGTACTCATGACACAAGCTCTGCTTAGCTTGGGACTGGACGGCATTGTGTGATAGTTGGGAAATATTATTATTATTATTAATAGTTTACAAGAAGTGAATATAGGTATAATAATTACAGTATTAAAAAGTAACGTAGATCAATAGTTCAAATATCTACATCAAACGGCTATTACATCACCCTTCTTTACTACCAAAAATTTAACCCTAAATATTATTATTATTAATAATATTTTACAAGAAGTGACTATAGGTATAATAATTACAGTATTAGCAAGTAACGTAGATCAAAAGTTCAAATATCTAAATCAAATGGCTATTACATCACCCTTCTTTACTGTCAAAAATTTAACCCTTTCCGTACTCAACATTTTATAATAAGTATAAAAGAGCAGAACCAGCTGCCATATTTCGCGGTACCCATTTACAAGCTGAGAACTGAGAATAAACTGCCTCAAGAAGAATGATGGTCAATAAAAACTAGTACGAAACATAATGAAAGGAAACATAAGACGTAGGGTAAACAAAGCGAACATTACATTTTATAACCGCAGGGAAACTTGGGAATAAGCATCACCGCAAACTGTCAAACTTTCCTGACAGTCGCTTAAGGCTTAAGATGTTCTTATAAAGTTTGTTATCTGAAGAATTATACTAAGTGTCGGGCCCTCGTTTGAAAGGCTCTCCACGTCCACGTAGATTCTACCTACTTATACTATTACTACTGACATATACAGGGTGGAATATTAAGACGGGGCTTGAAAAGACGGGGTGGGGATGGACATAAGTTGCACAATCTAATAATTCTAGATTGTGCAACTTATGTCCATCCCCACCCTGTCTTTTCAGCGCAAACATAAGGCCTCCCACAAGGTGGACCGACGACCTGGTGACGGTCGCGGGAGTGCGGTGGATGCGAGAAGCACAGGATCGGTCATTGTGGCGACGCTTGGGGGAGGCCTATGTCCAACAGTGGAGGTCTTTCGGCTGAAATGATGATGATGATGAAACGTAAGTAAATTAAAAAATTAACGTAAATTGTTTCATAAATAAGTTTATACGCTATAATATGTTATAGGTAAGTTTGTTTTCCAATATGATCATGCAAATAATTTAGAATTTATTAAATTTATTTAATTAATATTCTATAAAAGTATATTTTTTTAAAATTGACATTCCCTATTCATTGTTTTTCTTTCTGCATACTATGTTATTATTTTTACAAAGTTATCAATTTATCATGCTACTTTTTATTATTATAATTTTTTATATAGTAGTAGTTGTCATTATTTGAACATGATTTTATTAAGTTCAATATTAAATTTTATTATGATAACAATTTACCTTTTCGACATCGGTAACATTTTTATCAGCTGCCCTCTGGCCTAAGCCTCCCCTGAAGTTTCCCATACTTCCCTGTTTACTGCTTTTCTTTGCTATGTAATTGTAGCTACTTGTTTGATGTCATCTTCCCATCTCACGTTTAAACGTCCTTTGCTACCCAAAACTAAAAGTTTAGCCCGTGTAGATACGGAAATGTATGGTGATTTCAGTATTACTAGTACCTACGCATACCTTAAAATGTTTCCATGCGTTTAGTGATAATGAACCCCTGGGGCCCTGGAACGTAAGACTAAGAAGGAACAAACGAGTGGGTTTTGGTCAGTAAAAGTCTGACACCTCCAGCTCCGTCCAAGGGCGGGAGATGTCATTAGATGATTTTCCACCTAAAAAAAATATCTCAAAAGGTTGCATAGTCTTTTGATCCCTACATGATGTAGGATCGATAGGCAATAAATGTTTTGTTTTTTTATTATATCCAAGTAAAATATATTAAGTAATATATAGATCTTGGATCTCGGATCTTATTCTCAGGAATAAAAAAAAATATATATTTTGGTGAACATTTTAATTTTAATTTTAAAACAGTATAAAATGTAGCTACAATTTTTGCGAAAAGCGCAAACTTTCGGTTACGACGTTCTTCTTGATAAGTCTCGACGTAATAAAGCTGTATAATTTAAATGTGTGCGCCCCAAAAAGTTTAGGGTTAACCCTAACCCTTATCAAATAGGTAATAAATAGTTCAGGAAAGGTACGGATTTTTTTGCTTACCAGAAAATTCCATTAAGGGCGTCCAACCCGAAATTCGTTTTCATTATTTTTCCTACAACCACTCTTACGCAATTGTGACGTTATGACACATCTTTTACTAGATATTTTGGAAACACATATCTTGTGGATTAATATCCACAAGATATGAAACCTATAGAAACCTAGATAATTCTAGGTTTCTATTTAAATCAAATCACGTGTTAAACTAATCCAGTAAAGACCTCTAAAAATCTGCCATTTTGCGATAACTTTGAGCCTTTCATAATGTACTCATTAATTGAAAAAGTAAAGAAAACATAACTAGAAACTTTGCACATTTAATTGAGATTTTGAATGATGAAATTTTTTTTCAAAATACTTTTTGGAAGGTTTTTAAAATTACGTGTATTCCTGAAACAAGATTTGTGAAATATTCGAGTAAATGATGGAATTACCGAATGCCAACAGAGCGTTCAGGCGTTATCTCGCTTTTTTTACTTAGCCTCTTTATCAAATATTGCATTGAATGAAACAACAAGCTTTTTTCAACCATGTTCACGTTGACGATGACGAATGGGGAAGGGCGCTCTTAAGTTTCATCCTTACTCAAAATCAATACTGCTGATTTATCCTAACTATGTCTTGATTATTGATACTGATGTTCGAAAGAGTTACCTATAATATAATTATTAGTCAATAAAAGACGAATACCTCCCACGTCCAGAGTGATTTGATGGTTATTTTAAGGTGGTACTTACCTTAAAAAAACCGGGCAAATGCGAGACGGACTCGCGCATTGAGGGTTTCGTACAAACTATACAAGAACTTACCTATGAAAACAATTCAATTCCCAAAACGAGTTACGAAGATTTTTCCGAAACGCAAAAAAGTACTATGTGGAATAGGGGAAAACACTCAAAGCAGTCACAGGCCCAATTTTAATGAAAAGTTGATTTCGTTAGGCTAAGATTAAATAACGATCATTTATTTAATCTTAGAATATACATTATATTCTATGAACCGCTTTAAGTTTATCATAGAAAGTGGTAAACAAACGCAGGTGCAAGAACTGTGAGAAAACTGCTTAGTATCTGTCAAACTAAAACTGGAAAGTTATATTGTGCCGTCAGTTAACTACAAACTGTCAAACTTTCTTGAACATCGGTGGTTTATCATCTCAGAGACATACTATAAAATGTAATGACACTAACTTTAAAAAGGTTTTTTAATGATTCACTCGAAAATGGAATGCGTTTTGTGAATAAAAGTTTGAAACTGTCACAACCATATAATAACACAACAGCAGTTTACTAAATCGGTTGCACACCCAGGTAGGCGCTGTAAACACAACTTGGCGAAATGGGGTTTTATAGACCCATCGGATACTCAATGTGACTGCGGTGCTCCTGTTCAAAATATGAGCCAGACGTTAGAATGCCCCAAGTACCCATACACCGGCACTTTGGATGATTTGATAAGTACTACCGATACTGCTATTAAGAGCGTCCTTTTCGTGCTACATTTTCACACAACCGCTCTTACGTGATTATGATGTTATTACACATCTTTCTCTAAATATTTTAGATACACAGCTATCTTGTGGATGTGGATCTAGGCTTCTATAGAAATCAAAACATAAATTTGTGTAAAACTAATCTAGTAAAGAGTACCTCTGAAAATCTACTGGCTATTTTACGTGAACTTTGACCCTCCATAATGCACTCATATATCAAAAATATAAAAAAGTACATCAATAGAAGCCTTGCACATTTAATCGAGATTCTGAATAACGACAATTTTTCTGAAAAACTTTTAAGAGTTTAAAAAAAAAAAACACGTGTTTTCTGGAACAAGTTTTGTAAAATATTCGAGTAAATCACGTAATTACTGAAAGCCAACTGAGTTTTGAATGAGAGTGAGCCGCAGACTTGGTAACGGTTGCGGGAGTCCGATGGATGCGAGACGCACAGAACCGTTCATTATGGCGACACTTTGGGGAGGCTTATGTCCAGCAGTGGACGTCTTTCGGCTGAAATGATGCTGATGATGAGCAGAGTTTTCAGGCATTATCTCTCTTTTTTTTGCATTGCCTCTTCATCACATATCGCGCTGGATTGCGTTAGATGAAGCAACAAGCTTTTAAATCATACTCGATGTTGACGATAGGCGAGTGGAAAAGGACCCTCTTAACATAACCACCTACTGAGCTCAAACAGTTTAACGAGTAAACACGACATAGTTTAAGTATTTTCTTTTTACGGGAGTATTGTCCTTTGGGGTAATATCCTATTTTTATGCAGGCGATATCGCTGTCAGAAGCTATAGTGTCAAATATAGAAGTATTTCATTTGCATGTCTATGAATTTAGCTATCAACATAGTTATATTTGACTGGCTTGTTGGTCTAGTGGTTAGTGGCCCTGACTGCTATGCCGGAGGTCGTGGGTTCGATTCCCACCCAGGACAATGTTTGTGTGATAAGCACGAGCATTTGTTCTGTGTCTGGGTGTAATTTATCTATATATGTATGTATTTAGAAATATATAAGTATGTTTATCAGTTGTCTAGTACCCATAACACAAGCTCTGCTTAGCTTGGGACTAGGCAGTGTTGTGTAATAGTCGTGGAATATTATTATTATTATTATTATTCTCTTTATTCCTTGTAAACACATATAAATTACATTTTTAAATATTTTTTTAAACTAAATCATACAAAAAAAAAAACATTTAAAAATATAAAAAATAGTACCCCACCGGTATCGGGAACAGGGTCCAAGCTACCGGCGGTCAGGGCCCCAGAGAAAGGAACCTCCTAACAATGCGAGCCGTGTCCAGGAGTACCGCTTTCTGAATTTATTATTATTTCCATTTATTAAATTTCTGTACATATTATTTACATTTTTAAATATTTCTTAAAAAATAAAATAAAAAAACATTTAAAAATATAAAAAATAGTAGCCCACCGGCATCGGGAGCAGGGTCCAAGCTACCGGTGGTCAGGGCTCCTGAGAGAGGAATCTCCTAACGATGCGCGCCGTGTCCAGGAGTACTGCTTTCTGGATCAGGCCCTTGATCCAGCTGCCTAACGAGAGCCTCCTTAGATGTTGTTCGAGGCTCTTTGCTATTAAGCCATTGGCCGTTACGACTATCGGCACAATGATTGCTCTATCCACTTCCCACATGTCGACAACCTCGCGAGCTAAGTCAAGATACTTAGTTTGCTTATCTTTCTCAGCTTTCACGAGGTTCTCGTCATGAGGGACCGCTATATCAACAATCATTGTGCGACGCTCTAGTCGATCTATCACCACTATATCAGGTTTATTGGCAACAATAGTCCTGTCAGTGATGATAGATCGATCCCAATATAATGTGATATTGCCATTGTCGAGAACTGGGTCGGGCACATACCTATAATATGGTACTTCTGATTCCACAAGATTGTATTTAAGAGCAAGTTGCTGGTGGATAATCCTGGCCACGAGGTTGTGTCTATGCAAATAGTCTCCGTTAGCTAGATGAGAACACCCAGAAATAATGTGTCGGATTGATTCCCCGGGCCGGTGGCATGCCCGACAGATGTCAACCGTACCGTCCTTCACAATGTATTTCCGGTAGTTGTTCGTCATCATAACTTCGTCCATAATCGCAAAGACAAAACCTTCGGTTTCCCCGAAGAGGTTACCGAAACGCAGCCAAGATACGGACGCTAACAGGTCTACATCGGGTCCATGTAAGGCCCGGTAAAAGCGTCCGTGAAGCTCCTTGCTCTGCCATACTTCCCTGCGGTCATTAGTATCCAGTACTATAGGTTTGCGCCAGTTCTCGTTGGCCAAGGAGAGCGGAGTGAGGCCCTTGTCCACCGCTGCCACATCTCGGTGCATACCCACGTCGGTTTTTAGGAAGTATTCCCTGAGACTGTATACCTCGCGGTTGTGCAGGGTCTTAGCATTTAAAAAGCCACGACCCCCGCACTTCCGCGGGATATACAGTCTCATCACCGATGACCGTGGGTGATGCATCCGATTTGCGGTAAGTAGTGTGCGGACCCTCCTGTCCAGGGCGTCAAGTTCTGTCTGAGTCCATTTGAGTATGCCGAAAGAATACATCAATACCGGCATGACCCAACCGTTGAAAGCGCGCACCTTGTTTCCGCCTGATAAAAGACTATTCAGTACTTTATTCAGGCGGCCAAAGAAGCGCTCTTTCAACGCTTGTTTCATGTCCTCAGTATTGATGCCTAACGATTCCGACATACCCAAATACTTGTAAGTTTCGGTTGAACAGAGGGATCTAAGGTGTATGGAATCCGAGAGTTGAATTCCCACGGATTCCATAATCTCACCTCTCTTTACATGTATGACTGCACATTTGTCCACACCAAATTCCATCCTGATGGCACTACTGAAGGTTTTAGTTACCTTCAGTAGCTCCACCAGTTGCAAGTTGTTGGGGGCAAAGAGTTTCAGATCATCCATGTAAAGAAGGTGAGATATGGCCTGACCGCCTCTTTTCAACCGGTAACCTAAGCCAGAACCCTCCAGCAGTGTGCTGAGAGGGTTCAAGGCTAGGCAAAACCACAGTGGACTCAAACTGTCACCCTGGAATATGCCACGCTCAATCCTTATCGGTTCGCTGTTCTCCCGAATCTGTCGACATCCCGGATAGTGAAGGACTGTTCTCCACTGCCCCATACATGACATCAGGAAGGTGCGAAGAGTTGCATCAACTTTATACAGTTCTAGCACCCTCATGAGCCATGTATGAGGAACAGAGTCATAGGCCTTCTTATAATCTATCCAACATGCCGACAGATTCTTTCGAGAACGTCGAACCTGTTGGCTAATGGCCATATCGATGAGGAGCAGCTCCTTAGTACCGCGGGACCCGTTCCTACATCCATTCTGAGAGGCAGACATGATAGAATTTGTCTCAATATGACTATTGATTTTAGCTCTCAGAATGGATGTAAGAACTTTATAGACCGTCGGCAAACACGTGATCGGTCTATAATTTTTGGGTTCCGCAGTACTACCTGATTTATGGAGCAGGTGGGTTATTCCTGTCGTTAGAAACTGGGGCAGCGACCCTGACTCTAAGGCAGACTGGAACTGAGATGCCAAGCGAGCGTGCGACCTTTGAAACCATTTAAGCCAGAAATTGTGCAGCCCGTCCGGCCCAGGAGATTTCCAGTTAGGCAGTGGACGGACGGCACGGGCTACATCTTGGGGGCTGATGGTAATTGCCCCCATTTCTGGTAAAAGTTCGCATGCGCGCTCGACCTCTCGAATCCAGTCACCCTCGGTATGACTAACAGGCGCCGACCAAATGCTGCGCCAAAATGAACACATGGCGTCATCATCCGGCAGGCGCGTATCAGTCACACCTTGGTCCGGTCGCTCCCAATCCCTATAAACCCACCTTTCGTTGCTTTGGAATGTACGATTCTGAGTGTACCGCTCCACTCGCCGCTTGTACCGACGAATACGGTTTGCCCATGCGTAGATCTTCTGCTTCAGGAAGTCGATACGCTCTGTGACGCAGGACGGATAATCTGGAGGACTAATATCAGTCCCCAAGAATGCCCGCCTCACAAAGCGCATCACCCTAGGGCGAGTGTTGCCCTCCCTGAAGCAAATAAGCTTACCGATGAGTGCTCTAGCCTCACCGATACGGCGCTCTATCCTGCTCTGCCAAGCTGGTACAGCTGGTCGTGTAGCTCTGTCACAATTAAGAAATTTAACATGGGCTACACGACATGCCGCTACAGCCGCACAGTACAAGATCGAGTGGGTATCAGTGAGGTCTTTGCTGCTATCAAAACAATTTGATAGCTGCGAATCTAGAGCACACACCAGCGCCCTATTTCTCTTGTGCATGGGCAAACGAGGTAGACGAGGTCTAAGCTCCGGCGGTGTGGTACGGTACTCCCGAAATGCGTCCTCCAAAGCGCCCCTCAATCGTTCATTACATTGGGTACTCACAGATATAGCCGCGTCATCATCGGCGTCACCAACGTGGTCGGGTCGCGATGAAGCAGTGGGTTGACGTTGCACCGCGGCCGGTGGTGTAGCAGATGAAACACGGCCACTCTGTGATTCCAGGCGCAGTCTATCAAGTACGGCGTCATCCAACATACGGTTACGCTGAATGACCCGCACCTGATCCGATAGTCGTTGGACCGAAACGTTGACAGCTGGCTCAAGCATCTGAAACAGAGAGAGCATCCGACCACGATACGCAGTCAGGTTAATTCCCCCCTCTGTAGCCCCAAAGTATGAGCGCATAACGTTTTCATTAATGGATGATGTCCATCGCATGCGCTGCACACTTCCACCGGCAGCGGGGACCCTATCAGAGGCCGGCGGGCCTCGAGGTCCCAAGCTGGCCGGAGGTCGGCCTCTTCTCCGTCGACGCGCTGGTGGTGGTGTCGTCGGCGGCGAGAAGTATTCGTCGCTCGAGCTCGACGCAACTGCAGCGACCGGAATCTCTGGACTCACGGTTGGTGCTGGTCCCGGCGGCTGCGAGGCGGAGCTGAGCGACGAACCCGAAGATGATGGGTGTGTGTGGAGTTTTTGTGCTCGGCTTCTTGTCAGCATTCTTCCGTTTCAATTCTTCGCCATGTCATTCAGGTTTGCATATTTTTTTTTCGGATACATATCATGGATGGTGATGCGATGTTTTTTTTTTATTTTTTCCTGCGTGTTTTTCGGTGATTGTACATAATTGTTTGTGTATTGATGAATAAAATTAAATTAAATTTTGGCGAGAAAATATTTGCTGTCAGTCAGTTTGACAGCCGAGCCACAGATCTTATTATTATTATTATTATTATATCTAGTGGCGAGTATCCACCCTTACGTTTTTGACACCTCTACGGTCCGGACTAAGCGTTTCGCCTCGCCATTTATACCGCGTACATCGAAGGACTGGAACAATTCGCCTGCAGCGGTCTTCCCGTCCGATCATAATTTAGGTTTCTTCAAGGTTAGAGTATTAGTAATTTTTTTTGAGTAGGCTCTTAATAAATTAGTGTGATTTACCGTCATCGATTGCATCACTGCTTACCATCAGGTGGAATCGCGGTCAAGCACTAGTTTATATAATTAAAAAAAAAATTGTCTTTTTATAAAAACTCCATTTTTCTTTAGATAATGTCCGTATTTACAAGAATAATAACAGTTATTAAAATGCATAAATGCAAGACAAAAACAGTAGGTATGTTTTCCTTATGCAAAATTGCGTTTTCCTTGACTTCTAAAAATAGTTCTCAGTATGTTACTAGAATATAACAGTAAATAAAACTGTATCTAGGAACAATCGAGAATTAAGCTAGAACTAAATTAGACCAACGCACACGTGTAACTCGCCTGATTTGTACGTAGAACAACGTCGCGTGGCGTCGCGGGGCGTGGATCAAGTGTAGCTCTACAAGTCTAGTTTCCATATAAAATGTATAATGACCGACGCGCCCAGATCGGCGTGTGTGTGCGCAGTGTAGTTCTAGCTTTAATGTGCTCTCGAAAAGCGCCTTAGGGCCTTATATTCGAATGCTGGACAACATCACACTCTATACAATTATTATGCAAAGGCAAAAGTTATTATGTATTCACCCTTACGTTTTTCAAACTTTAATGGTCCGGACTAAGCGTTTCGCTTTGTCGTTTATACCGCGTACATCGAAGGACTGGAACAATTTGTCTACTGTGGTCTTCCCTTACAACTATAATTTATGTGTCTTCAAGTCTAGAGTGAATAGGCTCTTAATAAACTAGTACGTCTCACCATCAATGATTGCATCACTGATTACTATCAGGTCAATTTAAAAAAAAAAAGATTTTGACTGTGTATGTATGTTTGTTACTTCTTCACGTTTGAACGGAATTCGATGAAACTTAGTACATAGGTGGACCATGTCTTAGAATAGCACCTATGATACTTTTCATTCCAGGAATATGTTTCTTGGGAATAATTTTCTACTATCACGCAAGCGAAGTCACGGGCAGCAGCTAGTTTAAAATAAAACCACATAGGAATATTTTTTTACTAGTTTTCCTCAGCGTCTTTGCCCACGTGAAAATAAAAAAATATCCAAAGGGAATATACTCCTAGAATAAATCTTATGTCCTGGAATAGGACATGGACTACCCGTGTGCCAAATTTTCATTTAAATCCATTCAGACGTTTGTACAAAAAATAGTAACATACACACAGACAGTCGACCACAGGATGAACTTGCTCATCCTCGCGGTTAGTCGTATCCTATGGAACCTACTTCAAGTACTAGAAAATTATAGTCCTAGAACATGGTATATCCATAATAATTTATTGTATTATCCAAAATCGTTCAGCAGTTTATGAGTAATTTAGTAACAGACATTTTTATAGTGGTGGCCATCAATCGTACAGATATTACGATGTTAGTAACATTTTTTTTTGTATCCACGATTCACTTGTCTACTTTCAGATAATAATGCATTACATTGTTAGTAAATACTGCTGTTTGAAGTCTATTCATTTACCGCGTTTTTCCTTTATTTCTAGGCTCTCATTGTTTTGTATATACATGTCCATTAAAAACCAGTATAAATCAGTGTCAATGTTACAACCGTGAAACGTAACGACACAAAAATACACAATGTCTATGAACATGCAACAGATCAAGAAATCTACAAAGGTATAGACCATTATGAGTTTTAAATAAACTCATAATATGCCAGGATATATTTTAAATATTCTGAATTTAAACTGCGAAATGTCCACGGCAAAAAAATAAAAAATAAATAAATCGAATAAAAAAAGTAGTATCGTCTTGCAAAATTGATCAATTATTTTATAAATATTTACATATACATATAAAATAGTCCAAAACGAAGCGAACTGACGATTTGGACACATTGTCCGAAAATTTTAAATATTTTTTCACTGATGATTCGGACAACATCAAATTTATTGAAGCAATTGAATTCAGTCAGATGAAAAAAAAATCTTAAAATATAATATTAAAAAAAATATTACCCGAAGTTGCCGCCTTAAATCCAGCCTAAAATAGTTTTGGTACTGCTTTTTCCCGAATATTGTATTTTAAAACTTTTAAAACAGTGTGTGTCCGAATCGTCAGTGAAAAACATATTGAAATAAAAATCTGCCAATATGGACACTGTCCGAATCGTCAGTAAGTCAGCTACCAGACCCTTAAATCATCAAAGAAAATCAGACTTACCATCTTCCAATTTTGTTTACAATTTACACACATATCAACGACCATCTTGCAAGAGAACAATTGTAGAATAAAAAATTCTCCTTTACCTAGCTGTGACGTATAATCCATTGTGTTGCTTTAATTGCTCGACAGTCGTTCCATGGCGACGTTTCGTAAGGCGGGAAGGATGGGAGAACGTGCACGTGACGCGTGGTGCTTCGCCGGTGGTCGCACCGAAACTGCGGGCCCGCCCAGCCTCCTCGCGGGATGAGGCTTGGGGCAGATATTTTCCCTTACAGCTAGGGTGACCGTGGTTAAGGAACACTTAGGATTGTATAGGTATTTTTTTTTAAGGTAGAAATTCATGCATTGACTTCTCAGCTCTAGGTTGGAACGAGAGGGCGTGTCAGACTTTTACTAATTAATACAAACAAACCGGCCAAGTGCGAGTCGAACTGGTACACAAAGGGTACCATCTACTATCTATAAAAACGGCAAAAAAAAGAACAAACGTATTGTTCTATGGGAGCCCCCTTAAGTATTTATTTTATTCTGTTTTTTTTTAGTATTTGTTGTTACAGCACCAACAGAAGTACATCATCTGTGAAAATGACAACTGTCTAACTATCACGGTTCATGAGATACAGCCTGGTGACAGACGGACTGACAGACAGACAGACGGAATGACAGCAGAGTTTTAGTAATAGGGTCCCGTTTTACCCTTTAGGTACGGGAACCGTAAAAAATGTTTATTGGTACCAAAATAATCATTCACGATAATAAAGAGAAGTTTCTGATAATGCTTCCCAAACTAAGCTATCGCTTGTATTCTGGGGCAATGTGTACAGTCGTGGATATTGTTGGCTTCTAATAATAATATAATTTATTTATAACTGAGATCCATACATATAATAAACAGGTACAACTAATCATCATCATCATCATTTCAGCCGAAAGACGTCCACTGTTGGACATAGGCCTCCCCCAAGCGTCGCCACAATGACCGATCCTGTGCTTCTCGCATCCACCGCACTCCCGCGACCCTCACCAGGTCGTCATTCCACCTTGTGGGAGGCCTTCCAACGCTGCGTCTTCCGGTGCGCGGTCGCCACTCTAGAACCTTTTGGCCCCATCGGCCATCCGTTCTACGAGCAATGTGCCCTGCCCACTGCCACTTAAGTTTGGCGATTCTTCGGGCTATGTCGGCGACCTTGGTTCTCCTGCGGATATCTTCATTCTTTATGCGATCACACAAGGAAACTCCGAGCATAGCCCTTTCCATTGCTCTTTGGGTGACTGTAAGCCTTCTGATGAGGCCCATTTACAACTAATAAACAATAGTAAGCAGGGACTTTTTCCAATGTACTAATTTCTGCATGAGAGCTCAAGATTCTGTGGCGACTTCCACGCAGCCGACTGATGAATAATGCGGTCTTTTTGTGCCAGCTAGCTGCGAAACTATCTGTATGCTAAAACCCATTGAGGTTCTTCATTTGCTTTTTATTTTCCAGTACCACGGTATCCTTTTAAAAATTCCCCGGGGCCGGATTGTGGATGAGGGTTAGTTCTGTTTCTTGTTTTAACTGGTTTTATTTTTGAGCCTTATAGTGTTCTCATTTCAGGTTCTCAAGCCCCCTCTCTCTATAAAAGACCGTATTCCACCACGTGGGCCCAGTTTGAATTAGTGGATGTCAAACCTCTTTGAATTTTGGATTCTAGAAAATAACTGTTTCTTCACGATGTTTTCCTTCGCCATTTTGAGAATAGTGATGATGATATTCTACAAAGTAAAGTTCCTGCCTGGGTTTGAACCCATGATGCACAACTCGTAAATCGGGGCCGTAAATACTGAGCCACTATACACACTTGACGGTATAATATTGTATGTAAAAAATCAAACAAATTAATTTATAGGTGATCCTTGAGTCGGGCTGATGTGTTTGTTTGAATTTTGTGGTTATTCTAACTGACTTATTACTAATGTTAAGTTAAATAAAGGTGTTACTGTGAATGAGAGATCAGATGGATCAATTACTAACGGGTCCTTGGATACATAAACGGATAATAACGATACTTACATAAATCAATAGTTGTACGTGTCTCTTGTCATCTTCAAAGTGACGAATCAAATTTTATTACTTTTAAGGAAAATAATATGTTATGTTAATAAATCATAATTCCTATCTTAAGTGGGACTTGGCTGGACATATTATTATCTGCCGTATGCTGATAAAGCGGTGGGCCTGTATACATATAATGGGTACCTTAAAATCTCACGACGGGTTCGCAGTGGACCATGAAAAAGATAGTTTAGATTTCTTCCTTAGGAATTAGCCAGAAGTGGCACAGAGCCAGAAGCTATGGAAGAAATTGAGTATGGCGTTCACCCAATAGTGGGACAGTACAGACCGATTTGGATGAATTTTTTAAACCGATAGGCGTTGCTGCAATCCGTTTCTCAATTTTTTTATTCCGACGAAAAACCAGCGGTCCCAGCAAACGTTGTCCTGCCCATAAGCAGGACAACGTTTGCTGGGACAGCTAATAAAAATATATTCCAAAAATCTTATTCTTCACTAAAAATACTAATGGAACACCAATTATTATTATTGGACTTTTTACAATTATTAAGGGGCTTAGGGCACCCTAAGCCGGACAGGTTAGGTTAGAAGGCAATCCATTCACAACCCAGCCCCAGCCGACGGGATCCCGATCCCGATTTCGAGCAATGGGTACCATCCGCCGTCCGATCGTCCGGTAACCGTCCGGACCGAACTTGTTTTGTTCCACGCGCTCCTCAAGGAGATGACAGCAGACCGCAGGAGCCCAGCAGGGTCGAAGCCTACTGGGGCCAAGGGTTTGTACCTGAAAGGAAATCTCGGCCCTGATATGAAAGGCAACTATGGAACAGGAGTGAGATTTTAGTCAGTAAAAGTCTGATACACCCTTCCACTCTACCCAAGATTTTTCCACCTAACAAAAAAAATTCCAACCCAGAAGAGCATATTTTAGTGCACAATTAGTATTTTTGGTGGAACAAAGCCACTTACACTTTTTAGTTGCGATACACGTATAAACAGAGTGCCTATTTCTCATGACGATTCCAATTAACCCAAACACTGCTAGGTTACATTGTTTTATTATAAAGTTCCTGTGTCTACCTTCCACCTTCCGGCTCCATCGCCAGATCAGTTCGATAGTACCTTATAGCCAAAGTGCATCTTATAACAATTCTAATAAGCTCAAACACGGGTAGAACACATTGATTAATTACGGAGTTCCTGTGCCTACCTGCCGGCTCCATGATCAGATCAGTTTTATACTACCTTATAGCCAGTCCAGTATAATAACGCGTTCCGGGCGGTAGTGGGGCTGCCCCGTTTCTGTAGCGTATCATGGATGTTCGCAGCGGCGCGCACTGACTGTTTTCATACCACTATGCGCAAGCGGTGCGCGTCCCTGGAGCTCCGGGTGTGGGCCAGCCCCAATGCCATCCTGGCAATGATCGCCGACAGGTTAGACTGTCCATATATACGACATGGCTGTGGAAGACATGCTACTGTTACAATTCCTGTTAGGAAATTGTAATAATGTATTTAAATATAATAATGACATTTATTTGAATTTTAATTTTATATAATTTATTTTAATATTTAATACAATTCTTTTAATATCTGACTGACTGAAGGTGTAAATCTGACATTTATTGATCTAATCTAACATTGTATTAACTATTGAATTGAATTTGCCTTGTATTATTATTATTAATTTTAAATTTTTCAAAACGAATTGTAATGTAACTATGGGTATATCAAGCCTGAAATAAATGAATTAATTAATTAATTAATTATAGCCAAAGTGCATCTCATGACAATTCTAATAAGTCCAAACACGGCTAGGTTACATTGATTAATAACGGAGTTCCAGTACCTACCTTCCGGCTCCATCATCAGATCAGTTCGATAGTACCTTATAGCCAAAGTGCATCTCATGAAAACTCTAATAAGTCCAAACACGGCTAGGTTACATTGATTGATTACAGAGTTCCAGTACCTACCTTCCGGCTCCATTATCAGATCAGTTCGATAGTACCTTATAGCCAAAGTGCAGAACTGAATTTTGAAAAAAATTGGACCAATCTGGAAGCATATCCTAAAAAGGGAAGAAAAAATTTTGCAAATCGGTCCATAAACGACGGAGTTCTGAGGTAACAAACATAAAAAAAATGATAAAAAAAATACAACCGAATTGAAAACCATCCTCTTTTTTTTTGAAGTCGGTTAAAAACCAGGATTGTCCGGAAAATTTTCAAAGCGCAGAGCCCCTACTCATAATGTAATTAACCGTCAGTTTCGCGTTCCCACAAATTGGTGCTGTTTCCCGCGAGTCCGACTTTTATTAACATTCGAAGCTTTCGAATTGCTCATTAACATTCCCTTTGGAGTTGTCGTAAACGGTTTTGTTAAATCGACCGTTTTGCTCTTAATATTGTCTTTATAGTCGACTCGTTGGATTTGTTGCAGTAGATTGTATTAATTTAGAAGGTGTTAGGATTTTCCTTCAGGGTTTTTTATTAGGTGGGAAAATCATCTAATGACAAATCTCGCTCTTGGGCGGAGCGTGAGATAGTGTCAGACTTTTACTGACTAATAACCCACTCCTGTTCCTTCGTTGCCTTCGTACCAGGGCCCCGGGTTTCGTTTTCACACTACCCATGGCCCCAGTAGGCTTCGACCCTGCTGGGCCCCTACAATTTGCTGACAGCTCCCTGAGGCGAGTGTGGAACAATACGCGCCGTCGACGACTTAGGCCCGGTCTGGACGGTTACTGGACGGTCGGACGGCGGGCTACCTATTGCTCGCCGTCCGCAAGCCCGCGCCTACGGTTTCCTTTAGGGGTTAACTTTTTTCAGTATATAAAAAAAATATACATATAAATGTTTCTTCTTCGTAATATCTGCCAGCTAATAACTTCTGCCAGTGGCTTAGCCCGTGTTAGAGTAGTTAATAGTCCCAATGCAAAATACTCCTGGGATAAAAAGTATGTAATATTCCAGGACATGGTCTATCCGTAAACCAAGTTTCATTAAAATCCGTTCAGCCATTCGAACGTGAAGAAGCAACAAACATACAAACTCACTCACAAACTTTCGTCTTTATAATATGAGTGTGATTTGCACAACACTTTAACAGTATGACTGAACATGAATGAAACATTCCTCATACAAATTCTTTTGATATCACAGTATCTATAAAGTTACCATGACGTTTAAAGTAAAATTGTTTTATTCCTATTCCATTGTGGGTAAGAGATGGCGCTAGACAAACTGTATAGCTCTATAACGTAGGAACAGGTTTCTAGTCAGTAAAAGTCTGACACACCCTAACGCTCCACCCAAGAGCGCGAGATGTCATTGGATGATTTTCACAAGGAAAAAAAAGTAAAGACTAATAATAATAATTTAATAAATAGGTACTAGTTCTAGAAATAAAATTCAAGAATCTTGCTTTTGTATTTTACTTTTATAATACTCAAATCTACTATAAATATCTAAAACTCCATATCCGAAACCGGTATAATTAGCATTATTTCTGAATCCGTATTCGTATTTAAATATGAAATTTCATATCACTTCGATAGAGTACCATATGTCTACTTTAGAGCGTGTGAAAATGTCAACAGCCACAAGCAGCTAGACTGGTGCAATTAATTAACACCTATTATGGCGAGATAATTAAATCCTCGTAGTGTTTTTCTATCTCCCCTGATGGTAAGCGATGATTTAGTTATTAGATGTATAAACAGACAATCAAGTTATTCTATAACGGTCCCGTCTTTGCCGGTTCAGGTACGGAACTAAAAAAACTCTGTACAAGTTTCGTAAAAATATCAAGTTTTATAACTTAAGAGGGTCCTTTTCCATTCGCCTATCGTCAACATCGAGCATGATTTAAAAGCCTGTTGCTTCATCTAACGCAATCTAACACGATGTTTGATGAAGAGGCAATAGAAAAAAGAGAGATAACGCCTGAAAACTCTGTTGGCATTCGTGTGATTTACTCGAATATTTCACAGAACTTGTTCCAGTTAATTAATTACCTAAACAGCTCGACCTAAAGTGCCTTTTCAAGCCTACAAGATACAAGGTTATTTATTTTACTAAAAAATGAGTATACATTTAAATGCAAGATGTTACATAAAGTTCAGTTGAATCACTGTCATGTTTTGCCTTAATGGCGTACAAAATATAATAGAGTGAGTGAGTTTTTGGGGGATGAACTGCTTGCGTCCGTAAGATTTACTTAGTTCTGAACACCCTACACGTGTCCCCTGGGTAGTGCTAAACGAGCAGTAAAGGCGGTGGTAGGCCATAGCATCGGCTGCCGGCTTTAAAGTTACCACCCATCAGACAAAGCCATGCCGCCAAGCGATTCGTCGTGTTCCGGCATGATGTTTGGTGAAGCCGTATGGTGGAAGATGGGTCTGAGCAGTTGTGTTGCGACATATACCGGGTATGATGCGCCAGCTGTTGTTGTGTCGGACGTTTGATCGTGGAGGGTAGCGGGATCCGAAGCACGGTGCTCCGCTGGCCGACCACAGATAGTTGGGGGCCCAAGTAGTGTGCCAGCCACGCACAAAAGGCTGCCCCGCCAACTGCGAAAAATCCCAGGGTGGCCCCATCGTGCCGGTTGGCGACCGGGCGAGAGGACCCGATGGTGATCCCTGGGGGGGTTCGGGCGTCCCCGCAGTCTCCAGATCAACCCTTCATTGGCGCAGCAACTCTGGTTGTATTGTTGGGTTTAACGTCGCATCACCTCGCTCAACTGCCATCTTCCATCTCTCCTATTCACTCCAAAACTCATCTATATGAAAGGTAAAAAGAAAGGCAAGTGTCAACAGCGGATGCACGTCCTCTCATTTCAAGTGCACCTCTCCAATATTAGAGGACTACACTCCAATCTTGTTGCGGTCCACCACCATCTTGAGACTGGCAAGCCACACTTGCTTTTCTTGACGGAGACCAAAATTAGATGTCCGTCTGATACGGCGTACCTCAACTACCCGGGATACTCACTGGAGCATCATTTCCTGCAGCGTGCCGGGGTCTGTGTGTACGTTCGTAATGACATCTGCTGCCAGCGTCTCCGTCACCTTAAAGACCCTAATTTATCCACGCTATGGCTGTTGGTGGACACTGGTATGGACAAAATTGTTTATGCCTGTGTCTACCGTTCGCACAGCGGTGATCAGGAGACGACTCGGTTGTTCAACCACCGATATGGTTCTGCATCAGCACCCTGATGCGCAGCTCGTCGCTCTGGGGGACTTTAACGCCTGCCACCAAGACTGGCTTTTCCCATACCAGAGGACCGACCACGCTGGGAGAGAAGCGCGAAACTTTGCAGTGTCGATGGGCCTTTCCCAGTTGGTCAAGCAAGCGACTAGGGTGCCTGATGTAGTTGGTCATACTGCCAATTGTCTGGACCTTCTGCTGACCACCGATCTGGACAGATGTATCGTAACAGTTTCCTCACCTCTTGGAACTTCAGATCACTGTCTGGTGAAGTCTGTTTCGTCCTTCTCCCCACCTGACTGCGACTCACGCGGCGAAAGGCGAATGTGGCGTTACAGGTCAGCAGATTGGGATGAGATGCTACATTTCTTTGCGTCTTATCCTTGGCAGCAGGTCTGCTTCTCTTCTGAAAGTCCCTCGAGCTGTGCGGATGCTATATCCGATGTGATAAGTCAAGCTATGGAGTTTTTCATCCCTTATAGTGCAACGCCCATTGCGTTCAAGCTGAAGAGCATAAACATTCGGCGTTTCTCGCCTGGGTTGACGCTCGTGACCGCAAAGCTCCGGATTTGAGCTCAAAGAAGAGTGCTTTCAACCGTGCTGCCAAGTCCTACAAAAAGGCACTGAAGAAGGCTCGGTTCGACCGCATTACCCATATTGGCACAAAGCTCTCTGCACAGCCGTCCGGTAGCAGAGTATTCTGGTCCCTTGCCAAGTCGGTCAAAGCGAACTTCTGTAGGCCCTCATTGCCTCCGCTGGTTAAACCTGATGGGACACTGGCTCACTCGGCGAGAGAGAAAGCAGGCCTCTTTGCATCTCTCTTCGCCCATAATTCTCGTCTTGATACTAGCAGTGCTACTCCACCGAATCTACCTCACTGCAACACCTCGATGCCCGAGGTTCGCATAAGGAACAGAGAAGTTTTGAGAGCACTGTGTCGTCTAGACGTGAATAAAGCTAGTGGACCAGATGGTATACCAGCAATAATTCTCAAGGTATGTGCACCCGAGTTGTCTCCTGTATTGACGCGCTTGTATCGCCTCTCATTTAGGACTGGTAAAGTGCCCAAATCCTGGAAGCTTGCCAACGTGCAACCCGTGCCCAAAAAGGGCAGTCGTGCCGATCCCGCCAACTATCGGCCGATTTCGATAACCTCCATACTCTGCAAGATTATGTATTGAACTCGCGCCTCATGGCATACCTAGAAGGTAACGATCTCCTCAGTGACGGACAATACGGGTTTCGCCATAATCGGTCTACTGGGGACCTACTAGTGTATACCACTCACATGTGGGGCGAGGCCCTCGAGAAGAATGGAGAAGCAATTGCTGTCTCCTTAGACGTTTCGAAGGCCTTCGACAGGGTATGGCACGCCAGCCTTTTGAGTAAGCTTCCAGCGTACGGCATTTCCCCTGGTCTGATTAACTGGGTAAAAGACTTCCTGAGTGAACGGTCTCTCCGAGTTGTTGTCGATGGATGCTCATCAGAGCCCATGACCACTAATGCCGGAGTTCCTCAGGGGTCAGTTCTCTCTGCAACTCTTTTCCTGCTGCATATTAATATATACGGTATCTATGGGTATGCAGATGATAGCACAGTTGTAGAGAGATACCTTCCAGGTGCTCGGGCTAGTAAGGAATTAATCTGGTCTGAACGAGAGGCTATGGTGGAGTGTACGAATATCTCTCTTCAGGCAGTCTCCAAGTGGGGTGAAACCAATCTGGTAGAATTCAACGCCGCCAAAACACAAGCATGTCTGTTCACTGCCAAAAGGAGTCCGTTTACCTTGGCTCCTGCTTTTCGGAATGTATCCCTGGACTGCACCGACCGCCATCAGCTCTTGGGTGTCGAAATTTCTTCTGACCTCAATTTCGGGCGGTTCATTGAGTCCAAAGCCAAGGTAGCTGCTAGAAAACTAGGCGTTCTTGCAAAGGTCCGGCGGTACTTCACACCGGGTCAGCTTCTAATGTTATACAAAGCACAGGTCCGATCGTGTGTGGAGTACTGCAGCCACATATGGGCTGGTGCTGCAAAATGCCATCTGGCAGCTTTGGACTCAGTAGAAAGGCGTGCGAAGAGGCTAATTGGGGATCCAGATTTGGTTAAGTTCAATCTACAAAGCCTCGAGCACAGGCGCAGGGTAGCCAGCCTATCGGTATTTTACAGGTTGCATTTTGGAGAGTGTGCGCGGGAATTGCACGACTTGATTCCGCCATCTCCTTTCTACCATCGGACAACCCGACGTACGGCGAGTATCCACCATTACGTTGTTGAAACACCAACGGTCCGAACTAAGCGATTTGCTTCGTCGTTTATACCACGCACATCGAGGGACTGGAAAAATTTGCCTGCTACGGTCTTCCCGTCCAACTATAATTTAGGTGCCTTCAAGGCTAGAGTGAATAGGCTCTTAATAGTGCGCCTCACCATCAATGATTGCATCACTGCTTACCATCAGGTGGGATCGCAGTCAAGCACTGGTTCATACCGAATTAAAAAAAAAAAGTGAGAATAAATGTCATAAAATTACTCATACATACATTACTTAAAAAAAATATAATTAACGGCAAAGTTCTGAAATATTTAATGTCAGAAATTATTTGTTTGATACGTCATTGTAGATAACTAAAAAAAAAATTTTTACTAGTCAAGCTTTACATAAGTCAATAAATAATAATAACAATAAAAATAGTTTATACATGTCGAAAAGTCAGAGTTATGTCAGGTTATCAGTCAAAAACTCCTTAGTGCTGTAATAAGCTTTCTCTAACAAAACATTTTTTAACCTATTTCTTAATTTTGCCGTTGTATCTACAAGCCTAAGTGCCTTTTCTTACAGTCGGCAGCCGGGTGTGTGAAGGCAAAGTGTGAAAGCTTTTCCACGTAGCAGTACTATTAACCCGGCTCAGAACCCGTCTAGTTGTACTTATACTTACTATTTGAGAACGAGTGTCAGGTACCTGCCTAGATTTTTTTTCCAGTGGGATATTTATCAAATGAGTCTTCTCGCTCTGGATGGAGCAAGAATGATTGACTTTAATTAACTAAAACTAACCTGTGTAAGTTGCTTTTTGCGTTTCAGAGCCATGATATCTTTTTCGACAATTCCGTAAGCCCGTCACTGGCAGTCATCAGCCTTAGATTACACGTTAGGTTGTACCTAACAGGTTTGCCTGTACAGTTGTGTTTTACAGGTAAACCGGAGCGTGTACATGAAACCGACAGAAAAAAAAAAAAACATTACATTTCAAAATACTAACTATAATTACAATAAAATAATAATAAAAACCCTACACTAATTACTAAAACTAAAATATGGCGTCAAAAAACTCTTCCACATCGCTGTCGACTAGTAATGTGCCCAAAAGACTGGCGGCATTGCCACGCTGTATGGCAATGCTTATCCTCTGTCCGAGGTAAAAGCTAGCCTTTGGGTCACGCGAAGTGTCAACTAGACGTTTTAACAGATCTTTATACAACTTGCGAGCACTCGGACCCCACGAACCGAGAGTTTCAACCCCAAACGGTTCGAAAATATAACTTCCAACAAAGTTATTATATTTTCGCCGCTTGAGGTTCTCCGCAGCCACAGCGGCAGCACCAACACAACACGACGAGTTAGGAAGATGGGAAGGCGCAAGAGTATCGACACAAGTAGCGTCCCATACTAAAGGCCTACCCATCTTCCATGGGAATAACGACATGCCGTCCGGTCTCTTTCCATCGTTGCGTGCCAGGCCATGGGGTTCCAATACGGCTGGAACGCCGACCGTGGTGTCCGAGGCTGTTAGTGGCAGCGATAAAATATAAATTATAAAAATATAATTTTTGCCTGCAGTTTGACTGTACAGGCAAAACTGAGCGTGTGTGGCGGTCGCCTGCACAGGCGTCAGTTGTGCGGTGACTGCACGAGGTAAACCGGTTAGCGCTACATCGTTGCCCTCTGCTGCCGGGGCCATGGCTTCAACTGAGAGTTTGTACAGGTTCACCGCTACTTGTATGTCCTCTACTCAGCTCAAGCTTACCTGACAGTTGTAACTGTGCAGGCAAACCTGTCAGGTACACCTTAACGTGTATGGCTTCTTCTTGACCTTTAGTGGGCCTAGTAGATCTTGGAGGCGCGCGTGGGGCACAAAACACATTCGACCCGAGCTTGGTCCGCATCTGAAGGTAAGCTACATATGGCTCGCCGTCCGCGAGCCTACGATGGTCAGGAATCCCTGCAACTTCTAACGCCCGGGGCGTTTCTTACGGTGCAGCGACTGGGGCAAGAGGACTTACTCTCCCTCACACTTACCGCCGCCTCTTTCGCTCGCATTGTTGATTCGCAAAAAAAGGTGGCTGCTTTTATTTCCGTAGCCGCCGCCGATCGCTCCCACGAGGACACGGCGGTGCTCCGCCCAAGCCGGGCAGATCTTAAACTGAATAAGTGTCATTTGGGCCTTGTTTAATAAAGTTAACCATCCAAAAAATCCGACATACCTATAGCAAAAACTGACAAATCAAAAATTAAGTAGGTATTCTCTGTTTAATAAAACTTATAAGTAGGTGACAAGATTGTCACAGTATAAAATACACAAATATGTCATAATATTCACGATAATCCGAACATTGTCACCACCATCGACTTATATTCGTACATATATATCGATGGTCACCACAGAACAATTCCGTGATTGTCACCGATAGTTGCCAATTATAATTTGACTGTGGTTTTTTGATAATTGACGAGTTTTACATGATTTACGCGATCGAAGTCGCAGGCAAAAGCCAGTGATACAATAAAGTTGTCTTCTAGAGAAAAATTCTACAATCTATCGTGTAAAAAGCCTTTCCTTCATATTTGGATTCTTACAAAAGTACCTTTTTGCCTTCCTAAGCACAAATGGAAGGAGAGCTTTTGCTCTTCTTCAAAGTCGTTGTTTTTCACATATCTCAGACAATTTTCTCACCTACTATAAAGTTATTTGCTATGTTCAGTCTTAGACTAATTACATAAATGGAGTGCTAATATTAGAACACTCAAATATTAACGTCTACATTTTTTGTGTTTTCAATTTACTAAGACAAAATATTAACTTTGTATGAAATCATTTAAACCAATTTGTTAGTAAGTAACTGACTTGCCATTTACCAGACTTAGAACAAAGTAATAAAATAGATAAATAAATACTTCAATTACTTAGTACGACGAAAAAAATACAGTAAAAGTACCAACAGTTATCGACTTAGATCATAATAAATAAAATGAAAAAATAAAACTAAAAATAAAATAAAACTAGAATACATTTTTTTTTTTTTTTCAATACATAATTATGTCAGCTTAGTAAAATATACTTTTAATTCCTAGGCAACGAGTAATTTGCTAGTTCTCAAAGGTCTGCACAACAGGAGTTTAGACAGTAGGTAGTATGCTTATATGTGAAATAATTAAAACTATCGTAATCTCGGTAAAATGGAGCTGAGTTTATTACATTGAGTAGTCAATGTAATAAACTCAGCTCCATTGCTGAGGTAGCTCAGCGAAACTGAGGTACTAGAAAGGCTGGCTGACAAGATACATTTGCAGCCAAATATTGCAAAAACATTAAAATGTATTTCCACCCGCGCACTAATCAAAAACAAAGTGACCTATTCTGTAAAAACTAAAAGTTCTTGATCCATCCAAAGGTTGTCTGGTAGGTAACTATGGCTGTCAGCGATAAGACCGCCATTGTACCCATAGATTTAAGTTTGTGTATAAATTCTGTTACTAATTTGATTTACAATAAAGTTTATTCTATCCGAAATACGTTGTTATTATTATTAATTTCTTTTATTTATTTTTTGGTGTGTAAAATGTGAAATAAAACACCATAATTATCTATTTTCTTCAATGTGTATGGATTATTAGGTTATTATTGTTTTATTAAATGTATTTTAAGTTTGTAAGTTTCTATTGTACCTACAACGCCTTCGATATCCTCTGTAACATTGTATAGGTAATTATGTGCTAATAAATAAATATCTTTATAAAAATAAGAGTAGGTAGGTACACCGTACAATATGCGGTCTTATTGTACCGGGCAATTTCTTCCAGACAATCTTTGGGTGGACTGAACGTTCTACACTTGGTTGCAACTGGCTAAAATCGAGCATTTAAAAAAATAATGTTGTGTGTCGGAGTCCAGCTCAGCATGTGCCAAGCAAATATCTGAATCTGAAGCTGTTATTTTGCTAGATCCTGGCAGTAACTATGTGAATACTGACAACATGTAGGTAAATCAATAAAAACTTGAAAAGTTTGGTAAGTATTTGTGATTTTCGGTGTTTAAACTGATTTGTGAGTAAGTAGCTCTATCACATTGATTAGGTATATACCTATTTCATTTCCTATTTTACTATTTTATGGTTTCAGTATATGAGTGTTTAATATATAAAAAATAAAAGATAGATAGATAAAAGATAGATTTAATACAGGTAATTATGTGCAGGAATGGTCAAATGGTTAAAACCTTCCTATTTGGGCTTTGACGCACTTCGGTAAACGTATTAGGGAAATAGATACTTGCTTAATTCTAAATTCAATTGTTATTTCATCATTATGCTAAAATATTATACAAAAGTTGGTTTGGATTATCTTCTAATTGAAAGTAGCGACATCTGTCGGAAAATACAAGAACTATTTGGATTGATGCTGTTTTCCTAATAGAAATAGTTCTATATTCAGCCACAAGATGGCAGTGGTTAAATGTTTCTTTTTCAAATGACTCCTGATTTACGATATGGTATTTGGGCATTCCAGATTTACACGCCCAAGTCGTCGACGGCGCGTATTGTTCCACGCGCGCCTCATGGAGATGTCAGCAAATCGTAGGGGCCCAGCAAGGTCGAAGCCTACTGGGGCCATGGGTAGTGTAAAATCGAAACCCGGGGCCCTGGGACGAAGGCAACGAAGGAACAGGAGTAGGTTTTTAGTCAGTAAAAGTCTGACACTATCTCCCACCCCGCCCAAGGGCGGGGGACGTCATAAGATGATTTTCCCACCGAAAAAAAAAACGTCGTTGAGAGTTCCATAAACTACCAGCAATTAGTTGATATCAGAAAAGACCAGATAAAGAAAGAACAAAGTAAATAATGATATACGCTTTATGTGTAGGTATTTTTATAATCAAACCGGTTTTTTTTCCTTGATAGATATCTAGATAGGTACGTATTTCGTGTATAGGTAGGTATTATAATATTGTGGTTATGAATAATACCTACCAATTATTAGGTACAGCAAAAATAATTATAACAATATTATATATATTAAATTTCACTACACTTAGGTGGCACTTGTAACCAAACTGTGACTTTTTGATTATCATTATGCACTAGTGCGATAACGTAAATGTAACTTTTTTGTTAAACCTCTGTTCTCAAAACCAATTTTAAATACGAAAAAAGACACAATTTTTTTATGTTTTTGGCTTGGATAATTTTTATTTGTAGGTGGGAAAATCATTAATCAAAGAAAAGAAAAAAGAGAAAAAGAAAAGAAAGAAAGGAAAAAAAAAGAAAGAAAAGAAAAAAAGAAAGAAAAGAAAGAAAAGAAAGAAAAGAAAGAAAAGAAAGAAAAGAAAGAAAAGAAAGAAAAGAAAGAAAAGAAAGAAAAGAAAGAAAAGAAAGAAAAGAAAGAAAAGAAAGAAAAGAAAGAAATGAAAGAAAAGAAAGAAAAGAAAGAAAAGAAAGAAAAGAAAGAAAAGAAAGAAAAGAAAGAAAAGAAAGAAAAGAAAGAAAAGAAAGAAAAGAAAGAAAAGAAAGAAAATAAAGAAAAGAAAGAAAAGAAAGAAAAGAAAGAAAAGAAAGAAAAGAAAGAAAAGAAAGAAAAGAAAGAAAAAAAGGAAAAGAAAGAAAAGAAAATAAGAAAGAAAAGAAAATAAGAAAGAAAAGAAAGAAAAGAAAGCGAAAGAAAAGGAAGAAAAGACATGTATCTGCACCTTTGTAGAAGCGGCATGGCGAACAAAGTTTCGCCGGGATCTCATGTGTGTCACCATTGTGTGGACCGCCTGGAGGACACGGTGGAGCATACGGTAGAGGTGTGCCTTGCTTGGGCAGAGCACCGCCGTGTCCTCGTGGGGGCGATCGGCGGCAGCGATCTCTCGCGCCGGGCCTTGGTACAAGCCATGGTCCGAAGCGAGGAGTGGCAGGCGGTCGCCCCCTTCTGCTAAACAGTAAATCTAGCAAAGGAGGAGGCCGCACGTGGACACGCGAGGTAGCGGCCCTCACGCCCCGGCCGCCGGTATCCCGATCCCGATTTCCATACACCATAGGCGCGGGCTTGCGGAAGGCGAGCAATGCCGTCGTAGCCGTAGCCGTCCGGACCAAGCTCAAATCGTTGACGGCGCATACTGTTCCACGCACGCCTCAAGGAGATGTCAGCAAACCGTAGGGACCCAGCAGGGTCGAAGCCTACTGAGGCCAAGGGTTTGCTTCTGAAAGAAAATCTTGACCCTGGTATGAAAAGCAACGAAGGAAAAGGAGTGGGTTTTTAGTCAGTAAAGGTCTGTCACACCCTTATACTCCACTCAAGAGTGCGAGATGTCATTCGATGATTTTACCACTTAAAAAAAAGGTACTTTTATAGAAAAATAAATTAATAATAACATCATTGTGTCTCACAGCTGCTGACCCATAACCACTCCTGTGAGATCATTTACACTCAGTGGTTATCAAGATCCACTCAAGAACATGATGACGATTCACTTGTTTATGGTAGGTACTCTACCAACTTCCTCACTGAGAGCACTCGCCTGTAATGGAACTTATTAACAGAGTCAAACTATGGGTACTTCAGTGAGAAGAAGCAAGCTAAATGATACCATTTGTAATATTTTCATGCTACTTGTAACACATTGCTAGGATAGGGTCCCTTCACAGGATATACGTCATTTCCTTTCCTACTCAGCATGCACAACCACCTGCACCTTCCATGACTTAAACGAGGCCAACGAAAGAGCTATCTATCCATGTGTGGTCGGACAAAATTTCAGTTAAATCGACGATAAAGAAAAAGAACTTGAAACGTCAGTTCGAATCTTGTTGTTGAAATTTTAATTAATTTTTTACTCAACCAGAGAGTCGAACTAAGTACCTCACACTCAGCAGTCATACGTGCATTAGGGCTATATTTTACCGGGACACCATGGTGGCGTGACCAGTCGCCGCTACCAACAAAATGTATACAGCTCTATAGAGAGTTACTCACCTGGTGTCCGTTTGGTTGCGCAACCAATTTGGTGGCGGGAGCCACCAACTCGGAAGCATGCACTTAGGGTTCATTTTGATACTGTCTCAGTGTAGTGTAGCGACTCTGGTGTCTGTATGGTGTCTAGTTTGGTAGCTTATGGACACCATGACGGCGCAACTGGTCGCGCCGCCATTGTGTCCCGGTGAAATATAGCCCTAAGGCCGTTGAAAACGATTCATCTTTTTTATTTTAGTGTACCAATAATAATCTTCACCTAAAGATTTAGTTTTTTCACAAAGCTGAAGCTTTTTCGTCACGCTGCTGCAGCTGACTCTTTTTCGTCACTAACACTACACAGGACAAAAGGAACTACTTACCTGACGACAAAAATATAAAAATATTACATGATTGGTACATTTTAATCATTGCCGTTACTATTTTCACCATTGTACATAATTCTAGGTGATTTAGGAAGTGGTTCTTTTAACGTTATGAATATTACACTTATAATTTATGCGTTCATGCCGTCTTGATCAAAACAAACTTATAAAATTTTATTCGAATGAATTACTACCCGAATACCAGAATGGAAACCAATACTGTTCAGAAACAGGATCCCTCAAAACCCCCTAGTTCCTTATAACAGCTGATTACCATATGAAAGGATTCTATCCCCCTTTCTAGTTCAAATAATCGGTTTAAGTGTCACAGTTAAACTAATTATAAAACACAACAGACCAGCCGCTGGCATCGATGACCCGACCCATATTCTGTTCACGACACCGCTTTAAGAAGATCTTCCTTACCTCCCCCAGACGCAAACCATTCGGGAGTGGAAAGAGAACTTTAGTTTAATAGTACAGGTCAGGGTATGTTGGTTCTGTTGCGTGACGTCTATCGTACTCTGGTTTATTCCTGACGTGACCGCAGACTACGGTCCATGTTTTGATTTTGTATTTATTTTTGTACGATTGCTACACAATGGATGCGCTAGTGAGATAGCGGGCCAGTGGTTGCGGTTGGCGACCTTGAGGGCCGGAGTTTCATAACTAGAGTAAGGAAATACTCAAGAAATAACTCTCGATCTCGATATTATGTCCATGCAGGCCACATCTAGACTGCGTTGTAGAATTGCCAGGTGTCCCAATTTGCGCAGAATGTCCCGATTTTCAGGGATCTGGTGACATGTCTCAATTTTTCATTAACTTCTTTAGTTTGTTAGTTGGCCAATTTAGATGGTTTGACTACCATCGACTTATTAATTTCGTACTTCTGTATGAATGATGAAAAAAAATCTTAGCTTTTCTGACGTGCAATGCAATTTTTATTTAATTTTGAGGAAACGGCCTCATTTAATTTTAGTACCCGCGCCTGGGAGCATTATAGCAGCTGTCCCGATTTGAGTACCTAAATCCCGATTATTTTCGTCTCTCATACTGAATTTGAACTTACTAGACCTGACCACACTAGTAGTAGACCTCGCTTCAAATTGTAGTAGACATATTGTAACCCCTGTCATGAGCCACGTCACCGTTTACCACTATACTACATCATAAGTCAAGTCCTATACCAAATCCATATTTCGGAAAGCCATGCTGGGTTGGTTCTAATATAAGGTACAGTTGGTGCACCGGGGCCAGAGGTATACCAAAGTATGCCAGACACTTTTAAGAATTCTCGTAGCCTCATTGTAGACAACGTCGTAGGCCATTTTGTACATCACATTCCCGTAATTTATGCCACATTTCAGGCCACAGCGGTAGCGTGAGCCACGCCGCTCTGAGCCATAATATAGAGCTGAATAGTTTTTTTGTTTAGTTAACGCACTAAACTCAGGAACTTCATACCAAAAAAAACATTATATCCTATTAAAGGTACAAGTTGGTTGCCGACTGCACGCAGCAGCAGCAGACGACATGTCTTCGCGTCATGTCGTCACGACACGTAGTTGCGTCATATCGCTGCAGTCATGATTTCGAACCCGACTGCAGACGGCAACAGCAGATGGCATCCAGTTGGTTCCGAGTGTTCCGTGAAACAAGTTGTCTGACGTGTTCGAGAATAATCGACGTGTCGTTGCTCCGGTGTCGGCGGCACTACTGATCTGCGGTCGGACGACACTGCCGTCTGCCGCTCGACGACGCGTCGCTAGCTTCATGTCGCTAACTACGGAGGGAATTTCATAGAAATGCGTAGAAATAGTAGTGTCGCTGCGACACGTCGTCTGCTGCTGCTGCGTGCAGTCGGCTACCAACTTGTACCTATATCAAGGGATTCTGCAGGCTAAATAAAATACGACCACGTGACACGCAGGTGAAACCACATGGGATCTACGATCAAACATCAGGGGCATACAAGTCTGCTATTTTTATAAATTCGTCATTCCAAAACGATCCCATTGTCATTTTGCTAAGAAATCGTAATCTGCTAATTCATAATTGTCAATCATTGGTCGATCAATGGTCTTGTGGTAGAATGACAATATCGAACTGTCTCGTAACAAATTAAAAGCAATGACTGCACAATGACGTTCTAATGGTAGGTCACTGATCAAAGGAACTGTCAAAATTTTAGCAGATTACCGCATACGTCAGACATTTATTTGTCATTATGTATGAATGGCATAGATTACCATTCTATGCCATTTTTTTCAATGGAGTGTCAGTGGTTGCCAATTGGAAAGTCAGAATGACGCCATTATATTAGTAGATTACCAAACTTACTTACTTACCAACTTACTCGCTTACCATCAGGTGAGATAGTGGTCAAACGCGAGCCTATCAATAAAAAAAAAAACTTGTCAAAATCAAAAATTTTGAAATCAATGATAGACCATTGTGGCACTATTGTAATAGCAGACTTGAGGCCAAGATCGATTTACCTTTTCTGGAGGTGGAAATTATCAAGCAACTCCTGCCGCTCTGGGTGGAGCAAGAGTGAATGTGAATGACTACAACCCACCTATGTTCCTTCGGTTACTCTTTGCGGTCCAGGGCCACAGTTATTCTTTCAAACGATTCCGCACCACTAGATCGATTTACTTACTATGTTTAATCATTATATCTAGCCTATAGTGTCCCACCACTAGGCTAAAGCCTCTCTCGATTTCTCGACCCCTGAGAATAGACATCAAGAAACAGATCAGTAATCGCCTTTTAGGGATGAGCGTTTTTTCATTACCCGACGACCCGTTTAGCGCAGTGGTTTATAGCGCCGGTTGAGATGCAAGGTTCGATTCCCGCACCAACACAAATGTTTGTTGATGAAACAGATATTTGTGTTGGGTCTGGGTGTTTGTGGTACCTGTGTAATTCCGCAGCATGTAAGTAGGACATTTATTTATTTGTCGGTCGATCACTGTGCATTTCTCTTCTCTCACTTCGCCAGTTTTTCGAGTCATCAAATGAGCATAAGCACCCATGAAGTTTTCTAAAAACCGGCGCCCCTAGTCCCGCCATCTTCTTTGTGGTCAGCCACAACGCCGTCGTGCATTTTTAGGGCATCAATTTTGTGTTTTACCGGCCCACCTGACCTGTTTGCAGCATGTCTGCCGACCGAGTGTCGGCAGACATGCTGCAAACAGGTCAAGCTCAGTCTCATTTAAGCTTGGCAGCTTCCTGAGCCACAGTAATGATCTGTGTTTTGGAGCACAGTATAGTGTTTTGTGAGAGTCGCAGGAATGCGGTGGCTGCGAGATGCACAGAATCGGTCGTTGTGGAGACACCTCGGGGAGGCCTATGTCCAACAGTGGACGTCTTTCAGCTGATGATATTATTTTGTACGCGATCCGTTAGTTTAACACCTAGTATACTGCGCCCCATAGCATGTTGGCGAACCTTAAAGTTAGAACTACATTAGCGAGGCACACGTGTAACACGCCTGATTTGTACGTAGAACGACGTCGCGTGGCGTGGATCCAGTGTAGCTCTGCAAGTTTAGTTTCCATATAAAATATATGGAAACCGACGCGCCCAACCCTCCTAGCCAAGTTACGATCGTTTCGTTTGCGACGAACGCCTCGAGTAGGCCACGCCTCCGATTCCTTTGTTCTGACGTCATCTCAACGCTCACGTAACGTGACGTGACGTTTCACGTGGTCAGAACAAAGGAATTGGAGGCGTTGCCTACTCGAGGCGTTCGTCGCAAACGAAACGATCGTAACTTGGCTAGGGGGGGTAGATCGGAATGTGTGTCACACGTGTGCGCAGTATAATTTTCTACCTTAGGTTTGGTACTTAGTATTTAGTAATGTGGTTGATATATAGCTAAGTACCTATTTACTTGGTTTATTGACGTATTGGACAGTTACTACCTATTGTTTTCATAATTGCAGCTGCGAATGCATCAGACCATTCACCTGTTATCTATGATTGTGATTAAGTAAGTGTTAGGACTTAGCTTATAAGATAAGATTGTTTATTACTCAAGAGTCATTAACTTATCAGGCAGAAAACAACAACATTTTAAGTAGTATTGTAAATTGGACAAGAATACAATAAATTAAACTTTAATTTACTTACTTTAATTTGTAAAATGATGAATGATTTTTACTTTGTAAATATATAATAACACTGTACCATGTCAATAGTTTTTGTCAGTTTAAACTATATGAGGTCGGTGTTTCCTAGCTTACTACCCTGAGAAGAAACACCAAAACAAAATCTGAATCAAAGTCCCTTAAAGTCTATATATTACTTATTGGTGCTATGGGTACGAGAACCATATATGTACTCGTGCTTTTCTCAAAAAGGTGGCAACATATATAGGCACACTCAGATATATGAGTTCTACTTTTTTTTTTTTTTTTTTATTCTTGATATTTTCGCGCTTGAGCGCTATCTCACCTGATGGAAAGCGACGATGCGGTCGACGATGGAGCGCGCTTACCTAGAAGTAACCTATTCACTGTTGACTTAAAGATTCCCGGGTTGTAGCCATCAGGAAACACAGATCCACTCCTTAACTGTACGCACAAGGAATGTGTTCCCAAAAGGCTTCGTGCGTATAGGTGGGATGTCCACCATGTACCGGTGGCGCATTGGCGTACGGCTGGTGGGTCGATGATGGAACGTGCTAGGCA
Organism: Mythimna pallens; assembly: GCA_961205895.1. NCBI lineage: Eukaryota > Metazoa > Arthropoda > Insecta > Lepidoptera > Noctuidae > Mythimna > Mythimna pallens. The sequence continues at coordinate 22,783,276 of OY540828.1, read as the reverse complement.
GAATTAAGCGGAATTTCTGAGAGACTTCCACTGTCGTATCCGATAGGTCACCCCTAAGTGTCGCCTACAATAACCGGTAATGTGCGTCTCGCACCCATCGGATTTTCGCAACCCTCACGAGGTTTTCATTCCACCTTGTAGGGGGCCTTCCAACGCTGCGTCTTCCAGTACGCGGTTGCCACTCCTGCACCCCTAGCCAAGTGGATAATCTGCAATCGTTAACGCTAGTCGAAATGTATGGGAATGACATCATCTCAACGTTAAGTCACGTGGTCAGAACAAACGAATAGAAAATTGGTAGCCAAGTTCACATCGTTCAAAATTATAGAATGAATTCTTATCGTTTCTACAATGTTCAACGCTACATCCTTTGTTATTGTAGAACGAGCGGCCGACTCAGGCGCGTCAACATGGCTACCAACTTATCGTTTTCTACAATTGCCGACACCGAGGCATTACCGATTGGAGAACGGAATTCGACACGAAACGGTTGTAACTTGGCTAGGGGGGCTGAACTTTTCGGCCCCATTGACCATCCATTCTGCGAGCAATATGTGTAGTACCCACTTCAATTTGTTTACATGTACCTACTATTGATGGTTTTGGTCCTATACTCTGGTATTGTATAGAGCAAACCACTTACAACTCGGGTTAAAAGGTCGCGACCGATGACCGCGGGGCACTCCATCTACCTGCTTTAAAGATAACACTGACACTCTTTAAATAACTTTAGTATATTAAAAGATGACTGAAAGCTTTTGTGACTCTTTTTGGGACTGAATTTTTACATGTATACAGTTCATATACAACATGTAGCCATCATCATCTAGTCTGGTGGCTAGGCGCGGCTTTGGCGTAGGAAATTCTTAAGTAGGTAGTTATGTTTTTTTTTTTAGGTGGGAAAACCATCTAATGACAAATCGCGCTCTTGGGCGGAACGGGAGATCCCTGAGGCGCGCGTGGAACAATACGCGCCGTCGACGACTTTAGCTCGGTCCGGACGGTTACCGGACGGTCGGACGGCGAGCCACCCATTGCATCTCACATAATATTATAAAGGCAAATGTTTGTGAGTGTGTATGTTTGTTACTTCTTCACTCCCGAACGGCTGAACGGATTTGGGTGAAATTGGCACACTGGTAGACAAAGAGGATTTGGTAGACCATATCCTGGAGTAACACAAATGGATCCTTCTTATTTCGAGAGTATTTTTTTTTATCCTCACATCGGAACGCCTTGCAGCAATTACACCAATGGAGCACAATTAGTCCAGAATCTACTACTTTCCAACATCGTGTGCGCAGTGGAATGGTAATCATCAAAGGAGCGGCGCTGCGGAAGGTCACGTCGCTCGCTTACGCAGCATCAAGCCATCGCTCCTCCAGGATTCCACATGCATCAAATCCTATATAGAACACATTTTGAAATTTCAAAGCTCCTTCGATGACGTTTTTACAAAGAAAATTGATTTAAATTGAAAAATACGGAAAATTAGTATAATAACAATAATATTTATTGTGTGAGAGTGAGTGGTAGATACTCACTCTTACGTTGTTAACACCTCTACGACATACTCTCGGACAGCATGTCTGTACTGCAAGCGCTGAATAGCTATACAGTTAACTCTGGGCTGATCTACGAGTGTCACCAACGCCTGAACCAGGTGGGTGAGCATAACCAAGTAACCATCCAATGGATCAAAGGACACAGCGATTCCCGAGGCAACGATGCAGCGGATGAACTCGCCAGAAGGGGATCGAATATGTCAGCAATGGGACCTGAGCCAATTGTGCCGCTCCCCTTCGGATACCTACGCAACCTGGTAAGGAAACGAACTAGAGACTTGCATCACAGACTATGGAAAGACCATAGTGAGTGCAGGCAGGCCAAGGAGGCACTTCCCTCCATTGATGGCCGCTTTACGAAACAGGCCCTGCGACTGACTAAACCTCAGTTGCGCAAAATGACGGCAGTAACAACTGGACACGGGACCTTTAATAAGCACCTCTCTGTCATAGGATTTACAGACAGCCCACTGTGCAGAGCCTGCATGGAGGAGGACGAGACAGCAGCACATCTGCTTCTCAGCTGCCCTGTTGTCGCTGGATACAGGGCAAAATACTTCGGAAACCCAGGTAACCTCCGCGAAATGGTCATTAACACTAAGGCGCTGCTGGCCTTCCTGGAGGAGCTGGGGTGGCTCGAATGACGCATTTGTCCCACCCGTACGCAAAATACGCGCTTAGTCGTGGAGTTGCGGATACCAGCCCGTTATACAATACAATACAATACCATAACACCTCTACGGTCCGGACAAAGCGTGTCGCCTCATCGTTTATACCGCGTACTTCGAAGAATTGGAACAATCTGCCTTCATCGATCTTCCCGTCCGATTATAATTTAGGTGTCTTAAAGCTTGAGTGATAGGCTCTAATAAACTAGTGCAATTCACCATCAACGATTGCATCACTGCTTACCATGAGGTGGGATCGCAGTCAAGCACTAGTTTATACATTTATAAAAAATGTTCCTTTGGGAAAATTTTCTACTTTCACACAGGCAAAGCCGCTAGCACCAGCTAGTCAGATTATCAGCCAATAAGTCATTCAGGTATCTCTTACCACACGGCATTCTTCTCGATCATTCAACTCATACCCACTACAATAATCAAATTACTTATCATATCAACGAGCATTGATAAGCAAAAAAAAATACCCATCCATAGACTATATCGTAAAATATTAGATACAGATAGCGGCACGAATCTTGAGCGCTCGGCGAAAGAGCGGGGATCGCTTTGCGCATTGTACAATATCGGCGAGCCAATCACTGTACAAGGATTTCACTCCCCGCCCCCGCATCTCTCTTCATACCACTAAAGAGACCCGATATTTCACTTCTACATGCTTCTGCGCAAGTAGAACTGTAGAAGTCAGCGCTCAAGATCCGTGCCGGTATCTATACTACTACGAACATGTTAAAAAAAAAATTACAAAAAAAAATAAACTGACTACAATAAAACAGTGTTATTTTGTTACATATATATATAGCTGACATAACAACCTCCCTTTTTTTTGAAGTCAGTTAAACAGCAGGTCATTTCAGGGGTATCCCCGCCCCCATCAACCATTTACCTTGACATTCAGATTGCGAATCGCGATTATGATTCATTAGCATATCGATAAACAATCTTGTTATGCTATTTGGGTGAATATAATAATTAATTTATTGGTATAATGATCCTATATTTCGTGGCTTTTATGTATACTGCGTTTTTTGTTTTAGTTAAGAAATCATTCAATGACTTCTCCCGCGCTTGGGCGGAGCGTGAAGGTGTGTCAGACTTTTATTGACTAAAACCCTCTCCTATGCTCCTTCTTTGCCTTCGTTCAATGGCCCCGGTATCACTTTCGAAAATCCATGGCCCCATTAGGCTTCGACCCTTCTTGGCCCCTACGGTTTTGCTGACAGCTCCTTGAAATGTGCGTGGAACACTACGTGCTGTCGATGACTCGAGCTCAGTCCGAACGGAGGACCTATGGTGGCTGAAAATCGGGGTCGGGATCCCGTCGCCTGGTCCTTGAAGAAAGCCGTTCCTTTACACGTGCGGCTGCCTCCTTCGCCAGCATTACTACTTCGCAGAAGGAGGCGACCGACTGCCATTCCTATATGTAAATTGAAATAAGTTAAAATGATCAACTACGTTTTTTTAGGTCGGGTATGGGGTCTTGCAGCTGACTGCGCAATTCTTTGAAAAAGAAGGCAAATGAAAGAACACCACTTTTATTCAGTAAAAGTCTGACTCACTCCACCCAGAGCGGCAGAAGTTATATGATGACATTCCAGCTCAAAAATATATCTGGAAAAGTAAACGAAAAATATTCAGGTGATACCTTCTGTATGAATTAATACAACTTTCGAAGACCATACACATACAAGAATATGAGAGACATAAAAGACATTTTATTGACGCATCGTGTGACCCAAGGGCTGGCTTTTACCTTGGGCAGGGGATAAGCTTTGCCATACAGCATGGCAATGCCACCAGTCTTTTGGGTACATTACTAGTCGACAGCTATGCAGATGAGTTTTTTGACGCCATACTTTGGGCTACTTTTGTTTAGTTCTTCCAGACGCAACTTGCATTTAAATTTGACCGTATTTTATGGCAATTATTTTCAGCCAGACTGTAGTCGCCGCCTTCAAGCAATTTTCCGACGAAAAACGTCACATTTTTTTCGTTAATTCTTTTGTTTTGTTAGTAACAGGCTTAAAATAGGTCATCAACGGATGATAATGAGTTTCATGAGATCACCGGACGCACATTCTCCTATTTTATATTAGTTAAATTGACGGCACGCGGTTGCCACTTGGTCGGTGGGACTGACGGACGTAGGGATGTGACATGCTTGCTAAAGTTTCGGATCAAAATTAATGTTATTTTTTTTTACTTATTTTCTAAAAAATAAGAGTTCTATTCTATTCTAATATTTTTTCCCACACGAGAAATTACTCCTGTATCTTGGGTGCGTTCACAAATATGTAAACTCACATCTACAAAACAGACTCAGAACAATTATCTGTTATAGAGAATTATATGATAGTAGATATTGGTTACTTCTGATTTTCATTATTTTGACATTTTATCAATATTCATGGACCATTCAATTATTTTATACTGACATTTTATAGTCATAGCAGGTATTGGTAACCTCTGATGTCACATTATTATGACATTTTAATCAATGATTTGTGAAATTAAATATTTAAAATTAATTTGTTTAATCAGACATTTTGTAGTTGATAACTGAAGTATGAATATGACATTTTTAATAAATTTTATGAATACTGTATTAATATTTGCACATCACAAATTATGTTACAATGTAAATGGGCCTCATTTAATTAATTAAGCCCCGAGCAAACGCCGGCGTTCGCTAGGTCATTGTCTTTCTATTGTGTCTCTAATTACGCTATAAATTAAGATCATACTACTGTGTACACCTACATTCTGGCAAATAAATAAATTATTATTATATATATGTTGTTATTTATGCATTTATATATCCCCTGAGGCTCAGAACCTTTGGAGGCGTACAAGGGGCCGAAACCAACTCGCAGAGGCCCTTTAGATAATTTTAATGGAACGTGAAAACAACCTACGATTATCTCTGTACGCGCTATGCTAGTGCATTTAAGGACAACCCCTGGTTGGTAAAAAACTATTGCGACATATTATGGAAAACAAAGACAATAAGGCTATGGTTTGTGGAATCTTAAGTGGACTAGTAACCTGGAACTATGTTGAAACTATGGCCCCTGCCTGAACAATGTTATTAATATCCATCGATAAAAAGGCAGGTAGCGACTTGCACAATCAACAAATGGGCCCCCAAATATGGTCGCTAGCACGAAGTGACGTAGCAACAAGAGGGCAACATATCCTGATGTGCTTGAGGAGTAGAGAGGTATACCACGGCTATCAGGACAATCCCGGCAGTACGGTCAAGATCTCTACCATCCCCTTACTGGATTATATATCCTTCTACTGAGCACGTTTGCTCTTTCGAATCTCCACTCAAGCCAGCCAATAAAGGCAAGAGAGAGGTGGGAGCTCTGTTCTTCGACAGTGTTCACTACGGCCGGCCAATAAAGGCAAGCCGGAGATAAAGAACAAGAATTCTCCCGAGAGATCGAGTCCGTGGGGTCGCTAATGCCCAACAGTTCGCCACAAAACCGCCCTGCGGATTGTATCTCTCTTTATCTGGCCCCTCAGCCTAGGCGTGTTATGACAAAGCAAACGCTACCAATATAAACGTAGGGTTTTTTGGAGCACGCATGCCCTACCACGACGTCAGCGTAGAGATACGGCGATGAGGTTATAATTATTATCATCTGTAGGCCATACAAATATATAAAATTCGTGTGAATATCGAACCCGCTACACGCAGCACAGTAGACAATCGTTCAACCACCGACCCAAAGGTGCATTCATTACTGAAAATAGGACTAAAACTAATTATTTGATTAGGATGTAATTATTGTACGGTCATAATTATATGACGTTGAAAAAAACGATCAATAAATGAATGATCAATTCATCAGTTTATTGTTTTTTGATATAACAACTGGTTAAATATTATAATGTCATGATAACTTTATTGATTATTAACATCATACTGTTGCCGTGATCACTTACTTAAACTAGATTTAAATTGCGTTTTAATAGTTTTACCTTTCGTATGTCGTTATTAGACACACAATTAAAAAGCCATTGTGTCCCGCGTAGATCTACGTTCTATACAACGGGATGTCAACGGAACAATTTTTTTCACATTAAAAATACCACAAATATGTTAATTAATTTTGTTTAAGTTGTTGTAATATCTGCTTAAACAATTTTTACGATTTACCTTAAACAATATTAAGTGTAAAACACTTCATCAAACATTCCATCACTTTTATCCATATTATATAAAAAAACAAACTGACTGACTGACATATCAACGCTCAGCCGAAACCACTGGGACTAGGAGCGTGAAATTATGCACAAGGTTTCCCTTTTATGACATAGGTGAGCACTAAGAAAGGATTTCCAAAAATTCACCTAAGGGAATGAAACGGAGTTCCAAAATTTGTATGGAGAAACGTACTTTCACGTGAGCGAAGCCGCGGGCAGAAGCTAATTTACTATAAATACTACAAAGGTATTCTTAGAACGACATTCCTAGCAGCTAATTAATTTCTAACTTCAAATTCTATCGGACGGCGAGCAGTGGGTAGCTTGCCGTCCGACCGTCCGGTAACCGTCCGGACCAAGCCCAAGTCGTCGACGGCGCGTACTCATACTCAAACACGCGCGCCTCAAGGAGATGTCAGCAACTGAAGGAGCCCAGCAGGGTCAAAGCCTATTGGGGCCATGGGTCTGATTCTGAAAGGAAGACTCGACCCTGGTACTTAAGGCAACGAAGAAACAGGAGCGGGTTTTTAGTCAGTGAAAGTCTGACACTTTCTCCCGCTTCGCCCAAAAGCGGGGGATTTCATAAGAAACTTCAAATTCTATATCTAAATAATTCTGTATTTTCAGCGAATTATTGAATTTTTGTGCCACATATTCAATTTACGGTATTGAAGAAAATAAACAATCTATTATTAAAGTTAGGATCATTCACAAAACTGCACGTTACCTAAAGAATTACCTAATAATTACTTCCATTCCAAAAAATACAAAATAAAAATTATAGATATCCGACAAAACCGTCCATTTCCCAGCCCTACAAAGGTAGGTATACAATCAAACGCTGCAGTAGTCGCGACACGACGGAGCGCACCGCTCGTCGGCCGGCCGCGCCAGTTACGTGATGTACCGAACTATATACGAACACACAATATAACACAAAACTATACCACAAGTGAACCAAAGTGACTTTATTTGTTGTTCAGTGATTTATCGACACCGGTAAGTCCCATCACTAAACCCAAAATAATATTAAAAAAATATATATTAATTACCGCAAACGTTGTTATTTTATCAATAACATTAAACATACTCGATGGATGACCTTTCGAAACTTCAGTGTTGATTTATTTAGATAGGACATTATTGCGAATATAACCAAAAATAACATTAACTAAGATCTCCTTATTAGTTAGCGTTTAACGTTATGCATTCGTATCAATGGGATTTTGAATTTTTGATAACTTCGGAGAGTACTATTTGGATGGAGTCCAAATGTAAAAATACAATGCCTAACGTCTCGGTGCAAGTCTGCCTGGGAATTGGGTCTGACTGCCTGAGCTAATTCCTCCATCCGGGGGCGACCGACCGTGACAAACAGTATGAGTGCTTGAACTATCGTCGTCCGCTACCATACCATGATGTGACGATCACACTTTGGAAGTTAGAACGCGCTAATAGTCCAGTTAGTCTCTTGTTTAGTTTTTCGCTTTATTTTGCTTTTTTCTTTTCTTTTCCTGTATCGTAGGTGCGTTCACGCATACCCACATATACAAGACACCTAGACACGAAATACCATATCAGCATTTACAGGCAGTTTAAACGTCAATAAATTATAAGATAGCATGTGAACGTAGATTTTATGACAACAATGTTTTTGTTTTCAGCTATCATTTAAAAACAAAAGACAAACGATCAAAACGAACCCAACAAGATTTTGAATTCCATTTACGAAATATTTATAGCCAATTAGTTTGAAAATCTTTTTTATAGTTTACAGCCAGCATTCCAACTTTCTTTTTTAACTGAAAAGTGTTTTTTCTTGTTTGGACAGCTACGTTGAGAGGTATTTACCGTATAATAAGACAGTTTTAAACCCATTAGGTATTCGGGATGGATTCTTGAGACGGGGCAATATAGTATGTCATTGAAAATTCTTTTACTGATTAATTCTTATTTCAAAATATGTGCAAACAGGAAACAAGTAATCAAACATTTAGGGACGGTTTCTTGAGATTTTTTTCCTGTACCAACAATAGTTAAGGTACCCCTTAATTCACACATTCATTGCGCGTACAGTGAAATTCCCTCCAGGAGTCTGTTTCCTAATAGCTACCTAACCTGGGGGTCTTTATGTCAAGAGTGGTTGACTATAGAGCACGCCTATCTATCCCATAGACCATCTGGTGAGATAATATTCAATCGCGACACTATCAATAAAAAGAAAAATCGGGCAAATGCGAGTCGGACTCGCGCACTGAGAGTTCCGTACAAACTTACTTATGAAAGCAATTCGATTCCCGAATTGAGTTACAAAGATTTTTCCGAATCGCAATTTTATTTTAGTGACGCAATTAAAAATTTTCAGATTTCAGATTTTTTCCTATATTTGTGCTATAAGGCCTTGCTTCATACCAAATTTCAGGATGCTAGGTAAACCTTGAAAGTGTTGAAATATACGTTTTTTACGACATAACGGCCGTATCTATTTTTCGTTAACTTAGAAGTTTGATTCTTTCATAGTTTCAAAGGTCCACAAACTTGAGCACATGGTTTTAGTTTCAACTTGATACCTCCACGTGTTCCCGAGATAAAGGGTCTTGACAGACAGATAGACAGATGGACAACAAAGTGATCCTATATGGGCTCCGTTTTTTTCTTTTTAGGTACAGAACCCTAAAAATTATGATTTCATAAATCTAGCTTGTAAACTGGGCGTCATACGAGTACAAATCATTCAACTAAATATTCAATCTAGTTAATATCATATACAACTAAAGACCAGTCCAAGATCATGGCAGCAGATCGTTCCCAGTAATGTACGGCCAAAACGCTGCCAAACAAAAGATACTAGGTTATAACGCTTGTAGTAACTACGACTCGCGTGCAATTGTTTTGGCAAACAACGGGCTCGATTAGAAGTCTATCTATAAGTAAACTAGCTTCTGCCAGATGCTTCGCCCGCCTGAAAGTAGGTTTCTATATACAAACTTTGGACCCCCGTTTCATCCCCTTAGAGGGCAAATTTTGGAAAATCCTCTCTTAGTGTTCGCCTGCATCATAAAAGGTAGCTTTGTGCAAAATTTCACGGTCCTACTCCTAATAGTTTCGGCTGTGCGTTGATATGTCAGTCAGTCAGTTTCTCCTTTTATATATATGAATTACAGAAGGGAGAAAAAACTTGCTTCATCCTTTACATTGAAAAGAAACTGATTATAAATGAATAGATTTAATTAAGTAAATGCATTCCGTTCATTCATTTTCTTGAAATATGTTTTACATTTTTTTTTTAATAATTGATATAAACCGGTGCTTGACTCCGACCCCAACTGATGGTAAGCAGAAATGCAATCATTGATGGTGAGGCGCACTAGTTTATTAAGAGCCTATTCACTCTAGCCTTGAAGACACCTAAATTATAGTTGGACGGGAAGACCGCAGCAGGCAAATTGTTCCAGTCCTTCAATGTACGTAGTATAAACGACGAAGTGAAACGTTTAGTCTGGACCGTTAAAGTTTCAATAACGTAAAGGTAATATAATAACTTTTGTCCCAGTGAGTACCCACATACTTGCCGTACGTCAGGTTGTCCGATGGTAGAAAGGAGATGGCGGAAACAAGTCATGCAATTCCCGCGCACACTCTCCAAAATGCAACCTGTAAATATTTCTTGTACAAAACAGAATAAATTTAAATGTATTGTTATTAATTTATTAAATATGTCTTTGTATTAATTATCTCTCAGGAGCCTTTGGTCCTGGACCTTGAAAGGCGTACGAGGGGTCGAAATCAACTCGCAGAGGCCTCTTAGATGCTTTTCATGGAGTATTGTACCAACCGACAATTATCTCTGTACGCGTTACGCTAGTGCACCCATGGACACCCCCAGTTGATAGGAAACTATTGTAAAATATGGAAAACAAGGACAATGGCTATGGCATAGCGAGGCTTAAGTGGACTGATGAAGAACTATGTAAAGACTGGTTTGTTATGAATATTTTATATGTTTGTTCATCTCACGACCCCAGTCCTGGACCTTTGAAAGGCGTACGATGGGCTGAAGTAACTCGCAGAAACTCCCTTTCATGGAACATGGTACCAATCTACGATTTTCTCTGTACGCGCTATGCTAACGCATCCAAGGACAACCCCCGTTTGATGGGAAACTATAGCGACATGTGGAAAACTAGCTATGATTTTGGGAGACTTCAGTGGACTGGTTACCAAAAACTATGTTAGCTCATTATACCCTAATATTTCATTAAACCATACGCCAACGCCGGCGTTCGCTCGGTCATTGTCTTTCTATTGTGTCTCTAATTACGCTACTCAATAGATTAAGACAACGACCCCCGCTTGAACAATCTTATTATTATATTGATGTATTGATGTATATGTCTTAACCGGAAAACCACCAATAAATTTAAACAGAATTCAAAATAAAAAACTAACGAGCCTTTAAATAATATAAGTGAATTTAGGAACAACAACCAACCATTATTCTCCTCTATCTACAAACTATTGATAAAAATACATACCACTATCTATCAAATGTCAACTTTGAACTCCAAATATTTGCACATAATATTATTGTCAGTGTCAGTTCAATCTATATAATAATACTAGCTGATCCGACAGAAGCTGTCCTGCCAAAGCGCGTTTGACAGTTCATAAAATGTCAAACGCGCGAAGATTAAATGTTAGTCGTAGTTTTCTAAAATTTTCTAAAAAAGTTCTCACCAGCATGTCGCTGGATTATCCCTGAAAAAAGAGGACACGGTGAAGCACACAGTACAGGTGTGCCCCGCTTGGGCAGAGCACCGCCGTGTACTCGTGGGGGAGATCGGCGGCAACGATCTCTTACGTCGGGCCTTGGTACAGGCCATGGTCCGAAGCGAGGAGGAGTGGCAGGCGGTCGCCTCCTTCTGCGAAGCAGTAATGCTAGCAAAGGAAGAGGCCGTACGTGCACGCGTGAGGGAACGACTCTGACACACCGTCTCGCTCCGCCCAAGACCGGGAGATGTCAATGGATGAATTACAAAACTAAAAAAGATCCCTTAAAGAAAAGATATTTTGCGGGCGAAGTTGCTGGTAGAAGCTAGTTCATATTTATAATATTTTTTTAACGTAAGGCTCGCGTTTAACTACTATCGCTCCTGATGTTAAGCGATGATGTGACCCGCGTTGGAGCTCGCTTTCCTTGAATTAACCTATTCACTCTTGACTTAAAGACTCCCAGATTGTAGCTGTCACCAAACAGACTCCGGCAGGGAATTCCACTCTTTAACTGTACCTCGTACTATTACATATTCTATGACTGTACGCACAATGAACACAACTTTGAGTTAAGCTCGCCTACACATATGAAGATATCCGCAGGAGAACCAAAGTAGTCGACATAGCACGAAGAATCGCCAAACTTAAGTGGCAATGGGCAGGGCACATTGCATGCAGAACTGATGGCCGTTGGGGCCGAAAGATTCTTGGGTGGCAACTGCGTACCGGAGAACGCAGCGTTGGAAGGCCTCCCACAATATAGACCGATGACCTGGTCAGGGTCGCTGGAATCCGATGGATGCGAGACGCACAGGACCGGTCGTTGTGGCGACGCGTGGGGGAGGCCTATGTCCAGCAGTGGACATCTTTCACCTGAAATGATGATATACATGAACTCTGTCATCCACTTATATTATAAGCTGTTATGGTGTACAATAAAGAATGAATCGAATCATCATCCTCCCTGCCCTTGTCCCGTGTTATTTGGGGTCAGCGCAACATGTTTTTTTCTTCCATTCTGCCCTGTCACTCGTTATGCTATCACTAACTTCCTTTTCTTTCATATCACTCTTCACACAACCCATTCATCTTTTTTTTGGTCTCCCTCTCCCTCTCCATCCATCCACACGTAAACTCTTTTAGTAATATGCGCTTCATCCCTCCTCTTCACATGACCATAGACCAAGACAAACGATTCCCTTTTTAATTTTTTCAATGAATGAATCGAATAATGAATCTAAAAATGTTAGTCAGCACAATGGTTGGATGTCCTGAACATGGTACTAAGCATTATCACGATAATGATCTAAATGTAAATTAACGATCAATGGGGGCATTGTTGTTATCACCATGCTTATCAGGCACGTGGTGATCAGTATGATCTCAGTTTATTATACAACAATAAAAGAGGCAGCGATTTTTACGTCATACCATTCATTTAAGCATACACCTATGAACGTCATTGTATGTATTCCAGATAGCCGTGGTATATCTCTCTCCAAGCACCTCAGGATGTATTGCCCTCTTGTTGCTACGTCACTTCGTGCTATCAATCGTTTTTGAGGTCCCATTTATTGAGTGTGCAAGTAACCCGCAGCCTTTTTTATCGATGTTTATTAATAATAATGTTCAGGGGTTATAGTCTTAACATACTTCTTGGTAACCAGTCTACTAAAACCTCCCAAAACCAGAACTCTGACATGTTTAACATTCATAGTTAGAGCATTATGCACTAGCCTGATTATATTTGGGAAATCATAAAAAAACTCCTCCTATTCTCGGTAGAGCGAGAGGGAGTGTCAGATTTTTGCTGGCTAAACCCCACCTGTGTCCCTTCAGTTGCAAGGACCACGACGAACTCTTTCGAACAATCTGCAGTTTAAGGCCGCGTTCCCCAGTTTGTCGTGACGACAGAATGATCGTGTAGGTTCAAGAGTGTAAGTGGCTTTATCTAAATGAAGGTGTTCACATATAAGACGACACGGTTAACTGTCGTCTACGACTTTCTTGCGGTGACAACAGATTGTCATGATGGTGGGAACGGCTAGCACGTCAGTCGTAAAAAGATAAAAAATTGACAAGATTTAACAGTGACGGTAAATCATGTATAGTGTTGTTTCGAAACCTGTCGTAGGGGGCCACGACAAACATTTTTTTTATAATTGAAACAGCTAGAGACGATAGTCATCCGACGATAAATTAGCCGTTACGACATAATGGGAACACGGCCATAAGCCTACCTATAGGTTACATTTCTAATGCAATTTCAAGCATGTTCTCAATTTGAATAAACATAAACATTTACATTGCTTATTCTCAATTCGAACATAAAACTACATCACACCAATATAAAGGCGAACGTTTGTTACTCCTTCACGCTCAAAAGACTGATCGAATGAAATTTGACATAGACCATATCATGGAATAAGACATACTATAGGATCCTTTTATCCCGAGAGTATGATTCCGTCTGCATTCTAGCGAAACAGATAATAAATACCCATAATAATAAAATAAATTAAGTGCAGTTAGAGATAACAGAGTAAGTAAAATATGAATCTAAAGTTAAAAAAATATTCGGTGCAAAGTAAATTAGTTGTTAAAATTAATCCTAATATTATTATTGTTTGCTTATTATTCAAGAACCCCTCCGCAGCTGAAGGCCTCCTCCAAGGAACTCCATCTTTCTCTATCTTGTGCTGTGTCTATCCAGTTAGAACCACCCGTTTTCAAAATGTCGTCTGCCCATCTTGTTAGCGGTCTTCCTCTGTGTCGTGTTCCACTTCGGCCTCTCCAATGAGTCGCCCTTATACCGATGCCCTGGGATATGCTAATAAGCTGAAATGGAAATGTGCGGGACATGTGGCAAGGATGTCAGATAATATATACCCATGTACACCACTAATTTTTAATTAATACAAATATTTAAAGGGCTTATTTCAAAAGGTCTTGTTGTCACTTAAGTAAAGTCTCAATAAATAATATTCATAAACAGCAAAGTTATTAGCGTTTGTTTATTATATCCCAAAATTTCAGTTAATTTATGGAAATATTGTACAGGCTATTGATTATTATGGATGAATAAATGACGATCAAAATGGAAAAACACTGCTCGTAGTATTTTCTAGTAGCAATTGTTATGAATTATTGATTTTATTACGAATTTACCAATTATGACAAATTTTCGGGGACAATTTTGGGTTTTCGTTTTTTTTACTTTTGACTAGGAAAATATGATGAGTAACGGGTCTGTACCCGTTACTAGAGAGTCTGTTCCCGTTATAGAGCCCCATTTTTTTATACTAATTAAAAAATAGGGGTGTATAGCCATTATAATAGATCATACTTTCCCCATCAATGTGATGACATTGATATTCAGAAATCAAGATGTCCATAGCATAGCCTAGCAAAATTAGCTTTACAATGTTCCCACTACTGTGACTCTGGCCTCTTCTCTCTAGGAGAGGGAATGGGCCGTAATCCACCACGCGGGCCCAGTGCGGGTTGGTGGATGTCACATGTCTTTCAAATTTTTAGTTTATGAATAAAGTAATGAAAAATAAATAAATAAACATGTTTTTAAATCGACGCCTGAAAAATAAAACTAGCAATTTTTATAAGGTAACCAGTAAGGGTGACGATTAGAACCGGTTACAATTTTATTACTTATTAATGCAGCAGCTAGCAAAATGTAGCACGCTATAAATGTAACATCTTCTCGCTTATTAGCAACACTAACAGCATGGATTGTAAACAAACCACACGTTTCACGCGCCGTCAGTCCCGACGAACACAATACTACTGACACGCCCAATAAAGAACTTAATTTAATAAAACTGCATTTTGTCTTTATCGTCTATGACGTCAGTTTATGCAGGTTTCAGATTACGTGTTTCTCGTAATCGTTCATTTTATATCAACTTATATTATTTTTTTTGTTTGAATTTTTCTGATTTGATTCAATTAAATAAATACAATTTTAGGTAAAAATAATTATCCAAAAACGAATGAAAAATTATTTTTAAATTATAAAGCTGACCTGTTTTAAAAATAGGTGAAATCGATTCTGGAGTCACTTCTACAGACTTAGGGTCGCCGCCATAGATTTTTTATATTTCTATGGACGCCGCACACGGGCCACCGGCCATAACCACAAAACGCCGCCATCGGCATATATCCTGTAATATTTCATCATTTTATATGGATTCATCGCACAAGGTTGATGCCGGTGGCCGCCACACGCTACAAATCGCTACTGCTCTTTCTCTTGTGGCACAAACTGGCCACTAAACGCCGATACAAATTGCTGTCAATCGCCACTAGTGCATTTAAATTTTCTTCGTAAGAGTTCATTATGATATTGCGCGTATGGGTTAAGAAAAGTAGCAGCCACCTGCCACAAGTGGCGGTCGCGCGCTTCAGCTTCCTTTGTGGCCGCTTCTAGCTTCCCGTGGCGGCGTTTGTGGCTGTGGCATGTGACTCATGTGCGGCGACACTAACAAAAAAGTTATTTGTCTAAGTGTCGCCGCACATGGGCCACATACCAGTATCATAATGGACTCTGACGAACAAGGTTTGAATGCGCGAGTAGCGTGTGAAAACGTTTTGTATCAGCGTATAGTAGCCGCTTCGGGCCACAAGAAGCGAGCAGTGGCGATTTGTAGCTTGTGACGGCCACCGGCTTCACCCCATATAAAATGTTTGAAACCTTTAGGAAATACGCCGGTGGCGGCGTTTTGTGGTTGTAGCCGGTAGCCCGTGTGCGGCACCCCTAATGCTAAGCAGATACAGAATTTATCAATGACACGTGACAAGTGACTTGACCGGTAATGTCATTGCCATACATATTGGAAAGAACGCTAAAAGAAAAGTCATTTGTAAGTCTGCAGAACATATGTACAACTTTCAGTATGTACGTTCACTATGCTACCTACGTGTTGTAAATATAATTTATAAACAAACTTTATAATTTAGTTATTTAATCAACAATGTTGCATGACAACCAATAGTACAAAGGCGGACTTACTACCATAGACATTTTCTACCAGTCAATCTAGGATGGAGGAGAAACAATATGGCAAAAACATAAAAAATAAAATATTAGTTAGAAAACAAACATTACAAAATTATATATTAAACGAAAATAAACAAATAAATAATAATATTAGTGTGATGATAATAAATTACTTCAATGAATGTCTTTAGCACGTCAAAAACAATGCTAATGATGCGTCTCCGATACTTTATACCCCGTTTACACGTGGGCCCAGCCTGAGCCAATCGCCATTGTGTAAACGGGATTTCCCAGTTTACACAATGGCTAGGGATGGCGATCGACCGAGGCTGGGCCCACGTGTAAACGGGGCATAAATGTCAATCACTAAATTCAATGGAAAGAAACTTCACAAATTGCTTCTCATTGTTGTTCTGCATGATCGTCGATATTCATACCTACTGTCACTAGATACACGAATTGATTGTTTTGTTTGCATGTTTCTAGCTTCAGCCAGCGGTATCGCTGACGTGTTCGTTGGGAAATATCTCAAACAAACATACTCTCCCCACTTTTATACTCTCTCTCTCTCGGATCCGTCCTATACCGAAAGTTCAGCTATTCAATGAAAACATACATACATCAGAAAGAACACCTAAAGGTTTTAATTTAAAAATTAATAGGTAATTACTCCTCGTCCAATACACCACAGTGTCTCAAGACGATAGTCTATGACCAGTGCGTGTTGCCAGTGATGACATATGGTTCCGAAACGTGGTCGCTCACAATGGGCCTCATCAGATGGCTCAAAGTCACCCAAAGGGCAATGGAAAGGGCTATGCTTGGAGTTTCCTTTCGTGATCGAATCAGAAAGGAAGATATCCGCAGGAGAACCAAGGTTGCCGACATAGCACGAAGAATCGCCAAACTTAAGTGGCCCCACCGTTGACCACATCATCGCTTACCATCACGTGAGATAGTGGTCAAACGAGAACCTACCCAAGGTAAAAAAAAAGATGGACACACAGAGTTACTTTCGCATCTAAATGTTAATATAGATTGTATGCAACCGAGCAAGACTATACCATTTCTGTTTATGGTATATACCATAAACAGAAATGGTATAGTCTTGCTCTCAGGTTAATTTGTTATCTGCAGGATTGTTCAAGAGTTACCGCGATTCTGGACTGCAAAAGGCAACTGAAGGAACACAGATTTTGATCAGTGAAAGTCTAAGATACTCTCTCGCTCGACCTCTGGGTGGTAAGAGCAGTTATTAAATGATTTCCCATCTCAAAAAGATAGCTTATATAGCAAACAGCTCATTATATTTAATCTTCAGAAAAAAATACCTGAATGTTTAATATCCTTAGAAGTACGAGAAGTTTTCAAACGATGATTTTTGTTTAGTCCGTGTCTTGCCTTTCGCTACTCAACTTGTTAATTAATCGAGTTATGTCGCCTATTCAGTTAACTAATGTCAATCACCCTGCCCCAGGTCATCGCATGCCAGCTCGGCCCTTGATTAACATAAACTTTTCTATAACATTACCGTAGCCACAGGCAGCGGCAAATAAAATTGTAAGAAAATTTAAAAACTCGCTTTTTCTTGTAAGAAAAACTTAAACAAACGATAACCTCACGTTATACAGATTCTTTGCTTCTGGCACAACTTTTTTATCCTGTTTATTACAAAGCTCCGCTACATGCTAAGTTTTCGTCTAAACCGTGGGTGCGTTTACGTATATAAATCTTTCACGTGCAAACATTCAGTTAACTGTAGACGATACAAATAATGATATCACACCTATGACCCAAATTGACGACCTAATTCGCTGGAAGCTCTGTTGCTACTAAATTAATACATCAAACAGAAAACGGAAGAGATTGTAAATCTATTCTTGGGTAACCACAAAATCTGAGCATACACAATATAAAAATAATCTCTACATCCGATTCAACGGAACGTAAGAACGTAACCAATCGTAAGACCACGTAACATATCGTACAAGACGTTAGTACTATTTTCGTACAAACATTTGCCCACAATCTCACACGTGAGTGCTTTGGATTCCAAATACGTACGTCCCGTTCACACGGCAACGATCCGTTATTTTTACTGGACCATTAATTTCTTGATGCAAGTGCTATGGTTGGTAGAAGCTTTAGTAATTGCCATGAGGGGTATCTATAAACAGTCATTGTTTGTTTGCGTTTGCCTGACTGAATATTTTCGCTGTAAAACAAGGGGCAGGAAAATGTCATTTAACTACTTTAATAGAAATTCCCCATGCTGCGTTACAATTCCCAACCTATACTTCTCTGTCCAACTCACAGAAAAGCACTTGAAATCTTCTGTTTTCTCTCACGTTTTCTGCATAACTTATTTTTTCATAGCTTTTATTCCATTGTAATACAGGGTAATTTTAATAGGGCCAAAAGGTTCTTGAGTGGCGACCGCGGACCGGGAAACGCAGCGTTGGAAGGCCTCTCACAAGGTGGACCGACGTCCTGGTGAGAGTCGCGGGAATGCGGTGGATGCTAGACGCACAGGATAGGTCGTTGTGGCGATGCTTGCGGGAGGCCTATGTCCAACAGTGGACGTCTTTCGGCTGATGTGATGATGATGATGATGACAGGGTACTTACATCGTGATTATAGACAAGATAATCAATTCAGAAAGATTAAGCTTAGTCATACTTGTGGTATCAGTGGCACTACGCATTATAATAGAATAAATACTCGTAGAAGTTAGTTAACTGGAGAGCACTCACCTTTGATGAACAATGCAGACACTCCAAACGGAAAACCCATTGAGTAATTTACTATAAAGAAAGAAGGAAAACATGTTCATTTGGCACACATCGATACACACAATGTAATCGAGTTACCGATAAATTAATCCGGTAGGTAAGTTACCAATATCTTCAGTTGCCAATAAAACTTTGTTCAGACTTGATTGTCACCTTTATTCTTCTTGGCGTAACTATGACAATAAATATTTGTTTAAAACTGGGCAAGTGCGAGTCGGACTCGTGCACTGAGGGTTCCATACAAACTTACCTTTGAAAACAAGTTCAACTCCCGTATGGAGTCTCGAAGATTTTTCCGAATTGAAAAAAGTTTTTTTTTTGTGACGTAGGTAACAATAAATTTACTGTTTTCACATTTAGGTCATATATCAGTGCTGTAAGACCTTGCTTTAAGCCAAATTTCAGGTTTCTGCGTCAACGGAAAGTACCTTATGAATTCTGATTCCTTTTAGAGTGTCGAAATATACGTTTTTTGCGACATAAACATAATAATAATTTTATTCGTTAACTTAGAAGTTTGGTTTTTTTTTAAAGGGACCGCAGACCTAAGTATATGGTTTCAATTTCAACTCGATACATCCACGCGTTCCCGAGATAATGGGTCTTGACAGACAGACAGACAGACAAATAGACGGACAACAAAGTGTTCCGTTTTTTCCTTTTGAGGTACGGGTATTTCCTATAAAAAAAAAAAAAACCTCGAGCTTGATCGTGGTTTTTTTTATAGGGAATATGTATGGATATTATTATTTAGTTAGCGTTTCTCTCCGTTGATTACACGTACGCTTGATCCGGCAAGCATTAGAATTGATGCCAAAGCACCACTTGAAATCACGTATTGCTCTAAATACCTATTCTACAACACATTTAAAGTACTTGAATTATTTCAGCGTCAGTTCTGAAGTCTCATGCTTTCTAAATATAAACATTTTAATTTCAAGGCCATTGTATGTAGAAACGGTTAATTAACATTTCAAATCTACCCTTACCTTGAAAATTATGCTACTGTTGTAGCGAAACAGCAAGCCAAGGGTAGGTGGACTATATGATAGTTCGAAAGAATTACCGTGGCCCTGGAACATAAAAGGGCTACTGAAAGAACACAAGTGGGTTTTAGTCAGCAGAAGTCTGACATTCTCGCTCAACCACCAATGAGAAAACTTATATAATGATATCACAGCTGAAAAAAAGCCAAGAGTAGGTGCCGAATAAAATAAAAATTGTGCTGAATAAAATAAAATCTAACATGCTTTATCACTTTGAGTGACAAAGGGTGTAAGCTTGTCTGTACAAGTATCTGTTTGGTTAATCCCAACTTTCTGGATATGTTGATATTTCGTTTTTTTTTTCAATCATGTTTATTCAATGTTCCTGACGTCACATCGGGCCACACACCACATCGCAGCTGCGGACGTCTCCTCTCCGCTCACTTGCTCGCCGACACCTTGCGCGTACGCACATATCATATCGGTTGTCCCAAAATTTGTTATTACGCATACGCCTACGTAAATATGGTGAATATCAAGCTCCAGGTGTGCTGCTGGTAGTCTTGACTATGGTTTGATTATGGTTTGATAGTACACCACTATCAAACTTAGTTAGATGAAAAGACTTCAATTAATCTATATATATAAAAGCGAAATACCACTCACTGATTAAACACGAAACCTTAGAAACTATAACACCTACAAACTTAAAATTTGGCAGGTGGGTTCCATATAGGGTGTAGACATCAGCTGAGATTTTACGAAACTCCACCCCTAAGGGGGTAAAACGGGGGTCGAAAGTTTGTATGTAGAAACCTATTTTCAGGCGGACGAAGCTGCTGGCAGAAACTATTGGCTTATATAGGGTGTTCCTAAATTAACGCAAGATTTGAATTAAATAGAAAACATAGTTTTTTTTGCTACCAACTCTTTACTGCACAAAAGGCGGCAAATTCAAATCAAGCGTTAATTTTGGCACATATTTAGTTTATGATTTAATAAAAAAAATGACCAACTGAAAACTGTTTTCTACTTAATTCAAATCTTGCGTTAATTTTGGAACATATATTACTACATATAAGTTGAGAAGGTTAAGTTAATTTAATCTAAAAGATGGTAGGATCGGCTTTGGTCTGATTTGAGTTACGCAATTGACGGCTGAATCCGCACTGACTGGTGATAATAGCTTTGGCTGGTATTATGAAAATGCACGAAGACAAAAATGCCATTCGTTTATATAGCTCCGAACACTGTCAATATCCTGACATATTCAAAAAGCGTCCAGAAGAAAAGAAATCTACAGTAAATGTGGTCTCACTAGTAGGTACAGGTAAATAATAATAATAATAAATATGCAACAGGACTTGGTTTTCCCCAACTGGCAGATAAACGAGCAAGGTAGTTGAGAGTTAGTCATGTTCACTCGAATGTCTCGCTCCTGGTGACACGTGTTTTGGATCATTCAGTCCTCTTGACTAAAAAGATTTGCTGGTACACGCGTCTTCGTCACTTCGTAAATGGGCACCATCAGTAAAGACTGGTCACCTCTTAACTGCCAGTGGCCTTGTTTTGATATTTTGTTTTTTATTATTTATTTACATTCTCAATTGTAGATGGATGATTGTGGATGGATGGAGAGGGAGAGGGAGACCCAAGAAAAATGGATGGATTGTGTGAAGAGTGATATGAAAGAAAAGGAAGTTAGTGATAGTATGACGAGTGACAGGGCAGAATGGAAGAAAAAAACGTGTTGCGCCGACCCCAAATAACACGGGACAAGGGCAGGAAGATGATGATGTTCTCAATTGTAGAAGCGACTAGAAACATGTAACCAGTGTTTTTGTAATACATAATTATGATTTAAAAGAGTGTCGATGAAGTTTCATCCACGTTCCTCTCCATAGAGATCTACGCTATGAAATGTGCAACTAGCTTCATCTTTCTGACTGACTGACTTCTTGACAATTCAAATATGCCTGTTAATAGTTTATTTGAAACTAACGGATACCTGTGTGCTACTACGCTAAATTTTTAATAGTCTAATTCCACTATCGCATCTTCTTCTTAGCGTATCGATGGCAAAACTGGTTAAATTCCTTGCCTGGCCCAATATTCGGCCACGACAGTGCCGTCCACTGATGCTGCCATTTTGTGGGGGCAAGTGACAGTCCAGGAATGTAAGGCCTGCTCTGTGAGTTATCCCGATGAGTTTCCTGAACACATAAGATGTCACAGTGTATCTTGCGAGGTAATTCTGAGAGAATTTCTGCTTTATTCTGTGAGAACCCTTCGATGTTGATCGAGATTACACACAAGGCTGGTTTTGTTAGTGGACTGCTAGACCCTGAGAAGGGCTTATTAATTAGAGTTTAAGTTTGCCATCGTTGTGAAGGACCAATCGACCGAAGTCGATTGCCCAGGATACGCCGGAAGTAAAAGGAAATCGGATGGTACGTCGCTCGGAGAGGCTCCTTTCATGCACCCCAGTTCTGACATGCACATCTTCGCATTATACCCCTTCTAATAAAAAAAAATTAGGCACATTAATTAGATGGTTTCAAAGTCTCTATAGGACATAGGTAGAATTCCTTTTGTCTTTTATATATTTACATAAAAACTATAAATTTGAGTTTCTTGCCCAATATTTTCACAATGACTGAATTTTAAGATCTTTTTCGGAAGTATTAACTATACCTCGCAGTCAAACGAACTCTAGTGCAAAAACGTAACATTTCAGTTAAAGTCACATTTCTGAGAAGTACATTGGACTCGCTGAGCTATTATAATAAAATTGTCGCAAGGCCACTGCATTATGTCTGTCTGAGTGTCGGCAGTCGGCATCCAAGTGCGTGGGACGAAGTCTAGTCAATAACGAGCTTCAACTATAATCTAGATGCACGTTGAAATACTATACCAACGTGTGATAAACTTCAACAGAGAATATTAATAACTAACTTCGGCTAACGGCTTCGCCTGCTTGATAGTAGAAAATAATCACAAAGGAACTGTTTCTAAATACAATCTCAATAAGCATAGCATAGCATAGTCGGCCTTTTAATGTTCCCACTGTTGGGACTCAGGCCTCCTCTCTAGGAGAGGGAATGGTCCGTAATCCACCACGCGGGCCCAGTGCGGGTTGGTGAATGTCACATGTCTTCGAATTTTTGGTTCTAGGACATGCCGGTTTCCTCACCATGTTTTCCTTCACCGTTTTGAGAGCAGTGGTGATGAAATAAATTACACAAAGTAATGCGCCTGGCTGGGTTTGAACTCGCGACCTACAACTCGTAAGTTGGGGCTGTTACCACTCGGCCACCACTGCTCTCAATAAGGTTCAGTTGAAAACCAGCGTCAAGCAACTACCACGAAGTTGTCTGGCAGTTTTGCTGAACTGGACCTATTTGGTGTAGGCGCGAGACATACAATGTTAGTTATTTTTATTTTTTTATCTCAAGTGTTTAAATGTTGTTTCTACATTATGTGTATCTGTGTACATGTGCCAAATAAAATATTTCTTTCTTTCTTTCAAAATATGCTCCCGGTATAAAAAATATGTGTATATATGCTATGTACTATCTCAGAACATGGTCTACTTGTATGCCAAGTTTCACCCTAAACCCGTTAGCCGTTTGAGCGTAAAGAAGTGACAAACATACACACACATAAAACAAATAAATAAAATAAACTCCTTTAATTTGTGCGTTAAGTAATTATATTGCATTTTCGAATTTCGTATCTCGAAATAGATTAGATTATAGTGATTTATTTGGTGTGCTGTATTTGGTTACTTACATAAAATCTCATTTCATTTAAATTATTTATGTTATCACATTTAATTTGATAGTAAATTCGCAACTCATGTCAATAATTAAAATAGTAAAATTATCGTGTATAATAAAATAAACCGGGAAAGTGCGCGTCGAACTCGTGCACTGAGGGTTCCGGACAAATTTACCTATGAAAACAGTTCAATCCTCGAATTGAATTACGAAGATTATTCCGAATCACAAAAAGTTTTTTTTTTTGTGACGTAACTACAAATTTACAGATTTAATATTTTTTCCTTCACTTGTGCTATGAGACCTTGCTTCATGCCAAATTTCCGGATTCCGGGTCAACGGGAATTATCCTATGAATTGATTCCCTTGAGAGTGTCGAAATATACGTTTTTTTGCGACATAAACGCCCGTATCTTTATTGTTCGTTAACTCAGAAGTTTGATTTCTTCACAGCTTCAAGAGACCGCAGACTTGAGTATATGGCTTTAATTTCAACTCGATACTTTCACGCGTTCTCAAGATAAAGGGTCTTAATAGACAGACAGACAACAAAGTGATCCTATAAGGGTTCCGTTTATTCCTTTTACTTTTGTGGTACGGAACCCTAAAAATAACACCCACGCATACATAAATACAAACTTTCACCTCTATGATTAGTGTGATATATTGCAGATTATAGACCCCGCAGCCCCGCCAAATCATATTTATATAGACCCTAAACTTCGTACAATAGTGGCCACGTATACACGCATACTTTCAAACCATCCATTTCCTGCATTATATTGGAATGAATGAATCCGTCATGCTACGTAGGTAAAAATTGCCCGCAATTTTCTGTTAGATTCCTTGGATCATGTTTTGGCTATGCGCGAACTTGGCAACGAAATTCACATTGGTGTATAAAATTGTGTATAGTTTCCTTCGATTTTAAGATAGATATTTCTTTAGCTTCAAACAATATACTCTTAGACTAGGTTTTTTGTCGTCACATGATTTTGGGTGAGTTCATCATAAGAACAATCTGTAGTGCCTCGGGCATGTTTGCGGAAGCGCGCACCGATTGTTTTCATACTACCATGCGCAAGCTTTGCGCGTCCTTGGTGCGCAGGGTGCGGGTCAGCTCCAATACAGTTCTGGCGATGATTGCCGGCAGATTTGATTGCCCTTATATCGGACATTGTTTTAGTTTAATTAATTAATTGTTTCTTATCATAATTGAATTTTTAGTTTGACATTTTAATTTATTTTATTGTTCTGATTGAAGCATTTTTAAATTTCACTGACATTTTAATTTTTGACATTTTAATTTATTGAACATTTTATTAGTCTACTTTATTGTTTTCGATATTATTATTTATATTTGATGATGAACTAACGTAGATTTAAGAACTACTATCATATATTGTGAACCAAATATTGTCTTGTTAATAAATCATTATTATTATTAGTGCAGCAGACATGTTGCTGGCTATGTCCAATAGTATTATGTATTTCCTTATGTGTACGTGTTCTGTTTTGTAATTGCTGTATGGGTGCTATTGGTTGCCTGAAATAAAAGTTTTTTTTTTTATTTAATTAAAAAAAAAACACATTAAACATTTTTATCATTCTATCCTAGCTAGTCTAACTTTAAAACGTAATCACGCACTACGGGCTTTATCTGAAGTTTTAAAATCCCCTAAAAGGGTAATTAAAAGGCTAATGCTCGAAATTACTTTGCTTGATCAAATCAAGAATGAAGATATTCACAAAAGAACCAAGGACAGAAAAATATATAGGCAGAAAAATAGGCAGCCGAAAAATGGTAGTGAACAAATGTTCGACGGGGACGAAAGGTTCTAGAGTGGCCACCGCGTACTAAAAGACGCAACATTGGCAGACCTTCCACAAGATAATAATAGTATTCCACTACTGTCACACAATGCCATCTAGTCTCAAACTAAGCAGAGCTTGTGCTATAAGTACTAGACAACTCATAAACATAACTATACACCCTATTTTTTAATTAGTACAAAGAAATGGTGCTCTATCTGTACCCGTTACTGATCATATTTTTATGGTCAAAAGTAAAAAAAAAACGAAATCCCAAAACTGTCCACGAAAATTTTTCATAATTGAATCAATAATTCATAACAATTAGGCGTGTGTAACTCTTTACTGAACCGATATTGGAACAGCATGTTTTAAATGCATCATTTGGAACAATTGGAACACTTAAACACTCTTAACTTTAAGTGCCCTGCAGTCTTTTTAAAATTCAATTTAAAATGTAAATAGTGTAAATTTTAATAAACTGAACTAAAAACATCTGCTTTAAATTATTCTCAAATCAAAGTTCAATAAAATTAAACTTTTGGTGTAAATATATATTATGGCGCAACGTAACAGATCAAGATTCATAATAGTCACTGTCTTTGTTTGTATCTTTTGAGCCATTGTTCCAAATGTTCCGTTTGTATCTTATGAGCCGATGTTTCAAATTTTCCGTTTGTATCTTTTGATCCGTTGTTCCAAATGTTCCGTTTGTATCTTGTGAGCCGATGTTTCAAATGTTCCGTTTGTATCTTTTGAACCGATGTTCCAAATGTTCCGTTTGTATCTTGTGAGCCGATGTTTCAAATGTTTTGTTTATATCTTTTGAACCAATGTTTCAAACGATACATATCAGTTTCGGAACATTTCAGTGATTATCTGAATCACTGAAATGCAACTGATTCAATCGCAAAGATGACACACTTTGCCCACGCCTAATAACAATTGCCACTAGAAAATACTCCACGGAGTGTTTTTCCATTGTTTTTCATTCATAATCAATAGCTTGTACAATATTTCCATAAATTGAGTGACATTTTGGGATATATATAAACGCTAATAACTTTGTTGTTTGTGAATATTATTTATTGAGACTTTACTAAAATAATAACAAGACCTTTTCTAATAAGCCCTTTAAGTATTTGTACTAATTAAAAATGAGTACTGTATATTTCTAAATACATACATATTATAGATAAATTACACCCAGACACAGCACAAATGTTCGTGTTCATCACACAAATATTTATCTTAGGTGGAAATTAAATCCACGACCTCCGGAATAGCAGTCAGGGCCACTAAACACTAGACCACCTGCCAGTCAGATACTCTACAGAACACTGATGAACAGATAACCTATTGAGGGTCGCAGGAATGCGATGGATACGAGGCCCGCAGGACCAGGTATTGTGACGACACTTAAGGGAACCCTATGTCCAACTTACAGTGAACGTCTTTTAGCCGAAATTAGACTGGCCTGTTAGTCTAATGGTTAGTGGCTCTGACTGCTACGCCGGAGGTCGTGGGTTCGATTCCCACCCAGGACAAATGTTTGTTTGATGAACACGATCATTTGTTCTGTGTCTGGGTGTCATTTATCTATATATGTATGTATTTAGAAATATATAAGTATGTTTATCAGTTGTCTAGTACCCATAACACAAGATCTGCTTAGCTTTAGACTAGACGGCGTTGTGTGATAGTTGTGGAATATTAAAAAAAAATATATATATATTTTGATGATCCTAGCACAAAATAATTGTTGTGCAAAAGAAGATAAGTCATATGTGGGAATATTATCACCACCGTTTTAATAATTAGCTTCAATTGTCTTTGTCTAAGATCATTTAATTTGTTTGATCATCTGGGAACGAAATAAAAAACTAACGTCACAATATTTCCGTCAAGTGATAGGAGTCAATTGGGGTTCAGGACTTGCTAATGATGACCTCTTTCTGTAATTGGTTGGTACAACAGAAATTAAATAGATATTTATTTGTTTGCGAAAACTTGTTATCCTAAAAAGATGACTCGATTTTGTGAGCCTATGAGTGTGTGTGTATGTTACTCCTTCACGCTGAAACTGCTGAAGAGAATTGGAAAAAATTGGCACGCAGATAGACTATGTCCTAATATAGCATTATAAGTTACTCGGACTCGCGCACTGAGGGTTCCGTACAAACTTACCTATGTAAATAGTTCAATTCCAGAATGGAGTCTCGGAAGAATTTACCGAAACGCAAAAAAAAAAAATTGTTACGTAACAACAAATTTACAATTTTCAGATTTATTATACTTGGCCTATAAGACCTTGCTTTATGCCAAATTTCAGGATTCTGGGTCGACGGGAAGTACCCTACAAATTTTGATTTCCTCGAGAGTGTCGAAATGGGTAGTGTGAAAACGAAACCCGGGGCCCTGGGACGAAGGCAACGAAGGAACAGGAGTGGGTTTTTAATCAGTAAAAGTCTGACACTATCTCGCGCTCCGCCCAAGAGCGGGATCTATTATTAGATGATTTTCCAACATAAAAACGAAAAAAAAAACTATCCAAACAAGTCATTGGAGCTAGACTCAATCGTCTAGCTGAAACAAACTGGTAGCAATCAGAAAATCATGAAATCTGCTTACCTTGTTCACAAATAAGATTTCACGTTCATAAGCTTGCATCGCGTATGGCTTCTACATAAGACATTATTTGCCAGTTCTTGCTGATTGCGGAGTAATTACAATATTTGGTCATGAAGATTTATGTATCCTTGGTAGACGGTGAGTGTGTCTGTGGTATCAAAGGCCCTATCAGAATACCAGCGCTTCGTATTTTTTTTTTAAATAGCCTTTTTGTCGTCGACAAGGTTTTTTTTTTTAATATTTATGAAAACACTATTTAATTAAGAATGCGAAGTCAATGAACAAACTCTAAGAATTCTTACTCGGTTTTAAAAATTCTTTCACTGGTAGAATACAACTTTATCACTGAGTGTTAAGACACATTATAATGTGTCTTAACACTCAGTGATAAAGTTGAGAGTTGTTCAGACTTAATAAATAAAAAATAATAATTTATTAATAAGACATCAATTGATCCACAATATCTGTTAGTAATTCTTATATCTAAATTAGTAAAAAAAAACATAAAAAACCACACCACACCACATAGGGGTGTTTTTTTTTCGGGTGGGAAAATCATCTCATGACATCCCCCGCTCTTGGGCGGAGCGCGAGATAGTGTCAGACTTTTACTGACTAAAAACCCACTTCTGTTCCTTCTTTGCCATTTGTTTTCCAGGGACCACACAGAGGTGTTCCCACACTCATCATTCATTATAAAATTCTATTTTTAAATGTTAACAGCATATGCAATATAGAGTACACCATTAAGAGAACTTCACAATGAAAAACTAAATGTTTATTCCCTTTAATGTCCCATGCATCAATGCTGTTAACATTTGACAACAGATACATCTAAACATTTGTTAATGCGTATTCATTATTATTTACCGTAACGGACACGCTATCTTTGAAACTATAGGCTTTGTTGCTTTTTTTTGCTATTTTAGCTTCAAAGAGTGAAAAAATCTAAGAAACTTAAATCTAGAAACTTTTTCAAAAAAAAAAAATATAGTCAGGTTTCTAAAAAAAATATTTATTTATTTAATTTATGTACACACAAATATACAGAAGAAGTTATCTTATTATAAAAATTTGTAAATTTTTAAAAAGAAATTTCTTCCAACAGACCTGCGAAAGGAATCTCTCCTTTCGCAATTTTAAGATTTCACACTATAGTGTGAAATCTTAAAATCTGTAATATCTTATTTTTGCTCTCCTGAAAACCTTAGTTTGGTCCCTTACGTCATTTTACATTTTTAGTATCGATATTTATTACTTTTAAGCGAGTGGAGCCGCGTTTAAGTAAAAGATATCGCGTGTTTTATTATGGATAAGCTCGCGTTTGACTACTTTCTGACCTGATGGTAAGCGATGATGTGATCGACGCTGGAGCACGCTTGCCTAGATCTAAACTATAGAGCCATGCGTTGTAGCTATCTGGAAACTTAGGCTCCGGCAAGAAATTCCACTCCCTAGCCGTACGCAAAATAAATAAGTTCCCAAAACGCTTTTTACTTATGAGTTTGATGTCCATCATGTACAGTAACAGTGTTTATTTATTTATTAATTATTTATGCACACAAAAGTACTGAGGCGGACTTAATCAACGCCACCAGCAAACCTCTTTCTTTCGTCTTTCTTTTTATTATCGTTCATCACGCATGCGGAATTGCTCCGCATGTGCGAATGCTGCCCGATATCACGCCTCGTATGCCGCGTGCGTATTCCACGCATTACAATAAGTAAATGTATTAAAAGGACATTTGCGGGGGCTACGCGTGCGTAGAAATCCCGCATGCGTGATGAAATCCGCACGATATTAAAAACACCCTAAGTAAAGCCTAGACAAAAACTCTAAAGGAATATATTCAATGATTCTATCAATAGCACCTAACAGCTAAACTCCAATTGTATTCAATAAATAATGACGTACCAACTTTTCGTTCTAGCTTGGCTCTTATAGTTCAAAGATTAATAACTGTTAATCGACGGTCATTTGTACCATTTACCTCGACCTTCAGCGTTCAGACTACGTCTAGAATATTCTATGCCCAGCTTATACGTCGATAAGGTATTTTTATTTATAGCACTCATTTTTATTATTTAACTAGGTTCCATTTATGGCTTTGCCCGCTTGTATTGTTTTACTGTTATAAAAGAGCTCACAACCAGATTTCAAAATATTTATTTAAACACACTTTCGTTTTTATAATATTAAAGTACAGATGATTTCATCATCATTATCTTCTTCATCATCACATGATGATGTATATATATAGTAGTTAACTTTTGTCAGCATAATAGTCTGCTAAGGCTGATACCTGCCAGAGGAACCCAAAGGGCAAGTAAGGGCAAGAAATATCAGTAAGTTTCAGTTTCTTACTGACTAGGTAAAACCATACTTGTGTCCTTCAGTTGCCCTTTGCGTTCTAGGACCGTCGGTTTCCGTTACAGAAATTATCCGTGGCCCTAGAGTACATCGGCTCTGCCGGGCCCCTATGTTTTTGCTGACATATCTTTGAGGTACTCGTGAACACTACGCACCGTGGACGATCTTGGCCTTGGTCCTTGTCGACGGAGACAGCGAGCTACAAGCCTACGGTGGTTGGAAATCGCCTTGCTACTCACGACACCTGAGGCGTCTTCTGTTGTGGCGATTGGGCTGTGAGGATTTCCTGTCCCTCACGGCTGGGATCATCTCCTTGGCTAGCATTACTGCTTCGCAGAAGGAAAGCTTCGCTCCAAACCATGGCCTAAATGCAGCACGAGAAGTCGCCGCCATAGATCTCTTCCACGAGGAAACAGCGGTACTATTCCCAAGCGAGGTACACCTCTGTCAGCAGCAGTATAGCATAGCATAGCATATTCGGCCTTATAATGTTCCTACTTTTGGGACTCAGGCCTCCTTTCTAGGAGAGGGAATGGGCCGTAATCCACCACGCGATCCCAGTGCGGGTTGGTGGATGTCACACAATGACTAGGGGTGGCTATAATTTGTTGGAGCCCACTTACAATGTAACAATGTAACTACACGCATTAATAGCTAGCTTTAATGACACCTACGAGAATTGGTCTGATGACAGAATAAACCCACGTTTTTATTATAATAGTCCCTTCAGGTCAGCATAGTCAGCCTTATAATGTTCCCACTGCTGGTACGCAGGCCTCCTCTCTAGGAGAGAGAATGGGCCGTAATCCACCACGCGGGCCCAGTGCGGTTTGGTGGATGTCACATGTCCTCGAATTTTTGGTTCTAGGACATGCCGGTTTCCTCACGATGTTTTCCTTCACCATTTTGAGAGCGGCGGTATTGAAACAAATTACACAAAGTAATGCGCCTGGCTGGGTTTGAACCCGCGACCTACAACTTGCAAGTCAACAGCAGCTAGTAAATTAGCTTAATTCTTATTAAGTAGGTACCTACTTACTACATAACGAAATTAAGAATCTACTATATGTGTTGTCAGGAAACCTTTGAGTGGTTGTTTTATCTGCCTACTTAAGCCTTACCTGCTTACGGTCAGGAAACTCCAAAGATATGTAGGTATTAAGTCCACCCACGTATAATGACTGTAACATCAATAAACTTTAAGCAAACTACAATAGGTATCATTTAATTAAACACTCCGTTTTTCTTTCTTCTTTTGTCTTCACGGTTTTTGTGTTTAGCCAGTGTTAAATTTTTATTCTATTTAGTTTTAGAATGTTTTTTTTTATTTGGGAATATCATCTAATGACAAATCCCGCTCTTAGGGAGAGCGAGAGATAGTGTCAGACTTTTACTGACTAAAAACCCACTCCTGTTCCTTCTTTGCATTCGCCCCAGTACCCCGGGTTTCACTTTCACACTACCCAAGGCCCCAGTAGGTTTCGACCCTGCTGGGCCTCTACAATTTGCTGACATATCCCTGAGGCGCGCGTGAAACAGTAGATATAACACATTCTAATGATTTTGTTGTATTTTGAAGTTGGCAGCAGTATCGTTACAGCGCTAATTTGTTTTCTATTATTTGTCTGTACCAATTGTTTCACTAGATTCTTGTATTCTCTTTTTTTCTACTTTCTAGTTTGAGTACATGTAGATATATTATGTTTATTGTATTTAAGTATATATTTGTATAAAATATAATGTGTTGTCAATAATATGTAATGCTTAATAATGCACCTACCACAATTTGTCTCTGCATCACTCAAAGGTTGACTGGTAGAAAATACCTTAAGGCATTAAGTCCGCCTCTGTACTTTTGTGTGCATAAAGAATTAAATAAATAAAATTGTATCGAGTCAGTCTTCTCGGCAAGGTTTACTGAGGTAATCAATATAACAGTAAAATTCTCAGCTCCACAGAGGCGGCCTTACCCATTGCGAGGCTCCGGGCGGCAGGTCTTTGCGAGGCCCTTTGTCCTTCGTGAAAAAAATCTCTCAGTGTACATAATGAATTTTTCAATTACGTTTTGAATGAATGAATTAGTTAACTAACTTTTTTTTAATTTACCGTTATGTTATAACCTTAATAAGTAATTAAGGATCGAAAACAAAAGTTATAAATAGATAAATAAAAAGTTGATTTCTTTTTTAATTTTTTTAAAATTGGCTAGTAGTTGTTGCGCGAGGCCCCTGTAAGAGCGAGGCCCCGGGCGATTGCCCTGTTCGCCACTCCCTAAGACCGCCACTGCAGCTCCATTTTACCCAGAATGCGCCTATTTTAATAATTCAACATATTTTCCACTTACATAGGCGGTTGAGACACAAAAACAACATCAATCCTACATCACAATATCCACTAATACTCAATTAGTGAATAATTTAAACAGCCTAATTGAAAATTGAGACACCAAATTTTTAATAACAATGTCCACTTGCAAGCAATTAGCGAATAATTGACTGACCTGTTGGTCTAGTGGTTAGTGGCCCTGACTGCTATGCCGGAGGTCGTGAGTTCGATTCCCTCCCAGGACAAATATTTGTGTGATGAGCACGATCATTTGATCTGTGTCTGGGTGTAATTTATCTATATATGTATGTATTTAGGAATATATAAGTATGCTTATCAGTTGTCTAGTACTCATAAAACAAGCTCTGCTTAGCTTGGGACTAGACGGCGTTGTGTGTTAGTTGTGGAATATTATTATTATTAATTGAAACTTTTCACGATTGAATCAAATCGCTATTTCAAAAAACTACGGAAAGGCTAAAAATTCATTTCTAAAGCTTGCAAAATAAGCTACTGACAACTGAATTTAAAAGACTTGTTTACAAAAGGGTGGCCTCGAATCGTCCAACCCTTATGTGCCAATCAAGCGATTACCATCAATATTCAAAACGGAACGACTGCTATTTGACCTCCACCACAAATAAAAGAAAACACGACTGAAAGCTGAAAGTAAATTTTCCTTCAAGCGTGAATAATTCGGAACTACTACTTGAAGTTATATTTTAAATTCTTATAATTATAATGATTTGGTTTTTATAAGTATATATTAGTTTATAATTTTAGCATATTTATTATGTATTTTAATTTAATGATACTTCAATCTATTTGAACTATCTATTATTTATTTATTGTACACGCCTACCACAGTGTTCTATTTTTTAACCCAAAGGTTGACTGGTAGAATGCCTCACAATAAAGGGCAACTAAGGGAATACTGAATTTTTCCCAGACCGGAAGAAGTTATTTGATGATTTCCCACGTAAAAAAGGGGCGATGAAACTTGGTCCACAGGTACGAATATGGTCTACCTGTGGACCTGTGGACCAAGTTTCATCGAAATCTGTTCGACCGGAATAGCACGTTTTATGGCACCTCTTATACTGCCGATATACGAAGCCCAATACGCCGAATAGGAGTATAAGCAGGACGCAGGTCAGAATAATATTAGATGTGGACATATGAAAGCGAAGTTCTAGCGTCTACTGTGGCTAAGTAGGTAAAGTTTGTTTTTTTTTTTTGTTTGTCGCTGAGAGTACTGGTCCGATTGCTAAAATTTTTTCACCGATAGAAAGCTACTGCTATCCTGAGTAACATAGGCCATATAATATATTTAATGTACGCGAGCGAAGCTGCGGGCTAGCTAGTCACAAATATTTTACTTATTGAATGATCTTGAGGCACAGCGTAGCGCGTGTAGATAGCTTCAGCAGGGTCGCTATGTAAGGTGTGGTGTTGACTGTAAATGAAACCAGTTAATTCCAAAGTAATACTGAATTATATTAAATACGATAGAGCATATACATGGTGACAAAGGTGCATAGATTATAATAATATAGATTTTAAAGTAGGTACTTAATTACTGACAACAACACTCACAAGTGAGACCACTGGGTGGACCTATGGCTGTGTGTGTTTGTTACTTCTTCACGCTCAAACGGCTGGGATGATTTGTGTGAAATTTGGGAGACAGGTTGAGTACGTGGTTATCTGATCCAACTGACAATCTGCATCACTTTGCCCTTCTTTCCTAAGCAGCTGGTTCCAAAGTTTGAGCTTTAATATGTTTGTTAATTAATGACTCCTCAATAGCTAAATGAATTTGGATGAAATTCGAAAAACTGTTAAACCATCAACTGGATTAGAACAAAGAATATCTTATTTTAATCCGAGAACCGCTGATAAAAGATAGTCATAATAAAATACAATGAGTGGCCATCGGTCCACCTTGTGTCACCAAGTGAGAGTCGCGGAAATCTGATGGATGCGAGACACACAGGGCTGTTCGTTGTAGCGATATTTTTGGGAGGCCTATGTCCAACAGTGGACGTCTTTCAGCCGAGATGATGATGATGATGACAATATTTATTATGTATCTAAGAACATATTGCTTATTCCAACCCTCCTAACCAAGTTACGATCGTTTCGTTTGCGTCGAACGCCTCGAGTAAGCCACGCCTCCGACTCCTTTGATCTGACCATGTGACTGAGCGTTGAGATGACGTCAAAACAAAGCAATCGGAGGTGTGGCCTACTCGAGGCGATCGAACAAAAGAGAATCGAAACGAAACGGTTGTAACTTGGCTAGGGGGGCTGTATCTTATTCTTTCTGGATAATATTATCACAAGAGCATATAGTACCTTAGCTTTTCTCACATATTTCGTAAAGAAGGTGTAAATAAATCAAACAACGTCAAAGCCAGCCCAGACACAGGTCTTCGTATGAATGTATGATTACAGTATCCTGCATCCGTCAGATCAAGATCCTGGCACATTATAATCTGACTATTTAAAATTGAACCCTCTATGAAGTGTAAAAGTATGGAGACGAGGTTCAAGTGTTGTTCGTCGTATTGCCAGGCAGATTAGAGGCAATATAACGGGCGGGAAGTGATGATACGTTGCTAGGTCAAGAGGGGCAGTGATGGCCGTCGTTGTAATAGCTGTTATTACGCAAATTGGACATGTTTTTATTAGTTAGTAGATAGTTAACTATGTGGATGTCGCTTACAATAATGTCGTAAAGGTACGTGCACATGACATTACGCCACGTAGCACCGAATCTACACAGATATACATATGTATATTTATATAAAGTAAAAGAAAGGGGTTATTGAGACAACTTCACTATTTGTGCAGAAAATAATTTCGCAACATCCGCTTAAGAGCGTTCACTCGAAATTACGCGCTATTTGGCCAAAAACCGTGATTTTCAAACATGTGATTTACCAATAACATTAGGAAATATTCTTGTCTAAATAGTTAAGTAGAATTTTATTTAAATTAATAGCACGCTTGTTTAAATTTTACTTTCAAAGCCAATTTCGAAGCTTGACAAATTCTACAGTTCTAATAGAATTTATAAACAAAAAATACAAACCAATAACTAGAATCCTTAACAAAATAGTTATAGAAAAAAAAAATCATTGAATTAGTTTAATAATTAAGAAAATTATAATAAAAACAATGTCAAATTATCAAGAAATTATGCGTTAATAAAATGATCATTAGCACTGATTTAGCTTCCTTTTATCATTAAAATAATAGCATAATCTAATAGGACGTTTTTTTCAAAATATACAATTTAAAATTTGAATTAAAATAGCTTAATCAATCTTTAACAACATCATTAATGAACAACATTACGAAGTATGAGAAGGACAAAGCAGTAGAAGATTATTAGAATAATGCAGATTCTTAGCATGAGAAGAACATAGATATTTAAAGTGTGATATAAATAAGAAGGAGGGGTCGGAGAGCAGAGAGTAAAGAGTAGTCAGAGTGCGCAGACTCCTTCTCTGGCAATTGGGCATCCATTGGAGCTCAGATCTGTAGCTCGAAATATGGTCATATTTTCTTAAATTATATATAAACCATCCATCGCGTATAGAAAAAGCGTAACCATAAAGTGTGCTTTCATAATATCAGTTCTAACGTGGAAACGCATAGCTATTACTTCTTTTATAGAACTAGCTTTTTTTAAATGATATAATCTAGTGCTTGACTGCGATCCCACCTGATAGTAAGCAGTGATGCAATCGTTGATGGTGAATCGCACTAATTTATTAAGATCCTATTCACTCTAGCCTTTAACTGTTTCATTTTTCCGCAGATAACCAGTCACAATGGGCACGATGTTCAGGAGCGAGGAGATGGTACTGTGCCAGCTGTTCGTACAGCCTGAGGCAGCATACGTCTCCATGTACGAGCTGGGAGAAGCCGGGATAGCACAGTTCAGAGATGTAAGTGTTAACAATATTACCATCGAACGAATATGCAACTACGCAAAAAAAAAAATTACATTTGGTTTTTTTTTTGCTGAAAAAAAGGGAATTGATATTTTTGGTCTATCACTATCTTCATATATATATATATAAGATGCCTTATTAAACAAAACAGCAGTAGTCACTTTCACCTCGTACCGCGCTTGGCCAAAAAAGCTTTTAGTTTCTTGAAAGTTACGGGGTCTAATAAGCCCCTTACCGTCTTAGTGATAGTTTTCAAACGATGTCTTGAACGCCACGTACCGCAGGAATGGAACATATATAAAAATTAGTGTCGCTGTCAACGTTTTTAGCCATCCCCCATCCCCTCCAACTTTATAAGATCCTGGCGGGAAAACCGACTAGGTACAGACAGCGGCACGAATCTTGAGCGCTCGGCGAAAGAGCGGGGATTGCTTTGCGCATCGTACACATCGGCGAGCCAATCACTATACAAGGATTGCACTCCCCACCTTCGCATCTCTTTTCATACCACTAAAGAGACCCGATATTTCACTTCTGTGTGCTTCTGCGCAAGTAGAACTGTAGAAGTCAGCGCTCAAGATCCGTGCCGGTATCTGTGCTCAGTTGGTGGGTAAGATTTATAATTTTTTGTTACAAGACTACATTGCGTTTCGTTGTCCTGTCTATGATCTATACTAATAGGTAGGTATAATAAAGCGGAAGAGATTTTGAGGTTCCGTGCCCAAAGAGTAAAAACGGGACATTACATATTTCTTGTCGCTACAATAATGTAAGAGACAAATAATTTGTGTGTTCGATATCAACGATCGCTCACTGAACCAGAAAGCTGTCGCTCGCCATTATAATACATCGACAGCTTTACTACAGATAATCACAAACACGTTTCAGTGTTGCCAGCACAGCAGAATCGACTAATTCGATTACAATGAATAATCGAATACGAAATAAATTTAATAATATTTTCAGTTACAAAACACAATACCTAATTAATCGGATTACGTAACAAAACATTACATCTTATTCAAACTTTGTTCCGCAATCGCTTGTGATTATAATCTCTTTTAATAGATAGATAGAACAATTATTTGATGCAACACAGAAAGTGAACAGACAATACAAAAAGTACAATAAAATTAAAAAACTAAGCTAATATATCAACAAAAAGAATTAAAAATGTTAACAATCATAAACATCAATGTTAGATATGAGTTACATATTAAACAAATAAACATGGGTACTTTGTTTTGTGAGACAAGCAAATAAGAAATAACATAGATTTTTATGATTATAATTCAGTAAATAAATACACCTATGATGGCAACAATGATCGGTGCTCAAGGGGAATCCTCAGTAAAACCCTCACAGTTCGCTTCGCTATTGAATTTTTCATTAAATAGCAACATCAACATACAACTTGGCACTGGCCTGCAAAATGCTAAAAACTAAAGAAAATCTGAATTTCGCGGACTACCTCATTGCATCCCCCTTAAATAGATACCAACACAGCAGACATCAAACAGCAGCAGACATCAGATAGCAGCAGACATCAGACAGCAGCAGACATCAGACAGCAGCAGACATCAGATAGCAGCAGACATCAGACAGCAGCAGACATCAGACAGCAGCAGACATCAGATAGCAGCAGACATCAGACAGCACAGACGTCAGATACCAGCAGACATCAGACAGCAGTAGACATCAGATAGCACCAGACATCAGATAGCAGCAGACATCAGACAGCAGCAGACATCAGATAGCAGCAGACATCAGACAGCAGCAGACATCAGATAGCAGCAGACATCAGATAGCAGCAGACATCAGACAGCAGCAGATATCAGACATCAGAAAGCAGAAGACATCAGATAGCAGCAGGCATCAGGCAGCACAGACGTCAGATACCAGCAGACATCAGACAGCAGCAGACATCAGATAGCAGCAGACATCAGATAGCAGCAGACATCAGACAGCAGCAGACATCAGACAGCAGACATCAGATAGCAGACAGCAGCAGACATCAGATAGGAGCAGACATCAGACAGCAGCAGACATCAGATAGCAGCAGACATCAGACAGCAGCAGACATCAGACAGCAGCAGACATCAGATAGCAGCAGACATCAGACAGCAGCAGACATCAGACAGCAGCAGACATCAGATAGCAGCAAACATCAGACAGCAGCAGATATCAGACAGCAGACAGCAGCAGACCTCAGAAAGCAGAAGACATCAGATAGCAGC
Source organism: Mythimna pallens (assembly GCA_961205895.1). NCBI lineage: Eukaryota > Metazoa > Arthropoda > Insecta > Lepidoptera > Noctuidae > Mythimna > Mythimna pallens. The sequence goes on along the minus strand of OY540828.1, from coordinate 22,744,131 downwards.
AGGCATCAGGCAGCACAGACGTCAGATACCAGCAGACATCAGACAGCAGCAGACATCAGATAGCAGCAGACATCAGATAGCAGCAGACATCAGACAGCAGCAGACATCAGACAGCAGACAGCAGCAGACATCAGAAAGCAGAAGACATCAGATAGCAGCAGGCATCAGGCAGAAGCAGACATCAGATAGCAGGAATACACCCTATATAGCTCCAACCATTAACAGTTCAGTTTAAATCGTTAAATGGATCGCGAGCTCATGGTAGGGCCTCAGGCCAGTTTCTTAGAATCTTCACGTATCTCTTAAGTTGGAAGATTGACATTCAAAAGGCGTTTATCACAAATCAATCACACTTATCTCAATATTTTGAAGGCACTGTCAGTCAGTGCATTGATCGACAACACAAATTGCTTGCTGAAATATCAACGTTTAATTTGAATAAATAAAATACGTATAATTCTTTGCTCGCAGTCTTCTGGCAGAGTTCCAAGGTTCACTCCGCAATTTGACATCTTTCGTTTTCTAGTGCACACCTGTCTGTCTGATCAAGTTTAATCTTCAATTTAATTTCTAACATGAAAAATTTCTTAATCGTTTATGTTATTCTCTTTTAAGGGTTCCGTACCTCAAAAGGAAAAACACGGAACCCTTATAGGATCCTATAAGGGTTCCATTTTTTCCTTCTTTGTTAGAGATCCTAAATAAATAAATGCCCGAATGGAGTCTCGAAGATTTTACCAAATCGCAAAAAAAGTATTAGTTTTTTTTTGTGTCATAACAAAAAAAGTATTGATTTCAGATTTTTTCTTATACTGTGCTATAAGATCTTACCAAATTTCAGGATTCTGGGTAAACGGGAAGTACCCTATGAATTTTGATTCCCTTGAGAGCGTCGAAAGATACGTTATTTGCGACATAAACGGTCGTATCTTTATTTTTAGGAAACTTATAAGTTTGAATTTTGCACAGTATCATGGGACCGCAGACTTAAGTATATGGTTTTAATTTCAACTCGATACCTCCACGCGTTCTGGAGATAAAGGATCTTGACAGACAGACAGACGGAGTGATCCTATAAGTGTTTCTTTTTTTTTCTTTTGAGGTACGGAATCCAACGGAAACAAGAACGATTACAAGGGATAGCTAAAAAAAATAAACATACAACAAAATCATAATAATTAATACTAGATACTTATGAACATACTATACATATAATAAATATGTAAACGTTTTTAGTTGTGCGCTCATCACGTAAAATGTACTAAATCGATGTGGATAAGTTTAAATACATAATTGATATATTACTTAGGCTTTGTTTCATCGCAATCGGTTGACTACATCAAAAGATATATTACATTCATTGACTGTTAGGCGGTACGAAGTTCGCCGGGTCACTTAGGTATACATTAAAAATAGAATGTTGAATAACCGAAATATTTCACACATCCAAAAAAAAAAAAATCTTATATAAGTTTAAATTCAATAAAAAGATAAACAGAATCACATAATACGCAATAACAAAATAAACAACTTTCGCCTTTATAATATCAGTGTAATAATAATATAATAAAAGTGTAATACTCCAAGCTTCATTTATGGGCACGCCACAATTATGGCGGTAAGTCCCCTCTTTGAGGCGTGGTTGGAAAGACCTCACGGCGTCCTCACCTTCCGCATGACGCAGGTTCTCACCGAACATGGTAAGTTCGGAAAGTTCCTGCACCGGATTCGTGCGGAAGACACGCCCGGGTGTCGCCACTGTGTGGAACGCCCGGAGGACACGGTGGAGCACACGGTGGAGGTGTGCCCCGCTTGGGCCGAGCAACGCCGTGTCCTCGTGGGGGCGATCGGCGGCGGCGATCTCTCGCGCCGGGCGTTGGTACAGGCCATGGTTCGGAGCGAGGAGGAGTGGCAGGCGGTCGCCTCCTTCTGCGAAGCAGTAATGCTAGCAAAGGAGGCGGCCGATCGCGTGAGGCAAGGGTCCTCACGCCTCAATCGCCGCCGGGATTCCGATCCCGATTTCCGGCCACCGTAGGCGCGGGCTTGCGGACGGCGAGCAATGGGTGGCTCGCCGTCCGATCGTCCGGTAACCATCCGGACCGAGCCTAAGTCGTCGACGGCGCGTATTGTTCCACGCGCGCCTCAGGGAGATGTCAGCAAATCGTAGGGGCCCAGCAGGGTCGAAGCCTACTGGGGCCATGGGTAGTGTGAAAGCGAAACCCGGGGCCCTGGGACGAAGGCAAAGAAGGAAAAGGAGTGGGTTTTTAGTCAGTAAAAGTCTGACACTATCTCTCGCTCCGCCCAAGAGCGAGATTTGTCATAAGATGATTTTCCCACCTAAAAAAAAAAAAAAAAAAAGCTTCATTTAAAATTCTCAACTACTAAAAACTCCTGTCTTTTCGAAACACAGTAACATATGAGATCGATTCTCCACCGGCCACGACAATTGCCTTACATTTTTCATTAGGTATTTCTGCCTCACCCGACCTTCACCCTATTAACTACACACTGTTTGTGTGTCTAAAAGTATCTAAAGGTGTTTACAGTAACACATAATATCTGCTACCGACTGTAGATTAACTGAAATAGATGGAATACACTATGAATGTGTGTTTTGGTTTTATAATAAGCATTACATTGTTTACACCTCTACGGTCCGGACTGAGCGTTTTGCCTCGTCGTTTATTCCGCGTACATCAAAGGACTGAAACAATATGCCTGCTGCGGTCTTCCCGTCCGTTAAGTGTCTTCAAGGCTAGAGCGAATAGGCTCTTAATAAAGTAGTGCGCTTCACCATCAACGATTGCATCGCTGCTTACACTGCAGGTGAGATCGCAGTCAAGCACTAGTTTATATAATTTTAAAAAAAACTTAAGCATAGCCTAATTAACCTCAGGCTGCTAGGATTGTTTGAAAGAGTTACCATGACCCTGGAACGCACACGATGTTTATCAGTTGTCTAGTACTCATAGCACAAGCACTGCTCAGTTTGAGACCAGATGGCATTGTGTGATAGTTGTGGAATATTATTATTTCGTTTATTCATCATTATAACATATAAATTATATTTTTAAATATATCAATAAAAAATAAATTAAAGAACATTTAATTATTATTTCGTTATGATTTATTATATCTCAGAACCCTGGGGTCCTGGACCTTTGGAAGGCGTACGAGGACTCGAAACCAACTCGCAGAAGCCCCTTATACGCTTTTAATGGAATGTGGTACCAACCGGCGATTATTCCTGAATACTATGCTAGTGCATCCAAGGACAGCCCCGGTTAATTAGAAACTATTGTGACATATGGAAAACTGAGATAATAGGGCTATGGTATCTGTAGTCTTAAGTGGACTGGTTTCCAGAAACTATGTTAAGTCTATGGCCCCTGCCTAAACAATGTTATTAATTTCCATTGATAAATATTGATAATTATTATTATTATACATGTCACAGCTCAAAATAACACAAGATCGATACTAACCTGAAGGGACTATTATAATAAAGACGTGGGTTTAGTCTGTCATCAGACCAATTCTCGTAGGTGTCATTAAAGCTAGCTATTAATGCGTGTAGTTACATAGTTACATTGTAAGTGGGCTCCAACAAATTATAACCACCCTAGTCATTGTGTGGGTGTTGCAAGAGTGAGTGTGGGTGTTCTGAGCGATCTACCCGTACTAAGCCCGTGTGGTGGATTACGGCTCATTCCCTCTTTTGGAAAGGCCTGAGTCCCAGCAGGTTGAACATATAATGAGTTATGTGCGTTAATAGAGAAGAATTATGAAGAGCTTATGATGCGCTGACGTTGAGTAAATTGAAATCTTCTTTTTACTGTAATCGATCTGTTATGAGCAAAGGTCGGAATTAGATAGAGTTAAACGTGTATTTACACCGATTTCATGCAGCGAAAGAATAAAGTGGATATGCCTCAAATCCCGAGATTAATAAGAGCAGATTTTTTTTATGACACTATCAGAAATATAGCAGAAAAAATTTCTTTCTGCTTTAATGACGAGGAAGAGGAAGTGTATAAATTTGTTAACCTTACCTCAGTTGAAAATACTAATAAAAATTGTATGTTAATTATCTGTTTTATTTGTCTTATCTATCTCTGAGGTTTTTATTATTATTTATTTGTAATATTGTTGGCCACACGGGATTTTTCATTAGAAATCCCGGGAAGATCCATATTAATATCAACATTTCGATGCACGTACATGAATTACTACCTAATTCCGACTGGGTATGAGACGAAAGGTGTCTCCATCTAAGTTTCTTCTTTTTTTGCTGCCTGTTTTTAATTATGTATTTGACAATGAATGACAAATAATTTACAATCAAAAAGAAGGAAACAGAAAAATTGGTACAAAGGTAATGCTTTTTTCTGAAGAAATCTCATCCAGCATTTCGCAGACCGTATGAAAGGAGAGTTGAGAGACAGTAAGAAAAAAAGTACAAAAAAACTACAGTCAAACTTTCCTATTTATCCCTTAATTTATTTTTACAAAATTTTTGACAATTAACATGGGCTGGACGAGGATGACCTAGAAAGAGGTGCGAGGTGACCTAGACGCTTACCGCAAGGGTTCGAGGTAGTTCGGGATAATTTGGGGAACACTTTTGCCTAGCAGTGAGAAAAAATAGTCAAGAAATGTCAAGTTCAAAAATATCTCGATCCTGTATATATCGGGCGTCGTGAGTACTGATATCACTGCCCTAACGCACATCCTACTATGTAGTTCCGAACTATAGCGACCTTCCGTATCGAAGGTCAGTGTAATAATTCATAATAAGCTTGTTTATTAGTATACAGATCTTGTGACGAATCACAAATAAATGTTCACAGAAGCTTCATATACAAAATAAATAAACATACTACGATAAAAATAATAGTTTCCTAGCGTGAAATTTGCACTTCTCCCATTATAAATTTCTGGGGTACAATGCTGATACCACTGCAACCGGTACGTCCAGTCCCTGCATTTTAAATCTGTAATATCTTCGAAAATCATCATCTTCCTGCCCTTGTCCCGTGTTATTTGGGGTCGGCGCAACATGTTTTTTTCTTCCATTCTGCCCTGTCACTCGTCATGCTATCACTAACTTCCTTTTCTTTCATATCACTCTTCACACAATCCATCCATCTTTTCTTTGGTCTCCCTCTCCCTCTCCATCCACCCACATGTAAACTCATAACTCTTTTAATAACATGCGCTTCATCCTTCCTCTTCACATGACCATACCAAGACAAACGATTCCCTTTCAGTTTTTCAGTCACTGGCGCCACTTTAGAATATCTTCGAAAATATTAATTTAAATTACATGCTGTCAGAGAGAGTCATATTGATCTAAGTATATTATGTGCACAATGTATTTAAGGTACTTAATTGCATAATGCTGTATTGCTTAAAATCGCTTCGTAAATAAAGCAGCTATCTATCGGTGAAAAAATGTTAGCAATCGGACCAGTACCTTGTAATGTTCCCACTGCTGAAACTCAGGCCTACTCTCCAGGACAGGGAATGGGCCGTAATGTAGCACGCGGGCCCAGTGCGGGTTGGTTTCAGAGATTACCTCCTACAAACAAAAACAAACTACATCTTTATAATATTAGTGTAGATTAGTGTGATTACTTGAATATAATAAATTAATCAAAACATTCGTAGGTAGTTTTTTTTTCTTGCGAACCTTACAATACGACATCGTCAATTACAAAACAGAAATGCATTATAACCTCGCTTTCGAATTCACAAGCTCGAATTTACGTCGAGCGACGACTTCAAACAAACGTTTGAAATGACAGTTCAAGACAGGGTTGGTGATTGTTGTCTTTATGATATCAATGGATAGCGCCAAGGCGCACAGTATTCTGTCTTAAGGCGTATAGTCCCTTGCACATGTGGCCGGAGTTAAATGCACACATACTCGTACTGCCGCCTGCGCCCCGCTGACCTTTAAACCCATTTTCTTTGCGAAATAATTGATTGATTTACACAGTCTATGTATATTCTGAAGAACATTTAACCAGCAATTTTTTTTGTGTAAAAATATTTCTTAAGATTTTGATCTTTAGAAATATTTTTTTGCCGTTTGAAAGAAGTAGGGAAAACAAAAGACAAAATATCATGTCGTAATTTTTTTTTTGGAATAGTATTAGTCATAAGAAAAAATCATATGTAGATAATTTTGTAAATGAATTTATTTTTTTTTTTTTTTATTGACTTAGCCGTTACTGAGGCTTTAGAAAGTCTCTGTTTTATGGCACTGCACAAGAGCTAGGGCCTTAAGGTGAACGCATATTTATTCGAGCCGAACGCGTCGAACAAATTGAAAGAAAAGAATTCTAGAATTCCTTATATGAAATTCTATGAAACCCCGCAAACCTAACCGCGTCGAATCGTCCAATCTGGAAGGCCTCCAGAAATCCTAGACGAATTCGGATGCAACAAAGCACTGGCTTTTTAAGTTAATGTCATGAAACCACATTCTTGTTTCCCTTTGATGTATTTCACTTTAATAAAGCACTGACAATAAAAACCTCGTCAAGATCCATCACAATTCACATGTACTTTCAGTGCGACAGATGTAAAGGAAATAGAAACGATTTCTTCGGCACGATCGATTCTTTCGGTACAGCCCCCCTAGCTAAGTTACAATCTTATCGTTCGCGCTGAACGCTTCGAGTAGGCGACGCCTCCGATTCCTTTGTTCTGACGTCATCTCAACGCTCAGTCACGTGGTCCGAACAAAGGAATTGGAGGCGTGGCCTACTCGAAGCGTTTGGCGTGAACGATACGATTGTAAGAAGGCCTCGCACACATATCTGGTGTGCGAGGCCTTCTTGACTAAAATTCGTTCGGATAAGTGTGCGTTCACCTTTAAAGAGCGTGTGCGCAAGCTTGATGTCATCGGCCATATTATATGGACCACGTAGACCTTCTGTCAGTACATCTTCATTCAATATTATTATATTAATTGCCTCCAGTTGAGAACAACCGGCCTTATCGCCCATTAGCCATTATTATCAATATCTGTATTTACTTTAAACAAATAAATACGATAACCGGACTTCAAACTTGTATTGAGTGGTTTGTCCTAAATAATAATAAACAAATAAATTTATCAATTAGTGTGCGATTTCTTTGGAATTTTTTGAAGATTTCTAATCGTTAACTTGGACCGTAGGACGAAATTTGACGATCTATTTGAAATATTTTAAAATATAAAAGATTCCAAATAGGTCATCAAACTTAGCTGCAACGATCTATTTAAATTTTACTACTACTACACTGAGATCTTCAAGCAGCGCAAATAATGTAACTTTATCGGTAATTACAGTTTTGAGCCTTAGAGTCGAAACGCTTGGATCATGGCCTCATGGGGTCCAAGTGCGCGAGCTTGCGGACGACGAGAAATGAGTAGCTTGCCATCCGGCTGTCCAGTATGGACCGAGATCAAGTCATTAACGGCTCGTAGTGAGATGTCAGCAAAACCCTAGAGGCCCAATAGGGCCACAATTTTTGAAATAGGTACCGTAATCCTGGAACGCAAAGTGCAACTGAAGGACACAGGTGGGTTTTAGTTAGAAAAAGTCCAGCGCGCATGCAATGGTCGCAACCCATCAACGACAACGTCATGCGCTCATATTACTTGACTACAGAGGGAGGAAACAACCTGACCGCGTAGTGTTCGGATGCTCTCTTTGATTCCAGTGCTTGAGCCAACCTTCAACGTTTCGACTCAACGACTGTCGGATCAGGTGCGGGTCATCCAGCTTAATCATATATTGGACGATACTGTACTTGATCGCATTCAAACAGTCATGTCTTAAAAGTACCCTACCTTTCAGACAGCATAATTCAGCTAATCATTGACTGGCCTTTTCAGCATGATTCTTCAATTGTAGAAGCCATTAGAATTTTCCAGCCTTGCACTGCATTCATAATGGAGACCCAGATCGATAGACCACGAATAGCTCCACCTTTACCCGTGATTGACGTAAACGATTAAGGGATTGTACCTATCAGGTCTTCGATACTTCCTCCATTAGCTGATAATAATATATTATTCTGGCTTCTCTCACTCATTCGTTCACTCTGACGTATTGTCAGGGCTATATTTAGGAACAAATGATCGGAGATATGTTATGCAAGTCTTGCGTATGAATACGAAATGCGATTTTAAGGTCGGGAGTTCAGATTGTAAACTAATGAACGATTGACATAAATTCACTCCTGTTGTCTAATATTATTGTGTAATATTTAAAATACTGATTTCTTTGAAACTTTTTCTTGGATGATGCGAGAGGTAGTGTCAGATTTTTACTGTTATTTCCGTTACCTTAAGCCGCCCATGTTACTTTAATTTTGAGCATCAACCGTCTCTTCTTCTGTAATTAACTTAAATTCATCTTAGCCTAATTAAACTATGATATTTGCTCTGCTGAGACACAGATCTCCGTTTTATGTTAGGGAATGGGCTATAATCTAGTCAGCGGGCCTAATTTAGGTTTGTAGATGACACATAAAATCATTTTTATTTTTTTAATTGATATAAACTAGTGCTTGACTGCGATCCCACCTGATGGTAAGTAGTAATGCAATCGTTGATGGTGAGACGCACTAAATTATTGAGAGCCTATGCCTATAGCCTCACTCTAGCCTTGAAGAGACCCAAATTATAATCGGACGGGAAACCGCAGCAGGCAAATTATTCCAGTCCCTCGATGTACGCGGTATAAATGACGAGGCGAAACGCTTGGTAAGGGTGGATACTCGCCGTTTGTCGGCTTGTCTGATGGTAGAAATGAGATGGAGGAATCAAGTCATGCAATTCCTGCGCACACTCTCCAAAATGCATCCTGTAAAACACCAAAAGGCTGGCTACCTTACGTCTGTGCCCAAAACTTTGTAGATTGGAATTAACCAGATCTGGATCAACAATTAGCCTCTTTGCACGCCTTTCCACCGAGTCCAAAGCTGCCAGGTGGCATTTTGCAGCACCAGCCCATATGTGGCTGCAGTACTCCACACACGAACGAAATTTGATAATAATTTATTTAACATACACAGATTAGACAGTTGTTTAAACATTATTGCATCAACTTGGAAAGTCCCAAACTAGCCGCAACCTGAATCATAATGACTCAAATATTAAACAGAAATCTGTTTAATGTTTGGGTCATTAAACAGAGATTAATCAAAAATCGAAAATATGTCTCAATTATGTTCCATAATTGAGACATATTTTCGATTTTTAATAAGACGTCGTTGCCTCACGATGTTTTCCCTCTTCAAAACCGTGCGGAGCAGAATTGGCGAAATAAAATCTTTATCATCAAACATAGAAAGCTTATTTTTTGAGATCGGATATCTTCAAATAACTCCTTCTGCTCTGGATAGCGTAAGAGTGTCAGACTTAGACTGACTAAAACCCACTCCTGTTCCTTCTTTGCTTTTATTCCAGGGCCCCGAGGTTCACTTTCACTTAACCCATGGCCCCAGAAGTTTCGTTTGAGAGCTGCGGTAGGTAACTTTTTCGAGCAATGCCATTAAACAGATAACATTTTACACAAAACAGTACAAGAGTGACGTCTTTTTCGGTGAAATTTATGCAAAAATCCTGAAAAAACCAAATCAAATTATTCAGTGTTCAACAAAAACATTCCCAGAAGATTAGAGAAAATAAGAGCACACCAATGCCTCTTCAAAACACGCTGAAGTTTAATATTGGCAAAGATACAAGAATCCCACTATTAACCAATAACGATCGGTAAGCCATACGGAATTTGGCAAAATTGCCTCTTCCATTTATTTACATATAAAAACTAAAGTCACTCAGGGACACCTCCAACCACTTTCCCAAATTATTTTCCGTACCGCTTCCCCGTTTTACCTCGCTGTTTAAACGTCACGAACACGAATTAATATTCGTTATTTTAGGTCACCGGTGTACTATGGATATAAGAAGGATAGCAGATATTTCCGTCGCATCAAACCTGGATAATATTTGGGCCGCAATGTCCACCCCCCCCCTGATTTCGCGTGCCATGGCCACCGTTATGCACGAATCGAGGGAGTGCCTGTGTTTTTCGTGACCTGTGCCGTGTGACAGATTGTTTAGAAGGCCTACTTAGCTGAATGTCTGCGCGTAATGATTTGACACCGTTCATGTTAAATGTCAGTAACAATGAATCAGAGAATGATGGCTTTGAGGCCATCTTTTCAAAAGATTACGTAGTAAAAGTTGCTGTTCACCAAACTTTGCTGCTCCATTTTATTTTTACGCCTTTCTTTTATTATGGCCACATTCCTGTGGCAACCTCATTCAAGTCCTACCCACGATGGCAATAAGGTCGTCTGCATTTTTTTTGACCGAACGATTTCTGCGTAGAGCCTCCGGCAGAAGGCGCATGGACCTCCTAGATTGGGTAGGGGCCGCTTGCTGCCCGCTTCGGAACATTCCAGTTTGTATGCAATAAATATTCTATACTCCATCTCGTTTAACTCTTCAATTCCCATAAGTGACAGAAGAGCTGATAAGATGGAGTATTTAGTCATAAATAGACGACCCTGGCGAAATGGACACGAAAATATTTGTTGAATAAATCCAACGTAAGCGGTTCAACGTAACGTAGCGTAAATAAGTGGCTGCGGGAATCCGATGGATGCGAAAGGTTCATTGTGGCGACACTTGGGGGAGGCCTATGTCCAACAGTGCACGTCTTCCGGCTGAAATTATGATAAAGTAGTTAGAGGGTTAATGTACAAATGGCAATGTAATGGTCGCTTAATATGCCTTTTCCTACCTTTAGATCAAAAGTTGTTCAATATTGGATTTCTGTCCTCTCTGACTGCGAGCAAACTATTGATTGCACTCGGCTCGGCTTGTATTTAATTCAAACGTTCCTACTGATTTATAAATACCTTTTGTGAAGGCTAGCTCATTAACGATTGATCGTTCTACTTAGGTGAAGGTCTAGACGGTTTTATGGGTAATTAATTTTGATTAGTTCACCTTTTCTACAAGCTTTTATTTAACTTCCAATTTTTGTATGTATGTGTAGGTAATTTTGCAAATGGATTTTGAATCACTTACTACGAACCGATTGACCTAACGACGCCAGTATTGGTGCAGTGGTTCAGCTATTGACTGCTGCCGGTCTACGGTACCTTGAAGCTGTGAAAAAATCAAACTTCTGAGTAAAGAAAAATAAGATACGACCGTTTATGTCGCAAAAAACGTATTCTTCGACACTCTCAAGGAAATCAAAACTCATAGGGTACTTCCCGTTGACCTAGAATTCTGACATTTGGCATGAAGCAAGGTCTCCTAGCACAAGTTCAAGAAAAAATCTGAAAAATGTAAATTTATAGTTACGTCACAAAAAATGCGATTCGGAAATTGAACTGTTTTTATAGGTAAGTTTGTACGGAACCCTCAGTGCGCGAGTCCGACTCGCACTGCCGGGTTATTTATAATATGGACAGGCTAGCTCGTTTGACCACTATCTCACCTGATGGTAAGCGATGATGTGGCCGACGATGGAGCACGCTTGCCAAGAAGTAACCTATTCACTCTTGACTTAAAGACCCCTAGGTTATAGCTACCAGGAAACACAGACAGGCACAAGAGGTATTCGTGAGTATTCTGTTAACAACAAGTTAGAGCATAATATTGACAGCGGCAAAACCCCAGTTTACAAACCTTCAACTTACATTATTGTAACACTCTCATAACAAAATAAACACACCCTTTATCGATAAAAATAATGAAAATATGATGGCTGCGGAAACATTCCAGGCTATTTTTATGTTATTGGAAGACAAACATGCCGATGACCTACGTTTTGTGAAGGGGTCACAGCCATTTATAAGCATTTGTGAAGCAAGTATTGTGGATAAGGTTAGCGCTGGCTTTATGTGGGGGACAACCGCCGCGGTCAGCCGCCGCGATTCTCGATAAGCTTTTTTTTTTATTCTTGATAGGTTTGCGCTTGACCGCTATCTCACCTGATGGAAAGCGACGATGGAGCGAGCTTATCTAGAAGTAACCTATTCACTCTTGACTTAAAGATTCCCGGGTTGTAGCCATCAGGAAACACAGATTCCGGCAAGGAATTCCACTCCTTAGCTGTACGCACAATGTACTTGTTCCCAAAACGTTTCGTACGTATGTTGCTGAAATTGATAAAAACTGCAGCTGTGTACATTTGTTTGTTTGTTGTTTTATTATCTAACGCGTGTTTACTTTGACTAACGTGCAAGAGCAATCATGCAAGATTCTAAGTTTGTCTTTTGTTTTTGTATGATGAACTTACGCATATTTATTTCGATCACAAGAATTTTGTCAAGTTGTCATAAATACAGTTACTCACAAACTTTCGAACTATAAACATGGTGAGTAAACGAATATCTTGGCAAACACTTATATTATTAAATAGTAAAATATCTTTTTTTCTTTCCATTTAACAACCACTTTGTATAACTTCAAAAAATGATAGATTTTACACTGTATCGCTGTAAATATTTAAAAAAAAACTTAGTAAGTTAATCTTTACGGACTTATTATTTGTGACCCGCCCGCGTAGACAGCAAAACATAATTTATATAATATCATTATAAATTATGGGCTATATATTATTCTCGTATATAAGCTTACACCACCTACTTTAAAGTTTCATCATAATCCGTTTAGTAGTTTTTGCATGGGAGAGTAACAAACATCCATCCATGCATCCTAACATACCTGACAAACTTTCACATTTATGATATAGATATCATCGTTAGATATATAAAAGGGCTAAAGCTAAAGGAATCACTCACCCGGGGCGTTTAGATGGTAGAGCCGGCAGTGGTAACCTTAGATACACAGGTAAATGTTTCAACCAGCACTCTGACATCTAGACTAAACATCTAGACATATATATAGACTTTTGAGCAAAAGCATCCTGTGTGTTATGTGTGTCTTAAATAAATAATAAGGAAATTATGTCATGGAAATGAGCACGGCACAGTTCTGGAATAGTACATATTTTTTTAGGTGTGAAATCATCCAATGAATTGTCGCGCTCTAGGGTAGAGCGAGAGGACTTGTCAGACTTTACTGACTGTAACCCACTCCTATGTTCCTTGTTGCGTTCCAGCACCCTGGGTTTTCCTTACAGAAGCGAACATATGGCCCCAGTAGGGTTAGACCCTAACCCTTCGGTTTTCCTGACATCTCCTTGAGGCGGAACAAAACGCGCCGTCAACGACTAGGACTCTGTCCGGGCGGTTACCGGACTGCCAGATGGCGAGCTACCCTATGTTTGCCGTCCGCAAGTCCGCCTACGGTGGCTGGAAATTGGGGTCACAACATGACTATTAAAAATTCAACTGATTATAAAATGTTACAGTATAACAGCATTCTATAATACTAAAAGCCATCCTTTCCATATAATGTATGTCAAGTATGGGTTTGGCATGGAAACGGTGGGTTAGGGATGATGTGGACACAAGGTCCGATTCAACCGAACGGTTCTAGAGTGGAGACTACGAAAAAAATGAAGTCCTAAATATGAGTAAGGCAGTCTTAGAGATCACTATAGAGATTAGATTAGATATCTTTGCAGAGCTAAAGATTTTGTAGTCATAAGATCTTTCAAAAGTGGACAGCAGAAGAAATTCTTTAAATTAAGTGACAAATTAAGGTGGCAGCAGGCATATTGCTCGCTGACCGATGAGGCCGAAAGATTCTAGAGTGGCAACCACGTACCGGATGACGCAGCATTCGAAGGCCAGTACCGGTGGACCGACGACCTGGTGAGGATCGCGGGAATCCAATGGATACTAGACTTGGGGGAGGCCTATGTCAGTAGTGGACGTCTTTCGACTGAAATGATGATAATGATGAATTTACTGTAAGAAATCTATATAAATAAAAGCGAAATACCACTCACTGATTAATCACGATATCTCAGAAACTATAACACCTACAAACTTAAAATTGGGCACGTAGGTTCTTTATAGGGTGTAGACATCCGCTAAGAGCGGATTTTACGAAACTCCACCCCTAAGGGGGTAAAACGGGGATTGGAAGTTTGTATGGAGAAACCTACTTTTACGCGGATGAAACCACTGGCAAAAGCTAGCAAGCTAGTAAAATGTATGTGGCGTGAACATTTTACTTTTATATTTTTTTCCAACACAGCTGTAGTGTAGTATCATTAGGTCAAACAACATACGGGTTATCGGTAGCGATAATACTCAATACGTAGCTGATAAGTATTATAAGAGTAATTACAATTATTGTGTAATATCATTACTTACATATATACTTGTCACATATAATCATTACATATAATATATATCGACGGTTGAAAGGCTAATTGATCTAAGCGACATTTTTTCAAAAAAAATTGAAACCAGACTCAAACGACGGAGAAAAATTTGCTGATTCCGAATATGTATACTCAATATTGGAAAAAATGTCGTTTAGATCAATTAGCCTTTCAACCGTCGATATTTTTCATGACTGACTTCTTGGTCTAATGGTTAGTGGCCTGGACTACTATGCTGGAGGTCGTGGGTTCGATTCCCACCCAAGGCAAATGTTTGTGTGATAAGCATGTTCATTTGTTCTGTGTCTGAGTGTAATTTAACTATGATATATGTATGTATAGAGCAGTGGTGGCCGAGTGGTAACGGCCCCGACTTACGAGTTGTAGGACGCGGATTCAAACCCAGCCAGGCGCATTACTTTGTGTAATTTATTTCATCACCACTGCTCTCAAAACGGTGAAGGAAAACCTCGTGAGGAAACCGACATGTCCTAGAACCAAAAAATTCGAAGACATGTGACATTCACCAACCCGCATTGGGCCTGCCTGGTGGATTACGGCCCATTCCCTCTCCTAGAGAGAAGGCCTGAGTCCCAACAGTGGGAACATTAAAAGGCTAATTATGCTATGCTATGCTATAAGTATGTTTATCAGTTATCTAGTACTCATAGCTCAAACTCTGCTTAGTTTGGGACTAGATGGCGTCGTGTAAAAGTAGTAAAACAAAATAATAATAAAAAAATAGTGTATTATTTTTTTATTATATTGTTTTTACAACAGGTTTTGGTGTAAATTTCTATGTACCACTGATAAACTTTTTTTAGATCACTTTTGGCCCAGCGGTAACGGCTCCGACTTACGAGCCGCTCGTAGGTTTGAAGTTCGAATATAATCACCACTGCTCTCAAAACGGTGAGGGAAAACGTCGTAAGCAAACCTGCTATCCTAGAAGCAAAAGTTCGAAGACATATTGTGACATCCACCAAACCGCACTGGGCACGCGTGGTGGATTACGGCCCATACCCTCTCCTAGAGAATAACCTGAGTCCCAGCAATGGGAACATTATAAGGCTGTTTATGCTTATATATGCTAAACTTTTTTATTACGCTCAGTGTGAATGTTTAACTGAAAATCTCTTAACGATAGCTGTATGTTTTTTTTATCGGATTAGCCATCATCATTTCAAACGAAAAATGTTCACTTCTATATATTAGTTAAGTCACATACTGCAGATTCCCGCAGCTTTCATCAGGTCATCAGTTCACGTTGAGAGATGCATTGGTTCTATTAATCACCGAGATTACCTTTTTAAACTTGTAATCGAACATTTTTCACTATATAATATACCTATCTATAGATACTAATATAATAAATAGAAAAGAGTTGTATTTTTAGTTTTTTTTTGGTTTTGTTTGTAATGAATAAACTCACGAACTACCACAGATAGATTTTCATTTTTTTTTTTCCCCAGCATCTTTGTCACTGACTAACATAGGACATATAATTGTCGGTGAAGTCAATAGTACGAAAGCTTGAGAACGAATGAACGAGATAGGTGAAAAGTGACACATGTCACTTTGACAGAATTCAACAGTTTGTGATTGTTGCATCTTTTAGTTTAGTCATTAAGTACATATATTTAGTTGAGACCATTTGGATTCCAAACTAGGCAAGAAATGCCTGTATTTTGGAAGTCCATTGATTCCTCCTAAATCACAATGCTTATTCCAATTTATAACATAAATATATATTATTACATGCTGGCTCTTATACTTGGACTATCTATCCTTATAGTAGGTATTCTTTGAAACCGTAAACCACGATGAAGCTACTTTACAACAGCGAGAAGATCTCCAGTCGCTTCATATGTTAAGTCCTGTAACCACTTACTAATGCTGGATTTTAAATGAAATTTAGTAAAGGTGTAAATATTTAATTTTTAGTTTATTCTATTGTAGAGGCGTGAGCTTTAAATTGGCGACTTGCAAATGCTGTTCGACACCGAAAATGAGAATCAAAATGGCGGGTGTAACATAACGAATTAAATTATATCTACAAATTACCAAATAAATGTCCTTAAAATATACTATGTAGAGGTACAGATTTTTTAGAGGTAGGTACTAAATAGTACATTAATACAGTAATTGAATAGAGTCAAAATGGTGGGTGTACCATAATACCCGCCATTTTGACTCTCAAATTAAACCTAACCAAAGAGTATTACCATACATACATAAATTACATACCCATGCATTAAAAAACTCAATCACGTAGTTCTAAGTGTTTCTTAAGTAATAAACATCCCTAAACAGTCATAAGCACAGATCACATGTTACATTGTCTGCATATATTATAAACATTTACGTTGTTACGTATAAATACATCCGCTACGCATTTACTTGTTTCCTCCATTCGCAGAACTAGCTTAGAAGTCAAAGTCAAAGTCAAAGTCAAAAATTTTTATTTCACATAGGCCTACATGGGCACTTATAAAACGTCCTATGGAGAAGAACCGGCAAGAAACTCCATGGTTACTCTTTAAAAAAAATGATTGTTTACAATATTTTCATATTACAGTATTAATAGACATTATGTAAGAACAGTGTAGACCAGTCGATATTGTACCCAAAAGCACAATAAAAATAATCATATTAAAAAAAAAAAGTGAGTTGTAATAGGAAGTAACCTAAGAATTCGCGAAGTCCACGGTGTTCTCACATTCACATTAAAAAAAAAGAAGCTATATAAAAAAAAAAAACAAGAACAATAAGTAATTACAATAAATGACATGTCAACAAAAAGATAGATATCATCTTCGCTTCAGTTTTCTCACACCTTCGTTACTGTCTTGCAAAGAAATGGTCACACTTGTTGTAGTACACTACTAGTTGTAAACGATTGGTCATCTAAACTCTTAACTTAAGATGTTAGCAACTGTAGGGACCCAGCAGGGTCGAAGCCTATTGGGGCCAAGGGTCTGATTCTGAAAGGAAGACTCGACCCTGGTACGAAAGGCAACGAATGAACAGGAGTGGGTTTTTAGTCAGTAAAAGTCTGACACTATCTCGCGCTCCACCCAAGAGCGGGGGATGTCATAAGATGATTTTCCAAACGAAAAAAAATCTCTTAACTTATCTTATATTTTTTTTATTAGCAATATTGGTAATTATTAAGTGACGTGATGGCCCTATGGTTAAAGCACCCGCCACTCATGCACGAGGTTGCGGGTTCGAAAGCGGGCAAGTACCAATGTGAATTTTCAATTCATATGTACTTTTCTAAGTTTATCTAGGATATTATTGACACCCTGTGCCTCAGAAAGCACGTAAAGCGGTTGATCCCGGTTGTTATTTGCAAATCTTTGACAGTCCTTACAAGTAGTTGGACGCCAGAAAGTCTGACCATCAGTCTATCCAAGAAGTATTGTGTTACCCAGTAACTGGTTTGTGGAGGTCTGATAGGCAGTCGCTCCATGCAAACACAGGTATTCAGCCGCAACCGGCTGGGCTGCAAGCCGACCCCATGATAGTTGGGAAAAAGCTAGGGAGATGATAAATTTGGTAATTATTATTATTAATAATATAATTAAAATCAACAACGAATTATAAGTCATAGATCTGTCCAGCCACCGTAGGCGCTGGCTTGCGAACGGCGAGCAATGGGTAGCTCGCCGTCCGACCGTCCGGTAACCGTCCTTACCGAGCCCAAGTTGTCGATGGCGCGTAGTGTTCCACACGCGCCTCAAGGAGATGTCAGCAAAACCGAAGGGGCCCAGCAGGGTCGAAGCCTACTGGGGCCCTGAAACGAAGGCAAAGAAGGAACAAGAGTGGGTTTTAGTCAGTAAAAGTTTGGCAATGCCTTCCGCCCCACTCAAGGGCGGGAGAAGTCATTAGATGATTTCCCACGTAAAAAAAAAGTCTTGGATCTGTAAATATTATAAAGACATAAGCCCACGTAGACTAAGTCCCACAAACTCATGACCCATTCCATTGTGCCCAGTTATACAAAGAATTATTGTTTTTAATTAAAACGACAGCGACTACTTCACGTTGCATCGCACATTGTAATGTGTTATCAAGATACATCTTGTTGACCACATATATTAAAGTCATACAATGCTAGAGTAAGTAGAATTTATGTGATATAGGTTTAATAGTTTTGTCCTTGAAAGGTTATACAGAATATTTTGGAATTATCCGTGATTGGAATAGTAAATTTTGATACAAGTGCAGAAAGAACATCGGCCAAGTCATTGTGACCGAGGAGAAATTCGCACGAGCCGTAGGCGAGCGTGTTATGGACCCGAGGCCTGCGGTGATTTGCACGTGTATCAAACGACTTTTTCAATACACTTACGAAGAATAGTACATGCTGTGACAAATTTGCACGTGTGTAAAACGACGTTTTTCAATACACTTACGATTCGTGGGAGTTGTTGGTTTTTTTACAATAAAATTGTGGCGGTGGTGAGCACCCGCACTTTTCTGCACTAGTGCAGAAAACTGTCCGTTGCGTGCCTAAAACCGGTGGGATAAGAGCGGTTTGAAGAAAAACATCGTGATAAATTATATTTATTTTGCAAATAAGTTTAAAAAAAGACACCGAAACAAACTCAGGGGTCTTTTTTAAAGTCCATACAGTAAATATGTAATGTTCAAATCACATGAGAACCATGCAGACTGGTCTGAGATGGTCCGATGGTGAAGAAACTAGTATGTCCTAGAACCAAAAAATTCGTAGAAATGTGACATCTACCAATCCGCACTGATCCCACATGTTGGATTACGACTGTATCCCTATACTAGAGAGGCGGCCTGACTCCCAGCAGTGGGAACATTATAAAGCATTATAACATTACGGAAATGTCACATGGTCAATCTTAAACATCTTGATCTTTTGACCATAGTTACTATGGTCAAGAGATGACAACAGAGAGCTTAGCGAAGTTGATAATCTACAATCGTTAACTCTAGTAGAAAACTTCAAACTTCAATAAAAAACTTCACGTGGTCACAACAAAGGAATCGGAGGCGTTACTGACTGTAGAAAGAGATTCGAAACGAAACGGTCGTAACTTGGCTAGGCCTGCTATTATCACTCATAGAACGATACTAGTATGCTCCATCGTCGACCACATCAATAATAATAAAAACTTCGATTGTATGAATACTGTGTACAGTAAAATTCAAGCTAGACAATATGAATCATGCACTTTCGTTATTTTACCAGACAGGCTATAAAACACTCTCATCTTACTTTCTTAATTCATCAACTTTGTTCATAAAATCTTTATACTCGTACAACGCGAGATTTTAATTACATCAAACTATAATATTACCTTTATCTTGGTTACCTTCCGAATTTCTGTGTTTCTTATTCTATCTCTCAGTTTTATATTTCGGAAGGTAACCAAGATAAAGGATGATCTACATTTCTCTCAAAGTCTGAAGTGGAGGTGGGCTGGTCATGTGGCGAGATATGATGACAGTCGATGGACAATCATAGTCACGAAATGGAAGGGACCGTTTGGCGTTAGAAAGAGAGGTCGCCCGTGCGCCCGGTGGAAAGGCGAGATTGCGGCCTACGTAGGAAGTAACTGGATGACTACCCCCAAAAACAGGCAAAAATGGAATTCTTTGGAAGCCTCCTCCAAAGAATCCATTTTTGCCTGTTTTTTTACCGAGCCCCCGTCAGGGTAAAAGCCTCCTCCAAAGAATTCCACAAATTAAATAAGCTTAATATTTTATAATTACTATTTCAATAATTATCTTAATTATCTTACTATAAAATTATCTAAATTTTTGCAATAATTGATAATGTAATTTATTTATTTTTTGTGGAATTAATAAAGCTATTTTATTAGTTTTATAATATTACCTTTATTATAATCAAACTTAATATTATTATGTAGGTGAAAGTTTGTGTGAACGTTTGTTACTTCTTTTTGTGAACGGATTTGCATAATAGGATATAGGACACATTCCAGCATCAATTTTCCGCTCCTGCTTTGTGCGGAACAAGATGGAGTGTAAAATTTTTAAAACCGTAGGGGCCCAGCAGGGTCGAAGCCTACTGGGGCCAAGGGTCTGATTCTGAAAGGAAGACTCGACCCTGGTACGAAAGGCAAAGAAGAAATAGGAGTGGGTTTTTAGTCAGTAAAAGCCTGAAACAATCTTTCGCTCCGCCCAAGAGCGGGGGATGTCATTGGATGATTATCCCGTCGAAAAAAAAAATCTACCTTCAAATATTTGGTACCTCTATTAACAACGAGAAAACGCGTGAAGAAAGTGACTAAACTTTCTAACGTCAAGATGTCTGGACCATTTTTTTTTTTCATAGTTTCAGACAACACAGCTAACAGTTATAAAGTTAGAGATACACTAGAGAAAGTATGTAACTAGCAGTTTAACAACGATTACTTCATAATTATCAACGATCGGGATAAGAAAACAAAATGGCGCTCGATACAATAATAACGCTTATTATGACAAGAGGGGTTCACTTAGAAAACAATACGTGTGTGTTTTACTTAAACTTGTAGTTTAACTTTCAACAAAGGTATTGTTAGATAGGTCCCTGACGAAGGTATGTGGTAATATGTTATTAATAATAAATAACGTTATGATAACTTAACGTAAGGGTTGCTGAAGAATGGGCTGCGGGAAAGCCACATAAATGAACATGGTTTTTTGTTTGAGTTTAGAAATAATCCAATTGTTTTTTTCTTCTCCAGGGCAGACACTGGTGAAATTTACCTAAAAGTTGGTCAATATTATATGAAGTACGTTTTCACCTATATATTGCTTTAGTTTATCTAAAATAATGATTTAAGTATTTATTATATTAAATAAAGCTGTATTGATACTATATTTAAACGAAAATTAAAAAAAAAAAATAATTTAAAAAATCACGTTTGTTGTATGGGAGCCCCATTAAATATTTATTTTACAAATAACTTCTTCCTTTCTGGGTGAAGCGAAAAGGAGTGTCACACTTTTACAGACTAAAATCCACCTATGTATGTTGTTTCAGTTGCCTTTTGCGATCTAGGGCCGCAGTGACCAATTCCTCAGCCTTGAAGGATTATGATGAGATGAGATATAAAACTCCGTTGACCAAATTCAATAGACACACACTAGTGCCCAGTAAGCAGATTGTGCAATACTCAATGAATGGCCGAGCTACAACGATGTCGTGAAATGGGAAGTGGCCCATTGTGACATGAATAGAGGTAGCTCAATCACTATCACGTTGAGACCTGAATTCATCTATCAATGTGATAATGCGGATCACGTAACTCAGAAATAAGATGGCTGACATACGAGTGTATTTTTATTTTTTTTAAATAAAATAAATAAATTTAATTTATTTATGCACCGGAAAACGCAGCGTTGGAGGGCCTCCCACAAGGTGGAATGCGATATCGTAAGAACCCATCAGGGTCGAAGCCTACTGGGGCCACGGGTAGTATGAAAGTGAAACCCGGGGCCCGGCGACGAAGGCAAAGAAGGAATAGGAGTGGGTTTTTAGTCAGTAAAAGTCTGTCACTATCTCCCGATCCGCCCTATAGCGGGATTTGTCATTACATGATTTTCCCACCTAAAAAAAAAGGTGGAAAGCAATGAATGCGAGACGCACAGGACCGTTCGTTGTGGCGAAACTTGGGGAAGGCTTATGTCCAACTGTGGACGTTCTTCGGCTGAAATTATGATGATGATGATGATGATGATGATTCTATGACTCCTGATTACACATAACACAGAACATAACACTAGCAAATCAACAACATTGAAATATTTCACACACACAGCCTCGTAATTCGGTGACGCTTCTACTGGGGCACTTTTTTTTAAGGTAGGAAATCTTCGAATGACTTCTCGCGCTCTAGGGCGGAGCGCAAGAGCGTGTCATACTTTTACTGACTAAAACCAGACCTGCGTTCTGTCTTTGCCTTGCGTTCCAGGACCCCGGGGTTTACCTTTCGGAAGTCAACCCATGGACCACTGAGCCATAGTGATGGCTCAGTGGCATCAATCATGTCAGGCTCACCAATTCACAACGCGGGATTTTAATCACATCACACTATAATATTATATTATAATAAAACTTAATATTATGTAGGCGAAAGCTAGTGTGAATGTTTGTTACTTCTTTTTGTTCAAACAGATAAACGGATTTGGATGAGGTAGAATGGCAAATAGGACACATTTCAGCATCAATTTTTCGCTCCTGCTCTGGGCGGAGCGAGATGGAGTGTCAAATGTTTACTAACTTAAAGCGGGAACTACATTATACGCTTTATTTGTACGTAGAGTCGCGTTGCGTCTTAGTTGTTATTAATCTACCGAAACACTTTTTATTTCTATTAGAAGTGGTCGTTAAAAAATACGAGAGGATTCCTACATCCAACTCGAACAGATCCACCAAACATTATAGCCTCTTCTGCTCAAATAATCCAGCACACGACACCGATATTAAAGAGAAAGCTATAAAACAAGAGGAGCTAACCATAACGTTTACGTTCGCATTATTCGTCGAGGCGTGCCTCCAATAAAATGCAGATAAATTGTAATTGATCGCCGATATTCGGCTATATTATGATGTTCAGGAACCTTGACGTTAGCACGGTTATTGTTAATTCATATCTGCTGGTGGCAGAGGTGGTTCCTAGTGGCCCCGAACTAGTAGTTTATGCGTTGAAACTTTCAGGTATATGAAATTTAAAAAAATAAAGTAATATTTTAAAAAGTAAACAAAACCGATATAAAAGTTTCGGATAAAAGTCAAATCTTATGCATTTTACTTTTATAATTTTAAAATACTAATATCTGTAACCGAAACTATCCAAAACTAACGGATAATCCGAAATAATCGGTATAATATTATTATACCGACACCGACCTGCATCGAACAAGGCAGTATCACGTATTACAGTCCAAACAAAATTCAAACATAGCACTATCACTTTTTGGTTCATTTTTAAATATGACTAAATTAATGTTACAACCTTTTTCGTTGCGAGTGTCGTATTATTCCTATATCCGTATCCAAATGCGAAATTTCATATCCATAAAATCCCTGGTTCAAACCCAGGCAGGCGCTTTATTTTGTGTAGTTGATTCCATCACCACTCACTGCTCTCAAAACGGTGAAGGAATCCTTTGTGAGGAAACCGGCATGTCCTAGAACCAAAAACATTTGAAGACTTGTGACATTCACCAACCCGCAGTGGGCCCCACGTGTGTCCCATTCCTTTTCTTAGAGGGGAGGCATTTTATTAAATAAAATAAAAATATATAATTTATTTCGAAAACCAGTCCATATACATTGAATTGAAAACAATTAAATTAAAATAAATACACAAAATTATTAAATTAAATATGTTACATCTTAGCCTAAATTTGGTTTTTTATTCGGAGTGCTCAACTTGCAGCCTGGTCCAGTACCACATTATCGGCGAACAACTGAAGGTACTGCCTCGTATGCGGCGCATTAAGAACTCTTGCGAATAATCGCAGAAAAACCATCTTATTGCGTCCACAAACATACCCGACGCACTACAATAGCGAGGCAGCTTCATCAGCGCCCTGAAAGCATTATTATATAAGATACGCAGGGTGTTATACGATTTTTTCGTATGCTTGACCCATAGGTTGAACGTGTAAAACGATCTACCCTTGGTTGAGAAGTCATCAAATAATTTCTGCCGCTCTTTACAGAGCGAAAGGTATCAGACTTTTACTGACTAAAACGTGTTTTCAAATAATAAATTGGCCCATCGTGAATACGAGTGCCTACAACATCGATATATATGTACTACGCCTACAATATGATGCTACCAATCAAACGTTTCTACTAAATAGTCAATAAACCTAATTGAGGAGTAGTAAGTACTGCTACTAAGTGGAGAAGCACTAATGATTCTAAAACCTTGATATCTACATATAAAGGACAAGCCAAGGGCAAGGCTGTATTCATTTTGGTTGGTGCAATGGTTGAGCCAATGGCTGTGTTGAGCAAATATTTGTATGGTTCACAGATCGTAGTTGTTCTGAATCTAGGAGTCTTGTGTATGTAAGTTTACATGTTTTTCAACGCACCCACGAAACAGCACTGATTTCTGGTATGTGGCGAAGTTAAAAAAAAAATGCGTTTATTTTTGCATAAATCTCTACTTAACATAAAACAAAGTCACTATCCGCGTCTGTCTTTTATTTATATTTTATTTTCTCCCACAGTTAAACCCCCATGTGAACGACTTCCAACGCCGATACGTCAGTGAAGTCCGGCGCTGCAGTGAAATGGAACGCAAGCTACGATGGGTGGCCGGTGAGCTGCCGGAACCTCCTCCTCCACCGAAACCAGATCGCTGTAGCTTGAGCCCAAGGGAGATTAACATACTGGAGGTAGGTGGGTCTATGAGTGTCCATGAGCGAGTGAGACAAAATGCAAGCTGCGACGGTTGGTAGATGAGCTCACAGTGCCACCTCGAAAACCGATCCGCTGCAGCTTGAGTCCCAAGGAGATTAACAAATTGGAGGTAGGTTGGTCTTTGAGTGTCCATGAGCGAGTGAGACAGAATGCAAGCTGCGTCGGGTGGTAGATGAGCTCACAGTACCACCTCGAAAACCGATCCGCTGCAGCTTGAGCCCCAAGGAGATTAACATACTGGAGCTAGGTGGGTCATTGAGTGTCCATGAGTGAGTGAGACAGAATGCAAGCTGCGGCAGATGGTAGGAGAGCTCACAGAACCACCTCAGGGAGATTAACATATTAGATACAAATTATTATTATTATTATTTTGAGGTGGAATCATCTAATAATAATAGTTTATTTTTCTCCATAATATTATTGTTAATTACTGGCCTTATTTCTACGGTAACATATAGGAGGGGCATTATATTATGGGAGGCTGGTACCTAAACTAGGCTCAAGGCCTGTATTTCAGGTCACCATTTAAATTTAACAAATTAAATTATAAACTCGTACAAATGGTATGCAATTAAGGACATGTTAACATTTTAGAAAAGCTTATAGAGTTGAGTAGTATTTTTTTTAGTTATATAGCTAATGACTTCTCCCACTCTATCGGTGTCAGACTTTTAAACTGACTAAATAAAACCGGGTCACCTTTGCAGAAGTTAATCCATGGCCTTAGTAGGCAACTGCACTACTTGGCCCCCTTTGGTTTTGCTGACATCTCTTTGAGGCACGCGTGGGACGGCAAGTTACCCATTGCTCGTCGTCCACAAGCCCGTGCTTAGGGTGGTTGGTAATCGAAGTCAGTCTTGGCGGCTGGGGCGTAAGGACGTCCGTACCGTCACACGTGCGGCCTTCTCATTCGCTAGCATGCATTACTGCTTCGCAGCAGGACGCGACTGCCGCTGCCGTTCATTCCCTCTCGCTCCGAACCATGACCTGAACCAGGGCCCGGTATATTAGATGTGGATGGGTGCCAGACTTCTACAACCAGAATTTTGACTTCCCATAAAATATTATTGTAAAACTCTATTATTTTTATAAAAGATTAATCATAGAAATCGACTAATTAGAACCGTGCACTAGCTAACTGATCTAGGTCTATATGAAATAAAATATTTTGAATTGATTAAAACCAATCAGTTTTAGCTTCGCTGAGTATCAAAAGTCAACCTTGCTGAAAGTACCAAATTCGTTGTTTTAGTGACTTGGTTCACCATCTCCTCAAACTCCTCAAAGATCACATTATAATATTATAACGGTGAAAGTTATAATATTATAAAGGCGAAAGTTATAATATTATAAAGGCGTAAGTTATAATATTATTAAGGCGATAGTTTGTGTGTGTATGTGCATGTTTGTTATTTCTTCACGCTCGAACGGCTGAATGGATTTCGATGAAACTTGGTACACGGGTAGAACATATCCTGGAATAGCATACAGGATATTTTTTATCCCGGATATAAGACCCCTTGAATAATTGTCTACTATTACGCGGGTAAAGTCGCTAGCAACTGCTAGTAACTCCATAAATTGATCAGATAGACATTCGATATCCGTATATCTTTCGATTCTTTACTAAATTTATGCGCCTTGCCGAACTTATCATCATAATAATTCATTGTGAAAACTAGTTAATTTGTGCAGACGGTGTTTATTCAATGTTACAGCGGATACAGTATGTCTTGATTCCTCACACCTAATAAATAGCGCACCTAGAAAAATAAAGGAATTTCTGCAGTTCAACATCCGTAGAACAAAGGAATATTTGGTTCATATTTCAAGTACAGTAAACACCACGCGCACCTTAAGGAGATGTCAGCAAAACCGTAGGGGCCCAGCAGGGTCGAAGCCTACCGGGGCCATAGGTTGTGCGAAAGAAAATCCCGGGGCCCTGGAACTAAGGCAAAGAAAGAATAGAATAGAATAGAATAGAATAGAATAGAATAGAATAGAATAGAATAGAATAGAATAGAATAGAATAGAATAGAATAGAATAGAATAGAATAGAATAGAATAGAATAGAATAGAATAGAATAGAATAGAATAGAATAGAATAGAATAGAATAGAATAGAATAGAATAGAATAGAATAGCATAGAATAGCATATAATAGAACAGAATAGAATAGAATAAAATAGAATAGAATAGAATAGAATAGAATAGAATAGAATAGAATAGAATAGAATAGAATAGAATAGAATAGAATAGAATAGAATAGAATAGAATAGAATAGAATAGAATAGAATAGAATAGAATAGAATAGAATAGAATTGAATAGAATAGAATAGAATAGAATAGAAAGGGAGGGGGTATACTTGTAGATGGATTTAGAGGAGAGGGAAGTGAAAGAAAAGGAAGTTAGCGATAATCAGAAATCAGAAATCAGAAACGTTTATTTCAAATAGACCAATTACAGGCACTTTTGAATTATCAGAATGTCGGTCAGTCAAAAAAAAATACAAGTGAAGCTAAATTGCATAGCATGACCGGTGACAGAACAGCATGGAATCTCATCATCATCATTTCAGCTGAAAGTCGTCCACTGTTAGGCTCCCTCAAGCGTCGCCACAGCGACCGGTCCTATGCGTCTCGCATCCATCGGATTCCCGCGACCCTCACCAGGTCATCGGTCCACCTTATGGGAGGTTTTCCAACGCTGCATCTTCCGCCCGATGTGCCCTGCCCATTGCCACTTCAGCTTGGCGATTCTTCGAGCTAGGTCGGTAACCTTGGTTCTGCTGCGGATATCGTCATCATAAACCACATCTAGACAATAATAATTTATCACACTAACATTATATAGGCGAAAGTTTGTGAATGTGTGTGTATGTTTCTTACTTTTCACGTTGGTAAACCAAGTCCTGAAATATCGTAGGATACTTCCTTTCCCTGAAGTATATTCCCTTATGACAATTGCCCCTTGTACTATTGCACGGGCAAAGCCGCTGTCAATAGCTAGTTTTTTAGAGTTTCGTACCTCAAAAGGAAAAAACGGGACCCTTATAGGATCAATTCGTTGTCCGTCTGTTTGTCATGACCCTTTATCTCGGGAACGTGTGAAGCTATCAAATTGAAATTAAAACCATATACTCAGGTTTGTCCAGTGAAGCTGTGAAAAAATCAATTTTCTAAGTTAATATCCTGATATTTGGATTAAAAAAGATACGGCCGTTTATGTCGCAAAAAAGGTATATTTCGATGCTCTCAAAGGAATCAAAATTCATAGGATACTGCCCGTTGACCCAGAATCCTGAAATTTGGCATAAAGCAAGGTCTTATAGCATAGGTATAGAAATTCTGAAAACCGTAAATTTGTTGTTATCTACGTCACAAAATAAAATCCTTGTTTCCTCACGATGTTTTCCTTCACCGTTTTGAGAGCAGTGGTGATTAAATAAATTACACAAAGTAATGCGCCTGGTTGGGTTTGAACCCGCTACCTACAACTCGTAAGTCGGGGCCGTTACCACTCGGCCACCACTGGTCCTAAAATGCATACCGAAGATGAGTGATGTACTCGCCATTGACATTAATGCCCAATCCACTCCAGTCCAGAAGACCTCCAGAACCTTGAAGACATCCTCCATTGCGGCCGTGAACAGTTTCGGAGAAATGACGTCTCCCTGCCTCACATCCCGCTGCAGAAGGATAGGTTTCGAGGTCTGGTCCTGCAGTCTGACTGCCATAGTGGCGTTTTCGTACAAACACTTCAGCACCTCGATGTACCGATAGTCAATCTGGCACCGTTGGAGAGACTGCAGCACAGCCCAAGTCTCGATCGAATCAAAGGCTTTCTCGTAACCCACAAACGCTAAGCAGAGAGGCAGATTACACTCCTCGGTCTTCTGTATAACCTGCCGTAGCGTGTGTATGTGGAGGCTGGAAGTCGTCGAACCTGCGCGCGAGACGGTTCGTGATGACTCTAGAAAACAGCAGAAAATGAATACAATACCAATTAATATATTAACATACTAAATATCATACATAGTAGATAATATAGCTTTTTACTATTTCCCATAAGATATATATGACTCAAGCTAGAACTATTTGTTTTTCTTGGGGACTTCCCCACAATAACGACGAGTGTCATTTCAAAATAACTGACACAGATAAACAATATTTTAGAAGACGACTTGAAATAGCCAATGATTTAAGGGCTGAAGGCCAATGTTTCAATCTTCAGTTAACTCGTAGATGTGTGATGAAATAAAAAATGCCGTTATATTAGATTTTACCATCATCATCATGTCCCGTGTTATTTGGGGTCGGCGCAACATGTTTTTTCTTCCATTCTGCCCTGTCATTCGTTATGCTATCACTAACTTCCTTTTCTTTCATATCACACTTCACACAATCCATCCATTATATTAGATTTTATATAGTACAAATATATTATTTATTATGTTTAAAAATTGATCTGATGATAGAAAAATCAGCCCTAAAGATTACACTAAACACATACAAAAAAAATCTAATATTAAATTACTAGCTTTTGCCCGTGGCTTCGCCCGCATACATAAAATATAGCCTATGTCACTTAGGAATAAAGCAGCTTCCTATAAGTGAAAAAAAAATCGTAATCGGACCAATCTTTCAGATATTAACTCCTACAAACAAAAAAAAACGGGCAAGTGTGAGTCGGACTCTCACAATGAGAGTTCCATACAGATTTTTCTGAATCTTTAAATAAGTTTTTTTTGACGTAACTACAAATTTACAATTTTCAGGATTTTTTCCCATATTTGTGCTATGAGACCATACTTCATGCCAAATTTCAGGATTCTAGGTCAACGGGAACCCTTTGAATTTTGATTCCCTTGAGAGTGTCGAAATATGCATTTCTTGTAACATAAACGGCCGTATCTTTTTTTATTCGTTAACGTTAACGTAAGTTTGATTTTATTCACAGCTTCAAGGGACCGCAGACCTGAGTATATGGTTTTAATTTCATTTCGATATATCCACACGTTCACGAGATAAAGGGTCTTGACTGACAGACAGACAGACAGACAGACGGAAAACAAAGCGATCCCATAAGGGTTCCGTTTTTTCCTTTAAAGAAGAATATCATTTAAGGAAACCGTGTTCCTAAAACGCAAAGGCAACTGAAGGACACAGACGTGGTTTTAGTCAGTAAAAGTCTGACACACCGTCCTACTCCATATTAAATGATTTCCCACCTTCCGAAAAAAGTTACGTATATCACGAATGTGGTTGGCCTTTACAGTTTTGACTAAACGAACAGAAAACACCCAACAGCACTGAATTCACCCACAAACCACTAATTTCTTAGTGTTTCGTTACACAATCGGAAAACTTTCAACATCCCACCTCTACAGAAAATTTCATGGGAATCTTCAGCCGTTGCGCTATTGAGTAACAAACATACATCTGACCGTATTTATAGTACCTACTAGTATTATGGTGTCTGGTCTGGTAATAATTATTAAACAGATGTGTGTGCGTAAGCTGGATTAATAGTGTTGTTCTTGCGTCGTACATCACTATCAATCTTACTCTTAATGACATTGGCATGTTTTTTTTCAGTAGTTATTTAGTATTCTTCTCTGAGAAGCTATCAACAATCCTTCTTCGTATGTCTGTCGTCGTCTCAATTTATTAAAGCCGGATGGTGTCGGTAAATAGTGAGTTAACTATTCTACATCACCGGCCAGTGCTGCTAAGATACGTTACAAACGACGAGCAATGGCTAGCTCGCCGTGCGGCCGTCCAGTAACTGCCCGTACCGAGCCCGGGTTTCATCAAGTACTGTGTCGAAATTTTCGCAAAAATTTTTTCCTGAGTTATGAGTATGCATAAATGTGGATGGGTGGAGAGGGAAAGGGAGGCCAAAGAAAAGATGGATGGATTGTGTGAACAGTGATATGAAAGAAAACAAAGTTAGTGATAGAATGACGGTTGACAGGATAGAATGGAAGAAAAAAACGTGTTGCGCCGACCCCACATATGGGACAAGGGCAGGAAGATGATGATGATTTCTCCTTTCAAACATGACTGACCACTCCCATTCAAAAAAAAACCATCAACCATACAAAACAAAAAACTGACAACTCCCATTTAAAAAAAAAACCATCAACCATACAAAACAAAATGTTTAGTCTCAATAACTATAACTATAATAACTAACTCTATTAATCCACATACATCTGTAAACCAATTATATTAGCGGCAAGGTTACACCAATTAGATCCCTGAGCGCCGGCGCAGGCGCAGGATATACTCGTATTTGTAGCAGTTGCGGTGGCGGGGATCACAGGACCGGGTTATTGTTATTTATGAGTTGCAATGACATCATGTTGGAGTTGTCTGAGGATGTCGTAATAAGCGGTTAAGGTTGGATGGATGGCAGTATCCGACTGTGTGGTAATGGCTTTATGATATGTAGCGGTGTTAAAATGATAATCTGAATCGCTTTATAGTGGCTGCCGATTGAGATCAAATAAATCTGACTCACTCATCATCAACGCCCAGTCCAAGCCCTTGGACCTGGTCCGGAGCGAGGAGGAGTGGCAGGCGGTCACCTCCTTCTGCGAAGCAGTAATGCTAGCAAAGGAGGCGGCCGATCGCGTGAGGCAACGGCAACGATCATCACGCCCCAACCGCCGCCGGGATTCCGATTCCGATTTCCGGCCACCGTAGGCGCAGGCTTGCGGACGGCGAGCAATGGGTGGCTCGCCGTCCGACCGTCCGGTAACTGTCCGGACCGAGCCCAAGTCGTCGACGGCGCGTATTGTTCCACGCGCGCCTCAGGGTGATGTCAGCAAATCGTAGGGGCCCAGCAGGGTCGAAGCCTACTGGGGCCATGGGTAGTGTGAAAACGAAACCCGGGGTCCTGGGACGAAGGCAACGAAGGAACAGGAGTGGGTTTTTAGTCAGTAAAAGTCTGACACTATCTCCCGCCCCGCCCAAGAGCGGGATTTGTCATTAGATGATTTTCCCAACTTAAAAAAAAAAAAGCCCTTGGACCTAGAACGCTGAAATTATGCACAGAGGTTCCTTATTTGATGTATAGAAAGAATAAGAAAGGACTTTCCGAAATTCACTCCCTAAGAGGTTCCGTAGGGGCACAGCAGGGTCGAAGCCTACTGGGGCAATGGGTGATGCGCCAGAGAACCCTGGAACCCTGGAACGAAGGCAAAGAAGGAACAGGGTTTTAGTCAGTAAAAGTCTGACATGAACGGTTGCTGACATTTCCTTGAGGCGCGCCTGGAATACTTCGCGCCGTCGACGGCTTGGACTCGGTCCGGACGGTCCGTTTCGTTATCGGATGGACGGACGGCAAGCTATCTATTGCTCGCCGTCCGCAAGCCCGCGCCTACGGTGGCCGGGAATCGGGATTGGAATCTCGGCGGCTGGGGTGCGAGGGCCATTGCCTCACTTTTGCGGCCACATCCTTTGCTAGCATTACTGCTTAGCAGAAGGAGGCGACCGCCTGCCTATCCTTCTCGCTCCGGACCATAGCCTGTACCAAGGCCCGGCGCGAGAGATCGCAGCCGCCGAGCGTCTGCACGAGGACACGGCGGTGCTCTGCCCAAGCGGGGCACACCTCTACAGTATGCTCCACCGCGTCCTCCAGGCATCGATCGATGCACATCAATAACGTCAAGTGGCCATTAATATCAAGATTTTACTATTTGTTACGAGTTCCATGAAATTCATTTGTGCGACCATTACAATTTAATGGCCGCTACAAATGTGCCAACAGTTATCAGCATTATATTCCGTGGAGCCATTTTGTTTTACAACTAATTCTGAAATCAGATGGAAACATTCACATTTCCATTAATATAGTAACTGTACCTTGAGGAAATCTTGTGGATTCGAATATGACATTATTTACCTTGAATTAAGTAATCTATTAAACGACGGGGGACGACTTTTTGTCATTTGATTTCTTGGTAAGAATCAGATTCACTTAATGGCCCCTGAAAACCTCATGGCATGTAGGAATCTAGATCTGTCTTTCATCAATAAAAAAAGACAAAAAAACGGCCAGAAGTGAGTCGCTCGTAAAAGGTTTCGAACGAATCATATTTTTTAATAATTAATGTACGTATGATACGTTATAAATATAAATATATTTTTAACGTATAATTTTTTAAGATATTCGGAAACTTAAAAAGCGATAAACAATCAAGTTCAGTGTTATTCATCTCTGTCCCGAACTGCAATGACAAATCCTAACCCAACTTTTTCTATATTCCAGGAAAGGATCGACTTCATAGAAGGAGAAATCCAGGAGATAACCCGCAACGCACGAAACCTGAAGAGTGACTACCTTTCCTTAATAGAGTTGAAGACACTCATAGAGAAGATGCAGACCTTCTTTCAAGACCACAGCCAACAGCGGAAGATCTCCGCATCAGTACAGATATACAACAACGATGCGGTGCTGGGACATCTTGGGTTCATTGCTGGAGTGGTCACGACGGCTAGAATACCAGCCTTTGAAAAGATGCTGTGGAGAATATCGCATGGGAACATTTTCTTTAAGCAAGCACAGATCGATGAGCTTTTGAAGGATCCTATTACGGTAAGAAGCATTTTCTTCTTCTTAACTCTTGTAAGCATGAAACAAAAAATAAAAGCTCACGTTTTTTTTCAAATAACTGTTCTGACTACTCCGAAAACAAAATGAAGCATCGCTACTTGTGGAGCATTTTGTGGTCGTTTCTTGTCGGGTCTTAATGTCTGTTTAGTGGAGTATATTTTTTTAATTCGTATTTATGGGTTCGCGCTTGATCACCACTGTTGTCGGACGATAGATCACGCTTGCCTTGAAGTAACCTATACACTCTTGACTTAAAAAAACCCAAGTAATAGCTATTAGGACACAAAGACTTCAGCAAGGACAACTACTCCTTAGCTGTACGCACAATCGGTAAGTCCCTTCTTTGAGGAGTGGCTGGAAAGGCAACACGGCGTCATTACCTTCCGCATGACGCAGGTCCTCACCGGACACGGTAAGTTCGGGAAGTTCCTGCACCGGATTCGTGCGGAAGCGACGCCCGGGTGTCGCCACTGTGTGAACCGCCCGGAGGACACGGTGGAGCATACGGTGGAGGTGTGCCCCGCTTGGGCAGAGCAACGCCGTGTCCTCGTGGGGGTAATTGGCGGCGGCGATCTCTCGCGCCGGGCCTTGGTACAGGCCATGGTCCGAGGCGAGGAGGAGTGGCAGGCGGTCGCCTCCTTCTGCGAAGCAGTAATGCTTGCAAAGGAGGCGGCCGATCGCGTGAGGCAGCGGTCCTCACGCCCCAACCGCCGCCGGGATTCCGATCCCGATTTCCGGCCACCGTAGGCGCGGGCTTGCGGACGGCGAGCAATGGGTGGCTTGCCGTCCGACCGTCCGGTAACCGTCCGGACCAAGCCCAAGTCGTCAACGGCGCGTGCTGTTCCACGCGCGCCTCAAGGAGATGTCAGCAACTGTAGGGGCCCAGCAGGGTCGAAGCCTACTGGGGCCAAGGGTCTGATTCTGAAAGGAAGACTCGGCCCTGGTACGAAAGGCAACGAAGGAACAGGAGTGGGTTTTTAGTCAGTAAAAGTCTGACACTATCTCCCGCCCCGCCCAAGAGCGGGGGATGTCATAAGATGATTTTCCCACCGAAAAAAAAAAAAAAAAGCTGTACGCACAATGAATTTGTTCCCAAAACATTTTGTGCTTACGATTGGGATGTCCATAATGTACCTACCGGTGGCGCAACGCCGTACGTCTGCTGGTTCGATGATGGCGAAAATGGGATTGGCGAAATTAAATTATGCAATTCCGACGCACACTTCCCGAAATGCTACCGGTAGAAAATCGACAAGCTGTAGCAACTCGGTTTCGAATCGACGAATGCATCATTAAAAAATATCTTTTTGACTTACTTCATGCAGTATGAAGCCTTACGCTTTCTCTGTTATTCAACCAAGGGTAGTTGATAGATATCTAATATTTGTCATGTGTTTAATAAATCTATTGTATCCTCACTAGTAAAACAACTCCTAGACTTTTGCTTTTTAGATTCACTGCTTTATATTTGAAAGCCCATTGTGACTGTCTGTCACTTACTCCAAATGACTAACAAGATATTATATTTATTTTTAAACACCACGAATGGCGCCAGGCCACTTGGACCCTCATAAATTGTCCTTTTTAATTAAAGGGCCGACAGAATTCTAAAGAAACGAGAAACTTATGCAGTTTCTAATGGCAATACAAAGGACCCAAACACCATGTGCAGGACAGACGGAGACGTTAAGAACTAGGACCCAAACCTTTTTAGAAACAATTAAGAAAGTATACAAAAAACGATGCAATAAAAACTTGTTAGCAAGGCGTGGGAAGGACTCCTCCCTTCCGACGCGAAGGAGCGAGGAGTGTGGACTCGGCGACGATGGGACACTTGGCTTCAGGGCAGGATAGGGTTCGGACGTCCAGCAGGAACAAAGCTCAGTAGATATCATAGGCTATGTCCCGTTGTAATTCTTAGAAGTGCTAGGATTGTGATACAGTACTAGATACAAGTGGACTAAGTCCAGTTTAGGCTTGTATAATAATTATAATACAGATCTGTGTGTGTGAGTTAGAGTATGAATGGATGGGCGTTTAGTTGTGCGTAAGTAGTGTGTAAGTACGCGAGTGAATCTCAGCGACTGTGTTGGTGACCGAATGGGTGAGTGTTAACCCTTTTATCCTTCCTTACTCCATTATATGACAAGGTGACCTAAGCTTGCGGTTGGTGTTAGGGACTCGGAGAAAGCCTTCCTTTGGAGTGAATTTGACATTGAGTTTCCTTGGGATGGCCTTGCTACTGACTTCCTTTGGGGTGGACTTGACCTTTGCCGGCCGGCGTACTTGACACAACTATGACTGAGGCACTACCGATTGAAGGCTGAACCGACTATATTCGTTACATACTAGAGCCAGTTTAAGCTATAATAAGATCACAAACCACCAAACGTTAGCGACGGTTACCTCCCCCTATGGACTGACTGACAGTAGAATACTTAACATTGCTCTTGATATGCGCACACTTCCAGAAAGAAGGGGGTAGTCACCGCCAAGTAACCTGGACTGCATTGGTAGTCGTTCTAAGGAACGCTAGAGAACGTATCTCGTTAAATCACACCCGGCCCCCGTAGGCCTCTTACTGATACAAAAAAATATTATTTAGCGAGACACGTAATTTGGACTCATTTCTGAAAAGTCCCGCAGCTAGACGTAGCTCGGAGGCTCGTAGGTTATGATGTCCTCACCTTGGGGCAGTAAGGAAGTGAGAAGTGTCGATTTATAAACCACTTCGGCGTCTAGCGAGGCAACTGTGAATATTTCTACGGCGACTGACGATGCGTCACGCTTGTTTAAGTCTTGTATTATATTAATGGGCGAGTAGGCCGTTATAAGGAATTAATTGTTATAGAAAGCGTGTCTTATCCAATAGCAGAGGCCTCACAACCCTTTGCCGTAGGATTGGTCAGGGCATGCACGGGCGAGAGTGAATAAAGTAATTCTAAAATAATTAAATTTGCAGATACAAGCGTCACGTGTCATATTCCCTTTTGTAACCCTCTCAGTCTCTTAAATTTCATAACTCAAAAGAAAAGTAGTTTATTCTTCCTTATCCCATCAATGTATTCCCAACCCCAATTGTTTTAATTTTGTTTTTTCCATCCCTTCCTTGTCCCTCCAGCTTTCTAAGTCGGGACGAGGTGATATATTTCTTGGGAATACATAAAAATCGGTGGAGGTCTGTCCAAGTCATCAGGATGAGGACCACAGGATGGGGCGGCGGAGGGGCCCCATCCCTCTCACTTAGTGGGAAGCCGACCTTCATACCTTCATGTAGGAAAATTCAGGAAAAACGAAAATTTTATCAGCCTAGGGTCTTTTAGGAACAGTCACACCATGTAGACTGCAATAAATGTTATTTTAATGAGGTTTTACACTTTTATCGCAATTTTTTTTAAACCGGCTTATCATCAAATGACTTCTTCCATCTAGGGTGAAGCAAGAGAGCGTATCAGTGTTTTACCGACTAAAACCCACCTGTGGTCTTCAGTTGCCTTTTACGTCCCAGGAACACCGTCACTCTTTCAAACTATCTCTAGCAGGCACCGACCCTACTGTAGCATCTCTTTGAGACGCTCGTGAAATACTACGCGCCGTCGACTTACTAGACGGGTGGACGGTAAGCTATCCATTGCTCATCGTTCACAAGCAGGGTTTAACTAGTATAGACGTACATTACTATACACTAGTGTACACATTTTCTTCTACTTACAGGATTTAGACCATCCAAATATTTTTTAAAAACATGAGAACTAAACTTCATCAATTCTTTTCTAAATTCCTTGAAGCAGAAAGAGCCCAGAGATGCTTGATAAAAACAATGTTCTTTAAGCCATTTAGATTTCCGACTGACGAACTATATCTAATTCATAAAATATTGTCACTTCGAAAACTTTATATTATCAACTCAGTACTTAAACTACATAAAACATTACCTTATGTTTATATAGCTCAAACAGGTAGAAGAAAATGTAATGTGGCCACTGCTCCTCGCTGTAGAACTCTTTTTGCCAGGCGCCAATTTCAAGCCCACTCTGCCTATCTATATAATAAGCTTCACAACAAATATTCAATATACAACCTTCAATTTCATAAATGTAAAAAAACAATCGTTCACGAGCTCGAGCGCCTTGGGTACTGTGATATAGAGAACTTATTATTCAAATACGAACTCTAGACAATATTCGTGACTTCTAGTGGTACTTCCCGATCCCAAGATATTAACATCGTAGGGCTAGAAGTCTCCTAATTTGGAGTCAAATACACATCCTATATGAGAAATAGTATGTTCTAACTATCATATAGACACACACACACACTCACCACACACACACACACCACACACTCATGCACACACACACATAAAGAGAAGTCATACCAGTATCTCTAACTTTTCATTCATTGTGTACTTGTTTATATTTACTTAAAATAGTTTAGTTATCTAGTTGCCAAAATATGTTGATCCGAGGGAGGAGCAGAACCACCCAATACAAGCATTACTATATGCTTCCTGGGAGGTTCTAGCCACAGAATAATATTGTACAAGAAAGTTACAGAAATAAACTATTTTTAATTTTAATTTAATTTTCGAAATCGACGTAAGTACTATAAAAAGGTTGGGAGTTCAAATCAAGTTCACGGCTCCCCTCGAACTCTGTCACGCCCACGCATTTAGTTGTATATTTAGCTTAGCAGCTATGGCATCCATAGCCCCTTCCACGTAACAATAGTATAAGTAGGTAGATAGATGACATGAGGTCTGGTCCGCCAAGTCATTGTACTTTCAAAGACGTCACAGGTATAGATGAGACAATAGGCTGATATTATTAGAAATTTATTTTTTCAATATTCGTCTTTTATGTAATACATGTGATGTGATAGTTGATACTAATAAAATTCAATTTAGTTGGAATAATATTTTAGTGCCACAATTTATTTATGTTGTCAATGATGTGGCAGCGGAACTCCACACGAGATTGCAACTGAAGAAAAAAAAGGAAGGGCGAAAACAGTATAGAAACTTTTCTAGCAGTGACGATTTGTAGAATTTTTTCTTTCATTTCACTGGTTTTAATTGAATCGATTTTAACTTAGAATCTACTGATTGTTAATTACTGGTGCAAAAACGTTCGCGTGAATTGAAAAAATTAAATCGCCGTTTCTTCGATGTACGTACATACCTATGTCAGAACTATTGAAAATCTTTTACCGAACGAATGGTACAAAATCCGTACGTAGCCGTTTTGATTATTCGCAAATTGATTCCTAGTGGATATTGTGATGTAAAATTGGTGTAGTTTTATATCTCAAGTGTCTACACAACTAAAAAACAATTGTAAAACCATTGAAACAGGCACGATCTCGGTAAAATTGAGCTGAGACTTTTATTGCAGTATTGACTATCTCTGCGAAGCTTGCCGAGAAGGCTGACGGTTCTGCTGCCAAATAGTGTAAAAAAAACATTCGACCATATTCTTTATCCAGTAACTAAATCCTTTCTTCTGTTTAAATACACAAACCTTTCGAACGATGGCGCATTATTGTAAAGCATCATATTAAACTTAATCAACTAATCTAAATATCAATTAGAAATGCGAAATTGTTCCAAAAAGTTACTGCGAGCCAAGAGCGCAAGGGGTAACTGGAGGAAGAAGGGAGAGTTTTAGACAGTAAAAGTCTACCAGTCCCTCTCGCTCTACCCAGAGTGGGAGAAACAACTACTTGATGTTTTGCCCCACCGTTAAAAAAAAAGTATGATGAACGCCAAAGGTAATAAACAACATTATTTTAAGTAGGTATATGTCGGATGTTCAATGTGACTGCGGTGCTCCTGTTCAAAACATGAGCCACATATTAGAATGCCCCAAGTGCCCATACACCTGCACTCTGGAGGATTTGATGAGTGCTACCGATGCTGCTAATAATGTAGCCACCTATTGGGCCCAAACAGTTTGACGAGTTTACCATCGAATCGAAAAGAAGAAGAAGAAGGTATATGTGAAACCTGAATATAGTTTGGTCAGAATCAGTAACTAAATCGATTCCAGTCATTTTTACACTATTATCATCTTCCTGCCCTCGTCCCGTGTTATTTGGGGTCGCCGCAACACGTTTTTTTCTTCCATTCTGCCCTGTCACTCGTCATGCTATCACTAACTTCCTTTATAACCATGTTATATTTTTTTTTCCAAAAATATTTAAAATAGGTCACGACACTAAGCTCAACACAGGTCACGGCAGGTTATAGCGGACATTAGACACTACTGCACAACTGCATGCGGGATTTCACAGAATAGTATAGAGAATACATGATCTCCGGGCAACCCGGTCGGGTCCAGCAATCATGTATTTGTGCGGCTAACCAGGTAACAACAAGCTTGTAACTTCGTGATTTTTCATCGCACAGTTATAAAATTTTGTACATAGATCCTTTACATATAAATACTAGACATGTGTTTCGGATTTCGCATATAGTAAA
Organism: Mythimna pallens; assembly: GCA_961205895.1. Taxonomy (NCBI): domain Eukaryota; kingdom Metazoa; phylum Arthropoda; class Insecta; order Lepidoptera; family Noctuidae; genus Mythimna; species Mythimna pallens. The sequence continues at coordinate 22,704,275 of OY540828.1, read as the reverse complement.
ACTGATAATGTATAGTACGACTTTGGTAGGCATTTCTTCATCATCATCTTCCTGTCCCTGCCCCTCGTTGCACCTAGTTCGGAAGAAATTATTTGATGATCTCCCCCACCCTAAAAAGAACATCAGTTTGGGTTTGATCAATATAACACGTAGACTAAATAACAACAAAATTGAAGGCAAAACTGGCTAAATTTATAGAGAAGCCGTTAACAAAATAAATTGCCAGCCAATTTCAGTGGTACAAAATAGAAAATTATCTATTTCTGTCTATTTCGTTCCGCGTCGATATACCTTCGAGAAACATAATGGTATGAATGGCAACTAAATCTGAAGTTTTGTTTTTTTGTTACATTGTTCTTAATCTTAGGAACACTGAATATCGTTGCCATGGGTGACAGTAATATACTGTGGGCAGTTTATTTATTTTATTTATTTATTTAGGATCTCCAACAAAGGATACACAGTAAACACATTATAAATTACAAATAGTACGAGGGGTCCTTTAGCGTGTGCTCCTTCACATAGAACTAGGTGAAAAACTACATATGAAATATTAGTCAAAATAAAATTTGAATTAAAATTATAAATTATACAATTAGAGTGACATAAAAAGGCAATAAATGAAATGTTAACTGATAAAATAACAATTAAAAATTAGAATTAAAATGATACATTATAATATTTTAATTTCCTGTACTTATTATTTAATCATATAAATAATAAGTACAGGACTAGTCAGAAAAAAAAGAACACAGGTATATTCATACATCGTTATTTTGCGGTGGTCAAGATATTTTTGTATTTTGAGAGTAGCAGGGTTTTTTTTTTATTTTCGGGTGGGAAATTCATCTAATGACAACCTCCGCTCTTGGGCGGAGCGGGAGATAGTGTCAGACTTTTACTGACTAAAAACCCACTCCTGTTCCCTTCCTGCCATTTTTCCAGGGCCCCGGGAGTCACTTTCGCATCACCCATGGCCCCAGTAGGCCTCGACCCTGCTGGGCCCCTACGGTTGCTGACATCTCCTTGAGGCGCGCGTGGAACACTACACGCCGTCGACGACTTGGGCTCGGTCCGGATAGTTACCGGACAATCGGACGGCGAGCCACCCATCATTCGCCGTCCGCAAGCCCGCGCCTACGGTGGCCGGAAATCGGGAGTGGCAGGGTTATGTCTAGGTTGACCGTGTTTCACTGAAAGTTCACACCTGGTCGAGACTTGAGTCAGTGACTCTGTAGGCTTAGTAAAGGATAACCATATCTTATTGATTTCTACGAGCTTTTTTTTAGGTGGGAAATCATTTAATGACATCTCCCGCCCTTGGGCGGAGCGAGACGTGTCAGACTTTTACTCACTAAATCCACACCTATGTTCCTTCTTTACCCTTTGCGTTCCAGGACCATGGGTTTTACTTTCTGAAGTAAACCCCTGACCCCAGTAGGCTTTGTCCCTGCTGGGCCCCTACGGTTTTGCAGACATCTCTTTGAGGCGCGCGTGGAACACTACGCGCCATTGACGATCCAGGCTTGGTCACGCGTTCGGGCAGGCCTACGGTGGCTGGAAATCGGGGTCAGGATTCCGGAAGCTGGGGCGTGATGGTCGTTCCCTCACGCGTGCGGTCGCCTTCTGCACTAGCATTACTGCTTCGCAGAAGGAGTCGACCGCCTCCGATTTTTCCTCAGGATTCCGATCCTGATTTCCAGCCACAGTAGGCCCGGGCTTGCGGACGGCGAGCAATGGGTAGCGCGCCGTCTGACCGTTCGGTAACCGTCTGGACCGAGCCCAAAGGAGATGTCAGCAACCATAGGGGCCCAGCAGGGTCGAAACCTTCTGGGGCCAATAGTGATGCGAAAGAAATCCCCGGGGCCCTGAAACAATGGCAAAGAAGGAACAGGAGTGGGCTTTTAGTCAGTAAAAGTCTGACACGCCCTCTCACTCCTCCTAACGAGGGATATCATTAGATGATTATCCCACCTAAAAAAAATCACTTTCATGTAAAAGTAAAAAACTACTAGCCATAATGGCGTTGACCTATCTAAACCAAAATTATACGTTCAATAACATGTATGAAGGCTTCATAATGTTCACTGGCCTCACGAGAACTGAACACGCAAACCACATGTTATGAAGAATAATTTTCAGAGTTTTGGCTACGAAAGGTAAATTCAAGTTTAATCACAGTTTTTAAAAAGATATTTGGAAGTTTTTACATGCTTTTGAAAGGTCAACTGTGATAATAACATTTTGTACTTTACCACCTTTTACTCACACACACTCACACTTCACACTTCTCACACTAAACATATAATACATACGTACAAACACACATACTTACACTATCTATTTGATGGCAAACTTAAGTTTTTTAATAATTAATTTCACTATCGTAGGCAGTCTCTCTGTATTTCTAAATACTTTCTAAAAGTGTGTTAATGGGATCTTGGGCTGGCAAACCTTTACAGGTTACTGTGTAACCTAGCTAGGACGCCAGGACTCCCTTCTTCTACATTTAAATTGGTCATTTATCTATTGTAAACTGTACTGTACCTCAGTTTTGTAAAAATAAATAATTAATAATTATTATTCAGATAGTGGTCATAAAACTACACATACAATAAACACACCTTCATCAGCTTACAGCAGTCCACTCATCTGCTGTATATAGGTCTATTCAACCGCAAGCCATTTATTTCGACTTCAGCTCAATCATCATAATTTCAGCCTAAAGACTGCCACTATTAGACCTCCTCCAAGTTGCTATGACGACCGGTCCTGTGCGAGTCGCATCCATCAAATTCCCGCTGCCCTCACAAGGTCATCGTTCCACCTAGTAGGAGGCCTTCCAACGCTGCGTCTTCCGTCTGCTAGCACATGGTCGCCACTCTCGATATGGTCGTCCCCATCGACCATCTGTTCTGCGAGCGATGTGGCCTGCCAACTGCCACTTAAGGTTGGCGATTCTTCGGGCTATGTCGGTAACCTTGGTTCTCCTGCGGATATCTAAACATTATCTATTATATTTCAGCTCTACAGTTATATATTTTGTGCTATCTTGAATGATTGGTTTATTGTGTCCAACTTTGTTCATGTGATAAAACTTGCCGACACTACTCCATAGCTGTAGGTAAAAGCGCACTGCGCATTATTCAGACGCAAAACTCCGAATTCACCGTAGTCTAAATACAAGTTTCCCTAATTATAACAACTAAACAGGGTAATTAAAGGGACTAAAAACAACAAATCCATACGCGTCTAGGCTGCAATAAAACTCTACACTATTTTACACGGGAGCCCACAAGTGGTCGGCCGTTAACCCCTGGCTTATATTGATTTTTCTAGACGGTACCCATTATACAAAGGTTATTAAGTTCTGGGAAAACGCTAAAATGTGGTACGCGTCAAAACGAACGGAATAAATCTCTGTTGTTCACGTAATGAGGCAGTGACCTTGTCTTCTGAAAAGTTTGGGAAACTAAATGATTTACAGGCTTTAGGAGTTGTTTTGACTTTAATTCTTTGTTAGGGTTTGCTTTTGTGGTTACTATGGGAAGGTTGCGTAGAAAATAGTCCGTCGTCGCTCCTTTAACTCTTCTTCTTCCTAATTGGATGTTCTCTAATAATGCAATCCGACTAGTGTAAAAATAGTCACCTTTTTTGTAGAATTGGCGACCTGTCCGATAGGATATCAGGCTATTTCATCTCAAAACATGATAATTTTTCCGACCTTAGTGAAATTTTTTTTTAGGTGAGATATCTTCAAATGACTCCTCCTACTTTAGGTGGAGTGAGAGTGAATTTCAGACTTATTGACTAAAATCTACCTGTGTTCCTTCATTTGTCTTATATGAGAGCCACAGTAAAGGTAAAACTACACTGCTCACACGTGTGCCACACACGCCGATCTGGGCGCGTCGGTCTCCATACATTTTATATGAAAACTAGACTTGTAGAGCTACACTTGATCCACGCCACGAGATGTCGTTCTACGTATAAATCAGGCGTGTTACACGTGTGCGTCGGTCTAATGTAGTTCTAGCTTAACTCTTTCTCTCAGCGTACCTCGCTTGGAACATAACGCGCTATCGCTCGCGGCGATGAGCCGGGCTTGATCCTTACTGAACGGTGAGCTACCCATTGCTTGCCGTCCGTCATTGTAAAACTGGGGTCACTAAGATGTACAGTAAAGGGCTTGGTACAAAGATTGATAAAGTTTTCTAATAGCAACTGTGTGTGAAGTGTGTGTTTTAACAGACAACAGAGAGGCCCTACCGAAACCCCTTAACGCGATTCAGTTGACCACCTTGAACTGTTAGGGCTATATTTCACCGGGATACCATGGTGGCGCGACCAGTCGCCGCTACAAACAAAATGTATACAGCTCTATAAAGAGTTACTCACCTGGTGTCCGTTTGGTTGCGCAACAAATTTGGCGGCGCGAACAGCTTGGACGCGTGCACTTAAGGTCCATTTTGATACTGTCTCAGTATGGTATAGCGACTCTGATGTCTGTATGGTGTCTTGGTGAAATATAGCCCTTAAAGCGATGTAGCTATGTAGGGCTCCAGCCTTCTTTCTCGCTCGCTCGCCTGACTTTTTAATACATCATAGTAAAGCCTCTGGTCACTACCGTACAACTATTACAATACAATACAATACAACAATACAATATTCCACAACTACCACACAACGCCGTCTAGTCCCAAGCTAAGCAGAGCTTGTGTTATGGGTACTAGATAACTGATAAACATACTTATATATTTCTAAATACATACATATATAGATAAATTACACCCAGACACAGAACAAATGATCGTGCTCATCACACAAACATTTGTCCTGGGTGGGAATCGAACCCACGACCTCCGGCATAGCAGTCAGGGCCACTAACCACTAGATCAACAGGCCAGTCTTATAATACTCCTTACCCGCCTGTTCATAAGAAGTGGGCAGAAGACGGCTATTACTTTCCAAAGCCTGTTCAAACCGAAACAAAGGTCTAGTGTAAATTATTCAGTCCATTCCCAAGGGAACACTTTGATGGTTCCATGCCTAAAAAGGTTAAAAATTATAGTAGAAAAACACAAAATTTAAAAGGCTAAAGGGTGATTTTAGTTGATCATGATATAACATGCATATAGGTTATGTCAAGGTACATAACTGCCCGATTATAATCCTCATATTACAAAGGCGTATATAGTTCCGTTCACCCTTATTTCAATATTGAGGTCAGTATATAATGCCAAGCCTTACGGCATTTACGTATCGTCAACGATAAAATATAAGCATGAGAGCTTTAATAAAGATTTTTACAAATCGTCAGTTTATAAAAGTTTACTGCTGAACATGAATTCTGTAGAAACATTATATCATACAGTCATAAAAAATAGCGCAGTAGCGAAATAATGTATCAAGTATAATATAATTTATTTGACAGAATTAGGTAACGAGACACGATCACACCTTGTTTTTGAGATGGGCAATTATGTAGTTAGTATAAGTCCTCCCGCTCTAGGTGGAGCGAGAAGGTGTGTCAGACTTATACACTGACTAGAAGCCCTTTCAGTTACCCTTTAATTAGACGTTACTGTTTTTTTGTTTTTTGTTACCTTTTTACTACCAAAACCATAAAAGTTTTCACCACTCAAACATCTCCTTCTGCGAAGCAGTAAACTAGCAAAGTAGGAGGCCCCCCACGCGTGAGGCAACGGTCCTCACGCCCCAGCCACGCCGACGGGGTTCCGTTCCCGATTTCCGGCCACCGTCGGCGCGGACTTGCGGACGGCGAGCAATGGGTACCTCGCCGTCCGACCGTCCGGTATCCGACCGGACCGAGCCCAAGTCAACGACAGCGCGTACTGTTCCACGCGCGCCTCAAGGAGATGTCAGCAAACCGTAGGGGCCTAGCAGGGTCGAAGCCTACTGGGGCCAAGGGTCTGCTTCTGAAATGAAAACTCGGCCATGGTACGAAAGGCAACGAAGGAACAGGAGTGCGTTTTTAGTCAGTAAAAGTCTGACACTATCTCGCGCCCCGCCCAAGAGCGGGGAATGTCATTGGATGACATTCCCACCGAAAAAAAATACCATTCAAACATACATAAGACATTTTATTCAAATTGGTCAGAACGTTACGGAGTTACGAGACAAAACACATACACACATGTAAAGTCCTCACATTCTGAATATTATTGAAACAGACAAAGTCTACGCCATTAATACTTCCGCTACCACCAGTAATAAAGCTATTTTACAAATAGTTAACATTTTTCTAGGAATTAAATCATTTCAAAAACATTCATATGTACCGGAAGCTATGATTATGAATGTAAAAAATGTTCCCACACTGACAGGAATATTTAAGTAATCATATATCTTCCTTAATATTAGCAATATGCAGACTGTTTGTCTTGCATTTTGCTGTTTATAAAATAATCATCTCAATGTAAAAATGTTCTTTTAGCATTATTTGCTCATTAACCTATAGTAGCTGCCTCGACAAACACTGGTCTGCCATATATAATAAAAAGGGTTACCCTGGTATAATTTGTACCACACATATAGACAGCCTCACTGATTTCAACCAACCTTGCTGATACCAAATGTTATTCCCACAATTTAAGTGCTTGGTATATTCGTATCGACAATTTCCATAATATGACGACATCCAGACTGAAATTTTCTCATATTTGTAGCACAGAGATGACAAAATTTGGCACTGACTCACCTGTATTCTGTCCATTCATTTTTTTTTTCAATGGGATCCTAGCTATCCACCCAGCCTTCGCAAGGGCGAAAATTGTTGACTATTTATTGTTAACTGTTTCCTCTTGACTACTATTTTTTCTACTATTTCATCTTTATTTCTTCGTCCTCTCCTGTTCCCAATATTTGGGATCAGGTCTCCTCACTAATCGGAGCCAGAATATTCTATCTAGGATTGTCGGCTCTGGCAAATGGGCTAACTTGAGTCTCTCTCTCTCTCGGTTTAGTGCAATTTTTACGACATGGTCCTTGCTTCTCTTCCTAACATGTTTCTATTTAAATATTCTGTATCTATACTTGTGTTTGTATATCGAAACGTAATTCTTTTCTCATTCCAGGGTCATGAGCTCCAGAAATCAGTGTTCGTGGTATTCTTCCACGGTGAACAGATCAAGCTCCGCGTCAAGAAAGTCTGCCATGGATTCAAAGCTACACTGTACCCTTGTCCAGCGACGTACAAGGACCAGCTAGACATGTTAGCTGGAGTCGGGACCAGGATCAAAGATTTGGAAATGGTAATCGATACTTTAAAGTAATTTAACAAATAAAGACAGTTTAGTAGACAAATTAAATAAATGTAGAAGCTTTCAAAGCGTTCATACGGTATCATCATATCACCTGTTAACAGAACTCTTAGCCAAAATTAAATTGTTTTCGTTTTGATGAGTCATAGAATATTTTAATCCACAACCTACACCACCCTTGCTGCGTTGTCTTTGGCTTGACTAAAGATATGCCCGAAAAAAATCTACTAAAGAGGACTTTATGCTAAACGTATCTTCTAATAAGCATTTATCAGAAGGAAACGGCAGCCTATTGCTTTCCAAGCTACAACATCCCACCCTCCGCCTTCTGTGTCTGTCACAGTCTAATTTGCAATTTTCTTTCATTTAATTTTTTTTTCTCATTTTACCGTACAGGTACTAGAACAAACGGAGAACCACCGTCGCCTGGTCCTCACGAACATCGCCCGCGATATCAGCACTTGGATGGTGGCTGTGCGTAAGGAGAAAGCCATTTACCACACCCTGAACATGTTCAGTATGGATATCGTGAAGAAGTGTCTTATTGCCGAGTGCTGGGTACCCCGAAGAGACCTCACAGCGGTGCAGAAGGCGTTGGAGAATGGAGTGGTAAGATTTAAAGAATCAAAGATTCAAAGCATTTTATTTCAAATAAACCATTTACAGGCACTTTTGAAATGTCAAGAAGTCAGTTAGTCAGAAAAAATGATGCTAATTGCACATTCCAAAGCGCATCTCTATGGAGAAGAATGTGCAAGAAACTCCATGGACACCTAAAAACCAAAAAATAGCTCCATGGTACTCACATTTACAAATTTTGAAAAAAAAATGCAATACTTATATATTACAATTAAAAAAAAAAACATTAAAAAATAATAATAATAATTTCCTAACTAATCAATTTGTACACCCTGGTGGTAGTCGTGCTGGACCAGCATTGAGCCAAGCATTTTTATCTTGAACATAATCCTCCAACTTATAATATGCTTGCCTGCATAGTGTGCGTTTAATAAAAGAAGAAAGGATTGATTGTATATTGTTTTCTCGGTTTACTTACGAAACTAGCTCCGTACAAACCAAATCCACCTGCCTTTATCTTACTTCTTTGTTCCGCTTTTCTTTGCCGACTATCACACTATTATTCAGACTTAGACAGGCCTCTTGATCAATCATTATTTTATTCAAAATAGGCATGATGTATTTCATAACAAATAGCTATATCGACTCATTAGCAATATAGCACCGATGTTGGTTTAGATAATGATGATTCCCGCGAAAATGATTTAGGATCAGCAGTTGTATTAGCTAATGCCATTATCTAAAACTAATAATCAACATTTATTTTCGTTTTTAGAAAGCAAGTGGCAGCCCAATCCCGTCAATCTTACACTACGTACCAACAAACGAAACGCCGCCGACATTTAACAGGACCAACAAGTTCACCAGGGGTTTTCAAAACCTCATTGATTCCTATGGAATCGCCAGCTACAGAGAAGTCAACCCAGGTAAAGATCCAGGAAGCTTAGATCAATTTCAAATTTTATTTTCTAAGATTAAACTGTATTGAGCTCAAGCTTTAATGGAAAAAAATAGAAGCTGTATTTGTAACTGGTGATGTGTCCAAAACAAGGGTCAATATGTAATACTCCAAGGCCTTTTCTTAACTTGTAGCTTGTTCTTGTTCTAATCTGGCCAAAAATTTAATTTAAAAAAAACAATTAAGCATTGCCATGATGATGATGATGAAGCCATACAACGTGGCAATGCCACCAGCCTTTTGGGCACACTTCCAGTCTACAGCAATGCGGAGGAGTTTTATGACGCCATATTTTAGCTAGTAGTTTTTGCCTTTAGCGTATATATAGTCTTAATTAGTTAAGTATTTTTATTAAATTAAATTAAGATACTCAATAAAAAAAAAACTATAAATCCGATCACAAACTAACAGAATGTTTTATTCGTTACAGCATTATACACGATCATAACATTCCCGTTCCTTTTCGCCGTGATGTTCGGGGACGTCGGCCATGGGATCATCATGACGGCCTTCGCAGCCATCCTAGTCATCTACGAAAAAAGATTCGCCAAAACCAAGACAGACAACGAAATATGGAACATATTCTTTGGCGGACGATATATTATACTTCTGATGGGAATATTTTCTATATACACTGGCTTGATATACAACGATATGTTTTCGAAATCGCTTAATATATTTGGGAGTAGTTGGCGGAATGTGTATGAAGATGGTGTTCTACAGAATCATACTATGTTAGAATTGGATCCGAAGACGGCGTATACACAGACGCCTTATCCTTTAGGATTAGACCCTGCTTGGCAGGTAAGGACCTTAATTTAATATATTTTACATCCACGTTTTTTCAAACACTATTTATATGCAAAAAATGTAGGAATTAAATTGGTGTAATGAATAAAAAATAGAAGGTTTTAAATTTCAACTAAAATAACAAAATCTTTTCTTTTTTCCAGTTCGCCTCAAACAACATAATATTCCTAAACTCGTTCAAGATGAAACTGTCAATAATATTCGGCGTGATACATATGGCGTTCGGTGTAACTATGAGTGTGGTAAACTTCAAGTAATTACTGTATTCATAGAAACTAGAATGTTTAGTACGTTTCCAATTGTTAGCAAAGACGTTATAATTAACATTGTTTTTGTTCCACAGCTTCTTCAAGAAGCAAGAGATGATATTCCTTCAGTACATACCGCAGATATTGTTTCTGTTGCTACTGTTTTGGTATCTGTGTTTGCTGATGTTTATGAAGTGGATCATGTATTCGGCTAATGCAGAAGGTAAATACTTTCTTTATATTTTCAAGTATTATTATTCTCTTTATTCCTTGTAAACACATATAAATTACATTTTTAAATATATTTTTTAAACAAAATCATACAAAAAAAATTTATAAAAAAAATAGTACCCCACCGGTATCGGGAATAGGGTCCAAGCTACCGGCGGTCAGGGCTCCAGAGAAAGGAACCTCCTAACAATACGAGCCGTGTCCAGGAGTACCGCTTTCTGAATCAAGCCCTTGATCCAGCCGCCTAACGTGAGCCTCCTAAGGTGTTGGTCGAGGCTCTTGGCTATTAAGCCATTGGCTGACACGACTATCGGTACAATGATCGCCGAGTCTACATCCCACATGTCGACAACCTCGCGAGCCAAATCAATATACTTGATTTATTTGTCTTTCTTCGGTTTTCACGAGGTTCTCGTCATGCGGAACGGATATGTCAACAATCATTGTACGCCTCTCTCTCAAGTATTATTATTATTATTTTTGCATTATTCTCTATCTCTATTATATTTTAGTTTTAAGTTTAGATTTAGTTTAAGTGTTTAATTATTATTTTTTTGTTGTACAGTTATAGTCCCTCAAATGTATTAAATTTATTTCTTACCAACATGGTTTGCTGTAAGAAAACCCAGTTGTGGGTTAAGCTCGCCAATGTACACCAACTGTCATTTTTTTTTTTATTGTTTATATTTATGTGTACAATAAAGAATAAAGAATAAAGAATTCTCTATGTTGTTGTTCACTGACAGCCCGAAATCTTTTCCTTTCATTCAGTCCATCTAAAGGTTGTCTGGTAGAAATTGCCCTGTGCAATAAGACCGCCTATTGTACACTTATTTATATAAATGTTTGTCCTGTATTATGTTAAGGTGTGCAATAAAGTTATATAATAATAATATTCATTTTATTTATAGACTCGATAAAGATCACTCTATTCCAAAGAAACTTGTAGTATAAAATAGTATGGATATATTTATCAGAAATAAAGATTCTGGTAAATATTATATCCATTATGTAACATTACCATCATTTTAATCGAGTTTGGTTATCATAGTAAATAAAAATGAAATAATTTGCAATCACAAACAAAAAAAAAACACTTATCTAATGTTCACTAAGCACAATAGGTTTTAGGAGCTGTTACATATTTCTTGTAGTCCTTACTATGAAATCTTAAGGAATGCACACAGCTCTCTTAGCAAGGCCATTAACGCACACTTACCGCTATTCATTTTCCAGATCCCGCTCATGGCACATCCTGTGCCCCCTCAGTACTGATCATCTTTATCAACATGATGCTGATGAAGAGCTCTGAAGACAAGCCACCCTGCCGTGCGATGATGTACGCTGGTCAGGATCAGGTCCAGAAGACGTTCTTAGCACTCGGCTTCTTGTGCATACCTGTGATGCTGTTCGGGAAGCCGTTGTATAAGATATTCTTAGCGAAGAAGCGGAAGGTAAGATACGACTCTATATTGTTAACTTTCTAAATTACGTTGTACAAAATTATGTAATGAAGTGATATAGACGGGTTGCCGCCTCAGTACCAAATAACCTAACGAAGTAGCCTAGCGAAGAACTTTTTGAAGTGTTCACGGATTTTTTATTTACGGAAGAGAGTGTCAGACTTTTACTAAAACCCACAGTATTTCTTTAAGTGCCTTTTGCGAGGGCCACGGTAAATCTTTCGAATACAGTTGGCCTATCAATTATCGTGAGCGTTGTAGTCATCACTGTAAATCAGCCTATCAAGGATCGGTGCTAGACGAGGCCTTCTATAAGAATCGCCATAATGACCGGACTTGACATAACCGTACCCAGCGGTTCCTCCAAACAAAAGCCAAATTATCGGTCCACATTGTGGGGGCTACTTTGATGTAGTAGTTGTAGGTACCTAAATCTTTATATTTTATGTTCATTCCAGGAATATCAGCAAGGTGTAGAAAGTGGTGAAGTGGAAGAGAAGGAAGGTCACGACGGTGGTATGGCCGAGGAACTGATCACGCAGTGTATCCACACCATCGAGTACGTGCTCGGCGCGGTGTCGCACACCGCTTCGTACTTGCGACTGTGGGCGCTGTCGCTCGCTCATGCGCGTGAGTTTGTCTCTCTTTTGTCTTGCTCTTTTAAACGATAATGATCATCGTCATGGTCATCGTGTGGTCTACTTGACTTGAATTGTCTCTAATTGTAGCCATCAGGATAACTCTGTTATTGACTTCATTTAAATCATGGAAGGTGCTGGCAGTAACATAATAATGATTATGTGCCAGTGGTTGGTCTGTGTGTGCTGGGCTGGTGTGTTGTGTAGCAGGGTCACTCGGATAAGAACTGATTGAAACTCTGGTGGGATGCTTTAGGATATTATGAATATATTATATTGAACATTGGAATGGGTACACAGTTATTACAGACCGAGCTTGGAGAGCGACTGCCTAAAAATATTATATTATTCTAGACAACCAAATTAGGGTACTCTTATGCAACTAATCATGTCACAGAACGATATATGAGTAGGCACAATTAAATATGTATTGTCATAGTGAAGAGTTGTTACGTGTGGAGCTTTTATTGCTCATCACAGTGCACTCAAAATCGCTAAACAAAAGCTCTCAGGGTCTATTGATGATTGATGACCACCAAACCAACCACCTTTATTCACTACAGCAACGAAGTTGATAAAATTATTGCTACAACGTCCAGTTTCTAGCATCATATAAACATATTCCAGAACACTTTTAATTTTTAGAATATCATTTTCAGAATCTGTGGACTATGCGTAAGGTCACAGCCTTATGCTGAGCGTTAGGCCGTTATGCGTAGATGTGGCGCATATTTTCCCTATAAAAATTTAATAATTTGTAAGCTAGTCCTAAGATTGGTTCATTGCAAATAAAATATATTTCTTTCAACATCAAATCTTTATTATACTTACTTTAAATATATATATGTAATCTTTCTACTTCAGAGCTATCAGCGGTCCTCTGGCAGCGGGTCCTCATCATGGGCATGGGCAGTCCCGGCGTGAACTCCATCAAGCTGTACGTCATCTTTGCCGTGTGGGCGTTCTTCACGCTGGCTATACTGGTGCTGATGGAGGGCCTGTCTGCTTTTCTGCATACGCTGCGATTGCACTGGTATGCCATGTTTTTAACTCTCGAAATACAAAATACTCTCCGACTCGTTAGGAGAATTGTTGGACTTCATTGGTTCTTTGCGAGAAAGGAATAAGGAAACGAGTTCTACCTCTTTTTCGCACTATATGAATAGTTTTTAACACTTCACTGTATGGTTTTCTATGTATATGACCGGAATTTGGAAAAAACTATTTTTAAAACAGACAAGATATGAAAAAATTAAGTAAGTTAAGTTCTGTTTTACTCTTTCCAGGGTGGAGTTCATGAGCAAGTTCTACGAAGGTCAAGGGTACGCCTTCGCGCCGTTCTGCTTCACGGACATCCTGGAGAGCGAGGACGACGAGCGCAAGGCGGCCGCCGAGAGCAACGGCGGCCCGCCCGAGTGACCACAAGACTAATTAGGATAAGTAGCCCAACATACCACCTGCCAAGGTGTTCGGCTATGCTGGTGATGCTGGAGATAGGGAGCATCCAGTCGCGTAAGAAGACCAAACCCTACCATCATGTGTCATTCCCAAAATGATTGACATTGGTAAATGAGATATGTCCTGTATAATTCCGTCTCTCTCAGTCTCAGAAGCGAAATCATTATGGTACGTTGTAAAAGTGCCTTGTTAAAGTATATGGTCGAAGTACAAATTCGTGTCAATGATAAGTGTCGATGTTTCAAGCTTATCTGGAGCCGTACTATGACATGTTTAAGCCATCATTGTTGGAGCATAATGATCAAAGTGCCTTGTTCTAGCAACTGCCTTAAATTCTCTGGTTAAAGTATTGCTTTAACCATAGAATTTAAGGCATTTCGATGTTTCAAGTTAATTTGGAGCCTGACTATGGATCGATTTCTGAATTGAATGAATAAAATCAAGAACATGTCAGACCCTATTTTAATACCAAATTTTTACAGCTTTTCAAGCGAATACAAATTAAAAAAATTGGTGTTGAATTGTTTCAGTGAACCCTTTTATATATTTGGGGAGGTTATGTTAGTTTTAACATCAATTTTATAGTGTCTTTGTAATTTCTATATTGCCGTATTTTTCCTGATGATCCTTTTAAGAAATATTAATGCTGGCTTAAACAAGTCAAATAAGTGCCTTAGTAAAGACTTTAATAAGCTATTTTAAAACTAGTCGACACAAAAAGACCTTTATAACAATAGCCACAATCGTAGACCTAAACAAAGAAATGGTAAGTCGACACAGTTTATTGTTTTGTGTCTCTCAACGCGACTGGCAGTCAAAATATATTTTCAGCCTAAAATTAGTTCTCGGTTATCATTACGTACAAACGAAATTTTTAGATTACATAGAGATTAGAATTTTGTAGTCTTTTGAATTTGTTGCTAGATTTTTCAAAAAATGTGTAAGTAGTGTAGGTGAGACTTTATAAATTAATGACAGAAAGTAATGAGAACACTCTGTATTTAAAGATTAAAAAGAATACTAATTTAAACGAAGTTTAATAGAAAATTTGAAGAACAGTAAACAAGTCAAGGAATCCATATATGAGAATGAATATCACGACTAATTCAAAAAAAATATCTTCAAATACAGTTGTGTCTGTACAAATGAATGGAATCACTGGCATATCCGAAATCACGTAATTTCGGAGTCTTTTAGTACAAAATCAAAACAAAAGACAAATAAGTGAGTCATGTGACGAGTGGCGTGAACGAGGAGTTGTGATAGTATTCACATTATTTAATGAATCACACTACAATGTTCTTTTAATATTTAACTTAGATTAAGTGGAAAATATATATTTTTATTTGTTTTAAGTGAATTTATTGGACCGTTTTGCACGCACTCCTTCTGTGTCAAATATAAAATTTACCAAAAAGATAAATCTTAGTAACGACTATTACAAATTAAGCTTTAGGTAAAAATAGATCCGTCGCATACCGAGCATTAAAAAAAAATTTTTCAACATTACAAAAAAGTAGTTCAAGGCAAAAGAGCATCGAACGTTGAGACATTAGTGTTTTAAAATAGATGTGACATTAGACCACGGAGTGAGCGCGTGTAAAAGACAATTATATCTTTATTTTTAGCCAAAGATACGTTTTCTTTTTAAATTATATCGCATGTTTGTTGAGCAATCGTTTCTCGTGTAAATATTATTATAGTGCCTTCAAAACTAGCGAATTATTAAGTATTCACACTCTAAATATTTTAAGGAATGTTCCATCTTTGTAATTTTTAGTAAAACAATCGCATGGATAGTGATAAATCTAATATTAATATTTTAGTGGAGATGTGTAAACTAGTGCAACTACTTGATTAATCAAATTAATCGATATGAAGAAATGAATTTAAATAGTTACAGAATTCAGCTAGTTGGAACATCTCTAAATTAGTCACTTTGTTAAAGATTCAGACTAAAATCTGATCTTATTTTGATTATATTTTTAAATCATTAGCATTAATGAATCCGGCTTCTACTCAAAGTCATAATGTTTAATGTATAACAAAAATATTTATTTTAATAATCATAATATTATCGTAGTTGAATATTATATTTTTCTTGTTAGTTATTTTTATTATTTTGTTACTAACTTTACGGACCAATTTGTGGCCTTAACATATTATGAGACATATCAAGAGATGAGTGAAATCAAAGTCTACTGTATCAAACTTCGTATAAGAGCTTTATTCAATATTCTTTATCTACACGTAAACCAAGGGCACGATACAACTACATTTTACACTGAAATATTTACGCATACAGAAAAATTTAAAAACTACACTATTTTTACGCCATTCCTCAATAAACAGATTTTGACCATACTTGTTATTTTATTACAAAGCACATCCTAAATTAATCCCTTGAGAAAAATCTTAAACAAAAAGTACAAAAAGCTATGAGATTTTAAACTAAACCTAGAAAAATCTCATGATTCAAGAAGAATTTAATTCTAATAAGCAAATTATAAACCATTCAGTATCTAAAAGAAAATGACCGATTAATTAAATATGGTGGTAGCACTACGATAGATACAATTTAAACCAATAAATTAAAAAGTGAATAGTTTATTGTAAATAATATTGGACATTGAAAATTATAAAAATGGATACATGAGATTAATAAAACACATGAGTATTATGTTTTCGAGAAAACAAAGATATCAATAATATAATATTATAATTTCTACATCATGTAGGTAAACATTTAATAATTCTTTTACATTTTTTTAAAACTATCCGTTTAAAGTGCATCTTATGTAGAAATATCAAAAACTCTATAATTATGTCAACTTTGCTTTGGCAAATTAATATGGCTGATTTTATAGCTGGCACCGAAACCACAGCAATTCACCAAAGCTAACATCAAGCCGTAGAAAACAAATGAAAAACTCATTGTTTTAGGGTCGATTCATACCGAAATGGCAGTGGCCGGCCGCGACGCTGCGCGTACTTTTAGAGTGAAATAATTTTCAACTTTATTTACATCTTTTAAAGATCAGTATCCGTCTACGACTGCCAGCAGACACACCGACACGGCAAGCACTTTTACGCTACCATTCCAGTGTGAACTGGCCCTTAGTCTAAAAGACCATTTGTAACGTACTCCAAACTACCTACCCCTAATGCCCAAAATGACTTTAAAAACAACGCAGGCAATATTGTTTAAAGTCCACACCAATCGAAACCACAAAGGCTTTGCAGTTCCAGGCAAGTCATTTCGCGACTCTTCACCATAATAATTTACACAGATCAATTTTTAAAGTTCACTGAATTCAGTCCAAATATTGCATCGATATAATACGCAAGCGACGTTATGCTTTTTAGTTAGGCTGACGCTTTTTCGCAGATAAAAATTCATACCCATATTATAAATGTACTTGTAACTTACATCAAAAACTTATAAATTTTAAACCTATGAGTTAAATGGAATAGAAATATCGCATACTTTTTATTATACGCCATAACAAATCAAAAGGATGCGATAAGAGCGCCCATTGTGACACCCTATTAATTTTAAGTTCCTAATGTAATTTTATTTTTGGTGTACATTAAAGAGTATATCTATCTATCTATCTAAAATATTTGAATCTAAAAATCAATCACTTTTGGCCAAAAATATACTATCATCAAAATGGTAAAATCGCTCTTTGCAATAGGTCATTTGACGTAGTTGAAGGGTTACCAAATCTAGCAAATGACCCAAGAGCTAGATTGACTCGATATTATACCGAAGATATCCCGGACGTCAGCCTGTACGAGATTAGGATGACTCTGAAGCAGTTGAAGTTGATTCGATCGAGACTTGGGCTGTACTGCAGTCTCCCCAACGTTGCCAGATTGACTATCGGTACATCAAAGTGCTGAAGTGTTTATACAAAAACGCCACCATGTCAGTCCGACTTCAGGACCAGACCTCGAAACCTATCCTCTTGCAGCGGGGTGTGAGGCATTGAGATGTCATTTCTCCGAAACTGTTCACGGCCGCAATGGAGGATGTCTTCAAAGTTCTGGTGTGGAGAGGGCTAGGCATATATGCCAATGGCGAGTACATCACTCACATTCGATTTGCCGACGATATAGTAGTCATAGCTGAGACTACGGAGGACCTCAGTACAATGCTCGGTGACCTCAGTAAAGCTTCCGAAAGAGTGGGACTTAAAAAGAACATGGACAAAACCAAAGTCTTGGTAAACATCCATGTAGCACCCACTCCTATCAAGATCGGAAACTCTACAGTCGAAGTTGTGGACGACTACGTTTACCAGGGACAGAGAGTCCAGTTGGGTAGGTCTAACTTCGAGAAAGAGATCAATCGTCGAATCCGGCTCAATGAACAGTGCGTGTTGCCAGTGATGACATATGGCACCGAACCGTGGTCGCTTACCATGGGCCTCATCAGAAGACTTAAAGTCACTCAAAGGGCAATGGAAAGGGCCATGCTCGGAGTTTCCTTGCGTGATCGCTTCATAAATGAAGATATCCGCTGGAGAACCAAGGTTACAGACAGCCCGAAGAATCGCCAAACTTAAGTGGCAGTGGGCAGGGCACATTGCTCGCAGAACAGATGGTCGATGGGGACGAAAGGTTCTGGAATCGTGACCACGTACCGGAAGACGCAGCGTTAGAAGACCTCACACAAGGTGGACCGATGACGTCACGGGAATGCAATGGATGCGAGATGCACAGGACCGGTCATTATGGCGACATTTGGGGGAGGCCTATGTCTAACAGTAGTCCTCTTTCGGCTAAAATGATGATGAATGATGAAGGATTACCAAGAAGATCTAAAGGTGGACTACACGATACTTGATTTTCGTTAAAAAATACCGAAGTGTATCCAAACAAAAAAAAAACCTAAAAATAAGAACAAAACAACTTTTTGTCTTTTGCGTAATAAAGTTATGCCCGAAGGATCAAATTTGTTAAAAATGAATTTATCAACTGCTGTAATAGGTCTCATTGAGCAGTTTCATAGAACATTGACAACTCTAATAAAAAAAAACTCGTCAAGTTTGGAAGAATCCGAAAATCAGCTTCTATGGCATATTATAGGTGAGTAAGGATCAAAATGGGTAGATCTGTGGATTTCAAAGCTATTCTTTAAAAGTCGTCAGCCTAACAGTAATAGCCTACATCACTGAGCAGGTCTGTTTAGTCGGTGCGCATTTTATGGAGCAGGGCTCGGAGAGCCCAGGCGCGACGCTAGGAGCATCCATGCTTGGCCATCCAGTTGCTGTAACGGTTCACGTCCGCGTCCGATACCGTCCGTCTGGAAACAAAGGTAATTTATTATTTTGTTTTTATGCAGCAACAAGATGGCAACCCACTTGCTGGTGAGTGCAGTCTACCAGGGTTACAACAGATGCGTCGCATTTTCAAAATTTAATCTTCATAATTTTTTTAAAGTTTTCCCTGTCATAGCTCTACTTACAGTAATTAACACGCAACCACTACACAAATGCCTTACAACACTACACTGATAAAATGTTCATCCATTGACCAGTTAAAACCACTCGCATTGAACTCTCAAGAGTTGAGTGCAGCGAGATAAAAATTGTGATTTTGGAATCCCTAAAGAAGCTCTTTTAAAGAACAAGCTTTTATTAAAGACAGCAAGATTATCATCTGGAAACATAACGCCATTTTTTGACAGTTTCTCTTAGGGCCATAGTTAAACGGACTGGTCTCCAAATTTGCTGAGAAGCATTTATTCACTCTATAACCTTATGAATACCACTAAATTTCTGTTAAAACAAAAGTATTTAAAAATCTACTGAAACGAACATAATATTATTATTCTAGTAATTTGTACCTAGTTTTATCGCTGGCACGGGCCAAGTCTTCACTTGAAACTGGAGCCTCTAATTCGGATCGTTTGAATTGTCGAATTTCTTCTGGAGACTTGCCGGCAATTTTGCGGCGCATCGTCATCATTGCTGCGTCCCTGAAAACAAAATAACAGTTACATACGAGTACTTTCTGGTATGGAAATCTTTAGGGAAAGACACCATACTATGACCATGTTGTAAGCACAATTTCATGTAGATAAGAAACACACACTTGTGACCCCTGTCAAGTTGTCTGTGACTGCCAGTCTATTCTTCCCTTTTCCTGTTTCCTTGATCGGTGAGGTTTTTTTTAAAGGTTGAATATCATCCAATATGTTCACACACACACTACGATGACGCGGCACGGCGTGGCGGCGTCGACGCGGGGTCCAAGCACGCAGGACATCGGGCATTGCATCGTCCAACACGAACGCGCGTAGACGTACTTTTGAACTATAACCTACTTTTGCCAAGATTAGAATAAACGTTGTACAATCCACTTGCCTTTAATTTAATATAATATCTGAGCCTAAACACAATGACTTCTCTCGCTCTGGGCGGAGCGGGAGATCGTGTTAGACTTTTATTGACTAAAACCGCACCTATAATTATGTCCTTGCCCTTAGCATTCTAAGACTACGGGTTTCCTTTTCAGAAAATCCCCGAGCCCTAGTGGACATCGGTTCTGCTGGGTCCCTACGGTTTGCTGACATCTCTTTGAGATGCGCGTGTATCACTACGCGCTGTCGACGACTTGGGGATCTTGTGAGCAGTCAATGCCAAAACAAAAGTCCTATCTTGGAAGAAGTTCTTGCTGCAGTCAAATTATTTTGGAACTGTTTATCTCACCTGCAAAGATTACTGATATCTGACCCACTGTACCCTTGAAGCTGTGCTGCTACGTCTTTTAGCTTTACGTCTTCTGCCAGCGCCACATCCCGAAGACATAGCTTCAGAAGGCTCACTCTTGTTGGCTCTGAGCAATAAACAGTCAATTTTAACACGTTATTTCCCAAAAAGAAGGCGGACATACATATTCTTCACATAATTATGCCGAATACAAATAAGGCGATAATACGGGAAAAAAACTCAAAGACATAAAATAATTTCGAAAAATAAATAAAATATCTTAAATATAAAATTTTTTGAACTTGTAATTCTTATCGATTTGAGTTATGATAGCTCAAAGTGACCCGTTTTATAAAACACTATTCATTCTTGTACACAGCCCCCCTAGCCAAGTTACGACCGTTTCGTTTCGATTCTCTAGCGTTGAACGTCTCGAGTAGGCCACGCCCCCGATTCCTTTGTTCTGACCGTGACTGAGCGTTGAGATGACGTCAGAACAAAGAAATTGGAGGCGTGGGCTACTCGAGGCGTTCGACGCAAGAGAATCGAAACAAAACGGTCGTAACTCGGCTAGGGGGCTGGTCTCTAAAACATCGATTATAACGTGATTAGCGTTTCGTTTTCCAGAAGGAGTAACTTCCAAATTAACTATATCAACCTATCCGCCTAGCCTTTACCTAACATTCTAAGGAACAGCTTCCATTCAAACCGGATCCATCTGAATGTAATCTGTAACTCTATCTTATATGGAGTAACTTTGTAGCTGCATCTATTCTACCACATTTTTTTTTAAATGGGAATTCATCAAATTACTTCTGTCAGTTGCCTGAGCCAGACCACACCCGTCTTGTCGTAAGATTCTGTCGTTTCAAATGGAGGTTTACGGGACTTTTAAACCTGTTTCGCATACTTTTAGAACTACTTATCTGAACTCTAAATTCCTATAATATAAAATGACAATCTATAAAGGAACTGCACAAGTAATGAAATCTTATTTATACCATCAGGCAGGCCGACGTAGATTCTCTTTTCAAATCGTCTCCTGAAAGCCTCATCAATGTCCCACGGATGGTTCGTCGCCGCTAGTACCATTATGATTTTATCACGATGGCTGTAACAAAAGAATATCGTTTTTATCATAAATTAAATTAACAAATAAAAAAATAATTATACATAGAAAATACATATATATATAAATATTAAAAAATATTTACATTATTATTTTTTTACATTCATTGTGCATACAGCTAAGGAGTGGAACTCCTTGCCGAAATCTGTTTTTCCTGATATGGCTACAACCCGTAAATCTTAGAGTGAATAGGTTATTTCTAGGTAAGAGCGCTCCATCGTCAACCACATCGTCGTTTTACCAACGTCGACGCCGATGTCACGATACATGGCAAGCCTCAGACGGAGATGTGGGGATTATCTGAAATCCTTTGATAAGAACTGGTGAAGCTGACGGAGAAAAATAGAAGGAGTGGGGAAGTGGAGGCCTTTGTCACTCAGTGATTTATAAACTTGCCTATGACGTATTTGGTTATAAGGAATAAATGTTTTCAAAAGATATCTAAATGTTTTCAATTTACACATAATGCCATAATGAGGTCTCATCGCTCCAAAAGGAACCAATCCGCACTACCTACAATAAATATAGATGTTAGGCTGTAAAATACGCACTTGATGTCTAGGTAATTAGGAAGAATCATGTTCCTAATTTATAAGAAAGAATGGACCATTTGTATGCCTCCCTACAACTTCTAGAAAAGTAGGAGAGACTATCAATCTTTTTAAAATAACTAGCGTCTACCAGCAGTTTCATCCGTGTGAAAGTAAAAAAATATCCCAACGGAACATATTCTTGAGATAAAAAGTGTCCATTGTGATATACCAGTACAAGGTCTACCGGTCTACCTTCCAAGAGAGGCTCTCTTAAATGCGGGTGTAGGCACTATACTTTTGCCTAACTTTTGGAGTAAAGCAAGAATGAAATTATAATCTATATTTATAAAAGGAGAAACTGACTGACTGACATATCAACGCACAGCCGAAACTACTAAGACTAGGAGTGTGAAATTTTGCATCACTTTTCTTTTTATGACATAGGCGAGCACTAAGAGAGGATATTGCAAAATTCACCCACTAAGTTGATGAAACGGGAGTCCAAAGTTTGTATGGAGAAACCTACTTTGACGCGGGCGAAGCCGCTGGCAGAAGCTAGTAAATAATATTTAACCACTTTCACACAACGCCATCTAGTCCCAAACACTAGACAACTGATAAACATACTTATATATTTCTAAATACGTACATATTGTAGATAAA
This sequence comes from Mythimna pallens, assembly GCA_961205895.1. Classification (NCBI taxonomy): domain Eukaryota; kingdom Metazoa; phylum Arthropoda; class Insecta; order Lepidoptera; family Noctuidae; genus Mythimna; species Mythimna pallens. The sequence goes on along the minus strand of OY540828.1, from coordinate 22,681,563 downwards.
TTACACCCAGGCAAAGAACAAATGATCGTGGCTCATCACACAAACAAATATTTGTCTGGGGTGGTAATCGAACCCACGACATCCGGCATAGCAGTTCGGACCACTAACCATTAGACCAACAGATCGGTCGATTATGTTACTGTAATTATAGATAACTAGCTTCTGCCCGCGGCTTCGCTTGCGTAAATGTAGGTTTCTCCATACAAACATTGGACCCTCGTTTCATCCCCTTAGGGAGTGAATTTTGAAAAATCCTTTCTTAGTGTTCGCCTATGTTATAATCATAATCATAATCATTTATTTGCTAATATGGGTATAATATAAAGTTATTAAAAGTATATTACACCTTGAGGTATGCAAATCCCAAGCTTTTTTATTGTTATAATACAATTACTTGCAAAAAAATTATACAATTAATATTACAATTTAGTTAACTATAATTCATTTATTCATTTTTCATTTTGTGAACACAGGGTACAATGATCTTATAAATAAATAGAGTGTTTGGTCCATCCTATGTTCCATCGAAAGGCATACAAAATATTGGTGATATGTCAAAATATACTATCAGAATAAATTCATTGTGAAAATATACAAAATCTCATTAAAAAAATAAAAAATGTCAGCAAATGAAAATTGTAAAATTTAAATAAAATAGTTCCAAAAGATAAAATTATTTATAAAAGTTATAGTTATAAAAGGAAGCCTTGTGCAAAATTTCACGCTTCTAATCCCAGTAGTTTCGGTTGTGCGTTGATATGTCAGTCAGTCAGTTTCCCCTTTTATATATATAGATAACACTTACAAAGCAGCGCCTAGCCCATCCATCTGTATGAGTAGTTCCGCCTTGAACCTGCGGGAGGCCTCGTGTTCAGAATCAGCCCCGCGAACTGCGCACAAAGAGTCCACCTCGTCTAGGAATATTGTGCTTGGGGCGTAGAACGCTGCCTGAAATATAAAAGAACGAGCCTGATTTTACAAGGGAAACTGTTGTTTCTATAAAAGATTGTCAAACATCATTCGCAACGGTAAAGCGAAACATCTTGAGGAATGTGTATTAAAAAAACTGGGCAAATGCGAATCGCGAAAGAACAAAGTGTTGCTAGAATTTATTCACCACCACAGATATATAAAAAAAAAACGTTTTCAGACACTTCCATTTCCACTCTGTAGCAGCCCGGAGTTTGTTGGTTGACGGTGTGATACTCCCGTGCCTCGGAAAGCACGTAAAGCCATTGGTCCAGGCCTGGTCTTTCCCCGATCGTGTCGGAGAACCATTCCATTGGACTATGAGAGTAACCGACACCAAGTCATCGGTCAACCTTGTAGGAGGCTTTCCAACGCTACGTCTTCCGGTACGTGGTCGCCATTCCAGAACCTTTCGGCCCCAACGGCCATCCGTTCTGCAAGCAATGTGCCCTGCCCATTGCCACTTAAGTTTAGCGATTCTTCGTGCTATGTCGGTGACCTCCGAGAGTCCGATGGATGCGAGACGCTCAGGATCGTTTAATGTGACGACACTTGGGAGAGGCCTATGTCCAGCAGTGGACGTCTTTAGGCTAAAATGATGATCATGATGATGATGATGATAATGCAAGTAAAGGAACAAAGAGTAGTGCACCTATGTTTGCGCACACGCTTGTGGTTTGTACCACCTTGGTTAACATCCGTTGAGATTGATCACCGGGATCGTAAATCGATCAGTAGTGCTACCACGAGCAACTGTTAAAGGCATACATATAGGGTGTACCAGCTCCATACCTCTTTATCGCTCGAACGACTGACATTTTGGCACATCTTGGTAAGTCCCCAGGAGCATTATTTCTATTGGTTATATTATAGACTTATGATGCTTGGAACCACTTACCATATCAAACAGCAGTCGGACAAGTTTCTCGGAGTCCCCTCTGTACTTGGAGGTGAGGGTGGCAGAGGACACGTTGAAGAATGTGGTGCGGCACTCTGTAGCGACGGCCCGTGCCAGCAATGTCTTGCCGGTGCCGGGAGGACCTGTCAGGAGGACGCCCTTCCATGGTCGACGGATGCCCTAATGAAATGAAGGTACATGATAAACATACGTATAAAATAAAGTTTAAAAAAAAACAGACTTCATTTTGCTATCATTTCTTGAAGTGTCCCTTGGTCTACTACCGAAGTTCTTCATCAGATTTTCACCAAATTTAAATGACCGGGCAAGAGCGAGTCGGAATCGTGCAGAAAGGGTTCCGCACCGTCCGTAACAAAAAACGGCTTTAGTACATTTTGATAGAAGTGCAGAAAGTTTCTTTTGGAAGTGTGTTATGGAGCCGAGGGCTACAGTGACAAATTTCAACGTGTATCAAACGACTTTGTTCAATACACTTACGAAGAAATAAATAAACAGGGGTTGGCCGGCGACTCGTGGGGAGCGACGCGCACCCGGCCTGTTACGATAAATGTAATAAAATTGTGGCGGGGAGAGCACGCGCACTTTTCTGCACTAGTGCGGAAAACAGTCTATTGCGTGTCTAAAAGCGATGTGATAAGAGCGGGTTTTCGAATAAGTGTATTGAAAAATAATTACGTTTGTTGTATGGGAGCCCCGCTTAAATATTTATTTTATTCTGTTTTCGGTTCATGAGATATGTACATACAGCCTGGTGACAGACAGATGGATAACGAAGTCTTAGCAATAGGCTCCTGTTTTTACTCTTTGGGTTCGGAACCCCAAAAAATACATTCAGAAGACTTGAGAACTTCCTCTGTTTTCGGAAGTCATTTAAAAATAGTTAGAGGCTGTAGAGTTTTTGGACTTGTTTACCTGCGCTGAGTAAATCCTTAATTGAAGTTTTTTTTTTTTTTCATTCCAACCTTCTCTTCAATGTTCCCCAGCATAATCTAACAATATTAACCCGTTTCTTGTAAATAACCCAAAAAACAAACTCATAAATCAACATTATATTTAACACCTCCAAAAATCCAGGTCGAATTTCTAGCCCAGATTTTCAACTGGACATAGCGTGCGATGGTCACAACGTCGGAGTGGTTCAAGGCCCTAACCGGCCTAGAGTACCTACAGACTGTATAATTATTATTGATATTATGCGAGACACTGGACGCGCGAAGTCACGCAAGACGCGGGTACAGTCGGACTCAAAAGTAGGTAAACATTTCTATGTTCACATATATAAATATAAAATGAGAAACTGACTGAATTTTAAGAGAGGAATTTCCAAAATTTACCCCCTGAGGGGATGAAAGTTTATATATACTTTCAAGCGGACGAAGTAGCTATCTGAAGCTAGACATCGATACACATTTTTTGTTCCTTGTTAATTCAAGTGTATTTATGTATGTTGCAGTTTTGATTTCTGTATGTGATGATCAACTATTAGTACAGTTAATAGCTGCTCGTCGTGAATAAATGCTAAAATAAATAATGAATAAATAAAAAAAAAAAAACAAAAAAACTGACACACAATGTTTCAATAATAACAGTGTAGAAATCATCAACATTTTGTAGTGAAGAACCAGTTAGTATTTAAACAAGCTGACTGTCAATGGTTGTTCAGAAATGAGTGATTTTAGATGATATTGATGCCTAGATTGCTAACAATCATTTGCACAGTTTGAATTATTTGAATACATATAGCGGGCACGGCTGACTAATAGGAATGTCTGCTGTTGACTGTACATGGCAAGCCGCGGTATTTTAATTCAAATTGTTAATTACGTAACTATCAAAGCCTGGTTTGTATTTGTAAAAACACGCGAATAGTAGAGCAGAGAAAAGCAATTAAATACAAGTATTATTTGATTATCAAGTTGAAGGTCTTCATGAGAAGCGGCAGGAATTTACTGAAGTTATTTGACGTCTCTTACGTTTTTATGTCCAAGAGCCTTCTCGTCTGGAATGCCACTCCATGGTAACTCATCCTAAATCTATATATATAAAAGCGAAATATCACTCACTGATAAATCACGTTATCTCTGAAACTATAACACCTACACACTTAAAATTTGGCAGGTAGGTTCCTTATAGAGTGTTGACATCCGCTAAGAAACTCCACCTCTAAGGGGGTAAAATGTACGGGGGTTGGAAGTTTGTATGGAGAAACCTACTTTTACGCGAGTGAAACCGCTGGCAGAAGCTAGTCTTTTCTATAAGTACATGACTTCGCTAAACTCACAAATTAACTCATAACTTAGTTAAGGCCATGGTCCGGAGCTAGAAGGAATGGGAAGCAATGCCTCTTGCGAAGCAGTGATGCGAGCAAAAGCGGTGGCTACAACTATGTTGGAACGTACTCCCCACGTCTCTGCCGCCGCCAAAGGAGAGACCCCAGGCATGGCGGAGTTATAGGACGATTTCCGAACCCCGAGTTGACGGCTCGTAGTATTCTACGCGCGGCTCAATGAGATGTCAGCAAAACTGAAAGGGCCCAGCAGGGCCGATGCCTGCTAAGGCTGTGAAACGTTAGAAAGTGGTCCTAAAATGCAAAAAGCTACTGAAGGACCCGAGCACTAAGAAGGGATTTCAAGAAATTCAATTAAAGGCGGTGAAAAATCTCATATACTTGAAACTTGGTGTAAAGTAACCCTGAGAAGCGAGCCAAGAGGATCATTGGTGATGATGCACTTGTCGAGTCAAAACTCCAAATCCTTGAGCATCGACGACGATTTGCTGGCTGGTTTTCTATCGATTATATTTCGGGGAATGTTCGTTGGAATTGCACAATTTATTTCCACCAAGTCCGTTCCATCATCGGACTACTAGACGTACGGCGTTGCGCCATCAGTACATGGTGGACATCCCACCAATACGTACAAAGCGTTTTGGGAACACAATCATTATGTGTAAAGCTAAGGCATCGAATTCTCTTCCGGAGTCTGTGTTTCCTGATAGCTACAACCTAGGCGACTTTAAGTCAAGAGTGAATAGGTAACTTCTAGGCAAGCGTGCTCCATCATCGTTGGCCACATCATCGCTTACCATCAAGTGAGATAGTGGTCAAACGCGAGTCTATCAATAATAAAAAAAAAGTATGATAAAAAAGGTTTACATTATTCATTTTTTAAAACTACCCCTATATATAACGATTTAAGGAGTATTAAAGGTTGTAGGGAGAATCTTATTCATTGGGTTAATAAATTTGAGACTTGGCAAAAATTGAATAATAAAGACATTATTAGTTTTTCAAAACTACCTTAAAATTACGGTTAAAAAATTACGGTGTTCAACTACACTGCGCACACATGTGCCACTTACGCCGATCTGGGCGCGTCGGTCTCCATACGTTTTATATGGGAGTTGTAGAACTACACTAGATCCACGCCACGCGACGCCACACTATGTCGTTCTACGTACAAATCTACCCCCCTAGCCAAGTTGCAACCGTTTCGTTTCGATTCTCTTTTCGATGATCGCCTCGAGTCGGCTACGCCTCCTATTCCTTTGTTCTAACCACGTGACTGAGCGTTGAGATGACGTCAGAATAAAGCAATCGGAGGCGTGGTTGACTTGAGGCGATCGACGAAAAGAAATTCGAAAAGAAACGGTTGTAACTTGGCTAGCGGGGCAGGCGTGGTCCACGTGTACGTCGGTCTAATGTAGTTCTAGCTTAAAAGTACATACTATACTATACCCAAGCATTATTCGATTACCCAACACGAACCTAAAGAGAAAACCTTACAAGAACGGGTAAACAAATGAGCATTGACCGTTAGCCGACTCACGCAAATCGTCAATTTAAATTAGGCTAACACCAAGATTGGAAGGTGATTACATCGGCAACAAAAGTCCTCGAAATGTCCTATTTCTCCTCAATCACTAAATGTCGTTTTCTTGCTGCAAAAGGCTATTTGTTAAACGATTATGTCAACCAACTTCTAAAAAGGAGGAGGATCTATACTTTTCGATGGTAAGTACTTATTTTTTAATATTTGTTTAGCGGGATTTCCATCAACTGAGAACCGCATTTGTTTTTTTTTTTTGTATTTTGTAATTTGCGCAGATCTGATCTTCATTAAACCGTTCAACTTCGGAGATAGACACAGCAATTCTTAAATGGACTCTCTGCCTTTGATAAATGATATAAAATCTTCCGGGAATGCTTCAATCGCATATCTGTTTATTAGCATATTAATCAGCCTTTTAATGTTCCTACTGCTGGGACTCAGGCCTCCTCTCTCTAGGAGAGGGAATGGGCCGTAATCCACCACGCGGGCCCAGTGCGGGTTGGTGAATGTCACATGTCTTTGAATGGGTTTGAACCTGTGAAACTCGTAAGTCGGGGCCGTTACCACTCGGCCACCACTGCTCTCTATCTATTTATGATTTATCTGTTTATTGTTTACACCATTTCATAACATAATATCACGCTAGTAGGTACGCTCTGAAGTGGTAGACAGATGTGTACAGTTTGCCCTGGTACAACCTCATTTTACAATTAGCACCAATATGTCTAAATAGCTTAGCTAGAATTTACTCCCTGTTTTAGCTATATCTACAGTTAAAAAAAAACTGGCCAAGTTCAAGTCGGATTCTCGCACTGAGGGTTCCGTACAAACTTATTTATATAAATAGTTCAATTCCCGAACGGAGTCTCGAAGATTTTTTCGAATCGCAAAAAAACGTTTGTTACGTAACATATTGTTTTCCAATTTATACCTATACCTGTGCTATTTACCTTGTTTTATGCCAAATTTCAGGATTCTAGGTCAACGGGAAGTACCTTATGAATTTTGATTCCCTTGAGAGTGTCGAAATAAACGTTTATTGCGACATAAACGGCCGTATCTTCTTTTTCGTTAACTCAGAAGTTTGATTTTTTCACAGTTTCAAGAGTCCGCAGACTTTTGAGTACATGATTTTAATTTCAACTTAATAACTCCACGCGTTCCCGAAATAAAAGGCCTTGTCAGATAGTCAGAAAGACAGACGGACAACAAGGTGATCCTATAATATAAGGGTTAAGTTGTTTTCCTTTCGAGGTACGGAACCTAAAAAGCAAACACTTTAATTTCGGTTTCAGAAGCCAGTGTTTCTGATTTTATTTCTTCGTTTTTGCCTTCGTTTTAACTACTTTTACTTATTTTTATGTCGTATGGTTATTGTTGAACGGCTATAATTGGTTTACAGGTTGATTAAAGCGATGAGATTTACGCCGTATGTGGTATAGCTATCGACATCAATAGGCATACCTCTAAAAGTATTAGATTAAAGGTAAGTGACAGTGGCTAGGGCATATTGCTCGCAGAACAGACAGTCGATGGGGCCGAAAGGTTCAGCCCCCCTAGCCAAGTTACTGTCGTTTCGTTTGCGTCGAACGCCTCAAGTAGGTAGTAGCAGAAATAGGCCACGCCTCCGATTCCTTTATTCTGACGTCATCTCAACGCTCAGTCACGTGGTCAGAACAAAGGAATCGGAGGCGTGGCCTATTCGAGGCGTTCGACGCAAACGAAACGATCGTAACTTGGCAAGGGGGCTGGAGTGGCGACTACATACCAAAAGACGCAGTGTTGGAAGGCTTCCTACAAAGCAAGGTCTACCGACTTCACTAAGTGTGAAAGTCGCGGGAATCCGATGGATGCGAGGCGCACTAGATCCGTCATTGAGGCCTGTGTCCAGTAGTGGACGTCTCTCGGCTGAAATGATGACTGAACAACCGATAGCTGATAAAAGTTCTGCTAAATACTTCATTACTTTGTAAAGCAGCACCTTGCCTACAATTCACAAAAACGATTTCACCGATGATAATAAAAAGCCTCTTACCTTAAAGTAATCAGGCATGACCAGCGGCAGAACGACCGCCTCCTGCAGAACGGACTTCGCATCATCAAGTCCTACGACATCCTTCCAGCGAACATCGGGGTTCTTCTGCAAAATATCTCTCTCCAGAGTCTCCACCAAGTGTAGTTCGTATCCTGTCGCATCAAAGACTTTCTCATCCCTCTCAAATATCGTGACGTCAGCACCTTCATTGGGCACATCTTTTCTTCTGATTCTTGGTTTTATTGGAACGAGGGGTCGAGTCTTTCCCGTTTTGGAGAGTCTTTCGACTGATCTGCTGCCCTGCATTTTCGCACTGCCCAGTGATGATTTCCTGCCTATTGCTGGCAGCAAGTTGTCACGACGCCGGAGCGTCCCCGCCCATTTCTCTGTGGTTGGGTCTGGGTTCTTCTGTTGATCTGGAGGCTTATCTGTTATGTTGACCACGTGTGATGGTTTGACGACTAAAACAAGATGTTTGTTATTAATAAAAAATAAATTTTAATATGGAGTTGTGTAACACTATGGTATTTTTTGCGGGTTCAAATATTTTATAAGTGCCCATGTAGATCTATATTTAATAAAATATTTAAAATTTAAATAATGAATTTAATTAAATGTACTAACATATCTGTCTGGCCCGCAATGGCTGAGGCCAGACGTGCATGGAAATGGGAGAGGGATGATTATGAAAGTAGTCCTTACTTTGTGTGGGTGGATGCCGCGTTCCCGTAGCGGCATGAGTGTTGGAAGGTGTTCCCTTAGCCCGCTCCCTTCTAGCTTCACTCTGCTCTGTTCTTAATCCATCCCGGGGTCCTGTAGAATCGTCACTCTTCTTATTCCCACTCCGGTTACTTGTGCTTGTGCTTATCCTTGCGAACCCGAATGGTTGGAGGCTCTCGACCATCATTCGATCCATCATCCTGGCCATGTGGTGGAAACCGGATGATGGACTGTGGGAGGAAAAAAGTTAGTTTTAGGTATGTACTTAAAATGCAGACCATGTATCTATATATAAAAGGAGAAACTGACTGACTGACATATCAACGCATAACCGAAACTTCGGGGCCTAGGAACGTAAAATTACACAAGGCGTCCCTTTATGATGTAGGCGAGCACTAAGAAAAGATTTTCCAAAATTCACTCCCTAAAGAGATGAAACAGGGGTCCAAAGTTTTTATGTAGAAACCTACTTTCGCGCGGGCGAAGCTGTTGGCAAAGGATAGTTGGATATAATCCTTCCGATATTTCGATTACGGAGGCCAATCTCTACGGACGCTAGCTTAGTACGCAGAAGATATTATAGTTCTCAAGCGTGTGCATCAACGCAGGTGCACTCTGTTTCTGAACTCTCACAGTCCGATTTGACGGCAATGCTACACGACCAGGGAGAGATCAGCCCCCCTAGCCAAGTTACAGCCGTTTCGTTTCGATTCTCTTTTCGTTGATCGCCTTGAGTCGGCCACGCCTCCTATTCCTTTGTACTGACCACGTGACTGAGCGTTGAGATGACGTCATAACAAAGGAATCGAAAGCGTGGCCGACTCGAGGCGATCGACGAAAGGAGAATAGAAACGAAACAGTTGTAACTTGACTAGGGGGCTAGGCGCAAGACCAGAAGCCTTACGTGCTTTCCGAGGCAAGAGAGCATCACAAACTTCCAAATTCCGGACAGCTGCAGAGTAATCCTAATGCAAATACTCCGTATCAGTTTTTGCCCGACCTGGGAATTGAACCTAGATGTCCCAGACCCCGGGCTTTGTGACCACGAAACTAACGAGACATTTGAATAATGTTAAGGTACTAATAGTGTTGGATAAAGATTGCTCTTAAAAACAAGATAATAGATACGTTACACACAAAAAAGATTTAAATTCTAAAAGTCTTTAATATGACCAGCTTTAATACACGAAAATTGTGATAAGAACAGCTGTTTCAAATTATTACAGTACCGGCTTAGGTCGCTATCAAATCCATACTAATATTATAAATGTGAAAGTAACTTTGTCTCTCTTACGCTTTCATGGTTAAACTACTGAACAAATTTAAATTTGGAACGGAGCAGTCTTGAACCTCAAGAAAAGACAGACATATCTGGTTTCGACTTCATCTTCACGTCCGCTTTAACCGACATTGACTGGCCTGTTGGTCTAGTGGTTAGTGTCCCTGACTGCTATGCCGGAGGTCGTGGGTTCGATTCCCACCCAGGACAAATGTTTGTGTGATGAGCACGATCATTTGTTCTGTCTGGGTGTAATTTATTTATATATGTATGTATTTAGAAATATATAAGTATGTTTATCAGTTGTTTAGTACCCATAACACAAGCTCTGCTTAGCTTGGGACTAGACGGCGTTGTGTGATAGTTGTGGAATATTATTATTATTATATTATTATTATTATTGACGCTTCAGTACGAAGTCGTGGGCAAAAGAACAACACACATACATAGAATAATAAAATAACCAGCCTTTTAATGTTCCCACTGCTGGGACTCAGGTCTCCTCTCTAGGAGAGGGAATGGGCCGTAATCCACCACGCGGGCCCAGTGCGTGTTGGTGAATGTCACATCACTTAAAATTTTTTGGTTCTAGGACATGCCGTTTTCCTCACGATGTTTTCCTTCACCGTTTTGAGAGCAGTGGTGATGAAATAAATTACACAAAGTAATGCGTCTGGCTGGGTTTGAACCCGCGACCTACTCGTAAGTCGGGGCCGTTACCACTTCGCCACCACTACTCACTAACTATGACATATTAAGTCATAAACCAAGGCTCTAAATAAACCGCCAAATGGTTCTCAAATTAAGGTGTACATATGCCAGTAGTTACTGTTTATGAGCGACCCATCAAGTGAAGTCAGTACTCCCCGAGTTCTAAATCATAAATACCAATTCATTTTAACTCACAATAAGTAAAGACAATTACTCAAAATGATTGAAGACGACGGCGTGGATAAAAATAAACCTGACAGTGGAAATTGACTAAATGGTCGCGACATTGAGCTGATCTTCAATTGTCGGTAAGGCCAACAACACATGGCTAGCGTGTTGTGGTAAATACAATGGCATTTGTGAGTATATCACGTCTTTTGTTCAAGATTTTTTGAGTTCGAACCTCATCATTTTTCAATGCTCATCATACTTTTGCATTTATATTTAAGTCTCTGAGCTCCTTAATAGTCCTGAGTAGAGCTACACGAATAGTGACAAATGCTTGCAATGACGTGACAAGTCAATTCTTTCCTCAAAAGACCTGGTTAGTTATATAGACTTTAAAAGAGACTTTGACTTCTGAATTTGTTTCGGAGTTTCTACTCTGGGTAGTAATTAATTGACGAAAAATATGACGTTTTAACATAAAAACATTTGTAAAAAAAAAACATATATTCCTTTTTTAGCGTGTAGAAATCCTTATGGACGTCCTCTACCCAAAGTCTAGTGCTGGGATCTGTCAGACTCTTGACTGACTAAAACCACATGGCGTTCTGTAGCTATCATTGCTGGAGTGCTTGTACATTTCATCACTTTTTCCCGCCCAGGTGCTGGTCTGCATAATTTCATGCACGGACCCCGTCATCCATCGTGTATCTTTCCACTACCACAATTCCTTTTAACGAACTCGAGAACATTATATATCATTTCTTTTTCTACTACTACTTTTCTTATCGTCATCTCACTCACATTATGCCACATCAGCTTCCACTTTCTTTCTACGGCCAAATGCTCTTTAAAGCTGTCGATATGGAATAGCTTATTTCTTTGTGCAATACCTGCCTTAAACACAATGTTCGAAGACGTTATAAAACAAAGTTGACCTAAATTTATGAGCATTTACTGGCGCAAATGGCTCGGATTAACTGGTTATAGCGTTCAATTATAAATTAACGTTATTATTTATATTATATTATATTCGTAGGAATTTTTATTAAAAATAATGTTCGTTACGAATCAAGTTTTTTTAAAAACTACTAGGTATTAAAAGAGTTATGAGTATAAATTAGAGTATTAGAATAAGGGTTCGTGCATTATTCCAGTTACATATATAAGATGATAACGGCAAGAGGTGATATGCAAAAGAACTGCAAAAGCATCGATTGGCCTTCCTGAATAGAAGGACACCTCTTTAAGAGTCGCGGTGCCAAGGACCCAGTAAATGGGTCGTTCAATAATTGAAAAATGCATACTTAGACTCGCTATTCGGGCACTGGATACACAATAGCTACGTATAACAAAAACTCGGCAGGCGGGTTATGTGCACACGAACGAATTATTGTATGTTTTGGCACCAAAAGTGTTAAGAAGGCCCATCCCCCCTCATTTGTCGTCAACGTGAGCGTGGTTTAATCCAAGGCAATCTAACACAATGTTTGATAAAGAGGCAACGTGACAAAACACTAACGTTTGAACGTTATAACGGTATGAACATAATGTTTGACAAAACTTGTTCCAGAAAATATGCGTGTTTTTTTAAAGCCTTAAATGAAGACAAGAAGATTCAAGAGGATTTATTGTCCAGGCAATTACTGTACATTTCAGGTTGCCTGGAAGAGATCGCGGAATGCGATAAGGCAACCCATTGTACGAGTATGTATGTGTTTTAGTTTCCTTTTGTATGTGTAGTGGTGTACAATAAAGTATATAATAAATAAATAATAAATAAAAGATTTTCGACAAAAAAATGGCCATTTAGAATCTCGATTAAATGAGCAAGGTTTCTATTAAATATAAGAAGGATGGAAGAGATAAAGTTCACGTATAATAGGTTTTCAGAGGTCTTATCTGGATTAGATTTACACAAATTTATGTTCTGATTTCAACAGTACCTGTTTAAGTAGGCAACTAACAGTAAAGTTACGCATGTTGTGCTTACCTGTAAGGAATTGCTGCACTAATCTATAAGTTTATTTCGTGTATTTCATATCTTTGTATGTGTGTAGTCAATTGTTGGTGAGCCAAATAAATAAAATAAAATAAACAGAAACCTAGTTAATATCCAAAAGATTATATGCGTTTTAAAAATATGTAGAGGAAGATGTGTAATAACGTCGTAATCATGTAAAGGCGGTTTTGTGGAAATGTATCCAGGGCGCTTTAAGGTAGATATCCTTACTCGCTTGTTATCCTTAAATAAACCCTCTCCCCCCCCCCCTCTGGGGGTTTATTTAAGCGAGTGATAACAAGCGAGTAGGAGTTAGGTTAGTTGGAGACTCTGCATCCAGTCATTTAGCATTACCATTTAATTAATAGTTAATCAATGACACGTCTGCCTAACCCCTCCACGGAACCCATGCATGATGTCAAGTGTCAGACACTATACGTTCAATGCCTTCGTGATGGACTCCATTTGTTGTTTAATATCTATGTTAATTTCATTCAACCTACTTCAAGGAATATTCTTCGGGAATATTCAAGAAATGAAGTCATACGCTGACGTAAATACATCTGCCCTACGTTCTCAACCTACTTACACAGTTCAATCTGGAATAAGCTAACCTAGAAACATGAATAAAACTGTAATAATGTCCAATGAAAGACAATATTACGTACCCAAACGGATCCATCTGAAAATACTGTCGCAGTCCCCCAACATTTGGTATCAAGGAATCTCCGAATCCAAAATCCATCTTTCTTCTCAAAGATCTGAGGGCATATTTTACTAAGTACATATGTATGTGTGTATTCAAAGCAACATTGAGGTTACTCTGAGGTCACGAAAACATAATTTTCACGGGTATACTAGTTGAAAATCTGTGTCATTACTTGTGTTGAACCGGCTTGTTGGAAAATCGTGTGCTATTTGACACATTTGTTATTGCCTAGTTACCATGGCAACCGTTTGCGGAAACCATAGTTGACCGCAAGATTCGATGCGTACCAACACACAAACTTGACTTTGCCGCCCTCGAAATCGTGTTTCATGGAATTTGACCCCTATGGCCGTATAGATAAAGAATTCAAAGCCACATAAATGGAATTCTGAATGTGACATTTTGTGTTTGTTTGAGGTCCTTGACTGGTCTACTTTTGGTGAACCTCGTTTAATTTTTGTGTTTGTAATGACCACAAAAGTGTGGGCACTATAATTACCAGAATATAATGGGCGGTGGCTATATTGAACTTTGTGCTTAATGATTCAAGGGTTGGAAACGTCGAGAAAAATCTAGATAGACGAAAAACGAAATTGTGAGTGCGATTTGCTGACGTCAATGTAGGTGTATGTTAGTAATATCGTCGATAACCATAACCATTTATAGATTAGTTACTTAATATTTTATTGTTGTTTGTCCTGTTGTAGTCACAAATAAATGTTTTTCTTTCTTTCTTTTCTTTTTATAACCACATGACACAAGATATTTTTCTTTTTTTTTCTGAGATGGGAATGATTTCCCCGTCAAGTGACTTCTCTCACTTGACGGGGGAACTAAAAGGCGAGTCAGATTTTCACGGCCTAAACCCACCTGTGTCATTCAGATGCCTTTAGATCAAACTTTCCCGCAGCCCCAGCAGACATCTGCCTAACTGGGCCCCTGCAGTTTTGTTGACATCTGCTTTAGGCGCGCGTAACACTACGGTGTCATCGACTCGGGTATCAGAAGTCGCAGGGCGATTCCTTGCCACAGTATGGGTCAGTTCACACCGAGACGCGACGCTGCGCAAAAAGCGACTCAAAATATAGCTTTATTTACTACACGAAAATATTCACATTTCCAATCGAAATGGCTCGCGTCGCAGCGCTGCGTGGTGCAACGTATTCTGAATTTTACAATGAAATGTGTATCTTTTCGTGTAGTAAATAAAGTTATATTTTGAGTCGCTCTTCGTGCAGTGTCGCGTCTTGATGTGAACTGACCCTAAGTGCAGGATTGCGGATGGTGAGCAATGGGTAGTTCGCCCTCCAGTAGGGACCAAGCCCGAGGTGACAGAGCATTGTTCCACGCGTGAAAAATGAAAATGGACGTGGCCCGGTAAGCCCGATGCCTGCTAGGCCTGCGGGCTTATTCGAAAGAGTTGCTGTAGCACTGGAACGCAAAGAGTAACTGAAGGAACAAGGTGGATTTAAGTCAGTAATAGTCTGACACTCCTCTTCTCTTCTTTGATGTTTTTTCACTTCAAAAAATAGACTCAACTGAGCAGCAAAGACCATCTCTACAGATGGGGGTATTTGGAAGGTTCCGATCTTCATTGTTTACGTGACATCTCCATACAGACTATATCCCACCTTCCATATTGCGCCAAATGCGTAATTACATGTTTACGAAAGGTTCTTTTGACAGCATTAGCTGACGGCATTGCCGTGGCTGTATACGAATAACTTAATTCAGAAAACTAACTATTTTCACCATGGACACGCTATGGCTGAGCTAATCAAGAGCCAAGCAATGCAAATTTTAGCACACTAAGTATTTTTACGTGGCTTGGCTTAAGAGGGTCCTTTTTCACTCGCCTATCGTCAACATCGAGTATGGTTTAAAAGCTTGTTACTCCATCTATATTGCGTTAATACAACGCGATGTTTGACGAAAAGGGAACGCAAAAAAGAGTAATAACGCCTGAAAACTCTGTTAGCATTCGGTAATTCCGTGATTTATTCGAATATTTAGCAAAACTTGTTCCAGGTAATACGTGATTTTTTTAAACATTTAAAAGATTTTTTTTTAAATTGTCTTCATTTAGAATCTTGATTAAATTTGCAAGGCTTCTATTATACTTTTTTGACTTTTAAAATTTTTGAGTAAAGTTCATGCAAAATAGCAGATTTTCAGAGGTCTTTACTGGATTAGTTTTACACAAATTTATAAATTGATTTCAATAGAAGCCTAGATAATATCTACAAGATACTGTGTTTTCAAAATATCCAATAAAAAATGTGTAATAACGTCATAATCGCGTAAGAGTTGTTGTATGAAAAACAGTGAAAATGGTTCGAGTTGGATGCCCTTAACGACAGGTAGTTTTCCATATCATAAAATTGTACTAAAACGGTCTTGTCCCTTTTTGATTGTTTTAGAGTAACAAAAATACTCTTTTGAGTTCGTCTTTATTGAAAAACTTTACAGACCTAAGTAAGTTATTTCCTAACATAATAAGCGCCTTTAACATCGTTACAAGAGTTAACGGGAGTCTTTGGAAGCAAGAGTGCACCCTAATCTTTAAGTATCATCATATTCAACCCAGCCAGGAGCGTTACTTTGTGTAATTTATTTTCATCACTGCTGCTTTTTAAATGGTGAAGGAAAACATCTTAAGGAAACCGGCATGTCCTAGAACCAAAAATTCGAAGACATGTGACATCCACCAATTCGCACTGGACCCGCGTGGTGGATTACGGTCCATTCCCTCTCCTAGAGAGGAGGCCTGTATCCCAGCAGTGGGAACATTATAAAGCTGATTATGCTTATGCTTTATGCACCATCTTCCGGCCCTCGTCCCGTTTTATTTGGGGTTGGTGGTCACAAAATCTATCCATCTTTTCTTTAGCCTCCCTCTTCCTCTCCATCCATCCTTATATCCTCTTCTTATGGCCATACCAACACAAACGATTTCCTTTTAACCTTGCTGTCACTGGCGCCACTTTCAAACTTCCTCTATTTAATTATACCTAATCATCACTATATCCATTCTCTTCACACTGCACATCCATCTTAATATTTTCATCTCTGCTACATGTAATCTTTTTTTAATCCTTTATTCATTTCACCATAATGTTTGAGTATATATTTCCAAAATGCAAGCAGAGCCGCCGTCCAAAATCTCGTCCACACGAAGAGCCAAAGCACGCCTAAAGTCAACATTTCTAGCGCCACTTCGAAGCCTTAACTTAGCTACAATGTTGCAAAGTTGCAAGGTAACTGACCTTATTGTTTACCCTCGAGGTAAACTTGACAGGTACGTTCCAAATGTATGCCAAAGTTCAATGACTAGACACCGGGGAGGTCAACCACCGGACGAGTCATTAGAAATGCAATCGATGGGAAGACGTATCGGGGCTTGTGATTGAGGACATCGGTTATTTATAACTATGTACATATAATATACATAGGAAGGTACTAGACTTTTCTTGCGATTTCCGTGGACTATTTAATGGGCATAGCCACTATAAGCCTATGGGATAGAGTAGTTTTCTATCAGTTCATTTTTTTGTATAGGATCAGTAACTCCTGAGATTACCTGATACAAACATGTAAATGATTTTAGCGCGTTTAGGGATGTAAACGGGATGACTCAAATTAAATTTAGTTTATTTATTTTATTATTTATTATAAATTTAATTTATCTCAATACACCGTTGACGCGGAGAAAAAATGTTCTCAATTGTTTTCTGTTCGTATTTTCTTCGGAAGTCTTCGTCCGCGCGAAGATCGTTGATGGCTCGCGATTGGTCCACCAGCGCGAGCACCTGTCATGCCGCACCGAAGCGTTCCATTTTCCACAGCTGTATGTATGTTATTTAACAGGGATGATTTTATTTCTTAGGTAGTACTTTTAGTGGGCTACGTATTGTTTGAAAGGGTCACTGTGGCCCTGGCAAATGGCAACAGATTAGCTCTCAATTTAAAACAGCACAAACCACTTAATATGACAATAGAGACGCTATACTTTACCGAACTGCTAACCCCTTTGGGAAAAACAAGCTTTATTTTTAGTAGTGGTACACAGGCGGACTTAATGCGACAAGACCTTAGTAGGTATTATATTCTAATTTTAAAAAGTGTACTAGTAGCACTATGTAATTTTTTTTGGGGCGGCATGTCCTCAAATAACTTTAAAGACCAAAGAAAAGATGGATGGATTGTGTGAGGACTGATATGAAAGAAAAGGAAGTTAGTGATAGCATGACGAGTGACAGGGCAGAATGGAAAAAAAAAACGTGTTGCGACAACCCCAAATAACACGGGACAAAGAGGGAAGGGCAGGAAGATGATGATGATGTCCTCAAATAACTTCTCCCGGTCAGGGTAGGGCGAGAAGGAGTGTCAGTTTACGAGTATTACTGACTAAATCCCACCTACTTTCCTTCAGCAATCTTTGCTATTCAGGGCCATGGTACTCTTTCTTTCGAACTCTTTCGAACAATACCGCCGCTTACGCTTTTGAATCTCAATCTCCATTTTGTATTAAGACTTTATACCTACTACATTTTCATACAAGTAAACTAAATACCAAAATAAATCTTCAAATGAATAAACAAGCAAATCCTGAATTTGATTATAACAGAGACGTATCATTTAACAAGTGTCAAGAGCAATTGGATAATAAACTCAATAATTTAAACACAAAATGGCGCCTACGCACCTATTAACTGAGCATAACAAGTTGTGGCATCCTTCCTTGCAATGCCACGCCAATATCGCTTTTGTACCTTCATTTTACCGCCTACATTTGCGTGATAACTTTTGAGATGTAGTGTAAACTTCAGGTATAGGTTATGTTGCGTGGGTTTTCCCGAAGAGTGTGCAAAATGACGAATAGACGGTCCATTAAACTTTAATGTTATATGAAGTGCGTTTTAATTCAGGTTATGGCCATTTACATCGCAAATGTTTGCGTGAAAATTATACTATTTAAGTGGTTTTGTATCTTCTAATTAAACATTTTACAACTAAAAGGTGTGGAGTAATTTTGTAGTGATAATTACGTTATGGTATACTAGCTTTTGCCTGCGGCTTCGGTCGCGTAGACAAAATATAGCCTATGTCACTCAGGAATAAGACTGCTTTTTATCGGTGAGAAAATTTTAGCAGTCTGACCAGTACTTTCAGAGATTACCTCCGAACTTTACCTCTTTATAATGTTATTAGAGTACTAGATGAATCAGTTTGTTTTTTTTTTTTTGGGTGGGAAATCATTAAATACTTAACTCCTTCCGTTCTGAGTGGAGTGAGTGGGAGTGTTAGACTACCTAAAACCCACTCATGTTCCTTCCGTAGCCCTTTGCGTTCCAGGGCAGCGGTAATTCTTTCGAAGTATGATACAATGGTATGAATCACCTGGTGTAATAAGTAGTGAAATTCTTTGTGTTATTTTTGGACTTTATCTTGGATACTAAATATCTAAGTATAATGTCGTTGTAGAACTTAATACACAGTTCGTTCGTAAAATAAAATGGAAATTTGAAAGTATAATTATTTCGATATCTCCTACGCATAAGGTCATAAGGTAAAAAGTGTATTTTTCCAGGAGAGACGTTTTTGTATTTGTTAATGATATCAATTTGTGAAACACTTTTACTAATGTTTATGCGTTATTTAATCAATAATCAGTTTATGATTACAGTACGTTGGATGTAAAAAAAATTAAAATATAATAATTGGTACAATTTTTCTTATAAAAATATTTTACGACTATGCGTAGGAAGCATAGATTTATAGAAACTCTTATATATAATGTGCCTTCTTAGATTTTTTTTTTTGTATTATTGATTTCAGATTCTACAGAATTCCCATTTTGCATCTACTAAGCTCGACCAAAATCTAAAAGAAAATTTACTCTAATGTTTAATAAACTCATTCTTACCTGCGTCATAATAGTGTACTTATCGATGTGTAGTCTATATCCCACAATGCATACAAAAGGCATCCTTCATTAAAACAAAGTACCAACAAACAAAAGACGGTCGCACACAATTAATTACAGCACTATTTAATTACTTAACGCGTCCCCTCCCTATCTATGACTAAAGTTATCGGTCTAGACATCAGGTCCTCCATTAGTCTGCATATGTAAGCAGGAGTTACACTTACACAACGGACATTACTCATGCAATTTGACAGGTTCACCAGTCCGATTAGAGTGGAGTTCCACCAGGTACTAAGTTTTACTGAAGCGAGAATTTTTCTGTCGTCGCTGAACTTGGCCTGGCAAGAAGGCCTTTTGTTTTGGTGTGGGAAATTATTAAAGAACTCTTCCCACTTGGGTGGCTCTGGCTCCCTATAAAAATGTCCGTCTGTGGGAGGACCGCTGCGGTCCCCTGGGTCTTACGTCATTACGTCAAAATATAGGAGAGAGAGAGGTCCTCCCACAGACCTATTGGTCGACTGGGGTACGGCTCCACGGTTGAATTATAGACAGAGTGTCCGACTTTTAGTGACTGAAAACCCATTTTGTACCGTGGCACTGAAACACAAAGGACAACTGAAGGAACCTGAGTACGTTTTAGTCAGTAAAAGTCGCTCTATAACTTTACACAGAGCAGGAGGAGTTACTTGATGATTTTTCAGATAGTCGCAGAACCAAGGATTCTACTAATATTAGTGAAGACACTCACAAAAATGCATTTTGTTTGCCCAGGTTACTCAACATACAAGATGCATCTCACGCGTAGCTGCGAATTCTGCTCTCGTCAACGAAGTGTTAGACGCAACAACAAAACATTTAACCACAAATTTTCATATTGGATATCTAAAAAACAAAAAAAAATTTTTTTATAATATACTAACTGTCCTGACAGATGTTGCCTTGTCCGAAAGCTGACTTTAAATCAGAAAAAAAAAAATGAGAATCCGAATGCAGCGACACCTCCCGGCTTCAAATGTATTTTCAAACCAACTAGGGACCAACTCATTTAAACACAAAATTTCATACAAATCGGTCAAGCCATTTAGGAGCTATTAGGTGACAAACACACACAGCGCCTTTTCGGAATCTTTTTTAGGGCAGACACCCTTACTTCCTCTTCAATTTCAGTGGCCGCC
Source organism: Mythimna pallens (assembly GCA_961205895.1). Taxonomy (NCBI): domain Eukaryota; kingdom Metazoa; phylum Arthropoda; class Insecta; order Lepidoptera; family Noctuidae; genus Mythimna; species Mythimna pallens. The sequence goes on along the minus strand of OY540828.1, from coordinate 22,661,120 downwards.
ACACGTCACTTTGCCCCTCGACCGTCGTTTATTATCTATATATATAAAAGGGGAAACTGACTGACTGACATATCAACGCAGAGTCGAAACTACTGGGATTTGGAGAAATTTTGCACAAGGTTTCCTTTTATGACGTAGGCGAGCACTAGGAAAGGATTTTCCAAAATTCACTCCCTAAGGGGATGAAGCGGGGGTCCAAAGTTTGTATACAGAAAACTACGTCCACGCGAGCGAAGCCGCGGGCAGAAGCTAGTTTAAAATAATCTAGTGTGAATTAATAACAGAACCACTACACAAAAGTCTCACCTTGAGACCGAAATACTTTTTATACTTTCTTAGTTGTTGTAATAATGGCAGCGAAATGAGTTATGGCTGAAAATAATCGTTGTTTATTTCTTTATTGTTGTAAATAATAAGTGGTCTGATTTATATTAACTTTGCTAGGTCTCATAACATTTTTTTAAGGAAATGATAGAGTAATGGTGACCGAGAGGTAATGGAGGGATTTTTGTACCTGTGTAAATCTTAGGTTCGAAACTAAGCACGCGCTTCACCTTTTTTAGGGTTCCGTACCTCAAAAGGAAAAACGAAACCCTTATATAGGATCACTTTGTTGTCCGTCCGTCTGTCTGTCTGTCAAGACCCTTTATCTCGAGAACGCGTGGAGGTATTGAGTTGAAATTCAAAGGTCTAAGTTAACGAAAAAAAAAGATACGGCATAAACATGTCGCAAAAAACGTGTATTTCGACACTCTCAAGGAAATTAAAATTCATAGGGTACTTCCCATTGACTTAGAATCCTGAAAAAATCTGAAAACTGTAAATTTGTAGTTACGACACAAAAAAAAACTTTTTTGGGAAAACATTCGAGAATTGAACTGTATTCAAAGGTACGGAACCTTCAGTGCGCGAGTCCGACTCGCACTTGCCGGTTTTTTTGATGTGGAAAATCTTTACATGATTTTTTTCCAACCAGAAATTCGATGCCAACTACTGATCCACACTGGAGACCTCGCGAGATGGATTATAACCAGTGAGTTGTGATCCATCTCGAGGACCTTCTCTCAAAGAGCTCCTCTCCATGTCTCGGCTGTGGCAACAATTAAGGATAATATTTTGTTGATTATAACTATTTTATTATTTATCATTTATACTTTCTTTTTGCCTTTGTGTAAGCATCAAATAAACTTATCTATTCATTTTTCTTTCTCTTTCTTCTTTCTATCCAGCTATTTACATTGTTTCATGAGTGTGTCCATGACATCACACACAGCGGGCCCTAAAAGAAAGTTATCGCTGTGTTATTTATTGTTTTAAGTAACGCAGCATATGCTGAGTTAGGCGCATGTTTTGGCCATGCACAAATTATAATTATCTTTTTTCGTAAGTAATTTTAGTTTTTATACGATTGTGTGAGGCGCTAATAAACGTTTTCTTTTTTTCCTTCTTTTAATTGCGTTAGCATAACCACATCATCGTGTACTGTCCATGCTTTTGTTACAAATGTTATAAAGAAATCTGTCGAGTGCTTTCCCTTTTTCAGTCAACTTAAAGTGGCTAACGCTGTTAATGCGAGCTACCTGTCAAGATTACCATCGTTAGTTTAATTACGACTATTCTGCTGTCAAAAAAAAACAACTTGATTACGAAAAAATTTTAGTTGTGCCCTTTTTAATAAAGACGGCAATATTATAATTCCCAATATAGGAATCATCATTAGAACAAACTCTTTTTGAAGATATGGGTAAACTTCATAATATAGAATAAAAGAAAGAAAAACAGTTTATTTACGTCAAATATGGCGTATACCTTAAAAATAAACAAATAACAATAACGACTTATACATAATAAAAAGTAGGCCAGCGCTGATATTAGTGCAATATAGGGCGTATAATTATAATAAATTCTAAAGGACCTGTGCGAGTTGGCTTTGGCCCCTCGTACGCCTTCCAAAGGTCCAGGACCTCAGGGTCCTGAGATGTATTGCATAATAATAATAAATTCATTTATTTCGAAAACCAGTACATATGCATAGATATAAAAATAAATTGAAATTATAACAAAAAAATAATTTATTATACACGTTAAAAAACACAAAATTACAAATGTCATTAATAAAAACACAATAAATTATAATAAACATGAAATTATTAAATAAAATCTAATAAAATAAAATATACACAACATGTTTTATCTTAGCCTAAATTATATAGCTCCATCACTCTTTCTCACTCGGACGCCTGAAGTTTATTACGAACACGTCATGGTAAGACTCCTTGTCTGTCTTTACCGCCAAGTTGTAATTATCAGCAAACAATCTCAAAACAAAAATATAACTCAACTGAAAAGTGTGTCGACGCTTCATAGTTTTCAAATTACACATTTTTCCACGGAACCCTGTCTCGAACGAACCATAATAATAAGAAAGCGGTCAGTAATAGTTGGTTTCTTTATCGCAAGATCAGGCCGCACTCGAAGGAGGTCACTGGGCTGTACTGGCCAGTAATTATACTAAGAAACTATTTCTGAATGTGTGTGTGTGTGGTGTAATAACTGGTAATGGTAGAAGAATGTGTTGAATAATACTTAAGAAGGAAACCACAGTTGACGATCTATGTGAGAGCTCTGTTTACCAGCAGGATAACCATAGCTAACCATCAAAGGATTTTGAGGTGCGAAATAATCCAATGACTTCTACCGGTCAAGCGAGAGGACGTGTCAGAGTTTTACTGACTAAAACTACCCCCGTGTCCTTCATTTGTTTGTGTTCTAAGACCACGGGTTTTGTTTTCAGAAATTCCCCCGTAGTCCTAGCGGGTATAGGGCGTAACAGGCCCCTACGGTTTTGCTGACATCTCTTTGAGGTGCGCTTGAAATACTATGTGCCATCGACGACTCAGGCTTGGACCGGCTGCTCGCCAAACCCGCGCCTACAGTGGCCCGGGATCGCCTTCGAACCATCGAAAGATGCGAGTATTAAAGAGGAATCAAACAGCATCCATGAGAGCACTGTCAGTTGCGCCTGAGAAGCTAGCAACTAACTGATAAGAGTCAGTTGCTAGTATGACTGGCTTCTTACCACTATTAATATATATAAATGTTTTAACCACTATTAAATTAACTATAACTCCAAAAAAAAATGGTGTCTGCGTTGATCGAGAAATCATCAATTTGTAGACTTTAAAGAAGTCAAGAGTGAATAGGCTACTTCTAGGCAAGCGTGCTCCATCGTCGACCACATCATCGCTTACCATCGGCTGAGATGGTGGTCAAACGCGAGCCTATCATTAAAAAAAAAATTTAAAAAAAAACTACCAGATTTTTGTACCGGTTCATTTGGTTACTCTATTCATTACAACTTGTTTGTTTTTAAATGATAATAATTAGTGCTTGACTGCGATCCCACCTGATGGTAAGCAGTGATGCAATTGTTGGTGGTGAAGCGCACTAGTTTATTAAGAGCCTATTCACTCTAGCCTTGAAGATACCTAAATTATAATCGGACAGTAAGATGCAGGCAAATGTTTCGGCCTTTGATGTACGCGGTATAAAAGTACATCTTTTTCGAGAAGTACTTAAGTACTCGGTGTTCTTATTCCGGTATTAATGGTGAAGTTACCATAAGTACAGGAATAGGAACACCAAGGTTCAATTCTCTAGTATGCAGTTGAAGCCACAAGCTAACGTAATCTGTGACTACCTCGTCCGTCAGCCATACAAATCACACGATTAAGCTCAGTTGAACGGCTTTAACGAGACAATAATGCAATTATGACCAAGGTTTCCCTTCGTACCTGAATCCTTGAGTTCATTCGTGGGAAGATAATGCAACTGACGATGGAAAGAATATTGATTATTCGTGCCGTATATAACATAACATTTTAAAATGCTAATCCTACTGGCAATAGAGGTAAAAAAGAACTAGTATTATGAACATATTCCCCGAAGAGTAGGGCAGAGGTCCTGCCCCTCTAGCCAAGTTACAACTGTTTTGTTTCGATTCTCTTTTCGGTGATCGCCTCGAGTCGGCCACGCCTCCGATTTCTTTGTTCTTACGTCATCTCAACGCTCAGTCACGTGGTCAGAACAAACGAATAGGAGGCGTGGCCGACTCGAGGCGATCAACGAAACGAGAATCGAAACGTAACGGTTGTAACTTGGCTAGGGGAACTGTTGCCGTCGTTGTTGTTCCGATGAATCCTGTTGTAGCCCTATAACAATCTAGTGAATGAGGCGGCCGCACGCGTGAGGAACGGAACATCCTCACTCCCCAGCCATCGGGATCCCGACCCCGATTTCCAGCTACCGTAGGCATAGGCTTGCGAACAACGAGCAATGGGTAGCTCGCAGTCCGATCGTCCGGTAGCCATCCGGACCGAGTCCGAGTCATCGAAGGGGCGGAGTGTTCCACGCGCGCCTCAAAGAGATGTCAGCCAGACCGTAGGGGCTAGTAGGGCGGAAGCCTACTAGGACCATGGGTTGACTTCCGAAAGGAAAACCCAGGGACCTGGAACGCTAGGCCACAGTTTTAGTCAGTAAAAGTTTGACACGCTCTGCCACTTCATCCCAGAGCGAGAAAAGTCATTGGATGATTTCCAACCTAAAAAAAGTAATAACAACAGGACTGTGGTTAATCAAAAAATTTTGACTTCATAATTTTGCAACACAGTGAAGTTTTATTTAGCTGTACCTTCAGATTGTTTATCTCTTTTTATTGTAACTACCGTGTTAACCCTTTCCATCGTTCTAGCATCACCCTTAGGGCTATATTTTACCGGGACACCATGGCGGCGCGACCAGTCGCCGCTACCAACAAAATGTATACAGCTCTATAGAGAGTTACTCACCTGATGTCCATTTTGACACTGTCTCAATATGGTGTAGCGACTTTGGTGTCTGTATGTGTCTAGTTTGGTAGCTTACGGACACCATGGCGGCGCAACTGGTGGCGCCGCCATGGGTCCCGGTGAAATATAGCCCTTATAGTCGGAATATGTGAAGTATAATATCGAGTTGATAATAGTACTTAAATCCTGGAATCATAAATATGACTTACTTCCACGAACTTTAGATTAATGATTCTGCTTATGATTAAAATACTATACACTATCTACAAGAATCATGCTGTTATTATTGGGATAACTTAAACCTTTTGACTTTCCAACACCATCAAATACAAGATATATTTATTTTGAAAAGCATGAATACAGTTTATAGGTTTTATAAATAACTAGCTTTTGCCCGCGGCTTCACTCGCGTTAAATTCGGGGTAACACGGTTCCCCTTTCTTGATTTAGAACACAAAAGAGAATTCGGAACAGAATATTATTTTAATACGCTACTGTTGAGGGGTTGGGAGCAGATTCCCAAAAAAATATGATGCACGATTTTTTTGTTAGTCACAAATAGTCCGCATACCAATTTTTAGCTTTCTACCTTGAAAATTGCGGAATGCTCCATACAAATTTCAACCCCCCATTTTAGGGGAATGGGGGATTAGAAAGAGACAAAAAGTAGCCTATGTCACTCTCCATCCCATTAACTATCGCCACTTAAAAAATCACGTCAATTCGTCGCTCCGTTTGGCCGTGAAAGACAGACACACACACTTTCACATTTATAATATTAAAAAGTATAGATGGCTACATGTTTTAAATAAAATATTATGTAAATAGTACCTCATATTACCTTTAAACAAGGTTCTATAGCTTGCGTGTACTACGCTCATATTAGCCATACGTAGTGTCCATACAGTTCTATAGCTAGGTACCTACGTATAGACAGACCATTGTTTACAATGTCACTCACGCTACCCTGAACTAACTACCGTCCATTTTCAGAAACCATTTTTCATGCATCATGGGGTTAAATGAAACCCTCGTATAATTGATACTATTTGTTTAGTCAGGTCTAGAGTTCTGAGTCATACTTAATGTGAAGCAATATTACTCTAAACTGTGTATAATGAAGCATTTATTATGTCGTCAAAAACAGTGGTATTTACAAGAATGCTTTATATCTATTCATCACCATATTTTTATGTCCTCATCGGTTTGACGTCACTATTCGTGCAATCGCTCAGCAATTGGTAGCAGGCTCCGTGTCGGGAATTCTATTCCCGCAAGGATAAATGATATTTATTTTGCAAATAGGTTTTACACGTCAATTTTTTTTCGTCAGTTTAAACTAGTTGAGGCCGGTGTTTCGTAGCTGACTACCCTAAGAAGAAACACCTAAACAAACTCGGAAATCAAAGGCTCTTTGAAAGTCCATACAGTAAACATGTAATAGTCAAATCATATGAGAACCATGCAGAATAGTGTCTCAGATGGTCTTTTGAAGAAAGAACCACACAGATTTGAGTGGACCTGTCCAGTCAGTGCAAGCATTTGTCAGTATTCGTTTAGCTCAAACTCAGGACTACTAAGGACTTCAACTCAATGGATTGATTTTTAATGGATTTCTAAAATACCCAGGTTCACGATGTCATATTTTCAAGCTATGGATACCGGGATAGTGCTCATAAGATGGTAAACAAATCACTTTAGCTACATCCACTTATTCCAGAGTTATTCGCTTTCAATCAAATCAATCAATCAAAAATATTTTTATTTCACATAGGCATAAATGGGCTCTTATAAAACGTCAGAAGCTAATGCACGGTTCCAAATTGGTCGTCCTATGGAGAAGAACCGGCAAGAAACTCCATGGTTACCCCTCCATGGTTATCCTCATGTGCAAAGCCAAGATTACAAGTTACTACGTAATTATTCGAAGGAGTTACCTTGGCTCTATAACGCAAAGGGTGGTAACTGAAAGAACACAAGAGGGTTTAAGTCAGCAAAAGTCTAACACTCCCTCTCGTACCACCCAGAGCTGGAAAAATTACTTAATGAATTCCTGTCTCAAAAAAACTAGGATAATACGCCAGGTTGTAACTTACTTGCTATCCCAGTTTCAAATACCACATAAAGAAATGAATTCCGCCATGTCCTCGTGGGGGCGATCGGCGGCAGAGATCTCTCGCGCCGGGCCTTGATACTGGCCATGGTCCGGAGCGAGGAGGAGGGGCAGGCGGTCGCCTCCTTCTACGAAGCAGTAATGCTAACATGATACGGCCGCAAGCGCAAGGGAACGGCCCTTTCAAAAACTAATACCACACAAAGAAATTATTTAATGATTTCCTATCTTAAAAAAACTAAGATTATACGCCAGGTTGTAACTTGCTTGCTATACCAGTTTCAAAAAGTAATATCATAAAGCGTAATGAAAAAAAAACATAACTGAACATAATGTCCTCTTTATAGTTATAATAGTGGGGTGTGCCGGGGTCATCAGGGGTACTTGCTCCAGGTGTACAAAAACAAGGCAAGACATACAATAGAATCTTTCAAAGCAAGTGAGAAGGGTCGTCAGCATGCATCATTATTATAGATTTTTTTTTTCTACAACTATCTCACAACGCCGTCTAATCCCAAGCTAAGTAGAGCTTGTGTTATGAGTACTAACTAGTCAACTGATAACCATACTATATATTTCTAAATACATACATATTATAGATAATTTACACCCAGACACAGAATAAATGATTGTAATCATCACACAAACATTTGTCCTGGGTGGGAAATGAACCCACAACCTCCGGCATAGCAATCAGGCCACTAAGCACTAGACCAACAGGTCAGTCCAGAATGCATCATTATTTACAAAAACAAGGGAAATCTTTAAAAACAAGTTTGTAACTTCAAAACAACTTACCACACCTCAAAAACAAAATAAAATAACTTGTCTACATCTATACGCTAAGTACACGGTCCAGACTAACCGTTTCGCTTCGTCTTTTATACCGCATACACCGAAGAATTGGAATAATTCGCCTGCTGCGGTCTTCCCGTCCAATTATAATTTAGATGTTTTCAAGGCTAGAGTGAATATTAGAGTTTTGATAAACTTGTGCGATTCACCATCAACGATTGCATCACTGCTTACCATCAGTTGGGATTGCAGTCAAGCACTAGTTTATTAAAATAAAAAAAGAACAATAGGAACTTACCAACCAAGATCCCAAGCTGAATGAAAAGCAGGATGAGAAGACATAGCTCCCAGGGGTACCCCGAACCCGAACTCAAACTTGACGTCATCAGGCTTCCTTGACCACGTCCCTCTTGCAGTAGACTCTCGGGGAGGTTCTGAACCAGCCTTATTGTTATCGTTCGTCATTGTATTTTGGAAGTACAGTTTGAAGCCTGTTGATCCGATGGGCCTTCAAAATTCGATTGTTTTTTTTTTGCCGATTAAAGGAATGAGATGGTGTTGTGTTTTGTATATTTATAAATGATTGTATTGAAGTGGAGTACGATCGTTTTTGGAAAATTCGTTTATTTTTTTTTTTCACCGCCAAACGAAGCTAACCCCAAAAAATGAGATAAACATAGATTGATTTCTTTTTTTTTACTATATAAAGTTAATTTTATCAGAAATAATAAGAAACTCTATGAAAAAACGACACAATTTTAACTGCAAAACGACTAAAATCCGTTTCAACGCACACCCAAATTCTTTACATTCACCAAAACTATTTACGGCGCGAAAAACGGCAGACAAAGAACCGCTACGATATTTCGTAGACGTGCTACGCGGCTACGCGTCTACGAGGGACTACGGCCACTGCGTTGGGTGACCACAACTCGACTGACACCGGGCGATGACCGCCCGGCCGACGTACATTTACCATTAACCATTAAGTTTTCATTAATGCTCCAAATCCGTTTTTGTTAAGGCTGTGATGTGGAATATTACGCTGACCTAATCTCTTTAGAACCTCATTGAAAGGTTTCTAGAATTTATTTATTAGTTTACGTTGGTTGGTCCTCATTTCAAACTTATAAAATATTGGATAATTTAGTTGCTTGTCTTACAAGTTTTGTAAGTACACCCAATAGAGTGAGTTCGAATTATTTAACACATTACTATTATTACAGAAAAAAAATAAGGCTAAGGCTCTTGTCTCGTTGTCTACATATTTTTACCTCGAACTAGTCCCGGTTTTAACTTTTCAGTCTGACTTCCCAATTAGCGAGTTAAACACCAGACACAATTCAAGGAAACAAAACGCGGGAAATTACGTTAGTCATGTATGTTTAAGACAATCGTGCGTCAAATAAAACAAAAACCAACACTAAGTTAAAAACTTTATGAACAGGACAATCGAAACAATTACATAAATACATCTAAAATACACCTAAACAATTACAAACAAACAATAAAAACTAATACAAACATTATTGTAGACGCTCGACTTGGTATACTACCATCGGATGCATCATCGGATCTCGGCATTATTCCTTTTTCATACTGTTTCAAGTATGGCATATATCTCAGTACCATATTGTACATAGGACCTCTTTCTAGCGTTTTATTTCTTTCCACTTCTGCATTGTGAATCGCATCGTTTAGAGCTTTGTCTTCCGTTGTTGACTCTGAATCTTCTCGATCTCTCAATTCTCTCCGGACCTGGGGAAATTTATGATTTTAATTTTTCATGATTGTTAATTAATTGTACATTTTAGGATTCCGTACCCAACGGGTAAAAACGGGAACCTATAACTACCCGCTGTCTGTCCGTCGGTCTGTCTGTCTGTCCGTCCGTCTGTCACTGACAGACTGACAGACTGACAGACTGACAGACTGACAGACTGACAGACTGACAGACTGACAGACTGACAGACTGACAGACTGACAGACTGACAGACTGACAGACTGACAGACTGACAGACTGACAGACTGACAGACTGACAGACTGACAGACTGACACACTGACAGACGGACGGACAGACAGATAGATAGACCGACGGACGGACAGCGGGTAGTTATAGGTTCCCGTTTTTACCCGTTGGGTACGGAATCCTAAAATGTACAATTAATTAACAATCATGAAAAATGAAAATCATGTCATGTTAATGGTGGTATAAGTGTCATACCTTCCCCGCTTTTGAGGCCATATCATGTTCTATACGGTCTAGAGCTTCTTGTAGTTCACGAACCGTTTCAGCTGTGGACAATGCAATAGATTGCTAGTAAATATCAAATTTCACACAATTCAAATCAGATAAGAAAAAGATTATATCTAAAAGGAGTAACTGGCTGACTGACATATCAATGCACAGCCAAAACTATTGGGACTTGGAGCGTGAAATTTTGCACAAGGTTTCCTTTTATGACGTAAGTGAGCACGAAAAGAGGATTTTCCAAAATTCACCCCTTAAAAGGATCCAGTGTATGGGAAAACCTACTTCCACGCAGCCAAAGCTGCTGACAGAGGCTAGTATCAAATAATTAATCTTTCAAAGGAACACCAAATTGAACACAAAAATGAGTTCAATAGAATTCCAGGACTTCGAAGAAACAGTCGTGCGTATATCTTCCAATTTTAATATGCATGTTCATAAAATGACCTTCTTTGTGTAACTTACGATCCGAAAGGTAGTCATCAATGTTAATATTATCCGTCACCGATGCATTTCCAAATTCTAGTGTACTACTGTTAACGACATCATCAACACTATCATTCGGGCTTTGCACACCAGATTGGGCTATGGCGTTGTCAATGAAAGTGTGTACTGGTCCTCCATACAGAATACTTGAGTTCTGATATAATCTCGTCACAACATCTCTTAAAACATCTTGATTGATTAAAACTGCAACATGTTTTATTTCAAGATCAGAAAAAATACGACTAGTTTCAGAATCCATATTATCTTTATAAACTGTATACACACTATTGACTACGCCTGGAACTTCACTAGTATTTATTATATCTATAGGAACAGATGTAGCATGATCTTCGATCGGTTCTACGAAATCGTACTCTGCGTAGAAATCCCTTTCTCTCTTTGGTATTGCCACAATTGGTGTGTCATCTGCAAACATACGATCTCATGTAAGTAACTGTAGTAGAAAGTAAATAGTATTCTATTTATATTCTCGTAAAATTCCACTTACTTTCTGGTTTCTCATCTGAATCTGTTAAGTCATCCATGTTGTATGATCTTGGCCTTCCAATCAAACTTACTTTCTTTTTCGGTGTTTTTGAAACTTTTATTGTCATTGCTTCTATAGTAGCAAACGGCGTTGGTATCACTTCAGGTGATAAAGTATTTGCACTAATTGTACTAATATTCAGTTGCGACTCTATTGAATCAATAACTTCTACTACATCTCTTCTCTGCATAGAATTGAAATATACTTGCGTTGATATAGTATTCGCCATCGTTGCTATAGCCAGCTTAGTAAGGTAAATCTCGTCTAGACTCCCTAAATAGTTCAGTGTCTCATTATTTTCTATTTCTAAAACCGTATCTAATAGTAGATGGTCTTCTAACGTCATCGAGGAATCGACGACTGTTATTTCTCTCGGATCCCGTTCTGAAATTATGACGTCTGTATAATTTTAGGCATGTTCCTTACAATTCTATTTAACAAAGTGAGCTCAATTCTATTTGAATTTAATAAAGCAACCTCTTTATTTCCCATTTCTTGATCTTGGCGGCGTTTATCTTCACGTGTTCACATATACTTCACCCAATACTGGTGTAAAAAGGTTTTAGTATATAGGACTTTCTTCCTTTACTTCATTAGTACCAAACCTAACATTACTTAGGAACACAAAAACAAATACTAACGATAATCACAAAGCGCTTGCAACACCGTATCCCGCTGTGAACGCGATGGACACGATGCAGCCGGAGAAGTAGGGGTCCATAGAGACCGCGACGGTGGGGGCCCTTGTGGAGCAAAGTTGCAGACTAGGCGTTCCACACTTCGAAGACGACCTTGCCAGGGTATCTAACAACGATAAGTTAGTAAAAACTTCAGTATAGAATCTTAAAAAATCTTTTTTATCCATAATTTCAATTACCTGAATAAATTGGACACATTATTTATTTGTCACCAATAAATTAAGACGATATGTGACGTGACGTGATGTCCTAATAAAATCGTCACTCTTAAACTTCGATGCAATTTATTTTTACCAATTTATGTATAAGTACAATTTTTAATTTGATAAAAGAATAAAATACGAGTCTAATATTTTTTGACAATCTATCTAACAGAATATTTTATTTTATGCAGGAAACACATTTAGCGCCTAATCATTATGCTTTTGGGATAGAAAGTTGTGCTTGGAAGTTTTTTCATGTAAAAATACAGTCTTACTTGCAATTTTCTCCGAAAAGTTTTCCTTAGAAAGGCTTGGGAGTGTTTTGAAAGGAGTAATGATACAGATAATAAAAAAGAAAAATGTGTGGTAGGTATTGTATAGTGCAAGCACGTACCAATTTGACATCATTGTATCAGCACTTTACTTACTACGCGTAGTCTATACTTTAGTACACAGATATCAGTCAAATCGCGTGCCCTCATTATTCAGCTAATATCATTATCAGTCAATAAACATTATTATTACGTACTTTTGCCTGTCACTCAAACTATCATCATTAAAAGGTGGCCCTACAGTGATGATGGTGGTCAAACGCTAGTAAAACTACAAAGTGGATCTAAAATTCGAGGCAACCAAGATTTGTATGCGTACCAATTTATTGTAATAAGCTTACCATAAACCGACTGCGACCACAGCCAACCATATAGGTTTGCGCCCACATTATTTGGGCAAAGTCTCCGTAAAAGCTGCCATTACGACTTGGTCTGCAAAAATAAATAATTAAGGAACTTTGATGGTACAACAATTTTCTCTAACCATGCTTAAGCTTAACAGTTGACCGATTTCGGTATCGAGATCAAGAGATTGGTCGCTTCTGTAAAGGCAATGCATTTAAGAAGTCGTTTGCCGAGTTCGGCAACCCCCCCCAGTCCCCAAATGCTTCTCCAACGACCGGTTCTCTGCGTCTCGCATGCATTGGATTGCGGATCAGTCAATTGCGGAAGGCTTTCCAACGCTGCATCTTCCGTTACGCGGCCGCCTCTCCAGAACTTTTCGGTCCCATCGACTTAGACATCGATCTGTTTTGCGAAGAAATGTACCCTGCCCATGACCACTTAAATACTCACGGCACGTAGAAGGTGACATTGCCTTTGTATGACATACTCTGCATGTACCAGATGTCAACCATGGACTCGACGCGGAGACCAGGCGCCTCGCCCACAACTGAGGCAACACACTGACCCACTGACAGCGCATCTGGCGGAACAATACTCAACTTAGTAAGAATACTAAGAACCTCTTAGTTTCTAACCGACTTAAACGGATGTCCTTGAAAAAACAGGCATCGCCAGGACTTTTACAAAGTGTTTCTATTCTACGAAATGGTCTTCTAGATCAATGCAACCTTCTTCAATAGACCTAGACATGACCGATGTAAATAAACTCAGACTCCTATTACCGAAGACCAAAGAAAGTTAGAAAAAACTTAAATTAGAATCGCTTACATATTCTTTGGTATTTTACCTAAACTGCAAGAACAGACGTAGTAAGTAGGTACCATCAGACGGGGTGAATAGGAACAAAACTTTAGTTAGGTTTTTCACATTGGTATATATTTATAGTATGATTTCTATCAAAGCATCCTTTTTTATTACAATTAATGAATAAATAGGAGGACTTAAATGCTGTGAAAAATTGTTAATTAACGCGAAGATCACCTTCAAACTTTTGTTCCTATTCACCCCTGCGTTCCTATTCACTGCGTTTGACTGTACTATTTTCCTGTTTTCCGTATATACATACGGGTCTAATTAGGCTAATAGTAGGTACCTACTAACTGGGGTAATATATTTTTCACTAAGATGGAGAATCAATATTATAACTTACAAAGATTTCGGCATGCATCGTGCTCTTCAATCGTTTGCGGCGGCCGGCACTGCTCCGCCCAGCGGCGCGCCTCACGAGCTAACTCCTCTACCCATCGCTGTTAGAGAAACAGTCTCTTCAATCACAGCAATGACAGTAGGCAAGGAACTACAACTTACAAGAGCCATTCGACAATAGACGTTTTTACATAGACGATAACGGCACTATATCATTAGGCTAGTAGTTTCATTTATCTGTCGTTGTCCAGACGACTTTAAAAACAGCTAGTATGCGTCACCGAACTGTCTCGAGTACTCGCGTTTCACCAGCAACTTATATCGACCGCACGTTTTCGCCGATATCACCTTTGAAAAACTCATCGAAAGAGCTTACAAATTCAAAAATGTCTTCGATATGGATTTGGTACGTGTGGAATCCTGGAGAAGCGCTGACCTGATGCTGCGTAAGCGAGCGTACGTGACCCATCACCACGCCGCGCCGCTTCTTTGATGACTACCAGTCCACCGCACACATGTTGTTAGAAAGTAGCTGATTCTGAACTAATTGACCTACATTAGTGTAATTGCTGCAAGGCGTTCTGATGTGAGAATAAACAAATGAATAAATAAATAGTCGCTGATGTTCGGACGCGTTCGTTAGAAAATGTATAAGACTACCAGTCCCACGAAATCGTGTCGTTATAGTTATCGCCTTGATGTGTAAACATCCTATGGCTTTGTTTTAAGATTGACCAAAAAGTGGAATATGGTACTGACGATCCTAGAGCATCAAAACCTTATACCAAAAAGGGTGTCACAAAGCCTTGTTACATGTAATATTGCATCCGCTTGCCATAAAAGAAAGTCATTATAGGCATGAGGATGTTAAACAAAACTTACCTACTATCTGGAAGAAATTAAAGCGCCTTAGGGACTAATTTCGGAGTACCTTCGAAACTAGACTTGCTTGCAATAGATTCACTCTCGCCCTGATCCTGACTGCAAACCGTCAAAAAAGCACTTTTTTGGCGGATAACAATGGCAACATCTATAACTGATATTGTAGCCACTATCCCAATTGGCCTTTAAAAGTATACGGGACGAGGAACCTCCGTTGAAAAGCCATTGCCCGATAGTTGATTTCAGCCTGTTGTACCCATATCTTTTAATCATGCGGAAAACTTTAAGAGGGTCCTTTTTCACTCGCCTATCATCAACATCGAGCATAATTTAAAAGCTTGTTACTTCATCTAACACAATCCAACGCGATGTTTGACGAAAAGGCAACGCGAAAAAAGAGAGATAGCGCCTGAAAACTCTGTAGGTATTTTACAAAACTTGTTCCAGGAAATACTTTTTTTTTAAACCCTAAAAAAATTGACATTCAGAATCTTGATTAAATTTGCAAGACTCTATTCTTATACTTTTTTGATTTTTGAGTAAATTATGAAGTGTCAAAGTTCATGCAAAATAGCAGTGTTTCAGAGGTCTTTACTGGATTAGTTTTACACAAATTTACAAATTGATTTCAATAAAAGCCTAGATAATATCCACAAGATACTGCGTTTCCAAAATATCAAATGAAAAATGTGTAATAACGTCGTAATCGCGTAAGAGCGGTTGTATGAAAAACAGTGAAAATGCATGTCGAGTTGGATCCCCTTAATACCGCAGTGCAGGATTTTGAATTTTAGTTCCTATGTTTGATGTTGCTACAGGCCAATATTTTTATGTGATCATCATTGTCTCTTTGTATTTATTTATTAGGCCGTGTGATAGTCAAGAAATCATTCCAAGAAATACTACCGGAGTAAAAAGTTTTACAGGTACCCTAATCCAGAACTTGGTCTACCCGTCTGCCAAGGTAAGACGTAAGAAGGCAACAAACAGACAAAGAGTTACTTTCGCATTTATATTATCATATTAGTAGATAGGCATATCTCTCCTCTGCGCTTGATTGCATTGGCCGTTTTTTTCTGAATACATTACCGTACCAATTTCAGCATATCTCCAGCACTTGGAAAGCCTCTCATTTTGCCAGCCGCTGCTTCGTTCCGCCGCCTGTTTAGCCGCGCTATCACTCGGGATTTCTCTTCTAAAGTGAGGGGTGCGTTTATGTACCCCATGCAGTGCCGGCTGGGACCTTCCTAGGATAGTTTCAAAATGTTTTCTTAGAACACTAAACAAGTCTTTGTAATTAAGAATAATATAAGACCATAAAAATTGTGGTGTGCTGCAGTCAAGTCCGTTCGAATGTGATTGTAGTGATGTTGAATTTCGTAGCCATTATTGTTTGTCGAAAGTTGGTAGGTACCTAGAACTTTCGACCAATAAAGTTCTAAGGAAGAAAGTCTATGAGACAGGTCGTGATGCGCACATTAAACAGAGCTACATTTTATTAGGAGTCAGGACTGAGACTATTTTTTTGAGTTACAAAAAGGGCCAGCTTCACTAAAATCGCCATGTCGTAAGTAGGTACTGGACACTAGACACGATCCAGTTTACCGTCAAGTTTGCAACGCGCTTGAAGCGGTGTATGGTAAACTTAAATCTTGAAGGAGGTCTTCCGACGCTGCGTCTTTTGGCGCGGTCGTCACTTCAGAACTTTTCGGCCTCATCGACCATCTGTTCTTCGAGCAATGTGCCCTGACTAGTGCCAAGTTTGGCAATTCTCGGTACCTAACCTTGGTTCTCCTGCGAATATCCTATATATCATATACCTAATGCGATCACGCAATTAAACTCCGAGCATAGCCCTTTCTCTGGGTGACTTTAAGCCTTCTGATGAGGCCTCTTGTGAGCGCGACCATGTTTCATAGCCAAGTTATATATTATGAAAAGTAGTATGTAAACTTCCGATCATATTTCCATTATAAAAGTTGCGGGCACATAAGTAGAAACGGATGTAAAAAAGCGCGCGGAACTTCAGCAGTTGCGCAGGGATCTGTTGGATCACTAGTAAACAAGGTTAATGATATGTTATGATAAATGGAGCAGTACTCACAGGAAACTGGCAAAATGTATGTGCGTTAGTATTGCCACACATCCTAGAGCCGCAGTAGTTGACCGCGCTGCCGGCGGCGAGCGCTATCGCACCGGCTAACACAACGGCTATGCATTGCATTGTAGCACTATAAACAGTTAATTTTGGGCATTTTACATCGTGCATGTCGCCTGTACAATTTTGACAAGTTATGACAGATTGGTGTTTGTAGACCATAGCTAACATAGAAGAATGGATCAAGGAGATTGAAGAACTAAGGCCGATCGCTGCGTTAAGCGGGCGCCCGCGCGGTCCCATACAAAAGGGCACCCGTCGAGGGCAGCCACGCCTCGCGTTCATTTTACTACGTAATAAAACAAACGACACGACTACATGCACACCGTTAAATTTAAACTAGCGACACAGCGCAGGTAATTATCTGGTTTCCGCAACGGGAATCACCGTATACGATACACGCGCGACGTCACGCGACGGGTGCACGCGCGGGCGCCCGCGCTTACTTCTGCTTAACGTAGCTTTGGGCCTAAGAAGGTTGAGGATTTTAATAGATTCTTCTTTGCGAATATCGGAGATTCGTTTGTGTTAATGCACACGCCTCAGCGGTAGCTCCTATAGATGGTATTATCATCACTTTCCTGACAAAATAGTGTATATGAAAATTTCTGATTGAAAGTGAGACGGCACAATGTCTGAGGTAGCAGAAACTTGCGTTAGGCGCAACTTGTGCAGGCACAAACATATAATGGCACTGCAATCTATAGTCTATAGTCGGGGCTCGGATATCCACAACTTAAGAACAAAAGTGGGCGGTGTCCAAAGACAATTTTACAGGATTAAATAACACACTAAACTTCATAATAATATCCATTTAATAAAAATACATTAAATAAAACAAAATTTACAACCAACGTCCAAACCTGGGTATATGATCAGTATTATACAAATATAACATAACTTCAGCTATATACAGTTTACCTTACATTAAAAAATATCAATTAATTGTGATTACAACAGTGTTCGTTTAATGCTTACTTACGTACTTGTATGTACTTAGCGAATTCACTACGGAATAAATATTAAGTTTATTTTCAACCACGAAGAAAGGCCGCGTTTTTACCTGCACGCAAGTTTAATTACATTGCAGGCTACGACCGAAAGATTGATCACATTATACCTGGGTAGCTCGAAGTTTGAAAGTGGCGCCAGTGACTGAAAAGTTGAAAGGGAATCGTTTGTCTTGGTATGGTCATGTGAAGAGGAGGGATAAAACGCATGTTACTAAAAGAGTTACGAGTTAACATGTGGATGGATGGAAAGGGAGACCAAAGAAAAATGGATGTATTGTGTGAGAAGTGATATGAAAGAAAAGGGAGGTACTGATAGCGTGACGAGTGACAGGGCTGAATGGATGAAAAAAACGTGTTGCGCCAACCCCAAATAAGACGGGACAAGGGAGGAAGATGATGATGAGTTCGAAATGTACCCGACAGGGTTACCGACATAGCCCGAAGAATCGTCAAACTTAAGTGACGGTCGCGGGAATCCGATGGGTGCAAAATGCACAGGACCGGTCGTTATGGAAACGAAAGGTTCTGGAGTGGCAACCGAGTACCAGAAGACGCAGCGTTGGTAGACCTTCCACAACATGGAGCGGTGAGGTCTACCAGGTGGTGACGGTCGCAGGAATCCGAGCGACCTACGAGACGCACAGGACCGGTCGCCTTGGAAATACTAGGGGTAGGGTATATCCAGCAGTGGTCTTTGGGCTGAAAAGATGATGATAGTGGGCCCACAATGTAATACAATTTGCTTGTCAGCTGGTTGCAGGTAACTTGGCTTTAGGCAGCTGCTTATCGCGTCTCAAGCACTTGTCTCAATTATCTTAGTCAAGTTTCACACGAGCATAATATTTTTGCTCAAAATTGTATTGTTTCATGTTTACATAATTATGTTTCACATATAACGTATAATTCGATGCCTCTTACGTATAAAGACGTAACATATTTTTTTAATTAAATTATATTATAAAAAAAGAATATTATTATTTCTTATTATACTACTATTACATGACGCAAAAACATCGGTTAAAAATGTTTCACAAATTACTTCTATCATTAACAATTAAAGAAAGAAAGAGAACGAAAAATATTGTATTTGGTGCACATACATAGATACACGCAATGTAGAAAAACATGTTGACACTTAGAAAACAGAAAAACTAACATCATGTGTCTCACGCTAGCGCCAAAATTTACAATTACAAAACTGGCTTTCTTGAAAAAATGCGCTTTTTACCTTACGAAATTATGCGAAGGAGGCAACGATATAATTATGTCGTTGGAAGGTTTGTGTATGTTCAATTTTCAAGTAAAAAAAAAAAACATAAAACCGTTTACCGTAAAAATTTAAAATGTCCAAAATCTTTAAATTTTTACGTTTACCGTAAAAATTTTGGACATTTCTCGAGACAATGGAAATTAATACGTTTAATTTCAATTCCAAATACTAATAATGTTAGTATTTGGAATTGAAAGTGATATTATCACAATAACTATAATATTCAAAGCATACGCACTCTCAACTATTATTATCATCATAAAAAAAATTGAGAAATCGTCAACTAAAAAGTATTTTTTTTAGTTTCATCTCAAAATGGCAACCATTTTCTTAGACTAGATGAATATTAATGCAAAAAATACTCTCACCATAGCATATAGTTTTACTTAAAACAAAATTATCTTACTCTTACAACCTGCCACCCAAAATATCAAAGACATAGTGGCGCGCTGAGATTTTGTATTGATCGTAATAAAATAACATTATAAAGGCGAAAATTTGGATATATGTATCTATGTTAGTTATCCTTCATGCTCAAACGGCAGAAGGGATTTGGATGAAATTTGGCACTTGAGTAGACCATGTACATAATGTGAGAAAGTATGTTCTTTTGGAAAAATTATCTACTTTCACGCGAGCAAAGCCGCTGGCAGAAGCTAGTACATATAACTATAAAAAAGTAGGTACTAGTATAGTTTTTGTACAATCTACACTAATATTATAAAGAATTACAGTTTGCTTTTAAGTACTGGTTCGATAGCTAAATTTTTCACTGAAAGCTGCTTTATTCCTGAGTTTTAAAGGGTATATTTTCTGTGCGCGGGTGAAGCCGCGGGCAAAAGCCAGTATTTTATATAGTGAACGTATTCCGCAATTAGGGTACTTACCTGTTTATTGTTTTGTTTCCAAACAAACAATTTCAAAATACCAAAAAAAATATTTTTTTTTTTAATTTTTTGGAAATTTTACCGTATTATTTTTAGTGTAGTATAAAATATTGTACAAAACAATAAACAGACAAGTATCTAAGTGGGCAATACATTTTGGAACAGTTTTGAAATGCCCAACAAGTTCTTTTTTCTACTCAGCCCACCACTAAAACGTTGGTGTACAGTATAGTTATAATATACAACAGTTAATATGGCCGCTCATTACAACTCAGCATTTTTATTTATTACGTACATCACTCACAAATGCATTCATTTTAAAAGAAAATAAAAATGTTTTACATTTGTTTTATGAAATTCATCTGAAGGTAATTTTCTCGTACTTAAAAAAAATATTCAAATTATTATTTTTTTTTTGTAATACTGTAATCAACAATATCAAAGTGTAAGGAAATTAGAGATATTTGTAAAATATAGAAATAAGAATGTGATGTTTCTTAAAAATACGGGAATTGCCTTCTAAAATATTTCTAATATGTAACACGATTTAAAAGAGTGTCCATGGAGTTTCTTGCACATTCATCTCCATAGAGATCTACGCTTTGGAATGTGCAATTAGCATCATTTTTTTGACCGACAAAGAAAGTGCCTGTAAATGGTTTATTTAAAATAAATGCTTTGATTTGAGAACGTAATAATTACGGTTTGATAATTTTGTGAGTCAATTAGGATGATGTGCTTTTGTCTTTGGCCGTCGTTTCATCTTCTTCCTTAGGCAGATAATACATGGAATCTATGAAGTACTTCGTAATATCGGACACTAGGCTCCTGTCCGATATCTCTTGAGCTACGCCGTATATCGCCATCTGTGAATAAAATATTAATGTAGAGAGATTACATGGTTCAGTCCGTCAGGTGGTCCGTAGATGGGTGGACTCGTTTCATACGGTGACTTTTACGTGCCTAGCAACGCATTTAAGGAGAGATCGCCAAAATTCGGTACGTTGCATTTCTGTACTTTTCAAAAGTTTAATCATAAACAAATCTTACTCAAAAAAAAAATTATTTAAAAATTGGTCGCGGCGAATGTGGTTTATCGATCTGCAGGCCTAGCCAAGTTATGACCGTTTCGTTTCGAATCTCTTTTTACAATCAGTAACGCCTCCGATTCCTTTGTACGGACCACGTGACTTAACGTTGAGATGATGCCATTCCCATACATTTGAAGTTTTCTACTAGCGTTAACGATTGTAGATTATCAACTTGGCCAAATCCTCTGCCCCCCTAGCCAAGTTACGATCGTTTCGTTTGCGTTGAACGGCTCGAGTAGGCCATCTCTTACACATACAGTCGGTAACGCCTCCGATTCCTTTGTTCTGACCACGTGACTGAGCGTTGAAATGAAAAAAAAAACATCGTTGGGGAAAGATAGGCAGCTAATGGTTACATTGGAAGTATTGCTCACCTTGCCCTCTACTGGAGCACTGCAGTCCTTCAGACAAGTGTTGGCCGCGTCGCGCACGTCGGCCAGGAACCGCTCGGCCACGCCCGCCTGCGTGTGCGCGTGCGTCACGCAAATGTGGATTCTAAACACAATATACATTATACACACATCATAAAGTTTACGGGTAACTTACGATATTTTATGTATAACTTTTTTTATTGTTGATAGACTTGCATTTAACCACGTTGGTAAGCGATGATGTGGCCGACGATGGAGCGCGCTTACCTAGAAGTAACCTATAGAAATATGGAAACGCAGACTCCGGCAGGGAATTCCATTCCTTAGCTGTACCCATAATGAATGTGTTCTCAAAACGCTAAGATAAACCATTTTTTTAAAAGAGTAACCATGGAGTTTCTTGCCGGTTCTTCTCCATAGGAAACGACCAATTTGGAACTGTGCACTAGCTTCGGACGTTTTATAAGTGCCCATGTAGGCATAGGTCTACATGTAAAATAAAAAAAATTGAATTTATAAATTTTGCTTTGTACGTATGGATGGGATGTCCACTATGTGTCGATGGCGCAACGCCGAAAATTTAATTTAAAAAATATCTTGTTTTGAACAAAACAAGATATATTTAAATTAAATTTTTACTTACCTGATTCGATTTGAAAGCTATGACGTCACAACATGGCGCTAAGTCGATCCTATTCTTATTTGAATCACATAGTATTTATTATATATCCTTCTACTTACCCAGACGGGAACTGCAAAGCGTTCAGACTCCAGCCCTTCTTGTGCAGATGCTCAGCCATTTTAAAGATGTCGAACTGTTTGGAGCCGAACGCGATCACTGATGTCGCCGGCTTGCCGAACACGAATAAACCTGGGATTTTGCGAACCCTGGAAAATATAAGTAGGTACCATTATTTTAAACTGTGAAAGTTATATCGGATATCAAGTTTGAAGATTGAGGTAAATACTCCCTAAAGGCTTAATATTAAATATAAAATTATAATCTTTTAAGAATATATCATGCATGACTGCGGCACGTTGCCGCATCGTGTAGTTATAAATGTATTGAACGGATGCACGCTACGGTGCCGCGTTGTTTAAATGCACAACAATAAACGTCAAAAATCCTTTTGTTGAAGACTGATCGCGAAATATTTGTCGACGCAGCGCTAGGACAATACGGTGTTGTGGCACGACGCGGCTACGAACCGTGAAACTGCTCAACACAGCTCGGCAACGTATAGATCTGCACGATGCGGCAACATACCGTACAGCTGAAACCGTGGTAATGTGGCCAGGCTCTTAATGAATGCCACTGATGCTGTAATTAACATCACCTACTAGCTATTATAAATTTAAGAAGTTTATCATTGACTCGAAAAGAAGAAGTTGGTATTCTTACTCATTCTCAATATATCTGGCGGTCTTGATAACCTCGTCGGTCATCTGCACGTATCGCTTCTTGCCGACAAACATCATGGTCGCCCAGCACGCCGCTATGAGGCCACCAGCGCGGCTGCCTGATAATTAATACAAACCTTGTTTGAAAAGTGAACTAATACTAATAATAATACGGCTCAATTTTGAAAGACACAAAATGTGCTCGTCTGTCATAGTTTGGTCTGAACAAGTTTAATAAGAAAGAAAGAAAGAAAACAAGTTTATTTGGCACACAGTTACACACAATGAGATAGCATTTATAGTATAGAAACTTAAATACCTACTTAAACTTAAAATAAATCAACGTTGTGTGTCTCACGGCTGCGCCAAATAGGTCCAGTTCAGCATAATGCCAGGCCACTACGTAGCAGTTGACTGACGCTGGTTTTCAACTGAACCTTGCTATGAGTCTATGGATATTAATCAGTTTGTTTAATCAATTTGGCTCTAGCCTTTTCCTAACTATCCCCGATCCTACGGTCAGATTTCAGTCTAATCGGGATGCAGCTCTGAATACTGATATTCAGAGCGTATTGATTTGCGTAGTCGATATATCGACTACCCATCTGTCATCCACAACCCAGTTACTGGGTAATATGATAACTAATAATAAGACTATTTGTCACTTTTGGGTTTCCGACTAAAGAAAAAGAAATAATTAAACCAGAGAATTCCACAAGAACTTATTTTGTTGAGGTCGAGCAGGTCATTGTGTGCCTAGACCCGCATGATTCTAACTATAGTCAAAAAGTAAGTAGTAAGTTCATAATAATGCTTTTACTATACTACATGAACAGTTATAATTAAGTTTTTTGAGGCTATAATTTGACTCATTTCAATACAGTGGAATTTTTAATTTTAGCAAAACTATTTCCTTGACTTAATAATGTTCCCATACATTAAAAACTGGGAACGCTATAATCATGGCGATAAGTCCCCTCTTTGAGGAGTGGCTCGAGAGACGTCACGGCGTCCTCTTCGTCCGCATGACGCAGGTCCTCACCGGACATAGTAAGTTCGGGAAGTGATCGGTTCCTGTGAAGCAGTAATGCTAGCGAAGGAAGCGGCCGCATGAGAGAAGGAACGGACATCCTCACGCCCAAACCACCGGGACCCGACCCCGACTTCCAGCCACCATAGGCGTGGGCTTGCGGACGACGAGCAATAGGTAGCTCGCCGTCCGGTAACCGTCTGGATCGAGCCCCAATCTTCGACGATGCGTAGTGTTCCACGCTCGCTTCAAAAAGATGACAGCAAAACCATAGGCCCAGCAGGACTGAAGCCTTCTGGAGTCATGGGTTGCCTTCTGAAGGGGAAACCCGTGGTCCTAAAACGCAAAGGATAACTGAAGGAATATAGGTGTGGTTTTAGTCAGTGTAAGTCTCATACGCCCTCCCACTCCGCCCTAGAACGGGAGAATTCATTAAATGATTAACCACCACAAAAAAAAACTAAAGTCGGCGCATTCTGTACTCTTGTTCTTTTTTACTTTGTGTTTGTAACCGTTGTGCTGAGTCTGTCCCGAATAAAAGTATTTCTATTCTATTCTATTCTTAAAATCAAAATAAACTAAAAATATTGAGTTCAGCGCCATCTAACGAGAACATGGCTACGCTCGTACCTACTCGCAGCTTTCACCTTAACCCACATAATACTTCATATGATCTGTTTACTTCCTCTTTCAACTATAATCCATGTTAATGCTAAATGTCAACAGTGTACGTTTGCACAATGCACACTTACACTCGAGCGCATCCGAAACATAACACTGTGACATTGACCTACTGATATAATGGTGCTATACTCCAGTTTCGAAAC
The DNA here is from genome assembly GCA_961205895.1 of Mythimna pallens. Lineage (NCBI taxonomy): Eukaryota > Metazoa > Arthropoda > Insecta > Lepidoptera > Noctuidae > Mythimna > Mythimna pallens. Next base: position 22,636,366 of record OY540828.1, on the reverse strand, counting down.
GTGACTTTGGTCACTATGTTTTGGAGTTGGATTTCCGCACTTAGGCCATGATGGACCATTGTGCGTAATTGCGGCAATCATTCAGAGGGCATTGTAGTCAGCCCACCTCTTTCCAAAATCAGATCAAAAAAGTATTCATCAAAATCATCAAATAACTCCTCCTGTTTAGGTGGAGCGCGAGGGAGTGTCGGAGTTTTACTGATTAAGGGCCAACGCTGCGTTAAGCGGGCGACCGCAAGGGCGACCGCGTGGGCACCCGTCGCCTAACGTCGCGCGTGTCGTGTGCGACGGTCCCCGTAGCGGAAACCGGATTATTACCTGCGCAGTGTCACTAGTTTCCGATGAGCATAAGATGATGCATTGTGAATGACCACGTTTCAAAGCAGTATGTCATCACCGGCAACACGCAATAGTCATAGACTTTTGTCTTGAGACAATGTGGTATGTTGGACGAGAAGATAGCGAATATTGTATAATTGGAATCAGCTAAAGATAATGCATTAATATATAAGTATGTTCATCAGTTGTCTAGTACTCATAGCAGAAGCTCTGCTTAGTTTGGGTCTAGATGGCGTTGTGTGTTAGTATTATTTTAGCGTCCGTTTAATACTTACCATTGACAGTGGGCGACCCGTACACACCGCCGGGCCACTCCGTCGTTACAGTGTACTGGTGATGTCTGTATTCCTGCTTCCTGTACAGGACTACTGATGTGCCTTTAGGTGCGAAGCCGTACTGAAAATGAAAAGAAGAGAATATAACTAGCGATTGCCCCTGCTTCGCACTGGTCTTACTAATTTTTGAAATTTGCGCCCTATTCTCTACTACGAGTATAATATGCATATATAATACATCTAATACATGCATGTGAGCAGTGGTGGCCGAGTGGTAACGGCCCCGACTTACGAGTTGTAGGTCGCGGGTTCGAACCCAGCCAGGCGCATTACTTTGTGTAATTTATTTCATCACCACTATTCTCAAAACGGTGAAGGAAAACATCGTGAGGAAACCTAATAATAATGTCCTAGAACCAAAAATTCGAAGACATGTGACATCCACCAACCCGCACTGATTACGGCCCATTCCCTCTCCTAGAGAGGAGGCCTGAGTCCCAACAGTGGGAACATTATAAGGCCGACTATGTTATGCTATACATCTAAAGCCTGGTTTTCACAGGCCCAGTTTCTGACTACCCAGTAGTCAGTTTTAAATTTTTATTCTGAAAGTATGATCCCTTGGGATAATCGCCGAATTTGAAGCGGGTGAAGCCACTGGCAAAAGCACGTAGTTCATATTTTTACTTGAAATCTTATTCTTATCTCATGTTATGTATGTATTTAGGAATATATAAGTATGTTTATCAGTTGTCTTGTATTCATAGCACAAGCTCTGCTTAGTTTTGGACTAGATGGCGTTGTGTGAAAGTTGTGTAATATTATTATTATTCTTAACTAAAATACTGAACATGCTGCCCATGAAACGTTAAAAAATCATTTAAATTTCCACACATCGTCTGTGTACATTATATTTGTTTATGTCACAAATCCGTTGAGTTAACATATGATTATGTACTGTTATCAGCATACCAATCTGGCTAGTAGAGAGATAAGACCGAGATTATAACTATTACACCTGTTTAGGTGAACATAAATGGCATTTGTATCTATGAGGATAAATATATTATTTATATATGCCCTATGCTAGCCCTCTCCCCCTCAATAGTACAAGTTTCTTATTGAATCAGTATGAAGTAAAATTCCAGTAACATTTAACCCGCAACACAAAAATATGTACTACAACATGTTGTGCAACTTTTAAATTTTGTTATTCTTATCAGCCTGTTGTGTCCCACTGCTGGGCCTCCCTTCCACTCTTCCACTTTTCTCTGTCTTTAGCTACTTCTGACCAATCCTTTAAGGGCCTATTACACTACGCGATATTCTGCACACGATATTCATTGTCTTATTTTTTGTTCCGAGTAAGACCGGTCTAACCCTTATTACACTACGCGACATCGACTAAGACTGTCTGAATATCGAGTAGTGTAATAGGCCCTTTAGGTAGGGAGGCGCTCTCCTTCTGGGCCTACCGCGTCACCGTTTCCAGTTGTTCGAGATCCAGTCAGTAGTTGCCTTCGACTATTTTTGTTGTGACATGCAACAGACATGACCTGCCCAGTTCCATTTTAGTTTGGAGCCTAAGTTTCCTACTTCTGGGATTTGTGTTTTGGACAGAAGTAGTACCTAATACTAGTGTTCCGTAAGCCGTATGCGTATGATTCCGACTCTCGAGAATACTTCATTTCATTGCTCGCTGGCAGACCCAGCCAGAGTGGGAACTTTCGACGATTCGTTATTCATAACGTTTTTTGATGTTTTAAATCACAAACATTTTTTTCAAAATCATACAGAATTGGTGGATATAAAAACCATTACAACATGTAACTAGGCTGGTCCAATTAGAAAATAAAGTTACAATCATAATTCAAGCACTGAAACTTTACTTAAATGCACTTATTATCTGGTGAAGACACACTAGCAGCTATTAATGGTTGTGTGTTTCAAACATTTTGGAGTGAATTTAGTCTGTCCAACCGATTTTAAAGCAGTTCAGTGTGGAAACTTTCACAACACTACGGAAGCCTGTTCCATACTGTTACGACTTCAATTCATAGGCTTCCTGGACGCATTTTCCCATAGTTTGAGGGAATATCCTCGTAAGTGTTCATTTGGTATTCAGTGTGTAAAGATCTTGAAGGCTTGGCACATCGAGGTATTCCGTGAGTATTTTTTTTTAAGGTAAGATCAAGTTCCGTTAGGCGTTCTTCGTAGGTAGAGTTCAAATGGAAATTAGGTTTTTCTAAGAAATTTGCTATCTCAATAAATATTACGAGATACGCTACTGCTTGACCACTATCTCACCTGATGGAAAGCGACGATGTGGTCAACGATGGTCAACTAGAAGTACAAGTTAACTTATTAAATCTAGTCACAGCAACATACCTTATGCGTATCAGCAGATATACTGGCCACTCCGGGCAGCCGGAAGTCGAACACCGGCACGTGGTGGCCGGCGTCGGGCATGAAGGCCGCCACGAAGCCGCCCAGGCACGCGTCCACGTGCAGAGGCACGTCGTACTCCACGGCCACGTCTGAGAGAGCGATGATGTCGTCCATGGTGCCGTACGGGTAATTGGGAGCTGAGCCCACGATCTAGAATCGAGAAAGGAATTAAATTAAAGTTATTCGTTTTATGGTCACATTCATAACTGTAATAATAAATTCTTGACTTCTTTACATGTTATGTTTTTTTTAACAGTTGATAGGTTCGCGCTTAACCGCTTCCTGATGGAAAGCGACGATGCAGTCGACGATGGAGCGCACTTCATTATCATCATCATCATCATTTCAGCCGATAGACGTCCACTGCTGGACATAGGCCTCCCCCAAATGTCGCCAAAACGAACGGTCCTGTGCGTCTAGCATCCATCGGATTCCCGCAACCCTCACGGTCATCGGTCCACCTTGAAGGGGGCCTTCCAACACTGCGTCTTCCGGCACTTACTTACCTAGAAGTAACCTATTCACTCTTGACTTATAGATCCCCAGGCTGTAGCCATCAGGAAACACAGATTCCGGCAGGGAATTCAACTCCTTAGCTGTACGCACAATGAATGTGTTCCCAAAACGTTTTGTGCGTATAGGTGGGATGTCGCCGTACGCCTGGTGGTCCGATGATGGAACGGGCTAGGCGGAATTAGGCTTTGCAATTCCGATGCACATTCCCCGAAATGCAACCGGTAAAAAATCGACAGGATGTCGTCCGTTTTCCAGATGCTACTCCCCCCATTCTGGGGTGGCATACTATAGTTTACCAGCAACTCTTTTGTGGTCATCTTCCCAACGTTTCAGATTGAAATGTTTTTATCGTTTCAGATTGAAATGTTTTTATTTTATTGTGAGCTCTAATTGCCAGAACTATTACTAAAAGTAATTAGGAACGATAGAACTCGTCTTTGTGTACCTAAACTTTCAAAATATAATAATAATATTAAATAATAATATTTCTAATATTTTTTTTTTTCTCTCATTTTTTTATGCTCTGCTAAGTTCACGGCCATTCTTTGGGATAGCACTCTGATATTATTTATATATTTTTATTTTTATATTTGACTGGCCTGTTAGTCTAGTGGTTAGTGGACTGCTATGCCGGAGGTCGTGGGTTCGATTTCCACCCAGGACAAATGTTTGTGTGATGAACACGATCATTTGTTCTGTGTCTGGGTGTATTTTATCTATAATATGTATGTATTTATAAATATATAAGTATGGTCTAGTACCCATAACACAAGCTCTGCTTAGCTTGAGACTACACGGCGTTGTGTTAGTTGTGGAATATTATATTATTATGTTATATTATGTTATATTATATTATATTATATTATATTATATTATATTATATTATATTATATTATATTATATTATATTATATTATATTATATTATATTATATTATATTATATTATATTATATTATATTATATTATATTATATTATATTATATTATATTATATTATTTTAGTACATTTCTCATTTTTCTCTCAGCATATTATGTCCTGTCCATTTCCTATAATTTAAGCCTTTAACCGCTTGCGTCGGATAGTTCCGACGAGTGTTTTCGAATCCTATTCGCCAGGGTCGTGTTTGCGACTGGGTACTCCACTCCATCTCGTTTAGCTCTTCAATCTCCATAGGTGACAGAAGAGAAGAGCTCACAAGATGGAATATTTGGTCGTGGATGTGCGACCCTGGCAGTATATATACGCGAGAGTTTGTCGTATATATCCGACGTAGGCCGATACGTATGTTCATACGTCTGTACAACTTGAGTGACCTTGAAAAACGCTTAACGCTTAATTTAACGCTTGTCGTTGGCGAAATTTATTTGGGCGAAAATTTTGGTATTTCTTTTTTTGGTGATTTTACGTAAAAACTTGCAATTACGTAATAATAACAACCCTATACGCGCGAGGGGAAGGTTAAACTTAGCAGAAAATTGTGATGTATAAGGATTAAAGATGTCGGAGTGTGTTCGTATTAGGGTCCAAAGACATCAAGCTTTTGCCAACAGTTTTAATGTAGGCTTCTATAATAGCATTCTAGCCTCACCTTTAACAGATGAGGCTAGAAAGCTTTATCGTATTATTATTATGGGTATAAGGTTGCGGGTAGACTAGTAAACATGTATCTAAAATATTTGTATTAAATCATCGGGGTGACATATTCTGTATAGAAAAAACCCCGCAAATAAAATGAGATTAAAAAAAAAGGATTAAAGTACTTGCAAAATATTATTTATAAGTTATGATCTTTATATGTGGGTAAGCTAACATAATGTTATGTCTTTTATTCAACCACCTTCAGTCGCAATATACGTGTATACGTACTCAGCTGTTTTATTCCCTGGCTCCGTATATCCCAGCATTCCAAAGTGTTTCAAACAGATCACTTAAAAACAGAAAAATACCAAATTAAACTTACCAAACAAGTCCTCCTGCCAATAGCCTTCTTAACCTTCTCAACATCCACAGTCATTGTGTCCTGATTTACAGGTATCGTCTTAACAGACAGACCAAGGTACTGAGCTGCCTTGTCAAACGCTGAGTGAACGGTTGAAGGCACTATGATTTGAGGGTTGGATATGCCCTTGCTGTAAGCTAGGTCCCGGAATGCTTTGCAGGCCATTATGATTGATTCTGTGCCGCCTGTTGTTACCTGGAAAAGGAATTTATTTTATTAAAGTGAATATTATAATGTAAGGGTTACAGCCCACGAAATTCAAACTTTCTAAGTTTTTTGCATTTACAGGTACATACAAGTTACAAATCTGATAGTGTCAGTGTCATGATAGCTAGTGGTCAAGGCGCCCGCCTCTCATGAATAAGGTTGTGGGTCAACATAATGGATACTCAATTTGTTTTTATAAAAAAATAACTATGGGGCCGTTCAAGTGTTACGTAAGCAGATTTTTTGCAAAAAGTAACTCCCCCCTCCCCCTGGTCAGCAAAGGTAAGCAAGCTCTCATCCCCCCCCCCCCCATGCTTACGTAAACATTGGTACAAACATTTGTCAATGTGTTGGTTTCGTTATTAATTTATGAGCAGTAGTTATGTCTAGAAATAAGGAATAGGCTTGAAATAAAGGAAAAAAATAAACTTCATTTAAAATTTTGAAACATTACTTCAAATTAACAGGCCTCAGTTCATGATACACGAATCCATGACTCTAAACCTTTAATGACATTGGATGAAATTGGAACATCGACTCTTAAAAAACTAAAAAAAACATATACTGCTGACGTAATCACTAACTTGAACCCCTCCCCATCCCCCATGTCAGCAAACAAAATCAAAGCAAAGACCCCCCCCCCACCATGTAGTGCTTACGTAATACAATGCGTTCCAAATAAGAATAGGTTCGATTGCCATGTTGTGACGTCACGTCTTTGGTAGGGTGAGCAAAACAAGAAATTTTTAAAATTTAATTTATTTACGAATCTTGAACGAAAACAGTTTAATCAGAATCCACTAATGTCTAAGTCACTGTGTAAAAAGTCTGAGTAATGGCAAATGGAAAAAGGCAAGTTGTTTCTAACGATGAAAATAAGAGAGAAAATAGTTTTTTTTTTACTAATTACGACTTAAAACAAGCTTAACATAGTCAGACTTATAATAATAATAATAGTTTATTAAGAAAAATTAGGTTACAGAGAGTGGGTAGTTCTATGAAATTTTGTTTACATTAATTAATTATAAGAGCATGGTTGCCTAAGACTTCCTGCACTAGGCGAGGCCTGTCCCGCAGGAAGTACTAGTAATATTCCCACTGTTGGTACTCAGGCCTCCTCGCTAGGAGAGGGAATGGGCTTTAATTCACCACGCGGGCCCAGTGCGGGTTGGTGGATGTTACATATCTTCGAATTTTAGGACATGCCGGTTTCCTCACGATGTTTTCCTTCACCGTTTTGAGAGCAGTGGTCATGAAATAAATTACACAAAGTAATGCGCCTGACTGGGTTTAAACCTGCGACCTGCAGTAACTCGTAAGTCGGGGCAGTTACCACTCGGCCACCACTGCTCTCTACAATAGGACCATATAATACATACAAAACAATATATTTAGCTAATTTATATTAAACAATAACGTTTTTACTTCATCTAGATTTAACTAAGGCTTAGTAATAAAAAGCAAAAAAAAACCTTTATTGATAAGCAAATAAGTTTTCTTTTCAAACCGTACTTTTTAATCAACTTTTCTCAGATCGAGGTTATTGACTTTCCTGTTTCTTATTTGGAAAGCATAGCACTTGAATGGCCCCTCTATCCAGAAATCAAAAACGTAAATTATTAATCAAGTCAAGGTTCTCCTTCCACCTTTTAAGTCAGGTGGAAGGAGAACCGTCAAAACAATAGGAATCACTTATTGAAAGGTGACGTCACCGCCATTAGGCGTCACCGCTATCTCAAAAGAGATGGCGAGATATTCCCACAAAACTCCCACTCTTCCTCACACGTTGTTATTGCTGCTGCATTAATTATCAAATTTTGATGCTGTTTTCAGCAAAAGATTTTTTCAGTGGTATTTTTGTTTATAATAAAATGTTGCACAAAAATAAGCACAGGCTAATATCCAGATATTCTAACAACCGTATAAAAAGACATTCAAATGATTCAAAAGCATTTTATTTCAAATAAACCATTTCATTTTATCAGTTAGTCAGAAAATAATATGCTAATTGCACATTCCAAAGCGTAGATCTCTATGGAGAAGAATGTGCAAGAAACTCCATGGCCACTCTTTTCAATAATGATTTGTAATTACAAATATCTCTGTTACATGTTTCTTGTCGCTAACATGTGAGAACAATGTAAATAGAGTAAAAATAAAAACTAAATATAGATATTAAAATAGCAACTGGCAGCTAAGAGATGACCAGTCTCAACTGACAGCGTCACAAAGAAACTGCTTGCCTACGTCATACATACTAATTTACATGTTTAATGCTTTGAGCTCGTTGCTTTCAGCAAACAAATGTTTATAGTTGCCTTTAATGGAACTATTATCTCTGTTATCGTCTCGGATAATTATAATTTGTTCCCAAGGTCATTAAAAATATTTGAGTAGGTACATTATCTTTAGTGCAGGGATCAGATTTTGGTTACTTTTGTAACAGAGACGACTTTGACCCCTGAGTTTGTTTCGGTGTTTCTTCTCAGTGTAGTCAGCTAGGAAACACCGGCCTCATCTAGTTTAAACGACCAAAAAATGTATGTGTAAAAGAGTTTTTTAAAAATCTATTTGTAAAATATGCTTAACTATTATTTATCATATAAGTAACATAAGCCCAGTAATTGCATGAATAAATTCCCAAGCTGACCATCATAAAATCTTTGGCAAACTTAGAATATAAATAATCCCTTAGTAACGGACGCCGTCAATTTTAGTTTTTTTCTACTGTTTTAACCGCCTACGTCGGATAACGTCGGACAATACCAAATACTCCATCTCGTCAGCTCTTCTGTCACCTGTGGGGATTGAAGAGCTAAACGAGATGGAGTACCCAGTTACAAACACAGGACCCTGGTGAATAGGACACGGGTTCCGGATTTCTGGAGGGTTTCCTTGTGGGACAAATCCGACGCAGCGATTAATATACATAGCTCCAGTAATTTCATGAATCATCATAAAATCCTTAGCAAACTTAGAATATAAATACTTCCTTAGTATCGGACGCTTTATTTTAGTTTTTTTTTTTTTAACCAAGTCTACAACATAGCGATCTGTGTTCAAAAGAATGGGCCACTCTATTGACTGTACTATTGACTGAAATTAAAAAAATAAAGGTAGCTAGGAGACTCCAGTGAGTGCTCTTTCTATTGTCGGGTCAAGTTATTTTATTACGTTGTTCTGACCAGTACAATTGTGAACCTAAATCATCCAAGGCTCCACTCACACAAAATAATCAAAAACGTTCCTGCCGTTCAGTAGTTCAATGACACCCAGGTACAGAAGAAATATAATATAAGTACAAAGATGTCGTTTTTTGTGCTGAAGGTCAGTTCACTGTCAAATTTAAAGATAAATAGTATTTATGGGTGTTAAAAATCTATGTAGGTATAATATAATATAATAATATAAGTAATTTAGAAAAAGCTAGTGATTTATGAAGGTGGGAAGGACTGTATTCACGCGAGTTTTTTTTTTTAATTTTTATAAACTAGTGCTTGACTACGATCCCACCTGATGGTAAGTAGTGATGCAATGTTGATGGTGAGGCGTACTAGTTTATTAAGAGCGTATTCACTCTAGCCTTGAAGACACCTAAATTATAATCGGACAGGAAGACCGCAGCAGGCAAGTTGTTCCAGTCCCTCGATAATATTTTTTTATTTATTGGCCTATCAACAATTGTTACACATTGTTACAATATAATATCAACCTTACCCTTGTTAAAATAAAATCAGTTTTGTTTTTGTCTCGACGCTTTATAGTGTTAACTCACGCTCGAACTTGGTATGACGGAGTTGGTCCGTCCGTACCTACATCGCGCCTGACTCAGTCGAACTTTAACCACTATTAACCCAACCACCAACTGCAGCCAGAGGCGTAGCGTAGACTAATTTAGACGTGGGCGAAGGAACATCATCGAGGCCTTTTTCTATCATAAATTTGAAAACGAGACAGCGAGTCAGCGACCATCGCAACCCAGTGTTCGACCACATCGTCGCTTACTGTTAGGTAAAATAGTGGTTAAAAGCGAGCCTACCAATTATAAAAAATCCCCTCGTTCTTTAAAAATCTGTGCGAGGCCATTTTGGGTGCGAGGCCGTGGACGAGTGCCCACTTCGCCCACGCCTAGCTTCGCTACTGACTGCAGCGATGCTCAGATTAGCAGTGCCATAACTAGGGCGGTGCCAGCGGTGCCCAGGCACAGAGCACAGTCCCTGGAGGAGCGTAAAAATTTTATTTATAGTCCCTGTCTGTTTATATTGTACTTTTTTCTAGGGGCGCGTTATAGAGGCTTGCACCGGGAGTATAGAAGGCACTATACTATACATGGCACTATACCACTATATAGGGTGACTAGCAATTAGTGTACGATACTTAAACACGTGATTGTGCTCATGATAACACACAATTTTTATAATGGGAGCAAAGCCGAAATCGCGAAAAAATATCAGTTGTTCAGTACATTAGGCAAAAATAAATGCGCTATTTTTTATTAGCTGTCAGGGTCCGCCAGTTTCGAACTTAATTCGTTAAAACCTGCGATAAATTATGAACATAAAATCTAAAACTCACAGTCCCACAGCAATCGTCATCTCCATGAAACAGGTTGATGGCCATCCTCACAACTTCTGCCTCCATCTTGTTAATACCAGGGAACACATCTGCATGTAAGGGGTTCGTATAGGCCGTTAGGCTGTACGCGTCGCAGGCCACTTTGCTGATTTCCTTAGACACGTGGTATACTGCGCCTGATACTGCACCTCCTTGCCAGTCATATGAACCTGGGTACAGACAGACAGAGAAGATTGTAGAAGAAAAAAATAAATGATAAACCAGCCAAGTGCGAGTCGGACTAGCGCACGAAGGGTTCCGTACTGTCAGCGGAGTCTTAGTAATGGGATCCCGTTTTACCCTTTTGCTAGAACCCTAAAAAGTGTTCAATTTGGATAGAACTTGTAATTGCACTATATACACTGTGTCTCGAATAACGACACACAAATATGTACCATGGATCCAGCACATGTTTCTAGCCCCCAGTGGTGGAAATTTTCGTCTGTGTTTTTCTTTATCTTTACTTTTATTGTTTTATCTTCAGCCCCGTCTTATTTGGGGTAGGCGCAACACGTGTCTTTCTTCCATTCTGTCCTGTCACCAGTCATGCTATCACTAACTTCCTTTTCTTTCTTATCACTCTTTACACAATCCATACATCTTTTCTTTGTCCTCCCTCTCCCTCTCCCATTCACCTGTATACTCATACTGTATAAAATCTTTAACCTAATCAACTCCATTGATATTTTTAATTAACAACTGTTTTGCCTTTTTTTTTTCACTAAAAAAACGCAAGATAAATAAAACTAGAAGGATCTGCTGCTTAGCTGAACTCTGCTGTTCAGGTGATAAAAAGAAGCAAATTATCCATATGTGTGCGTCGAATTATGTGACATTGTGTATTTTGGAGCCCGTTCAGACTTAGTATTATAGGATTTCTCCATTAAGAAATTCTTGGAAAACGGGGTTAATAGAAACGAAACTTTAATGGGGATTGTCACGTTATTGAAAATTTGTTTGCAGGATTTGAGTACCTACTCAAAATTATTGAAATGGTATATTAAAACATTAGCATAGCATAGTCGGCCTTATAATGTTCCCACTGTTGGGACTCAGGCCTCCTCTCTAGGAGAGGGAATGGGCCGTAATCCACCACGCGGGCCCAGTGCGGGTTGGTGGATGTCACATGTCTTCGAATTTTTGGTTCTAGGACATGCCGGTTTCCTCACGATGTTTTCCTTCACCGTTTTGAGAGCAGTGGTGATGAAATAAATTACACAAAGTAATGCGCCTGGCTAGGTTTGAACCCGCGACCTACAACTCCGTAAGTCGGGGCCATTACCACTCGGCCACCACTGCTCAAAAAAACATTACTAAAACACTACTTAATAAAACATTACTTCATTGAAACTAAAAATATGATCATAGTAAAAATCTTAATCAAAGTTTTGTTTCCATTAACCCCTGCGATTCTATTCACCCCGTTTGACTGTAATAGCTTAGATAGAATTGGACAGTACCCACTAGGGCCGATGCCTACTAGATCTGCGTGTTTTTTCGAAAGAGTTACCGTGGCCCTTTAACGCAAAGGGCAACTAATAGAACACAGTGGGTTTTAGTCAGTAATTGTCTGACACTCTCTCGTTAGAATGAGAGTGACTCCTCCTTTTTTTAAAGTCGGTTAAAACAAGATGAGCTGACTCAGAAAAAAAAAACTGGGCAATTGCGAGTCGGACCCGCGCACTAAGGGTTCCATACAAACTTACCTATGAAAACAGTTCAATTCCCGAATTGAGTTACGAAGATTTTTCCGCATCGCAAAAAAAAAAATTTTTTTTTTTGTGACGTAACTACAAATTTACAGTTTTCAGATTTCTTCCTATACTTGTGTTATTAGACCTTCCTTCAAGCCAAATTTCAGGATTCTAAGTCAACGGAAAATGCCTTATGAATTTTGATTTCCTTGAGTGTCGAAATACCTACACGTTTTTTGCGACATAAACGGCCGTATCTTTTTTTTTTTTCGTTATATTTGATTTTTTCAGAGCTTCACGGGACTGCAGACCTGAGTATATCGTTTTAATTTCAACTCGATACCTCCACGCGTTCGCGAGATAAAGAGTCTTGACAGACAGACACACGAACGGACAACAAAGTGATCCTATAAGGGTTCCGTTTTTTCCTTTTGAGGTACGGAACCCTAAAATATAAGATCAAGATTTTAGTCAAAACTAAAAGTGCAGGAGCATTTCACATATTTGCGTCGACTATGTGATGCATCCGACAGAAATATTATTGGACTGATCGCGTTGTCAAAGCAAAAAGGCGATTTAACCAACATATAAGCTTACCTAAAGCAACATGATCCCTAACTTCCTCAAGGACTCGTTCAGAGTCGAGCCCCAACTCCGGCAGTTCCCTCCTCACAGTAACACCTGCTAGTCTCTTTGTCACGTCCTTCCTGAAGTCACTCTTGATTTCTGCCATTTTCTCCTCAATCTTTCGCCTTACTATAGGCACTGAGCGAAGCCATCTGAAGAACTCTTTGCGTAAGCGTACTGTTACGGCTATAGGGAGGAAAAATAATGGAAATGTTTATTATTTTAGTTAGCCTGAATTATCAAAATATAACTGAAAACATGAACAGAGTTTCAGGGGCGCCGACTCCGTGGGTGCTCGGGGGCTCGAGAAATAAACAGTGGGTGCCGAGCACCCCTAAGAATAGACATCAAGAAACAGATCAGTAATCGCCTTTTAAGGATGGGCGTTTATTTATTACCCGACGACCCGTTTAGCGCAGTGGTTTATAGCGCTGGTTAAGACGTAGGGTCGCGGGTTCGATTCTCGCACCAACACATATGTTTGTTGATGAATCAGATATTTTGTTGGGTCTGGGTAGGACATTTATTTATTTGTCGGTCGATCACTGTGCGTTTCTCTTCTCACACTTCGCCACTTTTTCGAGTCATCCAATGAGCATAAGCACCCATGAGGTTTTCTAAAAGCCGGCGCCCCTGTAAACTTTCATTTTTGAAATCATAAGGAAAAACTCAAATGGAACTGGGCAGGACAAAATTGGTGCCCTGAGACAGTGAGACGGGTTTGCGGCAGAACACGAGAGAGATGGTGGGAAAACTAGACCGATTTCGCCGGAACCAGAACAAGGAAGCGCAGGCCCACGAAAGATGGAAAGAACGGAGGGAGGCCTTTTCCCAAGAGTGACATAGCGTCCCATAGCTTACAACACCGCTCAAGTCGAAAATTGGCGGTTTTCACATTTGAATGCCTTTAGATGGAGCTGCTCATTGCGCGTCTAACCATTGCTCACATGATATAGATTTCAGCCAATCAGAAGTCATAATTCGAAAAGTAGTGATAGCGTGCAAGTCGGCTGGCCTCTCAACACCGCACCATTTTTTTTCGTTTCCTGTAAAGTTGGTAAAAATGACTTATGCGGTGTTGTTAGCTAAGAGACGATAGAACAGGCTAACAAAAAAAAGGATAACCAAAGACAATGGAATTATTATTTTATTCATGAAGGGCAAGAAAGAAATGTATTATTTATTATTTCAAGAGAATAAACTCTCAGGAAATAAAGTATCCTATGTATGCAATCCATGGTCCAATCTATCCGTAGATATCAAAATTAGTGCAGCAGTTTAGTTGTATAAAAACGTACGAAACAGACAGAACTACTTTCAAATTTGATAAATAAATGAATTGATTGATTTGAATAGGCTTTTAATAAACTAGTGCGCCTCACCATCAATGATTGCATCACTGCTTACCATCACGTGGGATCGCAGTCAAGCACTGGTTTATTTCAAATAAAAAAAAATTTCAAAAACAGTTACACTGTTCACTGTTTGCACACTGTATGTGCATTCTTTAGACACAAAGCCATGCCTGTACTTTAATAAGAACTCATATTACCAAGCTTCAGAAATATTTCAGATCCGTACTAATATCATAAATAAGAATGTAACTTAGTCTGTCTGGGCTGTGTGCATCAATATATGTACTAGCTGTGTGATTGTTTGAAAGAGTTACTGCTGCTCTAGAACCCAAAGGGCAACTGAAGTAACACATGATGCTCCACCCAGTACATATGGAGTTTTTGATGATTTCCCACTTTAAAAATAATCTCTTTCTGTCTGTCTATGCAACTGTTTTTTAAACTCCTAGACAAAGACATAATTTGATGAATTTTGCTATAGAGATAGATTGGACCATGAATACAGAAATAGGGTTCCTTTGGGATGAGTTGCGAATTTCATGCAGATGAAGCCATGGCCAGTGATTAGTGTGTGGTCTGGTTTCCACACTTAGTCCTTGGGACCATTGTGAGTAATTAGTATGTTTACAAATACTTACGCTCTTGTGCATTATACAAGCTGTGTGCCCACACTAAAGCAAGCACTGATGATGCAGTCATGGTGACTATCTGCCATGGCTCCTTTCCCTCAAACAGCCTATTGATGGCCTTCAGCGGCTGTGGTCGCTCACTCATGGCTAAAATATAAATGGCAAGTTTCATGGGCATGTTGCAACACATGGATTGGGACCTCCAGTATTTTTTTATAATAGGGATATGCAGAAAAAAAATATGTTATCCAATTCCAATTTATCAATAAATGTACTAAAAAAAGAATAATAATTACTAATACAATATTAAAAATGGTAGAAAAGCAAGAGATATAACAATTTTATACAATATATCTGTTGCTCTCATCAAGACACCATTTTCTGCAGCTGTATAGGTGTTATGGCCTTTGATGTCTTAGACCATGTCAGACTTCACTTTCTTATTAGAAGCTTGGAAGCTGTATAACTTGCTTGTTGATGAAGATATTATATTTGTTTACCAGAGCTAAAAAGTATTAAATTAAATTTAAAAATTGCATGCATATCAAGGAGTTAATAGGAAGCAATGCGTCACAGTGTGCATCACTGCTGAACCCTATTAGGCCCAGTAGCAACAGTATTATGAATATGTTTGTAGATTTGGAACTCTCCACTGCTGCACCATTCCGCTTGCACACTGCATGGTGAGCACTGGACAGTTCCCCCTCACCGCACTAAATCTATGTAGTTTTATGTATTTCTTTTGTTTATTTGTGTATATTGCAAACTGGTTTTTCATTGTTTTATATTTCACTTTAAGATTAAAGAGATTAACAGATTAATTTATCCTTTGTCAGTTTAGTCATTCATGAGATTATCAATTTGTTTGTATTTTTTTTTACTTTTTTTCCAATAAGGTTTTGGAGTTACTGTTAGTTTTTGGGTCTGTTTTATTAACACTAGCCAGCACTGTTTATTTAAATATTTTCACTTTTTTTAATTTAATAATATAATATGTTTGTACCTGAATTACTTATTTTTACATTTTATACTCAATGTCATTGACCTGGCTAAGATATAAGATAAATGGTTGAATATTGTTCAGTTCAAAGATTAGTTCCAGAACCCCTAGTACACAAGAAAACCTTGCCTTTGTGTACATACAAGTAGAATTAATTATGATCTAAACACGAACGTTGAAGTTAAACAAATTAGTTCTAATTACGAACTAAATTACGCAAAAAAAATAAAAATTATGAGTGCATAAAAAAGCCGGTAATCTTAGTTATAAGAATAGCAATCAATCGAGTATTTTTACAATGGTACATTTTAAATATTTTATATTATCTTGAATTTGTTACTTACTGAATTCAGCTGGGTAAAAAGAAACTATCACAGTTTTTCGAACACCTTATCAAGAGCTAAGCTCAATCAATTTTGACAATTCATAATCTTATTACACACTGATAACAATTATTATGAAAACGAGATAACAATGATGCTTAGCATCAGAAACGTGTAATTACAAAGACACTAATTAAAACAAAGGCCAGTGTAATCAAATAAACACTCAATTGAACTTTGAAATCGACCCTGCAATAGGTACTTTATAAACAGTGACAGTGACAGCCAGCGAAGCGCACCTCTAACAGCTTAGTGTTGTCTGTGTTACAAGTCAACTAGTATCGATTAAAAAAATTGTTTGGTAATTAATTGTTTTTTAGCAGTGATGGGTCTTCCTTGATGTAATTGATGATAAAATGTTATTAATTTTGTTGTGTTTATCCAATTAAACTCATAATATTTATTATGATGGTGATTGAAGACAATCGCCTATTAATTTAATTAATAAATAGTCGACTCTTCACGGTGACTGGAGGGAAAAAATTACATTGACAGTCACGAAATGTCACAAACGCGTTCCAGTTTTATTTTGTTATTTTTTTTAATTTAATAAAATAATAATTTAGGTACCTACCTTTTAGTGTTTCGAGAAATTAAGTTAACTGCTAAAAAAATATTCTATGATGTTATCACTGAATGAAAAACATATTTGCAAATTATTTTTTTACCATCTGTTTTGAATAAAGACATAAAAAAACAAATATAGAATAAAATACATGCTCAAAGTATGATCAAATCAAAATTTGAACCGCGACTCGATTAGACCGAGAAAGAACAGCTGTTGATATTATGAGTCATCAACCTCCAGTTTCCTGTATTCCAAACACAGCCAAAATGTCGAAAGCTAAAAAAGTAATCGAAGAAGCGAAGGAAAATAATAATCCTGAAATAGATTTGGTGGACAAAGGACTTTCTAGCCTCGATGAAATACCTGGATTGTGTAAGTAATTGCTTTAAACCTGTTTACCCTTTTAAGGGTGTAGTTTAACCTGTTTGTTTGGAACTCGTTTTCGATGTATTACTCTCGGTACTTGTTATTTATATACAATATGCAGACCATATGTTGAATAACATCTTATTGTATCCCATTTCTGTGTAGAAATCACACTGAAAATCGAAATACTCGGTCATAAGGTTGATCAAGGTTGCATGTTTAATGAAAATATTTGGTGCCAGTTTTGTTTTAATTAGTTCCATCATTGCATGACAGATCGCCTACAGTAAAAAAAAAGATAGTATTAAAGACATTTGTTTTAACATTTAGCTAGATAATTAGGATATTCAAACAATTTTAAGATTAGTTACGGTGGTTAATTTTAACCAATGACATCATTCAATTCATCATAGGACAATATTTTATATATTGATGTTTCCTTCCCTGTAGCCTTGTTAAGTGCCTACACCATGTGGTGTAGGCATTTTTAATTGATTCAAAAATGCCACCAAATCTATTAATATTATAGCCTAGAGGCAATTCCAACTCCAGTACAAAACTTTAAAAAGAGTAACCATGCGGTTTCTTGCCGGTTCTTTTCCATAGGAAACAACCAATTTGGAAACATGCATATTGCTTTAGCTTCTGACGTTTTATAAGTGCCCATGTAGGCCTATGTGAAATTAACAACTTTTGTTTTTTTTTTTACTCCATAAAAAACTCCTGAGGCCCTACCAAAAGCTCTTAACACGGTCATAAACTGAATTGTTAAAGGGATAGAGCTATACATATAGAGTGTATAGCTGCATCCATCCATCCCATTCTTTCTACCGTACCTTATAACATGGTGTAAAAGTTATTGGAATCCATTCAGTTACTGATTCTGAACAAACTATATTCAGATTTTGCATATACTAAAAATAATGTTGTATATGGGAAAATACTTTTACATCAATTAATTTGTATCAAGCACAAATACATTCAGGAATAAATTCATTACAAAAATAAAAATTAATTTAATTAAACTTTCAAAAACAATATTTTATAATCATTCAATCTTTCTTTTCCAGTCAACCTCGCCAACATCACCCGTCTCTCTCTAAGCCACAACAAAATACAAGTTGTTCCAGCTGCACTTGCAAACCTTGTTAACTTAGAGATCCTGAATCTTGCTAACAACCACGTGACTGAGCTACCAGTTAGTCTCTCCTCGTTGCCGAAGCTACGTATCCTCAATGTCTCTCTCAACAGACTTTATGGATTGCCGAGGGGTTTTGGCTCATTCCCTGTTCTGGAAATCTTGGACCTGACATATAATAATCTGAATGAAAAGAATCTGCCTGGAAATTTCTTTATTATGGGTAAGACAATACTTTATAAAATTTATTTATTTATTTTTGGAGGTAGGCGAAAGACGAAAAGAGTAAAGTCCTGCAAACCTCCGTTGAAAAGGGAGGATCCTCCGGCCAGACGGGAGTTATGTCTGGTGGGCAACTGCCCGATAGATGATTTCGGGCTGTTCTAATATTTTCTAATCGCGCGCAGAACTTTAATTGCGCGATGCAGGATTAGTTCTTATGTGACGCCATAGATGTCGCTACATGGTTTATGACTTTCCTCATTATTATTGATAAGTTTGCTTTTGAGCCCTAAGGTCACTAGCATCTATGCATGATATGACAGGCTGATATCTGCAACTCCACAAACAAAGATTGTATTTTGCATACATGTCAGACAAGTCTGCTATTCCATCCAACCCAGCTCCTCAAGGAAAGCCAGTAGCACCGTTTCGTGGAGGATAACTAGGTTACAGAATTAAACAGCATGCTTGCCTAAAGTAATTGCCTAAAGAAATGGTGTGCTTACCGCCTATGCCCATGCATAACAAAGTGACATAAATTTTATCAAATAAAGGCTCTGTAACACAGTTTATTATGAAGGTAATATACTATGGCAGTATGGCGTCCAGTACACGGTCATGCAGGCTTCAATCAATTCCATCAATCACAAATGCTGGTTTTCGTCAGTCAGTACCTTGCAAATGTCAATCATCGCATTAGACGAAGATAGAAAGGTAGGTTTTTTGTCAATCAAAACATTGTGGCAAAACTGACAGCAAAACCTATCGTGTAATGGACGCCTATCTAAACAATACCACTTTATTTTGTTCATCCTAATCTGAATATTTGTTTCTTAAGTTAGATTTTTTGGTTTCACATATTTATTAGCTGCTGCCAACAACTTTAGCTGCATGACAGTATAAAATTGTCCCAAGGGAACATACTCCCGTGATAAAAAGTATCCTATGTACTATTCCAGGACACAGTCTACCCGTGTACCAAATTCCATCCAAATCCCTGCTGTAGTTTCAACACTCACAAACTTTGGCTTATAAAACATTAGTGTGATACTCACAATTCCTTATTTAAAACAAAATGAGTGCACTTGACTAATTGAATCAATTAAAATATTCCAGACAGTCTCCGTGCCTTGTATCTGGGCGACAATGACTTCGAAACACTACCAGGTGAAATTGGGAACTTGAAGAACCTACAAATTGTAAGTACTTACATATATCAATTATACAAATCTTACAAAAATAATAGTTCGCCGGTGTCTGGGTTCAAGCTACGGGTGGTTAGAGCTTCAGAGACAGAAATCTCCTCACAATATTAATAATAATAATATTCCACAACTACCACACAACGCTGTCTAGTCTCAAGCTAAGCAGAGCTTGTGTTATGAGTACTAGACAACTGATAGATATACTTATATATTTCTAAATACATACATATTATAGTTAAATTACTCCCAGACACAGAACAAATGATCTTGCTCATCACACAAACATTTGTCCTGGGTGGGAATCGAACTAACGACCTCCGGCATAGCAGTCAGGGCCACTAACCACTAGACCAACAGGCCAGTCAACACACAAAATCAGAGCCATATCGAAATATATGGCATTCTGTATCAGGCCCTTGATCCAACCGCGCAACGACAGCTTAGACAATTGGTCATCTAAGCTTTTGGCCATCAGTCAGTTGGCAGGAACGACAATCGGCACAAGGACAGCCGAGTCGAGACATTCGATTTACTGCTCTTTCTCAGCTTTCACGAGGTTCACATCATGTGGCATAATGACATTAATTTTCATTGTGTGGCACGCTAATTGGTCTATCACCATTATTTCCAACTTACTGGCAACCATAGTCCTGTCCGTGATTGATGACTGACTCTGTCATGGCCACCATCAGGGATTTTAATTATGATCACACAAAAAGTTCATTTCATTTCATTTATTTGCATACCATAATGTGATTAAAGATGTTACAATAGGCTTAAAGCTAAGGTACATTTATGGACCCTGTAAGGGCACAGCAAAATTGGTAAAAAATAAATCATTAAATCAAATCGAAACATTAGAATCAAATTATAACTCAAAAACAAATTAAATATTAAAACTAATTTAAAATAATCAAAATACAAACATTAAAATCAGATTAAAATAATCAAATATTACATCAAAACAAAAATAAAATATCAGAAACAAATTAAAATAATCAAAATCAAACATTAATCAAATAAAACATTACTCATCATTGACTAATTAGTCGAAATTTGTCGCCAAATATCAGAATTTGTGGATCACTGGTACAAAAGTTATAAAAGTTTATATGTGGCTGACCTGGATCTCTCTCCTCTCTCTCTCCATCTCATCTCCATGGCTTGCCTACAATTAACTCCGATGTATTTTAAAAATTAATGCAATGGTTTCTCTCAAATTTAGTCCCTAAATTAGTCACATTTTGTTTTGTTTATACTCATTACTATTACTACTTGTATGTAACCACTAATGAGGATAATACACACAACTATTGTTAGGTTAGTAGATAAATACTGTCACAGAGTGTTATTTCTATCATGTTCGTGGAACGGTATATTTGGAATTGGTATTTATAAAACGACGCGTTCTGTTCCATGCGCGCATCTAAGAGATGTCAGCAAAGTTGACGGGGCCAGTTATGGCCAATGGCTACCAGGGTAATGGATTATTTGAAGAGCTACCCTCAGCAAAAGGGCAATTGAAGGAACACTTCCTAGTTTAGGAGTCAGGGTGTTCAAATTAAATTGACTGTTGTATTGCTTATATTTTTTTTGTGCTTACATTTGGTGTCAAATATGTACTTTATAATAAATAAATATTATTAATACTACAAAAAAATTGAAGGAACACTGTGGATTTAAACAGTAAAAGTCTGACACGCCCTCGCGCACCACCCAGAGTGGAAGAAGTCAACCCACGTAAAAAAATAAGAAAATAAAGTAATCTATATTGTCAATACTATGTGTCTGTAGTTGTTAATAGTTTCCTTCCTGCAATCAAAAATTTTGCCTAACAGGACCTTCTAACACTCACTTGCGCGGTTGGCACAGTGGTTGAGTAATTGACTACTGCGCTGCATGTTAGTGGTTTGATTCCTACACGGAACAAATATTTTATGGCCTACAGATAATTGTTCAGGGTCTGGGTGTCTTATGTATATGAGTTTAAATATTTGTGAACGCACCCACGATACACGCGTAATTCTTAGTGTGGAGCAAAAAAAGACTATCATCAGCTTCCAGGTACTTGTACCATGATACTTGGGGATAACGCTTATTACCGTTACCTTCTTCAAATACTAATAATGTTTTTTTCTCTTTTAATTTTCTGTAACTTGGCAATCTGTGTAACACACAATGGGTCATTTGTTTGTCATGTTGTTGGGTCATTAAAGTGGTTGAGCTGAGTGGGGTGATGCAGGTGTCATGCTCGTGAACGGGTGCCGCCAATTGAGACTGGTCTTCTCTTAACTACCAGTGGCTTATTTCAATTTATATTTTTTTAAATACTCTTTTTTTTAGTTATTAAACATTGTGCTCACATAATAAAAGCAACAAAAAATATGTACATAACCAAGATTTTTGTAACTCATAACATGATTTAAAAGTGTCCATGGAGTTTCTTGCATTTTCTTCACCATAGAGATCTACGCTTTGGAACGTGCGACTTAACTTCACTTTTATTTACTGTTTTATTGGTTTGTAGTTAGTATTAGTTTATTATTTTAAAGATTATTCTATGTATCCTTCTGTAGGTCTTAGTTACCTGAAAATAAAGAATTATTATTATGATGATATCTGCAATTCCTAATGACCTTATTTTATCCAGCT
This sequence comes from Mythimna pallens, assembly GCA_961205895.1. Classification (NCBI taxonomy): domain Eukaryota; kingdom Metazoa; phylum Arthropoda; class Insecta; order Lepidoptera; family Noctuidae; genus Mythimna; species Mythimna pallens. Next base: position 22,614,129 of record OY540828.1, on the reverse strand, counting down.
GTCGATGCGCGAGAACGATCTGATCGAGGTACCTCGTGAGTTGGGCCAGCTGGCTCGTCTTAGGGAACTGCATCTGCAAGGCAACAGGCTCGTTGTATTACCTCCTGAGATTGGTAAGCCATAATTATAAGCTTCCTCGACCCATCTCTTACACAGTGCCAGTGTGGAGCCGCTGCACAGGACATGCGTCATTTGCTATGCTGTCCATCCTGCACAACTACCTGCAGTTTTCAGGATCTATACGAGGCCAATAACAGAGCCGTAGAGGTTGCCAAATACTGGTCAGATAAAATTTAGAAGAGATAGAAAAGAAAAGAAGAAGTTATAAGTTTAATGATGAGGTGTCTAAGAAATAAAAACGATAAAATATCGTTTGGATCTTTATGATTTTGTGACTGGGTAGTGTAATGATACGACTACTTAATCTAAAGTAATCTTTTATTAGGATAAATAACTAAGCTTTTATACCATTATAATGCCCTAGTCAGCAAACAAACACTTTCAATATTAACATAATACAAAAAACAATAATAAATTATTATCTGGAGCGATCGTACTTCAGATGTAAAGGTGCTAACATTACTTCTCCCTTTTACAAAAACATTTTTTATAAAACACTAGCTTCTGCCAGCGGCTTGGCTCCCGTGAAAGTACGTTTCTCCATACAAACTTTGGACCCCCGCCCCGTTTCATACCTTTAGGGGGTGAATTTTGGGAAATCCTCTCTTAGTGCTCGCTCACGTCATAAAAGAACACCTTGTGCAAAATTTCGCGCTCTTAGGCCCTGTAGTTTTGTCTGTGCGTTGATATGTCAGTCAGTCAGTTTCTCCTTTTATATATATAGATTAGTATAAAATAATCTAAAACAACAAAACAATTAATTAATTACTTATGACTCTACCTAATTGGAAAATCGCACGACATCGAATTACACACGCACAGGTAACATGACGAGCGCTTGTTTCTGCCGGTGTCGGCTCTCGCGTGTCACAGGTGTCTGCTTTGGCCGTGGCTGTTGTTGTGTGCACGTCGACCATGTTTAGGCGGTAGTTTTCCTCTTCTTCTCCTCCAAGACCGGTGGCAATCAGTAGGTTAGTCAATCTTAAGTCAGCTGTTTGGCCCGTGGGGCATGCTTCAGTATATGTTTGCCTTTACATAGCATACACAGCGTGCGTGTGTGGATAGTTTCAATATTATATACGACATGCACCTACCTTTTATAGTACTTTGTTATTAAAACAAAAGAAGATTGTAAAAAGCCAGAACTTGCAATACTATACGCAAGAGACTTTTCTACACTCTATATTCCCTCGGTGTTTTGTGAAAATAGTTCACTAATATTTCTGATATCGCATAAGGATAGATGGAGGGAGAAAGGAAGGCCAAAAGAAGGATGGTTTGTGTGAGTAGTGGTATAACAGAAAATGGAGTCAATAATAGCGGCACGGCTGACAAGATACAATGAAAAAAAAAACCTCGTCTGCATAAAAAATAACTTTAGATAAAAACTAAAAAGAAAAAACAAGTTCAGTCCAGTAGCGTAGAAACCAATTTAATTGCATTAATTAACATAAAATAAAACAAATAATAAATTCTAATATGGAACATATTGACTGTAACAGTCGGGACCAACATTAGTCTAGATTATACTAATGGGTCCCGACTGTTGCAGTCAATATGTTCCACAATAGAATTTATTATTTGTTTTATTTTAAGAACTTCGGTTATCAAGACGAATCTAACGATATCTTAATTATATAAAACCGTTCAGCGGTTTTGAAGATATGAGATAATAAAGAATATTACATACACACACCTACAAGATACGCGCGAAAAACATAACCCTTTTTGCAGTCGGGTAAAAAAAAATTATCTATCTATGTAAAATGGAATAATAACAGGTACAAGTATACACAATTATTTCTGCCTTATGCGACATCACCTAAGTTTTTTTGTTCTGTACAAGAAGAGGGCTTTACCCTATAGTAGAACAGAATCATAAAACGTAATGCGTTCCACAGGATCCCTGGACTTGGCGAGCAACAAGTCAGTGCTGAGACTCGAAGGTAACTTCTGGGTGCCGCCCATCGAGGACCAGCTCAAGTTGGGGCCCTCGCACGTGCTCGACTACCTACGCTCTGAGACTTATAAAGTGTAAGTAATTTATTTAGCCTAATCCTGCAGCATGGTTCAAAAAAATCATCGCGAACCTGGAACGCAACGGGAAACTGAAGGAAAATATCTGACACTCTCGCTCCACTTAACTAACACATGACCAATGAAACCCTAGGCGTGTCATAAGCAAATATCACGGGAGGCTCATGCGCACCTGGTGCATCACGTCGAACTTACTTGAAAAGATTGAAATGAGAAAACTACCACTTTTTATCCTAAATTAATTACTGAAGATCCTCATCTTCAGTTAATTTAGGATAAAAAGTGGTCAAAACGCGTCATTCACATCACAGTCCCATTACCCCACATTACCCCTCGGTGATGACTGTGATTTGAATGACGCGTTAGATGCGTCATCCTCGATGTAGGCTCATAACGCGCCTAGCGCATCATGGCCCTGGTTCGAGGCCTAGCTAAAGTATGCATGAAAATAAAGGTGGCAATGACTCGGTTAAGGTGAGAAAAGTTATTTGATGATTTTCCATCCATCGTTGTGGCGACACTTGGGGGAAGCCTGTATCCAACAGTAGACTCCTTTCGGCTGAAATGATGATGATGATGAAATAAAAATAACAGTACCTACCATTTTATATGTTTAATTAAATCATCTTATGTTATCTTATTTGCAGTCTGTACAGCCGCCACATGTCAGCGAAGCCTCCACCGCCGCCGCAGACGCTCGACAAAAGCAAGAAAGCCAGCAGAGCCGCCTAACTTGACACTAATAATAATAATATTAACGTGCCATTATTATTATTAATAATACGGTTTAATAACAATATTATTAACGCTTGAATGAAAATTGTGATGCTTCTAAAGATAACTTGCATCGAATACTATGATCGTAACTTCTGACGATTGAGTAGTAAGCAAAATGTGTTGAACAATTAAATCTCGAAATTATTTGTCCCGTTTTTACTAAGGTCTACTACTGACCACGGACGCGTAGCTTTATTAAACACTTGGTGTACTCTATGTCGAAGAAATAGCAATGACACGAAAGTAAGACGTTCGCTCCGTCGACAGATTTTCATAATTGGAACGAAGTTCCTTATCGCGCGTTGTGAAAGGGGGCTAGACGGAAAAAATTCTCACGAAAAGTTGTCACGACACTTTTTTTTCTATTATATATTTTTGGAACGAAGTTCCTTAACGCGAACGAAGTGCGGCGTGCGCGTTTCTGTCTGCCTCTCTTTCTTTCTCTCATAGAAAGCATGCACATGGAATGGAATGGAAAACATGCTCATGGAATGGAATGAAATAAAACGAAATGAAATGGAATAATAATAATAATTTTTATTTTCAATTTTTTTTTGTATGTATAGTGTGAGCAGGCGTACACCAGGCGTATAATGACGAATACGCCTGTATGAAGCTACGCGTCCATGGACATTAGGCCTAATGGTAGCCCTAGCCATGCACGCTCCGGTTTAGCTGTAAAACTCAACTGTACAGGTAAACCTGTCGGGTATACCCTAGCGTGTATACCTTTACACTTCGCGACTCCCACATGAATGCCTACATTCAGTTGTTGGACTTTCAACTCTCAGCGCCAAGTCGAGAGTTGATAATCCAGCAATACGGTTTTATTTAGGCATTCATCTATGAGAATTAGAGAAAATGGGACTTTATATTATAACTGCCACCGAGTTATTTGAAATGATTTTACAGTAACAATTAAAATAAATTTCAATTATTAAGTGCACTTACTTCTATATAGTTATTTAAATAATATTTTTCTACACTAATGTTTATGGTGCTAATTTATTAACTTGTATGTTGTGTTTTTATTGTATAAGTGATGAAATACACTATTCGTATTAAATTATTTACTTACTAATTCCGTTTTTTATTTATGACTAGCATTTGCTCGCGGCTTCGCTAGCATATATAAAATATAGCCTATGACACTCAGGAATAAAGCAGCTTTCTATCGGTGAAAAAATTTCGAAATCGGACCAGTACTTTCAGAGATTATTACCTCCTACAAACAGAAAAATATAAAAAAAAACTTAAGCTCTTTATAGTATTAGTGTATAATTGTTTAATTTTACATTTTTATCAAACATAACATTTATGTCATTACAGTAATTAAGTATGCAGTATGTAAGTAGGACATTTATTTATTTGGCGGTCGATCACTGCATTTCTCTTCTCACACTCCGCCACTTTTTCGAGTCCATCAAATGAGCATGAGCACCCCATGAGGTTTTCTAAAAGCCGGCGCCTATGCTGTGATCAGTACCTATGTTAAACCCTTTTCAAGATCATCATAAGCGACAGTACGACATTTTTACAGGTAAGTAGGGGTTTTTTGTTTTCTAATACATCAGGTACTTAGGTGACAGTTTTTTTCCCTTTTTTTTCTACTTTCATAAAGGAAAGTGCGATTCGATGCCGCCAGGTGTAGCTACTGAGTACTCTGTAATATTCTCTGGCAAATTTTAGGGATATAAATTGCACAGAAGGGATAACAAATAAATAAAAATGAAAAACCTTCAGAAGTTTATTATTTATAATTTTTTAATATTAACAATTCTAAGACAATAACCATTAATCAATGTGATACTGGATGGAATAGACTGTTCAATTGTTTGTCAAGTACGATGTATTTATATGAAATACAAAATAATTGCTTTATTCAGGGAATTTACAGATAATTGTGAGACTCATTATGAACTTAATCGTTATAAGTGCACTTCTTATTAATATGTCCGTTAATATTTTACTTTCTAGGTTTTTTTTGGAAAACATCGTCTTATTTACATAATTATACGCCCCTACATTATATTTTCCAAACAAATTATTCAAATTTGGTATGTAAATAATACTGAGAGAGGCGCTGTTTCAAGTTAGAGATTTTAATTCAAATGGTTTCACTTCAGAAAAGGGATGAAAGTAAATATTATTTATTTATTTATTATTTACATAATATTTACCTTCATCATTCATTATTTAGATTTTGTCAAATCAAGATCACGATCAAAATAAATTCAAATATTAACACATGTTCTAAAAGTGTTCTGATATTTTATTAAATCGCATCCATAAAACAAGAGGCACTAGGCTGAACTTTTTTTTAAATTTCTCTTTTTAGGTGAAACTGAGTTTGTATTTTTGTATATAACAATATAACCTATGTCTTCGAATAGTTGATATTCCTCAGTAATTGATGTCAAACTACTTAGCGAGTAAATAGTTCATAAAAACCATATTTTTGACATAGTTCCTCTTTTGTTTTAGTATATGGGTACAAATATTTTTACAAGAATTTTTTTAATTTTTCTTGACGCGAATATTCTCAGATACCTACAGCTGCTTAAATATTCGTTATTTTACCCGACAGCAAAGACAAGGTTATTTCATATTTTCCGACTAGATTAAACTAGAAAAAAAAATCTACAAGAAATCATTTAACACAATAATTACAATATATTAAAATAAGTATTATAAACAAAATAGTAGAATAAAAGTAACAGGTATGTCTTCCATCTTACCATTTACGAAAATAAAGTTACACAAAAAATATTTTATGTCTGGTTTCTGAAGCTAGCTAAAAGAGTTAATTTTTTTTTATTCTTGATAGGTTCGCGCTTGACCGCTATCTCACCTGATGGAAAGCGACGATGCGGTCGACGATGAAGCGCGCTTACCTAGAAGTAAGATTCCGGCAAGGAAATCCACTTCTTAGCTGTAAAATAACGAATCAAGAGATCTTTCTATTTGGCTGCCAGCCATTATGAAATAGATAAACTTAAGTTAAGAACATCACAGAAACCAAACATAAATCATACAAAATAGAGATCATTTCTCAAAAATTAAATACGAGCTCCTTATTTAAAAACTATAAAAGAGAACACAAAATACTATGATATCAACACCTCCAATTTAGTAGGAACGTATGGATTTTATACGTAATTTTATTATAGTGGATCGAATAAAATGACAGCAAAGTACACACGGCAAAATTATTGAATGTAGAGGTCATGGGCAAAATGAATTGTATTTTTCTGTTATTAACAGAATAAAATGACAGCAAAGTACACACGGCAAAATGATTGAATGTAGAGGTCATGGGCAAAATGAATTGTATTTTTCTGTTAATAACAGAATAAAATGACAGCAAAGTACACACGGCAAAATGATTGAATGTAGAGGTTATGGGCAAAATGAATTGTATTTTTCTGTTATTAACAGAATAAAATGACAGCAAAGTACACACGGCAAAATTATTGAATGTAGAGGTTATGGGAAAAAACTGTATTTTTCTTTAAGTAAAGGTACAGCCTGCTGTAATGTGAAAAACAACTTTTAAACACTAGTTTGTTCAATGATTATAAATGTTAGCAGGTCTTCCTCATTTCAAAGACAGCAATTTTCACTATGATACTAACATTGTGAATCGCAAATAAATGAATGTATTAACGTCAATAGTGCAGTGGACAAACAATATATAATTGTGTGTTAACAGGATAGTAGATTAATAGTATATTAACAGAATCTAATAATGCAAATAAGGAAAAGAGCATTCAGAAGCATTTATTAAAAACCACTATTTACATAATTCGAGAAGTTTAAAAAAATATAATAAAATGTCAAACAAGACATTTAACAAGACTTTTAATCGAGAACAAGGTGTGCCCATTGCTTTACAATAAGAAGAGGTATGTAAGTTGGACGTTTCAAAAATAGTTATAGATTAAATTGAGCATACGTCATTATTATTTTTTATTAAATAAAAAGCAAAAAAAAAAAATTTACAATTCTGCCAGTCCAAAATATATGAATCCATAATGATTAATTATTCTTGTTTGAAGAGCTTTTTACCCACCTCTAATTATTATAACACAAAAGAGTCATCATTAAAACTAATCAGAATCACATATTCCTTGTTCAATCATCATCATAATCTGTGTCGTCATCATCATCGCTTGATATCTCCATGTGTCTCGTTGAGTTGGCCATTGGCATCGGTTTGCGGGTTCGCTCGAGAGAGAACGCGTAAGATTCGTAGTCTAGCACTTCATCATCGCTCAAATGGGAGTTGCCTTCCACGAAACTTGCGAATCTGGAAAATTAACGCATGTTCTAATAGACCGACCGCCGTAAGCGAGACCCTCCCGCTGAAGGAAAATGGGCCACGCTTACGACGGTCGGGGTTTAAAGAAAAGATTGATGAAAGTTACTAACTTAGGCCCATCGCCCACGGCGACTTTTTGTAGCGATGCTGTCGCGCGCTTACGAAACGCGCTTTAGTCGCATTTGCAAGTGCTATAGAAAAGATGCCAACGCGCTACAGCATCGCTACAACAAATCTTAAAAACTACAGACCGATCTCTTTGCTCCCAATTCTGTCCAAGATTTTAGAAAAAATAATTAAAAATAGACTTATGCTTAATCTAAATCTGAACAAGGTCTTGCACTCGAGACAATTTGGATACCAAAAAAATGTCGGCATAGGGGACGCCATGTATACATTGGTGGAAGATATTATTAGTAAATTGAATCGGAAAAAGAGAGTAGCTGGTGTTTTCCTTGATTTAAGCTCGGCGTTCGATACAATTGACCACAACTTACTCATTGCTAAATTGGAGCATTATGGTGTGAGAGGAAAATTTTTACAACTTTTCTCTTCATATTTAAAAAACAGGAAAATGTATGTTGATATCGGTAATGTGCAAGCTAATAGTAATCGCAATAAGTCTTCTATTCAAGATATAGTAGCGGGTGTACCCCAAGGTTCAATATTGGGACCAATTTTGTTTATATTATTCACAAATGATCTGATTAATTACATTAGTACAGTATATCCCGATATACAACTGACAGTTTTCGCTGATGATACTAACGCAATAGTTGAAGCTAATGATATACAAGAGCTTTCCGCTAAAGTTAATGCAGTGTTAACAGTTTTTAATTCTTGGTTTGAGAGTAACAAGCTCATAATTAACCCGGAAAAAACCAAAATAATTTTATTTAGTACAACAGCTCGAAATAACGACAGAATGACGATTACACTTAATGAAATTAAAATTAACATAGTTAATGAAGTAAAGTTTTTAGGGGTATACATTGACAAATTTTTAAATTGGAAAAGAGAATTGCAAGCCATTGATTCATATATTTCCTCGGCGTGTTATGCCCTACGTACTCTAAGGGATGAAATAGACATAAAACATCTTAAAATGGTATACTATGCTCTAATAGAATCAAGGTTGAGATATAGTGTTCAGTTTTGGGGAAATAGTTTTAAATATAACTGCCAAAGAGCCTTTGTACTCCAGAAGAGGGCTATACGAACTATGGTTCGGATATCTCAAAGAGAGAGCTGTCGGCCACATTTTATACATTTGAAACTTCTTACTGTGCCCAGCCTCTATGTTTTAGTATTATTAGCGAATTTCAAAAAATACTTACGTAACTATGAAACAGATGAGGACAGACAATTAAGAGAAAGTACGCGCAGAAAAGATTTTAAAAACAAAATAATACCCCACCTTAACATTGTTCATCACAGTCCTCAATATCAAGCAGTGCGGATTTTTAACAGGTTGCCATTAGACTTAAAAAGCATAATTTACACGAGCTCGTTTAAGTCAAGACTCAAAGCTTTCTTATTGGAGAAATGTCTCTATTCGATAGATGATGACATATCCACGATTTGATATTATGGTATTAAAGTAAGACTGAGTAATATTAAATTTAGTAGTTGTTTTGTAATGTTTTTGAATTTTTTTTTTATGTTTTTTATCTATGTTTTATTGAATTATGTAGTATGTGTTAATTATATGATTATGATTTCATTTCAAACACAATGTAAATTGTTCCTGAAACAAAAAGTGATTGATTGATTGATTGCTACAAAAAGTCGCCGTGGACGAGAGGCCTTAAAGTGAACGCTAAGGGCTCGAGCGTTGTTATGATCCCGCTAGATGGCGGTAAACTTAACATTTTTAGTTTATTATTCTTTTGTAATGGGTATGTTGGTATGTTATCATTAAGTCTAGAGGTGTAAAAGTAACGAAAAAAAGCGTACCCGTATGTATTCGTTACTATAACAATTAGTACTCGTTACTATCGTATCGTTACGTTACTCGTTACTTCTGATACTTCAAAACATGCTATGTTAGAGCTACGAAACAAGTCGTATAGCGTATGCAACATTCGTAATTTGTACAAAACATACCTACATATCTATACGTTATACACCAATCTGCGTAAGGTGCATTTTTTAGACTTGTGTTTAAGTTATATTTTACTTAATAAATAAACATCATTCTTTGTAACATACGCTTTTAAAATCACCGAATAAGCGCGTGGAAGCATAAAACATAAGATCAGTAAACGTGTCAATACATGAATACACTCATCAACGGTCCTTGAGTGAACTGAAAGAGTAGTACCCATACTATAAAAAATACGAGTAACGAAATGCATTCATGTGTAACGTTTCGTTACTCGGTACTAAAAGGCGTACACGTTACTCAGTACCGAACACATACGGTTTGCTTCCAACGGTACTTGCGTAAACTGAATAGTGCAGGAACCCATAATACGAAAAATGCGAGTAACGAGTAACGAAATGTATTCATGAGTAACGTTTCGTTACTCGGTACTGGATGGCGCACCCGTTACTCAGTACCGAATACATACGGTTTGCTACAGCTTTAATTAAGTCAAGGAAGTGGTATTCGCGGAAATTGGACATTTCACTTTATTGAACTTACTCCAAATTATTACTGACTATAGTGCTTAAGTATAGCAGCAAACTTAAGCACTATAGTTAAGAGACACGGACAGTCAGAATTGTATGTATTTTAAGGCAATAATTTGACTAAGTTCAGTAGAGTGGCTATTTCCAGCGTGTAGCTGGCTTTCAGTTAGATGATAACAATAAGGGTAAATGAAAGAAAAGACCTGGTACGCTGAATCCAAGTAACATATCATTCACAAAAAAAAAAAACTAGTTTTAGAGGAAAGGAAGTTCTCATATTCTTATTTGCAAACAAAAACATATAAATACAAATGGAAACTTTAAGCGCAAAAGCGAGTTTTAATCCAGCATTTGGGTATTGAGGATCCATTGTTATTTCAGTAATGATAATTATGAGTATGAATCTAGTAAAAGATACTTTTCAATGGGAAAAACGGTCCTGTAAAGTTTGTGTATTCATTAATACTGCTGAGATATGGGACAAGGAGATGAAGTTGATGATAACGCAACAATGATTAGAAGATTCTCACCGTTTAGAATCGTTCAACTTGAGCATAATCTTCCACTGCGCACAGTCAGGGCTGGAGCAGTACTTCCTGAGGTTGTCCAGCGCCTCCTTAGTTTCCCGAGCGCCTTGTTCGTAATATTCTTCGCTGGTTAGTAGTCTTTGTTTTGGCGGGAACTTGCGACGCCTGCATAATAAATGAAAAGGCCGTTATAAAGCCTGTTAAAATGATTGAAGATGCCAAATAAATTAGTAATGAGTAGTGCTTAAGTTAATATTGAAATATTGGTATTTTATAAGAATTCATATGCCTGGATAAACATTATTACATATTTAGTCTTGCTAATTTGTCAAAATCGGAATAACGTACCAATAACCACGTATCCTGTTGATGAGCGTCTGCGGAAAGTACTTAGCGACTAACGACGTAATGATGACGGCGGCCGACGCCTCTTGATACTCGCTGCTAAAAAATATCATTAGCACGCCTACTACCTATAATAATAACAATCGTGGCAATTAAGATTAAGTTCATTAACAACGATAAAAGTAAATGACTTTCGTGGCTGCCAAGAAAGAGATAAAGAAACAAACTGGACTTTCTTTGATCTTTTAACCGACGCTCGCGTTTATTCGCCAATTCGCCAGGATCGCACATCTACGACCAAATACTCCATCTTCTCAGCTCATCTGTTGCCTATGGGGATTGAAGAGCTAAACTAGATGCAGTACCCAGTCGCAAAAACACGACCCTGGCGAATAGGACACGAAAACACTCCGACCTATCCGAAGCAAGTGGTTAAAGAGGCAATCGGTTTTTATAGAATAGAATAGGATTTATTCGATGCAGGCAATACAGTAGATAACAACACAAAAAATAAAAAGTACAAATTAACAATACAGTATACATTTAGCGACACCGAGAATCAAGCATGTGAAATCCTAAGATAGCTTCATGAATGTAACATGGAACTCGAATAATATCTCACCTGCAATGTCCACATAACCAAATTCTTGCTTCTCTGGTTCTTTGGCGGCCCTATTCTGTAGCACACGACGAAACTGGCGAAGCTGACTATCATTGTGTACCAGAACATGTATGTTTGGTAAGTCAGTATTAGAGTTCGAATATTCTCCCATATTTGCTGGAATAGGTACACTCCAACTGTCCAACCTCCAATTAGGATACCGTATGTTAATGTTTTCTGAAATGGTCATCATCATCATCAGACGAAACCAGAAACCAGACAGGCACCAATCAATGTAAATTTTATAATAGTTTTGAACACGAACTAAAATGAAAGAAGCTGCACAGTAACCAATACAATGCGTTCCAAATAAGAATAGGATCGATTGCCATGTTGTGACGTCACGTCATACTGTCAAATCGCAAGAAATTGGGCAAAATTTAAGAACTCAGAAATGAGCAAAATTGAAGAACTGTATTCTGATTAAACTATTTTCGTTGACAGTTCGTAAAATAACTAAATTAAAAAAAAAAACCTGTATTGCATACCATAACAAATCTTCGATTTGACAGTATGACGTGACTTCGCAACATGGCAATCGATCCTATTCTTATTTGGAACGCATTGTACGTGTGAGTGTTTGACGCTTACTTTAAACTGTCAGCAAAAAACAAAAAGTACTTAATCATTTTAGATATTTTAAAGATTTGTTTTTTGTTCACTTACCCTAGGTAGTAGCTTACTGACGTAAAACACGAACACCATGAAGGAAGCAAACACACCGACGAATATGCCGCAAAGGTAGAAGAACAACGGGTTGGCGCATAGAGCACGCGACGAGAATATCAGGATAATGCCCGCGAACATCAACATGACGCGCCATAGGTCCACCCCTGAGGAAATAAAAGAAAGTTTCCTAAGTTTAAGAAACTCAATCCAACAAATAGTCCAGTGTAAGCTTTGTATAATGTAGGTCTGCAGGAATGTTCGAAAAAGTTTACCGTGGCTCTAGAATACAAAGGGCGACTGAAATACATAGGTGAGTTTAAGTCAGTAAAAGTCTGACACGCCCTCTCACACCACCTTAGGCATTTGGTGATTTTCTACTTTAGAAAAAAATAACTTTGTAATGTACAATACTTGTAATGTTGCAAGTCTAGCAACAAACAATAGTTACTTTATTATTATTTTATCAATTAATTATAAATTTATAACAACTTTAATATGTTGTACCATCATTTTACTGTAGAATAAACCTTAAGTAATATTAATTGCTTATTTTTATACTGACAAGATGTTTTTTGCCATTTGCCTGAACACTTAACAGTTTTTCTGTGTGTACCATCCTACAAAGAAAAACCTTTACTCAACCCTTCAGAGATATACCAGCCTAACTGGTTCTATAAATAGTATAAAATGTTGTTGTTACAGATAAAAAGACAAAAATCTGTTTAACTGCTAATTCCCACTAAACTATGTAACAAATTATTATATAATATAATTCCTAAGCAAAGACCACCATCTTCTCATCCATCACAGGCTTGCTTGTACTGCTTCCAGTTCTAGCGAAATTTATCTTGTTTGTCCAACTATATCCTTTGTGGTCTACTGTCCCATTTCACTGCCTCAGGAAACCAATTTTGTGTTACTTAGGCCCACAGTTTATTGGGGATGCGGTAGACCTATCCTGCCCAGTCCCAATAAGTTGGCAGCAACATCATTTTATATTCCCAATTTGTTTTGAGCACATATGCAAATTTTTAGTAGGTGTAAAGAAATAAAAATATGTACTTACTCAACACCTGCAACTCAATTGTGTGCCTCTCTTTTGTATTAACTGCCATACAAGTAGGAGTAAAAATGCCAATGGACATGGATCTCTGTGCTTTCTTTTGGAATGGGTTGACCACCGAGGACCAGCCATAGCTGTCCTCTGTGTACTTGCTGAACACCTCATCAGGAGTGTCCCCGAAGTACTGACGGAACTGGTCATTCTTTATTTTTATGTTGAACTGAAATGACATATTAAATCGAAGAATAAGAATTGCTTGGACAGACTAAAGGTCTCCAAACTATTTGAAACACATGCATCAGCTAATAGCTGCTAGTTTGTCTTATCAAATAATAACAAAATAAGATTGGTGACCTTAGAGTGACGATAATATATGGTGGAGGGGATATCTATGTGCACAGGTTGACACCCGCAACGAATAAGGATGTAACATTAATTCAGTAATTTTTCAAAATGAACCTTTAAGTGATAGTGTCATGTTTGAATTTTGTTTGAACTGTAATCTGAGATACTGCCTTCTTCGATGCGGGTGTCGAGGTATCCTATACAGCATAATTTATTATTGCCTGATATCATGAATCCAGTACATGATTGTAGAGTCTCAAGTGATACTTTTCATTGGATTTTTTTAATTTTTATTCTTAATTTCAAAAAAAAAACCCCAGGAATAAGGAATCTCAGCAGAAAAAATCCAATCCCAGAAAACTTTTATTGAGTTCATGGGCAGCTGTTGAAAAATGTCTTGTCTTACACAATTCACCTTCAGCTACCCTTCATAAAATGAAGAACATTGACAATAACTAGATCTATAGTGAGAGGCTTTCTAGAGCTATTCATATAAATAAACTTTAGTTCATTAAAACCCAAGTGAATGCCAGTGTTCACTTGCTTATTGTCTTTCTATTGTGTCTCTAATTACGGTACTCAAAAAGTTAAAAATATTTTAATAATGTTTACTGTAGATAGAGTGTACTCAATATTATTAAATCAATACTTACTTTCACAGTTTGCCATAAAGCAAACAAGTTCTTAGGAGTTCCAGTGTAGCAATAAATGTCAGTACTCTTTGTAGAAGTGGGCACATCTCTCTCTATTGTTGTGGGGCCCCCTAACCAGTGAACTAAAAAAAAAAAAAATGGCAGATGCATGAACTTTATTGTTAAGTTTCTTTTCAATTTAGACCTATGGCATTGAAATTATATTTGAGTATGCATTGAAATTTATTTATGAGTGATTCAAGAATTGAGCTTTTTTAACTTTAGCTTTCTTTTAGGTTAGAGTTACATAAAATTGAATTTTATAGATTTAATCTATATCTAATCCATTTTGGATCAAACAAATATGCAGATAAGAATCATTCACTAGTATGCTAACAAAGACGATGTCTAATCTTGTAGGGCTTCATGTACTCATTAATATGACAAGTATAAACAAAACAAGCATTAGCTCGATGTTACACAACGAGGAACAAATGGCCGTTAAAGTCATTTATTATATAATTTAGGACTTAAATACTTCAGAAAAATAAGTTGCTTCTTACCATCATACGGTAATGACTGTGTTCGAGTAATTAACACAACGATAAACAATAATAACAACAAGTAGCGTCCATAGTCGCCCATGTTTGCTTCAAGTTTTCTATGGGAATCTCATAAAATCGTTAACTCATGATTAAATCGCTTGGGCTCTGGACCAGAACTTAGCATCCTCTTATTTTTAGCACTAGGAATTCCACGTTTATCGACAAAAAATCGTGAGTTTGATGAAATGATCTAATAATAGACCACAACTTTCGACGATTTGCTTGCACTGACGTTTTTTGACAATGACAGAAGTAGCGGTGGGCGTAACAACGACAAACAGTTTTCAAAGACCGTTTTTTGTTCTGCAACGTAACAACCGTTTTCCATCCTGCGACCAAATAATCTTCGTTGCACAAACCAGTCTTCGAATTACTGTAAGCGAATTGTTGTCTTGCTTTTAAGAAAATAAGGTCGAGAATCCATTGCTTCAACTATCACACTCGTCGCGTCGTCGTTTCAAAACCAGTTATTGCAATGAAAAATGAATTTTATTTTTAAATCTATAAAGTTAATTTTTCATTGCAATAACTGGTTTCGAAAAAACGACGCACCGAGTACAGATTTTATTACCGTCCTCAAACTAGTTGCGACAACGACCGTTTTCTGCAACTACTTCACTCAACGATAGTTTCGTCTTCAGACCAGGTGCGACGACGACCGTTTTCTGCAACCGTTTTCGTCGTCGCCAAAACGGTTACGACTCGTTCGTCTAAAATTCGACAACGATCCACCACTAGACAGAATTTTAGTTTTACCATAGAGTAATAGTTTTACTTCTATTTTCCGTTCAGGGAACATTGAAAAACTGAAAAATAATGCTGACCCCACTATGTCAGCACAATTTTTCAGTTTGGCCTCATGTAATTCAAATTGTTAATGTTTTTTAGTCGATTTTATTACCTCGTGCATTTTTTAGTATCGAAAAGAGTCTTTTCCGGCAGTTTTTTGAGTGAATTTCAGTGACGGTTTTAATAATTTTCAAATTGATATTAAAATTGTTATCGTTTTGATGTCTTTACTAAGAAATTTTCTGTAATGTTGACTCCCACAACGAGGCTTGCGAAGAAGGCTGACTTAATACTAAAATCATTAAACACTAAAAATCATTAGAATAAGTTATATCCGTATTGTAATGATAAAGAAATTATTTCAACGAAAACATTTTTTTAATATATAATATAAGCTAGTGCTTGACAGCGACGCGATCCCACCTGAGCTTAATTAAAGGATTTAGTTTCTAAATCAAAAATATTATAATATAAAAAAGTATCTTTATTTACTTGAGGTGGATATCATCATCCGCTCGCGCTCGCGTTGGTACCGAGTGCGGCAACTCGTGGCGTAGTTCAACATTATAGTACAGTTGTTCTTACCGCTGGCCGCCACGTGCTCTGTCACTGACAGCGGCGCGGCGGCGAGGTCATGGTTAGGCTGTTCCCCTATATATTTACTATACTCTTTGGCTGTTACTATTTCGGAAAATATTTTACATAGTTCGCTTTTGTCGCGGTCACGGCTCAAACCGCCAGCTTACCTCACTACTGCTCATTTTCTTTATTGTCGAACTCTTCCTGTCCCTACAGGTACTACGTTGTACAAGAGTAGCAAGTGCTCCTATTGTCGAAATCTGCATTCTGTAAGTATTTGTAACTCGGTGGATCTACAAGCGAGCGATCATTATGTACAGGCTCATTTGTTTAGACGAAAAGAAATAAAAAATCTAATAACTCTCATCATGTTTTTATTTGGTAAAGCATATACAATAATGTAGTGGTCATGTATTAACAGAGTAACACACTAAGGCACTTGCACGATCTTAAAACCTTGTACTTTAAAAAAAAACTTGTACATATAAAAATAACCTGAACATTTACTGCGATCAAAGTAAAAATACAGGAATGTTTGCTTAAATACTGTTCAGAAAACACTTAATTAATAAAAATTATCATAATGCTAGTCAAATAATACAAAAGCTACCATTCACCAGTCTTAGGACAGGAATGTTCAAATAAATAATTATATTTTCTCCATTTTAAAATACTGACCTAAACTTTTTACTGAATTACGAATCACAGCTTACTCACAAAATAAGTATAAATTAATATTTCATGTTTAATTATATATTATAGACTGATTTCGATGTGAATTCCATTACAATAGTTTAGTGTTATCAAATACATTTTATGCTACAGAATTATTAGAGAAATTATGTTTGTCTATGTTAAATCAAAAATATATTATGTCACTTTTTCTTATTCACTTATTTCGGGATACATAGATGCTAGTTTTGTTTTACAATAGATAATACAATTTTAAAAGTCGACTACATAGTTGATTAAATCGACTATTGGAGTAGTCAGCTCAATCGACTAACGACATAAAATCGAGTAACTATGGAAGAAAAAGACTTCCTTTAATGATTGATGGCATAAACTAGTACTATTTAGTTGCTATATATAGAATACAGTGCAGGTTTTATTTGCAGGCAAATTGCACATTTTTAACTAAACGGTTCTTATTTAAATGATTTCGCACCTTTAATCCAATACCGTCACTATAAGAAATTCTTCAAAAAACTGTTTTAACGCCATTACAGATTGCGTTAAATACAGTTTTTTTGAAGAATTTTATTTCATGCAGTCAGGCAGACTTCTTTTCTAGTTAATACATTATGAACATGAAATACCTAAATCGGATTAAATGTGAACCGATTTCGAGATATATTTTTAAGGCACGGATTCATAAGCTATTTTTAATTCATTTTTTTAGTATAACCTGTTGTAGTAAATCTGACTTTGCTATAATAAATTTACCCACATAAAAATTATCTCAGTGACCTTCAGTTATATTGCACTAATATACATCTAGGAACCTGGAAGGCACGTTGAAAGCACTAAGTTATTTCTCTATCCAATAATCTATCTTATGCGTGTATTTTTAAAATTCAAATTCCTATGTTTGTGGAATACTTTGCGATTTTGCGACGACAATGAAGTTCCTAAATTTTTCTATGTCCTCGTTGGAATGTGATATCTGGAATGAGAAATTTTATTATTAGATTTTGTATAGATCACATGAATTTGTTTAAAAAGTCGATTAAGTTAGTCGTACTTTTCGTTACTTTGGCATGGCGGCATTACAGTTTTTTTATGTCAAGATTAAGGCCGCCTTCCCACTATGTTGTAACGGTTAATTTATCGTCGGATGACTATCGTCTCTAGCTGTTTCAATTATAACAAAGTTTTGTCGTGGCCACGATAGATAGTTGCAATAACAACACATGTTTTATCGTCGCGGTTTAGTGTTGACTATTTTTTTATCGCTTTACGACTGTCTTGAACGCCGTTCCCACTATCACAACTTGTCCTGTTACATGTGAACACCATAAATATGTTTGCCACGACAATTAAAACTACACGAATATCTGTCGTAACGACAAAGTGGGAAAGCGGCCTTAGTATAATTTTTTTCTTATTTTACAAAAAGCCGAAAATTAAGGAAACTTGTAGGTATCATTTATCTGTTAACATTTGTGTAACGTTTATAAAATATTAGTGCACCCAATATTTGGTCAATCAGCAAAGAGACTTAAAGATGACAGAGACGCTGTAGGAATGCTGAGAAAGACCGTGGCCCTCGAACTCGTGCTCCAGGATGTCCGCGCCGTCAGCCCGCTCTCTTACCTAGGTCCCTAGCGCTTGCGCGCGTCGTGCGCGACGTAGGCGGGCCCGCCGTGGCGCGCCCACTCGCGCTCGAACTCGTGCTCCAGGATGTCCGCGCCGTCAGCCCGCTCTCTTACCTAGGTCCCTAGCGCTTGCGCGCGTCGTGCGCGACGTAGGCGGGCCCGCCGTGGCGCGCCCACTCGCGCTCGAACTCGTGCTCCAGGATGTCCGCGCCGTCAGCCCGCTCTCTTACCTAGGTCCCTAGCGCTTGCGCGCGTCGTGCGCGACGTAGGCGGGCCCGCCGTGGCGCGCCCACTCGCGCTCGAACTCGTGCTCCAGGATGTCCGCGCCGTCAGCCCGCTCTCTTACCTAGGTCCCTAGCGCTTGCGCGCGTCGTGCGCGACGTAGGCGGGCCCGCCGTGGCGCGCCCACTCGCGCTCGAACTCGTGCTCCAGGATGTCCGCGCCGTCAGCCCGCTCTCTTACCTAGGTCCCTAGCGCTTGCGCGCGTCGTGCGCGACGTAGGCGGGCCCGCCGTGGCGCGCCCACTCGCGCTCGAACTCGTGCTCCAGGATGTCCGCGCCGTCAGCCCGCTCTCTTACCTAGGTCCCTAGCGCTTGCGCGCGTCGTGCGCGACGTAGGCGGGCCCGCCGTGGCGCGCCCACTCGCGCTCGAACTCGTGCTCCAGGATGTCCGCGCCGTCAGCCCGCTCTCTTACCTAGGTCCCTAGCGCTTGCGCGCGTCGTGCGCGACGTAGGCGGGCCCGCCGTGGCGCGCCCACTCGCGCTCGAACTCGTGCTCCAGGATCTCCGCACCGCGTTTGCGTGTCAGCCCGGTCTCTTCCAGGCTTAGCTCGCACATCTGCATATCGTCAACTCCTGACGAAGATAAACAAGATAATAGATGTTAAATGCGTTTATTATGATGGCTTGCGAACGATTACGTCAGCACTGGCAACAAATAAAGGTCTTTAACTAACCCAAAATACCAAAGAACATGGAACAAAACGTACCCTTACCCAGGTAGCAAATTGAAATTGGAACCACTAGAAAGTTCTTTGAAAATATATTTATTGTTTGTATGTTATATAAATATATATGGATAACTTTCTAGCTTGCAGGGGAAGAAAGATATTCGACGTTGAAAATACCAAAAATCCTTAGAAAAATTGACATACGCATTCGACGTTTTTGCGATTTTGTCAGTAAGGCACTTCAAACTAATATGCTCTAGCGTCCGTAAGTCGTTATTGGTATTCAGTATGCTACGGTATAGCCACAATCGGATAGTGATTAGAAGGGATTTTCGATTTTCAATTGATTTTGCTCGAATTCTTGATAATACTAACGCACTGTGCGTGCCGAGCGAGTTCATATACCAAAAAATCACCATAATCGGTTAATATTTAGATGTTGCACAACGCCAATGAAGTTTTCTCATACAATTAGTACGTCATCAGTGTAGGGCATATATTTAATATGATTATTTTTACAGTAAAGGGTAGTAATTTAGTTACTTGATAAGATACCTTATGAAGACTTTTTGGGAGTTAGGCTTCCTTCCAAAGAACAAGTGTTGTTAGAATTTATTCACCACCACAGAGACTTAAAAAAACGTTTTCTGACACTGTTAAATCAATAAGAATAAAACAGCAATTCATATGGAAGACAGCTAATATTCCTGTTAACGTAGAGGAAAATATTTGTACTGGTAAACAAAAAATTATTTTTAAATACGTGCACTTGTGTTTGCACTGCACTGAATCTCGTACGCTAGCCACTATTAAGATTGATGCGCCATGATCGCAATTCGGCGAGGAGAAGTAGTGTCGCACTGACCAGCTTGCAGCAAGACGGGCGTCTTGTCGGGATGCAGCTCCATCTGGCGCGCCACGTACTGTCCGTCGAAGTGCGCGTACCACCAGCCGCGGCGCTCGTGCTCGGGCGCGGCGGCGCCGGCGCGCACGAAGGGGATGCGGAAGTAGCGGTGCCGCGCGCCCAGGATGTCGCCCTTCTGCGGCAGCCGGGGCGTCTTGGCTGCGGAACACGACCATGCTGATGATATCGCCGCGGACTAGTCTTGTGTAATATATAAAAATCTCCTGTCCCAGTGTTTATTACCGAACTCCTCCGAAACGCCTCGATCAATTTTCATGTTTTTTTTTATTATTATTTATTTAACAATTTATGTACACACAATAATAAAAGAAAAAGAAGAAAGAAATAGAAGAATAGTACAAAGGTGATGTTTATTTCTAAAGAAATCTCTTCCAGCATACCTGCGAAAGGAGAGTTGGAGAATATAGACACTGTGTGTAGAAGTAAAAGTTTTTTTTTTTGTGTATATTTGGTAGGTCTGAGACTAAGTCGTAGGCTATTTTTTACTCTCCTACCTCTGACAAAAATGTTTGCTATTAACTAAATAACAATTACGATTATTCGGAGGAGTGCACTGTGGCCCTGGAAAACAAAGGGCAAGAAGGAATACGAATGGGTTTTAATCAACAAAAGTCTGACACTCTCACGCTTCATCCTAAGCGGAAGAAGTTATTTGATGATTTCCCACTCAAAAAACAAATAAAAAGGTAAGAACAGTATAAAACTTTTCCTCAGCCTGAACCTTAGTAAATCTAAATACCTATAATCAAAGATCACACCAATTTTAGTAAATAATAAATAAACTATGTCTCTGTAAATAAAAATAATAACTTACCAGCATCCATGATAGACTGAGGGGCCCTTTCCTGGTCGGCCATGGTCGTCTTGCGAGCATTCTTTGCCTTCCACGCGTGGTACACCTTCAGGCGACGGTGGAACTCGTGGCGGCAAGCCTGGCAGACAAGATTATTTAGAGAAAACATTGTGATGGTTACATTATAAATCTCCATTGATAAGGTCAAATCCTCAAACCAGACGGATATTGTGCCTCGTCCGTGCAACTGCCCGATGATTTTGTCGGACGTTGTACATGTTCAAATCGAGCGAAGATCTCATCTTTGTGTTTCAGTACATATGTATGTGGCATAAATCGAGATAGTCGAGTATCTTGCCTCGAGACACCCACTTCACTGTGTTTTTACTTTTTATTTCTTTGTTTATGTACTAGTAACACTAATTTTAAGATATTTTATTAAAAAGTGTACCATATTGTTTAGATCGTCAAATGTATGGCCTAAGGTCAGAAATTTGTTACACTAAAGGGGTGACCTGACGGTTGCATACTTGTGTTTGGTTTGTGTTGTGGCTACATGGATGTAAATCACGCGCCAACACGTTCGGTGGTTGGGAAAACACACCTCCTAACCAAGGGCGTTGAAGGTCGTGGATTACAATTGCTGTCTACACGGATTGAAAATAAGGAAGGTCACCCTGGTTGGGACGATGGTTTGCAACCATCTGATCACCGCTTTATAAAACAACGACATTGTTACTTATTTGTTTAAACAAATAAATTTCAAAGTAACTTACCTCCAAAAGTTCAATATCACAAGAAGTATTGATAGTATCACGTAGTTCCGAGTACTTCCATTTAGACAGGTCGTACTTTTGCTTGCCCTGCATAGCTTGCTGCATTCGTACCCGTTCGGACCTGTCGTTCGCCAAATAAACCGTCAATAAATAGCGAAAATGAATGAATTTCGGGTTACATTGTTAAACTACATGCTACTTAACTCCAGTTTCAGGAATAAAGTTATCGTGAGTCAAATTAAACAAAGGCCAAGTGTAGCTATTACCGTTCGAAAATTCATTCCAAACTTATTTCTTCTCAGATATTTTGGCCAAAATATCTAGAGCGTTCTGAACTTCGAACAATTAGCTGCGCAGTAAGGCCTATTAGCTTCATAGACGCGTATTTGTCATTATACGCTTGGTGTATGCTTGCTCACAGCTTACATACAAAACAATGAAACTCCAGCCCATCAAGCGTTTAACCTTTTGAGTAGCGTAATTAGAGACACAATAGAAAGACAAGGCGTTCGCTTGGGGTTTAATAAATTAATGCTTGGTGAACACGAATAGCGGCAGCGTCCGTCGTGCCATCGAGTCATTGCCGCTTCGTCGACAGAATTTCAGTTTTGTATGTAAGCTGTGAGCAGGCGTACACCAAGCGTATAATGACGAATACGCGTATATGAAGCTACACATCTGTGTACAGTAGGCCCAATTCTATTTAAGAATCATGGCGCATGCGTATTTTTTCGAGTATGCGCGATTTTCCGGTACGTCAAGTTCAATGTGGCCAATATATTGTGACTTTACTGTACGCCATTCGTGTTTTTTTTTTTGTTTTGCGAGAACTTTCTTTCCAAAAACTGGGTCTTAGTACTACCATGCTACGTGCGGTGTTATTTATTATAGTGCTACACATAGATAACTAGTGTTTATATAACAGTTGATATTGTAGCATGAAATTTTTTCGACTCTTTTGGGATCGTGTTGTTTAGGAACTTTGGGCTAGTAGGCTACCCCAACTAGTTGCATTTAATAATTCAAAATTGTTAAAAGCTAGCTTAACATAAATTTTCTTCTAGGTTGTAGTCAAAGCGTTATAAGCAGAGATCAGATTGCGTGTTTGTTTTACTCTTAAACAATCAGCCCTCCTAGCCAAGTTGTAACAGTTTCGTTTCGATTGTCTTTTCGTCGATCGGCTTGAGTCGGCCACGCCTCCGATTCCTTTGTTCTGACGTCACCTTAACTCTCAGTCACGTGGTTAGAACAAAGGAATAGGAGACGTGGCCGACTCGAGGCGATCAACGAAAAGAGAATCGAAACGAAACGGTTGTAACTTGGCTAGGGGGGGGGGGGGCTGAAAGCCAAACATGGTAAACGTTTCGATTGCGTTAACGTAAAAACATCTCGCACTGAGGAGGCAGAATAGGTAGACTATATTTACCTAAAGTCCGTGGAAGTAAGTAGCACAGAGTTGATAATACATATTCTAAAATCCCGGAATCATAAACATGATGATTTAGTCCTGGGATTTAAGAATTTAAACTAAATTATTATATTAAGGAATGATATTATATTTTAGAGTCGCATACTCAAACCTTGAGATTAAATTTGTTTTAATCTAACAGTTTTACTACGGAACTCTAATAATATAAGAATTTTCTATATAATAATTTAGAATAGAATACAATTTATTCGACGCAGGCAATACAATAGAGTGGCAACAACAAAAAATAATAAAAAGAGTACAGAAATACAATAGGTACAATTGCGCTAAGCGTGCTTGAACCGAAAGGATCGGCAACTCAGCAATTGCAGAGCGTCAGGCACCCAGTGCTGGTTTTCAGCTAACACCTCGTAGTGACGCACGGATGATGGTAAAAAGTATTCAAAGCGCAATAAGTAGTTTGCAGTTTCATAAATTTCGGGAATAAATCGTCATGTTTCCGATTGCGGGACTTTAAAGGAGGTATTATGAACTCTATGTTACTTACCTCCACAAACTTTAGTTAAATATAGTCTAACTATTTCGATCTCTCATTAAAAGTGACGATAGATATAATTATGTAATCATAACTTACTAGTTTCCGGAATAACACGATCCTAAGAGTAAAACTAAATTGTTAAAAACACTATAAAATTACAAATCAAGCTTTATTCCATAACCTTAAAATAACCTTTATACTAACTCGTATAAATTTCTATCTATTCTTTTATATAAGTTATCCAGAACACGGACATCATCGTTGATTTCAATCCTTATTTTGTTCCCCATTTCAAATGCACAGAAATAACACACAGTTTATGAAACACAGCTCAATAATGATTAGAAACTAAACAGTAGTTGGTATTAATGTCACAAATCACTAGAATACAGTTAACGACACTAAGACTGCGTGCAGAAAGTTCAAGTAAAGCAGAGATAGCCGTAGTTAGTGGTTAGTCTGGTTATCTGTAGAAGTGGTCCTCTTTCAATTGTTATAAGTGGCTATGAGTACATCCTCGTACGCAATCAGCTCATGATATTATAAGTATGGAGTGTTTACAGTCATGCAGAACAGGAGAGTAAACATGGATACCAGTGATCGATATATTTTTACGTAATTACCCTTATAAAATACTGTTTTTGTCGTTAAAAATTACACGATTGTAGGGTTTGAGGTTCTAATTAAATGTCCAATCCAGCTCATCCCCTGCCGTCCTTCTCCAATTATGCCTAGCCGAGGTTCGTACCCCACAGGGGATGCCTTCAAGTTGTAGCTGCTTAATTTTAGTTATCTTCTATAATATAAAAGTGAAATACCACTCACTGAGAAACTATAACATCTACAAACTTAAAATTTGGCAGGTAGGTTCCTTATAGGGTGTAGACATCCGCTAAGAACGGATTTTCCGAAATTCTCCCCCTAAGGTGATGAAACGGGGATCTAAAGTTTGTATCGAGAAACCGACTTTCACGCGGGCGAAGCCGCTGGCCTAGTTAGATATAAAAGGAAAAACTGACTTGCTGACATATCAACGCACAGCCGAAACTACTGGGACTACAGAATTTCTTAAAATTCACCCTCTAAGGGCATGAAACGGGGGTCTTTAGTTTGTATGAAAAAACCTGCTTTCACGAGGGTGAAGCCGGTGACAGAAGCTAGTTTTTTATATGCTTTATAAGTCCTGGC
The DNA here is from genome assembly GCA_961205895.1 of Mythimna pallens. NCBI lineage: Eukaryota > Metazoa > Arthropoda > Insecta > Lepidoptera > Noctuidae > Mythimna > Mythimna pallens. Next base: position 22,589,109 of record OY540828.1, on the reverse strand, counting down.
TTGATGTTTTGTTATGATTAGGGTCGCCACCGGCAAGTAGGAGGCGTGGCCAACTCGAGGCGATCAACGAAAAGAGAATCGAAATGTAACGGCTGTAACTTGGCTAGGGAGGCAGAAGATTTTAATAATAAATAATTAGGTTTTCCTAACAGGATTTTTAACACAGCTCGCTGATATGCTGACAATAGGCACTGGCGATAACAAAATTGGATTGGAAATTGGCGTGATGTTACTTTCACCTTGAAAGAAACTGTGGCTGGTGATATTAACAGTAGCTCAGTTAGAAATTGTTATAAAAGAAACTTGTACATCCACACTAAATCTGCATTTGCAATTTAGTGTCGAACAAATATCAGTTTTTTGCAAATAAAACTTATTCACGAGGCACATTTTCATGACATTTTAGTCATTATATCATTCTAAAATCAACTTAATGTACTCGTACACTAGCACAGCAAATCTACATAATTGAAAGAGGGCCAAATTCGGAGCGTGCGAAAGAGAAATTCGTTAGTTCTGTCTCACTCAGTACCTGTTCAATTTATTCTCTCCATTCATTGACTCCATGGTAGGGAAACTGTGCGAACATATCACAATATTACTTATACGCTAGTTGAACGTCGGACATCCGGGAATGGTTACATGTTTTAGTTATATTTATTTAAAATAAGATCTATGAAAAAAAATTGGGAGGCCAGTTTTAGGGTTTTCTAAATAATATAATATATAATTTTGAATAGTAAAAAAATCCACGAACCCCAGTGTTTGTAGAGTAGTCTATACCACACACTACTATTAGTATAGTTTAGTATAGTAGTGTAGTCTATATTACACACTACTATTAGTGTAGTGTAGTGTAGTAGTTTACATCGGGGTCTAAAAATAACAACTCTGCAGTATTTAAAAACTGATAAAATAAATATGACTAAAACATGTAATCCATTGTAAATCGTAGTGTAAAGCTTATATACAAGAAGAAACTTCGCAGGCCTGTGCTCTCCATCTCATATTGTACAGTGATAATACTGTTTAGATATAATTTTATAGATCAGAAATATTTTTATAAATTACACGATAGTATTGTCTTAAGGAACACAAATATATTGAATAGTTCAATAATATAATATCAGATATCAAGTAGAATTATGATTCAAAAAAATACTTGAATGTCTGAATTATCTGTCAATCACCTTTTGATTCATACAATGATCAGAGAAAAGTATCAAATGGGCCTACCACACTCACTAGCTTCATCACAGTTTTGTCAGCAGCGTAGGCCGGTTTGTACACGGAGCACCGTGTAAAACTGTATGAGTTTTTACCAAACACACACAAGGTGTACAAATCGGCCTGAGCAGGCAAAAGCATGTGGTGAAGCTTGTGCGTGTGGTAGGCCAATTAATTATGAAATCTGGCAGATTTTAATAATGATAAAAACGCAACTATCGCTTCCCAAAGACATCATAGATCAAATCTGACGGAATTATTATCAAAACTGGCCGATTTGAGCAGAGACCAATCATCAAACCAGTTTTTTTTTTGTATTTGTTTATTGGTCTGATGTCCGCAACTTCACGCCTAAAGCGCGTATTTTGCAAACGGGAGGGATTAACCAGATTTAAATACAAATGAAATTTTAGTATCCCATAAAATCTGACAGATTTGAGTCTTCGATGTTCCAGTCAGGGCACAAGTAGAGGTACCGTCGATAGTAGTACCTTATATTTTAGTATAAGTACATACCTGCGTAACTGAGGAGGGGAGCCCTCGACATGTCCATTGGTTTCCTTAGCTAGTCGCACCGCCATTTCATGATCACGTCGTTCTTGTTCTAACCTAATAATATAATTGTGAATTTAAATAAATAACTTAGAAAGAAAGAAAACAAGAATGAGTATAAACTCATTCTTCGACAAACATGGCCATAAAAAATTAAAATAGAAATGCGTTATTCTTTAACGTTTTAACCGCCTACGTCCGACTGGCTTGTTGGTCTAGTGGTTAATGGCCCTGACTGCTATGCCGGAGGTCGTGGGTTCGATTCCCGCCCAGGACAAATGTTTGTGTGATGAGCACGATCATTTGTTCTGTGTCTGGGTGTAATTTATCTATAATATGTATTTATTTACAAATATATAAGTATGTTTATCAGTTGACTAGTATTCATAACACAAGCTCAGCTTAGCTTGAGACTAGACGACGTTGTGTGATAGTTGTGCAATATATATATATATATATATATCCGACAGACACTCGCGATTATCCCGCGAGGGTCGCACATCTACAACCAAATACTCCATCTCGTCAGCTCTTCAGTCACATATGGGGATTGAAGAGCTAAACGATGATGGATGAATGGATTACCCAGTCGCAAACACGACCCTGGCGAATAGGACACGAAAACATTTTGTCGGACCAATCCGACGCCAGCGGCTAAAGGGTTAAGGAGGTGATTGCCCAGTGTTTAAGGCACCCGCCTTTCATGGATGAGGTTGCGGGTTCGAAACCGGATGAACCTATGTGAATTTATGTAATTTATTTTCATCCGTGCCTCGGAAAGCACGTAAAGCCTTTGGTTTAAAAAAAATAACGTCTGATAATAAACTATAGCAATATACTAAATAGTCTCTAACTTGGTTTGGTTACGGTTGGTAGAGATTATTCTTTTTGCTATTGATTTATTATACAGTCCTTTAAGATATGGCCTAAGTTTCACTTTTGGCGAAAAGAAAAAAAAAACATGCCAGCAATGTATGGGAAACGTTTCATTCCCCTTTTTATTCCGTGCAGGAATGGAACCCGCGATACACAGCGCAGCAGCCAATTGCTGCATCAACCGTGCCTTCATAATTAGTCTTTTTCGTAATGTTTTACCTTTCTCTGTTCTCCTGGTCAGCTTTAGCGGCTTCTTCCATTTGTTTCTGCAGCTTGAGTGCGGCGATCCGATCCTGTTCCTCTAACCGAAGTCTTTCCACCTCCTCTGCTTTACGGCGGGCTTCCATCTCTGCTTTACTGTAACAATTTATTTATTTAGGGTGATAGGCTCAATTGTTTAGATGAGTATTTTTTTTTAAAGAAAGGTAATATTTTTATTTTAAAGGTAGGCACGACATCTGCCCAACCCTTTTGCTACAAACGTCATGAGGTATGAGTATTTATGAAATAAACATAATTTCCTAGTTGCATTTTTAAAACGTACATGGTGGACATCCCACCCATACGTACAAAGCGTTTTGGGAACACATTCATAATGCGTACAGCTAAGAAGTGGAATTCCCTGCCGGAGTCTGTGTTCCCTGATAGCTACAACCTAGGGGTCTTTAAGTCAAGAGTGAATAGGTTACTTCTAGGCAAGCGTGCTCCATCTTCGGCCACATCATCGCTTACCATCAGGTGAGATAGTGGTCAAACGCGAGCCTATCAATTAATAAAAAAAAAAAAACGTACGTGATATGAGCTGAGATTTTACTAAAAATATTTAATTTATTTTTAAATTATTAAAATAAAAGTTTTTTTTAAGTTAATATATCATAAATGTCAAGTTTGACTTTGAAAATAGGTTAGCAACACCCGCTGTTCTATTTCGCCACGCTATCAACTGGCCCTGTGGCGCAATGGATAACGCGTCTGACTACGGATCAGAAGATTCCAGGTTCGAATCCTGGCAGGGTCGCGAAAATACTTTTTGTTTTTTATTTTGCATTTTACAAAAAAGTATTTTTTTCTAAATCTCTTTTTTTTAATTATTGTTAAAAAAAATTGGAAAATCTTCTCTTTTTCACGGATAATTGTTTTTGTGAGTACATAATTGTGATCTTCTGTAAAATAATCTAACAGAAACATTGAATATTAGTGGCCATAATATGTATAAATTATTTAACCGATTTCAAAAATAAGTAGATTTTTATTTATTTGCACTATATTTATATTAGTGGTGTAAAGGCGGACTCAACCTTTGGGTTAACAAAAATTAAGTACCAAACCTAGGTTTGGTGCTTAATTTTAACTTCCGGATTAAATTGTTTGATCCGGGTCGCAGATTCGAATTCATACTGATATGGAAGTAAAACAAGCAAGTATGATAATATTAATTTTGATACAATTGGGCAGACTTTGTTAGTGTAGCCGAGGCCGAGAGACTGCAGTGACAAATGCTCAGGTGTTTCAAACGACGTTTTACAAAACACTGGAAAAAATATTTCTTGCAGACCATAAAATCGCTGGGAGCAAGAACAAAAACGTATTTTTTGTTGTACTTACAGCCTACGGTGTTCCTCTTCTTGCTTTATCCTGTCCTGTTCACGTTTCTTAGCCTCTTCAGCAGCGCGCATCTCAGCCTCCATTTTACGCAGCCTTTCTTGTTCGTCTCTGAAAGTTATATTATGTCGTTTACTATTCACATAGTCAATCCGATTGCATCACTGCTTACCATCAGCAGGTGGGATCGCAGTCAAGCACTAGTTTATAACAATTTAAAAAATTAAGAAATATTAAACCTTAACCATTTAACCCCCCCCCCCCCCCCCCGCCTACACCTCTATTTTTGAATTAGTACAAAAAAAATGGGGCTCTATCAGTACCAGTTACTGATATTTTTGTAGTGAAAGTGAAAAAACCGAAATCCCAAAATTGTCCATGAAAAGTCATAATTGGTAAATTCATAATAGAATCAATTATTCATAACAATTGCTACTAGAAAACACTACACGCAGTGTTACTCCATTTTGATCGTCATTTATTCATTAATAACATTGATTATGAATGGCAATATTTCCATAAATTGAGTGATATTTTGGGATATAAACAAACGCTAATAACTTTGTTGTTTATGAACATTATTTATTGAGACTTTACTTAAATAATAACAAGACGTTTTCTAATAAGCCCTTTAAGTATTATTGTACTAATTAAAAATTAGTGGTGTATAACATATCCCGTAAAAACAAATTGTCACTTTTGCTCTAACGGAAACGTTCGATCCTGGGGCCTTACCATACCACGTGTTAAAATGTGAAAGAAAAAAAGAAAGAACGAAAATAATTTTATTTGGCGGAAAAAGGCGCATTTAGGACTAACAAATTATAAGTATACTATGTGAAAAATATCCACACGCGCGTCCGCGCAAAACTGGCGAACGCTAAGCAAAATACCGTGACCATACGCTCAGTGCCACCGCTGTGGCTTCAGTGTGGGCCGGAGCTGTGAGCGGGAAAGAGGCATGAAGATATACCTTATAAAGCTCTAATCCTTTAACAGTTCAGTTTAGGTCGTCCAATAGATCGCGTTAAGAGCTCGTGGTACAGCCTCTGTTATTGTAATTGGAACGTTATGCCTAGATAAAACTTAAATTATTATTTTTTTTACGCAGGTACATTTTTGTGAATGGAAATTTGTAAAGGAACTCACCTATTCCTTTGGTCAGCCATAGCCTTCTGTAGTGCAGACATTTGTGTTTCGACGTCTTTGGTCAACTTTGTGTATAGCTTGTCGATTTCCGCGCGTGTGATTTTCTCATTGGACTAGAAATTAAAGGTATACGTTAATGAAATTTAAGTTTTTCATAGCATAATGTTCCCACTGCTGGGACTCAGGCCTCCTCTCTGGGAGAGGGAATGGGCTGTCATTTAGCACGTGTGCCCAGTGCAGGTTCCAGGATATCATATGTCCTCGAATTTATAATTTTAGGACACACCGCACGATGTTTTCGCGCACTCGTAATTTAAGGCCAGTACCAATGCATTAGTTTTACATGCAGGACTTTAATAAATAGTAGACGATTGTTACTAAAGATTCTGGAAATTTTAAACTGAACAAGTAAAATTGGAATAAACCAAGCAATTTTTTGTTTTATGTCGAAGAGTAAAATAAGATACAATCTATAGTTTACAGTTGTCAGCCTCATTCAAATAGCCTCCAATTGGTAAAACGGAAATTCCCGGCCTCGTTTAGATGCTTATAATATGTTTAGTACAGTTTTGTCTACTCTCATACAGCCTTTTTTATAATAGCGGATTGAAGTTTGCTAAACAGAATTCTGACTATACTATCCTCTCATTATATGGAAATACAACGTGGCAATGCCGCCAGTCTTTTGGGCACACTTCCAGTCGACAGTGCTACGGAGGATATTGTCGATACTATATTTTAGTTAGAAGTTTTTACCATAGGTGTATTTATATTATTTACTTAATTAGTTTCCGTAGGATTCCGTTATTTATCAATTTGTACTGTAATTGATAAATAACGGAATCCTATAATAACTGGTTATTGAGACTTTCATGTTACTGATAGAGAAGTATTGAGAAGAAAAAGAGTTTATTTACGACAAACATGGCGCATGACTTAAAAAATAAAACAATAAAAACTCTATATAATAGTGTGAGTTATGTAACAAAAACGGTCAGCGCTTAGGAAATTGATGGGGCTCGTGTATTGGACTGAGCCACAGCGCTGATTTCACCAAGTCAATCAAGTCCTCACCTTTATGGCAGCACAAGCATTCCTAATAGAATTCCTGAGGTTCTCGATGTTCCTCTGCGCACTATCCTTCTCCTTCTTGAGCTGCGCCGTGACGGTGTCCATGTCGTGCAGGTTGTGCTGCAGCGCCCTTATCTTGGCGATGCCCAGGTAGCGAGGACGATGCTTACGACGCACGAGATGGCCGCGGATCGTTTTTTGTAACAGGATTAGGCATTCGCGACGGTACACGATCTTGTTCTTTACTGTTGAGAAGAAAATTATATGGTGAGCTGTTGGCATTCGGGAATGGTCCATGCGCACCCTAGTATCGATTACAAAATTTAAGATTAACGCTAAAATACTTCCCTATTAATTTTAAACTCCCACTGTAATTTTTATGGTGCACATGTATAATAAAGAGGTACTTATCAGATAACACAAAACCAAAAAAAAATAAGAGGCAAGATCCCTGAAAATTAACCCTAAACCATAGAACCCTATAAATAAACAACAACCTAAATTAAAACTGTGTCACAGTAAAAAAAGCTTAATTTCTCAATCTGTATATCTGGAACTTCAGATCTGATTATGAAAATTCCCGTTTTTTTTTTATAAGCTCGCGTCTGGACTCTATCTGAACTGATTTATTTTTTAAACAGGCTTCTTAGTTTTAAGTCTATATAGAAAATCTGGAAATGATTAAAATTAATACGGCACATTATCTTGAGTGTTTTTTTTTTACATTAAAACGCCCCTCCCCCCCCCCCCCTCCCCAATGCGCGATGCCCGTAGTATTTGCTATTCTTGCTACGTGGCTAATCCGGCACTGAAGCTATTGGGTTTTTTTTTCACCAGTTTCTAAATAGCAGCCCGGAGTCTAGATTTTAATAAGCTAGTTCCATATGACAAGATTAAAAAAAAAGACATTGGGAGTGTACTATATCCTCTGCCTAAATCTTTTAGAATACAGACGTAATAATGTTACTTACATTTAATAATAGAGAGTACAGCAAAAATGGACTTCCTCCACCTTGACTTGACGAGCCAGGACAGCACGGCGTCCACGATGGACTTCAAGTTGTCGGGGTCGGACTTCATCATGGTGTCGAACTCGGAGTACTTGCCGGGACGGAAGAACACGCGCGTCACGCCGAACTTGTAGTCCTTGTCCGACAAGCCCAGACTGTGCACCATGGCCTGACAACACCAGACATTACTTTTAAATGGACAATTACAAGACAATTAGACAATATTTTTTTCTTTCTACCATTGAATGCCGTCACAATCAGTGGCAATCATTCAAAAGGCCTGGTACGTAGTACTTTTTAGTTGGCATCACGGATATCAATTTATAGGATGTATGTGTATTATATGACATTTATTTTATCCAGATTGTTTACTACACACGTCATGGAGTGGCAGAATTTCTTCTAATAAAGCTCAGAGGCTGTTTTAATTATTCGCATATTGATTCCCAGTAGATATTGTAATGTAAAATTGGTATAGGCACTAGACGTCTAATAACAGGCGACGCATGTCTGTCAATACATATGACTTATAGATCTGACGTAGGTCGTCATAGAATAATTTCCAAATAGCCTCGACCACTTCTCCGAGCCGTAAACATGTCCGCGATAGTTAATAAAAATATATTATTTTGTAAATAATATTTATTATAATGTTACAATGGCCTTTTGTGCAATACTTTGGTGTGATAATAACAGCCAGACTTCGCATATTCGAAAAGATGGCATAACATTTCATCGGTAAGATAATTACAATTATAATAATTTTCTGATATTATTTATCGAAGTTCGACTTATACTGGTCATAACTGTAGGTTTGAACAAAACTAGTGATGTACCAATTCTTATGACCATTCTGTTATAGATGAAGTAAAAAACTATTTATACGATCTTTTTTTACTTACGACTATAAAGACTACTATGATAGGACGGAATTGTGAATCGGTTATTGATTTTAGGTATCCGAAATATACTGATTTTATTTTTATTTGATTGCATTAAAAGGAGGGCAATTATAATTTTTTTTTACTATCATAATAATTTTATGTACCTATGTTGTTTTTAAAAAATAGAGAAGACTTTTGTTTAGTTTATTTTTTTAATTTTACTTTACCACTTAACATTTATTAATTACATATACGTATGTACATTTTATGTTAAAATAATATCAAGAACTAGAAGAGTAAAAAAAAAAATTAATAATTATTCGAAATATTGTTAAAAAATATATCGATACTTTCGTGACTTATTTAAAGCCTATCTCATCCCTAATGTTCCTTACTGACTTTGGTCGGACCAATCAGAACGCTGTACCTCGCTCCCCCGTACCTCGGCTAGTTGACAGAATTGTTTTGGTGCGCTAGTTCAAGCGTGGGACATGGCGTCTAGTGGCTGAGGTCGTTGATGCAACTACACAATATAATTATGTGGAATCATTGAAATAGGTGCGATCTCAGTAAAATGGAGCTGAGATTTTTATTGTGGTGTTAACTACCCAACCAATCTTGCCGAGGAGGTTGACTTGGTACATTTGCTGCCAAATACTACAAAATACAATGTAAATCCATATTCTAATGGTAAACATTGCTTAAAAAAAGAATAATGATATCATAAATAGATTACTAAATAATTTGTAGTGAAGATAAAGTATTTTTTTAATCAGTCTTTCTTGGAAGACAACTTTCTGACACGATCAAACTATCCGTTGAAACCATATTCTGTCAGCAGAACCCGGTTTTAAACTGTTCCACGCTTACCTCACAGAACAGCTTGGCGGACAGCTTCTGCAGTTTCTGCGGCAGGTACTGCTTGTACATGTCGTGCAGGTCGTGGAAGGGCGCGCGCGACGGGTAGCCGTGCTCCATGAGCTCCAGCACGGCGATGGTGCCCGAGCACTCCAGCTGCGTCAGCACCAGCGAGCCCTCCACTTCACGCCCCACCATGCGCGAGTTAGGCTTTATGCAGCGGATGAAGTTTGTGCCCTGGAAAAGGAAAAAAATGAATAGAAATTGCAGTATTAGAGTATGGCCACATATAGTCAAGACTTAAGGTACATTTCCACTAAAACGGACCTGGGCCGAGTGGGCGAAAAGAGCAGTGAAAAGTGGCAAGTGTGTCCGTTGAAGCGAAGTGGGGCGGAGTAGAGTTGAACTCTCCGCTTCGTGCTCTTCGTTCAACTCCGTTATGTCAGGCTCGGGGTGGCGTATTTCCATTGGAATGGAGTGGGGCGGAGTAGAGTTAAACTACTCTTCGCTTCGTGCTCTCCGTTCAACTCCGTTATGTCAGGTTGGGGGTGGCGTATTTCCAGTGAAGCGGAGTGGGGCGGAGTGTTGAACTACTCTCCGCTTCGTGCTCTTCGTTCGCCCAGCTACGCTTTAGTTGAAACGTATCCTTAAGCCCAGACACAGACCTTACGGTACGAGTCGATCAGATTTTGCGTCTATGTAGCGTCAAAGATGTCTTTGACGCTACATAAACGCAAAATCTAAATAATCAAAAGCTACAGGGACAGTAGGGACCTATCAACATGTGTCGGTCGGTTTGCACTCCCCACAACTTTGTGAAGTAAAACAAGTATTATCATAATCATATCAGCTGAAAGACTAATCCACTGTTGGACATAGGCAAACCCAACCCAAAGATACTCAAAGGTTGACTGGTAGAGAAGTCTTGTTATATTAAGTCCGCCTATGTACCACTACTGGTACATGAAGTTTAAATAAATAAATAAATAGGCCTCCCCAAGAGTCGCCATAACGACCGGTATTATGCGTCTCGCATCCATCGGATTCCTGCGACCCTCACCAGGTTATCGGTCCACCTTGTGGAACGCTTCCCAACGCTGCGTCTTCCGGTAGGTGGTCGCCACTGCAGAACCTTTCGTCCCCATCGACCATCTGTTCTACGAAACAAGTATAAAGGAATACTTTTCCTCGGCAAAAATAACGCAAAGTAGTACTCACGTTCTCCTTCAGCTTGTCCATCAGCTGCGACAACTGCGCCTGGAACTTGGCTCCCACAGAGATGAAGTTGAGCTTGCCCTTAGCGTTGTTGTTGTCAGTGTTCTGGAACAGCTGCTGCACTAGCTTGCTGTTTGATTCCTGAACGAGGAATTCTAGGGAAGCGTGGAGAGCGTCGTTATTCTTCTCTATGAATTGGTTCTGAGGAAGAAAAGGGTAGATTTGAGTTGTTTAAAGTTAACCGGAGTTGTGATATTTCTAATTGGTAATTTACACTAATATTATAAAGAGGACCAGTTTGTTTTTTATTTTTAGGAGGTAATCTCTGAAATTACTGGTCCGATTGCCAACATTTTTTCACCGGTAGAAAGCTGCTTTAATCCTGAGAGGCTATATTTTATGTAAGCAGGCGAAGCCGGAGGCAAAAGCTAGTTAATTTATAAATTAATTACGCATGAAAGTAGGTTTCTCCATACAAACTTTGGAAACCCGTTCCATCCCTTTAGGGGGTGAATTTTGAAAAATCCTTTTTTATTCTTTATATACATCACAAATAGAAAATTTCAGAGTTCTAGGGCCTTAAGGGCCTTGCGTTGATGACTCAGGACTTTGCCTTTTTATACAAATATAAAAAAAGTAAAAACTAATACCCGACTACGACAAAAAAAAAACGAAGCTGAAAAAGTATGAAACAAGATTTTCATACTTCGAATAGAACAAAAAGAAAAGCCGCAGTCACACGTTATAGGTACCAACCGAAACATTTTAATAACATGTGACTACGGTTTTTCTTTTTGTTCTGTTCGAAATATGAAAATCTTGTTTCATACTTTTTCAGCGTCGTTTTTTTTTTGTCGTAGTCGTGTTTTGTTTTTACTTTTTTTTATTTAAACAATTTAGGTGTTAAATTTATTCCGCCATAATCACAAACCACATGGTTTACATCTATTATCCTAATATGGTACGTACGCGACTTAATTATTATTAGACATGTTTGCACCACCACTATGCGTAAGGTATCACCAATGTTGAGTACATTGGTGACCCCGACGTGTTTTTTTTTTCAAATAGGGAATAATATAGGAGCTCACACCACACATGCTTACGCGACAAAATGTGTAGTCGCCAAGCCGACCGACCGAGAGCAGCGCGTGCGGCGCGCGGGACCGTGGCGTACGCGAGCGCCAGTCCCTTACGCTGTCTGTTTATGCTCACTCCTCAATTTTAAGTCTGACCTATATATGAGGACTTGTAACTGGCTAGCTGTCGTCTATGATTGTTTTTCTTTTTAATCAGTTTTTTTCTATAAGCTATAAGTTCTCCAAGCTGTAATAAATAGTTATCAACAGGTCGTAACTTTACAGAACTTAGGTAACGTGATCAACTCTGATATATCTTATCAATACTCATAATTTTAAATTACCGTATTATAACAAACAGCGCCAGCAAAGTGACGTAGTAGAAACCCTTCATCATCACGCAATGTCCGGTGAGCCTTCAAACGAGATGATCTGGGAACTTGTAATCTGAAAATAACATCGAAATTATCTAACAAAGCAAATACCAAATGATTAATTTGCTTATATTTGATACTAGCTGACCCGGCGAACTGCGTACCGCCTAATAGTAAGGATAACGCCATCTACCGGCATTAACAGAACAGCATGATTCATTTTAAAATGACATTTTAATTAGAGATGGCGTTGTATTTGTTTAGTAAATAATTGTCAGAAAATAATGTAATAATTTATTTGTTGGCAAAGCTTGAAATTCAATCTGTTGGCACATATTATTGTATAACATTAAGGGAAATGGCACTGATAACCGTAATACAGGCATTGCCTAGCTCGGTTACAGAAGCTACATCCAATACCTTAAAATGATCTTGCTTAACTGTACCTGTTATCCTAATACTAAGCTTTTTTGAAATAAATTTATTATTATTATTCGAATTTTTTCCATATTTTCTCACTGTTTAAACCTTTCCTGGACTATCTCGAATATTTCAAAGTCAAAATTAGCCAAATCGGTCCAGCCGTTTTCGAGTTTTAGTGAGACTAACTAACAGCTATTCATTTTTATATATAAGTTAGTTGGAAAAGTACATGACTGGATTTCGCCATCACCTTTCTACCATCGGAAAACCCGACGTACGGCGGTGGACACTCGCCGTACGTCGGGTACCTTACGCTGTTGACATGTATACGTTACGCGTCGTCGTTTATACCGCGCACATCGAAAAACTGGAACAATTTACTTGCGATCTTCTGCCCGCCTAAATTACGAATTTAGGCGTCTTCAAGGCTAGAGTGAATAGACTTTTAACTAGTGCGCTTCACCATCAACGATTGCATCACTGCTTACCATCAGGTGGGATCGCAGTCAAGTACTAGTTTACCTCTTAAAAAAAAAGCATTTCTTTTGTCCAGCTGTGTCTGTGAAACATTGGATGGTTAGTGCATGCGTTACCTGTTGTTATTAACACCAAGTTGTTTGTGTACGGAATGTGTAAAGTGGCCAAACTCAGGTTTTGGAAGCTTTGACTCCTCATCCAGTAAGTGGAAGATGCCGTGGTTCTTGCTCTCGATTAAATCTGAAATAAAAAGTGAATTGTACTTTCGGACTGCGGATTTCGAAATAGTTACTGCGGTTCTGAAACGTAAGGGCGATTGAAGGAATACAAGTGAGTGTTAGTCAGTAAAAGGGCAATTTAAGGTATACAGGTGAGTTTTAGCCAATAAAAAAACAATTTAAGGTATAGTTTTAGCCAGTAAAAGAACAATTTAAGGTATAGTTTTAGCCAGTAAAAGGACAATTTCAGGTATACAGGTTTTTTTTTTTACAGGTGAGTTTTAGTCTGTAAAAGTAGCCGCTTCCTCTCACTCTACGCAGAACGGGAGGAGTTATTTGATGATCAAAGGAGGAGAATTTAGTCTGACAGTAGATAATAACACAAAAACGTTTATCACTCCTCAGACTACGTTAATTGTACAAACACCTTTATACCGACAACCAATGATATTTTAAGTAAAAAGGTGTAGATAGGTTATAAGCGCTCAGCAAGTGACACGTTAAAATGTGGCTAATTAGCCACATTTGACCTCAGTGTCACGTTGCGCCGTCAACAGACGCACGTTACGTAGTACCGAGTACATTAAAATTAAAAGTGTCCCAAAGTCACAGAAAATGCCGTCGTGTGTAATGAGATATTGCTCAAATTATACAAGCAAAACTTATAAAAGTCAAGGAATCACATATCATTCGTAAATACACTGTTTATCCTATTATTTTCACAAATCAAATATTCAATATTGTATTCCTAAAATATGGCGTCGTAAACGTCAAACGTCATTACCGATCATAGAGTAAAATTATGCCTAAGAAACAGATAGGTCAGTTGCCTGACAGTAGGTAAAAATGCTGGCACATTATTTTTATTTAAACTTCGTTTTTTGTTATGGTGAGGGAGCATAAATAAAATATTATATTAATAAATTGAAATCAAAATATAAATTTTAGTGTATCGTAAAGTAAAAATGTTTTCTTTTGTTATAAATATTAAATTAATTAAATGTTTCCAGATTTCCAACAAATGAACTAAGGTGCATCCGGTGGGTGGATATTGTCCGCAAACAGAGAAATGAAGAATTTTGGCAACAGACTAAATCGAGTAAAATATGCTCCATTCATTTTAAAGTCGAAGATAAGTACTTGTCTGGCAAGGGATACACTTTACTAAAAAAATCCGCGCTTCCTGTTTTAGAGGTAATTTATTTATGTTTTTTTTTTTAAATGCATTTTTATAGCGGGTTCGTTTACTTGAATATTTTATCTTAATCAGAAAAAAATTGTTGCAGTTACCTCGTGCACAATCAATACCCGGTAGTCCTAACAGCCTTACCGAAGAAAAGTTATCCGATTTGGAGTCAATTTTTGATACCCCTCGAAAGGCTGCACTTAAAAAATGCGTCAAAAAAATAAGTTTTCAGAAAGAAAAATTGATAAATAAAAACAGAAATTTAAAAAACCAAAACAAAAGGTTAAAAAAACGTGTGGTGCAGTTAAGTGATATTAAAACATTTAAAAACAAAGAAATACATATCCGATGAACAATTTACTGAATTGAACCTGAATGAAGAAACTATGACTTTATTTAATAGAATTGTATGTAAGAAAAGAAGTAAGAAATCTTTTCGTCAAAAATATCCGCCAACACTGCGAAAATTCGCACTTACTTTAAATTTTTATTCGCCAGCTGCGTATAAATATGTAAGGAAAATTCTTCACAGTGCTCTGCCACACCCTAGAGTATTGGGTAAGTGGTATGAGAATAGTACTGTCTCACCGGGATTTACTACGCAAGCATTTGATATGCTTAGAAAGAAAAATGAATTAACAAAAAAAAAGAATGATTTGCACTCTGGTGGTTGACGAAATGGCACTTCGACACCAATCAAAATGGACCGGAAAAAAGACAGAAGGTGTGGTAGACTTTGGCGGCACTACCGATAGCAAAGTAATTGCAACAGAAGCTTATGTTTTTCTTTTAGTCGCATTAAATAAAAACTGGAAACTCCCTGTAGGATATTTTTTCGTCAAAGGAATCAGTGGTGAAACAAGAGCACACTTAATTACTTCTTGTTTGCAGAAGTGCTTTGAGTCCGGAGTGGATATTGTTGCAGTTACTTTCGATGCTTGTCAAGCAAATTTTTCTGCTGCAAATATCATGGGTTGTCATTTGAAAGATCCAAACAATTTAAAAACCACATTCAAGCACCCCAATTGTGATAGAGAAGTAGCAGTGTTATTTGACCCTTGCCACATGCTTAAATTAGTTAGGAACACTTTTGAATCAAAAAGAATTATCTTCAATGAGTTGGAGAAAGAAATAAAGTGGCACTTATTGGTAAATTTACATAATCTTCAAAAAAACCAAGGCTTAAATTTTGCCAATAAACTTTCAGAGCGTCATATTAACTTCAGAAATGAAATAATGAAGGTTAAATTGGCAACACAGTTGCTGAGTAAAAGTGTTGCTAAAGCACTAGAGCTGTGTGAACAGTTATTAGTTTCTTCACGATTTAATGATACAGCGGCCACAGTGGAATTCATCGAAATTTTTAATAACCTCTTTGATATATTTAACTCAAGATCGTTCGAAATTTTTGGTTTTAAGAAGCCTATTTGCTCACAAAATGCCACTGAAATTATACAGTTTCTCGATAAAGCAAAACAATATATATTGTCATTAAAAATTTACAGCAAAACTAAGAGGGTGGTAAAACGTAGAATTATATTCACAATCAGCAAAAAACGTTTAGTTGACTGTAAATGCAAATCTGGGTTTGTAAGATTTCTCATTTGTATCGAGTCTTTGAAACATCTTTATAAATCATTAGTTGTAAACCATTCCTTGCTGAGATACATTGCAACCTATAGATTGAGTCAAGATCATATTGAAATCTTATTTGGTATTATTCGAAAGCATGGGGGCTACAATAATAACCCGAACGTGATTCAATTCCAGGGAATTTATAAAAAGATTTTAAATCATTTAGAATTACGTAGTGGTTTCAGTGGCAATTGCGTACCATTAGAATGTGTTCCTATCTTGAATTGTTCTTCCGCTATTCAAAATATCAACTGGTCTTCCGGCAAACGAGCATCAATTGATTTTGAATTTGAACCTGAAAAAAGCCCCCAAATGCAAAGTGACAAGATTTCACTTGAAAATGTTAATACATTTGCGCAGGTGCTCAACAACGAATCTGTACCGGAACATCTCAAACAGATAGTGGGTTATATTTCAGGCTGGATTGCAAGAAAAATGGTTAGCGTTTTGAAATGTGAAGTGTGTATAAAATCTTTATTTACGTCCAAAAAACTGTGGTTTCACAAATTAATCTCGATTAAAGACATGGGTGGCTTGTGCTACTCGACGGAAAGTGTGTTTACTGTTTGTTTAAAATCAGAATACATTTTGAAAGCTTACATAAAAGAAAATGGGCTATACTTTACGAGAAATGAAGACATTGTCATTGTAAAAAATCGTATTTTAAAATCATTTGTCGACTCTAATATATTTAGTGAATTGAACGACCATGCCATAGCACAAACACCCACTTTAAACCACCGTATGCTTTTATTGAAAGCTGTTATAGAGAAGTATGTGAATGTCCGTCTTCACTCTGAACATAAGAATAACCCCGAGTTAAACAAAAAATCAAAAAGACAGAAAAGAAATAAGTTAAATTTATTTGAAGGTCACTGATGTCGTTAGAAATAAGTTTATTACAGCGCTTTGTTTGATATTAAATTTTTAATAAAGTCAATTATACTTTTTATTTACCTACTTTCAATGCATTTCTACTACTTTATTACTTTTACTACATGAACTCATGAGTGAATCCCATTTTTAGGCATAAATCACGTTGTAAGGTAAAATGTCATATCTGATTAATTTATTCTACATCATTTCTAATGCACTGGACGATGCACTGTTGCAAATTATATTTGTCTCTTTTTCACTCGCTATAATTGAATCATGCAATCCCGTTTTTACGTGTAATCGTACTGTAGTGTGTAATTACAATATTTAGTTATTCGTGTGTGCGTTAGTGTGCCGTTTTTGAAGATCGAATGTTGTTTATGTAACCTATCTACACCTTTTTAAAATATCATTGCCGACAACAGTATAAAATAATTATTTCTTTTCTCTAATAAGTTAAGGATTTCCTAAAAAGAGTTTTTAATTTGAGAAATTTGTTCAACGCAAAAAGTCAAAGCCAACTTTCGACTTTCAGAAAAAGTAAAAGACTGACTTTGTCAAAAAAAAATATAGACATTTGAAGTTTGTGCGCTAGTAGAGTCTCAATTAATTATCAACCTACTTAATTGAAATGCAATTATCATCTTGTATGGGTTTCCAAGACAGCATTGAGCCTTTCTCAATTTAGCTTTTAACAAAATCTATGTTCTCCTAATAAATAAATACATACATAATTGGGCTTGAAATTGGGCCATGATGGAACAGGGAGTCAGTGATAACATTTTGGTCATCAAGACGATATGGAAATACATGCATGTTGCGCCGACCACAAGAAACACGGGAAAAGGACAGGAAGACGATGAAAAAGTAATAATGGCTTACCAATGCAATCCTGATTGTCTACGAATCTGATCTCCGGCACGTTAAGTCCCTCTCGCTTGTACAACTCCTGTTCGTTCTTCAGGATACGCTCGTTGAAGAATTGTTGCAACTTCTCGTTGCAGTAGTTGATGCAGAACTGCTCGAAGCTGTTCATCTGGAAGTATTCTGTGGAACAAGTTCACTTTTCACATAACAAAAGGTACACTTTAATCTAATGTAGTATTTTAATCAGGATATTGTTTATCGTGTTTGCTTGCTACAAACATATTTTATTATGGATTCAAGAGGAGTAAGTTACAAAATTATATAACACAGAAATTAAGAAAAATATTAACTAAACAGCACCTATTATTTCTCTGGAAGTATAACATAATAGCATAATCAGCCTTTTGATGTTTCCACTACTGGGACTCAGGCCTTCTCTCTAGGAGAGGGAATGAGCCGTGGCACATGTCTTCGAATTTTTGGTTCTACGCAATGCCGGTTTCCTCACGATGTTTTCCTTCACCGTTTTGATAGCACCGTGATGAAATAAATTACACAAAGTAATGCACAGGACCGGTCATTGTAGCGACACTTGGGGGAGGCCTATGTCCAAAAGTGGACGTCTTTCGGCTGAAATGATGAAGATGACTGCGCCTGGCTGGGTTTGTCATAAGTCGGGGCCGTTACCACTCGGCCCTCTGGAAGTATTCGAGTTATTCGACTAGTTACTATTTTATATTGCAACTATGAAACGTCCTAGATGATGCATGGTTTCTGTTGATAATTTCCTATAGAGAAGATCAAACAAGACTGATTGGTTTAAAAAAAAAAAAAAACATTTTTGAACATTTTTGCAAATAAATATATCATTCATTCAAAGAAATACAGAAAGAAATGTTTTTTTTTCTTGCCTCGCACAATTAAGTCAAGTTTTTGTCCTATATTGTCTTCAATCCTGTCCAGTACCTTATCTCAAAGGATAAGTTTAGTCGCAATAGAAACAGATATTATTTCAATAACTTACCAAAGCCAGCAATATCGAGCACGCCGATGTAGTAAGCGGACGCTTGGAAGGGAATGCTGGTGTTGATGCGATGCACGATGTAGTCGAAAAGACGGCTGTACACGGCTTTAGCGAGCGCGTCGCGAGCGTTGTTCGCTTCGTACGTCTTTAGAGGAACCCTGACAAAACAATATAACAATTTTAGGCCCCAGTAGCCTTTTCGTATTTGAGTCGGTAACATCGACAGGAAGAACAAAAATTTTCAAAATAAATATTATAAACTAGCTTTTGCCAGTGAATTCGTCCGCGTGAATGGCGGTTATTGCGGATGCGAAATCGACTTCGAAGCTAGAGAAAGCCAGGAAAATAATCACAAGAGGGGGAAATAAAGGTGATGAATAGTTTCCTAGACTTCCAAGTGGCCTGGTCGAGGGCGGAAGATTACAATTTGGAGTAATTGAAATGCAACATGAACTTCGCATCAACCTGGAAACTAGCGCCATCCTAATTTCTCTATGATCGATACCTAACAACCTATCAGTTGTAGTCAGTGCTCGTTCAGAGTCATTCAGAATAAATGAATACTCACATGATGGCAGTTCCTTTGATCCCTCCTCTAGAACTCTGCATAAGCCTGGACACTAACGCCATCCTCAGTTCGCCGGGGTCAACTCCCAGTAGGCCGGCTGCTGTAGCCAACGCTTGTTCGGAGTTAGGAGTGACCCTGCATCCGCCCTTTGCACCACTGTCTTCCTCAAACTGTACGTTACCGAGGTGTAAGACTGCTCCTACTACGGAGTATACAGCTTTTTTCTCTTCCTCTGTCAGACCGACGCGAGATAGAGCCTGGAGAGAAGTTTGATGGTTTAATTGGTATGTTCAGACTTGTGTGTAAGTTAATGAAAATTGAACTTTATGCTAATGATCATAAAAGTTACACGAAGTGTGTCTGTGGTTTAGAATGACTGAAATACGAGATATATAATATCCACAACTTTCACACAGCGCCATCTAGTCCCAAACTAAGCAGAGCTTGTGCTATGAGTACTAGACAACTGATACATACATTATTATAGATAAATTGCACCCAGACACCTAACAAATGATTGTGCACATCATACAAAGATTTTTCTTGAACCCACGACCTCCGACATAGCAGTCAGGATCACTAACCACTAGATGAAAAAGCCAGTAAAAAAAAATGATACTGGTTTATGAATGACGCTTGTAAAAATCTGTTTTCATGTCTATATTTAGTTCATAACAATATAGGACTTATCAGAATATAACAAAACAAGATTAGAACCTAAATTAACCGCCATGATAAACCGAAATGATAAATGGCTAATACTAAATACTAAAATATAATTGAACTTCTGGAAAACGGATTACTTAGATTGGACTTTCAGTTATGTTTAGTCAATAAAACATTTTTAACGGTTCTATTATCAGTAAAATATAAACCAACAGATTTTTTTTAAGGAGATACGGAACAGTGTAAAGTCCCGTAATCTTCTAAAGAAAATGGAGGCTCCTCCGACCAGACGGGTATTGTGTCTAGTCCTGGCTACTGCGCGATAGTTGACTTCGGGCTGTTGTATATTGCTCTTCGCACGGAAAACTCTGATACCGCGATGAAGAAGTTTTACTTTCTTTTTCTACTTTGTTATTTTAGTTCCTATTTAGTGACATAGATGAAGCTAAAAGAGATCACTTTACCTGATGCAGTCTCCCAAAGTCCTCCACATCATCAAGGATGGGGTCTCGTAGACCACCTTTCGCTTGCTGCTGCTTACTCTTGCAGTTGGCGGCGATTTTCTTTTCCGAGTTGGCCGTCGTGAAGTATTGGGTGCAACCGTTCTTGAGATACTGAGGTCAAAAATATTTGTTTTTGTGAATTTATTATGATAAAAATATACTGGCTGATGGTACGCAGTTTTGCAATAAGTTCGGGTCTATAGTCTTCTCTGTCATTCACACGTATACGGAGTTTTGTATCAAAACTCCATCTGTCATATTATCTAAATATATAAAAGGAGAAACTGACTGACTGACATATCAACGTACAGCCGAAACTACTGGGACTACGTGAAATTTTGCACAAGGCTTACTTCTATGACGTAGGGAAGCACTAAGAAGGGGTTTTTGAAAATTGTACTTTTAAGGAGGTGAATAGAGGAAAATTTGTTTGTGAACCAAATTTTATTTCTTGGTCTTGATACTTGAAACTTATTATAATAATATATAGTACTAAATTAAATCAAATAAAAAAGATTTTCATTAATCGTTATTCAAAACTATAAAACGATTTAGGGGGTGTTAAAGGTTTTATCATCATCATCATTTTAGCCGAAAGACGTCCACTGTTGGACATAGGCCTCCCCTAAATGTCGCCATAATGACCGGTCCTGTGCACCTCGCATCCATCGGATTCCCGCGACCCTCACCAGGTCATCGGTCCAACTTGTGGGAGGCCTTCCAACGCTGCGTCTTCCGGTACATGGTTGCCATTCCAGAACCTTTCGTCACCATCGACCATCTGTTCTGCGAGCAATATGCGAGCCCTACCCACTGCCACTTAAGTGGTTCTCTACTTGGTTCTTCTGTGGATATCTTCATTTCTGATTTCCAAGGTTTTATGGGAAAATCTTATTCCATGGGATAATAAACTTGTAATTAGTACAAATTCTAATCAAGATAAATAAATATAGACTATCATTATTCGTTTTTCAAAACTAACTCTCAATATGGTATAAGGGGTGTTAATGTGTGTCATTTTTATTATAGGTAATTTTTTTTTTTTTAGGTGGGAAAATCATCTTATGACAAATCCGGCTCTTGGGCGGAGCGAGAAATAGTGTCAGACTTTTACTGACTAAAAACCCACTCCTGTTCCTTCTTTGCCTTCGTCCCAGGACCCCGGGTTTCACTTTCACACTACCCGTGGATAGGTACATAATAATTTGTTACGCATCTGCATACTACACAATATCTAAAGACGATACAATATTATTGTATCGGTGACACATTGATAATGTTAATCAAATATTGACTGAGTTTTAAGATGCTGTGTTTCGTGTAGTAATGTTATGTCATTGTTTTGTAAACAGGTAGTCACTGTAAGTCATCTTTATTAGCATAATCAGCCTTTTTAATGTTCCCACTGCTGGGACTCAGGCTTCCTTTCTAGAAGAGGGAATGGGTCGTAATCCACCACGCGGGCCCAGTGCGGGTTGGTGGATGTCACATGTCTTTGAATTTTTGGTTCTAGGACATGTCGGTTTCCTCACGATGTTTTCCTTCACCGTTTTGAGAGCAGTGGTGATGAAATAAATTACACAAAGTAATCGTCAGTCGGGGTCGTTACCACTCGGCCACCACTGCTCTATTCCTCTGTTATCTATAATACTGAAACAATATAACTCTATACAGGGAATTCAAATTCCCTAGCTTTTTTCAGAGGTGGGAAATCTTCAAATAACTTTTCTCGCTCTGAATGGAGCGTCAGGGGTGGTTAGACTTAACTGACTAAAACCCACTTGTGATTCTTTAGTTGCCCTTTGCGTTCCAGGGCCGTGTTAACTGTTTCTAACAATTCGGCAGCCCAAATTCCTATATTCTTGTAAGTTTCAGGTGTTATATGATCGTAAAATTTCTAACGCCACCCTTTAAGCCGTCAAACAGCGTTATGTAAGATACTTTTTGTTGCATCTTAATTAGATGTTTTTGTTATTTTTACGTTATACAATTTGCAAGGTGACTGTAAGATGACTTTGGAGCATTTTGATTCGGTCTGTTGCATTCATCTTAAAGAATTGTGTTTTTAACTTACTTTACACAACTTTATTATAAGGATACAGCAACACTAAGATCAAATAAAAAAGATATACATTATCACAGAAGAAATCTTCACATGCACCATTCAACGAATTAAAATAACTGAAAAACCCAAGAGCTAAGGGACAATATTTGCAAAATCTATACATACATATAAATTTTTAACCGACTTCATTATTACTAACTGTTTATAAAAATAGATTCGATACCAAGAAAAAAAACTGGGCAAGTGAGAGTCGGACTTGCGCACTGAGGGTTTTTGTGACGTAACTAAAAAATTAAAGTTTTCAAATTTTTTCCTTTACTTGTTCATGCCAAATTTCAGGATTCTAGGTCAACGGAAAGTACACGTTTTTTGCGACATAAACGGCCATTTCTTTTTTTTTTCGTTAACTCAGATGTTTGATCTCAGCTTCACGGGACCGCAAACCTGAGTATATGGTTTTAATTTCAACTCGATACCTCCAAGCGTTTCCGAGATAAAGGATATTAACAGACAGACAGAAAACAAAGTGATTCTATAAGGGTTCCGTTTTTTCTTTTTGAGGTCCGGAACCCTAAAAAAGCTAGCAAAATCATAAAAACTCACCAAATAATCATCAGGCTTCGTAATCTTCAGCTGTGTCCTCAGCTCCTGCGGCGCGCCAGCACACAACAGATAGAACACATGATAGTTCCTCTCCTCCGCGCTCTGTGTGCATATCCGGGACTTCTCCAGCAGATAGTGAGAGATATGACCCCCCACTACTTGGTACTTGTTGTTGAAATGCACTTCCATGAATTTGCCGAATCGAGAACTGTTGTTGTTCCGTGTTGTTTTCGCGTTACCGAAGGCTTCGAGGATTGGATTGGCTGTGAAAGAAGAAACAAATAAATGAATTACGCAATAAATATATCTTTATCTTTAACACGTTAGATTTTCATAGACACGTGGCATTCACAAACCTATTGTGTCTAAGCGACACTAATGGGACAAGACTGACTTCTGTAATAGGTCGGGAGTACAAACTGTTGTCTATACTTTTTTACTTATTTTTTTTTTTAATTGGTATAAACCAGTGCTTGACTGCGACCTGATGGTAAGCAGTGATGCAATCATAGATGGTGAGGCGCACTAGTTTATTAAGAGCCTATTCACTATAGTCTTGATTAAATAGACAAAAGATATGTATTGATATGTATTTTTGTTCGTGATTAATAAAATAAAATAAAAACTGGACTAATTTAAAAAAAATGTTACTTTATATGATAAAGCCACTGGCACAGGTTACTATTGTACAAATGTATTTATGTATAAAAGCAAAATACCACTCACTGATTAATAACGAAATCTCTGAAACTATAACTCCTACAAACTTAAAATTTGGCAAGTAGGTTCCTTTTAGGGTGTAGACATCGCTAAGAACAGATTTTACGAAACTTTACCCCTAAGGGGGTAAAACGGGAGAAACCAACTTTCGCGCGGGCGAAGCTGCTGGCAGAAGCTAGTGTGTCAATAAAAGGAGGAACATGGGTGGTTTAAAAGTCTAACACTCCCTCTCGCTTCACTCATAGAGGGAGAAGTAATTTGATGATTTCCCAAGACAAAGAAAAAAGGACGAGCAAAATAAGTAATTGTCTGTGAAAAAAGAAAAAAACTGCGATGGCTAAACTTATTTCCAAGTCTCATTATACTAAATGAAATGAAGATAGGATGACAAGAAACTGGTTAGTGGTCAACAGAGTTCACAAGCAACTTCTATGATTCATAAAACTACTACAAAACATTAACATGAATCAGCTTAGAATATTAATTGCCCACTTAATAAAAACAGAATTAATTATATTATCTCAAAAGCTTAATTACAAAGAGACTTAATTCAAAAAGAAGGTATTTGAAACCGACAAAACATGTTTCAACAATAAGGTTAAATTTTGAAATACCCTTTTTTTGAGTTACGTCTCTTTTTGATTAAGCATGCGATTATCTGTCGTGTATTTAAAAAGGCAACTACCAATTAATAGAACGGGATGTAATTAAAGCATAAATCGAAATATATTATTATTTCAGTGTTATTTATTACTTATTGGTGCATATTATGTTGCAGACCGTTCATTTTTGACATTCCTTTAACAGTTCACCCCAATTAATCAGCGCTTTACTTCTTTTTTAATGAATTGGCTCTCTAAAGCTTAGACTTTAGCTGACCAACTGACGAAAAAAGACTTAGGGCACTCTAAAACGGACAGGTTATGTTCGAAGGAGATGACGGGGGCAAGAGTGAACGAACAAATGGAGCGAATGAAGCCCCGTCATCTTCTTCATGTTTAGTTGCTCTTTTAAACTCTGCTCTTAAATTTCAAGAGCGAAGCTTCCTCGGGTCATTTCTGCCATCAGAAAATTGTTGACTGAACATAAATTTTACAACTTGCCACAGCTCCTCCTAAATGTTTGGGCTAGGCATTGGGCAAGTATCTAGTTAAACGTGTGATAGTTGTGGAATATTAAAAACGGCGAAGCTAAGCTAGTTAGCTACGAGACATACATTAATGACTAATAAACTGTAATTAAGCCATTAAAAACAATAAAAAAAAAACAGTAATATGATACGAACAGTGCTCTATGATCAGCAAACATGATATATTACTAACACTGCACTGTTACACAAGGCCGAATCGTCTTTTATTTGCATAATGTTTACAAACGACCTTCCGAGGAATTTATTGAAACTAGAAGTGGATTGGAATGGTCATAAAAAACAGCAGAAATGTGTTGAAGAATGAATAAATTGTTCTGCTAAAATAAAAATTTATACATATTTTTTTTATTTTATTAATGTACCATCTCACCTGATGGTAAGCGATGATGTGGTCGACGATGGAGCACGCTTGCCTAGAAGTAGCCTATTCCCTCTTGACTTAAAGACCCTAAGTTGTAGCTATCAGGAAACACAGACTCCGGCAAGGAATACCACTCCTTGTATACCAAACAGTATATATATATATATAATATACAGCCGAACATATAACCTTTTTGAAGTCGGTAAAAATGTTTCTAAACAGGTTTGATGAAGAAAACATATCAACGACCCTATTTTATTTGTGAAGAACACTAAGACCCAGTTTCTGGAACGAAACAATGTAACAAATGCGCGATAGCTGCTGATTGGTTGAAAATTTTTCAATAATCAATCGCATCACCTCACTTTGTCTAATTTGTGACACATCGATGTTTTTCGGGTACATGACAGTATAAAATAATGATATCTTAAAACCTATAGGTATCAAGGCGACAGTTTGTGAGTGTGTGTGTTTATTACTCCTTCACAGGGGCGCTGATACCGTAGGTGCTCGGGGGCTCGAGCACCCATTAGAAATAAGCAACAACCTAAAAATAGACATCAAGAAACAGATCAGTAATCGCTTTTAGGTTACGTATAAATTATAATATTTCTTGATACTAAAAACTAGTTTCATTTTTATATTATAATGGTTTCATTTCATATTTTTATCAAACATAATTACTAAGTTTGTAAGTAGGGCATTTATTTATTTGTCGGTCGATCAGTATTCGTTTCTCTTCTCACACGTCGCCACTTTTTCGACTCCATCAAATGAGCATGAGCACCCATGAGGTTTTCTAAAAGCCGGCGCCCCGTCAAAACGCTGAACGGATTTAGATGAAAATTGGCACACCATGTAGGCCATGTTCTGGAATAGTACATAGTACTATGCGTTCCAAATAAGAATAGGAAAGCCAATACTAACGTTTTAAACAAATAAAGATTATTATTATTATTATTATTAATAACCTCCATCTGTCAAATGTTGATTGAAAAATACGGTTTGCAAAAAAAGCTTATCTGCGTATTAATAACGGTTTTTTTTTGCTTTGTATTACCGAGTTTTAGATAAATCTAGGTGAAGTAAAAACGTTATTGTTTAATCTAAATTAGCTAAATATATTACTTAAGTCATAATTAGTTAAAAAAAAAACCTTTTTCTTTCTTATTTTCATTGTTAGGAATAATTCGCCTTCTTATTCCATTTGCCACTACTCAGAAACTTCACACAGTGATTAAAAAAATGATTCTGATTTAACTTTTGTCGTTCATGATTCGTAAATAAATATTATTTATACAAAGTCTTGTTTTGATCACCCTACCCAATTTTTGCGATTTGACAGCTATTACGTCACAACATGCCGTAAAAATCGGTCCTATTCTTAACTGGAACGCATTATACACTTCTTAATTTTCGAGTTTCACGCGGTTGAAGAAACTGCTGGTAGAATCTAGTATTATCGTAAGATCATAGCTTGTATTACCAAACAGCTATCTTAAAAACTGGGAAAACAGTTTCGAAAACTATACAGCAGATTCCGAGAACATATAAAACAGAAACAAATCAATAAAGATATAGAAAACTGATTATGTATTTATGTCAATGACACAAGTTTGGTATAATAAGTAAAACACGAAAATTGCAGAATCGTTGCATTATGTTATGCGATGTTTATTTATAAAGTTGAAACGTATTCCCATCAACACATCAGCTGGTTGCCGAGACAGGTTTTAGAAACGAGTATGTGCTTATGTCTAATGTATTCGGAGAAGCGTAGGCGATTTAGTTTGCAAGCTGCAACTACTTAATTCTGCTCATTATTCTTGTTTTGTTAACAGAAAACATGGCGTTTGTATGTAGGTAGTTATGACTGTTCTGCGAACGCCTTCATAGCTTTTTATCTAAATAAGTGACTAGGCGTACCTACTGTCCACGGACGCGTAGTTTCACAGATGCGTATTCGTCATTATACGGTTGGTGACGAAGCGGCAACGACACGACGTCACAACGTTGCCGCATCGTCGACATAGTTTTGTATGTAAGCTGTGAGCCTGGGGGCCAATCGCGCTAATTTCAAACGTTTGCAAACGTTTACGATTACGTTTCGGTTCGATTGCGGCTGTGGTTAGGTTTCGATTCAGCTGTTCGGATTTTGGTATTGCGCTATAAGTTCAAATGCTAACCAAAGTTGGAACGTTGCGTAACGTCAATCGTTAGTGATGCCCTTTTAGTTTGTGACTAACCGAGCGTTTAGTAATGAATTTACACGTGTGCACCTCTAGTTTTGACAGCTGAAAGCGCGGTATGTACTTGAAATTTTGAAGAGGTAAGCGAGATTTTACTTAGATAAACATTCAAAGACTTATGAAGTATGAACCACTTATAAACTTGGACAGCCACTTTAATTGAAAGTTGTAATATCTGCAGTCGTGATTGTTTCATGGAAATGGAAGAGCGTCGCAGATGCAATACGGTCCGATAAATGGAGCTGATGGTGCATTTTCTGGAACAACATCAAGACCTTGCTCTTGGACGAGTTAGGTCTAAAGAGGCTCGTCAAGTTGCAGCACGCTTATGGAATGAGTGTGCCCTAAGTCTCAACGTGGAAGGACTTGCCCAAACAGGGAAAGAATGGTCCAAGGTGAGAATCATCGAGGCAGATAAAAGTAGATGTTATACGCCGAGGGTTCCTAAATAAAATAATATTACAGTGTTTTATTCTTTTTAGGTACCTATTGAACGACTAATAAG
This sequence comes from Mythimna pallens, assembly GCA_961205895.1. Taxonomy (NCBI): domain Eukaryota; kingdom Metazoa; phylum Arthropoda; class Insecta; order Lepidoptera; family Noctuidae; genus Mythimna; species Mythimna pallens. The sequence continues at coordinate 22,561,116 of OY540828.1, read as the reverse complement.
TGCCGGGTTAGGGCAAAGTTAATTAGCATAAATGCTAACCAACAAGCTACTGGTGGTGGGCTTGTAATGCTCCTACTTTGTCACCTTTGGAAGAAAGGACAGCCAATATCTTAGGCAGGGGTGTTGGCCCACTAGCTGATGTTAGGCAGGACCAATTTGCCTCAAACGATGTAAGTTAAATCTTTAGCTATTTCCAAATCCACTTTTGTAAACCATTGTTTTATCATGCTTAATTTTACTAACAATGCTACTAAATAATACTATGCATTATATAGGATGATGGCACAGTGACAGTAAAAGTGGTTGATGAACCAAAATTATTACATGACACTGAAGCATTATCAGTAAAATAACTTACATCTCTTACGAAAACAATGTTTATGCTGCCTAATATTAGCAATATATGTAAGTTTTATTAATATTATATTGTATAACATTATGTTTACTTTATTACAGTTTGACTGACCACCCCCCATACATGCTATCTGCAACTTCACCAGTGTATGTGCAGACGCTGCCTGTGTCCCCTGTTCCCAGCATCATGGGAGAGACAGGCTTAATACAAAACTCTCCAAGGCACTGTGCAGGTTTGTTCAACAAAATTGCTTAAGCTAATAAAAGAGAGTATTATCATGTTAATTTTTAAAATGTAGAGATATACTTTTACTGGACCAATCTTGATATGGTTTTCTTGCTATTTCATGTTTCAATGAGGGCTGGTTTTATGATATTAAGTAAATTAAATAACCACTTACTAAACGCTATTTGTCAGAAACAACATAATAATAAAACTTTTATTTTGTTCCAGTATGGCCGGCATAACCCCACCCAGATTAAGAGTACTATTAGTTACTATAGTTAAATAAATTTTGTTTTTATAATATGTATTTGTTTATTATTGTCTAAGATTATATTATGTATTTTTTCTATGGGCCTCTGATGCCTGAAAATAAATGTTTATTATTAACATTAATATTATATTCTTGATTGTACTTTAATAAATAGAATGATATCTAAATTAATTTTGTTTTGTTCTCCTGAATTTGATATTTAGCACTAGACTCCTTTGCCATTCTCCATCATTTTATCTGAATAAAACTATGTTGTGATAATGTTTACATACATAATTAATTAAAATGACGAGGCGTTAGAAATATAAATAGCCTTTATTCACAAATAGTATGATAAAATAGGACAGAATATTTATTAAGAGGAATAACATGCAAGTTTACACAATAAGTGCAGCCTTCAACAAGAACAGTAATGGTATTCAATAATAATTAGATCTAACCTGTACCTCAGGTGTCATAAGAGCTAAATTATTTTATTATTTTTGTTAATATTTGCTAAGAATACTTATTTATAGAACTAATCAAAAACCATTTTAATGACAAAAAACTTAAAACAAAATTACAAAAACAATTAGTATGAAAAGTAGAATTAATTAGGATAATTGGTTTCTCCTATTAGCCCTGTGTGCTATATTTTGCAGAACAAAGCACTCTCACTATTCTTGCAGCAGTTACTGGAGTGTAATGCAGCTTTTTATCGACCAATAAGCACCTGCAAGGACAAACCCTTTTATTATTATTTATTAATTTCAAATACAAATGATTCATAATTATGTTAACTATTATAATAATGGTATGATATCCAAAGCATACCTAAAGCGAGCTTTTAAAACACCTCAGCATTCAACAGTTCTGGCCGTCAAGTGCAAGCCTTGGTAATATTGTTCTGGAGTATCTGGCCTTGGTTTTGAGATAGGTATCATTATTCTTGGTCTCAAAGGGGTCTGAGTCTCCTGCAATAACCAAAACAGAATTAAAGCGTCTTAAATAATAATTATACATTGATCAGAAGATTGGAACATAAATTGTACCTCAATTTAAACATACCCAAAAGATGCAAATGCATACACATTGAACTTTATTAGCTGTCTAATTTGTGGTTATTTTTATATAACAAAAAAGGTTTTTAGTAAGTGTTAATGCTGTTTATGACTTTAGAGAGGAATCATCACAAAATCATCCCTTACCTTGGTTTCAACATCTAAAGCTTCACAACGTAAGACGGGTGGCATATAAGGAGTCGAAATTATTTCACGGGTTAATTGATCTCTTCACAAACTATCGATCACTGTATGAATCACACCTAAGTCTAGCTTTTAAGTTTTTCCTTTTGGTTTCGGCTCGAGCTACCGCTACATCATATTCATAAGATTTCTCCAACAAATCTATGTAAGCGTAGACATGGTAATATTGTATTTTTGCAAGATTTTTACTCAGAATCACTTCACAACAATGACAAAACACTCCAACGATTCACTAACGATCCTAAAAAAGTAGCGTCCCATCAACTTTTACGTTTGACAACGGTAACGTTCCAGCTACGATCGCGATGCGTCTCAACTTGCTGTCAAATTTTTAGCGCGATACGAAATGGTCAAAAAGTTGAGATATGGCAGCGGTTCAATTGCGATTTAGTTGAAAAAAAATAGCGCGATTGCCCCCCAGGCGTACACCAAGCGTAAAATGACGATTACACGTCTATGAAGCTACGGGTCCGCGGACAGTAGGCCTAACTCATTTTTCCTGGGACATGTTTGCAAAGCAGGCTCACGCAGAACTCCACGCATCAAGGTATTGTGATATCGCAGGTTATGTATGAGAAACTGCCTTTATTAATTAGTGGGTTGATCAGACAAATATACTTTTAAAGGGTTAGGCTTTAGTATAAGATTTGAATTTGATTGAAGAAAAAGGGGTTGGTTTTCGAGGTCCGTACCCATAGCATAGCATAGTCGCCCTTATAATGTTCCCACTGTTGGGACTTAGGCCTACTCTCTAAGAGAGGGAATGGGCCAGTACGGATTGGTGAATGTCACATGTCCTTCGAATTTTTGGTTCTAGGACATGCCGGTTTCCTCACAATGTTTTTCTTCACCGTTTTGCGAGCAGTGGTGATGAAATAAATTAGACAAAGTATTACGCCTGGCTGGGTTTGAACCTGCGACCTACAACTCGTAAGTCGGGGCCGTTACCACTCTGCCACCACTGCTCGCGGTCCGTACCCACCGGGATCCTATTACTAAGCCTCCGCTGTCTGTCTGTCCATCTGTCGGTGTATTTCATAAACCGTAAGAGGTAGAGAGTGGCAGTTTTCACAGAATGTGTATTTCTGTTACCGTTACAAGAATAAATGATAATAAAATAGTTAATAATTAAAGGAGGTTCCCACACAAGAAACGTTATTTTATCGGCGGTTGTTGTTCGATTTTAATATTTTAGTATGACCCCCTTTGTGTGCGACGCTGCCTCGCACTTGCCTCCGTTTTTTTAAGTCCATAAATTCTTTGACACTATAATAGCATTTTTCTAAAAGTAAACGCTTCAGTCTATGTTTAAAAATACTTATGTTTTTGTAGACCTTATACTAACGGGTAGCCTGTTATAAATTTGTTATCTGAGGTAACTTCGTGACGAAGACGCACGAGTAGTTTTATTCAACAAAAGCACGTAAAAGTCTGACGGGAGTGTCAGACTTTTACGTCTCATCTTGATGATGTCCTTCTCAAAAAAAGGTAACTGTGACAAACTTACCATCCAAAATCTTCTGCTCGACTGGTCCAGCGCCCTTAGCCCATAAGTCACACAGATACTTGAGAATGTACTTGGTGGACTCAGTCTTGCCGGCACCTGATTCTCCGGAGACTATGATGGATTGAGACTGCTTGAGGGACTTCATGTCACGGAAGGCTTTGTCGGCTGTAAAGTAATAATTAACGTATTAGATGAGTTATTTCGTTTGTCACGATATTTGTGGGATGGGTTTCTGTGGGAGTGGATATGGTTAGGCCAAAAAACACGTTCAATTTGACATCTAACGCAGTTGTTTTATAATCTAGCTAGTCAAGTAGTAGTATAGATTTAAATTGACTAGCTATTAATCCATACTAATATTACTTATAAAGAGGAAAGATTTTTGTTACTTTTGTTGGTAAAACTCAAAAACCACAAGACCGAATTTAAAAAATTATTTTACGAGAAGAATCCTACTTTATTACTGAGGGATATAGTAGGCTATATATTTTCGACTTTCACGCAGGCGAAATCGCTGGTAGAAGCGTCAAACGTCGTTGTAAAACTTAAAAAACAAAAAACAATTCCAAAGGGTACAAGTCAAGAAATTAGAAGTAGAGTATACTAATATTATGATTTCACAGGGCCCTCCTGCCCCCCTTGCCAAGTTACAAGCGTTTCGTTTCAATTCTCTTTTTTCTTATCGCCCTGAGTCGGCCACGCCTCCTATTCGTTTGTTCTGACCACGTGACTGAGCGGATCAGAGGCGTGGCCGACTTGAGGCGATCGACGAAAAGAATATCGAAACGAAACGGTTGTAACTTGGCTAGGGGGGGGGGCTTAAATTAAGGGCACCCAACCTAACTCAGGACTTAGGATTTCACTTATTTTTAGCCCAGTTTTGTACTCGTAAACAGTTAACTGAAAGTAGTCTAGTTTATCTGTCTAAAATGTATACTACTGAATCGTTCAGTGACTAGGCTGCATAAAAATTTCGAAGTGAAAATATAATAGGTAGTTCCATTTTTTATAATTTTACGCGTATTCATTTAAAGTGACGTAATCCAAAAATGTTTTAAAACGGTAAATCCCTCGGAAGAAATACAGAATTTATAGTTTATAATTCCGGAAACATCTAGAGTTTTCAATGTTGTCATTAAAGGAAAATAGATGACTAAATGATTCTTGTGAACAACAAAACTAGGTTCTGCCGTCTTTAAGTTACATAGCCATCGAGTTAGTTCGTCACGACGGGAAATTAGAGTGAATAATACATTAGAAGTATCTTACTTTCTTTAAATTTCTTTCTTTCTTTAAACTACCGTCAGGCAATTGCTACGTAGTTGTCTGGCATTATGCTGAACTGGACATATCTATGTCCAGTTCAGCATAATGATATTGTTTTTATCTAAATTTCTATGTACATTTATATAAAAGCTGAGTTGTTTCTTCATTGTGTGTATATGTGATAAATAAACGTGTTTCTTTCTTTCTTTAAATTAAACCTTACAATTTGTTTGGAAAGTTGTCTCAAGGTAAAAAGCGGATGAATCTCCAATTGGGACAAATTGATCAAAAATGGACATCCTAACGGAGGATTCACCCATCGTAAACTGTTAGCTGAATGGATGTAAGCTTACTTTGAGATCCAGTTATCTAGATGGGCAAAAAAATAATGGATGGTATTTCCCATAAATAAATGGAAGCCTACTTTTATGTATGGGAATGGAGTACCGTTTCTATGGAATTAAAAGAAACACAAACTAAAGTGTTTGAAAAAAAAGTAAGTCGATTTTTTTCGTTTAGCTTTGTAGCCCGTGATGGTCAAAAACTAAAACAGTTTCTCATAGGTCCAACCTATTATAATTATTATTTGTAAGTAGTTCCTGGATAATGACGACGCTGTTGGCGCAGTGGTTGAGGGATTGGCTGCTGCACTGTGTTTCGCGGGTTCGATTCCCGCACGAAACGAAATATTTGTATGGCCTAAGACTACTTGTTTCGGGTCTGGGTGTTAGTTGACATGTTTGTGAAGTTATCTTCAATACAGAAAAGGAGAAACTGACTGACTGACATATCAACGTACAGCCAAAACTACAGGGACTAGGAACGTGAAATTTTGCACAAGGTTTCCTTTTATGAAGTAAGTGAGCAGTAAGAGAGGATTTTCCAAAATTCACACCCTAAGGGGATGAAACGGGGGTCTAAAGTTTGTATGGAGAAACCTATTTTCAAGCGGGCGAATCCGCTGGCAGAAGCTAGTCTACAATACAGAAGAAGTTTTTTTTTTTATGTAACATATAAAACTCATTGTTTAGTTCTACATATAATCAGCTGTGGTTGAATAATCATCCACAGCCCGACTTCAGCATCTGCCGAAAATATGACTCTCTTTTCTTGTGCTATTGTCTATACACCTGTAGCTAGCCAATAGTCCATACTAATTTACTCTCTTACCGATAGCGAAAACATGGGGTGGCAGTTCTCCCAAAGACTTCCCCTGGTACTTCTTGATGGTGTTCGAAGAGTACATATCCTTGATGTCTTCATAAGGATTGACGGCTAACAGGATATTTGCTACGTATGTCTGTAAATATAAAAGTTTACATTAGTGTTTTGTTTACTTTTGAGTGATGAGTAATTGTGTTTTTATGACGTCACTGGTGATGTCTGTGTGTAATGTGGTCATTGCATTGTATATTTTGTTTTCAATACGTCTATAAAGTTAGGTGTTTCTTAGAGATGAGCCGAATATTTGTTTTATATTCGGCAGAATTTTGAGGTATTCGTATTCGGTCAAATCATTTGGTTAAAATGCCCTAAAATGATGTTAAACACTCTTTAGAGTAAAATAAATTAAAGGAATCCCATATTCTAACAATCATATTGTAATAGGAAAGCTTTACTTATGCATAATGAATGAACATAATATAAAATCAAAAATTTTTGCAATTATTATTTTTTATTTATAATCAAGCAGCGGTATATTGTGATGCAAGAAGACCAAGCTTTCAGCTCCATCTGGCAAAAGCCTATTTCTTTTCTCCTCATACACATTTCCTGCCTCGGAAAACAAACGTTTGCGCAGCAAAACTATGGAACGGGAAACCGAATTATCCGGCAGTATATTCGGTATTCGGTTACTCGGCGTTATTCCACTATTCGGCGCATCTCTAGTGTTTATATAAAAAGAAAATAATCAATAACTGTAATTTTTTATGGGTGGGAAATCATCAAATAACTTTTCTCACTCTGTGCAGAGAGAGTAAGAGACTTTAACTGACTAAAACCTAACAGTGTTTCTTCAGTTGCGCTCCAGGGCTACGGTTCTTTCGAACAGTCCAGAGACGGACGTATCTCAGAAATTAAAAGACAGACGTCTGTAATTTACGTCACCTCAAATGATATAATTATACTTGTTAAGGGCCTATTACACTACGCGATATTCAGCACACGATATTCAGACGGTCTTATTTTTTGTTCCGAGTAAGACCGGTCTAACCCTTATTACACTACGCGACATCGACTAAGACTGGCTGAATATCGAGTAGTGTAATAGGCTCTTTACGGTTGCAAATTATATTTTAATCAACATACAACTTGACATTGACCTATAAAATGCATTAAAAAAAAACCTTAAGAAAGTTTGAATTACGTAGTCTACCGTGGCGCTTTCTTAATGATTTCCCTAAAGAAAGGGATCATTCTAACTCCTGTTCCCGTGTTTATTTATTAATTTAATCTTCATGTACAGTAGTGGTAGGCGGACTGGATGCAACAAGGCAACCTCTACCAGTCAACCACACTAACCATATGTACCATTAGACTTTTTGTATTCCTATTAATAATTTTTTATGTTCATATAGATTGACTTTTATCAATGTATTACGATTATTTTGAAGACATGACCATATTATCATATATTATGACATTTTATTATAAATTTGAATGCGAACATAAGCTGAATATGGTGGAACTGTACCTGTGCAAACATCTTTGTAAACCCATATTATTCAAATAAAATGATTGATTGACTAATAGGTGTGCAATAAATAATTATTCGGTATCGACGGAACACGTCAATTTATTATTAGTTCTTTTCTATTAGTTTTCAGTAGTTAGTTACATCCCTACTAACTACTGAAAACTAATAGAAAAGAACTCACACTGAAATCTAAATAATCTGCGTAAAAGTCATAGGACAAGGAAAACCAACGGAATCAATACTCGTACATAATTTTCCACGGTAAGAATAAGCACCTACGCATAAAATATTTTCAAGGTGATTTCTTCAGGCATTTGAAATGAGTCATAGCAGGTAGGTTATTACTTACATAAATCTTATTTTTCTTGTATCGTGTGAGAATGTTGTTCAGCAGTGTGGATTCGTTGAGGAACATCAGCTCACCTGGAAATAAAACGTTTGGTTAGCATAGCATACACAGCCATTTAATGTTCCCATTGCTGGGATTCGGGCCTCTGCTAGGAGAGGGAATGGGCCGTAGTCCACCACGCGAGCCCAGTGCGTGTTGGCAGATGTAACGTATCTTAGAATGTTTAGCTCTAGGACGTGCCGGTCACCTCCTGAAGTTTTTCTGCGCCGTTTTGAGAGCAATGGTGATGAAATAAATTACACAAAGTAATGCGCTTGGCTGGGTTTGAATCCACGCCCTACAGCTCGTAAGTCGGGGCCGTAACAACTGGGCCAACACTATTAACCAAAGTTTTGATTAGACAAAGATAATTGATGAAAAACGTAAGGTTCGTTTAGGTGTTGCGATTGAAGACTACTGTTAGAATAACACTTGGTAGTAAGAACAATGGGATTTCATATAGGCAATGACGTACTTCTATACCTAGATCAACCAAAACCAATCAGCCTAGCTATTTTAAGTGGCGACACAAGGTGACCATTTGGGGGCGCTACCCTTAGCATCTCTCTCTGTTTTTTGTCGTGAGACACGGACTAGATTTATTATGGCTAGCTAGTTCAATTTGTATAAATATTTATTAATTTAAACAAATATATATTGTTGAGTATGTATTGTTGCACTCTTACATCTGGCTACGGTCATCACCTCATTGCAAGAAAAATAAAAGGGGACAGTCAGAATATCTTTCATCTGCGTCCCCAAAACATTTATCTATATGGTATATAAAATAAATAAACCATAGCGTTAGCCAGCAAAGGTTACCCTCGACAAGTTCTGTTCATTTAACTTCGTATTGAAGACGACCTCGTGACCCGAAAAGTCGATGACTGGATGTCGTGCTCGTGACCAATGATATATACGAAGTTAATGAATTGAGAATATTACGAAAGGAAATAAAGCTATCGTTGCATCAAATAAAAGCCTCCCACTAACCTAAAACGGTCCGTATGGTGTTCGGACGTGTTCCGTATGGTGTTCGGACGTAAAGAATAACACCATCCCATTTCTTCCCGTGGGTGTCGTAAGAGGCGACTAAGGGACATACCAGAGAATGGGCAGCAGCATTCTTTGTGAATTCCAACAACTAAACTGCGATCGCCAACCCGCATGCCAAGCGTGGCGATTATGGCAAATCCCCCCAATGATGATAAGCACAACCAAAAAATGGCCCCTAGTGCCCGGCAGCCCGTCTACCCTTGACTCCGGTAGCGGTCAAGGTTACGGCGAGGCAAGGGGTGCGAAGAATCTCCGGATGGGATCCGGCTACCCCTTTAGACAACGACGACTGGACCTGGCAACATATAACACGCGTACACTCCGGTCCGACGAGAAGATCACCGAACTTGAGGAAGAATTGAGCAGGTTACGATGGAGTATTGTGGGATTATCTGAAGTCCGAAGACAGGGGGAGGACACGATAATTCTCAAATCCGGTAACCTGCTTTATTTCCGGGAGGGTGACCAGCAATCCCAGGGTGGTGTCGGGTTTATCGTCCACAGGTCCCTTGTGAACAATGTGGTGAGGATCGAGAGTGTGTCGACCAGGGTAGCGTATCTTATACTCAGAATATCATCAAGATATTCGCTGAAGGTCATACAGGTTTACGCCCCGACCTCGACACACCCCGACGACGAAGTAGAGTCCATGTATGAGGATATATCCAGAGCCATGCATGGTTCTAAGACTCACTTCACCGTGGTCATGGGGGACTTTAACGCGAAACTGGGTAAACGAGACGGTGATGAGCTGCGAGTGGGGCAATTTGGATTTGGACATCGGAACCGCCGGGGACACCTATTGGCTAGTTTTATGGAGAGGGAGGGCCTCTATATGATGAACTCCTTCTTCAAAAAACGTGACCGTAGGAAGTGGACCTGGCAAAGCCCTGATGGTGCGACCAGAAATGAGATTGACTTCATCATGTCGACGAAGAAGCAAATATTCAATGATGTCTCTGTGATCAACGCGGTGAAAACTGGAAGTGATCACCGCATGGTAAGAGGCACATTGAATATCAATATCAAGCTTGAAAGATCTCGACTGATGAGGTCTACGCTCCGTCCAGCACAGATCCAGATTCAAAACTCCGAGAGCTTTCAGCTCGAACTTCACAATCGTTTCGAGTGCCTAGGTGGCTCTGTGGACGAATACAACGATGGGTTCGTGGAAACTGTCCATACGGTCGGGTCTAAGTTTTTTAAGACTCGTCGTACAAGGAAGAAAAGGCTCTCTGATCAAACTCTCGAACTCATGAAAGAGAGGCGTGAGATGATTCTGCAGTCTTCAGACGATGCGTGCATCTACCGGCAGCTCAATAGACGGATCTCAAAGTCCTTAAAACGCGATCTCCGCCTCTTTAATACCGAAAGGATTAAGGATGCGTTTGAGCGGAATAAGGGCTCCAAGGTTTTTGCAAGGGATCTGTCTATAGGGCAGAGCCAGCTCACGAAACTGAAGACCGACGATGGCAGAGTCATATCCGCCAAATCGGAGCTTCTGGGAGAGATCGAGGCATTCTATGGACAGCTGTACACATCTATCACAAAACCCACAACGAATCTAGCAAACGACCCAAGAGCTAGATTAACCCGGCACTATACCGAAGATATCCCGGACGTCAGCCTGTACGAGATTAGGGTGGCTCTGAAGCAGCTTAAAAACAACAAGGCGTCGGGTGACGACGGAATTACAGCCGAACTCCTGAAGGCGGGTGGAAAACCGGTCCTAAGGGCCCTTCAGAGGTTGTTCGATTCCGTCATACTTGAGGGAAAGACGCCACAGGCATGGAGCAGAGGTGTGGTGGTACTTTTCTTTAAGAAGGGCGACAATGCCCTGCTTAAGAATTACAGGCCCATCTCTCTTCTGAGCCATGTCTACAAGCTGTTTTCCAGAGTCATCATGAATCGTCTCGCGCGCAGGTTCGACGACTTCCAGCCTCCCGAACAAGCCGGTTTCCGAAAAGGTTTCAGCACCGTAGACCACATACATACGCTCCGGCAGGTTATACAGAAGACAGAGGAGTATAACTTGCCTCTATGCTTAGCGTTCGTGGACTACGAAAAAGCTTTTGATTCGATCGAGACTTGGGCTGTACTGCAGTCTCTCCAACGGTGCCAGATTGACTATCGGTACATCGAAGTGCTGAAGTGTTTGTACGAAAACGCCACAATGTCAGTCCGACTTCAGGACCAGACCTCGAAACCTATCCTTCTGCAGCGGGGCGTGAGGCAGGGAGATGTCATCTCTCCGAAACTGTTCACGGCTGCAATGGAGGATGTCTTCAAGGTTCTGGACTGGAGTGGACTAGGCATTAATGTCAATGGCGAGTACATCACTCACCTTCGGTTTGCCGATGATATAGTAGTCATGGCTGAAACTACGGAGGAGCTCAGTACAATGCTCGATGACCTTAGTAGAGCTTCTAAAAGAGTGGGTCTTAAAATGAACATGGATAAAACCAAAGTCATGGTAAATAACCATGTAGCACCCACTCTGATCAAGATCGGAGACTCTGCACTCGAAGTTGTAGACGATTACGTTTACCTGGGACAGACAATCCATTTGGGTAGGTCTAACTTTGAGAAAGAAGTCAATCGTCGAATCCGACTCGGCTGGGCAGCGTTCGGGAAGCTGCGCGGTATCTTCTCGTCCAACATACCACAGTGTCTCAAGACGAAAGTCTATGACCAGTGCGTGTTGCCAGTGATGACATATGGCTCTGAAACATGGTCGCTTACAATGGGCCTCATCAGAAGGCTTACAGTCACCCAAAGAGCAATGGAAAGGGCTATGCTCGGAGTTTCCTTGCGTGATCGCATAAAGAATGAAGATATCCGCAGGAGAACCAAGGTCGCCGACATAGCCCGAAGAATCGCCAAACTTAAGTGGCAGTGGGCAGGGCACATTGCTCGTAGAACGGATGGCCGATGGGGCCGAAAGGTTCTAGAGTGGCGACCGCGCACCGGAAGACGCAGCGTTGGAAGGCCTCCTACAAGGTGGACCGACGACCTGGTGAGGGTCGCGGGAGTGCGGTGGATGCGAGAAGCACAGGATCGGTCATTGTGGCGACGCTTGGGGGAGGCCTATGTCCAGCAGTGGACGTCTTTCGGCTGAAATGATGATGAACCTAAAAGGTAAAATTGATTTTTTTTTTATACAGGGTGTAATGGAAGAGAGTGATCATTTTTAAATACTGCTTCTGTGCATAAAAAATAACAAACAACTTTCTTCCAGAGCGCGGTCAATGAGGGTTTACAGCAAAATTTACACCACTATTTGGTGCCACTTAGCAGAGGTCTTCTAGTTGAAAACATAATTCATGACGTTGACGTCAATTTTATTAATGTCATTAACATAAGCTTTTCGACAGGTTCCTGAACCTGACGAATCAGTACTGCCACCTGGTGAAAGTAATTTTAGAAAACCTCATTACGAAAAAAAATTACGTCTGAAATTCTAAGTTTGAACAGCTCGGGCCCTACCACGAGCTCTTAACGCGATCCATTTTACGACCTAAACTGCACTGTTAAAGAGATGAAGCTATCCTCCATCCCTCTTTCCATTTCTCATTTTTTCATTTCTCTCTTTCTCGCTCGTACAACTGACATTTTATCATGTCACTTTAAGGCAATTTTATTTTTGGTACCAATAAATATGAGTATATGGTTTTCTAGAATAAAATTCTAGATCATTTCTACACATTGGTCCATTTTGTCATTTTTAGAAGGTAAGTTCTGAAAGAACTATCCTCTGAAACAAATAGAATTTGTTTTTTTAATTGAGATGCTGTTAAAAGATTTGCATTTCAAAAAGCAAATCTTTTAACAGCATCTCAATGTATTATCGTAAAAGACATTAAGATTCCTGTTATTAACTACAAGCAGGGAACATGATTATTATAAGACCATGAGAAAAATAATTCTAAACTAGTTCGAAACAGGTTCGATTCTATTCCAGGAGCTATTAGATTGCAGGGATCGATTTCTATGGCTCATCGGACTTAATAGCTTTAACTCGTAAGATAATTACGTCAATTAATTCTTGTCAGTAAAAACGTAAGATGCGGTCTTGGATGACGGATGTTGCATTCGTTTTAAATGTAGTTAGTGATCATACTCCGTATGGGGTCTGCGTAAAAAATGTGGCAGGAATGATATGGGATTATATTTTACTCAATTTTCATAAAGTGAATGCAAAGAAGAAGATGAATGCGAGAGTCGAGTAAATTCTACGCTTCTATGCTTATTTAAAATGTAATGTTTGATTAATTTGTTAATAGGCCAGTCAATATCAACACAAAAAAGGACAAACAACGCAAACACGCATGTAACTACATTTTTTTTAAATGTTGTTAGGTTCCTTGAGAGTAGTTAACACCCAAGTTTGCAACCCTGAAAACCCTGTTTGGAACCGTGAAAACACACAATAAAATGCCTAAATTTGACAAGCTGTATCTGTACAACTAATGGACCTGGAGTGCTGGGGTTAATCTTAAATTGTAGTAAAATGTAAGATAGCTTTATTAAATTATAAGCAAACATACTTGAAAAACGCTTCCTTAGGGTAGCTTTTACGAAAAAACTGAAACAATTGCTAAAATTTCGCAGTTTTTCGAGCACCCACAGGGTTTACAGGGTTGCAAACTTGGGTGTAAACTACTCTCAAGGAACCTAACAACATATAAAACAAATCGTAGATACATGCGCGTTTGCGATGTTTGATGTCGATTTTGACTGGCCTGGCCCGCAGACTACCTCCTTCAATATTTTAAGTTCTTACGATCCATCCTAAGGTTGTCTCGTAGATATCGCTGTTAGCGATAAGACCGCCGCTACAGATTTAAGTGTTTATAAGTTGTGTTACATTTTTTGGTGTACACTGTATAATAAAGTTTATTCTGTTCTATTCTAAATTCAACTTTTCACTTTAACTTTTTATATGCATCGATGACTATTGGATGGCACAGCATAAAACAACTCTATCTATAATGTGTTTACTGGTACACAGGTTGTCTATGAGAGGGGTTATGCTGTGCGGTTATCCACAACATTGTGTCTTTTGCAGCTACTGGGTAGTAATACAGGTGTACTGCAAGTTTAATTACAATCAGTTCGCAAACGGCTGCAATAGGAAAGGATTTCTTCGCATGCGGTGAAAAATTGCTAACCGCACGAGAACTCTAGGGTTTTTATAGTGTTGTTTGTTTACTGAATGTTTTCCTCTCTTTGCTGTTTCCTTTCTACATTCGGTTTACAGCGGTATGTAAAGCATCCTATTAAAGAATTTTTGTGCATTGTTTCAATTTCAAAGCCATTTTATTTACCCGTCAGTGTCGACGAATCATTTGCATTAGCTGCTTAAGTGAATAACCAGCTTCAATGCATGTTTCTATTACTTTGATGGTTAAGAAAAGGTCATAGCAGTCATCATCATTATCCTCACTTGATTCCAGTATAATGTAATGTTGTCATTTTGTTCATCGTCATACATGCATTTTTTATTTACTGATCTTTGTCCTTTAATTTGTGTGTTATCGGACAAAAGAATCAAAGGATTAAAAGTACAATAACACATAGAACATCCAACGTTATCACGTTTTAGTTTTAGCTATCTTTTGCACGATGAGTCACCTAATTTGTGTCACTGTTCAGCGATTTTAGTACGTCATTCGGTTATTAACTCATTATCATTGTAGTCTTTGTTACGGGTTTTGCAGTCTGCCCACACGTAGCTATTTATTTATTTAGGTGTTGCGCGCTGATCCGAGATGTAGCTACTTGCGGTTTTAGCTCCTTCTAATTTTTCATTGTTTATCATTTACAGTGTGTGTTTCTGTACTTCTTCGTCAATGTGTCAACAATTTAATCATTAAATATTTTGTAGAATCAAATATCCGAACTATTTTATACATTGATCCGACTTTTGACATCTCCTTTTACGTCACCCACAGAACTTTTTGTTTTACGTGGGAAATCGTAGGAGCGAGAGGGACTCAGACTATCACTGACTAAAACCCACAGTGTTCCTTCAGTTGCTCTTTTTAGCGAAGGCTACGGTAATTCCTTCGAAAACCGCAGCTCTGAAAGGCGTTGGCCTTAACTGGGCCCGTTAATTTTGCTGGCATCTCTTTGAGGCACGCGTGCAATGGAATACAGATTATTACGGCCAACAAAAATACAAAAAGCTATACTCACAGTTATCATCAACATCTTTCCCAGGATCTCCAGCGGGGAATATATCTTCGAAGTTGCAGACTCTCTTGGGGTACTTATTGTCCACAGGGAAGACGTCTGCCTCCTCCCCCATGAGCTCGTGCAGTCGAGCGAGAATGAACCCCTCGTTGGGGTCCCGCACCCAGACCAGTTGCTTATCCATCGTCATTGTTTACTGGAAAAGAGAAAAGCAGATGTTAAAGTTGTAACTTTTAAAATTATAGCTCGTAACGTGGACTTTTTGTTAGGGAGTTGTAGATACCAGCTAGCAGCTATAGCACGAGTTTGATTTAAAATTGGTGGGATTACTATTGTAATATCCATCCAATCATACGATGAAGAAAAAAATGAATTTTTTGATAGTATAACATGTAATAATACTATAGAGTATAGTCTACAACAACAGATGGATGGATTGCGTGAAGAGTGATATGAAAGAAAAGGAAGTTAGTGATAGAATGACGAGTGACAGGGCAGAATGGAAGAAAAAAAGTTTTGCGCCGACCCCAAATAACACGGGACAAGGGCAGGAAGATGATGATGATGATGATGATGATGAGAGTATAGTCTACAACCTACTGAGCTTACACAGGATAGAAAGACAGAGGGTACATTTAGCTGAATACTTTATATAAAAATGAATAATAATACTCTTGGAATCGAATAAACAAGTATACAAATAGTATCTAATCATTATTTCAGCATTGGGTGGTCACGTTGATTTACGACTGTTTTCCAATTAAAAGGAAGAAATGCAGGTAAATATTTAAGATTATCATGATCCTCGTACTATTAATATAGCTTTTATTTATAATTTGCTATCAGCGGCGAGTCAAACGCGATATTGCAATGACTAACGTCACTAGTTTCCCAGTAAGCATTGGATACAATGGATTAAATACATTATTCATTAGCTAGGTTTATATTTTTTTGTTGTTACAGCTTTTTTTAAGCCTCTATCAAGTTTTTTTGATTTTTGATTGATCAGGCATTTGTGCCAGGCCCTGTCCCTGACCCTGTTTAACACCACCCGGGAGCAACGTAGAGGGATGCTAAGAGTGTTCTCTAAGCTAATGGAAAATAGGCTGTTTTACTTAAATGTACATAATTTAATCGTCTATAGTCTCATCTCAAATCACGAGACAATATCAATATTTATCTCATTCTTTTCGCAAATGAGAACTACAAGTCTGTCAAGGATCTTTATTCCGCATATCACACAAAGAAACCCTCATAAAATATTAATTAACCAACTTCATAATTGACAGAGCAACTGCAACTTGTGCATTCATAACACAAGCGCACTCCCATAACGCACTAATTATAGCTGGCAGTAGGAAGCATTTAGACAGACACGATAACATCAATTACATAACTAAACATGATGCTGTACATCATAATTGCTTTAATTCCTTGAACATAAACCATAACGTTAACTAAGAATATCATTAACTCACTTTCGGAACAGCAACGCGTATATACTGTAACACTTTCATATACACAGTGTTACGTAATTGGGTTTATAGTAAAAAAAAATAACAATGGTTGCGCAGTTGTTCCGGTGGATGACGCCCAGAGCCCCGGAAGCAAAAAATTGTTCAATCTACCACAATATTTAAATAGAGTATTGAAACGACCGAAAATAACCTACCACGCTCGTGTAGTACGTGGTTGCTTAAATACTACAGGTTTTTCAAAAAAATTACAGAAATAACAAAGAATCCCGAAAACAAGAAGACTAATCTCTCAACCTACACATATTATTTTACATATAAAAATAAATATTGATGATTAAATATCTTCAAGGGCTAAAATTATGATACATACAAAAATTCATAACGATACTAAGACTAAAATAAGTAATACTAACGCAGACAAGGTAAATAATATGCAACAAATGAAAGAGTACAAAGTCAAAAAACCTAAGTGCTGTCGGAGGAAAGAACCGAGATGTTTTAACCGTTACGATGAGAAAAAAGTCCAGAAATTATGATGACACTGATCTGGCATGCAATAGGCTTTACAACGGTGAAAGGATTATACGAATCGGTCGAGTAACTTTTGAGATTAGTTCAACGGAACCGAATTACTCAAGACTTTTTTATAATGTATATTTTGTTTACTCTAAATGTTCAATTGCAACTGAGGAACTGCAAACATTCGATTTCACGCTTAGCGTTCAAGTTAAAGAAATACTTACGGAAGATTGAGGGACTTGGCTTGAAAATGTACACTGATCTTATGAATGTAATTTTGCAATAACTATCTATCATAAATAACATCACCATTCGATTTCACAGAGTTGCAAAGGCTCTGATGCTCATGAAAGATTAAAGCACTGGGTACTGATACCAAATCCAGACCAAGTGCTTGCTTTTTGACGGTCAAAGATACCAGAAGTAGAGCAAAGAACTGTGAAATCTCAATCATTTTAAAATTTATTTATTTATTTAAAACTTGGCTTCATGTTATTATTCTTCACAATGTAACGGAACAAACACATTTAAAACGAAATCGTATTACTGTGACGTGTACCAAGCTGGATAAGTTTCGGAAGAGTTAAAAATTTTAACCTTATGTACATCAAAGAGAGAAGAATTTAATAGGTCAGTAACAGTTGGATTTGTACACGGTGAAAGTTAGATAAAATTAATCCAGCTTATCGGAAATGATGAAATAGATATTGGAAATGATGTTTTATGTCAAAACTGAAGGGGAATAACCAAAGAGTTTCTATTGCAAGAACATAAGAACTCTATTTAGTTCCAAAGCAGTAGTTTAACGGAAGATTACACTTAAGAAAAATTGCATGTTGCGAAGGACTTAATGACGAAGGTGACTGGGGAGCTAATGGCTGTGAGTTATTTATATATTGAGTTAACTGGGACTTGGATCGGACGTGTTTTTATATTAGATAGATTGTTTTTTTTTTCTATAAGATGTAATAAGAATGTAATTGATGTGTTACCTGCAACAACCCACAAGACAAAAACAACTAAAAATCCATTAAAAAAAAATACAAACTTCCTTTTGGCGCAAAACATATCGTCAGATGGTCAGAATAGAGGCTAAAATTCTAGTTTCAATGATATCCAATCTATCAACTCTAAACACACACTTTACATAAGTCGTTTAGTTAAGAGAGAAATGAGGAACTAAGCTGGTGAACAATAGAATATGATGATGAATGATAATACATATTTTTTCGTAGACCTAGTACGCGACTGCACGAGCATACTTTATGTCACGCATGTCGGTGGAGTGATCAATAGACATAATTTATCACAATCAGCCACGTATATACTTGTAGTTTTGAAGGAAAAAGAGATAAAAGAAGCAGCTGAATGAGAGAAGCTGAGGATCGAGGTGAATTACGTGTTATTATTAGGGACATATGCCATGCAAGACCCTGTCAAATAAGACAAAGAGAAATTCAGCTTCAATAAACTGCTAAGTGAGCTAGTCTTTTCTTAGAAACAGGAAAATTAAACCAGATTGCTATTACCAACCTTCAATAAAAACAAGTAAAGATAGCAATAATCTTTGTGGGAGATACGATCTATATTTATCAAAATTATGGAACAGTGATAGAACCAGTTTTTCCTTGATGTAAAAGCAAATTCTAGATAAGTTATGCGCCAATTTTACAATTATTATTGATTTTGTAGACCACTACTCTACATGTTTCCTCAATTGGGTAATTGAGGAAATATGTAGAGTAGTGGTACACAGATGGACTTAATGCAACATGACATTCTCTAACAGTTAACCTTTGGGTTCTAAGGGACTAAGCTGTAGTAGAATTGTACAATAAATAAATAATAGATATTTAAGATACGAGTAGAATGAAGGTTCTAACTATCTCCTAATTTTAATAATCAGGTGTATTGTTCATTTTCACTATGCATTAAAACGCAGGAATGTTTTATATCTAAAACCGGGAAGTCTGTGAAGTACGTGAAAGTTTTAACATCAACAAAATATACGCAAAAGAGGAACATTCTATAATATTAGTTACAATTACCGAAAAAGACGAACAAAATATCTCACAGAAAAGTGAAACTGAATCTTTATTTGGACATTGGATTTCTTTACGTAAAAACCGCAGCCGTTCCGTCTGAGGCTGAGAAAATTATTCAAAACCATTAGAAGAAAAGCGCAAAACGTATGAATAAGCACAATGTGATAGCGTAAATAAACGGATGCAAATTATGCAGCCCAACGAGACAAAACGAACAAGAAAAGCGTACGAAAGCGTGATTTTGACTGTCACGGGAGAGAATCGAGGTCAAACCATGGTTTGGTACGAGAGATTTGTAGAAACAGCCTCATAGAACTTTGGAATCTCTAACGAGTTAACTATGCAGGTGCAAACACAGTGATCTATTGTAATGAATATTTGACGCACATTGCCGATTTTTCTTTTCTTAATACAAACACGTATTGATTATATCGTATCATGGAAAAATGAACTAAACAATGATAAAATTTTAAAGGTTGTTAAGAATAAAGTTTATCAACCTACTAACCTTAGTTGCACATGAATACAGAATTCCGTAGCGAGGAAAAACACTCACTCAACCACATGAACAAAACGTAAAAAATTATGCGGGTACTGAAATAAAACAGCAACTTCGTACACTTGAAAACGAAAACTACCACAATCCAAACAAAATTTTCTTCGACTTTACAAAAGGTTTCGTTAATCTTATCGAGTTGATATCTAACAATATCTGCTGTTGCGATACGTGGTAACATGTAAGCGACTTCAATTAATTCAATGATCATTGTATTATACTAATCGTCGGTAAGATATTATAACTGTAGAATTATATTGTTCACGTTTATAGAAAGTTGAAAGATTTCCATGTTCGTTTGTACTTCTAAAGTTCTTGAAAGGTGGCTGCATGTTTCCAAGGTCCCCGTTATTAATATTGTCTGTAGTGACTCATACATAGACATATACACATCTGTTTTAACACTTGTAATCAATAGAACAGACGTTTGGGTCAAACATGTTCAATAAGTTTGATTTCTTCACCGATGTCTGTTTATTTTCAACGTCACAACTTCACGAGTTAATTAATTATTTGTCATGGTTGTTATTCAGTAACATCTTCGTTAGTTCATTACTCATTTGTCACGTGTTAAAGTTTTCAAGTTTGTCCAGACATTCTCATCTACAGAATTCCTTTGAGGTTCACGGTTCAGTGCTGTGACAAGTTTGGTTTTTCCATTAAATTTTTGCTTGCATTCAGTTCACACATTTCAATGTGACAATACAGTTACGCATTGTGTATACCATTGTCAATTGGGTATTGTACAAACAATAATGTCCGAAATCTCCCGTCGTTCTGTAGTACAAGACGTAAAATGATGTGAATCGTACATTGTTCTGCCAACAATGACCCGAATGCAGAATCGCGTTGCATGTTCACATGAACTGATAATTATCTCGCTTTACCCTTGATACTTTAAACCTATAATAATTGGAGCTAACTGAACTCGTAATAAGCTTTAATTGTTATCTCACACACAGTTATAATGCGTTTGAAATCTTATACTTATAATTGAATCAGATCCGAAGGTCGTTGATCTAAATTATAACGCACTGATTAACAACAGCAGAACTAACCTTTTGTAAAGGTTTCACATCCATTAACCTTATTGTTCGGCATAATTTCTTCAAGGGGCACTTTCGTCTTCCTTTTTACCATTAAACCATTTTCATTTGAACCATTAACGTTCAAATAATTTGAATCTCGTGCCTAAACGAAACACAAGTGATGGATGATTTACCGCTACACTAAGAATTCTTCATACGCAACATAAAACCAGACAGCAATGAGTTCACCCAAAACTTAAAAAAACAAACAAAGCATATCTAAGCGACGAGATTTGCGAAAACGCTTATCGTCACCATATCTGTGGCGTCGGGTCGAACACCTTATTAGGCTGTGTTGTCGACAATTATAGTGAAACCGACAATACTATCAACTATGCCAATAACCTTTCGCATTTACGGATAATTTGTAGTATAATTGTTCTCAAAACCAACCTTCGAAGATCTTTTAGAAACCCTTGCTGTTATAATTGCTACCTTACAATATATTGTTACGGTTCAAAACGCCTTGAACTTTCAAGTTCATGGTTGTGATATTTCTGGTCGACCTCGCAACCTCAATTTGTGCCATTTTCAGAAAATTGATCCGGTAGACCGCACCTCCCTACTTTCCTATGTCAACTGCTACTAATGATGTCCAACAGACAGCTATTCCGGGACATATGTGGGGCAAAGTACTAAAGGTTAAGGGAGGGGTTGGTTTCATGTCTTTCTTTGTAAAGCTATAAATACGAGTTAATGTACGACTGCAGAAAACAGCCGAGCATTTGAAGTTGAAGCAACTTTGAATCATCACATTTAAATGGGATTGCGGGATTATTCGAAAGAGTTACTGCTACTAAAGGAACACATTTTGGATTTCGTCAGTTAAAGTCTGTCACTCCCTCTGGGTCCACCAAGAGCGGTTTATTGATTATTTTCCCACAAAAAAAAAAAACAAGGTGTGATCAGTCGAGTGTTTTTTTTTTCTTGCCTGCCCATGTATTAGCAACATTCAAATTCAAGGCAACGTATAATGCAAACCTGATTTGAGAACAGGCTCACTCAATAGGCAAAACATGAACAAGACTGTTTTGAGAACACCAAGTGAAATGAAGTTCTCGAAGTTACATTGGAAATGTGTTCAAGGCATTTTTCGCACGCCAAGTTTCGTATTCGTTGAAAACATTAACTGACTTGGTCAAAACAAAGCACTTTGATACTGCAGTGTTTAAACAAACACAAATAAGCAAACACAATATTGCACGTAGCAGTGGAATCCTGTAATCAATTCAGACTGTTTACTAGAATTTATGAAATCAGACGATATACGACATTTTCCAGGATATGTAAAAAACAGACATAATAGAAGGTACAAAAGATGTCGTGATTTGGATTTAGTGTAGGTAGATTTTAGGTAAGTAATAGACCAAGATCCCAGAGCTGTCAGACATAACTTATTTTCACATGGATGAAACCTTAGGTTCTCAGTAGCGTCTCATGTGCTTTGAATATTTGTGTGCTTGTGGAACTCCTCCTTGGAGCCCCTGGGAAGGTACCACTACCAGGTGATAGGGTGGTAGGGGAGGATATGTATTAAAAAGGTAATTAGAAGCTTTCCTATCCAAGAGAGATCTCGAGTTTTCCATCATCCTTGCTTATAGACAGCAGTAGAAAATAAAAAAAACTCTATTAAGTTTATCGTTCAGATAGCATACACCATAACCGTTATGCTAGTATATGACTAGTAATAATTTCAAAAACAACCGTAATTGCTATTGCATTGTTTACAACTAATATCAATACCAATGACGCATATAAAAAAACTAAGAAAGTAATGGCTACATTCATACATCCATTAAGCTCTTCTGTGTGTGGCACAAATACACATTTTTTTCTTACATTCGTTTATGAAACAGACGTTTCTATAGCATAAAAAAACTACATAAACCTTAATTATGTAAACTTACAGCAAATATAAATCACACAACTGTTAAAAAGTTTTTGACAGATCCTGATGCAAATTCTGGTAGTAGTAATAGTGTCAAAGCAGATGATCACAAAGAAATTGAGAATTGAAGGAAATGATAGCTAAAACAAAAGAACACTAGGATTAAATGATATAACTAAAGTGTTTGATAATATTAGTGCTGACATATACTCGAAAGATACGAGAGACTCATCGATATATGTTTATGCCAACCTGGATCTAATGCTTGGTCGGAGAGAAGTCTAGAAGCATAGGAACATTCCGTAGATATAAACGTTAGTAAACTTAACTTCACTGTTTTTGATATGCCCTATAATTATGCAGCTGTATATTTTTTTACAATTTTATAATTCGAAGACAGGTGACATTAATTCTCCTAGAAAGAGGACGTCTGAGTCTTAGCAGTGGGAACATTAAAAGGCTGATTATGCTTATTTATTATATCTTTTTACACTGTCAAAATGGAGTCTTCTGCTTCGTCATAATTCATAACATTTATGTGGAAATTGTCACGACTGGCTCCTACCGTGACTCAGAGCAGTGCAGAGCTAAATTGCTATTAGCCGACCTCCGGGGTCGGGTTGCGATTTACCCACTACTTATCTCGTGACGAAAATTGATCTGAATTACTTTTGGCAAATTGATGCTTGAAATGATTTGTTTTGCTGTATCTGAGCATGGATTTTTTGGAATGAAAAATAAACCATATTAAAACTTAATTGGACTCCTATTGTACGAAATATTTAGCTGATTGCTGGAGTCTGTCTAAAAAGTCAAACGACTTGGGTAATTATTAGAGTACAATGAAATCTGATGTAGTCAACACTGGTTGAATAATCAAGGTTGATGGTAAAAGGTCTTGATCATTGTTTACTAATAGAACCTTATAAAACGTATCGAATATAAGTATCTTTTTAAATAATTTAAGTAATATTATTAAGGGACTTTTTAACAATAAAAAAATGCAATAGATTTTCGTTTAGTATATATTTCAGTCTCTTTTCTGATATTCTTTATTACAAAAGTTGGATACATTTGCAAAGATATAATAGTGTGAGAGTGTCATAAGTAAGTATAAAGTAATAACATAAATCAGGAATAGAAGGAGAAGTCTGATTTTAAATTTTACTTCGCTTACTGATTGATGGAATAACGGTCATTGACCCTCCTACATTTGTTGATACTCTTAATTTAAAACATGGAAATAAAGACATAAAGCTATCTTCAATCAACATCTATCGTGATCCTTTACATTTTTTAGTACAGTACAAAACAGTTCATTATTTGTTTCTATGGGACCTACGCAGTGATTTTAGGAAAAGGTCAATGTATTTTATTCCACGTTCATTTGGCGCCTTGTATAGCCATCATATCACAATCAATATCTGTTGTAGAACTATCATCATCTCAAGAGACAAGTGAGTGACCACTAAAATTCGCGTTGCCAGTAACAGATGTTTTTATTTCGTTAAAAAATTCCCAAGTCGTGTGACTTTTTAAAACGACTAAAAGGATCATCTTTTTGACTACTAAAGTCAAGAGATCTTAGCTGTGTAACTTTCAAAATAATGTCTTGATTTGAAAGTCTCGTCTTTATTTTCTTCATTTGTATTAAATATACAAACGCGACGAAGAAAATAAAGACCAGACTACAATTAGTAACTCTTTATCTTATCGCTGTCAAGGATAAGAAACAATGAAATTCTCGAAGATATGAGTTTCCATTTTAATCAGTTTAAACCGACACAGACCAACATATTTCAAATTATGTAGACAAGTGGAACAAGCTACCTACTTACATAATAAACAAGATAAAATTGCGTACGAGGAAATGATAGAAAACTTTCGACATTTTAAGACAGTACGGTGGAACAGTGGAAATCATGTCTGCCGACTTGCCGAGATAAAATCGTCCACGCGTGGTTGGAACGATGAACGCGCCGATAGTGACTAGCTCGTAAAGTTGTATTGTGTAGGTGTCAGTAGGTACATTATTGAACACCTGACTTAAAATGTACTAAGCAAACCGGACTTCGTTCAACACCCACAGCAGAAACGGATCCTAAGTGTAGTTAAAATCAAGATATAGGTACGCAGAAACAGAAATAATGCACTCTACAATCAAATTTGCATTAAATACAAAAGAAACGGTCATAGCAGGAAAACTTGGTCACGGTAAGCATAAGAAACTCGGTTTGATAAAATATGACGTAATGCAACGTCACTAACTCTGTGCAAAGTCTAGTTTGCAAGCCAAGGTATAAATGTGTCTGGTTTTAATCTGCTGACGTGAAGCAAGCAACTCCAACATGCGCTATGCAAAACAATTAACACCCAGTCTACAGTGATTTATAGGAGTAGTTCCAAACAGGTAACTTTGGAAACGCAATTTACACGCAAACTGTTGCTAATGCTATAACTACTATTACGAAATAAAATTTAATTTCCATCACGCAAGTCGGTTCGACCATTCCTTGACGTAACGCATAAGTAAAAAAAGTAACGTGCAAACATTAGTCATAGAGTTCCCTCAATGCCAAGGTTGATCCAACGCCGCCGCGACGGTTTTGGTAACGTCTAAAGAAACTGGTTCTACACAAAGTCGGTCACAGTTGGACCTACTGTACCGACAGCTAAGCGGTAAATGTAACGTTCGGAGAATCTTACGTTTATTGCAATCGCTCTTGAGCGGTCACTTAAAACGGTTAAGCATAATATTGGACATCGAAATTGCAGTTTGAACGATGCCTTCGACCACAGATCGCAAGCCCACACAAATGGTAACCCAGACACTGATGTCAATTGAAATGCAAATTACAGAGATCGTGTGGAGAATACTAATATCTGATATTCTGAATATCAGCATCACACTATAGGCGAAAGTCTAACTACATGAGCAAAATGTAATTTGCCTAGATGAATAAAGGAAAGTAGGTTCTATAAATCACATTATGCTGCGTAAAAGCTGATCGATCTTATTCATATATGCTACATTTTCCTCTTATTAAGTAGAAATTCGAAAAGTTTCAAAGTCATCCTGTTATGACGAGAATTTGAATACGGATGACTTGGTCTTGGTAGCAAGTAAAAAGGAAGTTTTGTGCGACATAACAAATGGGATTGTAGCGTGAATAATAATAGAAAAGCAGGTTGCAAATAAAAATGAAATGCATAATTACGCCAGTGCGGACATATTTGAGATACGTGAACTGATACACACAAACAAACCAGTCCACCGGCGGCATGGAACGGATTTAGTATTTCCGCTTGCAATTTTAAATGCGAGATCATTCCTGTTTCGAGGTAGTAATTTATGTAATGAACCTGCTAAGCTAAGGTGCGATTTAAAACAGGATAGAGGATGTTGTATATATTATTATAAACGTAAGAACGCACGAGGTGAGCAGATCAGTTTAAAAAAATGATCACGAAAGATTAAGTTATTATATTTATATAGATCCAACGTAAATTTCACTCTATGGTTTCCGTCTGGAACATGTAGTCTGCTCATCGTCTTCTACTTTACATTTTAATAATTTCCTTAGGCCTACAAGTCAACATCTTTCTGCGCAGGCGTTACAATTAAAGTACCAACTTGTCTTTCCTTTCATTAATGAGACAGTTACGGTAAATCTAATCTGATTGTTACAAAAAGAATGATAGAAAAACACCCGTTTAATGACAAAACCTTCAGGCAAGTTTTCAAGTATTTTTTTTTTTAAACACGTTCAATTTGATTAAATTTTTGTTTGTCATTTAGTCATGATTATTAGTTCCAGTCAGTTGCGATTCCGTACAAATGATGCGGGTACTACGAGTATTTATATTGTGTATAAGTCAAGTGCTTTGACTTCAATCTCTAAATAACTAGAAATCAGAAAATCCGTTATGAAATAATTATATTGTAATGATACAAATAGCTTCAATTAAAATAATATCAGCAGTAACGGTAGTCTTCGTGGTTGCGAAGTGATGACTGATGATGAAATAATGCTGTTGTGATTTGCTACATAGCTGTTATAATGTGAAGGTTCTTTGATTTATCATGATATACAATCAAGAAATATGCTACGCTCTTAAAGTAGAAGGTTAATTAGGACCATGAATCAATTACATAGTAACACTTGTTAAAGAACAAATTTCTGTCGCGTGTGTGACGAAGAGCTATGACAAATATCAAGCCTTTGTTCCAAAACTGTGACTAAAGATGCATTTTCATTAAATTATCAGGACGCAAGTGATTCCCACGAGCAATGACTGTTACTGACAAACGCAGTGACTAGTATAAAATTGCAATGTAAAAATAATGGCTTCTACTTCTTATAGAAGCAAAAGAAAAACATGGAATGAGCTTGAAGTCGGATTGCTTGTCATTACACGTACTATTGCAAAAACTGAGGAAGATATACTGTGTTAAGTATATATAAAGCCAATCTAAGAAAACTAAAAGATATTATTCATAATGCTTTAGTATTTCATACATCAGTTCTAGATCAACATAGCCATTAGCACATGTTATTAAAACTAACAACCAACGTATCAAAGGCAATTGTCAATTGCGAATGTCACCACCAATGAGGTCAAGCTGTATCAATACAGTGCAGGTTAACGAATAAATCAGCTTGGGGCGAGCACAGGGCCATATCAATTGATACCCGACTCCCCTAGTAAAATGACGTGGTCGAATGACGGAAAACTGAATGGCACAGCGCAGTTGAATATAAATAAACTGGGGGGAAGTTTCTGGATGATACTGAAATGGGAAACACGTTTGATCTGGTTTGAATAACTACACAAGGGTAAAGTTTGAACGTGCTTGAGTCTGCAAAGAAAACCAATCAAATGAAATGTTATTCATTTCTGTTAGAGAAAGAGGAAATTTTAAACCAAGATTAATGTTCATGGTAGTGTTAACCTTGTTAGCTTTTTAGAAATTCGGTAAAGTAAAGAAGCGAAAACAATAACCAAGAACAGTTACTTTAATCATGGATACCTACTAAATATAGGAAGTAACGGTACAGAACAGACAAAAAAAACAGAAAACATTATGTAATAGAAATATGATACAACAACATTGTATTCAAAACATGATATAATTTAATAAATAACCAAAACAAAGGAAACTAGGTGACTGGAGTGACTCGGACGTAAAGTCGTATTATCCGCTTTACATTTACTGTATGTACGAGTGTAATGGAAGTAGTACAATACTGCAATTCTCAGTGACGTAACGCAAATTAATTACTCGAATCACGCCAAATCTCAGCTGTTCTGCACGCTACGGTGATTTTAAATATAGGAAACTGTAACGTTGCTCTACAAGAAATTCTTTACCGCTAAGATTTATGAAATACCATTTAACAAAAACAAAATATACTCGAGATAAATTGGACTTTGCACGCGAAACGTGGACCATTTCCGAGAGATGGAAATTACTAAGCTGCAGACGGAACAATGTTTAGTGCAATGGCTAGCAAATGCAGTATTCATTATCATATTGCATATCCTCGATATAAAAGTAACGTTAAAGGCAATTAGTTGCAGTGCAACCTTGCTACAGAATTTCCATTGCGATCGTAAAACGGATATCATCCCGTTAGTGCCAGATAATCAGCTCGGCTGACCGGGGCCCGATACGGTAACGGTAAAAGAGCCTTCGGACAAGATGGCTAACTGAATCGCTGTAGCGTAACGTAGAGAAGCCTTGCAAGAACGATCGATATCGTGTAACGTGGGAATGCTGAATCGTTTGGAGATGTTGCAAGAACCAGACAAAATACGAAAACTGATCATTCAGTAGATACTTTGCTTTAAAATTAACACTTTCTAAACTGTAAGGTCATTTCTATCAAAGATTTACGCAGATGTTGCTTAATCATCGTTCCGAAGTAGCGATAGCCTCGGCGGAGAACTTTACGAGGTGTTTTCAAGAGCTTTCACTACTGATAAGTCTATAAAATTATATTCATGCAATGTGTATGAAATGGAAAGCAATGAGTAAACGGTTTTTATAGACTCCTTATAAAACTTTCAAACTATTGTACAGCTTTACATATCTAAATGATTAACGACGCATATTACGATGGTGACGTGAATTAGAATTGCTGTGCATTTTTCTACAATGAACTGGAAAAAACGTTTTATTTATCTAGTTGAAGAGCCTCTTCGTTTTAATTTATCATCTCAGACATTTATAGAGCGCTTTAAAAGTGTGACTGTGGCCTCATTTGAGGCCATTGACGACGGTTCAGCCAAACCCACTCGACATTGAATTTTGGGATGCAAGTGGGCTTTAGCACTAGCCAAACAATACTTTCTCTTGTTTTAACATTATGCTTATTAGCCATTGTTTAGTACAAAACAATGCCCACGTGCGTGATTATCCCTCTCTGTTGCTCTTGGGGACAAGTTAGTGTTGTCCTATTCGGATATCCGTGTTTCCGCTACTATCGGCGCGTGACCAGACCTTCCGCTGTGGGGTGCTGACACGACCGTGACGGCCAGTCGCAACAGTGCTAATGACTGTGACGTCAACATTTACAGAATTAACGATGTTAATAATATCGTCAACATGCAAAATTTGCCATAATTCCGACATTACCTTAATGATGATGCATTAGGCATCAGGGTGTCTCCGACAATTCAGTCATTACTTCGTTTGGTAATATTGTTCTAATGTTTTGTTGAACTACAGACATACTTTTGTTACGTGTCAATTCCACACTTTGCTTTAATCCATTTGCAAAAAACCAGTAATTTATCATCTGAGCATCCGCAGACTTCCCTATATAAAAGCAATAAATAATTGAAATACCCTACATACCCGAGATTGTCCATTGAAGACTACAGACAGCACAAGCATTATTGTGGTCCAGTCTCCAGACATGTCGTTACAATTCTGATGAATCACTAGCGATTGTCAATTTAGAAACTATCTAAACTGTCACGATTGATTGTGGTTGCTTTCTCTTCAATTCTTCCTCAATTAAATGACAACTATTATTTTGCAAGATTTCGGCAAACACATTAGTGGTGCAATATTTGCAATGTACTTACCAAGCTATTTAGAAACAAATGCAGTCTTGCAAAAACGATCACTCGTTTCACGATATAGATTATCATCAAAGATACTATCCACCGGTCTACCATTATTATCCATCACTTGCTTTACATTACGGCGTATCAAAGGATCCGACGTTCCTTTTCCAATGAATAACAGCAATAACCATTAAGTTATTAGAAATCATCGATTACTGTCACATTTTATCTCGCTTGATTGTCCTTGATAGTCGTTGCACGAGTCTAGAATTCATTAAGTGTTACAGAAATTTCTGTGCTGTTTTTGTAGCCATAAGAATTATTACAGCTTGTTTTCGGTTCATATAATTGCAGTGTTCGAGGTTTGCAATATTAGTATTGTTCTATGTAGTCGCCGGATATAACGACACGATTACGTAAACCGTTCTCAATTCACAATAGGTGCTTGAAAACTTAGTTATCATTTGTAGGGTGGCGTTGGGAACTCGTACTAAGCCTTAGCAACAGATGTGGTTGCAAAGTTAGATCAATATTAGATGACGTCATCAAATAACAGGGTACGAACAGGGGAGCGATTTCCCCTTGACATTAGCTTAAAGGTGAAACGGCAACTTGGGAGGAAGACCCACTAAATATTATATTCAGGCAAGGTAGTTGGCTTATTTGTATCGTAATAAATAACATATGGTGAATAAGTTGTAAATCAGAAATATAAAAGAACAGGGTTTTAGTTTTATGTTAATATAGCCAAAAACCAATATTACTCTTTTGGATTACCAAGAACCACAAGCCTACAAGGTCAGAATGACTTAACTGATAGCATCGACATATATTATATCGGCATTTCTAATTAACTTTTAGATTTAGATAATGTTTTATCACTTTCGCCTAACATTTTACGAGTATTTATAAATGTCGTTGATCTAAAGGTTTAGATCAACGAGAGTTTAGGTTTCTGTAGGTTTTGTTTATTTAGTTCCGTCCGCTGCTATCCAAATTTATCTGGGATACACGCAAGATTTCAGCAATCACCTCATTTGTTACCTTAATCTTTCTTCATATAGTTCTTAGAAAGCTCTGGGTCTTAGGATCCTTACTTCTAATTAGGCTTCATCTCTTTCACTGACAGGTATTCTTTCAGAACCTACCGTCTGATTGTTTTGAAATAACCTATTACCCTTCAAAAGCCGACACTATACAAGTATACAGCCCATCTTTGTAAATATTACGTCAAACTGCAGTTTCATCACTGTCTTTCATTTTAGAGGTCGAGGTAATAGACTGCTATTACCTCGAAGACTGCTTTAACAGTGTTTAAAATAATCTTAAGTATTAAGTAAAACTGTCCTTTGTGTCTCAGTTCACTATTATATTTTCAAGGATTAACGCTAGCACTGGCTGCATTGTCTAATTGCCTTGGGAATATGAACAATTATGTCACTTCTCGTGTGAATATCACGTGTAGATTAAATTAATTCTTGTTATCTTCGTCTCCGGTTCCTTTTACCATGTTAAATACCTGCAAATGAAACTGAAAAACTGTTTCATTCTATTCTGGGTAATCAAGTGAAATTATTAGGCTTAACTGAAGCTAAAAATAGAATTAATCTGTTTATAATGTGTGTAACGTCCATGGCTTCCGCCGATTCTAATTTATGACTGCCAAAGTTTATTCACTCCATTTCTCTATAATTTTAGCTGACTTCGATGACCATTTTTTTGTTTTTTATCAATATGAATTTACTGAAGTTACTACTTAGCTACGCTACAGCAAATATATAATATATATACTTACCCATTATTATTTATAAGGTCACAGATATATAAATACTGTTTTATTTGATCTGGGGATAGGATAGACCACTGATGGTTAGCGATGATACTATGGTCGACGTTGGAGCATTTTTTGCCTAGAGGTTACCTCTTGATTAGATCCCTAGGTTGTAGCTTCAGGAAACACACGACTCCAATAGGGAATCAGGGAGAAGTAATTACAGTCATCAGTAGACGGTCTTATCTTCATTTTGACTAGACATTACTGGGTATATCAACAACACTCTCAAGTTCTAAGTATGTAGGTGATTCCACAAGTTCTGATATGAAACAATTATTGATAAATTATAATCTCGGTTTTAGACGATATTAAGCCTCATTGCAATAATAATTAATACTGTCGTCAAGTTTTTCTCGTATGATAAAACTGATATTACAAGGTTGCGGAATTTAGAAGTCGTATCTATGGTAACCACTCGTAAAACCATCAACAAATATCTAAACGTATGTGGTCGTTTAATGATGAATGAAGGTGAAAAAAGGATGAAGGTGTTGTAGAATAAAAAATATTATTTGGAGAAAGAAGAAAGATATAAGAAAGGAACAATTAATAGACCACTTAGTAACAAATCGACCAAACACTTAGTCCACTGCAGTAGTGCAGAATACTCCTGTTATCTAATCTGAGATTACGTTAGTTATGGACGAACAACCACACCTAGTTTTAACAAATGAAAGGCGAACATTAAAAAAATACAAAATATTTATTACATTTTAATCAATATAAATTAATTAACATTAAACATATTACATTTGGCGTCTGCCGCCGAATGAGATGCCGGATTGCTGGCCCTTGTTGGTGCCGTATTGGAGAGAGATGACGTTCTGTCCGGCTTTCAGCTGCTCATCACTGAACTCACGGACGTTCTTATCGGCCTCCTTCGGCCCAATGGAAGGCTTACCAAAGTTCCCGGCTTTACGTCCCAAAGACTGCAGGCACACGACGACGGAGTAGAGGTTCTGCTTTTCCCACAAATCAATGGTTTGGAAAGTCTCCTGCGCTGGTACTCCCAGCTTCTTCACGGCTTCCAAGAACGCGTTAATGTTCTCCATGCACTTAAACGCCATTGTCGACTGGTTGATCTTCTTCACTGATCCCTCCTGCAGAGAGTTGACGAGTTTACACAGCAGAGTCCCGTCTTTCAGGACTGCGTACAAGTTTTCGGCTGTTCCAGAGGTGTCGGCTGGTTCGCCAGTCAGCTGCTTGATCCATTCAAGGGTCTCGTGAGCGATGTCATCGTTGTATTTGCTGTGGATCCTGGCCTGAGCCTCAGCGTTGATGCCAGCTTTACCCGCACGATATTCGCCCATATTGGATGTTCACTAGTGTACTGACACGTAGCCACTGAACTCCTTATGATAAGCGTCCTTACAGTATCAGGTTGACGATATGTTTGATAGCGATTATCACTGTTCTACGAACGAGGATTGGAGTTTATCACACCGGCGTTATTATCTTGCGACATAAACGATTTATAATTATGATGGCATTTTATACCTGCACGTATTACACGTATGTTTTGGAATGTTAGTGCTTCATGCAGTTAATGATAAGAACTTCCTCTCTTGGTCCATCTATCCAAGTTTTAAATGCAAAGTCCGACATGACTTTTATAACTCCTGAGTGGATCACTTTTATAACTACTGAGCGTACCCTTACACTACCCTAAATAGTTTTGGTTGCCGAAAAGCGATAATTGCAGAAGAAAAAAGCACCTACCTTCTTACACATCAAGGTCAGGTCCGTAATGACTCCGTATTTTGTGGCACTTAGGTATCGATTAGGTGACTTTTACTAATTTCGAAGAAAGATTTTGGTTGGAAACCTCTGGAATTAGTTACTCATTGGTCATACTTATCTTGTTGATAAGTCGTACGTTGGTGTTTGTGGTTAGATATTAAAAGATAGTCTTGTGATAGAAACACAAAATTGTTCAGAAAAATTGGCTATGGTCTTATCATCCAATGATACCTATACTATTACAATTAAATTTTAGTCAAACAGGTGACTAAATCAGGCATCAATGATGTCATTATCATTATACGAATTAGCAACTATTGGAGTTGTGGAAATTCTCGGTAAAGGATTAAAAAAAAAATCGTTCTACTACACATTAGATATACCATACACATACTCAAGATTGTTTGAAGTGAAAACTGGAGCACCACAGGGATCAGTTCTTGGGCCAGTGCTGTATAATATATTTACATCAGATCTGCTCACAATCGATAGCATAACTGTAGCAACTTACGCTGATGATATAGAATACTTATATGTTGACCACAACCCTGAAGTTGCTAGTAAAAGATTACAGAAACAGCTTGATGAGACGAACAAATTACTCTGTAAGTGACGGATACGCGCCAGCGCTACTAATTCTAAACAAATCACGTTTACGCTTAGACAAGAAAACACCCCTCCTGTGAGACTAGGAGCAGAAACCCTTCCACACACAGATTGTGTGAAATATCTTGGCTTCCATTTAGATAGGCGGCTAACATGGAAGCATCACATCAAAAATAAAAGAAATGAGATAAACCACAAGTTTCGTAACCTATATTGGCTAATGGGAAGAAACTCTGTACTCTCTGTGGACAATAAACTACTTATTTACAATTAAGTTCTGAAGTCAATATGGACGTACGGCATTCAGCTAAATGATAAATGATATTTATTATGTAAATAGGTTTAAAAAAACACTTTTACCCGTCAATAAAGCTGTGGGGCGTAGCCAGTAAATCCAACATACTCTCACTGCAAAGAGTTCAAAATAGCATCTTAAGAGCAATACCTACTTAATGCGCCTTGGTATGCTAGAAACGACGAAATCCACGACTATTTATAATATGCCATCAGTGACCTCTGAAATTGAGCGATATAAAACGCAAAACAAGAAACGCCGATCTTGCATCCGAACCCACTAACGTTGCTGAACTGTTGAGCCCGACTGCGGTAGTAAAAAGGCTGAAGAGAAACCACCTTTTATAAGTGGGATGAGCAACACTGGCTGCTCCACTACTTTTTTCGAATGTGAGTTTCATTTATTGCTATAGTAGTCACCTCCATGGAAAAGGACAAACCTGGGGCCTTACTATGTCCTAAAATGTCAGGCGTGCGAGCGAAAAAGAGT
Organism: Mythimna pallens; assembly: GCA_961205895.1. Classification (NCBI taxonomy): domain Eukaryota; kingdom Metazoa; phylum Arthropoda; class Insecta; order Lepidoptera; family Noctuidae; genus Mythimna; species Mythimna pallens. The sequence goes on along the minus strand of OY540828.1, from coordinate 22,526,296 downwards.
AATGAAGCTATACAATCTATACAGCTCCATCCCTGTAACATTTCAGTTTAGGTTGTCAAATGGATCACGTTAAGTACTCGTGCTGTAGCCCCTGCGCTTACTATGTACAACGATATCAGAGGAACATAGATCACGAACTAACTGCATAAGAATTTACGTCTGTCGACTAAAAAAAGTATAATACTTTCGATCGCGATTTCATTTTCAGTCAGGATCAGGAAAATTAGCATGATGGAAGAAAGAAGAAAAAAAAAATACCAATACTAATTTTTATTTAACGTCGAAACTGAAATTCTTCAAAGCTATTGGTATTTTTTTTCTACATCGAACTTATGTTACAAAAAATAATTTACGTCAATGTTATCCCATCTGTAGACAGATTTTTAATTGTATGTGTCACATATTATTTTCCCAATCAATTGACAATGTTTGTTTGCTAGTTTTAAGATTGCGTCATTTCGCGCGAATAAACGGTTTTTCTTTCTTTCTTCTTCTTTCATAATGTTATTTCGTAGGTGGCTTTTTTATTTAGAAGGAACTATAAAGATAAAGCGCTTATTAGTTCTTAGAGAATAGCATAGGGGATCGTAGTGGAACATTGAGTGCTGTATAGTTCCCTAGGGGTCTACCTACATGATGTTGATAGTGGAGTACAATTGATTGTTGGTATTTGAATTTGTTGAAATAATAAATTAAAATGACGTTGTGGCGACACTTGCGGGAGGCCTATGTCTAACAGTGGACGTCTTTCAGCTGACATGTTTTTTTTATTGATATAAGCTAGTGCTTGACTGCGATCCCACCTGATGGTAAGCAGTGATGTAATTGTTGATGGTGACGAGCACTTATTTATTAAGAGCTAATTTACTCTAGCCTTGAAGACGCCAAAATTATAATCTGACGGAAAGACCACAGCAGGCAATGAAGATAATTCAAATTACTAGAAGAAGATGGATGACCTTTCAGAGCCGCTCAACCTGTAAAACTAATCAAATGATGTCAGAAACTACAGAAGGTAGGCCTTACAAATCTTCCATAGCAGTTTCCCTAATTTCGGTAAAAAATTGCAAAACTAGCCTTGTTTGAGGCCCAGATGTGCCAATTTTTTTATTGTGTTTTAGTGTCGGCCACAAAACAATGGCCGCGCGGTTGATTGTTTCGAACAAAGACTCGCTATCAACTCTAAAATGATAAAATCATTGATATAATCTTACAAACACAGTAATACTGATAAAGATGAGGTCTGCTTCCTTTTGCTAACAAATTGACAAAGCTAATTTTGAATATTACACATAAAATTATTTTATTAGTCATAGCAGAAAATAAAAACTAATTTCAGCAAATAATTTATAATCTAAGTTTTGATATTTATGAAATGATACTAGCACCCTGCTGCAGCTATGCTGATAACAGATTTAATATAACCCCTATCTGCTTTAAAGGATACTTCTAATATCTTACTTTTAGCAATCTATTATTTATTAATTTTATAAATAGAATATTCTTGCGCCGATTTGTGAGGAGACCCGACCCCAAATAATGGGGAAAGGAGAGGGCAAAGAAGATACTAATATTATAAAGCTGAAGAATTTGTTTATTTGAATAAGTTGATTGCAGCAATTACTGGTTCGAATTGAAAAATTCTTTGTATTTTTTTTTTTTTTCAGTGTGAAAATCATGTTATGACGTCCCCCGCTCTTGGGCGGAGCGAGAGATAGTGTCAGACTTTTACTGACTAAAAACCCACCCCTGTTCCTTCGTTGCTTTCGTACCAAGGTCGAGTCGTAGGCTTCGACCCTGCTGGGCCCCTACAATTGCTGACATCTCCTTGAGGCGCGCGTGGAACAGTACGCGCCTTCGACGACTTAGGCTCGGCCCGGACGATTACCGGACGGTCGAGCTACCCATTGCTCGCCGTCCGCAAGCCCGCGCCTATGGTGGCCGGAAATCGGAATCGGAATCCCGGCGGCGATTGGGGCGTGGGGACCGTTGCCTTACGCGATCGGCCGCATCCTTTGCTAGCATTACTGCTTCGCAGTAGGAGGCGACCGCCTGCCACTCCTCGCTCCGGACCATGACCTTCTTTTAGTGTTGTGCTACAACTCACAACAGTGGAGCAGTAACCAAAGACTCGTGTGGAAATGCGGGGGACAGCTAGTAAACAATGAACAAAAAAGTTTAGCTCAAGTCGGTAGTAGTAATGTTGGGTAGTAAAAATACTTATTTTTCCTGTACATAGTGCTATTTGATATATAATATAATATACATATTGAGATACTGGGAAAACTAAGTGCATCAAAAAGTTGTTTTTGTAGTGGAAATAGATGATATTATAGTTGCATTGCAAGCAGGTAATGTTTATTAAGAATATATATATCTGACTAATTTTAAAACAAAAAGAGCTGCAAAAACATGGTGTTATAAAAAAAATCCATATAAGTAAATTTGATTAATCTAGAGAGATTTTTTTGTTAGAGTTCATTGTGTTAGACTAGTGTTCCGCAAAGGGTGTTTTCTCGGCACACTAGTGTGATGTGGTGATTTGTTGATGTGCCTCGGAAAAAATTAGATTATTTCTTAAACTGAACAGTCTGTGTGATAAGTAATAAAAGTAGATTTATATAATGTAAAAAATGATTCTTACAGAACCTAGACCATGACATTTTACTGATATTTAATATTATCAAGGACTAAAAGTATTTTAGTCATGGCAATGAGTTATGACTGATTGGACATGAATTTCCAATGGGTATCTATGTTTTTGTCAATGAAATTAAGTGTGTTAATAGAGAAGTTATTATCAACTGTTTACCTCTTTTTTAAGCTATTTAAATGCATGAGGGATACCCAGCTGATAACACTGACTGTACCTTATAAACTTAATGCAGTGTAATTCAAGATAGTCAGCTGTAAAATTGTAAAAGTATCCCTAGCACGAGCTTCTTGTCTTACAATGAAAGAAGGGGTAAGAATTACTGTGCTTGTTCAGGGTAATATAAAAAAAAAAAACTATACAAACATACCTTGTCTGCACGCTACTTTAGACACAACTCTAAATCTCTTACTTTTGTCAATGGGCAAAGTTCAGAAAGTTTTGTGAACAAGGCGTTCAGGAAGATTTGGAAATATTGGGTAGTAAACATCTTTTTTTTTTTCATCATAATCCAGACAAATATATTGATCAAACAAGTGTAAAATTTTTATTAAAAGTGCATTATAAAGTAAATACCCCTAACATAGCCCTTTGTGGCACAATGCAACAATCTGTTGCTACTCATACAGTGAAAACTGTACCTAACACATTCTTTACATAAATTTAATTTTTTATTTTAATGCGCAAGTGGAACTCCATCATTTAAGTCTCTTTCAGATAAAAAAAAACTTTACAGTAATTTTTATTAGGCTAAAAAGTGAATAAAAAAATAATGTTTTTGTTAATCATTTTTAAAAACTCAACGATGGAGTAATAAAATAGAAACTTTCTGATGTCAGGGGACACAACAAAACTGTATGGAAAATATTTACACCACAATCTATATTTTTATCTAGTGTAAATATTCTATGGTCACGACGCTAACTGCGTGGGTGAACAATCAATGAGCTGGCTAAAACAGAAAAGAGCAAAATTAAAAAAAAAAAAACAAAATACGATCACTAACTATATCAAAAAATATTTTTTCCAACCACCGACATTCTAACTAGATTCTCTTAAAATTCTTGACTAAACAGCACAAAAATTACTATCGAGCTATAAATTCGTGATAAGATTGCGACGGAATCAAACAATAGATGGGCCAGGTAAAACATAGGTACGTATGAAAAACTGAAAACTTGAAGTAAACTAAACTTACCGAAACTTTGCGAAGAAATAAATACAACACTTTTCACAATACTGTGACAATTAATAAATAATATCCATTGTATATTTCACAAGGCACTTCACATTCACAAGTCGAACTTATTTTATTAGAACCGGCCGCGTCACGAGAATTTGTTAACAACGCGAGACTGCGAAACAAAAAGTTAGCTACGCTGCCTTTTCCGTTCGGAAACCGCTCTCCGGCGTTCCCCTCCACGTGACAAATGACGTTTGTGGTATTCGCTGATTGGTTGACTCATCGTGAATAGTGATGAGTACAGTTATAAGACAGCAGAGAATATTATCGATAGTATATTATCCCTAGATGTAAAACCTAACATTGGAATCATAGACTTCTGGTCATAGACTTTTGTCTTGAGACACTGTGGTGTATTGAATGAGAAGATACTGCGCAGTTTCCTGAACGCCGCCAAACCGAGTCGGATTCGACGATTGACCTCTTTCTCGAAGTTAGACCTACTCAACTGGACCGTCTGTCCCAAGTAAATGGAGTCGTCCACAACTTCGAGTGTAGAGTCTCCGATCTTGATAGGAGTGGGTGTTATATGGATTTTATCCAAAACTTTGGTTTAGTCTATGTTCATTTTAAGCCTCACTTTTTCGGATGCTCTACTGAGGTCACCGAGCATTGCACTGAGCTTCTCCGTAGTCTCAGCTATGACTACTATGTCGTCGGCAAACCGAAGGTGAGTAACGTAATCGCCAGTGAAATTAAAGCCTAGCCCTCTCCATTTCAGAACCTTGAAGACATCCTACATTGGCCGTGAATAGTTTCGAAGTAATGATGTCTCCCTGCCTCACACCCCGCTGCAGGAGAATAGGTTTCAAGGTCTTGTCCTGAAGTCGGACTGATATGGTTGCTTTTTTGTATAAGTACTTCGATGTAAGTCCAAGTCTCGATCGAATCAAAGGTTTTCTTGTAGTCCACAAACGCTAAGCAGAGAGGCTGATTATATTCCTCAGTATAACCTGCCGCAGCGTATGTATGTGGTCCACGGTGCTGAATCCTTTTCGGAATCTGGCTTGTTCGGAAGGCTGGAAGTCGTTCAACTTGCGCACGAGACGGTTTGTGATGACTCTGTATAATAGGTTGCAGACAGGGCTCAGATGTGAGATGGTCCTGTAGTTCTTAAGCAGGGCATTGTCACCCTTCTTAACGATGCACCACCACGCCTCGAGGCTCTATGCCTATATAATCAAATAGCTTCTGAAGGGCTTTAAGGACCGGTTTTTCACCCGCCTTCAGGAGTTCGGCCCTAATTCCGTCCTTACTCACCTTGTTGTCAAAGGCTGTCGTCCGGGAAATCTTCGGTATAGTGTCGAGTTAATCTAGCTTTTGGATCATTTGCTAGATTTGCTGCGGGTTTAGTGACTGACTGTCCATAAAATGCCTCGATTTCTCCCAAAACTTTCGATTGGACGGATATGACTCTGCCATCGTAGGTCTTCAGTTTCGTAAGCTGGTTCTGCTCAATAGACAGATCTCTTGCAAATACTTTGGGGCCCTTATTCCGCTCAATCGCGTCCTTAATCCTCTCCGTCTATTGAGCTGCCGGAATCTGCACACATCGACTGAGAACTGCAGAATCAGCTCGAGAGTTAGATGAAAAAGAGGTATGCAAAGCTGGTTTCAAAAATTATTACTACGGGACCAAAAATCAAATTATACGGCTGATAACCGGCTAGCTCAGTCGGTACCGGAAGAGCGTGAAATTCTTTTTAAACCAGCTGTTCCCTTTTAGTCAGTGCATATTTTGTTGAGTTTTTGGGTGAGCTTGTAATGCCATGTATAATTATATTTAAGATAAATAAGTAGTATGTTGTTACCTGAAATGAATAAAATAATAATATGTAGTTTTCAGTGTACTAAACTAAAAACTTTTATATTTCAGTGTGATTCTCGTTGAAAAAACTGTTCATATTTATGAATAATTGCAAGATATCAAATAGAAATGACTTTAAAGTTACCTTGTGATTCTAAAATAAAATAATATCTACATCAATCACTGAATGTTTTTGCAACTATATTTTATTTATTTTCCACTATCGATATCGATGATAATACGTAACTATTAGTTGACATTTTCGATTTTCGAATCCAAGGTTCATTAGTTCGTTCAAAAACAACACACAGACTATAAAAACCATATTTTTATTTCTGTTTCAGAGAGTTTCAGTATGTTTCCACTAGAGGGAGTTACTATTGTGAGATTGTTTTAGTTTGTCTTTTGGGGAAAAATTTTTACGGGTTTGTAAAACTAAAACCGTTTTTATTCGTATTTTATGTTTACCTTTTATTGCCTACTAAAAAAATAAGAACAATTCTTGAGTCACACAGATTGCAGTTGGATATATTCTGCTACTCACTATTTTTGGGAATTTTGAGAGAATATGAGGTGGGAAGTCATCCAATGACTTCTCTCAACTAGGGCAGAGCGCGAAGGTTTGTCAGAATTTACTAGTTCTTAGTTTACTTCTACTTTGTTATTTTTTTTCTTCTTTGTTTATGGATTCGTTATTATAATATTATTGTTTTATTAAATGTATTTTTTTAGTTTGTAAGTTTCTATTGTACAACGCCTTGGACATCCCCCGTAACGTACAAGTGCTTGTAAATAAATAAATAAATTCCTTCTTTGCCTTGCGTTCCAGGACCCCGGGTTTCAGCTTCGGGAGTCAACCCATAGCCCCAGTAGGCTTCGGCCTTACTGGGCACCTGTGGGTTTTGCTAACATCTCTTAAAGGCGCGCGTGGAACACAACGCGCCGTCGACTTCTCGGGCTCGGTCCAGACGGTTACCGGGCGGCCGAACGGCGAGCTACCCATTGCTCGTCGTCCGCAAGCCCGCGCCTACGGTGGTTAGAATCGTAGTCCCGGCGGCTGGGGCGTGAGGAAGGCCGTTCCGTTTTGCAACAGTAGAAAACATTTTACAATGGCAGACTTATTGCTTTGTGTTTTTTTTTACCAGTCGACCATAGTGCAGTGCAGAGACAGAACATGGCAGGTGCCAAAGATCGTCCACTACCATTTTCCTCGGTATGATAAGGCATTTATCCTACTGCAAACGTGCAACGATGAGCGAGCAGAGCTAGAAACTAGAAACGAGTTGGCGACACAACGAGAAGGGTGTGTGTAGTTCCGATAGTATTGCCGCTAGGCTATAAGCGAGTGTACGAGTCCAACGGGAGATTCCTCACAACATTCGGTTGGGGCGGCTAGTCCTGGGCAAAACTATATTTGCTATGCATTAATATCTCTTAGGTCCAGGGGCGCCGACTGCGTGGGTGCTCGGGGGCTCGAGCACCCACGAGAAATAAACAGTGGGTGCCGAGCACCCCTGAGAATAGACATCAAGAAACAGATTAGTAATCGCCTTTTATGGGTGAGCGTTTTTTCATTACCCGACGACCCGTTTAACGCAGTGGTTTAGAGTAGAGCGCTGGCTAAGACGCACGGGTTGCGGGTTCGATTCCCGCACCAACACAAATGTTTGTTGTTGAAACAGATATTTGTGTTGGGCCTGTGTGTTTGTGGTACCTTTGTTGTTCCTTTTTCCATAGTACAAGAGAAAAACTTAGTTTGGGACTAGGACAACGTATGTTATGTTGTCTTAATTTATTATTAACGATGCGGGTAACGGATGCCAGTTACTGATGCCTGTGACTGATGTATCCGTTATCAAAATGTCGATTAATGTGCATTTCTCTTCTCACACTTTTTTTTTTTTTTTTTTTTAAGGTGGGAAATCATCCAAATGACTTCTCGCGCTCTGGGTGGAGCGCGAGGGCGTGTCAGACTTTTACTGACTAAAACCACACCTGTGTCCTTCAATTACCCTTTGCGTTCTAGGACTACGGGTTTCCCTTTCAGAAATTCTCCGCGGTCCTAGCTAGCGAGCATCGGCCCTGTTGGGCCCCTACGGTTTGCTGACATCTCTTTGAGGAGCGCGAGGATCACTACGCGCTGTCGACGACTGGGCTCGGTCCGGTTAGTTACCGAACAGCCGGACGGCGAGCTACCCAGTGCTCAACGTCCGCAAGCCCGCGTCTACCGTGGCTGGTAGTCGGGGTCGGAATTACGGCGGCTAGGGCGTGAGGACCTTCGTTCCCTCACGCGTGCAGCCTCCTCCTTCGCTAGCATTACTGCTTCACAGAAGGAGGCGACTGCCTGCCATTCCTCCTCGCTCCGGACCATAGCCTGAACCAGGGCCCGACGCGAAAGGTCGCTGCCACCAATTGCCTCCACGAGGACACGGCGGTGCTCCGCCCAAGCAGGGCACACCTCCACCGTATGCTCCACCGTGTCCTCTGGGTGGTCCGCACAATGATGACACCCGGGCGTTGCTTCCGCCAGAATCCGATGCAGGAACTTCCCGAACTGGCCATGCCCGGTGAGGACCTGCGTCATGCGGAAGGTGAGGACGCCGTGTTGTCGCTCCAGCCACCTCTTCTCACACTTAGCCACGTTTTCGAGGTGTTAGCTGTAGCTGTGCTATGCAAGTGATCTGTTCTGAGTTTCTGACCGCCAAATATGTATCGCTGACTAAGGATTGTTTAGTAGTAGTTCGGGACCCCTATTAGATGGAATTATTTTAGTCTAGATTATTTTAATGGGACCCGACTGGTGCAGTCAATATGTTCCGTATTAGGATTTATTCTTTGTTTTATTTTACAATTAAATTGGTTTCTACGCTACTGAGCTCAACTTGATTTCTTCTTTTCAGTTTTTATTTAAGGTTATTTTTTTCGCAGTCGGGTCTTTTTATTTTTTAAATTATTTTTTAATTTTATTTTACACTTTTGTTTGTTATAATCTAATATCACTATTTTTTCACTCTATTTTAGGCGTACATTTATCACTTAAATGTTCACGAAGTATAGGGAAAAGTCTGAAAACTGTTTTGTAGTTACATCACAAAAAAAACTTTTTTGCAATTTGGAAAATTTTTCGAAACTCCATTCGAGAATTGAACTATTTATTAATAGGTAAGTTTGTACGGAACCCTCAGGGCGCGAGTTCGACTCGCACTTGCCCAGTTCGTTTTCGGCCTAGGGCTGCAGCGACAAATTTGCACGTGTATCAAACGACTTTTTTCAATACACTCACAAAGAATAGTACCTACATTTTGATACAAGTGCAGAAAGTTTGTCATTGCGACCGAGGCGGAATTCACTCGAACCATAGGCGAGTGTGTTATGGAGCCGAGGGCTGCAGTGACAAATCTACACGTGTATCAAACGACTTTTTTCAACACACTTACGAAGAAACGAACTCGTGGGTGTCGACTCCCGCCCAGCCTGATATGATGATGTATGATGTATGTAATAAAATTGTGGCGGGGGAAAGCACGCGCACTTTTCGGCACTAGTTTGGAAAACAGTCTATTGCGTGCTTAAAAGCGGTGGGATAAGAGCGGGTTTTCGTGTGTATTGAAAAAAGATTTATTTAATAAATTAATTAAAACACAAACCACTAAGTTAAGATCTGGCAGATTTTATAAATGATTTCAAACAAAACATTTAGACATATTCTTTTATTCATAAATAATTCAAAATAACTCGATAGAGTAAAGTAACAAGCAGTAGTTATTGTAAGCTTTAGTCGTTTCAAGGATCCAGTTTAATATCTTGACTCCACGCTTTCATCATCATCCTTCTGCCAGCCAACAAGGATAGAAAAATGATGATGAAAGCGTGTTATTTGGGGTCGGTACAACTCGTCTTCACACGATCTATCCATCTTTTCTTCAGCCTCCCTCTCCAACCATCCACATGTACGCTCAAAACTCTTTTAATGACATGCGTTTCATCCCTCCTCTTTACATGACCATACCAAGACAAACGATTCCCCTTCACTCCACGGAAATAGAAATAAATGCATGCTGAGAGAGCGGCTGTTATACCATGGGAGTATCATGAATGGTTTTTCACGTGCTTTCCAAGTCGAATCTGTTACACTGGCCATGCCCTGGCTCTACACTGCTAGTATGAAGTTCTAAAAATTTAAAATCCAATAGCTGTCGTTAATCGTAAGTACTAAGGTACATTCGGCCATGTTTTGATAGATCCTAAACTTAATTCGTATGCGATAATAGATTTTATTTATGTAATTATTGTGATCTGTACTGTTCCACGTAAAGCGCATTTGGAGGTTAAGTGTTCTCAACACCGGAGGCGTTGTGTTGCGATGTAAACAAAGCCGGAGCAGCGCGGGCACCGGAGTGGCTGGCCGGGCGGCGTGCGCATGCGCGAGGCGAGGCGCGCGCGGGCGGCGCTTGCGCAGGGCGGGCGGCGGCCGGGCGTCAGTCCGCGCGCGTCCTCGCCATGGCTCGGTGGCTGAAGGCTCTGGCGGCCGTGCTGCTGCTCGCCGCCGCCGCGACCGCGCGTAAATCCCCCGCCCCGAGCAAACACGTCGAACCCCAGATCGAAGAGGTCACCGCCAAACAGTTGGAGCGAGTGCTGGAAGACAAGGATTTCGTCGCGGTGTACTGGTGTAAGTGGCACTCGCCCGCCGCCTGCCGACCGGCGCGCGTCTCCGTTTAATTTTGCGAGCTTTCGAAAGCTGGCGCCCGGCCAGCGCGGGGGCGGCCCTGCCGTGTCGAAACGTCTGCGACGGCGCCCGTCCAAATGGGTTATCGTCGAGTTAATGATCTTCGGACGGGCCGAGGGGAAGACCGCTTCGGCGGACCCGAGCTTTCGGCTGTGCGCATGATATTTTCGAAGCGAGCGACTCGGTTTGCGATTCGCGAGTTATGCAATCGAGCCGCGGAGACAATAAAACTTGACCCGGCCGCCGACCGCTGCGGCCGTCGGCGCCGCCTAAAATGGTACCGAGTCTCGTGTTCCACCGTTCCACCGATGCTGGCTCCGCCAAGGTCGCAAGGCGCCTACGCTCTTAGCTCGGCTAAAACTGTGTGCCGCCGCATTTGCTGAAATAGACTTCCATTACGTGGTATCGGCATTCCGACTATTTTCTTTTGTCGCCAACTGTCGATGTGATCTGTTAGTTGCTACGTCACATTCCTCACAATGATCATTTCATAAAAGTGCAAGCTGTGCGTGTGTTCTTATGAGTGTGTGAGTTGGACGCAAGACACAAATGTAGCCTTATGCTAATTCGTTAGATATTCATTAATTATCTTGACACATCTGTGGTCGTTGCCATGCCTACAATGCATCTCTCACTCATCTGAAGGATGCAGTGGCTAGTCTAGACACAAAAAGTGTCATAAATCAGTGTCGAAGCCGCCACCGATGCAAGATTGTCTCTTGGCTGAGAGACTAAATTGTTCTGAGCTAACTGTAGATGTACGAAGGAAATCGTTTTCTTAGTCTTGTTAGGTTCTTATTTAAGACATTCCAAGAGAACGTCTTAAACAAGATTCAGCTAGTTAGAAGTTGAGTAACCACGTTGGATAAGATGCTGCAGATATTGATGGATATAAACAAAAACATAAACAAAACATACCTCATCTAATATAAGAACTTAATTAGCTAGTATCTTTGCACTTAATCATAATAATATAATGATTGATTTTGCTTGAAGTGTCTAAATTACAAAATAATGATTAAAATAGTGACTTGTAATTGATCTGACAAATCGAAAACGATTTACAAATATTGATGACGACAGGAGAGTTAAACTCTGGCTGAAACGTTCCAAACAACAATTACCAGAATAATTTGAACATCTGATAAAATCAAATAGATGCGGCCCCTTGATAGTGTGAAGCCGTCATGAAAAGTTTTTGTGTTACAAAAATAGGCTCTGGTCAGCTAGTAAGTGTTACAGAAAAGACATAATTACGAAAATGTGCTGGTACAACTGTTTCAATTGGAATCCTTCCAAAATCAAGAATGCTAGCATTAATTCCTGGATTAATGAAAACTGCTTCAATTCGTATACAAGAATACCTACATTAATTTTTACAAATTAACGAGAGCTGATGTATTGGTGGCCATCTTGCTAAAAGTATGAAGCTGTTGCTCGGTTTTGATTTATAGGGGCTGAATGAGAAGCAAATTTGTTAAGCTCGTAAGTTTAAAAGAGGTTGAAAATGTATGGAAGGTACTTAGTAATACATAATAGAATTATCCAGGCAGTGTCGGGACACTGTTCGTATTCTGCAAACGTTATTTCCATTTCATAAAACCAAAAATCGTAACGCTATATCACTGTGATGATTTTAAGATTTTCATTGAACACATCTGTCGTGTAGGGGGTGCTGTTGCTTCTGTCTTTTCTTGAAGATGATAATAAAAATAAAAAAAATTAAACACCAGTAGTGTTTGTAAAAAAAAAACATGCAATAATTCCTCAGTTTGATATTATTGCCTTGGGGTACTCCAAGTTTAGACTTTTCAAAGGCTTTTGATACGGCCAATCTATAATATTATTTTTTTTGTTATGTTTTAGCTACAGGTTATTTGCGTATGATTATTTGACTTCAATCTACTAAATTCGGCCAGAAAATTATTTTATAAAGTCCGTACATAAATTCTCGGAATTTCACGTAGATACAAGTGGTCGCCATTCGTCCTACCTTTTATATTAAAAATAATATCAGTCCGTATCTGTCCCACTGTAAATAAAACAGGCTATTTCTCATATCAACACCCTCAGTCTACACCATTATAGAGAGTAATGTTGATTGTTCTGGTTCATTGACGAACTTCCTCATTCCATTTTCCGAGCCATCACATATTATCTTGTTCCTGCCAAATGTCAAATGTTAACGTCATTCTGGCAATGGCGGGTTGCCGTCATTGTTTTTAGAATATTCCGTTTTCCTGACAACTTCTTATATATCTCCTTCTTTGCGTCATGCTAAATAATAAGCTGATTTATCTAACCACAAAATGTATGAATCTTTTTTTTTTTAGTCCCAGTGCAGTTTGGTAAAGTTTTCCACAGACCCTCTTCTTTATAATTTTTAGAAGTCTACTTATTCTTTAGATTCATCGCTCAATATGTTTTGGTCAAGCCAAGCTAGCATTACTTACACCTGATGACGAGATCATAAACATTTTCGAACAATTCCTTATGATCTTCATATGGATTTTATTATTGACTAGCTTCTGCCATCGGCTTCGCCCGCGTGAAAGTCGGTTTCTCCAAACAAACTTCCAACCCAAGTTTTACCCCCTTAGGGGTGGAGTTTCGTAAAATCCGTTCTTAGAGGATGTCTACACTCGATAAGGAACCTACCTGCCAAACTATAAGTTTATAGGTGTTATACTTTCTGAGATTTCGCGATTAATCAGTGAGTGCTATTTCGCTTTTATATATATAACTAGCTTTTGCCCGTCGCTTCGCTCCCGTCAACTGACTACTCTACCCTACTGTACCCTACTGTACCCTACTGTACCCTACTCTACCCTACTCTACCCTACTCTACCCTACTCTACCCTACTCTATTCGAATTTTTCTCGCCGTAAAAACCATCCTTGAACTTCAACGAACATTTTAAAAAAAGAATTGGCCAAATTGGTCCAGGCGTTGTTGAGTTATGCGCTTACCAACACATTTTGCGATTCATTTTTATATTATAGATAATAAAGATACCTTCTGGTAACCACCACCTTTTTAGAGTTAACCTACAGAACTACTATATAAATATAAATCTTCGGTTTCCGTCTGCCTGTCAGCCGGCTGTATCTCGTGACCTAAAATAGGTAGCCAGTTTAATTTTCGTAGAGTGTGTATTAAGTACGTACTATTGCCGCTGCAACAACTTATAATAAAAATTAAACAAATTTTCGATTGTGCCATCATGTGCTAGTCTGTCTCGTACTTGGCCGGCTTCTATTTTAGCAAATAAATTGTTAGGTTGAAATTAAAAGTGCCAGACAGCAGGTAAAATAAAGGCTTTTTCCCAATCGTTTCATACCTACACACTGCATTGAAAATTATTTCATCACTGCTGATCTCAAAACGATGAAAGAAACCATCAAAAGGAAGCCCATCGAAGACATATGACATAACCGACTCAAACTGGGCCCATATGGTAGATTACAACCCACTCCTTCTGACTAAGAAGAGGCCTCTTACCCAGCAGTGGAACATTAGGTGATTATGCTATAGAGCAGGCCGGTTTGTATACGGAACAACGTGTAAAACTGTATGAGTTCTATCAACCTCACACGGTGTTCCTTATATAGACCGGTCTGCCCAGGCATATTGCAAAACTGGGGTGAATCTTGTGAGTACGGTAGGCCCATTATGCATTTTACCTACTTAATATTAAAATGGTCATTAAAGGAAAATGTAGGTATGGGATAAACACACTGCTTGATGATATGAAAATAACAACATTACATGCTTTGTAGTAGTATTTTCTGAACCTCCTTTTAGTAAGAATAAGTAGGTACCTATTCAATTAAAAACATTATTAAGGGTTAAAGTATGAAGTTGCCGTTTTTTAAAACGGGTTGCTTTGAAGTGTTATATCTTTGGATTGACTTGGAATTATAAGTTCAAATAAACTTTATATCAAAGGTAGGTACGTTATTCTTTTTTCAAAATTAGGTATGTATGTGTTGTGTATTTTCTGTAAATTCTATCCTTCTTATAATTCCAAGTCAATCCAAAGATATAACACTTCAAAGCAACGCGTTTTAAAAAACGGCAATTTCATACTTTAACCCCTATTATTTCATATCAAGCCTTTATCGAGCGGTATAGTACCTACTCATCAAGATCATACCAAAGAGCTCAAACACTATGGGATTATCTTGTTGAACTCTCTGTTGTAGATTCTATGGCTACTATCCGACTCCATCATAAGACCAGCTCCATATTATAGCATTGTTATCCAAGTTACACTGGTGTACCAAATATTGGCTCAATTAGTTAGGGGTATCTGTTTCAAAAGATTTTTTGCAAGATTTGCCCTAAACAAACATAAATACAAAGTACACACAAACATTGCAAGTTAAATAAAAGCTTGTTATTAAAACAACTCCTTGTCAAAATAGTAAAAACGGTTGCCCACGAAACAATTTATCCCCATTTTCTACTACAAATGCCTTTGTTCCACCAAAAATACTAATTGTAACCACGAAGAGGACGGCGGGGTCTGTTTTCGCTTGCTTTGCTCTCTCACTAGACCCCGCCATCCCCTTCTAACCTAAGCTGTCCTAGTCGGGGTGTCCCAAGTACCTTAATAATTGTAAAAAGTTCATTAATAAATGGTGTATAATTTGTAAAGAATAAGATTTTTGATGCACATTCAAAAATATCCCATATTTGAGCGAAAGTTTGCAAATGTGTGTGTCTGTTACTCCACGACTGAACGGTTTCGAGCGAAATTAGACTTTAGAGCCTTCCTTTGGAATAATTTTCTACATTCACGCAAGTGAAGTCACTGGCAGAAGCTGATAGGAACGAAAAAAAAAAATATTCTGAACTCTTCTTTTTGTCGTCGGTTTACTGAATGTGATAAAAATTTGCAGATTTTTTTTTGTTTTCTAACTAGACATGACATTTTCATTGTCATGTAACCTTATGCAATCGTACACGCTCCGCACAGAAATCTTACCCTGAACGAAACAGACATACTGCCAATTAACGCTGTCACGTCATTGAGAATTTCTTACGCATTTGTTTCTTCTCACCATATGAATCAGTAGACTCCGAAATAACTGAAGATATACGAACGGGGTCGGTGTTCGCGTCACTGTGATGAATGTTCACAAATAAAAACTTATAAAATGCTATATTTAAGTTAGTCCAGGCAGAAATGAAACTGTAAACGTTCGTGTTGCAAATATGTATATAGATAGGCTAGCTTCTGACAGCGGTTTCGCCCCCGTGAAAATAGGTTTTTCCATTCAAACTTTGGACCCCCATTTCAACCACTTAGGGAGTGAATTTTGGAAAATTTTCTCTTAGTGCTCGCTTACGTCATAAAAGGAAACCTTGTGCAAAATTTCTCGCTCCTAGTCTTAGTAGTCTAGGCTGTGCGTTGATATATGTCAGTCAGTCAGTTTCTCCTTTTATATATACTAGCTTCTGCCAGCAGCTTTGCCCGCGTGAAAATAGGTTTCACCATACAAACTTTGGACCCCCGTTCCATCCCCTTATGGGGTGAATTTGGAAAATCCTCTCTTAGTGCTCACCTACGTCATAAAAGGAAACCTAGTGAAAAATTTCACGTTCCTAGTGCCAGTAGTTTCAGCTGTGTGTTGATATGTCAGTCAGTCAGTTTCTCCTTTTATATATATAGATAGATGAAGCATTTATTTGTCATAACACAAAACATACACCAAAGCACAAATAAATTATAAAAACTAAGCACATAAACAAATTTAACAAAAAAAAAAAAATAACTAGACACACATGTTGTACTTAGACAAAAAAAAAGTAGATGGATAGGAGCCATAGTGCGGTGTGCATCTCAGTGTTGCACCAAACGCGATTCCAGCTCAGCATGCGTCAGGTAAATATACCTAACGCTGATATTCTGCTGGACATTCGATACATTAATAATCAGGCCACGTGGTTATTGCCAGGATTGCGGGATTATACGAAAGAGTTACCTGGCCCTGGAATGGTACAATGGGTAACTCGCCGTCCGACTGTCCGGTAACCGTCCGGACCGAGCCCAAGTCGTCGACGGCGCGTAGTGTTCCACGCGCGCCTTAAGGATATGTCAGCAACCGTAGGGGCCCAGCAGGGTCGAAGCCTACTGGGGCCAAGGGTCTGATTCTGAAAGAAAGACTCGGCCCTGGTATGAAAGGCAACGAAGGAACAGGAGTGGGTTTTGGGTCAGTAAAAGTCTGACACGCCCTCCCACTCCGCCTAAGAACGGGCGGATATCATTGGATGATTTTCCCACCGAAAAAAAGGGTAACTTAATGAACATAGGTTTTAGTCAGTAAAAGCTTCGATCAACAATAAATACTGTAATGTGTATTGTTGATCGAAGAGTAAAAATCTCACAATCACTACCAATCCACCCAGAGAGGGAGGAGTTATTTGATGATTTCACAAATTAAAATGCTAATATAGTTTACATAAATTAAAAGCATAGCAGGAAACGTAAGATATGTAACTTTTTGTTTATTTTTCTTTGCTCTCGCCTGTTCCCGGTACGTGGGGTCAGTTTTCTGATTAATATGTTAAAAGCTATAGAAATTAAACGTTTATACCACCTCCTGAGAAATCATGGTCGTGTATACAGACTTTATTAGATATTGATATTACACCGTTGATATGGGGAAAATTGTTACTACGTTTGTGGAGAAAATCCCTGGAAGCCATGCTCCAATTACGAACATTCTTTCTCAGAAGAAAGAAAGGGAAAGAGAAAGCTTCAATATCTCCGATATCTTAAGGCTACGTATTGTCCTGAAAAAGAGTTCGGTGGGAGCCAAGAGAGTGAAGTTGCGGGAAAATGGAAAAAAATCTGTCACCAGTCTTGCCAAGGGATGTTGTGTTACATGATTACTGGGTTGTGGAAGTCAGTTAGGACGTCGCTCTATATAAAATATAGGTACTCAGCTGTACCTATTTGGTTAGACTGAAAGCCGACCCCAACATACGAGTAGTAGAAAAATACTAATTAATTGGTTACTAAGTCTTTCTTCATATAAGCCTAAATGTATAGGCTTGTAAATAAACATTTCATGAATTATATATTTTTTCAATACGCTTACTCGAAAACATGCTCTTATCCTACCGCTTTTAGGTACGCAATAGACTGTTTTCCGTACTAGTGCAGAAAAGTGCGCGTGCTCTCCCCGCCACAATTTTATTACATGTATCGTATCAGGCTGGGCGCGCATCGACCCCCACGAGTCGCCGGTCAACCCCCGTTTATTCATTTCTTCGTAAGTATATTGAAAAAAGTCGTTTGACACTGCAGCCCTCGGCTCCATAACTCCCTCGCCTACGGCTCGTGCGAATTCCGCCTCGGTCGCAATTACCAATTTTCTGTTTTTGTATCAAAAAATTATTATCTAGGAGAACGACGTTTGTTTATGATTCAAATTAACTTTATGGAACTGGAATTTATTGAGGAAATTGAATATTTAGATAAATCAACTATGTAAATTGAAACAAAAATAACAATATTTATATGTTAACATTATCTAGATGTAAACATTCATGATAATGTTTACATAGAAATATCGATTAGATTCTGAAGTGTTATGTGAGTAATCGCTGTTTAGGATGATGAAAAGAACATAATTGAATGAACTTTTGATGGACAAATAGAACGGGTAAGGATTCATTTTTATAACCAACGGATAATAAATCAGAGGCGCCGGCTTTTAGAAAACCTCATGGGTGCTCATTTAATGACTCGAAAAAGTGACGAAGTGTGAGAAGAGAAATGCACACTGATCGACCGTCAAATAAATAAATGTCCTACTAACATACTGCGTACTTAATTACTAATTATGTTTGATATAAATATAAAATGAAACCATTATACATATAAAAATGAAACTAGTTTTTATTTAGAAATATTATAATTTATACGTAACTTTAAAGGCGATTACTGATCTGTTTCTTTATGTCTATTCTCAGGGGTGCTCAAGTCCCCGAGCACCCACGGAGTCGGCGCTCTTGTAATAATTTACTTTTCTTGCTTGCTGAAAAACTTAAATTATTTTTTTGAAACGTAGAAATGTTAGACTTTTCCACCCTGGTCAGTTAAAGTCTAACTTGGTCTTGATCTAAGTGTTATTTCAGTTGCTCTTTGTTTTACAACAACCAATAATTCTGCAACCCTGGTAAAAATCGATTCAACTGAGCTTCCTCAATACTTTAGATTCAGAGATAAACTTAGTAGATGAGCCTACTGTCATATCGGCGCTGTAATCCTGTTGGAACATTGAGTGAAAAAAATCGCTTCAACATGCTTGTTTGTTTTTAAATAATCAATTAATGTATATCCCTAAACTTGTGGACTGAAATATTACATTATGAGTTATGATAGAGTTATGGATATAATCTGCGATTTTGAACATAAAAAAATGTGAAAATAATGCAATAAAATTTGCTTTTCTAGCATGTACTGAAAAGTAGGAAATTGCTTTAATCATAGTCATATTCATAATCTAGTTTATTGGTAAGGGATTCTTATAAGTCTCATTCAGTCTCCTTCGTATAAGTTAACTTTAGTTACGATAAAGCTTATTTTTCTTCATTAAATTTATTGATATATTTTTTCAAGCATTGTTTGAACTATCTCTTTTCGAAAGTAGTGTAAATTTATAAGTTCCTACTAATTATATTATCAAATAAGATATTAGGGGTAAGGATGATAAAACCGCATTGTGTTACGAATTCAAATTTCAAACTAAACGAGATAGAATCGGAAATTAAAAAGCTCAAAATCAAACACAAATATTACTGTTTTATTCATCACAAACAGTTAAAAAAAAAAATATTAAATTTTTTACACTCTTAAAAATTATTTTAATGTAATTATTTATTGGAGTGTGCGAGAGCATTATGGAATATACAAAAAAGTTAAGAAAAACAACAATATGATTAACGGAAGAATAACATACAGGAAAAGCTCATGTAGTCTAGAATATAATCCTTTTTCACCACAGCAGCTCAAACAAGTAGGTTTTGCTGCTTGAAAACAGTGAGTAAAACTCGATTTTGCTCACTGCGTGAGTCAAAGTAAGTTTTAAATTAATTATTTTTTAGCCATACAATTTAAAATATAAAATTGTTTTTTTTTTTAAATAAATAAATTAATGAATTTTAAATTTATTATTGTATTTGAACAAAAATAAGAGTACTTGAGTACTTATAGCAGCAGATAAAACTGGCATTTAACCTTTAAATAATTATTTCTAGTTTCAACATTGACTGTTTTAGAACGTGCTTTAAAAAACAGCGGAAATAAAATAGTGGCAAATAAGATTAAGAATGATAAAATAATTGTAAAATATGAGCAAAACTAGCGACAGATATAGTATTTATTTTAATTAAAATCATTATTAAATCTATTACTATTAATTATTTTATTTCCCAAGTAATATGTGTTCTCGCTGCTGAAGTGAAAAATTATGTGTGTAACACGAGAGCAAAACTTTTTGCATCTCGTGCCTTTGAATCCCTGCCCTCGCTCAGGATTGTACTTTAGAATCACTCGCTAACGCTCGTGATTCAATCAAAGAATCCTTCGCTTGCTCGGGACTCAAAATTAGCACTCGCAGCAAAAAACAACTTTGCTCTCTTGTTGCACAAATAACTATTATATACCTACTAAATAGAGAAGACTTAAAGTGAAGAAATAAGTATAATATGAACAAAAATAACCTGAAACTGCTTCCTTGAGGGACCCCTCAGATCTATTGAAGCAATAAACGTAATGATATATTCAGAACCCTTTAGACTGAGTTAAAAAAAGTTAATTTAAAATGTTACTGAATAAATCTGAAGCAAATTATAAATAAATATTATACACAGCGTGACAAATTGTGTATATGTTCAGGAAAATAAACAAAAAGCTAGAGATTGAACTAAATCGTCCAGAATCTAAAATAGACGGTAGGTTACGTAGACATGTTGCAATAGAATGGTATCTTACTAATTTCATGACGTATTATAAAATTTCAGAATTTAAAGAAAAGATTATTTTTACTAATGATAATATACAAATTATTTTATTTCAATTCCTTTGTATTTATTTGATACGGTATGCATACAAATATATAGAGGTGGAATTAGGTATTGTACCAGTCAACCTTTGGGCGATACAGAGACCCATAGTGGTACATGCAATATTGAGTTTTGATCGCGATTAGTTATGTCTTCCTTTCTTATTGCTTTAGGCAAAAACTTTGCCATAGGTTTATTTTCAAGTTTAACTATAATTCACAAAGATTACAGAAAAAAATATTTAGTATTGACCTAATGTACCCTTGGCTCAGGGCAAATTTTAAACCCGCACTCAATTTCAATAACAATCGTTTCGATGACCTGCCGGTGGATTAAACTATGTATGTAACTACTTAATCCTGATTAAATACCATATTATTGAAATAGTATGTACACAAATTCCTACTGAGTGTCTACCTGTTAGAGATGAGCAATAATATTGAGTGTTGGCATCTTTTTTTATTGTTGATAAGTTCGCGCTTGACCGCAATCTCACATGATGGAAAGCGATGATGTGGTCGACGATGGAACGCGGTTACCTAAAAGTAACCTATTCACTCTAGACTTAAAGATCATCTAGACCTACTTCAATTCTTTTGACTAGAACATATACGTAATATGTACTTGCTCGAACATGTTTAGATTGTATTCTCACTCTCACAATGACAGTTTCAATAAGCATAACATGGTTAGGATACTTTTTTTTTAATACAGAGTTCCTCTGCCTAACTTCCACTTTCCGACTCCATCATCATATCAGTTCAATGGGAGTTTATAGCCAAAGTTCATGTCATGAAAATTCTAATAAGCCTAAATACGTCTAGGATACATTGATTTATTACGGAGTTTCGGTGCCTACCTTCCGACTTCATCATCAGATTATTTCAATGTACCCTCCCTCCCTCTCTTCATATAGTAACGACTACATGTATCATCGAAGCAATTTTATTTATTTCGACAGTTCTGCTATGATCCTATGAGGAGTTCCGTTCCATATCTCCGAAGAATATTTCTATGGTATCAATTCGGAAGTATATCATAAAAAAAAAAAACAAAATTAGTCCACCCACAATCGAGCGAGAAATCGGTTTACATAAAAAATTACATACAGCCGAACATAAACCACATCCTTTTTGAAGTCGATTAACAAGCATAAATCAAACAACAAAAACTACAATGTTTCAATTAACAGAAAATGAATTAAAAAGATTGTCATTATTAATTTTTCAAAACTAACCTCAAAATACGTTTCAAAAAGTTTTTATGAAACCATTCTCGCGAACGGAGTCACTGACAGAGTGCTTGTTTAGTACCTTAAGGGTAGATAATGATACCTATAATGTAAACATTACGGAGAAAAAAGTACTTCATAAGTATGTATTCGTTTCTGAAAATCGTTGGCATGGCCCAGTTCCGCTGGTCCGGATGTTTATTTTTCACCCAGATCTTGAAGTTAATTTTGAACTCATGAATTAAATCCGCATGGCAACAGCTACAATCAAAGCAAAATTACCGAAAGCAAAGCGCCTAGACTGTATCTGGCTCCTTTTGTGTACTTTTGGGCTAATTCCAAAACATTTCACATGTGTGGATTTCGGTAAGGCTTTTGCTACGCTAGAGCATTTTCTAAGCGCATTATCTGAAATTTCTAGAAAATGTATCCACGAGTAATTCTAAATTTGCTTTTATTTTGAGTTTTATTACATACATAGGGCATACTGAAAGTTTCTGGATTCTGATAAATAAGACTAGATATAAGACTTACGATACATTTATTGTTTTTTGAAGTATATTGCCTCGCAATTAATAAATTTTTGCATTCACTGAAACCACTGTACAAAGCAGTTGGACCAGTCATCTTTAGGGACCTCCTCAATGGCTTTATGGAACGCATTCACAGCTGATTCAGGGCTCGTAAAACATGTGCCTCTAAGTTTGTCTTTAATTTTTGGAAACAAATAGAACTCGTAGGGTGCAAGGTCCGGACTGTAAGGCGGATGCGTCATCAGTTCCACATTTGAAGACTTCAAATAGGCTTCTGTTGCCTCAGCGGAATGTGAGAATGCGTTATCGTGGTAGAGGAGTGCATTGCTTCAAGGACGATTTTCGCGAACTTTTTCTAAGACTCTGGGCTAGTTAGTGTCGTCGTACCAATCTTCAGTCACTGTCCTTTGGTCTTCAAGCGATACTGTAGTGTAATGTCGTGATTTGCCGAAAAAATAAGCGACCATTTTTTACCAACACTTCGACTTTTCATAAATTTCGTCGGCAAATTTTCAAAAAGAAAGACCCACTCTGCCGACTGGCTTTTTCTTTCAGGTTCAAAGCAGTACACCCAGGTTTCGTCACCTGTCACGACATTATAGGCAGTCAATGACTGTCCTCTATTAAACTTTTTTATAATTTAAGGCACCACTGCAATCCATGCAGTCGTTTCTGGTCCTCCGTTAAGTTATGTCGTATCCATCGAGTGCAAAGCTTCCGAACCTTCAGATGCACATGTAAAAAGTTTTGCACTTGGCTCATTCCAATGCCTAACAAAGCACAAATTTGCTGGCAAGTAATTTTTTTGTCAGTTTTAATAAGTTGTCGTACAGTGTCAATTTTCGAGTTTGTAACCGCAATCGCCGGCCGACCTTCACGTACTTCATCATAAAGATGGTCACGTCCACGTCTAAATTCTCCAAACCACGAATACATAGAGCTGCGACATGGTGCTTCATCACCAAATGCCAATTGAAGTTTCTGGCAACTCTGTTGTTGACTTAAGCCATAACGAAAATCATAAAAAATCATTGAACGAAAACGTTCATGAGTTAAATTCATTTTGAAAGCGACACACAATCTTCGAAAGGACGCCGAAATGAAAAAGAACATCTTCGCAAATTAAAAAGTAATATGCTCGCAAACAGTTCCACTTTCGAATTCTATAATTGATTTTTTATTATTTTATTGTAAGTGGCCAGATCCAGAAACTTTCAGTATGCCCCACGTAGGTACTAAATATACTCCGTGTTCTTCATCACGTGTGAAGGCGTTGTAATTGTTTTGCATGTCCTGCATACTCACGCGCCATTGCAACAGAGCTTCGGCTGCGTTATTATTAGGTTCACTAGTATTATTACTATTATTGTATAAACACCTATAATGACTCAATATTTTATTATGCATAATGTTGCGTTAGGTCACGGATGAACAGCTGTGTTTATTATAAATTGGAGCTAAATGTTTTTCTGGTAGTTATAGATTATTTATTATGCTTTCTGATAATTGCTTTCCTTTTGCGCTAAAGTTAACTGATCTCATTGCTCTGTTCCTAGTCCATTCACCGGTTATCGCTGTGTCAACACATTTGCTAATAATGTTAGTAACTAGCCAACTATTCGGCGTCGTCCCACAGACTAGTACTTTTCCGTGTACATATTTTATTGCTTTTAGTGGTGCACTAACTGTAGGTCGTCATCTTGATGATATGCCAGTAATACATTGTCTTATTTAATTATTCATTATTCCGTCGATGTGTTGATTACAAATTGATTTTCAAAATATATAGGTACTCAACTTCAAATCAGAAATAGAAGGTCACTCCCGATTTCAGGTTTAAGCATTTGAAGTTGTGTTTTTCTCTAACTCTACTTCAGCCTAAAAATTTGTCAAATATTTTTCATTCAAGTCAGATTTGAAAAGTTCTTAATTCCCTGATTTGGGATAGTTCTTGAATTTTTCAAACACTTTGCTACATATTGGATTCTTAGATTGTGCTGGTGCATGGTAGTGGTATAGCTACAGCTAAATAGTTGTTTTTATTCTGCATAAAAATACTTCTCATTAGATTATCCGATATTGGAACAGTGCCTAATACATGGCAATGACCTCGCCCCTTAAAATTAAAAGACACAAACGATAGCAACACGTCATTTGAAAGCTGATGGACGTATTTCGAATTTAATAGAAGCTACATGTAAGTTTTTGGGCGGCTGGAAGATAAAACTGAGAATCGTAAATGTATCAAAATTATCTCGAAAAGTAAATGATCGCCAAACTTATGTGGCAATGGGCAAGACACATTGCGCGCTGAACAGATGGTTGATGGGCACGAAAGGTTCTGCAGTGGCGACCGCGTACCGGAAGACGCAACGTTGGAAGGCCTCCCACAAAGTGGACCGATGAACTGGTCAGGGTCGCCGCAATTCGATGGATGACCGGACCAGGACACAGGACATTGTGGCGTCGCTTGGGGGAGGCATGTCCAACAGTGGACGTCTTTTGGCTGAAATGATGATAATGATCAAAATTAGTTTTTGATGAAGTCTTTAAAAGAGTTCCTTTTAAATAGCTTAAGCATATAATAATACGTATATTGCGAACCATTATGAATAATGCTTTTAGTGCTCCTGTAATTGTAATAGATGCATAATCATTGAATGTTTACATAACAGACGGAAAAGCCATAGCATAGAGCTTAGAACATTGACAAACAAATCTTGACAGCGTATTATTATGCTTGCCAGATGCATGCCTAATTGCACCTCTAATAAGACATAAATAAACCATGAGTTCAAATAAGAACAAGCGCACCTTTAGGAGGTGTTGTTTGTTCCAAACTTCTATCATCACATGTTTGGTTAAATAATTTCAGTAGTCGATAAATAATTTGCTTACATTGACGATGTTGTACTAGTAAAACATGTTCATGCTCTTGAGGTAACATAAAACTGGCAAAAAGCTATTAAATTAAAAGCAACATCGGCCACGAATTGGACGTTACGTGGGCTCAAGCGTACGCCAGCACATCGTAAATATAAACTAGGAGCTATCGTGACTTCTTCGTTCGCTATATTTGAGAGTTTATTTTCTTATAATAAGTTTAACGATATTTATTGCGTCACACGTGTAAAAATCAACAACGGACGCAAACCGCCGTAAAGTAAAGAAACAATAGATACCTGTCAAACATAGAACTTGAATGTAGTCCAAATGGATTTGAATAACATTGGAGAATAATAAATTATGACGTGATTAGCTACTGAATTCGTTTCTGAATCAGAATTGTTATTGACAATATAGCAGAGGAGGAATTCATACTTTAGATCAAGTATTATATAGGAGACATACTTACTTACTTCGATGTAAACGATTAATTTTCAACACTTCTTACTATTGCAAACCATCGAAGATATCAAATTTGATTTTGAACCATAAGCTTTTTGATTAATAAGCTTCAGATATTTTTGGAACAATCAGAAATGTAACGTAACAGCTGTTTCTTATCCCTTCGTCTAGTTTGGGGCATGTCAGTCATCTATCGGCTACAGTGCTACACAAACTAAATCACCAAGCTCGACATAACTGATTTCGGGAGCCAAATTTAAGACACGATTAGTAACATCAGTCAGCACTTTAATATTTTCAATCTATGAATGTGACGCGTTATTTTTGTAAAATATTTAGCTTATGCAATAAATTTTATCTGCCATGTGCTATTCGGGATAGTTTGTATCCACTATTGAGACATAAAACTGTATGGAAACTGGTATGATATATTAGAAATCTTACAGTTATTAGTAGGTTTTATAGCAATGGCGAATTTTTATGTAAAATTATATTTAAATCGTTGTGATGGCAGGTTTACGTTATTTTGTATTTTTTGCTCTAAAGATATGCCCACACGCACACTCTGTTACATCGAAGGTATGTCTTTATGAATGTCTTCAGAAAATCAGGGTCTCTCTCTTTTAAGGCCAACCTTCTTAAACTAAGAAGGTTGGCCTTAAAAGAGAGAGAGCCTTGATAAATCGAAATTATTAATTCCATAACTTCACATTCGTCCTAATTTTCATTATATATTTCATTATATATATATTTATTGTAATATTCTTCTGCATTATTTATGATTTTGTACACTGACAGCCATTTTTTTTTCTTTTCGTTTAGTCCTGAGAAAGGTTGTCTGTAAGAAATTGCTCTGTGCGATAAGACCGCCTATTATACACTTATGTATTTTGTATTAAGTATGTACCATATTTATTCTGTATTAAGTTAAGGTGTGCAATAAAATATATAATAATATTTTTTTTGGTAAGATTGTTATGATTATGGTGCACAATCTATAAAAATATGTTGTGTATATGTCACAAAATTTGTACGTACCTACTGTGTAGCAATGACTCGAATAAATCAGTGATTTAAACACAGTTATTTGGATCACTAATTTATTTAACCACTAGCTTCTGCCAGTTACTGTTCCCCTGTTAGTCAAAAATTATCCAAGGGAATAAAATCCCGCGATAAAAAGTATCAATATCAGTATCCATATACATATAAAAAGTTATATGAAAATTCTCTTATATGCTATTCTAAAGTATGACCTACCTGTGTACCAAATCTCATACAATTCCATTCAGCCGTTTGAGCGTAAAAGCAAATGATAAACGATGTTTATTTTGCAAATAGGATTGTTTTTCGTTAATTTAAACTAGATGAGGTCAGTGTTTCCTATAAACTGACTATCCTGAAAAGAAACTCAGAGCTTAAAGGTTAACAAATATAAACTCACATAAAAACTTTCTTCTTTATAATATTAGTGTGATGAAAATGAAGTTGTTAGTGTGATGAAAATGAAGTTAATAATTGTCCTACAAAATATGGCGATTAATTCGTTTTGCGATCACGCAAGGAAACTCCGAGCATAGCCCTTTCCATTGCCCTTTGGGTGACTGTAAGCCTTCTGATGAGGCCCATTGTAAGCGACCAAGGTCGCCGACATAGCCCGAAGAATCGCCAAACTAAAGTGGCAGTGGGCAGGGCACGTAGAACGGATGGTCGATGGGGCCGAAAGGTTCTAGAGTGGCGACCGCGCACCGGAAAACGCAGCGTTGGAAGGCCTCCCACAAGGTGGACCGACGTCCTGGTGAGAGTCGCGGGAATGCGGTAGATGCGAGACGCACAGGATCGGACGTTGTGGAGACGCTTGGGGGAGGCCTATGTCCAACGGTGGACATCTTTCGGCTGAAATGATGATGATGATGATGATATGGCGATTATCAAATCTATATAAACCATTCTAATTAATTAGCTAGTACGTATGTGCGGTTTTGAGTACTATTTAACGTCACGTTTCCGTTTTTCATGAAAAGTTTGGCATCGGTGGAACATGTTGGATATGTCTGTATTTACGAATATAAATTTTATAACTAATGTTTAGTACTTCCCACTTATTAATTAAGACATATCAATTTTTCTTAGACTCAAATACGAAGGCAAAAAAACGAAAAATGTTCCTCATCATGAGAGAGAATATTTCGGTATCGTTCATAAATAATTTTCTTAAACAGATGCAAGAAGCTGTGTAACGTGTGACAAGGTACTAGAAGAACTGGAAAAGATAGATGATGACACGGACACATTCGGAGTGGACTTCGTCAAGATCAACGACAAGCGGCTGGCCAAGCAGTATGGCATCACGAAATTCCCCGCCCTCACGTACTTCCGTGAGAAGGAACCGATCATTTACGAAGGTCAGACCGTCACTATTATTAATAATTGTGTAAAAATAAAAACATAACCTAAAGTAAGTGATTATTAACCAGCGCTGGGCCGGGCGTACACCCTTACTGCTGCAGGCTGAATCTGGGCAAAAATGTTACACTGAATTTCATTATGACCTGCTGGTCTATAAGGTTAAACTTCAACATTCGTGATCACGTAACCTGCACCTAGGAGCAGAGCCCGACCAATACCGCGCGTGGTGGCTGGTCGCAATTCCTCATGGCTAACTTTCAATTATCTTGCAGTAGATGTGAAAAGTAGAGAATGCTCTTCGGGTATTTCCCATGGGCTAGCTTGAATCATGTACTGCATTCAGAATTCTAGCATTAATTCCCTCGCTTCGCACCTGGCCTACGGTCTGAACTCCTTCTCTACGGTCGGGAGTTTAATATGAAATCCTTTATTATAGTCGGGATTCAAAATGTCGTTATTTTTCCCTATCGATGTTGGTATAATCTATTATTTTTAGGGTTCCGTACCTCAAAAAAAAACAGAACCCTTATAAAATCACTTTTTGTCCGTCTGTCTGTCTGTCAAGACCCTTTATCTCGGGAACGCGTGGAGGTATCGAGTTGAAATTAAAACCATTCACTCAAGTCTGTGGACCCTTGAAACTGTGAAAAAATCAAACTTCTGAGTCAACGAAAAAAAAAGATACGGCCGAAGAGACGAGGCGACAGAGTGTCGAAATACACGTTTTTTGCGACATAAAGTCGCAAAAAACGTGTATTCTCTCAAGGGAAAATTCATAGGGTACTTTCCGTTGACCTAGAAACCTAAAATTTGGCATGAAGCAAGGTCTCATAGCACAAGTATAGAAAAAAATCTGAAAACTGTAAATTTGAAGTTACGTCACAAAAAATAAATTGCGATTTCGTAACTCAATTCGGCAATCGAACTGTTTTCATAGGTACAGAACCCTAAGTGAGCGAGTCCGACTCGCATTTGCCCAGTTTTTTTTTTTTTGTTTTAAGAGGATTTTTTTCCTTATCAGGGGGGATAATGTGGGTAACTGAACGATCATAACAAATAAATTGAAATGGAACAGCATCTAACTGAATAACTACTTAAATGAGACAAGTTTAAGCAATTGAAGACGCCATGTGTACTGATCAATAGAATAAGCTCTGAATTAAAAGCTTTCCATGAAATGGTTACAAAATGACGAAAAAATATATACAGAAGCTACTATTCTGAAAACGTATTTCTACGATATCGCAGAAAAAACTAACTGTGTGGTCTAAATGAATGATGAGATCAAATGCCTAAAATAAAAGTTGAATCCAAAGAATCAGCTAATTCATTTTCATAGTATATTCTGTTCTGTATATACGAAATAAATTTTACAGCTGTAAGTGGTTGACCCAAAACGCAAACCACATTTCATTAAACATATCATGCGGCTAAAATTAATTTTGAATCACTCCTGGGAACATTTAATTATTGTTTGATATTCAATACGTGTAAATAAATGTCTGTCAAGGACCATGAATGCTAAGGGTGCCTTCAAACAAATTATGAAGCAAATTATAAAGTAAAACATTAATGGGCAATTAAATGAGCTACTAAAGCTTTCTGCGAACGTTAGCTGACGTTTTATTATACAACTAATTATAAACGGTGATTCAAGAGAACTTCCCTTGATTGTTAAATTTATAACTGGGCTCTTATACCGGATTTCATCTATTTATAAAAGGTGTGATTTAATCTCTCTGAAATCTTCAATTTGTTTTGCAACGTCCTCGGTTTTTTTCTATCTATCCATGGTTTTCAGAATGTTTCTTGTAGCGATTTATCAAATATCTTTAATTTATTTTTATAACTTTATTGTCGAAGAACTAGGATTTAGAAATAATTGGAAAATGTACATAATTCTGCATACAAGCCTTGCCCTGTGTGCGACCCATCTGAAACAATATTGGTATCTATACTAATCGGATCCATCAAACATTGTAAATTCTAGGAGATCTCATGGACGAAGAGAGTGTCCTGGATTTCTTGACGAGTTTAGAAGCAATGGACCTTCCTGACCGGATAGAAGAAGTCAACCAAAAGATCCTGTCGAAGATCATCGAGGACACAGACTATGTAGCCGTTCTCTTCTGTAAGTATTGGAGTGTTACATTATGTGTTCTTGTCATCGTATCTTAGCAATTGTGGTAAATTCGAGTCATTTTTCAACTAACCATCGTATAATCAAAGTGATTCTGTAAATTCTTTCGACTTAGCCCTGTCGAGTAGTTAATCTTCCTCTCAGTTGTGTACATCGTAATTGTTAGTGGAGGTTAGAACATGCGTCTGTATATTGTGCAGTGTGTTTTGATTGTGTTTTTGACGTAGGTCCTGATCACAAAAGTTGCGGCCCGTCAAACAGTAAGTAAGATTCTCAGCTGGCGGCATGTCTCCTTGTAATGTCAGCTTGGCTGTAATTCTTCTCGCTTAGTAGACTAGTATTTGTGTACTTTATGTCATTATATGTGCTTCTCGCTTATATTGGACCGGTAACGATATCGGTAATTGGTGCAGTTCATAAAGGCCCCGTTGTGTAAAACAACAATCGATGATGAATATGGCTAATTAAAATTTTGGCTCAGATACAACATATTGAGACGATGTGACTCATATAGCAAATTATATTCAACGGTCATAATCTAACGAGTATTATTTCATCATTTTAACTATTACAGATACAGTCGCACTCATAGCAAACAAAACGTTAAAGTTAACGTTACACTCTTTAATTTGTTGAACTCTGCGCAATAATTGACTGCCTATCTGGAACCTTACTGTTTCATTTTAGACATTGTTCGTATATCTGGTCTAGGGGAAAATTAGAATCAAAAACGCGTTTGCATTATCGGGCCGTGAGGCGAGCTATTTCGGCTGTGCTATTTGCGTCTTGCCAGCAAGCTCGGATTGACGGACCGACATGTCACGACTACAGCGTCAGATGAGCATTCTCCCCCTTAACGACAGTAAAAACTATAAAAAAACAAAACTGTGTACATCATTAACAATAACACGTACTGCCAAGTTATAATGGAGTATGTTAGAAAAGCTGTTCAAAAACAAGATCATACGATGACCTTGACCTAAATATGTGATGCAGAGTCTCGTATCTACGGCAGGCCGTCAAATATCGTTGTTTACAATGCCTTCCTATTTATAAACGTTTGAAATGATGCAAATGTTCACATCACCAACAGCGTGCGTAACAAATAAGA
This sequence comes from Mythimna pallens, assembly GCA_961205895.1. Taxonomy (NCBI): domain Eukaryota; kingdom Metazoa; phylum Arthropoda; class Insecta; order Lepidoptera; family Noctuidae; genus Mythimna; species Mythimna pallens. The sequence goes on along the minus strand of OY540828.1, from coordinate 22,495,015 downwards.
AACCCTTAATACTGCTTTGGCGATCTTGTATAGATCCCGAAGACATTGATTTAATTTAACTGTTTTTCAACACGATGGTTTCTAAAAATCCCATTAGATGTGCGCACTCAATATAGTCCCGCTTATAACAATAGTTATAGAGATACATATAAGATTTTTTGGCAAAGCGGCACCACCACACATAAACCTAATAGGTATTTGCACGACACAAGCTTTATTTGCACACTAAATTTTTAATTTTAACACACAGCCAAATCAAAGGCAATAATTAGGCACTTAACTGCACCGCTTCACGTCCGAGGCATGACCTAGAAAGAGATTTGGGCGAGTCATAAAATAAAACAGAACATAACATGTTACAGACAAGCCGGAATGTAAGAAATGTGCAAAGGCTCTGCAAGAGCTGGAAAACATTGACGACGAGGCTGACCAACTCGGAATCGGTTTCGTGAAGATCCACGACGAGGAACTTGCCGAGGAGTACAATCTTGGAGACTTGCCAAGACTGGTGTACTACAGGCATCAGATACCTATTATCTATGAAGGTTTGTGACTCATATTTTACGTTTTGCTGACGCTCGCATCACGGAAACGGGATAGTGTTAATGACGATGGTTACTGGTTTACGTCAAGTCTCACTACTTTCTTTTGTATATGATTGTAATCGTAATAAAGATTTAGGCTAATGTTAGATGGTAAACTTTTTGAAGCATTAGTAAACTTCAGGTAGCCCAGACTACAATATTAGTAAGTCCGTTGCCTGTATTTTGGGATGAATTTGAATTTAGTATACTTTTGCTTACGAGTATTCGAGTTCTATTTATTTTCAAATCTAGAATTAGTCACAATTTCTTAGAAGATAACTTCAAACAAGTTCTCATATGTATTTCAGGTGAGCTAAGCAGAGAAGAGGATGTACTGGAGTGGTTGATTGCTAATAAGTCTACCGGTGATGAAGAGGATGTCATTGAAGATGTTACAGCAAAGACTTTGAATACCTTAATTGGGAATATTGACAACCTTGTCGTACTGTTCTGTGAGTATTATAAATCAGATCAATAAATTATTTATTACAGATTTAAAAAAAAAAATTATAAACATTTAAGTATAAATATGTGTAATTTCTGCCAAAAAGTATTAGGTTCAGTAAAATTTTACTAAAAAGCCTCTCCAACACATTGAAAAAGTCCTCAATATTTTCTAAAATATTTATAATTTTTTCAGACGACCACGGCGACGAAGAATCAATGACGGTTTTGGCTGAGCTTGAGAAGATAGATGATGATTGCGACCGCCACGGTATTCAGTTCGTCAAGATTGACGACGTCAAGGCGGCGAAAGACTTCGGTATCGATGACGTTCCATCCATCGTCTACTTTGAGAAACAGATTCCTAACGTTTACGACGGTAAGAGTATTTCAAGATTTATTAGTGTTGAATTTTGTTGGGTTATATTTCAGTAGTACGGTAATGATATTTGTCTGGTTTTGTCAGGTGACCTTGAGAATGAAGAAGAAATCCTGGAGTGGCTCGTCGAACAACTAGAGAAGGACGAAATCGAAGATGTCACCGATGAAATGCTAGACCGTCTTATCAAAGATGGCAAAACTGTTGCCGTGTTGTTTTGTATGTACTTTTCTTGGCAAAAATCGACCATAAACTTCCCTTGAGATTTGTCACTGATGGCCATGTTTTAATGTCTCTTGCAGATGATAATAACGACCGTAAATCACAGAAGGTACTAAACGAACTGGAGAATATTGATGATGAGTGTGACACACTTGGTATTGCGTTTGTGAAGATTGATAATGATGACGAGGCTCAAGAATACGGAATTGAAAAGGTGCCCACGCTGCTTTACTTTGAAAAGGGCATACCGACCTACTACGAGGGCAACTTAGAAGAAGAAGAGAAGGTCCTGGACTGGCTCAGGCATCAGACTGAAAGTGACGAAATCGAAGATGTCACCGACGAGATGCTGGACCTCATCATCGACAAAATGCATTACGTTGCCGTCCTGTTCTGTAAGTAATTTTTTAACTTTTATACGCACGACCTTAACATTAGCTGTATATCTTGAAACAATGCCAGTTTTTTAAATTGCCACATGTCTAAAAATAGGGAATTTCATAAATCAGTACAGAACTCTATCAAGAACTGACATATAAATGAAATACAGTTCTTCGAATTTATTACAGACGACAAGGATCAGAAGAAGAGTCAGAAGATATTGGCTGAGCTGGAGAACATCGACGATGAATGTGACCAAAATGACATCGCTTTCGTCAAAATTGACGATGATAAGGAGGCTAAGGAGTACGGTATTGAGAATATTCCCACTATGGTGTTCTTCGAGAGGGGAATTCCTCACGTATATGAAGGTGACTTGCTCAAAGAAGAAGAACTGTTAGGGTGGTTGCTTCACCAAAAGCGTCACAGCGAAATCCCCGAAGTCACGGACGAAATGATGGACAAACTTATCATCAGCACTCCTTACTTGGCCGTGATCTTTTGTGAGTATAAATTATAGTTAGTATTAAATTAATGTTTAAAACTGAAATAGTCATTATTTAAGATGTTAATGTGTGTTGCTCACGTAAGTTCTGACGTAAATCTATAAAGCAATTGGGGAGTGTGGGTGCACTTCCCACTGTAATTTAAACAAGCTTTTGAATTCAAAATAACTGTTTTGTGTCCTTATGTTGTTATTTTGATCGCCTGAAATTAAAACGTCGTACGGACGATTCCTTTATTTTAGAAAGTTCAACTTAAAGTTTTTTTTTTATTTCACATGTTTAACTCAAATGGAATCATCATCATCTTCCTGGTTCTTCTCTGGACTTCTCACACAATCCATCTTTGGCCTTCATATTTGTGTTTATAATCAAATGGAAGTTATAAAAAGCTTAAAATAGCCAAATTAACACATACTTAACATAATATTCCAGATGACAAAGAAGACAAACAAGACATTAGAATCCTAAACGAACTAGAAAACATCGATGACGAACTAGAAAAGGAAGGCATCGTCATCGTACGAATGGACAATGAGAACGAAGCTAAAGAGTATGGTATTGACCATTTACCAACCCTTGTGTACTTTGAGGAGAATATCCCTGCTATATACGAAGGAGATCTTATGAATGAAGATGAAGTTCTGGAGTGGCTGATCGAACAGAAGAACAGTGCGACCATTGAAGAAGTTACTGATGAGATCTTGATTGAACTCATTGAGGAGCATGAATATGTGGTGGTTTATTTCAGTAAGTATTTACAAATTTTATTATTTAATCTGAATACTTGCTTATTTTCTCGTATTTCAAAGTACGCGCTGAGAATTTGAGAAAGCTTTGGAAAGCGGTTCCGTAGTTATCCCATAAATGAATATATATTTTGGAATAGTCAAGGTATTAATTTATTGTGATCGATCAAAAAAAAAAAGCTGACACAATCAATAAAAATCCGTCATAAAATTAGGGCGTGATTTATATATTTAGTTACTGATAGGGAATTGTGAAAAGGTTTATTTATGCATTAATTGTATGAACTACAATATCATGTAACATGTGCTGTTATCTAATTTTACGTGGAGGTCACTGTAGCACCTTAACCGTAAAACAACCTACAGAGAAAAATAAAGAAATTTCCTAAAATCCTTCCAGGCGGCAACTGCGAAGAAGGCGAAGAATGTGACAATATCCTCGACGAGCTGGAGAACATTGACGATGAGCTCGATGAGACCGGCATCATCTTCGTCACAACTGAAGACATTTCGCTGGCCAAGAAGTACGGCATCAAGACCTTCCCTACGCTCGTGTTCTTCAGGAACAAGGACCCACTTATATATAAGGGTGAGTCTTCAACTTAAATAACATTTATATTTCATTTTTCTCAACTCCTATTTGGTTAAGGTAACATTCATTAAATGCACTTGTGAAAGGCGAAAATTTACACAATGTAAAAAAAGATATTGAACAGTTGGTGTTTAAATTCACTAAAGAGGGACAAAGTTTCCTTTTTTAGGGATTGAAACTACTGAGAACATTGAAACATTTTCACATGGCTAAGAGTGCTGCATCTATTCTTTCTTTGAATACAGCTGTGCAGTAGCAGTGACATAAGTTATTTTTTGCATAAATAAAAATGTTTTTTTAGCATTGTAATATTACAAAAATAAATAAAGGCAAATTTTGTTGAAGATAAATGTAGAGATGGAGGTTTGTTAAACTAGGCTAACTACCAAACTGGGCTAGGTATATTTTATTCCGGGGGAAAGTACTAATTCCACGTGGGCCACAGACAGAAGCTAGTCTGTAATGAAATGAATACAAAAAGCTCATCGTTTTTATTAGAAACTTTGAAAGTATAAAATTGCAGTGATTTTAAAACATACAATGTTTTTAATTTTAGGAGACATCGAGGATGAAGACGAGGTCCTTGCCTGGTTGACTGATGAAGATACCCTGGAAATCCCCGGTAAGATTGAAGAAGTCAACTCCAAGATGCTGGAGAAGATCCTAGAAGAGAACGACCATGTTGTTGTATTCTTCTGTAAGTACAAGATTGATTCTATGTTCTATTGATTTTAATAAGCCTTTTGATACTGTAGATATTTGATACTCTCTTCGAATTCCTTTGACCCGTACCACATTATCTGGCTAATACACGCGTAATTACATTCAAAATGTTTTCTGTTTCTGACGTTAACATTGTTGGCGTTTTTTTGGAAGGCATATTATGTTCAAATTTGGCTCCAAATAATTTAATTTATAGCAAATGTATAGTACTAGCATTTCTACCATAACGATTGATTGATTGATGGAATACCTCAACTTTGTTTTACAGACAAAGAAGGTGACAAGAAGTCCCAGAAGATCCTAAGTGAACTTGAAAACATTGACGACGAATGTGAAGAGAAGGACATTGATTTCGTCAAGACATCTGACGACGGCATTGACAAGGAGTATGACCTGTCAGAATTACCAGCTTTGGCTTTCTATAGACACAAGTTCAGGACTATTTACGAAGGTGACCTGACCCATGAAGAAGCGATCCTCAAATGGGTACTCGAACTACACGACTCCCAACCTGATGTCATTGAAAACGTTGACAGGAAGACTTTGAAAGATCTCATCAATGATGTAGAGCACCTAGCCGTCTTTTTCTGTAAGTGTGAATCTCGATTTAATACCTTAAAATTACATTACTCAAATATTTTAAAAGTGAAAGTTTGTAGTTTGTCTATGTAAGTTTGTTACTCTTTCACGCTCAAACGGCTTAACACATTGTACACGGGTAGGCTATGTCACGAAATAAGACATAGGATACTATTTATATACTACTTTTACGCAGGGGAAGCCGCTGGAAGAAGTTATACATAAAAGTGTTAAGGAAACCATTTAACTATTAAAATACTAAAAACACTGTAAATCATTTTAAAATATTATGTGGTCTGGCAGTTGCCCAAGTAAATACCGATTTTAGAGTCTTCTATTCGTGTAATGGCTTAAGGAATCGTCTAAATACCACAGACCACTGGAATTTCTTCACAATTATTTATCAACTGTGAATGTTAACGTGTAGCCAATTGCAACGTAGACATGTAAATCCCGAAGGGCAGATACCATACTCAAATATTATCGTCTAGTCAATTCATTAGCATCACATTTATGTACAGTAATATTTTTGAAATAAAGTATGTAAGTTTGAAATTAGGAGGTAATTCCCGAAACTACTCAACAGATTTACTTTCGCTTATACAATGCTATATTGTCATCGAAAATTTCTATAGTCCATAATTGCCTATAGAAATTTGGGAATTAGCCTGATTTAATTTATTCTTTATTGTACAGAAAACTCAACATAATTACAGTGATTTGACAGTTTGGTTAGGGTAGTTAGGTTAGTTGGGATGAGTGGACGCGTAATAGGAACATTTCTGTATCTCTATTCTACGCGCTTAATCGAATGGTGGTGACGTCACATTGCAGTTTGTGCATTCTTTTTCTGTGACTTAACAGTATCAGTATTCTACTAGATTGGGAAGGCATCTAACTTACTTAACTTCGACGCGATTTTAAAAATATATCTAGTTACTGTAGTATAAACGACGGGAGTGAAACCGCGAGAAATAGCTAGTGACTATTAATGTTAACCGATTCTAATTCTCTTACAGATAGCGAAGACTGTGACACATGTGACGATATCCTTGAAGAGCTGGAAACAATCGATGATGACACAGACAAGCACGGCATTCAGTTCGTTAAGTCCAAGGATTCCAAACTCGCCTCGGATATTGGTATATTCAGCTTCCCAGCTCTGGTTTACTACGAAACAGGTGTTCCTATCATGTATGACGGTAAGTGAAATGACCCTGTTTGCATATGTTTTTCTTAATAATCCGTGTACATATATTATCCTTAATATGATTTGAACTATTGGCGTTGGCGACTATATTTTGTTGGTGATCATAGAACACGGAGACGTCTCAGTGGCCGCTGCTAGAGACGGCGTTGTCAATATTTCCATACAAACAGTATCGCCTAACACTAGTATCGTAAGGAAGCTTATGGCTTTGAATGGGATCTGGGACAGACGCTTAACTCCCTTTCAGTAGCACGAATATTACTGCTACAGCTATCTCTAGAAGCTGCCATCGCGGCGATTCCGTGCTCTATCTCTGGTAATGTTATGATGATGTGTATAATATATGCAATCTAACTTTTATCCTGTTTATAGGTGATTTAAAGAACGAAAATAAGGTTCTGCAGTGGCTTGTAGATCAAAAAAGTAAGAATCCACATCCATATAATAAACGTTTCTAATGTTATATCTGTTTAAGGTCGAAGGACTTTGTTTATTGTTAAAATATTTTGAAATTCAAAAGTATTATATGCATGACATCATTCTTGATATATTTCTATGAAACAAGTGTTACTACTTTACGCCTAAAATGCTGGATGTTTGAGCTATGTCATTTTGCATGACAGTTACTAATGCCTGCAGGTGAAGATAGCCACCGACATAAAAAAGCTAATATTAAATCGAAGGCCAATGCAGATGGTGATAAAAAATCGTCGGGGTTCACGAAAGGTGACAAAGTTGATGTATTAAAGAGAAATGCCCCGAAAAATTTGAAATCTGCGCAATGGAAAGCTACGGGATCGCTGAAAGCTGACACTGTTGATAAGAAAAGTCAACGAGGCAAAGTGAGTTCCAAGGAGGAGGAGGATGATGATGACGGTGTAGTCGATGATGACGATGACGACGATGATGATGACGAAGATGATGATGATGACAACGACGACGACGACGATGACAACGACGTTGATGATGAAGAAGACAACGCAAAGTTAGCGGCCATCAAAAGTATCCTAAAATTTAAAAACCCAAGTGATGACGCTACTTGGAAGAAAGTCGGTAAATTAAAAATTCGTTTCCCTGGTAATAAGCCTGGCAAACATTCGGCTGAAATTGACGATGATGACAATGACGATGACGATAGTGACAATGACAATGACGATGACGATGATGAAAATGACGACGACGATGATGACAATGATGACGATGATGACGATGACGACGATGATGACGATGACAACGACGACAACGACGACAACGATAATGTTGATGATGATGATGATGACGACGATGATGACGACGACGACGACAACGACGACGACGACGACGATGATGATGAAGAAGAAAGATCTTGGGCTCGTTCAAAAATAGGTAAAGTCAGTCGTCGCAAGCAATTTGAGGATGGTGATGATGATGAAGACGACGACGATGATGATGATGATGATGATGAGGATGATGATGAAAGCGATGAAGATAGTATATTCAGTAGAATAAGACGAATTTTCTCAGGTAATTGAGTAGCGTAGGCCCCGGGACCCCTCGCATCACATCTGCATGGTCGCGTGTCGACTGGCCCGCATGGGACCCACTCTCTAGCTATCGCCTGCAGTCATTCGCGACCGCTTAATGACCAATAAATGTTTTCAACTCTTATACTACTAACATTATCATTAGAAATAGCGCTTAACTGTTGGCGCAACGATTACAAACATGCACAGTATTAACGCAGTTAACCGTTACTTGTTATTACCGTATATACGGGTTGTAAACGAGATTTTTACTGACTGCAGGCGATCGCTGTTTCTACATTGGATTGGGGGCGAAACCGGCCGTCCCAAAACTGACTTACGAACCCTACCAGTGCTGTCCCACTAAAGTTCAGAGTCCGACAAAAGTAGCGAAGGCCACGCCGACCAAGATGCCGAAGAAACTCGACAAGCAGCCGCAGAAACCTGAGAAGCCGGTCAAGGGCAAAAACAAGGCCCTCGCCAAACCAGACAAACCGTCCAAAGGGAAAAAAGGTTTAATCGAGTCTGACAATAATATTTGGTGGTGGTAAAGTTAATACATGTTAGAAGTATCTTGCTCTGATATCCTCGGATATGAGCGCAAGTAGCGGCGTGCACGCTAGGCATCAAGTGGACACGAATGTTATCGTTACTGGCCCTCAGATTCTGATCCTCCCAGCTCTAATAGATCACTATATCTAACTTTGCATCTCTGTCATGGCTATTAACATTGCTAGCTTTTCAATAACCTCGTGTCCCTTGATCCCTGCAAGCACTTAACAGGGTTGAATGTTGTAACACGTTGCACATTGGACTGTACTCGCACGTCGTGTCATGTCCTATGTACGTACTGCACCCGCCAGCTGCCGACCGGTGCGAATACAGCCCACACTGATACATCCTCAAATGTGCTTTACTGTAAATTGAAGATCATGAGCGGACTAAATATTGGGATGTCTAGAGTCATTGTAAGCAGGTGTACAAATCGTTATTTTCATTGTAAATTGATTCCAATATTTAGAAATTTAATGTAAATCAAGACGTAACAATAACAACGCAAGGCATTTCTCATTGTATTTTGCCGTGACATCTTGAAAGACTTATAATCGTTGTAAGGATTTCATGTTCATGTAGTTTTCTAGTCTTCATGGAATCTCATTATTTTGTAATGCAACATTTGATAAAATAAAATATTACTTTTTATTACTTATAGACATAAAAACTTATAGTTATTAATATTTTTTATCAACATTAAACTAATTAATTACTTGATTATTAATTTTCATAAGCGCAGTGCCGGATATCAGTGCAATAAATCTACTCATTTATCATTTGTTCAGTAACCGATAGGGGTCGGACCGCATTGGACGACGTCTGTCACAAGTCGACCTGCATTATATACATAGGTAGTTAAGTGACTGTCTGTCAACTATTGTTTCCATTGAAGACTAATGATGTGATTAGAGTCGTCTAAAGTTTTCCGGTCGAACAGTGCTGGCGTTGAGTGACAAATATGTCGATATGTAAGTTGTATTGTTTGGCAGAAAATTCGCATGAATGTTTAATTTATTTCTTTGTTACGTTGAATTGTTGAGTCGGCGCTGAAACAACTTTTTTTTGTTAAATAAATACATTTTTCTATTATAAAAAAACTGTCATTACTCATTTACACACGAATGATGTCAGCATGGTATTGCTGTAGTTGTATCCGCGCATGTCAATTATTGGATTTTACTGGTGAGTCTCACAAATTATGAAATGGATGTGGTTTCTTTAAATAATTTAATTAGTTCATAGGGTTTTCAGCGTGAAGTATAATGTGAAACTATTTTAGGGGATCTGTTGGACGAATCTGAGGTGTTGGACTGGATGGTAAAGCAGAAAGAAGATGAGAGTATAGAGGAAATCGATAGAGAGCAACTGTTCAAATATATTGAGACTAAAGAATTTCTTGCCGTTGTTTTCTGTGAGTATCTCAACATTGCATTGTATTTAGTTAAAAACCTATCAATACCTAGATAAGTTACATATAAAACCAATGCCTATAAAACCAAATAACACATTTCAGATAAAGAAGAAGATCCAAATAGCCCAAAAGTATTGCGACACGTAGAACTAATCGATGATGAAGCAGCTGAATATGGAATCAAAATAGTCAAATGTGCCGATCGATTAATGGCGAAGAAATACGGGTTCCGTAATCCACCAGGCATCACATACTTTAGGAAAACGAAAGCAATTAACTATGACGGTGATATTGATGATGAAGAGGAAATATTAGACTGGCTAACGAATCCTGAAAACATGGAATTGACAGATCATATCGAAAAAGTTAATAAGAAAATGTTTCAGAAAATAAGACAAACTTCAGATTACGTAGCAGTATTCTTTTGTGAGTTTTCTTTAATTACATATTCAAAGATACCAGTTTTATATATGTATATACACCAGTTTTCTAAATAGAGAATTTAAATTTAAGATCATGTACAAATATAATTTATTGTCAAAGTTTAACAGTAATGTGTGTGTGTTAACATGATAGAGTCTGGCATGTTCAAATTCTTAATTCACAAACAGGAGGGACAGTTTCAAAGATCGTAGTAAAATAATTCTAGTCTAGAATGTTCTTTAAAAAGCCGATACTCACAAATCCAATTGTATTGCACATAACACATGTTTTAGACAGTAATGACTGCAAACAGTGTCCTAAAGTGCTAGCGGAGATTGAGCATATTGATGATGACGCCGATGACTCCGGTATCAACTTCGTGAAGATTGATGATAGGCAGATGGCTAAGGAGTTCGGAGTATTTGCTCTGCCTGCCGTGTTGTTCTTCAAGATGCAGTCGAAAGATCCTGTTATTTATGCAGGTACGGTTTATTTCGCAGCTGCTTAAGAAGTCAATGTCAGTCAAGCTTGAGTGAATGCGTGTTCTTATATAGCTTTTATATGATTCGACATGACCGTCTCTCTGATATTGACCTGGTCTTTACAGTTGATAATGTATTTTAAGCGTGTCAATTTTGCAGGTGATCTGTATGACGAACAACAACTTCTAAGTTGGTTGCTAACTCAAAAGAATCCAGCTGGAGATGTCATTGAAGCTCTTGAAGGTCAAGATCTTCTAGACTTGATAGAAGAATCTGGATCACTTGCTGTTTACTTCTGTAAGTTGCATGCTAGTGAGCAAATTATACACTTTTTACTGCACATACAGTACATCACACCACTAATTTTATATTCTGCTAAGTGTTCAAACTCTAATCGATTGTTTAATTTTTAAGAAATATGAACAAAAAGATGAAGATGTGGAAGAAGATTGTTTATAAAAGCCAGGACACTCTTCTTCTACTTTGTAAATGGGTCATATTTAAAAAAAAATTAACATAATTTGTGTTTTATTAACGACTCTTGCTTTTTATTAGGGAACAAAACGTTATGTGAAATGTGCACTCCGAAAATGATGAAAAAATCGTCGAAAAAGAAAGTAGACCACGAGGAGGATGAGGGACTGGATCCAGAGGGTACTCCTATCCCCTTAGAGCCGTGCCCATTGACAATAATATGTTCCCTTGCAATCGCAAATGATTCTAATGATCCCATGTCTATGTAGCCATTACCTTTGTTGCATGTAGCATGAGCGCACTAAGAGTAGGTACTTTAAGATCTGGTTATAATTAGTTAGTTTAGTCCCAGTATCCACACCCACTTGTATCAAATCTTTGAAGTGTTCCGAATTGTAATTTATCCAGCGCATAAAGTATGATATTTTGGTTTTGGTTTTCGTAGCAGCCAGCACAGTTTAAATTTTCCATAGTGCACACAATAGTTCCGAATGATCGAAACAGTTTGTCCATCCAATAAGATTTGCTCAAAAAATGTTATAACACTTTAATTGGCAATAGATCGTGATGTTACAGATAGCCTGGACTGCGAGCAATGCGCCGGGATATTAGAAGAACTGGAAAATATTGATGATGATTGCGATAGACATGAAATCAAATTCGTTAAGACTCAAGATTACACCATAGCTGAATCTTACGGAGTAACAGATTTCCCAGTACTGGTATATTTTGAGAACAATATACCGAACGTGTACGAGGGGTCTCTGGCTGAAGAAGAGGAAGTACTACAATGGTTGATTACTCAGAAGACTGAGGATCGAATTGAACTTATTACTAGAGTGATGTTGGAAAAAATGGTGGAAGAAACGCAGTATTTGGCTGTTTATTTCTGTAAGCATGAGTTACTAAAGAATTTCTTTTATCAACACTAGATACTAATAATACTATTTTTCTTTCATTTAGATAAACTGAATTGCCATATATGCGATCACATTCTTGAAGGGCTTGAGGGCATAGACGATGAATGCGACGTCTACGGTATTCACATGGTAAAGATTCAAGACCCACAACTCGCCAAGAGATATTCGATCAAAACTTTCCCAGCTATGGTATATTTCAGGTAAAGCTCCTTTCGACATACGACTTCATACTTAAAAAGAATGTTTAACATGAATACTCTAATATAAGAATATTATTTTAGGAACGGCAACCCTCTTCTTTTCGAAGGTGATTTACAAAACGAAGAGTCTATATTAGAGTGGCTTATTGACGATGATAACAGAGAATTGGCTGATGAAATTGAGTCTGTTAATGATAGAATGTTGGAAAGATTGCTGTACGAGTCACATCTGTTGGTTGTCTTTTTCTGTAAGTATATTTTTGTAACGGGCAATTACATATGAAGAAGAAAAGAATGATAATTTAACACTCATTTCCTTTTTAGATGACGATGAAGATTGTGCAGAATGCGAAGAAATCCTCGAATCTCTCGAACAAATTGACGGAGAAGTCGACCAATTTGGTATTGATTTCGTTAAAATTGCTAGCCACGAGGCAGCTGCTACTTACAACATTGTCAATATACCTTCCCTCGTATACTTCCGAAAGCAAATACCGATGTTATATGACGGAGACCTTCATCAAGTGGACAGGATCTTACAATGGTTGACATCTCAGGACGTCTTTGAAATTAAAAACGAAATTGAGGAAGTGAATCGTAAGATGTTGGACAAATTGTTGGAGGAGAACGAATTCTTGGCTGTTTACTTCTGTAAGTAGAATACATTTTCGGAAATCTATAATGTAATACTAATTTTTAAAAGTCACGGATTTTAACTGATTATTGTGATTCTAGACGAGAAATCCACAGAAAGTCGCGCAGTTCTAGACAAATTGGAAAACATTGACAGTGAAACCGATAACCTAGACATAACGTTCGTGAAGATGCAAGACCCACGGTACGCTCGCAAGTGGGGAGTCACCAAGCTACCAGCTATTGTGTATTTTAGGAAGAGATTCCCTAGTATATACAGAGGTAAGCAAAGGAATTCAATCTATACTAATATTATAAAGCTGACGAGTTTGTTCGGTTAAACGCGCTAATCTTAGGAACTACTGGTTCGACTTGGAAAAGTTTTTCAGTGTGGTATAGCCCATTTATCGAGGAAGTCTATATAATTTCACGCTATGACTAAAAGGAGCGGAGTATCGTCAAAAGATGTTGCAAAAACAGGGGAAAATGATTCCATTTGAGAGCTTCCGTTGCGTGCGCTGCGTAAACGGTTAAAGTTACATAAAATTTAGTATTATAAAAATGTTCCCCTTTAAAAGTTGAAAAAAAAATGTCTGTGACAGCATACATCTATATTATAAGATTGGCTCACTATAACCTTTTTTATATTAATCAAATTTGTCCTAAAATACTAAGGTGTTTTATAAAAATAATATTAATCCTTATCCAAATAAGTACGATATTCATTTTAAGTATTTTATTATATAATTGCCTTTTACATCATTTGATTTCGATAAATATTTTAGGAGATATCATAAATGTAGTCTAAATATACCCAGATGTAGTCTAAGTATAAAATTAAGACAACCAGTGGAATGTGATGAAGGAATATTGGCGGCTAGAAACAATAGCGTTGACAAAATAAATATCAAATAATTCCGCGTAAAACTCCAAGAGATAGCATCAACTACATTTCCATTGATAATATTATAACATCCAGTACTTTCACCCAACGTTCTATAGTTCCGCTCTTACTTATATTGGCGTGATGCACCTAAAACAGCCTTCTATTGTACTTAGACTTTACAAATATCTCCAACTTCTACGCAAACAAAGTCGTCGGCAAGAGCTATTGATTGTAATAAAATAAAATCAATAAAAAACCTAATAGAAACATTTCGACTTCTACGCCGACAATTTCGAGGGCAAAATCTACTAAATAATAAAGAAAACATAAGTGTCTTCAAAAGTTTGAAAATTACAATTTCTTTATGATCTTTTGTTTCAAATTCAGCCGAGTATTCCTTCTGTTCAGTAACTGTGACTTTGGAAATCTATTATAAATATTACAGGTTGTCTTCTAAATTAGATTCAGTTTTACTTACCTTGACTATATTTACAGGTGATCTCCTGTCCGAAGATGAAGTACTGGAGTGGCTCCGAAAGCACAGATTCCGACAGCCAGAGTTGAACATATTCATGTACGCATTGATAGCGCTATCAATAGCGTTTGTGATGTACACGGCTTTCCTCATGCAGTGCTTCAAGCCTACTCCTCCGGCGCCGGCGCTGCATCCGAAGCAAGCGTGAACTTCTTAAGACTCAAGTCTTCTTTTATATAGATTGTGACTTATCGGCCAAGGGCCTCAGATTACACCCGACTTCGACAAATGATCAGTTAGTCCTTGACGATCCACCGATGCAAACTTTCAGACATGGACTAAAGATCAACTTTACGTTTACGTTCTTGGGATCAAACTTTTATAGAGATTTTTAGTGAACGACGAAAACACTGGATTGAACTTTGAAACAAACTTGTTTTAAAACTGATCGGTTTGATGGTGACCTTTATTTCTTGATCAACGGCATTTTGAAATACGATCATTTCATTAAGACTGTATTCTCGGTAGAAATCTGTATGGAAATAAAGTGTGAGATGTACCGCTATCTATTATCCAATCCGCGTTCAATACAATGATTTTTTTACCGATAATGTCTTCTTGTTACTTAATGTCTATAGCCTTTTAGGTTTCGATGAGCCTTTGTTAAGTTTGTGTTTGAGTTTTCTGAGCTCTCGAACAATGTTACTTATCAATAGAAATATCATTCTTTATTAAATTTGGAACATGTGTCTTTTAATATTGTTGTTTTAAAAATATTCCGGTAGTAAAATCTTGCCGCGTGTTTATAATAGCTGTCTCGTAAATTGTATGTTACAATGAGTTTTATAGTTGTTTTGTCGGTGATTTTGTTTTAGAGCTCATTTTTTTTCGAGTGACTGTCCAATGGGCGGGAGCTGGACTGACGCCCGCATGGTACTACGATACTTCATTTTATTTATTTCTTTCATAATTGAATTTTATATTTATATTTTATTGTTGTGCGAAAATAGTTTGATCGATATTAGTTACCTGTATTATTATTATTATTTTAGATACGTTGATGATTGTGTAGTTAACTTCCACACTGATTTGTAAATTAATATTTACCTACTATGTTATATCTTCTGTCTTGACATACATTGCTCATAATCAAAGACACTCCTGCTTTTCATATACTAGCTATGTATCATCTCCTGTGTCCATTGTATTATCATCAAACTCTTTAATTTCTAGTACTCCATCATCATCAATGTGTTATTTCTAAGTAACGTAGTAACATGCCCGATATACTCTGTATCATTCCCGCTCGTAATGTATATTATTGTGTATAATTATAATGATACCTTCATCATGAAACGTAAGGGAGGCATGTTGGCTATGAACGCACAAATGTGACGAAAAAACAGATGAGAAGCTTGACGTAACAAACAATGACTAGGGTGTCAGAAAGCTATGGAGACAAAAATAAACTTGAAGATGTAGTAAGTACCTATGCAAGCTAAGAAGAAATCAATCATGATGCTCATTGTAGACAGAAAATATCTAAAGAAATGCTTTATTCCTGAGTTTTGTTCCACGGACTGGGGGAAACATTTTCTATGGGATTGTAATATTTACAGTTTCCATTTTGATTTCTGCGGGATGCGTTCTTCTCTGCGCCGTTGATATTTTTAATGCGCGTCTTGTCATTTTTGTGCGTTTATAGCCGAGTAATCAAAATATGCTCAAATGAGTCGTGCGCGAAGACATGCGCATTCGTTAATGTTAACGTTGTATATAAAATGTAAATAAATATAAAATAAATAAAAATAGTAAAACTTTTTTGTTTTAATCCATTCTGTAGTTTGTGTGTAAGCCTGGGTTTGTCATGGCCGTTTCCTATATCACAATGAATCGTATTCGGAATGATACAATAAACGACCACCTTCGTCTCGACAAATAATGAGATGAAAATACCCTTTTACAACATATAAAAAACTTTATTGATGTACCCGCTTATTTATAACAATCTTATTACTAATTCATATAATCATATAGGTATATCGATCAGTCTATTATAAAGGCATTACTATTTCTACTAAATTAACTGATACACTTCGTAAATAGGTATATTGGAAACATTTCACAAAAACATAACATTTAACAAAAACGAATATTATTGGAGTCGGCAAGATATGTTACCACGTAGGATTTTGCTGTATTGAAAAGAGAGCAAGACTTTTTTTTTTCTAATTTAAACTTAAATCGCAAATACCAAATACTGAATTTTATTAATTTGATGGGATGCCCCTCTATAATAAAGAAATTCTGCCAGGAATCATCGCAGAAAGCTGTTGGGTGAAGCGTCCTGGATAACTTATAACAACGATTGATATGAGGAATTTCTGGCGCAGTTGTACACAACGACTAAATTAAATTTAAATAGTTTTTTTTTTATTCTTTATTAATAGGCTCGCATTTGACCACTATCCCACCTGATGGTAAGCAATTCTTGCTTAGAAGTAACCTGTACACTCTTGACTTAAAGACCCCTAAGTTGTAGCTAGGTATTAGGAAACACAGACCCCAGCAGGGAATTCCACTTCTAATAACCGGCAATAAGAGCATAATTTGTGCTTGGCAAGTTCTGAACTAGTACATGTAATATAAAAGGTCTGAAAACGCTAATTTATGTCGAGTTTTGCTATGACGGGACTAAGTCTTAATACGGAAGTTTCTCGTTTTTGTTTTGATAAGAGTTTTTGGTTTATTTACATACACCCTTACACACCCCTCCACTCCACACCCTTCACTACATACACACTACACACCACGCACTAATTTAAGTTAGGATAAGTAAATATTGTAATGTTTAAGATATGGAACAACTCCTGTTCTTATGTTTCTGGAGGTGGGCGTTGATAGCTGCGCCTTAGTTTCAAACTATTGTAGCTATCATCGTACATAAATAAATTGTTTCTAGTTTTACATTTATTTCTAGTTTCAAATAAAGATTTATTACTATTAGGGGACAAAATGTCTCACAACATAATGCGCAATTCTCAATCTACGTGACGCACGCTGATCACTGTCCCGCGACTTGCCCCCCAACATTTTACAACACATTCACGTGACGCGGGACATGTTGGATAATTTGGCAGCGTTGTGTGTCATGTTAGGGGACATTTTATCGACTAGTGTATTTGAGACTTTATCGTGCAAATTTCTGAAACTACCTGTAAGTTGGGAAAAAAACATTATGCCACGAACCATGGAAGCGTAGAAGTAACTAAAGACGTGGTTGAAACCGCGGGGGGGCAATTACTTACTAAAATATATTTTTTGTGCCCAAGACCTGAGCACTGCCAGACATACATGTTTGGTTTTATACTCCATTTCCATTCGCATTAAGATTGGACATTACCTTTTTTTATTGTATAACCGATTTTAATTTTTATTGAGTTGATGGCATGATAAATAGTGGCTGCAGTAAATAGTAGTTATTATAACCACTTTTTCATTTTAAAACCATCCTTATGCCTACGGAATAGAAGTCGGGTTAAACGGATAGTAAAAAAAGTTTGTTTTCTTTAAACCCCGAGCGAACGCCGGCGTCTGCTCGGACATTATCTTTTCTCTTCTTATTTCTATTGTGCCTCTAATTACGCTATTCAATAGGTTAAATGTCTAATCTTAATGCGAATGGAGTATAGACCTTAATTATTGAACAACAATATGAAGATATTATGCCTACGTGATGACTAGCCTGGCTTCTTCATGGTACTCTAAGTATTTGACCTTCTCAGTTTCGAAGAGAGTCTTCAGGCGTTCCGTGAACTCTGCGTGTACTGCGTCGATCTCTTCGTTCGTTGGCTCCAAGTTTCTTTTCACTTCCAGTGGGGCACCGACTGGAATCAAAAAATTAAAACTTGTTTAGATTTCCAAGGTTTCAGTTTTTTATTCAACTAGGTTTTGCCAGTGACTTCGCCTGCGTGAAAGAAGAAAATTATCCTAAGGGAACATACTCCTGGGGTAAAAAATATCCTATGCGCTATTCCAGAACACAGTCTACCCGAGTGCCATCCAAATCCCTTCAGTAGCTTCAGCGTCAAGGAGTAATAAATATTCTCACTCATAAAATTTCGCCTTCATGATATTAGTGTGGTGGTGTGGCAATTGACAGATGTAGCCACAGCAGCTTTATGAGCTTTATGTCTATACCCTATTCATCTGGGCTTGAGACAAAATGCAAACGAAGAAAACAATGTAGGTACCTTCAACCAAGTTTCTTCGACATGTGTGAATAGATTATCAACAGTCTTCTTTTCTGTAAAATGCATTGGAGTTTTCTTTGCACGCTTTTTCTTCGGCGAATAACAAGAATTCAACGAAAATATCTCGTATCAGCAAGTTAATCGAAAGTGAAAAAGATGGCAGATTATAAACCGCCCGATGACAAAACGTCACCTTTTTATGTAAAATGTTTGCAGTATCTGTGGTCTATAATTTAGTAGTATTACAAATGGTTTGTTTACCTTTTATCCGCGTCGCGTCGCGTGTTGCACGCGTCTTGGACACAATGTCTGCTTAACTAGACTACCCAAGCAATGGCTAAGTAGGCAAACTTGGTTTTGGGTAGTCTATACAAATAACAGATTTTTATTATAATTTTCCGATTAACACTTACCAACAGCAGTCACAGGCGCCCTTATAGGCAGTACCCCATAAGAGTACTGGAATATGCCTCGTCCCATAGGAAACATGGGTGAGATTCCGGTGTACTGACGCACCTTCTCCTGGACCCGGCGCAGTAGGCTGTTCTCAGGGTTGTTCGGTGGACGGAACAGGTCTGTCTCGCCGAATGAGAAAACTGGCACTAGAGAGGCCCTGAAAATTTAAATTGGAATTTCAAATATTTAATTTGAAATTCAAATGCGTGCACGTACCAACACTACTTACAGACCTAAATTCATGCTTTTTTATAATGAATAGGAGGGCAGAAACTTCAACATTTATGTCCATCATGTGACCAAATAAATAAAGAAAGAAAGCGTGTTTGGCACATAATAAACAAAAAAGTATTGAAAACTACAGAGCAGCGTTTTTAGAGCAGTGCCCCAGTGGTAACGGCCCCAACTTACGAGTTGCATGTCGTTCGTTGTCGAGAGAATGAGCCTTAATCCACCACGCAGGCTCAGTGCGGGTTGGTGAATGTCACATGTCTTTGATTTTTTTGGTTCTAGGACATGCCGCCTCATGATGTTTTCCTTTACCGTTTTAAAAGCAGTGGTGATGAAATAAATTGGCTAGGTTTGAACTCGCGACTTACAACTCGTAAGTCGGGGCCATTAGGTACCACTCGGCCACCACTGTTCTATCTCTCATAGGTCTATCTATCTATCATAGTTTCAAAGAAAGAAAAAAGCTAGACAAATAGAACTTATCTTACCCAGACTTCATAGCAACGCGAATAAATCCTTTTCTCCTGCTCAAAATAACTTTATACTCCTTCGGATGAGCATCCAATGCTTCTGCAGCCCCGCCAATAATCATACACGCACAGTTCCCTTCATATTTCTTCTTATCCAGCAAATGAAGTAAACTCTGTTCTGAAGAAGAACAGAATCCTAGGGCAAGAGCCAAATCCCTGAAGAATGGAACTAAGAAATGTCCTCCAAGAGTTATGAGGTGGCAAGTCATGCCTGGAAATAGTTTGTGAAAGCCTGTAGCGTTAGTACAGAAGCTTCCAAAGGCTCCCAAGGATATGACGCCGTGTGGAAAGCAAGCGAACATGTAGTTCTTCGAAGGGTCCAAGTCCACTGTCTTTACGAGTTTGATTGGGAAGTAGTCGCAGAGGTAACGCCACCATATCCAGTTTCGAACCCATTCGGACCTGAAATCAGATAAATTCTTGTGTAAGGAATCGAATGTTTTACTTTATAGCTAATGGAAGTATGGCCAATATGGCATTAAATATCCGTTTTGTAATATCAGAAATACATTTTGAGGGTTTTTTTTTAGGGTTTCGTACCTCAAAAGGAAAAAACGGAACCCTTATAAGGTCGATCCTACTCCTTAGTAACAACACTGAAAAAACAAATTGATATAAACTAGTGTTTGACTGCGATCCCACCTGATGGTAAGTAGCAATGCAATCATTGATGGTGAGGCGCACTAGTTTATTAAGTACCTATTCATTTTAGCCTTGAAGACACCTAAATTGTATTAATTTCTTTATTTTATAATTTATGTACACACATATAGACATTGAAAAAGATACAACATTATAAAAATTTGTACAAAGGTACTGCTTATTTCAAAATGAAATTTCTTCCAGTAGACCTGCCAAAGTAAAGGTCAGAAGAAATGTAGACAATAGTGTGTAGAAATAAAGAGTTTGAGAAATCTTAAATTAAATTAAACTAAGTATATAATATACCCTATACAATAAAAAAAACATAAAGTATATACATTATTATATAATTATAACACTAGAGAGGAAACATAGTGCTCTTTTGTAAAGTATGTTAGTCTAGTAAAGTACTTACGTTCGTCCACCACGACTGGGAATCTCAATATCATTGAGGAACCAGACTCCATACAATATCGCCAGCCACCAGAACCTGGAGTACACCAGCTGTATGAACAGGTATATGAAGATAACTTCCCCGAAGAGTATGAGGTAGATCCAGACGAAGGCAGCCAGGGTCTGCAGGCGACGCGACATGGGAATGTCCATGGGAGCCCATTGTATACCCAGTAAAGCGGATATCTGTCTGAAATACAAACAAAAAATCTCATCTCAGGTAAGATAGTATAATTTTTATATATAGTACAGTGCCTGGGGGTTTTTATGACGGATTACTTTGAATGAAATATAAAAAGGCATATATAATATTTTTAAATTACATTGCATATTAGTTTTTTTTATTTCATCCTCAGTAACCGTAATCCGAGGTTTTGGTGATTTTAACGCCCCAGCCCATTTACAATTCACTTACAATTATATTCCATTTACAATTATAAAAACCTGATGGGTAGCCATCAGGTCTTTATAATTAGTCCTTTTTGCTTTTAGCGAAAAAATTGCCATTACCCATAAAGTTTGAAATTTAGAACTTAAAGCAATCAAAATCCATACTACTATTATAAACGTCAAACTAGCTCTTTCTGTGTGTTATGCTTTTCCGGTTAAACTACTAAACTGATTTAGATAAAATTTGGTACGGAGTAGCTTGAAACCCAAAGATAGACTAGACATAGGCTACTTTTTATCTGGCTACAACTTCCCAAGCAGCAAAAACTAGTACTATAAAAAACCATAGAACGTTTTGTAAAAACTGTCCTTGGTCCTATAAAACCCCAAAGAACGTATCTTTTATTCGGAAGTGGCGCATTTATATCTCTGTTCAGTGACAAAATAATTTTATTGCAGTGTTCCTAAGGACGAAATAGTCCAATAAAATTTATGTAATAGTGATGCAGGTCTCAAAATAATGATGTACTGGCTACTGTGGGACCTTTTATAGTACTTTTTCGTACTATACAAGAGTTTAGTTTCCTTTACCTCACCATTTTCATTCACCATTCATTATTTTACATTCGTGATAGTGCAGAGTGCAAAAAATAATTAAAATAATTTTACAAAAGGATACAAGCAATCTGAGGTGAGTAAGATTTTATTTTGTTATTATAATATTAGTTTATTACGGTGGAAATGATGTGCGACTGCAGCTTTACTGATAAAGTAGGGATAGGTTTACCATGAATTTAAAGTGCCCCCCTCGAATTGTTGAGTTTTTACTAAAATATTTATCATATAAAGTGATTTGTATATTCTAAGAGCCATTATAGTACTTGCTGTGATAATGTTTTCACTGTCAGTCATCGTGGATTCAACCTAAAATTGGGGTTCTGTGTGAGCATGACTGAATACTTATATGTATAATATGTACACAGTGTTATTTTTACTATTTTTCTGAAGACCATAAGTAATGAAAAAAAAAAACTGAATTATAAACTGTTTACCGACGAATAATGTGAATTAATCGTGTAAGCAGTTTTTATTTCTTCGGGAAAAAACGTAGTTGTATCAAGTCTTACGTACCTAGTTTTTATATTTTTTTGAAGTACCTATGTATGTCTAGTAGCATCACTGAACTTTAGAAGATATACCTATATAAATATAAATTGCAGTCAACATTGTGTTTTTTCAGTGTACTTTATGGACGCCAATATGGATATCGATAAATTTCTTAGTCGAGACGATTTCATGCTGCTTACAGCAGCAGAATGGCCGTGGAAAATCACACATTTTATATTAAGTGCAAACTGTGTCAACTGTGGATTATATACTAATTCATCTTTACCAAGTCACTTCACCATATATAAAAGAAGTATGGCCCAATTGTTAAATGAATTATTTTTCTGGTGTCGGGGTTGCGATTTTATGGCTATTTATGACCATTATCCTTCCGATGAATGTCGGCTTTGCAATTAAATAACATTCTCATACATAAAAACATCTATCTATAAATCGACTCTGACCATAAAATCTAGAAATTTTGTTCACACAGTAAGCCCAGCAAGTCCAGCGCCATACCTACACATTAATGTCTTTCAGGGGATTCCCCGCACTATCTCGCTCGCTCAACCGGCCCCACCTTGCGCCCCGCACCGCTAATCCTCGAACTCGAACACGCGTCAGAACGCGCTGTTTCGCACTCGGGATAGGTAGTGCTCGTTTTGATTAATTCTATATCAAAATAAAATTAAGAAAAATTCGCTACTCTGCTTCCTGAACTAAGCCAAAAGGTACCTAATTATTTAAATAAATGTTAAATGTAATGTGTTTACCTATTTGTTTTAAATTCAAACTTTTTAAAGATAAACATTTATTTCAGATGCCGTTCAAAATTGTGCAGACGATTGAAAGAGGCAAAACTTTTCTGACCTGTGTACCGAGTGCCTGGGAAAATGAGAATTTATTGCTATGGCCAAGAAAAGGCTCTAAAAAACTACAAAAAAATGAAAACTCGCAACCTGGTGATGATTGGATTAGTACGCCATGTCACCTAAAAAGATACAACTTGACCTACGATCAAGCTCAAATAGAAATGGTCCGTATGCAGCGTGAAAGCGATACCGAGGAAGAGCGATTGCCAAAAAAGCGACGTCATATTGACGTTGATCTGAACGAATTGGCGGTGCAGTACACCACGGTAATATTTTAAACGTTATTTAATTTAAACAACATTTTTTTTCCTAGCTCTAAAGTAGGTTTACTGTAATTGCTGCTCTTTGTCATTTTGTGTGTTTTTGCCTTCACTCATCGTCGTAACGGATAAATCGATTAGTATGTTTGGTATGGAGGAAGCTTATACAATGGATTAAAAAATAGACTATTTAATATTTGCGTAATCCATACTAATGTTATAATTTTATAAAGCGGAAGAGTTTGTTTTTATCGCAGGATCTACTGGTCCGATTTGAAAAATTCTTTCACTGTTAGATAGCCCATTTATTGAGGAAGGTTATAGGCTATTTAACATCACGCTACGACTAATAGGAGCGGAGCAGTAACCAAAGATGCCGGTGAAACCGCGGAGTACAGCTAGTACATAAATTATAAATGCGAAAGTAACTCTGTTTGTTTGTTGTATGTTTTGTTACCTTTTCACGACTAAATGGCTGAACGGATCGTAATGAAATTTGGCAAGGAGATAGACTATACTATCCTGCCGAGGGACATGGGATATTTTTTTCTACGCGAACGAAGCTGCGGGCAACAGCTACATAGTTTAATATAAAACTATTTACTAAGTAGCTATTTATTATGTAACAAATTCTATTTAGCATTTGTATTTAGAGCGTCTATCCCACTCAGGCTGGCAACATCGAATTTTTAGAGGTACTTTGTGATTATTTTATTAAATTTAAATCAAAGTATTGTAGTACATGGCTGAAAATTGAATAAAATTTATTTATCACGAAAAACCTCTACAAGTTCCACGTTGCCAGCCCACGTGGTATAAACGCTCTTAAATTGTTTTTCACTTTTTTTAGAACAAAGAAAATATTTCACCGGTGGCAACGTTTCCCGAACCTGAGATAGAACCGGCCCAATATCCTGAAGTTTGCGTGCCTGTCAATATTACAGAGAATCCAGCAGAAAGCTCAACTTTTATAACCTCGGACACTCCATTCATCGTGGAACAGGACACAGCGTCAGAAACGTTATATTTACTTAGCCAAAATCCACCACTAAAATCCAACTTTGAGGAAACTGTTCTCAAACGTTTTGATAATATTGAAAGCACGCAAGAAAAAATTATGTATCAATTATCTCAAGTTAGTACACAAATTGATGCATTTCTCAGACAGAGCCAACAACAAAAATTAAACAGTCAAATGGGGTTCAAAAAAATCGATAATATTGACGAACTTCAAAACTTTAATGATGAATTAAAAAATAAAGAATCAGTAGACGCCTTCAAAGAAAAACTATCTTTGGTTTGTGGCTCTGGAAAGGGTAATGGTCTTAACAATTGTTTTGCTCTAATAGAAGTCATGTTTACTCGTCGATTCATGACAGAATGCTCATGGGCAGGTGGCTCTAAGAAATCTGAAATTAAAAAAAATTGTTTCAAAGCTCACACCCGGGTAATTAACTTGTTTTTTGAAGTCATTCATCACTCCGATAATACTTTCACATTATTGGAATGCGAAACATTTTTTAAAAATATTTTGAGGAATTCCGAGAGACGATACGCTGCCAAAATGTTGAGAGCCTCAGCTACAAAAAAAAGAAGCATAAAGTCTAAAACTACTACAAAACCTACAGATAGTGAATTGGCAGTACCAGCTCAGGCTGTGGTGATGGATGGCACACCATCTAGTCTGACTCATTGCAGTGAATAGAGCAGTGTAACCTCTAATGTATAATAATATAATTATATTACAACTCATTATTAAGAGGGTTTATCCCTCGCGTGCTGGCAACGTCGGCTTTGTAAAGGTTTTTTGGGATTATTTCACTAAATTTAATAAAGGACTACATATTTTTATTAGAACCTGGCATGTTCTAGATCGTTGTATTTTATAATTATTTTTAACATTTACTCTAGTAAATAAAAATACAACGATCTAGTGCATGGTTTTAAAAATATAGTAAGTACATACTTTGTTTTTTTTTTTTGAAATAATCACGAAAAACCTCTATAAATGCGACGTTGCCAATCCGCGAGGTATAAACCCTCTTCATAACTTTTAAAGTTTCTATTTTAACTTTATTTGACATGTTTCTAGATTTTATTAAATTATGTGTTGCTGTCATATTCTTTTTCTTAAGAAAGATTTTTTTAAGTTCCTGAAACAGAGGCAATAATTTTGTTACATATCATAATCGTTAATGGTTTTGTATTACATGTTTATTTGATTGTGATTTTTTATAGGTATAGTTTTAATATTATATCGTTTAATTCAACTATACGAATGGAGAAAAAGGATAAGTAAATAGTAAATAGTATTATTTTTCTGTTTTAATAAATATATTTTTTTAGAATAACAAGATAACATTAGAGTTTAATAGCAATAAAACAAAACTAAGGGCTGATTTTTTAATAGGCAGATAACTTTTATCTGAGATATATATTATCTATAGAAATTTCTGACTATAAAAAATCAGTCCTAAGACTCCTGCTTTAAATTGAATATTCCTGTGAAGTGAATATTCTAACATTTTATGTTTTTGACATATTTTCGAGTACCTAGGTATCTACCTGATATTGTATAAGCTGAATTAATTATGTGGGTTGATTTTAACGTGAGATCAAGACTGATAGAAAATGAGAAATGAAAGGTTTTTCTTTTTTAGTTCAAAATAAAGAACCATCTAATTAATAAAGATTTTTATTTATATACCACCTGCGTAAATAACCTTAGGAACTAGTAAAATGTCTTTATTATTATACAGTATGTAATAATGGCACAAAATAAGTTGTTGAGTTGTAAGAGATCGAGATAAGTTTACACTTTATTGCGTCGACTCTGAATAATCTTTGAATTTTGTTCATGTGCTTAGTTATGCATTTATATATGTTCAAATATGAAGATTTTATTGGAATTTTAAAGACGTCCTCAATAGGTTCAACACGATTTCCACAAATAATTATGCCATTGTCTCCATTTTCTAAAGACTCAATTTCAATAACTTGGTTTTTTTTTATCTAAAAACCATTTGTCTTCCTTACGTGGACATAAAATAAAACATTGTAAATGAAGGATTTTCACATTTTTGTTGTGAGTTAAAAATGGAGCTTCAAAGATGTCTGTTTTAAAGTTCTGCAGTTCTATATTGACTTTTTCATTAATACGTTTAGCTGCTTGTTCAAGAGGTCTGTTACCATGTCTTATCATTTTTTTTATGGAATATAACTGATTCTCAAATGGATATGCACTAAAATCTTGCAGTTTTCCAAATTTTTTGACTTCATCAATAATGTGACATAAATTGTGCACGTTGCTGGTCATATAACACTCACCATATATATCTCTAAAATATTCTAGGAAGTTGTTCAATAACGAATCAGCTAGGTCTAATAAATGGAAATATTTTTCGTTGGAGCAAATCGTAATTGCACAAAAAAAGCATAAGAAATGTTGATAAGCATCTGAATGTAATGTATATTTCAAGATTATGAATCCAAGATAGTACAAAAATGTGCGATATTCTGAGCCCTTCCAAAAGCATAAATGGTCGAGACCTCTGACAGATCGGTGGATTTCTCGTGGCATTTTGCAGTTTAATAAAAAAATTGTGACAATACAAATATCCGTGCTGCTCCACTTAGTATCTTTTTTAAATTTTCCATCTTTCCATCCAGTAAGAAGACGTTTCATTATTCCCAAATCCAATAAATGTAGCGCATCTCCTACTACAAAATCTTCTACCATATCAATAGGCAGTGCTAATAGAGGTGATTCAGCTTTATGGTGCTGCCCATACTTTTTCGCTCGAAAATCTTTGTCGTTTCTTTTAGGGCATCCAACTCTTGGGAACACAACTGTGTTGGATTCGTACGAATACTCTCCTTCTACTGTACATTTTAGACACCCATCTTTCCCGTTGTAATTGCACACACCTGCAAAATAAATTTAAATTTAATGTTTATTCATTTTAAAAAAATAATGCATTTATTTATTTTTATATATACAATTACATTTTATTTGTTTATTCTTATTTCATTGCATACTGCAACGGTCGACGTCATCACGTCAACGCCAGCTGTTGCTGAAAACCAGCGCTGGGTCTCTGTCTCGGCATTATGCTGAGCGATGGCCGTTTTGAGTGGATGTGACTATTTTTTATCCACAGATTTTTGGTTTAAAACAGTTTTTTAACAACAATAGATGTGAAGCATATTTATCCCCCAACTTGTTCTTTTATTTTGTGTTAATTCTATTTCTTTTCATCATGTTTACCGTAAATAAACGTATTTTCTTTCTTTCTAAGACTAACTGAACTATAAAATTAAAACTAAGAGAAAAAAAAGAGTCGGAGAGAGATAAATATTTGGATCAGGGAGTGACATAGGCTATATTTTATCCCGTAATTTCCACGTGAACGGAAATTACGTGGGTGCAACCGCGAGGCGCTGCTAGCTGGCAATAAAACAATAGTACTAGAATTAAACTTACCCTTGATCATAGCCCGAGCTGGAGAGTCACATATAAAGGCCCGTATTTTGACGCCTACTATTTTTTCCTTTCCATTAATAACGGTTAAGATGCCATCTTTTAGTAGTTGTTTCATTTCATCTACAAACATTCTTAGATAACCGTCTAAATCAGATGGTTTATTATGGCCTGAATAAATTCCTACTACAATGGGTCGCAATTCTGGTATTTCATAAACGTTGCATAAAATTGGCCATAATTGAAGTTTTGAACTTTTAAAAGCAGGCAGGCCGTCTATGTTTATGTTCAGTGAAATGACGGGTAGATCAATTTGTATCATTTGTAGGTAGTGTTTCAGTGTGTTTGTCAAACCGTTGTGCCAGTACTGTCCAGTGCCCACGGGATAAGTTGTAACAGTCTTCTCTGTTTTAAGAAGCGTTCGGGGATCGTTAGGTAATGTATTTGGTATTCTATTATTAATTAATCGTACTAAATGTTTTGTTGCTTCATGCGAAATATTATAATTAATGGCCCAATTTTTCACGCCGTCACGAAATTGTTGGTCTTTTTCGAATGTTGAATCATTGCTTGAAGATTCAGAAAAATTGCTGGAGTAAGGACTCTCTTCAGAAATAATATCTTTGTAAGACACATTTTGTACGGAACCGTTTCCCATAATTGTGATTCCAACTTGATTTTAGCTTTGATTGTTTGATGACGACGAAGTTGCTTTTTCAAAACGTCTATTAACTTCTCTTCTATAAGTTCCACTGCGTTTATATCTTTTCCAATTCTTTAAATCCATTTTTTTTGTTTTTAGGGCAGAATGCACGTCGCATTAATTCCGTATCAAAATGTCTGAATATTGTTGTAAAAGCAAGCCAAGAATCCTTTTTGGGACTTAGCTGTCATTTAATAGAAACATTTATCTACATGTATGTGCCACTTTTGCGTCATTATAGTGATAGATACCCATTTATAATACCAACAAGCGCATTGCTAGGCGCCAAAAAAGTTGTTATCGAATAATTCTGCTCTATTATAGTGTCTGTGTGATATGCTTATCGATAAAATTATAATATGCATTTAAAAACTATTATAATACACTTACGTTCTATTAGCGTGCCCTGAAATTACACTACATCACAAAAACACTCTATTGTAAAGTCTTTGTGACTACTAACGCACACGTACTATAGCAGCGATCTGAATATCCACAATATCACAATATCATCCTGTAGTTGAGTGTTCATCACTGCTATAACGAAACTACTATTGCAGTTCGTTTGGAACCCTTATTACTTTAATCAGATAAATAAAGGCACCTGTCAACAATTTTATAGAGCAATATTATTATGTACTAGTTATATTAATACTTGCTATAGTACTTGACTATAACGGTTCTATAAAATGGCGTAGTAAACGTTTACATTATTTGTTTATAGGTATTTTTAGCTCTCTAAGCATTTAAAGCAATAATGTACTGTCGAACGCTTTTATACAACACTGTAGCACCACTAAAACCTTAATAAATCGTTAATAGAGCTTTTTAGAGTTATGAGCTGAAATAATAGGACTGAATTGCTGGTTGGGTTGAACTTTACGTCCGCAATAACCGACATTAACAAGGAGGAAGTCGCGGACAAAAACTAGTGTTATAAAATATGTGTAACACTAGCTTTTTCCCGCACTCTTGTAGTTTAGTTTTAGTTTAGTTTAGTTATAAAATTATAACAATCCAAGATACCAAACAAATTACGCTTAAATAGCGAAATAGTACCTATATCTATTTATAAATTCAAGTCGTATCAGCGCTACCAGGGTCCATATTAAATGAAAATAAGCACTCTGAATGAGCAGTGGTGGCCGAGTGGTAACAGCCCCGACTTACGAGTTGTAGGTCGCGGGTTCAAACCCAACCAGGCGCATTATTTTGTGTAATTTATTTCATCACCACTGCTCTCAAAACGGTGAAGGAAAACATCGTGAGGAAACCGGCATGTCCTAGAACCAAAAATTCGAAGACATGTGACATCCACCAACCCGCACTGGGCCCGCGTGGTGGATTACGGTCCATTCCCTCTCCCAGAGAGGAGGTCTGAGTCCCAACAGTGGGAACATTATAAGGCCGACTATAAGCACTCTGTTCTCAGAAGTTTTAAATTATCTGTGTGTGTGTGTTAATTATGAATTATAAAGATTGTCTCTTTTTAGTTAAAAAAAAAGAATATTTACGTATCTTATAATCACCGTTTTTAGAGTTTTAATTGGATATTGTCACACAATCTTCACATTGCTTCGAAGTTTTTTTTTATTATTAATGATAGGCTCGCGTTTGACCATATTCTCAACTGATGGTACGGTAAGCGATGATGTGGTCGACGATGGAGCACGCTTGCCTAGTTTTTTTTTTTTTTTTTAATTCATATAAACCAGTGCTTAAATTATAATATATAAAATAGCAATTTTCTAAATATGAAATATTGAAGTGGGTCAATATAGATGCAGGGCCCACATTCCCACCATTACCTCTACTGTTTGACCAAATAAATGAATAGGTAGTGCAGATAATTCGCGACTATACTTTGGAGAAAGGAACATAAGGCACTTATAAACTTGTGCCCGTATCACTCGAATAGATAATATTTTCCTAACTTCCCTTGTCGGATTTAATTACTCCTTCTTCAGTTATTATCGTGCTATGTGCCCTGTTGACCTGACTTAGACCTATAAAGTTCCCTGCTAAGTCCGCATGTTGTAACGAACCACTACGGAACCCTACACTGCGCGAGCCCGCCACGCACTTCGCCGGTTCTTAATTGTTTTCGGCGAAGCTATAATTACAGTAAACGAGTTAGCTATAACTAACGTGCGTAATAAAATGAGATTTTTCTCAAAATCGTTGAGAGATAGGCAGATATTAATAGACAGTTACCTGTATTATTTCATTGTTTTTGAATCTGCCAAGCGTGACAATAACCACTAGGAAATCTATGACTTCCTGGGAAGACTTGGCATCATCATCTATATATATAAAAGAAGAAACTGATTGACTGACATATCAACGCACAGCTAAAACTACTGGGACTAGAAACTTGAATTTTTGCACAAGACTTCCTTTTATAATGTAAGCGAGCACTAAGAGAGGATATTCCAAAATTCACCTCCTAAGGGGATGAAACAGGAGTCCAAAGTTTTTATGGAGAATCCGACTTTCACGCGGGCGAAGCCGCTGGCAGAAGCTAGTCTATATATATAAAACGAGAAACTGACTGACTGACATATCAACGCACAGCCGAAACTACTAGGCATAAGAACGTGAAATTTTACACAGAGCTTCCTTTTATGATGTAGGCGAGCACTAAGAAAGGATTTTCGAAAATTCAGCCCCTAACGGGATGAAACATGGGTCTAAAGTTTGTATAGAGAAACCTACATTCACGAGGGCAAAGCCGCGGGCATAAGCTAGTCACCTATAAATATATACATATAAAAAGGAGAAACTGACTGACATATCAACACACAGCCGTTACTACTGGGACTAGGAGCGTAAAATTTTACACATTATATTTATGACATAGGCGAACTAAGAGAGGATTTTCTAAAATTCACCCCATATAGGGATGAAAAGGGGTCCAAAGTTTGTATGAAAAAACCTACTTACGCGGGCGAAGCCGCTGGCAGAAGCTAGTCTACCTATACTCATTAGATGGACTAAAGTGACAGTTCCAATCGACCTTTTTTTTTTGTTGCAATCGTGCAAGCTGGTGTTATAATACGGTTGAACCTAATCAATTTACATTATTAATAGGAAATGGTTTTTCTTAATTAAAATAATTTATAAAATCTAAATCCTATGACATTTTTTTAAGGTGGGAAATTATCGGTTGCTGACATCTCTTTGAGGAGCGCGTGGATCATTACGCGTTTTTGAAGACGCCGCACACAGGTGAAAACCTAAAAGTTGGCCAATATTATATGAAGTGCTTTTTCATCTATATGTTGCTTTAGTTTATCTAAAATAATCATTTAACAATTTATTATGTTAAATAAAGCTGTATTGATACTATATTTAAATGGACGGCGGCAAAACGGCGGCGCGCCGCCCTGTTGCCGCGCTCCAGCCACTCCGTCATTCGCGTAACTAGGTACAGATGTATGTAATTATGTAATGCACTTTTTGATTAGGCAAGAAAAGACCCTTATCTACTTGTAATTAGTGCAAGTAGTTGTTTAAGCTGTTTTTTCCTGAAAAGCTATTTGAACACATACCTACACACAAAAATTTACCTACATCATGCTACTGATCTACGCTTAATCAAACTTAAATAAGTAATAAATTTACTAAACTTAATCGTTCGGAATAAAACACTATTTTTACATTACGATTAGTTAATAACGCGGCAACCCACCTATTGTCATTTTAGTCCATCTCAATAAAAAATTGAGCTGTCTGCACCACCTGCCAATTCATTCTGCGACTACCTATCTCAACTCCGCTATTTGCTGGGATAAAAGATAACCCATAACAAGATTGGTTTTCAGAATTTTGGGCTTAGGGCCAAAGCTAAAGGCTTAGTACGTTCCACAGCAAACACTACCTGTTTTTGTTTTACTACCGTGTACTGGTGAAGGCAATCGGCCGCGGCAGCGGCGACCTCACGCACCCAGACCCTGGTTCAAGCCATGGTCCCGAGCGAGATGGTATGACATCCTTCATACCTCTTTCTCGCTCGCACGACTGACATTTTAAAACATCATGGTAAGGCCCCTTGGGATCTAGGTTCCCAGTTTCAAAATTATAGTAGACATTATTTATATTGCTTTTGTCGTCTCGTGACGATTATCTGTTATGTACATGACTACCTACTAAAAATATTCCGATTTTACGTTGTTGCTAACGAAATATGTGTAATCTGCCTTATCTAGATGGTATATATATTCAATACTCAGTTAGCCTACATTATGAAGTTAGTGATAAAGGTTTTACTACTTCTAATCTCTTTAATAATTTCTCTAAGTATAGATTATTTTTATTACGAATTTGCAGACATTAAGTGATAATTTTTTATAGATGCAAGATCAAAGCCTTTTATATAGTTATAGCCCCCTCCCCTCTACCTCTACCCCTTGTAGTCTAGTACCTAACCATTTTGAAATACCTATCTCTTTATGGTATATTTAATCGCTACCGCTCCATATAAGGGCACATAAGGGTCGTTTCGGTACAGCAAAGCACTATTTGCAAGTTGTTAGCACCATGCCATGTATAATAGGCAGAGGTAAGCTAAGTCATAACGACTAATACCGAATTAGTAGTGTGCCCAGAAGCGGATATATATGTAGGTATGTCGTGGCCAGATCTTACAAAAATTGACCACTTCATAATATGGCCAAGTAAAACTGGCCAGATCGTTTGTTAAAGTTTGATGATATGTCAATCTTCGGTTAGTCTACTTTCTTTAGACCTTTTATTATTATAGAAATCCTACATTAATGATATGGTCAAACGAGGATTGACATATCATTAGCGTTTAAACGATCTGGCCAGTTTTAGTTGGCCATATTATAAAGTGATCAATTCTGAGATCTGGCCACGACATGTACAAAGGCCTTTTAGGGTGCAGCGCAGGACCGCAAGGGTTAGAGAGCCCCCACAGGTTTGGCAGTGTCGACAAACGGTAGAAGATTATTATTAACGTCACTAGGTCAGAGGACCTGGATTTTAAGAAAATCAGCGCAAGTTGCAAACATTTTCGGGGTCCCACAAATCGACGGTCCACCCCTGAGTATGCCTTTTGATGACTCATAGTACTTTATAGTCAACGACAACTGGTATGTTTGGACTTTGTCGGTCAATACAATACTAATATCTAGTAATTAATTGTCTGACAAAGTCCAAGCAAAACGGAAAGTGCAAAGGTTACTAAGAAATCATTACGAAGTATAATCCATTATATTATAACTATGACTAATTACTCCAAGTAATACTATGAACTCTGTACATTCAACAATATTTTTATCATTCTCTTTATTTTGTTACTCATTTAGATAAATTCAATGAAAACGAGTGTTAACACAATGATTTGCTTGTAGTTTTAACTCGACTACGGCAAAGCCAAAGCAGGGTTATGATTTTGACAGGCTATATGTACTTATGTATGTATGAATGTATGCGTGTATGTTCATCTGTTCCCTCATAGCTTCTAAACTACTTATCGGAACTCGACAAATGAGTCACAAAACTCAATGAGGCGCCCTCTATTGGACAAAAAGTATTGTGTTTAAAATAATATAAATACGCCGTGTTTGGTATCATTGAAAGGGCTTCACTTGTACATTTCCAAAATATTGCTCAAATTTAAAGTGACGCCCTCTAGCGGACAAAAAGTCATGTGTTAAAAAAACACCGTGTTTGATATAATTTGAAAGGGCATATCATTTGTACTAGTCAAAAATATCATCAAAATTCAATGTGGCGCCCTCAAGCGGTCAAAAAATTCAATGTCAAAAACTATAAATATAATCGTGTTTGATATCGTTTGAAAGTACTTTGCTGAATCATACAATCATACGATTTAGAAGAGGGAAAGATTTGTAACAGATCTACGTTAGGATGAGAAGGCCTAGGGGCCCACTAGGGCCGATCGATGGGGGCTCGCTAGAGTCGATGCCTGCTAGGGTTACGGGATTATTCGAAAGAGTTATCGTGAACCTGGAACGCAAAGGGTAATTGAAGGAACACAGGTGAGTTTTAGTCAGTAAAAGTCTGACTCTATCTCTATCTCCCAAAGGAGTTAAATCATGATTTTCCATCTCAAAAAAAAGGATGAGAACATACTACTAGGTACAAAAACTGTGATATCATTATTTCAAAATATATACTTATGACCAGGCCGAACATTGCCAAATAGGTAGGTATTGTAGTTACCTACCTATAGAGTTTAATGTGGCTTAATATTATATCTATCCGATACTGTTCTAAGTCCAAGGATAATGAAGCAAGGTGTTTTAGTATTACCTAGTAGCTTAGATATGTACTATCTAGCTGTACGCGAGGCTGCATTGACAGAATATTGCAATTAAGGGCCTGTGCACACCACGTTTGAAGCGATACAGGCGCGATACGCACGCGAGTCAGCCGCAGCCTGTAGACCTTTAATAGGATAAAAGCGCGCCATCGACGCACGTTTCTAAAACGCGCGTCAACGGCGCGTTTATAAAAAGTGGTGTGCACAGGCCCTAATGGAGATCCATACTGAGCTTTATCAGGAAGAACATCGTAACCGACAGTTTACGCTTTTTACAGAAAGCGGTATTTTCTTTCTTAATTCAAAAGTATTTATGATAATATCGTTTAAAAAATATTAAGACTTGTTAATAAGTTAATAACACTATTGATCTATTAGAATAGACACTATTGACATATTATTATATCTTAAATACTTTTTAATCGGGAAGGAAAAATCCTCTTCTTCGGAATCTTTTTCCGATGATTGAAGATAAGTTTCACTATACTATATACAGGAGAAATCGACCGAGAGGACGACAAGGAGGAACCAATACTGTAGAGAGATCGGATTTTTTCTGATCAAGATATATCTACAGATGGTCAAGACGCACATAGAGACCCATACTTCAGCAATAATTCTACGACAGCCGCACACGCAGCATGTAAAGCCGTTGATAAGTCTGTTGTGCTATTCGAAATTGAAATTCGTACATAGGATTAACAATTCAATGTACCTACCTACACATTAGATTGTTAATCCAATGTATAGGCCAAGGCTGTTTTGTTAGAGTAGGTATAGCATTATCTTTCCCCAGTGTGTTGGATTGCCATGCCATCGGACTTTGAGAGTTAACAAACAAAGAGTGCACATGTAAATATGTATATGCGCACTTCCCATCTCCTGTGCACTTGGCTAATCTCCGACGAAACACAGTCGGGAGGATTATCTACACGACAGGCGTAGCCGTAAAGCTTGATCTTCTTTTTTTTATTTGTACTAGTTTATATTCTAGTGCTTGACTGCGATCCCACCTGATGGTAAGCAGTGATGCAATCGTTGATGTGAGGAGCACTAGTTTATTAAGAGCCTATTCATTCTAGCCTTGAAGACACCCAAATTATAATCGGATGGGAAGACCTCAGCAGGCAAAAATGGACGGTTTTCTCGGGCCTTTTCCACAGAAGGAAAATACAAGACAAAATAAACCTCTTAAAGGAAAAATCCATTAGGTACTTGATTAGGCGACCTAATAAAACTGCTTATCAGTCATGAACCTTGCACTATATTCACGTGTAAGAGAGTGCAAAGCAAAGGTATGTGACTACGTCCGATATGTTATCAGGTGTGCTATAAGGGGCAAGTTACGAAAGGTACGACGATACGCCTAAACTTATGAGGAATGTTTCTAAAACTATGTAGGTTAATTTAATGGAATTGTAGATTTTGAAGTTATTTGCTTTATGTCTAAAGCCGTTTGCAGGGCAAGAGATAAGGTAAGTTACTTTTGCTGCCACAGCTGCGGTTTGTTTTTAGGGTTTAGGTACCTATTTATTTATTTAAACTTAATGTACAGTGGTGGTACATAGGCGGACTTAAGCTAGAACTACATTAGACCGACGCACACGTGTAACACGCCTGATTTGTACGTAGAACGACGTCGCGTGGCGTGGATCAAGTGTAGCTCTAACAGTCTAGTTTCCATACAAAATGTATGGAGACCGATGCGTCCAGATCGGCGTGTGTGTGCACACGTGTGCGCAGTGTAGTTCTAGCTTTATTGCCACATTGCATTCTCTACCAGTCAACCATTGGGTTAAAAAAGACAACACTGTGGTAGGTGTGCACAATAAATAAATAAGGGTTCCGTACCTAAAAAGGAAAAAACAGAATCCTTATAGGATCCTTTTGTTGTCCGTCTGTCTGTCTCTCAAGACTCTTTATCTCGGGAACGCGTGAAGACATCGAGTTGAAATTAAAACCATAATATATTCAGGTCTACGGCCCCTTGAAGCTGTGAAAAAATCAAACTTCTGAGTTAACGAAAAAAAAGATGCAGCCGTAAAACGTAGGTACCATAAGGGACCAAAATTCATAGGGTACTTCCCGTTGACCTAGAATCTTAAAATTTGGCATGAAGCGAGGTCTCATAGCGTAAGTAGGTATAGTAAAAATTTAAAAAACTGTAAAGTTTTAGTTACGTCAATTTGGAATAATCTTCGTAACTCAATTCGGGAATTGAACTGTTTTCATAGGTACGTTTGTACGGAACCCTCAGTGTCAGAGTCCGACTCGCACTTGCCCGGTTTTCTGAGGTCGGAAATTAAAAAAAAGAACTTCTCTCGGTCTAGGTGGAGCGAGAGGGAGTACCTGCGTTTCTGCTGCAGTAATTTTGCATCTTTCTCTCTCGGTCTACTACCGGGAGAACTGTGAGGGATGGCTCATACTTACTTATTTTTAACCGACTTCAAAAAGGAGGAGATGTAAAACAATGAAGAAAAAAAAACTGATTTTTATTTACATTGAAGGAAGAAAAACTACAAAAATAATAAAAGCAACTGTTTTATTATTTATGTAATTTTTTTTCTTCCGAAGTTTTTAACTTAACAAAATCTTTCGTGCCGTTGTCGTTTTCGACACGTTGAGGTTACCCGTATAGATTATATCAAAATTTCTTAAAAATATCATACACTGAAATATTTAAAATAATAAACATTGGGAATAAATAAGATACACGTGTACGATTTCTATCATCTTCTTGGGCAAGGAAAAAAAGGTAGATAAATGTAGTTAAAGAGATTTGTTCAGATAAGAAACGGTTTTTAAGTATTATATTTACATAAATCCATTTCAGATTTTTTGCCGAGAGAGATATTTTATTAAAGCATAAATTATAATATTAAGGCGGGCAAAGACGTCATCCTCATCGATATCCTTAGAAAACATTCAGTAGGTTTAATATAATACTAGGTAAAAAAAAACAAACATAAAAGAGATACCAAAAATTATGTAAATAAATATTTTAGGATTGATAACTAAATATAAGCGATTAATTGTATTGGCTTATATTTTGGACCAAGTTCATAAGTCCATAGGTACTTAGATATGGACTTATGAACCTCTCAGTGAGATAAGAAAAAAGAAAATCAAATTTGTATTTCTACAGTAAAGGCATCGACGTGTGTAATAATAATTGTAGACAGACAAGAAAAGGTAACTGCAGTTGTCACACTCTGACTCGGTCCAATGTCGTCTAAATTAGACGAGAACAAATTGAGCATGATTAAAACTAATAGGAATAAAGAATTATCCAGTAAGATTGTTTACGCGATATGCTATGTAAATTATGTACTTAATGTAAAATAACGCATTACTTACTTCGTAGGAAGGACTACAATAGGTATTGAATTCAGCTTCTATTATGATCATCCTTTTTTTTTTTCGGTGTTAAAATCATCCAATGATCCTGATGAATCCTTATACTGACTGAAAATCCACTCCTGTTCCTTCGTTGCCTTTCGTACCAGGGCCGAGTCTTACTTTCAGAAGCAGACCCTTGGCCCCAGTAGGCTTCTACCCTGCTGGGCCCCTATGGTTTGCCAACATCTCCTTGAGGCGCGCGTGAAACAGTACGATCCGTCGACAACTTGGGCTCGGTCCGGACGGTTACCGCATGGTCGGACAGCGAGCTACCCATTGCTCGCCATCCGCGTGCCTACGGTGGCCGGAAATCGGGATTGGAATCCGGGCTGAGGCGCGAGGGCCATTGCCTCGCGCGTGGACGTGCGGCCTCATCCTTTGCTAGCGTTACTGCTTCGCAGAAAGAAAAAGAAAGAAAGAAAAAAGATCGCTGCCGCCGATCGCCCCCACGAGGACACGGCGGTGCTCTGCCCAAGTGCCCGGGGCTCACCTCTACCGTGTGCTACACCGTATGATCATCATCTTAACAAAAAATCTAATACCAGTTGTGATACAATGTAGTTACCTATCCTTTTCTCTCAGATTCATATTTTCGTCCTGCTATTATCCTAGCCATGCTATGTAATTAAGACCTTATTAGTATAAACTTTGATATTTTACTAGTAAATAAATAGCTGGATGGTAGAAAGCTGGTTGAGCCATTTGGCTCCTGTGTTGCGTGCCGCGGGGTCGATTCCCGGACAAATATTTGTATGGTCTACAGATAGTTGTTTCGGGTCTGTGTATCTTGTGTATGTGAATGCACCCACATAACGGGAGAAATTTCTCGTGAGGCAAAAAAAAAAAAACACTAAAACTATGTAGGTACCTATATTACTCATCAACCTACAATTTTCTATTGTTATGGTGATCAAAAAAACACATTTGAAATAAACCAAATATCAAAAGATAGTAAATTCTTACATCCTTACCACGTTTTTGAATTGAATGGTACCTTTATGGGGGCCCTCTGTCACAGTCGATGGTTACATTAGAAAACACATGTTACAAAGCAGTTGTGTTTTATCCGACTGTGAGATATTTGTAGGATTGAATTGGGGGTTTGGGACTGTGAGATTTAGTTAAAAACGCTTCACTAAATTAGTTTGTTGAACTTTGTTGTGTATTATTTAAAGATTGATTGACTTCAAGTTTTTAATGTAATAACTAGGTAGAATACTTTGTTGCTTATAATGTCTCATGAACCTAGTAACAAAATAGTTATAATTAATGATTATGTAAGTACAACATTATGGTGCTAATATCTACCAATACATAATCAAGTTTATCTCACAGCTAACTGCAAGCAAACCAATTTCCGCTGTTTACATACTTATCAATGACCGTAAACATTTAACCTTCATAGTTAAAGTAAAAATTATTTATATATTATTAAATACTTACTTACCGAATAGCCAAAATAGTCTAAAAACTTAAATGAATCCGCTTACCTGAATATTCTGGTCGCTATATCCATGATATATGAAATCCGTTGCAGCATTTTTATTTCACGTCTGCGTTTATCAACTTATCACTGACCGACTCATTGGCACGGGCGGTCGCTGCGACATCTAACTTGTTACTAAATTAAGACGTAGGATATAATTTTCAATGTCAGCTTCTGTTGAACGATTACAACT
The DNA here is from genome assembly GCA_961205895.1 of Mythimna pallens. Classification (NCBI taxonomy): domain Eukaryota; kingdom Metazoa; phylum Arthropoda; class Insecta; order Lepidoptera; family Noctuidae; genus Mythimna; species Mythimna pallens. The sequence goes on along the minus strand of OY540828.1, from coordinate 22,454,923 downwards.
TTGTTTTGAGAAAACTATACAACGTTGAGTAGGTTTGTAGTTGTACCTAATTGATCTGTCTTTGTATGTTTTGTTATTTTTTTTACTTTATTTTCCTTGTAAATGAACGCGATGCGAGATAAAATGCCGTTGACCAGGTTTTGTGAATCATACAACGATACAAGTTTGGCCTAAATGTAGGTTTTTATTTACAAATCAACTTATGTTTTGTGGGTAGATTTAGTAACCACTTTAATTATTCGTAGCCGTATTTATTTATTTGGCTTGCTTCAATGAATTCATTAATATTTTAGGGGTAAGCGGAACAGGTTGTAGATATAGTCCCACATACCTCCGTTGAAAAGGGAGGATCCTCCGATCAAACGGTTGTTGTGTCTGATCCGGGCAACTGTACGATAGTTTATTTTCGGGCTGTTGTATAGGTATGTTGCATAGATATAAGAAATAAGTTTTATGTATTTCCATGGTGTGTTGTAATCACAAGAGAATTTTGACATAGCGATACAGGATTTTGAAGTTGCTTAATGGCGTCGTGATGCATGCCAGGCCAGTAAAAGATTGGTTCCAGTGAGTCGGAACCGGAAGCCGCATAGTTATCGGTGAGTCGGAATTTTAACTGTCTGCGGTGATACCCCAGTGAGTCGGGCTGGTGCTGTCCTAGTGAGTTGGGATGATGCCCTAGTGAGTATATAGGGGTGGTGCTGTAGGTTCCATTGGGTCGAAGTAGTGCTGCTGGCTCCAGAGGTTCGGAGAGGTGCTGTGCGATGTAGTGGCTTGACTGCTGGCGTCGACGAAAAGACCTTCAGGGCTCTTTATGTGACTGGCCGAAGGTGCTGTGTGCTTAGGCCAGGTCGTTGATGAGGTTGAGGGTGATGACCAGGAGCGTACCGCTACCGTTTCTAATCGCGTGGAGAACTTTGATATTGTGATACAGGATTTTTAAGTTTAGTTCCAAAGTGACTTTTTAGATGTCGCTACAGTATCTCTACACCCACATCGAACAAGGCAGTATCTCGGATTACAGTCCAAACAAAATTCAAACATGGCACTATCGCTTTTTGGTTCATTTAAACAAAATGACTGAGTTAATGTTACAACCTTATTCCTTGCGGGTGTCGATCTATAGTGACCCGTACGTGCATGCTAACATATTATTTTAGGTTCGACGATGGAGTACGCTTACCTAAAAGTCATTTATTCACTCTTGACTTAAAGACCCCTTGGTTGTAGCTTGTCCATACATCAGGAAACACAGACTCCGGCAGGGAATTCCACTCCTTAGCTGTACGCACAATGAATATGTTTCCAAAACAGATGTTTTTTTTTAGGTGGGAATTCATGTAATTACATCTCCCGCCCTTGGGCGTAGGGCGTGTCAGGCTTTTACTGACTAAAACCCACTCCTCTGTTCCTTCGTTGCGTTGCATTACAGCGAAACCATGGCACCAGTAGGCTTCGACCCTACTGAGCCCCTACGGTTTTGCTGACATCTACGGAGGTGCGCGTGGAACACTACGCGACTTGGGCTTGATCCGGACGCAAGCCCGCGGCTACAGTGGCCCAAAATCGGGATCGGGATCCCGGCGGCTGGGGCGTGAGGGCGGTACCTTCGCGCGTGCAGGCGGCCACCTTTGCTAACATTACTGCTTCGCGGAAGGAGGCAACCGCCAACCACTCCTCCTCACTCCGGACCATGGCCTGTACCAAGGCCTTGCGCGAGAGATTGTTGCTACCGATCGCCCCTCCAAAACGGACGGTGGGAGGTCCACCATGATGTACCGATAGTGGCGATGGCGCAACGCCTTTCGTCTAGTGGTCCGATGATTGGGCTTGGCGAAGTTTGTGTAATTTCAATGCACACTCCTCGAAATATAAACGATAGAAAACAGATAGGCTAGCAACTCGGTGTGGATTCTCAAGACTTTTTTGTTTCGACTAGACGAGTGCATCATTACCGATGATCTCGGCTCGCTTCTCAATCGACTCTAGCGCATCAAGCTGGTATTTGGTAGATCCATTCTAAAGGTAAAAGATCTGTACTCCATACACGATCGAACTTGCGCTTGATAAAATAATATCAAGTGCATTAAGTTACAAATTATAATAAAGTAGATACTAGTCTTAGACCCATTTTGTCTCCTCAGCACTGAAGAACTATGGAGAATCTAATAGCTCAGCATATTCTGAAGACACTAAAACTAAAGGAGCTACTTCGCAGTGAAACTCATCCCTTTTTATTTTTGTTGGGAAGTCGTCAATAAAAACTATTCCCGCTCTGGGTGGAGCGAGAAGGAGTGTCAGACTCTAAAACGCGCCTGTGTTCTTTTAGTTGGCCTTTGCGTTCCAGCGCCACGGCAACTCTTTCGCCCAATCTCGCAGCATCTTCTTCCCTACGCATATTCTGTGGTGCTAGGTTAAAAAGGGCTCACCAGGGAAACCTAAAGGATTAGATGAGAAAACAGAAAATTCAATAAATAATAAAAAACGTTTATTACGATATCATGGAAAGAACAGTTAAAATAAAACAAAAAATAAACTTCCTGTCTTACATTGCAGGTAAATAATAATAGTTTGTTCACGATTCAATAGGTTCATTCTTTTGAATACAAACCTAAAATAAATCAAGGTCACTAAGTTTAAAAATATACAAGGAGAGACATTCCAGAATAATTTCAACTATGGATAAAATAATATCTTTCCTAGTTATGGCATGACATGTAGCTGTTTATAAATATATCAATAATATTTTTTAAGGTAAGGGCGAATTCATATCTATCGAAATGGCAGTTGCCGGCAGCGACGCAGCGCGCACTTTTGGAGTGAAATAATTTTAAGGTCCGTCGTGCCGCAAGGCGACACGTGTCTTGTCAGCCGCTCTGCCGTTCGCGGGTGCCAGCAGCCGACCGCGGCAGGCCCTGCCCGCCTCTCCGTGTTGGTGCCGCCTACTGCTATTCCGATGTGAATCGGCCCTTTTGATATATGTGTCAGCACCGAATCGATATTTCTTATGCTTCCATCCTTGTTGCTGACCACCTCGCTGATTCCACTGCGTACGATCGCACGCCCGCTTTCCTTTTCGCTCTATTAAATTATGGTTCTAAGTTACAGAAAAGGATAGAAGCGTAGCCGTAGGAAAGCGGTGCTGACGGATGTAGCTTAACCCTTAGAAGACATAAATATAAAATGAACGAACTTACGCCTTTGCTGTTAATAAAATATGCATTAGGCTATTTCTCATACCTTGTCTCGCCAAACCTAACCGTTTTCCTTAACTGTGGATGTTATTATTGTCTAAACATCACAATACACCTCTGGTACTTTTCGGGATGAGAGCAAGATGATGTATACATCTTTAGAATATTAGTACTCCCCCAAAAGTTCCCTCCCGAACACTTTTCGCCCTTATTTGCTCAGCAATAAGGCTGTGAAAACTTTCACAGGTTTATTATCTAAGAGTGATGAAAATATGGTTTAAAGTTAAGCATCACTGTCAATAATACTCCTGAAGTGTTTGATCCTCTGTTCCGTTTCTTTGATGGACTCTTTCATATCCTTGTGGATCTCGCTGTACGCCTTGATAGACTGGTTCGTTTCAGTAAAGATGCTCTGTAGGATTTGCAGGTGGAGAATTCTGAAAGGAAAAAAAAAATGTTTTAATTACAAAGTGTACTTAGTCCTGCTTTCTTGAAGCTTCAGAAGCGATAAGAGAGTGAGAGAAGGCATTTGCTTATGGTTACTATGCCCTAAAATATTACATCCTTTTTGGGATGAGTCATGTAATATATGTCTCCCAAGGTGGACCGACGACCTGGTGAGAGTCGCAGGAATGCGGTGGATGCGAGACGCACAGGATCTCAGGTGTTGGGTCGTGCCGTGGCGCCTTCTTTTTTGATTTTTTTATAAACGTTAATTGGGTACAAAACTTGTTATGATGTCACGTAGGCTTGAACAGATTCGTTTGATTGGTGTATCCTACACCACGACACACCTCGACACAGTAATGAAACCCTAGCTTAACTCCTTCTACTCTGGGCGAAGTGAGTTTCACAGACTAAAACCCACCTGTGTTCCTTCATTTGCCCTTTGCGTTAGAGAGCCTTGGTCACCCTTTCGAATAATCTCGCAAAAATTCTACAACTAAGGGCTCATTCATTATCATTAAGAGCGGCCAACCCGTGATACTTCCCATACAACAACTGTTACGCAATAATGATGGGATTTGTCATCTAGAGAAAGATGTTTTCTTTCTTTATATAACACAGATATCCTGAGTTTATTAACTAAAAATACGTAATAAGTAGTAAGTAAATAAAGTGTAAAATGAATTCTCTGAAAATCGGTTATTTTGCACAAATATAACGTGAACTTGGCTCTTCATAATTGAATGTACTCATAAATTGAGAAAGCAAAGAAAATATGGAAACCTTGCACATTAATAAGATTCTGAATGACAAGTTCTTTTTCCGAAAAGTTTTAAAGTTAAAAAAAAAAACACGTATATTACAACAACACAACAAGTTACAAAAAGTTTTGTGAAAAATACCAACCATGGGTTCAGGCACTACCTCTCTTTTTTCGCGTTGCTTCTTTATCAAACACTAGCTGACCCGGCCAACTTCATACCGCCTAATAGTAAGGATAACGCCATCTACTGGCATTACCAGAATAGCATAATTTATTTTATAATGACATTTTAGCTGGAGATGGCGTTGTATTCAGAAAATTTTTTTTCGTGAATTTTTCCATATTTTACAAGCTTTTTTCTCACTGTTTAAACCTTCCCTAGACTATCCCGAATACTTCAAAACCAAAATTAGTCAAATTCGTCCAGCTGTTTTTGAGTTAGCGAGACTAACGAACAGCTATTAATTTTTATATAATAGATTGCGTTGGATGAAACAATAAGCTGAGTTAACCATGCTCATGTCGACTAGTACACGGACAGGTAAGGGCCCTCTTAATCAGTCGAAAAAATTATATAATTACCAAGCGATGTTTTAAATAAAGCTAGATTTGAACGATATTTTAAATAAGGTTTTTAGCTACCTACACTAGAAGAATGGTAATAATTTTCGAGAGTATGTACGTTTTAAATTAATCAAAATACACGGCGCCTTTTGAATTGGATAGAGCAATCAAATGAGTCCCTGTAAAAAAACTACGAGTAGTAGACCAAATAAAACAAAAATTGAGGAAATACAGGTCATAAACTCATTTTTAGAAGAAACTTTATCTAAATAAATAGGTACTTTTTGGAAAAAAAAAACCATTAAGCCTATTTCAAAAGCATAGGTCATGGTCCAACATAAACAAAAGATAATGATCATTTAGCCATGATCTTTAAATGAGTTGCAATTAAGAAGGCAACAGTCGTAACTTGTCTTAATGATCAAAAACCAGTTGTCACTAAGATCATTGATATTTAGTATCTTCATAATCATCAACTATTCTATTACTAGCTTACATAACTAGGAAGCAAATTGACTAGCTCATACAAATACAAAATTTTATATTTCTTTCTTCTTTGAAAAGATATGTTTAGAAAGAGAGGACAATAAAATTAGCTAGGTAGCACGCCGGCCGGCCAACTCGATTCTTATTAAGGACCGCGAAGAGAGTGGAGAGGAAAGTCTCTTAGGCGCGAAGTGTTCTACAAGCGCCTCAATGCTACAATAAAACGACATTTTTTAAGTAGGTACTAAATAAATATGGGTATTAAATTAAGTTTTCTGTTTCTTTATCCTTTATATTTAAAAGTTGTGCCAGCCACGCCAGAGTCGGGTCTTCCTAACAGCGAATAACGCCACAAACGAGATTAGTGATGTACCTTATTATTATTTGACCTTGAAAGAGGCCGGGCAACTCTTATGTCTGCTAAACTGGTTGCCAGAACCTCACTTACCTAAAAATTTTAGCTTTAACCTAAAGTTTCAGTAACAAACTCACTTGGACTTATAATCCAGTATCTTAGTCTTCAGTGTCAGCACTTCACTAGAATCCTGGCTAAACTGGGTCACGTCTCGCAGCCTGTGGTTGAGCCACTGCATCAACAGCTCTGTTTTTTCACTCTCCTGTTCTTCAAGGTTGTTCAGTTTGTTATCAATACTAGCCTGAAAGATAGAAAAGGGTTTTTATGTTCTATATAAATATACATTAATATAAAAGGCAACCATTGCCTTGATCAGAAAAACCATTCAAAATATAGTAATTAAAAGCCACTGGTAGCATTCATAATGGCGCCTAGTTGGAAATTAAGTAGGACAGGATTCTCATGTCATAATATGTTTATTATTCTCTTAATTTAAACAAGTCTATATCTCTGTTTGTTTTGGCTAATCTCGGAAACGGCTGGACCAATTTCTACAGAGCTTACACTAGTAGATAGCTGATATTGTAAGGAGTTACTTGGGCTATTTTTATTTTTGAAAAAGATAAATGGAATTGTGCTGTTTTACGAGTCTGACATGAAATTGCGGGAACCAGCTAGTTAGGCTATACGATATCATGCTGCAACTAATAGAACCGGAGAAGTAACCAAAGACACGGGAGATACCGTGGGAGTAAGCTATAACAGATATAAAAATACCTGGAGTTCCTTCTTTTCATCAGTTTGTGGCTTCTTACTGCTGGTTGACTGATTTAGGTGTTCTAGCTCTGAAATAAATGCTGGCAGCTTGGTTTGTATTTTTTGCAAGACAGCCTGGTTAAATTCTGACTGTTCATCAAATGTAAGCTCTGCTGCAGTTTGGTGCATGAATCCTGAAATATATCCAAATGTTATAAATTGTTAATTGTAACTGTTATTGTCAATTTTTTAAACATATTTAGTAATAAACTAAAATCCATTATAGTACCTGTTATTATAGTTCGTGTAATATAAAAAAAAAAAAAAACAGTACCATCAAAAGTTCTATGTTTGAGCAAATAAACTTGCAAAAAAACTTTCTCAGTCTGCCTAATGACTGGCCTGTTGGTCTAGTGGTTAGTGGCCCTGACTGCTATGCCGGAGGTCGTGGGTTCGATTCCCACCCAGGACAAATGTTTGTGTGATGAGCACGATCATTTGTTCTGTGTCTGGGTGTAATTTATCTATATATGTATGTATTTAGAAATATATAAGTATGTTTATCAGTTGTCTAGTACCCATAACACAAGCTCTGCTTAGCTTGGGACTAGACGGCGTTGTGTGATAGTTGTGGAATATTATTATTATTATTATAATGAAGAATGGGTCCTAGAGGGCTTATAGCATCGTCATTTCAGCCGAACGACGTCCACTGTTGGACATCCTCCAAGTGTCTTATAGCATCACTTTATTGTTTAGCATGGACCACTCCTGATGGTCCTCTGACCATGGGTTTACATTGTTAGTACTTTACGAAACTAAAATTTTCGCTTTGCGCTACAATGCTGCATCACTTGATTTGGTCCTGTCAGAAAATACATTCTTAGTTTCTTACCTAACACAGTAGCCGTGCTCTCATCTCCAGTACTCAGCCTGTGCAGGCTGGAATAATAGGAGAGATCGCAGTCAGCGATGATCCTGTTCACTTTCCCCTTCAGTTTATCAGACAATTTGTTTTCGCTACAAACTTCTCTGATTATCTCCAGCAACACATTCTCTTGTTTCATTTTTATGTCCATGCATACGCTGTCCGTGCTTGTAACTGAATCCATTGCAGCTATTTTTATTATAATAACTTGAATTCAATAAATTATTTAACTAAGGACGCGCGGACGGTCAAAGAAAATTAATTAGTAGATTTTAAACAATATTGTAACAGTAAGATAAAAATTAAAAACAAATCTGTAACCACGACAACCGTTGTTGAATTGTTGATTTGAAAGATGACAGCTGCCCCCTAATAATGACAAATTCAGTTTTGTTTTTTCTTCGAGGAACTGTAATTTCCTATTTTATGTTTTTAATTAAAAAGTTTTCTGACATTTTATCAATAATGAATAAAACTTTGAAAAAAAATAATGCCTTTTTATGAACGACTACAAGTTATGATTTACTTAACATAAGTTAATTTTCGAACGAAGTGTAGCTCTCCAAAATAAAATAGCTCAATCGTTATGTCAAATTATACGTTTTTTCTCTTTCTAATACAATAATTTGCATGCTCTACTAGCGCCATCAATTAAGATGTTTGAGTTAACCATTTTGCCAGTGTAACAACACGAAAAACCACTTTGTACACTGTTGTTCCCGTACCGTATTTTCGTATTTTATTTATTTGTAAAATTTACCTATTGACTTTATTCATAAAATGTGAGTGAGTTTATGTATTAAGATCGAGAAAGCCGCTAAATATTGAAAATGTCGTCAGGAACCTCGGAATCATACAAAAAATCTTCCGAGTCAGATGCTGGCTCTAATAATGCTCACAACAATCAATCAGAATCTCAAAAGCTGGGAGAGAATATAGAAAGAAATAAATCGAATAAAACCTCGAACGAATCTCAAGGAAATTGCTACTGGTGAGTAAACTTTTCTTCTTTTACTTTTTTTTTCTAGATTCTAAAGGGTTCCGTAAATAACCTTTTTTATCATTTTAGCGGGAAAGATCGAAATCTGAACATAGCAGAGTTGCTATGTGCTTCTTGCAATCGATGGTTTCACGAATCATGCATTGGCTACCAACTTGGGAAGTTGGTACCGTTCATGACAAACTATTTGTTTATTTGCAAGAACTGTTCACCAACTGGACTAGAAACATTCAAAAAGAACCAGGCTCGTGAGTATTTGACGTATTTATAGTTTAATTCATGCTAAATAGTCCCTTTTTCTACTCAAAGTTCTAACTTCCAAGTCATTTATGCATAGAGGTCATTCAATAAAACCTGATTTGACTTTCACCATGAACTGCATGTTAGTGAAGTACCTACATAATAAACCTGTTTATTTGTTAGTTAGTTACATACACAGCAAAATTCATTGTACCATAACAGTTATTTTTATTAAATTAATTCATCACTAACATAAATAAAATATATACAACATTACCATAACAACATTGACAAAAGTAGAAAAAGTAGTTCTCAAAGATTTTTGCTCAAGAATAGAAAATCAAACTGATGATTGCCATTTCTTGGCATTAATGTATCACCTTATTCACAGCATTCCCTCAGATGTGTCTGACAGCTATAGCAAACCTGAAGCAAGAGACTGTGAAAGATGGCAGCAAAAGACTTCTGTTCAGTAAGGACCGGGAGATCATACCATACATAGACCAGTATTGGGAAGCTATGACTACTATGCCAAGAAGGTGAAACCTCTATTTCCTTCTAAGCAAAATAAAATAAAATTTTATTTTCAAACTTAGAATTGATATTTTTTTTTTTTAATATAAACTAGTGATTGATTGCATTCCCACCTGATGGTGTTGCAGTGATGCAATCATTGATGGTGAGGCGCACTAGTTTATTTATGAGTTTAATTGATAAAATCTTAATGGCAAACTAATATCTGTGTCTTAGAATTATTTTGCTTTTTTATAAAAATTTTGCTTTCAGGCCACACTGTCATATCTCAGGTACCTATTCAAATATAACTACTTTTTTATTTTAAGCTTAAACAGAGTTATTTGTAAAATACGGACAACCTCTCAGGACTACATTAGGAACATCATAAACAACAGCTTTTGTTATATCACTTTTAAAAATTTATCATACATTGGTTTATCAGATTTTCATAAAAATAAAAATATTTAAATTGAATGTTCTAAATGTTACTAAGTCTATAAGCGAAAGTGATAGTATGTACAGTAGCGGAGGGGACTGGGGATCGTGCGCGGGTGGCGTAGGTGGGTACAGCAAAATACAGAGTTGAAATGTGTTAGTTAGAACAACATAATCTTGAAGGTTTGTTTTTGGAAAATGTATTATATTTTGTAAAAAGTCATGGAACAAAAGTTGTTGTTCATGATGTTAGTAATACAGTCCTGCAAGGTTGCTAATGTTATACAAATAACCCTGTATTGTGTCCCATTGCTGGGCAAAGCGAAGGGGGAGGCCCTTCTCAAACCTGTCTTGGGGATCTCTGGCCAAGTTTGCTCTATGAACATGATCAGACTGTCACATTAGCGGGAGAAGTCGTGGTATGATTTTCCACATAAAAAAAGGCCTTAGCAATGGTCAACCTCAACGACGTTCACCTCCCTTTGGCCTGTCTAGGTGAATTCGTGCGACATGGTCAGCCTACTTCAGTGTTAACTACTAGTGATGTAACAAATGTTAGATTTCTCACATTCGCGAATGTGAATATTCAAATTCAATATACGCGAATGCGAATGTTGACTTTAAAATAAAGTACTCTCAAAATGTCATACAGGTTTGACATTTCGTATCAGCTAAGTTTAAACCGAACATAGCAGAGCCGTTACAGACTGATTGAACGAAGCTAATCACATTAAGTTCATTCGAAAAGATTTGTTATGATTTGAGGTTTGTTATTATTATTGTATTTGTTAAATTTAAGTAATTTAAAAACATGACTATGACTCCAAACGTGCTAAAGCACATGTTAGAGTGTGCTTTCGTTTCAATTTGCGACATTGAAAATGTAAAATGCAAGAGTTGTGTGATAGAAAAATATTAAAGAAAATATAAAATTATAAAATCATATTCTATTGTAATTCTATGCCCATTCAATCAATATATTATTTCCGTTTTGGTTGTCAAAAACACTTGATAAACATTCGCATGTTTCTTGCGAATACGAATGCGAATGTCAAAAAATTTACGAATATTCGTGGATGCGAATGCGAATATTCGTTACATCACTGACTACTACCTTACCTTCCTTTTAAATTAAAATAGATTTTATTTGTTTTGGTGCATTTTTATAAGTCTCTCCACCTTTCAACTCTCTTGTATTGTATATTAGGTTGAAGTCCATAACTTTACGTCCAAGGGTTTATTTTGTAAAGTAAGCCATTTCTCAAAAGAGACCTACAAATCGTGTATAATAAGTTTTACACGATTATTACACATTAAAAAAAATAGTTATTGACGATTCGGATGCAATATATTCGGACACAACCAAATATATTGAAGCTGTTTATTACAGTCAGGTAAAAGAAGTTTTAGAATATAATATAAAGAAATTTATTACCCGAAGTTGCCGCCTTAAATCCACCCATAAATAGTTTTGATAACGTTTTTTTCCCCCATATATTATATTTTAAAACTTTTTATCTGACAAAACGAAATAGAGTGCGTATCGTCAGTAAAAAAAAAATTGAAATAAAAATGTGCCAATTGGGACAAGGGTGTCGCAATTATCGATTTCAATTCCGCATCAAAATCGCGATCCCGCAGGCTTGCGGGATTGGGATTTTTAAAATATTTGTTGCTTTTAAAGTAGTAATATTCAAAAAACCGAAACGGGCCCTGGTTCAGTCCATGGACCGGAGCAAGAGAGAATGGAAGGCGGTCACTTCTGTGAAGCATTAATACTAGCGAAGGAGATGACCACAAGCGTGAGGGAATCGACATCTTTCCGCCTAAGCCACCGCGACGAACACGGTAGGCAGGGGCTTGCGGACGACGAGCAATGGGTACCTTGCTAAAAAAAAAACCGTAGAGGCCAAGGGGGGCCGATGCCCGCCGGGGTCGTGAAAAATTTCTGCAAATTAATCCTGCGATCCTCGTCCGCAAGGGCAAATTAAGGACTCAGGTGTGGTTTTAGTCAGTAAAAGTCTGACACCCCCTTAGATGATTACCGACATAAAAAAATGTCATTGAGTAGGTACCTATACCTAAACTGATATTGATTATATTCCGTTCAATTTACGACACGTCACGAAATTTTAAATTTTTGCAGTTAAGTAAAGATTTAAACATAAATATTTTATAAACGAATTTTATAGAAAAGTAACGAATTCCATGTAAACTTGCTACATCGCTGTGCTGGGTCTAATAAATACATGATCAGAACGGCGTGTCCTCAGAATCCAGTAAAAAGAAATCAATTCTACAGGCTTCGGGATCCCGCAAAAAAGGTGCGGGATCCCGCGTTTGCGGGATTGGATTCCCTAGTCCGAATCGTCAGCAACTGAAAAATATAGATCTTTTTCCCTCCAAAAGTTTGGAAACACAGTTTTTAAATAGAGAACTGTAACTTTATGTAATTACAAGTGATGAGATTATGCAAAGGAGTTGGCCATAACTGGATATATAAAAACCCCAAAATAAAAAGACAACTGGAAATTGGTACTGGCAGCTTATAAACTTTATAGGGTGAAAAGAAAAAACATGAAGTTGTCAACTTGTGTTAATTTTAATAATAGTTTGTAAGAAAGTGCTTTTATGTGAATAATCATTTAATTTGCAGTGTTCAGGTTTAACAGGTTATTAAATTTTACTATGAGTGTAAATCCTAATGCAATTTTAATAAGATTATCATTATCATCTACAGCCCAATTTAATTCAGTGCTGGGCATAGCCACTTTCTTGGTGCCAATCTCCACTTTCCTGTACCAATCATCCAGGTTCTATCAGCGATGGCCACAACATATTTTATAGTACTCTTTTAATTTTCAGAGCTGTATCTTTAGTGATATCTATCTTAACTGATTTTGGCTCATATTTGTCCACTATCTTGCCTAATGGTACAAGATGATGTGGTTGATGATGGAGCGCTTACCTAGAAGTAACCTAGACATTCACTCTTGACAGAAAGACCCCTAGGTTGTAGCTATCATGGCTGCGATTTCCACTTCTTAGTTGTATGTACATATGGTCGGATGTCCACCATGTACCGGTAGCTCAACGCAGTACGCCGTGGTACGCCCATTCCATCATGGGATGATGGAATGGGCGTGGCGGGATTAAATTGTGCAATCTATAACGTAAATATTTTTCAGAGTAACCCAATCTTGGTATGCGACAGTGCAGCGGGCCCTTATAAAGGACATCCAAGTACTATTCACCTACGAAGAGGACGCCAATCAAGGACCAATGTTTGGGCTATACAACATGGAGTTGACAGCTATCAAGCCCAACTATGAAGCTATGATTAAACAGGGGCAGCTCAAGGTTACTGATATGGGCATAGCTACAAGTAAGTTATATTTTTATATCTACTTCAAATTATGTGGCTACTAAGTACTATTTTTGTTCTTTTGAACTTGCTGATTGGCTGATGGTTTTACCAAAATGTGGGCTATTTTCTCTTTCATAGTTAGAGCCAATTGATAGAAAAAAATCTTTTCTAATTATACTGAGATGTGTAATTTAATCTATCTACAAGATTAAATTACACATCTTGTAGATTGTGTCCGAATTTGTTAATTAAAGGATAACAAGAGAATGACGAATCATCCTTGCATCTTAACTAGAAAATGCATTTTAATAAAAAGTTATTGGTTTTACACCAACAGATATTAGTTAACTGTTAGTGTAACACCAACAACTTTACAATGATTACACGAATATAAAATGCGAGTAAAAGTTACAAATATTTGTATTTATCTCAATGGCAAAACCATGAACAAAATCAAAGCTCTTAATTTTATTTTTCTTATTTTCTTACATTCCCAGACAGCAATAATAAAACCTGTTACACAATAGATATTATGCAAAGCAGTTGTCACGGTCGATTAAATGATTAAAATATTTTATAATGGAAGTAGGTACGCTCCTATACAGCGTGGGCATTAGGTAGAGATTCAATTGTACAATAACAGGCCAATGACAATTCTCTTAAGACCAACGAGCCTCTTTAAACCCATCAAGTATTCAAGACAAATTAATGGATGTTATAAAATAAAACTAATATTTAAATCATAAATATTAATCTACAACAACAGTTATATCCGCGGGAAAGGCTATGCGAAGCGTGAAGCTACTAATCTGACCTCAATACAATAACATCAAGTTGGAAATTGTTGAGTGGCATAAACACCATAATTGACCGAATGACATGTCGCTTTGGAAACGATCCAAAACACTGAAAAAACGTAGTCGTAACGCGCGGTGCATACATAGAATTGTAAAATCAACCACAAAGACATGTTATTGAATAATGACATTGTTCTTTATGCATTGGTGTATGTAAACATAACTCGCGACGCACACAGCGGCCGCATTAAAACACTATATTCTACGTTAGTGTGTTCGTATATTCGCCGATAAGTACACATAGGTCCGTCGCGTTAGCCGCGCGATTTCTCCTCTATTGATTTTAGATTTAAATAGTTCACTTCATAATCACCTTGAACTTTATGGCTGGTGAGTGACGTCTGAATATTTTTTTTTTCTTCTCTAATTCACTGTTACACCTCTATAGAATGTTATGTGCATACATAATTAGTTTACACGGCTATCTGTTATCAGAATCGTAATTTGCCTTGAACAAATGTTTACGTATAAGTAGGTATGTATTGGCGTCGTGTTTTTATCTCGTTAATGTAACGTATGTATAAGGCTAAAACTATATTTATTCCATAAATGATGTTGGTGGGTTGTTTATGTTCAGCGCCCCACATTGTTGTGTTGTTTGTCACGTAAGACCCCGATGTAATCGCGCATAGCTTCGTCTCGATACGTGTACTTTATCTTATCAACACTTGCACTAAATATATTTGTCAGTTAGTCCGGTTATAAGTGCTGACGACATGGATAGTAAGTCAAGATTTTAATTGATTTTAGTTATGTATTTTAATGGCTCTTGGTATGGTGTTAACATCCTCTTGCATAAATAATTGTTTCCTGCAGTTATGATTGGTATGGCTGGCGTGGTATAATGGGAGTCTCCTATTCGTTTATTCAATTAGGACTTGCCCGTCGTCTTTGTAATAAAACTGCAGTCGTTTTAACCGTTTTATATCGAATATCAGCTTATTGTACTGTTTATTTCAACATAAAGATATTTTTCCGGTATCAGGTCCATTTTGATGAAGACATTAAAGGCATGGTCAAATCACAACCGTTATCATTGGTGTGTAATATTTGTGTCCATTGCGGAAAATGTATGTCGAAATTTTCATTATTTTAAACGATCAGTGTATCGTATGTGTGTTAAATCTAGATAATTGTGTTGTTTGAATTCCATGACGTCGTGTTTTATGACTGTAATGAAAATGCGGTTCCTCTTCAAAATTATTTTTTTGTAGCGGCAGTACTGCCATGAGAAACACTAAGGATGTTATTTCTCAAGAAAATTATGAAGGCTCCTTGCTATCCGTTGTAACACTCCCATCTCTAGTGAGGGACTAAAAATACTTACTACCTGCCTACGTCGGAGCTTTTCTTGGAAAGCGTTACCTTGACTACACGCATATTAAGGTTTGTCCTTGTCCCCCAAGTCTCACCTACGAATATTACCGAAATATTCTTAGAGATACCAATTGAAAAGAATTACCTCCCTTTTGGGGTATATGTACTTTTCCGGAGATATAAGTGGAGCATACGGGCACTGGGTAAATGCACTTTGAAAATAACTGCACTGTCCACAAAATCTGCACATGTGGAGTATTTTTTTAATTTGACATAAACTTGTGCTTGACTGAAAGTTTATGATAAAATAAGAAAAAATAAAATTGTAACACTTTTGAAAGCACGCGATTAGCAGATCAGATAGAGACGGTATAGGAAGACATTTTGCGACGTAGAATGAGGTCACGATGTTTACCCTATGACTGCATCGCATTCACATGTTATTGTCCTATGTTGGCCATTCTGCTCCAGTTTTCAGCGCGTTTAAATAAAACGAATTTTAATGACAAAGTAGCTTAAACTTTCTACCGACGATTCTTGAATAAGAATAAAGAGCAAGTAAAAATTTATTAAAAAAACGTCCGCAAAATGTCTGAAACAGCTGTTGATGAATATTCTAAACCTAAACTCAGCCTTTCCACTATGTCTATTCCACCTTTATTTGAATAACAACGCTAGCAGTCCTATCTTATTGAGTTTACACTTGACGGAGCACACTTCCTCTATATGCGGTACCAGAACAGCAACCTACCATGTTAGTTTACCAATTACGCAATTTTGCATCAATTTATTTGAATAGAACGAAAAAGTTTCATAGGGCTGTTTGAATTTCAGACTTGGTTTCGTTAACAGCCCTCCCCCCATCTGCGCCTGGGTCTGCTGAGAAATTAAAAAAAAATCGTCATCGCCACATTTCAACATCTGAAAACTGCACAGCCGCTTGTAGAAATGACAGTTTGCACGGAACAAATATTTGTATAGTCCACAGTTGTGCCGTGTTTGTGCACATGCACTTATATTGTCTGTATCACTACAAAAAAAAAAAAACTAAAATGTTCAAAATAACTTTAATTTCGGAAGTGTTTTATTTCACACTTTTTAGTTGTGATATACTTATAGCCAGAGAGCTTATTTCACATGACAATTCTAACCCAAACACTACTAGGATACATTGTTTCATTAAGAAGTTCCTGTGTCTGCCTTCCACCTTCCGCCTCCATCATCAGATCAGTACGATAGTACATTATAGCCAAAGTGCATCTCATGCCAATTCTAATAAGCCCAAACACGGGTAGGATACATTGATTAATTACGGAGTTCCGGTGCATACCTTCCGGCTCCATCATTATCATCAGATGATACAATTTTCAAGAATACTATTCAGAACCATTTATTTATTTGTATTGTCATAGTTGCTTTATTTGTGTTGTCATAGTTGCTTAACTATCTTCATTGTGATATCTATGCGAGTGTGAAGTTCTGTTGGCCATTCCTGGTCTTCTTCACCAGTTCCACTTCATCAAATTACTTTTTGACTGTAAATGCTTGAGTTCTTGATAAAAATACCAAAATCACCATATAACCATTTGCCTATAATATTTGAGGAATTCCCTCAATTCCTCATAAATTCCATCATTAGAACTGGATTTTGAAAACAATAGGACCAATCTGGAAGCATATCTTTTTAGCAGAAGAAAAAAAATTGCAAATCAGCCCATAAACGACGGAGTTCTGAGGGAACAAATTTAAAAAAATGATGACGATAAAAAAAATACAACCGAATTGAGAACCTCCCTCTTTTTTATAGTCGGTTAGACTATAAAAAAGACCCGAGCCGACTCGAGGCGATCAACGAAAAGAGAATTGAAACGAAACGGTTGTAACTTGGCTAGGGGGGCTGAGATTTTAAACCTCAGACTCGTGACGCTGCAACGTTGCTCACTGTCCCGCAACTTGCCCTCAACATTTTACAACGCATTCACGTGACGCGGGATTTATTTCTGGACAATTTGACAGCGTTGCCCGTCCTGTTGGGGGACATTTTGTTCCCTAGTGTATCTGAAGCTTTAATTTAACTATATAATTCTATTTCAAAAAACAGTTTCGCTTTCGCCGAAGTCTCTGCGACGAAAGCAAGTTGTCTTATTATGTTTGGGTACTGTAGATTAGGGTGGTTCTTTTTCCTCACCGTCCAGAAAGAGAGCAATTTTCAGTTATATTCAATGCTTTAAAAACATAAATTGTATCTCTCACAAGCGATTAAATCTGGTGTAGAACGCTCGCTAGCTCTTAATTGCGACGTAGTAATTATGAGCGGTGTTAATTTTCTTCCAACGTCTCTGTAATTTGCGTTGATGATAATTTATTTGTTTTTTTTTTACGGTTTCACGTCCTCGTTTTTGTATCAGACTGTGTATACATTAGCACATTTTAAAAATATAACAATTAACGTATCTTTGCGGTATTAGGACGTGGCTCCTTTGTTTTTGTGATATTCGTTTTCAGGCCCTCGTGTTTGGGTCGAATTCCAAGCTGGTTCCTTGGTTTAATGTTGCTCTGGTTCCTGGTTCATTATCTTCTTGCTTCTTTTCTCATATGAAGTGATGCCGGCGCGCAACAATTTGTTACCTAATCACAAACTGAAAAAATATGAATAATTCTACTTTTTTTCAAAAACTAGAATCTCAGAATAGTACTTGAAAACAGCTATTATATCATTTCAAATGTTTAAAGATATCGGATATATGAACTGAGATTAATTGCGGTGTAAATGAACCATGTGTGTATTTAAAGAAAAAGAAAATTACCTTGTACTTCCAAAAATTTATTAAAGATAAAATCAAAAATAATAATCTTACAGTACCTTTAGCTGGCAACGTAAAGGGCAGGCAGGGGAAGCGTCGGCCCGCGGTCGGCGGCGCCGCTGACACCGGGGCCCCTGTCGGCAAGAAGGGCCGCACAGCCGATCTGGGTGCCTTGAAGTTACCCTCGCATGGGTACCCCACGGAACATCCCTTCAACAAGGACGGCTACCGGTATATACTGGCCGAGCCCGACCCACACGCGCCTTTTCGACAGGTGAGGACAAAAAACGAAGAATATATTATACAAAAACCTTTTAATGAAATTAAAAAAACCCTTTTAAATTTTTCACGCTGCTTTCAAAAATAAGGTAACTATCGTCCATCGTAATCAGATTTTAAATCCAAGTGATAAACTACGACTATGGTATTACAATCTCTAAAAATATCACATAGAAATATGCTTCAAGAAGTGGGCACAACAATCACATGTGATCAGATGCAAACCAAGAACATACTCGCGCGCAACTTGTACATATTTACTTTAATTTAAATTTATTTTCAGTTTCCACCTTATCTAAAATTGGTGAAGTACCTAAACTACAAAATCTTCTTTTTGAATCGATGTTTTTCTTTTCCCTCAAAGTTGTTGGGCCCAGTAAGTTGTCACGTTAATAGCGGCGTCAGTGGCGATTGTATGAAATGCATTTCACACACTTCCTTGTACAACTGCTATAAAATCTTAAATTTCATTTAGGAGTTCGATGAAAGCAACGAATGGAGTGGCAAGCCGATTCCCGGCTGGCTATACCGGTCCTTGTGTCCTGGTGGAGTGTTACTAGCACTACACGACAGGGCGCCGCAGCTCAAGATATCTGAAGACAGGCTCGCGGTCACTGGGGAGAAGGGATACTGCATGGTGCGGGCCACGCATGGTAAGATATTCTCAGATATTTGCTGCACAAGTAATTCAAGCCCCAGCTTGTTATACTGGTTCTTGTGTCCCGGTGTAGTGTTACTTGCTCTACATGTCGGGGCGCCGCAACTCAAGATATCTGAAGACAGGCTCGAGGTCATCGGGGATAAGGGATATTGCATGGTTCGAGCCACGCATGGTAAGATATACTCAGATATTTTCTACACAAGCCCGGCTAGTTGTACCGGTCCTTGTGTCCTGGTCTAGTACTAGCACTACACGACAGGGCGCCGCAAATTAAGATATTTGAAGACAGACTCGAGGTCACCGGGGATATGGGATACTGCATGGTGCGGGTCACGAATGGTAAGATATTCTCAGATATTTGCTACATAAGTTAGTCACGTCACAGCTTGTTATACCGGTCCGTGTCGTAGTGTAGTATTACTACCACTACACTACAGAATGCCGTAGCTCAAGATATCTTAAGATAGGTGCGCGATTACCGGGAATAAGGGATACTGTATGGCAAGCATCTTAGACCTCCAATATGTGTTTCTTTTTATATACAATCATGTTGGTAGGTACTAGGTAGCGTTATTAAATGGTAGCAATTTTGGCTAGTGGATAAAATCAATGCTTTACAATTTTTCTGCTACATTCATGATTCATTACATACAACACCGTGCCTATATTCCTCGAATATTGCTGAATTTATCCTACAAAATACTCATTTGTGTTAGCACCAAATTTCATATCTCAAAATTGGATATATTATAATTAATGTCTCTATGAATGAATTCTGTGTGTCCACTAATATTATGTGCTATTTTTATTCAAACAATGAGCTCTCTGTAATTTGATCTGTATATAAAATAGTGTTTATTTAAATTTTTATTATGTCGTCAATAACATTGGGTCATTACGGGCACTATATCTAATGAGGAAAAACATGATTTAATTCATTCAAGAGGAAAACTATTTGTTTGGTTTAGCTCTCGGAAAGTAACACTATATTAATTTGGATCTAGAATTCCAGATTAAAACGACCTTGGCTTTAAAATAAATTTAGGCTCCCGTTGTCCGGCTATAAACTCTATGGTGGTACCTCTATTCTCAGATTCATCTGAAAAAAATCTGTGAGTATCGTCTACGATTCTAGTCTGATCAATTCGCGGGTTTCGATTGATTTTATGTACGTATTGGGTCTTAAGACGATACTATTCCACGGTGATAGAAGTTAAGAGTGTTGAAGATTGTGTGTTGGGTCTCAAGAAACTTACTGACGAAATAAGTGCATTCTTTACCACTGTTCAACCCTTCAGGGAATGTACGCTGTTCTTGCTGATGTTCCATCTTCTTCTGAATATATCGCAGCACACAAATTAGCCTCTTACCTAAAAATCTGGCTCATATTGCAACAGCTAGAGTTGAGACGAAAGGGGAGCGGTCTTTACTTAGCAATGGGAGAAACGGTGCACCACTTTTTCTTGTTTTAATTACTCTTGTCAACCATCACGCTAACATATTTATTTTGTTGCTCAGGCGTGTCCCGCGGCAGCTGGTACTGGGAGGTGGTGGTGGAGGAACTGCCGGAGGGTGCGGCGGCGCGTCTGGGCTGGGGGCGGCGCTACGCCAACCTGCAGGCGCCGCTCGGGTACGACAAGTTCGGATACTCCTGGAGGAGCCGCAAGGGCACCAGGTAACTACGCTTGTACTCCTGGGCTTCTATTTGTGGTGAAAACAAGGAAGAAAGCTTCCCCATTGAGTCTTGTGATATAGGGCGGAGTGGCGGACAAAGTTACAGGCAAACCCCTAGTTTACCAATCAAATTGGGGTACCGTATATTCGCGTTTGTTCATTTCTATATAATTCCTAGGTATTAATGAATTGCTTGATATGTCTTCTCGTAACATTTCAAATAACTAGATCTTCTTTCTTGCGTTCTTAAAACTTGAGGAGAAACCTATGGGTCAGAGACGAACGTGGCCATTTTTTCGCTAGATGGCGCTGAACTCTAGCTTATTTAGTTTTTAGTATATGACAATACTCTCATACACCAAAAACTGTAATGGTAATAAGTCAATCAAAAATAATATTAGCTATAACCTTATCCTACATACGACTATACTCAAGATTTTAGCAGTAGTATAGTAGAAACTAAGCCATACAAGGCCCCGGGACCAGACGGAGTGTACCCAGCCCTTTTACAAAGAGCGGGGAACATACTGGAACCGCATCTGGGTAGACTATACAGAGCATGCATCGCCTTTAGCTACATACCAAAGGCGTGGAGACAGGCGAAAGTAATCTTTCTTCCCAAGCCAGGAAGAGCGGACTATGAGGACGCTAAGTCATACAGACCTATAAGCCTGACATCATTCTTCCTAAAAACTCTGGAATAGCTTGTAGATAGGCATGTCAGGGAGGGAGCGCTGAAAAAACAACCGCTTCACAGGATGCAAAACGCATACCAGCCTGGTAAGTCAACAGAAACTGCGCTACACCAGGTCGTAAGCCGTGCCGAAAAGGCGCTAGAATGCAAAGAGATATGCCTAGCAGCCTTTCTC
This sequence comes from Mythimna pallens, assembly GCA_961205895.1. Classification (NCBI taxonomy): domain Eukaryota; kingdom Metazoa; phylum Arthropoda; class Insecta; order Lepidoptera; family Noctuidae; genus Mythimna; species Mythimna pallens. The sequence continues at coordinate 22,433,411 of OY540828.1, read as the reverse complement.
GATGTAGAAGGCGCGTTCGATCGCACTACTTTTAGAACGATACGAACAGCTGCAGAGAAACATGGCATAGACCCTACCATTTGTGACTGGATGGACAATATGCTGAAGGGCAGAGTTATAGAATCAACACTGCTAGGTGAGACCAAAAGGGCGCATGTCACAAGAGGATGCCCTCAGGGAGGCGTACTCTCGCCAACGCTCTGGTGTTTGGTGATAGACGAGCTGCTAATAGAATTGAACAAAGGACCAACGTACACGGTTGGATATGCAGATGACCTCGTGATACTTGTAAATGGAAAATTTCCCAACATTGTGTCGGGGATCATACAGGAGAGATTAAACATGGTTGAAAGGTGGTGTAAACTCAACCACCTATCCATCAACCCAAGCAAAACGGTGATTATCCCGTTTACCAGAAGGAGGGACCTAACAACAACGGGTGCCATAAAGCTCTACGACACCGTACTAGAGCTGTCCACAGAAGTAAAATATCTAGGAGTAATTCTAGACAGCAAACTCACGTGGAAAAGCCATGCCGAAGCGACAGCAAACAAGGCTCTAAGAGTATTTGGCATGTGTCGCTCTGCTTATGGGAAGACATGGGGCCTTAGACCCCAGGTTATCAAATGGATATACACCATGATGGTGAAACCGCTGATCACATACGGGAGCATCGTATGGTGGACCAGAATCAAGCTGGCAACTTGCAGACAGGCCCTAAGCAAAGTACAGCGGACTGCCTGCATGGCCATTACAGGAGCATTTAGAACCACGCCAACTGCGGCGATGGAAACGATGCTCAATCTCACCCCTTTACACATTGAAGTGGAACTAGAGGCGAGGAGGGCCATTCATAGGCTTAGAAGTATGGGGCACTGGACGAACTCCGGATGCAAAACAAACCATACAAACACAAGACCAAACAGGGAACTTGACTGGATGATGGACATGGGATGTGACAAAATACATACCGTTCAAAATCTCAAAAAGGAGTTTAAGATATACATTCCGAGTAGGGAGGAATGGAAAGGTGGGATGAAACCCCACACGGGGGTACATAGCGACAACTGCAATCTCAGCCTAAGTTTGGGCAAACTGGCGACGGTATTCCAAGCAGAAACCTATGCTATAATCGCATGTGCGCAGGAAATACTAGACAGAGGCACCGAAGGGGACACTGTCTACATTTTAAGCGACAGCCAAGCAACACTTAAGGCACTCACGTGCAATAGAGTGGACTCTGGGCTCGTACTAAACTGTATTAAAATACTTAATCGGCTAGGTAGGCGCAACAAGGTCAGACTGATCTGGGTGCCAGGTCACACAGGAGTAGAAGGCAATGAAAGAGCCGACACTCTAGCAAGAAAAGGATCCGAGACACCCCTACAAGGACCGGAACCTTTCATAGGACTCTCACCAAGGGTCATCAACCAAGCATTGAAAAGGGCTGCGTTAGAAATACACAGCACACACTGGCGCAACACAACAGGCCAGAAGCATGCAAAGCTATTTCTTAATGACATAGATAAGGCCTGGACCCAAAAACTATGGAGGTACAGCAGAACACAGCTCCGAATAATCACAGGAGCCTTCACGGGGCATTATGCCACCAACAAACAGCTCTACAACATGGGACTAGCAAGCGACCCGACTTGCAGGATCTGTGGAGAGGCAGAGGAGAATATGCTACACTTACTGTGCGACTGTGCAGCACTAGGCTCCTAAAGACTAGAGTATCTGGGCCAACCATTTCCTAGGCCAGAGGACTATAGGCTCAGCCCCATCAAGGCCATACTGGGACTCATGACGAAGGTGCACGGAAGGCTGGGGTTTGAGTAGAAGGGAGGGGGACTAGCACAAAAGATCCAGTAGGGTCGAAGTGCTCTGGTTTTCAAGGCCAGCCCCACATCAAGATAAGATAAGATAAGATAAGATAGTAGAAACTAAATAAACTAGACATGTTGAGTTCAACGCCATTTAGCGAGGACATAGCCACGCTTAGGGCCGTAGCTTTCACCTGAACATTCCTAGTTTTCACACTAATAACAAAATTCTAAATGTTCCAGGTTCCACGAGTCTAAAGGCAAGCACTACAGTCCTGGTTACGGCGAGGGCGACACGCTAGGCTTCCTCGTCGTGTTGCCAGAGAGTACCACCACCAAGTATACTCCTAATACTTACAAAGACAGGGTGAGTGTAGCTAGTAAAGTTTTGCGGACGGCGAGCAATGGGTGGCTCGCCGTACGACCGTCCGGTAACTGTCCGGACCGGTGATGTCAGCAAATCGTAGGGGCCCAGCAGGGTCGAAGCCTACTGGGGCCATGGGTAGTGTGAAAACGAAACCCGGGGTCCTGGCACGAAGGCAACGAAGGAACAGGAGTGGGTTTTTAGTCAGTAAAAGTCTTACACTATCTCCCACTCCGCCTAAGAGCGGGATTTGTCATTAGATGATTTTCCCACCTTAAAAAAAAAGCTAGTAAAGTTTTTTCGTGGCAACAAAATACAGAAATGTAAACTGTGCTTACTGCTGCCGCAAGAATTTACAGAGGCAAAGGAAAAGTCATAAATTCCAGAGAAATTTGAACCCCAATCTGACATAATTTGTAAGAACGCTTATTTATTACACTCTTCGATCATAATTTTTTTTTTTTTTTCAGTACTCTTTTTATAAAAAAAAAAACAATAAAAACAAAACGTATTTTTTTATTTATTCGTTATTTAGTATGTCGCTAAAATTGGCATTTCTATTGACCATGAGTTTTTATTATAATTTTTACTGCAGCTTGACAAAATATATTTATTATTATGATAATGTAATATCAAAACGTCGGAAAAAGGTCAAATACGTATGTCATCCACTACCCAGTGGTAAAGTATGTCGCCGGAGGTTCTCGTTGGACCACACGAATGCCACTTCGCGGAACACAAAGCGACACTCGTCCTCACTATACAAAGTTACTCTTTACTGAACCAAAGCACTGTTCCGAAATATTTTAGTGTTCCGAAAGATTGGAACATCAGTAATGTTTTAAATGCATCATTTGGAACCATTCAAATTAAAACGTAAATAGTGTAAATATAATTTATGACCTGAACTAAAAACATCTGCTTAAAATTATTCTTAAATCAAAATTCAATTAAATAAAACTGTTAGTTTATATGACGCGACGTAACAGATCACGATTCATAACAGCCAGTGTCTTTTGAGCCGGTGTTCCAAATGTTCCACTTTTCCGGAACGTTTCAGTGATTGTTCAAATGTTCCAATCACAAATATGACAGCCAAGGAGTGGAATTCTTTGCCGGAGTCTGTGTTTCCTGATAGCTACAACTTAAGGGTCTTTAAGTCAACAGTGAATAGGCTACTTCTAGGCAAGCGTGCTCCATCGTCGACCACATTATCGCTTACCATCAGATGGTGGTCAAACGCGAGCCTATAATTAATTTAAAAAAAAATTGACACACTTGGTCGCTTGTGTGGAGGCTCGCAGAGCGTCGACTTGAGTGCCGCGGCGGCCGACTGCGCGCGGGACACGCGGCGAGCTACAGAGTCGCGGGACAATTCATGTCCCCCAGTGAAAACGCAGCTTTACACTAATAATAATATCTTTCTCTACTTCCAGCCGCTCGTGAAATTCAAGAGTCACCTCTATTACGAAGATAAGGACAACATACAAGAATCTCTCAACAATCTCAAGCCGTTACCAGGCAGCAAAATATACTATTTCAAAAATGGCGAGTGTCAGGGCGAGGCCTTCGTCGATATTTACGAAGGGTGTTATTACCCTTCTGTCTCTCTTCATAAGAATGTCACAGTCAGCGTGAACTTCGGACCTAATTTTAAATATCCGCCGTCGAGCGAGTATAAGTACAGGCCGGTGAGTGTATATCTGCTAATTTTGATTGATTGGGGCAATTCAACAGAACAGATTAAGTCCAGCAAATTGAGACAAATCCTGTTAGTCTGACATCTTGTCAAAAATTAGTATGCATTAGTAACTTGAGATAGCGCTCACGAGCAACTTCAGTCTCCACAAGTAATTTGTTGTTTCTCACATCACGTCTACAAGATTGTATGAAAGTGCGCACAAGTAACGGCGCGACAGCTGGGAGACGTCCGCAACTTCGGCGATGCATGTGTCGGCCCGTCTATTGGCAGCTAATTATTACGAACATGTCGCATCCCTGCCGCTCCCATGCAAATTTCGACGAGGAGACCGCGATGGACACAACAAAGTAGCTGGGCAACTAAATAGATCCCTTATGTTACATGGAAAAATCCACCTAGAGATTCGTGATCTTAATACATTGCAAATTAGTTTTTGAAGTGAAACTTCTTTACGCACGCTTGACTTGGGGAGTAAGCTGGCGAACGCGTGACGTAAGCGTTACGAAAAGTGTGATCGGGCAAGGCGAACGGAAGTTATACATACAGATGGAGCGAAAGAAGTTTCACTTCAGTCGTGTGGTCATAAGCACACTCGTTTTTCAATTTTTGCAAGGCAAACTTTACTAAAGTCTTAACCTTTAAAACTTTAGTTTGTTACTTATGTCTATTTTAGTCATTTGTTCTTATTTTACAGATGTCAGAGAAAGCTGAAGAAGCAATTTGTGAGCAGACCATGGCAGACCTACTCTACCTGACTGAAAACGAAGGCAAGCTGCGACTAGACAACTTTAATCTCTGATACAACTAACACCGTTATTGCGGTGTGAAATGAGTGAATGGATCGAGTGCAGTGATCAAAGTGAACTATTTGAAACATACTGTACAACTGTGCAAAACAATATAGCAAAGAAATAAACAATTACTAAAATATCAGAGTAAATAAAGACCTTCGCATCTAAACGTGTTAAGGTGCCATTCTAACCTCGACTGCAGGCTGCGGATGCAGGCAGCACATGCGGCGGCTGCACGAAGCCGGTAGCAGCTGCACGACTGGTTTTCTATGTAGTAGTATGGATTTTTGTGAAAAGCATTCCGAACTGCGGCCGCACGTGTTGCCGAGCTTCGGCTTCGAGTGCTGCCGCGACCTGCAGCCGCAGCTCGCAGACCAGTAGTGCTGCGGCCGCAAGTCGATGCGCACGTAGTTACGTCACTCCAAACGGTTTAGACAAGTCCGAAATAATCGCTACTCGGAGCCGATAGCGCTCATATTGGATTGAATTGTAAATTTGTGACTAGCAGCACGTGCAGCCAGCCTCGTAATCATTCCCGGCTGCGGATGCAGGCATCGGCTGCGTGTCATGCGTGTGCTACCTGCATTCGCAGCCTGCAGCCGAGGTTCGAATGTCACCTTTAGTGGACAAAGCGTTAGCGCTGTGTGTACTCGCGTCAACACTATAATAGATTCGAAGGAGGCCTTAGTCCAAAAGCTTTTCAGCTGTTATACTATAGTAGAATAAGTCTTCTACAGTGTAAATTCTTTAGAAGATAATTAATCAAGTATCAAAATTATTGAACAAAAATGTCAATCATATATTTACGAATCTATTAACTAATATACTTACATGTATTTAATCTGATTATACAAATATTTGTAACATAGCAATTGTGGAGCTCCATCTAGCGTGGTGTAATATTTCATCATCTGACGATTTGCTGGTCTGATGAACTGTGCTTCATAAGTAAATAAATAAGCAATAACATGTCAACCTACAAAAAGTGACGATGTTACCATGTTATTGTCATCAAAAGTGCTTTATTCAATACTAGCTTCTGCCAGTAGCTTCGCTTGCGTGAAAGTAGGTTTCCATACAAACTTTAAACCCCCGTTTCATCACCTGGGGGTGAATTTTGGAAATCCTGTCTTAGTGCTCGCCTACGTTACAAAAGGAAGCTTTGTACAAAATTTCACGCTCCTAGTCCTAGTAGTTTCGGCTGTGCGTTGATATGTCAGTCAGTCAGTTTCTCCTTTTATATATATATATATATAGATAGATATAAGGTTAGTGATTTCAGATCCTACTAATATTATAAACGTAAAAGTTTGTTTGTATAGATGTTTGTTACTCTTTCACGCAGAAACTACTGAATGGGTTTCGATAAAACTTGGTGCATGGGTAGACTGTCCTAGAATAGCACATAGGGTACTTTATATCCCGGGAGTGTGTTCCCTTGGGATAATTTTTTTATTATCATGTAGCGAAGTCACTGGCATCAGCTAGTATATGATAAAATCCTTTTCTTTTGTTATGTCGAATGTTCTATGAACCTAACAGCTGTGTCGGTTGACATGAATTGTTTATTGGTGTTCAGTTATAACTTGACACTTTGTTATGTATGTACTTCAATCACTCTCATTATTATTATGTAATTGCGCGTTTTTACGTAAATCACTAAAAAAATATAAATGATAAATAAAAAAAAACTTTTTCTGGATTTTTCTAGGTAAAACAAAGATATAGAAACCAAAATTTCCGGTAAAAAAAATCTTACAAACGTGATAATTAAGCGTTTTTCAAAGGTCATTCAAGTTGTACAGACGTATCTACAATCGGCCTTCGAGGGGTTAAAAGTACCTTCGCCTCGCAGCACCACTCTTGGTAGAACTCCTACAATATGTATAAATTCTTTCTATAACATATTATACAAGTGCATGCTGTACAGTTTTCAAATATTATCAGTATTGGTGATTGAAATTGTGTGTAGAATTGAAATATTGAATGTCTAAATGTATTAATTGAGTATTACAAGAATAATCTTGTTGTGACATATTGATCTGCTGAAAATGAAAGTCCAATTAGAATGTTAAGAGATGGTGTAAGAATAAAGTTATTATCGTCAAAAGGATGTTTTTATTATGAAACCAAATTAAAATTATTTCTCTTATTAACCTTTTGAGTACCATAATTAGAGACACAATAGAAAGACAAAGCGAGCGAACGCGTTTGCTTGGGGTTAAACGAATTAATCGGTAAATTGGAGCTATTCGTTTAGGAAGTATGAGAAACATTTTGGCTGTGGGATGACTCAGGGTATCCACTTTCTGGAAAATCAAGGAACTTTTTTTTTTTTTTTGGGGTTCCATAGTAAAATAACAGTTTCCTTCTTTATAAGTCCATCTGTCCAATCGTACTTCTACAGTTTAATCCATGTTTGCTGAGCTTAATGTAGCATTGTCTTGGATATTAATCATGCTCAGAAACTTGTGAAAAAAAATAAAATATATATATATATATGTTTGGGTTGCTCCCGTAATTATGGGAGCAACCCAAAACAAAAAGTCTACTAACTCAAGCATAAGCATAATCAGCCTTTTAATATTCCCACTGCTGAGACTCGGACCTCCTCTCTCTAAGAGCGGGAATGGACCGTAATCCACCACGCGGGCCCAGTGCGGGTTGGTGAATGTCACATGTCTTCATATTTTTGGTTCTAGGACATGCAGGTTTTCTCACGAACCTTAAAATTACATAAAATTTATTTTTCCCTAACTGGCGATTGCGACGGTGCGCGTCTTCAGCGCAACTCAGGTAAGGTTTGCAAAGTGGGCGATAAATTACAATAGTCGTTGGCCCTGTTTTGAGACAAAAGAGTTGCTAATGACCTGGCCTGTTTTTGTTTTTGTATATTAGACTCGCGTGTAGCCGGTGGCCGCCACTCGCCACTTGTGTTCGCTACGGGCCACACAAAACTCCGACACCCGCCACTCGCATTGCTCTACCTCCCGCGCAGTTAACCGCACAGAGTACCTTTTTATGTATAGTGTTAACCGTTAGACGTTCTACATATCGCACACGTAACCATGCCGTGCAAACAGTCCATCATAAGACTGCGCAGCAGGGAGCGGCTGTAAAATACGGCGGCTTCCGAACACCGGTGGCTGTCGCTCGCTTCTGACACTGGTAAAAATGCGACGGTAGAGCGCGGCAGCCACCGGTGGCTGTGGTTGGTGGCCCGTTTGCGCCAAAGGTACTCTTATATGAAAAAAAATAATGAAAGTCATAAGATTTGATTTAAAAAATAGCACCCTGATTAAAACTGAATAAGAAAAATAAGTTTAGTTCATAATCAGAATATATCTACACTAATAATAAAAGGAGGTAACATTTGTTTTTTTGTTTGTAGGAGGTGATCTCTGAAAGTACTGTTCCGATTGCGAAATTTTTTCACCGATATTAAGCTGCTTTATTCCTGAGTGACATGGGCTATATTTTATGTACTCAGGCGAAGCTGAGGGCAAAAGATAGCGCGTAAAGTTTAGCAGTGACCAGTTAAATGGTTTTTCACAACTTCAGAGTTAATTCCACAGTAAAAGTTATTTTTGTTTATGAGTTTACCTACCTGTAAAATAGTGCATAAGAATTGCAATGAATATTAGTGGCATGTTTCTAAATTTAGTTTGGTTTTGTTTGAGAATGTGAAAAAGTGTTTTTGTTCGAGAATGTGAAAAAGTTCAACAGGCTAAAGTACAATTTAACAATTGGGCAAATATAATTTTTAAATTCAATAATTGGTTTGTCTTTCAAAAGTGGAAAATAATACTCATATTAAATTATAAACATTTTTTATTTTAAATTACTAATAAATTTATTAATCTAGTACAATAATTTCAAGACTACTTTCCAAATCCACCTTTGCAAGAAGGGCTGCTCTCCACAACTTGGTCACTGGTTTCCCATTGCTGAGGAGTTTTAGCCATGATGGACAGTGCATGGACACCATTCTGCAGCTCATCCTTTAGAATGTCATTTATTAAGCGGTGCCTCTGAATTAAAAAAAAAAGACATTTCAGAAAGACAGAAGTTTAGAATCGGGTCAGAAGATAAGTACAATGTCATAATCATTGTATTGAGCGACTAGGGTGCAGTAAAGGGGTAATGAGGTAGCGCTACAACACTAGTGAGTTGTAGCAGGCAGCAAAAGTTAACTTGATTTGTCTGGGTGAAATAATAGACAATTGTTCACTAATGAGGCTACTCAGCCACTTTATGCTAAGCACTCTCCATAGAAAATTTAGTACCAATATAAAAGGTGATTTTGTTTGTAAAACAATCAACTGACACCTTACCTTAGCACCTGTGCAAGCTTTTCAACTTAGTCAGGGCTACAATCAAGTGTATATTTGCCTGAATACCTGGGTTGAATGAGTTTTTCAAGACAAGATATCAAGATTATGCTAGCAAGCTAGTCAGGTGACTAGTTTGCTAGCATAATCTTGATATCGTGATTAATGAGACCGAGGTCAGTCTCATTTGTATAGAAAAAAATTTCATTATTGTGCATGCCAAGCCAAGCAATTTTTTGCTTAATCATCATCATCTTCCTGCCCTTGTCCCGTTATTTGGGGTCGGCGCAACAATATTTTGCTTAATATCCTAGCTTTAAAAACTAGCCTATTATAATCCAAACATTACACACTTAAATTAATCTTTGATTTAATAGAATTTTTGTTGGACTTGCATAGATCTTAATTATTATGGCACAAGTTTATAGGCATTATACCTTCATGTATCTGTAAAAGATTAGGAAACAGCAACTATATCATTACAAGACAGACAATATTTCGTTGTCCAGTTTTACCTTCTCTTACCTTGATTAACGGCAATCCTTCAAATTTAGGAGACACAACTACTACTTTGAAATGTGTCTCAGACCCTTTCGGCACATTATGCATGTAGGATTCGTTGATCACATCCAAATGTTTAGCGTCTAATTGAGATAACAATTTGCTTCTAATTTTACTTTCTATCACGCTTGCTATAGTAGCCATATTTCTGTGGATGTTACAGACACCTAAAAACATTATTCGTATCAATGAATCATTGCTTGTCAAAAAATTTAAACTATCCCAACCAATTTGGTACAAAGTATAACCTTTTCCCACTTACCCGGCTTCAAAATAATACTCATAGATACAATTATATTCCTGTAATTTCTCCGCACGTAATTTATTCACAGTGAATTTGAATTGCTAATTACTTTTGTGTTTTATATTGTTCCGGTTTTGCAAGTTTGACTGAACAGCTGAAACAACAAACAAACTGAAAAATTCTGCAAAACGTCACAAAGACATTGGACGGACAGCTGTCTATATTTTTTTTTAAATATTTTTGTCTTAGGTACTAAGTTCTTTAAGCCGTGTCTTTGTATTAATACTTAATTTGATAACCATTAGAATATGGATAAACACATTCTAATGTTTGTTTTTGTTGTACATATTTGGCAGCAAATGTATCAAGTTAATCTTCTCGGCAAACTTCGCTAAGGTAGTCAACACTAAATAAAATTCTCAGCTCCATTTTACCGAGATCGCGACTGTTTCAATGATTTCACATATTGTCCAGTTGCACAGACACCTTGAGATTCAAAACTACACCAATTTTGTAATTTGTCTTTATTATGTATGTATTTAGAAATATATAAGTAAGTTTATCAGTTATTCATCTTAACTATTAAATATTATAACTTAATAAGTATATAAACAAACTGAAAATAATAATATGTACAAGCGGGTAGAAATAAAACTCATAGGGCATCAAAGTTAGTCAGTTAACAGTTATGTACTCATATCACAAGCTCTGCTTAGTTTGAGACTAGATGGCGTTGTGTGAAAGTTGTGGAGGTTAGTATAGCATAGCATAATCAATCAGCTTTTTAATGTTCCCACTGCTGGGACGCAGGCTACCTCTCTAGGAGAGGGAATGGGCCGTAATCCACCACGCGGACCCAGTGCGGGTTGGTGAATATCACACGACTTCTAATTTTTTGGTTCTTGGACATGCCGGTTTCCTCACGATGTTTTCCTTAAACGTTTAGAGAATAGTGGTGATGAAATAAATTACACAGTGTAATGCGCCTGGCTGGGTTTGACCCGCGACTTACAAACTCGTAAGTCGAAATATTATATTCCATTTATTTATTATATTACATACTTATTATATTTTTATTATTATATTATAAAAAAATATAGGTTGGTATAGGTATCTTTGGATAAGCCAACCAAGAACTGTCGAAAAATATAATCACGGAAGCGATTGCGGCAGTCCTAAAACTACATTGTTATTTCGCACCTTTAAACTAATACCGTCACTAAACGAAATTTTTCAAAAAATCTGTTTTTAACGCCATCTGTTTGCTGAGTGCTAACTTTACAGATTGTATTAAAAACAGTCTTTTTGAAAAATTTCGTTTAGTGACGGTATTGGTTTAAAGGTGCGATTTGTTTTTATAACTTAATTACGTCCGAATTGAAACAAAGCGGTGAAGGGAGAATATCAAATAAAAGTTTATGCGTAAGTAGGTACAGATAGCGGCAAGAATCATGAGCGCTCGGCGAAAGAGCGGGGATCGCTTTGCGCATCGTAAAACATCGGCGAGCCCATCACTGTACAAGGATTGTACTCCCCGAGCCCGCATCTCTTTTCATATCACTAAATACACCCGATATTTCACTTCTGCGTGCTTCTGCGCAAGTAGAACTGTAGAAGTCAGCGCTCAATATCCATGCCGGTATCTGTATCTATTTCTGACACAAAACTATAGGCAGTTACAAATCATGCCTTAGCATCGAAATAATAACTTGCTCTAGATTTTTATTGGTTTGATGGATTGATTTTTCATTGGATATTGGAAGTGAGTTTGTTTTCGTACTCCCCCATTCCTATTTGCGTGATACATCGTATGATCAAATAATATCCGTTTTTCTTTTTCACTTTACACCCCATTTTTGTTGGGTCACAGATTTTGTTATGAATGTTATGCTGTGTTTGAAATATGGATTATTGATTTCCAATTGTAATGTTTTATTGTTTTATCAGACAATGGCGTGTTTTTTGGTTGGATTCAATGGTCCATGGGTTTATGTTAGGAATCTAATTTTTTATTTAGTTTGGCTGTATGGTATTTGGGACCATGTTGGTGTGTGGCGTTTGGAATGTTTGCAATATGTTAGATACAAGTTTGCGCCTTTTCCGACAAATAAAATGTTTTTGTTTTTCTTTCTTTCTTTACCATGTCCAGTATGGTTCAGTCTTCTTCTCTAGGTACTCATAGTTGTTAATTATATTTACATTATTATAGATAAGAGGACTGTAAGTATCTAAAATTCCCTAAAATACTGGAGAATAGGCAAGTTTGCACACTTGCCCATTGTAAGTCTTTATCCCGAAGAAATTTGACAGAAGTGACTAAATTTTTTAGCGGGAACAAAACACTGACTCACGGCTAAATTTATTAGCAGCCACGTCACAACTTAATTACATTTGTGTCTACTGTAGAGAGTGCATCTATACAATAATACTTTACCTATGCAATTTGTTTAGTTTCTTAGAAATTGAAATGTCCGTGGTTTCCCGCTATCCGGGGCTACCCAACTTTCCCTTATATCACCACATTTTGGTGCTTTGATGGGTTATATGATGTTTTTTAAATATTAATCAGTGACGGCATGGCAATGACAGAAAAATATCGGCGATCGGAGGAATGACAAAACCATCAATCATTTTAAATGTTCGTTTTTTTTCTTTGTATTTGGTTTTAGGGTTGGAAATCATCATAGAACTTTACCTGCTTTGGTTGGAGTTTGCGGGAGTGGTAAACTATTACTGACATAAATTCACTTGTGTTCCTTCAGTTATATTTTGCGTTCCAGGGCCACGGTGATTCTTTCGGGCAACCTATTAGCCCTGGCAGGCACTAGCTCCAGTTATTTAAAGGGACCCCACATTTAGTAACCCATTATTATTACCATCATCATTTCAGCCGAAAGACGTCCACTGTTGGACATAGGTCTCCACAACGAACGGTCCTGTGCGTCTTGCATCCATTGCGTTCCCGCGACTCTTACGGGTCATCTTGTGGAAGGCCTTCCAACGCTGCGTCTTCCGACGCGCGGTACCCACTCTAGAACCTTTCGGCCCCATCGACCATCCGTTTTACGAGCAATGTGCTCTGACCACTGCCACTTAAGTTTGGCTATTCTTCGGGTTAGTACCTAGGCAGTAACTAGATAGTAAAGAAACTTGATAGATAATTTATTTTCCTAAAAAAATAATACATTAAGGTAGATGTTAGTAGATACCTAGGACAAGACAAGATGATGTGATAGCTACAATGGTTAGTTCATTACAAAACAAGTCCTGAAACCTTGCCCGTACAACCTATACGTGCGAAGCTACTGCCCGGAGGACACGGTGGAGCATACGGTAGAGGTGTGCCCCGCTTGGTCAGATCACCGCCGTGTCCTCGTGGGGGCGATCGGCGGTAACGATCTCTCGCGCCGGGCCTTGGTACAGACCATGGTCCGATGCGAAGAGGAGTGGTAGGTGGTCGTCTCCTTCTACTAAGCAGTAATGCTAGCAAAGGAGGAGGCTGCACGTGTACGCGCGAGGGAGCGGCTCTCACGCCCCAGCCGCTGGGATCCCGATTTCCGGTCACCGTAGGAGCGGGCTTTCGGACGGCGAGCAATGGATAGGTCGCCGTCCGACCGTCTGGTAACCGTCCGGACCGAGCCCAAGTCGTCAACTGCTGTTTCACGCGCGTCTCAAGGAGACGACAGCAAACCGTATTGATCCAGTAGGGTCGAAGCCTACTGAAACCAAGGATCTGCTTCTGAAAGGAAGACTCTGCCCTGGTATGGAAGGCAACGAAAGAACAGGAGTGGGTTTTTAGTCAGTAAAAGTCTGACACACCCTCTCACCCCGCCGAAGAGCCATGGGATGCCATTAGATAATTTTCCCACCAAAAAAAAAAAAAATAACCCGCACAACCTCGAAATAGAATATCTAAGTTTTATTTAGTTGCATAAACTATTATCAACACGTCAATTTTAGAACCTCCTTTTTGATGTCGATTATACCAACACCTAGATAAGCAACGAACTATGAAAATTCAACGAAAAATAAATAAAACGCGATTCGTTTCTTACAACAATTATAACACTGGTTAATATGGCTATAGTTCGTGCTATTGCGCTTTTAACGTTAAGGCTTATCGGCTTGAAATCTCAACGGTGTTGCAGCAAAAGTAATGTTTATAGGTTGGCAACACCGCTTCGAAATGTTGCCATATCAAACTATTATTACGAAGCTGTTCTGAACCCGGACTGTTAATGCGATTACGTGAATTTTGTTATGTGGTTATGTTTGTTACTTTCCTTAATTTTGAGGTCTTATTTGTATTTTGGAGCTTATTTGTATTTTGGTTAGTGGAAGTTTAGGTTCTTGATCACAATATTGGTTATTTTGTCTACGTTCACTATCATAAGTCCAGGTCATTAGTTTAAGAGCTACATTAGCAGCGACCTTTCGCGCCGGGTCCTGGCACAGGCCATGGTCCGGAACGAGGAGGAATGGCAGGCGGGCGCCTCATTCTGCGAAGCAGTAATGCTAGCGAAGGGGGCGGCCGCCGGGATCCCGACCCCGATTTCCAGTCACCGTAGGCGTGGGCTTACGGACGTCGAGTAATGGGTGGCTCGCCGTCCGATCGTCCGGTAACCGTCCGGACCAAGCCCAAGTCGTCGACGGCGCGTACTGTTCCACGCGCGCCTCAAGGAGATGTCAGCAAAACCGTAGGGGTCCAGCAGGGTTGAAGCCTACTGGGGCCATATGTTAGGTATTGGCAAGTGAACCCCGGGGCCCTGGAACGAAGTCAAATAAGGAACACAGGAGTGGGTTTTAGTCAGTAAAAGTCTGACATGCCCTCTTGCTCCGCCAAATAGGAGGAGAAAAATGGACGATTCCCCACCGCAAAAAAAAACTTTGTGAGAGGCCTTCCAATGTTGCGTCGCCACTTCAGAAGCTTGCGGCCCCTTCAGTCACCTCATAAGTGAGCAATGTGCTCTGCCCTTTGTCGATTCTTCAGGGAAAGGCTTCACAGACACATTATCAGCTAAAATTTATTTGTGCCTGTGACTTATTTACACTAGATATTTTAGGATTTATTTGACTTCGGCTAACTGTTCATCGGTTTGCCTGTACACGGCTAGACCATGGCCTGAATTAGCACTTATGATACTTTTTATTACGTGAATATGTTCCCTTGGGATAATTTTCTACTTTCGAACGGGCAAAGCAGCAGTAAGGAGCTTATATAATTATTCCTGAGAGTAATACGAAGAAGTAATTCAACCCCTCAGTGCTTAGCAAATAAGTGTCTGTTATTAACACCCCATGTATGTCCCAATTTCTCAGATTAGCGGAACCCCTTTATCCCTTACAATAACGCCCTTACCTCATCGGGAACCCTCAAGTTTTTGCTTCCCGTTTTTCTTGACGTTTCCCTTTCCGGCACTTTACTCTCCAAATGCCATTGACGCTATTAGCACCTCCCCTTAATAAAAAGAACCTTAATGATGGGAAAATGCCTGCAGCTGAATAAAATGGTTTTAAGGAGAACGTTTAGTTAATTTAAGTGTGGAGGGTCGCGGTTAGCATCTTTAGTTCATAATCTTTAGGGACGTGCTTTGACTGATTTTATGGAGGTTTTTTTCGTGAAAAGTTTTTGGAAGATTTATTTATTTTGGTCGGCCATCATCATCATCGTCATCACAAGATGGATCGATGGCCTGGTGAGGGTCGCAGGAAGCCAACGTATGCGAGACGCATAGGACCATTCTTTGTGGCGATACTTGGGGGGCCTATGTCTGACAGCGGACGTCTTTCGGCTGAAATAATGAGGTACCTGTACATTATTGTTAGAGTTCATGCAATCGTGTGATTAGGTCTGACTTTTCTAGCTCCATTTATGGAAAAATGTTACGTACCTACTAATATTGCGAAATATTTAATTTTAAGTTACGTTTATGCTTGGTATTAGTCAACACAAATCAAGTTTCAGCCAATAAAAAATACGTGTCGTAAAGTTTATTTGCCTATTTTTGAACTCTTGTTATGTTGGTAATATAATCTGTGATCCAATCAGAATTTTATATCATCCGGTGACGTACCGCAGGTATTGTGTGGGCATCGAATATGAATGCATAGTGGCGCCGTGACACGTCAGGTAACTGGCAATTAATATTAACTGCATTGTATCATAGATACGTAGATGCAATGTTTACGTCAGAGTTACACTGCGGGTAGATCAAATTAGAACGTATCTGTGTTTATTTCAATGAGGATGTAACAATAAACATATTTTTGTACACCATCTGCTCGATAATTCCCTTTTATGTGCCCCCAGGGATCTAATGTAGTATGGGCATTTTCTAGGGAATAATGAGATTTGAATTTGGAACGTCAAAACATCATGTGCATCAAACGAGTTTATTAAAAAATCAACTTGGCCACTAACCAAAAAAAAAAGAATGTAATGTTATTGGGGTGAAAGGGAGGTAAAATGCTTTGCACTTTTCATAAAAAAAAAAATACTCAAAAAATCTAATAAGAAAATTAACAATAAAATCTTGGGTCATTGGTATTTTTATGGCAATAAATACTCCAACTATGCTTTTTAAAATAATTCTAAAAGGAAGAACGGCAAGTCAATACAAACAGCAGGTCGACTTTGCATTCTTTCATACCCCACATTTTAACAAAGCGACAATAACGGCACAGTCCAACTCCCACAAACAACTCTACTACCACATTCGCCGACACATCACGCTGAGCTGCACTCTGCAGGTTACAAAGTACAGCAACTATCAAACAAACTTCTACGAGTATAACTGAGCCGTGAGTCGTGTCGAACGGTCGCGCCGTTTGACGCCGATCAACTCTTCCGCAAGCCCGTTTTACAGGGTTGCCATCCAGAATAATAATATTAATGAGCCCGAATTAACTTGGCTGCTTGAGAGAACTTTATTCCAATGTTCTTGTTCCAAATCACGTATGGTAATCGGGTTTTAAATTGCTCTGTTACAGGAAGTTTTGTCGAAGCTTCATTTTGTTTTCTTTGTTGTTATTTTGAGATTGGCAACAAAGGAAAAGTTCACTCTGTTAGGTTTTTGTGCGTAGCCGAAATGGAAATAATTAGATTAACTTAAAATTAAATTTGTATTTCAAGCGTAGTACAAAAACAGTATCATAGTACACACACAGATAGGTATTTTTATATTATTCTTCATAGACAATCATAGACAAGCTATTGTATGGAAGTAGTTTGTTCATTTCTCCAACACACTCGGTAATCAACCTTCTACTCGTATTTGCTTCCTATACCATTAGAATAATATAGTTTGGACTACGCTTTTTTGTACGACCTAACGTTCAGGTCTAAGCTGTAATGATTTTATCTCAAAAGATGTTTTTTCCTACAAAAAATAGGCCGAAATTCCGAAAGACTGACTACCTACTAATAGACTAGTCTTTCTAAGGGGTATCTTAAAAGGTATTCTAGAGTTAGATAGTAACTTCATGTAAATTGACAGGTTTCAATTGTATCTAGTTAAACTGAAAGTTGACCTTAATATAGAATGAAAGAAGAAAGAAAGATATAAAGAAAAACACACCTACCTATTTATTTGGCACAGACCGATATAGTTTATAGGTTAGGCAGATGATGAATCAGTAAGTTTATTTATTCATTAAAACTTCATCCAACACAAAGGTACAAAGGTGGACTTAATGCCTTAGGCCTTCTCTACACTGTCAACCGAGGGTAGTGGAGAGACAACAAGGCAGGTGCACATAAATAAGTAAGTTAAGTACTCGTATATCCAAAGTATATCGACTTTTTAATCGTAGGTACCACTTTTTTAATATTTTATGCTTATATATAGCAACACCCACTATTCCATATTCCGTGTAGCAACACCGCCACCGCAGTCTAGAACGACGGCCGGATATTGGAAGCACAACACACACTCTTCGCTCGCCGGCCGGTTGACACGCTTTCACGCTGACGCTAGAGATACCATCTTCTTGTCTTGAACGAGGACTGGACTTGTTTTTATGTATTATGCGGTATGTGATGATGTTCTGGACGTCTTTAGATGCTAGCTGATACATTTTAGTCTTTGTCTTTTAAAATTCATCTTGTATTAGAAGATTAGCTTTTTTTCATTTATTATTTAATTCTGTATAATATTAATCATTTTGATAATTTAATTTTGCATGCCAAAACTCAGGCAGAATGTACCTGGCTCACTATATTTTTATAACATCTGTATTGTACAATACCTACATTCTAAGCAAATAAAGGATTTGATTTGATTTGATTTGATTTGATTCAATGATAAAAATGTATCCATAGACCAATTTTTTTTTTATGGTGGGAAATCGTCCAAAGACTTCTCACACTCTAGGGCGGATCGAGAGGGGTGTTTGACTTTGCTGACTAAAACCACGTGTATATGCCTTCTTTGCCCGTACGTTCCAGGACCACAGGTTTCCCTGGAAGTCAACCCATGGCCCCAGTCTCCTGTAGTACTGTATTCTATTTTATTTTTAGAGATAAAAGGAGTGTCCTAAGGCCTTAATATAACTTTTTATCAGAGAAATATTTTCTTTATCATATAAGGATTAATACTTTCAGAGGTTATAAGTATTGCATTTTACGCATATAAATTGTTTAATCGGCTTTTGTCCATCACGTTTTTTCTCTACCATATAGAAATAATTGACGTTAACCGAATGTTAACGTCGAACCTTTTTCCGGGGAGATTTTATCTATTTTTTAAAACCTAAGTTCCGTAAAAAGTTTGAAACGGACAAAAGTTTTTTTAGGTCGGTGAAACGGATCCCTTTTAGGATCACTTGCCCATCTGTCCGTCTGTCAAGACCTTTTTCTCAGGAATGCGTTCTTTTTTCTCGGTGGGAAATCATCTAATGCCTTCTCCCATTCTAGGGCGGAGTGGGAGGGCGTCTCAGAGTTTTACTGACTAAAACCCACTCCTATGTTCCTTCTTTGCTTTTTTTCAGGAATGCGTGGAGGTAAAACTGAAATTGATATCAAATACTCAAGTCTGCTATCTCTTGGATAAATCAATCAAGTTTCGTTTATCGTGTATATATTTTGACATTCGCAAGGAAATCTAATCCTCTAAAGTACTTTCCGTAAGCGTAGAATTCCGAAATTTGACAAAGAGCAAGGTGTCTTAGCACAAGTAACGGAAAAAGTCTGAAACCCGTTTTTTCATAAAATAGTGTACAAAAATAAGTACAGGCATATACCCAGTTGATATCAAAGAAACAAAAAATCTTTATCCAGCCAATCATAACGCATATTCGAAATTGCAACTCTGAAAATTAGAACAAACAGTTTGGAACACTGTTCAGTTCTAGTTCAAATAAGGAGTAACATCTCCAAGAATTAAACTTTAGTATCTGCTTTTGTAGCTTCGAAGTTGAACGAGCGTTGCATGCTCTTTCTTCATTAGAAGCAGACGAATATTATCTTTATTACTGACTTTGTAATATGTTGGAATTTAGTGTGGCTCAGATTTGGGTTACTGGAATTTTGGTATGTGGAAATATTTTCTGGTAAGTAGATTGACGTAATGTCGGTAACGTGTATTATAATATTTAAACTATTAACAGCATCGACGTCTTGTGGTCGCAAACACGACTGCTGAACATGGGGTTCAGGGTTGGGCAAAAAGTGCTATTAGGTTTTTCCATTGCGAATTCTTCTCGTCCAATATACCACAGTGTCTCAAGACAAAAGTCTATGACCAGTGCGTGTTGCCAGTGATGACATATGGCTCTGAAATATGCGCACAATGGGCCTCATCAAAAGGCTTAAAGTCACCCAAAGGGCAATGGAAAGGGCTATACTCGGAGTTTCCTTGCGTGATCGAACCAGGAATGAATATATCTGCAGGAGAAACAAGGTTGCCGACATAGTACGAAGAATTGCCAAGCTTAAATGGCAATGGGCAGGGCGCATTGCTCGCAGAACAGGGCCAAAAGGTGCTGGAGTGGAGACCGCGTACCGAAAAACGCAGCTCCCTACAAGGTGGACCAAAGACCTGGTAAGGGTTGCGGGAATCCGATGGATACGAGACGCACGGGGTCGTTCATTTTGGCACTTGGGGGAGGTCTATGTCCAAGAGTCGACGTCTTTTGGCTAAAATGATGATGATGATGATGACGATGATTACGAATTACTCTACAGCAGCCTGGAGTTTGGAAGTTAGTAGTGAGTCGCCGTTGGTCCGGCGCCTGATCTCTCTCCGTTTGTGTCGGATTGCCGTCCCATCTGACTATGAGAAGAAACAAAGAGTGCACTTGTGTTTGCGCACGCACTTGTGCACTATAATATCTTCTGCGGACTTGGCTAATCTCTGTTGGGATTGGTCACCGTGATCGAAATTTGGTCGAGAAGATTATTATTACATATACTATTGTAGCGACATCTATGGCGTCACATAAGCACTAATCCTGCATCGCGCAATGAGGGTGTTCAAGAAAATTCTCACCACCAGTTAGCGCCACTTAGCCGTCAGGTCTTTTCCTTTCAAAACGTATACGTGACGTTGACGTTGATGTCTAACTAATGTCATTTATATAAGCGTTTTGACAGGTGTCCGGACCTGACGCCTCAGTGCTGCCACCTGGTCAACGTCATTTTAGAACACCCTCATTAAAGTTCTCCGCGCGATTTGAACATATAAGGGCCTATTACACTATGCGATATTCAGCACACGATATTCAGACTTATTTTTTGTTCCGAGTAAGACCGGTCTAACCCTTATTACACTACGCGACATCGACTAAGACTGTCTGAATATCGAGCAGTGTAATAGGCCCTATAGAACAGTCCGAAATCATCTATCGGGCAGTTGCTCACCAGATATAACACCCGTCTGGTCGGAGGTTCCTCCCTTTTCTACGGAGGTATGTGGGACTTTACTCTCTGTTCCGCATACCTCCAAACTATGGTGTTGGTGGTGTATTGCATGCTTCGTCATTAGACGACAACAGTTAAACTAAAATTTTTAAACTCATTTATGTGAACGTGTATAATATGTTATAGAGCAAGGTGAAATTAAACTCACCTCTGATGACTAAAACCAAAATTATAAACAGTAGCAGCAAAACGTTCTGTAAAAGAAAACCGAATGAACCTCTTTTATTTTCAGTCATTAGGCAGCTAACTTGACCTTAAATTATTTTTTCTATTACCTACACGAGGCAAGCCTAAATTAAACTCGACTCATGACCCACGAACGTGACTAAAAGGTGGTAAAATGATATAATTTTAATTAGCATTTAAATCTCGTTAACAAACAGGTACAAAGGGCGAACAGAATTCAGGATTTGTCAAACCTCCGTCCACCACTCTGGGGTATTATGGCACCTACGTCATAATCCTTGCTTAAACAGGACCCCGGCGCATAAAAGGTACACCGGACGCGTATTTGGAAAGTGTCGTTATTGCACGCCTAGACTAGAAACGTGGAGTTGAAATGCGTGAGGATTTGACGATGAAATGTGTACAGGAAATGGTAATGGTATCACTGGATATAATATCAGTTTAGATTTTAATAGCTACCTGTTTTGGTAGAGTTGTTCTGATCAAACAAAATTCCATTGAAAAATAATTTTTAGTTTTTCAAAAGACATTTCCAATTATCCAGGAAATATTTCAAAGCCTGAAAACCTTATTCGGATGTTACGACTATTAAAAAAAATATCATTCAAAATAGCCCAGTTAAGCTAAGTCTAGCTGTTTTCAACCTCTTGAGGTTTAGTACAGCTTGACTTCGCTTTTAAATCTTAAGTTTAAGCTTAAATTTTGCCATCAACTTGTTATGCCCTTACTATTGAACAGTATTTCATTCGATTTCGCTTCCGTCTTGTAGCCGCATTTCAACATACGCGTCCCAGACAAAACTCCACTTTGGAAAAGATTACAGTAATTACATTTCGTTGTAAATTTTCCGCTTGTTATGACGTGAACACAGTACTGTAGCTCTCATTGAAGATTTATATCGTTAAGCCTTTCGTTTCAACTGAGAGGTCTCGTGTTTATTTGCGAAATGGATTTAGGAGCGTACAGTTTTGAGTTCGTTGTGATAGACGGATGACCGTTGAATGATCGTTGTTTTTCTTTGTGATCGGATACCATTTCCATTTTATTTTCTTATCAATCTGCTTAGCCTCTTCAGTATTTCGATGAAGCGACTACCTAACTGAGCTGCATAACCTAGTAATTGAGTAAAACGGTATACGTTGGCAAGACTGCTGTCAGATTTTTTAGTTTCTGACAATACATAACAACTGTGAAAGATCTGTAGTATTTCATCAGAATAACAACGGGCCTACTTAGAACATATAAATTACAAGCAAGCTATTCGGTTGAAGGAATGTGGTAAGACCACTTATTCAAAGAATGACCACACACACACATGACCTTAAAATAATACACCTGTTTATTTTTTCAGATAATCACTTTGTTTCTTAGTAATTATTAGTACAAAATGTAGACTACTAAGTAGGTAAAGTTATCGTAGTCGCCACTAGAATTTACGTTTGAACGCTACGAGTGCTCTTAACCGACTGGCTATTCCGCAACCTTGGGCTTTTAAAATATTAAAGAGGGGAGGCTTATTGCCTGTTAATATTTTAAAAGCGTTATTTAAACGACTTCCGGTCTAGAACTCAAATCAATTTAAATGTTGCCACATAAAATAAAATTGAAAATTAAACTGAATACTAGGCTTTTATTGAAACCCAACAGATCTAAACAAAATACTAGGGAGACTATACGAAGAAGGTTAATAAAATTAATGACATCTTACAAAACGTTAACAATGAAATCTGAAACAAAAGATTATATATTTAATCAACTACTAAACCAAGAAAAAACGTCTGGAGAAAACCTACCTACTCATGAATGATCGCTCCTGTTAGCTGTAACCACAGCCGTTCGTTAGTGTGCCACCCGTAATGCATTAATTGGCTTAACAGTCTATCGATCTGGCCTGAAGACAGCTTTGTATGGCTCGAGCTTACTGCTGTAAGGCGCTTTACGGGGTAAAGGAAAAATGGACAGAATGCTGGACATGTATTGGGTGGTTACGACAGGATTAGTCAACGTGCAGCAAAGTAAATACTACGTTTACGTTTTATGAATGATATTTTTTTTACGTTTTATGAATGACCATGAATTACCTTAATAAAAATGTAAATAGTGGTACCCAAAGGATCTAGGATGCCGGGCCCTGGCACAGGACATGGTCAGGCTCGAGGAGGAAGTGCAGGCGGTCGCCTCCTTGTGCGAAGCAGTAATGCTAGCGAAGGAGGCGGCCGCACGCGGCAGTCAAAAGGTTAATTAATGTTCAAATATGATTATGACATACTCATACATGAAATAGCTAATAATATAATTTCAGAAAATGTTACTCGTTAAGAATACGTACTTATTCACGTACAACACATGGTCGTGTCCATCACACAGCCAAACCCCACGGAACCCTTGGTGCGAGAGTCCGACTCGCACTTGACCGTTTTTAGGGTTCGGTACCTCAAAAGAAAAAAAACGCAATTCTTATAGAATCACTTTGTTGTCCGTCTGTCCGTCTGTCAAGATCCTTTATCTCGGGAACGCGTGGAGGTATCGAGTTGAAATTAAATATATACTGAGGTCTGCGGTCACTTTAATTTGTGAAAAAATCAAAAGGTTTAGTTAACGAAAAAAAAGATACGGCTGTTTATGTGGCAAAAAACGTATATTTCGGCACTCTCAAGGGAATCAAAATTCATAGGGTACTTCGCTTAAAGCAAGGTCTTATAGCATAGGTATAGGTAAAGTCACAAAAAAAAACTTTTTGCGATTCAGAAAAATCTTTGAGAATTAATTCGGGAATTGGTTTATTACTGATTGATACATAGGTAAGTTTGTACGGAACCCTCAGTGCACGAGTCCAACTCACACTTGCCCAGTTTTTTATTTTTCAAATATGTTGCATTGTTAAATTTATTTAAAAGGGCCCTGACAAAAACTAGTTCAGCGCTTTTTTGAAGGTACAATCAAAGTTTCAGTTACACTACCGATTTCATTTATGCCTTTTCGAAATACCAAACGTCACGTCACTGAAAAATAGTATTGGTGTCGAGTTATTTTGTGGGCTATCTGGTTCAGGCTGTGAAATAAAACCACAACGGAATTCGATATGAAGAATTTTTTGAACGATACGTGTTTTAGAGTAAAAAAAAAATTACAACTTTGGAATACCAGTATTTTTATTGCACAAGTGTAAAATTAAGGAGTGCTGAATAAGATTAAAGAACACTCTTTAAATAATACAAAAACCCATCACGAATCCGTCGTCAAAGAGAGCCTCCATTTCAGATTTGTGTCCGAGCTACTAATTTAAAACAAGGAAGAGCCATTAAAAGCATACCTTTCCATATCGTGTAAACCACTTGCAAATTTATTCAGGACACTCATTCCCCACTCATCAAATAATATGACGGTAACATTTTCATTTGTACACTCATATATCATTACAATCCTTAATTCATTGTGTTAGAGTTGAAAGTTATTTGTTTGTGTCTGTTGAATATTTCAATTTAAGTATTATTCCAGCAATTTGCATTGCAGTGTTAGTTATTGTGAAGCTGTTATAGTGGGTAGGTGCCCTGTCCCGTGGATTTAGAATAATCAAGTAAGTATTTTGCATTACCCGACGCAGATGCATGTACGAAACTGAATAAACATTTCTGTAGGGCTTACCAGGGTTATTTAAGGCGAAGGCTCGTGTTACATTATTACTTGGAGCTAAGTAATTTATTGTAGACACTTAAATTGTTTTTGTGAAATTAATTTCGCTGATGGAGTGGCTCGTTGGAATTTAGGTGGCGTCGGTGATTCTTGATAAAGGTGTCTCGGAGTTACGTTTTTTGATAAGAAAAATGTTGCTTGTTTTTATTAAATTAAGTTCTGAAGCGTCCTTGGGTTTGAAAGTTCTGGTGAGATTTTATTAATTGTAAAGTTATAAATTATATGTTGTTGGAATTATTATTTTAGAGAGGAATTACTGTTGGTGTTCGTGTTTCTGTGTGGGTTCATATTACATGAAATATTAGGTTTATTTCGGTCATCTCTAGTGAAAAGTTATTGAATTAGATATACACCACTAATTTTTAATTAGTACATATTTGTACTAATTAAAAATTATATGTAAAAATATTATATTTTTTAAGTATTCTCAAAGGGCTTAATAGAATTATTTATATATATATATTTAAGTAAAGTCTCAATAAATAATATTCATGAACAACTAAGTTATTAGCATTTGTTTATATCCCAAAACTCAATTTATGGAAATAATGTACAGGCTATTGATTAATGAATGAATGACGATCAAAATGGAAAAAAAACACTGCGCGTAGTAGGGCGCGAGGCCGACTCGCACTTGCCCAGTTTTTTAGTTCATAGATGTCGCCACAGAAAAATCAAATTACGATAAAATTTTCATAAAACCACCAAAAGTTGTATTTTGGAGGTATGCGGAACAGAGAGTAAAGTCCCACATACTTCCGTTAGAAAGGGAGGATCCTCCGACCAGACGGCTGTTATGTCTGGTGGGCGACTGCCCGATAGATGATTTCGGGCTGTTCTATATGTTCAAATCGCGCAGAGAACTTTAATTGTGCTATGCAGGATTAGTTCTCATGTGACGCCATAGATGTCGCTACAGAAGCGCACCTGGCAAAACTGTGTTCAGTTAGGAAACTGCTAGCTAACGTCAACTACGTTCAAAGTATCAAATAAAGCACCAACTAGCGCCAGTTAGTTCTAATTCAAAGAAGCACTCGTGCCGGTGCAAATATTTAGCAAATTTCGAAGTGCTTTTGTTATCGTGCTAGCAGACGAGCGATTGTAAAATGTGGCCCGATGATCGGTGATTCACAATTAGTTGAATCATACTAATATTATAATGGCGTATCACGTGCGAATGTTTGTTAATTATTAAGCGTAGACACCTGAATATTTTTAGATAAATTTGGCACACAGGAAGACCACATCCCGGAATAGTATTTATTTTTTTAACTTTTGGGCGGAGTGAGAGGGTGTGTCAGACTTTTACTGATTAAAAACCCACTTCTGTTCCTTCGTTGCCTTTTATACCCTGCTGAGCCCCTACGGTTTGTTGACATCTCCTTGAGGCGCGCGTGGAACAGTAGGCGCCGTCGACGAGTTGGCCTGGGTCCGGACGGTTATCGGACGATCGGATGGCGAGCTACCCATTGCTCTCCGTCCGCAATTGTGCGCCTACGGTGGCCGGTAATCGCGCTCGGAATCCCGGCAGCTGGGGCGTGAGGGATCGCCCTCGCGCGTGCACGTGTGGCCTCTTCCTTTGCTAAACATTACTGCTTCGCAGAAGGAGGCGACCGCCTGCCACTCATCCTCGCTTCGGACCATGGCCTCTACCAAGGCCCGGCGCTAGAGATTGTTGCCGCCAATCTCCCCCACGAGGAGACGGCGGCGCTCTGCCCAAGCGGGGTACACCTCTACCGTATGCACCACACAGTGGCGGTACCCGGGCGTCACTTCCGAATGAATACGGTGCCCGAACTGACTAAGCCCGGTGAGAACCTGCGTCATGCGGAAGATGAGGACGCTGTGAGATCTTTCGACTCCTCAAAGAGGTTACTTATCGCCATAATTATGGCGTCCCCAATCCCGGAATAGCACATAGGATTTATCTTGGAAACCATAACTTTTTCTCTCGGGAATACGTTCTATTGGAATAATATTCTACTGTTATGCTGACGAAGCCGCTAGCTGTAGCTTATTGGTCATATAATTTTATTTCTGTTAAGAGTTAAAATATTGATATATCAATAAGATTGTAGTTGTATAATGAGTCAATAAGTAAAATGAACTCATGAGAATACAACTCTCTATGAGAAAGAATATAGTTCAAGAAACACTATATGAAAATTGTAATGCTTTCTCTCTTTATCCTAGTTTTTAAATTATTCGGACATACATATTAAGTGCAATAAGTAAATAAAAATATAACCGCCAGTAAAAAGCAGTATCTATCTGGACTAATTTTATATTGGACGAAAATGATCCGGAGAAGTCCGAGTGTAAAATTTGTAATAAAAGTTAATCGCGGCAGGGATGAGTACGTCCCTTAATATGGTTCATAGAGCACTTGTTTCAGAAATAATAACTTAAATA
The DNA here is from genome assembly GCA_961205895.1 of Mythimna pallens. Taxonomy (NCBI): domain Eukaryota; kingdom Metazoa; phylum Arthropoda; class Insecta; order Lepidoptera; family Noctuidae; genus Mythimna; species Mythimna pallens. Next base: position 22,406,386 of record OY540828.1, on the reverse strand, counting down.
TTGAAAAAACGACAAAAATGTATAAAAATACACAAGCAATACACACTCTGTTTGCGCAATAATTGCTTTGACTTGTTATATTATTTATCACGTAAATGTCACTGAATAAAAAAATACATACCTATCTTTAACTATAAAAGTAGTCGCAAAGAGAAAACTGTTTTTTTCGAGTTTGTAATGGGTCAAAAATGCCTCTTCTTATTCTTTACTCAAAAAAAAAAATATTACATGTCAAAGTCATAGTTCAATTTCGATTAAGCAAATTTGTCGTTTTGTAATAACTTTATGCGCTACAACAAAAATACAAATGCAAACAGATCCGAACAAATCCTTAGTTACTCAACTCAGTTAGCTAACAGTTATCAATTATTATCCAAAGAGATCTAGCAGCCAAACTAAAACTATAAGGCGTTAAATCTAACACAACAGATAACACCGTCCCTTCCGTATTAAGACATCGTAGTACAGCCACTTATCCTTAGTTGCCCAACTCAGTCTGCCAACTGTTGCCGTGGATTGCCCGTGTAGAACACAAATAACAGCACTGCCGTCGAATTTCAATGCTATCGTGAACTAACCGAACAAAGTGTCATTATAGTCAGTGCATGCTAGATGGAATGTTTGAGAGACTGTTATCTATTTATCTTGTAAATTAGGCATAGATAAGGCTACTGAACGAATGTCTAGGTACTGAGGTGGATGGATGGAGAAGTACAGGAACCGTCGATGTGGATGCTTGAGAGAGGTCCAACAGTGGGCGTCTTTTGGCTTTTGCATGTCGATTGTGATAATGATTTAGGTATAGATTATGTTCCCCGCTTGGGCAGAACAACGCCGTGTCCTCGTGGGGGAGGTCGGTGGCGGCGATCTCTCGCGCCGTTCCTTGGTACGGATTCGGATTCTGATCTCGAATTTCGGCCACCGAAGGCGCGGGCTTGAGGATGGCGAGCAATGGGTGGCTCGCCGTCCGACCGTCCGGTAACCGTCGCGCCGCGCGCCTCAAGGGGATGTCAGCAACTCTAGGGGCCCAGCAGGGTCGAAGCCTACTGGGGCCAAGGGTCTGATTCTGAAAGGAAGACTCGGCCATGGTACGAAAAGGCAACGAAGGAACAGGAGTGGGTTTTCAGTCAGTAAAATCTGACACTATCTCCCGCTCCACCCAACTCCTGCTCCCGTGTGCGGCGACCCTTAGTGCTTTTCCTCATTGTAAATTAAAACACATAATATGAAAATAATGGATAGCCTCACTCATGGACAGTGCAGCAGCATATTAGTGAAAGAATTTTCAGATTTGGATCAGTAGTTTTATAGATTATCCCCTAGATACAAACTTACAAATTCTTCTATACGTGTGCTGGTCACCTAACTCCTTTTAAACGGCTTGATAGATTTAGATGAAATTTAGTGTAGTTATATATTTGAGTGGGATGGTTTAAAAATACAGTTGGAATTGGTAGGTGGCGCTGCAATCGGGTTCTCAATTTTTTTTTACGAAAAGCCAGACCGACAATAGGGGTTTCGCCACAATCGGTCTACTGGGGACCTACTAGAGTATACCACTCACATGTGGGGCGAGGCCCTGGAGAAGAATGGAGAAGCAATTGCTGTTTCCTTAGACGTTTCGAAGGCCTTCGACAGGGTATGGCACGCCAGTCTTTTGAGTAAGCTTCCAGCGTACGGCATTTCCCCTGGTCTGATTAACTGGGTAAAAGACTTCCTGAGTGAACGGTCTCTCCGAGTTGTTGTCGATGGATGCTCATCAGAGCCCATGACCACTTATGGCCGGAGTTCCTCAGGGGTCAGTTCTCTCTGCAACTTTTTTCCTGCTGCATATTAATGATCTGCTGATGCCCGGTATCTATGGGTATGCAGATGATGGCACAGTTGTAGAGAGATACCTTCCGGGTGCTCAGGCTACTAAGGAACTAATCCGGTCCGAACGAGAGGCTATGGTAGAGCGTACGAATGTCTCTCTTCAGGCAGTCTCCAAGTGGGGTGAAACCAATCTGGTAGAATTCAACGCCGCCAAAAGGAGCACGTTCACCTTGGCTCCTGCTTTTTGGAATGTATCCCTGGAGTGCACCGACCGCCTTCAACTCTTGGGAGTCGAAATTTCTTCTGAACTCAATTTCGGGCGGTTCATTGAGTCCAAAGCCAAGGCAGCTGCTAGAAAACCAGGCGTTCTTGCAAAGGTCCAGCGGTACTTCACACCGGCACAGCTTCTAATGTTATACAAAGCACAGGTCCGATCGTGTGTGGAGTCACATATGGGCTGGTGCTGCAAAATGCCATCTAGCAGCTTTGGACTCAGTAGAAAGGCGTGCGAAGAGGCTAATTGGGGATCCAGATTTGGTTAAGTCCAATCTACAAAGCCTCGAGCACAGGCGCAGGGTAGCCAGCCTATCGGTATTTTACAGGTTGCATTTTGGAGTGTGCGCGGGAATTGCATGACTTGATTCCGCCATCTCTTTTCTACCATCGGACAACCCGACGTACGGCGAGTATCCACCCTTACGTTGTTGAAACTTCAACGGTCCGAACTAAGCGATTTGCTTCGTCGTTTATACCGCGTACATCGAGGGACTGGAACAATTTGCCTGCTGCAGTCTTCCCGTCCAACTATAATTTAGGTGCCTTCAAGGCTAGAGTGAATAGGCTCATAATAAACTAGTGCGCCTCACCATCAATGATTGCATCACTGCTTACCATCAGGTGGAATCGCAGTCAAGCACTGGTTTATATCGAATAAAAAAAAAAAGTTCTGGCGAAATCTGTCCAGTTCGCCCCGCCATCTCCTTCGTATATTCTGCTGTGACCCCGTCTTACTGTCTATTATTATAATTTTAGTGCAGATTATGCTAATTTAGAAAGAAAGAAAGAAAATTAATTTATTTTGTCACAACGCAAGGCACACAAACAATATATTATGTTAACACGAAACCAAACAAAATAGAACAAAAAAAAAGAAATACAGTTGTGTGCCTCACGGCTCAAAATAGGTCCAGTTCAGCATGATTGCCAAACAACTAGTGCCTGACGCTGGTAGAAATCCATAACGGTTTAATTTAAAAGTCTATCGGATAGAAACAGCCCTAATTGAGCCAGTGGACCTCTATTGGATACGTAAATAAGGAGCACAAGACCATCCCCTTAATGAATTCATAGCACTTTTTCCACATTTTCATCCCTATCTCTCTAGTTACAAATTGAGCACCCTTGTCCAATTTGTAACTGGAAACCTTACCTTCCCACCTACAGAAAGTAATGATTATTTTCCAACGCTCTCGTCTTCCCAAGATAATTTTATCAAAATATTCAGGCGGCAACTTGGTTATTTGCAGCGTAAAATTAATGGAACAAAGAAAACTAATGGTGGGAAATTATTTTTCAATGTGGAGGAATTTTTTGAGGACATCTTTTAAGGAATTTAGTTGAAAGTTTTTACTTTAAGTGTTTGTAGCAGTGTATCTAAAAAAGTTTTTTATTAGACTAACTCGTTGGTCTCATGTTCGCAAGCGTGACTGCTGAGCGTGGGGTCCTGTGGGTTCGATTTCCGGGTCGGGCAAAAGTGCTATTATGTAAAAGTCTGACGCGCCCTCCCACTCAGCTCTAAAGCGGGATAAGTCTTTAGATGATTTTTCATATTAAAAAAAAGCTCAAAGTGTGCAACATAATAATAGTTCTTAACCTATGAAATTGCCGTTTATTAAAACGGCTTGCTTTGAAGTGTTATATCTTTGGATTGACTTGGAATTATAAGTTCAAATAAACTAAATATTAAAGGTACGTTATTCTTTTTTCGAAATTAGGTGTTTATTGATTTCTTTGTGTTTTTTATATTCCAAAATACTTCAAAGCAACCCGTTTTAAAAAACGGCATTACATAGGTTAAAGACCTATTATTAAACAATGATGTCGAAAGAAAAAAACGATCCAATGGCCAATGATATACTTCCAAAAACGCCTATAATTTACGCAAATCATAAATAACAGGTTGAATATTCTTTTTGTTCTAAAGAATTGTATTATTGGCTTACGTCATAATGAGTTTCTTTTGTTAGCTAGTTAATATTACCTGTATTTTATTTGTTTTGTCTTCTTTGTGGAGCGAGCTTTGTGACGTCATATAGTAGATTTAATTATGTCCCTGCTGGCTTTAATAATTACAACTATAATATATATTTCAGTATATTTGCTAAGCTTTTATGTTATGTTTTTACGCCATCTGAGACACTTAATCTGCATGATTCTGATATGATTCGACAATTACATGTTTACTGCATGGACGTACGGTTAATCTGAGATAAATCCTGTCCAAAATTAGGTACACCTTGTTCAGTAACACAGATTCGTGCGGAAGAAACTCCTGGGTCACCATTGTGTGGAACACCCGGAGGGCATGGTGGGGCATACGGTAGAGATGTGCCCCGTTTGAACGGAGCATCGTCGTGTCCTCATGAAGCGATTGGCGGTAACGAAATCTCGCGCCGGGTCCTGATACAGGCCATGGTCCGGAGTGAAGAGGAATGGCAGGCAGTCGCCTCCTTCTTTGAAGCAGTAATGCTAGCAAAGGAGGCAGCCGCATGCGTAAGGGAACGGCCCTCCCGGCCCTGCCGCCGAGATTCCTACCCCAATTTCCAGCCACCATAAGCTTCGGCTTGCGGACGGCGAGCAATGGATAGCTCGCCGTGCAGCCGTCCGGTAACCGTCCGGACCGAGCCCGAGTCGTCGACGGTGCGTAGTGTTTTACACGCGCCTTAAGAATATATAAAAAAATCGTAGTGGCCTAGCAGGGCCACGCTTACTGGGGCCTTGGGCTCGCTCATGAAAAGAACGCAAGTCAAAGATAAAGCATAAGAGTGGGTTTTAGTCAGTAAAAGTCTGACACGCCCTCCTGCACCGCCCTAGTGCAGGAAAAGTCATCGGATGGTTTTCCACCTAAAAAAAAAATAGCCGGCCATAGTAATATGGGTAATCTCTTTTGCAACTGAAACAAGTACATTTATCTATATTTAGACATAACAATAGAACACTAGAGTTATTGTAGCGAAACTATATTTTATGAATACTTCACAAAAACTTTGCCAACTATGAATTTCATTTGCCAAAATCCATTACAGCAATCATAGACACGTAACAAAATCTGCCAGAACCTACACACTATACGAAAACAAGCTCTTTTCTTGATGCATGCAGCTAGAAAAACAAAAACATAAGGCTCACGTACACAAAACGAATCACATCTACCAACTCCATATTCTCAGGAGGGGAAGTGAAATGAATAAAGGCTAGCCGGACACCTCTTGGCGTCGAAAAAGACGTGCGCGAGTGCTGCCCTCCTGTGGGAGCGGCGGCAATTTCACGGTATTCTGCCGCCGCGTTTTATAACGTGAGACGTGTATTTTTTACTAGATGCTTCGAGTTTAATAGGCAGGTCTTAGGGGTTGTTCTATTATTGTCCTGGAGGAAACTAATTTGTTTTGGATTTAACTGAGGTTGAGTGTTGTTTATTCTTGAATCTCCACTATAACCTCAGATTATATAACACAATTTTTGTTAAAAACTGTCAGTTCTTCCGTGGGGCTACCTGGTAATTTGTAATACTGGCATTTTATGCCTAACTCAGACACAAGCTCCTCACATTGCTAATTAAACAAACAATATGTAAAACCTAGAATAAGTTTGTGATTGTGGGGAGAAATAAGAATTTATTATTATTATTCTTGGTTTATGATTCACATAGCTTCTACCAGCGGTTTCGCCCATAAGAAAGCGCAGAATTATTACAATATTGTACAGGCAGTATTATGAATGAATATATTATTTAAGTAAAGTCTCAATAAATAATTTTCATAAACAGCAAAGATATTAGCGTTTGTTTATATCCGAAAATGTCAGTCAATTTATGGAAATATTGTAAAGGTTATTGATTATAAATGAATAAATGACGATCAAAATGGAAAAACACTGCGCGTAGTATTTTCTGGTGGCAATTGTTATGAATGATGGATTCAATTATGACAAATTTTCGTGGAGAATTTTGGGATTTCGTTTTTTTACTTTTGACTAAACAAATATGAACAGCAACGGGTACGGGTAGATCCCCATTTTTTATGTACTAATTAAAAATAGGGGTGTATAGACAGAGATAGTGTAGCTACATATTAATGAAAGAATTTTCAGAATCACTTCAGTAGCTTCAGAAGGTAACCTCCACATTTAAAAAAAATTTCACCTTTTTAACACTAGCATCTGCCAGCGGCTTCGCCTGCGTGAATATAGGTTTTTCCATACAAACTGTGGACCACCTTTTCATCCTGTTAGGGGGTTGAATTATGGAAAACCCTCTCTTATTGCTCGCCTACGTCAACAAAAGAAGCTTTGTGCAAAATTTCACGCTCCTAGTTCCAGTAGTTCCGGCTGTGCGTTGATATGTCAGTCAGTCAGTTTCTCCTTTTATATATATATGTATATAGATTAGTCGTAAGGAGGAGGAGGAATATTAGTATAGATTTATTTCTTTTATTATAATGTGGTGTTGTTTTAGCATAACCTTAAAGAGTGTAGACTTATCCAGGTTGTGCTTTTAATATTGCTTGCGAATAATTTATGATGTGTAAGGAAAAAATAACTTTGGTGAGGCCTATAGGTCAAAGAAGTTTTATATGGTAACGACATAATACTAAATGTCCAAAGACGATATCAACAATTCGCATAAAGTGCTTAGTTCAAAAGAACCGGCCCAAAAACCTCACTTACATCAAACAAAAACAAATTCTAATGCATTTCCTATTTCCTTTCCAAACACTGCCAATACCTCAACTTCTGTAAACATGGCCACCATTTTTAGGGTTCCGTACCTCAAAAGGAAAAAAACGGAACGCATATAGGATCACTTTGTTGTCCGTCTGTCTGTCTTTCAAGACCCTTTATCTCGGGAACATATACTCAAGTCTGCGGTCCCGCTGGGGTGAAGCTGTGAAAAAATCAAACTTCCGAGTTAACGAAAAAAAAAAGATACAGTCGTTTATGTCGCAAAAACGTATATTTCGAAACTCACAAAATACAAAAAAACACAAAATTCATAGGGTACTTCCCGTTGACCTAGAAAGTCGAAATTTGGTATAAGCAGTCTCTTAGTACCAGTATCGGAAAAAATTTCAAAACTGTAAATTTGTAATTACGTGACAAAAAAAATCTTCGTAACTCAATTTGGGAATCGAACTGTTTTCATAGGTTTTTGTACGGAACCCTTAGTGCGCGAGTCCGACTCGCACTTTCCCAGTTTTTTTATTTTTTCTGTTCCCCTTCACTTGTTTTTGTTGAGTAATCCGTCTTCATTACCAGTTTTATTTTGTCAGCTCGTGAGTCGAGCGTTGTTCAAGACTTGGTAAGCCCTCCAGCGCTCAATTGACGACTAATTGAGTTGTTGTCGGAAGGACTGATTCGTATTGTGTTCGTGTATTATTATGGTGGATGGAGGAAAAACAATTTTTTGAGCATGCTTTGGTCTCGAGGATGTTTGGTGCAAAGGAAATAATTATTTAATAAGTGTCTTCAGTATTGTTCCTAAAATAGATGATAATAAAGGCTTTGAAGTTGCTCTTGGATCCGTCAAAAGAAAACAGACTCTCAGGTTTAAAAGAGGTCGCAAATGATATCTACACTTAGGATTTATCAATCTGAATTTTAGGTCATCCACCTAAAAAATAATATAAATAGCAGTTTAGGATTTATTATTATACAATTTTTTTTTTTCGTAGTTTTTCCCAATTCTTTTAAAAACTATTTGTGTATTAATGCGAACAAAACAAAATAAAAATGATTAAAAAAGGTCCAGCCACAAAAAAACTCTTCTCTATATATAAAGAGAAGATTTGGATTGTTTACTCTCTTTTGCGTGGCTATAGCTAATAATGATGTTAAATGTATTCCTATTATTATCACAATTTATCGAAGTTAAGTCTGCTTTTATCTTTGATTATCTATAAATATAAAAGCGAAATACCATTCATGGATTAATCACGAATTCTCAGAAACTATAACACCTACAAACTTAAAATTTGGCAAGTACAATGCGTTCCAAATAAGAATAGAATCGATTGTCATGTTGTGACGTCACGTCATACTGTCAAATCGCAAGAAATTGGGCAAAATTGAAGAACTGGATTCTGATTAAACTTTTTTCGTTCACAGTTCGTATAAATTAAATTTTAAAAATTTCTTGGTTTTTTCATATCAACCTATTAATTCTTAGATTTGACAATATGACGTGACGTCACAACATGGCAATCGATCCTATTCTTACGCATTGTAAGTTCTTTATAGAGGGTATAGACATCCGCTAAGAATGGATTTTCCAAAATTCACCCTCTAAGGGGATGAAACGGGGGTCCAAAGTTTATATGGAGAAACCGACTTTCACGCGGGCGAAGCCCCTGGCAGCAGCTAGTCTCCTATAATATCTTCACACCAAAACATCGTAAACGCAATTAGAACTGCCACACGATAAAAAAAAACTTTTCGAAATTGATTCCAATTTTCCGATATTCTTTTGTGGCTCGTCCATTCATCGTAGAGGCTCAATGTCAATCATCGGCAGCCTTTTTATCGTCCTTATCTGTTTCAAACTGCCAATACGGGCTGTTTGTGAAGTTAGATAATGTCTCGATGCCTCCGCCATATGATCTTTTGATTTTTTCATTTGTGCGATAAATTCTCGCCGTTTTCCTGGTTTTGTTCGGTTGTTACGCGCGTGTAAGTAATGATTTTGATATTTTCTCTCATTATGGATGTGTCAAAAAGGATTGTAGCTTTTACATTGTAAGCTTTTTATTTTTTTTCCTGTAGTCGTTAGTAACATTAGCCTTTTACATTTAGATTTTCTAGGTGCTTATAAATGTTTTCTGCCTTACGGTCTGCTTAATTTCATGCTTAATCAGGAGGGTCTATGTGAAACGACAAACTGCCACAACGTAAATTTAGTCATGATCATTTCAGCCGAAAGACGTCCACTGTTGGACATAGACCAGTCCTGTGTGTCTCGCATCCATCGGATTTCGACGACCCTCACCAGGTCATCGGTGCGCCTTGTGGAAAGCCTTTTAACTCTGCGTCTTCCAGTACGTGGTCGCCACTCCAGATTCTTTCAGCCTCATTGACCATCTGTTCTGTGAGCAATGAATGAATGATGATGTGAATTTAGTGGTCGGTTGTCTATCCCAATTATTTTGGACGATCCCCATTTTCTTCCTTTCATCACTATAAAGTTAATTTCCAGCTCAAACTTCTTCCCAACCATCCATTCACCATTTGCAATAGCTTTAAAAAGTAACACCAAAGTTCGTTTTATGAAAATAACGTCACAATTATTTTCGTCACAACGGCTATCCTCCAATACAGTTCATGTTTATCCAGCCACTGAATATTTTATAACTGTCATTTACGCAAATGAAAGAACGTAGCGCAACTGTTTCGCTGGTGAATTTAAAATGGCTGCCCTATCAATATGTATGATACTTTCGTTAAGCACAGATACATTGCGTGGTTTGAAGCTATCGATAAATAAAAATTGCTTTTTGAGTGTTCGTTGGATTTCGGAAATCAAGGTTTGTGGTAATTGTTGTTTCTTTTGATTTTATTGCTACGGAAATAAATAGCCTTCGGTAAATGCTCTCACAAGGTGGACCGATGACTTGGTGAGGATCGCGGGAATCGGATCGATGAAACTCCGAGCATAGCCCTTTCCATTGCCCTTTGGGTGACTTTAGGCCTTCTGATGAGGATCATTGTGAGCGACCACGTTTCGGAATCATATATCATCACTGGCAACTCGCACTGGTCATAGACTTTCGTCTTGAGACACTGTGGTATGTTGGACGAGAAGACACCGTGCAGCTTCCTGAAAGCTGCCCAGCCGAGTCAGATTCGATGGTTGACCTCTTTCTCGAATTAGAGCTACCCAACTGGACTGTCTGTCCGAAGTAGACGTAATCGTCCACAACTTCGAGTATAGTGTCTCCGATCTTGATAGGAATGGTTGCTACATGATAGTTTATCATGACTTTAGTTTTTTCCATGTTCATTTAAAGACCCACTCTTTCGGAAGCTCTACTGAGGTCATTGAACATTATTGTGCTAAGCTCTTCCTTAGTCCCAGCCATGACTATTATGTCGTCGGCAACCCGAAGGTGAGTGATGTACTCGCCATTGACATTAACGTCTAGTCCACTCCAGTCCAGAACCTTGAAGACATCTTCCATTGCAGCAGTGAACAGTTTCGGAGAAATGGCGTCTCCCTGCCTCACACTCCGCTGTCTGCCGCTCCCGCAGAATTAAACGATGGAAGTAATTCCGACGCATGCTTCCCGAAATGCAACTGATAGAAAACCGAAGTGCTAGCTAGGTACTTGGAATTGATGCTCAAAGCCCTCTAAATGATGGCCGCCATGGCTCACGCGCAATTGGCACAATAGTCGTACGAAAAGCCAACTCAAATAGAGACCTGCTTAAGTCGAAGTAAAAAAGACCTATTCTAAATTATAAACTGAGAGATGGAGTTTGACATATCCTTAACTTCATATCTCATGTCCGAAATCGTGAGATTATCCAAATGTATAGTGTACACGTACGTACAACTTCACATAGTAAGTACTATGTGAAGTTGTACGTTTTATTTAAAAAAGTAACCATGCATTTCATGTCCTCTATTGAAAAGGAACACAAAAGAACCATTTTCAGTCAGAAGTTACGAACCCATATGACAATGAATAAAATAAAATGTCATACAAAAAAGGTTTTAGCTAATTCGATAGCCGATCGCGTGTGTGTCCATTGATTTAGAAACAAAATGGCGGATGTTTGAAGTACAAACGATTCTTGTTCCACATTTTTCCATACATTAATGAATGCTCACATATGTCGTTTGGAAATCGGTTCGTTAGTATGTATGGATGGGAAAAAAGATGATTATGAAAAAGGGAAATACATATTTTTAATTCAATGTTGCTGGTTTGTTGGTCTGCTGGTATCAAATCAAATGAAAAATGTTTTTTATATTTTTATGATGTTTTCTCATACATTAAACTGTGTTACAGAATTGGAAGCGACCCTAGTAAGTACACATGTATACTTTGTAAAGTATACTTGATTGGGGCTATCTCGCGACACTATGAGAAATATCTGATAGTGTCTATTATTTAGACTAGATTTTGTCAGCGGCTTAGCCCGTGTTTAGGTAGGTTTCTGGAACTTTTTAACTTATTGGAACCCTTTGTCCCCTCATAGGGGGTGAATTTTGAAAAAACCTCTCTTAGTGCTTGCCTACGTCATAAAATTACCTTTTGCAAAATTTCATGTTCCTAGGCCCAGTTGTTTCGGCTGTGCGTTGATATAATTTTGGAGTTATGCGGAACAGAGAGTAAAGTCCCGCAAACCTCCGTTGAAAAGGGAGGATCCTCCAACCAGACGGGTGTTATGTCTGGTGGGCAGCTGCCCGCTAGATGATTTCGGGCTGTTCTATATGTTCTAATCGCGCGGAGAACTTTGCGCGATGCAGGACTAGTTCCCATGTGACGCCATAGATGTCGCTACATTACTCCCCCCCCGGAGATCGGAGATCGATGGTTCTTGAAGATTCTTGATGCAGGCCAGGCCAGTGATAGGCTGGTTCCAGTGGGTCGGAACCGAATGCCGCACAGTTCTCGGTGAGTCGGAACTGTCTGCGGTGATGCCGCAGTGAGTCGGGGTGGTGTTGTTCCAGCGAGTCGAGATGATGATGTCCCAGTGAGTCGGGATGATGCTGCAGGCTCCAGTGAGTCGGAGTAGTGCTGATGGCTCCAGTGAGTCAGAGCGGCGCCGCGCGACGTAGCGGCTCGATTGCTGGCGTCAACCAGGAAAGGCTCCTCGTGGCTACTCATGTGACTGGCCGAAGTTGCAGTGTGCTTCGCCAAGGTCGCTGATGAGGCTGAGGGTGACGACCAGGTTTAACCAGGTAGGCATACTGGTGCTCAGGATATTATAGCCGTGGGTGCTGGCTGTATAGCTCGCTGCTCGAAGCTTGAGCATGAGGAAGTGATGATGACGTCATCATTTTAATTTATTTATTTTTTATTGAAATATTTAAAAATATAATTTATAAGTTACAATAATGAATAAACGAAAATAATAATAATAAAATAGGGCACATTTAAAATAAAAAAAAATATCTTAAATATTATAACACAATCGCTTATTTACCTGAACTAGGATAAACCTGTGCTTCAGGCTAGAAAGTGCTTAAATAAAAAAATAAAAGAAATGAATTAACATTTACTATACTTAATAACGAAACTGGAATAATAGATATGGCGTGTTCTATTTACATACAGCAAGTAGGTCTTTTGTCACTACATAAGTAATTGTGCTTAGAAGAAATTGATTATCAATCTTTTTACAACTGTACTAATTTAATTTGTATATAAGGTGTTAATTTAACTTTAAGAATTTCGAAGGGACATTGTACTTCTCATTATGAACTTTTACTATGGGACCAAACCTGAAATAGAGAAAAAAAATCAGCTGCTCCATACATTTTGACGAGTTATGTGAACATAAACGTAGAGAACAGCTGTTTTTTTTCGCGATTTAATCTATTGTATATAGAAAAGGTCTTATAAAAGTAAAAAAATCTGTTTACAAAGCATTTGCATTAGAATGGCATACAGTATCATTCCGTCTTGTTAATAATTTCGGCGTTGTAGGAAAGTGTGGTATGCTGTTTTAATACTAAGGGTATTACGAAAAACTGGCGAATAGTCAGCACGCTACAGGACTTGTATAGCAGGTCTGTGGGATAGAGAAAGGGGTGGATATTGGCTACTTTTAAAATGAATGTGTCAGTCCGTTTTTTTTCCTTTTATATATGTAGTTTTATAGTTTTATGATTTTTTTTTTTAGGTGGGAAAATCATCTTATGACAAATCACGAAGAGCGTGATTTGGGTGGAGCGAGAGATAGTGTCAGACTTTTACTGACTAAAACCCACTCCTGTTCCTTCGTTGCCTTCGTTCCAGGGTTCGGGTTTCGTTTTCACACTACTTATGTGTAGTTTTATGATGGAGAATTGTGTATTTCTTCATCATTATTTTTTTCAATATTCTCTTGTATTCATGTTGGACCAAATTTTTTAGGCAGTGACTCCGTTTTAAATGCTGACATTCAGCTGCATCCGAACAGATTTATAGACGATCCCAACAAAAGGTAAAAGGCTGGATAGGTGATGATTGCGGGCTGAAAATTGGTTTCCCTCTTGACTTAGATCCTGTGTAAAAAAGTGTATGTGGTGTAATTTTCTTCATTATCTCTACCCAGCTTTGGTGTTCTACAATCCTAGCAGGCATTGGTCCTAGTGGAACGCAAAGGGCAACTGAAGAACTTTTACTGACTAAAATCCACCTGGGTTTTAGTCAGTAATAGTCTGACACTTCTTTGGAGGAGTTATTTAGTGACGTCCTACCTGCTATCATCAAGATATGATGACTGCGACTGTCGCAAGCCAGTGCTGGGTACTGGGTCCATAATCATGGCGGTAACATCATCTTCCGCATGACGCAGGTCCTCCCCGGAGATGGTAAGCTAAAATATTAGTTTCGGTAATAACTAGATAACTACACCACACAATTTTTTTCAGAAAGGATCTAAGTGTCTGCTCATCGACCGAGCCCGAGTCATCGACAGAGCGTATTGTTCCACGCTTCTGAAAGGAAGACTCGGCCTTAGTAGGCTTCGACCCTGGAACGATGGCAAAGAAGGAACATAGTAGTTTTTTATTTTATTTTATTTTTTTAGGTGGGAAAATCATCTTACGACAAATCCCGCTCTTGGGCGGAGCACGAAATAGTGTCAGACTTTTACTGACTAAAAACCCACTCCCGTTCCTTCTTTGCCTTCGTCCCAGGACCCCGGGTTTCACTTTCACATTACCCGTGGACCCAGTAGGCTTCGAACCTGTTGGGCCCCTACGATTTGCTGACATCTCCTTGAGGCGCGCGTGGAACAGTACGCACCGTCGACGACTTGGGCTTGGTCCGGACGGTTACCGGACGATCGGACGGTGAGCCACCCATTGTTCGCCGTCCGCAAGCCCGCGCAGGAACATAGTAGTGGGTTTTAGTCAGTTAAAGTCTGACACACACACACACACACACACACAACTCCTCTCGCTCCGCCTTAAAGCGAGAGAAGTCATTGGACAATTTCCCACATATAAAAAAAACCACGATACAGGAGTTATTCAGAATGCGGGGTTACATTTTTTTTAGTTAAAAAATGTTGACAGAACGATATTGACGAAAAAATACTATTGTCTTCAACCCACCTTCACAATCTGTTCTGCTGTCCCTACCGCCCGGTGGTCAAACATTCGCAATCAGTGAAAACTGGTGTGTTTGCCGTGTGCGCGAATAAATTGGGAGGCGCACGGTTCAAGCCGACTCACGTACGGTACGATCGCGAGGAGAACCGGGTTAATTGTATGTCCAGCGCTCAAGTGGATTAACTGAAATGAAGGCGATTGTTTTACTGGCCGAGTTATTAATAAAGCTATTTAAATAAGATACACATCCACCATCCACTTAATTCTGGGATTTTATTCGCAATATGGTGTATAAATAAAAAAAACGATACAACAATAATAATAAATTTAAAACACAATATAACAATATTACTGTTTAAAGATTTTCCAACTAGCACAAAACATAACTGGATATTATCCTGTGTTTCTTCACAAAATTAATAAATGAATTTTTTGTACAATATTTTATACTAAACCACAAATAACACTAATGATGATGATGATGATGATGATGATGATGGGAACTTCTCCCTATGACTTTTGTACACACGTAAACTAACCCTGCGTTCCGAGATGCGACAAAAGCGATAATATCACGAATTCGACCAACGCCGCAACGTCACAAACATTTATCAATAGCCCTTATATATTGTGACTGTTATTGCAATTCGGAACGCTAGGCTAATGGCGATGACGTCACATTTCAGTGTGTTATTCTGTTCTGTTACTTGACAGTCCCTTTCCACCAGATTTAAAAGGTTTCTAACTTACATCAAAATGAACATAATTCAAAAATTCTTCCTTCTAACTTTGGATAAGGTAACTTTATGATACATTACAATAAAAAAATGAGTCGTCTACTCAATTGATTGGAAAAAAGATGAAGCATATGTTACTAAAAGAGTTATGAGTATACATGTGGATGGATGGAGAGAGAGAGTGAAGCCAAAGAAAAGATGGATGGATTGTGCAAGAAGTGAAGGAGGGGGAGCAGGGAGTCCGTGATAGTGTGTCGGATGACACGACAGAACGGAAAAAAAAAAAACGTTTTGTATCAACCCCAAATAATTTCAAAACTCCTAGTCCCATCAAGGGCAGGAAGATGACTTTAATGATTAGATATCAAATATTCCAGCTGCTTTAAAAATCAACATTCACAAACTAATATCACACTGATATTATAAAAGCGATCGTTTGTGTGTGCGTTTGTGTATATTTATTATTTCTTCACGCTCGAACTGCTGAACTGATTTCGATAAAACTTGTTATATATGGATACACGGGTAGGCCATGTCTTGGAATAGCACTTACCATAATTTTTATCACGGGAGTATGTTCTCTTGGGACAATTTTCTACATTTACCCGAGCGAAGCCGATGGCATCACCTAGTTAGAAATAAAAATAACCAAATTTTTGCAATAACCAAGTATACGAAATAAACGAAAAAACGTACAAAATCAAATGACAAAGGCAGTTTTGCAGGTTTCCTTTAAAAAAGAGAAATTAGAGTTCAGAAACGATTTTACGTGAAAAGAGGATTAAGTCGGTGGGGATGCTGCAATCGGCTGCATTTCGACACTACGAGATCGACGATACACTGAGAAATGTAAACAGTGGAACAGTTTGTCGTATTTTGTGTACCGATTAGGAGACGAAAAGTTTATTTTTTCGAAATAACGCGTCTGGTTACTTTGTTAGTCATGTGAAGAGGAGAGATGAAACACATGTTACTAAAAGAATTAACATGGGAGAAGGGCAGGTAGAGGGTTGGTGGATGGTTACTTCGTTATTTTAAAAGTCAAATCACTAGAATGAACCTATTCATAAACTTTAATGCAAAATTTACAGGAAGGCTTAAAAAAAATTAGCCAATGACACATGAGTAAAAATGGACACGCTCACAAATTCACATGATAAATAATATTTATTTTGAAAATAAGTTTTAAAAAACACTTTTACAAGTCAATTTTTTTGTCTAGATGAACCCGCAGCTTCAGGATTCTAGATCAACGGGAAGTATTAATTTTGATTTTCTTGAGTGTCGAAATATACGTTATTTGCGACATAGACGGCCGTATCTTTTTTTTTCGTTAACTTAGAAGTTTGATTTTTTCACGGCGTCTAGGGACCACAGACTTGAGTGTATGGTTTTAATTTCAACTCGATACCTCCATGCGTTCCCGAGATAAAGGGTCTTGACAGACAGACATACAGACGGACGGACAACAAAGAGATCCTTTAACGGTTCCGGTTTTTGCTTTTGAGGTACGGAACCCTAAAATGACAAATTTTAAAATTAAAAATGATGATGCTGATCCTACAATTCAGCATCTCACCCTCCCTCCCCTTACCTCTTACCAATCACACAAGGTTATCAAAACAAATAAATTCCACGAACCACCTAATTTAACACGCTTCCCTTCAACCCGAGTCTACTCAATAATTTCAAAGACACGGCAAAACACGCTCGCTTTCCAGCTAGCACCGTGTCATAACGCCTTCGATACGAAACCGATGGCGAACTAAAACCCTGGAGAGTTAAGTTATGGAGGGAGGCAGGATTCAATAAAGAATTGAAATGTATTTTCTGTTGGAATGGTTTCTTGCGTGCTGGGAATACAACCCTAGCGTGATTACTGCGTCGAATGAGCGATTGTTTTCTTAATATCGATATTGTACGATATTGCTTCGCATTGGGTAAGGATTGGAATAAATAATTTAATGCGCTGTGCCGTATTAGGTAATTTGGGCTGGGTTGTAGGTTGTCGGACTTGATTGATTGATTGCGAATATTGTAGGTTTTGAATGTTAATGTATAATCGAATATTCAAGATCATATGTTGGTGTTTCTGATTGAGAAGCCGTTATAGGTCATTAAATATTAAAATTGTATGCTGAATATGAAGATGTCTGCTAATGGATGTGATATAGAAGAAAATATGTTATGTAAGTATGCCGCCATGTTAAACTCGGTCACTGGTGGGTCAAAACCATAAAGACCGTAGCCTAGTTGGGTCGCAAAATGTAATCTTAAAAGTAAAAAAGAAAGAAAGAAAGAAAAAAGAAAAAGAAAGAAAGAAAGAAAAAAAGAAAACATTTATTTGAGACTCGCACAGGAAAAATAACAATAAAACAAAGAAGTAACTACTTAATCTATAAATACCAAACCTAAAATAAAAGAAAACAATATTAAAAGACAAAAATAAAAGACCTGTGCGAGGCCGAAAAGGCTCCTATCTCAGCAAATGCTGCGATATTTAACAAAAAAGTAAAATAACGCAGCGCTGGTATTCTTATAAGGTCAAATAATAGGGTAAAGAAGACAAATACTGAAATCTTCTCGATAATAATTGATAGGATTTTACAGGTACATTTTCTCATTTCAATACCATGGAACAGGCAAGTACCTATAAAATTCGAATTTACTAAAACTATCATATTTTTGTTTTTTCATATGGTATTGAGATTCAGGGTCAGACACCCTGAATCTCAATAACTTACATCTGCAAGTGCCCCCCACTCATCTCGCTATTTTCAAAATTTATTTAGGCCGTAGAAAAATTCTCAGCGGGCCGCGATACTGAAAATATATAACCAAAAGCAAAACTTACTGAAAGAAATATTTTAATATGTTTAAAATCGTTTCCGTAATGATTTTAACATAGGTACTTAACTTATAGAAATCGTTTTATATAATATATATTACTAGTAAACAACTTGACTTTGCTCGGGTGTAAATTATATACACAAACCTATCACGTTTATTGGCCTTTTTATGAATGAAAACTGCATCAAAATCTCCAGGACTCCAAGCTCATCAGTCGCGTTTTCGACCACGAAACCAACAAGGCAGTTCTATAACTAGAATAATAATAATATTAATAGGTTATTTTTCACTCTACACAAAGTATATACAAAAGTTTCATAAAATAGACAATAATGCACTCACCCCAAAATGCCGATACTTAAATATTTATAATACTAAACAAAAACATTAATCAATAACACATTAATAACTAGAATAGTCGATTGTTTTTGCAGCTCATCGTTTCACTAAACGCACACAATTGCACACGTACTCGGTACAAAACAAAATCTAGTTAGATAATCCAATCCATTGTGTGTGAAAAATAAAGTCCATTTCAAAAACAATATACGATCGTTTAGATTAACCCAACACCGTATAATGGTGTGGTCACATTGTTTCAAAAGCCACAAGATTATGTTAGACAGAAATGCCTTAATCTGCCCCAAGACCCTGTGGTTTGCCCAAGATGTACTGATTGATGTATCTTTTGCCCAAGGCAACCTAAGGCAAGATGGTTTCGCTACAAGGTTCACGAAGTAATATATGAAAATTAATCATTAGGGATTAAGCCGAATAGCTTAAGTCTATTCTCTTGAGGGTTTTAAAGATAATTGAGTGTCAATCATAATGGTAGAGGGATTATTCAATTATTATGCTTATGATAAATTTGATTTTAAAATACACCCTTATTTTTTTACAATAAAAAAAATCAAATAACTTTTGTATTCGTTTTTATTTGACGTTTAAAGTTGGATTAACTCCTGCTTTAAGACAAACAAATTGCGCAATAATTTGGCGACTCCGATTTCTTTAATCTTTTGTCTCCTAAGGGTCAATCTGTACCAAAATGGCAGCGATGCAGCGAGTACGATCAGTGTGAAATAATTTTAAACTTTATCTGCATACCTAAAATACCAGTATCACTTGAAATGTTTAAAAAAGATGCCCGGCTGCCTTTTCAAGTAACAGATACTGGTCTTTTTCTTGTTTGTTTCTTCTTCTTCTTCAGGAATAAGTGTTATAATAACCAATTCCATAATTTTCTCTCTGAACACATGAGTTTCTTTACTAAATGTAGAAACTAAACTGGTCAAAGAGAAGCCTAGGCGCGTGGTATTGTGCGGGTTTTAGAGGTATGTGGAACAGAGAGTAAAGTCCCACATACCTCCGTTGAAAAGGGAGGATTCTCCGGCCAGACGGGACGTTATGTCTGGTGGGCAACTGCCCGATAGATGATTTTGGGCTGTTCTATATGTTCTAATCGCGCGAAGAACTTTAATTACGAGATGCAGGATTAGTTCTTATGTGACACCATAGATGTCAATGATGGGCGTTGAGGCGAGCGGCTCTGCCAGCCTTGTCGCGTTGCTGCCAGCTGCTGTTATTCCGCTGTGAATCAGCCATAAACGTAACAGATTAGTCTTAAGCAGTTTCATTTAAACTTAAACGTTACAACAACGTAACAAAAGCATCCTTTTCAAAGAATTGAGCTGAATACGAAGCAGAAACAAATAGCAAATCAGCAAGACATTCAGTATTCACACTTTACCAACGCCCTGCGATTCGCAAGCTTCATTAGTCTGTACACACAGCATGCTAATCCCGATACACAATTTATGAGTAGCGTACCATGCATCCTTAATGCAATCCAATTCTTTACGGTTGCCCGGTTTACCCACTTTGCCCGCTTCACCCCACCACTTTAATTAGTTTGTATTTTAATTCAACATGTAATATTCGCTCTGGCAACATTTTTATTGGTTTCTCTCATTTTACTTTACGTTTCTCTGTTTATAATTCAGAAGTAGGAAGTTGAAAACGAAGTTTAATAATTCCGTATTTAATTTTCTTTTAGATGAATAAGTGGAGTAATTCTGACAGACATTTTTGTGTTTTGGAGGTAAAGAGCGGGCGTTTTATGTTATTAAACTAAATTATATTAAGTACGTATCTGAAATATTAATTATTTATGGTGCAAACCTATCACAGTACAGTCTTTTACGACACGGCGTCCTTACCTTCCGCATGACGCAGGTCCTTACCGGACATGGTCAGTTCGGAAGATTCCTGCACCAGATTCGTGTGGAAGTAACGCCCGGGTGTCACCATTGTGTGGACCGCCCGGAGGACACGGTGGAGCACACGGTAGAGGTGTGCCCCGTTAGGGCAGAGCACCGCCGTGTCCTCATAGGGGCGCTCGGCGAAAGCGATCTCTCGCGCCGGTCCTTGGTACAGGCCATGGTCCGGAGCGAGGAGGAGTGTGTCTTTTATTTTTTTAAAGTTTGACTAGTAGAGATTGCTTTGTTGCTTTGTTGTAGATCATTAATGGTTGTAAACCGGTTTGAAAATCATGGTTTTTGAGCCAAATTGTGCGTAATTGGGAATTAACGCTCTTAAGTCCGCCTATGTATTAAATCCGCCTATGTGTGACTACTGAACGTAAAGTTTAAATACATAAATAAATAATTTAATGAAGTATCTGCTTGAGTCTATTATTGAATTTAGTGTATATTCTAGTGGAAAAGATAGTTCGTTAAGTTCGATAAATTGTTCAAAAACAACACTTCAAACAAATAGAATCTTTTCAATAAAACCACTTCAATAATCATTTATATATTACTTTTAATTGATTAATTTCCATTTTCAATTGTTATGCTTTCGAAAATCGAAGATCACAAAGGCTATCCGTCTGGTCTATTCTAAACATTCAATGAATTCATACTAGAATAATAATATTGTTATTGATAAATTCAAGAGTAAGTTTTGTTTTTTTTCTCGGTTGTTTGAAACCAACTCCATTTTAGTTTTAAAAGCAACTTTGTTATGGCTGCCCCGAGGATTAATTTTTCATGAAATGTATTCGCAATGTAGGTGTGTGAAAAAAAATTACTTCAAATAACATTTTTTTCGATATCTGCGACTGAAACTATTAAGCAAGTTTGAATTTGAATTCTTGGCCAATTTTATAGTTATAAAAGCTTCTGTCAGCGACTTCGTAGAGTAAATTAGCTCAAGGATACATACGTACTGCCGGAATAAAAAATCCTGTGTGCTATTTCAGAGCATGCTCTACTCGTCTGCCAAATTTTATCCAAATTTGATCAACCGTTTGAGCATGAAGGAGTAACAAGTATAGGTTCACATACACACACACACACATACCAAGTTTCACGTTTATAATATTAGCGCGATAACAAATCATAAAACGTTAAACTTCAGATTATTTAACAAACTGTTTACACAAAAGTACATCGTACTGATTTTCAAAACAAATTTTTGAAATCTAATCAATCACTTATTTCAATCCTCAAAGCCCCTTATTCACCATCTATTTAGCACAAATATCCTATGAAAACATAAATGCGACTGCACAGTTCAATTCGAACGTGCCCCGACACTAATGTGTGTCCATCCTTAAAACAAAGGAAACTAAAGACATACTTCATGCAGCGCAGGGGACAAAATGGACCAATTGTTTTACCTCAACGGGTCTTTTGTGGTACAAACATAGTGTGGCCAGTTGCGTGGCTTAATTAATTTATAAAGGCCACGCTTTGAAGCCACTTGTGTTCATGGCACAAATGTTAGTGGAAATGTTTTAAAAAGAACTAGGCTTAAAAATGGAGGCTCTGATGGAAGGACATTTTTGTTTACCTTTTTTATGAAGCTTCAGTGCATACGTGTACCAAGCAATTCTGGTACACATAATGCATATGCACTGAGGTGGATCTTTAGAGCATTTATGGCTACTCAATATTTGGAAACAATAAATTTGATGACGCGGTAACTTCCACCTTTATTTTTTTGGTTTGGGAACCACTCATTCAGCCTGTAAAGATAGTGTGTTTATTTAATATATATATTTTTTTTTAAAGTAGTATTTTGGGACCACAAATAAAATAAATACAGTTTTTTTGGTAATTGTGACTAAATGAAATAAAGATAAGATTGCAAAAAGCTGGTTGGTGTTTAATAATGTTCACAAGCAAGGGTTTTTTTTTTTTTTTTTTTTTAAGGTGGGTAAATCATCTAATGACAAATCTCGCTCTTGGGTGGAGCGAGAGATAGTGTCAGACTTTTACTGACTAAAAACCCACTCCTGTTCCCTCTTTGCCTTCATCCCGGGGCCCCGGGCTTCGCTTTCACACTACCCGTGGCCCTAGTAGGCTTCGACCCTGCTGGGCCCCAACGATTTGCTGACATCACCCTGAGGCGCGCGTGGAACAATACGCGCCGTCGACGGCTTGGGCTCGGTCCGGACAGTTACCGGACGGTCGGACGGCGAGCCACCCATTCGCCGTCCGCAAGCCTGCGCCTACGGTGGCCGGAAATCGGGATCGGAATCCCGGCGGCGGTTGGGGCGTGAGGACCGTTGCTGTTGCCTCACGCGATCGGCCGCCTCCTTTGCTAGCATTACTGCTTCGCAGAAGGAGGCGACCGCCTGCCACTCCTCCTCACTCCGGACCATGGCCTGTACCAATGCCCGGCGCGAGAGATCACTGCCACCGATCGCCCCCACGAGGACACGGCGTTGCTCTGCCCAAGCGGGGCACACCTCCACCGTATGCTCCACCGTGTCCTCCGGGCGTTCCACACAGTGGCGACACCCGGGCGTGTCCTCCGCACGAATTCGGTGCAGGAACCTCCCGAACTTACCATGTCCGGTAAGGATCTGCGTCATGCGGTAGGTAAGGACGCCATGTGGTCTCTCTAGCCATTCCTCAAAGAGGGGACTTACCGCCATAATTGTGGCGTGCCCAGCACTGGGTTGCGAGAGTCGCTGTCGCCATTCCACCATGATATCCCGCCGGAGTTCTTCCCGCCATGCCGCAACTTGGCGCGGCAGCGGAGTTTCGCCCCGGCGTTGCATCTCCACGCGCAGATCGTGCATGCGTGCAAGGACTGTTGCCTCCAGATACCATGGTGGCTGGCCAGCAAGGAGGCTCGCCGCTTCGCGGGATATCGTGCGATATCCCCGCACCATTCGGATGGCCATGACCCTCTGGCATGCGTTCAGCTTGGCCGCCGGTCGTTTTCGCAGCGACGGCGCCCATACCGGCGCCCCATAAAGGGCCATGGACCTAACGATTCCTGCGTAGAGCCTCCGGCAGGAGGCGTCTGGACCCCCTAGGTTAGGCAGAAGCCGCTTAAGGGCAGCCCCATTCCGATCCAGTTTGGGAGCCAGACGTCGGAAGTGCTCTTCGAAATTCCATCGGCTGTCGAGGACGAGTCCCAGGTACTTCATCGTCGACCCGACGCCGATGTGAACTCCTCCTACCGTTATTTGGGAACCCGGTGGTGGCGCATTCCGAGGGCCGTGAAAGCACATGGCCTCGGACTTGTGCAGTGCCACCTCGAGTCCCAACTGCTGGATCCTCTCCACGACTATCGCAACCCCGCGTGTCGCTAGTTCGACCGCCGCCTGGTACGACTCTCCCTGTGCCAGAACCAGCTTGTCGTCCGCGTAACAGACGACGCTAACCCCGTCAGGGAGGTCGCCGCGCAGCACGCAGTCGTACCCGATGTTCCACAAGGGCGGTCCTAGTACCGATCCCTGCGGAAAACCGCACGACATCTCTCGCCGTTTCCACTCTCCCTGGTGACCGGGGTAGATGATGAACCTGTCCGTCAGGTAGGCCTCGATCACACGACAGAGGTAGTCGGGCACCCGGTGAAACCTGAGTGCCCTCCTAATGCTACTCCAGGGCAGGGAATTGAAGGCGTTGGCGATATCCAAAGACACCGCCAAGACACACCTGCCCTGGGATGCCGCATCCCCCGTCGTGAGGGCTCGCACGCGCATGATAGCGTCCACCGTGGAGCGTCCCCTGCGAAAGCCGAACTGGCCGTCCGCCAGATCCGGCCCCACCCGTGCTAGGTGCGCGACGAGGCGGTCTGCAATAACTCTTTCAAAGAGCTTGCCCACCTCGTCGAGCAGCACGATGGGCCGGTATGCAGACGGTGAGTCCGCAGGGCGCCCCTGCTTTGCGATGAGGACCAGTTTCCCCGTCTTCCAGCGAAGTGGGAACTGGCCCCTCTCCAAGCATGCGCTTAAGAGCCCCCTTAGTCGAGGCCCGAGTTCCTCCATGGCCAGGACCCAGGCTTTTCCAGGCAAGCCGTCGGGTCCTGGGGCGGTATTCTTGGCATTCAGCCTTCGTACCGCCACACTCATCTCTACCTCGGTCACCTCTGGAACATTGTCATCGCCGTCGCCGTCGTGGCCCACGTCGGACACCGCAGGTGGCGGAGCCATGGGCGGGGGAGAGTGTTCTCCTCGCGCGGGGAACAGAGCGCTCACCACACCCTCCACAAGCTGGGGCCGGAGACTCTGCGTCAGCGGGGGAGCCCAAGGGCGGAGCTTGTCTCGCACCAACTTGTAGGGGCGTCCCCATGGGTCTCCGTTTAGAGTCCCCAGCCACACGTTGCGGGCCTCCAACTTGGCCCGCTTTATCTCCGCTCGGAGGGTGCGCTTCGCCACTCTGTATCCCTCGTACAGCTCCGCCTCTCTAGCCTCTGCATCCGGCGGGCGGATGCGGCGCCTGCGATGTCTGGCGTACCGGCGCCGCGCGGTATTGCACGCACTACGCAGTGCAGCAATCTCCGGCGACCACCAGTACACCTGGCGCCGAGCACGTTCTTGCCGGACTCGGGGCATTGCCACGTCGCAGATTTGTGACATGGCCTCCCGGAGCCACTCTGCCTCGACGTCGATGTCGACAGGCCTGTCCGGTGCTTGCACCCAGGCCTGTACCATTGCGGCTTCCAGGAGAAGCTCCCGGTCCAGCTGCTTCAGCGCCCACCGTGGACCACACGGGGTCTGTTGGACCGGCGCGGTCGGGGTTTGGGTGGAGACGTCAAACCGGATGTAGCGGTGGTCTGAGAACGTCTCCACCCCCTCCATGACGCGCCAGTCGACGACACGCGGCGACAGAGCGGGGCTGGCAAACGAAATGTCCACCACTGACTCGCCCCGCATCCGCACACACGTGGGGACAGAACCCCGGTTTAGGACGACTAGGCCTGTCTCCAGTGCCCAGTCCTCCACCATCCGACCCCGCTGGTTCGTGAACCGGGAACCCCAAGCCAAGTTCTTGGCATTGAAGTCCCCGCAAACGACCACGGGGAGGGATCCAAACCCAGCGACGACGGCGTTCAACTCCATAAGGGAGTTGTGGAGTTCGGCGAGAGTTTTATTCGGGGAGAGGTACACCCCGACCACAGCCATCTCCCCGAACCGTGCTGCCACGCAACCCTGTCCTCTCTTGATACCCTCGAGGGACGGGGTACCAGCGGCGGCCGATGAAATTAAGGTCACCGAGCCGTTCAGGTCCTGCACCCAGTCAGCCCTGGGTAGGACATGGTACGGCTCGGAGACAACGGCGATGTTGATCGACCACTGCGCCATGCTCTGGAGCAACAGATCCTGAGCGGGGGCGCAGTGGTTGATGTTCGCCTGGAGAAGACGTAATGGAGCCATTATTGGCAGTCCATTATAGTCTCCTCCCGAGCCCCCTGTGAGGGCACAGCTGCGGCGGTTGCAGCGGCGGCGTCTGCGGAAGCGATAGCGGTGGTGGCTAACTTGGCGGCCGCAGCAGTGAGAACATCCGCTGGAATGGGCCTCGGGGCCTTGCCCTTGGCCTTGGTGGGGGGATCGCAGGACCTGCCCCCAGCCCGGTGATCGGCCGGCTTGCCTGCCGCCGCACATGCGTAGCAATGCGGCGCTGCACTGCAAGTGACGGCTTTGTGACCGGGCTGACCGCACTGAAAGCAGCGGTCGCTGCGATCAACCTCCGCTGCGCAAAAGGCCCCCACGTGGTGTCCCACGTGGCAGCGATAACACCGCAGAGGTCTGGGCTCCAGCAGCTTTACCCGCGCGGAGACCCAGCCCACCAAAAGCCGTCGGCCCTCCTCGGTGATGTTCTTGGCCGCCGACACGGGGCAACTCACCGTCACTGCCCCCATGCCCGTGCTATCAGCACGGATGGGGCCCGCCCGGACCTGGTCGGTAAAGCACCCTCCCGTCTTGACGACGGCGGCCACAACCTCATCCACCGTCACGGAGTCGTCCAGGCCCATAATGCGCATGTCAACGCACTTTGTGGGCCTGGACACTCGGGCCTCCTCCGCATCTAAGGACGCCCTGATTTTGTCAGCCAGGGCGTCTGCGGTGGGGCCGCTGTTCGCCCCGGGGACCTCCAACATAAGGGCCCCGGTCGCGGTATGCCGCATCCGGAAGCCCCCGGCGATACCAAGCTCGGTAAGATCCACCGCCTGCCTCGCTTTAGTGATGACCTTGCCGTAGGTCACACCCTTCTTTTCCGCAGCCGGCTGTAGCGTGATAACTACAGCTGCGGATGCCGGGGCGCGAAGCCTAGCCGCAAGGGCCCTCATATGACGCTGCCGCTGCCTTTTCCGCTTCTTGGCCGCCCTTGCCACCTTACCCGCCCTTTTCTTCTCTCCGACGACTTGCCACTCGGCGTCGGCCGGAGATTCTGAAGGTTGGGGTAGCGGGGGTGGACGGCGCGCTGCCGTGGCAGAAGATTTTGCCCCCTTAGCAGCCTTGCCTTTTCTAGGAGGGGCAGGCTTCTCCTGCTGCTGCTTAGCCGCCGGGGCTGGCCTCGTGGGCTCTGACACCATCGTGGGCCCGCGTTTGGTTTGCCCCGACGAGCCCGGCTTAGGCGCAGCAGCTGTGACTACGGCGGCGGCGGCGTACGATGCCACCTTCCGTTGGCCAGAGGCCGCGAGCGGTGGGCGCAGCACGATGCCCTCCAGAACGGAGAACTGCTGCTGCACCTGCTGCTGAAACTGCTGCTGCTGCTGCTGCTGTTGCTGCCGGAAGGCAGCCAGCTCTTGCCGCAGCAGGGTCAGCATCTCACTCTCCGGCTGGGGCTGGGGCTGGGACTTGCATTGCCCTTGCTTACGCCTCCCTTTTGGCGCCACCTCGGGATCAGCCCCTCGGAGATCGGCCAGGTCCGCCTCGAGCCCCTCAATCCTCTTGTTGAGGGACTTTTTGAGGGTCTCTATGACGGTCTCAAGGGCCTTCTCGATTGAGATCGTGGCTTGGGTTTTGGCCCTCCCCTTGGAGGACTTCTCCCTTTTTTTTGCGACGCTTGTTAAAGCGTCAGCCACGACCTCTGTGAAGTTGGCCACTGCCTCCTTCATGCCGTCTGACTCGCTGCCAGAAGGCTCTGGCTCCAAAGGGCTAGCCCTACTGGTGATCGCCCTGGGATGACGCCCTTCCCTAGCAATTTCTAGAGATTGGCGGGCCGCCTCCTGGGCAGTGAGCCCCCTCCCCTTCCCCGACTTGCGGCCCGCCCCCCGCCTAGCGGTAGATATTTTGCGGGCTGAAACTTCGTCGGAAGACGACCTCTCGCCTTCTCCCGACATGGGGCGCTTTCGGAGGAACTGATCCCTCCTGGACGAGGGTTTTTCAACCTCCATTCTCTCCGAAGTGAGCGAAGATGTGGTATCGGAATCTGACACCGCATATCCACTCACCTCCTTAAGGCCGGAGCTCCTGCCGACCTGTTCTGTACTTGCCGGCGCTACGGACGTGCTAGGAACGGGTCCCAAGGACTCCACGTCGCCGGCAGGTGAGCCACCCTGGCTCAATGCGTCCAACGAGGACGGTACAGGGTCCGAAGACCCGAGGCGGTAGTTGCCCCCCCCAGAATACGAGGGGCAGCCCGAGCTCTGCTCGGGGAGGGATTCTCCTGCATGCAGGTACCCTCCTGGGGTAGTTATCTTTTTACTACTCGCGCTCATATTGGTGCTGGCCACAGCTTTGCCTTTTTGTCAATGGGGTGGGGTCCCCAATAAACACGTTCGCCATCATGGTCATGTCTGATATGCAGACACATACCAGAGGCAAACCCACTCTCCAAAACCACTATCCAAAAGCACCAACAGCCGTTGGTGCCGGTGCTTCTGGACAGCGCACCCTCCGTGGCGGTCCATCTGGACTCCGCCTTGTGTGTGATCCTCTTGGTCTGGTCTCTCACTTGAGGCCTTCCGGCATGAGTAGCTCTACCGGCATAGCCCTCAAGATCACAGAGACACGCAAGCCCCACCACGACGACAACATGGGAACACAGTTGGTGGGGTCACAAGCAAGGGTGGGGAATCATAAAAAAAAACTCTTTCATATTCCCAACTTCAATTTCAATTGGTATAAACTAGTGCTTGACTGCGATCCCACCTAATGGTAAGTACTGATGCAGTCGTTGATGGTGAGGCGCACTAGTTTATTAAGAGCATAAATTCACTCTAGCCTTGAAGACACCTAAAATATAATCGGACAGAAATACCGCAGCAAGCAAGTTGTTCCAGCCCGTCGATGTACGCTTTTGTTTTAGATATAGACGTACTTTATTTTACTCATTCGAAAACAAAAGCTTGTACCAAAATTTTTCTTCACAATAGAACACGCTACTAACAACACAATTGCACTCCCATTTCCTCAATGCAGTATCAATCGCCTGTCCAATAAACATCAGAGCACAATGTGTGCCTGTCCAGTCTTTAACATTTCCAGTATGGATTCCTCGCTTCCCGTCATAAAGCCACCTGGTACCCAGGGCCCGGACACTTGTAACTTTTGCCGGACACTTTCAGGAGTATATTTACGTTTTGTTGGCACGCTATCTGTTTGTGCGACAATCCTTACTTTGTGTACCTGGATTTTTGTTGCTTTGTTGATGGCGTTTTGGCAATTTTTACCCGACTGCGCGATGTTAGGGAGGGTTAAGTTTTTTTAGGGTGCATGTTTGGTCCTTTGTGACGCTTTAGAGACCAAACGCGTGACAAAATGAAATGATTTTGTTGGTTCTTAAGTAAATCGATTCGTGGATTGTGGAGTGTCATGGATTAATGTATCATGGACTGAGGACTGTTAATTTGAATTAATATGTATGTCAAAATTTTAAATAAAGTTGGTTTTTTCCTTTATTTTAAGCCTATTTCTTATTTCTAGACTTACAGCTACTCCTCATAAATTAATAAAAAAACCAACACATTGACAAATGCTTGTACCAATGTTTAGGTTATCTTTGTGAGAGCTTTGTTTATTTTTCTGACAAGGGAGAGGGGGGAGTTAATATTTGCAAAAAATCTGCGTAATACTTGAACGGTCCCTTACGTATACCTCTAAAGATTTTAAGAAAGGTTGCTGGAAAATATAAATAAAATTCAATTTAGACAGGTTAGGGTAAGTAAATAAATATTAAAAGCCATATGAATATTTTACTACTGTTTTTTAATGCCGTCACCACATTACCATCTTAAACCAATTCCTATAAATACTGGATCATTAAACAGCATTCAATAATGCAATAAAACATGTTTTATTACCCTTCGACCATTTATTTGTTACAGGAGATTTAACACGTGAATGTTACGCCATGTTGCCACAATCCTGACTTAATTTACCCAAAAATGGACGACAATTTTGAAGAGAATCCGTGACAAATATGTCACACACACACACGTATTGTTATCAATGACGTGTACGGTTAGGGCTGCCACCATTTTTTGCAAAAAATATAATAATAATAATAAAGCTTTATTCATTCCACACAATTTTAACATAACAAGAATAAAAAAAAGATTAACAATTAGAATAACTTAAATCATACAGATCACATTCAATAAAAATAATTTAATTCATTAATTAGTACTATATCAATTGTTAAAAAATAAAATTAAATAAAAATAAAATTGCAATTGATTAAAATGGAATAGTAAAATAATGATCTAATCTGAATTGATTAAAATAAAATTAATTTAAAATTTAAATAAAGAATGAATTGTATAATAACATTGTTAAATAGCATTAAAAATGATTTATAGTAAAAACAATTCATTAGGATTAATCAAATATTTGGTGCTCTTATTATCAATTAGTAAGAAAATATTCTAGTACGTAGTTACAAATTATCATCCATATTGGTAATTTTAAGAGTGGCCCCCTTCGGGTAAAAGCCTTCTCCAAAGAATTCCATGCTTCGCTATCTAAAGCGGTAACAGTCCAGTCTTGAACAGCATTCTATACATTTTCGTCTTGCCAACAAGCACAAGGCCGAACTTTGCATCTGGATCCGCTGGAAAATAAGGGCAAAAAATATAGCATCTTTAAATATAAAAGTCACGGAGCGAGGAGGAGTGGCAGGCAGCAAAAGGAGGTGGTCGCACGCGAGAGACAACGGCCCTCACGCCCCAGCTACCGACATTCCGATCCCGATTTCTGGCAACCGTAGGCGTGTGCTTGTGGACGGTGAGCAATGGGTAGCTCGCCGTCTGACCATCCGGTAACCGTCCGGATCGAGCCCAAGTTGTTCCACGCGCTCCTCAAGGAGATGTCAGCAAACCGTAGGGGCCCAGCAGGGTCGAAGCCTACAATATCTACGAGAGCTAGAGTAACGTATTTTCGCATTGCACGAGATTATAGTATCTAAAAATATAATAGTAATATCTGCACTAATATTATAAAGAGATAGCGTTGGTTTTTTTGTTTGTAGGAGGTGATCTCTGAAAGTACTGGTCAGAAAAAAAAAATTATCAATAGAAAGCTGCTTTATTCCTGAGTGACATAGACTATATTTTATGTACGCTAGTATACTATATTTTTATATTTAATTCAAATATTCAAAAGTATTGACTAAAATATAGTAAGATACTATATAATATAGGTAACTGGCAACCCTATGTATGTAGTTAAGGATGTTACTACTTGCAAAGGGTTGAATGAACATTCTACGGTTATTTTATGTCAAGTGATCTATGACGAAGAACATGGTTCTTTGGTTCAGGCTTTCTTATGATGTTTTTCGTCCTCGCATTTCTTCAAGTTAATGATCTGTTACCAATCTTTCATAAGTAACGATATTTATTACACGAATTTTTGGAAAGAGTCACCGTGGCCTTGAAATGCAAAAGACAACTGAAGGAAGACGGGTGAGTTTTAGCCAGTAAAAGTCTGACACCCCCACTCGCTCCACCCAGTGCGTTGGAGACGTTATTTGATGATTATTTACCCTAAAAAAAGAATGGGCACGCCTAAATTATGGCGGTAAGTCCCCTCCTTGAAGAGTGGCTGGAAAGGAAACTCGGTTATTATATATAATTTGTTATGAATTATTATATCTCAGAACCCTGGGATCCTAGACCTTTGAGGAGTCGAAACCAACTGGCAGAGGCCCCTTGTACGCTTTTAACGGAACGTGGTACCAACTGGCGATTATCCCTGTATGGTTATGCTAGTGCATCCAAGGACAACCCCCGGTTAATGAGAAGCTATTGCGACATAAGGAAAACTAAGTTATGGGGCTATGGTGTTTTGTAGTCTTAAGTGGACTGGTTACCAGGAACTATCTTAAGACTTTGGCCCCTGCCTGAACAATGTTATTAATTTCCATGGATAAAAAGACAGGGGATGACTTACACACTCAATAAATGGGACCCCAAAAACGGTCGCTAGCACGAAGTGATGTAGCAACAAGAAGGCAACATACCCTGAGGCGTAAGGCTCTTGTCGACAGGCGCGATGCGACAATACTAGGTACGCCTATAAAATGTTATTAGGAACTAACAATGTGGTGTGCACGGGTCCTTATATACATGTCATCAAAATTGCAAAGCTAAACTGTAAAATATCGCGAGAAATTCTAAACTATTTTTCTTAATAAGAAAAGGTTATGTTGGAAACTGATGAATTTGGATGTGAATTATCGTATACAAAACGATATTTTCGATCGACAAAAACAAAAATTTTACACGCTCTTTATTTATTTATTTATTTTATTTAGTCTTCATGCAACATAAATTACAAAGGCGGACTTTCAAGCCGTCCAAGAGCGTGAGAAGTTCTTGAATGATATCTCATCTAAAAAAAGGAGGGAATGTGTAAACGACGGAGTTTCTTGCCGGAACGGAACGGAATAGAACGGTGCACTAGCTTCTGACGTTTTATAAGTATCCATATAGGGCTAGGGCTAAATAAATGAGTTTGAGTTTGAATCTATCACGCGGGTCCAGTGTGGTGCACCTTAAACGCATGTAAAACCCAGCTCACAATTCCACTTCCACGGGTAGTGTGAAAGCGAAGCCCGGGGCCCCGGGATGAAGGAAAAGAGGGAACAGGAGTGGGTTTTTAGTCAGTAAAACTCTGACACTATCTCTCGCTCCACCCAAGAGCGGGATTTGTCTTTAGATGATTTTCCCACCTTAAAAAAGAAAGCTCACAATTCCAATAATAGAACCGACACAATCGTACAAACGCTGCATTACAGATACACATAGTCTATTTTCATGTAGTTGCTCGCATGCTAATGTATATTCAATTTATGGTTCCTATTAAAGACATTGCATTGGCAAGTGGAATGGTTCACAGTCTAAGCACGTTGCGAGCTCGTGTAGGTCCGACTACGGAATATTAACAATCCCGCCGCATGTAGGGGTTGAGAAAACTGCCTTTTAGCGGACACTGAAAAATAAAATCTTGCTGCTACGCTCCGTGCGAATGAAGTACAGTTTTTGGAGATAGTTTTGCATCGCAACTAGGTGGGTAGGAAGGATTTTGTAAGGATTTTATGGAAGGAGAATTCTTTGTAAGGTGTTTTGTGTTGGTATTGGTGTACACTTTTCATACTTTTTGTAATAATTATACAACATTATTTCGTACCCTTATTTTGCAAAAATCAACTAAATACACCAACATTTTCATATTATTATATTACTATTATATTCAATCAAATTTGTAGGTTATTTACTTTTTACCGAAGCTATATTTGTACATAAGTGTCGTAGCTAATAACCGGTTTTACGTGTAGATTCATCTTGATGAGACGAATGGATGAATGGATTTAACTTTAATTTGGGTAAAAATTGCAGAAAGTTGGTTTTTGCAATAAGGGCACGATTTTAGGTATATTCGAAACTTGAATATAGTTTGTTCAGAATCAGTAACTGAATCGATTTCAATAATATTTACACCATGTTATATTTTTTCCCTTAAATATTCAAAAAAGGTCACAAGTTGGACACCACCGACACTAAGTAAAAAACAGTACACAGCAGGTTATAGTGGGCATTAAACGCCAGCGTGCAGCTGGGTGCAGGAGCAAAACCACCCCTCAGTCGCCCATGTGGTCCGGTGACCATGTATTTATATCACCAATTAGGTACCATAACGGGCTTATAACTTTGTGACTTTTTATAATATAGTTTTGAAATTTTGTACATAGATTCTTTACATAAAAATACTAGACACGTGTTTCAGGTTTTGCATATACTAAAAATTAGGTTGTATAATTCGACTAGCTCCTGCAAGCAGCTTCGCTATCGTGAAAATAGAAAATTATTTCAAGGAAACGTGTTCTCGAGATAAAATGTATCCTTTGTGCTTTTCCAAGACCTGGTCTACCCGTTCACCAAGTTTCATCGAAATCCGTCGAGCCGTTCATGCGTGATGGGGTGACAAACATACACATAAACTTTCACCATTATAATACTTGTATTAGTGTGTTGGATAGACGGACAGACGGAAAGACGGACAGACGGACATGCGGAAATACGGACAGACACTCACACGGACAGACGAACCGACGGACAGATGGATAGACGGACAACAAAGTGATCCTATATGGGTTTCGTTTTTGCCGACTTAGGTATGAAACCTTAAGGATTCAAGATTCAAAGATTCAAAAAGATTCAAAAGCATTTATTTCAAATAAACCATTTACAGGCACTTTTGAAATGTCAAGAAGTCAGTCAGTCAGAAAAAAAAAATGATGCTAATTGCACATTCCAAAGCGTAGATCTCTATGGAGAAGAATGTGCAAGAAACTCCATGGACGGATGGAATAAAACAAACGAAGTCCAAACGAAAATGCTGATAAAAAAGTAAAAACAAATCAAGCATCGCAACTTTGACCGACAAGCCTCAAGTAGGTACATCGCATCGCCAGCTATCCATTAAGGACTATGCCTCATTAGCCTGATCCGCCTCATTTGATACTCTCCTCTACTTCCTTGTGAGGTAAGAGTATATTGATGGGATATTTTGGCTACTTCCGAAATTCCTTGACCGATACAAGTTGACCCAAACAACCTTGTTTTGTTATAACCTCACTAGTTGCTGTCAGTGGTTTCGCCTGCGTAATAGTCGAAAATTGTCCTAAGGGAACACATTCCCGAGATAAAAAGCATCCTATGTGATGAGCGCGAGACGCACGGGACCGTTCATGTGGCGACACTTGGGGGAGGCCTATGTCCAACAGTCTTTCGAATTCAAAATTAAAAAAAAAACAAATATTTTTATTTCACAAAGAGTCACGAGTGGTAACGGCCCTGACTTACGAGTTGTAGGTCGCAGGTTCAAACCCAGCCAGGCGCATTACTTTGTGTAATTTATTTCATCACCACTGGTCTCAAAACGGTGAAGGAAAACATCGTGAGGAAACCAGCATGTCCTAGAACCAAACATTCGAAGACATGTGACATTCATCAACCCGCACTGGGCCTGCGTGGTGGATTACGGTCCATTCCCTTTCCTAGAGGAGGCCTGAGTCCCAGCAGTAGGAACATTAAAAGACTGATTATGCTTATGCTACATAGACCTATATGAGTACTTACAAAACGTCAGAAGCTAGTGCACGGTTCCAAATTGGTGGTTTCCTATGGAGAAGAATCGGCAAGAAACTCCATTAGACTCTTTTAAAAAAAATGGTATTTCCATATTACAGTATTAATTGATATTATGTAAAGACAGTGTAGACCAGGCCCATTGTAAGCGACCGCGTTTCGGAGCCATATGTCATCACTGGCAACACGCACTGGTCATAGACTTTCGTCTTGAGACACTGTGGTATATTGGACGAGAAGATACCGCGCAGCCTCCCGAACGCTGCCCAGCCGAGTCGGATTCGACGATTGATCTCTTTCTCGAAGTTAGACCTTCCTAACTGGATCGTCTGTCCCAGGTAAACGTAGTCGTCTACAACTTCGAGTGTAGAGTCCCCGATCTTGATAGGAGTGGGTGCTACATGGCTGTTTACCATGACTTTGGTTTTGTCCATGTTCATTTTAAGTCCCACTCTTTCGGAAGCTCTACTGAGGTCACCAAGCATTGTACTGAGCTCCTCCGTAGTCTCAGCCATGACTACTATGTCGTCGGCAAATCGAAGGTGAGTGATGTACTCGCCATTGACATTAATGCCTAGCCCTTTCCATTCCAAAACCTTAAAGACATCCTCCATTGCTGCCGTGAACAGTTTCGGAGAAATAACGTCTCCCTGCCTCACGCCCCGCTGCAAGAGGATAGGTTTCGAGGTCTGGTCTTGTAGTCGGACTGACATAGTGGCGTTTTTATACAAAC
This sequence comes from Mythimna pallens, assembly GCA_961205895.1. Taxonomy (NCBI): domain Eukaryota; kingdom Metazoa; phylum Arthropoda; class Insecta; order Lepidoptera; family Noctuidae; genus Mythimna; species Mythimna pallens. The sequence goes on along the minus strand of OY540828.1, from coordinate 22,370,874 downwards.
ATTTCAGCACTTCGATATACCGATAGTCAATTTGGCACCGTTGGAGAGACTGCAGTACAGCCCAAGTTTCAATCGAATCAAAGGCTTTCTCGTAGTCCACAAACGCTAAGCAGAGAGGCTGATTATACTCCTCAGTCTTCTGTATAACCTGCCGCAGCGTATGTATGTGGTCCACGGTGCTGAAGCCTTTTCGAAATCCGGCTTGCTCGGGAGGCTGGAAGTCGTCGAACCTGCGTGCGAGACGATTCGTAACGACTCTGGAAAACAGCTTGTAGACATGGCTCAGAAGCGAGATGGGCCTGTAATTCTTAAGCAGGGCATTATCGCCCTTCTTAAAGAAGAGTACCACCACGCCTCTGCTCCACGCCTGTGGCGTTTTTCCCTCGAGTATGACGGAATCAAATAGCTTCTGAAGGGCCTTAAGGACCGGTTTTCCACCCGCCTTCAGGAGTTCGGCCGTAATTCCGTCCTCACCCGACGCCTTGTTGTTTTTCAGCTGCTTCAGAGCCATCCTAATCTCGTACAGGCTGACGTCCGGGATATCTTCGGTATAGTGTCGGGTTAATCTAGCTCTTGGGTCGTTTACTAGATTTGCAGCGGGTTTAGCGATAGACGTGTATAACTGTCCATAAAAAGCCTCGATCTCTCCCAGAAGCTCCGATTTGGCGGATATGACTCTGCCATCGTCGGTCTTCAGTTTCGTGAGCTGGCTTTGGCCAATAGACAGATCTCGTGCAAATACTTTAGAGCCCTTATTCCGCTCAATAGCATCCTTAATCCTTGCGGTATTAAAGCGGCGAAGGTCGCGTTTCAGGGACTTCGAGATTTGTTTATTGAGCTGCCGGTATATGCACGCATCGTCTGAAGACTGCAGAATCATCTCACGCCTCTTCTTCATTAGCTCAAGGGTCGGATCAGAGAGCTTCTTGTTCTTATTTGTACGGTGAGTCTTGAAAAACTTAGACCCAACCGTATGGACAGTTTCCACGAACCCATCGTTATATTCATCATGTTATGTTATCAGAAGACTTAAAGTCACCCAAAGGGCAATGGAAAGGGCTATGATCGGAGTTTCCTTGCGTGATCGAATCAGGAATGAGGATATCCGTAAGAGAACCAAGGTTACCGACATAGCACGAAGAATCGCCAAACTAAAGTGGCAATGGGCAGGGCACATTGCTCGCAGAACAGATGGCCGTTGGGGCCGAAAGGTTCTGGAATGGCGGCCACGTACCGGAAGACGTAGCGTTGGAAGGCCTCCTACAAGGTGGACCGATGACTTGGTAACGGTTGCGGGAGTCCGATGGATGCGAGATGCACAGGACCGTTCATTGTGGCGACACTTGGGGGAGGCCTATGTCCAGCAGTGGACGTCTTTCGGCTGAAATGATGATGATGATGATGAGTGTAGACCAGTCAATATTGTACCCAAAAGTACAATAAAAATAATCATAATAAAAAAGTGAGTCATAGTACTTAAATGAAGATGGTAATGATGGGATGAAAGCGTAGGCAGCGATTCCCTGTACCATGGTATATAACAAGTACAAATATCTAACAATGGATAAGCGAAATGAGGCGAAAAATAAACAAAATATCGCTATTGCTTATTTAATTTTCTGCGTCTATATCTTCGACATTACTATCTCTTTTCAACATTCAAGGAGAGAATGAGAGAGAGTATTGTAACTGTACCCTTATGTCGAGCCCCTTAGCCTTAACAAAGATATTATAAGTATGTCCGTGGGGCTCAGTAATTAAAGTTAACGAACTTAGTATGCAAATGAGTTCTCTTTATCGTTTTTGGGTTAAAACATCTATTATACGACTTTATAAAGAGTCCCTGTAGTGTAGGGTGTACAGAGAACAGGGCTACTTCATTTTGTGGGGTTACCATGGGGTGTAATGGTCTCTTTATTAACAAGGGTTGGGAGGAAATTATCAACGAGGTGCATGTAATGTAGTCGTTGACGAGTACACTACCTGATGTGTTGTGGAAGGGTTATCACGTATGACTTCTAGAGGATAACTATTTTACTATGTTGCTGTGTTAGTTCTTACTTCTTGTAAAAGTTTTATTGTTCCTTCACTTCTGTTTTAAGCATCTTTAGCTTAAAAATGTATTGGCTGCGGGGATGATCGATTGTTTACTGTGGTCCTGGAACGCGAAGGTAATGAAACTGAAGGAACAAGGGTGGGTTTTTTAGTTAGTGAAAGTCTGATACTGCCTTTTGCTCCACCTAGAGCAGATGGTATTATGATAAAAGAAAATAAAGTGTAGTCTACCTCGCCAACTATCTTACTCCACAATTAAATAAATAAATCATATAAGTATCTTCATTTGGTCATATAATTCGGGCTCGCTAATAGCAGTGCGTTCTACAGCTCCTTTAATTCATACTTTCAACTTGTAACAGTAGGTATTTTTTATCATAAAATGTCTTTGTAAACACACCTACGAACGTTAGGAAAACAAAGTAAAAAGGTTTCTTCAGACTTCCAAGTTGAGAGTAACCTTAGGTGTTTATCATAGAGTTCGGAACTGCTGGTAAAATGAGAGGTGCCACGGCGTGTTTCACCTTCCGCCTGACGCAGGTTCTCACCGGACATGGTCAGCTCGGGCAGTTCCTGTTACGGATTCAGGCGGAAGGCAAACAATACAATGGAGACGTGCCACGCTTGGGTGGAGCATCGTCGTGTTCTGGTGGTGGCGTTCGGTGGCGGTGAACTCTCGGGCCCGGCTTTGATTCAGGTCATGGTTCGGAGCGAGAACGAATGGAAAGCGGTCGCCTCTTACTGCGACGCAGTAATACGAGCGAAGGAGATAGCCGCGACCGTGAGGGAACGGACTTCCTCACTTCCACGTCACCACCGAAGGAAACGACCCTGACGTCAAGAGTCCCAGTGCGATTTTCAGTCATCTGTAGGCGTGGTTACTGGGTAGCTCATCGTCCGCTCGTCCGGCAAGGACCATGCTAGAGTAGACAGCGCGGCGCAGCGAAATGTTCCACATTCGCCTCAAAGGTAAAGCTGAAGGGGCCTAGCAAGGCCGATGCCTCCTTAGACTACGGAAACATTTGTAACAGTATAAACCATGGCCGTAGATAGTATAGGGAATGGGGCCAAGGGTCTGATTCTGAAAGGAAGATTCGGCCCTGGTACGAAAGGCAACGAAAGAACAGGAGTGGGTTTTTAGTCAGTAAAAGTCTGACACTATCTCCCGCCCCGCCCATTAGCGGGGGATGTCATAAGATGACTTTCCCACAGAAAATAAAAATATAGGATAGTATAGGGACACTGAAGGACACAGGTGTAATTTTAGTCAGTAAAAGTCCATCCAGAGCGGGATAAGTCATTCCATGATTTCCTACCTTAAAAAAGAAGCAGCAGAGCCCGCCGAGGCGTTATGGCTACTCTGTGGTGTTTATGTACTATTGCATATTCTAAAAGGGGTGACGCTCTCACCACTTCAAGTAAAAGGCTCGTGTTTTTGTTCCTGCTTGAATATCATCGGAATGGTAATGCTGGTTCATTGAGTATTTGTCGGAATTTTCAGGTAGAATATAGCAAATATAGTTTAAATGTGTATCTGCGAAGTAACAGCAAAATTTTTTTTCGTACTTGTTTTCGTAGCAGCAGTACTTTTTTTATAGTGGGAATTCAGCAAATGAAGGGAATAGGAAATGTCCACTTTAATTGATTTTGAGAAAAAAGCATTTAAAGTTTAAAAGTCTAATTAGGTACTTTGAATAAGATCTAAGTTTATCGTAGTTTTAACGAAATTTGTTGAGTTTTTGTGCAAATTACATGTCGTACATGGATGTAGTACCAGTAAAGAACAGGGAAATAATGTTCTTATTAGATGATTTTGAGAAAAAACCATTTAAAGTTTAGAAAATTAATTATTTTTATTGTGATCAAAGTTTGCAGTAGCGTAGCATTAACGAAATTTTTTGAGTTTTTGTGGAAACCAATGGTTGAGAATAAAATTATATTACAAGTAGATGTGATACCAATTTAAAATACAAAAATACAGTTATTGCCACATTCCCTGTTCTTTGTCTGTACCCTTCAAATAATCTTGCTGCGTCAACAGTGCCGTATTTACTAGAACAGGGCGTAAATGCCCACCATATATCTCTGATGAAAAGGGAGGATCCTCCAACCAGATGGATGTTTTGTCTGCTTCGGGCAACAACCCTGTATATAATTTGTAAAATACTGCGATACAGGATTTTGAATTTTAGTTCTATTTTAGTTCTGTTATGTTAGTTTTATGTGGTGGCATAGATGTCGCTACAGCGCTTACTAGCAAAAATTTGAGACAACCCTGTAGACTAATACGGAACCCTTATAGGATCCACGGATAGTGTGAAAGTGAAATCTGGGGTCCTGGGACGAAGGCAAAGAAAGAACAGGAGTGGGTGTTTTGTCAGTAAAAGTCTGACACTACCTTTCGCTCCGCCCAAGAGCGCCATTTTGTCATTAGATGATTTTCCCACCTAAAAATAAAAAAATAATAAGTAAAATAATAATAAAATAATAAAAAATAAAAAAAATAATAAGAAATAAGTTTATCGTAGTTTTAACGAAATTTGTTGAGTTTTTGTGCAAATTACATGTCGTACATGGATGTAGTACCAGTAAAGAACAGGGAAATAATGTTCTAATTAGATGATTTTGAGAAAAAACCATTTAAAGTTTAGAAAATTAATTATTTTTATTGTGATCAAAGTTTGCAGTAGCGTAGCATTAACGAAATTTTTTGAGTTTTTGTGGAAACCAATGGTTGAAAATAAAATTATATTACAAGTAGATGTGATACCAATTTAAAATACAAAAATACAGTTATTGCCACATTCCCTGTTCTTTGTCTGTACCCTTCAAATAATCTTGCTGCGTCAACAGTGCCGTATTTACTAGAACAGGGCGTAAATGCCCACCATATATCTCTGATGAAAAGGGAGGATCCTCCAACCAGATGGATGTTTTGTCTGCTTCGGGCAACAACCCTGTATATAATTTGTAAAATACTGCGATACAGGATTTTGAATTTTAGTTCTATTTTAGTTCTGTTATGTTAGTTTTATGTGGTGGCATAGATGTCGCTACAGCGCTTACTAGCAAAAATTTGAGACAACCCTGTAGACTAATACGGAACCCTTATAGGATCCACGGATAGTGTGAAAGTGAAAACTGGGGTCCTGAGACGAAGGCGAAGAAAGAACAGGAGTGGGTGTTTTGTCAGTAAAAGTCTGACACTACCTTTCGCTCCGCCCAAGAGCGCCATTTTGTCATTAGATGATTTTCCCACCTAAAAATAAAAAAAATAATAAAAAACCCTTAAAGGATGACTTTGTGATCCGACTGTCCGTCTGTCTGTCTACCAAGACCCATTATCTCAGGAACGCGTTAAGGCTTCGAGTTGAATTTAAAACTATATGTATACTCAAGTTTGCGGTCCCTTGAAGCTGTGAAAAAATCAAATTTCTGAGTTACCGAAAAAAAAGATACGGCTGTTTATGTCACAAAAAACGTATATTTCGACACTCTCAAGAGAATCAAAATTCATAGGGTACTTTCCGTTGACCTAGAATTTAGAAATATGGCATAAAGCTTAATTTTCTTTGAAACTAGTAGTTTAGATCTCCATCAAACAATATTTATAATTAAACGTAGGTAATATAATCCTCCTTATAATGATCTAGGACATGCCGGTTTCTTCACGATGTTGTCCTTACCGTTTATCACCTATGACCTCATCGGAATATTTTTTATTACCTTATCAGTAATTAATAGACTGTTTCCAAGAATATCTGAAGGCTGTTTCTTCTAATCGTATACCTACTCTATACTTGTAGTTTGCTAAGCGCCTTGTAGAAGTGCTTCATTGATGTATTAATTTGCAGTTTGCCGTCTGGTAACCGTCCTGAACGAGCTCGAGTCGTCGACAGCGCATACTGTTCCGAAATGTTATCAAAACCGTAGGGGCCCAGCAGGGTCGAAGCCTACTAGGGCCAAGGTTTGTGCGAAAGAGAACCCCGGGGCTCTGAAACGAAGACAAATAAGAAACAGGAGTGGGTTTTAAATGCCTTCTCAATTTAAAAAAAAAATGTGAAGGGGTTAATAAATCCTCACTTAATTTTATTAAATTTTGTATTATAAAGTATTTTAATCGTGAAAGTGTTCCACCTACCCCTCTATTGACAAACTATTTTCTGTCAATAATAGATTATGTGATTAGGAGATAGAGCAGTGTCTTAAGTCGGAACGTTAGTAAGGACTGATATAATTAACTCCCGAGCATTGCGAGGGAGTTAATATAGAAACCTAAGTGAAGTGAGCAATTCGAGCCTCCTAAGGCAAAGACAGCTTTGTCCCCGTGTTAGATACTCTACTTTTTACATCATCTGTGAGAAAATTAAAAGATGATTTACCTACTAAAACCAATTACATATTAGAAAAATTTAAGTATTATTTACAAGTTAATGACTATCAATCGACATATTTTGAGATTTAAAAGAAACAAAATTCACTACTCAAAGATTCTATAGTTTAAATTTTCTTTAACGCTCCCACTCTTACATTACTTTTTTTAAGACTCGTCAATGACCAAAATTTATTTTATTTTTTTTAGTTTGATTTTAGAATAAACTTGTTTGATGCACGTACATTTAAATTCACTTTGTGCTTTTATTTTCAAAATAATGGTTTTTGCCGTTTTAAATTCAAATCTCATTATTCCCTAGGGATCGCCCATACTACATTATCTCCCTAAGAGTAGAATATCTTGCTTTTCGTGATAGATGTATGACATATTATTATTATTATAAAAGGGCATTATCGAGCAGTTGGTGTAAAAAGTTACTTTCACATAACATACACTTTTTGTAAGACAATCCAGACTCAATAAAAGTCTAATGTGACTTGAGAAAAAGTTAAAAGAACTATTTTTTTCTAGACTTCGAAAGATGTTAACATTACTTAAAAGATTTATTATTCACTAGCTTCTGCTAGCGGTTTCGTCTGCGTGAAAGTAGAAAATTGTCCCAAGGGAACATACTCCCAGGATAAAAAGTATTCTATGTGCTATACCAAGACTCATGGTCTATCTTTGTGCCAAATTTCATCCAAATCTGTTAAGCTATTCCAGTGTGAAGAAGTAATAAACATACACACACCATCACACACACTCACAAACTTTCGCCTTTATAATATTATAAGTATGACAACACTGCACATATTATGAAATATGCGAAAAAAGTTTCTTCTCCCAAAATTGCCTGTCATCGCCTCACACGTATGTCCAAAGTCCAAAGTAATGGCTGCCATTTCTGCCGTCCAAGGAAAAAGAGGCGCATCTGTCTTTTTAGGCCAAATTGAGTTATTTACATATTTGAAATCAGGAAAATAAGGTTCGTCCACTCATATTTTGTGTAAATATTTTTCCACGAGTTTTTCATGCTCGAGTTACATTGTGAAGTCCAGTTTCGTCGAACGAACATTCAACATTTCAGATATTTTTTCCTTCATTTTGGTCAGTTGCGCTATTTTGTCTTCTGGCAGCAGTTTTTGGGGACACCTTCATATCACTTTTTCGACTTACCGGACTGTCCTTAGAGATTTCTTATGAAAAAAAATGTGTGATGTGTCTTATATTAGTAGTGGCGGACAGTAAAAGGTTTTTGTTTGTCTGTCACTCATTTTTTGATGGCAAGAATGTTGGCCCGAGCTATGTCCCGTTGGGACTAGGCAGAGATATTGGATGTGACTGTAGTATGTAAGAGTTGTCGCATTGTTTTATTTTTATATTTGATATTGATACGACATTTTATTTTTGTCCTGTAATTTGTCTTGTGAATTTGGGTGGGTCTGGATATAGAAATGGAATTACAATACATGTGATACTGAGTAGCTTTGGGTATTAGGTACCCAAAACAAATTCTTCTCCTGTTGCTTTTTATACGATCAAGTCTAGTTGTATTATTTTTGTTTAAATTAACTTAATATAGTCACTGCCTTCATTATCCTTCAGTCATAAGCCGTGCTAGCTTCACAATCCCCCTGGGCCACAAAGATCTTAAGGTTATATTGTTAAAAGAAAATTACTATTTTCTTTGTGAATGCGTTTAATATTTCTTTTTACCAAAAAACGCTTTTAAAATACTTCAAAACAGCACAATATTGGAGTTGCGTCAAGGCGGCAAGCGACTTGTAATATCCGGTCCAAACCAGATCGTTGGCTAAACAAAGCGCCCGGGGCCATGTTGGAAACATATACACTTGCAGGTTCGCTTTTGTTCTAAGTTAACGTCTTCTTTCTCTTTCTAACGTGGACGAAGAGAAAGAGACGGAGTATTACTATGTGCAAAATGTTACAAAATTAAATAAGTAATTTTAGAAGTACTTGTGATATTTTGTTTTTGTTTACAATGGATAAATGTAATTAGATGTTTGGATTTATAAAGAGGCATTAACTTAGAAATGTTGTTCACACTTTACGCTCTGTGTAAATTCAGAATTACTATTGTAATTTTACAGGGCAGTGGCGTCATCTAATAAAGAAAGAAGAAACATTTTCAAATTTTTCAAAATATGGTTCTCTCACACAAAATCTCGTAAGAGTCTTGTAAAGATAAAAACTGGGCAAGTGCGAGTCGGACCCGCGCACTGATGGCTCCGTATAAACTCGAAAGGCAAATTGCAGTTTACGTTTTATGACGTATTTAAAAAAAAAAACTACTTACTAGATCTCGTTCAAACCAATTTTCGGTGGAAGTTTGCATGGTAATGTATATCATATATTTTTTTTAGTTTTATCATGCTCTACATATTTTATTACTATGGAAGTGTCTCTCACGAAAACTATTCAGTTTTCGAAAAAAATATTATTAGAAACTTCAATATTATTTTTGAAGACCTATAGCTAATCATAGATACCCCACACGTATGAGTTTAATGAAAAAAAAAATGTCGAGTTTCAGTTCTAAGTATGGGGAACCCCAAAATGTATTGTTTTTTTTTCTATTTTTGTGTGAGAAGAATATTAATGCGGTTCACAGAACATAGTTCTAATGGTTTCGGAAAAAAGTGGCTGTGACATACGGACGGACAGACAAACAGACATGACGAATCCTTATGGGTTCCGTTTTTTGCCATTTGGCGACGGGACCCTAAAAATGAAATTATATTTTTCACCTACGTTAAGATAACTTGCAAATATATTCACTTGAAACAATTCTATCAATTCCTCTGTAAAATAAAATTTTACTGCAGCAAATTTTAATCTGAAATGGTATTTCTCGGGTTCACCTGAATTGAATGGAGCACGATACAAAAAAACTAGACTGAGTAGCACTTTATTTTAGCGACTAGGTTTTAAATTCTTATATCTGAAGAAAAATGTGAGAGATAAGTTTGTAGTAATTTATGTGAACTACGCTCGCTTTGTTCTTGCACTTTATAAGTAGAAATAGAATTTAGTTCATTATTTTGGTAGTTCAAGAAATATATTTGTACAATATAGTGTGCACTTGTACAGTCACGAGAAATAATATAAGTGTATACATTGTCACATTTATAAATATCTTTACTTCTGCCATTTGACTGGGCTGTTGGTCTAGTGGTCAGGGGCCTTGGCTGCTATGCCGGAGGTCGTGGGTTCAATTCCCACCTAAGATAAATGTTTGTGTGATGAGCACGATCATTTGTTCTGTGTCTGGGTCACGTCTGGGTGTAATTTATCGACAACTAGTGACCCGCCCCGGCTTCACACGGGTGCAATGCTGATACTAAATATACTGCAGAATGTCTTTATATACAATCGTTTACAGGTTTTTTGTCATTAGACAATACAAACATGTTTTCTTTAGATGTTACTCTTGAAAAAGCGATTTATAGTTAGCCACGTAAAAAACACTCAACGCTAAAATCTAAACCCACAACGTTGAAAGTTTCAACTTCTATTTATGGGCACGCGCCGCCAGGCCCCCGGCCGGTCCCTGCATTTTAAATCTGTAATATCTTCAAAAATATTCATTTAAAATACATGTTGCTGTAAATACATGCTGTAAAGAGCCATACTGATCTATATTAAATTCACAATATATTTAAGGTACATAATTGGATAAGGATTAATGCTGTATTGTTTAAAATCGCTTCGTAAATAAGCCAGTATTTCTCGTAAAAAGTAAAGGATAAAAATGGTTTTTGTGGGTTATCTCTAAGAGATAGATATATACCATCGCGGACTTTTTTGTAAGCCTTTTTAAGGTGTACAATACTGTAGTACATTATTTTGATCTATCTCGTAGGGTGCAAACGCTTGCAATGTAATTTACGACATCACATTAGACACCTCTAAAATTACCAGAGTTTCTCTACTATATTATTCATGTATTATACATATAAACCTTCCTCTTGAATTGCTCTATCTATTAAAAAAATCATCAAAATCCGTTGCGTAGTTTTAAAGATCTAAGCATACATAGGGATAGACAGCGGGAAGCAACTTTGTTTTATACTATGTATAATAATAATAATTTATTTGTTAACATAGGTGAAATACAGGTCTTATTTTTAATAAACAGAGCGCTATGTTATGCCTGGAGGCGTACAAATATGGGGTGCAATTGTCGCTGCAAATTACAAATTATAATTTACAAAGAGAAAAAAAAGACATGCATAATTAATGATATTACATTGGAAAAAAAATAAATTTAACAATTATATTACTCTAATTATTAATTTAAATAATTTGCAAATCAATTAAATTTCAATACGATTAAAATGTCAATACAATTAAAATGTCAATACAACATATAGTGATTTGTATGTATTTAGAAATATATCAAGTACCTATATTTATCAGTTATCTAGTACTCATAGCACCAACTCTGCTTAGTTTTGGACTAGACATTGTGGTAAAGTTGTGGAATATTATTAAAAAATAAGTGAACGACAATTTATTCTTCACGACTAACATCAAGACAGAACTATTTCTGTCTTTATTTGATTTTATTTGTAGGCAGCACAACATGTCTTGTTCTGACAGACATCTATTAGCCGTTAACTAAATGGTCATTTCCTTTCGAGCCATCTCATTTTTCAGAGCACAATATTCATATTCTTTATTGTACACACAATTTTTATAAAACGGTAAAAATAAGACATCTGATGCACACAGGTGAGTTTAATCCACAATTGGGTTTTCTTACAGCAAACCTTATATAAATAAGAGATAAATTTTGCATTTGTAAATATAAATGCACAACAAACATTTAACCACATCAGTTAATCGTACTTAAAACTAAAAAACCAGGCAAATGCGAGTCCGACTCGCACACTGAGGATTCCGTAAAAACCTACCTATGAAAACAGTTCAATTCGCGAATTGAGTTACGACGATTATTTCGAATCGCAAATTTTATTTTTATTTTGGTACGTAACTTCAAATTTACGTATTATATATTATAAGTGCCCTATAAATTTTGATTCTATTGAGAGTGACGAAATGTACGTTTTTTTCGACATAAACGGCCGTATCTTTTTTTCGTTAACTCAAAAGTTTGGTTTTCTCACACCTTCAAGGGACTGTAGACCTATATGGTTTTAATTTCAACTCGATACCTCTACGCATTCCCGAAATAAAGGGTCTTGTAAGACAGATAGATAGATAGACAGACCGTAAACAAAGTGATCCTATGAGGGTTCCGTTTTTCCTTTTGTGGTACGGAACCCTAAAATATACTAAACAAATAAGTGTACAGCACATAAACATACTATATACAATAAATAAAAACCTATAGTCATGTTGTGCGGTTGGTCGATGTTGAGTTGAGGATCAATCCATCATTCTTTTGTCTTTCTCTATCTCTTTACCTTTCTAACTTTTCACAATCATAATCACCAAGTGAACTTTCTTCGCAACAGCAACATGATCCTAATTCTTTGGCATTTTTACTGATATTAAAAACAAACTTTTGAAATGATCTGTAGCCACTACGGCGCGTAGCACGGCTACGACAGCTACGCCATCGTAGCAACAAATAGGTTGTTGCTACGACAAAGTAGACAAAGAATTATGAGTTCAACCGTAACCATGTATTTATACTGTCAATTTGATTCAGTGAGACAGAGAAAATGACTTAGACCTTCGCAACATACTGCGTTTGAACTCTTCACAGTCACTCACTCACACTAACTCAGTAGTCCTTATCCATTCTTAAAGAGGAAAAACCTCATAATAACACAGAAGATGGGCTCTTAAATAAAACAGAATAAACTCAATAACCAATTGCCCTTTTTTAATTTAAGTGCCGGTTCAGAAAATGAGATCATAAAATTCGTGTCCCTTAATTATGTGAAGTATATTAGCAGGCCCCTACGCCCTTGGGGCCCGGAATGTCGGAGGATTAATGGGGCCCCGGGTGATATGTCTGTTCTCATTTTTAGCTTAACCTCCCAGTGCTTCGGTTTTGAGTGTTCACAGGTAATTTTATCTGTTACACTCAAGGGTATTGGAGAGGTGGTTTTCAAGAAAATGCTTCTGTGATTAGGGTCATGTGTTTAATTATGATTGTTTAATAGATTTTACCAAACGAATGTTTTGATCCTGAAAGAACTAAATATCGAAAAAAGATTATCGTCGTCTTCGAATTCTCCATTTCTTCGGGCATATCATCCGTAATGAAGATTCGATGGAACAACTTTTCCCCTCAGTAGGTATTACTTCTGTGCTCCTGTGGGTGCGTTAAGGAAGAAGTAAACTCCTAGACCAGGAACAACTAGGTCTAGGAGTTTTGTCAAGGCCGTATAAATATTATTCCTCTAGTTATTTAGTCCCTCACTTCCAATAAATTTGCGCCGACCACAATAGAAATCTGCGCTCATCTCATAACCGCCTACTTCAATGTCCCATTCATCGCACTGACTTTCTTCACTGTTCTTTCTTTGTTCAAGCTATTTCTTTGTAGAATTTACTCCCCCAGGAGATTAGGATGGCAATAAATCGATTAACATTCAAAACCAAAGTTCGCGAGCTAATTCGTAAGTAGTTGGCAGTAGTGTCCTCACAGCGTTAATGTTTTCAAATGATCGATTTGAACCAATTGTTTGAAACTATTAGTGGAGATATATATGTAGATAGTTTATTAACTGGTGTATGTATTATATAATTGTCTATAATATTTATGGTTTATTAGTATATCTATTCTTGTAAGTTTAAGTTTAGTTTAGTTGTTTTTAGTTTAGTGTGTAGTAAGTTTTTTTAAGTTTTTGTTACTATTTTGGTGTACAATAAAGTTTTATTCTATTCTATTCTTGTACATATTCGCCTTTTCTCTCTCTTTTATTGCACCTACCACGATTTATCTCTGCATCACCCTAAGGTTGACTGGTAGAAAACGCCTAAGGCATTAAGTCCGCCGCTGTACTTTTGTGCATAAAGAATTTAATAAATAAATAAATATTAGTTTAAAGCGGAAATCGATCCCGCGACACGCAGCACAGCATTCAATCACTCAATCACTGCGCTAGCCATGCCATTACTTTAATTAAGTATGAATCTAATTAGTTTCTGTAATGTGTATGCAAAATATTCCTCTTTAGTGCCACGCAACTTTTCTGTTCTCGAGTATGTAGGAAACTTACTTACCAAAAGTTAGAGCCCAATTAGCTCTTTTACTCAATTTTAGCTTAGACTCTTCAGCTCCAATTCAAATTCCACTCACTCCAAATTTCATTACTCAAATATTTCACCTAATTGACTTTCATATATGTATTTCTTTCAACCCAATCCCCGTATTAACCATTCTGTTTCCTTATTTAATATTCAGCAAACGTTCGGACCGCCAACCCTACGGTCTAACTTCTTAGCCTTCACATACTATGAACGCAGAATTATCATATTTTAGATATTTGAACACAGCCAATTTTGTGCTTTAAATATAGGTTGAATCGCGTTCCTCACGAAACTTGTGATATTGTTGCTACTTAATTTTATGTAAATTTTGGATAACTTTTAGTTGGTCTTTAGTTTGGAATCGAAGTTTTTGGCTTTTTAATCACGGAGTACAATATATGTGGGTAGGTAACTTGGAGCAATATACACATAATTTCAGCTAAAAGACGTTCACTGATGGACATAGGCCTTCAACAAGCGTCGGCGCAACGACCGGTCCCTTGCGTCTCGCATCCATGGGATTCACGCGACCTTCACCAGGTCATCGGTCCACCTTGTAGGAGGCCTTCCAACGCTGCCGCTTCCGGTCACCACTCCAGAACCTTTCAGCCCCATCGACCATCTTCAGTTCAGCGAGCAATGTGCCCTGCCCACTGCTACTTAAGTTTGGCGCTTCTTCGGGCTTTGTTCTAACTGTAACTGTAACTTGGTTCTCCTGTGGATATCTATTACAACAACACAACAACTGTTACAATATATTATTATAATATATTTATTAGCTTCGAGCTTCTTAAGAACTTCTTACTTCTGCCAGCGGCTTTGCGCGCAAGAAACAAAAAAAAAAAAACAAAAAACAAAATGTATCTTACGACCTATTCTAGAACATGGACTATTCGTGTGCCAAATTTTAACCAGATTCGTTAAATAGTTGGAGCGTGAAGGAGTAACATACATACGAACACATACATATAGAAACCTTTGCCTTTTTATCATTAGTAGGATTCTAGTATTTCGTACTTTTACGTGTTTTCCATTCTGATGTTGAAAGAAGTCAAAAATTTACAACGCAATCATGCATGATTGTTGCCAAATTATATTCGTTCATACCAACATATTTTTTCCTTTTTCCTTAATTAAGCATAACATAAGCATAATCAGCCTTTTAATGTTCCCACTGCTGGGATTCAGGCCTCCTCTCTAGGAGAGGAAATGGGCCGTAATCCACCACGCGGGCCCAGTGCGGGTTGGTATGTCGCGTGTCTTCGAATTTTTGGGTCTAGGTGATGCCGGTTTCCTCACGATGTTTCCCTTCACCGTTTTGAGAGCAGTGGTGATGAAATAAATTACACAAAGTAATGCGCCGGAATGGGTTTGGACCAGCGACCCGACTTACGAGTGGTAACTCGTTAGTCGGGGCAGTTACCACTCGGCCACCACTGCTCTCAGAGCCTTTATTTACGTTTTTTCTTAATTTCAGTAAAATATAATTTGATTTTTCATATTAAATTAAAACCCACCAATTCAAATTGAGAACCTTCTCAAAAATAATGTCCATTTCTATAAGCTTTTAGACCTTCCATTATAATTTGGGACGCCACTCAAAAATGTAAATGTTAAAGGTACTGGTATGCCAGTGTTTCCCAACACAATGCTAATTTGACAAAACAAATGGTAACTGAGAAAAAGGACTAAACAAGGAAAGATTTTTTTCTCACGAAAGTGAATACGTCACTCTGCAAAATGATATTTATGATAAACATAATTTGTCAGAACCTTTTCCACACATTTGTATACAAGTCATATCTTATGAATTTCGTACGCTACCCCAACTATACGAGAGGGTTATTTTCTACCCTCGAGCTAAGGGTGTGAAGTGGAGAAGGGAAAAATGGACACTCACCGGTTTTTTGGGACGCGTATATTCGAATTACGTTACAATGTTAGTAATTTATAAAGTCCAGTTCGAGTTTTATTCTATTATAAGGTAAATCTGGAAACTTATGTCTTCCAAGGCGTTTCTTTGCACAAGTTTTTATTATTGATAGGCTCTTGTTTGTCCTAATCCGATGGTAAGCGACGATATGGCCGACGTTGGAGCACGCTTGCCTAGAACTAGCCTATTCACTCTTGACCTAAACACCCTCAGGTTGTAGCTATCAGGACACAGACTCTGGAAGGAAATTCCAACTGCTGTACGCACTATGAATGTGTTCCCCAAAGGTTTTGCGCAGATGGGTGGGATGCACTCATGGTGGGCATCGGTGCGGTGAAGCATCGCCGTAAGTTATGTATCAATAGTGGAAATAATTTCTATTAAAGTAAATGCCAACTACCATTAACACTGATTGTAGAGTTACATAAATCAAATTATATGGCAAGTATCCACCCTTACGTTGTTGAAACTTCAACGGTCCGGACTAAGCGTTTCGCTTCGTCGTTTATACCGCGTACATCGAAGGACTGGAACCATTTGCCTGCTGCGGTCTTCTCGTCCAACTATAATTTAGGTGCCTTCAATGCTAGAGTGAATAGGCTCTTAATAAACTAGAGCGTCTTACCATCAATGATTACATCACTGCTTACCATCAGGTGGGATCGCAGTCAAGCACTGGTTTATATCAATTAAAAAAATATATATATTTGTCATACCTAATAATATTAAATACTTAAGTAATTAACAGTATTCGTGAAAGACTAAGATGATAGACATTTATTGAAAACCCTCTTCAATTAATAAATAATAAATCATACTTTCGGGTCGCATAATTTATTCAGAAATTATTGACGATGTCGTTAAGAGCTTCTTATCCTCATTTTATTTCGAGGTCAAGTTTGCAATTATTATGGAAATAAAATATTGACAAATAAATTAATGTGGAAGTGTTTATATTGTTAACGAAAATCATAACAAAGTTGATTATATGAGTATTATAACTTTGGTACTGTAATTATAATTAACACTGTGTTAAAACTCTTCTCATCAATCCAAATATTGATCAATATTATTAGAAAATTTTAATTTCCGCGTATGAGTGAGAACATCACCACTTTCTTGAGGTGGAAAATAATAAAATAAATTATCTCGCTGGTCACGGGTGATGCGAGAGGGAGTGTCAGAATTAGGGAGGGTCGATGGGGACGAAAGGTTCTGGAATGGCGACCACGCACCGGAAGACGCAGCGTTGTAAGGCCTCCCACAATGTGAAGCAATGACCTGGTAAGGGTCGCGGGTATTCGATGGATGCGAGACGCACAGGACCGGTCATTATGGCGACCCTTGGGGGAGGCCTATGTCCAACAGTGGACGTTTTGCGGCTGAAATGATGATTATGATAAATATAATAATATTATAAAGAGGTAAAGTTTGTTTTTATGTTTTTTTGATTTTGAAAATAAAAAACTGTCCTTTTTTTTTTAATAACTGTTTAAAATCGTTACTCTTACCAATGCTGATGATATTTTAAGTAAAAAATAAATAAATAAATTAATAATGAATTAATTAAAAAGTCATCGGGGTAGATAAAATCGTTAATCTAATCAACTCCGATGACATTTTTAACTTTAAAGTAATTCATTAATTTTTTTTTACCAAAAATGTTATAATAACGATTTTATACAATTGAAATTAAAAAAAACGTATAGATTAAAAAAAAGAAAAATTAGGAAAAACCGACGAAAAACTCCACCACTGAATACATGGTATTCGTTTGTGCGTCGATGTCAAACACAGCCTGTATATAGATGGACAAACGAATCGTCCATTGTGTGGTACACAAACTGCCAGGTTACAAAAAATTGGAAGAGAAAAAAAAAACTACGCTTTCCACATACGCATCCGGTTCCATTAATCTAAGGTCGTCAGCATACGTTGATGCAAACGATGGGTAAGGAGGCTCCATGCTAATACACTCTCTTCGATTATTTTTTGTGACAGTGGTAAAGGATCTTTTAGTAGAATACTCGTATTATTGGTGTATCCGTGACTAACTACATGTAAAATTCTATTGTAAAATGCGTCATCAATGTAGTAAGCAAATAATCACGGTTGCTAGTGGAGTTTATCTAGCTCTTAGAATGACCTTTTGATTTTTGTGTTAAACTTAGTAGTATATAATTATCACACTAATTTTTTCACTCTTTTTTTTGTTGGGAAAATAATCTAATAACAAATCCCGTTCTTGGGTGGAGCGAGAGATGGTGTCAGACTTTTACTGACTAAAAACCCACTCCTGTTCCCTCTTTGCCTTCATCCCGGGGCCCCGGGCTTCGCTTTCACACTACCCGTGGCCCCAGTAGGCTTCGACCCTGCTGGGCCACTACGGTTTCGCTGACATCTCCTTGAAAGGGCGAAAGTCTGTGACTGTGTATATGTTTGTTACTCCTTCACGCTGTCGCTGGCAGCAGCTAAGTTATGTATTAGTTCTTTACCTATGAAATTGGTGATTACCACGGTCCAACGCGGTACGGAGTTTTAAATCTCAAATACCCTTCAAAAGCAACCGTGCTCTTTATTATTTTTATTAGCATTAAACGTTATAACGGCGTATCATTTTCGTAATTATATATCGAGATTTTCATTATTTCGCCATAAAACGGTACAAGATGGACTTTTTCACAATCACTTAGCCAACGATATTGCCCGGAGCGATAATTATAATAGGTACAGCAAATATGGGGTTATATGGCTTTCGGAATTAATAGTCAGAAAGTCTCGGGCACATAATAAAAGACATTTTCTACTCAATTGAAATATCATCGGATGTTTTGTATTCGTGTCGTGTTCTATACTTCTATGACAAAGAAAGTGATAGAAATACAGTAAAACCCGTTTAAGACGATTTCACAGGGTCCCAACCAAAACCACGCCTTAAGCGAGAAAGCGTATTAAGCGGGATAGGGAAAATAAAACGTACTATTATTATTTTATTTTTATTTTTTATTTTATTTTAATAAGTACAGTGACAGACTACAGACTAAGACAATCAGCACAATTAAAAATAATATACAGTACATAAATCTGAAGTCCAATTATTGCTGCACTCAAAGTTTAATATGCTTCAGAAACAGAAAAAAACACAGTAAAGGTGAAGTATTATGGAGATGTTAATAAAGTACACTAATGTAATTACATTTTATATAAACAATTTCTAAATTCGTTAAAGCTGTTCAAAAACAAGTCTACCTTAGGGCATATTATATTATATTGATTGCACATTCTAAATAACGTATTTATGTATTATATTCTAATTTCGTATAAAAAGTTATTAAATACGTCATTTAAAGTAATCACTTATTTTGTTTTGACAAAAAGATATAGAGATGTGTTAGTAATAACAAGATTTTCAACATAATTTAATTTTTGCAGTGTCTTCGCTTTGATTCAAAGAAGCTACATATAGTCTTAAATCATTAATATCTGATAATGTCTGGGCCTTACAAAATCGGACCTCATTTTCGCCTTCATCATTATTACTTAGAGTTTCTTTTTGTGTATTATTGACATTCTCAATAGGATCTTCAATTGATTTTCTCACGAGTAAAAACTTTGTGTACCTGCTTAAGATAGTGGTTCGGACTAGAGACTAATTTAGCTACCCATTAGTCAAGCTAAGAACCTCCCTCACAGTGCGAAGCCGCTAGGAGGTTTGGGGGTAATTTTTTATAGAGGTTGTCTTCCTCGCGGCCCGGGCGGTTAAGCCAAGACCCTCGACCCCCATCAAAAGTCAGAGATATGACCTTGGAGAATCTCTGGGGCTACGAGACTAACGGTGGCCGGAGGAGGAGCAAGTCTTCCTCCTGCCTGCCCGTTGGCAGGGTAAGTGCACGCCAAGCCCGCTCTTACTTCGCCGCTGTGTCCTCTGCTTCCTTCGGACAGAATATTCGCCGGCGGATATCGAGACCCCTTAGGTAAGAGTGCCCAAGGGGAGTCGTTAGCCGCCTCCCAGGGTTCACCGTCCCGCAGACTGGCCTTCACTCCGGACGTATCCGCAAGGGTGCTACAGCCTGCAGGCACTCGAGGAGGTTTTCTGTCGTAGCACCCCGAATTTCATACGGTGCCACATTATAACGTTGTTACCAAGAGATAATACGTTGGCGTATTATTCGTGCACGGGATGACGAATCGTATTGAGCGTAAAGAAATGTATGGAAACATGTCTCGAATCGCAGGGACTGGCAAAATTGGCATATTATGCGAGAAATGGTATTATGCGTGGTCATATTAAGCGGGTTCTGAAAAGCTCTAGATCAATTTTGATGTGTCCATTGGAGGAACAAGCACCAAATAACATGATGTCTGGTTAGACACTTTTTCTTTTTTTAGGTGGGAATATCATCTAATGTCAAATCCCACTCTTGGGCAGAGCGCGAGATAGTGTCAGACTTTTACTGACTAAAAACCCACTCCTGTTCCTTTTTTGCCTTCATCCCAGGGCCCCGAGTTACGCTTTCTCACTACCTGTGGCTCCAGTAGGCTTCGAACCTGCTGGGCCCCTACAATTTGCTGACATCTCACTGAGGCGCGCGTGGAACAGTACGCACCGTCGACGACTTGGGCTCGGTCCGGACAGTTACCGGTCGGTCGGACGGCGAGCAATGGGTCGATTTCCCATTGCTCGTCGAGAGAAATCGTGATCGGGGGGTAATTAGACACTTATGCATAGGTTTTAGGGCTAGGCCTTTTTCACTTATATTTTTTTTTAAGTCAGTACAGTCTAACTGGAGGCAACCGAATACCAGTATTTCGCATGGAGTAGTCTGAGTATCTGATGTCCACAACCCTGTGATTGGGCATCCCTTGATATGACTTGTGTCAGATTCTCTGGCTATTCGTGATGGTATCTCGATATGTACGAATGATCATCCAACCACACACCGAAAGTTGCTTTACTGTGGAGATCGACTTATGCACCCATTATTATTTGACTGGCCTACTGGTCTAGTGGTTAGTGGCCCTGACTGCTATACCGGAGATCGTGGGTTCGAGTCCCACACAAGATAAATGTTTGTGTGATGAGCACGATTATTTGTTCTGTGTCTGGATGTAATTTATGCAGAATATGTATGTATTAAGAATTATATAAGTAAGTTTATCAGTTATCTAGTACTCATAACACAAGCTGTGCATATTTTGGGACTAGATGGCGTTCAGTGATAGTTGTGGAATATTATATTATTATTTCAGCCACATACCTCTCACCAGATAACAATATGTCAACCTACTTAATTACTTTACAAATAAGGATTTGAAAAAAAAAAACAGTTGTTTAAACAACTGATTTGGGACGCTACTTGTGTCGATACTCTTGCACCTTCCCATCTTCTTAACTCGTCGTGCTGGTGCTGCCGCTGCGGCTGCGGAGAACCTCAAGCGGTGAAAATATAATAACCTTGTTGGAAGTTATATTTTCGAACCGTTTGGGGTTGAAACTCTCGGTTCGTAGGGTCTGAGTGCTCACAAGTTGTATAAAGATCTGTCAAAACGTCTAGTTGACACTTCGCGTGACCCAAGGGCTGGCTTTTACCTCGGACAGAGGATAAGCATTGCCATACAGCGTGGCAATGCCGCCAGTCTTTTGGGGGACATTACCAGTCGACAACGATGTGGAAGAGTTTTTTGACGCCGTATTTTAGTTTTAGTTAGTTGTAATTAGATTAGGGTTTTTATTATTATTTATTTTATTTTATTGTTACTATAGTTAGTATTTTTAAATGTAAATAAATAGATTTGATTGACTAAAATAAAGTTGATTGATATGTTGTTTAACACAAAAAATGTATTTCATCAAAGTTTTAATAGACAACAATATAAAAAAAAACCTCATATGCGATAGCAATAAAAACTGTATATTTAATGCAGGTTTCTAAAATAGAGCATTTATATTTAATGAGGCTGTGATTTATACCACGTCATACGTTCAAGTTACTCAGTACAATACAGCAGCTATGTTAGAAAAATTAAAATCATTTTACAACAAAGACAATTCAGATTATTCTAAAGGATACGTCGATCCATTTGAGTTCCATCAGACCTTCTATCAGATATTGGTCATGTTTAAAGTAGCAGACCTCAAAAACAAGAATCCACCATCGTAAGTTGCCTGGAGATTATTGAAGACACATAACTATACACAATAAATAAATAATATTCCACAACTGTCACACAACGCCGTTTAGTTCCAAGCTAAGCAGAGCTTGTGTTATGGGTACTAGACAATTGATAAACATACTTATATATTTTTTCTAAATACATACATATATAGATAAATTACACCCAGACACAGAACAAATGATCGTGCTTATTACACAAACATTTGTCCGGAGTAGGAATGGAATTTATTAAAAAAAAATTATAAATCTGGAATGCTTAGAACATATCCATTTTCTATTTACCCTTTAAGGATATATTTATTCGGAGATGGTGCAGGACCTCTTCGATATCGATATGTGTATTTGTATCACTCATTATTCACGCATTTTTATCACTCATGCACCGTTTCTTTATTCTGCCCTTTCGCGTGTCCACAGAGAAAAGCAGCCAAATATGATTTATTATCTTGAAAAGTAATGTTGAATTTCAGGTACTTTAATCAAAACACGATTCTTTTTCTATTTGCGCTATTGGCAACAATATTAATCTTCATTTCATTCTGTCATGGCCTGGAAACCGCAGACTTACCACATATTACCGAAACTGGAACTTACACAATTGTACTGAGCTATAAAATGCTGATACTATACTGTGCAAGAAAGAACAAACCTCAGTATCACAACTTTTTAAGAGTCCTGCAAAAAGATTTTCAATATATTTGTACGGTGGGAGAAAAATACCGGTAAGTCTTTAATATACATTCACCTACTGATCAGAAAAAATAATATTTCAGTCCATCAACAAAAAAAGAAGAATTAGAAGACCTACTAGTGCATTTACAACGGTTGCATGTCACGTCATTTAAAATTACTGTTAGGACAAGATTTTTAATTTAGTAATAAGTAAATCATTATGCTGCAACTTTTCTACTTTACATTTCAGAGCTCAGTACTTTGAGAATCAACTTAAAACTTGGAAAGTCTGTGTACTCATCTGTATATACAATGTTGGTCTCGCAATAGTGATGAACATATTCGCCTACTTTTCGCTCGTATACTTTTTGGCTACTCATGATGCAGATACAGAAAAGGGTAGACCTCTTTTATTTCCATATTGGATACCTAATGTTGATTTTAGCAAATCCCCGGTTTACGAGGTAGCTTTCATGTTTGCTAATGTTACCGTTGGGCTATACACCTATAATTACACATGTGAGTTGTGATTTATTTATTTCTCTACCATTATCATCATCTCCCTGCAATTATCTTGTAAATGTTACTTGAGGCCAGCACACCTAGTTTCGCTTTTCATTTCATCCTGTAAATCGTCATGTTCTCACTGACTCCGTTTTGTTTCATAACGTGATCCACAAAATCCATCCATGTTAAACTTACTATAAGCAAAATATTAACTACCTATCATCTCTACTGTTATATTTCAGTTATGCTTCAGACCCAAATAGTATGGATCAGGCAGATAACATCGAAAGTAGACATTATAAGATGGAGTCTCCAAGATCTTCTGGTAGATGTGTATCCAACAACAAATAAGGAGAAAAGTGAATATTTCTCTAAGTTGATTGAGACTCGAATGAGAGATATTATTATTCACCATCAATCTATGTATAGGTAGGTAACAAACACACGAGAAGATTTCCAAGGTTAAGCATATCTTGACTTATCGAAATTCCTCCGTATCTAGAAAAGCACGTTAAGATGTTGTACCCTGCTGTCATTTGTAGATCATTGACACTCGTTATGGATAGTCAAAAGTCAGGTAATCTGCCCCCTTAGCCAAGTTTTACCAACAACAACCTTAACCAACAAACGTATCGTTCGCGCCGAACGCCTCGAGTAGGCCATGCCTCCGATTCCTTTGTTCTGACGTCATTTCAATGCTCAGCCACGTGGTCAGAAGAAAGGAATCAGAGACGTGGCCTACTCGAGGCGTTCGGCGCGAACGATACGATTGTAACTTGGCTAGGGGGGCTGACACCAGTCTTTCAAAGGGGTATCGTGTTACCCATGTACTGTTTTCAATTCAAATTTTGATATCCGGCTGCATCTGGTTTGCCTAGAAGCCGAACACAACACATTTTTGGAAAGGTTCGGCAGATCGATTGAATCAATGAACAAGTATTAAAGCATCAAATAAATAATAAATGGTCTATGGTTAATCGTCAAGATGACATATCAAAATTTTCCGTATTTTTCAATTTAAATCCTTTCTTCTTCTTTCCTTTGAAAAACTCATAGGGGGGGTCTGGGATTTGGTACATGTGGAATCCTGGAGGAACGCTAGCCTGATGCTGCCTAAGCTAGCGTACGTGACCCACCACCACACCGCGCCGCTCCTTTGATGACTACTATTCCACCGCGCACGTGATGTTAGTCAGAAAGTAGCAGATTCTAAACTAATTGTGCTCCATTGGTGTAATTGCTGCAAGGCGTTCCGATGTGAGAATAAACAAATAAAGAAATCAAATACCTTTGTCGAGACAAACTCAGTGTATATTTTTCAATTCATCTTTTGTGATAAGTTTCAGTATTCGGAACTTTATGTACTTTATTAAACAAGGTATGAATGTTTGATTTTTCTATATTTTGTTTCAGTTTATTGGAGGATTACGCGATAGTCTATAAGAAGTTATTGATTAGTAGTCCTTTGGTTTGTTTAACTGCTTACTGCCTTGCAGAGGTACTTATACCGCAGTGAAATGTTTATATTTTTTTGTAAACCGTATAATTTTTCTTTACCTACAGTTTAATGTTTTCAGAAACTCGACAATGGCGATTTTCAAGCCATACTTCTGTTACTTTGTCTTGCTATTATTTTCGTTTATTTCATACCAAATTTGATGTGCACCTATCTTTCCATTAAGGTATGGATTAAAAACTGGTTTACATCAATGACATTAGACATAACCGCTGTAGAATAAACAGCTCTGAAAACTGTAGACAGTGATTTTTATAACTTGTTCCTTATTTACATTGTCAGGTCAGTTCGGTTTGTGACGCATGTTGGAACATTCCTTTCTGGAATGCGGGCCCCGTGATACGTCCGTACATGGTTCTCATGATGCAACGCTCGCTGCGACCGTTGCCACTTCAGGCTCCTGGTTTTAAAGATATTTCTATTGAAACTTTTTCTGAAGTAAGTCTAAGAATATTTTGAGAATATCCCAGAAATAAATTAGATTAAGAATAGGAGAATGATGTTAGTGATGTCTCAGAAATAGGAGGTCAAAGAACATAACACTTTTTTTTTTTTTCAGAAAATGACATCTGCATATTCGTACTTCAATATGCTGCGAGCTTAGTTTTTGAAAAGCTTGGAACATTGTCCTCTTGTCTTTGCATCATGTTATCGTGGATCGCCGTAGTGCTTTTTGTCCTATATTAAATTTTCTTTCTTATCATTCCTCACACAATCTATTTATATTTTAAACTTCTCTCTTTTCAGTCACATGCATTCTTTCAATCTTTTTTCCTTTATCACTTGAGCCCAAGAAAAATTATAATAACTATTCTGCAACATGCGAGTGCACTGACTAATAACTAATCAGATGCACAGTACTAAAAAAAATATTGTCTAATATAATAATAAAATGATTCTATAATCGTTGTTTTTCTTATAATCCTTTTTATTTTTATATTAGGGGTAAAAGTATGAAATTGCCGATTTGTACTGAAAAATTGAAATTAGTTTTTTTTTTTTAATTTGAGATATTTATTTATTCAAAATAATTATTATTATTATCTATACATTGCTGCCATCTAATAGGAATGCAATTTATGCCTTTGCGATAGTACTCTGGTGATCTATATTCGATAAACTATGTGAAAGTATTTTGTACTGCTTCCTGAGAAGAAAACTTTTTATCACGTAGAAAGTTGACCAAATCTATATGTTACCTTTATGTTTCAGTTGTTAACTACTAAATTAAAAATAATAACCAAAGACAGCGTGTTTGACAGTTACTGTAGTCATAGTATCTATACTTTTATGATGCAACGTATGACCGCATATCTAGAAAATATCTAGGAACGCACGCATACAAAGTAGGCACGATCTATCAGCTGATAATCTGACATCGGGAAAGGACAATGTAGGTCTACTACATTACTAGTACTAGTAGTAGAGCGTCTCACGTTCCCCCCTCCCCCGCCCACAAGCTTCTTTGCCGGGCAGTAGTGACACTAGTGACGTAGGTAATAAAATAACATAGTCACCCCGGAAAGCGCGTCGCATGCACATGTATTGTTTTTTTTATGCCCGTGCGCACGATGCTGTAATTACACAGGGATTGAGTAGTGATATGGTGATGTGTGTGTGTGTGTTCCTCGGAAGGGGTTAGTGGCGAAGCAGCAAGGCGATTGTACCAACTCTTGTACCCAAGAAGAATGGGAAACTTGGAATAACTTGAACAATGCCCAGTGTCAAGTAGCTATCCAG
Organism: Mythimna pallens; assembly: GCA_961205895.1. NCBI lineage: Eukaryota > Metazoa > Arthropoda > Insecta > Lepidoptera > Noctuidae > Mythimna > Mythimna pallens. The sequence goes on along the minus strand of OY540828.1, from coordinate 22,344,649 downwards.
TCAGTTACCTAATAATGTAGTGATGTCTTATAAGCCGTTTCTAAAAATCGTATGTAACCTATGTAAGAAAACTTGAAAGATGTTAGTTGGTTTAGAAAGATTAGGATTTACTTATCTTAGGTAAGTTTGTACGGAACCCTCAGTGCGCGAGTGCGACAATTGCCTGGTTTTTTAAAAGTAGGAAATCATTAAATAACTGATCAACAAATTCTGACCAAAACCCACCGGTGTTCCTTCGGTTGGCCTTTGCGTTCAAGGGCCATGGTAACTCTCTCAAATAATCTCGCAACCCTGGCAGGCATTGCTTCTGTCGGCCCTCGACACTCATGCTATGCTCTTTGAGGTGTGCGTAGAACACATTGCACCGTCGCGTCCCCCGGGTTTGGTACTTATCATGAATATGTGCCTACGGTGGCTGGGAATCGCCCTATGACTCCCGAGGCGTTTCCTTCGGTAGCCAATAGTACTTACGTATAAGAAGTATGTTATTAGTACATTTTTTTTAGACGATTTTTATAACCTTTTTTTTAAGGTGGCAAATGATCCAATGACTGGAAATATATTATATTATAGTATATTATATATTCACACAACTATCATACAACGCCTTCTAGTCCCAAGCTAAGCAGAGCTTGTGTTATGAGTACTAGAGAACTGATAAACATACTTATATATTTCTAAATACATACATATTATAGATAAATTACACCCAGACACAGAACATATGATTGTGCTCATCACACAAACATTTGTCCTGGGAGGGAATTGAACCCGCGACTTACGGCATAGCAGTCAGGGCCACTACCCACTAGACCAACAGGCCAGTCAAATAAAGTCAGGAAATAGAGTAGGAGTTTGTGTCAGACTTTTACTGACTAAAACCACACCTAAGTTCCTTCTTTGCCTTGCGTCCCAGTTCTCCGGGGTTCCTTTTAACAGTATGCTTTGGTGTTATTGTTCTTCTGTTCCAAATTCTAATCCTAATCTCCACCGCGTTATTACATTACACCAAGCTTCCAACTTCCTTCATTCTTAAGCCATATTCTGACGTCACAGTGCTCAACTCCGCGTTAAGTTTGAGCGCGCAGCATTGCAATATCCGGCTGGGACATGAGTAGTGACGTCACGCGAGGAACGAACGCTTGGTGGCCATATTGATTCGGATCCGGTTATTGTAGTGTATGTATGAAACAGGAGCTCGGTGAGATGACGGGTGGATTTGAGAAATATGGTTAGTTTGTATGCTGTTCTAGGATTCATTTTAATACTAACTGCGGCTTCGCTTGCGTGAAAGTAGTTTGGACCACAGTTTCATCCTTAAGGGGTGAATTTTGGAAAATTTCTTTGGGCGCCGCTGTTATTCCTTATAAATAATACTCGCTGCCGTAGCGCGGATGTAGCGCAGCAGTTTCGCTGCCGTCGCGTGGTACTTTGTGGCTAATTTGAAGGCACCCTTAGTGCTCGCCTACGTCATAAAAGGAAGCCTTGAGAGATATATATATAGACCATAGACCCAGTAGATTCGGCTGTGCGTTGATATATCAGTCAGTCAGTTTCTCCTTTTATAGATATAGATTTTAGGTCGTCAAGTGGATCGCGTTAAGAGCTCGTGGTAGGGCCTCAGGTTTGGTAGTTACTTTCCTTTGTAGGGTTCCGTATCTTGAAAGGAAAAAACGGAATCCTTATAGGATCAGTCTGTTGCCCGTCTGCCTGTATGTCAAGACCCTTAATCTCGTGAACGCGTAGAGGTATCGAGTTGAAATTAAAACCATATACTAAGGTCTGGGGTTCCTAGAAGCTGTGAAAAAATCAAATATCTGAGTTAACGAAAAAAAAGATACGGCCGTTTATGTCGCAAAAAAAGTGTATTTCGACACTTTCAAGGGAATCAAAATTCATAGGGCACTTCCCTTTGATCTAGAATCCTGAAATTTGGCATGAAGCAAGGTCTCATAGCACAAGTATAGGAAAAAATCTGAAAACTTTAAATTTGTAGTTAAGTCACAAAAAAGAAACTCTTTTTGCAATTCGAATAAATCTTCGTAACTCGATTCGGGAATTGAACTGTATTCGTAGGTAAGTTGGTACGGAACCCTCAGTGCGCGAATCCGACTCACACTTGCCTAGTTTTTTTTTTCTTATGCGCGTTTGACTAATTTTATGTGTCACTGATAGGTTGGTTAGTCTTCAAGTCTTTTCAGACTTGTCCAGCTTAGAAAGTTTCAGAAAATTATAGCGGTAGACTTTCTCTTTGAGGAGTGCCTGGAAAAACGTCACGGCGTCTTCACCTACCGCATGACGCAGGTCTTCATCGGCATGGTAAGTTCGGTAGGTTCTTGCACTGGATCGCTTCTGAAAGGAAAACCTAGGGCCCTAGAACGCAAGGCAAAGAAGGAACATAAGAGTGGGTTTTGGCCAATAAAAGTCCAAAGCGGGAAAAGTTATTGGATGATTTCCCACCAAAAAATAAAGTTGTGAAAGTATTCATTTCACAAGGGTGGGACGTGGCAGTGGTAAAAAAGCAGATATAAATTTTATCATGTCTTCCATTATGCACATAAATAAATCGATAAACTATTAAAAGTAGTCCTTGTGTCGTAGTAAGACACGTGTCGGATACTACAGTCTTACATCGTCCGCGCAAACTGGGCACGTGCCGCGCAGTGTGAATACTTTGCTGTGACGGAAAATGTCTTTAGAATATGGCAGTATATTTAGCTTGTGTCACGTCGCAATGCAGCGGGAAATTGTTTTGAGAAAGTCTTTTGTATATATATAAAAGGCGACGTTCTGACTCACTCACCTTGGACCTAGAACATTAAAATTTTGCACTGAGTTTTATTTTATAATGAACACAAAGAATAAAGAAGGGTTTCCTAAAGAGATTGAAACGGGGGAAACCAACTTTCACACAGGCAAAGTCGCTGGCACAAGTTAGTCTTACATAAATTCTCAATATTCTTCTTTTTACGTTTTTTCTTTGTGACTATGCTAGACGTCTGTTTTTGGTGTCATAGACTTCCTGATTTTGTAAGGAACTTTTAAATAATTCGTGTCCAAATTCACAGCTTAAAGCGCTTGGTGTTCGTAAAATAATATTCGAAAACCGTTGCATCTTTATTTCATAGAGGTGACAGAAAAGGGAAAAACATTCAATCAAAAAGACTTTGGAGACTATCTACTCTATCTAGGAATTTAAGGTCTAAGTAGTAATTTAAGGTTATTAAAAAATACACTCTCTTTTAGTTACTAAGTACATGTTCTGCGGCCCCGTAACGTAAGCTAAGGCTATCTTACTAAATGTAGCGCATACGCAATGAGCCGGAGCATGGGCGCGCGCTAAATTGTCTGTCAGTCTGGCGCGACAAATGAAATTTGTGGGAAAATGTACTACTACATAACTTGATAGTGACTGCGAAGGGTGCTCAGTTCATAATTTTTAGGGTTCTCTACCTCAGTTGGGTTAACGGTTAAAAGTAATAATTTTAAATTTTTGTAGATAATTTTACAATCAAATGCTATATTTTTGTTTTAAATAATTTTACAATCACTAAATATTTCAGTCAAACTGCATAGTGGTTTGTTGGCAGACGTAGCTCCCGTATTATTAAATTATTTAAATTGCAAATATTCTCATTATACACAAATATCATATTCAATACGATCCAATCCAATCCAATCCAATCCAATCCAATCCAATCCAATCCAATCCAATCCAATCCAATCCAATCCAATTCATTTATTGATTCAATTAATTCAATTCAATTTAATTAATTCAATTCAATTTAATTAATTCAATGCAATCTATTCCAATTCAAATTCAATTTACATTACAAAATAAATACTTTTATTATACTTTAGGAACCTATGACGCTTAGAAACTGTTTCGTCATTTCATATTTAACTCCCGTTTGGAAATTGATGCATTTTCTATGTCTGCAGGTAGACTGCTGAATATTGTTGGAACTAAACTTTTATCGCATCTTTTTCCATTGGAATTATTACAAGTGGGCACTTTGAACGTACGGATACGTATAGTCGGCCTTATAAAGTTCCCACTGTTGGGGCTCCTCTCTAGGAATAGGGAATGGGCCGTAATCCACCACGCGGGCCCAGTGCGGGTTGGTGGATATCACATATCTTCGAATTTTTGGTTCTAGGACATGCCGGTTTTCTCACGATGTTTTCCTTCACCGTTTTGAGAGCAGTGGTGATGAAATAAATTACACAAACTAATGCGCCTGGCTGGGTTTCAACCGGCGACCTACATTTCGTAAGTCGGAGCCGTTACCACTGGGTCACCACTACTCTAATGTGATCGTATTTAATGTTTAAATTAATTTTGACTGAAACTGTAAAGTAGCTCTTGGTGCATCCCACTCTTAGTTATCTAGTAATGAAGCTGACTATAAAGCTGTATGTACACTACAGGATCCACAGCCCCACAGGTAAATAAACCGATTAAGGGTAATTTGTAACATCGTCTACTCCAGCCCGGCGAGCGCATATAAATCATTGTTTGTGCCTATTATAACAACATTATTTCGTATTAGTGTACAATCTACGTGTTTATTGTGTGAAGGGACTTTTATTTTTCTATTTGCACAAGTAATTTATTAGGTGCCCCGGGGTGTTATTTTTTTATGTTTATATTCTGTTGCGAAGATTTGTAGGGTGATATATTCTGTTTTTGCTTTGGATTTTTTTTGTTGTTGTAATTTGGAAGGATTATGAGTGTGACATTTTTATAAGCGTGTTAACTGTTTTTAATGTTTGTGTATCATAAAGATAAAGTATTTTTTTTTCTTTTGTTTATAGGCTTAAAGTCACTCAAAGGGGCAATGGACAGGGCTGTACCCGGAGTTTCCTTGCGTGATCGGATTAGAAATGACGATATCCGCAGGAGAATCAATGTTACCGATCGAAAGGTATAGTCTGAGGAATTGCCAAACTTGAGTGGCAGTAGACAGGGCACATTGCTTGCAGAATAGATGGTCGATGGGGCAAAACAAGCTTCTGACCAAATACCAGAAAATGCAGCTACGATAGTCCTCCTATAAGGGATCTGGAGAGGGTCGCGGGAATCCGATAGATACAAGACGCACTAGACCTGTCATTGAGGCTACACTTAGAGGAAGCCTATATCTAGTAGTGGACGTCATTCGTTTGAATTGATGATGATGATGTTGAATATTGCTTTTTGAAGACATAAAACCCTTCTTGACACAATCCTCTGTTATACCATTAATTACAGAGGATTGTGTTGATCGTCCCTATGAAAATAATACGCTTTATGTTACTCATAGAGTATAGTATATCTGTTATTATGTATTCCCATACCCTCCCTTTTTACTTTACCATACCCTAGGGGAAATAAAACTGCTTCCCCAATGCCCTTGAAAGAAATACGCATCACACCCAAAACTTTAATTAAACCTTTAGACAAAAGCTTAAAACAGTATCATTAAGTCGTCTCGAAGACAAATTCAAAGGGCGAAGCGCAGTATAATTAATTTGAAATTATATAAAACGTCTTATTGTTCGTTAAGTAAATTTTAAAGAGGAGAATCCCCGTGAGAATTGGCCAGGCCTGATTTAACGGGGTTCGATTTATGTTTTCAGGGCACGCTAGAGGCGCCTACAGGGCATGGTGTAGAGCACAAGTGGGGAGAGAACGAAAGAAAACTTTTATTCGAGTCTCACACAATCGTATGAATTTAAAATACATAACGGACAAATGAAAGAAAAGGAAGTTAATGATAGCATGACGAGTGATAGGGCAGAATGGAAGAAAAAAACATGTTGCGCCGACCCCAAATAAAACGGGACAAGGGCAGGAAGATGACGATGATGATGAACGGACAAATGTAAATAAAATTTGTGCTAGACCAAAAAGGCACATGCTTCGATATTTAAAACGATAAATAACGCAGCGCTGGTATTCTGTTAGGGTCTGCTGAAAAACTGGCCATGTGCAAACCTGACACACACACGAAAAGTTTCGTACTAGAATATTAAAATCGAACAAAGAATGCAAAAAAATCACGTCTCTTGTATGGAGACCCTTCTTAATTTTGAACTTTTTTTAATTTTATTTTTTTTTGTTGTTGCAAAAATAGGAATACAAATTCTGTGATAATTTTAACTCTCTACTCCTTACGGTTTAAGAGACAAAGCCCGCTGACAGACGGACACACAGATAGACGGACCGACAGTGGAGATTTAGTAATAGGGTTCCGTTGGCACTTTTCCTTTTTTTTGTAAATGTTTGTAAAAGGATTATCCTTTATTGTATATCTCCATTATCTTATACCTTGCGCCCCAGTAAGCGACTTAATTGAATTTAGCGATATACGCTCCATTCCGGATTTGGAAAATGCTTGAAAACAACAGGACGTGTATTTAATATAATTTATTATACGAAGATGAAATCAACAACCTCGTTGGTACAAATAGGTAACATAGAGGGAATAATAAGTTCAGTGCTCTTATTATTAGAAAAACCATTTTTTATACAATGCGTTCCAAATAAGAATAGGATCGATTGCCATGTTGTGACGTCACGTCATACTGTCAAATCGAAGAATTAATAGGGTGAGCAAAACAAGAATTTTTTTAAATTTTATTTATTTACAAACTGTGAACGAAAAATGCTTAATCAGAATCCAGTTCTTCAATATTGCTCATCGCTGAGTTTTTCAATTTTGCCCAATTTCTTTCGATTTGACAGTATGACGTGACGTCACAACATGGCAATCGATCCTATTCTTATTTGGAACGCATTGCATATTTATAATGTTTTTTTTTTTATCATCATCATCGTCATCATTTCAGCCGAACAACGTCCACGGCTGGACATAGGCCTCACCCAAGCGTCACCACAACGACCGCTCCTGTGTGCCTCTCATCGATACACCTTTTAGGAGGCCTTCCAACGCTGCGTCTTTTGGATATAATTTTATCATTTTTTTTTTTTTTATCTCATTCCCAAAAATCTAAGAAACTGGAAAATGATTGAAGTATTAATAATAATAATAATAATAATAATAAAAGCCTTTATTCGCTGACCATATTACAGTTTGACTTATACTACTTAAATAAAATCAAAATTCTTAATCTAGTCCTACTTTTTGAAAATACATTTTTTTTTTTTTGCAAAATTTTAGTCAGGTTGTCTTTTGACATAGGCCTCCCCCATTTCCTTCCAGTTATCTCTGTCACGAGCTATCCTCCTCCATCCTTTCGGCAGATCATCCTCCCATCTTTTGGTTTGACGTCCTTTCTGTCTTTTTCCGTTTCTAGGGTACCATTCCATTACGTCCTTCGTCCATTTTTTTCCACTGTTCGTCCTCATTATATGACCAGTCCAATTCCATTTGAGTTTCTTTATTTTCTGTATTACATCTGTTACCTTTGTTCTTTCCCTTATTTTTAGTGTTGTCCACCGGTCCCGTAGTGTTATGTTAAGCATGCTTCGTTCCATGCTGCGTTGACAAACTAAGAGGCTATTGTAGGTTTTACTCGTAGCTGGCCAAGTTTGGCATCCGTAGGTAAGAGATGGGAGGATACATATGTTATATAATTTTTTCTTGATAGACATTGGTATCGTTTCGTTTTTAACAATTTCTTTTAGTGACCAGTACCGCTTCCAAGTGTTGCTTATTCTTCTGTTTATTTCTTTGGAGTGTTGATCTTTTGTTGATATTAGTTGTCCCAAATATATATATTCATCTACATATTCAATGACTTCTTGTCCTATTTCTTTTATTTTATTATTTTATTTGTGTGGGCCCTTGTTTTGCTTATTCTCATGACATGGGGGTCGGGGAGAAGGTATATCAAATACTTTAGATTTTTTTTGTTTCTAATTTACTGCAAAATTATTTTAAATTACTTATTTCTCTGATAACTACTGCTCTTGAATGTTAATGTAAATGTTTAAGTAAGTATAAGAGGGGTCTACTAATTATCTACTAGAATTCTGCTTACGCGACATACCCCTTATCAAACCTTAGGGCCCCCCTTGTCATACGTAAGTAATTTTGTTTTTTTCTAGAATTTTCATTTGTCCCAAACTTACCAGTTTGTTGACGAATACCTACGACTTTATGATTTTTTGTATTACGACTTAAATTACAGATATTAGTTGCACATTCGCTTCGTAATTTTCTACAGATTAGCTAAATTTGTGAAGGTAGCATCCTCAGTCCAGTGCTGCATATATATTATGTGCTGTACATATATATGAATGGATGTCTAACTGTCAACTATGCAGTCAGAAAAGTGTGAGTCTGGAATATGCATTTGTCCCAAGCTGGCAGTATAATTTTAGTCATTACAACTACACGCTTTGCTTTGTCGTTTTCTACATTAGCTAACTTTATGACGGTAATTCTCGGTCTGTTTTCAGTTCTGTACGTCTGCGTAAATAGTCACAAGGATTTTGATCAATCTCATACATTTGGACTTTTTGATAATAGCTACATCTGATACAATATCACTTAGTGTATTCCCAGCAATGCCCAGTAAATTAATTCTCGTTCGAAATTATTTTCTCGTAACAAATAAGGCAACAGGCAAAGTTTGAATGTGTAAGTCGTGCCAGACTTAGATGGCTTCCATGTCTAAGACTTTGTTTAACATATTGTACATCGCCAAGTTTGTAAGCGGAGTTTGATTATAGCATAAGTACGCCATACGTTTTAGCTTCGACGTTCTCTCTTACGGGTGAAAGGTACGAGAATGTAAGTACGAACTTATATAGGTACTTATGAATACGCAATACGCTATCTATGATACTAGAGTTCTTAAACTTTTGTCTTTTATACTGTTTACCAAAGTCGCCGACATAGCCCGAAGAATCGCTAAACTAAAGTGGCAGTCAGCAGGGTATATTGCTCGTAGAACGGATGGTCGATGGGGTCGAAAGGTTCTAGAGTGGCGACCGCGCACCGGAAAACGCAGCGTAGGAAGGCCTCCCGCCAGGTGGACCGACGACCTGGTGAGAGTCGCGGGAGTGCGGTGGATGTGAGATGCACAGGATCGGTCGTTGTGGCGACGCTTGGGGAGGCCTATGTCCAACAGTGGACGTATTTCGGCTGAAATGATGATGATGATATTGTTTTCCAACTAATCCTGAAGATCTAAGAGTAAAGATTCTGGAAGAATACCAAGCAAGGAGTGGAAATGAACAGCCTGAAAGCTCAGAAGCATATCACACCAAGAAAAACTGGAACAGGTTAAATTGCAAAAGTTGTAAAAAGAAGGGCCACACTACCGACACATGTTAGGGTAAGAAGAACAACAGTAATGAAAAAGACAACGGAAAGGCATCGAAAACTCGGCCATATAAACGAAAGAGATTTAAAGAAGGTGGCTAAAGATAACCTTATGTATAGTTTAAACTTAAACGATGTAGACATGGAAACATGTGAAACCTGCATTAAAGGCAAAATGTCCAGGTTACCGTTTATAAGACATAATGATCTGTATACAACCGATCACCTGGAAATAATCCATAGTGATGTTTGTTGACTTTTTGAATGTCATACCCTAACAGGGTCAAAGTACTATGTTACTTTCATAGATGACTATAGTCGCTATTTTCACGTCTATTTTATTAAAAGAAAGAGTGATGTATTCAACGTTTTCAAAGAGTATAAAAATGAAGTTGAGACGTTCCATAATAAAAAGATAAAGGACCTGCAGACTGACAATGGTACAGAATACCGCAACAAGGAATTCTATCATTTTCTCAAATCGCATAGCATCCAAAGAAGGTTGACCACAGTTTACACCCCTCAACAAAATGGGATTAGCGAGAGGAAGAACAGATCCTTACTAGACAAAGCTAGATGTCTGTTAATAGAGGCCAATGCACCTAAAAAGTTCTGGGCGGAAGCAGTAGCAACCGTAAACTACCTTATAAATCGCCGTTCTTCCAAAGCACTGAATAGCGAAACTCCATTCAAGAAATGGTTAGGCCAAATACCATGTGGACATCATATTTACGTGAATGGCAGAAAGACCTTTGTTTTGAAAAATAACAAACGAGGCAAACTGACCCAGAACGCCAAAGAAGGCGTATCCATGGGGTATTCCTTGACCTCAAAGGCTTATAGAGTGTACATACCCGAAGACGATAATATAGTTATAAGCAGGGACATATAAATCGTAGACAAGATGTACTTCAAAGAAGAAAATCAGAACTATGATAAACTTATTAACGAAAAGGAATACTCTCAGATACCTGAAAAGGAAATCAAAGTAAAAAACAATGATAATAAGAATAAGAAGGTACAACAAATAGAAGTTGAAATAATTGAGAACAAACAGAAAGATACATCACAAAATTTCAACGAGCAAGAGGAAGTTTCTTTAGTAGAAGAAATAGAATCTTACGATGACGCTTCAGAGGTTATAGAAATACCTGAAAATAGGAGGCTGCAAAGAGAGAGGCGAGTGGACTAGGGATTTTATACTAGACCAGACTAAAGAAGTCATGTACTCTCGGAGATATCCTATATATCCGATGAGAATAAAGATGATGGATACTGGCATGATGCAATTAAAGCTGAGATTGGAGCACATGTTATGAATGGAACCTGGAAAATAGAGAAGGAAAACAAAAACATCAAATAAGTTGACTACAAAATGGTTCTAAGAAACAAAATAGGACCTAACAACAGTATCACAAAGAAAGCCAGACTAGTAGCCCGGTGTTTCACTCAGCGACCAGGCGTTGACTATAATGAAACATACGCTCCTGTAGCTAAACTGAGTTCGATAAGATCTGTTATTGGAATAGCCATGGAAGAAGGTTTGAATGTAAATATTGAAGGCCTAAATGGCGAATTAGAAGAAAAGATAGTTATAAAGTATCCTGACTATTTAGAGGAATACCTGACTGAAGTCATGGTTGAAGAAAGTAAACAAGAAGATTTAACTTTGTACAACAAAACAATGAGTATGGTAAAAGACAAAAAATAATCCAAAAGAGAAAGTTTGTCACCTCACTAAAGCTTTATACGGACTCAAACAGGCAGGAAGGCAATGGTACAAGAAACTCGACACAGAGTTAAAGAACATTGGTTTCAAAGCATCAGAAGCTGACCCATGTCTATACTTACTAGAGAAAAGAGGAGTTAAAATCTTAATGATTGATAATTGATGTCGACGATATATTAATTGCCCATTCGTGTCCTAAAAAGCTCCAAGAAATAAAAGACCTGTTAAATACGAAATTTCAGTTAAAAGTCTTAGGTACACCTAAATGGCTAATAGGGATAGACGTTACCTATAAGGGAGACGAAATCAAACTGAACTAGGAGAAGTTCATAGAAGATACTCTCAAAAAATTCAAAATGGAAGATTGCAAAGCCACGTCTACACCCATAGAACCAGGTCTTAGACTAGAAAAATGCGCAAGGGATGAAAGCAGTGATCTGCCCTACAAAAATTTGATTGGCACACTCATGTCCTTGGCGGTGGCAACTCGACACGATATAATGTTTGTCATAAGCTATCTCTCCCAGTTTAATGACTGTTACGGAGAGGAGCACTTCAAGTGTGCAAAACGAGTGCTACGATACTTAAAGGGAACAAAAAGCGTTGGTCTTAGATTCCGTAAAACATGCCAAGAATTACATGACATGGCTGACGCAGATTAGGGCGCATGCAAGCTTGACCGAAAGTCTTCTTCGGGCTATTGCTTTAAATATGCTGGAACGGCCATAAGATGGATGTCGAAAAAGCAAAAGTCTGTCGCCTTATCGACTGCCGAAGCAGAGTATGTCGCCTTGACAGAAGCTGCGAAAGAGGCTATTCATTTGAAAAGTCTATTCAAAGATCTTGAGGCCAGTTATGACACCATAAACATATTAAATGACAACCAAGCTGCCCTTAAAATAAGTCAGAACACAATGGTCACTTCCAAGTCAAAACACATTGACTTAAAAATGCATTTCATTCGAAACTGCATAATGGACGGAGCAATAAAGGTCAGTTATCTGCGAACTGAAGATATGGAGGCAGATATCTTAACCAAAGCTCTAGCTGGGCCGCGACTGTTGAAATTGCGGAGCGGCTTAGGAATTTCTTGAACTCCTGATGACCACGACGATGCTGTGTGAGTACTGGCCATCCAGCACTAAGTGACACTGCATGTAATAAAAGGTATGTGAAAAGATCGTGTGTAGGTATTTTATCATTCCCCACCGAGAGTGTCCCCACGTTGTCGTCGTGGTGGGGCTTGCGTGTCTCAATGATCTTGGGGGCTTTGCCGGTAGAGACACTCATGCCGGAAGGTCCCAAGTGAGAGACCAGACCAAGAGGGACACGAGGCGGAGTCCATTATATCGGACTTCCGTGATGTGCGCACCGTCTGGACTTAAACGTGCGTGATTCACTCTAAAAACTTTTGGAGAGTGAGCAAGAGGGCTTTGGTTTGCACCATACTTAGTGGGCTTATCGGGCGGTGTTTGTGATTTACTGCTCGAAGTATTTGGAGCACAAATCAGGGTGACCATGTCGAGATAGCAGCGAGTTTGCCTACTTGGCATTGCTGGTACACTGTGGAGAAGAGCGGGGAGATAGACCCATTATAGAAACAAAAAAAAAAAAAAAAAAAAACTATCGAAAAACGATCTGGGGACCCCACCCCATAAAAAAAGGAAAGCTGTATCCAGCAACAACAATGGAAGCGCATCATAAAGATAAACTACCCCAGGAGGGTACCTACTGCTCCGCAGTAGGAGAATCCCTCACCGAGCGGAGCTCGGTCAGTCCCACGTATTCTGGGGGGGACAATGATCGCTTAAAATCCCAATCGGATTTTTTCCCGTCTTTCAGGGGCGCATTGAGCCAGGGTGGCTCACCTACCGGTGGACAGGAGTCGCTGGGATTTATTTCCAACACGTCCACAGCACCGAATTTTAACGAGCAAGCTACTGCTAGCCTACTCTCTGACAACAGTAGAGAGATTGGCTCGCTAGATGGAGCCAACGCGGCGGTATTGTCGAATTCACCTTCCATGAAGATACAAAAAGTGTCAAAGAGAACGTCAACTCGTGTACAATTTGCGCGCCCGCATACCCCTGTTGCCGATGAGATGGCTAGCGACACCGGCGAGTCGTCCTGTTCGCAAATGTCATACGCCTCTGAGACGTCAACGAGATCGACTCGAGCCCGCACGCGAAAGCGCACGCAGACAAGCAAAAGCAGAGAGTCGATCACAACCAAGAAGAATTCTGTTGTCACTAGCGATGGACAGCAGGGTGGAGACTCAGAACCAGCGAGTCCACCAGCAAAGCAGGCAAAGACCCGGGCAACGGTAAGGCAGGACCTACCGGATTCAGAAATTTTGGCCAAGACGATGCAGGCGCAACCAACAACAGAACTTAATACCTGCATTATGAATAGTCTTAAAACTATAGAGGAGGTTGCAAACGAATCACGCAACCTTAAAGGAAGCTACGTTTACAACCTCAAACTGGCGGCAGTCACTGTACAAGCTGCAGTAGCTGAGTTGGCCTCGCGATCAGCAGTTGAGGTTAATGTTGAGAGATTGGAGACTGAAAACACTGAGTTGAAGGCTCGGCTTACCAGTCTATCAGCGCAGGTTGAGAAGTTGACAGCGCAGGTCAGCCTCTTAAGTCGCCAGGGTGGGCTAACAGATAGCCCTATTGTGGCAACACCATCGATGGGACCAAGTCAGGCCGCTCCTACTCCCGCTCGATCTGACGAGGTAGAGGCTCAGTTTCGGCGTTCTATAGCCCTAGAAATTGGGTTTATGGTAGACGCTAAACTAGCCGCCATAGAGAAGAGGTTGCCTCCTGAAAAGCCCTTGCGGCCGCCACTCGCTGTAGATGCAAGAACAATATCTTTATCAGTTTCAAAGGAGCAGTCAATACCCGATCCGAATCTGATCCCTGATCCCACTGGGAAAAAGAAGAAAAGAAAGGGAAAAGGAAAAAATAAAGTTGTGGATCCAGTAATGGAATTAACCACCGAGTCTGCGGCTACTAAGCAAGCCTCGCAGGTTTTGCGGGATGCGGCAAGTACTAGGACGGAGACCTGGTCTACAGTGGTAGGGAGGAAAGCAAAGAGAGACAAGACTCCTCAATCCATCCCCAAGTCCATCCCTGCAAAGGGGCAAAAGCAGCAAGTGAAATTGCCTAGGGTTCCCACTACAGCAGCTATAACGGTGTCGGTTAGGGAGGGATCTTCCACCAAACTCGGCGAGGTTATAACTGTGATGAGGCAGCGAATCCGTTTAGCTGATTTTGGTATTGACACTGTTGGCCAAAGGAGAGCTGCTAATGGTGGTATGGTGCTTACCATTGCAGGTACCGATTCGTCTACCAAAGCAGACAATCTCGCTAGCCGCATGCGAGAGGTCCTTGCCGAGTTTGATGTCAAAATTTCACGTCCAACCAAGAGAGCTGAGGCAAGGATTATGGATCTTGACGATGCCGTCACAACTGAGGATGTGGCAGCTGCTATCGCCGAAGTAGGAGGCTGTTCATCCGAAGATGTTAAAGTGGGCGAAATTCGTCGATCACATGCTTCTCTGGGACACGTCTGGGTTCGTGGCCCATTGGCGGCAATTAAGAAGTTGGCATCCGATAAGCATATGCGCTTAGGCTGGACGTCAGTGAGGGTTCAAGTTTTGGGAGCACGTCGTATGATGTGTTTCCGTTGCCTTGAACCCGGGCACGTCCGGTGCCAGTGCACTAGTGCAGTTGATCGGAGTACTCAGTGCTATGCCTGTGGCGGAGCCCACAAAGCGAGAGAGTGCACGTCGCCGATCATGCGGTGTCCGTTGTGTGCGGACCAGGGTCTTCCAGCGGATCACAGGCTAGGTGGTAAAAAATGTACTCCACGCAAGACGCGTGTACTTAATCCTGTCGCAATTCAGGGATCGATGCCAACACCACTGGGTGCGGGCACCCCGGAGGAAATGGAAACCTCGCCTTCCCAGCCCTAAAAGTTCTCCAGTGCAACCTGAACCACTGCCGCAATGCACAGAATCTTTTTCTGCAGACTGTTGCGGAGTGGTCGGTTGCTTTGGCGGTGGTAGCGGAGCCATACCGTCTTAGGGATCATCCTCGCTGGTTCCGGGACACTGTGGACTCCGTCGCCATTTATTGGGCTGGTGGAAGAGGTGAGCCTCACTGCTCCCTACTCGATAGGGGCCCTGGATTTGTTGCAGTGGAATGGGGTCCTTTAGCTGTAGTGGGCTGCTATGTGTCTCCTAACATCTCTCTCACCGAATTTAGTGAATATCTGGACAGGGTTGCCAACTGCATTCAGTATAAATGCTTACCTCGTCCGGTGCTCGTCTCGGGTGACTTCAATGCTCACTCCAGAGCTTGGGGAAACACCCGGGACACGTCGAGGGGACATGCAGTACAAGACTGGGCGGCATTGCTTGACCTCCAACTTTTAAATCGGGGATCCGTATCCACATGCGTTCGGTGGCAGGGGGAGTCAATTGTGGATCTCTCATGGGCAACTCCTTCTGTTGCTCGTATGGTGTCGGATTGGAGGGTAGCGGAGGAGATGGTCACACTTTCCGACCATCGCCACATTGTATTTGATGTGACATTGCGCCCCTCAAATGAACTAAGCCGTCCAGTCCAGTCCAGTCCACCGGCACGACGTTGGGCCCTCAAGCGGCTCGATCGAGATATGCTCATTGCTGCTTCCAACGTCGTGGCATGGTCAGAGGATGATCGTTCCCAGGGGATCTCGCCCGATCCAGAAGAAGAGGCAGCTTGGTTCCGGGACAAGATGACGTCGATTTGTGACGCTTCCATGCCCCGGGTCAGATGCGTTCAACGTCCTGGGGCAGTTTACTGGTGGTCGGAAGACATTGCGCAGCTACGAGTTTTCTGTCTTAGGTCCCGACGCCAGTACCAGCGCACTCGACGCAGAAGGGAGCCAAGAGCTACAGACGAAGAGATTACCAGAACCTACAGAGCGTACCGGGAGGCCACTATGAAACTTCAGCACGCCATCGCGGATGCTAGGTCAAAGTCTTGGGGAGAACTTCTTAAGGGGCTGGACAGGAATCCATGGGGAAAACCATATAAATTGGTTATGGCCAAATTGCGTCCTTGGGTTCCCCCCATCACGGAAACTATGGACCCAGCTCTACTGGAAAGAGTCGTAAGCACGCTCTTCCCAGTAGCTAGAGACAGCCCCTCATCAGTTCGGTCATCCCCGGACTGGTCTGACGAGATGGAGGTGACTGAAGGCGAGCTTGAAAGGGCCATAAGACGAATGGGAGCTCGTAACACAGCGCCAGGCCCTGATGGTATACCTGGCCGTGCGTGGGTTCTGGCTCTGGCTTCTTTGGGGGATCGCTTAAGACGGCTGTTCAACGACTGTCTTCGTGCAGGCGTGTTCCCTTCGGATTGGAAGGAGGCCGGTTTGGTATTATTGAGGAAAGCAGGCAGAGATTCGGAGTCTCCCTCCGCATACCGTCCCATTTGCCTGCTCAACGAGGTTTCTAAGCTATTCGAAAGAATAATTGCCGAAAGACTCGTTGGGCACCTGTCGCGGGTTGGTCCCGATCTTGCCGATTGCCAGTATGGTTTCCGGCACCAGCGTTCTACAGTGGATGCAATCCTACGCGTCCGCTTGTTGTCGGAACAGGCAGTGTCTCGGGGTGGGGTATCGTTGGCGGTAAGTTTGGATATCGTCAATGCTTTTAACTCGCTGCCCTGGGATGCAATAAGGGCGGCACTAGAACATCATAGAGTACCCGCTTACCTGCAGTGCATAATCGGGGATTATCTACGCGACAGGCACATTCGCTACGTGGGCCGCGACGGTTGCGTTCATCGGAGGGAGATTACGTGTGGGGTTCCGCAGGGGTCGGTTTTGGGTCCCCCCTTGTGGAATCTTGCATATGACGCAGTCCTGCGCGTCGAGCTCCCCGCTGGCGTTAATATTGTCTGTTATGCAGACGATACTCTGGTGTTGGCCAGCGGTGACACCTTCGATGAGACGATCAGGCTTTGTGAGCTCGGGGTTGCAAGAGTCGTGGCCTCAATTCGTGAGCTGGGTCTAGAAATAGCACCTCATAAAACTGAGGCGCTATGGTTCCATAAATTGCCAAGGAGTAGAGAACCACCCAGCTCGTCAGTGACTGTAGGAGATGCGCAAGTCCAGGTGAGTCAGTACATTAAGTACCTTGGCTTAACCTTGGACAGCCGGTGGGGCTTCGAAGAGCATTTTGAACGCCTGGTCCCTCGCGTTGGAAAGGCTGTGGGTGCTCTGCACAGATTGCTGCCCAATCTAGGAGGGCCTCGGGAAGAAGTTCGTCGCCTCTATGCGGGTGTCGTGCGATCGATGGTCCTTTATGGGGCGCCTGTTTGGTCAAATAGACTATCAGGTGTCCGTCGCTGCAGGGCTAAAATCAATAGTCTGCAGCGTAGAATGGCCATTCGCATCGCACGTGGTTACCGAACGGTATCCTTTGAGGCGGCAACGCTCTTGGCACGCTTTCCACCATTAGACATCCTGGCAGATATGGACGCGAGGGTCTATAGCCAGATTCGCGACATACGCCAAAGTGGCAATAGCGTGCCAGGGATCGTAATAGTAAGGCTGAGGCGGCAGGAACGGCGACACGCGCTCGAGAGGTGGCGCGAGTGGCTACAGCAGCCGCAATTCTCGCGTAAGCGCGTTGTCGAAGCCGTCCTGCCACACTTCGAAGCCTGGCTGAAAAGAGGAGAGCGCATCTCCTATAGGCTAACTCAGGTACTGACCGGGCACGGTTGCTTCGGTGAGTACCTGAATAGGATTGGACGAGAAGCCACGGCAAATTGCCACCATTGCGGAAGTGACCTTGACACTGCACAGCACACGCTCGAAGAGTGCCCTGCGTGGGCCTCTGAGCGGCAGGTTTTGGTTGCCAAGATCGGGCGGGATCTGTCTCTGCCAGCAGTAGTGAGGGCTATGCTGGCGGAGACAGATAATTGGAGAGAAATGGCGTCCTTCTGCGAGACCGTAATGGTCCAGAAGGAGGCCGCTGAGCGGGATCGTGAGAGGACCGATCCCACTCGTAGAAGGAGACGTCAGAGGGCCAACCGCCTCGACGCCTAAAACGCTGAAACCCCGCTTGCAACATTTAAGGCAGGTGGGACTCCGAGGTCACGGGCTCTCAGAGTGGGGACTCTGTCCGCCCACCAAGTGACTTCAGGAAAGACGGTGGCACAGTGATCACGTGCCACCGTGCACAACGAGGTAAGGGGAGACTTCTCATAGTCTCCTCAGGGATGTGCCTTAACAGGCGTTGTACAGAGGGGGTTCCGGGGTGGTCTTTTAAGAGGTCACGGGGCCCTCTTCCATGTGCGGATGGTGATCACCGGGGTGGTTTTAGTGAGGTAAAAATCCCACACTCCCTGGTCTTTTCCCCAAAATTCCAGGCGCCTTTTGAAGGTTTCCCCCCGAAAACAAAAAAAAAAAAAAAAAAAGGTATTTTATCATTAAAAAATCCCTCACATGTGCCACTATATTTTAAGCATAAACAGTTATTAGGTAGTTCTCGGTACTTTCTCGAAACAAAAAATTGTATTGTTTGTTATTTGTTCCAGGTCAGGACGTGTTATGTATCTGAATTTACAGGTTTGTGAACGCTTCTACTTACGATACAGGAGAAATCCCTACTGTGAAGTAAAGTTATTTAAAAATAAAAATAAATAATATCAAACAATTTGTTGTAATTCGCTTACTGTGTCATCATAAAAACTATAAATTTTGCTAACTCCAAAATATGTTATTAAAATATCCATTATTTATATTTAATATACGAAAATGATACAATTTAGATTTAATTATGATAAGAATAAACACATTAAAATAATTGAAATGTTTATAGTATCACTGATTCGCTGGAATAGTTTCATTCAATTATATTCGAAGCCCATAAACCACAAGCTTTAGTTATTTGTGATAGAAATTAATTATCTTAACAGTTTGATCGTTTGTTTTCATAATCAAATAGTTGAATTTATCCGTTTTAATTTGTATTTGAATTTGAATGAGGCTCTTTGTGTAATGCCCTCGGGTCCCTATAGAAATGTTCTTTTTTTAAATCAAAAGAGTGCTTTATTTTTTAATTTACAGTCCAAAATTAGACCTTTCTCGTTTCGAAAAATATTGCAGCTTTTAAAATGTGATTTGGCACTATAAATCACTACTCTATATACTGTTTGTGATACTGTGTACGCATGTACAGAAGGTGGATATTGGAACTGAGTTCAGAAGCAGAGTTTCTAGGTTTGTAGGAATCAAAACCGAAGAGGGGAAGGCAGAACTGTCAAATGAAACACTAAAAAAACTAATCAAAAACTCCATGTATAAGAGCTATATTTGACCGGGACACCATGGCGGCGCGACCAGTCGCAGCTACCAACAAAATATAAACAGCTCTATAGAGAACTGGTGTCCGTGTGGTTGCGCGACCAATTTGGCGGCGGGACCGGCTCGGACGCATGCCTTTAAGGTCCATTTTGATACTGTTTCAGTGTGATGTAGCGACTCTGGTGTCAGTATGGTGTCTAGTTTGGTAGCTTACGGACACCATACGGCGCAGCTGGTCACTCTGCCACGGTGTACCGGTAAAACATAGCCGTAAATGAAGAGCGAACTCACAACATTATAAACACGAAACAAAAGAACAAGTGAAAGTGAAATCGACGGAAGGCACGGAAGGATCCCGAGGTTCCCCGCGATACAAGAATGAACTTGTTGGTATCTCAGATATAAGTTCCAATTATAATTTATCGGAACCGAAATCGAAATCGAAGGTTCAATATATTGTATATGAAGTCCCGAACTTTCGGAATCGGGATTGATTATGCTTACCAACCAGACTTTCGGAATCGGGATATACGAATATGATATAAAAATAATTGAATTATTTTATTGGAGTTTTTGAAGTACTGAAATATTGTGCTATGAATTTATCTTCATAACCACCAGATCCCAGGACCCTACAGTTCAGTGGAGCGACAGGGAGTGTCAGACTTTTAACGACTTAAACCCATCCGTGTTCCTTCAATTGCTTTTTGCGTTAAAGGGCCATATTGCCCAAGTCGTCGACGGCGTGTACTGTTCTACGCGCGCCTCAAGGAGATGTCAGCAAACCGTAGGGGTACAACAGGGTAAGTCAAGCTATTGGGGCCAAGGGTCTGCTTCTGAAAGGAAGACTCGGCCCTGGTATGAAAGGCAATGAAGGAACAGGAGTGGGTTTTTAATCAGTAAAAGTCTGACACAAAAGAGCGGGGGATGTCATTGGATGATTTTTCCACAGAAAAAATGAGCTATGTTGACTCATTCGATCAATCTCGTAGCCTTGGCAGGTATATCATCACTTGGGCTATTCAACTTAGTCGATACCATAATTAAACACGAAGTTATCAACTTTATTAATCTAAACCTACTACTCACCTCTATAAACAAGCAATATTTGTAAAGTTAGTTCCATAAAACCCATCATATAGTTACTTGTATCAATAGAGATCACCATCTTAATCCTGTAGCGATAACATTGTATCAGGCCGCTAGTAAGGGTTAACTGTAAGGCAGTTATACTACAGTTAAGCCCTGCTAACTGTTCAACCAATGGTTATGGCGGGTCAGCGTCGTTAAGTATTTACGAGTCTTGTCCAATCACTGGGTGACATTCTAGTCGTATTGTGGACATTGTATTGTTTCGACTTTATGAGGGTAAAGTAATTGTTTAGTGTGGTAGTGGATGGTAGTTATATGATTTAATGACCAGCCCTCGGGTTATTGATTTTTGAATTGTGTTTAGTGATAAGCGCCTTGTAGAATTTCTAAGCTTTATTTTTAGGGTTCCGTAACTCAAAAGGAAAAAACGGAACCCTTATAGGATCACTTTGTTGTCCGTCCGTCTGTCTGTGTGTCAAGAACCTTTATCTCGGGAACGCGTGGAGGTATTGTGTTGAAATTAAAATCATATATTCAAGTCTGCGGTCCTTCATAGCTGTGAAAAAATCAAATTTGGAAGTTAACGAACAAAAAGATACGGCGGTTTATGTTGCAAAAAACGTATATTTCGACACTCGCAAGGGAATCGAAATTCATAGGGTACTTCCCGTTTTCCTAGAATCCTGAAATTTGGCATGAAGCAAGGTCTCCTAGCATAAATATATGAAAAAATTAGAAAACTGTAAATTTATAATTACGTCACAAAAAAAACTTTTTGATTCGTAAAAATCTTTGATACTCGATTCAGAAATTGAAATGTTTTCATAGGTAAGTTTGTACGGAACCCTCAGTGCGCGAGTCCGACTCGCACTTGCCAGATTTTTTTTGTTATAGTTTCTAGTTTCTGTCAGTTGCTTTGCTGGCGTGAAAGTATAGTATAGTAGGTATATCACTCAGTGATAATATTCTACCGGTGAAAGAATGATTAAAACCGGCCCAATAGTCGTAGGTTGTAGTTTGTCTTTTTTTTTTGTGATATAATCAAGTGCCTGACCGCGGTCCCACCTGATGGTAAGCAGTGATGTAATCGTTGATCGTGAAGCGCACTAGTTTATTAAGAGCCTATTCAGTCTAGCCAAATTTACCAATGTAAACAGTTGAATTCCTAAATGGAGTCTTGCAGATTTTTCCGAATCGCAAATTTTTTTTTTTCAAATCTGATCTTGATGCTGTGAAAATTAAACATCTAAGTGAACGTAAAAAAAAGATACGGTCGTTTATGTCGCAAAAAACGTAAATTTCGACACTCTCAAAAGGGAATCAAAATTCATAGGCTAACTAATCGTTGACCCAGAATCCTGAAATTTGGCATAAAGTAAGGTCTTATAGCTTAGATATAGGAATAAAACTGAAAACAGTATTTTTTTTATTACACCTAAAACATTTGATGTTGAGATTTGAGATATCTTTAATTTCCTTAATTACTTATATATGAACAATTTAAAACTCCGACAAACAGATAAGGTTTTTTTAGGTGGGAAAATCATCTAATGACATTTCACGCCCTTGGGCGGTGCGTGAAGGAATGTCAGACTTTTACTGACTAAAAACCCACACCTGTTCCTTCGTTGCCTTTCATACCAGGACCGAGTCTTCCCTTCAGAAGCAAACCCTTAGCCCCAGTAGGCATCGACCCTGCTGGGCCCCTACAGTTTGCTGACATTTCCTTAAGGCAACAGATAAGGTGTAGGTAACTCTAAAGGGCGGTGTTGTGTTTACTCGGTTGTAAATAGCTAGATTGGGCCTTGAAGATGACCTAGGAATAAACTTTGTGTTGTTCAGTCAACTCTTTTTGGACTTTGATGTTAGATTAATTATCAAATCGTTGGCTTCAGAACCTACTCGCAGCATAAAACAAAGTAGTTTTACTAAGAAATCTTGACTCAAAAGGTATCTTTTTAACCAGGAAAATAGTTTAATCGAATCACTGAAAGGGGTTGAACAGGTGACTTTTAAACGTCTACTTGACTTTCACTTGACGTATTAGACAAACTTATACGTTACGCGGAGGCAAAACTAAGGGTGTTTTTAATATCGTGCGGATTTCATAATGCATATTCCACGCATTACAATAAATACTTGTATGAAATGGACATTTGGGGAGGTTACGCGTGCGGAACAATCCCGCATGCGTGATCAAAACCGCACGATATTAAAAACGCTTTAAGTCAGGTATCTTGCAGAAAAGCATATAGTTACTGCAAAGCTCCACAAATTATCACACTAATATGATAAATGCGAAAGTTTTTAAGTGTGTGTTTTTGTTCTTTTACGCTTACAGGGCTGAACGAATTTGGGTGAAATTTAGTACACGGGTATACAATGTCCTGGAATAGTATGTAGGACATTTTATCCTGGGAGTATGTTTCTTTGGGACAAGAGTTACCCCAGTCCTGGAACGCAAAAGTTAACTGAAGAAACACAGGTGGGTTTTAGTCTGTAAAAGTACAAAATAGATAGGTACAGAAGTCAATCTCATATGTGTACTACACTTTTCTGCCTAAGCTCGGAGTTCGCGCTAGGGTCGGCGCCGCTTCGTCCGAGCGCGCTCGAGTGCGGTAATGAATACCTAATATAAATTGTAAAAATATTACATGGCCACAAAGTCATGTTCGCTTTCTTTCTCGGTTGGTGACTAGTGAGGTATTTACTTAACAGTTCTGTGTTACGTTAAAACAAATCATCAAAATACAAGCAAATACCTACTTACCTCTCTGAAACAATTGGTAGCTTAAAAAACGATAATTTACCAATTAATGTTGAATTTAAACAACTGTACACTGAAAAGTTATAACTTTTATTTTTGTTGCTCCATTATTGCACAAAAAAGTTCACAGACGCGTGTCTCAAACGGATGGCACTCGCGCTCGCACTGGTTCCAACCGGGCTGAGATATCGTGTCCGTGAGCGGTGTCTCTGTGTGCGTTGCTCGAGCGTGCTTTGTATGTAGATTGACTTCTGTACCTATCTATTTTGTAGTAAAAGTCTGAGTATGATTTCTCTCTCAAAAATAAAGGAAGATATATTAGTGCGCAAGCGTGTGCTTGCACAGTGTGTTCACATTGTTCCCCGTGTGTTGTTCACTGTGTCATAGTCCGATGACATTGCAGTCAAGGAACAGTAACCAGTTCCATCGGGACCGGCCACCCAACAGGCCACCACACGACAGGGGAGGATACATCGTCAGCATATACGAGATTTCGTATATCCTTGAAATTCTTGGCGTACAATGTGTTAAAAGTAAACCTAATAGTACTTTTTAACCGACCAAGGAACTGAACCCAGAATCCCACGCGCGACTGCAAGACAAACGAGGCAGTTCAATATGTAGAATGTATTGATCTTAAGAACTTCATAACAGTTCCAAGTGAACAGATATTGACCATTAAATATCTTAATCTTAGTATAACTATAACAGTATCGTTATTTTAAAGGGATCTTAATAAACCTTAAACTACAGTTAACGAGAGTTTAGCGGCACTTACGTTAGGGGTTCCGTATCGTAAGTTTGTTAAATATTATAGTTGTTACGACACCGTGTTTAAATCAAAAGGGATTAGCTTAATATCAATTTAAAATAAAGAGGCCATGTATAATCTGTATCCAGCCAGGGCTGTGTGCGTGATGGTTTGAAAGAGTCTGAAGCTGATAGAGCCTAGCACCAGCAATCTCGCTCCAACCTAGAGCGAGAGGTGATTTTGATGATTTCGCGAGACCGTTAAAGTGGCTTTATCATCTGGAATAACATAGTAGCAGCAAGGAATCTATAATTATGTCCGATTGATGCCGATGACCTTGCCCCCATTATGTGCCAGTTAACCATTTTTTTTAATCGCGCGGGTATGCGATGATGACGCTTAATTATCGTTATGTACACACAGGTGTACGTAATTTATTCGGCCGTAAACGTTGGTCTCTATATCTTCGTTTTACCTAGAAAAATCCAGAAAAAGATTTTATTAATCTATCCACTCTCGTCTTAAATACCTCTAGATTTTAGTAAGACATCAAAAATACTTTTCCCGGTCTGGGTGGAGTGAGAGAGAGTGACAAACTTCTACTTACTGAAACCCACCTGTGTTCCTACAGTTGCCCTTTACATCCCACGGCAAGGTGAGTCTTTCCAACAGTCCAGAAACCTGCCGGGTATTGGCCCTGGAACACAACGTTCCGTCGTCCTTGGATGCAAGGGAATGATCAGTATAAAGGCCTACGCAGGCCGGGACGGCATAGCCCCGTCCCTTGCTCGAGCCAGCCCGCGTCTCTGAGCCGTAGTTTCAAAATTCCCCGATAATAATAATAAAATCTTTGTTCGATCCAGCCCGTCCCTTGCTGCTCCCCCCCCCCCAGCGACGCCCTAAGCCGAGGTCCGTACCCCACAGGGGGTGCCCTTAGCGTGTAATCGCTTAGTTTTTGTAGTTTTTAAGTTTAGTTAAGTAAGCCCTGGCTGGAGGCTTTGATTCTTGAATCGAGGCCGCCACAGGCTAGTCCGGTTAAGCAGCCGACAACCTCCTAGGTTGACATGCGAGAGGCCACACACAAAAAAAAAAGGACGGCATAGCAAAGGATTTTGTCGCCAGTCAGCGCACACTAGCCACTTAGATACTGAAAGAAAGAAAGAAAAAACGTTTATTCGTACCTCACACATACAGTAAAATTAAAAAAAAAAACATACATACTGCGGCATTCCAGTGCCTTGGCATGGCATGCCGTGTCACTTCGAAGTTTGCCACGGCAGCTTCTACTGCCCGATACATTTTTATGTCATAAGTAGCGTTTGATAGTGTTGGCGGGCGCTGGCGTCCTTCGGCATGCCGTCGCCTACCGCAACGCGCTAGGCATCCTACCGTGGGAGCCCGTGACGCGTCTTTCAATACTGTGTGATCAGTCATCATCACATCCTGTCATCAATCCGACTGCCAAATGTATAGGATACCTACAGCAATCCATTTTAACGACTATTACAACAGACATTTGTGCCCAATTTTGGCAGAGAATGCATTGCTTGTCGGTGTAGCTAAATTGTTATTGGTATATAGCAGCTCGCACTGGTAAGACAACGGGCTTTTAAGCCAGTTACATAAAGTTCGAGTAGTCATTATATTATATAAAAGAAAGAAAAGTTTATACAAAATTATCTGAGAAGTAGTTGTCGGGAACTTAATCGAGAACTTAACCAAAATACCTACAAGCCTAGTCTGGCAGTTCATGTTAATTAGGCCCCATTTTATTGTAATGTAACAATATGTTAATTAAGAGCACAGACAAATTGTGTAATAAGTTATTATTATTTAAAAAAAAACATGAGCAATAGTGGCTGTTTTATTTATTAGCAAATTGATTCCTAGTAGATCATCATCATCATCATCATACAGCTAAAATAGGTCCACTGTTATTATAGGCCTCCCCCAAGGTGATCACAACGAACGGTCCTGTGCCTCTCACATTCAACTGTATTCGTAACTTTGGTTCCCCTGCGAATATCTTCATTCCTGAAGCAAACACGCAAGGAAACTCATCCGAGCATAGCCCTTTCCATTGCCCTTTGGGTGACTTTAAGTTTTTTGATGAATTCCGTTGTGACCGACCACTTTTCAGAGCCACATGTCATCACTGACAACACATGAAGCTTGGACTTTCATCATGAGACACTGTATTATATTGGATGAGAAAATACTAAACAGCTTCCCGGACGTTTCCCAGCTGAGTCGTATTCAACAGTTGACCTCTTTCTCGAAATTAGATCTACTTACTCAACTGCCCCCCTAGCCAAAGTTACAATCTTATCGTTCGCGCCGAACGCCTCGAGTAGGCCACGCTTCCGATTCCTTTGTTCTGACCACGACAATCGGAGGCGTGGCCTACTCGAGGCGTTCGGCGCGAACGATACGATTGTAACTTGGCTAGGGGGGCTGGACTTATAATATGAGTGTAATTATATTTAGCCTATATTGTTGCACTGCTGGGTAAAGGCCTCCCTCCATTCTTTCGATTGTTTTCGACTCTGAACCACTTCTCGCCATAACTTTATCTAAATAAAAATACTAAACCCAATAACGGTAATTCAATTTGGCTGTGGATCAAACCGCGAGCCCGTATTGTGGATTGACGTGTCATGTTCTGCAATATGCAGTCACGTGCGGTGGCGTCACGCCGCAGAACTCACTCTGCGTGCCATGCGGGGACTCCATCATAGCCATTGTAATGTAGATCATAGAGTATAGATAGCAATTTGATATGAGTAGTAGGACAACAATAAGTGAGAACAAGTAAGTGAGTAAGTAATAATTTATTGCGCTTTTAAGTAATATTAGTGATGAAACATCAAAAATGAGAGTAAGTTCATGCAGTGGTGACAACCAGGCGTTACTTCTGCACAAATTCGGTGCAGGAACCTCCCGAACTGACCATGTCCGGTGAAAACCTGCGTCATGCGGAAGGTGAGGACGCCGTGAGGTCTTTCCAGTCAAAGAGGGGACTTACCACCATAATTATGGCGTGCCCAGCACTGGGTTGCGACAGTCGCTGTCGCCATTTTACCATGAGATCTCGCCGGAATTCTGTCTGCCATGCAGTGATTTGTCGCCCCGGCGTTGCATCTCCACGCGCAAATCGTGCATGTGTGCAGATCTCATCGTGACAGGCCAGCAAGGAGGCTCGCCGCTTCGCAGGAAACCGTGTGGTATCTCCGCACCATTCGGATGGCCATGACACTCTGGTATGCGTTCAGCTTGGCCGCCGGTCGCTTTCGTAGCGGTGGCGCCCATACCAACCAATTCTGCTTGCTATACTGTTGAAAGGCTTGTTGGTGTAGTGGTTGCAAGAGCTACTGCTAAACTTAAAGTGCTTTTTTTGGGGTAGCAAATCATCAAACAACTTCTCCCGCTCTGTATGAGAGGGAGTGTCAGACTTTTATTGATCAAAACCTACCCGTATTATTTTGGTTGCCATTTGCGTTTCAGAGTCTAGGGTTATAAAGCTCCACTTAAACTTCATGTACAGTAGTGGTACATAGGCGGACCTCATGCAACAAGGCATTCTCTACCAGTCAACCTTTTTTTTATATTGTTAACTTTTTTCCTTACATTTTAGAGATTAATCTTTTTGAGGTCGTCTCGAGCCCTATATTTTGACAACTTACAAAAGTGTCACAAAAAAAATTGAAAATACTTATTTCGGCACCAAAATATACAATTTTAATGTATTCAGTGTCACTAAAAAAACTTAAGACAAATCCAACGACACCTTTCAAGCTAAAATGTATGAGTTACAAGCCGTTTAGGTTTTAGGGTGTACAAAGAAATATGACGTAAAAGAAAAAACATAACCCACCTTCTGGCGCAGTCGGGTAAAAACAGCTACTTTTATATTATTAAAATACATGGTTTCTATGTCGATGTTATAGAGCAATTTTTTTTCAGAGTTTAACTTTTACTGAAGTTAGTTAAAAGTATATGACAGCGTTTATCTAAAGCTCAGGTGTGGAGACTCAAAAAAAAAAGAAGTAGAAAAGCGAACTCGAAATCATAAATCACGCCGAAAAGTTCTACTGACGAACGTCATCCCCATAATGAAGAAACCCCTGCTGTTGACATTAAAAATTACATAAAAACTTTGTTCAGAATGCGTTGGCCATCGCAGTGTGACATTTATTTAATTAACACAGAAAGACACCTGGGGCTTATCTTGACGAGTTAAAATGTCAGGCGTGCAAGCGAGATAGAGTGATGGAACTATACACCCTATATAGCTCCATCCTTTTCCAACAGTTCAGTGTAGGTCGTCAAATGGATTGCGTTTAGAGCTCATTGTAGGGACTCTGCTATCTGAGGCTCTAAAATAGGGACGGAAATTTTACCTGTGTCGACACTCTTGCGCCATCCCATCTTCATAACTCATCGAGCTGTGCTGGTGCTGCCGCTGCGGCTTCGGAGAATCACAAGCGGCCTAAATATAACAACCTCGTCTGCAGTTATATTTTTGAGCCGTTTGGGGATGAAACTCGTTTGCCGTGGGGTCCGAGCGCTCATTCGATTTTTAAAGAACTATCCAAACGCTTAATGGCACTTCGCGTGACCCAAGGGCTGGCTTTTACCTCGGTAAAAGATTAAGTATTGCCACATTGTATTGTATATACAACGTGGCAATGCCGCCAGCCTTTTGTGCACACTTCCAGTCGACAGCGATGCGGAGGAGTTTTATGACGCCATATTTTAGTTAGGAGTAGCCTTTAGTGTATATAATATATAGTTTTAATTAGTTAAGTGTTTTTGAAATGTAATAAAGTGGTTATATATTGTATAGTAAAATAAAGTAACCCCATATGTTTTGTCCTTCTCTGTCAAATCCATCCAAAGGTTGTAAAATTGCTTTTAGCGATAAGACTGGCCATTGTTACACCCCATTAATTTTAAGCTCCTACTGTACAATAAAGAGTATATTATCCATCTATCTTTTAACAGAATGTCTGACAGAATATGACTTTCTGGAAGTCTACGGTCTCTTGAAGGTTTCTTGGTCATGCAATGGGTGGCGTTCAAGTGAACACGTACAACTGTAACATTTAAGATATTAATAAACTAGTGCGATTCACCATCAACGACTACATCACTGCTTACTATCAGGTAGGATCGTAGTTAAGCACTAGTTTATATAATTAAAAAAAAGTTTTCAGTGGAAAATCATCAATTGTCCCGATATGAATGGGACGAGAGGGAGTATGAAACTTTTAATGACTAACATCTGTATTCCTTCAGTTACCCTTTATTTATTTATTTAATGTAATTATACTCAGCACTTACAGTGTGCACTGACACGTGCATAGTCAATAATGTTTGTTTTTCTAGCCCTCACTGTCCCACTGCTGGGCAAAGGCCTCCCCTAAGTCCATGCAGACGCTCTTCTCTCATGCCGTCCCAAACCAGTCCTCGCGATACGCGTCTAGATGATAACCTATATTATTATTAAAAACTAGCTGACCCGGTGAACTTTGTACCGCCTAATAGTAAGGATAACGCCATCTACTGGCATTACCGGAACAGCTTAATTCATTTTATAATGACATTTTAATTAGAGTTGGCGTTGTATTCGGTTTTTTTTTGTTTTTTCCATTTTTTCTCACTTTAAACCTTCACTGGACTATCAAGAATATTTCAAAACCAAATTTAGCCAAATCGGTCCTGCCGTTCTCGAGTTTTTAGTGTCGCTAAAACTAAAGAGAACAGCTATTCATTTTTATATATATCGGCGCAAGAACGTTATTTGAAGCACCTCGTCAATGTGATGTTATCCATAAGATGTAGTTACATCAGCGAATATTTAGATTTAGAGTTGATTAACATTATGATCACGAAGTAATTGTTTAAAAACACAAATAACGTTATTGTTATTTATTTTTTGTTGTTAATTTTTATAATTGCATGGTTCAATTAATTATCTTTTTTTTAACAATTCTAAAAGATTACAAAATTAATTATTTATCAAGTTTAAATCATAACCTCAAAAATCGAACGTGTGCGTCGAGCACGTGGTCGGTCTGCATAAATACAGTTGACGGCCTCAGAGCGGCTCAGTTGCGCACGAGCCGTCGGAAGGAACACATCTCTGTGAGTCATAACTATATTGTTGTATTTAAACTGATTGTAACGTCACTGAATAAAAGTTATTCAAAGTGTACTAAGTGTTTTCATTGGAAGAAGATGGAAAATAATCAGGAATGTGACGTCAGTAATCCTGACGTCACCTTTTTTAAAAACAACCATGGTGCTGACCATCCGTCATATATAAAGATTACAATTAGAATTTGATTACCAAAAATAAACAGCAGTATAAAATGAACAATAATATAATAAAAGTAGTTTTGATGAGGTAATGAAAATTACCGATAAAACATGTAATTATCATTACTTCATAACGTTTACAGTTTTTTTCCTTTGCGGTCCAGGGCCACAGTTATAACTCTCTTGAACAATCCCGCAACGCTGGCAGGCATCGGCCCGAAAGTTTAACACTTAAGGAGTTAGGAAAAGTACTTGCTAAGCAGTTTCTCAAGCAACATAATGTCCATAATACTATAAAGAACCACCACCATAAAAACTCACATCGAAGCCAAACTCCTATAATTCGTTTGGTAATGTAATAAAAAGGTAATCACAATCGTTTATGGAGTGTGGAGGTAGCTGAGTCGATGATCAGACATCGGCTCGTAAACGGGACGTAAAAACTGTTCACCGGATTGTGTGACCAAACAACGAGGGGCACGGAGATACGAAGTGAGGTATCTATTTGGATACGGTAATATCTATAGGTTGTTTTAAGAAAAACTTAAAAAAAAAATACAACCGTCTTCAAAGTAAAAAAAAAAAACACTGAAAAATGCAAAATAACTTTAATTTCGGAAGTTGGTGTTTCTATAATAGTTTTGTCTCTTCGTTATTTAACAGTTAGTTTAGTAAAAGTTTTTTATTTTACACTTTTTAGTTATGGTACCACCACTAAAAAGTACCCCTCAGCCAAACTTAAATACCTTATAGCTAGAGTGCATCTCATGACAATTCTAATAAACCCAGACACGGTTAGATTAATTTATTACAGAGTTCCGGTGCCTAACTTCAGGCTTCATTATCAGATCAGTTCGATATATTCCCCCTCTACTTTCAGTCAGTCATCGACTACACGTATAAACAAAGCAATTTTACTTGTTACGACGGTTCTGCTGTAATCCTATGAGGAGGTCTGTTCCATATCTTTGAAGTTCATGATCAGATCATAACAATATTTCTATGGGACCAACTCGGAAGCATAAACTTGCAAAAAAAAAAGAAATATTTCAAAATCGGTCCACAATTGACTGAGAAATCGGTGAACATACATAACAAAAAAAAAAACATTCAACCGACCATAAAACCTCCTCCTTTTTGAAGTCAGTTAAAAAATCGCTTTTAGCGATAAGACAACCCATTAGACAAGACAAGACACCCTATTATTTTAAGCTGTTTCTGTAATTTTATATGTGGTGTACAATAAAGAGTACATCTATACTCCATTTGTTTAGGTAGTTAACTAAACGTAATCAATCTTGATATGTATAAATGTTTCTTTAGGGTAAATCTTGCAAATGGATTTTGAAACAAAGTTAACCTTAACCGATTGTGCTAAAATTTGGTATACCTAACTTGAATGACAATACATTAATGGTCTTATGATGGGGTCGGATAGTGGCCATAGGAACTACTGAGCGCAAAAAGAGAACCCCCTCATGTTTGAGTTCTTTAGAATGGTCTCAATCAGTAGGTACTATATTACCCGATAAAAGCTTTTTTATATAAAAAAAAATGATTTTCATTGAAAACACATTTTATTCAAGCTAAAAGAACTATTAAAAAGTTTTGACTGACAGCAAGAAAGTAAAGAACGAAAACAGCAGGTTCTTATGGCCGCACCAAGTTGGAGTATCTATAAAAACCCCTCGTAAAATTCTCTCAAATGCCATTACGATCAACATTGTCCTTGGGTAATTAATGTTTTAATTTAGACAGCAAACCGTAGGTATGAACATTACGAAACTATAACATTGTCTAATATTATAAAGGCGAGTTTGTATGTGTTTTTATGAATGTCTCAAGACGAAAGTCTATGACCAGTGCATGTTGCCAGTGATGACAATATGGTCGCTTACAATGGGCCTCATGTCAAAGGGTAATTAATGGCTATGCTCGGAGTTTCCTTGCGTGATCGCCTAAAGAATGAAGATATCCGCAGGAGAACTAAGGTCGCCGACATAGCCCGAAGTACCGCCAAACTAAAATGGCAGTGGGCAGGGCACATTGCTCGTAGAACGGATGGTCGATGGGGCCGAAAGGTTCTAGAGTGGCGACCGCGATCAGAAAATGCAGCATTGGAAGGCATCCCACAATGGTGACCGACCTGGTGAGAGTCGCGGGAATGCGGTTGATGCGAGACGCACAGGATCGGTCGTTGTGGAGACGCTTGGGGGAGGCCTATGTCCAACAGTGGACGTCTTTTGGCTGAAATTATGATGATGATGACTTTGTATGTGTGTTTGTTACGCTCAAACGGCTGAACGGGTTTGAATGTACTTTGGCAAACGGGTAGCTATATCCTGGAATATGATGCTTTTTATTTTTTTGGGACATTTTTCTACTGTCGCCCTTGCGAAGGAGGGATTCCGATCCCATACTTAAACAGTTCAAGTTTATTATGTCAAAATGGAATAAATTAATAATGAGTCAGCCTAGGGGACTTAGGATCTAAAGCGAGCTTGCGGGTTCCCTTCGGTTTTGCTAACATCTCCTTGTGGCGCGCGTGGAACACTACGCGCCGTACCAAAATAATAATATGATTGAAATAAATTGTGAAAACTTAACCAAATAATTTCGTAGCTCCACAACCCAACGGTATCTACACAAGGTACGCTTTACGATCGCCACGCGACACGTGTTCGTTAAGCACACGTTACGTCGACGTAAACAGATCGTTCCGTGGTCGTTACGTCGACGTCGCGTAGACGTCTCACGTACCTCGTTGTGACTGTAAAACTTAATAGTCCCGATATTTACTGTGTTATTGTAGAACGATTAAGGTTTTCGTAGCTTTTGGTTGCACGTAATGATGATGGGTTTTATAGGTACTACGGTGTTTGGTTAATCTGTGGTTTTCACTAGTGTTTTTGTAAGATAAGCTGTGTTTTTCAAGTATTTTATAAGGTTCTGTACCTCAAAAGGAAAAAACGGAACCCTTATAGGATCACTTTGTTTTACGTCTGTCTGTCTGTCAAGACCCATATCTCAAGAACGCGTAGAGGTATCAGATTGAAATTAAAACCATATACTTAAGTTTGCGGTCCTTTGAAGCTGTGAAAATATCAGACTTCTAAGTTAATGAAAAAAAAAGATACGGGCGTTTATGTTGCAAAAAACGTGTATTTCGACAATCTCAAGGGAATCAAAATTCATAGGGTAGTTCCCGTTGACCTAGAGTCCTGAAATTTAGCATGAAGCAAGGTCTCATAGCACAAGTATAGGAAAAGTCTGAAAAATGTAAATTTGTAGTTACGTCCCAAAAAAAAATATCGGGAATTGAACTGTTTTCATAGTTGTATTTGTACAGAACCCTCAGTGCGCGAGTCCGACTCGCACTTACCTACCTAGTTTTTTTTATTATGAATTGGCTCGCTTTTGATCACTATCTTACTCGAGAGTAAGCGATGATGTGGCGGACTATGGAGTAAAAAATACCAATGTTTATCTTCTCCTAGGTGTTGTAAAATAGTATGAGTACGTTTTGATACACGTGCAGAAAGTTTGTCATTGCGACCGAGGCAGAATTCGCACGAGCCATAGGCGAGTGTCTTATGGAGCGACTTTTTTCAATGCACTTACGAAGAAAGAAATAAACGGGGGTTGACCGGCGAATCGTAGGGGTCAGCGCGCGCCCAGCTTGATACGATACAATGACATGTAATAAAATTGAAACGGGGGAGACAGAAAAATACTAATCGATGATTTTAATAGCTTTGGGAGTCCATTCGATACGAGCAGCACAGGATAGGATGTAGAAGAGTGACCTGGAGAAGTCCAGTAGTGGAATTTTGGGAGCACAGACGCGCAGTAGAGTTTTGCGGCTGAAGTGTGTTGAACGTCGCGTACGTTTGTAAGAAATATTCAAAAAAATATGATTATTTAAAGAGACTTCATAGTTTCTTTTTTTTTTTTAATCGGATTAGTTCTAGATTCAAAGACATACAGCCATAAGGCTATAGTATACGTCTCTCATCACGTATCGTAAGAATCTAAAAAAATCTCCAATTAAGATGATAAGATGGTCAGCTAGGTTGAAAGCCCTGCCAGGGCTGTGGATTGTTCGAAATAGT
Organism: Mythimna pallens; assembly: GCA_961205895.1. Classification (NCBI taxonomy): domain Eukaryota; kingdom Metazoa; phylum Arthropoda; class Insecta; order Lepidoptera; family Noctuidae; genus Mythimna; species Mythimna pallens. The sequence goes on along the minus strand of OY540828.1, from coordinate 22,310,232 downwards.
TACCGTGGCCCACGCAAAGGGCATCTGAAAGAACACTGTGATTTTAGTCAGTAAAAATCTGACACTCTCGCTCCACCCACAGGTAGAGAAGTCATTTGACGATTTCCACTGAACAGCTTTTTTGGGGTGGAAAGTCATCAAATTTCCTACTTCTCCTGCCCTCTGGGTGCAGGGAGAGGAAGTATCAGATTTTATTGACTTGTAGCGACATCTACGATTCCATATTGGAACTGAAATCCAAAATCATGCATCGCGATATTATAGTTTTCCACGCGACTAGAACATATACGACCGTGCGAAATCAATTATCGGGCAGTGGCATCGGCCTGAGGCCCTACCGCGATCCATTTTACGACCTAAACTGAACTGTTAAGGAGTGGCAGGCGGTCGTCTCCTTCTGCGAAGCAGTAATGCTAGCAAAGGAGTTGGCCGAACGCGTGAGGCAACGGTCCTCACGCCCCAACCGCCGCCGGGATTCCGATCCCGATTTCCGGCCACCGTAGGCGCCGGCTTGCGGCAAACGGCGAGCAATGGGTAGCTTTCCGTCCGACCGTCCGGTAACCGTCCGGACCCAGCCCAAGTCGCCGACAACGCGTACTGTTCCACGCGCGCCTCAAGGAGATGTCAGCAAACCGTATGGGCCCAGTAGGGAACGGTTCAACGGAAGTTTGCGGTACTTTGCACCCAGTTCCGCATACCCTCCAAAGAATAAAAACCTATGACACGAACAAATGGATGTAGGTACTTTACATACTCAACTCATAGAGCTAAATAAAACTAATGAAGATTCTCCTAAGTCAGTCGTGGATTATCATAAACCCTCTTCTCCCCCAGTCATACAATTACAACACAATTAAGTCCAAGCACTCATAATGAACTGCAGAACTCGACGTGACGTCACAAGGTGTGAAGTGGCTTGTTCGTTTGTAGTGGGACGAGGAAAGTCGCACTTTTGTCGAGGACCCTCACATGTACGGCGTTTAGGATAAGGAACTCTGGAACTTAGTTATGTGGAAAGAATTCGCATTTTTTTATGTTTTGCTGGGAATTGTTCGGGTTCGTTCACGCGTGATTGGTTTTGGCCGAGTTTGTATTGCAGTTTTTGGAGGTAAGGGTGAAAACTTTGACTTTATTATAGACTTTGACAAGACCTTAATATAAACGACTCAATATAGAAACCGGCACTAATCATGAGCAGGCCAAAGCGTAGTAGCTCGTTTAATCATGTAATTAAATAAGCTTAAATACTGCCAATCTCAAAACGGTGAAGGAGAAAATCGTGAAGAAACCGGCATGTCCTAGAATAAAAAATTCGAACATTGGACCCGCGTGGTGGATTACGGCCCATTCCGTTTCTTATAGAGAGGGCCTGAGTCCCAGCAGTATTAACAATATAAGATTGATTATGCTCATAGTTAGCTGATTTAACAAAATGAAAGCATTTTCACAGGTTAATAAACTGCATTACATACAAATGCACCTTTCTGTATTAGTTGCAATAGGAAAAAATATTACTATTCTACCAGCAAAGTTCCTTTACACTACTTTCATATGTTTACTGATAACGACTGGCTTTCATTGCAAGTTTCTTTGTGTTATCTCTCCTAGATAAAGAGTTCTCATTCCGATGGTACGCCGGTAGAATAGCTATTGTAACTTTGTTACAACTTTGTATACAAAAGTAAAGGTGGTAGTGGCTTTTGATAAAGCAATGAGTATTTTACATCGTTTTCTTTTCGAGTCGATGGTTGGAAAGACAAAGATAAAAAACGTTGGCCGTCACGTGATGCCCCAAAGATTTGAACTATCTACGTTTGTATATACACACGCACACACTAAGAAGTTTAGAGCGATGGCGTGATGGAGGTATCCGTTATGGCATTTGAGTCAGAAATAGTGATCAAACGCGAATCTATCTACACTGCTGGGGCGTGAGGGCCGCTCCCTTGCGCGTGCACTTGCAGCCTCCTCCTTTGCTGACATTACTGCTTCGCAGAAGCAGGCGTCAGCCTGCCACTTCTCCTCGCTTCGGACCATAGCCTGTAGTAGGCCTGGTGCGAGAGATCGTTGCCGCCGATCGAGACTGCCACGAGGATTAGCGGTGCTCTGTCCAAGCGGGGCACACCTCTACCGTGTGCTCCACCGTGTCCTCCGGGCGGTCCAAACAGTGGTGACACCTGGGTGTTACCTCCGCACGATTCCAGTGCAGGAACTTCCCAAACTGATCATGTTTGGTGAAAACCTGCGTCATGCGGAAGGTGAGGATGCCGTGAGGTCTTTCCAGCCAATTATAAAGGGGTAAAATTTGTTTTTTTTTGTTTTTTCTCTGAAAGTACTGGTCCGATTGCTAAAATTTTTTCACCGATAGAAAGCTGCTTTGTTCCTGAGTGACATAAGCATATTTTATGTACGTGGGCGAAGCCGCGGGCAAAAGTTAGTCAATAATAAAATAAAAATTTTGGACCGAGTAGGTGACCACGTTTATTGTAGCGTGAATGCTGTTTATCAGGTCCGTGAAGGTGCAGGGTTAGTGCGAATTTTTTTTTGAACAAAAATTAATATGGGTATGCATTTGCACTGCTTTCATCCCTTCTTATAAAGTTAAGATTTTTTAAACAATAATATAAATTTAATCTCTAGAGCAATGTGGGCCAATGATTTGGTATGAGCTACTGTGGGAATTCGTTGGATAGAAGAAGCATAAGATCGCTCGATTTGCCAACATTTGGGAAAGCCTGTGTCCAGAACTGGGCATCGTTTGGCTAAAATAATAATGATTATAATTTCTTTTCGTGGGGGAAAGAAAAGAATGGTCAGGAATTACTTCTGTATCGTGGACGGGTTCACAAACATTTAAACTCATATACACAAGACGCCCAGATCCGGAGCAACTACCTGGGGGACATACAAATATTTGTTCCGTGCGGGAGTCGGAACCGCGACGATCAACGCAGCAGCCAATCGCTCAACTACAGCGCCAATCGGGTACCATGTGCAATTACCGATTAACAATAAGTATTTGTAACCAGCAGTTATTTTTATTAAGGTTCCGTACCTCAAAAGGAAAAAAACGAAAACCTTATTTGCTGTTCGTCTGTCTGTCAAAAACCTTTATCTCGGAAACATGAGGAGATATCGAATTGAAATCAAAACCTATACTCAGGTCTGCGGTCCCTTGAATCTGTGAAAAACTGAAACTTCTGAGTTAACGAAAAAAAAAGACATGGCCTTTTATGTCGCAAAAAACGTATATTTCGACACTCTCAAGGGTATCAAAATTCATAGGGCATGAAGCTAGTTCAAATAGCACAAGTATGGGAAAACATCTAAACACTAAATTTGTAGTTACGTCACAAAAAAAAAAACTTTTTTTACAATTTGGAAAAGTCTTATTTACTCATTTTGGAAATTGAACGGTTTTCATGGGTAAGTTTGTACAGAACCCTCAGTGCGCGGGTCCGACTCGCACTTGACCGATTTGGTTTTCTATGTCATGGGACATAGAAAAAAAAATCGGTCAAGTGTCACGATTCATGTGAAAGAACTGCAAAAATTGCACCGCATAAAAGCGAATACCTCAAAAACTCGCACATCATACCGTGTTTTATCCGCTACCATTAAATATATTATCTCTTCACCACACAGTGACAAACGACTTACAAACTACCATACGTTATGTTTCCCACTTGTGCAAAGTTTTTTCTATTAAAACAAGTTTTGAACTGGCCAGGTATTGTACAAGTTAAATTCGCTTCTCACCACTAGTCGGCTCGAGGGAAATACACCAAGTTAATGCAAGTTAAACATTTATTCATATTCATATTTGGGTACACAGAATTATTTTTCACGATTTATTTCAGAGCAGAATCATTGCTAAAATTGATTGGTTGTCGGTATAATTGGGGTATATAGTGAAATTCGTCATGGGTTTTTTTTATATTAATTGTAATATTTTTATTTATTTGACGTATTTTTCAGTGTATTTCTCGTGAATTACGAATTGAGGTTGCAAACTCTATTTGGGACTGCTATTGGAATAATATTTTTACATTCATGGAAACATATTGGTATATTTCTGAATTGGACTGGTCTCCATGGCACAGGGAATACTAATGTGAAGTCCAGAGATCTGTTAAATTTTATGTAATACCTTTTGGAAGAATAAACATATTTGTATTTGTATTTATTTGGTAATAGGATTTATAGGTGATATTAAAAGAACTTGAAGGCTGCCTAATTTAAATGGGACTGCACAAGACATGTCTACCACATGCCTTATAATTGCTACGAGCTTGTAAACCACAGAATTGGTATCCTAACAGAGCGGTAGGAACATAAAGAAAATTGCGGGACTACCTGGATGTCTTCCATAAGAATGAAGCGGGTTGATGGATGTCACATGTTTTCGATCTTTTAATTCTAGGACATGCCGGTTTTAGCACGACGTTTTCTTTCATCGTTTTGAGAGCAGTGGTGATTAAATAATTTACACAAAGTAAATCACTTGCCAGAGTTAGAACCCACGACGGACAGCTAAAAATTCTGGGAAGTAACGACTGGGACTGCTCATTCTGCGTTCTGCTCGAGTTAACAAAACTGTTTCGAAAGCACATTGCTTAAAATATGATATTTGGAGTTACTGTTTTTGTTGTAGAATAGTTTGATGTCATCAAACTTTGTAAATACTGGTAATGTCAATACACATGTCCCAAAACAAATTTCAACAATTACAGTCAAAAGTTGACATTCATATTTACTCCAAAGCAGAATAACATTCTCTCCTACATTCATAATATCAAATATAGATGAGGGCAAACAAAGAAGTATGGCGGCTTATTCTCATGTCCTTACATTTTGAGAGGTAAGTAGTCATGACAAGGGTGAAATGTGCGAATGTCATAAACTTATGAAAGGTACAAATATTGAATAATATATTATTTTACATGAGCCTAGAGTTTGTGCGTTGATTTTTCCTGATCAGCGACTTTGTTTTTGGTTGGGATTTGATAAACAGGAAAAGTTGACAGTTATTTTTCTTCAGGTAAAAATTATTGTATTACCCATCACACAGGCTTCTGTCGGCGGCTTCGCACACTTGTATATCGGAAAAAGTTACATAAATATGTTCTATTCTAGGACATAGTAGTGGGTAGATCTAAATGTGAACACTGCTGAACTTATATTTTCCATTTGATAATACTCTTCAATGTTGATGTGTCTAGAAAACAATTATATACGAATCAAGCGTAGTGGGAGGTAGCGTTAAATACATAAAACCGTTTAATGTGTTTCTCAAAATAATTCAATTACATATTATACGCAGCTGATAATTATTTTCAGACTAAGGCTTTCGAAACCCTGTGATATACGATACGATATATTTTATATACCCCTTCTCATTCCCCATAAAAGAAAATAAGCGACAAAATATCTCATACATAGCACACGCATGTCAAGGGACTACACTCTTCCCTGATGAATCTCTGCATAATGCAAATAACACCTGGGTTTCCTCAGGGCTTTATCATGGGACTAGTTTTATCGTGAAACTTGGTAAGCAAGTTGGTGTCATAAAAACCATTTATTGTAATGGATGCGCTTGTTTAGGCAAATTATATAAAACTGGTGTGACGGGGATGTATATGAGAGCTTTTGTTTTATTTTCGAGTGTATGTGCATTTCCGTAGCTGGCACAAAAGTATGCAACACACTTACTTAATAAGTTACGAAGTGATTTAAAAAGCTTAAACTGTTTTTTTTTAGGCTAATAAGTCCGCCTCTGTACTTTGTGTCATCATCATCATCATCATTTCAGCCGAAAGACGTCCACTGCTGGACATAGGCCTCCCCAAAGTGTCGCCACAATGAAGGTCGTGGAAGGTTACCAACGTAGCACGAAGAATCGCCAAACTAAAGTGGCAATGGGCAGGGCACATTGCTCGCAGAACAGATGGTAACAGTTGCGGGAGTCCGATGGATGCGGGACGCACAGGACCGTTCATTGTGGCGTACTTTGTGTGCATAAAGCATTTAATAAAATAAGAAAAAAAAAATAATTGTACGAATGATTGTCGATAATAATAATTTTTTAAAGATTTCGTTTCTGCAAAACGTAGGGCCCAGCAGAGTCAAAGCCTACGGGGGCCACTGGTTGTGCAAAAGTGTACCCCGGGGCCCTGGAATGAAGGCAAAGAAGGAACAGGAGTGGGTTTTAGTCAGTAAAAGTCTGACACGGCTCCACCCAAGAGCGGGAGAAGTCATTGGATGATTTCCACCTAAAGAAAAAAAACTAAATCAGTATTATCAGAGTTTGACTTCTACAAACAAACAATATTTTAAATAATAATATTTCACAACTATCACACAACGCCATTTTGTCCCGAACTAAGCAGAGCTTGTGTTGAGTACTAGACATTGATAAAATACTTATATATTCACAGACACAGAACCGGTAAGTCCCCTCTTCGAGGCGTGGTTGGAAAGACCTCACGGCGTCCTCACCTTCCGCATGACGCAGGTTCTCACCGAACACGGTAAGTTCGGGAAGTTCCTGTACCGGATTTGTGCGGAAGCAACGCCCGGGTGTCGCCACTGTGTGGACCGCCCGGAGGACACGGTGGAGCATACGGTGGAGGTGTGCCCCGCTTGGGCAGAGCAACGCCGTGTCCTCGTGGGGGCGATCGGCGGCGGCGATCTCTCGCGTGAGGCCTTGGTACAGGCCATGCTCCGGAGCGAGGAGGAATGGCAAGCGGTCGCTTCCTTCTGCGAAGCAGTAATGCTAGCAAAAGAGGCGGCCGATCGCGTGAGGCAACGCTCCTCACGCCCCAACCGCCGCCCGGATTCTGATCCCGATTTCCGGCCACCGTAGGCGCGGGCTTGCGGACGGCGAGCAATGGGTAGCCCGCCGTCCGATCGTTCGGTAACCGTCTGGACCGAGTCCAAGTCGTTGACGGCGCGTATTGTTCCACGCGCGTCTCAGGGAGATGTCAGCAAATCGTAGGGGCCCAGCAGGGTCGAAGCCTACTGGGGCCATGGGTAGTGTGAAAATGAAACCCGGGGCCCTGGGACGAAGGCAACGAAGGAACAGGAGTGGGTTTTTAGTCAGTAAAAGTCTGACACTATCTCGCGCTCCGCCCAAGAGCGCGATTTGTCATAAGATGATTTTCCCACCAAAAAAAAAACCCAGGCACAGAACAAATGATCATGCTCATCACACAAACATTTGTCCTGGGTGGGAATCGAACCCACGACCTTCGGCATAGCAGTCAGGGTCACTAAAAACTAGACCAACAGGCCAGTGCCAGTAAAATGCAAAAAATATAACCTCCTTTTTGGATTTGGTTAATAACTCGATCTGCCTGTCTATTTGCTACGTTATCACACCTAATCAGCTGATCGTTGAACAAATTTTAACGAACTTTGGTACCTAAATATATTTATGTAAGACGTAAACAAAGGTTATAGAAAACATACTTTTTATCTCGTGGTTTCGTTCCCTTGGGAAAATTAAGTAATTATGACGCGAACAAAACGCGCTAACCGAAGCTATTTTTAATATAATAATTACTAAATAATTTCGGTATAGAACTAAAGCAGGTTAGTACATACTCGTACATTTAAACATAACCACGGCTATCTAACTTCACCTAAAAATAAAATCACTATTCTTTTAAAGAACACAACACTAAAAATCACTATTCGATTCGTAACTCCAGCTATACATCGGTGGCGACAGCCAGACTTTCAGTTAGCACTAGATGGAATTCTAAAACAGCTTTCAGGAAGCCTTAAAGAAGGCAAAGACATGAATACCGAAGCCGGGCTTACGATCGACTTCCATTCGGACACGTATTGTTCGAATGTCATTATTAGTTTGTAGGAATTGAATTGTTTTGTTCGTATTTGAATTGATAGTAGTTTTTAGTAATAGTGGTACGAGTATTTGGGCGTATTGAAATAGTTGTAGTTATTTTTGGGGAACTCTTATAGGATCACTTTGTTGTCCGTCTGTCTGTCTGTCAAGACCCTTTATCTCGGGAATGCGTGGAGGTAGTATAGGAAAAAATCTGACAACTGTAAAGGGGAATGAAATTTGACCCATACTGGCATATCATTTTTTTTCTTTTCGCCAGAAGTGAAACTTATGCAATATCCTGAAGGACTATATGATAAATCAATAGCAAAAAAAATTATGTCTACCAACCGTTACCAAATGAAGTTAGATACTATTTAGTACATTGCTATAATTTGTTATGAGGCGTTATTTTTCTTAAATAAAAATACTTTATGTATGTACTGATACTTTAAGTTTCCCATTGTTAAATATAGTTTTAGTTTCGGTTTTTACGGTGAGTACACATTAAATAGTGTCAATTACTATCACTAACGCGTATCTTTTCGATTCGTTTATCACTAATTTTTTTAGTAGTTTTAGTGATGAAAAACTGCCAGTGTGAAAAAAATATAACATGTATGAAAAAAATGTAACAACCAATTTAATCTATTTTAACAATGGAAACCACAAAATATGTTTATTGTGTTTCCTTTTCATTATAATATAACGAAAATAGGTAACGCATGACAAAAATATTCTAGCAATACGTATCTTCGTTTGGTTACGGTTTAAAGACCTGGTTCTTTTTGCTATTGATTCATTGTATTGGCCTCTAACATATAACCTAGGTTTCATTTCTGATGGGTGATTCAAAGAAAAAAGTAAATCATAGCAATAGTTTGCATCAGCCTTTGTAGTTATGTCATATTCCTTCGTTGCCTTTCATAACCGGGCCGACTTTTCCTTTCAGAAGCAGACCTCTGGCCTCAGTAGGCTTTGACCCTGCTGGGTCCCTACGGTTTGATGACATCTCCTTGAAGACGGCACGGTTGGCGCAGTGGTTAAACAAATGGTTGCTGTGTCGTGTGTCGTGGGTTCGATTCCTGCACGGGTCAAATATTTGTATGTACCTACAGATAAACATTCCAGGTCTGAGTGTCTTGTGTATGTGAGTTCACATGTTTGTAAAAGCACCCATAATACAGGAGTTATTTCTAAGGTGAGACCTAGTTCTTGTTTTTTATATGAAAGGTTTTAAAAAATGATATTTTTAAAAATAGAACGTAGCCTTTTTATGTCATTGATCGAATAAGTTTAAAAAGAAATAAAAATGTAACAGAGTTGACATAATTTAAAAAAATATACTTTGAACTTTCAAAAAAGGAACATGTAACAAATTGCTGGCTTTGATAATAAAAAAAAAAACAAATTCATAAAAGCATGCACTTAAAAAGTAAGCATGTATACTTACAAAATACAATTACACACATCGGTAAAAAATCTTAATAACCCCACTTGATATACAATCTAAAAGTCACTGAAGCAAAATCAAGTAAATTTCAAACCTAATGAGTCCCCATTACCCGCGTTAGATCTTTGAAAAACCAATTAGGTACCCTACTTTAGAAATAAACCTTTTAAAAAATTATAAATAATATGTAAGTCTTTCATGTAGACTTAAAGAAAAAAATAATAAAAGCCAAAGGCTTTACAAATATCATTATGCCATTTTTTTTTGGGTGAAAAGTCATCAAATGGTTTCTCCCACCCTAGGGTTGGGCGAAAGGGCATGTCAGAGTTTTATTCGACTGGCTTGTTGGTCTAGTGGTTAGTGGCTCTGACTGCAGACTGATCGCTCTGCGATTTCACGGCGTCAGTCGCGGCGACTGGAGCGTGAAAAAAATGTACTAGCATTACACAGGGTCGAAGCCTACTGGGGCCACGGGTAGTGTGAAAGCGAAACCCGGGGCCCCGGGACGAAGGCAAAGAAGGAACAGGAGTGGGTTTTTTGTCATTTAAAGTCTGCCACTGTCTCTCGCTCCGCCCAAGAGCGAGATTTGTCATTAGATGGTTTTCCCACCTAAAAAAGCCCTTTAACATTTTCTAGGGTCACGGTAACTCTTTAAACGTTCCCGCAGCTCGAAATATCAATATACTAAGCTTTAAAAATGGAAAATCGTTGAAATGCTCGGCTGGTTTTAATATGAGAAAGCAGGTTTGTTTACAAGGGGAAATTGAAAAAAAAACCCTCATGAATCATGTTATATCGATGGTTTTATGTGCGATCGTATGATATCATCGATTGGAAGAGTTAGAATCGTTTTAAAAATGGCATTATGGAAGCTTCCATTATTTTGATGACATTGTTTATCTGTGCTTTTGTGGGACTTTGTATCAATGTGGGTCTTCTCAAACATGTAAACTCGCATTGGAAGCTCACCCACTTACACCTTCACTCGGGAAGCTGCGCGGTGTCTTTTCGACTAATATACCACAGTGTCTCAAGACGAAAGTCTATGACCAGTGCGTGTTGCCAGTGACGACATATGGCTCCGAAACGTGGTCGCTTACAATGGGCCGCATCAGAACGCTTAAAGTCACTCAAAGGGCAATGGAAAGGGCTATGCTCGGAGTTTCCTTGCGTGATCGCGTCAGAAATGAAGATATCCGCAGGAGAACCAAGGTTACAGACATAGGCCGAAGAATCACCAAACTTAAGTGAAAGTAAAAAAAAAGCCCTTTAACCGCCTACGTCGGATATATCCGACAAGCAATCTCCCGTTTATAATCCCGCCAGGGTCGCACATCTACGACCAAATACTTTATCTCGTCAGATCTTGTGTCACCTATGGGGGATTGAAGAGCTAAACTAGATGGAGAACCCAGACGACTCGGGCGGTTAAAGGATTAAAATATGAGTGTGAGTTGCACTGAGCTACACGCGAAGTTAATCATAGAAACACAGGATTTTTTTATACCTAATTATGTGCAGTTCGTACATTACTTTATATGTGCTCATTAAAAGTATAATTTACGATATCGTAAAGATCTCACATTTCAGACGTTAAAATCTAACAATAAATTTATGTGTGGGATTAAGGCCAGGTGCACATATGCACGTACACGACAATGCAACTCATAGTATCGTGTGTAGGATAAATCAAAAGACTAGTTCATTATACAGTGGGTTTTAATGTTTCCAATATTAATAACAGGTTTTTAAAGAACAAATAATATTTCATAAGCGATACGTTACACATTTATTAATAGTTATACTTAATATTCTAATAGTTTTACTCACAATTATTAACATAGAAGCAACATATTATCAAACATCAAATACCCTCAATTTATTATTTAACTTACTTGCAAATCACAGGTTGTTAACTCCACAAAACGTCGGACAGAAACTGAGCGCGCAATAATGGCGACATGCCCTTTTGTAGGTATAGGGAGGGGATGTTGCCATCATTGCGATTTCGGCCGTTACAAACATTTTCTTTAAATTCAAATTATTTTAGTATTGTTTTGCAGCTACTATGTATTATTTAATGGTAACTAATACCCAAATTATTAATCGATAACCAATATACGACTTAATATAACATAAAAGAGGTATAGAGTAACACATGCTTATACGTGTTTAAAGTATAATTTATGAACACTTAACTCAATAAACATGATCCATAAGTTATAACTTAGCTTAGCTGGCAGGAAAATATTCAATCTATCTAACTGCACTTCATGTTTCTCTTCTAACACATTGCTTTTGCAATATTTTTTTATATTATTAGACGCCAACCACCATAAATTCGTAGTAATTTATTTTGTTAACATGTCATTTATTGATAACTGTAATTATTTATTTTTCTTGCTTTTTTTATATTGTGCTCTTTTTTTATAATGTCAAAACACTGTAGACTCCGCGAATTCTTAGGTTACTTCCTATTACGACTCACTTTTTATTATGATTATTTTTATTTTTATTGACCGGTCTATACTGTCCTTACATAATATCTACTTATACTGTAATATGGAAATATTGAAAGATCAACAAATTTTTTAAAACAGTAACCATGGAGTTTCCTGCCGGTTTTTCTCCATAGGAAACGACCAATTTGGAACCGTGCACTAGTTTCTGACGTTTTATAAGTGCCCATGTAGGCCTATGTGAAATAAAAACTTTTGACTTTTTTTTTTGGTTAATTAGTTTTCCTAAATCATTTTACCTTGAGTTACTAGTCACCTTTATATTCTTGAACCCTAAAAATATTTCAAGTAAATACACCTTTGTAATAAACAACAAATAACACCAAAAAAATAAACATTTACCAAGCATAAAAATTCCCAAGCACAAAATAAATGCATGCTTGCATAAGGCGGGGAACACACAAGCGCGCTCACTTAAGCGACTAGTTTCTTTAAGGGCGCAGTTGGCCTCGACGCAAGTCGCTCTACAACGGAATTAGACGCGACTCCACCAGTCTCCACGTCCACATCGCTCAAGTGCCGGACGTGTGCACTAGCGTTTACGTTATTAAAATTATGTATGTTGTTGTGGAGAATGTTCTAGTCTCGAGTATACAGCATGGAGAAAGTTTGTTTATTAAAATTGTGCTGAAATAAAATAGAAAACAGATAGAGTCATGTTAAAACGAGGTTTGTTTATTTTAGTGTGGTAGTTGCCCCATCGATGTAGAATGAACGGTTTACTTCCAAAAGGTACTGCGTAACAGAAACAATCAATTATCATTTCAAATGAAAGACGTCCATTGTTGGACATAGGTTTCCCCCGAGGGTCGCCACATCGATCGGATTCCCGCGACCCTCACCAGGTCATCAGACTTGCTTGTGGGAGGCCTTCCAACGCTGCTTCCGGTACGTGTTTGTCACTCCAGAACCTTTTGTCTCTATCAACCATTCTGCGAGCGATGTGCCGTGTCGACTGCCAATTTAATTTGACGATTCTTCGGGCTATGTCGGTAATGTTGCTCCTTCGGATATCTTCAAAAAAAACAACATTTACAGTTAGTTTTCTTAAAAATGGTGTTAGAAATTCTTTCCCTTTAGTCTAACTGCCAAGTGGCAGTTTGACAACAGTAATTAAGTAAAAGCTTTTGTGTTTAACCATTCTTTATTTTCATTTATGTTTACTTTACTTTTTTATTCCTTTGCATGTAAATATATAATTATATAAAATTATAAAAAAAATAAAAAATGTACTAGTATTAGTGTAGTTTTAATGAAACATATAATTTGAAAAAAAAAACAAAACTTTGTATTTATAATATATTTGAGTTTTGTAAACAGCCATCGCTAAGGAGGAGCGGAGTCTCCTAATACAGGCATCATCATGCTTAAAAGGAGACTCCAATCATAGACTAATGTAAACTACTTGTTATAGAAATAAAACATTTTGTATTTTGTATTTTTGTATTTGTATTTGTAAATATAGATAATGTATTAATTTAATGGGCATATACCCATTAAATTAATACATTATCTATATTTTCATGATTCTGTTCAGTAGATATTATAATACCGTATATTAAGACTCGCGCACTAAGGGTTCCGTACACAGTTACCTATGAAAACAGTTCGATTCCCGATTGAAGGTTTTTCAAAATTGTAAAAAATGTTTTTTTTGGTGACGTCACGTGACGTACAAATTTAAAGTTTTCAGATTTATTCCTATATCTGTACTATAAGACCTTGCTTTATCCCAAATTTCAGGATTCTGGGTCAACGGGAAGTACCGTACCCTATGAATTTTGATTCCTTTGAGAGTGTTCAAATATACGTTTTTTCCCGTTAACTTAGAAGTTTCATTTTTTCACAGCTTCAAGGGACCGCAGACTACAGTATACGATTTTAATTTGAACTCGATGCCTCCACGCGTTTCTGAGATAAAGGGCCTTGACAGACAGACAGACGAACGGACAACAAAGTGACGCTATAAGGGTTCCATATTTTCCTTTTGAGGTACGGAACCCTAAAAAAGAAATAAAAACGGTGGAAAAGGTTGGGGGAGGCCAATAATTATATTTATTTAACTAACACTGGATCTTAAGAACATCTAAAATATATACTAACAAAATTTGCCATTTATTATATAAGGGTTATGGAGTAAACGGCTTTATTATTATTATGTTAAAAAAAAACAATCCCATAAACAATGATCCATTGTTTCCCCTATTATTCATCCACCACAACATAAACGCTAGTGGCTTACGATATCACAGTACGAAATACCTTTTCTTTAAGAGAGAACAATAAATATTAAAGCTTACCTCAGACGGTTTATCGCGCATAAGGCGGGAACCGTGAAAAACGGATAAATGTAGGATCCTTCGCAAATCCCGTTGCCTGGGAAGTTTTGGAGCGATACTTGTGTGTACCGGGCTTATGTTGTGTGGTGAAGTCTTGATCTGTGCTCAGGGCTGGCGAGATTAAATGTCTTACTGATTAATATTTATTGTTATACTAGATTCTACCAGCTTCTTCGTTCACGTGAAAGTAAAAAATACAAGAAGTAACTTGAAAACTGCACATTTTTATACACTCCAATTAAAAAATCAAGTTACAATACAAGCAGCTGAAATTTTATATAAATGCACTTTGTAGTATGGCCATTCCTTAACATCGTTGTTAGGTTGGTGACACATTGTCACCAATCTAATGGTAGCGTCTGACCGCCCGCACCGCGCACCTGCGACCCCGCTCTCTCCTAAAAAAAATAAACAAACGACTCTCTCGCGCACGCGCTCTGATCTCGACTGGTCTCCATTTTGACACATTGCGAAAATTTTGCAAAAATATATTAATAAAACCCCTACAACTTAATAGAATAGAATAGAATAGAATAGAATAGAATAGAATAGAATAGAATAGAATAGAATAGAATAGAATAGAATAGAATAGAATAGAATAGAATAGAATAGAATAGAATAGAATAGTATAGAATAGAATAGAATAGAATAGAATAGAATAGAATAGAATAGAATAGAATGGAACAGAACAGAATAGAATAGAATAACCGTAGGCAGAGTTTATTTAAGACAAAACAGTCCATAAAAGTTGTTAGTAACAAGAATTTAACCTATAACTAATGTTAGCAATAATAACTCCGTAATAATATAAAGTTAGACACACCGTCTACCCCTGCACAGTAGGCTTACCGGTCTCGCAACACATGTCGTTCAGTGAACCTTCTGAGCCGAATAGTGTCAGTTCTCTCGCCAATCATCATCACTTAAGAAATTATTTTTTTCTAATGGATAACATACCACACAACATTGGCACAACATGTATAAACTTACCTAGGAAAACAGTTCAATTCCCGAATTGAGTTACAAAGATATTTTTGAATCGCAATAAAAGTTTTTTTTGTGACGTAACTACACAGTTTTCAGATTTTTTCCGGTACTTGTTTTATGACAACTTGCTTCGTGCCAAATTTCAGGATTCTAGGTCAACGGGAAACTTTGGGGAATTTTGTTTGCCTTGAGAATATCGAAATACACGTTTTTTTGAGATATAAACGGCCATATTCTTTCGTTTCATTTTTTTTCGTTAACTCAGAAGTTTGTTTTTTTTTCACCTTGAAGGGACCGCAGACTTGACCTTATGATTTTAATTTCAACTTGATATCTCCACGCGTTCCCGAGATAAAGGGAGGAGAACAGACAGACGGACAACAGTGATCCTATAAGGGTTCCGTTTTTCCTTTCGAGGTACGGAACCCTAAAAACAGCTGAAATCGATTCCGCAGCCCATTTTAAACGTACCATCTTCAAGATATGTGCTTTCTATGTCACATGTTCGAGGAGGAGTGGCAGGCCGAGGAGGAGTGGGAGGCGGCCGATCGCGTGAGGCAACGGTCCTCACGCCCCAATCGCCACCGGGATTCCGATCCCGATTTTCGGCCATCGTAGGCGCAGGCTTTCGGACGGCGAGCAATGGGTGGCTCGCCGTCCGAACGTCCGGTAACCGTCCGGACCGAGCCCAAGTCGTCAACGGCGCGTGCTGTTCCATGCGCGCCTCAAGGAGATGTCAGCAACTGTAGGGGTCTAGCAGGGTCGAAGCCTACTGGGGCCAAGGTTCTGATTCTGAAAGGAAGACTCGGCCCTGGTACGAAAGGCAACGAAGGAACAGGAGTGGGTTTTTAGTCAGTAAAAGTCTGACACTATCTCTTGCCCCGCTCAAGGGCGGGGGATGTCATAAGATGATTTTCCAACCAAGAAAAAAAATAAAAATGTCACATGTTGTATATTATTATAACCTATGTCACTCAGTGATATAAGTAGCATAATAACTGGTGAAGAAATTTTTGAAATCGTTCCAGTAGCTTTTGGGTTTATTCATTACAAACAAAAATACAAAAATTGTAAGAAGCTGTGTGTGCTATTATTAAACTTACCTTATGGTTAGGGTCTTACTGATTAAATGTGGAAAGCCGTAGTCCTAGAACGCAAAGGGCGACTGAAGAACACATGTGTGGTTTTAAGGTACAAGTTGGTAGCCGAATACATGCAGCAGCAGCAGACGACACGTCGTTGCGTCATGTTGCTGCAGTCATGATTTCGAACCCAACTGTTGTTGTGTTCCGAGTGCTCCGTGAAACAAGAGGTCTGACGTGTTCGAGAATAATCGACGTGTCGTTGCTCCGGCGTCAGCGGCACTACTGATCTGCGGTCGGACGACACTGCCGTCTGCTGCTCGACGATACGTCGCTAGCTTCATGTCGCTAACTACGGAGGGAATTTCATAGAAATACGTAGAAACCAGTAGTGTCGCTGTGACACGTCGTCTGCTGCTGCTGCGTGCAGTCGGCTACCAACTTGTACCTTTAGTCATTAAAAGTCTGACACGACGTCGTGCTCCACCCAGAGCGGGAAAAGTCATTGGATGATTTTCACCCTTAAAAAAAGCCCTAAATACATTTACTTAAAAGTATATTTTAATATAATAATAATATTCACACATCTATCACACAACGCCGTCTAGTCCCAAGCTAAGCAGGGCTTGTGTTATGACTACTAGACAACTGATATACATACTTAAATATTTCTAAACACATACATATTATATATACATTACAACCAGACACCGAACAAATGATTGTGCTCATCACACAAACATTTGTCCTGGGTGGGAATCGAACCCACGACCTCCGGCATAGCAGTCAAGGCCATTAGACAAACATGCCAGTCAAAAATATATGATATATAAAAGTATAAAATATTATCTATGTGTAGCAGCCCTAGCAATAGAGTCGTGTTCTCACTAGCGGATGCCGCGTTTATGTGCGTCGATAACGCGCGCCAACGCAAATGACGCGCCATACCTACTCCAGTTAGTGGCGCAGATACTGATCAATATATCTGTACTTTGAAACTTAGTTTACTAAGTAGTAGAGGGAGAAGTACATTTGTGTTTAAGAAATGTATAGGCAAGAGTGTAACATGATTGAACTAAATTTCTCTGACAAAATGGTAGACAAATGCAAAAAAGAAAAATAATACCATAAATATTTTTTTTATATTTTTACAAAGGAGGCCTGTATTCGGGCTGTGGTAACAACAGCCCGAATACAGGCCTCCTTTGTATGAGACAGAAAAACATTGTATTTTTTAAATTTCTTTACTTTAAGCGTTAAGCAATTAAAATAGAATAATAATTAAATAAGCCTAAGTCTCAATAAACTTAAACATGATTAGATTTTAAGGTCTAAAAAAATGTTACAAAGAATCTTATCTTAAAACGGCTCCGTCTTACTTTTAATAAGCTTTTTGAAATATATTTTTTCTTAATTAAACGATATCATAAGTAAATGGAAACATACCGTTCACTTATAACCTTAGGTTTTAAATGAGCTGAAGGTTACTATATTAAACTCAAATGATATAAAACTAAATGATATACATATATATTCAATTAAAACCAAAAACACAAAATCTCATATACATATAAATGTAATAAAAGAATCGCAATTTTGTAATCTCGTCTGCATGGACGGTGTCACTGCTACGCGGCTACGCTAGCTACGTCGCCGGCGTAGCAAGCGCTACGACGTTCTTCCTTGTACTATAAACTCGTTTTGGTTTGTTCCGTTTTGTTGTATTAGACGTGTACTCCGTCTATTCTTAAATAATTCGAATAATAACGGTCATTTTCTGTTGTTTTAATTAGAAAAGGATCCTTTATCCAGATTTACTTACTAATGAGCATGTCAACCTTTTGTACTGGAAACTAATATGAGATTGTCTGTTTTTCGCAAAGGTGTGTGATTATTGTGGTAGGCAAAGGGTTTTTGTTAATGAGTCGAGTATTATGAATTTGAAAATGGCTAAAGAATTTCTATGACTGGATTAATTAACAAAAATGTGCCACTTTTCTTTAGTACAATTTCATTTAAAAAAGTAATATATAATGTAAATAATAATAATAATAATAATGTAATATTTTAACGGCCAATGCTTTAATAGCCAAGAGCATCGAATAACATCTGAGGAGGCTCTAGTTAGGCAGCTGGATCAAGGGCCTGATCCAGAAAGCAGTACTCTTGGACACGGCGCGCATCGTTAGCAGATTCCTCTCTCAGGAGCTCTCTCAGCTTGGACCTTTTTCCCGATGCCGGTGAACATCGGGAACAGTGGACTATTTTTTATATTTTTAAATGTTTTTTTTTTAATGTCTTTTTTAAATAAATATTTAAAAATGTAATGAGTATGTACATAAAATAAATAAATGATGTAATATTTTATTTATTCCTAATTTATACACCAATTGGGTTTATGATTTGGACAACTCCGCTGTACGGGTTTATCTGCTGGGCCCCTACAGTTTTACTGAGATCTCCTTGAGGCGTGCGTGGAATACACTACGCGTCGTTGACGACTCGGGCTTACCAGACGGCCGGCAAGCTACCCATTGTTCGTCGTCCGCAAGCTCATACCTACAGTGGCCGGGATCACCCTGTGAATCTCGGCACTAGGGGCATCTCCTGTCGCGGCAGCTGGGGTGTAAGGATGTCCGTTACCCTACGGTTGCGGCCACCTCTTTCGCTAGCATTACTGCTTTGCAGAAGGTGGTGACCGCATCTTATTCTCTATCACTCCAGATCATGGCTTGAAGCAGGGCCCGGTGTAAGAGGTTACCTGCTGGCCGTCACATCCTAGAGACCAAATCACAGTAAGTTAGCGCAAGCAATTTTAGTTTGTTGCGGTAGTAACTACTCCTTGACTAACTCCGGACTAAGCGTTTCGCGTCGTAGTTTGAATCGTGTACATCGAAGGACTGGAACAATTTGCCTGCTGCGGTCTTTTCGTCTGATTATAATTTAGGGGTCTTTAAAGTTAGAGTGAATAGACTCTTAATTAACTAGTGGGCTTCACCATCAACGATTGCATCACTGTGTACTATCAGGTGGGTTGCAGTTTAGCACTAGGTTGTCTTTACAAAATAACTGACACTCGTTCTCGCTCTACCAAGATAGGGAAAAGTTTTTTGATGATTTCCCACCCTGCCGCCTCCTCCCACCTACCGTCTCACCGCCTTTGTACTTCTGTTTGCATATAGCATTGAATAAATCCATATCCAAACTCATATTATAATGTGAAAGTAACTCTGTCTGTCTGTTTCGTTTTCACGGTTAAACTATTGAACCAATTTTGATGAAATTTGGTACGGAGGACAATTAAACTCCAAGGAAGGACATAGACTACTTTGTATCCATATTTGACTTCGATTTTACGTCCGTAATAACCAACACTCACGTGGACGAAGCCACTGGCAAAATCTAGTAAGTAAATAAAATGGCCGCTGACATCTTAAAAAGAAATCAAAGGTTGTACTACAAAATTCAATGGAAACAAAAAGTATCAACCGATCTCTAAAATCTAATGATCTTTCAGCACTTGATTTTATAGCCGTTTTTTTCCAGAGGCTATCTTTCTAAAGTTCGACAAAGCGAGGCCGTTATTAGGATTAATGGCTCTGACTGTGCTATCTTGTGCACATTCATTGTGCTCTAACAAATAGCTGTTAGCACCTCAGGCTCCATTGTCGGCCTTAAGCGATCAGTGACGGAGGATGAGTTCTTTTTGTGGATATAAGTGGTTGATGATGCTGCGAATCCTGTAAAGAATAATCATAAAAGACTTTGAAAGAAAAACGCTGCGAGAAGAATTATCCATACTAATATTTTAAACTTTGTCTGTCTGTAACGCTTTTACGGTTAAACTTTTGAACCGATTTTGATGAAATTTGGTACAGAGTAAACTTGAACCCCAAGCAAGGTAAATGTAGCTTATGTGACAAAATGTTATCTGATTTCGACTTTGAATTAGCATCCGTAATAACCAATATTCATACGAACGAAGTAGCTGGAAAAACCTAGTCTTTAATAATGTTGAAGAAGTAGCTCACAAACAAAAAACATTTGAATTTGACAGCATGAGCGTATTGGTTGAGCGACTGACTGCTGGGCTGCGTACTGTGGTTTTGATTCCTGTACGGAACAAATATTTGTGGTTATTAGTGTATGTGAGTTTATATATTTGTAAACATACGCACCATTTATAGTGTGGGGAAACGCTACAAAAAAAAAAAAAAAGAAGGAACGCACGGACCCAAAGTTGAAATATTTGAATTTGAAATATTAGAGCTCCAAGAAAATTAAACACACCGTCTGGCCAGTTAATAACTAGACCTTCAAAACAAAACTAGAACAGAGCATTAAGCAGTTCTAGCAACTCTTCTAATTTAGCCTAATGAAGCTAAATATTGTGGTGTTAGCAGCGGAATCACAGAACTAGCACAAACTAATAAACAGGAATGTCCACAACTTATGATCAGTACACAGTTCTAGCTGAAGTAATATGGTTCTAGTATTTGTGTAATCTGTTTGGTTTGCAGCACTAAATGAATGACACAAGAGGCTCTACCACGACCTTTCACTGTGATTCATTTTATGACCTAAAATAAACTGTTAAAGGGATGGTGCTCTAAAGGATGTATACTGTATAGCTCCATCCTTATTTCTCGTTCGCACGCCAGACATTTTAAAACATCGTGGTTAAGGCTCCTGTTCAGATTTAAGGGGTGACCAGACGGTTGCAAACTAGCGTTCCAACCAAGGTGACCTTGGTTTATGTGTTTGGTTTGTATTGCGGCTACACGGATGTAAACTACGCGACAACACGCTCTGTGGTTGGGAAAACGCGCCTCCCAACCAAGGGCATTGAAGGTCATGCATTACATCTGCTGTCTACACGGATGGAAACTAGTAAAGTCACCTTGGTTGGAACGTTGGTTTGTAACCATCTGGTCCACCCTTTGAAGTTAACATGTTAGCTGCCAAAGGGAAATAAAAAAAGTATTTTATTTTGATTTTCAGAAAAATTCACACTACCTGTTGGCCCAACTTAGCCGAGAGATCTACTTACTACTTTTGAAAACGTATACACGACGTTGATGTCGAACATTTGAAGTTGACGTTGATATCTAACTAATGTCATGTTCTTAGGATGTGGTTGGGGCTACCGAGATACTGCAGTGCATCTGGCATGTTTTTGGAAGCTCGGATTGATGTCTTTCATGCCATCATGCGAAAGAGGGCGGCCTCATTGTTAGATTGCGTACGAGCAAGCTCCAACAGTATCCTAAAAGTAACAGCGGGTTGCGCTCCGCGTGTCAAAATGTTTTTTGTAATTTGTAATTTTTATTTTCTGTGTGTATTTACTAACATAGTTCTAAATACTTACTAACATTAATATGGACCTGTATCGTTTACATTTAAGTCTGAAATAAAGTTCTTATTATATCATAACATAAGCGTTTTGACAGGTGTCTGGACCTGGCGACACATTGCTATGGTTAGGTTTGGCATATTGATAGAATAATGATCAAAAGGTTTGAATGCGATTTGAATTCGTCCTTTGAAAACAAACGATGTTTGTTTATTTCAAACGGCTTCTGGCGAACAATGTCGAATTGTTGGAAATCAACACTGCAACGCAACTAACTACTGTTCAATCAATATAGCTTCAACGGGTGACCGGTTTTGAATGGATAAATCCTATGTCTCAATCCAGGTCATCGGGCCTGGCTTTATACCAGTGACAATTAACGATTTTGGATCAATGATTTCTTTGATAAAGCTGCTGAAGTCTTGGATTGTGTTTCCTTGGGATGATTTTCTATTTCCACGCGGGTGATGCAATGGGTATAAGTTAGTTTTTCTATAAAACATAGCTACACAAATAATTCAATAGATTTCACTTAGATTTCTTTTTATATTATATAAACCAGTTCTTGACTGCGATCCCACCTGATGGTAAGCAGTGATGCAATCGTTGATGGTGAATCGCACTAGTTTATTAAGAGTCCATTCACCCTAGCCTTGAAGACACCTAAATTTTAATGAGACCGGAAGACCGCAATAGGCAAATTGTTCCAATCCTTTGATGTGCGAAACGCTTAGTCCGGGCCGTAGAGGTGCATGATTTTATTCTGTTCTGGCGTAGCTTAGTACGCTTCAATATACCACGAAGCTAGCTTGTATGACTTATACTACTACTGGCTATTACCAGCGGAAAAAATATCCCATAGAAACAAAATCATAGAATCATCATCATCATTTCAGCCGAAAGACGTCCACTGTTGGACATAGGCCTCCCTCAAATGTCGCCATAATGACCGGTCCTGTGCGTCTCACATCCATTGGATTACCGCGACCCTCACCAGGTCATCGGTCCACCTTGTGGGAGGCCTTTCAGCGCTGCGTCTTCTAGTACGTGGTCGCCATCAAAATCTTAGGATAAATCATAGGATAGGATAGATTTTTGTAATTTCAGGACATGTTCTACCGAGTACTAAATTTTGTCGGAATCCGTTCAGCCGTTCAAGAGTGAAGAAGTAACAAATATTCACAAACACACAAAATTTCGCCTTTATATTGAAGTGATTACCGTGCTGCTTACTTATACATTCAAACTTACTTATACATCAAACAACAAATGTGTGAACAAATATTAAATGTTAACATTTAATATTTGTTCACACATTTGTTATCGTCATAAATACATATTTTGACGAATATAAAAAATTTAATTTTGAGATATGTTCGATAGAGTTGTGTTAAAATAAATTTATTCTCATAAATTCTCACTTACATGAGAAACATGGTACAAACAGCGCTTATTGTTAGTGTTTTCGTTGCTCATAAATATATGTTTTTACCGTATAGTTACCGTGGCCCTGGAACTCAAAGGGCAACTGAAGGCACACAGGTGGCTTTTAGTCAGAGAGACGTTATTTGAAAATTATTATCGATCTCAAAAAAAAGTATGTGAAGTTACGAACATATAATACATGCTCCTTCATATTCCCTCTCACCGTACTGGCTTTATGTCCAATTCATACGCTGTTTCCACCATAAAACTCTGGAATGTGCTTCCCCTTGACATCAAAAAATCTGAAAGTAAATTTTCCTTCAAGCGTAAGATTCGGAACTACTACTTGAAGTCCTCTCAACTTTAGTTTGGTCTTCGTCAGAATTATTATTGAGTTTTCTTAACGATTTGATATTTTTGGTATTTATTAGTTTATAATTTTAGCATATATATGTATTTTATTATTATAAATAACTTTTTTTTATTTTTTTTGTTCTTTTTAAAATATCTGTTATTTATTTATTGTGCAAACCTACCACATTATTTTCTTTTTAACCCAAAGGTTGACTGGTAGAGAATGCCTTGTTGCATTAAGTCCGCCTATGTACCACTACTGTACATGAAGTTTAAATAAATAAATAAATAATAATACCACTAGCTAACTAGGCAAACGTTGTTCTAACATATAAATCTATCAAAGGAAAAAATGGGGGTGAGGGTGGGAGAGTAATTAGCCTACGACATATTCTTAGACCTACGTTTCGGAAACTCCTCCGAAATGGTTTGACAGATTTTTATGTTTCTTGATAAGAAACACTGTGACCCGAGATTTTTACTTATTAGACTAGTGGACCCGGCAGACGATGTTCTGCCCAAA
Organism: Mythimna pallens; assembly: GCA_961205895.1. Lineage (NCBI taxonomy): Eukaryota > Metazoa > Arthropoda > Insecta > Lepidoptera > Noctuidae > Mythimna > Mythimna pallens. Next base: position 22,286,345 of record OY540828.1, on the reverse strand, counting down.
TGGTGGCATTTTCTCAGAAATTATGACAATATGGGTCTTTAAAAAATTACCAAAATGTATAAGGGCAATTAATGAGATTATTTAAAATGAGATTACGCGCATGACTATTGGATAAATGCTATTATAACTTAAATGATTTTTTTAATGACAATAATGACCTAGAAAGAAAATATAAGTGACATAATAAAATAAACAAATATAATAATTACAGTGACATTATAGTGGCATTAAGTCCGCCTTTGTACAATGTTTAGTGCATAAAGTTTTAAATAAGTAAATAAATAATATATATCTAATTGTGACATGTTAAAAATGCAAAATAATATTTTATTCAATATGTAATTCAATTGTGGTTTCTTATGAATGCTATAGGATTTAAAAAAAATAATGTATAATAATTTTAAATGACATATACTACCCAATATTTGTATACCAATCACTGGTGAAACATGTACAACTTATGTACTGTATCAACATCATTATTACCATGTTTCTGGCAAATAAAGTACTTTAACTTTGTAATAAATTAAGAACTCGATTGCAGCACCACGTTCTGGGTCCAATTGTATTTTCAAACCATCCGGGGACACACTCAAATACATACACAAAATTACTTTCAAATCGGTCAAGCCGTTTAGGACACACACGGGTCTCCTCCTAAACATTTTTAATAATATATTTTTTATTATTGATAGGCTCGCGTTTGATCACCATCTCACCTGATGGTAAGCGATGATGTGGTCGACAATGGAGCACGCTTGCCTAGAAATAACCTATTCACTCTTGACCTAAAGACTCATCAGCTGTAGCTATCAGGAAACTTAGACTCCAGCAGGGAATTCCACTCCTTGGCTGTACGCACAATAAATGTGTTCCCAAAACGCTTTGTGCGTATGGGTGGGATGTTTACCAACTCTAATCTTTTAGCACTTATCTTATATATAAATAATAATATATTTTTTTAAAATAATTATATATAATTATAATACAAAATATATTTTTATATATAAATCTTATGTACGGGTATATAGAAGCATTATATATAAAAAGATAAAATTACTTTTCCTCTATACCTACCTGTCTAACAATTGTACGTTTCGAGTCTTTCAAATCAAGCCAGCCACTTCTTTTCCACAACAAAGTCCGCCTATGCACCACTACTTTACATGAAGTTTAAATAAATAAACAAAGTTTAAAGTATCACAAGCCTCCGTTAAAAGGGAGGATCTTTCGACTAAACGTGACGTTTTTTAACCGACTTCAAAAAGGAGGAGGTTCTATGTTCGGCTGAATGTATTTTTTTTATGTATGTTCACCGATTTCTCGGTCAATTGCGAACCGATTTTGATTTTTTTTTTATCTGGTTGGTTATGCTTCCGAATTGGTCCCATAGAAATATTGTTATGATCTGATCATGAACTTCGGAATTATGGAACAGAACTCCTTATAGGATCACAGCAGAACCGTCGTAACAAGTAAAATTGTTTGTTTATTCGTGTAGTCGATGACTGACTGAAAGAAGAGGAGGAATATGTCGAACTGATCTGATGATGAAGGTAGGTAGGCACCGGAACTATGTAAAAAATTAATGTAATCTAACCGTGTTTGGGATTATTAGAATTGTCATGAGATGCACTCTGGCTATAAGGTATTTAAGTTTGGATGAGGGGTACTTTTTAGTGGTGGTACCATAAATAAAAAGTGTAAAATAAAAAAAAAATATTTTGAAAAAAATATGTTTCTATAATAGTTTTGTCTCTTCGTTATATATCACGGACTTCCGAAATTAAAGTTATTTTGCACTTTTCACTGTTTTTTTTACATTGAAGTCGGTTATACTTATTTGTTTTTTTTTTTGTAATTTTTTTAAATTGTTTTTGGTACAGGCAACCCTGATAGTTGGTTTCGAGCTGTTGTATAATGTTCTATTCACGCGGAGAACTAATACCGCGATGGAGAATTTAGATTCATTTAGTTTAAAAATACCACGTCGCTATATAACCAACTATTTACTTGTCTGCTAATATCAACCGGTTCTCGAGTGACTCGAAGCAAAGCCGGGATTAGCCAAGTTTAGAATGGCATTGCCATGTCCGGATCGAGTCGGATCGAGCTCGTGGTTCGTGGCTCGGGGCTCCGGGCTCGGGGGTTAGGGGGCTAGGGGGCTAAGTAAGTTATTTAACACGATTCTGTTAAACTGATTGGACGGATTAGCGAAGTCAATTGTTTCGACCGTTCGTTCTCAGGATTTGGTCAGCTGGGGTAATGGGGGTCGGTGAGTCTTTTGGTGTTGTGCTCTTTAGAACTTGATGGATATAAGTACATAATAAAATAAAATAAAAATAAAAAGCCCTTTATTTCTTGCAAATAGAGATAACAAAGTAAGTAAAATATAATAATAATAATATTCCACAACTATCACACAACGCCGTCTAGTCCCAAGCTAAGCAGAGCTTGTGTTATGGGTATTAGACAACTGATAAACATATTTATATATTTCTAAATACATATATATATAGATAAATTACGCCCAGACTCAGAACAAATGATCGTGCTCATCACACAAACATTTGTCCTGGGTGGGAATCGAACCCACGACCTCCGGCATAGCAGTCAGGGCCACTAACCACTAGACCAACAGGCCAATATGAATCTAAAGTTAAATTAATCCTAATATAATATTGTTTGCTTATTATGCAAGAACCCCTCCGCAGGTGAAGGCCTCCTCCAAGGAACTACAAAAGCATTTTTTAAATTTTGAAGTGCGGATTCGAAAACGGCCTAGTGCCAATGTGAATATTTCAATTCACATGTACTTTTCAAAATTTATCTAGGATATTCTATTTTTTTTTTAGGTTTTTTAGGATATTATTTTATTTATTATGGCCTCGGAAACCTCGTAAGCCCTTGGTCTTGGTGGTCATTCGTAGATCTTTAACAGTCGTTACAGTTAGTCAGAAAGCCAGAAAGTCTGACCATCAGTCTAGCCAAGAAGTATCGTGTTGCCTGGTGGTAGGTTGTGAAGGTCTGATAAGCAGTCGCTTCATGTAAAACACGGGTATTCAGCCACATCCTGTTAGACTGGAAGACAACCCCAAGTCGACTTCCAGTCCGTACAGTACCGAGTCGGTACAGCGATCTCTCGCTCTAGGATTTGGCACAAGCCATGGTCTGGAGCGAGGAGGAGTGGCAGGCGGTCGCCTCCTTCTGCGAAGCAGTATTGCTAGCAAAAGAGGAGGCCGCAAGTGCAGAGCGGCGTTCACGCCTCAGCCACCGGGATCCCGATCTCGATTTCCGGCCACCGTAGTCGCGGGCTTGCAGATGGCGAGCAGTGGGTAGCTCGCCCTCCGACCGTCCGGTAACCGAGCTCAATTCGTAGACGGCGCGTACTATTTCACGCGCGCCTCAAGGAGAGGTTAGCAAACCGTAGAGACCAAAAAGGGTCGAAGCCTACTGGGGCCAAGGGTCTGCTTCTGAAAGGAACGAAGGCCCGGCAACGAAGGGAGAAAAAGAAGTGGGTTTTTAGTCAGTAATAGTCTTATACACCCTCGCGCTCCGCCCCAAGAAAGGAGGATGTCATTTGATAATTTTCCCACCGAAAAAAAGTAAAAAAAACCGGATACGGCTAGATAAACTATTATATAAAAGTACATAATATAAGTATGAATGGAAAAATTCACATTGTTACCTGCCCGGTTTCGAAGCCGTAACCTCATGCATGAGAGGCGGGTGATATTCTATATATATAAAAGGAGAAACTGACTGACTGACATATCAACGCACAGCCGGTACTCCGGGGACAAGGAGCGTGAAATTTTGCACAAGAGTTCCTTTTATGACGTAAGCGAGTACTAAGAGAGGATTTTCCAAAATTCAGCCCCTAAGGGGATGAAATGGGGGTCCAAAGTTTGCATGAAGAAATCAACTTTCACGCTAGCAGCTTTCAGAAGCTAGTACCACATAATATTCTATAACAACGAACCAATAAATTATTATACTAAATCAAGAAGAGAAAGTAATCTTACTAAAAACTCCCTGGAGTTAAACTTCTTCAGTCCTAAACGTTTCCCGGATCCAAATAATTAAGGACTCTTAATCAATTATTGTTATTAGATTAAAGCAATTTATTCCCTTTTGTCTCAATGAACGTGGCTGAATTTCCTTTAAAAATTAATTAGTTCCTCCCCAAGTTATAATGAGAATACATTCCCTTTATACTGTTGCCTGTTTATTTAATAAATAAGGCTTTGTTCGGATGCATGTAGGGAAAGGGAGGCAGAAGTTTAATTTGAAACAGTAAAGCCAGTCAAGTGCGAGTTGGACGCGCACACTAATAATGGTTATGTAAAAACGAGTCGAAAAAAAAAACTTGGTAACCGACTTCACAAAAAAAAAAACACTAAAAGAATCAAAATAACTTTAATTTCGGAAGTTGGTGTTTCTCGGTATTGTTTGTTTCTTATTTAACACCGACTTCCTTTTAGTGTCAAAGTCGGTTTTTTTTGTGAATGTTTTTATTTCACACTTTTTAGTTGCGATACACGTATAACCAGAGTGCCCATTTCTCATGACAATTCCAATTAACCCAAACACTGCTAGGATAAATTATTTTAATATGAAGTTCCCGTGTCTCCCTTCCACCTTCCGGCTCCATCATAAGATCAGTTCGAGAGTACCTTATAGCCAAAGTGCATCTCAAGTCCGGGTTGATTGCGTGTTGTGGTCTGGAGATTACGTACACAAGACACTTACCACTGAATTTCGACAGTTAATTATTTCGATACAGTCCCAATTTCGAAAAACACTACTGGATGCATGTCGAAGTAGTGTTTATCGAAGGTGTGTGTTGTCGAAGTATGTTTTGTCGGACTAATGCGAGTCGAATATGTGTTCTGTTGAAGCAATGAGTAGTCGAAATATTGCCTTTCGAAATTGAGACTGTGTCGAAATAATTAACTGTCGAATTTCAGAATTAAACTTCTTACCAATATCTGTAGACCAGAAAAATATTTGTTCCTTGGCGGAATCAGATCCACGACCCAAAACGTAGCAGCCAATTGCTCAAATACATGTTCTGTCTATCCTTGTTGTAAATTGGGATGGGCCTTCTGAACTGTTCTGGATCATAACACGCGTATGTTAACAAAAGAGTTAATTCTGTTCCTTATTCCTTCGTACAGTGAATAATTTAGTCGCTGGGACACCATCATTTTGCGGAAGCGATTACGACGTCACATCCTGACGTAACACCATGGGCGCCATACATGTATCTATATATATTTTTGTCTTTCCACGGGTTTAATGAGATTTTTAAGTGGAATTAGTCATTGGGGATTTTTCGGGAGTTTCCTTGTTTTTGTCGTGGATATTAGCGTAAATTATTTGTTAAATGTCAGCTTTGGGTCTGTTTTGATTGTACCTATGTTAAGTTGGTTAACAATGATATCAGCTAAGCTGTTTATCTGGTAAGTTGAATACTCCTTTAGTAATGGAGAACCTCGTAATTTTAATTTGAAAGTAGTAGTAATTTTAGTATAATTACTGGTTTTGTTGACAACCAATTCGTATCATAATATTAAACTTTGCTCAATTTTTTAACCTACTTCAAAAAGAAGGAGGTTCTATGTTCGACTATATGTATTTTTTTTATGTATATTCACAAATTTTTCCGTCAATTGTGGACTGATTTCGATTTTTTTTATTTTGTTTAAAGTTTATACTTCCGAGTTGATCCCATTGAAATATTGTTATAATCTGATTATGAACTTCGAAGATATGAAACGGAACTGCTCATAGGATCACAGCAGAACTGTCGTAACAAGTAAAATTGCTTTGTTTTATACGTGTAGTCGATGACTGAGTGAAGGAAGAGGGTTAGGGAATATATCGAAGTGATACGGCGTGAAAACTCCAAAAAAAAAAAAACTATAGAATTTGTACACTTTAAGTCTGAGAGAGGGCCAATCTTTTGTTGTGGTACGGCAACTAAAAAGTGTAAAATAAAAAAACTTTTTACAAAAAAAATACGACCGACTTCAATGCTAATTAATTTTAATTTTGGAAGACGGTGTTACATAACGAAGAGACAAAACTATTGTAGAAACACTTTCGAAATTAATTTTATTTTGCACCTTTTATAGTATTTTTTACATTGATTTTTTTGTAATTAAGGTGGGAATTCGTGTAATGATTTTTCCTGCTTTAGGCAGTGAGCCGGCAGCCATAGTGGGGGGGTAGGTCCGACTTTTATTTACCGACCTTTACGCGTTACTTTACACGTCGGCCCATGGCCCCAGTGGGTTTCGGTCCGGTTTTACTTACATCACTTTGAGGCGTATGTGGAACACTACAGGCGGTCCGCACAATGGTGACACCTAGGCGTTTCTTCTGCACAAGTCAAGTCCAGGAACCTCCCGAACTTATCACGTCCGGTGAGAATCTGCGTCATGCGGAAGGACATCTTCCACGTCATTCCTTCACTTCTTTCCGACCATTGTGATGATGACGAACCAAGTATATTCTTTAAATGGATACACAAAGTATATAGGCATAAGTATGAATCACAAGTGAGAGCCTAAAATAAGAAAACATCAAACTCGGAAACTGCAACACAAATCACACACCTCACTCCTGAGTAACGGCTGTAGCCGGTCAGTGCACTTATTGGCCGGCCAGAATTACAGCCGTATAACACATTAGTCAAGCCGGACAAAGGACGGATTGGCCGACGCTTGTAATTTGTCTGCGACGCTGGGCAGCCTGCTAAATAACTATACGTGGCGGTCACGTTGCGGTTTGGCTGGGTGTTTTGCTAATTAGTGGGTTCAAATGTCATTTATCTTGTAATTGAAAATGTTGCGGTGATATGGTGTCGGTGGTGGATCAAATTATGCTGTTTAGAAATAGGTTAATTAATAATATTAATTATTTTGTCAATTTATTAACAAATATCTTTTTAACGTCTTAGTACTGCAGATAGCATAACTTACCTTATAATCTTCCCACTGTTGGGACTCAGGCCTCCTCTCTACGAGAGCGAATGATCACAGTGCGGGTTGGTGAATTTATACTGCAGATACCATAATATTTTTTTCATTCATCAAAGGGCCACTAAAGGAACATAGTTGGGTTCTATTCAGTAAAAGCTTGAACCCTAGTGCGAGAACAGTCTTTGGATGATTTCTCATCTCCCAAGAAGGGAACAAACCCTTTGATGATAGTAGATAGTGAAGAAGGCAACCTAATAACAATAAACCTGTTACATTTTACATCAATAAATTATTAATTGGCTCCTAAAGAATCAAATTCACTATACGAAAGTCACGTACCGAATCCGAGTATCTAATAGTCAATTCAATTCATAAATTAAAGTTGCACACACACACACAACTCAGATCTGCATGATGTGTCAAAAGGCACGGAACTCCCTTCTGTTTAATCAAAACTATGGAAATGAGTTAAGAGGGACCTTTCCAATCCGCCTATCGTCAACGCGAGCATGGTTGAAAAGCTTGTTGTTTTATCAAACATAATGTTTGATAAAGAGGCAACGCGAAAAAAGAGAGATAGTGCGTGAACACTCGGTTGGCATTCGGTAACTTCCGTCGATCACTCGAATATTTTCAATACTTATCACAGGAAATACACACGTATTTCGTGTGACAAGTTGTTTAAAAAACATATACCTATTCGTAAATCAGAATCTCGATATTAAATCGAGATTCTGCATCATGAAATTTTTCGTGCAAGGTTAAAACATAGTATAAATATATATATTTTTTATTTATGAGTACATTTGAAGAGTAAAAAACACAATAACAGATTTCCAGACGTTTTTACTGGATCAGTTTTCCACAAAATGTTTTGAATTCAATACATACCAACAACATATCTGTGTTTCCAAAATATCTAGAGAAAGACGTGTAATAACTTTAGAATTCCCATACAAAGAGCGGTTATATGGGTAATCGTCACGGGTTGTGCGCTCTTAATTAAGGCAATCAAATACCAGTAAACGTATTAAATTATCACTAAAACTCTTCCCATCAAACTCTACAAAGACTAGCTCGCTTGTGTATCAAGCTGTCAATTTGGCTCATATCATTAATTTTGCACAAATACATAAAGTGGGTTCCCCGTGGGGCTCAAACTTGCCTCGTTTTGTCGCCATCCGACGTCTCTTATCTAAATAAGCCATTATGTGAGAGTATGATAATTATATATTATGGGACCTTGTTACTTTGAGGGTAAAATAAATTTTTTGTCCTTTTAAATCGTTAATGGTTAGATTGAATAGTTGAGCTTTGATCTTATAGTTGCAATGCATATCGCTGCAGTATGCGGTATCGGACACAATTGAATGAAAAACGTCTAGAATTGCATAGCTGATTCATTTTAATAATTTGTATCTAAAAGTAACTTTATGCAAAATCGTAAAAAGAGAGATTTTTAAGATTCGTTTAATTTTAAATAAATTAGAAACCTTTCAAATTTGGACGAAGGAAGGAAACTTTCAAAAAACAGAATAAGGATGCACATATTGAAATGTGACGTCACCACTATTACGTTACGTTAGTACATGTTGACTTGTTGTTTGGTCTACTTTTCCTTAGATCAATCTTTGAAATGATAATTTCTGCTTTATTTAATAACCAATTTTCATACCGTTTTCAAAAAGATTGTTTATAATAATAATAATATCATTTATTTGCGTAAAATGTGGTAGGTACAAAATATGTTAAATAAAGGAGACTAAGTGCAAAGACACATTCCGACATTTAGTGATGGCATGCAAATATTTAGTCGATAGTGTTTTAGTAACATACACAATCACAACTATCTAGAGTCGTAGAACTCTAGATAGTTGTTAATACAACAGAAATATAGACAGATCTTTACCCAAATTATTTAAACTAAATAATATTAGACGCACATTAAGGTAACCAAATTACCAGAGATTTAGGTAAATGAAATACTTAAAATAAAACACATTAATACACACTACAAAACATTCCTGAAGTGGTAGGATTGACAAGTTTTTTTATTTAGAAATTCGCCTACTGAGTAAAAACTATGCGATATTAACCATTTTTTTTTAAAACTACACAGAATTTTTTGTAAGGTAACTTAGTCATCCAGCTATTAACGAGTTAAAAATAAGTGGTGCCATATATACGCAGCTGCGTCAGTACATTTTTATTCTAGGCACAGGGATCTTTAGTAAGTACTGTGTAACTTTTCTCTTGTTAAAATTATTTTTTTTGCTTCAAATAGAGAGAAATTTGTTTTAACAAATTTTGCAGTTTCGTAAATATAAATACATGGAGCGGTAAGAAGTTTGTGTGATTTTTTAGTTTTTAATGTTATTTGTTGTTAAGTATCAATATCGTATTCTAGTGTTTCTCTGATTCGTGATTCGCCTTATAAATTTTATTTTCCGACCCATGAACTCTTCTTATTCCTAAACAATTTTTATATAAATTATATACATTTGAAACAAGGGAATTATTAACTTGGATATAATTATGCTACACTTCTAGGAGCTAACACAGAACACAAGGTAAATCCAATAAGGAACATTAATTCCCAGTTTAAATTGATATTGTGTTACAACGCTTATGAATACAAATCTTATTATAATTAGGAGCTTTAGTGCTTCGGTTTATTATATAGTATATACTGGAAGTACCTTTAATGTAATAATCACGAATTCATAGAAATCTTTACAAAGGAATTTCCGGTTGTTACGACATTCAGAATGTTTCAAAGAGTTACCGTGACTCTGGAGCGCAAAGAATAATAATCCTTTATTATCAGGCCCATAGATAAAATGCGCAAATAATCTTATAAAATAATAAACTAATACATATGTATAAAAGAAACTATAACAATTACTAAACTTTACTATTGCACACGAAGTGACGGCGTCGTGTTCCGCTGCGAGGTCGGTATTCTTCCACGAAATCGTCGATACACAACACCCTTCGGCCAAAACTCTCCTTTGAGGAAAGTCTCCAAAAAGTAAGTCGGCACCCGCACCATAAACGATGAACGATATTAGTGTTATGGCGCGGCTTCAACTGCATGACTCTCAAACTCCAGTTTGTCTTTCCGCGTACATACTCCAAGATCTCCTCAGCCTTCGTGGTGTGATGTAGCCTCGAAACGTACAGCTGCGTCGTAGGTACTCCTGGATGCAGCAACATGTTGAGTCCTGCCAGCGCGGTATCGCACCGGTTCTGACAAGTAGGCGATTCCTCTTCTTCTTCTCTACCTTAGTGAAGCCATTCTCATCGCTCTGCTTGCCCCCTTCCCGTGAAAGTCCCTGCCGTGATAAGTGGAGGATCACTAGTGGGTAGTCTCTGGAGCAGTTGATTCCCATACTAATACACCCTGATTATTCCTCCTATTGTAGATTCGTTGTATCAATTTCAAACCTGTCACATGACTATACACACTTGATCGACACTTTCATAAACAATAGATAATTACTATCTCCTTATCAAGGAAAGATACAGGTTCCTGTATCCGATAGCTAGTGTTGTGTTATCAGATTAATAAATGCACTTCCAGGTTTACAATATCCGCGCTTTGTGTCACGTCACTACGAATGGAACTGAATGTAGCAAGGATATGGGGTTTTTGACGGATTTCTTCGAATGAAGTTCAGTGGCTGTTCTATTAATGATTCTCAAATTGATTCCTAATGGATATTATGATATAAAACTGGTGTAGTTTTGTATCTCAAGTGTCTGCGCAACTAGACAATATGTGGAATCATCGAAACAGATTCGAACTCAGCAAAATGGAGCTGAGAATTTGATTGTAGTACTGACTACCTCAGCGAAGCTTGCCGAGAAGGCCGACTCGATACATTTGCTGCCAAATACTGCAAACACATTAGAGTGCGTTGCTCTATATCCGGCGGGATCTCATGGTGGAATCTGAAGTGCTGAGCACGCCATAATTATGGCGTTAAGTCCCCTCTTCGAGGAGTGGCTGTAAAGGCAATACGGCGGCCGCACGCGCGAGGGAACGGCCCTCACTCCCCAGCCGCTGGGATCCCGATTCTAATTTCCAGCCACCCTAGGCGCGGGTTTACGGACGGTGAACAATGGGTAGCTCGCCGTCCGACCGTCCGGTAACAGTCAGGACAGAGCCCAAGTCGTCGACGGCGCGTGTTCCACTTGAGTCTCAAGGATATGCCAGCAAAACCGTAGGTAGGGTTGAAGCCAAAATACAAACATATTTTCTTTAGATATTACTCTTGAAAGAGCGACACTTAATTGCCCAAGTGGAAACACTCAACGCTCAAATCTAAAGTAAGTAAGTTGAAAGTTTGACCCTGCGATTTATTAATGGTCATTGCAAAAGATATCTTTACCGGAAATTGTAGATGAAAGTTTTTAGTGATTTTACCAGCAAACGCGTACCATTGCAAAATTTAAGTGGATTCAGGTTTCTTAATAAAATAACAGGACAAACTATTTTCAACACCATTTTATGAGGAGAGAGTTCAGCGCAACCGCTATGTCCCTGCATTTTAAATCTGTAAAATATTTGTTTAAATTACACGGCCATATTGATCTATATGATAAGGATTAATTCTGTATTGCTTAAAATCGCTTCGTAAATAAACCATTATTTCTCGTAAAAAGTAAAGGATAAAGTCAAAGTCAAATGTTTTTATTTAACATAGGCCTACATGGGCACTTATAAAACGTCAGAAGCTAGTGCATGGTTCCAAATTGTCCGTTTCTTATGGAGAAGAACCGGCAAGAAACCCCATGGTTACCCTTTTAAAAAAAGTGTTTTTTTACAATATTTTCAATTACAGTATTAATAGATATTATGTAAGAACAGAAATCGGAATCAGAAACGGTTATTTCAAATAGACCAATTACAGGCACTTTTGAACTGTCAAAAACAACAGTGTAGCTATAAAAATAATAATATTTAAAAAAAGTGAAGTCGTAATAGGAAGTAACCTAGGAATTCGTGGAGTCTACAGTGTTCTCTCATTCACATTATAAAAATAAAAAGGCTATATAAAAATAAAATAAAAAACAAGAAAAATATATAATTACAAATTATCAACAATAAACATATAAAAATGGTTATTGTGGGTTATCCCTAAGAGATAAATAAACATATACCATTGCGGACCTTTTTGTAGACCTTTTTAAGATGTACAATACTGTAGTACATTATTTTGATCTATCTTGTAGGATTCTGCTAGCGTTTGAAATGTAAGCGCAAAAAAAAAGTTTATTTCCGACATCACATTAGAAACCTCTAAAATTATTAGTGTTTCTCTGTTGTATTATGCGTGTATTATACATATAAATCTTCCTCTTGAATCACTCTATCTATTAAAAAACTCCATCATAATCCTTTGCGTAGTTTTAAAGATTTAAGCATACATACATATACATGCATACATGCATAATAGTTAGCGAGAAGCGACTTTGTTTTATACTATCTAGTGGTAGTGATTTCGATTGATTAGGATTTTGGGTCAACAGGAAGTATCCTATGGATTTTGATTCTCTTGAGAGTGTCGAAATATACATTATTTTCGATGTAAACGGCCATATCTTTTTTGTTTCGTTAACTTAGAACTTTGATTTTTTCACAGCATCAAGAGACTGTAGACTTGAGTATATGGTTTTAATTTCAACTAGATACCTTCACGCGTTTCCAAGATAGATGGACAACAAAGTGATCCTACCGTTTTTTTCCTTTGAGGTACGGATTAAAAAAATAAATATATAGTTTCCTTGTGGATTAAACCAGGTTTTGGCTTGAAGTTAAATAATTTTAATTACGGAAGCCGGTGTTCAAACGTGAAGAAACTAAATAAAAAACACCACCTTCTGAAAATTTCACAATTATCAGTTTCTCTTTTGGATGCTTTTTTACATTATATATTTTCTATGAGGAACGCCCTAAACTTGATTATTCAATTGAACACAATGACTAATTAGATTGCTTTATCAAGGATATCCACAGTTATCTTGAACAGAATTGTGTGAATCAATCAGATGTACTATCTACTAAGCAGTTGTGTGTCAACAATATCCGCTATTTGTATGGCGTCAGGAGATGTCTCTTACCTCCGTTCTCTGTCAACTGAATGTAGCACTGTATTGTTTCTGGCAGTGTTAGGGTACGTATAATTATAACAAGAACATGTTTTTTTATGTTATTTTTCGTTTAAGAATTATTTAAAAATGTAAAACATATGTTCAATAAGTTTGCATTTTTAATGAAAAAAAAAAACTAATTCACCAAATTGTGAGGAGTGTGGCACAGTAGAAGATGTTATACATCTGTTGACGGAATGTATCAGATTTCAATCTGCAAGAGAAGAATTGTGTAAAGAGCTAGATACAAATATGTACGATTTTGGAATTTTTCATCATATTTTGTCGACACCTAACTCAGAGGCTGCTCATACCTTAATTAAGTTTGCGCTGTTACGTTTTACTATATGAGGTAAAATAGGTTAGGTATTTACTATTATAATGTCCGATGGGACTGGCATGTACATTCGTATAAAAGTCCCTAATACAAAATAAAGAGAAAAAAAAATGTAAATAAAGGAAAATAACAACTGCACTTTATTAACAATCGTAATGAAGCCCTGGCTCCAGAGTTAAATATATAAATACCTGTATTTATTTGAGAGAGACTTATAGAATAAGAACCATGTATTTAGGAGGACTCCTACTACTGTAACTGTATAATCTCTAAAATAAATTCATAGCAAGAATTAAATTTTTGAAACAAAATAAATTGATAATAAAATTAAATCGTGAGATTGGGCCGGAGATGTCTGCCGCATGCCAGATGAGCTGTAGGCTAAACGAGCCACTTAATGGGTCCCATATTACATGCAAGGCAATTCAAGACAATCAATTCAATTAATCGCGGCAGATCAAGACGAAGATGGAGAGATGAACTTGATTTTGATTGGCCTGTTTATGTAGTGGTTAGTGGCCCTGCCATGCCGGAGGTCGTAGGTTCGATTCCCACCTAGGACAAATGTTTATGTGATGAGCACAATCATTTGTTCTGTGTCTGTGTGTATTCGATCTATATATGTATGTATGTATTTAGAAATATATAAGCATGTTTATCAGTTGTCTAGTACCTACTCATAACGCAAGCTCTGCTTAGCTTGGGACTGGACGGCGTTGTGTAATAGTTGTAGAATATTATTATATTATTATTATTTACCAGAAAGATTTGTGTGGAAAAAGGAGTGGGAGGATTTCGCCCAGCAGTGGGATCTACTAATTCAATTAGATTATAAGTTTAATTAAATTAATAAAAACAAAAACTCATTCGTAGACGGGGTAAATATCACTAAAGAGCATTGCTAAAAAGCTAAATGGTGGAATACATTATTGCAATAGTTTTATGTTTTACCAAAAAACATAACGCTTTACTATCTTAATTTCCATTTTCATAAGGTGTGGTTTTTTTTTTTTTTTTTTTCGGTGGGAAAATCATCTTATGACATCCCCCGCCCTTGGGCGGGGCGGGAGATAGTGTCAGACTTTTACTGACTAAAAACCCACTCCTGTTCCTTCGTTGCCTTTCGTACCAGGGCCGAGTCTTCCTTTCAGAATCAGACCCTTGGCCCCAGTAGGCTTCGACCCTTCTAGGCCCCTACAGTTGCTGACATCTCCTTGAGGCGCGCGTGGAACAGCACGCGCCGTCGACGACTTGGGCTCGTTCCGGGCGGTTACCGGACGGTCGGATGGCGAGCCACCCATTGCTCGCCGTCCGCAAGCCTGCGCCTACGATGGCCGGAAATCGGGATCGGAATCCCGGCGGCGATTGGGGCGTGAGGACCGTTGCCGTTGCCTCACGCGATCGGCCGCCTCCTTTGCTAGCATTACTGCTTCGCAGAAGGAGGCGACCGCCTGCCACTCCTCCTCGCTCCGGACCATGGCCTGTACCAAAGCCCGGCGCGAGAGATCGCCGCCGCCGATCGCCCCCACGAGGACACGGCGTTGCTCTGCCCAAGCAGGGCACACCTCCACCGTGTGCTCCACCGTGTCCTCCGGGCGGTCCACACAATGGTGGCACCCGGGCGTTTCTTCCGCATGAATCCGGTGCAGGAACCTCCCGAACTTACCATGTCCGGTGAGGACCTGCGTCATGCGGAAGGTAAGGACGCCGTGTTGCCTTTCCAGCCATTCCTCAAAGAGGGGACTTACCGCCATAATTATGACGTGCCCATTCATAAGGTGTGGTAGACATATTATATTATTCTATTGCTTTAGACAAACCAGTTAATCTACGGCAGATGTAGCTGTAGCTGGGCCGCTAGGTAGTTAATCTCCGGTGTCCATCATCTGTGACCCATATAATATTTGTTGATGTGATGCAGTTACTGTTTCAGACAAGGTCAGTAGAGCATCAAGTCAGTGATTAAATTATTGATAGGATCTGTCCCCTGGGGTTATTGTAATAAGTGATACTTAATAATTAATTGTGTCTCATGAGACAAGGTTTGAAAGGAAAGGTTATGTATAGATAAAGATTTAGAATGGTAGTAGACTGATGCCCAAATCTAAACTATCTGGTAAGGGTTCTGTAGTCGTGATCGAAAAAAATAGCACTTACTTGGTACTAAATTTATTTTTGTTTGTCTTCTATTATTTTGCACCTGCCATATTATATCACTGCACCCCTAAGGTTGACTGGCCGAAAATGCCTAAGGCACTAAGTCCACCATTGTACAATGTTTCACTAGTGCGTAAAGTTTTAATAAATAAATAGATCGCTGCAACCGTGAAAGGGACAACATCCTCAGGGCGATCCTTGTCAGCCGTAGGCACGGGCTTGCGGGCGACGAGCCGCTAGCTCGCTGCCGAGTACATTAGTACAGCCGAGTTTACATTATTGTGTTGTGTCGTGTCATGGCACCTTTTGACATACTTGATTGGCTACAAAACTCATTATGATATGACGTAATCTTGAACATAATCGTTTGATTGGTGAATCCCGCGCCACA
This sequence comes from Mythimna pallens, assembly GCA_961205895.1. Taxonomy (NCBI): domain Eukaryota; kingdom Metazoa; phylum Arthropoda; class Insecta; order Lepidoptera; family Noctuidae; genus Mythimna; species Mythimna pallens. Next base: position 22,270,315 of record OY540828.1, on the reverse strand, counting down.
ACACAACACAATAATGTGTCTGTACCTTTAAGTACCTTAAAAAACCTTAAAAAAAAGTAAAAAATTGGCTTTACCTTTTTCGCCCTTTTTTGTTCCACTGTTATTGGTTGAAGCAAAAATTGGATTTTTATATCGCTGATAGTACAACCCCGAGTCCATTCACTGAGCCACTGAAGGACACAGGTGGGTTTTAGTCAGTAAAAATCTGACACACCCTCTCGCTCCATTCCAGAGCCAGAAAAATTATTTGATGATATCCCACCTCAACAAATAAAATATTACACTAACAGCTTTCTTCATCACTGCTCACGAATGTGATTTCGTGCATAGCGAAACTTTTTGGTAGGTATTTTACGAGTCGAGTAAAGCGGAATTAGAGTCAGTTTCTACGCATACAGGTAGAGCACTAGAGTTTTTTGTCATATAACCTGGAAAAATTGACACAACCTGGAACAGTTCATCGTAACTGTCTTGGTTGATGACCAACGACCGACGAAGAGGCCGCAGCCCAAAAAGAAAAGCAAATCAGGTCCGCTCCACACTGGACACCCAATTGCACGTCGCACTACATGACGCCAAAGACACTGGCACTGATGGCGAGACCTCTATCAGTAAAAGGCTAATCCAACGGGGACTATACGACAATCTGGAATGAGGCGAATACTATCGTCGTACTCCTCATTCCAGATTGTAGTATAATCCCCAATCCCTCCCTCAATAGACTTTCTGGCTTCAGGATCCAATCCTCATCCAGAAGCCAGAAAGTCACAGTCACAGCTGCAGTTTTACCAAGGGTTATCGTGTTACGCAGTAACTGAGTTGTGGAGGTCGGATCCATGTAAAATACAGGTACTCAGCTGTATTCGGTGTGACTAAAGATGGCCCCAACTTCATCATCATCATATCAGCCGAAAGACGTCAACTACTGGACATAGGCCACCACGAACGGTCCTGCGCGTCTCGCATCCATCGGATTCCCTCCGGTGGACGCCATCATGCGCGTGCGGGCTCTCACGACGGGGTATGCGCTGTCCCAGGGCAGGTGTGTCGTGGCGGTGTCTTTGGACATCGCCAACGCCTTCAACTCCCTGCCTTGGAGTAGCATTAAGAGGGCACTCAGGTATCACCGGGTGCCCGACTACCTCTGTCATGTGATCGAGGCCTACCTGTCGGACAGGTACATCATCTACCCTGGTCACCAGGGAGAGTGGAAGCGGCGAGAGATGTCGTGCGATGTTCCGCAGGGATCGGTACTAGGACTGCCCTTGTGGAACGTCGGCTACGAGTACGTGCTGCGCGGCGACCTCCCTGACGCGGTCAGTGTGGTCTGCTACGCAGACGACACGCTGGTCCTGGCGCAGGGAGAGTCGTACCAGGCGGCGGTCGAATTAGCGACACACGGGGTTGCGATAGTCGTTAATAGGATCCAGCATTTGGGACTCGAGCTGGCGCTGCACAAGTCCGAGGCCATGTGTTTTCACGGCCCTCGGAGCGCGCCGCCTCGGCGTTCCCAATTAACGATAGGAGGAGTTCACATCGGCGTCTGGTCGACGATGAAATACCTGGGACTCGTCCTCGTCAGCCGGTGGAATTTCAAGATGCACTTCCGACGTCTGGCTCCCAAACTGAATCGGACAGGGGCTGCCCTCAAGCGGCTCCTGCCCAACCTCGGGGGTCCAGACGCCTCCTGCCGAAGGCTCTGCGCAGGCATCGTCCAGTCCATGGCCCTTTATCGGGCGCCGGTGTGGGCACCGTCACTGCGAAAGCGACCGGCGGCCCAGCTGACGCGTGCCAGAGGGTCATGGCCATACGTATGGTGCGGGAACACGGCGTAATTACCTTCCGCATGACGCAGGTCCTCACCGGACACGGTAAGTTAGGAAAGTTCCTGCACCGGATTCGTGCGGAAGCGACGCCCGGGTGACGCCACAGTGTGGAACGCCCGGAGGACACGGTGGAGCACACAGTGGAGGTGTGCCCCGCTTGGGCAGAGCAACGCCGTGTCCTCGTGGGGGCGATCGGCGGCGGCGATCTCTCGCGCTGGGCCTTGGTATAGGCCATGGTCCGGAGCGAGGAGGAGTGGCAGGCGGTCGCCTCCTTCTGCGAAGCAGTAATGCTAGCAAAGGAGGCGGCCGATCGCGTGAGGCAACGGTCCTCACGCCCCAACAGCCGCCGAGATTCCGATCCCGATTTTCGGCCACCGTAGGCGCGGGCTTGCGGACGGTGGCTCACCGTCCGACCGTCCGGTAACCGTCTGGACCGAGCCCAAGTCGTCGACGGCACGTGCTGTTCCACGCGAGCCGCAAGGAGTTGTCAGCAACTGTAGGGGCCCAGCAGGGTCGAAACCTACTGGGGCCAAGGGTCTGATTCTGAAAGAAAGACTCAACCCTGGTACGAAGGAACAGGAGTGGGTTTTTAGTCAGTAAAAGTCTGACACTATCTCCCGTCCCGCCCAAGAGCGGGGGATGTCATAAGATGATTTTCTCATCGTAAAAACAAAAAAAAAATCCATCTGATTCCCGCGACTTTCACCAGGTCCCACCACTTGGTTCACCTTCCAACGCTGCGTCTTCCGGTGCGTAGTCGCTACTCCAGAACCTTTCGACTCCATTGACCATCTATTTTATGAGTAATGTAATTTTTTTTTTTTTTTTTTTTTTTTTTTTTTTTTTTTTTTTTTTTTTTTTTTTAGGTGGGAAAATCATCTTATGACAAATCCCTAATAGTGTCAGACTTTTACTGACTAAAAACCCACTCCTGTTCCTTCGTTGCCTTCGTCCCAGGGTCCGGGTTTCGATTTCACACTACCCATGGCCCCAGTAGGCTTCGACCCTGCTGGGCCCCTACAATTGCTGACATCTCCCTGAGGCGCGCGTGGAACAATACGCGCCGTCGACGACTTGGGCTTGGTCCGGACGGTTACCGGACGGTCGGACGGCGGGCCACCCATTGCCCGCCGTCCGCAAGCCCACGCCTACGGTGGCCGGAAATCGGGATCGGAATCCCGGCGGCGGTTGGGGCGTGAGGACCGTTGCCGTTGCCTCACGCGATCGGCCGCCTCCTTTGCTAGCATCACTGCTTCGCAGAAGGTGGCGACCGCCTGCCACTCCTCCTCGCTCCGGACCATGGCCTGTACCAAGGCCCGGCGCGAGAGATCGCCGCCGCCGATCGCCCCCACGAGGACACGGCGTTGCTCTTCCCAAGCGGGGCACACCTCCACCGTGTGCTCCACCGTGTCCTCCGGGCGGTCCACACAGTGGCGACACCCGGGCGTCGTTTCCGCACGAATTCGGTGCAGGAACTTCCCGAACTTCCCGTGTTCGGTGAGAACCTGCGTCATGCGGAAGGTGAGGACGCCGTGAGGTCTTTCCAACCACGCCTCAAAGAGGGGACTCACTGCCATAATTGTGGCGTGCCCAGCACTGGGTCGCGACAGTCGCTGTCGCCATTTCACCATGAGAACCCGCCGGAGCTCCGTCCGCCATGCTTCGATTTGTCGCGGCAGCGGAGTTTCGCCCCGGCGTTGCATCTCCATGCGTAGATCGTGCATGAGAGCAAGGACTGTTGCTTCCAGATCCCATGGTGGCTGGCAGGCAAGGAGGCTCGCCGCTTCGCGGGAAATCGTCCGGTAACCTCGCACCATCCGTATGGCCATGACCCTCTGGCATGCGTTCAGCCGGGCCGCCGGCTGCTTCCGCAGCGCCGGCGCCCATATCGGTGCGCCATAGAGGGCCATGGACCGAAAGATTCCCGCGTAGAGCCTCCGGCAGGAGGCATCTGGACCCCCTAGGTTGGGCAGGAGCCGCCCGAGGGCAGCCCCAGTCCGATTCAGTTTGGGAGCCAGACGTCGGAAGTGCTCCTCGAAATCCCATCGGCTGTCGAGAACGAGTCCCAGATACTTCATCGTTGACCCGACGCCGATGTGGACTCCTCCTACCGTTAGCTGGGAACCCGGTGGTGGCGCGTTCCGAGGGCCATGAAAGCACATGGCCTCGGACTTGTGCAATGCCACCTCGAGTCCCAACTCCTGGATCCTGCCTACGACTGTCGCAACCCCGTGTGTCGCTAATTCGACCGCCGCCTGGTACGACTCTCCCCGCGCCAGGACCAGCGTGTCGTCTGCGTAGCAGACCACGCTGACCCCGCCAGGAAGGTCTCCGCGCAGCACGTAGTCGTATCCGATGTTCCACAAGGGCGGCCCTAGTACCGATCCCTGCGGAACACCGCACGACATCTCTCGACGTTCCCACTCTCCCTGGTGACCAGGGTAGATGATGTACCTGTCCGACAGGTAAGCCTCGACCACACGACAGAGGTAGTCGGGCGTCCGGTGATACCGGAGTGCCCTCCTAATGCTACTCCAAGGCAGGGAGTTGAAGGCGTTGGCGATGTCCAGAGACACCGCCACGACACACCTGCCTTGGGACACCGCATCCCCCGTCGTGAGAGCTCGCACGCGCATGATGGCGTCCACCGTGGAGCGCCTCCTGCGAAAGCCGAACTGGCCGTCCGCCAGATCCGGCCCCGCCCGTGTTAGGTGCGCGACGAGGCGGTCTGCAATTACTCTTTCAAAGACCTTGCCCACCTCGTCGAGCAGCACAATGGGCCGGTACGCGGACGGAGAGTCCGCAGGGCGCCCTGGCTTTGCGATGAGGACCAGTTTCCCCGTCTTCCAGCGAAGTGGGAACTGGCCCCTCTCCATGCAGGCGCTGAAGAGCCCTCTTAGTTGAGGCCCGAGAGCCTCCATGGCCAGGACCCAGGCCTTCCCAGGCAAGCCGTCGGGTCCTGGGGCGGTATTTTTGGCACTCAGCCTTCGTACCGCCACTCTCATCTCTACCTCGGTCACCTCTGGAGCGTTGTCGTCGTCGTCGCCATCGTGGTCCGCGTCGGACACCGCTGGTGGCGGAGCCATGGGCGGGGGAGAGTGTTCCCCACGCATAGGGAACAGAGTGCTCACCACACCCTCCACAAGCTGGGGCCGAAGACTCTGCGTCAGCGGGGGAGCCCAGGGGCGCAGTTTGTCCCGCACCACCTTGTAGGGGCGTCCCCATGGGTCCCCATTCAGAGTCCCCAGCCACACGTTGCGGGCCTCGAGCTTGGCCCGCCTTATCTCCGCACGGAGGGTGCGCTTTGCCACTCTGTATCCCTCGTACAGCTCCGCCTCTCTGGTCTCCGCATCCGGTGGACGGATGCGGCGCCTGCGGTATCTGGCATACCGGCGTCGCGCGGCATTGCATGTGTTGCGCAGTGCCGCAATCTCCGGCGACCACCAGTATACCTGGCGCTGAGCACGTCCTGGACGGACTCGGGGCATTGCCGCGTCGCAGATTTGCGACATGGCCTCCCGGAACCACTCTGCCTCGACGTCGATATCGACAGGCCTATCCGGTGCTTGCACCCAGGCCTGTACCGTCGCGGCTTCCAGGAGTAGCTCCCGGTCTATCTGCCTCAGCGCCCATCGCGGACCACAAGGATTCTGTCGGACCGGCGCGGTCGAGGTTTGGGCGGAGACGTCAAACCGGATGTACCGGTGGTCGGAGTACGTCTCCACCCTCTCCATGACGCACCAGTCGACGACACGCGGCGACAGAGCGGGGCTGGCGAACGAGATGTCCACCACGGAGTCACCCCGCATCCGCACACACGTGGGGACAGAACCCCGGTTCAGGACGACCAGGCCTGTCTCCAGAGCCCAGTCCTCCACCATCCGACCCCGTTGGTTCGTGAACCGGGAACCCCAAGCCAAGTTCTTGGCATTGAAGTCCCCACACACGACCACGGGGAGGGAACCAAACCCAGCGACGACGGCTTTCAGCTCCATTAGGGAAATGTGAAGATCGCCGAGAGATCTGTTCGGGGACAGGTAGACGCCCACCACTGCAATGTCTCCGAACCGTGCTGCCACGCAACCCCGTCCCCTCGTGACGGCCTCGACGGTCGGGGTACCGGCGGCGGCCGACGAAATTAGGGTCACCGAGCCGTCCAGGTCCTGCACCCAGTCTCCCCTGGGCAAGACATAGTACGGCTCGGAGACCACGGCGATATTGATCGACCACTGCGCCATGCTCTGGAGCAACAGATCCTGAGCGGGGGCGCAGTGGTTGATGTTCGCCTGGAGGAGACGTAATGGAGTTATCGACAGTCCATTACAGTCTCCTCCCGAGCCCCCCGTGAGGGCCCTGCCGCGGCGGGTGCGGCGGCGACAGCGGTGGCAGCCAAGGTGGCGGCTGCGGCGGTGAGTGCGTCCGGGTGAACGGGCCTCCGTACCTTGCCCTTGGCCTTGGCGGGGGGGTCGCAGGACCTGCTCCCAGCCCGGTGGTCGGCCGGCTTGCCTGCCACGGCGTTGCACGGCATTCGACGGCCTTGTGACCAGCCTGACCGCATTGGTAGCAGCGGTCACTGCGGTCCACCTCCGCGGTGCAATGGGCCCCCACGTGGTGCCCCACGTGGCAGCGGTAGCACCGCAGAGGTCTGGGCTCCAGCAGTTTTACCTGCGCGGAGACCCAGCCCACCAAGAGCCTTCGGCCTTCTCCCGTGATGGCTTTGGCCGCCGACACGGGGCAGCTAACCGTAACGGCTCGCATGCCCGTGCTGTCAGCACGGATGGTGCCCGCCCGCACTTGATCGGCGTGGCACCCTCCCGTCCTGACGACGGCGGCCACCACCTCGTCCACCCTAACGGAGTCATCCAGGCCCATAATCCGCATGTCTATGCACTTAATGGGCCTGGACACTCGGACCTCCTCGACATCCATGGACGCCCTAATCCTTGCGGCCACGGCGTCTGCCGCAGAGCTACTGTCCGCACCAGGGACCTCCAATATTCGGGCCCCGGTTGCGGTGCGCCTCATTCGGAAGCCTTCAGAGGCTCCGAACTCGTCGAGGTGATCCACCACCGCCTGCTTTGCCTTCGCCATGACCATGTCATAGTTCACGCCCTTCTTTTCCGCAGCTGGCTGTAGTGTGATTACTACAGCTGCGGAATTCGGGGCGCGAAGTCTGGCTGCCATGGCCCGCTTCTTGCGCTCCTGTCGCCGCGCGCGCTTTTTGGCTGCCCTAGCCGCCCTGCCCGCCCTCCTGCTGGCGCCGACAACCGTCCATTCGGCGCCAGCCGAGGGTTCTTCAGGCAGGGGAGGCGGCAGGCGTGGCCTAGTCGCCGCCACCGTAGGAGGTCTCGCTGGTTTAGTGGCAGGCACCTCTATGCCTTTCGGGAAAGGAGTAGGCTTTCCCTGCCGCTGCTGCTGCTTGGCTGTCGGGACCGGCCTCGCAGGCTCCGACACCACGGCTTCGCGCCTAGTTTGCCCAGACGGGCCCGCCTTAGGCGCAGCACCCGTGGCCGCGACGGCGGCGGCGTATGAAACCGCCCTTTTCTGGCCGGAGGCCGCAAGCGGGGGGCGCAGCACAATGCCCTCTAGGACAGCGAACTGCCGCTGGACCCGCTCTTGGAACTGCTGCTGCTGCTCCTGCTGCTGCTGCCGGAAGGCAGCCAGCTCTTGCCGCAGCAGGGTCAGCACCTCGCTCTCCACCTGGGACTGGGGCTGGGACCGATTTTGCCCCTGCTTGCGTCCCTCTTTTGGCGCCACCTCAGGGCCAGCGCCCCGAAGACCGGCCAGGTCTGCCTCGAGCCGTCCAATTCTTCGATTCAGGGATTTTTTGAGGGGCTCCAAAACTATCCCCAGTGCCTCTATAATTGAGGTTGTGGCCTGGGGGATCGCATTCCTTTTGGAGACCCTCTCTCTCTTCTTCGCGACGCTCTGTACGGCAGCTGTCACGACCTCCTTAAACTGGGCCAGTGCCTCCTCCATGACTTCTGGCTCACTGCAAGGAGGCTCCGGCTCCGAGGGGCCGGCCTGACCACTGGGTGCCCCGGAGTGGCGCCCCTCCCTGGTGGTTTTTAGGGATGACCTACTCCCCTTTGCCGCCTTTCGGCCCGCACCCCGCACAGCGGTGGATATTTTACGGGCCGATGCACCCAGTTCATCATCGGATGATGTCCTCCGGCCATCCCCCAACAAGGGGCGTTTGAGGAACTGAGTCTTGGAGGTGGACTCCTCCACCTTCATTCTCTCCGAGTTGAGCGAAGACGCGGCATCAGAGTCCGACGCCGTGTCTCCGCTCACCTCCCTGAGGCCAAAGCTCCTGCCGGCCTCTGCAGGACCCACCGGCGCAGCGGACGTGCTGGGAACAGGTCCCAGGGACTCCACGCTACCGGTGGGTGAGCCACCCTGGCTCTCTGCGTCCACGAAGGACGGTAACAGATCCTTGTGGGATCTGGCGCACTCTTTGCACCCCCCAGAGTACGAGGGGCAGACCAAGCTCTGCTTGGTGAGGGATTCTCCTCCTGCGATGCAGGCGGTACCCTCCTGGGGTAATAACTTTTTAAGATGTGCGTCCATGATAGTGCTGAACTCAGTTTTGCCTTTTTTGTGGGGTGGGGTCCCCAGTAACCACGTTCGCCATCTTGGTCACGTCTGATAAACAGACGCGTACCCGAGGCGAACCCACTCTCCCCAAACCACTGGCCAAAAACACCAACAGCTGTGGGTGCCGATGCTTCTGGACAGCATACCCTCCGTGGCGGTCCGTCTGGACTCACTTGAGGCCTTCCGGCATGAGTAGCTCTACCGGCATAGCCCTCAAGATCACAGAGACACGCAAGCCCCACCACGACGACAACGTGGGAACACAGTTGGTGGGGCTTCTGGCTAGGTAAGTCAGCGACCTTAGTCGAGAAAAAATACTAGGCAGGTTGATTGAATATCCAATTTGACCAAATTATTAACACAAAGCATTATGGACAAATCAGTCCTCATGTTCTCTAAACAGGACAATCTAATAACAAAAACGTGTTTGCGTACGCTTTCACTTTGATTAATTTATCTGTAACATGTTGCATTATTCATTTGGATATGTTCATCAGAATATAAATTGTTTTGTCCAAACAGTGTTGGGACGGTAAGTTGGTTGTCCATTGATTGCTTAGCTATACTAAGATATGATATGTTTTAATAACAAAATTGCGGATTCTTAAGCAAATATGGGTTCATCATCACCATCATCATTTCAGCCACAAGACGTACACTGTTGGACATAGGTCTCGCCATCTCGCATTCCCGCGACTCTCATCAGGTCATCTGTCCACCTTATGGGAGGCCTTCAGAACCTTTCAGTCCCATCGACAATCACTGTGGCTTATCCAATATCAACTTTTATTTCAAAATCAATATAAAACACAAAAGGTTACCGAAAATATCGACTAAGCCAAATAAATTTCCATTATGCTGGTACAAGCACGATGTCCGTAAACGGGTGCTGTCAGTTGAGACTTACTAGGATACCAGCGCCTTCGACCACGTAAAGTAGAAAATTATTATCATTTATTATCTTGGTGTACAATAATGAATAAATAAATAAATAATATATAGCAAATTTACTCCGTGATTTAATGATATTCTACTGGTGGAAGAATTTTCAAAAACGGTACAGTAGTAGGTGACCTCAAGGGGAGAGCCCATGGAGTTTTTTGCACGGTTTTTTCCACAGAGATCGTGAAAACGTTGTTATTTAGAATTAGTTCTTTGAGTTTGAGCGCGATGCTCATACATTTAGGTCGATATTGACAAACGTTCGGGTCCTTTTTCACTCGCCTATCGTCAACATCGAGCATGGTTTAAAAGCTTAATAATAATATAATAATAATAATTTATTTGTTAACATAGGTGAAATACAGGTCTTATTTTTAATGAACAGAGCGCTATGTTATGCCTGGAGGCGTACAAATATGGGGTACAATTGTCGCTGCGAATTACAAATTATAATTTACAAAGAAAAAAAAAAGACATGCATAATTAATGATATTACATTGAAAAAAAAAAAAAAAAAAATTAACAATTAAATATCACTCTAATTATTAATTTAAATAATTTGCAAATCAATTAAATTTCAATACGATTAAAATTTCAATACAATTAAAATGTCAATACAATTAAAATTAAAAAGTCAATACAATTAAAATTAAAATGTCAATACAATTAGAATTAAAATGTCAATACAATTAAAATATCTAAATAATAAAGTGTCAAAATGATTAAAAGGTCCTAATAGTTAAAATGTCCAAATAATTATAATGTCAATGCTTGTTACTCATTCTAACGAAATCAAATGTGATATTTGACGAAAAGACAACATGAAAAACGAGAGATAACGCCTGAAGACTCTGTCAGTATTCGGTAATTCCGCGATTTACTCGAATATTTTACAAAACTTGTTCCAGGAAATACGTGTATTTTTAAACCGTTAAGTTTTTGAAAAAAATTGTCGTCATTTATAATTTTGATTAAATTTTCAAGGCTTCTATAGTCATACTTTATTGACTTTTTTTTTAAATATTTGAGTAAATTATGAAGTGTCAAAGTTCATACAAAATAGCAGATTTTCAGAGGTCTTTACTGGATTAGTTTTACACAAATTTGTACATTGATTTCAATAAAAGCCTAGATGATATCCACAAGATACTGTGTTTCCAAAATATCAAGTGAAAAATGTGTAATATCATAATCGCGTAAGAGCTATTGTATGAAAAACAGTGAAAATATATGTCGTGTTGCACCCCCTTAACACTTTCTTTGACTTATACAAATATTGTTTTCCTATCTCTATCTCATACTAGGTGTCTCAGAAATAATTCACTTTTGCATAAAAAAGGAAAAAATTAGACAAGAAACCAACAACATTCCTACTCAACTTCTGAGGCGCGTCTTCATGAATGTTAGAGATCGCTTTGAAGAGTGCTAGAGCTGCGAAGGACGACATTTGAGTAACGTTATTTTCAAGAATTAATTTTTCCATGTCTTCAGTTCCTGATTGTGTAATTAATAGTGTATATATAAATATATTACTCAACCTCCTACACACATTGTCACATCACACACAAGGAGGATCATCTACACTTTACAACTTTAAAATATGAATCGAATACTTATCATCTTGTTTACAATTAACCGTATAACCTAGAAGGCAAGAGCGCTGCTGTCTGAGACACAGATATTTATTTATCTAGTTCAGACACAGATGTTTATTGTATTGAATATTATTATTAAGCTGTATTGCCTAAGCTGTTATTGTCTTCAAGTGCATGTATTGTGAACTAAAAAAAATAATTAAATATTTGTAAATGTTTTATGCATTTACAAAAGTGAATTATTTCTGTGATATCCTGTAGTTTGAAAGTTATGTGACAGTGATAAGAAAAACTCTTGGTTTAATTGTTAATGACCATGCCTGGTCAAAAACCCTCATCAGTACAAACTAATACGTAACCAGTTAACCCCTATTATTTCTAAATACATACATATTATAGATAAATTACACCCTGACACAGAACAAATAATCGTGCTCATCACACAAATACACGTCGAACAACGGTATTATACGTATTTTGAAATATTTTAGCTCGCACTGGACTATCAAACTTAAAATTGAAAATATATTGAAATGTTATCCACGTTCCGAGTTAGTTATTGTAAATGTGCTAATCATGAGTTTGTAAAACAAAGGCAAATGGATACTCTAATGTAGGTATTTGCACTAAGTGGCTTTTGAAAATTACTCACTCTTTCAATATTCAGTTTATTTGGACATTGTTTATTTAAATCGTAGGTCGAGTTTGGGAGGTATTTTATAAAGTAGATTTTTAAATTGATTATTGTACATAATGAACGTAGTTAGTTAAATTGAATTTATTTTAAAAGGCGTTTTTGCAAAAAACCGCTGATTGACCGCTGGGCAAGTCTCCACAAAATAGGTGCCTGAGGATGACAACGGTGACGCTGCAGCAGCAGACCTGGTATCAGGTGACGAGTTGACCTGGTGGCTAGAGAAAATAATACCAGGAAGAAACTGGAGAGGCTTTAGACCAGCCGTGGCAAATATAGAAAAAACAAATAAAGATTGTAAACAATGGTATTGTTGTAATCTCGACGTTGTTTTAACTTTAATATAAGTGTAAATTGAGCTTTTATCCTTTTATTAAACTTTAATAAATATGTTATATCCTCATACATTAAGAAGTCTTGTCTGCCCTTTACACCGTACCATACTATGACCGAGCTAGAAAAGTGTCGGAGTCAGAGGATTCCGTACAAACTTACCTATGAAAACAGTTCAATTCACGAGTTACTAAGATTTTTCCGAATCGCAAAAAAAAAATTTTTTTTGTTATGTAACTACAAATGTACAGTTTTCAGATTTTTCCTATACTTGTGCTATGAGACCTTGCTTCATGGTTTTCGGGATTCTAGGTTAACGGGAAATACCCTATGGATTTTGGTTCCCTTGAGAGTGTCGAAATTTATGTTTTTTTTGCGACATAAACGGCCGTAACTTTTTTTTTCGTTAACTCAGAAGTTTGATGTTTTTATAACTTCAAGGGACTGCAAACCCGAGTATATGAATAAAATAATTAATTAATTTATTATTTATTAAAACTTTATGCACTAGTAATAAACACTGTACAAAGGCGGACTTAATGCCTTAGGCATTTTCTACCAGTCGACCTTAGGATGGTGCAGAAACAAAACATGGTAGGTGCAGCTTAATGGTAAAGAAATGGAAAAGAATACAATAATAAATATATACTTAGATAAAATACTAATTTCAACTCCACACATCCACGCGTTCCCGATAGAAAGGGTCTTGACCGACAGACAGACAGACAGACGGACAATAAAGTGATCCTATAAGGGTTCTGTTTTTTCCTTTTGAGGTATGGGACCATAAAAAAATTAGTCAAGTGCAAGTCAATTATAGAAGAGAAAACCCATTCCTGCAAAAAAAGAAAATTGTAGCTTAAGATGTTTTTTCTGAAAAGGTTTCATATGATACTTTTTTGAAAATGCAATGGTGGAATGGCGACAGCGACTGCCGCAACCCAGTGCTGGGCACGCCACAATTATGCACGCCCTCTTTGAGGCGTGGCTGGAAAGACCTCGGCATCCTCACCTTCCGCATGACGCAGGTTGTCACCGGACATGGTCAGTTCGGGAGATTCCTGCACCGGATTCGTGCGGAAGAAACGCCTGAGTGTTACCATTGTGCGGACCGCCTGGAAAACACGGTGGAGCTTACTGTATAGGTGTGCCCCGCCTGGGCAGAGAACTGCCGTGTCCTCGTGGGGGCGATCAGCGGTAGCGATCTCTCGCGCCAGGCCGGAGCGAGGTGGAGTGGCATCCGGTCGCCTCCTTTTGCGAAGCAGTAATGTTAGCAAAGGAGGCAGCCACAGGCGCGAGGTAACGGACCTCATGCCCGAGCCGCCAGGATTGTAATCCCGATTTCCGGCCACCGTAGACGTGGGCTTGTGTCCGACCGTCGGGTAACCGCCCGGACCGAGCCCAAGACATCGACGATGCGTAGTGTTTCACGCGCGCCTCTAGGAAATGCCAGTAACCGTAGGGGCCCAGCAGGTTCAAAGCTTACTGGGGCCATGGGTGATGCGAAAGAGATCCCCAAGGCCCTGGAACGAAGACAAAGAAGCAACAGGAGTGGGTTTTTAGTCAGTAAAAGTCTGACACGCCCTCCCGTCTCGCCCAAGGGCGAAGGATGTCGTTAGATTTTCCACCTAAAACAATATTTTTTATCTCTCAGTATCTTTGGGATAATTTCCAACGTTTACGTAGGCAAAAACCGCTTTCAAAAGCTAGTATTATAATAAAGAACATCCGTTTCCGTGTTTCTTACTTCCTATTATTCTTCTTTACGAATTCATTGTTAAAACTTGGTGACGACCCTCTTTTATTGTAAAGTATAAAAGAATAATTTAAAAGACAAGCTATATTTAAAACATATTATATAATGTATTGTCTGTCAACTCACACTGTTTTGTGGGTGTAACATAATTATAATACACGTGCAGAAGATTCAGTCTGTACCATGCATGGTATAGAGGATTTAGTCTACTTCGCCATGGAGTTTTTTTTGTGGTGAGTTTTTCAATGAGTGGATTCATTCACTCATTGAAAAACTTACAAAAACGCTTCAGGGTGGAGCGCCGTTTCGCTCCACCCTGAAGCGTTTTTGCAAGTTTTTACTGACTTATATCCGACTTTTACTGACTAAAACCTCATAATGTCCTTCAGTTGTCTTTTGCGTTCTAGCAGGGGTGGATTTAAGGGGGAGCACGCAGGCATGGGGGCATGTACCTCCGTGCCCCACGGAGGGTATTTTTGTGTGCTGTGGATATTCCATCACAGTACACACTTAGAAGCAAATCAAATATCAGAGTTGTTAAAATATATGAATAAAATTTTGACACTTTCATGAACCTTCCTATAAATACTTGAATTTGTAGAAATAAACTCAAAGTATGATACTCGTACTTCAAGTTTAAGTCACTGTTATTATTGATTTTTTGCCAGTCTGCTCCTTGTGACCCTCACAGAATAAAATTCTGGATCCGCCCTTGCGTTTTAGGACCACAAATTTCCTTTAAAAATTCCCCGTGGCCCTAGCAGGTATCGGTCCTGCTAGGCCCTTACGGTTTCGCTGATATCTCTTTGACGTATGTACGACGACTACTTGGGCTGGGTCTTTACCAAGCAGGCGAATGGCGAACTAACCGCCTATCCGCAATCCCGCGCCTATGGTGACCGGGGATCGCCTGGAACTTCCGACGCCAAAGGCGTCTCTTGTGCGGTGGCTGGGGCGTGAGGATATCCGTTCCCTCACGTTTTAGGTCATTACCGTCGCTAGCATTACTGCTCGGCATCCCATTCTCTCTCGCTTCGGATCATAGCCTGAATCAGGGTCCGGCGTGAGACATGCAGTAGTTCTAGTCCATACCATGCCTGATAAAGAGGATTCTGTTCATCTCATCATGGAGTGCATCGTAATTATTATTACTTCTTTCATCATCATCATTTCAGCTGAAAGACGTGTACTGTTGGACATAGGCCTCCCCCAAGTGTCATCAGAACGAACGGTCCTGTGCATCTCGCATCCATCGGATTCCTGCAACCCTTGCCAAGTCAGACAGGAGGCCATTTAACACTACGCCTTCCGGTACGTGGTCGCCATTCCAGAACCTTCCGGTCCCAACGGCCATCCGTTCTGCGAGCAATGTGCCCTGCCCATTGCTACTTAAGGCCACAATATTTCTTTATTGTCAATATTTCGCCAACGCTTATCAGCTCCCCTCAGGAGTGAAGCAATTATTTAGCGGAGCTGGTTTAATATATGAAGAACACCGTCCAAAGGTGTAAAAGCGGCCAAATTACTTTTTATTAAATATAATTTATCTCTATGAAAGTACAAAATACAAATTTAATTAAACAAATCCTAAAAAATAAAGTTGTGCTTTTTCTTCATAGTATTAACACAAACTATAAACACAACACGCTTTCAGCTCCGCTTCCGCTAAGATTTACTGTTGAGTTTTTTTTACGTTATTTGCTGGCATTGGATCACTACTCACGACACGCAGTACAGGAGTCAATAGCTCAACCACTGCATCAGTCGTGACGTCACTGGCTATATTATACATTGATTCATCTTCATCATCATCATCGTCCTACCCTTGTCCCATTTTATTTGGGGTCGGTCCAACACGTTTTTTTCTTCCATTCTGTCCTGTCCGCCGTCACACTATCACAAACTCCTTTTTCTTTCACTCTCACACAATCCATCCATCTTTTCTTTGGCCTCCCCCTCCCTCTCCATTTATACACGTATACTCATAACTCTTTTATTAACATACGTTTCATCCCTCCTCTTCACATGGCCATACCAAGATAAACAATTCCCTTTCAACTTTTCAGTTTCTGGCGCCACTTTCAAACTTTACTCTATAATGTATATAAGGAAACAGATGCCACATTGCACGGTTGTGTGGGTCGTAGTAATATCGTGCCGCTGGGACTATAGGGTGGGCAAATTGGACATACAAATATTTGTTTTGCCACAAATTCGATTTCGGGCCAAATTAATTGTTTTATTATTTATGGACACACAGGGAAACAGTAATAGATAAAAATATTGTAAATATGAGCATACAGTAACTGCTTATTTCTGTGAAAACTCCAGCGGTTTTTTATTTTGATACCCTTTATGGCACCATTTTATTTTTTTATTATTTCTGATTTTGATATACTCAGTGTCACATTCACAACTAAGACAAATCTAACAACATCTCCTTTGCTAAAATGTAACTAGCCCTTTAGGCTCTCCCACCATAGGCGCGGTCTTGCGGACGGCGAGCAATGGGTAGCTCGCCGTCCGATCGTCCGGTAACCGTCCGGACTGAGCACAAGTAGTCGTCAGAAGTGGGTTTTTAGTCAGTAAAATTCTAACACTATCTCGCGCTCCGCCCAAGATCGGGGGATGTCATTAAATGATTTTCTCTCCCGGAATAAAAAGGTCTTTAGGCTCTAGGGCGTGCCAAAAAAATACTAACATACATTAATATACTCGAAAAATTCTCCTTCTGATGCAGTCGGATAATAAGAAGAGAGAGAACGGGTAGAGCCGCTATTGGTATCTTAGGCCTACTATCCATGAACGCGTAGCTTTATAGATGAGTATTCGTCATTGCCGTCGTGTTGTTGCCATTTCGTTTTCATAGAGTTTTTCAGAGTTTCATAGTGTTGTATGTAAACTATGAGGAAGCGCACATCAAGCGTATAATGGCGAATACGCGACTATGAAGCTACGCGGCCGTGGGCAGTAGACCTTAGTGACACTTATAAGAAATTAAAAATTTAAAAATTAAAAAAAAAATCTCCTTCTGACGCAGTCGGGTAATAAGAAGAGTGAACCGCTATTGGTATCTTAGGCCTACTGTCCATGGACGCATAGCTTCATAAATGCGTCATAGCTGTCGTGTCGTTTCCGTTTCGTCGTTTTCATAGAGTTTTTCAGAGTTTCATAGTTTTGTATGTAAGCTGTGAAGAAGCGTACATCAGGCGTATAATGGCGAATACGCGTCTATAAAGCTACGCGGCCGTGGACAGTAGACCTTAGTGAGTTATAGTCTTTACTAGGAGTAAGGTCCAATAAAATATTTTTATACTAATTGGGTTTTCTGTACTTATATTATTCTGTGGCCTACACGAGCATCGTCATTATTTCTGAAAACATAATTACTTCCACAATTTGAGTAAGAAAAACATTAAATGTATCACTTTCTCGCCCGCGTAACAATGGATGTAATTAATTTTATCTTCTCACAGGGAGCTACAATAAAAAAAACTGTTGTTATTTCAATTTTGAAGCGTGGAATGTATTATGAAGTAATTTATGAATTGTTGTAATGACTATTCTCATTAACGAACCATTTGCAAAGGCTTTACTTAAGTAAGTAATTGTTTGTAAGTACCATGCTGCGACATTAAAGACTTTTTCGTGTAAAAAAACCTTAATTAACTGCCTAGTTCTTTTAGCGTATGAACAGACAGAGGAGCAACACTGAACTACTTCAGTCAAGCAATAGTTTAAAAAAAACTGGTAAGTGCGAGTTGGATTTCCGAATCGTGTCTCGAAGATTTTTCTGAGTAGAATAAAAGTTTTTTTTTTGGGACGTAACTACAAATTTTCAGTTTTCAGATTTATTCCTATATTTGTGCTATAAGACCTTGCTTCATACCAAAATTCAGGGTCCTAGGTCAACGGGAAATACCTTATGAATTTCGATTTCCTTAGGAGTGTCAAATTTACGATTTTTGCGACATAAACGGGCGTATCTTTTATTTTCATTGATTTGGAAGTTTAATTTTTGTCACAGCTTCAAGGGACTGCAGATTTGGCTATATGGTTTTAATTTCAACTCGGTACTTCTACGCGTTCTCGAGATAAGAGAGTCTTGACAGACAGACAGACGGACGGACAACAAAGTGATCCTATAAGGATTCCGTTTTATCCTTTTGAGGTACGGAACCCTAAAAACAACAACAATTACTGCAATAGTATTTTACACATACACTACACGCATTCATTATACATATACACTACACACATACACTACACGCATTCACTACACACAGGGAGATGTCAGCAAATCGTGGCCGAGCAGGGTCGAAGCCTACTGGGGCCACGGGTAGTGTGAAAGTGAAACCCGGGACCTGGAACGAAGGCAAAGAAGGAATAGGATTGGGTTTTTAGTCAGTAAAAGTCTGACACTATCTCCCGCTCCGCTCAAGAGCGGGATTTATCATTAGATCACTTTCCCACCTAAAAAAAAGTCCTTTACTGAGCATGGCCTTCCAAGAGCTAAATTTAATTCCAATCCGTACAGATGTTTGAGTTTAAAGAAGTTAAAAACATAGGCATACTCGCAAACTTTGGTTTTTATAATATTAGTGTGATAGTAAAAGAAGATTTTGTTTTTCAATTTATTGAATTCGGAGTTTTTATCCATGGATACGCCAACCCCATCGTAACCTCTTAGTTCTAGTTACACTAACTAAATAAAATAATTACTTTGAGTGAGAGAGAATCATCAATTAGTTATCTTTGCTAAACTACTTAGTCTTTTTGCCAACAGCGATATAGGACTTGCCAAAATAGTTTGTAGGTACTAATCCAAAATCTATTCTCTCTCGTCTTTGTTTCTTACATAATCCATGAATAATAAGTGGAGAATATCTTCAATTTTATTGCATATTACATAATTGTGTGACGTAATTTTTCCCATAAGATATCCAAATTTTGGCGATGGAAAGTTTCCAGAGCGTAATCTTAAAGCTTACTTATTATAATTAATATTTAGTTTATCATCGTCGAACCTGAACATACAGGGAGGCTCACTTTGTATGACTTTGTATCAACCCTTTGTAACCCTTTCTCTCTAGAAATCTCATTAAAAAGAATTTTCCATTTTGTGAAACATTTTGCCTTAAATCTGGTGACATATTCCCAATGATCTGGTAGGTGTCCTGGATGCTTGGAAAAGAACATGTAAATTCAACCTACAGTCATCATCGTCGTCATCATTTCAGTCGACAGACGTCCACTGTCAGACAAAGGCCTCCCCAAGTTTCGCTACCACGCTATGCTTCTCGCATCCATCGGATTCCTGCGACCCTCACCAGGTCATCGCTCCACTTTTCGGCCCCATCGACCTTCTGTTCTGTGGGTAATGTGTCCAGCCCACTGCTACTTAAATTTGACGATTCTTTGGCGCTACATCAGTAACCATGGTCCTCCTGCGGATATCTTCATTCCTGATTTGATCACACAAGAAAACTCCATGGATAGCACTTTCCATTGCCCTTTGGGTGACCTTAAGTCTTCTACCAACCTACAGTATACTCATAGTAGTATTTTCACAAACCCCTTTGCCATAGTCCCATGTTTTCCTAACGCCATATCATCCATATATATTCTTGTTTACATTCCTACTTTAGTCCGGACTTACAGTGGAATAAGACCCATATAAAGGGCCCTAAAATAAAATATCTGTTCGGACTTGCTTGCGTTTCTGCTAAACCTCACACTGGTCGAATGAGACTTTGAGTATCAATGGCTCAAAGAGCGCTCATGTGTGTAGCTTGTAGGTCATGCAGTTTTTTTTTCTCAGAAACTTTTATTGACTAAAAACCAATTGTGTTCTTTCAGTTACCTTTTGTATTTTAGCGCCATGGAAACTCGTTAGAAAGGGTTAGCAGTGTATGCCGTGCGGTGAACTGTTGATCATGCAGGCTTTTAAAGACGTTGTCAGTCTTCTGGGCATATTTCTTGATGACAGCGATGTCTAGATTCGATGCATGAGTGTACTTTATTTTTATATATATTTACAATCACATAGGTTTAGTGTAAATAATTAGTTATTATTTAAGTTTTTAAGAACTAAAGCTGATGAAAACTTTTTATGAAATTTGGTCAGTCTTGCAAGGTTAGAAATGATCATGATTTTTACTTTTCTTTATAGTTTTTGAGGTAAGTTTTTGTTGATTGTGGTGTCATCGGCATAAATCTTCAAACGAACATTACCACTTAATACTATACAACTTGTGATACCACATTAGTGGCAAACTTCAAAAAAGTAATATTTTCTAAGCTGGGGTCTATGTTAGGTACTAGGTCAATTTTAGAGTTTGTCTTATTCATCCTCAAATGGATCGAATAGAAATGGATCGGTGAAGTTATTGCCTCCATATTTTCTTAGGGTATGGTAATGTGTATGGATAAATGAAAATTTCATTTTGAATAACATATTGGAGACCTTTTAGTATTATTGTTGGTTTTTAGCTCTTTTTAGAGTTTAATTATCTATATATCTATAAAATATAATATCTTTCTATCTGTCTTTCTTTACATGTTTTTGAAAAAACAAGTAACACTGCTTCGATGTGTTTGTGGTGATAAATACCGGCCACGGTTATCCTAGTTTTGATTCTCAGGGCGATAACCACGCCCTGAGAATCAAAACTAGATATACGGTTTGCGCGTACTCAAAGCGAACGCTGCGGGGCAGTCGCCTAGAAGTGGCGCGGCTACCGAATGGTGTGCGCGTAACTTAGATCATCCATCATAATTACAAATAACAATCACGCAAAAGTTCTGATTTATTAAATGACCTCTGAGCCTGACAGAAAGCGGGAGTGCTCGAGCGCGGGAGAGGGGCGCATCATCGAAAATATTCGAGGCTGCGTAGCCGCGCGATTCTGTTGTCGAAAAGAATAGTATGTTATGGCGTTGCCAATAGAGTTGAAATCTGATTTTATATTATGCGACTAGCATGCAGCTACCGCGTGACGGCTGCAAGAAAGTTTACGCCATGTTTAAACGCACCCTCAGAATAGGAGAATCAAACATTTCTGTGCATGACGTTTTCAAAGAAGGAAGTCTTAGGCCTACTGTACTAACGGTAGAAGGAGTTCACATCGGCGTCGAGTCGACGATGAAGTACCTTGGACTTGTCCTCGACAGCCGATGGAATTTCGAGGAGCATTTCCGACGTCTGGCTCCCAAACTGGATCGTATTGGGGCTGCCCTCAAGCGGCTCCTGCCCAACCTAGGGGGTCCAGACGCCTCCTGCCGGAGGCTCTATGCAGGAATCGTTCGGTCCATGGCCCTTTATGGGGCGCCGGTATGGGCGCCGTCACTTCGAAAGCGACCGGCGGCCAAGCTGAACGCAAGCCAGAGGGTCATGGCCATCCGGATGGTGCGGGGATACCGCACGATTTCCCGCGAAGCAGCGTGCCTCCTTGCTAGCCAACCACCGTGGGAATTGCAGGCAAAAGACCTTGCACGCATGCATGATCTGCGCATGGAGATGCAACGCCGGGGCGAAACTCCGCTGCCGCGCCAAGTAGCGGCATGGCGGAAAAACTTCCGGCGGGATCTCATGGTGGAATGGCGACGGCGACTGTCGCAACCCAGTGCTGGGCACGCCTTAATTATGGCGATAAGTCCCCTCTTTGAGGAGTGGCTGGAAAGACCTCACGGCGTCCTTACTTACCACATGACGTAGGTCCTCACCGGGCATGGTAAGTTTGGGAGGTTCCTGTACCGGATCCGTGCAGAAGAGACGTCCGGGTGCCACCATTGTGTGGACCGCCCGGAGGATACGGTGGAGCACACGGTAGAGGTGTGCCCCGCTTGGGCAGAGCACCGCCGTGTCCTCGTGAGGGCGATCGGCGGCAGCGATCTCTCGCGCCGGGCCTTGGTACAGGCCATGGTCCGGAGCGAGGAGGAGTGGCAGGCGGTCGCCTCCTTCTGCGAAGCAGTAATGCTAGCTAAGGAGGCGGCCGATAGCGTGAGGCAACGGCAACGGTCCTCACGCCCCAACCGCCGCCGGAATTCCGATCCCGATTTCCGGCCACCGTAGGCGCGGGCTTGCGGACGGCGAGCAATGGGTGGCTCGCCATCCGATCGTCCGGTAACCGTCCGGACCGAGTCCAAGTCGTCGACGGCGCGTAGTGTTCCACGCGCGCCTCAAAGAGATGTCAGCAACCGTAGGGGCCCAACAGGGGCGAAGCCTACTGGGGTCATGGGTGATGCGAAAGTGACCCCCGGGGCCCTGGAAAAAAAAAATGGCAAAGAAGGAACAGGAGTGGGTTTTTAGTCAGTAAAAGTCTGACACTATCTCTCGCTCCGCCCAAGAGCGGGTGTTGTCATTAGATGATTTTCCTACCAGAAAAAAAAAAAGGCCTACTGTCTACGGACACGTAGCTTCATAGATGCGTATTTGTCATATTATACCCTTAGTGTACGCCTGCGTAAAGCATATAAAACTATGAAACGCTATCGATGAAGTGGCAACGACACGACGGCACGACGTTCAAAATGAACTCTGAAGATATCATGAAAGCAGAACAAACATGTAAAAGAATTGCTGAAACATCTTAAAAATAATATTGGCAGCCCATCATCAATGGGGGAATGCGGCAAACGGGTAAACGTAACCCCAATGTTTACTACCCCATCCCTTATGGGGCAATAATACATAAACATTGGCGTTTCCTAATGCAATCGGGTAGGTCGAAACGTCGGGGAGTTTTACCAAAGAAAGGTAAACGGTTTATTAAGATGAAATGAGTGAATCTAAGAGGTGAATTTAATTATTTTAATGAAATTGTGTTTTCTGATGGATTTACAGCGGGCATGGATGGTAAGTAAGAAGAAATTCGACAACTCCAACTTTTTTTTGTCAAAAGGGAAAAGTTATCCAATGACATTCCTCGCTCTTTCGTAACAGACTTTTACTAAAATCTCACTCCTGTTCCTTCGTTGTCTTTCATAACAGGGCCGAGTTTTTCTTTCAGAAGCAGACCTTAGGCTCCAGTAGTTTTAGACCCCAAAAAAAAAGACCCTGCTGGGCCCCTACGGTTTGCTGACATCTCGTTGAGGCGGGCGTGGAACAGTACGCGCCGTCGAGAACTTGAGTTCGTTCCGGACGGTTACCAGACAATCGGACGGCGAGCTACCCATTGCTCGTCATATCACTCCAACTTGTGTTAATGTAAACAACAAAATTAATGTTTTTTTTTAGTTTATATTTTTATGGGTAGGCTTGCGTATTACTACTATTTCATCTGGTGGTAAGCGATGATGTGGTTGACGATGGAGCACGCTGGTAGCGAAGTAACCTATAACAGAAGATTTTTAGACAGACATTACACAAGATCGAACAAGTATTGAATGTTTGGATTAAATGCTTTTTTTTTGGGGGGATGTGAGATCATAAAATAAGTCTCCCACTCTGAGTGGATTGAGATCCCTCTTTGACTGTCCCTGTCTGACTTTTATTACTGACTAAAGCCCACCTGAGTCTCTTCAGTTACTCTTTGCGTTACTTACATGGCTTCGATGTCTCTTTCAAACAATACCGCAGGGCATCGAACAGCTGTCTAAATGTGTGACGTTGCGTGAAGTCTGGCCCAGGTATATACAAGTAGGTACATACGTATCTTGATTGATTCAAACCGATTTCTTAACACTATAAATTTTCAGAAATTGCATTTTACGTCTAAATAAATTTATGAAATCTCGAAACACAAGCATGCTAATATTATAATTCCATAGAATTACAATTTCAACATCCAGATCGCGATTTCTAATTCAGGAACGAAGGAATTTTAATACACTTCAGGCTCTACAGTCGTCACTCTGCTGCCGTCAGTCTGACAGTGAATGACGCGCTTTATTTCATTCGACTAATGCCGGGTACCGCCCTATAGAACGATCGCCAACGGATGGGAACTACCGACATCCCACAGATGCTTGAAGCAATCAAGCATCTGTGGGATGTCGGTAGTTCCCTGGCGGCGAACAAATGGTGAGTGTGTAGAGGTGAGTGAGCGTGTAGAGGTGAGTGAGTGAGCTGGCGAACAAATGGTGAGTGTGTAGAGGTGAGTGAGCGTGCGATCCATCGGCAATGTACACTCGTTCGCTTGGCCTGTACCCGGCATTAAAAGGTGAGGCAAATGTATAAAATAATTAGTAGAATTAGGTTTATACAAAATAATACATTTTAATGAATTTTTGGGTAATGTAAACGAAGGCACTTAAATTTTCTGGGAGAAATGTGGCAACTTATGGAATTTTATTTTTTTCATAAATGTTAGGTTTTTATGTGGTTTATTTATTATGCCTTGTATAATTGGTTTTACTTCAACTCGGAGAAGAATATATATATATATATATATATATTTACTCGTATAAGGCAACCGTTAACAACTGACTGATCGATCAATACACAGCTCAAACCACTGAACGGATTACGCTGGTATTTGTCTTGTAAGTACAAAGTTATTATGACGTAAGCATGCGCAGACATAGCCCGCAGAATCGCCAAACTTAAGTGGCAGTGGGTAGGGCACATTGCTAGCAGAACAGATGGTCGATGGGGACGTAAGGTTCTGGAATGGCGACCACGTACCGGAAGACGCAGCGTTGGAAGGCCTCCCACAAGGTGGACCGATGCAGATCATCGGTCCACCTTGTGGGAGGCCTTCCAACGCGAGGGTCGCGGGAATCCGATGGATGCGAGACGCACAGGACCGGTTATTATGGCGACATTTTGGGGAGGCCTATGTCCAACAGTGGACGTCTTTCGGCTGAAGTGATGATGATGATGAAGCATGCGCTACGAAAGGATTTTCCAAAGTTTAATCCTTCTTACATCTCCTTAAGATATAAGAAGCCCAAAGTTTGCATAAAAAAATACTATTTTTTTTTGTTTGGTAAACACTATCGAATATTCCCAAAGTCTGCAAATATCTATTTGAAATCATACATGAGACTAAAAAGTCCAAATAAATTATTAGCAATGCCCACAAATAAACGAGAACAAAACAAAATATCCCTAAATTGGGTAAACCTAAACAATGGTCACAGAATTTCAATCACAACATTTCGACATAAAAGCAATCATTTTAGAGCAGCTATGTTATTTGTTGAATACCAAACGTTTGTCCTGATTGATACATTAATTTAAATTCATTACACGAACGGGATCGTTTACGTACAAACGTACATACAGCTCGGCCACGTATTGTGGTTATCCTTCCAATTTCACATTAGGCCCCCATTATGTGGTGAACCGACGATATTCTATACGAAGAAATGTTTGTTTTGGCTGTTATGATGAATGTTATTAAATAACTTCGGATTCTGTTTTATCATGAATTCATGATACAGAAACGATAAGAGTAGGTCCTATGTATTTTTTTTGTGTGAGATTGCGGAATAACTCCTCCCATTCTAAGTACTTATAGTGAGAGAGATATGTGGAGTAAGAGTATCAGATTTTTACTCATTAAAACTCACCTTTGTTCCTTCAGTTGCCTTTTGTGTTCCAGGGCTTTTTTAAGGTGGGAAAGCAATCCAATGACTTCTCCCGCTCTAGGGTGGGTGGGCGTGTCAGACTTTTACTGACTAAAACAACACCTATGGTCCTTCTTTGCCTTGCGTTCCAGGACACTGGGTTTCCCTTACGGAAATCAACCCATGGCCTCAGTAGGCTTCGGCCCTGCTGGGCCACTATACGGTTCGTTTCAGGGCTGCGGTTACTCTTTAGAATAATCTCGCAGTACTAATTATGTAATTATTTTCATTAGGCATTTTTATTTTCGCAGTCCGCGCATGCGGTGGCCAGAATTCGGGATCGGAATCCCGGCGGCAGTTGGGGCGTCAGGACCGTTGCCTCACGCGTACGGCCTCCTCCTTTGCTAGGATTACTGCTTCGCAGAAGGAGACGACCGTTTACCATTCCTCCTCGCTCCGGACCATGGCCAAGGCCCGGTGCGAGAGATCGCCGCCACCGATCGCCCCCACGAGGACACGGCGTTGCTCTGCCCAGGCGGGGTACACCTCCACTGTGTCCTCTGGGTGGTCCACACAATGGTGAGACCCAGGCGTTTCTTCCGCACGAATCCGGTGCAGGAACCTCCCGAAACTTTAGAATTCTGTTAAGAGTAAACACTAATTCAGAGCGACATAATTTTCTCATGAAAACAGTCAAAAAAGACTTCTATCAAAAACATTCCCAATTCAATCAACACAACAATATCGCTCCAAAACTCACTATTCCCGTGTTGCCAGTAAGAAAAATTAAATGATTCTTTAAACAAAAGCGGAGCAGAACGTCTGGGAACGTAATTAAATGGCCGTCGGCAATGTCCTTTGGGAAATCGTAGGCGGCGGGCGGTCACCCGCTGCCGTCACCGCTGCCGCCATCGAATTGTGCCTGCATCCTACCTTCATGCTGCTTCATTCGTTGAAATGCCATGATATCGACTATGATTGTCCGCCTTTTTGTGTGTGGAATGCTCGAGAAGATTTAATTCATTTATTTGCCCACGTAGGACTTCGTCACATGAACCAATTTAAGAGACGATTTTTGTCAGGACACGAGCTGCTAGAGAAGTGCTGATGAACACTTTCAAAATTAACTTGATTGATGTTGGTTTTATTCAGAGTACACTGTCCGAACCCCTCTCTAACGCAGCTATCGCTCTTTACAAATTAGTTAGTAAAGTTTTAGAGCCCTAATAGTCGAAAAATTGTTTTTACTTGAATTAGGTTACGATGGGGCTGGCATGGTCTTACTGTGACCAAAAGTCCCTAAATGTATAAAAGATAATAAAAAATAAATAAAAAAAGAGACGATTACATTGTTTACTTTTTTGCTATTCAGGAATCCAGTAAAGGTATTGTGAAATTTCCGAAATAAGAAGTGACTCGATTGATTTTATACAATTAGATTAAGATATGTCGAGGTATTCTTATTTCTGTTGGTATTGACATATATTCAATATCTTAGATACTAAAGCTAAAGACTGCCACAGTTCAGATAAAATTTGATTATGTATGAATTGTTTTGTTGGTTGTTATTGTTGTTGTTACTAATGATCATGCTAATCATCGTCATATGTTATTAGCATTGATATTTTTTTTTACGTTTTTTATATTATTTAGACAATTAAATTTTTTATGTTTCATTATTTTTAAATGACTTTTTTTTATTTATTAGTACATGTTCTACTGAACTTATTTATTTACGTTTAAAAATACTAACTATAATTACAATAAAATAAAATAAATAATAATAAAAACCCTACACTAATTACAACTAACTAAAACTAAATATGGCGTCAAAAAACTCTTCCACATCGCTGTCGACTGGTAATGTGCCCAAAAGACTGGCGTCATTGATACTGTTAGTTCATATTGATTTTATACAATAAATTATGTTGTTGTTACATTATGTCTAAATGAGAGTTCGCTAAAATAGAAAAACTATGCAAAGAACATCTATAAAGATATTCTGTAGCCACGATTAGCCCCGCAAGTTCTTAACATTGATACTACACGGTTCGTTTCATTTTTTCCAATTTTCCAGCCATTAATGACAATAATAAATCATTATTCTCAAACACAGATCCATTCTAAAACAAATTATAATTAAATACAAAAACAAACAATGAGGAACATTGATTAATACAGGGAAAATAAAATCAACGATATGATATTTGTTCTGTAGGAACATATTGTAATTTATTTTTTTCCTGTTCTTCGTACTTCACCAAGAGGATTCAAAACACAATAATAAATGAGATGTTTAAAAAAAAATATTAACGAATTTAAGGTGGTTGGGGTCTAATAATATAAAAAATATTGCAAAAGCAATGCGTTAGAAAAAAATATATACGTGGGACACTCAGAAAGTTTTGAGAAACTAAAAATTAACTTCTATGGATAAAATATTATAATTAAATCTTTTCAATTCAAAAAACTCTCCACCGGCCTCTATACAACGTTTCATACCTCTGAACCAATATTTAAAATATTTTTTCCAGTCTGCTGTATACACCTCTTCCACGGCCTTCTCGAACGTTGCTAGCGCGTCTTCCGACGATAAAAACTGTATCCCTTTCAGCAGATATTTATCTGCTGATGGCTTTGAAACGTGGTCGCTTACATTGGGCCTTATAAGAAGACTTAAAGTCACCCTTGAGTGATCACGTCAAAAATGAAGACATTCGCAGTAGATTCAAGGTTACTGACATAGCTCAAAGAAACACCAAACTTAAGTGTCAATGGGCAGGGCGCATTGCACGCAGAACAGATGGTCGATAGGGACGAAAGTTTCTGGAATGATGACCACGTACCGGAAGATGCAGCGTTGGAAGGCCTCTCACAAGGTGGACCGATGACCTACTGAGGGTCGCGGGCCGATGGATACGAGACGCACAGGACCGGTCGTTGTGGGGACGCTTGGGGTAGGCCTATGTCCAACTGTGGATGTCTTGCGGGTAAAATGATGATGATGATGATTTAAATGCTGAGAAAAAAAAACATAAATAACGTGAAAATTTCCTTTAAATCTTTGTTACTAGTCACCCCATTTGATTGTAGGTAGGTCTGTAGTATCTTCCTTTAAAATTGATGTAGGTATCTTAATCTGATAAAGAATATGTATTACACAAGAAAATCAATTGTACTGCTGCTCAGTACAAAAGCCTACGTCCCAGAGAACCTACATTTTATCACACTCCATATCTTACTCTATATACCGTGAAGACTTATGATGCGATCAAACTATAAATCTTTGGCAGACACTGTCCCCGAAGAATGCCACTGACCTTATTCAAGGACAACACATTTTACCGTAGCAACTGCTTAACAGTGTGCCATGTCATGTGTGTGTGACGAAAACCAACTTCACTCAAACACAATTGATCATTGACAGTATAACTGTTTTAAAAAATGAAAAAATTGTGTATATTTATTTCAAACTACCTTCTGTCCTAAAATTGGTCCAGTAGTTTTTAATTACACCATGATTTCTCATTTTAGCCGGAAGACATCCACTGTTGGACATAGGCCTTCCCCAAGTGTCACCATAATGACCGGTCATCAATCGAATTCCCGCGACCCTCACCAGGGCATCGACCTTGTGAGAGGCTTTCCAACCCTGCGGCTTCCGGTACGTGGTCGCCACTCCAGAACCTATCGTCCCCATCGACCGTCTGTTTTGCGAGCAATGTGCCCTGCTTACTGCTACTTAAGTTTGGCGATTCTTTGAGCTATGCCGGTAACCCTGGTTCTCCTGGGATTCAGCTGTTTAAACGTGAAGAAATGACAAACGTTTGTATGTGTGTGTGCATACACATACACAAACTTTTGCCTTTATAATTAGTGTGTTTGCTTCACCAAATAAATGCTTTAAAATCTCATCATCATCATTTCAGCAGATAAACGTCCACTGTTGGACATAGGTCTCCCCCAAGTGTCACCACAATGAAAGGTTCTGTGCGTCTTGCATCTATTGGGTTCCCGCAACCTTTACCAGGTCATCGGTCTACCTTTAAAATCTATTTTGTACAAACCCTTTTACTGGACAATACAAATAAATTGAACTGTGTTTCTGTCTAAAAATCATTTTCGTGTCGGGCTTTCACTTAGGGGTATAAGATGAATTTTAAATATATTCACATGTATATTAATAAGACGTCTCCA
Source organism: Mythimna pallens (assembly GCA_961205895.1). Classification (NCBI taxonomy): domain Eukaryota; kingdom Metazoa; phylum Arthropoda; class Insecta; order Lepidoptera; family Noctuidae; genus Mythimna; species Mythimna pallens. Next base: position 22,240,861 of record OY540828.1, on the reverse strand, counting down.
GTGCCCGATTCCTCGAGGTGATACATAAGCGCAGGGTCAGTTAATCCCCTGCTGGCGCAAAAGCTACATTTTACCACACCCCATATCCTGCCCTATATACTGCAAAGATTTGTAATGTGGTCAAGCTATATATCGTTGTCTGACTCTTCCTCTCCCAAAGAGCTTCACTGATCTTTTTCAAGGTCATAACTTTGTATTGACATGGTCAGAAAAACAACTATTTGTATAATTATTTCTTCTCCAAAAATGTTTTCATAAACTATCTTGCACCCAAACTATACAGAAAAAATTACAGTACATTAAGAGTTAGTCTATCTAAGTACTATTTTCTTGATAAATCTCAAATCAACGTGTATTCATCCAAAAGACTGTGTTAGCAATTCTTCGCAGATCACAAAAAAAGTAGTTTTGGCATCACACTCCCAAAAAAAAAAGCTGAAGAACTTTTTCACGGCAAGTGTCTTTAAAAAATATGGTTTTTCCTCAAAAGCTTCCTCCAAAAATTATTTCAATAACTGTTTCAAAAACACCCTGACTGATAAATGTAAATCAATCAATCTGTTGTTTCTGTCATAGGGCCATTTCCATAACAGGACCTCAAACATAGGCATATCCAAAATGCGTGCTAGTAATTCCTCGTGACACATCAAGATAGGGGTCAGTTCATCCCCTGTTCAGAAGCTACATTTTACCACACTCCATAACCTGCCCTATATACCGCGAAGATTTGTGATGTGATCAAGCTATAAATCAGTGTCGGCCACTGTCCCCAAGGAATGCTCATAAAGGCGTCATCTGTCTCCACTGAGATATTAACGTTGACGATGTAGTGTGGGGGACACTTGTTTATTGTCTTGGGTAGATACGTTTTTAGGGTAAGCTGGACTTGAAGTCATTTATAAGTTAGCTAGTAGGTTATTTTCATTTTTATTCCACTTCCTTGCCACTTCCTCAAGCTTTCACAAGTGAGTCATGCTTGTGAAAGCTTGAGGAAGTGGCAGTGACATGGTGCACATCCCGCCCATGCGTACAAAGCGTTGTCGGAACACATTCATTATGCGCACAGCTAAGCTGTGGAATTCTCTGCAGGAGTCTGTGTTTCCTAATAGCTATAACCTTTAAGTCAAGAGTGAATGGGTAAATTCTATCGCTGGCCACGTCGCCCAACAATATTCATCATCACGCTCGCGCGCTGAGATTTGTGATATTTATTAAAAATTGATAAAGCTATTTTAATTCAAATTTTGTGTAGTAAGTTTTGAAACACATGTTTTTCTATTAGAATAAGCTATTATTTTTTAATTAAGTTAAATCAGTGCAAATCATTATTTTATTTACCCATAATTTCTTAATAATTTGACAATGTTTTTATTTAAATTTTCTTGATTAGTAAACTAAATCAATGAATCTTTTTCTATAACTATTTTGTTAAGTAGTCTAGTTACTGTTTTGTATTTTTTGTTTATTAGAACTGCAGAAGTTGTCAAGCTTCGAAACTGCCTCTGAAAGTAAAATTTCAAAAACTCTATTTACATATGTGAATATAGTTCACAAGCGTGCTATTAATTTAAATAAAATCCCAATTAATTATTTAAACAAGAATATTTCCTAATGTTATTGGTAAATCACATGGTTGTAAAATAAATTATTAAAAGATATAAATGGGTTTGAAAATCATGGTTTTTGGCCAAATAGCGCGTAATTTCGAGTGAACGTTCTTAAAACGTGGTATTAGTTCTAAACCATCGACGATCATCTTTTTTTAATAATGTAGAAAAATGGATGACTCTTTTTTACTTCATTGCAGTGTCAAATGAAGAGGACAGAAACAAATGACTAAATGCGTTCTAGAATAATACACAAGAAGATTCGAAAACCAACTTAAATCAAGTCAATTGCCATTACATCACGAGCACAATACACACCAGGCCAAGCGTAATCGTAGCCCATACACTGCAGGCCAAATTAATAGCCCGTTTGAATTATATGAACCGCGATAATCAACACACTGAGACGCGTAATAGCTTATTATTACCTTTCCGTTGAGCAAAGGGCTGTTGGTAATAATGAAGGCGTATAAATTAGATGTTGGGTACTCAGTTACGAGTACTTCAGTGCTTTTGTGGATGATTTCATACAAAGCTGTGTTGTTAATTCGCTTAAATATATATTATACATAACTAAGTGACTACTTAGCTACATTTAGGTCGTCATTGGTCAGGGTTATCTTCGTTTTGAAGGCTTGGTCTTCTAAACGATTCCATTCCAGTTAATTAACTTATTTTTACATTCGAAATTGTATACGATTGCATCTACCTGAGATAAGTTTATTTATGTTGCTCTAATTTCAAGAATTCGTCAAATCCGACGGCTGCGCAGCGTTCGGTCCCAGTTTCGCGGTATTTTCTCATCCAACAACAAATCACAGTATCTTAAGACGAAAGTCTAACTAGAGCATGTTGATACTTATAACATATGTCTCTAAAACATGTTTGTATTCATTAAAAGGGCAAAGTAGGTGGAATGTTAGGGAAATGGCTGTGCTCGGAATTTTCATGCGTGATCGAATCAGGAATGACGATATCCGCGGGGGAACCAAAGTTACCACATAGCCTAAAGGGTTGCCAAACTTATCTGGCAGTGAGCAGGGCACATTGCATGCAGAAAAAACGAGGTCGATGGATGCGAAAGGTTTTGGAGTGATGACCGCATATTGGAAAATACAAGGTTGAAATTTCTAATATGAGGTGGACCGAGAACTAGGTGACAGTCGCAGGAATCCGATGGTTGCGAGAAGTACAGGACCGGTCATTTTGGTGACACTTGGGGGAGGCTGTTATACAACAGTGGACGTCTTTTAGCTGCAGAAATAATGATGATTAATTTGAATTACGTGCGGTTATCCGGCATTATTAAATTTTAGCTCTTTTGTAAACTGTAAAGATCCTCCTAGTCCTATTTCACGCTATCATCATACTTTGTAAGAATTATCACGCTAAACAAAGGCCTATTGTTTCTTGGCGCCCAACAAGGGCCAATTGTATATTGGCGCCCAACCCGGGCTGATTGTTTATTGGCGCCCAACATGGACCAATTGTTTATTGGCGCCCAACACGGGTCGACTGTTTATTGGCGCCCAACACAGGTTGATTGTTTATTGGCACCCAACTTGGGCCCATTGTGTATTGGTGCCCAACTTGGGCCATGTTCTCAATTTTTTTGCCGCCCAACATGAGCCGTGATCATGATCTTTAAGATGCGTCAGTGGAAATGCACCTTTATTCCAGTTTGCAAGTACGATAACAAGCAATTGTAAAAGACTTATGCTTTTTTATAATTAAAACTCAAATTTTCAAGACCTAAAGATTCAAATTTTCAGAAGAAATATTATGATTTGTTAACTTTAACTAGTAAAAGTGAACTCGGCTATTCAATTTAAAATGATGTAATTGGTCAAAAAGCGTGGTTAAAATGAATGAGTATACGTAAGTGGCAATGGGCAGGACACATTGCTCGCAGAACAGATGGCCATTGGGGCCGAAAGGTTCTAGAATGGCGACCACGCACCGGAAGACGAAGCGTTGGAAGGCCTCCTACAAGGTGGACCGATGACTTGGTAACGGTTGCGGAAGTCCGATGGATGCGAGACGTACAGGACCGTTCATTGTGGCGACACTTGGGGGAGGCCTTTGTCTAGCAGTGGGCGTCTTTTGGCTGAAATGATTATGATGATGATGATGAAGATAATGAAAACGATGAGTTACTATCACTTTAAGTCAATCCTAAACTAAATAACTGCGAAAACTATTAGTAAAATACCTTTATGCAACTTTTTCACACAAAAAAACTCAAACTACTCATAAAGAGGACAGTGCCCAAGTAGATAGGTATACTTACATGGTACTTGAACCAGCTCGACATCTTGTTCAACATTCTGACCTCTTTGAAATGTTTCGAACACTGCGATCACTCAAGCGTCCATCCTTCTCAATTTGTACGAGAATTAAGACGCTTTAATTGTTCAAGTCTGCGGAACCTATAAGATGATTGAGCTTGTTACGGTCGGTTGATTATGTGCTGATCTTAGACGGTTTTGTTTTCTTTTAAAAGTCTTTCTATATATTTATTTGACCCTAGTGGTCCTTAATTTATTGGACATTGGACATTAACTAGGTTCTATTAATATAATATCGAAATAACACTGCAATCAGTTTTAGGTTCTTTTTTAACTATAAAAATACTAAAAATAGCAAAATCACTCTAATTTTAGAAGTTTTTGGATTTTTCATAATATTTTTTTTTTGTAAAATCCTTTTTTGTCACTTTCTTTTGGTGTAAGTACAACTAAAATTGTTAGCAAGTGTGCTAGTGTTATGGTAATGTACTTATTTGATTAAAAACTGCCTATGGTCGCTTGCTGTTTGTCGTAAAGATGTTTCGTTCTGTGCCTTTCTATTCTAAGTCCAGTCCAGCACGTAGTAAAACAACGTCAACAATATCTCAAAAGCTGTAAAAGTTTGACTTAAGAAGTACACTGGTGTTTCTTCAAAGGTCAAGATTGGAGCTGATGCTGGAGCAAAGTCAGGGATTTTTATTTTTAGTTTAAATACTGTTGTATAATCAAAAAATAAATTTGAATTGATAATCCCAATAACGTGCAATATGAAATTTTTTTCTTAGTTCAGATATTCGTACACCTTCAACACGAATCAACGTGATGTTAAGTTATAAAATGGTAAAAATAATATATAGTCATGCAATTGCAGCAATTCCCAATGACTTGCTATCATTTCTTGAAGTGTTCCATTGTATATCTCCGAAGTTCTTTATCAAATCTACTCTAAATTACTTAATTAAGTATACGCCACTACAGAAACGAAAATATTCTTCCAAATAAAAGGGGTTGGTATCTGCATCAACCAAACTGAAAATAATACAAAAATAAACAGTAGAGTTAAGAAACTCCTCCTTTTTTGAACCACGTCTTCAACAAGATAGACAATCAACTGAAACAGAGATCAAAACTTTCTTCTGCAGTCTTTTTTGAATAAGGCACTCAACACATAATAAATAACTACAAAGAAGACAACAAAGAGATCGGCTTGTAGACAAGAATCCAGGCCAGTTTATTAGCAGGCTTCTATTGGCACAACTAAGAGTGCTCGATGCCACTCCAGCCGGCGATAAAACCTTTATTTATTCTCTGGAAACATTAAACGAGTTAAAATATTCCCCTTTAAATCTTTAGTTAGTGAGTTTAACAGATTAAATTTATGCGAAAGTGTGTCGTATATTTTGTTTCGAGTGCTGGAAGTAGAGCTGATAGTTGTTGAGTGTTAAAGCGTGTCTCAGAGATTTAATTTATGCTATTTATAGGTTTTCGAGTGTTGATTTATCAGATAAAATGGGTTTTGATTTTACTAGTTATATTTACTTATCTATAGCGAAGCAGGAGATTAGAAAACTAACAGTCACATAAATTGATATCCAAGGTTAAGCAATGCTTAACTGGTCTACGGATGGATGACCATTTTGACATTACGAGACTTCCCAGTGTCTCAGGATGCTGGTTAAGCCGTTGACCGCATTCAATGTTCTGTGAAAGGTTCAGCTGGCACAAAAGTGGTAAGATCGGACGTTTCTAAAGTTGATGGACCAGATTTAAGATATTAGACGTTGAGACGATTAACTAGTCGTGAATGATATAAAGGAAACTTTGGAGATCGATGCTTTGTAACTAGGTACATAGTGTCCTAGATGTAACGCAGTGATTCGACATGTGAGCAATTTTTTGCCATAATTTCTCATAGTCTTATTTATAATTTTATTTTATTTTTTTTCAGTGGGAAAATCATCTTATGACATCCCCCGCCCTTGGGCGGGGCGGGAGATAGTATCAGACTTTTACTGACTAAAAACCTACTCCTGTTCCTTCGTTGCCTTCGTCCCAGGACCCCGGGTTTCGCTTTCACACTACCCATGGCCCCAGTAGGCTTCGACCCTGCTGGGCCCCTACGATTTGCTGACATCTCCCTGAGGCGCGAGTGGAACAATACGCGCCGTCGACGACTTGGACTCGGTCCGGACGGTTACCGGACGGTCGGACGGCGGGCTACCCATTGCTCGCCGTCCGCAAGCCCGCGCCTACGGTGGCCGGAAATCGGGATCGGAATCCCGGCGGCGATTTGGGCGTGAGGACCGTTGCCTCACGCGATCGGCCGCCTCCTTTGCTAGCATTACTGCTTCGCAGAAGGAAACGACCGCCTGCCACTCCTCCTCGCTACGGACCAAGGCCCGAAGCGAGAGATCGCCGCCGCCGATCGCCCCCACGAGGACACGGCGTTGCTCTGCCCAAGCGGGGCACACCTCCACCGTATGCTCCACCGTGTCCTCCGGGCGGTCCACACAGTGGCGACACCCGGGCGTCGCTTCCGCACGAATCCGGTGCAGGAACTTCCCGAACTTACCGTGTTCGGTGAGAACCTGCGTCATATGGTAGGTGAGGACGCCGTGAGGTCTTTCCAACCACGCCTCAAAGAGGGGACTTACCGCCATAATTGTGGCGTGCCCAAGTCTTATTTATAATAGCTATAATAAGATTAGTGAAAGGATTGTTTTTTAAATACGATTGTTTCGGCGGATTTTTTTTTCGTTAGGAAAATCATCCAATGACATCCCACGCTCTTGTATATGAGTATAGTCACGCCCTACAAACATTAAGGCAAGACGGTCAACTACCTGTATGCGCAGAGCGCTTGATTTTTTGACCACACAGCCAGAAAAAATGGCCACTATCTTGGACAGCTCATCTTAATTGTCATGGTTGATAGTAAACGACCAAAATGCCGCAGCCCAAAACCATGAGCAGATCAGGTCTGCTCCACACTGGACGCCAAATTGCATTTCATACTACCTGACTACGAAGACCGACACAGATGGCAAGACACCATCAGTAAAAAGCTGATCCAATGGGAACTTCACGACCTTCACTGAATCTCATACAAAGAGAATATACGAAAGAAGAATATTTCACAACATTCACACGACGCCATCTAGTCCCAAACTAAGCGGAGCTTGTGCTATAAGTACTAGATAACTGGTAAACATATTTTTATATTGCTAAATACATACAATCATATTAAATATAATATACACCCAGATACAGAACAAATGATCGTGCTCATCACACAAACATTGGTCCTGGGTGGAAATCGAACCCATGACCTCCGGCATAGCAGTCAGGACCACTGACCACTAGACCAATAGGGATGTCATATCTATATAATCTCAATCCTATTTTCGGATCATAGTTAAAAAATCCTACATGTTCAGTGAATGTATGTATGTATCATACCTCATCAGAAAGTACCTACCGGCCATCATGATAAGATCATTTATTATAAATTCGACACGTGTAATCCATGTGAGAAGCTACAAAGCTACAACAACAGCATTTATGGACATTTATGGGTAAGCACGTCACATCACACTAATATTATAAGGACGAAAGTTGTGTAAGTATGTATATGGTGGGTGTGTGTAAGTATGTTTGTGTATGTTTATTACTCCTTCACGATTAAAGGATTTGGAGGAATTATTTTTTTTTTTTTCGGTGGGAAAATCATCTTATGACATCCCCCGCTCTTGGGCGGGGCGGGAGATAGTGTCAGACTTTTACTGACTAAAAACCCACTCCTGTTCCTTCGTTGCCTTTCGTACCAGGGCCGAGTCTTCCTTTTAGAATCAGACCCTTGGCCCCAGTAGGCTTCGACCCTGCTGGGCCCCTACAGTTGCTGACATCTCCTTGAGGCGCGCGTGGAACAGCACGCGCCGTTGACTTGGGCTTGGTCCGGACGGTTACCAGACGGTCGGACGGCAAGCCACCCATTGCTCGCCGTCCGCAAGCCCGCGCCTACGGTGGCCGGAAATCGGGATCGGAATCCCGGCGGCGGTTGGGGCGTGAGGACCGCTGCCTCATGCGATCGGCCGCCTCCTTTGCAAGCATTACTGCTTCGCAGAAGGAGGCGACCGCCTGCCACTCCTCCTCGCTTCGGACCATGGCCTGTACCAAGGCCCGGCGCGAGAGATCGCCGCCGCCGATTACCCCCACGAGGACGCGGCGTTGCTCTGCCCAAGCGGGGCACACTTCCACCGTATGCTCCACCGTGTCCTCCGGGCGGTCCACACAGTGGCGACACCCGGGCGTCGCTTCCGCACGAATCCGGTGCAGGAACTTCCCGAACTTACCGTGTCCGGTGAGGACCTGCGTCATGCGGTAGGTAATGACGCCGTGTTGCCTTTCCAGCCACTCCTCAAAGAGGGGACTTACCGCCATAATTACGGCGTGCCCAATTTGGAGGAAATTGGCACACGGGTAGAACATGTTTTTTGGGCACATGTGTTTATACCAAGCTTGGTTTGTGTTGCGGCTACTTAATATGTAAACCACGCGCCAACCGCTTGGCGTCAACCTGTTGCAAACCAACATCCCAACCAAGGTGACTTTGCTAGTCTCAATCCGTGTAGACAGCAGTTGTAATCCATGATCTTCAACGCCTTGGTTGGGAGGCGCGTTTTCTCAACCACCAAACGTGTTGGCGCGTGGTTTACATCCATGTAGCTGAAACACAAACCAAACATATAAATCAAGGTCACCTTGGTTGGAACACTAGTTTGCAACCATCAGGTCACCCCTTTAATGTAGACAAAGCCACAGGCAGAAGATTGCTAGAAATATTAACAAAACTAAAGCAAATAAAATATGAGTGCAAAACTAAAGCAATAACTGAAAATAGTTTATGAAAACATTCGCAAAACGCGAAAACGTAATTAAGAACTTGTTTTAAACTTAACGTCTCACGTTTTAAACGTGTTTTAATTGTTGGCAGCCATATTGTCTTCCTTCAAACGGAACGGTTGATTGTTCTAGTTTAAACGATAGCATTTAAAAGGAAAATGAGGAACAGTTTCCATGAGTTTAAGTGCGTCAGGCGTTTTCTGGGAAATCATACTGGCTTCCTGCTTTTCCGACTAGGAAGTATCTTTAGCATGGCAGGAGACACCTAGTTATAAGCTCAGGATGAAAGCAGTAAATGATTGGGCTGGCCTGTTCGTCTAGTGGTTAGTGGCCCTGACTGCTATGACGGAGGTCGTGGGTTCGATTCCCACCCTGGATAAATTTTTGTGTGATGAGCACGACTGGGTGTAATTTATTTATGTATAATATGTATGTATTTAGAAATATATAAGTATGTTTATTCGTTTTTTAGTACTCATAGGACAAGCTCTGCTTAGCTTGAGACTAGACGGTGTTGTGTGATAGTTGTGGAATATTATATATTGGTTTAGCCATTTTTTTGTACTTTGTTCGTTTTATTAATTGAAAGTAAAATAGTGTACGTGAATGGGTTGCGATAGACCACGATGGAGATGGTAGGACAAACTAGATAGATTTTGAAAAAGATGTAAGGAGTGGAAGAAAGCCTTTTCCCAGGAGTAGAACAGAGCAGACTACGGTTCTACGTTTTTCTGACATCTCCTTGAGGAGCGCGTTGACGATTCGGACTCGGTCTGGACGATTACCGGACGGCCGGACGGCAGGCTACCCATTGCTCGCCTTCCGCAAGCCACTCGCCGTCCTCAAGCAATTGTAGTGGGTATTGACAACCTCAGTGAAGAGTGACTCGGTATATTATTTGCTGTCAATACTAAAACAATACACTGCGTATATACGTATTCAAAATGACTGTATTTTCTTTCCAAAACTAAATACTTTCTTATCTTGACACTGGTTAAATGCACGGACAATGCGAAGTGAAAAGAAAAATAAAGTAAAGAAAATAAAGGTTCGTCCACAAAAATAATCTGGATTGACGTGGCCTCATGAATATTGAAATATCACGAAAATTTGTGCTGAAAGACAGATCCAGCACAATAAGAGAAATGCTATGCAAATGATGAATTATACAGAAAAGCATAATCAAACAATGACATCGAAGCGCATTAACAAGACGGACCAAATGAACGAGTGAATGAATGAGGCCGCATGTCGTCCTTTGTGTACACAGTGGACGCCAATCATAACCACTATGATGGACATTCGATTAGCTTTGAGCCGAGCATAATGATGTTTAGTTCTGATACGGTAGCTTTGTTTTTATTGGACATTCGGAGACAAGATTTGCATATAGCATTAATTAGACGAAAATCAATTCATGCTTTCCTGATTCAATATAATTCATAATCATCTTCTGCCTTCGAGGTTCCAAGTTGTATATATAGGACACCAAATCTATACATATATAAATCTGTAGAAGTTTTTAGTTGTGCGCGCATCACGTATAAAGTAAGAAATCGATGTAGATAACTTTTATACGTTGAAATGGTGTGTAACTTGATTCATTTCTGAATGTGATTACACACCATTGGATGGAATATCTCAAACTTTAATAATGACGTCAGACAAATTTAGTTATAACCGGATGGCTGATTGTAAATGAACAAAAAAGAATAAACTACAAATTCTGGAAACCGCTTCTTAAATACAAAATGCAAAGGTAACGTGATTCAGTTGACAAAAATTAAAACATTAAAGAGTATAATTTATTTAATTTTATACAAAGGCTTAACCCGCCCGAGTGCTTGTTAAATTTAATTAAAAATAAATAATTCACAAGTGTATTGTAATTAAAATTGTATTGCACATGAGCGGTTCGTTATAATGACTTGTGTTTTATTGAGTTTTATGACTTGTATAAAGTATAGCAGCACTTTTTGCACGAGGTGTGCAGGATATATTATATTTATTTTGCAGACATATCGTCCCCTTAGCTCACAACACCGCTCAAGTCGAAAATTGGCGGTTTTCACATTTGAATGCCTTTAGATCGAGCTGCTCATTGCGCGTCTAACAATTGGTTACATGATATAGATTTCAGCCAATCAGAAGCCTTAATTCTAAAAGCAGTGATAGCGTGCAAGTCGGCTGGCCTCTCAACACAGCACAGTTTTTTTCGATTCCTGTAAAGTTGGTAAAAATGACTTATGCGGTGTTGTTTAGCTAAGGGACAATATATGCTATCCTACCTGTCCCCCACAGTTTCACACGCTTTTTTTTATTTGATATAAACCAGTGCTTGACTGCGATCCCACCTGGTGGTAAGCAGTGATGCAATCATTGATGGTCTGGCGTACTAGTTTATTAAGAGCCTATTCACTATAGCCTTGAAAGCACCTAAATTTTAGTTGGACGGGAAGACCGCAGCAGGCAAATTATTACCCCTTAAACTTTTTGAATTTTTTTATTTGAACCAGTAGTTCTCAAGATGTAATTATATACCATTTATTTATTTAACCTCTCCTTCGGCTCAGGTTTAAATACCGCTGCAGCGGTATCACCTACATTACACACTTGTATCAAAAGGCAAATTCCTCGCAGAATAGATGGTCTATGGGACGAAAGATTCTGGAGTGGCGACTATGTACCAGAATACGCAGCGTTGGTAGGCCTCTCACAAGGTGTTCCAATGACCTGATAAGGGACGCAGGAATCAGATGTTGCGAGACGCACAGTACCGGTCGTTATGGCGAAACTTGGGGGAGGCCTATGTCCAACAGTGGATATTTTTCGGCTGAAATGATGATGATGAAAAACTTAATAATAATTAACTTTATTATCAGACCAGAGATCCACAGATTCAGTAAAACATTACATTGATATTTACTAACTAAAAACAAAAAGACATATCTGTCTACTTCACATACCTGAAAAACGGACTGGAAACCGCCATCCAGTGAGACACCATTAGGCCATCTACCCTGTTGGCTACAGTAGCCACGAGGCTATTGGGGCTGTCGCACATCCCACGCATCAGTGATGCAATTCGCAGCCGCAGTAGTGAGCCGAAAACCGGAACACGCGCGTCCGCGAACATTCCCGATACGCTACAGAAACGCGGCAACCCCAGCATTACCCGGAACGCGTTATTATATTGAACTCGTATGGTATATGACATCACATAGGATCTAAAATTCACAATACTACAGCGCGGTTTTAGAGTTAATCGTGCGATTATAACATTAACAACAGCTCGTTATCAACTATCGCTCTTGCTCGAACCAGACAAAACACCCATCTGGGGCCCTAGTCTGCTATTTTTATAAATTCGTAATTTCAACACGATTCCATTGTCATTTTGCTAAAAGTTCGTAATCTGCTAATTCATAATGATCGATCATTGATCAATCAATGGTCTCGTAATAGAGTTATGGTAGAATGACATAATCGAGCTTATTAAAAGCAATGACTGCACAGTGACGTTCTAATGGGAGTTCAATGATCAAAGGAACTGTCAAAATTTAAGCAGATTACCGCATACGACAGACATTCATTTATCAATATTTACGAGATTACCATTCGGTGCCATTTCTTTCAATGGAGTGTCAGTGGTTGATCATTGGAAAGTCATAATGACGCCATTATATTAGTAGATTACCAACCTTGTCAAAATCAATTATGAAATCAATGATAGACCATTCTGACACTATTGTAATAGCAGACTAGAGGCCCTGGTCGGAGGATCCTCCTTTTTAAAGAAGGTGGAACTTAACACCCTGTAAAATACATCTAAAAGTCTAAATAATATGACTAAAAAATGCAACGTTGAAAAGATTTTCATCACAAAAATGTTTTAAACAGATCTCAAAATTGTATTCAACATGACGTTACACACTCGTTCTCATATTTATTCGTCCGACCATCTCGCAGTTGGAGCGCCAAGAAGCGGCGTGCGTCCATCCGGAATCTCGTCGACGAGGCAGCAAACTCGCTCACGAGGCGAGGCGTAAAAACAACAATATGAATTATTTTCATCTCTGGCTGTGTCCATGAGAATAAATTCTCGGGACAATCGTAACAGATAAAGGAAAGTGCGTTCTCGCCGCTCTGTTTCAACACAGTCGAGCAGAAAATCCGGTGTTCCGTTCCGAATAGGGTGCCTACGATTTTAAACTCTAATTTTTTTTTGTTGGTGTTTCAGGTGGCCCATTTTTTTGTGGAATTGAAATTGTTGCGCTGAAATTTTAAAAAAAAATATTAAGTTCAAAAATTTATTTCGACAGCGCTGACTGACAGTACTGTCTATGAAATGACAAAGGGAATGTTTAATCCAAAATGAAAAAAATAAATATATAAATAGTGAAATGTGACGACTGACTCGCCCTAAAGCTCAAAGAAGTGCAAGCCGGTTTACGATTACCTTTAAAAAGGTCATCCATGTTTTTTTGTTTTTTTTTTTTCCTCCCACTCTGGATGGAGCAAGTCACTCCCAGTAAGGCTTTTACTGACTAAAATCCACCTGAAAACATGGTGCAAAGGAGGAGGCCGCAAGTGCACGCGCGAGGCAATGGCCCTCGCACCCCAGCCGCCGGGATTCTGATCCCGATTTCCAGCCACCGTAGACGCGGGCTTGCGGACGGCGAGCAATGGGTACCTATGAAATTGCCGTTTTTTAAAACGGGTTGCTTTGAAGTGACTGTGAATCTTTGGATTGACTTGGAAAATTCTTTGCGTTTTTTTTTTGTGTAATATCGTCGCAGTACTTTACTTATTGTTACTAGTTTATTTGAATTTATAATTCCAAGTCAATCCAAAGATATAACTTTTCTAAGCAACCTGTTTTAAAAAACGGCAATTTCATAGGTAAAGACATATTAGAAACAAAGTAGAGAGAGAAAAAATAAAATAAAAACATTAATTTTAAATTCTATTCAAACTTAAACATGAAAACTTCATTTGAAAAAAACTTCATAGTGGGCACGCGGGCGTCGGAAGCGGCGCGGGCTGCTCGACGCGGGACGCGCGTGGGCTACACACACGTCATAGCTCCTGAGGCCTGAGTGTGTGTGTGGGCGGCGAGCGGCTACCCGCGCAGGAGCGAGTAACTCAAACTATGTTGAGCTAACTGCGCGTGTTGTTATGATGGCTCGACTGCAGACAGGCACAACGCATGCGGTACTTGCACCGCGCTGCCAGTCTGGCCGAGCACTAAGACTTACAGGGTGGAAATGCAAAAGCATCTAAGTTTTTTGTATCTTCATTCTTTCATCTATGCAAAAATCCTAAAAACATCAACAGCCTGGCGACTCCCGTCTCAGCAGATTTATTGCAGACCGAGTGAATTTGTAGGCCCCATCGAAATGATAAAGCGTTTCTCTGCCGTTTGGGACTAAACAAAAGTTAATAGTTTAGTAACTTCGGACCCTTTTGGTGCCAATACCAAATAGTTTTTGTGAGAACTCTAAATACATATAAGGGTGGAATGTAAATGGCTGGTTCGAAATCGCGGTCTTTTTGATGTGTGGGATAGATAACAGTAACAACTTTCTACTGTTGTTCAAGTAGATTAAAAACGTGGGTTTTGCTAATATTTCTGGTCTAGCAGGATATTATAAAGATCTTTACAGTGATTTCTACATTTAATTTATTCTGGAATACCTACATGATGTTAATTGTGTTTCTATGTGAAGGCGACACAATGACGTACGTACGCCTGCGAAATTCATTTCCTGTCCTATGTGACGCTAAATAGTACATTTTGATACAAGTGCAGAAAATTTGTCATTGCGATCGAGGCGGAATTCGCACGAGCCTTAGGCGAGTGTGTTATAGAACCGTGGGCTGCAGTGATAAATTTGCACGTGTATCAAACGACTTTTTTCAATACACTTACAAAGAAATGAATAAACGGAGGTTAACCGGCGACTCGTGGGGGTCGACGCGCGCCCGGTCTGATACGATAAATGTAATTAAATTGTGGCGGGGGAGAGCATTCGCACTTTTCTGCACTAGTGCGGAAAACAGTCTATTGCGTGCCTAAAAGCGGTGAGATAAGAGCGGGTTTTCGAGTTAGTGTATTGAAAAAAGTCGTTTGATACAAGTGCAAATTTATCATGATATAACTGGCTGCTGATAGTGTGAAAGTAGAAAATGGTCCTAAGGGAACATACTCCCGTGATAAAAAGTCTTTTTTGGATATTCTATGTGCTATTCTTGGATATGGTCTTCCCGTGTTTAAAATTCAAATTGACCGTGAAAAATAAAAAAAAAACATATGGCGGTAAGTCCCCTCTTGAGGAGTGGCTGAAGAGACGTCACGATCACCGTCCGGCCATCCGTTAATCGTTTGGAACAAACCCGAGTCATCGTCGGTGCGTAGTATTCCACGCGCGCCTCAGAGAGATCTCAGAAAACTGTAGAGGCCCAGCAGGGCCAAAGCCCGTTGACCTGGAACGCAAAGGGCAACTGAGGGAACATAGGTGTGGTTCTAGTCAGTAAAAGTTTGTCACGCTCTCTTGTTCTGCCCTGGAAAGTCTTTATATGATTTCCAACAATAAAAATGACCGACCTCAGAAAACGTTGCTTAACCTTGGGGCTATCGACCCGTACAACGACCTCCTTTAACCTATTAACACGTGTAACCAAAAACTATACTACCAACATATCGAACATGTTATTGCCAAACTTTTGCTCACTTTCCTAGAATGTACTGGTTTCTACTAGAGATGTAACGTAGACCATAATAAATTTGATGTAAGTCATATTAGATGTTACTTAAGCCATATCAGCGGATTAAACACTTATTTGAAGAAAAAAACGACCTGTTCTGGCAATCAAGTCAACAATCACAATTTTTTAAAAATATGGTTAAGGATCATTACCTTTCCTCTTGAACGTCGTCATTAACTAGGTACAATATTTCTCTGCTTTCATAATTAAATATATATATTATATTGTTTGTATTATATGCAATTTATTAGTTTATGTATTGTATGTATGTAAATAGTATAACACTAACTACCTGCGTATCTTTTTTCTTCTTCTCTGACAAATCTATCCAAAGGTTGTCTGTAAAAAATCGCTTTTAGCGATAAGACCGCCCATTGTAACACCCTATTAATTTTGAGTTCCTAATATAATTTTTATTTTTGGTGAACAATAAAGAATATATCTATCTATCTATCAAGTAGAAGGAGAAAATAATTTGACCACCATGTGTTTTACGGTTTTGTCAACTTCTGAGAGTTCAAAGTGGTTTTACAAGAGTTCATAAATTAAACTGCTCCACCATACCGTTCCTTGGTGGGTACTGGGTCTGCTGGTGTCGGCAGTACACCATTAGAGCCTATTTTATAGTGTGTGCTATATGGCAAAAAATCGTTCTTTGTTTCTGAGCATCTTTAGTACGACATACTTAGTAAATTACAAGAAACAATATGGCAACAAAATAAAACTTAAAAGTGGGAGTTAAAATAGTAATTCTTAAAATCGTATTAATTTGATGTTTTTTTTTTTATTCTTGATAGGTTCGCGCTTGACCGCTATCTCACCTGCCCCCCTAGCCAAGTTACAATAGGTTCGTTTTAGACAAGTTACAATTGTATCGTTCGCGCCGAACGCCTCGAGTCGGCCACACATCCGATTCCTTTGTTCTGACGTCATCTCAACGCTCAGTCACGTGATCAGAACAAAGGAATCGGAGGCGTAGCCTACTCAAGGCGTTCGACGCGAACGATATGATTGTAACTTGGCTAGGGGGGCTGATCGAAAGCGACGATGCGGTCGACGATGGAGCGCGTTTACCTAGAAGTAACCTATTCACTCTTGACTTAAAGATTCCCGGGTTGTAGCCATCAGAAAACACAGATTCCGGCAAGAAATTCCACACCTTAGCTGTACGCACAATGAATGTGTTCCCAAAACGTTTCGTGCGTATAGGTGGGATGTCCACTATGATGATATTGAATCTACATTGGCATAAAAAATAAGGGTCTAATAAGATAATAGGGGGGGGGGGGGGGGAAATTTAGGAAGTAAATACTGCAATTTTGCTTATTCGGATCCAATTTATCTATTGACTTTCGTTAAAGACTTTACGGAGTCGCAGAGTACGATTTCCTTCAAATTTATTGCGGATTCGATGGTGCAGTTCTGGTACAGCACTAGTTTCCACACAAATGCTCTAGTATTCACGTGATAAAGCGGGTGTTACTGTAATAGAAAGTGCCTGCCTAACATTATGTATTTCAGACATACTGTTACTACGTGAGCGATTTCAGTAAGCGATCTGAGGGCTTAAAAATACACTTGAGCTCCAATTGAGGTAATAACTGTTTTTTTTTTTATTGAGAAATTTTAGGTTATAAATAATGACGTATAAGTCAACTTTAAAATTAAGTTGAATTGTATCTTTTGTGTTTAATAGGTTTAATTTGGTTTTTAGGGTTCCGTACCTCGAAAGGAAAAAACGGAACCCTTATAGGATCACTTTGTTGTCCGTCCGTCTGTCTGTTTATCTGTCTGTCAAGACCCTTTATCTCGGGTACGCGTGAAGGTATCGAGTTGTAATTAAAACCATATAGTCAAGTCTGCGGTCCCTTGATGCTGTGAAAAAACCAAACTTCTAAGTTAACGAAAAAACAAGATACGGTCATTTATGTCGCAAAAAAGATATCTTTCGACACTCTCAAGGAAATAAAAAATCATAGGGTAGTTCCCGTTGACCCAAAATCCTGAAATTTGGCATAAAGCAAAGCAAGGTCTTATAGTACAAATATGGAAATGTCATAAAATAAATGGAATAAATCTGAAAACAGTAAATTTGTTGTTAAGTCGCAAAAACAAAGTTTGCGTTTCGGAAAAATCTTCAAAACTATATTCAGGAATTGAACTGTTTACATAGATAAGTTTGTACGGAACCCTCAGTGCGCGCACTTGCCCAGTTTGTTTTTGTTAAATTAAATAGTACACCCTATTTGAAAATGGCTTTAATGTTTAACCTTGAGGTATAGATGAAAATAAGTTTTGATCAGCTCCAAAATGTATTTATTCTGTTAACAATCAAAGTGAGTTGGGTGGATGACTTATTTTGTTTGAATTATTTGTATGTAAAAGTAATTTTATTCAAAATCATAAATTTTTCAAATCCGTTCAATATAGAATAACATAGAAACCTTTCAAATTGGCTTAGCCGCGAGGCACGCAATATTAGTTTTTTTTTTATCTTAAGTGTCTACATTGTGTGTATATGTGTGCCAAATAAAATATATTTCTTTCTTTCTTTCAAATCTGGTGGAAGGGTAAACTGTCAAGAAACAGAATAAGGTTGCATATACTGAAATGTGACGTCACCGGCATTAAGTTACGACGTGTGTATAAAAGCCATAACGACATGTTTCCACCACGCCCGCACTCTTCCTTATACCAATGTTTATGAAATGGTAATTACTGTTTCATTTTTAGTGTTACTGCTTTAGTGATCGATACAATTAATGGGCTGCGGTTTTTGTGATATTGGCCAAAATTAACATCATTTCGGAAGAAAGACGTCCATTGTTGGAAAATTTTTTTTCGATGAAAAAATCATCCGATGACATTCCCTGCTCTTAGGTGGAGCGAGAGGGCGATTCAACCTTTTACTGACTAAAAACCCACTCCTGTTCCTTCGTTGCCTTTCATACCAGGGCCTAGTCTTCCTTTCAGAAATTGTTGGACATAGGCTTCTCCCAAGTACCACCATAACGATCGGTCCTGTGCATCTTGCATCCATCGGATTCCCGCAACCCTCACTAATTCATCATCGATATTAGGCAGCCTTTAAATTAACGTGTAATGTGGGTAGGCTTCTGGTGTGGGTTGCCATCTGTGTCGACAACCTTGCCTTGCACCTCGTGGTGACCGCTGAATCATCACGCGACTTTTTTTGAGCAGTGGTAACCCAGCGGAAATGGTCCTAATCTATGTGCCATACGTTGCTGATTCAAACCTAGGCAAGAATTTTATTTTGTGTAGTTTATTTCATCATCAGCTCAAAACGGTGAAGGAAAACCTCGTGAGGGAACCGGCATGTTTTTGAATCAAAAATTTGAATACATGTGACATCCACCAACCCGCACTGGGCCCGCATGGTGGATTACGGTCCGTTCCGACATTATACGGCTGATTATACTTTCCATAACTTTGCATACCAGTAAAGAATGTCATGAAATCCTGGGGTTTATTTTTTCAATTAGGTATAGAGATTACGCTTGACTCAAAACTACAATGGGGTCCTCATTTAACATCTCTTGCATACGGCTTAGCTCAGCTGCATAAGCTGTTAGAAAAATCTGCCATTTTACGGGTGTCGATACCGCCAGACTAGTCTTTTTGTGTTTTTTTTTTATAGTAGGTATCATGTCAAACTATGGGGACGGGCTGCAGATATCGTCTCAATGTTTAAAACTACAGAAAAGATCCATCAGAGCTATTTACAATCTCCGCCAATGCGATTCTCTAAGGGAACAGTTAAAGGATATTAACATCATGACGGTGCCTTGTCAATATATCTGTGAAAACATCATGTACAGTAGAAAAAATCCTCATCTTTTTAGTAATACATAATTATGTACCAAGAAATAAGGACCAATTAGTTCAACCAGGTTTCAGACTGGCTAAAGTGGCCTCTTCTTTCATGGGTTATTGTGTGACATCTGTGGTATTTTTTTTTAGCTTTTTGAAGAACATATGCATAACATGTCCACAGACTGACCTCGGCAGGCGTTGCTTAACCTAGGAGATTGACCTGTGCGGATGATTATATTATAATGCCCCATCCTATCATTGCCCATCACCTCATCTGAAATCTGTGTGCAAAGAAAAGGCAAAGAGTTGGGTCCTGAAGATATTACAGTATTTTTGGGCTTAACTTTAGATTCTAAGCTTCAATGGAACTCACATATAGATAAATTCGAAACAGCTCTGCAGCATACGCTGTCAGACAAATTCAAAATTTAATTGCCTTCGAGACAGCCCGTTTAGTTTACTTCAACTATTTTCATAGAGTCATGTCACACGGCATTCTATTGCGGGGAAATGCCGCTGATATTCAAAGATTTTGTTTTGGAGAAAAGGGCTATTCGTATTCCCTCAGAGATAAATTTAAAAACATTAATATAGATACACTGTGCCTTTTCAGTATATCTATGAGAAAATTTTGTATGTTCAGAAAAAACAAAAACATGTTTAAAAAATACAGTAATATAATTCACTTTTTTTTTAATGATATAGACTAGTGCTTGACTGCGATCCCACTTGATGGTAAGCAGTGATGCAACCGTTGATGTTCAAACGTTCTAGTTTATTAAGAGCCTATCTACTCTAGACTCTAGACACCTAAATTATAATCGGGCGGGAAGACTGTAGCAGGCAAATAAATACATATTACACCCATCAATCACGTTTTAAAAAGTTGACTTGATCTGCAAAAGGCTAAAACTCACTCCTGTTTCTTCTTTGCCCTCTTTCCAAGGCCCCAAGGTTCTTTTTTACATCACCCATGGCCCCAGTAGGCTTCGACCCTACTGGGCCCCTACGGTTGCTGACATCTCCTTGACATCTCCTTGCGTGTGGAACACTACGCGCCGTCGACGACTTGGGCTCGGTCTATTCATCACTATCCCTAGAACATTCATCCATTCACACAACAAACAAAACAACCACTCTTCCCTAGTTTGCCAAATAATAACTTACACTAATTACGCTCCCCGACTTTAACCTATTTCCCCTACTGACAGAAGATTTTAAACTACTTCTTCAACATTTTCAATTTAGCAAGAAAATAAGTTGTAAGTTTTTAAATGAAGATCGTACGCTGACTCGGCTAATTCCGTTAATGGGTGCCGGGTTACTTTCGGGTGTTATCGGGCTTTCGTTCGTGTAGCAAGGATATTTGGGGCTCGTTGGTTTTTGTGCATGGCTTGTTTTTGATTATCTTTCGAGATATTATTACCGTGAGCTGGACTGGAAATTAGACAAAAAGATGAGCATTATTCGCTTCGGTTTTTAACTGTATTTAATTTTGTATAATTGGCATTTTACTTTTAAAGACTAGAAGAATATAGGTATTTTAAAAGAATCATAACCTCTGGAAATTCCATGCCGTGTCAATAGACAGACATATAGGATGGGAAAATATATGGGTTTCAGTTTGGTTTATTTTTAAAAATAAACAAAATGTTTCCTTTACATAAAGTAAACTATTTCAAATATCTAAATTCGACGAGCAATTGATGTCACGATTGGCGCAGTCGTTCGATTCCCGTGCTGTTTGTGAACGCAGTTTCGACGAGGAGAATAACGCTTTTTTTAAACTTATTTAGGGTAATTCCAGGGCCCATACAATTTTTTCATCCTGAGTAGTTAAGCTAGAACTACACTGCGCACACGTGTGCCACACACGCCGATCTGGGCGCGTCAGTCTTCATACATTTTATATGGAAACTAGACTTGTAAAGCTACACTTAATCCACGCCACGCGACGCCACACTACGTCGGTCTACGTACAAATCGTTACACGTGGTCGTCGGTCTAATGTAGTTCTAGCTTTAGGTAAAACTATTAAATTTAAAACTTGTATAACTCTCATAACTACTCGTAGTTTCTTATAGATACCGGCACGGATCTTGAGCGCTGACTTCTTCAGTTCTACTTGCGCTGAAGCCCGCAGAAGTGAAATATCGGATCCAGTTAGTGGTATGAAGAGAGATGCGGGGGCGGGGAGTGAAATCCTTGTACAGTGATTGGCTCGCCCCATATTGTACGATGGGTAAAGCGATCCCCGCTCTTTCACCGAGCGCTCAAGATTCATGCCGCTATCTGTACTTCAATAAACCTCAAAAATATATTATTTAGACACCAAATCGCCCTCTCCGACTCGCAGACTCGTCTATCACTATTTCAGTGAAGTGTCGTTGACGCATTTCTCTTTATTCTTTGTAAAACTTTGTCTCCTCTACCATTTGAGTGAGTGATTTCTCATGTAGTCTACCGATAGCTTTGATAAGTTCACTGCTCGTCTGACAAAGTAACTAGGTACTATTTTATGAAACTGTAACCATAAAATGCTTGGTTTAAATAAATAGGTACTGATTAGCGAATTCTAAATTCGAAATCTGAATAGAAATTTTTTAATAAAGGATTTGTTAATCAGTGTTTAAATTAATCACATGTGATGTTTTTTATTTTTTTGTAAATCTTTTACCTAGTTATAAAAACTATAATTATTTTTTTGATTTTGAAAGATTGAGAATTTTATTAAAGACTGTTAGGTATTTGCGGATCGAAGGTAGTGTACCACGCGCGCCTCAAAGAGATGTCAGCCTTAGGGGCTCAGCAGGCCCGATACCTACTAGGGCTATGGAATGACTTCTGAAAAGTTAAACCGTGGTTCTCAAAGTCAAAGTCAAAGTCAAATTTTTTTTATTTCACATAGGCCTACATGGGCACTTATAAAACGTCAGAAGCTAGTGCACGGTTCCAAATTGGTCGTTTCCTATGGAGAAGAACCGGCAAGAAACTCCATAGTTACTATTGGTTGGTTCTAGAACGTAAAGGGTAGCTGTAGGAACTTAGGTATGGTTTTAGTCATAATAAGTCTGACACGCTCTTCTACTCCACTTTAGAGCGGGAGAAGTCATTAAAGGATTTTCTACCTCAAAGAAGGTCTGCTTTAAGAAACTTAAATATGTATTGTTTAAAGTAGACTTTTGTTTTTTATGACAAATTAAGTCTAGAAATTACAAACTTTGATAGAAATGAATTATTAAGAGTTTAATGACTTTGACTCAGAGGAAATGGGTTTTATTTTATGAATATATAGCATCATTTTTGCAAAAAAAAAAATCTACGTGATTGGTAAAAGTCTGAAATATTTGAAGAGTGGTATGAAGCAGTGGGACTAAGGGTTACCGTCCACGGACGCGTAGCTTCATAGACGCGTATTCGTCATTGTACGCTTGGTGTACGTCTGCTCATACTTTGCATAGAAATCCATGAAACTCTGGCGACGGAGCGGCAACGTTGTGCTCTCGTCGCTGCATGCCGTACCGCATGTCATACGGCGGTGCGTACATTGAGCGAAAACACGTTTTTATTTTTGTAAAAATTGTGGGAACGACTTTGTCGTCCAACGGCATTGTCACAAATAATTGACATCGTTCACGTGATATACGTCACGTGGATAGCGTTCAGTACACTATGCTGCTTAAGCTGTCTGGCGTATTTTGAAGCTTCTATGAAGCTGCATAGCTGCGCAGCCGTGGACAATAGACCTAATTCAATTATACAGACAGAAGTATGAAAGCAGACTTAGAGAAATAAAAAAATGTTATTGTTTATTAATTTATATTCCGGCATTTAAAAGTTCATCAGTAAATAAAACTAGACAATTATGTACCACCTATCCATCTATCACATCCATCATAAAATATATCTTATTTACATAAATTATATTTTGTTAAAAATATATTTAAAAGATATTTAATATAAAGAATTTATATTTCAAAAGTAGAAAGTATTTTAATGTACGAGTCACAAATGGTATACACGGCAAAAAATAGTTTACTGGTAGGCAATTTTTGGAACTTCTACTGTTAAATGAAAAGTTTGACAGTAACTGAAAAGTACAATTCAGAACTGACAGTTCTACTTTATTAAAATTAAAACTCCTATTTTTTATACGTTTCCTTACAAAAATAAGTATGCATAAAACGTCAAAATAACAAGTATCGCCATATACTTTATATTTACAGATCAGCTATAGCGTAGGGATGTATAAAAATCAAATAAATATAAAATGTATATAATAATAGATATTAATATAATCAAATAAATCGCACGTTAACGAGTTGAATTCAATTAATCACACATTTCATTTATATTATATTTTTTTTATAAGCTTAAAGTACTTTTGCTAACTTATAAACTAAAGCACTCGTCACACAGAAAGCAGTGCGAGGTATATTTATATCTTATCGTTTTAACATGTCATTTTAGATCGTTATCACTACAGACTTTATACGTTACTATAAAAATATAGCTTCACACATAATTATGTAATGTAACATTGTTTTTTTTTCGTTTCTATTACCGACTATCTGTATGATTCAGCACCAATATTACCTATATTTCTTGTCACCAAACAATAATATTCTTTTATGCAGATTTTTTAAATGAAAAAATTTTGTACAAAAATTATTTTCGAAATCCTTGTTTCGTTGCATTTATCATACTTGTTGTCAAAAAAAAAAAAAAAATACTCAAGTGAATAAATATTTTATAAAAAAAAATATCACATCATTGTTTAAAAAAAGGTTGAGCTTTTATTTAAAAACATGTTTTTAGATGATTGAGTTTAACTTAGTTTATCCATCGAGCTCATTAAAAAAGCTACTATTATTATGTGAGCCAGTATAAATAGGATCGAGGGCTGGATAGTCAATATTTGCAGCAACATGTTGGCTACAATACAATTTTTTTTCAAAACATATAAAAGAGCATTAAATACACCGTTTTAACAAGAAAGCTTTAATTGTCTTAAATTTTTATTCATTGATATTACTATGCTTTCAACTTCAATGTTATCGATTAACTTTGAAGAGAATCCCAAATGTGGACCTGTGGCCCTACCCAGGTTGCAAAATTATAATTTTATGATATTGGCATAATTATAGTTTTCTTGAATTGATCAGTGGGGCACATGGGTAATTCATAGGTAATAACTGATATTTTATAATACATAGGTATAATAACTGATATTTGCAAGCGGATCATTTTAAAATTGATGGCAGATTGTCTTGTACTCAGAAAAAAATAAATAAGAAAATTAATATAAGCTACTAGGTACTTATGTGATTGTGTTGTATTAATATTAAACATATTGCAACGAAGCACTCACCAAAACTTAAATTTTTATTCGCACTTTTTAGAAGCAATAGAATGGTCATTATAAAATTTTAAAAGCTGAGATGGGGAAAAAAAAAAGTTTAAGTGCCAAAGAAACCTGTATTATACTTATCATTTTTGAGAATTTAGTAATATATCGCATTATAGGAAAAACGAAGTCCAGACCTACTCTGAAGCCAAAAGTTAAGTGCACCTTCTATTGCTTCGAAGATCACATCATACAAGTATACAGAAAAAAAAACAAGGCTGTCGCAAATATCTTCCATCAATTTTAAATTAACCTAAACAATTTATTTTAATGAACAAATTCCAATTTACAAAATCGGAACTTTGCTATAATTTACATTTTATGCATCGCATTTGCGGTGTGATTTGAACCTAATGATAGTGTTTTGATTTAAGTTGCCTACAACCAAAATCAGTTGACTAGATAATCGTAATATTGTTAAAGACAGTGTCAATGTTATTACGATGTGATCACATAATGTACCCCATATTGTCAAAAGGTCCTTGATGTAACGAGTTAGTGGTCACTACAGAGTCTGACCTCGGGGCTAGTAATTCTTTCTTTGCTGGTTTCCAAGCTTGAGTTGGTGTGAATAGTTCTTTTCCACGCTGTAAAAGAATAATTTAAATTATTATTTTGACTATAGCATTGACATTTATTGTGTTTAGAGTTATTTGTAGCCGCCCATATAGCACAAGTGCGGTACCTATACGAGTAAAACGTATTACATCTTGAACTTAAATACATTGCAATAAGAACTTTTTTGGAGAAAATGTTGAATAAAACAAGTTATGGCTAGAAAAGTATCTATCTATCTATATAAATAAAAAGGAATAGCTGTTCATTACACGATAGTCCAGGGAAGGTTTAAACGGTGAGGAAATATTATGGAAAAATATCACGAAAAAAAAAAAACCGAATAAAACGCCATCTCTAATTAAAATGACTGTTCAGGTAATGCCAGTAGATGGCGTTATCCTTACTTTTAGGCAGTACGACATTCGCCAGGTCAGCTAGTTTCCTTATAAAATCAATTACTCACATATCCATGATACCAGGCCCACCCTATGCCCACTGGGAAGAACATTAACGTTGACAGGCCGACAGCCCAGCCCAACAGATCAGCGAATAGAGGAAACACGTAGTCATTGTAGCTTGGAGTTTCCCATCCGGATAAAATGAAGATCAGGATACCCTGCATAAAAATAAATAAATATTAAATTATTTTTTTCGAGGTTTTGGAATTGCCAAGTGTACAATTGAATGTTTTTAAAGTGGCGAACGCATTTTTGGGCTTCGGGAACACATGCTGAAGGATGTAGGAATCCGGTGGATGAGAGTAGAAGCAGAGGAAGAAGGAGGAAGACTATATGGCAACGTGAATTTGTTTTTAGATGTCATTCCTTCTTATATAACACGCGGCCTGCATGATGAGAATGGACACCAGCCAACTTCAAGGATAAAATGAAAAGATATGACTGTAATAAATCTTCGGTAAATTCAACATCACTACACTGTCACTATAGTGTCATCGATGTTTCATGTACAACACAAATTCAATTACGTACATTGGGATATTACAAGATAATTCTCACGCACGCAAACTATTAATCAATAACATCAATTAGAGATAATTGTTGCCATGATGTTATCAATCGATTAACTTGTACGAGAACGTGGCAAATGGATTCCTCATTACCGAGTTGACTTAATGACTTAGTTGAGCACTTACTGCCTATTGAGAATCTGTAATCATATTGACAAACATGAACAATGTGAGAATATGGTACATATTCCAAGTAATTTTGAAGGAGATCAACTGAGTCGAGTAGAGGCGCTCGACTCAGTTGATCATAAACATATTCTCGATTATGTCAATAAACTTGACATGTTAATGAATCATCATCATTTCAGCCAAATGACGTCCACTATTGGGCATAAGCCTCAAATATCACTACAACGAACGGTCCTGTGCGCATTGCATCCATCGTATTCCCGCTACTCTCACTAAGTCATCGGGCCACCTTGTGGAAGGCCTTAAAAACTGCGTCTTCTGGTGCGCGGTCGCCACTCTAGAACTTTTCGGCCCCATTGGCCATAATTATGTGTTTCTATTCAGCGGGGCCCCTCGAGCTAGCCCGAAAAAACTAGTGGCATTGCTTTGTTTGTTCAATGTAACTCAACTATTTTGATAGAAATTACGATTAATCGCCTCGTCCATTCAGCGGGGCCCTCGGTTCTATTACACTTGGAATGCATAAAAATAATATTGATCGTAACATGTACCAATGCACCTCCTATTCATGTCATTAACTCCAAGGGATCTTTGATAGAACTTCAACAAGAAAAAATGTCTATCCAGTCGACCCCTTTGTAATTTGAGTTCACATGTGCAAAAAAGCACACCATTGTGATGTATTACTAAAGTACCTTTGAGTTGTTCTTACCAACTAGTTTTTCCATAATGAGGGTAGTATGGTAAGCTAAGATAACGATTATTTTGTATTTAAAATAAAACGTAAAAAACTCGCGAAAAATTTGATAATACAGAAGAACTCAAAAGTTCACTGATAATACATAACAATGGTGTGCCATACCCACTGCCGCTTAAGTTTGTCAGTGAATAACAATCTTCAACAATCAATTGATGTTGGACAATTGATGTTGATGTGATAGTTTGAGATTGGGTCGAATTAGAGGAAATTACTTGGAATATAGGAATAACAATGTAAGAAGTAAAAGGAGCATGTGACGAGGCTAACAGGCATGCAAAAATAAATATACTTTAAGTACTATAAGAGTAATGAATATACTTTTAGATAGACGGAAAACAAGGTGAAAATCAAATGACATCTATATCTATGAATAACGATATAAACAAAAGGAAACAGCAGTGTGACAGCATAAATGAGAATCGAAGAATTGAAACAAGACTGATCATCAGACACCGATTTACACGGTGTCTCACTCAACAAGTTTAGGAGAGCAGTCTCGGAGGTAAAAGATTGTACAAATCTTCCAATCAATTGTTAATTGTAAGCATAAATTTCAATGTTATATACACCATCCTCTTTTTTTTAATGATTCATTTTTATTTTTTTTAAGTCTGTTTTCTATTTTTATTTTTATGTATATTTTTTCCAATATTTTTTTTTTAATTTTTATGGTAATGTTTTTTTTATCTCTTAACATAACAATTAATGTCATACCTTGGTATAAGCTCTATAATAGGCATGCATACCAGATACTAAATTTTAATATTATTTTTCACAAAAAATCCTGTATGTAATGATGTTAGTGTGCCAATAAATAAATAAATAAGACTGATTATAAGTATGCTAAATACTTACAAAACTGCCAATGGGAGTGATAACAGTCCACACAGACATCCAATAGTATCGCAGCACTTTGTTATGCTTCATGCCCATAACTGCAAGATCTTTAATGGCACGGCCGATACCATAGCTCCATGAAACTGCGACACACTGGTGGAAAAATACGTTGTCAATAATGATGATGTCTTTAAAGAAATGATTTATAGTAACAATAATATGTGCAAAGCAAAAGAAAGTCTGGAGTCGATATGAATAAACTGAATTCATTTTCTTTTGTTTAAACAATATAGTATACTCAACAGAGAGTTGACTAAAGAAGAAAGTCTTATTCGTGCCACACACAATCGTATAAACTAAAAACACACAATGAAAAAAGAAAGAAAGGTATAATCAGTGTAAGGCTAAAAAGGCACCTAACTCAGCATAATTATGAAAACTAGTTGTTTTTCATCCCTAAGTATACATACACCAATATATTATTATTATAAATTATTCACAATTATTTTTTTGTTTGGTGAGAATTCACCAAATAATTTCTCCCGGTGGGTGGAGCGAGAGGAAGTGTAAGAATTTAACTAATGAAAACCTACTTGTATTCCTTCTATTGCCCTTTACGTTTCAGGGCTGCGGTGACTTTTTGGAACAATCTCGCTAAAGATTTAGATATAAATAATGATACAACAATTTTCCACAAGATAGAATCGGAAACATAGTCCAAATTATGTAGTTATTAAAGGCGGTAGTGAAATTGCTCTTCGTATTATTTAATGCTATAAATATAAGTCTGTCTGACCGTCTCACTGTTAGTAACGTTTTCACGCCGAAACCACTAAACCCACAAATACTGTGAGATTGCATTTGGACCTCAGACACCGGGACGCATGTCCCCTCTGTATATAATTTTTGCAACTACCGTGAGCGAAGTTGCTGACAAAAGTTAGTGATAAGAATAAAATTTATTGTTGATTTTCATTTATATTTTATTTATACTTATACAGATTCATTCTATATTTATCGGAAAATTGTTATGATTTCTTTTTTCCGA
Source organism: Mythimna pallens (assembly GCA_961205895.1). Lineage (NCBI taxonomy): Eukaryota > Metazoa > Arthropoda > Insecta > Lepidoptera > Noctuidae > Mythimna > Mythimna pallens. The sequence continues at coordinate 22,211,696 of OY540828.1, read as the reverse complement.
AGTCATTAGATTTTATTTTCAAATTTGGTAAAATTCCAAAATAGACTAATTCCTATAAAGTTTCAACTCACCTCAGCCATACCAATCAGCAGAATTGCCCAAGAAGCCGTGTTCCAATCTAGAAGTTCAAACAAGTACACACCGCCGCTGAAACACATCGGGATGCCTAGAATGAAGCATGTGAAACATGTGCATGCGGTAACCTGGAACAAAATAGTATAGAGTATATTAAAGAGAATAGAAAGAAAAAGAATAAAGATAGGAAAAATAAAAATGTTCGACTCAACACGGAAACTCAAAAAAAAAAATGAAGCCAATGTTTGAAAGATTAATATAATATAATATATAATATTATATTATATTATACTTTGTTTGATAGTGTGTTTGAAAAAAATCTAAAAATTCGCTTACGAAGACAAAGCTCATTATTCAAAATATTGAAATATTATTATGAAACCGGTAGAAAACAAACTTGAATTAGATGGTCTGCCACTTTTCACGTACCTTCCAATAATTCTTCCTAAGTTGCGGCCACTGATCAACAATGGCGGTGTTGATGGCTTCGATACCAGCGAACTGACTGCCCAACCCCAAGATGAACAGCATGAAGAAGAAAAGGATAGACCACATCCTTGCGACAGGCATCTGAAGTAGAGCTTCAGGATATGTCACGAAGGCTAACCCAGGACCCGACTCTGCTACATCTATAAAAGAAATTTATTGTAAATATTTGGTTGATGATGACTTGGTGAAGATCGCGAAAGTCGTGAGAGTCATGAGAGTCGCGAGATGAAGAAGAGAAGCTCAAGAACTGAGTAATACAATAGCCCTTGGTATGATTGGTGTCAGATTTTCTGACTTTAAACTACCCGTAACAAATGAAAAAGATCTACAAAGGCCATCCAGGACTAACAATTTAAATTGCATTCCGAGGCACCAAAAAATCTCGGTTTGTTAAGATGGTCGTCACCCATCCACAAACCAGCCTCGACAAGCATTGCTTATCTTGTAAGATCGACCCGTGCGGTTTGAGTTATCTAGTAATTTTAATATATTATTAGTGTATATTTGTATAAGCAATTCCTGAACGTAATCAAAAAAATAAAGAACAAATACAGTAAAATTACTAAAATAAGTATTATTTAAATTCAATGCGTCAGCAGAAGATTGTATTTCAGGTAGTGGATATAATTTATTATTATAACGAATTATAAAAATATTTTGGAAGATACGTTAAAGATAATGAGATATTGTTACATATGTTGATAGTTAATCATGGCATATTTGGTGTGATGATACTACAAACAATTGATTTTTGTTAATCTAAAATGAATGGATACAAAACACATAGAACAGATTGTCGTGGCAACGTTTGAAGAAGGTCTATGTCTAAATGTGAACGTCTTACCGTTGAAATACAAAATGTCTATAAAACCCCATCAAACATGTACATACCACGTGAGTACCACTAAAGAGCTGCTAGTATTATAATAATGTATTATCATGAGATAAGAAATAGGTACATCGATGTTATGGTGTCATGTTAGGCAATAAAAGCTTTATCGATAGACGAAAAGTAATTAATAGATATAAGAGTGATTTATGACAACAACAATTCAAATTTAGACAAGGACGAATATGGCTATTGTTTACGATACAAACCTCGTGTGTTTTATAAAATAATGTTTGGATTTTTTAGACTAGCCATACAAGAGTTTAGTGCATATCAAGCTATAAGACAATAATAAAAATTACAAATGGCTTTAAAAAACAGTGTAGATATTTTGAATAAAAATAACGATTCTTTTTTATTGACTACATGATAAATTGTCTGCCTAGCTCTTCCCAACTTTTTTTTTAAAATTGATATAAACTAGTGCTTGACTGCGATTCCACCTGATGGTAAACAGTGATGCAATCGTTGATAGTGAAACTCACTAGTTTATTAAGGGTTGAAGATACCTAAATTATAATCGGACGAGGAGAAAATATACATTCTGACTATGTTGACACGTTTGTTGTGAATGTTGAGGTTAGCTTTCAGTCTAAGCAAATGCAGCAGACTACAATTATCTTATAAGGAGCGGCAGCTTATCTGACATTGAACATGTCAGACCCATTAATTGGGTAACACCCCTGTAGTAGTACATCTTCGACAATTCTGGTTCCAGATTTTCTGACTTGTGAGAGGCAGAAAATCATCAACCAGCCGCCAGCATAGTTCTATTTGACATAGTTATTTCTTAACTTTGTATACACTGTTGCAGGAAAGCCAGGCAACTTTTAAGAATGTTTTCTAGTCGAACTTATTACAATAATAGGTTTTGTTTTTTAACAGGAGGTTTAAGCTTATAGTATATAAATCGTATAGTCCTTTAAGAGACTTTAGGTCTCTTAAAGGACTATACGATTTATATACGATTTCGACAATTTGACTTGGCTGATAAATGATATAAAAATCAGTATTGCTATATCTTATAGAAACCAAGAATATAATTAAATGACTAGCTTTTGCCCGCAGCTTCGCCCGTGTACATAAAATATAGCCTATGTCACTGACGATTAAAGCAGCTTCCATCGGTGAAAAAATTTTAGCCATCGGACTAGTACTTACAGAGATTAATTCCTACAAACAAAAAAAAAAATACCTCTTTATAATATTAGTGTAAATAAAAAGAAAAGCACTTACCATCAATGTCAACTTCCATTAATTGAGCTTGGAAGCCCAACACTGAGAATATGGCAAACCCAGCGTATATAGACGTGAGGAAGTTGGTGAAACTGACAAACACGGCGTCGAAGTGACAGTTGTTGTTGAAGTTGTTGTACGAAGCCAAGGTCACCAGGGACCCGCATGCCACGCCGAACGAGTAGAAGATCTGGTAGATTAAATGCACGATTGAGACAAAGTTGAAGAAGATAGTAATAATTTAGCTAATTTTAAAATAAAGGAGCAACCAAAACAGAATAAAAACAGATGAAAAGTTCTAATAACATTTGTGTTTTAATATTAAATATTGTATCCAGCCAGAAGTAATCAACCAATGATAGGTTTGGAATTAATAACAGCTGAATAAAAAGGGTGTTTGTTACATAATACTGCTTGAGAATATCGAGTTTATGATCTTGACTTCGATCTTGCTTGATGGAGAGCAATATCTATATGCTCTACGATATTATGAGCCATTCCATAAGATGCTTTTGAACTCTTAATAATTTATAGGCGTTAGGGATAACAAATACTGGCAAAGAATTCCACACTTTTTCTGTCTACCAACCAATCCAAAGTTTTACTTGTAAAAAAAAATCCTTGTTAAATTAAGTTCGCCCATGTACCACTACTAACTACTAAAACTACTAAAACAACTTCATTTAAATAAATAAATAAATAATGTGGAAGAACGGATTTCAGTAAGTATGACAGTTCGGCCAAATCTTTGTAGGTTTGAAGATATGTTTGAGAGGCAAGATTTAGAAAAAAAACCGGTCAAGTGCGAGTGGGATTCGCGCACGAAAGCAAAAAAACGAACACATAAATGGTGTTTTTTGTATTGGAGCCCCTTAAATACTTATTTAAGCCACCAGGCCACGAGGAAGGTTGCCTATGAGGTGGACTGACCAGATTAAAGCGGCAGTAAGTGGCTCATCATCACTGCACGAATGCACGAGGAAGGCGGCCATCAGAGAGGAGTGGCGGCGCGTTGTGAAGCTTGCCACTAACACCTGAAGTGATGACCACGACCGCTCTGTCAAGAGTGATATCGACAAGGAAGAAGAAGAAATACTTATTTTATTCTATTTTTTAGTATTTGTTGTTATAGCAGCAATAGAAATTCATTATCTATGAAAGTTTCAATTGTCTAACTATCACGGTTTATGAGATACCACTTGGTGATAGACGGACAGACAGACGGACAGACAGCGGAGTCTTAGTAGTAGGGTTCCGCTTCACTCTTTGGGTGCGGAACCCTAAAAAACTAGAATATTTTATTTTTTAATGCCGTTATGTTTCTAGATATTTGTGAAAGATAAGTGTGTCATAGTTATTTGCAAATCGACGAGTGACAGGGCAGAATGGAAGAAAAAAATGTATTGCGCCGACTTCAAATAAAACGGGACAAGGGCAGGAAGATGATGATGATGATTAAGAATCGAGTCACTAAAAAAGCAAATACTGGTCACAACAATTGCTGCAACCTTTCTAAACAAAGTATCAAAACAAACGCAGGTGATTTCTCTTTGTTGTTTCAGGAGTGCTGAATTGAATTATGTGTTTTTATTTTAGCACTAGATATTGTGTTCGTTATTAAAATACTTTTTGCTTTTCCTGTAAACCAGCATTATTTTCGTTTGAAAGAATTCTGTCATTGAGAAAATAAATGAAGAGATGTTTATTAAAACTGGTCGGTTCTTTTTTAAGGGCTCTGTCAAAGCTGACATATTTACGTTATTTATGTAGAAGAGCAATATTATTATACCGTTTAGTTTTATATATGACAATTGGAGTAGACAATACTATTCTATTTAGCATAGTTTAAAGTTTATTCCATCCTTTTTTATGTGATATTTTGATTTCAATTATATATTTTTTTTTCAATTGATATAAACTAGTGCTTGACTGCGATCCTATCTAATGCAAAAAAGTGAAATATCACTCACTGATTAATCACGAAATCTCAGAAACTATAACACCTACAAACTTAAAATTTGGCAAGTAGATTCTTTATAGGGTGTAGACATTCGCTAAGAAAGGATTTTACGAAACTCCATCTCAAAGGGGGCAAAACTTCCAACACCCGGAAGTTTGTATGGAAAAACCTATTTACACGCGGACGAAGCCGCTGGCAAAAGATAGTTTATAATTAACAGCCTATTCACCCTAGCCCAGAATACACCTAAATTATAATCAGACGGGAAGACCACAGCAGGCTAATTGTTTTTTATTAAGTTTACAAACTAACAAAATTCCATAAAGCACTACGATATAAAAATAATTATAAGCACACCACCAAATGGAGCGGTCTAAAACTTTTTAATTAAAAAATTTGAAAGTCTGGGCTCTGCAAAAATACAAATTGTCGTTTCCCCAACTTTTCCAGATAATTAGACGCCACATTTATTTATTCATGAAACAATGGACGCCATTACTGACAAAAAGGTTTCCGATGGACTGATTGCAATATCTTGGAAATTTAATAGCAGGCCTAACAGGTTTTGTTTAGCAACGTTTTAAAGGTTTTTGTTAAAAAAATTAAGTTTTCAGTCAATATGTTTACTCTATTGAGCTTTATTATTCTTTATATGCAACTTAGCTTCATTTTTTTTTGATTGACCGTCATTTTGATAGGTCAAAATGGTAGTGATATAATTTGTTAGTGCCTGTAAATGCTCTATTTGAAATAAACGTTTCTGATTTCTAATTCGAAACTCTGATATATTTATAAACTGGATAGGTAATGAATATTTTTTTATGCATAATTATTCCCAATTAAAAAGTTGGTAGTCTTTTGATAAGCTAAAACAACGTCACTGAGATTTACTTTTTTAAATTGTTGTTAGATATTTTTGAAAGATTCGTGATGCAATATTATTAACACATACAGCGCCTAAATGCTTATCTGTTATATCATAATATTCTTATCATTAAAGCCTATATTATTATGTATATATACGAAGTACTTAACTGATAAAAAAACAAATGAAATAAATTATGCAGTTAACATAACGACAGAAGCATTAAGGCCGCGTTCCCACTATGTCGTGACGGTTAATTTATCGTCGGACGACTATCGTCTCTAGCTGTTTCCATTATAACAACTGTTTATCGTGGCCACACCAGGTATTCGCATCAACAACACATGATTTACCGTCACGGTTAAGACTTGACAATTTTTTATCGTTTTACGACGGTCGTGCTAGCCATTCACACTATCATGACAATCTGTTACCACAAAAAAGTTCTAGACGTCAGTTAATAGTGTCGTCCTATATGTGAACACTTCTATTTGAATATATAAGCCACGACACATAAAACTACACGATCATCTATAATCACGACAAAGTGAGAACCCGGCCTAATTTGATATTAGTGGAAAAATATCTTTATTTCTTTACAGTATCATCATCATCATCATTTCAGCCGAAAGACGTCCCCTGTTGGACATAGGCCTCCCCGAAGCGTCGCCACAATGACCCATCCTGTGCTTCTCGCATCCACCGCACTCCGAGCGATCCTCACCAGGTCGTCGGTCCACCTTGTGGGAGGCCTTCCAACGCTGCGTCTTCCGGTGCGCGGTCGCCACACTAGAACCTTTCGGCCCAATCGACCATCCGTTCTACGAGCAATGTGCCCTGCCTACTGCCACTTTAGTTTGCCACCTTGGTTCTCCTGCGGATATCTTCATTCTTTATGCGATCATGCAAGGAAACTCCGAGAATAGCCCTTTCCATTGCCCTTTGGGTGACTGTAAGCCTTCTGATGAGGCCCAATTTACAGTATATGGTGTCCGAAAACAAGTCAAACAAAAGAACAAAACTTCATAGTAGACAGTCAATAAAGTCGTCAGTAAGAAGAGATGTGATATACATTAAATATAGTGCACAATCCAAATGTGACATACCTATACACATTAGATTTAGCGCATAATTCAAAAAATGAAACGAAAACTTTAGCAGAGAGCTTTTAATGAAGACAAAAAGGTTTGGAATTGAGCTACTTCAGTAGTATATACTACAATTATTTATTTATTTAAACTTCATTTATAGTAGTGGTACATAGATGAAATCATTGTTCTCATTTAATAATAATAATTGGATTTCAGATTTATGTACTGTATATTGTCTTAGTCTGAAGTCTGTCAATGTACTTATTAAAAAAAAAACCTGTTGTTGTTCTAACACCCTTTTATTTATTTTTGGTTTTATACATTTTGACATTAAAGAGTATTTTTTATTTTACTATTTCATAGATTAACGTGGATATGAGTTTTACTTTATAAAGTATAACATTTATTTTGATTTTATATACTTTTTTATTGTGAGTATGCTGCACATGTATCATTCTTCTATTCAGTCATTTTATGTTCGTCTGGCAGTTTAAATACTTTATATAATATACCCAAATGTCTATGATATTTGTAATATATAACATGATTGAAAAGAGTGTCCATGGAGTTTCTTGCACATTCTTCTCCATAGAGATCTACGCTTTGGAATGTGCAATTAACATAATTTTTTTTCTGACCGACTGACTTCTTGACGTTTCAAAAGTGCCTGTAAATGGTTTATTTGAAATAAAATAATGCTTTTTTTAATTTTTTTTTTGGTATTGTTCATCGAGTCATTGAATTCCATACAAGTTTTGAGTTAGCCTACACGACTACTGACAAATGTTTGCACTGACTGGACAGGTCCATGCAAATTTGTGAGATTCTTTCCTCAAAAGACCAACTAAGAGCCTAATCTGCATGGGTCTCAAATGATTTGACCATAACATGTTTGCTATAAGGACTTTAAAAGAGGAGAAGAGGGAATAAGGACTTTAAAAGAGGAGGAGAGACCCTGAGGAGAAACGCCGAAACAAACTCAGAGGGAGTTTGTTTCGGCGTTTCTCCTCAGGGTAGTGAACTAGAAAACATCGGTTTCATATCTCGATAAATTAACCAAAAAATTGACGTATTAAAAAACAAACAAACAAAAAAATTAAACATCAACAAATAAATAAAAATAAAAATTTAAAAGTTATTAAATTAACATTATTTGTCACCACTTAAGATAATACTATAGGTAGACTGCAGACTGCACAGTAAAATGATTTAGATTTTAAGTTTGTAATTAGAATATTTATTTGATTTAATTTAGAAATTTAGAAAATAAAATTTTATTTATCCTTCTACGAAATGTGTTAATTTGCAAAAAAGGTAGTAGAATTTTTTTTGGGGGATATAATTCAAAGGACGGGAAGATCTTTAGAAATTAAAATAATACCTGTGAAGCTGCATCACCCCAAACACTAGCTGATAGTAAAGTTTCCCAGTCAGGTGACAAGTAGAAGATAACACCGTCAGCAGCTCCTTCTAGGGTTACTCCACGGACAAGAAGCGCCGTCAACATGACGTACGGGAACAATGCAGTGAAATACACCACTTTCCCTGCTGATTGGACACCCTGTAAAAGAAAATATTGTTTTGAAATCAATAAGTTAAATAAAATGGAAAATGGAATAAATGAAAATAGTAGAATAGTTACGACGGACACAGAAGAATGGAATGCTTTTCTATCAATTATATTTATGCCAAGTTCAAATTTCATTAAGATTTTTTTTATACAAACTTCACCAAGATCTTTAAATCAATTGGTTTTCCCTTTTTCGCTCCTTTCAAGTTGATTTTTGCTAAATTCTTTCTTAGCATGCACGTATGTTATACAATTACATTTCAAAATAAAGTTTCTATCTTTAATCTTTATCGGCTTGAGCTTTATTCAGGTAAATAGAAATACTTCTTTCTCACTCATATATATGACGTCACCGTAAAATTGTTAATACCGTTAGATTATAATCTATTTCGTGAGATTGTAAACTGTCGAAAGATTCTGGTCCGTAACTTACTACTTACAATTTAACGTATTATTTTTCGGTAGATTATAATCTATCGAAGTGAAACTGTTAAATCACAATCTATCATATTAAATTGACAACGTTTACGTTCAAACGGTGAGGTGGATTTGGATGAAATTTGGTTCGAAGATAGCTTATATCCTGAAATAACACATAAGCTATAATTTAAAATAGAGGAATATACTTTTCAATGATGAAATCGCTGTCAGAAGCTAGTGTTATAAAGATAAAACTGCTTACCTTAATAACACAGAAGAAAGCAATAAGCCAGGCTAGCGCCAAGCACCCTACTAAGTGCCACTGTATGGAGCCCCAGTTCTCCCATGTAGCATCACCCCTGCCCAGCACGCGCTCACTGAAAGTAGAATAATTAAATTAGAGAATTTACGATTGAGATACCACGTTTTACAATATGTTCATCTAACCGGTACGAATTAGTTTCATAAATTTAAGTAAGTGTTGTGTGAATCGGAGACAATACAACGGCTTATGTGTTTAATATATAAAATAAAGTACTTAACGCACCTGCCACACAGTAATTCCTAGTGTAGGAAAACGTTTAAAACAATAAAATGCAATTACTTTTAAACTCTCTAAAGAAGTACCGTAGGCTTTAGATCAGCTTCACTCTTTAGTGGATTCAATAGGGTACCTACTTATTTTTATAGTGTTAAACAAAAAAATTTCGAAAAGTGATTCGAGACTGTCATTTGTTTTTTCAATGAGGTGTCCTTTCGAAGATTGTGTGTCGCTATCAAAATGAATTCAACTCATGATTTTCGTTGTAACTTAAATCAACAAGAGAGTTGCCAGAGACTTCAATTGGCATTTGCTTTTGAAGCACCATATCGCAACTCTGTGTATTGGTGTTTTGGAGAATTTAGATGTGGACGTTATCATCTCTATGACGAGGTACGGCGGGCGACCGTAGCCACCGACTGCGGTTACAGACTCGAATATTGACACCGTACGACAACTTATTGAAAGTGACAAAAAAAATATTCCTATTGAAATTTGATAACTTCAGATTGACTTGAAATTATAAGTGCAAGTAAACATTGGATAGTTACTCCCGTTTCAAACTTTGTTATTAATTTCTTTCATAAGGCATTGTTTTTTTTCTGTAATACCTATTATATCATTCACACAGTCAACACATGCTAACTTCCATGAGGCTGAACTATTTTCATCTAGCAGATTTTTAACCACAGCTGAAACAACATCTAATAGTTCGAATCTATCTTTTATTATATCCGTAAATCACCTATTACGATCTCCGTGTAAAAGAAAACATAAAAAAAATGTAGTGCTAATGATGAATTAAAAACTCATAAAATACCAAATAAGAGCCATTAGTATCAATCGTACAGTTTTATCTACATCAAGTTCGATTAATCAAATTATATCAAATTTACAGAAAACTGGGACCTGGTTGATATTTCATTAACAAAATAAGTCAACATCTGACAATTTCCACGCCCACGCACCTACTACTGACTGTCATTAATGACGTCAAATCCCAAGTCTATAAATATGGTACATTATGGATGTATACTTTATCAACTAAGTAGACGGCTTAACATAAACTGTTGTGGCGATATCGAATAAATTATTCCGATAAATACTTTTAGAAAGGTTTCCTATTTAAAACATTGACATTTAGATGGAATTAAGAGCTATTCCTAGAGTAGTAGGTACCTGTATAATCCTACCATTGAATAATAAACCAACCAATAATAATACCATTAGACTGATTTGCAAGCGCACAAATATAGATGTATTTTTCACAGGACAATGCACTAAGATAGGCGGACGTCACATCGTCACATCATGTTTGCATCTGAACCTTTGGAGAAACTGATATTCTATTCGTAGTATCGATTGTCAAAAAAAGGAAGATATTGACACATGCAGCTGTAATGTGACGTGATCAATCTCAATCATTTTGGTATTTTGAAAGACATTGCTCTGTGTCCATACATTATTTGCCCTGGAGCCAAGAGCATCGGAAAATTATGTATTGTATTCTTTAACATTAGTAAACTCCTATAAGACCTTATTTTTATAGCGGACTAGCTGCAGAATCAATATATTTCAAAAAACGTATCAGATTTTCAGGTTATTATCGAACCATAACAACGAATATTAGATATGTTTTTTTATAGCTCCGAGTGATTTTTAAGAAAATTAAAAACACACACAATATACATTTATAGCTATTTTTACTACCTGGATAATTAGATTATATGCAGTTTTTTTCGTCAAAAATAGGGATGACAAATACGATATGATTAATTGATATTTCATAAGCTTTACTATGGCAATACATTACAAACTACCTTACGTCAAGTTTTATCATAATTATCATTACAAGTATGACATATTTTACTTAAAATAACATTCTAACTTGTTAATAACATCTGTATCCGATTCGCAATATTGCTTTTTTTAAATAAAACATGTGTAAGGTAATCAAGGTAACTTTTGTATTATTTGTCGTAAATAATCATTCACACTTTTCTAAACGATCATTAGAAAACCTTGAAAAATGATAATGACGAAATAATTTATTTACTTTTTTACTTAATAATAGGTTTTGATCACTTCATCATTATTGTAACTACTTATTTTAAATCGGGTATGACCTCATTTACAAAGCATACTTATTAACTTTTTTAATTACACTTTTAGAAAAAAAAAACGATCGATTATAAATTCAATCAATCGATCACAATTGATTGGGCATCCCTAATTATCGACACGACTTGATTAGTCGCTTATAATACTATAAAATGTACATTTTGGCATACAGCTAGTCAGTATTACAGAAGTATTAGCAACTTACATAATAAAAAAGACAAGTAATTATCGTGTATTCCAATACTGTTTATTGCACAGGGTTATTTTGGACATTTACCTTTAAATCACGATTGTATGCTTTGTCCAGAGCCTCGTTGCATTATAGATCTGAACGAGATAAGTACAAACCAGGGCAGCATAGCACGAAAGGGAGAATTCAAAACCTTCTCAGAAGGTGATACCTTCGTCAAATCAATTCTAAATATTGCTATAAAAAAGATAAAAATTTGGAAATCGCCAACATTTTCAATACTAAATCAATAATCGACTGACTCATGCTCGTCATTAGTCGTCTACGCAACAATAGTGTTTATCAGGTCTGGTATTTTAATATCGGCACGATGGTAGGATCAACAGATAGCAGTGGTAACTTACAATCTCCAAATGCAGTGGAATTGGCCATATATTATTTTTTATAAGTTGCTCCACTTTAGGAACCCCTCCTGTGCCGTGGGTGCATAGCTACGAGACGGGCTTGCACGTGAAGGGTTTCATGCCATCGAAGTTTTATTTTATTTGTTTGTTATATAGGTAGAACCCTGAAAATCTCAACTGTCTAAGTTCACCGTGTCCTCGTGGGGGCAATCGGAGGCAGCTATCTCTCGCGCCGGGCTTTGGTACAGGCATGGTCCGGAGCGAGGAGGAGTGGCAGGCGGTCGCCTCCTTCTGCAAAGCAGTAATGTTAGCAAAGGAGGCGGCCGATCCCGTGAGGCAACGGTCCTCACGCTCCAACTGCCGCCGGGATTAAGATCCCGATTTCCGGCCACCGTAGGCGCGGGCTTGCGGACGGCAAACACTGGGTAGCTCGCCGTCCGACTGTCCGCTAACCGTCCGGACCGAGCCCAAGTGGTCGATGGCGCGTACTGTTCCACGTGCGCCTTAGAGAGATGTCAGCAAATCGTAGGGGCCCAGCAGGATCGAACTCTACTGGAGCCACGGGTGTAGGCCAAGAAGGAACGGGAGTGGGTTCTTAGTCAGTAAAACTCTGACACTATCTCACGCTCCACCCAAGAGCCAGATTTGTCATTAGATGATTTTCCCACCTTTGAGTTAAGTTGATGAGTATCAATTATATCATTTTAATTTGTAATCTTTTACAGATCGATTATATTAACACGAGTTGACTTGAGAACCTTTTACTTTTTGTCTATGAAATAACATTAATATTATAAAGTGAAATTTTGTACACACATTTTTAGTTACTCCTTTAGACTTAAATGGCTAAACGGATTAGCATGAAATTTGGCATTCGAGCAAACCATGCGCATAGGGATATCTCAGGAGTATGTTGCCTTGGAATAATTTTCTACTTTCTTTAAGCGGTCAAAGCCGCTGGAAGAAATTAAGTATAAAATAAATGCAGAAATAATTGCATACTTATTATATTCACCCTCCAATATTGTCCATTGTTAACACGAGCACATCATAGTAAATACACCACGTATATATATAAATCTCGTGTCGTCACATTTCCACGCCCATTTATCGGTTTAATCAGATATAAAATAACGATCTGTAGTGAACAGTGGCAGTTGGCTGATTATGGAAAGGTCAGAATACTTGATAACACTTAATAATAATCATTAAATGGCCACTTAAAAATCAAGTGGCGTGGAGAATTTTATGAGTGTTGAAAATATGAGTAGATTTTATGTCACCTTAATTTCTTTTTAAAATTTATTTATTTATATTGTTAGACTAAAAATTCGATAAATGAGCGCATTCCTAATATCGTCGCGCATTATCGCCCCCGCACTAGCATCTTCGACCGTCGAAAGGTGACTGGGCGCGATTTGCAGTGGCCTATATGGAAAGCACTAAATCGGTTGCGAACCCAGGTAGGCCGCTGCAAACACAACTTGGCAAAATGGGGTTTTATAGACCCGTCGGATATTCAATGTGACTGCGGTGCTCCTGTTCAAAACATGAGCCACATACTAGAATGCTCCAAGTGCCTATACACCTGCACTCTGGAGGATTTAATGAGTGCTACCGATGCTGCTATTAATGTAGCCACCTATTGGGCCCAAACAGTTTGACGAGTTTACCATCGAATCGAAAAGAAGAAGAAGAAAGGTGACTACGGAACGAGTCGAACGGAAAATTATTAAAATATAGCACCGTGAAAAAGGTGTGTTTTTCGCGGTGTTATAAATGAATAATTTTGAAGTTATAATTAAAAGGTGTATGTGTTGTAAGGTGTGTGTGTGTAAACTGCGTTTGTCTTTAATATTTTACTGAACACTAAGATTATATCCATTCATTCTTCGAGGCAACCTGGAATGGATAGATATTGCCAGGATACAAAATGGAGTTGCAGTCGGTACAAATACTTAACAAAAGAACAAAAATTAAATACTACTAAAATAGATACATACAAAATAGTTAGGTAAAAGAACAAGTGATGACTAAAAGGAAAACCTAATCACAGTGATAAGTAATGTTCCTTTAAAAGTTTTTTAAACACAGGCAGTGTTTGCGCGCGTTTTATTGTCGCAAGCAATGCATTCCACCGACGGACGAACTGGATAATAAATGACTTATTCATAGTTTTGGGGGCACCATGTACATGAATTCTGAAAATGCTCACTATATTTAACACGTATAATGTTGTATTATACAACATTATACGTGTTAAATATAGTGAGCTTTGCAATATTTATAATTAAAAAATTGTGCATGCTTAAATGCTTATGTACAATTAAAAACTTCGACTTTAGCAGACAAAATCAATTATAAATCATTCCACATTTTTATCATAAGTTTTAAATAGATCGTGAAAAAAATTGTAAACTCAAGTAATTTTTTTCGATAACATTCAGATATCAATTGTACTTTGTGAGTACACTTGCACTTCGAAAATATATACTTGTATCTACAAATGATATTCCAATGATAATGAGAATAGCATCACGTGTATTTAATTCAAAAAAGTAACTGAAATAAACCAGTTACCCTAGCCAAATTACAACCGTTTCGTTTCGATTCTCTTTTTGTTGATCGCCTCGAGTCGGCCACGCCTCCTATTCCTGTGTTGTGACCACGTGACTGAGCGTTGAGATGACGTCAGAACAAAGGAATAGGAGGTGTGGCCGACTCGAGGCGATCAACGAAAAGAGAATCAAAACGAAATGGTTGTAACTTGACTAGGCAGTAATCGTAACGGTAGCTAGGTATATAATATTCTTTTTACACCACCTGCTCAATAATGCCCGTTTACGAGTACATGTCATACAACCATCATTTTTTTAGTACTTTAGGGCTTTTATTTTGTAACTTAGTTTTAATTACGTTATTATTAGATTATCTATATCTAGTTTGTAAAGTATGTATTACCATAATTTAAAGCAAATCATTCTGTCCCTAGGGAGATAATGTAGTATAGGCGATCCCTAGGGAATAATGAGATTTGAATTTGGAACGTCAAAACCATTACATTGAAGAAAAAAAAACACATTATATGAATTAAAATGTAGGTAAGTACATGCATCAAACAAGTTTATTGAAAAATCAAACTGGCCACTATAAAAAAAATAATAAAATATGGTTACTAACGAGTCTCTAAAAAAGTAATGAAACAGCGGGAACGTTATAGAAAATTAAAACTATAGATTTTAGAGTAGCGAATTTTGTTTGTTTCAAATCTCAAAACATGTCGAGTAATAATCAAAATTAAAATTGTAAATTATCTTATCTTATATCTTTCTAATATATAATTTGTTTTAGTAAATTGTCTTTAATTATCTCACAGAAAGTGTAAAAATTAGAGTATCCAACACGATCAGTCTTTGTCTTGGGTAGCTTGGATTTCTAACTTCACTCAGGTTCTATATTATACTCCCTTGCAGTGCTCAGGCTTTAATTATACAAATCCCTCACTACGTTCAGGATTAAAAGTTACCAACCTTCATTTCGTTCGGAATTCAACTTGCCCACGACTGTAAAGGTGCCTCCAGATCTAGCGAATGCGCTGCTCGCGAGCCGTTTGCGAGCCGCTTGCGACCGCGCGTGCATTTAATGTTCGTACATAGCGCTCACAGCGCAGGGGCTTCATACGAACGAGCCGCGCGCGAAATGCCCGCGCGCTGTGCGCAAGCGGCTCGCTAGCGGCGCATTCACTAGGTCTGGATTCACTATAAGACACTGCTTTATCCCCACTTTACATAATCTAATACGATAAGGCCGCCAATTGTATGTTTTTTTTTTAAATTTAAAGCTCAAATTTTATAATTTAATAACTTAGTGTACAATAAACTATATAATTATAAATAAAGAACTAAATAAATTAATCTACTATTAAAGCAAAGCTAAAACCCGGCTAAGTGCGAGTGTTAGACTATTATGAAGAGGGCTCCGAATGATGACAATCTACCATGTTTTTTTTTTAAATCTGACCCTTTGTCGTAACTTAATTAAGTACCGGATTTTAGAGGGAAATTGCTTTTTATATTGTATTTGTTGACAAGACAAAAGTCTTGTCGTATTTTTTATGGATACGTCATACGTGGACTAAGTGAGAAAATTAATATAGAAGTCTTTGATAAACCTACAGTCTCTACTCTACTCGACAATTTTTGAATAGCATATTGGTGATTTAAGTTAAAAATTGCGGCCCATTTTTGGGGTGTTTTGGCCCATGCGTATTAACCAATACGAACGTTTCTATTAGTTAACGAGCTTGGAATTGTCAACCCTCAAAATTATGCCTCAGGACCAAAATAACCCGACTTTATGGTAAGTATAGAGTTTCAGTACCCTATGAGAGCCTTTAGCCTTTTTCAAACAATTTTGAGGTCGGTGTCCAGTGTAACGGGACTTAGCTGAATACTAGTATTTTACGTGGACCAACTGCCTATCTAATTTCTACAACCCAATGTATATTGGGTAACCTGAGGAAAAGCTAATATCAGATTTTCTGCCTCCTGACTACCTGTAACGACTATCAAAGATCTAAAAATGACTACCGGTTGCAACGACTTAATAGTTTTCCAAGGCAAGGTATCTCGACGTGTTGAGATAGATGGTCACTTATCTACAGACTGACTTCGACCTGATTTGACTTTGGACATAGACTCGTATTGGCTGATATTAAAGAAAAGCTCCATCCTCATCTCTTCCCATGGTTATCGTAAAAAAAGACTGAGAGATACCAGAGATACCAAATAAATGTTTTCTTTCTTTCTTTCTTTCTTTCAGAGAATTGGTAGCAGCATCCTCTGCATGTTTCAACCACCACACTATTGCCAATCCGCTTGCTAAGCGTAGCAATTATGACAAAATATTCAAAATGAAAAGCACAACCAAGAATTGGCCCCTAGCACCCAGCAGCCCGTCTATCTTTGACTTCGGTAGCGGTCAAGGTTACGGTGAGGCAAGGTATGCTAAAAATGATGGGACCGTTAATTGTGGCGGCATTTTGAGAGGCCTATGTCCAACAGTGAACGTCTTTCGGCTGAAATGATGACGATGTTGACCAAATAATATGAATGAACCAACTCACTTATAATATTCTTCAGCTGCTATAACTCTAGTGACATTTCTGTACCATGGGATTTTTACATCTCCATCCAAGCAGTAAGATCCATCATATGGTTCAAAGCCAACACTGGTGCAGATCTGACCAATTTCCATACATCTACGTAAAAAGTAGGTCTGGTCTGTTGCTGCTCCAGTATTGTTTTCCCTGCACACTCTGTCGTAGTCACCACTGTAACAAGCTGAAAAACAAATTTATGTAAAAATGGGTACTTATACTAATAAGTATTGCAAAGATTTTGACTACGATCTAAATGAACCTTAGCTATACTGTTGGGTTATAAAATTCCTCGCTCTGGATCCTTAATCATTGTTTGAAATTTGGCAGACCCAGGTTTGCTTACTTAACTTGTTTTGGCAACAAGTTAAGTGAGCAAACCTGGGTATGTAGATACTCGTAAATATATTTTGTATTTTGGAATACTTATTAAGTCTTCGTATTCTTTATTGTAACATATGCATACACTAGCTTCTACCAGCGGCTACGCCCGCATAAAAGTAGGTTTCTCCATACAAACTTTGAACTTCTCGGTCATCCCTTTAGGGGGTGAATTTTGGGAAATCCTCTCTTAGTGCTCGCTTACGTCATAAAAGGAAACCTTGTGCAAAATTTAACACTTCTAGTCCCAGTAGTTTCGGCTGTGCGTTGGTATGTCAGTCAGTCAGTTTCTCCTTTTATATATATAGATAATAATCATAAAATAAAAATACTGCTCTTGTAGAGCACTATTTATTCGTACTATTTTGCGCATTCCTGATATTTAGTTGCGATACAGCGCACATATAAAGGAAGGTCGTGTAAAACCTTATAAGGCTGAACAAAAATGCAAAACTTACCATCAGTATTGTAGGAATTGTCGCATGACCCCCAATCCATTTTCCCAGCGATGGACACAATGGTGTAGAAAAGGGTCCAAGCAACGATAATCATGTAGTATATAGAGATGATGGAGATGACCATAAGGGTACAGTAACCCAAGCCACTGAAGAATGGAGATATCGCACTAAATGCTTGCAAGGGCCCGATGCCAGTAAACTGGCCTATGTAGAGCTCGAGGTAGAAGATTGGAAGTCCAACGAAAATTAACATTATGAAGAATGGGATGAGGAATGCACCTGGAAGAAACAAATTGGATTTATATCACTTAGAAACTGTATAGGTATATCTTGTTGCAGATTTGAACGGGATGTGTTTAAAGATTAGAAATACCGTAGTCTTAGTCCCTTACAATAAGAGTCAAATTACTCATAAATTGTAATTTGAAGCAAGAATGTTTTTAAAATGTACGTGTCGATACGATGGTTCATTTAAAGTTTTAGGGCCGACGCTGCGTTAAGTCCGCGCGGTCTCATACAAAAGTGCTCCGTCTCGGCTCACCGCGCGTGCAACCGCGCCCCGCGCCCTTTTTGATACGTAATAATAAATTAAAGTTCTCCATCGACATGACTACATGCACACCGTTAAAGTTGTACTACCGACACTACGCAGGTAAAAATCCGGTTTCCGCTACGGGGACCGCCGCACATGACACACGCGCGACGTCACACGACGGGTGCCGGCACGGGCGGCCACTTAACGCAGCGTTGGCCCTTAGTATCTCTCCTGTGTATCGCTCACTTCTTTGTTCAATTCAGAATCTTTTTCATCGTTTTGTAATCAATATAGTAAAATCAGAAGGTAAAAGAATTCTGAGTAAGGTCAATTTTATTCTAGGGGTGCGAATTGGTAACATATTTTTGTATTAAGTATGAACAGTACCTAATACCATTCATTACAACACCAATAACGCGTAATGTACTACTATACTTATTCTACCAAATCTAGTTGATTTCAGACTATGAGTATAGTCAATTATTAAAAATATAAAGATTCGTGTATCGTAAATAAAATATTTACTAGCTAAAAATGTTCAAACTCTCGGGGCAGACTCGTTTGTCTGACGGAGGTTCTTATTGACCGATAGCGATTCAATAAATAATTCATACTGATTCAGAGCGATATGTTTTTTGTTTGACTCTTCGCTTTTATCATTCTTTATCCTTATGTTGACACGCTGTCGTTCTAAAGGAAATATTGCTTTTTTATTACAAGTACATAAATGAAAAGTTACCGTTAATAGCTTGCATTGCAAAACTGACTTAATATGTTAGGCGTCTTATACAATTCTATTACTACCTTTTTTAATGTGGGAAATTATCTAATGACTTAATCCGCTCTAGGGCGGAGCGTGAGGGTTGTGTCAGAATTTTATTGACCAAAACCACACCTATGTTCCATCAATTGCCTTTTGTGTTCTAGGACCACAGGTATCCCTGTTGCTACCTTTTACGTTTTTAATCTACAGTTAATTTTCAATCAGAAAATTATCATGCAATGAAAACTACAACTATTAACATAGTTTTTACTAGCTTCTTCCAGCGGCTTTGCCTGCGTAAATGTAAGTTTCTCCATACAAACTGTAGACCCCCGTTTCATCCCTTTAGGGCCTGAATTTAAAAAAAATCTTTCTTAGTGCTGACCTACGTCATAAAAGGGAGCCTTGTGCAAAATTTCACGCTCCTAATCCCAGTAGTTTTGGCTGTGCTTTAATATGTCAGTCATTCGGTTTCTCCTTTTATATATATATATATAACCTCACAGATAATGAGAAATCACATCAGACATAAAATTAAAAAGTAATCTCAATTAAATTCAATTTCACATACAAGTCTTACTGCACTTGACCCCTGACTGTACATCAGTCAGGGGTCAAGTGCAGTTCCACCTTACTAAAATGCTAAAATGTCTAAAATTTCTTTGTAGATGAGGGTCAATGGTTCATGACTGATATTTAATTGATAGCATAGAATGTAAAGTATTGAATAAACTAGTTGTGGACTATTGAACTTTTACAACAAAGAAATTTTAGACACTTTATTGGTAGAGTACAACTGCACTTTTGATTCCTGATTGTACTATAGTAAATTATAATGTAAACAATGAATAAAAGGATTCTAAAAACTTACCACCGCCATTCCTGTAGCAGAGATATGGGAACCTCCAGACATTTCCCAAACCAACGGCGTATCCGAGACAGGCTAAGATGAACTCTAAGGGCCGTCCCCATTTTGCTCTCTCAGGAGTATCATCACCTGCTTTATTTGCTGACGTTCCATCTGGTTCTGACTGTAACAAAACCAATTAAGTTAATTTGCCGTATTATTATAGAAATGTTTCTAATATACATATATATGACATCACTTCCTAAGCCTTTTTTTTATTATTGTTAAGTTCGCGCTTGACCGCTATCTCACCTAATGGAAAGCGACGATGCGGTCGACGATGGAGCGCGCTTACCGAAGAAGAACCAGGAAATGTCAATGTCATCAGGAAACACAGATTCCGGCAAGGAATTCCACTCCTTAGCTGTACGCACAATGAATGTTCCCAAAACATTTTGTACGTATAGGTGGGATGTCCACCATGTACCGGTGGCGCATTGCCGTAAGCCTGGTGGTCCCAAAATGGAACGGGCTAGGCAAAATTAGGTTATGAAATTCCGACGCACACTCCCCGAAATGCAACTGGTAGAAAACCGACAGGCTAGCAACTCGGCGTCGATGTTCAAGACTTTGAAGCCTCGACTCAACGAGTGCATCATTGCCAATGATCCTCCTGGCTCTCCAATTCTAGATGGAGCGACTGCCTAAAAGACATCCATAGGCCACCTATTGGGCAATTTACATAAATATATAAAAATTAGAATATACATAAAATTTACAACATTATTTGTAGTATATGCGAAACCTGAATATAGTTTCTTCAGAATCAGTAACTGAATCGATTCCAATAATTTTGACACCATGTTAGATTAAAAAAAAAAAAAAAAATTAAATAAGGTCACAAGTTGGACATCTCCGACACTAAGTACAACACAGGTCACGGCAGGCCATAGCGGGCATAAGGCGACAGCGCACAGCTGGGTGCGGGAGTAAAAAAATCCCTCATGTAAACAAGACCCGGTTACCATGTGTTTATGCGGACAACCAGGTGATATAACAAGATTATAACTTTGTGATATTTCATGATAGAGTTATGAAGTTTTGTATTAGATTCTTTATATAAAAATACTGGACACTACTTGATAAAAGCTGGTTACTTGTTCCTTCATTATTTGATTATATAAATAAATTTCTTAAACGTAAACAAAAAACTTGAAACCAAAGTATACCATTTGATGTGACACTTCAATTTTAGCATATCCTTTTATTCTTATTTTTGTGCTTGGTGTGTGTTTCATGTTATGTTACTCTAGTTAATTTTGATATAAGTGGAGAAAGTTTTTCATTGCGACTGAGGCGGAATTTGCCTGAGCCGCAGGCGAGGGTGTTATGGAGCCGCGTGCTGCAGTGACAAATTCCTCCGTGTATATTATTCTACCTTTCTTTTCTTACGTTTTGATGTTCAAACTCATTTTTTGAAAAATACGTGTATAATATCACAAAAGCTAACTCTAAACACTTTTAAGAATACGTAACCAAAAATCAATGAACAAGAAACAGCTTTTGAACAAATTCGATTAAACGCCAATAGGTTCCCATTTATCCGCGCAACTTCCAACCTGTTCAATCGGTAATCCAATAATGCCTGCCGAACTGCTTTTCTTGTAAACTCTCGGTTAATGTATTCCAAAACTGGTGTCTTAGTTTTGTAATCACCAATAAAGTAATTATACAAACTTTGTGCGGACGCGAAAATCGGGAAGTGTTCCTAAACTTAATCCCTTCAAACAAGGGAATAATCGTTCTCATTAAAATGTAAATTCGTTGAATTGTGACGAGAGCTTGAATGGAGTCGCCCGAGTTTTCATTCGATACGCTTTTCCGCTGTTCAAATAATATTATGCAGGAG
This sequence comes from Mythimna pallens, assembly GCA_961205895.1. Taxonomy (NCBI): domain Eukaryota; kingdom Metazoa; phylum Arthropoda; class Insecta; order Lepidoptera; family Noctuidae; genus Mythimna; species Mythimna pallens. Next base: position 22,189,794 of record OY540828.1, on the reverse strand, counting down.
TTCGTATTATTCAGAGAACTAACGGCTAACTTCTTACCTACATACTTTATGTTTATTACATGGAACAGAAAATGCGCGGAGTGGTCGCTCTATTCATTTTATGGTAGGATCTTTTTTTTTGGTTCATAGTTAACTTTAGTTTGGACGATTATCTTTTTAATTTCTCAATGAGCTAGTTCTAGCATACCTCTAAACTAATATTAAAAACAGAAAAGATGTATTGCATTTTTGAACTTTTTTGTTTTTAATTAATATAAATGAATATGTACTGTTTCAAGACCAGTGGACCAGAATCTGTGTACTAAGTTTCATCGAAATCTGTTCAGCCGCTCGAGTGCAAAGAAGTACCTAACAAAATACCCACTCAGAAATCCTTTAAGCTGTTCGAGCGTGAAGATCCGAGTGACAAACATACAAAATCAATTCATATAATAAATCTGTAGAAGTATATAATATACATTAAAATTGTGTATAACTTGATATACTTATTATGTACTTAGTATTTGTTTCATCGCTATCGGATGACTATATCGAAAGATATACTACATTCATTGACTGTTACGCGGAACGAAGTTTGCCGGGTCAGCTAGCAAAACTTTTGTACAAAAAACACAACCTTTCTTACAGTCGGGTAAATATACAAAACTGACTTCAATGTAAAAAAAAAACACAAAAAATTGCAAAATAACTTTAAATTGGGAAGTCGGTATTTCTATTTATAATAGCTATACTTCTTCATAATTTAATATCGACTTCCAAAATTAAAGTTATTTTAAATTTATTAGTGTTTTTTATACATTGAAATTGGTTGAATGTTTTTGTGAAAAGTTTTTTATTTTATACGTTTTAGTTCGACGTTATGCCCTTCTACTCTTTCTTCAAACAGTCTTCGAGTGTACGTGTAAAAAATACAAGTTTACTTGTTACGATACTTCTACTATGATCCTATGAGGAGTTTCGATCCATATCTTCGAAGTTCATAATTCAATTTAAAAAAAGTGTTTTTTTTTTATCAGTGATTATAATCATAATTATTAAAAATATTCTTAGAGGATTTGACAGCTGAGAAGGCGATGACTTCACGCGACTGCAATGACGCTGTCAAGTAGAAGGGGCAACACACCATGATGGTGTGCGTACTCGCCTCTGTCACTTTTGCTCGGGAGCTCGGATGCAACAGACGTGTTTTAAAACTGGGCCACACGATGCGTTGCAGCGCTGCATCGCATCGTGTAGCCCGGCTATTAGGCATCATAATTTTGAACTTTATCAGTGTAATGGTTTTTTATTTTTAAATTAATAAAAAGTCGAATATGCTTCTGATCCTTAAGAATATATATACAGTAGAACATATAACCTCCTCTTTTTTAAGTCGGTTAAAAACCAATAGTTGACTCTACAGTAAAAACAGTTCCACTATCAACCATCTTAGGAATCGAGACTGACCGGACAAAGTTTAGAAAACTCCACTCCTTGATTACACTAGTAACGACTATGCACCATAATTTTGTTGTTAAAATTTAATTGCTTTATTTTCTGTAGATTATACAGGAACTGAGAAAAAACTTAGAGGAAAGATTTGGAATGGCTACGGATTAACATGAACTCGGTTTATTGCAAGATTTAGGTATTTTGTAGCTTGTAACTCTTTCTTGGGTAGTCAGGTAAAAAAGACATTTATGACACTGAGTATAGAAAGTTTCCGAGATAAAAGGTCTTGACAGACAGACAAAAAAGTGATCCTATAAGGGTTCCGTTTTTTCCCTTTGAGGCACGGAACACTAAAAAAGAAAAAAAATCACGTAAAAAAATACAGAATTAATGTTCTCACTGCTGGGACTAAGGCATCCTCTCTAAGAGAAAGAATGGGCCGCAATTCACCACGTGGACCCAGTAACGCACTGGGTCCGCGTGGTGAATTGCGGCCCATTCTAAAAAAAAGGTTACCCCATTCAAATCGGAGTTGTCAACATTTTGGATTGCATGTCTAGGGACGGTCGTGTTAGTTACTGTAACTCGGTACCAAATGTTGTGGTATCATTGCTTAGTTTGGGCACAGAACTTTAGTAGTTATGAATTTGCTGGTGCATTGTTTGTGTGACCATTGTTGTAGTGTCACGGAATGCTCCACGAGTACCTGACGAGTTTACAGATGAAACTGTGCTTGTTGAATTGTGGGTAGTAGTTAAAAATTGTGGAAGTTTATGCTTTGGGTTGTGTGTGTTTTGTTTCTACACAGTATACATAAAACAAATGCTCGCTCGCTTTCCGCATGTGTTTGTTTAACTATTAATCACAAAAATATTATAAAGGCAAAAGTTTGTGAGTTTCTGTGTGTATGTTTGTTACTTCTTCACGTTCAAACGGCAGAACTGATTTCATTCAAACTTGGAACACGGGTACACCATGTCTTGAAATAGCGGTTAGAGTTCTATATACCTCTAACACACATACACTCACAATGTCACTTTATACACCCAAGATTTACCATTCATTTTTTAATTAATATTATTTAAAATTCCTGTACTTGTATTAATAGAAAGATTTATTTATTATTACTTTATGCATTAGTAATAACACTGTACATATGCGGACTTAATGCCTTAGGCATTTTCTACCAGTTGACCTTAGGGTGGTGCAGAAACATAACATGCAGTGTGGTGTGGCATAACATGCAGTGGTGCAGCTTAATAGTACAGAAATAGAAAAGAAATATAATAACAAATATATACTTAGATACATACATACAAATTAACAATGTAATAATGAGAAACGAATCCAACAAATCAACAATGTGATGGTTACACCAACTTCCTGCGAATATGTTCACGTGCCTTCACCTTAAAAGTGAACCGACTGGACAAGTCTTGCGATCGTACTTGCAGACCCAGCAGGCACTGCATGCCGAAATACAGGGACCTACCCTAGTTCGGCAGTAGATGCAAAATTAAGCACAAATATGACTGTCACGTGTAAATTTTAATTGTTTATAGACAAATTGTGTTATCATGTATTTTTTCGGTGTAATCAATTATTATTAAGTATTATTTTGACTGGCCTGTTGGTCTAGTGGTTAGTTAGTGGCCCTGACAGCTATGCCGGAGGTCGTGGGTACGATTCCCAACCCGGGACAAATGTTTGTGTGATGAACACTATCATTTATTCTGTGTCTGGGTGTAATTTATCTATAATATGTATGTATTTAGAAATATCTAAGTATGTTTATCAGTTGTCTAGTACTCATAACACAAGCTCTGCTTAGCTTGGGACTAGATGGCGTTGTGTGATAGTTGTGTGAATATTATATTATTACCTATTATTTTTATCCCGGGCGTATGTACCCTTGATTTTTTTTTCTATTACTCGAGTGAAACCTCTGGTGGCAGCAGCTATTGAAATTATTAAAAAAATTGCTACAGGCAAACCTTATCATAAAAGCTTTACTTTCTAAGGGAGGATGCCGGATTTTGTATGGCCATCTTCCCCACCATCTAACAGACATGGGATACATGTCAGTTTGTTCATTCCTATCCACAAAAGACAAAACAGCTGATTTGGTTGTTAAAATATATGGGGTTTATATGTTATTAAAAAAATATATATGTAGAAATTAATGTGTTTATTTTTCCATACCTTTACTATTAGTCATCTATTACAATATGATTAAGAATTTTTGCTGGTGCTTTAAAATCAATTTGTCTCCGTAACTCCATAAACCATACCATGGGCTCACAACTTAGGTTAGGTTAAAACCAAAATACTTTATAAAACCTAAATCCCTTTTGAGATGTAACCATAATAAAAAAACTATTCAACTAGACGCTTCGAATGACGCTTGTTTCAAATCTGTTGGTACCCACTAACAGATTTAAAACAGACGCCCTTGTTGGGGAAAGTTTTACACAATGCCCTTTGTCAAATGTTTTTGTAGAATCGTTTAGGGCTCGCCGAGCCGCATTCAAAAATGTATGACAGTATTATATTATGATAGATAGATAGATATATTCACCTCAGATATATTCATTTTATTGTACACCAATAATAAAACTATAACCAATGAATATATTTAAGGTCTAAAATACTTGGGTCCATAATCCAAGTGTTTTAGACATGTGGTCACATTTAGGTTAGGTTCATCATTAATCATCATTTCAGCCGAAAGACGTTGAGTGTTGGACATAGGCCTCCCCCAAATGTCGCCATAATGACCGGTCTTGTACGTCCTCGGTCCATCGGATTCCAGCGACCCTCACTAGATCATCAATCCACCTTGTGGGAGGCCTTCCAACGCTGCGTCTTCCAGTATGTGGTCGCCATTCCAGAACCTTTCGTCCCCATCGACCATCCGTTCCGCGAGCAATGTGCCCACTGCCACTTAAGTTTGGCGATTTTTCGGGCTATGTCTGTAACCTTGGTTTTCCTGTGGATATCTTCATTTCTGACGCGATGACGCAAGGAAACTCCGAGCATAGCCCTTTTCATTGCCCTTTGAGTGACTTTAAGTCTTCTGATGAGGCCCATTGTTGTAAGCGACCACGTTTCGGAGTCATATGTTATCACTGGCAACACGCACTGGTCATAGACTTTCGTCTTGAGACACTGTGATATATTGGACGAGAAGACACCGCGCAGCTTCCCGAATGCGTTAGGTTAGGTTACAATAAAAATATTTTATAAAACCTAAATAATAAAAAAAAAACTATTCAACTAGACGTTTTGAATGACCAGTTTCAAACCGGTTGGTGTGTGTATATTTATGTTTGTTTCTCCTTTACGCTAAAAAGGTTTAACGAATTTTAAAATTAGGTATATTATGTCTTAGAATAGGATATAAGTTACTTTTTATACCGGGAATATGTTTCCTTGGGCTATTTTCAACTTGAAACGGAAATGACATTCAAGGCAGGGAGAATGCATATTATCATAATACTCTATAGAATCCCTAATCTTAAAAATATAATAAAAATAAATAATATTCCACAACTATTACACAACGCCATCTAGTCACAAACTAACCAGAGCTAGTGTTATGAGTACTACATATTTATTATGTATTGCTTATATGTATCTATACGTACCTACTTCAGCACGTGATAGTGCTCATGATAACCAACAACTTTTACTATGGGAACAAACCTGAAATCACGAAAAAATATCAGCTGTTCAGTACATTAGGCAAACATAAATGTAGGTGCCGAACAGCTGTTTTTTATCGTAGTAATCATAGTATCGTACACTAATTACCAGTCACCCTATATATTATTATGATATATATAACTTAATATACATATTGAAGACTATCTGTTGCCAGCGACTTTGTTTGTATCAAGATCTTAAGACTGCACAAAAGTAACTAGTAATGCTGCGCTTGCGATTCATTCCGAAAGCTTCTAATTAATTTATTTCACATTTGGCGATTAAAGGCCAATCACTTTCAATAAATATGTTGTATAGATGTATGAACATTAACGAAGCAGAAGGAGTATTTACGTGTCTTAGATGTTGGCGTTCTGACTTTCTGCCTACCCCATGGCAAAAGGCGTAAGTAATGTATGTTTCTAATTTATATGACGGTAAAGCAATGTTTTACGATTATTTTTATTTATTTACCAAAAAAAAAACGTACTAACACGCAGTAAATTTCAAGTTTACTACGCGAGTTCAACAAATGTATTAGCAATTAACGCTAGTGCGACAAAACTGTACTGCGACTCACCATAGTTCGAATGCACGCTTATGCGACTCATTGGAGTTCGAAATTACTCTAGTGTCGTGTCAACTACCCAGGATGTAGGAGCTCCGCGGAGCTATCTTGGCAGGTAGGGTAGTGTCAAACAGCTGTAATACTGCACCAACGTACTGTTGAATTTATAGTACTCACACAATAAGTAGTAGTCACAAAATTGTTTGTCGCACTACCGTAGTGTCGAACTACTGTCGCACAATCATTTGTCACTCCGTTATGATTTCGAACTTTAGTTTGTCGCACAAGCGTGCATTCGAAAAAAGGTGAGTCGCAGTACAGTGTTGTCGCACATGCATTTGTTGAGCTTACGTAGTAAGCTCGTAAATTTCAAGCCTCAAAAATATTGAAAATTGTGATTGGAACTTCTATATACCTAATATAGAACAAAATTAAGCATGCTCACTTAAGAAAAATATGCCTGCGTTCGCGCAGCTAGTGATAGAACACGCACGTACCTGTTTACCGAATAACTCTGTTATCATACAAAAAATAATCTGTGCCTAAATGGATACGTGATTTTATTTGAATTTGATTATTTTTCAATCGATCATCATTATTGTGGTTTATTTCTATATCAAAGATTAAGTCTGACACACGAGAGACACATCGTTGTATTTCTTTTATCTTTTGTTACAGTCCGTTACTTTTATAGTACTTGTTATGTTAGAAAATTGTTAACGGTTATTACAGTTAATATAAGCGAAGTATTGCACATTGTTTGATATATTTATGTAGGTAACATTAAATAGAACAGCGTGCACTTTTGATTGTGGATTCACTTCATAAGCAAGATATTAATGTTCACGGTACAATCGTGGAATAAAAAGGTATATAAATTGAAATAATGGGTTATTATATACAACATAAAATAATATCATAACTCATTCGCTCTACGATTGTACATGTCTATAGCACTATTACGAAAAAAAATAATTAAAAAACTTTTAATAAAGATTTAAAAAATAAATTGTTTAAAGATATTTTTTGGCCTCCTGACGTTTTATAATATAAAGAAATTTATTTTTGTTTGAGTTAGAGAAAACGTAGAATTATAAATTACTGTTACTTAAAGATTTTTAAACCTGCTTGAATTAAAAAAAAAACATGTGTTTAAATCACACTAATATTGTAAAGGCGAACATTTCTGAGTTTTTGTCTGTACGTTTGTTTATTCTTCACACTCGAACGACTGAACGGATTTCGATGAAACTTGGTAGGTACACGAGAAGACCATGGCTTGGAATAGTAAATAGGATTGTATTTTTTATCCTGAGAGTATGTTCACTTAGGATAATTACCTGCTATCACGCGGGCAAAAAGTGGAAGTTTTCCGCACAATTAAATAAAAACAGGGTTTTCTGTTTGAAAAATTTAGACGAGACAACAATAGCTGGGTCAGCCAGTATCAATAAATAATCATAGTACAATATAATGTATCGCTATCAAGCACATTTGCCATCGAATTGCCGATAAAATTCGTAAGATATTGTAATGTAGGTATTCACGTTTGTAAATCACTTTACTATGATAAATGATAAAACAGCGATTATCCTATAAAGTCAATATAGTCAATCGTACGATCTTTTCATCCAAGCATTATGAAATCTTATCTTTTATTTTGTAAGATATCCTCAACACTTATAGAAGCCATTACTATCATGTTTTGTGATCTAATAGCTTTGTGTGAAAATAAACGATTTTCTTTCTTGTCTGAACTCAAGTGTCTAGGGTTTGTTAGCAGCTAAAGTGGTTAATATGAAGGCTAGTGATGTGCTATCACTATTTCTAGTTCCCTGCCTGACTCTTACGTCGTTGATCCTACTTCTTCTTCTTCATTAATCGATGGTTTTCTCGTCCGTCAAAGTTTTTGGGCCCAGTATAATAATAAATAATAATATTCCACAACTTTCACACAACGCCATCTAGTCCCAAACTAAGCAGAGCTTGTGGTATGAGTACTAAGACAGTTGATAAACATACTTATATATTTCTAAATACATACATATTATAGATAAATAACACCCAGATACAGAACAAATGATCGTGGTCATCACACAAACATTTGTCCTGGGTGGGAATCGTACCTACGACCTCCGGCATAGCAGTCAGGGTCACTGACAACTAGACCAACAGGCCAGTCATTATTGTAGTATGTTCCAAATGCCCGGCGCACACTGGATAACTAGTACTCAGTAACGTAACGCAGAGTCTAGCTGACCAATCATTTCACCACGTTTGGATTCACCATCGACTGCCTCATTTAATCCTACTATCAATGGCTTTAAGTGCTGTTCGAATCAGGTGTAGACCTGATCTTTCTCTTCGTGTCTATGTCGGATTAAATTCCTAGAATTACGGATCCCATCGAACTGCGAGTGTGAGGAAAGAGAGAGTGAATCAGTGTTTGCTCATAAACTTTTGCACTATAATATTTCCCTTCAAGACTAGTGTCCGCTAAATATGATCACCTTGACAGAAGTTCCGTCAGGAAGTCTGCTATTTCCAGTAGGCCGACCGGCACGACTCTTGAGCGCTCGGCGAAAGAGTGGGGATCGCTTTGCGCATCATACACATCGGCGAGCCAATCACAGTACATGGATTGCACTCCCCGCCCCCGCGTCACACTTCATACCACTAAAGAGACCCGATATTTCACTTCTTTGCAAGTGGAAGTCAGCGCTCAAGATCTGTGCCGGTATCTGTACTAGATTTGTTGGCGTGATAGTAGAGAATTATCTTAAGAGGGTCCTTTTTACTCGCCTATCGTCAACATCGACCATGGTTTAAAAGCTTGTTGCTTCATCAAACGCAATCCTCCGCGATGTTTGATGAAAAGGCAATGGAAAAAAGATATATAACGCCTGAATACTCTGTTGGCATTCGGTAATTCCGTGATTTACTCGAATATTTCGCAAAACTTGTTCCAGGAAAAAACTTTCAAGGGTTAAAAAAAAACGTATTTGTTTTTTTTTTTAACCCTTAAAAGTTTTTCAGAAAAATTGTCGTAATTCAGAATTTCGATTAAATGTGCAAGGCTTCTATTGATGTACTTTTTTATATTTTAATATATGAGTACATTATGGAGGGCAAAAGTTCACGTAAAATCGCAGATTTTTAAAGGTCTTTACTATATTAGTTTAACACAAACTTATGTTTTTATTTCTATAGAAGCCTTGATAATATCCACAAGATAACTGTGTATCCAAAATACTATATCTAGAGAAAGATGTGTCAAAATCCCTTCAGCAGCTTCAGTAACAAATATTTCTTCTTATTTATATTATATTCACAAACTTTTACCTTTATAATATTAGTGTGTTGTGATAAACAGAGGTCGGAATTAGGTAAAGTTATTGATGTACTTGCATCGAAATATTTATATTAATATAGATCTTCCCGGGATTTCTAATGAAAAGTCCCGTGTGGCCAACAATATTACAACTATCTCAGATATAGATAAGACCAATAAAACAAAGATTAAAATACAATTTTCATTAGTATTTTTCAAAGAAAAAGATTTCTCTACGTTAACTGAGGCGAAGTTACAAATTTATAAACTTTGTGCTCTTTAAAATTAATCTCGGGGTTGAAGGCATATTCACTTTATTCTTTTGCTGTATGAAATCAGTATAAGTACTTAAATAACTCTACCTAATTCCGACCTCTGGTGATAAAATATGGGAAGTACGGATTTTAAGTTACCACCCATTATCTTTATAATATAATTCTTCTGTACGTGAGTTTATCACCTAACTCCTCCTAAACGGCTTGACTGATTTGCATGTAATTTTGTGTGTATATTTGAATAGGTCTCTGGATGGTTTAAAAATACAATTCGACCCGGTAGGTGGCGCTGCAATCGGGTTCCTAATTTTTATTTTTTTATAAAATTGCCAGCTCTTGGGCCGAACGTTTGCCGGGACCACTAGTTAAGTATACAGGGTGTAAGGGACCGGTCTCCACAAACTTTAAAGGCTTGCTCAGTAGACGAAACTGAACAACCTTCCACAAGATTTTTTTTCAGAAAATGAAAAAAAAAATCGGCCTCCATACAAACTGTCCAATCAAGTTATGTATGGAGAGGCCTTTTTCGTTTCGTGAAAAAATGACTTGTTTAAGGTTGTTCAGTTTTGTCTACTGAGCAAGCCCTCAAAGTTTGCGGAGACCTGTCCCTTACATCCTGTATAATATTATTAATAATCTAATTATCTTCTATTTTTTATTTTTGCTTTAATACAATACCGGGGTTCATCGACCCTTACCCAGTATACCGCAGTGAACCATCGGTGTCAGATGGCATTTACATTTTAGCCCAAACGACGAGCAGCTGATGCGTCGTGTTTTGGTTAGTTTTGCTGAATGTTTGGGAGATTTCAGTTTATTTTATGCCCATTACAGTAAGAAAAAGAAAAAAAAACTAATAACTAGCTTTTGCTAGTGACTTCACCCGTGTAAAAGTAGAAAATATACCTATAGCTTATGTCACTCAGTGATAAAGATTTCAGTAAAAGGATTATTTAAACCAGTTCAGTAGTTTTTGAGTTTATTAATACCAAAATCTTAGATTATAGTGTTTTTCACGGTTCTGTACCTCAAAAGGAAAAAAACGGAACCCTTATAGGATCACTTTGTTGTTCGTCCGTCTGTCTGCCTGTCTGTCTGTCTGTCAAGACCCTTTATCTCGGGAACGCGTGAAGGTATCGAGTTGAAATTAAAACCACATACTCAAGTCTGCGGTTACTTGAAGCTGTGAAATCAAACTTCTAAGTTAACGATATTCATATTCATAGCTTAGGTATTTCTCGTTGACCCAGAATCCTGAAATTTGGCATAAAGCAAGGTTTTATAGCACAAGTATAGGAATAAATCTGAAAAACAGTAAATTTGTTGTTAGTCACGTCACAAAAAAAGCCTGTTTTTTAATTCAGAAAAATAAGACTCCATTCGGGAATTGAACTATTTACGTAGTTAAGTTTGTACGAAACCTCAGAGCGTGAGTCCGACTCGCACTTGCCCAGTTTTTTTTAACGATCTAAATAGGTGATTGACTGCGATCCCACCTGACGGTAAAGCGCACTAGCTTATTAAGAGCCTATTCACTATAGCCTTGTAGATGCAAAAATTAGGCTAATGTTTATTGGGCGTAACTAGACGATCTTTTAGTTATAAAATAGTGGTAAAAATGTGTCCGCAGGTGATAAAAAATGTACAAAATCATAAAAATATATTTTTTTTAGTCTGATGATCTAAACTGCAAAATGATGTAAGCTGCATTGATCATTACAAAAATCTTTTCTATTGTAATTTTGTAAAAAAAATCTAACACAATTAAAAAAAACACTCTTTTCAAACTTGCCTTATTCATAGCGTAATCACTAACAGTCATTTTGAAATGGAACTCATTAAATTATTTATTTTAACAGAACCATAGACACTGCACTCCCGTACCTCGCACCACACTACAGGAGTTGTAAAGCGATTATGTCGCCACGTATCGCAAACACAGACTGAAATGTGAACAAAATCGTGAATTTTATCACAAGATTGATATCAAACCAAATGGCGATAATGTCGATAATAAAAGAATTGTGTGGAGAAATCAGTATGCTCCGATAGTGCTCGGTTATTTAATATTTTAATTAAATCTTATTGTTTGAACTCTGTTTTATGGTTAAACTCTTTTATTGGTACTTGGGTTATTGGTCTTATGCAATAGCAAGGAGTTTGGACGTAATCTGCATCAACTGACATACCTAGTAGAAATCAAGGATGATAAAAAACTCTGTAACCGTAACCGAAAATATAGAATATTCGGAAAATAGTACATTTTGATACAAGTGGATACAGTTTGTCATTGCGACCTAGGTGGAATTTTCCCGAGCCTTAAGCGAGGGTGCTATATGTAAATTCCCACGTGATTTTTTTCAATACACCTAAGGAGATATGAATAAAAGGGGAGTGACGCGCGATTCGTGGGGGTCGCTTAGCGGGCACTTTTCCGCACTAGTGTGGAAAACAGTAAACTGCGTGCCTAAAGGCGGTATGGATAAGAGTTAGTTTTCGATAGTGAAACCGATTTAAAGGTATCGTATAGTTTCAGGTAAAGGTCGAGTCTAAATGACAGGTTACGACCGATTTTTGTTTGTTTTGCCCGGCCAAACAAATGATAATCTTGACTAAAAATAAAAGTCGATTCTTTCTATTTGTATTTTACTTTTTATTTTACTTTTGGAATTGTAATATCCGTAACCGAAACTATCCGAAACTAGCGGATAATCAAAATAATTTAATATCTTAAACCGCATATGAAACTGGTATAATATTGTGATATCGAAAGGAGATCGCATGAGTTAGGTTTGTTATAGCTGACGAACTGGCTTGTAAAATATACTATTAAGGATTTTGCTGTTCTAGAATAGGTTTGAAAATTAAGTAGAATAAAGAAATGTCTAGTTTTTTCAGTTCGAACATAACCATTGTAGCGCGATATGCTGATATTGAATCTTGAAGAAAAGTCTACGTAAAATTTTATAACGTTGCAAGAATTTCATTCAAGTAAAAGATGCGACAATATTATTCCTTTATCCGTATTCTTATCCAGATCCGAAATTATATACCTATTACATCCCTGGTAGAGATATAATAAAATTTACGTTTTTATTACTTTTTTATGGGAAATCATCAATTGTTCAGAGTGGAGCGACAGAGAGTGTTAGACTTTTATTTACTGAAACCCACCTGTATTCTTTAAATTGCTTTATGCATTTTAAGGCCCCGGTAACTCTTTCGCGTTCCCAAAGCTCTGCACCTCTAGCCAAGTTACAATCGTATCGTTCGCGCTGAACGCTTCGAGTAGGCCACGGCTCCGATTCCTTTGTTCTGACGTCATCTCAATGCTCAGTCACGTAGTTCGAACAAAGGAATTGGAGGCGTGGCCTACTCGAAGCGTTTGGCGTGACCGATACGATTGTAACTTGGCTAGGGGGGCTGGTTAGTTTTTTGTTGTTGACTGTTATCTATATATAAAAGCGATATACCACTCACTGATTAATCACAAAATCTCAGAAACTATGACACCTACAAACATAAAATTTGGTAGGTAGGTTTCTTATAGGGTGTGAACATCCGCTAAGAACGGATTTTACGAAACTCAATTTTTTTTTTCGGGTGGGAAAATCATCTAATGTCATACTGTTACTGACTAAAAACCCACTCCTGTTCCTTCTCTGCCATTTTTTCAAGGCCCCGGGGTCTCTTTTGTATCACCCATGGCCCCAGTAGGCTTCGACCCTGTTGGGCCCCTACGGTTGCTGACATCTCCTTGAGGCGCGCATGGGACACTACGCACTGTCAACGACTAGGGCTCGGTCCGGAAGGTTACTGGACGCTCGCCGCCCGCAAGCCCACGCCTACGGTGACCGAAAATCGGGATCGGGATCCCGGTGTCTGGGGCGTGAACGCCGCTCCCTCGCGCGTACACGTACAGCCTCCTCCTTTGCTAGTATTACTCCTTCGCAGAAGGAGGCCACCGCCTGCCACTCCTCCTCGCTTCAGACCATGCCTTGTACCAAGGCCGGGAGCGAGAGATCGCTACCGCCGATCAGCATATGCGGAGATGGGTGCCTTTTTGGCCTCGCACAGGCCTTTTTCTTTCTTTTACTATTGTTATTTAGTTAGTAGCTTAATTTTTTTTTTTATTGTAGTTTGTTCTGTGTGTCTGTAATTCTTTTTTTTTTACGTTTAACGTAAAAAAGTACTTAGTCGAAAATTATTACCCTTCTGAATATTATTCATCAAATACCATTTTGTGTCCCATATCAGATAAAAAGTTAATTATTGCTGATAAAAAAATAATAATACACACATTGAATCAATATTATCTTATCTATAGTCTCGAAAATCCCGTGCATATGTATCGTGTGTCTTGAGAACTTAACACCTGAAACAAATGGATTATGTCATTGTTTCAATGTCATTCGAAATCAAAATTATTTGGTCAGTAATCATAATAATTGTATTTTTATTTATCACTAGCTTCTACCAGTGGCTCCATCCGCGTGTTAAGGGGATGCCGAGTAGCATCCCCTTAACACATATATTTTCACTGTTTTTCATACAACCGCTCTTACGCAATTATGACGTTATTACACATTTTTGATTAGAATTTTGGAAAAATAGTGTCTTATGGATATTATCTAGGTTTCTATTGAAATCAATTTATGAATTTGTGTAAAATTAATCCAGTAAGGACCTCTAAAAAACTGCTATTTTGCAGGATATTTGCCACTTCATAATTTACTCAAAAATTTAAAAAATCAAAAAAGTATAACAAGAGAAGCCTTGCATTTATTCAAGATTCTGAATGACGACAATTTTTTTCTAAAACTTTTAAAAGTTTACAAAAAAAATATATTCCTTGGAACAAGTTTTGTAAAATATTCGAGTAAATCACGGAATTACCGATTGCTAACAGAGTTTTCCGGCGTTATCTCTTTTTTTTCGCGTTGCCTTTTCGTCGAACATCGCGTTGGATTGCGTTAGATGAAGTAACAAGCTTTTTAACCATGCTCGATGTTGATTTTAGGCGAGTGGAAATGGATCCTCTTAATAAAAAATAAAAAATAAACATTCCAAGGGTAAATAATCCTGGGACGAAAATGTATCTTCTATACTATTTTAGAATATGGTCTACTCGTGTTTTAAATTGTATCCAACCCCGTTTTAGTGTGAAAGAACAACGAAAATATTTATTATAACTTTATTGTACACCATTACACATATAAAAAGAAAACTAACACTAAAACATACATACAATGGCCGGCCTTAACGCATTCTGCGATCTCTTCCAGGCAACCTGGAATGGTCAAAAATTGCCAAGACAAGAAATGGGGCAGTCAATGGTGTGACAACACCATTATATTGCAATAGATCCACAGATGATGATATAGATGCTATATTTATAAATGCATATTAAAACTGTAGGCACAAATATAAAAATGACGACCATCGATAATGCCAACAAATATTATTCTGCCAAATTTAGTCAACAGTGAAAACGATCTTATTTGGACATTCTGTACTGTAGGATTAGTCTCAGAAGTAAAACACCGTATTGCTAACAATTACACTTTATTTCTTACTGTTGTATACAGTACAATATATATTTAGCACTTGTTGCGTCCGCACTCTTCAACTGCTCACGGCTTAATGCCCTTCCGACGAACATTGTCGCCCCACCATCTTTAGACAATCCCTACTACTACGTTTTTACGGCGAGGGCGCTACTTCGACTCAAATAAAAAACTATACTCATGACTTATTACTTTTCTAGAGATAATTGACTGACTTTAAATAATAACAATTGTACATAACGATCTATAATTATTATAAATAAGCTACAAAATATTAAAAATATAACATCTGGTAATTAATAAACTAACAGTACTCACAGTGATATTAAGCTACTGACATGAATAATCTATTTTAAAAACCATTCAAATGTAGAATTGATGGTCTATGCTTGACCATCGTCGTCCATAGCATCGCCGCATCAATCAAAGAACATTTAGCGACATCTATGTCGGCACATATGAACTAAAATTCAAAATCCTCTATCGTAACCTGTTTCAGAGGTTTCCGCGAGATTAGAATAGTGTAATATCAAACTGTTGCATGGATCTGACAACACCCGTCTGGTCGGAGGATTCTCCTTTTTCAATGGAGGTTTGTGGGACTTTGAACCCTGTTACGCATACCTTTAAAAAACAATAACAATATTACTAAAGTTATATCTACCATAGTGTAAGTACAGTCAGGGAAACTGAATCACATACCAACAGACCATTTCAACTGCTTTTAATGAAGAACCAAAAAAAACATACCCTTATTATTTCAACAAACCCAACAGAATAACGAAAACACTTGAGACATCAAATCCCATTACAAAAACAAAAGAAATCGTCACGTCAATAACTTGAAATAAAATGCTACACGAGAAATATGATAGAACCCTTTTAGATGAAATTGGCAGTGTAACAATAATTGACATTGTCGTAATGTTATACTGTGCAATGTATTTTTCTCGTACCCTTAATAATTTGAAGGGAAGGATGATTGACGTTATAGGTAATATGGTCTTATTTACCAATTTATGAGTAGCTCTTAAAAGTAATTTTATAGAAGTAATCACTAAAATCATTATAAGTAAATGATAAATGATATTTATTTTGTAAATAGGTTTAAAAAAACACTTTTACACGTCAATTTTTTTTACGTCATTTTTAAACTAGATGAGGCCGGTGTTTCCTAGCTGAATACCCTGAGAAGAAACACCGAAACAAACTCAGGGGTCAAAGTCTCTTTTAAAGTCCATACAGAAAATATGTAATGGTCAAATCACATGAGAACCATGCAGATTTGTCTGAAATGGTCTTTTGAAGAAAGAACCATACAGACCAGTGGTCTAAGTTACGTTGTCGGTCCGATATAATAATTATGTTGGCCCACAGGTTTGCTAGGTGTACTAAATAAGTGAAAATTACACTGTTTAAGGCCTACTGCCAGACTTTTTATACCTGCAGTCTCTGGGTCACGTATACGCAAAGGGCCTACAACGCTCTTCGAGTTTAGTGTAACAATACTTTCCGGGTGTTGTTGGGGCTTCCGCGGTTCAGTAACGCATCAAGCAGGTTTGCTGGGGCAGGCACGGATAGTTTTGAGGCTATCATGCGCAAAAAAACAGCATCCTTGATGCATAGGATACGTGGAGGCTCCAATAGCATCCTGAAGGTAATTGCTGAGAAACCAGACTGTCCTTTCCTGATGCACTGGTCTCGCAGGCATGCCTGTGGGCCTGGTGCTGAGGGAAAATATATGAATTAAGAGGGGATGATATGTTAACGTTAATTTATTTTTAATTTATTTTGTTACTGACACATTATGGATTTTCTATATCTGAATTAAATTATATTATTATTATTATTATAAATTCAGCATCTGCCTAATATATTCTGTGTATATATATATGTTGTAGTTACCATTCAAAGAAAATAAGATTTTAATGGAAAACAATAGAATAATTTTAAGGAAGTTTTTGAATGACCTTGTAACAGGAGACTCGAACTCGCTCTCGTCAGCCTGACTATTCCCCACCCTAGCGCGTATAGTCTCGCCCCTTTAATATTTTAAAACCATTATTTAAACGACTTCCGGTCTAGCACTCAAATCAATTTAAATAATAATAATAATAAACCTTTATTTCAGACCACTTAGATCCATTACATTATATATAGTCCTGAATACATAAAAAAAAACCACACAAAATAAACCACAAAAAAACCACCACCATAAAAACAAAAAAAAAACAATCACAAAAAAAAAACTTAAATATAGGTTTGTAATGTTGTAAATGTAGGTAGGTTTTGCTAACCTAAATTGAAACCTAACAATCATAATAACATAGCTTCTGCCAGCGGCTTCGCCCGAAAGTAGACAGACTATTTATCCCTAGGTAAAAATAGCCTGTTTCCAAGTTATAGTCCACCCGTGTGCCAAATTTCATCTAAATCTATTCAGCCGATTAAGCGCGAAGAAGTAACAAATATCACACACACAAACTTTCACCTTTATGATATCAGTGTGAAATATTGTGTTCAGACTTTATCTTCATAATCACGTACTTACCGGTTCGTACAAACCTAAAAACCTAGGTCTGTCCTAAAAATATGTTCTATCTTTAATTTTTAGCATACACAAAATAAACAGCAAAGTTTATGTTTATTTAAGTAGCCTATTAACAATCTTTGCCAATTGATTTGTTGTTCTAGACCAACTTTGTTAGTTGAAACCTATTTCACAAGAGCTGAAATTGATAATATCAATGAAAATTTTGTTCGAACCCCAACTATAAGTTAGACTTTATGAAAACCAATATAGTGATTGTTTTAATCATTTCAAATAACAAACCAGACGGGAATCGAATAAACTTGTTAGAGATTATATTTATGCTGATTGTAATAAAATAATTTGCTCTAGTATAAAATAATACATTTATTTCTTTTGGATTGTCAAGAAGTATTAAATTTAAAAACTGTGTGTGTGTGTTTGGGAGAGCAGTGGTGGCCGAGTGGTAACGGCACCGACTTACGAGTTGCAGGTTGCGGGTCCAAACCCAGCCAGGCGCATTACTATGTGTAATTTATTTCATCATCACTGTTCTCAAAACGGTGAAGGAAAAAATCATGAGGAAACCGCCAAGTCCTACAACCAAAAATTCGAAGACATGTGATTAAGGCCCATTCCCTCTCCTAGAGAGGAGGCCTGAGTCCCAGCAGTGGGAACATAATAAGGCTGAATTGCTATGCTACGCCATTTAAAAAATATTAATTGCATTTGGAATGTGCAATAATGTAAATCTTGCGTAATTATACACTAGTAATTACTATTAGGATTTATCGTGCTTTTTTTAGATGGGAAATCATCTAATGACATCTCTCGCCCTTGGGTAGAGCGCGAGGGCGTGTCAGACTTTTACTGACTAAAATCCACGCCTATTCCTTCTTTGCCTTCGTTTCAGGGCCCCAGGGTCCGCTTTTGCAAAACCTATGGAGGATTCTTCGTGCTAGGTTTTGATACGTAATCAGATTTTTTACTCTGTTTTTTTGTTACCAAGAATATTATTTGATTTATTTCGTTTTTTTCGATTATTCATTGCAATAGACTAATTGTGTTGGTAACACCAAAAAGTATTCGTGATTATCTGTAGTAAAGCTGTTGACGTACCATAATGGCGGGCACGTTCTTCCCCTTAGATATCTATACTTTGGAATGTGCAAGCTTAATTTTTCTGACTGGCCGACTATTTAATAATTTAAAAATGTTAATGGTTTATTTGAATTAAATGCTTTGGTTTGATTTAAATTTGTATCCTTTTATAAGAAGTAAATTACTTTGTAGGTTACCACTGCTTGGATATAAGATGATTCCACTGCATCAACCTGAAAAAAGACACTCTAAAAGTCTTAAAAATCCTTGTAATTTTACCGTTTGTTGAAAAAGAAAAAGTCAAGACGATGCATTCATAAAACCCATACCACCAGCTGTGAACAGCAATAAAAGAAAATTATAAGCAAAGCTTACAACCATTCCGCCCTATCATCCCGTCTCGCCGTTTTTGTTTTAAACTTACAAAATTGCCTGCCATTTCTCAAGCGACCTTAGAAACAACGGACGACCGTAATGCGAAAATATATCCAGCCATTAGTATGAAAAAAAAAAGCAAGCAGTAGTGGAGAATCTCTAGACAAATTGAAAAATATCCTGTTTGCAAATTACAAATAATTCTCTACAAATGGGCTATGGATAAAAGCTGTTTTTAATTTGCATAACGAGGGACACTTAGGTTTTCTTCATTTTTTTCAATGACTTGTTCGCTTGAGAGTTGACGTTGTTGCTACTTGGTTCAATGGGCTCCTCTTGTCTGGGATAATCGTAAAAATTGCTAGCTTCTTTCTCTCGTCTTTCATAAAATATTTTTGTTTTTTAGTTCGGTTAAGACGACGTTTCAATTGATTTATTTGTTTCGAGAGCTTTTGTTTTCGACGTACATTTTTAGATTATGCTTGATTTTATTTACTAGTAATTTAGAGGTATGTGGAGCACGGTTGAAATCGCCGTTAATCAGGGAGGATCCTCCGACCGGACGGTTGTTGCGGTTGTACTGTTAATTGTAAATGTTCTAATCGCACGAGAAATCTAATAACAAAAGTCATGCAACTGAGTAGCAGTTGTATGATTTTGCATTTTAGTTCATATGTGACGTTATAGATGTTGATGTGAGATGTGTATTCATGTACTTAAAATTACTTTAATAGGATTCTCGTCACGGGCTGCGGCTTTGCTCGAAATAGTTTCTACAGCTCTGAAACGCAAAGGGCAACGGAATGGGCACGTCACAATTATGGCGGTAAGACCCCTCTTTGAGGAGTGGCTGGAAAGACAACACGGCGTTCTTACCTTCTGCATGATGCAGGTCCTCACCGGACAAGGTCAGTTCGGGAGATTCCTGCACCGGAAACGTGTGGAAGAAACGCCCGGGTGTCACTATTGTGTGGACCGCCCAGAGAACACGGTGGAGCATACGGTAGAGGTATACCCCGCCTGGGCAGAGCGGTCCGTGTCCTCGTGGGGGCAAACGGCGATAGCGATCTCTCGCGCCGGGCTTTGGTACAGGTCATGGTCTGGAGCAAGGAGGAGTGGCAAGCGGTCGCCTCTTTCTGCAAAGCAGTAATGCTAGCAAAATAGCGGCCGCACGTGCGAGCCAATGGCCCTCGCGCCCCAGCCGCCGGGATTCTGATCCCGATTTCTAGCCACCGTAGGTGTGGGCTTGCGAACGGCGAGCAATGGGTAGGTCGCCGTCCGACCGTCCGGTAACTACGGTATTTACGTTTTTCAGATATTAGTTGTTAAAAAAACAATATTCGCTCAAGCATCTAATTATAATTGGATAAACAAGATTTTATGTATTTATTTTTCTACAATATTTTATACTCGATAAACAACAAACAACACTAAAAAGCATTTCTAAATTGGTTATTAAATGGAACAATAATTCACATATTTTTTTTATGTGAGAAAATCATCTAATGACAAATCCCGCTCTTGGGCGGAGCTAGTGTCGGACTTTTATTGACTAAAAACCCACTCCTGTTCCTTCGTTGCCTTCGTCCCAGGGCCCCGGGTTTCGTTTTTACACTACCCATGGCCCCAGTAGGCTTCGACCCTGCTGGGCCCCTACGATTTGCTGACATCTCCCTGAGGCACGCGTGGAATCATACGCGCCGTCGACGACTTGGGCTGAGTGGACGATTACCGGACGGTCGGACCGCGAGTCACCCATTGCACGCAGTTCGCAAGCCCGCGCCTACGATGGCCAGAAATCGGGATCGGAATCCCGGCGGCGATTAGGGCGTGAGGACGTTACCTCACGCGATCAGCCGCCTCCTTTGCTAGCTTCGCAGAAGGAGGCGACCGCCGCAGGAGGAGGCGACCGTCTGCCACTCTTTCTAGCTCCGGACCATGGCCTGTACCAAGGCCCGACGCGAGAGATCGCCGCCACCGATCACCCCCACGAGGACACAGCGTTGCTCTGCCCAAGTGGGGCACACCTTCACCGTGTGCTTCACCGTGTCCTCCGGGCGTTCCACACAGTAGCGACACCCGGGCGCCGCTTCCGCACGAATCCGGTGCAGGAACTGTCCGAACTTACCGTGTTCGGTGAGAACCTGCGTCATGCGGAAGGTGAGGACGCCGTGAGGTTTTTCCAACCACGCCTCAAAGAGAGGACTTACCGCCATAATTGTGGCGTGCCCAAGTAATTAACATTTAAAATATTGGCATGAGAAAAAATTTGTGGTGGGAACATCTCGCTATCTCTTTTGTACACACGTAACCTAATGGTGGTGACGTCACATTTCGGTGTGTGCATCCTTATTCTGTTGTTTGACAGTTTTCCCTTCTATATTATTCGAAAAGTTTCTAACTTACTTAAGATTAAAACGGGTTAAAATTTCTTTCTATTTCCGAATTTGGATAGGTTAAGTTAGTAAATTCGTTGACAGAAATAATTAAAACAAATTCAGTCAATTACGAAATTAAAATAAATGTCACGACAAGTGTAATACATCCACCGTGTCTAATATGACGTGCCATTTTAATAAAAACTTGAAACTTTACCTAGAGAGTGGGGAGTAAAAGAGATCATATAAGTAAAGTTGTGTAATGATATACATGTCGTTACCGTAAATATAATTAATGATACCATACAGGGGCGCAGGATTTTAGAAAACCTCATGGGTGCTCATGCTCGTTTGATGACTCGAAAAAGGTGCGAAGTGTGAGAAGAGAAAAGCACACTGATCGATCGACCAATAAGTAAATTTCCTACTTACATACTGCGTACTTAATTACTAATTATGTTTGACAAAAATATAAAATGAAACCATTATTTTTATTAAGAAATATTATAATCTATACATAACCTAAGAGACGATGACTGATCTGTTTCTTGATGTCTATTCTCAAGGGGTGCTCGACACCCACTGTTTATTTCTCATGGGTGCTCGAGCCTCCGAGCATCCACGGTGTCGGCGCTACTGATACTATACTATCCGATATTGAACTTTCGAAAATTTGAATTTCACGAGCTACCCTGGAGCATTTATCTCATTTAGTTCTGGCTGTCCTTCAAAGATCTTTGACAGTTGTAATGGTTAGTCAGAAGTCTGAAATTTAGATACTAGTATTATCAAGAGGTACTGTTTTATCTCGTCACTAAGCTGTGGAGGTCTGATAGGCAATCATAGGATTTACAATGCGTTTCAATTAAGAATAGAATCCCTCGATCTGTCAAATGTTGATTGAAAAGTAAGATCCAAAAGAAAAATCCACGACAAGCAGTGCAGCAGCCAATCGCTCAAGCACTGCATCAAACGTGCTGTCATTTGCTTGTTGACTCATAAACAGTTGAGAAAGGCCATTTAATACCCACGTTATCATTGAGTCATTGCCATTATCACGTACACACCTGTCCCTGGCTTCAACTGTTTGATTGGGATTTAACGTCACGCCCACAATCACGTGGATTAATATTAGGCCCCACGTGGTCGCCGCTCGGATAAAACAAGGGTTGGACGATAATCCGCTTTTAAAAACGCACCCTAGGGCCTGTGCACACCACGTTTTTTAAACGCGCTGTTGACGCGCGTTTGTAGCAATACACACGCGAGTCAGACGCAGCCTGTAGATCTTTAATAGGATAAAAACTTAGTCAGCACAGGCCCTTAGTAGTCGAATCTGCGCGCTTGGTTTCCATATTTTACTGAAAAGGCTGGGAGGGGGGGGGGGGGGGGGGGGGGGTTGTCGAGCCTGCGCTGACGTTCTTTGTTGATGGTCACTAGTTTGGAGGTATGCGGAACAGAGAGCGAAGTCCCGCAAACCTCCGTTGAAAACGGAGGATCCTCCGACAAGACGGGTAATATGTCTGGTGGGCAACTGCCCCGATACTTAGATGATTTTGGGCTGTTTTGTATGTTCCAATTGCACGGTGAACTTTAATTGCGCGATGCAGGATTAGTTTTTATGTGACGCCATAGATATCGCTACATTATCAACATACTCCCGGGATAAAAAATTACCTATGTGCTATAATTCTAGGAATTTTTTTCGTTAAAAACGTTCAGCCATTCAAGCGTAAAGAAGTGACAGACATGCACTCACAAAATTTTGCCTTTATAATATTAGTGTGATTTACAAACTATATACATAACAAGCGTATAACACGCTAAGTGGGACTGGGCCAAGTATCATTTTCTGCGTGTCAGATGAGAAATTGATAAAAAGAGCCACTGAATGGGTCCCATTAAACGACAAGCGATATCGTGGCAGACTAAGGCGAAGATGGTGGGACGAGTTTCACTCCTATCGAACGAACTGGAACGCAATAGACGCCGAGTTGCTAGCCTGTCGGTTTTCTACCGGTTGCGTTTCGGGGAGTGTGCGTCGGAACTGCATAACCCAATTCCGCCTAGCCCGTTCCATCATCGGACCACCAGTCGTACAGCAATGCGCCACCGGTATATGGTGGACATTCCACCTATACGCACGAAACGTTTTGGGAACACATTAATTGTGCGTACAGCTAAGGAGTGGAATTCCTTGCCGGAATCTGTGTTTCCTGATGGCTACAACCCGGGAATCTTTAAGTCGAGAGTAAATAGGTTATTTCTAGGTAAGCGCGCTCCATCGTCGACCGCATCGTCGCTTTTCATCAGGTGAGATAGCGGTCAAGCGCGAACCTATCAAGAATAAAAAACAAAATAACAAAACAGAATTGCGTAGAAATGGTAGAGGGAGGCCATTGCTCAGCTATGGGATAAAATCGGCTAGATAGACATATTGATTTACAATATATACATAGGTATTTAAATAAAGAGATATTTTATCTGCGATAACGGTTTTTTAAGACACTGTATTGGACATCGCTAAGATCTACGAATATTGCCAAATATTTTGTTCTATTGACAATCGATACACATAATACTTAGCATGGTCATAAATTCTGTTAAAAATAGAAAAAAAAAACTTAACAATTCCATATTACTAAACAAATTTTTTTTTTTTTTTTTATATAAACATATAAATCAAATAGACTGGGTGTTATTATTGAATGTATGTCAATAAAATACTTGCATTTTTTATGATAAGCTTTTAAGTATGAAGTTTTTCAAAAAACACATCCCTACAAAGAGAACTTAGACAAGAAAACATCCACCTTGGTTTGACAAGAAAAAAACAGAAATAAAAAGTCAAAAAGCATTTTTAAACTTACTTAAAGTAGGAACTTAAAGTACTTGGTGAAAGATGTCCACACAGCCATTCTCTTCTGCTAAAATAAAAATAATATGTGTGTTTATTAATTATTAAATAAAAACATACTCCCTAATTGCCAAAAAATATGTTCTGTCCATCTTCGTACAGTGATTTTTACTTGTGCATAAAGTAATAAAAATGATTAAATTATTTATTGTATAATAATATATTCGCTTTTTCACGCAGTTGCAAACAATTCATAGTTATAAAAAAAGGTGTAATAATTATAATGATACTCAATAAAACACTAAAATAAATTAAAATCAGAGTGCAAATTCGCACCGGTGCAAATGCGAATTACATAATATTTTATCGCAAGCAGATAAGGTTTTGTCAGGCGACCAATATAATGAATTTAATCTTTATAAAATTTCCATGCGTATTATGCCTCCTGTGTTTCATTACAAGGCTATTAAAATAAAACTGGATTAAAGAAATAGAGCGCTAAATTTACTGATTGTTTTTTTTTTCAGGTGGGTAATCATTCAATGACTTCTACAGCTCAAGGTTGAAGTAGATTCAAAGATTCAAAGCATTTTATTTCAAGTAAACCATTTACAGGCACTTTTGAAATGTCAAGAATTCAGTCAGTCAGTTGGTCAGTCAGTCAGCCAGTCAGAAAAATGATGCTAATTGATCATTCCAAAGCGTAGATCTCTATGGAGAAGAATGTGCACGATACTCCATGGACACTCTTTTTAATCATTTTATGTATCACAAAAATCTCGGTCACATGTTTCTTGTCGCTATTATCATGTGAGAACAATGTAAATAAAAACTAAGTATAGATATTAAAATAGCAACTGGCAGCCAAGAGGTGACCAGTCTCAACTGACAGCCAAGAGGTGACCAGTCTCAACTGACAGCACCCGTTCACGGATATGACGCGAATATAGAGGGATTGTATCAGAGTTTTACTGACTAAAACCCACATGTGTTCTTCAGTTGCTCTTTGAAGAACAACGATTTACCTTTCAGAAATTCTCCGTAGCCGTAGCGGGCACCGGCCATGCTGGGCTCCTTATGGTTTTGCTGACATCTATTTGAGACGCGCGTGGAACTATATGCACCATCGACGTCTTGGACTTGATCCTTAGCGGACAACTGAACGGCAAGCTACCTATTGCTCGTCGTCCGCAAGGTTATGCTTACGGTGAATGTGACTGATTGATGGATGATTAAATTAATCGTTATACACAAAACTAACGCAATTTGTATATATTCTGTTTATGTATAGTGTGCTGTACACATATCTGTTTAGTATATTTTTAGTTTTAAGTTAGATTTAATTAATGTGTTTAATTTTTTGTTGTCCATTTAAAGTTCCTCAAATTGATGCAAAATTTCTTTCGCGCTCATATGGTTTGCTGTAAGAAAATCCAGTTGTAGATTAAGCTCGCCTTTGTCCATCAACTGTCCTATTTTTATTGTCTGTATAAAATTGTGTGTAAAATAAAGAATTTGTTTTTACTTACCACTAGACAGGAAAGTATTTATATTTTTAACTGACTATTCAAAAAAAATTGTGGTTTTTCTGTTTCTTCTTTATCATATCTTCGCCAAATAATAATATTCCACAACTATCACACAACGCCGTTTAGTCCCTAGCTAAGCAGAGCTTGTGTTATGAGTACTAGACAACTGATAAACATACTTATATATTTCTAAATACATACATATTATAGATAAATTACACCCAGCCGCAGAAAAAAATATAATGCTCATCACACAAACATTTGTCCTGGGTAGGAATCGAACCCACAAAATCCATATTAGTTTATCATTTTAAGGGCAGAATTCACCAATAAAACTAATCGCGTTCCAACGTTTGGCTCGCATAATCACGTTTAGCCGCTGTCACTATAGTGTCACTTGTAAAAAAATAACAAAATAAAAATACAGGCAAGTAGCACTAGTGACAGCGGCTAAACGTGATTATGCGAGCCAAACGTTAAAACGCGATTAGTTTTATTGATGAATTCCGCCCTTATAGTTAGCCCGTGTTGCCCTGCAGTTGGGCAAAGGTTTCCCTCCATTCTTTCCAACGATTATGATTCCTGGCTTTCTCTTCCCAATTCTTAAGGAAAACCTCCAAGTCGCCCCCCCCCCCCCACCATCTCCATCTGCCGCGGCCCCGTGTCGTTGTGACTGCGCAGCAGTTCTCTGTTTTACCGCCCCACAGCTTTTTAGAAAAATTCGTACATAAAAAAAAAAATGCAGTGAAATAAAAACTTCCTTTTTTTTAAAGTGGGTTAAAAATAGTCAGCAGGCATTATAATAAACACACCTACGGCAAAGCTAACTCCGAACTAAATATAGACAGTTTTCAACAGAATCCTGTTTCGCCAGTAAGTCCTTATAGCAGTGTTGTCGGATTCCGGGGACTGACGGAGTAATGTATATTATTTAGTTGTATGTCAACCCGAGACTGCAAACAGTCACCGTCAACTGTTTACATGTGAGGGAAGCAGCGTGTGTACGAAGGTATTAATTAACGAAACCAACTTCGTGCTTGTAGTGGTGCAAGTTAGTAAGAGCAAGCGGTTATTTTTGATTCAGTTGGGTCTTTGATGCCTAAGAATTAGAGCATTTTATATTTTATTGTATTTTTTTTTTGCGTTTTGCCAACTGTGTTTTGTTGCTTTATTTTTGTACCCCTTCATGTATATGTAATGGTTTATTGTTATTTATGTTTTTGGTTCGTTTATTAAGTGATTTTAAGTATATGATATTGTGTAATCCTTGGTGGCCGATCAACGTCTCACCGTCGACGACGGCTGGTGCTGAAAATCAGCGCTGAGGCTCTGTCTTACACGAGCCCCAGCATTTTGCTGAGCGCTGCCCGTTTTGCGTGGATGTGACTCATACCCTACCATTTATAATAGTCGTTATTGTTGTTTGTTTTATTATTTAAGATATGCGCCATTTTTGACGTAAATAAACTCTTTATCTTTTTTTCTTTTTTTTCTTTCTATTTTTTTTGACTGTCTAAATATGCGTATGCGTGCGTAGAAATTTTTTTTTTCACTGCTCCGAGGTGGCGGATCTGAGTATTTGTATTTATTATTATTTTGACTGGCCTGTTGGTCTGGTGGGTAGTGGCCCTGACTGCTATGCCGGAGGTTGTGGCTTCGATTCCCACCCAGGACAAATATTTGTGTGATGAGCATAATCATTTGTTCTGTGTCTTTATCTATTTATGTATGTATTTAGAAATATATAAGTATGTTTATCAGTTGTTTAGTACCCATAACACAAGCTCTGCTTAGCTTGGGACTAGGCGGCATTGTGTGATAGTTGTGGAATATTATTATATTATATTATTTTTAACTTAATATTTCATCACGTAAATTACATAGAGTTTAACAAATAACTGTGCATAGGTTTCATAGACTACACCAAAGCATTTGATAGTCTCTATCATAACTCTATTTGGCAAGCTTTACACAACTGCAACATAGACCCAATAATGAGAACCATAAAAACAAAAAAAGAACAAAACTAGAATTTCGAGGTGATGAAATCAGAATAGCCCGAAGTGTCCGGCAAGGAGACCCGCTATCACCAAAATTGTTCAATCTGGTCCTACAGTGCATATTTTTCAAGCTGAACTAGGCCTCGGAAGGCCTTAACATTTTACGCCTCACCCATTTAAAATGTGCTTACGATATCATAGTCTTCGCCGAAACCCACAAGAAGCTTGAAAATATGACAAGAAAACATGTGAGCTTGCACATTAACCTAAGTAAAACAAAAATAATAACCAACAGCACAAGAGAAAAACTCGTGCTTGACGGAGTCAAACTAGAATATGTACAGCAGTATATATACTTAGGAAAGCAAGTATCATTTTCTAGAACAAGTAGGGAAGACGAGGTCAACAGGAGAATCAAATCAGAAGTCTATAAAAGGCTGTCACGCCCTTTCACTCCGCCCTAAAGAGGGAGAAGCCATTAAACGATTTACCACCTCTAAAAAAACGGTTGTGTATAAAACCTTAGTTTTAGTATATGCGAAATCTGGAACATGTGTCTAGAGTATTTTTATGTGAAGAATCGATGTACAAAATTTCATAACTGTATCATAAAAAATCACAAAGTTATAAGCTTGTTATGCTGCCTGGTTTTCCGCACAAATACATTGGTTACCGGGCCATCCGGGTGACTGAGGGGTTGTTTTGCTTCCGCATCCAGCAGTGCGCTGGTTCCTAATGCCCGCTATAACCTGCCGTGACCTGTGTTGGAATTAGTGATGGTAGTGTCCAATTTGTGACCTTTTTTTAAATATTTTTAAGAAAATTATAACATGAAAATTTATTGAAATCGATGCAGTAACTGATTCTGAACAAACTGTATTCAGCTTTCGCATTTACTAAAAATAATTTTGTACAGGAAGCCAGATATACCCTGCTTATTATTTTAGCCACGAGCACCACAAATATTTAACCCATATATCATCATCATCATCATCATCATCATCTTCCTGCCCTTGTCCCGTGTTATTTGGGGTCGGCGCAACATGTTTTCTTCTTCCATTCTGCCCTGTCATTCGTCATGCTATCACTAACTTCCTTTTCTTTCATATCACTCTTCACACAATCCATCCATCTTTTCTTTGGTCTCCCTCTCCCTCTCCATCCATCCACATGTAAACTCATAACTCTTTTAGTAACATATATAAAACAACAAATTACCAGAATAACAAACTACAGTTTTTACTTACTTTTGATCTAAAAGCAGATAGTTAAAAACCAGATAAAAAGTAAAACACCATTTTCTTCAGAAAATGCTATTGCTAAAAAGCATTTTTTGGAGTTCGTTTTTTTTACATTTTTCGTCTTATTTGTGACCCACAAACGTCAACCAAACAAAGACCGCTACAAGTTTATACCTTAACGCGCAGCCCCCTCGCTGGGAGGGAACACAACGCATAAATCTTGGCCGCAGCTCTTTCGTAGCTTCCGGCCGAGCCATGTTCGCGCCCTAGCACCTCCCACGTCGGGTATATTAACAATACTTTCACATTTAATTAAAACATAACTTAAACTTTCCCTGATCTGTGTATAATAAAGGAAAGTTCCAGATCATAATTTAACGATTCAGTACGAGCCACAAGTTTTTAGGTTCACATTTAGGGACAGCCTTGTAGACAGCTTAACCCGAATTCGATAAACTTCAAATTCGGGTGCCTTACCCTCAGAAACCGAGTGTAAGGCACTCGAATTTGAGCATTCAAAGTTGAAAACCTGTCAAAATTTGGCAGTTAAGTATGGTTTGAGACGTTCTTAACTCAAAATACTCAATTCAGAAATGTGTCCTCTGTCTGTCTCAAGTACACGGAAAATTTCTGAAAAGGAAGCCCGTGGTCCTAGAACGCATAAGACAGCTGATGGACACTGGTGAGGTTTTAGTTAGTAAAAGTTTAACACACGCTAGCGCTCCACTCTAGAGCGCCAGAAGTCATTAGAGGATTTTAACCTAAAAAAAAAGGCTGTCTCAGGTGTTTTTGGGGTTCCGTACATCAGTTGGCAAAAACAGAACCCTTTTAGGATCACTTTGTAGTTCGTATGTCCATTTGACAAGACTCTTTTTTCTCAGCAACGTTAGGTAAATTGTATCTAACTAACCTTAAATGTTTTTAAAGATTTTGACGGCATAACAAAGTTTCAAAATAATACCAAATACTCAAGTTTGATACTGATTTCATTAGGTGCATATTTAGACACTCGCAAGCAAACCAAAATAAAATAATTAAAACCTTGTTCCATTATAATTATCTTACTCCAACGAAGACCGTATACGAAAAAACAAAATTATTAAATATTAGACAGCTGTACATTTATTACACCTGCATTCTTATCAAAAACATAACTTCAAACTCAATACAAACTAACATAAGGGAAAAAACAATGTCACATAACCTGAGAAATAGATATAAAAACAAACTTGAAGTCATCAGCGTACGCACTAATTACGGTAGACAGACTATATTATTTGAAGGAGTACATCTGTTCAATGGATTACCGGACGATATTAAACAGTGCAACAATGTGAATACATTTAAGAAGCTAAAGAAATATGTATGTACACTATAATCTGCTAATACTCTGGAGGAAATTTGTATTGTATTATGTTTATTACTTTGTATCTCATTTTAAGTGGACTGTACGTTCTTATGAGAAATAAATTTCTTTAAACCGAAACCAAAACCTATTGTAAACTTCCCGTTAATGTAGAATTCTAAATTTTTTCAAGTAGCAGAGACTTATAGTATAAATAAAAGAAAAAGTCTGTAACTGTAAATTTGTATATACATTACAAAATAGTCACTTTTTTACGATATGGCAAAATCTTCAAGATTAGATTCGGGTATCAAACTTTTTACATATGTAAGTAAGTTTGTGTGGTACCACAGTGCGCGAGTCTGACTTGCGCCTGACCAGTTTTTTCGTTCGGTAACCGTCCGGACTGAGCCCAAGTCGTCGACGGCGCGTAGTGTTCCACGCGCGCCTCAAGGAGATGTCAGCAACCGTAGGGGCCTAGCAGGCCATGGGTGATGCGAAAGAGATCCCCGGGGCCCTGGAAAAATGGCAAAGAAGGAACAGGAGTGCGTTTTTAGTCAGTAAAAGTCTGACACTATTTCTCGCTTCGCCCAAGAGCGGGGGATTAGACGATTTTTTCATCCAAAAAAAAAAAACCTGACCAGTTTTAAGTCATTGTCATCGTTTTCATCTGGTCCATTGCTGGACTTAAATCTCTCCTAAGCGTCGTTTTATGGAAAGGTTCTGTGCTTCTCGCATCCAGTAGACTCCCGTGGCCTTCACCACGTCATCGATCAGCCATCAGTTTATGTCTCAGATTTTCAAATTCTATCACAATAATTTAAGATATTTTTACCTGATGCAATAAAAAGAAAATGATTTACTTCAGAAATCTTCTGTTACACATTTTTGATTTATGAATCTTTTAAAATTCTGTAAGATAACATTCCGCAGTCTTTATACTGGAGAGTATCTAACCTAATTACGATTGATACTAATTTACCTAGGTTACTATAGGGCACGGCCCTCACGCCCCTGCCACCGGGATTGTTGGCCATCGTAAGCGCGGGCTTGCGGACGGCGAGCAATAGGTAGCTCGCCGTCCGAACGTCCGGCAACCGTCCAGATCGAGCCCAAGTCGGTGACGACGCGTACTGTTCCACGCACGCCTCAAGGAGATGTCAGCAAACCGTAGGGGCCCAGCAGGGTCGAATCCTACTGGAGCAAAGGATCTGCTTCTGAAAAGAAGACTCGGTCCTGGTATGAAAGGCAATAAAGGAACGGAAGTGAGTTTTTAGTCAGTAAAAGTCTGACACACCCTCCCGCCCCGCCCATTAGCGGGGATATCATTGGATGATTTTCACACCGAAAAAAAAGGAATGAAGGTTAAAAAGGAATCTATTTTTGTTAAAAACCTCATGATCACGGGTATTTTTAGAATATTCTAAATTTTTCTATCTAAAAATAACTCACAAAATAACGTTACTTTCTACAACGCAACAGTAACACGCTCGCGGGCAATTTTGTACTTAGTTTAAACTTACTAGAAGAGGTTTTAAACTTAGTTTATCAGCAACCTGTATTTACTATATAGTGTAGTTCCATTAGCTAGTCAAGTTAAATTCTCGGTTAGATTATACTGAGAGAGGATAAAAATATTTGCATAACGATTTCGCAAATTTTGTGTTGCAAAAGTTGGCTCAAAAAGCTCGTCCAAGGGGATGGTGAGGTAGACCGGGACGTAACACATCGGATCAACGCAGGATGGATGAAATGGCGACAGGTCACAGGAACAACTTGTGACCCACGGATGCCACTCAAGTTGAAGGGTGAAATCTACAAGTTCGTGATACGGCCTGTCATACTGTATGGATCAGAATGTTGGGCTGTGAAAAACACGGATGAAAAAAGATTGTACGTAGCGGAGAAGAGAATGTTAAGATGGATGTATGGTGTGACGAGAATGGATAAAGTGAGAAATGAGTATATTAGGGGAAGTTTGAAAGTGGCGCCAGTGACTGAAAAGTTGTAAGGGAATCGTTTGTCTTGGTATGTGAAGAGTGTCATGTGAAGAGGAGGGATGAAACGCATGTTACTAAAAGAGTTATGAGTTTACATGTTGATTGGACAGTCAGACAGTTTACAGTTTGAGATGGACGGATTGTGTGTAGAGAGAAAGAAAAGGAAGTTAGTGATAGTATGACGAGTGACAGGGCAGAATGGAAGAAGAAAACGTGTTGCGCCGACCCCAAATAACACGGGACAAGGGCAGGAAGATGATGTGTTGCAAAAGTTGGACAGAAAATCAAAAGAGTAGAATAAAGCAGTGAAAAAACTGTAAGTTAAATATTTATTTAAACAGAAGACAGAAATAAGAAGATAGGATAGAATCCTACTAATTTATAAATGTGAAATTTTGTGTGTATGGATGTTTGTTACTCTTTTATGCAAAAACTACTATATGGATTTCGATGAAACTTGGTACATGGGTAGATTATGTCCTGGAATAGTACATAGGATACTTTTTATCTCGCGAGTGTGTTCCCTTGGGATGATTTTCAACTATCTAGTAGGTTATCTAAAAATAAATCATTTACTTAAAATTATCCAGACAAACTCATTTGCTTAAATTGAGTCAAGTTTTAATTAAATGAAAAATATAAGAAAACCTTTCTATTGTTCGTATGGTTAAATTAAGACTAAACTGAATCTTGATTCTCCAATGAGGTCACCGGAGAATCAAGATTCAGTCAGTCACCAGGTGGTGAGAGTCACGAGAATGCGGTGGATGCGAGACGCACAGGACCGTTCGTTGTGGCGTCACTTGGGGGAGGCCTATGTCTAACAGTGGACGACCTTCGACTGAAACGATGATGATGATGAATCTTGATTTATGAATTAAGTCATAAAAATATATAACAACAACTTACTTAAATTCCTATGATAAGCTGTTGCCAGTGGCATCGCCTGTGTGAAATTAGAAAAAAAATCCAAGGGAACATACTCTGGAAACAAAAAATATTTTATGTGCTATTCTAGGATATGGTCTACCCGTGTGCCAAATTTCATCCTAATCCGTTCAGCCGTTCGAGCGTGAAGAAGTAACAAACATAGACACACACTGGTACAAATTTTGGCCTTTATAATATTAGTTTATTGTTTTAACTTTGTTTGATTTTGAACTCTTTTTATTATTTAATGTGCACAGGATTTTGTGCATTTATAGTGTCTAAAATTAAAACTAAATAAAAGATTTCAAAAATGTATGCTCCTTAAATACAAAAAATACATAGCTCTCTATTTTGTTATAGTTGCATATTACGAGTGGTATGTATTATTTTATAATATTATTTAGTATGTATTTTTGTGTTATTTACTATGTCTTTGTATAATTATGATAATATAACTTGATTTGCATATTATACAGCATTATTTTTAGTATATATGAAGCCTGAATATAAGTTTTTTCAGTATCAGTAACTGAATCGATACCGATAATTTTTACACCATGTTATATTTTTTCCCAAAAATATTTAAAAAGGTCACAAGTTGGACACCTCCGACATTAAACACAACACAGGTCACGGCTGGTCATAGCGGGTATTGGGTGCCAGCCCACAGCTGGGTGCGGGAGCAAAACATCCCCTCCGTCACCCGGATGGCCCAGTGACCATGTGTTTGTGTGGACAACCAGGTAACATAACAAGCTTATAACTTTGTAAGTTTTCATAATACAGTTATGAATTTTAATTCGTTACATAAAAATACTAGACACGTGTTTCGGGTTTCGCATATACTACAGCAACTGTTGTATTATTTCACTACAAATATTGTTTTTTAATACTTATTTTCCTATTACTCTTGCACCCGGTGTCTACATCTGTATTTTTTCTAACGCTCCTTTAACATGTATGCTGGAAGAGATTTCTTTAGAAATACGCATCACCTTTGCACCTAGTTTTCTGATTCCTTCTTTTTGTCTTTTACTAGTTTCTTCTAGTGGAAGTAGGTTTCATCAGACAAACTTTAGATCCCCGTTTCATCCCTTTAGGGGGTGAATTTTGGGAAATCTTCTCTTACAGCTCGTTTCCGTCATAAAAGCAAACCTTGGGCAAAATTTAACGCTTCTAAGCCTTATAGATTCGACTGAGCGTTGTCGTATTTCAGTCAATCGATATCTCCTTTTATATATATAGATTTTATGTGTAAATTGTGTCTGTGTATGAATATATTTTATGGAGAAATAAAAATTTATACAAAACCAGAAATCAATATTGACTTTTCACAACAGCCATTGATTCTCCAGTACGAGCCATTGACTCAGTAATCTCCTGCCACTCGACTCCACAAGTCCACACTAAAGTGCCCTCTAGTTCGATTTGCTCAACTGATCGACTGAGCCTTTGTCCTCTTGATAGCTTGAACATGTTGATAATGACAGTGCAAGTGGTGTGGCGATCCGTTTACTTTTGGTTTTAACACTACTGCTTCTCATGATCCCTTATGAAGAGCTTTGGGTTCAAAAATGGCTCGATGTTATTTGTTTATTTAAACTTCATGTACACTGGTTGAACTGAGTGGTGCTGATACAGGGGTCATGTCCGGTCCTGTCTGATAATACTGGTCATCTCTTGACACAGATGTGATTTTAGTCAGTAAAAGTCTGACACACCCTCTCATTCCATCCAGAGTTGGAGAAATAATTGGATGATTTCCCCCCTTAAAAAAAAAAAACAGCCATTGGTATACTCAGATCTTTTTACTTTATTTACATTGTTCTTACACAATAGTAGCCACTAGAAACATGTAACCGAGATATATGTAATACATGACTGGCCTGTTGGTCTAGTGGTTAGTGGCCCTGACTGCTATGCCGGAGGTCGTGGGTTCGATTCCCACCCAGGACAAATGTTTGTGTGATGAGCACAATCATTTGTTCTGTGTCTGGGTTGTAATTTATCTATATATGTATGTATTTAGAAATATATAAGTATGTTTATCAGTTGTTTAGTACCCATAACACAAGCTCTGCTTACCTTGGGACTAGGCGGCAATGTGTGATAGTTGTGGAATATTATTATTATTATAAAATAACATGACTTAAAAGAGTGTCCTTGGAGTTTCTTGCACATTATCTCCTTAGAGATCTACGCTTTGGAATGTGCAATTAGCATCATTTTTCTGACTGACTGACTTCTTGACTATTTAAAAGTGTCTAAAACAATCAATTTTTTTAAAAGAGTAAGGATGGAGTTTTTTGCCGATTATTATTTATTTATTTTATTATTTTTGATAGGCTCGCGTTTGACCACTATCTCACCTGATGGTAAGCGATGATGTGGCCGAAGATGGAGCACGCTTGCCTAGAAGTAACCTATTGACTTAAAGACCCCTAGGTTGTAGCTATCAGGGAACACAGATTTATCTCCATAGGAAACGACCAATTGGAACTGAGCTCTAGCTTCTGTCGTTTTATAAGTACTAAGGTTAAATAAAAAAATGTTTTTTCTTTTTTAATGACTTTGACAATAACTTTTCAGCTGATAGAATATCATATCGACTCTGGTTACGACTTAATCAATGAGGTAGTACTTTCGTATCTTATCGCAACAAGAACTCAGTGAATCAATAATTGTCTACTAAAGAAAGTACTTGAAGTCTTAAAAACATTTGTCTCATTCTTCCGCAATAGAACCATCATTGCTATCGCTATTATGTTCTCTTATCATTGTCTGCGAGTATCGACTCACGAACTTCGATGGTGTGTTTCATTGATAGTGATGTTACACTGTCGATTATTTTATGTGGACTAACTGTTGCCCACGAATTCCTTCGCGTTAAACTCGTAAACAGCATAATACTATTTGGTCACAATGTCAAGAAGTTTTCTTTATTTTTTTTTAAATTGGGCGCTGAACCCTAACTCTTTTTCTAAAATAAAAGTATTAGTAAGTTACTTCTTATAACATCAGCTATCTACCAGTGAAAGTCCCGTAAAAATAGGTCTTGCTGTTTTGGAGATTAACCGGAATAAACAGATAGACTAGTTATTATGGAAAAACTCGAAAATGCAAACCACCAGTGAGCCACTGCCCAAAATTGCTTGTCCAGAAAAATTTGGAAAATTTCATAAGTATTAATTAGGAACGTAAGTACATAATTACATACATACATGTACGTCGTCGTAACTCCGGGTTCTGTTTTATCATCATTATCATTTCAGCCAAAAGATGTCCACTGTTGGACATAGGCCTACCCACATCTCGCATCCATCGCATTCCCGTGACTCTACCCGGTCCTCGGTCTTTCGGCCCCCTCGGCCATCTGTTCTACAAGCAATGTGCCCTGCCCACTGCCACTTAAGTTTGGCGATTTTTCCGTCGATATCGATGACCCTGGTTCCCTTGATCTTCATTCCTGATGCGATCACACAAGGAAACTCCGAGCATAGCGCTTTCCGTTGCCCTTTGTGTAAATTTAAGTTTTCTGATGAGGCCCATTGTAAGCGACCACGTTTCAGGACCATAATAAGTCATTACTGGAAACATGCATTGGTCATAGACTTTCGTCTTGAGACACTGGATTCTGCTTACATCAACCATTTAGGTTACGAACAAAACACAAAAAAGCGAATAACAATTAAAACTTAACATCGATAGTATTCTTTCCCATCCCTATAGATTGGTACAGCTGAAATAATTCAAGTGCACAACAATAGCGATCGGAACTATGTCGCATTCGGAGATAAGTGCCGGAATCAGGCTTGTTATTTCCCTTGTCAATATATTGTTCGATCCCGACTGTGATCCCGGATGGTAGTGAGACTAAATTACTGTTACTCTTGTGATTTTTTATTGGTATAAGCAGGCGTTATTTGTTAATTTAATATTTTTCCTTAACCTTTTGAGTAAAACTCATGAAACTCCTTAGTTTCATGAGTTTTCATGGACGTGCGCATCCTTCCCACCCTCATTTACAGAGCGCAAACGTGTTCAGTAACAAAACGTCAAAAGTCCGCATTCGAGGCCTGCCAGCGAACAATGGAACAGCGTATTTTTGGATTTCAAAATCACAGACCACGTAAAGAATAAAAATACTTAGTTCTAAAACACAAATAGCAGTTGTAGACAACTCAGCCACCAAATTAAATTGGATCTAGGCAGGCTCTAAGCTGCTCAATACTATAAAAAAAAATTGGGCAAAGGCAAATTGACTGAATCCCGAACAGGCCCACAAGGAAATGGCTCGATGATTTGGACTTCTCCCCGGTGAAATGTCAAGATTTTATTAAAACAGTACGTTTAGTTCTTCCCTCAGTTAGAGAGTTATGTTAACGGTTTTAATGAGTACAATCGTGTAAATACACACATGACATTACCGCAAATATATATTTTTTTTACCTTCCATTTGATATAGAACAAAAAATTGAAAAACAAACTTATGAAAATTTAAATTCTGTAGACTACCCTGGAGCATTCACCTTAAGGCTTAAAGATTGACACGTGCAGCTATATTTAGCCATGAGGTCTCTATTCTTAGATATTAATCAATATCATATCACTGTAGTCATAATTTCAGTCGAAAGATGTCCACTGTCCCTTGGTCCCTATGTTTACAACAGAGTAAATAAAATCTTACATATGTACGAAATGACTAAATATAAATGTAAAATAACAGTTAGGAACTGGCTATTTGATTTGGATTGTGAAGACACAGAAGGTATCATCCAAATCATAAAGGAAATTTAATCATATTCATTATAAACTCACACACACACACATACATTATACACTACATTCACATTTCTCACAAATATCACTTTCCTTTCTACTTATCATTTCACAAATCTCTCCCGCTCATAATCTTACAAATATCAGATTCATGTTTACCTATGTGCCACAAAATGCGATTATGGTTAAAAAGGTGTGAGCCTGGAGAATTCTGTCATACAGGTCTCGAACCTAATTTAGACTCCAGCTCTCACAAAGGTTTTAGGTTAAGGATTTAGTCTTCAGGCAAAATTTATAAAATAAACTTGTGTTACTATGTACCTTTATAAGAGAAAATAAATGTTATTTATTATTTATTACGGTTGAACTTAGGCCTCCTTAAGTAGTGCCACAACGGACGTCTCGCATCCATCGGATTCCCGCGACCCTCACTAGGTCATCGGTCCACCTTGTGGGAGGCCTTCCAAACCTGCGTCTTTTTGTACGCGGTACATATATAGGGTGACTGGTAATTAGTGACCGACACTTAAACACATGATTGTACTCGTGATTAACAAACAACTTTCCCAAATAAACTTGTTTTATTTCTCATTAGGTTTATCGCAATAATAAAACAGCTGTTTAAAAACGCACGTGCGCCTGCGACCGTCGACGCCTCAGCTGTTAGCCGCGTGACGCCATCATACCTACAATAGTGATAGAACACCCGCGCAACTTGCAAACCTACCTAACGTAACTACGTACCACCTAACCAGCCCCACTAGCCAAGTTACGATCGTATCGTTCACGCCGAACGCCTCGAGTAGGCCACGCCTCCGATTCCTTTGTTCTGAACACGTGACTGAGCATTGAGATAACGTCAGAACAAAGGAATCGGAGGCGTGGCCTACTCGAGGCGTTCGACGCGAACGATGCGATTGTAACTTGGCTAGGGGGGGCTGTGGTACGTACCTAATCAGTGAATGTACCTACAAACTAGTGAGTATATATAAAAAAGTTTCTTTGGGAAAGTTGTTTGTAAACGTGAGTACAATCACGTGTTTAAGTATCGGTCACTAATTACCAGTCAGCCTATATACTTATAAGTACGAGCAAATAGAATATTTTGTTCCAAGAACTTCGAGAAACAATCCAGTTGAAACGATCACAATCACAGTACCTACCTAATACCAAGTACATGTACACAGCTTTATTAGAAGGACACAGACCCAATGTTTTCCTTGTAATGTTATTTTAGGCCGTGGATACATAGCTGGGGTCGTCATTTGATTTCCTCTAATTACTAGCTTTGTCCAACCGCAATCTTGCACCAGACCTTGGGAGTGTTCAGCCGTAATTGAGTCCTGTCCAGTTATATGTATAGACAAAGGTTTTCTTTCCATTTTTCCTTAAGTGAAAGTCTTGAGGCATTTTTTGTGTTGGTATTTTGATAATGTGGTCTGTCTGTTTACTTTAGTCAAGGGTAGAAGGCAGAAAAAAGACAATTATTTCAACAGTAATTTATATCTTCTTTGCAATTTTTTAGTATGATTAAAAACTTGAACCCTGAACTGGTAAACTTCCGGACCGAGCACAAGTCGTTGACGGCGCGTATTGTTCCACTCGCGCCTCAGGGAGATGTCAGCTAATCGTAGGGTCCCAGCAGGGTCGAAGCATGGATAGTGTGAAAACGAAACCCAGGGCTCTGGGACGAAGGCAACGAAGAACCAGGTGTGGGTTTTTAGTCAGTAAAAGTCTGACACTATCTCCCGCACCGCCCAAGGGCGAGATTTGTCATTAGATGATTTTCCTGCCTAAAAAATAGCACTAGTTTATATCAATAAAAAAAAACATACTTGCGGGATAAAACGAACCAGTG
This sequence comes from Mythimna pallens, assembly GCA_961205895.1. Classification (NCBI taxonomy): domain Eukaryota; kingdom Metazoa; phylum Arthropoda; class Insecta; order Lepidoptera; family Noctuidae; genus Mythimna; species Mythimna pallens. The sequence continues at coordinate 22,149,994 of OY540828.1, read as the reverse complement.
TACCAAGTTTCATCGAAATCCGATCAGTTGTTCGAGCGTGAAGAAGCAATAAACATACACACATACTTATAAACTTTCTGGCTTAAATTCTGCATCATTCTCGACCAGAGCTTCATTTCATCACCAACTAGCGTTTTCTTCGCTCCCAATCGAGCAAACATTTTTAATAACTAGTGATCCGCTCCAGCTTTGCACAGGTCCAAATTAAATACACAAACCTTTCTCATTTGTTGTTGTGGTTGTATTAGTGAAAACCGCATCTAAACCTGTTGCGTGGTCTAGGAGAAAATAGTGAATAAATAGGCAGACGCTGAAAGTAACTTTATAATATTATTATGTTCAGATAATTAGCCTGCGGGATTAGTACTGGTGTACATCATTATTTCTAACCCGTATAGTCCCACTGCCGGGAAAATGCTTTCCTCCATTTCTTCCAACGATCACGATTCCTTGCTACCTCTCTCCAATTCTTGAAGAATACATCCAAGTCGTCCCAGCATCTTCTTCGTAGTCTGCCATGATCCTGTGACGCTGTGTCTGGGTACCATTAATCCTGTAATGTACGGGCTCATAGCTCGTTACACATGCGGCAGACATATCCTGCTCAGTCGCATTTTAATTGGGCAACTGTAAGTGACACGTAAACTGGTGAATACAGTAAAAAATAGCAATTGTTCAAATAGCTTATCAGCAAGCAAATGTTTAAAAGCTACTGGTTTGGTTTTAAAATTAGTATTCCCTATCTCCTGATCTATTTTAGTCTCTGTCTTGACTGTTTTAGCTAGCCTCTTTGTATTCAGTTAGCATCTGACTTACTAATAGTTCTCCACTAACGTATTTCTCATTGACCATTGCATAAACTCAGCATCATTCCCCACCACAGCGTCATTTCATCAACAGCTAACGTTCTCTTGATTCCCTCAAGGAACATATCAACGAAGCAAAATTATTAACAACAATGAGCCCTGGGGATTGGCACGGGTGTACATTTAAATAATTAATGTGGCAAATAGCCGGGGTTGGTGGCCGCGGTCAACGGTTAATAGCCATTGAGAGACGAAGGACCACCAAGGACTTAGTTTATTGAGCCAATTTCGGTACATTTGTTACTGTGTGGCGGCTACAAATCGAGACGGCAAAGCAACTCGTGGTGATTTCTTCTTGTTTAGTTTGAAATGTGTTGTTTTATTAAAACCTTTGCGAGTGTGTTGGTTTTTCTTCGGTTGACCTGTGTGTCCTTAAGTAGGTATTCCTTAAAAGAAACTGAAATTGCTATTGTTAAGGCTATATTTGCTTCAGTATCTACTATTAGATATATAAAAATGAGATCATAAAAGTAAAAAAATATGAAGACAATTAAATACGGCGCATATGTAAAATGAATTACTTACATATTAGAACTTTACATAAGATGAATACAAAAGTAAATTCACAAATGGACGTATTAACATCCAAAATTCCTCGGCTTTATGCCCCTGCATACCCTGTTTTTTTTTTATTATTATTGATAGGCTCGCGTTTGACCACTACCTCTCCTGATGGCAAGCGATGATGTGGCCGACGATGGAGCACGCTACCCTAGAAATAACCTAATTAGTCTTAACTTAAAGACCCCTAGGTTGTAGCTATCAGGAAACACAGACTAAAATTTGTGATTTGTGAAATAAATATGTGTAAGTGCTTTAATAAATCCCACTAATATTATGAATTCGGAAGTTTGTGAGTGTGTATGTTTGTTTTGGATGAAATTTAGCAAACAAGTAGCCAATAGCATGGAATAGCACTTAGAATACTTTTTATCTCGGGAATATGATCCCTTGGACAATATTTAACAATCACGCGGGTGAATCCGCGGGCTTCAGCTAGTAATTCATAATTTAAAACATTTACAAAAGTACGTGTGCTGCACCAATGTTTTATATTGTTTTATTATAGAATTGAAAATGTTTAATTTATAAATTAATTATGTAATTCAGATACAAGCTTCTTGTTATTGAATAAATGACTAATGACTAATGGCATGACCTCCACATCATCCACTCACGAGTTCAGTCAAGTCCGAAAATGGGGTAATCCCGAAACATACACGTGAACATACTTTAAATAATAAATTATATTGACGTTAAATAACTACATAAATTTCGTAATCTTTGTTTGCGATAATCCCAACAAGAAGATTATTTATAAAGATTTATTACTTCCTCAAATTCCAGCTGTCTAAAGATGACTAACACGAGGTTTAAACGAATATAAAAAGTTTAATTTACAACGTCACAGTATATTTGCAAAATATTATTTATGATATCTTTATAATTTTAGGGTCCGTACCCAAAGGGTAAAAACAAGACCCTATTACTATCACTTCGCTGTCTCGTGAACCGTGATAGTTAGGTAAGTGACACATCCTCTTGCTCCGCCCAAGAGCGGGGGAAGTCATTATATGATTTACCCACCTAGAATAAAAGGGGCAAACAGAAACAAAACTTTGATTAGGATTTTCACTTTATTATTATTGATTCCTATATAAAAGTTGGTTTTTATTACAATTGCTGAATAAATCGGTGTAATACTTAAATGCTTTCCTTAATTTTATTTTATGTTCACTCCTATTTTTTAACCGACTTCAAAAAAAGGAGGAGGTTATAAATTCGGTTGTTTTTTTTTTTATCATCATTATTTTTTTTTTATATTTGTTACCTCAGAACTCAGTCGTTCATTGACTGATTTGAAAATTTTTAATTTCCCCTAAAAGGTTATGCTCCCAAACTGGTCTCACTTTTTTATAAAATTATGTTTTGATGATGGGATCCATGAGGAATCGAGAGAACTTCTCAAATATTGATTTTGGTATTTTCATCGAGAACTTAATGTTACTTTTTGATTGTAAATCAATCAAAAAGTAACATTTAATGAAGTGGAACTGATGAAGAAGATCAGAAATGGTCAACATAACTTCATCCTCACATAGATACCACAATGAAGATAGTTAAGCGACTATGACAGTACAAATAAATTAATGGTTCTGAATAGTTACGTTGAAAATGGTATCATCGAAGTGATCTGGTGATGATGATGGAGCCGGAAGGTAGGCACTGAAACTCCGTAATTAATCAATGTAACGTAGCCGAGTTTGGACTTATTAGAATTGTCATGAGATGCAATTTGACTATAAGGTACTATCGAACTGATCTGATGATGGAGCCGGAAGGTGGAAGGTAGACACAGGAACTTCATAATAAAACAGTGTAACCTAGCAGTGTTTGGGTTAATTGGAATTGTCATGAGAAATAGGCACTTTGTTTATAAGTGTATCATAACTAAAAAGTGTGAAATAAACAACTTTTTACAAAAAAAAAAAAACTGACTAGTAAAAAAGAAAACACTAAAACGATCAAAATAACTTAAATTTCAGAAGTTGGTGTTAAATAAGAAACAATCAATACCTAGAAACACCGACTTACAAAATTTAAGTTATTTAGATCCTATTAGTGTCTTTTTTTTCGTGGTCAGTTTTTTTTTTTTTTTGTAAAAAGTTTTTTATTTGAGTCCTGTCTCTGCCTCACGATTTTGGTCACCTCCTTTACTTGCATTACTGTTTCGCAGAAGAAGGTGACCACTTTCCATTCCATCTCTCTCCACCATGGTCTGAACCAGGGCCTCGAGAACGGGGCCTCGGGGACTCGAGAAGTCTCCGCTTCCGATCACCTCTACAAAAGCACGGCGATGCTCTGCCCAAGCTGGATCGACCTCTGCGGTATGCTCCAACGTGTCCTCCCGGCGATCCGCACAATAATGGCACAAAGGCGTTTCTTCACGTTGAATCCGATACCTATCTTGAATAAACCTCTTGAAACAACCGTGTCCGGTAAAGTTCCTATTCACTTCTGCGGTCCTACTGACCCCGTTTGACTGTATCTACTATCTCTATTTGTTTTATTTTTAAGGTTCCGTACCTCAAAAGGAAAAAAACGGAACCCTTATAGGATCACTTCGTTGTCCGTCCGTCTGTCTGTCTGTCTATCTATCAAGACCCTTTATCTCAGTGTAGTGTCTGTAGAGGCATCGAGTGAGAAATTAAAACTCAAATCAGCAGTCCCTTGAAGTTGTGAAAAAATCAAACTTCTAAGTTAACGGAAAAAAAAAGATACGGCCGTTTATTTCGCAAAAAACGTTCTTTCGAACACTCTCAAAGGAATCAAAATTTATAGGGTACTTCCCGTTGACCCCGAATTCTGAGATTTGGCATAAAGCAAGGTCTTATAGTATAGATATAGGAATAAATCTGAAAATTGTAAATTTGTAGTTAAGTCACAAAAAAAAACTTTTTTGCAATTTAGTAAAATATTCGTTACTCAATTCGGGAATTGATCTATTTTCATAGGTACTCTTTATTCATTTATTTATTTTGAAGTAAACATTCTTCGGTTCATTTAAATGTTAATACCTAACTATATTTTGTAAAATTTTCAACCATACTACGGGTACTCTTTATTCATTTTAATTAAGATTAGATTCATTTTAATTAAGAATAATTGATAAAAAAACACTTAACTAATTAAAACTATATATACACTAAAAACAAAAACTACTAGCTAAGTCATAAAATGGCTCATAAGCTTTTCAAAGAACTATCCAGACGCTTAGTTGACACTTCGCGTGACCCAAGGGCTGGCTTTTACCTCGTTCAGAGATTAAGCATTGCCATACAACGTGGCAATGCTGCCAGCCTTTTGGGCACACTTCCAGTCGACAGCAATGCGGAGGAACTTTATGACGCCATATTTTAGCTAGTAGTTTTTGTCTTTAGTGTATATATAGTTTTAATTAGTCAAGTGTTTTTTTATCAATTAATCTTAATTAAAATGAATAAAGAGTACCCGTAGTATGGTTGAAAATTTTACAAAATATAGTTAGGTATTAACATTTAAATGAACCGAAGAATGTTTACTTCAAAATAAACGGCATTTTCATAGGTAAGTTTGTACGGAACCCTCAGTGCGCGAGTCCGACTCGCATTTGTCCAGTTTTTTTTGTATATTAGAGTAATTACCATTAATTCAGTCAATAGACGTCCCCTGCTGAGCACTGGCCTCTCCTAAAGGTATGGTGTCGCTAGAACTAGACTTGAAACTAGGGCACGAATGAATAAATTTGGTCGATGCTATTAAAGCCGATTAAAACATTAATATCATAGTCTCACAATCAAAACGATACTCTATTTAGCTGATTAATACATGGAAATTTTAGTAATGTAAACATTATAGAATGTTTTAATAATAATAATAAAGCCTTTTATTTCTTATCCTTACAAACTAGTATTACGGATAGGAAATATTATTCTTAGGTATGGCCTATACCCAAGAATAATATTTCTCCAGCTTATTCCAGTTTTCTCTATGTGCGGCTTTGCTTATCCATTCTTTTCCCGCTGTTGCTGTAATAACATCTGCCCAGTGTTTCTTAGGTCTTCCTTGTCGTCTCTTGCCACTGGGTCCTGTCCGCCGGGTCGCCTCTATGGTCCATCTGTTGTCGGTATAGCGAGCTAAGTGTCCGGCCCATCTCCACTTGAGTTTGAGAGCATAATGCAGAGCATCAGTAAGCCTTGTTTTCCGTCTTATGGAGTAGAGTGTTTTAATATTCATTATAATGAGCGACATTTAAGCGTGAGCCCTTTCTGGGGGGTAAGCAGAAACTATAGAAAATGTTTTCAATCTTAGATATTTTTTATTTATTTTATTGGCCAACCAACGATTGTGTTAAAAAAAAAATGTTTTCTTTCAGAAGGTTACCCAGATTGTGTTAATGTATATAATATATATTTTCTTATAAGTTAGCATACGGTGCCTCACAGAAATACCTAACAACTATATTAATAAACAACAATTACCTACTTTGATATAAAATTTAAAATTAATAAAATTCAAATTAAAACAGAAAACATAAGGAAGTAAAATTCAAATCTTAGGAACAGTAATATAATTATATACATTATGAATTTAGATTTGAATAAAATAATAATAATAATTTTTTGTTTATTTTATTTTTAAAATGGAAGTAAGTAATACTTTATTGGTATTCCTAGTTTATTATATCTACTCTAATCAAACAAATTAAAGTACTAGGTTTGATATATTTTTTATATAGGTAAACTGGGCGTTGTTTTTTTTTGTCATGGTGTCTCAGTCAAATGAAGTTCCATTTAACGGAATTAAGATAAAGGAGTAAGTCATTGAGAAAATTTAGTATAATCAATTATTGTAAATATTCGGCTGCATTAAGGAAGATTGAAAGTCAACCCTATGCCCAAGAAAGACGACAGATGACGACGATTTATAATACCATTAATCGTAATAATTTCTTTAATAAATTAGCCCTTGTACTGGCAACACCTGTTTTTAATAGCGTTATAAAGTGTCTTGATTATCTTCGAAGATTGTGCCGTGTTTACGGCGGCGGATAATAAACAGCTAGGTCCTGCGATTTAATACGATTTCTAAGCGAACAAAATTATTTGATACACGTTCGAATGGTGTTACAAAAACCCTTATACTTTTAGTAGCATTGCATAGCATAGTCGGCCTTATAATGTTCCCACTGCTGGGACTCAGGCCTCTTCTCTAGAAGAGGGAATGGGCCGTAATCCACCACGCGGGCCCACTGCGGGTTGGTGGATGTTACATGTCTTCGAATTTTTGGTTCTAGGACATGCCGGTTTCCTCACGATTTCACTTTTTCATTTTTTTCCTTCACCGTTTTGAGAGCAGTGGTGATGAAATAAATTACACAAAGTAATATATACGCCTGGCTGGGTTTGAACGCCCAACTTACAACTCGTAAGTCGGGGCCGTTACCACTCGGCCACTACTGCTCTACTATAAACTATCCTACTCGTACTTTTAGTAATTTTTCTATTATCGACTCAATAAATTTGGCAGTTAATACATATGTATTGAAATAAAGTGAGGACTTTTCCGTTGTCATGGCGATTGAATTGAAGTAGAGGATGTTTCCTTCGAAAGGGCTCGGAATATACGCCTTTTATTTGACACCTCAATTATAAGGTCTATCTAATAAATAAAAATCTCATGTCCCAATGTTTGAAATCGAATTCCTCCTAAAAGACTTGACTGATTTTGACTGGCCTGTTGGTGTAGTGGTTAGTGGCCGTGACTACTATGCCAGAGGTCGTGGGTTCAATTCTCACCCAGGACAAATGTTTGTTTGATGAGCACGATCATTATTTTGTTCTGTGTCTGGGTGTAATTTATGTATATATATGTATGTATTTAGAAATATATAAGTATGTTTATCAATTGTCTAGTACCCATAACACAAGCTCTGCTTAGCTTGGGTCTAAACGGCGTTATGTGATAGTTGTGGAATATTAAATTATTTACTTTTATGATTTTTTGTGTACAGTTGGTAGGTCTGAGATTATGGTTAGGTCGTAGGCTATTTTTAGGGTTCCGTACCTCTCAAGGATAAAACGCTTTGTTGTCCGACTGTCTGTCTGTCAAGACCTTTCATCGCGGAAACGCGTGAAGGTATCGTGTTGAAATTAAAAGCATGTACTCAAGTCTGCAGCCCCTTGCAGCTGGTAAAAATACAAAAATCTGAGTTTCGGAAAAAAAAAGATAAGGCCGTTTATGTCGCAAAATGACGTATATTTCGACATTCTCAAGGGAATCAAAATTCATTTGGTACTTTTCGTTGACCTAGAATCCTGAAATTTGACCTAAAGCAAGGTCTGATAGCACAAGTATAGGAAAAAATCTAAAAACTGTAAATTTGTAGTTACGACATAAAAGAAAACTTTTTTGCGATTCGGAAGAATATTCGTAACTCGAATCGGGAATTGAACTGATTTCATAGGTAAGTTTGTACGAAACCCTCAGTGCGCTAGTGCGCGAGTCCGTCTCGTACTTGCCCGGTTTTTTACCCTCCTACCCTCTCCCTCATTTTTTTTTGACAATTTACATGACTGAACAATGTTTGCCGGGTCAGCCAGTAATAATATACTATTCCACAACCTACCCATATGTATATCCTGAGTTGGGCGCCTTTTTGGCTCCACACAGATTTCATTGTAATTTTTCCATACCTACATATTTTATTTCTATTGTATGTGTGAGGTATCTACGAATAAATGTTTTTTTTTTCTTTCTTTCACTCAACGCCATCTAGTCCCAAACTAAGCAGAGCTTGTGTTATGATTACTAGGCAACTGATAAACATTCTTTTACATTTCTAAACACATACATATTACAGATAAATTACACCCAGACACAAGACAAATAATCGTGCTCATCACAAAAACATTTGTCTTGGCGACCTCCGGCATAGCAGTCAGGACCACTAAGCACTAGGTCCACAGGCCAGCCAGGCCTATATTTGATGATTTACTATTATAAATCATCAAATGCCCCCCACTCCGCGAGCTATGGGTGGCTGCGAGCAATGGGTAGCTCGCCATCCGACCGTCCGGTAACCGTCTGGACCAAGCCCAAATCGACAACGGTGTGTAGTGTTCCACGCGCGCCTCAAGGAAAAGTCAGCAATGCGTAGGGGCCCATCAGGGTCCAAGCCTACAGGGGCCATAGGTTGTGCGAAAGTGAACCCCGGGGCCCAGAGACGAAGGCAAAGAAGGACCAGGTTTAGGCTACTCCCGCTCTAAAGGTTCGTTCCTCATAACTGGCTGGTCCCAGCTAGAGTAGAGTAGTAGTAGCCTTTAGAATAACCTTTATACAGCAGTGGACACCACTAGACGGTATCATGTTGAAAAAGTCACTATGATCCTAGAATGCTAAAGGCATACTAAAGGAATACAAGTCGAATACAAGACATAAAAACATAGTAAAAGATCTAACACTCTGTCTCGCTTCACTCAGCGCGAGAAAAGTTCTTTGTACAAAAAAAAGGTACAACTAACAAAAATCAAAACTTATTAATTTTGTCCCATTATAAAACCTTTCTTAAAACTCCCCAAATCCTTTTATGAGCCACTGTCTCTTTAACAACGACAGCGACCTCCTCGTTCGGCATACATTGCACGTCTCTATTGCTTAACCATGTGAATTTATGAAACAATCCGAGTAATGTATATAAAGTATTAGAGATCACTATCACGTACACACTTTATTAGGCCTATAACGTACTGAGTGGATTTTATTGTACCAACATGTAAAATAGGCTGGTACAGTCGGCCGCAAAAACACGTGCCAAATACCGACAAGAATTCATATTCATTTATCTGGTACAGACATGGATATAGAAAATGGGAATCAAATGTATAAAAATATCGTGGCATAGTATTTGTTCTCGAACTCATGTGAAACAGCTTGACCGACTTTCATGAAATTTTTGTTTGTTTTGGTATTTCAGAGAATATTATGTTATAGGCTATACCCATCGTGACAGAAAATCCCCTCTTTGAAGAGTGGCTGGAGAGACGTCAGGGCGTCTTCAACTTCCCGAATGACGCAGGTCTCACCGGACCCGATATGTCCAGGAGGTTCCTGCACCTGATTCAGACGGAAAAAATGCCCGGGTGTCACCATTGTGCGGACTGGGCACGTCATAATTATGGCGGTAAGTCCCCTCTTTGAGGAATGGCTGGAAAGGCAACACGGCGTCCTTACCTTCCGCATGACGCAGGTCCTCACCGGACATGGTAAGTTCGGGAGGTTCCTGCACCGGATTCATGCGGAAGAAACGCCCGGGTGCCACCATTGTGTGGACCGCCCGGAGGACACGGTGGAGCACACGGTGGAGGTGTGCCCTACTTGGGCAGAGCAACGCCGTGTCCTCGTGGGGGCGATCGGCGGCGGCGATCTCTCGCGCCGGGCTTTGGTACAGGCCATGGTCCGGAGCGAGGAGGAGTGGCAGGCGGTCGCCTCCTTCTGCGAAGCAGTAATGCTAGCAAAGGAGGCGGCCGATCGCGTGAGGCAACGGCAACGGTCCTCACGCCCCAATCGCCGCCGGGATTCCGATCCCGATTTCCGGCCATCGTAGGCGCAGGCTTGCGGACGGCGAGCAATGGGTGGCTCGCCATCCGACCGTCCGGTAACCGTCCGGACCGAGCCCAAGTCGTCGACGGCGCGTGCTGTTCCACGCGCGCCTCAAGGAGATGTCAGCAACTGTAGGGGCCTAGCAGGGTCGAAGCCTACTGGGGCCAAGGGTCTGATTCTGAAAGGAAGACTCGGCCCTGGTACGAAGGGCAACGAAGGAACAGGAGTGGGTTTTTAGTCAGTAAAAGTCTGACACTATCTCCCGCCCCGCCCAAGGGCGGGGGATGTCATAAGATGATTTTCCCACCGAAAAAAAAAAAAAAAAAAAACCATTGTGCGGACACGGTGGAGGTGTGCTCCGCTTTGGTAAGAGCACCGCCATGTCTTTAGTACATTATAAATATACAAAGATACTGCTTATTGGTTAAGAAACTTCCATCATGAAGGATCAGTGCAAGTTCACTCGAATAAAATACAGATTACTTAAAAATAATTGGATTTAATCTGTACAGTTCGACCGCAGAGTATCAGGTCACTCAATTCAAATGTGGCCGGTAAGTTTTACTAGTTGTCAAATTGATGTCCACAGACATTAAAAGTGACAATGTACAGTCAAAGGTCAAAAGCGCAGTCCACCTTACCAATGCTAAAATGTCTAAAACTTCTTTGTAGAAGAGGGTCAACGGTTTATGACTGATTTAATTGGTAACATAGAATCTAAAGTATTGAATAAACTAGTTGTGGACTATTGAACTTCTACAACAAAGAAATTTTAGACACTAGCATTGGTAAATTGCAACTGCACTTTTGATCCCTGACTGTACGTCACAAACAATCGATTCAACTGTTATGAACATGAGAAATAAATCGACTAAATATTATTAAGCTAACAATCAGGCCTACCAAAAGAGAGATTAAAAAATGTAGACAATAATAATGTGTAAAATAACTTTTGGGTTTTCATACTATTATTGCCTACATTTTTACAGAGACATTGCGAAGGGACGAATAATTAATTTTTTAAACTGTCTCGTACGGGTGACCATAGTACTCAGAGACGGATAACTCGGTTCCATAGTAGGTAATCCCCAGCGCTCGATTTCTAGTCGCTGCCAGCGTGGCGATTCCGTTGTCTATGAACTACAATATACCTACCGAAATACAATTGATACAAAAGGAACAAAGTTTGTAGACAATAAAAAATACATCTATCTGAGGCTGACTGTACGTAATGCGTACTTGTTTTTTCAACTGATTCTGTTTAAGTTCAAAGGGATAGAAATATTATTTAGAAGTAATATTGAGGGTCTCGGTGTTAAGTGGGTTATATTTTTGTGGAATCAAATATAAAAATATTTAACATATGGTTCTAAGTAAATGAGCTGAATAATGCGCGGCTATTTTACTCAAAAATTGGCAGCAAATCTTATTCATAGAAGTTTAGATTTTAGTTCATCATCATTATTATTTCATTCGAAAGACGTGATGGACATAGAACTCCACCAAGTGTCGCCACAATGACCGTTCCTGTGCGTCTCCCATCATCGGATTCAGATAGATAGATACAGCGACCCTAATCAGGTCATCGGTCCACCTTATGGGAGGCCTGGAACCAAGGTTACCGACATAGCACGAAGAATCGCCAAACTTAAGTGGTAATGGGCAGGGCACATTGCATGCAGAACTGATGGCCGTTGGAGCCGAAAGGTTCTAGTGTGTCGACCGCGTACTGGAAGACGCAGCGTTGGAGATTTTATTTACATATAAATAATTGTTTGGCTATAATAAAAGAGGCCGATCTGAGATATTATAATTCCATACAACCGCTCTTACGTGAGTATGATATTATTACGCATCTTTCTATAAATATTTTGGAAACACAGATGTCTTGTGGATATTATCTAGGCTTCTATTGAAATTAAAACATAAATTTGTAGAAAATTGATCCAGTAACAAACATCCGTAAATCAGCTATTTTGCATGAACTTTGAACTTTCATATTGTATTCATAAATTTAAAAAGTAAAGAAAATGTAATTATAGAAACTATGCACATTTAATCAAAATTCTGGATGACGAAAATGATTTTCAAATATTTTTAAGGTTTTTATAAAAAAGTTAAAAAGTTTTGTGAAATATTCAAGTGAGTGACGAAATTATCGAAAGCCAGTTTAGCCTTCAGGCATTATCTCTCTTTTTCGCGTTACCTATTTATCAAACATTGCGATGGATGAAACGACAAGCTTTTAAATCATGCTCACATTGATAGACGGCTCGATAATGGCCTTCTTAAAACATTGATGTCAAACAAATTTCAAAAACTGTCAGAGTTTAAGTTGACAATACAACGTTTATTTTTTTATTTAAACTAGTTTTATTGCTGAGCCTAGACTTTGACCTTTTTGACCCTGTTTTTTTCCACTTTTATTTATTTTTTACATTCTCAGGCTAATTTGACTATTGCCTTATTCCCTTTACAAAAGAGGACTCCTGAGTCCCAGCAGTGAGAACATTATACGAGTGATTTTGTTTTTTTTTTATTAGCTTTTATTGTGTCCCAATGGACAACGGCTTCCCCCTTCTCCTTCCTAACCTAGAGAGGTTAGAAAGGAGAAGAAGAGAGGGGGAAGAGATTGCCCAAGACCGATGTCTTGGGCAATCCCTGGCCATGTTGATTTTGATCGTCACACGACCTTCGCCTATGCGGCCAACCTCGACGATGTCGTCCTTTTTCAGGCATCTAGCTAGAGTGTTACGATCTACGTGCATCTGTCTGAGTGCAATTATGTGACGCAAGCCCACACCTACTTCAGCCTAGTTGTTTTTCCCCTACATCTGCTTCTTGAGTTATGGAGTGCACGGTGGTGTTTCTAACGCGATCTAACCTCTTAATACCTGTTACGCTGTGCTAATAGAATTCAGCCAAATCGAAGCCCGAGGCCCCAGGATGAAGGCAAAGAATGAACAGGAGTGGGTTTTTAGTCAGTAAAAGTCTGACACTATCTCTCGCTCCGCCCAAGAGCGTGATTTGTCAATAGATAATTTTCCCACCTAAAAAAACAACAAATCATGAGATTGGCCCTTTTTAGGGTTCCGTACTCAAAGAGAAAAACGGGACCCTATTACTAAGACTTCACTGTCTGTCTGTATGTCACCAGGTTGAATCTCATGAACCGCAGTGATGGCTAGAAAGTTAAAATTTTCACAGATGAGTTATTTCTGTTGACGCTATAACAACAAAAACTAAAAAAAGGTTATAATATAGTATCCAATTTTATATAAAACCCTTTTGTACGGACAAATCTTGACAATTTTAATATACTAGTAAATGCCAATGTAAATGTAATGTTCTTGAAGTAAATGCTATGGGTTTAAGTTTGTAGAACTTACTGATGCAATTTTACTTAACTAGAATCTCTAATGAAAGCTGCTACTCTTAATTAAGCAGAACTGTTTCCACAACTCATATAGACGAAGAGTCAAATAAGAAGAAACAACTGTTTCTTAGTATCTACCTTTATTAAATTTAAAGCGGTATTTGTATACCTGTCTTTATACTAAGTTTTATTTACTACAAATAGAAATACTTTATAATAAGTTTTATTTACGACGAGCAGTGGGTAGCTCGCCGTCCGGCAATCCGGTGAGGACCGAGCCCCAGTCGTCAACGGCGCTTAGAGTGTTCCAGGGACACCTCAAAGAGATGTCAGTCGATGCACACTAAGATCCGGAATTTTTTAAAGATACCGACAGGACACAGGTTTTTTTTTTTTAGTTGGGAAAATCATCTTATGACAAATCCCGCTCTTGGGCGGAGCGAGAGATAGTGTCAGACTTTTACTGACTAAAAACCCACTCCTGTTCCTTCGTTGCCTTCGTCCCAGGGTCCGGGTTTCGTTTTCACACTACCCATGGCCCCAGTAGGCTTCGACCCTGCTGGGCCCCCACAATTGCTGACATCTCCCTGAGGCGCGCGTGGAACAATACGCGCCGTCGACGACTTGGGCTTGGTCCGGACGGTTACCGGACGGTCGGACGGCGGGCCACCCATTGCCCGCCGTCCGCAAGCCCACGCCTACGGTGGCCGGAAATCGGGATCGGAATCCCGGCGGCGTTGGGGCGTGAGGACCGTTGCCGTTGCCTCACGCGATCGGCCGCCTTCTTTGCTAGCATCACTGCTTCGCAGAAGGAGGCGACCGCCTGCCACTCCTCCTCGCTCCGGACCATGGCCTGTACCAAGGCCCGGCGCGAGAGATCGCCGCCGCCGATCGCCCCCACGAGGACACGGCGTTGCTCTTCCCAAGCGGGGCACACCTCCTCCACACAGGTGGGTTTTAGTCAGTAAATATCTGACACGCCCTCTCGATCCAGCCTAGATCGAGAGATATCATTAGATGACTTACCACCTCAAAAGAAAGGTATATAAACACGTCGTAATTATGACTTGGCATTACACTGAAAACTTTATATGATGACTTCTAATGTAACTATTATAATTTATAACTATAAATAAATCATACTGTATATTCAATTACATAGGTGATTTATTACAGTTTCAAAGTCAAAGGTGTAATATTTTTGCGTAGTGAAGACTTATTGCGCCTAAGCTAAATTAACGTGTTGTAAAACTATTTTAAATAATGCACCTGGGTATATAATTTTGTTAAAATAATTATGGTTTTAAATAATCTTTTTGGCTTGACTTTGTTTTAAGTAATAATTAAAATAATAGTTTATTTGCATCAAGTTTTACAATTTACATTAAACACATGGTAGTACATACAGCTTAAAGTAAATATACAATGATGTGGTGACATCAGCATCACTAAGTTGCCAAGACAACTTGTGTTAAAGATGCTGGGCCAACCCTTTATTGGATTCGCCTCCTTCTGCGAAGTAGTAATGCTAGCAAAGGAGGCGGCCGATCGCGTGAGGCAACGGTCCTCACGCCCCAACCGCCGCCGGGATTTTGATCCCAATTTCCGGCCACAGTAGGCGTGGGCTTGCGGACGGTGAGCAATGGGTAGTTCGCCGTCCGACCGACCGGTAACCGTCCGGACCGAGCTCAAGTCGTCGACGGCGCGTACTGTTTCACGCGCGCCTCAAGGAGATGTCATGGCCCTTCAGGGTCGAAGCCTACTGGGGCCAAGGGTCTGATTCTGAAAGGAAGACTCGGTCCTGGTACGAAAGGCAACAAAGGAACAGGAGTGGGTTTTTAGTCAGTAAAAACTGACACTATCACCCGCTCCGCCCAGAGCGGGGGATGTCATAAGATGATTATCCCACTGAAAAAAAAAAACTGGATGTTTCTTATTGGCATTTAGGTAAGTACATCCATGAGATGCTATTTTGTATTTATACAACTGCTTCATTATATGGCATAGGTAAACGGACAAAAAAACTATTTAAAAAGGAAAGTATTAACTATGTGGGTTGTATAAATCACTAACATCTAATTTTAGGTGAAATATGTCGACAAATGTAATAGTTGGACATAGGGCTCCCCCAAGTTACACCACATCTACCAACCCTGCGCTAATAAATTTTACAATTAGTTTTGTTGTAACAATACACAAGTATGTACATCATCTCATCTTCCTTTCCCTTGTCTTATTTTATTCTAACACCCTTAGAGACGCGTCCAAGGAGATGTTATAACTAACACTTAAAATACATAATTATGATGATAATAAACTAATATTCACATGACTATCATACAACGCCGTCTAGTCCCAAGCTAAGCAGAGCTTATGGGTACTATGTTACGTTATGGGTACTAGACAAATGATAAACATACTTAAATATTTCTAAATACATACATATTATAGATAAATTACACCTAGACACAGAACAAATGATTGTGCTCATCACACAAACATTTGTCCTGGGTGGGAATCGAACCTACGTCCTCCAGCATAGTAGTCAGGGTCACTAACCACAAGACCAGGCCAGTCAAAATTACGTTTATAAATTATGAGCCCAGACCTTTTTCAATAATTATTTGAGCCGCTTTTAGACATTTTGGTAGGTGTTGGCCAAATATATCCTCCGATAGCGCTATATTATTAATAACGCGTATAGCTCGTGACAAGGGGGGGAGGTTAGCCCTAGCAGATGGTACGTCTTGATTATACAAGTGGGTCTTCTCATTAAATTATACAAGCATCAACGATTTTCCGAGCAGAACCCATAAATAAAACGCCGAAACAAGTAAAATATGTTTAACTATATAAACAGATTTTTTTATATACTATACTACGATTCAAAACAAAAACGTATTACATAAATACGGCCCAATTCCGGGTGCAAAACAAACGTTCCATACAATTGACACAACGTACTTTTACGTACTAAACCAATCGTAAAATGTTTATTTCTGTCGCTTGTTAGGGGTCCCATGTGTAAGAGTTTCTCACGGTTTTTTCCTGCCTACATGGTAACAGGCGTTTTAATACGGAATTGTGAGTCGCCCAGCGCTTTGATGTTTGATGTCATAAAATACGAGTTCAACGTATATCTGCGTTTGTTTTTGCGTTTCGTGTTAGAGATTTTCAGACGAGTGATAACAGCGCCATCTGAGTTAGTGGATTGTACAAGTATTCTTGAAAATATATAATAATAATAATAATAATCCAAAACTATCACATAACGCCATCTAGTCCCAAGCTAAGCAAAGCTTGTGTTACGAGTACTAGACAACTGTTCACAAACATACTTATATATTTTTAAATACATACATATTATAGATAAATTACACCCAGACACAGAACAAATGATCATGCTCATCACATAAACATTTGTCCTGGGTGAGAATCGAATCCACGACCTCCAGCATAGCAGTCAGGGCCACTAACCACTAGACCAACAGGCCAGTCAATGGATAGATCCATTTTAAATTTTAGAACTGAGAACGACCCGCTTTGTGGTGGAAAGATCCATCGACATCTCAACGACCAAAGCATTCCACGTCAGATCTCGATTCCTTTCAAGATAGCTTATATTGGCTATCGTTTAGTTTTGAACAGCAGAAGTCTGACATAATTATGTTGGAATCCAATTGTTTGGATAGGGTTTTAAATTGATCTGTCACTTGTTGCCGTGTGTGACAGCTGTCAATTTAAGATTAGCAATGACTGTTGTCTTTTATTACTAGATGGCGTTAGTTTTGGTATATTTGCAATCCATTTCTTTTTTTCAAATAACGATTTTACATTTAAAGTGGAGCATTATGTAGTTCTTGAACTTTATGTGCAATTTAAATAAATGTTTCACATATTTTATTACTCATCGCATCTTAATCGCAGTCAAGCACTAGTATATATCAAATTTAAAAAGAATATATGTATTTTTGTAAGGATTGTTCTAGTTTACACATGTACTAATATTAATAAATAGTTAACTGTTTCTGCCGAGGTTGCGCTATATACAGTCTGGGTATTGGTTTCTTGTGCTACGCACGTGGCTCTGGCAGTCAGTTGTCAATGACGAGGAAGGCAAGTCAAGGAAATAAAAAGTGATTTGTGTGAAAAACGTAAGTAATGTTGAAGTATCCTTGTAACACATAGCCCTATGCTTTGCATGAAAATGGTGAGTATATTTGAGGTCCTGAATGAGGATGGGACAATCTATTCAAAATCAATTTTTTTTATTTTCATAGAGACCTACAAAGGGGATGTCTAAAACGTCAGAAGCTGAACCACGGTTCCAATTAGTCGTTTCCTAATGAGAAGAACTGGGAAGAAATACAATGGTTACTAGACAAGAACATACAAGAACAGATCTTCAATAAATAATAATAAATCTCACCTGACATTATTTTTCTCAGGTATTTAAGTTACACTATTACGTCGTAAATTGAGTTACAAGTATACAGGGTATTATTGTTTTGATTAATTGTACAACTAATCCAAATCTACGGACTGTTTTTTTTTTTAAATTTATTTAAACTAATGCTGGACTGAGATCCCGCCTGATGGTAAGCAGTGATGCAATCGTTATTGGTGAGGTGGACTATTTTATTAAGAGCCTATTCACTCTAGCTTTGAAGATGCCTAAATTACAATCTACGTACATACTCATACCAAGAGACCCAATGACAGAAACCCCAGCAGTTCATTTATGAGTTGGCATAAAATATACATTCCCAGTTATCTAGGGAGTTGAATCTCAACGAAACAAATGACAGTGTCAACATGGCGACTCCCGTTCATTTTGTGTTGTGCACCTTTTATTTTTCATTGCATCCCGCCACCGAGCGGCGGAGGGTAGCGGAAAGCTGAGGCCACGAAAATGGAGGTTTAGAAATGGATACTATATTAGCTGCAGGATTGTTCAGAAGAGCTACCGTGGCCTTGGAACACAAAGGAAAATTGGAGGTGGCGAAGGAGATGGCCACAAACGTGAGAAAACGGACATCCTTACGCCCAGCCAGGCCAATGCACGTTTAGCATGGGGACTTTCTGAAGAGGTGACCCGTGGTCCTAGAATGCAAAGAGCAGTTGAAAGTACCCAGATAAGTTTTAGTCAGTAAAAGTCTGACATGCCCTTCAGTTCCATCTTAGAGCTGGAGAAGTCATTGGATGATTTCACACCTCATGAAAAATAAAGGTCAACAACAACATGGTCAGTTTCAACATGTTTTTTTTACACTGTATCTATGTTGTGCTAAATAATAGTACATTTTGATACATGTGCAGAAAGTTTGTTATTGCGACCGAGGCGGAATTCGCACGAGCCGTAGGCGAGTGTGTTGTGGAGCCGAGGACTGCAGTGACAAGTTTGCACGTGTATCAAACGACTTTTTTCAATACACTTACGAAAAAATGAATAAATGGGGGTTGACCGGCGACTCTCGGGGATCGACGCGCGCCCGTCCTGATATGATGAATGTAATAATATTTTGACAGGTAGAGCACGCGCACTTTTCTGCACTAGTGCGGAAAAGTGTGTCTATGGCAGTCTATGGCGTGCCTAAAAGCGGTGGGATAAGAGCGGGCTTTCGAGCAAATGTATTGAAAAATATTTTTCTTTATATACTTTATTTCTTTATGTGGGTTTTAGTTGGTAAAAGTCTGACACTCCCTCTCGCTCCATACAGAGCAGGAGATGTTATTTAATTTGATGATTTTCCACAACAAAATTAATGTTAAACATTAACTTCGACTTTTTGAAAATATTAAATCAAACATTATTACACTATGAAAAGGAGGTAAAATAAAAAATAAATATTTTAAAAATTGCGTAAGCTACTCTATCTGTGTCAACTATCTCTAAGGAAAATTTATATAATTACACATTAAATTATCACCTACGATGATGCTGATTAGATAAATTTCTACTGGCCATTAATGTGACAACTAATCACAATAAAAGTGTGGAGGGAGGTTTGGTTCTACCAAAAGGCGAAGTCAGATTCTGAATGATGATGATGTTTGTGAATCGCTATAAAAAAGCCCCAGATCTTTACGTGGTTGTGCACGTATAGTCCAACTATTGTGCCTGGGCCGAGTTCAAGAAATCAGAAATCAGAAACGTTAATTTCAAATAGACCAATTACAGGCACTTTGGAATTGTAAAAATGACCGTCAGTCAAAAAAAAAAACAAGTGAAGCTAAATTGCAAGTTCCAAAGTATAGACCTCTATGGAGAAGAATCTACAAGAAACTCCAAGTCATCGACGGCGCATAGTATTCTACGTGCCTCAAAGATATGTCAACAAAACCGTAGGGGCCAGTAGGGTTGTAGCCCCCAGTGGGCTCCAGGCCATGGGTTGAATTCTGAAAGAAAAACCCATGCCTAGAAGGCAAGGGCAACTGAAGGAACATAGTTGTGTTTTTTTTTTCAGTAAAAATCTAATCTCCCGCCCCGCTCTAATGCGGGAAAACTCATTTGATGATTTCCCACTTAAAAAAAAAACTATGACTATTGACCCTGAAAACCCATTTTTTTAAATAAAATATAATCTATGTATACCCCTAATTTTAATTAGTACAAAAAATGGGGCTCTATCCATACCTGCTACTGATCATATTTTTGAAGTCAAAAGTAAAAAAAAAAGAAATCCCAAAATTGTCCACGGAAATTGATCACAATTGGTAAATTCATAATAGAATCAATAATTCTTAACAATTACTACTAGAAAATACTACGCGCAGTGTTTTCCCATTTTGATCGTGATTTACTCATTCATAATTCATAGCCTGTACAATATTTCCATAAATTGAGTGACATTTTGGGATATAAACAAACGCTAATAATAACTTTGCTGTTTATGAATATTATTTTTTGAGACTATACTTAAATAATAGGAAGACCTTTTCTATTAAGCCCTTTAAGTATTTGTGGTGTATATAAAAGAAAGTCGTGTTAGTTAAACTATTTATAACTCAAGAACGGCTGAACCGATTTGGCTGAAAATTTATGGGTAGTAGCTTAGAACCAGGAGACGGACATATGATTTTTATCGAGTAGAGTAGAGTAGGATAAATTAGGGTAGAGTAGGGTAGAGTAGTGTAGAGTAGGGTAGAGTAGGGTAGAGTAGGGTAGAGTAGGGTAGAGTAGGGTAGAGTAGGGTAGAGTAGGGTAGAGTAGGGTAGAGTGGGGTAGAGTAGGGTAGAGTAGGGTAGGGTAGAGTTAGGTAGAGTAGAATATAGTAGTCAGATGAAGGGAGTGAAGCCGCGGGCAAAAGCTAGTCTTTAAATATATCTAAGAGTAGGTACCTAACGCAACTACTTTATAGATTCCTATTTCATTTTATTTATGTTCTTGTTTGGATCTGTAAGGACGATTATTTATCTAAAAATACGATGACTATTTCCATATCTTACGAATATATGATGCAAAGTGATCTACTAAATAATTCAGAATAGGTACTCTTTGGTCTATGCGAAATAGAACGGAAAGGAATTTGGTTCTGGGCCAATAGATTTTTTTTTGTAATATCTTTTATTTATAAGGATTTATTTTTCAATAGAAATCAAAGGTCACACATAAAAAATTGCTGAAAACAGCCTCGAAGGTAGCCTTGGACTTTACTACTTTAAAACCAAATCAAAAACGGAGCGCCCAATAATTCCAACAATAACAAAAGCATAAATTCCGTCTCTCTCATAGCCCCATCCAAAGAAATGGCCGTCGCGTTGACGATACTCGTTCCCGGGGCAATGATAAGCGAAATAAATGAGATATCTCCGTGCCGGGACAACGTCGATACCGGCCAGAATGAATTCCTTCTCGCGAGTAATTGTATGCTGACGTTGTAGGGGTACTACAGTAATTTCACTCGGGTAAAATGTCAAACTTAAAAATGTAATATTAAGAGAAAATCAAGAGAGACTAGAAGAGAATGACATTCAATGAGATGTAATGATCAGCTGTAAGAATGTTTAAGAACGTCACCGTGGTTCTGAAATGCAAAGGACCTTTTAGTCAGTAAAAACTGACAAGCTCACCTACAGCAGAACAAGTTTTTAGAAGATTTCTGACCTCAAAGAAGAAAAAAGTGCTGTAACGATTTTTAAAATGACCATAATGTATAGGATTTACCACCGCTGCTCAAATATCACGTGGTCCATCACTTTCTTTTGTAATAAAGTGATGGTCTACGGGAATCGGGAATTGAACTACTTACACAG
This sequence comes from Mythimna pallens, assembly GCA_961205895.1. NCBI lineage: Eukaryota > Metazoa > Arthropoda > Insecta > Lepidoptera > Noctuidae > Mythimna > Mythimna pallens. Next base: position 22,128,355 of record OY540828.1, on the reverse strand, counting down.
GTAAGTTTGTATGGAACCCTCTGTGCGCGAGTCCGACTTGTTTATTTTATTTTATTTATCGTTTATTTCGGGCATATTAACCCATAGCAATCTTATAGACTTAAATAAAATTAAAATTAAAATTGTCATAACATAATGAATTAATTAAATTAAAATAGATTAAATAAATTATTGAAATATTGATAAAATTATTGAATTACATTAAATAAATAAGTTAATAATATTATTGTAAATTATTATCATTATCATTACCATAATTAGCATTAATAAATCAATAATATTAATAACGCCTAAGCAGGTACACACTATAACTTGTATTTACCCAGTTTTTTTATTTATATAAAACCAGAATTAATAATGTTATTGACAAAAGCGAATTTATCAAATCAATTCAAGGAAAGTCTTATTTAAAGATGTGAATCTTTCAGCTGATGATCGTATGTAGATTATTTCAAGTCAAGGAATAATTTAGAAAAGAAATCGTGAACCCATCAATATGACCAATATGGTTCAATATGCTGGTCAGAGTGAAAATTCTCTCCAGAAAACATATTGTGAGAGCGATGAGTGGCTAATGAGCAATAAACAAACTATTGCAACCCACGCAATTGTTTTTTTTTTCTCTTTATTTTGTATTAGGGAATTTTATACAAATGTACATGTCAGTCCCATCGGACATTATAATAGTAAATACCTTACCTATATAGTAAAACGTAACAAATCAAACTTAATTAAGCTATAAGCAGCCTCTGAGTTAGGTGTCGACAAAATGTGATGAAAAATTCCAACATCGTATATGGATATGCATCGTTTGTACCTAGCTCACAACGCAACTGATTTATTATGATGTAAGCTTTAGGTATTCAATTCACACTGAGCCGTGAGACAATTTCTAGACCACTGGTCTTACACAATTCGTGGTTGTCCACACGGCTACCAACAGAGAAGGGGCCCATGCGGTTGGGACTTTTATCTGCTCGGCTCGTGTGAACTAAGCCACTCTGTCAAATTGGTGTGACGTCATCACCGCTTCATCTCGTTGTTAAGCTGGTTTTCGTAATATTGACTTTGCCGATATATTTAAGTTATAATTTGGAGAAAAAAATGGTAAGTACACATTTCGGCAATCTCTCGCGCCGGGCCTTGGTACAGGCCATGGTCTGGAGCGAGGAGGAGTGGCAGGCGGTCGCCTCCTTCTGCGAAGCAGTAATGCTAGCAAAGGAGGCGGCCGATCGCGTGAGGCAACGGCAACGATCCTCATGCCCCAACCGCCGCCGGGATTCCGATCCCGATTTCCGGCCACCGTAGGCGCGGGCTTGCGGACGGTGGGCAATGGGTGGCCCGCCGTCGTACCGTCCGGACCAAGCCCAAGTCGTCGACGGCGCGTATTGTTCCACGCGCGCTTCAGGAAGATGTCAGCAAATCGTAGGGGCCCAGCAGGGTCGAAGCCTACTGGGGCCATGGGCAGTGTGAAAACGAAACCCGGACCCTGGGACGAAGGCAACGGAGGAACAGGAGTGGGTGTTTAGTCAGTAAAAGTCTGACACTATCTCCCGCTCCACCCAAAAGCAGGATTTGTCATAAGATGATTTTCCCAAGTTAAAAAAAAAAAAAAATACACACTCATTTCGTGTGGTAAATTCGATTGTGTCGTCATTATTTATCACGAATTGACCGGACTAAATTCTAAATGAAATTAATAAGTATTCATCGTAGAAAATTATCTTTTTATCACGCACGTAATAAGTCCTAAACTGCACATGCAACAGCAATCTGTTGTCTTCAATCAAACTATGAAATGAGCTATATCTTAAGGTACCATGAAGGCACACCAAGAGGGGGAGGTCCTTGAGTATCTTAGCATATTGCGTGCAAGTATAATAAAGAAAGAAAGAAAGATAGAAAAAAAAACATGTTTATTTGGCACATAACTTAAACATAAAAAAAATGTACAAAAATAAAATAAAAACAACAAAAATGTGTCTCATGGCTGTGCTAAATAGGTCTATAAACGTCAGTTGGTACCCTATTCCATTTGTAGCACCAATCGGATTCTCTGCTAGTTAGCTTCGATCCCTCATATGTCTTCCAAAGGTAATTCTCTAGTCGCCATGTAAGGGATTTCCTATGATTAAAATTCGGTAGAAGAACTGGGAAGCCTCTATCTTGAATTGGAAACAGTAAGAATAAAATTATTAAAGACAATTTTCCCCGTTTATCCAACAAAAATCTCTTTGATAAGTGCGGGGCCAAAAATAAGTACTAGTTCTTCAGAACTATTTTTCCACGTGCTTCACGTATCCATAATGTAGTCCATGTGCTGGTTTTCCGTTTTCCTTAATTCACTTAACTCACAGAAAAAATACTGTATTTACTCACGACACGTTCGGTTTTATTAACGAGTGAAAGCAATAATATTTTCTTATAATATCTATAGACTGTATATGGATGGAGAAGGAGAGGGCGACCAAAGAAAAGATGGATGGATTATGTGAGATGTGATATGAAAGAAAAAGGAGTTAGTGATAGCGTGACGGGTGACAGGACAGAATGGAAGAAAAAAACGTGTTGCACCGACCCCTAATAAAACGGGATAAGGGCAGGAAGATGATGATGGATTCTTTGACTTTGTAGCTTATCAATTCAAGTGCGACGCATATTGAAAGTTGCAGCAGCTTTACTTAAGGAATCTGCTGAATGCGAGTCTTTAGCATCGACGCTGAATTGTTCGCTTCTGGGTTTTCTACCGCCATCTGCATGCAAGCCCGTTTCATCATTTATGATGATCTATAGGCTGTATTAGAGGAAGTTTGAAAGCGACAGACTGAAAAGTTGAAGGAGAATCGTTTGTCTTGGTATGATCATGTAAAGAGGAAGGATGAAACGCATGTTACTAAAAGAGTTATAAGTTTACATGTGGATGGATGGAGAGGGAGAGAAAGGCCAAAGAAAAGATGGATAGGTTGTGTGAAGAGTGATATGAAAGGAAAGGACGTTTGTCACAATAAGGGTCGCCGCACACGGGCCACCAGCCACAACCACAAAACGCCGCCACCGGCGCATATCCTATAGTTCTCATACATTTTATATGGATTTCGCCGTACACGGTTGACGCCGGTGGCCGCCACACGCCACAAATCGCTGCTGCCCGCTTCTTGTGGCCCGCACTGGCCACTAAACGCCGATACAAAACGCCGTCACACGCCACTCGCGCATTTAAACATTCTTTGTCAGAGTCCATTATGATACTACGCGTATGGGTTAAAAAAGTAGCAGCCTCCAGTCACAATTGGCTGTTGCGTGCTTCAGCTTCCGTTGTGGATGCTTCGGGCTTCCCTCTACTACTTTCAGTGCCAACTCACAGCAGTTCTGAATCTTTTGGGTTTCTAAGTACCAACTAGTTGGACTAACTGATGAAATTATGGATTACTTGAGACATGATAGGACAGGTACTAAGTACCCCCCAGTCTTTAATGCAATAGTCAATAGGATAGGTAGCATCAGGTTTTTTTTTTTTTTTTTTTAAGGTGGGTAATCATCCAAATGACTTCTCGCGATCTGGGTGGAGCGCGAGGGCGTGTCAGACTTTTACTGACTAAAACCACACCTGTATCCTTCAATTACCCTTTGCGTACTAGGACTACGGGTTGCCCTTTCGGAAATTCTCCGCGGTCCTAGCTAGCGGGCATCGGCCCCACTGGGCCCCTACGGTTTGCTGACATCTCTTTGAGGAGCGCGAGGATCACTACGCGCTGTTAACGACTGGGCTCGGTGCGGTTAATTACCGAACAGCCGGACGGCGAGCTACCCAGTGCTCGACGTCCGCAAGCCCGCGTCTACCGTGGCTGGTAGTCGGGGTCGGAATTACGTCGGCTAGGGCGTGAGGACCTTCGTTCCCTCACGCGTGCAGCCTTCTCCTTCGCTAACATTACTGCTTCGCAGAAGGAGGCGACCGCCTGCCATTCCTCCTCGCTCCGGACCATAGCCTGAACCAAGGCCCGACGTGAAAGGTCGCTGCCGCCTATTGCCTCCACGAGGACACGGCGGTGCTCCGCCCAAGCGGGGCACACCTCCACTGTATGCTCCACCGTGTCCTCTGGGTGGTCCGCACAATGATGGCACCCGGGCGTTGCTTCCGCCTGAATCCGATGCAGGAACCTCCCGAACTGACCGAAACCGCCGTGTTGACGCTCCAGCCACTCCTCAAAGAGGGGACTTACCGCCATAATTGTAGCGTGCTCAAGGTAGCATCAGGTGCGACAGTGGTATTCAATGTGTGTGTTTGACATAGGAAGGATTATACAAGTTTCACCTAAAAACTACCAACCATCTACTAACCACAACGACCTCCACCCATCATCCTCTATCCACCTAGGATGGCGGTTGCAGTTGGTAATCCAATTACCAACCTACCAACTAATCAGCCACCAATCAATAACAAAAATCAATCACCAACCAACCAACCACCAACTGTGGTTGGTGGTTGGCCAATCACCAACCATGTACCAATAACCACAAGGTCAAAGTACGCATTGAGGGTACAGCTGCTGGAGTCGCACCGTAACGTCAATATCAAGGCGTTCGTGGTGCGAGTCCCGAACACTTTTCTGCCCCTCATGTTGAAAGAAGACTTTTGGCCGTCGGGCGTGGTGTTCCGTCGCTTCCGCGGACAAGTGCCTAAGAACAGCACAAAGTGAACAAGTGCAGTGTGAAGTGTTACTAATATACTCGTAAGTCTTATTTATTAACAATAAATTGTATTTAATTTACTTTATATATGTTAGTCTGTAAGTTATTTATCTATGGGCCAAGATGCCGGAAAATAAATGATTTATTAATATTATTAATAACCAACCAACCAACTGTCAACAATCTACCAACCTACAAATTTTAAATGTGATTATTATAATAACATGAGACTGAAGACACTACATCAGTTCACGAAGCTACTTCTAGTTTTCTGCACATTGTCTGTCGTTGTGCGGAATTTTGTTTAAAACACAGATTTACGACTACATTGTTTTGAAGACTGTCTGCATTACTTTATTCATGAAACGATGAGACAAACAGATAGCTGTTTTTATTATTATTGTATGTAGAACAATGCAGGTTTTATGACGTTGATGATTAGCTCGTTCAATCGATGAGTGTAGGATGTCTTTTGGTGAAGCGTGAAATGATAATTGATATTTATTTTGTAAATAGGTTTAAAAAACACTTTTACCCGTCAATTTTTTTTTTCGTCATTTTAAACAAGATGAGGCCGGTGTTTCCTAGCTGACTACCCTGAGAAGAAACACCGAAAGAAACTCAAGGGTCAAAGTCTCTTTTAAAGTCCATACATTAAATATGTAATGGTCAAATCACAAAAGAACCATGCAGATTTATTTGAGATAGTCTTTTAAAGAAAGAACCATATAGATTTGAGTGAGCCTGTCTAGGCAGTGCAAGCATTTGAAGTGTTTCGAAGATCGTATCTTCGAAAAATGGCTGGAAATTCTAAAACTACTGCGAGTTTTACGAAATAACTATCGCGGCTGTGGAACGCAAAGAGCTACTGAAGGAACATGACTGAGTATAAGTCAGTAAAAATCTGGCACTCCCCGCTCTCGCAATCTCGCTCAATTCCCTCGCCCAGAGCGAGAGAATTTATTTATAAATTTTCCACAAAAAAAAAAAAAAAAAACAGAAATGCAGAGGTAGGAAGTGTTCTGATGAACGAGTTTCCACAATAAGGATTCATCATCATCACCCTTTCGGTGCGGGCATGCTCAGCGCATTCTGTATTTTTGTTCTTTTTTACTTTGTGTCTGTCCCGAATAAAAGTACTTCTATTCTATTCTGTCATCATCATTTCAGCCGAAAGACGTCCACTGTTGGCACATAGGCCTCGCTAAGTGTCGCCACAACGAACGGTCCTGTGCGTCTCGCGTCCATCGCATTCCCGTGACTCTACCCGGTCCTCGGTCTTTCGGCCCCCTCGACCATCAGTTCTACAAGCAATGTGCCCTGCCCACTGCCACTTAAGTTTGGCGATTCTTCCATCGATATTGGTGACATTGGTTCCCTTGATCTTCATTCCTGATGCGATCATGCAAGGAAACTCCGAGCATAGCTCTCACCAGGTCATCAGTCCACCTTGTGGGAGGCCTTCCAACGCTGCGTTTTCCGGTTACATTAAGGATAAATCATAATTTATCTAACTACCTACATTATATTAAACTCAAGGCTCTCTCAAATCGGAAAGACCTTGATTGCTAGAACTATCAGCATAACAACGTGTGAAAAGAAAATACCTACGTATCAGATCAGACAAGGAGTTACCTAATTATATAAGTAATTTAATCATTTTTCTGTTAATCCGTACGTACCTACACAATAACACTGATTTGATATGGATTAGGCAGGTAGATTTAACAGCTTAGAATAATAAGTAGACTATGGACAACGTCATCAACTCTGTTCAAAGATATTTAACCATGAGAGGGAACCCAATTGATGCAGTTATCTATACCACCTGATCAGTCTACTAGTGGTCGAAAGAGCATTGAGGTTTTATTCCTGGTTTGAGGACAGTATTAGATATTAGCCGCACATATAATGCGCCAAAAGCTCAGGCCAGTTGCAAACATTTTCATAACAAAACATGCTCATGAATTCTTCTAAGAAGTAATCACACTTCTTCATTCATTAAGATCATTTAAAAGAAAAACTGCTAATCGTTAGACAGGTTGTCTTTAAAATTGACGCATAAACGAATACCACGGATCCAGTACATGATTCTGTAGTAGTGGAATTTTTCGTATATATATCTATAACAACCGGACTAGTGCGTTTTGCTTTTATCGAGTTCCCGTTACTCTCATAAGTCCTCGGTTCACCTTGCGAGGCCTTCCAACGCTGCGCCTTTCACCAAAATCTTTCAACCCTATCGACCATCTGTTCTGCGAGCAATGTGCCCACTGCCACATATGTTTGGTGATTCTTCTTTCTAGGCTAGTTACCTCAATTCTCCTGTGGATATTTTCATTTCAAATTCTATCATGCAAGGAAACTTCTAGCTTAGCTCTTTCTTTACCCTTTGGGTGACTTTAAGTCCTCTGATGAGATCCATTGTGAGTGACCACGTTTTGAAGTCATATGTGTCACTGGCATGTTGAACGAGAAAATGTCATGCAGCTTTCCAAAAGCTGCCCAGCCGAGTCTAAATCGACGATTGACCTGTTTCTTGAAGTTAGTCCTACCTAAATTGACCATCTTTTTCAGGTAAATGTAATTGTCTACAAATTTGGGTATAGAGTGATCTGATAGGAGTAGGTACCACATGTGTATTTACCATGATTTCGGTTTTATCCATTTTCATTTTGAGACCCGCACTTTTGGAAGCTCTACTTAGATACTTTTTTATTTCTTTATCTACCTGTTGTTTTTCATTTATGTATCTGTTTGGATATTTACCTTGGTAGGTAGGTACCTACCGAATAAAAATCAAAACTAAATAGAATTTAAATAATCCAAGACAATTGTTTATCGTTTGATTTAATTGATAATGTCCTAATGATTTGGAGATTATAATCGTTGCTAACTAAAATGTTGATGAGTCCTATGATAATTATAGCGACGTATAATAAGTACCCAGGTAAACAGATAATACATTTAATCTAAATGCCTATTGTAAGGGCGGACATACTAATAGCATACAGGGACTTGTGGCTAAATAATACAGCTAAAACTTATTGTCCAAGATCCCAGAGCGATCTGACATATTTTCTTATGGATGAAACCTTGAAGTTCTCAGTAGCGTCTCAGGTACTTTGAATAGTTGTGTGCTTGTGGAGCTCCCCCTTGGGCCCCTGGGCAGTTACCAGATGAGAAAGGGAACTAAAAAAATAGCGTGTTAATAAAAGTTACTTAACTTAATTTTTTATGGTTGATTTTTATATAATGTTTTGTATTACTTTCCATGGACCAAAACTTCAGTCAGACGCTGGCAGCATTCTGGCCAGAATCCAGAAAATATGACACCAGCTTTCACTAACCACCCACAACTGGACTTTTGGAATTTTTGTACTTAATGAACAAACTCAAAAAATACGGGACCAATTTTTTTAATATTTCACCAGTAGCAAGCTTCTTTATCGCTGAGCGACAGGCAAATAATTTCTACTTTCACGCAGGTGAAGCCACTGGCAGAAGCTAGTTTTAAATATGCGTATTTAAAGCCTTGTCTGGCGCCGAATTTATTCAATCAGTTCCTTGATGACTTATTGGCCGACTTGGTGGCAGACAGACAACACACCAGATAGATTACCTGTGTAGATTATTATTATTATCTATAGTGATTTATATTGATTACAATACATTTTTATCAGGAATCAGGTTTTTGGATATGCCGGAGGTCCGGCTGTTACAATGAGCTTTAGCGTATATACCTACTATTTTTTTTTGCTCACAGAATAGATGGTCCATGGGAATGAAAGGTTCTGGACTAGCTACCATGTACTGGAAGAAACAGAGTTGGAAGGCCTCCCACAAGGTGCACTGTTGACTTGGTCACGGTCCCGGAAATCCAATTGATGCGAGACGTACAGGACTAATCGTTGTGTTGACACTTGGAGCTGCCCTATGTCCAAGAGTGGACGTCTTACGGAGAAATGATGATGAAGATTTTTTTTTTCTTTTATCAATGAGGAAAAACTTCAGTAAACCATTTGCTTGCGCTACTGAAACGTCACGATGTTAATCAACGATATGGTTGGCGCAGTGATTGAGCAATTGCATATAGCATAGCATAATCAGCCTTTTAATGTTCCCACTGTTGTGACTCAGGCCTCCTTTCTCTAGGAGAAGGAAAGGGCCGTAATCCACCACGGGGGTCTAGTGCGGAAAAGTGAAGGTCACATGTCTTCGAATTTTTTGTTCTAGGACATGCCGGTTTCCTCACTATGTTTTTCTTCACCGTTTTGAGAGCAGTGGTGATGAAATAAATTACACAAAGTAATGCGCCAGGCTGGGTCTGAACCCGCGACCTAACTCGTAAGTCGGGGCCGTTACCACTCGGCCACCACTGCTCTCAAACATTGAGCACTTGGTTGCTGTGCAACGCGGGGCGATGGTTCGATTCCTGCACGGATTAAATATTTGTATGGTTTAATAATAGTTGTTCTGGATCCGGATGTCTTACGAACGCATCCTCAATACAGGAGAAATTTCAAGTGCGAGGAAAAAGCTCCATTAAAATAAAATATGTTAAATTTTTGCATATCCATAATTACTATCGCTTCTTATTCTTCGAATTTTGATAATATTGACTGGCCTGTTGGTCTAGTGGTTGGTGGCCCTGACTGCTATACCAGAGGTCGTGGATTCGATTCCCACCCAGAACAAATGTTTGCGTGATGAGTACAATCATTTGTTCTGTGTCTGAGTGTAATTTATCTATAATATGTATGTAATTAGAAATATTTAAGTATGTTTATCAGTTGTCTAGTACTCATAACACAAGCTCTACTTAGCTTGGGACTAGACGGCGTTGTGTAATAGTTGTGTGAATATTATTTATATTTTTAATTTTTTTTTCTAGATCCTAATAAAGTTAAATATGGTATACAGGTTTTTTTTTTTTTTTTCGGTGGGAAAATCATCTTATGACATCCCCCGCTCTTGGGCGGGGCGGGAGATAGTGCCAGACTTTTACTGACTAAAAACCCACTCCTGTTCCTTCGTTGCCTTTCGTACCAGGGCCGAGTCTTCCTTTCAGAATCAAACCCTTGGCCCCAGTAGGCTTCGACCCTGCTGGGCCCCTACAGTTGCTGACATCTCCTTGAGGCGCGCGTGGAAAAGCACGCGCCGTTGACTTGGGCCTGGTCCGGACGGTTACCGGACGGTCGGACGGCAAGCCACCCATTGCTCGCCGTCCGCAAGCCCGCGCCTACGGTGGCCGGAAATCGGGATCGGAATCCCGGCGGCGGTTGGGGCGTGAGGACCGCTGCCTCACGCGATCGGCCGCCTCCTTTGCAAGCATTACTGCTTCGCAGAAGGAGGCGACCGCTTGCCACTCTTCCTCGCTTCGGACCATGGCCTGTACCAAGGCCCGGCGCGAGAGATCGCCGCCGCCGATTACCCCCACGAGGACACGGCGTTGCTCTGCCCAAGCGGGGCACACCTCCACCGTATGCTCCACCGTGTCCTCCGGGCGGTCCACACAGTGGCGACACCCGGGCGTCGCTTCCGCACGAATCCGGTGCAGGAACTTCCGTAACTTACCGTGTCCGGTGAGGACCTGCGTCATGCGGTAGGTAATGACGCCGTGTTGCCTTTCCAGCCACTCCTCAAAGAGGGGACTTACCGCCATAATTACGGCGTGCCCAGCACTGGGTTGCGATAGTCGCTATCGCCATTCCACCATGAAAATATGGTAAACAGGTGGATTTTAGTCAGTGAAAGTCTGATGCTCCCTCTTGCTCTACAGGCGGACTAATTTAATAAATTCACGCCTAAAAAAAAGCTGACATAGCCTGTATATGGTTGCAAGTTCCTAATAAATAAAAATAATAATAAAAAGTCCCAGTAATCTGTGGTGTACAACTTTTTACTGTCACTTACGCTAAGTCACTAGGACGAACTAGCTACCTACCTATAACTTTTTAATTTGTTGTATTATCTATATACATATATAAAAGGAGAAACTGACTGACTGACATATCAACGCACAGCCGAAACTACTGGGGCTAGGAACATGAAATTCTGCACAAAACTTCCTTTTATGACGTAGGCGAGCACTAAGAGAGGATTTTCCAAAATTCATCCCATAGGGGGATGAAACGGGGGTCCAATGTTTGTATAGAAAAACCTATTTTCGCGCGGGCAAAGCTGTTGGCAGGAGCTAGTTTAGTAATATAGTGAGTAATTAGTGATTTGATTTAGAACCCAATAGATGCACGCAGCCTTGATACCTCTTATCAGTAATTGATAAACAAGTAGCTGGAATCGTTTTATCGTTACAAAAGAATTTCCGGTGCGTATCTACAAGAAAATTAAATTCTATCTTCGACCTTTGCCTTCACAGAGAATTCCCAGACATCAATTATAATTGAATGAGAGCTTACGTATTTTGATTAAATGATTACATCAGTATCTTTTAGGGCTCCATACCACAAAATAAATAATTATCTTACTCCAACGAAGACCGTATACGAAAAAACAAAATTATTAAATACTAGCACTTTGCCAGCGGCTTCGCTCGCGTGAAAGTAAGTTTCTCCATACAAACTTTGGACACCCGTTTCATCCCCTTAGGGGGTGAATTTTGAAAAATCCTCTCTTAGTGCTCACCTACGTCATAAAAGGAAACCTTGTGCAAAATTTCACGCTCCTAGTCCCCTTAGTTTCGGCTGTGCGTTGATATGTCAGTCAGTCAGTTTCTCCTTTTATATATATAGATTAGACAGCTGTACGTTTATTACACCTAAATTCTTATCAAAGACATAACTTCAAACTCAATACAAACTAACATACAACTAAGGAAAAAAACAATGTCATATAACCTGAGAAATAGATATAAAAACAAACTTGAAGTCATCAGCGTACGCATTAATTACGGTAGGAAGACCATATTATTTGAAGGAGTACATCTGTTCAATGGATTACCGGACGATATTAAAGAGTGCAACAATGTGAATACATTTAAACAGAAGCTAAAGAAATATGTATGTACACTATAATCTGCTAATGCTCTGGAAGAAATTTGTATTGTATCGAATTATTATGTTTATTACTTTGTATCTCATTTTAAGTGGACTGTATTAAATTTCTTTAAACCGAAAAGGAAAAAACGGAACTCATAAAGGATCACTTTGTTTTCTGTCCGTCTGTCTGTCTGTCTGTCTACCTGTCTGTCGGTCAGTCAAGACCCATTATCTCGGAAACGCGTGAAGGTATTGAGTTGAAATCAAAACCATATACTCAAGTTTGCGGTCTCTTGAAGCTGTGAAAAAATCAAATTTCTAAGGTAACGAAAAAAAATGATACAGCCGTTTATGACTCAAAAAACGTATATTTCCACACTCTCGAGGAAATTAAAATTCATAGAGTACTTCCCGTTGACCCAGAATCCTAAAATTTTGCATAAAACAAGGTCTTATAGTACAGGTATAGGAATAAATCTGAAAACTGAAAATTTGTTGTTACGTCATAACAAAAAAAAAAATTGCTATTCAGAATAATCTTCCAGTCTCCATTCGGGAACTGAACTGTTTACATAGGTAAGTTTGTACGGAACCCTCAGGGCGCAAGTCCGACTCGCACTTGCCCAGTTTTTTTTTAATAATATAATCTAGTGCTTTAATACGATCCCACCTGATGGTAAGCAGTGATGCAATCGTTGATGGTGAGGCGAACTAGTTTATCAAGAGCCTATTCACTCATAGAGCCTTAAAGACATGTAAATTATAATCGAATGGAAAGATCGCAGCAGGTGATTCGTTCGATTTCTTCGATGTACGCGATTTAAACGACGAGGTGGAACGCATATTCTGGAACATAGAGGTATTAACAATGTAAGGCCACCTTTACGGCGTACTCGCCGTACGTCGGGTTGGATTCCCGGCCACCGTAAGCGCGGGCTTGTGGACGGCGAGCAATGGGTAGCTCGCCGTCCGATCGTCTGGTAACCATCCGGACCGAGCCCAAGTCGTCGAGCAAACCGTAGGGGTCGTCGACGGCGCGTACTGTTTCACGCGCGCCTCAAGGAGATGTCAGCAACTGTAGGGGCTCATCAGGGTCGAAGCATACTAGGGCCAAGGGTCTGATTCTGAAAGGAAGACTCGGCCCTGGTACGAAAGGCAACGAAGGATCAGGAGTGGGTTTTTAGTCAGTAAAAGTCTGATACTATCTTACGCTCCGCCCAGAGCGGGGGATGTTATAAGATGATTAACCCACCGAAAAAAAAAACGTCGGGTTGTCCGATGGTATTTCTACCATCCACCATGACTTGATTCCCGTGCACACTCTCCAAAAATTTCACAGATCTAGTGGATTTTGCTGTACGATTTTGATCTATGAATGAATTCAAGAATGTTGTGACTTACATGATTTCGTCGTGTATCGCAGTCAAAATAATTAGTTTCACTGACACGACAATTGGCACAACGTTTTGATTACTTATTTTGCTTTGAATTTATATATTGTTTTACTCATATGTATTTAACTTACTTCAGCGTTCAGGAAGCTGCGCGGTATCTTCTCGTCCAATATACCACAGTGCCTCAAGACGAAACTCTATGACCAGTGCGTGTTGCCAGTGATTACATATGGCTCTGAAACGTGGTTGCTTACAATGGGCCTCATCAGAAGTTAAACTTAAAGTTACCCAAAGGGCAATGGAAAGGGCTATGCTCGGAGTTTTCTTGCGTGATCGAATCAGGAATGGGGATATCCGCAGGAGAACCAAGGTCACCGACATAGCACGAAGAATCGCCAAACTTAAGTGGCAATGGGCAGGGCACATTACTCACGGATGGCCGTTGGGGCCGAAAGGTTCTGGAATGGCGACCACGTACCGGAAGACGTAGCGTTGGAAGGCCTCCTACAAGGTGGTCCGACTGACTATGACTTGATAATGGTTGCGGGAGTTCGATGGATGCGAGACGCACAGGACCGTTCATTGTGGCGACACTTGGGGTAGGCCTATGTCCAGCAGTGGACGTCTTTCGGCTGAAATGATGATGATGATTTAATTAACTTATTTACCTACAGAAGGACCATTTTTTTCTTATTAAATATTTTATCCGCCTTGACGAGTATTTGTTATACAAAATGTTAAATCCCCGTCGAGGCGAGCGGAAACTGCTAACAAGATCCTCTAGCTTTACCATTTTATTTTACAGCAGATAAATCCAGTTTTACACACACAAATTACGAGTGATGTAGAAAAGACTGCTATTTCTCCCAAAGTTATGTACATAGATGGCTCGTGTAAATAATAGGTAGTTATAAGTAAATCAGTATCGCTTATAATAAATAATCTCGGAATAAATTTCATTTGTACTAGTAATAAACTAAAAATACAGACTTTCTGAATTTAGAAAAATAACTTTAATCAAAATTAGGATGACGATATTTATCCAAATACAGAAAGTTTGGACTTTAAGTGTATTTAGTAAGACCTCTGAAAATCTGCTATTTTGCACACTTCATAATTTACTCAAAAATTAAAAAGGACAAAAAAGTATAACAATAGAAGCCTTGCAAATTTAACCAAGATTCTAAATGACGACAATTTTTTTCTTCAAAAACTTTTAAGGGTTTAAAAAGACACGTATTTCCTGGAACTAGTTTTCTAAAATATTAGGGTAAATTACGGAATTAACGAATGCTAACAGAGTTTTGAGATGTTATCTCTCTATTTTCACGATGCCTTTTCGTCAAATATCGCGTTGGATTGCGTTAGACATAGTTACAAGCTTTTAAACCATGCTCGATGTTGACGATAGGCGAGTGAAAAAGGACTTAAACCAAGTTCTAATTAGGAACTATTTTTAAGATTGGTCTCAGTATTCAATGTAACTTCATGTCGTTAACTTTTGAAAACGGTACACTAATTATATCCATGGTACAAAAATGAAAAGTTAATGCTTGAGCAGTAGAACTTACCTTCATCTATGGGCGAAAGAATATTCAAGCAATTTTAAGAAACCGTTAAAAAAGGAAAAATGTTTGTGTGATGAGCACGATCATTTGTTCTGTGTCTGGGTGTAATTTATCTACATATGTATGTATTTAGAAATATATAAGTATGTTTATCAGTTGTCTAGTGCCCATAACACAATCTCTGTTTAGCTTGAGACTAGATGGCGTTGTGTGATAGTTGTGGAATATTATATTATATTATATTATTCAAAGATCAGGAAATGGCAGGCCGATGTGAACACCTGCACAAGAAGACAAATTCATCGTCAGCATGCTAAGAAATCGACATCTCATGGCTATTTGGGTCGGGAACAGCCTTCAAGAAATTCAGTACAATAAAGTGAGCTCTGACACGACCCGTTGACAACTTCAGATTGCTCAAAGAACATCTCGAGTTGTCAGACCTTTTTACAGTTTTTTCGAGAACATGTCCATTGGTGAGATGAAAATTAGTCAAGTTTTCCGATTAGCCCAGATTTTGTTTATTTACACACGATGTATGCAAAGATGACCCTATCATGTATGCAAAGAGTATTTAGGCAATCAGGAGAATGGTATCATCAAACGTATGGTAACGTATGAGCTGGGATATCTTGTTTATGCTAAGCCATAAATATATAAAATCGTTTTTAAAGCTGATTTCTGACAGCTTGGGTAAGGTCAACGTAGGCCCCCACCGGGACCCTCCTATTTCTGTCTGTGAAGTTTAAAGTAACCTAACACGAGGGGAATAACGGGATTATCTCCTTGAAACCTTATGAATTTCTGACCTGAAGAATTTAAATAAAATACGCACAATTATTTTGATGTGTCTATTTTTTCGGCACATCGGTATAGAATAGGTTTATTTTGTGTGAAGTAAATACATTTTACTTAAACTTAGTTTTAGGGACAAAAATTATTTTGGTGGACATTTAAATTGTACCCTTTAATTCAAATTAAATAGTGTAAAAATGTCATATGTGTTTTATTTTATTATCTATTCTGTCATCAAAATATAATACAAATTTCAAATTCCTTTTATGCATTTAAGAAACTATCACAAACATTAGCCTTATTTAGCACCTGGAATTTTTGAGGCCTACATTTTATGAAAACGTTTTCTTTTAGAATCAGATTGAAAAAAATCTATTTGGCTACATTTCTGCTAAAATGGTGAATGCCACTTCGTTTTCTTATCTTAAAACTTGGCTTAACCTCTTATCCAAGTTCTAAACTATCCCTGCCTAGAACCATTACAAAAAAGGTACCAGGCTTAAACTCCAGCGATAAGGTCAGTACGTTTGTTGAACAACTTGAAAGTTTTCCGAACTTAATTTCCCTTCGGCTAACTTCGGGGAATCTCGGCTGTAAATCTCATCAATTTGTTGGGTATGACTGTAGGGCGATCGGGCCCGAAGGGAGTGTGGCCAGGCTTCCCTTATTGAATTACGTTTGAATTTGGAACCCTTCGGTTGGCAAGAGATTTTTTTGCTTGTACGTGACCCCTCCCCGATTTAGGTAAAGTATTTATGACCCTTTATTTACGTAGCCTAGAGCCCTAGTTTTTTTTGGTGTGTTTACCCTTTCGATTGAAAAATGACCCCGTTAGGAATATTTTGTTTCGTTAATGGGAAGTATAAAGCCAAGACAAACCTCGATTTAATATTAATGCTCGAGGAATTATCAGTTAGAGTTTCAGACACAACAAAATGTGCAGCATATTTCTAGATAAATAAATAAATAAATAAAATAATAATAAATAATGTTCCACAACTATCACACAACGTCGTCTAGTCCCAAGTTAAGCAGAGCTTGTGTTATGGGTACTAAACAACTGATAAACAAACTTATATATTTCTAAATACATACATATATAGATAAAATACACCCAGACACAGAACAAGTGAACGTGCTCATCACACAAACATTTGTCCTGGGTGGGAATCGAACCCACGACCTCCGGCATAGCAGTCAGGGTCACTAACCACTAGACCACTAGACCAACAGGCCAGTCAATAAATTAGGAATGGCCCAGTGAGACCACCAATTTGGATTTTTCAGTTCATATGTACTTTACTAATTATATTTACGACATTACTGACACCTCGTGCTTCGGAAAGTATGTAAAGCCTTTGGCCCCAGTTGAGAGAGAATTGTCAGAAAGTCTGACCATCCATCTATCAAAGGCGTCGTGTAGCCCAGTAAATGGATTGTGGAGGTTTCACAGGCAGTCACTCTATGTAAAACACGGGTATTTAGCCGCGTCCGGTTAAACTAGAAGCTGATCCTAAGCTAGTTGGTGAAAGGCTAGGGAGATGATATTAGGAATCAATCTTCTTTTTTTTCGGTGGGAAAATCATCCAATGACATCCCCTGCTCTTGGGCGGAGCGAGAGATAGTGTCAGACTTTTACTAAAATTAAAAACACAATCTTGTTCCTTCGTTGCCTTTCATACCAGGGTCGAGTTTTCCTTTCAGAATCAGACACTTGGCCCCAGTAGGCTTCGACCCTGCTGGGCCCCTACAACCGTAGGGCTGACATCTCCTTGAGGCGCAGGTAGAACACTACACCCTGTCGACGACTTGGGCTCGGTCCGGACGGTTACCAGACGGTCAGACAGCGAGCTACCCGTTGCTAGTTTAGGCATCAATCTACGTGCTATTGAGGAAGATTCAGTTCCAAATGTGGTGTCTACATAAAATAAAACGACCAACCAGCCTAAAAACTTCAACAAACCTGTCGATAGCAATTTTATAGTCCCAGCAGAATATAATAGAGAATACCTCTAAGACAATTATTAATAATCACTCCGAAAACGATCTCCCTCAGTTATTATGAGACAAGCGTTTGTCCCCAAAGACTCTCGGCTCCTAACTAATTTAACGAACCCTAAGAAATATCCTTAATTTCATTGGTTCATCTGAAATTCCAATGACTTTGAACTCTGAAATATTGCAAGAAATTAACTAAGTAAATATCGTTGATAATGAAAACGCCCTTTGTTTGTATAGATAATTGGCAACGATAATAAGACATGAAAAGCGAAAATTGAAATAAATTAATGAAATTCCTTGTAATATTCGAAGGTCTGTCGTGAAGCGTTTCGTATCAATTTTACATTTTGGACTCAACTTTAGGGTATTAAAATTTCGTTGAAAGGGTAACTTTTGACTTGTGTACACCAACCTTAAAGGAATCGTCGAGAGGCTACGTCTAAACGTTTCGTTATGATTAATTAACTGCCGTACACGTCGGTTTTGAGAATCCAAGCGCTTAATAACGTTCATATTTAATTTAATGTATTTTTGTATTTTAGATACGTGTAAGCTCTGGGCATACTTTCTACTAAATGTTTAAATTCATTTTACGTCTCCTGATATAATGAAGTTAATTATTCCTAAGGAATGCGAATCTCATTGACATGTTGGGTAGGTACTGAAGATACCCACTGAAATAATTGTGACTTGGGTTTGTTAACTTACAGTGACATAACAGTTTTTTTTAGCACACTAGCGTCTCGTGTTTACAAAATTGGAACTAAAGCCTAATGTCCACGGACGTATCGCTTCATGGACGCGTATTCGTAATTATACACAATTTTTTTTTCGTTGGGAAAATCATCCAACGATATCTTTGGCGGAGCGTGAGGGTGTGTCAGACTTTTACAGTCTAAAAACCCACTCCTGTTCCTTCATTGCCTTTCATACCAGGGCTGAGTCTTCCTTTCAGAAGCGGACCCATGGCCTCAGTAGGCTTCGACCCTGCTGAGCCCCTAAGGTTTGCTGACATCTCCTTGAGGCGCGTGTAGGACAGTACTCGTCGTCAACGACTTGGGCTCGGTCCGGATGGTTACTGAACGATCGGACGCCAAGCTACCCATTGCTCGCCGTCCGCAGTCATTATACACTTGGCGTAAACGTAACGTCATGCCGTCGTGTCGGTTTAGCTCCGTCGAAAGAGTTTCATAGTTTTGTATGTAAGCTGTGAGCAGGCGTACACCAAGCGTATAATGACGAATACGCGTCTATGAATCTACTTAAGTCCGTGGACAGTAGACCTAACTGTTCGATTTGAAATCAACAGTTAAGATTATGTTTATTATTCCAACATATTCCCTTATACTATCTGTTGTGTATATATATATATATATATAATATAAGTCAATAGCTGACAAAGACACTCTTAAGATGACTTACGTGGCTTTATGTCAGTCTATACTAAGTTACTGCATAATATCGTGGGGTATAGCTGGTAAAAGCTGTATCATTACAGCTGAACGTGCACAAAGAGCAATCCTCAAGGTCTCTTACAGATTAGGAATTCGATACCCCACTGATATGTTAAAACGAGAAACGCGATTGCTTACGGTGCGCCAATTGTACATTTTGGCAGTGGTACTAAGATTCCACAAAACTGCAACTATCACAAAAGTAGCTGATCAGCGCATGCTTAGAAAGCCTAAGTTGAACAGAGCTTTCTGCAAACTTAAATTCGGTGAGAAAGCTTTCTCATGACGTATAGGACTATACTTGTAAAGAATAACAAAAGTTAAAAATCTTCCCCCTGACGAAGTTTGGGTGCAAAAAACAGGTTTAAGATTGGCTGCTCGGGCATAGTTATACTGATACGGAAAACCTGCTATCAATTATTAATAAATTAATGAAACCTTTCGTAAACACATACAGACTTACACTCATCATAACTTGTAATATTTTCCTGATAGTCTTTAGCATGGCTTAGTGAAAGGTGCTGAAACTCATACTGGTTACCTACTTATCCCTAAGTTTTATCTATTTTTGTTTAAAGACACTAGATCCTGCGACACAGGGTATCTTAGTGCAGGATCTAATGTCCCATATTAATGTAAAACTATACATAGAAAAATAAAGTGTTATTATTATTATACATAAGTGACTAGTACTAATGCCGTAACCTTCCGGACCGAGCCCAAGTCGTCGACGGCGCGTACTGTTCCACGCGCGCCTCAAGGTGTCAGCAAACCGTAGGGGCCCAGCAGGGTCGAAGCCTACTGGGGCCAAGGGTCTGCTTCTGAAAGGAAGACTCGGCCCTGGTATGAAAGGCAACGAAGGAACAGGTGTGGGTTTTTAGTCAGTAAAAGTCTGACACTATCTCGCGCTCCGCCCAAGAGCGGGGGATGTTATTGGATGATAAATTCCCACCGAAAAACAAAATCTCACTGGTACAAAAAAATTGTTTTAAATATGGTGTTATTTGGTAAGTGCTTCAGCTACTATCTTGTCCGTCTGTAAAAAAAAGGTCAGAGTAAGAAAAATAAAAACCAAGTTTTTCATTACTTAATTAAATTTTCTTAGTTTAGTATCCTAAATTACTATTAATAATATACGTAATAGAAAAAGTACTTAATAATTGAATTGTCAGTGATAACCAACTTTGTCATGAAGAAATGACAAAGGGAAATCCATACCTATTAGTTTCTTGTTAAAGGGCAAAGTTTAAAAAAAATACAGCCACGATTTGTTTTTCTATAGATACTTTCCGACTTGACCACGTTTTACGTCTTGACACGGCCTTAAATTGAGATCACAAAAATATCAATGATTTATGACAATGTACTTATTGTACTCTAATAAATATAGATAATCCATTGGCAGATACGTGTAGATACGCAAGGCTATTAGAAAAAAGGTTACAGACGAGAGAAAAAACACTTTACACCTATAACAATAAAGACTATTATAGTTACAAAATATATACATGTGTTAGCAACAATCAATTATATAGCAGAAAAGCTTGATTGCCACACTAGTTTCTATATAGAATACAATAGTATTTATTCGATACTGGCAGCATAATAGACAACAACACACAAAAAAAAAAGTACAAATTTACAATATGGTCGCGCTGAGCGTGCCCGAACCGAAAGGGTCGCCACCTCAGCAATTGCTGGGTGTCAGACAGACACCCAGTGCTCTTTTTCAGCTGGCACCCCCAGTGATGCACGGATCTAAATATAAAAATCGGAAATAAAATATAACATATAAATAAACCTATATAAATAAATATATCCCTTACATAAACTAAAAATCCTTGACCATAGTCATCATTTAACATCAGCCTACAGCAGTTCTTTGCTTGACTATATATATACGATAAAGCTTTATTTATTCCACACAAACATTATCAACCCAGCTGTTGCCTGCGACTTCGTCCGCGTCAAGTTCGTAAGAATGCGTAAACGCAACTACTAATTCTGTGCTTGTGATTGATGCCGAAAGAATCTTATTCATTTATTTCACTTTCACATAAAACAGTTAAAGGCCAAAACGAAAATTACCATATATAATACAATAGATTTTTTTTTCTTAATTCGCGCTTGACCACTATATCACCTGATGGAAAGCGACGATGCGGTCGACGATGGAGCGCGCTTACTTAGAAGTAACCTATTTACTCTTGACTTAAAGATTCCCGGGTTGTAGCCATCAGGAAACATAGATTCCGGCAAGGAATTCCACTCATTAGATTTTTTTAATAGCCTATTTTGTGTCCTAGTACTGGGTAAAGGCCTTCCCTTTCTCTTTCCAAAACTCTCTGTCTAGGGCGATTTTAGGCCAAGTTTGCCCCGCTAATTTGATCTTATTGTCACACCATATTCGAGCGTGCACCTTATGCTAGCCATACACGATCCAGTTTACCGTCAAGTCTGCAGTTAACTAACGTCATGCATACTTAATCGCTCATACACAAAGTAGACTTGACATGCTTACTGATAGCCACACATCGTCAAGTTTATCAAACCCGCTGCAAAATTGATGGTAACGGTATACTGGATCATGTGTAGTGAACAGGCATTACGTTTGCCGCTCCACGGTCTCCACACAATAATACCTACATGAACCCCTCATCACTTACTCACCTTAATGGCCTTCCGGGCATAACAAATATTTGTACGGCCTACAGATAGTTGTTCCGGGTCTGGGTATCCTGTGTATGTGTGTTACATGTTTGTGAACGCATCCACGACACAGGAGATTGGCGGCAACGATCTCTCGGGCCGGGCCTTGGTACAGGCCATGGTCCGGAGCGTGGAGGAGTGACCATCGGTCACTTTCTACGAAGCAATAATGCTAAAAAAGGAGGCGGCCGCATGCGCGAAGGAACGGCCCTTATGCCCCAGCGGCCGGGATCCCAAACTAGATTTCCAGCCACCGTAGGTGCGGGCTTGCGGACGGCGAGCAATAAGTAGCTCGCCGTCGGACCGTCAGGTAACCATCCGGACTGAGCCTAAGTCGCCGACGGCGCATAGTGTTCAATGCGTGCCTCAAGGAGATGTCAACAAACGGTAGGGGCCCAGCAGGGTGGAAGCCTACTGGGGCCGTAGGTTCACTTCTGAAAGGAAAACTCGGGGCCCTGGAATGCAAGGCAACGAAGCAACATAGGAGTGAGTTTTAGTCAGTAAAAGTCTGACACGCCCATCCACTCCACCCACGAGCAGGAGATGTCATTGGATGATTTGCCAGCCTAAAAAAAAACCCACGATACAGGAGTTGTACGGCGAACCGCACATTTTACCATTTAGCCAGCCAAGTCATCCCTTTGCGCGTTACGTCAAACAATCAAAATAATTAATTAAATAAAGCAGTACGTGTTCAGATCGCATCAAGTGCAGACGCGCGTGTTTCCTTGCTCCATCAAACAACCTTATTTGTAACATTTTTAACAAAACACTTTTCAGTGAAAATCTCCATCTATTATTTAAAAAAACCTCCATACAACCTTTACAGAAGTAATTACTAGTAATAGTAATGTCTTTAAAAAATAATATAAGTGTGATGTGATAGAGCCACCTTAGTCCTTACAGTGTGACATTATTAATCTTAATGCTTCTTATTAACGTTTTCAATACCACATCAAAAAAACAGCTCGCCGTCCGACCGTCCGGTAAACGTCCGAACCGAGCCCAAGCCGTCGATGGCGCGTATTGTTCCACGCACGCCTCAAGGAGATGTCAGCAACCGTAGGGGCCCAGCAGGGTCGAAGCCTACTAGGTCCATGGGTGATGCAAAAGAGATCCCGGGGCCCTGGAACAATGGCAAAAAAGGACTTTCATATCTAAAAAAAATATCAAAAAAGCAAAAGCTTGCTCTCGGTGCCAAGCTACGATTCCATCCTTTAAACCGTCATGTAGTCGTCACCGTGGCGTGCCAGACACATTTTACTTCGGCCTGTATATAAAACTTCGGTGGTAATAAAAACTATTTATTTACAAGGTTTCACTACAAAAAACATTAGATAAACGTTCAAAATAAATAACTTTAATTTCGGAAGTTGGTGTTTGAACGATGAGGAGACGTTCCCAACGGGGGACGCACTCAAATTGACATAGCGCACTCACCAAATTTGCTCATAGTGTCAAACACTGATCGCAGATTTAATACAGAGAAAAAAAAAGTCTGTTTCTGGTTTTATTTGTTTGCTATTTAACACCGACTTCCGAAATTAAAGTTATTTTGAATGTTTTAGGCTTTTTTTGTAGAGAAGTCAGTTGTTTTGTTCTTTTCGTAAAAAGATTTAATTCCACACTTTTTAGTTGTGATACACTTATAGCTACAGTAAACTTAGCTAGCATGCCCTTATGCGCCAAGTTCACGAACGTGTTGTTTTCAACCAAAAATAATGCAAGAAATTCTTTCTACATATTAGGTAGGTACCTTAAATAAGAAACCCATCTTTGGTGTCACAAAAGTCGTGACAGACTCACGTACCTTTTTTATTTCGCGACAGACGAGAAATGATCTTAAGGTATTCCCTCAAGTTGATAACTCAATTTGTCGTTTCTTGCTCGAGGCGGTAAACTTCGGGGGATTTATCTTTGGTCTAAGTTTAGACTAGGACCACTAAGACAGATCCCAGGTGCAATCTCTGTAACTATTGTAAGGAATAGAAATTTATAGTCAGTCTTGTTACTGTGGCTGGCGATCACACCGTTGAGAGCATATAATATGCATTTTAATAATGTATTTTGTACTGTGTATTTTTAACCCCCGACGGAAAAGAGGGGTTTAAAATATCTCTCTTTTCCGCCAAAAAAATCACGTATTTCCTGGAACAAGTTTTGTAAAATATTCGAGTAAATCACGGAATTACCGAATGCTTACAGATTTTTCAGGCTTAACCGTTGTATAAATTTTCATCAAACTTCGCGTTGGATTGCGTTAGATGAAGGAACAAGCTTTGAAACCATGCTCGATGTTGACCATAGGCGAATGAAAAAGTACCCTTTTGAACTTGAAATGATTTTTATTTCGTACAAGTGTGGAATAGTACGGCGGACCTAAACTTCCGATATTTGCTGCGACTGAAAAACTGAAACTAGAAAATTGTTCCAAGGCAACAAATTAAAACAAACTCTCGGGATAAAATATCCTATCTGTTATTCCAAAACATGGTTACCCGTGTACCAGCCCGGAGAAAATGGTAGAGCATACATACGGTACAGGTGTGCTCCACTTTAGCGGAGCACCATCGTGTCCTGGTGCAGGCAATCGGTGGCGATAACCTATCGCGCTAGTCCATGGTGCAAAGCGAGAGGGAATGGATGCGGAAGCGTCCTTTTGTGAAGCAGTAATGCTAACAAAGGAGGCGGCCGCAAAAGTGAGGGAACGCACAACCCCAAGCCCCAGCCGCTGCGACAGAAGACAGACAGCCACCGAAGGCACGGGCTCGCGGACGAAGATCAATGGCTAGCTCGCCGTCCGCTTGTCCTGTAAAGTTACCGAGTATGAGTCGTCGATGGCGCGTAGTGTACCACGTGCACCTCACATGAGATGTCAGCAAACCGTATTGGCCCAGTAAAGCCGATGCCTGCTATGACCATTGGGAAAAGTACGGAAATGATACCTGTGGCAAAGGGCAACTGAAGAAGCATAGGTGTGGTTATAATCAGTAAAAGTCGGACACGCCCTCCCACATCGCCTTAAAAAAAAAGTTGTATCAATTTTCATCGAAATCCGTTCAAGCGTGAAGGAGTAAAAAACTTCCCCATACATACAAGAAATTTTTGTCTTTATAATATTAGTGTGAAAAAAAAGTATCAAGGTGACTACATTATTTTTAATAGCAACTTCCCAGGAATTGACATAAACTTTGACCAGACCTTATTCTCATTACGATCCAAACATTGTAATTATTGATAGAATGTCGCTTTGTAAAGCCCTTATCATCAGTTTCCGATCTACGAACGTTAATCCGATTACACTTCGGTGTGACTCGGCAGTTCTTGGCGCCGTACTCAGTCAATTGGTGAATTTGGAATGCAAATTCGCGACTTGACGTCGTGTCGGGTCCATTCCTTAGCTGTAGTATAGTCTACGTTCGCTTTAGACTTACAGACGGACTTGTGGCCGATACAAAATGAATTGCTTACTTCGCTTGCTGTCTGTTGTTTAGTTTCCTTGTATTGGTTAAGATTTCTTGTGATCAAGAATTGTTGATTGTTTAGGGTGCAAAGGAGCTGTTGGATTACATAAAGTTTTGCATCCCTATGCATTTAAAGCGTTGGAGTTATCAGCGTTTTCGTGTTTGTCTTTACGCTAAAATTACCTTCACATTTGCATAATACGCTAGCGGTCCCGACAGACGTCGTTCTACCAGAAAGCTGGTACTTAGTCAGAAAAAAAATTAAGAACTCGATTGCAGCACCATCTACCGGCTCTAATTGTATTTTTAAATTATCCAGGTACTTACCCAAATGTACACACAAAATTTCATCCAAATCGGTCAAGCCATTTAGGAGGAGTTAGGTGGCAAACACACGTACAGTAACTCTTCTGTAATATATAAGGACAGTATAAAAATCACTTACTTTTTAGGTAAAATATTTAATGGGAGCTCTCCAACACGGTGGAAAGACCTCATCAAATCTATGACATACTCAAGCATCAATGTCAACTTCTAAGCTGCCAACCACAGAGCTGCATGGTGTCGCATCACGAGAAAAGCAGTGGCGCAAGATTCGACCGAGACATGGTCACGAGCACTCTATCAAGACTACACCACTGAGAAGAAGAGTCACTTTTCACGTATATGCGTGCACTAGCTTCTGACGTTTTCTAAAGGTGCCATTCGAACCTCGGATGCTTATTGTGAATGCAGGCTCCGAATGCAGGCTGTGAAAGCAGGTAGCACACGCATGACATGCAGCCGTTGCCCACATCCGCAGCTGGGAGTGATGCTGAGGCTGACTGCACGTGTTGCCAGTTGCAAATCTACGATACAATCCAATATGAGCGCTATCGGCTCCGATTAGCGATTATTTTTAAACTTTTAATTTTATTTATTTATTTATTTTAGGAAACTCAACAGTTTATTTGTAAAGTTACATGGGCTAAGAAGGCTCACCCACTATCAATGAACAGCCCAATGTAGCTGCGTATAGATCATGTAAAAGTGAGGTCTACACACGCTGCACATTGATAGCGAAATGATGACAATTATCTCTTAAACCAATTACAGAGTTTCACGGCATTTATAAAACTAGGTTAACTAGAAAGTGGTGTAAGGAAAGAATAAGACAAAAAAGATTGAAAGGGTAAAAATAGACCATTAAGGAATATTATTACAATTAATCAGGTGAAGAACAAAATATCAAATCGTGAAATCTAAACAGTACGATTTAATTTACATTCAATAATTAGCACTAGCGCGGAATGAGTTACGGTACAATTTTTTAAGGGTAAATCACGGCAATACCGAATGCCAACAAAGTTTTCAGGCGTTATCTCTCTTTTTTTTGCATCGCCTCTACATCAAACATCGCATTGAATTGTGTTAGATGAAGCAACAAGTTTTTAAACTGTGCACGATGTTGACGATAGGCGAGTGGAAAAGGACCTTTTTAAATCCCCATGTAAGCTTATCTATATGTATAAAAGGAGAAACTGACTGACTGACATATCAACGCACAGCTTAAACTACTAAGGCTAGGAGTGTAAAAATTTGCACAACGCTTCCTTTAATGACGTAGGCGAGCACTAAGAGAGGATTTTACGGGGTACTGGACACATAATAATAATAATTTTATTTCAGGCAAACAGCACCTACCAATTATCATAAATACCTTATTGGCTAACATACATATCTATATCCAATTATTTTGTTGAATTGTTTTATTTTGTTTTGTGTGGCTTTAAGCAAGGTACAAATAACTCGTCTATAAAAAGTTACATTGTATAATGGTGAACTAAACGCGGGCTCGTATCTAGTGTAGCAATGTTTATGCAGTTCGCCAACGTGTATATCTATTGCATTAGTTGAACACAAATTGAGCGGTGTACTGGTGAAGCGAGAAGTGATTTCAGTTTGTAGAAGAAATTAGTGACAAAGGTGGTGTTTTATACAATTAAGGCATCAATAGGAAAAATAGATTGCGTTGTATCCGTTTTTTTAATCCAATTCGTTACATATTATGTAGTCCGGAGCAAAAGGGAATGGGATGCGGTCGCCTCCTTCTGCGATGTATTTGATGCTAGCGAAGAAGACGGCCGCAAGAGTGAGGGAACGTACATCTTCACTCCCCAGCAGCCATGACAGGAGAAGCCCCGGGCATCGAGAGTCTCTGAGCGAACTTCGGAAAACTTAGGCACGGGTTGCCGACGTCAAGCAATGTGAAACATGCGATGGGTGGTATGCAAATAATGTGCCCTGCCCACTGCACTACAGTAAGTTTCTAGTTATATAAATTTAGGGCTGGTTTCCTCAAGGAAATGTCAGCAAACCGTATGGGCCCAGCATAGTCGAAGGCTACTGGGGCCAAGGGTCTGTTTCTGAAAGGAAGACTCGGCCCTAGTATGAAAGGCAACGAAGGAACAGAAATGAGTTTTTAGTCAGTAAAAGTCTAACACAAAAAAGAGCGGGGGATGTCATTGAATGATTTACCCACCGGGCAAAAAAAGGGTTGGTTTTTAAACGATTTAAAAAAGGAGGAGGTTATATGTTTAGAGGAGGCCTTCACCTTTTATAAGGTTTCTGTAGATAATCTACTTTTTTGAGGGTAGTAAATTAATGAAACAATTTAAACCATGTAATAGTAATTTAACAGGAAATAAAAGGCTTTTTATTTATTTTATTTATATGTTTTTTTTTTATTGCTATAAACTAGTGCTTGACTGCGATCCCGCCTGATGGTAAGCAGTGATGCCATCATTGATGGTGAGGCGCACTACATAAATTATAATCGGACAGGAAGACCGCAGCAGGCAAATTGTTCCAGTCCCTCAATGTACGCGGTATAAACGACGAGGTGAAACGCTTAGTCCGGACCGTAGAGGTTTCAACAACGTTAGGGAAAAAACTTGCCGTTTGTCTATGTTTGGCTACATGTATTTTTTATGTATGTTCACCGTTTATCTCGGTCAATATTGTGGACGGTTTTGAATTTCTTTTTGTGCGTTTTAAAGAGGACACTCTTAAACAAAATTTACTCATTTTGTTAGTCAGTTTAGGTATTTTGTTTTTATGAACATGAGTTTTGTATTCTATTGTACCTACTGTGGCGCGTAGTTGTTCAGTTTAGTAGATTGGTAGCTGAGCGTTTGTTTGTTGTTATGCATCGCTCCGCAAATACACGTTATTTGTTTACTGCAAAGCATATTCGCAAAGCTACCGACCATGTAAAGATAACCAGTGATGGTTATGTATTAGCCATCCCCTTTGTATTACTAAAGAAAATGTTAACTTATGAAAATCGATTAAGAAATGAAACCACTTTTTTTTAGGTGGGAAATCATCCAAATACTTCTCTCATTCTAGGGCTGAGCGAGAGGGCGTGTCAGACTTTCATTGATGAAGTGAAGAAGATTACAGTGTGTTTTAACACTTCTATGTTCCTTCTTTGTTTTGCCTTCCTAGACCCCAGACAGCCTTCGGACATTTGGCAATTTAAGGCACGATAGATTATGATTTAACAGTTTAACTTCAATATATTACAACCTGGCGAAAAACAATGCGTTAAATCGTGAGCAGTTTACAATCTTTCGATAGTTTACAATCTCTTGAGATAGATTATAATCTATCGGTATTTACAATTTTACGGTGACATGTACAGAAACCTTACACATTTAATCAAAATTCGAAAAAACCATTTATTTTTCCCAAAATCTTTTAAGGGTTTAAAAAAAAAGCTGGAACTAATTTTGTGAAATATTCGAGTAAATGACGGAATTACCGAATACCAGCAGAGTTTTCAGGCACTATCCTTCTTTTTTTGCTTTGTCTCTTCATCAAACATTGCGTGGCATTGCGTTTGTGAATAAACAAGCTTTAAAACAATGCTCACGTTGACGATAGATGAGTGAGGAATTTCTATTAATTTCTATTTTCATAGCGTACATTGAAAGAAAGAAAAAAAGTAAGAAAAATATTTTTCAACATACATGCTCAGAAAGTGACTCATAATGCACTGCACTTAGGTATATAATGACACTCGTTACCAAACTGTGAAATTTTAATTACCATTACGCACTAGTGCTATAATGTTGTTAAAACCTATTTGTTCAACCTCTTTGTTCGCAAAACAAATTTTGAATTCGAATATAATTCCCATTAAGTTATTGCGTTCAATAGTATATAAATTAATATCTTACTTACCTACTTATTTCATTCAATTTACAAGTTAAAATGGACAAATTTAACTTGTACAAACGATTTATTTAATAAAAACACATTTAGTTAATAAATCGTACATTAAAATAAAATTTGTTTTTTTTTTTATGGTCTATGGCCGCCATTTCAAGATGCGCGCGGTTTTTGGCATGATTTTTTTTATTCTAGTGAAGTTCAGTAGCTGTATTAAGTAAATAAAATTAAATACTACAAATCATTAGAAAATGCATATTCTATTGTCACTACGAAAGACATTATCGTAAAAACTTTTCACGCAAGAAAACATAAACGTAAAACTAGGCACTATGATCAAAATACCTTAGCCTTCCTCTAGGGGTAAGAAAAAAAAAATATGCGCGGCTTAAGAAAACAGATTTTTACCGCCATGTCACAGAAAATTTTACTAGTTTTACTGTTATTTTCTTCACAAGTGTATTGAAAAACGTCGTATGACACACGTGAGTCATTAATGATTACCGTTCTTGGCTCTCTTAAGACCCTCGCCACGGCTCGGGTCTAAATACCGCCTTGACGGTAATCACTAACATTACACACTTATATCATAATGTACTATTATTTGGCACACCTACACAGATACACACAATGTAGAAACAACATGTAAACAGTTAAGATAAAAAAATAAAATAACTAACATTGTGTCTCGCGCCTGCACCAAATAGGTCCAGTTCAGCAAAACTGCCAGACAATTTTGTGGTACTTGCCTGACGCTGGTTTGGTCATTGAAAATAGATATTATGTGATCCTAAAGAGGTTTAACTATCTCATATAAATATCTTCCTTTGACAGTATATTTACGTTTGAATGATTCCGATGCATTGTTGTACCTCTGCGCCATGTTGCCAACTTAAACTAGTTCATGCAATATCGACATGCCATTTTCGTCGTCTATAGTTTTGCATGTTATTTCGTTAAACCCTTTTAGTAGTTTAACTACTATAAAAAACTACTACTACTTCACTATAATACCTATTATATGTCCAATAGTGGACGTCTTTTGGCTGAAATTATGAAAATTACTAAACAAGTAAAAATCTAAAGAAACTCATAAAAAGGTTTTTTTTTTTGGTTTCCCTTCGTATTTTGGACAGCTGAGTAATATAATAATAATATTAATATTTTATTTTTCTCACTACAATATTTTCATTTTCACATTTATCATCAAACATTTTAATAAGTATACAAAAACAAATCAGTTATAACAATATATTGTAGGAGACTGGTGCCTAAGCTAGACTCTAGGCCTGTGTTTCAGGACACCAGGTTCCCACCCCTTAATTTTTACATAACCTAGATTGTGTACTAACGCGCTGACAATGTAGTGAAATATGAAGACAATAATATATGTTTTATTTTAAGTGGCTCTACCGCGATTTTTTTCAAATTTTCAAATTAGGTCCACCACTAGCAATAGATTCCCAATGGCCTGAATTCATTTAAAATTACTATCAGATATTCCAACTTATTACTAAAACTAGTTCAAATAAACAGTAGTATTTCAAAAACTGGGCTGGCAACACTATCTTTTCACAGCTTTGAAACGCGAGGAGCACAATATTCTCGTGACATCAAAGGGAAATAGGTACAGTTAAGTTGATTGGAATGTTTTAGCTGTATAATATCCATTAATATCATGTTTTGAACAAGATGGAATTGCTGCAGTGAATATCAAAGAGTAATATTCTCGTATTTAATCACACTAATAGTATAAAGGTGACATATAAATGTATATAGGTAAATGTGTGATAGTGTGTGTGTTTGTGTGTGTATGTTTGTTACTTCTTCACTCTCGAACGGCTGAATGGATATCAATAAAATCTGGTCCACAGGTAGAACATGTCCTAGAATAGTATATGAGATACTTCTCATACTGGGAGTGTGTTCCCTTGAGATAATTTTTAACTATCACACAGGCGAAACCGCTGACGGCAGTTAGTAGCCTATAAGAAAGCTGGCGTTATAATTTGAACTAGTTTGAGACAAATGTGTTGCGGTCTTCCCGTCCGATTACAATTTAGGTGTCTTCAAGGCTAGAGTGTGTGAGCTTTGCATCACTGCTTACCATCAGGTGGGATCTCATTCAAGCAGTAGTTTATATCGTCAAAAAAAAAAAAATACATACCATTTGGTATGTTCATCACAATTGGTAAGGTTATCGTCCAAATAGCCAAAAGTCGGTCAGAAACAAATACACATCTCCGCCAGAACAATAACATAATTATTTAGATAGTTCGCGAGTTTCACTTCTAGTTATTGTTGATTTTCTACGAAACCGCACATCCAGTATGTATGGAATGGAACTAACAATTTGGACAGGAATAATTACTGCAATCATTGAAGTTCTGTGTAAGTTTGATGCTGTTTTTGTTTTGTTTAGGATCTATACGATCATGCAGTAGTAGTTTAGTGGCAGCAGCTCTGACATTCGAGTTGTATTTCGGAAAATATCTTCAGGAAACCACCCACCCGTACTGGACCAGGGTGTTGGAATACGGCCCGTATCATCTGCTAGAGAGAAGGCCCGAGT
The DNA here is from genome assembly GCA_961205895.1 of Mythimna pallens. Taxonomy (NCBI): domain Eukaryota; kingdom Metazoa; phylum Arthropoda; class Insecta; order Lepidoptera; family Noctuidae; genus Mythimna; species Mythimna pallens. The sequence continues at coordinate 22,096,496 of OY540828.1, read as the reverse complement.
CCCAGCAGGCAACATTACATTGTTGATTTTGCTATGCTATGACAAAGATATTTTGTCATTCTTTTAGGTATTTCATTAGAGAACTGATTTAAGAGATGACTAGATGGTTCGACAGACTATCCGTGTAGACAGCAGTTGTAATCCTTCAACACCGTTGGTTGAGAGGCGCGTTTTCTCAAGCACCGAACGTGTTGGCGCGTGGTTTACATCCATGTAGCCGCAACAGAAACCAAAAACATAACCAAGGTCACCTTGGTTGGAACGCTAGCTTGAAAGCGTCAGGTCACCCCTTTACTAATTATTATTAGTTTTAACTGTGAGTTACCACAACTAAAAGGTGCAAAATAAATAATAACAAATCAGTGTCCAATAAGAAGAAACAAAACCAAAAACTCAATTTTCCAACTATTTTTAATCATAAATAGTAGGTACTCAAACGTTCAAAGCGTTTATTTAAATAAACCATTTACAAGCACTTTTGATTTGTCAAGAAGTCAGTCAGTCTGAAAAATGATGCTAATTGCACATTCCAAAGCGTATATCTTTATAGAGATGAATGGGCAAGAATTAAACTCTATGGACCCTCTTTTCATTCATTTTATGTATCACAAGTTACATATCGGTTACATATTTCTTGTTGCTACTATTATGTGAGAACGATGTAAACAAGTTTAAAAAAATAATCTATTTTATTTTTATTCAAATTTTAAATAAGCCAGGGGCAGCTAAGAGATGACCAGTATCAACTGTCAGCACCCTTCTGTTATTATGATCAAACTTCTTCACATGAATTGATGTCAATTCTGAATGTTGGCCAAAAAAGGCCTACCCTCTAACCTTTATTGACCTTGAAACGACCCTATGTCGAACGAAACAAGTCAAAGAACTTTCAGTCAATTTATAAATGAAAATGGTCTCAAATATAATTAAACATTTACGATGCTTTTGTTGTTGTTTCGAACAAAGGCAATTTCTTAAAGATAGTGTCTAGTTGGGACAAAGCTAATGTTATTAAGGAGTTGGAACAGTAACACTATATAACTATGAATGCCTAGTAATTGTGTCTTTTCTTCATATATTTTAGGGCTTCGTTTTTTTTAAATAACTAAGATTAACTGACTAAGTGTTTCGCTTCGTCGTTTATACCGCGTACATTGAAGGATTGGAACAATTTGCCGTCCAACTATAATTTAGGTGCCTTCAAGGCTAGAGTGAATAGGCTCTTAATAAACTAGTGCGCCTCACCATCAATGATTGCATCACTGTTTACCATCAGGTGGGATCGCAGTCAAGCACTGGTTTGAATCAATTTAAAAAAAAAAAATACATTGGTTTATTATTTTATTTAGGTATCTATCAGGGAGAAACTTGTGTTCGACAAGATATAATGCAATCAAGATTTTTTTAATACATTTAACGTCACACTAATATTATGAGGCAGAAGTTTGTGATGATGTGTGTACATGTGTGTGTGTGTGTGTGTATGTTTCTGGTTCTCACTCGAATGGCTGAAGAGATTTGCATGTTTGGTACACGAATAGATCATGTATTGGATTAGTACATAGGATACTTTTTATACCAGGAGTAGTTTGTATTTTTTAGTTGTGAAAATCATCTAATGACAAATTCGTGCTCTTGGGCGGAGCGAGAGATAGTGTCAGTGAATGTGTCCTAGGGCCCCGGGTTTCGTTTTCACACTACCCATGGGTAGGCTTCGACAGTTACAGTACAGTTGCTGACATCTCCTTGAGGCGCGCGTGAAACAGTACGCGCTGTCAACGATTTGGGCCTACGGTGGCCGGAAATCGGGATCGGAATCCCGGCGGTGGTTGGGGCGTGAGGATCGTGCCTCACCCGATCGGCCGCCTCCTTTGCTAGCATTACCACCACTCCTCCTCGCTCCGGACCATAGCCTGTACCAAGGCCCTGCGCGAGAGATCGCCACCGCCGATCGCCCCAACGAGGACACGGAGTTGCTTTGCCCAAGCGGGGCACACCTCCACCGTGACCTCCGGGCGGTCCACATATCGGCGACACCCGGGCGCCGCTTCCGCACGAATCTGGTGCAGGAACTTCCCAAACTTACCGTGTTTGGTGAGAACCTGCGTCATGCGGAAGGTGAGGACGCCGTGAGGTCTTTCCAACCACTCCTCAAAGAGGGGACTTACCGCCATAATTGTGGCGTGCCCAATCCCAGGAGGAGCGGTGGTGGCCTTGTGGTAACGGCCCCGACTTACGAGTTGTAGGTCGCGGGTTCAAACCCAGCTAGGCGCATTACTTTGTGTAATTTATTTCATCACCACTGCTCTCAAAACGGTGAAGGAAAACATCGTGAGGAAACCGGCATGTCCTAGAACTGAAAATTCGAAGACATGTGACATTCACCAATCCGCACTGGGCCCGCGTGGTGGATTACGGCCCATTCCACCTCCTAGGAGGCCTGAGTCCCATCAGTGGGAACATTATAAGGCTGACTAAGCTAAGCTAATCCCAGGAGTAGTAAGTATCACGCGAGCAAAGCTGCTGGCAACAGCTAGTGATTCATAAAACTCAAATACAAAACTTGGAAACCACTTGTCCATTTTATCAAACAACAATGGGCAGGGAGTGACCGGTTGCGGCGACCTATCTATTCAGAGGGCTTAGCCAAGTTGATAATCTACAATCGTTACGGCTAGTAGAAAACTTCAAATGTATGGGAGTGAAATCAAATCAACGTTAAGTTACGTGATCAGAACAAAGGAATCGGAGGCGTTACCGACTGCAGAAAGAGATTCGAAACGAAACGGTCGTAACTTGGCTAGACCTGCTGTTTTATGCTATTCTATTTCATTCTATATTGTTATATTTAAAAAAAAAAACGCTCAAGAAGCAAACTTCTCTATATCACTGTCATCCGGAAAAATACCTGGAAGACTGGCAGCACTGCCACTGCAATGTTAATTCTTTCGACAAAGAAGAAATTTACATACTCGTACATTTACGAAAAGACTATTTCTTCAGAATGCGAACAGACTGTACAAAGTACCAGTATTAAACACATAATAATATATATTTAACATTCCCACATACTCAAAACACAGATGAAACTCCCAAACTTATAGTTAAGCAAATTATTTGGTAGTTTATTTAAATTTTTGGATTTTCCTGACGTTGTGAGTTCCGAATTCGCAATACAAATATTATGGATCCCGTGAGACTGCCCCTTCGAGACCAATATAATATTTTCCGTAAATGTAAAAATCACACATCTGTTGGAGTTGAAAAGCGTTGGTATTCAGGACATTTTTACAACTTTATCGTGCAATTCTATGTTCTAGATTCGACAAAGCGTTTAGAGAAGGTGACCGAGTATCAGAGGTAAACAATTTCAAAAATTCAAAATGAATATATTACTTTGCATAAGCATAAGTAGCCATATTAAGTTCATACAGAAGGTTCAGGTCTAACAGACTTAAAAGGACCGTAATCTACCACCTAGGTCTGTTATATTTTAGTGGCTATCACATGTATTGATTTTTTGGTTCTATGGAAATGCCGGTGTCTTTACGATGTTTTCTTTCCTTAAGAGCATCACTTCCACCTGCCCGCGCTGGACTTGCTTGGTGGATTACGGCTCCTGCCTTATCCTAGAGAGGAAACCTGAGTTCCTGCAGGGAGAACATTATAAGGCTGATTAAGGTTATGGTTGTCCTTCACCGAACATCCCGATAAAAGGTCCTTCCGCGTGGAGATGTTGGGTAAAAACCAATTAAATCCGTCGCTGACCATCATGTATAAGGCTACAAGCAAAAAACTAAATTGAATACGGTTAAACACCATCGTCGCCGACTAGCAAGTATAACAAAGTAACAAGAATATTAATTTGAATACAATAAGACGCAATTGGCGCTGTCTTAGAAGAAAAATTCAAAGAAATGTCTATATAAGTACAGTTAAGCTCCAGGAAACAAATTATATATGTATAATATCAAATCTCGCATCATCAAACGTGTGCAAGAGAACAAAGGAAGAATGTTGTGACCGGTATACCATCACCGACTTTCCGAGCACAATCATCTTCAAATAAACGCATATCTAATGATTCATCTTATACCGCTTGCCATAGATTTATTTGGCACTTTTGTGTTTTTTTTTTATAGGCTCTCGCGTTACCTTTATCTCACCTGATGGTAAGCAATGATATGGTCGACGGTGGAGCACGCTTGCTTTGAAGTAACCTATTCACTCTCAACTTCATGACCCCTGGGTCTCGAGACAACAACAGGGAATTCCACTCCTTAGCTGTAAACACAATGAATGTGTGCCCAAAGCGTGCAATGGTGGAATGTCCACCATGTACCGGTGGCGCATCAGATGATTGAGGAACAGGCTTAATTAAGGCGCAATTAAGTTATGCAACGCACACTCTCCGAAATGCAACCAGTAGAAAACCGACAAGCTAGCAACTGCGCGTCAGTGCTCAAGATTTTGAAGCTTTGATTTGATGAGTGCATCGTTACTAACGATTCTCTTGGCTAGTTTCTCAATAGATTCAGGTGCATATCTGGCAGATGATCCCTCCCAAAATGCTTTCATCTTGCGGTATACACGATCGAAATTGAGCTTGGTAAATTTTAAGTAGCTGTTCCGGCGTGAAATACTGTCTCACTTTTGCTAGAATTCCCAACTGTTGTACTTATTGATGATTGATATTCATAAATCTTGAATTAAGTGAGTGAGTGAGTGTGTTCTTCATGGAGTTGCTATAGTGCTAACTTCTCATTCTAGTCGGGAGACCAGGTGCAACTAACTTGCCTAGAACGTTAGACTTGGCAGCAAAATCTAATCTAATGAACAAAATCTGCCAAGTTCTCATTAAGTATGGAACCGTTCTTTATTTCTGTTTATCGCGTTAAACACCGGCGTTGTTGGAGTTTATCCAATTGTGCACGCGATATAGCCAATATAGCACCCGAGTGCACGACGATTTAACATTAATAATGGTTCCGGCAATGTTCCAAATAATTATGACGTGATAGAATGTGGATTTTCTTTTCTAGGAAATGGTTTTGTTCTAGGTCTTGGCTCATTTCTTATTCCTATCATATGTTGGATTACGTGTCGGTGAGTTTTGGACAGTTTTTTAAGTGTTGGAGTTATTCCAAGAATTTTTTAAAGTAAGAGGTTTGAAGTGTGAACTTATGTTGACGTTGTGATGGTGCTTATAAATGGTGAATTAGCTGTGAATTGGCGCTTGGTGCAATGATTTCTTCTTTTAAGTCGGTTTATCTTATCACTAGTTATGTGTATTTTATCGCGCTAATATTATTTACATGGCGAAAGTTTTTATGTATGCTTATGTGTATGTTTGTAACTCCTTCACACTCTCACGGCAGATTATCGTTCATCTAATAGTTTCTTTCCTTGGTTAAAAAATACTTTGAAAGTTGCTTGAGTTAGTGCTGCAAAATGCCATCTAGCAGCTTTGGACTCAGTGGAAAGGCGTGCGGAGAGGTTAATTGGGGATCCAGATTTGGTTAAGTCCAATCTACAAAGCCTCGAGCACAGGCGCAGGGTAGCCAGCCTATCGGTATTTTACAGGTTGCATTTTGGAGAGTGTGCGCGGGAATTGCATGACTTGATTCCGCCATCTCCTTTCTACCATCGGACAACCCGACGTACGGCGAGTATCCACTCTTACGTTGTGAAAACTTCAACGGTCCAGACTAAGCGTTTCGCTTCGTCATTAATATCGCGTACATCTAAGGACTGGAACAATTTCCTTGCTGCGGTCTTCCCGTCCAACTATAATTTAGGTGTTTTCAAAGTTAGAGTGAATCGGCGTCCTCACCTTCCGCATGACGCAGGTTCTCACCGAACACGGGAAGTTCGGGAAGTTCCTGCACCGAATTCGTGCGGAAGCGACGCCCGGGTGTCGCCACTGTGTGGACCGCCCGGAGGACACGGTGGAGCACACGGTGGAGGTGTGCCCCGCTTGGGAAGAGCAACGCCGTGTCCTCGTGGGGGCTATCGGCGGCGGCGATCTCTCGCGCCGGGCCTTGGTACAGGCCATGGTCCGGAGCGAAGAGGAGTGGCAGGCGGTTGCCTCCTTCTGCGAAGCAGTAATGCTAGCAAAGGAAGCGGCCGATCGCGTGAGGCAACGGCAACGGTCCTCACGCCCCAACCGCCGCCGGGATTCCGATCCCGATTTCCGGCCACCGTAGGCGCGGGCTTGCGGACTGCGGGCAATGGGTGGCCCGCCGTCCGACCGTCCGGTAACCGTCCGGACCAAGCCCAAGTCGTCTACGGCGCGTTTTGTTCCACGCGCGCCTCAGGGAGATGTCAGCAAATCGTAGGGGCCCAGTAGGGTCGAAGCCTACTGGGGCCATGGGTAGTGTGAAAGCGAAACCCGGGCCCTGGGACGAAGGCAACGAGGGAACAGGAGTGGGTTTTTAGTCAGTAAAAGTCTGACACTATCTCCCGCTCCGCCCAAGAGCGGGATTTGTCATAAGATGATTTTCCCACCTAAAAAAAAAAAAAAAAAAGTTAGAGTGAATAGGCTCTTAATAAACTAGTGCGCCTCACCATCAATGATTGCATCTCTGCCTACCATCAGGTGGGATCGCAGTCAAGATATATGAATTTAAAAAAAAAACTACTTTATAAAAACATTTTCTTTATAACTTTTTAAAGTAACCTTACTTTTATAGGCGGTATCGCCTTCATGTAAGTAGGGAATCAATCCAAGGGAACATACTGTCGGGATAAAAGACTGTCCAAGTGTCAAATTTTATTCAAACCTGTTCAACCGGTCGAGCGTTCCGAAGTAAGAAACATACACAGAAACATTCACAAACTTTCGCCTTTTTAAATATTAGTGCGATACTATTATAATTACTATAAATAAAAAAACTTATTCCACCTACTCACTGACTGTGATCCTACAAAACTGCTGACATTGTAAACTTTTCAACTCCAACCGCCAGAACAAAAGTACCGGTGTAAAAAAGTGCTGAAAACCTAGCACGGTGATAAAGTACGGGAGAGTTATAGCTGATTATGATAGTACTTGAAGTTCTGAACATTGTGAGGCTACAGTTGTTGAAGTACCGTCGAAGGTACGTCTGTTACTGAGACTTACTTTTGTGTTCATAGTTTTTACACCTTTGTAATGTTTGTCAAACATATTGGGTGGGGTTAGTTTAGCACTTTGTTTAATAAGCTTCTGTTTTCAAGCTTTACGATTGTGTAACTGTCACAATTAAAACATTTTATTTGTTAATAGAACATTCTACTAGCCTAAAGGCGGGTTTCTAAGTTGAGTATTTTGAGTCAAGAGGGTCCTTTTTCACTCGCCTATCGTCAACATCGAGCATGGTTTAAAAGCTTGTTACTTCATCTAACGCAATCAAACGCGATGTTTGAAGAAAAGGCAACACGAGAAAAGAGAGATAATGTCTGAAAACTTTGTTAGGATTTGGTAATTCCGTTCGAATTTTTTACAAAACTTGTTCCAGGAAATACGTGTTTTTTTAAAAGGCTAAAATTTTTTTGAAAAAAATTGTCATCATTTAAAATCTTGATTATATTTGCAAGGCTTCTATTGTTATACTTTTTTGATTTTTGAGTAAATAAGGTATGAAGTGTCCAAGTGCATTGAAAATAGCAGATTTTCAAAGGTCTTTACTGGATTAGTTTTACACATATTTGTAAATTGATTTCAATAGAAGCCTAGATAATATCCACAAGATACTGTTTCGAAAATCTGTAATAACGTCATAATCGCGTTAGAGCGGTTGTGTGAAAAACAGTGAAAATGTATGTCGAGTTGCATCCATTCATCCATTCATTGCCAAATTTTGACAGGTTTTAAAAATAAAGTACAGTTAAATAGTAGTAGTAGTAGTACAGAGAAATACTCAACTTCTAATGCTTAAATCAGAAATTAAAGGTATGTCTTCTTCACAGGGAAAACTTGACTTAAAATTAACGCGGGGAAGACCAGAGAAATGCACACCGGGGTCAAGAATTTGTCACTATTAAATTCACATACTTCAGAAGCGTCGTGGTGGACCCTGGAGGAACTATAGAAGATGTCACTTCTTGGATCGCCAAAGCCCTTGGTACTTACGCACAGCTGAGACCTTTTTGGCAATCACGCAATATGACCCGAAGGGTTAAACTCAAAATATTCGAGTCCAATGTCAAATCCGTGTTACTTTACGGGTGCGAAACGTGGAAGGTGACAAAGGAGATCTCACGCCAAATCCAGGTTTTCGTAAACCGGTGTCTTTGTCGTATCCTCGGGATTTACTGGCCCGAGACCGTCTTTAACATGGAGCTGTTAGAGAAATACCACGAAAGCCCGATCGACCACCAGATCAAACGTCGTAAATGGAGATGGATGGCATACTGTAGAGGTGTGCCCCGCTTGGGCAGAAAATCTCTATGTACTCATCGGCCCCAACGATCTCTTACACCGGGCCTTTGATACAAGCCATGGTCCAGAGCGAGGAGGAGTGACAGGCGGTCGCCTCCTTCTGCAAAGCAGTAATGCTAGTAAAGCGCACGCGCGCCCCAGCCGCTGGAATCCCGATACCGATTTCCAGCCACCGTTGGCGCGGGCTTGCGGACGGCGGGCAATAGGTAGCTCGCGGTTCGACCGTCCGGTAATCGTCCGGACCGAGCTCAAGTCGTCGACGGTGCGTAGTGTTCTATGCGCGCCTCAAGGAGATGTCAGAAAAACCGTAGGGGCCCAGCAGGGTCGAAGCCTACTGAAGACGAAAGCAAAGAAGGAACAGGAGTCAGTTTTAGTCAGTAAAAGTCTGACACGAAAGGGCGAGAGATGTCACTGAATGGTTTTCCACCAAAAAAAAAGGAGGAAAAGGATTGGTCATACATTTATGAGGGATTCCGATCACGAGTGGAATCCTCGAAGCAAAAGGAAGCGTGGGGCGTCTTCGACAAACTTGGTGACGCACTATGTCGGCAAAAGTGACGGCCATCGGATTGACATGGAGCGAGGTGAAGTTTAGAGCTCAAGATCGTTTACTATGCGTGACTACTGTAGACGCCCTCTGCCCCAGTTAGGGAACATAGGATCTTAGATAAATCAAGTCAAGTTTTCTTGCCTTTTTTTAGGTGGGAAATTAAAAAATAGATTCGCACGGGTACTACAGTATTTAAGTTTCTATATAATTATTATCTCATTGTGTGTACCGGTGTGCCAAATAAACGTGTTCTTTTCTTTCTTTCTCTCTTTACAAATCTTTGAGATTCTCAGCTTTTCTCTAATATTACGAGTATATTAATATATTGTACATTTAATCATTTGTCATGAATCACCCTGTCTATTGGTGAAATCACTGCATCTAACCAAAATAGTCTTTTTTATAAAATATTTATTAAGATGAAATGATTTATTTTCAGACGTACCAATAGTTTATAACAAGATTTATAACAGACTTACACGATCTGTGTATTACACATATTGGGACACACATTGTGTCAGAATTTTCTTATAAATTTATATTATTAATTTTAAGTGTCTGTTGTTTTTACAGTGTGTATATCTATGTAAACAAATTAAAATATTTTTCTATATTTCTTTCTTGTTTCTAATATATAAAAAAAACATTTTGGATAAACCTATCCTAAATGAATTCAAATCTGCACCTATAAATTAAGGCGAACTGAACAGTCTCCATTTGTGTCGATACAAAACGATACTAAAGACGGATCAAACAAAGATTTTTAGTGCTTTATAGTGTCACAGATACAAAACGTTCCGAATCCTGATTGAACTTTGCTGTATCAAGACTTTGTTTTACTATGTTCATTTTTAAATCGGAAATAGAACTTACAGATATTATATGGCAAACATTACCATGGATCAGTTAATGGTAAGTGCAATATGAAGGTATCTGAAACGCGTTGCATATCATTTCAAACTAGCAGTCCACCAGTTTTAAACGGGTATTTCAAACCTTTTAACCTTTGAATTCTCGGTTTTTCTCTACTATAATATGCATGTATTATACTTTACAAATATTTATTTTATTAATAATATAACCTACGCTATGTATCTTTTATCGCTTACGATATTCTTCCTAAGAAGGCTCAATATACCAATTTATTTCTTGATCAATTACAATAATAATTATGTATTTTCCTTCCTCAGTTCTGACCTGAAAGAAGAACTAAACGAACTCTCAACAACAACCCGAAACACAAACAAAATTAACAACTCAAATAAGTTTTCTTGAAGACAGTCTGCTAATTACGAACTGCACGGGGTTGCGTTAAGCAGCTCTAATTATGCACGCGCCGTATTGAAGCTGTATTGTGTCCCAAAACTTGTGCACATAAGTGTGTGCAGATTGTGAACTGTGTACAACTTTTGGAGCAACTGAAATGCTTCTGGAGTATTAAGGTATGTTAGGTAGTTATATTGTGAGAATTGTAGAGAATTATAATAAGAGTCGTGTATCAATCTGCCAAACTTACACTAATAGACGGTCAATGTTGCCGATAGGTATTTGAGTGGCGACTACGTACCGGATGACGCAGCGTTGGAAGGCCTACCACAAGGTGGATGAATGACGTGGTGAGGGACGCGGGAATCCAAAATACGCCGTGTTTGGTATCATTTGAAAGGGCTTCACTTGTACACTTGTAAAATAATGCTCAAATTTAAATTGACGCCCTCTAGCGAACAAAAAGTCATGTGTTAAATTTAACACCAAAATTGTTTAAATAAAAAAAAAGTAAAAAAATAAAACCCGACTATGACAAAAATAAAACGACGCTGTAAAGGTATGAAACAAGATTTTTATACTTCGAACAGAACAGCGTCGTTTTTTTATCTCAAATTATTTACTTTTTAAATCATATTATGATATAATCATGATGACCAATCCGCCTAGCCATTTCTAATTACATCGGGGTCTGTTTTCAGTCTAACCATTCAGCTAGTACTTGCAGTTTTTTAGTAATAGGTAATAATTATTGGAAATTTATAGAACTTGTATACAATTAACGTTTAACTGAGGGATACCACACCATAAAAAGTAAAATAAAACTTTTTACAAATAAATACAACTGACTTTGATTATTAAAAAGATACGAGTATATTGAAAAGTACAAGCAGCATGTAAATTTCCTCTGTAATATGTACTCACTTTTTTCACCACAATATTTCCACCGCCTTTGTACAGTGTTTACTAGTGCATAAAACTTTAATAAATAAATCAATATTTACTGACACACACATTTGTTTACTACAGAAATCTCTCAAAGTATTCCATAGTTTAAATTTGTCATTTATTCTAGAAATAAATGAAAGAGTAATATTTGAATTTCACGACCAATTCAACCGTTATTTGTTTAGGTTTACTTATATTTAAAATCATGTTGTATTCATTGGTAATATTTTGAATATCGAATGCCAAGTTGTTTGTTAAAGTGACTGTTACATTCCGAATTTAAAAAAAGAATTATTAAATGTCTCTGAGTGACTTATCAGCCTGACTTTCAAGCAAGTGTCGTAGTATTCAAACTTTGCTTATTACTTTTGCAAAGAGACAAACTGACAGTTTTGAAATTAATCTAGACTCAAATCAAATAAATGGAGATTCCACTTATCATCTTGTCAGTTTAAGATGTTATTACGATCTCTAAGACTGCGTGATATAATTGTTGTATTAAATTTTAACTTTAACAATTATTAATCTAGTTTATTTGGTAAACCAGAGCTGCGGAATAGTTCGATAGAGTAAACTGCAACCCTGAAACGCAAAGGACAACTACTACAAACATGTTATTTTTTTTAATGTGGGATATCTTATGACTTCTCCCATTCTAGGGTCTCCACCCTAGAGTGGGAGAAGTCATACGAGAGGGCGAGTTCTACTTTACTGACTAAACCACACCTATGTTCCTTCAGTTGCCTTTTGCGTTCTAGGACAAGAAGTTTACGACCATAATTATAGTTACGGACCTTTTCAGAACCGACCCCATGGCCATAGCAGGCATCGGCCTTGCTGGGCCTGCAGCTATCTCTTTGAGGAGCGCGTGGACGACTCGGGCTCGGTCCTTATAGGATGAGTGGACGGCAAACTACCCATTGCTCGTCGTCCGTAAGCCCGCGCCTACGGTGGCCAGTCTGACACTCCATCTAAGTGATACTATCTTAAGTTAATTTATGATTTCTCGACCATAAGAGTCCAAGATAGCAGTAGCGGTGTATTTACAGAGGCGACCTAACAATGTAAGACTATTTCTTGAAAACTCACAATTTAAAAAATAATAGTGATAGAGACGAGAGGAGAGAATTATCTTTCACTATACTTTTTTATACTTATTTACCAATTTTATTTGGTATTGTATGTGTGTATATTAAGTCTCATTAATAACTCTTATGAGTTTTGTCCACTGATAACCCAAAATATATTTCCTTTTATTCATACCATGCAAAGGTTATATGTAAGATTGCTCTGTGCGTTAATATCACACCCATTGTACTCTCCCTCTTTGAGGCGTGGTTGGAAAGACCTCACGGCGTCCTCACTTTCCGCATGACGCAGGTTCTCACCGAACACGGTAAGTTCGGGAGGTTCCTGCACCGGATTCGTGCGGAAGCGACGCCCGGGTGTCGCCACTGTGTGGACCGCCCGGAGGACACGGTGGAGCACACGGTGGAGGTGTGCCCCGCTTGGGCAGAGCAACGCCGTGTGCTCGTGGGGGCGATCGGCGGCGGCGATCTCTCGCACCGGGCCTTGGTACGGGCCATGGTCCGGAGCGAGGAAGAGTGGCAGGCGGTCGCCTCCTTCTGCGAAGCAGTAATGCTAGCAAAGGAGGCGGACGATCGCGTGAGGCAACGGTCCTCACGCCCCAACCGCCGCCGGGATTCTGATCCCGATTTCCGGCCACCGTAGGCGCGGGCTTGCGGACGGCGTGCAATGGGTGGCTCGCCGTCCGATCGTCTGGTAACCGTCCGGACAAAGCCCAAGTCGTCGACGGCGCGTACTGTTTCACGCGCGCCTCAAGGAGATGTCAGCAAATCGTAGGGGCCCAACAGGGTCGGAGCCTACTGGGGCCACGGGTAGTGTGAAAGTGAAACCCGGGGCCCTGGGACGAAGGCAAAGAAGGAACGGGAGTGGGTTTTTAGTCAGTAAAAGTCTGACACTATTTTACGCTCTGCCCAAGAGCGGGATTTGTCATAAGATGATTTTCCCACCTAAAAAAAAACCATTGTACTCTTGTTTTTTTTGTAAAAGGATGTCCTGTGTACATTATGAAGTGAACAATAAAGTTATAATAATAAATAAATAAATAAATTATTTATTTATTTATTTAAACTTTATGTACAGTAGTGGTACATAAGCGCACTTAATGCAACAAGGCATTCTCTACCAGTCAACCTTTGGGTTAAAAGAGACAACACTGTGGTAGGTGTGCACAATAAATAAATAACAGATAAATATCAAGTGGAATGTAGTATCATTAAGTTACAATAATAAAATACTTATGTATGCTAATATTATAAACTAATGTACAATAATGTTTCTACATTCTACATTACTACATTCTACAGTACTAATTTATTGAGAACTCAACAAAATCAAAATTGTTACAATGTTACATCTCCGACTATCTCCCATCACATGAAAATAAAACTTCTTGAAACATTTTCGTGTTTATCGTTGTCACGTTCAGAACATTTTCAAGCATATGGTCACGAATAGACAACTTATATGACCTGTGAAACGCAAAACACGTCGTTTTCGTGGGAACGTCAACTATCTTTATTCGCCTAGGTTTATTTCAAAATTGAGGTTGTATTCTGAAACGACTTTGAAATTCTGTGTAAACTTGATTTATCAAATTCTGTATTGTCCAATTGACTGTTAATATTGACTGGCCTGTTGGTTAGTTGTTAGTGGCTCTAACTGCTATGCCGGAGGTTGTCGGGTTTGTATTTAGCAAAGTGAATCAAGAATAAATTTATTTATTTATTTATTTACAAGCACTTTGACAACGTTAGGAAGGATGTCCGAGCCGTTGTCCAGTAGAAATTTACGAACTAAAAAAAATACATTTAATAAAACAATAATACCTAACTAACAAATCCATACACATTGAAGAAAAAAAAAACTAACATATAATTCAATGAATAGGTTACTTCTAGGCAAGCGTGCTCCTTCATCGACCATATCTTCACTTACCATCAGGTGCGATAATGGAACCTTTCAATAATAAAAAAAACTAGTGGCAGGGTCTCTCCTCTCACAGTCTCCTCAGGGATGTGCCCTAACAGGCGTTATACAGAATGGTATTCCGGAGTGGTCTTTTTAAGAGGTCACGGGGCCCTCTTCCATGTGCGGATGGTGATCAGCGGGGTGGTTTTAGTGAGGTAAAAATCCCACACTCCCTGGTCTTTTCCCCAAAAGTCCAGGCGCCTTTTGAAAGTTTCCTCCGAAAACAAAAAAAAAGGAGCTCTGGAGACAATACAGGTAGGTAAGGTAATTGATGCATCTCTGCTTAGACCCCGAGTCTGAAGTGAAATTTTTCTCGTGTGAATGCGCTGTAAGCTTACCTCTGATCCTCCAACAGCATTAATAAATGAAAATTCAAGAAAATAAGAGAATAAATCGTGTTAAAAAGAATCCCTCGGTCTCGGTACATTGTAACAAAGGTGGGACATATCCCGGTCATTGACGTCTCAACTTATCTGATGTATACGTACTCAAGTCTGGCAGGTGGTACGTTCCTATTCCGAGAATGATCGCTTTATTTTCATACGTTTCTACTGGCAGTAGTGAGGTTTTCTCAATAATGTTTTTTTTTTTATGGTGGGAAATCGTCCAGTGATTTCTTCTGCTCTAGGGCGGAGCGAGCGTGTCAGCCTACTGACTAAAACCGCACCTATATACCTTATTTGCTCAGCGTTCTAGGACCCCAAGGTTCCTTTTCGAACTATCCATGGCTCCTGTGAGCTTTGGCCCTGCTGGGCTCAATAGTACTCTCCGTAGACAATTCGGGCTCGGTCTGGATGGTTACGGGACGGCCAGGCGGCGAGCTACGTATTGCTCTAGCATTAGCCGTAGCACTGCGGGGTGCAACTGAAAACCAGCACTGGGTGTCTGACGCCCAGCAAATGATGAGGTGTTTTTTTTTTTAAATTGAAATAAACAAGTGCTTGACTGCGCTTCCACCTGATGGTAAGCAGTGATGCAATCATTGATGGTGAGGCGCATTAGTTTATTAAGAGCCTATTCACACTAGCCTTGAAGACCCCTAAATTATAGTTGGACGAGAAGACCGCAGCTGGCAAATTGTTCCAGTGCTTCAATGTACGCGGTATAAACGACGAAGTGAAATGCTTAGTCCGGACCGTTGAAGTTTCAACAACGTAAGGGTGGATACCGCTGGGCCCGCATGGTGGATTACGGCCCATTCCCTCTCGAGAGGTGGCCTGAGTCCCAACAGTGGGAACATTATAAGGCCGACTATGCTATGCTATGCTAAGGGTGGATACCGGCCGTACGTCGGTTAACCGTTCAGTGCGGGCACGCACGGCGCATTCTATACTTTTTTTTCTTCTACTTTGTGTTTCTAATTGTTGTGTGTCTGTCCCGAATAAAAGTTTTTCAATTTTATTCTATTCACTAAACTTGAAAATATCCCGTTAAAAACCTCCCCATAAACTATTGGTAAAGAAATAAATTGCAATTCTTTATTTGAATTTTTACGCGGTCTGCATGATTCGTTGAGCCGTGCTCAGCGCTGTCAGATGGACGATGATGCCTGCAATGCGATGATAGTAAACAAATGTTTTTATATCAAAATAAATTTATTTTATTTAATTCTAGGTGAGAGATTTTCATGTAACTTTCATTATGTAATTACTCGTATTTGTTCTAATAAAACTATGAATTCTGATCAATATTCAGTTTGATTTCCTTTGTCAATAGCTAATAGTTAATTTTACGTTCATTGTGAGTCCTGATAAGGCGTAGAATTTCTTGCTGGAGTGTGTGTTTCCTGCCCCCCTAGCCAAGTTACAACCGTTTCGTTTCGATTCTCGTCTATTGCCTCGAGTAGGCTACGCCTCCGATTCCTTTATTCTGGCGTCATCTTAACGCTCAATCATGTGGTCAGAACAAAGGAATTGGAAGCGTGGCTGACTCGAGGCGATCAATAAAAAGAGAATCAAAACTAAACGGTTGTAACTTGGATAGGGGGCTGATAGCTACATCCTAGGAGATTTTAAGTCAATACTGAATAAGTTACTTCTATGCAAGTGGGCTCTTTCGTCGACTACATACCTAAACACTTACTATCAGGTGAGGTAGAGGTCAAGCGCAAACTTATAAAGAAATAAAAAAACTTTGAAGCTGGAATAAAGTTCAAAATAGCATTAGAAACCTATAGTTAACTATTTAGTCTAGTGGACAGAAAAGTAAAATAGAGACTGGCCAGTGATAAAATAATTACCAGTTTTACTTTTATTTTTATACTAGTTTTAGCTGTCCTATTACTGGAAAAAGTTCTTCCAGATATTCTTTTCCCGTACTGTCTCAAAGAAGCCTTCGTGTACGCATCCAAATGATCTACCCATCACGTGCTGTGCCGGCCTCAACCTGGAACCTACTGGGCGGACAAAATCCTTCTAGACATTTTTTTCTCGTGCCGTCTCGAAGCAGCGTTCATAGTACGTCCACCCCATGCTATACCAGCCTCAACGACGCCTTCATCTTCAGAACCACTGGAGATGAAAACCACTGTATGGAAACTGTTCATTACTATAATGTCTATACAGTTGAAATGAGTGCCCAATCCCATTTCAGCTTGCAGCCTTTTAGCATAAGTCTACATACACAAATAGAAAAAAAGTAGAGTTTCTGTTTATGTTTGAACTTATAAAAACAACAAAATTTGAGAGAAATAGGGAGGCCAAAGAAAAGGGAGGCATTGATAGCGTGACGGTTCGGTTAACAGGCCGGATTGGAAGAATCTCTGTTGGTGTTATTAAAAGAAGGCTGTGTGCGTTGGAGGGCGTGTCAGACTTTTACTGATTACAAACCCACTCCTGTTCCTTTGTTGCCTTTCGTACTAGGGCCAAGTCTTTCCTTTCAGAAGCAGACCCTTGGCCCCAGTAGACTTCGACCATGCTGGGTCCCTACGGTTTGGCGATATCGACCAGAACTGGTCCACCTTTAAGTTTTATCTATATATATAAAAGGAGAAACTGACTGACTGACATATCGTGAAATTTTGCATAAGGTTTCTTTCTATGACGTAGGTGAGCACTAAGAGAGGATTTTCCAAAATTAACCCCCTAAGTGGATGAAACGGGATGGATTAGTCCAAAATTTGTATGGAAACTCTCACGCGAGCGAAGCCGCTGGCAGAAGCTAGTAATAGATAAAGATATACTACCTAATTACCTAGCCTTACACAAAATACATGTTTTATAGTTAAAGTGTATTCCAACAATGTTATCCCATCTCCGGACAGCTGTACACAAATAGACACAGGTAGATTGCTCCATAACAACACCAACCGACACTATGATGGAACAGTTAGCGACTATTGTCTATCACATACGCTAAATTGAACTGTCCCCGTGTACCGGGTTTGTGTTAGTGTCAGGGAGTTAGGTACCATCGTTGTTCTTTTCTAAGAACACGGAATATGAACACTGGAGAATCTTAAAAATGCCACTGACAAGTGGCCACTTACTGGACCTAAATACTTTGAAGGAAAGGAAAACCTGAGAAGAAAAACTGAGAGCAGTGGTGTCCGAGTGTTAACGTCCCCGACTTATGAGTTGTAGGTCGCGGGGAGCCCAGCTAGGCGCATTACTTTGTGTAATTATTTTATCACCACTGCTCTCAAAACGGTGAAGGAAAACATCGTGAGGAAACCGGCAGGTCCTAGAAGCAAAAATTCGAATTCATGTGACATTCACCAACCCGCACTGAGCCCGCGTGGTGGATTATGACCTATTCCCTTTCCTAGAGAGGACGCCTTAATCCCACCAGTGGAAACATTATAAGGCTGATAATGCTATGCTAAAGGAAAACCATCGATTCAAAAAGAAGAAGAAGAATATCAGCTCCCTAGCTTCTTCCCAACTGTATTGGGTTCGGCTTCCAGGCAAACCGGATGTGGCTAAATACCAGTATTTTACATGGAGCGACTACTTATCCATTGCCCTTTGGGTGATGGAAAGGGCTATGCTCGGAGTTTCCTTGCGTAATCGCATCAGCAATGAACGCACGCCTACGGTGCCTGGAAGTCGTGGTCGGAATCCCAGCGGCTAGGTGTCGGAATCGGCGGAGCTCCGCCCAAGCACACCTTTAACGAATGCTCCACCGTATCTTCCGGACAGTCTGCACAATGATGACACCCGGGCGTTTCTTCGGCTTCCCTAGTCATGTTGGTCGCCCTCCGTCTCATCGGACTATGATAATAAAATAACAAATTATGTGTGACATCTGTGTCTGCGCACACACTTTTACACTGTAACCTAAGCGGGCTTATCTCAACGGAGATCTCGTTTGCGATATGGGCGGTAATCTCTATTGAGATTAGCCACCGCGCCCGAAATTCGGTCCGAAAGATTAGAAGAACCGTGTATCATCGATAACAAACATCAATGTCAATGAAATGAGTGCTACCAAAATGTGACGAAATCCTGACCTTTATAAGAAAAATATATATATTACAAAGTCCAAAAGGAGTGAATTATCAATTTATTTTGAACATAGATAGAACAAGAAACATAAAAACACTTAACTAATTAAGATTACATATACAGAATAACTCCTACCTAAAATCATCATCATCATCATCTTCCTGCCCTTGTCCCGTGCTATTTGGGGTCGGCGCAACACGTTTTTTTCTTCCATTCTGCCCTCGTGTCACTCGTCATACTATCACAAACTTCCTTTTCTTTCACCCTACCCCCAACTCCTACCTAAAATTCGGTGTCAAAAATTCCTCCGCAACACTGTCCAATGGAAGTGTGCCCAAAAGGCTGGCGGCATTGCCAAGTTGTATGGCAATGCTTAATCTCTGACCGAGGTAAAAGCCAACTTCAAAATTGGTTAGAATTACACACAACTTAAAACTAATGCTAGCAGGTGTTAGCACTTTGACCTTTGACGTACGACTGTTCCAGATATTTTATTATTGTAATATATTTTATGTTAATATTGTGTGTTTGTGTCTGCTGTTTCGAAAGTAGAATATAAGCTTATTTATTTGTTTCATAACAGTAAGTTTTTTATAACTACAAGAAGAAAATGTTTCTTTTTTATTTAATATACACCACAGTGAAATGTATCCAGTGATACAATACAGTAGGAGTATTCCGTCTGTCCGCTCCGTTTCAGCATACTGTTGGGTCTGACGCTGGCCTTGCATATGATGGCATACGACACGTAATCACTGATAAATTTTCACTTTGTTTAATCCTTGCGCGTATTTGGCAAGGCCTAAAAAGAGTTAAAAGATGAACAGTCTATTATTTCCATGAACTGAACAAGACAGTTCTAGACTTTGGGCTGGTACTATAATTTTTCAAAAGTAAATAATGATAATGCATTAATCTTGACAGATAAATTGGTTCATCTTCGAAATGGTTGAGCTGAGTGGTGCTGATATAGACGTCATGTCCGAGAACGGACGCTTTCTGTCTAGACTGGTAATTTCTTAGCAACCAGTGGCTTATTTTAATTTCTATATATATATATTTTATAATGAAACCGAGTTATTTTATATTTGAAATATGTAACCGAGATATTTTTAATATATAAAATGATTTATAAGCGTGTCCATGATCCAGTTTGTGAAATATTCTTCTTCATAAAGATCTACACTTTAGAATGCATAATTTTTCTGACTAACCGATTAGACAATTCAAAAGTGTTTTGATTTTGAAACAATTTTTCAGAGTATATTGACTTGACATCAACGCGAGTACCACTAAACGGGTCGCGCGGCTCTAACGACCAATCAACGCTGCACGTGGAAGGTTACAGTGATAACCTAGTCGAGTTCGCTACAGGTTTACCTAACGTTAGTGATACTATAACTGCTCTATGTTAATGTTAGCAGACTAACAACGGACGATGGAAAAGAAAATGGACTGACGGGTGGACGTTGTATTTGAGTGCACTGCATTGTATTTTGGAGTAATAATAGGTCTTTTTCATATTGTTAGCATTTACAATAATCGACTATTTCAATTACTTATTTGTAGGTTGCAACACTAATTTTTGACATTGAAATTATTTTATATCTGTGGCAACCCAACATCTTTTTTGAACATAAAACGGCGCGATTTGTTTAGATTCCTGCTAATTCCATATTCAGCCACATACGACAAAGGAGGACTCGAGTCACCTTTTATGTTGTGTTATAGTGATGAAATGTTTGGATATTAGTTATGATGTTTAGTTATATTTAAAAAAATCTTATTAGTCCGTTCGCATGCTATAGAATTATTATCCCAATTAGGATGGGAAACCTGTTATTAGCCATAGTTTACTATAAGCAGTTACTCTGTAACATACTTTGTTTATCGCTGTTGGTTACCTAAATAAAATAAAATAAGTAATTTTACACTCGTTTTAACTATTGGTCAAAACCACTTTTAACGTTTATTTTTGTAAACATAATATTGTGACGTCGTGAAACTTTAACAAGTCATGTCTCCTCCGAAATCAACAGTAACTTCGACCAATTAACCTTTCGAATACCGTAATTAGAGACACAATAAAAAGACAGTGAGAGAGACGTTCGCTTGGGGTTTAATGAATAAACGCATTGCTGAGCGAAAGTTCCAGAATCGAAGTATGTACCAAGATCTAGCGAATTCTAGAAAAAGTTTGCCACAAGTACATCTATTATTATTAGTTCATAATAGTTGCTATGGGAATTAGTTCCTTCCGTTTTAAACTATAGAGTCTAAATTCACATGAAGTCGCGAGTTCGCGACAGATGATTATTATTATTACATGTTTGTAATAATAATCATTTATTACCCCGCGATACGACTACAATGTTCTAGAGTGTCCTTGAAACGTTCCTATTTAGAATTTTCCTGGCTCGCTTAACGACCTAAGCGATAGTAAAATGGATTCTAGCGATTGATTATTATCAGTGATTGGACAAATTTGTTGTGACAAATACATATTTTCACCACGGGTATTAGTTGTAAATCTATAATTTAAGCCTTTAATTTTTTTTTTACGTGCTTAAAACATGGTGTATAGAGGTGTTATATGGGTTAAAGATGTCTTACTTAAGACTTAACTATTTAAGTCTTAAGTAAAACATCAACAAAAATTATTACCACAACTTATGTTCAAAGTATTCTTTAATGCTGTAAAAATTATTATCATCAAACAAATGAATTTTAAACAGTCTGTTGCTTAATAATTTAAATTTACTTGGTAATGTATTATATATACGTACCGCCATAGTTAAGCAGCTTTCACTACATTTCGTTAATCGAAGGATTTCATCTAAAACATGTCTAAATTTATTACGCCGATTTCGAGCGCTTACATCTGCTGCTGTTCTGAATAGATCTTTGTGTATCCTTACAAACATACATGTTTATTTGTTTTAGCATAATAGTAGGAATCACACAATGTTTATACATTGTGTGATTCCTATTATTACGCAGTGTCTATTTTTACCAACTCTTTATTGACAGGAATACTAGAAGAGATTTCTTTAGAAATAAGCATCACGTTTGTACATGTATGTCGTTATATATTGTATTATTAGCTGTAAGCCACCCAAATAAAATAAAATAATATTTTTCTGTTTCCTTCTTCTCGTACTTTTTTTAATATATGCGACAATAACGAGTCAAAAAGAAATGATTTTCTTTCTTTCTAAATTAACTGTCAAATAAATATTAAACAAATCATAAACACAACACAAAATGCAACAGCTAGTTATGTATTCATTTATTATTAGTACTTGTACCAACAGTTTGTATAATATGAACTGTAATTTATCGTCAAGTGCAGCTGCTGGTGAAATTAAATACAATTATACAAATTATGTGAAGAGTTGAGTTAAATCTGCATATGTAGGTCGCGAGTGCCTGTATGGATGGATATTTTTGTTCTGACAGGAGATGAGAATGCAAAGTATATTATATTACATCAGCTTTTTAATGTTTTCACAGCTGGGACTCAGGCGTTTTCTCTAGGAGACGTTATGGACGTTAATTCACCATGGTGGCCCAGCGCCGGTTGCTAGATGTCACATGTGATAATGTGAAATGTTATTTTATTTATTTACCTGGCAAGTTACTGTACCGGCCCGTCTATGTAAATAGTTTTTTTTTAATATTTATGTATAGAGACTCTGGGCAGTTGGAGTACGGAGGCAAAGTGTTTTGTGGGGGATTTGGGCCGTAGGCTCGGGGAGGCAACGGGTGACTCCCGGTCCGGGTCGTTCTTGGTGCAAAGGATGGCCATCGCTATTCAGCGAGGTAATGCGGCCAGTATTATGGGCACTTTTGCACCGGGAACGATCAGGGGCGGGTTATTTATTGAAATTTGACATTTTATATATTGTAAAATTATTATTACATTATTATGACTATCTATAATTAGATTTAACAATTAATAAATATTTCGTTATTAAAATTAAATTAATTAAAATGTCATTTTAAAATAATTATTAGTTTGTAATTGATTCGAGTCACTGACACAGGTTTAACGTACCTACCGTAATAATCCATTATTATTTATGTATTGTAATAAAATGACAAGTCAAAATATTATTAGTATTGTGGTTTTTGAATGTTTTATTATATTGTAATATTTTCAACCATTCGACACAAATGTAAATTTGTTGATGAAATGAATAAATGAAATCATGTCTTCGAATTTTTGGTTCTAGGACATGCCGGTTTCGTCACCACGATTTTCCTTCACCATTCTGAGAGCAGTAGTAATGAAATAAATTACACAAAGTACAACAACCTACAACTCGTAAGTCGGTGCCTTTGCCATTGGGCAACTACTGCTTTCGTACTTCACACTAATATTACAAAATCCAAAATGAGTATTTATGTGTTTATTACTCCGTCACACTCAAACGACTGACCAGGTTTAAGTGAAAATTGGTACTAGAATAGCCAATGACTTGGATACATAACATATTCATTTATTAATTTGTGAACATAGGTAACATTAAGGTCTTATTAAATATAATTTTATAAACGCTATGTTAGCTAATAATAGCATACAAATTTATAACATAATTAGATAAGTAAATTGGATAATTTATATTACATCACATAAAATTATAAAAATTGTCACAATATTAAATGAGTACAATGTCAAATAATCCAATATATAATCATATTTTGTCCTCTAAATATTTAATGACACTGTAACAGGTCTTAGAAATCAATTTTTAAAAACCTTCAAAGATTGTATCTGTAGCAGTTCCTTTGGCAAATGGTTATTACAAACTTAGAGTCATGCATAATACATTATTATACATTTAGGCTACAATTTGTAATGGCGGAAAATACAAATTTAGCGCGGGCGGCATTTAACACATTATATTTGTGGGATCATACTCATTGTTTATCATCTACATTTTTATCACCGTCATCATCTTCCCGCCCTTGTCCCATACGGCGTCGGCATATATATATATATATATATATATATATATTAATATTTTTAAACGTTAATATTTTTAACATTAATATCATCATCGTACCTTCCGGACCGAGCCCAAGTCGTCGACGGCGCGTATTGTTCCACGCGCGCCTCAATGAGATGTCAGCAAATCGTAGGGGCCCAGCAGGGTCGAAGCCTACTGGGGCCATGGGTAGTGTGAAAACGAAACCCGGGGCCCTGGGGGGACGAAGGCAATGAAGGAACAGGAGTGGGTTTTTAGTCAGTAAAAGTCTGACACTATCTCCCGCCCCACCCAAGGGCGGGGGATGTCATAAGATGATTTTCCCACCGAAAAAAATAAATAAAAATATCATTATCGTCATTTTAATAAAATTATGAAATTTTTACTTTATGCAATTTCTTTTAATATAACTGACAGATTTATAATTTAATTACAGCTCAAAGCAATTTAATTTAATTTTCTAAACTGGAATAGTACGAGTATTTATGAGTTGATTGCTACTTAAAATAAACACACAAAAGTCTATCGACTATGTTAATAAAGCTATACGTAAATAGTCTTCTCATTTGAAAGTGAAACGATATATAATTTCACTGATCGTTGAAACTGTTAAAATTTAGTTTCAAAAGTCAGTGTTCTATTTAGACTGTTCGCCTAATGTTCCATACGCTTCGTTAAGTACCTCTATACTTGCATTTACTGTTCATAGAGATAGTACGACTAAACCCCGCTGGACTATTTTTTGTGAGGTTACGTAAAATCTCATGTTTTTCCTGACAAACCACTGTCGATTGCCGCTTTGAATACAAACATATTTCAAACTTGTGTTTTTTAAGAGAAATGGATTTTATATGAAGATGTTCAAAAACATCAAATATGGTATCCTATAGAATACAAATGATTTATTTGAAACAGACGTTTTCACCGTTTGTAAATTATATTACTACTTTAATGTCATTTAAAATCAAATTCACAAAAGTTATTCATTTCCAGACTTATTCACTTTATATAGGCTAATGAGTACTAATAAATAAAACATGTACCTGTAAAGAAATCCATACATTTGCTTGTAAATAACAAAATTTTGAAGTTGTAGGTACCGACTCGAGTACCAACTAAGTTCTTTTTGAATAGCAAATTACACATCATCTTAAATGTTCTGCAGAATGGCAACACAGATTTAAAGAAAAATAACTTTTCGAACTCAACGGAATTATATATTCAAATATGGAATTTGAAATTCATAAGAAGTCCCTATATTTCGAGAGAAACATGGTTATTTATCGAAACATCTTTCTCTGGCAACTGGCGCTAGAAAAGTGTATTTTTTTCTCTATTTTTTCATTTCCCCTTTGCATATTCACGTTCACAATCGAGTAGTTCGGCGGGAATTTTAAAATGTTTAGCACTTTTTCGTGCAGTTTTTCAAGCATAATAATGTTCGTCGAGATGTAGTTATGAAGTCTGCCATTTTATTTTTGTTGCTGCCGTTAGATATAATATCTTTGGTACTTGTCTGGAATATGTGAGACCAAAGAACTTCGACAAATTGTGATGACTTATTGAAACGTCACAGAGTCGAGGCTTTTTTTATTTTTTTCTTGGGGTGGGAAATTATCAAATCTTCAAAAAACTTCGAAATAGGTACTTCGATGCCATGTCTCGGTCGAGTCCTGCACCACCGCCTCTCTCGCGATACGACGCCATTCAGCTATTTGTTTGGCGGCTTGGGAGTTTTCATTTATGCTGCAGTGTGTCACCGATTTGATGAGGTCCGTCGACCGTGTTAGAGAGCAAGCGAGCGTGCGTTTAGATAATTATAAAATATTCCAAAGTCCTATTTAATGTTTTGTTCCTATTCTCTCCGCATGACGGTAAGATCGGACATGCCCGTTTGGAGGTATGCGAAACAGAGTGTACAGTCTCGTAAACCTCCGTTTAAAAGGAAGTATTATCTGACCAGAAAGGTCTTATTTCTGGTGTGGGAAACTGCCCAATAGATGATTTAAGGCTATATTTCACCGGGACACCATGGCGGCGCGACTAGTCGCCGCTACCAAAATATATACAGCTCTATAGAGTTACTCACCTGATGTCCGTTTGGTTGTGCAACCAATTTTGCGTTGTGTCGCGACCAACTCAGACGCGTGCACTTAAGGTCCATTTTGATACTATCTAACAATCTCAGTAATCTCAGTATTGTATAGTGTCACTGGTGGTCTGTATGGTGTCTAGTTTTGTTGTCTAGCTTACGGACACCATGGTGGCGCAACTGGTCGCGCCGCCATGGTGTCCCGGCGAAATATAGCCCTTAGAGTTTTTGTATATTATGTTCAAATCACGCGGAGAACTGTAATTGTACGGTGCAGGATTTTCGTAGTTTAGCTCTTATAGTTTGACGGGTGACAGGACAAAATGGAAGGAAAAAAACGTGTTGCACCAACCAACCCCAAGTAATATAGGATAAGGGCAGAAAGAAGAAGAATAAGAAGAAGTTCTTATGTGGCGTCACAAATGTTGCTACATCCAAAAATAAAGTTTAAGATGATACTGTTTATTTATAATAGTAGCGGTATGATGACTCAATAGAATAAATGTTAATACTAAAATTACATTATGTGTTGCTACTAGATAGTTTTTATTGGCCGGGAAATTTCCAAATAATTTCTCAAAGCAAGAGGCCGTGTCAGACTTTTACTGACTGAAACCCCGGGGTTTCTTTCGGCCTACCCATGGTTCCCGTAGGCTTCAACCCTGCTAGGCCTCTACGGTTTGACATCCTCAAACTTACCTATATCCTCCAGTTGCGCATTGCGTTTTAGGGTCACGGTAACTCTTTTGTATGTTCCCTGTAGTGTTACTAGATAGTACAAGTAATAATAAAACCTAAGTATGAATCACAATTAATCTAAAAGTAAGTATGCTTGACACTAGCCGCATTTACGTAGTAAGCTTTTTCATGCAATTCAATTCTTTTTTTCCAATTTCGTATTTCATCTAGTGCGGTACATTTGGAAGTTATCGGTACGTCGATATTAGTATCGATAAACGTCAAAATGGAATGACATTGCGTTGTTTACGAGGGTATCGATAAAATCTGACGGGAGTTCCAGCTGTCCACTGTATCAGTAATTTTAGAAGCCGTCTTTATTTGTTTGAATTTCAATTTGGGATGGAATTGTTGTAAAATATTTGTAGCGATATGATTTATTTTTGTATTTTGTTGTTTTGATTTTGCATGGAACTTAGGGCTCACAGCTATTTAAATATTAATTAACAATATTTATTTAAATATTGTTAAAGAAGAATTAGCATTGCCATTCAAAGTGGCAATGCTGCCAGTCTTCTGGGCACATTTCCGGATGACAGCAATGTGGAGGAGTACTTCGACGCCTGAGTGTACTTTGTGTTTTTGTATTATATTTATGTACATAGTTAGGTTTTAGTATAGTTTAGTTATTATAGTTTAGTTATTTTAGTTATTATAGAGAACGTAAAAGAGAAATTGTACGATAATGAATAAAAAAAGAGGTATATTTAGGTTTCGCATATACTTTGAATACACAATTTTAATATGATGATCGCAGGTCGAACATAACGAATGAATATTATATTTAGAATTGTTTGCTATTTGAAACATAATTATAATGTTTTGAGCGATGGATTTGAATGTAACTTTTTTTTTTCAAATTCTATGTCTAATTTTAATGAATAATTTGAATGTTCAAATTGCATGTATGCATGTTTGTAAAAGAACCCTTCTTTTTAAGGTGAGAAATCAATTAATGGCTTCTCCCGCTCTAAGGCGGGTGAGAGAGCGTGTTAGTTTTTTATTGACTAAAACCATACCTATGTTTCTTCAATTGCTCATTACGTTCTAGGGTAACCTTTTTAGAAGTCGATCCACGGCCCTAAATGTTGCTGTGTTCTAACAGGATCTACAATGATGTATAAGTTTAAAGCCAGTTTGTTAACTTTGTTTTTTTAATTGATGTAAACCAGTGCTTGACTGCAATCACCTGATGAGGAGACAATAAAAAAAAAACTAGTGCGCCTCTCCGCACTAGTTTTTTTTTTATTGTTTCTGTCCTTCGATGTACCTACGCCGTAAAAAAGATGAAGCGAAACGCTTAGTCCGGACCGCTGAAGTTTCAACAACTTAAGGGTGGATACCCGCCGTACGTCGGGTTGACCTTCTTATGGAAGCAATTTTTTTTTTAATATTGATAGGGTCGCGTTTGACTACCTTCTATAATGAATATGAACTAATTGTCGCAGAAAAATTTAAAATTGCGTTAAGCCTTTTGTACTTAACAAGGGGTACAGAAGTTTGGTCACACCTGCACACCTGTGAGCACACACATGAAAACCTTTTTACGTTTATTGGTTCTGGCCCACACTAGCTAATCCTGCTAAAAGGCTTAGTGTTATATGATTCTTACACCCGTCGTCGACGACCTTTAGGTCGTCAAACCCCAGTTTCTGATCTGAAAATTTGAATTGATACCTTAATTCGTCAAATTTAAGCCTAATATCCATGGACGAGCAGCTTTATAGGCGCGTATTCGTCATTATTCGCTTGGTGTACACCTGCTCACAGCTTACATACAAAACTATGGAAATAGAGCGGCAACGTCGTGCCCGTCGTGTCGTTGCTGCTTCGTCGACATGCATCAAGGAATGAATAAAACATACCTATAGTGTCAAAAACGTGTTTATGAAGCCACGCGTCATTACTTGGCAATTTCACATGCTAAAGACAGATTAACACATTCTCAACCTCAAATTCTCAATCAAGAAAACGAGGGAAAAGAGAAAACTTCTACTTTCCAAAAATATTTATTTTACTTCTTGTCAAATGACACTGTCATTTATATTAACAAGCCAATTAAAATCCGACTATTTCGGTTTAAATGCCTGCAATCAAAAATATAATAGTGCAACCCTTTCGTGACAAATGAGTTAAAAACAAACTTTGTCAACCTCCATAACTCAAAGAATCACAGTAAAGGCACAAAATAGATAGGTACAGAAGTTAATCTCATGTATGTTCTTCATTTTTCATACCTAAGCTCGGCGATCGCGCTAGGGTCAGCGCGTGACGCCAAACTGTCCGAGTGCGACCGGGCGCGGTGATAAATGTCTACCTAATCTGAATTGTAAAAATATTACATGGCCACAAAATCATATTCTCTTTCCCAGCGCAGGGCCTGTTCTGTGTTACGTTAAAACAAACCATCAAAATAGAAGCAAATATCTACTTACCTCTCTGAAACAAATGGTAACCTAAAAAACGTCAATTCACTGTTTAATGTTGAATTTAAACAACCGTCCACTGAACAGTTAGAATAAGGTTTTTTTTTTGTTGGTTCATGTTTCCACAAAAAAGTTCACAGATGAGTATCTCAAACGGATAGCACTCGAGCTCGCATTGAGCTGAATTGATCCGAGTTATCGTGTCCGTGAGCGGTGTCTATGTGTGCGTTGCTCGAGCGCGCTTTGTATGTAGATTGACTTCTGTACCTATCTATTTTGTGGTAAAGGTTAAGGTACTCGTATTAAAAAACTTTTTACATATGTGAAATAAACTGACTTTGAAATTGACAAAAGTTAGCAGCATATTGTAGTAGCAACTGCTGACTTAGCGGTGTCTAAATTGAAGTTGCACACTGACTCACCTCCACAAAGAACAACGGCGAGGAAATTGTTGATGAAATTATTAAGGCCCTAACTCTGCTTAAAGTGGACTCTATTCGTGATCTTGGCGTTGTCCTTGATTCCAAGCTTTGCCTAGACCTACACATAGGGAAAATTGTCAACAAAGCATATCAACTTTACGGATTTGTAATGCGTTCTACAAGAGATTTTAAGAAGGTGTCTTCTTATATCTACTTGTATAAGTCTCTAGTGCGCTCTCAGTTGGAGTATGCCGTGTCCGTCTGGAGTCCATATTACAAGAAGTACAATGAAATTATTGAGCGTGTTCAGTACAAATTCCTGCGTGCCATGCATTATAGATGTAATGGATATTATTTACTTTATAAAAATTTGCTTACCAAGTACAAGCTACCTACGCTTGAAAATAGACGACAATACTTAGAGGCTATGAATTTATATAATATTGTTAGAAATAAATTTGACTGCATAGATTTATCTAACATGTTAAGTTATGTGGTTCCTAGGATAGTCCATAAGCGAAAAGTGCGCGCTGGTAAATTATTTTCAGTGCGCCCTTGTAAGTCCAATTCTGGTTTGCGTTCGCCTGTTCGCAGAATGGTTGATGCCTACAATGAGACTTTTGAACATATAGATATTTTCGCATGTTCACCGTGTAAGTTCAAAAGTCTCATTCTTAAGGAGCTTTCATAAATGTTTTTCTTGTTTTATTCTTTATGTTTTATTCTTTATTTTTCTTTCTCTCACTCCACATATTTGAGTCTGTTTTATTGCTTTTCTTTGTATTTGTTTTTTTTTTTTGTTAAGTTAGTTTAAATTAGTCATCCTAGTGATTTTATTTAAGTATCCCACAGTTAATCTGTGAGCAGCGCTGTGGGCTACAATATTGTTTATACGTTTTGTATACCTGTAGTACTTAAGTTTTATATTGTAGCTGTTTGCTGTTCCTTTTTTTATAAAAATAAAATAAAATAAAAATAAAACTCCCAAGCAGTGCTATAAAATAATGACTTTCTGAAGCCTACTCCTCGGTAATGGCTAAACCAATTGGTTTCAAAATATATGTTTATTACAGATTCATGTACAATATTATCAACATACGATTTTTTCGTAAAACTAATAAGTGTGCGAAAAAAATAAATAACAAAATGATATTTTTTTGCTTGTTCCCCTACTCCTTTCAAACGGCTTTGATCGTTATAAATATGTTTACACAAAAAAAATACTGGTTAAGTGTTCTTCAGAATGTACATAGCATATGTAAATCAATCAATATTTCGCAATGAAAATGGATTTAAATGTCAGCGGGGCTCCATTCCGGCAATTCAAGGGACTATACGTCTTCAGTATTAATTATAGGTACTAGGTATATTTTTTACGATAAGAAATAATCACGACTAAGTTTTTTTTTAATAAATTGACTTTATGACGTTTTTTATCTTGATAGGTTCACGCTTGACCGCTATCACACCTGATGGAAAGCGACGATGCAGTCGACGATTGAGCGCGGTTACCTAGAAGTAACCTATTCACTCTTGACTTAAAGATTCCCGAGTTGACTTTTGGCTAAACTGAATTTATTATGTTGCCAGTAATATTAATCTTAGTCAAATAACATAATATTCTTTGCTTTATGTGTCGCATTAATAAACTTAGGAAACACATTTCCGCATTAGATACTAAAAATGACAATTGTTGTGTATAGACATTTATGGTTGTATATCTGTCGTCTCGAGCAGCGCACGCGCAGGATTGCGGGGTGGGGGACTGCCCGATTGACCGCCGCTAAGGGAAGACGCGGGTGCTTGCTGCGAGCCGATATCAATATACATATATTGTGGGGTAACTTATTCATACCTAATTATGTCAACCTCAGAGGTGTAGTGTATATTACATGTGGCGACGAGGAAAACTGTGAGTATTTTAATGGGTTTACATTTAATAACAAAAGAAAAGAGAACAACATTCGTGGTCAAAATATTTATACTATCCGACTACAATCATTGAATAAATAAAACTTACGGATCACGAGGCACTAGCTGTAAATGCATGCATGACAAGCTACCAAGCTTATAACAAGGTGATTATTATGTGACTACCCGCTGGGTTTTTTCACAGATGTTATTTTATTCGGTTACGGCTTTGGTGGGTGAGTTACCTACGAGTCACCTACCTACTTGAGTTCGAGCCTCAGTATTTATTACCTATAGAGCTGTATAAAAAAATTTAATAGGTAAAATGAATCACAGAGCCACACGAATTCCGTTAATCAATTTAAGTAGTTAATTAATGTACCTAGTTCTTACCTATAAAATAAACGTGTATTTACAACGCATATTGACTGTATTAACATTTTTAATTAAGAAAAATAGAAGGAAATCTAAAGTAACTAGGTTCTCAGTTGGCCGTGAGATGCGTAGGTATTCTTTTATTAGCGTTTTAGCTATCTACAATCTAGGTTTCTATGGGTGTACATTAGGGGAGTGAAATACCTACATATTTACCAAACATACGAGTACCTACCTACTTAATTTATTCAATTTTATTCGAGAATCACCGAAAGTATCGTGCGGTGAGTGGGTTTAACTATTGAGCATTACTTAAATTGCGATTGAACATTTAATTGCGGTATGTGACCAATAGCATTAAATTGCGGATATCGATGAATACTTAGTGTATAATTTGCATTAAATTGCGGAGATTTTTTGGTATAGCATTAAATTGCGGATATCGATGAATACTTAGTGTATAATTTGCATTAAATTGCGGAAATTTTTCGGTATAGCATTAAATTGCGGATATCGATGAATACTTAGTGTATAATTTGCATTAAATTGCGGAGATTTACCGGTATAGCATTAAATTGCGGATATCGATGAATACTCAGTGTACAATTTGCATTAAATTGCGGAGATGTATCGGTATAGCATTAAATTGCGGATATCGTACAATTAGCATTAAATAGCGGAAATTTACCGGTATAGCATTAAATTGCGGATATCGATAAATACTTAGAGTACAATTTGCATTAAAATGCGAAGTTTTCACGGTTTAAAATTTTATGTTTACACTTTGAGTACCCATTCGACGCGTGGTGGCCGCGCCAGCGCCACGGTACAGCACAATTATGATGACGGCATGTCATGTGCGCACAGGGTGTTTTGCCATGATGACTACATTTTATCATGAGGTGTACTGCGAAGGTGTACTGCGGGCGTAGATACCTACGGTATAATTTAAGCATAGGTACAGTCACGTACAGTAGACGTTTTATCACAAGCATTAGATTGCGATAGCGTGTTAAAAATCAATAAATATGCAACATAGTTACTTACCTTGTCAACAGGTAGCCCCAAATGGCACATTACACCTTAGAGAAGTTCGAATGTGAAGGGGAGGTTGGTTCAGTCTCCGTCCGTTGGGAGAGATGGAAAAGAAGCTTAAACATTTATCTCGAGGCGGCAGGCATAGACACCGAAAAAAAAGACGAGCTAGTCTTTTACATTTCGGTGGTCCCGAGCTACAGGAAATCTTCTACAACATCCCGGGAGCTAATACAACTGAAGGCGAACTTTTTAACATCGCGATCGAAAAATTAGATAGTTATTTTGCACCTAAACAGAGCAAGGTATATGAGCGACACCTGTTTCGTCTCCTAAAACAAGAACAGCATGAGAAATTCGAAAAATTTCTTATTAGACTTCGACTGCAGGCCAAGAAATGTCAGTTTGACGGAAACGAAGACGAGCATATAATAGACCAAATAACTGAAAAAAGTAAGTCAGAAGAACTCCGAAAGAAGATATTGAAAACAGGGGACAAGATCACTTTGGATGAAATAGTTGCAGAAGCAAATGCACAGGAAGCCGTAGATCGTCAATTAGGAAATTTTGTTACGAAACCTGTAGAAAGTCAGTCAATCAACAGAGTGAGTACAGAGACATGGAAGGAGAAGCAAAAATAAAACATAAGATTGGAATGTGGTAGATGTGGAAGTACCAGACATTTGGCCCGTGACAACAACTGCCCTGCAAAAAGAAAGGCTTGCCTTAAATGTGGCATCTTAGGACACTTCAGGGACCAATGTCGTACAAGGCAAAATCAGAAGAGGAAATTGAAAGAAGAATCATCGAACAGTCAGGCAATAAAGAAGAAAAACAGGACAACAAATAATATCGAAGAAGCGGCAAATATAAGCACAGATGAAAGAAAAGTCGACTACATTTTCAATATTGAGAACGACGCAAAGGTCACATGTAACATAGGTGGAACCAACGTGGAGATGTTGATAGATTCGGGCTGCAAGCACAATTTCATAACGGACCAAACCTGGGAAAGAATGAAGAAAGATAACGCCCAAATTACCTATCAAGATCCGAATCCTGACAAAACGTTCGTAGCTTACGGGAGTGCAACACCGCTGAAGCTGTTGGGATCATTCAAAGCTACGATAAAACTTGCCGGAAAATCACAGAACATCACAACATTCTACGTGATCGAAAACGGTACGCGTGACTTACTTGGACGTGTGACGGCAACCTCATTGGGAGTACTTCGGATCAATTTAGATATTAACCAGGTTGAAGCTGAGGCGTTTTCAAAATTTAAAGACGTTTTAGTTACCATTCCGATTGACGATTCAGTGAAGCCCGTTGCTCAGCCGTATCGGAGGATTCCCATCCCGCTCGAAGAAAAAGTAGAGAGGAAACTGAAAGAATTGTTGAAAAGGGACATTATAGAAGTCGTGAAAGGTCCTTCTGACTGGATCTCGCCAATAGTCCCTGTGCTAAAAGACGGAGGGGACATCCGATTATGTGTCGATATGCGCCGAGCAAATGCGGCTATACAACGTGAAAACCACCCACTGCCAACGATGGAAGAACTGTTGCCAAAAGTTCGAGACGCCAAAATCTTTAGTAAGCTAGACATACGAGATGCATTCCATCATATCGAACTTCACCCAAACTCAAGACATATCACAACCTTCATTACCAGCAAAGGATTGTATCAATACAAAAGGATGATGTTTGGTATCTCGTGTGCGCCAGAGATTTTCCAAAAAACACTGGAACGAATCCTTTTAGGTTGTGAAGGAGTCATCAACTTCATAGATGACATCTTGATATTTAGGAAAGACGTAGTAGAACACGACTTACGGCTTAAAAAAGTTATGGCAGTGTTAGAGGAAAATAACGTCATGTTCAGGGAAGACAAATGCATTTTTAAAATGAAGAAAGTCCACTTCCTAGGGCATGAACTGTCAGAACAGGGAGTCAAACCACTAGACAAGTATATCTTGGCTATAAAACGATTCAGAGCCCCGACGAATATCGCTGAACTGCAGAGTTTTATAGGCTTAGTGAATTACGTGGGAAAATGGATTCCCCACTTAGCAACGGTAACAGAACCCCTCAAGCAACTGCTACGAAAAAGAACGGGAAGAAACACGGATATTCAAGATGACTGGGGAGATGCCCAAAAGAACGCATTTAATGATCTTAAGGCAGCACTCATGAAGGTACCAAATTTAGGTTACTACAATCCTCATGATAAGACGGTGGTGATTGCAGATGCAAGCCCAGTGGGTCTGGGAGCAGTGCTGGTGCAAATCAACAATAATGGGCCGAGAATAATTGCATTCGGTAATAAAACCCTCAGCAGCTGTGAGCGTCGTTACTGCCAAACAGAAAAAGAGGCCTTAGCCCTGGTTTGGACAGTCGAACATTTTAACATGTTCCTGTATGGTAAGGTGTTCGATCTAGTAACGGATCATAAGCCCTTGGAGGTGATATTTGGGCCGAAAGCCAAACCATGCGCTCGCATTGAAAGGTGGGTTTTAAGGCTGCAATCCTACAATTTCAAGGTGAAATATAGCCCGGGGAAGACCAATATAGCTGATCCACTATCGAGACTCTGTGAAACTGTAACATACCCGACGGCTATATTTGAAGACCATGTTCAAGCGGTTACCGAATCTGCACGACCAGTAGCCATCCCGTTACAAGAGATCACTGAGAGTTCACTTGGAGATGCAGAGATACAGAAGGTTAGAGAAGGCCTTTATGATGGAAACAGGAATGAAACGGTTAAAGCCTATAAACTTTTCCAGAATGAATTGTGCTTTCATGGCGATATCCTCCTCAGGGGGACGAAAATTGTAATCCCAACCAAATTACGCAGAAGAGTTCTGGAAGCTGCGCACGAAGGCCACCCGGGGATAGTTGCGATGAAGGGCAGATTGAGGACCAAGGTATGGTGGCCTAAGTGCGACAAAGATGCTGAAAACATATGCAAAGCCTGTAAAGGATGCATCCTGGTCTCTGGTCCCAGCGTCCCAAACCCATTAAAAAGAAGAGATTTACCTTCCGAGCCATGGGTTGACATAGCAATTGACCTCATGGGTCCCTTACCGAGTAGAGATTATATCCTGGTAGTTGTAGATTATTACACCAGATATAAAGAGGTGAAAACATGCAGAACTATAACCAGCTCCGAAATAATCTGAATGCTTAAAGACATTTTTAGCAGACTCGGCAATCCGGTCTCACTTACATCTGATAACGGGAGACAATTTTCCAGCGAAGACTTTAAAAGTTTCTGTGCTGAGAGGAACATACGACTCTATAATACCATCCCCTACTGGCCGCAACAAAACGGAGAAGTGGAGCGCCAGAATAGGGACATTCTAAAACGCCTCAAGATTTCTCAAGTAGAGAAAAAGAACTGGAAGGAGGCTCTTCGTGAGTACATGATGATGTACAATAGTACACCCCACACAGTTACAGGAAAAACACCTGCAGAACTGTTTTTTAGACGACAATTTCGAGACAAGCTGCCTATGATTCAGGACATGACGCATCTCTCGGAGGATCTTGAAATGAGGGATAGAGATAAGGAACTAAAGGAAAGGGGGAAGGAATATGCGGATAGGAAGAGAATAGCTGCTAGTTGTGAATTAGTAGTTGGAGATAAAGTATACGTCAAGAACATGACTAAACAAAACAAGCTGAGCTTAAACTATGAACCCGAAACACATACCGTCGAAGCGAATAAAGGAGGGGACGTAAGTCTTCGGAACGATGAAACGGGTCAGCGAATCCGACGGAACGTCGTACACCTAAAACGAGTGGAAGGAAAATGGAAGGTGCTGGATCATGAGAATAATATTAGTGATACTCAGACAAACAATAATAGTGATGTAAATCAATCACAACTCGAGTGATTAAAATAATGGACAAATAATTGATGATTAGTGATCAAACATAATTTGAATAAGGACGTAATGATTGTACTTGATGTACTTATGGAAAAAAAAATGGTTATTAAATTACTATATATTTTTGTGATTATGAATGTATTTAATTTGTACGTTAACCTGATCACAGTTCCTTAATATTCCTTATTTATATTTATTATAAAAAAAAACAATAATAAGGGAGGGATGTAGTGTATAGACATTTATGGTTGTATATCTGTCGTCTCGAGCAGCGCACGCGCAGGATTGCGGGGTGGGGGACTGCCCGATTGACCGCCGCTAAGGGAAGACGCGGGTGCTTGCTGCGAGCCGATATCAATATACATATATTGTGGGGTAACTTATTCATACCTAATTATGTCAACCTCAGAGGTGTAGTGTATATTACAACAATAAAATAATTGTTTGTGCTTAGAATATAGTGGTTGTAAAGAGACGTAATTATGACATCGTAGTACCATTTGAGTATAGCAAATTCATTAGAAAAAAGCATGGCATTAAAATATTTCAACTGTCTTCCAACCTGATGACTTATAAAAAACACGACTCATTGTAACATGACATCTTATCGTGCGTTATAAAATGCATTTATTTATTTAAAAAATAAAGTAATAAATAATAAATATTATTTAATTTTAAAAATCAATAAACGCTTTTTTGAACGAACGACAATGTGTCATGTCATTGTCAATAGACGGTTTCCGTCATTCCGTAGTGGTGGGATGCTACCGCATTTTTGACGGGCACAACGCAACCGTTTTAACGTATCGGTTACAGGCAACGACTTAAAGATAAAACTATATCTTTGAACGAAGTAGTTACAGTTTCTCACAACTACTAACGGTTTCAAATATGTGAAACGGCTAACTAAATAATTCATTTTATTGGTTAAAATTACTACACGATGAGATATAGTCACTTTCATACTTTTTGCGCAGACTTTGTGATGCATTTTTATTCTAATACTCTACAAATTATGTTACAAATATATATAAAAAATATTATGGGCAAACGCCCATAACTATTTTCGTATATAAAATATAATATATTCTGGAGAATTTTATATTTAATCTAAGCCAACTTTCTTTAGGGAAGCTATCAGTGCAGTGCAATGCGCAGTCAAGTACGGACGTGTTTGCGCTGTTTGATACGAATTTTATATTCGCGTGTTGCGCGGCAGTAGCCGTTGCCCGTTTTTTCGTCGCTATGAGTCAACCACTCATAGCTAACGAGCTGTTGGCATTCATCAAACATGCCATTGACTACATGGACGAGGTCAGCATCCTACAGATCTGTAAGTCCAGTTTCAACGAGGAGGAGATAAGCAGTGCCAAGTTGCTGCTGTTCCAAGCGCTGGGCAAAGTTGACCAGATGCAATCCCGACGGAGGGATGGCGGCCAGAGAAGTGTGCAGGATATCATCACAATGATGAAGAGCACCGACCCGGACGACGTGCCCGCTTTCGTGGCGAAGGAGCTGCATAAATTGCCTCCCGTCACTTTCGACCACGTCGATGTCACCAGGTTGCTGAAGGACATAACATCCCTGAAAGCAAGCTTGGCCGAGGTACAATCCAAGCTGGAGGTGTCCAATAACACCGTAGGTGCGCTGCGTGCCGAAGTAGAGTTGTTGCGCAACGCTGTTTCGGAAAGTAGGGCGCCTAACAACTCCAGCGTGAACATACGTCGCGGAGCACAAAATGCATACATCGGCAGTTTTGAGTCGGCGAGCTGCAGTGCGTCACCCGCTGCTGAAAATGCTTGCGTTGCATCGTGCTCCGCCGCTGCCGTCGCTGTATCGCCACCGGTCGAAGTAGTGACGCATGTAGGTACGTCGATCCCTAAACGTGCCTATTCCGCTATTGTTGCTGCAAAGAAACCTGCTGTGTTGCAAACAATGCGACAAGCAGGTAAAACGAAAGGGGCCCAGCAGAGCGATGAGGATGGCTTCACTAAGGTAGACAAGAAGAAGAGGAAGAAGCCTACTTGTCAGAACCAGTGCGGTACCGCGCTGGCAGGACCCAACATGCTGCTGCGTCCAGCAGTACCTACAACGCAGCTGTACGTTTCGAGGCTACATCATACCACGAAGGCTGAGGAGATCGTGGAGTATGTACGCGTAAAGACAAACTGGACTTTGAGAGTCGTGCAGTTGGAGCCGCGCCATAATAGGTACTAATTTCAAGTCGTTTGTGGTGCGGGTGCCGACTCACCATATAGAGATCTTCCTCAAAGGAGAGTTTTGGCCGAAGGGTGTCGTGTATCGACGATTTCGTGGAAGAATACCGACCTCGCAGCGGAACACGACGCCGTCACTTCGTGTGCAATAGTATAGTTTAATAATTGTTATAGTTTCTTTTATAATTATGTATTAGTTTATTATTTTGTAAGATTATTTGTGTATTTTTCTATGGGCCTTAGTTGCCTGATAATAAAGGATTATTATTATTATTATTATACATATTATTATTTTATATGTGATTAAATACATGGGTAAGGGTAGGTCATGGATAGGTAAAGATAAAAAACCCTTTTTCTTTTAATATTCATTCCTCATGATTTCATTCAGGATCAGTCGATTATTTCGGCACTTGCAGGTTAAGAGCCGAAATAATCGACTGATATCTGACCCATCCTGGGTACCATACTACAGTCATTGTACGAGCGCAACATCCGACAGTTTGTCTTCCAACCTACGATGTACGACAAGATAAACCCAGTCTGTTATCTTTCCGTTATGATATTTAGATTAGATTTTTTAGGATTATAATTATAGTTTTGTTTTTCTTCCATCAACACTTTTCTTTATTAATATTAAATATATTTATAAATCTCGTGTCGTCGGAGTATCGAATTTAACATTAAGGGCAGAATTCACCAATAAAACTAATCGCGTTTTAACGTTTGGCTCGCATAATCGCGTTTAGCCGCTGTCATTAGTGTCACTTGTAAAAATACAACGAAAGAAAAATACAGACAAGTGACTCTAGTGACAGCGGCTAAACGCGATTATGCGAGCCAAACGTTAAAACGCGATTAGTTTTATTGGTGAATTCCGCCTTTAATATTTTGGATAACACATACGAAAACGGGAAAAAGAGTTAAGTTTCTCGTCTCTAAAAAATTCAACAGCGACCCAACACTACAGTAATGTAGTAATGTAATGTAGTAATGTAATAGTAATGTCACTAGCCTGGATGACAGTTGAAATGTTATAATGTCGTGTAATTTTTTTTTAAGTCATCTGGCTAGATGATTTTTAAAATGTATTAATGCCATGCTGTTTTTTCTGGTTTTGTTACAATACTCAAATTGCACTACGAAGTCAAATCTGTTATTGTAATTACTATGTTATAGTCACAAATAGTTATTTTTATTTTTATATTTATTATCTAATGCAGAAATGTATTTTCCAAGTCTAGTATTGCAATAAATTAAGCAAAGTATATGTTACTTGACCAAGATTTATATTAGTGGCAACATTAAGAGTTCAGTTGAACCAAAAGTCATGGTGTCATGTCATTGTCAATAGACGATTTCTGTCATTCCGTAGTGGTGGGTTGCTACCGCATTTTTGAAGGGCACAACGTAACCGTTTTAACGTCACGGTTACAGCCAATTGTTGTCGTTGCAACTGGTTTGAAGACGACTTAAAAGATAAAACTATATCTTCGAAAGAAGTAGATACAGTTTCTCACAACTACTAACGGTTTCAAATATGTGAAACGGCTAACTAAATAATTCATTTTAGTGGTTAAAATTACTACACGATGAAATATAGTCACTTTCATACATTTTGCGCAGACTTTGTGATGCATTTTTATTCT
This sequence comes from Mythimna pallens, assembly GCA_961205895.1. Lineage (NCBI taxonomy): Eukaryota > Metazoa > Arthropoda > Insecta > Lepidoptera > Noctuidae > Mythimna > Mythimna pallens. Next base: position 22,056,063 of record OY540828.1, on the reverse strand, counting down.
ATAATACTTTATAAATTATGTTACAAATATATATAAATAATATGGGCAAACGCCCATAACTATTTTCGTATATAAAATATAATATATTCAGTTGAACCAAAAGTCATGAAGTCAAGCTAGCAAAAAAAAAGCTAAGCAATGATAATTTACTACCGAAAAAAAGCTAGTTATTTCTGTTTCTAATTATGACGATTTTTTGCGCTATTTAGACTACCTTTTAGTGTAATTTGATAATATTTAGTAAATTATTTCGCAAATATATATCACGGTGATAGGTAATAATATGTAGACACTTAATAATTTAATCAACAATTTCTTCGCCGTTGTTCTTTTAAACCCCCGTTTCAACACCTGAGGAGGTGAATTTTAGAAAACCTTTTCTTATTCTTTGTTTGTAAAGGAACTTTTGTGCAAAATTTCAGCATTCTAGGTCCTAGAAAGACGTTGATAATTCTGTGAATGAGTCAGGACTTTTGTGTAATACAAGCGGCTGCCAGTGTTTTCAGTGACGGTTGCAAATTTTAATCCCGAAATCAGTGAGGGATTTATATAATTAACTCCCGAGCATTGCGATGGAGTTAATATAGATACCTGAGTGAAGTGAGGAATTCAAGCCGCCCAAGACTAAGACAGCTTTATCCCCGTGTTGGATACTCTACTTTTTACACTATCTGTGAGATAATTAAAAATAAATTTAATTAAAATAAATTATATATTAAAGAAATATAAGTATTATTTACAAGTTAATTTTAACTATCACTCGACATGTTTTGAGACTTAAACAAAATTTACTTCTTTATGATCTATAGTTTTAATTTTCTGTAAAGCTACCGCGCTTTCACTACTTTATTTTTTACACCACCTGCTCGTTAATGCCTTTTTATATGTCATACAACCGTCACATAAAGAAGATGTGCGATATGGGCGATCCCTAGGGAATAATGAGATTTGAATTTAGAACGTCAAAAACCATTGTATTGAAAAAAAACAAACATATTAAGTGAATTAAAATGTAGGTTTATGCATCGAACAAGTTTATTCAAAAATCGAACTGGCCACTAACAAAAAATAAAAAATGTGGTTACTAACGAGTCTCCTAAAACTATAGAATCTTCTACTGACTACAAATCCCCTCCTTTTCCTTCGTTGCCTTTCGTGCCAGGGCCGAGTCTTCCTTTCAGAAGCAGACTCTTGGTCCCATTAGGCTTCGACCCTACTGGGCCTCTAAGGTTTGTTGACATTTCCTTGAGGCGCGTGTGGAACAATACTCGCCGTTGACGACTTAGGCTCGGTCTGGACGGTTACTGGACGGTTGGACGGCGAGCTACCCATTGCTCACCATCCGTAAGCCCGGGTCTATAATAGCCCCCTAATAGGAATCCTGGTGGCTGGAGCGAGAGGGGTGCGCTCTCGGGCGTGCACGTGCGGCCGCCTCCTTTGCTAGCATTACTGCTTCGGAGAAGGAGGCTACCACCTGCCACTTCTCCTCGCTTCGGACCATGGCCTGTACCAAAGCCCGGCGCGAGAGATCGCTGCCGCCGATCGCTCCGACGAGGACACAGCAGTGCTCTGCCCAGGCGGGGCACACCTTTACCATATGCTCCACCGTGTCCTCCGGGTGGTCCACACAATGGTGAAACTGGGGCGTTTCTTCCGCACGAATCCGGTGCAAGAACCTCCCGAACTTACCATATCTGGTTAGGACCTGCGTCATGTGGAAGGTAAGTACGCTGTGTTGCCTTTCCAGCCACTCCTCAAAAGAGGGGACTTACCGCATTATTCAGCCCTTGTGTTGTATAAAAGGTAACACACTCTAATAATCTGTCAATATTCAGCTCCAGGGGCGACTGTTACCTTTAATAATACTCAAATAACGCTGATATAATGCAACTAGCTACATTATACAGTTAACAGCTGATTAATTTGTGCCCAAATCAAAGTTATATCAGCTGAGTAGGTGCCTCTAACGTTCTTACTCAGCAGGTTTATACAGCTTAAGATTCCATTGGGGCAGTAATTTAACTATTATTCAGCGTTTCTGTGCTACTTGGGCATCGACTATCTATTCTGTGAGCAATGTGATCTGCCTATTGCCATTCTTTCATTCTGCGATTCTTCGTAGTACAATTATTATTGCTTGGGATAATACCAAACTTTCCTTCAGGTGAGGCGTCTTATAGGAGCTTGGAATACATAGTAATAACATCTACAATATCAACCAGTATTTATGTTCAGTGACCAACAGTGGTGGCCCAGATTTACGAGATGTACATCGTCAGTTCAATCATCTATACTGTTTTCAAAACGGTAAAGGAAAGATGGTAAGGAAACTGGCATATCCTAGAATTTGAGAAAACCCGCACTGAGCTAGCAGTGGGAACATTATAAGGTTGGTTAGGCTATTCATGTTTGTATAGGCAAGACTACACACTCACACTCACATAAAACAACAGACTGTACACTCCACGTCAAAGTTTTGCGTGTGTGCAAACACAAATTAGGTTTTAATATTTCACGGAATTCTCTCTTAGCACAGAGGCATTGTAGCATTCTTGTAGATGTAATTTTCGCACCTAATAATAGAACAACGGCCTGTTTCGCTGTTCTAATGGCGTAACGAAATATTTTGTTTAAGCCCTGTAATACTCGGCTAAGACCTTGCGCGTCGTTCGAGTGAGTAGCTGACTGAAATAGGGTTTTTTGTAAAATTTTGTTTGGAACAGCTTTTTTCTTGTTTTTAGTTTTAAGAAAATAGATAGAAAATTTTGTAGTTTTTTTTTTAAACTGATCATCGATTTTTTTTCTCTTTGATTGTACTCAAGCACTTGACCACTATCTCACCTGCCCCCCTAGCCAAGTTACGACCGTTTCGTTTCGATTCTCTTGCATCGAACGCCTCGAGTAGGCCACACCTCTTCTTTTAAGCTGAAGTCATCTCAACGCTCCGTCACGTGGCCAGAACAAAGGAATCGGAGGCGTGGCCTACTCGAGGCGTTCGACGCAAAAGAATCGAAACGAAACGGTAATAACTTCGCTAGGGGGCCTGATGGTAAACAGTGTTTTGGTCGACGATAGGTCTTCTAGTAAACTAATTTACGTACTCTTTTGTGCTTATTGATCCAAATAATATAATATTCAATAAATTATCACACAACACCGTCTAGTCCCAAGCTAAGCAAAGCTTGTGTTATGACAACTAGACAACTGATAAACATACTTATATATTTCTAAATACATACATATATAGATAAATTACACCCAGACACAGAACAAATGATCGTGCTTATCACACAAACATTTGTCCTGGGTGGGAATCGAACCCACGACCTCCGGCATAGCAGTCAGGGCCACTAACCACTAGACCAACAGGCCAGTCAAAGTCTTTACTTAAGGACTATGAGTAATACAATAATAATAATAATAGCCTTTATTAACAATCTAACATATCAGTACATCATTCAATACATACATTTTTTCCTTTAGTTACTATTAAAATTTACTTCAACTATCTGACACCGGTTCGTGAAGATTGTCTTGCTTTCCAGCATAGGCCTCCCCTAGAGTTTGCCATAAAATGCGATTCTGGGCTTGTCTTCTCCATGTGATGCCTGCTATTCTTGTAACATCGTCCTCCCATCTACGACGTTGTCTCCCTTTCTTTCTTTTATGTTGCCGCGGGCACCACTCCGTTACATCCCTAGACCACTTATCCTTTTTACTCCTAATCACATGTCCTGCCCACCTCCATTTTAGTGTTTTAATACAGTAAGTTATATCGGTAATTCTTGTTTGTTTCCTTATAACACTTAGTTTTATTTTATCTTTTAGTTTGATGTAGACTTGCCAACATAGAATGGAACGGAGTTTACTCTACATCAAACTAAAAGATAAAATAAAACTAAGTGTTATAAGGAGTAATACAATAGAATAAACTTTATTGTACACCAAAGTAGTACCTAACAATTTTAACACTACCTATCAGGAAAAACAGACTCTGGCGGAGAATATTTTGTATCCTCTGCTCTCCATCGTAAATCTCCATGTACTCTAATATTATAAAGAGGTAAAGTTCGCTTTTTTGTTTGTAGGAGGTTATCTCTAAAAGTACTGGTCCGACAGCAAAATTCTTTTCACCGATGGAAAGCAGCTTTATTCCTGAATGACAGGCTATATTTTATGTACGCGGGTGAAGCTGCGGGCGAAAGCTAGTCATAAATATATATGGCAAATGTTTTAAACTGCTGTCTTCTTCTTCTTCTCGGTTTTCGTTCCCCTCAAATATTTTGGACCCAGTAAGTTACCACATTTATAGTGGCGTCAGTGGCGTTTTTTTGGTTCTCCAAAGTTTAGGGACACTTTGGGCACTCTAAATCCAAACGGCTCTAAACTGCTGTGTGTGTGTGTGTGTGTTTGTTGTTTGATATCTATATATATAAAAGAAAGTCGTGTTAGTTACACTGTTTATAACTCAAGAACGGCTGAACCGATTTGGCTGAAAATTGGTGGGGAGGTAGCTTAGAACCAGGAGACGGACATAGGGTACTTTTTAACGAGTAGGGTAGAGTAGGGTAGAGTAGGGTAGAGTAGGGTAGAGTAGGGTAGAGTAGGGTAGAGTAGGGTAGAGTAGGGTAGAGTAGGGTAGAGTAGGGTAGAGTAGGGTAGAGTAGGGTAGAGTAGGGTAGAGTAGGGTAGAGTAGGGTAGAGTAGGGTAGAGTAGGGTAGAGTAGGGTAGAGTAGGGTAGAGTAGGGTAGAGTAGGGTAGAGTAGGGTAGAGTAGGGTAGAGTAGGGTAGAGTAGGGTAGAGTAGGGTAGAGTAGGGTAGAGTAGGGTAGAGTAGGGTAGAGTAGGGTAGAGTAGGGTAGAGTAGGGTAGAGTAGGGTAGAGTAGGGTAGAGTAGGGTAGAGTAGGGTAGAGTAGGGTAGAGTAGGGTAGAGTAGGGTAGAGTAGGGTAGAGTAGGGTAGAGTAGGGTAGAGTAGGGTAATTTTTTTTTTTTTACTAAATCCCGCTTTTGGGCAGAACAACGTCTGCCGGGACCGCTAGTTTTAAATAAATGTCATGTTGTGTGTGCGTTTGATATTTTAAATAAAACAAATGACAAATTTATTCAACCCAAAACATAAAATGCTAAAACTCATTAAACATAATTCCAGGCTTCCTCCAGTATTAAAACATTAATTAACATATTTGTACACAAATGTTAAACTACACATAATTAAGCGAAACAGAAATAAGTTTAAACGAACACCAAATTAAGTTAAATACGGTTTGTGAATATTTAAAAATAAATGTGTGTAATTGTGTTTTTGCATCCGAACGACGGACTTTAATGTTGAAAAAGTTTTATAGAATTTTCATTTTTGCAGTAACATGTTTTAGAGTACCTTAACCGGCACTTGAGGGTTAAAAAACTGCCTGTCATATCAACGCAGTCGCAACATTTCTCTATGTTATAAATCTTCTCTTGCTTTTTGATGCTGAAAGCGTACCAGATACCTTAACAAGACCTCTTAACGCGATCCATTTGACGACCTAAACTGAAACGCAAAAAGATGAATTTAAAACGTCATGGTGATTTAGGGGAGGTCTCCAGCATTGGGAAAGCATAGGCTCAATAAAAGTAGAAAAAACTTTGGTATAGGTCATATAAATTTATATAATGTAGGTATATAATATTGTTACGCCGTGAAACTTTAATAAATTATATCTCCGCCAAAGTCAACAGTAATGTCGACCAATTAAAACGCATTGCTGAGCGAAAGTTCCAGAACCGAAGTACGTACTAAGGTTTAGCGAATTCTAGAAAAAGTTTGCTACAAGTGCATCTATTATTATTAGATGGTAAAGTTGATAAGGGAATTGGTTCCATCCGTCTTATACGATAGAGTCGAAATTCGAATGAAGTGACGAGAGATCAACATGTAATAATAAAGATTTATTACTCCGTCTTTTTTTTTTCGGTGAGTAAATCATCCAATGACATCCCCCGCTCTTGAGCGGAGCGTGAGGTAGTGTCAGACTTTTACTGACTAAAAACCCACTTCTTTTCCTTCTTTGCCTTCGTTCCAGGGCCCAGAGGTTCTCTTTCGCATCACCCATGGCTCCAGTAGACTTCGACCCTGCTGCCCAGCAGGGTCGAAGCTTACTGGGTACTGCCCTACGGTTTTGCTGACATTTCCCTGAGGCGCGCGTGGAATACTACACGTCGTTGACAACTTGGGCTCGGTCTGGACGATTACCGGACGGTCGGACGGCGAGCTACTTATTGCTCGCCATCCGCAAGCCAGCACCTACGGTGGCTGGAAATCGGGATCGGAATCGCAGCGACTGGGGCGTGAGGGCCGTTTTCTCGCGCGTGCGGCCGACTCCTTTGCTAGCATTACTGCTTTGCAGAAGGAGGCAACCGCTTGCCACTCCTCCTCGCTCCGGACCATGGCCTGTACCAAGGCTCGGGATTATACATGTAGGTATGTTTATTTTGACGACACAGTCGGCACAGTATCAGAGCGATTGTCTACTGCGCTGTGGTTCGCGGGTTCGATTCCCACATGGAACAAATATTTGTATGATCTATAGATTCCAGTTCCGGTCCAGGTATCTTGTGTAATAACTTTACATGTTTGTGAACGCAACTGCGACGACGACACAGAAGAAACTTCTAGTACGGGGCAACTTTAAAAAAAAAAACTTGTTTAACTGTGTTATTGAACTCTGAAACGGATTGACTGATTTTTATGAAATTTTATGTCTTTGGTAGTTCTGAGAGTAGCATAGCATAATCGGCCTTATAATGTTCCCACTGCTGGGACTCAGGCCTCCTCTCTAGGAGAGGGAATGGAACGTAATCCACCACGCGGGCCCTGTACGGATTAGTGGATGTCACATGTCTTTGAATGTTTGGTTCTAGGAATGCCAGTTTCCTCACGATGTTTTCCTTCACTGAGAGCAAAGGTGGCTATTATATATATAAAATATAATTATCTTATTATAAAAAGGCAGGCTAGTCTTGGATGTGTTTTTTTTTTTAGGTGGTAAAATCATCTTATGACAAATCCCGCTCTTGGGCGGAGCGAGAGATAGTGTCAGACTTTTACTGACTAAAAACCCACTCCTGTTCCTTCGTCCCAGGGTCCGGGTTTCGTTTTCACACTACACATGGCCCCAGTAGGCTTCGACCCTGCTGGGCCCCTACAATTTGCTGACATCTCCCTGAGGCGCGCGTGGAATAATACGCGCCGTTGACGACTTGGGCTTGGTCCGGACGGTTACCGGATGATCGGACGGCGGGCCACCCATTGCCCGCCGTCCGCAAGCCCAAGTCTTGGATGTGTGGGAATTATCGTGCAAATTTTTTTTTACGCACAGGTAAAACGTGTACGTGAACTTACACACACATCCAGGCAGTCACTTACACCACAAAAGAACACAACATTACCCCAAATAATATTAACCCATAACGCGTTGTCATTCCAAATAAAAAAAGGTTACAGGTATGAGGAAATTAAAAAAGCAGTCATGATTAACTCAAACCACTTTAAAACGGCTGTAAGCGTTAAATTCCCGCATCAGCATTATATGGCCTTTAAAAAATATACCTATATAGTATGTACTCCAGCGTTTTTCAACCTGCGAGCGCTACCCCCACGGGGTTCCCAAAGTCTTGCTTGAGTATCGCAATTGCAAGATATGTTATAAAAAAGTGGGTTAGTGATCTTACGCCACAATAAAAATAATAAAATTTCAAAAAACATGGCTGTGCCTGTTTATTCTTATTCTTTTTTAAAATATTGTTAATAGTTTTGACTCATAATGTGTGTGTCATTTGAAAGTTATTCGATGTGAATGTGTAAATTTAATAATCTACCATAAAAGCGCAGTGAACGCGTCCACTCACTCGCATTGCTATTGTCCTTATGGAGTTGCCACAACTTTTTTACTAGTCTTGGGTTCCCATGTTCAAAAAGATTGAAAACCACTGACTAGTCTGCAAGCATCCGAGTTCGTTGCCGAGATTTACTATTATAGGCACTTGTAAATGGGAAACAAGTCCATCAAAAACTGAATAATTTTGTGCCTATATGAATTTTATGGTGGCGTTAATTTTGTACAATGTTTTCGCTACATTGTTACCTTTAATGTTGATAATTTGGTTTTTATATCTTAACCTATGTAGGTACGTGACCTCTAAAATTTATCTACGAGAATTTTGGAAGACAGAATTATCATTGTTTGTAATAAACCAGTAGAATAAAAACTTTGAAAACATGTTCAATTCATGACCTTTATATTTGCCTGTAGTTACAAAGGTGATATGACTTTAACCGTAAAGTATTATAGTATTTTTAGAGTTACAACACAAAAGTTTGAAAGCTGGCAACATTTTTAGTTTCTTTTCTATTTAAAACTTCACTTAGAGCTTATTTTGTTTTCATAGAAAATATTCGTTTCCTTTAACTTTACGTTGTTGACGCCTCTATGGTCCGGACTAAGCGCTTCGCCTCGTCGGTTATACTGTGGACATCGAAGGTTTGGAATGATTTGTCAGCAGCAGTCTTCCCGTCTGATTATTTTTTAAAAATTATTATTGATAGGCTCGCGTTTGATCACTATCGCACCTGATGGTAGGCAATAACGTGGCCGACGATGGAGCACGCTTGGCTAGAAGTAACCTATTCACTTTTGACTTAAATACCCCTAGGTTGTAGCTATCAGGAAACGTAGACCCCGGCAGCGAATTTCACACATCTGTCTACCAATGCCTAATATAAATATTTTTTTTTTAAATTCTGGACATCTATAGTAATATCAAATACCACGACAAAAACTCCTTTCACTCGCTTTTAACTAAATAAAACCAGTCTTAAATCAGTGTAACAAAACCCCAACTACCATAAAGTGTGGTAAAACAAACTAGATATAATGTTAGAGCCTATCAAAACAATTTACACGAATGAATGGACCATCGTTATGAATTATGGCCCACCCCGACCATAATGTATTCCGCTCACAGTAGTCTCACAAAAGTATGATGCCAATATCATACGTCTTTAGGCGTGTTTGTAATTTTATAAGGGACGACACGTTAACGACACGACAAGTTGAAGATAACTACGACGATTTGATGATACGAACCGTTTACGATACGACAAGTTTATAATAATAATAATAAACTTTATTATCAGACCAGATATCCATAGTTTCAGTTACATTAAATTGATACTTACTAAATAAAAACAAATAGACGAAAACCACAGACTTCACGATAATTACGTTTATTCGCAAAGCTTACGCTAAGTTAAGTTAGATGCTAATCCACGGTAATAGCCCTACGGCAGCTATTATTCAACTAAAATTATTATACGAGTAATTGCAAGTATAAAAGTAAATAAAACAAGTAGTGAAAAGTAGGTCGCGGCGTTAGCGCGTTGCCTGTACGTGAACCGTACAAAGACATACAATAAGTCTACTTCACATACCTGAGAGACGATCTGTGTACCGACATCCAGTGAGACACCATTAGGCCATCCACCCTGCCGGCTACAGTAGCCACGAGGCTATTGGAACTGTCGCGCATCCGACGCATCAGTGATTCGATTCGCAGCTGCAGTAGTGAGCCGAAATCTACAACACGCGCGTCCGTGAACATCCCCAACACGCTACAGAAACGCAGCAACCCCGGCATTACCCGGAACGCGTTATTATATTGGTCTCGTAGAGCATTGCACACAGGGCGCATGTGTACAGCGAGTGGCAGTAGGCCCTGAACAGTGTTATTTTAACCACTCGCGTTGACAGCACGTACCATTGACCATACGACAGCGATTACTGACGAAATGACGAGTTAAGAACACAGCACAGCCGTTGACAATACTCATGACACAAGACACGATAAGTGAAAATTTCCATATCTTTTTCTTGTTATATTGATAAGCTGAAAATTTGGTTCCTTTGACGGTTATAGCATTAGCATTTTACTAGTAAAATTAGCTGGAAAACCAATTTTCAATTTTATTAGAGACTGACAATTGTGAATAATACGTCACAGAAAAACTAAACTTTTGTAGACAGACGTCGTCGTGTCATTATCGTATCGTTTCTTGAATACAAAAGCGCCTTTTCTTAACAAATACGAGTAGTAATATAATAAAAATAAAATAGAACAGAGTTAAGGGGTAAGCATCCATATTTCCGCCCCTGAATTATTTATCATCGTAATTCTTTCTGCGATCAGTTTTGTCATGTTTTCTTTCTTCGGTTTTATAAGGAAAATCCCCGAGGATCATAAGGCCTTCGTTTTTTGGGCAAAAAACCTAGACACTGCGCCGCCTTTGTAAGGAAGATTTTGTCTTAATAATATATCATTTTATCTACCTTTATTTACGGCTGTGTGTTACATACATACATTCACGTTATTTCCTAGAATTGTGTGGAACTTTATTTCTTTTCTATCTAAGTGCCGCATAAGCTGGGAGATACCGCCCCTTGTCTTTCTTTCTTTTTCTTTTTTTAAATAAAATTGTCCCACACTTGGTAGGTATTACTCCTGAATCATCACATCACAGTACACTCTTGAGTATCGTTTGGGTACTGAAGCGCTGTGATCTCATCGCAGCGTCCGGTACTGCAGGTAACCTCTCACCTCTAGACGTGGTCTATTCCAGATGGTGCAACACGATCTCCAGCCCCATAGGGTGCGACCTGCAGGTGAGTCTATTGGCTGAACAGTAAGAGGCTTGTGACCACAGTGTGCCTTGGTCTGCGAGCACTTCTCTCAAGAGATTGTAGCCCCAGAGAGTGACGGGGTTCATAATGAATTCTTGTGGGTCATCTGGCCGAAATAACATGACAAAATACGTTAGCACTCCAACACTATCGGATTGATGACAGACCTCTGCGCATGAGTCAGAGGAAATCTTTTGAATTGTTTTTGTGTAAAATTTATTCAATATCACCATTAGAATGTTACACTTTAACTTTCTCGAAAATTTACGAATTGTTTTTTTTTTGTGTGTGGCCTCTCGCAGGTCAACCTAGGAGGTTGTCGGCTGCTTAACCGGACTTGCCTGTGGCGGCCTCAATTCGAGAATCAAAGCCAGGGCTTACTTAACTAAACTTAAAACTAAGCGACTACACGCTAAGGGCACCCCCTGTGGGGTACGGACCTCGGCTTAGGGCGTCGCTGGGGGGGACAGCAAGGGACGGGCTGGATCGAACAAAGATTTTATTATTATTTTCGGGGAATTTTAAAACTACGGCTCACCGACGCGGGCTGGCTCGAGCAAGGGACGGGGAGGACGTTTACGGGATTGTCGCGGCGGGCCTCGGCGGCGAGGACGGAAAGACGGCGGTCTGTATTGTCTGCGAACTTTACTGGTTTCCTTACGGCTCTCTTGGAGCAGGGTAGTGGGGTCATCGGGGGTGACGAGAGTACGCCTAGGACGGCGAATCTTTGAGATGCGGGAGGGTTCGTATCGGGCTGCCGATACTATAAGGGGGTTGCGGTGTTTCACAGCAGTATCGAAGAAACGCTTGCAAAGGCGTTTCATGAACTGCTGGATGGTGGGGATTTTGAGATCTAGGTGTAGATTCTCATTTCGGACATAATATGGGGCACCGAGAATTTTTCGGAGGGTCCTATTTTGAAGGGTCTGCATCCTATGGAGGAAGCGATGCTTGGCGTGTGCGAAGATGGCACATTACGAATTGAAGCACAACACTGATATAAATAGAAAAATTTGGAGAAGATTTACCCACAAGCCGGACAGTCCAGACTTCATCATCTTCCTGCCCTTCTCCTATTATTAACTTATTAATAAAAAAATGCTTACGTATTAAAATAGTAATCATCATCATTTCAGCCGAAAGACGTCGACTATTAGACATAGACCTCCCCCATGTGTCGCCACAACGAACGGTTCTATTTGTCTTGCATCCATCTCTGACTGGCCTGTTGGTCTAGTGGTTAGTGGCCCTGACTGCTATGCCGGAGGTCGTGGGTTCGATTCCCACCCAGGACAAATGTTTGTGTGATGAGCACGATCATTTGATCTGTGTTTGGGTGTAATTTATCTTTAAATGTATGTATTTAGAAATATATAAGTATGTTTATCAGTTATCTAGTACCCATAACACAAGCTCTGCTTAGCTTGGGACTAGACAGCTTTGTGTGATAGTTGTGAATTATTATTATCAGATTACCGCAACCTCACCAGGTCCAGGAGACCTTTCAACGCTGCGTCTTCCAGTACGCGTCACTTTAGAACCACTTGGTCCTATCGACTATCTGTTTTGCGAGCTATGTGCCTTGCCAACTTAAGTTTGGCAAAAAGTCTCTCCGCCTTAATAAAAGCATAGCATAATCAGCCTTTTAAATGTTCCCACTAATGAGACTCAGGCCTCCTCTCTAGGAGAGGGAATGGGCCGTAATCCACCACGCGTGCCCAGTTCGGGTTGGTGGATGTCACATGTCTTCGAATTTTTGATTCTAGGATATGCCGGTTTTCTCACGATGTTTTCCTTCACCGTTTTGAGATACTGATCTCAAAACGGTGTGGGTGTGGGATCACTGGATGATGAAATAAATGACACAAAGTAATACGCCTGGTTGGGTTTGAACCCGCGACCTGGTCGTTACCACTCGGCCACCACTGCTCCGCCTTAATACTAAAACCTAAAAATAAAAAGCCTACAAAAGTTGCCTTATATTTTAAAAACATGAAGTTCTGCCAACTAAACCTGAACAATAAAAGCATGAAACTACCCGCCAATCCCCCAAGGGTAGTTTTAACTTTAATCTATGTGGCCGACGACCCATCGTTCTGGCGATTGGAAAGAAATTGCTTGAATGTGAGCCACCGACCACTCGCCGCAGGGAATACTTTATTTAATTACCTCCGATCATGGTCCATTTTTATTTCGAAACGATTCGTGGATTGGATAGAGTTTCGTAATTCGTTTGTTTTGTTGTGGGGTCAATAACACTTGTGGTTTGATAGTTCGCGGTTCTTCGAGATCGGATTTATTATGATTGATTATTGGATCTGGTCAATTCTTTGTATTGTGAAAACTGTAGTTTATCAGAATAGCAAGAACTTTTAGAAAAATATTGTTTTGAAGCTGATAAAATCATAATGACATTTTCCACTCTTAGGAAGAGCAAAAGGGTGTATCAGACTTTTTTACTGACTACCACTCCCGTTCCTTCTTTGATTTCGTCCCGTGGCACCACAAACGTGGTTTCACTTTAACACTACCCGTGGCCCCAGTAGGCTTCGACCCTGCTGGGCCCCTACGGTTTGCTGACAACTCCTTGAGGCGCGCGTGGCTCGGTCCAGACGGTTTCCGGACGGTCGAACGGAGAGCTACCCATTGCTCGCCGTCCGTAAACCCGTGCCTACGGTGGCCGGAAATCGGGATCGAGAACCCGGCGGCTGGGGTGTAAGGGCCGCTTCCTCGCGCGTGCAAGTGCGGCCTCCTCTTTTGCTCGCATTACTACTTCGCAGAAGGAGGCGACCGCCTGCCACTCCTCCTCGCTTAGACCATAGCCTGTAACAAGGCCCGGCGCGCGACATCTTTGCCACCGAACGTGAGGGACACGTGGACACGGCGGTGCTCTGCCCAAGCGGGGCACACCTCTACTGTGTGCTTCACCGTGTCTTCCGGGTGGTCTTCACAGTGGTGGCAACCGGGCGTTACTTCCGCAAGAATCCGGTACAGGAATTTCTCGACCTGACTATGTTCGGTGAGAACCTGTGTCATGTGGAAGGTGAGGACGCCGTGAGGCCTTTCCAGCCACTCCTCAAAGAGGGGACTTACCGCCATAATTATGGCGTGCCCAGCACTGGGCTGCTACACCGTTGTTATTATACCCATGTTTAACAAATGAATAAATGACTTATGACTTATGACTTACTTATGACTTATGACAGTCGCTGTTACCATTTCACCATGAGATCCCGTTGGAACTCTGTCCTCCATACCGCGACTTGTCACGGCAGCGGAGTTTTGCCACGGCGTTGCATCTCCACGCGCAAATCGTGCATGCGTGCAAGGTCTGTTGCCTCCAGATGCCATGGTGGCAGGCTAGCAAGGAGGCTCGCCGCTTTGATGGAAACCGTGCGGTATCCCCGCACCATACGTATGGCCATGACCCTCTGGTATGCGTTCAGCTGGGCCGCCGGTCGCTTTCGCAGCGACGGCGCCCACACCGGCGCTCCATAAAGGGCCATGGACCAAAAGATGCCTGTGTAGAGGCTCCGGCAGGAGGCTTCTAGATCCCCTAGGTTGGGCAGGAACCACTAGAGGGTAGCCCCAGTCCGATTCAGTTTGGGAGCCAGACGTCGGAAGTGCTCCTCGAAATTCTGGTGAAAGAATTTTTAAAATCGATCCAATAGTTTTTGAGTTAAGTCACAACAAACAAAAAATCATATCGTTCCTCTTTATAATACTAGTTTAGAAATTTATATAAGGCTTTGTCCTCACAAACTGACTGGCCGATTAGCGCATAGCCTAAAGCGCTGGTTATATAAGAAAATCCGCTAAGAAAATTTGTGTGGAAAAATGTGTTTGCTTGGTTGACTTCAAAGTTTCAATTAATATAGAGTTCAAACGTCAACCGTGTGACGTATTATGAAACAGAAATCAAAATTCAACTATGTTTGCCCTTGAATATTGCATTAAAAATTACATTATACTTTTTCTTCTCTACAGGATATTTTAATTATATATATATTATATATTTGTGTTTTCCTAAAAAGTTTTTTCTACAAAACCAAAATTCAAAACACTAAAACTATGCGTAGATTTGAGTCATTCAAAACATTAACTTTTTGAACAAACATCATTAAATTTAATAATCCATCTAAATGTCCTTATTGCCAAAATTAACTAGCTAGTCCACTAGCTCGTTAAATAGACAAAATTTGTTTACAAATAAATAAATAAACATTAATTTTAACAGCCAAAGAATAAAATAAAAGAAAACAGTAAAGTAACAATCTACTAATTTGTTTGTTTGTCAGCGACTCTAAGAAGTTTACTGCGCCAATATACTAGAACTTTCCAGCGGGAGACGGTTGCAAACGGGCTTAACTTGAGCGCGGTCTGCGTTGGAGTAGAAATTATATAAAGAGTATTTTTTTCGAAAAATAGAAAGAGATGTCATAGAAAGACATCATTATCTACATTTCAGCCGAAAGGCGTCTACTGCTATCAAGCAGCTGATAGGTAACCGCGGAGGACACACCCTGAGTTTTTTGGTGATATTCTTCAAAATTATTTATTTAATCTTCATGCAACATAGAGTACAAAGGCGGATTTAATGCCTTAGGTATTCTCTACCTAGGCTGAGTCAACCAAGGGTGGTGAAGAGACAATATGGTAGCTGCATAAAATTGTTAGGTTCATTGTGCTCACAACTTCCGAGCGCGTTTGACGAGATGTACGAACGTAAGCGAAGTATAACGAGTATGTAAAGATCCTAAAATCGGGACTGCGGAATTATTTGAAGGAGTAACTGTGGCCCTGGGACACAAAAGGGAACTGAAGGAACACACTTGAGTTTTACTCAGTAAAAGTATGACATTCCCTCTCGCTCCAAACAGAGCAGCATAAGTTATATAATGATTGACCACAAAAAAAGATTGTAAATTCAAAGTTATTTCTTTGCATTAAAAGCGATACAAAAGTGTGACTCATTTCGCCAAATGTTTAATTTTTTTTTTTTCATTGCCGTCTTGCTTTTGCCAACTGCTTCACCCACGTGAATGTCAAATATTTGATTGGTCACCATTATACACTACTTTTAATCATTAGCACATTTTTATTTTTTTTCTGAACCTAATCCTAATGTCAGATGCAGATCTATCTAGTACTCGAAACTTTGTTGCGGGTACTAGATAGTAAAATATAAATAATATTTTGACATAACTCAAAAAAGCAGTAGATACTGTAACAATTAATATCTCGGTAAATATCTACGACGGGCAACTCATATCTTAATCATAATATAATAATTTGTTTATTTGTACATTAACATTTTCAATAATTTTGTACTCACTAACAAACAAAATGTTCTACATTGAGGTACAAACATAACGCGTTTCTCCAGAGAAAATGAAATCAGGATATTTTTCTCGTCAATCCCGTACACGTTTTCGTTTTTCAAATCTAATCAAAAAATCTGGGCAAGTGCGGGTCGAACTCGCACACTGAGGGTTCCGTAAAAAAATACCTATGAAAACAGTTAAATTCCCGAATCGAGTTACGAAGATTTTTTCGAAACGTAAAAAAAAAAAATATGACGTGACTACCAATTTACAGTTTTCAGATTTTTTACTATACTTGTGCTATCAGACCTTGCTTCATGCCAAATTTCAGGTTTCTAGATTAACGGGAAGTACCCTATGAATTTTGATTCCCTTGAGAGTGTCAAAATACACGGTTTTTGCGACATAAACGACGAATCCTTTTTTCGTTAAATTAGAAGTTTGATTTTTTTCATAGCTCGCAGAGCTTAGTGAATGTTTTTAATTTCAACTCGATACCTCCACGCGTTTTCAAAATAATGGGTTTTGACAGACAGACAGATAGACGGACAACAAAGTGATCCTTAAAGGGATCTGTTTTTTCCTTTTGTGGTACGGAGCCCTAAAAATTAGAAACTGGGGTTGACTCATTCATACACTAGGCTACACTCACCGAATGGTCTACAGACTTACTTCAAAACGAGGTTTAGTTCAAAGTGGACGTGTCATGATTAGTGTCTTTGTTTCGTACAATTTTTGTATTAAATTTAAATTTAAATTTTAATTGTATTGACATTTTAATTTTAATTGTATTGACATATTAATTGTATTGAAATTTTAATCGTATTGAAATTTAATTGATTTGCAAATTATTTAAATTAATAATTAGGGTGATATTTAATTGTTTTTTTTTTTTTTAAATGTAATATCATTAATTATGCATGTCTTTTTTTTCTTTGTAAATTATAATTTGTAATTCGCAGCGACAATTGCACCCCATATTTGTACGCCTCCAGGCATAACATAGCGCTCTGTTCATTAAAAATAAGACCTGTATTTCACGTATGTTAACAAATAAATTATTATTATTATTATTATTATTTCTTTATTTATTTTTTATACATATTTTGTACATTTTTAAATATTTTTCAAAACACATATAAAAAAAAACATTTAAAAATATAAAAAATAGCAGTCCGCCGGTGTCGGGACAGGGTCCAAGCTACCGGTGGTTAGGGCTCCAGAGACAGGAACCTCCTCACAATGCGAGCCGTATCGAGGAGTACTGCCTTCTGTATCAGGCCCTTGATCCAACCGCGCAACGTCAGTTTCGACAGGTGGTCGTCTAGACTTTTGGCCATCAGGCCATTGGCGGTAACAACAATCGGCACAATGATTGCCGAGTCCACATTCCACATGTCGACAACCTCGTGTGCTAAGTCGAGATATTTGATTTGTTTCTCTTTCTCAGCTTTCACGAGATTCTCATCATGCGGGATGGTGACATCGATTATCATTGCGCGGCGCGCTAATCGGTCTATCACCACTATATCCGGCTTATTGGCTACAATAGTCCGGTCAGTAATGATAGACCGATCCCAGTACAACGTGACATGGTCATTTTCGAGAACTGGGTCGGGCACATAGCTGTAATACGGTACCTCTGAATACACTAGGTTGTATTTCAAAGCAAGTTGCTGGTGGATAATCCTGGCTACTTGGTTATGCCTGTGCAAGTACTCTCCGTTAGCCAGACGAGAACAACCAGAGATAATATGTCTGATAGACTCACCCGGACGATGGCACGCCCGACACACGTCAACCGTCCCGTCCTTCATTATATATCTCCGGTAGTTATTCGTCAAGATGACTTCGTCCATAATTGCACAGATAAAACCTTCAGTTTCCCCGAAGAGGTTGCTGAAACGTAGCCAGGCCACGGACGCTGCAAAATCTACATCAGACATGAGTCTGATGTAGATTTACATGAGTAGAGCCCGATAAAAGCGCCCGTGGAGCTCCTTACTTTTCCATACTTCCCTGCGATCATCAGTTGTAAGTACCACAGGTTTGCGCCAGTTCTCTTTAGCCATGGATAACGGGGTGAGTCCCTTGTCCACTGCAACCACATCGCGGTGCATACCCACATCGGTTTTATGAAAATATTCTCTGAGGCTGCACACCTCGCGGTTGTGCAGGGTCTTCGCGTTTAAAAAACCTCGACCTCCACACTTCCGCGGGATGTACAGTCTCATCACAGACGACCGTGGGTGATGCATCCGGTTTGCGGTCAACAGTGTACGGACCCGCCTATCCAGAGCGTCTAGCTCGGTCTGAGTCCATTTGAGTATGCCGAAAGAGTACATTAAGACCGGCATGACCCAACCATTGAAGGCTCGCACCTTATTTCCACCTGACAGAAGGCTGTTTAATACCTTCTTCAGGCGGTCAAAGAAGCGCTCCCTCAACGATTGCTTCATGTCAGCAACGTTAATGCCTAACGCTTCCGACATACCCAAATACTTATAGGTTTCGGTTGAAGAGAGGGATCTAAGGTATATGGAATCCGAAAGTTGAATTCCCTCAGATTCCATAATCACCCCTCGCTTTACATGCATGACTGCACATTTATCCACACCAAATTCCATCCTGATGGCACTACTAAAAGTTTCAGTTACTTTTAGTAGTTCCATCAGTTGTAACTTGTTGGGGGCAATGAGTTTCAAATCATCCATGTAAAGAAGGTGAGATAGTACCTGACCACCTCTTCTCAACCGATAGTCCAAGCCTGATTCCTCTAGCAATGTGCTTAGAGGATTCAGGGCTAAGCAGAACCAAAGTGGACTCAGACTGTCGCCCTGAAATATTCCCCGTTTAATCCATATAGGCTCATCGTCCCTCCGAATCGATCGACATCCTGGATAGCGAAGAACAGTGTTCCATTGCCCCATACATGACTCAAGGGAGGTGCGTAGAGTTGCATCTATTTTATACAACTCCAACACCCTCATGAGCCATGTATGTGGCACAGAGTCATATGCCTTCTTATAATCTATCCAACATGTCGACAGATCCTTGCGAGATCGACGAACCTGTTGGCTTATGGTCATGTCTATGAGGAGTAGCTCCTTAGTACCGCGAGACCCGTTCCTACATCCATTCTGAGAGGCAGACATTATTGAGTTGGTATCAATATGCTTGTTAATTTTCGTTCTTAGAATGGACGTAAGAAGTTTATAGACCGTTGACAAGCATGTTATCGGTCTATAATTCTTGGGTTCCGCAGTACTACCTGTCTTATGGAGCAGATGGGTAACTCCAGTTGTTAGAAACTGAGGTAGCGACCCAGACTCTAAAGATGACTGGAATTGAGATGCCAGGAGCGCGTGTGAGCTGCTATACCATTTTAGCCAGAAATTTTGTAGTCCGTCCGGTCCTGGAGACTTCCAATTCGGTAACGGACGGACTGCTACTATTATTATTATTATTATTATTATTATTATTATTATTATTATTATTATTATTATTATTGGTTTCCTGTGACCACTGCATTATTAGTTCCTTTAGGAAAATTGAGAGCAATGCACCCAAATTTTTTACTTATAAACAAGTCAGGGTTTATTGCCCTCAGTTTCGTTCATAAAAATCCACCTAATTATTAGTAAAATTCTCTGTATACAATATAAATTAGGGATTTGTTTAACACAGGTAATCATCAGTTCAGATTTTTATGAATAAGACTAATTTCTGATTAAAATGTACAATTATTTTGTCAGTTTTATCTATAATGACATAATTATGTCCACGCATAGTAACAATTTTCTCATCCGTGTTCTTTTAATTTAATATTAAAGCCTTAAATTATGCGCCCCTTTGCTATTTTTAAAAATATTCTATGACGAAATCAGAAAAAATAAAACCCTCGTTGTGATAAGTGAAAAAAAAAAACACGAAAGTGATGTGCATGTTGAACTTAATCGTAGTGCAATAAGAGCCAGTTTTTGAGGAAGTGTATTGAAAAATAATTTGTAATTTACAAGTCATCTTATTGAAAGCCAGTTCAACGTTTTATTATCGAATTTATCTCAATTTGCTCTGTTATCTATATTATGATAAAATTCACAATTTGGTGCACTTCTCAGTCATTGTAATACGTGGTTAAATACTCGCTTTATAACTTCCGTAGTTTATAATAATAGTTTAAATTAAAAATAAATAAGTTATGAGTTCAGTTTCAAAATGGCCGATAGTGACTCAATGAAAAAGGCAAGTTGACAAAACATGGTAGTATCATAAACTACAATAAAAATAAAATAAGTACTTTTTTACTAGTATCGAGATTCATTAAATATATTTTTTATAAAAAAAAAAAACATTTCTAGCAGACTGTTTTGCAACAGTCTTTTCAAATAAAAAAATATTTTAGAAACCCGGGGCTATGAACGAATGCAAAGAAGGAATAGGAGTGGGTTTTTGGCTCGCTTTCGCTCCGCTCAAGAGCGCGTCATTGGATGATTTGTCACCTAAAAAAAAAGGTCTGGGTATCTTGTGTATGTGAATTTACATGTTTGTGAACGCATCCACGATAAGGGGTAATTTCTAGTGTGGAACAGCGTTTAAATTTAAAAAGAAAAGCTGAATAAATTCATGAATCACTAGTTTTTTCAGCGGATCCGCTTAATACTTAAGATGACATTTTCATGCGGTTTTGTAACACCCGTGCAAAACTGGAGCGAGCCGCTAGTAAAAAAATATTTTGATGCAACTGGACCCAACAACTGTTTAAAATATCTAACAGAATAAAAGATAAGATTACAAACACACTTGTGTTTCTGCAAATATAGTACGCTAGCTTATATCTTTTTTAGCATGTTTTTACCAAAAATCGTATTTCTTAATTAAATCTTTCGCCTGGCCCAGTATTGGGCAACGGCAATACTGTCCGTGACGTTTCTATATTCTTATATAGCCAGGTAATGGGGTATGTAGCGCAAGATGGAAGGTAAAATTTGGTTTAAGATACTGCACCAAAGAAACCATCCGAGAACTCCAATTAGTGAAGATTGACTTTGGTACGGTCGACCTGAGGGCGGATTCTGTTTACAGTTTGTCCATGCCAACCCGTGTCCGGGTGGGAAGATTTTCGACTGCTCGATAAAATCATCCACAGGTTTAAACGTCTCTCGTCAAAGGTCTTTAATTGCGCATTGCATGCTATAGTCCTGTGAATTTGTAGGAATACCATGACGATTGGAGGTTATAGCTTTCTGAATAGATATATTCACCTGTGGAGGAGCAGAGCGCCTTTCCTGTTGTTTGCGGGACTTGGGGAGACATCGTCAACAGTTCATTCCATGCAATTGTTCTTATAGTTGAGTGACAATAAGATATGAACCTTTCAACCTTATGTAAGCAACTCCACCAACTCACGACTTTGTTTATAAGGGATTTAGTGTTCATGCATTGTCAGTTTAATCATGGCTGAGTTTTGAAAGGCCGGTGGAAAGATTGATTTAAATTTCCTCAAAATCATTGATTTGTTAGTTAATGCCAAGTCGTGCATACTTTAATTTAATTGTATTAGGGCTCGCCTGTTCATTGGTAAAATGTTAAATAACCAGGAAGTTTGAACACTACCTTGAGGCAGTCCGTTATTTTAGGATCGCCACTTTCTTTTGTAGCGACAACTATGGCGTCATATGAGAACTAATCCTGCATCGCGCAATTAGTTCTCCGCGCGATTGGAACATATAGAACAGCCCGAAATCATCTATCGGGCAGTTGGCTACCAGACATAACACCTGTCTGATCGGAGATTCCAACCTTTTCAATGGAGGTATGTGGGACTTTACACTCCGTTCCGCATACCACAAAAGTTTTGTCATTCGAATGAACTTTGGATCTTCTACTATTTTGATAATCTCCCACAGCTCTGATTGTTAACCGTATCGAAGGATCTGTATCTCAAATGCTGCACCTATCGTTTCATTGGTTTCGAACATCTCTTCAATGTCTTATTAACGCGAACAAGAAACTATATTTTTCCGTCTGACTCTGTACAAACATTTTGTTTTAAAGTTTTACAGTAACTTGTACAGTATATTAATTTTATTGGTTTTGTTATAGTCAGACTTCAATGGGAAAGTAGGTGTTGAAATTCCTGAAAGAGCAAAATGGGGACGGCCCTTAGAGTTCATTTTAGCCTGTCTCGGATACGCTGTGGGTTTGGGGAATATCTGGAGGTTTCCTTATCTCTGCTACAGGAATGGCGGCGGTAAGTTTAAAAACTTAGATTTTTATACCTTTTTTTTAAATTTTTATTATTTTATGCTCACGTTTGACCACCATCTCACTTGGTTTGATGGTTTTTAATCATAATATCTGCTCCATTTTAAGTGTAAATTTTTTTTTTAAACTAAAGTACATAATATTTTTTCAATAATAATGACTACTATTGAAAAAATGTTTAGTTGCGAATAAGTTATTTTTAAGTGAGTACTGGGCAATGCTAACTAATATTTTAACTGAGACTTTGATAAAAGGAACGACAAGATTTTTATTTATTTATTTAAACTTCATGTATAGTAGTGGAATATAGGTGGAAATAATGGAAAGGGCTATGCTCGGAGTTTCCTTGCGTGATCGAATCAGGAATGAGGATATCCGCAGGAGAACCAAGGTTACCGACATAGCACGAAGAATCGCCAAACCTGTGGTAATGGGCAGGACACATTGCTCGTAGAACGGATGACCGTTGGGACCGAAAGGTTCTGGAATGGCGACCACGTACCGGAAGACGTAGCGTTGGAAGGCCGATGTGGCCGATGACTTGGTAACGGTTGCGGGAGTCCGATGGATGCGAGACGCACAGGACCGTTCATTGTGGCGACACTTGGGGGAGGCCGAAAGACGTCCAGCAGTGGACGTCTTTCGGCTGAAATGATGAATGCAACAAGGAAAAAAAAATATTTCACTAAATTAAAAAAAAATGCTAAAATTTAAAAAGATACAATCTAAACAGCTAAATATAAGTTTTAAGTTTCTTAACTGATAGGTATATCTATTTATAAAAAAATAATATATCTATTCTTCCTTTACAACGATATGTGTCAACGAAGGAATAAAGAATAATAGAACCAAAGAGCCATACAAAAACATTATATTGCGTTTGAATCAGTATGAATTATTTATTGAATCTCTATTGGTCAATAAAAACCTCTCTCTATAAGAGGCAAACGCTTATGCCTCGAGATTTAGAACTAAAATATTGTTTTTAGCTAGTTAACATTTTATTTATGGACCATAATATCTCCTTATATTTTTAGTCCTAAATAGCGTCTGAATAATTTAAGCCAACTAACTAGTTTAGTTTCAGATTTACACAGAAAAGTGAAAAATCCTAAAATTTTTTACAAGAATTGGTATATTTTTGTGGTGGGATCTCTGTTTCGAAATGAATAAACAAAGTTTTCCTTTTAAGTTGGTTACGAGATATATCCATTGTAAAAATAATTATTATTAATATTTCATTACATCCATTATTTAAATCATAAATTTCTGTTCCAGGTGCATTCCTAATACCATTCTTCATCATGTTATTATTTCTTGGACTCCCAGTCTTCTACCTCGAGCTGTACATTGGGCAGTTTACTGGCATCGGACCCCTACAAGCATTTAGTGCGATATCTCCGTTCTTCAGTGGCTTGGGGTACTGTACCCTAGTAGTCATCTCCATCTCATCGATATATTATATGATTATCGTTTCTTGGACCCTATTCTACACAATTGTGTCCATCGCAGGGTTTATAGACTGGGGATCATGCGACAATCCCTACAATACTGATGGTGAGCCTTTTACCTTTACCTGTATAATTGTTATGTCAATTTTAGTTGTTGGATTGCTGTATTCTTATAGGGGTGACCAAATGGTAGCAAACCAACGTCCCAACCAAGGTGACCTTGCTAGTTTCAATCCGTGTAGAAAGCAGTTCTAAACCATGACCTTCAACGGTTGGAACTTACAGCATTCCAAATCCAACTTTTCTGCGCTCTTTACAATAATCTAAAATGTTCCATGTAAAAAGGAATTAACGTATATACCTACATAGAAAATAGTAGTCGCCCTACAGCAAATTGGCAAGGCCGAAATTTGCTAACGGCAAATTACGATTAACCTCCTTGAAATGCATGCTGTGTTGAAGAACGCCTTTGACTCTTGAACCAAGTCTTTAGAGATGTTCATCGAAACTATCGGTACATCATCATTATTACAGTCAAAAGACGTTCACTTCCAGACACAGACCTACCCCAAGCGTCGACACATTACATTCCAGTCCAGTTCCATTGCATTGCATTGTAATGCGTAATAATAACAACTAGTATATCAGATAGTTCATAAAGTGTCCGAAAGGTTCTGTAATGGCGACCACGTGCCAGAAGATGCAGACTTAGAAGACCTTCTACAAGGTAGACCGACGACCTGGTGAGGGTCACGGGACTCCAATGGATACAAGACATACAGAACCACTCATTGTGATGACACTTGAGGGAGTTCTATTAAAAAAATTGTTTATCAGCTTGTTACAGTGGTGAGTACGACAGAATTTGCAGGGAAAACAATACAGGAGCAGCAAGCGATCAGACCTACATTTTACGTAGATGTATGGAAATCGGTCAGTTCTGCACTAGTTTTGGCTTCCAGCCATATAATGGATCTTACTGCTTGGACGGAGATGAATATATTCCATGGTACAGAAATGTCACAAGAATTTTAGCAGCTCAAGAATATTACAAGTGAGTCATTGAAGAGCCAAGTCAAAAAACGGTACCCTTACAGTATCACTTTTTGTCCGTCCGTCCGTCTGTCTGTCTGTCAAGACCCTTTCTTTATCGTGGGAATGCATGAAGGTATCGAGTTGAAATTAAAACCATGTACTTCGGTTTGCGGTCCGTTGAGGTTGTGATAAAATCAAACTTCTGAGTTAACGAAAAAAAAAGATACGGCCGTTTATGTCGCAAAAGACGTGTATTTCAATACTCTCAAAGAAACCAAATTCCTAGGGTACTTACCTAGAAACCTGAAATTTGGTATAAAACAAGCTCTCATATCACGAGTATAGGAAAACATTCAGAAAACTGAAAATTTGTAGTTACGTCACAAAAAAACTTTTTTTGTGATTCGGAAAAATCTTCGAAACTCGTTTCGGGAATTGAACTGTTTTTATAGGTAAGTTTGTACGGAACCCTCAGTGCGCGAGCCCGACTCGCACTAGCCCAGTTTTTTTTTAATATCTACCAATTTATATCAGTATTATTAACCTACATAATTGTATGCCTTACATAGATTAGTATTCTACTTTTAGTGAGCGTGTGCTGGGCAGGGGTAATGCTACATGGGGGAACTGGGGCTCCATACAGTGGCATCTAGTAGGGTGCTTGGCACTAGCCTGGCTTATTGCTTTCTTCTGTGTAATCAAGGTAAGTATAAGTTCCTTAAATATTTCTAGCAATCAAAATTCTCATGTAGTAGATTTTTTTTTCTTATTTTACCCAAAACCGTCTCGATAATTACATAAAACTTTATTTCTTATTTTTTAATCCGGCTCGAAGGACCATGTATACTGCAGAGCGTCAGTTTATTACGTTTTTTTTTTTATATAAACTAGTGATTGACTGCGATCCCACCTGATGGTAAGCAGTGATGCAATCGGTGATGGTGAGGCGCACTAGTTTATTAAGAACCTATTCACTCTAGCCTTGTAGACACCCAAATTATAATCAGATGGAAAGATCGCAGCAGGCAAATTGTTCCAGTCCTTCGATGAAAGATTCTATTGGTTGTTAAATAATATTTTCTTTAACAGGGTGTCCAATCAGCAGGAAAGGTGGTGTACTTCACCGCTTTGTTCCCGTACGTCATGTTGACAGCTCTGCTCGTCCGCGGAGTAACCTTAGAAGGAGCTGCTGACGGGGTTGTATTCTACTTGTCACCTGACTGGGAAACTTTGTTCTCTCTCAGAGTATGGGGTGATGCAGCTTCACAGGTAATGTTTTGTTTTAATAGATAAACTCCATCTTTAAACTAGTTTGTAAGCAACTAGCTGACCCGGCCAACTTCGTACAGCCAATGAATATGGTGTCAAAGAATAACGCCATCTACTGGTATTACCATAACAGCATAATTCATTTTTAAAATGACATTTTTATTAGAGATGGCGTTGTATTCGATTTTTTTTTCGTAAGTTTTTCCTCATTTGCTCACCGTTTAAACCTTCCCTGGGTTATCAACAATATTTCAAGATCAAAATTAGCCAAATCGGTCCAGCCATTCTCGAGTTTTAGCAAGACTTTTAACAGCTATTCATTTTTAAATAAATAAATATATATAAATACATAGATTTTAATGTTACTAATACTATATGGATAAATAAGTCCCAAATAAAATTAATATTATTTTTTTTCATCTTCGTATACACGACTGATCAAATCCACGTTCTTCTACTTAAGTACTACTTAATCGACTAGGTACCTATACCAAGTGAAGAACTTTTTATTTTTTGCCACGTACCTACTATTTAAAATATAGTATTTATTTCCCAAATTCCAGATTGGTATGTGTCTATATAATTTATTTTATTTGATTATCATTTTCTGAGTTGAGTACGTACTCAACATCAAGATTGAGAGAGCATAACCCAATTGTGGGTTAAGCTCGCCTGTGTACATCTACGGACCTATTTTTATTATTTGTAAATCTGGTGTACAATTAAGAATATAAGAACAGTAAAGACAAACTAACTCAGGAATAAGAATAATTTAGGTTATGATACTTAGAATATATATAAATAAATATTTATATTAAAAAATATGAAAAAAAAGTTGACTCTTTTGATTGGCAAAAAATTGTTGGATACCTTTTAGCCAATCAAAAGAGTCAATGTTGTATATTGATACTCATTAGATGTGTACCTACCTACTTACAAAAATCTTTTGACTTGTAATCCTTCCTCTCTTGTTGTTATATTTGCTTTTATATCAGTTCGGTTCTTTTAAAAAAATTTCTTACTTTCAAAATTTTCCATTTTAACAAGATTATGCTTTCGCCGGGCCTTGGTACAGGCCATGGTCCGGAGCGAGGAGGAGTGGCAGGCGGTCGCTTCCTTCTGCGAAGCAGTAATGCTAGCAAAGGAGGAGGCCGCACGTGCACGCGCGAGGCAATGGCCCCCGCGCCTCAGCCGCTGGGATTCCGATCCCGATTTCCGGCCACCGTAGGCGTGGGCTTGCGAACAGCGAGCAATGGGTAGCTCGCCGTCCGACCGTCCGGTAACCTTCCGGACCAAGCCCAAGTCGTCGACGGCGTGCAGTGTTCCACGCGCGCCTCAAGGAGATGTCAGCAACCGTGAGGGCTCAGCAAGGTCGAAGCCTACTGGCCAAGGGTCTGATTCTGAAAGGAAGACTCGGCCTTGTTATGAAGGGCAACGAAGGAACAGGAGTGGGATTTTAGTCAGTATAAGTCTGACACTATCTCCCACTCCGCCCAAGAGCGAGATTTGTCATAAGATGATTTTCCCACCTAAAAAAAAACTGTAAATAAATATATTATTATTATTTATTATAGTTAAAAAAGATTGCAAAATAAAAGCAATTTGAACTACTATTAAACACCAATTCGTCGAAGGGATCGTTCCATCGGAAACATTTTTGTCAGTAATGGAGTCCATTATTTCATGAATAAATAAATGCGGCGTCTAATTATCTGGAAAAGTTGGGGAAACGGCAATTTATATTTTTTTCCAGACCACAGACTTTCTAATTTCTTAATTAAAAAGTTTTAGATCGCTTCAAAATTTGCTGGTGTACTTATAATTATTTTTAATTCGAACTGCTTTATAGATTGTTGTTAGTTTGTAAAATTATTAGGGAAGAAAAGTAAAACTTTTCTTTAAAAGCCATAAACAAAAAATTATACAACTTACAACTATTAAATCTACACTAATATTGTAAAAATTGTATTTTTTTTTAATTTGTTTGTTTTATTATTTGTTTGTTTGTATTGTGTTTGTTTTGTTATTGTATTGTATTGTTGTTGTATTGTATTGTTTGTTTTATCTTTGATAGTGCTAATCCGATTGAAAAACTTTTTCACCAATAGAAAGCTGCTTTATTCCTGAGTGACATAAGCTAATATGTACGCGGGCAAAGTTGCCGGCAAAAGCTAGTGTTATATCTATATATTTGCCGGAATGGCTGGCGTAATGGTTGAGCTATTGGCTGTTGCATTGTGTGTCGCGGGTTCGATTCCCTCGCGGAACAAATATTTGTATGCCCTTGTGTATGTGTGTCTTGTGTAATTATGTAAGTTCAGCTTTGTGAACAAACTCACGATGCAGGAGTTATTTTGAAGTGTTTGACAATGTTTTTTTTTTTTTAATATCTACCCTTGTGTGATGTAAAATTAAACACAAAACTACGTACTCACATAATCATAATAGTATTTGAATAGAGGTGAACATGATAATAGTATTGCGTTCTTACATAATTATGTAGTACCTAATTTTATTACAGTCAATATTGCTAATTAGTTCTTCCTAACATGTTTTGAGTAAATGTTACGAATATTTCAAAGAAATTTTAACTGATAAAAAGTACTTCTGATTAATTATAAGTTTTGACTGTGACGTACTTATGGATATAATGTGAAGATAACGTCAGCTTTTATTTATTTATTTTCACATAAAGATTACGTACAGATACACAAGTAAAGTGTAGGAAAGTAAGTGTAGGAAAAATCGTTGAAAATAAGTTTTCACATTATTATAAGTAAACATGTTATTACAAATTACATTGACTTGCAAAAACTAAATATATAAATGAAATTAAGTAGGTAGCTACAGAGAATTTTATTATATAATGCGATACCAAAGATGAGAACAATTAAATAGGAGGATAGGTCTTTACCTATGTAATTGCCGTTTTTTAAAATGGGTTGCTTTGAAGCACTGCGATATTACCGAAAATACAAAATACAAAGAAACCAATAGATACATAATTTCTAATAAAGAATAACGTACCTTTAATATAAAGTTTACTTGAACTTATAACTCCATGCCAATCCAAAGAAATAACCCACTTTAAAACAACCCATTTTAATAAAACGGCCTTTTCATAGGTAAAGACCCATTATTATTAACATAATCATAAATAGATAGATATATATATTCTTTATTGTACACCAAAAATACAAAAATAATAACACTATACAAAACCATAAATAATACTATCACTACTTGTTACTGATTTTTTGTTTGTGAATAATACTATCACTACTTGTTACTGATTTTTTTTCCTTAAATTCCTTATTTAGATATGTTTACAAAAAAAAATAATCATAGTCATAGTAGTTTATTGGTAAGGGATTCTTACAAGTCATATTCAGAATATTACTTTATACTAATCAGTCTACAAATAATTACATAACAATGTCAAATAATAAAAAAAAGTCAAACAAATACAAGAAAACAAAATAATCAAAGTCAAATCACAAAAAGTCACTATAATTTTCAGTCCAAATTAATATTCGCGTCAAAGTTAAATTAAATCAAATCATAAATTCGTCAAAAGAATAAAAAGTTTGCTTGATAAGCCATATTCACAAACAATTATGTATCTATTTCTACAACGATGCAATTCTTAAAAAAAGCAAGTAAAACGAGGTAACAGAATAAGCAAAATTTATGTTATAATATGTAAGTGGATGTACCAGTACCTATAGCTTAAATCAAAACACGTAAATTCAATTTAGCATTCTCGGCACAACAAAAGTTGACAAACAAAAAGAATCCACCTGCGTTTGTTTGAAAATATTGTAGCCATTGTTGTGACCAGTGTTGTTGCTAGCTTAATTAGTTGTTCGTTTTGTAAACAATTATGAAATCCTTCTCGTCTTTCCGTAAACAATAACAAACTTTCTAGTTTGTTAGAATTGATGCCATAACAATTTCCTACAGCTCTAGGCGACGTTTCCACATGCAAGCAAATATCTTGCAAACCGAATCACATTGCGCCTGTTGCTTGAAGATTAATAAATAATAAGTTAATAAATGATAAATAAATAAATAAACAAATAAATATTAAATAAATAAATAAATAAATAAATAAATAAATAAATAAATAAATAAATAAATAAATAAATAAATAAATAAATAAATAAATAAATAAATAAATAAATAAATAAATAAATAAATAAATAAATAAATAAATAAATAAATAAATAAATAAATAAATAAATAAATAAATAAATAAATAAATAAATTAATTATTACATTAATATATTATATAATAATATAATATCTTGCATGCA
This sequence comes from Mythimna pallens, assembly GCA_961205895.1. Taxonomy (NCBI): domain Eukaryota; kingdom Metazoa; phylum Arthropoda; class Insecta; order Lepidoptera; family Noctuidae; genus Mythimna; species Mythimna pallens. The sequence continues at coordinate 22,025,681 of OY540828.1, read as the reverse complement.
ATTTACTTGCAAGTGAAAACACGGAGTAAGTTAGACCTTACCGCTATTTTTGAGCTGTAGAAAATTGGTGTCGACGTACAAACCAGCTCCGGGTTTTATTTTTATTATGTGTAAAGCATAAATATGGAATTCTTTGCTAGCTTCTGGATTCTTTATATCCTTTGTCAGCACGAGTGAACATGGATCTTCCGGGCAAACTGGTTCCATCATATTAGACCTCATTAATTGTTTGCATCAAGCGAGACCGAGATCGAATGCATAGCTGAGAATTTGGAAGTCGCCACACTTATCGTCCATATTCTCCTAATATATGTAATGTGTATGCCATGAATAATCCTGTAAGCAAAATATGCGCTTTAGACGTGGAGTTGCGGACACTAGCCCGTAATACAAATACAGGAAATGTATGGACAGCCAATATTTTTATATTAACATACGCATGACCAAGTTACTCTATTCCCTCATTATTTACTTTTATTTAGTCACCTTTTTTAAACCCATCTCATTCATTTATTTCTTTCATTAGATTTTTTACTCGTTCGGCGTGACCTGCGGGTCCCTCGTGACCTTGGCATCGTATAACAAATTCGACAACAACTGTCACTTCGATGCTGTTTTTGTCAGTATTGCCAACTTTCTGACATCTATATATGCTGGTTTTGCTGTATTCTCTGTGCTGGGCTTCCAAGCTCAACTCATGGGTGTTGATATTGATGGTGAGTGCTTTCCTTTTTTATTTTTGCATTATTGATCTGTATAGTCTAGCAATCAAGAAATATTTTTGTTTTGTGTCTCTTGGTAATTAAGTTAATAGGCTGTCTCGAACACGTTATTTTCCTTGTGGCAATATTCATTCTGATAAAAACTTAATTTCTTAAGTCAATGACACAAATTTTTAATTTCTATAATATGTATGTTTATTTCTTCATGTACTTAACCGTAGTTACCTTAGTAAAGGGATGACGAACTAGTATCCCATGGATACCCCTCAAGTTAGAAGGTAAAATCTATAAGACCGTGACATGAACTGTAATATTGTATGGATCAGAATGTAGGACTATAAAAAAAAAAATTGGAGACAACAGATTACATATAGCGGAGATGAGAATTTGGAGTTGGTTGTGTGAAGTAATGAGAAGGGATGAAGTGAAAAATGAGTATATATTAGAGAAAGTTTAGAAGTGGTGTGAGTGACTGGAAAATTGAATGAGCATCGTTTGTCTAGCTATGGTTATGTGAAAAGGAGGGATAAAACGCATGTTACTAAAAGAGTTATGAATAAACATGTGGAAGGATGGAGAGCGGCCAAAGAAAAGATGGATGGATTGTGTGAGGAGTGATATGAATGAAAAGTCAGTTATATCGTGACTGCTGGCAGGATAGAATGCTAGGAAAAACCGTGTTACGCCGACCCAAGTGAAATGGGATATCAACAGAAAGATAATGTAACCGTAGTTAGCTTGGAGGACACGGAGGAACATACAATGGAGGTGTGCTTCGCTTAGGCGGAACACCGCCGTGTCCTTTTGAGGGCCATGGTAAAAAATGAAGGGGAGAGGGCAGCGGTCGCCTCCTTCTAAAAAGCATGCCTGCACGCGTGAGAGAATGGACATCCTCATGCCCTAGCCGCCGGGATCCCCCTTCCGATCTAGCTATCGTAGGCGTGAACTTGCAGACGACAAGCAAGGTGTGGCTCGCCGTCCGGTAATCATCCGAACCGAGCTCGAGTCATCGTTTACTAAGACCACAGCATAGGTAGTCCTAAAGGGAACCCCGGAGTCCCGCAAAGCAAAGAAGGTACATAGGAGTGGGTTTTAGTCTGTAAAAGTCTGACATACTCTCTGAAGCAGGCGAAGTCATTGAATGTTTTTCCAACAAAAAAAAAAGTTAGCATAACAATAAAGTCTTTAAAGTCAAATCCCTTGTTGACCTAACTTGAAATATACTCGTAAATGTTTTTGCGTCAAAAAAGTGCGAATTAAAGCCTTCCTGTACACGATTACCTCAAGTTGATTAATCCTGCATTGCACGCCGCGGGGCTATGAACACACACTGGCTGAACGCAAACAATACGCGGCACACTGAAGCCCTCTTAAATATTAAACTGTACTGCAATGCTTTTACATTCATTTACTTTATTGTTGTTTTGTATGTCAAATATTGAAATAGGAAATATTAAAGCCAAAATCGAATGGCTTTACTTTTTTTCTATCGCATTGACTCCGACCGTCCAGTACCCGTCCAGATCGAGCCCAAGTCGTCGATGGCGCGTATTGTTCAACGCGCGCCTCAGGGAGATGTTAGCAAATCGTAGGGGCCCAGTAGGGTCGAAGCCTACAGGGGCCATGGGTAGTGTGAAAACGAAACCCGGGCCCTGGGACGAAGGCAACGAAGGAACAGGAATGGGTTTTTATTCAGTAAAAGTCTGACACTATCTCTCGCTCCGCCCAAGAGCAAGATTTGTCATTAGATGATTTTCACACCTTAAAAAAAAGCGCATTGACTGTAAATATCTTATACATACTTAAAGCCATAAATGACTTGGGAATCGTTGTTGTTAGATTGATAAATTGATTTCCTGAGTTCCTCTAGGGAATTTACCTGCGTTAGCTGTGGAATCCGAGAACTCTACCTAAAAAACGTATTACATATTAAAGGAAATGGTATATTGGAAGTTTGTTTTCGATAGTTACTGGGTATTATAAGGAAGAAAACTATTTTACCCAATATCTGTCATCGTTCTAATGAGTTAAGGCATAAAACTTGTTTTCAGGATTCAGAAAAACGGTTTAAAAACAACAGATAGTTGCATTCCTTATTTTTAACTTTTACCTGAAACTTCTAAATATTAACTGCAGATGGTGATAGTTAGAACACTGCTTAAAGGCATGAGTGGTATCAAGAATTCGAGCTAAGCCAAATGAAAATTCAAAATTTAAAAAAAGCATGAAACACCCTAGTGAATAGGTTACTTCCAGGCAACATGCTCTATCGTCAACCGCATCATCGTTTACCATCAGGTGAGGTAATGGTTAAGCACGAACCTATAATACTGAAAAAAAAACTGGGTAAGTGCGAGCGGACTCGCTCTCTAAGGTTTCTGTACGAACTCACCTGTAAATAGTTCAATTCCCGAATGGTGTCTCGAAGATTTTTCCTAATCGCAAAAAAGTTTTTTTTTGTGATTTAACAACTGGTTTCAAATTTATTCCTATACCTGTGCTATAAAACCTGCTTTATGCCAAATATCAGGATTCTGGATCAACGGGAAGTACTCTGTGAATTTTGATTCCCTTGAGAGTGTCGAAATATATGTTTTTTTGCGACATAAACGGCCGTAATTTTTTTTTTCATTAACTTATAATTTTGGTGTTTTCACGGTTTCAAGGGACCGCACACCTGAGTATATGGTTTTAATTTCAACTCGATACCTTCACGCGTTCCCGAGATAAAGGGTCTTGTCTTGTCAGACGGACAAAAAAGTTTTACGGTACCCTAAAAGGGATAGGTTGAAAGAATTATCGTGACCCTGGAACGCAAAGGTTTTAGTCAATAAAAATCGGATACCCTTGCTCCGTTTAGAGCGGGAAGACCTATCTGATGATTTCCCACAAAAACGAAGGGCGAAAAACTTTTTTTAAGATTTCCTGACAATCCATTACCAATTTTTAAAACACGCCTAACAAAATGATCGTTTCCTTTATTATTACAAACTAGCGGTCCCGGCAGACGTTGTTCTGCCCAAAAGCGGGATTTAGTAAAAAAAAAAATTACCCTACTCTACCCTACTCTACCCTACTCTACCCTACTCTACCCTACTCTACCCTACTCTACCCTACTCTACCCGAAAAAAAAAAAAAAAGTAAAAAAAAAAAAGTACCCTATGTCCGTTTCCTGGTTCTAAGCTACCTCCCCACCAATTTTCAGCCAAATCGGTTCAGCCGTTCTTGAGTTATAAGTGGTGTAACTAACACGACTTTCTTTTATATATATAGATTTTACTATAAAACATTCGCTTTTTCATGGAAACTAAAAATCTCTGAAAACGAAATAAAAAATTCTCTAATCAATCTCTAACGCAGTGTAGCTCACTGGTGTATTGTATTAGGTCCTTTCCATCCACGGTGAGCACTCGATCCCATGTTGCTTTCGCCGCTACAAATAATGCAAGCGTTGTTTGTATTGTTTCGAGATAATGGATTGATTAAACTGTAAATATTTCATCTTGCCGCACTATGCGGCTAACCTTTTGGTTACTTATATGTTCTGTTCTTTGTAAGGCTTCAACGGTATGCATTGTATTGGAAAACAAAGGTTTTGTGGTTTTGGACAGAAAAGCCTTTGAATTATTTTTAGAATTGATGTGTACCATCGATATACATATATGTACTACGATTCGATTTCAATAGCCCTTGTATCCTGAAGACTACTTTCTTGTTTGACTTTTTGGCGTTGATTTTATATATCATTTAGGTTATAAAACGTCCCGGAGTTCAGTGTACTTTTTGCCAAAGGTCTCCTCTAACTTCTTCCACTGTACCCTTACTACTTACTTTTACTGTGTCCTTTGCAACTCTTCGCCAGTTTGGACCTGCTGTAAGTTTAAGTTCGTTCTCCCATCTTTTGCGTGGTCGACCTTTATTTCTTTTACCGATTCTCGGGTACCATTCTGTCAGGACTTTGCTCCATTTGTCTTGGAGACTCCTTAGCATAGGACCCGCCCATCTTCACTTCAGTTATCTTAGTGAGGATGTCTGTCACTCCTGTTCTACGATATGTACCTATAAATTCTTAAGGGAAAACGAAATTCAAGACGAGCGATTGACGTTTCTGATGAATAAATTATTGACTGTGATTTAATTCACAGACAGCGTTCACATAATTCTCAATTAAAAAAAGATTATGATTATTAGGTTTGGTTGTTACTCCATGACTTGCCTGTTTTTTTATAGGGTTGACATGAAATAACTCTGTCCATTTTGGGAATAGCAATAGAAATCTTCTGATTTTTACTGACTGTAACCCATTTATTTTGTTGTTATTAATTATCAACAACCTCTAAGCTAAATCTTTAATTTGTCTTTCAGAATATTTTTATCATTAGTTAGAAATATTAATGTTTTTACCCGGTTCCTTTTAAGCTAGGTATATCCTTCTGATCGCATCAGGAATGAAGATATCCGCAGGAGAACCAAGGTCGCTGACATAGCCCGAAGAATCGCCAAACTAAAGTGGCAGTGGGCAGGGCACATTGCTTATAGAACGGGCGGTCGATGGGGCCGAAAGTTTCTAGAGTGGTGACAGCGCACCGGAAAACGCAGCGTTGGAGGGCCTCCCATTAGGTGGACCAACGACCTGGTGAGACTCGTGGGAATGTGGTGGATGTGAGACGCACAGGATCGGTTGTTGTGGCGACGCTTGGCCTATGTCCAAGAGTCTTTCGGCTGATGATGATGATGATAGCCTTCTGAGCTACGTCAACGAATTGTGTTTTGTAGTGCCGTATTATAGTGCACTTTTATACGTTAATACTGCATTCTATTACGCGTTGGCAAACCACGAGTTATGACCAGGTCATTATCAGATAAATTATCACGAGCAATTTTACTTCCAGATGTAGCGGATTCAGGACCCGGTTTAGCCTTTGTGGCGTACCCTGAAGCTTTACTACAAATGCCGGTTGCAAGGATGTGGTCTATCTTGTTCTTCTTCATGCTGTTTATATTGGGGTTGGGCAGTCAGTTCGCTGGTATCGAAGCCATCAACACCGCTATTGTTGACCAGTGGCCGCAACTTAGGAAAACTTATTGGAAGGTTAGTACTTAAATTAAATTAAAATTAATATAATTCGGACAAAAAAATATTATTAAAAAAAAAAAAACAAAGGAAGACCAGGCAGGAAAATATGTTTCCTACCTAATCACCCTCCGCACAAAATGGCTAATATTGGGCATATAGCTCTCCACCACCGCTCCCAGGACATAGTTGAGACTACTCCGCACTCTGCATATCAGCGAAGCCGTCTTTTTGCGAATTAATGCTTGAAAACCGTCTCTGTGGGTCTCTGCAAACATTTCCGAGGCGCTACAGAAACGGGGCCGTCACAACAACATCCCGAAAGTATTGTTATACTGAATACGCAGGACATCCAGCGATCTTTTAGTATATTTGACCCATAGATTGTTAGTATAAAAACTCTAACAATAGCCCTTAAAAAGAGTAATCTTTACCCGGTCAGAGCACCGAGCAAATCTACGGGCCAACATGTTACCTCTCGCCACCAGTGCCCTACGCTTCCTCTCGATGTCCGTATTATCTTTAAGGTCATCGGTCGGCGGCGGCGATCTCTCGCGCCGGGCTTTGGTACAGGCCATGGTCCGGAGCGAGGAGGAGTGGCAGGCGGTCGCCTCCTTCTGCGAAGCAGTAATGCTAGCAAAGGAGGCGGCCGATGGCGTGAGGCAACGGTCTTCACGCCCCAACCGCCGCCGGGATTCCGATCCTGATTTCCGGCCACCGTAGACGTAGGCTTGCGGACGGCGAGCAATGGGTAGCCCGCCGTCCGACCATGCGGTAACCGTCCGGACCGAGCCGAAGTCGTCAACGGCGCGTATTGTTCCACGCGCGCCTCAGGGTGATTTCAGCAAATCGTAGGGGCCTAGCAGGGCCGAAGCCTACTGGGGCCATGGGTAGTGTGAAAACAAAACCCGGGGCCCTGGGACGAAGGCAACGAAGGAACAGGAGTGGGTTTTTAGTCACCCACACACTGACACTATCTCCCGCCCCGCCCAAGAGCGCAGCACCATATCGTCCGCGTAGCTGATGTTATTGACGCTCACTCCATTTATTCAACACCCGACATTTGTGCTGCTGAGCTCGGTGATGAGGCCATCAACATACAAATTGAAGAGCCTAGGGGAAGACAAACTCCCCTGTCTCACACCACATTCCAATCCGTATGCCGTGAGAGAGAGTTACTGGAAGATATTCAGAATTTCAGCAGGGTTACCCCTGTCATGTCCCTCAACTTGTCCCAAATCACATTATAAGAAACGAGCTCGACTGTCTTCGAGAGGTCGAAGAACCCGGCGTACACGGGCGTCTTTCAATCGGTAGATATAATACTAAACAGTATGCTTGAGACTCAAGATAGCAGTTTTAGTAGATAGTCCAGGCAGGAACCTAAACTGTGCTTCATGCAGGTTTAAAATGATTTTCAAATACGAGTCAAGCATACCGTCCAATACCTAAGCCATGATCGTAGCCAGGGAAATTGGGAAATTCTTAACGATAGGAGCCATAAGCACAATCATGACCCAGAGACTTGCCTATGCTCCTTCCCTGTATGACTCTCTTGACTTGCTTGGCAGAGAAGTGCATAAATGTCTCCTGTAGATGATAACAATATTCGCCATCTGCAAAAGGAGCTGAGGGACCAAGGGGAGATTGCACCTGGAAGTGTTTTACAAATAGTTTCGCAATATACTCGTGATCACTTTTCCTCAACGCAAGGCCAGGCGTAACGTCCAACTTGCCTGTGGATTTTCAGAATTTGCCAAAGTTCTTATAGCTCGATGTTCTGCTAATATGTCCATATTAATACGTTCTTGATTATTTTGGCACCATTTCAACTGACTTTTGAAAACTTGGCGAGCCTCTCGCATTTGTTCATAAACATAACCATAAGTTGGTCGTAGATGTTCAATCCAGGTTTTAAATTTAAGCCTAGCCTCACTGTGAGCGTCACGTACATGTATATTTCAGCCACACAAAGATCTATATTTTCTGTGAGGCATACATTCACTAGTCTCTTTAGGTTGCATAGCCGCCTCACTAAGAACCTTCACATTCCGGTCATACATATTGTTTAACAAAACTTTATGTTCAATCGCGGCGCATGACCCATGACTGCACTTCGTAAACTCTTGGGGAAAATCGATATCTCGCAACTTACTGAGTCCGAAACGACTTTGAATGAACCAATCACTGCGGTGAGGTGAGCGCCTGGGCCGATCGAGTCCATCATCGTTACGATTGCTAATCCGGTGTCGACAAGAACTAGTGCAGTATCGAGTGATTTACTTTACTTACAGTGAATTTGAGTGTGTGTGAATCTAATGTGAATAGTGTGCAATTGGTAGCGGGCTTGGACAAAGATTGGAAGTTAGTACAATACAAATAAATCATCTAAACAAAATAGACTAATTAGTCAGAGGGTCGTGCTTTCACTGAGCCTAATATTATTTTTCGGGCAGCCTTAGTTAAAGTGCCATTGTTAATTTCAAACGGTACGGTACTGTAATTTTACTTTCCTTTTTTTTAATTTTAGAGCTCAATTTAACATTAAAAAATTGCGAGAAGCGTACTTTTGACAAGCGTTTTGACAACATTTTGTCTTCACACTTTTATTCACCTTTCATGCATGCATCGTAAGGGCTTAAAAATAATTTAGGGGTAGTCTGTGGTGTACTGCTAACAAATTATGACATGATTATTATAATTTGTTAAAAAATTATGACATGATTATTATCGCCCGGAGGACACGGTGGAGCACACGGTGGAGGTGTGCCCCGCTTGGGCAGAGCAACGCAGTGTGGGGGCGATCGGCGGCAGCGATCACACACACACGCCATGGTCTGGAGCGAGGAGAATTGGCAAGCAGTTGCCTCCTTCTGCGAAGCAGTAATGCTAGCAAAGGAGGCGGCCGATCGCGTATAATATCTTTATATTTTATTATGATCAGATCAGTTGTTTAGACAAGAACGGGTAATAAACAAACAAAATTTCTTTCTAATTTATTTATAAGTATAATGCGAGCCACCCAACTTCACATGGGTTTTATAAATCTATGGAATTTTTAGCTTTTCTCAACTATAGCTTAGCTTATTTAATCAGTCTTTTAATGTTCCGACTGCTGGGACTCAGGCCTTCTCTCTAGGAGAGGGAATGGGCCGTAATCCACCACGCAGGCCCAGTGCGGGTTGGAGAAAGTCACATGTCTTAATTTTTTTGGTTCTAGGACATGCCAGTTTCCTCACGATGTTTTCCTTTACCGTTTTGAGAGCAGTGATGATGAAATAAATTACATAATGCGCGGCTGAGTTTGAACTCACGACCTACAACTCGTAAGTCGGGGCCGTTACCACTCAGACACCACTGCTCCACTATAATATGCATTTATTATTCATTTAAACCTTCTTTATGAATCACTCTTTTCTATTGGTGAAAACCACATAAAATCTGGTCAGTAGGTTCTGAGTTTATCACGACCGTTCGTTGTCGTGATACTTGGGGGAGGCCTATGTCGTGGACATCTTTCGGCCGAAATGATGATGATGATATAGACAGATGCGGTCAGGAACTTTGTTATTATCATTATGCATAGATATTGTCATTGTTGTTTTTACATTTGATTACAAAAGTATGGTTTGTTTCAGGTTAGCGCGTTCACGTGTTTCACATGTTTCATTTTAGGCATCCCGATGTGTTTCAGCGGTGGTGTATACTTGTTCCAACTTTTAGAATGGAACACGGCTTCTTGGGCAATTCTGTTGATTGGAACGGCTGAGGTGAGTTTAAACTTAATCTCACGCTATCAGGACACTCTCTTTAAGTAAATAATATGTAGAAAAAGAGACTCCTGTGGTTTATTATGTGAATTATAGCAGTCTTGAATATTTGAAGGTACGGAAAACGGCAAGTGTTCGTAGGTAAAACCATATAGACAAACTGGCTTCTGTCAGTGGCTTTGCCCGCGTGGAAGTAGAAAATTATCCCAAGGGAACATACTCACGAGATAAAAAGTATCATAATTGCTATTCCAGTACATAGAGTACCCGTGTACTAAGTTTCATCGAAATTTGTTCAGCCGTTTGAGCGTGAAGAAGTAAAAAACACACACACACATACTCGTTCACTTTTATAATATTAGTGTGGACAGCAACAACAGCTATATTTGATATAATCAAAATTAAAGGTATTTAAATCAATGTAAATTTCCTTAAATTTCATAGTAGTTTTCACGTTTCACAGTAATGTATTATTATAAAAGAAAATTTCCAAAGCCGCGCAAAGGCGCGAAGACGTGTATGGATGGAATCCATTTTCTTCTATATAATAATATAAACACGAAATTGTATTACCCAAATGGAGATTAGCTAAGACCAGCAAGTCATTTTTAGTAAACAGCATACGCTTTTATAACAAGCTACCAAAGGCGGTGACTGAACTTAGCGAGGGCAAGTTCAAAACCCATATTAAGCGTGTCCTAACTAAAAAAGCGTATTACAAGGTTAAAGACTATGTCGAAGACGCGCTTGTTTGGCAATGACTGCTTCTGCACATGTGGCCCCCTGGTAACTCATAATATTGTGTACATCTATCTATTAAATGCTCCACATTTGTTGTAATATATACATTTTTTCTTTTCTTCCTACACATTGCTTTTGCAATATTTTTTATATTAGTAGACGCCAACCACCATAAATTCGTTAGTAATTTTCTTTTTGTTGACATGTCATTTATTGATAATTGTAATTACTTATTGTTCGTTTTTTTTTTTTTTTTATATAGCTTCTTTTTTTTTAAATGTGAATGTGAGAACACCGTGGACTTCGCGAATTCTTAGGTTACTTCCTATTACGACTCACTTTTTTTTTTTTTTAAATATTATTATTTTTATTGTGCTTTTGGGTACAATATCGACTGGTCTACACTGTTCTTACATAATGTCTATTAATACTGTAATATGAAAATATTGTAAACAATATTTTTTTTTTAAAAGAGTAACTATGGAGTTTCTTGCCGGTTCTTCTCCATAGGAAACGACCAATTTGGAACCGTGCACTAGCTTCTGACGTTTTATAAGTGCCCATGTAGGCCTATGTGAAATAAAAATTTTTGACTTTGACTTTGACTTTGACTAATCATTATTTTTTCACCAGTGTGCCGCAGTATCCTGGAGCTATGGCATCGGCCACGCTTTAAAGGATCTCGTGTCTATGGGCATGGAGCATAACAGACTGCTGCGATTCTATTGGAAGTCTGTGTGGACTGTCATCACTCCTATTGGCAGTTTTGTAAGTATTTAGCGCTTTACCAAGTATTATTTTATGTTCTGTTGAGATCAAATTACAATACTACCAGCAGCTGATGAGTTAGTGGTCTGTTATTATAACTGTTTTAGTTTTCTGTGGTTTCAAAATTAAACAATAACGACTTGAGTTAGCTTGTTAATCTTATTTGTCCCGGGATTTAAGAGCCAGTTCATCTATAATTGGTAACGGCCCCGACTTACGAGTTGTAGGTGCATTACTTTGTGTACTTTGTTCCATCATCACTGCTCTCAAAACGGTGAAGGAAAACATCGTGAGAAAACCGGCATATCCTAGCGCCCAAAATTTGAAGATATGTGACATCCACGAACCCGCACTGGGCCCGTGTGGCGGATTACGGCCCATTCCTTCTCCTAGAGAGAAAGACTGAGTCCTAGCAGTGGGAACATTATAATACAGACAATGCCATGCTATGTTACCTATATTAGATCATTATTTTTATACAGACTGTTCTAATCTTCATATTTTATGGTTGGCAAAGACCAGAATACCAGGACTACGTATTTCCCTTATTTGCTGACCTACTGGGCTGGGCTGTGGGTCTGTCAACGCTGATCTTCTTCCCGGTGGGGATAGGATGGGCATGGTGTCACGGATATGTAAGTAATTATTTCTATCATTATCATCATCATCATTTCAGCCGAAAGACGTCCACTGCTGGACATAAGCCTCACCCAAGTGTCGCCACAATGAACGGTTCTGTGCGTCTCGCATCCATCAGACTACCGCAACCGCAACAATTTCTATATATTTTGTTGTCTATATTAAAATTCACCACGTCAGATTTTTTATATTCGGCTATACTATGGATAACTCTTATCAATATTTTAGTTTCTCGATGTCATTATAAATAACATGGAGTGTGTTTTACTAGCATTCAATTTGAGATTGCTGATAGTAAAACAATAGTGAAAGAGAGCCAAAGCCATATTTACCTTATAACAGTATCTATCATATTTATCATCAATGACAAATTTAGTATCACCCAGTTTCTGCATAAAGTTAATTAAATCATCAATAAATATAAAAGGAGAAACTGACTAACTAACATATCAACGCACAACCGAAACTACAGTGACTAGGAGCGTGAAATTTTAACCAAGGTCCTTTTATAACGTAGGCGAGCAATAAGAGAGGATTTTCCAAAATTCACCCTTAAGGGAATGAAATGGGGGACCAAAGTTTATACAGTGAAACCTACATGTACGCGAGCGAAGCCGCTGGCAGAGTTTAGTTAATGATTAAAATGGAAAAGATTGGTCCTAATATTAAACCTTGTAGAATTCCTATTTTTTAGAAAAAGATTTTTTTGATTGCCTCACACTAAGAAGAACTCCTGTACTATGGGTGCGTTCACATGCAAATATGTAAACTAACATATAGAGACAACCAGAACCAATAGAATAGAATTCCGGCTTGTGATAATATTCCACAACTATACATATTGTACAACGCCGTCTAATCCCCCAGTTAAGCAAAGCTTGTGTTATGAGTAGGTACTAGACAACTGATATACATACATAAATATTTCTAAATACATACATATTATAGATAAATTACACCCAGACACAGAAAAAATGATCGTGCTAATCACACAAACTAAAGTAGTGTCCATGGAGTTTCTTGCACGTTCTTCTGCATAGAGATCTACGCTTTGGAACGTGCAATTTAGCTTCACTTTTTTTTTTGACTATTTGAATTAAACGTTTCTGATTTCAAACATTTGTCCTAGGTGGGAATCGAACCCATGACCTCCGGCATAGCAGTCAGGGCCTCTAACCACTAGACCAACAAGCCAGTCAAAAATAAATGTAGACCATGAAAATATGTGTTCCATGTGAGGTTCGAAACTGCCGCACGCAGCGTATCAGTCAGTCAATCAACCACTACGCTAACCGTGTCGTCATTTAAATATTAAATCAATCTTTTCTTATACAGCGAGGAAAACAGCTGTTCACACCAACGGCGGCTTGGAAACCAGCAAAGAGTGCCCTATTAGCATCAAGATCAGGCTCAATATTGACATCTAACTCTGCACACCAGGGTTCTTATAACAATGTGGACTAGCTCTGGCCAGAGTGAGAAACTTCTGCGGGTGTCTAAGGTAGACGTGAAGTATAAAAGATAAGAAGATCATTTATGTCCATCCATATTGAAGTTTCCGCAGTTTCATTGATCTGAGGAAGAATCTGTAGTAGAACTTAACGTGACTGAGCTGTCTCGCATTCGAATCGATCGTCTATTGTTTTACCCTGAGGTGGCAGCAGGTAGTAGTTGCTAGGCATGTTGCCTAGCAACTACTACCTGCTGCAACAACTTGCAATACACTATATATTCGGCCAGACGGGCAGCGTTGAGCGGGGAGCGGCGCAGGGGCGGGGAAACGCACGTTGTGCTTGTCCACTGTTCATTCACGCGCGAGGTCCGCTCGAACTAGTTACAGTTATCCGCTTCCACGCGGGTTGACGCTGGCTGCAGTCACTTGTATGAACGAGCTACGATGTGAAAAGTCCATGTCGCGCGTCCTACGTCGTGCAGCCCGCGCTACTTCCTGCACCGGTATGGTCGCTATGAACACTCAAATAATGTTCTTAAGTTTGCGTTCGCCGTACTGCACGTGCCCCGCGTATCGCAGTCTGGTCTAGCACTGTGGTTCTACTCGCACCCGCCGCGCCCGCCACCGCGCCCGCCACCGCGCCTGCCACCGCGCCCGCCACTGCGCCCGCCGCCGCGCCCGCCACCGCGCCCGCCACCGCGCCCGCTACCGCGCCCGCCAACGCGCCCGCCAACGCGCCCACCAACGCGCCCGCTACACCGCACTTGCCACTGCTCTCGCCATTGCACCCTCCACTCTACTCCCTACGCGCCACTGCACTCTTTTGCAGGCTAACGCTATTACGAGTATCCAGTATCGAATATCTAGTAAATATCTTAGTGTTCTGCTCCCGTACCATGACGTTTTAAAATCATAATAATCCCGATGTAAGAAAGGGATAGTCCTGTATAGCTCCATCTCACTTAGAAGTACGTTTATCTTATCCAATTATTATTTTATATATTTATTGAAAAATGATGGTTTTGTTTATAAATAAGTAAGAACATTACATGAACAAATTTATTTACTATTGAACTGTTAAAATCGAAATAAAAATTGAAATCAAAACAAAATTTGTTATTTCTTCAAGTCTTCATCATCATCATTTCAGCCGAAAGACGTCCACTGTTGAACATGGGCCTCCCCCAAAGGTCGCCATAATGACCGGTCCTGTGCGTCTCGCATCCATCGGATTCGTGACCCTCACCAGATCATCAGTCCACCATGTGGGAAGTCTTCCAACGCTGCTTCAAGTCTTACCTACTTATAAATCAGACAGTATTTATAGAAAATTTTAACATAGAAACATCGTTAAAATGACACCAATTAGGTGAAAAAGCATATTAAATTGATCGAGTACTTATATAGTCTTGTAGTTTGATACCATCTTTCAAATAATTATCTATTTTAAAATAAAAGTTTTTATGATAATGACATGATTGTCAGTATCGTTAAAACTTTTATTTTTCCTGTGAATAAAAATATTTGTCTAAATAATAAATTATGTTGACTGTTGGTTTTAATGTGAAAATATTTTAAAAAATACTGTCTAATTAACTTCTGTCAACCTCTAATAATTTTTATTTCAGGTTGACGAAAAACACAAATATTTAATTTATTACTTTCTTTCTTCTTACAGGATCCACAGGCTTCAGAACTAAGCAGAGCAATAATTATAGTTTTAAGGACCAACTTTCAAATAAGCTCCCGTTCTGTGTCTTTGCAAAATTTGCAAAAGAAGTTAAATTTCGAAAGTCGGTTTCAAAATGCGAAGAAACAATAATTTTTTTAATAAATATTTTTTGTTTGGTTTTTGGAAGTCGATTGGTTTTTTTGTAGAATAAAAAAAAACATTTGGCAAGGTCTATAGTAAGGTCACCTAAAGAAATGATTAAATGTATGGGCATTTCATAGCATATGGATAGGTACTACACGTTGATACCAATTGTGAACCAGTATACATTTTCAGAGTGAACTGGTGTAATGTTATGTTATGAAATGGTTGATTTCCTACCATTTATTAAAGAGATTCGTTGTCTATCCCCAAAGTTCTTAATCAGAAAAAACAATAAATTTTTAACGGAATCATCTCAGGAAAATACTTTTCTAAACCAAAATTTAAAAAAAAAACCATATTGTTCCGACAAATCGGAATTAAAAAAACATGTACGTTTACAGACGACAACAGAACCTCCTCTACTTTTGCAGACTTTTTTTTAACCTTTAAGCGGTGGCGCAGCGTCGAATCGACCGCACCCGATATATCAAAATTTCTCGTCAAAAGAACGTATCAACTCTACTAGCTTGTCGTTAGTTCACTATTGACGAAAATAACTTCATTTCCTCTTTCTACACTCCTCCTGAAAGACACAGAATTGTTGTGTGTTTAGGTCGCGGTGCAGGCGTCGAAAAGACTACATGCGCCTGCCTTGTATTTTTACGTTGACGAGAAGACTAATTCTGAAGAAAATTAGACCTAAATAGATGAAAAACTCTTTAATGCCAATTATTCGATCTCCTAAAGAATATTAAAAAAATACAAATTAATTGGAGATATAATCAAGACTTACAATAGAACTCTAGTTATGTCGGGCAGAATTGATTCCTGATCCGCAAAAAAACAGTTTAACTTCAAATTTTTTATTTTGAATTTAAAGAAATTATTGTTTGGTTGTAAATAGGTAATATCTGAATATTAAAAAAAACATTAATTGATCAGTTTTCAAAGTTCCTGAAATCTCTTATCGGTCTGTTTTAAATAGTCGCGCGCTTGTTTGAAGGTTAATATAATATTAAGTCGTTAGTCACACGAGGCAGTGACTTATCAAAGCTATCGGTAGACTACATGAGAAATCACTCACTCAATTTGTAGAGGAGACAAAGTTTTACAAAGAATAAAGAGAAATGCGTCAACGACACTTCACAGAAATAGTGATAGACGAGTGTGCGGGTCGAGACGGCGATTTGGTGTCTTAATATTTTTTCAGGTTTAAGTACAGAAAGTAATTTTGGCGATTTTTGTATATTTGTTTTGTTTGTGTATGTGTAGTATATTATGCTTGTGTAAATGTAATACGTTTTGTGTAATTGCATGTTATTTCTGTATTCGTAATTTGTTTTCTGTGTGTGTGTAGTTTGTTTCTGTGTGTGTAATTTGTTTCTGTGTGTGTAATTTGTTTTTGTATGTGCAATGTTTTATGGACTCTTAATTGTCCGATATAAAAATTTATTATTATTATTATTAGTGTTTTTTTTTTTTAATTTTAAGGCTTGTAAAACCAATATAAGTACAGTTGTTAATCATATAAAAAATAAACTTGATACTTTTTGGCAAGTGGCGCCACACAGTGGGTTCCTGCAGAAGGATAGCGCCGTCAAAACTGGCGTTGAAAGAACGCACGCGTACCGCAAGGACTGGTTCAAACCAGACGGCGCGTGAGAAGAAAGTCTGGAAGGACCTTTGTCCAGCAGTGGGACAGTAAGGGTTAAGAAAAAAAAGAATCTTTTTTATTCAACAACAGAACCAATTAATTTCTTTCAATATCATTAATATACTGTTTCAAAGAAAAATATCGAATGTTTACACGAAATTGTCGTAGCAAAATAATACCATACGTACTACGCCGTAGTTGCCGTAGCGCATTAGCTATACCGTAGCATTAACACGATATCTTCTATTTACCCCTCCCACTGTAAGTGGAGCGAGAGAGTGAGACTTGTAGTGACTAAAACCAAACTGTGTTCCTACTTGCCCTTTGCATTCCAGGGTTGCACTAGCTCTTTCAAACAATCCCGCTGCCAAGGCAGGCATCTGCCCAAGCGGGTCTGGTCCTTAAAGTAGAGGCCTGTCAAAAAATTGTTAGGTAAATTGATGGGGCCAGTTAAGGCCGACGCCTGTCAGGGCTGCGGATCGTTCAAAGGAGTTACCACAGCTCTTGCAAAAAAGGGCAACTGAAGGAACATTGTGGGTTTTAGTCAGTAAAAGTCTGATACTCCTTCCCACTCCACCTAGAGTGGAAGATGTTATATTGTAATTTCCCACGTAAAAAAGTGTGCCCGGTCCTTATCGGATGAAAAGAAGTCAAACCCTAAAGTAATTAGAAAAATGTTAAATGTTTATAATATGGGAGATTTTAATTTTTTCAGGCTCTATACCTCAAATGAGAAATCGGAACCCATATAGGATCACTTTGTTGTCTGTCTGTCTGTCTGTTAAGACCCTTTATCTCGGGAACGCGTGAGGGTATCGAGTTGAAATTAAAACTATATACTCAGGTCTCTGCGATCCCTTGAAGTTGTGGAAAAATAAAACTTCTCAAGTTAATGAAAAAAAAGATACGGCCGTTTTAATTTTTTATCTCTGGTTTGGTATTTACTGGACGGCTGAACGGCGGGCTAACCGTTGCTTACCTAGCCTTTTCCCAACTAGCTTAGACTCGGCTCCAGTCCAACCAGATACGGCTGAATACAAGTGTTTTACATGGAGTACTGGTTACCAGATCTCCACCACCCTATTACTGGGAAACACGATACTTTTTTGTAAAGACTGAAAAACCAACCACCAACCAATCCAATGGATGCGAGACGCACAGGACCGTTTGTTGTGGCGACACTTGGGGGAGACCTATGATCACAAGGACATCTTTCTATCAATATATATATATACATCTTATCTTATGGTTTAAATACCTATTAAGGTATTTAAACAAACTGTAAACAATAATAATATGTACAAATGAATAGAAACGGAAACGGAAATGGTCCGGACTAAGCGTTTCGCTTCGTCGTTTATACCGCGTACATCGAGGGACTGGAACGGTTTGCCTGCTGCGGTCTTCCCGTTCAATTATAATTTAGGTGTTGTCAAGGCTAGAGTGAATAGGCTCTTAATAAACTAGTGCGCCTTACCATCAATGATTGCATTACTGCTTACCATCAGGTGGGATCGCAGTCAAGCAATGGTTTATATCAATTAAAAAAAAAGAACTCTTATGGCATCAAAAAATTTGTCCACATCGATGTCAAAGGGAAGAGTGCCCAAAATGCTGGCAGCATTGCCTCGCTGGATGGCAATACTGATTAGTTGACCGAATAAACTAACTAGTAAATAAATATTTAACGTAAAACATCGTATAGTTAAGATTAAGATCCAAAAAGCATTTTTTCCGCCGTTTGGCACAGTTACAAGGGCAATAGTTCGAGTGCACTTATTGCAATCGTAAAGCAGATTTTAACGTTGCAAGTTCAGCACTACGTTTCTTCAGACAGACTTATTGGAGACTACGAGTATGGGAACCGACTTTATTTGGCCGCTGGTTTATAAGCTGTTAGGTATTTAGTTTTAAAAACAATTCGTGTGTGGATTTCCTGTCGACAAAAACTGGACAAATGCAGTGTCGGACTTGCGCCCTGGGGGTATATTAGGGCATCCAAACTTACCTATGTAAATATTCGTAGTTCAATTCCCGAAAGGAGTCTCGAAGATTTTACAGAATCGCAAAATTTACTGTTTTCAGATTTATTTCTATATTTTTGCTATAAAACCTTGTTTTATGCCAAATTGGGATTCTTGATCATAAGTATAGTCACAAGTATAGGAATAAATCTGAAAATAGAAAATTTGTTGTTACTTTACAAAAAAGAATAAAATAAATTGATATTTGGAAAAAATAACTTTGAGTCCAATCAGGAATTGAACTCTTTACATAGGTGAGTTTGTAAGGAACCCTCAGTGCGCGAGTCCAAATCGCAATTGCCCAGTTTTTTCATGAACAACTAGGTTAAGTAAAATTAAAACGTAAAAGTGGCCGGCCACTTCATTAAAAAGATACTTAAACACACTAACTTAATTCCCAAAAGCACTTAATCCAGAAAAGACATGTACTCAAATTAATTCCTAAAGACGTCCATGAGATACCGGGAAAAAAACCTCGATAGTATCTAGAAATTAATTAAATTTGAAAACACTTCGCAATCGAGCGCAATATTAATCCAAATTCATTGGGGACTGGGACAATCTCGGATAAACTCTCATTCAGAACAAACCACCTAATCCCTCTTAGATTGAACAAAATTTATGTGGATTTAAAACATAACAGACATTCTTAAAGTAGTCTCAGGATTTTATCGAAATTTTATTATCTCGCTCCATTCCGGGGCAGCTTTATTAACTCGATACGACTTGATGACGACGCGAACAGGACCCATCATCTTGAAATAACATTTTGATTGCTTTTAACTTTTTAATTAAGACCCTGTCATGATAAACTGAAAGAAGTATTTGATTTGTTTTACGCCTTCTTGCAAAAAACTAATTTAGATAACTGATCGGGGTGTTATACAACTGTTTAGGGTTGCGAGAGGTAGACACAAATTGGAGTTATCTTGGCACCGACTTCTTAAACTGTTTGGACATTTTTCTTTTGCGATTGGTTAGATTTTTGAGAGCGATATAAAATCTAACTTTTTTCTTTCTTTAAAACCGACGGAATGATAATATTTTCTGTATAATTTGTAAAGCAACTAGATACAGTAATGATGGTCCAATTACATTAAATTTGTTAAAAATTAATTAATAATATCACTTTTTTTTATTTCATTAGCAGCTATCGAAATAATTATCAATTTTTTTGGGAGGTTTTTTGTCGGTGGGAAAATCATCTAATGACAAATCTCGCTCTTGGCCGGAGCGAGAGATAGTATCAGACTTTTACTGACTAAAAACCCACTCCTGTTCCTTCGCTGCCTTTCGTACCAGGGCCGAGTTTTCCTTTCAGAATCAGACCCTTGGCCTCAGTAGGCTTCGACCCTGCCAAATTTGGATCAGATACAGCTGCTGAAGTTATGACACCCGGGCGAATCTTCCGCACGAATGCGGTGCAAAATCATTAAGTAAGTCCTCCCACTCTAAGTGAAGAGGGAGAGTGTGAGAGTTTTACTGCCTAAACACTACGCGCCATCGACGACTTGGACTTGGTCTTCATGGAACGGGTCTAAGGCGAGCTAGTTATTGCTCGTCGTCCGTAAGCCTGCGCCTACGAATAATGAATGCCTGGGAATCCAAATCATTTGCCTCCAATGAATATAGCATTATGGATTCAAATGTTTCCTTTTTCTAGAATTGTCGATGTATTAAAAACAGTGACAGACACTGATACAGTAAGTTAAGCAAATCCGATAACGAAACTCCCATCAGGATTTATCTTATCAACTTGAAGTGTAATAAAAAATTGTTTCGTTTTTTGTTAACAGTTTAATAAAAAGTTGGTAAAAGTCCGGCCCTCGGGCGCCGTTAAAAATATTTCGAAATTCGGTAAATGCTAACAAGTGTGAATTGTTAAGCGGTTTGATTTTAAAAATATAAATTGTTTATTTTGTTTCGTCTAGTTCGCTTTTTATTATATTTTACCGTGAAAGCTTTTTTTGGGATATACATATTTAAAACAGAATGTAGCCACAATATCCTTAATTAAAAATCATTAAATTAATAAATAATTTATATCTCTATTGACGTCGTGGTGAGGCTTGCTAGTTTCAATGCACCCTAGATTTGCTTTGCCGTAACATGCCCAGAGTGAGGGGCCAGATTCAGAAAGATACCAGATGGTATCTTTCTGAATCTGGCCCCTAAGGCACCCCTGGCCCGTAAGGCAGTTTTGAAGCGTACTGCTGGGTAGTAGCGATAGCTTGCCTATATTGGCTGGTCGTGTGAGTGTGTGAGGGAGTGAACACTGACGAGGAAGAAAGCTCCCATCTCTCACTTGCCTTTATTGGCTGGCTTGAGTGGAGATTCGTAAAAGCAAACGTGCTCGGAAGTATGGTGTATAATACAATAATGAGTTAGGTGTTTTTTTTTTTTTTTTTCAGTGGGAAAGTCATCTTATGATATCCCCCGCTCTTGGGCGGGGCGGGAGATAGTGTCAGACTTTTACTGACTAAAAACCCACTCCTGTTCCTTCGTTGCCTTTCGTACCAGGGCCGAGTCTTCCTTTCAGAATCAGACCCTTGGCCCCAGTAGGCTTCGACCCTGCTGGGCCCCTACAGTTGCTGACATCTCCTTGAGGCGCGCGTGGAACAGCACGCGCCGTTGACGACTTGGGCTTGGTCCGGACGGTTACCGGACGGTCGGACGGCAAGCCACCCATTGCTTGCCGTCCGCAAGCCCGCGCCTACAGTGGCCGGAAATCGGGATCGGAATCCCGGCGGCGGTTGGGGCGTGAGGACCGCTGCCTCACGCGATCGGCCGCCTCCTTTGCAAGCATTACTGCTTCGCAGAAGGAGGCGACCGCCTGCCACTCCTCCTCGCTTCGGACCATGGCCTGTACCAAGGCCCGGCAATGAGTAAGGTGTTGGATCTTGACCGTACTTTTAGGATGATCCTGATAGCTGCGGTATACCTCTCCACTTCGAGGCGTTTTTGGCCTTATACGCCTTTAAAGGTCTAGGAATCAAGGATCCTGAAATAAATAAACATATTATTATAAAAACCGGCATAATAAAAACTCTGTTTTTTAAGTTGTTTTAAAATATTTTTTAACAATCAAGGAATATAAAAAAAAAATGATGGAAAATATTCTTATAGGATCAGTTTGTTATCCGTCCATCTGTCTGTCTGTCTGTTAAGACCCTTTATCTCGGGAATGCGTGGAGGTATCGAGTTGGAATTAAAACCATATACTCAAGTTTGCAGTCCTTAAAAGCTGTGATAAAAATCAAACTTCAGAGTTAACGAAAAAAAAAGTTACGGCAGTTTATGCTGCAAAAAACGTGCAGCATAAACTGACACTCTCGAGGGAATCAAAATTCATAGGGTACTTTCCGTTGACCTAGAATCTTGAAATTATACCAAATTTCAAGATTCTAGGTCTCTAGGAAGTAAAGTCTCATAGCACAAGTATAGGAAAAAATCTGAAAACTGTAAATTTGTTGTTACGTTACAAAAAAAAAAAACATTATTTATTTATTTACTTATTTATGTACACACAAACATTTAAAATCAAAAAGAAAAAATACAGATAAAAGAGTACAAAGGTCCTGCTTATTTCTAACGAAATTTCTTCCAGCAGACCTGCGACAGGAGAGTTGGATGAGAGATGTAGACGCAGTGTATATAAATAATATAAAGAATAATTAAATAGACACACACACATTTGTTGTGAATCGGAAAAATCTTCGTAACTCAATTCGGGAATTGAACTGTTTTTATAAGTAAGTTTGTACGCAACCCTCAGTGCGCGAGTCCGACTCGCACTTGTTTGATTTGAAACGTCTTGTGTTTTTCAAACTACATTGTGAACTCTTTTTGTATAAATACAAAAACTCCCAGCAGGCACAGCTTGTTCATAACACTGCAATATTCTATTCAACTTTTGTATGTCTATCTAAAGTTTGCCCTCTGTTACCTTCGCTATAATGCCCAAGTGTTTGCCCAAAACTTTCTCCATCGCGTATGCAAGTTTAGCAGTCACAGTATTAAGTAAGCAAGATCCTTGCAGTTTATAAGTGTTTGCATATTGTAGCAAACGCCTCTAGCTGGTGGATAATGAAGTTATAAAGTTTTTTTTTTTTTTTTAACTTTGTTTTATATAACAAGTAACGTACGTAATACCCCAATTAGAAAATTAAGTGTCAATCACAATTCAATCACTGAAATTTTACTTAAATGCACTTAGTTAGTGTCTACAACTTGAATGACCTTGAAAAACAATTGTCGTACTGTACACACGTTTGTACGAAATTTATTTGGCCGTAAATTTTGGTTTCTATATCTTTGTTTTTCGTAGAAAAATCCAGAAAAAGCTTTGTTTTTTGGTAATTTTACGTAAAAACGCGCAATTACAGGTTAAGAAATTAATTATTGTAATTGCAGGCAAATCATATAGAAATCGACGCAAACACGTTAGTGCCAAAATCTAGATTTATCAAAAATTTATCAATTAAGTATTTTATATCTTAAAATAATTCTTGATTATTTTAGGATAAACATATTACTTGTTTTGCCTTAATCACGGCGGTAAGTCCCGTTTCTGAGGAGTTGCTGGAGCAGCAACACGATGTTCTTACCTTCCGCATGACGCAGGTCCTCACCGGATATGGCAAGTTCAGGAGGTTCCTGCATCGGATTCGTGCGGATGAAACGCCCGGATATCACCATTGTGTGGACCACCCAGAGGACACGGTGGACCATACGGCCCCGCTTGGGCGGATCACTGCCGTGTCCTCGTGGAGGCAATCAGCGGCAGCGACCTTTCGCGCCTAGCCCTGGTTTGGGCTATGTTCCGGAATGAGGAGGAATGGCAGGCGGTAGCCTCCTTCTGCGAAGTAGTTATGCTAGTGAAGGAGGAGGCCGCACGCATGAGGGAACGAAGGTCCTCATGCCCCAGCCACCGAGATTCCGACCCCAACTACCAGCCACGGTAGACGTAGGCTTGCGGATGTCAAGCAATGAGCAGCTGGTACGCCGTCCGGCCATCCAGTAACTAAGCGGACCGAGCCCGCTCGCCAACAGCGCATAGTGATCCACGCGAAATAGGATAGGACCGCGCGAAATTTCTGAAAAGGAAACCTGTAGTCCTAGAACACAAAGGGCAACTGAAGGACACACGCTTGGTTTTAGTCAGTAAAAGTCTGACACGCCTTCCAGCTATACCCAGAGTAAGAGAAGTCAATGGACGGTTTCCACCCTTAAAAAAATACCTGTTATACCTTCATAACATGTAATGGGAATAATGCACATCGTTACACAGCCCAATTAGAAAACCTTAATAAGAAAATTAAGTTACGATCATAATACATGTACTGAAATTTTACTTAAATGCACTTAAGTAGTGTTTTATCAGAAATTAGTTATTCAAATTCTAGGCAAATGATATTATGGGAATGGACGTATTACAATATTGGTAACGCATCGACATTGGTGAAATTGGTCATTTGAAATCCATGTACAAACACGATATAGAAAAGTGAGCTACCCGCATTACCGGATATGGAATGATATTTTTATGTGTACCCAGCCCCCCGTAGCCAAGGTTACGACCGTTGTTGATTCTCTTGTATCGAACGCCTCGAGTAGGCCCTGCCTCCGATTCTTTTGTTCTGACCACGTGACTGAGCATTGAAATGACGTCAGAACAAAGGAATCGGAGGCGTGGCCTACTCGGGGCGTTCGACGCAAGAGAATCGAAACGAAACGGTCGTAACTTGGCTAGAGGGGCAGAAGTTTTAATGACCGATGAATTACTGTTCTGTTTGCATCGCGCCTGCTCAGAAAAATTCAAAAACCATGAAATTTGGTGTTTATCAAAACTGTATCCTCATGCCTGCCGAGCTGTATGGATAACCAGGTATTGCGCTAACCTGCCTTTTAAATGGCGAGTTGCTTTAATCTACTTTTTTCTATAACTTGGCAATCCTACACTACGGACCAGCCGAATTTCAAATACAAATCGCAATCTTTCGCCTGAACCACGCCAACGACATTTTTAAAACATTTTTTTTTTATAAAAAAGAATAAAATAAAGTCTAAATAAAATCAAATTCATCAATTTATTACGTTATTAATTTATCGCAATAATATTTGTAAAGGCGAATGTTTGCGAGTGTGTATGTTTGTTACTTCTTCACCCTCAACCGGCTGAGCAGGTTTGAATGAAATTTGGCACACGGGTAGAAGTCCTGGAAGAGCACATTTATCATTTATCCTGGAAGTAACTATGTTCTTTTGGAACAGTTTTCTATGGCGGAAGATTTTTCCGACAAGAGTTTTTCGTGTAAATAATAATAATAATTTCAAACACAAGCTTTGTTTACCTATGTTAGCAAAGGAGGAGGCCAGACGTGCATGCGCGAGGGCGCGGCTTTCTCGCCCCAGCCACCGGAATCCCGATCCCGATTTCCGGCCACCACAGGTGCGAGTTTAGCGACGGCGAGCAATGGGTAGCTCGCCGTCCGATCGTCCGGTAACCGTCCGGCCCGAGCCCAAGTAGTCGACGGCGCGTACTGTTCCACGCGCGCCTCAAGGAGATGTCAGCAAACCGTAGGGGCTCAGCAGGGTCGAAGCCTACTGGGGCGAAGGGTCCTTTTTTTAAAAGGAAGACTCGGCCCTGGTATGAAAGGCAACGAAGGAACAGAAGTGGGTTTTTAGTCAGTAAAAGTCTGACACACCCTTTAGCTCCGTCCAAGAGCAGGGGATGTCATTAGATGATTTTCCCACCGAAAAAAAAAGCTTTGTTTACCTAATATTAATTTTAAGTTTTATTGTACCGAAAAACTGAAAACCTCCAATTTCACTCGTTACAACCACAGCGAAAATTCCCAAAAAACGAACACAAAAATCCGTTCACAAAAATTTGCTTTCCGCACAAAGTAAGAATAAAGAATCAAAAAAAAAAAACTGAACAATTTCTAGTGGAAGTTGTGTAACAAGTTAACGGCAGCGTCTGCGAACAGCACCTGGATGCCGACACAAACTTCTGCCGAAGCTCGGGGAATACTAGCAGTAGAACAGAGCTTTGCTTGCAAAGTTAGGGGATTTTTTGAAGGTCTCGGTATCAATATTGTTTTTTACAATGTATTTATTTTTGTTATTTTGTAAGTTTATAAGATTATGTGTTTTATTTTTGGGCTTTAGTTATAACTCGCAATAAGGAAATTGCAATAAATGTAAAAATATTTATAAATAATTTGTTTTTTTAGGAATATTTAAAAATTTAAATAACATGTATTTAGAAAAAAAAAATAATAATTAACTTTTTAGAAACAATAATAAATATATAAATAAATAACAATAAAAATATAAGTAAATAATATTCTTTTATAAAAAATACATGTAAAGATATAATCAACACAGACTTGACTAAAATCAAATCCAGTTTAAACAAAATAAGTACGACAAGCAAACATTACTATTAGATGGAATGATTTGTAGGCAGAATGGGGTGGTAAAAATGCAGGGTTGCACAGTAGTTACAGATATTAAAGACGATTTGTTAAGAACAAAGTTGAAGTCGACTTTCTTAGCCGTCGGACGGAATGTTTCTATTTAACTTTTGTGTTTCAAATATATTATAGAAGTTTGTTTTGCATTTTTTAAAGGTAAATTTGTACCCGTAACAGTTTCTTTCTTTTATGTGGTAGAAGACTTTTGAAAGTAGAAAGATAAGTATTTCTTCGGGGATTTCGTTGAAAAGTGGTTGTTATACAAGTTTAGGTTACAGGTTTAACTTGTAGGAAGTGATCATGCCTGTGGACCCGCAAAAAATCAGGATTTCAAAAGAAAGCAGTAAAAACAATGTTTATTCGTACCTCATATAATCGAATATAAAACTAAAAATACATGTAAAAAGTAAACCTAAAATTTCTATCTGAGTGAGGCTAAAAAGACTCCTAACTCAGTTTAATTATTTTTGAAGTGTTTTCATATCATCTCGACCCATCCTTGACACAGTACCAGTGTGGAGCCGCTGCACAGGACATGCATCATTTGCTATGCTGTCCATCCTGCACAACCACCTGCAGTTTTCAGGATCTATACGAGGCCAATAACAGAGCCGTAGAGGTTGCCAAATACTGGTCAGATAAAATTTAGTTAGAGTACATCGATACGAAAAGAAGAAGATCTAAACCTCCAAAGAGTTATCCATTAAAGAGGATCTCAACAATAATACGTACTAAAGCGCAAAAAGTTTTAGCCAATTGCTTCCACAAACGCCAAATCATTAAATAAAGTATAACCATAAAATATAAGCCGGTAACTATCATCGCAGCTTATCCGATTTATACAAATACTAATAAAAAAACAACTTGTGTCATAAAAACTGCCAGCCAAGTGAAATGCTCCCACTGATGGTTACATTGTTAAGTTTCATCGTTTTTATAAGGGTCGCTGCACATAGGCCACATGCCACAGTCACAAACGCCGCCACGATAGAATCAGAATCATTTATTCGTAAACGTAGGTGATAATTGTACACAAGATCTTAAAAATTAGGTAGTGCGCCAAGTTTTGGCAATTTACATACAAATTATTAATATAAAAATATTATACTATTTTTTAATATAAATTCGTCATAATATGATTATGCAAGCAAGTAAAATTTCAATATTCATAATCAATCAAGACAAGCTAGAAGCAGCCACAAAGGCAGCTGAAGCGCTCGACAGCCATTTGTGGCTGTCAGCTGCTGATTTTTTTAACCCATATTATGCGCAGTATCATAATGGACTGTGACTAAGAAGATTTAAATGCGCAAGACAGTGGCGTGTGACAGCGTTTTGTATTGGCGTTTGCGTATGGCGGCCACCGGCGTCAACCGTGTGCGGCCATTGACGGCAACAGTCAAGACCCATTAAAATAATCAAGACTATAATCATCCCATCTGATATGGGTCCCGACTGTTGCAGTCAATATATTCTAATATATTAAATTGATTTTAACGCTACTGGACTTAACTTGTTTTTTTCTTTTCAGTTTTTATTGAAAGTTACTTTTACGCAGTCGGGTTTTTTTTATTTTTATTGTGGTCGTGGCCGGTGGCCCGTGTGCGGTGACCCTAAGTTTCATCGTTCTTATAAATCATTTCTTTATCGTGAACGTTTCACAGCGTTTCTTCGCATTCTGCGCTCATAATGAGGTTATTAAATTAGGTTTACGTTTTTATTTATTGGTTGGGTTTGATTTTGTCATTAAGCTTTTTGGATTTTGATTAAGACCTTGGCTATAATAAACGGGCTTCAATATGGATTGTATGTGAGGAACTGTCCAGGTTTGTCAATTGAATCTTAAGTAAAATTTAGTTAGTTGGGATGGTGATTTCGACTGGCCTGTTGGTCTAGTGGTTAGTGGCCCTAACTGCTATGCCGGAGGTTATGGGTTCGATTCCCACCTAGGCCAAATGTTTGTATGATGCACAATCATTTGTTTTGTGTCTGGGTGTAATTTATCTACAATATGTATGTATTTAGAAACATAAGTATGTTTATCAGTTGTCTAGTACTCATAACACAAGCTATTCTTGGAACTAGACGGCGTTGTGTGATAGTTGTGGAATATTATTATTTGAAAATACTATGCTTTTTTTAGTTGGGTAATCATCCAATGATTTCACTCGCTCTTGGGCGGAGTGAAAAAGCGTGTCAGATTTTTACTGATTAAAACCACACCTGTGTCTTTCAGTAACCCTTTGCGTTCTAGGATCACGGGTACCCTTTTCGAAAAATCCTTGCGACCCTAGTGGGCATGGACCTTACGACCTTACCATGGGCCCCTACGTTGCGCTGACATATCTTTGAGGAGCACGTGAAACGCTACGCGCAGACCGCTGTTGACGACTTGGGCTCAGTCTGGATTACCAGTCGGCTGGACGGCGAGCTAGCCATTCCTCGTCATCTGCAAGCCCTCGCCTACTGTGGCTAGTATTCAAGGTCGGAGTCGTGGTGGTTGGGGCGTGAAAACCCTTTTTACATGGGGTGGACGCAACACGCTTATGACTTCCATTCTGTCCTATCACCAGTCACGTTATCACTCCAACACCCTTTTCTTTCATATCACTCCTCACACAATACATCATCATGTTTTCTCTGGCTTCGCTTTCCCTCTTAATCCATCCACATCTATACTCATAACTCTTTTAGTAACATGTGATAACAATTTATAAAAAAACTTTTATCATAAACCCTATTTACCTAATCATAAACATGAACTAATAAACTTACAAAAAAGTATTGTGGAAAAATGTAAATCATTCCGTTACCTAGCACGTCGAGTCTCAGACTACAAGCCTCCGGGGGCCTATAAATCGCTCAGCACCTTGTTTTACTTAATTACAACAACCCCAGATAAGTAAAATACTATTTATTCACACCTTTTTAAGAGTTGACAGTAGGAATTCAGTATCTTTACCGAGTTTTTCTCTTTTTGGAGCCACTTTTTTACGCGTTTTAAATGTGTTTTTATGGGGTTGTACCTGACAAATTAACTCGTTACGCAGCGCTTGAAGATATCCGCAGGAGAAATAAGGTTACAAACATAGACCGAAGAATCGCCAAACTTAAATGGCAGTGGGAAGGGCACATTGCTCGCGGAACGGATGGTCGATGGGGATGAAATGTTCTGGAATGGCGACCAAGTACTGAAAGACGCAGCGCTGGAAGGTCACCCACAAGGTGGACCGATAACGATTCCCGCGACCGTCACAAGGTCGCGGGAATCCAATGGATGCCAGACGCACAGGACCGGTCATTGTAGCGATATTTTGGGGAGGCCTATGTCCAACAGTGGAGGTCTTTCGGCTGAAATTATGATGTTGATGATGACGTAGTGCTTAGTCACTGAAGCTGGAACACCCTTAACGCAATTAATTTTATGACCTAAACTGAACTGTTAAAGAGAAGGAGATTGCTCCATTCCTTTAACAGTTCGGTCGCCTACTTCTGGGTGGTTTAGAAAAAGTTGAGCCGGTTCCCTAAGTTCCGAGCTTGCTTCGCAAGCTCTTGCATCTTAAGTTCTCTATGCCTTTTTACTAAGTCGATGAGTGCAATAGCATAGGGGAATAATAGCAGCAGCGTTGAAAAACATTGAATGACATGAGAAAAAAAAGACACTTGGTGCCGGGTAGCCTACTAAAAATAAACAAAACGTTGTATATTCCAAACGTTGTTTTATGAAATAAAAAATGAATCGTTAGTCAAATAACACGTTTTTAAACAAAAGTTTATCTGCTGATTTTTTTTTAAAGTAAATTATTTATTTGAAAACTTGTTGTTGTATAATGATGAAATGACGAAACATGTTTTTGCCAATCGTTGGTTGTCAAGTGAAAATTTGTAAGTACATTTTTGGTGAACTGTCAGGATTCTTTTTTTGTTTTCGAGGGAAATCCTTCAGAAAGCGCGCGGACTTAGGGGATAAATCCGGAGAGTGTGGGATTTTTACCTCACAAAAACCACCCCGGTGATCACCATCAGCACATTTAGAAGGGGCGCCGTTACCTCTTAAAAGACCATTCCGGAACCCCCTCTGTGCAACGCCTGTTAGGGCACATCTCTGAGAAGACTATACAACGGTCTACCCTGAGCCTCTTTGTGCACGGCAGCACGTTATCACTGTGCCACTGTCTTCCTAGGAATCCCTCGATGGGCGGGCAGAGTCCCCATTCTGCACGCCCGTGGTTCCAAAGTCCCGTCTGCATTGGATGATGCAAGTGGGGTTTCGGCATGTTCGGAATCGAGGTGGTTGCCTCCCCGACGCCATCTTCTCCGAGACTATACAAGACACCTAGACCTGAAACTATTATCTGTAGGACAACAAAAAAAAAATATTACATGTCCAACATGTGACATCATTACGTGACTCATTATTTCTCAACCACTGCGCCAATCATGCTGTTGGCGGAGTGGTTGGGCAACTGGCTCTTATAAATAGTAAAAAGATTTCCAGTCACCAAACATTACTATCTTCTTATCTGATTAACAAAATATTTGGGATTAAGTTAAGAAAGACATCCACTGTTGGACATATACCTCCTCCAAGTGTCGCTACAACGAACGGTCCCGCACGTCTCGCAACCATCGGATTTTCCCCTACCAGATCATCGGTCCACCTTGTGGGAAATCTTCCGACGCTGCGACTTCCGGTACGCTTTCCACCACTCCAAAACCTGTCAGACCCAATGACGATCGGTTTTGCGAATTATATGTCCTGCCCATTGGCACTTCTTCGGGTTATTACCTATACGTAGCGTAGTGAGCCTTATAATTTTGCCACTGCTGGGACTCAGACCTCCTCTTTAGGAGACAGAATAGGCCGTAATCCACCACGCGGGCCCAGTGCGGGTTGGAAGTCTTCGATTTTTCCAGACCAAGCGCTTCGCCTCATCGTAGCGTACGCGTACGCGTACATCGAGGGACTGGAACAACTTGCCTGCTGCGGTCTTCCCGTCCGGTTATAATTTAGGTGTCTTCAAGGCTAGACTGAATAGACTCTTAATAAATTAGTGCGCCTCACCATCAACGATTGCATCACTACTTACCATCAGGTGGGATTGCAGTCAAGAACTAGTTTAAAAAAAATGCCGGCTTCCTCACGATGTTTTCCTTCACCGCTTTGAGAGTTGTGGTTAAGAAATAAATTACACAAAGTAATACGCCTGGCTAGGTTTAAACCCGCGACCTACAATTCACAAGTTAGGGTTGGTACTACTCGGCCACCACTGCTCTCAAAGCCTATACAAAGCGTAACAACTATTCTCAATCAGTTTATGTGATTACTAAGCTAAACTACGACACATGTACATTAATTAATATAAGTACACTTGTTGGCAGGGAGGTTGACCGAACCGTTGCGTGTTGCATTACTAAAAACTTCGGTTACTAAGCTCCAAGAAGTCCGGCAGTATTGTTGATTGGACTGGATTCGCATTAACTTGATTTAATTGAGGGCTGACATAATCATTCCTATAAATGTCTCATTGTAAGAATTCTGTGGGACTTCATCATCATCATCATTTCAGCCGAAAGACGTCCACTGTTGGACACAGGCCTCCCCCAAGCGTCGCCACAATGACCGATCCACCTTGTCGTCGGTTCACCTTGTGGGAGGCCTTCCAACGCTGCGTTTTCCGTTGCGCAGTCGCCTTTCCTTTCGACCCCATCGACAATCCGTTCTACGAGCAATGTGCCCTGCCCAGTGCCACTTTAGTTTAGAGATTCTTCGGGCTATGTTGACGACCTTGGTTCTCCTGCGGATATCTTCATTCCTGATGTTATCACGCAAGGAAACTCCGAGCATAGCCCTTACCATTGCCCTTTGGGTGACTGCAAGCCTTCTGATGAGGCCCATTGTAAGCGACCAAGTTTTAGTGCCATATGTCATCACTGGCACTTAATGTAGGTGAACTGAAGTGTTAGTATGTAATAGTGTTACTTCTAAATCATATTTACTAACAAAATATGTAATTTGTAATGTATACATAACAAATCATTGTTAGTCTATAAAGTATTAGTGATATGGTTACTTTAGCGTTAGCATAGCGTAATCAACCTTGTAATGTTCCCGCTGTTGGGATGCAGGCCACCTTTCCAGGAGAAGAAATGAGCCGTAATCCACCATGCAGGCCCAGTACGGATTGGTGGAGGTCATAATATGTCTTTGAATTTTAGATATTAGGACACGCCCGTTTCCGTGCAAGTTTTTACTTCACCGTTTTAAGAGCGGTGGTGATGAAATAAATTACACAAAGTAATGCGCTTGGTTGGGTTTGAACCCGTGGCTATAGGCCACGGGTTCACAATATTAGATTTAGTATATGCGAAACCCGAAACACGTGTCTAGTATTTTTATAAGAAGAATCTATGTATAAAATTTCATAACTGTATCATAAAAAATCACAAACTTATAAGCTTGTTATATTACCAGGGCCTCAAGTCTGCTATTACAATAGTGTCAGAATAGTGCTATCATTGATTTCTTATTTGTTGATTTTGACAAGTTTTGTTAATCTACTAATATAATGGCGTCATTATGACTTTCCAATTGTCAACTACTGCGACTCCATTGAAAGAAATGGCATAGAATGGTAATAATGACAAATGAATGTCTGACGTATGCGGTAATCTGCTAAAATTTAGATAGTTCCTTTAATCAGTGACCTACCATTAGAACGT
Source organism: Mythimna pallens (assembly GCA_961205895.1). Classification (NCBI taxonomy): domain Eukaryota; kingdom Metazoa; phylum Arthropoda; class Insecta; order Lepidoptera; family Noctuidae; genus Mythimna; species Mythimna pallens. Next base: position 21,992,816 of record OY540828.1, on the reverse strand, counting down.
CATTGTGCAGTCATTGCTTTTAAAAAGATCGATATTGTCATTTTACCACAACTCTATTACAAGACCATTGACCGATCAAAGATCGATCATTATGATTTAGCAGATTACGAACTTTTAGCAAAATGACAATGGGATCGTGTTTGAATGACGAATTTATAAAAATAGCAGACTTTGGCCCTTGGTTGGCCGCACAAATACATGATCACCGGGCCATCCGGGCGAGTGAGGGGTTGTTTTGTCCTGCATCCAGCTGTGCACTAGTATTTAATATCCGCTATAACCTACCGTGACTTGTTTTAGGTATTTTTGGGTAAAAATATAACATGGTACAAAAATTATTGGAATTGATTTAGTTACTGATTCTGAACAAACTATATTCAGGTTTCTCAAATACTAAAAATAATGTTGTATAACTCATAAGTCAGGGTTGTTACTACTAGGCCACCACTGGTCTACCTCTCTGAACACTGCAGTAAAATTATTAATTAATTTAATAACCAGCTTCTGCCAGTGGCTTCGCCCGCGCGAAAATACAAAATATTATAACCTATGTCACTCAGTGATAAAATAGGTTTCTACAGGTGAACGAATTTTTAAATTGGTCCAGCCGTTTTTAAGTTTACAAAAATACAAGCGTGTTTTTATCTTATGTTCTGTTTTAACCTTTTAAATCCACTGTTTTCATAATATATGTAAGTTTGTACGGAACCCTCAGTACGCGAGTCCGACTCGCACTTGCCCGGTGTTTTTTTGGATTAAGAAATTATTGACTTCTCCTGTTTTGAGTAGAAAGGTAATTTATTTTATTTAGGTATTATTTTTATTTTTCACATTTTAGGAAAGCTTACAGGCTTTTTTTTTTGTTTTAACATTATGACAATAGTAAATAACTAAATTGCTGATTACAAGCTTTCACACAAATATAATGACAAAAGTCATTCAACGAATGTTATGTCAGTCTTTTACTGACTAAAACACAACCATGGTCTGTCAGTTGCCCTTTGCATTCTAAAGCACTGATTACTCTATCGAACCATTCCAGAGCCCAAATTAAAGCTATAACTACATTTGACGTACACGTGTAACACGCCTGATTTGTACGTAGAACGACGTCGCGTGGCGTTGATCAAGTATAGCTCTACAAGTCTAGTTTCCATATAAAATGTATGGAGACCGACGCTCCCAGATCGGCGTGTGTGGCATAGCATAGCATAGTCGGCCTTATAATGTTCCCAATGTTGGGACTCAGGCCTCCTCTCTAGGAGTGGGATTGGGCCAAAATCCAAAACGCGGGCCCAGTGCGGGTTGTTGGATGTCACATATCTTTGTCTCAAATTTTTGGTTCTAGGACATGCCGGTTTCCTCACGATGTTTTCCTTCACCGTTTTGAGAGCAGTGATGATGAAATAAATTATACAAAGTAATGTGCCTGGCTGGGTTTGAACCCGCAACCTACAACTCGTAAGTCGGGGCCATTACCACTCGGCCACCACGGCTCTACTCTACTCTCTAGTTCTAGCATAAACCTTCCATTCTTTCCGATGACTCACTTTTTAATTTACATGGAACGGTAAGTAATGACAAAATTTGCCACGCTTTTTTCATTTACTTTTTTCGCTTGTAATGGTTAACTAATGACCTGCAGGCCTATCCAAGTTACGACCGTTTCATTTCGAATCTCTTCCTACAGTCGGTAATGCCTCCGATTCTTTTGTTCTGACCACGTGACTTAACGTTGAGATGATGTCATTTCCATACATTTGAAGTTTTTTACTAGCGTTAATGATTCTAGATTATTAACTTGGCTACGCCCTCTGATGTTGCAGGAATGCGCTACATACGAGAAGCATAAGATACATGTTGATGTGGACGATCATCTCTTATGTTGAGCTCTAACAATACACTTCGGCTGAAATGGTGACGAAGTTTAGGTATGTTTATGTACCTATATATAATAATTATGTCGCAGTAACATAGTTTTTCGCTGTTGATATAATAAAGCAGTTTATCACTACGAGAAAATGTTACGAGTGCGATCTTAAAATATAAATGTATTTGAATATACCACGGCTGCAACGATTTAACTGCGACAAATGTACATAATATATCGCACCTTTAATCCAATACCGTCACTAATACCGTCACTAAAGGAAATTCTTAAAAAAAACTGTTTTTAACACAATCTGTAAAATTAGCGCTCAGCAAACAGATGGCGTTAAAAACAGTTTTTTTGAAGAATTTCGTTTAGTGACAGTATTGGATTAAAGGTGCGATATGACGATTTAAATGTGCAATTTGGGGATCGAAACGGTCTCGATGTTTTTTTACTATTTTTTTTTATTCTTGATAGGTTCGCGCTTGACCGCTATCTTACCTGATGGAAAGCGATGATGCTGTCGACGATGGAGCGCGCTTACCTAGAAGTAACCTATTCACTCTTGACTTAAAGATTCCCGGGTTGTAGCCATCAGGAAACACAGATTCCGGCAAGGAATTCCACTCCTTAGCTGTACGCACAATGAATGTTACTTAAATTATTTACATTATTCTCAAATAATATAAATGATATGAATTATGTAACCGAGATATTTGTAATATATATGTATAACATGATTTAAACGAGTATCTATGGAGTTGACGCTTTGGAATGTGATTGACTGACTTCTTAACAATTCAGAAGTGCCCGTAAATGTTAATTTGAAGTATTTATTTCAAATAAACCATTTACAGGCATTTTGATTGATTGACATGAATGGTTATTCAACCGGCTACTGACCATTGTAAGTGCAGTTTAACATTATAAATCGATTAAACCTCACAATTTTTAATAGATAGATAATAAACCAAGTCTATTAATTAAAAAATTAATCTATGGCTTATGATGAGGCTATGAAATAAAAATGAAAAGTCAAACGGAATGAATGGTTGGCAGTGACTGCATCAAGTTAAATGAGTCTAGAAGGCTGACTTTATCTGGTGGCTGTGCTACTGTTCAAAAGCTCAACTAGGAAGAATGGATGTGACATGAAGTAAGTAAAGTCGAGAGTAATTTTCAAATTTTTCACATTTAGCCGTTGATTTTAAAGTTACTGTGAGACATCTGCCTATATTATAAATAGGCAGATGTCTTACAGTAACTTTCTGTTAATAATAATAATAATAATAATATTTTACAACTATCACACAACGCCGTCTAGTCCCAAGCTAAGCAGAGCTTGTGTTATGGGTACTAGACAACTGATAAACATACTTATATATTTCTAAATACATACATATTATAGATAAATTACACCCAGACACAGAACAAATGAGCGTGCTCATCACACAAACATTTGTCCTGGGTGGGAATCGAACCCACGACCTCCGGCATAGCAGTCAGGGCCACTAACCACTAGACCAACAGGCCAGTCAAAGGCCAAAGTCAAAGTGTTATTACAATTATTAATACTAACAAATGCAAAGATTCAAAAATGACGTTAAAATTATAATATGTCTGTTATTTAATTACCATTCAGATAAAAATGAAGAGTAGCAATAAAATTAACAATATAATTTACATATTATGCCGACCGTAATGGTCACGGAAAAATCAACTGTAGTTTGTCTGGTCAGGGACCCAAATCAGGTGTTGGAGTAACAATATTAAACAAAATGTGACACATAACATCAACTTAACTCTGGGGTCATGGGTTAACTCAGGGGCCATGGGTTTACTTCTGAAAGAGAAACCCATAGTTCTGGAACGCAAAAGCAGAAAAGAAATATGTATAATTTTAGTCAGTAAAAGTCTGATCCGCCCTTTTACTCCGCCCTAGAGTGAGAGAAGTTATTAGATGATTTCCCACCTTAAAAAAATCAACTAAACTGATATAGGTTTTTTTTTTGGTGTCAGACTTTTACTGACTTAAAACTCATTATATAAGTTGTTATAACTGATATAGCTGAAACAATTATAAAAAATGACGAAAATATGCCACATCCATATTTTGAACTTCCGTGTATCCGCCTCCAATAGATTCCTTTGGGATCTGTCGGCTTAAAGTTTAATTAAAGATGCAACCTTCCAGAAAGAACCGGTTTAATTCAGTAATAGTTTCCACGATTGGTATCCACTGATAATACTAAATTGGACTTAATTATAGTTTGTATGGAAACTTGAAACTAGATTGATTGTTTTACCCCGGTAGGTTGAAGTCCGTTGTTTATTCGTTCGAGTAGTGAACAATCATTTCCATTTTTTTAGTATTGTTGGTCTTGCCTTTAGCGACGATGTGGTCGACGATGGAGCACGCTTGCCTAGACGTAACCTATTCACTATTGACATAAAGATACCTAAGTTGTAGCTATCAGAAAACACAGAAGTCCTAAAATAAAAAAAAGACAAATATTTCACAAAGGCCTACATGGGCACTTATAAAACATCAGAAGCTAGTGCACGGTTCCAAATTGGTCGTTTCATATGGAGAAAAACCGGCAAGAAACTCCATGGTTACTTTTTTAAGAAAAGTGTTTGATGTTACAATATTTCCATTTTACAGTATTAATAAATATTATGTAAGAACAGTGTAGACCAGTCAATATTATACTCAAAAGCATAATAAAAAAAATCATATTAAAAAAAAAGTGAGTCGTAATAGGAAGTAATCTAAGAAATGTTCTATTTCTTAACTGTACGCATAATGAATGTGTTCCCAAAACGTTTTGAGGGTATGGGTGGGATGTCTACCATGAACGGGGTTTTTTTTTAAGGTGGTAAAATCATCTAATGACAAATCCCGTACTTGGGCGGAGCGGGAGATAGTGTCAGACTTTTACTGACAAAAAACCCAGGAGTGGATTCCTTCTTTGTCTTCATCCCAGGGCACCAGCTTTCGCTTTTACAATATCCGTGGCCCCAGTAGGCTTCGACTCTGCTGGGCCCCTACGATTTGCTGACATCTGCCTGAGGCGCGCGTGGAACAGTACGCGCCGTCGACGACTTAGGCTCGGTCTGGATGATTACTGGACGGTCGGACGGCGAGCCACCCATTACTTACCGACCGCAAGCCCAAGCCTATTATATATATTTAACTCATTCTTTTTGTAAGTTGGGTAACTAAATAGTCGATGATTACAATAAACTACTTATATATAAATAAACTAGCTCATTGCCCTTGACAGTAAGATGAATCTACAGAAAGCCAAATAAACATATTTTCACTTGCCACGATTAGGTATAGTTGACGGCTTCTTTAAGTATCATTATTTTCATTTAAGTACCTATTTTTTTCCAAAACATGTTTCAACTATAAACTATCACTATAAGCGTCATAAACCCCTATTGTGTCATCAAATTAACTACAACAGTGCTTGTCAGTCAATCTGGGAGACTGCCTCGTCATCCCCTCAATAGGTCACGTGATTAATGGGACGCCATCTTAGGTTCTTGAGCCGTTGACTGCGTGATCATAATCCTGCTCGTGTTTATGTGCGAGTATCTAAATATAGTTATGTGCGAGTCTATTTTAGGCAAGAGACTAGGGAATTTGGTTCATGTATACTGCCGTAAATAATTAAAAAGGGCATAACTAATTTTTTTTTCGAATTTGAATTAGAAAATTAATCGAAAAAAATTTTTGTTAATAATATATAAACATAATATTTATTATCTAATAATTTTCAGTTTGGTTTTGATTAGTAATAAAATTATTGAGTTGTTCGAGACGTTAGCGAACTGCTAGTCGACTCTTCACGTGACCAGGGGGCTGGGCTTTATTTGGCCAGCATTCCCATTGACAGCGACGTAGATGAATTTTTTGATGCCCAGTAAATTATTTTTATTCACTTTTGTACATACTTTTCTTTTCGGTTTGTATATACCTATCTATTAATTGCTATTAATGTATAAAGTTGTTTATTAATTTAGTATAATTAGTTAAATATTTGTAAGAATGTAAATGACATTTTTCTGTTATAGATGTGTAATTAAAAAAGTATGCTACTAATTATCAACCATAATAAAAAAAAAACTATTATTATCAACTGTAAAAAAAAACAAACGAAATATTATTCTGAACATCTTTGTCATGTAGGTATAGGTATGTACCTACTATTTTGACACGTGCAAAGTAAAAAAGTTATCTGTTAGATTTTTTTCCAACAATATTTGGAAAAAAATATATTATTTCTGCATTTTTACACTTTAAAGAAGATTTGCCATGTCTTAGAATATTATTTTTTATTAAGTTACAACAACTATCAGGACATCGCTAAATTGCAAAAATACTAAATATCTGCTTATTATTCACATAATATTACTAATTATCAGAAAATCGCAAAATTTACTTTACACCCGTCGATTTGCAGAAATAAAAATTATTCAATTTTTCTTTTTCTATTCTCATATTAATATTATAATTTAAGGACTTTAAAAAGGATAATATTGTGCTTTTTTATTAGTATGGCTTAGTGGACAAAACATCTCCAATATACTTTTTTGTACCAGAACCATTGTTATCTTTTAAGACCTGCAGAGCCACATAGGTTGCCTCTCTTGTTATATCTTTTTCTTCTATCATCTCAATGTCACATACCCCATTTTGTAAGTCCAGATGATTTTCACTGCACATAATTATAAAGGTACCATTAGTCACCCTTTTTTTTTCGGTGGGAATATCATTCAATGGCATCCCTCACTCTTGGGCGGTGCGAGAGGGTGTGTCAGACTTTTACTGACTAAAATCCCACTCCTGTTCCTTCGTTGCCTTTCATACCAGGGCAGAGTCTTCCTTTCCTTTCAGAATCAGACCCTTGGCTCCAGTAGGCTTCGACCCTACTGGGCCCCTACGACTGCTGACATCTCTGAGGCACTCGTGGAACACTACGCACCGTCGACGACTTGGGCTCGGTCCGGACGGTTACCTGACAGTCAGACGGCGAGCTACCCATTGCTCGCCGTCCGCAAGTCCGCGGCTACGGTGCCCGGAAATCGGGATTGGAATCCCAGTGGCTGGGGCGCGAGGACCATTGCCTCGCGCGTGAACGTGCGGCCTCCTCCTTTGCTAGCCGCTTCGCAGAAGGAGGCGACCGCCTGCCACTTCTCCTCGACCATTAGACACCAACTTTTATTATGAAAAACATGTAATAACAGTATTTTTTATGACCTCGTCATTTTCTAATGTAAATAAGCCATCAAAGTCATTGTCTCCCGAGTGTTATATCCCTCGCTATAAAATAAAGAGTGTTACTCACAGAAAAGTTGAATATAAGTTAATAAACGAATGTAATATAAGCGTGCGAGTGTCGCCGTCAGTCGCGTTAACCCCGGGGCGCTGATAAACGAGTATGAGAGTTACGACTATATTGTGCCACTTAATTATACAGAGTTACATGCGTGTGTTCTGTGCCTAATGTTGGTTTTCGTACCATGGATTTTATTTTGGGGTGAACGTTTATATTCGTGATTTTGTCCGTGTGAAAGAAAACAGTATCACTCTATGGATTCTGATGACAGCAGTCTACATTGTCCTCAGGTATCTATTTATAAGAAAGAACAAAAATGCTTAAAGTTATCCAAAGAGCAGTGGAAAGAGCTATGCTCGGAGTTTCCTGGCGTGATCAAATCAGGAATGAGATTATCCGCAGGAGCACCAAGGTTACTGACATAGCACAAAGAATCGCCAAACTTAAGTGGCAATGGGTAGAGCACATTGCTCGCAGAATGGATGGCCGTCTAACAGAGGACGTCTTTCAGCTAAAATGATGATGATGATGATTAATATTGTAATATGAAAATATTGTAGATTTTTTTTTTAAAAGAGCATAAGCATGTAGTTTCTTGCCGGTTCTTCCTCATAGGAAACGACCTATTGGTACCGTGCACTTGCTTCTGTTGCTTTATAAGTACTCATGCAGACCTTTGTAAAGTGATTTTAAGTTTGAGTTTTTTTTTTTACAAAAAATATACAACGGATATCAACGTAAAAAAAACACAAAAACGTACGAAATAACTTTAATTTCGGAAGTAGGTGTTTCTATAATAGTTTAGTCTCTTCGTTATTCAATACCGACTTTTAGTGTTTTTTTACGTTGAATTCGGTTGTATTTTTCTTGTATTTTTTTTTACACTTTTCAGTAGCTCAACTAAAAAGTACCACTCAGCTGATCATCATCAGATTAGCTCGATGGTACCTTATAGCCAGAGTGCGTCTTATGACAATTTTAACAATCCCAAACACGGGTAGTTTAATTTATTACAAAGTTCAGGTGTCTATCTTCCAGCTTCATCGTCAGATCAGTTTGATATATCCCCATCTCCCCTTCTTTCAGTTAGTCATCGACTACACGTATAAACAAAGCCATTTTACTTGTTACAACATTTCTGCTTTGAACCTATAAGGAGTTCCGTTACATATCTTTGAAGTTCCTAATAAAATCATAACAATATTTCTATGGGACTAACTCGTAAGCATAACTTTTAAATCAAAAGAAAAAAAATTAAAATCGGTCCAAAATTGACCGAGATATCGGTGAACATACATAAAAAAATCATTTAGCCGAACATAGAACTCCTTCGTTTAGAAGTTGATTAAAAATAGTAACTTCTCTGCCTGTAAATATATTTTCAATATCTGATAGTACATATATAGACCATAAAATTTGGTACTTCTACTTACAGTCCTCTCAAACTTGATTTGGTTTTCTTCATGCTGTTATACTTTGAGTTTTCTTCTTTCTTTTAAGATGCCCGAGGAGAAACATGGATTGTCTTTTGTGTGGGCTTCAGGCACATAGGGATTGCGTTGATGCAGAGTTCAATATTTTTATTGTTGAGGTAATCATTCAATGATTTCTTTTACTCTAGGGTGGAGCGCAAGGAAGTGTCAGATTTGTACTGACTCAAACCACATCTGTGTCCGTCAATTACGCTTTGCGTATTAGGATCACAGGTTTCTTTTCCAGAAAGCCCCCACAGCCCAAGCGGCAGTGCATCTGCCCTGTTAGGCTTTTACGTTTTGCTGACATCACTTTGAGGAGCGCGTGGAATACTACGCGCTGTCAACGACTTATGCTCGGTCCCGACGCTTAGGTATCGGACGGCCGGCAGGCCGGACAGTGAGCTACCTATTCTATTTCTTTTTCTATTATATTTTTTTTTGTGTTTCTAAATTTGCGCCTTGTTCCGCCAAATAAAATGTTTTTCTTTCTTTCTTTTCTTTTCTTTCTATTGCTCGTCGTTTGCAAACGCGCACCTACAGTGGAGCAGGATTACACTGCGACTCTCGACGCCTGGGAGATGGCAACGAACTTGTTATCCTTTTAGAATTTCTCATGACAATATTGACATTCGTTTGCACTGATTAAGAGTGATAGCAGATTCTCGAACAAAATTTTTTTGGCATATTTTTTTAGCGTCAAGTGATGAAAAATATACAAAAGTACATTGAACTTCTTAATAATTTTGTCTTAGACATTACTTTTAATTTAATCTAGTTTAAAGTTAATTAGATTACGTATATTATATCAATTTACATACGTAGTACCTCCTTATCAATTAAAAAAATCAATAAACGCATTTTTAACGAACAACAAGATTTCACGTCACAATGTTAAGTTTTTTTAATAATTTATTAGGCTGGATGAAAGTTGAAATGTTTTGATGCCATGCTTTTTTCTGGTTACTTTGCTATACTCGAATTGAACTACGATGCCATATGTTTCATTATAACCACTATATTCGAAGCACAGTTATTTTTATTTTTATGTTTATTATCTAACGTGGAAATGTATATAAAATATTGTATATATATATATTTTTTTTTTATTAGATATAAACCAGTGCTTGACAGCGATCCCACTTGATGGTAAGCAGTGATGCAATCATTGATGGTGAGGCGCACTAGTTTATTAAGAGCCTATTCACTCTAGCCTTGAAGGCACCTAAATTATAGTTGGACGGGAAGACCGCAGCAGGCAAATCGTTCCAGTCCCTCGATGTACGCGGTATAAACGACGAAGCAAATCGCTTAGTTCGGACCGTTGAAGTTTCAACAACGTAAGGGTGGATACTCGCCGTACGTCCGGTTGTCCGATGGTAGAAAGGAGATGGCGGAATCAAGTCATGCAATTCCCGCGCACACTCTCCAAAATGCAACCTGCAAAATTCCGATAGGCTTGCTACCCTGCGCCTGTGCTCGAGGTATATTTACAAGATTTATATTAGTGGTAACATCAAAAGTTCAGTTTAGCCAAAAGTCATGATCAACAAAAAAAAAACTAAGCTATGATTATTTATTTTCGTAAAAAATCTAGTCAACTCAATTTCCAATTATGACGATATTTTTGCGATACTGAGACTGGCCACTAACTTGATTTGTTAAAACGCAGTAAATTATTTTGCCGTTACATATAATGGTGATATATGTAGACACTTAATAATTTCATCAACAATTTCCTCACTGTTGTTCTTTCTGAAAAATCATGCAGGTCAAAATAACATAAAAACCTAAGTACGTCCAACACAACATTAACTAACAGCTAGTTCACGTCGGCATGATATAAGTTCATTTCTGTCTGGCTCGTCAAAACGTGAGCTATTTAAAGACCAATTAGCCAATGTTTCGCAAATGGACGCGTCTAACTTCCCGTACCATACGAATATTGTTCAATAGAGAAACCAATATACGCACACACATACGTACAAATTTAAGGTCATAGCACATTAGATCTTCCCGACACTAGACCAGTACTACCTCATTGCTTGGTGTCCACTCGTTGTTGACAGGGGGTCCATGGTTAAAACCACGTTGTTGACCAGTAAACGTCGCGTAGTCAACGAGTGGACATTGCGTTGTCCACAAATAGATTATTAGCTTATCCAGAAATGACGGGAAAGGGTGCGGTGGGTCGCCAACGTATCATCTTCGTACGTGAAACACTCGTAGATAGCACACACGATCCATTAGGGAACAACACGTGGGCAACCAAGTGGTCCACTCGCCGTCCGCGGTGGTCAGCCTGCAGGCGAGTTGCTTCGGAGTCGATGTAGTGAGCGGATTTCCATAGTACTCTGTACAAAGAACACTAAACGCTCGGGGCGCTTCGAGTCGGTCGGTTGTCGAGTGGTTCTAATGAGCTATGTCCTTTAAACTCTGTTATAGATAAAATAATCACAACATCAAAATACTATCGATAACTCTCGAACTGAACAAGGACAGCACATTACCTATTCAACGTCACATTCGAATATCGAACCGAAAATGAAACCCACAAAATGGTGATGATAACTTTGATTTATAACATCCGCGTCTAGCAAAGGATTTAATCAAAAAAGAACCAGCATCTGTCAGAGCTATTAAAACGGTGAAAGCTTTAATATCAAAGCACATTACGCTGAGGTTATTGCAATAAGTCTCGTGACATACGGATGAGGAAGAAATCGATCACGATATCTTTTGTTAGCTTGTGGTGGCCGAGTGGTAAAGAGCAGTGGTGGCCGATTGGTACAGGCCCCGACTTACGAGTTGTAGGTTTCGGATTCAAACCCAGCCAGGCGTATATAAGGGCGACTATGCTATGCTATGCTGCTAGAGGCTTTGCCCAAAAATTGTCCCAAGGAAACGTACTGCCGGGATAAAAAGGTCTACTCGTGTACCAAGTTTCATTGAAATCTGTTCATCCGATCGAGTGTGATGAAATAACAAATATATGTACAAACTCACGCATAAACTTTTGGTTTCATATGTTATACATATCTATCATATATTATATATATCAGTGAAAGTCTGAGACGCTCTCCCACTCCACCCAAACCTGGAGAAGTCATTGAGTGATAAACCTTAAAAAAGCTGTTACCAGCTTCTTTGCCCTAGTGGAAGTGGAGAATTGTCCCAAGGGAACATACTCCGGGGGTAAAGAAGTATTCAATGTGCTATTCTAGGATATGATCTACTCGTGTACTAAGTTTCATCGAAATCCGTTTAGTCGTTTGAGTGTTATGAAGTAACAAACATACAAATACTCGCAAACTTCCGACTTTGTAATGTTAGTGTGATGTGAAGGCGCAGGACTTGGAGATAAGTCCTGGAAGTGTGAGAAAATCACTTCGGTGATCACCATCAGCACATATTGGAATATTGTCGAAGTGACATAATCGGTTTAAGACCAACTCGATTTTATTCTGAAGTCGAATCTTTATCTTACGAAGTTTACTTATCATCAGTTACACACATACATATACGGTGCTCATCTGTTTGAGTACTTTATGCGGCCTACCCAAATGTTAGTCAAGTCGTTGAGCTCCTTAGTAGTCTTGAGTTGAGCTACACGAATAGTAAACAACAAGACAGCAGCTGAAATAGAGCAGTATCTGAGCTGGTTTTCAAAAGACCACCTCACATACTAATCTGCATTTGGTTCATTATAATAATTAATGATAATCATTACATGTTTGCTGTATGGATTTCAAGAGAGACTTTGACCTCTGAGTTGGTTTCGGTGTTTCTTCTCACGGTAGTCAACTAGTCTTCATCTAGTTTAAATTTAAGAAAAAATTGTCTCGTAAAAGTGTTGTAAGACCTATTTACAAAATAAATATCATTTATCATAAATAGAATTTAACATGGTAATTGTAATTAAAACAACAAAAGTAGGTACTGTTTTTATTCGTATATACTTCAAAAGCCAATATTAGTATATAAGAATAGGTAAGATTCTAAATCATTAAAAAAATATACATTACAATGAAACATAATAAAATGAATTTCTACTGGAAAATTTCCAGTAGACATTCACTTTACAAATTGAAAACCCTTGGGAAGTCGAAGGCATAGTAGTCACGTGCTGGCTGCACCGCAAGAGTGTTTGGGGAAGCGAATTCGTTTCCCTCGAGATATTGAAATAACAGCCCAGGATACAGGTGTCTTCCACTGGAAATTTCACAGCCTTCTTTATGTGCTGCAGATGTGACAACAGGTTAAGGGCATGGTTACATTATTTCAGTTGTAAGTATTGTTAAAAAGTTTAAAATGTACGAGATTGAAATATGCAATGCAAAATGTCATTCTATGATCTAAGAGTATAATTTACGAGTACATTTTGATATTTTGGTAATTGCTAATTTACTATTTCAATAGCCCGAGAAAATATAAAAGGAGAAACTAACAGACTTACATATCAACGCACAGCCGAAACTACTGGGAAATTTTGCACAAGACTTCTTTTTAGTACGTAAGCAAGCACTAAGAGAGGCATAATCAGCCTTTTTAATGTTCCCACTGCTGGGACTCAGGCCTCCTCTTTAGGAGAGGGATTGAGCCGTAATCCACCATTCGGTCCCAGTGCGGGTTGGTGAATGTCACAGATCTTCGAATTTTTCCGTTCTAGGACATGCCGGTTTCCTCACGATGTTTTCTTTCACCGTTTTGAGAGCAGTGGTGATGAAATGAATTACACAAAGTTATGCGCCTGGCTGGGTTTAAACCCGCGACCTACAACTCGTAAGTCGAGGCCGTTACCACTCGGCCACCACTGCTCTTACTCGGCCTTCACTGCTCTTATATTTTATTTTAATGTATATTTTGAATCTAAGAGAGGATTTTCCAAAATTTGCCCCTAAAAGGATGAAACGGGGATCCAATGTTTGTATGGAGAAACCTAATTTTACGTGGGAATACTGCGTCTTCCAGTGCGTGATCGCCACTCCAGAACCTTTCGGCCCCATCGAAAACCTGTTCTTCGAGTATTTTGCCTACTGCAGCTACAATTTCTATTCATTTGACAAGGCTCTTATTAAACTAGTGCGCCTCACTATCAATTATTGCATCTCTGCTTACCATCAGGTGGGTTCGCAGTCAAGCACTGGTTTATATCAATTAAACAAAAAAAAAAAATTATGTGTTCTTTATTTCGAGTCGATGGTAGCCTTCCTAGATTGTTTTGTAAGAAGGTCTCTCTGAGAATTTCTATATGATAAAACTCGATTTGTGTGAGTTGACTAGAGGTATATTTTATTATCTTTTAAAGGCGATAAAATACTAACCAACAATTTTCGATGCAGTAAAAATTTAACTGAACAATACTCACAAACAAGGGATCACGCTATCCGATCCCTATAACAATGTGTATTCAATATCACGCAGGCTATCAAACGTTACGTGAAAACTGACCGATTAAACAGCGCTTAAACCCCATTGATAGCTTGCCGATCAATTCTCGCCTTTATCGCACAAATAATAAAGCACAATACAAAAATGAGGCCTGGTTATAAACGCTGGATAGAAATTATTGCCAGAAAAAATATTGCGTGCGGCCAAAATTATTGCGGTGTCATGGTTATGTAGGAGAGAATTTATGTTTAATGTTTAGGTTTTAGATGATGGGGCTGGTGGTTTAATAACGGCTGCGTGGATTTAACGGGGTATGGAATCAAATTTGGGTAGGTAGGTACTCTCTAGACAACCGACGACGGCTCGAGTGCCAGAAATCTGTAAAATTTTAAGTGCGGTATTTTCACAAAACATGTTTCGCTGCTGCGGTCTTCCCGACCGATTATAATTTAGGTGTTTTCAAGGCTAGAGTGAATAGACTCTTAACTATTGTGTTTTACCATCAACGATTGCATCACTGCTTAACATAGACGCGATCGCGTTTACGTCATTTAAAAAAAGACATTATCCTGACGGCATATAACGGAGAAAAAACAGAATGACTGAAGTGGGAGTGGACTGGCCTCGTTGCATGAATATACCCAGACAGGTAGACAAAGGTGCCTACTCAACGAAGAACGACCGAAGACGCTCACTGGATGCCTGAGGCAGGAGGACCGCGGTGAAGGTGATGTGACGTCTGATCATGTTTGCGGTTCAAACTTGAACAGGGATCACTCAAGACAGAAGTTTCGAAGAAGTAAGGGAGGCATTTGCGCAGCAGTGAGATACTTACAATATAGCAAGTTAGTTTCAAGTCTGTCATAAGCCAGACCAAAATTAAATTATCATAAAGTAGTTTAAGGCGTAGAGTCCCTTGAAAATCTGGTTACTACTTGTACTGCCGCCATTTAATTTCGGCCAGCTGCGCCCGGATAGAGCCCCGCTGACCTTTAAATCCATTTTCTTCGCGAAACATTGATTGATTTACATATGCTATGTACTTTCTGAAGAACACTTAACCAGCATTTTATTTATGTAAACATCAATTTCAAAAAGATCAAAGCCGTTCAGAAAAATCACTGTTTTATAGCACTGCTCGGGAGTTAGGGCCTTAATTTGTGACTATTAGACCGACTGACAAAGTTATGACCGTTTCGAGGTGTTCGACGCAAGAGAATCGAAACGAAACGGTCGTAACTTGGCTAGGGGGCTGTAGTACAGAGATACAGGTCTAACTTAGAGTACGGATATGACTCATAAATGATGGTCCAGTGTATTCATATCATAACGAAAGTACCATTTTTCAATGTAATGGTTTTCATTTTCACATTTTTTTACGTTGCATTGGGTTCCAGCTTTAGTTGTCGCTTTATCATTTCATTTAAAAATGTCCACTGCCAGACATGGGCTTCCACAAAGTATCACCATAACGAATGGTTCTGTATGTCTCACAGGATTTCCGTGACCCTCACATGGACAATGATCTACCTTTTGCGAGGTCTTTCAACGTTACATCTACATCAATTTATCGTCTCTTCAACGCAACATTATTTTTTTTGATGCAACTGTTCAGTATGTATTTATTTATTAAATAATAATTAAAAAAAACATAAAAGAGCAAACACATAGGTTTTGTTTATTTCAAAAGAAGATTTATAATATTCTTGAAACTCATTTGATTATATAAAGAAACTAGTTTTTGCCCGCGGCTTTGCTTGCGTGGAAGTAAAAAAACGATATCGCTTTGAATTTTTGAAAAAAAAAATATAATTGTGACCATAAAATATGTTGAATTAATAAACTAGAGGTTTTTCTCAGAGAAATACTATGTTTATGGCTGTACCAGTGTACCTACTATATGTTTTGATAATTTCATGAAAACCTTATTTTTCTATCTATGTTGCATTTTAGTATTCATAAAAGCTGCAGATATGATACTTAGTAGTTATCTTACACTGTGTTTCTTTGATAAAACAAAGAAATATAATCGTAACTTTTTAGTTAAAACAATGTGTAAAGTGCTGTTAATTTTAGGTCTGGTAATTATTTTATTTAAGGTGGGATATCATACAATGATTTCCCACCTAGACACGTTCTCGAGCTCTTGGGAGGAGCAGGAGGAATTCGAGGTTCTCTTTCGTACAACCCATGGTCTTGTCTTCGACCCTGCTGGGCCCCTGCGGTTTGCTGACATCTCTTTGAGGCACGCGTGGAATACTAAACGCCGTCGATCTCGAGCTCGGTTTGGACGGTTACCAGCCGGTCGGACGGCGAGCTACCTACTGCTCGCTTACGATACCTAGAAATCGGGATCGGGATCCCAGTGGTTGGGGCGTAAGGGCCGTTCCCTCATGCGTGCGGCCGCCTCCTTCGCTAGCATTACTGCTTCACAAAAAAAGGCGACCGCCTACCATTCCTCCTCGCGCCGGACCATGGCCTGTACCAGGGCCCGGTGCGAGAGGTCGTTACCACTTACCGCCCCATATATGCAGCACCGTGTCCTCCGGGCGGTCCATACAATGGTGATACCCGGGTGTTTCTTCTGAAAGAATCCGGTGCAGGATCCTCTTGAACTTATCATGTCCGGTAAGGACCTGCGTCATACAGAAGGTGATAACACCGTGATATCTTTCCAGTCACCACTCCATAACTATGGCGTGCCTAGCACTGGATTGCGTCAGTCACTGTTGATATTCCACCATGAGATCCCGCTGGAACTTTGTCCGCCATGCAGCGACTAGTTGCGGCAGCGGAGTTTTGCCCCGGCATTGCATCTCCACGCGCAAATCGTGCATTGTGGTTGGCCAACAAGGAGGCTCGCCGCTTCGCGGAAAACCGTGCGGGATCTCCGGACCATACGGATGACCACGACCCTCTGACATGCGTTCAGCTTGGCCGCCGGTCGCTTTCGCGACTATATTCGTGAGGATTTTTAAGTAGCTTACTGTTGCCTGTGATTGTTTTTATTTTCATTTCAGTTAGTTCAGTTTTTTCAAATACGGTCAAAGATTTTTTTTTTTATAAAAGTCCTTCACGCTGTAATAAGTAAAACAGTTTTTTTTTGTAATTGGGCTCATGGGCTCTAGGTCTGTGCTTCTGAAATCTAGTGTCTATGAAATGAAAAACTAGACCGCAATATTTTTGGACACTCCTGTTACAGTCTACTAAAATCTGATATATTGTAATGTTTAAAATTTGTTTAATTTCCCATGAAATTCAAATACTTGTTATAATCTTGAAACCCTTTAAAAATATGTGTTTCCTGATAGCTACATCTCTCTCTAGGGGACTTTAAAGGGTATAGGTGCTTTTTAGGCAAGCGTGGAGCACGCATCGTCGACCACATCATCACTTACCATCAGGTGAGATAGTGGTCAAACGCAATCCGTTCAATAATAAAAAAAAAATTATATTCAATCGACTAGCCTACGTGTTAGGCGCAAACATCATGTCTTCAATTTTTTTTTTTGTTTTAGGACGCACCAGTTTCCTTACGAAGTTTTCTTTCACTGGTTTGAGAGCAGGGGGAGAGAGATATGGGTAGCAAAAACTGGGCAAGTGCGAGTCGGACTCGCGCCCTGAGGGTTCCGTATATAAAAAAAAAAAAAATGAAAAATAGTTTATTCTCAGAAATACATATTTAACACTGCAAATATTACCAAACTTATCTATGTAACGAGTTCTGTTAGGGTCTATACTTGGACTTAAATGAAAAGCAGTGGACTGTAAACTGATAAACGTATATCCAATTTCAAGTGAGGAATTTACAACGCGCGTGTATCGTCGGTCGTTCTCACTGGTGAAGTGATGGCGGGCCAATCGCCCCGCATGTCTTGCGTGACGTCGACGATGCAGCCCGACGAGTGCCGAAGATAGCCGACGGCGCCCGAACAAGTTCAATTCCCGATTGGAATCTTGAAGTTTTTTTCAAATCGCAAAAAATTTTTTTTTTTTTTGTGACGTAATATTTTTTTTTATTTTTAGATTCCTATTCTTGTGCTATAAGTCCTGGTTTTATGCAAAATTATAGGATTGCAGGTCAACGGGAAGTACCCTAGAATTATGATTCCCTTGAGTGTCGAAATATACGTTTTTTATTAACTGACGGACAAATAGCCGCAACAACGCAGTCTTATAAGGGTTTTGTTTTTGTCAACTGAGGTTACAGAACGCTAAAAATTAAACGACCGTTTTTTTTTCAGAACACAAAAAATATTTTCCATTTCTTTGTTATCACATTTTAACGTCAATTTAGAACTCAAAGATACGATCTTTTAACAATACGTAGCGTTGTCATTGTAGATTACATAATTATTAATGCGTAGCTACTACAAGTACGTAGATAATTGTTATTTCACTCGGGGAATTCGTTTGCGCTGAATCATCTCAATCAATCAAGCTATGTAGCGAGGGGAGAATAGTGTATCCGTGAGTTTTGGGTTTCTTAGGAAGTTTCCTGTATTTTTGTAATTTTATTGACTATTAATTTCAAACTCTATTAGTAAAGTATTTGGTTACCATCGTACCTATAAATTGGATTGGGAGTAGTTGTTACGTGTTATAGGTAATAGGCCATAGTCCGAAGAATCGCCAAACCTAATTGGCAATGGGCAGGGCAATATGTTGCTCGCAAAACAGATGTTCATTGGAGCCGAAAGGTTCTGGAGTGGCGACTGTTTACTAGAAGATGCAGTGTTGGAAGGCCTCCCACAAGATGGACCGATGACCTAGTGAGGATCACGGGAATCCGATTGATGCGAAATAGATAGGACTGTCCATTGTGGCGACACTTGAGGTAGGCCTATGTCCTACAGTGGACGTCTTTGTGCTGAAATGGTGATAATGATTAATTTTTAAGGTCTAATTGTTAAGTATTTGGTTACCATTGGGAATACAATGGATGCGAGACTCACAGAACCGTTCGTTGTGCTGACAATTCCTTGTGTGTCCTTCAGTGGACGTCTTTCGGCTAAAATGATGATGGTTACCATCTTTATCTAGTCACAAAAAAATACTAACTGTAATCACAATAAAATAAAATAAATAATAATAAAAACCCTACACTAATTACAACTAACTAAAACTAAAATATGGCATCAAAAAACTCTTCCACATCGCTGGTAATGTACCCAAAAGACGTTGGCATTGCCACGCTGTATGGCAATGCTTATCCTCGGTTCGAAGTAAAAGCCAGCCCTTGGGTCACGCGAAGTGTCAACTAGACGTTTTGACAGATCGTACCGAAAGTTTAAGCCCCAAACGGTTCGAAAATATAACTTCCAAATACATATATAGGGTGACTGGTAATTAGTGTACGATACTTAAACACGTGATTATGCTCATGATAACCAAAAACTTTTACTATGGGAAAAAACCTGAAATCGCAAAAAAAAAAAACAGCTGTTCAGTACATTTATATTTGCCTAATGTATTGAACAGCTGGTATTTTTTTCGCGATTTCGGCTTTGCTCCCATTATAAAAATTGTTTGTTATCATGAGCACAATCACGTGTTTAAGTATCGTACACTAATTGCCAGTCACCCTATATGTTGTCAGTTGGAGGCCTATTAATGAACAAATATTGAACATGAAATAATGTCCACAAATATTGAATAAAATATTTAAGTACACAGTAAAATTCATTATTACGAGCGGTTGCAAAACACCGATCGCAATAATATAATTTAAAATGAAACCATATCCCATTATCGTGTTTATTGTACAAATAGCAGATGATATTCAATACAAATAATAATGATTGGAAAAAGCCGCTAACGATTGTGAACGCAGATAATAAAATTTATGTCACACAAAAAACAGGCACATTTACTTTTTGATGATAACTTTAAAACGTAGTATTGAAATAGTTTGTAATTTTTAGGGTTCCGTATCTCAAAAGGAAGAAACGGATCCCTTGTAGGATCACTTTGTTGTCTGTGTGTGTGTCTGTCAAGGCCCCTAATCTCGGAAACGCGTAAAGGTATCGAGTTGAAATTAAAACCTTATACTCAAGTCTGCGGTCCCTTGAATCTGTGCAAAAATCAAGCTTGTAAGTTAACGAAAAAAAAGATACGGCCGTTTATGTTGTAAAAATCGTATATTTTGACACTCTTAAGGGAATCAAAATTTATAGGGTACTTTCCGTTGTCCTAGAATCCTAAAATTTAGCTTGAAGCAAGGTGTCATAGCATAAGTGTAGGAAAAAATCTGAAAACATTAAATTTGTTACGTTACATAAGTAACATAACAAGAAAAATTGCGATTCTTAAAAAAAAAAAACGGTTTTTTTTTTCAATAATATAAATTAGTGCTTGACTGCGATCCCACCTGATGGTAAGCAGTGATACAATCGTTGATGGTGAGGCGCACTAGTTTATTAAGAGCCTATTCACTCTAGCCTTGAAGACAACTTATTATAATATAGTAACCGTCTGGACCGAGCCCAAGTCATCCCAGTGTTCCACGCGCGTCTCAAGGAGATGTCAGCAAAACCGAAGGGGCCCAGCAGGGTCAAAGCCTACTGGGCCATGGGTTGTGCGAAAGAGAAGCCCTGGAACGAAGGCAAAGAAGGAACAAACGAGTGGGTTTTAGTCAGTAAAAGTTTGACACGCCCTCCCGTTCCGTCCAAGGGCGGGAGATGTCATTAGATAATTACCCACCTAAAAAAAAACTTTACCATAAAAATAAACATGTATCCTGGGCACGTTTATAAATATGTAAAATTGCATACACAAGGACGCGGAACAACTATCTCTAGGCCGTACGCATATTTGTTTTGTGCGGGAATCAAAACCGCGACACGTAACGTAGCAGCCAATCGCTTAACCACTGCACCGAAAATGTTGCCTAAGTCCTTGTTGTAATATAGAAATGTCTTCTCCAGTCGTCGATAGCGCGAAGTGATCCACTCGACTATATTATGAAAAGGTCATTCAAAAGGGTTAGCTGACACTGACCAGCAAAATACAAAAAATTGAATTATGACGATTCCCTAAAACATCCACCTTATTATGAAAATAAGAAATTAGAAAACCTTAAGTCCAATACCTAATCCAAAAAAAAAACATTAGTTAATCAGAGACAGAAAATATCTTACTATAGTATACCCAAACTAATCTATCCTACGCTTTTTGTAACCTTATCACTGTTTATGAACTTTGATTATTTCAAACAATCACTGTTTTAATTACATAATTGCATCAAAGTGCCCGTGTGTCCCAGTCATGCGATGCATGTAACTTCTAAACGACTAAGATTTGTGATTACAGTGTATACTAGCTTTTAGCTATCGTTGCGTGTTTGAACGTTCCACTTCATGTGTTTGCGTTTGAAAGAAAAAAAAGAAAGAAAATGTTTTGAACGATATAGGTCAGTTGTGAAAAAAGTGGGTATTAGATGAATAGAGCCGGCCAGTGTTTGTTTATTTTATTCTTTCATGCCGCATTGTAAACTTTTTTTAAATAAAATTAATTAATAAAAAATAATAATAATATTGATACTGATGAAAATGCAGTATTGGTGTAAGCCTGGCTAAAAAGACCGAAAGTAAAGAAATCAATAAAATTATTCACACAACGTCGTGTAGTCCCAAGCTAAGCAGAGCTTGTGTTATGAGAACTAGACAACTGATAAACATACTTAAATATTTCTAAATACATACATATTATAGATAAATTACACCCAGACACAGAACAAATGATTGTGCTCATCACACAAATATTTATCCTGGGTGGGAATCGGACCCACGACTTCCGGCATAGCAGTCAGGGCCACTAACCACTAGAATAACAGGCCAGTCAAAATTATTACTTACGTCACGAGTTTTTGGTTTTTTGTAATATGTACAAATTGATTCCTAGTATATATGGTGATGTAAAATTGATATAGTTTTGTGCCAAGTGGACAATATGTGGAATCATTAAGTCGCGAGTCGGTAAAGTGAAGCTGAGAATTTTATTGTGGTATTGACTACTTCAGCGAAGCTTACTAAGAAGACTGACTCTATTTACGTTTACTGCCAATTACCACAAACATTAAAATTTAGGATAATTTCCGTCCGCATTCTAACTGAAAAAAGGGACTGTATTCATACCTAAATCAAAAACGCAAATCTTATAAAAAATATATTACCTAATTTTTTTAAACGTTTGATAAAATTGGGTCTATACTGGCCCCTAATTTTATTATTCAGAAAACAACCTACATAAATAAAAATAGTGTCCACCTTTAAAGGTCTTATTACTTTGTATGTCAAAATTGATCTGAATGCGCGTTTTTTTGTATACAATAATTTGTAAATAATATTTTAATTATTATTATTTATTTATTTCAACTTACGAGACTCATTTCAGGCACATAGTTAAATTTAAAATAATTAAAATTGATTTGTATTAAATTCCACAAAATTGAAAAAATAAAATAAAATTGTATAAAATTAAAATTCACCAAAATTTCATCATTACATTAAAATTTATTAAAATATTTCAGTCAGTCAGAACGCAATTTTTTTGAGGAAAGCAAAAGACTGTCTCAAAACTTTCCCCAATCGTGTCCCCACTAGCCAAGTCGCGTGCCGACCTTGCCTTTTATTCACAATTCCCTTCGATGCCTACCAATATCTCCGTGCATTATAACCTAGTCACGACATCGCAACCTTTTGTGCCTAACGTGCCTAATATCATGAACTTTAAACAAAATTAAGTGATGTATTAATGGCTTTGAGAACTTGGAATATTCTGCGACTCACGCCCCCTTTTGTGTGTCAATATTGTGTGTGTAGTTGGAGAATGTTCGCGAGTTTGTGTATGATCTTGATTAAGTTACAGCTTTGGGCTTTGGTAGATGTCATTATCAGGGTCTAGATTTTAATTCAGTCTCATTGTTAAATATATTTAAGTGGCATTACATAATTCTTTTTGTATGTTTTTATACCAATTGTGTTTTGTTCTTAATAAACTAGAGCGCCTCACCATCAATGATTGCATCACTGCTTACTATCAGGTGGGATCGCAGTCAAGCACTGGTTTATATCAATAAAAAAAATAGTACATTTTGATACAAGTGCAGAAAGTCTGTCATTGCGACCGAGGTGGAATTCACACGAGCCGCAGGCGAGTGTGTTATGGAGCCGAGGGCTACAGCGACAAATTTGCAAGTGTCTGTTTGAGACACAGACTTTTTTCAATACACTTACGAAGAAAAATGAATAAACGGGGGTTGACCGGCGACTTGCGGGGGTCGACGCGCCCAGTTTGATACGATAAATGTAATAACATTGTGGTGGGGGGGAGCACACGCTATTTCTGCACTAGTGCGGAAAGCAGTCTATTGCGTGCCTAAATGCGGTGGGATAAGAGCGGGTTTTTGAGTAAGTGTATTGAAAAATATATATTTCTACTGATGGTAAGCGATGATGTGGTCGACATTGGAGCGCGCTTTCCTATAAACCTATTCATTTTTTACTTCAATGACCCTAGGTTACAGTTCTCAAGAAACATAGACTCCAGCAGGTCATTTCACTCCTTTTTTTTTTAAGGTGGGAAATCATCCAAGTCGACGTCCGCAAGCCCGCGTCTACCGGCTGGTAGTAGGGGTCGGAATTACGGTGGCAAGGGCGTAAGGACCTTCGTTCCCTCACGCGTGCATCCTCCTCCTTTGTTAGCATTACTGCTTCGCAAAAAGAGGCGACCGCCTCGCTCCGGACCATAGCCCGAACCAGGGCCCGACGCGAAAGGTCGCTGCCGCCAATTGCCTCCACGAGGACACGGCGGTGCTCCACCCAAGCGGGGCGCACCTCCACCGTATGCTCCACCGTGTCCTCCGGGTGGTCCACACAATGATGTTACCCGTGCGTTGCTTCCGCCTGAATCCGATGCAGGAACCTCCTGAACTTACCATGTCCAGTGAGGACCTGCGTCATGTGGAAGGTGAGGACGCTCTGACGTCTTTCCAGCCACTCTTCAAAGAGGGGACTTATCGCCATAATTATGGCATGCCCAAGAATTTATGATATAACATTCTTCAAAAAGTGAGATTCAGATAAAAAATTGTTGTTAAATTTATTTTGGGAATGTTTCTATCAATGAGCGGTAATTTCAGTATTTACTTCTTCCACATTTTTTACTCAGAAAGCGTTTAAGCCTTTGGTCCTGCACTTAATCTCGCCCGGTCGTGTCAACAGACCATGAGACTTCAGTCGAAAAGATTTATTATTATTAGTTGTAAAAATAAATAGTTGATCTTTCCGATTAAGGAATTACTCGTTTGTTTCTGCAAAGTCGTTTGTCGTTCCAAGTGAATTACAAATAGCAAAATAGTGTAACAACAGGTATTAATTAGCAAATTGGCACTGGATTCCAGGAAATTGATATCACGTTTGGCCCATTGCCAGCAGGTCACCTTTTGCTTAGACGTGTAAAAATTTATTGATTGAATTAAACAATAGACTCGCCATTTTTAGGGTTCCATACCTCAAAAGGAAAATACTCAACCCTTATAGGATTGGGCACGCCACAATTATGGCGGTAAGTCCCCTCTTTGAGGCGTGGTTGGAAAGACCTCCCGGCGTCCTCGCCTTCGGCATGACGCAGGTACTCACCGAACACGGTAAGTTCGGGAAGTTCCTGCACCGGATTCGTGCGGAAGCGACGCCCGGGTGTCGCCACTGTGTGGACCACCCGGAGGACACGGTGGAGCACACAGTGGAGGTGTGCCCCGCTTGGGCAGAGCAACGCCGTGTCTTCGTGGGGGCGATCGGCGGCGGCGATCTCTCGCGCCGGGCCTTGTTTCATGCCATGGTCCGGAGCGAGGAGGAGTGGCAGGCGGTCGCCTCCTTCTGCGAAGCAGTATTGCTAGCAAAGGAGGCGGCCGATCGCGTGAGGCAACGGACCTCACGCCCCAACCGCCGCTGGGATTCCGATTCCGATTTTCGGCCACCGTAGGTGCGGGCTTGCGGACGGCGAGCAATGGGTGGCTCGCCGTCCGACCGTCTGGTAACTGTCCGGACCGAGCTCAAGTTGTCGCGCGTCTCAAAGAGATCTCAGGAAATCGTAGGGGCCCAGCAGGGTCGAAGCCTACTGGGGCCATGGGTAGTGTGTAAACGAAACCCGGGGCCCTGGGACGAAGGCAACGAAGGAACAGGAGTGGGTTTTTAGTCAGTAAAAGTCTGACACTATCTCGCACTCCGCCCAAGAGCGGGATTGGTCATAAGATGATTTTCCCACCCAAAAATTTTCCTACCCAAAAAAAAAAACCCTTATAGGATCACTTTGTTGTACGATCGTCTGTCTGTCTGTCTGTCAAGACCCTTTATATCAAAAACTGCGAACAATGTTCCCTGCCCATTGCCATTCTTCGGGCAATGTCGGTAACCTTGGTTCTTCTGTGGATATCTTTATTTCTGATTCGGTCACTCTCCGGGTTTATATTCAGTTAAAAGAACACCAGTAAACTCCAGTAAGTAATGTTCTTATAACTATTGTGTTCCTGCAGTTACGTGCTCACGCGAGGTAGGGGTAATTAAAGGAAACAGTTCGCAGCGTGCTGGTCGACGTACGTCAGTGATCCATCACTAGACATGCACTGCGAGCTCTTCTTTTATTGGTAGTGGAAAAATTCTAACTTGAAATAGCACTGCTCTGAAAATAATATAGGAAAACGTAGTGAGGAAAACAGTATACCTTAGTAATTTTTTTAATTACCTGATTTAAACTAGTGCTTGACTCTATATGATATTTATTTCGCAAATAGGTTTTTTAAAAACACTTTTACTTGTCAATTTAAACTGTATGAAGCCGGTATTTCCTAGCTGATTACCCTGAGAAGAAACGCTGAAACAAACTCAGGGGTCAAAGTCTCTTTTAAAATTCATACAGCAAACATGTAATGGTCAAATCATATGAGTGCCAACCAGAAATGCAGATTGGAGTCTGAGATGGTCTTTTGAAGAAAGATCACACAGTTCTGTGCGGACCTGTCCAGTCAGCACAAGCATTTGTCAGTATTCGTATAGCTCAACTCTGAACTTCTAAGGAGCTCAACGACTTGTCGAACAATACAAGAAAGGACATTTGGGTAGGCCGCAAAAAGTACTCAAAACTGCCAGACAGTGTTAGAGATAAAGAAAAAAAAAACATATAGTCTGCGATCTCATCTGATGGTAAGGAGTGATTTAATCGAAGATGGTGAGGCGCACTAGTTTATTAAGATACTATTCACTCTAGCCTTGAAGACATCTAAATTATAACCGAACTGGAAGATCAAAGCAGGCAAATAACTGTTCCAGTATTTCGATGTACGCGGTATAAACGACGAGACGAAACTTGTATAACTAGTTATATTTCTATACTACTATTAGCAGTCCCGACAGACGTTGTCCAATTCGAAAGCGGCTTTTCGTCAGAAAAATAATTGAGACCTTGTATCGGTTCCAATATAGTATTTTCAAAACTTCAAGGGACTCGTTAAAAAAAAAGAATTATATATAATATAAAGATTATAAAGAGAAAATATTTAATTTTTTGTTAGTAATGAATAAATTTAAAATCTACGAAAAAAAAAGCTTTGAAAATTATCAAATGACATCCCCCGCTCTTGGGCGGAGCGAGAGTTAGTGTCACACTTTTACTGACCAAAAACCCACTCCTGTTCCTTCGTTGCTTTTCATACCAGGGCCGAGTCTTCTCTTCAGAATCAAACCCTTGGCCCCAGTAGGTTTCGACTCTGCTGGGCCCCTACGGTTGCTGACATCTCCTTGAGGCGGGCGTGGAACACTACGCAACTTCGACGACTTGGGACTCAGTCCGGACGGTTAGCGGACAATCGGACGGCGAATTATCCATTGCTCGCCGTCCGGAAGCCTGCGATGATGTGATTGCTGCGATTATCTACTTTCACGCAGGCATATCTACTGGCAGAAGTTAGTTTGAAAATAAATTGGTGACATTTGTAATATTCATCAACCAACTTATGAAACAACATAAAATTATGAAATAACTTTTCGCACACCTGGTAGAGCGAGAGGGAGTATCAGATATTTATTGACTATAGCCTACCTATGTCCCTTCAGTTGCCCTTTTGCGTTACCTATAGGGCCACAGTAACTCTTTCGGACAATCCCACACCCTTATTGATAGGTCAATAAGGGTACCCGGTAACCGCATAGTATGCGTACTATACGGTACTACAGCCCAAGTAATTGATCACTACCTAATCTCCCTCATAGAGCGAAGGCCCGGGTACCAGCAGTGGGACCGCTATAGACTGAAATATAGACACATTTGTGACCCAACCCAGCTTTGCACAGGAGTAATTTATATACAAAAATATCTTCTTCGTTTATTGTTTCTTATATTAGTGAAAACCGTATAAAAATCAAAGGTTTAGGAAGAGTTTGCGAGAATAAAGACCGAAGCAGAAAGTGATTTTGATTTATTATGCTACATTGTGTAGGTAGGTACGGCATACGTACGTCAAGTATCTATTCTTACGTTGTTGAAACCTCTACGGTCCGGTCTAAGCCTTTCGCCTCGTCGTTTATACCGCGTACATCGAAGGACTGGAACAATTTGCCTGCTGTGGTCTTCCAATCGGATTATAATTTGGGTGTCTTCAAGGCTAGAATGAATAAGGCTCTTAATAAACTGGTGCACCTCACCATCAACGATTGCTTCACTGTTTACCATCATCAGGTGGGATCGCAGTCAGGCACTAGTTTATATCAAATAAAAAAGAAAAAAAAGGTACGTAGAGATCAAGAAAATATGATGAAGTGATCGTATTAGCGAAAAGTTCGAAATACCTGAACTCAGATAATTTACGTGGAATGGTAAAGTAAGAGTGTAAAACCACACGATTGGTGCAAAAGTTGAGCGATTAGTTGCTGCACTGCGTGTCACGGCTTCAATTCCTGCATGGAACAAATATTGGTATGGAAACAGTAGCCAACACAGTTGGCTACTGTTTCCGAGTCTGGGTATCTTGTGCATGTGATTTTACATGTTTGTGAACGTACCCACAATACTCTCGGAAGTCTGTTCTTTTGGGATAATTTCCTGTTTTCAAGCTGGCGAAGCCACTAGCAGAACCCAGTTGTTTGAAAAATCGAGATTATAAATTCCAAATATGAATATAAAGATGTGTCCAGACCTGGCGAATGAGCCGCCCGCGACCCGCTTGCGAACTGCGCGTGTGCATTTAATGATTGTAGGAAGCCCCTGCGCCGCCCGCGCGCCGCACGACGTACTCGAGCAGCGCAGGAGGTGTGCGCATTCCGCCCGCGTCTCGTCACCAACATAACCGCTCAATTTTTTTCTAAATGTCGGAGACTAAATACATGTTGACATGGAGTAGACGAATGAAAATTGTTTACGGTTAATTGAAATATACAAAAAATGCTGTTTTGAGGGTCATAGTTCAAACACGAAAGAAACTACGTGAGCCCGATTTGAACGCGTGTCGGAGCTGCACTAGAGTGGCACACCAAACTTAGGCTGTAACCGCACGCGAGCAACACGCACGCAGTTCGCAAGCAGCTCGCGAGCGGCGCATTTGCCAGGTCTGGACACACCTTAATCGTTAGTGCTACATAACTATTCGAAAATCGAGTACCTAACCGACTGCGTATCCAAATAATGATATGCTTTCATCGACACAAAACGAGCGTGTTGGTACACACGAGCCATCGAACGCTTTAGGGTTGTCACAAACGATTATCACGTTGAACACAATGCGTGGCAGGGCTAATCTCTTAATACCTGATGATAGAAAGGCGCCCGAGGCACGGAGGTTAATAATGTTTAGGTGGAAAACCATTATTCAGTTTGTGGGAATGAAAATATGTTTTATTATTTATGTTGAGGGTAGATTAGTGTGTTGCTAAGTGGTGTATCGGAATAAAATTTTACGTATTATTATTTTGGGATTCTATTGTTTGAACCGAAGCGAATTTACAGTGTAAGTACCTACCTAATTTTATTTTTTTATTATAGTTAGACTCGTGTTTGACTACTATCTCATCTGATGGTAAACTATGATGTGGTTGACGATTGAGCACACTTGCCTAGAAGTAATCTATTCACTCTTGACTTTGTTTTTTTTTTGGGTGGGAAATCATCCAATGATTGGTCGGGACCAAGGGCGGGAGATGTGGCGCAGATGAGGCGCAGTAGGGCGTGTCAGACTTTTACTGTCTAAAAACCCACTCCTAGTTCCTTTGTTGCTTGTCATTCTAGGGCCCGGTTATCCTTACAGAAGCGAACCCATGATCCCAGTAGGCTTCGAACCTGCTGGCTCCCTACGGCTTGCTGACATCTCCTTGATGCGCGCGAGCTACCCATTGCTCGCCGTCCGCAAGCTCGCGCCTACGGTGGTTGGAAATCGGGATCGGGATACCAGCGGCTGGCACGTGAGGGCCGTTGCCTCGCGCTTGCGGCCGCCTCCTTTGCTAGTATTACTCCTCCTCGCTTCGGACCATGGCCTGTATCAAGGCCCGGCGCGTGAGTTCACTCTTGACTTAAGATCCCGAGGTTGTAGCCATCAGGAAACACAGACTCTAGTAGGGAGTTCAATTCCTTAGCTGTATGCACAATAAATGTATGGGCGAGATGTCCGTATACCATGTGTGTTATGATGGAATGAGCTTGGTGGAATTAGATGAGCTATGCAATTTTGACGCACTCTCCTTCAAACGTAACCATGAGTTTAGCAACTCTGCTCAAGATGCTCAAGATGTACTTGAAGCTTTGACTCGACGAGTACATCATTACCAATGATTTTTGTACTTCACACCGGGACAGCTTCTAATGTCATATAAGGCACAAGTCTAATCTTGTGTGGAGTACTGCAAACACATATGGGTTGGTGCTGCAAAATGCCATCTAGCAGCTTTGGACTCAGTGGAAAAGCGTGCAAAGAGGCTAATTGGAGATCCAGATTTAGTTATGTCCAATCTACAAAGCCTCGAGCACAAGCGCAGGGTAGCCAGCCTATCGGTATTTTACAGGTTGCATTTTGGAGAGAGTACGCGGAAATTGCATAACTTGATTCCACCATCTCCTTTCTACCATCGGACCACCCGACGTACGGTGGGTATGCACCCTTACGTTGTTGAAACTTCAACGGTCCGGACTAAGCGTTTCATTTCATCCTTTATACCGCGTATATCGAAGGACTGGAACAATTTGCCTGCTGCAGTCTTCCCGTCCAACTGTAATTTAGATGTCTTCAAGGCTAGAGTGAATAGGCTCTTAATAAACTAGTGCGCCTCACCATCAATGATTGCATCACTGGTTACCATCAGGTGGGATCGCAGTCAAGTGCCGGTTTATATCGATTAAAAAAAAAAAAGATTCTTTTGGCAAGTTTCTCAATTGCGCATTATGAAATTTCTCCAAACTCTACGCAATTTTAAGTTCTAGAATCGACTTCACTGTATCGAAATTGGTCTTTAACAAAACCTATAAATAACATGAAACTGTGTTTGAAACTTATAAATTAAGGCCACGTAGAACCGCTGCGTTGAACCCATAATATTTCATACGTCTAATGGTGCAGTCGCAACGAATTGTGCCAGTCAGACGCCTGATCGATGATCCTTTGTTTTAAATTATAAATTGCAATGCTTTTACAAGCGTGATATGTCATTGGATGGTGTTAAATATGATGTGTGATAGTATGATGTATGAGTCCCTGTAGGTCTTATCAATGTTAAGCCGTTAAATACCGTCACATTCTGAATGCATTATGCAGCATGTATGACGAAGGCGTGGGCTTGCGGACGGCGAGAAAAGGGTATCTCTTCGCCTAGCCATTTGGTAATCGTTCGGACCTAGGTCGAGTAGTCGTAGTCATGTAGCCTCGCCTCAAAAAGATGTCAGCAAAATCGTAGGGGCCCAGCAGGGCTGAAGCCTACTGGGGCCTTGGGTTGTTTTCCGAAAGGGTAACCAGAGTCCTAGAACGCTTGGCAAAGAAGGAACATAGGTGAGGTTTTACTCAGGAAAAATCTGATATACCCTCGCACCGTCCGTTTACCGTCGTAAAGGAGAAGACGTTATTGGATGATTTCCCACTTTAAAAAAAGATGCCTTTAAGAGAAAGGTTCATAAAACTTACTAAAAATATTGCAGATTGTCAGTAGGTACTATTAAGGACAATTTTTTCTATTTATTCGTACTATTGAGGACTCTGTAGCTCTAAATTTAGAATGCAGGAGGTTATATTGAAACAAAGCCCGGTTTTACTATTTGAATTCACCTGAAACCTTCAAATATAGGATAGCTACAAATCGAGCTTTGCAATTTTAAGGGCTTGAAAAAAAATATTGCATTTTGTGGCCACTTTTGGGCAAAGACCTTTTTAGGGTTCTGTACCCCAAAAGGAAAAAAAAACGGAACTCTTATAGCATCTTTTTGTTGTCCGTCTGTCTATCTGTCTGTCTGTCAAGACCCTTTATCTTGGGAACGCGTGAAGGTATCGAGTTGAAATTACGAGTAGTACCATACACTCAGGTCTACGGTCTCTTGAAGCTGTAAAAATATCAAACTTCTGAGTTAATGAAAAAAAAGATACGGCCGTTTATATCATAAGATACGTATATTTCGACATTCTCAAGGGAATCAAAATTCATAGGGTACTTTTCGTTCACACCCGAAAAGCATACGAAGCCCTCCGTGTCCAGTATAATAACGCATTCAGGGCACTGATGGGGCTGCCGCGACACTGTAGTGCCTCGGGCATGTTTGCCGCAATAATTTACAAAATCTTACTAAGACTATAATACTATAATATAAATCTATACATATAAAAGCGAAATACCATTCACTGAATTATCACGAAATCTCAGAAACTATAACACCTACAAACTTAAAATTTGCCAGGTAGGTTTTTTATAGGATGTAGACATCCGCTAAGAACAGACTTTCGAAACTCCACCCTAACCACATACGCCTAAGGGCGTAAAACGGGGTTTCAAAGTTTGTTTGGAGAAAGTTACTTTCACGCGGGCAAACCCGCTGGTAGAACCTAGTACAATAAAAGTATATTCGTAAAATGTAGCTTCCAATCACTATACATCCAAAAAAAAAAACCACACGATTATTAACTTCAAAAGACTTCCTGAGCCTGACATTTCTTTTACCTTTTGAGTATCGTAATTAGCGACACAATAGAAAGACAATGAGTGAGCGAACGCCGGCGTTCGCCAGGGTTTAATGAATAAACGGCTTTTAAACAATTTAAAGAATAAAAAACCTTTCTTCAAAGTAACATTCGGTTTCATTTAATTTAAACGTGGTAAAATAATTACTACATAATATTATAACCGACGCACATCTTTCTATTTGCATTTCAAAATTGCTCACATATTTTAAAAATGTGTTTGGTGCGCGTCTGATGCTGGTGAATTTAAAATTAAATAAAAAATGTTAATGCAATTAAGAGTGCAGTGTTGCCAGATGTGTGTAAATATTTTACATTTTACTTCACAGTTAGCATGTAGAGAGTAGTAGGGCTGTGTGAATACAGGAATTTAACTACACTAATAAATGTTGAAATTATTTTCAACATTTATGAATTAGGTTGGACTTAAAGACACCTAGGTTGTAGCTATCAAGAAGCAGAATCCGGCAAGGAATTCCACTCCTTAGCTGCTGTACGTGCAATGAATGTGAAATGTGTACTCTCAAACAAAGTAAAATAAATCTACAACTAGTGCGCTCTTGGGTGGAGCGAGAGAGTGTGTCAGACTTTGACTGACTAAGAACCCACTCCTGTTCCTTCGTTATCTTTCATATCTGGTTTTTTGGTTGCCTTTCTTATCGAGTTTTCCTTTCAAAAGTAAACCCTTGGCCCTAGTTGGCTTCGACCCTGCTGGGCCCCTACGGTTTGCTGACATCTCAGTACGCGCCGTTGACGACTTGGGCTCGGTCTGGATGGTTACCGGACAATCGGACGGTGAGCTACCCATTGCTCGCCGTCCACAAGCCCGCGCCTACGGTGACCGGAAATCTGGGTTGGGATCTCGACGGCTGAGGCGTGAGAGTCACTCCCTCGCGCGTGAACGCCTCCTCCATTGCTAGTGTTACTGCTTCGCAGAAGGAGCCGACCGCCTGCCACTCCTCCTCGCTTCGGACCATGGCCTGTACCAAGGACCGGTGCTACAGATAGTTGACGCCAATCGCCCCCACGAGGACACTGCGATGCTCTGCCCAAACAGGGCACACCACTACCGTATGCTCCATCGTGCCTTCCGGGTGGTCCACACAGTGGTGGCACGTGGGCGTATCTACAACTAGATAACCTTCCTTGTAATGTTTTGTGACACCTTTTGTAGGAAATCTTTCAAGAGGTGCCCGAGCTTTGGAGATAAGTTCGAGGACTGGAATTTTTACCTCGCTAAAACTACCCGCACATCTATAAAGGATCTCTTATCCTCATAAAACACCATTCTGGAATCCTCTCTTTGCAATGCCTTCTTTGTCCAATTAAGGCACAAAACAAAATAATAGTTCGGGCGCCGTCGGCTAACTTCGACACTCATCGGGCTGCATCGACGTCACGCAAGACATGCGGGGCGATAGGCCCGCCATCACTTCACCAGCGAGAATGACCGACGATACACGCGCGTTGTTAGTTCCTCACAAGTGGTCCTTGGATATACGTTTATCAGTTTACAGTCCACTGCTTTTCATTTAAGTCCAAGTATAGACCCTAACAGTGACAATCTCATGTATTTTGAATTTTCGCAATGATTTATTGTTCTAATTTATGGCTTTTTTTACGCGAAAAATCATCAAATAACTTCTTTCTCTCTGTTTGGAGGGAGAGAGCATTCGACTTTTACTGATTAATACCCTGTGTTTTTTCATTTAACCTTTACTGCGGTTACTCCTTCAAGCAATCCGTAGCCTTGGCAGGCAAGGTGGTTTTCCTCTAGGTTCAATAGAAATCTTTATGGCACTCCTACGAAGGTATATAAAAAGTGACAGTCTTTATAACCATTATAAAATAAATACTATACAAATTCTTATCACAAAGACAATCGACATAACAAAACAACACACGAATTTGCATCGCAACATGAAGAGTCACGGATTTGATCTCTATCGATCACTCAAAGTTTTGCTGAAAGAATACTCATCATTGAGTTAAGCTCACCTTTGTAGAATGGCCTTGTCATAGTGTACTATGTTAAGTTTCGTTGTATAATAAGAACTAAGAAAATACGGAAGGCACGATTTTGTTCCTCCGTTAATAATAGAACATTACAAAAGAGAACCGAAGTAGTAGGAAATTGACGAAGTGACATTCTATTAGCGGCGAAAAAGTAAATTTTTGACTTTTGTCAATCTTTATTTATTGACTAGCTGATGCCCACAACTTACCATTAGGTCACAATTCCAAGAAGATATTTTTTGCACGGAACCCTAAATCTTTTTTTCATATAAAATTCTGGAATGTGCTTCCCCTTGACATCAAAAAAGCTGAAAGTAAATTTTCCTTCAAGCGTAAAATTCGGAACTACTACTTGAAGTCCTCTCAACTTTAGTTTGGTTTTCGTCAGAATGATTATTGAGTATTCTTAATAATTTAATATTTTTCATAGTATTCATTAGTTTATAATTTTAGCATATATATGTATTTTATTATTATAAATAACTTATTTTTTATTTTATTTGGTCGGTTTGAAGTATCTGTTATTTATTTATTGTGTAAACCTACCACATTATTGTCTTTTTAACCCAAATGTTGACTGGTAGAGAATGCCTTGTTGCATTAAGTCCGCCTATGTACCACTACTGTACATGAAGTTTAAATGAATAAATAAATAAAAGTACGCCTAAATTACTCCTTCTAACATCAGCATATATATCAATAAAATTCCGGTTAATATCGGTTTTACTATTTCGAAGATTAGCCGGTACTAACAGACAGACAGACAGGTGACAGATAGATAACTAGAAAATATAAAAATTGCATTTTTGTAATAGGCATCATTCATAGGGGTCATACTTTCATATGTCTTTAGCAAAAAAATGTTATTTTGATTTCACAAGCAGACACTTTAATTTTATTTATATTATATGTATAGAGTATGGATTTAATTTGTTATGCATGCAAAAGTACCTTCAAATATTAACAATATTATTTTTATTTATTCTGATTAAGTTCATTTTTGTTAGCAACAATGTTCTTTAAAACTATTTTGGTAACTCAAATAAAAAAAAAGATACGAACGAGGTTGAGGAAAGAAAATTTTAATTTCATTCAATCCCCGGGCAGAGCAATATGGTAGCCCATGCTAGCTCATGCAGCTTTAGGCATTTTCTACTAGTCAGACCTTTGGGTGATTTAGAATCAGATCGTGGTAAGTGCAATATTGAAAACTTTTTAACTAAAAATACATAATGGTATTTTTAGTTAAAAAGTTTTCAATATTGCATCATCATTTCAGCTGAAAGATGTCCACTGTTGAAAATATGCCTCCCCCACGTATCACCACAATGTACTGTGAGTCTCGCATTCATCAGATTCCCTTAACATTTACCAGGCCATTGGTCCACCTTGCCTTCCAACGCTGCGTCTTCCGGTACGCCACTCCAGACCTTTCGACCCCAACGGCTATTTGTTCTGCGAGGAATGTGCCCTGCCCATTGCCACTTAAGTTTGGGTATTTTTCGTGCTATGTCGGCAACCTTGGTTCTCCTGCGAATATCTTTAAATACAATATTAATAAACTAAGATGGAAACTATATAAATGAATATACTTAAACAATTGGTACAAACAGATAATGGGAAAACAAATGTGTGCTATAACGATACTACTGTCAACTTGATTGATATGTTAATAATGTAATTTGATTTTAATTTTAAATTGAGAATAATGTTATTTTAGTATTATTATTATTTATTTATTTTAAAGTTTGGACATAAGGGTTTTTAA
The DNA here is from genome assembly GCA_961205895.1 of Mythimna pallens. Classification (NCBI taxonomy): domain Eukaryota; kingdom Metazoa; phylum Arthropoda; class Insecta; order Lepidoptera; family Noctuidae; genus Mythimna; species Mythimna pallens. The sequence continues at coordinate 21,956,752 of OY540828.1, read as the reverse complement.
TTTCTGTTATTTTATGTGTTCATTGTTTAACGGTTTGTCACCTATTTAATTAGTTAGACTTTTGTGAATGTTGTTCATACCTGTAAGTGACTTTTTTACACAGGATCACCTCATACTAATTATTATTATATTATTGAATACAAATTGTAAACAAGTCGTTGGTGTGCCTATATAAATAAAAATAAAATAAAACTTCTTACTATACTGTCACATTTTTTCTTTTGTCTTTTTTTAACTTTTTGCTAAAAAAAAAAACATTCTACTTTCTTTCTTTCTTTTTACCGCAGGCTTAACAGAAATCTACGGGGCACTTGCATGCTACCTATAAATACCTAACCATCTATGAAAACAATAATGAATAGTGGCTAATAATAAATTAAAAAAAAAAAAATCTAACATAACAACACACGAAGGCAATATTTTTTTCGTCCGTAAATAATATATTATAAGAGATAGCCTGAGAAACTGCTAGCTTGTTTTAAGGCTGTTTCAGCATAAATCGTCTGTTACCAGTTTAACTGCTTCAACAAATTGCTGTGTCTACAATTTTCTGAATCCAGTTTTTCAGTGTCCGATTTCTTGAGGATTAATATTTGTTTGTGTTGTGAATTTAAGTGAGTTTTGTGCGAGAATTATTTATATTGTGTAGAGGCTTGGGCTTTGTGTTTAATTCTTTTTAGGGTCCCGTACCCGAATGGTGCCAAAAGGGACCCTGTTACTAAAACTCCGCTGTCTGTCTGTCTGTTCGTCTATCAGCGGGTTGTACCTATACATATAAATCGTAAGAGATAGAGAGATAAAATTCTCATAGAATATGTATTTCTTTTGCCAATACCGCAAAAAACAATAAAATTGAAATTAAATTATAATTTAATTGGGTTCCCATATAAAAAACGTTATTTTGTAGGCGTTTTTTTGCTCGATTTTAATAATGTAGTACGGAATCTTTCGTGTGTCAGTCCGACTCGCTATTGGCCAGATTTTTTGTATCCCATGGTAAAGCTAAGATTTTTTTTTTTTTCTGAATTTTTTCCAATATATGTCAATGTTCGAGTTTGAGATTCTATTTAAAAATATGAGGTTTAAAATATTTTGTCTTACATTTCATCCTTCTATTAAATGTACATCATTAGAATGATAACAGATCCTATTTACGTTAACTGTAAAATCTATTATCGATACCCATAATAACAAAATGGCACATTATTTCCTGCATAATTACTACTACGGATACCAAAAACATGCATATTTACTTCGTCTACTTATCACTAAACACGCTGTCAACAAAATCGATACAAACTGATTATACCCGACCTAAAATACTCCAATTTCACAAGACTCTGTCATCAAGAATGTACACAAAGGATAATCGTCGCGACTGTACTATAATGATAGTGAAATCGAACAATCGTGTTGAACCACAGAGCATAGAGGCAACGTACTGGCAGTGATTAAAGACAGCATTATCAATACTTCCCATACAAGTGAGTCCCACACATTAGGCGTACGCGTTCCTCGGGTGTGTGAGCGATGTGGGAGCCGCAAGCGCGCTGCGTGAGCGTCGCGAGTTGTCGCCGTGTGAAATGTGTGCAGCGAGCGCGTGGCACGCACGCAACGCTCGCCTTGCCATTTAACCCCCTTTAGTCAAGTCAGTCACAACAAACAGTAGCGGGCGGTGGGGATTGCGGGTGAAAGGGTAAGAACGTGACGTGAGCGCCACGTGCACGCCGCGTGCACTCTCCACACACGCCACTGGGCAGCAAAACGCGACGCTCACGCAGTGCGTACACGGCGCGCAAGCGGCACCCGCGCCGCTCACATGCCTGAGGAACGCGCACGCCTAATGTCAGGTCAGCGTATGGGTCACCAATTATTCAAAACGCTATTCCGTCATTTTTTTAGAGGAAGGATCAATCATCAAGTTAACTTCACCCGTTTTGGGTGAAACGAGAGGAAGTGTTAGAATTTGACTAAAATCTAGGTACCTGTGTTTCCTCAATTGCCCTCCGTATTCTAAGGCCACCTTAACTTTTTCGAACAGTTCCGTAGCCCTATCAGGCATCACTCTAATGGATCTCTAATTGAGTTGCATTGACACAATTTTTTATTATTAATTTTATCATAACTAACTCTTCCTATTTTAGAGGGACATGCATTTTTCGCAATAAACAACATATTAACACCACTTAGCGATAGTTTAGCTTACTGTCCGTGAGTGACTTTCATATCTGATCAGTACTTTCAGAGATTACCCTTTGCAAACGTATACATACAAGCTATTTTACCTTACCAACTACTTTAGATTCCATGGTCTGTTAAACAGTTCATAGGTACAGTAAGGTACAGTGCTGCTTGCTTGCCAACACTGTAATTATTTTAAATCAATAACAATTTCGTGTCCGTCACGCAATGGTTGCGTGACGCGAGCTTGAGAACGATGCTATGCTTCGAAGATTTAGCTGAATATTGTAGCGTACTGAGAAATTGAGGTTCTTGATAGCGTTTATTATAGCTTTTGCTTTTGAAGTTTATTATTCGGTAAGAAATATTTGCCTTAATTGTAAAAGACGATATTTTAGGGGAATATCATGAGACACTGGAAATAGTACATTTTGATACAAGTGCAGAAAGTTTATCATTACGGCCGAGGCAGAATTCGCACGAGCCGTAGACAAGTGTGTTATGGAGCCGAGAGTCGACAAATTTGCACGTGTATCAAAGGACTTTTTTCAATACACTTACAAAATGAATAAACGGGGGTTGATCGGCGACTCTTGGGTGACATCGTGCGCCCAGCCTGATACGATACTCGTGCATGTAATAAAATTGTGGCGGGGGAGAGCACGCGCTAAGTGCGCGTGCTCTCCTACTCTGCACTAGTGTGTAAAACAGTATATTGAGTGCCTAAAAGCAGGGGGGTAAGAGAGGGCTTTCGAGTAAGTGTATTGAAAATAATTTTATTTTCAGTATGTACTGTGATCATTTTAGCAATCAAGCTATAACGAGAAGAACTCATCGGAAATTCCGTTTGTGATATTTTTCGTGATACCCGCAGTCTGTTATGATTGTGAGTTTATTTATTCATAAAATTAAATATATTGTTATTTTTTGTTTACAAAAGCTTACTTTAGTTGGATGGGTGGAAAATGATTTATTATATACTAACATTTATGCAAAGCTCAATTACAAAACCAATTTATTTTTACTAAAATCAGTATACATCTACCGAACTATAAAAATACGGAACACATAAAACATGTCCTTAATTTTTAAAACACAACACGGCTATACGACAAATTAACCAATACCACTTAATCAAACTGTCGTATTTTGAATAATAATAATAATAAAAGTTCTCTTTTCAATTATTTTTTTCAAGAAATTTAAAAAAATATAAATTATATGTAAAAAAGAAAAATAAAGAGATAATAATAATAATGTTTTATTGACATAAAGAGACTGATATATATTCAGTTGAAGCCCTGACTCCTGAGCTAGGTGGTACCTGTGTTACAGGAGTCAGCGAATAGACTACAAACAGATGTGATCTAAATACCTTAAGAACATCAGGTTATATTTTTCTTCACGACAAAATGTTACACTAAATTACTGTGAAACACAGAATAAGGCCACAGCTCAGTGGGCGCTGCTAGATGGCATTGTCAACACTCGTTATGCTACCTCAAGCAGAACAAATAGCTGTATAGTTGCTGGACAATAGAATTTTTGAAAACTCGAATTTTTTATGCTTTCTGTGTAGCCCTAGTACAGAAAGAATAACATGAATTATACATAACTAGCTTCTGCCCGCGGCTTCGCACGCATGAAAGTAAGTTTCTCTATACAAACTTTGAACCCCCGTTTCATCCCCTTAGGGGGTGATTTTTGTAAAATCCTTTCTTAGTGCTCGCCTACGTCATAAAAGGAGGCTTTGTACAAAATTTCACGCTTCTCGGCCTTTTAGTTTTGGCTGTGCGTTGATATGTCAGTCAGATTCTTCTTTTATATATATAGATGAACATAGAATTATATGAGCTGTGTAGCCAGGTACATAATCTTATCTTATCTTATAATTCTAAATTTGGTCCTAAATGAATTATTTGCTCCATTTACAATATTGTTATTCAGCTGCATCTGGCTACGGCGCGTACTGTTCCAAGCACGCCTCAGATGTCAGCAATCGTAGGGGCCCAGCAGGGTCGTAGCCTACTGGGGCCACGGGTAGTTTAGAAAGTGAAACTCGGGGCCCTGGGACGACGGCAAAGAAGGAACAGGAGTGGGGTTTTAGTCAGTAAAAGTCTGTCACTATCTCCCACTCCGCGCAAGAGCGAGATTTGTCATCAGATTTCCCCAACTAAAAAAAAAGCTGCATTTGGTTAAACTGAAAGTTGACCCCAAAACAGTAGGAAAAAGATAAGGCGTATTGAGTGTGACGGAAAGGGATACTCATATTTTAAACTCTGCTTATGCACGTCGAATTATATTCGACACAGTCAAAGTCATCTTAATAAAAATACCTTCTATACTAATTTTGATTAAATTAATATTGGATTACGGCCCATTCCATCTTCTAGAGAGGAAGCCGGCATCGCAGTAGTGGGAACATTAAAAAGGCTGATTATGCCTTTATGCTATAATGATAAGTCTTAAGTATAATAAAAAAAAAACTGGGCAAGTGCAAGTCGGACTCGCGCCGCGTAGGTACTCGTAAATAGTTTAGTTCCCAAATGGAGTCTCGAAGATTTTTCCGGATCTCAAAAACAATTTACTGTTTTCAGATTTATTCCTATACCTGTGCTATAAGACCTTGCTTAATGCCAAATTTCAGGATTCTGGATCTACGGGAAGTACCCTTCTAATTTTGATTCGCTTGAGAGTGTTGAAATATACGTTTTTTTACGACATAAACGGTCGTATCTTTTTTTTTCGTTAGCTGAGAAGCTTGATGTTATCACAGCTTCAAGAGACCACAGACTTGAGTACATGGTTTTAATTTCAATTAGATACCTTTATGCGTTCCTAAGATAAAGGTTCTTGACAGACAGATAGACAGACAGAAGGACAACAAAGTGATCCTATAAGGGTTCCGTCTTTTCCCTTTGAGATACGGAAACCTAAAAATAAATAAATCATCATCTTCCTGTCTTTGTCCCGTGTTATTTGGGGTCGGCGCAACATGTTTTTTTCTTCCATTCTGCCCTGTCACTCGTCATGCTATCACTAACTTCCTTTTCTTTCATTATCACTCTTCACACAATCCATCTATCTTTTCTTTGGTCTCCCTCTCCCTCTCCATCCATCTACATGTAAACTCATAACTCTCTTAGTAACATGCGCTTCATCCCTCCTCTTCACATGACCATACCAAGACAAACGATTCCCTTTAAATTTTTCAGTCACTGGCGCCACTTTCAAACTTCCCCTAATATACTCATTTCTCACTTTATCCATTCTCGTCACACCATACATCCATCTTAACATTCTCATCTCCGCTACGTGCAATCTTTTTTCATCCGTCTTTTTCACAGCCCAACATTCTGATCCATATAGTACGAAATAAATACGTTCGCAAAAATATAATTATGTTCGTTATAAAATAAATAACTTGACAGCTCAGAATCGTTCCGTGATCTATGTATGCTCTTAAAACTTCCTGTCAGTAACACCGAGGAGAAGTTTGATGTATTGAGTATAAGACATTAATACAGTGATTAGAGCAAGTTGGTGAAACTGTAGATGAAACCAAACTATTATTTATCGGAGCTCAGAGGTTCAGAGGGCCCTAACGTTGCCCATACCAGGAATTACTCCTGAATCGAGGGAGCGTTACGTGTGAACTCACATACAATATTAGTAGATAATGACGATGATGTACTTGTGAAAAAAATAATCGTTTAAAGAACATAAAGTACCGAAAAGTTATGTGGATCTCAAACAAAATGCTAGCTTCTAACTAAAGGCAGTCTAGAAATTAGTAACCGATCTGGGTGCTAATATACATTATTCAGCTTTAAAAATAATTTGAGGAATTTACTCGTATTTTAAGATAGAAAACCTTGTTCCTACTGCAGATATCTTCATTCCTGATTTGACGCAAGGAAACTCCGAGCATAGCTCTTTATATTGCCCTTCGAGTACCTTTAAGACTTCTGACAAGGGCCATTGTGAGCGATCATGTTTCAGAGCCTTATGTCATCACTGATCGCCATTCGACCGTCCGGTAACCGTTCGGACGGAGCCCAAGTCGTCGACGGCGCGTAGTGTTCCACGCGCGCCTCAAGGAGATGTCAGCAAATCGTAGGGGCCCAGCAGGGTCGAAGCCTACTGGGGCCAAGGGTCTAATTTTGAAAGGAAGACTCGGCCCTGGTACGAAAAGCAATGAAGAAATAGGAGTGGGTTTTTAGTCAGTAAAAGTTTGACACTGGCTCCCGCTCCGCCCAAAAGCGGGGGACGTCATATAATAAGATGATTTTTCCACCGAAAAAAAAAATGACATCACTGAGGGTCACGGAAATCCGATGGATGCGAGTCTCACAGGACCGGTCAGGATTGTGGCTATACTTGGGGAGGCTTATATCCAATAGTGGATGTCTTTCGGTTAAAATGATGATGGTAATGATTTTAAGACGACAGAAATCGCGAAAAATGAAATGAAAGAAAATTAAGTGGTTTATAAATCAGATTAATCGATATTGAACAGAAAAAGTAAGCGTTTTTTATTGATATAAACCAGTGCGATCCAACTTGATGGTAAGCAGTGATCCAATCGTTGATGCCTATCCACTTCAGCCTTAAAGACATCTTTTTTTTTGGTGGGAAATTATCCAATGACATCTCCCGCCCTTGGATGCGGCGAGATGGCGTGTCAGACTTTTACTGACTAAAACCCACTCCTGTTCCCCGGCCCTGGAGGCCCCAGGGTTCCCCGGAGTTGCATCACCCATGGCCCCAGTAGGCTTCGACCCTGCTGACCCCTTCGGTTTGCTGACATCTCGTTGAGGCACGCGGAGAACATTACGCGCCGTCGACGACTTGAGCTCGGTCCGGACGGTTACCGGAAGGTCGGACGACGAGCTACCCATTGCTCGTCATTCGCAAGCCCACGCCTACGATGACGACAGCGTGATGGGCGTTATCTCGCAGCCTTGAAGACACCTAAATTATAATCGGACGGGAAGAACGATGCAGGTAAATTGTTTGTATTAAAATATATTAGTGTGATGAAGATCGACTTCATAGTCTAACATTGAACTGTAGTTTGACAATTAGTTTCGCTCATAAGTAGTACTGAAATAGAACCCGGCCTCTTCGTTAGGGTAGTATGTACTACAGTCTATCGATTTTCAATTACTCCCCAATTATGAAGTCCTTTCATCATGTGATTTGTGTTTCCTTATTTCACTGTAATTTATGAAACTCAATTTTGGAAGTTATTTTCTGATAAAGACTTTCGACTTTTAACAAGAATTCCTAGTTAATTTTCGTAACATTTTCATTAGTTTGTTTTTTTTAGAACTAACACAGTGAACTGCGGGTAAATGTAGAGATTTTAAAATGTATAAATTCTTAGAACTGGTTTCTGCCATCGACTTCGCCTGCATAAGTTATCCCAAAAGCACATACTTCTGGGATAAAATGTATGTGCTAGTCCAGGACATGATCTACGTGTGTGCACAATTTCATCCAAATTCGTTCACCCGTTCGAATGTGAAGAAGTTACAAACATACAAACACATACATATTTTTGCCTTTATATTTTGTGCAGAGGTCGGAATTAGGTAGAGTTATTCATGTACTTATACTGATTTCATACAGCAAAAGTATAAAACGGATATGCCTCAAATGCCGAGATTAAATTTAAAGAGCAGATTTTTTTTATGACACTATTAGAAATATAGCAGAAAAAAATTCTTCCTGCATTAATGACGTGAAGGAGGAAGTGTATAAATTTGTTAACCTCACTTCAGTTGACGGGATGAAGTTGCTGGAAGAATCTAGTACATAATTTAGTTCCAACACCCTGCTAGCTATTGTGGCCGACAGGATGGACAGCCCGATAATGTGGCACTGGATGACGACTCATCGTGTGGCATTTAAATATATTAAATAGATTTATTGTTTTAATTTTTGAATGTTTTATTTGTTTATGTATGTGTAATATGTATATGTAATTTGTTTCTGTATATGTAATTTGTTCCTGTGTGTGTAATTTGTTTCTGCATGTGTAATGTTTAATGGACTCTGATTATTCGAAATAAAAACTTATTATTATTATAATAGTAGCAACTACTTTTTTCTCAACCTATCGACTACATTTAAATACTGTAAAAGTACTGAAAGGAGTGTGTTTAATTATTCCTTCGCGCGGCCTGCTATTAAGTCGTAAATATCTTCATAATTGCCTCACAGGCGTGCCTCTAACTATGATACAGAAATAGCTCACGGTCTTATTAAAATATTCTTTGTTTAAGTTACACGTGCTTCATGTGTTACATGAAGCAAGTATAGTGAAGAAGGAAACTGGCCTAGTTTGAACCATATCCTGTTCAAACATGGGAGTGCTTTGAAATGGTTCCTTACAACTAAGTATATAAAAAAAAAAACTATATATCATATCATCATCACCTTCCTGCCCTTGTCCCGTGCTATTTGGGGTCGGCGCAACACGTTTTCTTCTTCCATTCTGCCCTGTCACTCGTCATACTATCACTAACTTCCTTTTCTTTCATATCACTCTTCACACAATCCATCCATCTTTTCTTTGGTCTCCCTCTCCATCCATCCACATGTAAACTCATAACTCTTTTAGTAACATGCGTTTTATCCCTCCTCTTCACATGACCATACCAAGACAAACGATTCCCTTTCAACTTTTCAGTCACTGGCGCCACTTTCAAACTTTCCCTAATATACTCATTTCTCACTTTGTCCATTCCATTTGTTTATCTATATATATACAAAGACGAAATACCACACACTGATTAGTCACGAAATCTCAGAAACTATAAAACCTACAAACTAAAAATTTGGCAGGTTGGTTCCTAAAAGGATGCAGACATCTGTTAAGAGCGAATTTTGCGAAAGTCTACCCCTAAGGGGTTAAAACGGGGGTTGGAAGTTTGTATGTGAGAAACGTGTTTTGCGTGGGTGAGACCGCTGGCAGAAATTAGTTATTGATAAGATTATATAACCACAATCTCACCTGATGGTAAGCGATTATTTAAGAGGTTCAACTTCCATACATGGATGGCCAATGTCCTTTAGCCATTTGGCGTATGATAAAAATAGCACCCTTATTGCGTGATTTAACTGTTTTAAGGTTTATAAAAGAGATTCCTGAATTTTAAGTTTCAAAAAGTTGTCAAATATTATTGAATTGTCAGAACTAATTGCATTATGCTTATGGTATTACTAACCAGCCAGTTTATAATATTGTAGTCAGAAAACATAGATAAGAGATTTTCTAATAAGTGTTGAAAAACATCGTTTGATAACAATAATATTCGACACTATGACACAACGCCGTCTAGTCTCAAGCTAAGCAGAGCTTGTGTTATGAGTACTAAACAACTGATAAACATACTTATAATTATTTCTAAATACATACATATTATAGATAAATTACACCCAGACACAGAACAAATGATCGTGCTTATCACACAAACATTTGTCCTGGGTGGGAATCGAACCCACGACCCCCAGCATAGCAGTCAGGGCCACTTACTACTAGGCCAACAGGCCAGTTATTGCTGTCTCTTGACTCCATAACGTCCTTGCCTTTGAGCGTTTATTCCGCTTTAGTTATTTTAGACAGAAAATGTAGATAAGAGAATAATTTTCCAACAAGTATAATAATGATAATTTTATACAAGTATTGAACACCCTCGTTTGATACACATGGGCAATTGTTATTGCTGTCTCTTGACTCCATAACAGGCTTGCCTTCGGCGCAAGCGTATATTTCACCTTGGCTGCAATGATATAGCTGTCCCAATAGCATCAAAATGTACTCATCATCATCATTTCAGCCGATAGACGTCCACTGCTGGACATAGGCCTCCCCCAAATGTCACCACAATGAACGGTTCTGTGCGTCTCGCATCCATCGGATTCCCGCAACCTTCACCTGGTCATCGGTCCACCTTGTAGGGGGTCCTCCAACACTGCGTTTTCCGGTACGTGGTCGCCAGTCTTTTGGCTCCAACGGCCATCCCTTCTGCGAGCAATGTGCCCTCATAGTACTCGTAGTAATATAATATAAATAGGTATTTTGTTCCGATAAAGTTGAAGGTTTTTAAGAATCATTCATTAACATTTTAAGTAGGAGTATATTTCTTTCATCACACAATCGATCATACTTGATAAGATCTTGATGATTGCGTCCGAACGATTGTTAACCTTAGAACTACAAGAAAAGGTTCAAAATCGATTGAAATCAATAAGGTGAGATTTTTTTGTAAACACTTGAGACTTGTTATATTTTATTTCGGTCAAAAATTTGTGTGTGAATTAGTTTTTTTAGTATATAAATATTTTAAACGTAATATTTAGTTTACACCCTATATTTTTAAAAAGGTTATCGGACTATGCGAATGCTTTACCAATACAGAATTATTTAATGTTTGTGCATTGATCAATTAGAATGATTTTAGTGGGAGTCTTTTTGGGAACACGTTCATAGTGCGTACAGCTAAGGAGTGGAATTCCTTGCTGGAATCTGTGTTTCCTGATGGCTACAACCCGGGAATCGTTAAGTCAAGAGTGAATAGGTTACTTCTAGGTAAGCGCGCTCCATCGTCGATCGCATCGTCGCTTTCCATCAGGTGAGAGAGCGGTCAAGCGCGAACCTACCAAGAATAAAAAAAAAAGTCTAAGTTTCAGACCGACTAGTGCTTGGCGATCGACGATTGCATCACTGATTAACATAAATCGATCATTCATGCACTCGTTGTGTCCATCCCCGTCCCTGTCAGAAATACATTATCTGTGAAATTTTCAACTAATAATAAATAAATATTAAATCTTTATTTCCAGGTTTACAATTATAAAGTAGAGATAATATATATATAATAATATAATATTTCACAACTATCACACAACGCCGTCTAGTCCCAAGCTAAGCAGAGCTTGTGTTATGGGTACTAGACAACTGATAAACATACTTATATATTTCTAAATACATACATATTATAAATAAATTACACCCAGACACAGAACAAATGATCGTGCTCATCACACAAACATTGGTCCTGGGTGGGAATCAACTGTCTTGCTACCAAGGTTTACGTGATACAGACTGGTGACAGTGGAGTCTTAGAAATAGGGTCCTGTTTTTACCCTTTGAGTACTAAACCCTAAAAAAGTATGAATAATGTTCTAATTCCAAACATAAATGTTTCAGTACATTGACTTACTACCATTTTCATAACCGTCGTTACTACAATCTAATTAAACACTAAAAGCTAATTATTAACAGTAATAATTAGTCTTCTCATTCTCCCGAATTAATTGAAACAGTAGTGTGGAAAATTAGTTAATTACAGTTAATGAGTCATCATTATTCCCAGTACAACTACACCCACGCTCCACTCCGGGGCGAGAGGGAATGGGACGCGGTCGTATCCTTCTGCGAAGCAGTAATGTTAGCGAAGGAGGCAGCCGCAAGGGTGAGGGAACGTACATCCTCACGATTCCAACCACCGTAACCGCAGGCTTGCGGACGACGAGCAATGAGTAGCTCGCCGTCCGCTAGTCCTATAAGGATCGAGCTCAAGTCGTCAATGTTGCGTACTATTCCACGCGCGCCTCAAAGAGATGTCAGCAAACCGTAGGGGCCTAGCTGTGCCGATGCCTTCCAGGGCCATGGGATTGATTCTGAAAAGATATACTTATAGTCCTGGAACGCAAAAGATAACTAAAAGAACATAGATGCGGTTTTAGTCATTAAAAGTCTGATATGCTCTCCGGATTTATCCTAGAGTGTAAAGTCATAAGATGATTTCACGCCTCATAAAAAAAATCCACCGTGCCTGCTGTTACAATTCTTCGCTTATATTTTTTCCAGGTTAATGGTTCCAAGGCGACAACCATTCCGGTGTTTTCTCGCTCACTTGCTGCGGGGGCTGGATGTGTAATTTCCACTGTCACAGACTATTGGTTGCCCGCCGTTGGAGGTCCTTATCCCGTTACAGGGAGTGAGGTTTTAACTTCCTTAAGAGAAACACACGTGCAACACTATGCGCCGTCAGATTGATGAGGCGATGGATATCCCTAATTCAGTCGACCCTGGAGCTTCCAGCACTAAAATTGTTTTAGTGCTGGAAGCTCCTCCCATGCAGCGAATGGCTACAGTATGCCACGCCATGTCTTCTGGGCAGTGGACATAATGATGGCACCGAGCAACCGTCTCTCTATTTATGCGATATAGGTACTCCCCGAAGCAGAGTAAAAACTCAATCAAGTTTTACCTGCATTGGCAACAATGCTAATATTTATGAAAACCACCTTCTAAAAGGTAAATTCTTATCTAGCAGTTAATGTGCTATCAAAATTAACGAATGAAACAGTACAAAGTAAGTAGTGCAAGCTTCGCGTGACCGCACACCGTTCTCTTGTAGATTCCAATCACAAAATGAGATGTAACTTATTTGCTAGTTTTGATAAAAAGCGAAAATACTGCCTGAAGAATTTTAGATCGCTTAATCAAATCGTGAATCGTAAACGATTCGGGGCCACACGCGATGGAGATAAGATTTTTTGGAACTGATATTTTATAGTTGAAATTGTGTGAGTTATTTATAATGTGGTATTAACTTTTGAGAGCAGTGGTAGCCCGATGGTAACGGCCCCAACTTACGAGTTACAACTCGTATCGAGTCGTGTCGAGGTTTCAAACCCAGCCAGGCACATTACTTTGTGCAATTTATTTTATCACCACTGCTCTCAAAGCGGTGAAGGAAATCATCGTGAGGAAACCGACATGTCCAAGAATATGTCTAAAAATTCCATATCTACCAACCCGCACTGGGCCCGCTTGGTGGTTTACGGCCCATTCCTTTTCCTTGAGAGGTAGCCTGAGTTTAAGCAGTGGGAACATTAAAAAGCTGATTATGATAAGCTATTAAATTTCCTCTTGAATATTAATATTAGCTAGTGACATCGCAAAATATGGGTAAGGAAGATTTTACTGTTTCATTGCGGTTCTGCAAGGCTGAAGTGTAGTCCTAATCGGGAGTTGGTTTGTAGAATGCACGAAAACACATGGGTCAATATCGTCAAGCAGGGACCCGCTTAATGGAACGAGCGTGTTGGTTTGTAGAATGCACGAAGACAAATGGGTCAGTATAGTCAAGCAGGGGGCATTAGAAGACGAGTATCCTCACCGTAAAACACCCCTCGCCATCCGATCGTCCGGTAACCATCTGAACCGAGCCCAAGTCGTCGACGGCGCGTACTGTTCCACGCGCGCCTCAGGGAGATGTCAGCAAATCGTAGGGGCCCAGTAGGGTCGAAGCCTACTGGGGCCATGGGCAGTGTGAAAACGAAACCCGGGGCCCTGGGACGAAGGCAAAGAAGGATCAGGAGTGGCTTTTTAGTCAGTAAAAGTCTGACACTATCTCTCGCTTCGCCCAAGAGCGAGATTTGTCATAAGATGATTTTCCCACCTAAAAAAAATCCGTTGTTCTACGGTTTTTTTTTTAAACCCAAAATCAGCTAACATGATTATATAGAGGCGTTTATGCTACTATTGGTACTAAGGACGTAAAACACTAAATGGAAAGTCTATTGGCAAGGTTTTCGCTCTACAGTTATACTGTAGAGCGAAAACCTATACGAAAATTTCTAGAAAAGTTCAAAATCACAGCATGGTTACCAGATTCGAATAAAAAAGAACAATTCTCGTTTCCAATGTTTAAACACCAGTTTTTACCCTGCTCAGAAAGATAAGCAACAAAAAATATCTGTCCATATATTTCTTCCAGTTGAAATCCACGAAATATACATATTTCATACTAGACTTATTTCACGACTAACTTAATAAACCTAGCTTCGATCTATCACTCTTATCAATAATTTTCACGCCACGTCAGGTTACCTTTCCATTTCGTTGGATGCCGTGTCTTTGTAGAAACATAAAGATAAGTAAATCAAGCATTCAAAACTTGCTTTTTCCTACGGCTTCACTCCTGAGGCCTATGTAACAGATACCGTGCGATTTTCCGGGACAACCAAGCGCGTTGGTTTAGTAATCAGATCTGTATTTCTAGAGGGATATTGGCCTAATTTGCTCATTTTATTGGTATCTACTACAATGGTGACTCGTCAAAGATTTGTTTAACCACATTTCACCTTAGTGTTTTGTTCGGGCGTCGGTAACCTTCGTTAGACGTCGGGCATACTCGGGCTATGGCTGCGCGGGCGTACAAGAGCGGCCCTGGTCCCTGCACACACGAGAACAACTGACGTCATTTGCGCGTCTTATATGATTCTGTTAGATACACTTTTCACTTTTTTTTTTTAAGTCGTTTGTGGTGCGGGTGCCGACTCAACACTTGGAGACCTTCCTTAAAGGAGAGTTTTGGCCGAAGGGTGTCGTGTATCGACGATTTCGAGGATGAATACCGACCTCGCAGCGAAACACGACGCCGTCATTTCGTGTGCAATAGTGCAAAGAAGAAAAATACTTAGATTAGTTATTGTATATTGTTAATATGTATTAGTTTATTATTTTTAAGATTATTCTATGTATTCTGTCTATGGGCCTTAGTTGCCTGAAAATAAAGAATTATTATTATTATTATTTTACCAGTTTTACATTTCACTGCTTTCATTTAAAGTCCAATTCAAGACTCTAACAGCTTTTTTTTAGGTGAGAAATCATCAAATAACTTCTACCCGGAAACCTCCCGAAACGGAGGGTTAGACTTTTTCTGACTAAAACCCACTCGAGTTCTTTCAGTTGCCTTTTGTGTTCTAGAGCCGCAAAGATTATTTCAAATTCCTCAGCCCAACTTAGTGTCTCTTCCATATATTGTCCTGCCTAAGCGAGGAAATCTATCCACATATACATATCTACGTGGATTGTAGTTCCATACATCTTGTTATTCACGATTGTTTTTACTTCGTGCCTGCCGGAATTTGAAAACACCTGAAAAATAAACCTGTTGAGGCCACGATATGGACAGCTTCTCACAAAATAATATGAGCGATATCTTTAAAAGAGATCGGTAACGCAACACTAGTAACCGTCAGGAAGGTTACCTGATTGTCTATTACCCTAGCAACCTGCAATCCAGGATTGCGGAATAGTTCTAAGAGCCACCGCGACCCTGGCAAGTAAATGCCGATTCTTATCAAAAATCCATCCGTGTCCGGACGTATGTGCACGTCCGGACACAGATGGATTTTGGTTAAAGATTACATGTTGCAGAGATGAGAATATTGAGATGGATGTGTGGTGTAACGAGAATGGATAAAGTGAGAAATAAGTCTATTAGAGGAAATTTTAAAGTGGCGCCAGTGACTGAAAAGTTGAAAGGGAATCGTTTGTCTTGGTATGACCATGTGAAGAGAAGGGATAAGCATGTTGCTAAAGGAATTATGATCATACTTGTGAATGGATAAAGAGGGAGAGGGTGAAAGAAAAGATGGATGGATTGTGGGAATAAAATGCAAATAAAACGAGACTAGGGCAGGACGAAGTAAGGTTTTAGTTAGTAAAAATCTGACATTCCCTCTTCCTGTTCCCAGAGTGGGAGAAGATATTTGATGATTCCCAGCTAAAAAAGCAATAAACCTGGGTCGGCTTTCAGTCTAACTCAATCCAGCTGAATACCAATCGAGTGACAGCCTATGAGTCTGATCTCCACAATCTAGTAACTACCACAATCCTACATAAAAAGCTTCCAAAAGTTAAATTTTACAAACAAACAAATAATTTTACCTCTTTATAATATAAGGTAAGATGACGAAACAGGTCGAAACAGGTCCAATTTGTGTCGATAAATTCTGGAAGTCTCTGAGGCAATAACAAACAATATCGTTTCCAATATGCCGCCTGCGATAGCTTCGCGTGAGCTTATGTGCTGTAGGGTGGCATAGCGATGGATGAGAAGGAATGGGATTTTGTTTTGAAATTATTTGTATATATACTTCTAAACTACCCTTAGTTTATAATATGTAAAATAATATTATGAAGAGGAAAAATTATATTTTGGTATGTTATTAATAAATTTAAAAAATTTTTTTACCGGTAGAACACTTTTTTCACTAAATTAGGCCTATGTTTTCTTTTCTTTTTTCATTGTATTTTTTTTTTAATGAAGTGTTAGGCTTTTACTGACTAAAACCCACCTGTGTTCCTTCAGTTGCCCTTTGCGTCCAGGGCATCGCTAACTATAAGTCTACTGTGAGATAACTTTCCTAATTTATTTTCTTGACTGAAAATGATTAAATTTTACCTCACCGTTGATGAATACCAGCATGATGTTATGTTATGTGTTATCTTTTTCCAATCTTTCTTATTTATTTTTATTTGGTACTCCACCATAAATAAACAAAGCTACGACTTTACATACAAGTCGAAAATCCCTATTACTTTATTACTACAAAACATTGCTATCATACAAACTTCCTTAGAAAAATATGGTTTTATCTCCGTCGACACAACGCCAGCGCTCATCCTCGGTACACAAGAATATGTTTTCCAATTCAATACGCTCGCTCAATGTACTTTGTGTACGTAATATTTTGTGGGTTAACCCAGAACAAAGGGAATCCCTTCAATCCATTGCTGCGTACCGGTATGCTAAAGTTACCATGTTATAAGTTGATATCCACAGACCATCGGTAAAATCTACAAGTCCGTGATAAGGCCTCTCTTACTGTATGGATCAGAATGTTGGGTTGTGAAAAAGACAGATGACAAAAGATTTCATGTAATGGAGGTGAGAATGTTGAGATGGATGTGTGGTGTGACGAGAATAGGTAGTGAGAAATTAATATATTAGTGGAAGTTTGAAAATGGCACCAGTGACTGAAAAGTTGATGGGGAATCGTTTGTCTTGGTATGGACAAGTGACGAGGAGAGATTAAAAGCGTGGTACTAAAACAGTTATGAGTATATGTGTGGATGAATGGAGAGGAAGACTTGAAGTAATAGTACAACAAAGGGAAGAAGATGATGATCCATAAATCGCATTGATACAATTTAGTGACTACTGCTAGACGGCACATATTCGGGGCTAAAGTTATAACAGCCGGGTCTATTGCCAAGTTTAAGCAACGCTTGCCGAGGTAGTGGATGAATTACAATCTTAATATATCAAGATTTCTATGTGCCTCTTGATACTGTCTGTCATTTTTTAATCTTTGACAGTTCTTACAAATAGTCAGAACACGAGAAATCTAACATCGGTATTAATAATGTGACTTGGTACGGAGTCAATCACTTTGTAGTATGTGGTTATGGAACCACACCAAGTCCAACACCAAGTCCAACACCGTCACCAAGTCATATATCAGGAGTGTGTTCTCCCATAAATGGGCTCCAACACACTCCAGAGATACACGTGGCTAATTTGGAAAGAATTCAAGCGTCTGCCACCTCGAAAATAGGATGTCCACAGCTGTCCCACGTAACAGTCGGCCTATAACGTCGGCCCCTATAACATAATTTATGTTAGTTGATCGGGTCATAGGAAGGTGAAAAGAGTGTCCAGTTGTACACAATAAAAACTAAAAAAAAAATATGACCGACTTCAAAGTAAAAAAAAAAAAACACTGAAAAGTACAAAATAACTTTAATTTCGGAAGTCGGTGTTTCTATAATAGTT
The DNA here is from genome assembly GCA_961205895.1 of Mythimna pallens. NCBI lineage: Eukaryota > Metazoa > Arthropoda > Insecta > Lepidoptera > Noctuidae > Mythimna > Mythimna pallens. The sequence goes on along the minus strand of OY540828.1, from coordinate 21,938,918 downwards.
TTGTCTCTTTGTTATTTAAAACCGACTTCCGAAATTAAAGTTATTTTGCACTTTTCAGTTTTTTGTTTTTACTTTGAAGTCGGTTATATTTTTTTTTTAAGTTTTTTATTTTACACTTTTTAGTTATAGTACCACCACTAAAAAGTACCCCTCAGCCAAATTTAAATACCTTATAGCCAGAGTGCATATCATGACAATTCTAATAATTCCAAACAAATCTAACCGAAATTACATTAATTTATTACAGAGTTCCGGTGCCCAACTTCAGGCTTCATCATCAGATCAGTTATTATATCAGTCATTATATTCTCCCTCTACTTTCAGTCAGTCATCGACTACACGTATAAACAAAGCAATTTTACTTGTTACGACGGTTCTGCTGTGATCCTATGAGAAGTTCTGTTCCATATCTTCGAAGTTCATGATCAGATCATAACAATATTTCTATGGGACCAACTCGGAAGCATAACCTTTCAATCGAAGCAAAAAAAAAACCAATCGGTCTACAATTGACCGAGAAATCGGTGAACATACATAAAAAAAACAATATACATTGAACCGAACATATAACCTCCTTCTTTTTGAAGTCGGTTAAAAACACACTTGAGATACAAAACGACACAATTGTTGCATCATAATAACTAGTAGGGTATCAATTTGCAAAAAATTAAAACAGCAAATGAACTCACTCGAAAACATTCCGCTAACAAAAAGATGTCTGTCACTTGTGCTCAACGCACATTACCTGTTATAGTTAGTAGTAATAGAATCAGTACTGCCAGTGAGGTGATTCCATACTCTATGAAGATATCCGTTATCCAGAATTAATTTTGTTAGGAAATCCGGCTCGGCATTGTGTGAAATTATTTCTATTTCGAAATATGAGCCTGTACTAGATTTTATTGAGGACATATTGAGTGTATGAGAGATGCGTAGTTGCGTCGTAACGTAATACTACAATCATGTTACATTTTTGTATTTTTATTGAAAATTATAGGAAAAATATGTTATGAGAAATGTGAATACCAAAAAAAATACTTACAATTTTCTTGAAATGTATATACAGGCATGGATAGGTCTATTAGAAATGAAATAAAATAATGATACTCGTAAATACTTACGCAAGGGAGTCTAAAACTAAATTACAAATGGCTTGAAAATTTAAGTTTTGATTGTTGCGAAGCTTGTAGAAAAACAGACATTCTATGAACCATATGGCTATCGAAAAGTCTACTAAAAGTAAACTATTAGCTACCAAAATTACACGAGGCCAATCAAATCTTTTTGTAATTTCAACTATCGCAGTAATATCATCGAGGAAGGAAGAAAAATTTGATGTCAGCTTTTTTGATGTCAAAGACATTCCACAGTTATATAGTAAAGGCAGCGTATAAATTAGACATAAACCCAGTATGGTGAGGAGGAATCTGAAGAAGTAAGTTTTTCAATGCTCGAAGGTATCGAAGTTATTGTAACATTAATCTACAAACTCGTACAGTGCTCTTTTTCTACGAGGCATACATTTGCTACGCGGCATAAACTTGCTACGCAGCATGGTTTTGCTACGCAGCATTGACTTGCTACGTGGCGTAGACGTTTGCTACGAAGCACCAGTTTCTTAACGTTAAACAAACATTTTTGCTTTTCATTAAAATGCGCTGAAACGCTTACATACTAAAACTATGTAGTTCAGACTAAACTTATTCTGCAAAGTTGCATTATGTAAAACTTGCTACGGAACTTTGCACCATAGGACTGAGTTATAAAGGCGTTTATTTGTAAATTAGTTGACGTAACTTATTAGCATCCTCTTCATTAGTAAGTGGTAGCATCTTGGTACTTGGGTTTATTACGCAGGCTGGGCTAAATATCGTTGGAGTTTTCCAAGCCACAAACATAGTTCCAACGATATATATCTTACCTTGGTAAATAAACTGTAGTGGTTTTTTTTTTTTTTCGGTGGGTAAATCATCTTATGACATCCCCCGCCCTTGGGCGGGGCGGGAGATAGTGTCAGACTTTTACTGACTAAAAACCCACTCCTGTTCCTTCGTTGCCTTCGTCCCAGGACCCCGGGTTTCGCTTTCACACTACCCATGGCCCCAGTAGGCTTCGACCCTGCTGGGCCCCTACGATTTGCTGACATCTCCCTGAGGCGCCGTGGAAATAAACTGTAGTGGTCAGTGAACTGTAGACTTAGGGCAATGGTCTTGCTTTTTGTTATCTATACAGGGTGTCTTTGACATCAACGCACAAACGAATACTATGGATCCAGTACTTGATTTTGGACCCCCCAGTAGTTGGATTTTTGTCGGCTTTTTCCCAATTAAAAAAGAATCTTTTTTAAAATTTAAATTGTATGAAATCGTTATTCAAACATTTTTTGGGTAATCGAGATTTATTAAAATAACGATTTTGTCTTCCCCGATGACTTTATAATTAATTAATATTTACTAAAAAAAATACTAAAAACAAAAAAAAAACAATATAACGATTTTACACAGATTAAATTTTAAAAGTTCAGATTTTTACGGAACTCTAAAAATGGTATCAAAATGCTGACTGAGGTAGAACGAAAGTACATCCAATACGCCTACGTGATAAAACAGCTCCCAACACTTTCTTCAATAACTTCCCACAAAATGTAAACCAGTTTTAACGTTGTTTATTTATAAATAAGTTATGTGTAGATTCATTAACGGTGCGTTAGCTGCGCGCCACTCTCGTTGCGTATTCTGTCAGAAATAGGTCAAAAACAGAAGGTTGAGGTCATGTTTTTACCAAATGTATATTTCTGTTTTAATGAGAAGTCGTAAAAAAACACTTCTCGCTCTGGGTGGAGCGAGAAAGAGTGTAGACTTTACTATCTAAAGCCCACCTGTGTTCCTAAGGTTGCGCTTTGCGTTTAAGGGCCGTAGTAACTCTTACAAACCTCTCCGCAGGTCTGACTTAGTTTCGTGAGGGCGATCGGCGGCAGTGATCTCTCGCACCGGGCCTTGATACAGGCCATGGTCCGGAGCGAGGAGGAGTGGCAGGCGGTCGCCTCTAGCAATGCTAGCAAAGGAAGCGGCCCTCACGCCCCAGCCACCGGGATCCTGATTTTCACCCACCGTAGGCGCTGGCTAATGGACGGCGACGGTCTGACTTGGTTACCCCTTATCCTCGTGCTTTTTGACACACTCTAAGTTTAGATTTTTGAGCTTCGATCAAAGACAAAATCGTCTAATAAAAAAGTTTCCATTTTAAGGTTCCGACCCCAAAGGGTAAAACGGGATACTATTGCTAAAACTCCGCTGTCCGTCTCTCTGTCACTAGGCTATATCGCATAAATCGTGACTAGTAGACAGTTGAAATTTTCACAGATGACGTATTTCTGTTGCCGTTATAACAACAAATACTAAAAACAGAAAAAAATTGCCTCATTTTTTGCCATTCTTTGCTACGGACGGTACAGAACCCAGGGCGAGTCTGAGTTGCACTTGACCGGTTTTTTTTTAAATAGTACAAATCTATAGAACTTTTCAGAAGCATGTTTTACAAGTGCACCTTCTACCCTTATATTTTTAGGATGATGCCTCGAGCGTTAGCGATGCGTCGCCTCGTACGGTAATTAGTGATTGCTAACAGGCTTATTGGCTTATGACGTCAATTCGCTACACTCCATATTGTTTTTGTGAGGGTTTTGGCGGAAACAAAAATAAATATTGTTATTCGCCACCTGGGTATAATCCATCATGACATTTTTTTACGTGAAGTATTTTTGTTTTCCTGTTTTTTTAAGTAGGAAAATAAACCAATGACTTTTCTCGCTCTAGGATGGAGCATGAGAGCGTGTTATACTTTTATTAACTAACACCACACCTTCCCTTTTCGGAAGTCAACCCAGGCCCTAGTAGGCTTCGGCGCTGCTGAGCCCCTACGGTTTTGTTACCGAGCCCGAGGCATCCTCAAAGAGATTTGTCTTTGTTATTGTCTTTGAGGATGACTCGGGCTCGGTCTAGATGGGTACCCGAAGGCTGGACGGCGAGCTACCCATTGCTCGCCATGGCCGGACTTCGGGATCGGGATCTTGGTGGCTGGAGCGTGACGATGTCCGCATTACGCTTTCGGAGAAGGGGACGACCGCCGCCATTCCTCCTCGCTCCGGAATTTTTATTAACCTTATGGTAACTTCAGGCGTCCAGTATATCAGGGACAATATCTCTGGGTGTATTCTTATGCGAGTCAAGCCTGGCCAGAGATCACACAAGGCAGAGAAGTTTGAACGGAGTAAGGGGAGTCCTTGGAATGGCACAAAAATGAATTTACTTATATCATTTTTTGAATGGCTTAAAAATTCCGGTTTGGTGTCTAAATAAAATAGAAAATAATCATGAGTTTCTAAGTATTTACGTTCAAGATTAGAGATATTATTATTATTATCTATTTATTTCAAGTACCAAAGACTCATTTTAGTTACATAAACACATACAGAAACATAATTTAAATTACATTGGATTATCATTAAATTGTCATTACATTATCTTATATTCGATTTTTTAAAGTACTTAAATGGTTATTTAAAAATCATGCTAAAGTTGATGGAGATGAGAGGACTTTAATTAGTTTTGAATAATTATTATTTTAATTATGGGTAGATTATTATATTTGATAAAGTCCATAAAAATAGTGCGACGAATAGGTCGATATCATTGGTATATTGATATAATTTTATTAAAATTAAATAATATAAAATATATTAATTGGCATTTATCTAAAATTTTAATATAAGTTGGTTTATTAGTATATCTATTCTTGTGCTCCTGTTCTTTGCCTTTACCCTCTCTTTTTTACATCTACCAGTTTGATTGGTCTGTTGGTACTGGGGTTTAGTGGCCCTGACTGCTATGCCGAAGGTCGTGGGTTAGATTCCCACCCAGGACAAATATTTGGCTAGAAAGGCAACACGGCGTCATTACCTTCCGCATGACGCAGGTCCTCACCGGACACGATAAGTTCGGGAAGTTCTTGCACCGGATTTGTGCGGAAGCGACGCCCGGGTGTCACCACTGTGTGGACCGCCCGGAGGACACGGTGGAGCATACGGTGGAGGTGTGCCCCGCTTGGGCAGAGCAACGCCGTGTCCTCGTGGGGGCGATCGGCGGCGGCGATCTCTCGCGCCGGGCCTTGGTACAGGCCATGATCCAGAGCGAGGAGGAATGGCAGGCGGTCGCCTCCTTCTGCGAAGCAGTAATGCTTGCAAAGGAGGCGGCCGATCGCGTGAGGCAGCGGTCCTCACGCGCCAACCGCCGCCGGGATTCCGATCCCGATTTCCGGCCACCGTAGGCGCGGGCTTGCGGACGGCGAGCAATGGGTGGCTCGCCGTCCGACCGTCCTGTAACCGTCCGGACCGCGCCCAAGTCGTCAACGGCGCGTGCTGTTCCACGCGCGCCTCAAGGAGATGTCAGCAACTGTAGGGGCCCAGCAGGGTCGAAGCCTACTGGGGCCAAGGGTCTGATTCTGAAAGGAACAGGAGTGGGTTTTTAGTCAGTAAAAGTCTGACACTATCTCCCACCCCGCCCAAGAGCGGGGCATGTCATAAGATGATTTTCTCACCAAAAAAAAAAACAATTTCTTGGGCACGATCATTTGTTCTGTGTCTTGGTGTAATTAATCTAAAATATGTATTTATTTAGAAATATGTAAGTATGTTTATCAGTTGTCTAGTACTCACAATAACAATAAAAATAAATAATAAATAATTTACTTTGGCCTTCCTTGTACTCACATATTAAAAATTCAAAAAGTACATCGTGCCTTGGACATTTAATCGAGATTCTGAATGACGTCAATTTTTCTGAAAAAGTTTAAAAAAATGCACGTATTTCCTGGAACAAGTTTTTGAAATATTCGAGTAAATCACCGATTTACCGAATGCCAACAGTGTTTTAGTGTTTTCATACGTTATCTCTCTTTTTTTGCGTTGCCTTTTCATCAAACGTCGTACTGGATTGCGTTAGATGAAGCAACAAGATTTCGATGTTGATGATAGGCAAGTGGAAAAGGAACCAATTAATAAATAAATAAATTGAAAAATTTGGCAAGATCTAAACTACTATACTTAGTTTATAGTATCTTTAACATTGGACAAACAACCGAATACAATTCAACTTCAACACTTTCCTCCACACACGTTACTGAACCAGCAAACAAAGGTTTCACAAACGTGTTTTAAAACCTTAAAACCACACGAAAACCCCAGCGTTATCTCAAGTATGTAGATTTATTTCACAAAGTTTCGTCGCTGACTGAACGAAAGATAAGGGGGGACGACAAATCGCGGACTTTGTAATGCATTTAAATTATAGTTTTGTTTTGTAAAATCTTGATTTATTTGTTCTTCTACAATTAAGATCTTTGGTGTGACTTGAATGTCTAAATTGTTTGAGGTGTGTTTGTTTACTCTTGTGTATCTTTGCACAAGATATAATTTTGACGACAGTGTTGATCAATATTGACTGTTGCATTGTGGGTCTCTGGTCCAATTCTCGCGCGGATAAAAATATGACCTACATGTCGGAACGACTCGGAATAACTAAATATGAGTTTTTTCGAGTCGTTCCAACGTTACCTGTTTGTGAAAGCACGCAGCTTGGGGCAAACAAAAAAAAAACGGAGTGCTAAACGTTATTAAGGTGAGGTTAAGTTAAAAAATCGTAATCGTTCGGGTAAGGTCGACTGGAGTCGGTCTGCGTTGCATGGGCGAGCGTGATGGTTCGATAACTTACGAGTAAAATTAAAAAGTTGGGATCTTTCTCACTGGTTTCAGGTACATTGAACACAAAATTAAATTAATATCAAATAAAACATTAAAATAAACGAAAATAAATAAAAGATTAAGACATTGAAATAACATAACCATTGTGGCTGAATAAAGAAATCTATTTGATTTTAATATGGCGCTACATGTATATCAACATATTCATTTATGTCACTGTATTACCCTTTACTTAATACAATAAAAGTCCTTATATTTCAATACAGCAACATTTTGTCATCAAATTACCTACCTCCTCCTAAATGACTGAGAACCCTAAAGGGTTCGCAGTCGTTTAGAAACTGTAACATGGTATTAATTTTTGTTCAGGGAAAAAAGGAACCTTATATGATGACTTTGACCCTTTATCTTAAGAACGCGTGGAGGTAGTTGAAATCAAAACCATATACTCAATTCTGCAGTCCCTTGAAGCTGTGAAAAAACGAAACTTCTAAGAAAAAAGATACTGCCGTTTATGTCTCAAAAAATGTATATTTCGACACTCTCAAGGAAATCAAAATTCATAGGATATTTCCCGTTGGCCCAAAATTCTGAAATTTGGCATAAATCAAGGTCTTAAAGCACATATGTAGGTACGTGTAAATCTGAAAACAGTAAATCACAAATTTACTGTTACGTTGCAAGAAAAAAAATTTGATTCACCATTCAGGAAATGAACTATTTACATAGAACACAAACGTACGGAACCTTCAGTGCGCGAGTCTGACACGCACTTATTCAGTATTTTTAAAATATAAGCTAGTGCTTGACTGTGATCCTGATGGTAAGCAGTGATGCTATCATTGAGCGCGAAGCGTACTATTTTATTTAGAGCCTATTCACTCTAGTCTTAAAGACACCTGAATTATAATCGGACGGGAAGATCGCAGCAGGCAAATTGTACCAGTCTTTCGATATACGCGTAATAAACGACGAGGCGAAACGCTTAGTTTTCACCGTAGAGATGTTAATAATGTAAGCGTGGACACTCATCGTACGTCGGGTTGTCTGATGGCAGAAAGGTGATAGTGGAATCAAGTTATGTAATTCTCGCGCACACTGTCCAAAATGCATCCTATAAAATATCGAAAGGGTGGCTTGAAGTTTGAGAATTTTAGCTCTATAGTATGTTAAAAACCGGGCAAGTGCGCGTCGGGCTCGCGCAATGAGGGTTTCGTACAAACTTACCTATGAAAACAGTTCAATTCCCAAATTGAGTTACGAAGATTTTTCCAAATCGCACAAAAAGTTTTTTTTGTGACAAAACTACAAATATAGTTTTCAGATTTTTCTCTTTACTTGTGCTATGAGACGTTCATGCCAAAATTTCAGGATTCTATGCCAACGGGAAGTACCATATGAATTTTGATTTCCTTAAGAGTGCCGGAATAAACGTTTTTTGTGACATAAACGGCCGTATCTTTTTTTTTCGTTTGATTTTTTTAGAGTTCAGGGGACCACAGACTTGAGTGTATGATTTTAATTTTAACTCGATAGCTTAACGAATTCCCGAGATAACGGGTTTTGACTGTTAGACAGACAGACGGACAATAAAGTGATCCTATAAGGGTTTCGTTTTTTCCTTTAACGGTACGGAACCTTAAAAATGGTTACATTGATCATCTATCTACGGCTCGATTTCGGCAACCATCGTTTGACCCAAAACATTACCCGTACGGCTGATACAATTTACCCACAAGCTCCATCACTATTCTCTCAATTCAAAATCCCCGTCTCTATAAACAAGGTTTGAACCCAACACAGTTCAGCACTAACGATGTTTATTACACTATCGCTTGTTGACTCCACACTTAGCATAATATGTCGCTCACGTGCCCGGATTAACCTTTGTTTATCTTGTACCTACTATATTGGCTTTATAATATTGATGTTGCTAGTTATGTTAATATGAGGCTTAGTTTCAACTTGACGCGTGGTTGGAGATAGAATCTGGATTTGTGTAGGTTGATTAAGGATTACAGTAAAGAGAGAGTACATAAACCACTACAGCAATCTTGCTAAACTACGCTTAACTTAGTGAAGCGTAGCTTAGCTAACTGTCTAAATGGGTATTTTTTAGGGCTCCGTACCTCTAAAGGAAAAATCGGAACTCTTATAGGATCACTTTGTTGTCCGTCCGTCGGTCTGTCTGTCTGTATGTCTGACTGTCTGTCAAGACCCTTTATTTCCGGAATGCGTGGAGGTATCGAGATGAAATTAAAACCATATACTTAACTCTGTAGTCCCTTGAAGCTGTGAAAAAATCAAACTTCTAATTTTATGAAAAAATGATACGGCCGTTTAGAGAAACTTACTTTCGTGCGGGCGAAGCCGCTAGATCTAAAAAGCTAGTTATTACTCGTAGCTATATTATTCCTATTGTCTGTACACCTCTCCAAGCACTACTCCTTGTGATAGAAGATAGTCTACTTAGAGCCGGTTATAGTCACAGAGTATTTTGTAGGTGTTTTGCTCGGGTCTATGTCATTTTTACGGCCCCGTAACAGCGCTTTCATTTTATAAAAAAAATAATTAAATATTCAAGATTTTTGTTTCTGCCAGACCCCTTTAAAACATGCTTTATTATCTTATGTAACTTTCAAATATTTCCGTGACGTAATCTCGTAGATATACACGTTTGAAATCGTAAGTTAGGGTCTGATTAGCGATTTTTTTATCAAACCAACTAATTTATATATATTATGTTTTGATTTTTACCTAGCAGGTCAGTTTAATAAAATATTTTTATGGTGATTTCTTTTTGTGAATTTCTAGAGGTTCAAAAAAGTATAAAATTAGTAGGACATGGCCTTAAATGGAAATTTCAGTGCTACATAGAAAATATCTTGAAAGTTAACAGCGTGATTTATTTTCTTTTAATCTATATATATAAAAGGAGAAACTGACTGACTGACATATCAACGCACAGCCGAAACTACTGGCTAGGAACATCAAATTCTGCACAAGGCTTCCTTTTATGACGTAGGCGAGCATAAAGAGAGGATTTTCCAAAATTCACTTCCTAAGTGGATGAAACGGGGGTTCAAAGTTTGTATAGAAAAACTTATTTTCAAGTGGGCAAAGCCGCTGGCAGAAGCTAGTATATTCATACAAAGTGAAGCAAACATGTGTAATAGCTTAGCCATAACTTGTTATGGGACAGCACCTTCACGTTCAACAAATTGTTGGCAAGATTACACAGGCCTACAGTGATTTTAGTGCCGCCAAAACTGTAACAGATTTTTGGTATAATGGGTGCAAAGATAAGTATGCGGTTGTACTTCATACTTATTTTTTTAATGCTACGTGTAGTTTCGGATATACGAGATATGTCTTCTAACGACCACTATGACGAAGTTACTTATCAAATTATATTATAAGATTACCAGCACCAAAAACTTTTTTATTCTTTGCAGACCGGTGTTATCATGTTTCTTAGATCCGGATTCGATTTCAGACACGTGTTTCTTACACGTGAATTTTGCTTTAAAATGAATTGAACATAATTATTTTGTTAATAAATATTGCAGAGAATTGAAAAATATACTTTTTTAAGGTTTTTTTTTTGCAGTTTAGAATTCATCTAGTAACTTGTCCCGTTCTAGGTGGAGTGAGAGTCACGTTTCTTCAGTTGCCCTTTGCGTTCTTATAATCCCAGAGCCCTAGTAGGCCGATGTCTCAGCGAGCCTGATGATCTGATCATGTTTCTACTCTTATCCCGACTCATTTAGAGTTAGCTCACTTAAGAGGGTCCTTTATCACTCGCCAACATCGAACATGGTTTAAAATCTAGTTACTTCATCTAATTCAATAATCCATCGCGATTTTTGACGAAAAGGTAACGCGAAAAAAAGAGATAACGCCTGAAAACCCTGTTAGCATTCCGTAATTCCGTGATTTACTCGAATATTTCACGAAACTGGTTCCAGAAAATACGTGTTTTTTTTTTAAACCTCAAAAGTTTTTGAATAAAATTGTCGTCATTCAGAATCTTGATTGAATTCGTAAGCCTTTATTGTTATATAATTTTTTGACTTTTTTAATTTTTGAGTAAATTATGAAGTGTGAAAGTTCATGCAAAATAGCAGATTTTCATAGGTTGGCTTTACTGGATGCCCGGAGGATACTATGGAGCAAACTGTAGGGGGCCACTTCTGTACCTATCTATTTTGTGATCTCAACAAACTTTATTTTTATAGAAATATTTCCATCAATTCCTTTGGACTCTTTAACACATTAAAAACTTTTCTGAAAATTTCTCATTCCCCCAGGCCATATATACAACTACTTGTATTACAGAATCCCTTCAAAATGAGTATATAATAACTATGTATATATTAAGATAAATATATTACATTCTATTATTATGTGCTATACATGTGTACTCTACCTTAAGCCCAAGGCATTTCATTAACCTGTGTAAACCCGAGTTACCCTTTCGGTATACAGTATCTAGGCAGTTTCCTATTAGAGGTATGAATTAATCAATTTCCCTACTCGTCCTTTTCCGCTTACGTAAATACTCGTGTTTGATTATGATCAAAATACTAAAGACATGCGGTCTCTCGCGCTGGGTTCTGGTTCAGGCCATGATCTGGAGTGATAGGAATAGGATGCGCTCGCTTCCTACTGTGAAGTAATGCTAGCGAAGAAGATAGCCTCACGCGTGGGGGAACAGAGATCCTCACGCCCTAGCCGCCGCTACAGGAGAGGTCTCGGGGGTTGGGAGACGCAGAGTGATTTCCCGCTACCGTTTTCGCTGGCCGCCCGATAAGAGTGTGGATCGAGATCCAGTCGTCGACCACGCGTAGTGTTCCCTGCTCGCCTCAAAGAGATATTAGCAAAACCATAGGGGCTAAACAGTGCCGATGCCCGCTAGGACCACCGAGGTTTTCTGAAAAGGAAACCTGTGATCCCATAACGTAAAGGGCAACTAAGACACACAAGGATGGGTTTAGTCAGTAAAAATCTGACACGCCCTTCTGTTCCATCTTAGAGCAGGAGAAGTCGTTGGATGATTTCCTACTAAGACTAAGCCTTAATGAATTCAAATTATTTGTAAAGCGAAAACTTTGCAGGCTTTTTACACTATAAAGGACTTTGTTGAGGACCAAAAGAATTGAGATTGACCTGCTCCAGTACGCACTACAATAATGTTGTCTTATTATTATTATTTTTTTCTTTTGTTTTTAATTTCAATTGTGCTTTTTATTATTATTATTTATTACAATTTGATATTGTATATTATTTTTATTTTGCAATTTGACTTTTTTTTTCTATTAATTTTTGACATCTTTCATTTTTGTGAACGTGAGGACTATGTTGATTGCTTTTTTTCCCCCTTTTTAGTAATTTTAACGTATGTCTGGCAATTTGAGTATTTTCTGCGGCCTACCCAAGTGTTCTTTCTTTGGTATTGTTCGTCAAGTCCTTGAGCTCCTTAGTAGTCCTGAGTTGAGCATTACGAATACTGACAAATGCTTGCACTGACTGGACAGGTCCACTCAAATTTGTATGGTTCTTTCTTCAAAAGACCATTTCAGACAAATCTGCATGGTTTTCATGTGATTTGACCATTACATATTTACTGTATGGACTTTAAAAGAGACTTTGACCCCTCAGTTTGTTTCGGTGTTTCTTCTCAGGGTAGTCAGCTAGGAAAAACCGGCCTCATCTAGTTCTAAAATGACGAAAAAAAAAATTGACGTGTAAAAGTGTTTTTTTAAACCTATTTACAAAATAAATATCATTTATCATTATCATTTACCCAACCTCAAAAAAAAAAATCAGGCAAGTGCGAGTCGGACTCGCGCACTGAGAGTTCCGTACAAACTTACCTATGAAAACAATTAAATTCCCGAATTGAGTTACGAAGACTTTTCCGAATCGAAAAAAAAGTTTATTTTTTGACGTAACTACATATTTACAATTTTCAGATTTATTCCTATATTTGTGCTAGAAGACCTTGCTTCGTGCCAAATTTCAGGATTCTAGGTCAACGACCAGTGAGTGAAATTTAGATTCCTTTGAGAGTGTCAAATATACTTTTTTTTTGCGTCATAAACGGCCGTATCTTTATTTTTCGACCTGACCTGAGTGTATGGTTTTAATTTAAAATCAATACCTCTACGTGGTTCCGAGATAAAGAGTCTTGACAGACAGAAAGACGGTCAGACGGACCACAAAGTGATCCTAAAAGGTTTTCGTTTTTTCCTTTTGAGGTACGGAACCCTAAAAAACTAAAGAATGGTGAGCACCAAACCGGTCATTGTAGCGGTACTTGGGGAACGCTATGTCCAACCTTTAAGCTGAAATGATGATGATAATGACTAAATAAAGTCAGAATAATTTTATTAACGGTTCCAGAGTCACAAATTAGTTAACAATTAGAGCGTTTTAGGCACGATGCAAGAAAAACCAATATTCGAAAAAAATTGTGAATCCACTTTTTGGCTTAATACGACAGAATACTAATATACTAAAAGTCCATGTACTGCGAAAAACAATAAAATTGTTTTCATCACATTTCAGTTCGCATTATAAAAATCACTAAAAACCAATTTAGTAAACTAGGTTATTTAGTGTCACGTTTAACATTTTAAAAGTACACGGTGAGATCGTTCGAAAGATTTACCGTGGTCCTGGAACGCAAAGGTCAACTAAAGGAACTCAGGCGTGTTTTTCTTCTTCACACTCCATTCAAAACCGAAGAAGTTATTTGATAAGTTGGCAATCATCTAAACAATAACAATTCAAATGAATGCAGACGGCGCTTTTGTATTCAAAATAGTTTTCAAAAGATATCAGAGACGGCGCTGGTTGTTTAGAGTGGCGTTAGTAGTAGTGACATGTATCACGTGACTGGCCACGACACTCTGACGCAACACTGAGTGCTAGTAGGAAGTAAGTCGACGACGGAAAAAGTATTATCTATCATAGCCTCGGTCGAAGACAGGTACGCTACACATTCAGTGGAGTGCCTTAATTGTGTTGCCTATTTTGTGATAATAATTATTGTGTGGTTATTCATCTATGGTGATTATTTTGTGAGAACTAAAAGTAAGACTTTAGTGAAGTGCTAACATTAAGTGATTTGAATTGTAACGAGTGTCTTTACCCTTCGCCAGACAAACCACGCCTTATTACAAATGACATTTCGAGGTTACAGATCCGATTAACATTGCTGATGGGGTTCAAAAGCCTTTACATATTTTTATATTAAACTTATATTTTATGTTATGTCAAAAAGTTAAATCTTGTCAAAAGCTTTTAATAAAATTAATGACAAAATGTAACGGCTCTCGAGATATTTCTTTTAATGATCTTCGGTTTTCTGTTTGTGATTCACGTTTCGGATTTCACAATAAATGATGATACTGAAGAACCCTTAGGTATTTAAGTAAAAAAAGGTAGATTTAAATCATTTTTGAACAATCGGTTAAATAAATCGATAAAAGTTGGTTTAAAGTTTCAGAAGAGTTAATGAAAACAGATTCGAGCATACAATCAGATGCAGACAATCGTTTGATATACTATTGTAATTAACAGGTGATTTAGGGCCAAAATCACCATACTTTGTTTGCTAAACCTTTATTTACCTAACAAAATATTTGATTGTGAAATTGACCCTAATATAAGTATAATATAATCTGCCTTACAATGTTTCCAATACTAGTACTCAGTTCGCCTCTCTAGGAGAGGAAGTGAGCGGCCAAGCGGGCCAAGTGCGGGTTGGTTGATATCACTTGTCTTTGAATATTTGGTTTCAAAAGTTACCGGTTTTGTCCCAATGTTTTCCGTCACCGTTTTGAGAGCAGTAGTGATGAAATAAATTAAACAAAGTAATTCAGGGCCATTATTTTATTTATTTATTTATTTATTTAACAATTTATGTACACACAATAAAAAAAAGGAAAAAAAAAAGAAGGAAACAGAAGAATAGTACAAAGGTGATGCTTATTTCTAAAGAAATCTCTTCCAGCATACCTGCGAAAGGAGAGTTGGAGAAAAAAGAAATGTAGACACTGTGTGTAGAAGTAAAAGGAAAATTAGCAGATACAAAATACATATAACATCCAAAAAATAAAATAAAATAAAGATATACTATTATAATTATATACATACACATAATAAAATAAATATCACAAAAATACATACTAAATAATATAATAAAATAATACATACTAATATGCAACTATGGCGAGATAGAAAGATAGTGTTCTTTCACTCTTCTTTTAAAAACTGCAATAGTTTGGCAGCCCCTAATGTCAGGCGGTAGTGAATTCCACAACCGTACCGCGTGCGCAGTGAAGGAGTAGGAATAGAAATCGATGGAATGGGGAGGGGATTTTAGGAGATGCTTTAGATGCGATCTGCAAGCATAGTATCTATAGTATCACTGGAAAACAGGCACAATTTTTTTTTTTTTAATTGATATAAACTAGCGTTTGACTGTGATCCCACCTGATGGTAAGCTGTGATGTGTGTGAGGCGCACTAGTTTATTAAGAGCCTATTCACTCTAACCTTGAATAAACTTAAATCATAATCGAACGAGATGACCGCAGCAGGAAAATTTTCCAGTCGAAACGCTTATCACAGACCGTAGAATTTTTCAAACCCTAGCTAACTACAATAATACATCAAACGATTGTTATTCTGCAGCATATTTTAGAATTAATTCTGTAAAAGCAGCATCAGAAGATACGTAGGTATTTATTCAAGAATTACCACTCAGAGTAATTAGTTAGGCACCGTTCTACGGGAGGACGTCGGGCAATTTATACTGGATTCATTGAATTTATTATCCACTTGCATGTTTAATAAATTTAAAGACGAAATTATCTAATGACTTTCGAATTGTTTGTTTTAATGATATCATATTTTCTGTTTGTAATTTGGGGTGTCGAATTTTGGAATAAATTATTTATTTACGAGTATTTAGACTTTATGTACACCAGTCAGCCTATGATGACATATGGCTTACAATACGCCTCATAAGAAGACCTAAAGTCACCTAAAGGGAAATGGAAAGGGCTAATATGCTCGGAGTTTCTTCGCGCGATCACGTCAGAAAGAAGAATATCCGTTAGAGAACTAAGGTTACCAACAAAGCTCTAAGAATGACCCAGCTTAAGTGGCAATTGCCCATTGCCACTTAAGGCACATTGCATGTAGAACAGATTTTTGATGGGGCCGAAAGGTTTTGGAGTGGCGGTGTTGGAAGGCCTGACACAAGGTGAACCGATAACCTGGTAAGGATTGCGGGAATTCGATGGATACGAGACACATAGGACCGTTCGTCAGTGGACGTTTTTCGGCAGAAATGATGATGATAATGACTGAAGAACCCTTTGATGGGTCTGTGAAGTTTGTATTTTCTTCTTAGCGTCAAATCTATCAGTTAATCAGTCAATAATAATTAAGAATTTGACTGTATATAGCGCCTGTTTGAAAAAAATACCACGGCTTTGAAAAGTCAAGGGCAACTAAAGGAACACAAGTGGGTTTTATTCAGTAAGTCTGACACTCCATTTAACCTTTCGTATGCCGTAATAACAGACAGAATTAAAAAGCGATTGTGTCTCGCGTAGATCCGCGCACCGGGCGTTCAATGAGTTAAAGCATGAGGAACTATTTTGTGATTTCCCACCTCAATAAAAAGTTGTACCAATGGCATCCATATTATTACGCAAGATATAAGTCAAAATTAAGAGCAGTATTGTATTTGAGTACGTTTTGTATTTTTCAGTCTGAAATGAAAGATATTATTTCGTAGTAAAAAAAAAAGTATTCAGAATCATCAAAAATAAAATAACAGCTCTATTATTTTTCACAAAGAAAAAGATTGTGTTACTACTTAATGCTTCCAAATCTCTGGTTCCATTGATATTTGAGATCTGGCGCAGAATAATGTAACTACGCTAAAGGGTTCTTCAGGGCTTACCATAGAACTCGGAACGCGCTGACTCCGACTAGATAAAGCATTACGATTTATTTAATGATTTAACGATTTATGTACACACACAAAATAAAAGATTAGAAGAAGGAAACAGAAAAATAGGTACAGAGGTGATGCTTATTTCTAGAGAAATCTCTTCCAGCATACCTGCGAAAGGAGAGTTAGAAGAAAATAAATATGTAGACACCGTGTGTAAATGTAATAAGAAAATAAGTACCTACATTCAAAATAGTTATCAAAAAAAAAATATATAACAAGCAAAAATTGTTATTTGTGCAACAAGAGAGCAAAGTTGTTTTTTGCTGCGAGTGCTAATTTTGAGTCCCGAGCAAGCGAAGGATTCTTTGATTGAATCACGAGCGTTAGCGAGTGATTCTAAAGTAGAATCCTGAGCGACGGGAGGGATTCAAAGGCACGAGATGCAAAAAGTTTTGCTCTCGTGAAGATTATGTATGTAAACATAATTTTTCACTTCAGCAGCGAGAACACATATTACTTGGGAAATAACATAATTAACGGTAATAGATTTAATAATGATTTCAATTAAATAAATACTATCTCTGTCACTAGTTTTGCTCATATTTTAACATTCTTAATCTTAGTTGGTCATATTTTATTTCCGCTGTTTTTTAAAGCACGTTCTAAAACAGTCAATGTTGAAACCAGAAATAATTATTTAAAGGTTAAATGCCAGTTTTATCTACTGCTACAAGTACTCAGGTACTCTTATTTTTGTTCGAATACAATAATAAATTTAAAATTCAATAATTTATTTATAAAAAAAAAAACAATTTTATATTTTACAAATATTTTCTATTTATTACGCATTTCCGAACGTGTTTTTCTTTGTGGTGGAATTTCAAAATCGGAATGAACTTCGAAATGGCATGCTTCTCACTCGATTTTTTATAAGGGCGAGAAAGAGACAAAGTACAGTGCAGTTCGAATGTTTCGAATTGTATGGCTAAAAAAATAATAATTAAAAAGTTACTTTGTCTCACGCAGTGAGCAAAATCGAGTTTTGCTCACTGTTTTCAAGCAGCAAAACCTACTTGTTTGAGCTGCTGTGGTGAAAAAGATATACTATTATAATTATATACATACACATAGTACAATAAATATCACAAAAATACATACTACATAATATAATAAAATTAATACACACATACTAATATGCAACTATGACGAAATGGAAAGATATTGTTTTTTCACTCTACTTTTAAAAACAGCAAGAGTTTGGCAGCCCCTAATGTCAGACGGTAGTAAATTCCATAACAGTACTGCGTGCGCAGTGAAGGAGTAGGAGTAGAAATCGGTGGAATGGGGAGGGGATTTAAGCAGATTCTTTAGATGCGACCTGCAAGGTGTATCAGAAGGACGTGAGTAGGAAAAGCGTTCCCGCAAATAGGATTACTTTAGAAACGAGCCAAGAGAATAACTGGTATCTATGCATTCGTCGAGTCAAAGCTCCAAAGTTTTGAGCACCGACGTCGAGTTGCTAGCCTGTCGGTTTTCTACCGGTTGCATTTCGAGGAGTGTGCGTAAGAATTGCATAAATTAATTCTGCCTATCCCGTTTCATCACCGAACCACCAGATGTTCAGCGATGCGCAACCCGTACATGGTGGACACACATAATTATTTTGTATTGTGAACAATTCATTATGCGTACAGCTAAGTTGAGGAATTCCGTGCTGGAGTCTGTTTCCTGAGTCCAGAGTGAATAGGTTACTTCTAGGCAAGCTTGCTTCACCGTCGACCACAACAGCACTTACCATTAGGTTAGATAGTGGTCAAACCGAAGCTCGTCAATAATAATAATAATTAATGGCTTAATAGCCAAGAGCCTCGACCAACACCTTAGGAGGCTCGCGTTAGGCGGCTGGATCAAGGGCTTGATTCAGAAAGTGGTACTCCTGGACACGGCTTGTATTATTAGGAGGTTCCTTTCTCTGGAGCCCTGACCACCGGTAGCTTGGACCCTGTTCCCGATACCGGTGGGACACTATTTTTTATATTTTTAAATGTTTATTTTTTTATTTTTATTGAAATATTTAAAAATATAATTTATATGTACATAAACAAATGAATAAATGATTAAAAATAATATTCGTATATTCGAATATACTGAGTACAATTTCGGGAATGGTGAGGTGAGTTTTAGTTAGCGGGAGGAGTTATTTGATGATAACAAAGTATATGCATAATTAGCCTTTTAATATTTCCACTGCTGGGACTCGAGCCTCATCTCTAGGAGAGGGAATGGGCCGTAATCCACCACGCAAACCCAACGATGGATATAATTTTGGCCTACGACATGCCAGTTTCTTCACGAATTTATACAATTATGAAATAAACTACTAATAGTAATGCGTTTGAATAGAATAGGACACAATACAATACAATACAATACAATACAATACAATACAATACAATACAATACAATACAATACAATACAATACAATACAATACAATACAATACAATACAATACAATACAATACAATACAATACAATACAATACAATACAATACAATACAATACAATACAATACAATACAATACAATACAACAAACTGTATAGGTGATGTTTTTAAAATGCCGTCTTTAGCTGTTGCCACTGTGGTGATTCCGTACTCTGTGTGGGTTTCAAACCCTTGCGCTATTTCTGATTTTCGAGAACGGAGTGTTTGCCTAACCTTTGATTCGGTCTTTCACGGAATTTCAGACGCTCATTAAATTCTGATTTTAAATTGAGAATTTATGAAGAGCGCAAATTAATTTTGTGGTCCTAAGGGACTATTTAAGGACCAAGATTCACTGTTAATTTTAAATGTGAGACTACTTAGCATGAGATGCGGGGTTAAACAATGTATATCAATTACATTAATTTATTTTAGTCTGTTAACATAAGTACCTCGCAAAGATTTAAAGCCATTGTAGATAATAGACTTATCTTGCAAAAATTTTGTTATCTGCTTCATTTTACGAGTAATAACATTTCTAAATGATTTCTGTTAATACTACTAATGAAGAAATCATGTTCAAGGTGGTTGTAGCAACCCTCACTGGGCCCACGTGGTGGATTACAACCCATTCCCTTTCCTTGAGAGGAGGCCTAAGGCTCCCAGCAATTGGAACATTATAACGCTGATTATGCTTATTATTGTGTCATAGACGAACAGACCGCGGCAGACCACGAAGGAGATTGTGGATTGTGGTTTCTTGATATCTTTCATAAGAACTGGAAAGAAAAGGCGAAAATGCGTGATGGTTGGAAGGAATGTAGGGAAACTTCTATCGAGAAGTAGTATATGGTTTAGTTACAAATAAAAACCAACATGCCAAAGCCAACATTACCAACGAGGGTTTTCTAATATGATGTTCACCAGGTGGCAGCACTGAGTCGTCGGTTCCAGGCACCTGTCAAATCGTTTATGTTAGGCCTAATGTTCACGGATACGTGGCTTCACAGACACATATTCGTCAATACACTCTTTGTGTATGAAAAACAAAACTATGAAACTATGTTGACGAAGTGGCAACGACACGACGGCACGACGCTACCGCTTCGTCGACAGAGTTTTGTATGTAAGCCTCACCCAGGCGTACACAAAGCGTATAATGGCAAATACGCGTCTATGAAACTACGCGTCCCTGAACAGTAGGACTTAATGACATTTGTTAAACTTGACGTCAACGTCATGTATAATACGTTTTCAAAAGTAGAAGACCTCTCGGCTAAGTGGCGCCAACTGGTGATGTGAATTTACCTGAAAATCCTCAATAGCTGCATATTATCAAGTACAATTGCCAAAAGGAGTAAACAGAGGTCGGTATCATAATCAGCCTTTCAATCTTCCCACTGCTGGGACTCAGGCCTCCTCTCTGGGAGAGGATATGGGCCGTAATCTACCACGTAGGCCCAGTGCGGGTTAGTGAATGTCACATGTCTTCAAATTTTTGGTTCTAGGACATTCCGGTTTCCTCACGATGTTTTCCTTCACCGTTTTGAGAGAAGTGGTGATGAAATAAATTACATAAAGTAATGCGCCTGGCTGGGTTTGAATCCACGACCTACAACTCGCAAGTCGGAGCCGTTACCACTCGGCTACCACTGCTCTTAGAGCTAGGTACCTACTAGAAACTAAATCCACATTTCACTAATTATATCATGCGAGTTGAGCAGTTATGTTTGAGCGTTCGATTCTCGAGAAAACAAATATTTGTATGGTTTACAGATCCGTTCCGGTTCTGGTTGTCTTGTGTGAGTATACAATTTTCTGAACATATTTGCCATACAGCCCCCCTAGCCAAGTTACGACCGTTTCGTTTGCGTCGAACGCCTCGAGTAGGCCACGTCTCCGATTACTTTGTTCTGACGTCATATCAACATTCAGTCACATGATCAGAACAAAGGAATCTGAGGCGTGGTCTACTCGAGGCGTTCGACGCAAACGAAACGGTCGTAACTTGGCTAGGGGGCCAGAAGTATCTAGCTTCTAATGTAGCGAAACGTCAAAGCAATTAAAAAAAATGAAGTCCCACATAACATAAGCGAATCTATTGCCATCAACCGGTCACACATCTAGACCACGAACTGATAAATTCTAGATGAAAAATCCCAGTAAAACTGCCCTGCCCTAGTATCAAACTCAAGACCTCACGATGGATCACATACAGCATGCTAAAACTACGAGAACCTATAAGCTAACTTGAAAAATATTCTTATATTTAGCATTTACTGTCCCCCACAGTTGGGCAAAGATCTTCCTCCATGTATTTCATACATGGAGGAAGATCTTTGCTAGGAAGATTTTTTCTATGCTTTGGGTCACTTCTTATGAATTCTTAAGGAATAAGACATGTAACCAAACTTAAGTGGCAATGGAGCAGGGCAATGTGCCCTGCTCCTTGCGATCCTAGCGATCACGTATCGGAAGACGCAGCGTTGGAAGGTCTCCTACGAGGTGTCCTGAAAATCTGGTAAGGGTTGCGGGAATCCGATAGATGCGAGACGCACAGGACCGTTCATTGTGGAGACACTTGAGGGAGGCTTATGACCAACAGTGGATATCTTTCGGCTGAAATGATGATGATGATGATGATGAAGACATGTAAGTCATCCTGATATCTCCTTCGTGGTCTGCAGTGATCTCGTCGTCATCGCGTAAAAAGTTTTTTTTTTTTATTTTAGTTGCTTTTGTCAGCAGCTTCGCTCGTGTAATTTTTTTTTTTATTCTTGATAGTTTCGCGCTTGATCGCTATCTCACCTGATGGAAAGCAACCATGCGATCGACGGTGGAGCGCGCTTACCTAGAAGTAACCTATTCACTTTTGACTTAAAGATTATTGGGTTGTAGCCATCAGGAAACACAGATTCTGGCAAGGAATTCCACTCCTTAGCTGTACGCACAGTGAATGTAAATAAAACATGCTTTGCTTTTAGTTAACTAAATGTAGGTCATTTAATATAGTGAATTTTAATGATTGTTAATTTATTATATCTTAGGTTCTTAGTACTTTGTAGCCTGACACACATGTCCAACCTAGTTCAGGTAAAAATGCATTGTATGCGTTATAATTGTTTTTATGTATCTTAATATAAATGTGCCACTTTTATTAAATAAACGATATTCTGTATTCTATTCTACGCCTGGTGGTATTTTTTTTCCCCAGAGAAACATTCTCCCGGGATATATACTATGTGCTATTCCAGTACATGGCCTAGCTATGTTCCAAATGTTTTCCATGACCAGCTGTTTCAGCGATTTTTTTTTTGTTGTAGTGGGAATTTATCAAATAAATTTTCTCAATCTTGGTGGAGCGGGACTGCGTTCCAGGGTCACGATGACTCGTTCGAGCCTTTCCATTTAAGTGTGAATGAGCAACAAATACACACACAATCACATACACATACATACACCATGACATACAAATTATAGCCTTAATAATATTACTGTCAGTTTTTCACCGCTTTGCTAACTCGACTGTTAAATATAAATAGACTGCCATTTTTTATCGTGAAACTTTTATCCTCCCTTCGTTTTAGTGTTTTGTTTTGTTCATAATAATATTAATGGTTTACCAGATACTGTGGGCGAAGTATCGTTGGAAAGAAAACAGTTACTATGGTTGTTTCCTAGGAACTTTGGTGAAAACAAACAGACTGCTTTAATATTTTTACAGAACTAGCTTCTACCGGCGGCTTCGCCCGCGTGAAAATAGGTTCCTCCATACAAACTTCCAACCCCCATTTACCCCCTAAGGGGTGAAGTTTCGTAAAATCCGTTCTTAGCGGTTGTCTACACCCTATAAGGAACCTACTTGCCAAATTTAAAGTTTGTAGGTGTTATAGTTTCTGAGTTTTCGTGATTAATTAGTGAGTGGTATTTTTTATATATTAATATGATTATGCAAAAAATATGCTATTGAGGATTATATGATAGTTGTGGAATATATTATTATTATTATATTATTATATGTTAGAAATTAAAAAGTTATAATTTTAGATATTATATTAAGGGTATGTAGTGATTCTTGTCTAAAAGACCATCTCGTTGGTTCTTTGATTTGCGAGATTAATGCCCATTAACTAACTAAAGTCAATCGTATGATAATGCAAAAAAAAAATGGTTCTCAAAATTCAGTTAGTGTCGCCGCACATGGACCACATGCCACAGCCACAAATGCCGCCACGAGAAGCAAGAAGCGACAAAAAAGAAGGTGACGCGCCGATAGCCACTTGTGGCCGGTGGCTGCTACTTTTTTTAACCTATACGCACAGTTTCATTATGGATGGGTGGACTTGGGTGGAGCGAGAGGTCAGACTTTTACTGACTAAAACCCACTCTTACGTTCCTTCTTTGCTTTGCGTTTCACAGCTCCAAGTTTTTCTTTCAGAAGCGACCCCATGGCCCCAGTAGGATTTGGCCATGCTGGCTCCCTAAAGTTACAATTACAGGTCAGCCTTTACCAAAAGCCAGTTGATCCCGCCATCTTTACTTGAGCTAGCATTAAATATATCAGTCATTACATTCAA
The DNA here is from genome assembly GCA_961205895.1 of Mythimna pallens. Taxonomy (NCBI): domain Eukaryota; kingdom Metazoa; phylum Arthropoda; class Insecta; order Lepidoptera; family Noctuidae; genus Mythimna; species Mythimna pallens. The sequence continues at coordinate 21,915,123 of OY540828.1, read as the reverse complement.
ATATTCTAATCTCTATTAATCTTTATATAAACGAATAATTTAATAATAATTATTCACAGTTAAATTATTAAGCGCAGATATATTACTAAACTGTCAGTCAAACATCTACAGATGGCGTAAACGTTTAATTTGTGATATTAAAGGGTCGTGTCAGTAATATTAAACACCTAGTAAATATAGGTCTCATGTTATTGATGACACTATGACTTTGAGTGTGCCTAGCACTTTATATGGGGCTTTAGTAGACTACGTGGTCAGCTTACATTGGTTTTGTGAACAACAACCTGGGCAGAGCACCGCTGTGTCCTCGTGGGGGCGATATGTGGCAGCGATCTCTCGCGCCGGGCCTTGGTACAGGCCCTGGTCCGGAGCGAGGACAGGTGCCGTGCACGCACGTGGCAGTAGCCCTCGCGCCTCAGCCACCGGGATTCCGATCCCGATTTCTGGCCACCGTAGGTGCGGGCTTGGGACGGCGAGTAAAGGTTAGCTCACCGTTTGACTGTCTGGTAACCGCCCGGACCGAGCCCAAGTCGTCGACGGAGCATAGTGTTCCACGCGCACCTCTAGGAGATGTCAGCAACCGTAGGGGCTTAGCAGGGTCGAAGCCTACTTGGGTCAAGGGCCTGATTCTGAAAGGAAGACTCAGCCCTGGTAGGAAAAACAACTAAGGAACAGAAGTGGGTTTTTAGTCAGTAAAAGTCTGACACACCCTCTAGCTTTTCCCAAGAGCGGGGATGTCATTAGATGATTTTCACACCGAAAAAAATTAATAAAACAAAATCGAAAAGCAAACAGATAAGTTTGAACTTTTCGATGTCAGTCAAAGCCTAAGTTCGTGCAACATATTTTGTGATTTAGTAGGCAAATAAATCTAACCCCAAAACAACCCTAATCTCTCTCTTTTATTATGTCTGATATTATTATAATCTAACTCGCCCATAACAAAGCAAAGGTGTAGATAATGCCTTGTTGCATTAAGTCCGCGTAACTTTACTTACTGTACATAAAGCTTAAATAAATAACAGCAGTTTCGTTTAGGTTTTCTAGTTAATAATTCCTTGTGTTAATTTCTTTTTCTATCTGGTAATGTATGTTCCTAACATTTATAATTCTGAGTTTCTTCAACCACTTACAATTTCTTAGAACCCTAAATTGATGTCAACAGCACTATCTTTTACAAAAACTTCTCGACTTTTTGCCATTCCAAGCTGCTACGACAAGCATAAAATATATACTTATTTCTTTTAAAAGAAACAATACAGACGCTCTATAAAGCATTTTGTTTTTAACTTATAACACTTAAAACCTAGCATAGAAAATGTAGGTGACGTTTTCGTAAAAAGAATTCTAGAAATGGGAGAAACTTCATTAATTTCAGTGTTACGCTTTCTAACAAAGCATTTTTTGTTGGGACGGGTTGCACCTTCATGCTAAACTTAATTAAAAAGTTGAAATTCTTTCAAGCTGGTTTGGGAAAAGCATTGCATTTTTCAGTGAATTATTAGGTACTTTAATACGCATTTATTAGTTTTTAACCTGATATATATAATACATATGTTTTTACACCATATGACAGTGATGTGTACCATGATCAGCCCAAAAAGAAGTAGAAAGATCATTTGGTTAAATACGCACCTACAGATAACTTCAAATCAGTTATAATATTTGTATTTTAAATAGGCTATTAATGCGATTAATTTACTAGTCACTCAGGCGAAGGCTAATTTTAATCACACTAGAAAAGTTTCTGGCGCTAAAAACTAAAAAAACTCTTGGCAAAGACTTAGTAGGAGTTTTACTCTATGTGGTTACACAGGTTTTTATTAAAAACATAGTTGAGATTGGCCTTCATTTTTTCGCCAGTTAAAAATGATGAGACCTTTTGTAAATACCTATTTATAACGAAGGATTTTTTTATTTACCAAAACCACAAACCTACCTACATTGATTTGTGATCTTCCACTCTTATCCTGATTACGTCACAATAACACTCACAAACTCTCTGTAAAGATTAATCACGTAAACTCCAGAGCGTATCTCTAACACAATATTGCAAAGTTTTTCGAGACACAAGGCAACTTCCTTAACTTCGGTTAACTTTCGGTGCAATCCGCCGGCAACCTGAATGTGTCACATGTGATATAGGTTGGTTGACACCACGACTTTTGAGACAGTTAGATAAGGCTTTACTGACAATCTGGGTTGTATAGGTATGTCTGCGTAACAAAGAGGAAGGGTAACTACTGATAATATTTTATTTTCAAACATTTTTTATTATTTTTCTATTTAGCTATTTAAATATGTGCAATTATTATTTTTATTTTCTCTATTAGTATCTATTTCATTTGAATTCGTTATTTTGTCTCATCATCATCATTCCAGCCGAAAGACGTCCACTGTTGGACATAGGCCTCTCCCAAGTGTTGTCACAATGAGCGGTCCTGTGCGTCTCGCATCCATCGCATTCCCGCAACCCTTACCAGGCCATCGGTCCACCTTACGTCTTCCGGCACGTGGTCGCCATTCCAGAACATTTCAGCCCCAACGGTCATCCGTTCTGCGAGCAATGTGCCTTGCCCATTGCCACTTGAGATTGGCGATTCTTCGTGTTAACACGGATAATTTTATCTATTTATTTTAATTAGGTATGCTTTATTTGTAAAATTAGAATAATGTAAATATTGAGCACGTACATTTTGATATTTAGATATTTTCAAGAATAAAGTGTGACTTCTATACGGCTTCCGTACCCAGTGACGTGTATTTACGTATGATGTATGTATACGAGTATTAACTTGTGACATTTGAAAAGTCAAAATAAAAGTTCTATTTAATTATACTACATCAACATTATAAGACATGTGCATAGAAAGAATTATTAAGTACACATTTTATTTTAGCGGTACGTAATTAAAGATTACATTATAATGTTTTTATTTCATACACCTAACTAGATTATTTGTCGTTATAGAGAAATAATTTAAAAAAAAAACTGGGCAAGTGCGAGTCGGACTCGCGCACTGAGGGTTCGCGATTTATGACGTATTAAAAAAAAACTACTTACTAGATCTCGTTCAAACCAATTTTCGGTGGAAGTCATCATATATTTTTTTTAGTTTTATCATTCTCTTATTTTAGAAGTTACGGGGCGGGGGGGGGGGACACATTTTACCACTTTGGAAGTGTCTCTCGCGCAAACTATTCAGTATATAAAAAAATGATATTAGAAACCTCAATATAATTTTTGAAGACCTATCCATAGATACCCCACACGTAGGGGTTTGATGAAAAACAAATTTTGAGTTTCAGTTCGAAGTATGGGGAACCCCCAAAATTTCTTGTTTTTTATATATTTTTTGTGAAAATTTTAATGCGGTTTACTGAATACATCTACTTACCAAGTTTCAACAGTATAGCTCTTATAGTTTCCGAAAAAAGTGACTGTGACATACGGACGGACAGATAGACACATGACGATGGGTTCCGTTTTTTGCCATTTGGCTACGCAACCCTAAAAATTATAAACTGAGCCTATGCTTGTTTACTGAACTCTGTCTAGAGTGAACTCTGTATCATTTAATCTGATGTATCCTAGGTAGAGTTGATCGACTTTTTCTCTATAAGGCCAAAAACAGAAGTTAGTAAAGTGAAATCGAAAAAAAAAGTTAAAATGCAGTTGTGATGAGCACGATCATTTAATTTGGTTCTATAATTATCTGGGTATACTTTATCTATAATAAGTATGTTTATCAATTATCTAGTACTATATGTCTAGACGGCGTTGTGCGATAGCTGTTGTGGAATATTATTATTATATAGGTTATCACATCTCAGATCACTGGGGTCCTGGGCCTCTGGAAGGCGTACGAAGAGTCGAAAGCAATTCGCAGAGGCCCCTTTGATGCTTTTAATGGAACGTAGTTTTATTATTATTATCTGCATAATTAGATGGTGACTTTCCCTGCGCACACCTGACTTTTGATCTCATGTAGTAAAATGAAGCTACATAATATCGTTATAACCTTTCAAAGGGTATATGCCAAAACTCCATACAGAACTGGGTCCAAAATGTTCATTCTGCTTTAACGTGTATCCTTTGACTCCGTTTATATTTGTAACCAGCATGTTAGGACAGAAGCCTTTACATTATAATGTTGAATGTTGTAGAATAAAAGGGTTTTAATGTTTAATAATATACTTCACTCAAATAATGTTACTTAAAATTTTTTAAACAAATGTAAAAAACAAAAATTACTAAGAAATGTTCTATAAAATGTTAATAATATATTTTAGGTTGAAATGTTGCGAGAGCTCAGTGTCAAACGTGCTGAACGTGACGATACAGTAAATAAATAGGCCTAAGTCCAATGTGGGGAGACTGAACGTACAAAGCTTTAAATCCTTTATTCTTTATTCTACACATAATTTTGAACAGACAATATAAATAGGACAGTTGATATACAAAGGTGAGCTTAACGCACAACTGGGTTCTCTTACAGCAAACTATGTGAATGAGAAAGAACTGTGGCTTTTGAGGAACTTTAAAAAACTAAAGCTATTGTAATTTTTCATCTGCATTGCATGCATTCGTTAAAAGTACACTGTCCGTCTTGTGATTTATAGCCATCAAAGTTGAGATTAACTTGGGGAGTGCAATATAGCAACGCCAATGCCTATTGAATATCAATGTGGCGAAACTTCCAGTACAGAAGTTACACAGCACATAAGACTTGGTTCATATTTCCGAGTTCCTAGTCTAACATTGTTGAATATCGGGAGTTTGAAATAGGACTTACTATTCTGAGATATCTGATCAGACTTCTGAAATGAACATCTCTCATCGCACTTCTAAGTTTAAAGCAAAGAAACTGCAACTAAAGATTTATAAATTATTTTAAAGTAAGTAAGCTTCTGATTTTTGAAGTATTTAGATCAAATAAACTTGCAAGGTTAGGATCACTATAAGTAATCATTTTATAATAAAAAATCTTAAAGCTACATTAGACCGACGCACACGTGTAACACCCCTGATTTGTACGTAGAACGACGTCGAGTTGTGTGGCATGGCGCGGATCAAGTGTGTGGAGACCGACGCGCCGAGATTGGCGTGTGTGGCACACGTGTGCGCAGTGAAGCTTAAGCGTTGTTTGCACTAAAAAAAATAATTATACTCTTATACCTGCCGGTTCCGTCCGGTCCGATAATAATAAGAGTAACTGGCGAAATACTGTAAGAGAGATTGATGTACATGTTATTTTTAAATTGTTTTCGTTTAGTTACTGCAAAGATACTGCTCCGCAGGTAGGTCTTGAGCGTACAGCAGCGAATGGCTATCTACCTCTTACATAAGAAAGTTTTACTATGGTACTTATTTTCGAAACTTTCTTCACTTTAGCTACGTTACTAAAGTGGATACTTAGTAGCTAAATAGCTATCGATGATTGTTGATTTTATTTACATTGTTCTCACATGTATAATAGTAGCGACAAGAAATATGTATGGTATTTCTTGCACATTCTTCTCCATAGACATCTATGCTTTAATTAGATCATTTTTCTGGCTGACTGACTTCTTGACAATTCAAAAGTGCCTGTAAATGGTTTCAACATCATCATCATCATTTCAGCCGATAGACGTCTACTGTTGGACATAGACCTCCCCCAAATGTCGTCACAATGAACGGTCCTGCGGTTCGCATCCATCGGATTTCCGCAACCTTCACCAGGTCATCGGTCCACCTTTTAGGAGGCCTTCCAACACTGCATCTTCCGGTACGCGGTCCAGAACCTTGTAAATGGTTTAGTTGAAGTAAATGCTTTGAAACTTGAGTATTAGCACTGTTTTTCTGAGCCGTGATATCAATGCATGATGCATCTATAGCTAATACGTCATTGCCTAAAACATAATAAAATAAGCTCTTTCCTACAGGTAACATAGATTTGATGACCTGTTAATTAATATAGACCTGGATGCTGTGCTTCTTATATATCCATGTCGAAACCCGGCTACTCCACGGCAACGTGAGAAATGGTGCCCGTCGACCACTGAAATACAAGTTTCGATTCTCTATGAAAATGGAATTGACGGTAAAAATAGTTTCTTGTCAGGTTTTATTAAAATTTTATTATGATTTCTTTTAAGTGTGTAAGATTTGATCAGCCCCCCTAGCCAAGTTACAACCGTTTCGTGTCGAATACCGTTCTCCAATCAGTAACGCCTCGGTGTCAGCAATTGTTGAAAAAGATAAGTTGGTAGCCATGTTGACGCGCCTGAGTCGGCCGCTCGTTCGACAATGTCGTTCTACAATAACAAAGGATGTAGCGTTGAACATTGTAGAAAAGATAACAATTCATTCTATCATTTTGAACGATGTGAACTAGGCTACGAATTATCTATTCGTTTGTTTTGATCACGTGACTTAACGTTGAGATGATTTCATTCCCGTACATTTGATTAGTTTTCGACTAGCGTTAATGGTTGCAGATTATCAACTTGGCTAGGGGTGCAGAAATGCGAACCATTATCCAACTATCAATTTAGGTTTATCCTGCAACCTTATTTCTTTTGTCCATACATGCTAATTAGGATGATCGGAAAAATTCATACCACCAATTGGCCGTCAGATCTTTTCCGTATACGTAACGTTTGACGTAGACATTACTGTATAACTAATGTCGCGTTTTGACAGGTGCCTGGACCTGACGCCTCAGTGCTACCACCTGGTGAACGTCATTGTAGAACACTCTCATAACGAAGAACACCTACTCGTATCTGGTCCGACTTGCAATGGCCCGGTTTTTTTTTATACGCAATCAAAACACGTCCCAAACCAAATAAGAGCTTAAAGTCAGGTCTCAAAACCCAGGTGTCAAACGCAAAAATCGTAAAAATGAACTCTGGCTGAAGTATAATCGACGCTGCATCTGTGACTGACTGGCTTTTACAAATGTTTAATGCTCAATGGCCCGACTTCCATGGCTGACCTCGTACCAGCTTTGTCAAAGCAAAATGGCACAAGATGAATTAGAAATAGAGTTACTTTTCGCTTTTGTGTTGCAGGTGAATTGGAAAGGCAGTGGGTATGTTCATAGCTTATGATTGCATGGCGTTTGAAGACTCATAAATAGTGGGATATCTAGGATTTGTCATCCATTACTAGTTTTTTTTTTGTGGGAAATAATGACATCTCGCGCTCTTGGGCGGAGCAGGAAAGTGTGTCAGACTTTTTTTATTATTGATAGGCTCGCGTTTGACCACTATCTTACCTCATGGTAAGCGATGATGTGGCCGACGATGGAGCTCGCTTGCCTAGATGTAACCTATTCAACCTTGACTTAAAGACCCCTAGGTCCCTGCCGGAGTCTGTGTTTCCTGATGGCTATTCCACTCCTTGTTTGTTGTACACTTTTAATGAAACTAAAAACCCACTCCTGTTCCTTCGTTGTCTTTCATACCAGGGCCGGTATTTTCTTTTAAGAAACAAACCCTTAATATTATAAAGACGAAAGTTTGCATGTATGTGTGTGTATGTTTTTTAGGTACTCCTTAATGCTTAATCGGCTTTTTGGATGAAATTTGGTACGCTGTAGACTATTCTGGAATATCACTTAGGATACTGTTTATTCGGAGTATGTTCCCTTGAGATAATATTCTACTTTCTTCTGGGCGAAGTTGCTGGTAGAAGTAATTTAGGAATAAAGGATTGTTCAATCGGTACCGATTCCGACTATTTTTTTATCCGCAAGCGCATTTTATTCGCAATTTAATAATTTTATTTTAGGATACAAAAAATATTTATATTTTGATATATTCTTGATAAATCTTGCTCACTTGTCACTAGCGTATTTGTATGTGCGTGTGTAGGTACCAATACTAATGCACTTCCAATGTAGGTCATCGATGCATATATTATTTGCCGACAAATATAATAAGTCATTTCTTAAAAAACTCATTAACTAAATGCATTTTAATAAAATATCAGTGGTTAAATTATGATTGTAACTTAATTTCTAGTAACTGGTTTTTTTTTTTTTAAGGTTGGATAATCATCCAATGATATCCCTCACTTTTGGGCAGGCGGGAGGGTATGTCAGGCTTTTACTGACTAAAAACCCACTCCTCTTCCTTCGTTGCCTTTCATACCAGGGCCGATTCTGCCTTTCAGCAGCAGACTCTTGGCCCCAGTAGGCTTTGACCCTGCTGGGCCTACAGTTTGCTGACATCTCCTTGACACGCGCGTGGAACAGTATGCGCCGTCGACGACATGGACTCGGTCCGGACGATTACCGGACGGTCGGACTGCAAGCTTCCCATTTCTCGCCGTACGCAAACTGGGGTGTATAACCCCAATTTAATTTCTATTCGAGCTCATCATCATTTCAGCCGAAAGACATCCACTGTTGGACATAAGCCACCACTAAGTATCGCCATAACGACCAGTCCTGTTTTTTTTTTTTTTAAGAGTGGTAATCATCCAATGACTTCTCTCGCTCTGGGAGCGGGAGGGCGTGTCAGACTTTTACTGATTAAAACCACACTTGTGTTCTTAAGTTGCCCTTTGCTTTCTAGGACTACGGGTTTCCTTTACAGAAATCCCCCGCGGTCCTGGCTAGTGAGTATCGGCCCTGCTGGGCCCTTACGGTTTGCTGACATCTCTTTGAGGAGCGCTTGCTAACGACCGGTCCTGTGCGTCTCGCAACCATCAGATTCCTGTGACCCCCGCCGGGTCATCGGTCTACCTTGTGGGAGGCCTTCCAACGCTGCGTGTTCCCGAACGTGGACTACTCCAGAATCTTTAATCCATCTGTTCTGCGCGCAATGTGCCCTGCCCACTGCCACTTAAGTTTGGCAATTCTTCGAGCTATGTCAGTTACAATTATTGTGTGGTGGGAAGTGTGTATTAATTATAATTACATAAATACAGACAATAATTTAGAGAGCAGTGGTGGCCGAGTGGTAACGGCCCCGACTTACGAGTTGTAGGTCGCGGGTTCAAACCCAGCCAGGCGCATTACTTTGTGTAATTTATTTCATCACCACTGCTCTCAAAACGGTGAAGGAAAACATCGTGAGGAAACCGGCATGTCCTAGAACCAAAAATTCAAAGACATGTGACATCCACCAACCCGCACTGGGCCCGCGTGGTGGATTACGGCCCATTCCCTCTCCTAGAGAGGAGGCCTGAGTCCCAACAGTGGGAACATTAAAAGGCCGACTATGCTATGCTATGCTACATAAATACATGTAACATGTTATATACAAGAACGATAAAGGAAGACGTGCACGGTTGTAGTCGAATTGACAACTTTCTTATTTTTAAAATCGGTTATTGATGATAAACGAAGTTCCACCGCAACAAAGTTTTTATTAAAAACACTGAGCGCAACGCTGAAACTAATTTTCTCAACTCAGTCGTATCCTCTATTTCTTCTGGCTTCGTAGATCTAACTTTAATAAAGGTTCGAGCGCCAATAGCTCGGTTCACTCTATTTACGTTTGACGCGACCGACGACTGCAAGACTGCTGTTTCAAAATACACTGCTTCATTACTTAGTTTTGTGTACAACATTTTCCTAGTTTCAATTACGATGTTTCTCCAGTTTTTAGGGTTCCGTATCTCAAAAGGAAAAACGTAACCCTTATGGCATCACTTTGTTGTCCGTCCGTCTGTCTGTCTGTCTATCAAGGCCCTTTATCACGGGAACGCGTGGAGGTATCGAGTTGAAAATAAAACTATATACTTCGGTATGCGGTTTCATAGAGCTGTGAAAAAATCAAATTTTTGAGCTAACGAAAAAAAAAAATACGGCCATTTATGTCGCAAAAAACGTATATTTCGACACTCTCAAATGAATTAAAATTTATAGGGTAGTTCTCGTTGAGCTAGAATCCTGAAATTAGATATGAAGCAAGGTCTCATAGCACAAGTGTAGGAATAAATCTGAAAACTGTAAAATTTAATTTTGTAGTTACATTACAAAAAAATACTTTTTTTTTTGCGATTCGGCAAAGTCTTTGTAACTCTATTCGACAATCGAATTGTTATCATAGGTATGTTTGTACGGAACCCTCAGTACGCGAGTCCGACTCGCACTTGCCCTGTTTTTGTAGTGAGAAATGGTTTTGATAAAGTTGGCTGGCTTTCTTAGTTGGAATGTTGGTTGGTGGGAGAGTTTGTTAATATTGTTAAAGTTCTATAAAAGATTTTCAACAAAATTATCTCGTGCTCCGTAACCCAATATTCAACCATTTAGTAACAACCGTTTCTTTCGCCTGAATTCGGAACAGGAACCTCCTGAACCTACCATGTCCGGTGAGGATCTGTGTTAAGCGGATGTTGAGGATGCCGTGGCACCTCTCCAACCACTCCTCAAAATGGGTACTTATCACCATGATTATGACGCCATAATCATGGCGATAAACCAGCCCAGCGCTGGGTTGTGACAGTCGCTATCACCATATACCACCAACGTCTTTGAGTAAAGGTGTCCTCCAGTTTATGCCAATTTTTCCGGTCTTTTGCCAGCCACCGAGACCTCGACACCGACTACCTACCAGCAACCGTAGGCGTGGGTTTGTGGACAACAAATAATGGCTAACTCGCCGTCTTCTTGTCCAAATATAATAACCAAGCCCGAGTCGTCGACGGCTCATAGTATTCCAGGGGCGTCGCAAAGAGATGTCAGCACACCGTAAGGGCCCAGCCAGCCCACGGGGGAATTTCTGAAAGATAACTCTTTCATATTCCGGTAGCTCCAATAATTAATAATAATATCCTAAAATTGACCGGTGGCTTGGGATCCCTATTTATATGATACCCTGAAATTGACTGGTGGCTTGATATTTTTTTTATTAAGAAGCTGATTTGAGAGCAGTGGTGGCCAAGTGGTAACAGCACCGATTTACGAGTTGTAGGTCGCGGGTTCAAACCCAGCTAGGCACATCGTGTAATTTATTTCATCACCTCAGCTCTCATAACGGTGAAAAAAAAAACATCGTGAGGAAACTGGCATGTCGTCCACCAATCAGCACTGGGCCCGCGTGGTGAAATACGGCCCATTCCCTCTCCTAGAGAAAAGAGGCCTGAGTCCCAGCAGTGGGAACATTAAAAGGCTGATTATGCTAAGGAGCTTTGTCACAATATTGACTATGTCTCTCCATCACAGCCAAATTTTGTTTTTTTTTGTTGTTTTAAATAGTTGATAGTTTGATACTATTCGTTTTCGTATATTTTTCTTTCGGAAATATGGAACATACAACAAGACATCAGCAAAACGAACTTGAAAATCTAATCAGAAAACCGTGCATGTGTGTTTGACCTAAAAAGTAAAGAAATTAAACACTCGTATCTTTTTACAACTCTAGTTAACGTTTTTATTACATACGTTAACTTAACCTAAACTGGTACAGTCTCACAAAATTGTGTAATGTCATTGCCGTAATTGTAATCTCTTATTTAGTTATATAAAAGTTTTAGACGACAACCATAATGAGATTATCCTTTCATAATTACACCAAGGGTTGAATAACTAAATGTTATTATGGCCAACAGTTATAGGCAAAGCTTCATAATAGCTACATTTTATTCGCATAATTCTTATTTAATTTTATTTTGAAAATGTTTTTCCTACACTGAAATGGAGTTTGACGATTCTGGCGTTTCTTCCGGTTATGTCGGTAACCTTGGTAGATATAATTGAATTATCGATAGGCTCGCGTTTGACCACTATCTCACCTGATGTTAAGCGATGATGTGGCTGATGATGGAGCACGCTTGCCTAGAAGTAATCTATTCACTTTTGTCTTAAAGACCCCCAGGTCGTAGTTATCAGTAAACATAGACTCCGGCAGGGAATTCCACTCCTTTGCTGTACCTACGCACAATTGCACAATGAATTTATTCCCAAAACGCTTTGTGCGTATGGTTAGTAAAAATGTGCTTCTCCAATCTACAATTCTTTAATTAAATAATTTATTAAATTTATAATGTGTTAAGTATAATGTGATTTTAAGTCGGATATTCCTTTTTTTAAATGATATATGCTAGTGCTTGACTGCGATTACACTTGATGATAAGCAGTGATGCAATCGTTGATGGTGAAGCGTACTATATAGTTTACTTGCTTTTGACCGCGGCTTCGCCCGCCTACATAAAATACAGCCTAAATCACTCGGAAATAAACCAGTTATCTATCAGACAAATTTAGAAACGGACCAGTACTTCCAGAGATTACTTCCTACAAACAAAACACGAACTTTACCTCTTTATAATATTAGTGTAGATTAGCACAAGATTAGATCCAGAAGGGTTGAAGTGCTCTGGTTTAGGGCCAGCCCCACAATAAGATAAGTGCAGATTAAGAGTGTGATACTTTAGGCTTTAAGAAACCTACATTAGAATCGGACGGGAAGACCGCAGCAGGCAAATTTTTCCAGTCCTCCGATGTACGCAGTACAAATGAAGAGACGAAATGCTTTGTTGAAACTGTAGAGGTGATAACAATATTTTCATGTTAAATGACTTTTTAGACTCTCATTATTTAAACACTGTGAACGTTTTGCATACACAGACCCTTCGTAAATGTTGTTGTATGTTACTGTTGACAATGTTTTATACATAAGTCGTTGGTATACGTATAATAAATAAAATTTCAAAATAAGATTATATATAAATCGTCGTAAACGTTAACCTTGATTTCACCTGATTGAAAGCAATGAATATGAGGAGGGATGAAACGCATGTTACTAAAAGAGTTATGAGTTTACATGTGGATGGTTGGAGAGGGAGAGGGAGACCAAAGAAAAGATGGATGGATTGTGTGAAGAGTGATATGAAAGAAAAGGAAGTTAGTGATAGTATGACGAGTGACAGGGCAGAATGGAAGAAGCAAACGTGTTGCGCCGACCCCAAATAACACGGGACAAGGGCAGGAAGATGATGATGAAAGCAATGAATATATTACGAATGTATCGAAAGAGGGAGCTTAGAAGGAAGAGTAAACACTCTTCCCTTGAAAGCTGATGTGTTGTAGGTTGACACGGACGTGGAGAGAGAGTTCCACATGAATCCTTTAAATGAATTCAACAGTTATTTACCACAAGTGTTCTAATCCAAAAACAGAATAACCTGTCGAAAATTGAATTTAAAATTCATAATTCACTCCAATACATTATACCTTTCTGGATAATCTGGGACTTTTCTCTTTCAAACAAATGTAGCCCCCACGTCAAACTTTAGAAATTTTATTCAATATCCAATAATTTATTCATCCTAGCATGAAGATTATTAAAAATCCCTTGACCGGTACAAGAGAACTTTAAATTTATTATGGTTGGAAGTTGATCGGGGTGCTTCAACCTAAGTTAAATGTGTTTGGGAGTCCTGCAAACTTTGTAAGAAAAAACTTTCTTTCATTTTAACTTTTATGTCAACATTAGGGTAGGACGGTAGCTTTTACTTGCTCAAAAAATATAAGAAGTGGCAGTGTGCCTTTTTAAGGTTTTTATAAATTTTGACGTAGCGTCACTGAAACCAAGTTAAAGATAAAAAGAGTTTTTTATACAACGGTTCTTTTTTGAACGAAAATTGCCTAGTCTACTATTTCTTTCTTGCCTGCCCGCTGCGCCTTGTACAGAAGCCACAGGGTCTTACTTTTTTTCCCCACAAAGACTAGAATCAAAATCAGCATATAATTATTTATCGTCGTTCGTACGAACAAAACAGAAACTAAAACTAAAATACATACGTACATACAATCTGCGGCCTTATCGCATTCAGCGATCTCCCGGGGTCGGCGCAACACGTTTTATTCTTCCATTCTGTCCTGTCATCCGTCACACTATCACTAACTCCCTTTTCTTTCATATCGCTCCTCACACAATCCATCCATCTTTTCTTTGGCTTCTCTCTCCCTCTTTATCCATCTACATGTATACTCAGAACTCAGAACATGGGTTTCATCCCTTTTCTCACAGGACCATACCAACATTGACCTGTATGTATTTGATTTACCAAATAACAAAACGTTGTTTTGTCCTAACAAAACTGATTTACATTCGTATTCTCATAGTACAGTTCAGTTTAAAACCAGCGTCAGGTAACTGCTTCATAGTGGTCTGACAACTGGACCTATTTGGCGTAGCCGTCATACCCACAATGTTATCCTTTTTAGGTTTCTATATAATTGTTACTTCGTTGAATGTATCTGTGTGACAAATCAGCATGTTTTTCTCATAATCATCATAATTTCAGCCGAAAGACGTCCACTGTTGGACTTAGGCCTCCTCTAGTATCGCCACAATGAACGGTAGTGTGCGTCTTGCATTCATCGATTTCCTGTAACCTTTACCAGGTCTTCGGTTCGCCTTGTATGAGGCCTTCCAACGCTGCGTCCTCCGGTACGCGGTCGCCACTCCAAAACCTTTCGGCCCTAACGGCCATTTGTTTTACGAGCAATGTGCCCTGCCCATTGTCACTTAAGTATGGCTATTCCTAATTTTTTTAGTCAAAGAAAATAAAATAGAAACACAAATAAATGTTTCTACTTCCAAATAAAAGCAACATTCATTCGACTGGTCGCTCCAAGGTATTTCCATAGCGTGTTTAATAGGAATTCAATAAGATTCGTCGGTATCGTGCCATTTTCCCTAATCGGTACATTTCGCCCACCTCAATGAATCGATTCGACATCATCCGATTTGATTCTCGTTGGCTTGATCTAAAATAGATGTTCAATTATTGAATAATTTTGCCGCTTGGATTGCTCACGATGTTGAAGGAGAATACGAAGTTGTATTGAATAATTGAAAAAAGAATTGAGGTGCGCTAGTTTATTAAGAGCCTATTCACTGTAGCCTTGAAGACACCTAAATTATAGTTGGACGGGAAGACCGCAGGAGGTAAATTGTTTTTCCATGTACGCGGTATAAACGACGAAGTGAAACGCTTAGCTGACCTAGGTATTTGATATCTATTTAAACTTAACACCCCCACGCGTTCTTGAGAATAACAGTCTTGGCAAACCGTGAGACGGACAGGAAAGTGATCCCTTTTTGGCAGACTGAACAAAAAGGAATAAGTAAACTTAAGCGACTGTTATAAATAGGTAATACTGTTATAATACGAGTATGTAGGTATAAAATAACCAAGCAAAATAATACACTTTTGAATAATACACCACTACCATAATATATGTACAATCAATCGGTGACACACAATAAAGCCCACTTTGATAACGAATTTAGCTCTAAGCTAAACCAATTTTAAATCTATAACATCAATTAGTCATAGTCATAGTCGGCCTTACAATGTTCCCACTGTTGGGACTCAGCCCTTCTCTGTAGGAGAGGGAATGGGACGTAATCCACCACACGGGCACAGTGCGGGTTGATGGATGTCACATGTCTTCGAATTTTTGGTTCTAGGACATGCCGGTTTTGAGAGCAGTGGTGATGAAATAAATTACGCAAAGTAATGCACCTGGCTGGGTTTGAAACCGCAACCTACAACTCATAAGTTGGGGGCGTTACCACTCGGCCACCACTGCTCTCCCCACCACACCACCCACCAACATCAATTGTTTGACGAAAACTGAATTAAAATTATCTTTAAAATATGGTTAGTAAGTTTAATAATTACTTCTCATTAAACTTACTCGAAAATTTGCTCATGCGCTACCGTTTTTAGGTACGAAATTTACTGTTTTTTGCACTAGTGCGGAAAAGTGCGTGAGCTCACCCCCCGCCTCAATTTACTGTATTTATCGTATCGGGTTGGGCATTAAGCGACCCCTTCAAGTCAACTCCATCATCGTCATCATCATTTCAGCCGAAAAATGTCCACTGTTGGACATAGACCTCCCTCAAGCGTTGTCTCAACGAGTGATCCTGTGATCTCGTATCCATCGGATTCCCGCAATCCTCACCAGGTCATCGGTCAGTCTGAGGGGAGGGGAGGCCTTCCAACGGTGTATCTCCCGGTACGTGGTCGCCACATCAGAACCTTTCATCCTCATCGAACATCTGTTCTGCGTGCAATATGCCCTGCCCATTGCCGCTTAAGTTTGGTGATTCTTTGAGCTATGCCGGTAACTTTGGTTCTCCTGCGGATATCGTCATTTCTGTTGTGATCACGCAAGGAAACTCCGAGTATAACCCTTTCTATTGCCTTTTGGGTGACTTTAAGTCTTCTTATGAGGCCCATTGTAAGCGAACACGTTTCGGAGCCATATGTTATCTGTTATTGGCAACACGCCCTGGTTATAGACTTTTGTCTTTAGACACTGTGGTATATTGGACGAGAAGATAACGCGCAGCTTCCCGAACGCTGCCCAACCGAGTCGGATTCGACAATTGGCTTCTTTCTCGAAGTTAGACCTACCCAACTGGACAGTCTGTCCCAGGTAAATGTAGTCGTCCATAACTTCGAGAGAAGAGTAACCGATCTTGATAGGAGTGGGTGCTACATGGTTGTTAACCGATTTGACAAATATGACTCTGTCATCGTCAGTCTTCAGTTTCGTGAGCGTCAACCCCCGTTTATTTATCTTTATCTTCGTACTTACGAAGATAAATGAACACAGAAAACAGAAACAAAAACAACATCATCATGAATACAGTGTATTGAAAATTATCTTTTGATTCACGTGGAAACTTGTCACTGTTATGGAGCCGAATGCTCCATAACGCCCTCGCCTGCGGCTCATGTGAATTCCGCCTCAGACGCAATGAAAAATTTTCTCTAATGGTATCAAAATGTAGGTACTACTGTTGTGGGTCCATGTAATCAAATATTTTAGGATTCTATAATCTGTGGCAGTGGTGTTCTATATTTAAAAAGTACCCAAGCCGAGTGAGTGCTTTGTGAATTGGAACACTTTAAATAATTCCGAGCAAAACCAGTGTTTCAGATTTATACCAAAGCTGCATATCGAGTGATACTAGTGATTGGAATAATTTGGTTACTGCCATGAATCGATTTCAAACGTCATGCGATTTGGATCTCGTGGGCTTGATCTGAAATAGATTGATGTTCAATTATTGGAACTTTTTATCGTTCTACTGCTATTTTTTCGACGAAATTTGTAGGCTAAATTATATTGTATGAAAACTGTTCTCGTGGGTGACTTGAATATTTTCTATAATAATATTTTACTTATGACATTTCAATTTTGTTCGACAAATTGATTTATATTCAATTTTCTTCTAATAAAATAGATCTATGTATATTAATGCGGATGGAGATGAATATGCTCGGAGCTTCCTAGCGTGATCAAATTAGGAATGAAGATTTCCACAGGAGAACCAAAAGTTTATATCGACTTAACCCGAAGAATCGCCAAACTTAATATGTAGTTTTTGGGTAACGGGAAATACCCTATGAATTTTGATTTCTTTGAAAGTGTCGTCGTTTTTTGCGACATACACGACCGTATCTTGTTTTTTCGTTACTTTAGAAGTTTGATTTTTCGCAGCTTCAAGGGATTGCAAACCTAAATATATGGTTTTAATTTCAACTCGATACCTCCACACGTTCCTGAGATAAAAGGTCTTGACAGACAGACAGACGGACGGACACCAAAGTGATCCTATAAGGGTTCCGCTTTTTCCTTTTGAGGTACGGAACCCTAAAAAGAATACATTTATAAACTTTTTTTTTTACGTAAATAACATTTCTAAGAGGTACAGAAAAAATAATGTACCTAACTAATATATTAATTTGATTATTCCTTTACATACACACAGCTTACTAACCAACGTAGAATGTGACAGGCAGTAGAATCCCCTGCCGTTTTCAATTCATTAAGAAAATGTATATTTTCCTTGATAGTAAGTACGCTACCAACTTTTCCGTAGTTTTCTTTGAGGTCGTTGAATTAATGTGCTCCTCACTTTTAATAAATACTGCTTCTTTTTTCGGTCGCTGCGAAGGCCAGACGGTCAGTAAAAATGATGAAAGTAGAAGTCGGCATTCAAAGGAGTGTAATTAAGTGCAATGTCACCGTCTTGCTAGTTCCTGGGGTAAGCTGAGTTTGAGAAAGTAATAGAAGGGCATTTTTGGGGTTCCATAACGAAATATGGAAACGAGATACTAACTGACGTAGTCATAGTGTCTTCTTTCCACCATTTGGGTTGTCTGTCAATACATCTGGCTGCCAAAGCGCTGTACCTTTATTTTTCTGTCTAGACCTGGCCAAAATTGGGTCCAGTGTTACTATCGTTCTAATTATTTTGGTCCAAGTGTGTCTTTTTAGTTCTAAATTAAAATTCGAAAACATGTGACATTCACCAACCGCACTGGGTCCGCGTTCCCTCTCCTAGAGAGGAGGCCTGAGTCCCAGCAGTGGAAACATTAAAAGGCTGATTATGCTATGCTATTATGTTATGTCTTTTTAGGGTTCCGTAGGCAAATGGCAAAAAACGGAACCCTTATGGATTCGTCATATCTGTCTGTCTGTCCGTCCGTATGTCACAGCCATTTTTTTTCTGAAACTATAAGAACTATACTGTTGAAACTTGGTAAGTAGATGTAATCTGTGAACGGCATTAAGATTTTCACAGACAGACAGAGCTACGGCGGGATCTCATGGTGAAGTGGAAACAGCGACTGTCGCAACCCAGTGTTGCGTGGCTGTAAAGACCTCACGGCGTCCTCACCTTCCGCATGACGCAAGTCCTCACCGGACATGGTAAGTTTGGGAGGTTCCTGCACCGGATTCGTGCGGAAGAATCGTCCGGGTGTCGCCACTGTGTGGACCACCCTTAGGACACGGTGGAGCACACAGTGGAGCACACGGTGGAGGTGTGCCCCGCTTGGGCAGAGCAACGCTGTGTCCTCGTGAGGGCAATCGGCGACGGCGACCTCTCACGCTGGGCCTTGGTACAGACCATGGTCTGGAGCGAGGAGGAGTGGTAGGCGGTCGCCTCCGTCTGCGAAGCAGTAATGCTAGCAAAAGAGGTGGCCGATCGCGTGAGCCAACGGTCCTCACGCCTCAACCGCCACCGGGATTCCGAACCCGATTTCCGGCCACCGTAGGCGCGAGCTTGCGGACGGCGAACAATGGGTAGCTCGCCGTCCGACCGTCTGGTAACCGTCCGGACCGAGCCCAAGTCGTCGTAGCATTACTGCTTTGTAGAAGGAGGCATAATTATGGCGTGCCCAAGTCAATAATAAAAAATAAAAATAAAAAGTCAGTAAAAGTCTGATACTATCTTCCGCTCCACCCAAGAGCGAGATTTGTCATTAGATGATTTTCCCACCTAAAAAAAAACACCTATAAACTTAAAATTTGACAGGCAGGTTTCTTATAGGGTGTAAATATCCGCTAAGAACGGATTTCACGAAACTCCACCTCTAAGGGGGTAAAACGGGGGTTGGAAGTTTGTATGGAGAAACCAACTTTCACGCGGGCGAAGCCGCTGGAGAAGCTAGTGTTTTTACATATTGGTATTTATTAGTATGTAAGTATATTTTTATATATATAAGACTAGGTTTATATTGTATAATGGATCCTGTTCTTGAATGTGATCTCTCTTGTGACTCAAAGTGTTCCTGGGAGAAAACTCATTGTTGAGTTACGCTCGCCTTTGTACATAAATTATCAAACTACTGTGTTTTATACTAAGAGTTTTGTATACAATAAAGAATTAAATTTGCCTGATGCGGCTACAATGAATAGGCTCTTAATAAACTAGTGCGCTTCAACATCGATGATTGCATCACTGCTTACCATCAGGTGGGATCGCAGCCAAGCACTGGTTTATACCAATACCAAAAAAAACATTAGTTTAACTTGTTACGATCTATTTTGCTTCCAAAGTTAGAACTTTAATAATACCCACGAAACTTTTTCTTAGTCTCAATAATGACTCATTCAAAAGGTGACTGCTGTAAGAAAACATGGAATTACAAAAATTAATTACATAGTCAAACGTACCCATTTGGCGGGCAAGTTTAAACGAAATTGTGCTACCTTTAATAACAGTATTTTTAGTGTCTGTAAACACGCAATGTGTAACTCAAATTTTCGGTAAATTTTCGGTATTGTAGTGTATTATAAAATATAGTTTTATCGATTTAATGCTAGCATGAATCGGCCCTGACACTACGAGACGTGGCTGCTGCAGATCTTCAAGAAGATAGTGGGATGACAAATGAAACTAAGCAGATACTGCAGCCCACACACTACCCATATACTACTACTAGTTACTATACTACTGCTACTTATTGACTAATTAAATAAAAATCTGGCACTTCCTCCCACTCTCTTTTCAGAAACTCCCCGTGGCCCTAGCTGGCATCGACAATACAGGGCCCCTGCGACTTTGCTGACATCTCTTTTAGGCACGCGTGGAGCATTACGCATTGTATTCCTGCCAGGGCTCTATGAGAGTCACCGTTACTTTCGCAAAGGGCACTCAGGTGAGTTTTAGTCAAGAAAAGTCTGACTTCTGAGTCATCATTTAACTCTCGCTCCACTCAGAGCGGAAGAAATTATTTGATGATTTCCACGTAAAACAATAGATGACTTTCTTAAAATTTGGAAAAAAGAAAGGACAAATCATGATCGGAAATCTTTTGCTTAACAATGGGACAATACGGGCTAGTAATAATAAAATAGTGATAATAGACCTGGCTGAG
Organism: Mythimna pallens; assembly: GCA_961205895.1. Lineage (NCBI taxonomy): Eukaryota > Metazoa > Arthropoda > Insecta > Lepidoptera > Noctuidae > Mythimna > Mythimna pallens. The sequence continues at coordinate 21,894,485 of OY540828.1, read as the reverse complement.
CACAGTTCACTGTAATTCACTATGCTGCGAGATGGTTCAAAAGAGTCGCCTCGGCCCTGGCAGATACTAAAGAAAGATGGGCAGGTTTTAATTAATAATGCTGCGAGATTGTTCAAGAAAGTCACCTCGGCCCTAACAGAACACTAAAGAAAGACAGGCAGGTTTTAATTCACTATGCTGCGAGATTGTTCAAGAAAGTCACCTCGGCCCTAACAGATAACTAAAGAAAGACGGGCAGGTTTTAATTCACTATGCTGCGAGATTGTCCAAAAGAGTCACCTCGTCCCTGGCAGATACTAAAGAAAGACGGGCAGGTTTTAATTCACTATGCTGCGAGATGGTTTAAAAGAGTCACCTCAGCCCTGGCAGATAACTAAAGAAAGACGGGCAGGTTTTAATTCACCATGCTGCGAGATGGTTTAAAAGAGCCGCCTCGGCCCTGGCAAATAACTAAAGAAAGACGGGCAGGTTTTAATTCACCATGCTGCGAGATGGTTTAAAAGAGCCGCCTCGGCCCTGGCAAATAACTAAAGAAAGACGGGCAGGTTTTAATTCACCATGCTGCGAGATGGTTTAAAAGAGCCGCCTCGGCCCTGGCAAATAACTAAAGAAAGACGGGCAGGTTTTAATTCACCATGCTGCGAGATGGTTTAAAAGAGCCGCCTCGGCCCTGGCAAATAACTAAAGAAAGACGGGCAGGTTTTAATTCACTATGGTGCGAGATTGTTCAAAAGAGTCGCCTCGGCCCTGGCAGATAACTAAAGAAAGACGGGCTTGGTTTTAATTCACTATGCTGCGAGATGGTTTAAAAGAGTCACCTCAGCCCTGGTAGATAACTAAAGAAAGACGGGCAGGTTTTAATTCACCATGCTGCGAGATGGTTTAAAAGAGCCGCCTCGGCCCTGGCAAATAACTAAAGAAAGACGGGCAGGTTTTAATCATTAAACGTCTGACATTTTTTCTTGCTCCACACAGAGCGGGACAATTTAAGTGATCATTTTCCACCAGGAAAAAGCTTAGTTCATTAAAAAAATATTATCAATATTGTAAGTCTATTAAAAATTTAAAGTAATATAATTATGTATCTTTAAATAGCATAAGTCACATCAAGTCTGTATTCTCCGAAGGTGAGGCGAGTATAGTAAGTAGCCATTGGTCAGTCGACTAGACTACCACAACTAATGGATGTTTTTTATTGTTTTGCTTTATATTAGAAGGTATACTAAGTTTATTTTTAATATCTTTAGTTTTCAGCAAAAACCCATCGAAAACAAACTTATTTCTTTTACAGTCATCAAAAATTACTTGGTGGAAGACTTACCGCGGAACCCTTATTAGGAGAGTCCGACTCGCTTTTTGCTGAATTGTGATTACACGAAAGTAAAAAAAGTACCTATCAAAAGTTTTAAAAGTAGATTTTTTTAAATGAAATTATTGTACGAATACGGATCGTTTGTTGATTTATATTGTGAAACTGTATGATATCAAGTATCTCTGTTAGTATCTTATTAATTGAGCTTACGAGCATACACGGCCAAGAATAGGTATTTTATATTATCATTCATTCGGCTTTCAACAATTTTTATAATAAAAACTTCTGTATTAAAAGTATTTCGAATTTTCTATATTCAAAAGATTCACAAAAGTTATGTGTATTAAATAAACATAAACTTTTCAAACATAAAATTGAATTCAGGTAAGAAATTTGATATTTTTAAATTAAGATTTTTGTAATATGATAGGTTAACTTTTCGTGTGACTTGAAATAGTATTATAAAAAAAAAAATAACTTTAAAAAAAAATTGCCTCATACTAAAAATTAGTCCTGTGTCGTGGGTACGTTTACAAATATGTGAACACTCATACACAAAATACCCGTTTATAATTATTAATTCTGTATCTCAGGCCATCTTCGGTACTTCAAAACCTCACAATGGAGTCGTTTTAACCATACCAAACTAAAAATTGCAGCACTAAAAGGTTCTGCAATTTAGGTAATTAAGTAGGATTAAGTGGGAATCACCCAATGGGTTCTCCGGCTCTAGGGCGGAGCGAGAGACTTTTACTCAGTAAAACCCCTGATATGTTCCTTCAAAAACCCGGGGTGTTTTCCTTTCAGAAGCGAACCCTTGACCTAGGTAGGTACATCTCCTTGAGGCGCGCGTGGAAAACTACACGTCGTCAACGATTTGGGGTTGGTCCCGACGGTTTTTTTTTTTTTTTTTTTTTTTTTTTTTTTCGGTAGGAGTGGGAAATCCTCATGGACGCCCAAGCTGCCTCACAGACGAGCCAGTCTGGGCAGTGTCAGACTCCTACTGACTAAAACCGCACTCCTACCTTACATTTAAACCACGGACGTGACGTCCGTGCCCTTGTTTGGTAATTCTACATTGTTTGCTTCTGGGCAACTCCACGTGCAAGTGGCGTCACTCCAGAGCACCTTTCAGCGATCATCACAATAAAAGCCGTCAGAATTTCAGGGTTTAGAGGCCACCAGCCCGAAGCGATACCCAAGCGACAACGACCCACATACGCATCAAAAATCAGGAATCTCCCAACCTTCAACACACATACAACTCATCGCCGCCCGTAATGCCGCACCAAACAAATGGCCCCTCAACCCCAACAACTATACTTAAAACTAATACTTAATAGGTACAATTAATAATATATAATTATATAATATAACAATAAATACCCTCTAGTTTATAATACATATTATCGATAACTATAACTACTATATTATGCTGTAATTTCTTTTTTATTTTATTTTATTTTTTTTTTTTTTTTTTTCTTCTTCTTTTTCTTTTCTTTTTTTTTTTTTTTTTTCTTCTTTTTTTTTTTTTTTTTTCTTTTGAACCTGATGATACTTGTTACGTCCTTAAATTTAAGTGATACCATGATAAAAATTGACTTATTAGTACTCTCTCCTCAGTCGCGGATTATCCACCTCGTTATTCCCCCGTTTTACCCAAACGGCCCCGAGCAAATACCCGCGTCGTCCAAGGCGCCATCAACTCGTCATTGCGTTAATAAACGGATCAGTGCCTCGACGACTGTTCTGTCCCGATGCCGCATGGCGTTCTTCATGTTGGTGTTGATGATGTCCCTGCTCGACGCTTCCTGTGCCCTCCTCACAAACCGTCCAATTGCGTCATCAGCGTTGTCGGCGTAGTACACGCAGTGGGCAGTATGTCTGGAGACTGCCACTACTGCGTGGGGGACGCTGCTGTGAATCCGGATGTTTATGGATTTTGTCTTCAAGATGATGACCGACTCGCTGCTAAGACCCTGGGCTTCGTGTATAGTTAGGACGCATGATCCAGCGCCAGCCCCATATCCCTGGTCAATGAGGGTCTTCTTCTCCTCCTGTGTGTGGACCAGGAAGAGCGTGTTGGGAAGTGTGCTGGAAATTTGCGCGCCCGTGAACCTCCTCAGCTGTAGTGAGTGGACCCGGTTTCTTGACGAGTATATGCCGGGGTACACCTCCCCCAGGGCATACGCGACCTCCATCGGATTCCGGTGTGTGCAGGACAGCTCGTGGCTGATGGTGACCACTAAGTCCGGACGGGCGTAGCTAATGGGGAAAAGATTTTCCCTGTCCAGATAGGGCAGTTGATTAATATCTCCGATAAGGACGGCGCCACTAGCGCCCGACAACTGGACTGCCATTACGATGGCCCCGAAATGGTTCATAAGAGCCTCATCAACGAGAATGCGATTGCATTTTTGTGACTCTTTGCAACCGTTCGATAGAATTGAAGCCATCGTGCGCACCTTGGTTCTGTTGTCGTCGCCGATTTTGTGCGCTAACTTTTGCCGCAGGTCTTTCGCGGCCTCAGTTGTCGTAGTGACTATGACGTCGTTGTCCTTATCGAAGTTATTGATCACCCAAGTGGTCTTGCCACACCCCGGAACACCATTGACCCAACTGATGTCCGGCAAGGCCCAGCCTCCGGCCTGATCTATAGTCCTCGAGATTGCTTCCGCCTGTTCGAGGATCTTATTATCCAGCATAATTTTGGTGCACCGAGCTACTACCACAAATGGGTCGCCTTCGGGTGTCGCGAAAGTAATACGGCCAGTCCGCGACGTTGCCGACTCATCTAACGGTATAAACCCACACGTGGCACTATATGCAGCCATATATTGACCAGTCATTTCTCCCTTGATGACTTGGGAGGTGGCATTATTATATATGGCTGCCGCAGCCTTCTCTAGTCTCTCCTGAAGCAACCCTTCAGTCTCTAGCTGGTATGACTGCATGATTTTCTGGCAAGTCATGAGACCAACAGCATTGATTCCTTTTGTGATCGCTTGAAACTCGAGAAAGGCATTCGCCACGTGGTCGCCTGGCTTGGTTACCGTCCTGAGTTCCGGCGGGCTGACCTGCCCCCTGTCAGCTCTCGTAGGTGTTGGGCGCTTCTGTTTCGGTGGTTCTGGGATAAACCTGATGAACTCCTGTACTGCATCTATCTGTCTGATATGACGGGGCCTGGCACCAAATCCCAGCCGCCTGCTTAGAAAGTTAGAGACCGATTTCCATCGATCCATGGTATCAATCTTCATCTCCAAACTACGGCTGATTTTTCCTTCCGAAGCGGCCCTCTCGGCTGCTATCTTCTGCTGTAGTTTCTCTGATCCGCAAGGTGTTGCTGGGACCGACCCAGAGGATGTTCGTTGTACAGTCTCTGCTGTTTCCGGTACGGCACACTTTTGGTGGGGTCTAAGAAAACTGAGGTCTTCCCCCCTGTCCTCATACACCACCAACTCGTGATCTTTAGAAGCTTTAATGCAACCGTATCGATCAGCAACCTCACCCCTGTCGTAAACAATCACCATTGCATCCACGCTGATGATTCGGGGGCGCGTACTCATGGTCCGGTCTATCTCTGCGATTTCGGTGAGGAACGAGCATACTTGGGCAAACGGAGTTGCCTCATGCCACTCGAAAAGTGCGATTGTTTTATTTTGCGATCGCACAACACGGTATTGGTGTTCGGCAATCTTTGCAACGGGTAACGCATTGAACTTTGTGCGTTTTATGCTCGTTTTGGAGGTGCTCCCGTTGATCAAAGCAGCCAGTCCCGGTGATATATTGACGCTATTACCCCTCTCCGAGCGGCAGAAGCTTAGGCCGAGTCTCTCGTTATCTCTGTTCATAAAGAGGGCCACGCCACGTAGTCTGATGCCTGGTTTCCCATCCTCCCCGGATTCCAAGAATCCACATAATGGCAAAATACTTGGGGTGATCGTCCGCCGGGAGCTGCTGTCAGTGGATGTGGTAGTGGTGACGTTTGGGCTCCTCTCCGTCAAGTGTATCGGTATTTGTGTAAGGGTCTGCGTAGGTGTTTGCGCGAGAGTTGATGTTTGCCTGAGTGTAGGTGTTTGCGTGGGAGTTAGTGTTTGCGTGAGTGTTGGTGTAGGTGTTTGACTGTGAGCTTGTGCGCGTGTAGAGTATTGTGTAGAGCCATTTGCCTTCGCTACGACTCGCATGACCCTGCTCGCGAACGCTAGGAATGGTGTTCTAGTGGCCCTAGTCTCCATTATAGATTGCAAAGTGGACGGGGTAACTGACAACTGGATTTCAGTTTCAAGGTCTATTCTTTCACGTTCAAACCGTGGGCATTCGGTAAGCACGTGCCATACCGTCTCGTCACAGTTGGGATCACAGACACAAGAGGGACTGTCCTTAAGGTGAAAGCGGTGGAGGTAAGCCCCGAATCCACCGTGGCCGGTCAAGATTTGAACATGGGTAGGTGTTAGTACCATATCTTTGAGGATCTTCCTTGCTTTTTGAACAGTAGGGAAGAATACTTTAGTGACTGAGCCCGTACTGGAAGTCTCGTAGCGCCGCTGCCATTTGTTAACAGTTTCCTCCCGTATCTGCTTCTTGACGAACGATATTGGCACCTTATCGTAGTCGGGGGCTGTCTTTTTAGTGAGTGCAGCTTTTTTGGCCAGCTCGTCCGCTCTTTCATTACCGGGAGTACCAACGTGTGCCCTTAACCAAAACAGCCTCACATCTCTACCATCTTCTCGGATTTCACGCACCAGCCTCTTTATACCGAGTGCCAAAGGGTGAGTGACGGATGGGCTCTTCATCAGATCGAGCGACGATCTTGAATCGCTCAATATGTTGACACAGGTCATCCTAGACGTTCTCACTAATTTGACTGCTCGATACAGAGCGTACAGTTCCGACTGAAAGACGGTGTTGTGGCGTTCCAGTCGAAAGGTAGAGTACTTGGTCTCCCTGCCTTCATTCCACCATGTAAGAGCAGCTCCAACTTTACCCTGGATTTTGCTACCATCAGTATATATTTGAGGTCCGGTTACTTGGCGGTCATTCAGGGTTTCGCGGTCCAAGTTCTCTAGGCACTCGTATTCTGTTATGATAAGTTGCGATGGATGGGGTATCTGCAGAGGACTCACTTTGCGCTCGACCTCTCTACCCGGTGGCAGGTACTCCTCGGTATGACCTTTTTTGATCTTAAAGAGGGTGGCAGCCTCCATCACTCGGAGGTCAAGGGGCAATTGGCCTGACAGAATCAGCGCTGATGTCAAAGACACCGTGCGATACGCTTTGCAGATCTTCAGCGCAAAGCCTCTCTGCAGTGTATCTAGCTGTTTCCTGATCATCAATTTTTCAGCTGCCGGAGCCCATGCGCTTGCCGCATAAAGCACGATTGGCTCTATCACCGACACGTATATAGTCCTTATTATCTCGCTATTTAGACCCCATGTCACCTTTGCTGCACGCGCTAATTGTTTGTAAATGTCGGCAGCCTTCTTGCAAGTTGCTGTGACGTGTGCATTAAAAGTGAGTTTACGGTCTATGGTGAGTCCCAGTAGTTTGATCTTCTCGACTAGATTCAGCCTTGTTCCAGACATGTGTATTACTGGGGTATCGTACTTAATCCGCTTCGTTATTACCATTGCATTGGTTTTATGAGCGGCGAAACGTAGCTTATTCTGTACACCCCATTCCGAGATAGCTTGCAGCGTGCTTTCGGCTGTCTGTTGCAAAGAATCGATCTCATGGGACGAGAAAACAAGAACCACGTCGTCCGCGAATGCCTGACAATATACCCCCAAAGCTGACAGCATTTCCAGGAGCGAGTCCAGGATGAGGTTCCAAAACGTCGGACCGGCTATAGAGCCCTGAACGCAACCTTTTGTGGTACCCTTCTCACTAGAAGCTCTGGCGTAGTTTAGCCTGATGTACCGGTCCTCCAAGTACGAGGTTACTAGAGCGTACAAATTTTTGGGACATTTTTTGCGCAGCATCTGTAATTTCAGAGCAGGCCACCAAGCGTTGTCGAAAGCCCCCTCTATATCGAGGGAAACTAAAAGCACTATCTTTTTATCCTTGATTTCGGTTCGGATGTGCTCCATCAAGACATAGAGGGCGTCCTCGGTTCCTCGCTGCGGCATGAATCCGTACTGGTTTGAGTTGAGCATAGGGAGGAAATTATGTTGCAGTCGGCCAACGACGAGTTTTTCGATAATCTTTCCCAGCACCGAGAGCAGTCCTATTGGTCTGTATGACTTGGGGTGGGTGTAGTCATCCTTTCCCGGCTTACGTAGTATACACACGTGTGCTACTTTCCACTGCTTTGGGAAATATGACAAACAGAGACATTTGTTTGCCAATGCTAGGAACACCTCCCTGTTGCAGTTAATCGCAGCTGTGCAAATATCGGCCGTCAGACCATCAGGTCCTGGAGCTTTTTTCGGGTTTTGTGCCTGAAGGACCATTTCCAGCTCTGCTGGTGTAAATGGTGGGTCGTCCACCGAGAGACTCTCAGTTTCGATCTGATTCGTTTCCTCCGTAAGTCTCCGGACCGATCTGTGGTGTTGTTGTTCTGCATCTTCTGAGTCATCAGGATAAAACGTTTTTGCCAGAAGTTCCGCTGATTGTTCTGGGCTTAAAGTGTCGCCGGCGGCGTTCCTCAGGAGCGTGTCTTCATGTCTTCTGGCTGTTTTGCGCAGGACTCTGTAAATGCCGTCCCACATGCTCTCTCGATCTTGTGTTGAGCAGAACTGCTTCCAGCTCTCTGTTGCTGCCTCCTTTGCTTGGATCGTATAATTCTGTTTGGCCTGTACGTACTCGCTGATTGTAAACTCCCTACGACTAGGAGCCGCGTTTCGGATTCTCCTCTTTTTTGTCAAGACCTCTCGCTTTAGTTGTTCTAGAACAGGTGACCACCATGGGGGTTTGGTATCGGACTTCCTTACTCCAATCTTTGGGATTGACCGTTTGCCTGATCGGTGTATTAGGTCGACATAAGTAGTCACCAGCGCCTCCAATTCCTCCGGGCTTGTAACTTCCTTCAACCTGGCGGGTGTGATGTTGTGTTTGGACAGGTTTGTCGTGAAGTGTGTCCTGAAATCTGACCATTTCGCCTTTTTGGTGTTATAGATCCGCGTTGAAATAGGTTTCAACGGCACCAAGGCTTTTTCTAGGCGAAATGATAATGTTATCGCGTTGTGGTCGGAAGTCGTTAAATTTCTATCTACACGCCAATCCTCGATTCTTTCTAATATTGACACACTGCAGGCAGTTACGTCCACGATGCTCTTATATAACCTGTCGCCCCTATAGGTTTCAAAGGTTGGGGTTTGTCCCGTGTTGAGGATCTGAAGCTCTTGTTCAGATAGGAAAGCGTTGTATGCTGCCCCGCGATGGTCCTCACGGTCGCTGCCCCACCACTGACTCCAAGCGTTCACATCTCCCCCTACCAGGGTGTTATTCGTTTGTATTTTATTAAGGAACTCCTTTGTTCTTGCGAGGTAAGGCTCTATGTCTTGATCACCCTCGAAGTAGACTGAAATCAGACCAAGCTTCAGCTGGCCCACTTTCAGTAGTACAGATGCCACGTTTTCGGTTACCATCTGGGGATCATGAATAATTTCCAAATTGTTGCCGAACACAACGATTGCCGCCTTAACTGGCTTTTGCCGGTTCAGGGTACACTGGATGACTTGTGTACCGGGGTTTTGCTTCATCACGCCTGCCTTCCCAATATAAGGTTCCTGGACTAGTGCGATTGAAAATCCCTTCTGTTCAGCCACTTGATAAAGTTCCGCTGTCGCAAGTTTAGAGCGCTGCAAGTTGGCCTGGATTACCTTTAACCTGCTTATTGCCAATCCTGTATTCTGGAGCGTGGCTGTGTTGTTGTTCTCTTGGTCGCCCTCAGCAATAAGACACCCGTGACCTTGCTATGTTGTCCCATTTTAACCTTTCTGGGCATTCGTTGCTGAAGGCCACGTGTGCAAGGACTTCTCCTTCCCTTTTTGCTTTCTTGCAATTTGTGCACGTTGGTGGCTTAGCCTCGGTTTTTATACTGCAGGCTCGCTCATGATGTTGCCCACTGCAGTAACTGCAGGTTTCTTTGGTTTCCTTACAGAGTGTCCGTGTGTGGCCATAGCCGAGGCATTTAGTGCACTGTACTAGCGGTGACTGGTCTTCTATTAGGCATCTCTGTATGCCCAGGTGGACCTTTCCAGCCTGTGTGAAGTTCTGCCAGAGAGCTGGAGATAATTCCAGGACAGGATGGCATTCGTGAGGGTTCCTTGCTCGCTTTCTGTATCTCATTCTGATGGTCTGTCCCTCCATTTTGACGTTCTGAAGAAGGTGTTTGTTTTGCGCTTTAAGCAAATCTATCATCTCGTCATCACTGTACATAGACAGGACTCCTCTGATACAGACAAGCGGGTTTTGTGGTTTCGGTTCATGGATTTTCAGAATTTGATTTTTTTGAACCTGATTTTTTATAAGGTGGAGATCCTCTTTAGTAGCGCAACTCAACACAATTTTTTGATTGCGCGCTATTCGGACCTTATTGACTTTAGCTCCTGTCTGTTTTAGGTCCAATGATGCCCTGACCTTCTCAATGACATTATCCCCTGTGTGCTTGGGGTCTGTGGAGGTGATGATCAGAGTGTGGTTTGGAATTTTGGGCGTTTCTGCTACCTGGGCGTAGGTCCTCGTGCCCTGTCTGTTGTTGGAGTTGTCCGCTCTGTTCATATCAGTTACTCCTTTTTCAATGGTAGCTAAAGTTTTCTTGACCTCCGCTACTACAAGTTCCGTGCTGAGACTTGGCGCCACTGACGCGTTTGTCGGTGGTTTTTTGTCTCGCAACAAGCGGAGGTCCGACGAAACTATATCCAGTCTTTCAGACAGGGGCTTCAGGTGAGTGGTAAGGTCTAATGGTGGTTGTGGTGGGAGGGGGGAGGCCGTCGGTTTATCCAGGATCTTTGAGGCTATTTCATGTAGTTTGGCGATGTCCTCTGTTAGTTGTTTAAGAACCGTTATGTGTTCCTCCGCGGATACACAATTTGGTTCTAACTGACGTGACGGGAGTGACGTAGACTCTGATAAGTCCACTTTGATTTTGTCGATGGTCTGACGAAGAACGTTGATCTGATTGGCAACTCCAGCGGTATTTTTAGTCAGACGGGAGAGGTCTTCTCTCACCGATTCCCATTTCTGGTCAATGGCTGCAGGTGTGCTCTCTTTCGTGACCGCTTCTTTGAGATGGTTCATGGAACTTACCAAAGCCTCTATGGCCCTCTTATTTTCTTTGATTGTTCTGTAAGGCTCCTCAGTTTCGTAACCCAGCCAGTTCCGAATATCCTTCGCCTCCCTTAAAATGCCGACGGTTATAGGACGGCCGAAAGGCAAGCTACCCATTGCTAGCCGTTCGCAAGCCCATACCTACATTGACTGTAAAAAAACGTATTGCGCCGACCCCAAATAACACGGGACAAGGACAGGAAGATGATGATGATACATTTTTACAATATATCTACTTAGACAGGTGTTCATACTTCCCCAAGTATATCCAACATTTACCTAATACAAAATACTAGGTAGTGTTTTACCGCTATTTTCTTGAGAACGTGTGTAATGTTCCGAAAACAACGATAAATGATACCTATTTGCTTGCAGTAGATGCATTACAGGGACACCGCAAAATAAATACTCTATAAAAGTATAAGAAACTAGCTTTTGCCCGCGGCTTCACCCGTTTACTTAAAATATACCCTATGTCACTCAGTAATATTAGCAATCGGACCAGTAATTTCAGGAATTACCTCCTACAACCAAACAAAAAAGCATAAAAACAAATTTTACCTCTTTATGATATTAGTGTGGATAGGTAAACAATATTCTAAACTAGCTTTTGTAAGCTGCTTCGCCCGCGTGAAAGTGGAAAATTATTCCGAGGGATCATACCCCCGAGACATGGTCTACCTGTGTGCTGAATTTCAACCCAATCCCTTCACCCATCTGAGCGTGAAGGAGTAGCAAACATACACAAATATAAAATATATATATATAAAATATAAAAAGCCATTTATTCTACTACATAATCAATCTCAAAATATACATCATTATTCCATTAAATTCATATTAAGTATTACCAATTCAATTCATTTATACCATAAAGTTTAACAAATTTTACACAAAATATATTACAAATTATAATAATAATACAATAAAATTCACAATAATAATAAATGTCAGATAAAAATGAAATAAATTAAAATACAATAAAATAAAAATCATATAGTCAAAAATTAAAAATACAATACAATAAAATTCATGATAAATGTCCAAAATCTATAAAATTATTTATGTAAAAAATTGCATTTATAATTATTTCATTTTTTTTTGGTTTAGCATTTTGAGTTTATTTAAAATAAAGTATAAAACTTTATTTTAAATAAACACAGTTTGTATGAAGTGTTAATCTCTTTTATAGCTATCTAAACTCAATGTAGTAGTCGCCTCTTTGGCGTAGGCCTCCCCCAACTCTTTCCAGTATTTCCTATCTCTAGCTTTGGACATCCAGTCCGGTCCTAGCCTTTGCATGAATAGGTCTGCCCATCTTTTCCTTTGACGTCCTCGTGACCTTACTCTATCTCTTGGTATCCATTCCATGATTTTCTTGGTCCATCTGTCGTTCTGCATCCGACATATGTGACCCGCCCAGTTCCATTTCAGAGCCCTCACTCTTTCCACAATATCTGTGGTCTTAGTCCTTTTCCTGATCGCCTGGTTACTTATTTTATGCGATAGCCTTATCCCCAACATACTCCTTTCCATCTTACGTTGACATATGGCTAATTTGTCTTCGTCACATTTTCTCAACGACCAGCTCTGACAACCATAAGTCAAACACGGTAATATTGCTATTTCGAAGAGCTTTCTCTTGACGTTTATACTGACAGATTTATTTTTCATTATTTCTTTTAAGCTCCAGTATTTTTTCCATGCGATAGCGATTCTTCTATTTATCTCTTTTTTATTTTGATTTTCAAAGGAAACCAGTTGGCCCAAATAGATGTATTCTTTTACGAATTCTACGTTTTGTTCCTCGATAGTTATAGTACCGGTTTCTTCACTGTTCGTCAATATTTTAGTTTTTGTGATGTTTATAAACAGGCCTACTTTCTTACTCTCTTCTGTCAAGCGGTTTAACATAGTTTTCAAGTCACATACACAAATATACAACATTAATTTCAGTATATGCGAAACTGAATACCTTTGTTCAAAATCAGTAATTGAATCGATTCCAATATTTTTTACACCATTTGTTATCTTTTTTCCCAAAAATATTTTAAAAAAGGTCACAAGTTGGACACCTCCGACACTAAGTACAACACAGGTCACGGCAGGTCATAGCGGGCATTAGGCGCCAGCGCACAGCTGGGTGCGGGAGCAAAACAACCCCTCAGTCACCCAGATCGCCCGATGACTATGTATTTTTGCGGACAACCAGGTCACATGATAAGCTTATAACTATGAAATTTTGTAAATAGATTATTTACATAAAAATACTAGATAATTATGTGTTTCTATTTTCGCATATACTAAAACTAATGTTGTATACAAGCTTTTATCTATATAACATTACTAGCTGATGCTTGCGGCTTCATAGTAATTAATTTTCCCTGCTACTATTTAAAAGCAACAGTTTGATAGGGTGATATATTATGTTATGTTAAGTACCCTATGAATATTGATTCCTTTGAGAATTTCGAAATATATGTTTTTTCCGACATAAATGGCCGTATCTTTTTTATTCGTTAACTTAAAAGTTTGATTTTTTTCACAGCTCCAAGATACCGTAGACTTGAGTATATGGTTTTAATTTCAACTCGATAACTTCACGCGTTTTTTGAGATAAAGGGTCTTGACAGACAGACATATGGACGACACAGTGATCCTATATGTGTTCCGTTTTTCCTTTTGAGATACGGAACCCCAAAAAAAATAAAACTTGCTTAATTCTTAATTCTTTATTGTACACAAAAACAAAACATAATAAATTTACATACAGACAGTTCATGTACAAAGGCGAGCTTAACTCATGGCTTGTTTTGCCATGGACACACTAAGACGAAGTGATCTAAGTCCACAATTCCAAATTTATACTTCTCTATAGTAAAAATATACGTAAGTATAACAAACTACCAAAATAAACAAACTGTTAACATATGCAATTATCCGAACCCTGACCCACAAAGTAACAGCCCCCCTGCCACTCAAGCATTGTCGAAATTGTAAGTAAACATTAATAAGTTAAATAAGCCAAACAATGTAATTTTAACTAGTTACTGAACTACAATGTAATTTACCTATCCTGGGGAAATGCATAACGAAATACCGTCCGACATTCGACCAGTCCATCAAGAACTGTCGATAATGCGCAAAAATGAACCTCTACACCTTATAATGATCCTAACAAAGTAGATATTCCAACGTCGTTGAATAACGTGATAGTTCAAGTGGAATTGGTGAACATGTCACGTAAAGTGTCCAAACTAATGGGTATCGATTTTAATGTAACGCCTGTAAACATGATTCGTGTTATGCTAGTTGAAAGTTGGAAACAAATAGAACTGTCTAGAAAGTGATCTGAAGTTGGTTACCCCATTAGCTTTTTATTTTTTTGTAGGGGAGGTTAAACAAGTTTGCTGCCATCGTCAAAACTGTTAGGGCATTGATCTTTGTACACCTATGGGTCGGCTATACAAATAGCTCGTATAATGCTCTGCGAGTCCAATATGATAACGCTTTTAGGGTTATGTTGGGGCTGCCGCGCTTTGGTAGTGCGTCGGGGACGTCCATGGAAGCAGGTGTGCCTGATTTTTTTGCTGTCATGCGAACACGAATAGCATCCAACACCCTGGTAGCTATTGTGGCCGACAGGGTGGATAGCCTGATAATGTGGCACTGGATGACGACTCATCTGCGTCATTGTGTATGTGTAATATGTTTAAGTAAATGTAATTTGTTTCTATATATGTAATTTGTTTCTGACTAAAATAAAGTAAAAAAAAATAATAAATTCAAATGGTTTTTATGTACAAAATAAAAATTTAAAATGTTTGACGTTTGTTCTAAGAGTTGGAGGAGAGAGATGACGTTTATTTAACCTATAGATTTTTTTTCGTTTATAAGAACTAAACTCATAAATAGTCTAAGATCAGATCTTTCTAATAGAATATTTGAAAAAAGTGGATCACCAAAGCACGATCAAATCTTTGAATCATTTCTTAAATAAAAAAGGACAAAAATCACTTTGAGCGTTTGGACGGTTATTTTGAATTCGTTTAGAAACACACTTCAAAAATGGAGACTAAAGATTTTTGTAACGATGAAATGATCATATTTAATTATATTTACTCAAAAATATCTGAGAATAATAGTAATTTATTTTTAACACTACAAGAATACACACATTTTTTAATTATTTTCTACGTAACATTGATTTGATGGGACTTGATTTCAGAACCAATGAAGTCTGCAAGCAAACGAGACGCCATGTTGATTAAAACATGGCAATAATTGAAAAACTATTATTTTTTGTACACAACAAATCAGGCTCAAATTCACCAGAGAATATTTTTCCCCAATTTGTGGTATTTTTTCCTCTTTTTCCATAAATGTACATCTGATGGCCGAAAATGAAACATCTCCTTTGGTATACAGATAGACCATGGCTTGTAATAGCACATTATATAATATTTTTTCTCTCGTGAGTATGTTCGAAATACTTCAGGGCTCTGCAATTGTTCAAGTTACCGTAGCCCTGGAACGTTGAAAATAAAGCGTTGAAATACCTACTCCTGCACATGCTGTCATCTGGGCACGCCAAAAATGGACCCAGAAAACTGCCAAAATTGCCACGTTGACTAGCACGGCAAAGAATCTGAATTTATCCTTTGTCCGCGCAAGGTCAATCAGTCAGGGAGAAATATTTTTGTAAAGATGACGCTTGTTTTTATCTTGGTATGGTCATGTTAACGAATATAAAGAGTTATGAATATACATATGGATGACTGGAGAGGGAGTGGATGTTCGTGGCCAGATCTTAAAAATTTATCACTTCATGAAATGGCCATGATTTAACGTTTTTTAACGTTTAAACTTTAACGTTTAACGTTTAAAACGATCTGATGGCCATGAAATCGATGATATTTCAATCCTCTTTAGGCCTACTTTTTTTAGACCTTTTATTATTATAGAAATCCTATATCAATAATGTGGCCAAACGAGGATTGACATGCCATCAAATGTTAACTTTTAAACGATCTGGCCAGTTTTAGTGGGCCATATCATGAAATAATCAATTCTAAGATTAGCATTGCTATTCTGAAAAGTTTATTTGCGAAATCACTTCTGAATCCGCAGTGAAATCATTTGAAATTAAAGTTTCGTATTCTTAAATGAAGTGAGTCGATGTAAATCATAACAAGACACAATTCAGCACTGCACTACTACCATAGAGCAATGTCACTTGGGTTCTCGGAACTCTTCTTCTGTTCTCGGAACACTTGCCTTGATCTTGACATAAGAATAACGAAACTTGTACAGGCGAGATGAGAAGCGAAGTGAGTGTGACTTTCGAGATGATTTGCGAAATGACTTTCGAAATGATTTACCATTTACAGAATAGCACTGCTGGCCATGACAGATGGATTGTGTGAGGAGTGATATGAAGGAGTGGGAGTCAGTGATAACGTAACGGCTGATAGGATAGAATGGAAGAAATAAACGTGTGTGATGATGAGGATTTGGATCCCATGGCCTATTTTCAACTAGCAGTTGATTTAAAGAAACTTGATAGAACAAATTATAAAGATGGCTTTTCTATGTTTCAATGGATAGAGATAGATTCGCTTTGAGAAGGATCCTTGCAAACATGTTTACGTCTAGACGAGCTTCGTTAGATAGAATTTTATTGATACCTGAGGCAGATAATGATGTGCTAGGAGGTGCTATTATCTTGAGCGTCTTTTCGGGTTCTGTATTCAAAAAATGACAACAAAAACCGTAGAATTTTTAAGCCTTAGGCGTCTGTTCGTCTGGGTGTCATAGAACCGTTTCTTTGATAAGGTACTTAGTCAAATCAGATGACGAGCAATGGGCAGCTCACCCAAGTCGACGGCGCATTGTGTTTCAAATGCATCTCAAAGAGATGCTAAACTGAATAGGCCCAGTAGAACTAATACCAGCTAGGGGTGCGGAATGTTTGAAAGAAACCTTTTCCCACGAATGCAAAGGGCAATTAGAGGACACTAGTTATTTGGTGATGCCTTAAATAAATAAAAAACCTATTCAATTGAAATACGTTGCGTACTGTGACCTCATCACCAATCGTTATCATTTAAGCCAAAAATCATCCTCTGCTGGACATAGCCCGCCCTCAAGTATTGTCATAATGACCGAATCTATGCGTTTCCATCTACCCGATTCCTATGACCCTCGCCAGGTCATTGGTCCACCTTGTGAGAGACCTTCCAACGCTGTATCTTTCGGTACGCATCGGCCTCATTGACCATCTATTTTGTGAGCAGTACAGTAACCTCATATCATCATCGTTTCAGCCGAAAGACGTCCACTGTTGGACATATGCCTCCCCCAAGTGTCGCCACAATAAACTGTCCTGTGCGTCTCACTTCCATCGGATTTCCGCAACCTTTACCAGATCATTGGTCCATCTTATAGGAAGCCTTCCAATCCTGTGTCTTCCGGTGCGTGGTTGTCCAGAATCTTCCAGCCAAAGAGTATGTAAAGTACTTCCAGCCCCAACACCCATCCGTTCTGCGAGCAACTTGCCCTGCCCATTGCCACTTCAGTTTGGCGATTCTTCATGCTATGTCGGCAACCTTGGTTCTCCTGCGGATAGCTTCATTTCTACAGGATATCATTTTAGATAGCCTCCTATTCCAGAGGGAAAACCAAAAATGCTTCGATTGTACGGAATCCTCGATTAAAACAAATCGTTGTTTGTTGGTTATCAGTACAATCTTAGCTGAAAACTAGTCATCATGGAACGGAAGAAAAACAGGGTAATTTGTAACGTTTAATAGGGAAAATGTTTAGTGAAAGAAACAAACGGAAGTTGTTACGCTTGCAATGTTACTTAATCACTATAATATTGTAATGGCGAAAGTTTGTGAGTGTGTGTGTGTGTTTGTTACTTCTTCACGGCTGAACGGATTTGTATCAAATTTGGTACACGAGTAGTCCATGTCTTGGAATGGACAGGGGTTATTGCCTTGGGATATTTTTCTACTTTCACGAGGGCGGAGCCACTAGCAGAAACTAAGCTAATATTTAAATACTCATCATCATCATCATTTCATCACTTCAGACGAAAGACGTCCACTGCCAGACATAGGCTACCCCCAAGTGTCGGCACAACGAACGATCTGGTACGTCTCGCATCCATCGGATTCCTGCGAATCTTACTACGAGCTTGTGGGAGGCCTTCCACCGCTGCATCTTCCGATATGCGGTTGTCTCCGGAACCTTCGGTTGCCTATCAACTATCTGTTCTGCGAGCTATGTGCTCTACCCACTGCCACTTAAGTTTGGTGATTTTTTGTTTTTCTGATTTAAATACTATTTTGTAGTAACAAGGTTTCGGTAATAAAAATCTGACGAATAAATAAATACGCCCAAAGGGCAATGGAAAGGGCTTTGCTCGGAGTTTCCATGCGTGATCGCATAAAGAATAAAGATATCCGCAGGAGAACTAAGGTTGCCGACAAAGTCCGAAGAATCGCCAAACTAAAGTGGCAGTGGGAAAAGCACATTGCTCGTAGAACGGATGGTCGATGGTCGAACGGGGGTCGAAAGGTTCTAGAGTGGCGACCGCGCACGGGAAGACGCAGCGTTGGAAGGCCTCCCACAAGGTGGACCGACAACCTGGTGAGGGTCGCGGGAGTGCGGTGGATGCGAGAAGCACAGGATCAGTCAATTATCACAGATCACAAATTATAAAACATGATAATTAGGATTTTTCTTGTGTTTATTTTTTGTAAAATCTATACTTAACATTACAAAGAGAAAAACAAGTATTTCTATTTGTAAAGAATAAACCCGAAAATTACTGAATTGATTTTAAAAAATGACTTTTTTTGTTTTGAACTGGAAAATCATCCAATGACTTCTCCAGGGGCCCAAGTCTGCTATTTTTATAAATTCGTCATTCCAACACAATCCCATTGTCATTTTGCTAAAAGTTCGTAATCTGCTGACTCATAATGATTGATTATTGATCGGTCAATGGTCTCGTAATAGAGTTGTGGTAAAATGACAATGTCGAGCATATTAAAAGCAATGCATGCACAATGACGTTCTAAGAGTAGATCACTGATCAAAGGAACTGTAAACATTTTAGCAGATTACCGTTTACGTCAGACATACCTTTGTCAATGTGTACGAGATTAGTATTCTATGCCACTTCTTTAAATGGAGTGTCAGTGGTTGACCATTGGAAAGTCATAATGACGCCATTATATCATAATGGTGGTGGTGGATTAGTTTGGTCTTCGTCAGAATTATTATTGAGTTTTCTTAATGATTTGATATTTTTCATAGTATTTATTAGTTTATAATTTTAGCATATATATGTATTTTATTATTATAAATAACTTTTTTTTTTATTTGTTCTGTTTGTAATATCTGTTATTTATTTATTGTGCAAACCTACCACATTATTGTCTTTTTAAACCAAAGGTTGACTGGTAGAGAATGCCTTGTTGCATTAAGTCCGCCTATGTACCACTACTGTACATGAAGTTTAAATAAATAAATAAATAATAATGTCGCCATTACCAAACTTGTCAAGATCAACATTTTATGAAATCAATGATAGACCATTCCGAAACTATTGTAATAGCCGACTTGGGGCCCAGCTCTAGGGTTTGTGTGTGTAGGCAGTGGGTGGGCGTGTCAAACTTTTACTAATTTAAACCACACCTGTGTCCTTCGGTCACCCCTTGCGTTCTAGGAGTGGTGAGTGGTGGTGACTGAAGGACAAAGGTGTGGTTTCGTACGTTACAGACTTTGAAACCATAGTGGTATGTAGATAAGCGTTAGTAGGTAATGATAGATGTCTCAATACATTTCTAAAAAGCAATTAGTGTTTATTATTTAATTAATTGTGTAAAACTGTAAAAGCTTTAAGTACATAATGCTTAAAGCATTAGGTTCATATTAAACATTCGTCTCTGTTGTTTTTTTTAGGTGGGAAAATCATTTAATGACAAATCTCGCTCTTGGGCTGAGCGAGAGATAGTGTCGGACTTTTAATGACTAAAAACCCACTCCTGTTCCTTCTTTGCCATCGTCCCAGGATCCCGGATTTCACTTTAGACTTCGACCCTGCTGGGCCCCTACGATTTGCTGACATTTCCCTGAGGCGCGCGTGGAACAATACGCGCCATTGACGACTTGGGCTTGGTCCGGACGGTTACCGGACGGTTGGACGGCGGACTACCCCTTGCTCGCCGTCCGCGAGCCCGCGCCTACAGTGGCCGGCAGCGGTTGGGGCGTGAGGACCGTTGCCTCACGTGATCTACTACCTCCTTGACTAGCATTACTGCTTCGCAGAAGGAGGCGACCGCCTGCCACTCCTACTCGTTTCGAACCTTGGCCTGTACCAAGGTCCGGCGAGAAAGATTGCCGCAGCCGATCGCTCCCACGAGGACACGGCGTTGGTCTGCCCAAGTGGGGCACACCTCCACCGTGTGCTCCACCGTGTCCTCCGGGCGGTCCACACAGTGGCAACATCGTCTCTGTTGTTAACATTATTTTGTTTGATTGATAATTTTTCTAAGATAAAACTTAAATACCTATAAGAGTAAACAGCGAAGAAAATCATAGAAAATCATACGCTAGTCGCTAGTCAAAGCTCAAAACACCTAGTTGCTAACCTGTCGGTTTTCTATCCGATGTATTTCGGGAACTGTGCATCGGAATTGCATAACTTAATTCCGTCAAGCCCATTCGATCGTCCTGGACCACATAATTCGCTGCCGGAGTTTGTGTTTCGTGAGAGCTATCCTAGCCAAGTTACAACCGTGTCGTTTCGATTCTCTTTTCCTTGATCACCTCAAGTAGGCCACGCCTCCGATTCCTTTATTCTGATGTTATTTCGATGCTCAGTCACGTGATCAGAACAAATGAATAGGAGGCATGGCCGACTCGAGGCGATCAACAAAAAGAGCTTCGAAACGAAACGTTTGTAACTTGGCCAGGGGGGCTGGGGTTTTTTTACCGTAATGTACTTCATCTTTGACAATATTATCCCGTGTCATAATGGTCAAGCGCGAGCCTATTAATGATAATTCAATAATTATATATATTTTCTTTAAGCAAATAAAATATTATTTTTCTAACTACATATTATGTTAGAATAATACCGGGAAGATATTTTTCTATTTCATTGTTATCGACCTTAAAACCACGACTGGTAATTATTATAATAATGATAATATTCCACAACTATCACACAACGCTGTCTAGTCCCAAGCTTAGCAGAGCTTGTGTTCCAAGGATTCTTCTACTGAAAGTTAAAATTAGCAATATGCGATGATTTTTTTTATTTTTAAGCCACCTTTTATCCTATTGTTTGGGTTTATTTTGCATTAGATTGGGTTGGTTGCTACTGATGCAACAAACTACACTGTCCCAGTATAAACGAACCTCCCTTTGTAGGTAAATGTGCTACACTGTGAGGTCAAATTAAACTGGTATTTAACCTACAGTTTGATCGGTCATCCTGTTTACCTACTGGCACTATTTCAGTGAATATATCTACCATACCTACATTTGTACAAAGTAGGGACTTTTAGTATAGTCAGCCCATTTGCGGTTGCCCCCATTTTCCTTTGTTTTCATTACCGTAGCAACAGTGTATTTTATTTATTTAAATCGCCAAAAAAGTAACATTTGCATTCAAATGAACGTGAACAAATGTTTCGTGTTCAATTACTCGTAGAGAATGACGCAAGGAACTCTTCTGTTTTATGATAGCCTGGTACTTTTACTTAGTGTTTGGCATCTGTGTTCATGAAAAGTATTTTGAATAATCTCTCCAAAACCACCTACGAGGCTTTTTAGAAGGTATTGTGATATCGAAAGGAGATCGCATGAGTTCGTTTTTTTATAGCTAACGAAGTGGCTTGTAAAATATACTTTTAAGCATTTTGCAGTTCTAGAATAGGTTTAAAAATTGAGTAGAACAAATAAATGTCTAGTTTTTTTGAGTTCGAAGATTGTGGCGCGATGGGCTGATATCGGATCCTGGAGAATAATATAAGAACAACGTGATAGCCTCCCAAGAGTTTTATGCAAGTAGAAGATACCCCTACCGAAGTCTACCGTCGCAGAGCTGTGACAGTATCATAATTGTGAAGATCATATAGACGGTCTCCCTATGTTAAAAAACTGGAATTCAGCTGCATTCGATTAGACTGGAAGCTGGAACCCAACACAATCAAGGCTAGGCTTTCAATAAATTTATTAGTTTCCAGCATTCTCATTTTGGGTACAAACTCATCTAAGAAATCATCCAATTATTAAAAAGATTAAACGAATACAAAATTCAATCAATTAAAATCATTAGTAGTAAAACAATGGGCACGCCACAATTATGGCGCTAAGTCTCCACTTTGAGGCGTGGTTGGAAAGACCTCACGGCGTCCTCACCTTCCGCATGACGCAGGTTCTGACCGAACACGGTAAGTTCGGGAAGTTCCTGCACCGGATTCGTGCGGAAGCGACGCCCGGGTGTCGCCACTGTGTGGACCGCACGGAGGACACGGTGGAGCATACGGTGGAGATATGCCCCGCATGGGCAGAGCAACGCCGTGTCCTCGTGGGGGCGATTGGTGGCGGTGATCTCTCGCGCCGGGCTTTGGTACAGGCCGGAGCGAGGAGGAGTAGCAGGCGGTCGCCTCCTTCTGCGAAGCAGTAATGCTAGCAAAGGAGGCGGCCGATCGCGTGAGGCAACGGTCTTCACGCCCCAACCGCCGCCGGAATTCTGATCCCGATTTCCGGCGACCGTAGAGGCGGGCTTGCGGACGGCGAGCAATGGGTAGTCCGGCGTCCGACCGTCCGGTAACCGTCTGTACCGAGCTTAAGTCATCGACGGCGCGTATTGTTCTACGCACGCCTCAGCGAGATGTCAGCAAATCGTAGGGGCCCAGCAGGGTCGAAGCCTAGTGGGGCCATGGGTAGTGTGAAAACGAAACCCGGGGCCCTGGGACGAAGGTAACGAAGGAACAGGAGTGGGTTTTTAGTCAGTAAAAGTCTGACACTATCTCTCGCTCCACCCAAGAGCGTGATTTGTCATTAGATGAATTTCACACCTAAAAAAAAAGTAGAAAAAGAAAATAATAATTATTAGTACTTAATTATTATTATTTAAACCATCAATTTCCAAAACAAAATTCCCAATAGCTAATGAAATCTAAATCATATGTATGTTATGTACTTTCACGGTCAAACGACTGAGCGGATTTGAATGAAATTTGACACACATATAGTCCATGTCTTGGAATGGATAAAGGATATTGCCTTGAGATATTTTTCTACTTCCACGAGGGCGAAGCCACTGGGCAGATGCAAAGCTAATATTGAAATACTCATCCTCATCATCATCATTTCATCACTTCAGACGAAAGACGTCCACTGCTAGGCATAGGCCAAGTGTCGCCATAAGGAACGACCCGATGCGTCTCACATCCATTGGATTCATTACATATTCAGTTCATCGGTCTATCTTTTGGGAGGCCTTCCAACGCTGAATCTTCCCCGCCGCAATGTGCCCTGCCCAAAGTCACTTAAATTTGGTAATTTTATTTTCTTCTGATTTAATTACGATTTTGTAGTAACGAGGTTTCACACGAGCAAAGTCGTTGGCAGAAGCTAGTTCTTATAAAAGTTGGGGCCTGACAAGAGCACATTCCTACTGAGTTTATGTGGAACTGGTGGCAATATTTTGAACTCATTATAAATTCCGATCATTTGAACATCGCTGTGAAGGTCGAGTGTTTCATCGGATCGATATCCTTACATCGTATTAATGTATAGGATTTATTTCTATTATATTCAACCATTTAAACAGTTCTTGAGGCCTATTTCTCTTTCTAAAATATAATTTAGTTCTATTATCTTTATCATAATCATCTTCCTGCCCTTGTCCTGTGTTATTTGGAGTCGGCGCAACACGTTTTTTTCATTCTATCCTGTCACCCGTCATGCTATCACTAACTTCCTTTTCTTTCATATCACTCTTCGCACAATCCATTCATCTTTATACTTGTATATATTATTATAATTCTTGTGTACTTGTCACCTAACTTCTACTAAATTACTTGACCGATTTTAATGAAACTTTGTGTGCATGTTTGAATGGGTTCTTGGAGCCGGTAGATGGCGTAGCAATCGGGTTCACTATTTTTTCAGACAACGTCTATCGGGACTGCTAGTATCTTTATAACATTAACAATCCCCCGACAGAATTTCGATGCTCTACAGTGGCCTATGTTAATAGAGATAGGTAAAATAGATAGAGAGATATTATAGTAGACGTGTATGAGGTCAAAATCTTGTGTTCTAGTATTTGTTGTCAAACTCCTTCAAAACGGCTTAAACGGTTTTTATAAATTTTTTGTATATATTTGGTATATCTTTGGTTATTTGGTGAATTATTGTACTTATGGTTGCTATTTATCTATTTAGTTTTATTTTTACTGACATTTTTAATTATGATATTTTTTACCACATTTTTTAATTGTATAGTGACTAGCTTGACATGTTTAATTGTATAGTTTCTATCTAGACATTTGTAAATTTTAATCATTATATTTATTTACCAATTGACATCTTTAATTTCTATTTTGACATTTGTAATTGTATAGTTTCTATTTCGACTACTTATAATTTGTCATTTTTGCACACCTGATTGTGGTTGAATATGACGGAGAATGTTTAAAACTTCCAGCTTATTACTGTACTCATATCGTAGCAAAATAAATAATTATTATTATTATCTGAAAACAGGTTGTAGGCTATTTACCTCCTACCAAATTCTTCCAATTTTTTCTTTGATAATATAATTTATATAGCAGAACAACATTTGCAGAGTCAGCTAGTTAATTCACCAACTGCTTAAAATTACTTTTTCAAATGTTTTAGTTGTTGTTTTTTTTTGTGTTCTGGTTTTTTGACACTGTCAATATTTATTGATATTTGTAGATGGATTTATAATGAGAGGCTCTAAAGAGTTTGTATGCTCTACAATAATTTTAAGCAAACATAAACAAATAAATTCGCAAAAACGACCTTGACTACACGTTCCATTTCAAGATGTGAATCGTTCCTTAGGCTTCCCCTAATGCCAATATTTATGTACTACATACGTGACACGTCATTCTTCCACGAAGCTAACACTCATATTGCGAGTTTATCTCATGCCGTGCGACGTAAGAAGCAATTTATTTTTCTTAAAGACCCCGCGGTCTCATGAAGATTGATTGCCTGAGCAATGACGCAGCACCGTTTGATTGACATTGCAATTTACTTCGCTTTTTTAATTTATCTAATCGTTGTCTCGGGGTGCGTTTAAATTGATTCAGTCCGAATGGTTCTATTGAGAGGTGCTTGAATTGATGGTGTGTTATTAAGAGCAGCCAACCCGAGATACATTTCTGACTGGCCTGTTGGTCTAGTGGTTAGAAGCCCTGACTGCTAAGCCGGAGGTTGAGGGTTCGATTCCCACCCAGGACAAATGTTTGTGTGATGAGCACTATCATTTTTTCTGTGTCTGGGTGTAATTTATCTATATTATGTATGTATTTAGAAATATATAAGTATGTTTATCAGTTATCTAGTACTCATAGCACAAGCTCTGCTTGTTTTGAGACTAGATGGCGCTGTGTGATAGTAGTGAAAATATTATAATATTATATTATTATTTCTAAACAACGGCTCTTACGTGATTTTGATGTTATTACGCATCTTTCTCCAGATATTTTGGAAACACAGATATTTTGTGGCTGTTATCTAGGCTTCTATAGAAATCAATACATAAATTTATGTAAAATTAATCCTGACCGACCTCAGGTAATCTGCAATTTACCGTGAATTGTAGCTCTTCATAATGTACTCATAAGTTAAAAAAAGTAAAAAAAAAATATGAATATATATAAACGTCGTAATATATATATATAATAAACGTCGCGCATTTAATCCAAATTATGAACGAAAATGTTTACTAAGAACTTTTATGGTTTAAAAAAAAAGACGTATTTCCTGGAACAAGTTTTGTGAATTATTCGAGTGAGGGACGGAATTACTGAATGCTTACAGAGCATTCAGACGTTATCTCTTTTTTTTCGCGTTGCCTTTTTATCAAAAATTTCATTGTATAAAACAACAGGCTTTTAAACCATGCTCACGTTGACTATAGACAGGTCGGGAAGAAGGTTTTAAGATGAGGAAAGAAGATAAGTCATAGTCAAATATCATTACAGCGTTAATGTTTCCCGATCGTCGATTTGGATCTATGGTTTATTAGTATATCTTATATTCGCTTTTTTATGGTTCCGTACCTCAAAAGGAACAAACTGAACCCTTATAGGATTACTTTATTGTCCGTCCGTCTGTCTGTCTGGCATTCTGGCGGTCTATCTGTCCTTTAGACACTTTGTCTCGGGAACACGTAGAGGTATCCCTCAATCATATCATATCACTTCCCGTTGACCTAGAATCCTGAAAGTTTATATGAAGCAAGGTCTTATAGCACAAGTACAGGAAAAAAATCTGAAAACTGTAAATTTGTAGGAAATTTGTTGGTTTCATCTTCGTAACTCAATTTGGAAATTGAACTGCTTTCATAGGTAAGTTTGTACGTAACCCTCAGTGCGCGAGTCTAATTCGCACTTGCCCGATTTCTTCTCTAATGTTTTTCTCTGCATCACCCAAAGCTTGACTGCTAGAAAATGCCTAAGACATTGAGGTCGCCTCTGTTTTTTTTATGTGCATAAAGAATTTAATTAATAAATAAATAAGTAACGTACTTTTCCAAATGGGTAGGAAAAACATAGTGTTGCTAGCAGTATTAATAACTAAATGAATTTAGTGGTGTGAAAGTCTGTAAATTAGGTCTCGAAAAATTTTTTAAGTCTAGATGTATGGATGGTAATCAATAACTACTAAACGGCTCGTTAGATTTAAATGAAACTTTGCATTTAAATAGACCATGTCCTGGTTTAGAAAACAAGTTTTATTTTGGAAGTATATTCCCGTGGAATGATTTGAGACTTTCACTCGGGCGAAGCCACTAGCAGAAGCTATCAATACTTTGTTAAATATAATTTGGCCATATGTTGATGAGTACGTTGCCAAATTACCCAACCGTATACCGTTAAAACTAATCCCTCTAACCAACTCACATCCCAAAATAGTTTTCAAGCGCCCCTTTCAGATTAATGCGAGAGTTATCAATCGCGCGATATGAGTGGAGCAGATGCCGCCTTTACAAATGGATGCCATACCGTGACGGACGACATTACGTTAAAACGCTCCCAGCGGAGCAGTGCGAACGACGCTTTGCATAGCATTAGCATGTTTAGCGAAGATTATTGTTACAACCTACCTAAATATTTGACGGAATTTTGCTACAGCACTTTGAGTTGATGAATTGTAAAATGGCTGTAACTTTAAATGTCAATTTAGGTTGAAGTTTCAAGGAATGAATATTGCGAGAAGATTACTTGACATCGTCGCTCTTGGAGCGAATTTATATAGTAAAGGTTAATTTATGTATGTAACTATATGGAAAACAATTGATCGCAAACAGACCTACCAAAATCGTGATTCGATATTACAATAACTCGGGCGTCGAAAGTTGCAGGTCGAGCTCCGGCCGCCGCCGCACCGCTGGCGCAGGCTTATGGATAACAAGCAATGGGTAGCTCGACGTCCAAACGTCTGGTAAGGACCAAGACCCAGTTATCGACGGCGCGCAGTGTTCCGTGTGCGTCTCAAGGAGATATCAGGGCCGATGCCACTAGGGTCTTAAGGAATTTCTGAAAATGAAACCGGTGGTCCTAGAACGCAAATGGTGGCTGATGCTTGGCAAGGCCTTTGTGCAGCGAATGTGAAACGATGAGTATGAAGATCACGACATAAAGAGTAGTAATATCCGTTACCGAAAAAGTAGGTTTTATGTACTGATAAATTATAATGAAATCCTTCTCCTCGAGCGCCGATTGTACACAATATAATATAATATAATATAATATAATATAATATAATATAATATAATATAATATAATATAATATAATATAATATAATATAATATAATATAATATAATATAATATAATATAATATAATATAATATAATATAATATAATATAATATAATATAATATAATATAATATAATATAATATAATATAATATAATATAATATAATATAATATAATATAATATAATATAATATAATATAACATAATATAATATAATATAATATTCCACAACTATCACACAACGCCGTCTAGTCCCAAGCTAAGCAGAGCTTGTGTTATGGGTACTAGACAACTGATAAACATATATATTTCTAATTACATACATATTATAGATGACATACGTCTGTACAACTTGAATGACCTCGAAAAAAGCCTTAATTGTCGTTTTGTACACACGTTTATACGATTTTTTTTTAGCCGGAAATGGTTTCTATATCTTTGTTTTTCGTAGAAAAATCCAGAAAAAATCTTTTTTTTTAAATTTATTTTTTGGTGATTTACGTAAAAAACGTGCAACTACGTAACAATAATAGCCACCCGCGTGCGAGGGGTTAAGAGTTTTGGGTGTGAAAATCATCAGATAATTTGTCCTGCTCTGGGTTGAGCGAAAGGGAGTGAAGAGACTTTTATTGACTAACACTAACCTGTGTTGAGTTTAGCGTCCCAGAGTTGCAGTGAATTTTTCAAACAATCCCGCAGCATCCATTTAAAGTTGACCAATGAAATATGAATCATTAATATGATCAAAAACATAAAATAGAACAATAAAAAGTATTCTATTTTTATGAAACGGTTCCAAATATTCCAATCCTATTGAAAACATTTTATGTTTCGCTCTATTGAGTTCTAAAATTTATAATTTTAATTTCGTACTAGTATAAAATGAAATGAAAACTGAACGAATAAATTCGTAACTGATAGACAATTACGAAACCAAGGCATATTTTTAGTATTATTTGGTAGAAACATTTATCTGAAATTGAGTACCTAAAGTTTGTTTTACTTAATACCTTTTTTGTTATCTTATGCCTATTTATAAAGTCACCGGCTAATGTAGATGTAGGTCTGTGAACGACAAGCAATGGGTAGCTCCGTCCAGCAGTCCTGTAAGGATCGAGCTCACATTGTGTACGGCACGTAGTTTTCCACGCGCCTCAAATCGAGTACCTACAGTTTGTTTTACTTAATACCTTTTTTGTTATCTTATGCCTATTTATAACGTTACCGGCTAATGTAGATGTGAGCTTGTGAACGACAAGCAATGAGTAGGTCCGTCCAGCAGTCCGGTAAGTAAGGGCCGAGCCCACGTCGTCGATGGCACGTAGTGTTTCACGCGCACCTTAGAGAGATGTCAGCACCGTAGGGGCCCAGTAGGGCCGATGCCCGCTAGGAACACGGGAAGTTTCTGAAAGGGATACCGTGGTCGTAGAACGCAAAGGGTATCTAGTACCTTTAGTCAGTAAAAATATAATTCCTCCTAGAGCAGGAGGTCATTGGATGATTTTTCTACTAAAAAAATACGCCTATTAATCACACTTTAATGTAGATGATGTTTTTGTTAAGTTAGGGTATTTTAGGGTTTTTTAAATTTTCGATTTTTGACGTTGCTCAAATCACCATCGGTTTATATTTAGAGGTTGCATCACGTCAATAAAGTTTTCTCATACAATTAGTACGTCATCAGTGTAGGTAAATTTTTTAATATTATTTTTTTTTTTTACAGTGGACGTTGAAGTGTTACTAATGTGTAGTTGTATGTAGTAAAACTTACTTCCCTCCTCTATAAAAAAATATAATATTAAAAATTCATCTTCACTAATGACGTACTTATTATCGTTGTTCAATCTCTAAATATTAACCGATGAGGGTGATTTTCTGTATATGAACACTGTGCATGAGCGGTAGGTATCAAGGATTCGAGCAAAGTCAAATAAAAATGGAAAAAAAAAACATGAAACACTCTAATGTAAGAACGCTTTCGTTCAACAATTCTAGACTAAGAATCAAGAACAAAATCATATCACATATGTGGCCAAGATTGCTAGACGTAAACATTTGTATTATTTTGAGTACGCATTACAACGTAACATTATAGTAAGACGAAAAAATGTCGCCATAATGATAAGTCCTGTGTGTCTCGCATCCATCTCCCGCATCTCATCCATTCTTGCGCCCTTCACTAGGTCTTAGGTCAACCTCTAGGACGCCTTTCAATGCTGCGTCTTCCAGCAGGTACAGTACAGGGTCACCAGAACCTTTCAGGGTCATTGATCAGCATTTTATTTTGGCGATTTTTTGGGTTTCGCATTACTAATTACACCACATTATACTATGGTATGGTCATGTGAAGAGGAGGGATGAAGCGCATGTTACTAAAAGAGTTATGAGTTTACATGTGGATGGAGGGAGAGGGAGAGGGAGACCATAGAAAAGATGGATGGATTGTGTGAAGAGTGATATGAAAGAAAAGGAAGTTAATGATAGCATGACGAGTGACAGGGCAGAATGGAAGAAAAAAACATGTTGCGCCGACCCCAAATAATACGGGACAAGGGCAGGAAGATGATGATGATACTAAAAAATTGGTCTGCCAGAGCGAGGCAAATCTTCCATCACATCTCGACCGCTTTTGAACGCTTTGTACCATTCATAAGCACGTGTTTTTGATAAAGTCGATTCACCGTAAGCCTTTTGTAACATTTTCAGTGACTTCAAAGTTCCATTGGCGATGCAAAATTTAAGACAAACTCTTTGTTCGATGTTTTTGTCCATTATGAAATTCGCAATACACGCTAGATATGATATAACTAAAAACAGCATTGTATTTAATATAAATAACAGATGCAACTCAAACTCCGCGTCAAAATGGAAAACAGTTGTGCCAATCTACCAACAACAAAAAAAAAAAATGAATTTGGAACCATAAACAAATCATCAGTTAGTAGGTTAATACCAACAAAATAAAACGTGTATGATATTTTTTTTTCTCTTCGTTTGTACTTTTAAACTTGTTGTGTGTAAAAGTTAGTGAAGGTAATAATAGCACTGAAAAATTCAGGAAAACTTAAACGTACTTCCTTTGTTTCGGAAGCAAAACAGTAATTAAGAGTATTTTACAAAAGATTGGAATCAAACTGTGTCGTATTCCAACGTCGTTTGGAGCTTAAACTCAAAATGGACAAACTCGGGGAACGTCCTCAACTTGAAGAAGCTATTATTAAAGTCAAGACATTGACTTGTCTTATATGGCTATAAAATTGGCGAAATTATTTAAGTAACTTATGAAAACTGACCAAAAACACCATCTTTGACACTTTTGTTTTTAAGTTGTGAAATCATCAATGACTTCTCTCGTTCCAGGGTGGAGTGAGAGAGCGTGTCAGAATTTTACTGACTAAAACCACACCTATATTCTTTCAGATGCCTATTGCGTTCTAGGACCACTTTGTTTTTTTTTTTGTTATTTTTTTTGTTAGGTGAATCATCTAATGACTTCTCTCGCCCTTGGGTAGAGCGCGAGGGAGTGTTAGACTTTTTCTGACTAAAACCCACCAGATTCTTTTCAGCCGTCGTTCCATGGCTTCAGGGCCCCAGTAGGCTTCGACCCTGCTGGGCCCCTACGGTTTTCTGACATCTCTTTGAGGCGCGCGTAGAACATAATGTGCCATCGAACGTCGAAAGGCTACCAGATATGGCGAGCCATCTAGTGTTCGATGTCCACAAGCCCGGTCTACTGTGGTTGGTAGCGTAGTACTCCTCCTTTACTAGCATTATTGCTTCGCAGAAGGAGGCGACCGCCTGCCATTCCTTCTCGCTCCGGACCATAACCTGAACCAAGGCCCCGCGCGGGAAGTCGTTGCCACCGATTGCCTTCACAAGGACACGGCGGCGCCCCGCCCAAGCGTGGTACCCCTGGTTTTTCCTCCTTGTAGATTGAATTTTCAAAAACTCTTCTTAGTGCTCGCCTACGTAATAAAAGAAACCCTTGAGCAAAATTTCAATTTTCTATAAGTCTTAGTACTTTCTGCTGTACATTGATATGTCAGTTACCTTTTCGTATATTTAGACTAGCTTTTGCTCGCGGCTCCCATCAACTGACTATTTTACTCTACCCAATTATACCGAACCCTACCCCACTCTACCTTACTCCACCCTACTCTACCATAAATAGTTACCTACCCTACACTAGCTACCTGACCTACCTACTTACCCTACCACCTACCTACTCACCCTTCCCTGTATGCTGGTGAACAAAACAAAAAAGAATTATTAAAATTGGTCCAGTCGTTTTTAAGTTATAGCGTGACCACGAAAAATAGAGGTTCCCTTTTTAATATTTTAAGTTCATATTTTACATGTTTTTTTTTTTTTTTAATATAGAATGATCCATTTATTTTATAACCAAAATGTTCTAGTCCTTAACATTTCAAATTTCGAACTTTTGAGATATTCTACATTTTTATGAGTATTTTAAAATTTAATTTAAATCAAAAGTACTAAGGCGTAGATACTGATATCAACTTCGAAGTAAATCACTCACAAAATAATATTCTACTCCCTTTTACATTTTGTTATTGTTAATTTTATTTCTACTTTTTTATTTTAGTTTTTAAATCAATTATTTGAAGTAGATTGAATCAAGGAATTTAGTTGTCCCATACAAACTTTGCCCTTTAGGGTTAGAATTTCAAACAAATTTTTTTTATCGGACGCCTACGTCATACAAAGATTATACTCTTCAAATTTCAGGTCTTTACGATCAGCGGATTAGGCTGTGCGTTGATCTGTCAGTCATTCAGGACAAAGCATTTTATATGTACAGATTTTAGTGGAGAAAAACGAAATTTTGAACGATCTGACAATCGTGCAGAGCTGAGATATACTGCGATAATTATATTAAGAATATGAATATTTTTATAGAGTTGCATTTTAACAACGGTGTACAATGTAAATTCTACATAATTATGTAGGTATCTATGCTTCCATTATCATATTACACTACGAGTATACTACTACTCAACTCACTGTTAACAAAATTCGAATAAAATTTCCTGCATTTTCATAACACGCCATCCAAAGGCACGAAATTAGCTACAAAATACAACATCATTAACTTATCAACATCATGGAAGCAGCTCATTGTTTCCGAAATACGTTTCTAAAATGTTCAAGCTACTGGCTGTATTTACTCGTGAATTTAATGGCCCTACCGTCACTTTGATTGGCCGAAAGAAACAAAAGACGGGCAATTTATTATGACTCTCAGAAGTCGGGAGTGATAAAGGATTTTCTAATATTCCAAACTTGAAAATTTAATAGGCGTCGAAGATTCATTATGAGTATTTATTTCTATTGGGGGGATCCGTGCGGGTCTTATAAATTGTTTCGAAGGGAATTTCTTGTTGATTGACTACATGTTGGAATGATTTGTTTTATTTCTTATACAGTTTTATTTTTACCAGATTTTAATTATTTTGATATGACTTACTTCGCGCATATTTGTTAAAAAATTCAATATAAATATTTTCACAAATAAGTGCGACCAACAATTGTACAAAAAAAACGGAATTTCGAATGCTAGCTAAAAAGTGCAAAATTTTGAAAGTCAGTGAGCATAACTACGAGTGGTTACTGCTTTAGTAGTTAAATTATTTACATACTTAAAAATACTGAACAAATTGTAATAAACTAAAAAACAACTAAACTTATAATAACTTAATAAATACAAAAGCAAAAGTCAGTGAACATAACAAAACCAGACAGACTTCTGAAATTAAAATTATTTTGCATACTTTAGTATTTTATATAGAGGTCGGTTGTATTTATTAACAAACAAAAATATTAAAAAAAAAACAGAAATCTTACAAAAAAATTTAAAACAAATTTCACAAACTACTTCATGCTAAAAGTCATAACCACGCACTTAGTTTATTATTATATAATAGTCGGAATAAAAGCCCTTAAACCGAGCACAAATATGGTGTAACTACACCAAAACAGTACCTAATCATTATTTAAAAGCTCACAGTTTAACTCGGTACTCTTAGTAATCATTTGGTTAGCAACTGAAAAGTAAACCTTGGAATATGAACTCTATCAAAAAAGCGACAAAGTCGATTTTCAGATTCAGGAATCGTACGTGCTTAACACATTACAAAATAACACTGCTCATCTGGGCAAGTTTACCAAGCGTTTTCATTTGAAAACCGCAAGAGAGTCGCTGAAATGCCGGATTCGTTTTACTAGATTTGGCGTTCTTCCAACTTCGGGGCAGTAAATAAATTATGACGCGAAATGTACGTAACGTAGGTAAATGCAGCGATGCTTAGATAAGGCTTAACGAGGCCATGGTTTTAGGCCGGTTTTAAGCCTTTACGTTTTTGAAAGTAACGACTAAAAAAAAGGAAAATAAAGCGAGATTATTATCTATATCTAAGGAGAAACTGACTGAATGACATATCAATGCACAGCTTAAACTATTATAATTAGGAGCGTGAAATTTTGCACAAAGCTTCCATTTTTTCTTTTAGAGGCCTAATTCCTGGCAGTGAGAACATTATGGTAATTATGTTTGTATCTATATATCTTCGCTTTTATAAAAATTACCCAATGAGCAGGTGAGTGCCGCGGGTGTTCACTGCAAGGGAAACGTACAAGATCAAACGTCGTGGTGATCTCTATCTTTAGCTGTGGTTAATTTTTTGTTCTAACTTTAGCTAAGTAATCATAAAAATATTCCACTTGAATTACTTTTTTAGGGTACCGTACCTCAAAAGGAAAATACGGAACCCTTAAAGGATCACTTTGTTATCCGTTTGTCTGTCAAGACCCTTTGTCTCGAGAACGCGTGGAGGTATCGAGTTGAAATTAAAACCATATAGTCAAATCTGCGGTCCCTTGAAGCTGTAAATCTAACTTCTGAGTTAACGAAAAAAAAGTACGGCCGCGAAAAAACGTATATTTCGACACTCCCATGGGAATCAAAATTCAGAGGGTACTTCCCGTTGACCTAGAATCCTTGAATTTGACATAAAGTAGGGTCTTATGGCACAAGTATAGGAAACAAACTGAAAACTGTAAATTTGTAGTTCCGTCACAAGAAAAAATCTTTTCTTGGGATTTGGAAAAATCTTCATAACTCAATTCGGGAATTGAACTGTTTTCATAGGTAAATTTGTACGGAACCGTCAGTGCGCGAATCTGACTCGCACTTGCCCGGTTTTTTAAGGTGGGAATCATCCAACTTCTCTCGCCCTAGGGTAAAGTGTGAGGGCGTATCAGACACATCTGTGTCGTTAAGTTGCCCTTAGCGTATTTTTAGCTTTATTTAATTTTACATTGTTTTGTATTTCATTCATTCGTAATCAATATAATTCATGACAATAAACTATTTTGAACCGAGAACCTGGTGAGAGTCGAAGAAATGCAATGGATGCGAGACGCACAGGAGTGCGTCTCGCATCCGCTCGTTGCGCGCGCCGTTCGTTGTGGCGGCACTTGGAGGAGGCCTATGAGGAAATCATGATGATGAATAATGTAGTTTTGACTTTCTGCACGTGTTGATTTCTCTTGTTAGTGCAGAAAGTAATGGTAATAAATAAATAATAAAACTATTTGTTATGCAACATTAGTTTTAGTATATGCGAAACCCGAAACACGTGCCTAGTCTTTTTCTGTCAATAATCTATGTACAAAATTTCATTCTGTATCATGGAAAATCACAAAGTTATAAGCATGTTAGCAAAAATACATAATCACCGGGCCATCCGGGCGAATGAGGGGTTGTTTTGCACTTGCACACAGCTGTTTGCAGGCGCTTAATACCTGCTTTGACCTGCCGTGACTTGTGTTGTACTTAGTATCGGTGGTGTCTAACTTGTGACCTTTTTAAATATTTTCCTAATACCCACTATGACCTGCCGTGACCGGTTTTGTACTTAGTGTCGGTGATATCCAACTTGTGACCTTTTTAAATATTTTTAGAAAAAAATATAACATGATGTAAAAACTATTGGAATCCATTGAGTTACTGATTCTGAACAAACTATATCTAGGTTTCGCATAAGCTAAAAATAATGTTGAATATGTATTTTTTTTTCGGTGGGAAAATCATTTTATGACATCCGCCACTCTTGGGTGGAGCGCGAGGTAGTGTCAGACTTTTACTGACTAAAAACCTACTCTTGTTCTTTCGATGCCTTTCGTACCATGGCCGAGTCTTCCTTTCAGAAACAGACCCTCGGCCCCAGTAGGCTTCGACCCTGCTGGGCCCCTACGGTTTGCTGACGTTTGCGCGTGGAACAGTACGCGCCACCGACGACTTGGGCTTGGTCCGGACGGTTACCGGACGGTCGGACGGCGAGCTACCCATTGCTTGCTGTCCGTAAGCCCGCGCCTACGGTGTTGTATGATGTATTAAGAAAATTAAACAAAGTTTGTTACAACCATCTAAAATTAAACTGAAAATCATCCTTAAAACTTCAGACGAAATTTCTAATTTCAATTTTCTTAATTATTTCAGTAAACGTTAATTAAGTAATTGACGTTGTATTTTAGATAATAAAGTTATTATATTAATAAGTAATACCCTATCAGTGTCAGGGTAGGCTTCATTGAATAAAGGACGATAAATTCTGTCATTGGAAATTCTGATAATAGATTTAATGGAAATGAAAGCTTTAATTTAAAGTAAGTAAAAAGATTAAAATAGTATAAGTATTAAGGAGTAAAAACATTATTCTGTTAAAAAAAAAAATCTGTTTACAGTCCACCAAGCTACACACATTCATTTTGCGTACAACTCAGCAGTGGAATTCCTTGCCGGAATCTGTGTTTCCTGATCTTTAAGTGAAGAGTGAATAGGTTATTTCAAGGTAAGCGCGCTCCATCGTCGACCGCATCGTCGTTTTCCACCAGGTGAGATAGTGGGCAAGCGTGAACCTATCAAGAATTAAAAAAAAAATGGTCCGTTGTAACGCTTTGACCTTGGCTTATACTCCATTCGAAATAACATAAGACATTTAAACAAACATTGTTTACTGTCCGTTCAATCGATTTTGACTTTTATTGCGTGGCTGGTATGACAAATGGCAATAGCACTAAAAAGTTGGTATTTTAACCACTTTTTTTGCTCTGAATCCGGGTAATTTAGCAAGTAATTTTTATCATAAACTTAATATTTGCTTAAAAAAAAACTTGCGATTGACAAAAACAATCATAACACAGCTAATTTATACAAATTATCAATTCCCCAAACAAAAGTTAAACGCCGGAAAAGTAAACACTGTAAAATCTTAAATTTTTCAGCAGTAGCTTTAAGTCTGACGTAATTTATCTTCCCAACGGATCGTAGCCAAACAAAAAGGGGAAATAACAGTGTCTATCGCTGTCTCAACACTATTCATTCAACAACAAAAGAATTCGACGTAATTTGGTGGTTATCCAAGCGATGTCATGGGTCTAACTGACAACTGCGGGAAGTGATGTTACATATCGACATATCGATGACAATGCGAATCTGCTAGAAAATTGTTAAATTGTATTTTTGTTTGTTAATTTATATTGTTGTGTTTGAAGAAATTGATATATGAAGACGATGGCGATAAATAAGCGGTACAACCGTCATCGGTCAGGTTTTCTGGTAAAGGGGGCATGGCGTAGAATTAAAATAACAATTCATTTTGCAATCACTTTTATTTCACAGTAGATATAATTTTGGTAATTATAGACTTAAGTATATCGTAATCCGAGAGAACCAGTAAATTCGTTAGGAGCTTCCGAACCACAGAGTACTATTTTATAGCTGAAACGGATTGTCTAAGACTACCATCCGTAAATGTCACCTTTCCGACTCCAACGATTCCATTCACGTGTCGTCTAATACGTCACAGCGTATCACCCCACTCCGCTACTAAGGAATCAATGAAGTGTCATAATCGCCGAAACGACCATACCTACTTACATTGTTTATACCTCTATGGTCCGTACTTAGCGTTTCGCCTTTATTTATACCGCGTACATCAAGAGACTGGAACAATTGGCCTGTAGCGGTCTTCCCGACTGATTATAATTTAGGTGTCTTTAAGGTTAGAACGAATAGATCCTTAATAAACTAACGTGCTTCACCATCAACCATTGCATCACTGCTTACCTTTAAGTGAGATGGCTGTCAAGCGCTACTTCATATTATTTCATATAAAAAATATGTTTACAGATTTGTCTGTAGCAATGGACGTTCTAATTTATAATGGTTATCGGAAGTTATGTAACGTCATTGGAACTTCCATTAAGTATCCATTAATGGGGCGACGTCTTCGGGGTCTTTAATAAAGATGGGCGTGCCCCAGGGTTCAATTCTTGGCCCTTTTCTTTTTCTAGTTTATATTAATGACCTTCCTTATATGATGGCTAATTTATCCGATATAATTCTGTTTGCTGATGACACTTCTCTTATTTTTAAAGTGGATAGAAAAGATACGGATGTCTTGCAAGTCAATGAAAGTCTGACTGTTCTTTCGAAATGGTTCGCAGCTAATAATCTCTTATTAAATGCGAATAAAACTAAATGTATGAAATTTTCATTACCAAATGTCCCTCAAGTTGGCGTTAATCTAATTCTAGACGGCAACAAACTTGATGTTACTACGGAAACTGTGTTTTTAGGTATAACTATCGAATCTAAACTGCAGTGGGGCGCTCATATTAGAACTCTTTCAGGTAGATTAAGCTCAGCCGCATATGCGGTACGAAAAATAAGGCAATTGACAGATGTAGCCACCGCTAGGTTAGTTTACTATGCTTATTTCCACAGTATTATGTCTTATGGCATTTTACTGTGGGGATCTGCAGCTGATGTGGACTCAATTTTCATATTGCAAAAGAGAGCAATCCGGGCTATTTATAAAATGGGTCCTCGCGAGTCCCTCAGAAATAAATTCAAAGAAATCGATATACTTACTCTGCCTTCTCTTTATATCTTGGAAAGTATTTTGTACGTTCGTAAAAACCTAGGACTTTTCAAAATTAGAAGCGATTTTCATAACATAAATACGCGCAGTAAACACGAAATTGTATTACCCAAATGGAGATTAGCTAAGACCAGCAAGTCATTTTTGGTAAACAGCATACGCTTTTATAACAAGCTACCAAAGGCGGTGACTGAACTTAGCGAGGGCAAGTTCAAAACCCATATTAAGCGTGTCCTAACTAAAAAAGCGTATTACAAGGTTAAAGACTATGTCGAAGACGCGCTTGTTTGGCAATGACTGCTTCTGCACATGTGGCCCCCTGGTAACTCATAATATTGTGTACATCTATCTATTAACTGCTCCACATTTGTTGTAATATATACATTTTTTCTTTTCTTCCTACACATTGCTTTTGCAATATTTTTTATATTAGTAGACGCCAACCACCTTAAATTCGTTAGTAATTTTCTTTTTGTTGACATGTCATTTATTGATAATTGTAATTACTTATTGTTCGTTTTTTTTTTTTGTATTTATATAGCTTCTTTTTTTTTAATGTGAATGTGAGAACACCGTGGACTTCGCGAATTCTTAGGTTACTTCCTATTACGACTCACTTTTTTTTTTTTTAAATATTATTATTTTTATTGTGCTTTTGGGTACAATATCGACTGGTCTACACTGTTCTTACATAATGTCTATTAATACTGTAATATGAAAATATTGTAAACAATCATTTTTTTTTTAAAAGAGTAACCATGGAGTTTCTTGCCGGTTCTTCTCCATAGGAAACGACCAATTTGGAACCGTGCACTAGCTTCTGACGTTTTATAAGTGCCCATGTAGGCCTATGTGAAATAAAAATTTTTGACTTTGACTTTGACTTCAAAAACAGTGATGACTTAGTTATTTAATCTACTCGTACTGTATTTTCCGGATACTGAAGGCAGGCTGAAAGTTACACAGTGAAGTCTAGTAGAATGTCAGAGAGGCACTTTCAATGATAATGGGACCAACGTTAT
The DNA here is from genome assembly GCA_961205895.1 of Mythimna pallens. Taxonomy (NCBI): domain Eukaryota; kingdom Metazoa; phylum Arthropoda; class Insecta; order Lepidoptera; family Noctuidae; genus Mythimna; species Mythimna pallens. The sequence continues at coordinate 21,854,863 of OY540828.1, read as the reverse complement.
TTGAAATTGAATTCATTGGTCTGTTGGTCTCGTGGTTAGTGGCCCTGACTGCTATGCCGGTGGTCGTGGGTTTGATTCCACCCAGGACAAATTTTTGTGTGTAGAGCACGATCATTTGTTCTGTGTCTGGGTGTGATTTATCTATAATATGTAGATATTTATTTAGAAATATATAAGTATGTTTATCAATTGTCTAGTACTCATAACACAAGCTCTGCTTTGACTGCGTAGTGTGATAGTCGTGGAATATTATTATTTTTATTATTTGTATAAGTAAAAGGCAAAGCAACTCTCTCTCTGACTCATCAACGTCCAGCCCAGACCCTTGGTCCTAGAAATTGGAATTTAGCACAGAGATAATGGGTCTATTAAAACAAAAGATTTTTGAAGTGAAAACTTCTTTAGCGGCGTTGAGCACTTTTTCTGTAATGGGTATAAAATCTTAAACTCGCGTCAGGACACGTGACCTGATCGAAAAAGCGTAAGACGGGAGATAAACTTTTTAATGTAAAATAATTGTAATAGTTTTAAAGTGTTAAATTTTTAATGTAATATAAATTGTCATGTTTGTGTACGATAGCGCAATAAATGAATATTGTATTCTACCACATAAATGATAGTACTTTTATACTGATAAAGCAATTGGTGCAAAATTATTCCCTAACCATTCCAAAATATCAAACATGCTCAACGTTAATAATCAAGTTTTCACTTCTGCCGGCACTCCCGGAGTACAACCCGTTTTTTAATTAACCCCCTAAGTATATAAATGGGGGCCCAAAGTTTATATGGACAAACCTACTTTGACGTGAATGACGCCTTTGGTAGAAGCTTGTAAAGTATATTATTGTCTTCAGTCGCGTTACTAACAAAACTATGGACAAATTTAGTCTGAAATTAAACTTATTATTAATAGGTCTTTACCTATGTAATTGGAGATTCTATAACCAGCATTTTCAGAATTAATTATCTGTGGATTGGCGCGCAATTAAAAATTCAAATAAATTTTATTCGAAAGACGTGTTAATTTAATTTCAATTTCAGTCATTTGATTTTAGATAGTTTTTTGTTTTTGTGACATTGTGGTAGTTTTTGGCGCTATGGATAAACTGAAAATTCGTACAATTTTCGAATATGAGTTCCTACGTGGAAATACTGCTGCGCAAACAACACGAAACATTAACGACGTGTACGGGCATAACACTGCTTGCATAAACACAGTCCATTATTGGTTCAATCGTTTTAAATCTGGAAATTTTGAGTTGAAGAACGAGCCTCGCGGTCGGCCGGTAACTATTGTCGACAACGACGAATTGAAGGCGATAGTGGAAGCGGATCCATCTCAATCTACGGCTGAGCTTGCTGCGGGCCTTGGAGTTAGTGTCAAAACAACATTGAAGCACTTGCGTCAAATCGGAAAGATAAAAAAGCTAGATAAGTGGGTGCCACACGAACTATGCGACCGACAGCGAGAAACGAGGGAATTCTTAATCGAATTGTTACCTGCGATGAAAAGTGGATCCTGTACGACAACCGTAAGCGTTCGTCTCAGTGGGTGGACCCGGGTACAGCACCTAATCAGTGCGCTAAAAAAAAGATTACTCATAGGAAGATGATGGTGACTGTCTGGTGGACCAGTGCCGGACTTGTACATCACAGCTTCTTACCGAATGGCACAACAGTGACGGCAGATGTCTATTGCCAAGAATTGCAAACAATGATGGAGAAGCTCGCAATTCAACAACCAAGACTAGTCAATCGCTCTTCCCCATTGCTTCTCCACGACAACGCGCGAGCTCGCACTTCACGACAGACCATCGCAAAGCTACAAGAGTTACAGCTGGAAGCTCTCCGTCACCCACCGTACTCACCGGACCTTGCCCCAACAGATTTCTACTTTTTTCAAAATTTAGTAAATTTTTTAAGTGGGAAAAAATTCAACACCCGTGGTGCAGTACAAAACGCTTTCGCTGACTTCATCGCCTCCCGTCCGGCAGACTTCTACCAGTAAAGGGATAAACGAACTGCCATCAAAATGGCAAAATTGTATAGATAATTTGGGCCAGTACTTTGATTAGCTGAAATAAAAAAATTACCAAAATTTTTATATTTTAAAATGACCATACAAATCTCCAATTTCATAGGTAAAGACCTAATATTAATAACACAAGAGATCAACTAAATAACTTTGTTTATATTACAAAACGTGTGCAAAAAAAATTGCAGCAATATTGACGAGAAATGAAGCAGTACATTTTCGAATATCGATTCAAATTAAGCACAGTACATCCCTAGTTTGAGATGCTTACTGCGAGTATTATTGTAAAGGAAAGCCTTTCAAAACGAGAGGACTGGCTTTATTATGGCTTGTACGATGTCAAGAGGAATTTATCGGACTGTGACGTAATTTGCTATGGAATATAATACTGCCCTGAAATTACCAAATCTTTTCATTGATGTGGGCTTATAATACTGAAAGGAGCTTAGTGTAAATTGGTCGTTGGGAAGTCATCACTGATTTAAAAGGACATTTAATAATTTTTTGGTATTTTGAAATGAATATTGACTGACACATTTTTTTTCCACAACTATCACACAACGCAGTCTAGTCCCAAGCTAAGCAGAGCGTGTTATGAGTACTAGACAACTGATAAGCATACTTATATATTTCTAAATACATACATATTATAGATAAATTACACCCAGACACAGAACAAATGATTATGCTCTTCACACAAACCTTTGTCCTGGGTGGGAATCGAACCCACGACCTCCGGCATAGCAGTCAGGGTCACTAACCACTAGACCAACAGGCCAGTCAAATTTGGTTTAACACTAGCTTTTTGGCCGATCATAAAGGATTTTTTTTTGTTGTTATTAGAAGTTGCTATTGGTACTTAGCAATAATTTTTAAGAAATCAACTTCTATAAAAGAGCAAACAATATTAATTATAACTTGTTTAACACACAGGCAGTGTCTTTTTAAGAAAGTTGTAGGAAAATAATACAGAAATCGACGCACTACAATGACAGCGCATCGGTATTTGTATCTACGCACGCACACACAACCACTAATTGTGGATAAGTGGCGTAGATTTATTAATTGAATAATATAAATGAGGAGCAGTGGTGGCCGAGTGTTAACAGCCCCGACTTACGAGTTGTAGGTCGCGGGTTCAAACCCAGCCAGGCGCATTACTTGGACTGGACAGGCCGACTATGCTATGCTATATGCTAATAATATAAATGAAATCGATTCAGGAGACAAATCTGAATATCCCTTTTTTAATTGGTATAAATCAGTGCTTGACTGCGATCCTACCTGGTCCCGCGCACACTCTCCAAAATGTAACCTGTAAAATACCGATAGGCTGGCTACCCTGCGCCTGTAGGTTTTCCAGGCTTTGTAGATTGGACTTAACCAAATCTGGATCCTCAATTAGCCTCTTCGCATGCCTTTACTGAGCCCAAAACTGCTAGATAGCATTTTGCAGCACTAGCCCATATGTGACTGCAGTACTCCACACACGATTGGACCAGTGCTTTGTATAACATTAGAAGCTGTCCCGGTGTGAAGTACCGTTGGACTTTTGCAAGAACGCCTAGTTTCCTAGCAGCCACCTTGGCTTTGGACTCAATGAACCGCCCAAAATTGAAGCTAAATAGAATGACTACTTTCAGAATGTGTGTTTATTATGCAAATGCGATTTTATCTGAATAAAATATTTCAAATTTGGAACAGCATAGAAGAAACAAAGAGGATTAGTATTTGGAATTCCAGAAATGAATAAGGACCTAAGCTGTATAGGCAAAACTTGGTCAAGCGCGAATCTATCATCAATAAAAAAAAAAACGTTGAAAATATCTCTCGTTTAAATTTTTTCCAAGACGCTGAATTAAAAATACCAGGCGCGTTTCAACACTGGCTTTCTTAGATAGCAAGAAAAAAAAATTTTTACTTAAAAAATATAACACCCACGCCTATATTCTCCGAAAGGTATGGCATATGAGCGTGTGAACGGTGAGCAATGGGTGGCTCGCCCTTCGGTATGGAACCAGCCCGTCGTTAGTACGTTGTGTTTCCACGCGCGCCTCAAAAAGATGCCAGCAAGATAGACAGGGACCTCTAAGGCCAGCCGAAGAGGTTACCAAAGGAACGCAAAGGGTAACTGAAGGAACACACAGGTTGGTTTTATTATTATTATACAACTTTATTGCACACCTTAACATAATACAGGACAAACATTTATATAAATAAGTGTACAATAGGCGGTCTTATTGCACAGGGCAATTTCTACCAGACAACCTTTGGATGGACTGATCGAAAGGAAAATATTTCGGGCTGTCAGTGTACAACAACTTATAGAATAATATAAAATAAAATAATTAAATAATAATAATACTTAAAAATATAATACATAAATAAATAATAAAAAAATAAAAACAAATAATATACTAATAAATATCAAAATTAATTGCAATTTAAAAAGGAGAAGAAGTAACTAAAGTGATAGATAATGCTCCTTCACCATTTTTTTGAACGTTGGTAGCGTTTTGGGTTTTAAAATAGATAGAAAAGATACGGATTCCCAAACCTTTCGAATTGGGAATAAATTTAGCTGAAAAGCCGTATGAACGGATGAACGTACGGAACGTATGTAAAGGATTAACAAACATACACACACATAGAGACAAACATACCTAATAACAATCGTCTTTAAAAATTGTTAGCTTGCTTAAAGGCCACTTCTAGTATCAACCATCTTTGACATCTATAAAATACATTTTTAATTTTTGTCTCTTCATAAAGTTGTGACCGTACGGTTAGCTGGTTTTAAGTTAACGCTCTCAAAGCTGTGGCGAAATGATGAGTACCTCAGATAAGGACGGTGGGAGCTCGTTTTTATCCTTGTCTTCCTATTTTAAACGTTTTCCGGGTTTTTTATTTCTGTGGTAATTCTGAAAGAGAAAAATATTCAGTTATATACCCAACAAAGTTACGGGATAATGAGACGAAAATATGAAGTTTTGGGACTGAGAAATTCCGCCATAATTTGTCACGTACGAGATACGTAAAAAAATATGGAAAATTATGCAATGTAACAGATATTACTAAGTCGCAATTTTTAATTCTCTTTATCTGCTGCTACTAAGAATCACTTACTTCTAAGCCACATAAATCAAGTTTAGGAGTTAGAACGTTTAAAAATGATTAGCTTATTTGATTTGTTTAATGAATTTCTTGAGTTAGGAATTTTGTAGTTTGGCTTATGGTGAAATAAATAATAATTATTATTATTTTATCTGGCAACATTACTTATATAAACGGCGCGATATGTCAACATGTTAAACTATTTTGAAGATATGCAAAACACATGAGATACAAAGAGATAATATTAGTTGGATTGTTGAAGAATAAGGTGAAAATGAATTTTATTCAACACTCGTCTTCTACTTATTACATACATATTGTAATAAACCAATGTGCCCCATGGAATTTTTGAGTTCTCCAACCCACCATACGAACTCATATTAGAAGAAAAGCATCTACGGTGAACTTCGAACCCTACTAAATATCTTTTTATTCGAATAATAATTTCAATTTACTATCTCGTCGGCAGTTATATTTTTGAGCCGTTTGGGGTTGAAACTCTTTGGCCGTGAGGTCCGAGTGCTCATAAGCTTTTCAAAGAATTATCCAAACGCTTTGTTGACACTTCGCGTGACCCAAGGGCTGGCTTTTACCTCGGTCAGAGATTAAGCATTGCCATACAACGTGGCAATGACGCCAGCCTTTTGGGCACACTTCCGTCGACAGCGTGGCGGAGGAATTTTATGACGCCATATTTTAGCTAGTAGTTTTTGCCTTTAGTGTATATATAGTTTTAATTAGTTAAGTGTTTTATTGAATTATACTGTTAAATAAAAATTAATTTACTATCTACTAATGACTATTACGGCACTATTACAAAGAATACTAGAGCAGTATTGTCCAAACGCAACATTCCCTTTGAAAGTAATGTAGACTGAGATTTCCTTGGAAGTACTTAAGAAACAGTACAATAGAAATAATGAGAAAGGAACCCGTATCTGTGCATTTAGTATTGCATCGACGACGTCAAGATCATTAACATTTTTCATTATTCATAAGAGATTTATTATGTCAAGCAGCTGGATCGTTTATTTTTGAATCATTAAACAATATTAAAGTGTAATTAAAAAAGAAAATTATAATAGAAATGTTACGAAGGTTGTTCTTTGTAAAAATAGCTGCTCGGTTACTGGATCATTTTAATATAGAGGATATTCCCATGCTGAGGAAACAGTAAAAAAAAATGTAACATAATACAAAAGATTATTACGTGTAAACATGTAGGATTTATTCCTATTAAGTTACTTTTTTATATGATATAAATTAGTGTTTGACTGCGATTCCATATTGATGGTAAGCAGTGATGCAATCGTCGATGGTGAAGTGCACTAGTTTATTAAAAGCCTATTTACTCTAGCCTTGAAGACACCTGAATTAGATATATAGGATAACCTCATGCTGAGTGACAAGTTAGTAAAAAAAACTTGTTAGTCACTTTTTGTCCCGTGACTTTTTACGCGTATTTCCGTGTTTAATTTATTCATATCATCATCTTCCTGCCCTTGTCCCGTGTTATTTGGGGTCGGCGCAACATGTTTTTTTCTTCCATTCTGCCCTGTCATTCGTCATGCTATCACTAACTTCTTTTTTTTCATATCACTCTTCACACCATCCATCCATCTTTTTTTTGGCCTCCCTCTCCTTTTCTTTCATATCCTTTTCTTTCATATCACATTTATTCATATAAAATTACTATTTAAATTCTTATAAAAACACAGGAACCTATCTACTGACTTGAGATTCATCTTAATCCTATTTGATTATACTCGTATTTGAAACTTAATTCTCAATTTCCATGGCCCTTAAAAAGTATATTGTATTAGTATATTGTGTGTATATTTGTTCGATCAGCCTTCAAATTGTAGGCCCTACATGCTAAAAGGTTATGGTTATTTTCTCATTCGACCTATCTATAGATAAGTCACACTTTTTTTATTACCTGGGAAATCTTCGAATGATTTCTCCCGCTCTGGGTGGAGCAAGAGGGAGTGACAGACTTTTACTGCGACTTTTACTGAAACCCACAGTGTTTCTATAGTTGCCCTTTGCGAGAGCCACGGTAACTCTTCTGACCAATCCGCGGTATTGGAAGAAGATATGTTACACAACCTACCATCGGTCTCTCGGACCACAGTAAAACGTTTTCCAGTGATCCGTGGTGTTCTCGCGCACATTTTAGATTTCGGTTGACTCAGTGACAGAAAATAACGTTAATGAACTGGAAAATGGTAAGGCCGCTATGCCACTAGCGTTTTACAAGCGTTGGCGCTTCTCTAACGTCTGTGCAGCTATAACATTGCACAGACGCGACGTTAACGTTGCGAGTTTCTAGTGGCAAGTGTTACATCCGCTAAACGCAACGTTAACGTCACACACATGCTGCAATTTGAGGTGTATACAAGAAGCTTGCGACGTAGACGTCGCGTCTGCATAACGTTGGCGCTTTACCACTAGAAACACGCAACGTCAACGTCGCGTCTGCGCAAAGTTATAGCTGCACAGACGTTAGAGAAGCGCCAACGCTCGTAAAACGCTAGTGAGATAGCGGCCTAAGTATGTGCAGGCATAATTAAGTATTAATTATTCACCAAAATAAATCACCAGGGTCTGAGAGACCAATGGTAGGTGCTTAAGGGTTAAAGTCATCACTTTAGAAATGCAAGATGAACGAACGTTGAAGAAAAGAAAATATTTCACAATCTTGACAATAAAAATAAGAAAATATTTTATACAATATTTGACTCGGTACAAAATCAGAAACGAAAAAAAAAATACCAAACGCAGTTCGAATAGTGAACACCGTTTCATTACTGCACGCTACGCGATTGAAAATACTTGGCGTTGATTTTTTACCTTCCACTATGCTTCCAGTATACCTTTGTTTCCTTTGCTTTTGATATAGACTTGCTGCAAATTTGTTTCCATGTAATTTATGTAACGATACAACGATGGAATATACATGATATTATGTACATGTACAAAAAATTATTTTTTTTTATTTCACACATTGACAGATGATTATTTTGGACTTACGTGAATTACTTATATTTATATACCATTATAAGTTTTGGGGTCATGGGGTCCGACTGCGCGTGTCCTTTTTAAGGAAATTTAACCCTGACTGATCGACACTGCGTGATCAGAGGGCTGGTTCATTCTTCGCCCAAAGAATTAGCATTGCCATTCAACGTGTTAAATGCTGCCATTCTTCTGGGCACATTTCCGGATTACAGCGATGTGGAGGAGTACTTCGACGCCTGAGTGTGCTTTGTGTTTGTGTATTATATTTATGTAGGTACATAGTTAGGTTTTAGTATAGTATATTTAACGTTTAAGTTTTTTATTTATTAGAGTATAAAAGACAAAAAAAAAATAAAAAAAATATGTAAGAGATTTTAAAAATAAAGTTGAAAAACATATAAAAAAAAAATATTAAACTGTTAGTTATTCAAAGCTCTAATTAATTAAGTTACTCGTAAAAAACTTTTGATTTTGTCTAATATAAAAGTAACCTAAGAACTGGTAACTATGGTCGACGCACGTGTCGACGGCCGTCGACATTCCAACTTTAAAACTCAGCGGCAGCCGTCGTGTGTATCAAGTGTCACTATAGGTCGACGGCTGCATTACCTCTACCGTTGGCAACATGACGCTCGTATTTATGAGCTGTAAGTTACCTTACAATAATAAAACCTTATAAAAATGTTATGCAAACAATATTGCTATTGCTAGCACCTCCATGTTGGTAGCAATAGCAATATTGTTAGCCTGGAAAGGGCGCAAAACGTCATGATTCACATCACAAACGCTCCATGGTTTACAAAGAATGACGAAATATATTAATACCTAAACAGCACTATAAAAGGCACGTCTTGCCCATATTTCCAATCCGCTTACCTCTTGATTGCTTAATCCTGTCAATGTGGTTGCAAGACAGAAGAGAAACTTCGTGCTTGAAGCAGAATGTAGGGGAAAAGAAAAAAATAATAATAACTAGTTTGGCGGCAGGGTTGGCGCTCTGACTGAGCTATCGGCTGCTGCACTACGTATCACTCACTTCATAAGTCTGGGTGTCTTATGAAAGTGAGTGACGTAGTAAATGTTTGTTAATGCACGTATGTGACAGAAGTAATTGAAACAATAATACACAACACAACACAATGTGTGTGTAGAACAATGTTAAAAAAGAAGAAACAAGAACACGGTCGGTACGACTGCAGTTTTTGGAAGAAAAATGATGTAATAAGTGTTTATGATAAATCATAAAAACATCCATTGCTACATAAGCCATGCTATCGTTTTTTTAGAAAACAAACAAAACAAAAATAACGTGTAAGATTAGCATCGTTTGATCATAAAAAATGTCCACCTGCCCATTTCCATGCAGGCAATAAAATTATTTTTGTTGATTCAAATGTTTTATCCATTGATTTACAATAACGACCGGCTATATATCAAAGAATATTAGGGAAAATCTGTTATTTTATGTGTTTATTCATCATAAAATATGATGAATGGTTTAATTAGAAATAATGGTAAACAATTTTCTGGTTTAATCAGATAGCAATCAATGCTGTCCTCGATTGGGACATTTGAATTAATGTGTCCCAAATGTGATATGTGTGTGGAAACGTTTGAAAAATCAACCGCGGCTCCAGAACGCAAAATGCAACTGAAGGAAAACAGGTGGGTTTTAGTTAGCAAAAATCTGATACGCCCTATCGCCCCACTCTAGAGCGGGAAAAGTCATTTGATGATTGCACACCTCACGAAAAGTCTTTGATTTTTTAGCTAGTAATAAAATTTTGGATGGTAATGATAGGTAATGATAGATTCTATAAGTAGCTGTTACCTCAAACTGTATACCCTGGTTTTGTTATCATTAGTTTTTGGACAGCATCCCCTATGAAAGCAATGTTAAAGACGTATTCAAGTGAAAAAACAATGTGTACCTCGGAAAATGCGAATGAAAAACTTTGTTTGGAAACTAAAACTCAATATGAAACCATATGTCATCAACGGCTTTACCTTTTTCCATCTAGATATTTCTTTTTGACGTAACTACAAATTTACAGTTTTTAGATTTTTTCCTATACATATGTTATGAGACTTTACTTCATGCCAAATTTCAGGATTCTAGGAAAACGGGAAGTACCCTTTTTTTTTTTAGGTGGGAAAATCATCTTATGACAAATCCCGCTCTTGGGCGGAGCGAGAAATAGTGTCAGACTTTTACTGACTAAAAACCCACTCCCGTTCCCTCCTTGCCTTCGTCCCAGGGCCCCGGGTTTCACTTTCACACTACCCGTGGCCCCAGTAGGCTTCGACCCCGTTGGGCCCCTACGATTTGCTGACATCTCCTTGAGGCGCGAGTGGAACAGTACGCGCCGTCGACGACTTGGGCTTGGTCCGGACGGCTACCGGACGATCGGACGGCGAGCCACCCATTGCTCGCCGTCCGCAAGCCCGCGCCTACGGTGGCCGGAAATCGGGATCAGAATCCCGGCGGCGGTTGGGGCGTGAGGACCGTTGCCTCACGCGATCGGCCGCTTCCTTTGCTAGCATTACTGCTTCGCAAAAGGAGGCGACCGCCTGCCACTCTTCCTCGCTCCAGACCATGGCCTGTACCAAGGCCCGGCGCGAGAGATCGTCGCCGCCGATCGCCCCCACGAGGACACGGCGTTGCTCTGCCCAAGCGGGGCACACCTCCACCGTGTCCTCCGGGCGGTCCACACAGTGGCGACACCCGGGCGTCGCTTCCGCACGAATCCGGTGCAGGAACTTTCCGAACTTCCCGTGTTCGGTGAGAACCTGCGTCATGCGGAAGGTGAGGACGCCGTGAGGTCTTTCCAACCACGCCTCAAAGAGGATGAATTTTGATTCCCTTGAGAGTGTCGAAATATACCTACGTTTTTTGCAACATATCTTTTTTTTTCGTTAACTTAGAATTTTGATTTTTTCATAGATTCAAGGGACTTGAGTATATGGTTATAATTTCAACACTATACCTCCACGCGATTTTGAGATAAAGGGTCTTGATTGACATGCAGACAGACGGACATCAAAGTGATCTTATAATGGTTCCGTTTATTTCCTTTTGAGGTACGGAACCCTAAAAACTGCACTCGGCCGAGTAAAATCAGAAAAAAATGCCAACTTATCACCAAACAGACGTGAAACCGAAATAGCATCAGGAAATCAAACAAGCCTAATATCCTTTATTAATTCTAGAGCTTGCCAAGAACGTGTTACTTATTGCTAAGTACAACTTACTTGCGAAACTATAGGTATAAGCATCCACAGACGTGACAATGTAGAAACGACACAGTAAGTTTCCTAAAATTACGTGTGACATTGTGATACCATAGTTATATGTAGATAGCTATGATACATATGATAAAAATCGTATCCATTTTGCGAGAACTCAAATTCTCCGGCTGTCGTCCGAATATCTTCGACGGCAACCTCAAAAGGCTCATCGTGACCGGTAAATTATATGAGCGAAGGCCTCATGGGCGCCGCCCAATACGTTGGTCCGACCAGATCCGCATCACTCTTGACTCTACGGTATAAAATGCCCTTCACACCACTAGAGACAGAAACAGATTCAGAGAATATCATACATGTGAAAATGATGAAGCAAACAGGTGACGACTCACGACTATTGAGGAATTTGACGCGAGGAGGAGTTTTTTTAATGAAATAAGCTAGTGCTTGACTGCGATCCCACCTGATAGTAAGCAGTAATGCATTCGTTGATGATGACGCACACTAGTTTATTAAGAGCCTTATTTACTCTAGCCTTGACGACATCTAAATTATAACCAGACGTGAAAAACGGTTGTAGCAATATAGTATCGAATTATCGTCCTGTCTATGGCAGCCTTAAGGAAATACTTGGGATCTTTCCAAATGAATTACTGGTTGATAAGGCAAGGTTAATTTAGCATTGTTTCCAAGCGCCTGGTTGCTTCTATTAAATTTAGTTAAACTGGCTGAGTGCCTTGATTGTGAGCGTATGCCTTTGTACTATTAAGGTGCTTTATCCAATCTTCTGTTGCTGTTATTTTATAAGCAAAGTGTCTTCTGTGTTTGTTGTTTATGCATTTATATGTACATTAGCTATATATAAATTTTAAAGAACAACATCCTCCACCAATTGACCCACTACTGATCAATGACTTTTTTTAAAAAGCTGTTGCCTAGATTCCAGGTTTAAATCTTTTCTTGAATGGAAAAGATTTGCGACTTTACCAGTTTCCCTCAGTCTACCCTAGTGAGTAACTTGACGAGAATCAAAGAGAATTGAACGTATTAAAATGTTTGTTACCGACCGCACTGATGCGTGTTAGCCACCAAGCTAGTCACCTGACAGGGTGTTTCGTATCTTTGAATTTCTTAAGCAAGAATTATGATCTCTTTTTTATTCAAGTATACTTATCTTTTTTTTAAATTAATTTTTGTAAATTATTTGGAAAAATATTGAATAAAAATGTCGATATTATGTTTAAAACATGCAAAAAGCGGGTTTATTATTATATTCGAGGTATATTTCGTCGTATCCTACGAGTAGGGGTGTAACTGCATAATAGCAACTTTTCAGGAGACACTTTTTTGTGTTTAATTAAATTAAATATTATCAAATATGTATTAGTGATTTCATATAATGTGTATTAATATCTTAAGATTCGGCTAGGATTATTTTCAATAATTATCTTTATATTTTAAACGCTTTTTGTCCCTTAAATCCTTATTCTCTGTTGTGTTAATCAATTTTCAATATTGGGTACATAGAAAAAAACCATAATGGTGATTGTGGCCGTGTTTTATGGAATGGCTATATTGCGAGACGAAGCCCTAATTACGTTTGTGTCTTTCTTCTATGTTTCAAATTATGTTTTTGTCTTTTATTCTTTCGCAGATAAAAGGCATGTAACTTATTGCTCAAGTCCAGCACTACTTCGCATTATGTAATTAGAAGAACTTAATTAAGTACAAACTCGTTGATGTTATGATATTTGAACTTATTCAATACTAAAATTTAACAAAACGCGTTCCGCCGACTAGTGGCCGAACGGCCCTAGTACGCTCTCTCTGCGCCTGCGCACCCCCACTACTCGCGAAGAAAGAGGGCGCGATGGTGATTGTAGCTTTTTTCTTCGATAAAAACGTAGTGCTTAAAATTGTGGCTTTTTAGAAAACGTAATTACTTGATAACCTGTACCATTTTTGATTGTTTTGTTGAACTGGTAATATGTGGTATGATGAGCAGAATTGGATTTTGCAATAAAAAAAGAAAGCCCCTATGTTTGTTAGGGCACCATTCCTAGGATACGACGATTTGTTTATTATCTACAAAAAAGAAGATAAAAAATATGAATTGTAGCTGGGGATCGAACTCGCGGCAAATGTCGTACAGTACCGACAAAATGCCATTTTACTCACCCCCCATAGCAAATAGCGTGATAATTTATAACCAATGTCCTTTTACAAGCTTTAGTCTATCTTTGTACCAAATTTCATCAATATCGGTTCAGCGGTAAAAGCTTTAAAGCGTAACAAACAGACAGAGTTACTTTCGCATTTATAATATTAAGTATGGATTATGAATTTTTATTTTCAGTATTCATTTCAATATACATAAATATGAAATATATTTTTAAGTATTTCAATAAAAATAAAATAAACATGTAATACTTAACCTACTTAAAACTAACTTACAAAATAAAAATAGAAGCCCTAAAGTACTAAAAAAGCAATCTAAAGTATGGCGTCGAAAAACACCGCATCGCTGTCCCAAGGGCTGGCTTTGACTTAGGACAAAGGATAAGCATTGCCATTCAGCGTGGCAATGCCGCCAGTCTTTTGCCGCCAGTCGACAGAGATGCGGAGGAGCTTTTCTTAGCCATACTTGAGGTTGCTTTTTTCAACATGTAATTAAAATAAATATAACATTTAAGAATATAAAAATAATATTTTTTATTATGAGACTGTTGTGTCTTACTGCAGAGCAAGGTCTTCCTTTCGTTCTTCCAGTCTTCTCTGTACTTAACTATTTCTGACCAATCCCTTAGATATGAGTCCAAGTCGTCACGCCATTACTTTTTTGGTCTACCACGTCGCCAGGTCCTGCGGTTCTGGATCCAGCTAGAATATTTATTATTATTTAGATCGGTGAAAATAACTATCAGACACATTATAAAATTTTTTGTTTGATTATAAAAATCTATCCTTACTTTCAATTTGGCCCAAAGCACATACAATCTCTGGATCAAAATTATACAAAGCTGCAGTCACAGATATGCGTGATAGTACAACAAATCCCTAGGAGTTCCTGATAAGGAACTGCCGTTTTAATCCTCCAGTTTGTTAGAAAGTGCATCGTTAAACCTGATTTATATCCAGGTGACGTATTAGTAGAGAATTTTACAGAAGGTTAACTCCATACAACGAGCAAAAATCATCGTAGATTGCCAAATGTATGCGCATATGTGTACCTAACACATAAACGTCATCTGGCCATTTTCGCGGGATTTTTTCTAATTAAGCTATTGAGCTGTAGCTGTTTTAATTATTCCCAAATGGTTTCCTCGTGGATATTGTGATGTAAAATTGGTGCAATTTAGTATCTCAAGTTTCAACACAACTGGACAACATATGCAATCATAGAAATAGATGTGATCTTGATAAAATAGAGTTGAGGGTTTTATTGTAATATTGACTACCTCAAGGCTGACTTGATTGATACATTTGTTGGAAAATGCTGTTAAAACATTAAAACGTGTTATGTAAATGGATCTCAAAGTGACTATAAAACTAAATACTTTTTAAAATTGACTCTGGCAAAATGCAAACATAAAATAACCATGCGCATTCGAAATAAAAAATAAATGACAGATTCAATTTTCGCACCCTTTCAGATTCGCTATACGTAAAGCACGTCTATATGTGCGTGCTCTTCGCTCCTTGTTAGTAGTGAATCTTCTGGTCTCAGTATTGTCTGCTGTCTGTAAAAGCTAAGGATTTTAAGGAATAAGTTCAAGTGGACTTCTTATGAGAGTGGCTCTTTAGGAACCCAACTTTTTATGGAAGTAGCGAGTCGAAAAATTACGAGGTAATGAAAGCTAGTTCCTTATTCTGTTTGGTACAGGAGAATATTTTTTGTACGATATTTTTGATAGTAGAAGCAGAGAAAGTTACTAAAGTTTTGTATCTTAACTGGTATATTATTTAAATATGGTTCGTTTGTTTGTAGGTGATGTCATAACGTCGTAACGTCTTTGCGAACACGTTTGAAAAAGTGACCGAAAGCAAATGAAGGACACAAGTGAGTTTTAGTCAGTAAAATTCTGACACGCCCTCTGGCTCTACCCTAGAGCGAGAGATGTCTTTTGATGATTTCCCACTTCAAAAAAGGTTATATGCCTTTGTTAAAATAAACCCAATTTTGAAAAATATTTCTCGGATAGAAAGTTACATTAGCACTAATTGCCACAAGCTAAATATTTATTCTGGAATATACAGGGTAGCAATAATATTAAAAAAAAATATTATAAATATTAAAAACTACAGAAAACAGCTAGTTATAAGTTCTATCTACGATTAATCTTTCATGTGACTGACACAAAATCAAGGAATTAACATTATGGTCGTTGCATATTCTAAATAAATGTTATGACAAATAAAACAAAATTAAAATTGGGCAAGTGCAAGTCGGTCTCGCGCACTGAAGGTTCCATACAAACTTAATTATGTAAATAGTTCAATTCTCGAATCAAGTCTCGAAGATTTTTCTGAGTCACAAAAAAGTTTTTTTTTGTGATATAACAATATATTTACAGGTTTTAGACTTTTTCCTATACTAGTGACATAAGATTTTTGCTTCTTACTGAATTTCAGGATTTTAGGTCAAAGGGAAAGAGTAGGTACCCTATAGGTTTTGATTTTCTAACAAGTGTCAAAATATGCACCTAAATGAAGCACAAACGATCTTACTTTTAGATTTTGTTGACTTAGAAGTTATTTTTTTAGTTCTGTTTAAGGTAGCAGACTTATTTATTTAATATTAATTTCAGCTTCATATCTCTATGCGCTCTTATGAAAAAAATTGTTGACAAGTGAATAGACAGACAGACAAATATAAGGGTTCCGTTTTTGACGATTAAGGTACGGAACCCTAAAAATTAAGAAAAAACACAAAATCCATTAACCTATTTGAGTATAAGCGATTTGAGACAAAACTTTTTAATTTTCTGGGACAAAAAGAAAACATTAGCAAAATTTCAACAAACAACAAGCGATTGATAATAGAAATGCTACATTTTTTGCTGGAAACATGAAGAAAACAGTTCACGGAGACGTTATTCATAATCTTCAGTAAATATTCAAAGATGGTATAAAAAAATCATGGTTCAGTAAGTCACAATGGGCGCTGGAGGTCCTTTGTGAGCGATGTCAAGTAATCCTATAGCTTTTATTTTATGTCCACTTACTTTGAATTTTATTCGAATGAGTTGTATTATTGCGATTTTCATTTCGTTTTTAATGAGTTGTTTTGTTTGATTGTGGATATTTTCTGTGAACTAGTCAAGAGTGTGTAGCGACATCTATGGCGTCACATAAGAACTAATCCTGTTTCGCACAATTAAAGTTTTCCGCGCGACTTGAACTTAAAGGAGAGCCCGAAATCATCTATTGGGCAGTCGCCCACCAGACATAACACCCGTCTGTCTCGTCTTTTCAATGGAGGTTTGCGGCATTTTACTCTCTGTTCCGCCTACCCCCAAAAGTGTTTGATTTGGATGAGTGGCAATGTATTGTATATGGCATGGTCGCTAGTCTTTTGGGTACATTACGACGCCATATTTGCTGGTAGTCGGGGTTGAAACCTGAGTGGCTGGGGCGTGCGGCCTCCTCTTTCGATAGCATTACTGTTTCGCAGATGGAGGCGGACGCCTGTCATTCCTTCTCGCTGTGGACCATGGCCCGAACCAGGGCCATGCGCGAGAGGTCGCTGCCGTCGATTGACTCCACGAGGACACGGCGGTTTGCCGTGAACCCGGGCGTTTCTTCCGCTTGAATCCGATATTCCTTTCTACCTCACGTGTTGACCGCTTCTGTGCAAATCGCATATAGCTGATTCCCGCGGCCTTTACTAAGTCATCGGTCCACCTTATAGAAGGCCTATAATGTTATAATTTTTGGTCTAATTTTATTCGGAATTAAAAAAAATAATTAATTCGGAATACCGAAGATTGTTTTGAGATATACAATGAATCATGTTTGGGTCTGGGTGTTTTGTGTATGTGAGTTGTCGTGTTTGTGAACGCACCCACGATATAGGAGTAACTGTTAGTATGGAACATGAAAAAAAAATCCAAATACCTACAAACATTTATTTCTGGTAGTGCTACAATAAGTTTCAAAACAACTTAATAAAACCTGTCAGAAACGTCAGTATCTAGAAAATAAATGCATTTAAATACAGAGCTCTCCTTATGATTTAATGTAAAACATAAAAATATTCCCCAGGGTAGTGTCACATTATTTATAGCTTGTCTCAAATGCAAGCCTGGCCGTTTTTAATATCAGTTCGTATTGCATGCCCGCGTAATGTCTTATAAAATTATTATTGTCACCGTAAATTGTAAACTGACACTTTATTATATGTCCTTTATAAGTTTCATAGTAACTAGTAATTTTAATTTCCTTTTTATAGCCTCTCATGCTGCGTCTACATCGTAAGTACTTACTTTTTAACCGATTTGTGAAAAAGGAAGAAGTTCACAATTTAATTTTGTGTACTGCTTTCGGTTTTTTGGAATTCTCACGATTCAATGGTTAACTGTTTATCTATATTTATCTTTTTACACCACTTAAATCATTTATAGACGTCTCTCCGATATTTCTATAATATCTCCTAATCAGTTGGGATTTACAGCATCTAGATCAACCACTGATACTTTCCAAACAATCAGAATACTGATGGAAAAAATAAGACCAACAAAAAGGACTTTCATCTAACATTCAATGACCTCGAGAAAGCATTCGATCAAGTACCGCGTAAGTTAGTTTGGTAGGCTCTTCGTGCACAAAAACCAGAGTATTACATTGACCTAGTCAGGGATATGTACAATAATGCTAGCACAAGAGTGCGAAGCCTGGCAGGGGTCAGTGATGCATTCGAGGTCAAGGTGGGCGTCCATCAGGGTTCTGCTCTCAGTCCGCTATTATTTAACTTGGTGATGGACTATCTTACCAAGGATATACCTTCCTCATTACCGTGGACTATGATATACACGAAAAACATTGTTCTGGCCGCTGACAATGCACAGCATATGCAAGACCTTCGAAATAAGTGGACACAGTCCCTGAAACGGTATGGCCTGAGGGTTAGCAGGAGCAAAATTGAATACCTGAAGTGCTCTTTCAGTGGAATCACGGTACCGGAGACTATCTACATTGGATTGAATCCTATTCCCCCGGTAGAAAAAATTAAATACCTTGGTTCCATGCTCACAATAGACGCTAACGTTGTTGACGTTGATGTGACTCATAGAATCAGTGCAGAAATGGCGGTCACTAACAGGTGTACTGTGCTAACCACGTATCCCAATAAAAACAAAGGCAAGTTTACAAAACGGTAGTACATCCAGCGCTACTGTATGGGTCTGAATGTTCGACAGCAAAAAACACGCATGATCAAAAGGTACCAGGCCCTACCAACGAAATGAAGGTGTTAAGATGGGCGGGAGATGTGACTAGGCTTGACGGAGTGCGAAATGAACACATTCACATTCACAGTCTGCGTCTGTACTTTTTGTGTGTATAAAGCATTAAATATATAAATAAATTCGAGGAAGCTTCAAAGTAGCACCAATCTCCGATAAGATGACTGAAAATCACCTTCGAAGTATGAACACGTCCAAAGACGTAGTGAGGACCACCGTGGTTCAAATAGCCCTACGCCTACCAGAACAAAAAAGAGGTAGAGGCCGCCCGCCATTGATCTGGTGGTCAAATAGAGAGGGTCCTCAAAAAAGCCTAGTTGCCAAAATTGACAATCCAAGATACAGCCACTTGGTGCAGGAAAGTAAAGGGACTAGACCCCAAATAATAGGACCAGGAAAGGAAGAAGATCTTTTTACACCACCTGCTTTATAATTCCCATTTTATATGTCATGCAACCTTCACCAGCGAGTCATTCTGATTCTTAGGGATATTATGTAGTATGGGTGGTCCCTAAGGAATAATCAAATTTAAATTTAAAACCGTGATTTAAAAATAAGCACACATTAAGTGAATTAAAAAGTACGTGCAGCAAAAAAGTTTATTCAAAATCAAACTGGCCACCAGCAAATAAAAAAAAATTACTGACGAGTCTCTAAATAAAAGTATTGAAAGAATGGGAGCGTTATAGAATATTAAAACTATAGTTCAATCTTAGAGTTAGTGAAGTGGATTTTGTTTGTTTAAAATCTCAAAATATGTCGAATGATAGTTAAAATGAACTTGTAAATAAAACTTCTGTTTCTGTAATGTATAATTTGTTTCAATATATTAATTGTCTTTCAATTATCTCACAGATGGTGTTAAAATGTGGTGTATATATATAAATCCCTCACTGGCGTTCGGGATTAAAACTTTCCTTAACAACTTTCGTTTCGTTTGGAATTCAACATGTTACCTGTGACTTTAAAGACACTGTTTTATCCCCTAGTCATGTAATAATCTACTATTTCCTAAAAGAAAGTTACACAACTTTGTTTACCAACAAATCCACGGTTTTAACATCACATAACCGAATACAAGAGCGTCCGCAGTAGATCACAAATCAAGGTTTTATCGCGGGAGGCCGGTGTAGGGAACTATGTATCATAAGAATATCGTCGATCGGTGCCAGATGCGATTTATTGCGGTTAATGCTGATATGGGCTGGAAGTGGCTTGGACACATTTGAATTTACCTGTGTGTGTGTTTACTGATTTGATCTCTGAATTTTATCTTTATCCATCTTTTTATCGGGTAAGTAAACTCGCTGCAAAGATGGATGATAGTGGAAGTGGATTAAGGTCAGTCTGCAGTGAACTGTTGAAGAGTCTTATTTTGTTTTTTAGCGTTCCGTATCTCAAAAGGAAAAAATGAAACCCTTATGGGATCACTTTGCTGTCCGTCTGTCTGTCAAGAACTGTTATCTGGAAAATGCATGGAGTTGATAATGTCAACTCCTTTATAACAAGCTATGAGAAAATCAAACTAACACATTTTTTTTTGCGTTTCTGAAATCTTTGAGATTCCATTCGGGAATTTAACTATCTACATAGGTAAGTTTGTACAAAACCCTCAGTGCGTGAGTCCAACTCGCACTGACCCAGTTTTTTTTTGTGTTTAACGAGTCTTATCTGGCAGTATGTCATTGCACCCTTTTCATGAGCAAACTTATGGAAAACTTATTATTCTAGTCTTATTCACTTTTGGCTCTAATTGCAAAGATATAGACTGTCTAGTCTGTGGCTATGTACTATTCAATCTTCGACGCATATATCAAAGTCCAGCATGCACAACCACATGCACCTTCAACGACCTATACGAAGCCAACGACAGAACTATCATAGGTGGCTAAATATTTTTCCGACAAAATTTAAGTCAAATCGACACGAAAGAAGAAGAAGAATAATTTCTACATAAGTGTGTGTTTTATCTAAATAAAAAATAGATTTGTTTTTTTTTTGTAGCATAAGCATGATCAGTCTTACAATTAATGTTCCTTATATTGTAAATTGCTAGGACTCAGGACTCCTCTCTAGAAAAGAGCATGGGAAATAATCTACAGTGCAGATTGGTAGAATTTTCGGTTCTAGAACATGCCGGTTTCCTCACAATGTTTTCCCTCACTGTTTTTAGAGCATCAGTGGTGATGAAGAAATTACACAAAGTGTAACCACTGCTCAATATAAAAGTTCACTAGAGCTAAAATCACACTTGTCTCATCCAAAGTCGTTGACGGCGCGAAATGTTCCACGCGCTTCAAGGAGATGTCAGCAACCGTAGGGGCTCAGCAGGGTCGAAGCCTACTGAGGCCAAGGGTCTGATTCTGAAAGGATGATTCTGCACTGGTATGAAAGGCAACGAAGGAACAGGAGTGAGTTTTTCGTCAGTAAAAGTCTGACACTATATCCCGCTCCGCTCAAGAGGGGATGTCATTGGATGATTTTCCCATCGAAAAAAAAAACCTGTCTCATCCAGCTCCTTTAGATCCAAACACATCTCTTCACCATCAATAATGCTGTCATTTAAGACCAGAATAAAATATAACTACGGAGCACATATTGGTCGTATAAACAGTAGAAATGATTTCAGTTTCATACTTTATTTTATTGATTTGGCTTATTTACATAGATTTATATTTTCTTTTATTCTTAGCGTGTATAGTGAATATCATCCATCAACCCGCTTCGGACCAGCGTGGTTTATTACAGCCTATTTTTTCTCTTATAGAGGAACACTTAGTCCCAGCGATAGGAATATCATAATATGATGATTATGCTAAATGCTTTTTAACAGACTTCAAAAAAGAAGGAGGAGGTTCTATGTTCGGCTGAATGTATTTTTTTTTAATGTATGATCACCGATTTTTCGGTCAATTGTGGACCGTTTTAAAATAACTTTAATTTCGGAAGTCGGTGTTAAATAAGAAACAAACTACCGAGAAACACTGCCTTACAAAAGTTATTTTGGTCCTTTTAGTTTTTTTTTATAGTGAAGTCGTTTTTTTTGTATAATGTTTTTATCAGTGTTTTTTTTTTCAATGAAGTCGGAGGGAAGAGTTTTATGTGGAGAAGAATCACCAGAAGAAATTATCGAATTATTTCCCTTCAATGACTATTCCTGCTCTAAAGTGGAGCGGGAGTTGGGTGTCCTTCAGTTGCCCTTTGCGATATAAGACAACGGGTTTTATTTCGAGAAATTTTCAAGCGGCTAACCCATGTCCTGGAATAGCAAATAGAATTTTATCACGGGAGTATTTTCTCTTGGAACAATTTACTACTTGCCGCAGGTAACAACTAGTTATAGATATATTTAATTATATTCATTCAATAATTATATCATTATATTATAATGATTAAATAATAATAATGTCTATAATATTATTATCAAGTTATTTGAGTAATTATAGTTATGTCAAAAAAAACATGTTAATAATAATGAATTTTATCGATGAATTTTATATAATTTTGATGTCAAATACTATGAATTCAATTGAGAAATTAAAGCACACAGCACTACGCAGACGACTATACATTTTTTTGGCATCATGACCTGGCTACGCCCCCATGGCGTTCCAGCGAAGCACAGCACTCATTGGCTATTACATCAAGATGTTGTTCAGTAAAAGTTTGACACTTCTTCTCACTCCACCCAGACGGGGTTTTTTTTTTAAATTTCAGTTAAACAAGTGCTTGACTGCGATCCCACCTAATGGTAAGCAGTCATGCAATCGTTGATGGGAAGGCGCACTAGTTTATTAAGAGCCTATTCACTCTAGCCTTGAACACACCCAAATTATAATCGGATGGGAAGACCGCAGCAGGCAAATTGTTCCAGTCCTTCGATGTACGCGGTATAAACGACGAGCCGGAACATTTAATCCGGACCGTAGAGGTTTCAGCAACGATGATTTTTCACTTTAAAAAAAGTCACCACTAATCCATTTATTAGCAATACTTGTTAGACCCACTTACCATACGAAACAATAAAAAAAGGTAAAACTTTACACATGGTTGTCCTATGTGCAAATTGTATATTTATTAAACATTGTAACATCATACCATAAATTTACATGACGTAACAATATTCAATAAGCCCAGCGCTGAACAAACATTCCTGAAACTTGGTCCAACTTTTAGAACCGGATAAGCCTACGCCACCGATAGGTAAACTTTACTGTTAAAATATACTTTAGTATTAAACTGAAAGCTTGCGGGATGAGGCAATATACATAGTTTCTAATATATAACTTTCGGGTTTTGGGTAGCTGGTATATAAGATGGGGGAAACGATCATAGTTTTCGGTCATATCCTGGTTATCACGTATTTTAAATTGCTATCGTAAATGGAAAAAAAAAACGACGCTCAAAAAGTATGAAGCAAGGTTACAGTAGAAAAAAGAACAGAACAAAAAGAAAAGCCGTAGTCACACGTAGGAGCGATGAGGGAACAGATGAACATACACACATACATACATACTTACATAGCTTGTCAAAATCATAACCCTCTTTTGGCTTTGCCGTAATCGGGTAATAACAAACTAACTTAAACAAAATCTTAAGGAACATCTAGCAATGCAGTCAAGCATGATAATGGCATAGATCGTGGTAATTAAATAAATAAGCACTTTTAACAGTTCTAAATTATAAGAACTAACATATTAGAACCAAGTGGTTTCGTACACGTGTTGGGAAAACACCAGATGGCATAACGTCGGTGCCCTAGAAGCTTTCTGATGTGGGACCCAATCTATGTCAATACCCTAGCGCCATCACATGTTCCAAGTACAGCGGGCGACGCGCAATGGGTAGCTCGCCGTCCGGCCGCCCGGTAACCGTCCGGATCGAGCCCGAGTCGTCGATGGCACGTAGTGTTCCACACGTGCCTCAAGGAGATGTCAGCAAAACCGTAAGGGCTCGGTAGGGCTGATTCCTAATATGGCCATAGGATAAATTCTGAAAAGGTAACTGGAAAGGTGATAAAGATTCAAAGATTCAAAAGCATTTATTTCAAATAAACCATTTACAGGCACTTTTGAAATGTCAAGAAGTCAGTCAGTCAGAAAAAAAAAATGATGCTAATTGCACATTCCAAAGCGTAGATCTCTCTAGAGAAGAATGTGCAAGAAACTCCATAGACACTCTTTTCAATCATGATTTGTAATTACAAATATCTCTGTTACAAGTTTCTTGTCGCTACCATGTGAGAACAATGTAAATAAAGTAAAAATAAAAACTAAATATAGATATTAAAATAGCAACTAGAACACAAAGGGCCACTGAAGGAACATAGGTGTGGTTTTAGTCAGTAAAACACACGTCCTTCCGACCCGTTCTAGAACAGGAGAAGTGATTAGATAAAATCCTCCCTCAAAAAAAAAAAAAAAAATTGGGACCAAGTGCTCGTAATTTTTCAAAAATATTACTCACTGACTGATCGACAATCTGCGTGGACAGACGTTTATCTCGTTAATTATACAAAGAATTACCATTGCCATTCAACGTGATGTTACCAGTATTCTAGGCACGTTCCGGTCATGTTTTTGCATAATATTTATATGTGGTTTTATTCTAAGTATTCATTGTTAGTTGATATTTAATTCAATTATTAATTACATAATTATTTTGTTATTTCCAGAAATAAATCATGAGAATTGTATTCTTCTTCTTAGCGTATCGATGTCAAAACTAGTTAAATTCCTTGTCTGGCCCAGTATTCGGCCTCGGCAATGCCGTCCGCTGATGCTGTCATTAGGTCCCTACGTGAATAGGTAACAGCAATTGTATTAATTTATTTACAGATGATGAGAGGTGCAAAGATTCTCACGCAGCCAAGAACACAAATTCATTCTTACTGATCCAAATCTTTTCACCATGCGTCGCATAAAATGCTGTTGCAAGCTCATGTCGCCCCAATTAAAGACAAATGGTTTTCTCTCATGCCAATGAAATAAAATACTAAACACAGTAACCGACAAAGTTACTCACGTTTACAAGACAAGACCAAAATGGCAACTCCTTTTGTGATAAGGACTGAGGTAATTCGATTAATTGGGCTTTATGGTCGTTGTTTGCATGTATTGTGACGCGATCCCTACTTTATTGGAAAATAGACATCTTGAGGACCCCGCATGTGAACGTCTTTACATAAATGACTGACATTTATTGTTTATATCAACATTTTTTTTGAAGTTAGAAATCTCCAAATCTTCACCGTAGGCGCGGGCTTGCGGATAGCGAGCAATGGGTAACTCACCGTCCAACCGTCCGGTAACTGTCCGGACCGAGCCCAAGTCGTCGACGACGCGTATTATTCCACGCGCGCCTCAAGGAGATGTCAACAAACCGTAGGTGCCCAGCAGGATCGAAGTCTACTGGGGCCATGGGTTTGCTTCTGAAAGGAAAACCCGGACCTGGTATGAAAGGCAACGAAGGAACTAGGAACCGCTCAAGGGCGGGAGATGTCATTGGATGATTTCCCACCTAAAAAAGACTTGTTAACCAAATCCCACCTATGTTCCTTCATGATGTGTTACAGGGCCACGTTAACTCCATCAAAAGTTTTCGGAGACGAATTTTGTTTCTCTTCATCTTTTGTAGATATAGATTTTTGCAGTGCACAGGCCCTACCATGAGCTATTAACACAATCCATTTTACGACATAATCTGCATTATTAAAGGGATGAAGCTTTATAGGGTGTATAGATCCATCCCATTTCCTCGCTCACACGTCTAACATATTAATACGTCACGGCAAGGCTCTTGAGCAACAAATTAAAGTGAATTATGTCATAGTAAATTATTTTCCGAAAACCCTTAAACGGCGCAAATACTGTAACCTTATTGGTAATTACAGTTTTGAGCCGTTTGGGGTCGAAACGCTTGGGTCATGGGGTCTGAATACGCGTCTCCTTTTTAAAAAAATAGGGCTGGCTCGTTCTTCGCCCAAATAATTAGCATTGCCATTCAACGTGCCGCTGCCAGTCTTCTGGGCATATTTCCGGATGACAACGATGTGGAGGAGTACTTCGACGCCTGAGTGTACATTGTGTTTTTGTATTATATTTATGTACATAGTTAGGTTTTAGTATAAATAGTTTAGTTAATAAATAAATAGTTAAGTTTTTTATGTAAGGGAGCGTCTACAATTTGCAAAATAAATATATTTTCCGGATTAAATAGGTTCCAAATTTCAATTCAATTCTACGAGTTTAACCAAGAAAAACGTGTTGTTGTTAACACTTTAAATTCCAGCCACCCTAACAACGGATTAAAAAGCGCGTAAAATCAAAGGCCGGTCTCAACAATTTATAAGTTCAGAGTAACATAGTGAAACAGCAGTAGTTAGCACTAAAAGTAATAAAATTGCTCCACAAACTTTATACAACGTCGTTTTCTAAACGATTGCTCGTATTATTTGGGTGTCTAGGCAAATAAAATGGATCGTAAAGAAGTCCAGTTTCATACAAAGACCAAGAACGCACACTCACGCTGCTCATAAGCTGAATATGGTGAAACTGTACCTGTGCAAACATCTTTGTAAACCCATATTATGCAAATAAAATGATTGATTGATTGATTGATTGACACGTGGACACGTTTCACGTACAGCAAGTGTTACGCGGTGTTCAAAACAGATAATCCAACACGAACGCACAATTGATACTCTATTGCGCGGGCCTACGTGACCATTCGACGTGGGTGCGGTGCGGTGGCGAGCAAAGCGAAGCGGAAGTACATAATAAATAAATAAATAAAATAGTTTGTTTATCCAAGCAATACACACAGACAAAATTCAAGTTGGTTTAATTTTTTCACGTGAACTCTTGCTATGTGGCAGCTTGTTTTAAATAAATTGCGGCTGAAACGACGACTTTGCATGCACGTAGGACAGAACCGGCATTGAATTTGCGTATTTAACCGCATCGAATTACATTCACGTGTAATCTCACGACTCATTTTGTTTCAATACGCCGTACGTATGCATATACGTGTGCGCACCTGTTTATGCTCCTTATACAGAGCCGACCTTCTGTACCTCTCCATCTTGTGACAATAGGCATTCCAGTGTCTCTGACGTTTGGTCAGGGATATTAACAAGTTAGGGTTGGCACTGACTACATTGTAACATTTTATGAGTTGAAACTTTGGTGAACGTGTACGCATAACCCTGTAAGTGATTTCTTGAAGACTGTGAATCTAAATTGAATTTCAGATTTATTCCGCTGGTTTGAGTTTGCAGTTCCTTTACATTGTTGGAATTGAAATGTGGTTTTCTCAATCAATCAGTATAAAACTCTAAATTGAAATGGTCTTAAAATGTAAATGGACTAATAGATATAATTAATTAATCGAAGCTTTAAAATACGAACGATTTTATATACTTACTAACTACTTTAAAAGTGCATTAACATTTTATTTTGCTGGTATTCAATTAACCGTCTCGCTCGGCTATGGAATGCTTATTCGGGTAAGCTCAATTTTAGTCAGCCGATCTTACTCAGCATTGCTATTCTGAAAAGTTTATTTGCGAAATCACTTCTGAATCCGCAGTGAAATCATGTGAAATTAAAGTTTCGTATTCTTAAATGAAGTGAGTCGATGTAAATCATAACAAGACACAATTCAGCACTGCTCTACTTCCATAGAGCAATGTCACTTGGGTTCTCGGAACTCTTCTTCTGTTCTCGGAACACTTGGCCTTGATCTTGACATAAGAATAACGAAACTTGTACAGGCGAGATGAGAAGCGAAGTGAGTGTGACTTTCGAGATGATTTGCGAAATGACTTTCGAAATGATTTACCATTTACAGAATAGCACTGCTGAACGTAATCGTGATTTTGTAATATCGGATTATAATTTAGATATCTTCAAGGCTAGAGTGAATAGGCTCTTAATAAACTAGTGCGCTTCACCATAAACGATTTGATTACTGCTTACCATCATGTGGGATCGCAGTCAAGCACTAGTTTATGTCACATAAAATAACTTTTTTTGGGGTGATATCCTCATGGAAGTCCTTAGCCCTAGGGTGGTTGGAGAGGTTTAACAGACTCTTACTGACTAAAACCACCCCAATGTTAATGTACACTTGTATCAGGAGCTGTGGGTGCAGTTAGACTTCCGCACCCCCGGGGGTGCACACCCAATACAACACTATACACGGGAGTCAACACTAGTCCGGACTAGTGTTGACCCTATCCCCGTTGGTCTCATCCCGTATTGGAGAGTGGGTCTCCTATAATACGTCTAAGAGAAGCGCACGTGGAACACTACGCGCTTCTATCTCGGGTCTAGATTGATAGGCCCCTAATTCATCGTCTTTATTTGTATTAACCTACATAATCTAACTACACCTGGATGAAGTTTTCACTACCAACGTGTGATCTTAAGCACACACTTTTTAGGGTTCCGTACATTAAAAAAAAAAAAAAAACAGAACCCTTATAGGATCACTTTGTTGTCCGTCTGTCTGTCTGTCTTTCTGTCCGCCTGTCAGTTTGTCTCTCAAGACCCTTTACCTCGGGAACGCGTAGAGGTATCGAGTTGACATTAAAACCATATACTAAGGTCTACAGTCCCTAAAAGCTGCGAAAAAAATGAAACTTTTGAGTAAACGAAATCCTGAAATTTGTTATGAAGCAAGGTCTCATAGCAAAAGTATAGGGAATCTGAAAACTGTAAATTTATACACGTGAAAAAATAAAACATTTTTTTGCGATTCGGAAAAAATCGTCGTAACTCAATTCGGGAATGGAACTGTTTTCATAGGTAAGTTGGTACGGAACCCTCAGTGCGTGAGTCCGACTCGCACTTGGCCGGTTTTTTTATTTGAATTTGGACTGATTTTGAATTTGGAGGACTACCGATGCTGCAGTTAACGTAACCACCCTGGGCCCAAAGAGTTTAACAAATTTACCATCGATTCGAAAAAAAGAAGCTTTCCTAAAGCCATTTTTCTCGAGTTAGTTTCCTTGTATAAAGGAAAAGAAAATAATCATAACTACAACTGAATTATAATATAATAATATATAATAATATAATATATAATAATAATATTCCACAATTATCACACAACGCCGTCTAGTTCCATGGTAAGCAGAGCTTGTGTTATGGGTACTAGACAACTGATAAACATATTTATATATTTCTAAATACATACGGCCTACGCTGAAAATCAGCGCCGTAGACTCGTCGCATTTTGCGTGCGATTACGGCATTATGCTGAGCGTTCGGCCGTTTTGCGCGGATATGGCGCATATTTTTCACATAATATACTTATAATTTGTTAGTTCTAAATTTGCGCCTTGTTCCGTCAAATAAATGTTTTTCTTTTTTTCTTTCTATTAAAGATAAACAACACCCAGATACAGAACAAATGATCGTGCTCATCACACAAACATTTCTTATTTATTTATTTAAACTTCATGTACAGTGGTGGTTGTAATATATACATTTTTTCTTTTCTTCCTACACATTGCTTTTGCAATTTTTTTTATATTAGTAGACGCCAACCACCATAAATTCGTTAGTAATTTTCTTTTTGTTGATATGTCATTTATTGATAATTGTAATTACTTATTGTTCTTGTTTTTTTTTTATATAGCTTCTTTTTTTTTTAATGTGAATGTGAGAACACCGTGGACTTCGCGAATTCTTAGGTTACTTCCTATTACGACTCACTTTTTTTTTAAATATTATTATTTTTATTGTGCTTTTGGGTACAATATCGACTGGTCTACGCTGTTCTTACATAATGTCTATTAATACTGTAATATGAAAATATTGTAAACAATAATTTTTTTAAAAGAGTAACCATGGAGTTTCTTGCCGGATCTTCTCCATAGGAAACGACCAATTTGGAACCGTGCACTAGCTTCTGACGTTTTATAAGTGCCCATGTAGGCCTATGTGAAATAAAAAATTTTTGACTTTGACTTTGACTTTGGTACATAGGCGGACTTAATGCCACAAGGCATTCTTTACCAGTCAACCACTTCATTCATTTAATTTCATTTTGTTCTGGGTGAGAATCGAACCCATGACCTACGGCTTAGTAGTCAGGGCCACTAACCACTAGATCAACAGGCCAGTCAAATGTGTGTTACTCTTTCACACTCAAGACGTAGACCGTGTCCTTGAATACCACATAGAATACTTTTACCCCGAGAGTATGCTCCTGTGAATTAATCTTGGTAAAACTATCTCAATCCTACAGAAAAATCAATTGAGTATATCTACCCTATAATATCACAACTATAACTGGTTCCGAAAAGCAATAAACTACAACAATTGCTTCGCCAAGTTCCGCACTGATTTCCCGTATTATAACCTCGAAGTCTCTAAAAGATCTGTATCAGGTTATCTTGCTCCTAAAATTGGGTGAACTGAAATGGGCTAACTGTGACCCTTTTACACAAGAATAGTTTCTCGCTTGATGAAATTCGAAAATGTCCATGCATGTTCCGCAAGGCGATTAAAGTCAAGGTAATTGTTACGTCCCAGCCGCTGCAGAAACACTCTGGGTATCGGGATTCTCAAGGCGATTCCTGGCTACTATTGACGCGAGCTTGTGGTTGGTGAGCAATGGGTAGTTCACCGTCCGATAACCTGATCAACGATTCGCCCAGCACCTAGCAGGCAACCTGACTCTCGCCCCCAGCGCGACGTCGAAAATCGGACTGGATAAAATTCCAGGAAGTGATGGAGACCACCACGCCAGCTTGGCCTGTCGTCTCCTCCGCGGACGTGGATCGACTGGCGGAGGAACTCACCGTTTGCATCCAACGCGCCTATGATGAGGCGACTACCACCATCCCGCAGCCGCAGGGGAAAGTTTATAAGCCCCTGCCGAAACACGAGCTTTCAGCATGAAAGTCTAAATCTGTTCGTGATAAAGTCAAAACTGAACGGATCCCCACCAACTGTGTTCCCACGTTGTCGTCGTGGTGGGGCTTGCGTGTCTCTGTGATCTTGAGGGCTATGCCGGTAGAGCTACTCATGCCGGAGGGCCTCAAGTGAGAGACCAGACCAAGAGGAACACACACAGGCGGAGTCCAGGCGGACCGCCACGGAGGGTGCGCTGTCTAGGAGCACTGGCACCAACAGCTGTTGGTGCTTTTGGACGGCGATTTTGGAGAGTGGGTTCGCCTCTGGTACGTGTCTGCTTATCAGACATGACCAAGATGGCGAACTTGCTTATTGGGGACCCCACCCCACAAAAAAGGCAAAGCTGTGACCAGCAAACTATGGACGCGACTCTCAAAAATTTATTACCCCAGGAGGGTACCGCCTGCACCGCAGGAGGAGAATCCCTCCCCGAGCAGAGCTCGGGCTGCCCCTCGTATTCTGGGGGGGGCAAAGAGCGCGCCAGGTCCTCTAGGGGCCTGTTACCGTCCTTCGTGGACGCAAGGAGCCAGGGTGGCTCACCCACCGGTAGCGTGGAGTCCCTGGGACCCGTTCCCAGCACGTCTGCTGCGCCGGTGGGTACTACAGAGGCCGGCAGGTGCTTCGGTCTCAGGGAGGTGAGTGGAGACGCGGCGTCGGACTCCGATGCCGCGTCTTCGCTCAACTCGGAGAGAATGGAGGTGGATGAGGCCACCTCCAGGAAGAAGAGGAATCAGTTCCTCAAACGCCCCATATCCGGGGACGGTCGGAGGACATCCTCCGAAGATGAGCGTGGAGCTTCTGCCCGCAAAATCTCCACTGCTGGACGGGGTGCGGGCCGAAAGGCGGGAAAAGGAAGAAGGCCCACCGCCGAGGAGGCGACCCAGCGGTCCCTGAAGATTGCGAGGGAGGGGCGCCACCCAGGGGCAAGCAGTGCCCAGGCCAGTCCCTCGGAGCCGGAGCCTTCTGGCACTGAGCCAGAAGGCATGGAGGAGGCGCTGGCCCAATTTAAGGGTATTGTTACAGCCGCCATAAATGGAGTCGCGATCAAGAGAAAAGAGGTCTCCAAGAAGAGATCGATCCCCCAGGCCACGACCTCAATTATAGAGGCACTGGGGATCGTTTTGGAGCCTCTTAAGAGATCCCTCTCCAAGAGGATCGGTCGGCTCGAGGCGGACTTGGCCGGTCTTCGAGGCAATGGCCCCGAGGTGGCGCCAAAACGGGGGCGCAAGCAGGGCCAGTCCCAGCCCCTGCCCCAGCCGGAGAGCGAGGTTCTGGCCCTGCTGTGGCAAAAGCTGGCTGCCTTCCGGCAGCAGCAGCAGGAGCAGCAGCAGCAGTTCCAGGAGCGGATCCAGCGGCAGTTCTTTGTGCTGGAGGGCATCGTCCTGCGCCCCCCGCTTGCGGCTTCCGGTCAGAAGAGGGCGGCGTCGTATGCCACCGCCGCCGCCGCGGCCACGGCTGCTGCACCCAAGGCGGGCCCGTCGGGGCAAGCCGGGCGCGGGGCCGTGGCTTCGGAGCCTGCGAGGCTGGCCCCGGCGGTCAAGCAGCAGCAGCGGCAGGGGAAGCCTGCTCCTTCCCAGAAGGGTAGGGCAGCGTCTTCCACTAAATCGGCGGGACCTTCTGCCACGGCGGCGATAAGGCCACGCCTGCCGCCTCCCCTGCCCGAAGAACCCTCGGCTGACACCGATTGGACGATCGTTGGTGCCAAGAGGAGTGCAGGTAAGGTGGCTAGGGCGGCCAAAAAGCGCGCGAGGCAGCAAGAGCGCAAGAAGCGGGCCATGGCGGCCAGACTTCGCGCCCCAAATTCCGAGGCTGTAGTCATTACGCTACAGCCAGATGCGGTAAAGAAGGGCGTGACGTACGATGCCGTCATGGCAAAGGCGAAGCAGGCGGTGTTGCCCCACCTTGACGAGCTCGGAGCCTCTGGGGGCTTCCGCATGAGGCGCACTGCAACCGGGGCCCGAATACTGGAAGTCCCTGGTGCAGATAGTGTCTCTGCTGCGGACGCCCTGGCTGAAAGGATCAGGGCGTCCCTAGATGTCGAGGAGGTCCGAGTGTCCAGGCCCACCAAGTGCATAGACATGCGCATAATGGGCCTGGACGACTCCGTCAAGGTGGACGAGGTGGTGGCCGCCATCGTCAGTGCGGGTAAGTGCACCTCCGCTCATATGCGGGCGGGCACCATACGCGCTGACAGCACGGGCATGCGAGCCATTACGGTGAGCTGCCCTGTGTCGGCGGCTAAGGCCATCACGGGTGAGGGCCGAAGGCTTTTGGTGGGCTGGGTTTCCGCCCAAGTGAAGATGTTGGAGCCCAGACCTCTGCGGTGCTACCGCTGCCACGTGGGGCACCACGTGGGGGCCCACTGCGCCGCAGAGGTGGACCGCAGTGATCGCTGCTACCAGTGCGGTCAGGCCGGTCACAAGGCCGTCGAATGCCGTGCGCCACCGCACTGCTACGCATGTGCGGCGGCAGGCAAGCCGGCCGACCACCGGGCTGGGGGCAGGTCCTGCGACCCCCCCGCCAAGGCCAAGGGCAAGGCCAGGAGGCCCATCCCCGCTGATGTCCTCACTGCCGCAGCCGCCTCCTTGGCTGCAGACGCTATCGCCGCCGCTCCTGCCGCGGTAGGGCCTTCACGAGGGGCTCGGGAGGAGACTGTGATGGACTGTCAATAACGGCCCCATTACGTCTCCTCCAGGCGAACATCAACCACTGCGCCCCCGCTCAGGATCTGTTGCTCCAGAGCATGGCGCAGTGGTCGATCAATATCGCCGTGGTCTCCGAGCCGTACTATGTCCTGCCCAGGGGAGACTGGGTGCGGGACCTGGACGGCTCGGTGACCCTAATTTCGTCGGCCGCCGCCGGTACCCCGACCCTCGAGGCTGTCACGAGGGGACGGGGTTGCGTGGCAGCACGGTTCGGGGACATTGCAGTGGTAGGTGTCTACCTGTCCCCGAACAGATCTCTCGGCGATCTTCACATCTCCCTAATGGAGCTGAAAGCCGTCGTCGCTGGGTTTGGTTCCCTCCCCGTGGTCGTGTGCGGGGACTTCAATGCCAAGAACTTGGCTTGGGGTTCCCGGTTCACGAACCAGCGGGGTCGGATGGTTGAAGACTGGGCACTGGAGACAGGCCTGGTCGTCCTAAACCGGGGTTCTGTCCCCACGTGTGTGCGGATGCGGGGTGACTCAGTGGTGGACATCTCGTTCGCAAGCCCCGCTCTGTCGCCGCGTGTCGTCGACTGGCGCGTTATGGAGGGGGTGGAGACGTACTCAGACCACCGGTACATCCGGTTTGACGTCTCCGCCCAAACCTCGACCGCGCCGGTCCGACAGAACCCTTGTGGTCCGCGGTGGGCGCTGAGGCAGATGGACCGGGAGCTCCTCCTGGAAGCCGCGACGGTACAGGCCTGGGTGCAAGCACCGGACAGGCCTGTCGACATCGACGTCGAGGCAGAGTGGTTCCGGGAGGCCATGTCGCAAATCTGCGACGTGGCAATGCCCCGAATCCATCCAGGACGTGCTCAGCGCCAGGTATACTGGTGGTCGCCGGAGATTGCGGCACTGCGCAACGCGTGCAATGCCGCGCGACGCCGGTATGCCAGGTACCGCAGGCGCCGCATCCGTCCAGCGGATGCGGAGGCCAGAGAGGCGGAGCTGTATGAGGGATACAGAGACGCAAAGCGCACCCTCCGAGCGGAGATAAGGCGGTCCAAACTCGAGGCCCGCAACGTGTGGCTGGGGACTCTGAATGGGGACCCATGGGGACGCCCATACAAGGTGGTGCGGGACAAACTCCGCCCCTGGGCTCCCCCGCTGACACAGAGTCTCCGGCCCCAGCTTGTGGAGGGTGTGGTGAGCACTCTGTTCCCTGCGCGTGGGGAACACTCTCCCCCGCCTATGGCTCCGCCACCAGCGGTGTCCGACGCGGACCACGATGGCGACGACGACGACAACGCTCCAGAGGTGACCGAGGTAGAGATGAGAGTGGCGGTACGAAGGCTGAGTGCCAAAAATACCGCCCCAGGACCCGATGGCTTGCCTGGGAAGGCCTGGGTCCTGGCCATGGAGGCTCTCGGGCCTCGACTAAGAGGGCTCTTCAGCGCATGCATGGAGAGGGGCCAGTTCCCACTTCACTGGAAGACGGGGAAACTGGTCCTCATCGCGAAACCGGGGCGCCCTGCGGACTCTCCGTCCGCGTACCGGCCCATTGTGCTGCTCGACGAGGTGGGCAAGCTCTTTGAAAGAGTAATTGCAGACCGCCTCGTCGCGCACCTAACACGGGTGGGGCCGGATCTGGCGGACGGCCAGTTCGGCTTTCGCAGGAGGCGCTCCACGGTGGACGCCATCATGCGCGTGCGAGCTCTCACGACGGGGGATGCGGTGGCCCAGGGCAGGTGTGTCGTGGTGGTGTCTCTGGACATCGCCAACGCCTTCAACTCCCTGCCTTGGAGTAGCATTAGGAGGGCACTCCGGTATCACCGGACGCCCGACTACTTCTGTCGTGTGGTCGAGGCGTACCTGTCGGACAGGTACATCATCTACCCTGGTCACCAGGGAGAGTGGGAACGTCGAGAGATGTCGTGCGGTGTTCCGCAGGGATCGGTACTAGGGCCGCCCTTGTGGAACATCGGATACGACTACGTGCTGCGCGGCGACCTCCCGGACGGGGTCAGCGTAGTCTGCGACGCAGACGACACGCTGGTCCTGGCGCGGGGAGAGTCGTACCAGGCGGCGGCCGAACTAGCGACACGCGGGGTTGCGACAGTCGTTGGCAAGATCCAGGAGTTGGGACTCGAGGTGGCATTGCACAAGTCCGAGGCCATGTGCTTTCACGGCTCTCGGTACGCGCCACCACCGGGTTCCCAACTAACGGTAGGAGGAGTCCACATCGGTGTCGGGTCGACGATGAAGTACCTGGGACTCGTTCTCGACAGCCGATGGGATTTCGAGGAGCACTTCCGACGTCTGGCTCCCAAACTGAATCGGACTGGGGCTGCCCTCGGGCGGCTCCTGCCCAACCTAGGGGGACCAGACGCCTCCTGCCGAAGGCTCTACGCGGGAATCGTACGGTCCATGGCCCTTTATGGCGCACCGGTGTGGGCGCCGGCGTTGCGGAAGCAACCGGCGGCCCGGCTGAACGCGTGCCAGAGGGTCATGGCCATACGGATGGTGCGAGGATACCGGACGATATCCCGCGAAGCGGCGAGCCTCCTTGCCTGCCAGCCACCATGGGATCTGGAAGCAACAGTCCTTGCTCTCATGCACGATCTGCGCATTGAGATGCAACGCCGGGGCGAAACTCCGCTGCCGCGACAAGTCGCAGCATGGCGGACGGAGTTCCGGCGGGTTCTCATGGAGAAATGGCGACAACGGCTGTCGCGACCCAGTGCTGGGCACGCCACAATTATGGCGGTAAGTCCCCTCTTTGAGGCGTGGTTGGAAAGACCTCACGGCGTCCTCACCTTCCGCATGACGCAGGTTCTCACCGAACATGGTAAGTTCGGAAAGTTCCTGCACCGGATTCGTGCGGAAGACACGCCCGGGTGTCGCCACTGTGTGGAACGCCCGGAGGACACGGTGGAGCACACGGTGGAGGTGTGCCCCGCTTGGGCCGAGCAACGCCGTGTCCTCGTGGGGGCGATCGGCGGCGGCGATCTCTCGCGCCGGGCCTTGGTACAGGCCATGGTTCGGAGCGAGGAGGAGTGGCAGGCGGTCGCCTCCTTCTGCGAAGCAGTAATGCTAGCAAAGGAGGCGGCCGATCGCGTGAGGCAAGGGTCCTCACGCCTCAATCGCCGCCGGGATTCCGATCCCGATTTCCGGCCACCGTAGGCGCGGGCTTGCGGACGGCGAGCAATGGGTGGCTCGCTGTCCGATCGTCCGGTAACCATCCGGACCGAGCCTAAGTCGTCGACGGCGCGTATTGTTCCACGCGCGCCTCAGGGAGATGTCAGCAAATCGTAGGGGCCCAGCAGGGTCGAAGCCTACTGGGGCCATGGGTAGTGTGAAAGCGAAACCCGGGGCCCTGGGACGAAGGCAAAGAAGGAACAGGAGTGGGTTTTTAGTCAGTAAAAGTCTGACACTATCTCTCGCTCCGCCCAAGAGCGAGATTTGTCATAAGATGATTTTCCCACCTAAAAAAAAAAAAAAAAAAAAAAACTGAACGGATTTTCACGCAGTACTAATAGACAGAGTGATTCATGATATTTTATTATATAATACATGCATATTTTAGTAGAAAAAAAAACAAGTATCTCTAAAATTTTGAACACCCTTCTGAAGCGGGTAAAGTCGCCAGACAACAAAAAAAATTCGTCCGATACTGAACATAATTATGTAGGTCTCCTTAAGTGTCTATTTTCTCTTTTTCTGAAAAACGTTGCCTTGCATAAGAAATACTCCTGTGTCGTGAATGCGTTAACAAAAATGTAAATTCACATACACAAGACAGCCAGGGAGCCGGAACAACTATGTGTGGGACATGCAAATATTTGATTCGTGCGGGAATCGAAACCGTGTCAAATAACGCAGCAATCGATCGCTCAACCGTGTCCACCATATTGACGGGTATTTTCGCTTTCAGCAGACGAATGAGTGACAAGAGTCAAATATTTTTGACTAGCTTTTTGTTCTGACAGTGGCTTCGTCCTCGTGACAATAGGTTTCTCCATACAAACTGTAGAACCCCCTTTCATACCCTGGGGGGCTGAATAAAAAGAATCCTTTCTTAGTGCTCGCCCACTTCGTAAAAGGAAAGCTAAAGCAAAATTTTATACTCCTAGTCGCAGTGGTTTCGGCTGTGCGTTGATATGTCAGTTAGTCAGTTTTTACTTTTATATATTTGTCGGTGCAAGGATGCCGATCATCATTGAAGCTCTGTTCAGAGACTCTGTTTTGTGGGCGATGACTGGGTATCGAGCAATAAACAAACTATTCCAGATCACACAACACATTTATTATGATGAAAGCTTTAGGAATTTATTTCACACAACAAGCCATGAGACAGTCCCCGAGACTCGACGTTGCTCACATGACTGCCGACAGAGAAAAGAGCCTCGGACCTCTGTGGTCGGCACTTTTATGTGTTCGGTTCGTGCAAACGTCAGCGCGGATTCTGTCAAAGTAACATGGGTAATTTTTCACTAAGCTTGTTAATTAAATTCGATCTCAAGCTTCCGTACTATTGATTACACCTACATAATTTTGATTTCACCAAAAATTTCTGGGTCGAGGCAAGAAGCTTTCCTCGTGTAAATGTGCTTCAACAGTGAGCTAGCGATCTTGGTTCACGATAAGCTTGCTGTCTCTGTGTCATGGTTTATTACTTGTGTGATGTGAATTAGGGAACAAAGAGACGCTTTGGTGTCTGCAGTGTAGTTATAGTTTTTAATATATAGGTATAAAGAAAAAAATGTGTGGTTTCTAAAATATTTCTTTGTTGTTCATGGGCAATTTTTTTAATAACATGATAAACATTTTAATCATACTATACATATATATATACATATATATATATATATATACTATATATACAAGGGATGATAAGTATATTGATACTTATGATCCCTTGTTATACCATAGATGAAATAAAATTATCCAGACACATTTTAAACTATAGACCTACCGGCATCCGTAACATTTTTAAAAACCAAATCGTAAAAGTGTATTTTTTATCGTTTTTTATTTTGTTTTTGCACGGTATGTGTATTTAGTTTTTGATTCAGAATACAGTCACTTTTTGCATTATTTGGCACTAAATGCTAAAAGGTTGACTTGATGTCAACCTTCTCGGCAAGTTTCGCTCAGGTAGATTCACTAAAATAAAATTCTTAGCTCCATTTTATAGAGGTTGTGCCTGTTTCAATGACTCCACATTTTGTCTAGTCGTGTTGATCCTTGACATATAAAACTAAACCAATTTTACATCACTGTAGTCACTCGAAATCAATTTGCAAATAATTGAAATATGAACTGAAATTCATTCGTAAATATTCCGCCAAAAACCCCAACAAAAATCTATTTTTTAGGAATTACAATTATTGCCTAGAATATTTTTTGTTGTCGGCATTTATTTATTTCGAAATACAAACTCTGCTTTCAAAATTAGAATCGCAATAATAAAACCTCTTTACAGATGTATCTCGAGGTTTCATCGCGTGGCACACATCCGTGAGATATATTTTCGTGTTTGGAATTCCGTCTCAGATCTCGAACCACGTGTGCCTCCGGACGTGAGTGGCAGATGCGCTCACAGTTTACCAAGCTCGTCTTCCAAAGTTTAGATTTTGTTTTGATTGTGCAAAACCATACGATAGCTTGCCTTAATTTTTTCTTTAAAGGTTTAAAGTTGGGGTTTCAAAACTGTTTTAGAAATTTAAAGTATAGGCCTTTATAAAGACAACTGATTGCATTTTTTTTAATCGTTTTCTAAAAAAATACTCAGAATCTTTAAGGTTGCGGGATTATTCAGGACTGCTAAATTATTCTTTTGAATTTCCATTTACGTCATGCAGGCTGTCATTTGCCCAGAGTATTGGCCATGTTTTTCTCACTGTGCATGGCCCCATGTGCTGTACCTATGACCCCATAGGTATCTTCCTCAGGACCTCATGAGAACTATAATCGTACCAATCGTTAAATGTAAAACTGCTGACATATGTGATTAAAAGAATTATCGTCCCATCTCCCTGGCTACAATTTTGGCTAAAGTACTGGATAATCTGCTAAATATTCAGTTAAGAAAGAACTTAAACTTACATCACGCGCAATTTGGCTTTCAACCTGGCCTCTCTACTTAGAGTGCCATTCTCTGTGTAAAGCACACGGTTAGGTACTATTTGGATCGAAGGACACCAGTCTATGCTTGTTTTCTAGATTTGTCCAAGGCCTTCGATCTTGTTTGTTATGAGGTGCTGTGGGATAAACTTAGAGAACGAAATGTACCTGCGGAACTAGTGGAGTTATTTAAATTTTGGTATGATAATCAATTAAACGTCGTTAAGTGGGCGGACTGCTTATCTGAGGAGTACAAGCTGGAGTGTAGCGTGAGGCAGGGGGTCGCTGTCAATAATATAAGTTACGCCGACGACATGGTGCTGTTGAGCCCATCAATAGGGGCTCTCCGCAACATGCTGCGGGTTTGCGAGCAGTATGCAGAGAGAAATGGTCTCATGTACAATGCCACCAAGAGCGAGTGTTATGTTTTTGGGCTCGGTGATAATACCACACATGAACCTCCACCCATTCATTTGAACGGTTCTCCTCTCACTAGAGTGAAAAAATTTAAATATCTAGGGCATATTATTACCGATGATCTCAAGGACAATGAAGATATTGAACGTGAACGCAGGGCGCTGGCTGTCCGGGGTAATATGTTGGTTCGCAGGTTTGCTCGTTGTTCAGCTGAAGTCAAGTTAACGTTATTCAAAGCATATTGTCAATCTTTCTACACGAGCAGCCTGTGGGTTAATTATACCCAAAGGGCATACAGAATGAGTCTTCAGAATGTTGTTGCGGTTGCCGAGGTTCTGCAGTGCGTCCGCAATGTTTGCAGAAGCGCGTACGGATGATTTTTACGCAATACGACGCAAACGTGTGTCGTCACTATTAGACAGAGTACGCGTCAGCAGCAACAGCATTCTGAGGATTATATCTAATAAATATCAGTGTCCGATGCACTCGCTCTGGGTAGGCATTGTGGTTGGGGCGGTGAAATAAACAAATGATAAAATTATTGTTATATTAAAATTATCATTATTAATTATTTTTAATTATTCAATTTTATTGTGTTAAATTTTAAATTATCTAATTTTAAACTATTAAATTATTAATTATCAAATTTTAAACCATTCAATTATTCAATTTTAAATTTACTTATAGTTATTTTAAAAATTGTAAAATAAAATGTATGCATGTAATGTCGTGATTGTATTTTGTACCTACTAACATAGTTTATAAGTTCAAATTGTTACTAACCATTATGGATCATTGTTATCTGAAATAAATAAATTATTATTATTATTTGCGTTCCAGAGTCTTTTTTTTTATTAAAGATAGGCTCGCGTTTGACCACCATCTCACCTGATGTCACGGTAACTCTTTCGACTTACCGTGGCTCTGAAACGGGAACACAGGTAGGTTTTAGTTGCGTGGACTTACGGACGACGAGCAATGGATAGCTCGCCTAACTGTCCGGTCTGAGCCCGACTCGTCTACGGCGCCCAGTGTTCCACGCGCGCCTCAACAAGATATCAGTTATATCGTAGGGACCCAGCAGGGTCAAAGTCGACTAGGGCCATGGGTCGCAAAGGGCAACTGAATGAACATAGGTGTGGTTTTAGTCAGTAAAAATACCCTTCCACCCCTCCCTAAAGCGAGAGAAGTCATTAAATGATATCCCATCTAAAAAAAGTTGGTTTTATAAAAGTCTGACAGTTCTTTTCACTCCACTTAGAGCGACAAGAATTATTAGATAATTTTTGACAAAAAAACAGCCGATCAATTTTAGTCAATAAAAAAAAAAGATTAAAAAAACCGTAAACAAAAAACAAAAAAGATAAGACTTCATCTAGTTGCCAGCAATCTTAAAAAGATCATTGACCCAAGCTAAATTAGAAGCATGAAAATGGCTTCTAGGGCGTTACATCGTGCCAAAGATGGCAGTGTAATCTGAATACATAGCACTTAGTGTTGACCGGGAGTCAGGGTAGACCCCTGAATATTGTATTGCGGATTACGTCTACCAAAGGAAAAAGTTAACGTAATTTGTTCCTGTGTTTTTCTTACTGCTCTCACTAATATTCCAAATGGGACACTTAGTTTGGGCTCGAAAAAGGCTAGATACATTATCCTTAGCTGAGATTTTCGGACTGTCTCTCAGAGATCTTACGGATTAGGGATCAGACGGATTTCGTTAGGTATAAAGTGTGTAAAAAAATAAATGCCTACCTGCTTGTTAATTTGGAGATCTAATATTAGACGAGTAGAGAATCAGTATAATTTTAATGAGCACGATCGTTTGTTCTGTGTCTAGGTGTAATTTATCTGTGTGTATGAAAGCGAAATACCACTCACTAATTAATAACGAAATCTCAGAAACTATAACACCTAAATACTTAAAATTTGGCAAATAGGTTCCTTATAGGGTGTAGGTGTGTGGGGTTCCAAAATTTGTATGGAGAAACAGATTTATTATTAGAAGCTAGTCTATAATATTTATGTGTTTAGAAATAAATAAGTATGTTTATCAGTTGTCTAGTACTCATAGCACAAGCTCTGCTTAGTCTGGGACTCGATTGCGTTGCGTGAAAGTTGTGGAATATTATTATTATTATTTTAGACGAAAGACGTTCGCTGTTGGAGATAGACAAACTCCAAATATCTCCAGTACGACTTGGTTCTTTGCATCTCGCATCCAACAGATTCCCTAGATCCTCATCAGGTCATCAATCTACCCTGTGGGAGGCCTACAAACGCTGCGTCTTCCAATACGCAGTCGCTACTCCAGAACCTTTTGGTGCTATCGAACAACTAATCTGTGTGCAATGTGCCCACTGCCATCTAAAAAGAATTGGAGTATGGGCTATCTATATAATTGCTAGGCTATATAATCAAATCAGAATAGTGATACCTACTAAGCTCCTTGATTAGTCAGTTACATCAAGGTGAAGTAATATCATTTCTTAATTTCCAAATTTTCCAATTTGAGATTTTGTCGGCATAAAAAGTAAACGACTTCCAAAGTTTCTTTAGTCATCGATGTCGACCATAAAGATATTATTAAGTTGGCACTTCATTTTTACCACGAAACTTAATTAAGAACTACGTCCCACTACCCTAAATAGTTCAAACATTTTACCCCAAACTATGAACGACGAACGTACCTAAACCGAAAACTTACTATTACAACGCTCCGCGCTAATTCTATCATACAAAATTAATTTCTATTACGCTTCCATACATTTATATTATAATTACGAACATTAATATTAGCACTTTCGTGAAATTATAGAGCTTGTTAACACAATCCCCTTAAGAGTGCCCTAGTCGGTCATTCTTCCATACAAACGTAGTATGGCTATAACTTCTTTGTTTGACGCTGTAATTTCAAAATAAAAAAGTTAAACCGATTTTTTTTGTCATTATCTATCCCTGTATAGAAGTAAAAAACAAGTTTTGAAGTTACGTGCGTCGAAATTCTATATTTTTACACTAATTTGCACATCTTTATGCTTAAATAAATAACTTATAGAGTTTGAATGTAGTAAAATAGCTTCCATACAATGATATATTATTTAAAGATCAATTAATTTTATTTTGAATGGACAATTTCAATAGGTTTTTCATAATTTAAATACACCTAAAGGTCTGTTCATGTTTAGAGCGCTTTTTGTTATAAATCATCATATAGGTCTATTATGGCAGTGTATATCCGTGTATGCTCTAACTTGTGATTGCTCATCAAAGCATTTCTAACTGTCAAACATGATGTTGGATGAGATAACATACATTTTAACGTCACCAATCAACAAGATCGACCTTCCGACTAGTGCAACCTTAATTCTTAAATCTGATGTAGCATCCATTTAAACGTGATTCGCAAACGGGTTAACTCTAATGATTGCGTCGGCACATAAGGAGTATTTGCCGTTGATCAATAGTCTTAAATGTTCTAACAATGAGTTCGAGATAATCAGATATCCCATCGTTAGATGAGAGGTAGGCACGATGTGTCGTCAAGTGCTATTATTCGATCATTGTTTGTAAGGGTAACGTGTTTAGTTACTCGATTGGCCCAAAGGGATTGTTGTCCATTACGGGCAGTTGGTTTTCGATAATCTTAGGTCGTGTCTGTTTTGACCTACTTTTGCAAAATAGACGAACTTAATATACATTCTTCTTGTAGGTTCCTGGGCACATTTCTAGATGAGATTTTTTTTGGTATGTTTTTTTTCCTGCTTACAAAACGCGTATGTTTTGATTATAGACCGTATTTTTTTTTTAAATCATGTGCTATTAGTTTATCAGATGGAGGAATATCGTTTGAATGAAAGTGATGAAGCAGGGA
This sequence comes from Mythimna pallens, assembly GCA_961205895.1. Taxonomy (NCBI): domain Eukaryota; kingdom Metazoa; phylum Arthropoda; class Insecta; order Lepidoptera; family Noctuidae; genus Mythimna; species Mythimna pallens. The sequence goes on along the minus strand of OY540828.1, from coordinate 21,810,993 downwards.
GGTCACGACCCTCAGCATTGAGGAGCACGACGCAAGGAGGGGAGGAGGCTAGTAGTTTGCCGTGATTTTGATTTGCTGAATCTATTCTATCTATTTTTGACTGGCCTGTTGGTCTAGTGGTTAGTGACCCTGACTGCTATGCCGGAGGTCGTGGGTTCGATTCCCACCCAGGACAAATGTTTGTGTGATGAGCACGATCATTGGTTCTGTGTCTGGGTGTAATTTATCTACATATGTATGTATTTAGAAATATATAAGTATGTTTATCAGTTGTTTAGTACCCATAACACAAGCTCTGCTTAGCTTGGGACTAGACGGCGTTGTGTGATAGTTGTGGTATATTATTATTATTATTTATTTATAATTTAAAGTTATTAATATGGGGTAGTGGCAGTATTATCTATAAAAGCGATTTTTACAGACATTCATCATCATCATCATCATCATTTAGCCGAAAAACGTTCACTGTTGGACATAGGCCTCCCCCAAGCGTCTCCACAACGACCGATCCTGTGCGTCTCGCATTCACCGCATTCCTGCTACTCTCACCAGGTCGTCGGTCCACCTTGTGGGGGGGGGGGGGGCTACCAACGCTGCGTTTTCCGGTGCGTGGTCGCCACTCCAGAACCTTTCAGCCCCATCGACCATCCTTTCTACGAGCAATTTTCCCTGCCCACTGCCACTTAATGCTGATATCTTCATTTTTTACAGATATTATAATTATACAAATTCATTTCTAATTAACAATACTTTATACTAACAATTTTTTACGCCTCTCATGCATGAGGTTGCGGGTTCAAACAGGGCAAGTTTCAACGTGATTTTTTCATGTCATATGCACTTTTCTAATTTTATCTAGGACATTAGTAACATTCGTGCCTTGGAAAGCGCATACTCGTAAAGCCGTTGGGGCTAAACTTTCCTTTATGGACCGTCGATTTAAGGGACGGGGTAGGGGAGAGGGGGGGGGAGGGAAAGCTACCCCCCTGTGCCATTCCCAACCCGCGCAAACCCATGGTTATGGAGATATCCATGTTTAAAGTTTGAGGTTAGGTTAAGTTAGAACACTAATTTCCATCGATTTTTGGGGCGGTTTGGGCCTAAATCATAATGGCTTTTAACATTAGAAGGGGATTTGGTTGGTGGTCACAGTTCTAACCTAACCTAACCCAAATGATTCACTAACATTAGATGGGGATCTGGTCACAGTTCTAACCTAACCTAACCCAAATGATTCATTAACACAGTCATACCAACGCAGCTTGCAAGGGCAACAAAAACAAACGGACGATGACTGACATGACGTCATGACGAATATAAAACAAAATGGTAAACAAACGCTTCACGTTCCGTTCCGTTACTCAGTGAAAACAAATATTTGTTATTTTTTATGTAAATAGTCAATGTAATTGCTTGTTACTGCATGGTTTTTGTGCACATTAATTACATACGTAATTTAATACGTAAAAATAAAATTATATTTAAAAAAATATATGACAAAATTGAATGAAACAAACCACAAACAAGCGTGGACGCTTAACGAAACGTGAAACGTCAACTTTGACATCTACAGTGACAATTTATCTAACCTAAATGGCGTATTAATTTACAATTTTTATGGAACTTTGGAAAATTATATCTCGTAAACGGTAAGTTTGCGCAACTTAATATTTTGCAAAAAGCTTTCTATTTATGAGTACTATCTACAGTAAAAAAATGAACTTCCAAATCGACGGTCCATAAAGGAAAGTTTAGCCCCTTAAAAGTATATTTTACATGCCAGTTCGTTAACCTAACTCATGCGATCTCCTTTCGATGTTCATGTGTTTAATGTAGGTACTCGGTACTCGTAACATTGATGTTTGTGATTGTTTACATTTTTTAATTTTTGTTAATTTATGTGCTTAGTTTTGTAATTTTATTGTGCTTTTGTGTATTGTCTGTTTATTTTTGTGTGCATCAAATAAATGTTATATCTATCTCTCTATCTACCTAAATATTGCTAATGCATATTAGGCGAGGGGTCTATTTATAAGAGCGAACGATTTAAAATATAATTATTCAGCGTCACATTATCTTGCCGTACCATTATTTCCCACTTCCGTGTACAGGGTACGGGAACGCATCTCAAAGCGTAAGATAAGCATGGCTAAGCTAAATTAATGCAGCGCTTAGTCGAATTACGGGTGTACATTACACTACCTAGCAACAGATGGAAACAGTGGATTTGGTGCGTAGTACACTGTCTTACCCTCCCCGACGCTGGGATCCCGATCTCGATTTCCGGCCACCGTAGGCGCGGGCTTGTGAATAGCGAGCAATGGGTAGCTCGCTGTCGACTGCCAGTTAACCGTCTGGAGTGAGTTTTTAGTCAGTAAAAGTTTGACACGCCCTCTTGCACCGCCCAAGAGCAAGAGATGTCATTGGATGATTTTCCCACCTACAAAAAAAAGTACACTTTCCCTTTTTTTGGTGGGAAAGTACAAAATTACTTTTTTTATTATGCTTTTAGATACAAAGTTGGTCAATCTACACTGTCTTCTCATACCTATTAATATTATAAAATGGAAATATTGGAGCATCAATTTTTTTTTAAAGAGTAACCATGGAGTTTGTCACCGGTTCTTCTCCATAGGAAACAACCATTTAAATTCGTGCGCTAGTTACGTTTTATAAGTGCCTATACAGGTTTGGAGGAAGGCGGAACAGAGAGTAAAGTCCCACAAACCTCCGTTGAAAATGGAGGATCCTCCGACCAGACGGGTGTTATGTCTGGTGGGCAACTGCCCAATAGATGATTTCGGGCTGTTGTTATGTTCCAATCGCGCGGAGAACTTTAATTGCGCAATGCAGGATTACTTCTTATGTGGCGCCATAGTGGTTGCTAAATCACTCCCCTCCGAAGATCGGAGATCGATAGTTCTTGAAGCTTCTTGATGCGTGCCGGGCGGGTGGTAGGTTGGTTCCAGTGGGTCGGAACCGAATGTCGCATAGTTCTCGGTGAGTCGGAACTGTCTGCGGTGATGCCCCAGTGAGTCGGGGTTGTGCTGTCCCAGTGAGTCGGGATGATGATGTCCCGAAGTAGTAGCTGCACGAAGGCTGCACTGATGTTCATTGTCGAGGGTCACCAGTTTGGAGGTATATCAGTGAACAGAGAGTAAAGTCCCGCAAACCTCCGTTGAAAAGGGAGGATCCTTCAACCAGACGGGATGTTATGTCTGGTGGGCAGCTGCCCAATAGATGATTTCGGGCTGTTCTATATGTTCCAATCTCGCGAAGAACTTTAATTGCGCGATGCAGGATTACTTCTTATGTGACGCCATAGATGTCGCTTTACAGGCCTGTGTGAAATCAAATAATTTTGAGTTTTGAATAAGAGTTTGACTAAAGATGTGATACGGGGATCCAAAGTTTGTATGGAGGAACCTATTTCCAAGCGGACGAAGCCGCCGGCTCGACTTACGAGTGTAGGTCGCGGGTTCAAACCCAGCCAGGCGCATTACCTTGTGTGATTTATTTCATCACCACTGCTTGCAAAACGGTGAAGGAAAACAACGTGAGGAAACCAGTATGTTCTAGAACCAAAAATACAAAGACGTCTGTCATCCACCAATCCGCACTGGGCCCGCGTGGTGGATTACGGCCCATTCCCTCTCACACAGGAGGCCTGAGTCCCAACAGTGGGAACATTATAAGGCCGACTATGTTATGCTATGAAGTCGCTGGCAGACGCTAGTACCTAATAAAATTAATAAAGGACCTAAGTATTAAAGCTCTTTTTAGAATCTGATTTGTCGTCTATTTAAATTATTTTAGACCTTTCTTAACCATCACTAACCATGACACATTCCTACTAATAGTTTCTCTACAACAATAGGCGTTTAAAACTAGATTATTGGCTCATGTCGGGCATTGAGTCCGACATATGTCGGACGCGACACATCGCCCCGTGTAATGTGGCGTTAAGAACGATTGTCTGCACTGGATGCTCTAGATTCTTGGCTTTACAGGATTCTTCGATGGTTTGAATCGATTTTGAGATAAAGTTTAGAATTACGCCGAGCTGTAATGTTTTATAAAATGACTTTTTCAATTATTGTAATTTGAATACCTAACATGTAATTGTTAATTAATAATTTTTTACCAAAAACTTTTACTTTGGTAGATTAGCTCGTCACTGCTCTCAAAACTTTAAAGGAAATCTTTGTGACGAAACTGACATGTTCTGGAACTGAAAATTCAAAGACATGTGCTGTCCACTAACCCTCACTGGGCCCACGTGGCGGATTACAGGTCATTACCTCTTATAGAGGAGGAGGCCAGACTTCCAGCAGAGGAATTATGCTTCCTTTTATTCAGGTATTTATTTATCCTTCTTCTTCTTTCATGTCGATCTGACTCAAATCTGGTCCGAACAATACTTAGCCACCTAGACAGCTCTATTGTTTCTTCTTTTTTCGGTGGGAAAGTCATCCAATAACATTCCCCGCTCTTGGGCGGAGCGGGGGATAGTGTCAGACTTTTACTGACTAAAAACCCACTCCTTTTCCTTCTGCCTTTCATACCAGGGCCGAGTCTTCCATTCAGAATCAGACTCTTGGCCCCAGTAGGCTTCGACCCTGTTGGGCCCGTATGGTTGCTGACATCTCCTTGAGGCGCGCGCGTAACACTACGCTCCGCCGACGACTTGGGCTCGGTCCAGACGGTTACCAGACGGTCAGACGGCGAGCTACCTATTGCTCGCCGTACGCGAGCCCACGCCTACTGTGGCCGGAAATCGGGCGCGAAGGCCATTGCCTCGCACGTGCACGTGTGGCCTCCTCCTTTGCTAGCATTACTGCTTCGCAGAAGGACGCGACCGCCTGCCACTCCATGTACCATGAGACAGCTCTGTTGTTGGCCTCATATAAGTCGTGAAAGGTGCAAGTAGTTGTGTATGCTGGACAGGAATGGAGGTGATGGGGCTCCACACTGGCACTGTATTTGTGATGGGTCAATACTAGGTGTAATAAAACGTATAGTTTATAGTAAATGAACTCCAAGAGTCCACGGCATGCTTTACAAGTATAAGAAGGAGGCTGCACGCGTGCGGGAACGAAGGTTTTCACGCCCCAACCACCGTAATTCTGACCCCGACTACCAGCCACGGTAAACGCGGGCTTGCTGACGTCGACCAATGGGTAGCCCGCCATCCGGCCGTTGGTAATTAACCGGACCGAACCCAGTCGTCAACCGAGCGTAGTAATCTACGCGCTCCTCAAAAAGATGTCAGCAAACCATAGGGCCCCAGCAGGGCCGATGCCCGCTAACTAGAACCACGGCGAATTTCTGAAAAGGAAACCCGTAGTCCTAGAACACAAAGTATAAGTGAAGGACACAGGTGTGGTTTTAGTCAGTTAAAGTCTGACACGCCCTCCCGCTCCACCCAGAGCGCGAGAAGTCATTGGATTAATTCCCACCTTAAAAAAAAATGCTTTAGAGTGTAAATTATGTTAACACTACAAAAAAATAACTCCATCTGCTCTAATAGTTACATTAGTCGGGAAAACAACAGTGAAAAGTGGTTTTAAAAGGTAAAAAAAAAATTCATTGTTACAATTGAAACACATTAAATAAACAATAATCTCAGTATTATTATGAAATATTCTAGTTAACTCGGGCGTAGGCCTTTTGTCATTTAGCTAATTAATTACAGAATTAACTATGCAGGATGCATAATCCACGTATCTGTTCTGTTTGTTGGATAAACAGTATGTTGCAATGTGAATATTAGCAGTTAGGATAAGATACGAATTAATTATTCCATGTTTTGTTTAGACCTTCAACAGGGTAGACTGACGACCTGATGAAATTTATGGGAGTCAGCTGGATGCAAGAAAAACTGGGCAAGTGCAAGTCGGACTCGCATACTGAGGCTTCCGTAAAAACTTACTAATGAAAACAGTTCAATTCCTGAATTGAGTTACGAAGATTTTTCAGTATCACAATTTTTTTTTGTGACGTAACTACAAATTTACAGTTTGAAAAAATTGAGATGTAAAAGTGTTTTTTTAATATCATTTATCGATGCTTAATGATTTATTACTATAGTTTTTCGATTTATATTATCACATACAAATACACCACTATTTTTTAATTACTGCAAATAAAATGGAGCACTATCCGTACCCGTTACCGATCATAATTGTGTAGTCAAAAGTAAAAAAATGACTAAATCCCTTAATTGGTAATTGGCAAATTTATAATTGAATCAATCATTCATAAAAATTGCTACTAGAAAATACTACGCGCAGTGTTTTTTTTTCCATTTTGATCGCCATTAATTCATTCATAATCAATAGTCTGTACAATATTTCCATAAATTAAGTGGCATTTTGGGATATAAACAAACGCTAGTAACTTTGCTGTTTATGAATATTATTTATTGAGACTTTACTTAATTAATAACAAGAACTTTTCTAATAAGCCCTTTAAGTATTTGTACTAATCAAAAATTAGTGGTGTACAATGGAAAAGTAATTATCGCGATTTTAAAACTAAAATGTATTCATAGTGATAAATGAAGTCACTAACACGAGTTCTGGGTTTGGAAGCGGGTCCGTTTGAAAAGGCAACTAAAGAAATGAAGAAGAAAGATGGGTTTTGGTCAATAAAAGTCTAACACTCCCTCACACTCTACGGCGAGTGGAAGTACCTAGTTATTTGATGACACTTATACAATTAACGGGCACGTACGCGATCGTTTCCTCTGAATCCAGAGCATACCTGCCCCCCTAGCCAAGTTACGATCGTTTCGTTTGCGTCAAACGCCTCGAGTAGGCCACGCCTCCGTTTCTTTTGTTCTGACGTCATCTCAACGCTTAGTCACGTGGTCAGAACAAAGGAATCGGAGGCGTGGCCTACTCGAGGCGTTTGACGCAAACGAAACGATCGTAACTTGGCTAGGGGGGCAGGTATGCTCTGTAATTCTCTCATATTCCTATCTACTTTTAGGTTGTATTTATAAAAATGTTAGGTATTAGTTTAATTTTCAATCTCAACGATGACGTGTCTTCAAAGAAGCCGTGTGAACAGTTTCTGTAACATACTCTACTGTGTACCTATATTTCTACTTGAAGTTTCATAGCGCTGACTAACCAAGCTATTCCCCTATAAATTGGAACCAACCAAAATCCTTCACTGGAATCCGGGCCGGACGTGTGCCGGACGATCGCCGTTCACGGCACGTTAACCGGATGGATGTCTGGTGTCCGTCATTGTCCAAACCTTCCACAGCTGTTTGTCAGCCACCGGCGTCACTTTGACCATATTACTTTGATTAAACCAATCTTTATTGTAAAAGATACCGTAACTTTGGCTAGTAAGGTAGTGTTTGAAATGGCAAGAAAAACAATACATTTTGCAAACTTAATTCATGTATTGTCAGTGGGGAATCAATTAATAATGTTGATAATGAATATACTAGCATGTTTGCGGTAGTGTAATCTCTGTTGAGTGTGAAGGATAGGTCAACAAGTATTTTGTATTCCTCATCTCTCTTGAGTACGGTCCAATTTGATTTTTTATCAGCAAGATACAATACTACACAACTAAACTAAGATCACATAATTATTATTTTACCCGAAACGGTGTGAATTTGTCAGATGAGTTGTGAGCTTAAAGAGCCACTTTTTGAGTCCTATTAAACGCAAGGTGACATAGCGATAGACTACGACAAAAATTGAGAGATGAGCTAGAATTTTACCGGAAGGACTGGCCCGCAATAGCAGAAGACAGACGTGTGTCAAAACGTGGATGGAGTACTCCACCCTATTTAAAGTACAATTCATTTGATAACTCTTTAAGTTTTATGCTGTCGTATGAAAACGTATCGCTTCCCTGATGGGGCGGGTACAGGGCAGCGCCAACAGTCTCTTATAAACCGTAGCGATGACCGGACTGATGGCCTTATATTAAAACACTGAACGAGGACGCAAGTGTCATCCTCAAACCGTACCCAGAAGTACTTTTGTGTGTATTTCTTAATTTTTATTTGATTGGGTGATTTAATTATTATTATTGAACTGCTTATTGAATTTATTTATTTAATTGACAGAGATATATATGTACTAACACTAATTTATAAGTTGTGTATGTCTTTACTAGCAATAATGGTTTGTATTATCTTAAAAATAAATTATTATAATTATTATTAACAACAGCCTAAAGTCCAAATTTAAGGTTTGCCAACGTGTTATGGATCGCAGTATACTAAGTGTTAAACTTAGGGGTCGCGTTCGAAACACTAAACTTCGCCCCAAAACATAGATAGTTGACATGGCTCAGAAGACTGCCCAGCTTAAGTGGGACCGGGTTGGATATGTATGCCCTATCCCAAACAAACTTAGTGCCCTGAAATCGCACAACAGGGTCACGGAAGACCAAGAAGGAGACGGTGGTACGACTTAAATGTCTTCCTTAGGAATTAGCAAGAAAAGGCTCAGAGCTGGTAACAATGGAAGGAAATTTTTTGCCCAGTAATGGGACAGTGTAGGCTAGATATTGTAATGTATAAAAATCTCGTGTTTGTTATTGAACTCTTCCGAAATGGTCAGACCGATTTTATGACATTTTTAATCTATATTTGATAGGTCTGAGAAATAGGTCGTAGGCTATTTTTGATCCCCTATGGGTGTTTTTAATATCGTGTGAATTTCATCATGTATGCGGAATTGCTCCGCATGCGGGGCTGCTGCCCGATATCATGCCCCGCTTTTCGCATGCGTATTCCACGCAATACAACAAATACTTGTATGAAAAGGATATAAAGGATATTAAATCTGTACGATATTAAAAACTCCCTATGTGATAAGTCTATTATCACGAGGGCGAAGCAGCTGGTAGCAGCTAGTAATAATATGATAAGTAAAAATATTTATTTATTTAATTTTTTATACACACGAAAGTACAGAGCAGACTTAATGCATTAAGGAATTTTCTATCAGTCAAGCTTTGGATGATGCCGAGACAAATTGTGATAGGTGTAATATTAATCATTAAAACACACTTTATTTTATACAAATATATACCAAAATAATAATATAATATTGATAAATCAATCAAATTAATCAACATCAACGGAATCATACAAATAATAGGCAATTCTCCGACTATTGTACCAACATTGATTGTAAACCACTGCCTGTACTTATGTACCGTATATGTTAACAATATAATTACTAAGCACATTGTTATCAATACATAAGGTGTTGTAATTCGATTTGATTAAACACTGCGATCAATCTTAGTATTGTCAACTGTTGTGTTTATTTTAAGGTCCTAGCTCCCGAGCAGTGCCATAAAACATTTTTTTCTGAAGTCTACTCCTCAGTAACGGCCAAGTCAATAGGTTTGAAAAAATAAAAGTATTATAAATTCATATATGACCATATGATTTGATATATTATCAACATAATTTTTTTTCGTATGACTAAATACTTTTTGCAAAAAAAAAAAAACAACAACATGATATTTTTTCGCTTGTTTTCCCGACTCCTTTCAAACGGCTTTAATTTTTTTAGAAATGTGTTTACACAAAGAAAAAAAACTGGTTAAGTGTTATCATCAATAATCAATCAATATTTCATAAAGAAAATGGTTTTAAGGGTCAGCGGGTTCTGTGCGGGCGCAGGCGGCATTACGAGTATGAGTGCATTTAGTTCCGGCCAGATGTTCAAGGGACTATACGCCTTAACAGGTTACAAATTAAATTGTGGTTCAGTAGTCAGCTCAATGAGTTTTGCGTTTGCCAATTAATATTGTTCATAGAATTAGATACACTTACTACAACTGATTTGTGTATTTAATTAGTCTACGATATTTTGAAATTGTACATCTAAACACAATTAGCAATTTCACTAATTTTCGATGTTAGTGTGGTATTGTCAATTAGTCAATTTCTGTTTTGTAGTGGTAATTTCTACTATAAATTTTCTTGTACAATTATGTATACAACATTAGTTTTAGTATGAGAAACCCGCAATACGTTATTATGTAAAGAATCTATTTACTAAATTTCACCGTGGTCACCGTGCTATCCGGGGACTGAGGGGTTGTTTTCCTGCGGCACCCAGCAGTGCGCTGGTGCCTAATTCCCGCTATAACCTGCCGTGACCTGTTTGAACTTAGTGTCGGTGGTGTCCAACTTGTGACGTTTTTCAAATATTTATGGAAAAAAATATAACATGGTAAACATTATTGGAATCGATCCTTAACTGATTCTGAACAAACTATATTCAGGTTTTGCATATACTAAAAATAATCTTGTACCCACAGAAAATTAACACAATCAAAGTAATGTAGTAACTAAGTCGAGGATCTACTATAAAAATTCCAAATTAAAAATTAAAGATAAAATAAAACGAAGGTAAAGTTATTCACTTGTCACCTCACATTACAAATACTTTTACCTTTTCTAAATCCAAAAAAATGTCTTTCAAACATGAGCTCTATAAAATACCCAAAGAAAATAAACGACACTGTCATAAAACACTGTAACTTTTCACTTCAATTTTATCGATATAAATCAAGATAACCCCTCTAGTGATTTCGTTAAATCGTGAAAATTTTGCAAAAGCTATACTTTGTGAAGTGTGTACGTGATGTGAAATCAAATGGCCGAAGGGTTAACGACTATTGTTTTTTTACAAACGCCAGCGGTATATCACTGGGCCGCACTATTTGGTTGGTCCCTCGCGTTTTTTACCTCAAATGTGGATGTTTGGGGAAAAATAGAATGGGCACTAAGAGCATTTGTAATTGAGGCTTTTTTTTTGTTTACTCATCAAATTGTCATTCAATGATAGGTTTTGTCATTGAATAAAAACAATGGTACAGGGTTATGCTTATGCTTATGATAGGTTCTAAGGTAAAATCTCATGCATGAGGTTGTGGGTTTGAAACCGTGCAAGTACCGGTCGCCTCCTTCTGCGAAACAGTAATGCTAGCAAAGGAGGAGGCAACGATCCTCACTCCTCAACCGCCGCCGGGATTCTGATCCCGATTTCCGGCCACCGTAGGCATGGGCTTGCGGACGGCGAGTAATGGGTGGCTCGCCGTCCGACCGTCCGGTAACCGTGCGGACCGAACCCAAGTCGTCGACGGCATGTACTGTTCCACGCACGCCTCAGAGAGATGTCAGCAAATCGTAGGGCCAAGCAGGGTCGAAGCCTACTGGGGCCACGGGTAGTGTGAAAGCGCAACACGGGGCCTTGGGATGAAGGCAAAGAAGGAACAGGTGTGGGTTTTTAGTCAGTAAAAGTCAGACACTATCTCACGCGGGATTTGTCATTAGATGACTAAAACTACACTTAACGCCAGGTCCTCACCGGACATGGTTGGTTCGGGAGGTTCCTGCACCGAATTCGTGTGGAAGAAACACCCGGGTGTCATCATTGCGTGGACCGCCCGGAGGTCACAGTGGAGCACACGGTGGAGGTGTGCCCCGCTTGGAAAGAGCAACGCCGTGTCCTCGTGGGGGCGATCGGCGGCGGTGATCTCTCGCACCGGGCCTTGGTACAGGCCATGGTCCGGAGCGAGGGGGAGTGGCAGACGGTCGCATCCTTCTGCGAAGCAGTAATGCTAGCAAAGGAGGCGGCCGATCGCGTGAGGCAACGGTCCTCACGCCCCAATCGCCGCCGGGATCCCGATTCCGATTTTCGGCTACCGTAGGCGTGGGCTTGCGGACGGCGAGCAATGTGTGGCTCGCCGTTAGACCGTCCGGTAACCGTCCGGACCGAGCCCAAGTCGTCGAAGGCGCGTAGTGTTCCACGCGGGCCTCAAGGAGATGTCAGCAAACCGTAGGGGCCCAGCAGGGTCGAAGCCTACTGGGGCCAAGGGTCTGATTCTGAAAGGAAGACTGGGCCCTAGTACGAAAAGCAACGAAAGAACAGGAGTGGGTTCTTAGTCAGTAAAAGTCTGACACTATCTCTCGCTCCGCTTTTTTTAATAATGTTTAAGTAAAGTATCACCTATAAGTATAACCGTATATGGTTGATATGGGCAATGATACGAAAATTAAATTTTTTAATGACACTGATACTTATAAAAACTCTTCGATGAATGTACAAGTAATTCATGTGTTCTTAAGTTTTCTGAGTCATTTTTATAGGGGAACTTAGACCACAACAAAAAAGCAAAAATGTAGTTAAAAATTTACAAATTATACCAAACTAAACAGCACTACATCAACTCACATTTATCGATCGCTTATTTGTAAGAAAACAAAGTACCAGCAATTCAATTTACTTTTAATAAAAGCGCAATTGTGAACCCCTTAGGCCACGGGCACGAAGTTAGCGGGCAGCGGGGTAGCAGCAGAGGCGGTTTGGTGAGCGACACGAGAGCGACGCGATACACGTAGACCCGATGTTGAAGCCAGCAGAAAGATCATGCGGGGCTAGAGCGGTAGTATTATATTATGAGAGCTTTGAGTTTTTGCTGAACGAAATGTCTGAACAGTGACGACAATATTATAGTTATTTATCGTTTTAAATATCGCAGCATATGCTGAGTTAGGCGCCTTTTTGACCTTGCACAGATCAGACAATAATTTTTATTTTATTTTTTTATTTTACTCCCAATGTATTCTACTGTTTTTTAATTTTACTGTATGTGTGAGGTACGAATAAACGTTTTTTCTTTTCTTTCTTTCTTTCTTCTTTCTTTCTAATATCTGTTTTGTTTTTTGATAAAAAAATTTTCATAAAGTAGGATTTATCGTGAAACAATCTTATAATACAACACGACGCCAATGGAGACGCGTGGGCACCGCTCAAGTGGCGCGCATGACTCGTACGCTGCCGCCGCGCCGCTCCCGATGCTGCTGCTTTCAAGGCCAATTCCATATTAAATCTATGCATTGGAACGCGTCATTATCCAAGCCGCCGCCCGCACCGTCGCCCGCACTGCCACCACCGCCGCTACACTCCGCCTGTATCGCCCCGCGTCCGCTGACTTCATGCCCGAGGCCTCACACTGTAAACTGCGGGACCTATTGTTGCCACCCGGGAATTTCGAGTTAATTAACTTCGCCTGTCTTTCCAATCTTGACCCGTTAGTTACTTACGTGGGTTCGCGCAAGTTCGATACAGAGAAACAACGAATAACTCCACTGAGGTATTTATTCTCTGTGGTTTTCTTCCGGGAGTAGGAACGTACTTATTATTAGTTTTATACCTACTGATATTGTTATAAACTGTTCGGTAGAATACAAGCTATGTGTGTTCTCTTCAAGAATCTAGCTTATATCCTCATTTAATTTTGTAAATTACTGTATTATTTTGAGACTATCATGAGTATCACCACAATGTCATCAGTCATCACTACATCATTTTGTATGCATCGGATTCCTGCAACTCCTACCGGGACATCGACTCACCTTGTGAGAGGACTTCCAACGCTGCATCTTCCGGTATACCACTCCAGAACCTACCGGCCCTTTGGACTATCTGTTCTGCAAATACCCTGCCCCATGTCACTTTATTCTGGTGATTCTACAGGCTACCTATGGGTTAAGGTTACTTCTAGGCAAGCGTGCTCCATCTTCGGCCCCATCATCGCTTACCATCGGGTGAGATAGTGATCAAAAGCGAGCCTATGCATAATAAAAAAAGGTATGTCGGTAGCTTTTAAAGCTACCGACATACCTTACCTTATCTTTAAGCTTTAAGCTAAAAAAAAATAATAGTATTTAGGATTTTTTTAATTAATCATTATGCGAAATGCTACTAGAAAGTATTGTACGCTGGGAAGACAACAGGTGTCACCATTGTGTGGACCGTCGAAACGGTGGAGCATACGGTGGAGGTGTACCCCGCTTGGATGGAGCACCGCCTCGTGGGGGCGATTGACGGCAGCGACCAATCGCGCTGGGCCCTGAGCAGGCCACGGTTCAGAGCGAAGAGGAATGGCAGGCGGTCACCTCCTTCTGCGAAGCAGTAATGCTGGCAAAGGAGGTGGCCGCACGCGTAAAGAACGGATTTCATCACGCTCCAGCCGCCAGAATCCCGATCCCGATTCAACGAGCGATGGATAGCTCGCCGTCTGGCCATCCGGGAACCATCGGAACCAAGCTCGAGTCGTCAACGGCGCGTACGCGCGCCTCAAAGAGATGTCAGCAAAACCATAAGGGCTAAATAGGGCCGAAACCTACTGGGACCATGGGTGGGCTTCCGTAAGGGAAACCCGGGCTTCTGGAACGCAAGGCAAAAAAGGAACATAGGAGTCGGTTAGAAAGGCAATTACTTTATTATAAGATAAAATATATAACATGGCTTTCTAACTAAAACGGCTAAGCCAAAACGTGACATGAAAAAAAAAGAAAAATAAGTATAGTGACCCACAACCACCCTGGCAAGATCAGAACGTCAATATTGTCATATAACTAAGTTACGTCAATCTAGAAGAGAATTGGCTGTCATTCAAAGTAACTCAATTATTTCATATTTTTATCTTTATTTCCTAATATTGACCTGAAAATAGTACGAAATTTACAATAAATATATATAATCCTATTTTTTTTAAAGAAACGTTGCTTCATACGATTATTAGGTATCCCCATCATCATTTCAGCCGAAAGACGTCCACTGTTGGACATAGGCGTCCCCCAAGTGTCGCTACAATGAACGGTGCTGTGCGTCTTGCTTCCATCGGATTCCCGCAACCATTACCAGATCATCGGCCCACCTTGTAGGACGCCTTACAACGCTGCGTCTTCCGGTATGCGGTTGCACTCCAGAACCATTCGGCCTCAACGGCCATCTGTTCTACGAGTAACGTGCCCTGCCCACTGCCACCTATATCGTACCTGCATCGTGGGATTCACAAACTTACATACATGACGGACCTTAACCTGGATCAGCTATCTGTAAGCCATATAAATATTTGTTCCATACGGGCATCGAACCCACGACAACCACTGCGTCAGCTGTGTCTCCATTCGAGGATGATTTCTGGTTACCGTAGGTGCAGGCTTGCAGTCAACGAGTAATGGGTAGTTCGCCAGCCGGCGTTGTGTTTCGTACGCATCTTAAAAAAATTTCATCAGGATTGACGGGGCCAGCTGGGGCCAATGTCTGCCAAGGCTGCGGATTATTTAAAGAAGTTAGCGTGAGCCTCGCAAAAGGGCAACTGAATAATACTGTGGGTTTTACTCAGTAAAAGTCTGTTCGTGACCTCTTAAGTCACGGTCACGGTCTCATATGCAGAAAGCACAAGGATTTAATCACCATACTTGCTCATAGCGGGTTAGTAATTTCAGACTGAAAGCTGTTACAATAATTTTTAGGAAGGCCATAAAGGCTGTTTTGATTAATCGCCTTACAAAACATCTTTGTATAAGCAATAACAAATAACAAACTGATTGAACGATCAAGCCATAACATATTGATTCAGTGTTCAATGCCCTTTAAATGTCAATCGGTTACCGAACATGCTTGTGCACACATAACTACTCAAGTGGGTACATTATCGAATATGTCGGCACATCATCAATCAGGTACAGATTGAGAATGCTTGCCTTGACAAAACATTTAAGGCTTAATTTTGTGATGAACTTTAGGGGTTTTAGGTGATCAAATCAGAAATCAAAAACATTTATTTCAAATAGACCAATTACAGGCACTTTTGAATTGTCAAAATGTCGGCGAGTCAAAAAAAAATGTGTAGCTAAATTGCACGTTCCAAAGCGTAGCGAAGATACTCTACCTACTATGTGAAAGATTAATATGATCGTTGTTTTGACATATCTACTTTTGTATTTGAAATTGTTAATGGTTGACCACACTGGCAGCACGGTACAGAGAGCGGGGACGTACACGTTATGCTTGATCGGATTTGAGCCATCATAACAACGCGCGCAGTTAGGTCGATCTGGTTTGACATACTCACTCACGTGCTTATCTTATCTTGATGTGGGGCTGGCTCTAGGCCAGAGTGCTTCGACCCTTCTGGATCTTTTGTGCTATTCCCCTCCCTTCTACTTAACCCTTAGCCCTCCGTGCACCTTCTTCATGAGTCCCAGTATGGCCTTGATGGGGCTGAGCCTGTAGTCCTCTGGTCTTGAAAATGGTTGGCCCAGATACCACCACGGCACCACCGCAATCCCGTGTTTGCGATGGCTGGGAATCGCCCTGCGGCTTTCAACCCCCGGAGCCCTGCACAAAGAGAGGATGCCGTGATGCCTCTGTAGTCACTCCTCAAAGACAAGCATTACCGCTTCGATTGTGGCGTGCTCACT
This sequence comes from Mythimna pallens, assembly GCA_961205895.1. Lineage (NCBI taxonomy): Eukaryota > Metazoa > Arthropoda > Insecta > Lepidoptera > Noctuidae > Mythimna > Mythimna pallens. The sequence goes on along the minus strand of OY540828.1, from coordinate 21,794,717 downwards.
GTGGCGCTGGATTAAAATCATAAAATGTTGTTTTACCAGAACATAAACCAGAAACATACATAAACTAATGCCTTTTTCCTTGGGGCAGGCAGAAATGCCAACTGCTACGACTCATACATACTCTTTTTATTCATTGACGTTCATACATCTGGATCTGGATGAATACATAACATGTTTCCTGAAGGTAATTTGCGTTTTTACCTTTAACCGTTTTATGTTAAAGTACGCTAAATAATTGCGATGTTTTCGGAATGAATTGCAAGCACAGAATTATTGTACAGTTTTACGAACTTAACGCGGACGAAGTCGCGGGCGACAGCTAGTTTGTAATACAAAACATGATTTAAAAGAGCATCCATGGAGTTTCTTGCACATTCTTCCCCATAGATATCTATGCTTTGGAATTAGCATAATTTATCTAACTGACTTCTTGACAATTCAGAAGTGCCTATAAATGATTTATTTGAAATAAATGCTTTGAATCTTGAATCTTTACCAATACAAAGAAGCACTGTGTTCGTTGAAAGACAGAGCGAAAAGGAGAATCTAGAATTTGTTTTTTTTTTTTATTTTATTTACATTATTCTTACGTATTATAAAAAGAAACAAGAGGCACATTATGTTGACCATAAGTTGTCTTTAAATTTATTATTATTATTTTTTATTATAATAGTAGCGACAAGAAACATGTAACCGAGATATTTGTAAAACAAAACATTATTTAAAAGAGTATCCGTGGAGTTTCTTGCACATTCTTCTCAATAGATACCAATGCTTTGGAATTAGCATCATTTATCTGACTGACTGACTTCTTGACAATTCAGAAGTGCCTGTAAATTGTTTATTTGAAATAAATGCTTTGAATCTTGAATCTTTATCAATCCAAATAAGCACTGTGTACGTTGAAAGACAGAGAGAAAAGGAGAATCTATCTGGATCTATTATTAGTCTGTACAACCCGCACAGCGTTCAGGACTGAAGTCTTAATTAATGAAGTTACGAGTAGCTCACAGTTATATGAGTTTGACCTATATTGTTGTTTTATTGTTTTTGCACTGACACCCTGGCTGAACTTCCACTCGGGCATCGAAGCTTTTTTTACGTCATCCTCCTCCCAAGTTTGTGGTACGGATTTAGACTGAGTTATTAATTAGTTTCGTTGTCTCTTTTTATTTGACGGCTAGTTGGATGTTCGGGTTTTTATAGGAGTTTTAATATGTAGAGAAAAGGATTAGTTTGTTCAGGCCGCGGTGAAATATTTGTGATGAGAAAAACTGTGAATTACTAAATGTTTTTACCAAAGTAAAATTATGGAAAGACTATTTTGTATCATAGGTTTGATTTTAATAACTCTATATTTAATGTACCATAAAATTCTGTTGCTTTTTAATGGACTTCAAAAACGAGGGGATCATATGTTCGGCTGTATTTACTAACCGAATTCTCGGTCAATTATGGACCGATTTTGAAAAAATATTAATATTTAAGAAAACTTTTCCAAAAAAATACAACTGACTACGGTGTAAAAAAAACACTAAAAAGTGCAAAATAACTTTAATTTTGGAAGTCGATGTTTTTTTTTCTGTTACCCCTTAAGAAAGGCTATAGTCGTTCGACCATATCGCCTAATCTTTCGTTTATGTTTTCTTGCATACCTAATAAGACTCCCGTAATAGTTGTTTTGTTTTTGTTTTACATTAGAATGCAGGTGTAACACATTCTAATGTTTTTTGAAGTATTTGGCAGCAAATGTATCGATTCAGCCATCTCAGCAAACTTCGCTGAGGTAGCTAAAACTACAATAAAATTCTCAGCTCCATTTTATCGGAATCGCGCCTATTCAATGATTCCATATATTATTCTAGTTGCGCCGACACTTGAGATACAAACCTACACCAATTTTACGTCACAATATCCACTAAGAATCAATTTGCGAATAACTAAAACAGCAAAAGGAGTCTCTGGCGGGATTTCTTCGACTGAACTTCAGTGTTCACTCGAAGAAATCCCGCCAAAGACTCCTTCAAAACTTAAATTAACCTAAACCTAAATTTTGTAATTTATAATGTTTTTTTTTATAGATCTTTAAGATCTGAAATAAAGGTTTATTATATTTATTTATTTTTATATGCACATCATTTACATTTTTAAATATTTCTTTAAAAAAAAAAGTGATAAAAAAACACATTTAAAAATATAAAAAATTGTTGTCCACCGGTGTCGGGAACAGGGTCCAAATAACCGGTGCGGATCCAACCGCGCAACGAAAGCTTTGACAGATGGTCGTCGAAGCTTTTGGCTATAAGACCATTGGCGGTCACGACAATCGGCACAATGATAGCCGAGTCCACATTCCACATGTCGACAACCTCGTGTGCTAAGTCGAGATATTTGATTTGTTTCTCTTTCTCAGCTTTCACGAGATTCTCGTCATGCGGGATGGTGACGTCGACTATCACTGCGCGGCGCGCTAATCGGTCTATCACCACTATATCCGGCTTATTGGCTACAATAGTCTGGTCAGTAATGATAGACCGATCCCAGTACAACGTGACATGGTAATTTTTGAGAACTGGGTCGGGCACATACCTGTAGTACGGTACCTCAGAATCCATTAGGTTGTATTTTAAAGCAAGTTGCTGGTGAATAATCCTGGCTACTTGGTTATGCCTATGAAAGTACTCGCCGTTAGCCAGACGAGAACAGCCTGAGATAATATGTCTGATGGACTCACCCGGACGATGGCATGCCCGACACACGTCAACCGTCCCGTCCTTCATAATATGTCTCCGGTAGTTGTTCGTCAAAATAACTTCGTCTATAATCGCACAGACAAAAATAAAGGTTTATTATTATAATCCTGCAGTCCTAGTAAATAACGTCATGCTATGCTTATCAGAACTCTGTAGCACAATATAAATCAAGAGGTATTCAGTGATTGATTGTTTTACAACTTTTCTCAAACTCATGATACTTAAGTTATGTTTTTATATCAATCGCATCAATCATCATAAAACATTAGACCATAGATGAAAATATAATGCTTAAATTAAGAATACATTTGAGTGCTTTTCAAATACAAAAATGAGAGTGGAACTTGCGCACCAAGCGTTCCGTACTTACTTACCAATGTAAATAGTTCGATCCTCGAATCAATTCTCAAAGATTCTCATTCGAAAAAAGTTATAATTTTGTGATACAATATAAATTTTATAATTTTCAGTTTTTAAACATTTTCCTTTGCTTGTGCTATGAGACCTTGCTTCTTGCCAAAGGAGAAGGGAACGACTCCATAAATTCCTGGACCCCGGTGTAACCGTCCGGACCAAGCCCAAGTCATCTACGGTAAGTAGTGTTCCACGCACGCTTCAAGGAGATGTCAGCAAACCGTAGGGGCCCAGGAGGGTCGAAGCCTACTGTGGCCATGGGTTCGCTTCTAAAAGGAAAACCCGACCCTGGTATGAAAGGCAAAGAAGGAACAGGAGTGATTTTTTAGTCAGTAAATTCTGATATGCCCTTGTGCTCTGCCTAAGAGCGCAAGATGTCATTTGATGATATTCCCATCTACAAAAAAAGTAGGTCTGATATCTGCTAGGGCCACGGGAATTCTTGGAGGAGTTACCGTGTTCCTGGAATACTAAGGGCAACTAAATGAACACGAGTTTTAGTCAGTAAATGTCTGGTACTTCCTCTCTGTTCACCCAGAGCAGGAGAAGTCGTTTGATGATTTTCCATCTAAAAAAGGAGTCTAAGGGCGAAATACTCTACTGTCGTGTAAAAGATTAATATGATCTTTGATATTTTTACTTTGTAAAAGCCAAAATCAAGCTTTACTTCCATATATAAATATTGTCACATTCTCAGTCATTTTGAATATCGAATGTTTCAAATTAAATTCCGATCAGTTTAATCAATCAGAATTGATTGAGTAACCAGATGGAAGTTAAGTCATTCAAATGATTACCTTGAACGTTTTATTTGAATTTTTATTCGTAAAATCTTTTTCAATGTATTTATTTGTTAAATGGATTGATATAATGATGTTTTATCAAAACTTTTAAATTTAATTCCAGTAGCTACTTTTTTTATACGGGAAACTATCAAACAACATCCTCCGCTCTGGATAGAGTAAATGGGAGTATCAGATATTTACTGATTAAAACCCACAGTGTTTCTTCAGTATCCCATTTTTGCGACAGCTACGGTGACTCATTTTGAACAATCCGCAGTCTTGGCGGGTGCTAGCCCTGATTGGCGCTGTCAATTTTGCTGATATCTCTTTGAGGCGCGTGTGGGACTCCATACGCCGTTGACCCGGGTTTAGTCCTTATCCATCGGTCGGACGGCAAGCTACCCATGGCTCGCCGTTCGCGAGGTAATCGTCCTGCGTCTCTCGATAACTCGGGCGTCTCTGGTTGGGTCCGGGTGTCAAGGTTATTTCCGCCTTACAGATTCGGCCGCCTCCTTTGCTTGCATTGCATTACTGCTTCGCAGGAGGTGACTGCTTCCCATTCTCTCTCATTCTATATCCTGGCATAAACCAGGGCCGGAGGCAGATATCCCCACCGCCTATCGCCTACACAAGTACTAATCGGCATCCAGTAACTACCTTTCTACAGTACAGTATGTGCAAAATTTCTCAAAATGAGCTAAAACTTGTTCAATGTTTCTTACTACCTTCGATACCCAGAAATATACTTTCATTATTTCATGAAATGTGTCAATTCAATACTTTAACTGATTTTTCTCATCATCATTATCATATAAGCTGAAAGATGTCCACTGCTGTATATAGGCTTCTCCCTAAACGTCACTACAACAAACTGTCCAGTGCGTCTAACAACCATCGGATTCTCGCGACTCTCATCAGGTCATCGGTCCACCTTATGGGAGGCCTTCCAACGGTACGCCTCTCCAGAACCATTCGGCCCCATCGACTATCTGTTCTACGAGCAATGTGTCCTACCCATTGCCAATTTAGCAATTATTTAAGCTATGTCGGTAGCCTGATATTTCTACGTAATGTAAATTCTTTTCTTTTATCCGGGTTGCTTCTCTGTACGAATTACTTCTTTATATTGGAAGCGTTCACAAACATTCAAACCACAATACACCCAAACTAGGAACAAATACCTATCTGTAGGTGAATATTTGTTCTGTGCGAGAATCTGTTTACTGCACCAACTGTGTTAAAATTTTATTATAGTAAAAAAAACTCTCATTTATTATAAATAATTTTCAACTTAACGGAGGACCAGAAACGACTGCGTGTCCAGTGGTGCCGTAAAATAATAAAAAAGCTTAATGGAGGACAGTCATTGGCTGTCTATAATATCGTGACAGATGATGAAATATGTGTGTACTGCTTTGAACCTGAAAGAAAACGCCAGTTGGCAGAGTGGGTCCTTCCTTTTGAAGATTTGCCGACGAAAGTTAAAAAAAGTCGAAGTGTTAGTAAAAAATGGTTGCTTCTTTTTTGTCAAGACATTATACTACAGTATTAATTAAAGATGAAAGCACAGTGACTGCAGATTAGTACGTCAACTGCTTGCTTGCCCGTAGTCTTAGAAAAAGTCCACAAAAAGCGTCCTTGAAGCAATGTACTCCTCTACCACGATAACGCATCCTCAAATCTAAGGTACCAGAAGCCTATTTGAAGACTTCAAATGTAGAAATACTGACGCGTCTTACAGCCCAGACTTCGCACCCTGCGACTTCTAATTGTTTCCAAAAATTGAAGACTAACTTAGAGGCACACGTTTTAGGAACCCTGAATCGGCGGTGAGTGCGTTCCATAAAGCCATTGAAGAGTTCCCTAAAGAAGACTGGTTCAACTGCTCTGTACAGTGGTTTCAGCGAATGAAAAAATGCATTAATTGCGAGGGAATAACAGTGAATGTATTTTAAGTCATATCTAGTCTTATTTATCAGAATGCAAAAACTTTCAGTTTGCCTGAAGTACAAGAAAATAAATAGTAATGACCCACCCCAGCTTCGCATGAATGTTTGAAATCATCGCAATACTTGGTTTTTCTCTAGATATGCATGCAAACACACAAAACTTATATTAACCTGCACTCTGTGTTCAACCCGAGATACATTTCTATATAACCGCTCTTACGTGATTATGATATTATTACACATCCAGATAATTTGGGAACATAGATAATTATCTTATGGATATTATCTAGGTTTCTATTGAAATCAAAACATAAATTAATGTGAAACTAATCCAGTAAAGCTCTCTGAATATTTGCTATTTTACGTTAATTGTGGCCCTTCATAATACATTGACAATTTAAAAAAAAAAAATGTATTCTGAATAATGTATTAAGAGTTTAAAAAAAAAACGTATTTCCGGAAACAAAATTCGTGAAATATTTGAGTGAGTGACGGAATTACTGAATGCCAACAGAGCATTCAGGTGTTATATCCTTTTGTTCGCGTTGCCTCTTTATCAAACATTGCTTTGGATGAACCAACAACTTTTAAACTATGCACATGCCGATAGACGATTCGAAAAGATCCCTCTTATATAATCCAATTCGACATACATTTGAACTATTTTTCATACTCTACGCGATATGACGTTATTTTGGAAACACTATGGGGATCCATGTGGATATCTTCTGAAATCAATTTATAAATTTGTCTAAAACTAATCTTTGAAAATCTGCTATGTCCCATGAACTTTGACAGTTCATAATTTAAACAAAAATTAAAAAAGTCAAAAAGTATAACAATAGAGAAGCCTTGCAAATTTAATCAAGATTCTGAATGACGACAATTTTTTTCAAAACCTTTTAAGGGTTTAAAAAAAACACGTATTTCCTGGAACTAGTTTTGTAAAATAATCGAGTAAATCACGGAATTACCAAATGCTAACAGAGTTTTCTGGCGTTATATTTCTTTTTTCGCGTTGCCTTTTCGTCAAACATCGCATTGGATTGCGTAAGATGAAGTAACAAGCTTTTAAACCATGCTCGATGTTGACGATAGGCGAGTGAAAAAGGACCCTCGTAAATCTTCCATGTAACATTCAGTTTTTTTCAAATTTATCATGAACAAACAAAATTATTATATAATACGCAAGGCCACGAAAAAAAAAAAACAAATTTCACAAGAAAAGTCACAGAATTAGCTTTAACGTTAACGTAACGCTCTGTTGAATATTAGGCAATCAATTAACATAATTTTATTAGTCGTATTTACTGCCTTCGACGCAAATAATAGGCTTTATTAAAACTAACTTTGTTTTATTATACCCATTAAGTGTCGGACTATCACGCGATAATAAAACGGGTTACTAAATTTTGTGAAAGTTCGTGAGCCGTTTTTGGAAATTCTCCAGAAATGCGCAGAATGAGTAGTACATGTTGAGAAGTAAGATAAATTCTTTGTGAGACGCTTGGAATTAATTAATTTGGTATATGTGACCGATCCTTGTCCAAAGTCATGGTAAATAGCCATGTAGCACCCACTCCTATCAAGATCGGGGCCTCTACACTCGCAGTTGTAGATGACTACGTTTACCTGGGATAGACAGTCCAGTTGGGAAGGTCTAACTTCGAGAAAGAGATCAATCGTTGAATCCGACTTGGCTGGGCAGCGTTCGGGAAGCTGCGCGGTATCTTCTCGTCCAATATACCACAGTGTCTCAAGACGAAAGTCTATGACCAGTGCGTGTTGCCAGTGATTACATATGGCTCCGAAACGTGGTCGCTTACAATGGGCCTCATCAGAAGACTTAAAGTCACCCAAAGGGCAATGGAAAGGGGTATGCTTGGAGTTGCGTGATCGAATCAGGAATGAGGATATCCGCAGGAGAACCAAGGTTACCGACATAGCACGAAGAATCGCTAAACTTAAGTGGCAATGGACAGGGCAAATTGCTCGCAGAAAGGATAGCCGTTGGGGCCGAAAGGTTCTGGAATGGCGATCACGTACCGGAAGACGTAGAGTTGGAAGGCCTTCTACAAGGTGGACCGATGACTTGGTAACGGTTGCGGGAATCCGATGGATGCGAAACGCATAGGACCGTTCATTGTGGCGTCACTTGGGAGAAGCCTTTGGAAGAAATGATAATGACGAATGTAAGAGATTTACGGTTGCTGATAATACTAACTTAATTACGGTCTATAACAAAAATATCAATCTAAATTAGTGTGTATATGTGTGTGTATGTTTGTTACTACTTGACCCTCAAGGGGCTGAACGGATTTCGATGAAATACGATACATGGATAGGCAATTATATAACATATGAGATTTATATCCCAGGAAAGAGTCCCTTCGAATATTTTTTCACTTTCGCGTGGGTGACACCGCTAGTGAATGCTAGTCACATAAATATTATTAAAGTGAAAGTTTGTGAGTGTAGGACGCATGTATAATGTTTGTTATTTTTTCATGTTCGAATCGATCGAACTGACTTGGATTTTTGGCACACGGGTAGATAATGTCCTGGAATAGCTTACATGAAACACTTCTCGTTCCGGGATTATGTTCCATTAGGACAATTTAATCCATTCACAAAGGCGAAGCTGCTGGCAATATCTAATTGGCAAATAAATTTACAATTTTTTTTAAATTACGTTTTGGTGTTATGCGATGTCGTCTAGTAACACATGTATACAGAAATCTGTGTCATAATGAGACCTTAAAGACTGTTACCAGAACAAAATATACAATTCATTACTTACTTTCATAAATTTGACTTCAGACTAAGTACTTGTAAATATAATAGACACAATATTATCTGTGCGTATAAGCATTCGTTCAAGGAATTTAATCCTACGCCTAACTCCAATGCAGAAAGCGGGATTTATAAGGAACGTAACAGCTGTTTTGTACACTTGGCTAAATTTACATTTACCCAGAAATGATACACCAATTTCATCTTTGACTTTGAAATTTTAAGGCCTATTTTCCTGTAACAATAACTGTCAATTAGCGACGCCAGTTTTCGTTGTCCTCAGTACTCTTAAGATTATTAATGTATTTAGTGTGTATAGTTATGTAGTTAACACATTTTTTTAGTAGTTCATTCTATCTTTGATATCTTTTTCACTCGCCTGTCGTCAACACCGAGCATGGTTTATAAGCTTGTTACTTCATCTAACGCAATTCAATTCGATGTTTGACGAAAACGTACTTACTTAGGAACTTTATATTAAGATACCTATCTTCTTCTGTATATTTGTGTGTACATGAATTATAAAATAAATAAATAAATAAATAAAAAACAACGCGATTAAAGAGAGATGACTCTATTGCATTAGTTAAATCCGTGATTTACTCGAATATTTTACAAAACTTGTTCCGTGACATACCGTTTTTTTTTAAACCCAAGTTTTTGAAAAAAAAATGCAATCATTTAGAATTTTGATTTTTGCAAGGCTTCTATTGTTATACTTTTTTTAATTTTTGAGTGAATTATCAAGTGTCAAAGTTCATGCAAGATGGCAGACTTTCAGAGGTCTTTACTGGATTAGTTTTACACAAATTTATAAATCGATTTCAATAGAAGGCTAGATAATATCCACAAGATACTGTGTTTCCAAAAAATCTAATAAAAAATGTGTATTAACGTCAAAGTCGCGTAAGAGCAGTTGTATGAAAAACAGTGAAAATGTATGTCGAGTTGCATCCCCTTAAGTATATTCATTTAATATTTCCTGCATACTAGATAGATAGATATATTCTTTATTGTACACCAAAAATAAAAATTATATGAGGAACTTAAAATTAATAGGGTGTCACAATGGACGGTCTTATTGCTAAAAGCGATTATTTACAAACAACCTTTGGATAGATTTGACAGAGAAGGAGAAAATACTATTTAAATATTTTTAAAACACTTAATTAGCCATTATTACTTGTCCAATAAAAGAAAAACCCTTAATAAAAAATAATCGTATCACAAATTTAATAAGACTGGCAACATTGCCACACAGTATCAATGGCAATGCTTAGTCTCTGCCCAAGAAGTCCTTGGGTCACGCGAAGTGTTAACAAGGCGTTAGGACAGATCTTTAAACAGTTGGTGCCTTAAAAACTACCAGTTGTCACACAAAGGATGAGGAGGATAGTTTTCAAATCGTAATAAAGGTCAGATAAGCTGTCACTTCACGTAAAATATTTGTATTCTGCTACATCTGTGTATAAGAATGAGAACATTTAATTCCTTTAAAACATGGGACATTTAAGGCCTTATTTTAGAATTGTGATCCTACATCTTTCGCTATGGCATTGCTGTGTAGTGCTGGATTTTTATTATTATTATTGATAGGCTCGCGTTTGACCACTATCTCACCTGATGGTAAGCGATCATGTGGCCGACGATGGCGCACGCTTGCCTAGAAGTAACCTATTCACTCTTGACCCCTAGGTTGTAGCTATCAGGAAACAGACTCTGGCAAGGGAATTCCACTCCTTAGTTGTACGCATAATGAATGTGTTCCCAAAACGCTTTGTACGTATGGGTGGGATGTCCACCATGTACCGATGGTGTAGCGCCGTACGTCTAGTAGTCCGCTGATGGAACGGACTTGGTGGAATTAAATTGTGCAATTCCAACGCACATTCTGCCATACAAATATTCGAACAATTGTTTGGATGATTGAATGAATGAAGGATGAATAATATATGTGTGACTAATGTTATGTAAAAAAATAATTAACTAAATTAAATTATTACAACTAATTACAATCACCCCATCTAATTTGTAGAAATAGCATTATAAACGGTAAAAAATAAAATTGGCAGTTATCTTATTTGATTTAATGATGGTTTCAATGACAGCATCATTTGATATACTTACTGACAATTAATGTCTCTGGAATAGACACTAATTGCCAGTATACGAAATGGGGTTGTTGTGTTGGCTGAAAAAGATCGTGGAATGTGTGTGTGTGTTTTTATGTATAATGTTGTACTTGTACAATTGTATTTTTGTGTAATGTTGTACTTGTGAATCTGAAACTTAAAACTCTTGGGCCGTGGGGTCCGAGTGTTCATACGCTTTTAAAAAATATATCCAAATGCTTAGTTGACACTTTGCGTGACTCAAGGGCTGACTTTTACCTCGATCATAGATTAAGCATTGCCATACAACATGGCAATGCTGCTTGCCTTTTGGAAACACTTCCAGTCGACAGCGATGCCGAGGAATTTTATGACGGCATATTTTAGGTAGTAGTGTTTGCCTTTAGCGTGTATATAGTTTTAATTAGATAAGTGTTTTTATTGAATTAAACATACAGTTACATAAAAAATGTTTTACAATAAATCATATAACAAATAAGTAAATATTGCAATTCATTATACCAACAATTTACTAAAAGATAAATATTATAAATAACACTCACTCATCTTTTCATAAATTCCCTATAGTTTAGGTATAGGTATATAGGGCGGCTTTCCTTGAAACACGTTTGAGTTACAAAGAGCGTCGATATTTTAATCAATTTCTCAAGGGAATATCTGCCTGTTCGCATAAAATGCAGATCGAATGTGCCAGATCCGGCCTCTTGATATTATTTCTAACATGACCTAGAAAGTAAAATGAACGATACTTTGTAAGTATAGAGTAAGTTGAAACTTATACTTTAGAATCTATTTAGAATATCAACTACTCCCGCATATTATAATAAATATATGTAAATCTGGACGATTAGTTGTCAAGAACTTTTTATTTATTGCTGAACGGATTTAGGATAAGTTAGAAACACGGGTCGAAGGGCTGGCCTGAATTAGAACATAATACTTTATATTATGTTATTTATTCTGTGGAATTTGACTGGCCTGTTGGTCTAGTTGTTAGTGGCCCTGACTGCTATGCTGGAGGTCGTGGGTTCGATTCCCACCCAGGACAAATGTTTGTGTGATGAGCACAATCATTTGTTCTGTGTCTGGGTGTAATTTACCTATAATATGTATGTATTTAGAAATATTTAAGTATGTTTATCAGTTGTCTAGTACTCATAACACAAGCTCTGCTTAGCTTGAGACTAGACGGCGTTGTGTGATAGTTGTGTGAATAAAAAAAAAAAAAAAAAAAACTAGAATTTTACGTCGGAGACACTACTGGCTAAACCCATTTCACCTTAACAACACACAATCTGAATAAGAGTCCTTAGTACGAAAATTTTCGATTCAATAGCACTCTTCTCATTACCCTTGCATACAATTACGTAACCCTCAAATGAAGGGGTATAATTACTTTACAAATAAATTTAATAATTATTATTGAATAAATTGTCAAGTGGTTGGTTATCGAGCAGCAATTATTAATTTAGTAAACGTCAATACGTTAAATATATAAATATACGAGTATGTAATTAACTGTACACATGGCCGCTTTGATAAATAAAAACAACACTTTTACGCCTTCAAATTAGCCACAAAGTGCCGCGCGATGGCAGCGCAGCGGCAACGCTGCTGTCGCGCTGCTTTGTTATTCCATATAAATTAAAACGCGTGGCCTCAGCGCGGCTGTAGCGCTGCCGTCGCGCGGCCTCAGCGCGGCTGCAGCGCTGCCGTCGCGCGGCCTCAGCGCGGCTGCAGCGCTGCCGTCGCGCGGCACTTTGCGGCTAATTTGAAGGCGCCTTCAGATGACGATCGGCCATATTGCTAAAATGTACCTACAGAAATGATGATGATGCATATGAGCCACTAATCAGCTGTGACTCCGGTTGAAAGAAGTTTTTAGAGTTAGAGTTTAAATTTATAATATGCCTTACTTAGACTTGTTATTTTATTCCATTCTATTGTGTTTTCTTTTTTATAAACTTTGACCCACACTAGGAATTACTTATGTACTGTAGGTGCGTCCGTAAACGTGTATAGTCACATATACACAAAATACACAGACCCAACAATTATTTATAAGGCCATCTTATTTCGAGCGGGAATAGAAACTGCGACACGCAGGGCAGCCAATCGCTTAACACTACACACTAACAGTGCCTCAAATCAAAATTTTCATAGTTAGAAATTTATCAGATGAGCGATAATATTTGTGTGAAAAGACTATGGTGTAAAATAAATACAAATGTCTAAATGTTTTAATTTTAATTTTGAATATTACTAACTATAGAATATTTTTTTAGTCACCAAAGATCTTTAACTTAATTGATATTTTTAAGGCGGTGTGATTTTTTGTTTTACTCAAAATAATTGCAAATTAGAATAGGTTATTTATCTAAAAGCTTGCTATTGAAAAACCATCGCTAAACAAACTAAAGAGGTTTTTTAATCCACACTTAACTTTTGTTTGTTTGATTAATATTTGCTAGCAGCACATCGCAGACTATCATCTTTTTTATTTCAAGTTCTTATAGTCCACCCTAAGGTTGTCTGGTAGATATCGCTCTCAGCGATAAGACTGCCACTGTTCTACCCATAGATTTAATTTCTTTAAAATAGTTATTATTTCAGTATACGATAAAATCTATTCTATTATAATCTATTTTAAGTTATTCAACAGTTAAAATAAGTAACAGTTCAAAGTTATTGTTAAGTTTCAGCACGATGCGTAGTTCAATCACTTGATAGCTTGACCAATGATTATTAACTATAAAATTATTCTTAGTTAAGAAAAAACTATACAGACCTTTTAGCGTAATTACTACATGTTTTTGAATATTGGTTGAGATAACTACGCATCAAAAAACTGGCCCTAAGTAACCTTTCATTTAAATCCTACCAATTACGGTCCCGCAAAACATAAATCCCCGTACATTTCCAAACAAAATATATACAAGTCCGTATCCGAAATACAAATTGCAATAAACTAATTTGTTACATTCGTGCGAATGAAAACCTTTCATAAATCAGCGTTAGGATTACAGAGCTTGGACACTACTAGAGGCAGCAGGGTTAGCACTTTCCACACATACACTTTTCACACGTGTCACTATTTATTCGTGACACTAAAGACGTGCAGAAACTGATGGCAAACATGGTGAACAAAAGTGGTGAACTGAGTGCATTTAGTGCACTACGATTTTTATCCAATGTTTTTTTTTAAGTTCTATATCGTCGTAGAACGAGACATTTATTGATAAAAAGCTACTTGTGTTTTTCAGTGCCCCTTTGCGTTCAAGGGCTTCAGTCACTCTTTCAAACGTTCTTACAGCCAAGCAGGTCTTCACCAGGTCCTATCTGTCGTAGGCATTTTCATATTTTATAATTTTGTTTTTTTTTTTTACTCAAAATTAACATAATTTTTCAAAAGTTCAAGAGCTAGTAGTGCACAATTCAAATCGCCCGGAGAAAATCCAGAAATAAACTGAAACATTTAAATAAATAAACTTTAATTAATGTCATATTTGCATAGTACGAGTAACCTATTGACTACCAGGGCGTTCTTTTAGATCCAAACGGGTTCTTTTTTACAAAATGTCATGTTAATAATGCATTTAAAGTGGCTGGAAAGACAACACTGCGTCCTTACCTTGCGCATGACGTAGGTTCTCACCGGACATAGTCAGTTCGGGAGGTTTCTGCACCAGATTCGTGCGGAAGAAACGCCCGGTTGACATGGTGGAGCATACAGTAGAGGTGTGTCCCGCCCGGGCAGATCACTGCCAAGTTCTCGTGGCGTTGATCGGTGGCAGCGATCTCTCGAACCGTGGCTTGGTACAGGCCATGGTCCAGAGTGAGGAGGAGTGGCAGGCGGTCGCCTCTTTCTGAGAAGCAGTAATGCTAGCAAATGAGGCGGCCGCACGAGGGAACGTCCCTCACTCCCCAGCCGCCGTAGGCAAGGGATTGAGGACGACGAGCAATAGGTAGCTAGCCATCCGACCGTCCGGTAACCGTCCAGAGCGAGCCCAAGTCGTCGACGGCGCGTACTGTTTCACGCGTGCCTCAAGGAGATGTGAGCAAAACCGTAGGGGCCTAACAGGGTCGAAGCTTACTGGGGCCATGGGTGATGCGAAAGAGAACCCCGGGGCCCTGGAACAGATGCAAAAAAGGAACAGGAGTGAGTTTTAATCAGTAAAAGTCTGACACGCCCTCCCGCTCCGCCCAAGGGCAGGGGATGTCATTAGATGATTTCCCAATAAAAAAGACGCACTTTGATTCGTTCTGGCAAAGCGATCGGTGAATTCGTTTGCAGTAAGTCAGTAGCTACCGCAGCGCCCGATAGGCGTCTAAAAACGGCAGTCAATTTCTAGACGCCTATCGGGCGCTTCTATTCCGTGCTCTGTGGTTAGGATTGACGCGGTAACATTTGCGTTTTATCACCATCTTTTCTGGGGGTACATTTTAATTAGAGAGTATGTACCTACTGGGAAAAAGGATCTTAGGGAAACAGGTTTTTTAGATTATGATATTTTGTTAGTGTTTTCAATTGATTAATGTTGTAAAGTCACAAATACAATAGGGGACAAATTATCCCGCAACATGACGCACAACTCTCTATCAACGTGACGCTGCAACGTTGTTCAGTGACCCGCAACTTGCCTCTTAATATTTTTCAATGCATGACAATTTGACAGCATTGTACGTCATGTTCGGGGAAATTTTTTCGCCTCAAGTATATGAGACTTTAATTTGACACTTATAGTTTTGCAACTGATAAAGGGTGACGAAGTAATTACAAAAATAGTCTCCAAAAACAGCAATAATCACTTATACTTCATCGTTGTCTCCCAATCATAAAGTTTGTTGTGGCAATTTTAATTGAAATCGATCTAATTCTTATCAGCTTAATCTAATCAATTTAATCTTTTAAGCAGCTTATAATTGTTAAGAATTATTTTTCAGTCAATAGCAAATCATAAGAACTCTTGCTGTATTTCTAACCTTTCAGTTTTTTTTTTCTATTGTGAATAATGGTCATATATAGTTCATGTGTGATCATCAGCATACTCTGAGAATGATTCTATAGTATCACTGCGGTTTTGGAACGCAAAGAGCGATTAAAAAGACACTAAGTGGGTTTTAGTTTGTAAAAATCTGACATTCCCTCTCGCTCGCTCCAGAGCAGGACTAATCATTTGTGACGTAACAACAAATTCTCTGTTTTCAGATTCATTCCTATATTTGTGTTATAAGACCTTGCTTTATGCAAAATTTCAGGATTCAAGGTCTACGGAAAATACTCTAGAATTTCGTTTTTCTTGAGTGTCGAAATACACGTTTTTTGCGACATAAACTGCCATAACTTTTTTTATTTCATTAACTTAGAAGTTTGATTTTTTTTACATCTTCGAGGGACCGCAAACTTAAGTATATGGTTTTAGTTTCTACTAGTAATAGATACCCAGACAGCAGTCGACACGGGGCGGCAGTAGCCGTCGATATTACAACTTTTGAAGATCAAGCGCACCCGTCTTGTGTGACAAGCGCCACTACAATGCGACGGCTGCATTACCTCTGCCGTTGGCAATATGCCACTCGTGTTTATGAGCTCTTATTGTATAATTTGCTTATATTATAAAGTAAGAGCTTATAGCGTAACATAATCGGCCTTATAATGTTCCTACTGTTGGGACTCTGGCCTCCTCTCTAGAAGAGGAAATGGGCCGTAATCCACCACGCGGGCCCAGTGCGAGTTGGTGGATGTCACATGTCTTCGAATTTATGGTTCTAGGACATGCCAGTTTCCTCATGATGTTTTCCTTCACCGTTTTGAGAGCAGTGGTGATGAAATAAATTACAGTAAGTGATGCGCCTGGCTGGGTTTGAACCCGCAACCTACAACTCTACCACTTGGTCACCACTGGTCTCTGGGCCATCACTGCTCTCAATATTTGCAATATTTTGAGGCTTCATGTTTTGATATGTAATATCAAGTCTCTCAATAAAACAATTCATTACTTACCACCCAAACCTCACTACTCAGCATTGGTTGCTATATTTTTTAAGTACTACCCCGTCCTATTATCAAGCTATAGTCACAGTCTGCTCACGTTCGAAAACAATGAAAATTTTCCACCGCGGGTCTTTGAAATCTAACAAAGAAGCAAGTCAACGGTCACGTTTGACCAAAGTCACCAAGTTCCTGGTGTATGACGAGGGGTCAGCAACTGAAGAACGATGGCTGATGACCAAATATTTCAGATGATAAAGTATTTACGTACTTTTGTTTGCTCGCAGTGATACTGACTGAAAAAAAAAAACATATATTTATGTGGACTAATCTTTTAACGCGCTTTTGCTCGACAATTAAGGACCATGCATGTTTACGTCATAAAAAATAGCCGATGGTAATGCAATTCGGCGATAGTATAGGTTTACATTAGATAAAGAATGTTCAAAATTTGTGTTTCCAGAGTTCCATTTTCTAAAAACAGAAATTAATGTAATAATAATAATATTCCACAACTATCACACAACGTCGTCTAGTCCCAAGCTAAGCAGAGCTTGTGTTATGAGTACTAGACAACTGGTAAACATACTTTTATATTTCTAAATACATACATATTTTAAATAAATTATACCCAAACACAGAACAAATGATCATGCTCATCACACAAAAATTTGAATCGAACCCAAGACTTTCGGCATAATAGTCAAGGTCACTAACCACTAGACCAACAGGCCAGCCTTCAGTCAGGTCAGTCAAAATTGTTTCTTTTGTTTGAGGTGGGAAATCATTTATTGATTTCTCCTGCGTTCCACGGAATCTCTTTCAAAAATTTGCGTGGCATTTTGTTTTTTAATTAGTTTCAGATAAAAAAAAACTATCAACTCTATAAAGCTGCAAGAACAACAACATTAACATTTAGGTATAAATCTACACAAGATGAAAGTAACCGAAGTTTTTTCACGGTTTTTTTCCCTTTGAACAGTTTCTAAGTTTAAAACAAAGCAATTCTTCTTCCTCCACAAGTCGTAAGTCTTGATTGTCACAAAGAGCTGTACACGTAAGATCGGATGCATACCGGTCACGTTCTAGACTCCTAGACGACGTAGCTATGTCTTTTTAAACAAAGTGAAAATCTGCACTCGTAAGTATAAATGATTTAAAGGTTTTGTGATGCTGTGAGGATATTCTTAGCATTTGACATTTATTTTTGGGCAAACACAAATACAAAAAAAAAATACACAACGTATAACCCAATAAAAAAAATCTTATAATTTTCTATTTTATTATTGACATTACATTTAATAATAAGTAAATCGTAAACAACAATAATAATAATTGACTATGTTCGATTATATTTATATTAAATTAAATATATCAATTTAAATTAGATTCCAAATATGTATTTTTTTGTTATTACCTATTGATTTAGAAAGAACAAAGATGTGAATAGTCTGTTAAATACCTCTTTGCCTGTTTTTTCCATTATTAGTGGCAAATAATTGAGAGTTCTCAGTTTTTTTTATAACATAAATTTTAGTTACGTAAAATTTTTTTAAAAACGAAAGCTCCATTGCATAAGACGTTGGATTCTTCAGAGTAACGTTTATAAAAAGTTCAAAGTTTAGAAGTTCAAAAAGTTAGAAGGGATTCATGTTATTACCTGTCACAATTTTTTACTATAAACCAACTATAACTCATCTCAAGTTCGTAAACTTTTTCAAGAGAACGCGTAAGATGCTAACTTTTACAACAATAGACATAATTTCTTCATCTCAAACATCTTCAAATCCCTGCACACACAAAAAGTTTCATCCCCCATTTCAAATCTCGTTCGAAATAAGTCGTGGTTCTAAAATCCGTAGTTTCGTTTCTCACAGAGCTGCATTGTGATCTCATCGAAGATCGCCTGTATACCGGTCACGTCTCGTAGCACCGCTACGGGGCTACGGTGCTACGCGGCTACGAATGTCTACGACACCGAATTTGTCGCTGCGGCCGATAAGATTTTACGTAGTCGTCTTTTATTATGGAAACCAGCGTGAGTATTGGAATGGCGGCTTTTTTTGTAGCTATTTAACTAATTTTGTGTCAAAGTATTTTAGATTTATTGATTAAAAAAAAGACTCAATAGGGAATATTATACATTGTATAAAACTTGCAAAATATTTATCAGTCATTGTTAATTTCATGCTGATTTAGACCTTAATGGGTAATTTGATCTCAGCTTGCTCACAATCATCTACGATTGTGTTTGGTCATGTATCAGTAATACCTCTACAACACTGAATTTGGCGATTAGCATTATTTTTTAATTTTTTTAATTGAAACTAGTTTTGGACTGCGATCCCACCTGATGGTAAAGCAGTGATGTAAACGTTGGTGGTGAGGTGCCCTAGTTTATTAAGACCCTATTCACTCTTGCCTTGAATACACCTAAATTATAATTGGACGGGAAGACCGGAGCAGACAAATTGTTTCAGTTTCCGATGTACGCGGTATTAACGACGAGGCGAAACGCTTAGTCCGGACCGCAACGGTTTCTACAATTTAAGGGAGGATACTCACCGTACGTCGGGTTGTCCGGTGGTAGAAATGAGATGGCGGAATCCAGTCATGCAATTCCCGCGCACACTCTCCAAAATGTATTCTATAAAATACCGAAAGGCTGGCTACCCTACACCTGCGCTCAAGGCTTTATAGATTTGACTTAACTAAATTTAGATCACCAATTAGCCTCTTCGCTCTACCAACTCTATTACTACGCAGAAGGAAGCGACCGCATCCCATTCCTTTTCGCTCCGGACCATGGCCTGACCCAGAGACGATAACTTAAATTGGTTCAGATTCAGATTTATTTATTTTGTCAGAATATGGTACATAACTATAGTCTTGAATTAAATTAATGGTCTCATCACATTCTGCCACGTAGGGCGAGCAAATATTTTGTACATAAATCATTTTTAAAACAAAAATATTAGGTTATTACCAGTCATCTAAAAATATTATGTGATTAAATTCTAAGTATTATTGAATATCAAACCATTAGAGAGAGATGTCAAAGTTTATAAAATTACAATTCAATAAGGATGAAAAATATCATTCGAATAGTCGTCGTCCAAGGAGATGGTGAGGTAGACCTCCCGGTCTACCTCACCATCTACATCATCAACGCATCACCATCGTAACACATCGGATCAACGCAGGATGGATGAAATGGCGACAGGTGACGGGAACAACTTGTGACCCATGGATGCCCCTCAAGTTGAAGGGTAAAATCTACAAGTCCGTGATAAGACCTGTCATACTGTATGAATCAGAATGTTGGGTTGTGAAAAAGACGGATGAAAAAAGATTGCACGTAGCGGAGATGAGAATCTTAAGATGGATGTGTGTTGTGTGTGAAATGAGTATATTAGGGGAAGTTTGAAAGTGGCGCCAGTGACTGAAAAATTTAAAGGGAATCGTTTGTCTTGGTATGGTCATGTGAAGAGGAGGGATGAAGCGCATGTTACTAAAAGAGTTATGAGTTTACATGTGGATGGATGAAGAGGGAGAGGGAGATCAAAGAAAAGATGGATGGATTGTGTGAAGAGTGATATGAAAGGAAAGGAAGTTAGTGATAGCATGTCGAGTGACAGGGCAGAATGGAAGAAAACAACATGTTGCGCCGACCCCAAATAACACGGGATAAGGGCAGGAAGATGATGACGATGATGATGAATCGTTTATATTATAATAACATTTTTTACACACCGAGTCTTTAAGTTCATTTTTAAACCCATTTAAATTTAAGTCTCTAATTGATTTTGGGATTTTTTTAAACAATTAGGGGCTATGCTGGATATGCTGTCTCTCATTAGAACTGTTTTGGCTTTACGTCCGCGTAACATGTCATCCCGCCTGATACGTTTAACAGTATCGGATAAGTTAGGAAACAGGAGTGAGTTTAATTTGACAAATAAGGCAGTTTCATAAATAAACAGAGACGGTAGTGTCAGAATTTTATATTGGTACTTACGTACTTTTAAATGTCATAATAATACAAAGCATCTTTTCTAAAGCTAGTTCTTGAGAGGTACTTAAACGTATGTGTTATGTACTGACGAAGAAACTGTGAAGTTTTGTTATACTGCAACTTTTATCTCGATTCGCTTTAAGGTGTTTTTAATATTGTGCGGATTTCATCACGCATTTGATTTGCTCACGGGATTGCTCCGCACGCGTAGCCTCCGCAAATGTCCTTTTCATACAAGTATTTAGAATACGCACGCAAGATGTGGGGCGTGATATCGGGCAGCAGCCCCGCAAGCGGAGCAATTCCGCACGATATTAAAAACACCATGTTAGTACTTTTTTTTAGGTGGGAAAATCATCCAATGACATTTCGGAGTGAGAGGGTGTGTCAGACTTTTACTGACTAATTTAAAATTCATTTCTGTTCCTTCTTTGCCTTCCATACCAGGGCCAAGTTTTCCTTTCAGAAGCAAACCCTTGGCCCCAGTAGGCTTTGACCCTGCTGGGCCCCTAGGGACCGTTAGTACTGTTTAGCACCTTGGTCTTCTATAGACAATAGTCAATCTTCCCAGCCTTTTCCCAACTATTTTGGGGTCGGCTTCCAGTCAATCCAGGTTCAGCTGAATATCACTAATTTAAAATTGTTATGTTTGACGCAATGATTGAGTGATTGGTTACTGCGCTGTGAGTTGAGGGTTCGATGCCCGCATGGAACTGGGTGTCTTGTGTATGTAATTTTACATGTTTTTGAATGCACCCATGATATAGGAGTAATTTCCAGTGGGGCAAGGACTTCCATAACCCATTAAATATAACCAAAAAACGTGTTTTGTTATCCCAAGGGAAACAACTTTGTACTGATATTAACGTTTTCATTGTCCTAATCTCGTTGAGTCAAGGCTTCAAAGTTTTAAGCATCGACGCCAAGTTGCTAGCCTGTAAGTTTTGTACCGTTTGCATTTCGGGGAGTGTGCGTCGGAATTGCATAACCTAATTCCGCCTAGCCCGTTCCATCATCGGACCACCAAGGGTACAGCAATGCACCACCGGTATATGGTGGACATCCCAGCAATACACACAAAACGTTTTGGGAACACATTCATTGTGCGTACAGCTAAGGAGTGAACTTCTTTGCCGGAATCTGTGTTTCCTAATGGCTACAACCCGGAAATATTTAAGTCAAGAGTATCATCATGTGATGAGGTGAGATAGCGGTCAAGCGCGAACATACCAAGAAAAAAAATCTAAGTCATAGTCAATCTGTGTGTCAAGTTTTAATAAAATCTATTCGGCTGTTTTGACGTAAAAACCACACTAGTATATAGATTCTCTTATCGTTGCAACTCAGCTACCGAAAAATATGTAAGTAATTAAGAAAGTAACTAACTATGATCATAAATCTGAACTACACTGAAACACAAACTACATTTGCTGCTTATCAAAAACTGTAATTCTAAGTCCCTTCATCTTCAGAATTATTTTGCACTGAAGCACGTGAAAATGGTTCACCGCATTTTGTGTTGCGGTAATATTAGTGTCGAGCGTATGTACAGTCAGACAAAGGATTAGGTATATATTGTTTAACATGCAATACTTTTGAACAGTATTCGACGTAGGCTAGTTGATATTACATATTTTTAATGCTACAAACCAAAAATTTAAAGTCGTGTGTGGCTGTAAGTATGTATTATATTGCTCGTAAAACAAATAGTCTGATGGGAGTAAGAGCTTTGGAATGGTGACCGAAGATCGAAATGTGTGTGCGTGGCTCTTACAAGATGGATTAATTCATAGATAATGGTCAAAATCACGTTATGAGAAGTATGATAATACTTCTCGTATCTATTGGGCTTCCTGTGACCAGTGTATGTGGACGATACTTGGGAGAGGCTTCTGTCCATAGACTTCTTTCAGCTGCAATTATGACTAGTCTAAGAATAATTCAAACAGCGCTTTTCAGTGAGACAGAGCGAACTTAACTATTTATTTTGTTCTTCATACATTCAGTATAGTTACGTTCAAATACATCACACGCCTTCTATAAAGATAGCGTTACCAGCTTAATTTTGTTATAAAACTTAAACTAAACAAACAACACACACACACAAGTCCACTAGTTTAATAAACTAGTGCGCCTCACTATCAACAATTGCATCACTACTTACCATCAGTTGAGATCGCAGTCAAGCACTAGTTTATAACAATTAAAAAAAAACTGAGTACTTAACAATACCAAAACGGTTTGGTGAAAAGATTAATATTTTTCCCGTTTACTAATGTCTTTTGTTAACTGTACCATGTCATAACGTGAGTTTGCAGACCGTTCACACAGAGTGCATTGAAGTGCGCTACAGTACAGGTCAAAAGAAGCTGTTGGATACTCTTTCGGCAGCAATAGTAGAGGTTGGTTCATAAAGTATTTGGCATAAACTGGCAATGAAGATATGACTTTTTTTTGCACATCACTGTTATTGCTTAGTAAGTTATTTTCAATGAGCAAAACAATTGATCAATTTAAGTCTTTTTACTTTCGATTAAAATCTAAGTAAGTATCTAAGTAGGTAATAAAGGGTAAATTAGAAAGAAAACATTTATTTGAGACTCGCACAGGACAAACAACGATAAAATAAAAGACCTGTGCGAGGCCAAAAAGGCTCCTATCTCAGCATATGCTGCGATATTAAACTTAAAAGTAAAAATAACGCAGCGCTGGTATTCTCATAGGGCCTGGTGACAGGTGATGCCACGGACACCCTCACGGAACACAGATACAAATAAGATATAGAGATAATAAAAGAATAAAATAAAATATACTAAACATATAAACAAATCAATGAAACTACAAAAAAGTGTAAAATAAAAGCACTATTTAACCATTCATACGCCCGATGCTCCGTTATACATTTATCTACAGCAGACAAACAAATGGATCGCGCGGGTGCAGATGTAGGCTATAGTCTGTGGTAATGGCCGGCTGTCAAAATGAGAAAAAACATAAATAAACAACAGTTCAAATAAAACGATTTTAAGTAATAAACTAGAAATAATGTACATACAAAATATAAGTGGTGCGGGTGATACAGTTTTTTTTTTTTTTTGTTTTAGTATTTGGCTGATTGTGACTGAAATTACATAAATATGTAAATATAATTTTAAGGCGTGGTTTTCAAAAGTCATATATTTTTTATTGGAAGAATAAACATCACAACTTGTCCTATATAGTGAACAAAGAAGACCTATTTATATTCTTTCGATAAAAGTTATATGAAAATTGGAAAATCGCCCTTAAAAGCTGTTTATTTTGCCTAATTTCCGTTCAAGTTTTCATTCAAGCAAAATATTGCTTCACACCATAGCGCCCTTCAGAATCAAAGCTTGATAATGCACACAAGTATTCTATGTTACCCTGGTAAGTCCTTGTAACTTATGAGTTGTCTCCCTCACGGCGGCACACCTGGGCTTCAAACGGTGTACGTTAAATACAGGGCGTTCCAAGACTTCAGACTCACTCCATATGGTGAAGTCACGGGACGCCCTGTGAATAGACCAAAAGTGCTTTTTTTTACATGCCTTATTTATAAAAAAATATAGCAAATCGAGTTTAATGCGATTAGAATTATAAAGTTCCTACGTTCCTGTTTGATACACATTAATGGTAACTTGGTAAGAAAACTTTTATCAACATTTTTACGAGAGTAATCTTGACACCTCCAGTGCTCTGCACTGCGACTTTTCTTTAATTAAACCTCTCCTTGAGATTCTCTTTCAAACAGCAGTTTTACAATTCAAAACCTGTATAAGCTGGTCTAGCATTTCATTCAAACTATAGGTGTTACCACTGTCACGTTGGGCACGCCATAATTATGGCGATAAGTCCCCTCTTTGAGGAGTGGCTGGAAAGACCTCACGGCGTCCTTGCCTACCGCATGACGCAGGTCCTCACCGGACATGGTAAGTTCGGGAGGTTCCTGCATCGGATTCGTGCAGAAGAGACGCCCGGGTGCCACCATTGTATGGACCGGCCGGAGATCACGGTGGAGCATACGGTAGAGGTGAATACGAGAATACACATACATACATGTCCAGGAAGAGAATACGCTTGGGCAGAGCACCGCCGTGTCCTCGTGGGGGCGATCGGCGGCAGCGATCTCTCGCGCCGGGCTTTGGTACAGTCCATGGTCCAGCGAGGAGGAGTGGCAGGCAGCCTCCTTCTGAGAAGCAGTAATGCTAGCAAAGCAGGCGGCCGATCGCGTGAGGCAACGGCCCTCACGCCCCAACCGCCACTGTGACTTCGATTCCGATTTTCGCCCACCGTAGGCGCGGGCTTGTGGACAGCAAGCAATGGGTGGCTCGCCGTCCGACCGTCCGGTAACTGTCCAGACCGAGTCCAGGTCGTCGACGGCGCGTAATGTTCCACGCGCGCCTCAAGGAGATGTCAGCAACCGTAGGGGCCCAGCAGGGTCAAGGTCTACTGAGGCCAGGGGTGATGCGACAGTGATCCCCGGGGCCCTAAAAAATTGGCAAAGAAGGAACAGGAGTGGGTTTTTAGTCAGTAAAAGTTTGACAATATCTCCCGCTCCGCTCAAGGACGGGGGGATGTCATTACATGACTTTCCCCACCCGAAAAAAAAAAACTGTCACATAACACGTAAAATTACATATAAAAAAAAAACAGACTGTACATGAAAGGACTGCAGGTACATGAATAATATAATCAACTTTCCACGAGATCGTGTTAATGTGGGATTTTTACTTAGCCACATGATTTATTTATGTAACCTTATGAATTTTTCGGACGATTTTGACGGTAGTGGTCCGGTCAGTTTGAAAGGTCAGCCGTTGAGTTTTAGACCCGTCTTTAAATGAAATGAAATTATTTTTAATAATAGCTGTTTGATGTGAGAAACTTTCTAAATCGAAGAAGTATTTGCGTTCAAATCAAATCTAAAAATATCGTTTGCTTAAAAAAATTAAAAAATACTTTTTAAGTACGCGGATTTTGCTCACACGGGAGGTAACATTGGGAGGCCTATAACCAGCAATTTATGTTATTTAATGATGATGATGGTGATTTTTCATCTCACCATTATCATTTCTGCCGATAGACGTCCACTAGTTGGAAATAGCCCTCTCCAAAGTAACACCATATTGAACGGTGTTGTGCTTCTCACGTTAATCAGATTCCCGCAACCCTCAACCTCACCAGGTCATCAGTCCACCTATAACCTCTATTGCCCTTTGGCTGACTTTAATCCTTCTGATTAGGCCAACGACCTTACAGCCACTAGAAGTCTAATAACAGGTGACGCATGTCTGTCAACACATATGATTATAGATCTGATGTCTCGATCAATCAGAACGCAGTACCCCGCTCCCCCGTGCCAATCAGAACCAATCAGAACGTAGTACCTCGATGCCCCTACCTCGGCTAGTTGACAGAATTATTTTAGTGCGCTTGTTCAAGCATGAGGCGTCTAGTGGCTGTAAGGTCGTTGGATTAAGCCCACTTGTGAGCGACTACGTTTTAGAGCCATGTTTTCATTAACCACAAGCACTGGTCATAGACTTTCGTCTTGATGCCTACATTGAGTTATGTTGAACGAGAAAATACCGTGCAGCTTCCCAAACACTATCCAGACGAGTCGGATTCGATGATTGACCTTTCTCGTAGTTAGACCTACCCAACTGGACCATCTGACCCAGCTAAACGTAATCGTTTACAACTTCGAGTCACGGATCTTAATAAGAGCTGGTCAATTCAAGAACATGTTAACAACAACTTGTATCCCACACAAGACAGTCAGTTATATATGAGGGAAAACAAAATGACATAGAAGTTTTAAACAATTCTCATAACTGAACTCCAAAAGCTAATCACGTCATTCAAATCTGAAATTCGTCACAGAGAAAGTGCAGGGAGCCTGATATTCAGCGCAAACTTACTCAGTCAAACATAAAGTAAATGGATGATTGCGGTACTGCAAGTCAAAGGAGCAGAGACTGTACCTACTCCTAGTTCTACAATGTATTACTTTGAATATTCTATCAAACTTCGTCTCAATCTTATTTGATTTTAAAATGTCAAGAGATGTGATGGCTTGTGTCGAAGGTTTTTTATGATCTTAAAACCAGTCTTATCTTACTAAGATTATGATTAAAATATTGCATTGGCAGTAATTTGCACTCCAAAATAAAAGGGCTTTAATAAAGAACGTTACTAATACTAATCAGCCCCCCTAGCCAAGTTACGACCGTTTCGTTTCGATCCTCTTGCGTCGAACATCTTGAGTAGGCCATGCCTCTGATTCATTTGTTCTGACGTCATCTCAACGCTCAGTCACATGGTCAGAACATAGGAAACGGAGGCATGGCCAACTCGACGCATTCGACGCAAAGAATCGAAACGAAACGGTCGTAACTTGGCAAGGGGGGCAAAGAGAGCCTCTTTTTTTTTGGGAAATCATTAAAATGACTCTCCAGGTCCAGGGTGACGCGACCAGATATGTTAAAGTTTTTATTGAGTAAAATACACCTATGTAGAGCCATGCAGGGAATTTCTGAAAAGAAAACCAGTAAAGTTGTCAATAAATAAAAGGCCTGTTTTGACATTTGTATTTTGACTACCTTTTTTTTTTGTTTTTACCTTCAAAAGGCGTCTGGATTTTTGGGGAAAAGACCAGGGAGTGTGGGATTTTTACCAACTAAAACCACCCCGGTGATCACATTCCGCACATGAAAGAGGGCCCCGTGACCTCTTAAAAGACCACCCCGGAACCCCCCCTGTACAACGCCTGTTAGGGCACATCCCTGAGGAGACTATGAGAAGTCTCCCCTTAGCCTCGTTGTGCACGGTGGCACGTGATCACTGTGCCACCGTCTTTCCTGAAGTCACTTGGTGGACGGACAGAGTCCCCACTCTGAGAGCCCATGACCTTGGAGTCCCGCCTGCCTTAAATATTGCAAGCGGGGTTTCGGCGTTTTAGGCGTCGAGGCGGTTGGCCCTCTGACGCCTCCTACGAGTGGGATCGGTCCTCTCACGATCCCGCTCAGCGGCCTCCTTCTGGACCATTACGGGCTCGCAGAAGGACGCCATTTCTCTCATATTTTGACTACCTAGTGGCTACATCGGACACGGTGTGCAGCTACTACTACGATAGCAGTTATTTACACCAGACCCCATATTATTATTTTATTGTTTCTTTAAGTTTCGTTCTAAGTTACATAACCCACAATAACCATTTCCTCCACAATAAGTTTCGTTCTAAGGTTTTTCTCAAATGTCAAAACAGGCCTTTTATTTTTTAACGAGTTTAGTCCTAGGACGCAAAGAGCAACTGAAGGACACATGTGTGGTTTTTAGAGAAGCCATTGGATGATTTTCACACAAAAAAAAAACTGTAACTATCTGAAATGTTCCCGCAGCTCTGGTAGGCAGCAGATTCATTGACATCACCTTAAGTCGCGCGCAAAAGGCTGGACGGCGAGCTACCCATTGGTCGCCCGAAATTGTTCTAATACTCCCAAAGCATTTTCTTTTATTTGGGTGGGAAAGCATTCAATGACTTTTCTAGCTCTAGAGTGGAGTGGAAGGGCGTATCAGACTTTTGCTAACTAAAACCCACTCCTATGTTCCTTCTTTGCCTTTGTTCCAGGAAGTTCCAGTTGTTCTCTTTCACACTACTCAATGCCTGGGGCGAGAGACATATCCTCCTAAAAACCCAAATAAAACTAATAGGTACACTCTGGATTTTTAAGACAAGGGTGAATAAGTGTCATCAAGGCAAGCGTGCTCCATTGTCCATGAAATCATCGCTTGTTCTGTGAGATAGTAGACAAAGGCAAACTCATCAATAATTAAAAAAAAAAATTCTATAGAAGTTCAGTTTCGATCACAAGACTTCACTTGAATCAAATTAAACTTACAATCAGATTTAAAATCGGTTCCTTCCTCGAGTTCAAATCGAAACTTTGTACATTCCAAAGTGCCTAATCTTTGCTTGGCCCAGTTCCAAATTCTACGCGCTCTTTCGTCAAAAACGCGAAGTCAGAACTTGAAACGATGAATCTTTGTCAAACTTTAATCAGAATTAAGAATCCTAGTTTTGATTTGAAATGGTTTTTCATGGATGATATCCACATAACTCCAGTTTATTTTCTCGCGATAGTGCTATATGTTTATATCTTAGGGATAACCCACAATAACCATTTTTTTCCTTTACTTTTTACGAGAAATAATGACTCATTTGCGAAGCGATTTTAAGCAATACAGCATTAATTCTTATCCAATTAAGTACGTTAAACACATTGTGCATTTAATATAGATCAATAAAGCTTCGTTTCGTTAAGGCATAATAAAAGTAGTCATTGCCTCCTTAATATATCTTTGTAAATCGACCAAAAAAGAGGATCAGAACATCGACATAATTTTGTTGACGATTCAGGACGGAATCTATATCTTTATTTTCGTTGACGCCCCAGCCGCCGAGATTCCGACTTCGGCTACCAGCCACGGTAGACGCGGGCTTGCCGGCGTCGAGTAATGGGTAACTTTCCGTCCGGCCGTCTGGTAATTGACCGGACAGAACTCAGTCGTCAACAGCGCGTAGTACAAAGAAATGGCAGCAAACCGTAGGGGTCCAGCAGGGCCGATGCCCGCTAGCTAGTACCGCGGGGAATTTCTGAAAAGGAAACCCGTAGTCCTAGAACGCAAAGGTCAGCTGAAGGATACAGGTGTGGTTTTAGTTAGCAAAAGTCGGGAGAATTCATTAGATGATTTCCACACATAAAAAAAAAACTCCCACTTGTCTGATGACGATGTAGATATACCGAATTTTTTGTTAACAAAACTAGGCAAAAACAGCTTCGCTACAGAAATACATATTTATAATGTACTGTCATGATTGCCACGCTGTAAAAATGGTATAGTAAGTACACCTGCACACTAAGGCTTGAATTACCAGATCATTCATCTGTGTTAAGGCAAACACTGACTAATGCACTTCCCTTGTCGCGGTCCCATCGCTCAACATGCTCTTCAATTTGTCCAATTTAGAAGTCGCTACACGCATGCTTGGTGGTCTGTCATATGATCGCAGAAGGTTCTGGCGAAAGATTGATTGTGCTGTAATGTTGTATACTGAAACGTGGTATGATGTTTACTGAAATTAATATTTTGGTATATATTATTATTCTGATTTCTGAAGTAAAGTAAACAGTAACTTATTTCATCACTGTCCTTGTGTTATATTTATTTATATATACTAGCAAGATAATAAATATTTCAATATATACTATACTAAATTTTAAGTATAAAAAGCCCAAAGAATAAAAAAAAATCATACAAACGAATTTCCCCCTTTCACCCCCTTTTACAGTCGAATTTTCAAAAACCCCTTTTTAGTGCTTGCTTACATCATAAAAAAACTTGTGTAAAATTTTAAGTTTCTAGTTATATACAATTATACATATATATCATTACCACCATCAACAACAAAACATTACCTTTATATATAGATAATGTTGATAAAGTCTTCTTTTTTTTTCAAAAAAAAAAAAGGAGAAACACACACAAACTTGTACAAACTCTATATTAAGATACCTATCTTCTTCTTTGTATTTGTGTGTACATGAATTATAAAATAAATAAATAAATAAGAAAAAAGTTTTTTTTGGTACTTTTTATTTTAAGTTTGGAAATGATACTTGATTCTGGGTTGTTCATGCCTTTGTTCATACTTTGTCTTTTTATCTGTAATTTAACGACAGCGTACTAAAAAAAAATGAAGGCAATTAATGTCGTTATGTTGAATGTCGTATAATTATGAACAACCGAATTGGCCGTTAATACATACTCATTGCTCACAGTTCGACTTTCATTCAAAGTGGTACCAGCTTGAAAAACATGATAATACCCGTCAGTTTAATACCAAAAATGAATAAATATAGGCGTAATATTAATTGGAGTGAATACGCGAGGGAATGGAGAATCGTTGCGAGTTACATTCTTTTATTAAAACACGTACATTTTTAATTATTTCAGTTTGAACACTGACGAGATATGAAAACCATGGAGTATATGTTACGTTATTAATTATTCTCATTTTCATTGTTCCTTTTGGCAATGCAAAATCTAAGGGATAATGTGAATAAAAAACTCCTATTAAATTTACATTTTCCTTTGAATTTACCATCATATTCGGACGTTATTTACTTACACGAAAATCAAATGTTAATATTTTCATGTGCTGCGTTTCATTGTAACCTAAAATTCAGCCTATTATTTATATTCGATTTTGTCAGAAATGCTACAGTTATTTTGCTCTGCACTGCAAGACCAGTATAAGTATTTTTTATTTTTTGGCAAAAAACGGAAACCTTATAGATTCGTCATGTCTGTCTGTATGTCCGTTCGTATGTCACAGCCACTTTTGTCCGAAACTATAAGAACTATACTGTTGAACATTGGTTAGTAGATGAATTCTGTGAACGTTACGAACATTAAGATTTTTACACAAAAATAGAAAAAAAACCAATAAATTTTGGGGGTTCCCCATACTTGGAACTGAAACTCAAAAAACTTCATCAAACCTATACGTGTGGGGTATCTATGGATAGGTTTTCAAAAATGATAATGTTGTTTCTAATTTCAATTCTTTCTAAACTGAATAGTTTGTGCGAGAGACACTTCCAAAGTTGTAAAATATGTCCCCCCCCTGTAACATCTAAAATAAGAGAATGATAAAACTAAAAATAATATATGATGTACATGCAAACTTCCACTGAAAATTGGTTTGAACGAGATCTAATAGATAGTTTTTGTTTAATACGTCATAAATCGTAAACCTCAATTGACCTTTCAAGTTTGTACGAACCCTCAGTGCGCGAGTCCGACTCGTACTTGCCCAGTATTTATTTTATTTTCTCACCACAATAAACATTACAAACATTGGAAACGCACATATACAATTGAAGGTATTTTTCTAGTTTATTGTGGGAGAGTATAAAATGATCTTATATGATTTTGAGTTACAACACATTTATTTTATTTACAAGGAGTACAAAGGAATTAATTATTTCTATAGAAATCAGATAAAAGAAATGTAAACGATAGTATGTAAAAATAAAAGACGAGTAAATGAAATCTTAATCTGAAGTATCAAATAAACTTAAACATATAATTTAAATATTATATTAATAATAAATACTTTACTTTTTTTAGATATAATATATTAATTTTAATATAATGTGTGTTTATTTAAACTACATTCTTTTGTACCCTTGTTTTCTTAATACTTTTTATCTCTTTTTCATCCTATATTATTTCTCCACCGCCCTTAGTTGACTGGTATAGAATGCTTGAAGGAATAAATCCACCTTTGTATCTTTGTGTTGCATTAAATTTTAATAAATAAATAAATATGAGATATACTTGTTCTATAAGCATATGGAGAAACAAATCAATAGTCTAATAAGTAACTGAAAATCATCATCACAGTTAATTTGTATGATTTCATAACACGTAATAAATCACTTGGTAAATCTGCCACAAATCATTTAACTTGATTTATACTCAAGACGTTACATAATGCACAGGTTACTTACGAGATGATTTATTCATAGGGAGTAGGTTAAGGACCTCCCATCGACTAGGTAAAAGAGTATACGTACATCAAGAGGGGTAGAATTAAAGAACTCAATACATCTCGTTCCATCAATGCACATAAAGGGATTATTATTTATTTATTTCTTTATTGCACACCTTAACTTATTACAGGTCAGACATTTATAAAGTATAATAGTGTAAACTGTACATTTCACTGTTCTGTATGTGTGTGTGTGTGTGTGTGTGTGTGTGTGTGTGTGTGTGTGTGTGTGTGTGTGTGTGTGTGTGTATGGGGGGATTGTTACTGATAAGAGCAAAAAACGTCGAAAAAAAAAACGGTTCTGGTATGGAAACCCTCTTTTATTTTTACCTTTAATTTATTTTTATTATTTTTGGTGTAGCGACAATAGAAATACATATGCTGTGAAAATTTCATCTCTCTACCTCTTTCGGTTTATGAGATACAGTCCGCTGACAGATAGGCGGATGGAAGAACCAACGAACAAGCCTCCCCGGCTTTGTGATAGGGTCCCCCTGGTTGGTAGCCCTCGGGTACGAAAAGCTAAAAATCATCTTCCTGCCTTTGTCCCACTACTTGGGGTCGGCGTAACTCGCTTTTTTCTTACATTCTGTCCTTTCACCCGTCACTCATTCACTGACTCCGTTTTCTTTCATAGCACTCCTCACACAATCCATCCATATTTTCTTTGGGCTCCCTCTCCCTCTCCATCCATCCACATGAAGGTATACTCTTAATTTTTTAGTAACATAGTAACATGCGTTTCATATCTCCTCTTCACATGAAAATAGCAAGACAAACAATTCCCTTTCAACTTTTCAATCATTGGCACCACTTTCAAAGTTCCTCTAATCTAATTTCTCACTTTATTCATTCTCGTCACACCACACATCCATCTTAACATTCTCAATCCTCAAAAATCATAATTGAGTAAAATCATTGTTTGTCCTTCAGTTGCCCTTTGCGTTCTAAGGCCACAGGTTTTGTTTTCAGAAAATACCAGCGACCCTAGCGGGCCTATACGGTTGCTGATATCTCTTTGAGGAGCGCGTGGAATACTATGTGGTATCGACGACTTGGGCTTTGTCCGGCCGGGATGCCAAACTACCCACTCCTCGTCGTCAGTGTCTGATAGTTGGGGTCAGTGTCGTTAAGATGTGAGGATGGTCGTTCCCTCAAGCGTGTGGCCAGCTCCTTTCCTAGCATTACTACTTCGCAGAAGGAGGCGATCGCCTACCATTCCTCCTCGCTCCGGTTACGTAATAGCGATGACATCATTTGTGTAGTATTTTCTATTACTTGCCAGTTTTCACTTCCATCAGATTTGGAAGGTGATTGGTCATTGGTCAACCAATCCAATATTTTTTATTTGCAACCTACTTGAAAATATTGACAGGGTGTGTAAAATACCTCGATTATTATTTATTAATTTTCTACAATCCATCTCCCTGCCCATAAAAGCTGTTCAATGATTACGTCGTTAAATTGATTAAACATTTTCCAATACGGGAACGACGCATCGAATTGACACCCATGGGTGTGACATGTTTTAATTTTAAATTTTATCAATTTTAATCAATCAGAGTCATCAAGTATTTTTATTAACAACTAGCTTTTGGCCGCGGCTTCGTCCACATACATAAAATAGGCTATGTCACTCAGGAATAAAGCAGCTTTCTATCGGTGAAAAAAATTTCGCAATCGGACTGGCACTTTCAGAGATTACCTCATAAAAAGAAAAAAAAACAAACTTTATCTCTTTATAATAGGGGTTATAGTATACAAGTTCCAGTTTTCAATATTGCATACCGCTTGAGACACATTGTTTCCACGGTCGAACTCATATTACAAAATAATAGTTACAAGTACTGCGATATTATAGAAAATACAAAACACAAAGAATCCATAATAAATACCTCATTTCGGAAAAAAAACGTAACTTAAATATATATTTTATAAAGATTATTTGAACTTATAATTCCAAGTCAATTCAAAGATAAAACACTTCGAAACAACTCGTTTTAAAAAACGGCAATTTCATAGTTATAGACCTAATATAATATTCCACAACAATATTCCACAACACCATTTTTTTTTAAACAGAGTAAAAATGTTACCACTGACAGTCTTTTCGAAAAAGGTATGAATGTTATTTTTTTATTTGGGTAATCATCAATTTTTTCGGTGGGAAAATCATCTTATGCCATCTCTCGCTCTTGGGCGGAGCGAGAGATAGTGTCAGACTTTTACTGACTAAAATTCACTCCTGTTCCTTCGTTGCCTTTCGTACCAGGGCCGAGTCTTCCTTTCAGAATCAGACCCTTGGCCCAATCAGACCCTTGGCCCCAAAACTTTTACTGGCTAAAATCCACTGGTGTTCCTTCAGGTTACCCTTTGCTTACCAGGACAACTGCAACTTTTGTGAACAATCCAACCCTAGGAATGAAAGATAAGAACTAAATGGATGTATGTATTAAAACATTTTTAAAGAGAACAAGATAGAAAACTTAAATTAAGTTTACCTCATTCTATGTGTACAAATATTGAATTTAGAAATAAAACATGACACAGGAACTTAAAGGGTGGGTGCATTATGCCTTTACCTTTACAGACGGTTCAAAAGGAGCCTGAACGTTCGTCGTATTTCATTTTAAAAGTATATCAAAGGAGTCCATCCCGAAAACACCACATCTCCTCCCATCTTCCAAGTATAAGTTTCAAAGGCAAATGGATGACATAAGCGTCACGTCCAAAGTGTTAAATTAAATTTACGATATGACAGGGAGCTGCGCTGTCTATACTCTAAGCCCGAGAGCTGTGGGAATACGCCAAAGTGCAAACATTTTCGTTCGGGACGCCTCCCAGTTATATAGTGATGGCAGACGAATGGTGTCAAAGAAAATATGCCGAGTTCTGTGCGACTTGAAATCTTGGATAGTAAAGGGAAAAGTGTCTGCTTAGGTATTACAGAGAAGACTTGTTAACATGTAGTTATTATATATTTGTGTCCATCCACAGCATCTATACATAAAATCTTTGGAAATATTCTAAAATACATTTTTTTTTTAAGGCGGGAAAATTATCTAATGACAAATCGTGCTCTTGGGTGGAGCGGGAGATAGTGTCAGACTTTTACTGACTAAAAACCCATTCCTGTTCCTTCGTTGCCTTCGTCCCAGGACCCCGGGTTTCGTTTTCACACTACCCATGGCCCCAGTAGGCTTCGACCCTGCTGGGCCCCTACGATTTGCTGACATCACCCTGAGGCGCGCGTGGAACAATACGCGCCGTCGACGACTTGGGCTCGGTCCGGACAGTTACTGGACGGTCGGACGGCGAGCCACCCATTGCTCGCCGTCCGCAAGCCTGCGCTTACGGTGGCCGGAAATCGGGATCGGAATCCCGGCGGCGGTTGGGACGTGAGGACCGTTGCCGTTGCCTCACGCGATCGGCCGCCTCCTTTGCTAGCATTACTGCTTCGCAGAAGGAGGGGACCGCCTGCCACCCCTCCTCGCTCCGATAGATTTGTATTTTTGTTTGTAAGGAATAAACACAAAAACTACTAAACCGATTTTAGAAATTCTTTCAGTACTAGAAAGATATTTTATCACTGATTGACATTGGCTATATTTTATATTTAAAAACATTAGGGTTCCCTACTAAAACTGCAATAAGGTAACCCAAAGTGTAAATAAATTTCCTTACATCGCGTACGCTGCAAAAACTGTTGATGATAGAACAATATAATGTACTACGATTTCGTAGAACACACATTTATCTACAGAAATATTTTTATACTATAATTATGTCTAACTATTATAATTAAGTCATAATAACTAACCTACTTAATTCTATTTAAAAAAATAATTTATTTGCCACCTCTAGAAAAGGCACTTTTTTGGTACCTTGGTATTAATTCTTATGAAAATAAACTACTTCATATTAATGCCTGGTTCCATACCTGCATAATGTTTTTTTAATTATTCAATTCTAACATTCCATTACGAAGATATCATGATTTTAAAGATGTGACATCCACCAACACGCACTGGGCCCGCGTGGTGGATTACAGCCCCTTCCCTCTCCTAGAGAGGAGGCCTGAGTCCCAGCAGTGGGAACATTATAAGGCCGACTATGCTATGCTATGTGAAAATTTCAACTGTCTACCTATCACGGTTCATGTGATACAGCCTGGTGACAGAGAGATGGACAGCGAAGTCTTAGTAATAGAACTAGTTCGGGGGAGGGGGAGTGGGTTAGGTTAGGTTAGTAATAGGGTCCCGTATACCCATGGGGTAATATTTATTATATATTTACCATAAAGGATTTTCGAACAGTACCAATATTTTCGGTATTTAAACCCTCTTCATTTAGCACTAATATAAATAAATAATACCTTTACTGTGTTTTAGGTTCTTTATCTTGCCAGCGTAGGCGCGGGCTTGCGGACGGCGAGCAATGGGTGGCTCGCCGTCCGACCGTCCGGTTACCGTCCAGACCGAGCCCAAATCGTCGACGGCGCATGCTGTTCCACGCGCGCCTCAAAGAGATGTCAGCAACTGTTCCCTGCCGGACGGCAAGCCACCTATTGCTCGCCGTCCGCAAGCCCGCGCCTACGCAGGTAAGATTTATGGTAAATTAACACATACCAACTCTGTTTTCATAAAATCCTTGCCAGGTGCCGCATACAACTCGCTAAAATGCCACCACACAGGTGTCAGCAATTCCTGACACCGAAATTCCAAAGACGCCACATGGGTGTAAACGGCAAAGCAAAAGTATACGGTTTAATATGATTTTATTAAGGCACTTGTTTATTCCAGTGGCTTAGCCGGAAATATATAAGCCTTTTTTAATAAGTGAATAAGTAGCATGAGCATTCTTTAACTCTCTCGCAATGCTAAGGAGTTAATTATACAGTTGATATTTGGATGGAATGATAGTTGGAAACTAGGGAGGTACTAGTTCAAAGCATTGAACAGAAAAAAGAATTATTAAAATTGGTCCAGACGAACAATTAAGGAGGAAATACGACTTCTTACAACAATTGTCGAAATTCGAAACAGATGTTGAGCCTACATTCACAACAGAGGCCAACAATTTAAGCAGGATTTGTAAAAAAAATAAAATGAATTTTAAAAATGCATTTTCCCTTTTTTATTTCTAGTAAAACCAAAGAAAAGAGAAATACGAGACAGATTTTTCCTTAAACGAGTGAGATAACATTTTTAATACATTTTTCAGATATCATTTAAGCAAAAATATTTTTTAAATAATAATTTTGAATATTAGTCTTAATAATCGATGGCCCCACCGAATAAACGTGTAAGAGAAAAGTGACAACTTTTCAGCAAAAAATAAAAACGTTTAAACTTCAATAACGCTCATGTCGTTGTAAATAGGTATACATGATGCAATCAAATTAAAGATAAAAAAATAAATTATAGACTTTTATATATACTTCTTTAAAAACTTCAACGAGTTTCAAGAAATTCATGAAAAACTATTTAATATTTTTACTCTTGTGAAATTCGCATGACTTGGTCTCAGTAATAATTATTATACGTTTATTCGTGTAATAAAACTCAACGAATAAAACGCACTGTAAGGTTACACAATTATTCTCCGTAAATCAAGTTTGTTGTTGGACTCAGCTATAACTATTTACACGCTTTTTTACACTACATTGTTCTGCATATAAAAGATTGGAAAGATCGTAAGCATTTATGTTAGTGTTAATAAGATCAGTTTTCATTTATGTAATACATCTTTGCTAATGCATGGTATAATAATAAAAATAATTTTATAAAAACATGAAATAAAATACTGATATTTTAATGAATAAAAAAATATGTAATCATGTATTTATGCACGTGAACACAAAGTACTACTTTTCTTGATTAAAAAAAAATAACAAATTGAAATATTAGAAAAACTAGTCCTCCTCTTCAATGTCATTGGAGACCGCAATGGAGTTATCCAATGGCAGTAGATTTATATACAAACTTTGATAATGGTTCGGTATTGCTCCTGAATCACAAAGACTTATAATCCTTAAATAACGGAAGTGGTTTGGGTAACATACCAGTGTACGCTAGTTTTAAGCTTTCAGCACCTTCTGTAGGTTCTCCACGCCGCTTGAGTTTATCCTTATCATGATTTGCATCTCTCGTAATTCATCTTCCAAACTATACCTGCAGTAAATTGTATTAGGATGATCATGAGAAAAGTTTACTACTTTTATTTTGCTCCAGTAAATTTTATCGCCGTTTGTGTCCTTTAACCAATTCTTCCCCTTTACTAACTCTTTAAAATCCATAAAATCATTTTGTGTCATTTGTTTTACTAGGTACTTGTGCCCAGTAACTTTAGCATTCTCTATCAAGTACCTAATACATTCGATCGAGAGTCTATATAGTATGACTTTTCTTTGAACGCTCGATAGCAGCAAGCATAGAGTCACTTTCTTATAGGCTACGACCCTTCTCTGGATAAATAACCACAGACAACCTGCAAATTCTCTTCGTAATCTGAGTTGACTCTATTGAACTCCAATATACCATCAATAGGAAAGGAACTTCGTGACTGACATGTCAAACTTTCTGAAATAAATTAAAGAGAATAGAGATACTAATTATTTTTGCAATACTTTTCAACAATCGAATCCCTATAATGTATCCCTATAACAAGGTGTAGCAAACTGATCATCATACCGTACCTACTACGGCGTTCTCACCTTCCGCATGACGCAGGTCCTCACCGTAGATGGTAAGTTCGGGAGGTTCCTGCATCGGATCCGTGCGGAAGAAACGCCCGGTTGTCACCATTGTGTGGACCACCCGGAGGCCGCAGTGAAGCATACGGTAGAGATGTGCCTCGCTGGGAAAGAGCACCACCGTGTCCTCGTGGGTGTGATCGGCGGCAACGACCTCACACCAGGCACTGGTATAGGCCATGGTCTGGAGTGAGGAGATATTTCTGCTCGCTTCCGACCGTAGGCGGACGCCTCCTTTTGCGAAGCAGTAATGCTAGCGAAGGAGGCGGCCGCATGCGCGATTGTTTGGCCCTTAGATCAGGCGCCGAGATTCCGACCCTGATTTCCAGCCACCATAGGCGAGGGTACGGCGAGCAATGTGCAGCTCGCCGTAACCATCCGGACCAAGCCCAAGTAGTCAACGGTGCGTAGTGTTCCACGCACGCCTCAAGGAGAAGTCAACAAAACCGCAGGTCCAAACGACTCCTGCCGGAGGCTTTATGCAGGAATCGTTCGGTGCATGGCCCTTTATGGAGCGCTGGTACGAAAGCGACCAGTAGCCAAGCAGAACGCAAGCCAGAGGGTCATGGCTATCCAGATGGTGCGGGGATACTGCACGGTTTCTCGCGAAGCGGCGAGCTTTCTTGTTGGCCCCGTGTGATTTGGTGGCAAGTCCTTGCACGCATACACGATCTGCGCGTGGAGATGTAACGCCGGGGTGAAACTCTGACACGCCAAGTCGCGGAATGGCGGACAGACTTCGGGTGGAATGGAATGGCGACAGCGACTGTCGCAACCCAGTGCTGGGCACGCCATAATTATGGCGGTAAGTCCCCTCTTTGAAGCGTGGCTGGAAAGACCTCACGGCGACCTCACCTTCCGCATGACGCAAGTCCTCACCGGACATGGTAAGTTCGGGAGATTCCTGCACCGGATTCGTGCGGAAGAAACGCCCGGGTGTCACCATTGTGTGGACCGCCCGGAGGACATGGTGGATCATACGGTAGAGGTGTGCCCCGCCTGGGCAGAGCACCGCCGTATCCTCGTGGGGGAGATCGGCGGCAGCGATTACTTGCGCCGGGCCTTGGTACAGGTCATGGTCCGGAGCGAGGAAGAGTGGCAGGCGGTCGCGTCCTTCTGCGAAGCAGTAATGCTAGCAAAGGAGGAGGCCACACGTGCACGCGCGAGGCAATGGCCCTCGCGCCCCAGCCGCCGGAATTCCAATCTCCATTTCCGGTCACCGCAGGCGTGGACTTACGGACGACTAGCATTGTGTAGCTCGCTGTCCGACGGTCCGGTAACCCAAATCGTCGACGGTGCGTAATGTTCCACGCGTGCCTCAAGGAGATGTCAGCAACCGTAGGGGCTCAGCAGGGTCGAAGCCTACTGGGGCCATGAGTGATGCGAAAGAGATACCTGGGGCCCTGGAAAAATGGCAAAGAAGGAACAGGAGTGGGTTTTTAGTCAGTGAAAGTCTGACACTATTTCCCGCTCCGTCTAAGAGCGGGGGATGTCAATAGATGATTTTCCCACCCGAAAAAAAAACCCATGTACCCCTTTCTAATGTTACACGTACGATTGCAATAGAATTTACCGCGTAAACATTTGTTTATTTACCGTTACTAGAAATAAACTTAAACTAATATGCAAAGAATATTAATGTTGGAATCTATAATACAAATTGTTATAAAAAAAATATTATAGTAAGAGACAATGCAATAGTTTAGTTTTAATAACCCATTTATATTAAAACTTCAATTTCGTGGAATAAAACATTAATAATAAAACTTGCATACATTTCTACACGAATAAATGTGTAAGACGACATTACCCAAAGTCGAAACCACTCACAAATGTTCTGAAACGCCTGTAGGTTTTAATATGTTTATTCTTGTGTACTAGACGACTCAAAAACCATGTAATGAAAGCATAAACTATTATTCTTATAATTTTTAAACAACTTATTTCCCTAGAATAAAAAAACACACTATTATAATAGGCCTTGTTTTGGGTCTAAAATTCATAAAAAAAATTAAGTAGATGCACGATAGGCAAAAGAAACGAAAAATGAGAAAAAAAAAAACGTGTAAGAACTCTTGCACGTTTATTCGGTGGGGCCATCGTTATGTGACTCGATTCACAATTCTAGCGAATTCACAAAGTTATAAAAAGATTTTTATGGCATGTGGCAAATCAATAGCAAGAGGATAAACTAGAGAATTTTTGAGGAATTTGGAAAAATCCGGTTACTTTTGGTTTTTTTTTTTTTATCGCCAAGTAAATAGCTGTAACATGGACAGCTTTAATTCAAGTCTAAAACTTAACAAGTAAATTAAAAAAAAAACTAGATAGCTAATGTCATTAATTTAAAAGTACTCTAATAAAATAAACATCTATATAAAATTCAGAGTCTACGCCTTATATATTTTTTTAAATTTATATTTGAATGAAAAATTCGGGCCTTATTTTCATAAAACAATAAAAAGTCGATGAAAAAAAATACACAGGCCATTAGAAGTGTTTAGGGGTCTGAAAGGATAGCAGATTACCCCTCCCGACCATTTCAATTTGGCACACGATGCACCAAACACCCTGTTCTTTTTTTTCAGGTAGGAAAATCATCTAATGACAACCCCCGCTCTTGGGCGGGAGATAGTGTCAGACTTTTACTAACTAAAAACCCACTCTTGTTCCTTCTTTGCCATTTTTCCAGGGCCCCGGGGGTCACTTTCGCATCACCCATGGCCCCAGTAGGCCTCGACCCTGCTGGGCCCCTACGGTTGCTGACATCTTCTTGAGGCGCGTGTGGAACACTACACGCCGTCGACGACTTGGGCTTGGTCCGGACAGTTACCAGACGATAGGACGGCGAGCCACCCATCGTTCGTCGTCCGCAAGCCCGCGCCTACGGTGGCCGAAAATCGGGATCGGAATCCCGGCGGCGGTTGGGGCGTGAGGACCGTTGCCTCACGCGATCGGCCGCCTCCTTTGCTAGCATTACTGCTTCGCAGAAGGAGGCAACCGCCTGCCATTCCTCCTCGCTCCAGACCATGGCCTGTACCAAGGCCCGGCGCGAGAGATCGCTGCCGCCGATCGCCCCCACGAGGACACGGCGGTGCTCTGCCCAAGCGGGCACACCTCTACCGTATGCTCCACCGTGTCCTCCGGGCGGTCCACACAATGGTGGCACCCGGTCTCTTCTGCATGGATCCGGTGCAGGAACCTCCCGAACTTACCATGCCCGGTGAGGACCTGCGTCATGCGGTAGGTAAGGACGCCGTGCGGTCTTTCCAGCCACTCCTCAAAGAGGGGACTTATCGCCATAATTAAGGCGTGCCCAGCACTGGGTTGCGACATTTGCCGTCGCCATGCCACCATGAGATCCCGCCGGAAGTCTTTCCGCCATGCCGCTACTTAGCGCGGCAGCGGAGTTTCACCCCGGCGTTGCATCTCCATGCGCAGATCATGCATGCGTGCAAGGTCTTTTGCCTGCAAATCCCACGGTGGTTGGCCAGCAAGGAGGCTCGCTGCTTCGCGGGAAATCGTGCGGTATCCCCGCACCATCCGGATGGCCATGACCCTCTGGCTTGCGTTCAGCTTGGCCGCCGGTCGCTCTCGAAGCGACGGCACCCATACCGGCGCCCCATAAAGGGCCATGGACCGAACGATTCCTGCATAGAGCCTCCGGAAGGAGGCGTCTGGACCCCCTAGGTTGGGCAGGAGCCGCTTGAGGGTAGCCCAAGTACGATCCAGTTTGGGAGCCAGACGTCGGAAATGCTCCTCGAAATTCCATCGGCTGTCGAGGACAAGTCCAAGGTACTTCATCGTCGACTCGACGCCGGAACGGAACCCGATGGTCGCGCATTCCGAAGGCCGTGGAAGCACATGGCCTCGGACTTGTGCAATGCCACCTCGAGTCCCAAGTCATGGATCCTCTCCACGACTGTCGCAACTCCGCGTGTCACTAGTTTGACCGCCGCCTGGTACGACTCTCCCCGCGCCAGGACCAGAGTATCATCTGCGTAGCAGACCACGCTGACCTCGTCAGAGAGATCAACGCGCAGCACGTAGTCGTACCCGATGTTCCACAAGGGTGGTCCTAGTACCGACCCCTGCGGAACACCGCACGACATCTCTCGCCGATTCCATTCTCTCAAGTGACCAGGGTAGATAAT
Organism: Mythimna pallens; assembly: GCA_961205895.1. Classification (NCBI taxonomy): domain Eukaryota; kingdom Metazoa; phylum Arthropoda; class Insecta; order Lepidoptera; family Noctuidae; genus Mythimna; species Mythimna pallens. The sequence goes on along the minus strand of OY540828.1, from coordinate 21,751,335 downwards.
GTACCTGGCCGACAGGTAGGCCTCGACAATATGACAGAGGTAGTCAGGCACCCAGTGATACCGGAGTGCCCTACTAATGCTACTCCAGGGCAGGGAATTGAACGCGTTGGCGATGTCCAAAGACACCGCCAAGACACACCTGCCCTGAGACACCGCATCCCCCGTCGTAAGGGCTCGCACGCGCATGATGGCGTCCACTGTAGAGCGCGCCCTGCGAAAGCCGAATTGGCCGTCCGAAAGATCCGGCCCCACCCGTGTTAAGTGCGCGACGAGGCGGTCTGCAATAATTCTTTCAAAGGGCTTGCCCACCTCGTCGAGCAGCACGATGGGCCGATACGCAGACGGTGAGTCCGCAGGGCGCCCCGGCTTCGCAATGAGGACCAGTTTCCCCGTCTTCTAGCGAAGTGGGAACTGGCCCCTTTCCATACATGCGCTAAGAGCCCTCTTAGTCGAGGCCCGAGTTCCTCCATGGCCAGGACCCAGGCCTTCCCAGGCAAGCCATCGGGTCCTGGGGCGATATTCTTGGCACTAAGCCTACGTACCGCCACTCGCACCTCTACCTCTGGAGCAATGTTGTCGTCGCCGTCGTGGTCAACGTCGGACACCGCAACTAGCGGAGCCATAGGCGGGGGAGAGTGTTCCCCTCGCGAGGGGAACAGAGCTCTAACCACACCCTGCACAAGCTGGGGCCGGAGACTCTGCGTCAGCGGGGGCGCCCAGGGGCGGAGCTTTTTTCGCACCACTTTGTAGGGGCGCCCCCACGGGTCTCTGTTCAGAGTCTCCAGCCACCACGTTGCGGGCCTCTAACTTGGCCTGCTTTATCTCCGCTCGAAGGGTGCGCTTCGCCACTCTGTACCCCTCGTACAGCTCCACCTCTCTGGCCTCCGCAACCGGCGGACGGATGCGGGCCCTGCGGTGCCTGGCGTACTGGCGCCGCGCGGCACTGCACGCATAAATCCCTTCGGAAACTAAAACTAGCAACCTTCGTTTTGTTCGGAATTCAACAAACCGCCCGCGACTTTATCCCCTAGTCACATAATCTACTATTATTGTACTTTTTTTCTACTTTGTTGATAGGTCTACACTGTCTTTTGATACTTGTTTTATATTGTAACATGTATTTTTTTTTTAATAACCTTCTTCTTCTAACATAGAAAACGAAAATATAGTTTTATAAATTTTCATGTATATGTGAAATAAAATATTTTGAACTGTACTGTAGTGTAAAGACACCATTTATTCTTAAGTTTCAACATGTTTTCTTCTGTGTGTATTTCTATACTGTGTGTATCAGTCTGTGTGCCAAATAAAATATTTTTTTCTTTCTTTTTTTTCTGAAGAATTGATACAGTGACAAAGTATATTATAGGAAGTTTGAAAGTGGTGCCAGTGTCTGAAAAGTTCAAATGGAATGGTTTGTCTTGGTATGGTCACGCGAAGAAGATGAATGAAACGTAAGTTACTAAAAGACTTGTGAGTATACATGTGCATTTGTGAGTATATATATATATGTGAACGGGTGCAGAGGGAGAGAAAGGCCAAAGACAAGATGAATGTACTATAAATCCATCTTTTCTGGTGAGAAGTGATATGAAAGAAAAGGGAGTCAGTAAAAGCGTAACGGCTGACAGAAAAGAATGGATGAAAAAGGCACCGAATAAAATGGGTCTAGGGCAACAAGATGATGTAGTGTATTGGCTCAACAAAAAGACAATACAAAAATCCAACCACAGTTTAAATAAACCATAGATAAAAGTAGGTATACTAAATGCAACACAATTATTTCATCCAAGCAAATGTATACACTGTATCACGTAACACACGACACCAAATATACACACATAGACAGCGCCAGAGAATGTATATCCCCCTTAAGGTCGCGTGCGTGGATTTGTTCTTGTTTGCGAATGCATTTGTTAAAGGCGAAGGGGGGAGGGACGTAAAACAATAGCGTTGTTATCCAAGAGAACAATAAAAGTATCGTGTTCCTTTCTGTGTAAGTAAAGATTAATCTTGGCCGTGTACGTGGATAATACGCGATATATTCATCTCGCTCCGTGCATTTTAATGCCAAGACAATGTCTGGTCCTTTTCTTGTTCTCTTATTATGTGGTTGCTTTTCTACGGGCTGGGCGTTTGTTAAAAAGCGCATGGCTTGTTTGTTTGAGTAAAAGTAAAATGATTTCTCTTGAGGGATTTTTTTATTGATTGCACTTAGCATAATCAGGCTATTTTTAATGCTGATTATGCTGAGACTCAGGCCTCTTCTCCCTAGGAGAGGGAATGGGCCGTAAACTTAATATTTATTTATTTATAAAAAGTTGTTTCTGACATTTCTAACAATATAGTTTTTAGGGTTCCATACCCCATGGGTAAATACGGGACCCTATTGCTAACCTAACCTAACCCCACCACCACTAAATTGCTAGAACAAGCACACAAAAATATTCCGTTCTATGGCTTAAAAAATAATTGCTGCTCATATAAAATTGGCTTCCTTAAAAAAGAAAGCACATACTGGGTTCCGTACCTTTATTTTTTTCAGACTGCACGTGCATAATTTGTCTAAATGAGCTTCGCCGGAGGTGGGTGCCCGCTTTTATTCTGCTCTACTGATATTAAAAGTTGGTCAAATGTGCATCTCTATTGTGCCTTTGGTTCTCATTGTCTCTATTCTAGCCTAAGCGGAATATAGTGTTTCTATGCAACCAGTAATTTATTGTGGGCGGAAAGGCTTGATTGTTTGTTACTAATTTGTTTGAGACCGGGTTTCGTATAGATTTTGTTTTATGTACACCTGTATTTTTATATGTAAAAGGAGAAACTGACTGACTGACACGTCAACGACGATTTTCAAAATTTACACTATAAGAGCTTGAAACGGGTGTCCAAAGATTGTATGGAGAAACTTACTTTCAAGCGAGCAAAGCTGCTGGCAGAAGCTTGTTTAAAATAAAATCTATCCACCATAGCAGCTACTATTAGGTGACAATTTAGAAATGTGTTATTTTAAAACATTTCCTAAAGCAAGTGGAGTATTAGAGAGTTATATTTACAAGGTAAATAATATGTCTTTCATGAGCTTTTGCACAGTGTTTCATTAGTGCATTAAGTTTTAATAAAATTTATTATTATGAAATACATATTCCGTTTCTGAAAACTATACTTATTTATATGAATATAGATTATTTATAGGTAATGCCTTACATTATAAACGAAAATTTATAATGTAAGGATCGGGAAATAACCTATGATTTCGTGTACAGATTATTTAATAATATTAAATCAGATTCTTGAAACTCAAAAATTTTACACTATATATTATTTTTTGCTTACGACAAACTTAACTAAAAAAAAGAAAAGAAAAGTTTTTTTGTTAGTTTGTTTTTTGAAAGAAAAGTTGATAGAGTTTATAGATCTACACAAAAATTTACGAAGAATGATACTTAATATCATTTATTTTAATTTTATGCAAGTCGTCCCAAATGGGCCGCAGGTATGTGAGATGACTTGATGAACTCTGTCTCGGTAACGTTTTTATGTTTTCTATTTTCTTTTTACAATATATATGTATTTTTTTAATTTCTGTTTTCATGCATTTATCTAATCATTTTAAATATCTTTTTCAATGAATTTTCAATGAATACGAAAAGGTGTCGAAAATGTCCTCAGTGGTTTCGATAAAAATAATGGTACGTGTTTTTTTGATAGATTTGGCGAGGCCACAGCAGCACTCTATAGATTTTCCAAGTACTGAAAAAACAAAACTTTGGCGATAGAAAATACTGCAATCCTAATCATGTCTAGACTCCAAACAGAAAATTAAATAAAATGAAATATTTTATTGATTAATTTTCCGCAACTGAACCCTAAATTCCTAACTGGTCTACGTCTAAAGCCTGATAAATGAGAGCAGTCGTTAGCCCATTAATCTGAGTGCTACAGACGTCAACGACTCACCTCATCCAGTGCCTACGTCTAATTACCTAGACCTTTATATCTAGTCGGGATAATTCTGAGATTAGACTGTAATCACTGATGTAACTCAGTTAAGAATTACATTTTCTTTTGGCATGCTGAGTTTATCATATATATTATGTATATAGATGACATAGCATGAGAACAAATGTTCTGAGAGCATATTGCTCTGCCCACTGCCACTTAAGCGGATGCAACTCGACATTCATTCACTGTTTTTCATACTACCGCTCTTATGCGATAACGACTTTATTACACATTTTTCATTAGATATTTTGGAAACACAGGATCTTGTGGATATTATCTAGGCTTTTATTGAAAACAATTTATGAATTTGTGTAAAACTAATCCAGTAAAGACCTCCGAATATCTGCTATTTTGCATGAACTATAAAACTTCATAATTTACTCAAAAATTAAAAAAGTCAAAAATGTATAACAATAGAAGCCTTGCAAATTTAATCAAGATTCTGAATGACGACAATTTGTTTTCCAAAAACTTTTAAGGGTTTAAAAATTAATATCCCAAACGAAAAAAAAAAACTCATATACATGTGGCACACAGTTTGACTTCCGCTGCCCCGGACTAGTGGTGACCGGATCCCCGTGGGTCACGTCCCGTATTGGAGAGTGGCTCTCCTATATGTCTAAGAGAGGCGCACGTGAGACACTACGCGCCACCATTTCGGGTCTAGATTTATAAGCTGACGGACGACCCCTAATCCACCGACCCTGAACCTTTTTAGGGGGATAGGAACTGGGCTACTACTGCTCCAACAAAACAGCACTTTCAATGAAATATTATCATTCAATTTAACGATAATTTCAATACCTCAAGACTTTCAAAATTGTTGAGTCAACCGCTTCAAAATTCAATACCAACTTCAACAATTTCAACATAACTATAGTACCATCTTTCACAAAGTTCGGATGTCTTGCGGCGGTCATCCCGAGTGTCGTCAAGGGGGCTATAATTCAGTTACGGTCCACCAGGGAGCAATGTACAGCAATGTACGAAAACGTACGGGACCAATGACTGTGTGAACAAGTTTACACGGAGCAATTAAAAGTATTATAAAAGGTCTGCGAGTTATTAGATGTCCTGTTTTATTGCATACATGACCTTTGTTGAGGTCGTTTTTATTGTGAGATGGGTCTTGAGGGATAGGATAGGGCGATTGCGGCTGTTAGAGTATATATAAGTTAACCTTTGTAAATAAGACGTTCTTACTGGTCTCGTCATTACAACGGCAGGCTGGTTTGTGCCCAGTTAAAGCTAATGGGGTCGTTTCAATTATAGAAGTCCTATTTCTTAAGGTGGGAAATTATCAAATAACTCTTTCTCCTCTGGGTCTAGGGAAGGAAAGTGCCAAACATTTACTGAATAAATCTGAAAACTAAAAAAAAAATATTATTTTACAGGAAGTGAAACGTAAACTTATTTACTCTTTTATACAAATGCTACAAAGATTACAAACTATAGTTTAATTGAAATAAAAATTATAATAATAGAGGGTCTATTATTACAATTAGCTCCCGACACTGGTGGACTACTAAAATATAAACAATATGTAAATACCTATGATAAATAAAGAAAATAATAATAAAAACATTTATTTTAGACTTGAACAAAAAAGTAAAAAATAGTCCATAGTTAAAAAGGATAGAGATTTCATTTACAATTTGAAGACGTAGAAAAAAAGGTAATAGTGCATTAAAATAGGGCATCTAAAAAGTGCGCTGTAAGCATCAACTTGTTTTTAAATACGAAATATGGAAGCGATACTTGAAGAATATTAGGTAACAGCAGCTGTATCGTATTTTGTACCGGCCAGTGTATACTGTCCTACTTGGTAGCTTACGGAAAATCGATAGGACTATGACTTAATGTCTCCATAATGTATTGAAAAACTTTTCCCGTGACGCTTCCGATATTTTTCTCAGAAGTTTTATAGGTACGGAAGTTTGTGAGCAAGATTGTTTTTTGCCGAGTTCTTGTCTTGTCCTTTTTTTTACAGAAAACGCTAAATATAATTACTGAAAATTCGTAAAAAGTAATTAAATTTAGCGTTTTCGTATAGAATTTAACAAAATAAGAAGACATATAGAAGAAGAAGAGTGTTGTGTGGGTGTGTTTTTTTTTTAAGATGTGGAATTATTATTATTTATTTATAAAAAAAAAATTTACACAACGCCATCTAGGAAATAGTAAACTTCAAATACTTATGTATTCATTTATTAGATACAAAAGTTTTTTGTTCACCTTCTCATGTGAATAGGAGAAATGTATAAATAAATAAGTGTGGACTTTTTTAAGGTGGGAAATCATCCAAAGACTTCTCACGTAGGACGCAGCGGAAGGGCGTATCAGACTTTTACTGACTAAAACAACACCTTGCGTTCCAGGATTCAGGATTTCGGACTACCTTTGGCCCCAGTAGGCTTCGACCCTGTTGGGTCTTTACAGTTTTGCTGACATCTCTTTGAGATGCACGTGGAACACTACGCGCTTTCCACGACTCGGGTTTGGTCCGGATGGTTAGCGGATGGCCGAAAAGCGAGCTACTCATTGTTCGTCGTCCGTTAGGTCACGCCTAAGGTGGTTGGAATTCGGGGTCGGGATCCCGGCGGCTGTGGCTTGAGGAAGTCCGTTCTCTCACGCGTGCAGCCGCCTAAGTGTACGAGAGGGTACTAGAATAAACATAATAAAAATTTGGAATGTTTTTTTTTGTTTCTTTTTTTTCTCTTTATTTTTTATTAAATACGTCCCGTATTTACTATATAATGTCCGATGGGACTGGCATGTACATTCGTTTTAGTTACTTAAAGGAGGATGCCGGATTTTGCATGGCCACCAACCCCACCCTCCAACAGACATTGGATACATGTCAGTTTGTTCATTCGTATACACAAATGACAAAAAATATATGGGGTATTTATTTAATTTAATAAAAAAAACTTCTAGAAATTAATGTGTCTTCGTAATCCTACGTACCCCTACAATGGATATTATTAATTTAAAATATAATATTTTATAAAGCCCCATAATTTTAAAGTATGTCTCCATAATAAATAATAATAATGATGATAAAATAAATAAAAGAGACTTTATTTAACTAGACGCTTCGAATGGGTTTACGCAATACCCTTTGTCAAATATTTTTGTAAAATCGTTCATGGCTCGCCGAGTCGCATTCAAAAATGTTTGACAGTACTATTTTACTCGTATGAGTATATTTGAGGTCTAAAACACTTGCGTTAGGTTAGGTTAAAATATAATGTTTTATGAAACCAAAACCCCATACCTTTGAGGGATGTCGCCATAATAAAATAAACTCTAACTAGACGCTTCAAATGACACCTGTTTCAAATCTGTTGGTGGGTGGGGTCACTATTACGCAATGCCCTTTAAGAACAGATTCTGATATAATAAGAGTTTCCTAAAGCACTTTCTATACAAATTCTTTTTCCACAAATACTTTTTGTTACTATAAGTAAACCTACGATTAATATTGTAAGGGACCACAATCAAAGTAAACGACCATTACAATAGGCGATTATTATCGATAGGTCTATTCATAAAATGTTCCACCGATTTTATTATTTATGAACTACATAAGTGGGCACTTATCACCCGTGGAGTTAATAATTAATGATGTTCGAGAATGTTTTCAAAGTCGAGAAGGATAAAGAAATCAAGAATCTTTCAGAGGCAGGCTGGCGAAGTTGTAACCATTTTGACATATTTTATCAATATTTCCTGTTGGAAGTTCTTCAACAATAATGGTAAAATAAAGGAAAGGACAGTAAAAACAGAACTTCTTCTGTTTTTTAATGTCCTTTTCTTTTATTTTTCTTTTATGGGTTTATTTTAGACTTGTCACTTTTGTTCAATTTACATTGGCACGCTCATGCCCCAATTTTCCGGAGGTAGGTGCTAATGACTGCGACACATTTTTAACCAATTATTTATTAATGTACATAGATTATTGTCAATTGTGTTCTTTGTTCAAATAAATTTGATTTGATTTCAAGTGGACTTCATGACCATTAGTATCCGGCTCGAAGGACCATTAATCTTCGGTCAGTACACCTGCAGCAATGTTGGTTGCTGTTGGAGTGTTAATTTACTAATTACTACGTTGACGACATAACAGAACTGATTATAGGCGTACGAAACTGAATGAGTAGAGTACTACGAGTGAAATACATAATAATGATCAAACTGATTTTTTAACCGACTTCAAAAACAGAAGAGATTCTCAATTCGGTTGTTTTTTTTTTATCATCATTTTTTTTTTAATGTTTGTTACCTCAGAACTCCATCGTTTATGGAACGATTTGCAAAAAAAAAATTCCCCTAAAGATGAGAAATCGAGGGAACTCCTCAAATATTCTAGGCAACTATATAGTGATTTTGGTATTTTCATCGAACTTAAGCATTTGCAGTCAAAAAGTAACATTGACTAAACTGATAAAAAAGACTAAAATGGCCAACGGAACTTCACCCTCAAATAGATATCACAATGAAGATAGTTAACGCGGCTATGATAATACAAATAAATAAATGGTTCTGAATAGTTATGTTGAAAATGGTATCATTGAAGTGTTATGATATAGCCGAAAGGTAGGCACTGGAACTCCGTAATTAATCAATGAAAACCTAGCCGTGTTTAGGCTTATTAGAATTTGTCATGAGATGCTCTTTAGCTATAAGGAACTATCAAACTGATCAGATTGTGGGGTCGGGAGATGGATGGGAACTTCATAATAAAATAATGTATCCTAGCAGTGTTTGGGTTAATTCGAATTGTCATGAGAAATAAGTACTCTGACTATAAGTGTATTACAACTAAAAGGTGTGAAATAAAAAACTTTTTACAAAAAAAAAAAAAACAACTGACTTCACTACATAAAACAAAACGCTAAAACGATCAAAATAACTTTAATTTTGGAAGTCGGTGTTAAATAACAAGCACACAATATCAGAAACACCCTTTCTCCAGACTTATTTGGTTATTTTACTCATAATAACCAAACAGTGCTAAGTGTGTCGCAGGCAGAAGCTAGTAAGGCCATAAGTTGACTTATGGTCTTCCTAGCTTATGGCGAGCAATGGGTAGGTCGCTGTCCGACCATCCTGTAACCGTCCGGACCAAGCCCAAGTCGTCGACGGCGCATACTGTTCCACGCGCGCTCTCAAGGAGATGTCAGCAAACCGTAGGGGCTCAGCAGGATCGAAGCTGACAAATTAGTTGTATTACTTATTTAATGAGCTGAATTTTGCATTGTGAGTATATTATGATCTAGTTCTATCATACGAGAAAAAAAAAGTTAATAAAAGTAATCTTCCCATTCGATTTGTTTTTCATTATCTGTATGTGTAATTGTGCCTGTAATTGTATGTGTGATCTAATAAACTGTTAAAAGTTAATAATTAAGTAAAAATTATATGACCTAGATATTTGTCCTATTAGATATGTATTCAACTTTAAAGTTACGGATAATTTTTTTTTTGGTGGTCTCCATACAAGAGACGAGTTTTTTTTGCGTTGTTTGCTCGATTTTAATATTGTAGTACGAAACACTTCAATTCACTTAGAACAGTGGTGGCCAAGTGGTAACGGCCCCGACTTACGAGTTGTAGGTCGCGGGTTCAAACCCAGCCAGGCGCAATACTTTGTGTAATTTATTTCATCACCACTGCTCTCAAAACGGTGAAGGATAACATCGTGAGGAAACCACCATGTCCTAGAATCAAAAATTCGAAAACATGTGACATCCACCAACCCGCACTGGGCCCGCGTGTTGGATTACTGCCCATTCCCTCTCCTAGAGAGGAGGCTTGAGAGCTTGAGAGCTTGAGGCTTTTAATGTTCCCAGCACTGGGAACATTAAAAGGCTGATTATGCTTATATATTATACGAAACACTTAATGTGCGAGACCGACACTTGGCCAGTTTTATCTGTGTTTTTATCTTATAATTTATATTTATTGTCTTTTAAGGAAACGATGTGATAACACTATATAAATTGTTTTCCAGATATTTTATCCGTAGAACAATTTAAATTAAAACGCACTGTCGCATCTCTGTCACAACTCCACGTCAAGCCTGTTTGTGAGAATCTTTCAAGTCTATTTAATTATTCAGAACCTAGAAGTTTTTTATTAGAAAGGTAATTTGTAGTAGATTTCTAAGACCTTAGCAAGGATGTTATCGTAACCGAGAGTATGAAATCGACGGGTGAAAAGGAAAAAAGTTACCTGCAATTTTGCGAAAGATATTTGCCATGCCTTAGAATATTATTTTTTTAGTATCTTACTACAACTATAACAAATTCGCAAAATTGCAGATAACTTTTTTTACTTTGCACCCGTCGAAATAAAAAAAATAATCGTAATCAAAACCGATATAAAAGTTTTTGATAGTTTCGGATAAAAGCGAACACTTTTTTTTTAAAGTGTAAAATCATCTAATTTACATTACATTTTATAATTCTAGGGTGGAGCGAAAACTACACCTGTGTTTCTTCAGTTGCCTTTTGCGTTCTAGAACCACAACTATCCCTTTCATAAATTATCACATGGCCTTAGCAGGCATCGGCCCTTGTGGGCCTAAACCACAGGCGGAGTTTAAAATACGGAGTCATATTATTATTGGTTAGGCCAGGTTTTCGTTTGTTTTACCCGGCCAAACAAATGATAATCTAAACTAGAAATAAAAAATAAATCTTGGTTATTTGTATGTTAGTTTTATAATTTTATTTTTGTTAGTTTTAAAATTCTTATATCCGTAACCGAAACTTATTGTATTTATTTATTTGCTGACATTTATCAAACATTGGATATTAGGCATGCATTATTTTATGACACAGTGTTAAAACATGCATCCCGTAAGAGCACTGCAAATTTCACATGCAAATTTTTTAAATTACGTTGTATTACATCGATCCCCTAATTATTTTTTTTTTTGTTATTATTTATTAAATTATGCTAAACATTAGTCAATAATTAATTATATCTAGTTTTAAATCTATCAGAACTATGTTATAAAAAGTATCTGGAACTAGCGGATAATCCAGAATAACTTCATATCCGTACCATATCCGAAACCCGTAGGCGCGGGCTTGCGGACGGCAAGCAATGGGTGGCTCGCCGTTCGACCGTCCGGTAATCGTCCGAACCGAGCCCAAGTCGTTGACGGCGCGTATTGTTCCACGCGCGCGTCAGGGAGATGTCAACAAATCGTAGGGGCCCAGCAGGGTCGAACTACTGAGGCCATGAGTAGCGTAAAAACGAAACCCGGGGCCCTAGAACGAAGGTTACGAAGGAACAGGACTCCTATTCCTTCGTTTTTAGTCAGTCAAATCTGACATTATCTCCCGTTCGGCCCAAGAGCGTGATTTGTCATTAGATGATTTTCCCACTAAAAAAACCATATCTGAAACCGATATATTATTATTTCTAAATCCGTATTCAGATACGAAATCTCGTATCCATAACATTCTTGGTAGGGACCAAAAACTAATTAAACATTGTTCTCTAGATCAGCAATAATACTCACCAAGCTCATTATTTTTTAGAAGAAATACCACACAGTTATTTTGGCAACAATACCTAATTGGATAGCGCATATTCAGAACTGGATTAATCAGATCAATTATTCAATTTCATAGGTAGGCCTGATCAAAATATCATAGTACGGTGATCGGTTTTCCACAAATCTATGCTGCAGTATTAATCCAATACTCGATATCCCATAGTATACATGTCTAGTTATGTATGAGAAATGTGTTCTCACATCTGATTTAGGTGCATTGGAAAATGTAATAAAGATACATGAAAAAATTATGTTTGAAATCGAATTCTTGATAAAAAAATTGTTATGATTAAGTGGTATTTTTAAAGGCTTCTATTTTTTGTTATTGATTCCATAAAGTAAATATGTAATGGTCAAATCATGAGAACCGTGCAGATTTGTCTGAGATGGTCTTTTGAAGAAAGAACCATACAGATTTGAGTGGACCTGTTAAACCAGTGCAAGCATTTTTCAGTATTCGCAAAGCTCAACTCAGGACTACTAAGTAGCTCAACGACTTGACGAACAATACCAAAGAAAGGAGGCCGCAGAAAATACTCAAATTGCGAGACATACGTTAAAAATTACTGAAGAGGAAAAAAAAAGCAATCAACATAGTCCTCACGTTCACAATAATAAAAGGAAATATATAGTTTACAAAATGTAATACTTAGTGAAGTAAATATTTACTTATGTCAAACATAATTGAAAAAAAAAACAAAAATAATAATTTCTGTTCCGAATTCGAATCCGAATCCGATATAGGTAACCATTTTTGTTACATCTGTTCAGCCGTTCGAGCGTGAAGAAGTAACAAACATACACACAACACTAACAAACTTTCGCCTTTATAACATTAATATAAGTTATAACCGTGATATTAAATACATTACACCCCAAAATTAATACAAAGTACCCTAAAAAGACAAAATTAAAAACACACCAAAGAAGCAATTCAAAAGAATATTCTTTCGTAATCCCGACAAATGGGGCGCCGAATAAAAGCCGAGTTCAGCAAATCGCTCGACAAAGGTGCAGACTTAATTTTTTAAATCAACGGGTAGAGGAAGCACGTATAACCACCGCGCTGCACTTTTTACTACGTAGTTCCACTGTTCAAGTAAAATTATATTGCCAAGACTTTTGTGATGTGACTGTTGACTTGAAGCGGAGCAGATGGTGCAAATTATATCTTGGAGTTGATGTCAGTACTGTTTGCTCAATTGTTTTATAGTGGATTCTGGGTTAGAGAGTATAGATTGAGATTTTTATTGCAGCCGAATTTTCATCTCAGACCAGTATATATGTCGTCGCCAGATCATAGAATTGATCACTTCATGATATGGCCAACTAAAACTGATCGTTTAAATGTTAACATTTGATGATATATCAATCCTCGTTTGGCCATATCCTTGATGTAGGATTTATGACAGTAAAAAGTCTAAAGAAAGTAGGCCAAACGAGTATTGACATAACATCAAAGTTTAACGTTTAAAACGATCTGGCCAGTTTTAGTAGGCCATTTCATGAAGTGTTAAATTCCTAAGATCTGGCCACGACATAACACTTATGAAATTTTCTGGTCTGAGATGAAAATTTACAAGGTATAAAACTAACTCGCTTTCCACGTCTGTATGTTTATTTTCTAACTCCTTCTAACTCTTGTTACTGATTTTGATGCGGTTTTCACTAATCAAAAGAGCAATAAACAAGGTGGTTTAAAAATTGTAATTTAAACCTGGTTTCACATTCCAACGATCGGTGACAACGACCTCTCGCGCCGGGCCCTGGAATAAGCCGAGGTCCGGAGTAAGGAGGAATGGCAGGCGGTCGACTTCTTCTGCGAAGCAGTAATGCTAGCAAAGGAGGCGGCCGCACGCGTGAGAATACGGGCATCATACCCTAGGTGCCGAGCTCCCGACTCTGATGGGTCGGGATCTTGGATCCATTCAGTCGGTGGCTGAAATCATTCCAGCCACAGTAGACGTGTGCTTGTGGACGACGAGCAATGGGCAGTAACCTTCCGGATCGAGCTCGAGTGAGCGATCGAGTCGTCGACGGCGTAGTAGTGTTCCACGCGCGCCTCATAGAGTCAGCAAACCGTAAGGGCCCAGCTGGGTCAAAGCCTACTGAGGCCATGGGTTGTGCGAAAGAGAACCTCGGGACCCTGGAATGAAGGCAAAGAAGGAACAGAAGTTGGTTTTAGTCAGTAAAAGTCTGACAAGCCCTTTCAATCCACCCAAAAGCGATGACACGCCCTCTCGCTCGTCCCAAGAGTGCGACAAGTAATTGGATGATTCCCTACTTTAAAAAAAGGCTCACATCCCAAAGTACATTTTGTGAAGATATAAATCTTGACAAAATTTACGCTGATCTTAAAACTTGAAAACTTAAAAACTTGCAAAGAAAACTGACTGTAAAATTCGTTTGTACCCTGTATGGCTACAAACGAATTTTCAGTATAAAAAAACTAAACAAAAACAATTTTAAATGCTAACCTAGTTCTTTAAAATTACTTTCGGAGTTACTTAGAATGTAAAGATTATAAAAAATTCTATCTACTTCTTTACAATGGATTTTTTACAACTGGCTCAAACTAAAACGAGTCTTACTCGCGCACTGAGGGTTCCGTATAAATTTAATTAAAAATGGACCCTGATGACTTCATGGGGACTTCACTAATTCTACAGCAAGTTTCGGTCTCATCCGAAAGACGTAACCACAAATTTAAAGTTTTCAGATTTTTTTCTGATACTCGAGCTATGAGACCTTGCTTCATGCCAAATTTCAAGAGTCTAGAACAACCCTATGAATATAGGCCCTATGAATTTTGATTCCTTTGAGAGTATCGAAACACGTTTTTTGCGACATAGATGGCCGTATCTTTACAACAATCTAGATTTTAGTGTGATCAGAACATTAAAGCTTATAGAGGGATACATGTAGACGAGGAGTGTCAAAATTAACTGACTAGAACTTACCCGTGTTCCTTCAGTAGCAGTTTGCGTTCCTGGGCCACGGTTAATCTTTTGAACAATTTTGCAGCACTGGCAAACATCGTAATTAGTGGGCCCTGTTAATTAAGACCCTAGCGCCCGCGCAGTGCCATAGAACCGTGATTTTCTGAAGCCTACTCCTCGGTATCGGCTGGATTAATAATAAAAAAAAATGTTTATCATAAATTCATGTACAATCAATACATATTTTTTTCCAGCAAATAAAACTTTTGTGTAAATAATTTGATATTTTTTTCGCTTGTTTTCCCTACTCCTATTAAACGGCTTAGATTTTTTAAAATATGTTTACACAAAATAAAAATTGCTGGTTAAATGTTCTTCAGAATGTACATAGGATAGGTAAATCAATCAATATTTTACAAAGAAAATGCATTTAAAAGGTCAGCGGTGCTCTATCCGGGTGCAGATTGCTGGCCGAAATTAATTAATGCACACATACTTATACTGCTGCTTTAACTCCGATCAGATGTTCCAAGGACTATACGCCTTAAATTGACATCTTAAAGCACGTGTAGAATATCGACTTATTGACTCGGGCCTAGGTCATCATCGGACGGCAAGCTAAGATAAATGTTAACCCGAATTACACATAGTCACTTATAATGGAAAACTTTTCTCACAGTTGCTACCCACACAAGCCGCTCCAATCATAAAT
Organism: Mythimna pallens; assembly: GCA_961205895.1. NCBI lineage: Eukaryota > Metazoa > Arthropoda > Insecta > Lepidoptera > Noctuidae > Mythimna > Mythimna pallens. The sequence goes on along the minus strand of OY540828.1, from coordinate 21,736,106 downwards.
CGATAAAGTGTATAGATACCGTTGTATTCAGTCTCTTCAATTGCCCATCATTGTTCATTATATATTCCCTTTGATCGGTCAATCACTCATCAGTGTTTCTTGTCTCAATCTTGGAAACATTTTCCATTAATTAGTTAGTCGTTCTTCTTAGTGTATAAGATGTGGTTGTTTTAACTTGGCTGTCTATTGTAGTGGCATTATTAAATTGCTGTACTTATAACACAGAATTATTCCACGTTTGCGTGGAATAATGAGTAGAAGTTATCTGTGAAAGTTTGTGTAGTATTAGACCTCCCAAAGACAGGCACGACGAAGAATTTTTAACCAACTTCAAAAAGAAGGAGGTTCTACGAGTATGTTCGGCTAAATGTATTTTTTTTTTAATGTAAAATTTCAATTCCATGCCAATTCCAATTTTAAACAAATTATTTCAACGAAGAAATGGTACCCAATTAAAAAATATAAAATCGGCTGTAATGTTATATTTTCCAGCACAACATTGAGAACAGCGTTTATAACATTTTGGCAGGATATAAGCCCTAAGCGTTTCTCAAACACGAACCTCCTTTGAAACTCTCTCATACTCTGTGTCCTAATTTTATTGACTTGTTAAAGTAAAACATACAAGTCCCAATATCAGAAAACCAGTATTCATTGAGCTACAAACAATCGCCGCTCGCCTAGATGTGGTAACAATGTTTCCAAAAAAGAACATCTACGTTGTTTCGTTTTTGCCATCATTTGCAGATCCCATACAAAAAAATAGACAAAAGGGGATATGCCCCAGAACCCTTTCATTCGCTGAGATAATAGCCGTTTTTTATTTTTTGAATCGGAAACAGTTACAGTTCGCTGGATTTTTGGTTCCTGTTGCCTTAATTCTACTTTGTTTAAGAATTTGTGCGAGATGCACTGGGAATTGTTTTTTAAAAATCTTTTTTGTTTTTTTGTCCCTCTTCTGAAAGCCAGGGGTTCCACCAATTCACGTACTAGAAAACTGACAAAATAATTATATCTGGAAAGTCTTTTCTACTCTACAGCCTACACTCAGCGTAATATTCGAATGCCTCACACAAGGTGAACTGATAACCTAGTGAGGGTTGCGGCAATCCGTAGGGGGATTAACGACTAGTTCTTCTTAAAAAGTGGAGGTCTGTATTCCAAAAGCAAAACATTGAAATGATCTATGATATATATTTTGTAACTTGCTGATCATATTTTCAAGTACAACCTACGCATTAAAGCTGCAGTTGCGGAATTATTTACTACACTAATAGAAGAGTCGTCTCAAAAACGTTTTTGTTTACTATATATACCTATATATAGTATAATAGGTACAGTAAATACCTATTTATCTTATTAAATATAGGTACCTATACTAGCTTCTGGCAGTGGCTTCCCATGAAAAACTTATAATTTCAGCGTTCTAGGTTCAAGAGCTTTTTTTTCCGTGGGAAAATCATCTTATGACAAATCCCGTTTTTGGGCGGAGCAAGAGATAGTGTCAGACCTTTACTGACTAAAAACCCACTCCTGTTCCTTCGTTGCCTTTCGTATCAGGGCCTAGTCTTCCTTTCAGAATCAGACCCTTGGCCCCAGTAGGCTTCGACCCTGCTGGGCCCCTACAGTTGCTGACATCCCCTTGAGGCGCGCGTGGAACAGTACGCACCGACGACTTGGGTTCGGTCCGGACGTTTACCAGAGGGTCGGACGCAGGTCCGCACCTACGGTGGCCGGAAATCGGGATCGGAATCCCGGCGGCGGTTGGGGCGTTAGGACCGTTGCCTCACGTGATCGGCCGCCTCCTTGGCTAGCATTACTGCTTCGGAGAAGGAGGCGACCGCCTGCCACTCCTCCTCGCTCTGGACCATGGCCTGTACCAAGGCCCGGCGCGAAGGTTCAAGAGTTTGGGCTGAGCATTAATGAGTCAGTGAGGGAGTCGGGACTTTTCCTTTTATATACACAAGATATGTTGCTTTATTTTTACTAAACTTTACTTTTTAACTCTCTATGACCCTTGGTTGAGTGGAAAACAATACCTAAAGCATCAAGTGCGCCTTTGTACGGTTGTATACACTAATATTATAAAGAGGTAAATTTTGTTTTTTTTTTTGTTTGTAGGAGGTAATCTCTGAAAGTACTGGTCCGATTGCTAAAATTTTTTTCACCGATAGAAAGCTGCTTTATTTTTGACTGATATAGGTCTATCTTTAATTCTTTATTGTTACCAAAAACATGATATAGTATATAGCTGTTTGACAATTCTTGTAGAAAGGCGAGCTGAGCTTAAGAACGCTTTTCTCCCGGCAAACCTTCGCATGATAGAGAGATCATATTCGAGTTTAGGATCCAGTGCACAATATAAACCTACATAAATAAGTATCATCTATATTTCTATATTCACACTAATATTATAAAGAAGAATGATTTATATTTCAGTATTTATGGTTTTAATGAATATTGTCAAAAAATATTGGACCCATTTTTTTTCTCTCTTTGTTTGTATTAGGGACTTTTATACGAATTTACATGCCAGTCCCATCGGACATTATAATAGTAAATACCTTACCTATTTTACCTCATATAGTTAAACGTAACAGCGCAAACTTAATTAAGGTATGAGCAGCCTCTGAGTTAGGTGTCGGCAAAATATGATGAAAAATTCCAACATCGTACATGTTTGTACCTAGCTCTTTATACAATTCTTCTCTTGCAGATTGAAATCTGACACATTCCGTCAACAGATGTATAATATCTTCTACTGTTGGACCCATTTAAAAAAATCTTTCATCAATAGAATACTACTTTATCACTGAGTAACCATTGGTTAGGGATATATTATGTATGTTTTCTGCCGTTGACAAAAACTAGTCTACATAATATAAAAATGAATAGCTGTTCGTTAGTCTCGATCTAACTCGAGAATGGCTAGACCAATTTGGCTAATTTCAGTCACGAAATATTTGTGATAGTCCAGGGAAGGTTTAAACGTTGAGAAAATATGGAAAAAATCACGAAAAATTTAATCCAATAACGCATCTCTAATTAAAATGTAATAATAAAATGAATTATGCTATTCTGGTAATGCCAGTGGATGGCGTTATCCTTTGAAAGTTTAGCTAAAAGGTCAACAATAATTAACTATTAGGCGGTACGAAGATCGCTGGGTCAGCTGGTAAATAAATAAATGGCGATCCGTAGAAGAGTTCATAAAACAACCACATCTATGCAACATTATGTCTGTGCATATGACAGAATGGGTAAATTAGTTTGTCAGGCGCAGTGGCCCGACAATCCTTTGTGTCATCAACAAAACAAAGTTATTCATATAAAAGTTGGTACATGCTATCTCGGGGCTGTTTTAAAAGTTACTGCGCTACATTCATTTGACCTATTTTGTTATGTTACCGCTGAATGAAAAGGATTTTCTGAAGAATTCTGGAAAATGAAAAATATCTTGTTCTTTGTTGTGGACAGGGTATCAAGCAGTTCTTCTACGTTATTGTGCTTGTTTGGAAGGAGTTCCTGAACAGCTATTGTTCTATCAAGTCGTATTTTTGGATTTCTGGACCTTCTGTAATCCAAATTAATATCTAGAGTTGTAAATATCTGATGATGAGTTCTACTGAGTGAATAGTCTGGTATTCGATTCGGGGAAGAATGTTGTGTTCTCATCTGAAATTTCTAAATAACACGACACGCTACCAATTACTTGAAATATATAATAATAATATAATCAGCCTTTTAATGTTCCCACTGCTGGGACTCAGGCCTCCTATCTAGGAGAGGGAATGGGCCGTAATCCACCACGCCGGCCCAGTGAGAGTTGGTGAATGTCACATGTCTTCGAATTTTGGGTTCTAGGACATGCCGGTTTCCTCACGATGTTTTCCCTCACCGTTTTGAGAGCAGTGGTGATGAAATAAACTACACAAAGTAATGCGCCTGGCTTTGTTTGAAACCGCGACCTACAACTCGTAAGTCGGGGCCATTACCACTCAGCCACCACTGCTCTACTCTCTACTTGAAATATTGGGCGAAGAAAACTGACAAAATATTGATGTATTATTTGCACCACGAACTAGTTGCGTATTGTTTTTCTTTCTCAGTGAGATCCATCCAAAGACCCTTTTGGATGGATTTGACTGAGAAAGAGAAATAAATAATCACTTTTTTGGCGATAAAATGCCCATTGTTACACTCAATGAATTTTGAGCTCATACTGTAATATTTTTAACCGACTTAAAAAAAAAAGAGGAGGTATACCATTTTGTTGTACTTTTTTATGTTTGTTACCTCAGAACTCCGTCGTTTATGGACAGATGATTTGCAAATTTCTTTTTTTCCTTTAAAGGATATTCTTTCAAATTAGTCCCATTTTTTCAAAATTTAGTTCTGATGATGGAATCTATGAGGAATCGAGGGAACTCTTCAAATATTACAGGCAACTATATGGTGATTTTATTATTTTCATCGAGAAGTCAAGCACTTACAGTCAAAAAGTAACATTAAATTAAATGGAACTGATGAAGAAGACCAAAACTGGAGAAAGGAACTTCATACTCACATAGATATGTAAAGATAGTTAAGCGACTATGACAATATAAATAAATAAATGGTCCTGCATAGTTAGAAAAATGCCTAAGGCATTAAGTCTGCTTCCGTACTTTTTGGGTGCATAAAGCATTAAATAAACAAATAAATAGTAACGTTGAAAATAGTATCGAAGTGACCTGATGATGATGCTGGAGCCGGAAGATAGGCATCGGAACTCCATAATTAATCAATATATCCTAGCCGTGTTTGAGCTTATTAGAATTGTTATGAGATACACTTTGGCTATAAGGTAATATCGAATTGATCTGATGATGGAGCCGGAAGCTGTCTGTAAATTAATTTAGAGGATATAGATACTATTATAAAGTGTTTACTCTCATCATCTTCCTGCCCTTATCACATGTTACTTAGTGTCAGCTCAACTCGTTTTTCCTTCCATTCTATTCTGTTAACCGTCACGCTATCACTGACTCCCTTTTTTTCATATCATTCTCCACACAATCCATCTATGTTTCATTTAGCTTTTCCATCCATCTACATATATATTCATAACTCTTTATTGACACGCGTGTTAGCTATCGTGAACTAACTAAAAATCGTGAAACAAAATTGCTTTTCTCATTTTTATTACTGTATGATATACTGATTTCTCGAATTCAATACATAAATTGTTTGCAGGTATATTAAATACCTGCAAACGAACGCTGATTAAAAAACCATTCATTTTGGATTAATCACGAACTGTGCCATTTTTAATTCATCATTCAACCTTAACGGCCGATGCATTTTACAAATACGCTTTTAATTATTAATTCCTGATTAATTTTTGCGATGTGTTCCCACATTATATTTATGTGTTGTATAAATACTGTGGATAGCATTGAAAATAACATTTTTACTAAGATTCTACTTTCTTAGTAAATAAAATATTTTTAATAGATAATCATCATCATCATTTCAGCCGAAAGACGTCCAGGCCTCCTCCAAGTGTCGCCACAACAAACGCTCCTGTGCGTCTCGCATCCACCGCATTCCCGCGACTCTCACCACGTCATCGGTCCACCTGGCCTTCCAACGCTTTGTTTTCCGGTTCGCGGTCGCAATCCAGAACCTTTCGGTATCGAGCATCCTTTTTACGAGTAATGTGCCCTGCCACTTAAGTTTGGCGATTCTTCGGGCTATGTCGGCGACATTGGTTCTCCTGCGAATATCTTCATTCCTGATGCGATCACACAAGGAAACTCCGAGCTAAAAAAAAAGGGCTATGCCCTTTCCATTGCCCTATGGGTGAGTGTAAGAGTCACATTGTAAGCGACCATGTTTCAGTGTCATGTCATCACTGGCAACATGCACTGGTCATGACTTTCGTTTTGAGACATTGTGGTACATTGGACGAAAAGACACCGCGCAGCTTCCCGAACGCTGCCCAGCCAAGTCGGATTCGACGATTGACCTCTTTCTCAAAGTTAGACCTGGATCGCCTGTCCCAGGTATACGTAATCGTCTATAACGTCACCACCGTAGGCGCGGGCTTGCGGACGGCGAACGATGGGTGGCTCGCCGTTCAATCGTCCGGTAACTGTCTGGACCGAGCCCAAGTCGTCGATGGCATGTAGTGTTCCACGCGCGCCTCAAGGAGATGTCAGCAACCGTAGGGGCCCAGCAGGGTCGAGGCCTACTGGGGCCATGGGTGATGCAAAAGTGACCCCCGGGGCCCTGGGAAAATGGCAAAGAAGGAACAGGAGTGGGTTTTTAGTCAGTAAAAGTCTGACACTATCTCCCGCTCCGCCCAAAAGCGGCGGATGTCATTAGATGATTTTCCCAACCGAAAAAAATACCTTACATTTTCTGGCTCCATCATGGTCACTTCGATGATACCATTTTTTAAACTATTCAGAACCATTTATTTATTTATATTGTCATAGTCGCTTAAACTAGATCTTCATTGTGATATCTATATGTATAAGTACGAAGTTCCGTTGGCCATTTCTGGTCCTTTTCATCAGTTCCACTTTATAAATGGTGGTTGCCTATAATATTTAAAGAGTTCCCTCGATTCCTCATGGATCCCATCATCAAAACTGAATTTTGAATAAAATGGGTCTAATCTGGAAGCATATCTTTTATAGAAAAAAAAATTGTATATTTATTTTATTTTTTATTTATATCGGACCATAAACGACGGAGTTCTGAGGTAAATACTTAAAAAAAAAAAACAATCTAATGATAAGTAAGTTTTTTTTACCGAGTTTAAAAAAGGAGTTTCCTTTTTTAAACTCGGTAAAAAAAACTTACTGCTCGTTTGCCCTAGAACAAAACAGGTACAAGTACTTTGGGTAGGCCTTTGCCCAGCAATGAGATGATAAAGGCTTACAGTTAAGGGAGTTCCGGATTTTTTGATCTAAAATGAACTAGATTTTGATAATATTTTTTATTAACCTGTCATGACATTCGCGCTGTATCTCGAAGTACCAAGGTGAAAAAATAAAAATTCTTTGCAATGTGATTCTCATATCAGACGTTATGATACTGAAAATCATAGACTGACTCGCTTGAATGACAAGCACGTAGTGTTCTACAGGAAATTCATATCACTTCCTAATACTAAATAGTGTCAGACAAAAAAGGTTCTCACCAATCTTGGCCTGTTGGTCTAATGGTCATTGGCCCTGACTGCTATCCCGGAGGTTGTAGGTTCGATTAACACCCAGGACTAATGTTTGTATGATGGTCACGATCATTTGTCCTTTGCTTGGGTTTAATTTATCCATTATTTGTATGTATTTAGAAATATATATGTATGTTTATCAGTTGTGTAGTACTCATACCACAAGCTCTGCTTAGTTTGGGACTAGATGGCGTTGTGTGAGAGTTGTGGAATATTATTATTATTTATTATTATTACTAAATAAACAGTTCACTTTGCCACAAGCTTTTAGTAATCAGAAACAGTGGTCACTCATACGTAGATAGATAGATACAATATTTATTAGATGCAACACAGAAAATGGGCAGATAATACACAATAGCACAATTATATTACTAAACTAAACACTTGTAGCTAAGCATAGTCTGCCTTATAATATTCCCACTGTTGAGACTCAGGCCTCCTCTCTAGGAGAGGGTATGGGCCATAATCCACCACGTGGGCCCAGTGCGGTTTGGTGGATGTCACATGTCTTCGAATTTTTGGTTCTAGGAAATGCCGGTTTCCTCACGATGTTTTTTTTTCTTCACCGTTTTGAGAGCAGTGGTGATGAAATAAATTACACAAAGTAATACGCCTGACTGGGTTTGAAACCGAAACCTATAACTCGTAAGTCGGGGCCGTTACCACTCGGCCACCACTGCTCAACTTAAGCACTTAAATAAACCAAAATTTTAAAAAATGGGAACAGTCACGAACATCAATATTACTGAAAAGAATAAAATTATAAAAAGAACACGTTAAAAACGAGAAAATTAAAGTTTTCAAAAAATAAAAGACCCATTTTGACATTTGTCAAAACCAATACCTACTTATACTTAAAAATTTCATCGTATTATTTAACGTGCCAAAAATAATTATTAATTAATTCATCATTATCATCATCATCATTTCAGCCGAAAGACGTCCACTGCTGGACATAGGCCTCCCCCAAAGTTCGCCACAATTAACGGTCCTGTGCGTCTCGCATCAATCGAACTCCCGCAACCGTTACCTAGTCATCGGTCCATCTTGTAGGAGGCCTTCCAACGCTACGTCTTCAGAACCTTTCGTCCCCAACAGCCATTTTCGTTCTGCGAGCAATGTGCCCTGCACATTGCCTCTTAAGTTTGGCGATTCTTCGTGACTCGGTTCTACTGCGGATATCCTCATGCCTGATTAATTAATTCTTATTTTATTGTTTCTTTCAGTTACATTCTAAGGTATTTCTTAAATGTCAAAACGGGCCTTTTATTTTTTAACGAGTTTATACACTTATACATGGATTAGTTAATTAATAAAAAAAATTGTAAGACAGATAAATAAGAGTCAGCAGTGCGGTGTGCGCTTCAAGGTTGCATCAAATGGAAGCCCAATTTAGCATATACTATATGTCAGGCAACGTAGGTATTTCTGAAGTCATTGTAACCAGAACACTGGCGGGTTTAATCGGCAAAAGTTTTATAAAAAAAATGTTTGTCTGAAATTAACAAAGAGAAATGTCCTAAGCAAAAAGCAAAATTTCATACTGAAAAGCAAATCATGTTCTGAACGAATATTGAATAATATATCGTATTTTTGCTAGATACTGATGTATGTACAATATTTTCTTATTTGTCAACAACGGTCTGTATAGATTATAGACACTGATCTGTTGTTTTAATGGATCCGGAATACCGTTCGATCATGTCAGCTCGGTTATTGAAAAAATAATGTGCCTGCTATGTATCACAGATAAAAACTGTTTTTGTCTATGATTTTTAGGGTTCCGTAGTCAAATGGAAAAAAAAAACGGAGCCCTTATGGATTCGTCATGTCTGTCTGTCTGTCCGTCCGTATGTCACAGCCACTTTCTTCCGAAAATATAAGAACTATACTGTTTAGACTTGGTAAGTAGATGTATTATGTGAACCGCATTAAGATTTTTATACAAAAATAGAAAATAGAATTGAACTCAAATTTTTTTTTCGTCAAACACTACATCGTCAAAACCTATCCATAAAAATACACCACACGTATTGTGGGTTATTTTTATGGATAGGTCTTTAAAAATGATATTGAGATTTCTAATATCATTTTTTTATAAACTGAATAGTTTGCCCGAGAGACACTTCCGAAGTGGTGTGAAGTGGAAAATAAGAGAATGATAAAACAAAAAAATATATATGATGTACACTACCATGAAAACTTCCAACCAAAATTGGTTTGAACGAGATCTAGTAAGTAGTTTTTTTTTTAATACGTCATAAATCGTAAACCGCAATTTACCTTTCAAGTTTGTACGGACCCTAAGTGCGCGAGTCCGACTCGCACTTGTCCAGTTTTTTATTCGGTAGAGTAGATGTGACCTACCAATGTTTATGCTGAAATCAGTAAATTTAGTAGTAGGATCCATTTCAGTTCTTATTTTGTTTTTACCTGTAATAAATCCACTGTCTAAGACAGGTGATTAATATATTGATGAATATTTTTTTATTATTGTTGGTAGGTTTTGCTTAGCCACGATCTCACCCACCTGATCGTAAGCAATCATCAGCGGGGTAGTATGATTGACGATAAAGAATGCTTTTCTAGAAGTAACTTCCTCACTCTTGAGTTAAGGACTACAGATATCAGAAAACACAAGCTCTATTAGGGAATTCCTCTTTTGCTGTACGCACAATGCATGCGAGAGATAAAAAATATTTCCTTCAATTTAAACTAGACGAGGCCGACATTATCCAGCTGACTACCCCAAAAGAAATACTGGAATGTACTCAGAGGTCAAAGTTTCTTTTAAAGTCCGTATAGCATAAAATATAATGGTCAAATCATAATGAGAACGGTGCAGATAAGTGTCTGAGATGATTTTTTAAGGAACCACACATATTTGTGTTGACCTGTTCAGTCAGTGCAAGCATATTTGCATTCGTGTAGCCCAACAGTCCTGCTAAGGAGCTCAACGACATGACGAATAATACCAAAAAAAGGAAAATTTGGTAGTCTGCACAAATACTGAAACTGATAAACATACAATAAAATTATTCAAAAGGAAAAAAATCCGGATAATCCCCACAACCACAACAATAAAATATCCATATTACTAATATTATAAATGCGAAAGTAACTCTGTCTGTCTGTCTGTTACGCTTTCACGGTTATACCGCCAAACAGATTTTGATAGAATTTACTACAAAGATAGAATAGAGCTTGAGAAAGGATATAGGCTATAAATAAAAATCACTGAATTAAGAAAAATTAAAACAACATTTGTAAGATTCTTTGTTAAATCAATAACCAGATGTTTTTGTTTTAATTTTATTATTTTTAGTATATGTATACTTTATTGCACACCTTAACACAGGACAAACATTTGCAAAAATAAGTGCGTTTGTGTGTGTGTGTGTGTGTCTGTGTGGCGGTTTTGAAATGCAACCAAGCTACATTTCCACTTGGTTATTTGCTATCCTAAAACATATCTGTTTCCATTCCCCATAGTTCCCTATTTCTCAATATAAGCAATGCGGAAACCACATAAATAACAATTTTAAATATAAACTCGACTCTCATACATTTGCCTTTTAAAGAAAAATAAACAAGTTTTGTACTGAAGCGAAAGGTAATTTCCTGATAAAATTGTTCTAACACAGATAGTACGAAGTCGTGAGGTGTATCCAGACTGATCTTGGAATTAAAAGAAAACATACAATGTATCTAAAGTTTCTCGTTAGCTGTAGGTATTGGATGAGATAACTTGGTTTTATATTTATTTCAATACTAGCGGTTACCAACGTCTTCGCCCGTGTGAAAGTATAAGATACTTCCCGTCTTAGGTCTACCCGTTTACCAAAGGAGGAGGGTTAATAAGAGGCATTTTATGTCCATCATGCATTTAAAAAAAATGTTTCTGTTTTCGACAGATCCTATGTCCCCTAGCTGGGGCAGAGGGCGTCGACAGTAGTCACCCATCGCGACCGGTCCGAAGGCCGTCGCTTTTACCAACACGGTACGTCGCCAATTTTGCCGAGAACGGCCGCGCTTCCTTTTTCCTTGGGGATTCCAGTCCATAACGCCTGATCACATACCTATATGTGATCGGAATCCCTCTTAAGCGTGTGACCATTAAATTTCCACTTACGACATTTTATCTCATATAGTGAAGTGTCGCCACAACAAACGGTCCAATGCGTCTCGCATCCATCGCATTTCTGCGACTCTCACCAGGTCATCAGGCCACCTTGTGGGAGGCCTTCCAACGTTGCGTCTTCCAGTGTGATTGGTTTCTACGGAGAACTATACTATTAATTTCTACTGTTACTCCTTTTATAACTAAAATCCGTCTCATTTTAAAATTAATTCAGTCAGATTTTTTTAGACTAGTAGATACTATTTTTATTTGTACCAAACAAAATTGTTATGGTTAATATAACTTCAATAGACTCTAGATAATCACGTTTAAAAATCGTAGATGTTGGATACATTCAGAAGAATATTAACCACATAGAATACGTGTTAACCCTATAAATCGTCGTTAGCCATTTTACTACATAAAAGACTTTGCATTGCATTCCGGATTTCTGGGCTGTTACGAAATTTGAAAAAACGAGAAGAGACACAAAGAAAAATTTGCCTTAAATGTTACGAGATTATTTTGATGGATGTTTTTATTTCGGACTGTACTGTGGATACATAAAGTGCAATTTTAGTCAAAAAAAAAAATTGAATGTGAGCGCTGTAAAAGGTAACATGGGCAAAATGAACACTCTGTCGCTGTTTGCTATATATATTCGGTAAGCGTGTTTTTAAGTAATTATCACACAGTGTCGCACTGTTGCCCGTGCGCAGTCTCCAATACCTCGCACTTTGGCTGCATTAAATAATCTCGTTGATTCTTATCCAACAAACGATCTGTTTGCAGAAGAATAGAAGATGATTTTATTGGTATGTCAGAAGTACTGTGAGAGGAATTGATGTACATGTTGTTTATAACTTAAAACTTTTTGTTTAGTTACTGTAATTGATAGTTTAACCGTTGTAATTAATTGGTTAAATGAAATAAAATAAATAAATAATAATTATATATTATGTGCATCTGTTTGAATATTATTTATTTGATGTTGGTTTTTATTGCCAAACCAATGACAACCCCATTTCATTTCCTTTTTTTTTATGGAAGTATTAATAATTTTTACTTTTCTTCAAAATAATCAAAAAATATTTTACTATAAAAAATGCATGTGCTTAAATTATGATTATAACTTAATTTTGTAATTGAGGCATCTGATCTGCATCATTCCAGTAACACGTTGTATACCTCAAGATTCTAGGATCCTCGATCTTTAGAAGGCGTCTGAGCGGCCTACGTTAACTTGCAGAGGCCCCTTTGGCACTTTTCGTATTAAGGCCCTTACTCCCGAGCAGTGCTATGAAACAGTGACTTCCTGAAGCGTACTCCTCGGTAACGGCTAAGTCAATAGGTCTGAAAAAAATATATGTTTATTATAGATTCATGTACAACATATAAATTTGCTAAATAAAAAAAAATAACAACTATATTTTTTCACTTATTTTCCTAAGTCTAAGTCAGTCTAAGTCATTTAATTTCATAACAATGAACATTGTGTTGAAAATAAAATATAAAAAAAAAAATTAAACAGTTGCAGTGATGAACATTCTACAAAATCCTAATATGCAAAAATATTGTGAATAATTATTATATAATAAAAAAATGAATATTTAATAACTTAAGTAGGTATAAAAATAAATTTTACAGTATGCAAAACAAATATATATAAAAAGATCAAAAAATCACATAAAATAATAATCCAAATCCAAATTCCAATGTAAATAAAAAATTTTGAGTACTTAGTAATTTGAATTAAAAAAGACAGTATTGTCCAATAATAACAATAATATTCCATATTCCAATTTCATTTTAAAATCATTCCAGTCTAATAAAAAAAAAAAAATAAAATGATGTCAAAAATAAAATAAAATAATGTATAAAAAAGATCAATAATGTCAGCTGTAGAATAAGTAAATAAATGTCAATAAATAATGACAATGATCCAGATCATTTAAGTCAAAACAAAATTCAATGTCAAAGATAAAATAATAATGATCATAATAATCCTAATCATAATAATCAAATAATTTTTTTAATAACATTATTGTCGTTTGTCCTCTAGAAACTCATCAACACTGAAATAGCCCTTCCTCAATAAGTATGTCTTGAGTTTGTTTTTGAATAAATTTACACTATTTATTGTTTTAATTCTGCGGGTAAGTTGTTGTATAGCAATCATCATCATCATCATTATTTCAGCCGAAAGACGTCCACTGTTGGACATAGGCCTCCCCCAAGCGTCGCCACAATGACCGATCCTGTGCTTCTCGCATCCACCGCACTCCCGCGACCCTCACCAGGTCGTCGGTCCACCTTGTGGGAGGCCTTCCAACGCTGCGTCTTCCGGTGCGCGGTCGCCACTCTAGAACCTTTCGGCCCCATCGGCCATCTGTTCTACGAGCAATGTGCCCTGCCCACTGCCACTTAAGTTTGGCGATTCTTCGTATAGCAATACTGACTGATATTTGGGACTGTGTTGAACCAAATTCGGTTGGATAAAGTTAGGGAAATCTTTCCTACGAGTTTTCTGTCTAACTTGTCTTTGCTCGTCGGTTTCAAGCTTATTCATTTTTTTTACAAAATCAGTTTTTTAATAACGCTAGTATATAGAGGCATGGCGCAGTCAAAATTTTATGTGTAATAAAGTGGTCCCTACATGATTCCGTCTGTTTCAATCGGAGCATTGTCCTAATGGCCCTCTTTTGTATTACAAATGCCGACTGGATATTGTACTTGTAACTGTTGCCCCAGAACGCAATACTGTATCTAAGCCTAGACTTAACCATAGCAAAGTATACCATCCTAAGCTGGGTCAAAGCTAGTTCTTCCCTTAAGTTTCTAATAGCATAGCATGCGGAACTAATACACTTCCTTACAAATGATGTCTCAACCTTCCAATTTAACAATGCATCATTATGAACTCCTAGGAACTTAACATGGTCTACCACTTCGACCTTATTACCACAAGATAAAACCTCAAGACTATCCTTGTTTCGGACGTTCGTTTTGAATAAAACACACTTTGTTTTTTGTACATTGAGTTTTAAATTATTTGTACCAAACCAGTGTTCGAAGGCTCTTAAAATGTTGTTAATTTTCGATTCTAGATTATCTAGGTCGTCAGCAAACACTATTGCATTGGTGTCATCTGCAAAAATAATTACATTTGCGTCAGTGATACGCATTTTTATAAACTCAATTAAATCATTCAAGAATAGAATGAAGAATATTGGGCCTAAGACTGATCCCTGAGGGACACCACGATGTACTTTCATGAGGTTGGAGTTGAACACTTTTTCTTCTCCGTCTACTACAGACTTAATTTCTATAAATTGACGCCTGTTTTTTAAATAAGAGCTAAACAACCTCAAAACCTTCCCCCGTATACCGTAATATTCTAGTTTGGCTAGCAGGATGTCATGATCCACTGTGTCGAAGGCAGAACTGAGATCCAGGAAAATGCCTGCTACCTTTTGCCTTTTGTTAAGATTGCAGATCACCTCGTCGATTAATGCCTTACTCTTTTCAAACGGCTTTGATATTTAGAAATATGTTTATACAAAAAAAAGTGCTGTTTAAGTGTTCTTAATAATGTATATAGCATATATAATAATAAATCAATACTAATAATCAATATTTCGCAAAGAAAATGGATTTAAGCAGCGGGGCTCTAGCTGGCCAGATGTTCAAAGGACTATACGCCTTAAGTATTGGTACCATTTTTCACGAAAAGTGTCAAAGGGCCCTCTGCGAGTTAATATGATCATTATATTTATCTATCTAAACTAATACGAGTATTATATAGAAAGGAAGGATTTGTATTTTTGTTTGTATTGAATAAACTCAAAAACTACTAGACCTATTTTAAAAATTCTTTCACCAATAGAATGCTACTTTACACAACCACCGGCAAAAGGCAGTTAAATTTAATAACTGAAAATTAATTTATAAGTTAATAAAGAAGAAGATACTACAGTGTTTTTGAGCATAACTCAAGCTTCAGTGAGGTCCACATATAGATAAATTATCGAAAAAAACTTAGCTCTGCACTTAGCATACGCTGTCCGACAAATTCGAAATTTTCATAATGTCATGTCATACGGCATTCTATTGTGGGGAAATGCCGCCGATATTCAGACAATTTTTGTTTTGCAGAAAACGGCTTTTCGTTCAATTTATAAATGAAGTCTCAGATACTCTCTCAGATATAATTTTAATATTGGCTGTACTTTCTCTGTATATCTATGCAAATATTTTGTATGTTCATAAAAACAAAAACATGTTTAAAAAATACAGTGATATCTATAACGTCAATACTAGGAACAAACACAAATTTGTAGTTCCCACAACCAGGCTCAAAAAAAGGGGCTCATTTAGATGCCAATGTATACACTTTTATATTAAACTTCCCAGTCATATTCAAGAACTTAGCCTGAATAAATTCAAATAATTTGTAAAGCGAAAACTTTGTCAGAAGGCTTTTAATACTGTAAAAGAGTATTTTGAGGACAAAACGGCTTGGGATTTACCTACTCCAGTTAACTGTACTGATTATATTTGTAGTAATATGTATACATTTACATAAATATGTTTTTATTCTAATATTGTCCTTTTTCTAATATATAAAATTCTCGTGTCACAGTTTTCGTTGCCATACTCCTCCGAAACGGCTTGACCGATTTTGATGAAATTTTTTGTGCTTATCCGGTATCTATGAGAATCGGCCAACATCTATTTTTCATCCCCCTAAATGTTAGGGGTAGTCCACCCCTAAAATTTTTTTTTATTTTTTAGACAAAAAATTATTTATATGGCAAAACAACATTTGCCGGGTCAGCTAGTATTATAATATTTTTCTCGGATTTGGCATTTTATTTTTACATTTTGACTTTGATATTACTTTTTTTTAAATTTGATTTACAATTTGACTTAGAACTTAAAAGGTTTTTTATTTTATTTTACCATTTAACATTGATCATTTATTTTATTTCTTTCTTATATATTTTACGACTTGCAATAAGCTACTTTGTAAAATGTTACATTTTTGTAAATTTTATTTTATTATTGTGAATGTGGATTACTTTTCCTTTTTTTGTAATTTTAACATGTTGTCTGGCAGTTTTGAGTATTTGATGCAGCCTACCCAAATTTTCTTTCTTTAGTATTGTTAGACAAGTCGTTGAGCTCCTTAGTAGTCTTAAGTTTAAGCTACACGAATACTGACAAATGCTTGCACTGACTGGATAGGTCCATTAAAATCAGTGTGGTTCTTTCTTCAAAAGACCATGTGAGACACTAATCTGCATATTTCTCACATGATTTGACCATTACATGAATACTGTATAGACTTTAAAAGAGACTTTGACCCCTGACTTTGTTTCGATGTTTCTTCTCAGGGTAGTCAGCGAGGAAACACCGGCCTCATCTAAATTAAACTAACGAAAAAAAAATTTACGTGTAAAATGTTTTTTTTAAACCTATTTTCAAAATAAATATCACTTTCACCTTTTATTTACCATGATTCTCAACAAATATTAGAGTAACGAAGAAGTCAACGTATTCTAACTTTCTACCACGTCGATGATAACTAAAGGAACAGAACCAAGTAAATACAAGCGCGCCGTATGCGACACGGGTGACCTAATATTGATGAAACTTATGTTTACAATAGAGAGGGCGAGACTCGAGTCAAAGTAATACCGTTATTGGCAAAACTTCGGTGTTCGGCAGTTCACCTCGGAGATGTGTTCTACTAGTATGTTACATTGTAGGTACATACGTACATTTGAGCTAGATTCTTGTTAAGGGAAAATTGTAAAGCGTGTATGAAGCAGCTTCAATTATTTGGACTTGGTAAATTTTTTAGGGTTCCGTACCTCAAAAGGAAAAAGCGGAACCTTTATAGGATCACTTTGTTGTCCATCTGTCTGTATGTCAATCGAATTGATATTAAAACTATATAATGAAGTCTGCACTCCCTTGATGATGTGAAAAAATCAAACTTCTGAGTTAACGAATAAATAAGATACAGCCATTTATGTGGCAGAAAAAAACGTATATTTCGACACTCTCAAGGGAATCAAAATTCATAGGGTACTTCCCGTAGACCTGGAGTCCTGAAATTCGGCATAAAGTAAGATAGGGTAGCACAAGTATAGAAAAAAGTCTGAAAACTGCAAATTAATTGATATGTCACAAAAAAAATCTATTTTGCCATTCGGAAAAATGTTCGTAATTCGGGAATTGAACTTTTTTTATAGTTTGTTTTTACGGAACCTTCAGTGCGCGAGTCCGACTCGCACTGTCCCGGTTTTTTTGGTTTTGATTTTAAGGCTAGTGATATCAATCTGTTGGTGGCAAGAAGAGTGTCATCTGTAGGTATATGAATTTTCATATGTGTGTATTGTGAATACACCCGTGGTGATCCTGGAACGAAAAAGGCAAGTGAAGGATACAGGTGGGTTTTAGTCAGTAAAAATCTGACACGCCCACTCGCTTCGCCTTAGAACGGAATAATTCATTGCATCATTTCCCACCTTAAATAAAACTAGTTGGCCCTGCGTTTCACAGCCGAAGCGATTATTCGAACAATCCCGCTGCCAGCTTGCTTTTTCTTATGAGAAAACAAATATTCTTTATTCAGAAATTTAAAAAAAGAATACACATTCTTGAAGCGACGCATTCTCAAAAAGTCATGTCTGGAAAGATTAGTGCAAAATTTCACGCTCCTAGTCCTAGTAGTTTTGGCTGTGCGTTGACATGTCAGTCAGTCAGTTTCTCTTTATATATATATATATATATATATAAATAGATAATACGTGTCCACACTACTCGGGCTTGGTCCTTATCGGCGGCTTAACGTCGAGGTATTCATTGCTCGCATCTACGGTGGCTGCGGATCACTTACCTATGTTCTTTCATTTACCCTGTGCGTTCTAGGGCCATCCTTTTAAACGTTCCCGCAAAGTACCTCTTACATGTTAAAATAGCAATACTTGAATAGTAACTATACTTGAATACCATCATCCTCAACAGAATCGCAAATAAAGATATTACATTTCAAATACACACAAAAAATATTCACATTCACAAACCCAATAAACAAGTAAAAAAATATCAATCTCCAAATCTAAACTGAAACTAGAAATCAATTTCAGAAACAGAAAAAACCTTCCATTTTTATCCAAATGACATTTGGGCATTTCGGCCGCTAGCTGGCCGGTTCGAAAAAACCGAAAACCGCTCACTATGGATGCGAAAAAAGAATGGTCTAGGTAAATCGAGCCAAACGAGGTTAGAGAGGACCCGTCTCGCAAAAATTTGATTTGTAAATAAAGCCCCTTAGAAAGGACAAGTACTCCTACACTTAATTCAGAAATCAGTTGATTCAATTGCGAGACTTCGTCGTTTGAGGGCCTGACGACTGTTATAAACTTCGAGCTTCGACGATTATTCTGTTTTGTGTCTGTATAAATTAAGGATCGGTGACGGACGGCACAGTTTTTTGGTGAGAGACTTATTGATCGCTATGTCTGTCTGATCTATACTACACAAGTATACAAATTATTCTTACGGTAACACACAAGACCGCTTTCGCTAAACGCCAGCACTACGTTCTAAGCTCACACCTATACACTAAACTAAATCAAAAAGTAAACATAATTGCATTAAATACATATAGGGCTAAACTCAAAATTGAGGAGTGGCTAAAAGAGCAAGACTATGATACTACTGAAAGTCTACTTACTTGGATCTGCTAATCACTTAGACCATACCACACACCCTTCTCGCTTACACGCACTCACACTACATATGCTCATGACACGACAACACACACAAATACATGCACACTACACTTATACTCTACATACACTATACATATACATACTATCAGTAAATATATATATATACATAATTATATACTTATATATTTCTTTCTTCATTAATCCACATTTTGGCAATAATTTATACGCTGTACGCTCATTATTTTGTTCGTCCACTATTTTTGCGGAGACACTGCCTCCTAAGATACAGGATCTTCCTAGTTTAGGAGTCAGGGTGTTCAAATTAAATTGACTGTTGTATTGCTTATATTTTTTTTTTGTGCTTACATTTGGTGTCAAATATGTACTTTATAATAAATAAATATTATTATTATTATACAAGGCGCTAGATATACTTGGAATAAAGTACATTGACTTTTTCCTAATACCTCTACACCATTCATTAGGTACTAAAATGTAAAAAACCTCGATAGATTTCGATTCAAGACTGTTTTATTTTTTTGTTTCCGTTTATTAAATTAAGCATGTCAACAAATTTAGGAGAGTCAATGACCATTATTCCAAGTTCATCTGGCGCATATTTATACTCAAGCAGCAAGTTGTTATGTGTCTTTAGTTGCATATTAAATTCCGCAACTAAAACCGTTTTATTCCTGCGTTTGATTTTTGTGCAGTCTATACGTAGAAAACAAGTGTGGCGAGTTTACAATACTCCAAAATATTTTAATAAAATAAAATAAATGTGTGGCGAGTTTACACATCATTTTTTCTGTGGCAAATCGACACTCTGGCGAGTTTACAATAACACGTTAAAATGTAATTTATGACCAATTAAATCTGGGAACATTATTAATCATTTATATTATAATAAAATTTCAAGCTTGTTTTCATTAAAACTGTTCCCAACATATTAGTAAAATATTCTGACATATATTATCGTGTCTTTCAGCTTTTGCTTTTGCAAACAACATCAACCGAATAGCTGTTGCTGATGTGCCGCCATTTTTTTTTTTTTTTTCCTTCCTTTGCTTTATCGTGTCAGACTTTTACTAAAAACACCTATGTCCCTTTATTGACTAGAGTGAGGCGCACGTGGAACGCTACGCGCCGTCAGTGACTTGGGCTCGGGCCGGACGGTTACCGGACGGCCGGACGACGAGTTACCCATTGCTCGTCGTCCGAAAACCCACGTCTACGGTGACTGGAAATCGAAGTCAGGATCCCGACAGCTTGGGCGTGAGGAATTTTATTTACCCCCTGTCTACAGTTTTTCGACCGATTACCTAGTCTTAATTCCATGTTTCTCGCTTGATATTTTTTTAACGATAATCCTAATTTGTATTAACATTAAAATACTGATGTAACACATTCTAATGTTTTTTGTAATATTTGACAACAAATGAACCTTCTCGGCAATTTTTATTGAGGCAGTCAACACTACAATAAAATTCTCCCCGAAAAGTGATCCGTAATTACTTTCATACTGTCATAGTGTAAAAAGATAGTCAGATATGAATGGAAATCGGATTAAACATGAAATATATTCAAAGTTTACTCACACACTAAATTATTATTATTTGTGTCGTCCAACTGTAAACTGCGAAGGCCTCGTTTTATTAATTATCTACATGAATATTTAATTATCCATTAATTTGTTTCATCTAAATATGTGACTTTTCATCCCTTCAAAATTTTTAATTAATTTCGCAAACAAATAATTTTACAGTACTTCCTGATGAACGTAAATAAAATTATACCCAAAATATTAAACAAAAAGCAATTTTAGACATGTTGAGTTTATACTCACGGATCGTATCTTGAGAATGGCCAACATTACTACAATATTACTGCAATTTATCTTCCCTTTAACTTGCAAATTGTGTTTGAAGTACATAGATAATATTTGATATACTCCCCTCTCGCTCTCACACTCAAAATTCAGTACGCGTGAAAAGGACAACACTATACAACAGTTACGAAATTGCGGCATATCTAACGCGAACTCATGAAACAATTCTACACCCAAACATTAACATCGAATTATATACGTTTGCTGAAACTATTCGTGTTAACGTTAAGTATATCGTAAAGGGATGTACTAGGACATCATGTCTCTATGAGTGGTATGGGACAACTCGTTGGTTACAGAATACGATAGTCCGGTGTCTAGTGCCCGTAACAAACTGTTAGTAGTGGTCGTCTACTTTGTAACGAAGCTCGCCGACAATCACGCACACATACAAAGAATTACACCCACATTATACGCCATCATGAACGTAGAAACCACAACGATTACATCAATGTGTGTGTATACTTCTGTATCATCTATACAGATGCTGTCGCTGTGTGTTTCTGTCTCCAAAAGTCCACACAGAGATATTCGTTTCTGTTCAAAATGATGAGACCAACCGTGAAAATGGTTTAACTGCTCTGTGGCAATAAAATGCAGCCATCAAGTTCTTGCGAAAGATGCGCCCAGAGAATTGGACTATTTATTGAATTAGTCGTTTTATGTTGTCATGTTAATGCTTATCGTAAAGTATCAGATGCTAAAGTAGAATGTTTTATGATTACGATTATTGAAATTCTGTCTTTCATTAAAATTGTAACGACTTACTTACCTACAGTAATCTAAGTAAAAAAGAAATATATTTAAACGTAACATTTATGAAACTGTTTTCTCAGAATCATTTCATGCAATCATCATTATCTTCCTGCCCTTATCCCGTTTTATTTGGGGTCGGCGCAACACGTGTTTTTCTACCACTCTGTTCTGTCACCCGTCATGCTTTCACTAACTTCTTTTTTTTCATATCACTCTTCACACCATCCATCCATCTTTTCTTTGGCCTCCCTCTCCTTCTCCATCCATCCACATGTATACTCATAACTCACGTATATTCATGCAATGTATTTATTTATTAAAACTTTATGCACTAGTAACAAACACTGTCGAAGCGAGGTGCAGTGACAGGCGGTTGCCTCCTTCTGCGAAGCAGTAATGCTAAAGGAGGCGGCCGCACGTGCACGCGAGGGCGCTGCCCTTACGCCCTAGCCACCGGGATTCCGATCCTGATTTCCGGCCACCGTAGGCGCGGGCTTGGGGACTGGGATCAATGGATCAATGGGTAGTTGCCGTGCGTCCGTACGGTAACTACCGGACCGAGCCCAAGGCGTCGACGGCACGTACTGTTCCACACGTGCCTAAAGGAGATGTTAGCAAACCGTAGGGGCCCAGCAGGGGCGAAGCCTACTGGGTCTGCTTCTAAAAGGAAGACTCGGCCCTGGTATGAAAGGCAACGAAGGAACAGAAATGGGTTTTTAGTCAGTAAAAGTCTGACACGCCCTCTCGCCCCGCCCAAGAGCGGGGGATGTCATTGGATGATTATCCCACCCACAAAAAAAAGTAACAAACACTGTACAAATAAAGTGGAATTTATTGTGCCTTAGGTATATTCTACCAGTCGACGTTAGAGTGTTTTTTTTTTAGATAGTAAATCATCCAATGACTTCTTCCGCCCTAGAGCGGAGTGGGAGGGTTAGTTAAACTTTTACTGACTAAAACTCACACCTATGTTCCTTCTTTGCCTTGCATTCCAGGGTTCCCTTTCGGACAACCCATGAATATTAGAGTGGTGCAGAAATAAAATTCAAATTCAAAAACAAAATTCAAAACTGACAAAATGATAGGTGTGACTTAATGGAAAACATAATTAATAAATACTTATCTAAATACATAACTAATACAAATAATGTTATTTAGAAAAACGAATTCAACAAATCAATGCAGTAATGTTGAATCTACCAATTTCTTGCGAATGTGTTCACGTCATAATATTTCAAATAGTTTCGAAATTCTAGTTATTAACCTGTACCACGTTAATATTTGCTGGTTAATGATCTTT
Organism: Mythimna pallens; assembly: GCA_961205895.1. NCBI lineage: Eukaryota > Metazoa > Arthropoda > Insecta > Lepidoptera > Noctuidae > Mythimna > Mythimna pallens. Next base: position 21,713,069 of record OY540828.1, on the reverse strand, counting down.
ATGGCAAAAGTCCAACGGTAGACATCTTTCGGCTCAAATGATGACGATGATTATGATGTACATCAGAGTTTTTTGAAGAAAAAAATAAATAAATAATTAAATGATTCCAACGAATAATGCCAAATTCATTATTACTATTGTTATTATTTTCATTTTATTTCCATTTATTTTGACATTTATTTGATTTGACATTATTTTATTACTTGTAATGCTAATAATTTTTGCTTTTCCTTTTAAATGTGTAAATTGTGAAATGCATTCTATTTAATTGAAATTTGTTTATTTGTTTTGCAGTGCCCTTACAGGGTGCATGTTTGAAACTTTAACTTGTATTCCAACTACTGTACAACATGTTTGCAATAAACTGATCTGATTTGATTTGATCATTTCAGCCGAAAGACGTCCACTGTTGGACATAGACCTCCCCAAAATGTCGCCATAACGACCGGTCCTGTGCGTCTAGCATCCATCGGATTCCTGCGACCCTCACCAGGTCATCGGTCCACCTTGTGAGAGGCCTTCGAACGCTGCGTTTTCCGGTACGTGGTCGCCATTTCAGAACCTTTCGTCCCCATCGACCATCTGTTCTGCGAGAAATGTGCCCTGCCCACTGTCACTTAACTTTGGCTATTCTATGGGCTATGTATGATGTTACTCGTAACATTACTGTAGCTTCTATTAAAAACAAACTATATTTTATCAATGATTCAACAAATCGTATTTGGACGATTTGTTGAATCCATATCTAAATGAAATGAAATTAACTGTAACTAAACATTTTTAATGGAACAATTTGCACCGGCAAAGTAAATAAATCGAATGAACGATTCACGGTAGGTACTAAACACTCGAAAAAGAACCGAGTTTCGTTTTAAAAGTCATTCAATTAAGTGGCCAGTAATTAACTTTGCTAGAATGTTCCAGTAATAACAAATGACAATCAAAAAGAACGAAATGAAAGAATAAAAACCTCTTACTTATATTGCACTTAATGGTTTTTGATAAATTAACTGTCAATTTAGGAGAAAGAATAAGAAGTCTTTTTAACGTTGAATATAATTTGAATTCACTTAACATTTTTTTTTAATTTGGAAAAGCTTAAGAAGCCTGTCTATTAATGAGTTCGTTATTTAATTAAGAACATAGTTTATCTAACTTGAATGAAGGTAATTTTTGTTTTTACACGACTCTAGAAATAATAATATGATTTATGTTAATATGTACCTAATTGAGTTTATATAAGTTCTGGCTGCTGCCAATGGCTACGCCCGCGTGAGAAAATTGACACAAGGGAACATACTCCTAGGTTTAAGAGTGTGCCGGTCTAAAATTGTGAGGATTATTCAATAATTTCTCTTACTCTATGGTGGAGCGCAAGAGCGTATCAGACTTTTACTGACTAAAACCATACCTATCTGTCATTTGTCCTTTGCGTGGCCTTCAGGCCATGGTCCAAAGACCGGCACGAAAACTCCGGCACACGTCCACCGTTGCTTCATCGGGTCCTCTGGGCGGTCCGATCAATGGTGACACCCGGGCATTTCTTCCACCTAAATCTGAAAAAATATTCTTTCAATTTTGCCATGTTCGGTGAGAACCTACGTCAGGAAGGTGAGGACTCTGTGGCGCTTCTCTAACCACTCCTAAAAGAAGGACTTAACGCCACGATTATGGCGAAACACTGTACTATGGTCGTCGATTTCCCAGTGATTTCGCAGTATACTGACACTAAGACAGAGTGCAATACATCAATGTATAGAAAGCGAGCAATGGAAAAGTTACACTCGACATAGTCGCCAATTGTGTGTTGCGCTTCTCTAAATTAACGATTATGAGGCTGATTCTTTGTTTTTCTTTGGAGGTTTTTTAATACGGGTATAATAATCTAATAAAACGGATGTATCTAAATCAAGCACATTTTAAAGTTAAAAATAAATTTAATTTAATACAAGCACACGAGTAGGTCGACTGTAATTAGGACATAATTATGATACTTTTGTTTTGGTATTACATTCCCGTGAGATAATTTTCTTCATCCACGTGGACAAAGCCGCTGGTAATAGCTAGTTTATTATTAACCTCCGTAATGGTTGTGGTCGCCTCCTTCTGCGAAGCAGTAATGCTAGCATAGGAGGCGGCCGATCGCGTGAGGCAACGGTCGGGATTCCGATCCCAATTTTAGGCCACCGTAGGCGTGGGCTTGCGGACGGCGAGTAATCGGTGGCTCGCCGTCCGACCGTCCGGTAACCGTCCGGACCGAACCCAAGTCGTCGACGGCGCGTACTGTTCCACGCGCCTCAGGTAGATGTCAGCAAATCGAAGGGGTCCAGCAGGGTCGAAGCCTACTGGGGTCACGGGTAGTTTGAAAGTGAAACCCATGGCCCTGGGACGAAGGCAACGAAGGAACAGGAGTGGGTTTTTAGTCAGTAAAAGTGACACTATCTCCCACTCCACGGTATGATTTTCCCACCCGAATAAAAAAAAAGTGACCCAGCAGGGTCGAAGCCTAATGGAGTCACGGGTAGTGTGAAAGCGAAGCCCGGGGCCCCGGGATGAAGGCAAAGAAGGAACAGGAGTGGGTTTTTAATCAGTAAGACAAATCCCGCCGAAGAGCGGGATTTGTCATTAGATGATTTTCCCACCTAAAAAAAAACCTCTATAATGGTTCTAGCTGGAGTTTTGCAAACCATATACTAGCTCTGAGGCAGAGTGCAATACATCAATGTACAGATAGGGAGTAATGGAAGTGGTGCACTCGACAACCGTCGACTAGGGACGCGCCGTCGTTGCTTATTATGAGCTGCACTTTGCTAAGTTAACGGAGTTAAACGCTGGTTTAGCTTTTTCTGTTATGTTTTTTTATGCACATATTAAAGTATGTGAAGCGCGGGCCCGCGGAAGATGGAAGGAGTGAAGTGAAACTATATTAGCCAGTACCTATAAAAAAATTAAAAAATATATATATAAGTGTTTAAGTACAGACATAGAAATGAACTAGCTTGCTAGAAATTGGTGAAATATGAATGTACTTTTGTACATAATACATAAGAAGGGGTATCTAATAAAAAAAGTCAGGCTGATGAGGTTCTATCAGGTTTATTATTAACATACTTTTAAAAAATGCTATCGAATTATGTCATGTATGTTTCCCCACTGATTTTAAATGACTGGATAGATTAAAAAAACTTGAAAAAGATCCTAATTTTGAGATGCAGCAGTGTCGTTCTTTTTTCTTCTCGAAAAGTAATGTAAAATCGTATATACGTTTGAAAATTTTTCTTTTAAATAAAATACATATTATTATTATTGAAAGGTTTTAAACTGGATAATCTCTACATAATCTGCACTTTGGTGAACGTTAATAACGCCACTGAACCTACTCGGCCCAAATACTTTGAGGTAAAAGAGAGAAGAGAAGATTTTTGTTTTCTTTTCTCTCTCTCTCTCATGGCCATTATTAAATTAAAAAGTTCTAGAAAACACAGTGGATCGTCAACTCGACCTTGACTGCTATTTATTTCCAAATAATTGTAAACAATTATAGTAATGCGTATAATTAGGCAGAAAATAAACAATGATCAACTAATGAGCGATCTGCTAATCACTATCAGTTTTGTCGGCCACTCGATTACGTAAGAAACGGAATCATCTTGATTTTGCGTTTATTTCCATTGAACAAACTAAAAATAAATAAATAAAACCTTATCGAAATGGGTCAAATAAAACCGGGTAGATAACAAAATTGTAGGTAAAAATAGTAAATTAGCAGAAAATAATTAACTCACGCAAATTACTTACTAGACCATGGCCATGATCATAGGTTGGCTTTTGAAAGGAAACCCGGGATCCTTGAACGCTAGGCCAAGAATAACATACAGGTGTAGTTTTAGTTAGTAATAGTCTGACACACCCTCTTGTTCCACCCTAGAGCGGAAGCAGTCATTGTATGATTTATCACCTTAAAAAAAAGACATCACTGTAAGTGAGCGAAGACATCATGAGGAGAAACTAGGAACAAAATCAGAGTGAGCCCTTTTGAACAAGTTTGTTTTTTTTTATCGCTGTAAAATCTTAGCTAGAACTGTGATAGACAGGTGAACATTTCTGTCCCTTGCTCGAACGAACCCGCGCAGTTTAGACTACAGTCTTGAATTCTTCTCATTTTTTTAATAATAATAATAATCATAGCGGTCCCTCATGACGAGAATCTTGTGAAAGCTGAGAAGTATAAACAAACTAAATGTCTTGACTTGGTTCGCGAGGTTGTCGACATGTGGGAAGTGGACACAGCAGTCATTGAGCTGATAGTCATGACGGCCATTGGCTTAATTGCCAAGAGCTTCGATCAACATCTGAGGAGGCTCGCGTTAGGCAGTTGGATCAAGGGCTTGATTCAGAAGGCAGTACTCCTGGACAGGGCGCGTATTGTTCGGAGATTCCTCTCTCAGGAGCCCTAACCACCGGTAACTTGGACTCTGTTCCCGATGCCGGTGGGCTACAATTTTTAAATGTTTTTTTTTTTAATATGTTTTGTTTAAAAAAATATTTAAAAATGTAATTAACATTTGTATTAAATAAATAAAGGAAATAATAATCAAAGTTCAACCCAGCCCGTCTCTTGCTGTTCTTCCCCAGTGATACCTTAAGTTAGGTCGGTGCCCCACAGGGGGTGCCCTAGCGTGTGGTCTCTTAGTTTTTTATTTAGTATTAGGTTTTTATAAACTTTGTCTGGAAGCTTTCATTTTATTAAGGTCGCCACCAGTAACTCGGTTAATCAGTCGGCAACCTCATAGTTTGACTTGCGAGAAGTCAATCATAAGAAAAATAAAGACAAACAGAGTACTTACATCTCACTGCTGAACAGACTTCGTGGCAGCCCCAACATCATTCTGCGTCTTGTAGCTGGAAGGCAAGATAGTAAGGGCACTTGTGGGACGTACTTTGTTGCTATTTTTAATTTAATTTAGTGACATTTTTATTTTTTTATTATTCCATGGCATCGAAATATTTGTTTTCATGCCATTCTTGACATTTTAATTTTTAATCAATGACATTTTATTATTTAGTGACCTTTTTAAATATTTAATCTCTGACATTTAATTTAGTGACCATGGTAATTTTAATTTAATAATTATGAATTATTTTTTTATGGGAAGATTACCAATTGTAGATTACCTGATTAATTTAATTTATTTTTGTGTTATTTGAATTTTATAGGTACTAACATAGTTTTAAAAGTAAATATTGTTACTAACCCATAGATGAGTGCAAACTTGAAATAAATGATGTATTATATTGTATTACTAACATAGGATAAGATTGTTGTTATTAACCTAATAGATCCTTGTTGTTTACTGATGGAAATAAATTATTATTATATTGCTTTATTGTATTGGCTTTTTTTATTATGAATATGTATCTTAATAACATAAAATATAGCAGAAGAAAGAAGATAGCTAAAATCCAGCACAGTATGAAGTAAATTCTGGCAAAATCGTCGTCGATGATCACACGTTTGCACGCTAGCACAATTAAATATAGTTATTTTATTTCATGAAGGTAGGCTTTTTTGATCCTCATTAACGTCAAATAAGTGGTGTGACTGATTGATGAAAGCATAAGCATAATCAACCTTTTAATATTCCTACTGCTGGGATGCAGGCCTCCTCTCTAGGAGAGGGAATGGGCCGTAATCCACCACGTGGGTCCAGTGCGGGTTGGTGAATGTCACAAGTCTTCGAATTTTTGGTTCTAGGACATTCCGGTTTCCTCACGATGTTTTCCTTCACCGTTTTGAGAGCAGTGGTGATGAAATAAATTACACAAAGCAATGCGCCTGGCTGGGTTTGAACCCGTGGCTGACAACTCGTAAGTCGGAGCTAGAACATTATGGACTAGGTGAACTTGCACTCAGCTTGGTGAAATCTTATTTAATTGACAGGCAACAGCAAGTTCAGACAAACGGTGCCAATTCTCCGAGTTTAAAAGTCAAAATGGGTGTACCACAAGGCTCAATATTAGGTCCGTTCCTCTTTTTAGTATATATAAATGATCTACCGCATCTATTAAAAAAACAACCACATATTGTATTGTTTGCTGACGATACGTCGTTAATTTTTAAGATCAATAGACGTTCCACAAATCTTGATGACGTAAACAATGCTTTTTTCAAAACTGGTTTACTGTTAATAATTTAGTAATGGAAAAAAAACTAAGTGCATAAGATTTGCGTTACCGAATGTTAAAAGTAATTACTCCGACATAGTATTGAACAAGGAGAAACTCGAATTCGTCGAGAATACGGTTTTCCTAGGGATCACGCTTGACTCGAGGCTACAATGGGGTCCTCATTTAACATCTCTGGCAGGTCGGCTTACTTCAGCAGCATAAGCTGTCAGAAAAATCCGTCAATTTACTGATGTGGATACTGCGCGACTAGTTTATTTTAGTTACTTTCATAGTATCATGTCTTACGGTATTTTGCTGTGGGGACGGGCTGCAGATATGGAGTCTATTTTTATTCTGCAGAAAAGAGCTATCAGAGCCATATATAATCTTCGCAGACGCGATTCTCTTAGGGAACTATTTAAGGAAATAAACATCCTGACGGTCCCTTGTCAATACATTTATGAAAACATTATGTATGTTCGGAAAAATATTCATCTTTTTACTAAGACAAGTGACAGACACCATTTTAATACTAGGAACAAGAATAAATTAGATCAACCTCGGTTCAGATTGGCTAAAGTACATAGTTCTTTCATGGGGTACTGTGTAAAATTTTATAATAAAATACCAGTTGAGATTCTACAATTGAATGAGTCCAAATTTAAAGCATGCATTAAACGCACACTATGTAGACAAGCGTATTATAAACTGGAAGATTATATCCTTGATAAAAACGCTTGGCTAATCGCGGTCCTGCTCCGCAGCCACAGCCACTTTTACCTTTAAATTAGTTTTTTTTTTTTAAATATATTAGATATATATAAATATTGGAAGAGATACTATTCCCCTTTTTGTATTGTTGTTTTCGAACTATTTTTTATTTTTATTTTATTTGTTTGTTTCAATAGAGCTTATGATAATTTATTACCTTTTGTATTTGGAAACAATAGCATTGTATAATGTAGAAGCACTTTGTTTTTCAAGTTTTGTGAATGTGAAGTACCATGGAGCATTTTTATTAGGTTACAACTTGTTTGACATTACGAGCATGGCAGTTGAGAGTTTGTCATGGTCACCCAAATGTCTCGCTGATGGTGGCACGTGTTATTGGGTCATTCAGTTCCCTTCAAAATGGTTGAGCTGAGTGGGGCTGATGCACGCGTCATGCTCGTGAACGGGTGCCGTCAGTTGAGACTGGTCATCTCTTTGCTGCCAGTGACTTAATTTCAATTTCTATTTTTTAAAATTAGTTTTTATTTTTTATTTTAATTATTATTACTTATCTACATCACTCATGCTCACATATTAGAAGCGACAAGAAATATGTAACCAAGATTTATGTAACTCATAATATGATTTAAAAGAGTGTCCATGGAGTTTCTTGCACGTTCTTCTCCATAGAGATCTACGCTTTGGAACGTGCAATTTAGCTTCACTTGTATTTTTTTTTTTTTGACTGACCGACATTCTGACAATTCAAAAGTGCCTGTAATTGGTCTATTTGAAATAAACGTTTCTGATTCCTGATTTCTGGAGCCGTTACCACTCGGCCACCACTGCTCACATATTGTTATTTTGTATTGGCTTTGTTTATTATATGTATGTTAATAATATGAAAATACAGCAGAAGAAAGAATATAGCTAAAATCCAGCACAGTATGAAGTACATCCTGGCAAAATCGTTGCTGATGATCACACGTTTGCACGCTAGCACGATTAAGTGTAGTTATTTTATTTCACGAAGGTAGGCTTTTTTGATCCTCACTAACGTCAATTACAATTCAATTTTTGATTTTTTTTTGTCAATTTTTGACTGGCCTGTTGGTCTAGTGGTCCTGACTGCTATGCATATTTGTGTGATGAGCATGATCATTTGATCTGTGTCTGTGTGTAATTTATCTATATAAGTATGTATTTAGAAATATATAAGTATGTTTATCAGTTGTCTAGTATCCGTAACACAAGCTCTGCTTAGCTTGGGACTAGACGGCGTTGTGTTGTGTGATTATTTTATTACTCGTATTATTATTAAGTGGTGTGGCAGATTGATGAAAATGAAGAATTTATCATCCCTCTTTGCAAATTCACACGTTAAAACGACATGTTCCAAAGTGTCTGCCTAACCAGGTTATATCACAGATAACCTAAACCTACTCGTAAATCGCAATTGAGTTCACAATCCTAGGTACTAGGCTACCATAAATTATCAGAACATTACTAATGGACCAATCGTATGCACGGACCGATCTTTGTCCTTCGTGTCTCAAGGAACTGGATTTTACTGGATATTTCTACTGGTGATAACGCTTTGTTTGGGTTACATTCTGATTACATCAATGTAGGGAAGGGAGTTCTAGAGTCTATACGATGATCATTCAATGTTTATTATACGTTGCTGCTTGTTGCCAGTCTCATTTATGACTTCTATACTGAAGGAGTAATGAATGTAATTAAAAAAATTCAGTCGCATATCGATGAAAAGTCGAGAGTGATTTATCTGTGACACGTGCTGCTAGCTTGATATCAATAAACAATTAGTTTGAGTAGTTTTACTTTTTGCCATTTCAACATGTCTTGTGCGTGTTCTTTCCTGGTTCAGTGGAAAAGACCGATGAATATTGCTCAACATCAATTCGCTGTTATCGGCTTCAAAGCCATTTAGAAGCAGTCTGTCATCAATAATTATATCGACACAGTTTCAGTCACGGAAAATTTTGTAGATTACGAAATTAATCACAATTTGCCATTCTGAGATTACTTAGTATGCGGCCCATTTTAGGTAATAAAGTCGTAGAAATTAAAATTTAACTATGTGAAAACTTTTCAGACCTCGTGATAATAAAAAAATAAAATTGTTTTGTTCTGAGTAAATCTAGAGCTTTTTTTATGAATGCTAGGCTCGCGTTTGACCACCATCTCACCTGATGGTAAGCGATGATTTGGTCAACGATGGAGCACGCAAAATAATGTATTTCTTTACTCGTAAAATAATGTAATAGATAGTCATTTTTATACGGGTTGTGGACGGCAAGATTAGTCTCAAGCTACCTATTAAGGTAACTTGCGATCTGGCCACACGGTAACGACCGAGCCTAGGCCTCAGGTTTGTTATTACAATAGTGTCAGAATGGTCTATCATTGATTTCATAATTGTTGATTTTGACAAGTTTGGTAATCTATTAAATTAATGGCGTCATTATGACTTTCCAATGGTCAACTACTGACACTCCATTGAAAAAAGTGGCATAGAATGGTAATCTCGTGAATATTGACAAATGAATATTGTGTGAAGAGTGATATGAAAGAAAAGGAAGTTACTGTTAGCATGACGAGTGACAGGGCAGAATGGAAGAAAAAACGTGTTGCGCCGACCCCAAATAACACGGGACAAGGGCAGGAAGATGATGAATATCTGGCGTATGCGGTAATCTGCTAAAATTTTGACAGTTCCTTTGATCAGTGACCTACCATTAGAACGGCATTGTGCAGTCATTGCTTTTAATAAGCTCGATATGATCATTCTACCACAACTCTATTACTGATCGATCATTATGAATAAGCAGATTACGAACTTTTAGCAAAATGATAATGGGATCGTGTTGGAATTACGAATTTATAAATATAGCCGACTTGGGCCCCTGAGCCGTCGATGGTGCATAGGTTCCACGCGTGCCTCAACGATATGACAGCAAAACCGTAAAGGCTCAGTAGCATCGTATGACAAAGGTGGAAGTCCATCTAGTCACTAAAAAATTGTGACACGCTCTCTAACTCCACCTTAAAGCGAATGAAGTCAATGGGACGTCACACCTCTAGACATGTAAAGTTATTTATTAAAAAAAATAAAATATCCTAGTCTTTCATTGTGAAATAGCAAATTCCAATACATTCTTCGAAATTTAAACTAAGTAACTCAATGTTATACTTCAGAAATATTTTGAAAAAGTACTATAAAATGTCGATACCGTCAAAGAACAGACGATGCCTTTCAGAAAACCACAGGGGACATTAGCTAGTACTCTCTCAAGTTACTAGGCTTCATTTTATATTGATATTTATGCTAACTTTGACGTTTCTTGACACTCAACTTTTGTTTTATTGTTATGAGTTCAATATTCCAGGGAGCTATGACTTATCTTGAAAAAAAAAAATTATAACTTCTTTTTAAATCTATTTGATCCAAAAGGTCGTACATTGACTTTTTATTTATTTAATTATTTTTTTATACACATGTAAAGAGGAAGGCCGCCTCTTTTTATAATATACATTTTCTATAAGTCAACCATGGGGAGACGCAGAGACAAATTGTGGTAGGTGCAAAATTGAATATTAAACGCTTTATTTAGCATCCTTCTGCGAAGCAGTAATGCTATGTGAAAGAGGTGCTCGCAAGAGTGAGAGAACATATATCCTCACACCCCAGCCGCCGCAGGATAAGCCTCGGGCATCGGAATTCACAGTGATCTCCGGCCATCGTAGGCGCGGGTTTATAGACGACGTGAAATGTGTAGCTCATTTTAGGACCAAACCCGAGTCGTTGACGGCGCGTAATGTTCCACGCGCGCCTCAAAAAATGGCAGAAAACCGAGGGGTCCAGCAGGACCGATGCCTGCCAGAACCTTGGGATTGGTTCTGAAAAGGATATACTCATGGTCCTGGAATGCAAAAGGCAACTGAAGAAACATAGGTGTGGTTTTAGTCAGTAAAGGTCTGACACACCCTTTCGCTCCAACTTAGATGGAAGAAGTCATAAGACGATTTCACACCTCAAAAATCGAAAACCACTAAATGTACATAAAAATTATAAATACCTACAATATAATAATTATATAATATACCTATACTCGAATTAATATATCTACTAAACATACCAACATACTTAAATAATTGGTACAATCAGATAATAGGAAACCAAATTAGTGCTGTGATAATACTGCTGCCGACTGGCCTGTTGGTGTAGTGGTTAGTAGCCCTGACTGCTATGCCGGAGGTCGTGGGTTCGATTCCCACCCAGGACAAATGTTTGTGTGATGAGCACGATCATTTGTTCTGTGTCTGGGTGTAATTTAACTATAATATGTATGTATTTAGAAATATATAAGTATGTTTATCAGTTGTCTAGTACTCATAACACAAGCTCTGCTTAGCTTGGGACTAGACGGCGTTGTGTGATAGTTGTGAAATTATATAATTATAATTTATTATAACTTGTCACGAATGTGCTCGTGAACTTTAACTTTGAAGGTTTAGGTTCTTTGAAGGACATTCTTCTTAGAGTGTGAATTTTGTTCAAAGCTCATCGAAAATGTTTGGTGCATTGTACCACTTGATTGGTGTTAGATTCAATGTCCACCATTGGACTTCCAGACGTACGACGATGCGCCACCAGTGTGTGGTGGACATCCCATCAGTACGTAAAAAATGTTTTTTGAACACGTTGGAATTCTTTCGGAGTCTGTGTTTTTTTCGGGATAATTCTTAGTCAAGGGTGAAAAGGTTATTTTTAAGTCAAGCGTGCTTCATATGTCGTCATCGCTTACCGTCAGGTGAGATAGTGGTCAAACGCGAGCCTATCAATATTACAAAAATAAAATTAGTTAACAAATTAGAATAGATTAGAGATTTTCTTTTTTTTTCTTTAAAACCTAATATGTTTATGGGGCATGCAGTTCTAACCGTAAAAAAATGTTAAACTAACCTTAGAGTATGGTAAATAAGTACTTAAAAAATTATGGTGGAAACAATTGTTGGTTGGCCAGTAAAGGAAAAATAAAATATAGTCAAATCAAACGAGAACCTATCAATAATAAAAAAAATACTTGAACAATACAAAAAGATTAGACGTGTGTAACACGTGGCGTTCAGTTGTTTCAGGGTACTGAACTACTTATCAAGAAAACGAGAGATTTTTTATATTACAGTATTTTTTTCCATTTTACGTTAAATCTGGTGCCTCACTCGAACGCTATGGTGGTGATGCTAGTTCGTGCACTCAAGATAATACATGCAGCTCTATGTCGTGTAGCTCGCCTAGCCAGTGTTGCTCACACAGTCAACCATAGATTTTACGTTCAGTACCCTGAAACAACTGAATGTTTCAGGGTACTGAACTACTTATCAAGAAAACGAGAGATTTTTTATATTACAGTATTTTTTTCCATTTTACGTTAAATCTGGTGCCTCACTCGAACGCTATGGTAGTGATGCTAGTTCGTGCACTCAAGGTAATACATGCAGCTCTATGTCGTGTAGCTCGCCTAGCCAGTATTGCTCACACAGTCAACCATAGATTTTACGTTAAGGCTGGTGCCTCACTGGGACGCTATGAAAGTGCTGCCAATTCACGCAGTCAAGAAAATGCAAGCAGCTCTATGATGTATACCTCATCTGGCCACTGTTGGTCACGCGGTCACACATAATTTTTTTTGACGTCATGACCTGGATACGCCATCATAGCGTCCCAGTGAGACACGGCTCTTAGATTGTTTTTGAAGTTTTTAGTCACAGATAGAGATACCTATTAATATCAGGGCGATATGAAGTCACAGTGTGATTGACTATACGTCGGGGCCTACTAGGGCACGATATCTATCAGGGCTGCAGGATTATTCGAAAAAGTAATCGCGGCCCTGAAAAGCAAAGGGCATCTGAAAGAATACGTGTAGATTTTTATAAGTAAAAGTCTGATACTCCATCGCATCACCCATGGCGAGAGAACTTATTTGACGATTTCTCACACCAAAAAAAAATAAAAATAATATCAATCACAAAAATAAACCTTGTTGATTTTTCCAGAACTTGTATTATTTATGAATATCTAAATTACCTATATTATAAGTTTTGTCACGATGTATGAAGTTGGTTTTAGCAGCCTGTATCAGCTTCAAGTTATCTGCCTCATGCATTATATTGATCTTTCAACTCAACACGTTATTTCTACATGTGAGTAACATCGATACAAGAATCGTACAAAATTGTGGTGCAATTAAAATTAAATGATAAGTCGGTTTAGTTATACAAACCGGATGATGAACATCTTCTTGAAGTGTGTTATTCATTTAACAATTGCTACATTTAGAAATAACTAACTATAATAATAATGTAAATCTACCAAAACTAAGCGTTGGAAGCTCCTCCCACAAGATGGACTGGATCTGGTGAAGGTCGCGGGAATCCAAAGGATGCGAGACGCACAGGACTGGTCATTATGGCGACATTTGGCTAGCATTACTGCTTCGCAGAAGAAGGCGACCGCCTGCCACTTCTCCTCACTTCGGACCATGGCCTGTACCAAGGCCCGGCGCGAGAGATCGCTGCCTCCGATCACCCCCAGGAGGACACGGTGGTGCTCTGCCCAAGCGGGGCACACCTCTATCGTGTGCTCCACCGTGTCCTCCGGGCGGTCCACACAATGGCGGCACCCGGGCGTCTCTTCTGAACTTACCATGTCCGGTGAGGACCTGCATCATGCGGTAGGTACGGACGCCGTGAGGTCTTTCTAGCCACTCCTCAAAGAGGGGACTTATTGCCATAATTATGGAGTGCCCAGCACTGGGTTGCTACAGTCGCTGTCGCCATTCCACCATCAGATCCCGCCGGAAGTCTTTCCGCCATGCCGCATCTTGGCGCGGCAGCGGAGTTTCACCCCGGCGTTGCATCTCCATGTGCAGATCGTGCATGCGACGTACCGAATATGTGCGTGCGCGTATGTGCGTGCGGAAGTACCGAATGAGATAACGCCTGAAATGTGCCAGTGCATTCGGTAATTCCGTGATTTACTCAAATATTTTTTGTTTCAGGAAATACGTGTTTTTTTTTAAACACTTAAAAGTTTTTAAAAAAAGTTGTCGTCATTTAGAATCTTGATTAAATTGTTTTTTTTTTGAGTAAATTATGAAGTGTCAAAGTTCATGCAAAATAGCAGATTTTCAGAGGTTTTTACTGAATTAGTTTTACACAAATTTACAAATTGACTTCAATAGAAGCCTAGATAATATCCACAAGATACTATGTTTCTAAAATATCTAATGAAAAATGTGTAGTAATCGCGTAAGAGCGATTGTATGAAAACAAGTGAAAATGTATGTCGAGTTGGATGCCCTTAATGAATACCACCGATGCTACAGCTAACGTATCCAGCCACTGGGACTAAACAATTGAAGAAGTTCACCATCAATTCTAAAAAAAGAAGAAGACCACTATATCTATTATCATCATCATCATCTTTTTAGCCGAAAGACGTCCTCTGTTGGATATAGGCCTCCCGGCGACCGGTCCTGTGCATCTCGTATCCATCGGATTCTCGCAACCCTCACCAGGTCGTCGATCCACCTTGTTGGAGGTCTTCTAACGCTGCGTTTTTCGGTACGTGGACGCCACTCCAGAACCTTTCAGCCCCATCAACTATCTGTTGTGCGAGTAATGGTAAACATATTAATTTTTAATATCCCATTCATGCAGGTCTCAAAACGAATATAGGTTACATTCAATTACTTCAGATAGTTACAAAAACAGATAGTAACAAAACCAAAATAATAATAAACAATTTAAATATTTATAATTATTTTATCATTAAAGTAAAGCATACTTGCTTAATTGTCTGCCGCATGGGCACCTTATCAGTGACACGCGACCCAGTGACTTGGCACGCGTGGCTTAAACCGGTTTGAAACCAATTGCTGATGACTTCTCACCTAAATATCGTTGTCAGTCCGGAGATGAGTGATTTGAGTGATCAAAGTAATTATGTAAGGTGACTCTTTTGCGTACTAATGACTAAATATCTGTTTGCCTGATATTCTTAAACATTTTGCTGTAGTTTATTTTAGAAACTAGAAAGATACGCGTGGTTAAAGTCTGATTTTTTTAAGCAAAATGACATAGCCACTGTTTATATAGACAAAATAGATACCTATAGGTAAGTTTATTAAAAAAAAAACTAGGCGAGTGCGAGTCGGACTCACGCACTGAGGATTCCGTATAAACTTACCTATGAAAACAGTTTAATTCCCGAATTGAGTTACGAAGATTTTTCCAAATCGCAAAAATAGTTTGTTTTCGTGGCGTAATATCAAATTTTCTGTTTTCAGATTTTCCCCTATACTTGTGCTATGATATGTTACTTTGGAACCCTAAAATTAAACCTTTTTTTAATCAACAAATGATTTCTCTCGCTTTATGGCGACGCGAGAGGGCATGTCAAACTTTTACTGACTGAAACCCATCTATGTTCCTTCATTTGCCCTTTGCGTCCTAGGGCCACGTTAACTTTTTCGTCCGCAGTTCTATCGGGCACCGGCCCCACTAGGCCACTTTAGTTTTGCTGACATCTCTTTGAGGCACGCATAAAACGCTACGCGCCGTCAACTCGAGCTTGGTCCTTAACCGACTGCCTGATGGGGAGCTACGTATTGCTCGTCGTTCACAAGCCTACGGTGAGGAGAATCTCACTGTAAATTAATTAATTGTACTTAGCCCTGAAAAAAATCTACTTTACTCTCAAAAAATTATCGTGAAAACTAATCTTGCGATAACAATACCAGTAAAATTCCATGTCTCCATTTCAAATAATAGTCTTGTCAATAAGTTAGAAAACGTTTTTTTTTTCTCTCTTCTCCATTTCATGATAATTTAGCAATATCTTTTCAGGATCATTATTGTATTCTTTGTCCAACATAACATTAACGACCTGTTATGAAAATAATGAAAGTCAGTATGACGATTATAAAAAATACTGAAGTTTAAATTAAAAACATAAAACTCGCAAAGAAACGAAGCTTCTAAATCAACTGTTTTATGGTACATTTTAATAGCGTAAGATGAGACCTGAGATATAGTAATTTAAATAAAATGAAGACTGGTAATACAGAAGGTAATCGCAACATTAGATTTGATTCTGTAAGACTACGTAAATGTTCGAAAGAAAGCAAAGAGCATCTATAGAAATCTTCGCCAGAATTTCGATCCCGATTTCCAGCCGCCGTAGGCGCAGGCTTGCGGACTGCGTGCAATGGGTAGCAAGCCGTCCGGTCGTCCGGAAATCATCCGGACCAAGCCCAAGTCGTCGACGGCGCGTAGTGTTCCACGTGCACCTTAAGGAGACGTCAGCAAATCGTAGGGGCCCACCCAGAGCGAAAGAAGTTATCAGATGTCCATTTTGATGTCGAATCTTAACTAAAAAAAAAAAAGTTTTTATAAAGTAATTGTTTTATTAGGCCTGCGTTTTTCACATGTTTTTTTGAATTCATTGAAAGAGCTTTTTGTTGTATTTAGGCAAGGAAACATATTATATACCAACTCTTATTTTGTGGTGGGAAATCAATAAATAAACTTTTCTACTTTGGTTGGATCGAATGTCAGATTTTTATACTCACTTGTGTTACTTCAGTATCCACTTGCGTTCCAAGGCTACGGTTCCTCTTTTCCAACACTCTTGGAACCCTTTCAGATAGGGACTAACTCTGAAATGATAATATATAAAACACTTTATTACACTTAATATATAAAACAGGAGATTAACATAATATAATGAATGTATTCCCCAAAGTCGTATAACTTTAGATAATCCCACACCCACTTAATATTATATGAAAAAACCCCCTTTACGCAATGTTTACAACACTGCATTGAAAAATAATGCTTCAATTTTAATATTTTTTTATAGAAACTCCTCACGACAATGAACGTCGAGGGTCGTTTTAAATTCATTGTTCCACCTAACCTGTTATGATTCTAAATAAAAGCAATTTATTGTATTATATTATAAATAGGAAATATTGCATAAGTTCGAAGAATCAGGTTCTGAAAATAATTCTTTGACGTCATTACTAGGGCTGCGGGGCCATTTGAAAGAATTACCGTGGTCTTGGAACGCAAAAAGTAATTGAAAGAAAAATTATCTAGTGAATTAACCACTTCAAAAACAATGAGCTGGTAATACCAGTTTGAAAATGTCGTACATCCTATAACATAGCATAATCAGCCTTTTAATGTTCCCACTGCTGGGACTCAGGCCTCCTCTCTAGGAAAGGGAATGGGCCGTAATCCACCACGCGGGCCCAGTGTGTGTTGGTGGATGTCACATGTCTTCGAATTTTTGGTTCTAGGCCATGCCAGTTTCCTCACGATGTTTTCCTTCACTGTTTTGAGAGCAGTGGTGATGAAATAAATTACACAAATGCGCCAGGCTGGGTTTGAAACCCGACTCGTAAGTCGGGGCCGTTACCACTCGGCCACCACTGCTCTTGCCACTGCTCCACCTCTGCTACAACTTGTACATCCTAATAAAATTGAAACCATTGTCTACTTGCATTTCATGCTGTTCAAGCGTTGTTGTTTATCTAACATCCTAACAACATATAAGTATACAGACATTTATATTACAACCATGGCAGTGGAAATTTGTCCCAAGCGAAAATTCTCCTGGGTTAAAAAATATAATTTGTGCTCTGTGGGAAATCGTCTAATGACATCTTCCACCCTTGGGCGGACTGGGAGGGCCTGAAAGACTTTTACTGACTAAAACCCACTCATTTGTTCCTTTTCCGCCTTGCGTTCCAGGGTCCCGGGGTTCATTTTCACTTAACCCATGGCCCCAGTTAGACTTCGATCTTGCTGAGCCCCTACGATTAGCGAACATCTCCTTGAGGCGCACGTGGAACACTATGAACCGTCGACGACTTGGGCTTGGCCGGACCGTTTCCGAAACATTTTTTTTTTTTAATTTAAACTTAACAAGACCTATTCTAATAAGCCCTTAAAGTATTACTAAAACTAGGGGTGTATAAAACAAAAAGGTCGTTTACCTCTGTTTGTTTCTCTACTAACTCCCTCTTTTCGCAACGGATTTTGTCATGATTTACGCAAATAGAAAAAAAATCTTAGATGAGAAGGCTTTATTAAAATAATTTGTACCTATGCAAAGCCGGGGCGGATCGCTAGTGTATAATATAGTAGAATAGGATCTATTTCTGTACTATAATCTTTCCACTGTAATTTTACTTTTTATCGTTTATTTGAACTGCACCGTTTATTTCATTGTCAATGATTTTTGTATAGTTTTTGTCAACCTTGCTGTGGTTAGTACAACAAAAGACTTTTTTCTGGGTTTATTGAATTAAAGTTTATATTTTCTTTGTTGGTCTCATTGAAGGAAGTAAAAAGGAGATTTTATAGATGTTTTGAACTGTAAAAATATTATAGTCAATATTAACAATTACGAATATAAAAAGGGCATTAACATTTCTAGAAAAAAAATACTTAGGTATGTTTTAGTAAGAAATGACCAGGTGTTACAAAAATAAAAAGGATATAAAAATGATAGAAGTCAATAACGAATATTTTTTTCTAAAATTATCTTTGTTCTTTTTGACAATCATTTTCTCTAGTAAGATAAATCTGTGGCTACTTGTTATCAAGCAAACTCAATAATCAATATAGCCCATGCTAAGCGGAATATACCCGTGGTATAAGAAACAAATGTCTAGCGAAGGACAGAGAATCAATTGATGATGAACAATATGGGACTAGCAATCTTAAAACATTTCCCAACGATAATAATACAGTCTGTTACAGCTATCAGCTTTACCGACTAATTCTTAGGATCTCTTTGAGACTTATTTTTAGCCTTTCCTGTCTCAACATCCTCTCTCAATTTTAAGCTAAATTCCGTTACTTTTACTGAAAAAATATGTTTAAATTACCGTAAGTAACAACATGACTAGTCCACCAATTTAAACAATATTCTATTTTTAGAACAAAGCAATCGAAAATTCATTCACTTTTTTCTACTTTAAATTGAAGCTTGCGTGAAGCGGGGTAAAAACTAGCTATATATAGAAATATAGTTAGATTTACAAATAAATAAATATAGTTAGGTACTGTTTATTTATATACAAAAGACTATATATATCGGGGTTCAAGACAGTTCGTTATCAGTGTGTGTTTGAGCTTGAGTTAAGTAACTCGTTAGCTTCAGTGTTATCACTCAAGATGATTGAGACTATCGTACCAGCGTTCGCTGAGCTGAGTGAGTTTGCGAGTATGGGGGTAAGTTCTTCTTCTTCATTGTTTCTGTTTTTGCCACTCGATCGAGAAACTCATGATTCTGTTGTCCTTATTCTCTCCCAACTTTATTCTTCTTTAATGCTTGTCCGTTATTGATTTCTTAAAAATCATCTCCTTTCTAAAAGTATTATCATTTACGTCTAAAAGTTCATCCATGTTTTTTTTTTGTCTTCTTACACGTATAGCCATTCAGATTCATCGAGAAAACTGTACTCCTTATACGGATTTCTTCTAATCCGTCGTTTACAAGCTTTCTTGTATAATTTTAAGTGACATATCGATGTGATATCCACTCTTTTAATACGTCTTTTGTAACAAATTCTGATATCAATACATTCAGTAAATACTAAGCGAACGCCGGCGTTCGCTCGCTCGTAGTCTTTCTATTGTCTCTCTAATTACGGTATTAAACTGGTTAATTTCAGAGAATAGAATGTACAAAAATCATATTTACGGAAGAAATACTCTCTACATTTCACACCACTTTAAAAAAGGCCTCTTTCTTACATATCAAATTTAATCAAAAAATGGAAAAAAAAAACTTTCAAAAAGTTGGCGACAAAGTGATCGCTCAGAGCGTTTCATGTTTTGTCACTTATATGACACAAAATTCAAAAGCATAAAATTGCATAAATTCACTTTTAAACATTTTTGGTATCTAATCCAACCGGGGATTTGCTGATTTCTTATTTTTTATAAATGTACAGATTTCACTGATGTTTAGAATTAAATAAAGATCATCAACATCCTCCTGCCCTTGTCCTATTTTACTTGGAGTCGATGCAACTCATTTTCTTCTTTTATTCTATCCTATCCACGGTCACGCTATCACTGATTCTCTTTACTTTCATATTAACCCACATATTAAAAAATTAACCAAAATATTAATCCAACAGGCTGGTGGACAAGTAGTCTTTGCAACAGACGATTTCTTCGCAACATGCGAGAACATGATAGCCGACTCCGAGCCAATATTCATTGAAGATAAGTACACGGAGTTCGGCAAGTGGATGGATGGGTGGGAGACCCGTAGGAAGAGGATAGCTGGCCATGATTGGTGTATATTGAAACTGGCCACCAAATGTGTTATCCGAGGTTTGTATTATAATATACGTACCTGTATACTGACAAGTTCGAAATTGTTATAATTTTTTTTACAAAAATGGCCAGGCAAAAAATAAATAATAATTATACTTAGTAAACCAGGCGAGCCCTGGTCGGTAATGTGACCCGTGAGATACATTGACGAATGGCATAAACGACTAAATCCATTTCGAGAATCTTAAATCGCGAGTAAAACCTAGTAAATACAACACATACTAATGAAAATAACAAAAAGATATAATAATTGAATAAATGGAGGTCAATAATCCAATTATAATTATAAGTTTGAGGTAATGTTTGTTGTTTCAAGATAACATTAATATGTAATAAACACTGACCTATAAAAATCATTAGTTTGATAACAATAAAACCTTTTATGGCCAGTCTAAAAAATTGTTTACACAAGAAAGAGAGCTAAAAACTCATTATGAACTATCAATGAAATGTAAGAAATCGTTTTTAGCGAGATTTCTTCGAAAGAAGTTCAATTGCTGTTTAAATTATTACTTGCACTAGGAATTAGTGGGTTCTGTAATGTAAAATTGGTGTAAGTATCTTAAGTATCTACACTTCTGGATAATATTATGTACCTGATCATAGAAACCGGCACGATATCGATAAAATATTTAGACCTGAGAATTTTATTGAAGTATTGACAACTTCAATGAAGCTTGTTGGAAAGATTGGCATTGATTGCTACCAAAAACTGCAAAAATGTTAGAATGTATTATCCGCATTATAATGCAAAATATAGTTCCAGTATTATGCATCAAAACTAAATATTTTCTAAATTTGATACTGGTTAAATGCACAAACTGGAAAGTCAAGAGAAAAAAAAGTAAGACTATTTATACAAAGTGACGTCTCTATTAGCAAAAACTAATGTCGAAAGTCCAAAATGTGTGTTATTTGACATACACTACCAAATTTAGGTCAGTCCAATAAAACGCGAACCCGATAAAATGCGTATTTATTTATTTAATTATTTATGTATATACAATAATAAAACAAACAGAAGAATAGTACAAAGGTTATTTAAATTCTAATTTAGAAAAAAAGTAAAAATAAATAATATAAAATATAAAAAAATAATAAATATATAATTCATATTATAAATGTTCATTTTTTTTTTATTTATATTATAATTTTATTTATACGGTGCGGTTCTGGTTGTATTAAATTCTTGACTATATTTTTATGTTTTGTTTCAGGTCTATTGGTCGACACGGCATTTTTCACCGGAAACTATGCGCCGAAGTATTCGATACAAGCAGCGTGCTTGACTCCTGAAGGTTTGTTATTTTTAATCAGATATTTTATAAAAGTTGTAACTACTTTTTTTTTGGCGTGAGAAATTATCACTTCTTGCTCTCTAGGGTGGAGCAGGAGAGCGCGTCAAACATTTACTGACTATATTATAATATTCCACAACTTTCACACAACGCCATCTAGTCCCAAACTAAGCAGAGCTTGTGTTATGAGTACTAGACAACTGGTAAACATACTTATATATTACTAAATCTGCCTGTGTATATTTCTACTGAAGATAGGTAAATTCATATGATTTTCTTTTGAAAGCGCTATCATATGAGGATAAAGAAACTTCAAAGGAAGAGGATAAAGTAATACATACAGATGATTACCTATACCGCATCTGATCATAAATAGAATTCAAAGAAAAAATAAAATAAATGTAATCACGTGGGAATACGTAAATAATAATATAATTTTCTATTTATGCATTTACATATTACTAAATAATAAAGTATTTTTTGAATTATATGTGCATAAAGGCAAATAATAACCATTTCTTAAATTTCAAAGGATTTAAGGGGTCACTAAAGAGTCTAGATATAAAACATAAATCTGGGTCCATAGGAAAACCTGCGACTGTAGACAAAAGACAATAGTTAGCCTTACAATGCGAGGTTCCTCCTTAAACTGATTGTTATCCGTAAATCCTGTTTTTACAAATAACTCTTTAAATTTCATTTGCCAGAAATACACATTTTAATACACTTAACGAAAGAGGTAGGCACAAAGTATACACTTTTATATATGTACCATATATTACTACGCTGCAATGCTTTTTTTTTTGTTGTAACCACTTCTGAAAGAATGAAGGCTCAATCTTGTCCTAGCTTAGGGAGGCAGAGGTCAATTTATGTATTTGAGTATTTCGGCTTTTAGGTATGCCGTTTTCACTAAACATTTTTTCCGTCCTCTTTCGTTATTTTATTCATCACAATATTACACTATTACTGCATTATTATTATTTATTTAGCCTATACTATCCCACTGCTGGGAAAAGGCCTCTCCCAACTACTTCCAAGTAATTTTTTCTCAAGCCACCTCGAACTATCCCTTGCGGTAGGTGTCTAAGTCATCTCGCCATCTCTTCCCAGGTTGACCTCAGCGGCGTAATTATTATTATGACATATTCAGTTTCAGTGCTATACACAAAATAGTGATTTGATAAAAATACTTAAAATAAATGTAACTGACGTTTTGTATAATAAACTTCTTTGTCAGCTGTACCTAGATATCTAGTACGGCAAAGCACTTAGTTCTAACTCAATGAGGCGTGTCCTGGCAATTTGCCAATGCTATTTACCGGACACTCGTTATTTTTGCCAAAGAAAGGTCTTGGAAACTGAGACTCTTTATCCCCGGGTACCTAATCAATCATAGACCGGGGATACTGTTTCAAGTATATTACGTGGTGTTTCACTAAATCTTTGTTGAACTATTTCGTTCTTGTATTAGGTATGTCTTTCAATCCTATTTTCTCAATCATTTAACAAAGGCCCTAGAACTCTAGAAACTGTCTGCTTCTAGAGTCTAGAAACTTTATCAAATGTTTATTCTATATAAACAGACATACAATTAAATTCATGGCTTAATTTATCACACTCCATATTATTTCAAGATACGAGTAACTTGCCTAACTTGGAAGATAATTTCATACAAACTTTTATTTATTGTGCTGGATAGAAATAGATCCTAAAACACTTCCAATGTCCCTGCTATTCGTTTTTGACATTTATTGCTTAAATATTTATGTTGAAAACGAATCGTTGGACCAAATAATGAATGAAATAAGACAAACATAGACTGGAAATGGATGCAACAAGAATTTCCTTTTAAATACTTGAATTGTAACAAAACGTGTATTATGCAAGTGATCAGGAAGTTGAAACGGGAGCTTTAAATCGTATATATGTACATGTCATCGTCTTCCTGCATTTGTCTGCCTTGTCTTGCTTTTTTGCTTCCAACGCTATCACTGACTCCCTTCTCTCTTACATCACTCCTCACAAAATCCATCCATCTTTTCTTTGGCCTTCCTATCCCTTTAAAGAAAGAAAGAAAAACGTTTATTCGTACCTCACACACACAGTAAAATTAAAAACAGTAAAAAAATAAAAATATAATAATAATAATAATAACTGTATGATACAGATCATACAGTTATTATTATTAGCAAGGTCAAAAAGGCGCCTAACTCAGCATATGCTGCGATATTTAAAATCTTTTTAAACCGTTCCATCTACGTAGATGTAATATCTACTAATATACCATAACTCTTTTAGTAACATGCGATTCATCCCTCCTTTTCACATGACCATAAAAACTATTCTCATGACTGACATAATACAAAGGATACCTTTTTCAATTTTCGACTATGTGTGCATACATAAGTGCAAATGCACTAAAGTTTAGTCATCAGTGAACTAACTGACCTATTTTTTTTAACTGTAATGCAGTATCCTCTACAACTCTTAGAGACAAAAACTTTTTGCAGTTTACCGCTCATTTGCGTACTTACTATAATGTTTAGATATATCTTATGATGCCCTCGAGGCCTTATGGAGTAGCCTTGCCAAGGAATATGCCGTAAAATATCGCGTTTATTGGCCTATGGATACCTGTTACTAAGGTGGTCATTATGATGGAAAATACAGTTCAATTTATGAATTTTTCATGGTGAAAATATTAGGTGCTATTATGTCATGACGTGGTCATAAAACCAAGTAAGGCTAAGAGCTTGTTTGACTGTATTCTGTTTAAAAGAACAAAATGAGAAGGAAATTGTATGCTATAGCTAAGTAAGTCAGAATATATGAAGAGGTCACACCCATATTCTAAGAACTTCTGAAGTATACATCCTCTGCTCCACTCTACTCAGTTTCTATAACAACGAAAAAAAAAATCTCAAATCAAGGACTTAGTATCAAGTAGTAGTAGTACTACAAGTATAATAACAATGCGATTGAGTCTTAACGTAATATATTATGAGTGTGTGAAGATACTTTGAAAATATATATATTTTTTTAATTGGTATAAATCAGTCCTTGGCTGCTATCCCACCTGTTGGTAAGCAGTGATACAATCATTAATGGTGAGGCACACTAGTTTGTTAAGAGCCTATTTACTCTAGTTTTGAAGATAACTTAATTATAGTTGGACTGGAAGACCGTAGCAGGCAAATTGTTCCAGCCCTTTGATAGTATCAAAATCATGTCTTAATATAAAGTGGTCAGCTTAATTCAACAAAATTACTTTTTTTGTTACAGAAGAAGAATCGATTCCGACAAGAATCTCTAAAATGGGCACGGCATGCAGCAAATTCGACTTGAAACATATCGAACGACTTAAGTCGGAGACATGGGATGAGTTAGTGCCGGTTACAGCCCTAAGGGCCGGCTATGAGGAGACCAGGCTCAATTTCCAAAAGGTAATTTTCTAGAGATATTTTTTTTTCTCGTTATGGGTCGAAGAATCTTTTTAACTGTTTGCACTAATTTAATCACAATGTAAACATCGGAATTCAAAATGTTCCAATCATTATCGAAATGCAGATTATTAGCCATGGTACTGCAAATCGCGGTTTACGTGTACCATTCCTGTAAAATCATATTCCTCTAAACTCGAGCTTAAAATGATTTATTTGAATGGATAATATATTTCCGCTAGTATAAATAAACTATGAATTAAGCATGATAACTAAAAAATAAATTAGTAATTTTATTACAATTTTAATTTTCTTTGAAACGTCTTCACCAAAATCCTTATTTTATCAGAGTAAATTGCGCGCAAAATTTGTCTAGATACAATAAATGGCACAGCAAATATGATTGACTCCTTGACTCCTTTAGACCAATACCAATTTATATAAATCCCCAATAAATATTGCATTGCTTTCAAATTGCAATTTTTCAGAAATCGCACTTCGTCTAAATTGGGTTTCTGAAAATAAGACGGATGGACTTGTATCTGTACTGCAAGAACTTTTAAAATAAATCCGATTGGACGTTGAAAACTCATTACGTAGTATATTGAGGAAAAGAAACGGATAACTATATTTATGTAGCCTAAAGAAATAAAACGTAATGCAATTTCAACAGTACTCAAAATGAACTAAAGTGTCGTCTCACAGGAGAAAAAAAATAAAAATAAGTATAAAAGTAAAAACCAACTCCAAAAAAAAGCACTGAAAAATATGTAACAAAAAAATATATTTCTGTGCGTCCTGTGAAAACTGATACATCTCGGAAATGTCAACTTTTCAATATAGTAGTTTTTGTGTGTAAAAAATTATAAAATTTGTTAGGATAATTTATTTTACGAAAATAGTGACACAATTGTATTAGTGTCGTATTGTTTACAACCTATTAAGTTCCTGCTCAAAAGGCGTTAATACAGGAAGAGATATTTAAAAAAAGCTATTTGTTGTATCAAAACACACCAAATGAATGATCGTGTATAATGATTCTAAATGAGTTGTATCGCTTTACACTTTGTGTGAAGCTTTGGTGAAAGGTGATATTGTTGCATTGTCAGGTAGTTTTATACGAAACTAAATCAACTCCTGTTCAAAGCTGTCAAACAAACGAGTAATATTTTTCAGTCGGCAGAAGCACTGTAAACACAAAACTCGTAAAATTTGTTGTTTTTGTTATTTATATCATTTTACACGAGAATAACGGTCGTGTTATTATGTGTTTTTTGATATAAGTTGACTTATATCTCAACTCAATTTTGTGTAAAATGATACAAGAAACAGTTTAATGACAAAAGGCATAAAATAAAGTAAGTAATAAAAAGAAAAAAAATGCATTTACCTTTATTTATTTTTAATGATATTAAATAACACTTAATTGAAAATTAAATTATTTTAATTTAGCTCAATCTTAGTTAAACTTTAATTTTGTAATGACCATATTCAATAGGTATTAAAAAAGGAAAGAACGAAATCAACGACATAAATCAACAAAATAACTTTAACGAATAATAGGTAATTTTTCATACAGGAAATACTTAAACAAAAATCAAATTCTCGGTATTCTTTGTGTAACTATACATAAATTAAAACAAATTTCAAACTAAATTAAACTTAAACTTTCTTCAAAATTAAACTTTGGAATTCTGTAAATGAATCAACAATATCACACGTTAGTACCTATAATAACATTCATTAAAAAACTTAAACTTAAAATTATATTCGACTTCCGTATCAAATTAAACATAATTCAATATTAATTTGTAGAACTAAATAAATCAACAACTTACTCCTAAAATTAAATATTTTTCAGTCTTCATCACTAGAGATCAAATCAGGATCAATATTTCTAATATCAGCCTTAGTTTTTAAATTTTTATAATAATTATGATAGCTACTGTCAATATAGGGCAATAACGAAATTAAATCATTCTTCTTCTCGTTCGAAATGAAATTTGGTCCCTTGCAGTTTATTAAATTATTGGCAAGTACTTCTAATCCATAACTTTTACCCCTTTTTGCAAACGAGATCATATTAAAGTCATCACCTTGCAAATCCGTTTTATATTTGAGGCACGGAAACAACGTCTTGTCAAACCGTAGAAGTTTAACATCGGCCCAAACGAACTTAATGTTGTCTTCATTATATTTTTTCATTATAAAGTTTTGTTTCAAAAAATCACTAAAATCGTAAAAATTAGATTCAGCCATCTCGATAACAGTAAATTTCCCAGGTCTCCCTACCGATCGTATTAATTGAGCCCAATCTCGAGGATGATGAATATTCATAGTCGTTCTTTTTTTAGCTCTTTCTATTAGTGAATGGTCACTATCTACTTCCATTCTTGTATGACCAGGAGTCAAAAATTTGTATGTCAACCTTCTTTTTGCCAATAATTATAAAATTACCGATATAATTTGCTCTTTTTTCATATGAGCCTGTGCCAGTATTCTGTAAAAACATTTTCCAATACCTGCTTTGGGATTTTTTCCTTACATTTTGCTCTACAGTCCGGTAACTCTTTTAATTCTTTACGTTTCTTTAATTTACCAGTCTTTGTAAAATACTCTTCTCCCTTGTTTCTAGAGATATTTCGTGCAATTCTTTCACATCTTCGTTCTTTTTTAGCATCTCTCTTCTTCCTCTTACGGCCGTCCCTAGTCACGGTTTTGTTATCCCAAAATGAATAAGATGGTACCGCATCATTGCACTGATTTGGTTCTTCAGATAAGTTGTTTAACTCACCACTAATATTTTGCTCGGGTAAAGTATTGCATTCGTTATTTCCTTCTTCAGAATAACATGAATTGCGTGAATAAGTCGGTGCTATATCATTGCATAGGTTTGGTTCTTCAGGCAAGTTATTTAGATTAATATTCCTATTTTCTTCGGTTAAAGTATCGCAATTTTTATTATCTTTGCTACAGGTACTACTGCATGAACTGTCAGAAGTTGAAATTCTTATATGTGGTTTTCCTGTTAATCGCAATACAGATCCATTTATAGAATCATAAGAACTGTCACTGCTATATTCATCAGAACCAGGTATATAATCATCACTACTCGAAGAACCGAAATCACCATCAGGAGATGAACCATTATCCTCGTCGCCGCATATTTCTTTGACTGACATGTTATTTTTAGAAGGACTCTGCTCTAATAATATTTCCTTGCTATTTGACTTAATACGGTTATATTTATTATTTTGACAGAAAGAAGAAGAAGAAATGTTTTCATCCATGAAAACATCATCTTTTTCATTCTCATTATTTATGTTTAACATGTCTAACATGCGTTTTGCACGGCAAGAACGAAGCTGCAACAATGATATTTTACATTGTAGATCATCATAAAACATAATAATAACAAAGAAAAATAAGCGTTATCATAAACAAGTATTCATTACTTTATAATTATAAAATTCACAATAATAAATAGATTTCGTGTATTTTGATGTAACTGGAGTAATTATTATGTGTAAATTAATACTAGTCCTTGTTATTATGAACACGCGAAAAAATTTAGAATTTTGTGTAAAATGATACATCTAATACGTACGTTGTGCGCCATGTTGGATTGCTGTGACAGCGCGCGCGGGCACCTTGTCCAGTAGTACGTGCGGCACTGACCCCGCGCAGACGGCGATACCCCCGTAATAACGTCCCCCGCGCCCCGCGCAACACCCGCGTTCTGCAGATGTATTACTTTGCACATATTTTGGATCAAAACCGTTCTAATTTTCTCGTGATTAGTGATATAACTTTACTTGAATCACTTTACACAGACAATATTAGTTTTCTATGTTTGTGAGCAATAATACAACTTTAGTTGTACCGATGCAATGTACGAATTTACTTTGTGTCAATTGATATAACTAAACATGTATCAGGTGACACCTTATTAGAACGTAATAAATATATGTGAATAATGATATGACTTGAGATACATCTTAAAACACAATTATTTATTTCATAACTTGAATATTGTGAACGATACATGTCAATATGTATTTATTTACACAACAATATTTATCAAAACAGGCCATTTCGTCTTAGATGTACCATACGATCTCGAAAACTAATAGACGTATCAAAATGTTAATTAGACAGAAAAATAGAGAATTTTTTTCTGATGAAGGTGCTACAATAATATCACATTTGATATAAGTTGACTTATATCACTTTTCACAGGACGCACAGATTTATAGACAGAGTGATGCTTAGAGGATAGCCGTAGTCTAATGATATTTGCGTGTTAATAATACAACAAGATATGTATGAGGAAACAATGAACAAACATACGTACTATATGTATATAGATTATCAAAATTGTAACCCTCTTGTTGGCTTTGTCGTAGTCGGTCAACAAAGTTTGCTCTAACTTTAATATTCAAGCAATAATAAAAATAGATTATGAAAATTCCCTAGAACTTTGCAAATGAGAATAATATCCAACAAAAACCAAGTCTGCGTTTCTATTAAAATAAAATTCAACCGCCCAAAAATAGCCCCATAATTTCAAATAGAAAGTTTGAAACAAACTTGCGACATCCTCGCTTCTAGCACTAATTTATTACACACTAGAGTGAAATTAAAAAAATCCAGGAATAAACTCGTAGAAATTAAACACGAAAGTGTACTTAAGACTATTATTATTTCAGGTTCTGAGTGACGACGCTTGGACCCATATTCGTGTGAACATTTTCCCGGATGGAGGCATTGCACGCCTGCGGGTATTCGGAGAAGCAAGACCAGAACCACCACCGAGAAATCAAATTATAGACCTAGTGTCTTTACTGAATGGTGCGGCTTGCCAAGGTAAGGATAATAATATTGGAAGACTAAGCATTTCGCTTCGTCGTTTATACTGCGTACATCGAAGGACTGGAACAATTTGCCTGCTGCGGTCTTCCCGCCCAACTATAATTTAGGTGCCTTCATAGCTAGAGTGAATAGGCTCTCAATAAACTAGTGTGCATCACCATCAACAATTGCATCACTGCTTGCCGTCAGGTGAGATCGCAGTCTCCCAGATCAAGCACTAGTTTATATCAATAAAAATGAAAGCTAATAATCGGAGTTAAATATCTATAAGAATATATGGGAATATCATCTCGGCAACAGTTAAAATTACAAACTTACGTATTTATTTATTAATTGACAGAGGTGTATGTACTAACACTAGTTTGTAAGTTGTGTATGTCTTCACTAACAATAATGGATTGTATGATCTGAGAGATAAATTATTATTATTACTGAAATATAGGAAAATATGACGTATTTTTGACAAATTAAGACTGAATAATTTAGAATGCAATATTGCCCCTCTGAGTTTCTTACAAAAGTAACGTGCCAAATCATGCATAATTAAACCATATAGCTTCTTGTATGTAACGTTATTCAACTGTTCTATTTTATTTTCGCTGTGAATCCAAATTAATTACACACTTTTTTTATTTTAATTGATATAAACCAGTGCTTGACTGCGATCCGCACTAGTATACTGTGAGGCACACTAGTTTATTAAGAACCTATTCACTCTAGCCTTGAAGGCACCTAAATTATAGTTGGACGGGAAGACTGCAGCAGGCAAATTGTTCCAGTCTTATGATGTATGCTGAAGTGTGTGATAGAATTTAAAATTGTGGTCTCATAAATTAACCAACACATTATCCTTTTTCATAGGTTTTTCAAATGCCCATTACGGACATCCCAAGAACGTAATTAAGCCTTCAAGAGGTATATGTATGTCAGACGGTTGGGAAACGGCCAGAAGATTGGACAGACCCAATGTTATTGAAGCCAATGACGATGGAACAATGAAAAGCACAGGTAAATAGATACTTAATCAAATATACTTTTCTAAACCAGTTGACAGAATTCGACAAAACAATTGCATATAATTCGGCAAAACAATTGCATATATATTCATAACCAATATTGCAAATGTCAATTTCTAAATTCCCGAAAATAGCCATTTGATCAACATTTCAACCATTGTTTCTGACGTTTATTTCGATACAAACCTATCAATAAAATTGGTTAATAATGTTTGGCCTTCCTAGAATCAATATTAATAAATTATATTTAATGTAGCCAGAACTTTTCAACTATTCAATTTAAAATCAATGTTATATTATTTCACAAAGGTCACGAATGGGCAGTCTTCAAATTGGGCTTCCCAGGAAACATTAAGCAAATTTGTGTGGACACTAACCACTTTAAAGGCAATTATCCTGACTCCGTCAAGATTGAGGGGGCGTACTTGGGGCACGATTCGTACCCGGAGACAGATGCCAACTGGTGTAATATTTTGAAGCCTAGCAAGGTAAGAAAGTTTTTTTTTTCGTTTATATTTTACCGAGTATTTTTTATTGGTCGTCTCATTACCAACTTGAACTTAAATGTTTGGTCTTACATGTAAAAATTTTCTTTTCCCTATTTATTCCTTTCTAATACCAAAAACGAATACAACTTGTATTTGTTGGAAATCATATTTATTTTTCATTCCAAATGAATACCAACAATTTGTATTCTATACATTTTTTTTTTAATAAAGTCATACATAGCTTTTTTACTGATTGTACCATATATCTTTGGTTTTTTAGTTTGAGTTTTAAATATGAATCGAATACGAGAACAAATACCAGTGGTATTACTTGTTGGTATTAAAATAGAACAATTTTTTTCCTAATATTTTCTTTTTTCAAAACCAAAATAACTTTCCAATTCTAACCCTTCAACCTCAGCGGTTCCCATTTCCTAAACATTACTCTTCATTAGCAAGGGTAAATAAATCGGAAACCGCCGTTGAGTTACAAAATCCAATTTATTAAAGCCTCCATTCAATTACAGCTATCAGCCCATAATGAGCACTGGTTCGACTGTGATTCGGGTGTCATCACACACATTAGAGTAACGATGGCGCCAGACGGCGGTTTCAGCAGAATTAGGGCGTTGGGATACGTCGACTCGCAAATTATTTGAGACTTTAGATATCATGAAGCAACTCTGCAGTAACTATGCATAAGCGTTTTTTTTTAAGTTATTAAGGGCGTTTTTGTTTGTATCTTCTTATATTGTAACTTTTATAAGTTCAAAACGAATCCGTGTTGCTAGTGGCAGATTTTGCGAACGTGTATACCACTGTTAATAATATTCGCCGTATTGCAAAAACGGGCATGGTCTGTAACGACCCTTAAATAGAAAATGTATTCGGCACTGCTGTAAGCGACTGTACAATGATGCGGAAGCCAACAGAGCAGTTGTAAGCGCCATTGTACAGTTGCGCACAGCTGTAGTTGGTGCATAGGTTCTTATCATAGATACTGGTTTAGATGCAGTCTTGCGCCACGTAATATCACTGAAGCGCAGTGAGGCAGAAAATTGTTTGAATAGCCTCATATTTTATTCTATCCTGTTATATAAGTAATTTAAGCTTCTTAAAAATGTATTTGATTTAAATTTTTATTTTCTTTTGCACTATCTGCAAAGTATTAAGTGGTGTTTTGTATTGCCGTCCTGTATTATTTAGTTTTAAGATTCTGCCTAATAGATTTTAGTGAGCTTTATATTTTTATGATGTAATGTCTACGAGGAATGAATACTTTGTGATTTAAATTTTTCATTCCGGAAAATGTTTTCTTTTTTGTGAGGAATCTTAAACATCTAAAAGTTTATTTACATAAATATTACTTGATGTAGTACCTGAAGGTAATTTACCAAAGATGATTCCTATTGTTAACATAAATATAAAGTGTCTTTGTATTACTTAAAATAACTTGAGTTTGTAAGTGACTAAAATAACTTAGTTCTTGAATACTTTGAAAGAGATACACGAACTTCTTGCTACATATTATGTATTACTAAAGGGAATTACTGTACTAAATTGTGAGACACGTTTTTTTTGTCACATGAATATTCGATTTTACTAAGTATGTAAAATAATAATAACTTTGTGACTTTCAAATATTCAATATCTATGTTGTCAAGTATTACTAATAAAATAATGACGATTATAGAACTGTGTTTTCGTGTGACTTTACTTGTCATCCCTTATTTTTTTATGACAAAACATGCGATCAAATTGTAAATTAAATACTCAATTACAAAAAACAAACAAAAATTTTAAAAAGATGGAAATGGATAACTGTTTTCTTAAATTTTTAAATGATATGATATAAACTAGTGCTTGACTGCGAACCCACCTGATGGTAAGCAGTGATGCAATCGTTTATGGTAAATCGCACTAGTTTATCAAACCACGGGTAGTGTGAAAGCGAAGCACGGGGCCATGGAATGCAGGCAAAGAAGGAACAGGAGTGGGTTTTTAGTCAATAAAAGTCTGACACTATCTCCCGCCCCGCCCAAGAGCGAGATTTATCATTAGAAGATTTTTCCACCTAAAAAAAACTAGTTTATTAAAGATAACTGTTATTCATTGCTTTCAAATTTTTATTGTAAGTTAAACTGGTATCGTAAGAGAGTGTTTTTAAAACATCTTCTAATAGAAATCTTTAAAAAATTTAAACAACCATGACAATCATCCAATCAGAATTCAATCACAAACATATTCGAAATAAAACCATTTTCGTATTCTTTCGATATCATCGAAATTAACATCAAATAAAAACGTCTAAACTTCATCACCAAAAAGAAAGCTCAGTAAAACAAACATCGCATCTCCTAAAGCCCGCTAAAATACCACACTAAATAAACGAGAAAAAAAACCTCACAAGTGTAAAATGGACATATAGATGCCAATATTCCTCGCAGACAATTTCATGGAGATCGAATGTATGTAAGTCGAGCCCTAACTTTATATTGCCACTATAAAATGGCAATATATTTGAGAGGCGTTTAAAATAACAAAATATCTTCGACAATCCCTAGTGGACTTTTAACCAGAGTTTGGCAATCTCCCGAACAATTTCCGGCTTGAAACTTTGTGGCTCACGTGAATCTGTAAGTCGCAACTTGTGGTTAGGCTTACGGGGATAGGGAACGGTTATGCTGAAAGTGAAACTTCAACAAGCCCTAGGGCACAGGCTTGAGGTGGTGTGAAGTTCAGAGTGTTCAGGGTTCAAAACTAACACAGTTTGCTCTAGGAGCCACGTTTTCATCAAGTTACCACAATACATGAGTAAACACTAGTAACAAAAAAGGAAAGGATGGGTATTTTTTCTTTTCTAATAATATAAACTAATGCTTGACTGCGATTCCACCTGATGGAATCGCAGTCAAGCAAATTTATGACATCATTTTCAATATGACTATGAAAATACTACGTGTTGAAATGATTTATTTTCTTAATCTATGGGGAACTGAGTAATTAAGCTTTTCGAAATATAACACAAAGTGCATTACAAGCTTAAATTGGAATGGGCACACCATATTTATGGCGGTAAGTCCCTTCTTTGAGGAGTGGTTGGAAATACAACACGTCGTCCTTGCCTTCAGTATGACGCAGGTTCTCACCGGACATGGTAATTTCGGAAGGTTCCTCTACCGGGAGCCACCATTGTGTGAACCGCCCGGAGGACACGGTGGAGCATATGGTAGAGGTGTGCCCCGCCTGGGCAGAGCACCGCCGTGTCCTCGTGGGGGCGATCGACGGCAGCGATCTCTCGCGCCGAGCCTTAGCCGTACAGGCCATGGTCTGGAGGGAGGAGGAGTGACAGACAATCACCTGCTTCTGCGAAGCAGTAATGCTAGCAAAGGAGGAGGCTGCACGTGCACGTGCAAGGCAATGGCCCTCGCACCCCAGCCGCTAAGATTCCGATCCCGATTTCCAGCTACCGTAGGCGCAGGCTTGCGAACGGTGAGCAATGGGTAGCTCGCCGTCCGATGTCCGGTAACTGTCCGGACCGAGCCCAAGTCATCGACGGCACGTAGTGTTCCACACGTGCCTCAAGGAGATGTCAGCAACCAAAGGGGCCCAGCAGGGTCGAAGCCTACAGGCCCCTGTAGGCATGGGTGATGCGAAAGAGATCCCCGAGGCCCTGGAACAATGGCAAAGAAGGGACAGGAGTAGGTTTTTAGTCAGTAAACGTCTGACACAAGAGCGGGGGATGTCATAAGATGTTTTTTCCACCTGAAAAAAAAAGCTTAAATTGGAAAAAGCGTATTGTATTAAATGGTGGTGACTTGAAAACAAAATCCCTTGCGCTGACTCCAAGTAACATGAAATAAGGGCAGACTAAATGTTATTTTATGAGTAATCACGACAAATGTTATTTTATAAGTGATCACGATTATCAAGTATTCCAAAATGACATGGATGTCTATTTTTGAAGTGAGAAATCATCTCTTATGCCTTCCGCTCTAGGGCGTGTCAGACTTTTACTGAATAAAGCCACACCTATGTTCTTTCGGTTACCTCTTGCATTCCAGGACCATGAGTATATCCTTTTCGGAACCAATCCCGCACATATAATTGATATTGTGCTTCCGAAATATGAAATGGGATTTGGAATCAATTTCTTATTGGATTAATTTCTTACATTTCGACTACGCGAATATTGTTATTACTAATAGAGAATCACTTGGGTCATTCGGTTCCCTTCAAAATGGTTGAGCTGAGTGGGGCTGATGCACGCGGCATGCTTGTGAACGGCTGCCGTCAGTTGAGCCTGGTCTAAGAGATGACCAGGCTCAACTGCCATTGACTTAATTCAATTTCAAACTTTTTTTTTTTTTTTAAATTATTATTACTTATCTACATTGTGCTCACATATAAATGCGACAAGAAATATGTAACAAAGATTTATGTAACATAAAATATGATTTAAAAGAGTGTCCATGGAGTTTCTTGCACGTTCTTCTCCATAGAGATCTACGCTTTGGAACGTGTAAGTTAGCTTCACTTTTTTTTGACTGACCGACATTCTGACAATTCTAAAGTGCCCGTAATTGGTCTATTTGAAATAAACGTTTCTGATTTCTGACTTCCAACAATGCTTAAAGTTGAAAAACGATAGTGTAAAATAATATTCGGTCAAATAGAGGATTTCCTCCTTTTTTGAAGTCAGTTCACAGATAATATTACATGGAAAAAAAATGAAAACAGGAAAAGCAATTCAAAAATAAAACAATTGAATTTCAAAAGAAACGAAACGTCACAAAAGCATGCTAAGGAAGTATATCTCACCTGCGATACATAAAAAATATTGAAATGAAAATTTTCTTGTAAAAAAATCTCATATACTGTGAAGTCTACAGTCGTTGAGTCTTTGAGTCACCTTACTTGGTAACACGAATATCTGATAGGGTAAGAGTACCGATTAACTGGTATCAAATTTTTCTTTTATTTTAGTTACTTACTCTACTTTAGTCAAATAAAATTATTTATTTATTTTATTTTACAGAAGGCTTACACATTAATAGAAAAAAATATATATAAAGACCATTATATTATCAAATCGCTAATTGCCAGCCTCCACACAGTCCAAAGCCAGATAAAAAATCGATAAAAAGAAAGTACAAACAAGTCAACAAATTGATTACCGTTAATGTATTTTCATTTTAAGTGTCTTAGACTTAATTGATTTACTTCTAGCGTCATAAAATTTCTGTAAACATGATTTCTGGAGTTTTGTTAGATGGGTGTTTAATAATATCTAGTTTTTTTTTAAGGAATTCCCTGCAGGACCTGTGTTTAAAGATATCTACAACCTAGGGGCTTAGGGTTAGGGTTCTAGGCAAGCGTGCTACATCGTCAGCCACATCATCGCTTAACATCAGTTGAAATAGTGGTTAATTGCTAACGAGATTATTTATTACCAGCGATTACTATCAGTAAACATTTCAGTTTCTTAAAAAAATATACTGTTCAGTTTCTGACAAAAAAAGCAATATTTACGGTGTTCTGCGATAATAATCACTGAATAGGTATAGCCATCAGGTCATAGATTACTTCCATTATTTTAACGAGACCTATTTGCTTGAAAACCTACACTTTCTTGACTTTTATTACAGACAAATGCCAATTATTCTCGAAACCCGATCCGATCAACGAAGCTAATTATCATCAATTATGTAGAAAGTACGACGGCCGACAACTGGGGAGTTTACCCCAATATTTTAAATGATACAGCTCATATATCAACAGGGTCAGTGAAATGTGTGAAATTGTAATTTTGTGAAGCGAAGACGTACTCTCGACCTGTGTTTTGGGGTTCCATATCTTAGAATAGAATAAAGAAAACCATTTCGGTTTGTTTTTTTTTTATTTCTTACGTCTTTTTCACTTTCTTTATTTTTAGGACATATCTGTTCAATCTACTCTTTGTTATCTATGTCCATAATTATAGAATATAATTTTTAGGTTATTATGGCTTATCAGTTATTTTGGCGTAACTGAAGAAATACAGGTTTTTTTTCTAGGTGGGAAAATCATCTTATGACAAATACCGCTCTTGGGCGGGGCAGGAGATAGTGTCAGACTTTTACTGACTAAAAACCCACTCCTGTTCCTTGTTTGCCTTCGTCCTAGGGCCACGGGTTACATTTACACGATACCCGTGGCCCCAGTAGGCTTCGACCCTGCTGGGCCCCTAAGATTTGCTGACATCTCCTTGAGGCGCGCGTGGAACAGTACGCGACGTCGACGACTTGAGCTCAGTCCGGACAGTTACCGGGCGGTCGGATGGTGAGCCACCCATTGCTCGCCGTTCACAAACCTGCGTCTTCGGTGGCTGGAAATCGGGATCGGAATCCCGGCGGCGGTTGGGGCGTAAGAACCGTTGCTTCACATAATCGACATTCTCCTTTACTAGCATTACTGCTTCGCAGAAGGTGGCGATCGCCTGCCACTCCTCCTCGCTCCGGACCATGGCTTGTACTAAGGCCCGGCGTGAGAGATCGCCGCCGCCGATCGCCCCTACGAGGACAGGGCGTTGCTCTGCCCAAGCGGAGCACACCTCCACCGTGTGCTCCACCGTATCCTCCCGGCGGTCCACACAGTGGTAGCACCCGTGAGTCGCTTCTGCACGAATGCGGTGCAGGAACTTCCCAAACTTTCCGTGTTCGGTGAGAACCTGCGTCATGCGGAAGGTGAGGAGGACGCTGTGAGGTCTTTTCACACAACTGAAGAAATACTAGGTGGGTTTTAATAAGTCAAATCTGATACTCTCTCTTGATCCACCTAGAGGTTTTTTTTTATTGGTTGGGAAAATTATCTTATGACAAATCCCGCTCTTGGGCGGAGCGCGAGATAGTGTCAGACTTTTACTGACTAAAAATCCACTCCTGTTTCTTCGTTGCCTTCGTCTCAGGGCCCCGGGTTTTGTTTTCACACTACCCATGGCCCCAGTAGGCTTCGACCCTGCTGGGCCCCTACGATTCGCTGACATCTCCTTGAGGCGCGCGTGGAACAGTACGCGCTGTCGACAACTTGGGCTCAGTCCGGACGGTTACCGGACGGTCGGACGGCGAGCCACCCATTGCTCGCCGTCCGCAAGCCCGCACCTACGGTGGCCGGAAATCGCAGAAGGAGGGGACCGCCTCCCACTCCTCCTCGCTCCGGACCATGGCCTGTACCAAGGCCCGGCGCGAGAGATCGCCGCCGCCGATCGCCCCCACGAGGACACGGCGTTGCTCTGCCCATGCGGGGCACACCTCAACCGTGTGCTCCACCATGTCCTCCGGGTGGTCCATACAGAGGCGACACCCGGGCGAGTCTTCTGCACGAATCCGGTGCAGGAACTTCCCGAACTTACCGTGGTCGGTGAGAACCTGCGTCATGCGGAAGGTGAGGACGCAGTAAGGTCTTTCCAACCACGCCTCAATGAGGGGACTTACCGCCATAATTGTGGCGTGCCCAATCCGCCAAGAGTTGGAGAAATTATTCGATGATTTCTCCCACCTTAAAAAAGGCGATAAATAAGTAAGGTCCTTTAATTTTTAAAAGATTTCATTTTGTAGGAATATCAGGTTATTCACCTATTTTCTTAACATATTTCAGTACGGAACTAAGTCTAGTAAAAAACAGTTAATAAACACCATTAAAAAAAAATCCTAAGACCACTCACACTTGGCTTGTAACGATAAATAAAAAAGCCTTCTTAGAAGCGACACGTATTTTTATTTCTATACCGGAGTTCGAGACGTGAAGCCGAGTGGAAGTAACATTTGATAATGAAAAGCTACGAGAGTGTTCGAGTGATATTACTTTTTTTACTCGATACAAAATTAAAATCGGCTATCGATTGTATGTCCTTTACGATTTGCCAGTATTTTAGGAGCCTTCTGAAGAGAGTTTATTTAATATATTGCTCCTGTCAGCGGTTTTCCAAACGTCTGAGTTGAAACACACAAGTCTAAGAGAACATATTCCTAACAAACCATTACACGAGTGTAAAAAAATTATTACTGATTGGATAAAAACTCTAAATTATGCAGACACTGAGGCCCTATTACAACAAATAAAATAAAACACGAACATACATTTTCACTCAAACACCCGCAAACTCATGCACAAACACACATACGCACACACACACACCACACACACACGCACCATCACACACAAACACACCCTCACACACACGCAAACACAGTCACGAGCATGCGTTATATCTTAATTATTAAATAAAAATATATATATATAATTGTATTTTGATGTGGAAGAACGGAGTCTCCTAATACAGGCATTGCATGCTTAAAAGGAGGCTCCAATCAACTACAAATGTAAACTATTTTGTTAAGAAATAAAGATTTAGATTTTTTGATTTTTTTTGATTCCTGGAACAAAAAGTATCCTATGACCCATTCCAGGACCAATGAACACAAATAAATTTTGAAATTGAAATTCAAAATATTTATTTCAGACACTGTAATGACACAAGTCCATATTATGTCAGTATAAACTTATAACTATGTTAGTAAAATTTAAAATTATCATTATTTTGGACTTGCATGAGCGACCACTGCCTGAAGATTCGGCTGTCCACTCTGTCCATTACCACGCCCAGCGTGTTGGTGCTCCTCTTTACCCGAGACCACAGGGACGCCGTTCTTTTGCGAAGCACCGCCTGAAAGCCATCTGTGCTGTGGTTGACGAACATGCCGGAGGAACTGCACCACCATGGAAGCCCCAACAGACCCCTGAACGCGTTGTTATACTGGGCGCGCAGAGCTCTTAACTTTTTACGAGGAAAATGATCACAAGTTAATGAGAGTGGGCAGGGTACATTGCTCACCGAAAAAATAGTCGATGGGGACGATAGGTTCTGGGGTGGCGACCACGTACCGGAAGACGCAGCGTTGGAAGGCCTCCCATCTGGTGAGAGTCGTGAGAATCCGATGTATGCGAGATGCACAGGACCGGTGATTATGGCGACACTTGGGGAGGCCTATGTCTAACAGTGGACGTCTTTCAGCTGAAATGATGATGAATAAGAGTTCCTCATATAAACAACAAACAATCAACCTCCAAAAAATATTTGTAGAGATGATTTATCTTTAGGGCTTTTGTTTGGTAATGAAAACCTTACATGCACCTACATTTTTTTTTCCAAAATAATTTGTATCTGGATTATGTGGAAGGAGAATATCACATCTTATCTCTCAACCTCATCGCCGATGACGTCGACGTATTCTCTTGTGCTTTGAATACATTCACTAGGATAGCTACATATAAAATTAGCTACGGTTTAAACAGCACTATTTAAAATAAGGAAACTACAATATCGCATTGGGTCTAGCCTGTAAGGGTATCGTAAATTTATGAAATAAAAAAATAATCTTATAAAAAAAATACTTAACCAGAATAGCAGGGCGAATCTGCTTACGTTATTGTTTTGTCAACCGTACAAAAAGTTTGTCAATGACAATTGGAATTTTCTCGAATCTGGCTTTAAAATTTCTGACATCGTAATCAACAAATATGTCAAATAAAACACCTTTGTAAAACCTTTTGGAACTACCTACATTCATGGAGCTAAAGAGTGGAATTCACTGCCGGAATCTGTGTTTTCTGGCTACAACCTAGGAAGCAAGCGTGCTGCGTGCGTGTTCTGCGTGCATCAATAAAAATAATAAAAAACTGAGTGCGAGTCGAACTCGCGCACCGAAGGTTTCGTACAAACTTACCCATGTAAATAGTTCAATTCCAGAATCGAATCTCGAAGATTTTTCGGAATCAAAAAGAAATTTTCTTGTGACGCAACTTCTACAGTTTTCAAACTTTTTCCTGTACTTGTGTTATAAGACGTTGCTTCATGCCAAATTACAGGATTCTAGGTCAACGAGAAGTACCTTACAAGTTTTTATTTCCTTGTGAGTGACAAAATGTACACCATGAACAGAAACGGCCTTATTTTTACATTACGTTGACTTAGAAATTTTATATTTTCACTGTTGCTTAGAGTAGCAGACCTGAGCATTTACTTGCTACTACGCAATCCTGAGAAAAAGGATTTTGACAGTTCATAAGGTAATCAGATAATATTTTTTTTTGTTTTTTTTTTTTACTTATGTGTGCTTAAGTTTTACTACAGTTGTTGCTAACATAGTTTTTAAAGTGGTTTTGGTAATACTAACACCCTATGGGGCTTCGGTGCCTTAAAATAAAAGATTTTTATTTTTATTATTTTATTATAAGGGTTCCGTTTTTGCCGTATTATGTACGGAGCCCTAAAAAAATTAAAAATAAATACCGGAATCCACAACATACGATTTCCATTCAAGAAATATCACCAATAGGTGTACATAAACGCACATAATATGTACCACTGTATATAGTCTCAATAACCCTTGATAAGTCGACACGTGTAAGTACATA
This sequence comes from Mythimna pallens, assembly GCA_961205895.1. Taxonomy (NCBI): domain Eukaryota; kingdom Metazoa; phylum Arthropoda; class Insecta; order Lepidoptera; family Noctuidae; genus Mythimna; species Mythimna pallens. The sequence continues at coordinate 21,671,166 of OY540828.1, read as the reverse complement.
GATACGAAGTTCTAGAGCGGCGCTCATCTGCTAATAACCGGAATTTTGTGGCGAGACTGATACGGGTAGGAACACGATCAAATTACCTCGAACTATGGTCGATATGATTACAAAATAAATATATAGCAAGTAGGTAGGATAGGATGTTTGAGATTGAAGGGCTTGTGGCATGTATCGGAGTTGCGCATATCGTGGACGAATTGTTAACAGGTCACAGAAAGGTCGTTATGTGTAGATCTTCCCTTGCCTTCTGGGCGTCTTAAATATAAAAAATAGGTAAATTTGCTTGTGACAGAGGTTTTGTCTCGTAAATGTAAAAAATAAAAAAATATATATGCTGTCATTTGGCATTCTCCTTTATTTTTTTTTAATAATATTATCCAGCAGTTTTTGGATTTATTCGTTATAAATATAATTATTATATTTTAAAAGTATTACAGTAAACGTTTATTGCAGTGGTTGAGCTTTTTCTCAATATTGGCTACGGTGGTTACATGTCAAGGGTATGATCATCTTCCTGCCCTTATTCTGTTTTATTTGGGGTCGGCGCAATTTTTTTTTTTCTGATGCCACCGATCACCCCCACGAGGACACGGCGGTGCTCTGTTCAAGCGGGGCACATCTCTACCTTGTCCTCTGGGCGGTCCACACAGTGGTGACCCCCAGGCGTTTCTTCTGCACGAATCCGGTGCAGGAACTTCCCGAATTGACCAAGTTCGATGAGAACCTGGCATTTTCGGTGAGAACTTGAAATCCTCTACATGTGATCTTCTTTCATCCATCTTTTTCACAGCCCTTAATTCTGATCCATACAATTACAGTAACAAACTAAGAAAATAATAAAGATTTTATGCAAAATCGAGGTCACCGCCCTTCCTTCAATACTGTGTCTTGACGGAAGGGCGGTGTACAAAACTAAACATCTAAATTATATTCAGAACATCTTCAGTTACATACCTACAGGTGTGACGCGTCGTGACGTACCTCTATAATTGCCACTTGCGATCCCGTGTCACACCCATGTCAAACGGCCGCCATTTGCACTGAAATATTCCCTATAAATTGGCTTTCATAATGCCATGACGACGGTTTATCAATAAAACCCTTGGGCTCTATAGAGGTATCAAACGTTTAAATTGGTTTTTTGATTTCCATGTTGCTCTGTTTGCGTAGGATTGTGAGTGGGATGTACTTAATGCAGAAAGGATTTTTTTTTTTTGTTGGAAAATATGTTTAATGATTTAATTACCTATTAATTATTGATTTATTTTATTTTTTATGTACTGTCAGGATGCGGACGCAATGTAAGGCTTTGCTTTTAGTTTTAGAATATTATTTTATATTACTAAGCACTTTCATATACATTTTTTTTTTTATAAAAGTTCCGTCCCGACATTTGTATGACGTCTTCCTATCTTATTGGTTAAACATAAATCAAACCTAAACTTTTTATCACATAAACCTTAAAAGTATTACATGCCAGTTAGTATTAAAGGATTTTTTCGTTTTCGGTGGGAAAATCATCTTATGACATCCCCCGCTCTTAGGCGGGGCGGGAGATAGTGTCTTTCGTACCAGAGCCGAGTCTTCCTTTCAGAAACAGACCCTTGGCCCAGTAGGCTTCGACCCTGCTGGGCAGTTGCTGACATCTCCTTGAGGCGCGCGTGGAACAGCACGCGCCGTTGACGACTTGGGCTTGGTCCGGACGGTTACCGGACAGTCGGACGGCGAGCCACCAATTGCTCGCCGTCCGCAAGCCCAAGCCTACGGTGGCCGGAAATCGGGATCGGAATCCCGGCGGCGGTTGGGGCGTGAGGACCGCTGCCTCACGCGATCGGCCGCCTCCTTTGCAAGCATTACTGCTTCGCAGAAGGAGGCGACCGCCTGCCACTCCTCCTTGCTCCGGACCATGGCTTGTACCAAGGCCCGGCGCGAGAGATCACCGCCGCCGATCACCCCTACGAGGACACGGCGTTGCTCTGCCCAAGCGGGGCACACCTCCATACGGTGGAGGTGTGCCCCGCTTGGGCAGAGCAACGCCGTGTCCTCCGGGCGGTCCACACAGTGGCGACACCCGGGCGTCGCTTCCGCACGAATCTGGTGCAGGAACTTCCCGAACTTACCGTGCCCGGTGAGGACTTGAGTCATGCGGAAGGTAATGACGCCGTGTAAGGTCACCACAGTACTATTAAAGGTAAGCGCAGTTTTATCACATAAAACGCTTAAACGCTTATGTATTTTATGTAAGAGAATGTTTATATGTAGGTACTAGTAATAAAAGGTTATAAAACGCTTAATTATAATTTGAAAACCATAACATCGCGAAAAGCACACGTAATTCTGTGTTCGACTGTTAAAAACGTTAAAGCAATCCGTTGAGTTGCGGCGACAATAGGGATATGTGCGAAGTTCCAAAAAAAATTTTGCTGGCATATTTTTTTACTTAAAGTAATGTAAAATATGCAAACGTATATAGATTAAATTTCTAATTAATTTTGTCTTAGGCATTACTAGTTTAAAGTTGGTGAGACGAATATTAAAAATCTGTAGCGACATCTATGGCGTCACCGATCTAATCATTCATCACGCAATGAAAGTTCTCCACGCGATTGGAACATATAAAACAGCCCGAAATTATCTATCGGGCAGTGGTCCACCAGACATAACAGCCGTTTGGTCGGAGGATCCTCCCCTTTCAACGGAGGTTTGCGGGACTTTACTCTCTGTTCCACATACCTCCGAACTGGTGACCCTCGACAAAAAACGTCAGCACAGCCTTCGTGACGTCATCATCACTTCCTCAAGCTTTCGAGCAGCGAGCCATACAGCCAGCACCGACGGCTATAAGGGTATCCCGACCACCAGCATGCCTACCTGGTCATACCTGGTCATCACCCTCCCTCATCAGCGACCTTGGCGAAGCACACTGCACCTTCGGCCAGTCACATGAAGAGCCACGAAGAACATCTCCTGGTCGATGCAAGCAGTCAAGCCACTACTCCGACTCTTAATTTACTATGTAAATATACGGCTTACCCCTTAACCCATTTAACACCGCTGTACTCAACTGTGTACAGCAGGTAACACATTTACAAAAGCTTTTTTACATGATTTACAGATCATATCAAATTGACAATAATTCTATTTCACGAATAGTTTGGTCTTAAATGTTTATGTAGATTCACGTACATACAGAAAATAAAACAACACTGACATATCGTTCTTTATAATCACGTTTGGTTCAAACTTAACATATTATAAGGACTTACTCGCATAGGGTTCGCGTGGTGAATTACGACCCATTTTCTCTCATATAGAGGAGGCCTGAGTCCTAGCCGTGGAAGCATAATAAGGATGATTTTATTGTAACCTAATACATAGTCGAATTAAAAAAATCTTGGAATGATTTGACTAAGCTAACAAAATGGTCAATAAACTATTATACCAGACAAGATTGGAAATTCTGTGACAAGCGAATAATCTGTCAGAAAAACCACTTTCTCCATAAAATTACATTTATAAAATTCATCAAAATGTTGAAATTGAATTTGCGGACGATCACATTACGAATCTTATTCATGCGTTGAAATTAAAATATATTATTGGTGGATACATTTTGGAACCTTCTCGAAAAATCCTGATATGGTTAGAATATTATTTTAATGTCCATTTTGAATTAGAAAAACACAGTCTAGCTTCATATAAAAGACTAGCTTTTGGCCTTCGCCCACTTACATAAAATATAAGCTATATTTTATGTAAATGGGCGAGAGCCACGTCACTCAGGAATAAAGTAGCTTTCTATTGGTGAAATTTGTTTTATAATCGGACCAGTACTTTCAAAGATTACCTCCTATAAACAAAAGAACATAAAAACAAATTAGTGCAGAAGTGTAACCTCGTGAGGTTCTGTGGTGGGCCCTTAAGGATTATGGTGTGCCTAAGAAGTATGTGCAGCAGTACCCAAGTCCGGTCTACTGTGAGCACCATTGTGGCTGTCAGCTTACACCAAGGGTCGGCTCTCAGCCCGTACCTCTTCCTGATGATAATGGATACTCTGACGTCGGACATTCGGGAAGAGGCTCCCTGGTGTATGCTGTTTACCGATGACATTATGCTGATTGCCGAAAGTAGCCTAGAGTTCCAGAACAGATTGAAGGTGTGGTGGCACTGACTGGAGAGTGTTGGCTTGAAATTGAGTAGAACCAAAACGGAGTACCTGTTTTGCGATTTCGGCGGTCGCTCCACACCACTGATTTTAACTCTCACCGGAACGCCCATGCCGATCTGCTCCGACTTTCGGTACCTCGGGTCGCTCGTCCAAGGGGATGGTGAGGTAGACCGAGATGTAACACATCAGATCAACGCAGGATGGATGAAGAGGTTATAGATATCTGGAAATGCAGACTTAACTTAGCTGTACGCGCAATGAATGTGTAATTCTAAAACGTTTTGTGCGTATAGGTGGGTTGTCCACCATGTACCGATGGTGAATAGCCGTACGCCTGGATCTGTGATCTCTATGGAAAAGAGCGTGCAAGAAAATCCATTCCACCATGTTAATCTGACACAGTCATCATGCCGGGAAGAAATTGCCGATTGCGATATGGCCGATGATTGTATTTTTTTTTTTATAAGGCTTGGTGTGCAATAAATACATAACATAGATGCTTTCTGATTCCCAACTAGCACTTCCTTAAAACAACAAACAAATACAACGTACATATTTGCCAATTAGATACAGTCTGTTATAAACCTGACCAAGCGTTATATTTCACTCTGTATACCACCAATGGATATTGCGCCAAAGAAAATATTTACCGCTTAAAGCTTTGGAGCTCAGCTTGTTTTTCCTCTACCGTAGCAACGTATTTTCCTTTGGAACTTCAGAATATTTTTCCATGTCCGTCCCGAAGGTACGGCATTTGAAAACACGGATCGCTGATACCAGAGCTTATTCTATTAGAGAATTCTTCGGTCAATGGCTTGTATTTAAATTTTGTGCCTTTTTTGTTTAATCCTTTTTAATTAAAGCACTATAAATGTGCATTTATTATAGCTAGCTCGTATGTTCTCACTGCTGGACAAAGACCTTTCTACATTATTTCCAACGATCCCGATTGCTTGCTTTCTTTTTCCTATTCTTAAGGAAGACATCTAGTTTGTCCCACCAATGGCTTCGTGCTCTGCCGTGGCCTCGTGTTGATAGGAAACTTAACTATACTAAACTAAATATTTATCTGAAACCTAACTATGTACATTTATATGTCGTGGCTAGATCTTAGAATTTATCATTTCATGATATGGCCAACTAAAACTAGCTAGATTATTTAAACGTTAACATTTGATGATATGTCAATCCTCTTGTAGCCGTATCATTGTTATAGGATTTCTACTATAATAAAAGGTCTAAAGAAAGTAGGCCAAACGAGGATTGACATATATCATGAAAATGTAACGTTTAAAACAATCTGGCCAGTTTTACTTGGCCATATCATGAAGTGATCAATTTCTAAGATCTGTTTTTGTATATGACGTGGTGTCGAAGTATTCCTCCACAATGCTGTCATGCAAAAATGTGCCCAGAAGAATGGCAATGCTAATTTTTTGAGCAAAGAACAAGCTTGACACTATGCGTGTCCAGAGGGCACGTATAGTGTCGAAGAGTCGGTTTGAAACTTTCCTTGAAATGGTGACGCTCAAACCCTCATCCGGAGGACACGGTGGAGCATACAGTAGAGGTGTGCCCTGCTTGGGCGCAGCACTGCCGTGTCCTTGTTGGGGCGATCGGCTGCAACCACCTCTCGCACCGAGGCCTGGTACAGGCATGGTCTGGAGCGAAGGGGAATGGCAGGCGGCCCTCACGCCACAGCCGCCAGGATCCCGACCCCGATTTCCAGCTACCGTAGAGCCCGAGTCGTCGACCCCGCTTAGTGTTCCACGCGCGCCTCAAGGAGATGTCAGCAAAACCGTAGGGGCCTAGTAGGGTCGAAGCCTACTGAGGCCATGGGTTCGTTTCTGAAAGGAAAACCCTGGGCCTGGAACGCAACGCAAAAAAGGAATGTAGAAGTGGGGTTTAGTCACTAAAAGTGTGACACGCTCTCCCATCCCGCCCAAGAGCGTGAGAAGTCATTGGACGATATCCCACCTAAAAAAAAGTGTTGTGACCCCCAACTTTATTGAGGTTACAGTAGAGGGTCTCAGCAGTTTTTGCTTAATCGGATTTATTGCATGAATAAAGTTGTTTAACTTTCTGTTTTTTCATGTAGTGAGGGTATTCGGTCATGACATGCAGATTTTAGACATGTGATGCAGAGAAATGAGGATCAGGTCCTGTGGTTTGTATTCAGTTGTGTAAGGATATCATGCAATCACAAATAACGATATTATCCGCGGTAGAACTAAGATTACCGACATAGCCCAAAGAATCATAAGTGGCAGTGGGCAGGGCACTTATATTGTACAACAGATGGTCGATAGGGCTGAAAGGATCTGGAGTAGCTATCGCGAGCTGGAAGTCGCAGTGTTAGAAGGCCTTCCACAAGGTGGATCGATGAACTATTAACGGTCATGAGTATTCAATGAATGCGAGACGCACAGGAAGGGTAGTTGTGACCTATGTCCAGCCATTAACGTCTTTCGGATGAAATGATGTTTAACCCTTTACGGCGCAATAACGTGTTTCTGTATTTTTTTTTATTTCCAATAGCATCAGACTAGCTATATAATGATGGAGAAAATAATGAAAAAAAAATATGTAAGAAAAGGTATTTATTTAAAAAAAAAAACATTGATGCAGATGTGCATCATGGTATTAAAACATTGTTATGTAACGTGAAAGGATCAAAAACAGTTGTTATTTTTGATAAAACATAAGGCTATGTTGCACTTCTCACATTCTGTTTAGACTGTTCCAGTACAACCTGGATATTTGCAAGCTAAGTCTTTTGGCAGTTCTAACAGGCCAGTGATTGATCCAATCTGAAGTCTTTAGGTGGGATATACTGACAAGGCCCTTTCTTCTTTTTGTTCTGGATGAATGCTTCTACGTCACTAAAGCGTGAAGAAGGAAGCCATACCCATAATCCTTTACTGCACAATGAAAACATGTTTACTTGAAGACATAGGTATACAGATTGATGAAGATTATGATATTGCTTGTCTATTATATAGATAAAGCATTCGTGTCGAACAATACGATGTTATTGATTCCGCTATCAATCCCTCAAGCTTACAGAAATCTAACCTTACCAAAATATAGATGTAATTTGAGGTCTATTATGGCAGTCCTTGCTACGTGTATAGTTAGTACGGTTAGTACGTTGCTTATTATTAGCAGTTCGGACAATACACGAGACGCCTATTGTTGGTCTTGCCATTCAAATCGGTTCAACTGACGACGGGAATAGGGAAATTTATGAGAAATATGACCCTTGTGTATGATGAAGTCGAGTACAGTGACGAGCATAAATGTGTGACGAATATTTTAAATTTTATAGTGATTTTCTCATAAATTATTGATAGAAATACCTGTTTTTATTTTTTATGAAATACGTCTTTTCGTTTTCGTTTTTTTGATGAATGACGGCATAACCGATTGCTAGAAGAGCTTTTAGGTGTCTTCTCTCTTTTTTCGCGTTGCTTTTTATCAAACATTGCTTTGGCTGCACCAACAAGCTTTTAAACCATGCTCAGGTTGACAATATAAGAGTTGGGAAGGGCTCTCTCAAATCAAAATACTATTAATAATAATAATATTCCACAACTTTTAGACAACGCCGTTTAGTCCCAAACTAAGCAGAGCTTGTGTGTTATGAGTTAATAATAATAACTTATTTATTGACATAAAGTTTTTTACACACATAAATGAAATTCCCTGGCTCCTGAGCTAGTTCGGAACTGTATTACAGGAGCCAGTGTATTCCCCATATTGCTGTTACAGTTTTGTCAACAAATTCGTAAAATTAGAAAAAAAAAATTAAAATGGAAAACATATCTTAAGAATTTAAATCTATGGTCAATGACAAATATCACAATTAATAATTCATTAAAATCATAATATGTGACATAATAATAATGTTAAAATCCACAAATAAAATCAAAATAAAATATAATCAAAATCAGTGTTAGAAAATCTTAATTAAATAAAATCTAGTACTAGACAATACATACATATTATAGATAAATTACACCCAGACACAGAACAAATGATCGTGCTCTTCACACAAACATTTGTCCTAGGTGAGGATAGAACCCACGACCTCCGGCATAGCAGTCAGGGCCACTAACCGCTAGGCCAACAGGCCAGTCAATATTATTAGTATTATCTACTTAAATACCAGGAAGCCTAAGTTCGAGTCAAATTTAATTTTATACTCATCATAAAACAAAGAAAGGATATATAAAATTATTCGTATAGAAATAATTCATTTTTACTATTCTGTACTAAAGAAATGCCTTGATTAATTGTCCGTAAGACAGGTTACTTGAGCATAAAATGGAATCAGTAATTAAATATTGCGTTTCCAAGGAAAAAGGAAGTCTAAATACAATTGTATCTTTATTACAATGGACTAAGTATCACTATTACTAAAGAAACAGCAGGAGCTGAAACCGAAAAGTAATACGGTTTTTTTTGACGTGGAAAATCATCTTGTGACTTCTCCCACTCTAGGGTGGAGCAAGAGCTTATCAGTCTTTTATTGGTAAAAACCACATCTAAATTCCTTCAGTTGCCTTTTGCATTCCACGACCATGAGTATATCCTTTTCAGAACCAAGTCCATGTCCTTGGCAGGTATCGGCCCCTACGGTTTGCTGACATTTCTTTAAAGCACATACAAAATTAAGCCACCGCAATATCACTGACCTGCAAAATGCAAAAAAACATAAAAAACAATTCGCGGGTACACCACCCAGCCTTGCTACAGTAATTTTACAGCAAATAAAATTTGTATAGTGCCTTTCAAACTGAATCTATCATTTTACTTATACGTCCTTATATCTTAAAGTTCCTCGAGATTTCCGAGATTAGGGGTCCTTCAAATCATAGCTTAAGTACGTGTACCTGAACCCTAATGGGGTCCCAGTAAAATCTCAGTTCATATCTTACTTAGAATTACAACGTTACTCACAAAGATAAATAATAAGCTACGTTTACACCGTTACTGTCTTAAATATTATCTTCCTAAGTGTTTTATTAGGAGCTCAAGTGATTATGGGATGTATATTTTGGATTCAGCATTCATTTAAGTACTGTTTACAGAAAGTTTGGCTGTTTTGAATTTTGAAGTGGAAATCAAGTGAACTTTAAGGTTTAAGGATGGTTACGAGGTTTTAAGTAAACATTCGCAGCTATTTGAGATCGTCTTGAAGGACCAAAATCGCATCATCTTCGATTACCAATAGGCAATATCATTACGATTTCAGAAGTAGAAATCGGCTGTTTTTCTATTACCAAAAACACTTTGCCGCCATTTACGACACTTAAGGGAATTGGCCTATTCTCGTCCAGGGGCTACATTTCGTTGTTTTTTTTTTTCGGTCTTTATGCTTACTAATTAATTAAAGAACTCACTAACAAATATACAGTCTACTAATTCACAGTTTCTAACACAAACTCCAATCCTATAAATCCACATAAAACTTGCTAATCACTATACAAACGCTCTGCAGCGAAGTTTGGTGTGACGCATCGAGCGACCTGAGGCCCTACCACGAGCTGTTAACGCGATCCATTTTACCACTTAATCTGGAATGTTAAAGAGATGAAGCTATATAGGGTGTATAGCTCTATCCCTTTTTCTCGCTCGCATGACTGTCGTTTGAAACTTCATGGTAAGGGCCTGGCACGGCGCCCAATGGAACGTCGGTTACCCAAACATCAGCTCTAAGATCGCCTCTACGTATCACTACCTTAGTTTTATATCTTCCTAGTACTTTGTTTGGCATTGCCTTGATTGCGAAGCTGTGATAGCCTAGATTGGCTTTGGCAGTAGGGGTCCCATAACCGTTTGCATTCGTAAGTCTTGTCGTATGTGTTAAGCCGTGCCAGTAACCAACTTCATATTATCATGGAGAGATTGTCCTGAGATTGGGTTGTGGAATTGTTCCTAAGAGTTACCGCGGCAATGAAACGCAAATGATAACCTGAAGGAAAACAGGTGGGTTTTAGTGTTATTGTTATTATTATTAATTAATTATTTTTTATTATAGTGATATTTTAATTTGACATTTTATTTATTTTATTGTTTTGATTTTTAAGTTTTACTTACATTGTAATTTTGATTTTTTAATTTATTGAATTTTTTTTAGTCTATTTTATTGTTTTCGAATATTATTATTCATACTTGATGATGAACTAACGTAGATATAAGAATTACTAACAGATATTGTGGACCAAATGTTGTCTTATAAATAAATTATTGTTATTAGTCAGTAAAAATCTGACATCCCTCTCGCTCCGGCCAGAGTGAGAAAGTTATTTAAATATTTCCCCCTAAAAAAAATCATGATTTTTTTTAATGATATAAACTAATGCTTGACTGCGATCCCATCTGATAGTAAACAGTGATGCAATCGTTGTTAGTGAAGCTCACTAGTTTATTAAGAGTTTATTTACTCTAGCCTTGAGGACATCTATATTATAATCTGATACACCAGATTTGACCGCAGCAGGCAAATTGTTCCAGTCCTTCGATGTACGTGGTATGTACGATGAGGTAAACCGCTTAGTCCGGACCGTAGAGGTATCAACAGTGCAAGGTTGGACACTCGCCGTACGTCGGGTTGTCCAATGGCAAAAACGTGATGGCGGAATCAAGTCATATAATTCTCATTGTAATTATTTTGAGATTATCTAATGTGGATAAATCGTCTAATATATAAAAATCTTATTTATTTTATTATTTATGTACACACAAATATACAAAAGAAGATAGGTATCTTAATATAAAAATTCGTACTAATGTACTGCTTATTTCTAAAAGAAATTTCTTCCAGCAGACCTGCGAATGGCGAGATTAGAAGAGAAGAGTTTGTGAAATCTTAAATCAAACTAATAAACAACTAAATAACTAAAAATCTTGTGTCACAATGTCTGTTATCGAAGTCCTCCGAAACGAATGGACCGATTTTTGAAAATGTTTTGTATACATATTTGGTAGGTCTGAGAACAGGTAGGATTATTAGACTTTACCTTTTTTAAATTTATATCTTTTTATTTCATAGACTTTTTGACTTTCTTACTTTGGACTTTTTATTTGTTTTAAGTTCGATAGCTATTTTCCTAATTTTTATCTTTGATAATTTATGTAATACAAACTTTTGCCGCGTCAGCTTGTTATTATAAAGGAATAGTGAGTTCATCAGCTAGTTCGAAATTTGAATAATCGTTAAGGACAATAAATCGTTTTTTTATTTATTTTTTTAGATTATCATCACTAAACATTCCATAATATTCACCACGTACTATATATTCTATTCACACTTAATTTTCTCCCCATAATTTGCCAAAGATCCTTGACAACGCCTTATCCATCCGGTACTCAAAAACACATCAACATGTTTACCGCACTTCGCGTTTTTACCACGCTTTTATTAGTTTCACCTGTATGTATGTATGTATGTTTGTTTGTTTGTAACCGACCCCTTTAAGCTCGATTTTGTCCTACTTTGAACGATCAGATTTAATTCAAACTTTTCACACCTGTCAAAGATCGATGACAATGCAATAATCCGATCAAAATATCAGATTATCCTAATTAGATTCGCCAGGATTAATTAATTTCTAAAAAATGAAAAATAAATAATAGTTTAAAAAAACTAAAAAAACACGCTTTTATAGAAAATCCAACTAAAAAAATAGAAAATAAAGTTTAATAAATTTGGATTAAGAATAGTGTACATAAGAAATAAATGTATATTATTGTAAAAAAGCGTGGGGTGCATATAATGTCAATAATTATGAACATTTTATTGACAGATGAGTAGAAGGATCATCACTTTGATAATATCTTAAAAAACACTTTGAATGCACCCCACGCTTTTTTACAATAATATACATTTATTTCTTATGTACACTATTCTTAATCCAAATTTATTAAACTTTATTTTCTATTTTTTTAGTTGGATTTTCTATAAAAGCGTGTTTTTTTAGTTTTTTTAAACTATTATTTATTTTCTTCCGTAATCACCCCATCACGAAATAAATACGCAAACGAGAGGTTGGGAATTATCCCCTGCCACTAATTGAGTTTTCTTTGCCCTAAGACCCCTGAAAATGGTGCCCTGTCTTCTCAGCCCTCATACATTTTTCCTGCAAAGCGACCCGGGCAATTTAATCCCTGCATTTACGAAGTTTCTAGGCGAATTACTGAATAAATGCGACCCTCGACGTCTTAAGGCAGGTACTACTTATCTTGTGAAAGGTATTACGTATTCCGGAATTAAAATTTGGTGAGGTATTTGAATGTAATTGTTGAGGTAAGTGATTAATTTGCTTTGAATGATTAAACTTGGAACTGTATCTCATTCGTTTTGTATTGAAATTTGCTGTTATATGTAAATGTGGAAATGGCTAACTATATATGAGAAAAACCTAAAAAAAATTAACTTAAAAAGGTTTTTTGTTAATTATGGATAGGCTTTCGCTTAACCACTATCTCACTTGATGGCAATTGGTGATGTGGGCGACGTTGGAGTAAGCTTAACAAAACATAATCAGCCTTTTTAATACTCCCACCCCCAGCAGTGGGAGTATGCTCAGGCCTCCTCTCTAGGAGAGGGTATGGGCCGTAATCCATCACGCGGGCCCAGTGCTGGTTGGTGAATGTCACATGTCTTTGAATTTTTTGGTTCTAGGACATGCCGGTTTCCTCACGATGTTTTCCTTCACCGTTTTGAGAGCAGTGGTGATGAAATAAATTACACAAAGTAATGCGCCTGGCTGGGTTTGAACCCGCGACCTTGGGGCCGTTACCGCACGGCCACCACTGCTCTTGGAGCAAGCTTGCTTAGAAGTAACTAGTCACTCTTGACATAAAGATCCCTAAGTGGTAGCTATCAGGAAACACAGACTCCGGCACGGAATTCTACTCCTTAGTAGCACGCACAATAAATGTGTTCCTAAAACGTGTTGTACGTATGGAACGGATGGGATATTCACCGTGTACCGGTGGCGCAACGCCGCGTCGTACGTCTAGTGGTTCGTTGATGGAACGTTCTGGTCGGAATCCAATTGTTCAATTCCAATGCACACTTCTCGAAACGTAAACGATAGAAAACCGATAGGCTAGCAACTCGGCACCGATGCTCAAGCGTAAAGGAAGATAGAAAGAAAAAATTATAACTTACCTCACACACACGACTTATTTAAGCCACATAATATCACCCAGCAACACCAGCGCCAGCGCTGTGGACTCATCGCACTATGCGTGCACTAGGCATTATGCTGAACGTTCCGCCGTTTGCGTGGACATTCATTTCCCTTATAGAATGTTTATAATTTGTAAGCTATTCCTAAGATTGCATTTCTTTCATTTTTTATACGAAATAATATATATTAAACGAAATAAAAGCAAACAAAAAAAATAATAGTTTTAAAATCTGTGCGAGGCCAAAAGTCAGCACGTGCTACGATATTTAAAACAAAAAATAACGCAGCGCTGATATTCTGATTTCGGTTTGCTTTAATGCCACAGACACATTTATGGTAAGTAATCGTACATAATAGAATGCTGTCTAGCCCCAAGCTAAGTAGAGCTTGTGTTATGAGTACTAGACAACTGATAAACATACTTTTATATTTCTAAATACATACTTAAGATAGATAAATTACAACCAGACACAGAACAAATGATCGTTCGTGCTCATCACACAAACATATGTCCTAGGTGGGAAACGAACCCACGACCTCCGGCATAGCAGTCAGTGCCACTAACCACTAGACCAAAAGACCAGGCAGACTTACCTACTGACCTCAGCCTAACTTTGCCCACTGCTGATCATATAATACCCAAGTTCATGTGCAAGCCTCATCCATATTTTACTAGCTATGGCATTAATGTCATCTGCCAATCTCACCGTCGGACGTCTGATGCTACTTCTTCAAGTCCATAGACGTCATTGAGTGACCACCTTACTTCACCTACCACCACTGCCCTTGCATGGTCAAAATTGTAATAGTTCACCGAATTTTGTACTTAATAAGGCTCAAGATCCCGAGCAGTGCCATAAAACAGTGACTTTCTGAAGCCTACTCCTCAGTAACGGCTAAGTCAATAGGTTTGAAAAAAATATAATATATGTTTATTATAACTCATGTACAACATTATGTACACACATAAATACGAAAGAAGATACATTGAACAAAAGAGACAAAATTGTACAAAAGTACTGCTTATTTCTAAAAGAAATTTCTTCCAGCAGACCTGCGAAAGGAGAAATAGGAAGAAATGTAGACCATAGTGTGTAGAAGTAATACAAGAAGAATATGTGAAATCTTAAATGAAAATAATAAATACTTTTATACCTTATACTAAAAATAAATACATAATGTAAATACATATATAATTATCACACATCATCAACATTTGAATTTTTCGTATGACTAATACTTTTCAAAAAAAAAATTACGACATATTATTGTTTTAGTGGTTTTCCCTGCTCCTTTCAAACGGTTTTGATCTTTCGAAATATATTAACCAAAAAAATTGCTGGTTAAGAGTTCTTTAGAATGTATATGGCATATTTAAAACGCAAAGAAAATGGATTCAAAGGTCAGCGGGGCTCTATCCGGGCACTGCTGGCCAGAATTAAATGCACACATTCAATTAATGTGTTCCTAAACTGCCGCTTAGGCGGCATTACGAATATGTTTCTTTTAACTCCGGCCAGTTGTTCAAGGGAATAACACCTTAAAATATCACCATGTTCCATGTTATTTCGGGTCGGCTTAACAATTTTTTTTCTTCCATTCTGACCAGTCACCCGTCATGCTATCACTAACTCCTTTTATTTCATATCAATCATCTTACAATTCATCCATCTTTTCTTTGGCCTCTCTCTCCTTCTCCATCTATCCTCATGTATACTCATAACTCTTTTAGTAACATGCGTTTCTTCTCTCCTCTTAACATGATCAAGACAAACGATTGTCATTCAACTTTTCAGTCACTGGCACCAATCAATCTTTTAATATTATCATGACTATTATCCTCAGGGTCGAAGGCTACTGGGGCCACGGGTAATATGAAAGTGAAACCCGGGGCCCTAGGACGAAGGCAAAGAAGGAACAGGCGTGCGTTTTTAGTCAGTAAAAGTCTGACATTATCTCCCGCTCCGCCCAAGAGCGAGATTCGTATTGCCTAAAAAAAAACCACATATCCATCTCAACATTCATAGTTTAAATTTATTACATGTAATTAACACACAGTGTCTTTGTTAAAATTTCTTCAAAATAATATTGTCTTTTAGTCCCCATTTTATTTTTTATGTCTCAATTAGCAAAGTAGGACAAAGTACAGACAAATTCTTCACTTTCAGTTCACAGTTTTAATTGCGAGGAAGAGAATCAAAGAACCGTACTCGTTCTCTTCCTGCCTTCAACTTTTGTTACTTTGAGAAACTGTACTACGAGAACGACATCACTGGTAGTTTTCAACAACGATTTCAGTAAACAGTACTGTAATAAATTGTACCTTTGTGACATCCATTCAACGAAATTGGTATTTTATGGATAGGACTAGACCGTCAGATAATAGATAACTTTTTTTTAGTCCAAGTACCTGTCTGAGTCTCGTACATTTTTAAATGCATTTAAAATTCGAATGTAACATATTCAAATGTTTTTTGCAGTATTTGGCAGCAAATGTATCGGGTCAGCCTTCTCGGCAAGCTTCGCGGTAGTCAATGTTACAATAAAATTTTCAGCTACATTTTCCCGAAATAGCACCAGTTTCAATGATTCCACATAATTTTTAGGGTTCCGTACCTCAAAAGGAAAAAGCGGAACGTTTATAGGATCATTTTGTTGTCCGTCTGTCTGTCTGTCTGTCAAGACCCTTTATCTCGGGAAAGCGTGGAGGTATCGAGTTGAAATTAAAACTATATACTCACGTCTACGGTCCTTTGAAGCTGTGAAAAAAATCAAACTTCTAAGTTAACGAAAAAAATATACGACCGTTTATGTCGCAAAAAACGTATATTTCGAAACTATCAAGGGAATCAATTCATAAGGTACTTCCCGTAGACCTAGATTCCTGAAATTTGGCATGAAGCAAGGTCCCATAGCACGAGTTTAAGGAAAAATCTGAAAACTGTAAATTTGTAGTTACTTCACAGAAACAAAACTTTTTCAACAATCATATCAGCCCAAATACGTCCACTGTTGGACATAGGCTTCATTTAAGTGTCACCACAATTAACAGTCCTGTGCGTTCCGCATCCATCGTATTCCCGCAACCCTTACCAGGTCATTGGTTCACCTTTTAGGAGGCCCTTCAACGCTACGTCTTAACACACTTACAGTCCAGAAACTTTCGGCCCCAACGGCCATCTGTTTTGCAAGCAATGTGCCCTGCCCATTGCCACTTTAGTTTAGTGATTCTTCGAGCTTTGTCGGTAACCTTGATTCTCTTGTGGACATCTTCCTTTCTGACTCGATCACACAAGAAAACTCTGAGGATAGCCCTTTCCATTATACGTAGACGTACATCAAAAGTGGTAGTAGCTGTACTAAATAGACACACATACTTCACCCTGGAAATAAGTAAAGTGATTCGTTCGTAATTGGATGGACCGACACCAACACCAAAGTTTGGACAGTTCGTTCCGTGTTGTGCTAATTCTGTGCACACCAAACTCACCCTTTAGTCGACAAAAGTTTCTTAATGGAAAAGAACTTGAAGAACTGAACGATGGAATACGTAAGGATTGGGAACATTATTTTGGTCATTAATTACTTGTTTGCTTTGTAAAGGTGGGTCAAATAAAGGTTTTTCTTTCTTTCTTTTTTCTCTCTTTCTTTTCGATGACATTCTTTGATGATGAAAATATTAAATTTATTAGTAAATTATGCCTTATTAACTCCTAATCGTAATAAGTTTGGCTTCCGTTATTTAAATGTTCAGATAACATTTAAGATTAGGTAAACTCTCCCAGCAGGGTCAAAGCCTACTGGGGCCAATGGTCTGCTTCTAAAATGAAGACTCAGCCCCACTATTAAAGGCAACTAAGGAACAAGATTGGGTTTTTAGTCAATGAAAGTCTGGCACGCCCTCTCGCTCCGCCCAAGGGCGGATGATGTCATTAGATAATTTTCCTTCTAAAAACCTCTGTTGTGGTATCGTGGGCACACTCGATCTGTTCCCGAGAATAAGTAGACATCATTCTGAAGTTTTGCCTGCCTACTGATAATTTGGTTGTTTCATTTATAAACCCAAATCCCTAAATAGTGTTTTTAGTGAACACCACAAGCCAAGTTGTTATCTATCATTTGATATACATCGTCAAAACCGCTTTACTCTGCATAATTTATTTCATCTCATTGTGTGTCATTGTGAGGAAACCGGCATGTCCTAGAACCAAAAATTCGAAGACATGTGATATCCTCCACCCGCACTGGGCCGGTATGTCTTGGTACCAAAAAATCTAAGACATAATTGTGCATGATGACTTACAGCCCGTTCGAGAAGAGGCTTGAGTCATGGGAACACCGCGAGGCTGATTATGTTTATTTATTAGATATGCATGCTCTGTATTTAAGTTTAGCTGTAAAAAAATTGCACAGATTTTCAATATATTACTTTTTTTCAAATGAATTTAGTAATATTTTCAATAAAACGTTTTGTCCACTGAAATTATTTCGCATTAAATTTAAAACAAAAAAAAAGATTTAAAAAATGAAAATAACACGCATAAATCTCCTTGTCAAATACAAACAGTGATTCATAGAGAAAGAGGACGAACAGAAGTGACCAAAACTTTTGCCTAAATTCACAAAAAACACTGCTTTAGACTTAAACGTTGCTCCCTTTGTTCTTTTGACACACTTTGACTACAGTTTTGGAAAGTTTCAATCTTTAATTAGAGTATATTTATTAAAATTAATTATTGAAGCAACCAGCTAGTCGACTCTTCACATGACCAGAAGGCTTTTTTTACTTGGGATATCAAAGAAATAATTTCTCTCGCTCTGCATGGAGCGAGAGGGAGTGTCACCCTTTCAGTATTTATTAAGTAGTCCTTTATTGCAAGAGTGGCGGTAACTCGGCGGACGTCGTCGTCTTTAAATGGCCCTACGTCATCATTCTGATGAAGTTGGGCCATTTAAAGCCGCTAAGCTTTTCTTTGGTCAATGAACCCGCATTGCTGTCAGCAGCATTCTGGCCACTCAGGCGGACGCAACGCCCGGGTGTCATCATTATGCGGACTACCCAGAGGACACGGTGGAGCATACGGTGGAGGTGTGCCCCGCTTGGACGGGACACGTCCTCGTGGAGGCAATTGGCGGCAGCGACCTTTGGTTCAAGCTATGGTCATATCATGAAGTGATCAATTTTTATGACCTGGCCACGACATTCATCATGATTTGAGCCTAAAGTCCTTAGAGATATCATCATTTTCCTAATAACTAACTAATCAATAGCAAGAAAGCATCAAGAAGCAATAAAGATAAGATAGCATCATACGAAAATAACGTAATATACTAGGTTCGGCGAGCAATGGGTGGCTCGCCGTCCGATCGTCCGGTAACCGTCCGGACCAAGCCCAAGTCGTCGACGGCGCGTACTGTTCCACGTGCGCCTCAAGGAGATGTCAGCATATCGTAGGGGCCCAACAGGGTCGAAGCCTACTGGGGCCACGGGTAGAGTGAAAGTGAAACCTGAGGCCCTGGGACGAAGGCAAAGAAGGGACGGGAGTGGGTTTTTAGTCAGTAAAAGTCTGACATTATGTCCCGCTCCGCCCAAGAACGCGATTTGTCTTAAGATGACTTTCCCACCTAAAAAAAAAATATACTTGATTTTCATAATAAGTTCCTTAACAATAAAAAGTTAAGATAATCAAGTCTTTATTATCTACATTTCAATAATCCTAAGTCACAGTACCATATCGAAGTGCCCTTGTGAAGTTTATGTCAAAGCTCTTTTCTTTTCTTTGAATAAAGTTTTCATAATCATTGTAAATCCGAAATTACAGTTCAACCATAACCGAAATGGTTATGGTTGAACTTTATTTTAACTTAATTAGGCTCTAGGAAAGTTTCGACAAAAACAAAATGATGGTAATAAAGATTTTATATTAAACAAAGCAAGAATTAGAGAAAAGAAAAGAACGAATTAGAAAGAAGACTTGTTATTATTATTATTGGCAGAAAAAGCGCAAAAAACCTTAATTGGATATAAGGAAAAGGTAATGATAGTACATTTAAAAATAAAAGGTATTTTAAGCACTAATAAATTACGATAACCAATATTGTCCCTTGGCTAACTACACTACATAAGTTATTTTTACCAACTTTACAGGAAACGAAAAAAACTGTGCGGTGTTGAGAGGCCAGTCGACTTCACGCTATCACTACTTTTCGAATTATGGCTTCTGATTGGCTGAAATCTATATCATGTGATCAATGGTTAGACGCGCAATGACCAGCTCCATCTAAAGGTGTTCAAATGTGAAAACCGCCAAATTTCGACTAGAGCGGTGTTGTAAGCTAAAGGACGATAACCAACATTTTTATTTGAAAGGGCTAGCTTAGAAGATCTCATCTATTCACAACTGGCTCAAAACCAAACCCACAAATAATGACACAACACAAAACAAAATTTAAAAAAAAAACACATAATTGTGTCTGTAAAATTGTTGCGTTTTTGGTATACAATAAAGTTTATTCTTAGTAACACAAATTCAAACTACATAACATAAAAACAAATATACATACAACGCCAGATCAAAAAAATCATTCTGATGCATCTACTTTCAACAACAAACACCCCATAAAAACTGGTAAAATATCTCACCACCGTTAATTTCGTTAAACATTTAAGCCAACTTTAGCTAGCATTATCAACGGCTAATCCACTAAGTCCCACTATCAGAGCGAAGTACTTTAGATAATTCAAACAAGAAACATTGGAACAACATTGTTTGCGCTGTTTTAATGGCCAAATATTTGTGTTGAGCGCACTTCGAACGTGACTACGGGTGAAGCTCAGTGATACAATTGGGTAATAATAATGCCGGTTTATAGTTTGTTCGTCAGCTGCTAGATTAATGATTTGGATGCAACGCGTCAGCAATCACCTTAATGGCATGTTGCAACTTAGGGACGTCAAGTGACACGCGTGCGCGACTTTATGCCGTATTATTATTGACATTATAATTGTAATTAATTCATTATTATTGACGTTTAAATTTTTTTGACATAACTTTATTTTTCAATTGAATCGATAATTAATAATAATATTAAATACGTGCTAATTAGGTTTAATAAAAATTGTAATGCTTGTAAAAGTTTGCTAAGTCATAGGTACTAACATGATTTAACACATACATTGTACACTTCGACGTCTCTTGACGAAATTACATTATATTAGCCGCTGGCTTGCTTTCTGAGTACTATAGTGTCCAAGGGAAAAAGGTCATCACTTGCTTCGCGGGTAGTGGAATACCTAACGGGTTCCATCTACTTCTACACTAATATTATGAAGAGGTTAAGTTTGTTTTTTTGTTATTTTTTTTTGAGGTATTCTTCAAAGATTACTTCCAAAAATTTAAATAAATAAAAAATTTTTTTTCAGCGTTAGAAAGCTGCTTTATTCTTGAGTGACATAGGCTATATTTTACGCACGTGAGCAAAACCAAGTTGAATATAGGGTTTTCATGTATTGATTGAACTGAATGAAACAACAACTAACACTTTTCTGAACACAGCATCAAAAATATTGGTATGAAGAAGAGTGGGAGCGTGGTGGGAACATCTCACTCTTGTACGCGCTCAACCTAACGGCGGTGACGTCACATGTTCAGTTGCGCATCCTTTTTCTGTTACTTGTCAGTTTCCTCTTCCACGTGGTGAACCTTACAAATGTAATAATAATAATAACGTTCAAAATTAAATAAAGGAAACTTTTTTTTAGATTTAGTTTAAGGTTACTTTTCGATGCAAATAATATAGAATTGAGTCAACTTGATGCGTGCGACCAAAATGTCACGTGGTCGGTGTCCTTCATATTTTGGAATTTCGAGAATCGCTGCCATTTTGATCCCTGTTTACGAAAGCTGCCACTTGTCATGTCTTTGTCCACGGAAACGTTTGTCAGAAAATCCAAATGTGTGGTATTCGTACGCTACCAAAACGTCAAGTAGTCAATCAAGCTGCGGGATTGTTCGGAAGAGTTATCGCGGGCCTAAAACGCAAAGGCAATCCTTCAATTGTGAACGAACAGGTTTTAGGCACTACTAGAAATAATTAAGTCAATTAGATTGCTTTAGACTAAATTTTTTCACTATATACACCCAGGACAAATGTTTGTGTGATGAGCGATCATTTGTTCTGTGTCCGGGTGTAATTTATCTATAATAGATGAATGATAGACATAATCAGTTGTCTAGTACTCATAACACAACGACGGCGTTGTGTGATAGTTGGGGGATATTATATATTATTATATCATATATAAACCCTAGTTTTATCAAATTTCAATTTGCCATTTTACTATCTTTTAAGATAGTACAGGTCTCCTAGCTTAAGGGGCATGGTTCATAATTTTTTTTTGGATGCACAGACTTGTAGACTTAAATTTTCTGTTCACAAAACTATGCTTCTTGTATTTCTGCCGTCTTGTTTTGAATTGTGTCTATGTGTATTGTTTGGATAAATAAACTATATTATATTATTGTTATTGACATCTAGGCCCTTCTGTCGCAAGACGTTGTCACTTGAGCGTGTCCAAACGTAACGGTATGATTCTTGAAAGATGACGTCGCGCCGGGACGTTGACTTGTTTAAGACGGTTCGAATTAGTTTTGGCTAGCCAACGGTTAAATGGATGAACTTACAGTAGTGATCTTATTGAAGTAGATTCTAGAATTTGCATGAATGTTTCATTTAATTCTTGGGTTCGAGTAAATTAGTTTACTTTATTGGATTCTCCAGTGTAAAATGGATTAATAAAAACAATACATTAGTAACAAAACCATTATAGAAAAGAATAAAAAATGAAAAAAGTATTTGCCACGGAGACGAGCTTAAAAGATTAACTTTCAACTTGAAATTTTGAAGATTGAGTAACATCGTCACTCGGCAAACTACCAAATAACTTTTAAGGTAAAACCAGAACACTAAAGCAATTGAAAATTACAGGAACAATGTAACTCGATGATAACAATAATATCTGACTAGATAAAGCAGAAAATATAAAAATAACGACGACATTGAAGAGAATATGTTGACATTAAAAAGAATGATAGACAAGAATTATACTGGATTGCAAATTGCTGACGAATCAAGAGCTCAATAAGATTTGACAACAATGACGGAGAAACACGACAAAAGGCTCAACATGACAGATTTGCAATCGATTTTCCTAATAATAATACTGTCTCTTACAAAGGAGGGAGATGAAAATAATGAAACGTCCCTACGAGTCAACGAAAAACGTAAAAATATATATTCTTTTGAGTCGTCTGTCCCAACGAATTAAGATTGATTACCTTGCTTGCTACACTTTCTCTTTAGGCGTGAATTTGTTCTATTTTTAAGTGGAAAATGGCCGTTCTCAGTTTCGTTGTCATTTCCAAAATTTTAATGAGAGGTTATAACTGAGGATGATTTGGCCATATCTTTGTTTTTAATCACTGAGAAGGGTTAGTGTCAAAGGATTATTATGATCAAGATTAGCCAGAATTTGTTTTTGGTTAAAAATTGACTTGAGGATGAATGATTTCGGTGATAAGTATCATATTTTTTCTATTTTATAAATCAGGAATCGTTTACAATGGGCTTATAGCGAAACCTTCCCTGTATTTTTTTTTAAGTTGGGAAATCATCCAAAGACTTCTCTCGGTCTAGGGCAGAGCGAGAGGGCAGATATCCGTTCCCTCACGCCTGCGGCCACCTCCTTCGTTGGTATTACTGCTTCGCAGAAGGAGGCGAAGCCTTCTCCGTGTATAAATGACATTTGAAATTAATAGGTCTTTACCTATGTAATTGGAGATTCTATATCCAGCATTTTCAGAATTAATTATCTGTGGATTGGCACACAATTCGAAATTCAAATAAATTTTATTCGAAAGACGTGTTAATTTAATTTCAATTTCAGTCATTTGTTTTTAGATAGTTTTTTGTTTTTGTGACATTGTGGTAGTTTTTGGCGCTATGGATAAACTGAAAATTCGTACAATTTTCGAATATGAGTTCCTACGTGGAAATACCGCTGCGCAAACAACACGAAACATTAACGACGTGTACGGGCATAACACTGCTTGCATAAACACAGTCCATTATTGGTTCAATCGTTTTAAATCTGGAAATTTTGAGTTGAAGAACAAGCCTCGCTGTCGGCCGGTAACTATTGTCGACAACGACGAATTGAAGGCGATAGTGGAAGCGGATCCATCTCAATCTACGGCTGAGGTTGCTGCGGGCCATGGAGTTAGTGTCAAAACAACATTGAAGCACTTGCGACAAATCGGAAAGATAAAAAAGCTAGATAAGTGGGTGCCACACGAACTAAGCGACCGACAGCGAGATTTACGTGTCGAAGCATGCATAGCACTACTGAATCGGCATAGAAACGAGGGAATTCTTAATCGAATTGTTACTTGCGATAAAAAGTGGATCCTGTACGACAACCGTAAGCGTTCGTCTCAGTGGGTGGACCCAGGTACAGCACCTAATCAGTGCGCTAAAAAAAAGATTACTTATAGGAAGATGATGGTGACTGTCTGGTGGACCAGTGCTGGACTTGTACGTCACAGCTTCTTACCGAATGGCACAACAGTGACGGCAGATGTCTATTGCCAAGAATTGCAAACAATGATGGAGAAGCTCGCAATTCAACAACCAAGACTAGTCAATCGCTCTTCCCCATTGCTTCTCCACGACAACGCGCGAGCTCGCACTTCACGACAGACCATCGCAAAGCTACAAGAGTTACAGCTGGAAGCTCTCCGTCACCCACCGTACTCACCGGACCTTGCCCCAACAGATTTCTACTTTTTTCAAAATTTAGTAAATTTTTTAAGTGGGAAAAAATTCAACACCCGTGGTGCAGTACAAAACGCTTTCGCTGACTTCATCGCCTCCCGTCCGGCAGACTTCTACAGTAAAGGGATAAACGAACTGCCATCAAAATGGCAAAATTGTATAAATAATTTGGGCCAGTACTTTGATTAGCTGAAATAAAAAAATTACCAAAATTTTTATATTTTAAAATGACCATACAAATCTCCAATTTCATAGGTAAAGACCTAATATTAAGAAACTAGGTATGTATAACACTCCCATACCTACACTAGCAACCAAAAAAATGACACAACAATTTTTAAACCTACATTTTCGCGTAATCCAAAAAGAGTGACACGAAAAAAACCTAGTACGTGATTTTAGCGTGTCATCAAATACAGCTAAACGTGAATTACGAGAGGAATCAGAAAAACCCGTAACGTTAACCCTGCGCACTCGCTAATTGCGTCCGCACCCATTCGTTTCGTATTTCGCCGTGTTGAATTTAAATAAAATTCGTTATTCCATGAGCAATGGAGGGTTATGTACATAGGTATGTTTATGTGAATGTGGGAAAAGTGTTACATTTTTTTTTTTGACGTGTAGTGTAAGAGGCAATGCAGATTGGCAACTTGTTTAAAAATCTTGCCAATTATATTAGTAAGTCGAAATTTGGAATTTATTTAACCAATCGCTCTTTCATGGCTAGACAGATTTGTTCTAAACGTGGAGCATGATTAGATTCAATGGTCTAACCGGGAGCCAACGTGTACTAGCTTCCCTACCCAAGTTACAACTGTTTTGTTTCGGTTCTCTTTTTGATGATCGCCTCGAGTCGACCACGCCTCCTATTCCTTTGTTCTGACCACGTGACTGAGCGTCGAGATGACGGTAGAACAAAGGAATTGGAGGCGTGGCCAATTCGAGGTGATCGAAAAAGAGAGAATCGAAACGATACGGTTGTAACTTGGCTAGGGGGGCAGGACAGAAACCATTCTATTTCATCAAGGTCATCATCGATGAGAAAGGATTTTTCCTATCCCGGTGGGACATTTCCTTGAAATTATTGATAACGAAGGCGAATACGTGGACATTTACTAGCTGATTGATAATAAATAGTGAATCTACATTATATTATAAGTAGGTAAAGTTTGGTCCGATTGCTAAAATTTTTTCACCGATAGAATACTGCTTTATTCTTGAGTGACATACGCTATATTTTATGTACGCGGGCGAAGCTGTGGGCAAAAGCTAGTATTTGATATTTTTAGGGCTAAATAAAAAGATAGATAGACTAGAAAGATAGTTGACATTACTTTATTAAATGCCAGTTCTTTCTTCGGAAATATGTATATAAAATACTAACCAGCGTCTCCGCCCGCGTTAAAGTTGAAAATCAAGGAAATGTACTCCTGACTTTGAATATGTACTATTCCAGAACATGCAAATGTCATCTAAATCCGTTTAGCAATTTCAGCGTTACAAACATACAAATATCTTGACTGGCCTGTTGGTCTAGTGTTAGTTAGAGGCCCTGACTGCTATACCGGAGGTCGTGGGTTCGATTCTCACCCAGGACAAATGTTTGTGTGATGAGCACAATCATTTGTTCTGTGTCTGGGTGTAATTTATCTATAATAATGTAGGTATTTAGAAATATTTAAGTATGTTTATCAGTTGTCTAGTACTCAACACAAGCTCTGTTTAGCTTGAGATAAGACGGCGTTGTGTGATAGTTGTGTCAATTATTATTATATTATATTATTATCTACCTATGTACACACTTTCGCCTTTATAATATTAATGGGAAGTTTAATTCCATGCAAGACAAAATCTTCTAAGATATAATAATAATAAAAAATAACTCTAAGATTCCCTGTTATTTTAAAACTAAGGCTATGCAAAAATAACCTTCTGTAATGTAAATGCATAATTTAAGCCTCCTTCCTAGAAACGATGTATCAACACAAGCTTCATTATACAATTCATTACATACCAGTTAACTAAATTATGAATAATTTTGTCTTTAACAATTTTCAAAGTTCGACACGGATAAAAGTTTACGCTAAAGGTGTTTCCAGACCTGGCGAATGCGCCGCTCGCGAGCCACTTGCGCACTGAGCGCGTGTTGCTCGCGTGCAGTTACAGCCTAAGTTTGGTGCGCCGCTCTAGTGCAACTGCAGTAAGGCTCGAGTAAGGCGCAGGGTGCAGCGCGCGCACAGCACGCGCGCACGTAGCTTCTTTCTCGTTTGAACTATGTATGTGTACTGCGGGTGGCACGAGCACACCTACTACGCCGCTCGAACATGGTGTGTAGCGAGGAACAGATATCGTTACACCCCAGGCACCGCCACAGGAGAAGCCCCGGGCATCGGGAGTCACAGGACAATCCCCGGCCACTGTAGACGCGGGCTTACGGACGACGAGCAATGGGTAGCTTGCCGTCCGGCCCAGACGGCCGGAAAGACCGAGCCCGAGTCCTCGACGGCACGTAGTGTTTTAAATAGAGATCAGCAAAACCGTAAGAGCCCAGTCGCTATCGGGCATCGGCTCTGCCCGGTAGCGAGTATGGAGTGTAGCTTGAGCGCGAGCGGCGTGCGGGCAGCGCAGGGACTTCGTACGAACATGAAATACATGCGCGCAGTTCGCAAGAGCTCGCGAGCGGTGCATTCCTCAGGTCTGGACACACCTTTAAGTCTACTTGTTTGTCAAAACTGCGAAGTCTAAGTGCGATAATATGCGAGGATGTGTAGCGGCCACGAAAGCTGTATGAAGAGCGAGCTCTTTGCACATTCCTCGCTTGCGTCCCTCGCACACATCTCTCGCGGTTTTTTTTTGTATTTATTAACACCTTGCTCCGCTTTCCATTTCCCAACAACAGTATGCAAACCTTTTCTATTCGTAAGAAATCATGACATGAATTTTCCGAATCTGGGTAGAGCGAGAACTGTAGAAAAGTCATACACTCCCTGTGTATGAATTTTCCACAGCTTTCTTTTAGTTTCCCTTTGGGAGAGCTACGGTAACTCTTTCAAATAATTTGCTGCCCTACAAGGCATTGGCCCTAACGGGCAGTGGCCCTGTCAATCTTACTGAAGTCTCTTTGAGGCGCGCATGGAGTATAACGAGGCGTCGACTCGGGCTTGACTCTTACTGGATACTACCTATTGGCCACCTATACAAGCACTGTGCTAAGCTTATCACAGTGTTTACTAAGCAGTGCAAGAAAACAAAGTGCAAGTGCAGTTACAGTGCTTATGAAAACGATCCTGTTGATGGATATTTTCGTGATATACCCTGTAGTTAACTCGCACATCTCTGAATGGAAACAGCCTTATAAGCCCTTGTAAGCCAGAAATTCAGTTAACGATTAGCACTTGTACCAAATAACAAGACTATGGCCTAATTATTTTATCGATTAGTTTTGAAGTTTTAACTGTTTCAAAGTTCTTAGGTGTTCAAAGATGTAAACAGTTTCTTCTCTTTTTAAATTAACTTTGAATTAGCAGCAAGTTCTAAATCTGATTGATTTTTTATGTTTGTTACCTCAGAGTGTCTGACACGTGTATGACGTTTGGCGCTCTGATTGGCTCGCTCCAAGCTCTTAACCAATCAAAGAGCCGAACGCTATAAACGTTTCGATCGCGTTAACATTAGCAGAAAGTTCTAAATGTGATTGATTTTTTTATGTTTGTTACCTCAGAGTGTCTGACACGTGTATGATGTTTGGCGCTCTGATTGGCCTACTCCAATTTCCTAACCAATCAAAAAGCCAAACGCAGTAAACTTTTCAATCGCGTTAACATCAGCAGAAAGTTCTAAATCTGATTGGATTTTTTTTATGTTTGATATCTGAGAGTGTCTGACACGTGAATGACGTTTGGCGCTCTGATTGGCCCACTCCAATCTAATAACTAACCAAAGAGCCAAACGCAGCAAACGTTTCATCGCATTAACGTAAAATCAACTCACACTCAACGCACAGATCTCCGTTATTTATGAACAGATTTGGTTTTTTTTTTACATTTGACAATATTTACTTTCAGATTGTTTAATAATCAGATTGTCAAAATCTAGTTCTGGTGACGGAATCAATGAAGAATTGAAGAAACTCTTTAAATATTAATGCATACACACTGATTGGAAGTCGGTGTCAAACAAAAGAATTTCGGAATAAAACACATTTTACATTTAAAATATTGTTTTATTGACTTCGGATGTATTTTTTTGTAAATCTTTTTTGATTCTAAAATCTTACGTGGCAGTGGACAGGGCACAATGCTCGTGGAACAGATGGTCGATGGGGACGAAAGGTATCTGGAGTGACCACCATGTATCGGAAGACATAGCCCATAAGGTGGACTGATGACCTGGTGAGGGTCGTGGGAATTCAATGGATGCGAAACACATAGGACCGGTCGTTGTGGCAACGCTTGGGGGAGGCCTATGTCCAACAGTGGCCGTTTTTCGGCTGAAATGATAATGATGATGATGACCGCACCAAATTGATAAATCTAAAGCGTCGCAACCCTCAAGATGTTCGCCACCCAAGATCCGAGGTATTTTCAGATCACATCAGATCTCAAAGATTTGATTAAGCGTTAATTTTTGGATTATGTACTTAACAGAAGGACCATCGCACCAACGGAATCCTACTAAATCTAATAATAATGAATTTTTATTATTAAGCATGTGCTATGCTATTCGGACATCTATCCGTCAGCGAGCTGACACGATTCAGCCTTCTCAAGGCAGTGACTACTATTTTTTTGAAAAGATATTTTTATTGTTCATCACCCACTCAAAAGTTAGCGTCTACTTTCTACCGACGGGTTCTTAAAAAAAATACCGAACAAGAAAAATATACGGAAACAGAATAATTTCATCAATTTCAAAGAAAACTGTATTTGAATGAGAGTAGGTACCATGAATTTATGTTATCCTAACATTTAAGTTGACCTTTGACTTTTGGGGCACTTTAGGCACAAAGTATCTTTAAGACTTTAGGTGGAGGGAAGTGTTTTAAATGTTTAGACTGCCTTATTGGTCTAGAGTTATTACTATTCATGAAGTCCTAGGTTAAAACAATCGAAAGTGTGACACACTTTAAACAATTATCAAAAATTTTTTAAAACAATTACCTAATTAGCCAATAAGCTACGTCACGGCATCCTCATCTTCTACATGACGCAGAACCTCACTGAACATGGTACCTAACTTCGAGAGGTTAGGTACCATGTTCAGTGAGGATCTATTTATCTATCTTCTCTGCATCACCCAAAGGTTGACTGGTAGAAAATGCCTAAGGCATTAAGTCCGCCTCTGTACCTTTATGTGCACGAAGTATGTAATAAATAAATAAATAAGAGGTACCTGCACCTGATTTATGCGGAAGAATCGCCTGGGCGCCAGCATTGTGCGAACTGCATGGAAAACATGGTGGAGGTGTGCTGCACCGCCGTGTCCTCGTAGAAACCATTAGTTGCAGCGACCTTTCGCGCCAGGCACAGGTACAGGCCATGGTCTGAAGCGAGGACAAATGGCAGGCGATCGCCTCCTTCTGTGAAGCAGTAATGCTAGTGAAGAAGGGGCCGCACGCGTTAAGAAACTGACATCCTCACGCCTCAGCCGCCAGGATCCCAACCCTGATTTCCAGCAGCAGTGGGCTTACGGACGACGAGCAATAGGTACCTCGCCGTCCGGCCATCCAGTAACCGAGCCCGAGTCGTTGACGGCGCGTAGTTTTCCATGCGCATCTCGAAGAGACGGTACCAGTAGAGCCGAAATCTACTGGGGCCATGGGTTGACTTCTGAAAGGAAAAGCCATGGCCCTGGAAATCAAAGAAGGACCTTAAGTGTGGTTTTAGTCAGTAAACGTCTGACACGCTCTCCCACTCTGTCCTAGAGCGTGAGAAGACACTAGATAATTACCCACCTTAAAAAATATAACTATTACTAAGTTTAATCACTGCAAATATTATTATCAACTTAGGAGGCAGGTTGCATTTTGGAGAATGTGCGCGGGATTGCATGATTTGATTCCACCATCTCATTTCTACCATCGGACAACCCGACGAACGGCGAGTATCCACCCTTACGTTTTTGAAACCTCTACGGCCCAGACCAAGCTTTTCGTCTCGTCGTTTATACCGCAAACATCAAGAGACTGGAACAACTTGCCTGCTGCGGTCTTATCATCCGATTATAATTTAAGTGTCTTCAAGGCTAGAGTAAATAGGCTCTTAATAAACTAGTGCGCCTCATCATCAACGATTGCATCACTGCTTACCATCAGGTGGGATCGCAGTCAAGCACTAGTGCATATCAAATAAAAAAAATAATAAGAAAAAATCAAGACGAAATGCTATTTTATTAATAGCATTTCGTGATCAGTCTTGATTTTTTCTCCCCCCTACCTCTGACCATTCATGTAGTTTGTAACTAATGCTTAATGTAGGGGATTATTATAAGTGGTTAAACTAACCACTTTTCTAATCAAAAATCTTACCAGATTTATGAAAAATAACAATTTAATTTGTAACTGTAGATAGTAGATAATAATAATAATACAATAATAATAATTCTTTATTGTTGTAAAACATGTACAAATAAGTAAACCCCTGACTCCTGAGCTAGGTTAGGTGTCTGTATTTCAGGAGCCAGTGACTTCTTCCATTTTCATTACACAACATTATTGAATTTAATTACTCGTACAGATTGACTTTTTAAAATTACTAATCACAATAGTCATTGAATTAAAATGTGAGCCCTGAAAATAACATAAATATCCTATAATCAAACTATACAATTACCTAATATTAAATAATAATAAAACTTAGATAACAAATTAAAATCAAATACAAAATAAAAAAGAAATAGGTTAATAAATTAGAACTAAATTAAATTAAATGAAAATTAAATTAAGGTCAAAAGATTTTTTTTTTTTTTATATAAAATTAAAATCAAATACTAAGTCGTGAACATGTGAGTGAATTGTGTGAATGTATGTGGGAAATACCAATATATAATAATAAAATACTGCAATAATCAGTTTGTTTTTTTTTATTTTTTTTATTAATGATTGGCTCGCGTTTGACCACCATCTCATCCGATGGCAAGCGATGATGTGGTCGACGATTGAGCACGCTTGCCTAGAAGTAGCCTATTCACTCTTGACTTAAAGACTCCTAAGTTGTAGCTAACTGGAAACACAGACTCCGGCAAGGAATTCCACTCCTTGGCTGTACGCATAATAAATGTGTTCATATCAATAAGTTTTCTGTTTCGTAGTTATCCTGTGTCAGTAGCCAGATCTTAACCTTGGATTTGATTTCACGAGTTGTGAGTGAATTTATGATCAGGATTTTGTTTACCTTATTATAAAGAAATGTTGCGAGAAATGCCGGTTGTCGCCTAGCGGACGTCGTATGGTAGAGCACAGATGTGCAAACGTTCGTAATGGTGCGCTTTTTATTTATTTGAGGATTATAAGGTGTACTACTGTGCTGTAGATTCTACCGAAATATTAGAAAAAGTGAAAATTAGTATCCATCGTAGTGGTAATCGCTTAATTAACCAAAGAACATTCGTCCTCCCTCACAGTCGAAATAATACAGGCAACACTTTTTCCATAAGTCGCGTGTTTTGTTTTGTCAATTCTATTCGTGGTAATGAAGATGTCTTTGCTGGTTCTGTAATAAAACTTTAAACTCAAAAACTTAATGTAATGACATTTTTATTCTTGTTTATAATTTTTTATATTTTTTTTGCCCTCAAATGATCAATTTCTAGGAATTTATTAATAGTACCTAAGTTGGATTATTTTACGTGTGCATGCTAGATTTACACTAGCAGGTTTCAGTCGCATCCATAAAATAAATTACAACATAATATATCTTATGTTGTAATTTATTTTATGGATGCGTGATTGTACATCAGTTTTGTGAATTAAAATAAAATAAAAAGTTGCATCTTTTAAATACAGTATTTACAACAAAATGCCCATTTAACATTGGTCAGAGTAACGGTTCACAACTAACGGTCGTCGATATTAAACTGTTAACTTTAACTGCACTGTTTGCAGTTACCGCACGGACTTCCTTTGCACTAACTTCTGTTAGATCTTTTACGTATATTTATTCAGTGAAACTTTCTACGTTGGCGATAAGATCATTTTAGGGTTGTGGAGCTATTAATAGACCAACTGTCAATTGTTTTTTATTCGTTATCTAAACGTAAAACTATGAAATAAAATAGTTCCTGTAAAAAAAACAATAAAGCAGCAATAATGATTAACGAAAAGTCAAAATGTCAATTGGTTCGTGACCTGAATGTCAAGTGATCAACTCCAAAAATGTGGGACAATATAGGCTTATCTTTTTTAGGGTTCCGTTACTCAAAAGGAAAAAGCGGAACCCTTATATGATCACATTGTTGTCTGTATATCAAGACCCGGTATCTCCGGAACGCGTAGAGGTATCGAATTGAAATTAAAGTCATATGGATGTTCGGGTCTGCGGTTGCTTGAAACTGTAAAAAAATCAAATTTCTAAGTTAACAAAAAAAATACAGCCATTTAGGTCGCAAAAAATGTCATTCTAAAGGGAACCAAAATTCATAGGATACTTCCCGTTGACCCAGAATCCTGAAATTTGGCACAAAACAAGGTCTTATAGCTTAAGTATAGGAATAAAAAATTATAATACCACATCTTTCACACAACGCCATCTACTCCGTAAGCAGAGTTTGTGGAATGAATACTGAAAAAAATTATTGTTATGTTACTAAACAAACAAAAATCTCGACTCGGAAAAATCTTCGAGACTACATTCGGAAATTGAACTAATTACATATGTAAGTTTGTACTGAACTCTCAGTGCACGAATCGGAGTCGGCCCAGTTTTTTTCTAATTATTTGATTCAAAATGTAACTTTATTCACGATCGAAAATAGAATTAAACGACTTTGCAAAACTGTTCAAAACTTAAGTTAGTTAAAAACCTTTCAAATATGTTGAAAGGGGTAACTGTCAAACTCAAACTCATTTATAAAATCATTTACAGGCACTTGTGAATTGTCAAGGTTGGTCTTTCACAAAAAAAGGTGAAGTTATTTGCGTTCTAAAAAGTGAATCTCTATGGAGAAGATCTGAAGACAGACGTATACTTTAAAGTCGTCCAGGAATAAAGAAAAATGAAAGAAGAAAAAAAAATTAACCGTGGTAGCTTGTAGCTGAGACAAGTGTCAAGTAACAAGGTATGCACTATTGGGCATGTGAAGTCGTCGCCATCAGCATAGTATCCCAACTAGCAAAATAGCCATAAGAATAATCCATAATAAGAGCATAGACCTTATAAAAGGTTTATATCTGTCTTGGCAAAGATTGTGTAACTTATAAAGGCACCTTATAAGACGCATTGTGCTAAAAGACACTTGTAAGTGTATTTGTTCTTAAAAGCATTATCAAGAATAATGTAAGATGAAAAAAACACTTAATGAAACCATCATACAACTACTATAAGGGCAAATAATCTTACAAGGTGCGCCCAATTCCATACTTACTGACGTTTAGAAGTGTGTTATAAGAGACATTTTGCTAGTTGGGATATTACAAGTAACATGCGGCAAGAGCATGAAGGAGATGATGTCAATAGGCAGGTATTTATAAAATTAAAGTAGATAAATTATTTTTTGTACAGGTTTATCTTTATTATTAGTGGCAAAAAAGTAAAGAGCTCTCTTGATTATAATGATACTTTGCCTCTGGGAGTCTACAATATTAAAAACATTCACAGTTTCAAAGGTGCAACTAATGCTTTAAGCATTTTTTCATCAGTCAACCAAGGGTGATGCAGAGATAATAAGTAAGGCAAGTGCATTAAAAAGAAAATATTATTATGAAAAAAAAGGTACAAACTACATATTCTTTCAGTAATAACATAGGAAATCCTGTCATAATTGATGAATAATACAGAACTTGATGAATAGAATGTTTTTTAACTATAATTTCACCAACTTACAGGTAAGTTAGGCACTTACCTAATACACTATCTACATTTAAGTTTTGAACCTGTGAATTAACTACAAATATTAAATTCGACTAAGGCAAAATCAACAAAATCCCATTACTTTCTCATGAATGATTTTGATTCCTCTCTACATTAAGTTTACACGTGCCGTCAAAAAGAAAAAATATTGATATTTTTATGAAGTAAATTTTCGATAGTGGAAAAAAAATTTAAAGCCTTATTCTTTAATGTATAATTCTTAGAAACGCAAAATTCGCCTTTATTGCTTGATCCCCTAAGGCTGATGTTTTCACTTGACCTCGAACCATTTATAAGTAGGGCAAGCGACGACCTTAAACAACATTTGTATAGCAAAATAATAAATAAACAATATACTGAACATAATTGTGATTTGTGGAACTCAGTTATACACGCGACAATGCTGCTGGCTACTGACCTTAGATTATAATCGATCGCTTACGTTTCAGTACACAGGCAAAGTTGATTTTGAAAATCGGGACAAAAGGTTTTAAGGAAAGAAAGGATCACAAATTAAATTATAATGATAAACAGGTGTGGTAACAGGGCCTCGAGTCTGCTATTACAATAGCGTCAGATTGATATGTCATTGATTTCATAATTGTTGATTTTGACAAGTTTGGTAATCTACTATTATAATGGCGTCATTATGACTTTCCAATGGTCAACCACTGACACTCCATTGAAAGAAGTAACTTAAAATGGTAATCTCGTACATATTGACAAATTAATGTCTGACGTATGCGGGAATCTGCAAAATTTTTTATAGTCCCTTTGATCAGTGACCTACCATTAGAACGTCATTGTGCAGTCATTGCTTTTAATAAGCTCGATACTGTCATTCTACCACAACTCTATTACGAGACCATTGACCGATCAATGATCGATAATTATGAATTAGCAGATTATGAACTTTTAGCAAAATGACAATGGGATCGTGTTGGAATGACGAATTTATAAAAAAAACAGACTTAGGCCCCAGATAAAGTGAGACGAAATAAATGATGCAAAACATGCAACGGATTTTTTTCCTGAATTATCTTTGTGAATTCTGGGAAAAAAAACATAATTATTTTGTTACAAAATCACGTGTTCTTAAAAAATTTAACTGTACAATTGTCGGCGTTCCAGCCGTATTGGAACCCCATGGCCTGGCACGCGACGATGGCAAGAGGCCGGACGGCATGTCGTTATTCCCATGGAAGATGGGTAGGTCTTTAGTATGGGACGCTACTTGTGTCGATAATCTTGCGCCATCCCATCTTCCTAGCTCGTCGTGTTGTGCTGGTGCTGCCGCTGCGGCTGCGGAGAATCTCAAGCGGCGAAAATATAATAACCTTGTTGGAAGTTATATTTTCGAACCGTTTGGGGTTGAAACTCTCGGTTCGTGGGGTCCGAGTGCTCACAAGTTGTATAAAGATCTGTCAAAACGTCTAGTTGACTCTTCGCGTGACCCAAGGGCTGGCTTTTACCTCGGACAGAGGATAAGCATTGCCATACAGCGTGGCAATGCCGCCAGTCTTTTGGGCACATTACTAGTCGACAGCGATGTGGAAGAGTTTTTTGACGCCATATTTTAGTTTTAGTTAGTTGTAATTAGATTAGGGTTTTTATTATTATTTATTTTATTTTATTGTAATTATAGTTAGTATTTTTAAATGTAAATAAACTGTACAATAACTTCAGGTAGGTAATGAAGACGTACTGGAAGACGCAGCTTTGCAAGGCCTCCCACAAGGTGGACCGATGACCTGGTAAGGGTCACGGAAATCCGATGGATGCGAGACGCACAGGATCGGTCATTGTGGCGACATTTGGGGGAGGCCTATGTCCAACAGTGGACGTCTTTCGGCTGACATGATGATGATCATGATGAGGTATTTAAATTAGTTAAGAGCGCTCAACCCGAGATACGTTTCCATATAACCGCTCTTACGTGATTATGACGTTATTATATATCTTTCTCTAGATATTTTAAAAACATAGATGCCTTGTGGATACTCGTATTATCTAGGTTTCTATTGGAATCAAAACATGAATTTGTGTAAAACTAATCCAGTGAAACCTTCATCCATCTCTGAAAATCTGCTGTTTTGCGTGAAGCTTGGCCCTTCGTAATGTACCTACTTATAAATTAAAAAAGTAAAGCAAAATATATTTAATTTTTTAGAAACCTATCACATTTAATCGAGTAACAGGTATTTCCTGGAACAAGTTTTGTGATATACCTGAGTGAGTGATGGAATGACTAAATGGCAACAGAGCGTTAACGTGTAATCGCTCTTTTTTCGCGTTACCTCTTCATAAAATTTTGCATTGAATGAAACAACAAACAACGATGCTCACGTTGATGATAGACTGATTATTTATTACCTACTGAAGTAAGGCAAAAACTATACTACTACGTATTTCTAGTTTTTGCTTACTTTTTTTAAGATGGGAAATCATGAAAATACATACCCGAATGGGTATTTTCATTTATAAGTGTACACTGATAAAACTAAAAATGTCACCAAAGTGTAGTTAAAAATCATCTAATGACAAATCTCGCTCTAGGGTGCAGCGAGACATAGTGTCAGACTTTTACTGACTAAAAATTTTCTCTTTCATACCACCCGTGGCTCCAGTAGGCTTCGTTCGTTGCCTCACGCGAACGGCCGCCTCCTTTGCTAGCATTACTGCTTCGCAGAAGGAGGCGACCGCCTGCCACTCCTCCTCGTTCTGGACCATGGCCTGTACCAAGGCCCGGCGCGAGAGATCACCGCCGCCGATCGCCCGCACGAGGACACCCCTTAAGGGTGTGCGTTATTTCAGTTACATCTTGTATGTGAATACACCATAGACTTAGCATAAATCATTCTGTAATGTCCTCATTACTAAGACCTGGCCTCTTCTTGAGCTCTATAATCATATGTGCCTATTCATAATTTTAAAGTGATATTTTCATAAAAAAATCAACAGTATAAAATAATAATACATTTATTTACTGAAAACGGGACATTAAACAAATCATATATCTGGTTCCGATTGAGAACTGATAGAATTTTATATGAGGCTTAATATGAATAAATCAATCACAATTTCGGGATTTGGGTTTAAAAATAACTGTTTGCTTTGAATTCAAACTAAATATTTTATTTCTAATTAGTAATTTTCGATTGGCAATAAAATATATTACAATGATTATCTATGTTTTATTGAACGAATTATTTAATTTGTAATAATTCTTTCTACCATTGAGCAACCCGACCTACAGCGAGTGTCCACCCTTACATTGTTAATACCTCTACGATCCGGACTAAGCAAGCATTTGTCAGAATTCGTGTAACTCGAATCAACTATTCGTATAACTCAATTCAGGACTACTAAGGAGCTTGACGACTTGACAAATAATACTCATCATTTATCATTATCATTTCAGCCG
Source organism: Mythimna pallens (assembly GCA_961205895.1). NCBI lineage: Eukaryota > Metazoa > Arthropoda > Insecta > Lepidoptera > Noctuidae > Mythimna > Mythimna pallens. The sequence continues at coordinate 21,633,471 of OY540828.1, read as the reverse complement.
GTAGACGTCCACTGCTGGACATAGGCCTCCCCCAAATGTCGCCGCGTCTCGCATCTATCGGATTCCTGCAACCTTCACCAGGTCATCGATCCACTTGTAGGGGCTTCCAAAAGTGCGTCTTCCGGTACGCGGTCACCACTACAGAAACTTTCGGTCCCAATGGCCATCTGTTCTGCGAGCAATGTGCCCTGCCCAATGCCACTTAAGTTTGGCGATTATTCGTCCTATGTCGGCAACCTTGCTTCTCCTGCGGATATCTTCATTTCTGATTCGATCACGCAATGAAACTCCGAGCATAGCCCTTTCCATTGCCCTTGACGAACAATACTAAAGAAAGTATAAATAGGTTATTTATATTATTTTAGCCAATGATAGCAAATTCACATCAATAGATATTTATAACTTTATAATAATGATTAGTACAGATTCTCTCCTCGCATACCCTTCTAACATTACAAGGTCCTTTTCAAAACATATGTATTACAGAATCAACATCTCAATTCCAGCGTATAAATAACAGGGCCTTACCATGATGTGTCAAAAACCCAGCGGTGTGAGCGAGAGAGGGATGGATCTATACATGCCATATAGTTCCATCCCTTTTAACAGTTCAGTTAAGATTGTTAAGAGTTCGTGGTTGGGCCTCAGAAAGGACCTCTGGCAGTTAATTACGGAGTCGTCAGCTGCTACAGGAGACGTCGACTTAAAAGTGCTCACAATATTGTGTACATAACTTGAGAATACATAGATTAAACGTGGCAAGTTCTTTGTTGTGAAGAATATACAGTGAACCATGTTTGTGACGTCTTCGTAAAGTTGTTAGGTCATTGTAATGTCGAAGGAGATTGCTTGAGGTATTTACTTTCTACATAATGTATATAAGATGAGAAACTGACTGACTGACTTGTCAACCTACAGCCAAAATGACTAGGCCTAAGAAAGTGTTTTGCATAAGGGTTCCTTTTATGATTGATGTAAGCGAGCATTAAGAGACGATTTTCCAAAATGTACCCTTTTTTTAGGTGGAAAAATCATATAATGACAAATCCCGAGATAGTGTCAGACTTTTACTGACTAAATACCCACTCCTGTTCCTTCGTCCCAGGGTTTCACTTTCATATTACCCATGGCCCCGGGTTTCACTTTCATATTACCCATGGCCCCAGTAGGCTTCGACCCTGCTGTGCTTCTACTATTTGCTGACATCTCCTTGAGGAGCGCGTGGAACAATACGCGCCGTCGACGACTTGGACTCGAACCGGGCGGTTACCGGACGATCAGATGGCAGGCTACCCATTGCTTGCCGTCCGCAAGCCCGCGCTTACGGTGGCCAGAAATAAGGAAATGAAACAGGGATTCAAAGTTTGTATGGGTAAAACTTCTTTCACGTGTTTGGCTAAGTAAGTTTTATGTTTAAGGATTTTGTATATTTAGAATTTTGCCAACAAATCACTATTTAAATATAATCTGCCTGGGTCATGATGCATTTTGTATACAAGAGACTCCATTCATTTATAAACTCTTTGTTTATTGAAATTTGTTACTCCAACAATCAAATAATTTGCAATGTATTTTAATATTGTTGACATGCATGTAATATCACTATAGGTACTTACCTACAATATATTGTACGCCCTAAGGGTAGGACATAGCCATTCGTAGAATATTTAATTAATACCATCTGTATTATGTACAATTATCAATGATCCACAATAAAGATGATTTGATTTGATTTGATTTGAGAATAGGTTGTGAAATTTATAGAAAAACTAGCTGACCCGGCAAACGTTGTTTTGCCATATAAATAATAGAAATTAAAAATTTTGTCTAAAAAATAAAAAATAAATTTTAGGGGTGGACTACCCCTAACATTTAGGGGGATGAAAAATAGATGTTGGCCGATTCTCATAGATACCGGATAAGCACAAAAAATTTCATCAAAATCGGTCAAGCCGTTTCGGAGGAGTATGGCAACGAAAACTGTGACACGAGAATTTTATATATTAGATATTTTTCTCTTGTTTTAGAAGTAAAGTGGTTTTTAGTTACAAATAACATATACTGCGACTTAAAGTTTGATTTCTTCGAGTACACATCCCAGGAACCAAGGTCGACTTACCAGAGCTCATTCTCACAGTATCTACATACCTTTAACCACTGTGGGACATTATCAATATTTTCTTTTCTTTCTTTCTTCCTTTCTAATTATATCGTCGACGTCAATAGTACGGAAGCTTGAGAACGAATGAATGTACGAACTAAGTGACACATGTCACTTTGACAGGTTTCGGGCTGACGTTTGCACGAACCGAACGGATAAAAGTTTTGACTGCCGATGAGCGGGGGTCTTTCCTCTGTCGGCAGTCGTACAACCAACATCTACCCTGGGGACTGTCTGATGGCTCGTTGTGAAGTGAATATTAAAGCTTGCATCATAATAAATCAGTTGTGTTATAAATCTGGAATAGTTTGTTTATTACTCGATACCCAGTTACCACCTACAAAACAGAGTCCCTGGACAGAACTTTGAAGGTGATCGGCATCCTCATCCGATAATTATATAAACTACAATATGAAACGACCAAAGTATTAGTCTGTTTTATTTGCTTTAGTTAAGTACTTTTTAATATACTTATTTAAAAACCCGCTCTTATCCCAACCGCTTTTATGCACTTTACTGTACGTACACTTTTACCCACTAGTGCAGAAAAGTGCGCGAACTTGCCCACGCCACAATTTATTATGTTAATTGTATATACGTCGTTTGATACAGTTTGGAAAGCCCTGCAGCACTTGGCTCAAAATTTCACCTCGGTCATAATGACAAATTTTCTCCACTTGTGTAAAAATGTACTATTTTGGCTTGTGCTAAATTTTAATAAACGTATTCCTTTTCCTATACTTCGGGTTTTTTCTTAAAAATGTTTTACTGCAAACATCTGTCGAATGTCACAGAACTTAATATACATAGGCTTCAAGATGTTCCCATTTTATCAAGAGACCACGTATCGACTTTTGTACTTAGCATAAATTTGCATGTCAAGATATACATACATACCACTTGCCTATGCTTAGCATGATACCCTTTAATATTATGCCGCATATCGTTAACTTTATCAAGTCTTCTGAAAGATTGATGATGGTATTTGAGGTTAAAAAAAAATATTTGAGTGATATATGAGTACACTGATAATAAAATTTTATTTATTTATTTATTTATTTTATTCAGGTTAACCAACAACTGTTTACACCAGTACACTAGCAACTTAATAATTATAGTTGGATACAATTGCGGGTGCAACAATTAATTACAGGTTAACACCTCTAGCACAAAAAACAGTGGTAAAATCAATTAAATTATTAGACTACAAATTATTCTTAATGCAAATGTGAATATAATGCGACTATGAAAATTAAAGTAAATTAATATTAAAATAAATTACTAAACAAGGAAGAAATTAAATAATAATTGATACGGAAATAAGATTACAAACAATTAAATTAAATAAGTTACACTAACAATTTAAAAAGAGACTAAAACAACAACTATCTGAAAAATACTGAACTGTAATTTTACAAGTTTTTTTACAGCAAAAATCTTAAGAAATCGTCAGTTACTCACAATATAGTAACATAATTTTACAAAAACTTAAACTAATGGGTTCTGTGGCGATCTTATAGCTGATAGTCGTGTAGGGCGTAGTTAACTACTATTTTGTAATCAGATTACAAATTACAACTAAAAGTAGTTAACTACAAGAAGTTTGATTACATGTAGTTATGATTACATGTAACTTAACTACGATATTCAAACTAGATGAAGTAGTTGTTAATTTGATTGCTGTAATCTAGTTCTTAAAATTATTGATTATTTCAGTACTAAGAACTTATATTTTGCAATTAAATAAGCATGATGTGTTAGAATTATACATTTATCAAAATTGAATGTTACTCTAAAATTAAATAAAACGGAAGCTAACTGTATAAAAAATTCACATATGTTTACTGTCACGAATATAAATTGAATGCAAGTTATAGATAAGTAACAAAGAAATCAAACTTTAAAGTAGTTATCAAAAGTAGTCTTGTAATCATGATTGCAACTACAATTCGTAGTTAGTAATCAAAATGGTTAGCTAAATTTTACAATTTTTTAATGTAATTTGTAGTTGTGATTACTAACTACAATATTTAGTCGTAGTTATTATTCAGTAGTTAGATTACATATTGCCTAACACTGCCCATACAACTCTAGGATGAACTTTTAGAACTTAAACTAGAAAAGGGTGTAGTCTACGGTGCACTGTAAATAGTTGGGTGTTTTTGGAGTTTTGGACAGTTACAAAACAAGTGATCTACCGGGTAAGTAGCCAATACTCTTTGCCTTTAAACATCTGGTATTGCAGGCTAATTGCGTTATCAATATTATCCCTGAACAAAATTGTCAAATGTGTAAATATGTATGAAATTGTGTAGTGACTTCTATGAATATATATAGTATACATATTTGTATGCTGCTGCTAGTATGATGATCATCATCATCATCATTTCAGCCGGTAGACGTCCACTGCTGGACATAGGCCTCCCCCAAATGTCGCCACAATGAACGGCCTGTGCGTCTCGCATCCATCGGATTCCCGCAACCTTCACCAGGTCATCGGTCCACCTTGTAGGGGGCCTTCCAACACTGCGTCTTCCGGTACGCAACGCTAGTATGATAGCCCATAATTCATATCCCAGTACATTATAAATCATAAATCATTTGTTTCATCATCCATCATCAACCACATAATTTATTTATTTGTTTCGTTTAGCTACATAATCATTCGTTTGTTATTGATATCTTATCGTCAGAAAAAGAAATTGATATCGATAACGAATTGAAATCACAAGATCAGCAAATTAATTTTATATAGTCAAAAATAAACTTGTGCAGAAAAATGAAAAATTGTCAGCATGTTAAGTTCAGTGACTCAGCGATCGGCTGCCATGCTGTGTGTTGTGGGTTAAATTCTCGCGTGAAGCAAATATTTGTATTGCTTGATTAATGGTGTCTTGTGTATGTGAGCTTATATGTGAAGCGACATTTATGGCGTCACAAAATAACTAATTCTGCATCGCGCAATCAAACAGCCCGAAATCATCTATAGGCCAATAGCCCACCAGACATATCCCCCGTCTGGCCGGAGGATCCTCCCTTTACAACGAAGGTTTGCGGGACTTTACTCTCTGTTCCGCATACCTCCAAATATGTTTATGAACGCATTCACGCTATTATTAGTGTGGGGCAAAGTTTTAAAAAAAAAGCTTGACTTACGAGTTTATAAAAAAAAATACAACCTAATTGAAAAATGTAACTGTTTATCATTATAACCATCTGAAAGAAAGAAAGAAAATGATATTATTTTGTCACACATCTGAAGATTTCTAATATAAAATCATACTACAAAAGTTTGTAGTTATATATTCGCGACCGAAAAATTCTTATCAGTAGATTATTCTATTGCTCAAACAAAGCCTTACATTTGATTGATTGCTAAAAACACTCTTTAAATTCGCGTCGTATCCAAAAAATCGACGTCAATGTCAGAATGAGTGCTACAACAATTCCAAGGAGAGAGTTAATCCTCTCAGATTCCATGACGTCACGCACTCCACATCATCCCGGCAGGGTATATGGATTATAGGAATGTTGGTACGTATTTATTTATTTATTTCTAACTTCATGTACTGTAAGCGTAGTGGTGATGGTATAGGCGTATTTTATATTTTGAGTTTGTAAATCATGAAATAACACCTTAAGCTCTTGGTGGAGCGAGCAGTATGAGGCTTTTACTGACTAAAACTCACTCAGGTTCTTTCAGCTGCCTTTTGCCTCTTTCGAACAATACCGCAGTAGGTTCGTACATACTGGATTAACATACAATAATACAGTTCATAGTATCCAGAAAATCACACGGCAAACTATATATTATTATGTCGATTTTTACGTTTATTTTTGGGTTATAAACTTTGGAAGGTCTGTCCAAAACTGAGTTACGAAGTTTTTTTTTGTGACGTAACTACAAATTTACAGTTTTAGATTATTTTTCCTTTACTTGTGCTATGAGATCTTGCGTCATGCCAAAGGACATTGCTCGTCGTCCATACATAGCTCGCCTAAGATCCAACAGTGAGGTGTATTTACTGTTTGGGTTTTAGATAATGTATATATTCGATTAAACCTAAATTCAAACAACGGACTCTTTTGAGAATTCTGAAAAAATTAAAATACTTTCGTATTTTGAGGTTATAATTACGTCAATAAAAACATGCGGTATGTAGCAATAACTTAGCATTTATTACTGAACTAGCGGTCCCGGCAGACGTTGTTCTGCCCAAAAGCGGCATTAAGTAAAAAAAAAAAATTACCCTACTCTACCCTACTCTACCCTACTCTACCCTACTCTACCCTACTCTACCCTACTCTACCCTACTCTACCCTACTCTACCCTACTCTACCCTAAAAAAAAAAAAGTAAAAAAAAAGAAAGTACCCTATGTCCGTCTCCTGGTTCTAAGCTACCTCCCCACCAATTTTCAGCCAAATCGGTTCAGCCGTTCTTGAGTTATAAGTGGTGTAACTAACACGACTTTCTTTTATATATATAGATGACATTACTACCAAATGTCAAATTTTGTCATCTGTCAATTCGTCAACTGTCAGTGTCGATATTATTGCTCGTTTCAAACAGCGCTTTCAATCGAGTTTTTTGATAAGGCTTATTATGGTTTCGCGACATCATAGCGGACTGTTTGTAACTAAAAATCATAATCGTATATCAAGTGTTGAGAATACTGACGCTTGTCTATGTCAAACTCTTATTAAGAGTGCTGTTACAAAGACTTGGCGGTATGAGCTTTAATACCTTTGCCTATTAAAAACCTCAAATTGTTAAGACGGAAGCTAAGGTAAAATGTTTTTGAAATTAAAAAGTATCCGTTCTATTAAAATATAAGTAATGTATATTATTAAAAGAACTAGTAATTATAGTAAATATTTCATGCGTGTTGGTTCATAGGCCATTTTTTACAATGTCCTTTCAGAATTCTAGGTCAACGAAAAGTATTCTATGAATTTTGATTTGAAATGTGTTTAGATTTAACCCTTTTTTTAACCGACTTTAAAAAGGAGGAGGTTATATGTTCGGTTGAATGTATGTTTTTTTTTATGTGGGAAAATCATCCAATGACATCTCCTGCTTTTGGGCGGAGCGAGAGGGTGTGTCAGACTTTTACTGACTAAAAACCCACTCGAAGTTTTCCTTTCAGAAAAAAAACCCTTGGACCCAGTAGGCTTCGAGCCTGCTGGGCTCCTACGGTTTGCTGGCAGATTTAACCCTTGGAGACTATGAGCGCTCTGGCGCAGTTGCAGGCACATCTGGCAAATTCTCAGTTTTGACTTTGGGTAACAACAGACGTCCGATGTACCTATGTATGAACTTGTGATACCGGTGGGCCACTGCAGAATTATCTATCTTTGACCCATCGCAAGATGGTACCAATGTGGAGCCCCTTCATACATAGGATATTATGCATCATCTATTTTCCTGCCCAGCACGCTCAACCACCTGTACCTTCCACGACTAATACAAGGCTTACGACTGAGCTTTCCAGATGGCTAAATATTCGACACAAAATCAGAAGTAGAACTGTCATAGGTCCCCACTTACCATAAGGTTAATTAACCACCAGATCCTTACCATCAATTCAAAATAGCAAAAACATAGACAAAATAGCAAGACCATTGAACTGGAGTATCTTTTGAGTACCAACACTAAGCTATCACGTTAATTGGTTTTTTTGATGGCGAAAACAATTTTTTTGTAACGAGTTGTTGGAGAAATCTTCGTTTACTGAAAACGTGACTTGGCTGAATGATTGATTTTCCTTATTGTGTTCTTACTTAATAATACACTTGTGGATACTTTTTTTTATTTTTATCAGTTTCTATATTAATTAAAATTGGTGGAGGAAATTGATTAAAACCAACACCTTGATTACAATTCTTTATTAAAAATTAATTGAAACATCCAGTCGATACAAATATGGGAACATTTATTATGATTTCAAAAGGAAACGGTTTAATATTTCGCTACAAAACGTTGCCACAAATTCCAGTTGAGTGCAAAATTTTAAATGGAGTAAATACCAATTTATTTTTCGAATTTTGCAGTAACAGTTCGTTGATTTATTGTTGATTTATGATGATTAATTCCTGATTTAAAATGTGATCAAATCATTTTGCTATCAACTGTAATTTTCACGTAATCATTTTAAATCTAATTCACCGATTAAATTGGTCTCTGCAGTAAATTAAATTGAAATAAGCAATACAATATTTACTTATGTACTAGTTGTTCCTCATTTACAATTTCAAAATTAAATTATTTACAGCGCTTTTAACGTTAAAATTATGGCTAGTATTATTTTAGTAATTATATTTTGTAAATAATTTAAGTTGCATGTAAACAAAGAATTTCATGTTTGAATTTTGATTCAAGTATACGTGACCCAAAATTCAAATATTTCTCTTTCGAAAAAAAAGACATTTAAAACTAAAAGTTACTATTTAATAGGTTGAATATATCAGAAATAATTTAATTTGACAGAAGATGGCTTGAACTAATTTCAAATTGGGTTCTTTTGTTGGAAAGTCTGTCAAGAAATTTTCAAAACGGACCGAACGCCGATGTGTCGCATTTTGTGTTATCAAACCTTTCAGTTAAAATTATAACATTTTAGTTTAAAATGGTAAGGAAACAATAAATAAACTCAGAATTGTAATAACTTTGACAAGGAAAAGTCCAATTATCCACCGAGAAACTTTGAAGGAAATATTGATTAAATTAGTTTAATATTTCAAACTAAGTTTCAATTACACTTCTAAGACTTCATTACTATTTTATACCTTTTAATAGGTCAATTGTAGCGTTTTTGCTGACCTTTATAAAAATTCTACTTACGTAATTTATTTACAATAAAAATACGATTTATTCCTTATGCGCTCCAACTATTTGCCTCAATTTTATAAATTTTCCAAAAGTGGGGCGAAGAATTGGGTCCGAATGCGGAGCAAATTATGATTTACATCGATTTTACATTGAAAGCAAGCGTACTTAAAGACATAATTTGTTACAAAAGAAGTCACTTAGTTTATGCTAACTTAATTTATAATAAGTTATGTTTGATCTAAGAAACAGTCTCCATTTAGACACGCTGTTTTTATACTGAAATTGTAATTTAATCATTTACAGTCTCGATCTTTACATCGTTAATACTTTTCTTCATTTACTTTATCGTTGTTCTATAAAACTATACTCCATTCGTAATAAGGTTAAACATAAAAAAATCCTTTTTTACTGTCCGTTCAAATGATTTTGAATTTTATTGCGATGGTGGCATGATACATGGTGGCTGCAGCAAATAGTTGGTGTTGTAACCACTTTTTTGCGTATAATTCCATCCTTATGTCTACGGAATAGAAGTTAGAATTGGCTAAACGGACAGTAAAAAGTTGTTCAAATGAATAATCCCATTGCGAATGGAGTATATAATGTCTAAAGCATTATTTTTACAATTATTATTATTAATAATAATAATAAAACTTTTACTATCCTATTCACTTCACATTATCTTCAAGCGTTATCACAAATGCCGTCTGAGCTACTTAATAATGTACCTCATTACACTTTGCTCATTTTTAACCTACTTACACTAAAATATCTATGTTATACTTTTGAAGCACAATAATATATTTACATTTCAAACGACAATGAATTCTACTTCTTAATTCATTCGACTTCTGAGCGTGTTCGTGGGTCGCTGGGACTCGCCGATGTGGCGGCCCTGGATGCGAATACACACTGAGGGTGGTCAAGTCCAGGACCTGGCATAAACTGGTGCTACTGTGCGGTACCGCTTTGTGATTGTCTTTCTATGTACTCACAATAACTTTATAAGGTTTTTTAGAACAATATATGGACTTTTGTCTGAAATAAATGTCATATTATTAATCAGCTCAGATTTTGACCAAGAAATCCTTGTAAAATTATATGTGAATAAATAAATAGAGTGCTTATGAAATTGATTTTAATAAAATTAATGTAAACAAAAAATTATGAATACCATTAAAAGAATCTTGACATTTTTTATAACACGATAACGGAACAGGAAGTGGTCAAATAAAATTCGCCAATATTTGCTTATTTTAGTAAATTCATTTTTAACAGAATAATTTAAAAAATATAAATATATCATAAGTTCTAATAATTGTTGTGAAACTTTTCAAACCCTACCTTTACGATTGAAAAAAAATCATAATTTAAAAATTGAACAAGTCTACATATACGTTAACTCTGCCAAAACCCACAATATGCTTGGAAAAAGGGTACAAAATTTACTGTTCACTTCAACACAGAGAAGTTACAAAGTCGACCAACAGCCAAATCAATACAATGACGTCACAAGGGATTGAGCACAACGGAAGCGCTCGCGGCTAACACGCTGCGATCGGTGTCACGTGTTCCAACCAAGTGTCATTGTGGAAATCCGCGTAATTTTATCTCCTTTTGTAGATTTATCCCACATGAACACAGGAAAAAATTACTGAAAACTTATTTAAAATCAATAATTGCTTATATTTGCATATGCGAACACATTAAAATTTATAAAGGAAATATATCCGAAAACAAAATTAAATGTTTTTTTTTTTAATAATAATATGACTATAGAAAATATCTAAGTGAACCTAGAATCATAGAAATATGGGTTAAAGGAGATTTTATAAACGCTGTACAAAATACTGTTAACCCAATAATAATGAGACTTGCGATTAAAATCAACAAAGCGTTGAAGAGCGGAATCTCTTGCATCCGCTTTCACGCACTATCAGTAAGCGATTTGCTATTATTAACAAGTGAACAGAAAATATAACTGAAGGAAAAATGTCCTAAACCACGTTCTATATAAAAAAAATTACGACATATGTAAATACAAAACATAATTTTACTTTATCTAATTTATAGGGACAAAAAAAAATTACATGTTTAGGTGATACAAAAGAATTATTAGATAAACAAGTAAACATTATAAGCCACACTATTATCCACGGATTAATCAATGACATGGAAAACCGAAACTGATTTTTAAAACCATTTTTGTTTTTAATAAGTTATTTGGTTATTTAATTATAATAATGATATACATAGTTTACTCAATAACAACGACACAGGTGATTCAATCAAAATTAGATTTTAAAAAATCAGTATAGTATTGAATAACAGTAATATAAGCGGAACAGAATCATCGATAGCCGCTAATGCGGTTAGAGTCGCTGTCATGCATTTTCGGTAGAACCTTTGATCAGAAAATATGACAGCACAAAAATCCACGATGTCCTTAACCACGTTCCTTATAAAACAGAGCCTATTCATACTATAAATAAAAAACACATTGATAAAGACAATAATTTACCCCATCACAAAGATACAGGCGATTAAAATCAGCAGAGTATTAATGAGCGGTAAAGTTAACGGAGCGGAATCCCCTGCAGCCGCTAAAGCACTTGCAGCCGCTTCCACACATTGACGGTAAGCGACGTGCTCTAGACACGTGATGGCGCAGAAGTGTTGGTGAGCGCAGGCGCCGTCACATGATTCTGAGCTCTCATGACGGACGCGATATGCGCGTAAGTACCTGGTGAAAAGAAAAAAGTTATGATAGACCAAGTAATTTCAAGTGACGCTCATAGAATTTAGAAGCGACAATACTGTCGAAAATCCAAAATTTATGTCTACAGAAATCTCATGTCACCGTCATCGTCATCATTTAATTTTCAGCCTGGATAATTATATCCATTGTTGGACACAGGCCTTCTGAAGTATTCATTGTTTGTGAACATTGTTGTTTGATGCGTATGGAATCCATCGGATTCCCGCAACCCTCACCAGGTCATCGGTCTACCTTTTGAGAGGCTTTTTCATGGTGCTTCTTCGGGTGCCCCAATGCTACTCCAGGACCTTTGGCCTCATCGACCATCTGACACTATCATCATCATTTTAGCTGAAAGACGTCTACTATTGAATATACGACTCCCCCACGTGTCGCCATAACGAACGATCTCGTGCATCTCACGTTCATCGGATTCCCATAACTCTCACCAGGTCATTAGTATCAAATGCAAGATATCAAAATACGACTATTCTAAATCTGTAAAATCAATTTAGCCTCACTTACTTGTGAAATATATTAGTCTCGTGTGGCGTCCCTATCTGCAGCTTATCAGCCAGGTTGTGCAGAGAGATGGCGGACACCTCGTGTAGCCCGTAGTACTGCGTTAGGTTGTACTCCGCCGTCCACTCAGCCAGGTTCCGGTTGGCAGCAGCCAGATCGAAGAAATACTGTGTGTAGTCTAATACCTACGCAGAAAAAAACTGAATTAATAGTTTTTAAAAAGGGTTTTGATGACTTAAAAACGAGATTGCGCTATGAGATGCCCATGACGAAGAACAATCATCTTCCTGCCCTTGTTTCGTGTTATTTGGGGTCAGAGCAACACGTTTTTTTCTTCCATTCTGCCCTGTCACTCGTCATGCTATAACTAACTTCCTTTTTCTTCTTTCATATCACTCTTCACTCAAGCCATCCATCTTTTCTTTGATATCCCTCTCCCTCTCCATCCATCCGCATGTAAACTCATAACTTATTTAGTAACATGCCAATGACAAAGAACCAATAATTTTTATTTCCGCATAGTAAAATATCTTTTACAATCAAAATGCATCACATCTCACATTGCTTTGGGACAAAGTTTTAGGACCAGTTGATGAAAAATGTGTTACAAAGTTTCTAAAGAATGCTTACCTTCCCCGTATTGGTATCAAACTTGTAAAGCCTGAGACCTGGGTTGGAGGAATCAGATGGATCACGATGAGGACTCACGGATGGAGCCATGAACGTCCAGGACACAGGTCGATCTAAACAAAAAACATAATCTCGTTAAGTAGACAGTAATTATACACCACTATTTTTTAATTAGTACAAATACTTATAGGGCTTATTAGAAAAGGTCTTTTATTATTAAAGTAAAGTCTCAATAAATAGTATTCATAAACAGCAAAGTTATTAGCGTGTGTTTATATCCCAAAACGTCGCTCAATTTATGGAAATATTGTACAGGCTATTGATTATAAATTAATGAATGGCGATAAAAATGGAAAACACTGCACGTATATTACGTGTATTTTCTAGTAACAACTGTTATGAATTTATCAATTATGACCAATTTTCGTGGACAATTTGGGATTTAGTTTTTTTTTTTTACTTTTGACTACATAAATATGATCAGTAACGGGTACGGATAGAGCCCCATTTTTGGTAATAATTAAAAAATAGGGATGCATAGTTAGTATTTTCGTTAGTATAGTAACTGTCATTATTTTCATGGTTGCAAGCGCTACTGCTTATCGTATGGAGTTCTCCGGGTCGGTTAAAAGGTGCTATTGGGTTTCTCAATTAGAAATTATTCGATGTTGCAGCCTTTTTTTTTTAAGGTGGGAAATCATCCAAATGACTTCTCGCGCTCTGGGTGCGGGAGGGCGTGTCAGACTTTTACTGACTAAAACCACACCTGTATCCTTCAATTACCCTTTGCGTTCTAGGACTACGGGTTTCCCTTTCAGAAATTCTCCGCGGTCCTAGCTAGCGAGCATCGGCCCTGTTGGGCCCCTACGGTTTGCTGACATCTCTTTGAGGGGCGCGAGGATCACTACGCGCTGTCGACGACTGGGCTCGGTCCGGTTAGTTACCGAACAGCCGGACGGCGAGCTACCCAGTGCTCAACGTCCGCAAGCCCGCGTCTACCGTGGCTGGTAGAGTCGGGGTCGGAATTACGGCGGCTAGGGCGTGAGGACCTTCGTTCCCTCACGCGTGCAGCCTCCTCCTTCGCTAGCATTACTGCTTCGCAGAAGGAGGCGACTGCTCGATGTTGCAGCCTGGAGTTCGAAAGTTGGTATTGTGAAATCCCCGTGTTTTGGAAAACATCTAAAGCTGTTGGTTCTGTGCCTGATCACTTTCTGGTCGTGTCGGATTGCCGTCATCATCATCATCATCATTTCAGCCGAAAAACGTCGCCTCCCCCAAGTGTCGCCACAATGACCGGTCCTGTGCGTCTCGCATCCATCGGATTCCCGCAACCCTCACCAGGTCATCGGTCAACGCTACGTCTTTTACGCTATGCCATTCCAGAACCTTTAGGCCATCCATCACATTGCGCAGATTCCGCAGAATGCCGTTACATTGGTCTATCTAATGAAAGTTTCAATGTATTTGCGAACACACTTGTGTAGTGTAATATTATTTCCTGTTTTCTTGGCTAATCACCATTAGGATTGGCCACTGTGAATGAAATTTGATGATCCTTCACAGAGATCCATTTGATGTTTTAAGTCTATGGAGCTGAACTGGACCTATTTTGGCTTAGCCGTGAGTCACACAATGTTATATATGCTTCTTTTTTTGTTTTCCTTACTAGTGTTAATGTATCCATTTTCTATCTTTTTTACTATTGCAACTAGTAAAAACTGAATACAAAACACAGGGATTTTATTTTAAGTATTACTTATATTAGAAAATGGTTTAGGGCGTTATAATAGAAATTGCTTTGCAATAAAACATTTTCTCGCCACTCTAAATTCACTAATTTCACTTTGAAAATTTTGTAACAACTACCAGACACCATTTCGCAATTTATTGGTTCCCAAAAATGTCATCTCTTATACAAAATAAACAGGTAGGCACAGAAGGTCAACTCTATACAGCGAGTGAAAACACATGCACGCAGACATGATACGCGTTTTACGGACAAATCAACTGTCTCCTATTGTTATTAATTAACCAATCACGAGTTAGGCCGCAAATACATGGCATTTTAATTTACTATAATGGAACTGTCAGATGGAACAGCAAATTCTATGTCCTTACAAATTCATTGGAACCCATACTTTCTTTTTAAGGTGTTTTTGATAAGAACGGTTACTTTATATTGTATTTGAGTTTTGAATTGGTATATTAAATAGGTATACACAATTTTTTTAGTTAGAAACCAGAAACTTGTAAAACGACGCAAAAGTTTTTGCATATTCCCTTCATAAATTATCCAGACAATCGATCTATCTGGAACATTGTGGTTAGATCAAAGTGAAAATCTTACGTGGAAAATGAAAAACTGCATTAGGTTCATGGAAATCCGAATCTGTATTCCATTTTCAAAAAGCGAATCGAGAAATCGCGAATGTGTGAACAACCTAGCACCAACTGTGCGTAAAATGTGAATCTATGCGTATGTTTTTGCTCGGTAATAGTACATTTTCATATAAGTGCAGAAAGTTTATCATTGCAACCAAGGCGGAATTTGCACGAGCACCGAGGCACGAGGCGAGTGTGTTATGAAGCTGAAGGCTACAGTGATAAAATTGCACGTGTATCAAACGATTTTTTTTAATACACTTACAAAGAATTAAATAAACGGAGTTTGACCGGCAACTCGTGGGGGACGACGCGCGACCAACCTGATACGATAGATGTAATAAAATTGTGGCGGGGGAGAACACGCGCACTTTTCTGCACTAGTGCGGAAAACAGTCTATTGCTGCCTAAAAGCGGTGGGATAAGAGCGGGTTTTCGAGTAAGTGTATTGAAAAATATATACCCAACCTTCTGTATCGAACTATTCTATGACCACTGCCGATAAACTGGTTTTACGGTAATTATTCGAACGCCAGCTTCGTGCAAATAAAACGTCACTGCTGATTTTTGCTGAAACACATTGAGTGTTCGTTGCTGACATTATTTAATTACAGCTGGCCATTTCTATAAAGTTTGTGTTGTTGTTATTTCTCTTATGGAGAGGGTTCTTTTCATGTATTTTTTTTTTAGTTGTATAAACTAGTGCTTGACTGTGATCCCGTATGGTAAGCAGTGATGCAATTGTTGATGGTGAAATGCACTAGTTTATTAAGAGCCTATTCACTCTAGTCCTAAAGACACCTACATTATGAAGACCGCAGCATCCAAATGTGTTACAGTCCTTCGATGTACGCGGTATAAACGACGAGGCGAAACGCTCGGTTATTAATAATGAATTTAACACTAATTCCAAGTCTGTTTTTTTTTAGCGTTCCGTATCTCAAAAGAAAAAAAACGGAACCCTTATAGGATCACTTTGTTGTCCGTCCGTCTGTTTGTCTGTCTGTCAAGACCCTTTATCTCGGGAACTCGTGGAGGTATCGAGTTGAAATTAAAACCTTATACTCAAGTTTGCAGTCTTTTGAAGCTGTGAACAAACAAATTTCTAAGTTAACGAAAAAAAAAAATGCGGCCGTTTATGTCTCAAAAAACGTATATTTCGACACTCTCGAGGACATTAAAATTCATAGAGTACTTCTCGCTGACCCAGAATTCTGAAATTTTGCATAAAGCAAGGTCTTATAGCACAGGTTTTGGAATAAATCTGAAAACTGTAAATTTCTTGTTACGTCACAACAAAAAAAAAAATTTAAGATTCGGAAAAATCTTCTAGACTTCATTCGGAAATTGTACTTTGTACGAAACCCTCAATGCGTGAGTCCGACTTGCACTTGCCCAGTTTTTTTACAGACACTATTGGTACTTTAATGAACTCTGTCTCTTTAGAAGCATGTTTGTTGAGAAACTCTATAGGGAATTTATTTCAAAAGTATTGATGTATTCTTAGAATGATGAATTGCTCATATATACTCTAAAAACAAAACTTCACGATCAGAATCTTAAGGGAAATGAAAGTTAAGAGCTACCAACAGAATTCCAAATTAAATTCTTGGTATAACTGTCTCAACATCAACACAGACCTAACTTTTTCCTAACTATGTTTTTTTGTTTAGGTATAAAATTTAATTTAATTTATCTTTATTGTCGATAAGAAAGTGTTCATTATACAGTTGATGTTAACGAAGGTCTTGTGAACTTCTATATCCAATTTTAGGAAGTACAATAAAATATAGCTACAATATAGGAGTATATAAGTCAAGGGTGAATATATTACTTCTAGGCAAGCAACTTCCATCGGCGACCACATTTAATTATCGCTTACCATCAGGTGAGATTGTGGTCAAATGCGAGCCTATCCGTAATAAAAAAGGTATAATGAGTTTATTTACATGTCAACAATAATATAATAATATATTACGAATTTTATAACTTTATTATGTTATAATATAAGAGTGCATTGGCATTACTAGCATAGATACTAGCCACTTGAACTTTACTTTGAACTACAATGTACTATGTTATCTGTGGTAATTTAAAAAAAGTCACTCTGTGTCAAGCACTTCCCATGTTTCATTTATTAAGTTATGGGCTAATTATTTATTCGTTATCTCAAGGACAATTTATCGTAAAATATACACACACTTATACAAAGTGCAATAGTTATACAGTGATTACAAATAGTACTTTCATAAAACTGCGCAACGTATTTCAACAGTCAATAGGCCGGCAGGCTGTCAGTTACATTGTGAATGTGCCAAAACTAAAAGGTAGGGAAAACTACGATGAGATGTCATACCAAGCCACAAAGTGAAGAATATAGTAGTCACAAACAGAGAAACAATACTCTTACTGTGTGCAGGAAATACGAGAATAACGACAGTGATTGACGGCTCAGAATTTGATATTCCCGTGAAAAATATGTTATGCTTACCTAACCTGACTACCAATTTACTGTCAGTAAGTCAGCTTATTCAAAATGGAAACAATGTGAGTTTTGAAAAAGAATTTTGCTATATACGCAATAGACAAAGAAACTGGTTGACAAATCAGAATTGTTGAATAGCGTTTATAGGTTATGTATCAAGTCACCGACATTGTTTGTTGGCTTAGTGACAGTTGCAACAAGTGAGATGTGGCATAGGAGATTGGAATCAATAGTCAAGACCTTAATACTATGAAGAATGGAGCAGTGATTGATAAAAATGAAAATGTATAACTTGTTGTGAAGGCAAGCAGGCTAGGCTGCAGTTTTACTCACAAGGGTACCAGAAGTGAAACTGTGCTTGAACTAGTTCACGCTGATGTTTGTGGACCGATGAAGCAAGTCTCAATTAATCCAATTACTTTTTAAATCGCGTTACTTTTTGCTCTTTGTCGATGAATTTAGCCGGATAGCATGTATATTGCCTTAAGGCCAAAAATGAGGTTTACAAATATTTTAAAGAACTTAAAGCATTTGTTGAAAGACAAACTGGCAGGAAATTGAAAGTTTTGAGAACAGATAATTCGGGTGAATTTTGCTCTTCAGAAATGAAATATTTTATGCAAAAAGCAGATATCAGAAAGCGAACCCGTACACCCCGGAACAGAATGAGATGTGTGAGAGACTGAATCGACAGTAGTGGAAAGAACTCGGTGTTTGTTCATCATCATCATCATTTCAGCCGAAAGACGTCCACTGTTGGATATAGGCCTCCCCCAAGCGTCGCCACAATGACCGATCCGGTGTTTGTTGTTTGATGCTAATATGCCGAAGAAGTTTTGGGCAGAAGCAGTAAGCACTGATATACTCGTATATCTGCACAACAGGACCATAGCATCGGGACAAGACACCTTACGAAATCTGGACAGGCAGAAAGCCAGATATATGAATAACCCATGTCCCGAAAATTAAAACTGCAAAATGGGATAAGCAAGCTGAGAAACTTATTCCATGTATTATGATAATAATGTGAAGGACTACAGACTCTTTACTCCCAAGAATAACAAAATTATCACCAGTCGAGATGTTATTATCATAGAACATGCTCAGAGTACCTCCGACATGACTCAAGCTGTAATAGAGCTATAATTTAGAAGAAACAAAACCCATCACGGACTCATCTGATCTGACATGGGTATCAGTTGAAGGTGATACTACTTCAGACGTGACCTATATGCCAGATGACCTATATGACCTATATGACAGCAAACCGTAGGGGCCCAACAGGGCTGATGCTCGCTAGCTAGGACCGCGGAGAATTTCTGAAAGGAAAACCCGTAGTCCTAGAACGCAAAGGGTAATTGAAGGATACAGGTGTGGTTTTAGTTAGTAAAAGTCTGACACGCCCTCCCGCTCCACCCAGAGCGCGAGAAGTCATTTGGATGATTTAAAAAAAAAAATATATGCCAGATGACACAGGAAGTTTTTCGAGTATTCTAATCCAGAATATACCTAATGTAGCTACTGAAAATCGACAGAGAAGAGCTCTAGAAATATTTGGTTTTGTTCTCTAGAAACATGTGCGTAAAAAGTATTGATGAAGAAAATCTAACATATGCAGATCTATGTTATGAGTGGATCAGAACAAAAAGAATGATGTAATGCTATGAAGGAGGAGATGCAGTCATTCAGTGAGTGTGATGCGTGGGAAATATTTGAAAAAAAAAACAGTTAATTGTACCATTGTGAAGTATAATACAGTGCAATACCGAGTGCGGTTGGTGGCGAAGAGATTCACGCAGAAAGAAGGTGTAGATTATAAAAACCTGCCCTCCAGTGCTAAGGTACTCTGTTTTAAAGTTATTATTGCCTTGCGAGCTACCCATTGCTCGCCGTCAGTAAGCCTGAAGGTCTAACTGCTAAGTGTTACATAAAAATCTTCACTCAGCAACAGCAAATAAATACAAAATAATTCAGCACAAAAGAATAAATACGGCGACTTTATTGGCCGCCTTTTGTTCGCAAGTGTATCATATGCAAATAATCAGCGTACACTCGCTGACACTATTTAATGAATGCCGAGGCCTGTATGCTGCTGAAAGCAAATAAAATGATAAATAAATATGTCTCTCTCGTAATATAAAACCGACGGACTTTATACGTAATGCTATAATGTAATTATTTCGTATTTCAGTAGCCGATAATTACTTTTCGGATCAATTTATTGGAGATAGCAGAATATAATATTGTATAAATGAAAACAAAGATGTAATAATAAAGCAATATTTTTATCGTAATCCAGACCAAGACTAACTAGGAATACTTAAAAGAAAGAAAGTAAGAAAAATATTTTATTTGGCACACACGGATACACACACTGTAAACGCAAAATTTGAGACAACTAAGAAAAAAACACTGACAAAAAGTCTCACGGCTGCGCCAAATAGGTAGCAAAAATGCCATAATGTCGCATTCATCCTCTAATCAATTGAGTGCTTATCAATAAAACAAATACGGTGGCAAAATTTGTCCCGAAAATACGTATATTAGGAGGCACAATACATTGTGTCTACGTTCTACACGCGGCACACGTACACAAATCACGCACGTGCTTCTATTACACGTCATGCGGATACAAACGTATATGCACGTGTCGCTACGCTGCGCGCTCCAAACGCGCTAGAGACTCAAGATAAAAAATCATTCCATCAGAAGTAACGATTGTCAGAAGGACAAAATGTTATGGATTGACATGCTTTCATAAAATTGCATGTAGTCAGTTTTTGCATTTTGATAACGAAGTTTTTTTTTTATTGATAGGCTCGCTTTTGACCACTATTTCACCTAATGGTAAGCGATGATGTGTCCGACGATGGAGCACGCTTGCAGAAGTCACCTATTCACTCTTGACTTAAAGACCCTTCGGTGCTTGATGCTTGCCAGAGTCTGTGTTTTCATCAGGAAACACAGACTCTAGCAGGGAATTCCACTCTTTAGCTGTACGCATAATAAATGTCTTCCCAAAACGCTTTGTACGTATTGGTGGGATGTCCACCATGTACCGTTGGCGCAACGCCGTACGTCTAGTGGTCCGATGATGGAACGGACTTGGTAAAATTAAATTATGCAATCCAACGCTCATTCTCCGAAATGTAATCGATAGAAAACCGTCAGGCCAAACACTCGACGTCGATGCTCAAGACTGTTGAACACAAGAAGTTGTCTAATGGACTTTGGTGTGCGCACTAAGCCTATGATATACCATTGTGCGTGAACCATGGCAGACATAACTTAGAGGGCTTTATTCCAGGCAGCTCTCCTTTCTCCAGAAGCAGATTAGGCCTATCAACTTGTTAGGAAATCTTTGATGGAATTCGGTGAGCTATATGCGTGTGTATTTTAGTTATGTACAACGGGTACTCTAGGACATCATGTGCGATTGTTTTCTTCATCTCAAAGTATGCTCTACACAGGGGACGACTGTCCGTAATAAGTAATTTGTGGAAGTGTTTGTTTAGTGAGTAGTTGCTGGTGATGGTCCCTGCCACAAGACGCTGGCTGCAATACTTTGTTGCAACTGAACAGAGCCAGTCGCAACAAAGTATTTATTTTAAGCAAACCGCTGCCTGCCAGGGTTGTAAAATAGATGGAAAAAGTTACTGCGGCCATGGAACGGAAAGAGCAATTGAAAGAATACGGACCACACGCGACAGCCACAAACGCCGCCACGAGAAGCTAGAAGCGGCCACAAAGGAAGCTGAAGCACGCGACAGCCACTTGTGGCCGGATCAATAACTAAATAAAAAAATATGTTTACTTCGTTAAGCCACAGGGAAATATACCTAGCATAGGAGTTGTCTAAAAATAACCTAGTTATTTTAAGCTTCCATTTAATTAGTTTCTAGAGTTAGGCATTTTGATGAAAAACAGTTAAAATTATACACATACCTTTAAGTATAAATAAGAATGATGTGGAAAGAGAACCAATCATTAATGCTGATTGCCTACATAACTTCAACTAGTCAAACTTATTCTGACAAAAAAGTACGAACACACCAAAATAACTCAAGAAAAACATTTCCTTCCGAATTAAAAAGTAAATTGTGAGAGTCAACTAAGAAAATTGGATTACTGAGACACTCAGAGATGGGAACCACTACCCCGAGCATACGTGGCAGACTCAGTCTGTTTTCTTTTAATTCCAATTTTAGCAGCACTGGAGTTTTATACATCGGTATGAAACTTGACCTGGATAAAATCATGGTAATATTTAACGACGCAGCGATTTAAAAAATAAATAAATCAAATAAAAATAATTTATTATGGGACAAGAGTCCATAACCAGTGCGTATAATCAAAAACATTAAAATAAAATAAGAATTAAAATTACGATCACATTTAAAAATCAGGATAAAAAAAATAAATTAAAATCAAAATAAAATAGAAAATTAATATTAAAAATCACAATAAATAAATAAAAATCAAGATATATACTCAGATATATAGATATAAACCGGATAAAGATACAGAATATAACATAATCTAAATCACTGCTTACCATCTGGTGGGATCGCAGTCAAGCACTGGTTTATATCAATTAAAAAAAAATATTTATTTGCTCTTAGCTTTTATACCAATGGAACTAATAATTTCGACGCCTAAGTGTATTTGATTTTGTATATACATATTTAATATACGTAGTTAGGTTATAAATACTAGTAAGTATTATAGTTAGTTAAAATTTTTGTCATTTTGTATGTGGGATAATAATAATCTGCTAATGCATGAACGCAGCTTAAACAGAACGCAGCGGATGAAAGAGAGGGAAATATGTGTGAGCTGTCACGGGTTGGCGTTGTTCAGGATTAATATTTATTTATTTATTTAAACTTTATGTACAGTAGTGGTACATAGGTCGACTTTGTTCAACAAGGCATTTTTAAGTCAACCTTCCATCTTACGTTGCTTTTTTTTATTTTTTTGTTTCCTTCCTTACCTTGCTATGAATGACTATTTATTAGATTTATTAAAATCCAACTTACCATTATCATAAATAACCCGGAACGTGTCAGCGTGTAGGTGACCAAAGAACTGTCCCGCTATAATCTTGGCGTGCCTCCTGACCATGCGGAGGTACTTGGCGTTGGCATCCGCAGACATGTCGTAGGGATGCCGAGAGTCCGAGCCTGGGGCTGCATGGCCTACGATGTAAACCTGTTGGACAGAAAAATATAATATTATGTAGATATTGTTGCAAAATTAAATAAGGAAACATATACAGCTATCTTCAACATTGAGGTATATTCGTGATGGAAAATTATAAGAAACGGTCGTCACTTGGCTAGGCATGCAGGGCAGACTTTCAAACGATGCGGTCAATTGGTTCTGGAGTGGGGACTGTGTACCGTAAGATGCAGCGTAGAAAAACCTCCCACAAGGTAGACCGTTGACTTAGTGAGGATCGCTCGATTCAAATGAATGCAAAACTTACAGGACCTGTCGTTATAATGCTCGGAGGAGGCCGGTGTCCAACAATAGACATCGTTCGGTAGAGAAAACTGATGATGATAAATGCCAACAATGCTAAAGTTTGAGAGATTTTTAGGTTAGGTTAGGTTTCGGCCAAAACAATAGTACAAGTTTTTTATTCAGAAATCGTGGGATAATTATTCTACAGCACTCCGACTATGTAGATTGCAGAGCCAGCGTAGAGGAACATGAGACAACAGCTCTATAGGAGTAACTAAAATTCCCAGAAATCGCTGTTCACAGGGCAAAGTACTGTTACTTCCGTAACCCTCGGCTATTGGACTCGGTCTTGCGGACGTCGAGCAATGGGTAGCTTGCCGTCCGGCCAATTGATCGGACCGAGCCCAGTCGTTAACAGAGCATAGCGATCCACGCGCTCCAAGGAGATGTCAGCAAACCGTAGGGTCCCAGCAGGGTCGATGCCCGTTAGCTAGGACCGCGGAGAATTTCTGAAAAGGAAACCCGTAGTCCTAGAACGCAAAGCGCAACCGAAAGACACAGGTGTAGTTTTAGTCAGTAAAAGTCTGACACGCACTCTCGCTCCGCCCAGAAGTCATTAGATGATTTCCATACTTGCTATTGGACTGAATTTAGTCCATCCACACGCAAAGTAGACTTTTTACTTGCAGTTGCGAACATCAGCCAGATATACAATACAATACAACGTATTGTCCCAAATAACGGTTGGCTTTGACAATTCTTCTTCCAACCTTGCTTACCAATACTTCCTTACAAAGAACATGATTTCCTGTAGCAACAATAAAAGTGTATCCACATTTCCATAAAATCGAAATGGAAACTTCTTTGTAAGTCTTATTGAGACATTGAGTGTTACTGGTGCACGAAGCTTCGATTGCATAAAGTTGTGTTACGTAAATTTTTCTATTAGACCCGAATTTATATGCGAGCATAAAATTTTATCTTTCACTGACACTTTGAAAGTCTTGTGCACCTTCGTAGAGACGGAATTGCAAAACTGAGGACGGAGGATTTTTTATAAAGTTTCTGTGTACTTTGCAGGATATTTTCGCTGCAAAATATTTGTTTGGAAAGTCAGTGATTAAATGGAAAGTATGTTTTATTTAAAGACTGTAATTTTGGTTTAAATACTTTAATTTTGCTTCTAGACCTCAATTTCTGACTACCAGGCAATGGATGATAAAATGTTAGTGGTTATTAAAGCGTTAGTGGATATAAAATACACTTGGTATGGAAGTGACTCTTTGGCCATTAAGTCAGTAACTGTCCAAGGATCGTTTAGAGCTAGTAATAAAGCAGCCGATTAAGACTAAGCTGTTATAATTAAATGTTTAATGTTTCCCATTTTGTTTCCTAAATTAATTCGTGATAAATTGCGCAACGTTTCAGCTATTACTTCTATGAAACATTTTAGTTGTGAACGAATTTCGTTTACGGATTTTGGGTTATTTGGTTTTATCCCACAAATACCAGCTATTTATTTGATTGAGTCGCTATCTAGATATTCTATCGTATTGAAGGATTTTCTATGAGCACATTTCCCCGTAATATTTGTACATCAATAGAACAAACAGTCGTAAGAAAAATTGGATGGGACAATGTTTCAAAAGGGATACTTCAATAAAGAAAGCACTGGAGCGAAGTTGACAGGATCGAGTTGTTTTCATACGAGTGAATAAAATTGAGCTTGCATGGAGGTCTGAAATTATTTTTGTTGCTTTAGTATTGACGTCAAGGCGACCTGAGGTCCTAACACGAGCTCTTAACGCGATCCATTTTACGACCTAAACTGAACTGTTAAAGGGAAAGAGCTAAACAGGGTGTATAATTCCATCTTCTCGCTCACACGCTTGACTTTTTGACATGTCACCGTAAGGCCCCTGGTCTTTCCAATATACAAAATCTCGTGTCTAGGCGTGTGTAACTCTTTAAAAGAGTAACTTTTTTTAAAAGAGTAACCATGGAGTTTCTTGTCAGATTTCTCCATATGAAACGACCAATTTGGAACCGTGCACTAGCTTCTGACGTTTTGTAAGTGCCCATGTAGACCTATGTGAAATAAAAATATTTTTGATTTTGATTTTTTCTTACTGAACGACTCACTGTTCCGAATAGTGTTCCGAAAGATTGGAACGTCAGTAATGTTTTAAATGCATCATTTGGAATAATTAAAACACTGAAACACTCTTTACGTTAAGTGACCTGCAGTCTTTAAAATTTAAATTAAAACTTAAATAGAGTAAAAATAAATAATAACCTTAACTAAATTATCTGTTCAAATTATTCTTAAATCAAAATTCAATTAAATAAAACTGTTAGTGTATAATATGACGCGAAGTAACAGATCACGATTCATAACTGTCGGTGTCTGTGTTTGTATCTTATGAGCCGATGTGCTAACTGTTCTGTTTGTATCTTTTGAGTCAATGATCCAAGTGTTCCGAATGATACATATCACTGTTCCGGAACATTTCAGTAATCCAAATGCACATGTTCCAATAGCAAAGCACACTTTGCTCACGTGACGGTAACGTGTTGTAAATGGCCTATTTAATTAAGAACATGCTTTACTTGTATACCTAATTTCATTCATTCCCGTTCAGCCTTTTAACCGTAAATAAGTAACACACACATACAAACTTTCACCGTTACAATATTAGTACGATGAAAATTACCTTTTTCATAGATTAGTGTAAACTCATAGTCAGCGACAAAACGTTGTCTGACTTTAAAATTATTTCCCAACCAAAATGGTAATCCATTCAAATCGTAGAACGGCTCTATTCAACTTTAACTACGCCATACAGCCACCGTTTACTCAGCCCTTAAACCCAACTATTGACTATGCCTTTCAAGAGCCTCCCACCAAAAAGGGTAGAGTATTCAACCATAACGAACAAAAGCACTATACATTTTTATATATGAAATTGACTTTAAATCCCCAGCTCAGCCTCATGTATTGACAGCATGGGCGGAATAAATTGAATTTCCCCACACGGTCTGACTTCTGACATATCAGATTCAGAAGTCAGAACACCCGTATCTTTGAGTCTGAAATGTGTTCGGTAAAGCCTTTTTCTCTTTTATGACGTCGTTACAAAGGATGGTGATAAGGCTGTACTGTGTAATGAGAGGTATTGGATTTTTATTGATAATTTTGTTAAAAAGAATGAGTGGATTGGTGTGATATAAAATTAAAGTATGAGATTGAAGGGTGATTAACATTTCTTTTGTAGAAAAATAAACAGATTTTATGTTGAAAAAATAAATTGTTTTGTTCATCGATAGTAGATTTTGTAGCATCGTATTCATCGACATTCTTTGTCTTGCAATTTATTTTAACGATTTAAAACAGGCTTCCGCAGACAAGTACAATACGACAGTGTAATACGATTTTGCGATATACATAAAATGTGGAGACGACAATGCAACAATGAATGAAAATACGGACAATAAATACCTACTCACCATTGTGCCCAAATCTAACTCTTTATCTGCCTTTGTCTCTTGTTACTTAGAGTCAGCGTGTGTTTTTTTCTTCCATTCTGCCCCGTCAACCGTCACGCTATCACCGACACCCATTTCTTTTACTTCGCGCTTTTTTTCCATCTAATCACCACTCCTTTAGCGTTCATTTCCATTCTTCCACATGTATACTTATAACTCATTTAGTAACATGCGTTTCATCCCTCCTCTTTACATGCCCGTACCAAGACAAACGATTCCCATTCAACTTTTCAGTCACTAGCGCCACTTTTAAACTTCCTTTAATATACTTATTTCTAAATTTATTTTATTCTCGTCACACCATGTACCCATCTCAACATTTTCATCTCCGCTACATGCAATCTTTTTTTTTTCATCCATTTTTTTGCAGGTCTTATCATGGACTTGTAAATATTCTTCCACTTGAGGGACATCTGCGAGACCAAAACCGACATCGAGAAAAAAACCAACTTAATCAACTGCCATGTACTCGTACATTGGCATACCTTATTTAAAAAAAAGGTGTTCTTAACTGTTGATTTATTTCAGGGTTGGTTGGTAACGATATTACTTTCTACAAATAAGAAATTCGTCAGGCATCGTATTTGTCGAAATCACACTTCACATTTTCGATTAACCTCAAACATTTCTAACCATCAAAATTATTCCGTCACCTTTCGTAGCCAGAATATATTAGCGGAGAAATGTGATTTATACAAAAAGGGAATATTTCTGACTATAATCACGCACGCGACAAAGATTGATGCTTTTGCTGAAGAACTGTGTTTTGTGAATAAAAATAATACAAGTGTTTCCTTATTTCCATTGTACTTTTCGACCAAATTTTGTGACGTTGTTTCGGTGGTCACAGTATGAAATTTTGTAGTAGGTATGTCATGCTATCAGCAAAGTTTGAAAGCTGTCTTAGCCTTATAAACCACTTATTTTTAATTAGTATAAATACTTATAAGGCTAATCACACACACGATACACACACATACACACACACACACACAACACACCACACACACCACGACACACACCCCACACCCACACACACCCGGACACAAGTCGATCTAAACAAAAACATAATCTCGTTAAGTAGACAGTATTTATACACCACTATTTTTTAATTAGTACAAATACTTAAAGGGCTTAAAACTTAAAGAAAAGGTCTTGTTATTATTTAAGTAAAGTCTCAATAAATAATATTCATAAACAGCAAAGTTATTAGCGTTTTTTTTATATCCCAAAACGTCACTAAATTTATGAAAATATTGTACTGGTTGATTATGAATGAATGAATGGCGATAAAAATGGAAAACACTGCGCGCAATATTTTCTAGTAGCAATTATTATGAATGATTGATTCAATGTGCATTTACCATTGATATATATATACTACGTTTACCAATCAACTCGTGGACTCGTGTCTCGTGGACAATTTTGGGATTTCGTTTTTTTTTTTACTTTTGACTATATAAATGTGATCAGTAATGGGTACAGAGAGAGTCCCAATGTTTTCTTCTACTAATTAAAAATACTGGTGTATACAATGTGTAATTAGAATAATGCACACTCTTATAAACCCTAATTAGAAAAATATTTTACAATTGTAATTCAAGTATTTAAATTTTACTTAAAACACATAGGTAGTGTTTTGTTTTGACAAATTAGTAACTAATTTAGGTTCTGTTGGTTTTGAAACCTGTAAGTATCATAAAAACTACACTATAAAAAGATATACTCGTTACCTATTAGTGAACTAACTCATTTTAGATTTCTTGGTTACTACTTTAGTTTTAGAATTTCAAGATGTTCTAGTAAATAGCATAGTATAGCATAAACGGCCTTATAATGTTCACACATGAGAGGGAATGGGCCGTAATCCACCACACGGGCCCAGTGCGGTTGGTGGATGTCACATGTTTTCGAACTTTTGGTTCTAGGACATACCGGTTTCCTCACGATGTTTTCCTTCACCGTTTTGACAGCAGTGATGACGAAATCAATTACACAAAGTAATGTTCCTGGCTGGGTTTGAACCCGCGACCTACAATTCGTAAGTCAGGGCTGTTACCACTCGGCCACCACTGCTCCTATTGTTCTGTTACTGTTCTCTTCGCTCCTATCGTTCTGTGTTCTTGTTCTAGTAAATACTACCAGAGAATCACACTCAGGTTGATTCAAATCAGGATTAAGAAAAAACATAAATGAAATAATACTAAACAAATACTATTCACACAAGAAAGAAGAAAAAAGAAAGAAAGAAAAACTGTTTATTCGCGCGAAATGACGCAATCTTAAAACTAGCAAACAAACATTATCAATTAATAGGGAAGATATGCGTCACATCCGCGCAAAACGGCCGAACGCTCAGCATAAAGCTGTGGCCTCATGCATTATGCGATGAACTCACAGCGCTGGTTTTCAGCGTGGGCCGGTGGCGGTGTCGACATAAAGACGCCCGAACGGTGCAGTGAACAACAAGATTTGGATAAAAAAAGGATTTCAAAATACATATGAATTATAAATTATAAATTAAAAGAAAAATAAATAAGAATAAAAAAATAATAATAAATAACGTGACAAATATATTAATATAAAGCGGCAACACCACGACGCGCCCGAGCAACTTGTTTTTGTAATCTGTGTACAACTATTACATAACGCCGTCTAGTCCCAAGCTAAGCAGAGCTTGTGTTATGAGTACTAGACAACTGATAAACATACTTAAATATTTCTAAATACATACATATTATAGATAAATTACACCCAGACACAGAACAAATGACTGTGCTCATCACATCATTTGTCCTGGGTGGGAATCGAAGCCGACGACCTCCGGCACAGCAGTCAGGGCCACTAACGACTAGACCAACCGGCCAGTCAAATGATGAAGAACTGTCTTGACGTGGGATATTATCCATCTAGAATGCAAGCAAATTCACTAGCAAATCTTAGTTGATAATAATGTACGAGTAAGTATATGATTACCTATGCAAATGCCTGCTGCAACATACTTCAACAAAACATGCATGCATGCATGAACCAAATCCCACCCACTTTATGAATCGACAACCAAATCATAGAAAATTATGTTCGCAGTTGATTCACTGAGAGCCACCACACAATGGTAGCCCATTGCTATTTACGGCTGTGAATTACAACCAGCCAACAATGATTCATAATTGTGGCCGCGGAATTCATATCAGTTGTTTTGTGAATGTAGATACTGTGGTACGCTTGATTATTGAGTTATGTTGTGAAGTATTTTGGTTGAAACTAAAACATACCTACATAATGAAAGGTATTAAAGGTTAGTTGTAAGTAATGCTTTTTAAATCTGTCAAAAATTATAAGAATAAAATAATACAGCGATTTGATTAGATTCAAATCTGAAAAATATATTTTCCCTCATATGATAACTTTCAATAGATAATATTATACACAGCGTCTACGTCTCTCATTTAACTCTCCAGTCACAGTCACAGGAATTCTAGAAAAAAAAATTGAATAATGCAGTACCTTTGTGTTCTTCTATCTGTATTTTTTCTTTTCATTTTTAGTGTTTGTGTTAGGTACTGTGATAGGGGAGACACAAATGAAAGGCTTCTGCTTGAATTATAATGGTATTATACTGGTATTCTATTGTATAGAATAATATATAATTCAAGCAGAAGCCTCAAGCACTTTCTAATACATTTTGTATAAAAAAATACGGCTCGACTTTTTTATTGACATCACCTATCTCTATATCAAAGATAATATGATACAATAATAATAGATAATGTAATATATAGGTGAACTCTATATGTTTGAACATTTATCAATCCTAAACTTTTTAAAACATAAATCTTAAAAGTATAAAATGCCAGTTTGCAAGTTAGTAATGTATTTGTGTGGCCTCTATGGTCGCCACAGTACACACAAACATACATAAATAAATAAATAATGTATATATTACTTGAATTTTATAAGTTACTGAAATAGTTCTAGATTCCGATCAATAAATAAATTTTAAATAAAAAGCTTTAGAAAAAAGTATTAAATATCCAAAGTCCCGCCTATTATGACAGATGAAAAAATTTTGCAGCCATGTTTGCAAAAAAAAGAACAAACAACGCGGTCACATTTAAATAAAAATCAAACACTCCACTCAATTCGATTCAACAAATAGACCTTAAAAAACCCAACAGCAATTTAAGGCGAAGCTATTAGATTAACGATTTTCTAATCTGTAATTTAATACGGGGCGGCGACCGTGCCGGACCGGGTTGGCTGTGCCGGACTTCCTACAGTTCCGGTACCGGACCACTATGTTGTTCTACCACTCCTTAATAAAACCGTGTTTTGAAACGGAGCCGGGTGAAGTGCGCATATTTATGCAGGAAGCTAACAAAGTACTGTTTGTAATTTGTATGCGTCAAATCGGACTTTTCGTGTCAAGGGTTGGATAAGTGTGGCGTTCCAAAGCGGTATAATGGATAGGTTTAATGGTAGACACAATGTTAAGCAAGCTTATATGTCATCTGAAGATAATAAGTAATTGATAATTATAATTTGTTTCGTTACTTCTTGGCCCCCGACGCGAGAACGTTTGGGATCAAAATATTTAACCTTTTCACGAACAAGAACTGTCAAGAACTGTCAAACTGCAGGGGCGCCATAAACAAAATGGTGGCGGGAATATGCCTTTTTACAAATAAAAACGAAAAAAAAAAAATTTGAGTGTAGTATAAAATATAATGCGTAATCGCTTGACTTTCGGCCGAATGCGCAATGACGTCACGCCGCGCGACCGCCGGCGTTCGCGTGGCTCTGAAAAGGTACTTTTTAGAGTTTGGTTTGAATTTTTTATTTATTGATAGGCTCGCGTTTCACCACTATCTCACCTGATGGTAAGTACATAACAATGTTGTTAACGATAGAGCACACTTGCCCAGAAGTAACCTATTCAGTCTTTACTTAAAGACTAGGTTGTTACTATTAGGGAACACTGACTCCGACAGAGATTTCCAGTCCTTAGCTGTACGTACAATTAAAAACATTTTGTGAAGAGCCTATACACTATTCGATATTCAGACAGTCTTAGTCGGGTAGTAGCTTAGTATATGGGTTAGACCGGCCTTACTCGGAACAAAAAATAAGACTGAATAACGTAACGTAACTAAGTGCTGAATATTACGTAGTGTAATAGGCCCTTAACGGTAGCTCAACGCCGCATGTCTAGTGGTCCGATGATGGAACGGCCTTGCCAGATTTAAATTATGCAATTCCGTCGCACACTCTCCGAAATATAAACGATAGAAAACCAACAGACTAGCTACTCGGCGTCGATGTACAAGACTAGATTTTTCAAAGTTTTAAGTAAATCTATATTTAATGCTTATAGACTGTATTATTCTTATTATTACCTACTAGAAATTCTTCGATAGATACTCCCAATAACAATGAATACCAAAATATAATATCGTCAGAACGAATGAAAATAGTTCAGTGTCTCTCATCAATTTATCCTCATTTCCCTTTTCTACTTCATTATTAAACCCTGAAATAAAAATAGTCACAAATGTATATGACTATTTTAAAAGTTTTTCAATGAGCCTAAACCTTTACTTTAGGTAAGTAAGCGAGGAGTAGTGTGTGTGTGTGTGTGTTGTCCAAGTTACTAATCCGTCAATAATCTGTTCTTTGAGATCGTATAAGTAAGTTTGTAATGGCCTTGATACCTGCACAGCTGTACGTGATACGTTGTGCATTCTGCAGTTTCCAAATCATGCTGCATCTTAACTTCAATCATGCAATATCATTAATGTTATAGAAAATTACGAATCACATTTTCTTTACTCATAATTACGAATATTCTTAATTAAATCAACTTTCAGACAAAGGGATGGTAAATCGATCTAAATCGGTTATTTTTTTCAGAAGCGACGATGCTATAAACAGACTCACAGATACATACGTCAATTTTATAACACTTTTCCTTTCTGTTCGGTTCGGTGTTAAGAAATACACTCCATAAATATTCTAAATGATTCTTACATCAATGGGTACTACCTGTTGGAGTGGACTAATTCATCCTCAGCCAATACTTCAGACCTTAGGAGTGTGAAATTTTGCACAAGGATTCATATTATGATGTAGGCAAGCACTAAGAAGATTTTCCAAAATTCACTCCATGAAACAGGGCTCGTGGGCGAAGATGCTGGCAGAAGCTAGTAAATTTTATCAACATAATTTTTGTTCCAATATATAATACTCTAGATACTGTTCAAATGCTCGTCATGTTAGCTACTGATTGATTTCATCAAGTTTTACTAACATTTACTTTGTCAACAACTCAGCTAACAAAAATATTACATTAGCAACTATTCATTGGACTACCAAAGTAAAACAATTTCAAATTCCACAAAACAAACATTATTTACAACATCCATTGATATTTGAAAACAAAAATAAAATATAACTGAACAATCAAGTTTATTTACAAAACAATGAATACACAGGACCAACTGTAAAAATTTACATACTTTCCAAATATTTTGTTTGTTCGAAGTAAATCGGTGTGTTTTACAATGGCACTTGTGTACCAAACTAGAATTGTTTGGGCAAAATTGTAGGATTTAAAAAAAAAAAATTTTTTGCTTTATTTTAAATATACTTTGTTGTATATTTCCAATTCAAGGCAACTTTGTTAGTCCGATTTTTAACAAATAAATTTCTATTTGAAGCCCCTTTTTTATTACATTAAACTAGTTTGGTTTGGTACGACAAAAAAGCGTTTTAACTGTTGGTTATGAATCTTTACAATTCTATTTTTTACGTAGGTATTGATTGATTGGTGTATTGAGTTTAGTTTTAATAGAGTTTCAACGTAGTAACTTTTGAATTTCTATTTTTATTGCAAGCGAATTTTTTTTTACGTAACAATGTTTGTATAGCAATAAATATGTGTCCATTTCAGGTCAGTTTTGTAATCTATCTTCTATATACATAAAAGGAGAAACTGACAGACTGACATATCACCGCACAGCTGAAATTGCTGGGACAAGGAACGTGAAATTTTGCACGAGGTATTTTCATTACGTAGGCGGCCACTAAGAGAAGATTTTCCAAAATTCACCCCCTAAAGGAATAAAAGGGGGGTCCAAAGTTTGTATGGAGAAAACTACTTTCACGTGAGCAAAGCCACCATAACAGGCAACAGCCAGTTCGTTATATTTATGATACACAATAGAATAAGAGTAAATAATGATGCATAATCAAAGTAGCTGGTAAACTAAGATTACGTCAGCGATGGAAACATTTGGAGGAGCCTTTAACCGCCACAGGCGGTCCTTACATTGAACACGAGAGCAACGAAGACGAAGATACTAACACACAACGCTAACAACTATAGGTATAAGTCTTTTATTACACTACTAACACACTAACCCTTAACTATTTGCTGTAAGGAAAAAAATAAAAGCTTTTTATATTATTTTATAATGACGCAATCTAGT
Source organism: Mythimna pallens (assembly GCA_961205895.1). Lineage (NCBI taxonomy): Eukaryota > Metazoa > Arthropoda > Insecta > Lepidoptera > Noctuidae > Mythimna > Mythimna pallens. The sequence goes on along the minus strand of OY540828.1, from coordinate 21,599,203 downwards.
TATCACCTTAGCTTTTCTCATTTCAGGCTAAGTCTCTTGAACAATTATATTTTGGAACCGAAAATAAAACATCTATTCTCTACGTTTTGTCGAGTGATGGGAACATCGCTACTGAAATCGTAAAAAGTGTGTAAACCTTTTAAAAGAATAATCTACTAACGTAAAATATTTGCATCATAAGCGTAAACATAATCAGCTTTTTCATGTTCCCACTGCTGGGACTCAGGCCTAATCTCTATTAGAGGGAACAGGTCGTAATCCACCACGCGGGCCTAGTGCGTGTTGATGGATGTCACATGGCTTTGAATTTTTAGTTCTAAGACATTCCGGTTTCCTCACGACGATTTCCTTCACTATCTTCTTCATTTGTATATTACTAGAAAACATTATAGTAGCTCACCATTTCCTTGTTAGTAGTGGCCTTGTCTAGGACAGCATCTAGCCACTCCCACTGCTTCCTCGCCTGTATGCTATTCGAGTCTCGGATACTGAACAGGTTGGTGTTAAGCGCCACTATCCGGAGCTTGCTCTGCTTCTGTTCTATCGTGTAGTAGCCACCTGTTTTGAAAAATAGTTATATTGAGTTCATAGAAAGAAAATTCATAATGCTTTATTGACATAAGCCAGAATGACCTAGTTTAAGGTCACTTGGTGAAGGTCTCTTCATTGGATATACGGCAGAAGTACAGTATGATTCAATGTAATGACATATGAGAAAAGTATATGCCCATCACAGTATCAGTGTAATAATATGGTTCAAGGATATTGAGACCAGCTTAGAGGCCCTGGTTTCAAGTTGTGTCGATCGATCAAAAAGCCGTGAAAGTATTTGTTAACTTTACACACATATAGTTTTATTAAAATCAAAAAAGGGTTTAAGACTATTTGGCATTTAAATCAGACACTAAACTAAAGAGACAAGTTAACAAACATTCAAAATACATATTGTGAATCATAAGAATTTAGATGCCTTTGCCCTGGAGTAGGACAGAATAAGCTAACAAAAAAAAAATAGAAATAAATAATAATAGTAAATAACCTTATCGCCGTATCTCTACGTCGACGTTGTGATGGGGCCTGCGCGCTGTAATAATCCCTAGGCCTGTACTGGTAGTTTGGCGTAATATGCCCAAGGTGAGGGGCTAGACTAAAAGAGATACAATCCACAAGACAGTTTTGTGGCAAACTGTTAGGCATTAACGACCCCAAGGATCCGATCTCCCGGGAGAATTCTTGTTCTTGATATACTAAGCCATAAATAATATATATATTTCCAAAAAAATTCTTCATTGCACATCCAAAGATATTTTAAGTTAATACATTTCCCCACAAAATTGTAAACAGATCGAGACCCATTCAATCATCAACCAAAAATAAAGCACAAAGCGAAAACTACAAAAACGCCCAATGCGCAGTTTCGTCCAGCAAACTCCATGTTTCTTATTTCCCTTCAACTCCAGGAACTTTAAACTTTTATAAAGCAGGAAGGCAGTAACTTAGAACTGATGGCGGAAAAGTTAAGCGTTCCAGTCTAAAGACATCAAAACAATCACCATATTTAAGTCTGCTGTGCTTGCGAAGCCATCGCATCCAGAATAAGGCATTAGAGTCTTATAGAGGTTATTGCAGTCAGGATTATATATTTTGAAGGGTGTTTTTATTCAAATGTAGTAAATGCAGTCTACTTGAGACTAGAGTATTATTAGGTGCTGTTTAATTTATTCAGCTGGTGTTACACCATTACTATTTTATCATTTAAAATGGACGAGAAACACGAATAAACATTTTTTGCCATTTTATTTGTCTTTTGATCTTCAAAAAACTTTTCCCGCTAACTTTAATACGGAGAGATACGGGAGAGGAAGGGTCTGACTTTTACTGACTCAATCTTACCTCTGTTCTTTCAGTTCTTTGCATTCCAGGGCTGCAGTGACTCTTTTAAACAATCTCGAAGTTGCATTTTGCTCTGAATTAATTTCAGTCAGTTTGTTTTTCATATGCCATCTCAATTGCTTTAATATCATCAACGATGAATATGTAAAGTGATTATTTTCTATCACCAAGTTTAAAACAGTGCAGTGCTCGCGAAGCCGTCGCATCTAGAATATGGCTTTATCTTCTTATAGAGCTCCTGGCTGATTGCAGAGGGTATTATTTTGAAGGATTATAACTAGATTGTGCCTTGTGTGGCTTAATTAAAAACTAGTTTCCTGAAAGCGCAGGTTTTAATAGGATTTTACCTCTGTATAATACAAGTGTTGTTATGATGTTATACTTAGATGCACAGTTACTTGGATTTGTATGGTGTTTAGAATACTGAGCTACAGTGACTGTTACTGCAAAAATAAAGGTTATACAAACAGACAAAGAGAGTGCACAATGCAAATGACCGAAGAAAAATGACACAATAGTTTCAGATTTATTTGAATGCAGTTGTTTAGTTATCGAAATGCATAATAGAGAGAATAAAGAAGATTTCAGTAACAAAGACAAACAGAATGTTCGGTAGGAGAAAGATTTCAAGTATGACATTGAATTTGGTAAAAATTAACATTTCTTGACTATCTTAAGCCTCAGATACACTGAGAGACCAAATGTCCCCCATCATGACACGCAACGCTAAATCTATGTGACGCTGCAACGTTGCCCAGTATGCCGCAACATGTCCCCTAGTGTATCTAAAGTTTTAAACACGATGGATGGACTTTGTGCAAGGTTATTTATGGCTGGGAAGATTAATAAATGTTGTGAAATAGACGGACGTGTTGTAGAATAAATTAGTAAATAATAAGAAAAAAGCCAGCGGTAAGACGAGTAAAGAGTCACCTAAGAATTTAAGTGTCTTTAAAGCTAGAGCAATAGGCTCTTAATAAACTAGTGCGCCTCACCATCAACGATTGCAGCACTACTTACCATCAGGTGGGATCGCAGTCAAGCACTAGTTTATAACAATTAAAAAAAAAGACACAATGTAGACTAAGATAAAATAGCAAATAAAAATGATGATGCTATTGGTTTGTCAAAAGAATCAAGTGAACATACCATATTTAAAAGTCTGCAGTGCTTCTAATGGAAGCCAGTGCATCCACAAGTTGGTGAGGCTCTCGGACGGCGCCGGGTCCAAGTGACCCAGCACTGGGAACACGAAGTGGGAACTAAATGTTCTACTGAGTAGATCCGTCATGTTTCTAATGGCTTGGATCTTGTCATCCTCGTTCCCTGTGTAGCGAGCTGCTATGATGTCGCTGGAAATAAAAGTTGGGGTTAGAAACGAAGTACATAGAAACACGAAGTACAAGTACTGAACCTATTTGGTAGTGTAAATTTTATTAAATGTCATGCAAGCCTGTACATAGAATATTCTTAGGGGCTAGTCATTTGATTTGAATTTGGAACACCAACTAAACATTCATACAAAAATATAAAACGAAAAGCATTTCAAATATCAAATTGCTGTTTATGAATTTCTACTTTCTTTGACCAAACTCTGGAAGGAGTTGAATTTGAATAATATAAGGATCGCATTCTGTGCATAATTGTGAACTCAGAAATGCATGCAAATTGTGGTTCTGGAGGTTTATTGCCTCACTAACAGTTCTTCTTTTTATACACCTGATCCCCCTTAGATGTCAAATAAAGGACCGAAAAATTTGCTTTGGAATCACTTTATTGACTGTTTTAGTGAAACTATGTAATTCTTTCTTATAAACTATGTAAACTATGTGAAACTATGTAATTGTTTCTTATAAATTATAAACTGTCAACTGAAAAAAGTTAAAAATAAAAATAAGAAATTTTGACTTTAAAAAAAAAAATATATATGTAATTCAGTGTGCAAATGTATTATGTATATTAGTAATGAGTGCAAAAATTTTTTGATATCGTATTTCATACGAAAAAAGCAAATGGACCACATTTGCTTTTTCATATGAAATATATTTATTTTTATTTTTTGCCCATGATTGTATTCCCTTAAATTACAACCAAGATATTAATTCATTTGTAAAGCTTACCCAGTCCAAAGCACGAACTCGACGTTTTCTGAGTGTCTTGTGCGCATGTACCGCGCGGCTGACTCGATCAGCTCGAGTGAGCTGTCGCAGGAGTAGTCTCCAAACCGGCCCAGCGCTCGGTGGTGGCCGGAACTCCCTCGCTCGTCTGCACGTCGACAATCTGGAGTAGAAAGGTGGTTAGATAGGTTCTCTCATCATCAAAAGACGTCTAATGTTGAGGACATAGGCCTCCCCCAAATGTAACCACAACAAACAGTCCTGAGCGTCTTGCATTCATCGGATTTCCGTGACCCTCACTAGGTCATCGGTTCGGCTTGTGGAAGGCCTTTCAACGCTGCGTCTTCCGATACGCGGTCGCCACTCTAGAACCTTTCCGCCCCATCGACCATTTGTTTGAGAGCAATTGGTTCTCTACTGACTATAAACTGTACGGTATTTAATGTATTGTCATTAAATAAATTATCAATAGAAACCAAAAACAAAATCTGTAACCACACTATCATTGAGCGTTACTTTTATCGGCTTCAAAGTTTTGAAAGCTAAATTAATTTCAATAAAGAAAAGAAGCAAGGAGTTTCTGTGAAAAAGGAGAACAGACCAGAAGCCTTACCATAACGTTTTAAAATGTGAAGCCTGCGAGGGATGGAGCTGTTTGCTCTATATAGCCCCATCCGTTAACAGTTCAGTTTAGATCGTAAAATGGAACGCGTTAGGAGCCAATGGTAGGGCCTCAACGCGTGTCGGTAGATTCGAATTATTAATTTAAAAGTAAATTTGAATTCAAATTTATAAACAAATATTTACCACAATAGCATAAAACAATGGGATGAATAGCGTTGGTAAAGTAGTAGATATTTCGCAACAACATGCCCGCCATGTATGTTCCGCTTATTGAAAGTTTAATTTTTACTAATTCAGCTTTACTTAATATTAAACTTGAATAATGTTCAATTTGCAATAAATAAACTGAATTATACTCAGTTTTTCATTTACACTTACTGGTAAGGAACATCAAAATTACGATGACAATAAGGAATATGCACGAAAAAATATTTATCAGTATCAATAAAATTACAAAAATAGAATACCATTGGGAAAACTAATTTCAAAATTAATAGAAAGCATTTTTAAACAACTGTCTCTGTCGCCCATATGTCAATTTCTATGGCTGCCGAACGGCGGTCATGGCCTTTGATGTCGAAGGGCATGTACGGTTCGTACATTTGTAGAGTTGTTGTCGTTGAGTTCGGAGCACGTAGAGGAAAGATCACTTGATTCTCGTAAGGTTTATTACGTTAAAAATACTGTTTACAACGAAAATTTTTGACGATTATTTTATCTAATGTTAGTCACCGCATATCAGTAATTGCACTCATCAATTTATAGTAAAATATGATTATTTATATGTAGTAATAAAATTAAGTACATTGAGAGCAAGTCCCTGCGTCAGCAAAACGTGTACCATTTAAGACTGTACAGGACATGTCGGACTTCGCTTTACTACTATTGATGAAAATATATTTTAATAATGTTTTTTTTTTTTATATGTATTTATTTAGTATGGTGGACATCCCACCCATACATACAGTTTTGGGGACACATTTATTGTATGTACAGCTAAGGAGTGGAAACCCTCTGCCGGAGTCTGTTTTCTGATAGCTACAACATAAGGGACTTTAAAAAAGTAGAGTTAAAAAGTATGACGACGCTTTTTTATTTAGATTAGTTTTCAAAAGATATCAGGCGCTAGTGGTTTAAAGTGACGTGTGTCACGTAACTGGCTACGCCACCATGACGCAACACTGAGTGCTAATGCGATGTAAGTCGACGACGGAGTAGCAGTATTATCATAGTTTCGGCCAAAGGTACATGTATGCGCTACGCGTTCAGTGGAGTGTCTTAATAATTGTGTTGCCTATTTTGTAATAATAATTATTGTGTGGTGATCTATACATATTATGTTGATTATGTTATGAGAACTAAAATTATGTAAGATTATAGTGAAATGCTAACATTAAGTGATTTGAATTATAAAGAGTGTCTATATTCTTTGCCAGACAAACCACGCCTTATTACGAATCTCATTTTGAGATTACAGATACGATTAAGATTACTGATGGGGCTCAAAAGCCTTCAAGTATTTAATATTGTAAATAAAAAAAATGCTTGCATATTTCCTATTTGAAAAAAGTAACTTTTCCGAATGACATCATTATCGGAATCACCAGTGCCTATATTTACTGTTAAATAATTAAAAAAGTACCGATAAATAAACTAGTATGCAGATACTCATCGTTGAACAAAAATTCCATCAGTCAAAAGCGTACGCAATTCTTCTATTTATAGGTACAGCGATTGAAAGCGCTAATTAAAACGATGTTTTGCATACAAATTACTGTTGCCGTACTGATACAAGCGAACTGAATTTGGGCATCGATATTGAAAATATTCGGTAAAATGAGTCTAGAGTACTGCCTATCTATTTTAGGCTCGACCCGGGCAATATCCTCTCTTTTTTTTGGTAAAAATTATAAAGTAACCTCTCTTGTACTGAGCGAAACAAGAGGGAGTGTAAGATTTCTACAGTCATCTTTTAAAAGGTGGGAAATCTTTAAGAAATAAGTGTGCTTCACCATCATCGATTGCAAAACTGCTTACCATCAGGTGGGATCGCAGTCTTGCACTAGTTTATATCAATAAAAAATACATCCCTAGTTTTTAATTAGTACAAAAAAAAATTGGGGTCTATCTGTACCCGTTACTCACATTTACGTAGTCAAAATTGACCACATTTATCATAATTGGTAAATTCATAATCAATAATAGACTGTGAAATATTTCCATAAATAGAGCGACATTTTGGGACATAAACTAACGCTAATTATTTTGCTGTTCGTGAATATTATTTATTGAGACTTTACTCAAAAACTTTTCTAATAAGCCCTTTAAGTATTTGTACTAGTTAAATACTAGTGGTGTTTATGTACAAGTACATAACTGGTAGTAAACGGCGAAGGTGGTGTGACGATCTGGTAATGTTCACAGAGCAAACTTGGCTAAGGATTCTTCAAGACAGAGAGGTTTGAAAGGAGAAGGGTGAGACTTTTGCCTGTGGGACACAAAGAAGACGAACAAAAAAAAAACTGTAAATAAACGTACTTACTTGTTTGTCACGTCATAATTTATGATAATGTATTATTAACAAGTATAGCATAGCATAGCATAGTCGGCCTTATAATGTTCCCACTGCTGGGACTCAGGCCTGCTCTCTAGTAGAAGGAATAGACCGTAATCCACCACGCGGGCCCAGTGCGTGTTGTTGAATGTCGCATGTCTTCAAATTTTTGGTTCTTGGATATGCCGGTTTCCTCGCAATGTTTTCCTTCACCGTTTTGAGAGAGAATAACAAGTATATCTACATAATATTGTATACTCGTGAGTTACACTTTTCAAAGTTTTACGTACTTCGTTGTAAGTTCTAGTACTGTTTTCCTGTCCTCAGGAAATATTAAATGAGGTGAACATTGCTTGTACGCAAGTTAATAGCTTGAGTAACTTAAAAATAGTTAACATTTTATACCTACGTCTTCTAGTGTCGCCTTGTGATGTGTAGAGGGGGTCATAGTGGAAGTCCGTTATATGCCAAAAGTAACCTGAAACAAAAGATATATTGTGTTAATATTTAATTAAATAACAATTCTCTGAACAGCTGAAAAATAGGCTCGCTACATAACATGACAACTCCAATCGACTATCAACCACGGTAGATACGTGCTTGCGGTCGACCAGCCGCACTTCTCAAGTTATGTCGTTTTTAAGATTCCATACCTGGGCTCGTGAGTATCATATTTATGGAAACGCTAATTCAACTAGCTTCTATCAGCGGTGTCACCCGCTTGAAAGTGGAAAATTATCCCAAGAGAGGATAAAAAGTACCCTTTGTGCTATTCCGTGGCAAGATCTACCTGTGTCCCACATTCCATATAAATCCGTTAAGTCTTTTGATTGAGAAGGAGTAACACTTTTTATCTCTAATGAGTATTTTCGTTTGACACGTGTTACTAAAAAAGTTATGATTATACATGTGGATGAATGGAGAGAGTGAGAAGTGATAAAAGAAGTGAAGAAAGAAAAGGGATATATAGTGATAGCACAACGGGTTATAGGACAGAATGGAAAATAAGAACGTGTTGCACCAACCCCAAATAATACGGGACAAGGGCAGGAGGATGATAGTATTAGTATGCTCCTTTAGCGAGCTAATCTTAATACAAACATTATCTGAGTAAGTGCTCGACCAGACTGGCATTGCGCTGTGCCTGTACGCAGTTGAGCCGTCATAACAACGCGCGCGGTCAGCTCGAACTAGTTTGAGTTGCCCGCTCCCGCGCGGTTTGTCGCTCGCTGCCCGTGCCGACGCACTGCGGCCACTTGTATGAACTAGCCATGAGTCGAGCCACCCACGCCGCTTCACACGCCGTCGCCCGCGTTTGCAGTCTTGCAGAACACTTATGGAACTCCTACTAAGCTAATATTTATTAGTTTAATATTAAAGTCAAAAGGAACCACTCAACTAAATAATCACAAGATAAGTAACTCCAGTCTGGATTTAGCTCAGAGCATGAATATAATTCCTTGGATTCCTAGAAAACATTTACTTCTGCTCTTGTTTTTAAGCAGATCATCCTACATTCACTTTGCCGCCTACTAAAATTACAAGGTCTAAGACTGATGTTCCAAGAAACGCTATCGGGAGGTAATAACATATGTGTTATTACGTAAAACACTTGAGAGTTTGGATTCTTGGAACGGTTTATGTATTCTTGAGATTCAAGTCTAAAGGTAACTTTCTCTACATAATAATAGATAAGTAGTAAAGTGGAAAATAATTAATTACTGTTGTATTTTAGGTTACTGTTTGTGCAGTTTCGAGGTTATTAACCAACATAATAAGATTTTGCATACAAACGAAACTTCCCCTTTTCACCCCCTGAAGGTTAAGTTCCCAAAAATTCCCTGCAACCAAAAAAAGGAAGCCTTGTGCAAAATTTTTCGTTCCTAGGTGCTGCAGCAGTTTAGGAAAAACTAACTGACTGACATATCAACGCTGTGCGTGACCTTCTATGTACCTAATTATAGCTGATTAAGAATGTAAATAGTATTATTTATAATAATTCAAGGTCATTTAGATTAAAAAATATTTGAACGGTCAAATATATCAAACCAGTAATTAGGACATTTAAAAATCTTGAGTAATGCCTAAAAATAAATTGCATACCCGTTTCGCGCTGCGAGTGTAAAATGTACACTCAATTTTGTAAATATTTCCAAAAAAAAAAAAAACTAAGATTATAGACTGTAATTTTGCAAAAAATAATCAGACACGCAGAGTAAGTTCAATTAGGTAAAAAAAAAATATATCGCCAGCGAAAATGTACTCAAGTTTTTTTCTCGTCTCCGGAGATTACCAAAAGAAAATCATGTTGTAGTAATTCGTCGGAATTTATCTGCAGGCCCGCATCGGGTTAGACGAGGCAAAAACATCTGATTAATGACGCCCCGAGTCAACTGATGAACACGTTGCGTATTCAAACGTGGAGCTAGGAGTCTGAGTGACTAGATGTGATTTTTTTAAGAAAGAAAGAAATATTTTTTTTCTCATTTATTTGAGTAGTAAACTGTAGCAGCATATTGATAATCGTAAGATTAGCTTAACCTCTAGACTACTATAAGAAGGTTTGAATCAGTATCGTAGCCCTAAAACGCACCATCGGTTGGCTTCCGAATGGGAACCCTTGGTTTGTTTTTATTCAGTAAAATCACGTCTTCCCTTTCCACCCAAAAGTGTGATAATTCATTGCATGATTTCCCGCCTTATAAAAAGCTACCTAACCAACCTACAAACAACAACAACAAGTTAACAAGTTACCTTATAAACTGAAGGACATACGTGTGTTTTAGTGAATAAAAAGGTAAAAATTTGTCAGAAGTATTTTAAAAAGATTTAATGGTACCAGGATTCTCATGCTATTTTTAAATAAAAAAAATTATATGAAGGTAGAAAAGACATAATAGGTAGCCTATTTAACAAAACTACAACCCCACAACTACAACTAAAAGCAATCTAGTCTATTTCCAGCTTATATAAGACTATGTCAAAGCAACCATAAAGCGTTTCCAAACCGTACAGCTCAGAAATAGTTACACCTTAGTAATGCAACAAAGTTGTAAGTGCCAGTCATCGCGGCCAATAGCCGGCACTTTCGAAGTTCATTAGAAACTCCTACTTGTCCAAGTCATGCTTCAGGTACATCGGTATTGGTTGAAATAGAAACAATAGCAGCATCTATGTATGTTTGTCATATGAATATAATGGCTGACCGATTGGTTTCTGTATTGTCTTTTGTTTTAAGAAAAACGTTGCCTTCACACTAGAAATTGCTTCCTTATTTGCGTTCATAAACACATATACTCGCATACATATGTCACCTAAATCTGGAATTACTAAGTATATGAAGGACATACAAATAATAATATGTTTTCAAATACACTTGCTCGAAAACCCGCTCTTATCCGTACCGCTTTTAAGCATGCAATTTACTGTTTTTTTGCACTAGTGCGAAAATACCAAAATTTATTACATTTATCGCATCAGACAGGGCGCTAAGCGACCTAAACGAGTCGCGCGTCATTTCCCGTTTATTTATGTCTTCGTAAGTGTAATGAAAAACATCGTTTGATTCACGTGAAAATTTGTCACTGCAGCCTTCGTCTCCATTACGTGTATAAAGTAACTTTCTCCACATGTATCAAAATTTACTTTATTTTTTTATCATTAATATTCAATTTTGGATTTAAAAAAAAAGAACTTCAGCAGGGAATTCCACTTTTCAGGTATACGCACAAATTATTTCATGCTCGTTTAAAATATACTCATAAGAAAAATTAAGAACAAACCAAACTTAGATTTTTCTGAGCTACATTTTTCAAAAACAAGTTTGAGGTAAGAGGGTAGATTAAAATAATCGATTTACTAACTTTGCTCAACTTTCTGTCTTTGATCATTCCCAGTGCATCTTGATAAAGTTATCTGAGGCAAAGTGGGCATAAACTTAGTGTCACAGACAGTTTGCTTTCCGGTATTTAGAGAAAGGTTTATCGCTGATTCTTGTTGGGAAAGTGTTTATTGTTAAAAACATTAAGTGGAGTTTGTTAAGGTTAATCAACACTAAATTAAAGGCTAAAAATATAGTTTTTTCAGGAAAAAATTCGTATGCAACAGTTTAGGTTTATTTCAGAAAGGGATTTTTCTTTTCGTAATAGAGAATATGTATGAAAAAAATATTTGTTATCTCACCAGTTTATTCAGTTCGACCAGCAAACTGCTGGTAGACTCTTCGCGTGACAGGGCTGGGCTTTTTTTCGGTCAACGAATCAGCATTGCTTTCAGGTAATGCTTTCAGGGCACTTTTTCCATTGACATCAATGTAGCCACAGTTCTTTTAATACACTTACTCGAAAATCCGCTCTTATCCCACCGCTTTTAGGCCCGCAATAGACTGTTTTCCGCACTAGTGCAGAAAAGTGCGCGTGCTCTCCCCCCCCACAGTTTTATTACATTTATCATATCAAGCCGGGCGCGCGTTGACCTCCGCGAGTCGCCGGTCAACCCTCGTTTATTCATTTCTTCGTAAGGGTATTGAAACAAGTCTTTTGATACACGTGCAAATTTCTCACTGTAGCCCTCGGCTCCATTATACACTCGCCTACGACTCGTGCAAATTCCACCTCGGTCGCAATGACAAACTTTCTGCACTGGTACCAAAATGTACTATTATATATTTATGTGTTTGTGAGACTAACACACATACGGAATTTATCACGAAAACTAAAACTTTCACATTTATCACTAAAAAACTAAACGACTACCTTTCTATCTGTGAAATAATTTTCAAAATCGGTTCAGTAATTTCAGAGATCACTTCCTACAAACAAACTTACAAACTTGACCTCTTTATAAATACTAGTGTAGATAACTCCTAGTAACCCAGAAGAGATAATAAAAAAACCAAGTTACACGCTCGGCCAAAAGAACCGACTCACGCACAGAACGCAACATTTTTCTTTACATCTACGTACCATCCCATGGGGGACGAGTTGGCAAATCTCACTGAATTCAACTCGCAAAATAAATTAGACAAGCGATTTGTATTTCTAGCGGATTAAATTGTCTTCATTTATTAGGCAGCCCTAGAGGCAGTGGGTGTCGTTAATTTGTTATATTTTAATGTATTCTGTTTCAAGATTTCTTTTTATTTTAATGGTGAAATGTTGTGGTAATTTATCATTGGTTTAAGGTTGAAAACAAAGCTTTGACTCCGAACGTGTTTATAAATAGCGTGTAGTTTTTAATTGATGACAAGATTCAGGTCTCCTCTCTAGGAGTGCGGGTTGGTGGAGGTCACATGTCTCCATTTTATGTTATTATTACGTTTATCAAGTACATGTTTATTTCTTTAACACGTCATGACGCCTTCAGCTTGTTGCATTTTATTTTGAGAGTTATCTTTAGATTTCTCTTAGTTGTGAGAGTAACACTGATCATGTCAGTGCATCAAAATCATACAAACAAAAACCGGGCAAGTGCGAGCCGGATTGGCACACTGAGGGTTCAGTACAAACTTACTTATGAAAACAGTTCGATTCCTGAATTGAGTTACGAAGGTTTTCCAAATAGCAAAAACAAAAAAATTGTGACGTGAATTTGAAATTGTGATGTACTTCATGCTAAATTTCAGGATTTTATGTCAACGGGAAGTACCCTATGAATTTTGATTCCCTTGAGAGTGTCGAAATACACGTTGTTTGCGACATAAACTGCCGTATCTATTTTTTTCGTTAACTCAGATGTTTGATTTTTTCACTGCTTCAAGGAACTGCAGACTTGAGTATATGGTTTTAATTTCAACTCGATACCTTTACGAGTTTCCGAGATAAAGGGTCTTGACAAACAAACAGGCGGATAACAAAATGATTCTATAAGCATTCCGTTTTTTTAGTTTTGAGGTACGGAATCCTAAAAATGGCGGGCTTTTGGTGCCAAATTATATGTTTTTTCGTGATATCAAAAGGTAAAATGTAGATAATAAAAAAAGAGTTTTCAACAGTATTGCTCAATAAAAGGTCTCCTATGGTGGCGATTGGGGCCTGAGGATGCCCGTCTCCTTACATCTATGGCTATGCTCTCCTTCTTTTGCATTACTGCTTCGTAGAAGGAAGTTATCGCTTTCCATTCTTTCTCACCCCAGACATTGACCAGAACCAAGGTCGGATGCAAGAAATCGCCTGTGCCGATGCCTCAATGAGGACACGTGATGGTCCACCTGACGCTGCACCATGTCCTCCAGGCGATCCTCTAACTCAGCCGTTTCTTCAGACTCTATTAGAAACAGGAACCATCCGAACTGGCCAGGCGGAAGGTAATTACGCTGGCGTCTCTCTAGCCGCTCCTCAAAGAGGAGATTTAACGCCGCGATTGTGGATGCCTAATTTTTTTATTTTTTTATTAATGATAGGCTCGCGTTTAACCACCATCTCACCTGATGGTACGCGACGATGGAGCACGCTTGCCCAGAAGTAGCCTATTCACTCTTGACTTAAAGACCCTAAGTTGTAGCTATCAGAAAACACAGACTCCGGCAAGGAATTCCACTCCTTGGCTGTGCGCATAATAAATGGGTTCTCAAAACGTTTTGTGCGTATGGTTGGGATGGGATGTCTATGTACCGGTGGCGCAACGCCGTACGTCTAGTGGTTCGATGATGGAACGGACTTGGCGGAATTAGATTGTGCAATTCCAGTGCACACTCCCCGAAATGTAAACGATAGAAAACCGACAGGCTAGCAACTCGGTGGCTGTAAAATAATCAGCGGTTGACGGAGTCTAATATTTAGGTTTCAGTTAAGGAATAATGATTTTATTTTCTACTTCAATTTGTTCATCACGTTTCATCGTATTCTTGAGTAAATCCCACGTGTATTGAAAGAACGTTTCCTGTCAAGGCCGATTACAAAAGGATCAATAATATTATTTGGGAGGAAAATGGAACAACTTTCAATTTACGTAAGAAACAAAACATCATGCTTTTATTCTCCAAAAATTTAGACAAAGGAATACGTTTAGCATTGTATTGATCAGAGATGATAAAAAGGCTTTACGTGTGTATTAGAGTCGGATTTATTTCTACTAAATTACTCTTTTCACATAATAATTCAACATTAGTTTTAGTATACGCGAAATCAGAAACACGTGTTTAGTATTTTGTGTAAAGAATCTATGAACAAAATTTCATTACTGTATCTTTACTGTGTATTTTTATGACCTACCGTGATATGTATCACGTGTTTCAGTGTCGGTGGTGTCCAACTTGTGACCTTTAAAATATTTTTGGAAAAAAATATTACACACTGTAAAAATTATTGGAATCGATTTAGTTACTGATTCTGAAAAAAACATATTCAGGTTTCAAATATATTAAAAATAATGTTGTATAAGCATAATCAGCCTTTTTAATGTTCCCACTGCTTTGACTCAGGCTTTCTCTCTAGGAGAGAGAATGGGCCGTAATCCACCACGCGGGCCTAGTGCGGATTTATGAATATCGCATGTATTCGAATTTTTGGTCATAGGACATGCCAGTTTTCTCACGATGTTTTCTTTTACCGTTTTGAGAGCAGTGGTGATGAAATAAATTACACAAAGTACTGCGCCTGACTGGGTTTAAACCTACAAACTACAGCTCGTAACTCCCGGGGGCCGTTACCACTTGGCCACCACTGCTCACTTGGCTTACTCACGCCTTTCGGCATAAAAGCCTTTCTTGAAGCTCTCGGACAATTTTTTCATTTTTTAAACTCAAATTAATATTTGTCTTATTCATAACTATATTTTGCAAGCGGCTTTGCCCACTGGAAAATATAAAGTTATCGCAAGAGACAAATACTGCTAGGATCAAAAGTAGATGAACCTATGTGCTATTTCAAGACACACACACGGTCCACCCATGTGCCATATTGCATCCAAATTCATTCAGCAATTTGACCGTAAAGAAGTAACAAACATACATACACAAATACACAGTAAAAGTCTCGCTCAAAGCAGGAGCGAGTGTCAAAAAATAATTCTCAGTATACTATTAAACCATCGAAGCAATTATCAGACACGTTCAGAATGTAATTTTCATTGTAATATAATTAATTTTAGTATTCATATAAAATATTAATATTTTGAACCTTTAGCTTTTGATGTTTAATCGGAACATCATTATGGTTTCGTAATTCCTCGAATTATTTTCGTATTTACACTTCCGGACAATTTAATGTTGTAATCCTATTTTGAGAGGAAGAAAGTTAAATGATCTTGTTCAAAACTGTTCTTTATCCGTTTCAGAAATCTAATTATAAAGGTGAATATTTTGTCTATTTTTTTTTTGGCATTCCAATTATTCCTGCTTTACAAAAAATACGTGCTGGTTTCTACATATTATCATCATCATCATAATTTCAGCCGAAAGACGTCCACTGTTAAATATAGGTGAGGGGTCACCAGGCCATCGGTCCATCTTGGAGGCCTTCCAACGCTGCGACTTCAGTTACGCGTTCGCCTCTTCAGAACCTTTATTTCTTCCAGTTCTTTTGCGGCGTCTCTCTGCAGACCATTTCCCACCTTTCATTTTACATTATATAATCTGTCTCATGTTCACGTAAAAATCAAAAGCTAAAAAAATAATCAATCACGTCTCAACAAATGAACGGAATTGCATGAATTTCGGCACACGGATACACTGTGACCTCCAAGGCTTGAGACGAACGTGGAACACTACCACCGTTGACGTCTCAGGTTGTTATTAGGAAAGCAGACGGCGAGCTACCCATTGCTCGTCGTCAACAAGCCCGCGCCTGGGATAGCCGAGGATCGCTCTGTGACTTCTGACGGGCTGCGGAAGTCTTTGAATGAGTTACCGCCCAAACATTTTAGTCAGGAACAGTTTGACACTCTCTTTGGCCCACAGCGGGTGAAAGTTATATTATTTCCCATTCCAAATAAAAACAAATGGTAGACCGTAACCTGAATTGTAATAATAATAATAATATTCCACAACTATCACACAACGCTATCTAGTCCCAAACTAAGCAGAGTTTGTACTATGAGTACTAGACAACTGAATGATCGAGCTCATCACAGAAACATTTGTCTTTGGTTGGAATTGCACCCACGACCTCTAACATAGCAATCAGGACCACTAAAAACTAGACCAACCGGTCAATCAGAATAGCATAGTCGGCCTTATAATGTTCTCACTGTTGGGACTCAGGCTTCCTCTCTAGGAGAGAGAATGGGCCGTAATCTCCAACGCGGGCCTAGTGTGGGTCGGTGAATGTCACATGTCTTCGGATATTGGTTCTATAGGACATGCCGGTTTTCTTTCCTCGTTTTGAGAGCGATGGTGATGAAATAAATTACACAAAGTAATGCGCCTGTCTGGGTTTTGAAAACGCGACCTACAACTCGCAAGTCGGGGCCGTAACCACTCGGCCACCACTGCTCTCATGTACTCGTTGAAATATCTGGCATTAATGCGGGTGAAACAGCTAGCCAAACTAACTCAAGCTGTGACTTTATTCATTTTACCAACGTGTAGTCACGAACGTAATTCATACTCGTACATAATGATACACGCCAAGACGATATTATGACCTTTAAAACTGACATTTTACGATGATATGAAGCACCCTTTGCATACAGCCTAACGTTTGCATGATAATAACACACGATACAAATATTTTGGATAGATTCCAAATCGCCCAAAAAGATATATTTTCTACATAAAAATCGACCTCTGAATAAAACTGTATTCTGACTTATTGCAGTGTTTACTAAGATTTATTTCATAACATATTATTTGTTTATTTATTGGGACTTGAACTCTAACCTCTAGGTGAAGGAATGTGCTTCCACCACACGGGACTGGTCTGGATTAGTAGATATCACACTTAAAATGTTTGGTTAAAGGACATGCCGGTTTCCTCACGATATTTTCCTTCACCTTTTTGAGAGTAGTGATGATGAAATAAATAACACAAAGTAACGTGCCTGGGTGCGTTTGAACCCGCGACGGGGCAGCCACAGATCTCATCTGCTCTCACATTATAATATTTATTTTTAGGATTCTATATTAATTTAAAAATGAATGACTAACCGACTTTTTAGAAAAGGAAGAGGTTCTCAATTTGAAGGGATGTCTTTAATTTTTATATCTTATTTAGCGATATCTTTGCCAATACTACTTCAACTTCAGTTTTAATAAGTTGGTATCAAACAACGAAGAAACAAAACCAGACACATGTATTTTTATTCTAATATTATTATACTTTTTTTACCACAAGCAAGTATATATTTGTAAAAAAAAACCTTTTAGAAGAAAATATATCGTATCTCGATACTTGGAGTAATGGTAAGCCTAAAGAATCGTTAGGCTGTAAATAAATCAGGACCGTTATTAATGTTTCGGATCTAGGATGTCCCTTCAGATAAAACTATTTATTTTAGGAATTGTACCTACACAAAATATCTCTACAAGTAATTCTGAAGTATTATTGGTTTTTAATAAAATAACGCTGCTGATAGTTAACTATCTTTTTTAATAATTCATCTAAGATACTGTTAGATTAAAAAAGGTATTAGTAAATTTGTACTTAAGGGATTTTTATTCGATGGGAAAATCATTCAATGACATCCCCCGCTCTTGGGCGGAGCGTAAGATAGTGTCAGACGGTGTCAGTGGGTTTTTAGTCAGTAAAACTGACTAAAAACCCACTCCTGTTCCTTCTTTGCCTTCGTTCCAGGGTCCCGGGGTTCTCTTTCGCATCAATGGCCCCAGTAGGCTTCGACCCGTCTTGGCCCCTACCGTTTTGCTGACATCCAGCCAGCTTTGGCAACAAAACAGCATATAAAGCCATCTGTATAATGTAAAATACAAAGTCCTGACTCTCTCACTGACTCACGAATACACAGCCTTGAATATAGAACGCTAAAATTTTGCACAGAGATGCGTTTTGTTATGTGTGCGAAAAATAAGAAAATATTTTTCTAAATTAACCCTTAAAGGGATGCAACGGGGACCTAAATTTTGTATAAAGAAAACTGCTTTCACGCGGTCGAATCCAATGGCAGCAACGTATTAAATGTTAATAAAAGAAAAAAAAATAAGCAACAGTAATAATTGGTTTGATTCTAAGCTCCAGAACTTTCACCAACCCTATCCAAATAACTACGTGAGAAGAATTTAGTATTTTTTTTCGTTCCATTCCGTAACAAAAACCTTCGCAATCTAAGAGAAATGTAGGTAGTAGGTACCTACTGAATATACTTTTTGAATAAAACTGTGCTTTTTAAGTTTTCCTTTATGGTATTTTCTTTGAATAGAGTTTCCTCTTAATGTTGTAGCGATTATGATAATGTTCCTATTGTTATCTGTTTTTTGATCAAGTATGTTTTTTTATGTTACTAAGGAGGATATTTTTTTTTTATAAAATAATATTTGCCACGTGAATACGTTCACACGAAGTTGGTGTAATTATCGTTTTTCATAATAACATTGTTAATTTGTATGTATTTATCTCAGTATATATTTATTATTGTATTTCTAAATCTAGTTTACCACTATGTTGCACCTATCATGCTGTTTCTGCACCACCCTAAGGTCGACTGGTAGAAAACGCCTCAGGCATTAAGTCCGCCTTTGTACAGTGTTCCTTACTAGTGCATATAGTTTAAATAAATAATAATAATCTTATTCTACTTCTTGTGTAGTGTCTGTATGTTTGTGTGTATGTTTATTAAAAGAAATAAAATCTTTTGTTTATCGTTATGTACCTAGATAATGTACCTACTGCCAAGACTCAGGCCTTCTCTCTAAAACAGTAATTTATCAGTTTAATACAACATCTCGCTGGTTTTTTCGGAAAGGTAAGGGATAACTTTTTTTGTCAAGTCATCAAATGATTTTTCACAAACAGATATTTATTAACTAAAAATCACTTAAGTTCCTCCATTTGCTCTTTGCGTTTTAGGGCTACGATAACTTTTTCAAACGTTGCTGCAGCCCTAATTTCTGAAAAGTATAATAAACTCAAATTTCACCAGTTGCAAATGTTCCAATATTTTTGTTCAAAAATTTTGATACTGCTGATCGTCACGATCAAACACCGTCATAAAAATTTAAAAAATATAAACAGCCAGTCCCATCAAATGTTTTCCCCATTACAATCATAAAGTAATCACTAAACGAATTTCTTCATCCCCAAGCGTGCGAATCGTATCGGGAGAGGAAATAATCAACGAAAAACCCATTCGTCATTGGGAATAAAGATTTAATACAATGCCGCGAGCGTGAGTTGCGTGATCAACCTGTTTCGTAGGCGCGCGTCTATGTATACGTAACCTTACAATATAATAACCCCATTTGATTGATGAATACGAGTAAGTACGAAGTTTTACGAGAAACGACGAAGCTTAGTGCTGTAACTCGTTGTATTGTACGTGAGAATTATGTGCGGCGGGTTGTACGAATGACTTTGAATTGGTATTATTTATAGTAGGGAGAACATATTGTGATGTTTGTGTGAGAAGGCTGTTATGATAACTGATGGCTCGTCGTTGACAGCCAGTGTATTAAAGTAAGGTTGAGCTGTGAATGTCGTGATTGTTCGTGTTGACAATGAATAGGTGAATAAAAATTTTAGTGTTGTATGTGTCAGTAATTTTGGCACGCATTGTAATAAGTTCTGCATTAATTTAAAGTTCATTGAGAGCAGTGGTGACTGAGTAGTACCGGCCCCGACTTACGTGTTGTAGGTTGTGGGTTCAAACGTAGCCAGGCGCATTACTTTGTGTAATTTATTTCATCACCACTGCTCTTAAAACGATGAAAGAAAACATCGTGAAGAAGCCGGCATGTCCTAGAACCAATAATTCGAAGACATGTGACATCCACCAACCCGCAATGAGCCCGCGTGGTGGATTACGGCCCATACCCTCTCCTAGAGAGGAGGCCTTAGTCCCAACAGTGGGAACATTATAAGGCCGTCTATAAGAGATTTTTGGTGGGATTTTTCCGAGTGTCGTTCAATGACTGTTTTAATTTTTCACCAAATTGTTTCATATTGGATATTGTGGTGTAAAATTGGTGTGTATGTTTGTATATCAAGTGTCTTCACAACTGGACAATATGGGGAATTAGGTATCGAAACAGGCGCAACCCACAAAAGGGTCGCGATCTATAGTTTGGAAAATACTGACCTAGTACGTACTTAACTACAGGGCAATGGAGGCAAAGGCATGTTGATTTACTCCAATTATTATGATTTACTAGATTGTTTTAGTTAAGCTTACGTTCTAAAACAAAAGCTCCATTTACACATTATAAAAGTATTCGTGGAGGAGATTGTGACTAAGTACTAACAGCCACGCGAGTAGACCTCCGAGGGTAAACAACGCTTGCCGAGATCGCTTTGTGGATGGGTGACCCTCTGAGTCGCACCATAACACTAATTCTAAGTCAATAATTTAATAATAAAAATAACCAATTTGGAAACACGTTATGCGTACAGCTAAGGAGTGAAATTCCCTGCCGCAGTCTGTGTTTCCTGATAGCTACAACCTAGGGGTCTTTAAGTCAAGAGTGAATAGGTTACTTCTAGGCAAGCGTGCGTCATCGTCAGAAGGTAAACGATGATGTACATCGTTTACCTTCAGGTGAGATAGTAGTCAACCGCGAGCGTCGTGATGCGAGTGTCTACTCAACATTTGGAGACCGATTTCGTAGAAGAATACCGACCCTGTCACAATGGAATATGACGCTGTTACTTTGTGTGCAAATAGTTTAAATTTGTAATGTTGTCTTTTTTATTAATAGGTTATTATTTTGTAAGCATATTTTATTTAATACTAGCTTTTGCCCGCGGTTTCACTCCCGTCAACGGTCTACTCTACCCTACTCTACCCTACACTACCCTACTCTACCCTACTCTACCCTGCTCTACCCTACTCTACCCTACTCTACCCTACTCTACCTTGCTCTACCCTACTCTACCCTACTCTACCCTACTCTACCCTGCTCTACCCTACTCTACCCTACTTTACCCTGTTGAATTCATTTGTTACAAAAAATGTGATAAATGAAGAACCACTCGACCGATTTTGTGCAAATTTCACATAAACCATCTACTAAATAGTCCAAACAAAGCCTAAACATTTGGTTTGGATAGGTGAGCCCGTTCTTGAGTTATAAAATTACAACGAAAAGTGGCATTGATTTATGTATATATAGGTAACATACCGCGATTTCTCTGTGCCTTAGAAAGTAATAAGTAACTGGTAAGTAATGTTTGTCCTGTATTTTTTGTATAAGTGGTGTTACAATAAAGAATACAATAAATAATAATAAAGTACGTTAAACCATTTGTCCCAGCTTTCATTTGTAGCTCTTTGACAGTCGTTATGGATAGTCAGAAGTAAGGTAATTTGACTTCAGTCTTACCAAGTGGTATCGTGTTTCCCAATTTCTGGGTTGTGGAGGTCAAATAGACAGTCATCCCATATATTCACTGATATTCGCCTGGAAAATGGCTAGCTAGGCAGATTGAGAACTTAATCATAATCAACCTTATAATGTTCCCACAGCTAGGAGTGAGGCCTCCTCTCTAAGAGAAGGATTGGGTCGTAATGCTACATGCAAATTTGAAAATGAAATTGAGCTAATCATTATGCATCAGTCATTCTCTGGTTAGATCATTCGATCCAGACCACCTCTCCCCAAAAAGAGATAAGTCCTCCCAGGTTTTTCAGGGTATCTGTAAGGGAATTCAGGGATCCAAGGGTTCGCATACGTGTATCGGTGACACCTGTGCAGTCAAGGAGCATATGCGCAATTGGCTCTTTCCTCTCTAATTATATAATATAATATTCCACAACTATCACACAACGCCGTCTAGTCTCAAGCTAAGCAGAGCTTGTGTTATGAGTACTAGACAACTGATAAACATACATATATATTTCTAAATACATACATATTATAGATAAATTACACACCCAGACACAGAACAAATGATCGTGCTCATCACACAAACATTTGTCCTGGGTGGGAATCGAACCCACGACCTCCGGCATAGCAGTCAGGGCCACTGACCACTAGACCAACAGGCCAGTCAATTAATTATGCTCTGCACAGGGAACTGTCTGTGATGCCTATTGTATGCAGTGTCCGGTGATATCTGATTGAGTACCTATATTATATACAAAATGTTGATTGAACTCAATTATTATATTATTCTACAAAAAAAAAAAAAAAACAAAATAAGATGAAAAGGCGTTTTCCCTCGCGTTTTTCATCGCACAGAGTTCATTGGCACTAATCAAATATACATTTGGATTTCCTTTTGTATATTCCGTCAGCAAAAAATATAACAAATTAAAGCTTGATTCCGGAGTACATTGAACACAACGAAACAAGTTCGCTCAAAGCCTGTTTAATATAAATCATTTATACTAAAATGTATACTTATGTATTTGCGTTATGTATAAAAAATTTCTTTATCTGCCTTGTTGGTCTTATGGTCGTGAAGTAAAAATATTAATATTTATTTTTCTCATCTCAAATGTTACTATGAGTTTACATAATCTAATGAAATAGGCATAGAACACCTGTGGTACGGGTCACCAGGCCCCCAAGACTAACAGGTAGACAAATTATGGACAAAGATGCGATAAAAGTTTAGTTCCAACAATATTCAACAGTCTACCCGCAGACATCGAAAGTGAGTCAATTTCCAAACGGGTGTTTAAATATAAAACGACGAAATATTTCCTAAGTGTACTCAGTGAACGCATGATAGTTTCCTAAAGTAAAATTAAATATTTTGTATTGTAAATTGAATTTAAACTAAATTAAATTGGATTGAATTTATTTGGATTGGACTGGATTGAATTGTTTTGAATTAAATTGTATTGGATTGAATTGAATTAAATTGAAGTGAATAAATTAAATTAAATTAAACTAAATTAAATATGACATTTGTGTGTAATGACAATGTTTGCAATATAAATAACTTAATAATACCGGAGCTACGTCTGCCAACAAACTGCTATGCAGTTTGGCAGAAGTATTATGAATTGTAAAATTGTCTAAAATACAAATAAAGCACTTATTATTATTATTATTATTATAAGCTAACAGCTTCTAAGTGATTAATTTTACATAGCAAATGCAGAATGTTAAAAAAATAAAATAAAATAAGAAAACCATTATAAGTCTATCTGGAAATATGTATATGACCTATGTGTGTTAGAGATTATGTCTATGTTAAGAGTATGTGTTTTTGTAAGTGATAGGAATAATAATTTTACCGGACTGGAATCAAAAGGTCGCTGAAGATGTGGCCTAAGTATGTTTGTGTGTCTCATCGTGCTCTTTCCAAAATTGTAATAAAAACAAAAATTGTATTCCCAAGCTGTTCGGTTTAAAGCAATGTTAACTGACTAAAACATAAAAAACTTTTACAAAAAAAAAATAACCGACATCACTACAAAAAAAAAAAAAAATACTAAAACGATCAAAATAACTTTAAATTCGGAAGTCAGTATTTCTGGTATTGTTTCTTATTGTTATTTAACACCGACTATATTTACTATAGTAAAATCGGTTATCGTTGCTTACCATCAGGTGAAAAAGTGGTCAAACGCGAGTCTTTTCAAAACAGTGAATATCGTGTGCTCATAAAGCATTATTTTTTGTGGAAAAAATACCATTAGGCACTCAAAAAAAGACTAAGCTTGATAAACATTATGGGGACTCTGCATCATCAATTAAAAACAAAAACCTCAAGGCTCATTTCACCCACGCCTAGCTACGCCACTGACCAAAACACACAGCAAAATCCTCATACAATTCAAAGCAGCGATCTCCCCCTCCTCTCAAAAGTACTTCCGCACATTTACATCACAGTGGCTCCAAAGACTAAAAGATTAGTATTCCAGCCCCATCACTCACACGGCCGGAATAAATAATAGGAGAGTACCAACCTAATACTTTTTCTCCTTAATACAATGTCAGGTTGTCAGTGTTATGAGGGACAAAGTCTACGTGATTTCGCCACGTCTGAAAATAAGCTGATAAGGCCATGATGTGAAATATTTGGGAGGCGTAAGGAGACTTAATTTTTTCATTGTTTTGGGAGATTATGGAAGGTTGGTGAAGGAGGTGTGTGAAGACTGAAGGTATGGAGGAATGTGATGGTGAATTTGACGGTTTGTTGATCTGTTTATCAGAGTTAATCTGTATATGTAAAAGGATAAAATAACTGACTGACATATCAACGCACAGCCTAAACTACTAAGACTAGGAGCGTGAAATTTTGCATAAAGCTTCCTTTTATGACATAGGCGAGCACTAAGAGAGGATTTTTCAAACTTCAGACCCTATAGGAATGAAACGGGGGTCTAAAGTTTGTATGATGAGAACCTTACACGCGGGCGAAGCCGCTGGGAGAAGCTAGTTTCCCAATAAAACTGATTTGTTACACAATACCATGTCTATCATTATCAACTTCCTGCCCTTGTCCCGTCTTATTTGGGGTCGGCGATTCTATCCTGTCACCCGTCATGCTATCACTAACTTTTCTTTCATATCACTCTTCACAGAATCCTCCAAAGATGGATATCTTTGCTTAGGCCTCTCTCTCCCTCTCCACCCATCCATATGTATACTCTCCCCTTTATATGACCATATCAAGACAAACGATACCCCTTCAAATTTTTAGTTACTGGTGCCACTTTCAAACTTCCTCTAATATACTCATTTCTCACTTTATCCATTCTTGTCACACCACACATCAATCTCAAAATTCTCAGGAGTGGCAGGCGGTCGCCTCCTTCTGCGAAGCAATAATGCTAGCAAAGGAGGCAGCCAATCGCGTGAGGCAACGGTCCTCACGCCCCAACCGCCGCCGGGATTCCGATCCCGATTACTGGTCACCGTAGGCGTGGCATTGCGGACGGCGAGCAATGGGTGGCTCATCGTCTGATCGTCCGGTAACCGTCCGGACCAAGCCCAAGTCGTCGACGGCGCGTACTGTTCCACGCGCACCTCAAGGAGATGTCAGCAAATCGTAGGGGCCCACCCTGTTAGGCCTACTGGGGCCACGGGTAGTGTGAAAGAGAAACCCGGGGCCCTGGGACGAAGGCAAAGAAGGGACGGGAGTGGGTTTTTAGTCAGTAAAAGTCTGACACTATTTCGCGCTCCGCCCAAGAGCGGGATTTGTCATAAGATGATTTTCCCACATAAAAAAATAAATAAATCATTACTGTGACTTAATCATTTTTCATACCAATCATTTATTTACAAATTGTTTATAGATTGGATTTTACAATATGAGCCAGTTCATATAAGTCTAGTAAAGGCATATACATCATTCACAGATTAAAACTGTTTGTGTCCCATATAAAAGGGGGGAATTTAATGCCATCAACGAGAAAATGCCAGAAATCGGACTGCGACCGAAAAATTCCAGTATTATAATATAATACTGGAATTTGTGGACCAATGACCTCGTAAGGGTTGCGGGAATCCGATGGATGCGAAACGCACAGGACCGTACATTGTGGCGTCACTTGTGTCATTCGGCTGAAATGATGATGATGATGATGATAACCTATACCTAACGTTTTGTTCCACCCAGAGATTCAACTCAGGATCTCACGGTCAGCAGTAACACCAGAAAAAATCTAGATAGCCAATGAACGAAGTAGTGATATACAAATTATGCAATATCCTAAGGAAGTCTTACTTTTACATCTATCAAGTTTCAAAGAAATCCAGATCAAAATCGATTCTGTGTCGAAAGTTAGTCATATAACAATTTAAATAACCAATTAGGAAACTACCTAAATGAAAACAGATCCAAAAATAACTTTCCAATTATAATGTTTTTAAGAAATATTTCTACCAAATCTTCAGAATATTAGTTACACCATTCTGTAGGCTTAAAATGTCGCAATGAGGATATTAAAAGTCACGATTCCAACCTCTTTTGAATTGGTTAGGACCCACCGTTTAACCAGCTAGCAATTAACTTTGCACGAAATAAAAACGTTAATTTGAAAGTACAGTCGATGAAAATGTCATTAACGTGGCTGTTGTTATTTTTAAATTGGTTTATTGTGACCTTATTTGTATTTAGTTAACGGTCTTAGTTCTAATAAGTGTGAGTTGAACTCGCGCACCGAGGGATTTGTACAAACTTATCTATGTAAATGCGAGTAGTTAAATTCCCGAGACTCGAAGATTTTTCGGAATCGATAAAAAGTGTATTTTTTGCTACTACTACAAATTATAGTTTTCAGACATTTCCTTTTATTTTTTTATGATGCCTTGCTTTAAGCAAAATTTCAGAAGTCTAGATGAACGGGAAGGACCTCTATAGGTGGGCGCGACTTCCCGCGACGGATGCCCGCGCGGCGAGCCGCGACGTAGCAGTTTTGTATGGGACCGCGCGGGCGATCGCGTGACGCAGCGTCAGCCCTGAGGGTTCCGTTTTTGCACAGTTAGGTACGGAACCCTAAAAATAAACGTGATTTGTATCGATAAGAGTTTATTTTAACAATATAGTAAATTTATTATAGCACTTTTTCGGCTATTCAACTGCTACGCTGATATACTTTGGTTAACTTTAGTAAAAGTTGGTGGCAAACAGCAGTGCTACCACGAGTAAGAGCTCGTGATCGCGATCCATTTGGCGACCTAAACTAAACTGTTAAAGTGATGGAGCCATATAGGGTGTGTAGTTGCATTCCTCTTTCTTGCTCGCATTACTGATAATCTAACACTTCATGGTAAGTACCCTGGTCTTTGAATCGCAGTGCAATACTGCATGTATGAACAGAAGCCGTTTTTATACTGAGTGACTAGTTTAACATAACATACGAGTAGCATATTCGGCCTTATAATGTTCCCACTTTTGGGACTCAGGCCTCCTCTCTAGGAGAGTTAATGGGCCGTAATCCATCACGCAGGCCCAGTGCGGGTTGGTGGATGTCACATGTCTTCGAATTTTTGATTCCAGGACATGCTGGTTTCCTCACTATGTTTTTCTTCACCGTTTTGAGAGCAGTGGTGATGAAATAAATTACCCGCGACCTACAACTCGTAAATCGGGGCCGTTGTCACTCGGCCACCACTGCTCCACAGCTGAGTAAATAAGTGAGACTGAAAATTAGTTTGTTTGATTGTTTATATGTCTGTAAAGGGTAAACTTCGAAGGTACTGGACTATTTATTAAAAAAAAAATATTCCCTGCTGCTACTACACACATATTATGTTGTTGCTATAACACATTTATTGTGCGTAGGGCTAAGTAGCGGAATTCCTTGCTGGAGCCTGTGTTTCCTTATAACTTTGGAGCTATCAGGAAACACAGTGCAGCGTAGCTTTGGACAAGGGGTCACTAGTATAGTCACAAGTAAATAGGTTACTTCTAGGCAAGCACGCTCCATCGTCGATTACATGATCGCTTACCATTAGGCGAAATACTAGTCAAACACGAGCCTTTCTACATATAAAAAAGAACACAATTATCGACTTCATCTAGTTTAAATTGACAACAAAAAATTTACGTATAAAAGTGTTTTTAAAAACCTATTTGATAAATAAATATCATTTATAAGTCTTTATTTAAAACATGTTGTGAGCAAACTAAATAAGTAAACAAAAGAAAAACCGCAACTGTCTCTCCACATTATACCCACAAAGAAAAACAAACAAACAATCCATCTAGCTTACAAAAATTCACCAGAAAACATCCTCACCTCATTTCACGAGTTTCACCCACACATACACACACCGAACAGTGTGTTGTTTGAAGATTAACCCGACATCGGCAAAGTCGGATCATCAATCAAGCCTTACCCTCAACAAAGAGAAGCGGGCAGCCTGTGATTAGCGCTTCTAAATTATCTACCATCACCGTGTGTGGAGTACTGATGGAGAAAATGCTTTTGAACTAATTGTTCAAAGAAATTTGTTGTTTTTGTTTGCGATTAAATTCGTTGAGTGTCAAAATTGATGCCTGTCAATAAATAATGTACTATAGAAATTTAACTGCTGTGTTTGTACATTTTTTTTTATTTGGCCTATAAAATAGGTGCCTTGAAACAAACGAAGAATAATATTCCCGTTTCAAATAATTGTCACCAACTCGCATTGGGCGCGTGGCGGATTACGGCTCATTCCCTCTCCTAGCATTAAAAGGCTGATTATGCTATTATGCTAAATGATTGACGGAAATAGAACGATGATTTAAATTCTATTAGTGCTAAATGTATTCAGTGATTAGTCATGCAAACGTGCCGAAATATCTAGTTTCCATGAGCCCATTTTACTGTATAATATAAAATAATAATATAATATGCCACAACTATCACACAACCCCGTCTAGTCTCGAGCTAAGCAGAGCTTGTGTTATGAGTACTAGACAACTGATAAATATATATTCCTAAATACATACATATATAGATAAATTACACCCAGACACAGAACAAATGATCGTGCTCATCACACAAACATTTGCCCTGGGTGGGAATCGAACCTACGACCTCCGGCATAGACAGTCAGGACCACTAACCACTAGGCCAACAGGCCAGTCAAAAGTCTGTATAATGTACAGACTGCTCGACAGTAAGATATTTGAACTTTATGAACATCTACACAATCTGTTCGTATAAGGAAATTGCTTTAGCAGTGCCGGAAAAACCTAGAAAATAAATTAAAAGAAAACAGAAAGTAATCAAAGCAAAATAAATCATCTTCTCACACTCATTTTCCTATTCTACCATTTAACAACGATATCTTTACAACGACTGAGCTCGATTGTACCGCCCTACTTTAGCGAACCGCCTGAGCATATTAAATTATCGTAATGATGAATTTACAAAAGGGGAATACCTCACTGGTTTTGCGAGAATTGAACCAGCGCCGGCTATATTTTATAACATTATTAAACTGACATTCGTAGATCTTATCTCCTGGTATGTAAGTTGTAAATTATGACCGAAAGAGATATGCAAAAACGTAGCGGAATAGAATACTAACAAAATATGTTTTGTGGTAGGTTCTTTGTTGAGGTATGGAATGTGGATTAATGGGGGCAGCAGAATTTAATTTGAGTTATGGCTTTAAAAATAGAGAGAGTCAATTCAGAAGCACTTTAGGGCTTAGGATCTTTCTTATGTTTATAGGCACAATTTTAGTAAAATGGAGTTCAATTTACAGTATTGACTACCTTAGAGAAGCTTGCCAAGAGGATCGTTACATTTTCTGGCAAATACTACAAAAATATTATAATGTCTGCATTCTAATGGAAATCAAACATTTTGAACTTGATACCGGTTGAATGTAAAAACTGTAAAACGTGAAAAGAAAAAAAAAGCTTTAACAAAAGTTACCGACATGACACACATTTCGACTTTTCGGCAGTACTTATCCCTAAAGAAATACCATTATAAAAAGACACTAGTTTCTGCCAGTGGATTCTCCTGCTCATTTTAACCCCTTAGGGGTGGAGTTTCGTAAAATCCTTAGTGGATGTTTACACCCCATAAGGAACCTATCTGCCAAATTTTAAGTTTGTAGGTTGTATAGTTTCTGAGTTTCGTGATTAATCAGTGAGTATCATTTCGCTTTTATTTATACAGTATAAAGACATAAAGAGCTTCATCAGCCTGTATCATCTGCGGGAATGTATTTTCTTGTATTCGCCTTTTTTCACATTTATTGCACCTACCACTATTTTTCTCTTCATTGGTATTAATTTCAATTAATATTTCTTCTTTGGTAGAAAATGCCTAAAGCATTAAATAAAAAATAAACCATTAAATCCCCCTCAATATTTTTGTGTGCATAAATGTGTTGCTGTTGTTGTTGTTAGCCTATTACATTCCACTAGACGAAGGTTTCTCTTTCCCTTTTCCACACACGTCTGTCCTCAGCCATTGGGGGACAGTACATGACATCTTGTGTTTAATGGGACCCAATAAATAGCTCTTCTAGTCTATGAAGTATTTAACAATAAATTTAATAAATAACTGCAACTGAAGGAACATAGATTGGCTTTAGTCACGCCCTATGGGTCCTTAGAGAAGACTCACCTCTAAAAAAAACATATAACAGTATTCTAATAACTGTTCCACATCAAAAATTACGCTCCAAAGGGTCAATAATCACAGTAGCTAAGTATCTACCTGATACCTGATTTCGTGCGCAAATCAGATTGAACACAAACCCAGTGACGCGTGAAGTTTAACATTTATACTGAAACAATCAAGCGTGCAAAGTGAACAGCCTTTCCACTGAATAGCAATGCTAATCTTTTGTACTACGAACTTATTTTCTGGTCACGCAATCCATCGATCAGGTATTTAAATCCATTTCTTTGCAGACGTTTTACACAGTGAGGTACCGTTGGATCGTTAGATTTGATCAGGCTGGAATAAAAATAATTGTTTCCTGGTAAACAATTGTAAGTTAATTTTAAGTCTGAACGAATTACAGGGGTTTATGTAAGTTTGGTGTTAGATGCTTAACAATATAATTATACTTATGTTCATTTAACACTAGAAACGCGGGTGTCCTCCCATTCCTATGTTCTTCCTGTTCTTAGTTTTATTCTGCTTAGAATTTTTAAATTATACCAATATAATATGTGTAATACATAATAAAATATTGTATTATCAGTTACCAGTTTAATTCGTATACCATCTCTTCATATTACTGAAGGACAAAAATAAAATGGCCAAAACTAAAATTGGTATTCCACGCTTCTAATGTGTCAGACACAAAATGGCTCTGGAACTGTGAGACACAGGGTCACGCCGTGTACGAAGAAAATAGCAGCACGATTTAGATGTCTGCCTTAGGAATTGGCAAGCAGTGGCTTTTGGCCATTGAGAATTAAAAAAAAAAAATGGTATAAAACATGACAATTTTATTGTTTTTTACTTGAAATCAAAACTGTACCTTAGCAATTATGGAGGCGGCAACACTCGCGTGGCAGTGGCCCTCGCGCCCCAGCCACCGGGATTCCGATTCCGACTTCCAGCCAACACAGGCGTGGGCTTGCGGACGGCGAGTAATGGGTAGCTCGCCATCCGACCGTCCGGTAACCAACCGGACCGAGCCCAAGTCGTCGATAGCGCGTAATGTTCCACGCGCGCCTTAAGGAGATGTCAGCAACCGTAGGGGCCCTACAGAGTCGAAGCCTACTGGGGCCGTGGGTGATGCGAAAGAGACCCCCCGGGGCAGTGGAACGAGGACAAAGAAGGAACAGGGGTGAGTTTTAGCTGATAAAAGTCTGACACGCCCTCCCTCCCCGCCAGCGGAAGAAGTCATTGGATGACCTTAAAAAAAATCACAGCAATTATAATAACAGTATTACATGATCAACCTTATAATGTTCCTACTTCTGGCACTCAGGCCATAGAGAAGACTCTATGAGAGAGAATGGGCCGTAATCTACCACGCGGGCCCAGTACGAGTTGATGAATCTCACATGTCTTCGAATGTTTGGTTCTAGGACATGCCGAATTCATCAGGTTTTCCTTCGCCGTTTTTAGAGCGTTTCCGCTAAATGTCAAGTACAAAATGCTTGGCAATAACATTACCTATCACATCACTTGTCATGTGACTTCTCCACAGGTAATATAAATCTGCAGTTGTAATTAAAAAAAATACCTAAAGTATAACGTGCGCGCGTGTAGCTGTACGTTTCGAGGCTACATCACACCACGAAGGCTGAGGAGGTCGTGGAGTATGCACGCGTAAAGACAAACTGGACTTTGAGAGTCGTGCAGTTGGAGCCACGCCATAATACTAATTTCAAGTCGTTTGTGGTGCGGGTGCCGACTCACCTTATAGAGTTTTGGCCGAAGGGTGTCGTGTATCGACGATTTCGTGGAAGAATACCGACCTCGCAGCGGAACACGACGCCGTCACTTCGTGTGCAATAGTATAGTTTAATAATTGTTATAGTTTCTTTTATAATTATGTATTAGTTTATTATTTTGTAAGATTATTTGTGTATTTTTTCTATGGGCCTTAGTTGCCTGATAATAAAGGATTATTATTATTATTATCATTATAACGTCTGTTTAGGTTAGATCCTAAGACGTACAACTCGAAAGTCGCAGCCACAACCGCTCTCCACTGAGCCAATTAGTCAAAAAAAAGGTCGTAAACCACTCTAGGTCAGCAAAAAGGGCAACAAAGACCCGCGATAGGTACTAATAATAGGTACCTAGCAACTAAACTCTATTAGTACATACATAGGCATCTGGTATACCTAACC
The DNA here is from genome assembly GCA_961205895.1 of Mythimna pallens. NCBI lineage: Eukaryota > Metazoa > Arthropoda > Insecta > Lepidoptera > Noctuidae > Mythimna > Mythimna pallens. Next base: position 21,566,738 of record OY540828.1, on the reverse strand, counting down.
ATGTAATGCAGTGTTTCTGCCCCGAACAAAGGCATTCGATCCATTACCACGACACTAAAAGCCTATTAGTGATAGGTAGAAACATCGTTAACAAGGAAGATTAATGTTTTTTAAATGAATGCCTAGAACCTAGACATGGCTAAATGCCTAGACAATTAAGGAGATTGGCAACACAGTCAAAAAAAAGAACTGTCTAACCAATTGGATAAAAGTATCGACAGACTTGAGCAGCAATTGTTTTTTTTTATAATTATGGAAGCAATTCGAGTTTTTTGGAAAACTTCATTTCAATATTAGCTAAGAAAGTATAACAGTTTACTCAATTAACTGCTAGTAGGTAAGGAGACGGGCAATAAGTTGTTTTTAGAGTTCCGTCTGTCAAGACCCTTTACCTTGGGAACGCGTGGAGGTATCGAATTGAAATTAAAATCATATAGTTCGGTCTGCGGTCCCTTGAAGGTGTAAAAAAATCAAACTTGTAAGTTAACGAAAAAGAGATACGGCCGTTTATGTTGCAAAAAATTTATATTTTGACACTCTCAAGGGAATCAAAATTCATAGGGTACTTCCCGTTGTCCTAAAATCCTGCAATTTGGCATGAAGCAAGGTCTCACAGCATATATACCTATAGGAAAAATCTCAAAAACTGTAAATTTATAGACGACGATACAAAAAAAAAACTTTTTTGCAATTCGAAAAAATCTTTGAGAGTCGATTTGGAAATTGAACTGCTGTCATAGGTAAGTTTGTACAGAACCCTCAATGCGTTAGTCCGACTCGCACTTGCCCGGTTTTTTTTAGTGTTCAGCGAAAAGTTATAGAAGTTACCGAAGAAAATTCCTAGACTATTCAAAGCAAATTAGGTATTACAAGAAGTAATAAAAAAAGTGCTAATATTTTTTTTCTCACAATTACATTATTAGTTAGGCCTTTCAATTTTATCGTGTTTTTCTTCAAATTTATGGTAACTTCATTAGGACGTCACTATCAAATTAACAAATACTTTGCTGTTAGATTTCTACTGAATCTGGGGATACATTAATTTTAAACCAGGAAAAAAAAATTACACTGATCTTTTTTAAATCCACGTTGAAACTTACAGTTATTACGGTTATCATTTTAAAACAATCTCAAATCGAAAATAGCAACTATTTATTTAAAAAAATCAAAGTTGCAAGAAAATACCGGTCAAGTGCGAGTCCGTCTCACGCACCGTGGGTTCCGAACAAACTTACCTATGTAAATAATTACAAAGTTATTTCCGAATTAGAAAAAAAAGTAATTATTTTGCTATGTAACTACTACGGTTTTCAGACATTTTCTTTACTTGTGATGGTCATTTTCATTTGGCTTTCCAACAATAATAATAAGTTCATTTTAATAATTTATTGACAAATATTACAAATCAAATGAAAATAGGACAAAACTGAAAATTAAATCATTTCTACAAGCTAAAAATAACCCTAACCTTTAAACAGTTAAGTCTAATTCACAACAAACAACAACCTGTCTTTGAAAGTTCCCTTCAAAACAACAGAGTGTCAGTCAAATGTTTCCAACCATACTTCGTTCGCCCACTGGGTAAGGCACACGTCATACTGTAAGCTAAGCCAACGTCTGCTAGCAATTTAGTACCCAGTCTAAAAACCCGGTCAAATGAGTATCAAAATATGCGCCCAAAACGGAGAACCAGCGGCCTTTTAGATTGCATTAACTTAGATGTTTGATTTTTTCACTCCTGCTAGAGGTAGCAGAACTGGGTATTTGATACTAATTTCAGCTTCACACCTTCACGCGTTCATGAGAAAAAGGATGGACGGACGGATAACAAAATGATTATATATGGTGTAACCTTTTTGGCCGACTTAGGTACGAAACCCTAAAAAATGTTTGCTAAACAAAAGACTCTAATTCTGACCATAGAACGGTTCACAATCTGATGTGTAGAGCTAAGCTAGACAAACGATGATAGCCTTATAACCCCACAAAAACCCAACTAAGTTAAATGAAGCCCAGTTCTTCGGCATTCATTTATGCCCACCCGAACTAAGCATTACATCAATATATTTTAACTCTTATAACGAACTATATAAGCAAATTTACGCCATGTTTGGTTTAGCTTACGGTGTGACCTATCCTTCATACGTTCTACTAAAAATTCAGAGGCAAAACCCATTGTTTTGCATTTTAAGGGTCGGTTCGAAACCGCAACTACAGGTGAGGGGATAGAACAAAATCCCATACCTGCGCAAAGCGGCCCGCCGTGAAATTACAACAACACCTAAATATTGGATACATTATGTGGTGTTCCGGTCTGGCTGTAGGAAGATCCATCTTAGGATCAAGTTAATAATGATATGGGTTTAGATGTGTCAATTGCCTTCAATCAAACTCATCATTCGCTGTCATTGCCGTACTTTTTTTTATTTTTTTATTCGGTATAAGCCAGTGCTTGACCGCGATCCCACCTGATGGTAAACAGTGATGCAATCATTGATGATGAGGCGCACTAGTTTATTAAGAGCCTATTCACTCTAGCCTTGAAGGCACCTAAATTATAGTTGGACGGGAAGACCGCAGCAGGCAAATTGTTCCAGTCCCTCGATGTACGCGGTATAAACGACGAAGCAAATCGCTTAGTTCGGACCGTTGGTGTTTCAACAACGCTAGTTGTAGGCTAGCTATTGTAAATAGATATTGAAAATAGCTTCATTCTTTAAGAGCAGCCATCCCGAAATACATTTCCACACAACCGCATTCGGGGTTATGACCTTTTTACACACCGTTCTCTAGATATATTGGAAACACGGATATCTTGTAATATTATCTAGGTTTCTATTGAAATAAAAACATAAATTTATGTAAAACTAGTCCAGTAAAGACCTCTGATAATCTGCTATTTTGTGTGAACTTTGGCCCTTCATAATGCACTCATACATTAAAATATTTAAAAAATATGTCGATAGAAACCTTGCATATGTAATCAAGATTCTGAATGACGAAAATTTTTTCCAAAGACTTTTAAGGTTTTTAAAAAATCACGGGACACCTGGAACACCTACTTAACTTTTTACATGGCGATAAATAATGATAAAAAACTGTCATGATAGAACTCAATATAAAATTGCTTTTACATCTCAAAAATAATTTTTAAGACATTTCTGAAGTACTTCTTAATAAGCAACTGATACGCTGGATGATTTTTTAATCAAAGGTTATCGAAAAAAAATATTTTCTATATTTTATATGGAACACAATATTTGTTACACATTTTCCTGAGAGACCGAAAGCAATCTCGGATCACGACAAATGAAGAACATACACTTACCCTTAACGAACATTTACGACTTGGCCTTGGACTGAGGATAAGCATTGCCATATAGCGTGGCAATGCCGCCAGTCTTTTATGCATATTATCAGGCGACAGCCGACGGAGAGGAGTTTTTCGATGCTGTATTTTAGAGTGTTTATAATTAAGGGATTTTGTTTTAGTAGATGTGTAATAATGGTTAGCTAAGGTCTTCTGTCCACGGACGCGTAGCTTCATACACGCGTACCTATTCGTCATTATACGCTTGGTGTACGTAAAATTTCCTCTAAGCGCGTCAAGTGCGTACTTGACGCGCTTAGAGGAAATAATATACCCATGCGCCAAACATCCAAATCTATTAATTCTTTGGAACGTGAAATAGTAACAAACACACACTCAATTTATATTGCCAGGGGTTTCGCTGGTGTGAAAGTAGAAGTAACAACTATGTGTGGACTAGAGTATGTTGCTTTAGGACATGAAGGGCACATACTCCTGGATAAAAGGCATCCCTTATTCCAAGACATGATCTAACAGTGTGTAAAACATTTAATTCCGTTTAGCTATTTAAGTTTGGAGATATATACCATTAAAAATCTCAAAAAGGAGTTTAAGATATACATTCCGAGTAGGGAGGAATGGAAAGGTGGGATGAAACCCCACAAAGGGAAGAACCAGGTATGGTACACGTATGGTTCTAAAATGAACACCGGTACAGGAACGGGGGTACATAGTGACAACTGCAATCTCAGCCTAAGTTTGGGCAAACTGGCGACGGTATTCCAAGCAGAAACCTATGCTATAATCGCATGTGCGCAGGAAATACTAGACAGAGGCACCGAAGGGGACACTGTCTACATTTTAAGCGACAGCCAAGCAACACTTAAGGCACTCACGTGCAATAGAGTGGACTCTGGGCTCGTACTAAACTGTATTAAAATACTTAATCGGCTAGGAAGGCGCAACAAGGTCAGATTGATCTGGGTGCCAGGTCACACAGGAGTAGAAGGCAATGAAAGAGCCGACACTCTAGCGAGAAAAGGATCCGAGACACCCCTACAAGGACCGGAACCTTTCATAGGACTCTCACCAAGGGTCATCAACCAAGCATTGAAAAGGGCTGCGTTAGAAATACACAGCACACACTGGCGCAACACAACAGGCCAGAAGCATGCAAAGCTATTTCTTAATGACATAGATAAGGCCTGGACCCTAAAATTATGGAGGTACAGCAGAACACAGCTCCGAATAATCACAGGAGCCTTCACGGGCATTATGCCACCAACAAACAGCTCTACAACATGGGACTAGCAAGCGACCCGACTTGCAGGATCTGTGGAGAGGCAGAGGAGAATATGCTACACTTACTGTGCGACTGTGCAGCACTAGGCTCCAAAAGACTAGAGTATCTGGGCCAACCATTTCCTAGGCCAGAGGACTGTAGGCTCAGCCCCATCAAGGCCATACTGGGACTCATGACGAAGGTGCACGGAAGGCTGGGGTTTGAGTAGAAGGGAGGGGGACTAGCACAAAAGATCCAGAAGGGTCGAAGTGCTTTGGTTTTAAGGCCAGCCCCACACAAGATAAGATAAGATAAGATAAAGTTTGGAGATGCGTACGTCAAAAGCTTGGAACAATTTGCCTGCAGCGGCCTTCGCGTCCAATTATAATTTAGATATCTTCAAGGCTAGAGTGAATAGGCTCTTAATGAACTAGTGCAATTCACCATCAACGATTGCATCACTGCTTACCATCAGGTGGGATCGCAGTTAAGCACTAGTTTATATAATTTAAAAAGCAAGTAATAAACATACAAACACACATAGAAATTCGCCTTTATAATATATTAGCTTCTGCCAGCGGCTTCGCTCGCGTGAAAATAGGTTTCTCCATACAAACTTTGGACCCCCGTTTCATCCCCTTAAAACTTGAATTTCTAAAAATCCCTTCTTATGGCTCGCCTACGTCATAAAAGAAAGCCTAGTGCAAAATTTCACGCTCCTAGTCCCAGTATTTTCGGATGTGCCTTGAAATGTCAGTCAGTCAGTTTCTGCTTTTATTTAAATAGATAGTGTTCATTATATTACATTTTTCTCTTTCAAACTTTTCAGACCGTTTTGTCTCTTTATGTAGTATACGCACACAATTTCTCTTATATTGTGACACAAATTCTACCTCGATCTCAATTTAGCCTAAATGTTCCGCCTAATAGCCTATGACGATAAATAAAGACGTTTTTCAAGACAATAATGCTTAAGACTGGATAGGGTTGCCAGATTTCGTTTTATTTTCTAATAGAAACCTCTCTTATCACTATCAAATCTTTTGTAAAAGGTTAATAAAAGAAATGCTACGAAAAAGTTACCAGAGGATTGTTAACAGTATGTATCGTATGCGGGTATATTGTCTTTTTTATCGACTTTAGAAAGAGGTTCCCATTCATCGAAAACTTTTTTTTAAAGTATTTTCCCATTTTACTCCTAGACGCTTTTTTTTATTTCGGTAATCATAAAATAACTTATCCCTCTCTATGTGGAGCGCGAGGGAGTGTCGGACTATTACGTCATAAAAACCAGTGTTCCTTCAGTCGACCTTGATTCCAAGGGTTGTTGTGACTCCTTCAGATCTGAAAATCTGCAGGACTCCGTAACGCCTGGACCGATTAGTAAAATGTTTTTTTTTTTTTGTTTGAGAGTAGGCGGACTTAACGAATTTGGCATTTTCTACAAGTCAACCTTTGGGTGATGCAGATAAAAATAGCAGTGAGTTTAATAAGATGGAAAAAGCCGGGCAAGTGCGAATCGGACTCGAGCACTGAGGGTTCCGTACAAATTTACCTATAAAAACAGTTCAATTCCCGAATTGAGTTACGAAGATTTTCCCGAATCGCAAAAAGTGTGATTTGTTTTTCTTTTTTTGACGTAACTTCAAATTTACATTTTTCAGATTTTTCCCTATACTTGTGCTATGAGAACTTGCTTCATGCCAAATTTCAGGATTCTAGGTCAACGGGAAGTGCCCTATGAATTTTGATTCCCTTGAGAGTGTCGAAATACACGGTTTTTGCGACATAAAAGGCCGTATCTTTTTTTCCCATTAACTCAGATGTTTGATTTTTTCACAGCTTCAAGAAACCGCAGACTTGAGTATATGGTTTAATTTCCACTCGATACCTCCACGCGTTTCCGAGATAAAGGGTCTTGACAGACAGACAGACAGACAGACAGACGGACGGACAACAAAGTGATCCTATAAGGGTTCCGTTTTTTTCCTTTTGAGGTACGGAACCCTAAAAACAGCAATATCAATATTGCTTAAAGTTTCGACTTATAGTATGACTGTTTTGTGGAACAGCCAATCAATAAAGTAAGACGAACTAAAAGGATTGTATTGATCATTTTAATGATTATAATTTTATAAATAAATACGCGTTACGATCGGAAATCATATTTTTATCAACATACAATTTGATGGTAACCTAAAAAATTTACAATTTGAATTTTGCGGGCTCCCCTGTTGTTTTTATCTAAGGGTATGCAACTAGACATACATTTTCACAGTTTTTCATACAGCCGCTCTTACGCGATTATCACGTTATTACACATTTTTCATCAGATATTTTGAAAACACAGTATTTTGTGAATATTATCTAGGCTTCTATTGAAATCAATTTATAAATTCGAGTAAAACTAACCCAGTAAAGACCTCTGAAAATCTGCTATTTTGCATGAAATTTGACACTTCATAATTTACTCAAAAATTAAAAATGTCAAAAAAGTATAAAAGTAGAACCTTGCAAATTTCATCAAGATTCGAAATGACAGAATTTTTTTTCAAAAACATTTTTGGGTTTAAAAAAAATACAAGTATTTCCTGAAACAAGTTTTCTAAAATATTCGAGTAAATCACAGAATTACTGAATGCTAAAAGAGTTTTCAGGCGTTATCTCTTTTTTCGCGTTGCCTTTTCGTAAAAACATCGTCAAACATCGCGTTGGATTGCATTAAATGAAGTAACAAGCTTTTAAACCATGCTCGATGTTGACGTTAGGCGAGTAAAAAAGGACCCTCTTAAGAATAGTGCGTAAAACGAGGCCAATGACTAATGGTAAAAGAAAAAAAAACAATTATTTATGAGTATCATACTATTAAATTCCAAAATTAATAAATAAAATACATTCTACTACGAATTCAGGACAGCCCTAATTGCGTGAATATGTCTGTAGGTACCCCATAACTCAGATGGCCTCGCATTTTATCGCCTCATACGAGTTCATTCCTTTTAGAGGTTCGCCTTGTAAATGGAAATCCTTATATTTACGATATATACTGAGCTGCTAGTGTAAACAGGCTTTATGTTAGGGACAGATGAAAAGCTATATTTTTTCCTTTGATAAGTATTTGTAAGCTACATTTTATCGTTACGTGGTCCGCGTGAGATAAGACAGGACGCTAGTTTTGGACAAAGTGGTTTGGTTGACGTGTGACCACACAACCTATATGATGCTCATGGCTTAAAATCATCTGCCTTTGTCTCGTGTTATTTAGGGTCGGCACAATACGATTTTTTCTTCCAAATTTCTTCTTTAAAACAATTACGAGTACCAGTCACTTACAGACCCAAACACTATTACTTCAAACATATCACTGTTCATTTAACATTCAATTGTTATTACTGTAATGAATAATCTTATAATGTTCTCACTACTGCGGCTCAGAGCTCCTCTACAGGAGATAGAACAGAGCGTAAACCATGACACGAAACTAGTGCAAGTTGGTGGATTATCACAGGTTTTAGAATTTTTTAGTTTTAGAATATGCCGGTTTCCTTACAATATTTTACCCCACTCTTTTTAGAGCAGTGGTGATAAAATAAATTACTTAAACACAGTAAATGCAAAAAAAAATGACAAAAGAAGTAGAAATTATGACTGAATCTAATCTAACTAACCTTTATAACCTTATGGCAGTGCAATGGACCCTTGTCCTTTTCTATAAAAATCTGATAACAATTATTATCAATTAACCTTACGGGTTAATACGGAATTGCTGAAGACGAAGCGTTGGAAGGTCTCATACAATCTGGTGAGGGTTGCAGGAATTCTATGGAATTTAACGAGATGCATAAGAATCATCGTTGAGGCTAGACTTAGGAGAGGTCTGTGTTTAGTAGTGTAGACTGGAAGATTCCAGCTGAAATGATGAACAACAGTTGCTGAGCAATCTAAACAAAAACTACAATTAACATTGTGGAAACAAACATAGAAGACTAAAAGTACATAATATAGATTTAGTTTCTTTTGTAAGTAAAAATGTCCAACTAAAGTAAACAAATGGCCAGAACTATCACGCTTGATTGGGAAATAAGTAATCACAACATTGAGTAATTAATTTCGGAAGGAAAATGCCTACGAGAAGCGAAAAGGTCGCTTCAATCGGAAATCACAGCAGTAGCAAAATATCGAATAAATCGCAAACAAAACAAGTAACAATAACTCCCAAACGAAGTTTACTACCGTTGTTATTACAAGGGATTGGTTCAGGAGTAGCTACGATACAGAGTCCAAAGTGAAAACTTCATTAAAGTTGTTACGCATTCATTTGCTTACCTTGTGCGTACAGCTAAAGATTGGAATTCCTAGCCGAAATCTGTATTTCCTGACAGCTTTCATTTTTGACTTAAAACCGCTAGGTTGTCATAGCGGCTTTAAGTCAAAAATGAATGGGTTACTTCTAGGCAAGCGTGCTCCGTCGTCGGTCATATCCTCGCTTAATACCTGGTGAGAATCAAACGGTAGCATAGCAATAATAATTAAAATTCTTCCTATTACGGCTATCTAAGATCAACAAGTGCCAATCAGAAAAATGATGTTAATTGCACATTCCAAAGCGTACCTAGGTCTCTGGAGAAGAGTGTGCAAGAAACTCTACGGACACTATATTCAATCACGTAATTTTTTTTTTATTGATATAATAAACCAGTGCTTGACTGCGATCGCACCTGACGATATACAGTGATGCAATCGTTAATGGTGAGGCGCACTAGTTTATTAAAGAGCTTATTCACTCTAGCCTTAAAGACACCTAAATTACAAACGAACGGGAAGACCGCAGCAGATGAATTATTCCAGTCCTTTGATGTACGCGGACCACATTTATTGTGCGTACAGTCAAGGAGTGGAATTCCTTGTCGGTCTGTGTTTCCTGATAGCTACAACTTAGGGGTCTTTAAGCCAAGAGTGAATAGGCTACTTCTAGGCAAGCGTGCCCCATCATCGACCACATCATCGCTTACCATCAGATAAGATGGTGGTCAAACGCGAACGTATCATTAATAAAAAAAAACAACGAAGTGAATTAATGTATTACAAAGTGTTGTATTCTAAGACTTAAAGTAGTTCGGTCTCTGGTGTAAATCTACTCTGTGTCGGCTGTGCTACAAAAATAACTAAATAACAGCCAGTGTTTATTTTCTCGGAGCGAAGTTATCATAATATTGCTGAAACGATCAAAACAAAAGCCAAGCGCTTATTGTTATAGTCCCCCATAAACTAAGGTGTGTATAAAGGTGTGTTTTATATAAAGGTGTTTAGTGCTCACCCTAAAAGTTTTCCTGGGGAATTGCACCCGTATAGTCGGTGGATAAGGGGTATCTACTATTACAGGTTGTAAAATATTTCAAATCGCTTTTCATTTCGCTAAGAGACTTGCAATATTATATTTTTTACCCTCATAAAAGTTCCTTTGCACGTTATGGTCTACGGCTTTTGCCAACCCCTATGGGCAGGGTATATAATTATATATTCTGGTCAGTTTGCAATAAAATTCATAACCGATCTAAGATGATTTTATTGGTCTTTTAATGTTGTACTGAGTTCAAAATCATAGTATGACTAAATTGTCTACTATATTATTATATACTAGAGTGGCGATCGCGCACCGGAAGACGCAGCGTTGGAAGGCCTATCACAAGGTGGACCGACGACCTGGTGAGGGTCGCGGGAGTGCGGTGGATGCGAGAAGCACAGGATCGGTCGTTGTGGCGACGCTTGGGGGAGGCCTATGTCCAACAGCGGACGTCTTTCGGCTAAAATGATGATGATGATTATGCGTGAAAGTAGAAGATTATCCTAAGGAAACATACTCCTGGGATGTGAAGTATTCTATGTGCTATTCTAGGTCAACCCGCCAAGTGACTTCAGGAAAGACGGTGGTACTCTGATCACGTGGTACCGTGCACAACGAGGCTAAGGGGAGACCTCTCACAGTCACCTCAGGGATGTGCCCTAACAGGCGTTGTATAGAGGGGGTTGCGGGGTGCTCTTTTAAGAGGTCACGGGGCCCTCTTCCATGTACTGATGGTGATCACAGGGGTGGTTTTAGTGAGTTAAAAATCCCACACTCCTTAGTCTTTTCCCCATAAGTCCAGGCGCCTTTTGAAGGTTTCCCCCCGAAAAAAAGGTATCTTTAAATCAAGAGTGAATAGGTTACTAGGCAAGCGTGCTCGATCGTCAACGACATCGGCCCTTACCAACAGGTGAGATACTGGTCAAATGGAGCGAAAACATTATGTAAAAATATGTAAATAAAGTAAGCAGGAATATAAGAAAATTGTTTGTTGATGGTTGGTCAATTTATGTACCTTGGCTTATAAATAAATCAGAAAAATTAAAAGTAAATATCTCTGAAGGTGGGGTGACCTACATAGGTTGTGAATTGATTACCTATCGAGAGGGAGGGCAACGTTCTGTAATGACAACATCATTACTTTATACGAGGTTGTTGACCTGAATTTTATTATTTGGAACTTAGGTAAGATTTGATAACTTTAATTTTTAATCAGGACTTTATTGCCTGTTACGATTTTGGCTTTTGAAATGTACGGTTCTGTATTAATGTTTCTGTTTTCTTAAAAATGTTTATGCTTAGCCTTTCAAGTCATTAATTTTAAACTCCTACTTTTTTTTCCTACGGTGTAAAATATAAAGTATATATTTTATATGTAGAGTGGGATATCCAGAAAAAAAAAACAATATTGCACTATAATTACTATTTTTTATTTTCACCTTTAACACAAAACGTACAAGCCTAATCATCGACAAGAATATGGGAACTGTAACACTCTACTACAATGGTTCCCAACCTGTGTTCCGCGAACCAATGGTGATCCACAAGAGCCGATATACAAGCAATATAGCTTTCTGTTTCCAAACTTACCCTTCTGTTTAGAAAAGTCACTCACCAGGCAGAAATTTAATTCAAATGAGGAAATTTGAAGTTTGTAGGTGTTATAGTTTCTGAGATTTTATGATTAATCAGTGAGTGGTATTTTAGAGCAGTGGTCTCCGAGTGATAACGGCCCCGACTTACAATTTGTAGGTCGCGGGTTCAAACCCAGCCAGGCGCATTACTTTGTGTAATTTATTTCATCACCACTGCTCTCAAAACGGTGAAGGAAAACGTCGTGAGGAAACCGGCATGTCCTAGAACCGAAAATTCGAAGCCATGTGACATCCACCAACCCGCACTGGGCCCGCGTGGTGGATTACAGCCCATTCCCAACAGCGGGAATATTATAAGGCCGACTATGCTATGGGGGGTATTTTACAATTACATATAGATTAAGATAGTTAGTGTATATTATTTTATTTAGTTATAGATGTTTTTTTGAATTTCTAGTCCATGCTAGCAACAACGAAATCAAAGTGATCCCCCGTCAAAAAACAGCTGGAACCACTACTCTAGCTAGGTCATCCTACAGTAGTGGTTCTAGGCGTTTTTTGACGAGGGATCACTTTGACTTGTAATGACGACTTATCAAACATTAGCATTTGATTTTGACAATTTTTTAACTTCCGATTCTTGAATTTCCCGATTTCGGAATAACCAAAACTTCCTAAATGTTTCAGTTCCCTCTAACGATTAACATTCAGGCGGCAAATATGAACAACTAGCTTCTGCCAGCGGCTTTGCCCGCATGAATGTAGGCGGTTCTTCATACAAACTTTGGACACCCGTTTCATTCCGTTAAGAGCTGGGATTTTGGGAAACCCTCACTTAGTGCTCGCCTACGTCATAAAAGGAATGTTTGTGCAAAATTTCATGCTACTAGTCTCAGTAGTTTCGGCTGTGCGTTGATATGTCAGTCAGTCAGTTTCTCCTTTTATATATATAGATAAATATTACTTCTTTTTACACACTTCTGCAATACCGTATTTTTAAATTAAGAAACATTATAATATGATCAGTATCTATATAAGAGTAAATAAATAGAATAATAATAATATTAAAATAGACATCACCCTAAATGATGCGATCACAGTACAGTGCAAGATTTTCTGCTATGTTACTAACATATTATGGTCCCAGGACCATAGCATCCGGGCCTTGGTACAGGCCATGGTCCGGAGCGAGGAGGAGTGGCAGGCGGTCGCCTCCTTCTGCGAAGCAGTTATGCTAGCAAAGGAGGCGGCCGATCGCGTGACACAACGGTCCTCACGCCCCAATCGCCGCCGGGATTCCGATCCCGATTTCCGGCCATCGTAGGCGCAGGTTTGCGGACGGCGAGCAATGGATAGCTCGCCGTCCGACCGTCCGGTAACCGTCCGGACCGAGCCCAAGTCGTCGACGGCGCGTGCTGTTCCCCGCGCCCCTCAAGGAGATGTCAGCAACTGTAGGGGCCTAGCAGGGTCCAAGGGTCTGATTCTGAAAGACTCGGCCTTGGTACGAAAGGCAACGAAGGAACAGGAGTGGGTTTTTAGTCAGTAAAAGTCTGACACTATTCCCCGCCCAAGGGCGGGGGATGTCATAAGATGAAAAAAAAAGGACCATAGCACATAGCATAGCATAGCATAGCAGTAACATAGCAGAAACAACTCAGTCCAGACTGAAACAAATGTTTTTTTTATATACTATTTAAACAAAATCCAGAAAATTATAAAACTTTTGTTACCAGAATTCAAATAAACAATCAAATTCAATTCCTAAATTCATATCTCCCCAACAATTGTAAATGATATGCAGAACTAAGCCCGTGGATATCCGCGTTCATGCATAAATGATGCGAGGGTTCCGTACATAAGTCCTGGCATGGAGGGCAGAATCAATAAGTCATTTGGTTTCCTGTGCTGTGGGTCAGTTTGGTTACAGTATTTGAGAATGCGGTAAAACGAGTTAAAAATTTAAAAATAAAATAAAACAATCCCGCAAAGGTAATATTTTGCCCAGACAAGCTTTACTAGGTATTCACTTATTAGTGATAAAATTAATATTTCCTTAAATTTAGCTAAGTAAGTTATAGACTAACTATGGAATTATTGTCGCAGATTTTTTTTCATCCAGCTAAGGCTGCGGATTGTTCAAAGGACTACGTTTTATTTAGTAAATTTCTGATAATCACTTACAATCACTTAGGGCGCCTTCAAATTAGCCGCAAAAAGCCGCGCGACGGCAGCAATGCGGCCGCCGCATTATTTTAAAATATATAAGTATCCTTTAATCTGGCGCAGTTGGGTAGCTAAATAATTACTGAATAAGAAAACCTTTTTAGGGTTCCGTGACCAAAAGGTAAAAACTGGATCCTATTACTATGACACCACTGTTTGTCTGTCTGTCACCATGCTGTATCTCATGAACCGATTATCATGTCAAAGTCAAAAGTTTTTATTTCACATAGGCCTACATGGGCACTTATAAAACGTCAGAAGCTAGTGCACGGTTCCAAATTGGTCGTTTCCTATGGAGAAGAACCGGCAAGAAACTCCATAAATGATTGTCTAGTTATACACGCAGTCGAAATTTTCACAAATGGTGTATTTTGGTTGCCACTAAAACACCAAATACTAAAAACAGAATAAATAAATATTTAAGTTGGGCTTCCATACAACAAACGTGATTTTTTGCCATTCGTGCGCGAGTACGACTCACACTTGGCCAGTTTTTAATATTATAGTGGTGAACTCTTCGTGTACGAGTCTGACTCGCACTTGGTCAGTCTTTTTCGAATCGCGTGCCGATACTAACTTAAAGAGCTACCAAATACTTCGAATCTAATCGCCTTACAAGCTCTAACATTAACGAGCGAACACATCGGTCGCAATAACATTAACACTTTACAATACAAAGCAGTAATTACTTAGTAAATCCAATAAACAGAGTCCAAGCCAATTAATTGTAGGCCAATCAACACGCGAACTGAAAATTATCGGCTGTGTTTGTGGCGATACAATGGTGTATGATACTGCTATAATACGTTCGATTGTTAGAAGCATGGGGTCGCGTGTCGAAAATTGGTTTTTGTTTTGGGGTGTCATTGTTTCACAGTTTACTGGTGCCATGGGTTCCCTTCCGAAAGGGAAACCCAAGGTCCTGAAACGAAAGGTAAAGAAGAAACATAAAAGTGGTTTGTAGTCAGTAAAAGCCTCTCTCTGCCCCAGGCGTGAAGTCATTGGTTGATTTCCCACCTACGAAAAAATGTTTTATTTGAAAAACGGGAATTGGAAAGGAGGAATTAGCCAAAGAGTGGGGCTGTTACAGTTAATACAAAATAAGTACTCGATTGCATAAAGATAATATTAATCTGACTGTTATTTTGATGAAACTATGACAGTTTTCTACAGCATCAAGGATATGTCATTAGTATGTATAATACGCTGAGCATTTCAGACCAATACCTCGAAAAATGATGAAAAAGTTCTTAAAATACCTTTTACCATACACACACTCGTACCATCAGTTCTTAATTTTAAGCTGTGAAATATACTATCCAACTATGGGCTTTTTCCGACATATAATAATATAAGATTTGTTTACTTGAAAATCAACGTTCTTTTGTGCATGCAATGGAGAAAAATATCTATGGAGGGGTTTCTCGGCTCAATTTAGTTATCAGTTTGAGTTATTTAAGAAGCGAGCCAAGAGGATCATTGGTAATGTACTCTTTGCGTCAAAATTCAAAGTTTTGAGCAACGACGCATCTGAATTGTATAACTTAATTCCGCCATATCCATTCTATCATCGAACCACTAGATTTACGGCGATGCGCCGCCAGAATGTAGTGGATATTTCACTTAAAACATTTTTGGAACACATTTATAGTACATATAGCTAAAGAACGGAATTCCTTGCCAGAGTCTGTATTTTCTGATAGGTGTCCTACAATTTGGTCTTTAAGTCAAGAGAGCACAGGTTACTTCTAGGCAAGTGTGCTCTATCGTCGACCTAACAAAAGTTTACTGCGGCGCTACATTGGCATTACGCCGTTTAATAGAACTATTAAAACATACAGCGCGAGCGCTAAGATAGCTTATAGAGAATACTTTTCTCGCGACCAAAATATCTTAAGCGCCATGAATTTCGTGGCACTTACGCGTTTCGTTCAATATAGTGTAATGTTCAAGGTGTATGGATTACACTACATTTGAGTCGATTGAAGCGAGTGTTCAGCACGCGTAATCTAGTGCGTAGTAAATATTATATCGATGTCTAAACACGACATAGAGAAGACTTCATTATCAAATGTTTTTAACACAATTTCCATCCAGCTCAACGCAGATTGCGCTCGTATGGCTTGTTCTAAGTCCGTTCGAAGCGTATTACTGGTTGTAAGCGCCCTCGCGTGTTATGACGATGTGTAAACCACATTAGGGATCACGCACACCACTTTATATGTATTGGTTTCTGATAGAACAGCATATGAACAGTCGTTACGAATTCGTCAAGGTGTATTGATTATACGAATATTGGTTGTACCGTGTCGGGCGAGATGTTATTTTAATTATTTGTTTTTTGGATTGTTTTCAGGGTTTCGTACCTCAAAAGAAAAAAAAAACGGATCCCTTATAGGGTCACTTTGTTGTCCGTCCGTCTGTCTGTCAAGACTCTTTATCTCGGGAACGCGTGGAGGTATCGAGTTGAAATTAGAAGTACCCTATGAATTTTGATTCCCTTGAGAGTGTCGAAATACACAGTTTTTTGCGACATAAAAGGCCGTATCTTTTTTTGTCGTAAACTGAGAAATTCGATGTTTTCACAGCTTCAAGGAACTGCAAACTTAAGTATATGGTTTTAATTTCAACTTGATACCTCCATGCGTTCCCGAGATAAAGGGTCTTGACACTCAGACATACAGGGTTTTGTTTTTTTCCTTTTGAGGCACGGAATCCTAAAAAGAAGCAAAAATAAAATGGTGTGCCTCAAGAGCACACCAAAATATTCAGCATAGATGCCAGACAACTATTCTACCTGAGGATCTAACTAAGGTCTACCTGGGCTAGTTTTAAAATGTATACTAAACAACTATGGATTTTATTTCTTTATTTATTAAATGTTTTATGCACACAAATTAAAGTGCAGACGCGGACTTAGGCATTTTATACCAGTCAACTTTTGGGTGATGTAGAAAAAATGTGGTAAATGCAATAAACGAGAGAGAGAGGACGAAGGCCGCGATGATACTATTGACAACTTCTTACGGATTAGCTCTCGAACTTTAGTTTTGAACGTTAATCGGTTTGTCACCATCCTGATCTCCTGGGGGAGCGGGATTCCACAGAGAAATAGCTTGAACAAAGAATGAATTGTGAAGAAATTCAGTACGATGAGAAGGACATTGGTTTAGGCGGTTATGAGATGAACGCAGATTTCTATTGTGGTTGGTGCAAATGTATTAGAAGTGAGGGACTGAAATAACTAAGGGAATTAGAAGAATCAAGAAACAGGTAGGTAGGTAATAGGTAACATTTCACAACTATCACACAACGCCGTCTAGTACCAGCTAAGCAGAGGAAATGAAAACAATGGACAGGGCGCCCTTTGCTCTCTGCGCTGACGTATGGGCAACCACTTTAGAAGCGACCGATGCTCTGAGACATGATCATATTTACGCATAAGCATAATCAGCCTTTTAAAGTTCCCACTGCTGGGACTCAGGCCTCCTCTCTCTAGGAGAGGGAATGGGCCGTAATCCACCACGCGGGCCCAGTGTGGATTGGTGAATGTCAAAGTCTTTGAATTTTTGGGTCTAGGACATGCCGGTTTCCTCACTATGTTTTCCTTCACCGTTTTGAGAGCAGTGGTGATGAAATAAATTACACAAAGTTATGCGCCTGTCTGGGTTTGAACCCGCGACCTACACACGTAAGTCGGAGCCGTTACAGCTCGGCCACCACTGCCCATATCATATTTACGCAGATTGAATACAAATCGAATGCAGTAATTCATAAGACGGTGAAATTGGTTGATGAGTTCTGCATTCAGGTATTAATAGCACACGTCATCAAGGATTTTGTCTGAAATATAAGATTATAGTTTCAAATTTCATAATTATAATATTTCCTTTCAAAATTACCATAATATTGCTGTATAGTTCCATTTAATACTGCCAGGCTTCTTTAAATATAAATAATTTTCACTCCATTAATCTTTAACCTAAAACTATCCGCAGAGCTATAAATCAAAATGATTTAAACACTTCTGGTTCTGCTTTAGGTGAATTTGTAACGGGATATTTGAATTGGATTAACAATTCTGTTAACAAATCCTGTACGGTCTTGGTTCCTCTTTGGTTGCATTAGATTTACATAGGAACCTCTGATTTCGTTGTATGTTGTCTTGCTGATACGGCAATCTGGGTGTTAAATTGGATATATGTTAAATACTGTGTAGTATGGTTAAGATATTGAGTTGCTCTTAAGAGCGTTCAAGTCGAGATACATTTTCATTATATTTCATACAACCGCTTTCACGTGATTACCATGTTATTTGCACATTTTTTTTTGGTATGGTAATTTTTAATACACCTACTCTAAAAATATTTTAGTAAGCATTATATAATTTTCTGCACTAGTGTGGAAAACTGCGCGAGCTCGCCACCGCTACAATTTATCGTATGTATCTTAGCACTCGGCTCCATAACACCCTCGCCTGCGGCTTGGGCGAATTCCGCCTCGGACGCAATGAAAAATTTTCTCCACTCGAATCAAAATGTACTATTTTACTTTACCATCTGATACTGAGCTGCAAAGGGTAGCTCCCTGGAGCATTCACTTTAAAGCAATCAAGGTGTTGTTTTTCTACTTACAAAGTGATATTATAAGCCTGATCTGCTTACGGTGCTAGCGCGTTGCTTTGTCCCGGACAATTACAGCCGCGGCAAAAAGCACAGAATGTTTGCTGTGCATCAGTGTCGCACTGTTGCCCGTGCGCAGTCTCCAATACCTCACTATGGCTGCACTAAATGATCTCTTGGATTTTTATACAACAAGCGATCTGTTTGCGGATGAATGGAAGATGATTTTATTGGTATGTCAGAAGTACTGTGAGAGGAATTGATCTATGTACATGTTGTTTATAACTTAAAACTTTTTGTTTAGGTACTATGTTTGTTTGTGTAACCGTTGTAATTAATTGAATAAAATAAATAAATAAGGGTTCCGTTTGGTTCCTTTTGAGGTACGGAACTTTAAAAACCAATTATTACATTAGTGTAGATAGATAGATAGATAGATATATTCTCATCAATACTCTGTCTCTCTCTCTTCTGATATTTTCTCTTATTTTTTATTTTATTTTTTCATTTTTTCATTTTTTTTTTCTTTTTGTTTCTTTTTCTTTTTTTTATCCTTTTTTTTTTCTTTCTGTAGAAGTGTAGACAAATATTCCTCAGAATTCAAAACTGTTTCTATATTAAACTGCGTCTACTTTATGATGGAGACATGTGGTGACACCAAAACCGTCCATGTTTCAGGGCCTTACCATGACGTATTAAAATGTCAATCGTGCGAGCGAAAAAGAGGAATAGAGCTATACACCCTATAAAGCTCCATCCCTTTAACAGTTCAGTTTAGTCGTCAGTCGTCAAATGGATTGCGTTACGAGCTCGTGGCCTGAGCCTTCGAATTAAAATCAGAGCGAGAACTAAATTCATTTTAAAATGATCGTGTTCAATCAATTTGGTGAAATACGTCAATATCAAGAAGTGAACAATACAATTTTCAATTAAAGGCAAATGTAATAATATCAAACAATTGAAACGAATATGAAATCCACACATCTTTATGGACTCGTTTAATTGGTTTCCAACATCACACTCAGAAAATTGCAACTTCAAATTTAATTTTGAACCATAACCCAACGTATCACTTTTTACTTGGGAAATCATTACATAAATTCTCCCTTTCTGCGTGGGGTGGGCGAGAAGGTCAGACTTTTACTGACTAATATCACAGCATTCTTTCAGTTGCCCTTTTTTGCGAAGACTACCGGAATCCTCGAAAAAAAATGCACTCCTTCAAGCAATCCACAGCCCTGGCAGGCGTCGGCCTTAACTGTCCCCATCAATTTTGCTGACATCTCTTTAAACCGCGCATAGAACACAACTTACCATTGACCCGGGCTTGGTCCTTACCAGACGGCCAAACGGCGAGCTACCCATGGCTCGCCGTCTGCAACCCCACGCTTACGGTGGTCGATTGCTAGCTTTCGACTCCCGTCACCTGGGGCGTCTCTATCTCACGGTTTCGGCTTCCTCCTTTGTTTGCATGATTGCTTCGCAGAAAAGGGTGACCACCTCTCATTATCCTCACTACGTACTATGGTACGTACTCGTACGTCCCTCTGAACCAGGGCTCGACGCGAAAGGCAACGTATATACGTGTTGAAGTCATCATAAGTTCAGTGTGAGAGAAAGACAGAGTTATACAGAAGTAGCACTATCCCTTATTCACAACAGAGGTACGATGACATTGACATGTTTTAATATGGCCTCAGGTATCAATTCTGTTACGAAGTTTAACTTATACGGGAGTGAACGGAAATTGACAAACCCTTCTGCTCTGAACCCTTCTAATGTGATATCCTAATGCAGTTACAGTAAGTTGGTAACATCGATACCTTTCAAGTTTAAGGTGAGGTCACATGTAATGTTGGAACGAAGATTAAAATGTCAATCATATATATAATTGAAAATATTTTTAGCAACTGGCTTTGATTTCATCTGGCATTTAACCAGTCGCAGTGCCAACCATGCGGTTGGAAGGTACCACAAGGTGGACCGATGACCTGATGAGGGTTGCGGGAATCCAATGAATGCGAGACGCACAGGACCGCTTGTTATGACTTGTGGCGTCACTGAAATGATGATGATGATGATTTGGGGTATACGGAACAGAGTGTAAAGTCTCGCAAACCTCCGTTGAAAAGGGAGCATCCTCTGACCGTGGGTGTGAATCGTTATCCTATAGATGATTTCGTGCTGTTGTAAGTGCTGTGTCAGTACTATCCTACTAAAATGAATTTGGAGATTTTATTTATTAATAGGCTCACGATTGACCATTATTTTATCTGACGGTAAGCGGATACTAAATTGTAAAGTAAAAAATAAAATTTAAGTATAAAATAACTCTATAATTACAACATTATATAGTTTAGTTTTTATTGGGTTAGGTTAAAGGTTTATACCACTAACCACAACTCATATCGAATACAAATAAACTGGATTCCACCCTTTCTACCATGACAATCGATAATAGAGCTGCCAACGTCAATACCTCATCAGGTGGAAGTCTCAATCAAAGTCGGTACTAACACAATGAAAGTCTATCATGACTGATTGCTTGGCAGCTTGCAATCAAGAAAGATTTCTTATTTTCTGATTGCCATCAATCAGTTGGTATTGATGTTCTTTTGTTTTGCCAGTTCATCGAGACGTTTATGAGTAGAGCAAAGATGATTGTGATTCATTGGAAAACTAGTATTTGCGATACGCACATATTATTTATGTGGTACAGGGTGTCAAGTCTTGCAAACCACCTTTGGAAACGAAAGATCCTCAAGCCAGAGGAATGTTGTGTCTGGTCCGGGGAAACTATCCGATAGTTGGTTTTGAACTGTCGTGTTGCTTTGAAATTTTTGGTTCATTATTAATGAAAATATGACCATATTACGAGCTACTGATCTGAGCTCAAATGGATGACCATTCGCCAGAGAAGGAGCCTGCGCGCTCTGACTACTCTTTACTCTTTGCTCAACTCTCCCACCTCTCCTTCTTATCTTATCATCATCATCATCATCATTTCAGCCGAAAGATGTCCACTGTTTGACATAGTCCTCGCCCATGTGAATGGTTCTGTGCGTCTCGCATCTATTGGATTCCCGCAAACCTTACCAGGTCATCGATCTACCTTGTAAGGAGGCCTTCCAATGTTACGTTTTCCGGTGGTCGCCATCCCAGAACCTTTCGGCCCCAACGGCCATCCATTCTGCGAGCAATTTGCCCTGCCCATTGCTACTTTAGCAATCTTATCTTATATCACGCTTTTTATATCTTTGTTCTTCTCATGCTCAGCAAGAATCTGCATTCTTCTAACAATCTTCTACTGCTTTGTCCTTCTCATACTTCTGATTTTGTTAATTTTTCCTTTCATATGCAGTCCTTACTTCTGTGGAATGTGTTTCCTCTCGAGATCAGGACAGCCACACGTCCTCCCTCTCCGTCCAGAGCGCGAGAAGTCATTAGATGATTTCCACACTTAAAAAAAAATAAAACACCCTAGATTGACTGGTATGGTTGAATCGATATTAAATTACTCAAACTGTTTGGGCCCAAAGGGTGGTTACGTTAACTGCAGCATCGGTGGCACTCATTTAGTCCTCCAAAGTGCAAGTTCATGGGCACTTGGGTTACTCCAACGTGTGGCTCATGTTCTGAATAGAAGCACTGCACTCACATAGTATCTGAGGGGTCTATAAAACCTCATTTCATCTAGTTGTTTGCAGCGGCCTACGTGGTTCAGTTTTTCTTTTGATTCATAGCAAAGTGATTTCAACCATCTAGTCTTAATTTTCTTTCATTCCTAGTTACGGAATAAATACTAACAATCAAAATAAGAATGAAAATAAATGCAAATATTTAAAACTAGCTTTTGCCCGCGGCTTCGCCCGCGTACATAAAGTATAGCTTATGTCACTCAGGAATAAAGCAGCTTCGGTGAAAAAAGTTTAGCAATCGGACCAGTATTTCCAGAGATTACCCCCTATAAACTAAAAAACATAAAAACAAACTTTACCTCTTTATAATATTAGTATAAATTTAAAAAAAACCTTGTAAAATGACAACTATAATAACTTCATTCAATAAGTTACACAAGTGACCAAAATAATCCAAGTAACTAAATTGGATCAAGCAACAGAATTTGAAACCCAAAGACTGTTCAGATCTTCGTAAAGCCTACAGTATCCCGTAATACGATAGGCCTTATTATTTCCAACTGAGTTTCACGCAGCTCACAAACTTGGGCTTGAACTTACTAGCATTGTGTTACAGACCTAAAGTTACGATAAGTAAATAATACGACCTGTTAAATAAATATATATTATAATAATATAATAAAGTGCCAGACTTTTTTAAGATTCCGAACATAAAGGGTAAAAACGGGACACTATTGCTAATTAAAACTCCGTTGTCGTGCCGTGTCCTGTGACCAGCCCCCCTAGCCAAGTTACAATCGTATCGTTCGCGCCGAACGCCTCGAGTAGGCCACGCCTTCGATTCCTTTGTTCTGACGTCACCTCAAGGCTCAGTCACGTGGTCAGAACAAAGAAATCGGAGGCGTGGCCTACTCAGGCATTCGGCGCGAGTAAAACGATTGTAACTTGGCTAGGGGGGCAGGCTGTATCTCATGAACCACGATAGCTAAACAGTCGAAATTTTTACTGATAATATATTTCTGTTGCCGCTATTAACAACAAATACTAAAAACCGTTTTTTTGCCGTTTTTTGCTACGGAAGGTAAAGAACTCTTTGTGACTCGCAATTGGTCGGTTTTTAACGTTCTTTATCTCGGTCACTAAAAATTAAACCCTTGTCGGATCACTTTACTGTTCGTGTGCCAAGATCCTTTTTGTCCCCGGGGCTCTGAAACGAAGGCAAAAAAAAACAGGAGTGGGTTTTAGTCAGTGAAAGTCTGACATGCACTTCCGCCCCAACCAAGGGCGGGAGATGTTATTAGAATATTGCCAACATAAAAAAGACCCTTTTTGTCAAGAACCCGTGTAAAGCTGAAATTATTAGAATAAACATTTAAGTCTGCTACCCCCCCTAAAAGCAGGGTAAAAAAATAAACTTTTGAATCAACGCGATCTAAAATTAAGGCAATTTATGCTCCGTTTATTATGCATGTTTTGACGATCGCAAGGTAATCAAAACCTGTGGACTTCCTTATGTTAACCTAGAATCATAAAATTTGGCAAAGTGCAATGCATGCCATGTAGCACAAATAAAGGAAACAGCTTGAAAACCAGATATTTTAAATTATATAAAAAATAATTACTTTTTGGGATTCTGAAAAATCTTTGCGTCTAAAATTTAGTTTGTACGGAACCTTCGGAACGCAAGTACTTTTTTGTGAACGGGAAATTTTTTCGAGACTATTTGTTTTACACAGTTATGTTTTTACGAAAACTTCAGTGCACAACTATAAAAATGAGTTGCTCAAATTGTGCTACGGGCGCGTCGTGGTGTTGCCACTTCATATAAATGTATTTGTCACCTTATTTATTTGCAATTTTTTTTTTAATTTGTTATTGTTATGTATTTTTATTTCCTTTTTCTATCCAAATGTTTCTGTACACTGCACCGTTCTAGCATCTTTATTTTGACACCGTCACCGACCCACGCTGAAAACCAGCGCTTTGAGCTTATCGCATTATGCGTGAGGCCGCAGCTTTATGCTGAGCGTTCGGCCGTTTTGCGCGGATGTGACGCATATCTTCCCTATCTATTGATTATGTTTGTTAGCTAGTTTTAAGGTTGCGTCATTTCGCGTAAATAAACTGTTTTTCTTTCTTTCACAAGTCCGACTTGGACTTGACTGATTTCGTTTTCAACCACTGTAAATTCTGGAAATCAGAATCAACAGAGGCAACCACCAGAAAAGCTACGATTCAATGAAGCTCAACGAATTCCGAAGAAATGATTCAACTGTCTTGGAGCCCGCAACGAAAGAAGTCAAATAATCTGACGAAGAGCAGAGAAGTAAGAATGATATTCGTTCCTAATATTATTTTTTTTAATTAATGTAACTCCAGACTAAGAATTACTCAAGATACTCAGACCCGGAAATCTAACAATAGGTCTTACTTCGCGTGACCAGAGGGCTGGGCTTTTCTTCGGTCAACGAATCAGCATTGCCATGCAGCGTAAAATGCTGGCAGTATTGCCACGCCCTTTTCACACTGACATCGATATGGACGAATTTTTTTGTGCCCTGAGTTCTTTTCCTACCTGTTTTTACATATCATTATGTTCAGTTTGTTTAAATAACTATCAAGTTATAATATTTAATAGTAAAGATGTAAATAAATGCAAATTAATAATTAAAACAGTAGGCCTTAAAAAATTTTTGTTTCATGCGAGAATTGAACCCGCGACACGTAACGCAGAAGCTAATCGCTCAACTACTACGCTAGCCATGCTGTTGAATTTTAATTGCTTAAAAGGGAATTCTAAAAGGAAAACGGAAGTTATGATTTAAAAAAGGTCTGTAAATTGATTAAAATTTAATTTGACCCATTATGTAAGCGCCTTTTTCATGGGAAATGAAAGTTTAAAGACAGCTGCAGAATATTATTTTGTGCAACATCTAATGTCGGTGGATATTGGAAACCTTGTGGGAAATATATTCCTGGCAACATATCATGTTGTAATATATTTCCCACGAATTCATAACACGAAAGGTGTTGTTAAAACAAAAGTAGCGTAATAAGGAGCTCATTTAAAACTAACTCTTGTCCATAACTTTTTCGTAAAACAGTACAAAGCCATTTGGTATCAATTTGAAGAAGGTTTTTTTTTTGCGAGGAACCTTAATCCTTTTTTTGAAAATAAAAATTGTTACTTCTTATAATACTTATTATAATATCAGCTATCTACCAGTAAAAGTTCCGTCAAAATCGGTCCAGCCATTTTGGAGATTAGCCGGAACAAACAGACAAACAAAATTAAAAAAAGATGTGTTTATATTTAGTAACAGATATTCTAATATAATTTTATATGCAACTAGTAAGACGATGTTATTTTGATATTTCCAACAATCACTTAAATTTTTTTTATATGCAAATAGCTAGCTTTCACTCCTTTCATCCCCATAAACCAAATCGCACCATATCCTTATATACTACAGCCTATGTATTGTTCTTGGACTACAAAAGATAGACTTAATCCGAAGAATCGCCAAACTAAAATGGCACTGGGTAGGACACATTACTCGTAAAACGGATGGTTGATGGGGCTGAAAGGTTCTACAGTAGCGACTCCCACAAGGTGGACCGACGACCTGGTGAAAGTCGCGGGAATGCGGTGGATGCGAAACGCACAGGATCGGTCGTTGTGGAGACGCTTGGGGGAGGCCCATGTCCAACAGTGGACGTCTTTCGGCTGAAATGATGATGATGATGAAATTCTTCTATAGCAAATAAGCCATATGCTTACACCGAATTAATAGGGTCAATATTCTAATTATGCGTATTAAAACTCACCTGTTTTGGCGTGCGTGCAAGTAAGGGAAATGACACAAATGAGTGTCAACACTAAATTAGAGGTCTTCATTTTGAACACTTTGCACTTAAGTCACTCGCATTTTCACTATACACCACTTTGTTTATCTGAAAAGAGGAAAAAATATGTTTATTATTTATTTTTGTCACCGATAGGAAAGTTTAGAGACTGATTGTGGGTAGCTTTAAAGTGAGCGGAGACCTAAATAAAGATTGAAGAGGTCCCTTTTTCTAGGCATATTTTCGTACCAGCCATATTATGTCCTACTGGATGGGTTGCACACACCTGTAGCTTGGATGATAGTTTGAAATGGTAGGTGGAATATCATTCAATGACTTCTCCCGCTCTAAGGCGGAGCGAAGCAGATTTTTACTGACTAAAACCCAGTCCTGTGTTCCTTCTTTGCCTTGCATTCCAGGAACCCGGGTTTCTCTTTCGGAAGCCAAACCATGGTCCTAGTAGGCTTCGACTATACATAATTCGATTATACGATATTACGACTTAGACTCGGTCCAAATGATTACCGGACGGCTGGACGGTGAGCTACCCATTGCTTATCACCGCAAGCCCACGCCTATGGTGAGTCAAGACCAAGTTAATATTATCTCATTAATTATATCCATCCAGTCATTTAAGCTATTTACAGGGCGTACCAAAGGAATAAACATACAAACATACATTTGTATCAACATATTTTCAAATAGTTTCAAATAAAAATCATTACCAACCTTCTGAGACTGTCGACTAAAAGCCTTTTTTACAATTTTATAAAATTTTATTTGCAAAAGCCGTATCGAAAACGCCATTGTCGCAATAACATGACATTAGTAAAAACTGAAACTAGGGGTAGGGGTACAAATAACACGTCTATTTGCCACCGGAAAATCGCTGGCGTGGCTCGCCATGACAAACAAAAGCCCGTTCGATACAGAAAAGGGAAGATAAAAATAAGGTCGTGTCGACAAAGCTCCGTGGTCGCGAATGCGTGAGCAATACGTAATAACTGCCCGTTCGTACTATTGTCTCCCTGTTTATATACGTGTTTGACAAAGGCTTTATTTCGTATGTGGATTTTTGTGACGATAAAGCAAGACTGGAGTTAGAATTTTTGCCGTTTTATTGTGAAGAAAACGGCTTGTCAGTACGTACTGGACAATAAAATCGGGCACTCTCTTTCGTCGTAAACCACATTACGTATGCTGGTATCATATCGCCGGCGCGTTTCATCATCATTACCCTTTTTCCAACCATATTGAGGTCAGATTCGTATACATGAATTCTTTCTCGAAGTGTCATCTGACTTTTATAGACGTACTTTTACAGAGTGCTGATATTCAGGGTTAGTTTTCTATCACATCGGTATTTTACAAGTTCGAGTTTTAGCAAAAATATTAGGCCCTAGATGACTAGGGTGTTCAGAGGCAGACTATGTGTAGTTTGTCAGTTCGTATCTTCATGGCGCGATGAGACAAGGTGACAACGGTACGAATATATTTTTTTTAAAGGAATCGATCTACGTATACTGTTTGTTTTTTTAGGTATTAATTATTAGTTGAAATTACATAATTACTAACCACATATCTAAATAATAATTACTGAAAAATAACACATTTAAAAATAAATGTAGAAAATATTAAACCTCTGTTCTGTATCGGGAACAGGGTCTAAGCTACCGGCGATCAGGGTTCCAGAAAAAGGTCTCGTGGTTGGCCCTGACTGCTACACGAGAAGTCATAGGTGTGATTCCCACCCAAGACAAATGTTTGTATGATGAGCATGATTATTTTTTTTTTTCTTAGTGTAATTTATCTGTAAAATGTATGTATTTAGAAATCATCATCATCATTTCAGCCGTAAGACGTCCACTGCTGGACATAGGCTTCCCCCATGTGTCGCCACAATGAACGGTCCTGTGCGTCTCGCATCCATCGGACTCCCGCAACCGTTACCAAGTCATCGGTCATTTAGAAATATAAGTGATAAAAATATAAGTATGTTTGTCAGTTGTCTAGTATTCATGCACACGCATAAGCTTTGCTTAGTTTGGGACTAAATAGCGTTGTTTGAAAGTTATGGAATATAAAAACAATCATGTCATGTGTTATTAAAATTCATGTCAAGTATATAATAAGTAAGTACCACTCTCTGAATCACGGCCTTGATTCAGCCGCCTAACGGGATTTTTTGTAAAAAAAAACATCGTTATCGCTTCCGTATTTGCGGAGATTAATCTAAATGCATTCAGCGGTGAAGGAAAACATTATATATTAACCAAAAATTCGGATACATTCGAAATCCACAAATCCGCACTGGGCCAGCAGTGAGACCATTATACGGCCGATTATGTCAATGTGTTATGCATTCAACCTTTCACGTGTTCTTGACAAACGCCAAAATAGGATTAGTAGCTGGCATATAATGAACTAATGACATAAAAAAAAAGCTTTTTTCTAACACACACATTCACTTACTGCAGATAGGAACCATACAACTAAACATCACAATAAGCATAATTGTATTATTCACGTACATAATAAATTGAACCTTATACTTTAAAAATAAATTCACAATGCTTAACCACAAACGGACACTAAATCTGTTAAATTGTGGGTATACCGTACACTTACACAACTTTCTCTACACATAACACTTACACTATATAACACACACATAGCACTTCTTCCACAAATTCAGCTCGACGTCCGTATGCCACTACAGGGACCCAGCAGAATACCAGCGTCAGGCATATTTGCCTGACAGATGCTGAGTTGGGCTCCCATTTGATGCAGCCTTAAAGCGCACACGGCCCCAAGCTATCTTATTGTTTGTTCCACAAAACTTTTACTAAGTACCTACCTATGTTTCTGTGTTTAATTTTTAACGTGTTTTTTTAAATATATTTCAATGTACTCGTAACATTGATGTCTGTAATTGTTAAAATTATTTATTTTTATTTTTTTGTTAATTTATGTGCTTAGTTTTATGTTTGTAATTTGGTTGTGCTTTTATGAAGGTACTATTTGTTAATTTTCTGTGTTGTATCAAACAAATGTTTTATCTAACTTTTATCTATCTATCACGATCTTTGCATGACCTATAAGGCTTCAGCTTACCTGCAACCATTCCTATCAAAACAAAGATTATACAAAAGCATCACTATCCAAAAGAAGAAACGAAAATAATCAAAAGCAAACTCTTTTGTCTCAAAGGCAAGAATCGGAGTCACAAATACAAGGCGAATGCCGTTGTTTGATTTAGGTCATCGTTCTGACTTATATTGACGAGATGGAATGCTGCTCCACATTCCGCGGTAGGCCTTATCGACTGAAGTATTAAATAAATTCCGACATAAAGTGGCAAGGAGACATTTAATGGTTTACATTCTCATATCAAGGGTGTTGCGTCAGAGTTGGTGTCAATATTTCCATAATGGCATTTTCTACTGGCAGTTTTGTCGTACGGTGTAGTTTTTTTTTTTCTTGTTTTACGTTTGATTACGATTTCACTTGATGGTAAGTAATGAGGTTCGTCAACGATTTTTTTTTCTTGTATGTGTGATGGGAATTCTTTTAATAACTTCTACCACACTGAGTGGAGCGAGAGAGGGCAACAGACTTATACTGACTAAAACTCACCTCATACCTTCAGTTATTTTTTGCGATCCAGGACCGTGATGACTTTTTTAATCAACCCTGCAGCCCTGACAGGCATCAACCCTAGCTCCCCGTCAACTGGCTCTCCGTCAATAATGCTAATACCTAGGCGTAGAACACAGCGTGCCATCGACTTAGGCCTGGTCTTTATCGGACGGCGAGCTACTCATTGTTCGTCGTCCGCAAGGCCTACGGTGGCCGGGAAACTCCCCGTGAGTTTCAACGCCCAGGGCGTCTCCTGCGGCGGCTGTCGGGCATGAGACTTGTCTATCCTTCCCGCTTTCCACCCCATCTGTTTCACCACGATTGTAGTGTACCTGGCACTGGGTTGTGACACTCGCTTCTACCATGCTCTATTTTATCAAAGGCCCTACAATGACATCTTAAAATCATCACTATTCCGGTCAGCGAGAGAAAAATAGAGATATACATAACAAATAAAACTATCCCTTATACTCAAATGATTTTGATGATTTTAGGACATCATCGGGCATATTATTATTTTCAAAGATTTTTAACTTTTTAGTATTACTAACTATCCCCCGCGTTTTTTGTAACTGCTCAGTTTCCATGAGTTGTAGTGTGATAATAAATAGCCTATACTATTTTTCATAAACTTGGCTATCCAATATGGAAAGATTTCTTTCCAATCCGACTAGTAGTTCCAGAGATTAGTGCGTTTAAACGAACAAAAAGTCAAAAAAACTCTTCGTTTTATTCTATTAGTAAAGATAAAATAGAATTTGACTTCTGTGAAATATTGTAATAAAATTCTACACTCCTCAAAATGTCTATTACATAATTAAAATTAGTTCAGAAGAACTGACTGAATTTTCATGCTTTTCATTTCACAGAATTCTTATTTCATATCAAAGTTCATCTGTTTCTTAATCTAACTAGACATTTTACTGAGAAACTTATGATCTAATCCTCTAAAATATAAGTCAAATTAAATATCACAAAGGACTGCCATTTCTGTAAGTTCTTGTCACACAATTGAATTTAACAACGAACTTTTTTAAACATAACCTTGCCTTTATATTTTTCTATAGAATAAACACTTAGTCATTTTCTTTGTACATAGATATTTACAAAGAAAACGAATTGAGTATACTATTAACTTAAGCATATAGGGACCTATTATAAGCTGACAGAATAAATTATGAAAGAGAGCATGAGAGCCACTTTACTTTAATTTTCTGAAAATGTTTACGAGGAATTCTGACTAAAATTAGGTTTAGACAACAAAAAAAGCTCAGCTTGCCAAGGTTAGTAAATGGATGGGTGACCATTATCATATATTGAGATTCCTCCGTGAATGCATACATTACTCGAGTCATTTTGGTGTGATAAACACAACGCAACAGCGTGGCAAACTTTATCGAAAAAATTTAAAAAAAAATGATGTGTTTGTAATATATCAATATTGATGATGAATATTTAAATTAAATGATAG
The DNA here is from genome assembly GCA_961205895.1 of Mythimna pallens. Taxonomy (NCBI): domain Eukaryota; kingdom Metazoa; phylum Arthropoda; class Insecta; order Lepidoptera; family Noctuidae; genus Mythimna; species Mythimna pallens. Next base: position 21,535,768 of record OY540828.1, on the reverse strand, counting down.
TAAAAGTCTGTTTTCGTTTAATTTTATACCTCTTAAAATGTTACGTATTTCGTAGGTAATTTACGAGATTCATTTTTTTTTTCGGTGGGAAAATCATCGAATGACATCCCCTGCTCTTGGGCGGAGCTGGAGGGTGTGTCAGATTTTTATTGACTAAAAACCCACTCGTACCAGGGTACATAACAGGGCCGAGTCTTCCTTTCAGAAGCAGACTCTTGGCCTTAGTAGGCTTCGACCTTACTGGGCCCCTACGGTTTGCTGACATCTCCTTGAGGCGCGCGTGGGACAGTACGCGCCGTCAACGACTTGGGCTTGGTCGACGACAGCGAGCTACCCATTCTCGCTGTTCAATGATCACTTCGTCGTTCGTAGATTCACTATAAGCCGTCTATATACGCTCGGAGAACATGGTGGAGCATACGGTGGATGTATGCCGTGGGTGGCCGTCCACTCATCCAGTAAGGACCGAGCTCTAGTCGTTGACAGCACGTGAAACACTCCACGCGCGCCTCAAAGATATGCCAGCAAACCGTAGGGAGCCCAGTAGGATCGCCATGGGTTGACTTCTTTTTATTCTTTACTAACCTTGTTTTATTCTGCATAAATGCTACTTAGCATGCAACTAGTTAAACTAAAATCCGTGTAGATTACTAAACTAATATCGGTCTAAAAGCAATTGCATGTTCCTCGTTGACGTTCATTATTGTTATGTTATTTGTATATTTATAACTTTATGCTATTAACAAGTCCGAACTAGGATTTCGCCTCGTGGTTTACACCCCGTACATCGAAGGACTACTATTTGCCTGTTGCGGTCTTCTCATCTATATATATATAAAAGGAGAAACTGACTGACTGACATATCAACGCACAGCCGAAACTACTGGGACTAGCAACTTGAAATTTTGCACAAAGCTTCCTTTTATGACGTAAGTGAGCACTAAGAAGGAATTTTTGGAAATTCAACTTATAAGGGGGTGAAACCGGGGTCCAAAGTTTGTATGGAGAAACCTACTTTCACGCGAACGAAGCCGCTGGCAGAAGCTAGTCCTATTATAATTTAGGTGTCTTCAAAACTACTCTAGTTTATATAACCAGTGCTTGACTGCGATTCCACCTGATGGTAAGCAGTGACGCAATCATTGATGGTGAGGTGTACTACTTTATTAAGACCCTATTAACTAGCCTTGCACTTAGAACTATTAAATACTAGATCAAACACAAAACATACTTTCCCAAACAAATATTTTATATATTTTCTTTTGCGGATCTGAAACCATTAAACAATAAATAGGAAAATCATCAATCAAGACAGTCACAAAAGTAGCATCATTAATTAAGTAATACCAACATTATCATTCCCAAAACTGTAACAATACAGTCAGGAAAACATAATATTCCTTCATTACCAACAAAGAATGATAATGACGTGCCCCAAAAATATTCCATTTCACGGTGTCATTATCAATAAAGGTGCATAATGCGACAACCAGAGAATAGCGTAACGTAACGGAAATGAAACCGGTAATGATGACAGATAGATACACGGCCGAGAATTGACAGAAACTTGGCAATGGATTGACAGAAACGTGGCAATTAATTGACAGAAACGTGGCAATGACTTGTCAGTTCGGACAAATGGTAATGACGTGGTTTTAACAAGATACTATAGGTTTCATTTTATGGTTGGAATATGGATTTCCTCTTTATGGAATTTTCCATAACGTGTGAAGTGTCATGTCATGAAGGAACGTTGTGGAATTGTGATTGGAAAAATTACTATATTTCGCCACTATAAATTTCATTGGCTTTGCATATTGTTGTGAAGATTTCACAATGTAAATATTATTACTAAGTAGGTTGAAATCAGATTGAAGGTGGATTTCTACGTTAAGAAATTGTTTTGATATTTTTAGTTAAATCTTTGTGGCAATTTCTATTTTTTTTTTTTTAATTGGCCGCATTCTCTTTCTTCGCAATCCAATAAAAATTCTCTTCTACATTGCCTTCATTTTTTATAATATTATATTGCATTGATTGTTGCTTATTTTTAGTCGGACATCATCAAATAATCCGAATGCCAAACTTTAAGTGACTAAATCCACCTATGTTCCTTCAGTTGCCCTTTGCATTTCAAGGCCACGGTAACTCTCGAAGAATTCTCCAGCCCTGCCAGGTATCGCCCTTAGAGGATCCCATAAGTTTGGTTGACATGTTTTTGAGGTGCGTCTCGGACGGCGAGCTATTTATTATTTGCCGTCAGAATTGATTGTTGCTAAGATGAAATTGGGATTAGATTTTGATCGATTTTAAATAGAGTGTACTATATGAGCTTGATAAATGAATATGCGATGCTTGTGCAACACACTGAAGCTCTACATCACGCTGGTGTGACAAATGATTGTACGACTACTACTAGTGTGAGTTCTGTAATTCGACAGTACGTTGGTTTGCAACTCTTGCTAATTACAGTTGTTTGACACTATCCTACCTGCTACTAAACTGTAGAAGATTTTATAATTGATAATGTTTTAATATTTCATGTGTATAATAAGAAACTTTTGCTATAATTTTGAATTGTAATAATTTTAAAGACTTTTTAAGACATTTTTAAGACTGTTTTTTTTTATTCATTTCGTTTGAATTATAAGTTCTGTAAATATTTAACTTAATTCTTTAACCTAACTATTTTTTTCTGTTAGTTCTTTATTAATTACTTTTTTATTGATTTTATTATCAATATTTGTACGCCATCACGGCAAAACATAGAGCCCATGCATAATAAAACTACGACCCTTATGTAAATACCTATGTTTATTTGTGAAACAATTCTGATTCTGATTCTAACATAACTCGACGGAACGTCGCTCCGCGGGGCACTCATCCTACTTCTGGGAAGGCCCTTAGCCTTCTTATCTAACCTCTCCGTGTTGGGGTGCCCTAAGCTATGTTAGTTCTTCATGTCGCACCAGAGTGATGTCGAGCTCCAGTGTGTCACACAAGCGTGCAATCGAAATTAGGTGAGTCACAGCACAGTTTTGATTAATACAAAAAATACTTACCAAAACCAATATAATCCCATAAATAACAACAATCTTCCATGAAGTAGACATTCTTCTCAAAAATAAACCTTCAACATTTAAAATCCGCATTTTAACTTGAATTTACGGGCTCGCAACCGTTGAGATTACGTCAAAATTTCAACGGGGAAATATATTTGGAATTGTCGGTGGCGATAGAGTGCCCCTTTCTCGGTACAGCGGTACTTCGGACCGCGATGTGGCTACCTTGACATTTCGCTAGGAATAAAACTACAAAAACATATGGCAGGGTTAAACCGTTGTCGGCGACCGTGAGTGAAGAATGGAGCGCCGTGATTGTGAATTGTCGGATACCTTTTATTTGAAATTGTGTTACGTTTTTGGGTCTGTAGAGAAATTTGGTTCGAAGAAAAATGGGAACAGTGTGCCTCAATTTACTTGTCTGTGTGCCCCAGGAATATCTGCTACCTAGACGTGTGTTGCTGTGGCTTATTATTAGAGAAAGCACTAAATCAGCTGTACATGAAACTTGAAAAAATGCGGTTTTATAGATCTGAGAGGTTTTCCATTAAAATAAAAACTTTATACACATTCTTACGTATAAACGTTAGTCTGTATATATAAACGGCAAAATTCTGACTCACTCACAGACTCATCAAGATCCAGCCCAAACCCTTAGGCCTAAAACGCTAAAATTTTGCATAAAGGTTAATTTTATGACGAACAAAGAAGAAGAAAAATAATATTCTATTATTTACTCCCTAATGAGAATGGAACGGGGATCCAAAGTTTTTTTTTTAATAAACATACACTCAAGTGGGTGAATCCGCTGGCATAAGCTAGTAGGTAATATAATAATAAGTCAGTAAAAATGACTTAAGAAAAGTCCAACTAGATTGTAATTCAGATCTACAATAACATTTCCAAAAAAAAACAAGGTCAATCAAGCTAATACGCACCTACAATGATATTACCTAAAAGAACAAGGTCCATCAAGCAAAAACATGTCTACACTGCCTATTTAAAATCGTAGGTGAAAAGAAAATCAGCATTACAAACCAAAACGACTAGCGCTTTAAGCGGCTAGAAAACTGCGAACTATTTCTGCATTACGGTTGGAATCTCGCCATAACCGTCGGCCGCAGGTTTACCGTACGGTCCTAGTGTTATTGTTGTATTATTACTTTTCACGCTGGCATTTAAGGGTTACGAAGTGGCGAAGAATATTTTTATATTTTGTGTCGAGACTTTCCAGAGCTGTCTTGTAGTGTTGTTGCTGTGTGTTGGGATTTGAATCTGAGCTACTATGAAGATTGTAGGGGTAAGTTAGGAAAGAATGTGTAGTTATTTTTACTTTGTTCTTAGGGTTCCGTACTTTAAAAGGAAAAAAACCCTTATAGGATCACTCAGGACTTAGTTGTCCGTCCGACTGTCTGTTTGTTTGTCTGTCTGTCAAAACCGCGATATTATCTCAGAAACGAGTAATGGTATCGAGTTGAAATTAAAACCATATCCTTAAATCTGCGGTCCCTTGAAGCTGTGAAAAAATAAAACTTAAGGGTTAACAAAAAAAAAGATACGGCCATGTATGTCGCAAAAAACGTGTATTTCGACACTCTCAAGAGAATCGAAATTCATAGGGTACCTACTTTCCATTGACCTAGAATCTTAAAATTTGACATGAAGCAAGGTCTCATAGTACAATAATATAGGATACAATCTGAAAAATGTAAATTTGTAGTTACGTCAAAAAAAACGTTATTTGCAATTCGTAAAAATCTTCGTAACTCAATTCGGGATTTGAACTATTTTTATAGGTAAAATTGTACGGAACCCTCAGTGCGCGAATCTGACTCGCTTTTGCCCGGTTTTTTTTTTTAATATAATGCTCCACACTACGACCCCTTTATCTTGGGTATGTTAATAAACATTTAAACTCAATTCACATACAAGACATTCATTATGCTAAGATCCAAGCCAACAGAGTCGGACAAGTACTTACAGGCCATACAGATATTAGTTCCATGCACGAATCGAACTAGCGACACATACCGCTGCAGTCAAAGGCTCAATCAGAACCAAATACGGTAATAACAGTTGAATAGGTCGTCCAAAGTTCGGCCAGTGGTTGGAAGGCTAATTGGCTATCCATTACATATTGACCTCTCTCCGGGTGATTCTTTGAAATTGAGAGAATGTCTCATTCATCTGGCCTAGATTTTTCTTTACAATGTGATATTTTTATTTGTATATTAATTTTCCCCGATCACTAAATGTATCAAAGGCACTCATTTGTGCCCAGTGGCTTACGACACAAAATACATAGGTACGAAAACTAGGCCAGATGAATGAGACATTCTCTCGGTTTCAAAGAATCACATCTCCGTGCCTTGGGAAGTTCATTTATCTTCTAGTCTTTGGTTAATTTTTGACAGTAAAAAGTTCGAAAGACTTTTTTGTTTTTTTTTTTCGGTGAGAAAATCATCTTATTACATCTCCCGTTCTTGTGCGGGCGGGAGATAGTGTCAGAATTTTACTAACTAAAAACCCACTCCTGTTCCTTCGTTGCCTTTCGTACCAGGGCCGAGTCTTCCTTTCAGAATCAGACCCTTGGCCCCAGTAGGCTTCGACCCTGCTGGGCCCCTACGGTTTGCTGACATCTCCTTGAGGTGCGCGAGGAACAGTACACGTCGACGACTTGGGCTCGGTCCGGATGGTAGGGTACCCATTGTTCGCCGTCCGCAAGGCCGCGCCTGCAAGACTTTTTTTGAGTTCGAAATCGTCAAATAACTTCTCCTTATCTGGATGGAGCGAGATGGATTTCGTGTTCCTTCAGTTACCCTTAATATTCCATGGCTACGGTAACTCAATAAAAAATTCGGCAAAGTTCTAAAGTCTGACAATCATAATACAGGCAGTTCAGGAGTCAGAGTTTAATTTATTTGCAATCTATTGTTGTGTTAATAAAGAATTTATTATTATTTACAAGCTGTTGCTAGCAGCTTCGATCGTGTCAAAAAAGAACGTATTTTATATGAAGCGAGCACCGATTTGATCCTTTTGTTAATCTGATTAAATAAATAAATCGTAGTAATATTATAAAGGTGAAAGTGTTTTTATGTTTGTTACTTGGCAGTTGTTGTTTGGCACACGGGTAGAACATGTACTGGAATAGGATATAGGATACTTTTCGTTTTGGTAATATGTTCCTTTTTGACAATTTTCTGCTTTCGCGAGGGCGAACGCTTTAGCAGCAGCTAGTATTACTACAAAATTCTCCATTTGTAAACACTGACACTTGCGATACAAAACTATATTACAATCATCATCATTTCAGCCGAAAGACGTCCACTGCTGGACATAGACCTCCCCCAAATGTCATCATAATGAACGGTCCTGTGCGTCGCGCATCCATCGGACTCCCGCAATAGTTACCAAGTCATCGGTCCACAAACGAGCAATGTGCCCTTCACATTGCCACTTAAGTGTGGCGATTCTTCGTGCTATGTCGGTGACCTTGGTTCTCCTGCGGATATTCTCATTCTTAATTTGATCACGCAAGGAAACTCCGAGCATAGCCCTTTCCATTGCCCTTTGGGTGACTTTAAGTCTTCTGATGAGGCCCATTGTAAGCGACCACGTTTCAGAGCCATATGTCATCACTGGCAACACGCACTGGTCATAGACTTTCATCTTACATACTACAATATTGAATTTAAATAAATTTTCGAATGATTAAAACCGCCAACGAGCTTCACTCGTAAAAATATCGCAAAGACCTACCATTTGCTGTTATGAATTTTCTTCTTTCAAACACCAACTATCGCACTGGGAGTCATTCACAGGTACTTTACTGTCCTAGAGCTGTTATACTTTTATTGCCACCGCACAGCATTTACGGGTTACGTTATTGCAAGAAATATTCTTATATAACGCGACACGTGATGTCTCGAGACCGGGTGACGTGCGTGTAATGTGTTTTTGATCGCAGATGTATTTTGTGATCGCTGTTTTTAGAGGGTAGCCTATAATACTTACACGAGTACGTTACATGTATTTTGCCAATCTCTGTTTAACGAAAAACCTTTTTTTTATCTATACTTATAATAAATCTGTAGAAGTCAAAATTCTGTACATTGAAAATATCAAAAAAATAAATGGCAATGGTAGCGTTACTAGACCGACAACGAACCCAAAAACGTGATTAAAAAATTTTTTGTCTGTCTGTCTGTTTATTTAGGCATCACTCAAAAACTACCGGTTCGATTACAATGAAACTTCGTTTAATTATTCTTTAATATCCTGGGCACCACACTGCGTACTTTTTATCCAGGAAAGGAATATACAATAAAAAACTAACTTAATTTTGCGGTTCGATCCCTAGACCCGATTACTGTACCAACCGCAAATAATAAGTTTGTCGTAGGTTACGTCACCCGGGAGTTCACTAAGGGGCGCTGCACACGGCTAAGATACTACAATATTTTATCTTAAGATACAATATCGCTCGCCATACAATTCAATGGACTATCACAAACGACGAAGATCATAGTAATTGCAGACCGCCTCATCGCGCACCTAACATGGGTAGGGCCGGACCTGGCGGACAGCCAGTTCGGCTTTCGCAGGAGGCGCACCACGGTGGACGCCATCATGCGCGTGCGAGCTCTCACGACGGGGGATGCGGTGTCCCAGGGCAGGTGTGTCGTAGCGGTGTCATTGGACATCGCCAACGCCTTTAACTCCCTACCCTGGAGTAGCATTAGGAGGGCACTCCAATATCACCGGGTGCCCAACTACCTCTGTCATGTGATCGAGGCCTACCTGTCGGACAGGTACATCATCTACTCTGGTCACCAGGGAGAGTGGAAACGGCGAGAGATGTCATGCGGTGTTTCGCAGGGATCGGTACTAGGACCGCCCTTGTGGAAAATCGGGTACGATTACGTGCTGCGCGGCGACCTCACTGACGGGGTCAGCGTGGTCTGCTACGCAGACGACCCGCTGGTTCTGGCTCAAGGAGAGTCGTACCAGGCGGCGGTCGAATTAGCGACACGCGGGGTTGCGATAGTCGTTGATAGGATCCAGCAGTTGGGACTCGAGGTGGCACTGCACATGTCCGAGGCATGTGTTTTCACGGCCCTCGGAGCGCGCTGCCTCAGCGCTCCCAATTAACGGTAGGAGGAGTTCACATCGTCGTCGGGTCGACGATGAAGTACCTGGGACTCGTCCTCGACAGCCGGTGGAATTTCGAGGAACACTTCCGACGTCTGTCTCCCATACTGAATCGGACTGGGGCTGCCCTCAAACGGCTCCTGCCCAAACTTGGGGGTCCAGACGTCTCCTGCTGGATTCTCTGCGCAGGCATCGTCCAGTCCATGGCCCTTTATGGGGCGCCGGTGTGGGCGCCGTCACAGCTGAATGCGTGCCAAAGGGTCATGGCCATACGTATGGTGCGAGGATACCGCATGGTTTCCCGCGAAGCGGCGAGCCTCCTTGCTGGCCAGCCACCATGGGATCTGGAGGCAACAGGCCTTGCACGCATGCACGATCTGCGCGTGGAGATGCAACGTCGGGGCGAAACTCCGCTGCCGCGACAAGTCGCGGCATGGCGGACAGAGCTCCGGCGGGGTCTCATGGCGGAATGGCGACAGCGACTATCGCAACCCAGTGCTGGGCCGCCATAATTACGCCATAATTATGGCGGTAAGTCCCCTCTTTGAGGAGTGGCTGGAAAGGCAACACGGCGTCCTTACTTTCCGCATGACGCAGATCCTCATCGGACATGGTAAGTTCGGAAGGTTCCTGCACCGAATTCATGCGGAAGAAATGCCCGGGTGTCACCATTGTGTTGACCGCCCGGAGGACACGGTGGAACACACGGTGGAGGTGTGCCCCGCTTGGGGTGGGTAACGCCGTGTCCTCGTGGGGGCGATCGGCGGCGGCGATCTCTCGCGCCGGGCCTTGGTACAGGCCAACAGGCCATGGTCCGGAGCAAGGAAGAGTGGCAGGCGGTCGCCTCCTTCTGCGAAGCAGTAATGCTAGCAAAGGAGGCGGCCGATCGCGTGAGGCAACGGTCCTCACGCCCCAACCGCCACCGGAATTCCGATCCCGATTTCCGGCCATCGTAGGCGTGGGTTTGCGGACGGCGCAGTCGTCGACGACGCGTGCTGTTCCACGCGTGCCTCAAAGAGATGTCAGCAACTGTAGGGGCCTAGCAGGGTCGAAGCCTACTGGGGCCAAGGGTCTGATCTGAAAGGAAGACTCGACCCGGGTACAAAACGCAACGAAGGAACAGGAGTGGGTTTTTAGTCGGTAAAAGTCTGACACTATCTCCCGCCCCGCCCAAGAGCGGGGGATGTCATAAGATGATTTTCCCACCGGAAAAAAACGACGATTTAACAACGATTTTATCACTACCCTCCAAAACTTTGTAAGTAAAGATCTAAAAAACAAACCCACCAGCTAATACTCCACGTAGGTAATGACGTGCAAGGATCGGTTCACATACACTGTCGAGCACAATTACATTTCTATTCATTAAAAGGCTTCCTCTGTGAAACGTGCTTCCTGCCGTAAATTAAATTTCCCAGATTGAACGCCATAAGTGTACAATGCAGCGGTTTAAATTTTACAAGCGTGTGTGGCTGCTAGCGTAGCGGGAAGGGTCCCTATTACCTTTTCTTTTTAAGGTGGTAAATCATCTAATGACATCTCCTGCCCTTTCGTGTGACTTTTACTGACTAAAACCCACTCCTGTTCCTTCTTTGCTGTCGTTCCAGGGCCCCGGGGTTTTCTTTCGCATCATCATGGCCCCAGTATGCTTCGATCCTGCTGGGTCCCTACGGTGATTACTACGCGCCTAAAATTAGCGCGTGGAACACTACGCGCCTAAATTTTTTTCGTTTTTATAGCTTAAATAGCTTCTGCCAGCGGTTTCACGCGCGTGAAAGTAGTTTTATCCATACAAACTTTGCACCCCCGTTTCATCCACTTAGGGGCTGAATATTCTAAAATCCTTTTTTTTTTATTGATCCTTTCTTAGTGTTCGCCTCCGTTTTATGCGTCTCCGTTGATATGTCAGTCAGTCAGTTTCTCCTTATATATAAAATATAGATATCAGTAAAATTAATAGAAAGTTAATTTGAATGAAATTTATTTTGTGTTAGTCTAGTTAACTTTCTTTCAGTTTAAGCAATCGCTAACTGTAAGGCCTTGACATGTTATTATAAAACCCTCTAATTGGACGCAATATTGCGTTGCATGTGAGAACAACGTATTTCATAACAACTGGAGTTTTTTTAATCACTTCCGAATCGCTACATGCTTTCTATGAAATGCGAATAACGTTAATACAGTGCTGAACTATTTAGATATGGTGTTAATGGGCATTTTTCATACTATGCAATTATGCAGAAATACATGGCTACAGACATTAATACTGGGAACTATGGTATATGTTTTTATTTCTAGGAGATAACTTCACAAGGCACCTGAACTTTGGGGATAAAGCATGGACCACATGGATGTAATCCAGCGTTTAAACCAGATCTCGAAATAACGTTAAAAACTTTTCGTTACCTTCATCATACGAAGATAATGTTATTATTAGAGGTAACGTTATGCTTGATAACAATACATGCGTGAACTTTTACCAGTAAACTGACTTAACGTTATCGATGATTTTATCGGTAAATAGTAATATTACCATGGACCAGGGCTCGATAACGTCACCAAACCTTTGTTTCATCAATATATAGGAACTGAGTACATTTATTCTATTGAAATGACAAAAAGGATGTAAGTTTAAAACGCATTCAGTAAGAAAGAAGTTAATTGTTAATATTGTTAACCCCTCGGGCGCCCGGGGTATTATTATAACGTAATTGCGCGTTTTTACGTAAATCTGAAAAAAAACACTTCATACAAAAGTGTGTACAAAACGACAATGAAGAGTTTTTTAAAGTCATTCAAGTTGTACAGACTTATGTGCAATCGGCGCTCGAGGGGTAGATTTGGTACCAAACTACCGTTCCCCGTGTTACCGTTAAAATATAACCTTTATGAAAATATCATTACTTAACGATCCTATAGTGTGAATTTGGTATCAAACCCTGGTCCAAGCAGTATTCATCTTGATGGGAACTTGCCGATTGAACACCAAGCCAGTTGTGTTGAATATTGGTTTGTCGGATCGTTGGATTACATCTGCCTTCTACACGGCAACAAGCAAGGTATAGGTAAGCTCCTCTGTTGGAGCGCTTGATTACATTCGTGTGGTACATGTTTAAGTCTGGAGAGTGCTGGATTTTTACCTCGCTAAAACCAGCCTGATGATAACCATCAGCACATAGAAGGGGTTCCGTTGCCTCTTAAAATACCACTCAAAAACCTCCTCTGTGCGACGCCCGTTAGTCCACATTCCTGAGGAGACTATACAAGGGTTTCTCCTGTGCCTTGCTATATACACCAGCACGTGATCACTGTATCATTTTCCCTGGAGTCATTCGATAGGCGAGCACTCCCCACTGAGCACCCGTGGTTCCAAAGTCCCGCCTACATTGAACGATTCAAGCGGGGTTTGGGCGTATTAGATATTGAAAAGTAATCATGTTTTTCATTTATTATTATCTCAAAGGAAAAGCCCATTTTCCCTATACCTCTAGGCTCTCCTGTTACAGTCATAAAATCGGTTTTATTTTATAGAGAAATACCCCTGGTGTAACCTCATTTAATTTTAATAAAATTAACAATTATATTTCTGAGTTTTTTTTTATTTGAATTTGTAGCTAAGTTGGGTTAGTAAATGCATTAAGTGACAAACAACGGTACAATTAAATTAAAGATAAATCTATCTCCTTTCATTCAGGCTATCTGAAAGTTATTGTAAAGCCACGTTCTCACTATGTCGTAAAGGTTAATGTATCGTCGGACGATCATCTCTAACTGTTGCCATTATAGCAACGGTTCGTCGTGGCCACGAGAGATAGTCGCAACAACGAAACATGTTTTATAGGCACGGTTTAGTCTTGACAATTTTTTATCGTTTTACGACTGTAGTGCTAGCAGTTTCCATTATACCCCCAGTATCTGTTGAAACCGCAACAAAAGACGTAGACGACAGTTAATCGTGTCATCCTATATATGAACACCTCGATTTAAATAATATAAGCCACGACACTTAAAACTACACGATTATGTCGTCACGAGAAAATGGAAACGCGGCCTAAGGGATTTGCTCCGTGCGATAACTGACAGGCCACTGTACTTTTAATTTTGTAAAAGTTTTTCCAGTCCACATTATGAGGTGTAAGATAAAGTATATTATAAATAATTACAGAATATAAAGCAGTTTAGTTTGAGTTTTTATGAAATTACTAAAATTTGCTGCTTGATAGCTTTGTGACTATCAGGTAGCACAATTAATTTAATTCCGCCAGGTTGTCCTTATTTTTTTTTAAGTCTAGAGTGAATAGGTTCATCACCTTTTCAACCGTAAGACGTCAACTGTTGAACATAGGCCTCCTTCAAGTGCCGCAATAACGACCGCTCCTGAGCGTCTCGCCTCCATCGAATCCTCGCAAACTTCACCAGATCATCGGTCCATCTTGTGGGAGGCCTTCCAACGCTGCGTCTTCCGGTACATGGTCGCCACTCCAAAACCTTTCGTCCCATCAACCATCGGTTTTGCATTGCCACTTAAGTTTGGCGATTCTTTGAGCTATGTCGGTAACCTTGGTTCTCCTCCGGATATCTTCATTTCTGATGTGATCACGTAAGAAAATTCCGAGCATAGCCCTTTCCATTGCCTTTTAGGTGAATTTAATTTTGGTCTTCTTATAAGGCCCTTTTTTTTTTTCTCTCTTTATTTTTTATTAGGGACTTTTATACAAATGTACATGTGAGTCCCATCGGACATTATAATAGTAAATACCTTAAGGCCCATTGTATGCGACCACGTTTCGGCGCCATATGTTATCACTGGCAACATGCACTGGTCATAGACTTTCGTCTTGAGACACTGTGGTATATTTGACGAGAAAACAAAGTGCAGTTTCCTGTAAACGTAGTCGTCCACAACTTCGAGAGTAGTCTCGGATCTTGATAGGAGTGGATGCTACATGGATGTTAACCATGACTTTGGTTTTGTCCATGTTCATACTAAGACCCACTCTTTCGGAAGCTCTACTGAGGTCACCGATTATTGTTCTGAGTTCCTCCGAAGTCTCAACCATGAATAGGTTACTTTAAGACCAACGTGCTTCATCAGATGATGTTTTTGTTCTATGTTTATAACAGTTTTACTCATAAAGTTGAAAAAAAAAAAAACTTTATTTTCTGGCAAAAATTTTCATATTTTTAACGTAAAACAATTCTACGTCCTAAAATATGAAAAAAAATACAAAAAAGTTCATAAAAATTATTTAATTCAAAGCTTAAAGCTGTCAATATGCTCTTTTAACATTTTATAGTACAAAACGCTTTTACCATCTCAGGTTTATGACAACCGAAAATGTTCTAAGTACCCACAAAAGGGGCATACCATCGCGTTACTTAACTTTATTCTACTTAAAAAGAAAAAAAAACCTCAACACTTTTACCTCGTAAAAGAAAGTCTGGAACACATTTCATAAAAGAAAGCAGAGAAAAAAAATGAAACAGATTTCCTCTCAAACGTACCGCGGACGACGAAGAATTCAATTTCCTGTGAAAAAATCCAGAATGGACGGAAAATAAATCGAGTGAACCATGTATTGACCGAGCGTTTTACATAAGATTAGTGTTGGGAAGCAAAGGGACTTTTAAAGTAAGTTTCATTGCTGTTGGTAATATAAAACAGACTTAAAGATAAACCGTAATATAGTGTCAATAACGTATACCCTTCAATCGACTATATTTTTTTTTTCAAACTATGTATGCAATACTTGTTATAATGAATTAGTTATGTTATTATCTGCAAATAATGTAATCCATGCTGTGCTTTTTTATAAGTGATGAGTACCAATTAAAATAAAAGCGTACTCATTAGTCATTGTTGAAAAGCCTAATTAATACTCGTAAAAAAAATTGCTTGATCAGCATATTTTGAGGGAGTTCAAGCATCAAATTACTTCTCCCGCTCTAGTTGACCGAGAGGGGGGAGTGTCAGACTTTTGCTGAATAATTTTTTTGAAAAAACCCTCAGCTCTATTCTATGACCCTAAAGGTAGCCATGCACGCTAGGGTATAGCTGACAGGCTTGCCTGTACATTTGAGCTAAACAGGTAAACCGTAGCGTGTATGCTGCCCAACTATGCAAGTTTCCACACAAGCTTACCTGACAGGTATAACTGTGCAGGTATACGCTAGCGTGTATGGCTACCTTAAGGTTAAATTACACTAAAAAGTTTTTAGAGGTCTGCGGAACAGGGTGTAAAGCCATGATGTTAGCAAAACCGTAGGGGCCCAGCAGGGCTGAAGTGATTGGTTGATTTTCTATTTAAAAAAAGTGTGAAGTCCAGATTGAAGCCGAGGATTCTCTGACCTGACACAGGTGGCAGTATGTCTAGTTTGGGCAACTGCCCAATACATAATTTTGGGTTGTTCTATTTATTCAAACGCGCAGAGAGCTCCAATTACGCGATGCAGGATTTCAGATTTTTAGTTTCTGGTGCCATAGAGATCGCTAGGCACACGTTATATAACTATCAGGTCCAGACATTGTAATACTGGACTGGATAGTCTAAGCAACGCTTGCCGAGGTTCCTCCGTACCTTGGAAAGCACGTTAAGACGTTGATCTAGATTGTCATTTGTCGATCTTTGACAGTTGGTGTGAAAAATCAGGAAATCTGACAGCAGTCTTTCCGATGATTATCGTGTTACCCAATCAGGGGGTATGGACTGAAGGGCATGTAAAATACTGATATTCTGCATCCCATTTATTTAGAAGCAGCCCAAACATAGACGGGGAAAGGTTAGGCAGATTTACTGTAAATGGTCTTATGTCTGAGTATGGGTTCCGCACTTAGTCTTACGTTGACCTTTGTACGTGGGCCATGGCGGCCATAACCTTTGGTGGGCTCTCATTCCAACCAGCCCACCTCTTTACTGTAAATGATTATTCTTTGTCAGTCATGAGACAACTAAAATAATGTGGCAAATAGCCTCTTGTAACAAACTTCCAACAGCTTACGAAACCTTCAAATAGATGGAATAAACAATATTAAAAAAATATATCACAGTTACACTTCTTTTTGAAAACAAAAATATTTTTTTATCACATAATGCTAAAGTCAAAAAAAATTGAACATGACTTGCTAATAATTTATCTCCTGAAATGCTTATAGTCTTAGGCGAAGTGACTGCACGTGTACTAAGAACTGGTACTTACCAAAACCTGCAAAAAAAAACTACTAAGTTCCATTGGTAAGGCGATATCTTTTAGTTTTTGCCACAGCACATTGTAATTAACCAGGTCAAATGCCATAGAAAGGTTGAGAATGCAAGCATAAATGGACGTTCGATTTTCTGTATAGTACTTTATAATTTCCTTTATTACAGGTCTGAAACCAAACTGATAATAAATCTAATAACCAAATTCGATTTGACCGACTATTATGAACGTACACAAAAATGTGTAAACTGACTAATCTATATATTTAAATATAAAAGGAGAAACTGACTGAATGACATATAAATATGACGTAAAATTTCATTTCAATCTGTCTTCTCATAGAATCGCAAACTTTCTAATAATAATTGTCTTCCATCAAACAATCAACAAACAAATCCAATCCAGGGTTGTCTCCACGAGCACGTTGAGCATCGTTAGCATACGGTATAGTGGAGGTGGATCGAACTACAGTGGGACAAAATGGGACGTTAAATAATTTATGCTTTCTAGAGCGACTGTAATTATTCGGAACAAATAATTAACACAACATCTTACTCATATTATAAAAAAAAACTGGGCAAATGCGACTTCGGACTTGCGCACTGAGGGTTCCGTACAAACTTACCTGTGAAAACAGTTCAATTCCCGAATTGAGTTACGAAGAATCACAAATATTTTTTTTTTTGTGACGTAACTACAAATCTACAGTTTTCAGATTTTTTTCTAAACTTGTGCTATGATACCTTGCTTCATACCAAATTTCAGGATTGTAGGTCAACGGGAAGTACCTTATGAATTATGATTCTTTTGAGAGTGTCGAAATACAAGTTTTTTTGCAGCATAAACGGCCGTAACTTTATTTCGTTAACTCAACAATTTGATTTTTTCACAGCTTCAAGGGACCGCAAATCTTATTATATGCTTTTAATTTCATCTCGATGCCTCCACACGTTCCCGAGATAAAGGGTCTTGACAGACAGATAGATGGACAACAAAGTGATCCTATAAGGGTTCCGTTTTTTCCTTTCGAGGTACGGAACCCTAAAAAACCCCCAGCGTTCTAGCAAACATGTGGCTCATATCAAATTATTTTAAAGCCAGCAAAGAATTTTAATTGAAACGGTGCTCGGAGATACCTTTGCTGCAGTCACGTTTAATTTAAAACAATATTAATTTCATGCACCAGGTTCTTTATTAGATTTCCTACACCTACAAACATTATTTAGTACCGAGTAGAAAAGCTCCTTGTCAGTGACTTATAAATTATTCCAAGGAAATGCAAGTACATGAGTAGGTCGCCTCCTTATACAAGACGCCATTTTGAATCTGCAAAAAAATTCAGGAGCCAAATGTTAGTGATTCTTGACCCGAATCAACAATAAAATGTAAAAGTATTTATTTTTGGGTATTTTTTACGGAAATCGGTAAAAGCGTTTTGTAGAGTAGTTGGGTAGATCCTCGTACAGGCTGTCGCATTCACGCATGCAGCGACATGACACGTGACAAGTCGCTACTGTTGATTTTTAGGTTTATTAAGGGGATGCAACTCTCTGTTTTTCATACAACTGCTCTTACGCGATTATGACGTTAATACACATTTTTCATTATATATTTTGGAAACACAGTATCTTGTGGATATTTTCTAGGCTTCTATTGAAATCAAATTATAAATTTGTGTAAAATTAATCCAGTAAAGATCTCTAAAAATCTGCTATTTTGTATGAACTTTGACACTTCGTAATTTACTCAAAAATTAAAAAATTCAAAACAATTATGTGTTTGGTTTGTGTTGAAGCTACATGGATGTAAACCACGCGCCAACACGATCGGTGGTTGGGAAAATGCGTCTCCTAACCAAGGGCGTTGATGTTCATAGTTTACAACTGCTATCTACATGGATTGAAACTAGCAGTCACCTCGGTTGGGACGTTGGTTTGCAACCATCTGGTCACCCCTATACCTTCTTCTATTTCTCCCAGTATGGTGGAGTGGGAGGAAGTGTCAGACCGTTACTGGGTGCTCTTGCAGTTACTCTTTTTTTAGAGGACTACACTAACTCCTTCGAACAATCAGCAACCCTGGCAGGTGTCAGCCCTATCTCTAACTACTTCTCTGCTCTTCATTTCACAATCGGTTAGACTGTTAACCTACTGAACCAACTTCACAAAAGGATTCAAAGAGGTTGCACGCACACCTACAAGCTTCAGTTCAAATTAAGGCAGACAAAACACTGATCACAAAGTTAATCTGTTCTGATAATGTAACCCGTGTGAATGCTTGCGAGGGCGTCGAGTCGATTATGCGTCGCCAACGAGGCATGAACACATTGGTTTTACATACAACGGTGTAATCGCGACAATCTGCTTGATATACAACCTCCTTTACAGTATCGGTAGTACGAAAATAACTCATGTTTTCTAACAAATTGGCTAATACAAAGACTGGTAAGTCCATCAGTTTATGTGGTAATGTTAGCAAAGGGTATAGGAGGTGGGGGGATAGTGTCAGACTTTTACTGACTAAAAACCCACTCCTGTCCCTTCTTTGCCATTTCTTCTTCCAGGGCCCCGGGGATCTCTTTCGCATCACCCATGGCCCCAGTAGGCTTCGACCCTGCTGGGCCCCTACGGTTGCTGACATCTCATTGAGGCGCGGGTGGAACAATACGCGCCGTCGACGACTTGGGCTCGGTCCGGACAGTTACCAGACGATCGGACGGCGAGCCACCCATTGCTCGCCATCCGCAAGCCCGCGCCTACGGTGACCGGAAATCGGGATCTGAATCCCGGTGGCGGTGCGGGCGTGAGGACCGTTGCCTCACGCGATCGGCCGCCTCCTTTGCTAGCATTACTGCTTCGCAGGAGGAGGCGACCGCCTGCCACTCCTCCTCGCTCCGGACCATGGCCTGTACCAAGGCCTGGCGCGAGAGATCGCTGCCACCGATCGCCACCACGAGGACACGGCGGTGCTCTGCCCAAGCGGGGCACACCTCTACCGTGTGCTCCACCGTGTCCTCCGGGCGGTCAACACAATGGTGGCACCCAGGCGTCTCTTCTGCACGAATCCGGTGCAGGAACCTCCCGAACTTACCATGTCCGGTGAGGACCTGCGTCATGCGGTACGTAAGGACGCCGTGAGGTCTTTCTAGCCACTCCTCAAAGAGGGGACTTATCGCCATAATTATGGCGTGCCCATTCGGAGCATAGCTTGTAACAAGGCCTGGCACGAGAGATCGTTGCCTCCGAACTTCCCCACGAGAACACAGCGGTGCTCTGCCCAGGCGGGGCACACCTCTACAGTGTGCTCCACTGTGTCCTCCGGGCGGTCCACATAGTGGTGGCACCCGAGCGTTACTTCCACACGAATTCGGTGCAGGAACTTCCCGAAATGACTATGTTGGTGAGAACCTGCATCACGCGGAAGTGAACGCCGTGAGGTCTTTCCAGCCACACCTCAAAGATGGGACTTACCGCCATAATTATGGCGTGCCCAGTCAATTTTGTATATAATTTTATAAAATTAGAAACTTGTTATTAATTGCTTCTTTTATATATTAATCGAATATGTTAGCTGTAAGTTTTCTTAAAATTAGCAATATAATAACAGAGCATTTGAAAATTCATTGAAATACTAAAGACAGTCAAATGGGTAATTAATCTACCAACTTGAAACTAAATTACCAATTATGATTCGGTATGTAATCAGCCCTAATCGCAATTAATTGTTTACCAGGAAAGCGACGCCATATATCTCGAAACTTCTAAAATAATCAGATTACGCTCCAACTGATTAATTAGTTTCAAAGGCTTTAAAAGACAGTCATTTGTAAGTCACGAGTTGGAAATAAATAGTGATAGTTTAAATGGAGATAGAGATTTAACAATGTCTTTTATTATCTGTCTCTTTGTTACAACAGTGTTACCAGGTTTTTTGTAGTCATAAAATGTAGTAAAGGGTGATACTTTGAAACCAAGAGAATGTCTCATTCATCTGGCCTAGTTTTCCTACCTATCTATTTTGTATCGTAAGCTACTGGGCGCAAATCAATGCCTTTGATACATTTAGTGATCGTGGAAAACTGACATGCAAATAAAAATATCAAAGTGTAAAGAAAAATCTAGATATATACCATCGTGGACTTTTTTGTACACCTTTTTAAGGTGTAAAATACTGCAGTACATTATTTTGATCTATCTCGTAGGGTTCAGCCAGCGTTTGCAATGTAAGCGCTAAAAATGTGTTTATTTACAACATCACATTAGAAACCTCTTAAATTATCAGTGTTACTCTACTGTATTATACATGTATTATACTTATGAACCTTCCTCTTGAATCACTCTATCGATTAAAAAAATACTGTATTAAAATCCGTTGCGTAGTTTTAAAGATCTAAGACACAGATAGACAGCGGGAAGTGACTTTGTTTTATACTATGTAGTGATTTTGATGTGGTTTTCAGAAAAATATTTATGATTCATGTTATTTGTTATAGGCAAGTCCCCATTTATCTTTATCTTTCCGACATTCTAGACTAATTAACAACGATTAAAGTGCCTATCATTGGTTAAATTTAAACAAATGCTTCTACTTTCAGTTTGAGTGGTAGAGAGTGCCTTTTTGCACTGTGTACATGGAGCTTACACACATAATGTTATTTCACGAATTCCATGTTTATTTAGTGAATTTTATATCAAAGTATACGCGGTTAAAAAGCCGGAAAGAAAAAAAAGAAATGATTAAATGTTACAAAGAAACATACATGAAGTATGTCTGTCTGTATGCTAAAATCATGTGAATAAGTTACTTCTAGGCAAGCGTGCTTCATCATCGTAATTATTTGCTGACGAGTTTATTTGTTGTATGCGCTAATGTCAGGAACTACTGCTAGCATTACTGCTTCGCAGAAGGAGGCGAAAGCCAACCACTCCTCCTCGCTCTGGATCATGGCCTGTAACCAAGGATGTGTTGGAAATCTACGATTTGGTCAACGATGAAATACGTTTGGCAAGAAGTAACCTATTCACTCTTGACTTAAGGACCCCAGGTCTTAGCTATGAGGAAAGTTTTCCTTGGAGTTCAAGCTTACCCTGTGCTAAAATAGTTTCAGTAGTTTAACTGTATAAACGTAACAGACAGACAGAGTTACATTCACATAACATGTTATTGTTATTATTCCGTTTATTCATTAATATTTACATATAAATTATATTTTTAAATATGTCAATAAAAAATAAGAAACAACACTTTTTATTATATTGTTATTATTACAAATTAGTATGGACCTTTAACTACCGACGTGTATTTTTTCTCACACTAGTACCGACGTAGGGGCTGAGAGGCCGCAAGTATAACTTTGAATATTGTGGAAAATGTGTATCAAATTATAGTTTCTATTGTTGATTTAATAATAATGCAAGAAAAAATTTAAAATAATAATTAACTTTATTAAACTTCGTAATACTCTAGGGTTTCTGTTTATTTTTTCTAGTAGATTTATGTACTAGAAAAAAAAGCAGCACTTAGAATGCTTCAAATAAAAAAAAAATGTCCAAGAACAAAGTTACACAATCAGGGCACGTTTGCTTAGCGCACTGTAAACAAACATGTTTTTAACAAGAATAACACTGATATGTGGATTTTTTATTTAGTTTAATAAAATGTAAGAGGTTTTTGGCTGTCTAAAATTTTTAAAATAATTATTTTTCTAGCTGTCTTCCGTAGAAAACTTTATTTTTTGTTACTACTCCGCTTCTATCGATTGTATCGAGTATTGTTAAGACTTCGCGTCCGCAATAATCAATATTCCCACCGACGAAGTCGCGGGTAAAAGCTTGTTATTATATTACATACAGAATTTTTAATATTTAAATTTTTGTGCTGGTTTACTTTGTTTAAAATTTCAAATACTCTTCTCTTGTTTGCTATTGTCTAGATTTATTTTAATCTCTCCTCTCGCAGATCTGGAACAATTTTCTGTAGAAGTAAGCAGCAGCTATATGAGCACAATAGGTGTACTCATATTTATGTTTTTTTTTTTTGTATCCATATTTATACATAAATAATAAAATTAATAAATGGCAAATCCTCAAAGTACCAGGGTGTAATAATCCACAAGAAGTAACTAACAGAAAATATTGCATCATATACACCAATCTATCAAAACTTTCATGATTGAAATTCAAGCAACCGGCGAATTTCATAATGGAACTTTGTAAGCTGTAATGCGATGGTGTGGTGCCCTGATAAACGCGGATGCATCACTGGCACATTAAAGTTTTATGATCCATGTGCTGAAATAGAGCCTTTTACGACCTGTACTGTCTTGTATAAATCATAATTATTTCCGGAACTTCACTTTCTACATAGTGTCTTGATAGCCCAGTGGTTAAGGCACCCACTTCTCATGCATGAGGTTACAAGTTCGAACCCGGCAAGTACCAATGTGAATATTTCTTTTCATATGTACTTTTCTAAGTTTATCTAAGACATTACCCCGTGCCTCGGAAAGCAGATAAAGCGGTTGATCCCTTTGCCCGGTTTTTTATTATACAGATGACAGTTTTGCGTTTGACCACTATGCCACCTGATGGTAAGCGACGATGGATGTGGATGACGACACTTGCTTGGAAGCAATTTATTAACTCTTGACCTAAACACCCGTAGGCTATAGCTATCAGAAAACACAAGCTCTGACAGGAAATTCCACTCCTTAGCTGTACGCAAAATAAATCTATTATGTTATCGAAACGTTTTACATTGTACGTCTCGGTAGAGCTGATCGTCTAATATGGTCCAATGGTGGAACGAGCTTGGTGGAATAAAATTATGCAGTTCCTGCACACTCTCTGAAATATAAACCATAGAAAACCGACAAGCTAGCATAGCTATAGTAAAACCATTGAGGAACTCGAACATGATGATTTAAGATGGCGTTATGCCTGTTATTTCTGATTTGAAACAAAAAAGTGCAAACATAACTTTACGGGTGCCACTAAAATGAAATTCGTATAAGTATCTCATTCCCGGCCTCATCAGAAGGCTTAAAGTCACCCAAAGGGCAATGGAAAGGGCAATGCTCGGTGTTTCTTTGCGTAACCGCATCAAGAATGAAGATATCCGCAAGAGAACTAAGGTTACAATCGCCAAACTTAAGTGGCAGTGGGCAGGACGCATTGCTCGCAGAACAGTTGGTTGATGAGGCCGAAAGATTCTGGAGTGACCAGTAATGGACGTTTTTCCATTGAAATAATGAAAACAGAACTTGTAAAACATCAAAACCAGTTAAAATATCATGTACCTATGTACCGATTTTCAGCAACATTAATATATGAATATGTGTAATAAGAGTATGAGCAAAATAAGCCAGAATAATTCCCGGTATTTTGTATAGATAATAGTACTCATTAAAATACCTAAACTTTACGGAATGCCTTTGTAATTAAAATTGTTCATATGCCAACATATTGAGCCTTGTAGTATGGGGAGGATTAAAACTAAGTGGAGAGTTTACAAGTAACTTGGTTTAGTGTTGTACTACACTGGTTGCGTACATTATAACTTGCCATTATTGACTGAGAGCAGTGGTGGCCGAGTGGTAACGGCCCCGACTTTCGAGTTGTAGGTCGCAGGTTTAAACCCAGCCAGGCGCATTACTTTGTGTAATTTATTTCATCACCACTGCTCCCGAAACGGTGAAAGAAAACATCATAAGGAAACCGGCATGTCCTAGAACCAAAATATTCGAAGACATGTGACATTTACCAACCTGCACTGGGCCCGCGTGGTGAATTACGGCCCATTCCCTGTCCTAGAGAGGAGGCCTGAGTCCCAGCAGTAGAAACATTAAAAGGCTGATTATGCTTTATGCGTATTATCGACTGGCCTGTTGGATTGGTGTTTAGTGGCCCTGAAGACAGGCGTCGACCTGGACAGGCGTATAAAACGCTTTAAGTGATAATCTAGGCTCATTCTTGACAGGTTGTCGAAAGATATAGAGAGGATCTTGTCAAGCAGTGGAACAACGTAGGCAAATTAAAAAAAAATAAAAACAACCAATTTGTTTTTCCAGTAGAACTTGGGTTCCGTAGCTTCCCATAAAAACTGTGCATTTTACCGGAATATAAGGTACGAACCAAGTTCTCAATATCGAATCAATTTAATCGGATCAGTTTTACGTACATCTAAACAAATCCTCATTTCTTCCTTTTCTTATTATTAGTTAAAATTTGTTAGAACGGCGTTTGATCTACAAACATCCAATAAAAAATTATAAGTAAAAAAAATATACTTTATGAAAAATATAATTAAAAACCGGGCAAGTGCGAATTGGACTCGCGCATTGAGGGTTCCGTACAGACTTACCTATGAAAACAGTTTAATCCACGAATTGAGTGACGACAAAGATTTTTCCGAATCACAAAAAAGTTTATTTTGTGAAGTAACAATACATTTAGTGTTTTCAAATTTTTCCTATACTTGTGCTATGAAACTCTGCTTCATGACAAATTTCAAGATTCTAGGTCAACGGGAAGTACTATGAATTTTGATTTCCTTAAGAGTGTCGAAATACATGTTTTTTGCGATATAAACGGCCGTAACTTTTTTTTCATTAACTCAGAAATTCGACTTTTTCACAGCTTCAAGGGACCGCAGACCTGAGTATATAATTTTAATTTCAACTCGATACCTCCACGCGTCCCTGAGATATAGGGGGCTTGACTGACAGACAGACAGACAGACAGACAGACAGACAGACGGACAACAAAGTAATCGTAAGGGTCCCGTTTTTCTTTTTGAGGTACGGAACTCTAAAAACGTGATGAGAGTTACTTAACTAAAAACTCCCTTCTGACACAGCCAAGCAAAAAGTAAAAGAAAAAAAAAACAATAGCATTCTTATAAATATACTTACAGGAAAAATCGTTTTCTGAAAGCAATTCTTGAAATAAAACATTTTATTAGAAACGGCTTTAGATCCATTAAAACCGTTCCATAATTTCATCTGTCACGGCACTTCCCGTCATTTCTTCAACTTCAGACATTTCCGCTCCTAAAGTTTTTAAGGAAAAAAGTATTTATATCTGTGGAAAGTTTTTATAATCGTGGCGGTTCAATAACAAAGTTTCAATCGATTTACATCCATCAAAAAGTAGATTGTTGTCGGATCCGGAGAAATTGACTTTGAGTGGTGTTTAGGGTAGGAACGAGTATTTTATTCATATTGTACTGATATTTTGTGGTTTTCATGGCGTTTAAAATAATGTTAATAGGTAGGTACTTGAAATTTATTTTAATATTTATGTAATGTCCAATGACATCTCCTGGCCCCTTGACCGTGGCAGGAGAGGATGTCAGGCTTACTGACTAAAATTAACTCCTGTTCCTTCTTTGCCTTCGTTGGCTATACCTATGGCCCCAGTAGGCTTCGACCCTACTGGGCCCCTACGGTTTGCTGACCTCTCCTTGAGGCGCACGTGGAACACTAAGCGCCGTCGACGACTTGATCTATGTACACACATGGAAACAGAAATAGATAATCTATATCTATATAAATAAATATCAAACTTTGTATGTTTGTCTTCTATGCATTTCTAATCCAGTGATCAGATTATGATGAAAATTTGGTAGGATGTTCTGAGGGTTCTTAGGCCAAAAAATCTGTAAATAAAAAGAGTTCCCGAGGGAAGGCATGTCCGAAAGGCCTGGACCGATTTTAATGAGGTTTTCGCCAACAGGAATCTAATTTTATAAGGAGTAACTCCGGCTGATTCTGGGAACGGGATTTCCAACTATGTCCGTTTTCAAAACGGCTGAGTAAAATTTGACGGGACTTTCATTGGGACATAGGTAACTTAAGTTATGCAAACATAGAGTTATTAGTCACCTACATTTTTGCAGTTTATGAACTTGACATGGACAGAGTCGCAGTTAACAGCTAGTAATAGAAAAGCAACCGACCTGATTTACTGATCTATGATATGATAAACACACAGTTCCAACCACTGAATGGATTACGCTGTTTGGCACACAGATAGCTATTATGACGTAGACATGCGTTAAGAATGGATTTTCTAAAGTTTGCATGGAGAAACCGACTTTCACACGGGCAAAGCCACTGTCAGAAGCTATATAAAT
Organism: Mythimna pallens; assembly: GCA_961205895.1. NCBI lineage: Eukaryota > Metazoa > Arthropoda > Insecta > Lepidoptera > Noctuidae > Mythimna > Mythimna pallens. The sequence continues at coordinate 21,510,218 of OY540828.1, read as the reverse complement.
ATTATAAATATGAGTACAAAGGAACTGCTTATTTCTATGGAAATTCGTCCAGTAATACTCCAAAAGGAGATATTGAAAGAAATACAGACAATGTGTGTAAGCAAAAGTGAGACTATTTGTAAAATTAGCATTATCTTCTGATTGTACATGGTAAAATTAAACAAAAAAATTATAAAACTAAGAGATGTTTTTTACTTTGCATCAAAAATCCTCTACTTAAATCACTAAGCTCACCAAATATTAATAAAGTTTTTATAATTATTAAGAGACTTAGTCGGGGTACCCCCGACTTGGACAGGTTAGGTTAAAAGCGGGGTCTCGAGAGCGAGCGAAGCAAGCAAACACAGACCCCGCCATCCTTTTCATGTTTTTTTTTAACTGCCGAGAAGAACATGTTTTAGAGTAAAATTTGTATTTGTGGTTGTATAAAGGCATATTTTGTAGTAGAAAACAGAAATAAATTGAGAAACAGTTAATTACTATCCTAATACTAAAAACCTGAAAGAAAAACCTAATCTAACCTAACTTTATCTGATCAAGATATCTTTTAGAAACGTGTTACGCTTTAACAGGTATTTAATTTTTAACTCGTTTCATGATAAAAGCCTGAAAACTTCAATAAACATTAATAGATTGTCTCGTGACATTGAGGATTATTTTTGATGCGACATTGAGTAACGAGCCCGCCCCTTGAAGGTGTAAAGAGTTAGGCTGTTATGCTTTCATAATGATTTTTTAAAACGATTTTTTTTGAAGAGTCAGGCATTGTATTGTTTATTTGTTGATTATATTATAAACTAGCTTCTGCTAGCCGCTTCGTCCGTGTGATTGTTGCTTATTGCAGACGTGAAGTCAGAGACGGTTAAGAAGTAGCCATTCATATTTTTTTTAAATATAATTTTAGTTTGTAAATCAATAACTTGTTGGTTCATGAATCATGGTGTGCCAAGTAAACATATTTTTTATTTCTTTCTTTTCTTTGTTAATCCTTGGAGTTCAAACTTCTTACATACCAAATTTCATCAAAATCGGTTCAGTAGTTTAACCGTGAAAGCGTAACAGACAGGCAGAGAGTTACTTTAAAATGTTTTAATTTTAATAAAGTTATATGAATCCAAACAGGGACAAAATAATGCTTAAGATCTTTATAGTTACTGTGTTTATTTGGTAATAATGAAGTTGGGATTAATATCATCACAGCGTTAATGTTTTCCAATTGTCGATTTGGACTTATTGTTTGACTATATTACTTCGGTTAGGTTGTCCCATCTATTGTTCATTCTTTATTTTAAACCATGATAAGTAACAAAATATGTGGATAACAGAGTTCATGTACATAGGCGAGCTTAACTTAATGTTGAGTTTTCTTCCAGCAAACACAAAGTGATAGAGAGAGATCACAGTAGAGGGTAAGATCCAGTGCACAATTTTAAAATTACAAATCTATATATATAAAAGAAAGTCGTGTTAGTTACACTGTTTATAACTAAAGAACGGCAGAACCGATTTGGCTGAAAATTGGTGGGGAGGTAGCTTAGAACCAAGAGACGGACATAGGGTACTTTTTAACGAGTAGGGTAGAGTAGGGTAGAGTAGGGTAGAGTAGGGTAGAGTAGGGTAATTTTTTTTTTTTACTAAATCCCGCTTTTGGGCAGAACAACGTCTGCCCAAAAGTTAAATAAATACATACTTATACAATAGGCTCTCAATAAACTGGTGCGCCTCACCATCAATGATTGCATCAAGCACTGTTTTAATTCAATAAAAAAAAAGTCAGTTTGATGATTTCCCACCCTAAAAAAAAGAAAAAACGGACACACTCACGGAACACAGAGACGGATAAGATAATAAAAGAATAAAATAACACATACTAAACATATAAACAATTCTATTAAACTTTAAAAAAGTGTAAAATAAAAGTACTAATAACCATTCATACGCCCGATGCTCCGTATATCATTCCGTGCTTGTAAAAACTGAGAGGTTAGCAACACAGTAGTAAAAGAAGATAGGCGGTTAGCTGGCAGGCTGCCACGCTGAAGTGCGACTTTATCAATTTTTAACCCACAGTATTCATGCCAAAAGGGTAGTTCCAAGCATAAGCTCAAAACTATCAAGTTTTGTAATGGTCAGCAAACTTAAATAACGGCCAAATAGTCTAGAAACAAAATACTGCTGTGACTGGGTGATAAAATTACGAAGCTATAGTACAGAATGCAATTGCAGCATTTGGCAAACACTCTAGCAGTTACTTTTTAGGGTTCCGTACCTTAAAAGGAAAAAAGGGAATCCTTATAGGATCACTTTGTTGTCCGTCTGTCTGTCTGTCAAGACCCTTTATCTCGGGAACGCGTGGAGCTATCGAGTTAAAATTAAAACCACATACTTAGATTTTTAGTCCCTTGAAGTTGTGATACGGCCGTTTATGTCTCAAACAACGTGTATTTCGACACTCTCAAGAAAATCAAAATTCATAGGGACCTAGAATCCTGAAATTTGACATGAAGTAAGGTCTCATAGCACAGTTATAGGAAAAAAATCTGAAAACTGTAAATTTGTAGTTACACCACAAAAAAAACTTTCTTTGCGATTCGGAAAAATCTTCTTAACTCAATTCGGAAAATGAACTGTTTTCATAGGAACGTTTGTGCGGAATCCTCAGTGCGCGAGTCCAACTCGTACTTGCCAGGTTTTTTTTTATTATTATTGATAGGCTGAGGCACGCCTTTCATGCAAATATCTATGTGAATATTTTGTGTCTTACATATGTACTTTACTAAGCTTTTCTAGGACTTAACTGCCACCCCATGATTCTGAAAGCACGTAAAGCTAGGTCCTAAAAAATAAATAATAAGAATTTATAATTCGTAAATCTTTGACAATTATTTATTATCTAGGTAGTCAGATACCAGAAAATCTGACTATCTCTACCAAAGGAGTTTCATGTTGCCTAGAACTTGGGTTGTAAAGGTCTGATAGTCAGTCGCTCCATCTGAAACACGGGTATTCAGCAGCATTCGGAACCGACTGGAAGCTAGTTGGGACAAGGGCACCCATTTCCATATTTATATATTTTCCGTCATCTTTATGGTTATCTACTTCATTTCTACACATTTCATATTTCACACAATCCATTCATCATTCTGGTTTGAGTTACGATGCCTACCCCATACGGAGTTCTCCTTTTTACCATGAGCTTTCGGTACAGGAAATACTCGCACACAATACGCGAAACTTACACTTTCTGCCAAAATAACAAGCACCATAACATTTTTACACCTTCTTCTAAAAAAAGAAGCACACACAAAATGAATAATTAAAACGCTTTCATCCATTCTTACCCTTCCAGTATTTCGCATTTCATTGTAATTTATGTACCGAGGCAAAGTTAACTTCGCGAAGAAAAGTGTTACAACACAAAAAACACGGCGATATAGGAACATTCTTATTTTTACGAGAAAACTCGCCGCTTAAGATTTATTCTCAGTTTTTGTGAGACTCAACTTGACTTGATATCTATAATATAAAAATGAATCGCAAAATGTGTTGGTAAGCGCATAACTCAACAACGCCTGGACCAATTTGGCCAATTCTTTTTTTTAAATGTTCGTTGAAGTTCAAGGATGGTTTTTACGGCGAGAAAAATTCAAATAGAGTAGGGTAGGGTAGAGTAGGGTAGAGTAGAGTAGAGTAGAGTAGGGTAGAGTAGAGTAGAGTAGGATAGAGTAGTCAGTTGACGGGAGCGAAGCCGCGGGCAAAAGCTAGTATAATATATTTTTTGTCTTTCAAAGAGTAAATAATAATTTATTTATTTTTAACAACTAAAGCGGTAGACTTAATCGACTCTTATGTTTTATATCTACACTAATATTATAAAGGTAAAGTTTTTTCTTTTTTGTTTGTAGGAGGTAATCTCTGAAAGTACTGGTCCGCTTGCGAATTTTTTTTCACCGATAGAAAGCTGCTTCATTTCTGTGGGACATAGGCTAGCTATTTTATGTACGCGGGCAAAACGGCGGGCAAAAGCGAGTCTATTATATAAGTCGTTTTACGTAAGCTTAATAAGTTTTATGTTTTCTTTTTATTATATACTGTCAGTTTTCTGTATATTCTAATTCGAACTCTCGAAATAGTATTTTTTTAGATGATTGAAAGGGTATCTCTTTTGAAATTGTTATTGGTAAGAGGCGTGTCATTGACCTAAGATTACTATAAATATTACAGATTACAGACTATTCCAGTTCGAGATAGTGATACGTTTTAAAAAATTATATTAACTTTTAACTAAGTCCAAGAACTGCTGTGCTAACATTTTAATTATTTTTATTGGTTTTTATAAAAAATGGTGATAAAATAACAAGTAGATTTATAATGCTCCAAATATTCCGCTAGTCCAAAAAGATATATTATAAAAGTTTTTATTTCACATAGGCCTACATGTGAAATAAAAACTTTTGGCTTTGACTCTCTTTGAGATCTCTTGGAGTTTAACAGTTTTATGTGCGGATTCGACTAGATGAATAGATGATGATTATTATAACCAACGCCTCAGAACTATAAAAAAATACTTCGTAGACAAACTCGGTTGGCGCAGTGGTTAAACAATTGGCTGCTACACTGTGTGTCGCAGGTTCCATTCCTGTAGGAGACAAACATTTGCACGGCCTACAGATAGCTGTTTCGGGTTTTGAAATCTTGTGTTTGTGAGGCTAAACCTTTAGATAGTACTGATTTGGAAGTTTAATTTTTTTACTGCTCCAAGGCGTAGTAGGCCTGAGTATTATTTATTTATTAAAGTTCATGCAACACAAAGGTACAAAGGCGGACTTAATGCCTTAGGCATAGGTGATGAAGAGAAAACATGTCGTAGTGTATTTGATACAAATTTCAGCTTAATACCTCTTCGGGTTTTTGAAAAAAAAGATCTTGACAGATGGAAAGCAAAATGATCCTAAAAGGGTTCCGTTTTTGCACACTGAGATACGGAACCCTAAAACAGATACGAAATAGCTTTTCATGATTATTATAATTTTTTAGGTTTAATTATTGATAAATAGGAAACCATATAAGTTACCTACCATTTTCCCTGTAAACCATTTAATTACGAAAGCAGGAAAATCTAAATATTCAAACAAAATTGTATCTAATCAACATACCATTGCAGAAGTATTAATTGCCTCAAGTTTTGTAATGACAAAACTTGATAATTATAGTCGTGTGATTTATTTTGTTAATGTTTTGTGCAAATATATATGATATTTGGGGAGGCAAAAGTTTGTCTTCGGATTAAGTGAAAGAGAGGTCTTCGACGCAGACACTTTAGTGTCACCGTAGGCCCGGGCTTGTGGATGGCAAGCAATGGGTAGCTCTCCGTCCGACCGACTGGTAACCGTCCGGACCGAGCCCAAGTCGTCGACGGCGCCTAATGTTCCACGCGCGCTTTAAGTACATGTCAGCAAACCGTAGGGGCCTAGTAGGGTCAAAGCCTAATTTTTTTTATTTTTTCCGGTGGGAAAATCATCTTATAACATCCCCCGCTCTGGGCGGAGCGGGAGATAGTGTCAGACTTTTACTTACTAAAAACCTACTCCTGTTCCTTCGTTGCCTTTCGTACCAGGGCCGAGTCTTCCTTTCAGAATCAGACCCTTGGCCCCAGTTGGCTTCGACCCTGATGGGCCTCTAAAGTTGCTGACATCTCCTTGAGGTGCGCGTGAAACAGTACGGGCCGTCGACGACTTGGGCTCGGTGCGACGGTCAAAGCCTACTGGGGCCATTGGCTGTGTGAAAGTGAACCCCAGGGCCCTGGAAACAAGGCATAGAAGGAACAGGAGTGGGTTTTAGTCACTAAAAGTCTGACATGCCTTTGCGCTCGACCCAAGGGCGGGAGAGGTCATTAGATGATTTTCAACCTAAAAAAAAGACACTTTAGTGTAATAGAAGTAATCCACTATCCTCCTATTATCTTCAAGTGTCCAGTTCCATGGTTACTAACCTGGGGGTAATTACCCCTGACGGGGTAAAACTGATATTCTACGGGGGTAAATTATATCAGACCAATACGATCGAATCTGGCTCACTAGTGCATTTCATTCTCTAACACTGTAATCAAATAACAAGTTGGAGCTTCGCTTTAAACCGACACCCCAAAATTGTTAATGTTTCTAACATTAACAATTTTGGGGTGTAAAAAGTAAGTAAGTAAGTAAAAAAAAAAGAAAAAAGAAGAAAGAAAGAAGAAGAAGTATATAGATTATATTGAGCAGAGATAAGGTAATGTAAGAACTTTCTCAATATTTCTGTGCAATTTTTATATGTCTGATTAAGTCGATTTGTAATTTTAAGAAGTACGAATATTTGTAACATTCTTATTTCTAAGACCTTATTTTTTGTTAGTTAACAAATTGATAATAAAATAAAGTTAATGTTAGATTTTACGATCATTTTTATTTTTAAGACCTTATATTTGTTAGAGAAATTTTATCCTGAATAAGAATCCTATCAGTCTGTATAATAAAATAGCGAGTGTTTTTTTTTTTATTTAAATTAGTTCGAGTCCCGGGCAGGGCAAGCGAGTTATAAAAAATTTTTGATTGCAGTTTTGTTTCTTTTTAAAATAAAGGAATGTCTCCTTTAAGTAAAATGAGCTAACTTAATGATTTAAGGTAGTTTCTCTCCACTTACTGACTTATTTTTCCACACTGTATATTAATTTGTTGTAAGTCGCATGATAGACCTTTTTCCAAGTAGCTTGGGGTCTGCTGAATAGGTACCCGTTTTTTACATGGAGCGAGTGCCAATCGAAACACCGCAACCTAGTCACGGAATAACACGATACTCCTTGGATAGGCTGATGCTCAGACTTTCTGGCGTCTGATTATTTGTAACGGCTGTCAAAGATCTACGAATGACAATCGGGACCAACGGTTTTACGTACTTTCCGAGGCACAGGGTGTCAGTAACCGGGGGTGGGGGGGGTGTCGGGGTGTAAAAATGAATAGCTGTTCGTTAGTCTCGTTAAAACTCAAAAATGGCTGGACCGACTTGGTTAATTTTGGTCTTGAAGTATTCGAGATAGTTCAGGGAAGGTTTGAAAGGTCAGCAAAAATGGAAAAAAATCACGAAAAAAGGTGGTACGAAGTTCGCCAAGACAGCTAGTCTTTAACTTAGAAAAATACATATGAATTGAAAAATTCACTGGTACTTACCCGGTTTAGGAGCCGCAACCTTATGCATTAGTTTTATTTAACCTCCGTGACTGTGAACGTGGCATCACCGCGGGCCCTAACAGAATACCAGCGCTGCGTTATTTAATATCGTTTTAAATATCGCAGCATATGCTGAGTTAGGCGCCTTTTTGACCTTGCACAGATCACACAGTTATATTTTTTTTAATTTTTATAAGTACTTAATTTTACTCTATTTTAATCCCAATGTATTCTACTGTTTTTTTTTTAATTCCACTGTATGTGTGAGGTACGAATAAACGTTTTTTCTTTCTTTCTTTTCTTTCATGAGAGGCGAGGCCTTAACCACTGGGCCATCACGACATTCACAAGTAACAAGAAATCGTATCTACTCATCATAAATAGAGGAATTAATTGCCAAAACTTTCGTAATGACAAAACTTAATAACTAATAGTTATTTTTGTGCGTGTGACTGAAGAAATATTCCCCTTTCTTGTTCTTTATGATTTACAACGAGTTACTATTTCGTATAATAGGCAACAAATGGTGGTACTAAGCGTTTGCTAAGTAACTTTTGATTATTTTGTTTGTTCATTTCCCTAAAGTTTTGTTCCCTTGTGGGTAAAGGCTTAAAGGGGCTTTGGTAGGTTTGATTTGGGGTCAAATTAGGAGTTTACATTTATTATTTTGAATATAGTGTGAAATAGGTTTGGAGGGCATAGACAAAGTAACTTTTTGACGACCATTATAAGTGTCAACCTTTTTTTTGTGTACGTATTGTTTGTGTATTTGCGCTGCGAAAATGTTCAAAAGAGTTATCTATCGTAATCCTGTAACGCAAAGGACTACTGAAAGAACACAGGTGGACTTTATTCTCCGAAGCGAGGAGAAATGGCAGGCGGTGGCCTCCTTCTGCGAAGCAGTAATGCTAGCGAAGAAGGAGGCCGTTCGCGTGAGTGAACGAATGTCCTCACGCCCCAGCCGCTGAGATTCTGACGCGGATTACCAGCCACGGTAGACGCTTGCTTGTGGACGTCGAGCAATGGGTAGTTTGCCGTCTGGTAATTGACTGGACCGAGCATGTTGGCAGTCGTCAACATCGCGTAGTGATCCACGCGCTCCTCAAAGAGATGTCAGCAAATCGTAGGGGCCCAGCAGAGTCGATGCTCGCCAGCTAGGACAGCGGGGAATTTCTGAACAGGAAACCCGTAGACCTAGAACGCAAAGGGCAACTGAAGGACACAGGTGTGGTTTTAGTCAGTAAAAGTTTAACACTGCCTCTCGCTCCACCCAGAGCGAGAAAAGTTTATTTGATAATATCCAACATCATTTAACTTTGACATGTCGCCGTAGAATGAAAGTGACCTAACTTAAAACTCCTTTAAATTTTGATTTTGCTGTGAACTAACCTTTAAAGCCTACTCTAGCATCTTGTATTAAAAAATAACACGAATTCTGAGTTTAAAAAATAACATGGGGAAGAAAAATATATAAATTTACTAATATCAACACACATTTTAAAAACTTTCTTGCTTATTTTCCACGGTCAAAACAAAGTCACTTTCATTGACAAGGTGTGAGTGTTACTGAAATGGCACTTTGTTTATTGCACGCATTTTTGATATTTGATAATCAACGTATATGATATCAGATGTTGCGCAATTAATTCGGCTTACATATGAAAGAAAGTATAGCGCCGCTAACTTTTCCCAATATTTTATTTAATTTCAAATTCTTTTAACTATACAGACAGACGTGTTGCTGGGGAGTTTATTGCGCCACTTTTTCCCAGCTAAAACTCTAGGAAGTGGTAACGGGCGGGTGTTTTGAGGGCTGTCTTTAGTAATTTTGGCGTTCAGGAACTGCTGATTTTCAGTCTCATTTGAGTAAATGATTTTTTATTTTTTATATATATATTTATGTACGAGTATGTGACATTCTAAGCAACTCCTGCACTTTATTTTTAACTTTTCGTATGCCGTAATTAGAAACACAATTAAAAAGCGATTGTATCTCGCGTGGATCCGCGTCTAAAACACACGAAAGGTTAAGGTGGTCAGTTCAGCCCAGTTATCTTATGACTTCTCTCGCTCTAGGGCGGAGCGGAGGGCCTGTCATACTTTTACCTACTAAAACCACACCTATGTTTCTTCAGTTACCCTTTTCGTCCCAGGGCCATAGGTTTTCCTTTTAGAAAAAGACCCTTAAGCAACTTCTATACTGCGCACGGTTGCTCGTTTGCGCTTTGAGTATAGCATCAAATTCTATCAATCAATTTACCCACAGTAATGAGCTTTTAACAACCACTGGCTGACAACGCTTAAAGTGGACTGATTTTCCTTTTAAAACAACCATCATTAATTTCTTATTTACTGACCAATTAAAAGGATTTTGTTTAACAGTATACATTTGCCGTACAGTATTTAGCTAGAAAGAAAGAAAAAACGTTTATTCGTACCTCACACACACAGTAGAATTAAAAAAAAACAGTGAAAAAAATAAAAATATAATAATAATAATAACTGTATGATCTGTGCAAGGTCAAAAAGGCGCCTAACTCAGCATATGCTGCGATATTTAAAACGATAAATAACGCAGCGCTGGTATTCTGTTAGGGCCTGCGGTGATGCCACGGTCACACTCACGGAGGTTAAATAAAACTATATAGGTATCGAAACAAAACAATAAATACAAACATTGATAAAACAAACATTGGAAAAATAATAAATACATAAAATTGGTAAAAAGCGTAAATTTATGGTAAAATGTGTCATGTGTTAGAAAAATATTTATAAAATGCAATAAATACAATAAATAATGAACCATAGCTACTATTATATGGTACCCTAAAATTAAATGAAACTATTAATAAAACGAATTGACTAGGATTAAATTTTTCCTAGAAGTTATGTTCTTTGTTTGAGCTTACACTTCTAGAAGACGATCAACCTTTAGTGAGCCTCGTGTACAAGTAAATGTTATCTTAATGTTAGTCCTGGGCACGTCGGGAGGATGTCCTCATGCCTCCACCGCCGGAATTCCAATCCCGATTTCCAGTCACCGTAAGTGTGGGCTTGCGGAGGACGAGCAATGGGCGGCTCACTGTCTGGCCGTCCGGTAATCGTCCGGACCAAGCCCGGATTGTTCCACGCGCACCTCAAAGAGATATCAGCAATACCGTATATATAATAAATATATTATGATAACTAAATGGGCTGTGGGCTAGGGCCCCCCCCATTTAGTTATCATATTTATTATATGTTATACGTAATTATAAACATAATCCATAATTTTTATTTTACCTCTAATCAAAACAGATAAAAAACAACAGCAATTAATATAATCGAACAATTTAAATGAATCCAATTCAATTTAGATCCCTCACTTACAAAACTCATAGCCCTAGTTTCGAAAGCTCTCACTAAACTTGAAAACTTTCCACCTCTACAACCAAAACAGTTTTTATATACGATACAGAAAAAAAAAGCTGAAATTGTAACACTATTTCTTATAAAATAAAAGTTTTGCTACAAAAAAAAAGCGAAACGGGTTCCCAATAAAACGATATGGAATGTTCTCTGTTAGTATAAATGTCTTTTGCCGGGTAGTCTGAAAAACGCTCTTTCCTTTGTTCCTTACTTTGTATTTCTGTCAAGAAAATTCTTGTACTTTTGCACTCTTTGTTTCCAACCTAGTGATGCTGACAGTTATTAGAGCCGATATTCATATATATCGTCACTTTATAAATGATAATGATAAATGATATTTATTTTGCAAATAGGTTTTTAAAAACACTTTACAGCTTTTACACGTTTTTTTTTTTGTCAATATTAACTAAATGAAGCTGGTGTTTCCTAACTGACTACCCTAAGAAGCAAACTAAGGGGTCAAAGTCTCTTTTAAAGTTCATACAGCATAAATGTAATGGTCAAATCATACGAGAACCATGCAGATTTCAGTCTGAGATGGTCTTTTCAAGAAAGAACTACACAGTTCTGAGCGGACCTGTCCAGTCAGTGCAAGCATTTTTCAGTATTCGTGTAGCTCAACTCAGAACTAATAAGGAGCTCAATGACTTGACGAACAATACCAAAGAAAGGACATTTGGGTAGGCCGCAAAAAGTACTCAAAACTGCCAAACAATATGTTTAGACATTTTGTTATGAATATGTTATAGAAACTTTGCGATTGCAACAGTAATATTTAAGATTAAACTCCAAATTCTGAATTCAAAATTTAAAGATGAGTATTTCTCAATCTCTACTTTCATCTGAATATGGAAATATTATATAGTCTGTGTGTATTGTTGCGCGCACCGCGATCCGTATATTTTACGTATAGGATAGATGTGCACAGTCAACCAAAATAAATTAGTACTCACGTAAATGTTTATTAAGAGTAGTATCATTGAGACTCAAAATGAATATGGTTCATGGAGCGCTTGTTATGAAAGTTATAACTTACAAATTATAATATTCTCTCTTTGGGCAGTAATGCTTTGAATTACTAAATTATTTATCACGTATATGTCACTGAATAATAAAATACAAATCTTTAACTATAGGTAAATGCATTTAAAAGTAGTCGGAAAAATAAACTATTTTTTAAGTGTGCGATGGGCGAAAAATTCCTCTTATCAACCCTCTTCCTTTGATTTTAAATTAGGGTTTGAGACGATCTTAACACAGAAAACTCAATTCAGAAACAAGTCCTTAATTAAAATGATAAAATGTTCTAAAGTTACAACAAACTAGGGCTGCGGAAATATTTGTAAGATTTACCGTGGCCCTAGAATGCAAAGAGCAAATGAAGGAACCCGGGTTTTTTTTTCGGGTGCGAAATTTTTCTAATGACATCCCCCGCTTTTGGGCGGGGCGGGAAATAGTGTCAGATTTTTACTGACTAAAAACCCACTCCTGTTCCTTCTTTACCATTTTTTTTCCAGAGCCCCGGGGCTCTCTTTCGTATCACCCATGGACCCAGTAGGCTTCGACCCTGCTGGGCCTCTACGGTTGCTGATATCTCCTTGAAGAGTGGGTTTTAGTCAATAAAAGTTTGACACTCTCTCTCGCTCATTTCATATTAGCTTCGTAGCGATAAGTAACATCGCGGCAAACCAAGACGAAGGTGGGAAGATGAGCTTGATTCTTACCGGAGGGACTGGACAGCAACGGCAGAAAACGGACGTGTGTGGAAAAGGGAAAGAGAGAATTTCGCTCAGCAGTGAGACATAATGGGCTAATTAGATAGATTAGCCCCCCTAGCCAAGTTACAATCGTATCGTTCGCGCTGAACGCTTCGAATAGGCCACGCCTCCGATACCTTTGTTCTGACGTCATCTCAACGCTCAGTCACGTGGTCCGAACAAAGGAATTGGAGGCGTAGCCTACTCGAAGCGTTTGGCGTTTACGATACGATTGTAACTTGGCTAGGGGGGCTGATCAACTTTGTGTCTATATAGTGGCCTGATCATAGAAATTTATCACTTTATGATCTGACCAAGTTAAACTGGCCAGATCGTTTTAAACGTTAAAGTTTGATGAAATAGCAATTCTCGTTTGGCCTACTTTCTTTACACTTTTTATTATCATAAAAATCATACATCAATGATATGGCCAAACAAAGATAAGGCTAAACAATGATTGACATATTTACGTATAAGCATATGTATTTAATAGCTATGATTGTATTTATAAGTATTTAAAAAATTGACATAAACGTACAAACAATTCTAATCAAACATTGCTTTGTTTTTAACTAAACTACTACTTTTATTGTATGTTAACTTTTAAACGATCTGACCAGTTTCAGTTGGCCATATCATGAAGTGAACAATTTCTATGTTAAGGCCACGACATCTATAAAACCTTAGTATCTATGCCAACGTCTTCGAACTTGTAATGAGTACTTACTATCATTAGCTTGTTAAGTATGATACCTCACATAGCAGCACTTTGCTGATTGTGACGATATCTCACAAACTTTATGCTTATCTCACTAGCTTAGCGCTGCTGACACATAAGTCTGAGATTTCAACCATGGGTACTTCACGAGCTTGCATAGCATGATATATCAAGCCATTAATAATTATGATAGTACTAGCTTTTCTGCCACTGGCTTAGCTCGCATGAAAGAAGAAAATTTTCCCAAAAGAATATATAATACTAATATTCCACAACTATCACACAACGCCGTCTAGTCCCAAGCTAAACAGAGCTTGTGTTATGAGTATTAGACAACTGATATACATACTTATATATTTCTAAATACATACATATTATAAATAAATTACACTCAGACTGAGTGCTCATCACATAAACATTTGTCCTGGGTGGGAATCAAACCCACGACCTCCATAGCAGTCAGGGCCACTAACCACTAGACCAACATATAGCTCCAATATATAGCTTCGGGATATAAAATATCCTATGTGCTAAAGAAGGATATGTTCGACATTTCATATGCCAAATTTTATTTAAATAAGATCAACCGTTTGAAGGTGACAGAGTAACAAACACATACACGAAAACAAATGCATCATATGTATAGAAACTTTCGCCAATGCAGGGTGTTTTTTTTAGGTGGGAAAATATTCTAATGACAAATCCCGCTCTTGGGTGGGGCGGGAGATAGACTTTTACTGACTAAAAACTGTTCCTTCTTTGCCTTCATTCCGGGGCTCCAGTAGGCTTCGACCCTGCTGGGTTCGTATGATTTGTTGACATCTACCTAAGGCGCGCGTCGAACAATACGCGCCGTCGCTATACAGGGTGTAAGGGACCGGTCCGCGCAAACTTTAAGGGCTTGCTCAGTAGACAAAGCTGAACAATCTTCCACGAGATTTTTTTCCCGGGAAGGAAATTCAGCCTAGTACTTGTTATACGTTATTTTTCATCAAAAACAGTTGGCTACCCTAGTTCCAGTGGACATTCCCGTATTGTACCTACTTATCTTTTACACACGTGCAGTTGCAAATAATTCAACACAATGTTTTGTTATGCGCTACGAGTAAAGTCGTGTGATTTATTTTGTCCGAGTTTTTGTGCGAAACATTTCGTTTTTGGTTTGAGTAAGTGTGAAACATACGTAATATTTATGAGAAGGCTGAAGTTTGTCTTCGGAATAAGTGAGGGAGAGGTCTTGCAAACACTTATACAAAGGCTAGATATCATCAGCCATCCTCCTATTGTCTTTAAATGTCCAGTTAAATTACCAGGGATCACAAATATTGATAGCTATCGCAGTGTTTTTCAACATTGCAGTCACGTGACAGAGAAATGGCGAAGAACTGAGGCCTTCGCCTTTGAATGGGCACCCAATAAATAATAACCACAAAACCCTATAGTTTTAATTAAGTACATAGATACATAATTTAATTTAATAGGAGCAAAATTATCTCTATTACAAAACAATTTCATCAACGATTGCATTGCTGCTTACCATCAGATGTGATCGCAGTCAACCACTAGTTTACAAAAAAAAAAAACATATTTTTTCTTTAATTATGAATTTACATGTGGATGGATGGAGAGGGAGAGGGAGACCAAAGAAAATATGGATGGATTGTGTGAAGAGTGATATGAAAGAAAAGGAAGTTAGTGATAGCATGACGAATGACAGGGCAGAATGGAAGAAAAAAACATGTTGCGCCGACCCCAAATAACACGGGACAAGGGCAGGAAGATGATGATATTTTTTTTTAAATTAAATTACTATAATTTCTTAATTGTGTAAAATAATATATTTTATCGATATGGTATAATTATGTATAGGGAGAAATGACTTTATTGTTAATCAATTTATTGTTGTATGCATGTTATGATTTTATCAAAATTTAATATAATGAAATTAAATAAAAAATATTTACTTTGGGAAATAAAAGGCTTAACATATAAAAATAAACAACAGCCATAAAATCATTCATCACTCATCATTTTCAATCAATTTTAACTTCCGCTATTCAAGATATAAGTGTCCGATACATGGTTTTTAATTACCTAAACTTAAATATGTAATTAACTGTTGTGTTATCGTGTGGTGTACGAACTCTTTGTTTGAAAAATGTAACAGACTGTAAATCTACTTTTTTATAAAAATACTTTTTTCATTTATTTACCTCGCTTTAAATCAAAGTATTTAAAGCGCGGTTTCAAACTTCCGAGGCCACAATTATCCATTAACAACATTTTATATTTAGTTTACAACAGCCACGTCTTACTAAAGGTATCAAATTCATGTCTCTCTGTCTACCTTTTTCCCAACTGTGTTAGAGCAGGCGGTTTCTAGTCTAACTGGTTGCAACTTAATACAAAGATTGACAGCTTATCTGATGTCTACTATCCAGTAATTAGCTACCACAATACCCCTTGATAAGCCTGGTGCTAAATTTCTTGGTTTCTGGTTACCCGTAATCACCAAATGGCAGCCGGGACAGGTAGGCATGCACTAGTATGTGGTTCTAGTGAGTTAATGTAGATACATTAACTCACTAGAACCACACACACCCTACACCCACACCAACCCTTAAATACTACACACACTTACCATATAGTTCAATCATTTAATTGTTTCTTAAATAAATTGGATTTCGTTTTCTTTGCCACCATTTACTTAAGGGCATCCAACTCGATATACATTTGCACTGTTTTTCATACAATCGCTCTTACGCGATTATGATCTTATTACAAATTTTTCATTAGATATTATGGAAACACAGTATCTTGTGGATATTATCTAGGCTCCTAGAATATTGAAATCAATTTATCAATTTGTGTAAAACTAATCCAGTAAAGACCTCTGAAAATCTCATATTTTGCATGAACTTTGACACTTCATAATTTACTCAAAAATTAAGAAAGTCAAAAAAGTATAAGTATATAACAATATAAGCCTTACATATTTATTCAAGATTCAAATGAAGTCTTCAATTCAAGAGACGTCTGAATGACGACCATTTCTTTCAAAAACAATTAAGGGTTTCAAAAAAAAAACACGAATTTCCTGGCACAAGTTTTGTAAAATATTCGAGTAAATCACGGAAATACCGAAAGCTATCAAAGTTTTCAGGTGTTATCTCTCTTTATTCGCGTTGCTTTTTCGTCAAACATCGCGTTGGACTGCATTAGATGAAGTAACAAGATTTTAAATAGAAAGTAAAAAAAGACTCGCTTAATATTGAATTGTCTCGTTTTAAAAATGGCTTTGTTTGTTACGAAGAATCATTGACTTCTAAGTCACAGGCCCACACTTAGTTTAAGAGTCAGAGTATCTAACTATATATTTGTGACCTTGTATCTTTATGTCCATAGTTTTATGATTTTACAGGTTGATTATCTTTTTTCGTGAAATATTTTTTTTCTACCAACGGCTTAATGTGTTTTCCGGGGCGCTGATAAAATATCTCCACTGCTCTCAAAATGGTGAAGGAAAACATCGTCAGGAAACCGACATATCCTAGAACCTAAAAATTCAAAGACATGTGACATCCATCAACACGCACTGGGCGCGCGTGTTGGATTACGGCCCATTCCCTCATCTAGAGGGGAGGCCTGAATCCCAGCAGTGGAAACATTAAAAGGCTGATTACGCTTATGCTTATGATAAATCTCGGTATACTAAGATAGTCACCTATTCATAAATTGATATCGACTATCTTTAAGGAGCTCAACAATTTGAAAAACTACACCAAAGTTTTGTAACTAGTTACTGCCATTGGCTTCGCCCTTCTAAAAGCAGAAAATTAACCCATGGTCATATACTCCCAAAACAAAAAGTAGTCTTTGTCCAATTCCAGGATATAGTCTAAAAAATAAAAATAGCCTTTATTGCTTTTCTTTTCCTAATACTTACAATGAATATTTACAACTAGTTTATAATTTAAAAGGTTCTATTTCCTAACATTTTATTTTTAACTTATTTTCTATTTATTTACTTATTTATTTTTCGGCAACCGGTTTAGCTGGTCATTCGACAAAGGATATAGTCTATCCTGTGCCAAATTTCATCCTAACCCGTTCAGCCGTCTGAGTGTGAAGGAGTAACTAACTCAAAATCATTTTTAATTTCACATAGGCCTGCTTGGGCACTACAGTTCGTTCCAATCGGTCGTTTCCTAAGGAGAAGAACCGGCAAGAATCTGATAAAATATATCATATGATAAAATAAAACACACACACATACATTCGTACAAACCTTCACCTCTATAATATTAGTGTGATTATATGGAACTTATACATAACTGGCTAGATGTGAACCTATTTAAGGACACCTCAGCCTAATCCTTCTTGCAGATATAGCGTGATGTAATGTTAAGTTTTTAGAATATTTACAATTTAACAAAGATATTAAAATGAGTCTTGATCCATAGAAAAATTGCTAACAATAGAACAGTGTTGCTTTTATAAAGCGATGAAAAACTAATCGCTTTATAACCTCCGTTTTATAAATATTTACACTTAATTAACATTTTCTCACCTGAAACAGCTTTTATGGATTTACCTTCGACATATTGATCGGCTTAAGGTCAATTATTTTATACAAAGAAAAAAACATATTCGACAAAAGATATAAAAATGCTAACGACGAGATTATATATTCTATATTCGCGAACTTCCTGCCCTTTTCCTGTTTTATTTGGGGTCGGCACAAAACGTTTCTTTTCCATTCTGTCCTGTCACCCGTCACGCTATCACTAACTCCCTTTTTTATAATTATCACTTCTCACAAAATTCATTCATCTTTCCTTTGGTCTCCTTCTCTCTCTCCATCCATCCACCTGCATACTCATAACTCTTTTAGTAACATGCTTTTCATCCCTCCTCTTCACATGGCCATATCAAGACAACGATTCGACATATTTTATATTCGTAATGATTTTAATTTACCGTCTCTATTCAATTACGTAACAATAGACCATAAGCTTTGAACATTTATTAGTATTTGCATTATTAGAAAAGGACCATAAGTTTGTACTAAGATAATTTAAAAAAACTAAAGTATCTTGGAAGCAAACCTTGATTATAGCAAGAAATCCTCCCTCAAACGACAAATACCTACAATAAACCTCTAGTTTTAATCAAAACCAATTTCCTTAACTTATACCATGAATAAGTAAACGCTAGAATTTATATTAGTTCAATCTCAACTAAATCTTAATACCAAGTTCCTCCCCGGGGTCTTGATCCCCGGAAGAAAATAAAATTAAACTACTATTAAGTCGTGGCGGCGTAGCACCTCGTAGCGCCTCGTAGCACCGCGTAGCAAAGCGCTACGAGATATTCTTCAACACACATTTCACGTTTGCGGATACGGCGGACTTAATTTAATTTGCGAAATGAAATTCGAGATATTATTTTAGAATTAACATTTATGTATGAGATTTCTCGCGGCGGTGTGATGAAATCGTAACGTTGTGTTAGTTACGGTTGAATATTGGTTGAATGGCATGATATTGTAAGCGATTTACATTTCATATAATAATCTGCTAGGTTCTCAAAATAACTAAGGATAATATGATTGTGAATGTACACAGGTACAGATTTTTGTTAACATTTCCTTGTAGTAAAACAGCTGAAATAAAATTCACAAACACAAAAAAAAAAAACTAAACAAAAATCTCACCTTATTACGTCCTAAAATCTGCCAAAATAAACACCATTTATGTTCTCATACCGTCAAACACAACAACCTTAACCACTCGTTCACCACTACACCAAACGTACGACCGTAGATATTTGTTCAGGCGACCGAACACGTCCGCATACTACAGCGGTCGGCGGCAAACTGCGCTTCTACTTCGGTTAGCATTCCAAGTTTGAAAACCACCGCTCGGAAAGCTTCGGGTGCGCTCGTCAATGCAACATGATTATTCAGTATTTCAGTACTTTCCGTAGCGTCTCCAGCATCGGATATTTGTTATCTATGCACTAGAGTTATGCAGGAGATGGATCAGTCCAATATCATAAAACGTGTGTTTCTGAAAGTTTTCCATTAGGTTATTCAAATTGTGTTTACCTCCTATGTTTCGTTTTTATTGTGACGTAACTGTTGTTGAAAGCGAAATCTTTATTTCTAGTTTAAAACGCGTGTGTAAATCACATGTACATATATCAAAGAGAAGATAATATTGTAATCCTAGTCTATTGTAGCTTAGACTATAATACTTATTTTTTATTTAATTTAAAAAATTTTAAACACTAACATCTTGCAAATTTGTAGGAGTATGAACTTTGTCACAATCGACAGCGCCTTCCTCCATAATTACTACAGTATATGATGCGATGCATTATGTCAAGACAAAAAAAAAGCTAATTAGGAGATAAATAAGATTAAGAGCAAATGTTTCAGATCTGTTTGCTGTCTGCCAGCCCAGATTATCGTATTAACTAAGATTTTTTATTTAATAATATAAACTAGTACTTGACTGCAATCCCACCTGATGGTAAGCAGGATGCAACCGTTGATGGTGAGGCGCACTAGTATATTAAGAGCCTATTCACTCTAGCCATGAAGACACCTAAATTATAATCGGACGGGAATACAGCAGTAGACAAATTGTTCCAGTCCTTGAATGTTCACGGTATTAAACGACGAGTTGAAACGCTTAGATTAGATGCTAATACCGACCAAATATGTGTGAAAAATAAATTTAACCTCGTATTAAAGTCTGTACACGGGCAGTCTATGGGTCAATTATACTAAGAGATCGCTGGATGTCCTGCGCGTCCAATATAATAATGCTTTCACGATGCTGTTGAGACTACCTCGCTACTGTAGCGCATCGGAGATGTTCACGCAAGCCCGTACCGACGGTTTCTATGCGATTATACGTAAAAAAACTACGTCGCTACTGTGAGTGAGTGTGTGTGAGTGAGGGACAGTCAGAACAGCATCCTGAAAACTGTCGCTGAGAGCTTTTGCTCTCCAATCATTCAGAAGTTTGTGCGGTGATTGGTAATTACTAACACTAGCCAGTAAGTTTTTCTTTGTTTTTATTCTTGTATGTTACTAACACTCTATGGATTTTTGGTATCCGAAATAAAAATTATTATTATTATAACTAACACAAAGTTATTTTTTTTGACAAATTGGGTCTCAAATAACAAAAGAAAATGATTATTGTTCAAGATTATTGTTAAAATTAATAAGACAAGGCGAGTGTTTAAATTAGGTGTCTATTATAGACCAAGATCCCAGAGCTGTCTGACATAACTGGTCACTACAATTTGTCTGACAAATGAAATATAACCTTGTAATAGTTACCATAATAACATATTCAAAAATCAGACACGTAAAAATAAGTAAAGTTTATTTACTTTTTGTGGAGCTGTAAAGCGTCTGACAGAAGTTTTGGTCCATGGAAAGTGTCTGACACTTATGATACTAATTTAGAATAATATTCTACAAAACATATATAAAAATCAGCCACAAAAATTAAGCTAATTAACTCGTTATTTTTAGTTCCCTTCTCCTGGCTTTTTCTTCACCTGGTACCTGCCCCAGGGCTCCAAGGGGGAGCTCCACAAGTACACAGGTATTCAAGGCATATGAGATGCTACTGAGAATCTAAGGTTTCATCCATGTGAAAATAAATTATGTCAGACAGCTCTGGGATCTTAGTATATTAGTAACGAACCCACGATTTCTGAAAACCAAATCAAGCTGTTATGATTGACTGACTAAAGTAAGAGCAAATCAAATCACCGGACGTACCAAAATTGAATCGACATTCATAAATTGGGGTTGTTCCGGTCCCAACTCTAAAGGAATGGATTTATACAACGTGGCGCTGACGATACGACTGTATATTAAAACATTCGGAGTACTAATCCACAGAAATATTATTAAACTATCAAAAAAATCCTAAAATCGAATATAAAACATGATTTTTTCAAACAAATCAAATGGGATAAAATCGTAAATAAAATAGAACACCTGCAATAACAGCGCCGTGTCATGTAGTGACGTAATCTTTTGGAGCCATAATTATGAATGTTCAATAAAAACAATTACACTAAATCACAGTTTTTTTTTAATATAAAATTATTAATCTTTGTAACTATTCCATCACTTAGCACTGATTCACTAATTGTCGATATTGAATCATGTCGACCAGCCCTACGCAGACTAGACGTAGGGTTGTATTCAAAGTAATTTAAAATTCTATCGTCTTGTTTCACTCTTACACGTATTACCCAATCGCGGGATTAAGGATCGATTTTCCCGCATCCTCTGGACAGCTTGAACAATAATGCGACCATTAGTCGGACAAGGTCGGACAAACTCGGATGTTGCCATATCTCTCTTGATATGTCCGTATAGGTAAAGCGGCGTTCTGTGGCATTTCCCATAAATTAAAATCATGTCAGAGTACTTTGAAGCTGTGTAATTGTAACGATGTATGATAATTTAAAAATAAAACGTAATTACAGATAATACAATACTTTTCAATTAGAAATAGTTATTTCAGTGACCTTGGTATTTCAACTGTCACTTTAATTTGATTAATCATTAAGTCTTTTAAACCTTTAAGGTTTTAAGCTTAGGTTTTATGGCTATGACATCGAATATGATTTATTATCAGTTGCCAAAGATATTTTTGTCTAATCGTGAACTTTAGTATACATCATGTAGAAAATTATGGAAATTAAAAATAATTTCCTATGACGAAGCTACGGGATATATTCGAATAATTTTTGGTATGCAGACTGGAAACATCAAGAGGTATAAACAGTATAATTTACTGTCGTATTATCAGCGCCATCCTGTATAACAATAAAAAAAAACCTAGTAAAATACATATTTTTAATGAAGAGCAAGCTACGTATATTATAGTGGCTTTCTGGATGGTACAAGTTCATCAACCCAACATAATATATATTATGTTCCTGCTATTGAGACTCAGGCCTCCTTTCTGGGAGAGGGAATGCGTCGAAATCTACGATGCGGTTTCAGTGAAGTTTTTTATCGCAAAATATTTATCAAAACTAAGACAAATCATACTTTCATAAAAACATTCCAAGTTATTTGATTATTTGTAAAATCTCGATTGTTTATAAGATCTCTGGAAATTCTGATTGGATTAAGATTTTTTTTCATCGGCTACTTTCATTGCAGCAATATGTGGGGGTTCCAGGAAAATAGGCCACGGGAGCAAATCTAATAAAAAGGAAATCAGAAATCAGAAAGAAAAAGAAGAAGAAAGAAGAAGTAAAAGTCTGACACTATCTCTCGCTCCGCCCAAGAGCGAGATTTGTCATAAGATGATTTTCCCACCTAGAAAAGTTATTTAGGTGTAAAAACCATTACAAAATACGAGTATACAAATCTTCTGCTTATACTCTCAATCTAATAACATCATCTGGTTCCTTCATTTGTTTCTTCTAATTTAGTTTACCTTCGCTATTCATAGATTCGCCTCTACAGTGTACTACGGCGACATATCTCGATAAATATTGGTACAAAAAAAAATTTGTTTGTGTTTTCTCGTAAAAGCTATTGCTTTTTAATTGTGAGTTTTTCATCACATTAACCAATTTATATACTAACAATATATATATTACCAATTTATATATTAACAATATATAGATGGATACAACCTACAAGCCCCTCCCTAGAGCTCCCTAAGGCCGAAGAAAAGATGGATGGATTGTATGAGGAGTGATATGAATGGAAAGCAAGTTGATAGTTAAATGATAGCGTGATGGGTGACAGGAGAGAGTAGAAGAAAAAGACATGTTGCGCCAACACCATCGCTTACCATCAGGTGAGATAGTGGTCAAACACGAGCCTATCAATAATTAAAAAAAAAACACCAAGGAATATGGAACAAAGGCAAAAAAAAAATGATATTATCAACAATGCCGTTATTGAAAAATATGATTTAGGTAAAAATTCAAAGCAAATTCTAATCAAAAACGCAATTTTCTTGTTGCTTGTCTATCAAGAAAATATGTTATTCATGGTTACAGATTTTCATGATTATCACCGATATTATTATTCAAGGAAACTGTCATATCTTTATAATTTTTCAGTAATGTATATTTTATGGAGCACTGGTGGTCTTGTTATAACTGCCGAGTTAACGAATCGTGGGTTCAAACTCAGGACCCTGGCCCATTTTAGTTAAAAAGCATCTACTATTTGGACATAAGCTTTCTTCAAGTGTAGCTACAACGACCAGTGCATTTCACTTGTATCGGAATCCTGCGACTTTCAATAGGCCATTGGTCTACCTTGTAAGAGACCTTCCAACGCAGCATCCTCCAGTACGCGTACTGGTTAATCAGTCAATGTTAACGGATATAAATCAAATTATGGGATAAAGGCCTCCTTCACCGAGTGAAGGAGGCTTTCATACCACAATTTTAAGCTTGGGGGCGGCTTTCAGCTTAACTGGATGTGGCTAAATTTCTGTGTTTTACATGGAACGACTGCCTATCAGACTTCCACAACCCAGTTACTGGGCAACATGACATTCCTTGGATAGACTGATGGTTAGATGTACATAACTTTATGTATAATGATTTTTTTAACATTGGTTGCAAATATAGACTGTGTTTGTTATTTTTGTAGAGCCACTACTAAGTACCTATTTTTTCCAGTTTTAGACGATTCATTTCTGAGACCATCACTTTGACTACTTTCAAAAGTGACGTTCACACAAATTGGCGACCACAAAAAGGTCATTCAAAGTCTCTAAACATAAAAATCCCTTCAACATTCAACGCGAAAACAAAGCTATTTGTCATATCGTTCTGTAAAAGAAACAAAAGCAGGTCACCAGTTACCGTAGCCTAGCGGCCGACGTCGCGGACAAAAGCTAGTTTTTGATAAATGTTACGTCCGGACTTCAATCTTTCATGTTCGACTGAGTACGATTAAAGGTTCCCAGGTGAATGATGTTTTTATGAAAAAGACAGTCCTTTTGAATTTTTTGTTCTCGTATTCGCTATTCGGAGCTCAGTTACCGTTTTTGTGCCAAGTGTTAAGTAGGTACTCCCGTTTGGATTGTCGACTGTACGTTACGTTTTGTCACAATTTCAGTAATGATTTTTAAACGTTCTTTTGTTTTCGCGTTTTTGAAAGAAGATGAGTTTCGTTAAAGCTTTTGGTAACATTGATAACGATGTTATTATTTCTGTATACACAGTTGAAACAAATTGATTACGATTTTTTAAATTTAAGTTTCACTAACAGATAAATTTGTCATAGCGGTCATTGACATTCTCATGAAAAATAAGACACAAAGCTTAAATCAAAAGCACGATACTTTACATTTTTTAGTAATGAAAAACCGTTTATTGTTTGTTTTTCAGGTACCTACACGGAGATATTAGGAAAAGGTCAGTGAACTTTATTTTAAATTTATCCGGCGCCTACATACTTTCGTCCACTAATTACCTACAGGTATGCTAACAAAATGATTGTTTTAAAATGTCTCTAATATTATATCTGGTGAATCATATAGGTACCTACTTTTTTGTCTATGGTACTTTTGACAGCTGGAACGTGAGTCGAGTCAATTTATCATGGTATTTTTTATTCAGTATTGTTTGACATTTCACCATGAAAAGATTAGTGAAATAGATTTTAGTTGATTAGATTAGCGTTTTTGTTTAGCTGAACACACCGTTTACAAATCGATTAGCTAGTGTTACGAAAATTGGAATTTTGTTAACAACGTTCCTCACACTTTCAAAAGAAACTTGATCTTCAGGACATTTGGTACCAACCTGACAACACCATTTGCAACACAGTACGCGAAATCATAATTATAAACAGTTAATGTCACACTTTGGACCATTGAGTTGGCTGCCTAGATCCTGTAATACCTTTCCCCAATTCCTTTGAAGCTATGTCAAGTTCAAAGTATATATGGATAAGCCGCATATAATTGAATAAACCAATATTACTCGCGTTATTCGCTAAATATCACTCAAAATGTTTGGAGTTATCGAAAACTAGAACAATAGAATATATTATGTTTACCGTAGAGCATACAATGGAGGTGTTCCTTGCTTGGGCGAAGCTCCACCGTGTCTCACGTAGAGGCGATCGCCAGCGGTGAGTTCGCGTGCCTGGCTGGTCCGGAGGGAGAAGGAAAGCAGTAATGCTGCCATAGGAGACACCTCGTACGTCAGGCATCACCTTTTGATACCCGGCCACTGTAGGTGCTAGTTTACGGGCTCTGAGCAATGGGTAGCTCACTGTCCAGCTGTCCAGTAAAGACCGAGCTCAAATTGTTGACGACGCGTAGTATTCCACAAGCGCCTCAAAGAGATGTCGGCCCAGCAAGGGCCACTGGAAATTTCTGAAAGGGAAGCCGTTGTCCTGGAATGCAACTGAAGGACACTAATACGATTTTAATTTTTTTGTTGAAGTAAGGGTTATATTTATATAGGTTTATTTATATGTTATATTTTATTTACCATCATCCGTGCGTCACTGCGGGGTGCCAGCTGAAAATCAGCGCTAGTTGTCTGACGCCCAGCAATTGGTGAGTTGGCGACCCTTTCGGTTCGGGCACGCTCAGCGCAACTATATTGTAATTCTGTACTTTTTCTTTTGTTTTTGTGTTGTTGCCTATTGTATTGCCTGCATCGAACAAATACTATTCTATTCTATTTTAGTTAGTAAAAGTCTGACACGCCCTCACAGAGAAATCATTAAAGAAACTTACGTGTCAAAAAAAAACTGTACCATATTTACCGCAATTACGGACAGCATTTGTAAGAAATAATCTTTAGAAATTAAATTGAAAGAATGTTTATTTAATATATGAAAGAAAATAACCCGAATACCCACTTTTTATTTATTTTTTAGTTTTGAAAATAAAATAAACTTCCAAATCGACGGGTAAAACTAAAACAGTTCTCTTCAATTTTACTATTTTCTGATAGTTAGTAATATCAAGCAGTTATTTAGTTTTATTTTCAGAATTATTATTGAAGAAATAACTATTATTTCTGCATTTTTGACACTTAAAAGACGATTTGCCAGGTCTTAGAATATGAATTTTTAATAAGTTACGACGACTATCAGAAAAGGTCAAAATTACAGATAAACTTTCTTTACTTTGCACCCGTTGAAATGTAACACTCATTAGATTTTTTTATACGTAAGCTTTAATTTAAGTACCTTACCTTTTGACTTACGTAATTAATGTACTCAGTTCTTAATTTCAAAAAGTATTAGGTACTCTCCCTAATATCATGTTACGTTATAATTATGGGAACAACCTCAAAACCACAAGAGGTAATTAGGGTCAATGACAAGGCAACATTTAATTAGGTATCCATGGCAAGACACACGATATGATGTAATAGATATCAGTTTATCCTATCTTACAGTTTCAAAATGTATAAATCCTAAATGCGATTTATAAATTTTATTTCAACTTGCTCAGCAGTGGTTTTTTTTTAAGTGAGAAATCATCTAATGACTTCCCTCAAAGATACCCCACTCCTATGTTCCTTCTTTGTCTTGCGTTCTAGGACCCCGGAGTTCCCTTTCTGACGACCCATGGCTCCAGTAGGCTGGGCCCCTACGGTTTTGCTGTTATCTCTTTGAGACGCGCTTGGAACACTACGCGTCATTTATGACTCGGGCTCGGACAGTTACTGGACGGCCAGACGGCAAGTTACCCATTGCTCGTAGTCCGCAAGCTCATACCTACGGTAGTGTTGGCCCAGTGGTTAAGGCAATTTCTTTTTTATGGTCAAGATATCAAGATTTATGAGACTAATAGTGTAAATCGTTATCTTTAGGTGGTTAGTGCTCTTGAACGGGTGCCGTCAGTTGAGACTGGTCATCTGTAAGTTAGCTGCCATTCAGTGGCTTATAACAATTTGTATTTCTTTTTTTTTCACAATAATATTTATCTATATTGTGATCACATAGTAAAAAGAATCATGAGTTTACATGTGGATGGATGGAAAGGGAGAGGGAGACCAAAGAAAAAATAGATTGATTGTGTGAGAAGTCATATGAAAGAAACGGGAGTTAGTGATAGTGTGATGAGTGACAGGACAGAATGGAAGAAAAACCGTGTTGCGCCGACGCCAAATAAAACGGGACAAGGTCAGGAAGATGATGATGATTGTGCTCATATAATATAAGCAATAAGAAATATATCGACATCCGCAACGAACAAGGTTGTAACATTAATTCAGTAATTTTTTTGAATACGCGTGCTACGTTTGAATTTTGTTTGAACTGTTTTCCGAGATACTGCCTTATACGATGAGGGTGTCGATATAACCGAGACTTTCGTAACTCATAATATGATAATATGATTTAACTCTTTAACCACCTACGACGAATATGTCCGAATAGTGTCCATGGAGTTTCTTGCACGTTCTTTTCCATAAAGATCTACACTTTGGCTTATAAAAAAGAAAGTTGTATTTAAGTCACATGCAAACAACGCGAGTCTATTTCAATCAACCGGTCCACCAAACTCAATGCAGCTACTGAGATATTTTAGATCGAAGTCATACCTCTCTGTTCGACCCTGGAATTGAACCATAGACCACATGCTCAGCAGCTCAGAAATAGTAAATAATCAACTAGTGCGAGTCGGACTCGCGCACGAAAGCTTCCGTACTGTCCATAGCAGAAAATGGTAAAAAAACCCTTATGTTTTGTGGGAGCCAAGCAACAAAAATACATCATCAGTGAAAATTTCAAATGGCTAGCTATCACAGTTCATGAGATACACCCTGGTGAAAGATAGACGGACAGTGGAATCTTAGTAATAGGGTCCCGTTTTTACTCTTTCGGTACGGAACCCTAATTAGTCATTAGTTACACAGCGATAAGACGTTATCTATCATCTGTATATGGTCACAATCTACACGTAGCATGCGATCGCAATATTATTACTGTCAGATATGATTGATGTATAATATTGTAAGAAGGATGGTTTTATGGTGTATGGAGGACACTGCTCACGCAAACATAATACAAAAACAATGTCAATGATAGTCCTCTGTATAGAGCATGCACGATAACAGAGGTAGTACATGTGCTCCTGGGGTCTCCGACATACGCATCCGAACCTTCCAGGCCTCAAGTCGGCTATTACAATAGTGTCAGAATGGTCTATCATTGATTTCATAATTGTTGATTTTGACAAGTTTGGTAATCTACTAATATAATGGTGTCATTATGACTTTTCAATGATCAACCACTGACACTCCATTGAAAGAAATGGCACAGAATGGTAATCTCGTAATAACGACAAATTAATGTCTGACTTATGCGGTGATCTGCTAAAATTTTGACAATTCCTTTGATCAATGGCCTACCATTAGAAGGTCACTGTGCAGTCATTACTTTTAATTCGTTGCAAGACAGCTCGATACCACAATTCTAATCCGAAACCACTGATCGATCAATGATCGGCCATTATGAATTAACAGATTACGGATTTTTAGCAAAATGACAATGGAATCGTGTTGGAATGACGAATTTATAAAAATAGCAGACTAGGGCCCCAGATTGGCGGAAAATCTGAAAAGCCTAATCTTCTTCTGAAAATAGCGAGCTGGTTGAAATGAAGACTGCACGGTACAAGTACAACTGTCTATCACGGAATAATGTTTTTTTTTTTATTGAAGTGAGAAATCATCTAATGATTTCTCTCTGGGGCAGAGCGCAAGGGCGTTTCAAACTTTTACTGACTACAATCACAGCTATACTTGCTTTGCATTCTAAGACCCTTTCAGAATTCAACCCATGGGCCCAAATAGAAAAAAAAAGGATTTTTTTCAGATGGGAAAATTATCTTATGACAAATCTCGCTCTTGGACGGAGTGGGAGATAGTGTTACACTTTTACTGACTAAAAACACACTCCTGTTCCTTCTTTGCCTTCGTCCCAGGGCCCCGGTGGAAGTCAGATCTAGATTAATAAATGATTTACGAAGCTTTCATTCCTTTTCATCTAGACTTACTGTTAAGACCGCTAACCTTTGAGAGGAAATTCTTACACCCTAGCTATCGCAGAAGACGTCCAGGGCAACTACCGGCCAACGAACAGGCCCAGGTAAACAGCGCGATGTATATCACGCGTGCTGCAAAGAGATATCAGCATGTGATGAGGCTCGCTACAGCCGATGTCTGCCAAAACTACAGCAATGATCGAAAGAGTCTGTGGTGACCTGAAATGCAAAGACCAACTGTAGGAACATATGTGGGTTTTAATTGGTAAGAGTCTGTCTCTCTCGCTTCAACCAGAGCGCGAGAAGGGTTTTGATAATTTCCCATACAAAAAAAAAATAGATGATCGCTTAATTTTGGTTACAACATACAGTGCTATGAATATATTATGAGTATTACCAAAAGCCTGTCTTACCGCTATAGGGCTGTTTCCATAGCATTGTAATAGTTAGCCAGAACTGCCGTTGTTGTTTTTTTTTTCTTTCTAAATACTGTACTGGCATCTACCCGTGGCTAAAGAGTTATGAGTATACATGTGGATGGATAGAGAGGGAAAGGGAGGCCAAAGAAAAGACGGATAATTTCTGTGAAGAGTGATATGAAATAAAAGGGAATTAGTGATAGCGTGAAGGGTGAAAAGAAAGGAAGAAAAAACATTTTGTTTCGACCCCAAATAAGACGGGGCATGGAATATGATGATACGTTTCCTTGAGATAATTTTTTACTTTCACGTGGACAAAGCCGTTTGCCAGAAGCTATAAAATAATAGTAATAACCAAAATCCAGGGTTTTTTTTTTTTTGTCCTCCATTTAAAACACCTTTTGATTTGCAATCAACTTTGTAATCATCATCATCATCATTTCAGCCGAAATACGTCCACTGCTGGATATAGGCCCTTCCCCAAGTGCTGCCACAATGAACGGTCCTGTGCGTCGTGCATCTATCGGACTCCCGCAACCGTTACCAAGTCATCGTTCCACCTTATAGGAGGCCTTCCAACGCTACGTCTTCCAGTAGGTGGTCGCCATTCCAGAGCCTTTCGGCCCCAGCGGCCATCCATTCTGCGAGCAATGTACCCTGCCCATTGCCACTTAAGTTTGGTGATTCTTCTTGCTATGTAATACTGTGTACTTTGTAATACTTTGGTCAAACAAATACAAAATATAAGTCACTAAAGTTCAATGTAGCTAACTCCTCCACAAAATAATTAAATTCCCAATCAACTAATGCGCGCCAACCATTAAAACAACGAAGCAACGGGTAAGACTGCGAGCTAAATAGCACCTCTCTATTCTATAAGCTAACCCACGATGCAGCATGAGATATAAGGCTGTCCACAGACAGTTATTTATCCACCGACTTTCCAACGAAACAGCATAGAACACGGAACTAGCGACTATACCCTATCCATACTTTTTTTTGTGGGAAATCACTAACACGTTCAATGGGAAACGAGGACTAGTATGCCTCGTACGTAGTCACGCACCACAAGGATGACTCCATGCGGTTCGTCTAAGGAAAACATAGTCTTCTCTTATTGATATGGGCTGATTTAAATATTCGCATAATGCTTCCTGGTGCATATTGTGATGTAAAATTGGTGAAGTTATATCTTAAGTGTCTGAACAACTGGATAATAATATTGAATCATTAAAACAGGTGCGATCTTGATAAAATAGACCTGAGAATTTCATTGTATTGAGTATTAACTACCTTAGCGAAATTTATCAAAAAGGTAAACTCGATACATTTGCTGCCAAATACCGCAAAAGTATTAGAACACGTTACATCAGCATTGTAATGGAAAATAGAGTAGTATTTTGTATCAAAAACTACTATTTAAACTTGTGGCAAGTTGTGTTTGTGTTTTATTGGCTAAATATTTTTGCAAAGCAATAAGAAAAAAAAGTTTCAGCTGTCAAAATTCTGACACTTGACAGCCTGCTCAATTTTTTTTAATAAAAACTAAACATGGCCTGTACGCTTAGTATTTATGGGTATTTTTGATGATTCCACTCTTAGCAGAGGCCCAGCACTATGTCCCAGTGCTCTGTGGCTTCAAGTTAATGCGCTAAACATTAGTTACGGCCACGGTTATTCCGACTGCAGGAAGAATGCGCTTGCAGTTGGCCGCAGGTCGTTATACCATACGTCAAAGTCTCTCTGTGTAAAAATACGGGGGAGCTATTTTTGTTGTAGGGACGGTGTAAGAGTTTGATGTCCAGGCCAATGGATATGGCATATACTGTGCAGACTTGTTTTTTTTTTTTTGGAATACAAATAATTGGCTGCTGCCAGTGGTTTCACCCGTGAAAAGTAGAAATTTATCCCATGGGAATATACTGTCGGGATAAAAAATATGTAGACCAGTGGTGGCCGAGTGGTAACGACCCCGAATTACGGAGTTGTAGGTCGCGGGTTCAAACCCAGTTAGGCGCATTGCTTTGTGTAATTTATTTCATCACCACTGCTCTCTAAACGGTGAAGGAAAACATCGTGAGGAAACCGGCATGTCCTAGAACCTAAAATTCGAAGACATGAGACATCCACCAACCCGCACTTGGCCCGCGTGGTGGATTACGGCCCATTCCCTCTCATAGAGAGGAGGCCTAAGTCCCAACAGTGGGAACATTATAAGGCCGCCTATGCCATAGCATAGGCGCATATAGTCTGCCAGGCTAAAATGGGATTGGGCGCGTCACATCAGCCGCATGCACTCTGACCGTCGCGCAAGAGTCTCCACAAAGTGTGTACCTGACGATAGACGACGTCGCTGAGGTCGACTTTGAAAGAGGTGGCGAAATTACCTAGGCGCCTACTGCAAGGGCTGGTTCGAGGTAGCTCAAGAAAAGAATGCCTGGAAGAAGTTGGGGGACGCCTTTGCCCGCAGTGGAAAAGCAGAGGCTAAATCACTACTTATTATAAAACAAAGTCGTCATGCTGTCTGTCTGTCCCTATGTATGCTTTTTTTTTGCACGCGCACGCGCAAGGAAACGGCCCTCACGCCCCAGCCGCCAGTCAACGTAGGCGCAGGCTTGTGGATGGCGACCAATGGGTAGCTCGCCGTCTGACCATCCGGTAACCGTCCGGACCGAGCCCAAGTCCTCGACTCAAGGAGATGTCAGCAAACCGTAGGGGCTCAGCAGGGTCAAAGCCTACTGGGGCCATGGGTTCGCTTCTGAAAGGAAAACCCGGCTCTGGAATGAAAGGCAACGAAGGAAAGGGTTTTAGTCAGTAAAAGTCTGAAGCAAAGGAGTAGGACATTGGATGATTACCCACCTAAAAAAAAAGAGTAACTTCAAAAGAAAGCATATTTGTATTGTCTAATGACAAAAAAGCTGTGAACGTTGTATATAAAGACATTCTATAGAATATTTAGTATTAGCATTGCACCTGTGCGAAGTCGGGGCGGGTCGCTAGTTAATCATCATCTTTCTACCCTTGTCCAGTGTTATTTGGGGTTTTTTTCTTCCGCCCTGCCGCTTCTGCCCTGACATTCGTCATACTATCACTAACTTCCTTTTCTTTCATATTACTCTTCACACAATCTATCCATCTTTTCTTAGGACTACTCTGGATTTTGATTATTACTATTATTTTATAGCTTCTGGCAAACGGCTTTGCTCACGTGAAAGTAAAAAAAGATTTCAAGGAAACGTATCATCATATTCCATGCCCCTTCTTACTTGGGGTCAAAACAAAATGTTTTTTTCTTCCTTTCTTTTCACCCGTCACGCTATCACTAATTCCCTTTTATTTCATATCACTCTTCACAGAATACATCCGTCTTTTCTTTGGTCTCCAAACATTCCTTTGCTTACATCTCAAGTCAAATTCACGAATCTAGTCCCAAGAAAAAGCAATCCCAATTTCACGAAAAATCCTTCTAAAATTAAACTCGCTTTTACAAAATTAGGTAACCTTGGTATAAAATTCAAATAACGGAGCTCGGGGAGGCTTTAAGTGATTCAATTCCAGTAATAGGAGGTTACTTGAGATACAGACTTATATCTTGAACACAGCTTCGCGTATGAGACCCCGTATCAGTGACATTATAGGCTATATTTCAAAATTGTTCTCAGAATGAGAGCTTGGAATAATGTTAATTTAATTCCAAACAAAATTTGTTCGAAGTTTAAATAATAATAATAATAATAATAATTTTATTGACACACACACAAGTTAGTAAGAAAATAAAGAAATGAACAATAGAATAAGACAGACAGTACACAAAAGAAGTGGCCGTGGGCCCCAAACTAGGCGTAGCCTGTATCTTGGTGGCCCAGGTGAAAGAAGTTAAGCAGTTAGTGTTATGCGACAGCACAATTTTGCAATGAAGAAAATAATCTCATTTGGGTCGGTAACTATAACAATTTTGAAATTAGAATTTAAATAACGATCTCTTCAATTATACTGATAAAATAGAGAAGTTATAATAATTTAGTACAAAGCAATATACATTTTGATACAAGTGCAGAAAGTTTGTCATTGCGAACGAGGCGGAATTCGCACGAGCCGTAGGCGAGTGTGTTATGGAGCCGAGGGCTGCAGTGACAAATTTGCACGTGTATCAAACGACTTTTTTCAATACACTTACGAAGAAATGAATAAACAGGGGTTGACCGGCGACTCGTCAGGGTCGACGTGCGCCCAGCTTGATACGATACATGTAATAACATTGTGGCGGGGGAGAGCACGCGCACTTATCTTCACTAGTGCGGAAAATAGTCTATTGCGTGCCTAAAAGCCGTGGAATAAGAGCAGTTTCGAGTAAGTGTATTGAAAAATATTTAAATCAGCATATCACTGTCACTACAACAGCATGCTATTGTATCAGAGTTTTACATATTTAGTTACTGTCATCATCATCATTGTAGCCAAAAGATGTCCACCTGGACATAGGGCTCCTTCAAGCTCCATCACATACTATATGAATTTTTGAGACAGGGTCTTAACCGTTTTAGTTAAAAAAATCTATGCGTATCGATCTTTAGGGTTTCTTGATTTCTTGTAGGGATCAAAGGGCTCAATGGGACCATTTAAAGATTTGAAGTATGATTACTCGAAATGACAGAAATCACTAAAAATCCCATTAATTTTGTACGGAAAAACAATACCCCTATTTGTAACTGTGATCAAAAGATTAGCCTTTTCTTTTTAGAGGTCAACTTTTCCAAAATCTATGAATGCGGTTCAGAATATCTTAAAAAGTTATAGATAGTCTCCTAGGACCGTTACCCTGTAATTGCGACGGTTAAGGTTAATAAACTTACGGGAACGTGTTATTCGAGGTTACACTTTTCCGAATTATGTAACACACTCGTTTTCTTCGAAAGTAAATATAGTTTGCCACCTCGTATCTTAATGATATATTTCCTCATATCAATGGGGAAATTCTGTAAGAGTTGGTCGAAATCTATAAAATCAGGTTTCAAAAGTTGACGGTTTTAAAACGTATTTAAGTAAAACTATCAAAAATTTTTACTCTAGTAAATAAATACTGTAAAATTTTAAAATTATTTTCTTCAACAACGAATGTACAAAGTTCCAAAGCTGTTAATCAGAAAGTCAAAGTCCATCACGCCCGTAGAAAATTTGTTTTATTAGAGCTCCGTACCTCAAAAAGAAAAAACGGAACCCTTATAGGATCACTGTGGTCCATTCGTCTGTCTGTCTAGACCTCAAAGAAACGCGTAAAGGCATCGAGTTGAAATTGGAACAGTGTACTCAAATCTGCCGTCCCTTGAAGCTGTGAAAAAATCAAACTTTTAAGTTAACGGAAAAAAAAGATACGGCCGTTTATGTCGCAAAAACGTACTTTTTAACACTTCCTGTTGATCCAGAATCTTGAAATTTGGCATAAATCGAGATCTTGTAGTATAAATATAGTAATAAAGGGTATACATAATTTGGCTACCAGTGGACATATATTAAGACAACTTCAATTCATAGTTTATGTATTGTTAAACCTGTTACAGCTATTACAGATTTATCTGAAAGTTGGGAGAAATTAGTTTTTTTTTTATATTGCTAGAGTCAAAATGGGGGTTGTAGCACAGCAAAATAAACAAACATTTATTTATTCATTTGGTTAATAATTTTCTTCGTCGTTTAAAATTAGAACAACGTCTAAAAACATTATGTAAGTGACTTCTAAGTATTAGCATAGTTATTCATCAAGAAGTATCATTCAACATCAACATTTTTAGTATTTTATTTACATATTTTTATTTTTGTATTGGTACAAAATAAATAGTTCTTACCTGCTGTGGATAAACCCATTCTTGTATCACCGATCATGGATTTCAGCAATCCATAGGCAGGCTGGGGTCGTTGGGAAAAGCGAGTGCAGAGTTTATTATGAAAGCGAATAGTAATAATAGCAAATAGCCACAAACTTAAGTTAATAGTCGCAATTCAAATGCTACGCGGCAAAATGTGACACTTTTTGCGCCACTTTTGGCCCATTTGGGTAGGCTAAGGTCTTAAGACCATACAGCCACTGAACTTCACTCAAGAAATCCCGCCAAAAACACCCAAATATTTCCTTTTTTTTTCAATGGACCAAATGCATATTATTGATATAATAAATGATGTTAAAAAAAATATGTTCTGGTCGATTATTAAAATAAAACTTCTATGCAATCTTTATTTTTATTGTTCCGCCTAAAAGACTTTATATCCATGGTCAAGTAATAATTGACAAAAAAACTTCAAAATGGTTGCAGCAACCAAGGAAACACTGAATAAATGAATATAATTATTGTTTAATATTATTTTTCCGAACTTTAACTGACGTGATATTATTTAAATAATTATTTCTAGTAATTATTAAGATTTTTTGTGTAAATAATAATCTTGTCCACGGCATTGAAAACCTCTGGCCGTAGCTGGACCAATCCCTTTGAAATCTGTAAATTTGTAGTTATGTCACAAAAAATAAAAAATTTAACGATACTAAAAATCTTCTTAACCCCAATTCAAGAATCGAACTGTCTTCATAGGTAAGTTTGTGCGGAGCCCTCAGTGCACGAGTTCGACTCGCAGTTGCGCTGTTTTTGTTTTTGTTAGTTTAGTTTACATTAAATATTTGTAGGTATTATATTTTCTATTTTCAACCGACTTCAAAAAGGAGGTTCTATTTTCGGCTGAATATATGTTTATTGTATATTTATTAGTAAACTCTTTAGATACAATTTTTTCATTCAAAAACATTCTCTATGATAAAAAAGAACTAGCGGCTAAAAAGTTTATCGAAACATTTTAGTTATTTGGCGAAAACGGTAAAAATATTGAGAGTGAATACTCTGTGCCCTAATTTACTATTGGCAGGTAAATGACACTAAAAAAAAACAGTATGTGACATTAAGCACAACTTTCAAACATGACATGTTTTATTGTCAGTTTTCGGAAGCAATATTTTAGTTCTTGTAAAATGAGTGAAAAACCAATTTCAGAGAAAGAGTTATTGGTTGCAATCAAAGATCTTTTAAAGAAAAATGGATATTTGAACAAAATAAATGCAGAGGTATGTAATAATTAAATATTTTTAGCCAGTGACTGTGTTGGTCAGTGATCACCTCGGCGGCTACGGTAGCGTACGGTAAAAATTGTTGCCTGACTTTAATGTTTTTTTAAACTGCATGTATGTGGACGTAACCACGATTGCTTCGTGGTTACATACATGCAAGCTCACATACACAAGACTCCCAGACCCGAAACAACTATCTATAGGCCATACAAATATTTGTTCCGAGCGGGGATCTAACCTGCGACCCACAGCGTAGCAGTCAATGTCTCTATCACTGCGCGAACTGTATCATTAAATATTTCCTTTTACGCATAAAATAAACACATTACAAAAAACGCTTCGCTTTCGATCGCAGAACTATTTGTTACCAGGAATCGTGGTTGCTGTATAATGTGGTTAACATAATAATACGCACCATTTAAAGTGCTTGGCTGAATTAAAACAAAATGTTTAAATGCAAATTAAACGCTGATCATTTTTATTTAATTTGTGCGCTGATCCGGAACACATTACGTGTGTTTCGTGAATTTCTCGGGATCTGTTCTCGGCATTTCGTTGTTGAATTGGTTATTTAAATAGGTAACTGAATTAAATTTGCATAGACCAGGATGCTATTGCAATTGAAATTATAGAAATAAAACCAGACAGACCAACTTCCAAAATTGAAGTTATTTTGCAATATTAATCCTTATATTGTACGTATGCTTTAATGTCTGAGGAGGTCCCTGATTTTCCGCAACTCCTTATCACTACACAGTATAAAAAACAAAGTCACTTCCCCCTGTCTGTCCCTATGTATGCTTAGATCTCTAAAACTACGCAACGGATTTAGATGCGTTTTTTTTAAATATATATAGTAATTCAAGAGGAAGGTTTATATGTATAATACATGCATAATATAGTAGAGGAACATTGAATATAAACACATTTTTTTGCACTTACATTGCTAACGCTGGCTAAACCCTACGAGATAGATCAAAATAATGTACTACAGTATTGTACGCCTTCAAAAACTCTACAAAAAAGTCCGTGATGGTATGTCTATGTCTTGGAGAACGCACAAGAAGTTTATTTTTATCCTTTATTTTTTAATGAGAAATGATGGCTTATTTACGAAGCGATTTTAAACAATATAGCATTAATTCTTATCCGATTAAGTACCTTAAATACATTGTGCATTTAATATAGATCAATAATTATGGTCTTTTACAGTATGTAATTGAAATGAATTTTTTCGAAGATATTACAGATTTAAAATGCTGGGACATAGCGGTTGCGGTGGTACAGCAATGCGGAGGAGTTTTTCGATGTCATACTTTAGATTGATTTTATTTCATAAGGGTTTTTTTTTTATTTGGTCTACATAATTATATGTATAAAGGAAATTAACTTATTTATATATTTAAAGGAGAAACTGACTGACTGACATATATCAATGCATAGCCGAAACTACTAGGGGAAGGAGCGTGAAATTATGCACAAAGCTACACTAAGAGAGGATTTTCCAAAATTCACTTCCTAAAGGGTATGAAATGGGGTCCAAAGTTTGTATGGAGATACATACTTTAACGCGGGCGAGAGGAGAAGCTAATGGTATAATAAAATTCATAATCAAAACTGGAATTTGAAAAAAAAGTGATCAATCTTGAAGTAATAAACGAGTACCTATTTAAACCATACTAATATTGTAAAAGCGAAAGTTTGTGTAAATTTTTATTACTTTTTCACGCGTTCTTCTTCTCTGCTGTTGAACAGCTTTAGAAAGAAGAAGAACGGATTTGAATGGCACGGGTAGACCTTGTGCTGGATGTACTATCATACGAGATTTTTATTCCAAGTGTAGGTATATGTTCCCTTGGGGCAACTCGCAACTTTAACGCGAAGCTGCTGGCAGCAACATATATAAAATATAGTTTTCCAAATCGGAGATACGAGACAAATAAGCAAATAATAATAAAAACAACATCATCATCATTTCAAAAGTAAGACGTCAACTGCTGGACATAGGCCTCCCCCAAGTGTCGCCACAATGAATGGTCCTGTGCGTCTCGCATCCGTTGAACTCCCGCATCCGCTATCAAGTTATCGGTCCACCTTGTAGGAGGCCTTAATAATAAAATGATTTCATTAAAATAATATATATAATACACATTATATTTTTTTTATATAATTTAAATACCTTGGTGTTCTTTTATCTGTTTTTGTTCTTTTCATTTTTAAGTGTTTGTGTATACATAAATAAATAAATATGAGGCATCTAAAATTAAACATCGTAACCTTCACAGGTTCGAGCCAAAGTAACCGGTCTACTCCAAGACCGTCAAACCTCAGGGGTTGTTTCGACACCACCTACTCCTGCGGAAGAAGTGTTGCTTGTCAACGAACTGGTGAGGGAATACCTGGAATGGAACGGGTATTTGTACACTGCATCTGTCATGATGTCTGAGGCTGCTATGCCGAAGGAGAAGAGAACGAGGTAGAATATTTAACCTCATAAAAATATTTTAAGTGCAGAAAAAATTCTTCACAGCCTGATTCCAAAGACTCAAGAAGAACTCAAAATATTTGAGAAGAAAAAGTTTTTTTTTTAATGATATCATCAATATTTCCTACCGGTTTGAATGGAAGGAGTGTCAGACTTTAACTGACTAAAATACAACCGTGATTCTTGTTGCGGTATCTCTTTCGAATAATCCCGCATAATCTCCACGCTTGGCAGATGAATCGATGAAAAAGTATGGTGTAAGTATGGTGGAACTCTTGAAGATTGAATAACTTCCTTTAAGAAATGACTGTCAATCGATATGACAGGTTCATTAAAGTAGGGCCTTGATACAAGCATCAAAAATAAAAAATAAACACCCGCGAGTGGAGAGGAAATGATTCACTTGTAGCAACATCTATGGCGTCACATAAGAACTAATCCTACATCGCGCAATTAAAGTTCTCCGAGCGATTTGAACATATAGAACAGCTCGAAATCATCTATCGGGCAGTTGCCCAACAGACATAACACCCGTCTTGTTGGAGGATCCTCCCTTTTTAACGGAAGTGTGCGGGACTTTACGCACTGTTCCACCTACCTTCAAATACTCTTTGGTGTCATAACGTCAGCCTAATTGTATCATAGCATAGCATAGCATAACTTAATCAATCTTCTAATGTTCCCACAGAGGCCATCGCTCTAGTAGACAGTATGGGCCGTAATTTACCATACGGTCCCGGTGTGGATGTCACATGTCTTCAAATTTTTGGTTCTAAGAAAAGCCGGTTTCCTCACAATAATGTCCTTGATCGTTTTGAGAGCAGTGGTGATGAAATAAATTACGCAAAGTAATACGCCTGGCTGGGTTTGAACTCGCGGCTTACAAGTCCTAAGTCGGGCTATTACCATTGGGCCACCACTACTCGAATATCAAAATCGTATTATTGTGTAAAAATCTTCTTTTCCATTCTAAGGTCGGATCTCTGTACCGAGGTAGGAGTGAGAGATGATGAGAAATCTTCAGCCCTACCTCTGCTATCTAACATAGTTGCTGCTTACACTGAGAGGATTAAAAGGAAGATCAATAAGAGCAAAAGAGATGCATGTTGATACTCAGAATAAATTTTTAGTTAAATATTGGCTTTCATTTTAGCATAGTTTTATACTTGGGCACAGTTTATTGAATACTGGCGTACAAAGAGGGAAAACCAAATGTGACCCCCCGTAATATCCGGACCAAGCTCAAGTTGTCGACGGCGCGTAGTGTTTCATGCGCGCCTCAAGAAGATGTCAGCGAAACCGTAGGGGCCCAGTAGGGTCAAAGCCTACTGGGTCCACGAGTAGTGTGAAAGCGAAGCCCGGGGCCCCGGGATGAAGGCAAAGAGGGAACAGGAGTGGGTTTTTGGTCAGTAAAGAGACACTATCTCTAGCTCCACCCAAGAGTGGGATTTGTCATTAGATGATTTTCTCACCTAATAAAAAACGTAATTAAAGCAACTGTAGGAGAATTTCCATAAAGTTTTTACCAGACATAAGTGCATCGAAAGCTACAAATATATACCTAATCTCCATTTTCTAGTAGGTACTAGTTGATCTGAAACTATTCTCAAATACACTTACTCGAAATCCCTCTCTTCTCCGTACCGCTTTTAGGCACGCAATATACTGTTTTTCGCACTAGTGCGGAAAAGTACGCAAACTTTCCCCCGCCACAATTTATTGCATTTACCGTATCAGGCTGGGCATAAAGTAACTCCAACTAGTCGCACGTCAACCCCCATTCATTTATGTTTTCGTAAATGTTTTGAAAACCGTCGTTTGATACACGTGGAAATTTGTCACTGCTGCACTCGGCTCCATAAAAACCTCGCCTACGGCTCGGGCGAAATCCAACTCGGTTTCAATGACAAAATTTCTCCATTTGTATCAAAGTGTACTATTTAACTACGTCACAAGTACAAGACTCCGTAGTCAACAAATATTATTTTAACTAAATCAGCTTCAGAACACCCAGGATGAAGGTAGTTTGAACTGAAGTTAGACATCAGCTGTTACAGGCTACAGCGTAGCCTAATTTATTATGCTGGAAAGGCTACAAGAAATCTTGGAGAATCTTTATTACGTGCAGACTTGCGCAACACAATGAAATATGTAGTTAGTTTGTTGAAGCGTTGTCTTTTAACACTGGTTCTTCTGTGAGTTAGTTCTTGGAGTATTTTTTAGGCTGTGGCTCTCTATGATTTATGAAGTAATGGTTTAAAAGTGGAAGTTGGGAGGCTGTTTATTAAAATTATTCGCAAATTGATTCTTACTATAATTGGTGTAGTTTTGTATCCCAAATGTCTACGCAACTGGACTATACGTAGTATCATATAAACAAACGCGATCTCGGTAAAATGGAGCTGAGAATTTTATTGTAGTATTGACTACTTCAGCAGAATTTGCCAAGAAAGCTGACTCAATACATTTGCTGCCAAATACTACCAAAACATTAGAATCATCATCATACATCCGTATTCTAATACCATTTATACGAAAGACATTATTGATAAAAACTTATCACGCAAAAAAACATGGACGAAAGACTAAGCGATACGGGCGATGGATCCCTTCCATAAGGGGTAATTAAAAAAAAAGCGGGCAAGTGTGAGTCGGACTTGCACACTGAGGGTTCCGTACAAACTTGAAAACAGTTCAATTCCCGAATTGAGTTACAAAGATTTTTCCGAAACGAAAAAAAGTTTTTTTTTGACCTAACAACAAATTTACAGTTTTTAGTTTTTTCCCTATACTTGTGCTATAAGACCCTGTTTCATGCCACATTTCAGGATTCTAGGTCAACGGAAAGTACCCTATGATTTTTGATTCCCTTGAGAGTATCGAAATATACATTTTTTTTTCGTTAACTCAGAAGTTTAATTTTTG
Organism: Mythimna pallens; assembly: GCA_961205895.1. Classification (NCBI taxonomy): domain Eukaryota; kingdom Metazoa; phylum Arthropoda; class Insecta; order Lepidoptera; family Noctuidae; genus Mythimna; species Mythimna pallens. The sequence goes on along the minus strand of OY540828.1, from coordinate 21,468,150 downwards.
CACAGCTTCAAGGGACCGCAGACCTGCGTATATATTTGTAATTTCAACTCGATACCTCCACGCGTTCCCAAGATAAAGGGTCTAGACAGACAGACAAACGGACAACAAACTCCGTGATCCTATAAGGGTTCCGTTTTTCCTTTTGAGGTACCGAAGCTTAAAAAAAGAAGAAACATTGCTTCTTCAAAGAATACGTGTGCAGAATCGGTGCATAAAGTTAGCTTAGAAATTAATGGTCGTGGTGGCAGTGAAGATATGATTATGTGGTGGGAAAGTTTTGAGTCTAAGGCCCTGAAATAGGACACCAACGACGCGATGCTAAAAAATGTATGGATGGTTTCCCAAATAATCCGCCTCCAGATGAAGTGTCCGTCACCGGAACCGGAACTGTATACATTGTGTTAGTAGCACGACTGGTTGCACCGCCACTAGCATCCTGGTAATGTTTTTATTTTTATTGACCTTTACACACCTGTGTTTCTTCAGTTGACCTTTGTGTTTCAAGGATCTAAGTACGGTATAGGCCTAAATGTAGATAGTTGTTACGGTAAAGGGAGACCAGTGGCAACGACATAATCAAATTGGGTGAAAGATGGTACGAGTACCTATGTCTAGAATAGAGCAAGATCACCTATTTACACTATCCAATTCCGAAACGTGATGGGCCCCTACAGTTGCTGACATCTCCTTGAGGCGCGTGTGATACAGTACGCGCCGTCAACGACTTAGGCTCGGTCCGGACGGTTACCGGACGGTCGGACAGCGAACTACCCATTGCTCACCGTCCGCAAGCCTGTGACTGAGCCGCCTACTGTGACCGGAAATCGGGATCAGAACCGCGGGGCGGCTGGGGCGTGAGGACCGTTGTCTCACGCGATCGGCTGCCTCCTTTGCTAGCATTACTGCTTCGCAGAAGGAGGCGACTGCCTGCCACTCCTCCTCGCTCCGGACCATGGCCTGTACCAAGGCCCAGCGTGAGAGATCACCGCCGCCGATCGCCCCCACGAGGACACGGCGTTGCTCTTCCCAAGCGGGGCACCTCCAACGTGTGCTCCACCGTGTCCTCTGGCCGGTCCACGCAATGGTGACACCCGGGCGTTTCTTCCGCATGGATCCGGTGCAGGAACCTTCCGAACTTACCATGTCCGGTGAGGACCTGCGTCATGCGGAAGGTATGGACGCCGTGTTGCCTTTCCAGCCACTCCCCAAAGTGGGGACTTATCGCCATAATTGTGGCGTAAAATTTACGTTAAAACAATAACATTCAAGAAAACCTTTTTAGTTGTAGTTTTATTTAAATTGTAAGTGACAGTGCTGTTGGTGTTCTTATTATAAATAAATAAATAAAGCAATAGCATACCGAATGTTAATAAATTATCAAACAATATTTTACGGCATAATTATAATAATAATATTAGGTACCTATATATTTTTTTATGTGTGGTTTTTCTCGTCTCAAAGTCGAAAATTATTTCACGGCTACTTTTATATCCAGGCCATGACCTACTTGCGTATGTGGTACACAAGTAGCTCATTCATTTAAGTAAAAATTCAGCCAAGAAAACAGTTCAATCGTTGCAATGCGATATTGACTCGCATCCAAACATCTAAAGATGCACATCATCATCATCATCATCATCATCATTTCAGCTGAAAGTCGTCCACTGTTGGACATATGTCTCCCCCAAGCGTCGCCACAACGACCGATCCTGTGCTTTTTGCATCCACCGCACTTCCGCGACCCTCACAAGGTCGTCGGTCCACCTTGTGGGAGGCCTTCCAACGCTGCGTCTTCCGGTGCGCGGTCGCCACTCTAGAACCTTTCGGTCCCATCGGACCATCCGTTCTACGAGCAATGTGCCCTGCCTACTGCCACTTTAGTTTGGCGATTCTTCGGGCTATTTCGGCGACCTTAGTTCTAAAGATACACACAAAAAATAAACTTACCAGGGGTCTTGACCACTTGGGGAATTTCTGGAAGAATGCAAAGACCAACAGAAAGACACAGGTGGGTTAGTCAGTGAAACTCTTTCAATCTACTCGAGCGAGAAAAGTCATTAGATGATATCCTAACTCAAAAAAACAACTCAGTTTTACCCATGGGCAACAACTTTAGAACGCCATCTGCTAAGATACTTACATACTCCTTTTACTTTATTTACTATCATAAATCTGGTCGTACAGAGTTTTACATTATATGTACCTACTAGCGACCCGCTCCGGCTTCGCAAGGGAGCAAAGCTGATACTAAATATACTACAGAATCAGACGAAATGTCTCTGCATTTTAATTCTATAATATCTCTGAAAATATTCATTTAAATTATATGCTGTAAAGGGTCATATTGATCTATATTAAATGCACAATTTATTTAAGGTACTTGATTGGATAAAGATTAATGCTGTATTGCTTAAAATCGCTTCGGAAATAAGCTATCATTTCTCGTAAAAAGTAAAAGATAAAAAACGGTTATTGTGGGTTATCCCTAAGAGATAAACATATACCGTCGCAAACTTTTTGTAGACCTTTTTAAGGTGTACAATATTGTAGTACATTATTTTAATCTATCCCGTAGGGTTCAGCCAGCGTTTGCAATTCAAGCACTAAAAATATGTTTATTTACGACATCACATTAGAAACCTCTCAAATTATCAGTGTTTCTCTATTACATTAAACATGTATTATACTTACAAATCTTCCTCTTAAATCACTCTATCCATTAAAAAAAACACATCAAAATCCGTTGCGAAGTTTTAAAGATCTGATTATACACAGGGACAGACAGCGGGAAGCGACTTTGTTTTGTAATATGTAGGGACATATTACCGGCAATCTGTATAATTCAGGTAATTTATACAATACCTAGGCAATGTATAGAATACCTGGGGCGTCCAGGCAATGTATAAAATATTATGAATATTATTGTCCAATACATATTGTTTTAGTACTTTATCAAATAAACAAAAACTGGAAGGCTCAAAAAAATACATACTTTATCTAGGTAATGTATACAATTCCTAGGGATTGTATAGAGTAACTGCTGGTCTACCAGCAATGTGTAAAATAAATAGATTTTGGTCAATATTTATCAATATTAACCGACCGACCTATAAAAAATGACGGACAAAAACATTTTCTATAACTTAAAATCAATGTGTGTAAAATACGAGAGCAGAGCCGTAAAGAGCGGAGCCGGAGAGGTGACATAATTTAAGGGCACCCGACATGGATAGACTAGGTTAGAAGTGGTTATTTTTTTTATAACCACCCCGGAAATAGGAACATTACTTTAAACCCCGCAGACAGAAATAAGACCTAAGTACTTATACATAATAAAATTAACGTGAAATAAAAAAAAAACTTCTGGCTATAAGTAACAATGTAATTTGGCAAGAGCTCCGCTCCCACTTTAGTCTTCTAACCTAACTTGTCCGCGGCGGGGTGCCCGAAAATTACGTCACCTCTCCGGCTCCGCTCTTTACGGCTCTGCTCTCGTATTTTACACACATTGATTTTAAGTTATAGAAAATGTTTTTGTCCGTCATTTTTTATAGGTCGGTCGGTTAATATTGATAAATATTGACCAAAATCTATTTATTTTACACATTGCTGGTAGACCAGCAGTTACTCTATACAATCCCTAGGAATTGTATACATTACCTAGATAAAAGTATGTATTTTTTTGAGCCTTAGCTGATTATTAGATTTTTTTAGCCTGAAAGGCAAGCCCATATAAAATGTATGAAAACTACAAGAAATATTCCGATGGCAGCGTTTTGTTGTTGTGGCCGGTAGCTCGTGTGCGGCGACCCTAAGGCTCGGCGCAAACGGGCTTCTGACCACAGGCACAGGTGGCTGTTCCTCGCAACCGCCACATTTGTAACAGTGTAAGCAGCGAGCGACAGCCACTGATGTTCGGAAGCCGTCACATTTTAAACCCGCTCCCTGCTTTGCAGTCTTACGATGGATGATATGAATATAATAAACATACATTGAGGCATCATGCTCCATGGTGACTCGTGCGATACGTCTAATGGTTAACTTCACGGAGAGTGGAGCTGTGGAACAGTGGCAGATGTCGGCGTTTTGTGTGTCCCGTAGCGACCACAAGTCATGGACACTGCTGTATCGAGTGACCACAACTGGTTATACGTGTGCGACGCGTCTATACAAAATATATGAAAAAGTGTTTTATATCGCTGTTGCTGGCCACCAGTGGCTATTGTCGGTGGCCCGTTCGTGCCGAGCCTTACACTAACCCCCGGCGTGAAATAGAATAGCTAAATCTATAATAGCGGATTTTCAATAACAAAACTTGCTTAACAAATTCCTGAGACAATAAGGTTATTTCAAATAAAATGTTGGTTTCGTTCAGTAACTTTGCTAATCCGTGGGTGTCATGTAAAGCGTTTCAGTATATCTATGTCTGGTGTGGGCGGGAGCATGGAGTTATTTTTAGTTTGTTGTTTTAATCTATTTCGATTCAGAGTGTAAATCAAGATTTACGATGTAAGACTACGTCAGTACACTCGACTTTTGTTCTGTAATATGGGCTTACTGAAAGTACACGTATCACACTAACATTATAAAGGTGATAGTTTGTATCTGTGCGTGTATATGTACTTCTTCTCACTTAAACAGCTGAACGAATTTGGATAAGATTTTACACGCAGGTAGAATAAGTTCAGGAATAGGACATAAAATTTTATTTAACATTGAAGTATGGTGCTTTGGGACAATTTTCAACTTTTACACTGCCGAAGCCACTGATAGAAGATTTTTTCTTCATGTCGTAAACATCGAGCATGGTTTCAAAGCTTGTTACTTCATCTAGCGCAATCCAACGCGATATTTGACGAAGAGGCAACGCGAAAAAAGAGAGATAACGCCTTAAAACTCTGTTTGAATTCATTCGCTAATCCCGTGATTTACTCGAATATCTCAAAAAACTTGTTCCAGGAAATATGTGTCTTTATTAAACCCTTAAAAGTTTTTCAAAAAAAAATGTTGTCATTCAGAATGATTAAATTTGCAAGGCTTCTTTTTTTATAAAGGTTCATGCAAAATAGCAGATTTTCAGAGGTCTTTACTGGATTAGTTTTACAAAAATTCACAAATTGATTTCAATAGAAGCCTAGATAATTCACAAGATACTGTGTTTCCAAAATATCGAATGAAAAATGTGAAACAACGTCATAATCGCGTAAGACCGGATGTATGAAAAACAGTGAAAATGTATGTCGAGTTGCATCCCCTTAAATCAAGATCCTCGATCCCTACAAATTCAAAAATATGGCATGGATAATCTCTGGAGCTATGATACTAACGATGGCAGGAGGATTACGACTTCGTCCTACCCACACGGCTTTAATGCACACCGAGCCCACTCTTGTTGCGCCGTAGTGCTCGTTGCTGCATACAGAGGGACATGCATTGAAGTATTCCACCAATACGCTGGCTACACGACCCCTTAGATACACAATGATGCCGATTCTCTTATGCACTAACTAAAATTATTTTAAACAATCGGTCTCTCTTACAACAGTTACTTGCGAACAATATTAATTTATCAAATCCTGTTTCAGATAAAATCATCCCTATCATTAACATGGTTAGGTTCGCTCTGAAAAACCGACCCAAAACCTAACTGTATTTTTTTTTTACTGTTATATTTGTATACCAACAGAGTGATATTCGCATTAGCGAAAAAGTCTTTAAATAAAGATTAAAAAAAAATGGTAACTTATTACAAAAGAAAGCAAGACCTGTCAAATTAGTCAGAATTTCATTTGCCATACAATTTTAAACGTGATTTTAGAACGTGTGGATTAACAGTTAGGTAAGAATACAAATAATGCATCACGTAAACTAATTGGACGCAAGTAAAATTATTGCTATCTCTTTCTAGGTTTAACGATTATTAAAAGAAAGCGATTGAACAAGAGAATCGGCGCCAATACCTAATAATGGAGAGTCGCTGCCCGTCTCCTAGCACCATCCCGAAGACTGGTCATCTCCGGCGTTTTCTGTCCAAGCATCCCATCACAGCCCTTATATAATAGGTTATGTACCTAGTAGTACCTAGAGCTTTGGAGATTATTATAACGAAGACTATCTCCGTAACAACAATAGTGTAGTATTCAAATTAATACATGACGATGATGCCTCGACTTTGTTATTATAGCCTGTGTGTTTTCCTGCTGCGGTCTTACCGTCTAACTATAATTGAGGTGTCTTCAAGGCTAGAGAAATTAGACTCTTAATAAACTAGTGCGCCACACCATCAGTGATTGCATCACTGCTTACCAGCATATGGGATAGCGGTCAAGCACTGGTTTATATCAATTATATATATATAGCTAGCCTGTATTGTCCCACAGCTGAGCAAAAACCTCCCGCCATTCCTTCCAACGATCACGGTTCCTCGCTTTCTGATTCCGATTCTTAAGAAAACCATTCATGTCGTCGCGCCATCTCCTTCGTGGTATGCCGCAGCCCCGCTTCGCTGTGTCCGGGCACCATCCTTTGTTTTACGGACCCACAGCTCATTAGACATGCGGCAGACATGTCCTGCCCAGTCTCATTTAAGTTGGGCAGCCTTTTGATTCATTAATGATTTGCGTTATGGAGAGCGACTTCGATAGATATTAATTCTACTATCTTCCCCTGTGAAATCGAATTTTATAACTTCTTCAATTAGTGTCGTCATGATAATGACGTAACCTATTTACTAGGTTATTGAAAAGCAGTAAACATCATTTTCAAATCCGTGTGTATAAGGATTTATAATCATTGTCATCATTAATTTTTACAAATTGTCTTAAATAATATTTTGAACTCGAAATTCATTACCTGTCATAATAAATAACCTGTTCCGATTCACATACTTTGTAAAAAAAAAGTAAAGGCTTCGCAAAGATTGGCCGCCTAGGGCCATAACGGTTAAAGCCGCCCCTGTGAACTGACCATTCACCTGTAACAAGCAATAAAATTTAGAACACTACGTTGTAAAACCGTTCTGAACCTACTAAACAAACCTAGGTACTTAATATCCACTTTAACACTAAACTAACTAAATATTCGATATACAGTCAATTAGTTAAGCACTAAGACTAGTCTAATTATCTCGCGTGTGATTGGACATCTACCACAATTGCTGTAATTACTAGACAGTGCTCTGTGGTTATGGTCTAAGCTGAGGTAATCTGATAAAGGAACATGCACGCATGGGATACGGCTGGGCGCAATTACCGGACCGGCTTTGTTTCGGCCGGCCGGCGCCAGACAAGTTATCATGATCTAACATCGTTAAAGGTGATATCAGGCGCTTATTGATAACTTAGCTGTCCTCGCGTCTTAGTTTACTGTTTCGCTCTTATGGGTTGTACCGTGATGGTATGTAGCTTATTAGTTTCTGCCTGCGACTTGTCTGCGTAAATGCCTGTTATTACTTATGCAAAGTCGAAGTGGAAGTCTGATAAAAAGTAACTTATGTATTTTTTAGGATTCTAGCTTACTCCGTACTAAATTTCATCACAATTGGTTCAGTAGCTTAAACGTGAAAGCGTAAAGCGTTGCGAAGGCTACAGTAACTCTTGCGAACAATCGACAGTCCTGGCAGGTGTCGGTCTTAACCGGCCCCTTCAATTTCACTGAAATCTTTTTGAGGCGCACCCGGGTGTTGTCCTTACCGTACGGCTATAGGTAACTCGACGTCCGCAAAACTGCACCTACGGTGACCGGAACTCGTCCTGGGTGTTTTTTTTTTATGGGAAATCATCTAATGACATTTCCCACCTTTGGGCGGAGCGCGAAGCAGCTTCAGACCTTCGTTCCAGGGCCCCGGGGTTCTCTTTCGCACAACCCATGGCCCCAGTAGGCTTCTACCCTGCTAGGCCCCTACGGTTTTGCTGACATCTCCTTGAGGCGCGACTGGAACACTACGCACCGTCAACGACTTGGGCTCGGTCCGGACGGTTACCGGACGGTCGGTTGGCCAGCTAACAAACTCGCCAACCGACCGAAACTAACAACTTTACCAAGGGTATCTACAAATTCATAGCACCCTTATTAATGAAGTTTCCAAATGCACAAGTTAATAGGAAATCTAGTTCAATGAAACCACCACTGGACCATACTGTAATCGCACCTATACCTACATGCACATAGATACGTGTATACATATACTAGCGACCCGCCCCGGCTTCGCACGGGTGCAATGTGATACCACCGCAACCGCTATGTCCCTGCATTTTAAATCTGTAATATCTTCGAAAATATTTATTTAAATTATAAACTGTAAAGGGCCATATTGATCTATATTAAAGGCACAATGTATTTAACGTACTTAATTGGATAACAATTAATGCTATATTGCCTAAAATAGCTTCGTAAATAAGCCATTATTTCTTGAAAAAAGTAAAGGATAAAAAATGGTTATTGTGAGTTATCCCTAAATACTATCAGGACTTTTTGGTAAACCCTTTTTTAGGTGTACAATACTGTAGTACATTGTTTTAATGTATCTCGTAGGGTTCAGCCAGCGTTTGCAATGTAAGCGCAAAAAAATGAGTTTATTTACGACATCAAATTAGAAACCTCTAAAATTATCAGTGTTCCTCTACTATATTGTGCATGTATTATACATATAAACCTTCCTCTTGAATCTATCTATTAAAAAACCGCATCAAAGTTCGTTGCGGAGTTTTAGAGATCTAAGCATACATAGGGACAGACAACGGTTTGTTTTATACCATGTAGTGATGGAGATATGTCATCGTACATCAATTGCCAACATCAATACAGAAGCATCATGTATGTTAACCATCTGAACATTATATTCCCCTGTCTGTACCACAGGCGGTAACCCCCAATTCATATAGCTTGTCAAGCTATGCGTTAACCCCATAGCTAGGGTGCAGCCCTAAGAAAAAGGGCATATCTGGATAACACAAAATAGAGAATAAATCTTAAGAGAGCCCTTCTCGACTAATCCCTACCCGTCTATCGATAACCTGAGCATGGTTTAAAAAAAGTTTGTTTGTCCAATGCAACTTTTGATAAAAAGGCAATGCGAAAAAAGACACCATCTGAGCGCCCTAAAGGCATTCGGTAATTCCGTAATTCACTTGAATATTTCACAAAACTTGTTTCAGGAAATACGTGTCTTTTTTTAAACTTGAAAAGTTTTTGTAAAATCTTGATTTACAAGTGCATGTGCAAGGTTCCTATAGTTATAAGTTTTTTCAATACTTATAGTTTATTTTATTTTTTTATTTATGAAAAAGGGCATTTTAAAGGGCATGCAAAATAGCTTATGATTTGATTTCTATAGAAACCCAGATAATATCTACAAGATATCTTTTTTCTCAAATATATTGAGAAAAATGTGCAATAACGTCATAATCACCTGGGTCTTTACGTCAAGAGTGAATAGGCTACTTCTAGGCAAGCGTGCTCCATCGTCGACCACATCATCGCTTACCATCAGGTGAGATGGTGGTCAAACGCCAGCCTATAATTAATAAAAAAATAAAAAAAAACGTAGGAGCAGAGTTAAGTTATGACGAACGAAATTATTATTAAAAAAATATTTATTTGAATAAAAACAATGTTTATTACTTGAAATGTTCTACAAGACTAATTTACAATTATGATATTTCTATTAACTAAAACTTATTACTAAAATCTGCAAATCTGCAATAGTGCAGTTTATTTATGACACACGAGCACATCCGTTGCATTAGTCAGCGATAACGCTACTTGGGCAATATCCTAACTCCTCCCTCCTTAAGATTGAAGCGCGTCCCGCAGCTTCCCGCAGCGTCCTCGGTGCGAGGTTGATCCTGTATTGGTCGTCGCTGTTTCCATTGCCAGAGCTTCCATAGAAGAATTGTCGTCAGGATGAGGTAGAGTCCCAATGTTGACCAACTGGGTGTAGCCATCATGGTCTGCCAATCAATTGTGGGTGCTTGTAAGTTGTCGGCTCGTTCTATCAGCTCGTGGATGCTGTCCAGTGATATATCTTCCAGTTGTAGGTTGAAATGGGTGTTTTCTTCTGGGATCACGACATTACTGGGAAGTGGTATGATTTCGTCTGCTGCGACAGTATTGCTGTTTGTCGTTAGTGTCCGGTTAAGTACTTGCATTTGGCAATCACTTGTAATACTGGCGATGTTAACTCCTGATATCCTTTTGTATTCAGATTTAGTTCCACATTTGGTTCTTAGGACTTCTTCTTCCTTTAGGATGATAAGCCACTTATTGTCTTGGAGTTTCTGGATTCTTCCCTGTTTGAGGTCTATCTTGGCACGTGTGCAGTTTGTGTTTTGGTGTTTCACGAGTGAAATTATGCAGTCTTCTGATTTATCGACAGGCTGAGTGTTCAACGACGTGCAGAGTTGTGTATTCTGTATGATCTGTTTGCAGTCTTCTTCCAGGTACGAGTACTCGTTGGTGCCCAGTACAAGGTATTTGGATTTAGGAATGATTGCTAGGTTTTGTTTGTCGGGAATGGAGTATAGATGAATTAGGTCGTATTGGTTTGTATCAATGGAAGGAATATCCAATATAAATGTTAACGTGTGATCTGTACTATAAGCTTTTACGCTAATAGACTTCTCTAAACTATGTATATTGTTAATAGTAATACTATCTACTGGTCTAAAGTTGTATGATTTCTGAATAGTTAACATTTCGTTTATAAGAATGTGTGGGGATACAATGCTCGGGTGCATAACTTCTAGCTGAGCGAAGGTCATGGCGTCTTCTAGAATTACTAGCTTATCTAACAGCAATTGCAAGCTAAAATCTATTTGTATATATAAATCTAGAAAGTGCAACCTATTTACTAAAATATTATTATTAAAAGTGGTATTTCTTAACATTGAATTTAGTTTTTTCTGATTTTCGTCTAAAAGTTTAATCTGTTTACTGTACTCTTCGACTGCGTGTTTTGCTATGAATAATGATTGTTTTTGAGACATATTAATTTTATTTACTGAATTTTGTAATTTTGATATTTCGTTTTCGAATTTAATAGCATCTTCGTAATCTAAATTGCCTGTTATAGTTTTAACAATTGAACCTAGTCCGTTAATAAAACCACGTCTAAACCTATGGTGCGGTGCAATAAATACTATTTTCTTACCTATTAAATTTAAGCTATTATCTATTTGATCTTTATATGCCCTATTTGATTGCTCATTATTTTCAGCAGCCTTAGTATTGGCATATAAGGACATAAGTTTTAGAGTCGTTTCGTGTAAATAGGATATGTTATACACACAGGCCAAACTAAACGTATCTACTTGCTTCAAGATTTGACCTTGTTTTAATAAGAGAATGCCATTGACGTTCTCTACAGGGTTAAGGGTCAGGTTGGCGGTTGCGTAGAACAGGAAGGTTCCTGTTACGAGGGTCCTGGAACAAGATGTTGTCTTCGTAAAAGTTTGAAATGAACTCTGATGGATTTAGAATTGGGATGGCTTCCTATGATTTCAGCAACATTGTTGGGATGAAGGTGAATGATTTTATACGGACCTTTAAATACTGGCTTCGTTTTGTCGCTCCTCGTAGTCTTTGCAACCTGTTTATATACCGTTTCACCTACCTTAAACGTGATCGCCTCAGCATCCTGATTTCGCTTTTCTATTACCTGCTCTTTATTTTTGGATACGTGGGCTGCTATACACTCCTGTACTGCTTCTGCATTTTTACGATGGTTAAGGACATAGTCCTGATAGAACTCTTTAGGGTAGTAAAGTTCTAGTGGATTTCTTGATGCTGTATGACCAAGTAAAAGCTCACGTGGTGTATAGCCTGTCGTAGAATGAATGGCGTTATTGTAGGCGATAATAGCGTACTTCATCAGTAATTGTATAGGGTCATCTTTGTTTGTCATTCTCTGAATTCTTATTATTTCAGCAATAGTAGAATGAAAACGTTCAATGGGTGAGTTGGAGTTGGGGTTATACGGGGTCGTGAAGTGTATGTTAATGTCATGAGAAGCGCATACTTCCTTTATGACGTCATTGTCAAATTTCGTGTCTGAGTCGGTGGTAATTTTCTGAGGTAATCCTAGTATGGAAAATATTTGTAATAAAGCTTCCGCGATATGAACGCTGCTTGAAGCATTTAGCGGTACAGCTTGAGCAAATTTTGAAAAGTTATCTATTATTGTCAGGAATGTTACACCTCCAGTGGAATAGAGGTCCATAAACAGATGTTGAAGCGGTTTTGTTGGTGTCTCTGTTAACATTAGTGGAGGTTTCAAAGGGTTTCTCTCGTATTTGGCTCTTAAACACAAGTCGCATTGATTAATGTATCTTTGAATTGTCAATAGCATATTAGGCCAGTGATAGTTCCTGTGGAGTTGTTTATATGTCTCCTGAATACCTCTATGTGACGATTTGCCTTCGTGATATCGCTTAATGAGTTCTTGTTGCTCAGTTTTGTTTTCAACAAGGGTAACTCGTGACGTACATCTTATAAGTTTAGGGCCCCTGTCATTGAAAATTGTAGTATAAACTCTAGAAAAGGCCAAGTACAGGTTTTCATCGTAGAAATAGCAGTGGAAGATACGGTCTGCTATCGTGTGCTCCTTTAAGAACCTAATGATTTCGGATTCTGTATTGTTGACCGGGATAAAAACATCTTTAATAACCGTTCTAGAGTTAGTTGATCTATTTTCCACTCTATATGTTAAGCCCGGGGTAGACCGTATATAAAACTGTTTAAGTTGTCTGTCTATTGCATCAGATAAAATCGGGATGCCGTTGTTTTCATTGTCGGGTTGGGTATGATTTGTCGAAACTAATTGGTCAGGGTCACCTGTAACAATGCTCATTGAGTCTGTTCCGTTGTCAGTATGGGGATGGTTGGTACTCCTTGCTTCTACGTCATTATTATTATTACTAAGTCCGTCGTTGTTGTTGTGTCGATCGTTATCTGTCTCTGCTTGTCTACGAGCATTTTCAAATATTCTGTTTATGATCTCGTCGTCGTTGTTATCGTCAAAATTGACTGCTAGAGAGTCTATGCTATTGTGAAAGATTTTAGCTCTAGATAATGCATCAGCGTTAGTGTTTTGTTTGCCCTTTTTATAGACTACTTTATAGTCATACTCTGCTAGCTTTAGTTTCCAACGTGTTAACTTTGAGTTGGGGTCTTTTAGGGACATCAGCCATGTCAGAGGTCTATGGTCTGTATATATGGTGAATTTTCGGCCGTACAAATAAGGCCTAAAATATTTGATAGCCCAAACTATTCCTAGTAGTTCTTTCTCTATCGTTGAGTAACGAGTCTCGGTTTCTGATAACGTTCTTGAAGCAAACGCTACTGGTTTGTCAGCACCAACATTGCCTTGCGATAAAACTGCGCCTAACGCAAAGTCAGATGCATCTGTTGTCAAGATAAATGGTTTGTCAAAGTCAGGGTATTGTAGTATTGGGGCATTAGTCAGAATTTGTTTGCATTTGTTTACTGCGTCTAAGAATTCATCAGTATGAGCAATTTTTGCGTTCTTTTTAAGACAGGCTGTTAATGGTTTTGTAAGCTTCGCGAAGTCTTTGATGAATTTTCGGTAGTAACCTACTAACCCTAGGAAAGACTTTATGTCCTTTTGTGTTCGTGGTACGGGGAAATTTAGAACAGCTTTTATCTTGTCTTTGTTAGGTTGTAGTCCTTGGTCTGTCAATTCATGTCCTAAAAAATTCACATGTTTTTGTAGGAATTCTGACTTGTCCAATTGCACTTTGAGATTGTGCGTTCTGAATCGCTGAAGTACTAACTTGAGTTTTTCGTTATGATTCTGCAGTGAGGTAGCTGCAATTATGACGTCATCTAAATAAGTGAATACGTTATCTATCCCTCTAAGAATATGGTCCATGAGTCGCTGAAAAGTGCTCGGAGCATTTTTTAACCCAAACGGCATTCTTAGGAACTCATAGTGACCTCTTTCTGTGGTAAACGCGGTTTTTTCTATGTCGTTAGGGTGCATTTCCAATTGGTGGTAGCCACTGGCTAAATCGAGGGTTGTAAAGTACTGTGCGCGCCCTAATCTATCGAGTATGTCGTTGATGTTTGGTAGGGGGTACTTGTCCTCCACAATTCTATCGTTTAGTCGTCTATAGTCTATAACAAGTCTCCATTTAACTTTTCCTGAAGCGTCGGGTTTTTTGGGGACGATATGTACAGGGCAGGACCAAGGTGAAATACTTTCCCGGATAATTCCTTGTTTTAATAAATTGTCTATTTGGTTTTTAATTTCTGTACGTTGTTGCGGGGCTTGTCTATAGTTTCTAACGAAAATGGGTGTGTCGTCGGTTAGTCTTAATTCGTGTTTTACAGTATGTGTGAAAGATAGCGGTATGTTTTCAGAGTGAAATACGTCACGATATTGGTAGCAAATTTTAGTAATTTCACGTCTTTCTTCTTCATTCATATGGCTGTTCCTAATTTTCTTTAAGTTTTCGCAAAGTTCTTTGTCAATGTCAGTTTTAGTTTGAAGGGTGTTAATTTTGTGTGTTTTATTTTGATTTATCAGTTGTGGTGGTAAAGGCTCAAGGGGCAGGTGGCAATTGTTACTGATTATTTGTTCTTTATCCGTTAAATTAATTACGGACGTCTTAAAAATTCCATTTTTTACCGTTACTACAGCGGCGGGTGACTTGAGTCCTTTAAACCAATTAAAATCGTCGCAGATATAGTTACCGTCCATACAATTCGTTTTTACTGTTATAAACTTTTCACAATTGGGTTCAATTTTAAGTCTTTTTACTGGATAATCAAAATAAATTGGTATTTCGGTGTTATAAGTTCGCAATAATTTATTTTTAAAATCTATGTTACACCCTAATTCTTTTAACAAGTCCATCCCTATCAATCCTTTATACTTTGGGTCAAAATCGAAAAGTAAGAATTTATGATATATGTCTGTCTTAAACTGTGGGGGTAAAGGTAAAATAGCTACATGTTCATGGCGAGTAACAGCATGCGCGGTTTTTACTTGGAATGGCTCACGCTCAACGCAGTGTTCAAGATTAGTACCGGCTATTACGTCAGGTGATATCATACAACGTGAAGCTCCAGTATCTAATAAAAACTTACCTTGAAATTCCGGCAATATTATATAAGGGAGATGGTCTTTACCTTGGTTGTTGAGGTGAACAGTCTTTACTAGCCGTGGTTCAATGGGTCCTCGTTCTGGGGAAAATCCTGGTGGTTTGGCTCCTCCACAGGCGTCTCCTGTGTGTAGCTGTACTCTTCACCATTAGGTTGTACATTATTATTATACTCACCTTCATAGTAGGCATTGTAATCAGGGTAACACTGGTCTTGGTTGTGCTGTGTATAAAACATTTCTTCGGAAGCAAAACGTGGTGTTTCGGGCTTGCTTACTGATCTCATGGTGACGTCAGACACCTTTTGCGGCGAGTTCAGCTGCTGGCGAGGTATATTCGGCTGAGGTCTGAAATTACCTGAGTTTCTGAAAGCACCAGAACCACTAGGTCTTACGTTACTTGAAGCGGGTCTTCCCGGGGGCATGCCTTGACCCCTCTGTGGTCTCTGATCTATGTTCCAGCTATTACGCGGGGCAAAGTTATTATTTTGGGGTACCGTTTGGTTTGGCTTGGGTATTTCTTTTGATTTGTTTTGTATGGAAAGTGCATTAAAGTTATTATTGAGTCTATTAAATGCCAAACGTGCCTCCTCCTGCCTAGCCGTTACTATGGCTGCTTCAAGGGTCGTAGGTTGTGCAATTCTCACGCCAATAGAGACGTGAAAGTCCAAATTATTAACGTATTGATCTATGACCATGCTCTCATAGTATGACTTATCCGTGTGCCTACCTACTACGTTTAGTGTGTCTAGAATTTCCCTTAGTCGTTTACCAAACGTCTCGGCGTCTTCGTTTTTATTACGGCGCAAACGCGTTAATTCTTGCATCAACTGTATTTCGTTACGCGGTTCGCCTAGTCGACGCGTCAACGCGGCCTTAATTGTTTGCCAGCTATCAACTGTTTCTTCGGAGGCTATTGCACTGATCGCCGAATCACTTAATTTGCTTTTAATTAAACTAACAATAGCAGGATTTACCCTAACTTGTGGATCTAGTAATAGCATTACGTTTTCCACTTCTCTAATAAAATAATTTAATGTTTTAGGATTGCCATCGTATTTTGGCAACAGCTCTGAAACAAACCTGAAAGTTGCTAGATCGATGCTTGCCATAGCCATCGTGATTTAATCGTAAAAATAGGAATATAAAACAAATTAGTAAGATATTATTACGATTATGTATAATAACTGACCTTACCTACTCTCTAAGCAATTAGCTTGAAGTTACTTTAATTATGTTATACGAATCGCGATTATAGCACGTACGTAAACGAGTAGATGTATCGCGTTACAGGATGAATTGCTGTGGGTTGCAAAATGTATACCTATCGCGATGTTAGCACGCGTACATAGTACCTAAATAAACATGAACTAATGTAGTTTGCCTATAGCGATTCTAGCTTATAAACAAAACACAAATAACATTTATAGAATACGGCAGGAAATATAGCATGGAAACTGGGTATACAACAAGCACTCACCACAGTATCTTCTGCATCTCTAGCCGGGCCTTGTAGGACAGCAGGACTCCCAATTCTCCGGAACTCCCGCAGGTTGTTCGTCGTCGTAAATTCGAATTTGTGATCGCGAAGATAACGATAGATACCGTTCACTCTTACCGAAGAGTTGTATTCGAAGAAGAGTGTCGCGATCCTACCGACTGCGCCAGTTAAGTTATGACGAACGAAATTATTATTAAAAAAATATTTATTTGAATAAAAACAATGTTTATTACTTGAAATGTTCTACAAGACTAATTTACAATTATGATATTTCTATTAACTAAAACTTATTACTAAAATCTGCAAATCTGCAATAGTGCAGTTTATTTATGACGCACGAGCACATCCGTTGCATTAGTCAGCGATAACGCTACTTGGGCAATATCCTAACTGCAGTTGTATGAAAAATAATAAAAATGTATCTCGGTTGTAGTCTCTTAAAGATGTGAAGCGTTTAACATTAAACTGTTTTCGACACAAGATGTTTTACTAATATATTTATAGATCATAGAAACCCGGAAAAAAACCTGAAGCACCTTCTTTTCCTGATGCTCAATTTTGCGTAAAAGTACAGATACGCCACTTTATCTTTGGATGGCAGTTACAGGGGAGCTCGCCTGTATGCACTAGGACGAATGACGCGGGAAATCTATCGGACCGGACACGCCTGATATTAATAGTGTGTATGCTGCTTTAGGTTATAAGTTTGTGTTATATGTAGATGTAGTATTCGAATTAAACCTGATATTTCGTCTTAATCTAAGAATTTCCTCTCGTTTTTCTAATATCTGTCGAGCTATAAAGAATCCAGGCCAGGAAGTCAGACGGTTTGCTGACATCTCTTTGAGGCGCGCGTGGAACATAACGCGCCGTCGACGACTCGAGCTCGGTCCGAACGATTACAGGACGGCCGGACAGCGGGCTACCCATTGCTCGCCGTCTGCAAGCCTACACCAACGGTAGCTAGAAATCGGGATTGGGATCCCGATGGCTGGTGCTCGAGGGCCGTGGCCTCACGCGCGCGGCCGCCTCCTTCGCTAGCATTACTGCTTCACAAAAGAAGGCCTGCTATTTCTACTCGCTCCGGAATGGCACCTGCACCAGGGCCCAAATGACATAGTTAGGTTGTGCATGCATGTTTAGCGAGATACTCGTAGATAAGTCAAGAGTAAATAGCATTCTTTTAGGCAAGCGTACTCCATTGCTAAAGACACGTTGCTTACCATCAGGTGAAATAGTGGTCAAGTGTGAGCATATCAATGATAATTAAAAAATTACCTACTTCATCACTGCACTAGCTAGCAAGCACTTTATTTATTTATTTATTTAATGCTTTATGCACACAAAAGTACACGGGTGAACATAATGCCTTAGGCATTTTCTACCAGTCAACCTTTGGGTGATGCAGAGAAAAGTACCTTATCGAACCTTACCGTAGTATAGCATAGCATAGTCGGCCTTAAAATGTTCCCACTGCTGGGACTCAGGCCTTCTCTTTACGAGAGGAAATGGGCTGTAATCCACCACGCGGGCTCAGTGCGGGTTGGTGGATGTCACAAGTCTTCGAATTTTTGGTTCTAGGACATGCCGGCTTCTTCACGATGTTTTCCTTCACCGTTTTGAGAGCAGTGGTGATGAAATAAATTACACAAAGTAATGCGCCTGACTGGGTTTGAACCCGCGACCTACGACTCGTAAGTCGGAGCCGTTACCACTCGACCACCAATGCTCTATAGCTATACCGTACCACACCGTCTATACCGTAGTAGTTCCTTTCAAAAATAATTTTTCGCAATATTATGTATCCATATGCTTTCCTCCCAAAAATGTCTTGCTTGTATTCACCTTCATTCAATAGCTTGTTAACTTATTGCTTTCCCAAACGTACCATCTGCACTACCTCGCCCATAAATTAAATTCGATTAAAGTCCACCCATACGCAACCGCCCCCAAAGTAATTGATTGATATGCTTCTATAAAATTAATGGTACCTACCCTGTACTAGGGCTGTAACGGGACCATCTTATCGGAGGCGGAGGTAGAAAAGTACAGGAAAAACAAATTAATCAACTTTGTTTTTCAAGAAAAAAATTGACGTCTTGCTCGCAATGTTTAACAATATCTTTGTGTTTTTCTATCTGTATTTGTTAGTTTTGTTTTTATGTGTTTGTGTAAAGGGACAAAAATAAATAAATATCTAATTCTAGTAAGTCAATTATGCCCCATTGTTGAGCAAAGGCCTTCCCTTTTCCACACGCGTCTGCCCTCGCCTTTTTTGGGTCAGTCTCTCCGGTAAAAGTTAAGCCCATCAAAAAATAATTTGCTAAAAAAAAAAAAATTAAGGCATTTATTTCAATGTAACAATTTTTAGGCAGTTTTGAATTGTCAAGGTCGGTTAATGAAAAGAAGATAAAGATATTTACAGGTTCCTTAGTATATATAACTAGCTGTGGGGAAGACTGATTTTTAGGGTTCCATGCCTCAAAAGAAAAAAACGGAATCGTTGACATCCTGCCTATATGAACAAAAAGGGAAACACCTTCATTGTGCGTAGAGCTAAGAAATGGAAATCCTTGTTGGATGTTTCCTGATAGCTACGACATGGGGTCTATAGGTCGAGAGAGAATACGTTGCTTCTAGGTAAGTATGCTTAACCACATCATCGCTTACCATCAGATAAGATACCAATCAAACGCGAGAATAGAAAAAAAAAACCGGTGATGCGGATGCGAAGGTACTATTTTTTATGCAGTAAGGGTCGCTGCACACGGACCACCATCTACAGCCTCCACCGGCATATTTCCTGTAGGTTTCATACAATTTATATGGACTTGCCGCATACGATTGACGCGGGAAGCCGCCACACGCTACAAAACGCCGCTGCTCGCTTCTTGTGGCCTGCACTGACCACTAAACGCCGATACAAAACGCTGTCACACGCCACTCGCGCGTTTAAACCGTCTTCAACAGAGTACATTATACTACTGCGCACATGAGGCTTGTGGCCGCTTCTAGCTTCTCGTGGCGGCGTTTGTGGCTGTGGCATGTGGCCCATGTGTGGCGACACTTAAGTTGCTAACAAGCAAGCAGCTCTCCTGCCGTTAAATGTTTGCTGCTGTCTATGGATTGCTGGCTGGATCAGCATTACCAGCAATACATCAGGCGCATCCCTATTTTTCGCAAATAATATTTTTTTTTACCTGCTTAAGTTCCGCATTTGTGGGGGCGGAGCTGAGGTTCCTTCGACAACCCTACCAATCGCCTAACAGTGTACTGTGTACCCTGGGTTTCAAGGTCAACAACAGTTTAAGTACTATACATCGTTCTCAATACTAATAGAATTAATTTATCTTCGTAGCTGTTCAAAGTTTAACATGTGAACGTAATCAGTCTTCGGAAGTGCGTTACGTGTTCTTGGAATATAATAATGTAGGTACAGGATGGTAGTAGTTTCTCAATGCGTATGGACAGATCTTGATGGGAAGCGAATATGGAGAAAAAGTGTTAAAACTCAGTAAGTCATAATTTTTCAGTCAAAAGAAATCCACTCTTGCATATAGGTGGCCCTCTAACTTTGCTAGATCCATAGGGACCAATCTTAAAGAAATAATGAAAGGGTGGAAGTAAATGCGTAAATGGTGCATTTTTAACCACTATCTCACCTGACGGTAAGCCATGGTCGACAATGTTTTTTTTAACGGTGAGATACCATCTAATGATTTCTCCCGCTCTAGGTCGGAGCGCTAGAGCGTGTCAGATTTTTACTGACTAAAATAACTCCAATGTTCTTTCACTTGCCCTTTGTATTCTAGGACCACGGGTAACCTTTAGAGAAATCGACCCATGTTCCTAGTAGGTTTCGGCCCTGCTGAGGTAAAACTTTTTGTGCGTATCGGTGAAATGTCCACCATATACCGGTTCATTTTTTTAGGTTGGAAATCATTCCATGACATCTTTTCGCACAACCCATGGCCCAAGTAGGCTTCGACCTAGATGGAACCCTACAGTTTTGCTGACATATTCTTGAGGCGCGCGTGGAACAATACGCGCTGTTGACGGCTACCGGACGGTCGGATGGCGAGCCACCCATTGCTCGCCAACCGCGCCTACGTTGGACCATGTACCGGTGGCGTATCACCGTACATTTGGTGGTCCGGTGATGGAACGAGCTAGGCGAAAGTGGGTTATATAATTTGAACGCACACTCCTTGAAATGCAACCGATAGAAAATCTGTACGATAGCTCTTTGAAATTAAAGCTTATTTTCTACGTTTATGATGGGATCACAAATAATCGTAAGACATATTACCTACACTTCTAAGCGTTCAATCTAAATATCATCACACTAATTCACACAGGATATACAGAGGTGGTATAGCCAAATATGTTATTAACCTACTTTAGACAGGGTAGAAATCCAAACCCTGGACTTCTCAGGATTCCTTAATGATAATTTACTTTGTCTAATCGTCGTTTTCGCAAGGAAACAGTCTGCATTAATATAATCCATAATAAGAATTGATTTCTCAAAGTATAATGTACCTCTTAATATCCTTTTATATTTCTTCCTTCAATCATTTCATCGTACTGTATACAAAATTAACGATACCGATTGTAACGGTAATAAATTATCAAGCCCTTTATGCCTCGTAACAGCGTGCGGTTAATGGCTCCGAGTCGAGTAGCCGAGTGGTTGATGGAATCTAGTCGTCCAGTGATTAAGCCGTCCGACTGAGGTCTATGATTGGCCACCAATTAACTGGACTGCCCTTATATGTAGCTGGTGTCGTCTAGCTGAAAGGGGAAAATGTATAGTTAGGAGATAGGTTAGGTTAGGTAGGGTTTTGGTGTTTGTTTCAACGGTGAAGATGACCTTTTTTTATATATTGATAGGATCTCGCTTGATCACTATCTCACCTGATGGAAAGCAGCGATGTGGTTGACGATGGAGCGCACTTGCCTAGAAGTAACCTATTCAGTCTTGACTTAAAGATCCCCAGGTTATACCTATCAGGAAACACAGACTCCGGTAGGGAATTCCACTCCCATAAATATATTTACTCACAATAATTGGCGTTTTGACTTTTAACCGTTTTATGTGAAACTAGCTTTTTTGCCCGCGGCTTCACCCGCGTATATAATATATATAGCCTATGTTACTCAGGAATAAAGCAGCTTTCTATCGGTCAAAATATTATAGTAATGGGACCAGTACTTTCAGAGATTACCTCCTACAAACAAACAAAAAATACTTTACCCCTCTAAAATATTAGTGTAGACTAAAATAAAACTGAATTTGCCCGGACTGTTTCGGAATTAATCGTAAACACAGAACGATTAGTTAAAAGAGTATTTGTGCAATCTTACGAGTTTTATGCGGACGAAATCACTAGCAAAATCTAGTGCTAAAACACTATCATTTAATGTTAAGTATGTGTGCGTCTGCCTACGCACGTTTAAGTATGGATGCGAATTAGCGTCAGTGCGTTACTAGTAAGCCGTTTGTTTCACTCGTCTGTCCTTCTACTTGTCATTTAAAAAATATTGCAATAACTCCAGTTGCTTCATCTAATATTTAAATCTAATATTTAAAAGTCACGACGTTTGTAGCAAAACTCGTCCGAAACGGTTTGACCGATTCTCATGAAATTTTGCATGTATATTCTGTAGGTCTGAAAATAGGACGTGAACTAGTTTTTACTCTCCCACCCCGTCCACCATTTTTCTATAATATCAGAACAATACATGTCAGAACAACATTGCAGAGAGCAGTGGTGGCCGAGTGGTAATGGCCCCGACTCCGTAAGTCGTTGTAGGTCGCGGGTTCAAACCCAGCCAGGCGCATTACTTTGTGTAATTTATTTCATCACCACTGCTCTCAAAACGGTGAAGGAAAACATCGTGAGGAAACCGACATGTCCTAGAACCAAAAATTCGAAGACATGTGACATCCACCAACCCGCACTGAGCCCGCGTGGTGGATTACGGCCCATTCCCTCTCCTAGAGAGGAGGCCTGAATCCCAATAGTGGGAACAATATAAGGCCGACTATGCTATGCTATGCTATGAAGAACAACATTTGTTGAATCAGGTAGTATTAAATGTAAATGTTAACAACTTCAACGATCCATACCCACGTAGGTACTTCTCTTGTAACATCACAACACAACAGATAAGGAAACCACGACCCCTAGTTTTCTCATGCAACCCTAGTACCTCGATTGTTTCCCAAAAGCCTTCAACATTGTAACATACAAAGGAACTTACCTGTAATAAAAAGAATCTTCACGCATCAGCCCTTTACTGGGCTCGGACGATTCAACCCCACTTTATATGTCGTACGATTTTAATGTAGGTTGGATTAGACTGTATAGGAACATGTACATCTCTCTGGGAAAATTGAATAGAGGACCCGCCCACGAATCGAAGGTAAGAATATTCAGAAATCGGTCTCACTCGAACCCATGTGACGATCGAAATATATGGATGGAAAAGTCTAACAGCTTTTGTAAAATAGTTTTTGGTGTTAGGCCATTAAGGAACATCCGCATCATGAAACTAATTTTCTTTCATTATAAAGAACTAGCTTCTGTCTGTGTAAAAGAAGAAAATATAAAGCCTATGTCTCACTCAGTGATATAGTAGTTTTCAACTGGTGATAGAATTTTTAAAATCGGTCTTTGCTCACCGTTCGCAAGCCTGCGCCTACGATGGATGGAAATCGCTATGCCACTTCCGACGCCCGGGGCGTCTCTGGCGGGGGCCGGATCCATTTCACGGTTTCACTTTAAGAAACAGACTTTTAATGATAAAATTGAATATATAACATCAATCTGACAATTATTTCTAAACAAAGATTAATCAACTCTTCAATCAGTGGTCCGTTGTAGCCGCACAGACTTCAACCGAATCGAAGTCCTAAAAATCGAATTACACCGCTCGCCATCCTTGGTGCCTCTGAATCCCACCCAGTCAAGCACGATGAACATCCCATTGTGATATTCTCACATCTATTACCTGTTGTAATCAGTTAGAGCACAATGGTTCCTCATTGAATGGGTGAGATTTCTTGAGATAAATCCACAACGATCACTACCCCTGTCTCATTGTAGGTGGACGATCGAGTGGCTATTTCAAAAATGGCTTCATCAGCTTTCTGTGTCGTCTTGGCGGAAATTGGCCGAGGCGTTCGGCCTCGGTGCTATAATGATCGGGTATCGGTGCTGGTACAACTAATCAAAGCTGGGTTTGGTATTGATTTTAAGTGTGGATGTAGCAATTTGAGCTTTGAATGTGGTGTAAAGATGTAGATTTTATTTCCCAGAAGCATAATTACTGTTCACTTAAATGTGACAAAGAGCTTACATACTCGTACGAAATTAGGTATCATATTATACTAATGTGTTGGCGATATCACAGAGTACATACATTGTTTGTATTTGAACATATTAATACTAACACACTTCTTTAATTCTTCAAGTAAATCATTAAATATCTATGCTCCTTGAACCAATGTTGTTTTTTTGGTCGTTATCAGTTCGTATGCGTAAATTAAAACTTGTTTTTTACTTCTAGTGTTGTATGTTATTTTTTAGAATGTTTGGTTGTACGGAATTTGTGGTGATCTTTTTTTTTTTTGTTTTAGATACTGATAATGACTGATAATGATAATGATTGTGCTCATCACACAAACATTTGTCCTGGGTGGGAATCGAACACACGACCTCCGGCTTAGCAGTCAGGGCCACTAACCACTAGACCAACAGGCCAGTCAATGTAATATAATATAATTGTGCAATAATATAATAAAATGTAATATAATTGTGGCTTTTCATCTTTGTTAAATCAAGCTTAATTTCTTCCTCTATTTAACTCATAAAAGAATCATTTAAAACAAAATTCTATCTAAGTATCTATTCTTTTGATCTAATGAGGAATTCCATTTAAAGCAATAGATATTTTAATAAGCAGATTCCCTGCAGGAGAGTTATTGTTTCCTTATAGCTACAAACTGGTCTTTAAGTCAAGAGTTAATAAATATTTTTCTAGGCAAGCGTGCTCCATAGCACAGATTCAAAGATTCAAGATTCAAAGAATTTTATTTCAAATAAACCATTTACAGGCACTTTTGAAATGTCAAGAAATCAGTCAGTCAGAAAAAAATATGGTGATTGCACATTATAATGCGTAGATCTCTATGGAGAAGAATGTGCAAGAAACTCCATGGACACTCTTTTCAATCATGTTTTGTAATTACAAATATCTCAATATTAGCACTACTCAGCTCAACAATTTTGAAGGGAACCGAATGATGCAACACACGCTCCACCACCAGTAAGAAATTTGAGTGAGCATGACAAACTCTCAACTGCCATGCTCATTTATGTCAAACAAGTCCAATAGTAACCTAAAAACCATAAAATAGCTCCACGGTACTAACATTTATAAACTTTAAAAAAAATGCTTACTACAATAAAATTTTACAATTTCAAAAATAATAATAATTTCAAAACTAATCAATTTGTATACCCCGGTGGTAGTGGAGCTGGACCAGTAGTATAATCCTCCAACTTATAATATGTTTGCCTGCATAATGTGCGTTTAATACAAGATTTAAATTTCGTTTCATTGAGTTCTAATATTTGTGTGTTGATGTGGTAGGCTATATACCCCCCGTATATAGCCTACCACATCAAGTGAGATAGCGAGTCTAACAATAAAAAAATAAAATAGGAAGATTATGTTTTGTCGAAGATAAAAAGTATAGTGTATTGGACCTTTTTTGAGGAATCTAATTCACTTTTTTTTTTCACTAATTCTTACTAAAGTCTTCTCTTAAAACAACTACAACTTGGAGGACTTACAGTTTAAACTAACTAACAATAATAACGAACATAGACGACTTTTTATTAACACAAAATCGAAACACAACGAAATACCACAACAAAAACTCTCCTCTATATCAAAAACAGAAAACCATTCCAATTACAATTTTCTATAAGTTTTTGTGACAGCAACATGTTACAGTAGCACACTATGTTACTGTAACAAGCTAGTCACAAGTTCGTTTTACATCGTCTGTTGCCCTAGTTATGACCGTGTCGAGTAGCGGAGAGTAACATCATGCCTGGCACTTCAAGTTTTTGTTCGCTTAAACTGGAGTGGATAAGATTTATGGAAAATGAAGTTTTGTAAAATGTAAATAATAAGGGTTAAAGTATGAAATTGTAATTTTTTTAAACGGGTTGCTTTGAAGTGTTATATCTTTGCATTGACTTGGAATTATAAGTTCAAATAAATTTTATAAAGGTACGTTATTCTTTTTACTAAATTAGGTATGTATTGGATTAATTGTGATTTATATTTTCTGTAATATCGCTGCACTTGTAACTATTTTTGTATGAAATATAAGAAAACTCGCATTATTTTGTAATATGAGTTTTACCGTGGAAACAATGTCTCTCACTTCAAAGCAAACCGTTTTAAAAAACGGCAATTTCAAAAACTGTTTTGTTTCACCAAGGACTGGAATTCCCTGCCGGAGTCTGTGTTTCCCTATAGCTACCACCTAAGTGTCTCTAACTCAAGAGTACAAAAGTTACTTCTAAGTAAGCGTGCTTTATCGTCAGCCACATCATTGCTTACCATGAGGTGAGATAGTGGTTAAACGCGAGCTTATCCATGAGAATAAAAAAAAACGAAGTATTATTTTTTAGGGTTCCGTACCTAAAAGGAAAAAACGGAACCCTTATAGGATTACTTTGTTGTCCGTCCGTCTGTCTGTCTATCAAGACCCTTTATCTCGGGAAGGCGTAGAGATATCGAGTTGGCGTGAATATAGCTATCATAGCTGCTGCTAGTGGCTTTGCCCTCGTGATAGTAAAAAAATATCCTAAGGGAACATAATCCTGGAATAAAATGTATGCTATATACTATTCCAGGACATGGTATATCCGCGTATCAAATTTCATCCAAATCCGTTAGGCTGTTCGAGCGTGAAGATGTGACAAACATACACATTACATACACAGACACACAAACTTTTGCTTTTACAATATTCATCATTTCAGCCGATAGACATCCACTGCTGGACATAGGCCTCCCCCACATGTCGCCCCAATGAATGACGCACAGGACGTGCGTCTGGCATCCATCGGATTCCCGCAAGCTTTACCAGGTCGTCGGTCCACCTTGTAGGGGGCCTTTCAACAGTGCGTCTTCCGGTACGCGGTCGCCACTCCAGAACCTTTCAGCCCATACGGCCATCTGTTCTGCGAGCAATGTGCCCTGCCCAT
The DNA here is from genome assembly GCA_961205895.1 of Mythimna pallens. Lineage (NCBI taxonomy): Eukaryota > Metazoa > Arthropoda > Insecta > Lepidoptera > Noctuidae > Mythimna > Mythimna pallens. The sequence continues at coordinate 21,441,233 of OY540828.1, read as the reverse complement.
TGTCACTTATGTTTGGCGATTCTTCGTGCTTCGTGTATCATGGTGTGCCAAATAAACATATTTTAGAAAGAAAGAAAGAAGAACTGTTTATTCGCGCGAAATGACGCAATTTTCTTTCTTTCATTTTTTTATTTGCTATGTCGGCAACCTTTACAACTTTAGTGTGATATAATAATATTAACGGCATTTTGTTACACCAGCTACATACATCTCAACGCCCGGAACTTTACGCCGATATCGAAATTCTGTTGAAAATGGGACGTTTCACGCCTTGCAAATGTATTTATGTTACAAATATTTCGACGTGGGTAGTCGCATACTTGTGTGGGCGTCATTTTATTTGTTGCATTTTTATGTGCTTGAATTTTATTCGGACATTTCGTGTTGGGGATTTCTGTAGGCTAGTTTTATGGTTGGCTAGTACGGTCGTGCAGAAAATGTAGATGAGTTTTTCGGTAATAGCCAGAAATTATGCATTTTGGGGTTTTACAAATTATAAAAATAATCTTCCCAATCAAATTTCGGCCACAGTGGTCTCAACGGAGATTAGCCAAGTACACAGAGATATTATAGTCACAAGTTTGTGCGCAAACACAAGTGCACTCTCCGATCCCTTACTCTCACAGTCCAATGGGACAGAAATTCCCCTACCTAAATTACGACTGTTTCATTTCGATTCTCTTGCGTCGAATGCCTCGAGTAGGCCGCGCCTCCGATTCCTTTGTTCTGACCACGTGACTGACGTCCTACCTACTTTCTCGAGGCGTTCAAAGCAAGAGTCGAGAGTCGAAACGGTCTTAACTTGACTAGACGGAAAGCACGTAAAACCGTTGGTCCTACGCCTACCCCAGGCGCAGGACCAACGGTTTTACGTGCTTTCAAAGGCACGGGAGTGTCACATCACCGACTATAAATATCCAGAGTTCTGCTGAAATCGTCCTAATTGAAAAGCAAAATATCAAAGTATTCTGTGCCAGCAATTCACCCTAGCTTCGCATTTTTCAGCATTTCTCTAGTTAAATATGCATGTATACACTTAAACCTTCTTCAAGAAGCGTTCTGTCTATTGGAGAAAACTGCTTAGAAATCTATTCAATAGTTTTCGAGTTTATCGCGTTCATATAGATCATTATGATATGTAATAGTATGGCTCGGAAGAAATTGTTTAATATCAGATTTATCCTGCTAATGATGCATATATTATTAATCAGCTATACTTTTATCAAGAGAATCATTGCCAATGATGCAATCGTCGAATCGAGGCTTCAAAGTCTTGAGAATTGATCGAGTTGAACAGGACAATTACTTTATTAACCGGTTGCATTTTGGGGAGTATGCGTCGGAATTGCACAGCCTAATTCCGCCAAACCCGTTCCATTATCGGACCACCAGGCGTACGGTAATGCGTCACCGGTACAAGGTGGACATCCCACTTATACGCACAAAACGTTTGGGGAACTTTCATTGTGTGTGCAGCTAAGGAGTGGAATTTCCTGCCGGAGTCTGTGTTTCCTGATAGCTACAACCTAGTAGTCTTTAAGACAAGAGTGAATAGGTTACTTCTAGGCAAGCGTGCTCCATCGTCGACCACATCGTTGTTTTCCATCAGGTGAGGTTGTAGTGAAGCACGAGCCTATCAACATTAAATAAAGGTCATTCAGGTTAAGGTCAGCAGTCTTCCGCAAGACAGCGTTAACACTTGGAATTGCTGCATGGGTCAGCCTTTCTAAAGTAGGTTGTACATACAGATTTTAAAGAGAATTCGAAGCCTGCTTATACTGGATATGGTATTATTACTATTGACATGCCTTCTGTACTTACAATTAAGACGGATTTTTTATTGACCTATATCGCATTTTGCTTTTAACTTATATACTTATAATATTATAAAGAGGTAAAGTATTTTTTGTTTTTTGTTTGTAGGAGGTAATCTCTGAAACTGGTCCGATTGCTAAAATTTTTCACCGATAGAAAGATGCTCTATTCTTGAGTGACATAAGCTATATTTTATGTACGCGGGTGAAGCCGCGGGAAAAAGCTAGTCATTTATATAAAAAATACTCGTAGGTAATTTCAAAACCATACTTATATTTTAAATGTGAAAATAACTCGGTCTGCCTGTTACGTTTTCAAGGTTATACTACTGAAGAGATTTTGATGAAATTTGGTATGGAATAAGCTTGAACCTCAAGGAAGGACATAGACTACTTTTTATCTGGCTTAGATTTCGACCTCACATCAGCTATAAAACACATTTACGTGAACAAAGTCGTGGATAAAACCTATATAAAGTGAGGCAAGTAAGCCAAAAATATATCTTAGAAAAACACACTATCATCACAAATAGGCTATATTTCTTAGTTTACCCTAAAACCGGACGTTTATCGAAAAAGCAAGCACATTGAGATTCCCCTCACACACGTTGAGAGGATCCCATACCTCAATTCCGTCCCTCTATTAACTGACCCGTGTTAAGTGTCACTCTCAAAATGACATCACATTATTTATAAATATTTAAAATGTCACGTTGTAACGCGAATAATTGGGTCAGCCTATATGCCTTTTACGAAACATGCATTTTAATGTTAAAAAGCTTTTATAAAGTTAAAATATTACTGTGTGGTAGGAGCTGATAGTGCGTTTGTTGCCAATAGGTGTGCTCGTAGCAAAAGCTTAGTAATCGAGCGCGTTTGTTGCGCGTAGGCATGTTCGTAGCAAAAAGCGTAGCAATCGAATAGGAGTTACAGTACGTTTGTTGGGCGTACGCATGCTCGTAGCAAAAAGCGTAGCAATCGAATAGGAGTTACAGTACGTTTGTTGTGCGTAGGCATGCTCATAGCAAAAAGCGTAGCGAAAGCGTAGCAAACGAATAGGAGTTCCAGTACGTTTGTTGGGCGTAGGCATGCTCGTATCAAAAAGCGTTGCAAGGGCGTAGTAATCGAACAGGAGCTACAGCGCGTTTGTTGGGCAAAGGCATGTTCATAACAACATCGTAGTAATCAAGTAGGAGTTATAGCACGTTTGTTGTATGTAGGCATGTTCGTAGCTAAAAGCGTAACAATTTAAAAGCGTATTAACGGTGTAGGAGTTACAGTTTTTTTTTTGCCCATAGGTATGTCTGCAGCAACAGCGTAATAATTGAGTAGGAGTTGCAGCGCGTTTCTTATGTGTGTAGCAAAAGCGTAGCAATTAAGCTGGAGTTAATATAGCGCGGTAATATTGCGCATAAGAATGTTCGTAGCAATAGCGTAGCGATCAAGGATTATAACATAACTTGATGTAGTTTTAACTTTTTTTTATAGTCTCAACACTATCAAAGTACTACTAAAAATAAAATTTCCTTAATTACCATTCATATCGTTCTTCCAAATTATGTTTTAATAAGTGCCAAAATCGGGGTCCCCTAAGAGTAATTCTTTCCTTATAATTAATCTTTTTACACCCACACCTTCTTTATTAAGTAAACATAGACTTTTTAGGTACACAGCTTAAATCAACTTTGCCTAACCTTTTGCCAAGTATGTTGTATTTGCTGTCAAGTAAACACCAACATTTTACCTAACCTATACCGCTTATAGAAGTAATTAATAGTATTTCCGCTGACCGCCACGTCTGTGGGGTCCTCAATGTTCTAATTATCTTGTGGTGGGGCTGGCCCTAGGCCAGAGCACTTCAACCCTTCTGGATCTTTTATATCTACAATGTCCAATGTTCTAATTAGTCAGCGTCTACTCCCGCCCGTTACGTGGAGTAGTGGTATCTTAGTGGTACTCAATTAAAAAATAGTTGCCTAAAGAAGTGTTGTTTGCCCAATGAAGACTGCAGGCCCAGTTATCACTGATGGCCTAGTATATATTATAGCCCCAGAGTACAGTAGTGACCTAGTAAATAGTGGTGGTCCATTACTAATGTTTGCTTGGTGACCTGTAGTAACTCAGCGATGGCCTAGTAAATAGTAGTCGCCCAGTAAACAGTAGAGGCCCCTTGAATAGTGGTGGCCCAGTGACCTTGTGGGGCTTGCTAACTGGGGTAGCCTCTTGCTTACCGGATCCTATTCCCGCCTACTATATTGAGTAGCAGTGGCCAAGGCCTCACTAGCCCTTAACAGTACCAATGATGCTAAGTAGTAACCTATGGTGGTCCTGAGAACTTTAGCGGTCCAATGAACCGTAATAGCCCAGTGGCCCCGTGCGGCTCATTATAACCCACTTAAATCACAGAAAGAACACGACAATATGATTGATCATGATTATGACACAGAAGCGTGAGTTTTAAGCTCAAATATAATTCTTGGTAATTTTTCTCAGTATTAATTCCATAAGGCCGATGTAGGGACAGCGTCATCAACTAGCTATCCCCGTTTTCTATCCAGGAGTTGGGACTCAAAGTGGTACTGCACAACTCCGAAGCCATGTATTTTCATGGCCCTCGGAACGCGCCACCACCGGGTTCCCAAATAACGGTAGGAGGGGTTTGCATCGACGTCGGGTCGACGATGAAGTACCTGGGACTTGTCCTTGACAGTCGGTGGAACTTTGTGGAGCACTTTCCACGTCTGACTTCCAAACTGGAACGGACCGGGGCTGCCCTAAAGCGGCTCCTGCCCAACCTTGGGGGTAAAGACGCCTCCTGCCGGACGCTCTACGCGGGAATTGTTCGGTCCATGGCCCTTTACAGGCACTGGTTTGGGCGCCGTCGCTGAAAAAGCGACCGGCGGCCATGCTGAACGCTTGCCAGAGGGATGATACGGGGATACCGCACGATTTCCCGCGAAGTGGCGAGCCTCCTTGCTGGCCTGCCACCATGGGATTTGGAGGCAACAGTCCTCGCATGCATGCACGATTAACGGTTTAATTAATTAACCGGACCGAGCCCAGTCGTCAACAGCGCGTAGTGATCCTCCCGCTCCTCAAAGAGATGTCAGCAGGGCCGATGCCCGCTAGCTAGGACCGCGGAGAATTTCTGAAAGGGAAACCCGTAGTCCTAGAACGTAAAGGGTAATTGAAGGATACAGGTGTGGTTTTAGTCAGTAAAAGTCTGACACGTCTTCCCGCTCCATCCAGAGCGCGAGAAGTCATTTTGATGATTTCCCAGCATAAAAAAAAACCCTGTTTTCTTAGGTATTTACTTATTAAAACTTTACGCTCTAGTAATAAACACTGTACAAAGGCGGAAGGCAGGCATATTTGTATGTGAGAGGGATACCCAATTGATGCAGCTGTCTGTACCATAAGAATAACGGGAAATTATAAGTCAAGCCACACATTTCTTTATTGGCCACTTAATCCTGCTCATTTTATAACTAAGCTTCCTCTCCTAACTTTTCCTAAATGAAATAGCCTCTAATAAACTAATTCATCTTTTTTAAAACGCCAACAAAATATTCTTATTTATTCTAGTTAGAAAGCAAAGTGAACTCGGAATCATTGTGCACTCGGAGACGTTAGGTTAGGCTCAACTACACTTCGCTCCCGCCGTAACCTTCGTGGTAATTTTTTTATAACCACCCAAAAAGTGGCTAACATAGACGGTAACTTGTGGCTAGTGGTTTGAGTAAAAGAAAGAAGGAAAGAAGGAAGAAAACATGTTTATTTTTACCTGAATTGACGCAAAATTCGTTACAAAATTACAAAAACTAGTTTCCCTGACAGTCCATGTTTTATCGGGCATAACTGTGTTGCACCATATGACCATTTATATTATATTATGTTATCTGTTGCATTTTGACGCCGGCCTTAACAGAGACAAACATAAGCAAAAATAAACATAGAAAAAAAAACAAAAAAATATATAATTTAAACAATAAAAACTTTGAATCAAAGTTGTTAGTGAACGCGAGTGAAGGAACCACTACGGTTAATTCATACGTGACTTATTAATTTAGAAAGCAATGTAGATTTTTAGAAATAAATAATTCTATTACAAGGAAATCTGTATAATTAGCACCCAAAATATGTTCTAAACTCGGTTAAATAAACACTAACTATAACTAGAGCTTATAGAAGTAATTAATAGTATTGCCGTCGTTAGCCACGTGTGTGGGGTCGCCAATGTTCTTATTTATTGGTTCCTATTCCCGCCCATTACGTAGACAGCCGGCTTATTAAGTCTGCGCACGACAGAGAGAAATGGATTGTATTTAAATCTTGGATTGTAGTTTTTGTTGGGATATTGTGTAGTAGAATTTCAAAACATTTAATAATATTCCATAACTTTCACACAACGCCATCTAGTTCCAAACTAAGCAGAGCCTGTACTGTGAATACTAGACAACTGATAAATGATGATTTGTTTAAGTCCAATCTACAAAGCCTCGAGCACAGACGGAGGGTAGCCAGCCTATCGGTATTTTACAGGTTGCATTTTGGAGAGTGTGCGCGGATAATGCATGACTTGATTCCGCCATCTCCTTTCTACCATCGGACAACACTCCCTTTTCTTTCACATCAATCACTTCTCACACAGTCCATCCATCTTTTCTTTGGCCTCTCTCTCCCTCTCCATCCATCCATAAGTAAACTCATAACTCTTTTAGCAACATGCGTTTCATCCCCCCTCTTCACATGACCATACCAAGACAAAGGATTCCCATTCGACTTTTCTCACTTAATATCCATTCTCGTCACACAACACATCCGTTAAGATGGATGAATGGTGTTTTTTTTTTATTTCAATTCTTATCTCCGCTACGTGCAATCTTTTCTCATCCGTCTTTTTAAATCTTTCTACTTCTAATTACATTATTCAAAATAATATTTGAAAGCGTTAGGCAGCCTTCGAGCTTAGAAAAACATATTTCTTCAAATTCCTTCTCACTGCAATGAAGTTTGTATCTAATTTTTACGCTGTCTGTACATTAGAACTCCGGAAAGTGCCTCTTCTTAGGATCATAAAGCTAATAGTATATTTTCCTTACAACATAAAATTCGGAACTACTAATTAAAGTCCTCTCTAACTTAGTTTCGTCTTTCTGAAAATTATTATAATTTCAATTATTTTAATAATGTTTGAATATTTATCGTTGTATTTATTAATTTATTCAGATCAGATACCTACTTAAATTACAAAATAAATATATTCTATAGTAAGAATGTACATATACTTCGCAGCTATATGAGTTTTATTACTAAAAGTACATGCTTAATTTTAATAATCTTTCATTCTATTATTTAGTTATTGTGCACACCTATCACAGAACATGTTTTTAACCCTAAATTTGACTGTGTCAGAGAATGCGTTGTTGCAATGTACCGCTACTGTACACTAAAGAAGCAAAAGTGCATAGTAAGTACAGAAATAAAATCGTGTGAAGCGAGAATTGACGCCATCTAGCGTAAAACCAGATTGAAATGTTGCTATTGATAACATTACATTATACTGTTAATAGATGGCGTCGCTGTGCTTAATTAATGCTTATTTTTGTAGTACTTTCTTTTTGTTTCTTTAAATATTGAAATAATTTATTTTAAAGAGATGAAGATATTAAAATTGAATATCAATTTATAAATATTTGACTATCTATGTGTTAGTTTTCAAACTTGAGAGGGTAGGTTGAATAAGGATTTATAAATAATAACTAGTAGGTAGTATGGAGTATAAATGATACTTAGACCAAAAAATTATGACTAAGCTCAATTGGTTGTTTGCCAAGTTAATTTCGATTACCTCGTCCCAGCGCCTTTCGTTAATTTTTTTTTTTTAACCAGGTGTATTGTCTACTTATTTTACCAAAATGAGTAAATATGCATTGTTATATAGATTTAGTAAAAAGAGCTCCAATAATTGCTAAGCATAATCAAGGTAAAAACTTGTCAGAAGTAGCCAGAGAGACCAGTGTAAGTAGTTTTTTTAACTCTTTTATATAACAAAACACTCCTATATAATAATCATTATTGGGTATTATATATTTATGTTTTATTGTTGCAGAGAAAAACAGTTGTTCTATGGATATGACGATTTGAAGAAGAGGGTTCTTTAAAACACCATCAAAGTGTTGGCAGACTAAAACTAATAAACAAATTGCAGTGTCAAACCATGATAAGGGAGTATACGAAGAAAACGGACATCTGTCGACGAACCACTATGCTAGTTTATTTGACACAAGCGTTGGCACTGTCCGTCGGAGGCTTGCTTACAGAAAACCATAAAAGGGCAAGATTGCAGTTTGCTTTGGATCACATAAACTTTGATTAGAGTAATATCATGTTTACTCATGAAAAAACTTTTAAGTCCAGTGAACACGGACGGTTTTGTTTGTGGCTACAAGATAATAAATAATTATAATACTGATTTAATATTATTCACTCAGTACTTATTCTCTGTATTAACTGAAGACCTTGCTATGTGTGTTTAACTTAATATCCGTAATTAATACATTAAAAAAGTTATGAACACTTGATATGTTGTTGTGCAATTTTATAGTTTTTAGCCTACATTTAATCTTTTTGATCTTTGTGATAAAATTATCTGGTCTTTTGTTTGTTTTTGTTAAGGTTACATAAGCTTCAATCCTCTTTCCAATATTGGAAACGAATACTTAAGCTATGGCCTCAATAAGAAATTATATATAATATTATAATCTCATTCGGTGATTAATAAACGGTGATTGTTAAATTTGAATAAGAAATTGTAAGAAATAAACAAATTATTTTTTTAATAGTGCTTTTTTGTTTGATGAGCCTGTTTACCAGCATTTTTTTTGTCTTGCTGAGTAACTACCCACTTGAATATTATATTACAAATAAATATCCACTTGTTAACTTTGATATAATATTCCTACCGATTTCTTTAGTTTGTCATTCATAACTTACAAAAAGTGTGAGTGCTACGTGAGATTTGAACTCACGGCTCATTGATTTACGCATCTATCTGCACATGCTAAACCACTAGGTCAACATGACTCTAGTTTGAATGATGAAATTATGAACTACAATCAGTTGTTGACGACAATGATGACGCAAGTGTCTATTATTTGTTGAACTAAAAGTCAAGTTTATACTTTGTGAGATTGCCTTTGGTCGCTACTTAGCTGTGAAGAAACCAATGCCATCTAGTTTAATTTTGTAAAACTTGAACTTTAACGTGCAAGGGAAAATAGGCGTTAAGGTATCCAAGCACTTCTAAAGGTTCACTGTACATAAAGTTTGTTATTATAAGTACCAAATTTAAATGATATCTACGTTATTTTGTTTCAAATGTTATTTATTTATTGTGCACACCTACCAGAGTGTAGCCTTGTTGTTGTTCCTTGGTGAGCAGAGTGCGAGCTAGCTCCAACATCGTACTGACGATGATTTCGAATAGACTGGATTGTCCTTTCATCCGGCATTGTTCAAGTAAACACATTCTTTTTTTTGTTTTATTTAATTGATTTGTATATAAATTGACTTTAATTTTAATTTATTTGATTTGATTTAATTTTATTTCCATTTATTTAATTTGATTTTAATTTATTTTATTTTATTGTAATACATTGACAGTCTTATTAATTTTAATGTATTTAATTGGGTTTCATTTTGGTATTATTTTATTTGATTTTAATGTATTGTTCTGCGTTGTGATGTGTTTTGATTTTGTAAATGGGTATATTTGACCTAAAAAAAAATATTATTATTATTAGTCCACCTATTAACATAAAGTAAAAATAAATAAATATTATTTAACTATCTACTAAAATACCTACTGTAACCAGCATAGCAACGAAATCTCCGTGTACTAGTTTGATTGAGTCTCAACGATGTTGAAAAACAATTCTAATTGGATTATTATTAAAGTTGAAGTTTGTTTAATTCATCAAAGAAGCGACAACGCTTTGGTTTTCCAACTTTTAAGGGCGAGTTATTCGAACGGAAAATCGGAAACACGAAATGGAGGTCAATAGGGTTCAAAGGTCAACACAATTTGGTTTTTAATATTATGTAAAGAGACCAGTATAAAATGAGCTTTTGGGATTTAAAAATCTAGAAGCCTTTTTCTTTGAATTATATTTTTTTTTTATGTCGCTCAAGTGTTCTTGAACTGTTGTCTCCAACAGTTTATTATATTTGAGTGCTGTGCGAACAAAAATTGTACGCTGTTTTTTGACTAATTATAATACATTAATTGCTGCCAGCAACTCCAGGGGGGAGACAGTACAAAATTATCTCAAGGAAACGTATTGCCAGACCCCAACCCCGACTTCCAACCACCATAGTAGCGGGCTTACGGACGACGAGCAATGGGTAGCTCGCCGTCCAGCCTCGAGTTCGATCTTGATGGTTACTGGACGTAACCATCCGGATCGAGCCCGAGGCATCAACGGCACGTAATGTTCCACGCGCACCTCTACCCAGCAGGGTCGAAGCCTACTGGGGTCCTCGAACACAAAAGGCAACTGAAGGAACATAGGTGTGGTTTTAGTCAGTAAAAGTCTGACATACCCTCCCATTCCGCCCTAGAGCGCGAGAAGACATTAAATGATTTCCTATCTAAAAAAAGAACTCTTATATGGAATGAATTTTTAAAATATATTTTTTTCCCGCTCATTGTTACAAAAACACACCTCCAGCATTCGAAACCTAGGCACTACACCAATCTCAAATATTGACCACATCTAATCCAGAACTTGTCATGCGAAAACGATAGAGCTACCAACACAGCCCATCCAATCGAACAGAGCTACGCACCGGAACCCAATCACGGACACGAACATCGAACAAACCAAACACAAGCCAATAAACACACACTCAACGAAATGAACAAGCAAAAGAGTCCAATCAATACGAATAGTTAGCATTCTGATGGTTGATTAAGTAATACGCAACGGTTCCGTACATGCGAGTAATTAATTACGAGGCCCGGACATTGGGACGAAACACGCAGACTGGGTTGGACGAAAACCGCAAATTGCCTAATTTATCGGCCCAGTTGCTCGCCGTTTACCGTTTCTGAAATTCTCGAGGATTCCACGAAAATATTCCAGGAACTTGCCCGTTTCGTGCCGGAGCAAGGTATCGTCTATTTTTGTTGACATTCTGTCGTTCGGGAGACAGGTAGAGATGTTTGTGGCTTTTTGGAATACTTGATCACACGGCTTGCCTGTCGGGGCTTAATAAGAAAACGTAGGTCAATCAATAAACTTCCACAAGTAACAGTTCTGAAGTAACACAAGCTATCTTTCTCACAAGTTTAGGTATCTAACTTTTTATATGATTCTATTTACGCTCGTATGAGCTACGCGTAAGAAGCAATCCTATTTCTAAGCCTCTTAATAACTATAAAAATAACTTGTTTTCCTACAGAAGCATAAATAAATATTTTTTTTCCAAAGCAACGATTATTTGTAGTGTTTCAGTACTCACATTATTCATTCCAAAGAAATTAGCCTTGAATGAAATCCGATACAAACAAATATAAAAGAAAATAAATTGCCCTAAAGAGACAAACAAACTAATGGCTTTTACGGGTAATCGAATACGTTATTTTCGTATTAAGATGTAGAATAAATATTTATTTGTTGTAATTCTGCTGAATAAATATTCCTTTCTACACTTGAAATATTTTTATTATTATTGTTATTTCTTCATTGGTAGACAACTGAGGCCCATAGATAAAATACATAATATTCGAATCCTATAAAATACATAATAAACCAATACATATTATAAATATCACAATTAGCAGTCACCCTATACATAATTATGTACTAATAAGGTTGATGATAACTATATGCGTAACATCGGCGTCGTCCGCTGCGTAGTGTCGCGTAACCGTCCTCGGAAACGTCGATACACGACACCTTTCGGCCAAAAGTCCTCTCTCAAAAAGGTCTGTAGATCGAAAAGGTCTGTTTGGTGGTATTTTTGTATCTAAATGACATAGCGACGAAGTGAGACCCCCCGTTTCTGAAGTCGGGTGATCAAATATCATAACAGGCTCTTACAGAAAATTGGCTCCGACATAGTAAACTAACATGCCAAAATCTAGCCATTGGTTTCTCAGAATTGTCTCAGTGCGCCAATACAGGCTTGTGAAAAGGTCGGTTTTATACAAACCAATTATCTCCCTTTGCTTTGCTGCTTTTTGAAGCGTTTTTTTTTAACCGACTTCAAAAAGGACGAGGTTCTATGTTCGGCTGTATGTATGTTTATTAACATATTGATAGGCTCGCGTCAACTATACCACCAGATAGTAAGTGGTGATTTAAACATTGACGGAGCACGTTTAACTAAAAGTAACCTATTCACTATTGACTTGAATATTTTGTATCCTCCTCTAGGTTATTTTTCTTTTTAAAAATGGATGGTAAACTCGTAAAACTGTTTGAGCCCAGTAGGTAGCTATGTTATCTACTGCACTCATTACATGTAGCACTCGTTAAATCCTCTTAAGTGCCGTCCCCCTAGCGAAGTTACGACCGTTTCGTTTCGATTCTTGCGTCGAATACCTCGAGTAGGCCACGTCTCCGATTCCTTTCTTCCGTCAGATCGGCATCCATCAGACCGTCGTCCTGTGTTCCGACAGAACAAATGAATCGGAGACGTGGCCTACTAGAGGCATTCGACTCAAGAGAATCGAAACGAAACGGTCGTAACTTGGGTAGGGGGGCATGTGTATGGATTATTAAGAAACAAGAACTCCAGCAGAGAATACTCCTGAAGAAATAAGATAAAAGAGGCCATATTTATATTATTCATCTAGGTTAAACCAGGCATGTGCCCAAGTTGGTAACGTTCTTGTAGACATTAAAATCACACTAATAGTTTAAAAGCGAAAGTTTGTGTGTGTATATTTCTTACTTCTTCATGCTTAAACGGGTGAACAGATTTGCAAGAAATTTGGCACACGGGTAGACCATATCCTAGAATAGCATTTTTTATCCTGAGAGTATTTTTCCTTAGGATAATTTTCTACTTTCACGCAGGCGTTGGTCTCGTGGTCTCAAGCGCGACTGTTGAGCGTGGGGTCCTGGGTTCGATTTCCAGGATTGGGCAAAAAGTGCTATTGTACTTTGTCATTAGGAATTACTCTGTAGTTGCCTGGAGTTTGGAAGTTGGTGGTATGATATGGTGATCGTATCGGAATGCCGTCACATCGGACTATGAGAGTGAGGGAACACAGAGTACACCGGTATTTGCAGACATACTTGTGCACTATCAAATATCCTGTGTACTTTGCTAATCCCTGTGGAGATTGACCATCGTGATGGAAATTCTGTCGGGAAGATTATTTATTTCTCGCTTTTACTTTACTTTCGATCACTTACAAACAACGCAATGTACGGGCAAAAGTGTATGAAAGGCCTCAACCAATTCCAGTATAGCCTTCTTAAACCTAACAATTTGTGTCTTATCTTAATTTGTGTCGGACCAGAGCATCCCAGCATCACTATTTCTCAATGAATGGGGCAAGAAACTCCCCGTACCCTAATGAATAGCAGTCCTTATTTCGTCGAGATATTTTTAGGGCTTAGAAAGGTCAGTGTCCTTTCTAATGATATAGATAACGAAATGGTTCTGTTAAAACTTGAAATTTTATTATCTTTACATCCTATTGAAAGATTTACTGAACTTGTGTGTCTTTTTTTTTTGGTGTTCAGTACCTGAAGTATTCCAACGGGAGATTGTTATTAAGCCTCTACTGTCCGTCAGTCTGTCTGTCTGTCCATTTTTCAGCGGGCTGTATCTCATAAACCGTAATCGGTAGAGTTGAAATGTTCACAGAATGTATAGTTATTTCTACTGCCGTACAACAATAAACACCAATAATTATAATAAAGTTAAAAATTATGGAAAATCCCATACAAGAAATTATTGTTATTGCGTCGTTTTTTGCTCGATTTTAATATTGTAGCAGGGAACCCTTGTGCGAGTCGGACTGGCACTTGGCCAGCTTTTTAAACTTGTAAATGTTACAGTAATTATTTTGGTGGAAAACTGAATATAGGTAGTAATGAAAAGGCTGAATTGACAAGGCTATTTAAAAATAGCTGATGAGGCTGAAAAGCTTTTCAGTTTAGTGATAAATGCATACAGAAAGAGGCAGTGTTAGCTGGCTTTCCATAAGACAGGTCAATGACTCGGTGAGAGCTTCAGGAATCTGCTGGATGTCTGCTGTTGTTGGGGTTCCGTACATCAAAAAGAAAAAACGGAACCCTTATAGGATCACTTTGTTATCCAGTCAGGGGACGCGTGGACGTATTGAGTTGAAATTAAAACCATATACTTAGATCTGCGGTCCCTTGAAGCTGTGAAAAAATCAAATTTCAAAAAAGATATGACCGTTTATGTCGCAATAAACGTATATTTCGACACTCAAGGGAACCAAAATTCTAGAGTACTTCCCGTTGACCAAGAATCCTAAAATTTTGCATAAAGCAAGATCTTATAACACAACTATAGGAATTTATCTGAAAACAAAACATTTGTTGTTACGTCACAAAAAAAAAAAATGTTTTTTTTGCGATTTGGAAAAAACTTTGAGACTCCAATCAGGAATTTCTTTAAATAAATAAGTTTGTACAGAACCCTCAGGGCGCGAGTCCGATTCGCACTTGCCTAAATTTTTTTAAAAGCATCAGTATTGAAAAAAGTATTAGCCATTAACCACAATAAATCAATTCGATACAACATCGGGCCAAGAAGTAATGGATCACGTCTGCCATTTGACAAATTATTGAGGACTACTCTTGTTACGAATATAAGGAAAACTGCGATAATAACTAGAAAACATAATAGGAAAACGTTTGTGACATAATATGTATGTTCTTTTGTTGTTGACCCCATTAACTTGCATGTGATCTTGATAATATGGCAATTTTTGTTCAATTTTAGGGTTACTATTCTGCGGAAAGCCTCATAACATCTTATCGCAATAATAACATTGAAATTATTTGTTCTGTCTATGCAAAAATAAGTATTGGTGAATGTTCTTTGTAATAGTGATTTAGTTCTTATTTTCAAAGTCGCACAATGGTCAGAATAATAACGTTGTATTAGGATCGATCTATCTTCACTGATAGGACTATTGCTGCCAATAAACCGGACATAGCCTGATCGACTAGAACATCGCACAATGATTGTTGATATAGCGGTCCCATGATGAGAGTCTAGTAAAAGCTGAGAAGGATAAACAAACTAAGTATTAACTAGGCTCGCGAGGTTGTCAACATCTGGGAAGTGGTTAAAGCAGTCATTGAGTCGATAGTCGTGAAGGCCAATGGTTTGATATCCATGAGCTTCGACCAATATTTGCGAAGACTCTCATTGGACAGCAGGACAAAGGGCTTGATCCAGAAAGCAGTACTCCTGAACGATGCACATTATTGAAAGATTACTCTATCAGGAGCCCTGACCATCGGTAATCAATCCATGACTTATTGGTTAATTTTGTGGATCGATAAACATCACCATTTTTTTCGGTGAGAAAACCATCCAATGACACCCCCGTAAGGGCGTGTCAGACTTTTACTGACTAAAAATCCACCCCTGTTCTTTCGTTGCCTTTCATACCAGGGCCGAGTTTTCCTTTCAGAAGCAGACCCTTGGCCACAGATGGCTTCGACCCTGCTGAGTCCCTACGGTTTGCTGACTTGAGGCGCGCGTTGAACAGTACGCGCCGTAAACGACTTGGGCTCGGTCCGCACGGTTACCGGACGAAGCCCGCAAAGGACGCAAGCCAGCGCCTACGGTGGCCGGATATCAGGATCGGGATACTGGCGGCTGCGGCGTGAGGGCCACGCCCTCGCGCGTGCACGTGCGGCCTCCTCCTTTGCTAACATTACTGCTTCGAAGAAGGCGACTGTCTGCCACTCCTCCTCCTCCTCTGGTGCACTTGGACCATGGCCTGTACCAAGGCCCGGCGCGAGACATCGTTGCCGCCAATCTCCCCCACGAGGACACGGCTGTGCTCTGCCCAGGCGGGGCACACCTCTACCGTATGCTCCGCCGTGTCCTTCGGGCGGTCCACACAGTGGTGACATCTGGGTGTCACTTCCGTACAGGTAGTATCTAGTTGCTAAACGAAGTTGTACTTCTTCTAGAAGTGGCTACGGTAAGTGGGGTTCTAGTGTTCGAATTGTGTCTATTGCTTACCACAGATAGTACCGTTCACATTACTCATGGTCCTAGATCGCAAAGGGCTACTGAAGGAACATAGGTGTGATTTAATCAGTAAAAGTCTGACGCGCCCTCTCGCCCCACCCTAGGGCGGGAGAAGTCATTACCTATATGATTTCCTACCTTAAAAAAAGAAGGTTAATTGCACTCAGTAAAAAAGCTATTTTATTCTTTTTTACTGAGTGCAATTGATTTCATACTAAAAAAATATTTATTAGCCTACCTCTGTTCACAGAGGAGACCGTGACGTCTCTGAAGAACTATGGAGGAAAAGCAGAAATATATATAAACCCAACCTTGTTTCCAAGCAAACTTTTTTATCACGACATAAGCTAAAGAAATTCAAAATGTAAGTTTAGTTTTATTTGTACATCACAAAAAACTATGGCCAATTTAATGTTCTAACTGAGAATGATAAAGCATAAAATATAAGTATAACCTCAGAGTAAGTAAGTATTTACTACAAATGGAACACATGAGTACAAGCTCTAAATAGGAACTAGTATCTCCTTAAAACAGGTCGCGTATTCTTGGTTGATCCCGAAGTTCGTGAAACTTTGAATCCGCGTCGAGGTTGCAGGTTCACATATGTACAAGCTATGTGACTGGTGCAGTTTTTTTTTTTTATTCCACAACTATCACACAACGCCGTCTAGTCTCAAGCTAAGCAGAGCTTGTGTTATGAGTACTAGACAACTGATAAACATACATATATATTTCTAAATACATACATATTATAGATAAATTACACCCAGACACAGAACAAATGATCGTGCTCATCACACAAACATTTATCCTGGGTGGGAATCGAACCCACGACCTCCGGCATAGCATTCAGGGCCACTAACCACTAGACCAACAGGCCAGTCAAAGTTGGGATCTTATTATATCTGTCTCATTGATTTTATGGTCACAAGTGCGACTGCTGAACATGGAATACTGAATTCAGTTCCCGGGTCGAGCAAAAAGTGCTTACGGGGTTTTCTATTAGAAATTACTCTTCAGCAGGCCAAAGTTTGGAAGTTGGTGGCTTGACACTCCCTGGCTCGGAAAGCACGTAAAGCCGTTAGTCCTGAGCCTGATCTCTTTCCGTCGGTCATGTCAAGAAAGAAGAAAGAAAGAAAGGAAACATGTTTATTCCTGAATAGACACACAATTCGTTACAAAAAATACAAAAACCAAGTTCCCTGGCAGGCCATGTGTGTATCGAGCATAACTGTGTTACACCACTAGGATTATAGACAACACAGTTGTGTTATCCTGTATTTTAACGCCGGCCATGTCAATGCCATCCGACTATGAGAGTAAAGGAACAGAAAGTGCACCCGTTTGCACACTCACTTGTATATGTCGTGGCCAGATCATAGAAATTGATCACTTCATGATATGGCCAATTGAAACTGGCCAGATCGTATTAAACTTTAAAGTTTGATGATATTTCAATCCTCATTTGGCCTACTTTCTTTAGACCTTTTATTATCAAAGAAATCCTTTAACAATTATACAGCCGAACGAGGATTGGCTCGGATCATCAAATGTTAACGTTTAAACAATCTGCCCCCGTAACCAAGTTATAACCGTTTCGTGTCGAATTCCATTCTCCAATCAGTTACGGCTCGGTGTCAGCAATTGTAGAAAACGATAAGTTGGTAGCCAAGTTGACGCGCCTGAGTCGGCCGCTCGTTCTACAATGTCGTTCTACAATAACAAAGGATGTACTGTTGAACATTGTAGAAACGACAACAATTCATTCTATCATTTTGAACGATGTGAACTTGGCTACGAATTTTCTATTCGTTTGTTCTGACCACGTGACTTAACGTTGAGATGATGTCATTCCCATACATTTGATTAATTTTCGACTAGCGTTAACGATTGCAGATTATCAATCATTGGCTTTGGCATTGGCTAGGGTTGCAGGCCAGTTTTAGTTGGTCATTTCATGAAGCGATCAATTCTAAGATTTTGATTCTGGCCACGACATATACACTATAACTGTTTCTACATACTTGACTAACCTCTGTTAAGATTGGCCACCGTGATTAAAATTCGGTCAAAAGCATTAAAGATCTTATTTGAAATTTAAGAACGAATTATTTTGAGACGATGTAAGGATAAATATTAACTCTGATACTTTGGCGTTCGTTTGGATTCACACATAAGATACCGGGAACATTTGTCAACGTTGGTAAAAAGGCATACAAGCGGTTGGGATTTGTGTCAAACAGAGTAGCAGCTTTTACAAAATGTTAAGGCAAAAGGACAAAGGTTGTGTATTATTATGGTCTCAATATTTTTAACTAATGATAGTTTACTAAAACCCACTCCTATGTTTCTTCTTTGCCTTTATTCCAGGGCCCTGGGTTTCTCTTTCGCACAACCCATGGCCCCAGTAAGCTTCGACTCTGCTGGGCCCCTACGGTTTGCTGACATCACAATCCCCCCTTGGTCCCTTCTTGGACTATCTCAAAGACCTTTTAGCGGTTTTAATTATACCAACGCGCCTTCCACTTTTCAAAGCAACAATTTATTTATGCTTACCACTGCAAAATGGTATGTTGCTAATATTTTATTAAGAAGTAATGAAATTCTTTTGAACTCAAATTAGATTTGTAATTTAATGTTGTGTAGTATCAAATTAATGGTTTTAATCTGAAATTCTAACGTTTTGTAATGATGTACTTATTTTTTTTTATTAACTACTGATGTTCTGCTCGATGGCTAATATCTACTATATTTTAACTTTTATTATTTGAGAAATTGGCGCTGATAGCTAAAATTCAGGCTTTTGTCTAGTTAAGCTACAGATGTCTCATTCTTTTGTAATACAACATTATAGCCTACAAATCTGTTGCAAAATTGTAAATTTATATGAATAAACTCATTATTATTATTTCCACGACTTCTATTAAAATAACTACTATATTCCACTACTATCACACAACGCCGTCTAGTCTCAAGCTAAGCAGAGCTTGTGTTATGAGTACTAGTCAACTGATAAACTTACTTATATATTTCTAAATACATACATATTATAGATAAACTACCATACTATTATAGATAACTACCGATTACATCTTGTCAATATCTTATCATCATTATCATCTTCTTGCCCTTGTCCCGTTTTAGTTTGGGTCGGCGCAACACGTTTTTTTTTCTATTCTATCCTGTCACTCGACATGCTATCACTAACTCCCTTTTCTTTCATATCACTTCTCACACAAACCATCCATCTTTTCTTTGGTCTCCCTCTCCCTCCCCATCCATCCACATGTAAACTCATAACTCATCATGTCAATATCTATATATCTATATTCTTTTTAGTATATATAAATAGTAGATATATAAAAGGAGAAACTGACTGACTGACATATCAACGCACAGTCATAACTACTTATCATCCTTTCTTTAATTTTTCCTTATATAAATAACACATATTTTTATATATATAAATGTAGGTTTATATTATATTAAATATTTATGTATGTTAATTTTATGTATATATAGATTTAATCCCTTGTTTTCGTATTATTCTTTTCTTTTTTTTATGCATTTACCATGTTTTCTCTTCACTACCCTTGGTTGACTGGTAGAGAATGCCTAAGGCATTTAATCCGCCTTTGTACCTTTATGTTGCATGAAGTTTTAGTAAATAAATAAATATACTAAACCTAGACTCAAAGCTAAGCCCTAGCCTAGCCTAGCTATCAAATAAACTTGTCAACTAAACCCCGCCTTTAAAGTTCTAGACCCCGTAACTAAAAGACAGATCAACTAGATAATAGCTTATGAATCCTATGAATTTCAATATCCTTGAGAACTAGACACGACTTGTATAAGTATTCAGGCAAACGTGTTTCAATAGTTCACAAGGACTGATTGCGATCTTTTGTTAAACGTACCTACGTATTGAAATTGATGAATATTTTTTTATTATTTGTTATTACTGCTGAATTCCAAATCGATTGGTAGCCTGGTTACGAATTTTTGATTAACTAGTAACCTACCCCAGCTTCTAACCAAGATTTTTGATAGCCACGGTGCTATCAAAAATCTTTAAAATTAACGGCTTTTCTCTACTATAGTATATTTTTTTATATTATGTACACACGTAATAAAAGAAAAGAAGAAGGAAACAGAAGAATAGTACAAAGGTGATGCTTATTTCTAGAGAAATCTCTTCCTTTCTGTCTGCCCTTTATCTCGGGGTGCGTGGAGCTATCGAGATGAAATTAAAATCATATACTCAAGCCTGCGATCCCTTGAAGCTGTGATAAATTCAAAATTCTAAGTCAACGAGAAAAAAGATACGGCCGTTTATGTCGCAAAAAGCGTATATTTCGACACTCTCAAGGGAATCAAAATTGATACGGTGCTTCTCGTTGACCTAGAATCCTGAAATTTGGAATGGAGCAATATCCCATAGCACAAGTATAGGAAAACAGTTAATTTGTTGTTACCTACGTACTTTTTTGCAATTCGGAAAAATCTTCGAGACTCCCTTTGGGAATTGTAGTTTGTACGGAACTCTCAGTGCGCGAGTCTGACTCGCACTTGCCTAGTTTTATTTTAAAGGTAACGAATCATCAAATTATAATTTTACTTCTCTCGCTCTAAAGGGGGACGAGAGGGCGTGACAAACTTTTACTGACTAAAACTGACCTGTCTTCTTTAGTTGCCCTTTGCGATTTAGGGCCACGGTCACTGTTTCAAACGTTCCCGCAGCCCTATCAGACATCGGTTTTGATGAGCCCGTTCACACAGTACAACCCTGGAGCAAGCAACACTCCTATTTTTTTATTAGAACAAAAAAAAAATTAGGCTCTATCTATACCCGTTACTGATTATATTTATGTCGTCAAAAGGAAAAAAAACGAAATCCCAAAAATGACCACGAAAATTTCTCACAATTGGCAAATTCATTTTCAATTCAATTGCTACTAGAAAATACTATGCACAGTGTTTTTCCATTGTTTTTCATTCATAATCAATACCCTGTACAATATTTCCATAAATTGGGTGACATTTTAGGATATAAACAAACGCTTTGCTTTTTATGAATATAATTTATTGAGACTTTACTTAAATAATAACAAGACCTTTTCTAATAAGCTTAAAGGGCTTATTAGAAAAGGTCTTGTTATTAGTATTAGTACTAACTAGCGGTCCCGGCAGACGTTGTTCTGCCCAAAAGCGGGATTTAGTAAAAAAAAAAATTACCCTACTCTACCATACTCTACCCTACTCTACCCTACTCTACCCTACTCTACCCTACTCTACCCTACTCTACCCTACTCTACCCTACTCTACCCTACTCTACCCTACTCTACCCTACTCTACCCTACTCTACCCTACTCTACCCTACTCTACCCTACTCTACCCTACTCTACCCTACTCTACCCTACTCTACCCTACTCTACCCTACTCTACCCTACTCTACCCTACTCTACCCTACTCTACCCTACTCTACCCTACTCTACCCTACTCTACCCTACTCTACCCTACTCTACCCTACTCTACCCTACTCTACCCTACGAATGCAAAACCGTGGAAATCGGTTCGTGCGTTATGGAGTTATAGCGTCAGGAAGGAAAACCCGACTTATTTTTATATAGTAGATTAGCGTGAAACTAGTTGTGTGCAGTGCACCAACTGTACCTGTGTTAGACGGTCTCGCTTTGGTGGTGCACCGCTGCATTCTCATGAAGGCGATCGGTGGCAGTGACCTCTTGCGCCGGACCCTGGTACAGGCCAGGCCGTCGCCTCCTTCTGCGAAGCAGTAATGCTAGCGAAGGAGGCGGCTGCACGCGTTAGGGAACAGACTTCCTCACGCCCCAGCCGCCTGGATCCCGACCCCGATTTCCAGCTACCATAGGCGTGGATTAGCGGACGATGAGCAATGAGTAGCTCACCGTCCGGCCACCATCCGGACCAAACTCGAGCCGTCATCGGCGCGTAGTATTTCATGCACGTATCAAAGAGATGTCAGCATAACCGTAGGGCAGGGCCTAAGCTTACTGGGGCCATGGGTGACTACCCCTGTCCCCTTTCAGACTTGAAAGGGAACCTCGGGGTCCTGGAATGCAAGACAAAAACATAGGTGTGATTTTAGTTAATAAAAGACCGACACGCCCTAGCGCTCCAGCCGCGCGAGAAGTCATTACATGTTTTCCCACCTAAAAGAAACAACCAGTGTTATACGGTAAAGAAATCAACTGATTAAATATGGTAGTAAATAAATCAGTGTCCTTTGTTTTGTGGCAATTGAGTATATTTTTAGGCGGCCTATGTTCAATATTGAAACTTGTACAGTCGTTGATTACCAACCGGCTGTAAACAAGTTTAGTAATCAATAGTAGGTATACTTGTTCCTTTTCTATAATAGTTTTAGCGAGGAAAGCTAATTATTTTTCTTCAACTTTTTGCTGAACCAAAGCTATAATATCGATTATCCTGTTCGTGTAAACCATGACTCGTTAGTAAATAAAACACAAAATATCACAGAAGCTTCTAGAAATATAATACTGGAGACTGAGTGTATTTGTACAAGTATTTTTACTAAGAAATGTATTCTTATGTAATGTCGACAATATTGTCTATAGAACTTATGTATAATATAATAATAATATTCCAAAACTATCACACAACGCCGTCTAGTCCCAAGCTAAGCAGAGCTTGTGGTATGAGTAGACAACTGATAAACATACTTATATATTTCTAAATAAATACTTATAAATTACACCCAGACACAGAATAAATGATCATGCTCATCACACAAGTAGTTATCCCGGGTGGGAATCAAACCCACGACCTCCAGCATTGCAGTCAGGGCCATTAACCACTAGATCAACAGCCCAGTCGATGTATCGGTTTAAGTGACGATTTTAGTCACCATCAGTCAATAGTACCAATAATGAGAATTGTCAGCTATTTCCGCACATTTTCATGTTCTCCCATGTTTCTTGAGGTTGGCGAAAAGTTTCCTTATTTCCTTTTCCATTTTCTCCTATCTGCAGTCCTATCAATCCCTACCACTTCTTTCATATTCTCTCACAAATCATTTATATTTTCTTTCGTCATTCCTTTCACATTCCATCCACATTTAAATTGATCAATCTCATCTAGCTACAATAACATAGATCCCCAAACATAACATTCCAAGTACTACTTAATTAAAAAAACATTGATTTAAATTCAGACAAATTATATCAAGAAAAAAATCCTCGACTCCTTCAATTCGTACGAAACGAGTAAATTAGAAGTATCCCGCCTTCTCGACAATTGGACGCAAAGTAAAAATATATTATTCAGCAAGGACTACAATTGTACAGATGAAACTTTGTACAAAACATACTAGAGATGTATGTCTATACAAAGATTTGTATGTAGCGTAATTAAATTGAGCTCAAACGAGGCTCTGTTTCTTTGTAATCGTCCTGTTGTGAAATTTATAAACAGCTCGTTTCGCGTGTTGATTTGAAAATGAAGGAAAATGTGTTTTGTTGAGTTATTTTCACCTTCAAAGTTGTTTTACTCCTGTATTCATTTTCCTTATTATATATTTTTTTTTTAATCTGTGTCTAACCTGATTCCTTTGCCTATACATTACCACAGGTAATGTCGGAAGTTTCTAATAACGAGAGCAGAAATACCTAAGGCTATGATGTTAAACCATTTCGTTAACAAAGCCACAAAGTTCAAAATAACGAACGAAAACCTTTTATTAATGCCTTAGTAAACAAACAAGAACACCAACAAAGAAAGTCACAATAGGATTAATTGTAAAACACTTTAAAGGAAATTAACAAGGGACGGAAAAAAATTCTTTCAGCTTTGATTTCTGTATAATTTGATCATGGCCTTGGACGCTCAGTATAAATAAAGGGAATTCCTATCTGGTATATTAGATTTTGTTGCTGTATCCACCTGTCCTGGCGAATTTAATTAAGAAATTTTTTCGTTGGGAGCACGGAGGACAATGTTGATCTCTAATAACGCATTTGTGTAGAATATTACCAGTCTATCTTGGTTTTTGTTTGTTGTGAATGTTTTTATTTTTTTATTTAGATTTGTGGTTGATCCGAATGATAGAATAATATATCTGGATTTCTCTAAATGAAAAATAGACTGGATTCATTTGGGATTATAGTGGATGCTATCATATTCATTAGTTAGCTTTTGATAAATTGCTTGATTTATTGAATAACTTGCTTGAAGACTGAATGTGATTTTATCCACCAGTTATATAAGATTGAACGTACGTTCATAGTTTATTCAAACAATTGCTAAAACCAGTGACATCAATCAGGGAGACTGCTATAGAGAAATTCGATGGTGTAGGGTACACAGATGACCGCAGCTGCTATGAGCACCACGGGTAGTGTGAAAGCCCGATCCGTGGGCCCCGGGATGAAGGCAAAGAGGGAACAGGAGTAGGTTTTTAGTCAGTAAAAGTCTGACACTATCTCGCGCACCGCCCAAGATCGGGATTTGTCATTAGATGATTTTTCCACCGTAAAAAAAAAGCTGCTATGAGCAAAATGTCGAAGATATGACAAAAGAGAAATAGCTCTACAAACACCAAGAATAGACGAGTTCGAACTCTGGTATTCTTGTACTTGATATCTTTATATGGCTTTTTTTTTAGGTTGTCAAAAAAAAAGCTTTATAAAGCTAACATCTAGATGATGTTGGCTTTATATCTGAAAATTCTTTTCAATCCACCTAGAGTAGAATAAGTTATTTAATGATTTTCTACCAAAAACAAAAAAGGACATAAATCAAAAGCCTTTAAAAGTAAGGAATTCTTTTTATATTGTCGATCTAGATCATCTGTTTTATCATAAAAAATATTATATAATATATCGTTAATAGACTTAAATTTGGGTTTCAAAAAGATACCTAACCTATTTATAAAATCAAATGGAACGATTTAAGGCCGATTACTAATGAATAGGCAAGTCTAACATTAATTTATTTTATCATTTCAATCTTATTTTCGACTTCAATTTAGGGTATTAAAAAATTATAGTTGCTGTACTAGGTGTAGAGATGTTCTTTCACTGTCTGTTTATAAATGTAGGTAAGTAAGTACTCTTTGTGTACGTATAATTAGTTGAGAAGCTCCATTTTAATGTTTTTGTTCGTTTTGTACCTACATTTTTGCTGTCAGCTGAATATTATCGAATTTATTTTAACAGTTTAGTAATTTATTTATTTTTATTTTGTTACAAAGAGGGACAATATTCTGTCAATGGCTTCGCCCGCGTGAAAGTAGGTTTCTCCATAGAAACTTTGGACCTCCTTTCATCCCCTTAGGTGGTGGATTTTGGAACATCCTTTATTGTTTTTTGTGTACATCATAAACGGATCCTTTGTACAAAAATTCAGTGTTCTTGGCATAAGGGTTTGACTGGGTGTTAATGAGTCTGAGAGTGAGTAAGGTCTGCCTTTTATATAATTATACAGATACATTGAACTTTTTGTAGTCTGTGGGAAAGCTTATTAATATATTTATTTGCTAATGAAATATATAGTCAGGCGCCACATTTCACATTTATCTTATTTAGGTACTAAATACCCTAAAAAACTATAAAGAAACGTGAATATGATATAAATGGTAAATTACAAATGCCTATTTTTTTTTCGTTTTTGTTTTTACCACCTGCCTTTCTTTTCTGAAAGTCTTTACCAACCTTTAACATAATGCCATCCCAATAATCTTACAAATTTATATATTTTTAATATCCATGCACTTGTATAATAAATAACAACACAAAAATAACCCCTATCGTCCGAAATTGACATCATAGTGTATCCAAAAATGTACGCTGGACAAACTTTTGACATGCATACGTGAGCTTTGCACGTTTCAATGTTGTCGAACCATACACTGGGGGAATGGACTGAGTAATAATAATCCTCAAAAATAAAATTTCAAAAACCGACCATTCTGTGTCAAGAAACAAAGCATAGGTGCAGCCAATACCTGTCTTTTGTCTGTGAAGAAAGTAAAACACTACAAACCTAATACCTGCTCTACGCCTGGGTTAAGCCACCGCCTTACGAGTTATTATTAAAAAATTACACATCTGCAAAAATTACAGATGTGTAATTTTTTTCATCATTATGTATATCAAGGGGAAAAAAATGAAATCCGCAAGGGAGTAGAAGTTTTATCTATTGGCCTTAGTTGTCTGATAATAAAGAAAAAATAATAATAATTAGCTGAAAAGGTACGTGTACAGCACAGACATGTTAAGATACCATTGATGTATAGGCACTGGAAGTAAAAGGGTGGCTTATTTTTATGGTCTCACGTCTGATTAAGAGATCTGTCTTCCACTGGTCTTTAAAGACATTTTGTCTAATTAAGCGTCTCCCACTAGGTCTATCTTTCGCCGTCTCTCTTTTTTTTTTTTTTTTTGTGTGGCCTCTCGCAGGTCAACCTAGGAGGTTGTCGGCTGCTTAACCGGACTTGCCTGTGGCGGCCTCAATTCGAGAATCAAAGCCTCCAGCCAGGGCTTATTTAACTAAACTTAAAACTAAGCGACTACACGCTAAGGGCACCCCCTGTGGGGTACGGACCTCGGCTTAGGGCGTCGCTGGGGGAGGACAGCAAGGGACGGGCTGGATCGAACAAGGATTTTATTATTATTATCGGGGAATTTTAAAACTACGGCTCAGCGACGCGGGCTGGCTCGAGCAAGGGACGGGGAGGACGTTTACGGGAGTGTCGCGGCGGGCCTCGGCGGCGAGGACGGAAGGACGGCGGTCTGTATTGTCTGCGAACTGTACTTGTTTCCTTACGGCTCTCTTGGAGCAGGGTAGTGGGGTCATCGGGGGTGACGAGAGTATGCCTAGGACGGCGAACCTTAGAGATGCGGGAGGGTTCGTATCGGGCTGCCGATACTATGAGGGGGTTGCGGTGTTTCACAGCAGTATCGAAGAAACGCTTGCAAAGGCGTTTCATGAACTGCTGGATGGTGGGGATTTTGAGATCTAGATGTAGATTCTCATTTCGGACATAATATGGGGCACCGAGAATTTTACGGAGGGTCCTATTTTGAAGGGTCTGCATCCTATGGAGGAAGCGGGGCTTGGCGTGTGCGAAGATTGCACATGCATACGTCATGATCGGGCGGATTACTGCAGTATAGAGGCGCAGCTTGCACTTAAGTGACAGTTTGCTGCGGGCAGTCATGAGATAGTGGAGCCTACCTTGAGCGAAAGCGGCTCGCGAGCGAGCCTGCTTTATGTGTTTGGCGAAGGACAAGTGCTGATCGAGGATCACTCCGAGGTACTTGGCTTGCTTCTCCCAGGGGATCGGCTTACCGTACATGGTGATCGGAGGGGGAGGGGGGACGGACTTCCGCTGTTTCGAGTAGAGAACAGCTTGACTCTTATCAGGGTTAACCTCGATCCTCCATTTCCGGAACCATTTGCCCAAAATGTTTGCGGAGGTTTGGAGATTGCGAGCGATAACTCTGGGGTCACGACCGGTGTAGTAAATTGCCGTGTCGTCGGCGAATAGAGCCAACTGGGCCTTTTTACTTTTGGGAATGTCGCTGGTGAACAGCGTGAAAGCTAGGGGGGACACTACCGAGCCTTGAGGGACTCCAGCTCGAATGGGGTGGGGGGAGGAGAGGGCTCCCTCGATTCGATAGCGGAAGGTGCGATTCGACAGAAAGTCTCGCATGATGAGCACGAGACGGTCTGGCACACCGAGTTGATATAGCTTATATAATAAGCCATTGTGCCAGACCTTGTCGAATGCTTTCGCTATATCGAAATACAAGACACCCGTCATCGCATTACGCTGGAAGCCAGCGCTTAGGTGCTCTACGATGCGGTGGACTTGGTGGACGCATGAGTGTTCGGTACGGAACCCGAACTGCTCATCAGGAATGAGACCCTTGGATTCGGCAAAATCTTTGAGTCGCTTATAAATAAGCCTCTCGTAGATCTTACCGAGAACATTGAGGAGACTGATGGGGCGGTAACTGGTGGGGTCAGACTTGGGCTTGCCTGGTTTGGGGATACCGATAACGGTGGCCTGTTTCCACGCTTGGGGGAAGATATTATTGCTTAATGCGCCATTGAAGATAGCGGTCATTAGCATTATAAGTTGGGGGGGGAAGAGTTTGAACACTCTGTTCGTGATACCGTCGGCGCCGGGGGCTTTCCTTGGTTGAAGTTTTTTAATGATATCCTCCACCTCGTCGGGAGTGACGGGGGCCAGAGGGTTATCAGGGTCTTCAACGGGAGGGAGGGAGGCTCTACGTTCGACTTCAGCGTCCACCATGTCGATGTGGGCTTGGTCTACTAGTTGAGAGCTAGGCGAGCATTGGGCTTCGAGGCTGTCGGCTAGGCATTCCGCTTTTTCAGAGTTGTCGAAAGCGACACTCTTATCAGGGCGGGTGAGCGGAGGCATAGAGGACTCTTCAGTGGAACGTAATTTCCTCTGAAGTTGCCAGAAGGCGAGATGGGTAGGCTCGAGTTCACTGAGCGTCTTGTCCCAGCGGGCGGAACGCAGCTCGGTCATGCGTTTCTTTACAGCACGCTGTAATCTACGCATGTGAGCCTTGTTAGCGTCGCAAGGAAAAGCGCTGTATGCACGGACGGCTGCGTTCTTTTCGGTCATCAGAGCCCGTACATCGTCCGGGATTTTCCAGCGAAGGTCCTCCTTCGCAGGAATCTCCCTTGAACATTCGTTCAGGACGGATTGTACGTGGTCTGTGAGCGAGTCGATTGCCGCCGTCGTGTCAGCGACTGAGACTATGTGGTCGGGAATAGAATCCAATTGAGGTGACGTGGTAGATTTCAGCTTTTCGCTTACTTTCTTCCAGTCAGTGATCAATTGGGAAGCGGGGGGCTGGCCCGGGTCGAGATTGCCCGAACGGGAGCCTAGGTGCATAATCACGGGTCGGTGATCGGAGTTAAGCTCGTGTATTGCTTCTATAGATTGCAACCGGAGGTTGACATTCTTAAGGAGCGCTACATCGAGGACGTCGGGGCTATGGTTGGGATCATGGGGGAAGTGAGTGTGACACATCGGGGCGATGATGTCAAAGTTAAGGGATGCACCAAGGTTGAACACGACCTTTCCCCTAGGGTTGGTCGTACTACTGTTCCAGGCGGGGTGTTTAGCATTGAGATCGCCCGCTATGATAACGGAGTCACTCAAGCCAAAGAGGGCAGTGAGGTCGCTAGTGAGCGCGATGGACTCGTCTGGCATACGAGACGAGGAAGTCGGAGGGGGATAGTAGGCAGAGACGACAGTGATCGGTTGATGACCAGTCATGCCTACTCGGCAGGCCGAGTATTCTAAGAAAGATCGGGGCGCGGGAGGAGCTAGAGGGATACAGTACAGTTCCTTTCTATAATAGATAAGGGTGCCACCACCGTGACAACGAGATCTATCGTTGCGAACTAGACGATAGTTGGCAATTCTAGGATCTTTACGGTGGGGTTTGAGGAATGTTTCCTGGATGAGGAGAAGGTCTAACTGATGGTCGCGGAGGAACGTGGCGATCTCATCTCTCTGATTGATAATGCCGTTGGCATTGAAGAAGCCTAACTTTAGGGATCGCGGTTTGGTACAACAAATTTTTTGTTGTCTATCCATTTAGGGGTACGGCAGGTAATTTGTCGAGTTCGACTGCGACCGACTCGTACTTAGTGAATAGCGCAGCGCGCTTGGCTAAGTCGAGTTGGCCAGTGACTTCCGCTAGGGTTAGCTCGTCAGCTAAGTCCCTAGCGTCCTGCGTCATAAAGATGCGATAGTTGTCCAGGATAATCTGGCCAACTGATCTGCGTGGGAACGCAGCTGTAACTTGGGGCGCGTTTCGGGGAGGTTTAGCGGCCACGGGGGCCACAGAAGCCGGGGGAGGCGCTGGGATGGGCTTAGCCATTAGCGCTGGAATTGGCTGAGAAGCCACCAAAGCCGGGAAGGCTTTCTGATGGTTTAGCTGATTCCAGGGGGATGGTCTCTGGGGTGCGAGACGTTCGGGGGGCTGGGAAGAGGGGACTTTCCCGGAGGGTGCTTCCCTCTGCTGGCGAGCGGCAGCACGCTTTGCCAGCTTGGGAGGGATTTTGGGGGCTTTGGGGCAGCCCCGGTAGTTAGCCGGGTGCCCGGCTTGGCCGCACAGCACACAGCTGGGAGGCTCTGTGCAGAGAGTGCGATCCTTGGGACGGGGGCAGTCAGAAGTGCCGTGCTCACCCAGACACTTAACGCATCTGGGTGTAGCGTAGCAGTTCTTCTGAGAGTGACCGTATAGTTGGCAGCGGTGACACTGCCCAACTATTGTGGGTCTGTAGGGCTTCTCGATGGAGATGCCGGAGAGGGAACAGATCGACTTGATCTTGAAGATGGGGTGGTGCCCGTCGGTCGGGTCGCACACGACAAGGATCATGTCGTATACTTCGCTACCTCTCGCCTTGTGAATCGCCGTCTCTCCCAGCGAGAAGGGTTTATATTGCATATCTTCAAATGTCATTTCAGAACGACATATGAAATATAATTATGTCTTTTTTTCATCAATATCTCAAAACTATAGGAAACTCGCATGCCCTAGTACTATAAATTCAAAATTATTATTATATAACCAAAACACGATAATCACCCAAAACTTCTTAAACTAACTTCTAGAGAATACCCGTGTCATGGCAGCGAGAACATTATAGACCAGACTATAACGTTCTCGCTTTTATTTCATTCTCTATTTTATCTCTCAATATTGGCCGCATGATTGTTTTTACTCTCTCACACTTTTCTGCCCGTATTCACTTCTTTGTATTGATTCTATTTCATTAATATAAATAACTAATATTTTATTTTAGTTTTTTCTGTTTGAAGTATCTGTTATTTGTTTATTGTGCAAACCTACCACAGTGTTGTCTTTTTTAACCCTAAGGTTGACTGGTAGAGAATACCTTGTTGCATTAAGTCCGCCTATGTACTACTGTACATGAAGTTCAAATAAATAAATACCAGTTTTGGGTATGCTCAGTCCATTATCTATGTCCATAGGTCGACCAGTTTCGTGTGTAGAACTCGTAACGTTGCATGGGCAGTTCGGAATATAAAATAAGATGGCCTGTGCTCCGTCATACTTATTAGCCTTTGGCTTTTTGAGATACTTTTCAGGGGTTGATTTTGTTTGAATTTTGTAGAAGGTAATGGCTGCGGGAGTCCACTGCAAAATAGGAGCACAAGACTGGTTGATGTGGTGACGCTTAGTAGAAGCCTATATTCAGCAATGGATGTCTTTCAGCGGAAAAAGAGTGATTATAAAACTTTGATGTGGTGATGACGATAAGTCACAAATCTTTTAAATGTTTATGTTGTAGTATAAGGCTTAGAATACAGATATACTTGCACTTCTAACTTAGACTTAAGACTAAGACTTTTATGTCAAACGATAATTTTCATATATATAAATGATTTTTCTTTTGCAGACTGATTATAACAGTTTAACAAGTCATTTATTTCGTCTCCTTTTCTACCTTTTTTTAGGTAGGAAATCATCAAAGTCCTAAATCATTGTTATCCCGATCTTGGTGGAGCGAGAGGGAGTGTCAGACTTTAACTAACTAAAATTCACCTGTGTGAGCTCCTTAAAGCTATCGCTTCACGATAACTGGCAAATCCTTGCACTGTCTGTGTTAGGGTCTATACTTGGACTTAAATGAAAAGCAGTGGACTGTAAACTTATAAACGTATATCCAAGGACAAGTGATGAATTAACAACGCTCGTGTATCGTTGGTCATTCTCGCTGGTGAAGTGATGGCGGGCCAGTCGCGAGGATAACTTAAACAAATGCACAACAAAACCTAAGTTAACATAAATCAGATCACACTTATAACTAAAATAAACTACACAAATACGTGCACGGCACACAATACGTATAAACATACTATATACAATAAATAAAACCCATACATATATATTTATGGGTCACATTGATAGGAACTGTTCCCTAATTTTTCCCCTGAAGACTTACTTTCCTCCAACGAGGGGCTAACCCTTAATGTGTGCGAAAGAGAATTCCAAAGGTGCACAGCTTGAACAGTGAATAATCCACTGTATTGACTAGAGGAATGGTGAGGAAAACGAAGGAGAAGACAGGATGATGAGCGACAAGGCCTTTGAAAGAATTACCGTGGCGCTGGAACGCAAAGGGCAACTATACGAACACAAATGGGTAGTCACTAAAAGTCTGAGACTCTTTTTCTTTCGAGGGCTGCCTGCAGTGTTTTTTTGACTTTCTACGTGTTTCAATAGACGGGATCACTTAGCGCCAAGCCTGATACGATAATTGTAATAAAATTGTGGCGAGAGCGAGCACGTGCACTTTTTAGCACTAATGCGAAAAACAGTGAATTGCGTGCCTAAAAGCTGTAGAGACAAGAGCCGGTTTTCGAGTAAGTGAGACTTCCAAAACAATCTTATCCGTGGTATATACTTACGAGTATTTCTATCTTCAGCACAAATTGACAAACAGACCTAATGTGGAAGCACGTACAGATATATATCAGGTAGATACGTAAGTAACTTCCCCTACAAACGAAGCATCTCCATCACAAGCCTGTAATCTAATGGATTACGTATGTACCGACAACTGTCGAAGCTCGTCGGCTGGCCTGTGTGTCCCAACTATCTCATGGACATGACAACATTGTACATTTGGGAAAATGTGAAAGAAAAATAAAACGTGGCATTCTTAATTTAGGAACAGTTTTTGTTGGAGGATGCGAAATACAAATAACATCGGATTGTTATAGGAGAGATCAAAGACGATAGTTTGTTATGTGTCTTTGTTTCTTCTACACGCTCAAACGGTTGGTCATGTACAGGTAAACCATGGTCTACATATACATGGCCTATGCTATTCCAGGACATGTCCTAAAATAGCATAGTAGCATATAAGAAACATTTTATCCCGGGAGTATGTACTCTTGGAGTTCTAGGGTTCCATAGCTCAAAAGGAAAAAACGTAACCCTTATAGGACCAATTTGTTGTCCATCTGTCGGTCTGTCTGTCTGTCTGTCAAGACCCTTTATCTAGCGAACACGTGGAGATATCGAATTGAAATTAAATATACTTAGGTTTGCGGACCCTTAAAGTTGTGAAAAAATTATAATCCTGAATTAACGAAAAAGAAAGATACGGCCGTTTATGTCGCAAAAAAAGTATATTTCGACACTCTCACGGAAATCAAAATTCATAGGGTACTTTCCGTTGATCTAGAATCCTGAAATTTGGCATGAAGCAAGTTCCCATAGCACAAGTATAGGAAAAAATCTGAGACCTGTTAATTTTTAGTTACGTCACAATTTTTTTTACAATTCGAAAAAATCTTCATATCTCAATTCGGGAATTGAACTGTTTTGATAGGTAAGTTTGTACGGAACCCTCAGTGCACCAATTTTATTTTTCCTTAGCTCAAATCAGTGCACCATGAGTGCTAAATTATCTACAGAGGTGCCAATGAAAGTCTCTATAGTATAACCGGTTGATACATGTAGAAAGGTCATCATAATTATCATCATTTCAGCCGAAAGACACTGTAAGACAAAGGCCTCCGCCAAGTGTCGCAACAATTAACGGTTCTGTACCTCTCGCATTTCCGCGACTCTCACCAGGCCATCGGTCCACATTGTGGGAGGCCTGGTGGTGTAAGAAAGGACATGATTAGCTAAAAATATTACCTACATATATCTAGGTTTATAAAATAAAGTAATGTCTACCAGATTATAGTTAGGTGTTCCGTAAAATAGTAAATTCAAAACAACGTTATCATCACACAGATAGATACTGCAGTATCTGGAGTTTAGCCTCGTGATATAATATAATAAATTCCAACTCTCAAACCTCACGAACCTAAATTCCTTTCACACTAAAAACGTTTTGTCCTCCAAGGAGCCTGCACAGAGATTTGTATCTCTGCCAATGAATTCACTAACTTCATAGACACCGCCCCATTTACTTTGGCAAGGTTCCAATACAAGACACTGATTGCACATATTGACTCATATTGCAACTATATTTCTTTCTATATTAAATTTGGGTGGCACAAATGAGACAGGTAAAGACTGATTTTATGAGAATCATGTTTATTGAATACTTTTCCGCTTGACTTATGTCCATGTGAATCACTTTTATGAAGATTCGAATATCTGGAGCATAATATTGGAATAAATAATCTTGTCCTAATATGCAATCTAATCAATCAAGAGCATCATTGGTAGTGATATACTCGTCGAGTCGATCCTCCAAAGTCTTAAGTTGATAGTCTATCAGTTTTCTACCGGTTGTATTTCAGGGAGTGTGCGTCGAAATTGTATAACCTAAATTCGCCAAGCACGATGCGGCATCGGTAATGACGGACACCCGACCCATACGCACAAAACGTTTTGGGAACTCATTAATTGTGCGTACAGCTAAGGAATGGAATTACCGGCCGGTGTAGGTGTGACTACCAGGGGATTAAGTCAAGAGCGAATAGGTTACTTCTAGGCAAGCAAGCACCATCGTCGATGACAACATTGCTTTCCATCAGGCCAGATAGTGGCCTATTTCCAACTATGTTATTGTCAGCTTTAATATACAGCGACTGCCTACCTTACCTCTACAACCCAGTTCTTGGATAGCACTACACCCCTTTGGCAAGATTCGACATATTTCGATCAAGCAGTGTAACAAGTCTATTCATTCCTAAGGTTTGTTAATAGTCACGTTTTATTCTTTACTGCGAGTATACGTGCCCTGAGATACTCAGACATTATTGATATTGCTCCAAAGTATGTACAGTCAACGTCACAAATAGCTAAGTTATTCAGGCACCCTTATTGCCAAGATTGGGATTGTTTGAAATAGTCATCGCAGCCATTTTTTTGAGGTGTGAAATCATCAAATGACTTCTAAGGTGGTCCGGGAGGGCGTGTCCAACTTTTACTACTAAAACCCAACTGTGTCCTTCAGTTGTCCTTTGCTTTCAAGAGCCACGGTAACTCTTTCAAAAAGTCCCGCGGCCCGCCGAAGCCAGGCACACCTTCACCACATACTCCATCGTATCCTCCGGGTGGTCAGTATAATGGTGACATCTGAGCGTTTTTTCCGTCTGAATTCAAAACAGGAACCTCTCAAACTGGCCAAGTCTGGTGAGATCTTGAGCCAGGCGGTAGATGAGGACTCCATGGCCCGAAAAGTGACTTACCGCTGTGATTGAGGCGTGCCCAAGTCACCATTTGCATTCCAGGGCTGCCGGCCGTGATGACTCTTTCATACAATTCCGCAGCTACACAAACATCTACGATGGCATGCAAAACCTATAGTAGTTATCAGAAGATTTTTAAGTCCCTCAAACTTCTAACCTCAAACTCTTTGAAAAGGGAGGATCTAGTAGGATAGATGGGTGTTATATCTGGTGGGCAACTGCCCATTAGATGATTTCGAGCTGTCGTGGATATTCTAATCGTGCGGATAACTTTGATTGCGCGATGCAGGATTAGTTCTTATGTGACGCCATAGATGTCGCTACATCACTTTCCTCCGGAGATCAGAGATCGATGGTTCTTGATGCTTCTTGATGCGTGCCAGGCCAGTGGTAGGTTAGTTCCAGTAGGTCGGAACCGAATGCCGCATAGTTCTCGGTGAATCGGAACTGTCTGTGGTGATGCCCCAGTGAGTCGGGGTGGTGCTGTTCCAGTAAGTTGAAATGATGCTGCAAGCTCCAGTGAGTCCAGGTAGTGCTGCTGGCTCCAGTGAGTCGGAGCGGTGTTGTGCGACGTAGTGGCTTGATTGCTGGCGTCGACCAGGAGAGGTTCTTCATGGCCACCAGATATACTGGTGGGCAACTGCCCGTTAGATGATTCCGAGCAGTCGTATATATTCTAATCGCGCGGAGAACTTTGATTGCGCGATGCAGGATTAGTTCTATGTGACGGCATAGATGTCGCTACAGATTCATTATTTTAATTTACCTGTTCTGATAGAGAGATTTTAAAATTCAAATACGACGAAAGTCTTCAGATTTTTGTGAGAGTCCAATCATAAATTAGCGAACACAAATATTTTGCAGTACACTGATATTATATCCGTTCTGCACAGAGAGAAAGAAAGAAAAACTGTTTATTCGCGCGAAATGACGGAATCTTAAAACTAGCAAACAAACATTATCAACTAATAGGAAAGATATGCGTCACATCCGCGCAAAACGGCCGAACGCTCAGCATAAAGCTGTGGCCTCACGCATTATGCGATGAGCTCACAGCGCTGGTTTTCAGCGTGGGCCGGTAGCGGTGTCGACGTAAAGACGCCCGAACGGTGCAGTGTACAACAAGATTTGGATAGAAAAAGGAAATAAATATAGGGTGACTGATATCTACAATATTGATACATTCCTTAAAATTGGTACTGGCTAAAGCTAATTTTCAACGATTTTGACCTGATAACTTGGGTTCCAATTTTTTTTATAAAATGTTATAAATATTTGCTGTTGACTGTACCTGCCTACGCAAGGCTCTTTTAGACAGTTCATTTCAGGGATTTTGAAAGGATCTTCTTAGAATTGTAGCAATTTGCTTTATAATTATTCTCAAGACAAAACTAAAAGAATGAGAAAGTTTTGTCATGGTTGTGTGTGATAAAAATAGAAATGGTATAGAATTTTGAAAATAATCTGAGTACTAAGATCTAGCTGATTTATATACGAACTAGCACTTATTAACAAAACATTCAACATTAAGAATGTTTTATAACAACTTTAACTCCTATCACACCGTATTTTGAGGGTAATTTGAAAAACAAATATAGAAAATAGTTTTTACTTACTTTGGTTACTATTTATGCAAATTTTCAAGTACGAGTAAAGCCCAAGGAATACAATTTTGCATACAAACAAATTTCCCTCTTTAAGTTGAATTTTCAAAAACCCCTTCTTAGTGCTATATTTCACCAGGACACCTTCGCGGCGCAACCACTTGTGCCGCCATGGTGTCCGTAAGCTACCAAATTGTCTAATTTGTTTTTTTTTGTTGTTGTTTGATGGTGTCTCCATACAGACACCAGAGCCGCTACACCACACTGAGACAGTATCAAAATGGACTTAAATGCACGCGTCCGAGTTGGTCGCGCCGCCAAATTGGTTGCGCAACCAAACGGACACCAGATGAGTAACTTTCTATAGACCTGTATACATTTTGTAGGTAGCGGTGACTGGTCGCGCCGCTATAGTGTCCCGGTGAAATATGAAATAGCCCTTAGTATTCGCCTGCATCATAAAACAAAACTTTGTACAAAATTTCACGATCTTAGACTCAGTAGTTTCGGCTGTGCGTTGATATGTCAGTCTGTCAGTCTCTCCTTCTAAATATAAACATAAGAAAATATATTATATATCTATACTACCTCACTGGTCTTGTGGCTGCAAGCGTGACTGCTAACCTTGGGGTTCTAGGTCAAGGCCCAGGTCGGGCAAAAAGTGCTGTTGGATTTTTCTATTAAGAATTAGTCTGCAGCGGCCTGGAGTATGGTATAATGATTTCTCACCTCAAATGATTATGATCTGTTAAAATAGTTTACTAAAGTAAAGACTGACTGAAATTGAGATGTAAGTATAAACCCCACATGGGCAGAGCACCGCCGTGTCCTCGTCCATAGTCCGTAGCAAGTAGGAGTGGCAGGCGGTCGCCTCCTTCCGCGAAGCAGTAATGTTAGCAAAGGAGGTGGCCGCACGTGCACGCGCGCCCTCACACCCCAGCCGCCGGGATCTCGATCCCGATTTCCAGCCACCGTAGGCACGGGCTTGCTTGTGGATGGCGAGCAATGGGTAACTCGCCATCCGATCGTCCGGTAACCGTCCGGACCGAGCCCAAGTCGTCGACGGCGCGTACTGTTCCACGCGCGCCTCAAGAAGATGTCAGCAAACCGTAGGGGCCCCGCAGGGTCGAAGCCTACTGGGGCCAAGGGTCTACTTCTAAAAGGAAGTGGCCCTGGCATAAAAGGCAACGAAGGAACAGCAGTGGGTTTTTAGTCAGTAAAAGTATGACACACCCTCGCGCTCCGCCAAAGAACGGGGAAATATTATTGGATATTGTCCCACCTACAAAAAAAAGGTATAAAAGGTGTTATCGTGGCCAATTTAGTCACTCCTAGAAAACTTTGAACTGAATAAAGATGATGTAACCAAAGCCAAAATCGACAATGGCGTCCATCAGACTAGCACTGAGCTGTAAAAATCACTTGATCAGTTTTATGGACAAGAATAAAAAAGTTTTGAACTAGATTTCTATTTGCCCGATCATCTTATTCTCATTCTTTATCGAACACAACAATGTTAAAATAACTTATGGATTAGACAGATAAGTCAAAAAGAGAATTCCAAAGGCAGAGGCTAAATCTAAGACTACTTCAAGTGTCACGCAAAAATAACTTTTATGGCAGGCGTACACTTCTTACTCAATACCCAATCAAATAAACCAGATACCTGTAAACATGAGATATGCTCATTAATAACGAAAACATATAACGTAAGTTGAAGGATCACTATATCGAGTTAATTGGACCTTGGGTCTAATTGTGTGCCTTTTTCTAAACTTAAGGAAAATTTGAAAAAAATAAAGAAGACAGGACAAGCTAAATTTTTTTGATGAAACGGTTCAATGGTCTTCTTTCTTCTTCTCGTATCGACATATATAAAAGTCTCGTGTCACAATGTTTACTATCAAAATCCTCTGAAACTGCTTCACCAACTTTAATTAAATTTTTGTGTAAATTTGGTGGGTTTTAGAAATAGGTTGTTGGCTATTTTTGATCCCCTACTCCCATCCGTAGATTTTTTTTTTTCGATAATAATTTATAAGGCAGAATAACGTTTACCAGATCAGCTAGTTATATTTTTTCTGATATGCGTTCAGGCTGGTGCCCTGAAATCTTAATCGACAAGGTCGCAGCAGACTACAATGAAGGTGGCGGGACGACTTAGATATCTTCCATAGGAATCGGTAAGAAAAAATCCAAAGCTTGGAACATTGGAAGAAAAGCAGGAAAACCTTTGCCCAGCAGTGGAGCAGTAGGTACAGGCTAAACACAATAAGGTACCAGGATAGCACAGTCATTCGTATCATTGCCTGAACCCTGTCTGATGAGTGTGACTCAAAAAACTATAAGTTAAAAATAACTATTATGGTCAACCCGGAGGACACGGTGGAGCATACGGTAGAGGTGTGCCCCGCCTGGGCAGAGCACCGCCGTGTCCTCGTGGGAGCAATCAGCGGCAGTGATCTCTCGCGCCGGGTCTTGGTACAGGCCATGGTCCAGAGCGAGGAGGAGTGGCCGGCGGTCGCCTCCTTCTGCGAAGCAGTAAGACGGCCGCACGCGCGAGAGATCGGCCCTCATGCCCCAGCCGCCGGGATCCCGATCCCGATTTCAGCCAACGTAGGCGCTAACTTGCGGATGGTGAGCAATGAGTAGCTCGCCGTCCGACCGACCGGTAACCGTCCGGACTGAGCCCAAATTGTCGACGGCGCGTAGTGTTCTACTCGCTCCTCAAGAAGATGTCAGCAAAAACGTAGGGGCCCAGTAGGGTTGAAGCCTACTGGGGCCAGTTTTAGTCAGTAGAAGTCTGACACTTTCTCACACTCCGCTTAAAAGCGGGGGATATCATAGGATAATTTTTCCACCGAAAAAAAAACTATGATGGTCAAAATTAAGTGCATTATTATTTGCAGGCACCGCATTTCATTATCAATTTGGATGTGAGCCAAGAGCAGAAATCGAAAGTCAATATTCCAGATGTTATTAAATACCTTTGAACCAAAACTTATGCCGAGACTTGGGGGATAAATTTTAAGATTATTACTTCATTCGTTCATTCATTTCAGCCGAAAGACGTCCACTGTTGGACGTAGGCCTCCTCCAACCATCGCCATAACGACCGATCCTGTACGTCTCGCATCCACCGCATTCCCCGTCGGTCCAGCTTGTGGGAGGCCTCCTAACGCTGCGTTTTCCGATCTCCACCACCGGTCCACTCCGGTCCGGTCTAGAACTTTTACGGCCTCCGCCGCTCTTATCATCATTGTTTTACATACATTTTACATAGGGCTTCCAAAAGTTTTGCTACAACGTATAATGTTCTCACTGTTGGGTCTCAGGGCTCTCTTAGAGAGTACTCTAAGAGTGGGAATGGGCCGTAATCCACCACGCGGGCTCAGTGCGGGTTGGTAGATGTTACATGTCTTCGAATTTCTGGTTCTAGGACATGCCGGTTTCCTCACGACGTTTTCCTTCACCGTTTTGAGAGCAGTGGTGATTAAATAAATTACACAAAGTAATGCGCCTGGCTGAGTTTGAACCCGCGACCTACAACTCGTAAGTCGGGACCGTTACCGCTCGGCCACCACTGCTCCAAATTAAGTATTCAGACCTTAATATACCACCATTGCATCATTATTGACAATTTTTTCCCGCATTTAAATGCATAGAATGTAGGAAGACTACTAAGTTTTTACTAGTTTACCAGAATTAGATTGGAAATGGCAACTGCAGGATTTAGTTTCCACTCGGAGATTTTGTGCGAGTAACGACTACCTGCCTGCAGTACACTATTTATCGATGTAGACGTTTCCATTTGAAATCCGAGTACTTAGGTATATTTACCTATCGTTGTATACATATGGATGTGTAGTTGGAATACGTATTTTTGAAGTACCTACATAGGTACTTACACACAATCAATCACACATATTTTAAAATGAGTTGAGTCTGGGTTTTTTTTGATCTTGGACATTACTTAAATGACCCCAAGCTTGTAAGTTTTGAAAATAAAATAATAATAACAATTTAAAAAATCAATAAAAATAAAATAAATAATAATAATAAATTTATCATGATTATTGTGTACAGGTGGTCTGAAAAGTTTCCGACATCAATGTAAAGATGACAGCACTCGTAAGTAAAAGCTAGCGAATGTAGTTGTGCATTTTTTACAGTTACTCACCAAAATTTCAGCCATTGTGTGATAGTTGTGGAATATTATTATTATTATTATTATTATTATTATTATTATTATTATTATTATTATTATTATTATTATTATTATTATCGAGAGTGTTCTTTTTCTCAGCTTATTGCTGGTGTCAAC
This sequence comes from Mythimna pallens, assembly GCA_961205895.1. Lineage (NCBI taxonomy): Eukaryota > Metazoa > Arthropoda > Insecta > Lepidoptera > Noctuidae > Mythimna > Mythimna pallens. The sequence goes on along the minus strand of OY540828.1, from coordinate 21,399,989 downwards.
TACATTTACGGGCCAAAACCAAGTAAATGCAGTGTGTATAATGTTTTCATTATGGGAGTGTATTTTCATCTTCCAACTGCATGAATTTTCTAACTATTCTACATGTGTTTAATATGGCAGCTTTCTGTAGGTTTATGTAAACGGATTCGTCTAAATCTATTAATTTTAGACTACTGAGTAGATGGTTGGGGATTACCCCTGTCGTGGAGAGGACTATAGGTATAACGTAAACTTTTTCTTGCCTCCACAATCTGGTAATTTCGTCTTTAAGTTCAGCGTATTTGCTGATTTTTTCGGATATCGTTTTTTGTAGGTTGTGTGTATTAGGAACTGCAATGTCTATGAGGTAAGTAATTTTTCTAATTTTATCCTGAAGTGTTATGTCTGGTCTGTTATAGTGGATGGTCCTATCTGTAAGTATGGCGCGGTCGTAGTAAAGTTTGTATGCGTCATTCTCTAGGATAGTTTCAGGTTTATATTTGTAGTAAGGGGTGCCGGAGTTTTGTATAAGACTATGCTTGATTGCTAGCTTTTGATGGATGATGTTAGTAACTTGATTGTGTCGGTGAGTGTAGTCCGTTTGTGTAAGGGTGGTGCATGCTCCGGTTATGTGTTGTATGGTTTCTGATTGTATATGACACCTACGACATTTGTCATTTGTGATGGTAGAGTCTTTAATAATATATTTCCTGTAGTTTTTTGTGTTAATAATTTGGTCTTGTATGGCTATTATGAAACCTTCGGTTTCTGGAAACAGATTTCCTATTTTTAGCCACTTATTAGATGCTGTGATATTAATATGCGATTGTTCTAAATCATGAGGGTGCCTACCATGGAGTACTTTTTTCTTCCAGTTTTCTATTTTTTCATTTTGTGGGTTAGTGTCGGTTGTATTTGGCCAGCTTTGATCACTTAAATTTAACGGTGTGTAATTAAAATCATTACAAATGATAGCTTTATGTATGTCACTTGTGCGAGATTTTGAGTAGAAAAATGTTTTAAGCCTAGAAATTTGTTTTTGCCACAGGTGATGAATGTCGATTAGGCCTCTCCCTCCATTTTGTCTTTTAATGGTGAGCCGTTCGATAGCAGATTTAGGGTGTAGATTATTATATTTTGTTAGTGTAGTGCGGGTGACTCTTTCTAACCGTTCGATGTCAGTTTTTGACCACTTTATAACTCCGAATGAGTAGGTCAGTATTGGTATGGCAAAAGTATTCAAGGCTTTTATAAGGTGCTTTCCCGATAACTGTGTTTTACAAATTACGTTCATTCGTCTCCGATATTCAGTATTAAGTGTTTGTTTGATTGATATGTGGTCGAGTCCTTTAAGTTGCTTGTATCCTAAATACTTGTAGAGATCTGTTGGTTCCATAGCTGCTATTGTGTCGGTGTCATTTATTATATAATTTCCGGGTTTTACTTTGCCTCTTATAATATGTAATGTCCTACATTTATCTAATCCAAATTGCATATTAATATCGTGACTAAATGTTGTTGTTGCTTCTATAAGACTTTTCATTTCTTTTTCATTTTTGGAATATAATTTAATGTCATCCATGTATATGAGATGTGAGACAGTGATTTCTTCGGAATTATGTTTAAAATTATATCCGGCTTTACACCGATTGAGTAAGTGAGATAAAGGGTTCAGGGCGAGACAGAACCACAGGGGGCTCAGTGAATCACCCTGAAAAATACCTTTCCTAATATGTATCTGTCGAGTGACAAGAGTGCTGAGATGGTTTTTTAGCTGTAGTGTAGTTTTCCATCGTGCCATTACATTGCGCAAAAACTCTATTATTTTAGGATTTATTTTGTATATTTCTAAAATGTGTATTAACCAAGAGTGTGGGATGCTATCGAACGCTTTTTGATAATCTATGTAAGTACAATGTAAGTTTCTATTTTTTGTAGTGGCATGTTTATGGATAGTCGAATCTATAACTAATTGCTCTTTGCAACCCATGTGTCCCCGTCTGCATCCTTTCTGTTCCTCTGCTATTATTTTATGATATTCAATATGTGAGTTGATTTTATTTGATAGAACAGATGTTAGTATTTTGTAAATTGTGGGTAGACACGTGATTGGTCTGTATTGGGAAGGCTCTGATGTGTGTTTAGATTTAGGTAGCATGTACGTTACTCCTGTCGCAATGAAGTCAGGTATGTTTTGTTTTCCTAATACTATATCTGTAAAATTTTTAGCTATGTACTTGTGGAGAATCGTTAACTTTTTGAACCAAAAATTTTGGATGTTATCTATACCCGGTGACTTCCAATTATGTAATCTAGCTGTTATATTTGCAATATCAGACTCTGTTATATCTTGAAATTCCATTTCATCTATTTCTCTCCATTTTGTTTCTTCTTTTGTAATCCAATTTGCTTTATCGTTGTGATGTACCTGCTCTTCCCATATGCTAGACCAGAATGTTTCTAAGAGTTCTTTTGAAGGTGTGTCTATGTGGTGTGTCCCTATTGTTGAATCATTATGTGGTTTATGTAGGTTCCTATAAAATACTTTTTCATTTGTAGCAAATAAACCGTTATCATTTTTACGCTGCTGTGCCTTTGTATATCTTCTTAGCCTATGGACTTTAAGCGCTAATTTCTGCTTTAATGTGTCTAAGTACTCTTCAGGCCTTTTATTGTTATTTTCATGTCGAGTGTGAATAGAATTATTATTAAATATTGCTTCCACTTTTTTTATTACTTTTCGTGATCTGCAGCCGTTGATATATTGTGTGAGTCTGCCACAATCTGCTCTTAACTTTTCAATGTCTTTTTCAAGTCTGAGCTGCCAAGGTGGTTTGACGTTCTCTCTGAAATTTGTGGTTCTGGCGTGATCAGTGATTTTAAAGTTAAATTCTTCAGCAATAACTACCGCTGTGCAATAAATGAGGGTGTGTATATCAATCAGTTGTGTATCATCAGATAAAAACTGCTTTAATATATTTTCGTTAAATAGGTTAATTAAACGGAAAAGGTTAGGTGTGTATTTAAGTTTAGGTAGTCTTGGTCGAGCTGCTGGGTCCATTCCGGAATATTGTGTTAGTGTCATACTAAATTTATCATGTATTTCTTGTACATACATATTATCTGTTATTGGGTTTTGATCCACAGCAACTGTCTCAATATCATTTTCAAAAGTTAAAGTTAATGTTTCAGTTTGTGTGGATGTGTGTAGAGTTTGCGGTTGGTCGTACTGCTGAGATTCGACATTCAGATGTAGGAGAGTGAGTGATTGTGGTGGTTCTGGCAGACTATTTTCGTGTATATTTTGTGTGACATAGCCAGTGCCTACACAATTTTCTGATTCCTCTTGTAATAACTGTTTTCGTACTTCCTCTTTTACCTGATTTATAACTTCTTGAGATAGAAGTTTATTCCTAACTATGATTCTTCTTTGATCTGATATTCTTTGTTCTGATACAGTAATTTCTGGATATTGCCGCGTAAAAATTGCATGCAGTTGTTGTCTGTAGGTGGTCATGTCAGTCTCTAATTTAGTAATGTATAAGTAGGATCGCATGATAAATAGGTTAACTTCTTTGCTCCATTTCATGCGAACTCTAGCTTTACCAGCCTTGGTGGACGTGGGTAAAAAGGTAGATACCTCCCGCGCAACATCCAACTCTGGAGTGGGTCGTACTGTACTAGAACTAATATTGGGGGGTGACGATGGTATGGATGGTGATGATCTACTAGAAGGAGTGTACGATGCTGTGCTAGGACTATACGGTTCGACAGGGGTGTTTGTCCTGTCCGTCAGTCTGTCACCATCGTCAGTGATTTCGGCTGTAGCATCTTTATCGGTGGGAGCCCGCCTGCTCGACTCCTCACCGCTGACGGTTCGCATGCTGTGACACCCAGCGTCAGCTCCAGGTGCGCCCCGGCGATTGCCCCCGGGCAGCGGTCCTATACGTTTATTTTTTGAACGTGTCTCCATGTTGAATGGGTTTCCAGAGCCACGTTAGCCACGCCAGTAATTTCTCATTCGTGTGTCCGCCCCCCACGTGATTAGATGGTCAATCAGGACGTGTGGTTGTTTAGGGGGCTTATTATTATTATTATTATTATTATTATTATTATTATTATTATTATTATTATTATTATTATTATTATTATTATTATTATTATTATTATTATTATTATTATTATTATTATTATTATTATTATTATTATTATACTTCCATTTATTTATTTTTTATCCATATCGTTTACATTTTTAAATATTTCTTTAAAAAACATATTAAAAAAAAAAAACATTTAAAAATATAAAAAATAGTAGCCCACCGGCATCGGGAACAGGGTCCATGCTACCGGTGGTCAAGGCTCCTGAGAGAGGAATCTCCTAACAATACGCGCCGTGTCCAGGAGAACTGCTTTCTGAATCAGGCCCTTGATCCAGCTGCCTAACGAGAGCCTCCTCAGATGTTGTTCGAGGCTCTTAGCTATTAAGCCATTGGCCGTTACGACTATCGGCACAATGATTGCTCTATCCACTTCCCACATGTCGACAACCTCGCGAGCTAAGTCAAGATATTTAGTTTGTTTATCTTTCTCAGCTTTCACGAGGTTCTCGTCATGAGGGACCGCTATATCAACAATCATTGTGCGACGCTCTAGTCGATCTATCACCACTATGTCAGGCTTATTGGCAACAATAGTCCTGTCCTTATTATTATTATTATTATTATTATTATTATTATTATTATTATTATTATTATTATTATTATTATTATTATTATTATTATTATTATTATTATTATTATTATTATTATTATTATTCCATTTATTTATTTTTTATACATATCTTTTACATTTTCAAATATTTCTTTAAAAAACATATAAAAAAAACATTTAAAAATATAAAAAATAGTTGTCCGCCGGTGTCGGGAACAGGGTCCAAGCTACCGGTGGTTAGGGCTCCAGAGACAGGAACCTCCTCACAATGCGAGCCGTATCGAGGAGTACTGCCTTTTGTATCAGGCCCTTGATCCAACCGCGCAACGACAGCTTCGACAGATGTTCATCGAAGCTTTTGGCTATAAGGCCATTGGCGGTCACAACAATCGGCACAATGATAGCCGAGTCCACATTCCACATGTCGACAACCTCGTGTGCTAAGTCGAGATATTTGATTTGTTTCTCTTTCTCAGCTTTCACGAGATTCTCGTCATGCGGAATGGTGACGTCGACTATCATTGCGCGGCGCGCTAATCGGTCTATCACCACTATATCCGGCTTATTGGCTACAATAGTACGGTCAGTAATGATAGACCGATCCCAGTACAGCGTGACATGGTCATTTTCGAGAACTGGGTCGGGCACATACCTGTAGTATGGTACCTCCGAATCCACTAGGTTATATTTCAAAGCAAGTTGCTGGTGAATAATCCTGGCTACTTGATTATGCCTGTGCAAGTACTCGCCGTTAGCCAGACGAGAACAACCAGAGATAATATGTCTGATGGACTCACCCGGACGATGGCATGCCCGACACACGTCAACCGTCCCGTCCTTCATAATATGTCTCCGGTAGTTGTTCGTTAAGATAACTTCGTCCATAATTGCACAGACAAAACCTTCAGTTTCTCCGAAGAGGTCGCTAAAACGTAACCAGGCCACGGACGCCGCGAAATCTACATCAGGCTCATGAAGAGCCCGATAAAAGCGCCCGTGGAGCTCCTTGCCTTTCCATACTTCCTTGCGGTCATCAGTAGTAAGTACCACAGGTTTGCGCCAGTCCTCTTTAGCCATGGATAACGGGGTGAGTCCCTTGTCCATTGCGACCACATCGCGGTGCATACCCACGTCGGTTTTGAGAAAATATTCTCTGAGGCTGCACACCTCACGGTTGTGTAGAGTCTTTGCGTTCAAAAAACCCCGACCTCCACACTTCCGCGGGATGTACAGTCTCATCACCGATGATCGTGGGTGATGCATCCGATTTGCGGTCAGCAATGTACGGACCCGTCTATCCAGAGCGTCTAGCTCGGTCTGAGTCCATTTGAGTATGCCGAAAGAGTACATTAAAACCGGCATGACCCAACCATTGAAGGCGCGTACCCTATTTCCACCTGACAGAAGGCTGTTTAGAACCTTCTTCAGGCGGCCAAAGAAACGCTCCTTCAATGTTTGTTTCATGTCAGCAACGTTAATGCCCAACGCTTCCGACATACCCAAATACTTATATGTTTCGGTCGAGGAGAGGGTTCTAAGGTGTATGGAATCCGAGAGTTGAATTCCCTCGGATTCCACAATCTCCCCTCTCTTTACATGCATGACTGCACATTTGTCCACACCAAATTCCATCCTGATGGCACTACTGAAAGTTTCAGTTACTTTCAGTAGTTCCATCAGTTGCAAATTGTTGTGGGCAAAAAGTTTCAAATCATCCATGTAAAGAAGGTGAGATATGACCTGACCACCTCTTCTCAACCGATAGCCTAGACCTGAATTCTCCAGCAACGTGCTTAGAGGATTCAGGGCTAAGCAAAACCAAAGTGGACTCAAACTGTCGCCCTGAAATATTCCCCGTTTAATCCATATTGGTTCATCATTCCCTTGGATCGGTCGACATCCTGGGTAGCGAAGGACTGTTTTCCATTGCCTCATACATGACTCAAGGAAGGTGCGTAGAGTTGCATCTATTTTATACAACTCCAGCACCCTCATGAGCCATGTATGGGGAACAGAGTCATAGGCCTTCTTATAATCTACCCAGCATGTCGACAGATCCTTGCGGGATCGACGAACCTGTTGGCTTATGGCCATGTCAATGAGGAGTAGCTCCTTAGTACCACGGGACCCATTCCTACATCCGTTCTGAGAGGCAGACATTATCAAATTTTTTTCTATATGTACATTAATTTTTGCTCTCAGAATGGATGTAAGAAGTTTATAGACCGTCGATAAACATGTAATCGGCCTATAATTCTTGGGTTCCGTGGGACTACCAGTCTTATGGAGCAGGTGGGTGATACCAGTTGTTAGTAACTGAGGTAGCGACCCAGAATCTAAACATGACTGGAATTGCGATGCCAGAGGCGCGTGTGAGCTGCTGTACCATTTTAACCAAAAGTTGTGCAGTCCGTCCGTACCTGGAGACTTCCAATTAGGTAACGGACGAACTGCTCTGGCTACGTCTAGTGGAGTAATTATAACTTTATCCATTTCTGGTACAGCTGCGCACACGCGCTCGACATCACGCATCCAGCCACCCTCAGTGTGACAGACGGGCACCGACCAAATGCTGCGCCAGAATGCATTCGTGGTGGCATCATCCGGGCGGAGCACGTCAGTCACACTATGTTCAGGTCGCTCCCAGGCTCTATACACCCACCTCTCATCGCTCTGAAACATGCGATTCTGCGAGTACCGATCAACCCGCCGCTTATACCGGCGAATGCGGCTCGCCCATGCACAAACTTTCTGCTTCAGGAAGTCGATGCGCTCTGTGACACGAGACATGTATTCTTGAGGGCTGATACCAGTCCCCGAAAACGCCCGCCTCACAAAGCGCATCACTCGTGGTCGTGTATTACCCTCCCTGAAGCAGTATAGTTTGCCGATGAGTACCCTGGCCCCATCAATACGCTTCTCGATCCTGCACTGCCAGGCTGGTACAGCAGGCTTTGGTCGAATAGTTCCATCTGAGTTAGGAAACTTGATGTTGGCTAAACGACATGCCGTAACAGCCCCACAATACAGGATTGAGTGCGTATCAACGAGGTTCTCGCTACTTTCAAAGATGTTCTTAAGCAGCGAGTCCAAAGCACACACCAGCGCCCTATTTTTTTTGTGCATGGGTAACCTTGGCAAACGGGGTCTAAGCTCAGTCGGAGTTGATCTGTACTCGCGAAGCGCATCCTCCAGTGCGCTCCTCAGTCGATCGTTGCACTGGCTACTTACTGTGACAACCCTATCATCTGCATCATCGTTATTATGATTGGACCGCGGCGAGATTGCGTTAGTAGTCGGCGTTGCCGCGGTCTGTGTTTGTGTAGATGTCGAGATGATTTGGTTGCTCAGTACCTCTGAGCGCAGCCGATCAAGTGCAGCGTCGTCCAACCTGTGGTTGCGTTGGATAACCCGCACCTGATCCGACAATCGTTGGGCCGAGACGTTCACGGTTGGTTCCAGGTCCTGAAAAAGAGACAGCATCCTATCACGGTACGCAGTGAGGTTAGTTCCCCCCTCTGTAGACCCGTAATATGCGCGCATGACGTTCTCATTCATAGTCTGAGTCCATCTCATGCGCTGCACACAACCACCGGCAGCGGGGACCCGGCTCGGGGCCGGTTGGCCCCTAGGTCCTAAGCTCTTCGGTGGCCGGCCTCTCCCCGGCCGACGTACAGGTGTTGGCGACGTCGGCGGAGAGAAATACTCGTCGCTCGAGCTCGACGCAACTGCAGCCGTCGGTGACACTGGTGATCCGAGGTCCGGCGGCGGCGAGGCGGAGCTGAGCGACGAGCCCGGGGGTGAAGGGCGTGCGCGACGGGCAGCTGCTCTCGTCAACATACTCACAGATGTTTTTTCATTCTTTTATTAATATTGATTATGTTATTTTTGTTGGTGACATCTGTCATCTGTCTGGTCTTGTGCATATTTTTCTTCTTCTTGTTGATTTTTGCTATAATTACTATGGTTTTGATCAAGTTTTTATTACGTATTGTTTCTTGTTGGCTATTGTAAAAATTGTGAAAAAATGGGAACAGAAATTAATTATTATTATTATTATTATTATTATTATTATTATTATTATTATTATTATTATCGAGAGTGTTCTTTTTCTCAGCTTATTGCTGGTGTCAACTACATTTACGGGCCAAAACCAAGTAAATGCAGTGTGTATAATGTTTTCATTATGGGAGTGTATTTTCATCTTCAAACTGCATGAATTTTCTAACTATTCTACATGTGTTTAATATGGCAGCTTTCTGTAGGTTTATGTAAACGGATTCGTCTAAATCTATTAATTTTAGACTACTGAGTAGATGGTTGGGGATTACCCCTGTCGTGGAGAGGACTATAGGTATAACGTAAACTTTTTCTTGCCTCCACAATCTGGTAATTTCGTCTTTAAGTTCAGCGTATTATTATTATTATTATTATTATTATTATTATTATTATTATTATTATTATTATTATTATTATTATTATTATTATTATTATTCCATTTATTTATTATATTACATACTTATTATATTTTTAAATATTTCCTTAAAAAAAACACATAAAAAAAACATTTAAAAATATAAAAAATAGTAGCCCACCGGCATCGGGAACAGAGTCCAAGCTGCCGGTGGTCAGGGCTCCTGAGAGAGGAATCTCCTAACGATGCGCGCCGTGTCCAGGAGTACTGCTTTCTGGATCAGGCCCTTGATCCAGCTGCCTAACGAGAGCCTCCTTAGATGTTGTTCGAGGCTCTTGGCTATTAAGCCATTGACCGTTACGACTATCGGCACAATGATTGCTCTATCCACTTCCCAAATGTCGACAACCTCGCGAGCTAAGTCAAGATACTTAATTTGCTTATCTTTCTCAGCTTTCACGAGGTTCTCGTCATGAGGGACAGCTATATCAACAATCATTGTAAGACGCTCTAGTCGATCTATCACCACTATATCAGGTTTATTGGCAACAATAGTCCTGTCAGTGATGATAGATCGATCCCAATATAATGTGATATTGCCATTTTCGAGAACTGGGTCGGGCACATACCTATAATACGGTACTTCTGATTCCACAAGTTTGTATTTAAGAGCAAGTTGCTGGTGGATAATCCTGGCTACGAGGTTGTGTCTATGCAAATATTCTCCGTTAGCTAGATGAGAACACCCAGAAATAATGTGTCGGATTGATTCCCCGGGCCGGTGGCATGCCCGACAGATGTCAACCGTACCGTCCTTCACAATGTATTTCCGGTAGTTGTTCGTCATCATAACTTCGTCCATTATCGCAAAGACAAAACCTTCGGTTTCCCCGAAGAGGTCACCAAAACGCAGCCAAGATACAGACGCTAACAGGTCTACATCGGGCCCATGTAAGGCCCGGTAAAAGCGTCCGTGTAGCTCCTTGCTCTGCCATACTTCCCTGCGGTCATTAGTATCCAGTACTATAGGTTTGCGCCAGTTCTCGTTGGCCAAGGAGAGCGGAGTGAGGCCCTTGTCCACTGCTGCCACATCTCGGTGCATACCCATTTCGGTTTTTAGAAAGTACTCCCTGAGACTGCATACCTCGCGGTTGTGCAGGGTCTTAGCATTTAAGAAGCCACGACCCCCGCACTTCCGCGGGATATACAGTCTCATCACCGATGACCGTGGGTGATGCATCCGATTTGCGGTAAGCAGTGTGCGGACCCTCCTATCCAGGGCGTCAAGTTCTGTCTGAGTCCATTTGAGTATGCCGAAAGAATACATCAATACCGGCATGACCCAACCGTTGAAAGCACGCACCTTGTTTCCACCTGACAAAAGACTATTCAGTACTTTATTCAGGCGGCCAAAGAAGCGCTCTTTCAACGATTGTTTCACGTCATCAGTATTGATGCCTAACGATTCCGACATACCCAAATACTTGTAAGTTTCGGTTGAACAGAGGGATCTAAGGTGTATGGAATCCGAGAGTTGAATTCCCGCGGATTCCATAATCTCACCTCTCTTTACATGTATGACTGCACATTTGTCCACACCAAATTCCATCCTGATGGCACTACTGAAGGTTTTAGTTACCTTCAGTAGCTCCACCAGTTGCATGTTGTTGGGGGCAAAGAGTTTCAGATCGTCCATGTAAAGAAGGTGAGATATGACCTGACCGCCTCTTTTCAACCGGTAACCTAAGCCAGAGCCCTCCAGCAGTGTGCTAAGAGGGTTCAAGGCTAGGCAAAACCACAGTGGACTCAGACTGTCACCCTGGAATATGCCACGCTCAATCCTTATCGGCTCGCTGTTCTCCTGAACCTGTCGACATCCTGGATAGTGAAGGACTGTTCTCCACTGCCCCATACATGACATCAGGAAGGTGCGCAGTGTTGCATCAACTTTATACAGTTCTAGCACCCTCATAAGCCATGTATGAGGAACAGAGTCATAGGCCTTCTTATAATCTATCCAACATGCCGACAGATTCTTTCGAGAACGTCGAACCTGTTGGCTAATGGCCATATCGATGAGGAGCAGCTCCTTAGTACCGCGGGACCCATTCCTACATCCATTCTGAGAGGCAGACATGATAGAGTTCGTCTCAATATGACTATTGATTTTAGCTCTCAGAATGGATGTAAGAACTTTATAGACCGTCGGCAAACACGTGATCGGTCTATAATTTTTGGGTTCCGCAGTACTACCTGTCTTATGGAGCAGGTGGGTTATTCCTGTCGTTAGAAACTGGGGCAGCGACCCTGACTCTAAGGCAGACTGGAACTGAGATGCCAAGCGAGCGTGCGACCTTTGGAACCATTTAAGCCAGAAATTGTGCAGCCCGTCCGGCCCAGGAGATTTCCAGTTAAGCAACGGACGGACTGCACGGGCTACATCTTGGGGGCTGATGGTAATTGCCCCCATTTCTGGTAAAAGATCGCACGTGCGCTCGACCTCTCGAATCCAATCACCCTCGGTGTGACTGACAGGCGCCGACCAAATGCTGCGCCAAAATGAACACATGGCGTCATCATCCGGCAGGCGCGTATCAGTTACACCTTGGTCCGGTCGCTCCCAATCCCTGTAAACCCACCTTTCGTTGCTTTGGAATGTACGATTCTGAGTGTACCGCTCCACTCGCCGCTTGTAACGACGAATACGGTTTGCCCATGCATAGATTTTCTGCTTCAGGAAGTCGATACGCTCTGTGACGCAGGGCAGATAATCTCGAGGACTAATATCAGTCCCCGAGAATGCCCGCCTCACAAAGCGCATCACCCTGGGGCGAGTGTTGCCCTCCCTGAAGCAGATAAGCTTACCGATGAGTGCTCTAGCCTCACCGATACGGCGCTCTATCCTGCACTGCCAAGCTGGTACAGCTGGTCGTGTAGCTCTGTCTCAATTGGGAAATTTAACATGAGCTACACGACATGCCGCTACAGCCGCACAGTACAAGATCGAGTGGGTATCAGTGAGGTCTTTGCTGCTATCAAAACAATTTGATAGCTGCGAATCTAGAGCACACACCAGCGCCCTATTTCTCTTGTGCATGGGCAAACGAGGTAGACGAGGTCTAAGCTCCGGCGGTGTGGTGCGGTACACCCGAAATGCGTCCTCCAAAGCGCCCCTCAATCGTTCATTACATTGGGTACTCACAGATATAGCCGCGTCATCATCGGCGTCACCAACGTGGTCGGGTCGCGGTGAAGCAGTGGGTTGACGTTGCACCGCGGCCGGTGGTGTAGCAGATGAAACACGGCCACTCTGTGATTCCAGGCGCAGTCTATCAAGTACGGCGTCATCCAACATACGGTTACGCTGAATGACCCGCACCTGATCCGATAGTCGTTGGACCGAAACGTTGACAGCTGGCTCAAGCATCTGAAACAGAGAGAGCATCCGACCACGATACGCAGTCAGGTTAATTCCCCCCTCTGTAGCCCCAAAGTATGAGCGCATGACGTTTTCATTAATGGATGATGTCCATCGCATGCGCTGCACACTTCCACCGGCAGCGGGGACCCTATCAGAGGCCGGCGGGCCTCGAGGTCCCAAGCTGGCCGGAGGTCGGCCTCTTCCCCGTCGACGCGCAGGTGGTGGTGTCGTCGGCGGAGAGAAGTATTCGTCGCTCGAGCTCGACGCAACTGCAGCGACCGGAATCTCTGGACTCACGGTTGGTGGTGGTCCCGGCGGCTGCGAGGCGGAGCTGAGCGACGAACCCGAAGATGATGGGTGTGTGTGGAGTTTTTGAGCTCGGCTTCTTGTCAGCATTCTTTCTTTTCAGTTCATCGCCATGTCATTTAGGTTTTCATATTTATTTTCTTGGAGATATTATATCATGGATGGATGTGATGTTATTTTTTTTTATTTTTTCCTGCGTGTTTTTCGGTAATTGTACATATTTATTGCTTAATGATTAATAAAATTTAATTTAAAATTTTGGCGAGAAAATATTTGCTGTCAGTCAGTTTGACAGCCGAGCCACAGATTTATTATTATTATTATTATTATTATTTGTTTAGTTCTTTATAGTTCTTCCCGTATAAGAGAGATTAATAAACCTTACACACGGGCCGGGGCCAAGTATGTAAGGCGTGATTTAAATGGAAAAGGTGGATGTCAGTGTTGAAGAAGTCAGGAACTTTCTAGTGATACGACAGGTGTTAAGGATAGTGGCTTTTTGGAGCATATACAATGTTTGAGCTGGCATCTGTAGAGTGTTGAGGCTTTGTGCGAGAGATTTTGGTATTATGCCAGTAGACGAAAGAACAATCGGGACTATATGAACTGTTTGAGCTTTCCATTGGGTTTTAATCTCTATGGCGAGATCTTGGTACTTACAAAGCTTTTCGGATATTGTGGTTTGAACATTGTGTGAGTTAGGTATTGCTATGTCTATCAGATATACTGTTTTGTTAGTTTTATCGTGAACAGTAATATCGGGTCTATTGTAGTGAATTGTTTTGTCTGTAATAATAGTCCGATCCCAGTAAATTTTGATGTCCTTACTTTCTAAAATTGTTTCTGGGGTATATTTATAATACGGCATCATTTCAGTTACAAGTTTATATTTGTATGCTAAATGTTGGTGTATAATGGCAGCAACTTGGTCATGACGGTGTTTATAATCTGTTTGAACTAGCGATTTACATGCTCCTGTTATATGTTGGATGGTTTCGGAGGCACTGTTGCAGTGTCTGCAGAAATCAGTCGGCTGACTCTGGTCTTTCATGATATATTTTCTGTAGTTACGAGTGGCTACTATTTGATCCTGTATCGCTAGCATAAAACCCTCAGTCTCTGGAAACAATTCGCCTCGTTTGAGCCATTCGTTCGACATCAATTTATCGACGTGTGGCTGGCTCAGGGAGGCTCGGTGTCTTCCATGAAGGGCTTTTTCAGACCATGCTGCAATTTTTTGTTGTGTACTTGTAATGTGTTCATTTATTTGCGTGTTCCTATTTTGGAGATTTAGTGGCGTAAGTTTTTTATCTATGTCCGATATCTGTTTGTGTAGTAATGAATTTTCTGATTTATAATGGAAGTACACTCTGAGTGAATGTATCTGTTTATTGTGTAAATTTTGGATGTCTATCAGTCCTCTTCCTCCTTCTTGGCGAGGCAGTGTAAGTCGTTGTATGCACGATTTTGGATGGTGTTTTCTATGCTTGGTAAGGAGTATGTGGACAGTACGCTGTAGTTTTTTGATATCAGTCTTTGACCATTTTATAATTCCGAAAGAGTATGTGAGAATAGGTATTGCAAATGTGTTGATGGCTTTTATCGTATTTCTAGAGTTCAGGTTACTTTTTAAAATAAGGTTGAGGCGGTGTGAGAATTTTTTGAGCAGTTCTTGTTTTGATAGTTTTTGTTGTATCTGTCTGGACTGTTTAAAACCTAAGTACTTGTAAGTACTCTGTTCATCCATTGGGTCGATTGATTCACCTGATCCTAATGTGTAACATTTATTTTGGATTTTACCTTTTACCACGGACAAGATTTTGCACTTATCCACACCGAATGACATACAAATGTCATCAGAAAACCGCTGAGTTGTATCAGCTAGTTGAAAAAGTGCTTCCTTGTCTGCTGCATATAACTTTATGTCATCCATGTACATTAGGTGTGTTAGTTTGTATTGTGTATTATGATTTGCCAGTATGAATCCCACGTCTGTTTTATCTAGCAAGTGTGACAGTGGATTAAGTGCCATGCAAAACCATAGAGGACTCAGAGCGTCTCCTTGAAAAATTCCACGTTTAATAGAGATTGGTTCAGTAGCTACTGTCATCGAAGATGAGTGAATTCTAAGAACAGTTTGCCAGTTCTGCATAGACGTTTCTAAGAATTGCTTCAGATTATTTCGTTTATTTATTATCTTATCACATAAATTACATTTTTAAATATTTCAGTAAAAATAAAAAAATAAAACATTTAAAAATATAAAAAATAGTGTCCCACCGGTATCGGGAACAGGGTCCAAGCTACCGGCGGTCAGGGCTCCAGAGAAAGGAACCTCCTAACAATACGAGCCGTGTCCAGGAGTACCGCTTTCTGGATCAGGCCCTTGATCCAGCCGCCTAACGCGAGCCTCCTAAGGTGATGGTCGAGGCTCTTGGCTATTAAGCCATTGGCTGACACGACTATCGGTACAATGATCGCCGAGTCTACATCCCACATGTCGACAACCTCGCGAGCCAAATCAATATACTTGATTTGTTTGTCTTTCTCGGCTTTCACGAGGTTCTCGTCATGCGGAACGGATATGTCAACAATCATTGTACGCCTCTCTCTTCGGTCCACCACCACTATATCAGGCTTATTGGCTACAATAGTCCTGTCAGTGATGATGGACCGATCCCAGTACAGCGTGATATAGCCATTATCGAGAACTGGGTCGGGCACATACCTGTAGTATGGCACCTCCGATTCCACAAGAGAGTACTTCAGAGCAAGTTGCTGATGGATAATCCTGGCTACAAGGTTGTGTCTATGCAAGTATTCACCGTTAGCTAGACGAGAACAACCAGAGATAATGTGGCGGATTGATTCACCCGGTCGGTGACATGCCCGACAAATGTCAACCGTGCCGTCCTTTAGAATAAATCTCCGGTAGTTATTCGTCATGATAACTTCGTCCATAATTGCACAGACAAAACCTTCGGTTTCCCCAAAGAGGTCACCTACGCGTAGCCAGGCTACGGACGCTAGTTGATCTACATCGGGCTCATGAAGGGCCCGGAAAAAGCGTCCGTGGAGTTCCTTACTCTGCCATACTTTCCTACGATCGTTAGTGTCAAGTACTACAGGTTTGCGCCAGTTCTCGTTAGCCAAGGAGAGCGGGGTGAGTCCCTTGTCCACTGCCACTACATCACGATGCATACCCACGTCGGCGGCTAGGAAATATTCCCTGAGACTGCATACCTCGCGATTGTGCAAGGTCTTAGCATTTAAAAAGCCTCGACCCCCACACTTTCGCGGGATATACAGTCTCATCACCGACGATCGTGGGTGATGCATTCGGTATGCAGTAAGCAGTGTACGGACCCGCCTATCCAGGGCATCAAGTTCCGTTTGAGTCCATTTGAGTACGCCGAAAGAGTACATCAATACCGGCATGACCCAACCGTTGAAGGCGCGCACCTTGTTTCCGCCTGAAAGAAGGCTATTGAATACCTTCTTCAGGCGTCCAAAGAAACGCTCCCTCAACAATTGCTTCATGTCAATAGCATTGATGCCTAACGCTTCCGACATACCCAAATACTTATAGGTTTCGGTTGGAGAGAGGGATCTCAGGTTTATGGAATCCGTGAGTTGGGTACCCACGGATTCCACAATCTCCCCTCTCTTTACATGCATGACTGCACATTTATCCACACCAAACTCCATCCTGATGGCGTTACTGAAGGTTTCAGTTACCTTCGGTAGCTCCATCAGTTGCAGATTGTTGGGGGCAAAAAGTTTCAAGTCATCCATGTAGAGGAGGTGAGATATAACCTGACCACCTCTCTTCAACCGATAGCCTAGGCCTGAATTCTCCAGCAGTGTGCTTAGAGGATTCAGGGCCAGGCAGAACCAGAGCGGACTCAAACTGTCACCCTGGAATATACCTCGCTCGATCCTTACCGGTTCGCTGTTCCTCTGGATATGTCGACATCCGGGATAGCGAAGGACCGTCCTCCATTGCCTCATACATGACATCAGGAAGGTGCGTAATGTTGTATCAATTTTGTATAATTCTAGCACCCTCATGAGCCATGTATGAGGAACTGAGTCGTAGGCCTTCTTATAGTCTATCCAACATGTTGACAGATCCTTTCGGGAACGCCGAACCTGTTGGCTAATGGCCATATCGATGAGGAGTAGCTCCTTAGTACCGCGGGACCCATTCCTACATCCATTTTGAGAGGCAGACATGATAGCGTTATTATCTACATGGTGGTTAATCTTTGCTCTCAAAATGGATGTAAGAACCTTATAGACTGTCGGCAGACAGGTAATCGGTCGATAGTTTTTGGGTTCCGCGGTGCTACCAGATTTGTGGAGCAGGTGGGTAACTCCTGTTGTAAGAAACTCGGGTAGCGAGCCAGACTCCAAGGCGGTCTGATACTGAGATGCCAAACGAGCGTGCGATCTTTGAAGCCACTTTATCCAAAAGTTGTGCAGTCCGTCCGGCCCTGGAGATTTCCAATTAGGCAACGGACGGACTGCACGGGCCACATCTTGGGGGCTGATTGTAATTGCCCCCATTTCTGGTATCGGTTCGCACGCTCGTTCGACCTCTCGAGTCCAACCGCCTTCAGTATGACTGACAGGCACCGACCAGATGTTACGCCAGAACGAACTCATGGCGTCATCATCCGGAAGGCGCGTGTCAGCCACACCTTGGTCCGGTTGCTCCCAAGCCCTATATACCCACCTTTCATTACTCCGGAATGTGCGATTCTGGGTGTACCGCTCAACCCGCCGCTTATACCTTCGGATACGGTTTGCCCATGCGTACACCTTCTGCTTCAGGAAGTCGATGCGCTCTGTGACACAGGACATATAGTCTCGGGGGCTAATATTAGTCCCCGAAAACGCCCGTCTCACAAAGCGCATCACTCGTGGGCGAGTGTTGCCCTCCCTGAAGCAGATTAGTTTGCCGATGAGTGCTCTGGCCCCACCAATACGACGCTCGATCCTGCACTGCCAGACCGGCACAGCTGGTCTTGGTCGTGTAGCTACGTCACTGTTTGGAAATTTGACGTGAGCTACACGACATGCCGCTACGGCCGCGCAGTACATTATCGAGTGTGTATCAGTGAGATCTTCGCAGTCATCAAAATAGTTTGACAACTGCGAATCCAGAGCAGCCACCAGCGCCTTATTCTTATTACACATGGGCAAACGAGGTAACCGCGGCCTAAGTTCAAGCGGCATGTTGCGATACTCCCGAATAGCGCACTCCAAAGCACTCCTCAATTCGTTGCTACACTGGGTACTTACATGTGTAACCATGTCAGTGCTCTCCTCGTCAGCGTGGCTGGGAAGATGGTTGGACGGTGATACCTGTGAAGGAACCACCGTCTGTGACGAAGAGGCAATGGCATGGCTACCCATTTCCGTTCGGAGGCGATCAAGTACAGTATCGTCCAACATATGATTACGCTGGATGACCCGCACCTGATCCGACAGTCGTTGGGCCGACACTTTGACGGCTGGCTCAAGCACCTGAAACAAAGCATCCGAACACGGTACGCGGTCAGGTTGTTTCCTCCCTCTGTAGCCCCATAGTATGAGCGCATGACGTTCTCATTGATGGATTGCGTCCATCGCATGCGCTGCACACTTCCGCCGGGAGCTGGGACCCTATCAGAGGCCGGTGGGCCTCGAGGTCCTAAGCCACTCGGCGGCCGGCGTTCTCTCCGTCGACGCGCAGGTGGTGGTGACGTGGGCGGCGAGTAGTACTCGTCGCTCGAGCTCGACGCAGCTGCCGCGGCCGGTGTCATAGCACTCACGGTGAGGCAGGGTTCCGGCGGCGGCGAGGCGGAGCTGAGCGACGAGGCCGGAGGTGGTGGGCGTGCTCGGCGAGCTGCAGCTCTTGTCAACATTGTTTCATCGTTGTCGTATTTATTTTATTTGTAAATATTGATGTGACATGAAATGTCATCAGCTGTCTTTCGGATTTTTGTTTCGTTTGATTTCATTTTCTAGTCTATAAATGCTTCGAAAAGTTTAGATTTTTATGTTATTATATATTTATGGGCTTCCTGGTGAAATACTATATGGTATGGTACCGAAAACTATTAATTTCAATTAAAATTTGCTTTATCGACAAAACGATTACTTTTGACATTCAGATTATTATTATTATTATTTCGGACGCGCAGTAGTTATAAGATAGTCATTTGAATGAGTCGATGTGATATACGGAAAAAAAAATTCTTTTTACCAAGACAACGCGCCGTCTCACACCTGAGCGGTTACCACGGCGAAAATCAACGAATTACGGTTTGAACTGCTTGATCATCCGCCTTACTCGCATGATCTGGCGCAAGTGACTTCTTTTTGTTCACTTATCTAATAATTGCGCTCTGAGGTTAGAGATTTTTGTCAAATGCGGAGGCAATCACCTTCGTGAACAATTATTTTACTGAAAAAAAACGCCTTGCTACTATTAAAATGGGTTAGAGAGATGAGGGCATCGTTGGGAGAAGTGTGTAGAGTTACAAGGAGACTATGTAAAAAAGAAAAATAAATTACAAAAAAAAATATCTTGCATCTTTGTTTGGTCGGAAACTTTTCAGACCACCTGTGTAAATAGGTACTGACTAAAAAATATTACATCACACCGGTACTCTAAAAACTGACGTAGATGTGCATAATACGGCGGCAGTGACATCTCACGCCGGGCCATGGTTCAACAAATAGTCCGGAGCAAGGGGGACACATCAATCGTATCACACATCAATGAAAACGATGACAAAATTGCACGCATTAGGCTTTGAATTCCTTCCTTATCCCCCTTTTTTTTTAAGATTTGGCCCCCAGGGACTTTTTCCTCTATGCAGGCCATAAAAAAAAATGCTAGCTGGAAAGAAATTTTGCTCTTATGGGGTAATCGCCGAAACTAGACCTATTTTGAGGTTTAAAAAAATCATAACCACAAAAAAGGTATCGTCAAATTTTACGACCGCTATAATTTTTATATCGGTCTCAAAGATTACTAAATTAAATAGCATAATCCCACTGCTGGAATCATGCCTCCTCTCTAGGTGAGAAAACGGGCCGTAATCCACCACGCGGGCCCAATGCAGGTTGGTGAATGTCACAGGTCTTCGAATTTTTGATTCTAGGACATGTCGGTTTCCTCACGATGTTTTCCTTCACCGATTTGAGAGCAGTGGTGATGAAATAAATTACACAAAGTAATGTGCCTTGCTGGGTTTGAACCCGCGACCTACATTCATAAGTTGGGGCCGTTACCGCTCGGCCACCGCTACTCTCATAAATTAAATAATAAAAACGAATTTTATCAAAAAAATATGTTTTGCTATTATAGCTTACGAACTTTTCAGCCCACGTATTAAGGGATCCATTTTTGCCGACTGAGGAACGGAACTTTAAGAAACAAAAAAAAACAACTATTTCCAATCTACTTTCGCATGCCCAATCCTATTCCACATGCTGACCATAATTATTATAATCACCTTTGCAAAGACTCCGAGTTTCCTCTCGTAACGATAAAGAACACGTCTGGAAGTAGCTGGGTTTGGGCCGATTGCCAAACGATATGAGATGTACTTGGTAAGATGTCCATTCTTATAAGCCAATTGGCGTTAAGGAATATACGACCTTTTACCAAATGAAAATTTGGTAAAAGGATATAAGGATACTTTGTAATTTGAGTTGTTTGTTCTGAAGCTCTCTCTCCGTTTGTTTTTTTTTTGTCACGTGTTGGCCAATATGTATCTAAAAATAGACCCAATTTTGTGACAGTATTTTGTGTTTTCAGCCCTTATAAGATCACTTTGTTATCCGTCCGTCTGTTTGTCTGTCTATCAAGACCCTTTACCTCCAAAATGCGTGGAGATATCGAGTTGAAATTAAAACCAATATACTCAGGTCTGCTTGAAGTTGTGAAAAAATAAAACTTCTAAGTAAACGAAAAAAAAGATACGACCGTTTATGTCGCAAAAAACGCACATTTCGACACTCTCAAAGGAATCAAAATTCATAAGGTACTTCCCGTTGAACTATAACCCTGAAATTTGGTATAAAGCAAGCTCTTACAGTATAGATATAGAAATAAATCTGAAAACAGAAAAATTATTGGTACGTCACAAAAAAAAAAAACATGTTTTGCGATCCGAAAAAAAAAATCTTTGAGATATCTTTCGGAAATTGAGCTATTCACATAGGTAAGTTTGTTCGGAAACCTCAGTGTGCGAGTCCGACTCGCACTTGCCCAGTTTTTTTAATCTATATATTCCCAATACTAGGCAAAGGCCTCCCCTAAATCCTTCCAGATATGTTTTTCTCGAACCACCTCGCCGAGAAAAGAACTTCGGGCTAACCTTTGCAATAGCCGTCTAGATCATCTTGCTTTGTCGGTCCAGTTAAGCCTCGGTGACAGACACCCACTTCAGAGACCCACTGTGTGGAGACTCCTGCACAAAACGATGAAAGATGAAAATATCTCCTAAATGGGTTTGACTATATATTGGACTATATGCCGTAGTTTTGATCTAAGGTGTCGTTCTTGAAAAAATAACATGGAGTGCAACACAGGCATTAAAACCTTGATAAATAAATCTACGCTCATATTTCCAGTTACATAAATCAAGAATCTGTCATGTCAGAAACTACACCTCACTTAAAAAAACATATTTCCACTCCGATTGCCATGAGCGTAGAACAAGCGGAGAGAAAAAACAACAAAAATTAAACATTTCAAACTAACGCAAAGTGAAAGAAACGAAACGGAGTAAAAAAGCTCAAACGCGCATCACACGCGAGCTTTGGAACTCGAACAATGCCCGTCACTTCAAGTTGTTAAAAATTAATATATTTTATAGCTCACCCTACATTTTAGAACTTTTTAACTAGAACGAAATCGCGAAAAATGTTACGAAACTGTATTATGTGGACATAAAAAAGGTAAGACTATGAAAATAGGTACTGTACACCGGTCTTACCAAAACGGGTATCGTATGTTAGCTAATGTGTTAACTTTAGAGAAAGATTGGATAAGAAACTTATTTAGTGTACCTAGATATAGTGTTGGGCACGCCACAATTATGGCGGTAAGTCCCCTCTTTGAGGCGTGGTTGGAAAGACCTCACGGCGTCCTCACCTACCGTATGATGCAGGTTCTCACCGAACACGGTAAGTTCGGGAAGTTCCTGCACCGGATTCGTGCGGAAGCGACGCCCGGGTGTCGCCACTGTCTGGACCGCCCGGAGGACACGGTGGAGCATACGGTGGAGGTGTGCCCCGCTTGGGCAGAGCAACGCCGTGTCCTCGTGGGGGCGGTCGGCGGCGGCGATCTTTCGCGTCGGGCCTTGGTACAGGCCATGGTCCGTAGCGAGGAGGAGTGGCAGGCGGTCGCTTCCTTCTGCGAAGCAGTAATGCTAGAAAAGGAGGTGGCCGATCGCGTGAGGCAACGGTCCTCACGCCCAAATCGCCACCGGGATTCCGATCCCGATTTCCGGCCACCGTAGGCGCGGGCTTGCGGACGGCGAGCAATGGGTAGCCCGCCGTCCGACCGTCCGGACCGAGTCCAAGTCGTCGACGGCGCGTATTGTTCCATGCGCGCCTCAGGGAGATGTCAGCAAATCGTAGGGGCCCAGCAGGGTCGAAGCCTACTGGGGCCATGGGTAGTGTGAAAGCGAAACCCGGGGTCCTGGGACGAAGGCAACAAAGGAACAGGAGTGGGTTTTTGTCAGTAAAAGTCTGACACTATCTCCCGCCCCGCCCAAGGGCGGGGGATGTCATAAGATGATTTTCCCACCGAAAAAAAAAAAAAAACCTAGATATAGTGTAGCGGGAAGGTTTTAAATAAAACGACCAAAACGGGTAACACACCCTCTATATTTTTGCCTTGACAGCACACAATTATTACAAATATCATAAACCAATACCATTTAAAATAATAATAATTATATAGTAGCACTTACTCTGAGATGTTGCTTGCCTCGAAAACTGGAATGAAATGTGTCAGAACAGCGCAGCGCGTTATTTTATAAACCCTTTTAACTGTCATCGCGCTGAGCTGTCAAGTATAACTTTCCAGTTGTCAGTGCAAATAAATACATTTTAATGTTGCTAATACAGAAAATAATTATAATATATGTAACTAATCATAAAAATCGCTAACACGTATTACCGTTTTAACTCAGTTACTGGTAACCGAGTTAAATAATACTCTCAATACCGAAACTATTCATATAGTTGTAAAATAATATTGTATTAACTCGTAGCTGAAACCAGGTTACCTAGTTCAGGGAATCAGGTTCAAAACTGTTTAGCGCATAGCACAGCCACCACATGCCCGGCCTTGGTCCGGGCGGTTACCGGACGGCCGAACGGCGAGCTACCCATTGCTCGTCGTCCGCAAGCACACACCTACGGTGGTTGGAAATCGGGATTGGGGTCCCGGCGGTTGGAGCGTGAGGAAAGCAGTTCCCCTACGCGTGCGGCCACCTCTATCACTAGCATTACTGCTTCGCAGAAGGAGGTGACCGCCTGCAACTCCTCCTCGCTCCGTACTATGACCTGCACGTGAGAGGTCGTTGCCGCCCACGTTTACCCCCTCAAGGACACGGCGGTGCTTCGCCCAAGCGGGGCACACCTCCACAATGAACACCTCACAATGGTAACACCCGAGCGTTTCTTCCGAACGAATCCGGTGCAGGAACCTCCCGAGCTTACCATGTCCAGTGAGGACCTCCGTATTGCGGAAGGTGAGGACGCCGTGACATCTTTCCAGCCACTTCTCAGATGGGACTTACCACCATAATTATGGTATTCCCAACACTGGGTTGTGACAGTCGCTGTCGCCATTTCGCCATGAGATCCCGCCGGAACTCTGTCCGCCATCGTACTCAACTGCATACGGTTACACAAGAAGTCGTCACTTTTTTTTTAGGTGGGTAAACATCGAATAACCTATCCCACTTTGACTGGTCTGTTGGTCTAGTGGTTAGTGGCCCTGACTGCTATGCCAGAGGTCGTGGGTTCGATTCCCACCCAGGACAAATGTTTGTGTGATGAGCACGATCATTTGTTCTGTGTCTGGGTGTAATTTTTCTATAATATGTATTTAGAAAGATATAAGTATGTTTATAAGCTGTCTAGTACTCATACTATAAGCTTTGCTTAGTTTGGGACTAGTCGGCGTTGTGTGAAAGTTGTGGAATATTTTACTATATTATATTACTCTGGATGGAGATAGAATGCGTGTCTGATTTTTACCGACTAAAACCCACCTGTGTTCCTTCAGTTGCCCTTTGTGTCCCAAGCTTGAGGTAACTCTTTCGAACAACCTCGCAGCCCACACTATAAGTTAACCCTAACATAACGTTGTTGGAAAAGGGTTACTAAGACACTGCCTAAATGATTGATTACTTTTTTTTTAATGTACGTAGTACGCTACTATGTAGGTTGGCAAAAAAAATATTTTAGCTGGATTTGAGCACACATTTGAATTGGCTGGGTTTTATACACAACTAGCTTTAGACCGCGGCTTTGTCTGTCAATTACTTGTGCCTTGTAGATCAAAATCCGTTTAGTAGTTAGAAGTAAATACGAAACAAGCCAACAGGCACTCTTTCTCATTTGTAATATTCGTACGGATCTAAAAATAAATCTTTTTTACACTAAATATGAATTCTATTGTTAATTTGCTTATTATTCACAAGTTCAATTTCAGTGAAACAAATCTGCTTGATCATCGAAAATCTTTTCGTCCTATTTTGTCGACGAGTCGGGAGTTTGTTTATAGCAATAAAACCACACACAGTACTCAGAATGTAGACATTTATTAATTTGACCGAGGTGTCTTTAAATACAATCCTCGGTAACGAAACCATCCCCCCTAGCCAAGTTACAATCGTTTCGTTCACGCCGAACGGCTCGAGTAGGCCACGCCTCCGATTCCTTTGTTCTGACCACGTGACTGAGCGTTGAAATGACGTCACAACAAAGGAATCGGAGGCGTGGCCTACTCGAGGCGTTCGGTGCGAACGATACGATTGTAACTTGGCTAGGGGGGCATAGCGCGAATTTAAATCGACCAACGCTATCTGTCATGGCAAGAGGTACTACAAAATTGATTTAGCAATTGTTTAACTTAAATTCAATATTATGACGTGAACACTGCTTCACAGTATCTACCCAAACTGCTGATCTCCGATGCTGATAAAGATACAGAGGCATGTATTTTCACTTATGTACCTACCGTTCTGGGAAATGGACAAACAGCGAAATAGTTCTACAGAAGGATTTGTAGTTTCGACGTAGGAATTGTGAGAGAGAAATCATAATTATTTTATTTTTTATTTTTATTTATATAAAAAAGGAACAGCAAACAGCTACAATATAAAACTTAGGTACTACAGGTATACAAAATTAACAGATTAACTGTGGGATACTTAAATAAAATCACTAGGATGACTAATTTAAACTTACTTAACTATTAAAATGATGATTAAAAACAAATACAAAGAAAAGTAATAAAACAGACTCAAATATGTGGAGTGAGAGAGAGAAAAATAAAACAAGAAAAACATTTATGAAAGCTCCTTATGAAATTAAATGAAATCATAATTATAATTATGATTTTAGCAAAATCTCTCACGATCACTTTATTCATCAATTGAAGAACAAAAAACGGCTATAGGAGACTGTTGGTAGGTTTAACAAATATGTACGTAAATTTGACAGGCGGACTGATGGCGTTTATTAGGCACACTTGGGAAAAGCCGGCCAATATCGGGTTGAGCCGAGCGCAAAGGGTTCCGAATGAACACAGACGCAGATGGTTTGGGCTGCAGAAGTTTAAGTGTATTCGATGCTCCCTTAGATTCAGAGCTTGAAATTTTGTGACAAACAGACTCACGAATAATCCGTGCTCTGTTATTACTTTCGGATGTTTGGAACCCTAAAAACTGTATTTTGACTGTCTAATGTGGCCATTAGCATAGTGGCATTGCTTTTTCAATTACATAGCTTTTGCCGTGGTTTCGGTCCCTCGACCTATTCAACAGGAATCCTGTAATAATTCGGGACGAGCAATGATTAGGGTTCCGTAGCCAAATGGGAAAAAACGGAACCCTTATGGATTTGTCATGTCTGCCTGTCTGTCCGTCCGGATGTGACAGCCACTTTTTTCCGAAACTATAAGAACTATACTGTTGAAATTTGGTAAGTAGATGTATTCTGTGAACCGCGTTAAGATTTTCACACAAAAATTGAAAAATAACAATAAATTTTGGGAATTCCCCATACTTCAAACTGAAACTCAAGATAGATCTTCAAAAATGATATTGAGGTTTCTAATATATTTTTTTTCTAAATTGAATAGTTTGCGCGAGAGACACTTCCAAAGTGGTAAAATGTGTCCCCCCCCCCCCACTGTAACTTCTAAAATAAGAGAATGATGAAACTAAAAAACATATATGACATACTATGCAAACTTCCACCGACCTCTAGAGATCTAGTGAGTAGCTTTTTTTTAATACGTCATAAATCGTAAACCGCAATTTACCTTCAAGTTTGTACGCAACCCTCAGATGAACTTGTCTCGCACTTGCCCAGTTTTTAATAACGTTTTTTTTTTGTTGTAGACTTAATCCTTTAAGCCTTGTTTTCGTATAATAATATAGGCACTTTTTTTCCATTAGCATGCAGATGTAACGCACAGTAATGCTTCTGCATTATTTGGCAGCAAATGTCTCGAGTCAGCCTTCTCGGCAAGTTTCGCTGCGGTAGAATAGAATAGAACAGCCCCCCTAGCCAAGTTACAATCGTATCGTTCACGCCAAACGCTTTGAGTAGGCCACGCGTCCAATTCCTTTGATCGGACCACGTGACTGAGCGGTGAGATGACGTCAGAACACAGGAATCGGAGGCGTGGCCTACTCGAAGCGTTCAGCGCGAACGATAAGATTGTAACTTGGCTAGGGGGGCAGAATAAAATTTATTGTGCACCAAAATAGTAACGAAAATTTTACACTAACTTAAATCTATGGGTATAATGGCGATCTTCGCTGACAGCGATATCTACCAGACAACCTTAGGGTGGATTGTAAGAATTTGAAATAAAAAGAGGGTAGTCTGTGGTGTACTGCAAATTAATATAGTATTAAAAATGCCATTAAAATTATATACTTGGCTATACATAGATATAAGATATATTACATAACTATTATTAATACTATAATAAAGTTCTCAGTTTCATTTTACCGAGATCGTGCCTGTTTCAATGATTCCACATAATTATTGTCCACTTGTGTAGATATTTGAGACTTCATTCGAAATTTTTCCTGTTTCAATCTCGCTAAAACTTCTGCCCTAGCGCGAAATAGTGTCAGATTTTCACTGACTAAAAACCCAATCCTGTTCCTTCTTTGCCTTCGTCCCAGGGCCCCGGGTTTCACTTTCACACTACCCGTGGGTCCAGTAGGCTTCGACCCTGTTGGGCCCCTACGATTTGCTGACATCTTCTTGAGGCGCGTGGAACAGTACGCGCCGTCGACGACTTGGGCTCGATCCAGACGGTTACCGGACAATCGGACCCTATGCTAAGACACTCGACAATAGTGTGTTAGCTATTTTTATGATTAGTCATATACACTATGATTATTTTTGTATTAGCAACATTAAAATGTATTTATTTTGCACTAAAAACTGAATCGATCTGTGACTTGACAGCGCGGCGCTATGACAGTTAGAAGAGTTTATAAAGTGCTACTATATAATTATTATTATTATGTTAAATGGTATTGATTTATGATATTTTGTAATAATTGTGTGCTGCCAAGGCAAAAGTGTAGAGGGTGTGTTACCCGTTTTGTTCGTTTTATTTAAAACCTTCCCGCTACACTATATCTAGGTACGAGTACACTAAATAAGTTTCTTATCCAATCTTTCTCTAAAGTTAACACATATAGCAAGTGTATGTTTTTTACCTAATCGGTTCAATTTTATCTCTCAATAATAGGTATTACTTTAGAGAAAAGGTTTTAATATGAAAATTATTATGAAGAGATTTACACTAGAAAACATAAACTCAAGCTTAACATACAAAGTTCCTATGTAAAATACAACAAAAGTGCTTTTCCCACAAATTAACATGGTGCAAAACGTGCTTATTAGAAAGATACGTCGATGCTCAGGGCGATTCTCAGAAACTTTAGAATATTATATATTCCTAGTACAAAATAGGTACAGTCGGCAGCAAAATTTTCAGTACACAAACAAAACAACTGAACAGTGAGCAATAGTGCTTCCCTGTTCAGCTTTCTTAATAATATTATATTTAATTCGGTTTGAAATCGTTTGCGCTTTTTTTTTAATTAGGGATTTTTTTTTCGGTGGGAAAATCATCCAATGACATCCCCCGTTATAAGGCGGAGCGAAAGATAGTGTCAGATTCTTACTGACTAAAAACCCACTCCTGTTCCTTCATTGCCTTCGTCCCAGGGCCCCGGGTTTCAATTTCACACTACCCGTGGCCCCAGTAGATTTCGACCCTGCTGGGCCCCTACGGTTTGCTGACATCTCCCTGAGGCGCTTGTGGAACAATATGCGCCGTCGACGACTTGGGCTCGGTCCAGACGGTTACTGGACGGTCGAACAGTGAGTTACCCATTGCTCGCCGTCCGCAAGCCTGCGCCTACGGTTTTTAATTATGGTTGTGGATTATCTCGTTTTTGTGAGCCTATAGAATTCGAATGAAAAATAAACTTTCTTTTTACTGAAAAAAATGTAGATGAATATCTAAAGAAACGATATATATAATGGCTCTAAATAAAGTGACATAATATATTTATCTAGCCTTATGTAAAAAATGAACCTATTAAATAATAATAATAATAAACATTTATTTGCAGACCTTGCCGTCCATAATGTTAGTATTTACATAAAATTCCTTAATTTCATTCATTATTTTTGGGATTTCTTTTTAACAATATAAACTAGTGCTTGACTGCGATCCAACTTGATGGTACGCAGTGATGCAATCGTTGATGGTGAGGCGCATTAGTTTTTTTGTCCCGTAATTTTGGACTAGAATAATTACTTTAATGTTGATAGAATCTGTGCCTGGTCTAGAATCTAAGATATGTGATCATTTTATGGAATGACTTGACTAGATTTCAGTTGTTTGAATAAACAGTGAAATGAAAAAAAAAATTACCACAAAATAAATATCGACTATCTTCATTGTGATATCTATGTGAGTGTGAAGTTTCGTTGGTCATTTCTGGTCTTCTTCGTCAGTTCCACTTCATCAAATGTTACTTTTTGACTGTAAATCCTTAAGTCCTCGATGAAAATACCAAATTAACTATATGTTTGACTATAGTATTTGAAGACTTCCCTCGATAATCGAGGAATCGAGACTCGATTCCTCATGGACCCCAACATCGGAACTGGATTTTGAAAAAAATGGGATCAATCTGAAAGCATATCCTTTAAGAGGAAAACAAAAATTTGCAAATCTGTCCTTTAACGACGGAGTTCTGAGGTAACACACATAAAAAAAAAATACAACCGAATTGATAACCTTCTCCTTTTTTGAAGTCGGTTAAAAACAAATAATTAAACAATTTTTGTAACTACGTGCCATGTTAATCACCATGTTGCAAGTTCGATCATCACAATATTTTTTCCTGAACGCTCTACATTTCTGCCAGTAGGTACATTATATTACACGATACAAAACTAAGCATCGTTATAAGTAGTTAAAGAGCAATTCCTGGAGAACAACGTGTGTAATACCGTTAATCATAAGCCAGTTAGCTCTTGCTTCGAATGTGCGCATAAATCAGAACTTTGCGCTCGTTTTCTGAATTGTTTCTTGCAAGCATCTTGCGAAGGACTGGTTGTATTTTTAAGCGTGTTCTACTTCCGAAATGAACTGTTTAGCCAGAAGTAGGACATCTTACAAGATTAATTTTGTATATTCCTGGTTCACCATCATCATGTCAGCCATAAGATGTCTAATGGACATTCGGCGGCTATCACCATCATCGGTCGTCGGACGACCTTCTGAGAGGATCGGTAATCCATCTACAATGCTTCGGCTAAATTACTGAACTAGGACCAAATTCTAGTCCCTAACTGCTATAATGACTTTTCTAACTTCAAACTTAATCTTGGACATTATGAAAAACTTATTTATGAAATCTGAAGTTGCCAACAAAGCTCGTACTAATTCAATTGCATGAGAAGGTTTTTCTATTCTATCCCACATTGGATTAACTGGCTGATATTGTTACATATGCCACTTTAAACTCATCCTTCTTCCTTTCTATTAATATATTGGCGTACTGCTAGACCATGTACTGGATTAAGTCATAAACATACTTTTACAGATTTGCCAACGTGTTATGGAGCGCAGCATGCTATGTGTTAAATTAACAGATCACGTTCGAAACACTGCTCCAAAACGCAAATCGTTGATGTATTTCTAAAGGCTGCCCAATTTGAACGGGGCTGGACAGAATATCTTTGCCGCAAGCCTGACGAACTGAGGGCCCGTAAAGTGCAGGATTGGTGCCCTGTCACAGCTATACGGGGCCGCGGCAGAGTACAGAGAAGATGGTGACCTGGATGTAAGTAGGTATTCTTAAGAATTGGAGGGAAGAAGTTAAAAGTCGTGATGGCTGGAATGAATTGAGGGAGGCCTTTGCTCTATAATTGGTCGATAAATTTTTAAGGTTTTGTCCCTCAAAAGGAAAAAACTAAACCCTTATAGGATCCCTTTATCTCGAGAACGCGTGGAGGTATCGAGTTGAAATTAAAACCATGTACTCGGTCTGTGTACCTTGAAGATAAAAAAAATACGGCCGTTTATGTTGCAAAAAAACTTGTATTTCGACACTCTCAAGGGAATCAAAATTCATAGGGTACTTCCCGTTGACCTAAAATCCTGAAATTTGGCATAATACAAAAATTATATATAATACATAATACAAAAAAAAACTTGTATTTCGACACTCTCAAGGGAATCAAAATTCATAGAGTACTTCCCATTGACCTAGAATCCTAAAATTTGGCATAATACAAGGTCTCATAGGACAAGTATAGGAAAAAATATGAAAACTGTAAATTTGTAGTTACGTCGTCTATTTTTGCGATTCGGGAAAAGTGCGAGAGTTCGACTCGCACTTGCCCGGTTTTTTTTTTATTCTGTAGTTTGTCCTGTGCGTGACTTAAATAAAAAAATATTTATTTTTTAATTCCTTCTAGCATTAAACTAAACATATTTTTATGACAGTAGTATCTACTCCTGGTTAATACAATAGTGATTTTCTGCTGGTAGTAGATAGATCGATAATAATGTTACACTGACTTTTTTCTTATACATGTTCTACTCATATATTGATAAAAATGGCATTAAATTACACCAAGCCCGATATCATCATAGGTTAGTGAGTTTGTTAGGTTAGTTTTGAACCAAATTTACTAACGTTCAGTAGACTATAAAAAAAGATTGTGTTGTGTATTGGTTTTAAGAGCAGCCGAGCGTGAGAAGATAATATTTTAGGTGGCGGCTTCCACTGAATATAGCTACTGACTAGTAGTAGATAATTTAAGTGCTGCTTATGCTATGTATAAGAATATGGTTTGTGTTATCAGGTCTCATTTTATCGATATCTTTTGTAGATTATATAATATCATAGTTCTAGGTGAATACATAAGTATCTAGCTTTTTCTCCGCGTTTATGGTGGCAGACATAAAGAATAGTTTCCTGTGGATGTCTGTAGATTTTTTCAATATATTTTTAATGGTGACTGCCTTTTGCTTTTACTATTTGATTGAGTGTGATAGAGAGATGAAGTGACATGATCAAAACCGAATTCAAAAGCGAACTTTATAAATTTATGACAATGATATTGCGGACCACTGATTTATTTATTTATTTATGTACAAACAAACACTTAAAACTGAAAAGAACAAAAGCAGATAGAAAAGCACAAAGGTACTGCTTATTTCAAATGAAATTGATGACCATTTCTGGTATACCATGCCATGCAAAATTTTCTTTCATGATACATATTACTGAATTTGAAGACGTAGGTATCTCTCAAATGTGATATCTCAATAAAACTAGAATAATAAGCAATTATACTATATGTACTAATACCTATTACAAAGAAGAAAGATTTGTATTATTGCATTTTTGTTTATAATTAATACATTCAAAAACTACTAGACCTATTTCAAGCACTTCGAACCCCTTGGGACCAATTAAATTTATCAATATGAACACCTTTTGCACTACCAATGCTTTCAAAAATACCACTTATAGTAATATCTAGCGTCCTCCGACTTTTGACAAAATTCTGCTGGTGGTCGCACGTGTGTAATAGCGTCTTAATTTATTGAAATTAAATTAAATTTTCACTACTGTTACCATGTTGTTTGCCCGCTCCAAGTGTTTAACCAATCAGTGAACGGAGCGCAAGTTATTTTTACGTTAAAGGGATCGAAGCGTTTGGCTCTTTGATTGGTTAAGAGCTTAGAGCGAGCCAATCGAAGCGCCGAACGTCAAAAACGCGTCATCGCGTTAACGTAAAAACAACTCGCACTCGACGCACAAATGTTACTAAAATGTTGTTAAAAAATAACCGGGCAAGTGCGAGTCGGTTTCGCGCACTGAGGGTTTCGCACAAACTTACCTATGAAAACAGTTCAATTCCCGAATTGAGTTACAAAAATTTTTCCGAACCGCATAAATGTTTTTTTTTTTTGTGACGTTACAACAAATTTACAGGTTTCAGTTTTTTCCTATAGTTGTGCTATGACACGTTGCTTTATGCCAATTTTCAGGATTCTAGGTCAACGGGAAGTACCCTATGAATTTTGATTCACTTGAGTGTCGAAATGTACGTTTTTTGCGACATAAACCGCCGTATTTTTTTTCCGTTAACTCAGAAGTTTGATTTTTTTACAGCTTCAAGGGACCAAACACTTGATTTATGGTTTTAATTTCAACTTGATACCTCCACACGTTTCCGAGATAAAAGGTCAGACAGACAGATGGACGGACAACAAAGTGATTCTATAAAGGTTCCGCTTTTTCCTTTTGAGGAACGGAACCCTAAAAATACTTTTAAAAACTACTTAATTATGAAATAAAGTTCCAATATCTTTAAATAACATTAATCAAAAATCAGTATCTACCCAAAACTTCACAAAGATTTTCCCAAAACAAAACTATTAAGTTACAAACGACTCTTAATAAAAAATTCAAAGCTGTTCCAAGTCCCACTTTTGATTAACAAACTCTTCTAAAGATAACATCGAGAGGCCAATAAGCAATTTAAGATACGAACTTAAAACTTTGAGAAATCCTTGAGACACTCAAATCAAGATCGACACCGTATACTAAGCCATTGTGTAAGTTCTTCCCGCCAATAAATCGTGTCCTCCGCCAATAGTTGGGAAGTTCCCGCTCATCGATTTTCTTACGTTCCGACCACAAATCGTGAAACTTGCTCCGCCATTGTTGTGGGCGATGCAATATGAACTGTCCGCTTGCAGATTGCAATGACTCTTAGAACTTTTGTCGCCATTGTCGGGACATGGCACCCTTTGAGTGTGCACGACTTGTATTGAGGAAGTGTGGTCAAACATTGTTGGTCTTGTTGCATTTCTTGTAGCTAGCTATAATACCATGGCTACATTATTTTGTGATTGTCTTATGAAGAAGTTTTAGCTTGTAACCGGCTTCTTATACATACAGAAATAGTACATTTTGATACAAGTAAAAAAATTTTATCATTGTAGCCGAAGCGAAACTTGCCCGAGCCGTAGGCGAGGGTGTTATGAAGTCGAGTGCTGCAATGACAAACTTTCGTTACTTGTATCAAACAACGTTTTTCAATACACTAAGATATAAATAAATAGGGGTTGACGCGCGACTCGTGGGGGTCGCTAAGCGCTCAGCTTGATGAGCGTGCACTTTTCCGCACTAATGTGAAAAACAGTAAAATTGCATGCCTAAAAGCGCTACGGATAAGAGCGGGTTTTCAAGTAAGTGTATTGAACAGTATGTTGTTGTATTTATACCTAAACCTAACCTCTAAGTTTAAGTTAAAAACAAGAGTCTAAAAACGTGGTTGTGATGATTCAATGCAACTTAAACAGTAGAATGAGTTCTTGATACTTCGCGTGTTAAGCACTTCGAGCACACTAACAATTGTATATTACCATGGCGCGGTTAGCTTGAGTGATTCGTCATCATCATCATCATTATTTCAGCTGAGAGACCGCCATTCTTGGACATAGACCTGCCCAAAGTGTCGCCACAATGAACGATCCCATGCGTCTCGCATCAATCGGATACCTTCAACCCTCATCAGGTTATCGGTCCAACTTGTGGGAGGCTTTCCAAGTCTGAGTCCAGTACGCGGTCACCACTGCAGAAACTTTCGGCCCTAACGGCCATCTGCAGGCCTAGCCAAGTTACGATTGTTTCGTTTCGAATCTCTTTCTACAGTCGGTAACGCCTCCGATTCCTTTGTTCTGACCACGTGACTTGACGTTGAGATAACGTCATTCCCATACATTTGAAGTTTTCTACTAGCGTTAACGATTGTAGATTATCCACTTGGCCAAGCCCTCTGTTCTCCGAGCTTAAGCTCTGCCCACTGCCATTTATTTTTGGCCTTTTAGAGATTATTTAACCCAATTTTTTGAGCCAGTTTTCAGTCCAGATTAACATTAATTATGACATATCAAACCCCATCGGCAACATAACTATCCCTACCAAGATTATTAGTACCCAAGATACTGTCCCCAATTACGTACATATAAGAACATAAGGGGGTCCTGAATATCTGTGGTAATATTTTATTGCTAATGCTCTTACAAATATGAGGGAACACTGGGGTACGTATGGTGCAGACGGCCGCAAATAATCCTATAAGCTGCCCTTAATTTGAATAGCGCTTTGCATTTGTATACCATTAAGAGTGGTGTGAAATATGTAGGGGTTTACTTTAGTTATGATATTATTATCGTGAGAGCAGTGGCAGCCCTGTGGTAATGACCTCAACTTATCTATGAGTTGTAGAACATCACTTTGTATAATTTTATCACAACTGCTCTCAAAACGGTGAAGGAAAACATCGTGAGGAAACTGATATGCTCTAGAACCAAAAATTCGAAGACATGGGACATCCACAAATCTGCACAGGGCTTGCGTGGTGGTTTATGGCTCATTCCTATCCCTCTCCTGGTAAGGAGGCCTGAGTCCTAACAGTGGGAACATTAAAGGTTGATTTTGCTATGCTATGCTATGCTTATGCTATTATTATTACGGTAACATTTAGTTAGGTACTCTGTGTCTTGTATCAAATAACTTTTTAATATACACTCGCGAGCAACCAAATCGTAATTTTTATAATAGTGATACCAATTTATGCTATGCTATGCTTATGCTATTATTATTATTACGGTAACTTTTAGTTAGGTACTCTGTGTTTTGTGTCAAATAACTTTTTAATATACACTCGCGAACAACCAAATCGTAATTTTTATAATAGTGATACCAATTTATGCTATGCTATGCTTATGCTATTATTATTATTACGGTAACTTTTAGTTAGATACTCTGTGTTTTGTGTCAAATAACTTTTTAATATACACTCGCGAACAACCAAATCGTAATTTTTATAATAATGATACTAATTTAAAGCTGAAACTTCAGGCTTTTCAATGGTACAAATATCGTTTTTTTTTTCAGTATTCTTTGATGGAAACATCTGGAAGTACATAATTGTATGTTGAATCAATTTGGTTGCCCGCAAATGTATTAAATTTTTTGGTTTTCTCAAAACTATGAATGGAGAAGAGATAAAATGTAGGTTCCATATTATCTTTTTTTACTGATAGAGAATGGCATCAAGCCCACCTTTGCACCTTTGGACATAAAGTTTTAATTAAATAATTTAATTTTGATTCATAAGAAATAACAGAAAAAGAAGTGACGGACTAGGACTGGAAGATAATCATTAGATTTCTTTGACATTATTTGGTTTTGTTTAATCTGCAGTAGGCTGTGACCCTTTTTAAAAAAAAGTCACAATGATTCTACTTTTAATCTATTGTACCTATTCGTAAGTTTGGTGGAAAGCAATCGATTTTTGGGACATGAAAATATACATATTCATAAAACTCATGAATATACAGAGATCATGACAGAACGACACCATGCGACCTTCATTAGCAAATGTTATACAGTCTATAGAATTTATACTTAGTAACTGAGTTAGCTGCAGTGTGGTACAAAGCACTTTGTAACAAGTTCGAGTTTACGACTCCCATACAAAACTAAACTGAATTGAAGGTTTCTGCGATCCGACGCCGCATCGCAGTTCTGCGATACAATTTCGTGCGACAAAGCGTCGGTTCAGGTGACCATACAAAGTGCGGTGCGAATCAAACTGCAAGTTCTTCGATACGCCATGCAAGCTCGCAAATTTCCACGATGAGACATCGCATCACAGTTTTGTGTTTGGGTCCTTAGGGAGCACTACAACTAGGTATACATTGTTTATTCCTACTAATAACAAGATTAAACATTATACATACCTACATATATATATATATATATATATATATATATATATTATATGTGTTTTATATATGCACTGAATGCAATGAAAATGGATGCCTACTTTATTAGGTAGGCACGCATTTTATCGATTGCATGATCGCTTACCATCAGTTCCAGATAGTGGTCGATCGCGATCTCATAATAAAAATAAATACTAACTATTACAATCAACTATCACTATCCATACTGTCAGCATTATCAACATCGTTCTGTCCTTTTCTACTGCAATTTATTTGTGGTTAGCGCACTATATCTTCTTCTCCCACCATCTCAGTATTTACTCTTTTCAACTCATTTCATCTTTCAATCACTTCTTTGATCTTCCTCAATTCTTACCCTTAATTTCTAAGTATTTGACATTTCAAACTCGTCGAACTTTTCTTCTTTCTTATGTGTGTAGCATTGTAATGCATCCCACAAGGTAGACTGATAATCTAGTGGAGGTTGCAGTAATCTGATGGATGCCAGATGTACAGTCAGGGGTCAAAAGTGCAGTTCCACCTTACCAATGCTAAAATGTCTAAAATTTCTTTGTAGAAGAGGGTCAATGATTCGTGACTAATTTAATTGGTAGCATTGAATTTAAAGTATTGAATAAACTAGTTGTGGACTATTGAACTTCTACAACAAAGAAATTTTAGACACTTTAGCGTAGGTAGAGTGCAACTGCACTTTTGATCCCTGACTGTGCCTACAGGAATGGTCGTTGTAGCGATTCTTGGGAAAGACCTATATCCGACAGTGGATCTTTTGTCTTAAATGACAGTGATAATGAAGAATTTAATAAATAAAACCTGTCAAAATTAGGCATCAGAGTTGGACACGTTTTTAGCTATTGTATCACATCGGGTCTTAGCCATCATACTCTGAACTTTTCTCACGTTTTATCCCTCATATTCGCACATGTACATTAACAACCTTCATTAGCCCATCCTACACAATCTGTACTTAGTAACAGAGTCAGCTGGCATGTGTAGTACAAAGCACTTTATAACAAGTCCCGGCTTAGTTGGGAGCACTTCGGGACAGGCCGAGTTTGGTAGCACTCAATAGAGTATGTACACTAGTGAAACATTTACAGAAAGGTTGTGTGTTAGTGTTGTTTAGATAGTTTGAAAATGTGTTTGGTGACTAAAGGTTAAGAGACCTTTTATGGTCGGAACCTTTCAGTAACATGTTATTAGATTTCCTACTAACCCTAACTTGTTTTTTCACCTACCTATATTCTGAATAGGCAGATAGAGGCAAGTAATAGGATTGTTTTTTTTATTGTCTAAAGGCTCGCGTTTGAAAGGGACGACATAGTCGACGATGGAGCACGCTTGCCTAGAAGTAACCTATTCACTCTTCGACTTAAAGTTCCCCAGGTTGTAGTGATGAAACACAGACTCCGGCAAGGAATTCCAATCTTTAGCTGTCATCATCATCTTCATTTTAGCCGAAAGACGTCCACTGTTGGACATTGGCCTCCCCCAAGTGTCGCCATAACGGCCGGTCCAGTGCGTCTCGCATCCTTCGGATACCCGCAATATTTTCTTTTTAATTGATATGAACTAGTGCTTGACTGCAATCGCACCTGATGGTAAGCAGTGATGCAATTGTTGATGGTGAGGCGCATTAGTTTATTAAGAACCCATTCACTCTAGCCTTGAAGACTCTTAATTTGTTGTATAATTGTAATCGGACCGGAAGACGGCAGCAGGCAAATTGTTCCAGTCCTTCGATGTACGCGGTATAAACGACGAGGCAAAACGCTTGGTCCGGACCGTAGAGGTTTTAACAACGTAAGAGTTCTCTGGATCACCGTACGTGAGGCTAAATCAAGAACTGTAAGAATGTATGTATGTAGGTACTGTGACACCTGAAGAGGTTGCATACGGCTATGGCTCTTATTAACTTGCAAACTTGCAAGGTAATAATACTTTATATAGACCAAGATCCTAGAGCTCCCTGACATAACTTATTTTCACATGGATGAAACCTTAGGTTCTCAGTAGCGTCTCATGTGCTTTGAATACCTGTGTGCTTGCAGAGCCCCTGGGCAGGTACCAGGTGAGAAAGGGAACTAAAAATAAGATTAAATTAACTTATTTTTTTATGGCTGATTTTTTAGATGTTTTGAAGAATATTATTCTAAAAGTAGTATCATAAGTATCAGACACTTTCCATGGACCAAAACTTCTGTCAGACACTTTAAAGCTCAAAAGAAATTAACTTTACTTATTTTTACATGTCTGATTTTTAAATATGTTATTATGGTAACTATTACAAAGTTATATTTCAGTAGTCAGACTAATTGCAGTGACCAAACATCAAACAAACCGAAGTCAGGACGGCTGCCAAGCAGACAGGCGGAGAAAGAGTTTTTATAAATAGTGATTATAACAAGATAATAAATTAACCACATAAAAGCATTTCATTGCGTCTCCACCTCTACAGTACTCAACAAACATTAGGACAAAATTCTATCTATCTAGTCATAGCTAAATAAGAGCCTAGGTTCTGAGAGATAAAACAAAAGGACTTTCGAAGACAATGTTCCTTTCTATCGATTCAGGTCAAAGCAACGTCGGCTTGATCTGAGAGTATTTTAATTAACAGAACACGAGAAAAACGAACTTGTATTGAAATTAGTTTTTATTCTTTCAAATGGGGATGTAATTTTCTTTTTATTAACAGCGTTTTTGTATATCTTAGTGATGTACTTAATTGGTTCTTAACTCACAATTGTCGTGAAGTTTTGTCTGAAATTCAAAAGAAACCTGCTCTTTCTTAATTTCTCTATCAACAAAATGGTTTACGCTTAATTATTTTCTGATATTGTCGAATAAAATAAATTTTGTAAAAACTCTGCTAGTTACCTTTTTCTCTTAATGAATCTATTTAAGTGTTTAAATTAGTTTCGCTTCGTCTTGAGCACTACGAACGTTAACTACTATTAGTTTAAAGTTCAGAACATACAAATGTAATTGGTAGGTTTTCTGGTTGTTAATTCTTAATGATAATGATTCGCCTGGAGCTGAAAGTGGACCTTTGCTTAATAAAGGCGGTGGAGTCATAATATTTAAACAGACCCGAAAGGATCCAAGATTTTTTTGTAAACGTAGTTTTTTAGTTCCATACCCATCCCACCGAAAAAAAAAAAAAATACCCAAAGGGTAAAAATGGGAACTTAAGAGCGAACAACTCGAGGTACATTTCTATACAACCGCTCTTACGTGATTATGACGTTACTATACATCTTTCTCTAGATATTTTGAATACACAGGTATCTTGTGGATATTAACTAGGCTTCTATAGACATCAAACAAATTAGTTTTACATAAATTTGCGTGAAACTAATCTAGTAAAGTCCTTAGAAACTTTAGCACTCCATAATGTTCTCATATACTAAAAATATAAAAAGTACATCCATAGAAGCTTTGCAAAATTTATTCAAGATTCTGAATGGCGACTATTTTTTACAGAAAACTTTTAAGGGTTTAAAACAAAAACACGTATTTCCTGGAACAAGTTTTGTAAAATATTCGAGTAAATCACGGAATTACCGAATGCTAACAGAGTTTTCAGGCATTCTCTCTCTTTTTTCGCACTCCCTCTTCATCAAACATCGCTTTGGATTGCGTTAGATGAAGCAACAAGCTTTTAAACTATGTTCGACGTTGACGATAGACGAGTGGAAAAGTAATTACTCATAATCTTAATTATTAAGATTCCACTGTCCGTCTGTCTGTTACCAGACTGTATCTCATGAACCGTGATAGCTAAATGGTTCAAATTTAGACAGATGGTGTATTTATGTTCCCACTATAACAACAAATCCTAAAAACAGAATAAAATGAATATTTAAGTGGGGCTCCCATACAACAAAATGATTTTTTTTACTAGATTTTAACTTCTTTTTTTTTTACTTTGCCCCACACTAGGAATGTGTTGTACGGAGCCCTTCGTGTTCGATTCCGACTCGCACTTGACCAGTTTTCTTAGTCTAATTACAGGTTTCATCTACTACCTTCTACACTAATTTTGTCACGTCTACTCTCCTTATTACTGAGAACAACTAAGGAGCAAGCGCCAAAGCCAGTCTCAATTTACTTAGCAAATACACCACGCCAAGCCAACTGCGCCCAAAGCTACCAGATAGCTCACAAAAGCGGACATTTAGTTTCCAAACTATTGGTTAGAGACACAATTTATGCTTACTCCAACTTACTTCGTCAATAGTTTTCGAAGATTGCATGAGGTCGACTCTCTGTAGGAAATTGGAACCTATTGTTTATGTATTTCGGATATAATATGATTGGTAATAAGGTGCAGTGTTGGTTGCATTGCGAACTGAGAAAATGAGAACGTTCGGTGGTGGTCAAGATATGAAATAGTAGTGGAGGTAATAGGATGTGTGTGTAACTTGATAATGAAAATCATCGACTAGAGTGGTCGTAACTTGATTGGAAATAACCATTAGCCCTCCTAGCCAAGTTACGATCGTTTCGTCGAACGCCTCGAGTAGGACACGCCTCCAATTCCTTTGTTCTGACGTCATCTCAACTCTCAGTCACGTGGTCAGAACAAAGGAATCGGAGGCGTGGCCTACTCGAGGCGTTCGACGCAAACGAAATAATCGTAACTTGGCTAGAGGGGCAGGTAAGATAAAATGCAGACTAAAACCAATTTAACGCGTTTCCACCATAAAAAGTTACAATATAATTATGTGGATAACAGAGTTCATGTATACGAGCTTAGCTTCACAAGTTGAGTTTTCTATCAGTAAATCATTGAGTGTGAGAGACAATACAGGGTAGAATCCAGTACAAATGTTGTGAAATCTTATAAGCATATTGTATTATACATAAATACATCCATACGCTAAACAGATTCAACATCAGTAGGTAATTATAAAGATCGATCGATCTTCGATTACTGAGGCGAAGAAACTACAAAAGTGTCAAGAAATGCGTACAAAAGTATCAAGAGGTCGCACTGGATTAACTACACTGCGTTTTATAAGGATCGTAAGACCTCTCTCTCTCTTTGATTAACTTCTAAATTATACCAACATTAATATGTAAACTAATTGCGCTTAGGAAATATCCTTCAGATCTCTCTTTATTAAAGCGGAGGCAGAGAGCACGCAGGCACACCCCATTAAATGTCAGCAGGATTTTATGGGATGAATTACGGTACCTATTAATTACCATATATCCAGTATCCACCCATGCTTACCGCTACTACTATAAACGTAATCGTAACGCTAGCGGAAACCTCATGAATAAACTACATCGTTAACTGCAATTAACCCACGATTAACCGGAATTACGCACTAAATAGTACCTACCTACCTATTAAAGAACTGTTTTATTATTATTTTAATTTTTTTATGAGTGGCCTTTCTCAGGTCAACCTATGAGGTAATCGTTTGCTGAACTGGACTTGCCTGTGGCGGCCTTAATAAATAAAAGCTTCCTGCCAGGACTTATACAACAATTTAAAACTCAACGGCAACACGCTAAGGGCGGAATTCACCAATAAAACTAATCGCGTTTTAACGTTTGGCTCCCATAATTGCGTTTAGCCGCTGACACTAGTGTCATCGGTAAAAATACAACATAAGAAAAATACAGACAAGTGATACTAGTGACAGTAGCTAAACGCGATTATGCGTGCTAAAAGTTAAAACGCGATTAGTTTTATTGGTGAATTTCGCCCTAAGGGCGTACTGAAAGACCTCGGTTTAGGGTATCGCTAGGGGAGTGCAGCAAGGGAGAGGTGCGAGAATCGAACATAGAATATTATTTGCTAGCATTTGTCAGTGGCTTCGCCTGCTTGAAGTAGTGAGTAGGGGGCCATTTAAGTATTACGTAAGTACTACAGCGGGTGGGGGGTCTTTGCTTTGCTTATTTTTTATGACATGGGGGATGGGGATGTCAAGATGGTGATTACGTCAGCAGTGCCTTTTTTTTAGTTTTTTTTTTTAAGAACGATGTTGATGATTCAAGATCACAAGAAAGTGAGCAGACACAAATTATTAAGCAGCATACAATGTCATGGATTAGTGTGTCATGGACTGAGAATTGTTAATTTGAATGAATAATGTCAAAATTTTAAATTAACATTGTTTTTCCTTAACTTCGAGTATTCCATTTTCTAGAATTACAACTACTGCTCATAAATTAATAACCAAACACTTTGACAAATGCACGTACTAATGTTTACGTAAGCATGGGGGGAGTGACGGCTTTGCTTACTTTTGCTGACCAGGGGGGAGGGGAGCTTAATATTTACAAAAAATCTGCTTACGTTTTTTTTTCTTAAGTGGGAAATCATCAAAATGACTTCTCGCGCTCTGGGTGGAGCGCGAGGGCGTGTGAGACTTTTACTGACTAAAATCACACCTGTATCCTTCAATTACCCTTAGCGTTCTAGGACTACGGGTTTCCCTTTCTCAAATTCTCTGCGGTACTAGCTAGCGGGCATCAGCCCTGTTGGGCCCCTACGGTTTGCTGACATCTCTTTGAGGAGCGCGAGGATCACTACGCGCTGTCGACGACTGGGCTCGGCCCGGTTAGTTACCGAACAGCCAGCCGGCGAGCTACCCAGTGCTCGAAGTCCGCAAGCCCGCGTCTACCGTGGCTGGTAGTCGGGATCGGAATTACGACGGCTAGAGCGTGAGGACCTTCGTTCCCTCACGCGTGCAGCCTCTCAAAATCTGCTTACGTACCTAATGCTTAAACAGCCCCTAGGCTTATGTCACTCAGTCATAAAGTAGTAATCTACTGGTGAGATAAATCATTTTTAAAATCGATCCGGTAGTTTTTGAGTTTAAGTATTTATTACAAACAAAAATATATTACTTTAGATTAATATTAAGAGACGAATTTAAAATTACAGGCTCAGCGGCTCGAAAAAAGGACGGGGC
Source organism: Mythimna pallens (assembly GCA_961205895.1). Lineage (NCBI taxonomy): Eukaryota > Metazoa > Arthropoda > Insecta > Lepidoptera > Noctuidae > Mythimna > Mythimna pallens. The sequence goes on along the minus strand of OY540828.1, from coordinate 21,356,586 downwards.
GGATATTCACGGGAGCGTCGCAGCGGCCTTGTAGGACTGCAGGCTAATTTCTACATATAAGGCTCTCTTGAAGAAAAGTAATTGCATCATCGAGAGTGACGAACTGTTTTATTTTTCATTCGTTAGTTTTAGGGTTCCGTTCCTATTTATAGAATCACTTTGTTGTCCGTCCGTCTGTCTGTCTGTCTGTCTGTCAACAACTTTTATCTTGAGAACGCGTGTAGGTATCGAGTTGAAATTAAAACCATATACTCAGGTCTGCGGTCACTTGAAGCTGTGAAAAAAATCAAACATCTGAGTTAACGGAAAAAAAAGATACGGCAGTTCATGTCGCAAAAAAAACGTGTATTTCGACATTCTCAAGGAAATCAAAATTTACAGGGTACTTCCCGTTGACCTAAAATCCTGAAATTTGGCATGAAGCAAGATCACCTAACACAAGTATAGGAAAAATCCGAAAAAAAACTTTTTTGCGGTTTGGCAAAATCTTCGAAACTCAATTCGGGAATTGAACTGTTTTCATAAGTAAGTTTGTACGGAACCCTCAGTGCACGAGTCCGACTCGCACTTGCCTAGTTTTTTATTGTTAGGCTCGATTATTACCACTACATGCCTTGGTGGTGTACCTATTCGACAATAAAGCATATTTGCCTCGAAGTAACCTTTTCACACTAACTTAAGAGAAAACTTATCTTTCTTAAGACTATCAAGGTTATAAGAACGTTACAAAGAAACAGAGTCACAAATAACCTATTAACCAAAACTTTAGCTATACGTACTGACACTAAAGTATTTTCAGAACATTTATTCATCATCATTTCAGCCAAAAGACGTCCACTTTTGGGAATAGGCATCCCTAAGTGTCCCCACAACGAAAGTACCTGTGCGACTCACATCCACCGGATTTCGCGAACCTCACCAGGTCATAAGTCTACCTTGTGGAAGGCCTTCGTACACTGCATCTTCCGGTGCACTGTCGCCAATCAGAATGTTTCGGCCCTATCAATCATCTGTTCTGCAATATACTCTGCCCACAGCCACTTAAGTCTGGCGATTCTTCGGGCTGTGTCGGTAACTTTAGTTCTCCAGTGGATATCTTCATTCCTGATTCAATCACGTAAAGAAACTTCGGCCATAACTATTTGTCCATTGCCCTTTAGGCGACTTTAAGCCAGAATGTTTGATCAAAGCATGTCTAGGAAACTGAAGTCATAGTTGCATCAATCAATTGAAACGTAAAATGCTAACCAAATGCCTTCAAATTTAACGTCAGATTTCGGGGAAACATACCAAAGCAAAAATGGGTCAAATGAAACTAAAACTGCCATTGTTCTAAAAATATTTTACTGTGGAGTAACCCTTGCTTTAGTGTGTCAATGCAAAAGAACCTGAATTGACAGACTATCGTGAATGGATCCACATAGTCAAGCTCAAGCACCAGGCTTGGCTGCTCTATCTTTTTTCTGTCTGGTAGTTCAAAACCGTGAAGACCTGAATAAATGGAGCTAGAAAATACAGCACGGAAATAATAAGAATTGGTACCTAAACTTACCGTTGTCGAGACAAAAGAAGAAGCCTAGGAAGATTTTTCTTGTGAAGGTATAGTACCTACTATACACAGGAAAATAAGAAAGAACAGAACAATATTTCACAACCAAACGCAGCGGTCTCAGCAATCGTTCACCATTTGCTGTTAGGTATTGTGGACACATTAAATATAGACCAACTCAAGTGTTGACGTCGTGGGCAGTCCCGATCCGTCCTAGGGAACAACAAGACGTTATTTTTTAATTGTAGCTGCTTACTGATTATTTGGTTGTTTAATTTATAAACCCGAATCGCTAACTGTGGTGATTTTAGTGAACACCACAGTAAAATTATTGAAGAGTATCAATATCTATCTCGGAAGATCTTCATCAGATCCTAATATGTTATGTACTAAAAATCTTCCCTAAAAATTTATACCTACATATAAATTACGAAAACTCAGACCAAATCGGATCAGAAGCTTTTGAGAAAACCGCGGAGATAGAAACATAATGGGTTCAAATACTGAATAATTTTTCGTAAATATGTTGAAAGATTCAATCACAGTCATCTATATGCAGTTGTTTCAATTTATTTCGGGGCGTCACAACATATTTTTTCAAATATTATTTCATACTATTTGTAAGAAATAATCATAATATCTCTCTTCCATCATTTAAATTTTCACACAATTCATCCACGGTGTCTAATTTCGTAGAATTCAACGGCAATGGGAAAAGAACCACCATAATAAGAAGAATTCAAAATTTTGATGAACATAGCAAACAATGAGAGGCTCGGGCTTGCATGCCTAAACACGTTTCTATTTCATTCCCTTTTCACGACTTGATCCCACGTCAAAACCCAACAAAATCAGTCGGACATTACCGAAAATGTAAAGTGGAACAAAAGGAATAAATCAAAATTTGATTGGAATCGTCCCGGAATGTAACAATCGCATCACGTCCGCGGCGCGCTTTGAATAAACAATTCCGGGACAACTTCGGTGATCCGACCCCTACACTGAAGCGGGAAGTCACTTGAGACTCGAAGTTTTTATGTATTTTACTGATGGTGGATTGATTTTTTTTTTTTGTTTAACAGATAAGAATATTGGCCGGTTGTAAATCAGAAGAACATCGCTAAATTACTGCTTCACTTTTTTTCTTTCAGTGCGGTGCGTAAGGATAGAACAGGCGGCGAACAGAAAAACTTCTATAAAAACCAAACATGGACGAGGACATCACATTAAGTGAATCGTATTGAGTGGAAAAACATGAAGGAACCTTTCCCAAAGCTGGGCAAACAGATCAGGTTGTTGGTGGCGACTTGATAAATTGAATCAATAAAGCTATATATGGTCTGAATAAAAGGCTTATATTCTTATTATAATTTTCTTTATTCTTTGTAAACACATATTATAAATTACATTTTTAAATAATTTTTTTTAAACAAAATCATACAAAAAAAAAACATTTAAATATATAAAAAATAGTACCCCACCGGTATCGGGAATAGGGTCCAAGCTACCGGCAGTCAGGGCTCCAGAGAAAGGAACTTCCTAACAATGCGAGCCGTGTCCAGGAGTACCGCTTTCTGAATCAAGCCCTTGATCCAGCCGCCTAACGCGAGCCTCCAAGGTGTTGGTCGAGGCTCTTGGCTATTAAGCCATTGCCCGACACGACTATCGGCACAATGATCGCCGAGTCCATATCCCACATGTCGACAACCTCGCGAGCCAAGTCAATATACTTGATTTGTTTATCTTTCTCGGGTTTCACGAGGTTCTCGTCATTATTATAATTATTTATAACAGCCAAAAATAATTTGGCCTAAGACTGTCAATTTATGAGGCAATTTTATAGCAAAATATCAAGTAATATATCCAGCTGCCGTGAGCACAGTGGAACTCAGAGCAGACCTCGAATATTTTCAAACAACATGCAAATGTTTGCGACAGTCGACATCGTGGGAAAACAAGTCGTAGATGACGGACCGTGTTCAACTTCTATCGACAGGACTGATCTGCTGTAGCACAACAGTGGATTGTTTGAAATAGTTAGAGAGAGAACTTTGTCCAGCAGTAGGACAATAGGTGTAGTGGGGCTGGCTAGATTAAGTAACGATGCAGATTTTTAAACCCTTTCAAATAATCCTCCCAATCGATTTTTTTCCACAGTAAGCAAGCAAGTACGCAGGAGATAAATTTTAGTAGTATAGTATAGATATTATAGTGCACAGTGCTTATGAGCAAACACAGTTGCATTCTCTGTTCCTTTTACTCTCATAGTCTGATGGAACGGCAATCCGACACGACGGGAAAGACATCAAGTGCAGGACGAACTTTACGAGTCTTCCGAGCCACGGATCATCAACTTCTAAATTCCAGGCTGCTACAGAGTATTTGCTAATATTACATTTTGCCCAACAAGGATTTCAAAACAAATAACCCACGCTCAGCAGTCGTACTTGCCACCGCGGGGCCAACGGGGCAGTAAGTCCTACTATCCACGGACGCAAAATTTAATAGACGCGTATTCGTTATTATACGCTTGGTGTACGCCTGCTCAAAGCTTATATACAAAACTATGAAAATCTGTCGATGAAGCGGCAACAACACGACAGCACGACGTTGCCCCTGCGTCAACAAAGTACGCCTTACACAACATTCAGGAATTGACACATCGGCATCACCAAAACATTTTTTGTAAAAGTCGTCCAATCTCCTCTCGACTTTTAAGTCCCTAGTAATGATTTGACTGGTTCTCAATTTACATCTAACATGTCTAGCAGCATAGAGCGTAACGTGTAGCAACACAGCCGACAGTGTTTGCCCGCTAAAGATTCGGAAATCGAACCCCAGTTCAAGTTTATTTGCATCGGTTTCCGATACACCGTTTTCGTGGCTTATAAAGCACTTGAATTTGCGTTCCGGGTTTAGTGTGTTCTTTGATTAGTTTGAGGTTTTAAAGGTAAGTGTGGAGGGTTCCTTTTATTTTGTTAGGCCTTTAAGAGGCTTGCAGTAAAAACACGGGTACAAAATGCAGTTTTTTTTTTTTATCTTTTCAAAGCCTTTTTACGATTTCTAGATAGTCATAAATCTTTAACGATTTGTGATGCTTTGTCGTAAATATAATAAAAAAAACGACTCCTAATTCTATATTCAATATAATAATTAAATACAATTTCTTGTGTGCGTACGCTTGTACCTGCACGACGTACGTTGGTTTCCTTTGGATGCTATTAGCAAAGGTTTTAGAATAGAACAGAATAGAAAAACATTTATTAGGGGCACACACAGTAAAACGGATATAAATTAAAAGAGAATAAAAGTGCAGAATGTTCTTAGCGTGCCCGTATGTACCAAAAGAGTTACCACCGCAGCATTTGCCAGGCGTATGACACCCAGCGCTGGTTTTCAGTGAGCACCCCGCAGTGACTACCAAACTTGACTTTTTTTCTCAACACATTAAGAAGATGAACTAAATCTTAAACAAAAAAAGTCTATAATAACTACACCGGAGAAACAAGCGTAAGATCTCATAAAATCTATTCCTTATTGTCACATGGCCGTACCCAGTCACCTAAGAGAGAAATACAGCAAGCTATAAACTTCCTGATCTTCAATAACAAAACACGGACGTCGCACTAAGAAAACTTCACAAAAAGCAACTCCGGTTGCGCGTTTAAAATATCAGATATCGGAAGAAAATTACAATCTTCTAGCCTCCCGGCTCCTACACTCCGGGAACTTATTACTGACCAAGCAACTCCTAATAGAATCTACTGTGTTTAAACTTACTAAATGTCAATGTCTATTGCGCAAAGTTACATGAAGTCGCGTACAAAACTTATGACACCGACTTCGAGAGAAGTTGTCTGAACTTATGAGGGAACTAAAGGAAAAATCTTTCACAATTCATGTCCTTGTGAATATTTTATTGAAGAATATTGTATTTTACATGGAGTCGTGGACTTATGTCGGCGTTGACGTTTTATAGATATTGGTGGCAGATTGGATGGGCTCGATATGAGTAGTGAAGATTTTACGGCGCTTGGTTTTGGATATTGTAGTCGAGTTTTATGTGGGTCAAAAGATCTTTGTCTTGTGTTTTTCATTGAAATCGTGTAATTAGATGTCGCTTCCTAGAGACACGCTTAAGCTGCACAGTTGCACACCTTAAAGCTTTTTTTTAATTGTTATAAACTAGTGCTTGACTGCGATCCAACCTGATGGTAAGTAGTGATGAAATCGGTGATGGTGAGACGCAATAGTTTATTAAGAGCCTTGAAAGTACCTAAATTATAATTGGACGGAAAGACCGCAGCAGGCAAGTTATTCCAGTCCCTCAATGTACGCGGTATAAACGACGAGGCGAAACGCTTGGGACCGTAGAGGTTTTAACAACGTAAGGGTGGATACTCACCGTTCCTCGAATTGTCCGATGGTAGAAATGAGATGGTGGAATCAAGTGATGCAATTCCCGCGCATACTCTCCAAAAAGCATCCTGTAAAATACCGAAAGGCTGGCTACCCTACGCCTTTGCTCAAGACTTTGTAGATTGGACTTAACCAGATCTGGATCACCAATTAGCCTCTTCGCACGCCTTTTCACTGAGTCCAAAGCTGTCAGGTGGCACCTTAAAGCTAAAGTAATGAATAGTTAGGTCACCGTGAGCTTTGGATATTTAGTGTTAAGTCGCGAATAAAGGATTTTATAAAGGACTAGCTTCTGCTAGCGGCATCGCATATGGTCACTCATTGATAAAGTAGCATTCAATTAATGAAAGAATTTTTAAAATCGGTTCTGCAGTTTTTGAAATTATTCATTACAAACAAAAATACAAACTTTTGTTTTTTATAAACTAGTTTTTGCCAGCAACTAAGGGCAGAATTCACCAATAAAACTAATCGCATTTTAACGTTTGGCTCACATAATCGCGTTTAGCCGCTGTCACTAGTGTCACTTGTAAAAATAAAACAAAGGAAAAATATAGACAAGTGACACTAGTGACAGCGGCTAAACGCGATTATGCGAGCCAAACATTAAAAGGCGATTAGTTTTATTGGTGAATTCCGCCCTTAGTACGCGTGAAATGTCGACTATTGCTGATGCAAAATCGAAGCCAAATAAAAAGTCACTTATGCCCTTTCTTATATTTTGTATTACATGTCCTTTCTTGGGATGCAAGCTTAATCCGTACCTTTTATGAAAATCGGTTCAGTAATTAAACCGTGAAAGCGTAACGATAGACAGTTACATTTATAATATGAAAAGTAGGGAATAAATTAAAACTTATTAACAATTTGAACGACTGTAGTATATTTTAGTTGCATCATTACACTTAAACGACTACATAACATAGGTTTTTCTTGTCATTAACATTTTACATTAAGGTACTAAATAACTATATTGCAAAATACCTGAAAACTATTGTTCGCCTTGTGATGTGCAGAAGAATATCCAAACAGAAAATAATAATTATAATAATATATAATAATATTCACACAACTATCACACAATGCCGTCTAGTCTCAAGCTAAGCAGAGCTTGTGTTATGAGTACTAGACAACTGATAAACATACTTAAATATTTCTAAATACATACATAGTATAGATAAATTACACCCAGACACAGAACGAATGATTGTGCTCATCACACAAACATTTGTCCTGGGTGGGAATCGAACCCACCACCTCCGGCATAGCAGTCAGGGCCACTAACCACTAGACCAACAGGCCAGTCAAAAATATGAAAGTACTTCACTATTTATCTGGAACATAGCACATAGTTTTTTTTAAAGTGGGAAATCATGTAATGACATCTCCCGCCCATTCTTGACAGACTTTTACTGACTAAAACCCACCCGTTTGTTCCTTCTTTACCTTGCGTTCCAGGACTCCGGGGTTCATTTTCACTTAACCCATGGCACCAGTAGGGTTCGACCCTGCTGGGCCCCTAAAATATACATAGCACATAGTTGCGGTAGCTGTTTTTTGGACATCGCTGGATGTACGAACATCGGTCGAACCCGACATTCCTCGAACATTTCCGAAGTTACACGAACAGTCATGCTAGCTAGGCGAAGGTGACAGGAATCCACTGGATGCGACAAGTACGATAGAGCAACGCTTGGTGGAGGTCCTTGTCCAGCAGTGGATCTTTCGTGTGATAACTTGTTTATTCTTTAAGTATTGCAGTACGTTGGGAGCTTTTTTACATTATAAGACTTCAAAAAGGGGTTCAAAATTCGTTTCATATTTGGTCAACGATATTTTGGACAAAAATTTTCTCCAAAGATTTTCATGATTCTTGTTCATTTGATGATTTAAAATGGTCATTTGTGTATGTACGTCCGATACGGTCCCAAATATATATTTTTTTTCATTTTTTTTTCAATGATCCTTCGCTATTGTAGTTACACATAACACATAGAACTTGCAGAATTTCCTTTACAAACTTCTTGCATGCGTCGCTTAACGTGGACTCGACGAACCACGACAACTCCCAAAATTACCCGATTACAAAAGTCCTCCGCTTTTAGAGTTCAACAAAGCACGTGATTGCATCAGCTGTCTTTTTTAAATTATATAAACCAATACTTGACTGCAATCCCACCTGATGGTAAGCAATGATACAATCGTTGATGGTGAAGCGCACTAGTTTTAATTAAGAGTCTATTCACTCCAGCTTTGAAGACACCATTTTACTTTATAACCGAACGGGAAGACCGCAGCAGGCAAATTGTTCCAGTCCTTTGGTGTACGCGGTATAAACGACGAGGCGAAACGCTTAGTCCGGACCGTAGAGATGTTCACAATGTAAGGGTGGATACTCGTCGTACGTATGGTTGTCCTATGGTATAAAGGTGATGGCGGAATCAAGTCATGTAATTCCCGCGCACACTCTCCAAAACCATCCTGTAAAATACAACTGAGCGCTGGCCGTTTTGCGCGAATGTGTCGCATATCTCACACTATTATATAGAGTTGTTATTATTTTATTTTTTAAGGTATGCGCCATGTTTGTCGTAAATAAACTTTTTTTCTTTCTACTGAAAGGCTGGCTACCCTACGCTTGTGCTCCAGGCTTTGTAGTTGTCTTTGGCCATGGTCTGGGTCTTCATAAATAAAATACGCATCTGTAAGACTCGATAAATCCTGAACATTGCCTATTTGAACATAACACAGAACTATCAGTACACCAGCTGTTCGTTGGGCTTGCCCTGGCTCTTCATATTACAAACATCTATTTATAAGAGCCGAGAAGTGCCGAACATTCCCGAAGTTACCCGATTAAATAAGACCCTAAGACCTCACTATTGGACTTAAACATAGCATATAACTAAATCAACTGTTTCTTGGACTCTCTCTCTGGCTCTTCATATTACGAACATCTATCTGTAAGACCCGACGAGTCCCGAACATTCCCGAAGCCTGTGATTACAAAAGTCCTTCACTATTAGACTTGAACATAGCACATAACTGCATCAGATGTTTGTTGGACTTTCCCTGGGTCTTCATATTACGGACATCTGTACGCCTGTTGATGTGGACTCGTACTCCTTCTAATCCTGACCAGGCTTTCGCTACGGAAACCAGCTTACTCCATGGTATTGGCCACTCGCCGCGGAGGAACTAGGAAGAAAAAAAAGTACTTACTTGAATTTTAATAAAAAAAAACAAAATCGATCCGCAATTGACCGAGAAATAGGTAAACATACATAAAAAAAAACATACATTCGGCCGAACATAGAACCTCCTCCTTTTTGAAGTCGGTTGAAAAGAGCTTTTTGGACTTGTGAAAACTCAGTGTCCAAATTATTTTATATTCTGTTTTACGACGTATATTTTTCAGGTTATCATGCAGATCAACAGATTACAACTCTATATTTGTTAGTTGAAACAATAGTGAAGTTGCATCTATTTTAGTAGTCATGAACTTTTTTTGCTCTTTTTCAAAAGTTGAAGATAGAATGGGAGAGACATACAAGTAGCATCTTCCCTTTTTTTTATTAATTATCTTTTTTTTTGACTGTTTCGTTCTAGGTGGAGCGACAGGGAATGTCAGACTTTTACTAACTGCAAGCCATCAATTAACTTCTCTTCTTGAATTCTTTGTTCAGAGTGGACCTAGAGAATGCATTTTAACCTCACCTCACAACCGACTACTGCACCCTTTAAATCGAGTGATGCACACTTCGCTACACTCCATTCCAAATAAGATTAGCCATTTAGACAAACTTTTTTAATATCCGTTCAACCAATTTTGACTTTTATTACGTTGATGGCATGATTAATGGTAATTGCAGTAAATAGTTGGTATTTTAACCACTTTTTTGTTTTTAATGTCATCTTTGTGTATTTTTTTAGATGGGAAATCATCCAATGACATCATCGAGGACGTCAGACTTTAACTGACTAAAACCCACTCCTAGTTCCTTCGTTGCCTTTCATTCCAGGGTCGAGTTTTCCTTTCAGAAGCGAACCCATGTCCCCAGTAGACTTCGACCCTGCTGGGCCCTTATGGTTTGCTCACATCTCCTAGCGGCGCGCGTGGAACACTACGCACCGCCGATGACGTGGGCTCGGACCGGACGGTTACCAGACGGTCGGACGGTGAGCTACCCATTGCTCGCTGGTGCGGGGATACCGAACGGTCTCCCGCGAAGCGGCGAGCCTCCTTGCTGGCCTGCCACCGTTGGATCTGGAGGCAACAGTCCTTGCACGCATGTACGATTTGCGCAAGGAGATGTAACGCCGGGACGAAACTCCGCTGCCGCGACAAGTCGCGGCATGGCGGGCAGAGTTCCGGCGAGATCTCATGGCGGAATGGCGACAGCGACTGTCGCAACCCAGTGCTGGGCAGACCATAATCACGGCGGTAAGCGGTAGAGGGGACCTCTTTGAGAAGTGGCTGGAGCGACAACACGGAGTCCTGACCTTCCGCATGACGCAGGTCCTCACCGGACATTGCAAGTTCGGGAGATTCCTGCATCGGTTTCAGGCAGAAGAAACGCCCGGGTATCACCATTGTGTGGACCGGCCGGAGGACACGGTGGAGCATACGGTGGAGGTGTGCCCCGCTTGGGCGGAGCACCACCGTGTCCTCGTGGAGGCAATTGGCGGCAGCAACCTTTTGCGTCGGGTCCTGGTTCAGCTATGGTCCGGAGCGAGGAGGAACGGCAGGTGGTCGATTTCCCACCTTAAAAAGAATGCACCTTTAACTCAATGCTCACCGTCCGCAAGCCCGCGCCTACTGTGGTCGGAAATCGGGATCGGAATCACGGAATGGAAGTCAAAATCGGTTGAACTAACAGTGTAAAATGTTTGTACAAATGTCGGTATCTTATTTCGAATGTAGTAAAGGTATTTAAAGCTCCATTTGTACAACGGGTAGGTAATCCTTACCTGGTCGAAAGGTTGTTTTCCAATATGAAACATGGTGTACAACAGCGGAGCCTTGTTCAGCGATATGTTCATATCACAGGTGTCTAGAATGCCAAGTTCTTTATAAATCCATTCAGAGTGTAGTGCTAGATGCTCGTAAATAACCTAAAAACGTAAAGAAGTATTTAAATACTATTAAACACCCCTTTACAAACACAAACATTTTTTAATCAGTACAAAAAAAAAATCGGGCTGTACCCGTTACTGATCATATTTATGTAGTCAAAAGTAAAAAAACGTCCAAAATTGTCCACGAAAAATGGTCATAATTGGTGAATTAATAATTGAATCATTTATTTATAACAATTGCTACTAGAAAATACTACGCGCAGTGTTTATTCATTTTTTTTCATTCATAATCAACAGCCTGTACAATATTTCCATAAATTGAGTGACATTTTGGGATATAAACAAACGCTAATAACTTTGCTGTTTATGAATATTATTTATTGAGACTTTTCTTAAATAATAACAAGAGTTTTTCTAATAAGCCCTTTAAGTATTTCTACTAATTAAAAACTAGTGGTGTATAATGTAAAGTCTGAGATAATAATAAATTTATGGTAATATTATAAAGACGACGAGTTTGCTAGTTTGTTGGTTCAACGCGCTAATCCCAGAAACTACTGGTTTGAATTGAAAAAATATTGTAGTATTGGATATTTCATTTATCAGCACATAGCATCATCCTATGAACGCTTTAGGAGCGGAGCAGTAACCAAAGAAACTGGTGATACCGCAAAGGATAGCTAGTGATTTATTCTTTATTTCTTTGTAGACCTCATAAGATCTACAAAAAAAAACACGATTAAAAGTGAAAGGATCATGGCAAAGCCCCGAACAAAACTTTGCTGGCATATTTTTTTATCGTATAGTGTTGACAACTATACAAAAGTATATAAGTAGATTAAATTTCTGAATATTTTTTCTAAGACATATTATTATTATTAATAGAATCCGCGTATTGAAGATATTCCAGTTTAAAATTGGTGAGATTACGTATATTATGTCAATAATACCTATGTACCTCCTTATGAATTTTAAAAATCAATAAACGCATATTTGAACAAACGACAAGATGTCATAATGTCCTGTTATTTTATAACACCTTAGGCTGGATGACAGTTGAAATGTCTTAATGCCATGCTTTTTCTGACGATGTTGCTATACTCGAAATGCACTAACATGTCATATGTGTCATTATCTATCGATATTTTATCTATATATGTCAATATTTTATCACGTTATTATAATATCTAATACGGAAATATATTTCCTAAGTATATGAATGCAATATTGTATTACTTGACCAAGATTTATATTAGTGGCAACATCAAAAGTTCAGTTTAGCCAGCATAAAAAGAAAACTAAGTCATGATTATCAGTAATAAAAATAAAAAAAAAACAATCTTAAAATATCTAGTCAATTTAGTTTCCAATTATCACGATTTTTTTGCGAAACTTAGACTGACCATTAGCTTAATTTGATAAAACTTACTAAATTGTTTCGCCGGTATATTATATCATGGTGACATATGCAGACACTTCATAAGTTCATCAACAATTTCCACGCCGTTGTTCTTTCTGTACTTGTACTGCTACTTATTCTGTGGCTTAGAAAATAATTTAGATACTTACTCGGAGGCTGTCTCTTCCAGGAGATGTCATAAGTATTTGACTAGTTAGTGATGCGGCGTCACTTGCACGCTCAGCGTTAGATCCAGGCACATCACCCTAAAAGTATAGAAGTGGCTAAATAATTCAGTTATAATTGTTTCAGTCACTTTTTAAAATTGATCGCTATAATAATCTAAGTTTTCCCGCTCTGGGCGGAGCGAGGAGAAGTGTCAGATTTCAGATTTTGACTAACTAAAAGCTATGGTGTTCCTTTATTCTCCCTTTTCTCAAGCCGCAGTGCCTCTTTCAAGCAATACCACACCTCTGGGACTCCATAAATCCTACCTCCTCAAACAACTCAGCGAATTCTGGAAAGTCCTCCAACCCGAACTGTTCAGACAACACGACCTTCCTCTTAGCTCGTTCTATCAGCAGTTGTATGTCTCTGGTATGTTTGTCATCCTCGTCTATGGAGCACAAAGCCTCGGCGACGGCAAGGGCAATGGATGATGCACTGCTGTGACTGCCGTCGAAACTTTGAGATGAATTTGCTGTGAAAAATAGCTTAGGTCAGTTAATATAAGCATAGTATTATCAGCCTTATAATGTTCCCACTGTTAGGACTCAGGCCTTCTCTCTAGGACAGATTGAGCCGTAATCCAAGAAACGAGACAGTGGGGACTGGAGAACGTTACACGTCTTAGAATCTTTGTTCTAGGTCATGCCGTTTCCTCGTGATATTTACCTTCATCATTTTGAGAGCTGTGATGATTAAATCAATTACACAACCCTGCCTACGCCTGCTTACACCTGGCTGTGTTTGAATCAGCGACCTACATCTCGTAAGTCGGGACCGTTACCACTAGTCCACCACTGCTCACTGCTCTTAGGTCATTAATTAATTCATTTTAAAAAATCTGTTTCACATAGACCTACATGCATACCATACCACTTCTAAAACGTCAGTAAAACAATAATTTAATGGCAATGTTTGTCATGACTAACGTGGAGTTTGAAAAATACTCAAATTCGTAATTCAGAAATCGGGAATCTGAGAGATCGGGAGGCAGGGGGAAGGATAATATTCGAAAACAACGCTGACTTTCCTAGTGGGCATTTATGGCCATTTGATATTTTAAACAGAAGTTTTTGACAGCTTTCAAACTTTTGTATAGAAAATGTCAATAAGCCATACCTACTTATTATTTTTTTAGGTATTGGGAACGTGCGAAGTGAATGGTGGGGATACAGTAAATGATCGCAGCGCATGCTGCGGCAGAAAAGTGCTTAGTGAGTGCTCGTTGTTGTATTGTGAACTGCAATAATAACAGCAGAAATAGTCAGAGCAAATTTTATGTTTTAGTGTTGATCAAAAAGATTTAAAGAGATACAATAGAGCGGCTATCAGGAGAAATGTCTTAGAAAACTTTCATCCTATGCCTCAGTGACGCCATCTAGCTTTGAATAGCAAACACGCATATTTTGTAAAAATTTATATAAATTTAACTATCACTCAGTAGATGGCCATACCATGATAATTATGTTAAAATTTCAGTCATATACGTGCGAAAAAGAGTGATGGAGCTGTATATGGAGGACACTCTATATAGCTTCCTCCCCAAAGTTCGGTTTAGGTCGTAAAATAGATCACGTTAAGAGTTCGTGGTAGAGCCACAGTGTGAGTCTAGGAAGGGTTAAGTTTTTCAGCAATAAATGGCGTTCTCACAAAACCAGCAAATATTTTTGAACTATTTATGAAAATTATTGAATTCTAATTAATTACTGCGTAAATACCAAGTACATTTACGAAAATAAACCGAAGTTAGGTCCAGTCATTATACCATAACAAGATTTGCAATAGCGTAATGCGCAACTCAGCATATTTTCTCGGAAAATGATTTTCTTTTAGTGCATAAAGCGGATACAAACACAACTTGACATGTAGGGGTGTCATACTAAACTGCGCGACTTATTACCACTAGGTAACAAGTATAGGATTACGATTATGTCCGCTATATCCTGTCTATTGGTAGTATATATTTAATGTCTTTGGTGTTGATAGATCGCCATGGCTTCCAAAGCCTGACGATAAAATTTGCAGTGAACATTTCATAAAAAGTAAAGTTCGAGTCATATTCCCACGATATTCCCTATTAAGTATATCGAAATAAGAATGTTAACGAGTCACATGTTCTGGCTAGATTATACACGCTTGATGGAACAAAGAACCACGCAAGCTGCAGTGCAGATACCACAACAAATAAAATAATAATGGCAGAAGGAAATGAATTACATCAAACTCAACCTCGTCTGGTCAATCAAGGATGTCAAGTCAATATTTTCTCTGAAATAAATTAAAGGGCATACATTTAAAAACATGGAAAAACAAACTTTAATTGCAATACTTTTATTTACACTGATCTCTGTGATACTGAAATTCAAGTAGAACTTTTATAGGGTGGTAAAGTCGCCGATGTTTGACGAATGATGTTGGCTCGTATTAAATAACTATTGCCATTAATTAGTTCTTAGTTCTTCGATATTATTTACGAGTTCAGCTAAAACCAATTAATTTCCTTTCAGCATAGTTTGGGGCTGGGGACTTATTTTGTGTTTTACACTCTCAAAACCAGTTTTTATATTAACATCCATTTTTCCCTATAATGTTTTTAATAAATGCCTCTGAAAATACTTTTTATTGTCTTTTTATATATTTACTTTTTACTTTATTTTATAGAAAATAATAAGCACTTACCATTTACTATTTCATATAAGCCCCTAATATTGCGTTTGTGAGATGGCGCTACAGTCGTGCACGTTTCGAATCACGTTATCAGACGATTGAAAATCGGCCCTAAAGAAAATAAACCTTAAGGTGTTTTTTTTTTCCGGGTGGAAAAATAATCTAATGACATCCCCCGCCTTTGGCGGAGCGGGAGATAGTGTCAGACTTTTACTGACTAAAAACCCACCCCTGTTCCTTCTTTGCCATTTTTCCAGGGCCCCGAGGATCTCTTTCGCATCACCCGTGGCCCCAGTAGGCTTCGACCCTGCTGGGCCCTTACTGATGAAACCTTTGGGATGTGAATCTTTTCCGAAGATTTTGATTATTTTGAAATTCAAAATCTACATCAGTGCTCGCTACATTTTTTAACAGTCAATTGCACAGCAGTAGTTTGACGTGAGATACAATAAGACGTAGGATTATGTTTAACAACTTACTTGTCTGCCCAAGACCAGCAATTCTGACGTGCTTCGACCTCGGCCTATTAGATCTTGCGCTCATAGTGTGAGCATCCCCATTGGCTGCTGAGGCTACTGTCAAACAAACTATATTTAAATAAAGAACTCATAAACGGCATTCTAATTGGCACACGGTCTCATTATCAATAATAATCATCAGTTTACAGCAATCCACTACTATGCACACCATTTAGGACAAATGTTTGTGCGATGAGCACGATCATTTGTTCTGTGTCTGGGTGTAATTAATCTATAATATGGATGTATCTAGAAATATATAAGTATGTTTGTCAGTTGTCTAGTACTCATAACACAAGCTCTGCTTAGCTTGGGACTAGACGACGTTGTTGTGTGATAGTTGTGTAATAATAATAATGCCTTATAATTATTATTTAACTCGGTATGATGATAATCACACTAATATTAAATAAGCAAAGGTATATGTGCGTGTGAGTATGTATGCTACTTCTTCACGCTCGAACGGCTGAACGGATTTCAGTGAAACTTTGTACACAGGTAGACCAAGTCCTGAAATAGCACATAGATTTTTATCCCGGGAGTATATCACACGGGTGAAGTCGCTGACAGCAGCTAGTAAAACTCACATTCAAAAGAATAGAGCAACTATGGCTCTAAAATAACCCAACAGAAAAGTATTCATATCACTGGGTAACTGTTTACGCTCATTGGTTTTGATAATCACCACTAGATGGCGCTAATACCAATCAAGACATTTAACATAAAGCTTAACAGATTACGCTTACCATCCTTTTCTTTCTCGACTTCTTCATCAGCCCATTTTTGGATTTCTTCATAGGTGATAGTTACAAGCATTTGCAGTAGTACGGAACCTCCCACGGGGTTTATATGGGAGGGAAGAGTGCCTTCTATGATCGAACAGGCGTTCACGAAGCTTCGAGGAACACAGTCCAGGGATCTTGATATGCAGGATAGGCATAGGGCCATTGTCTGTAACAATAAATGTGGCATAAGGCCATATAATTTATTACAACTTTAAAAAAATTATATGAGTAGTAAAAAGTCTTATACCGTTGTTTTTTCTTTAGTATGTTGCTATTGTTTTCTGTACCTACTTAAGTGAAGTTTTCTATAATAATAAATAACTATATATTATAAACCAAAGTCACTTCCCGCTGTCTGTCCCTATGTATGCTTAGATCTTTAAAAGTTAGGAACAGATTTTGATGCGGTTCTTTGTAATAGATAGAATGATTGAAAAGGAAGGTTTATATGTATAATACATGCATAATATAGTAGAGAAACACTGATAATTTTACAGGTTTCTAATGTGATGTCGTAAATAAACACATTTTTTTGCGCTTACATTGCAAACGCTAGCTGAACCCTATGATATAGATCAAAATAATGTACTACAGTATTTTACACCTTAAAAAGGTTTTCAAAAAAGTCCGCGATGGTATACGTCTATCTCTTAGAGATAACCCACAACAACCATTTTTTATCCTTTACTTTTTACGAGTAGTGATGGCTTATTTACGAAGCGATTTAAAGCAATACAGCATTAATCCTCATCCAATTAAGTACCAAATAATAAATACATTGTGCATTTATTATAGATCAATATAGCCCTTAACAGCATGCAATTTAAGTGAAAACTTTCGAAGATATTATAGATTTAAAATGCAGGGACATAGCGGTTGCGGTGGTATCAGCATTACACCCGTGCGAAGCCGAGGCGGGTCGCTATTAAAATAATGAAGAGGAAAATTTGTAGTTTTATATTTTTATTTGTAATGAATATACTCTGGACCGAATTAATAAAATACCAGCAGGTAGTTTATTACTTTATCATTGAGTGGCATAACGACGGTGGCACTTGCCAATAATTCCTAAATACAGGAAGTCAAAAATTTGTGTCCCAAAAAAGTCAGACTCCTAACTTTTTTGGGAGACAAATTTTTGACTACTACATAATACAATAAATAGACACATTGCTTTAGTTAGAAGGTGTTTCCTATGTCCAAAGGCCTCCCCCAAGCGTCTCCACAACGACCAATTCTGTGCATCTCGCATCCACCGCATTCCCGCGACTCGACGCAGTCGCCACTCTAGAACCTTTCAGCCCCATCGACCAACCGTTCTACGAGCAATGTGCCCTGCCCACTGCCACTTTAGTTTGGCGATTCTTCGGGCTATGTCGGCGACCTTGGTTCTCCTGCGAATATCTTCATTCCTTATGCGATCACGCAAGGAAACTCCAAGCATAGCCCTTTCCATTGTCCTTTGGGTGACTGTAAGCCTTCTGATGAGGCCCAATGTAAGCGACCATGTTTCAGTGCCATATGTCATCACTAGCAACACGCACTGGTCGTCTTGAGACTCTGGTATGTTGGACGAGAAAAATGTAAAAGGAAAAAGTAATGATAGCCAACCTGATACATAGAAGCCCCGTTCTGAACGGCGTTGACTAATATCGGCGGTATAAACTGCAGGATTGAGCCCACGATAGCTAGTATCCCAGCCAACCATGGAGGCCTTCTATCGCACCACACCTAGAATTAAAATAAATAATGAAAAAAACATTAAGTTTTTCGGTTAGAACATCTGCATAAAAGCCCTACCACGAGCTCTTAACGTGCTCCATTTGACGACCTAAACTGAACTGTTAAAGGGATGGAGCTATACAACATTACTTTTAGTATTTGCGAAACCCGAAACACGTGTCTAGTATTTTTATGTAAAGAATCTATGTACAAAATGTCATAACTGTGTCATGAAGAATTACAAAGTTATAAACTTATTATGTTGCTTGGTAGTCCGCATAAACACATGGTCACCGGGCCATCCGAACGACTGAGGAGTTGTTTTGCTCCCGCACTAGCTGTGCGCTGGCGCGTAATACCCGCTATCACCTGCTGTGACCTGTATTATACTTAGTGTCGGATGTATCCAACTTGTGACCTTTATAAAATATTTTTGGGAAAAAATATAACATGGTATAAAAATTATTGGGATCAATTCAGTTACTGATTATGAACAAACTATATTCAGGTTTCGCATATATCGCTAAAAATAATGTTGTATAAGGTGTAAAGCTAAATCCCTCTTTATCGCTCGCACTTAACATTTTAACACGCCATGGTAAGGCCCCTGGGCCTAGCTTTTTCCTCAATAAGTCGGGATACTTTTGTCCTGGAGTATAAGTTTAGCCCAAGCATATTAACCAGCAGCTATCTGTCCCCCGCAGTTCCACCTCCGTGTTTGGTTACTGTTCCGTTTCCGTGAGTAGTGTGGTGTTATATTACTTACAAGCTTCTGCCAGCGGCTTCGCCCGCGTAAAAGTAGATTTCTCCATAAAAACTGGCAGCGGCTTTGCCCGCGTAAAAGTAGATTTCTCCATAAAAACTTTGGAACCTCTGGGCAAAATTAAAATTTTGGTGTTTTTGGTCCAAGCTCAAATGGGATTGGGCGGGTCATGTCAGCCGCATGCACAAGGACCGCTGGGCAAGCGTCGCCACACAGTGGGTTCCTACAGAAGGAAAGCGCCGTCGAGGCTGGCCTAGAAAGAGGTGGCGGGATGATTTGGACGCGTACCGCGAGGACTGGTTATAGACGACGCTGGAGAAAAAAGCTTGGAAGGACTTGGGGGAGGCCTTTGCCCAAGGACTTTACGGTACCAAATCGATTTCCAAGGGCCTAGTCCGAGTTTTTAACGTACTCGATCGCGTTTACGTAAACGTTCGCTTATATCAAACAGTAGCTCGCCTAGGTAAGCGATGATGTGGTCTACGATGGAGCACGCTTGCCTAGAAGTAACCTATTCACTCTTGGCTTAAAGACCCCCTTAGGTTGTAGCTATTAGGAAACACAGACTCTGGCGGGGAATTTTGCTCCTTAGCTGAATGAATGTGTTGCCAAAACGTACGCACAATAATGATAAACATACGTATGGGTAAGATGTCCACCAGTGGTGCATCACCGAACGTGTAGTGGTCTTATGATGAAACGGGACGAGATCAAATTATACGATTCGGATGAACACTGCCCAAAATGTACCTCATTATCATCACTTCAACCAAAAGACGTCCACTAATGTACATAGGACTTCCCCAAGTGTCGCCACAATGACCCACATCCATCGGATTCCCGCGACTCTTACCAGGTCGTCGGTAAGACTTCGCCCTTGTGGAAGGCCAACCAACGCTGCATATTCCGGTACGTGGTCGCCACTCCAGAACCTTACAGACTATCTGTTTTGCTAGCAATGTGCCCTGCCCACTTAATTTTGTTTTTTCGGGCTATATCGGTAACCTAATGTGTAAATGATAGAAAACCAACAAGCTAGCAACTCTGCATTGATGGTGACTTTGGAGTTTTGACTCGACGAGTACATCATTACTGATGACCTTCTAGTGTCAATGACGTACTTTAACGCGATCAAATATGTTAAAATATTGCACCCAGGCCAGTGAACCTATCGTTGAAATCTAATATTAAAGGGTTGTTTTTCAGAAGAAAAAAAAAGAATTAAATAAGAAATTAGCAAGGTAAATTAACTTTATATGTGAAATGAACCACGAGACTTGTGTCATGACTTAATTATTATTAAAACCAGGCTCAGCTCATACCCCATTCATCATTTAAATGTAATATTTACCTGCCGTTTATCCAAACAAGCGGCCCAGTCTCTCCCAGAGATCTCCAGCGCGTAACATAAAGTAGACTTGAGCTCAGCCTTACTGCCGATAGTTGCCAGAATGTATGTCAGGGCACCCGCCGCACGAGCTAACTCTTCGCCCGCTGAAATTAACTACTTACTTAGTCATTATAACTATACTGCAGGTGATATAGTGGTCAAACGCGAGCCGAACGATAATAAA
Source organism: Mythimna pallens (assembly GCA_961205895.1). Classification (NCBI taxonomy): domain Eukaryota; kingdom Metazoa; phylum Arthropoda; class Insecta; order Lepidoptera; family Noctuidae; genus Mythimna; species Mythimna pallens. Next base: position 21,335,886 of record OY540828.1, on the reverse strand, counting down.
AAATAAAACTAGGCAAGTGCAAGTTGGACGCGCACACTGAGAGTACCGTACAAACTTACCTATGAAAACAGTTCAATTCCCGAATTGAGTTTGAAGATTTTTCCGAATCGCTAAGTTTTCTTGTGACGTAACTACAAATTTACAGTTTTCTGTTTTTTTCCTATACTTGTACTATGAAACCTTGCTTCATGCCAAATTTCAGGATTCTAGGTCAACGGGAAGTACCCTATGAATTTTGATTCTCTTGAGAGTGTTGAAATACACTTTTTTTTGCGACATGCCATTCGGTAACTTAGAAGTTTGATTTTCTCATAGCTTCAAGGGACCGCAGACCTTAGTATATGGTTTTAATATCAACTCGATACCTCCACGCGTTCGTGAGATAATGGGTCGTGACAGATAAAGGGTTCCGTCTTTTCCTTTTGAGGTACGGAAACCTACAAATAATAATAATATCATTAAGCCCGTACGCCCAAAAAGTTTGGTCAGAAATGTTCCAAGTCGATGGTGCGTCTCAAAGAGATGTCAGCAAAATGGACGGGGTCAGGACTATCAGGACTGCGGGATTGTTTCGAAAGAGCTGCCACGGCCCTGAAACGCAAAGGACTTCTGAAGGAACACAAGGTGGGTTTTAGTCAGTCAGTAAAAGTCTGACACTCTCGGAACTCAGACCTCTCTACCTATCTGAAACCAAATGTCTACTGCTTAACCTGGGGGGTCTTCGTATAAGGGCGCCTTCAACTTAGCCGCAAAGTGCTGCGCGACGGCACGGCAGCGTGGCTGCAGCGCTACCGCCGCGCTCCTTTGTTATAATATAAATAATACGCGCGGCCGCAGCGCGAATGTAGCGCAGCAGTCGCGCTGCCGTCGCGACTGATTTGAAGGCGCCCTAAGACCCCCCAGGTAGTTCTCAGAAAACACAGACTCCGGCAGGGAATTCCACTCCCTTAACTGTATGCACAATGAACTGTTCCCAAAATGTTTTGTGCATGATGTGCCACCGGTACACAACGCCGTATATCTCATGGTCTGATGATGGAATTGCAATTGCGACGCACACTGTCCGAATTACAACCGGTAGAAAACAGACAAGCTAGTAACTAAAGTCGATGCTCAAGACTTTGAAGCTTCGACTCGACGAGTGTATCGGATATACTTACGATGAACATCCCCCTTAAACCTGCAGAAGCCGTCAGCGGTGCACAGGAAGCCGGTACATTTAATGTGCCTGTCGTGCACACTGTACCACAGCCCATCAGCCGGCCACTTCAGGTTGTCGGCACACATGTGGCGTATCGCGCGAATTATAAGGAGACGAGAGAGATGGCAGTCGCGCATCATTAAAACCTGAAGAATAAATGTCAGTGGTAGTACGTAAGTAGCTGTATAGATGTCGCTGTAGTAGATCAAAGGCAGCACGGATAGCGAAGTGGTTGAGCAATTGGCTGTTGTACTGAAAGGAAGAAAGTTCGATTCCCGCACGGAACAAATATTTTATGCCCTATAATTAGTTGCTCCGAGTCTTGGTGTCTTGTATTTGTGGACCTACGACACAGGAGTAATTTCTTCAAGTCATAATTTATAAAAAAATAAAAACGAGATAATAAAAAATCTTTAAGAATTAATAGACTGATATTTCTAGATTCTTATTATTTAGCTACACTAATAATTTTAATATTTAAATTGTTATAAAGAGGTAAAGTTTGTTTTTTTGTTTGTAGTCATCTCTGGTAATACTGGTCCGATTGGTAAAATTTTTTCACCAATAGAAAGCTGCTTTATTCCTGAGTGACATAGGCTATAATTTATGTACGCGGGCGAAGCCACAGGCAAAACCTAGTTACATATAAATTTAAAACTATATAAATCAGGATAGCTCATATACATATACAAGCATAATTACAACCTACAATTAGGTTTTCTAACAGCAAAACATATAATTATGAATAAGATAATCATATTGCACGTGAGGATAAGTGAACAAAAAAATTAAAGCCTACTTAAATTAAATCCAGCTTAAAACTAAAACTAGGCAAGTGCGAGTCGGACTCGCGCCCTGAGGGTTCCGTACAAACTTACCTATGTAAATAGTTCAATTCCGGAATGGAGTCTCGGAAGATTTTTCCGAATAGCAAAAAAGAAAATGACGTAACAACAAATTTACAGTTTTCAAATTTAATTCTATACTTGTGCTACACCTATATATATCTTACTTTATGCCAATATCAGGATTCTGGGTCAACGGGAAGTACTTACCCTATGAATTTTGAATTCCACGAGAGTGTCGAAAGTATTTTTTTTTCTCGTTACCTTACAAGTTTCATTTTTTTACAGCTTCAAGAGTCCGGACCTGAGTATATGGTTTTAATTTCAATTCGATACCTCCACGCATTCCCGAGATAAAGCAGACAAACAGACAGACAGACGGACAGACAACAAAGTGATCCTATAAGGGTTCCGTTTTTTTCCTTTTGAGGTACGGAACCCTAAAAATGTGTGATACAGTATATGATACAAGTACATACCTTCACAATCAACGCCCAGTTCGGTTGCGGTTGTGCCAACAGCACAATAAGCTCCAACCCCAGAGCGGTCTTATTGCACAAGTCGTGTGTAGTCCTTACCGACGGGTCGTCCAACCTGTCGAATAGCTTGGGGTTGACGAACGTGAACCATGGATAGGAACATTCTCTGGGAATTGAAGGTTGATCGCGTTCTTTGAATTCCTGGAAAAGTTAAAAAGAATTGAGGTATAAATTGGCTGTAGATCATGATTACTAGTTTTAGCTACCTACGTAAGCAACAAAGTTCGGAACTTCCGATTGCACCTTCAATTCCGATTCCGGTTCCCATAAATTTGAATCATGAGTTTTTACTTGTATTTTGAATGTGGTGAGTTCGCATTTCATTTATACTTATCCGAGTTTTAGATTAGTTTTAGAAGTTTTTCATTTGTCACTTCTATCTCCAGCCCCCCTACCCAAGTTACAACCGTTTGGTTTCGATTCTCTTTTCGTCGATCGTCTCGAGTAGGCCACGCTTCTTATTCCTTTGTTCTGAAGTCATCTCAACGCTCAGTCACGTGGTCAGAATAAAGGAATAGGAGGCGTGGCCAACTCGAGGCGATCAACGAACAGAGAATCGAAACGAAACGGTTATAACTTGGCTAGGGGGCAGTTCCGGTTTCGATTCCGCTTCCGAAAACTTAAATACTGCGGCTTGGACTTTAAATAGACGTATGAAAACATCGGTCAAATATATTCTATCAAAATCGCCGCCTACAGTACAGGCATTCAGAAACGTAGATTGTCTTATCATGTTTTCAGACCTTCATTAGTCAGTAATTTCCACAGCCATCATCTGGGCTGGGAAGTTCCAGACAGATACATCGAATAACCGACTTGGGAACCGAATCCATAACCTCTAGCGCAGTAGCTTATACGAGCGTTTGTTTTTAATTATAAAAAAAGTCATTTGCGATACAATACGGTCAACGTAACTTGACGGCCCTGAACATAGGCTCTGCGAACTTTAGCGCATGTACACTCGTAAAAAAAACAGTTATTGACATTAATTTTTTTAAACCATATTCGGAATAAAATTTACTAATACAGGGACCAAGTACAAATAAAATAAATATTAAAACACTTTGGAGACAGAAAGCTACAAAAATAACTTATGAATTAAAGAAACAAACCTAACACTACACAAAAAACTTAACAATTTATTAATAACAACCAACGAAAACTTTTGTCACCGCCTGTGCTCAAGACAGAGACAGGGATACGAAAATAACACCAATGCTAACGTGTGAGTGAGACATATTACTGCGTACCGAACATTGCCGAATAAATACGAAGCTTTACGAAGTTACCGAAGAGAGATGTCCAATACGCGTGTCTGATAGTGTTGTTTAATCGATTTTTTTTTTAAAATCGATTTCAATTAAGTTATAAAAATATATTTATATTCAATTTTCTATGGAGGTTTAAAATATTCTCAAACAATTGTTATTCTATTAGTTGTTTATAAATAACTGATATTTAACAAAATCATGTCTTTCAACCAAGAAAATATATATATATTTTTTTTTATTAAAGTCGAAATCCTGTTTACTAACGACAACATTCACTATGTTTGTAAATCTATTTCGTTCAATATCTCATAGAAACAAAAATAAATAAATTCCAAATCGATAAAAATCGATTGCGATATTTGATTGAATAAAGGGTCGATTGTATTTACATAGAGTCAATCTCTAGCCTAGACCTCCGCCCCGCGCACGTCGCCTCATGCCACCATTTTGTTTCTAAAAAACGTTCGTGCGCAGCCTTCTGCGCAAAGTTCAGGATCGCCAAAATACGCCGGCCGTATTATACGTCTATTTGTTCGTGAGCATTGCTGTTACAAATCGATGAAGTGAATGCCCGCGATGACCCACCCACTAGAGCACAAACACAAAACTAAGATGCGACATTGCATTGTAAAAATCTGCAAGCTCTCATGGCGCATCACAAGAACTTGCGAATTGATTCGCATTGCATATTATATGGTCACCTGAACCGATGCTTTGCAGCAAAACCTGCGATGCGGCATCACATAGCGTCGCAGTTCTATGTTGTAGATAAAGTTGTATTACGATTACGACCTACCTGATGTATAAAATGCAAGTCAGCCCCCCGAAAAACGAAGCACTTAAACAGTTCATTGCACTTAGCATGCACATCTCTGACGTCTCGAGTCTGATGCTTGACGTCTAACCCGGCCAGGTCAGACCCGTTGGCACATATGGATGGCAGTAACTGGGCGACGCAGAGAAGAATATTTAATATGTCGTTGAGCAGAAGACGGGTTGTCGTTTCGGTTGTATTTGTCTGGAATAAAAAGATTTGGTTTAAGAGCGTTTAGGATACCTCACAGTATTTCATACAAACGTGCAAGTCCTCATTTTCGGAAGTTAATGAACAATGAACAGATTTTAATAAACAAACTTGGCACACATACGCTAGGTAGGTATCTAGGTCTAAAAAGTTAGCTACGCACATTTTCGAAAAAATAGTTGAGAGAGAAGGAGAGTAATTTTTCACTGTCTATAGAAAACTTAAAATTGGTCTCACAGTCCCTCTGAAGTCTTAAGTTTTTCGCTGCCAAAAACATCCAATAGTTCGTTCGTGTGTCCACCACTCGTCTCACAAATCGTTTTTATATGTAGCTTTTATTTAGTTGTGTTTAGAGGTGAGATATATTAAGTAGAATGCGTACTGAGTCTTAGAAGTACGTGTCCGCCGAAATACTTATTCCAAAAACTAGGTCCCCGAGTATTTAGGCGTCTCGAGATTTTTGACGTTTCCTTATAAAACGTCAAAAATTGGATTTTTGGGAAAGTTGTTTGTAATCATGAGTACAATCACGTGTTTAAGTATCGGTCACTAATTACCAGTCACCCTATATACGTTTTATCTCTAGATGTGTTTTTGCCCAGGACCCGACTAGCGAGTCTAAACCTGAGTATGCTGAGCACACTCACAATATTTTAGATTTATCAATTATTGTTTTAGGTGTTTAGGTCCCTTCGCAAACATATAAATTACCAATTTTACCCCTTCGTTACCATTAATAAATAATATTAAAATAACTTTCTACACTATGATTGTTCACTTACTTGACAATATCTTACAGTAAGAATGGTAAGGGTTTCGTTGAGCATTCCAGCGAATATTCTTTGTGCCATCCTTGGTGGTACAGTATCCCAGAGATCTCTTCTACTGCCTAGAAAAAATAACTACTATAAATACGCGGTAATTATACTTCAGATAATTACCGCAGACACAAAAAAAATTGATGACTCAGAAAAACAGTAAGAACATTATGATACAAGTGAAGGAATTTTGTCATTGAGGCCGAGTGCTGCAGTGACTTTCCACGTTTATCAAACGACGTATTTCAATAAACTTATGAAGGAATAAATAAACGGGGATTGAAGCGCGACTCGTGGGGATCGCGTACCGCCCAGCCTGATACGACACAAACAATAAATTGTGGCGGGGGCAATCTCGCGCACTTTTTCGCACTAGTGTGGAAAACAGTCACTTGAGTACCTAAAAGCAGTAGGGATAAGAGCGGGTATTGAAAAATCATTAAAAAAAAAAATAACTTTTCAGTAGCATTCACATTCACACACTCGATCAACACGAAAAGAAACAAAATAAGACTTACCATTCATATACAGCCACCATCCTTGCACAGATGGCGTGCCAGTCTCATGTACCGACCTAGTTTTGCCATCTATTGGCCGCCCACCTGAATCTTGTAGGATGTATAAAGACAGTACCCGGTTGTGAAGATCTAGGACTCTTTCGCCAACAGCTTCCGACATTGTTGTGTAGCGTTTGTAGCAACCCTGAAATTTATGTAAGGTTCTAAGATATAGATGTCGCTATTAAATACTTTTATAATAAATTACCTATCTATACAAGTTTAACGAAAATAGTACAAAGAACTTATATAACAATAGTAATATCTTTAAATTCATCTTTGATGAATCATGTATTTATTACTAATCCATTTTATTGACGAATAACAAAACATCTTAAAATACAGAATAACCAATAGAAGATAAAATACAATAAAACAGAAAAAAAACAAAAAGCCAACGTCACGCGGTGTTCCCAGGCGGTCACCCATCCAAGTACTGACCGCGCCCGATGTTGCTTAACTTCGGTGATCGGACGAGAACCGGTGTATTCAACGTAGTATGGACGTTGGCGAAAGCTATTCCGAAATTATTGAACTGTTTAACCGTGGCCCTGACTGCTATGCCGGAAGTCGTGGGTTCGATTCCCACCCAGGACAAATGTTTGTGTGATGAGCACAATCATTTGTTCTGTGTCTGGGTGTAATTTATCTATATGTCTATGTATTTAGAAATATATAAGTATGTTTATCAGTTGTCTAGTACCCATAACACAAGCTCTGCTTAGCTTGGGACTAGACGGCGTTGTGTGATAGTTCTGGAATATTATTATATTATTATTATTATTGTTGTAATTAATATAATATAATATCGTCGTCTAGTCCCAAGGTATCGGAGGAACCTACTTTCAAGGGGGCGAAGCCGCTGGTAAAAGCTAGTTTATTATAGTTGAAAAAAGCCGAGAATTTCAAAGATTTCTAACACCCGTACAAAGCTAGGATATCGTAGGGTAGGTTTATTAATTTAAAAGAGTGTCCATGGAGTTTTTTTCACGTTCTTCTCCATAGAGATCTACGCTTTAAAACATGCAATTTAGCTTCACTTTTTAGGTTTTTGGATTGACCTACATTTGACTATTCAAAACTGCCTGTAAATGGTCTATTTGAAATAAATGCTTTTGACTTTGACTATATACCAACCCCTATAAAGTTCAGCATACAGGTAGTAAAAAAGTGAAATCTATATAACATTTACCTGTAGTAGCGAGTACCTCTCAGGATTGCCACCGTCTTCAATATGCTGCACATAACAATACAGACTGTTCTTCAACAACGCGGCCGCTCCAAGAGTAGCAGTGAGTACTGGGAGATCAGCGTGGTCGAGAGCTTCTTGCGCTAGCATGTGAAGATGCTCTGAGAAAGAAAGAAAAATAAAAACAGAGTACAGATACCGGCATGAATCTTGAGCGCTGACTTCTACTTGCGCAGAAGTGAAATATCAGGTTGCCTTAGTGGTATGAAGTGAGACGCGGGGGCAGGGAGTGCAATCCTTGTACAGTGATTGGCTCGCCGATGTGTACGATGCGCAAAGCGATCCCCACTCTTGCACCAAGCGCTCAAGATTCATCTGAGATGAGAGATGTATCTGTAAGTATCTATAATTATAGATTTACTAGCTGCTGTCAATGGCTTCGACCGCGTGATAGTAGGAAATAATCCCAAGGGAACATACACCCGGGAAAAAAGTATGAGCGTTTCCGTGTAATCTACCCATGTACCAAGTTTCATCGAAATCCATTCAGTATTTTTTGCGTGAAAGAGTAACTAACATCTACACATCCTTCTTCTACTTCCTGCCCTTCTCCCATAGTAGCTTTTGCCACGGTTCCGCCCGTATACATAAAATATAGCCTATGTCACTCAGGAATAAAGCAGCTTTCTATCGGTAAAAAATTTTAGCAATCGGACCAGTACTTCCAGAGATTACCTCCTACAACCTACAAGCCGCTCTGCAGTGGTGATTGCAAAAATTGGTGAGCTGACCACAAAATATTGCATCTCATCTACATAATTTCCTACCTAAAAGAGAATCTCCGGACTTGATAGCCAGCTGCACAAACTTGTCAGGATCTGAAGTCTTTGCTACTCCAAAATCTCCTTTATCATCCTCCTTTGTCGTCACAAACATGCCAGATCCTTGTCTGTAAATGAGGAGTATTTAGTTTAGACTTTCCGTACCTTCTATTAATTTGCAGTGTAAGGTAGGTACAGCAAAGTTTGACAGAGACCGTAGACCTGGAATGCAATGCAAAGAAGGAACATATATATAGAAGGAAATAGTGGGTTTTAGTCAGTAAAATTTTGACACGCCCTCCCACAACGCCCTAGTGCGGGAGAAGTAGTTGGATGATTTCCCAGCTTAAAAATAAAAAAAAACCTTATTAACACTTTAAAATTATTGGATAATTTACATTTATGAAGAAACATAAATCAACACCCTGTATGTTGTACCATTCCTTCAAATGAATTATGTAGGTATATGTATTTTTTTTGTTAAAGCGTGCGGTTTGCAGTGGTTGAGCGATTGTCGCTGGTTCAATTTGCCGTACGGAACAAATATTTGTATGGCCTATAGATAGTTTACTGTAGGTAAGTATGTAAAATCACACACTTGTAAACACACCCAAGATACCAGAGTAGGTACAGTGTGGGACAAAGTTATTTAAAAAAAGTCGGGTAAAAAAGAAATAAGAAGAAAGAATTATGTGTAGTGCTTAGTCAACTTTAAACAGGTGGAACTGGCTTTATTTTTAGGGTTCTGTACCTCAAAAGGAAAAACGGAAATCTTATAAGATCACTTTGTGGTCATCTGTCTGTCTGTCTGTCAAGACCCTTTATCTCGAGAACGAGTGGATGTATCGAGTTTAAATTAAAACCATATACTCGGGTCTTCGGTCCCTTGAAGCTGTGAAAAAATCAAACTTCAAAGATAACGAAAAAAAAGATACGGCCGTTTATGTCGCAAAAAACGTAATTACGACAGTCTCAAGGGATTCAAAATTATAAGGTACTTCCCGTTGACCTAGAACACTGAAATTTGGCATGAAGCAAGTTCTTATAGCAAAAAAAAAACTTTTTTCTATTCGAAAAATCTTCGAGACTGTTCGGGAATTGAACTATTTACATAAGTTAGTTTGTACGGAACCCTCAGTGTGCGAGTCCGACTCGCATTTGTCGCAGTTTTATTAATTAAACTTACTTGAATGCAATGGAAAACTCTTCTTCCAACCAAAGCACAATTTTGACAGAAGCAAATGAAGCGTTCCTGGGAAAATCTAGCCTTCCTCCCACAACACCTTTGCAAATGGTTTCAGATAGTACTGTTTGGTTTTTCTGAAATTTTCAGGGAATAATTGCTTATATTACCTAAGTATTAAGTTACATTTTACTTAATTTTTTTTTTTTGTATTTTTTATCTTATTACTGGTTTAATTGTGACTAAATAATAATGCATTGTTATTTTTATTACTTAAATGTGAAATATCCAGTTCATGGAACCACGATTATCAGAAAATTAATGTGAACATTTTTTAAATAGTCCAGCATGTATCTAGGGGTGGACGAAGAAATGTTTTGGACAGTTTGCATTCATCATCATCATTTTAGCCGAAAGTCATGCGACGTGGTACGCCCAAAAGGAGATGGCGTTACGATCTGGTCTCCTACTTTGAGGATAGGCCAGAAGTAGCTAAGGACAGAAAAGAGTGGAATAATGGAAGGCCTTTGCCCTGCAGTGGGACACAACGGACTCATAATAATAATCATAATAAGTTTTCATGCGGCACCATAGATGTCGCTACATGCAATTCATCATCATCATTTCAGCCGAAAGACGTCCACTGTTGGACATAGGCCTCCCCCAAGTGTAGCCACAATGAACAGTCCTGTTTCGCATCCATTGGATTCCTGCAATCCAATAAAATATTTCAATCATAATAAGTTTTAATGCGGCACCATAGATGTCGCTACATGCAATTCATCATCATCATTTCAGCCGAAAGACGTCCACTGTTGGACATAGGCCTCCCCCAAGTGTAGCCACAATTAACAGTCCTGTTTCCCATCCATTGGATTCCTGCAATCCAATAAAATGTTTCCAGTAATAATTATATTATAAATTATTAATCCTTTGCATAAGTTCTTGCTTTCAATTGGGTGGTTGGGTGATACAAAAAATCTACTTTCTACTGAAAAAAATATATGACATAAGTACCTGATAGTATTCTAAATCCCTTTGTAACAGGATAGGGATACGGTCCATAATATTTCCATCCTCGATAACCTCCATTTTGGATAAAAAAAATAAAAATAAAACAAAAATTAAACAATAAAACCTATTTACTATGCAATAAATAAAATATACAATCAGACTAAGCTATGAGAACACTTATGAAATTCTATGTTTATTTTCACTATTTTTGATATTTCTTCTTGTAATAATTTATGTAACGTCACTCCATCATGTTTGTAAACCCAATGGCCTCCGTTTTTGAGTACTAGATCGTAACGTTTTGGCCCGGAGACTGGAGAACTGAGCCAAATTTGTTTGTTAGGTGTTTGCCTATTTATTACGTAGGTTCCGTAGCTAGAGCCAAGAGCTACTGTTAGTACTCCATCCTGAAACGAGAAATGTAACATCATTAATTTGAGTTAATTTGGTCTTGAGATATAACTTACAAAATAGAAACACAGTGTTCCAGGTTTCGTTGTCTAATAGGCATTGGTCTAATTTATATCTGAGGGCCAAAGTTAATTGACTACCTGTATTTAAATTTGTTGGTGTATTTTATGTTCATACAATTTGATTTAGTGGGTAGATCTGGATTAACAGCTAAATTGGAATAATAGAATAATCATGACTTTTTATACAATTAAGTGTTATTTTTCTAGTCTTATGCTACAAATAAGTTGTTCATCAAACTATTATTATACTTAGATGTTTTTTTAGGTAACTAGAAATAAGACTAGTTTATCTGTACATTTTATGTATTTTTCATGATAAGAATATGTCATAAAATAAATGGTACTTGTTCATCAAAACACTTGTGTAAATTAGTTTTAAAATTTGTATGTAGGTAGTATGTATGTAAAACTTATATAACTTGGTGAATTTTTAATAAACCACTAAATCGAACTTGTGAAGTGATTGGTTCATTAAAAATGTTGCGCCGACCCCAAATAACACGGGACAAGGGCAGGAAGATGATGATGAAGTGATTGGTTCATATTTCTTAATCATATAATTCATATTTGCACATACATAAACTTATAAAAGTTGAAATAAACTCCATTTTCATTCGAAAAATGTAGCCAGGAGTGATTAGGACTAGAAATACTTACACTGAATGTGACGTCACCCCCTTTTAAATTTGGAGATGCATCCACAATTTCTTCGAAATATTCACAGAGAGATTCAAGAGTTTCGTTACAAATTTCTTCAAAAACTGCCTGATCCACATCGGTAACTTCCGAGTCAGTTGGGTTTGATGAAAATTGGCGGTCAAACGATAATCTAGTAACTGTGGACGATAAACGCGGGCAATGGCGCAGTAATACTGGAGTTACACTATTGATCTGCCTCCGTGCCAACCAACGGCTGGTACGCAAAATATTCCTCAACATTTTGTTATTGACTCTCTTAAGGTCAGAATTTTTAGGTTATCTCTTTGTTGATGTACGAATTGACACTGACAAGCGACAGTAAAACTGGTGACATCCGACAACAACATTTTTTTGTTCAAGGTTTGGCTTGGATAATTAGTTTTTTAAGCTTGTCTTGGTATAATTTGTTAACACTGAATTTCACTCGAAGAAACCCCGCCAAAAACTTCGAGGACAGAACAGTTTTGTTTAATAATGTCGAGGACAGATTTGTTTTTTATTTAATCTTTACAAACAAAAACATTAAAAAAAAATCTCTTAACAGCAAGCTGAAAATATTCTACTGCGTCAAAGATTAATACAAAGTGGGACTGATTGACGTGAATCGGTGTGCCGTATGGCGTACCGAGACTTTTCAGACTACCCTTCTACAGTTTTTAGAATGTTACCTACAGAGTAGCCTATTACAGTTTGAAGGAAAATAACTATTCTGGACGGGCGGCGTTTGGGAAACAATGTCTAGCTTATTTGTCGCCTATTACACAAAACTTAATTTTTTTAATTGTTATAATCCAGGTGCTTGACTACCATCCCTGATGGTAAGTATCACTTACCATCAGGTGCCAGGTGGGATCTCAGTCAAGCACATTCATACATCTATTAATAATAAATGTATAAATGTAGCTTTTTTAGGTGGGAAATCATTATTAAACTTTTCACTTAAAGAGAGTATCAGACTTTTACTGACAATAAGACGCTTGCGTTCTTTTGGTTGCTTTTTGTGTTCTAGGACCACGGTAACCCTTTCGAACAATCCTGCAATCAGCCCTAGTGGGCCATGTCAGAATTGCTGACAGCTCTTTGGGGGGCGCTTGGAATATGGGCTTGGCCCTTACCGTATGGCAAGTTAATCATTGCTAGCCGTCCGCTAACCTGCGGAGCTAAATGGCTTGCGATTAGAGTGTGTGGCTACTACAGGCAGATGATTTTCACAACCGACAAAAACTTATTGTACTTACTTGGTACTTGTAAAATATCTTCTTAAGCTGATTTATCCATCGAAAGAATGTAAAAAATAATAATTACTTCGCTCTATTTTATGATACTACTGTAGTTTATAACATTTTAATAAGTTATAATATTTATTTACAGGACAAGAAACATTATTACAAAGTTTATAAGCAATTGGACACTACTACTCACGTATACTCATTAGACGTTACTCATTACAAGAATAAAGTCGGACGATTTGATTTAGTTGCCTTATAAAACCGTTTACCCGGAATCTCTCGCGTTAGGTGTAGCTGCTGATTCAAAAGTAGAACCAGAACCAGTTTTGGTTTGAGTTTCCTGAACAGCCATATCTTCCTCTGGTCGATTCTGAGGCGGTAGCATCCAAGGATGCTTCAGATAATTAGAAGAAAGCATAGAAATAGAAGGCTCTGGTACTCTTGGAATAGGCAGTAACGAATTGTACTGGCACCAATGTGGATTGATGTAAAAAATATGCCGATCTTCGCGTTCTTGAAGTGGCCTAAAGTTCCTCAAGTTGGGCGAGTCCCAAGGGTCCCATAGCTTACGGAATTGTTTCATCTGTAAAAAGAAGAATGAGAACAGGACAGCACCCACGGTCCATACATTTTTGATCCAAATTTGAAAGTCAAAGAAAAAAAATGCAATATATGTACTCGGTTAGAACTTTTTTCATAACATTTTTTATTATAGCAATAACGCTGTGGGGGCATTGCACTCGGTATTATTTGAGTTAAAAAATTATTGGTTTTCAATTAATAAGTTCTCAAAAAATTAAATATTCTACTATAGTATGACAAAGCTAGGTTGCGGTGCCTCATAGCAGCAACGCTTGAAAAGCGTTTCATGAACTGCTGGATGGTGGGGATTTTGAGATCTAAATGAAATCTCATTTCAGACATAATATGAGGTTTCGAGGATTTATAAGAATCGATTTTAAAATATTTGCCTTCTATGGGGGTGACAGGGTTGCCTGTGCGAAGACAGGATAAGCGTATGTCATGATCGGATGGATGACTGCTGTAAAAATGTGCAATTTGCACTTGAAAGGTCATTGCTACGGGCTAGCAGTATGTAGTGGAACCTGGTGAAATTGTCATGCTTTATGGACTTAGCAAAGGTTAAATGCTGGTCTAGGATAACAACCCGGTATTTTAGCTTGTTTCTGCCACGGGATCGGTTTGCCACACCTGGTGATCAGAGGGGGAGCCTAGACTCCTGCACGTATGGTTGGGGAGATGGGAGCACTCCCTCTATGCGATAGTGGAAGGTACGATTCAACAAAAAGTCTCGTAAGATGAGTACGAGACAATTAAGCTATATCAACACTGAGTTGATATAGTTTATATATTAAACCATTATTTCAGACTTTGCCAAAAGCTTTCGTTATGTCGAAGAACAAGACGTCATTGCGTTATGCTGAAAACCAGCGCTTAGGTGAACAACGATGCGATGGACTTGTTGGATGCACTAGTGTTCACAATCTTTCGGGACGGACCGTACTTGGCCCAAAAGAGAGACGATTGCTGCCGTCATGTCTGCAACTGAGAGTCAAGAAATCGAGGATGGAATCTAACTGAGGCAACGTATATAGATTTGATGGATAGGTAGATTTTTGTTCTCTTTTTTTTGTTAACGATATGCTCGCGTTTGACCACCGTCCATCTCACCTGATGGAAAGCGATGATGTGGTCGACAATGGAGCACCCTTGCCTAGAAGTAGCCTATTCACTCTTGACTTAAAGACCCCTAAGTTGTAGCTATCAGGAAACACAGACTCCGGCAAGGAATGTTCTTATGCTAACTTTCTTCCAGGAGACGGGAGTAAAACACTATCACACGCGTTATGACGTGCGAGGTGGGGCGGGCGTTTAGTGGCTAGGGCAGAGGAGGTCACTACATTGTGTGGCGGTAAACGGCAGCTAACTGGAAGTTTCTATTCAAGCTCGAACTCTTTGTTTTTACAAACCAGGTTCAGAAAATTTATGTAAAATATTTTTTTTTTAATTGATTTTATTTGAAATAACACCAAGGGCAATGGCCCCACAGTTTTAGTGCGATAATAAAAAATACTTAAAAGGTCAAGTTCTAACTGATTTTCATTTTTTTTCTTGGCACTTTTGGAATTTGGACCAAAATGGATGGATCTGCTTTATACGTATATTCTTGATATTATACTACGTTAAAATAGAGTTAATTGAGGAATGACGTGATTTTAAATGGCTATTTCCTGAAAAAGGGAGTTCGGGTCTCGGCGACTGGGGCGTGAAGATATCCGTTCAATCACGCGTGCGGTTACCTTCGCTAGCATTACTGCTTTGCGGAAGAAGTCGATATGCACCCATTCCCCCTCGCTCCAGACCATGGCCTAAATCAGAGCCCGGCGGGATACCCTGGAGCAATCCCCTTAAGTACAAATATCGGAATGATTGACCGCTAAATGTACTTCAAATAAGTAATTTATTTTAATCACCTGGTCAAAAGACGCAAACAAAATGGCTCTTGGCACCAACCATTTGATCACGTATTGGTCGCCAGCAACCGTTTCCAGTTTACCCCAGTACAAGAAGTAGTCTTCATAGAACATTGGTAGAAGTCGAGACATAGGCAGGGGACCTATCCGGGTGTTTTTTTGTGCCTCTTGAATTCTTGGGAAGCCTTCGATCACCCAGGACAGACGATCATCTGGGTTTACACCATACTAAAAATAATGTCAAAGATTCAATGTAACTCCATATTAAATAGAAGTCAGGCCTGATTGGATAGGGCTATGGGAGTATTCGAATGAGTTACTGTGGCCCTGGATTGCAAAGGGTTACAGATGGGTTTAGTTAGTATAAGTCTGACACTCCTCGCACCACCCAGAGCAAGTGAAGTTGTTTGATAATATTCCATGTGATTTCACATCTCTAAAAAAGGAATGATCGAATAATGTCTTTAACGTAGAAAATGGTACAAGAAAAATGAATGGTAATGGCAATATTGCATTTTGAATTAAGTGGACAATCTTTATCTTTACAACCGAGGCGAAAGAGATGCTCGAGCCAAAGGCGCGGCCTTTATGGAGCCGAGATACGTGTATCAGACGACGGTCTTCAACACCTTTGAAAATATTTAGTAAATTTCATGAACGATTTATTTATTATTAACTATTTGTTTATTATTCGTGACTTGGTGTTGCCGGAGACTAGCCGTCTCAATTTTCCTCACAAGTGCGAATTACACTACAATACGAAGCTAAAAGCGGCAGAAGTTGGGTTTTCTTTGAGCTCATTTATGTACTATTAACATTTACTGAATATTGTGAGTAATTGATCGTCTAATACAATAACTTGGAAATGCTAACCTTGATCAAGTAGCAAATCATGGTAACACCATCTGGGTACTTAAAGGCTTCTTCTTGAGTTAAGTATTCCGAACGAAAAAAGGTCACCTGAAACAGGACATTTAAAACAATATAGTTAGAGGATATCATTATTTTATCCCAATTATGGTCCATGAGATTACTCAATCACAGTATACCTACGCCCTTATTAAGAACACAATCTACATAATACTGGCTGAGGGCCTGTGCACACCACATTTTTAAAACGCGCCGTTGACGCGGTTTGTAGCGATACAGACGCGATACCCACGCGTGTCAGATGCAGCCTGTAGACCTATGTATAATAGGATAAAAACGCGCCGTCGACGCACGTTTTTTAAAGCGCGTTTTAAAAACGTTGTGTGCACAGGCCCTTACAGTCAGATCAACGCACAGCCGAAACTACTGGGACTGGGAGTGTGTAATTTTGCTCTAGACTTCCTTTTATGACGTAAGCGAGCACTAAGTGAGGAATTTCTAAAATTCACCTCTCAAGGGGATGAAACAGGGGTCCAAAGTTTGCATATAGAAACCTACTTTTAGGTGGGCGAAGCCGCTTGCAGAAGCTAGTAGGAAATAGAAGCATGTAGCGACATCTATGGCGTCACATAAGAACTAATCCTGCATCGCGCAATCAAAGTTCTCCGCGCGTTTACAACATATAGAACAGCCCGAAATCATCTATCGGGCAGTAGTAGCCGACCAGACATAACACCCGTCTGGTCGGAGGATCCTTCCTTTTCAACGGAGGTTTGCGGGACTTTACTCTCTGTTCCGTCTACCTCTAAACTGGTGACCCTCGACAATGAACGTCAGCGCAGCCTTCGTGCAGCCACTACTTCGTGACGTCATCATCACTTCCTCAAGCTTTCGAGCAGCGAGCCATACAGCCAGCACCCACGGCTTTAAAGGGTATCCTGACCACCAGCAAGCCTACCTGGTCATACCTGGTCATCACCATCAGCCTCATCAGCGACCTTGGCTAATCACACCGCAACTTCGGCCAGTCACATGAAGAGCTATGAAGAACCTCTCCTGGTCGACGCAAGCAGTCAAGCCACTACATCGCACAGCACCGCTCCGACTCACTGGAGCTAGCAGCACTACTCCGACTCACTGGAGCCTGCAGCATCATCCCGACTCACTGGGATATCACCACCCCGACTCACTGGGGCATCATCCCGACTCACTGGGACTTCATCACCCCGACTCACTGGGGCATCATCCCGACTCACTGGGACATCATCACCCCGACTCACTGGGACATCATCACCCCGACTCACTGGGTCACTCATTTAAACCAGCAATATTTAACCACCTTTCTATAATTCGAATGTTGGCGATCGCTGTGCTGGCGAGGCTGAGGGTGATCGACGGACGGCGACGGCGTTGGAATGCTGGGTGACGTCACGGGATCGGCATGGCAGTTCAAGTGCTCGGGCTGCGGTACCCCGAGCCTTGACAAAAAACATCCGTTAACCTCTTGACTTAAGCATGGGAACTGTAGCAAGACCCAGTGCTTCCATCAAATATTAAGATGTTATTCGTTCAGTTTTAAACTAACCTTTGTGTAAGACAGTCATTGTGATTTGTATTAATATAGTTTTGTTCATGACTCAAGTCGTTTCACTATACAGTTAAAGTATTAGTTAACATCAGAAGTGGGATAAGACACCCCACCCAGTTATGGGTAAACAGAAGTCGGTTAAAAATTACTCATTATCAATAGGTACCAAAAACGTACAAAATATCTGTCTGTGGTCAAGATTTTGCAGCAGCAGTACTGCGAGGAGTCAGCTCGTCGAAAAAGGAAACAGGTATCACGTAAGGTTGATACCTCAAATTGTGAGTAAAAACTTTTATTTTATTTTTCCACTAAAGTGTAATACGATTAGATACCTAGTAATTAACCAACGTGAAAATGGAAGGATTGCAAACTTAAGTCTGATTCCAGATTTTATTATAATTTGTACTTTGGTTTTTGTGCCAGAAGATAAAGTAGTATTATAATGAAGTATAATTAAATATCTTTACGAGTATACACTTTGAACGATTGTAAAATACAGAGACCGTTCATGTTTGGAATTTTAGAGAAGTATCTTTGGTTGAACTATATTTATTAACGATTATTAATTGGATTCAGAAGTTGCAAATATATTTAGTTGGATCATTGTTTAAAATAGTTATCAATTAGTAGAGTATATGTACCTAATCGAAAATGTACTGTTGGCGCGAAATTTTGTTGAAATGTTTATGTTTTGATAGTAGACTTTATAAAATTCGTTGATTTTCAATTGATCGAAAACCTATCAAGTGGTCTTTTATATAATCAGGAGAGGCCGAAGCAAGTAAAGTTGGTTTCAACGAATAATATGTTGTCTTTTTTTGGTGGCAAAGTTTATAAAGGAAATTCTGTGGTCGCCAATGGATGATTCCAAAGAAATGCATTTAGTAAATGAAATTTCCCACGACGATCAAACAAAAACTCTTGTTGATGCAATAGCGACATTCATAAAAAGATAAATAGTCACATAATAAAAACTAAATGGATTTAAGGTTATTTCTAAATATATAAAGGATGTCTGTAAGAGATTGCCCTGTGCGATAAGACCGCCCTTTGTGCACTTTGTTTTTGTATATGTTTATCATGTTAACAGTATGGTGTGTACAATAAAGTAGATAATAAATAAATAAAATATAAACCAATATCACTACGAGAAAACGTGAAGCGAATGGAATTAAGTTCTTGGTCTAAAAGTATTACATTACATTAAGTACAAGAGTCTGATCATAATGCCAGAAGTGAATAATAAATTAAATATAAAAAAAAAACTTGTCCTCTGAATTGTTTGGTTGAGGAATAGTTGGTTCTTATTTACCACCCTTTTGCTTATAAGTAAAAGTTGGTTGTATTGTCGTATCTGTTGGAGACTTATCCCGTTGTGTTACTGGAAAGATGTAAATGAAAAATCCTATCTGGTACATGAGTTATTGTATATTTAATGACAGTTATATTAACATGGAACTATGGGTATATGTATATTATGTAGATAATTGGAAGATAATCCAGCTTCAGTCATATCTACCAGTGTTGGCGATAAAAGTACTGTGAGATTTATTTAAGCGTAGATGCGAGTTAAAATAAAATGCTTTGAGTAATTATAAATGTTACATTACATTATGTCAAAGTCAAATATTATATATTTGTTACACATAGGGTATAATGTTATGATACTACAATATGTTAGTTACAAAATATCGTTTCACTATGTGTTGCCTGTTCATATATACATGTTTACATTAGAAAAAGAGGGAAATGAAGAGTGAGAGTGGTATGTTCGAATATGTTATGATACTACATTGTGTTAGTAACAAAATTTCGTTTCACTATATGTTGCCTGTTTATATATACATGTTTACATTATATAAAAAAGGGGGAAATGCAGAGTGAGAGTGGTATGTTCGAATGGCGAACGAATTTAGAATGCTCAAGTGAGGCGAGATGCCCTTTGAGTTCATGTGGTTCCTGGACAGACTTCATACAATTAGTGGAGGCGTATGCCCTTTGAGTGTATGAGGTTCCGGGGGGGACATGTTCCACTTAGTTGAGGCGTATGCCCGTTGGGTGCAACTGGTCCCTGGACACCTATATAGTTCATGAGGTTCCTGGACAGACTTCATACAATTAGTGGAGGCGTATGCCCTTTGAGTGTATGAGGTTCCAGGGGGACATGTTCCACTTAGTTGAGGCGTATGCCCGTTGGGTGCAACTGGTCCCTGGACACTATATAGTTCATGAGGTTCCTGGACAGACTTCATACAATTAGTGGAGGCGTATGCCCTTTGAGTGTATGAGGTTCCGGGGGGGACATGTTCCACTTAGTTGAGGCGTATGCCCGTTGGGTGCAACTGGTCCCTGGACACCTATATAGTTCATGAGGTTCCTGGACAGACTTCATACAATTAGTGGAGGCGTATGCCCTTTGAGTGTATGAGGTTCCGGGGGGGACATGTTCCACTTAGTTGAGGCGTATGCCCGTTGGGTGCAACTGGTCCCTGGACACCTATATAGTTCATGAGGTTCTTGGACAGACTTCATACAATTAGTGGAGGCGTATGCCCTTTGAGTGTATGAGGTTCCGAGGGGGACTTGTTTCACTTAGTTGAGGCGTATGCCCGTTGAGTGCAATTGGTCCCTGGATACCTACAATACCGATGATTTAATACGTTCGAATCTGCCCTTGAATACACTGATAAAATAATACGAAATGAAAGATGAAAGTTGAGATTCCAGAACATCCACCGCGCAACTTATGTGTGGCAGGTAAATTAATAGGTGGTCGATATTTGTGTTTCAGTATTTTATCTGGACTCGTGGGGTACCTGATGGGACAGGCACCTTGCAGGAGGGCCGTGTTGGCGATCGCTGTGCTGGCGAGGCTGAGGGTGATCGACGGACGGCGACGGCGTTGGAATGCTGGGTGACGTCACGGGATCGGCATGGCAGTTCAAGTGCTCGGGCTGCGGTACCCCGAGTCGCGACAAAAAAACATCCGTTAACCTCTTGACTTAAGCATGGGAACTGTAGCAAGACCCAGTGCTTCCATCAAATATGAAAGTTGAGATTCCAGAACATCCAACGCGCAACTTATGTGTGGCAGGTAAATTAATAGGTGGTCGATATTTGTGTTTCAGTATTTTATCTGGACTCATGGGGTACCTGATGGGACAGGCACCTTGCAGGATGGCCGTGTTGGCGATCGCTGTGCTGGCGAGGCTGAGGGTGATCGACGGACGGCGACGGCGTTGGAATGCTGGGTGACGTCACGGGATCGGCATGGCAGTTCAAGTGCTCGGGCTGCGGTACCCCGAGCCCCGACAAAAAACATCCGTTAACCTCTTGACTTAAGCATGGGAACTGTAGCAAGACCCAGTGCTTCCATCAAATATTAAGATGTTATTCGTTCAGTTTTAAACTAACCTTTGTGTAAGACAGTCATTGTGATTTGTATTAATATAGTTTTGTTCATGACTCAAGTCGTTTCACTATACAGTTAAAGTATTAGTTAACACGAAGTTATCACGATTTCCCTATGAAATCTTTTTATATTTTATTTGAAAAAAATATATAAAAATTCAAATAAAAAAATCATGGCTACGTAACAAAACGACGCGTTAAATCGAACTCATAGGTGTCAACTCGACAATTCAAAGTTATCAGTTTCTTTAGAGGTATGTACCCTTACCCTATTTTTTGAGACAAGTTCAAACTTGTATCATTGTTGCACGAACATTTTGTTATTAAAGAATAATGCAAACCTATTATAACACCACTAGACTTAAAGTCACCCAAAGATCAATGGAAAGAATAGCCCTTTCCATTGATCTTTGGGTGACTTTAAGTCTCGCTAAGTTCGTTGTCGTTAAGCTCGGAGTTTTTTTGCGTGATCACATCAAAAATGAAATATCCGCAGGAGAACCAAGGTTGCCGATATAGCTCGAAGAATCGCTCAACTTAAGTGGCAGTAGGCAGGACACATTGCTCGTAGAACAGATGGTCGATGAGAACGAAAAATTTTGGAGTAGCGACCACGTACTGGACGACGCAGCGTTGGAAGGCCTCCCACAAGTTGGACCGATAACCTGGTGAGGGTCG
This sequence comes from Mythimna pallens, assembly GCA_961205895.1. Classification (NCBI taxonomy): domain Eukaryota; kingdom Metazoa; phylum Arthropoda; class Insecta; order Lepidoptera; family Noctuidae; genus Mythimna; species Mythimna pallens. The sequence continues at coordinate 21,313,981 of OY540828.1, read as the reverse complement.
CAGGAATCCGATAGATGCAAGACGCACAGTACTAGTCATTATGGCGACGCTTGGGAAAGGCCTATGTTCAACAGTAGACGTCTTTCGGCTTTAATCATCATCACAACATTATGTATGTACATGCATGTATCTCTAAATTTTTTATCCGTGTTTGAAAAGAAATACATGATTTATTGTTTTATTTATGATTTATGACACGCAGTAAAGCAGCCCATCGCTTAACCACTGCGCCAGCTGTGACGTCATAGGTAAATTTGAAAATTGTATAACCTTTTCTTCCCGCAAGCGTTCAATGGGTTTGATTGATCGTCTTGGTAAAGGGCCCATTGAAAGTGAAACCATGTAACAGATCACTGACTGCGTTTGAATAACGATGGTGTTACACCTAATACTTTCCACACTTATGGCATGTGACGTTACAAAATCGTTTATTGTGAGGCAGTGGCATAGCTGGAGAGGGGTATATTTATCCAACATTTTTGAATGCTTCTTTTGAGACTGGATAACGGATAGGACATTATTATTACAATATTAAAAAAATATACACCCCTAGTTTTTCATTAGTACATAAAAATAGGGCTCTATATATACCCGTTACTGATCATATTTGTGTAGTCAAAAATAAAAAATTAAAATACTATATTCTAATTGTCCACGAAGTTTTTCATAAATGGTAAATTCATAATAGAATCAACATTCATAACAATTGTTACTAGAAAATAGTACGCGCAGTGTTTTTCCATTTTAATCGTCATTTATTCATTCATAACTCAATAGCCTGTACAATATTTTCATAAGTTGAGTGATAAGCCTTTTTCTAATAAGCCCATAAAGTATTTGTACTAATTAAAAACTAGGGGTGTATATTGAAATCTTCTGTAGAAAATTCTAGAACAAGCGGAGCGAGCTATGATATTGGAACATTACCAATTATAGTCATTAGACTAATTAACTACATGCCTCTTATCAAGAAGAGAATTTAAGATTGAGGACAACATGTTACGAATTATTGCACTTTGGGGGCCTATAGCACGGGGGCCCCATATCATTGATACGGCGGTAGCTACGTCACTGCTGTGAGGAACAAGGACCTTCCCCCCCCTAGCCAAGTTACAACCGTTTTGTGTCGAATTCCATTCTCCAATCGGTAACGCCTCGGTGTCAGCAATTGTAGAAAACGATAAGTTGGTAGCCATGTTGACGCGCCTGAGTCGGCCGGTCGTTCTACAATGTCGTTCTACAATAACAAAGGTGTAGCGTTGAACATTGTAGAAACTATAACAATTCATTCTATAATTTTGAACGATGTAAACTTGGCTACGAATTTTCTATTCGTTTGTTCTGACCACGTGACTTAACGTTGAGATGATGTCATTTCCATACATTTGAGTAGTTTTCGACTAACGTTAACGATTACAGATTATCAACTTGGCTAGGGGTGCTTATCATGACGTGTTAAAATGTCAAGCGTGCGAGCAAGAAACATGGATAGAGCTATACACCCTATATAGCTCCATCCCCTTAACAGTTCAGTTTAGGTCGTCAAATAGATTGCATTTGGAGCTCGTGGTAAGGTCTCTGGGTTCCCACACAAAACTGTCTCCCGTAAGTAAGGGAATGCTTTGTAGTCACCTAACAGGGTCCGATTGTATTTTTAAACCATCCAAAGACCCATTCAATTATAAACACAAAATTATATAGAAAGAAAGAAAGAAAACACGTTTTTTTGGCATACAGGTATACACAATGAGATAAAAATTATAATATAGAAACTTAAATAGGTACTAAAACTTAAAAATACATCAACACTGTATGTCTCACGGCTGCGCCAAATAGGTCCAGTTCCAGCCCACTACGTAGCAGTAGCCTATTATATCTTAATCGTTATATCTTAATCGGTCAAGCCGTTAAGGAGGAGTTAGGTGATGAAGACACGTACAAAAGAATTATAATATTTGAAAAGATGTAGCGACATCTATGGCGTCACATAAGAACGAATCCTGCATCGCGCAATTAAAGTTCTCCGCGCGATTAGAACATATAGAACAGCCCGAAATTCATCTATCGGGCAGTTGCCCACCAGACATAACACCCGTCTGGTCGGAGAATCCTCCCTTTTCAACCGAGGTTTGCGGGACTTTACTTTCTGTTCCGCATACCTCCAAAAAGATATATAATAAACATAAATAGTCATAATTACAATATTACCAGATATCAATCGGTTATATTACTTTTAAACTTACTTATATACAATGTTCATAAAAAAAAAACTCAAAAGATTTCTATTGAACAAGTGTTTAAATATACCTACTATTGATGATCTTTGAGGTAAACACAATGTTATATTAATTTTATGTTTTGTATTGTTTTTTTTTTATTGGGTGGTAAAATCCTCTCATGACAAATCCCACTCTTGGGCGGAGCGAGAGATAGTGTCAGACTTTTACCGACTATAAACCCACTCCTGTTCTTTCGTTGCCTTCGTCCCAGGGCCCCGAGTTTCGTTTTCACACTACCCATGGCCCCAGTAGGCTACGACCCTGCTGGGCCCCTACGATTTGCTGACATCTCAGTGAGGCGCGCGTGGAACAGTACGCGCCGTCGACGACTTGGGCTCGGTCCGGACAGTTACCGGATGGTCGGACGGCGAGCCACCCATTGCTCGCCGTCCCATTGAATCCCGGCGGCGGTTGGGGCGTGAAGACCGTTGCCTCACGCGATCGGCCGCCTCTTTTGCTAGCTATACTGCTTCGCAGAAGGAGGCGACCGCCTGCCACTCCTCCTCGCTCCGGACCATGGCCTGTACCAAGGCCCGGCGCGAGAGATCGCCGCCGCCGATCGCCCCCACGAGGACACGGCGTTGCTCTGCCCAAGCGGGGCACACCTCCACCGTGTGCTCCACCGTGTCCTCATGTTTTGTATTGTTGTAATATTTAACGTGTTTTTAATTTCAGATACAATTTATTGTTAATGAATAAATGACTATGACTATGAATCCAACGAATTCACCTAGGCGAATTACTCAATGATGTATGATCAATTGAAACATGATGTATCAATTATTTAGGGTAGATGATATCGGTTACTAGTTGGGTTTGGGTATAACCCATAGTGTGGATTGTAAGAGGCCCATACCCAACTAGTAAAACTAGTAAACGATACTTTTATCCATTATCGTAGAAATTAATTATGATTTTTCTAGAAAATAATATTAGTAAGGATTAGGATTTATTTGTTTCCCTGTAAGAAATGCACGTAGCGTAGGTATGTAGAATTGTTAAGCGTCCGGATAAAGTTAGACATTGTTTAGCTTCTGAATTGCTTGTCTGGTCAAATTAAATGACCAGACAGCTTTATGGGGTCGCAGACTGTGTACATGATTTAAATTCAACTCGATACCTCCATATTCCCGAGATAAAGGGTCTTGACAGACAAACAGACAAAAAAGTAATTCTATACGAGTTCTGTTTTTTCTTTTTGAGGTAAGAAACCATAAAAACAAAACTGAACTTACGTAGTTAACTGAGACAGTTCAATAAAAGTTATTTTACAACACACTTGCTCAGAAAGTGACTCTTCTTGCACTGCACTTAGGTATATAATGGCACTCGTTACCAACCTGTGACATTTTGATTACCATTACGCACTAGTGCTATAATGTAGTTAAAACCTTTTTGTTCAACCTCTTTATTCGCAAAACAAATTTTGAATTCCAATTAAATTCTCGTTCAATAGTACCTATATAAATTAGTGTCTTACTAACTTATAATATTTCATCCAATTTACAAGTTAAAATGGACAAATTTATCTTGTACAAACGATTTATTTAATAAAAAACATTTAGTAAATAAATCGTACCTTAATTTTTTTTTTTTTTTGTAGTCTTTGGCCGCCATTTTCAGATGCGCGCGGATTTTGGCGTGTTTTTTTTATTCCAGTTAAGTTCAGTGGCTGTATTACTTAATTAAATAAAATTAAATAATACAAAATCATTAAAATGTTACATCCGTATACTATTGACACTACGAAAGACATTATCGTAAAACTTTTCACGCAAGAAAACATAAACGGTGCATAAAGGTAAGACTAGGCAGTATGATCAAAATACCTTAGCCTTCCTCTAAGGGTAAAAAAAATAAATGATGCGCGCGTTATAAAAACAGAATTTTACCGCCATGTCACAGAAAATTTTACTATTTTTACTGTTGTTTTCTTCACAAGTGTATTGTAAAACGTCGTATGACACACGTGAGTAATTAATGATTACCGTTCTTGGCTCTCTTAAGACCCTCGCCCGGCTCGGGTCTAAATACCGCCTCGACGGTAATCACTAACATTACACACTTATATCATAATGTACTATTATTTCGACATATAGTAATACTACCGGAAAAACATATACAGCTCAAGGGAAATCAAAGCAGTATCGCACATCGCTGAACAAGCGAACACATAAGGGTAAGTAGATGATAAATTTGTCTATGCCTAGTCTTATCTATAAGATAATTGGTAACTCAACGTATTCCCAGCAGGATGTAATAGTCAAATTTTTGTAATAATTAAATCTCGAAAGAAGCCTTGGCGAAGGTAGATAGATTGATATATTCTTTATTGAACACCAATAAGAAAAATTACTATAGGAACTTAAAATTAATAGGGCGAATAAATAAATAAATAATAATAATAGTAAAAAGGAGGGGGGGGGGGGGGGTAAATTAATAGGGGTTGTATGTTTTCGATTTAGAACATTTTCTAACGACGAAATGTTTGTTACAGTATTATATACTATTTAAACTAGCAATGTATACCTATAATTTGCATTTGGGATAATTACTTTTGGGTCTAGTTACCATATTCTACTGGAAATAAATGTCAAATTACTAGTAAACAAGTACCAGTATACTTCAGATTAAGGGAGCTACAGGAGCTAACCGCGGGTTTTAAGTATAATGTGCAACGGTGGAGCATACGGTGGAGGTGTGCCCCGCTTGGGCGGAGCACCGCCGTGTCCTCGTGGAGGCAATTGGCGGCAGCAACCTTTCGCGTCGGGCCCTGGTTCAGGCTATGGTCCAGAGCGAGGAGGAATGGCAGATGGTCGCGTCCTTCTGCGAAGCAGTAATGCTAGCGAAGGAGGAGGCTGCACGCGTGAGGGAACGAAGGTCCTCACGCCCTAGCCGCCGTAATTCCGACCCCGACTACCAGCCACGGTAGACGCGGGCTTGCGGACGTCGAGCACTGGGTAGCTCGCCGTCCGGCTGTTCGGTAATTAACCGGACCGAGCCCGGTCGTCAATAGCGCGTTGAGATCCTCGCGCTCCCCAAAGAGATGTCAGCAAACCGTAGGGGCCCAGCAGGGCCGATGCCCGCTAACTAGGACCGCGGAGAATTTCTGAAAGGGAAACCCGTAGTCCTAGGACGCAAAGGGTAATTGAAGGATACAGGTGTGGTTTTAGTCAGTAAAAGTCTGACACGCCGTCGCGCTACACCCAGAGCGCGAGAAGTCATTTGGATGATTTCCCACCTTAAAAAAAAAAGAAAAGTATAATGTGCAAAAATATAGTAACCAGAAACAGATAAAATATGTTATTCTCCAATGTAAATTCTAAATAGATAGTGTGTTGAAAACATAATCATCATCATCATCATTTCAGCCGAAAGATGTGGACACTGGCCATAGGCTGCTGGACATAAGCCTCCCCCAAGTGACGCCACAATGAACGGTCCTGTGCGACTCGCATTCATCGGACTCCCGCAACCGTTACCAAGTCATCGGTCCACCTTGTAGGAGGCCTTTAAACGCTGCGTCTTCCTGCACGTGATCGCCATTCCAGAACCTTTCGGCCCCAACGGCTATCCGTTCTGCGAGAACAAAAAAAACAACAAAACATAATACCTACACCAAATTTAGTACGATCGAAAAAATCACAAAGATGCCTCTAAATATTTCTTTTATGACCGGACTTATTACATGCAATCATTTTGATTGTTTGTCAGATTATTTTACAAGCAACGTGACAGTGTTTTAATTTTAAAATCAAACTGGCTTCTGCAAGCGGCTTCGCTCGCTCGCTGAAAGTAGGTTTCTCCATACAAACTTTGGACCCCTGTTGTGAAACAGTGAAGGGATTTTCGGAAATTCAACTTTTAAGGGGGTGACCCTTAAAAGTTGAATTTCCGAAAATCCCTTCTTAGTGCTCGCCTACAAGAAAGCCTTATCACAGTATAGATAAGATACTCCTAAATGGCATTCGCTACTGACATTACCACGAGAAACGCTTAGGATTCTCGTCGATGTGTATGTTTGTGTGAGTGTGCCGTTTCGAACATTTGTAGGTAGTTTCCGTACTGTTACATATCTTATCTATACTGTGGCCTTGTGCAAAATTTCACACTCCTAGTCCCAGTAGTTTCAGCTGTGCGTTGATATGTCAGTCAGTTAGTTTCTCCTTTTATATGTATAGATAGACTAGCTTCTGCCCGCGGCTTCACTCGCGTGAATGTAGGGTTCTCCATACAAACTTTGGACCCCCACTTCATCCCCTTAGGGAGTGAATTTTGGAAAATCCTTTCTTAGTGCTCACCTACGTCATAAAAGGAAACCTTATGCAAAATTTCACAGTCCTAATCCCAGTAGTTTCGGCTGTGCGTTGATATGCCAGTCAGTCAGTTTCCCCTTTTATATATGTAGATGATCAGATTGAAAGAGAGATTTTTAGTAAATCGCTAAAATGCTCCATATTTGCATTAATTCTGCCTTTGCATATCTGTTTATTTTTTTGTGTGCAGTTTGAGAGTGACTGCTCTTTAGGTCATATAGTCCTCTTTAAATTAACATGATGAGTATCGATTTCAAAAGATGTAAATCTAAAAAAATACTAACGTGCATGTAACTACGGGTCAAGCTGCTAGTATTAAGGTGAACGAGCCGAACGCGTTAAACCAATCGAAAGAAAATAATTTTAGAATTCTTAATTCTGCAGTCCTGTCCTATTCGGACGATTTGACGCGGTGTAGTGTGAAGGGTTTCATAGGATTTCTTATAAAGAATTCTATAATTCTTTTCATTTCGATTCGTTCGGCTCGAATAAGTGTGCGTTCACCTTTAGATACTGTTCTTTGAAATTAAAAGTTAATATTTTTTGTTGTAGCTGCATAGCCACACAGACAAAATCCTACATCGCAATATCAGAGGCTACCGAGCGATTAAATCATACCTACCTACATAATCAGTTACAACATTCAGAAAACAACTATCGTGCAGTCGGAAATTAACAGGATACCATTTTACGAATATCAATATATGGGTACACAAACGGATAGGTTTTGTGGCAGATTAATCACACTTTAATTATAAAGGCGAAAGTTTGTGTGTGTGTGTGTATGTTACATCTACACGTTTGAACGGCTGAACGGATTTCGATACAGCTCGGTACACGGATATATCTACCATGTTTTGGAATAACACATTGGATGATTTTTATCCCGGAGTATGTTCCCTTGGGCTTTTTTTACTATCGCAGCGGCAATATGATTAAGTTATGAGGTCTTACTCGGTCACAAGCGACTTCATGCCGCGGAAAGAGTTCCGGCGAGATCTCATGGCGGACTACTACAAGGACTATTGCAACGTAGTGCTGGGCACGCCATAATTATGGCGGTAAGTCCCCTCTTGTAGGAGTGGCTGGAAAGGCAACACGGCGTCCTTACCTTCCGCATGACGCAGGTCCTCACCGGACATGGTAAGTTCGGGAGGTTCCTGCACCGGATCCGTGCGGAAGAAGCACCCGGGTGTCACCATTGCGTGGATTGCCTGAAGGACACGGTGGAGCACACGGTGGAGGTGTGCTCCGCTTGGGAAGAGCAACGCCGTGTCCTCGTGGGGGCGATCGGCGGCGGCGATCGGCGGCGGCGATCCCTCGCGCCGGGCTTTGGTACAGGTCATGGTCCGGAGCGAGGAGGAGTGGCAGGCGGTCGCCTCCTTCTGCAAAGCAGTAATGCTAGCAAAGGAGGCGGCCGCTCGCGTGAGGCAAGGGTCCTGGTACGAAAGACAACGAAGGAAGAGGAATGGGTTTTTAGTCAGTAAAAGTCTGACACTATCTCCCGCTCTGCCCAAGAGCGGGCGATGTAATATGACTTTTAAGCGGAAGTTACGGCTTTATTTTTTACGCAATCGGAGTAGTCTCAAAAATCCTTTCATTTTCCTTAAATAAATAATTTTATATTTATAAATATGTAGGTTTATGTTACATTAAATATTATTATTATTATTATTTGGTAAGACACACTAGCAGCTATTTAGCTGATGCGTGTGTTTCATATAGTTTGGAGATGTTTAGTCTGTCCAACCGATATTTGAAGCAGTTCAATGTATGTTTATTTTATTCCCTTGTGTTATTATTAATCTTTTTTTTATATGTAGCTGCCGTGTTTTATCTTCACTACCCTTGGTTGACTGGTAGAAAATGCCTAAGGCATGAAGTCCGCCTTTGTACCTTTGTGTTGTGTGTGCATGTGCATGAAGTTTTAAATTTAATATATAAATAAATTTGTGCTTTAAATTGCCTTCTTTCAGGACGGTGTCCAAAGGGTGTTTTTAATATCGTGCGGATTTCATCATGCATGCGGGATTGCCCCGCACGCGTAACCCCCGCAAAAGTCCATTTCATACAATTATTTACTGTAATGCGTGGAATACGCATGATTTTTTTTTCGACATGATTTTTTTTTAAATATTTATTTTAACTAACCTGCATTTCGCCAGGATACCTCCTGTCGTCTACCGTGTGGTCACTGCCTTCCATCATATCCGCACCCCAATGGAAATGAATTTGGGATAACACATGCTTCTCCAAAAACGGGCCACCTATCAAGTATGGGCGCTCTGTCCTCCATTTTGAGGAGATTACCACTGGTGACAAAATAATTTGATTGGTATATTTTAGGGATACTTACATTAATTATAATAATTAGTAAAGTTGACAGCATAAAAAAAACCAACTGCAAAAACCGGTAAAAAGTTTTAAACAGCTGTGTTTTATCCTGTCAGATTTTTTGAAAACGGAAACTTATTTATTTTCTTCATATTACCCGACTGCGTCACGAAATAAAAAATGTTTTGAAAAAATAATTTGGCGCCCAAAATCCGCCATTTTATTTTTTATACTTTTTTTTTTTGTTCTTAGTGTCACTCTCACAATTAAGACAAATCTAACGATAGCGACACCTTTCAAGCTAAAATGCAATAAGTCTTTTGGTTTTTAGGACGTGCCAAAGAAATATACACACCTACAAAACTACACTCGAATAACATATACCTCCTGGTAAAGTCGGGTAAGTAAAATAAGAAGATGAAAAAAATCAACCCAAACACCTGCATTTAGTAGGTTGGTACCTAAGTAAGGGTTTTATATCACCCCAACCCCATAAAACTATACACGGTACACCCATAACGGCTTATTTTTGTCTAGACTATATTCTGTGAATAATCCAAATATTACGGTTTCAAAGATACAGTAAGAAGAATCAGCGCTGCATGAGGCTTTTGTCTTGCATATAAACCCTAGCATCCCTCCATTTTGAACTAAAACGGCACATATTTTCCCTATTGCTCTCCTTATTCCTCATAATATTTGACGCTACAAAAACTTCTTTTATTTCTTTCTATTCTACTTTTTTACTGTGTTACAGACAACGACGTGACCTAAGCTATTGTGTTGATGTATTGGAACAAAGTTAAACCAGCAATTTCAGCAGCACTGAATTCTTAGGGAATTTTAATAGCATATAAATTGACACCACGACGTAAATTAGAGCCGTATGGGTCTAATTTACGTTGTGGTGTCGGTTTTGAGGTTTATTTATTTAAATTGTGTGTATAAATCTGTGTCAGAGTCCAGTTAAAGCCTCAGATAAATTATAGTACAAATTGTCCTTCAACATGACGCGCAACTAGCTCCTCAACATTTTACGATGCACTCACGTGAAGTGAGACATGGTGTTAGACAATTTTACAGTGTTGCGCCGCATGCAGTATTTCAATGCGGTTTTCACTAATAAACAGAGAGATTCAAGACAAAGGATCAAGTGTATAATATTTGTATCCTACTCACACCCTACTCTACCCTACTCTACCCTACTCTACCCTACTCTACCCTACTCTACCCTACTCTACTCTACTCTACCCTACTTTACCCTACTCTACCCAACTCTACCCTACTCTACCCTACTCTACCCTACTCTACCCTACTCTACCCTACTCTACCCTACTCTACCCTACTCTACCCTACTCTACTCTACTCTACCCTACTCTACCTTACTCTACCCTACTCTACCCTACTCTACCCTACTCTACCCTTCTCTAACCTATCCTACCCTACCCTACTCTACCCTTCTCTAACCTACCCTACCGTACCCTACTCTACTCTACTACGATTTTCTTTTCTTTCATAAGATCCTTCTCCTGATAAATAACAAACACAACAAAAAAAATTGTGATTTTGGTCCAGCCGTTCACGCGTGATGGCGTGACCAAGAGAAATAGGGATTCATTTTTATATAATACAGATTACGGTAGGTAGAAAAAAGTTAAGAATTTCATTCATTTCAGCCTGCTGGTATTATCAAAATGAATATCAAAGCTACCACCCCAGCTATATTGCTAGATAGTTACGAATTATAATTAACTATAATGCAACTTAATTTAAATCAAGACTCGACAAACAGCCCATAAAGTACTGCATCATGGCGTCTAAATGCTAATGTGATCTAAGACATGTCAATCCGATGCTTCAGTCACTATTGTGACGTTCATCATGTTTGGACAGGGCTCTGACATGAATCCCGCATAATCACAATGTTGGGAACGTAAACACTACAAGCTGGACTTTGTATCTTGGCGGGTCAGCAATTTACTTAAGGTTTAATCTTATGCATGTGACGGCAGTGAATCTGAATGGTGGCTGAATACATAATTACGTAGGTACTAGCTTTTGTTGGCGATTTTGGTGCCACTTTTTTTCATCCACAAACAAAGGAGTTATTTAAGGAGTTTCATACTAATATCAGTTTTTAAGAAAAAATATATTTAATAACAACTTCTGAGAAAATTTTATATTCCACATTATACAGGGTCTTTAGTGCAAGGTGTGCCAAATTAATAATAATAATATTCCACAACTTATCACACAACGCCGTCTAGTCCCAAGCTAAGCAGAGCTTGTGTTATGGGTACTAAACAACTGATAAACATACTTATATATTTCTAAATACATACATATATAGATAAATTACACCCAGACACAGAACAAATGATCGTGTTCATCACACAAACAGTTGTCCTGGGTGGGAATCGAACCCACGACCTCCGGCATAGCAGTCAGGGTCACTAACCACTAGACCAACAGGCCAGTCAAATTGAGAGGATAAACTAGAGATTTTTTGAGGAAGTTGGAAAATTCCGGTCGCTTTTGGTTTTTTTTTATAGCCATGTAAATAGCTGTAACGTGGACAGCTTTAATTTAAGTCCAAAACTTTGCAAATAAATTTGAAAAAAACTAGATAGCATATGTCACTAATTTTAAATTTAAAAGTACTCTAATACAATACACATCTAAATAAAATTAAAATTCAGAGTCAACGCCTTATATATTTTTTTAAATTTGTATTTGAATGAAAAATTTGGGTTTTATTTTCATAAAACAATAAAAAGTCGATGAAAAAAAAATTCACAGGGCATGAGATGTGTCTGAGGGGTCTGAAAGGATAGGAAATGGCCCCTCCTATCAACCATTTCAATTTGGCACACGATGTACCAAACACCCTGTAATATACAGGGTGGTACAACCACAACTATCACATAACGCCGTCTAGTCTCAAGCTAAGCAGAGCTTGTGTTAAGAACAATTGATTGTGCTCATCAAACAAACCTCTGTCCTGGGTGGGAATCGAACCCACGACCTCCGGCTTAGCAATCAGGATCACATAACTACTAGACCAACAGGCCAGTCGAATTAAAATTAAGACAGAAACATAAGTAATTCAATCTTATCTCGAGTGCACACTATCACTACATGCTGTAAATACCTACGACAAGTAACCACTACTCCTTAATAGTATTAATGAAAAAAAAAAATTAAATATGAATGAAAAAAAAAACAGCATTTGTAGAACTCAAATCCACATTTATTATTTCACAAAAGAATATAAAATCATAGTATCTCAAGTTCCCAGACAGATAAATAACAATAATAAATCAACCGCTATCCAAATCACACCTCGATCCCGTCCCGAGATTCTCCATCACTCACAGTATCCAGGCTTTATCCATATTCGTCCTACACAGTGGTTTAACAAATAACAGTATTATACAAAGTAGCGAACTGCCATGTTACGAAGAACCATTGGTTTCGGTAAGTAATTATTTAGTATGGCTGGGACCAGGGGCGGATTCAGGAGAGGGATATATAGGACTACGTACCCCCATATCCAGACGGATCAAATTAAAAAAGTAATTATTACACTTATGAAGTATAATTTAAAGAATTATAAAAAGCAATTATTACCCTTGCATATGTATGGTTATATAGTTTTTAATGGAGTATATAATACTTAATTTAATTAAGTGAACATTGGCCAATCCTTAAGGTAGGAGTCCAAATGGTCACACCATCTCCTTCTGGGCCTACCGCGTCGCCGACTCCTGCTGTTCGGAATTCAGCCAGTGGTTGCTTTCGCCCAATTTTGTTGCGACATGTGGTATATGTGATCTACCCAGTTCCATTTTAGTTTGGCGGCTAAGTTATGGACGTCTGCGATTTGTATTTTGGTACAAAGTTCCTCATGCGATTCCTCATGCGATCTGTGGTTTTGACCCCAAGAATACTTCGCTCCATTGCCCACTGGCAGACTCCAAGGGCGGACTTTTGACGTTTCGTTAATGACCACGTTTGTGCTCCGTAGGTGAGGGAGGGAAGGATGCACATGTCAATGAGTTTCCTTTTAAGGGAAAGTGGAAGTGATCTTTCCATCAAGTGTTTCATCGACTAATAACTCTTCCAGGTGTTTTCGGTGCGTCTACAAACTTCTTTATCTTGCCTCGCCTGGAAAGACACTTTTTGGCCGAGGTACAATATAATTATACTCATGGAATATTCAACCTCCACGCCCTCGATGTCTACTTTACGTTTCGTGCTGTTTGTCATTAACTTTGTCTTCGTCATATTCAGTTTGAGTCTGACCTCGAGGCTGGCATGACTCAGTTGGATAGGAAATAAAATTCAATATTCTGCATCACAGGATTAGGATTCTCCGCACAATTAGAACGTATTATACAATAGGCTGAAAACAGTTATCGGGCAGTTGTATGGACCAGACATAACATCTGTCTAGTCGGAGAATCCTTCCTTTTCAACAGAGGTTTGCGACCTTTGAACCTACTAGCAATAAATCTTGAATCCACCCTTGCTTAGGACCACGTCTAGGCATTAATTAATTCGACGTCAACCTCATTGTGTACGCAGACACATGTTAAAACCACTCATGTTCGTTCGCATAATCAAAGTTTTAGAAATTTCTGTGTCCCCGGGGCTTTTTGTTATCCATCCATACTAATATCATGAATCAAATGTGAAAATAACTCTGCCTGCATGTAATACTTTCACGGCTAAAGTACTGAACTGATTTTGATCAAAGGTATGGAGTAAGCTTGAACTCACATCAGCTACTTGCACACTAATCGTTGGACAATAGTGTTCAAAAAGTGGGTACCTGACGATAAACAATCATAATCATAATAATTTTATTTTCAGACATCACAGGCCCATAGACAAAATGAATAAAAGAACAATGCCATCGAGGTCGACCTGGGAAGAGGTGGTGAGATGACCTAGACGCCTACTGCAAGGGCTGGTTCGAAGTGGCGAGATGACCTAGACGCCCACTGCAAGGGCAGGTTTGAGGTGGCTCGAGAAAAGAATACCTGGAATAAGTAAGGGGAGGTCTTTGCCCAGCTGTAGGAAAGTAAAGGCTAAATTAAAAAAAAAGCTTGAACCCAAGCAAGGACATATTATGCCACTTTTAATCTGGCTTTGACGTCGCGTCCGCATCAGTAACTAATATATACGCGGACAAGGCCGTTGGCAGAGGCTAGTGATATATAATTATATTCCTAAAGATTTCTCCGAAAGTCTCTCGTTCCAAGAACGAAGGTCCTGTTTGAGGACAGAGTTTAGGTATATCAAATTTGTCTGCGTTATAGTTTAGTATTTGATCAAAAAAGTTGCCCGAGGTGTGGTGAAAATTTTTCAGCCTTTTCTTGTGCAGTTTTAGTTCAGTTTCCTTCAGGTGTCTAAAATTGACGTTTGAGGTACATATATAATTTTATTTTAATATTGGCAATACTTGGGGGAGGCCTACGTCCAAGAGTGGACGTCTTTCGGCTGAAATGATGATGATGATGATAATTAACGATGTAACCGTAATTTTGTGATTACTGAATTTAAAACAGTGTCCAAGGAATCTTTTGCGCTTTCTTCTCCACAGAGATCTACGCTTTGAAACGTGCAATTTAGCTTCACTTTTTTTGACTGACCGATATTTTGACAATTCAAAAGTACCTGTAAAGAGTTAAATTACAAATTTATTTCGCCTCGTCGTTTATACCGCGTTCATCGAAGGACTAGAACAGTTTGCCTGCTGCGGTCTTCCCATCCGATTGTTGTCCGGGCGTCTTCAATGCTAGAATGAATAGGCTCTTAATAAACTAGTGCGCCTCACCATCAACGATTGCATCACTGCTTACCATCAGGTGGGATTGCAGTCAAGCATTAGTTTAAATAAAAAAAAACTATTTACAGAAAGTTTTGAGTTTGGAAAAGAAACCTAGCCAGGCGCATTACTTTGTGTAATTTATTTCATCACCACTGCTCTCAAAACGGTGAAGGAAAACATCGTGAGGAAACCGGCATGTCCTAGAACCAAAAATTCGAAGACATGTGACATTCACCAACCCGCACTGGGCCGCGTGGTGGATTATGGCCCATTCCCTCTCCTAGTGAGGAGGCCTGAGTCCCAGCAGTGGAAACATTAAAAAAAAAGGCTGATTATGCTTGAATTTGAATTTGAGGTGCTGAGGTCGATTAAAGTGTGTAACATGCCTGTCACAGGGAATAACTTGTGGCTTTAGCAAGTGATAGGCAATCTAGATATGTGTCTATAGGGCGCGGTCAATAGCCTCCGATATTTAGTATTTTCAGCCTGCTGATCGCGATACGATTTTGCCTTTGTTATATTGTCTGTCAGTATCTAGGGTATACTCGTCCAAATAACCTTCTTTTTCCACTGAATATTTAATCGTATGCTTTTGAAAAAGACTTTACGTAGTTGTTGATGCTCGTTAGCTGGACTGGTGCTGCAAAATTGCGTTGTGTCACAACCACAGGTTCATTTGAATAAAACCAGCGTCAAGCACTAGTTGTCTGACATTCATGCTGAACTGGACCTATTTTGGTGCAGTCGTAAGGCACACTTGGTGCAGCCGCGTTTTTGCTTCTTTTTTATTTTTGTTTCGTGTTTACTATTGTGTTTGTGCCTTGTGCTTTACCAAATAAATTATTTTTCTTTCTTTGAAAATGCCATTTAGCGGCTTTGGATTCGGTGGAGAGGCGTGCGGAGAGGCTAATTGATGATCCAGATTTGGTTAAGTCCAATCTACAAAGCCTTGAGTACAGGGTAGCCAGCCTTTCGGTATTTTACAGAATGCATTTTGAAGTATGTGCGGGAATTACATGACTTGATTCCGCCATCGCCTTTGTACCATCGGATAACCAACAAGACAAGACGTTTTAAAATACATGTTTAAAACAGTTTCAATTTAAACCGTGTTTTTTTATCACATGCATAAGAACACTGATTAAAACCAGTTTTAAGCATTGTATAAAACAACTAGACTCTGCCCGCGTGTAATTAGGTTTTTCAATACAAACTATAGACCATCGTTTCACTCCTATAAAGGTTGCATTTCCAAAAACCGCTTCTTAGTGCTCACCTACGTCATAAAAAGAAACCTGGTGCAAATTTCCACGTTCCTGGTTCCAGTAGTTTTGGCTGTGCGTTGATATGTCAGTCAGTCAGTTTCTCCTTTTATATAATACTAGCGGTCCCGGCAGACGTTGTTCTGCCCAAAAGCGGGATTTAGTAAAAAAAAAAAATTACCCTACTCTACCCTACTCTACCCTACTCTACCCTACTCTACCCTACTCTACCCTACTCTACCCTACTCTACCCTACTCTACCCTACTCTACCCTACTCTACCCTACTCTACCCTACTCTACCCTACTCTACCCTACTCTACCCTACTCTACCCTACTCTACCCTACTCTACCCTACTCTACCCTACTCTACCCTACTCTACCCTACTCTACCCTACTCTACCCTACTCTACCCTACTCTACCCTACTCTACCCTACTCTACCCTACTCTACCCTACTCTACCCTACTCTACCCTACTCTACCCTACTCTACCCTACTCTACCCTACTCTACGCTAAAAAAAAAAAAAAGTAAAAAAAAAGTACCCTATGTCCGTCTCCTGGTTCTAAGCTACCTCCCCACCAATTTTCAGCCAAATCGGTTCAGCCGTTCTTGAGTTATAAGTGGTGTAACTAACACGACTTTCTTTTATATATATAGATAGATATATATAAGAAAAAAAAGTTTTAAAACTACTTTTCATAATGAATGAATAGATATAAAATGAAAATAAATTAATAATTAGAAGTCTAAATAGCTTGACATAAAACCAGTTGAGTTGATGCTATTGCTATTTTATATTTTTGAAGTTTTATTGGCACTCCATTTAAATAAAACTTTTTTTTTTTGGATTTTGTGAGAAGTAGTTATTCAATCAAATAATAAGATAACACCTATTTAAGAATTTCAATTTCAAATCAATCAAAAAGCCGCTCGGAAAGTCCCAATATCACCCAAATTAAAAATGAACATTAGCTTGATCGCACGTGGTGAATGTAAAGCGTTCAGTATTGATTAGAGATATGGAACATAAAATAAATGTTTATCCATTGATCGTTTTTAGGGTTCCATTTAAAACCTCAAAAGGAAAAAATAAGGAATCCTTATAGGATCACTTTGTTGTCCGTCCGTCTGTCTTTCAAGACCCTTTATCTCGGAAACACGTCGAGGTATCAAGTTGAAATTAAAACCATATACTCAGATCAGCAGTCCTTGAAGCTGTAAAAAAATGAAACTTTTAAGTTAGCGAAAAAAAAATTACGACCGTTTATGTCGCAAAAAACGTACATTTCGACACTCTCAAGGGAATCAAAATTCATAGGGTACTTCCCGTTGACCCAGAATCCTGAAATTTGGCATAAAGCAAGGTTTTATAGTATAAATATAGAAATAATACTGAAAACAGTCTTTTTTATTACGTCATAAAAAAAATTGCGATTCGGTAAACCTTCGAGACTTCATTCGGGAATTGAATTATTTACATACGTAAGTTTGTACGGAACCCTCAGTGCGCGAGTCGGACTCGCACTTGCCCAGTTTTTTTGTAAATTATATATAACTAGCGACCCGCCCCGGCTTCGCACGGGTGGAATGCTGATACTAAATATACTACAGAATGTCTTTATATACAATGTTCACAGCTTTTTTGTATTTTTTTTTATTACTAGCCGACCCGGCGAACTTCGTACCGCCTAATAGTAAGGATAACGCCATCTACTGGCATTACCAGAATATCATAATTCATTTTATAATGACATTTTAATTAGAGATGGCGTTGTATTCGATTTTTTTTTTCGTTAGGTTTTCCATATTTTCTGACCGTTTAAACCTTCCCTGGACTATCACGAATATTTCAAGACCAAAATTAGCCAAATCGGTCCAGCCGTTCTCGAGTTTTACCGCGACTAACGAACAGCTATTTATTTTTATATATATAGATGATATTTTTTTGTGATTTTACTAGCAAACGCCTGCTATTGCAGAGTTTAGGTGGATTAAGGCACGGGCCGCTGGCCCCTGGCCGGTACCACCGCAACCGCTATGTCCCTGCATTTTAAATTTGTAATATCTTTGAAAATATTCATATAAGTTTCATGCTATAAAGAGCCATATTGATCTATATTAAATACGTTTTAAGGCACTTAATTGGCTAAGGATTAATGCTGAATTGCTTAAAATCGCTTCGGAAATTACCTAATTTTTTTGGTAAAAAGTAAAGGATAAAAAATGGTTATTGTGGGTTATCCCTAAGAGATAGACATATACCATCTCGGTTTTTTTTGTAGACTATAAGGTGTACAATACTGTAGTACATTATTTTGATCTACCTTGTACGGTTCAGCCAGCGTTTGCAATGTAAGCGCAAAAAAAAATGTTTATTTACGACAAACCTCTAAAATTATTGTTGTCAGTGTTTCTCTACTATATTATACATGTATATATAATATATATAAATTATCAGTGTTTTCTAGTGTGTTTGTATACATATGTATGTATACAAACACACTAGAAAACACTGATAATTTCATAAGATATAAGATAAGATTCAAGGAAGGTTTATACGTATATACCTTCCTTGAATCATTCTATCTATTAAAAAAAACACATCAAAATCCGTAGCACAGTTTTAAAGATCTAAGCATGCATAGGGACAGATAGCGGGAAGCGACTTTGTTTTATACGAGTACTATGGCGAATTTGAAAAATCTATTCTGGAAATGAAACATTATAGGACAAATTAAATTTAAATAATGCCCTAAAATAAAAAGACAAAATGTACACTTGTTTAATACAATTTGAGCTGTTTGTTTTATAAAATAAAAAAAGCTGTTTTTTTTTTTCAATTCTGGTATCCCACCCTTACATTGTTGTCACCACTACGGTCCGAACTAAGCATTTCGCCTTGTCGTTTATACCGCGTATATCGAAGGACTAGAAAAAAATTGCCTGCTGCGGTTTTCCCGTCCGATTATAATTTAGGTGTCTTCAAGCCTAGAGTGAATTGGCTCTTAATAAACTGGTGCGCATCACTGCTTACCATCAGGTGGGATCGCAGTCAAGCACTAGTTTATATCAAATAAAAAATAAAGCTCTCGGTGTGTGGATCCAGCACCATTTTTTAATGGTGGTGGTTATTGTTTAAGTGACTGAGTCAATATCGGCTTTAGTTCTTAAAGATATTTTAAGTTCAAATATCTTCTTAATCAGCTCGGGAAAGGTTCCTTTTATGACGTAAGCAAGCACTAAGAAGGGATTTTTGAAAATTCAACTTTTAAGGGGGTGTAACAGGGGTCTAAAGTTTGTATGGAGAAACCTATTTTCACGCGAGCGAAGCCGCTGGCAGAAGCTAGTTTATCTATATAATGTATATATTTAGAAATATATAAGTATGTTTATTAGTTGTCTAGTAACCGTAACACAAGCTCTGCTTAGTTTGAGACTAGATGGCGTTGTGTGATAGTTGTGGAATATTGTATTGTATTGTATAATATCAATAGACATTCACATAATAGACACAACAAAATACAGTACTTGGGAATACACGTAAACCGCAGACTCACTTACACAAGATACATAAAATACTTACGTGTATATCCAGTGTTCGTCAGTTTCACTTTATGAGGGTAAACATCAAAATTGAACCACTTAAGATCGGGGCATATGTACACCAAGGATCCTGTGATGGAAACATTAATAGGTGTCGGAAGATGACCTTCGAATTCACTCCAGTACTGAATCCACTCTCTGGTTCCATACGGAGGCTCAACAGTCGATTCTTTTTCTAGTGGTCTTTCTTCTGGCACTATTTCTTCACCTGGATGATATAAAAATTAGCTATAAACAAATGCTTACAGTATCTAAAACTATGGGATCAAGGTAAACTTATTTCCCAAAAGTTGTGCAGTTTTCCAAGGTTAATTTTTTTCAAATTCCTCACAGGCCTGGCTGGTCTAGTGGCTGGTTGGTGGTGCCCTGACTGCTATGCCGGAGGTCGTGGGTTCGATTCGCACCCAGGACAAATGTTTGTATGATGAGTATGATCATTTGTTCTGTGTCTGGGTGTAATTTATCTGTAATATGTATGTATTTAGAAATATATAAGTATGTTTATCAGTTGTGTATTACTCATAGCATAAGCTCTGCTTAGTTTGGGACTAGATGGTGTTTTGTGAAAGTTGTGGAATAGAATAGAATAGAATAGAATATCGCATAAAAAACAATTATAACGCATACAATGCATTTTTGCCTAAACTAGGTTGGACCTGTATGTCAGGCTAAAAAGTACTAAGAACCTCAGAAATAATAAATTAACAATCATTAAAATTCACTATATTAAATTACCTACATTTAATTAACTAAAAGCAAAGCATGTTTTATTTACTAACTAAAAGGAGATGTTCTGTCTCTCCGTACGAGATGCTGAGTAAGTATTGCACAATAATCTTTTTACAGCTATAATAATTTAGTTTATACAAACCTAATTTTCTACTTAATCTATTGTACAAAAATGGGCCTAAAAATGTGAAATATCTTTTAGGAATATTATTATAATAATTTGTAGTACTTTATAGTTACTCTATTTATCTTATTAGGCACTCATAAAATCTCACTGTAGTTGTTGCGACTACTTTCATAGATAGAGCTAGCTGGATATTGATAAATGAAAGTATTCGAGGATCGTAACACAAATAACACTTACCACTTTTTGCTCCTGTTTTCTCCATGATTTTAACAGATAGGTACTTTTATAATTTAGTATTCAAATAATTACACAAAATTTATGAATATTATTTCATAATAATTTACTTAATTTTAAAATAAAATCAAAATATTGTAACTAAAATATTCACAGAATTCGTAACATTAGTATAAGTTTGTAACCATGGCAATGGCAATAATTACCATGGAGTGGTACTGGATGGGTGTATTATCATAGTGTATAATCCGTAGACGGAGGACCTAAACACATTTTTTTAGTATTACCTCAATTACGACCTTATGTAGGAACTTCATGGCAATATAAAGAAAAAAAAATTTACGTTTTGACAATGATTTGACATAACATAAAGTTCAAAAATTTGCAAAAGCGGTATTGCACGTTGTCACGCTAAATACTCTCCAGCGTTTGATAGTCTATTAACAGTTTGCACGTGTTATTGGCAAAATTGTGGTGTCTTTTCCGCAAATGCCATAATGAAGAGTTGAAGTTGAAGGTATTGCACATTGAGAGCTTGTAAAAAACATCAACAAAAAATGCAGAAAAAAGACAGTAAGATACCATTCTATAAGAGGCCTGTTTCACCGGATCGAGAACTATTACTTTGGGAAAAATGGATACAAATCAGACGAGACGAAACCACTGAACTTGGAGAAGTGTTCGATCGCCCACCGGTGGATCTGGCAATGAACCTTTTGGCCAATGTACGGGAGGACAAAGAACGAAAGTTAGCCTTAGAACATGCGCAGATAGAAAAGATACCGGGAGTTAGAGGATCTTTATGGGTTCGACCACCAAGACTGAAGCAGCGTTGTTACTGTGCACCAGCTTATGAGCTGCATAGAACAAAGGCTGAAAAGGGCCGACCAACTAAAGTGGAACATATCGGCGTTCCTGCTTATGTTCGACAAAATGAATTGGGTATGGCCGGTGAGTCCCTTCGCCAGCCTTGTTTTCAATTGGATGCCGATTATTTAAGTTATAGAGAACAGCGAGAAGATGATCTCTATGAAAATTTAATGAAAATTGATCCTTTCAGGTATAAAGTGTTTTTAATAAAAATAAGCTGCTGTGAAGTTTTAGTGTGAATACAATTGTTAATTGTTTAGATTTATTAGTCGCAAAGTTATGATTCTAATTTTAAAAAATAATTCAGAAAAATATCACATAAATGAGATGTAGTGTATTTTACAAAATAAATGTTTTTTTTTCGTTTTAGGCCAGAAATCGATGGCTTAATTATAAGAGGAAAAAAACCTCCATCACCGCCACCAAAACTGCCTCCATTGCCAGAGATCATCATAGAAGAAGAAAAAGATATTCATACCGAACCACTCAGTGGCGTTTACGCTTTGAAAATAAATAATACTGTCCTCTTTAAATCAGTACCTGGACACAGTCTAGATGTCTTGTTTTCATTCGTATATCATGAAGATGAATCTGAAGAGACTTGCACTACTTGGACCTACTATTTCAATGTTCCCGCAAAAAGAGCAGGCCGGTGTAAACTATCTCTCCAAAATCTCGGAACTGTGACTTTGAGATATTGTTGGAAGAAAATAAAACGAATAATTCCGTTCATACCCGAAGATCCGTACCAACAAGTATTCTTTTTTAACATAAACGAAGACGTTATATCGCCTGGTCAAGCCAAGGATATATTTTTCACATTTGTTGCCGATTCGCCGGGTATATATAGCGAATTTTGGGAATTCAGTATCTTCAATGTGAATTTTTTAGGAACTACTGCAGCAAAACTTGTGGTGAATTTATACGCTGACTCAATTAAAGACAAAGAAGAGATAATTAGAAAAGTGGATCTTCTCAACACAAACATTTACAATCGGGCGGTTTATAATATAGCGTGCCAGATTTTTGATGAACTAATTGAAAAGGTTTTCGAACCTGTTCCGCAATTCTATCCATACAAAAAATTCTTCGTGGAAGCACAAATTTTTGTCATGAAAAATCCAGTGTGCTTTTATCATCAGACTGAAGTGAATAAAATGAAAGACCTGTACAGAGAAATGGTTAAGGGGGAGGAGTGGGATTTGTCTATAGTTTCTTGGAGACAAAAGATGATGGCAAAAGAGTTTGATGACAGAATGAAATATTATGAGCTTTTAAGACAATCTCATGTGGAATTGTTGAAACCTTGGTACGAAGGTGACGGTCTTGTAAAAGAGAAACTTCGCACCGTTAAATGCTTGCTAAGTCAATATGCTGACTTGTTTGATAAAGAATATGCTAAAGCAGCGGAACCATGCATGGAAACACTATCAGGTGAATTGAAAGCTGTGTGGCAAAGTAAGATGCAAGTTTCCAAGAGCAAATTAAATGTTATAGATTCTATTACTGAACAGATGTGGCATAATGTTTTCTTTTTGCGTATGTACGACCATCTTGCGACTACAATTGAATTGTGTGCAGGAGTTTTGAGCAGTTTGGATCTCAATAGATGGATCGAATTTGATTTTTGTCGGCATTAGGTACGACTAGGAGATAATTCAATTGATATAATACACTTTAAAATATATTAATTGTTAGTATGTTAACTTATGACTAAAAGTACCTACTTATATTTTTATTTATTTAAAGTATCTACAATCATGGACATTATTTCGTTTCTTGATCGTGTAAATAATAAAATATTAAATAAATAATCATTATTGTTTTAAATTTGTATGTAATATACAATACTATTTAGGAAGTGAATAGTACCTCAATTGTTTTAGTTATGAAGTATTTGCAAAATAGCTTTTTTTCTGGTGACGTAGGGCCGTGCCTCACTGGAACGCCACGCCATGGCGACGTAGAAAATGTGTGGTTGACTGTGTGACCAGCAGTGGCCAGGTGAGGTACAAACCGTAGCCGCGTAGAGCTGCATGCCTTTTCTTGGCCGCGTGAACTGGCAGCAGCACCGAGGCGTTCTTACTTTAAATTTTTAAAGATTGTTTTATTCTTATTGCATTTTGGGTAAGAGATGGCGCAAGACAAGCTGTATAGCTCTGTCTTTTACCCACACTAAAATAAGAACGAAACAATCTTACTTTGAACGTCATGGTAACCCACCTACCTGGTCAGGCAAAGGCCATACAATCCATTACATTCAATGACATAAATTAAGTAGGTATGATAGAAATTATTGAAAGAAGTGCATTTTTATACCCTGTAGAAGATTTCCTTCACTCATAATTTTTACTTATTTATTTAATACTTTATGCTCATAAAGGTACAGAGGCGGACTTAATGTCTTAAGCATTTTCTACCAGTCAACCTTTGGATGGATCAACCAATGGTAGGTGCAACAAAAGAGGGGAAAAAAGGTGAATGTAAAAAGATTCTGACCTCTATCCTCCCCAGTTACTAAAATATCGCCAAGGAAAAAAAAAGTACCAACTAATCCTGATAGAAGCGCTTAAAAGGTTCGGTGACAAATGGCTGGTGCTGGACTCAAGTAAACTTATTACCTTAATACGTGTTAATATAACAGATATTTAGATAATTAGTCGTATACATGCGAAAGGTCGAATTTACCTGAAATATTACCTGGAAGGCCCTCTATTCTGTGCAACTTATAAGTACTATATTGTAAATGATTTATTATGTAAATAAAATTTTAATTAAATACAATTTGTAAATTAACATGACGTTGTTAATTTACAAATTATACTTAATTAAACTTGCAACTTTTCAAAATATTGGGCACGCCACAATCGTGGCGGCAAGTCCCTTCTTTAAGGAATGGCTAAAGAGGGACAAAGGCGTCCTTATCTTCCGCTCAACGAATTTTGTTGCGGTTTTCACTAACAGAAATAACAATAAATGAGAAAGATTTATGTATACCTAAATCTGTACACCACTACTTTTTAATGAGTACAAAAAAATGGGACTCTATCCGTACGCGTTACTGATCATATTTATGTAGTCAAAAGTACAAAAAAGAAATCCAAAATTGTCCACGAAATTTTGACATAATTGGTAAATTCATATTTGAATCAGACATTCATTACAGTTGCTACTAGAAAATAACTACACACAGTTTTTCTATTTTGATCGCCCGTGCGCGGTAATTAATAGCCTGTATAATATTTCTATAAATTGAGTAACATCTTGGGATATAAACAAACGCCAATAACATAGCTGTTTGTAAATATTATTTAATGAGACTTTACATATATAAAAACAAGACCTTTTTTAATAAGTCGTTTAAATATTTGTACTATAATAAAAAATAGTGGAGTATAGGTAGGTAGGTAGGTAAAGTACCATTAAAAAAAGGTAATATATGTTCTAATTTCTAAATTTGAAATTGGAACGTTCCAATTTTTACCTTTAGTTAGTCTGATAAATAATTGACCAGTAACTCCTGACTGACCTGTTTTTATATCTGCCATCAGTCTTTATAGAAGGTGAGGCCCGGATGCTATGTTTGCATTTACTAAAGCGTCATGGGGACCTATTGGATTGTGAAGATTAGGTTCTAAAACGAAAAAAGTCTATGACAAGTTTCCATTTTAGTGGAAAAAAAACAGTCACATGGAAACACTCGAGCGCGTCAGATATTCATAGTGTACGCTCTGATAACCGATAGGTATTAATCTGAAGATTAACTAGTGGGGGGTGGCCCTAAAAAAGGGTAAAAAATACCAAAAAATAAAAGTTATTCGAGCGTGTCAGATATTCAGAGTGAATGTTAAGTGAATTCAAAAGTGTCCTATTTAAATGACTGACGATTTGGACATGACCAAAAGTCATGACAGAATTTTGAAAAGAGCGCGTCAGATTTTTATGCAGAGGGTTCAACATAATGTCTGTCCTCCTAAATGATAATCTGACAATTATATGGAGGGATATTGTTAAACTAACAGTTTGAATTTAAAAAAAGTAATCAAAAAATTAATAATAAAATAACTAAGCGACATTTTGAAAATGTAAAAATTGTGCATTATAGTATAGTCATTAAAGATTATTATAAATTGAAGTTTGTGAAAAATTCTACAGTTTACTATTAAAATTCAACTAAAATCAATTATTTTGGTCGTCAGAGTCTTAACGACCTATATCTTCCACGGTGGGAAGGTGCAATAGAGTGAGAGATAAAGAAAGAATGAGAAGGTAAGACTAATTGATAGAGAAAAATTATTATTATTTCGAGGTGACGTTTTTTTTACAACTTTATGACTCACCCAGTTGCTTAAGCCACGCTCAAATTGTCAGATTATCGAAATAAACAAATTTCTACATGTGCCTTGTCTTAATCTGAAGCGCTCAAGTTGTCCCGAAGAAAGATTTGTTTTACTAATCTGACGGGCTGCCCCCAACGACCCCACTATATTAAGGGTTCATATGTGGTAGGGGTACATTACATCTCGTCATATGATTTTCTGACGCACTCGACTAACGCGCAAAATCCCCACCCACATTATTAACTATAAAAACTTTTTTCACTAGACTAACTGCGTCGCCTGGTAATTTGGACCAGTGCGAAGTCGGAGCGTATTACTAGTGTTGTAATAAAATAAAACAAGTGTATAGTAACATAACAACAATATATTAGCATATTTCAGAGCTTCGACTTGACTTGCTTCACATAAATGACTGAATGACCGGGTGGGTGCCGCTGGGTTGGCCTGACGTTGCGTTCGATGGGTAAGCTGTCGGGACCCTCCAGTTGTCTCAGCAGTCCCAGCTATGGACAAAATATCACAAGATTAGTTTACAGAATTTTTTACGTGATTTTTATGAAAAAGGACAACTGAAACTTTAATTAACGATATCATTAACCAAGTTTCTACAGTTATAAGCATATCTATTAAAGAGGGTGTCCTCGAGCAACTTAGTTGCCCAGCAATTGTTTTTTTGACTCTGTCGTACTGTCTTATAAACCCGTACTTAATGAAAGAATCAAATCAGGATACGGAGATAAAAGCTGCTCGTGTGTGCTATCTCTTAGATACATCCATTTGAAGACCTAAATTGAACTGTCAAAGAGATGGAGCTATACAACGTGTTGTCTTTGATATCCTATAACTTAAGGTTTATATTCTATAAAAATAATACTAAAAATCCTAGAATATGTGGTAAAATGCATAGTTTCGAAGATATCATCAATATTAATTAATTTGGATCAAAAATTGTCACCCGTACGACAAATCTTTACTTTTGCGACGTTGCCAAACTTCGCAGTATTGTTATAGTAGAGTTATAAAACATATGACAGAGTAATTAATGACATTACGTATTTACGCTGTCATATTTTACGTAAGGTGTTTTACTGTAATAATCGTGAACTTGTCGAATTATTATGTATAGAAAATAGAAACAAAAAAAAGGTAATTGAAAATAATTTATATGCCAGTTGATTCTTTGATATGGTCTTATTCATACCCCAGAGTTGTAGCATATCAAAATAACACGTTGTTAGGATGTATAGCTCCATTACTCTTTCTCGATCACACGCTTGACATTTTAATACGTCATGATGAAACCCTAGGCCCCAGGTACGAGAACAATGTTGTCATGCAACATATAGCTTAATTGGCAATCAGCCTTGTAATGTTCCTACAGTTGAGACTCAGGAATTCTCTCTATGAAAAAGAATGGTAAGCCACCATGCAGGCCCATAACGGGTTGATGGATGTCATAATTATGGTTCCGATTTTTTAGTTCAAGAACATGACACAATTTTTTTAATAGGTAGGTACCAAGACATGCCAGTTTACTCATGATGTATTTTTCGTGATCCAATAAGTCATTTGCTGTGGAGAACAATCGGCAAGATACTCTTATAAGTAATAGGGGTTAAAGTATGAACTTGTGAATGCCATTTTTTAAAACTGGTAGCTTTTAAGTGTTATATCTTTGGATTGACTTGGAATTATAAGTTTAAATATACTTTATATTACAGGTACGTTAATCTTTTTTCGAAATTAGGTATTTATTGGTTTCTTTGTGTTTTGTATTTTCTGTAATATCGCAGTAATTATAACCATGAAAGCTAAAATAATAATTTTCATATTAAGAGTTCCAACGTAGAAACTATGCATTTCAAAAGGCAAGCAATGTCAATAACATATACCTACGACTTTCTTCTAACAAAAGAACTCTGTGATCTTGGTTTAATAGATTCCCACGTGAAAGCGATTGAAACAACCTAGGCATCCCATTCATTAGGTCCATATACATCATTAATATTGCATACTGCTTGTTGACACATTGTTTCCCCGGTAGAACTCATATTACAAAATAATGCGAGTTTTCTTAGATTTCATACAAAAATGGTTATAAATACAGCAATATTACAGGAAATACAAAACACAAAGAAGTCAATAAATAAGTAACTAATATAAAAAAAAAGAATCACCTACCTTTAATATAAAGTTTATTGAACTAATAACTCCCAAGTCACTTCAAAGCAACTCGTTTTAAAAAACGGCAATTTCATAGTTAATGACATAATATGTACTTCTATCACATCTTTTTACAAAAACAAACATTTTTACTTGTTAGATTGGTCTTTTGACAGGTACGATAAAATGACGTTTAAAAAAATCATTATCGAAAACTTAACATGCCTAATCAGGTTTACCTGTTCAGTGCCAATATGCACAGGCTTTTCGTATATGATCCAGGTGACGCACTCGGTGTATGGTGGTGTTGTTAGGGAGCCTTTGTATGTGACGTAGTTGCCATCATGGAGGTCATCGCTGTCCATCCACGATAGGGATTCTGTAAGGACAAGATTATTTTTAAATTATTAATAGGCTTGCACTAGACCAATATCTCACCTGGTGGTAAGCGAGGATGTGATTGGCGGTGGAGCATGTTAAGCAAGAAAAGTAACCTATTCACTTTTGACTTAAAGACCTCGACGTTGTAGCAGTGACAACGTAGACTTCGGCAGGGAATTCCACTACTTAGCAAAAATAAGAAAAATAAATAAAAAAAGTTAAATAAAATAACCACTTAAAGTAAAATAATTCAACCTATGACTGGTTGAGATAAAATTTGAACAATACCTACTCTTCTCCTGGAGAGAATAGAAGGTCGTGGAATGTCGGATATTTGCCACGATTATAAAATAATTTATCTTAGAACTTGAAATGTTAGGTCTTAACTTCAATTTTTAGTAAAATATTATCTTGTAAATATCACTTTTAAACTATAAATAATATCCATAATATATGTAAGTATTTATTAAAAATCACTGCCGGAAAATGCATAGCTTGGATCTAAAACAATGCAATTTTGTCTGAGAATTCCCTTGTAACGAATGTGAGCACATAGGAAGAATTTTTAATAGTTGCTGAAGGGGATGACGGAAGTTTGTCGAAAACATAACAGACACACAGGTTATTAAAAATTAAAAGTCTAAATTATATTTTAATAAATTACAGGAACAGAGTAAATTAAGGGAAGTTTAAAAGTAGCGCACGTGACTGAAAAGTTGAAAGGGAATGGTTTATCTGGGTATGATAATGTGAAGAGGAGAGATGAAACGCATGTTACTACAAAAAAAAACTTTTTACAAAAAAATACAACCGACTTCAATGTAATAAAAAACACTGAAAAGTGCAAAATAACTTTACTTTCGGAAGTCGGTGTTAAATAATGAAGAGACAAAACTATTATAGAAGAGAAAAACATCCAGCGGAACATATAACCTCCTTCTTTTTGAAGTCGGTTAAAAAAGTGTTACGAGTATACATGTGGACGGATAGAGAGGGAGAGGGAGGCTAAAGAAAGATAGATGCATTGTGTAAGAAGTAAAAGAAAAGGAAGACAGTGATAGCGAGACGGTTGGACGGAAATAAACGTGTTACGACGCGGCTACTTCTGATAAAACAAGACAAGGAGAGAAAAATGATGATGATGATAGTCTATTTTAAAACCAACCTGAGGTAACTGTAACAGAGTGTTCACTCTTTCTGATTCTTTCAAATCCTTCAACAAGTCTGTCGAACCTTGGATTTGGTGCATCAACGGCTTCTAGAAGGAACCCGACTACGGCCAGACCATCTGGGTGGCCCACTGCTGTTTCCATAGATTCGTATTTACTGTTGTAATGGACGAAGTGGCATTCAGCTGCATATCTGAAGAGAGTAAAAATAGACCTTAGTAAAATAGTAAGAATGTAGAGGCAATTGACCTACATAGCACAGAATAGTCGGCCTTATAATGTTCCCACTGTTGGGACTCAGGCCTCCTCTCTAGGAGAGAGAATGGGCCGTAATCAACCACGCGGGCCAGTGCGGGTTGGTGGATGTCACATGTCTTCGAATTTTTGGTTCTAGGACATGCCGGTTTCCTCACGATGTTTTCCTTCACCGTTTTGAGAGCAGTGGTGATGAAATAAATTACACAAAGTAATGCGCCTGGCTAGGTTTGAACCCGCGACCTACAACTCGTAAGTCATTACATTACTACTCGATCTACATAGTGTCATTTATATTTGTCATACGTAAATGTTAAGCTTAACGTCTTTTTTCTATGGGGTAAATGACAGTAACATGTCGCAAATACGCGGGATAAATATGTGGGATAAATATTTGTACAGTCTACAGATCAGGGTCGTCAGGGTCTGGGAGTATTGTGTATGTTAGGGCCAACGCTGCGTTAAGCGGGTGCTCGCGCGGTCCCATGCAAAAGTGCTCCGTCGCAGCTCGTCACGCGGGCACCCGTCGCGGGCAGCCGCGCCCCGCGCCCGTTTTGCTACGTAATAATACATTAAAGTTCTCCTTCGACACGACTACATGCATACCGTTAAAGTTGAACTAGCAACACTTCGCAGGTAATAATCTGGTTTCCGCTATGGGAAACACCACACACGACACACGCGTGACGTCACGCAAAGGGTCGCGTGCCTTTTAAATTGCTGCGTACGAATAAGATTAAAAACTCACACAAAGGCAAAGGTAAAATTTATATACTTGTTAAAATTATTATGTATTAGCAAATCAGTGCATTTGTGGTGTTAGTCTATAATTAATTGCTTTACTAATTAATAAAGTTCCAAATTAATAAACAATGCCAATGTATTATACAGGGTGTCAGGGAAACGCTTCCGAAAACGAAGACAGGTGATAGGGCTACTGATTCTCGATACGATACCATCAAAAAATCAGATTTTTTTTTTAACTATTTTACCTATTTTTTTTAGCATTTTTCGTACACTGTGCATTGAGAACAGTTAAATGAAACCATTATTTGCAATTAAATACATTTTGTTTTCTTTACAACTCTAACAAGCAATGTATCAGCTGACGCTTGCGCGTGACCTCAAGTTCAAAGTACGCGCGCGCTCTCCGACAGCCGCGCGGCCGACGACCCCAAGTCCACGCGCGCGTACGTACGGAGGTGAAGAAGGAAGCGAGATGGACATAGGCTAGACATGGGTCGTACTTGCAAAATCGAGTACCAGGGCTTCCAAGTACGTCCAACATCCACCTTAAAAAACCAGGGCATAAAACCAGG
This sequence comes from Mythimna pallens, assembly GCA_961205895.1. Taxonomy (NCBI): domain Eukaryota; kingdom Metazoa; phylum Arthropoda; class Insecta; order Lepidoptera; family Noctuidae; genus Mythimna; species Mythimna pallens. The sequence goes on along the minus strand of OY540828.1, from coordinate 21,282,763 downwards.
GCTCGAAATACTTTCAGGTGTTTTCTATCTGCATCGAAAATTGATCCATGACTTCATACAAATAAGAAGTACAATCGTGTATTCAAAAGCCCTGTTGGAAGAAAAAATACTAGCATTGGAAATTGATCCGTGACTTTCCTAAATAAGGAGCAAAATCGCGTTTACAAATAAATACAAACAAAAAATACACAAACCAATAAAGTAAAAAAATACTTGCATACGAAATTGTTCCTTATACTCTTACTGATAAATGATCGCATTTGCGAAAACTAACGCAGTTGAGTACCTACGTAGTTGAGCGTAACTTTTGTCGGGCGGCATCGAATGCAGGTGCAGGCGGCATGTTTGATCTTCATAGTACTTCTTTAGTAATCTAGTTATTACTACTACTTATTTAGTTCTTTTCCGACTCGGTTCGTGAGCGAACGTGCGTGAATCAATCCATAGCCATTGAATCGTATTTGTTACTGTTTTGTTAGTTTTGTGTTTAGTTATTATTGTTACGTTTTTAGTGCTGTTTTATTGTTTTTTAGTTTAATTTTTTGTGTTTTTTAACAATGCCTGACGCATACGTGTACAGTGCTCGTGAATACGGCAACATGTTGATGTGTTTAGGAGAAGCCCGTGGCAATGCTTCTCTAGCGTTGAGAATTTACCGAGACAGTTTTCCGAACGTCCGACATCCGTCTGATAGTCGCATGATAACGGCTGCTTTTCAAAGAGTCTTAGAAAATCGACCAATTGCGCCGATGGCGGCAGGTGGTGGACAACAAGTGAATGTTCAGACCGAGGAGCGTATTTTAAATGTGATTCGCCAAAACCCACGGCTGGGCACACGAAGTGCGGCGAAATTATTGCGGCGCCGGGGCGTATCGACAGTCTCTCACTGGACAGTTCACAAAATCTTGCGCCGGAACAGAATGCGGCCCTACAAAATTCACAAAGTACAAGCGTTGCTACCCAACGATCGCGTTCGTCGCCGTGCGTACTGTCGTTGGCTGCTAGATCAACAACAACGTGCACCTGGCTTCATTGAACACATTATCTGGACGGACGAGTCCACATTCACGAGAAACGGGATGTGGAACAGGAGGAATGCCCATGTATGGTCAGACGTGAACCCGTCCGCCACTCAAGAAACAGGCCATCAGACCAGATGGTCTGTCAACGTATGGGCTGGTGTTTTTAATGGACGCATTCTAGGACCAGTGTTTCTACCGCAGCGCCTCAATGGACCAGCATATCTTAATTTTATAAATGTACATTTAGCTGATATGCTAGATAGTGTATCGCTGGCTGAATTTCGTCGAGCATGGTTCCAGCACGATGGCGCTCCACCGCATGTTACGCGCCCCGTTCGCGAGCGTCTCACTGAGCTTTTTGGTGACTGCTGGCTCGGAAGGATGGGGCCGCACGCCTGGCCAGCTCGTTCACCCGATTTAACACCTTTGGACTTCTTTTTGTGGGGGTATGTGAAAGAAAGAGTGTTCGATCGGGAATGTGACAGTGCTGATGAAATGCGGGGCAGAATAGTGAGCGTTTTTAATAAACTACGTGCAGAATGTGTTGAGGATGTTACACTGATGCCTCGTGTTCACGAGTCTACACAGCGACGGGCCCGGCTATGCATTGAAATGGATGGCGCGCAGTTCGAGCCAAACCTTATAAGGTCGCAAAGGATTTAAACAGGTACGTAAAATGCTTCTGTCAACTTAAATGTGAACTACGAATGCGATTAAAATCCAAAATTTTGTGAAGTGTTGTAGGGGTAGGCATTTTGAAAGTGGTTTTTGTAAATTCCGTATTAAATCCGTACGGCCGCTGTTCGAATTTTGCGGACAGCAGGTGGCGGCGACGGCGGCGCGGAAACGGCGCGGGACGTATTAGATCCTGCCGCTCCCGCGCCGCCGCCGCCGCCACCCCGCTGCCCGCAAGATTCGAGGCAGCGGCCGTACGGAGCGCTCGGCGCTCGCGACGCGCGTTGTCGCGACGTTGCCTTGCGTGTCAGTGACCTCACGTTTTGTACGCTTTCCATTGCGTGTTTGCGAAATATGAAGTCTTGAAAATAATGAATTTAAAGCGAAAGGTTAGTGGTATCCGTTTGTATATAGGTTGTATATAATCTACGTTCTGGCTTCGGAAGCGTTCCCCTTACACCCTGTATAAGCAGTTGTTGGTAGACCAAATCCTACTAATATTATAAACGCGAGAGTTTCTATGTATGTATGGATGTTTGTTACTCTTTCACGTAAAAACTACTCAACAGATTTAGATGCAATTTAGTATATAGGTAGACCATGTCCTAGAATAGCACAGATACTTTTTATCGTGAGATTATGTTCCCCAGGGAGAATTTTCTACTATCACTCGGGTGAGGCAGCACCTAATAAATAAATAAAAATAAAACTCACCCCTGACCATCTATTAAGTGTTCACAGCCAGAGAAGTCATCTACCGACCAGTGGAAGTGCATCTGTTCGAATACGTATTCACCGATGAGGGGTCCACCTCGAAGAATCGGCCGGACTTCAGATTCAAATGTGAAGTATGCTAAAACAATTGAATTTAGTATAGTAAAGACCATGCTTTGTTGATCAAGTACCATTTGGGAACACCTACAGAAACGAGTATTTACGCTATTAGGGTCGCTGCATACGGGCCACATGCCACGGCCACAAACGCCGCACGAGAAGCTAGAAGCGGCCACAAAGGCAGCTGAAGCGCGCGACAGCCACTTGTGGCTGGTAACTGCTGCTTTTTTAAATCCATATGCACAGTATCATAATGGATTCATAATTGACGATTTTGACAAGTTTGGTAATCTACTAATATAATGGCGTCTTTGTGACTTTTCAAAGAAAAATAGGTACTTTGGCTATAAGTGTATCGCACAAAGGTTTTTATTTAATAATAAAGAGTACTTATAAAATAAAAAAACTTGAGAGGTGTCAAGGGACACCCGGATGGAACGAAGTTCTTTTCGATTGATTAGTGAAGGAATTGTAATAAAATTTTATTTCATTGGACATAAGTATTAAAGAAACTATTATTATTTTTATTAAGTAGATTGACTTGTTAACGATTAAATGTACATAGTACGCAAGCACCTACAAAAATCTGTGCTATCGGGGGACTGCTATCCCCCGACCTTTTCGGCTTGTGCCCCCTCGACTACCATGAAAACGCATCCATGTCAAAAAATTTGAAAACGTTTATAGCCGCCATCCTGGATTTACATTTTGATCTCATTATCGGCGTTAACACCCTCGAAAACCACGAAAACGACACCCATGTCAAAAAATTTAAAAACTTTCATAGCCGCCATCTTGGATTTACATTTTGATCTCATTATCGGCTTTAACACCCTCGAAAACCACGAAAACGACACCCATGTCAAAAAAATTTAAAAACTTTCATAGCCGCCATCTTGGATTTACATTTTGACCTCACTATCGGTTTCAGCACCCTCGAAAACCATGAATACGACACACATGTCAAAAAATTTAAAACGTTCATCATAGCCGCCATCTTGGATTTACATTTTGATCTTATTATCGGCTTTAACACCCTCGAAAACAACGAAAACGACACCCATGTCAAAAAATTTAAAAATTTTCATAGCCGCCATCTTGAATTTACATTTTGACCTCAATGTCGGTTTAAGCACCCTCGAAAACCACGAAAACGACACCCATGTCAAAAAGTTTAAAAACTTTCATAGCTGCCATCTTGGATTTACATTTTGACCTCACTATCGGTTTCAGCACCCTCGAAAACCATGAATACGACACCCATGTCAAAAAATTTAAAACGTTCATCATAGCCGCCATCTTGGATTTACATTTTGATCTTATTATCGGTTTTAACACCCTCGAAAACCACGAAAACGACACCCATGTCAAAAAATTTAAAAACTTTCATAGCCGCCATCTTGGATTTACATTTTGACCTCACTGTCGGTTTAAGCACCCTCGAAAACTTCAACTCGAAAAAAATGGCGGCCACAGCCCAGAGGATAAGAGAGAGAGAGACAGAGAAACATGCGACGCCGCACAGCTTACAATAGCTTACCATAGCAAAAAGTGTCGTGACAACTTTTCGTAAGAAAGTGTCGTGACAACTTTTCGTAAGAATTTTTTCCGTCTAGCCCCCTTTCACAACGAGCGATAAGGAACTTCGTTCCAAAAAACCTTTTTACAAAAATAAATAACCGACTTTAATATAAAAAAAAAACACTATCGAAATAACTTTTAATTTCGGAAGTCGGTGTTAATTACAAATAAAAATACCAGATACGCCGTACACAGTATACTACTAAAAATTGTGATATAAAAAAAATAGAAAAATAATAAATAACCGACATCACTTTTCGTAAAAAGTTTTTTTTTAAATAAGAATTTGTGGCAAGTATCAAGGTTATTAACCCAAGGAAAAAGATAACCCCTAAATCATTTTATAGGTTATTAAATAAATACTACATACTATTTTTATCTAAAAAAACACTTAACTAAAACTATCTATCATCATATCTTTTTTTTTAAATCCTCCGCCCCACAGTTTTGTGTTGATAAAAGAAATCGGATTTTTCTCTCTTCAACCGCCTTAGAAATAAACGGCAATCGTTTCTCGTTTAATACTTTCCACGTGTCTCAAAAAATTACGTTTTAACGAGAGAAAAACCGGTTTCCAATATCGAGTTATTAATAAATTCTCGGAAATAATATCATGAACATGGAGGAAAATGTTACACCAAAGTTAAATTTCAATACACTTTGGAATGACTAATAATCAGGCAATTTAATTTTCTCGGTAAAAATTCTTTATAGGAATTCTGAAAACCACAATCATTTTAGTCCGTGGAAAAGACTTCATTCATTCCGATGTTATGAGAGTTTTTCACTCGCTTATCTTCAAAAGCTTGTTAATTCATCTAACGCAATACAATGCGATGTTTGACGAAAAGACAACGCGAAAAAAGAGAGATAACGCCTGAAAACTCTGTTAGCATTCGGTAATTCTGTGATTTACTTGAATATTTTACAAAACTTGTTCCAGGAAATACATGTTTCTTTGAAACCCTTAAAAGATTTTGAAAAAAATTTTCATCATTCAGAATCTTGATTAAATTTGTAAGGCTTCTTATATTATTATTTTTTTGACATTTTTAATTTTTAAGTAAATTATGAAGTATCGAAGTTCATGCAAAATAGCAGATTTTCAGAGGTCTTTACTGGATTAGTTTTACACAAATTTATAAATTAATTTCAATAGAGGCATAGATAATATCCACAAGATATTGTGTTTCCAAAATATCTAATGAAAAACGTAATATGTAAGAGTATTTGTATGAAAAACTGTAAAAATGTATGTCGAGTTGGATGTCCTTTATGTAAATGTATGGTATTTTCTCCCCTTCTCTGGAAATGCTGGATGTTAATAAAATTTATAAACCATTTATACTTGTTATCGCCATATATTTTCATAAATTGTACGCGAGCTTTAGTCTCATTTACTTGTTTGCTTAAGTTTTCTTTTTGAGTATCATTCTACATTTAAAAACATAAAAATAGGTATTAGAATTTTTGTCCTCTCTTTGAGGAGTGGTTATAGAGGCGCAACGGCGTTCTAGCTTTCCACCTGACACAAGTTCTCATTGGTCACGGTTATTTCGGGAGATACCTATTTTAGATTCGGCGGCAAAAACGTCTGGGTGTCACCATTGTGCGGATCGCTCAGAGGACACGGTGGAGCAAACGCTGGAGGTCTGCCGCGCTTAGACTCTAGACAGACGGACTGCATTTCAACTGCAAATTTGCAGTTCGGATGCAGTTTGAATGCAGTTGACACGACTGCAATAGAACTGCAAACCAACCGTGCGGTCCAATTGCAGTCGGCGTGCAGTCGTGTGAACTGCACACCGACTGCAATCGAACTGCATCCGAACTGCACCATACCCACCCGACTGATTCTATGCGCGGGGGGGCGGAGCGTTAAAGTAGTGCGGGCTGTTTAGACCCTCAGACGGAGCACCATCGTATCCTCATAGAAGCGACCGGTGGCAGCGACCTCTCGCTTCCAGCCCTGGTGCAAGTTACGGTACGAACCGCCAGTCTTTTTTGGTGTTATGTTGATTGGTCTACAATATCCCCTCATATATTAGTAGTGTAATATGGACATATTGTAAAAAAAAAATATAAGTATGAAGTTTTTTATTATTTATATATAGTTTATTGTACACCAAGATAGTAAACTATACATTTGAGCCTTATATTTAAAAACATACAATTGGCGGCCTTATCGCATTCCGCGATCTCTGCCAGATTTTCTTTTCTTTTTTTGTTAGTTCTTTCCATATATAAAAATGGAAAATGTAAATGGAATCACCCAATAATAAAAATTGGAACCATGCAGTAGTTTTTAAAGCTTTATAATAGGTCATGTAGGCCTATGTGAAATAAAATATTTTGATTTGAATTTTAATTGAATGAAAGTGCCAATGTGTGGTGAGTTCTATTGTTCCATTCAAAATTAGGCTCAAAGTCCATGTAAACACTAACTCACTAATCTAATTTTAATGTTTTCCACTACATTTAATCTCCATATCATACACAACCGAACTATCACCGATTTGATAATCTTGTAGCCGCCGATAACACCCATTATTATACACTTCATATCCTACCTTATCTTATCAATAACATTCATAGTTGTTAACTGATTTTTATGTTATGTAATATTTGGATTATTTTATCGTTTTAGCTTCCTTATTTTTACTGCACTTTTGATTTTTGTGTGTCAGTGATGATATAATCATGAAGTATTTGTAACGCAGCAAATCTTGATACCTATTTATTGTTATTGGGCTATGTATACTGTTGTTATTATATTGTCATTATTTTCTGGGTAATTTAAAGCTGGGTAAATTTATCTAAATTTAATTTGCTTCCCCTCTTTTTTTATCCGTCTATCTTAGGGTCGCCTTCCGGCGGCAAGCAATGATTAGCTTGCTGTCCTACTATTCGGTAAGGATCAAGCCCGAGTCAACGGTGCGTTGTGTTCCACTGGCGTCTTAAGGAGATGTCAGCAAATGGACGAGGCCCGAGCCCCCTGAGGGATACTTATCCCTCAGTGGACTCGGGCCTCGGCCTATGCCTGCTAGGTCTGCAGGAATGTTCCCAAGAGTTACCTTGGCTCTGACAGGCTAACGGCAACTGAAGGAATATAGGTGTTAGTCAGTTAAAGGCTGACAGTGGGAGGAATTATTTAATGGCTAGCCTGTTCTGTTTTAAGAGCAGTGGTGACCGAGTGGTAACGGCCCCGACTTACGAGTTGTAGGTCGTGGGTTCAAACCCAGCCAGGCGCATTACTTTGTGTAATTTATTTCATCACCACTGCTCTCAAAATGGTGAAGGAAAACATCGTGCGGAAACTGGCGTGTCCTCGAACCAAAAAATTCGAAGATATACGACATTAACCAACCCGGACCGGGCTGAAAAAAAATCTGATTGTATTTACAATTTAATGGCATAAGATCGATACATTATCCGTTACCTAATATGTTATTGTATGGGCCCACTATAGTATCTAAAGTTATGTTTTCTTTAGCTTGTGACGTGTTTTGTACAATAATCTTTTAAGAATATTGATAAGAATGGATTACTTCGGTTCCGATAATAGATTATAATACGCAAAACTATGCGATAACGAGGATAAAAACGTAACAAGTGTATTTGTTGGAATGATAAAATATTCTATGTTTTACTAACTTCTGGCAACGGCTTTGCCCCCGTGAAAGTAGGTTTCGCCATACAAAATTTGACTTCACTTCTTAACGGGAAAAATCCCTTTTTTTTTCTTTAAAAGTTTGTGCACGACCGTTATCTCACCTTTGGAAATAGTGTAAGTGGAGCGGAGTGGCACTGAGAGGACTTTTAAATGAAACAAATGAACATGCCTGCTCGACTCTATTCGAATGGAGTCGAGCAGGCTGTGGTGCTGAGTGAGGAGCTCGAAGCGCCGGGTAACTCAATTCCTCTCCATCTCGCTCCGCTACAATGGAAACACTTTGCCACTTTTTACTGCTTTAGTCTGTTCAGCTGTTTTCAGTGAAAATACACCGTTATGCAAGCAAGGGTTCCATACAAAATAACCTATGGTTTTGAAGTCTTCCTATGGTATGGTCTTTTCTTCCTACACATTGCTTTTGCAATATTTTTTATATTAGTAGACGCCAACCACCATAAATTTGTTAGTAATTTTCTTTTTGTTGACATGTCATTTATTGATAATTGTAATTACTTATTGTTCTTGTTTTTTTTTTTTTTATATAGCTTCTTTTTTTTTAATGTGAATGTGAGAACACCGTGGACTTCGCGAATTCTTAGGTTACTTCCGACTCACTTTTTTTTTTAAATATTATTATTTTTATTGTGCTTTTGGGTACAATATCGACTGGTCTACACTGTTCTTACATAATGTCTATTAATACTGTAATATGAAAATATTGTAAACAATCATTTTTTTAAAAGAGTAACCATGGAGTTTCTTGCCGGTTCTTATCCATAGGAAACGACCATTTTGGAACCGTGCACTCTACACTGTTCTTACATAATGTCTATTAATACTGTAATATGAAAATATTGTAAACAATCATTTTTTTAAAAGAGTAACCATGGAGTTTCTTGCCGGTTCTTATCCATAGGAAACGACCATTTTGGAACCGTGCACTAGCTTCTGACGTTTTATAAGTGCCCATGTAGGCCTATGTGAAATAAAAAATTTTTGACTTTGACTTTGAAGATTTTTCCGAATCGAAAAAATGTATATTTTTTGTGACGTACTACCAATTTACGTTTTTCAGATTTATTCCTATACTTGTTCTCTGAGACCTTGCTTCATACCAAATTCCAGAATTCTAGGTCAACGGGAAGTAGCCAAATAGGTTTTGATTTCAAAGAGAGTGTCAAAATATGCACCTAAATGGAGCATTAACTTAAAATGCGTTAACTTAAAAGTTTGATATTTTCACTGCTGCTTGGGGTAGCAGACATAAGTATTCGATATTAATTTTAGTTTCATACCTCTGCACATTCCTGAGAAAAAGTCTTTATTGACAAACAGATCCCTAAAAAGTAAAAATAAACCAAAAATTGTAACAACCTATGTTTTCGAGTTGTAGTGGTACAACCACACCTGGTTGACAATTAAAACAAAAAATTTTACAACAAAAAATGTTTGTGTCCTCACCTGTTGAGCCATTGTTGAGGAGTATGCCGTTTACTTCGTTGTCCCAATACCCTTTGTACTGGAGTGTATCTAGTGACGACCATTGAGGGCACCGGCTTAGGGATATGGCGAGTGGAGACTGCGATGCTCGGAGCCGGGATATTTGCTCGGCTGGAAGCAAAAATAATAAAATTAAAGATCTAGAGTATCCATAAAAATACTATAAAAAACAATTAGATACAAAGTTATTGTCGTAATGGCCTGAAGGTTAAGGGACTTGCTACTTGAATTTTAATGTGATGCGGCTGATAATGTGCTTGAGATGGTTTTTTACCCCGTCTTCCAGCCTACATCTGTGCATACACTGCACGGTGGCTGGTAGTCGGGGTCAGGGTCCCGGCGGCTGGTTCGTGAGGATGTCTTTACTCTCACACGTGCGGCCGCTTCCTTCACTAGCATTAAGTACTGCTTCGCAGAAGTAGGTGACCGCCGCTCATTCATGAAAACCTAAAGATCGTAAGCTTCGAATAGTCAATTTTGTGCGTCCGCACTTGTCGGAAAAACCATGTAATACCTCACCTAACTAATCTTTTATAACATTCATAATATAGCGGCGGTCCCGACATACGTTGGCCTGCCCAAAATCTGGCTTTACGTCAGAATAACATTTGAGAACAAGATAGCAGCACCACGTACCGGGTTCAATTGTATCTTACACACAAAATTTTATCCAGACATCCAGTTCCTCAGCAGCAGCTGAGTACGTGACAAACATACGTATAGAAGAATTATATACATAAAGATATTGTCTAAGCTTAATCCTACTAATATTATAAACGCGAAAGTTTGTACGAGTATGTGTGGATGTTTGTTACTCTTTCACGCAAAAACTACTAAACGGTACTAGGTACACAAATAGACCACGTCTTAGAATAGCACATAGGATGCTTTTTTATCCTGAGATTATGTTTTTTTGGGATATTTTTTTACTATCAAGCGGATAAAGCCGCTAGCAGCAGCTACTAAACATAGAAAAGTGGCTGAAAGCTCATGTAGCTAGATGCGTTGTGACATTGCGAGAATAATGCGGCGTCACGTTTCCATAGAAAAGTGGTTTAAAGCTTATGTAGATAGATGCGATGTGACATTGCGAGAATAATGCGGCGTCACGTTTCCATAGAAAAGTGGTTTAAAGCTTATGTAGATGGATGCGATGTGACATTGCGAGAATAATGCGGCGTCACGTTTCCATAGAAAAGTGGTTTAAAGCTTATGTAGATAGATGCGATGTGACATTGCGAGAATAATGCGGCGACACGTTTCCATAGAAAAGTGGTTTAAAGCTTATGTAGATAGATGCGATGTGACATTGCGAGAATAATGCGGCGACACGTTTCCATAGAAAAGTGGTTTAAAGCTTATGTAGATGGATGCGATGTGACATTGCGAGAATAATGCGGCGTCACGTTTCCATAGAAAAGTGGTTTAAAGCTTATGTAGATAGATGCGATGTGACATTGCGAGAATAATGCGGCGACACGTTTCCATAGAAAAGTGGTTTAAAGCTTATGTAGATAGATGCGATGTGACATTGCGAGAATAATGCGGCGACACGTTTCCATAGAAAAGTGGTTTAAAGCTTATGTAGATGGATGCGATGTGACATTGCGAGAATAATGCGGCGACACGTTTTCATAAAAAAGTGGCTTAAAGCCATGTAGATAGATGCGATGTGACATTGCGAGAATATGGCGGCGACACGTTTTCATAGAAAAGTGGTTTAAAGCTTATGTAGATGGATGCGATGTGACATTGCGAGAATAATGCGGCGACACGTTTTCATAAAAAAGTGGCTAAAGCTTATGTAGATAGATGCGATGTGACATTGCGAGAATAATGCGGCGACACGTTTTCATAGAAAAGTGGCTTAAAGCTTATGTAGATAGAAGCGGAGTGACATTGCAAGAATAATGCGGTGACACGTTTCCATAAAAAAGTGGTTTAAAGCCATGTAGATAGATGCGATGTGACATTGCGAGAATAATGCGGCGACACGTTTCCATAAAAAAGTGGCTTAAAGCCATGTAGATAGATGCGATGTGACATTGCGAGAATAAGGTGGCGACACGCATCCATAGAAAAGTGGCTAAAGCTTATGTAGATAGATGCGATGTGACATTGCGAGAATAATGTGGCGACACGTTTCCATAGAAATTGCTCGACAGATTCAAAGATAAAGTATCGCCAAACCTTTATTAATCATTCCCTTCCTACGTTAGAAGTAGCCATTGTGGGTTGTATACTACCCACTCCTCAAAGGTCAGTAAACTTGAAAAGGGCAACATGTATTTTTGTTTCTTTTATTATTGTTGGAATTTGAGTCCATCTTAAACACACAGAAATATTATTCTGTGGTTTTAGTAAATTAAGCCACTTTTATTACTTCGAAAAATAACAATCTGTTCTAATATTGTAAAGCTTTTTGTTGTTTGTTTGAACTCGTAACTGTTAGGATTTTTTTTATTTGTATGGGTTAATCTTTTAAAAAAGGAAGGAATGATGTTGATTTAGGAGCGAAGCTAGATAATTGTACTTTCTCACACGCCTATGTTTTTCTTTTTTACCTATTGACCATCGTTTGCAAATTGTTTTAAAGTTTTATTAACTTAAAAAAACAAAGATTTTTTACATTTATTAATTTTTTATTCAATTCTAGCTTCTGTCCGCGGCGTCACTCGCGTGAATGTAGGTTTCTCCATACAAACTTTGGACCCCCACGTCGTCGCCTTAGGGAGTGAATTTTGGAAAATCATTTCTTAGTGCTTGCCTACTTCATAAAAGGAAACCTTGTGCAAAATTTGACGCTCCTAATCCCAGTAGTTTCGGCTGTGCGTTGATATGTCAGTCAGTCAGTTTTCCTTTTTATATATAAAGATTATACGTAAATATTATAGTGGTGAAACCTGTTTATTTTTATTTCGCTACAATTTGTTGCGCACCGATATTGGTATTTACGTACGCACACACAAATACGCTAGTGACGGTATCAAGATTAATTAAGAATTTATCAAAATTGTTAATATTTTTATTCGAGAACACTTCATGAATATTTAACATCTACCTACTACTATTATCGTACGCAAAATGCGCGCTTTAGTCGTGCCACACACGAACTCATTGTTGAGTTTTAAGCTTGCCTTTGTACAGTCAGGGATCAAAAGTGCAGTTGCACTTTACCAATGCTAGTGTCTAATTTTTTTTTGTTGTAGGAGTTCAATAGTCCACCACTAGTTTATTCAATACTTTAGATTCTATGCCACCAATTAAATCAGTTATGAACCATTGACCCTCTTCTACAAAGATATTTAGACATTTTAGCATTGGTAAAGTGGAACTGCACTTTTGACCCCTGACTGTACCTAAACTGTATGTATTATCGTGTACTGTGTATATATGTTTTTGTGTACAATAAAGAATTAAGAATACGACTTGGTAAAATTGGTGGTAAAATTTTGAAAATCCTCTCTTAGTCCTCGCCTACGTCATATAAGGAAGCCTCGTGCAAAATTTCACATTGCTAGTCCCAGTAGTTACGGCTGTGCGTTGATATGTCAGTCAGTTAGTTTCTCCTTTTATAATAATAATATATGTCGTGGCCAGATCTTAGAAATTGATCACTTCTTGATAAGACCGAGTAAAACTGGCCAGATCGTTTTAAACGTTAAAGTTTGAGGATATTTCAATCTTCGTTTGGCTTCTTTCTTTAGAACTTTTATTATCATAGAAATCCTACATCAATGATATGATCAAACGAGGATTGACATATTAAATTTAAACGTTTAAACGACCTAGCTACGACACATATTACACACATACACACACACACACATACACACACACATACACACATATTACATTTTTTTTTTCCGGTTGGGAAAATCATCTAATGACAACCCCCGCTCTTGGGCGGAGCGGGAGATAGTGTCAGACTTTTACTGACTAAAAACCCACTCCTGTTCCTTCTTTGCCATTTTTTTTTCCAGGGCCCCGGGGTTCGCTTTCGCATCACCCATGGCCCCAGTAGGCTTCGACCCTGTTGGGCCCCTACGGTTGCTGACATCTCCTTGAGGCACGCGTGGAACACTACGCGCCGTCGACGACTTGGGCTCGGTCCGGACGGTTACCGGACGATCGGACGGCGAGCCGATATTACATCATTATTTAATTTAGTTGTTACTATTTTGGTGCACAATTAAACTTAAGCATTTTTTATCTCTTGTCTTGTGTTTCTCTGTTTTTTGTTGTTAGGCCTCTCGCCCCCGGCGACTTTTTGTAGCGATGCTGTCGCGCGTTTCGTAAGCGTGCGACAGCATCGCTACTAACGCGCGTTACGTTGCATTTGCAAGCGCTATAGAAAAGATGACTTCGTGCTATTAACGCTCTACAGCATCGTGACTTTATCGATGTGCACGCGCTACAGCATCGCTACCAAAAGTCGCTGCGGGCGAGGGGTTTAGTTTCATTATACAAACGCTATACCGCAATGAAAACTATGATGTAGCATGAAATTATATTTGGGTTTCATTTGCAAACGAACCGACCAACGCGTGTTGATTTATGAAGCTCTTGGTTTTGGGGAACGGAAAACATAACAGACTTAAGGATTATTTTACACGCACTTCATCATATGCCTAATTAAATTTAACCATTTCGCTCTCTATCTCGAACTACATACATAAATATACCTATTAACTTTAATTAAATGAAGCAACACACATGGCAAAAGTAATAATAAAATATGTATTTTGTGTGGCTGGGACACTGTCAATATTGTGTAATATAAGTATATTTAACGATACTATACGAGCATATCTACAATAATCTGTGTTTCCTGATGGCTACAACCCGGGAATCTTTAAGTCAAGAGTGAATAGGTTACTTCTAGGTAAGCGCGCTCCATCGTCGGCTGCATCGTCGGTTTCAATCAGGTGAGATAGCGGTCAAGCGCAAACCTATCAAGAATTAAAAAAAAAAATTGTATCTAAATACATGGTGTGTTACGCCCTGGGCGTAGTAAATGTGCTTAAGAGGATATAATGGTGATTATAAAGAATATACGGTAAAATTAATTAATCTAGTGATTTTAGTGTAAACACCTTAATATCGGATTACTTAATCTTGTCATTAATCACACTTAAGATTGATAAACAATGTTACTGCTTGTGCAGAGCAACTGTAGAAAACGAATATAGTGATGTGACTATTAGGATGACTAGTAATAATAAGAAATACATTATGACAACGAGTAAACACCGAAAATTTAGTCATTTCATTAACTAAAGAATCAGCATTGATATTTAACATGTCTTACTGACCATAGGACTGACATGTTGAATAGCAATGCTTAACATTTTTGTTTTGTAAGCTATATCAATTTTAAATTCTTACACTGTAAAATAGTGTATGTTCAATGGGTAGCTTTTTGAGTTACCATAAATTTACTATTAGACCTGCTGTATCACCAAAAAGCACAGTAATAAACTTTTACTTTGACTTTCGAGTGTTCTTTGTGCCGTCTTAAAATCATCATAATTCTGGTGTAAGAAAGGGGTAGTGCTAATTGTACAATATCACCCCTCGTGCGTGGAGGGGAGGGTATTATTATTACGTAATTGCGCATTTTTACGTAAAATCTCCAAAATAATACAAAAAATATCTGTATTTTTCTAAAAAACAAAGATATAGAAACCAAAAAGTTCGGCCAAAAAATTTCGTACAGTGTGTACATTAAGACAATTAGGCGTGTTTCAAGGTCAGTCAAGTTTTACAGACTTATGTACAATCGGCGCTAGAGGAGTTAAAGCTGGGAGCTTTCTCTCCAATACGATTTTAAGATTTCGTAGTATGGCTGGGCATTTTGTGGAAGATGTTATTCATGCCCAATATGTTCTTGTAGATGCCGAAATTTGCTAGGGCCATCGGGAAAAGTATGAAAGGGATACTCATGGTCCTATAACGTATAAGGCAACTGAAGGAACATAGGTGTGGTTTCAGTTAGTAATGACACGCCCTCTGGCTCTACCTAAAGTGATTCTATAAGTATTTTCGTTTTTGCTGACTTAGGAATTCTTAATCAATGATTAGAATTATTATGATAGCACGGGCTTTTTCTAAAACGTCACTACATATGCTTTGTTTATAGTAATTGAAGATTGCAAACACCGTTAGTTTATGATAAATTGCGTAAAATTGTGAACTCTGCCGTTGACCCGCGGTAAGTCCGGCCCCTGTCTAATCTGATGGATGGGCAGTGACATGTCAACCCACAAAAATGATTGATGATGATTTGGCCCTTTGTTATCATGGTATTGTAATGATATGTTAGATGATTTTTCAATATGGTATAAAGTGATTTAAGACATAGGTCTATGAGGAAATTCTATACTTTTTCTATGTCAATATCCTATGAATCGAATGCCAGCCATAGACAAGCTTAGGAGCACGCTTGAAGCGGCGCGGCGTCCGATTAACTTGACGATGTGTGGCTATACATGAGAAGTCTATGAGCGGTGTGTATGGCGTTAGTCGGCAGCAAACTTGACGGTAAACTGGTTCGTGTGAAGCTATATAAGAATTTAAAAAAGTATCAATCGCGTTTTTCTCAAGTGAATATGTAATTTCTCATCCCTGCGTCCATATAGATCAATAATAAAGTCTGTATAAATTATGACATGATACAGGATTGATTCCTAATTTTAAGGATAGCGGTTTTATTTATATGAAATAGTTACTCTGTTCATAACTGACGTGTGTACCCTATATAGTTCAGAAGGTTATAATATTAAACCATACCTATTTTATTAATATTTTTATGCCACATACTGTTGCGGAACACAGATACTTTTAAATACTTTGTGATTTCTAAATTTTACCTGTCTGCACAAATAACTTTTTGTATTTGTAATATAGTCCCATTTCTGGAGTTTGATTACTGATGTAACTTATGAGTTTATCTTTTTGCGCAATAAATTATTACTTCCCAAATTTAACACTCCTTATAATCTGATATGACTACAACATTAGGGAATTAGTTGAAATCATTATTTTATTGCAAGTACCATAACATTAATGACTTGATTTATCTTAAATCCTATGATATTATGCTGTGTTGATTAATTCAATAAATAAATATTCTAGATTTGATCTGAACATTTTAAAAGTATGTAGATAAATATAACTTGTCAGATGACAATGCCTTTTCAAACAAGCTTCGAACTACAAGGGATCCTAATGCAAGGAATTCGATACTCCGACATCGCCTTACAAAATGTTTGTTGTGAATCTAAACTAAGACTTCAATGTAGTACAAAATATTAAATTCGAATGAGATTCATTGTATTTAAAATAATCTTGATATTTTTACACTCTTATAAGATTTATTTTCTGGTGTTTAAAATAAATATCCGGTGACAATTACAGATATAAAAAATAAATACGATAAAATTTAAGATAATTCTGTTATTTTTGAACGTCAGCTTAGTTGAGTCTTGTTTCGTTTTGGTTACTAATTTTACGAGTCTTGCAGATACTTAAGGATTTATTTCTGGTGAATTTGTTTTGTCAGTTCTTGACATTGAACTCGGTTGTTAATTACGTTCAACTCAGTTGTTCTTGACATTGAACTCATTTGTAGTGGGAATCATTAAAAAACTCCCACAGTAGGTGGAGCAAAAAGGATCTCATTCCACTTAGAGCAAGATACCTTGGTTTTCGGTGAAAAAATCAAACAAGTCCTTCCAGTCTAAGTGGAGCGTGAGAGAATGTCAGACTTTTAATGACTAAAACCTCCCAGTGCTTTTTGAGTTGCTCTTTCTGTTCCAAGATCACGGTAACTATTTTGAACAATGTCACAGCTCACCTAAACACATATCAGCACTTAGAAAGTTACAGCACTTTGTATTTCTCATATCTTTGTCTGAATATTATCTTCAGGTAATTAGGCTATGCTTGCAGTAGGCGTAATCATCATTAGCCTGCCTTGAGCGCGGCTATTACCAACTCTAACACGGTTTGAACTCCGTTTACTCCATTACAATGCTTCCCATTAACAAATCACTTAGGAAAATGTGTTTGTTTGTCCTTTATTAAGCTACATTTTATTTCATATAGCCTACAATCACACCTTATTTTATAAAATTATTATACACCACTAATTTTTATTTCCCTCTTTGAGGAGTGGCTGGAAAGACCTCACGGCGTCCTTACTTACCGCATGACGCAGGTCCTCACCGGACATGGTAAGTTTGGGAAGTTCCTGTACCGGATCCGTGCAGAAGAGACGCCCGGGTGCCACCATTGTGTGGACCGCCCGGAGGACACGGTGGAGCACACGGTAGAGGTGTGCCCCGCTTGGGCAGAGCACCGTCGTGTCCTCGTGAGGGCGATCGGCGGCAGCGATCTCTCGCGCCGGGCCTTGGTACAGGCCATGGTCCGGAGCGAGGAGGAGTGCCAGGCGGTCGCCTCCTTCTGCGAAGCAGTAATGCTAGCAAAGGAGGCGGCCGATCGCGTGAGGCAACGGCAACGGTCCTTACGCCCCAACCGCCGCCGGGATTCCGATCCCGATTTCCGGCCGCCGTAGGCGCGGGCTTGCGGACGGCGAGCAATGGGTGGCTCGCCGTCCGATCGTCCGGTAACCGTCCGGACCGAGCCCAAGTCGTCGACGGCGCGTAGTGTTCCACGCGCGCCTCAAGGAGATGTCAGCAACCGTAGGGGCCCAACAGGGTCGAAGCCTACTGGGGCCATGGGTGATGCGAAAGAGATCCCCGGGGCCCTGGAAAACAAATGGCAAAGAAGGAACAGGAGTGGGTTTTTAGTCAGTAAAAGTCTGACACTATCTCCCGCTCCGCCCAAGACCACTAATTTTTATTTAGTAATCATTAAAAGTTATTAAAAGACTGACACTCCCTCACGCTCTACTTAGACTGGGAGGACTTATTTGTTTGATGATTTTCTCACCGAAAATAAAGTATCTGGCTCTATGTGGAATGAGATCCTTCTTGCTTCACCTACTGTGGGAGGAGTTTTTTTTTATGGTTCCCACTACAAATGAGTTCAATGTCAAGGACAACCAAGTTAGCATAGCATAGCATAGTCGGCCTTATAATGTTCCCACTGTTGGGACTCAGGCCTCCTCTCTAGGAGAGGGAATGGGCGTTAATCCACCACGCGGGCCCAGTGCGGGATGGTGGATGTCACATGTCTTCGAATTTTTGGTTCTAGAACATGCCGGTTTCCTCACGATGTTTTCCTTCACCGTTTTGAGAGCAGTGGTGTTGAAATAAATTACACAAAGTAATGCGCTTGGCTGGGTTTGAACCCGTGACCTACAACTCGTAAGTCGGGGCCTTTACCACTCGGCCACCACTGCTCTCAACCAAGTTACATGTCAATAACTGACAAAACAAATTCTCCAGGAATAAATACTTAAGAGGGTTCTTTTTCACTCGCGCGCTCGCCTATCGTCAACGTCGAGCATGGTTTGTATGGTAAAAGCTTGTTACTTCATCTAGAACAATCCAACGCGATGTTTGACGAAGAGGCAACGCGAAATAAAAGAGAACACCTGAAAACTCTCTTAGCATTCGGTAATTCCATGATTCACTCGAAAATTATACAAAACTTGTTCCAGGAAATACGTGTCTTTGAAGCCCTTAAGTTTTTGAAAAAAATTTTGTCATTCAAAATCTTAATTAAATTTGCAAGGCTTCTGTACTTTTTTAGTATATTATGAAGTGTCAAAGTTCATGCAAAATATCAGATTTTCTTTACTGGATTAGTTTTACACAAATTTACAAATTGATTTCAATAGAAGCCTAGATAATGTCCACAAGATACTGTGTTTCCAAAATATCTAATAAAAAATGTCTAATAACGTCATAATCGAGTAAGAGCGGTTGTTTAAAAAACAGTGAAAACGTTATGTCGAATTGCATTCCTATTAGGTAAATGCTAAATGACATCCCAAGAGATCGAGATGAAGTTGGGGAAACGAGCTTGATTCCTACCGAAATAGATTGGCAGCTAGAAGGTCAAGGGATATGAAAAGTGAGAGGGAAGCCTTTACGTAGCAATAAGACATAACAGGCTGACTGAATAGATATATTAGAAACTAACTTCTGTCAGTGGCTTCGCCCGCGCAAAAGTAGAGAATAAATTATCCCAAGAGAACAATTTCTTGAAATAAAGAGAGCATCCTGTGTGCTATTCCAGGTCATAATAATAATAATAATAGTCGTAACGGCCAATGGCTTAATAGTTAAGAGCCTCGAACAACATCTGAGGAGGCTCTCGTTAGGCAGCTGGATCAAGGGCCTGATTCAGAAAGCAGTACTCCTGGACACGGCGCGCATTGTTAGGAGATTCCTCTCTCAGGAGCCCTGAACACACACCTGAGCTTGGACCCTGTTCCCAATGCCGGTGGGCGACTATTTTTTATATTTTTAAATGTTTTTTTTTAGAAATATTTAAAAATGTAATCAATTTGTATATAAATTTAATAAACGGAATAATAATATTCCACAACTATCACACAACGCCGTCTAGTCCCAAGCTAAGCAGAACTTGTATTATGGGTACTAGATAACTGATAAACATACTTATATATTTCTAAACACATACATATATAGATAAATTACACCCAGACACAGAACAAATGATCGTGCTCATCACACAAACATTTATCCTGGGTGGGAATTGAACCCACGACCTCCGGCATAGCAGTCAGGGCTACTAACCACTAGACCAACAGGCCAGGTCATAGTTAACGCGTGTGCTAAATTTCTTTCGAATACTTTCGGCAGTAATGTGAAGGAGTAGCAAACATATACACAAACTTTCGCCTTTTTAATATTAGCGCGTATTTATTGGACCAAAAAAAAACTTGCTATAATAATAAACACTGATTACATTACCATCAGTCCGAGTTTCCTTAGGCTTCACTTTTGCGATGCTCACGGGGTTAAATCTCACTATCCTGTTATCCATTACAAATATATATATATATATATAAAAACGTAATGTACAACACACGTGCACAATATACGTTCGATTCCGGATTATGTGAGCAACGAAAACAATTTGATTTCAAATCGTACCAGGCTGATTAGATAGTTCTTTATCATGTTTTTGACAAGCTGCCTGACAACGCTATTATGTAAATGTGAGAGGATTAACAAAGGAGTAAATTCTTCTTTTGTTCTTCTGCAGAAAACAAAATAGCGTCAATTTGGCTTATTCCTTTTAACCACCCTAAAAATTCGATGATTTGCTAGGTGTATGGAACTAGTTAAAATCACTCTTTTTAGGGCCTGTACATGGGCAATCTATTGGTCAATTACTTAAACCAAAAGATCGCTACATCTCCTGCGCGTCCAATGACTTCAGGATGTTGTTGAGACTGCTTCGCTACTGGAGTACATCGGATATGAATGCGCAGGCTCGTGCTTTGACGCGATTGTCCACAAGAAAAGTGCTTCGCTGCTCAAGAGAGTGAGAGATAGGCACAACAGCATTTTGAGAACTGTAGCGAAGATTTACAGCTCTCTAATTGTAAAATTTCTTGTGCAAAGGGTAATTGGTACTAACACTAGATAATAAGTTATAAGTTACATTGTATGGATGTTTTTGTGTCCGAAATACAATCATTCTAAAACAGACACCCTAAGGTCCAAGACACACAAAGAAACTCCAAGCATAGCCCTTTTCATTGCCTTGGGCGGAGCACCGCCGTGTCCTAGTGGAGGCAATTGGTGGCAGCGACCTTTCGCGTCGGGCCCTGGTTCAGGCTATGGTCCGGAGCGAGGAGGAATGGCAGGCAGTCGCCTCCTTCTGCAAAGCAGTAATGCTAGCGAAGGAGGAGGCTGCACACGTGAGGGAACGAAGGTCCTCACGCCCTAGCCGCCGTAATTCCGACCCCGACTACCAGCCACGGTAGACGCGGCCTTGCGGACGTTGAGCACTGGGTAGCTCGCCGTCCGGCTGTTCGGTAACTAACCGGACCGAGCCCAGTCATCGACAGCGCGTAGTGATCCTCGCGCTCCTCAAAGAGATGTCAGCAAACCGTAGGGGCCCAACAGGGCCGATGCTCGCTAGCTAGGACCGCGGAGAATTTCTGAAAGGGAAAACCGTAGTCCTAGAACGCAAAGGGTAATTGAAGGACACAGGTGTGGTTTAGTCAGTAAAAGTCGGACACGCCCTCCCGCTCCACCCAGAGCGCGAGAAGTCATTTGGATGAGTTCCCACCTTAAAAAAAAAAAAGAAATAAAAAGCCCTTTTCATTGCCCTATGGGTGGAATCATATAGATAAAAATCATGCGTGCTGTGAATGGTTCTTTCCAATACTTTAAATACCAAAATGGATTTGCAGATAATTATGTCCGAAAGTGGTCGAAAAAGATAAGATTACAAATAGCGCGTGTATTCGAAACTTATTTTTAAATAAAATTTATGACGTGCCATCAATCAAAACCACGTGGGTAAAATGATGTAGATACTCATTTTTAAAGAGATGTAACAATTCTCTTAGTATTTAGTACCAAATAAGTACTATTATATATGTTATAATATATTTTATAATACTATGGATGCGATACGCACAGGACCGTTCATTGTGGCGACATTTGGGAAGGCATATGTCCAGTAGTGGATGTCTATCGGCTGAAATGATGATGATGATGATGATGATGAAGTACTATAAAAGTAGTGCGAAGTAGAAAATTATGATTTGACCCGGCGAAGACACTAGTTGACCTGGCGAACTTCGTACCGCATAATACTCAATGAATGTTGTGTTAGCTAAATTGTCAAAGGATAACGCCATCTACTGGTATTACCATAGCAGATAATTCATTTTAAAATGACAATTTAATTAGAGATGGCGTTGTATTCGAATTTTTTTTTTGTTTGTAAGTTTTTTTCCATATTTTCTCACCGTTTAAACCTTCCCTAGACTATCACAAATACTTCAAGACCAAAATTAGCCAAATCAGTTCAGCCGTTCTCGAGTTTTAGCGAGACTAACGAATAGCTATTCATTTTTATGTAGGTATATACGAGTAGATTAATGTGGTAAAACCCTAACTTTTGCACATTTCTTATTCTGTGACCATATTAGTGAAACATACCAAGTTGCGTTAAAGAGAAACAATCGCGACAGGTCGTGTTTATATTAATAAAAAAGCACGTGACTAGTTTTGCTGAAAAGAGTAACAGCGTCACAGATAAGATAAAACTTATTCAGTTCTTCGTTACATGTGTTACGAAGTAAACAAACGAGTATTGTAACCAGTGCAATCTATATATATATAAATGAATAGCTGTTCGTTAGTCTCGCTAAAACTCGAGAACGGCTGGACCGATTTACGCTAATTTTGGTCTTAAAACATTTGTGATAGTTCAGTAAAGGTTTAAACGGTGAGAAATAAAGAGAAAAATTAAAAAAAAAGTCCGAATACAACGCCATCTCTAATTAAAATATCGTTTTAAAAAGAATTATGCTGTTCTGGTAATGCTAGTAGATGGCGTTATCCTTTGACAGTTCAGTAAGCGGTACGAAGTTCAGCTAGTAGGGAATAAAATATGTATTAAAGATAATGGTAGAAAATCAAACGACATTGAACAATTTATAAATGTATGTCTCTATCGTCAGAATATCGTTTTCTATGGTGGCCGAATGGCTGTGACCTTTTTTTTATTAATGATAGGTTCGCGCTTGACCGCTATCTCACCTGCTGGAAAGCGACGATGCGGTCAACGATGGACCGCGCTTACCTAGATGTAACCTATTCACTCTTGACTTAAAGATTACCGGGTTGTAGCTATCAGGAAACAGATTCCGGCAAGGAATTCCACTCCTTAGTTGTACGCACAATGAATGTGTTCCCAAAACATTTTGTGCGTATAGGTGGGATGACTACCATGTACACACGGTGACTTTAATAGCATAGCAGGGCACACTAACATGATAAATGTGTGCGTAAACGCTAGCGCGTGAAACACAACAGGTATTATCGTTGTGTGATACAAAGTAACTCGTTTCTACACTCACACTCTTGAAAAAAAAAATAGTAGCCGTCTAAGTTAAGAAGCAAAAATTGGCTTCTGTTATTAATGGCGCTGTGGCGCAATGCGTATGATACTTAACTGACGAGTAAGAGGTCCCAAGTTCGATTCCAATTATCTGTTATTTTCTTTTTGTTTTACTCATGTTTTTTTTGAATAGTAATGTTATGGTTATTCTCGTAATAATTAAAATATTCGAAATATATTTTTGTAATTTTATACATATAAACTATGTATATTTACGAAATTAATTAACGAAATTTTTGTATATAACTTGTAATATAAATAATTTTATAATATATATCATTTACGTAATATAACAATACGTTATTATTAATAGTTGACGATGGCGCTGTGGCGCAATGCGTATGATACTTAACTGACGAGTAAGAGGTCCCAAGTTCGATTCCAATCGTCTGATGTAACAAAAAGTTTGCTTGTTTTTATTTTCTACGGAACGGTCTAGGCGGAATTTGGTTATGCAATTCCGACGCACACTCCCCGAAATGCAACTGGTAGAAAACCGACAGGCTAGCAAATCGGCGTCGATGCTCAAAACTTTGAAACCTCGATTCAACGAGTGTATTATTGCCAATGATCCTCCTGGTATGCCTTCCGCGAAGCAGTAATGCTACACATATGAGGGAACGGCCCTCACGCCCCAGCCGCCGGGATCCTGATGCCGATTTCCAGCCACCGTAGGCGCGGGCTTGCGGACGGCGAGCAATGGGTAGCTCGCCGTCCGAACGACGGCGCGTAATGTTAAACACGCGCATCACGGAGATGTCAGCAGAAGGGTCGAAGCCTACTGGGGCCATGGGTTGTGCGAAAGAGAACCCCGGGGCCCTAGAACGAAGGCAAAAAAGGAACCGGGCTGGGTTTTAGTCAATAGAAACCTGACACGCCCCCTCGTGCTGCCCTAGAGCGAAAGAAGTCATTTGATGATTTCTTATATCAAAAATAGGTCTTAACTACCGTTAGCATGTCGGGCTAATGTCCAGCAGGCGGAATTTTTCCGAAGAGTCATCACGGCCTTTGGAACTCAAAGCACAACTGAAGAAACACAGATGGGTTTTAGTCATTAAAGATCTGACATTCCCTCTCACTGCAACCAGAGTGGATGAAGTTATTTAATGGTTTCTTACCCAAAACACAGTGTCTTAACTAGAATCATTTTTAAATTGAATAAAATAATATTTTTCATATCAGTTTATTGACATTGGCAATAACATCGGTACCTAATCTAACTGTCTGACATGTCTTATCAGATTAGCCATTAAAGATTAGTGTTATTATATAAGACGGACACGAGGTAGAAGGGAACAGAAAAGTGAGAAATGGACTACCTACACTATTATTATTTGGTGGGGCCAAACTTTACTTAGAGCAGTGGTGGCCGAGTAGAGCTGTGGTGGCCGAGTGGTATGTTCCCACTGTTGGGACTCAGGCCTCCTCTCTAGGAGAGGGAATGGACCGTAATCCACCACGCGGGCCCAGTGCGGGTTAGTGGATGTCACATGTCTTTAAATTTTTGGTTCTAGGACATGCCTGTTTCCTCACGATGTTTTCCTTCACAGTTTTGAGAGCTGTGGTGATGAAAATAAATTACACAAAGTAATGCGCCTGACTGGGTTTAAACCCGCGACCTACAACTCGTAAGTCGGGGCCATTGTCACTCTGCCACCACTGTTCTAGACTAATTCCGAAGATGTGGTAGATTTTCTAAACTCAACTCCAAATGACCACATTACCAGCTGCTTTATAGGGGTTCAACTGAAGTTGTACCACTACGTGGGATATCAAAAAATATCTACTTACTTACGTGTTCCTTAAGTTGCCTTTTGCATTATAGGATCACGAGTATGAGCACCGCCATCTCCTCGTGGGGGAGATTGGCGGCAACGGTCGCTCGCGCCGGGCCTTGGTACAGGCCTTGGTCCGAAGCGAGGAGGAGTTCGCAGGCGGTCGCCTCCTTCTGCGAAGCAGTAAAGCTAGCAAAGGAGGAGGCTGCACGTGCACGCGCGAGGGAGTGACCCTCACGCCTCAGCCACCGGGATCCCAATCTGGGACTATAGGCGCGGGCTTGCGGACCGAATCCAAGTCCAGGGCCCCTAAGATTTTGCTGACATTTCTTTGAGGCGCGCGTGGAACATTACGCTCCATCGACGACTCAGAACGGCGAGGTTCCCAATGCTCGTCGTCTGTAAGCTCGCGCTTCCGCTGACCGGAGATCACTCTGCGATTCCACCCAGCTGAGGTGTGAGGATGTGCGTTCCCTCACTCTTACGGTACCACTCTAGGGTGAAATGAGAAGGCGTGTCAGCCTTTTACTAACTTAAACCCATCTGTATCCTTCAGTTGCCTTTTAAGATCACGCCATCTATTATATATTGCAGCTACAATACAGTTTCATAAACTAAGAGTTCAATTAAAATCAATCAATAATCTTTTTGTGTTCAGTACTTGTGCTAATAAAACATATACATTATACATCTATATTTCTATAACCAAGTTAGCCTTCTACTAATACATTTGATTATAGAACCACCCAAGGTCTCTAATTATCCACTAGGGGGATAGTTAGACTGTTGGATAATGTCATTAGGTGCCCTAGTTATCAATCGATGTTATCACTAACTAGTACGTAGCTTCTCTAATGACCATTTACGGACTAAATGCAACACTTGAATAGCAAAAGGTCAAAGACCACTTTAACACTAACTTAAATCTAAGGGTACAAAGGCGGTCTTATCGCTGACAGCGATATCTACCAGACAACCTTAGGATGGACTGTAAGAACTTGAAATAGAAGAAAAGGGGGTAGTCTGCGGTGTACTGCAAATTAGCCATAGAAATTACACTATTGTAAGCATCTTGCAGTCCAATAAAACTGTTACAGGCGCCTGTAAGGTATATTACTGAATTGAGAATTGAATATTAAGAATTTAATATTGTGAATTTTTAAAAGTCACTTGTCTGAGTTTCACTGACTAAAATCCACTTCTGTTCCATTCGTAGTTCCTTGCGTTTAGGGCCTTGGTGAAGTTATTTAGTTTACAAGTCCAGTTGAAGTTTAGGACTTGTAATCCTAAACTTCAATTTCTCAATTCACATAACATTAATTACTGAAAATCAATCTACTTTACTTAGGGCGGATTTCTGAATTGAGTATTTTGAGTTAAGAACGTCTCAAACCATACCTATCTGCCAAATTTTGACAGGATTTCAGGACAAAGTAGAGTTTGAGTAATTCTCAACTTCGAATGCAGAAACCGAAGATAAGTCATAATAATTTAACCAAGAATATTCTACATATATGATAGAGACAACCTTAAATATCGTCACAACGACCAATAAACAAATAAAAAAAAAACATGAAATACTCACACGCTGACATCTTGGAGTTCCTCATTTTCCCTTCCATATTTGGCAACGTTCTCACACAAAGTACTGAGATGTTAGATCAGTCACATCGGTAGGGTCTTCACAAGATCATCTATCACATTGTTATCGTAGGATTTGCTTCGACACTATCTGAAAGATAACTGGTTCTTCGTATGGTTTCAGTTCCGCGGCAACATGTATTAGTAATAGGCCTTAAGGTTTGGTTTCATTGAGCACTTTTATTGAGCATTATTACTGTTTGTTTGTTGAACTTGCAAACATATTACCTTTCCATTCTAAATCCTGCATTGTATTTATCGTCGTCTTACAATAAAAAAATCGGGAATATAATTTTAGTATTTTTTGTTTTCTTAAATTTTACGAAAGACGATACGGAAAATTATTAAAAATTGGTTAGCGAAAATATTACAAATAAGTAGACAAGTTTGTTTACTCGGTTGCAAACCATTGAAGGATGAAGGTAAAAAAGACGGGTTTTATAATAATAAATAAGTACATGCAATGAAAATGTACTCCTTATACATGCAAGGAAACTGGTTGAGAATGTTTTGCCAGAGCGAAGAAAAAAAACAGAATTTTCGCAATTCAGTTACGTAATTGTACATCTTAATTTGTTATACTTATTTTTGTGAGTAATAAAAATATTTTTTTTTTTAACTATTTTGCGTACTTTTGTTTATTTATATGTTTTCATCTTGTGCATACTTACTATGTACCTCGTATTGCTGAAGAAGCACATGTGAAAGAGCCACTTATAATACTGTGACTTTAGTTATATCTCGCACTTTTAATCCAATACCGTCATTAAACGAAATTCTTCAAAAACCTGTTTTTAACGCCATCTGTTTGCTGAGCGCTAACTTTACAGCCCCCCTAGCCAAGTTACAACCGTTTCGTTTCGATTCTCTTTTCGTCGACCGCCTCGAGTAGGCCACGCCTTCGATTCCTTTATTCTGACGTCATCTCAACGCACAATCACGTGGTCAGAACAAAGGAATAGGAGGCATGGCAAACTCGAGGCGATCAACGAAAAGAGAACCGATACGAAACGGTTGTAACTTGACTAGCAGGTGCGTTAAAAACAGTTTTTTTGAAGAATTTCGTGTGTAACGGTATTGATTTAAGGTGAGATTTGTGTTTCTAGTGTTAGTGATAAAAAAAAATGTAGGTGACGTTAACGGAACTGCAGCTTAATACGTAGTCTTCAGGTAGGCGATGTCTATCACCTGTATTGTACGTTGCATTTCCCATTAATGTTTTAAGCAATCGATATTACCCTCACACATACTGATTGGTTTTGTCTGCCCAGTTTAAGAATACGCTAAACCTGAATGTGTCTCAAATTAAAGGTGCTTGTAAAACATCAAATCGAGAAAGTTTTCATTAATGTTAAAATTGATTGATTGCTAATTTGATTGATTGTTTATTAGTTGTTTTTTGTTTATTTATTAATGTTTGTTGTTGTTGTTTATTAATGTTTGTTGTTGTTATTTATTAATGTTGTTGTTGTTTGTTAATAATAAGTTTTGTTTTAAGGATATAGAGAGCAAATACAAAATTTCTTAATATTTTAAATAGTAAAAAAAACATCCAATTTTCTTCCGAGATATTATAGCTAAATAAAAAATTAAAAATAGGTCAGTGAAAGAAAACTAAAATATTTGATTCCCACGTTTATTTTACAAGAGTTAAGTTATCACAACACGAACTACAGAAATATTAAAAAAAAAACATTGTTCATAGATTAGAAGGACACAGTTTTCTTCGTTATAGAAATACATACTTTATATTCGTAAGTACTAAAAAACCAATAATACAACAACATTATTTACTGATTACTGTTTATATCCCCTGAGTGAATTATATTTGTTTTGGTCAACTGAATAAATAGGTACCTATTATATTTTTTTATACATTTAACCTTGAAAATTTAGTCGATGAGAGATCGAAGGAAAGAGGGGTAATTTCCGTATTCTCAAGCCATTAAATGACGAACTTCACCCGTCCAGTACCTGGGGCGTTAAAATAATCAAAACCTAGGATTTTTTTTTTCTGAGGATGAAAGTAAAAAAAATATGACATAAAAAAGTTAACCTATTTAAAAAATTAGATCATGATTTTGAAAAAAAAAATTACAATGAAGGACTGGAACAATTTGCCTGCTGAGGTCTTTCTATCCGATTATAATATGGGTGTCTTCAAGGCTAGAGGGAATAGGCTCTTAATAAACTAGTGCGCCTCACCATCAACGATCGTATCATTGCTTACCATCAGGTGGGATCGCAGTCAAGCATTATGCCTACCAGATCTGTGGGATCGTTTATTAGCGCCATCGCGGCCCTGGAATGCAAAGCGCAACTGAAGAAACTAGTGCGCCTCACCATCAATGATTGCATCACTGCTTACCATCAGGGGGGATTGCAGTCAAGCACTAGTTTATATCAATTAAAGAAAATAAAATTAGAATAAAATAGTTGAAGTAGTATCTCTGAACTGCCCATAAGTTAAAATTCAAAAATTCTTTCAGTGTTGAATGGCACATGTTTTGAGGAAGGCTATAACTTATATAAAATCACGCTACGACAAATAAAAGTAGAGTAGTAACCAAGGACACGCGTGAAATTTTAGGTAAACTTTTTAATACATTTTATTAGCTACACGTACCTATCATACTATATAAATTTCATCCACAGTAAAAAAAAAATCCAAGGTAAATCCCCTAGGCACTGCATTAATCAAATCACAATGAGTGACTACCTTACAAATGGCTCACTACGCAATACTTTGTTTTTAGTTGGCATCATTCACTTGACATTACTTTTGACATTTTATCCGACATTTGACATTAGATTTATTTGTAATACCGTCACTAAACGAAATTTTTCAAAAAATCTGTTTTTAACGCCATCTGTTTGCTGAGTGCTAACTTTACAGATTGTATTAAAAACAGTCTTTTTAAAAAAATTCGTTTAGTGACGGTATTGGTTTAAAGGTGCGATATGTTTAATTTAATTTTAATTTTATAAATTGTTTTGTTTAAATGTGACAGTTCTATTTTGATATTATTTTAAAATGATGTAATATTCAACACAATGTTTATTGTTATGAATAAATAAATAAATAAGTATCATGGATACCAGTTTATAGAGAGATGCCAAGTTCAACATTATTGTTATTTAAATTGTTTTATTACACGTCATATATATTATGACTAGTCAACAATGGCATAGTTACAAAAAAAAAATGTGATAAAATGGTGTGGTTCAGTGGAGTCATTGGTAAATCAAGGATGTCTTTCATACCGACCACCAGCACAGTTCTATTGAAAATAAATCCCACACTACCCACCCGGTTCTAACCAACAAAATCTTGCGCATCATGTTGTTAAGCCACTTTTAGTCGTGTAGATCCAACATAGGCTGGGGGTTATCCTGGCCTATTTAAAAAAATAAATTCTTCTGTCGTTTAGCGGTTGTGCCAAACGGAAATTCGGTTTAGCTTCAAACTTTTCGTTTATAAACGATTGGGCAGACTCCCATGCTTCCTGTAAAGATAAAAGATATTTTTAATAATGCAGCTAAAAGGCTACAAAAGTCTTACTAGCTTATAAATTATTCGTAACGTTTTCTCAACCAGCTAGGGGTTGGCTTGCAGTCTAAATGGATGCGACTGAATACCCATATTTTACATGGAGCTGTCTAAAAGACCACTTATCGGCACCTCCACAACTCAGTAACTATGGGCAACACGATACTTCTTGGATAGACTATGGACATACATTCTGACGTCTACCTATAACGACTATTAAAGATCTACAAATGACAACTGGAAGCAACGACTTAAGTGCTTTCCGAGGCTCGGAGTTTTTTTTTAATTTTTTTTTTAGATTCAAAATCATCTAATCCCGCTCTTGGGCGGAGCGCTCTTGGGTCCCTACGATTTGCTGACCCCCTGAGGCGCGCGTGGAACAGTACGCGCCGTCGATGACTTTGGCTCGGTCCGGACGGTTACCGGACGATCGGACGGCGAGCCACCCATTGCTCGCCGTCCGCAAGCCCGCGGCTTCGGTGGTCGGAAATCGGGATCAGAAACCCGGTAGCGGTTGGGGCGTGAGGACCGTTGCTTCACGCGATCGGCCGCCTCCTTTGCTAGCATTACTGTATAGCCAAGTATACTAACCAATTATGGACTTTGTCTGAAATATAAGATTTTTATTTTTTTATTTTTATTATTACTGTTTCGCAGAAGGAGGCGGCCGCCTGCCACTCCTCCTCGCACCGGATCAAGGCCCGGCGCGAGAGATCGCTGCCGCCAATCGCCCCCACGAGGACACGGCGGCGTTGCTCTGCCCAAGCGAGGCACACCTCCACCGTATGCTCCACCGTGTCCTCCGGGCGGTCCAAACAGTGGCGATACCCGGGCGTCGTTTCCGCACGAATCCGGTGCAGGAACTTCCCGAACTTACTGTGTTCGGTGAGAACCTGCGTCGTGCGGATGGTGAGGACGTCATGAGGTCTTTCCAGCCACGCTTCAAACAGGGGACTTACCGCCATAATTGTGGCGTGCCCTCGCTCGCGCGGCTGTCATTTTAACACATCATTCAGGGTTTCCCACAATAATTCTTATCACATATCTGTCTATTAGCGCGCAGAATGTACGAAATCTTATCAATACTCTTTTATCATTATTTTGATCAACATGAAGGACGTTTTTTAGTAAACAATAAAGATAATAAATATTACCTTTAGGCCATATATTAACGGTCTATGACAACTCTGTTTTTACCCGACTGCAAGAAGATGTTTTTCGCGCGTACTTTGTATGTATGTATGTATGTGATATTCTTTATTACCTCATATCTTCCAAACCAATGAACGGATTTACATAATTAGCATATCGTTAGATTCGTCTTGTTAACCCAAGTGTTCTAGGTGACATTGAAAAAAAAATCAGCATAACGACTGTGGGACGCTATTAAATTAGAGTATTTTTTTTTTTTTTTGGGTATTGCAATATGGGTATCAAATTCAAGAGCTCATCATGAGGATTCCAAAATGGTATATCATGACCATTTTAAAAAAAGAAACAATAGGAAATATGTCATTTATTTTTCTGCTAACTTGTTAGGTTAGGTTACTCACAACTTCGTTACTCTCCTTTTTTGAGGCAATCGTGTAAAAAAATGTTATCTATTCCAGAGATATATCCCCCCGTGGAAATTAAATCCCGTTCCAGCGGGAAAATGAATAGTAGCCTAAGTTACTCCTTGTAACATCAACTATCCATCAGTTGAGCACGCCATAATCATAGCGGTAAGTCCCCTCTTTGAGTAATGTCTGGAGAGGCGTCATGGTGTCCACAAATGCCGCATGACGCAGGCCCTCACCGGAGATGGTAAGTTCGGAAGGTTCCTGCACCGGATTCAGGCGAAAGAAAATGCTCGGGGTTGTCGCCATAGTGTGGATCGCCTGAAGGACACGGTGGAGCTTACGGTGGAAGTGAGCCATGACCTCGTGGGGGCAATCGGCGGTGGTGACAGGAGTGAGGAGGAATGGGTGGCGGCCGCCTCCTTCTGCGAAGCAGTAATGATAGTGATGGAGACAGCTGCACGTGTAAGGGAATGGATATCCTTACGCCCCAACCGCTGAGACCCCCGACTACCAGCTACCGTAGGCGCGGGCTTTTGGACGATGTGCAATGTGTAGCTCGCAGTCTGACTGTCCGGCTATTGTCCGAACCGAGTAGATTTTCGATAACGCGTCTTGTACTACGTGTTTCTTAAAAAGATGTCGGCAAAACCGTAGTGGCCCAGCAGGGCATCGGCCTACTAGGGCCTTGAAAGCACTTCTGAAAAGATAACCTGTAGTCCTAAAACGCAAAGAGTAACTGAAGGAACCTACGTGTGGTTTTACTAACTAAAAGTCTGACACGCTCTCCCTCTCTGCCCTAGAGCGAGAAAGTCATTAGATGATTACCCATATTTAAAAAAAGCTTTTCGTCAGTGAAAGTCCCGTCAAAATCGGTTCAGCCCTTTCGAAGATGTTCTCTCCCGGGAATCAGGATGTGGTGATGTTTTGGCAAACCGCCGGAATTAAGTCTCGTTTTTGCGAGAATATAAAAAGTAGCTTAAGGTCACACTCAAAATAATATTAGCTACATCCCAATTAGAGTCCTGTTAAATTTTGTTTAACCTTTTCGCATATTTATTCCGTATTTTGAAATCCCATTTCCGCGAGAAAATTACGGATATTATCTGGAACAAACCGACAGATCACCAAATTTTAAAATTCACATTTTTGTTATAAGTATCGAATACACTGATATATCTATCGAGTCAAAAAACATTGGTTTACTAAATATCAATGTTTTTTGATTCGATAGGTTTGTGAACTTTAAAGGTGTGAATAAATAGTGTTATTAGATTATCATAACTAAAAAGTATAAAATAAAAAAATAAATTTAAAAAATAAAAACCCCGACAGCGTAAAAAATAATTTTAGACAAAAACTAAAAATACGGAACATATTGACTGCAACAGTCGAGACCCATTAAAATAATGCAGACTAAAATCATCCCATCCAATGGGTCCCGACTGTTGCAGTCAATATGTTCCGTATTAGAATTTATTATTTGTTTTATTTAAATTGGTTTTACGCTACTGGACTGACCTTGTTTTTTTTCTTTTTAGTTTTTGTCCAAAATTATTTTAAACGCAGTCGGGATTTTATGTTTTTAAAATTTTTACATATTTATGTCTACACTTACAAAAAAACTTGTATTGCTAAATTGTCAATTTTGATAATTTTAATTAACAGTTCTTTTATTAAAAAATATTTTGAAGTTATTTTTGTCAGAGCTTGCATAAACATAACATAATTAGCCTTTTAATTATCCCACTGCTAGGACTCAGGTCTCCTATCTAGGAGAGGGAATGGGCCGTAATCCACCAAGCAGGCCAAGTGTGAGTTGGTGAATGTCACATGTCATATCTTCGAATTTTTGGTTCTAGGACATGTCGGTTCCCTCACGATGTTTTCCTTCAACGTTTTGAGAGAGTAGTGATGAAATAAATTACACAAAGTAATGTACCTGGCTGGGTTTGAGCTTGCATAAATTGAAGTTATTTGTACTACAATAAAAAACACTGGCCAAATGCGAGTTGCACTCGCACGCGAAGGGTTCTGTACTATAATATTAAAATGTTCTGGTTTTCTGTATTATAATATTAAAATCGAGTAAAAAAACGCTTTCAAAATAACGTTTCTTGTATGGGAACTCAATTTAATTTATAACTTTATTTTAATTTTATTATTAAATTTTTTGTTGTAGCGTCAATTAAAATATATAGTTTGTTCAAATTTCAACTCTCTACCACTTATGGTTTATGAGATACAGCCCCTAACAGACAGATGGAAGGAAAAACCGACGGATAGCAGAGGCTTATTAACTGGGATCTGTTGGAACCCTACGGGTACGGAACCCTATATATTTTAACCATAAAAAATGTGCAGAACTTTTAAGAGCTGGGTCAGTAAATCTCTTTTATAGCATCGCACATAATTTGCATGATACTAGCCTGTACACAGCATAAATCATAGGGGACAATACAGAGCAATAGAGACATAACTTCGACCAATGCTAGAAGTACTACTAGTACTACTATGCTAGAAATACTACTATACTTTAGAGGCCATTGGCAAAACGTTTCAAATAAACTAAGCGTGTTTTTCACCGTTCTTTCACAGAAATTGAGTCATTATAATCATTTTAAGCCGAAAGACGTCTGTTGTTGGACATAGGCCTACTCTAAGTGTGCTTCGTCTCTATCGGTCTACCTTATGAGACCCCTTTCAATACTGCGTCCTTCGGTACGCTGTCGCCACTCCAGAACCTTTCGATTCCATCGACTATCTGTTTCGCAACCAATATGCCCAGCACTCCACTTAAGTTCTTCGGGCTAGGTAACTTTGGTTCTCGTGCGTATATTTTCAATACTGATTCGGTTACGGAAGAAAACTACGCCTTCTGATGATGCAAGTCTGAGATACCACGTTTCAAAACCATATTATGTCATCACTGCCAACATGCACTGGTCATACTTTTGCCTTGAAACATTGTGGTATGTATATACTGTATCCTTCAGTCGTTGCGTCGAAACCTACTTATGTAAATTGATTTATTTTAATTAATTACAACGGTTAGACAACCGATTACAGTAACTAAGATATCAAAATACTCCTAAACCAAATTGTATAGATAGACTGGATATATTACTCTTCTAATTTTGTTGATAAAATCGCACATTTTCCAAATGTCGAGATCTAAAGACATTTCTACTAAGTTTTCGACATTAAAAATCGTTGTAAAGTTTGGCAGAGCACCTGATACGGCGCGGACGTAATGTCAGGTAGTGACTCGAAGGCGTCCAAAGATTAGTAGAAGTGTTGGTCGTTCGGCATATGGACAGTTGAGATATTACCATCACTGGTAGAACCTAAAAGAGGTTTAAACAGGAGCGGGAATGGTCTATGCCCAACTGTGGGTTAAGCAGACTTTGGATGATAATCATGAGTGGTCTAGACAACTAAGAGCCCGTATATTACTGCGTCAGATAACTTATTTCAATTGATATATTTGCAAGCAGCTTAACCTCTGTAAACAGCATTTTGTCTAAATACATTGTTTTGTAATTAATTTTTTTTTATACTTTTTTTTTACTATTTGTCTGATATTCTATTAGTTTTGTAACTGCTTCGACAATTGGAGTCTTAAATGGCTCGTCCTGATTTAATCTGCTGTCATATTTTAAATTGTAAGCTGTTTTAAGTGAAAATGAGCCCCAGGACCCTGGAACGCAAGGCAAAGAAGGAATATAGGATTTTAGTCAGTGGGTTTTAGGATGGAGAGGGAGAGGGAGACCAAAGAAAAGATGGATGGATTGTGTGAAGAGTGATATGAAAGAAAAGGAAGTTAATGATAGCATGACGAGTGACAGGGCAGAATGGAAGAAAAAAACATGTTGCGCCGACCCCAAATAACACGGGACAAGGGCAGGAAGATGATGAGTCAGTGGGTTTTAGTCAGTAAAAGTCTGCTCTGGGATGATTGCCCACCTAAAAAAGCCTCTCAAATATAATAAAATAAAATAATAACACGGTACCCCTTGGTTGTCAGGGTCAAAGATCTACAAATGAGAGCCGAGAGTCAGGACCTTTTTCCGAAGGTCGAACAAAATACTGTACAATATAAAATACTTCAATGTAGGCAAACAGACAATTTGAAGTCAATGCAGCTTGTTATTTTTCGTCCCACAAATGGCATGTTGCATGGGAGTTGATTTATTTTCATAATACCGAAAACCCAATAATGCACGAAGAGGAATTTGCACGATAACACGAGAACACGATATGGCTACTAATGCCACCATGAATCACTGTCATACGGCAACGACCCTCGTGCATTAATAAATCAATTCGCTAATCCTATTCCAATAGCTGTTTCTACGATTTTATATAAAATGCGTTTTTAAACTCATATTGCTATTTAATGTTAGATTTATCGGGTGTCGATTCTATAGTAATCATTCAGATCTATCCGATATCGCTTTGCTAACAGGCTCAACTTTTTTCTATGACATGTGAGTGTGAGTTATTGGTTTTATATGTCGCACTAGAGAAGAAAAAACAGTAATTTATGACTTATACATCTTCAGCGAAGTGTATATGCTTATAGATGTCGAAGTTAAGATATTACAAAAATGTTTAATTTTTTGAGAAGTTGAAAATTTGTTTGCTTTATGTTGGTAGACTCACGCTTGACCACTAGCACACCTGATGGAAAGCAACGATATGGTCGAAGATAGAGCGCGTTTGCCTAGAAGGAAACCTATTCACTCTGGCGAGTCTATCAGTATACCAATAATAATAAAAAAAACCCGGGTGAGTTTGAAAGTGAGAGTCGGACTCGCATACTGAGGGTTCCGTACAAACTTACCTATGTAAATAGTTCAATTCCCAAATGGAGTCTCGAAGATTTTTCCGAATCATAATTATTTTTCTTGTGATGTTACAAAAATTTACTTTTTTCAGATTTATTTCTATACCTGTACTATAAGATGTTGCTTTGTACTAAATTTCAGGATTATGAATCAACGGGAAGTACCCTAGAATTTTGATTCCTTTGCGGGTGTCGAAATATATGTTTTTTTGCGAAGTTTTTGAAGTTTGATTTTTTTCACAGCATCAAGGGACTGCAGATCTGAATTTTAATTTCAACTCGATACCTTTACACGGTCTCGAGATAAAGGGTCTTGACAGAAAGATATATAGATATATAGACAGACAGACCGACAGACGGTCAACAAAGTGATCTTATAAGGGTTCCGTTTTTCCTTTTGAGGTACGGAACCCTAAAAATCAGTTCACAAAAGGAGTCCCAAAATAAATTGCACTAAAATCTTACCCTCTTAATATGCATAGTCCTTCCTCTAATTAGCCATAAAACAGACTCGGTACAAGGCGGAGTGGACAGAGATCCCTGGTAGCAGGCGTACTCTTTGAACGGAGGATTGAAGTAGCTGAGAGGGCTCCCTTTAAGAGTTCCATTCCGACAGCCTTGCTTCTTTGCCGCGACCAGAATGTCGTCCAGACCTTGGTGTGTATGGTTTCCATACTGAAAGAGAAAGGTTTTTACGTGAATATAAAAATCAATTATGTTATCTTCGTGTTATCCGCGGGCCCTAACAGAATACCAGCGCTGCGTTATTTATCGTTTTAAATATCGCAGCATATGCTGAGTTAGGCGCCTTTTTGGCCTTGCACAGATCATACAGTTATTTTTTTATACTTAATTCTACTATATTTTAATTCCAATGTATTCTACTGTATTTTAATTTTACTACGTACGAATAAACGTTTTTTCATTCTTTCTTTCTTTCTATCTTATCTTTGTTGGAACTCTCGGAAGTCTTTTGCTGCTTCGTGGATATGACATGATGAAGTTTCCGTCAATTGATTAATTGATTAATATTAATATATGTATAAATATTTAAAAAAAAAATCCCACTAGTTTCATCGCGAGATATTGCAAGATATTGCTTAATTTTTAGGAAAAAAAAAGGTTTATAACTTTCAATAACAGCTAAATCGACCTTTTCTATTTGCAGGATTTACTAAAATTTAAACATTTTTTTTATTTTTGTCGAAACTAAGGAAATATCTCGCTATAGGTTCTTCATTTTTTTTTCGCGTTATTCAGTGCGGTGTATTTTTAGGAATTTTAAAAACAGTTAGTGCCTTCTAAGGTTTTTTATGGACTCCCCTCTTAAGAATACTCGGCAAATATAAAGCTAGATTCTGTTATCAGACTAAATAAACACTGAGGAAAACCACTGGCTGAATTAATGGACAAAGATTTACTGAGTTTGTAGTACGAGTATTTCCAATGAAGAGCAAAGATCCATACCTATTTTTAACCGATTTCAAAAAAAGGAGGTTTTATGTTCAGCTGAATGTATTTTTTTATGTAGGTTCACCGATTTCTCGGTCAATTTCAGACAGGTTATGCTTCCGAGTTGGTCCTATAGATATATTGTTATGATCTGATCATGAACTTCCGAAGATATGGAACAGAATTCCTCATAGGATCACGGCAGAACCGTCGTAACAAGTAAAATTGCTTTGTTTATACGCGTAGTCGATGACTAACTGAAAGAAGAGGGGGAATATACTGAACTGATCTGATGATGAAGCCTGAAGTTAGGCACCGGAACTCTGTAATAAATTAATGTAATCTAACCGTGTTTGGGATTATAATTGTCATGAGATGCACTTTGGCTATAAGATATTTAAGTTTAAGGCTACTTCTAGGAAAGCGTGCTGCATCGTCGACCACATCATCGCTTACCATCAGGTGAGATGGTGGTCAAACGCGAGCCTATCATAAGTTTGGTTGAGGGTTACTTTTTACCATAACTCAAAAGTGTAAAATAAAAAAACTTGTTACAAAAAAAAAAATACAACCGATTTCAATGTATAAAAAAACACTGAAAAGTGCAAAATAACTTTAATTTCGGAAGTCGGCGTTTGTATAAAAGTTCTCGTCTCTTCGTTATTTAACACCTACTTCCGAAATACATTGAAGTCGGTTGTATTTTTTTTTTTTCTAAAAGATTTTACATTAATTTTTTCAGATTTAACTAGGTACCTCATTGGCCTCATGATCAAGCGACTGCTGAGCGAGAGGTCTCGGGTTCGATTCCCCGGTTGGGCAAAAATTACTATAAATTTTCATTACAATTTACTATGTAAACTGAAATGATTATGAAAGTTGGTGGTGGCGAAAAACACATAAAGCCGTCAATTCAAGCAGAAGAATTAGATATACTATATATAAAGATTCTTCCGTACGTGTGTTTATCATCTAACACCTTCTAAACGGCTTGTCCAATTTGGGTGAAATTTTTAGTGTATATTTGAGTGAGTCCTTGGATGGTTTGAAAATAAAATTGTAGTCGGTAGGTGACGCAGCAATTGGGTTCTTTTTTCTGGCTAAAAGCCTGCTTTCAGACGGGAAGACATCTGTCGAGTCCGCGACTTATAGATATAAATATCGACTGGCCTGTTGGTCTGGTGATTAGTGGTCCTGACTGCTATACCGGAGGTCGTGGGTTCGATTTCCACCCAGGACAAATGTTTGTGTAGTGAGCACAATCATTTGTTCTGTGTCTAGGTGTAATTGATCTATAACATCTATGTATTTAGAAATATTTAAGTATGTTTATCAGTTGTCTAGTACTAATAACACAAGCTCTGCTTAGCTTGGGACTAGACAGCGTTGTGTGATAGTTGTGTGTGATTATGATGTTACAAGCCCTGTCTGAAATGCGTTACTCCCGCTCAGAAATGGTAACATATAATTCTAAATGTTTTCGATCTAAACCTAATTTAAATCATTGTTTAATTCATTCAAATCCAGCTTATCTCGCCACTGTGAACTGTCTAAGTGGTCTAACACAAAATCGTTGCGACTATCGCTCCCGCTTAGTTTTGTCTAAAATAACCATATTATACAAAGCTTATCCTGAAATGGAAAAGCCACAGACATTGGTCTGTTAAAATTTTGCGGGGTTAATAACCTATCGCGGTAACCGTCTGACGATATGTGGAGTTGTATTTTTTTTCATTTTGTTAGTACAATGATTTTCAATTTGCGGTGCTGCCAGAAGGGATAAAAGATAGATTCATAAAATGCTGTCCTTCGCAATCTTGCGTCGTTTTCTTCTAAATAATGTTTTAGTTACTAAGCCACTTACAAATTTATCCTGTGTTCTACGGCGAGCTTTGATTTTTTTTTTACTACTGAATGAGCTTTATCTTGATCAAAATGGAAAACGATTACCCAGATCGTTTTCCATCGTTATTTCCAAAACCAAGTTCTTAAAGAGTGTAGACCCTATTTTTTTTTTAATTGATATACTGTACAAATGTGGGATTGTAGTCGACTGCGATCGACGACTCGGACTCGATCCGGACAGACGACCGGACGGCGAGCTACCCATTGCTCGTCATCCGCAAGCCCACGCCTACAGCTGCTGGAAATCAATTTCTCCCACCGCCTGAGTACCAGGTGGAAAATCCCCTACTTTTGAGTAAATGAGTCAGGCTAAATAAGTGTCACTGAAAATGATTATCTTTGACAAAACTCTTAAAGTTACTAATTATCAATTTTTGTTTGAAAAGACACTGACGGCAAAAAATTTTTTACACCCGCTCACTTCCAAGAAAAATACCGTGTAATCTTTTTCAAACTTTTTATCTAGTTAAAAAGTTAACAACTTAAACTTTTGTAGGACATCTGTCAAGACTTCAGAATTAAAATACATATCTGAAAGAAAGAAAACTGTTTATTCACGCGAAATGACGCAATCTTAAAACTAGCTATCAAACAATCAATTGATAGGGAAGATATGCGCCACATCCGCAAACTAAACTAGCTTTTGCCCGCGGCTTCATGTTAAGGTACATTAATGAAATATAATAGTAAAAATGTTTGTTTGTTGAAGGTAATGTATGAACGTACTGTTTGATATTCTTAATCCATTGCTTCTTAGCATAGGCTATGCTATCGTAGTGTGATCAGCCCTATAATGTTCCTACTGCTGGGACTCAGGCCTCCTCTCTAGGAGAGGGAATGGGCCATAATCCACCACGTGGGCTCAGTGCGGATTGGTAGATGCCATATCTGTTCGTTTTTTTTTCTAGGATACACCGGTTACTCACTATGTTTTTCTTCACCGTTTTGAGAGCAGTGGTGATAAAATAAATAACTCAAAGTAACGCGCTTGCTTGGGTCTGAACCCGCGACCTACAAATCGTTACCGCTAGGGCAATAAAATTATCGGTGCTTTTACGTAAATAATGCAATTAATGTTGATGCATGGCCTTGATAGTGACATTGTGTTCACTAACACTAACTTTTTTTTTAATTGCCTTTTGTGTTTCAGATCAGCGACGACCATTATACACAACCCTGCAGCCAGTTACCCGTCAATATTGAAAAAGATAATCTATATATATAAAAGGGGAAACTGACTGACTGACATATCAATGAACAGCCGAAACTACTGGGATAAGGAGCGTGAAATTTTGCACAAGGTTTCCTTTTATGACGTAGGCGAGCACTAAGAAAGGATTTTCCAAAATTTACTCCCTAACGGAATGAAGCGGGGGTCCAAAGTTTGTATGGAGAAACCTACGTTTACGCGAGTGAAGCCGCGGGCAGAAGCTAGTTAAATATAATAAGTTAACTTATAGCTGAGTGCCAAAAGCTCTTATCCCGAAATAAACAGTTACTATGGCGCAGGGGAAAGCCGCAAAAAAATCAACTTAAAAATAATAGATTAATCTAATGAAAGTCAGAGAAACGGAGGAAGAAATGACATTTCATTTAGATAAACAATGATTGACACAAGGTCTGGTATACTCTCTATAAGAAAAACACTTTATAAACAATTTACTTATTTGTCCAAACTTTTTAAGTACTTTATCCTTTTTACAAGATTGACAGCTACTGTCTGAGGTTAAACCCGTTTGTAACTGGCGTACACTTTCGCCCTTGGGGAGCGTCGGGGATCGCGGGCTTGCAGACGACGACCATTGGGTAGCTCGCCGTTTGCTCGTCCGCCGACAAAGGGCCGAGCCCAAATCGTCGACGGCGCGTAGTGTTCCACGCGCGCCTCAAAGAGGACCGATGCCTGCTAGGGCCATTGGGAAAGAGTGTGACTAACTTGGACTTCAGACCTCTCACAGTCTCCTCAGGGATGTGCCCTAACAGGCGTTGTACAGAGGGGGTTCCGGTGTGGTCTTTCAAGAGGTCACGGAGTCCTCTTCCGGTGATCACCGGGGTGGTTTTAGTGAGATAAAAATCCTACACTCCCTGGTCTTTCCCCACAATTCCAGGCGCCTTTTGAAGGTTTCCCCCCGAAAACAAAAAAAGGGCCATTGGAAAAAGTATGAAAGGGAACTCGTGGTCGTAGAACGCAATAATTGCCTTTTGCGTTCTACGACTGAACATAGTTTTAGTTAGTAAAAGTCTGACACGACCTCTTGCTCCACCATAGAGCGAGAGAAGTCATTAGATGATTTTGCACTTAAAAGAAAACTCAGTAAGGTTCAGTTAAGAGCTGAACTGGACCTAATTGGTGCAGCCGTGAGACACACATTGTTTCAGTGTTCTTTTTTAATCTTAAGTTTCTAAATGTTGTTTCTACAGTGTGTGCGTCTATGTGTGTCTAATAAAATATCTTATTTTCTTTTCTCGCTTTTAAATCGAAAACCTCTTCCCTTATTGAAG
The DNA here is from genome assembly GCA_961205895.1 of Mythimna pallens. Classification (NCBI taxonomy): domain Eukaryota; kingdom Metazoa; phylum Arthropoda; class Insecta; order Lepidoptera; family Noctuidae; genus Mythimna; species Mythimna pallens. Next base: position 21,240,163 of record OY540828.1, on the reverse strand, counting down.
TCGGTTGAAAACATAAGTAAAAACCGCTATCGCATATTGCGTGGCAACTGTCTGCGGTAGCCTTGATTCATATTATTTTCTTACCTAACAACAGATTTAGGCACTTTTTTTATTAAACCTCCTTTAAGCCGTTAGCAACAGATCCAAGTAACACTCTCCATTTTCTATACGATATGAATTTCCACAAAAAATCTTTCTGAAAATATTTTCAGGCACGTAGGCTATTAAATATTTACATGAAGCACTCATACATGTCAACAAGTAGGTTTTAAAGACGTTCCTTTTAAAAGGGTATTCGAGAAAACTGTAAAGTATTTTCTTTTTCTAACTATTTCTTTTGAGGGCAAGCGCTTCGGTGGGTACCTACACCTGTAGAAATTCCATTTCATATTTGTCATTTCATAAACAATACATTAAGTATTGGTTAACAAATCATCAGTGAAGACATAGTGCACTTTAATAAGGAAAAAGGGGTTGTAAATTCTTTGGAAAAAAATCTTTGTCTTTTTAGAAATCACTGGTGAATTGTGGCTTTTTTAAGGTGAGAAATCATCCAATGACTTCTCGCGCTCTAAGTTGGGGCAAATAAGCGATTTGCGCGAGGATATTCAACGCCGGGACGAAACTCCTATGGCGGACAGAGTTCCGGTGAGATCTCATAGCGACATGGCAACAATCGCAATCCAGCGCTGGGCACACCACAATTGCGGCGGTAAGTCTCCTCTTTGAGGAGTAGTTGGAGAGGCACCACGGCGTCCTCATCTTTCTGTATCATGACTGCGTTCACAAACATGTGTAAACTCACATACACACGCCTTATCCACATGTCTACATTTTCTATAAGTATATCTCGATTAGTCGTGATTCCGGTAGTCTCGTTTTCAACCATATTTCTTCTTTTCATAGTCCATTCATCTTTGTTTTGTTCACCCATATTCATACAGAAAACTGTCTTCAGAAAACTTTTCTTATTCCTCCGAATCACATCTATATTTATATGAAAGGAGAAACTGACTAATGCAGTAAGTATGGTGGTATGGCGTCGATGCCGATATTATTTGCTTACAATTAGGATAGCTAATTTCTTAAAAACTAGCTAAGTTCTTTTAAAAAAAATTTGAGTGCTTAAAATATGATTATATTTTCATTTTCAAATTGGGGTGTAAAAGATATCAGAGATGGCGCTAGTGGTTTAGAGTGCCGTGTGTCACGTTACTGGCCACGACACTCAGACGCAACACTGAGTGCTCGTGGGATGTAAGTTGGCGACAGAGGCGCGGTATTGCCGGAGCCTCTGTCGAACGCACATGTCTGCGCTACGCGTTCAGTGGAGTTTCTTACTTGTGTTGCCAATTTCATAGTAATAATTATTGTGTAGCGATTTATCTATGGTGACTATTTTATGAGAACTAAAAGTAAGACTCCTCCTAAACGGCTTGAAAGATTCAGATGTAACTTTGTGTGCATATTTGAGTGAGTCTCTGGATGGTTCAAAAATACAATTGGACGCACTACCTAATGCAGTGCTGCAATTGGGCAAAAATGCTGGCTTTTAGGCAAAACAACATCTGCCGGGATAGTTACTTTTTGTATATTTATTGGTAAACTGGATAGATAACAAACATTTGTTTCATGCATATTCCCTAATCCATTCGCTTAACAGCGCACATCCTTCTTATTATTCTGATCTGAGCGTGGAGACTTGGGATTATTTATGTACATACATTACTGTTTCTATGGCTGCCCATGCCCATGATCCTACAGCGAGAGCCACAAGGGAACTAGAATTTACTAATAATATGAAGAGCTCTTTTGGATTTTATTATTTATGGCATCATAGATGTCGCTACAAACGCTAACTTTGTTAAAATTCTTAGAAAATATTTATCTACTAGCTTCTGTTAGCGGCTTTGCCTGCGTAAAAGTAAAAGGTTTTTTCCATACAAACTTTGGACCCCCGTTTCATCCCTTTAGGGGTTGAATTATGTAAAACTTCTATTAGTGCTCTTTAAAAAAAAACAATTTTATGCGAAATTTCACGCTCCTAGTCTCAGTAGTTTCAGCTATGCGTTGATATGTCAGTCATTCAGTTTTTCTTATATATATGTACATAGAATTATAATATTTATTATTTATTCACATACTGAGTGTCCGAGGGATGTGGATAAAGCGAGCGGACTAATTTACTCTCTCACTGGCACCCACTGATGAGTACAGCCATAAGCTCTCACCTTTAAAGTATTTTGGCTGAATGTTTGGATCATCAAAACCGTCAGAAATTACAGAAGAAAACATAATAAAAAATTCAACCTTTATAGTATAATAAAAGTATAATTGCATTTTATTGAAGTTTAAGTTTGTTTGGCGAGGGGTAGTACCACTACATTAAGTGTCTAGCAATAGAGATGACCGTGATTACTAATACCATTCAGAATAACATTTAAAAAATCGAGTTATAATACACCACTAATTTTTAATTAGTACAAATACTTAAAGGGCTTATTGGAAAAGGTCTTTTTATTATTTATGTAAAGTCTCAATAAATAATATTCATACACAGCAAAGTTATTTGCGTTTGTTTATATCCCAAAATGTTACTCAGTTTATGGAAATATTGTAAAGGAAATATTATGAATGAATAAATGGAGATCAAAATGGAAAAACTCTGCGCGTTGTATTTTCTACTAGCAATTGTTATGAATAATTGATTCAATTAAGAGTTTTTTTTTATTATTCTTGATGGGTTTGCTCCAATGAAAAAATAGTGGTTCATAATTAAACGAATTTAGGTTGCCAAATTACACACCTTTGTTACCTGTTACATGCCAAAGAAACCACAACTAAAACTTCGTAGTAGGGCATCGTTCCTATCTGTGTTGGGAACATGCTTTGACAAACTATCAGCTTTTATAAAATAATGAAAGTTTGGCAGCCACAAGCTCTCAGGCCATTATATTATAACCTCTCCATATGCTTTATTTACGTTTATACGTAATAATTAGAGAGTAAATAACCTTGTCATAATATGGATATAGATACGCTATCTATATTTTAACACATACCTATGTTATTTTATAATTATTATGAATTGTGATTATTCTTCTTTCAGATAAAAAATAATTATCATTTCTTAGAATCCACGCTACTGATCTACCTAAATTGTTATTAATTCATTAAAAATTAGTAGATTGTAAATGTGTTTGAAATTAAAGAAAATACAACCGTTGGACGGTTATATCTTTTAAATAATTATATTCATCAAAACGTATATTTTTCAGAAAACTTAACTACAAAACACTTTTCAAGGCTGTTATGTATGACACTCCAGGAATGTTATATAGAATTACCGTTGCCCAGGAACGCAAAAGGCAACTGAAGGAACACAGGTGAGTTTTATTCAGAAAAAGTCTGTCAAGCCCTCTCGTTCCAACCAGAACTTTTGGCTGACTTATTAGTCTAGTGGTTAGTGGCTCTGATTGTTTTGTCGGAGGTCGTGAGGGTTCAATTGCCACCTAAGAGGAATGGTTGTGTGATGAGCACGATCATTTGTTCTGTGTCTGGGTGTAATATTTATCTAAAAGATGTATGTATTTAGAAATATATAAGTATGATTATCAGTTGTCTAGTTCTCATAACACTAGCTCTGCTTAGTTTGAGACTAGATAGAGTTGTGTGAAAGTTGTGAAATATTATGATTATTTATTATTAGAGCGGGAATTAGAATTATTTGATGATCCCACCTTAAAAAAAATATGAGTTGCTGACGTTTCTGATACACAGTGTTTAGTACAGTCAGATAAAAAGTTTTACAATATTGGAAAAAAGCTTTACCAAAGCTTTTTTAAGGAAGACTTCGGGTAGCAAATTTATTTTTTTATTTTATTTATCTGACTGTATTAAACAGTTTCGATAAATTTGGTGGTGTCCAAATCGTCAGAGAATTTATATTTAAAATTAATGTGTCGATTCGGACACGGTGTCCGAATATACAATATATTCCAAATCTAACTAAGACGAAAGAAAAAATTACAACTAAGATAATCTCTCAACTCATACAATAATACTATTCTACTGGACACGCTTTGTTTAAACATTATTGAAACTTGACATTAACAATGCTTTGAGTTTGGTTAATCACAAGATATTGCTTTTAACATTATATCTGACACTTGACATTAGATTTATTTGCAGACATATGTTTAATGATTTGACTCAATATTTTACATTATTTTTATTCTATTTTAATATTATTTTAAAATGATGTGATATTCAACACAATGTTTATTGTTATGAATAAATGAATGAAATCGCAAGAATTTACAATCTATTATTTCTTGATTTAACAACCAATTTCAAGTAAATCTAATTATTACTTACTAACTGTTTCATCTGAAACAGTAGCTTATTTCATTAGATTCTTGTTCCAACCTTATTTTGTGATTAATGTTCGTTTGTCGTAAGTAGTCTATACTATTAAGATTTATAAATGATAATATAATATTTAAAAATGTAATATAATATATAAATAATAATGATAAGTGATATTATTCAAGGCTTGTATTAAATTGGGTACTAGCAGAAAAATAACGTAGAGACAGTTGTTATGTAGGTACCGTTAAAAAAAAATTAAAAAACTTTTTTTTAAATATAATCTAGTGCTTGACTGCGTTCCTACCAGATGGTAAGCAGTGATGCTTAACTGAATCGATAATGTTTAATAGCACTAGTTTATTAAGAGCCTATTCACTCTAGTTTTGAAGACACCTAAATTATAATCAGACGGGAATACCAGCACCAGCATCAGCACATAACCAAGGCTTTCACCTAGAGCCATGTATTAACTTCTGAAAGGGAAACCTTTAACCCAAAACGCAAAGGGCAAAGAAGAAACAGTGTGGTTTTCGGTGTTCCGCAGGGATCGGTACTAGGACCGCCCTTGTGGAACATCGGATACGACTACGTGCTGCGCGGCGGCATCACTGACGGGGTCAGCGTGGTCTGTTACGCAGACGACACGCTGGTCCTGGCACAGGGAGAGTCGTATCAGGCGGCGGTCGAATTAGCGACACGCGGGGTGCGATAGTCGTTGATAGGATCTAGCAGTTGGGACTCGAGGTGGCGCTGCACAAGTCCGAGGCCATGTGTTTTCACGGCCCCGGAGCGCACCGCCCCGGCGCTCCCAACTAACGGTAGGAGGAGTTCACATCGGCGTCGGGTCGACGATGAAGTACCTGGGACTCGTCCTCGACAGCCAGTGGAATTTAAAGGAGCACTTCCGACGTCTGGCTCCCAAACTGAATCGGAACGGGGCTGCCCTCAAGCGGCTCCTGCCCAACCTCGGGGGTCCAGACGCCTCCTGCCGGAGGCTCTACGCAGGCATCGTCCAGTCCATGGCCCTTTCCAAGTCACGGCATGGCGGAAAGAGTTCCGGCGGGATCTCATGGCGGAATGGCGACAGCGACTGTCGCAACCCAGTGCTGGGCACGCCGTAATTATGGCGGTAAGTCTCCTCTTTGAGGAGTGGCTGGAAAGGCAACACGGCGTCATTACCTTCCGCATGACACAGGTCCTCACCGGACACGGTAAGTTCGGGAAGTTCCTGCACCGGATTCGTGCGGAAGCGACGCCCGGGTGTCGCCACTGTGTGGACCGCCTGGAGGACACGGTGGAGCATACGGTGGAGGTGTGCCCCGCTTGGGCAGAGCAACGCCGTGTCCTCGTGGGGGCAATCGGCGGCGGCGATCTCTCGCGCCGGGCCTTGGTACAGGTCATGGTCCGGAGCGAGGAGGAGTGGCAGGCGGTCGCCTCCTTCTGCGAAGCAGTAATGCTTGCAAAGGAGGCGGCCGATCGCGTGAGGCAGGGTTCCCGCCGGGATTCCGATCCCGATTTCCGGCCACCGTAGGCGCGGGCTTGCGGACGGCGAGCAATGGGTGGCTTGCCGTCCGACCGTCCGGTAACCGTCCGGACCAAGCCCAAGTTGTCAACGGCGCGTGCTGTTCCACGCGCGCCTCAAGGAGATGTCAGCAACTGTAGGGGCCCAGCAGGGTCGAAGCCTACTGGGGCCAAGGGTCTGATTCTGAAAGGAAGACTCGGCCCTGGTACGAAAGGTAACGAAGGAACAGGAGTGGGTTTTTAGTCAGTAAAAGTCTGACACTATCTCCCGCCCCGCCCAAGAGCGGGGGATGTCATAAGATGATTTTCCCACCGGAAAAAAAAAGTCAGTAATAGTCTGACATACCCTTCTGCTCCCCCCTACGGCGCGAGAAGATATTAGATGATTACACAGCTTAAAAAAAATGTGAAAATACGCCAGTCGAGCCCAATGCAGCTTGGTTAATGACACATGTTATAAATTTTTTGTTCGAAAACATGCAAGTTTCTTCATTGTATTTTCACCCATTAAAACAGTCGTGATAAAAAAAAAAAAAAATACTTACACTAAACATGTTAGCGATGGCTAAGATCGCCTGTTGATCACTAGAAGCTTGTAATGCTTCCTGCATATCCTTGTACTCAGCTGACACATAGTAGACCTGGGTTTCTAACGGGAAGTACAAGGTTCCCACTGTATGTTCTGCTGGCAGATGAATCACCATGGAATGGAAGAGGTACCGACGACTGTGGGCTGCGCCACCATAGATTAGTGGACGGTTCTCGTTCTTCCATTCACCGAAGAGGATCACTGGAATGAAAAAAAAAAACTATTAAGCCCTTTGTGAAATTATCTTGTGAATGAGAAACTGAATCTTGAAAGAGACAACGTTACACGACTGAATCAGTCAGATTAATTTACTGAATATGAGACTGAGTCTGAACAAATTAAATACATTTATATACACAGCGTAATTTTTTTTCATGGAAAAATAGAAGAACTACTTTATGCTATTTTATTGTTCTGTACCTCATAGGATCACTTCGTTGTCCGTCTGTCTGTCATAACACTTTATCTCGGGAACGCGTGGAGGGATCGAATTGAAATCATTAGTCAAGTCTGCTGCCCCTTGAAAAAATCAAACTTCTAAATTAACGAAATAAAGATACAGCCATTTATATCGGTAATAACGTATATTTGGACAGCCTCAAGGGAATCAAAATTCTTAGTGTACCTCCTGTTGATCCAGAATCCAGAAATTTGATATAGAGCAAGATTTTATAGCACATGTATACCTATATACAAATCTAAAAACAGTAAATTTGTTGTTACGTCACACTAAAAAGTTTGTGATTCGGAAAAATCTTCCGAGACTCCATTCGGGAATTGAGCTATTTATTTACATTGGTAAGTTTGTACGGAACCCTCAGTGCGCGAGTTCGACTCGCACTTGCCCAGTTTTTATTATGGATCAGCACGCATTTGATCTCTACCTCACCTGATGCCTGATGGTAAGCGATGATGTGGCCGACGATAGAACACGCTTACTTAGATGTAACCTATTCACTCTTGACTTAAATAATTTTCCAGGGTGAACAAAAATCATCTGCCAGTACAAGCAGTCTGTACAGTGATCATCATCAACATTCATAGCCACTGCTAAGTCAAGGTTTCTCTTTTTTTAAGCCGATCCTCAAACTCTTATAAAGAAATCTAGAAGCAGATAACGTTGCAGTCATTTATTTATTTATTTTTTATTGTACACCATGACACGTTACAAAAATATGTGGATAACAGAGTTCATGTACACAAGCGAGCTTAACTCAAAATTTAGTTTTCTTCCAGCAAACCATTGAGTGATGATTGAGAGAGATCACAGTAGAGGGTAAGATCCAGTGCACAATTTTAAAATTACAAATAATATGAATAAAATAATACATAAAAATACTTAAAGACGGATGAAATAAGATAGCACGTAGCGGAGATGAGAATGTTAAGATGGATGTGTGGTGTGACGAGAATGGATAAAGTGAGAAATGAGTATATTAGGGGAAGTTTGAAAGTGGCGCCAGCGAATGAAAAATTGAAAGGGAATCGTTTGTCTTGGTATGGTCATGTGAAGAGGAGGGATGAAGCGGATGTTACTAAAAGAGTTATGAGTTTACATGTGGACGGATGGAGAGGGAGACCAAAGAAAAGATGGATGGATTGTGTGAAGAGTGATATGAAAGAAAAGGAAGTTAATGATAGCATGACGAGTGACAGGGCAGAATGGAAGAAAAAAACATGTTGCACCACCCCAAATAACACGGGATAAGGTCAGGAAGATGATGATGAATACATAAACATACTTACATATATAAATACATACTTATATAATATATATATATACATATATGTACTATGTCATTGTGAAAGGAATACTCTTTAATTTCAATTTTTAATTTTAGTGTCATCGTGGATTTATCTTATTTTTTTATTAGGCCCCACCGTAGGAATTATTTCTGTGTCGTGGATGCGTTCACAAACATGTCAACTGACATACAAAAGATACCCAGCCCCGGAACACCTATCTGTAGACCATACAAAATTTGTTCCGTATGGGAATCACACGTCCGTACCGTCACATCCACGTACCGGAAGACGTGGCGTTGGAAGGCCTCCTACAAGGTGGATCGATGACCTGGTTTACCAGGGGAAGTTGTGGGAATCCGATGGAAGCGAGACGCACGGGACCGTTCATCGTGGCGACACTTGGGGGAGGACTATGTCCAACAGTGGATGTCTTTCGGCTGAAATTATGATGATGATGATGATAATGGGAATTGAACCCGCAACCCATAGCGCAGCAACCAATCGCTCAATCACTGCTTCAACCATGCCGTTGATTGAAACCCACGTTGACGATAATGCCGTCTGCTCATCTTGTCTCCTCCGGATACCGGTTCCTCCGACATAGTTCCTGCCTATCTGCTATGCCTGGTTGAAAAAGAATCCATCGTTTGAAAATATTTCCGCAATCAAATGGGTACCCGACTTGGGATGCGAGAATGTTCAAAAAGGCTGCGAAAAAGTTAAAAAAAAATTACCGTGACCCTCAAACGCAAATGTCAACTGATGGAACACAGGTGGGTTTACGGCCTGTTCACGACTTCGGTCTTAGCGGCAAGCGGGGCATCGGTACGCGGGCGCGGTATTAGTCTCGTGGCGTGCTTCAAACTTTTTCAGACTTTTGATCTTACCGCTCGCCGCCCCGCACTTAGCTACCGCTCACAGCTATTTGAAAAGTATTTGATAATTTCCTACTTAAAAAAAATGGGTGCACATTTCGAGTGCCTAAACATCATAAGAATGACGTAAGAACCCGAAATATCCCATTTTAGCAACGATTTCTCACAAATGAAAATATGGAAATTCGAGTTTCCGTTCCGGAAATAAGATATGATGCCAGTTTCCGTTGAGGAAATATAAAAGGTGTAAATCCGTTTATGCAAACAACTTTAACTTTGCAAACATGTATTTCGAATAATTATCTTGGTAAGGACATGGTCGTTTAAAGTTTCAGAACCCTGGCGACCTCGCGGCGACGTCGTTAAAGGTTGGCTTATAGATGTTTACGGGTCATTGGCTGGTGAAGACACACAGGGAAGAGCGGAAATATGTGAAACTTTTGCCCTATAGTTGAAAAATATTGATTGAATTATATGTTTCGACTATTATAAGCCTACTGAGGAGAAGTCTATCTTCCCATCGGCAGGAAGCGTAAATAAGGCGGCATTCATAGCTATTTTTACTATCAGAACACTATGGAAACTCCAAAATCAAATCTTTCTTTTAAGAGTGTCATATTTCCCTCATACTATAGTATTTTTCTGCTGGTAGACCACATACGAGATGGGCAGATTAAATAATAAAAATATCTGGGCCCTGCTGGATGCAAATAGTCCAGGATAGAGATAAATGGAATTCTTTAGAGGAGGCCTTCACCCTCCCTTGAGGAGGGGTTCTTGCACATGAATAGGGCTCAATTTTGATATAAACAACAATACTGTAAATAACATTAACAAATTTTTTTTTTCTACTTTTTAATAATTTGTAATGCAAGAAATAAAAGGATTTTTTATTTATTTATTTATAGTATTTTTCTAGAACTTTCTTTTCAGTTTCTCATTTCAAAATCATCAGAAAATTATGCAGTGGAGTGAATAAATCTTTATGAGTTCTTTAAATATTTACTATATTATATATATTACTATTATTTATTTATTTACCCTATCACGCGCTTTTGTCCATTGACTTTTCGTTGAATTTCTCAGAATCTCGATGAACAATAAGGAAAAGCTTTATTCGTTTAATTTTTAGGGTTCCGTTTTATGAAAAGGAACCCTTATAGTTACGCCATATCCATCCGTCTGCAGTTTAGGAGACTGTATGTATGTACTAGAAAACCGCAAATTACCCCAACAAAGTGACAAAAATTTTTTTTATCGAATTTTTTTAAGATACTGTGGGTATGGTTTTTTATTGTGTAACCCGTCATATGGGATAAAAAATTATAACATACCAAACCCCGGTTTTAGTATACGTGGCTGGAAATGCAAAACCTAAAATTGAATATTTCAACCTGTGTTCTTATTTATTGGTGGAGGTGAGCACTGTAAAAAAATATAAGGATACTACTGTTGGGGCATGTACATGATCTATATATGGGCATAGACCATATATATGACCCAAAAGTGACCCCATGCATATTATTTAAGGATTTTAACAAAGACTATCCCCGTAACAACAATACTGCAGCATTAAAATTTGTACGTAACGCTCGCTTGCCTCTTCTCTAAAAAGGTAATTTTCAAACGTTATTGGCCAATAAACCGTTAATTTATCTCAATTTGTATGTTTGCCAAGTTCAGTTGTCCAGACTACGTAACCCAGTACGGCTCGTGGCCCGATACGCACTTGGCCGGTTAGGGAAATATCATTGGTGTATTTAAAGGGTCTTGAACTTTGACCTCAACGTTTCAATAGAGCATTGCAAAAGATTCTGAAGAATTTTTACTTTTGAAAAAATTATAATAAACTAGTAAACGGAAAACAATTTAAAAAAAAAACGTTGCAATATCATGTCAACGATATAAATGTCAAAACTTGTAATGAAATTAGACGTGCTTTTGATAGTTAACGACAGTCTGGCCGCCCCAGCTTCGTATGGGTATTAGAAACCTTGATTCTCAGCTTTTCTCACGATGATATTATTAGGCATATATTTTATATCAAACCATCGATGTCAATCATTGTGCATATTGGTTAAAGTTGCATGAATATCCGTTGCATTGTTCTTTAAGTAACTTAAACTTACTACTTACTTGTTATCGCGTTCAGACAGACGCGATGAGGGAATTTCTTTTATAATATCTACCTAGGTATTACCATTTACATCCTTCTTTTCCTTTAAAATTTTTTTAATTCTAAGCGTTAGCTCAATCACTTTTTTTTTGCATTTCTTAACAATAATTTCAGCTGAACAACATCCGCTTCTGTACATAGGCCTCCCTGTTCGTTATTTCTCTCGTCTAGCAGACCCCGCGTGCTTATAAAACTCTCATCTATTATTTACTTAATCATCATCATCTTCCTGCCCTTGTCCCGTGTTATTTGGGGTCGGCGCAACACATTTTTTTCTTCCATTCTGCCCTGTCACTCGTCATGCTATCACTAACTTCCTTTTCTTTCATATCACTCTTCACACAGTCCATTCATCTTTTCTTTTCTTTCCCTTTCCCTCTCCCTCTCTATCCATCCACATGTAAACTCATAACTCTTTTAATAACATGCGTTTCATCCCTGCTCTTCACATGACCATACCAAGACAAACGATTTCCTTTCAACTTTTCAGCAGTCACTGGCACCACTTTCAAACTTCCCTTAATATACTCATATACTTAATAATAAAATGGAATATGATTCCATTTTTATTTCATCTTAAATAAACTTATCAAAATTTTAAACAAAAGTCCACATCTTTATCAAACATCGAAGCCGAGTTACTAGCCTATCTGTTTTCTATCGTATACATTTTACATCGAAAATGCACTTTTAAATTCCGTCAAGCCCGTTCCATCATCGGACCACTAGAAATACGGCATTGCGCCAGCAGTATATGGTGGAAACCCCTCGTATGAGGGACGTTTTAGGAACACAATATTATGCGTACAGATTATAAATGAAATTTTCCAGCTGAGTCTGTGTTCCCTGATAGCTTCAACCGTTTAAAATCCACATTAATTTCTACAAATCCGTTTCTTATAAGTTTAAAATTTATTAAGAGAGGTTTCTTACTAATTTGCAAATAACAACTATGTCTATGTTACTCAAATAAAACCACATCTTGTTCGTTATATTAAAGTGTACAAACACTAAGTTTTGCAATGTTGAGTCTTGGAGTTAAATAATAACTAGGCTGGGAGCTCGAGATGGGATAAGGCACACCATTATGTTGTAAAGTCACTTAAACGTGACTTGGGGTAGGAATACGTTGTTATGATAGTGGGCTAAATAGATGACTTGCCAAGCTCAAACACAAAAGATAACTTAGTGTTTAAGAATGGTAATACCACTACCTACACTTGAAACTAGAAAGCACCAGAAACAGGGATCACAATCCACCCAAGGCCAGTGCCTTGGGTGCCCACCGTTCGAAAGCCAGTGCTTTCGGACGGTGGGCAACGGGTAGCTCATTGTCCACCCATTTGAAAAACGAGCCAAGCTTGGATAAATAGGTACAGAACTAACTTTGTCTTCCATCGATCATTAAGGTCATAGACTTCGCTGGTACGTCATGATTCTGGAACAGTAGTGGCCTGGCGCCTCTTGGCTTAATCAGACCATCAACAGGCAAGTTTACAGGAGACTGAGACTTCCCGCCACAGTCGGGGAACTTTTTTGCCCAATCTGCTTGACCTGGAGACCAAAAAAAAAGCGTAAATTTCACATGTATTTTAAGAACAATAATAGTTTATGCCTACCAGGGTTGCGGGATTGCTTGAAAGAGAATAAACACAGTTGAGTTTTAGTCTGTAAAAGTCTAACACACCCTTTCGCTCGACACAGAGCGGGAGAAGTTATTCGATGATTTTCAATCAAAACCCGCACATAGAATCGGAAAAATGAGGACAGCGAAATCTGTTAAACCACTAGTGCTTTTTTATGGATAATGGAACCCTAAAAAAACACTAGCGGCTTAACGCGGAATCTAAATTCATAGAGCACTTCCATATTTCAGAATTCTGAAATTTGGCATGAAGCTAGGTCTTGCACAGGTAGAGGAATAAATCTAAAAAGAGTAAATTTGTAGTTAGGTCACAAAAAAGTTTTTTTTTGTGACCTAACTACAAAGATTCGGAAAAATCTAGACTCCATTTGGGAATTGAATTATTCACATAGCTAAGTTTGTATAGAACCCTTAATACGCGAGTCCAACTCGCAATTGCCCAGTTTTTTTTTAATTGGTATAAACTCGTGCTTAACTGTTTTCCCACCTCATGGTAAGCAGTGATGCAATCGTTGATGGTGAAGTGCACTAGTTTATTAGGCCTATTCACTCTAGCCTTGAAGACACCTAAATTATAATCAGACGGGAAGATCACTGCAGGCAAATTCCTCCAGTCCATCAATGTACGTGGTATAAACGACGAGGGGAAACGTTTTCGTCCTGATTGCTCACAATGGACGAAATGAGAATTTCACATTGGGTATATATTTTAATTCGCTGTTTGCCGTTGGGTATATTTTAAATAGAATAGTAGTGGACCAGTGGTACGAGTTGTTGGTTCAAGCGCAGCCTCCTGGCTGTAATGCACCTGCATTACTTTGTGTTATTTATTTCATAACCACTGCTCTCAAGACGGTGAAGGAAAACATCATGAGGAAACCGTCATGTCCTAGAACTTAAAATTCAAAACCCCGTGACACTCACTAACAGGCACTGGACTCGTGTGGTCAATTACAGTCCCTCCTAGAGAGGAGGCATGGATCCCAGCAGTGGAAATATTATAAGGCTAATTTATTATCTCGCTCGTGCTTGTCCTAGAATCAACTGTATCAGAGAAACTTAAATATTATGAGAAGAACCAAGGTAAAAACTGTGTTAACAGCTGAAGCCATTTTCATTATATACACATAATAACTAAAACACTGAACTAATGACAATATCTACTTTTTCTATTCAATAAATATTCCCACTAATATCTTATTTTAAAAGCAACTACAGAATTCTGGATATTTCTCGAAAGACACATTCATTATACCGAGTTCATTGAAAAAGAAAGCAAAACACAAAGCAATTTGGTTTATTTTCATTCAGGTATTCCAAGTTATTAGAATCTGAAATAATCGAAAATGAACTGAAACGTTTGACTTGAAGTAAATGACGAAAGTGGCTAAAGCTAAGCGTCCATTGCGTGAATCGGAGCGTACGGAGCGAAAGGATTCGTTGCTTTGTATTGATTTGTATGGTACAGTGTGCACTGGATCGGCATTACTGCGCCAGAGATCGCTATTTCTGCCGAGGACGTCATCCGCAGTAAACGTGCCATACGGACCCTGATCGCTTCTAGTTCTGAGGTGTTTGGTGAATATACTTATATATCCAAAAAAAAACTTTTTTCATCTTCTAATAAATCATAATTTTTAAATAATATGAAATTCTCCGAAAATAACTTTTTTTTTAACTTTATTTAATGAACCCACATCTTTAATTTCCTTTTGGGTTTTCTTCTCCTCTACTGATAATAAATAAATAATGATTACAATATCTTCGTCACTATCCTCCATAATGTGAATACACGTGCACAGGCAAACTTGATTGCTTAGAAAATACTGAAATAGTCGATGCAAAATCCGAATGGAACTGCAATGAGTAGACGCACCTTACCGGCATTTTATAAATACCGACGCCTCGTACATTCCGTACGCTCCAACTCCGACGCAGTAGACGCTTAGCTTAAGGGTTCGTTTCCACTGAAATGGAGCTAGGCAAAGTGGAGGGGAGCCTGGAGCATAGGTAGGTAGTCAGCCTTTTGGTATTTTACAGGATGCATTTTGGAGAATGTACCGCCAGCACCTTTCTACCATCGGGCAACCCGACGTATGGTGAGTGTCAACCCTTACCTTGCTAACAACTCTACGGTCCGGACTAAGCGTTTCGCTTTGTCGTTTATACCGCGTACATCGAAGGATTGGATCGATTTGCCTGCAGCGGCTTTCCCGTCCGATTACAATTTAGGTGTGTTATAGTCTCTTAATAAACTAGTGCAATTCATCATCAACGATTGCATCATTGCTTACTATCAGGTGGAATCGCAGTCAAGCACTAGTTTATATAATTTAAAAAAAAGAAGATCACTTAAAAGTATCACGTATTTCCATTGAAGCGGAGCGGGACGGAGTGAAGTTGTGCTACCCTTCGTGCTCTCCACTCGACTCTCATTTTGTCCGGCTCAGGGCCGTATGTTCATTTGTTGTATTTGGAAGTCTGCTCAGCTCCATTCCGCTCCACTTACACTGTTTCCTCTGATACGGAGTGGAGATTTCGAGTACTTTGATTGGCTAATTCCTAGTCCACTCCTCTTTATTCCGCCTAGCTTCTCGTCAGTGGAAACACACCCTTAGGTATGCAAAAGAATTTTCTAGAAATATTTACTGTAGTGCTGCCAAAGCAACCTGCGTTGTGAAATCTAACATTTTCGGATCTTGGAAATGTTTTATAAGTATTTCAATATGTCAGGTTATGAAATACGTGTAGACGGGAGCATTCATGCTTCATGAAGATGTCATCTAGCTACATTTTGAATAACAAAAGGTAACCTCCAATAGACTAGAAACATGACTTCAATATATATAAAAAGGAGAAACTGACTGACATATCAACGCACTGCCGAAACTACTGGGACTAGGAACGAGAAATTTTGCACGAGGTTGCCTTTTATGACATAGGCGATCACTAAGAGAGGATTTTTCGAAATTCACCCTCTAAGGGGATGAAACAGGGGTTCAAAGTTTGTATGGAGAAAATTACGTAGACGCGGACGAAGCCGCTGGCAAAAGCTAGTCATGAATATAAATATACAAGTACTAAAAACTTTTTATCTGAAATCTGAATTTGATTTCCAGACGTGGATGGTGAAATAAATAACTATTAATGGGAGCAAGGGCCATGACGTTTTAAAATGTCAAGCGTGTGAGTATGAAAGAGAGACCCTTTAACAATTCAGTTTTAGGCGTCAAATGCGAATGAGATTGTGTGAGCCTTTGAGGTGTCCTAATATATAGCTTAATGCCCTATGTCCCTTTTTATCATTTTCAAACTGTAAACAACAAACTAAACCCATCGAAATGTCTTAACAAAACCATATCCAATTTTCTGAAGTAAAGGGAAAGAATATTAATGGAGTGGAAGTAAAAAACACTTTAGCGGCGACATTGAAGATAATGGGGACCTCATTTCCTGTTCGAATCTCGCCCTTCCTGAAAAGACCAGGGAGGTAACCAACCTACTTACTATGCTAATTCACAATGCAAACGTGATGTCCATACCATCGTTTAACTTGAAAACATAAAGAATGGACGGAAAACGGTAAGAGGTAAAAGCAAACGTGCGGTCAGTATTTGTCTTTTTTAGTTAGCTAATTAGGTCACGTCATAGGCTAGCAGAAGCAAATTCATACAAAGAAATAGGCGCCATTTTTACGATCGAGAGTGAATCAACGCGGTGTTTTCGAGAAATCATCAAATAACTTCTCCCGTTCTGGGTGGAGGGAGAGTGTCTGTCAGATTTTTGTTGTCCAAAACCCCCTACTGTTCTTTCAGTTGCCCTTTGCGTTCTAGGGCCACGGCTAGCATTTTCGAACAATCCCAACAGTCCTGCTACTATAAATAAATAACAACTCTAAACGTGTCTCTGTCTACATTACTGGTAATTCGACGAGTGACATCGATGAGCTAAACGTCAAGTCGCGGTACTTTACTCGGTCATGCCGATGTCTATAGTCACATCGACTACTAGATATAGTATTAACCGTAAAATTTATTGTTATGTAGCGAACAATTTGGTCACGGCATAGCTCAGTTCATTCTCCATGTCAAAGAACAAAACCTTATTATGCAAATTGCTCCGTAAAATATACGGTGTTAAGGTACAGGATTTTAAATGGACTAATTAAAACATTTTCAGGAAAACTACTTACTGGCATATTCCCACGGAGCTGTAATAAAGTAAACATATTATTTGCTTATTTATTTAAGTTAGAATAAATAAATTAAGAGGAATTAAGATAATAATCACGATTCTCTTCAAGAGAATCGAAGAATTGTGAATGTCTAAGGGCAAGATTAATATAGCACATTTGATTCAGTAAAGTTACCATTTCATACAAAATTAAGTTTGTTTTGACTTTAGAGTAAATAAATACGAGATTTCAAGACTCTGGCATTTGAGGGGAAATAAAATAGTTCTACATCGTAAAGTCGAGTTTGCCGATAAAAAGACAGCAAGAACAGTATCCTGTGTTCCTATTGGTTAACAAACATGAGCTGAATTTATTCTCTATGGCCAAATTAGCCTGACTTTACTGTATTCAGTTTGTATCATAATAAGACTAATCATCACTATCATCATCACTATCACTATAATCATTGAAATGTTGAATACATTTTTATTCGCGTTAAGAAAATAGTGACTGATCTTTATAATCGTTATAATCAATCTACTATAACGACGGTCTATGGTTATTTTGTTGGTAAAATATCGGTATTACAGAGGAACGGAAGGAGGTATTATACAGTGCGCAGTGTTTCGGCAATATTGGCATAAAAACTTACTGCAAACCTCAGCATGCATATTAACAAATATTTAAAAGTAGCTTTTGCCTGCGACTTCATCCACTTGGATGTCGAATATGTTTCTATTAGGTTTTTTTATTTTATTTTACTTTTAAATTTTAATTAATAGCTCTTGCCCGCAACTTCGTTCGCGTTAAAGTTGGAAATATTTGTAAAGTCTTAGGAGGCTGTTTTAAGTGCATCACGCTAATATAAGTAAGAGTGGAACTATAGAACGGTACTGGATCTTATAATATAATCAATGGAAATGTAGTTGATGCTATCTCCTGGAGGTTTACCTAGAAATATTTTTTATAAATTTTGTTATCGCTACTATTTCTAGCCGCCATTATTGCCATTTGTTACATCTACTGACTACTTCTGGGTAGACTTTGCAGTTTATGTCAATTCACACCAATGAGGATCAATTTTGAAATAAAGTACTTTCCCACTTCCTATTAAAAGTACCTTGAATGACAATTTCTACTACCTCCGCTAGATAAGATAGTTTAAGGGGTGGATGAATTTCCATAGCGGGTAGTTTTTAAGCAAGACTTCACAATGACAGTTCTTGTTCCTCTATCACTGGCAATGTTTAGCGAAAATTACCAGCAAACTTGAAAGTGATTTCACCCATGATTTTATTACAACTTGCTATGTCTCTCAGGATCCTGCCTTTAGGTGAGCTCTATAAATCATAGTGCATTCACCCCATATAATTATACTGACATCTCGTAAAACTTTTCCAAAAGGACCGTTTTTAATCGATTCGAGCACACGCTACCTTTCTGCTAGTAGAGTTGCAGTATTCGTGCATCATTAATTGAAATGATGAAAAGGGTAATTGTGTTTAAAATTAAATACTTAGAATGAATATTGTATTTATTTGGATAAAGATTAATATTATATATTTATGAAAACACCTTCACAAGTAATGTAAAATTTCGACACCCGCATCGAACAAGGCAGTATTTTGGATTACAGTCCAAACAAAATTCAAACATAGCACTATCACATTTTGGTTCATTTAAAAAAATGACTAAATTAATGTTACAACCCTTTTCGTGGCGGGTGTCGATTTCAGAATAAATTTGATTATAATAAGGTTATTGTGAGCCAACCTTAAAAGATAGACATGTTGTTGCAGATTTTTTTTTTAGAACTTTTAAAGAGGAATCATTTTGTTATACATTATTTTTGCGTTACTTTAACCGTTTACGTAGCGCACGCAATGGAAGCTCTCAAAAGGAATATTTTTCCCCCGTTTTCGCAACATTTTTCGTCGATATTCCGCTCCTATTGGTCGTAGCGTGATCCTATAATAACCTTCTTTGATAAATGGGCCATCTAAAACTGAAAGAATGTTTTAAATCGTAGCAATAGTAGTCCTTGAGATTAGCGCATTCAACTAAATAATAAAACAAACAAACAAACTCTTCACCTTTATAATATTATATATGAATATGTGAATTATGTATAGTTAAAAAAAAAGTGGAATGTCAATAAATAATAATGTCATAAATTGATAACAATCAATATTAATGCAAATTAGAATCA
This sequence comes from Mythimna pallens, assembly GCA_961205895.1. Lineage (NCBI taxonomy): Eukaryota > Metazoa > Arthropoda > Insecta > Lepidoptera > Noctuidae > Mythimna > Mythimna pallens. Next base: position 21,220,857 of record OY540828.1, on the reverse strand, counting down.
AATAATAGTTATAGTTATCCCTCAACTTAGCCACGACATTTGACCAATTAAATCATAGTAAAATAGAAAGCCGTGTTCACAATTACCAGTTGAAGTAAGCCCTTCAAACAATACGGACGCGGTTCTGTTAATATTAAAAATGAATACCTCATTCTTTTTTTTAAAGTTGAAAGTGATATTTTAGACTATTCTGATTAAATTTTGAAATACTTAAACTTTTAATTTGAAAATACTGAGTTATGAAAAGTTTGATTAATATTAAATTAATGGTAAAAATACTCCAGTATGAATATGCATTTACTTTGTAGTTGCTCTGATGAGTCACTATTTTCTTAGCGAGTATTAAAACTTTTGTAAATTGTTTTTTTTCTTTCTTTCTTTCTGTATATTGTGTAAAATAAATTAAGAAAGAGTTGGAGTTTTCCGTATTTTTTTTTTTTTTTTATTGATGGATGAAGCCTTCGAATAAAATGTTGTAGTTGATTGAGTCATCATTTTACGATAGGTCAGAAAGTGCCAAATCACAGCATATGCTGAGTTAGGCACCTTTTTGGCCTTACACAGATTTTAATGTTATCTTCCCATACCAATTTTATTTCTATTATATTCGAATGTGTGAGGTACGAATAAACGTTTTTTCTTTCTTTCATTCTTTCTTATCCCAGAGTTCATACATTATTACGCCTATTTCTTGATGTGTAGTTAAAATATATTAGTGGAAAGATACTTTACGCTGACAACATGAGCATTCTTCATCTTCACATTCTTCTTCCTTCTTTTTCATACTGTGTTTCTGTAAAAATAATAATACCATGATTACAATGCTGAAATGACTATTTGGTAATTAAAGAAAGCTCTAAAGTTGTGGTATTAAAAAAAGATACAAAAAATACATTTTACAGATTTTTTTAGTTTTATTTATAATTGGACAATAATTATAACTTGATTGTATTTGATTTGGGTGAGGATGAAAAAACCATACAGTAAATATAGTTATTCTATCCAACTCATATTGTCCATGTAAAAGTAGATGCTTAAACGGATTTAGATGACAATGATCTGAATTAGTACATAGATTGCTTTATTAACACACTTTTTCGATAACTTATTTCTACCCCACTGTTTTCAGGCACGCATTTCCACTAGGATGGAAACGTGCGGCGTCTAGCCCCTAGCCCGACCTATTCAATATTCATTATATGTATAACTAACCAATGGTTTAGCCCGCGTGAAAGTTCGAAATAATCTCAAGGGAAATTCCCGGGATATAAAGTATCGTATGTCCTATTTTAGGCATGGTAACAGATAGACAGAGTTACTTTCGTAGTTCTAATACTGGCATATGGATAGGTACCGTATAAGATTTGATTTTCCCAGAAAAATCAGCGAACGCAGCGCATAAATAACGATTTCTCAAATTAAAATTATTTATGCCTGGAGTCTTGAACCCAGAATAGAATCCAGCTAGTGGCTGGAAAGACAACACGGCGTCCTTACCTTCCGCATGACGCAGGTCCTCACCGGACATGGTAAGTTCGGGAGGTTCCTGCACCGGATTCGTGCGGAAGAAACGTCCGGGTGCCACCATTGTGAGGACAGCCTGGAGGACACGGTGGAGCATACGGTAGAGGTGTGCCCCGCCGTGTCCTCGCGGGGGTGATCAGCGGCAACGATCTTTCGGCCCGGCCCTGGTACAAGCCATGGTCCAGAGGAAGGAGGAGGCTGCACGTGCACGCGCGAAGCAATGGCCCTCGCGCCCCAGTTGCCGGGATTCCGATCCCGATTTCCGGCCACCGTAGGCACGGGCTTGCGGACGACGAACAATGGGTAGCTCGCCGTCCGATCGTCCGGTAAACATCCGGACCAAGCCCAAGTCGTCGACGGCGCGTAGTGTTCCACGCGTGCCTCAAGGAGAGGTCAGCAACTGTAAGGGTCCTGAAGGGTCGAAGCCTACTGGGGCCATCTGTGATGTGAAAGAGTTTCCCGGGGCCCTGGAAAAATGGCAAAGAAGGAACAGGGGTGGGTTTTTGGTCAGTAGAAGTCTGACACTATCTCTCGCTCCGCCCAAGAGCGGGCTATGTCATTAGATGATTTTCCCGCCCGAAAAAAATAACTCTCACTAAGCATAAATGTTGTAAGGATACTTGTTTGAATACCTCGATTTAAAGGTTAATTAGGGTTCCGTAGCCAAATGATAAAAAAGGGAACCCTTATGGATTCCTCATGTGTGTCTGTCCGTCCGTATGTCACAGCCACTTTTTTACAAAACTGTAAGAACTATACTGTTGAAACTTGGTAAGTAGATATATTCTATGAACCGCATTAAGATTTTCACACAAAAATAAGAAAAAAAAAACAAATTTTGGGGGCTCTCCTCTATACTTAGAATTGAAACTCAAAATTTTTTTTTTATCGAAGCCATACTTATGGGTATCTATGGATAGGTCTTCAAAAATGATATTGACGTTTCTAATATCATTATGATAAAACTAAAAAAAAATATATGATGTAAATTACCATGCAAACTTCCATCAAAAAATGGTTTGAACAAGATCTAGTAAGTAGTTGTTTTTTTAATAAGTCATAAATCGTAAACCACAATTTACCTTTCAAGTTTGTACGAAACCCTAAGTGCACGAGTCCGACTCGCACTTGCCCACTTTTTTTTTTATACATTCAGAGCAAAAAAAAGTGAAAAACGTATGTTTACTTTTGATCAAAAATTTTAACAATCGGGTTAAAATTTTTGATCAAAACTTGTCAAGAAGAAGTAGAAACAATTTTCCTGAATATTTCGGACCTATTCTAAATAAGAAAATGATTTCAGTTCTTAGAAACATTTCTCTCTCTGTCAGAGCTTTATTTATTCAGAGAAAATCTTAGTAGTCTTAAAGTTAAGGTTCTTGTCATAAATTAAGGTATTTACGTACTTCGTCGTAGGTACCGTCCGTAGGATAGAAAATAATTGGGTATTTTCTGTACAACATTTTATACTGAACTCTAAAAATAACTCTTAAAATAAATCTATTTCTTAAAATAGCACCAAAATTGGTTACTAAATGAAGAAGCAACAATTATTTCAACAAACTTTGGACCTCCGTTTTATCCTAAAAGGAGTGAATTTTAGAAAGTTCTTTATTATTCTTTGTAGGCATAATAAAAGGAACCTCTGGGCAACATTTCAGCGTTCTATGTCCAATGATTTAGGCATGGCGTTGACGCCTTGAGACGAGAGTTGTGAATGAATATCAGGGCGTTATTTTTTTATATAAAAACTAGCTTCTGCCAGCGGCTTTGCCCACGTGAAAGTCGGTTTCTTCTTACAATCTGTGGACCCCCGTTTCATCCCCTTAGGGGGTGAATTTCGGAAAATCCGTTTTTAGCGGATATCTACACACTATAAGGAGGTTCCTTATAGTGTGTAGATATCCGCTCGATCGTAGTTTGTATGCGTCATAGTTTCTGATATTTCGTGATTAAACAGTGAGTGATATTTCGGTTTTAAATATGTAGAAGATAGATTTACTGCCCTCAAGAAAAATTAAAATGAGGGTAACTAACGATCTAAAACGAATTGAAATAAGGGTATAAGAATATGCTGACGACCTAAACATTTGACCGAACGTAATTTGTTACGTCAATATGATATACGGTCTCATACTACGAGTCTTTTCATCAGCAAAATCAACAAAATTTAAATTTAGTAAAGGAGATTTGGTAGCAAGTGGTAGTCATTTTTTAAAAATGTTCTTTTACAAAACCCCGTATTCCTTGTACTCGGTTTAATTAAAAATACTGCCAAATAAATGATTAAATTGTTTAATAATAATTAATGTTTCTGAGAATAACCCGTTGTCCAGAATGTGCAATCAATATAATACAATTTGCCCTAAAGTAGACTGTTCTTGAAGAGCTTTAACGAATTACAAATCGTTTGTATAAAATGTACATGTTGTAACGTTTGTACATTAGTGTACTTTTTACTTGACTGGCCTGTTGGTCTAGTGATTAGTGACCCTGACTGCTATGCCGGAGATTGTGGGTTCGATTCCCACCCAGGACAAATGTTTGTGTGATGAGCACAATCATTTGTTCCGTGTCTGGGTGTAATTTATCTATAATATGTATGTATTTAGAAATATTTAAGTATGTTTATCAGTTGTCTAGTACTCATCTGCTTAGCTTGGGACTAGACAGCGTTGTGTGATAGTTGTGTGAATATTATTATATTATTATTACTTGATTAACTTCTCCATATTACTTCACCTTTATTGTCTCTAATGAAGTATATTAAACTTTGAATGCTGTGTCCAGTCATAATTGAACTTCAGAATTATGTACTGTATGTTGTTTTAACTGTGCTGATTATCTTAGTCTGTAGTCTGTCACTGTACTTATTAAAATAAAATAAAATAGATCTCTCTCCATATTAAATAACACAGAATATCTGTATTTACTCAGTAGAGCACTTCTGTTACCCTAATGTACTGAACAGCTGATACTTTTTTCGTGATTTCGGCTTTGCTCCCATAATAAAAATTGTTTGTTATTATGAGCACAATCACGTGTTTAAGTATAATACACTAATTGCCAGTCACTATATAGATTATAAGCAACATATCGTTTAGTCTCTCGCCTTTCATATTATTAATTTTTTAACGTTAATAAAAGAATAATAAAACACAGAGCTTTAAGCTTTAAGCTCTGTGTTTTTTGGTTTACAAACGAAAGTAATGAAGTAAAGCAAATGTTTCTGAATTAATTTAAATTTAAATTCATGCGTTTTTTTCACAAGGCTCCTTTTTATATTTATCTTTAAAAATGAAAAATCTTGAAACACGTTTATTTATTTTTTGTTAATAATTTCCAATACAAATATATATATATCTATATTATTATATAAAAGGGGAAACTGACTGACTGACATATCACCGTACAGCCGAAACTACTGGGATTAGGAGCGTGAAATTTTGCACAAGGCTTCCTTTTATGACGTAGGCGAGCACTAAGAAAGGATTTTTCAAAATTCACTCCCTAAGAGGATGAAGCGGGGGTTCAAAGTTTGTATGGAGAAACCTACATTTACGTGAGCGAAACCACGGGCAGAAGCTATTATATATATAAAAATCCAAGTTCTTGAGTGATAGAGGATTAATTTTAATAAAACTTATACAACAATTTATATACCTAAAACAAATAGTATTATTATTGATTAATTATTTTTATCTACATATTGCATTAATTATTACTTAAAACTACTTGTAACTGTACTGATAGTGAAGATATATTTTGTACAAAATTTCCTCCCTCAAAGCATTTAAGGCCCATTTAGACGGTGCGAGTTTCTCGTCTCGAACATACGTTAATCGAAAGAATATAAAAAATAGTTTCTTCGTCACACATTCATAACTCTCGCTCGTCCACTCTGACGAGAATCGACTCGCAATGGAATATTGCTTGTGTCCGTGTAAACAGAATTTCAAGGCAATAATCGTATTTCGAGTTTTTGTGACAATTACTACCATGAGTGTAGTGCGCGAGGGTCTTTTAATAATATCTGCTCTTCTCAGATAAAATTAAACGGAATCGGAAAAAAAGATGTTGGGTTAAAAAAATAAATATCTAATATATAAAATTCTCGTGTCACAGTTTTCGTTGCCATACTCCTCCGAAACGGCTTGACCGATTTTGATGAATTTTTTTGTGCTTATCCGGTATCTATGAGAATCAGCCAACATCTATTTTTCATCCCCCTAAATGTTAGGGGTAGTCCACCCCTAAAATTTTTTTTTATTTTTTAGACAAAAAATTATTTATATGGCAAAACAACGTTTGCCGGGTAAGCTAGTATTTATATAAAACTAGCCGAAATTACGACGTGGGTATTCAATCTAATTGAACTAATATTCAACCAAAACCATAATAAATAAGATGTAATTTAGTGTTTATAAGAAAGCTAGCGTTTATTGTTTTTACTCATGCTTCTGGGTATTTATCTAGTAAAAACCCGATGGGTATATTTACCAACCGCTCATCTCTATCTATGCTTGCAAGCTTGATATATTTTAAAAAGGTTGATTGGAGCTATCATTTTGAGTATAAATATCTATAGTAACCACTAAACTCGAATGGCAAGTCTCGCACTCAAATTATTTCAAACCAATTTGTACGATACTCGTATGAACTACAAAAAATGTCGTACGAGATCGTGTTTACACAAGTCAAGATTCTCGTAAGCAAGAATTTTCTTATTATAATTTTGCTCTTTAAACAAACACCGGAAATTTTCGCCTGGCGATAATTGCTTGCAGATCTTATATGATATAATCGTAAACGAGAATTTATTTCTTGCTTGTATGTAAACATTTTGATAACGATAATGTTATGATGATTATTGCTTATGATCATTGCGTACAATATCTCGAATCAAAACGTGCGAGAAACTCACCCCGTCTAAATGGGCCTTAGCTCTCATAAAATGGCGCTTAATAAAACCAGCTAAAACGCGAAGCTTTCATGCTCTAATATTATCCGAAATTGACTTCCTCTCTTCGTGAAACTTAAGTACCTACTCAGCATTATGAAAATAGGAGCATACTTTTAGTCTTCAATTAATATTAAAATACTTTTCTTTTGTCGTTTTCTAAAACGTAAACAGTTAATGGGACCCCAAAGAGCTGTAATAGGTACCAGGAATTAAGGAACTTTCAACAATTCGTTTAGTCTTTGAGGGCTTCTGTTGTGAATTGTGATGGTAATTTGTGTTGTTTAAAGGTTCTTTGTAACAATAGATGGCTTTAGAGTAGGATCGGTACAAAGTTTTATGATTTTTCCGGGTTAGAAAAATGCCTTGATGGAAGCACACTAATATTTTAAAGGCGCAAGTTGGTGTGTATGAATGTATGCGTGTATGTGTGTATATTAGTATGTTATGTCTTCAAACTTTAAACGGATGAACTAATTTTGATAAAATTTGTACAAGGGTAGATCATGCACACATATGTGCTTTTTTTAGGTGGGAAAATCATCTATTGACAAATCGCGCTCTTGGGCGGAGCGTGAGATAGTGTCAGACTTTTACTGACTAAAAACCACTCCTGTTCCTTCGTTGCCTTCGTCCCAGGGCCCCGGGTTTCGTTTTCACACTCCCTATGGTTCCAGTAGGCTTCGACCCTGCTGGACCCCCGGTTACCGGACGGTCGGACGGCGAGCCACTTATTGCGCGCCGTCCGCAAGCTCGCGCCTACGGTGGCCGAAAATCAGGATCGGATCCCGGTGGCGGTTAGGGCATGAGGACTGTTGCCTCACGCGATCGACCGCCTCCTTTGCTAGCATTACTTCTTCGCAGAAGGAGGCGACCGCCTGCCACTCCTCCTCACTCCGGACCATGGCCTGTACCAAGGCCCGGCGCGAGAGATAACCGCCGCGGATCGCCCCCATGAGGACAGGCGTTGCTCTGCCCAAGCGGGGCACACCACCACCGTGTGCTCCACCGTGTCCTCCGGGCGGTCCACACAGTGGCGACACCCGGGCGTCGCTTCCGCACGAATCCGGTGCAGGAACTTCCCGAACTTACCGTGAGAACCTGGGTCATGCGGAAGGTGAGGACGCCGTGAGGTCTTTCCAATAACGCCTCAAAGGGGGGACTTGCCGCCATAATTGTGGCGTGCCCAATGTACCTATGTGCTGAATTATATATTCGCTTTTTTGGCCTTGCGCAGATTTACATTCTGTTTTTTATTTTCCCTTATTTTTTCCTACTATTGAGCATAGCTCTCAACATTGCTTTTTTTTGTGTGTATTTTTACTTTTATAACCTCAAATATATCAGTGGACAAAATGTCCAAGATGACGCGAAAAGCTGTCAAATTGCACAACGACGTGTACCACATCACGTAACAGCGTCGTAAAATTTTGGGAGCAAGTTACGGGGCACTGGGCAACGTTGCAGCGTCAAGTAGATTGAGCATTGTGCGTCATGTTCGAGGACATTTTGTCCCCTAATGTATCGAAAGGTTAAGTCAAGTCAAGTAAGCCACCGATATATTTTTTCTATCTATTTGCAAACAATCGCCAGACTTTAAGCAAATGAGTAGCGCCCTACGCACTGCTTAAAGCACGTAGTTTCTTTTGAGTCTTGTAACCACATTGGCAGTATTAAGCAATCCAGAGGCAAGCGAATTGGGGTGGTGGGCTAAGTAATAAATTTTATTTTTACACCACCTGTCCGATAATACCCTTATACATATCATACAAACATCACTTCAAGCAAGTCATTTTGTACCTAGGAAGATAATGTAGTATGGGCGATCCCTCCCCCAAAGTCCCGAGTGTCGGGAGTCGCAGGGCGATACCCGGTCAACGTAGGTCACTTGCTCACGACGAACACACAAAATTGAAGGGGCCCAGCAGGGCCTATGCCTACTACTAGAGCTGCGGAATTATTCAAAAGAGTTCCCGTGGCTCTGGAAAGCAAAGGTCAACTAAAGGAATACGGGTGGATTTCAGTCAATAAGTCTGACACTCCTTCTCGCTCCACCTAGAGCAGGAGGTGTTATTTGATGATTGCCCACCCCAAAAAAAACCATAGATATATTTCATCTTCCGGGCCTTGGTACAGTACATGGTCCGAAACGAGGAGGAGTAGCAGTCGGTTGCCTCCTTCTGCGAAGCAGTAATGTTAGCAAAGGAGGAGTCCGCACGTGCACACGTGAGGGCGCGGTCCTCACGCCCCAGCCGCCGAGATCCCGATCCCGATTTCCGGCCACCGTAGGACCGGGCTTGCGGACGGCGAGCAATGGGTAGCTCGCCGTCCGATCGTCTGGTAACCAAGTCGTCGCCGGCGCGTACTGTTCCACGCGCGCCTCAAGGAGATGTCAGCAAAACCGTAGGGGCCCAGCAGGGTCGAAGCCTACTGGGCCCAAGAGTCTGCTTCTGAAAGGAAGACTCGGCCCAGGTACGAAAGGCAACGAAGTAACAGGAGTGGTTTTTAGTCAGTAAAAGTCTTACACTATCTTCCGCTCTGCCTAAGTACGAGGGATGTCATTGGATGGATTTTCCCACCGAAAAAAAAGATATATTTTATCTTTAGGACGTTACTCCACAAGAAATGCGTAGGGTTCAAACCCGGTCATAAAGTTCACCGAAAGTAATATTGCGAATGCCATATGTGACAGCAACATATTTGCATTAAAGCAAAATAACCAAAGATAAATGTTAGCAAAGTCTCAAGCCTTTAGAAAACCTGAGATTGCAACAAAATTGTAATATTTCACGAGATTTCTGCAGAATATTTAAACTTAAAAGCGCTTTATACAAATTCTTTTCAAACCAGTTTTTAATTCTAGTTTCTTCTAGACTTGTCATTTTAGAATTGAAGAAGTGAAATTTTCGATTGTGTGCAGTGAATCAATTTTACTTCAAGTTTAAAATTGGAATTCCATCCAAAAGTTGTTTATGTCTAGTTTCGTCGGAGGGCTTAGAAAAACTTAACAATAGCTGCTCCGCCCAACTGGGCATACCTCTATCGAATGCTCCATCGTATCCTTCGGGCGGTCGACATTATGGTTTCTTCCGCACGAATTAGGTTCTGGAACCTCCCGAACTTACCATGTCCGGTGAGGACCTGCATCATGCAGAAGGTTAGGACGCCGTGATGTCTTTCCAGCTACTCCTCAAAGAAGGACTTACCACCATAATTATAGCGTGTCCATGGCTAAAACACACCTGTGTTCCTTCAGTTGTCTTTTTCGTTCCAGGGCCACGGTAACTCATTCGAACAATCCAGTATAGTTCAGGATTTAAGCTTTACTCACCAAGTGCCGTCGAACTCTCATCTGTTTTTCCGTAGTTTCCACTATAGAATTGTGGTCAGGAAAGTGCGTTGGAAAATGGAATACCCAGATTGTTTTCGGCTGTGAAAGGAAAGTTGTTTTTTTTTTTATCGCTATCGCCATTCGTACAATTATGTTTTGCACTGATGGAACTCAGTCACCTTTTTTTCTAGGAAAGGGTATTGGAGGGAAAAAATGATTAGGCATATTATGATGTCACCGTCGTCGTGTGACATATTTTTTATTGCATGATTTATGGTACTTAGGGCTATTTTTCACCGGGACACCATGGTGGCGTGACCAATTGCGCAGCCATGGTGTTCCGATGAAATATAACCCTTTCATAAGATAGATTTTCTTTTTACATACTATTTGGTGGGGGCGTCACTGGCGTTCGGACTCGCATCCGATCTGGTCCACCAAATTGGTTGCGCAACCAAACGGACACCAGGTAAGTAACTCCCTATAAAGCTATATACATTTTGTTGGTAGCGGCGACTGGTCGCGCCGTCATGGTGTCCCGGTGAATTATAGCCCTTATTGTACTACATTTCTGTCTCATGATCATTGTGTCTTCAATTTATTTGAGGTAACTACAGTAAAACACGTCGCAAAATGTGACTCCGACGCAATCATGGTTTTCCATAAAAAATGTTCTACAAATAATAATAATGCACTTATCACACTTTCACACTAATTAATTTTATAGAAGTAAAAGTTTGTATGTAGGTATATGTGTGTGTGTGTTGTGTTTGTAATTCTCTCACGCTAAAACGTTGAATAAAATTTGGCACACACCTGGACCTCGTCGTGGATTAGGACATAATTATGATTATAATATAGGAAAATTGTATTTTATTTATTTATTTTTTATTTCATATAAACCAGTGCTTGACTGCGATCCCACCTAATGGTAAGCAGTGCTGCAATCATTGATAGTGAGGCGCACTAGTTTATTAAGAGCCTATTCACTCTAGCCTTGAAGGCATCTAAATTATAGTTGGACGGGAAGACCGCAGCAGGCAAATTGTTCCAGTCCCTCGATGTACGCGGTATAAACGAGTATGTATCCCAAGAGTACGTTTCCTTGGATTAATTTTCTATTTTGACGAACCATATATCTACGTTACATTACTTATACGTCGTTTTATCTGTGTTTCACTGTTGCGTTAAATCTGTACTTAAACTAAATTAGTGTAAAGGCCGATGTACAGCGAAAGGCCTCTTGCCGTCGCTTCCAGTCACACACCGGAATGCAGTAGCTGGGAGCGACGAGAAGAGACCGGGGAAGCTGACTGCGGTCGGCCGTTAGCAACCACGAAAGGTCACTTGACTAGTCTTTCTTTCAAGCCATACTGGTCTTTTAAATATGTAAATAAAGTTTATAATTATTTCACTCTAAGAGTTCTCGCCGCGTCGCTTCCAGCCGCGCTGTCATTTCATATTAAATTGGTCCTCAAGTACAACCACAATATTACGGATTTCTTGTATTCTTTAAAAATTTGTATACTTACTCGACCAAACTTAATCCTGTCCCTAGCTTCATTATCCAGCTGCCTCTGAATGTCATCTGCATCATCGAACAGCGTGTTAGTTCTGGAACTGGTCTGATCTTGTGAATGTAGTCCTTTAAACAAATAAAATCTCGACTTTAGTGACAAATATAGGAATGCTTATAATTATTAGCAGGGTCGAAGCCTACTGGGGCCATGGGTGATTCGAAAGAGAACCCCGGGGCCCTGGAACGAAGGCATAGAAGGAACAGGAGAGCTTCTGCCAGCCGCTTCGTCCGCGTGAATGTTGGTTTTGCGAACGCAAAGTCAAAGTCGAAAACGGATAAAAGGTTCAAGCTTCCTACAAACCAAATTTCATTGAAATCGATTCAGTGTTTTTAACCGTGAAAGCGTAACAGACAAACACACAGAGTTACTTTCACATTTATAATATTAAGTATGGATGATATGGATTGTATCCTTCATTTGTTTTATTAACGTTTAATTGAAATTTTTAGGTATGGAAATATAACAGTAGTCTACCGGTATCGGGAAAAAGGTCTAAACTACCAGTGGTCAGGGCTCCTGAGTGAGCAATCTACTAACCTAACTACTAATTCATCTTCCCGACGAGAGCCTCTTCATATATTGATCTGCAACCCTTTAGCTAATTTTACCGTATTGAATGGGTATTTCGTAAAAACGTGATTTAATAGAGTAAGACAAACTAAGAGGGTATTATAACTTCCATACGTGTAACGCCCGTCAATCATCATAAAACTGGACACTGACGTGCGAAATGCAAAAAAAAGGCAAGAAAATTTGAATTTATCTACTACCTTGAGTATCCCCCTTAAAGGTCTTTGTAACGAATGACTTTACCCATTGGGATTACAGTAAATTAGAAGAAGTATAATATTTTTATCACTTAAAGTTCCGCAACGACTAAAGTAAGACTAAGTGTGAAATAATCCAATGTCTTTGACCTTCAAAGTTTTCCAGGACAATTTTTATTGAGCAATTTAAGTACGGTTATTAAGAGGGTCCTTTTTCACTCGCCTATCGTCAACCTTGAGCATGGTTTAAAAGCTTGTTACTTCATCTAACGCAATCCAACGCGATGTTTGATGCAAAGGCAACGCGTCAAAAGAGAGATAACGCCTGAAAACTCTGTTAGCATTTGGGTATTCCGTGATTTACTCGAATATTTTACAAAACTTGTTCTAGGGAAGACGTTTTTTTTAAACACGATTTTGAAAAAAATTGTCGTCATTCAGAATCTTGAATAAATTTTCTAGGCTCCTATTGTTATACATTTTTGTTTTTTTTTTTATTTTAATATTTGAGTAAATTATGAAGTGTCAAAGTTCATGCAAAATAGCAGATTTTCAGAGGTCTTTACTGGATTAGTTTTACACAAATTTATAAATTGTTTTCAATAGAAGACTAGATAATCTCCACAAGATACTGTGTTTCCAAAATATCTAATTAAAAATGTGTAATAACGTCATAATCGCGTAAGAGCGGTTGTATGGAAAACAGTGAAAATGGATACCCTTAAGTAAATTATTGGTCTCGGTTGTGGTCGTAAAATAAAACCTGAATTATCTTTTTCCACCGAGTGGGAATTGGCGATAAAAGGGGGTATTCTTCAATAAACCCTTATATTTTATAACGAATCAGGGTAATATTACATAATATTTTTAGAAGAGATTTACTTCATTGGTACTTATTATGCTGTCGGAAATGATAAATGGGGTAACAAATTTACATCGGCAACAATGGCTGGGAATATTTTGAATTATTGGCGACACAGTACGCATAACAATAATTCTGTGTAGCCTTCGTCTAACTATACTGGGGTCGGCTTTCAGTTTAACAGGAAGTAGCCGAAAACCTTATATAGAGGGCGACGTAGAAAAAATAAATAGATTGACTTGGCAAACGCATGAAAACAAAATGTATCTCACAGGTAATATGTTGTATTAGATATATTAAATTAGTTTGTTTAGTCCGATTGCCAAGTCAATGCAGTCTTTTTCATTTTTTTTTTTTTTTTTGGTATGTTTGCGGAGGCCAGGGTAGATGACTTCCATGCTATATTGCGCAAGTGGCTCGCTTTTTTACTACGCAGAGTGCGGAGTAGCACTAACAGCATCTTACAGGTCATTGCAAATAAACAGGACTCAAACATCCTGAAAAAAATTATTTGTGCCCCAATTGTTTAGTTAATGTGCATATAATTTGTAACAAATTTGGATTAAATTGTCTGCAATAAAGATTTATTATTATTATTGTAAAAAATAATAATATTGATATGGTCACTATAAGATGTTGCAGAAGGTCCCTTAAGTAGGGACTCCCGGGGGGTCCCGTAGGGACTGAATAAATTAACCGACTTGGTATTACATAACATGGATCTCACAACTTTTTACGGTAGAAGAACTGAGTTGCGAGACTTGATTTTTTCACAAGTTATGTTTTTGATGGCATCTCATTTCTTTTTGTAGATTCCTTTATATTAAAAATATACAGGTACACTGATTCATGAACTGCAAACGTAACTTTGTAATCCTATATATTTACATGGGATTAAAAGTTATTTACGCAGTTGGTGTATCTAGAAAACTACTGAAATTGTAAAATATTTTAGTTTTCCATTGATTTATACACTAAACACTATTTTTTTTTTATAAATTTGAAGCTTCTATGCAGTGACGGATTAACCCTTAATCAAATTAAGCAATTGCCTAGGGCATCACGTCTGGGGGGGCACCAGAAGAAGCACAAAAAAACTCCGTCCTTGAGGCACTCACTCTCATGTCACCAAAAACCACACCAAAAATGTTTCTAAGACTAATTTGAAAAATCGCGGGTTTGAAGTTGACATAGAGTCCGACCTAGAGTCATAATCCCGCTCCCGCTTGCCCACTCGCTGCCCGCTAGTGCATTCGGCAATTCAAATGCACTGGAATTGCGATTAGCCAATCACAAACCACCCCTACCCCGCGGCCCCCCCGCAAATCTGTGTCAATCAAATTTTTTTTGAGTAATTGTGCCGGCTGGCTTCTATGCATACCTACGTAATAATAGGGGTTAAAGTATGAAATTTCCGTTTTATTGTAATAGGTACTACGAATTGACATAAAACCTTCATGGTTTGAGATTTTTAAGTAAAACTTATTCATTTTAAAAAAATTAATATTTTTAATATTAATTTTTTTTTCCAAAAACAAAATAACCTGACTACACTAAAAAAAAAACACTAAAAGAATCAAAATAACCTTAATTTCAAAAGTCGGTGTTTCCCGGTATTTTTTGTTTTTTATTTAACACCGACTTCCAAAATTGTTATTCTTTTATTAAGTTTTTTATTTCACACTTTTTAGTTGTAATACACTTATAACCAGAGTGCCTATTCTCATGACAATTCCAATTAACCCAAACACTGCTAGGTTACATTGTTTTATTATGAAGTTCCTGTGTCTACCTTCTACCTTCCGGTTCCATCATCAGATCAATTCCATAGTATCTTATAGCCAAAGTGCATCTCATGACAATTTTAATAAGCCCAAACACGGCTAGGATACATTGATTAATTACGGAGTTCCTGTGCATGGTTCCTGTGCCTACCTTCCGGCTCTATCATCAGATCAGTTTGATAGTACCTAATAGCCAAAGTGCATCTCAAGACAATTCTAATAAGCCCAAACACGGCGAGATTAAATTGATTAATTACGGAGTTCCAATGCTCACCTTCCGGCTCTATCATCTTCATCAGTTCACTTCGGTGATACCATTTTCAACATAACTATTCAGACCCATTAATTTATTTGTATTGTCATAGTGGCTTAACTATCTTCTTTGTGATATCTATGTGAGTATGAAGTTCCGTTGGCCATTTTTGGTCTTCTTCATCAGTTCCACTTCATCAAATATTACTTTTTGACTGTAAATGCTTAAGTCCTCGATGAAAATACCAAAATTACTATTTGGTTGCTTATAATATTTGAGGACTTGATGATGCCCCGATTCCTCATGGATTCATTATGAAAACTGTATTTTGAACAAAATGTGACCAATCTGGAAGCATATCCTCTAATAGGAAAAAAAAATTGCCAATCGGTCCATAACCGACGGAGTTCTGAGGTAACAAACATAAAAAATAAAATAAAAAATACAACCGAATTGATAACCTTCTCCTTTTTTGGTAGTCGGTTAAAAAATGTGCAACATTCGATTATCGACTTTCAGTTGTTTTTTATTCAGCTTAGACAAGAAAGGTACTTCGAAAATTCGAGTGATTTTTGAATACGAGTTCCAACGTAGAACTAACGCGGCAGAAACAGCTCGCTATATCAATGTTGCGTTTGGAGAGGGGACTGCTAATGAACGCACCGTGCAGTTTTGGTTTAAACGCTTTCGTGATGGACGC
This sequence comes from Mythimna pallens, assembly GCA_961205895.1. Lineage (NCBI taxonomy): Eukaryota > Metazoa > Arthropoda > Insecta > Lepidoptera > Noctuidae > Mythimna > Mythimna pallens. The sequence continues at coordinate 21,205,096 of OY540828.1, read as the reverse complement.
CCACACAGGTGAATAACAAAGAGATGGTGGAAGCCGATACGAGCCAAACTACCCAGGTATTAGCGGCTAGTTTAACCTTACGAACAATAAAAAAAAAATATGAAAAATAGGATTCATGATTTGACTGATCTGCAGAAAGAAACGCGTGTTGAAACTTGTGTTGCCTTGTTGATTCGATACAGAAATGAAGAAATATTGGATCGAATTGTGATATGTGATGAAAAGTGGATTATTTACGATAACCGTAAGCGAAAAATGCAATGGCTGACCCCAGGTCAACAGTGTCCTAAAGCAAAGCTTACCAATAAAAAGGTAATGGTAACTGTTTGGTGGTCTCAGCATGGTGTTATTTACTATAGCTTTCTCCGATCTGGTCAAGCAATAACGGCAGGTGTCCACTGTGCCGAACTCCGAACAATGATAGCAAAACTATCAGTGAAACAGCCCCGCCTCATGAATCAATCTTCACCATTATTGCTCCATAATAACGCGAGACCTCATACAGCACGAGAAACCATTTTAACTCTACAGGAACTGCAATTAGAAACCATTCGTCACCCTCCGTATTTGCCAGACCTTGCTCCAACGGACTACCATTTTTTTCATGATTTCGACAATTTTCTACTTGACAAAAAGTTTTCTTCTCTGGAGGCAGTACAAAATGCTTTCACACAGTTTGTCGAATCTAGATCACCAGAGTTCTATCGCAAAGGCATATATGACCTTCCTATTAGATGGCAGCAATGTATAGATAATAATGGTAATTATTTTGATTAAATAAATAATTATGTTAAATGAAAAACAAACGAATTTCAATGTTTCAGTACTAATCGACAATTTCATACTTTAACCCCTAATAAATTATGCTTTGGTTTTTATTGTTGTCGCACCTACTCCACTTCTAAGGTACGTTACATCTCATCACCTTATTTGACAAAAAACTATATATTTAGGCGGTAAAGGTTTAAAGACCGATTCTAGTTGACATACGGATAGGGGGGCCCACAGGTGTAGATTGCTTAGGGCATCAAGTAGTCTTAATCCTTAAATAAACTTTGACCAGTTATAATTCTTAAACTACTAGTTCAAATTGAATGAATTTTGAAATATACCGTGATTATACAATGCCTGCTTGATTACTAAAAAGGCTTCAGGCTTGCAGATTTATGCACAATGAAGAAATAAGGGGCAAAAATGGCAACCTATAAATTACAAGTCGGTTAGGTTAGGATGGAATTGAAAAACCCAAAAAAAATATCTTTCTTATAAAATTTTCACATTTACTTACACACGTTGCTATTTCTTAAGATTTACTAGTAAAATCTAAGATAAATCAATAAAAGGCTTTTAGAATAATATATAAATCTGTAAAACTGTAGAAATCAATATCATTCTGAAATTATACTAATCGATTTCTTTGACCCCATCCCTATCCAACTCAAACTCATCAACACAAAACAAATGTCAAACGGTACTTCTCAAGGTGTGTTCAGACCTGGCGCGCCGCTCGCGAGCCGTTCGCGAGCTACTTGCGAACTGCGCGCGTGCATTTCATGTTCGTACGAAGCCCGCAAGCTACGCGCCGTACTCGAGCCTTGCCGGAGCTGCACTAGAGAGGTACACCAAACTTAGCTCGCAAGCGGCTCGCGAGCGGCGCATTTGTCAGATCTGGACACACCATTAGATTTGATGGGCTTTAGATAATAACTATATTAAACAATAATAAAAAATTTTTTTTTTCATCAGTGTTTTTTTTTAAACAAAGCTGACTGCAGTGTACTTGCTACAATTGACACTGTAAAAAACAAAATATTTTGGTACTGAAATCAAAATTTTCTGTAACCTCATAAAATACAGTGAACATCTACGGCTGACGTATCTCGTAAGTTTTATATTACAACTTTTATTAATAACCAATAAGTCTTTCAATGGAAACCTAAATAATTGAAAATAAGAAAAATGACCTTATCTCCTTTCAGCACCTTTCATCAGATAACATTACCTACCCTGAATAAGTGGATATTCTACCGACGGCATTGACAAATGACTGCCATAACATAGCCTCGAAAATAAACGGACAGATTACAAGGATTTGTTGGTTCTGCTCCACTTATTCTATAAAGGACATTATTTATTAGCTTTGAGGAACATCAGGAACCGAAACTTTGCCGAAACAATCTTTACCAAAGCTAGCTATAGAATAGAATTAGAATAAGTTAATTTTTAAGTAGAATAAGTATTGTATTTGCTATGCCCAACAGGGTCCACGATTGTGTCCAATATTTTCACCTACCACCTAATCAAGTACATTGTGGAATGCAATAAAAATTGAGTATTGAGTAGTTTAAAATAATAGAACGTGACTTGAGTGGAGAAAGTTCGTAGAAGAACTTAACGGTAAAACAATTTTGTTTCACTGCACATTTACCTGGTTAAGGTGAATATGCTCAAGGGTAGCTCGTTAAATTAAAATTTTCGTACGTTTTTTTGCAATTTTCAGTTTATTATCGGGTAGTAAAAGGTAATTTATACAATTATATAACCCTATTTTGTCATTAGTACAAAAAAAATGGGGTTCTATCCGTACCCGTTACTTAACATAAGTTTTGTAGTCAAAAGTAAAAAAAAAAAAACGAAATCCCAAAATTGTCTACGAGACATAATTGGTAAATTCATAATTGTAGTCATTCAGAACAATTGCTACTAGAAAATACTACGCGCAGTGTTTTTCCATTTTGATCGCCATTCATTCTTTCATAATCAATAGCCTGAACAATATTTCCATAAATTGAGTGACATTTTAACTTTATACTTTAAACTTTAAACATATACTTACATGCTATTTATTATAATCGTGGTAATAAATAGCATGTAAGTTATTTACAAAATCGTACTAGAAAAAAATCAATTTGATCTGAAATAACTGAGAGAAAGAAATGTTCAAATCCGTTCAATGTTAGGCAAGTTAAAAACCTTTCAAATCTGATGAAAGGGGATACTCTCAAGTAACAGAATAAGGTTGTATGTACTGAAATGTGACGTCATAGCCATTAGGTTACGTGTGTATAAAAGATATAGCGAGATATTCCCACTACGCCTCTAACCTTTCTCTTACTAATATAACATCGAAAGAGTTACTGCGCGGTCCCGGAACGCAGAGGGTAACTGAAGGAACACAGGTGAATCTTCGGGCCTCGACTAAGAGGGCTGTTTAGCGCATGTTTGGAGAGGGGCCAGTTCCCACTTCGTTGGAAGACCGGGAAACTGGTCCTTATAGCGAAGCCGGGGCGCACTGCGGACTCTCCGTCCGCATACCGGCCCATAGTGCTGCTCGACGAGGTGGGCAAGCTCTTTGAAAGAGTAATTGCAGACCGCCTCGTCGCGCATTTAGCGCGGGTGGGGCCGGATCTTTCGGACAGCCAGTTTGGTTTCCGCAGGGGGCGCTCCACGGTGGACGCCATCATGCGCGTGCGGGCCCTCACGACGGGGGATGCGGTGTCCCGGGGCAAGGTCGTAGTGGTGGTGTCCTTGGACATCACCAACGCCTTCAACTCCCTGCCCTGGAGTAGCATTACGAGGGCATTTCGGTATCACCAGGTGCCCGACTACCTCCGTCGTCTGATCGAGGCCTACCTGAAGGACAGGTCTATCATCTACCCTGGTCACGAGGGAGAGTGGAGACGGCGAGAGATGTCGTGCGGTGTTCCGCAGGGATCGGTACTAGGACCGCCCTTGTGGAACATCGGGTACGACTACGTGTTGCGCGGTGACCTCCCCGACGGGGTCAGCGTGGTCTGTTACGCAGACGACACGCTGGTCCTGGCGCAGGGGGAGTCACACCAGGCGGCGGTCGAACTAGCGACACGTGGGGTTGCGACAGTCGCGGATAGGATCCAAGAATTGGGACTCGAAGTGGCACTGCAGAAGTCCGAGGCCATGTGTTTTCATGGTCCTCGGAACGCGCCACCACCGGGTTCCCAAATAACGGTAGGAGGGGTTCGCATCGACGTCGGGTCGACGATGAAGTACCTGGGACTTGTCCTCGACAGTCGGTGGAACTTTGTGGAGCACTTTCGACGTCTGACTCCCAAACTAGAACGGACCGTGGCTGCCCTAAAGCGGCTCCTACCTAACCTTGGGGGTCCAGACGCCTCCTGCCGTAGGCTCTAGGCTCTACGCGGGAATTGTTCGGTCCATGGCCCTTTACGGGGCGCCGGTGTGGGCGCCGTCACTGCAAAGGCGACCGGCGGCCATACTGAACGCTTGCCAGAGGGTCATGGCCATCCGGATGATACGGGGATACCGCACGATTTCCCGCGAGGCGGCGAGCCTTCTTGCTGGCCAGCCACCATTGGATTTGGAGGCAACAGTCCTTGCACGCATGCACGATTTGCGCGTGGAGATGCAACGCCGGGGCGAAACTTCGCTGCCGCGCCAAGTCGCGGCATGGCGGACAGAGCTCCGGCGGGATCTAATGGTGGAATGGCGACGGCGACTGTCGCAACCCAGTGCTGGGCACACTACAATAATGGCGGTTAGTCACCTCTTTGAGGAGTGGCTGGAGCGACAACACGGCATCCTCACCTACCGCATGACGCAGGTCCTCACCGGACATGGCAAGTTCGGGAGGTTCCTGCATCGCATTCAGGCGGAAGCAACGCCCGGGTGTCATCATTGTGTGGACCACCCAGGGGACACGGTGGAGCATACGGTGGAGGTGTGCCGCTTGGGCGGAGCACCGCCGTGTCCTCGTGGAGGCAATTGGCGGCAGCGACCTTTCACGTCGGGCCTTGGTTCAGGCTATGGTCCGGAGCGAGGAGGAATGGCAGGCGGTCGCCTCCTTCTGCGAAGCAGTAATGTTAGCGAAGGAGGAGGCTGCACGCGTGAGGGAACGAAGGTCCTCACGCCCTAGCCGACGTAATTCCGACCCCGACTACCAGCCACGGTAGACGCGGGCTTGCGGACGTCGAGCACTGGGTAGCTCGCCGCCCGGCTGTTCGGTAATTAACCGCACCGAGCCCAGTCGTTAACAGCGCGTAGTGATCCTCGCGCTCCTCAGAGTGATGTCAGCAAACCGTAGGGGCCCAGTGGGGCCGATGCCCGCTAGCTAGGACCGCGGAGAATTTCTGAAAAGGCAACCCGTAGTCCTAGTATGCAAAGGGTAATTGAAGGATACAGGTGTGGTTTTAGTCAGTAAAAGTCTGACACGCCCTCGCGCTCCACCCAGAGCGCGAGAAGTCATATGGATGACTTCCCACCTTAAAAAAAAAAAAAAAAACAGGTGAATCTTAGTCAGTAGAAGCATGACATAGGGAGTGTCAGGCTCGCGATATTCAAAGCGGAAAGAGCCATTTGATCCTACTACATTGTGAAAAAATATATAGTATAGTAATATAGACAAAACTGGGCTGTTGGTCTAGTGGTTAGTGGCCGTGACTGCTATGCCGGACGTCGGCGTCGTAGTATCGATTCCCACCCAGCACAAATGTTTGTGTGATGAGCACGATCATTTGTTCAGTGTTTGGGTGTAATTTATGTATGTATTTTGAAATATATAAGTATGTTTATCAGTTATCTGGTACTCATAACTCAAGCTCTGCTTAGCTTAGGACTGGACGGCGTTGTGTGATAGTTATGGTATATATTATAATTATTATCTTATAACTGCTAGCTACCTACCTAGCTAGCTACCTCGAATAAGTTAGTATTGTAATTTGGGAAGATGACCAACAGGCCTAACCAAGTTACAACCGTTTCGTTTTGAATCTATTCTGTAGTCGGTAACGCTTCCGATTCCTTTGTTCTGACCACATTACTTAACGTTGAGATGATTTCATTCCCATACATTTGAATTTTTCTACTAGCGAACTTTCTGTGTCGCGTACCAACAGCAACTGAGTGTCTCAGTGCGTTTTATTCATCGCAGTGCGCAGCGGTTTCTATATCGATATTGCGACACAAAAATATGTAGGTACGGTAGATTCATCGTAAATTTGCAGCGAGAGGCCAACGATGACTTTACCGCATGCGTTTATTTTACCGCTATGCGCGCACTTCTATGACACTCACTTCACAGATTATGCGTTAAAAAAAGCAAGGCAATGCGCGCTAGGCCTAACGATTGTAGATTATCAAATTGGCTAAGCCCTCAAAAATAACTTAGTTATTAATTTTCAGATTTTATAAAAACAAATAGCTTCACAGACTTTCCATTCCCTTTATTGAAATATTTTACAACGTTGCCTTTTTTGGAGCTGTTATTTATTTTGACAATGGAATTTCATCATAAATACATAACTCTATTAAAAAAAATAACAAATGTAAAGGTATTTTTTTGTTTTTTGGGGTTTGAAAAGGCCTTTTATCAGATTGGTTGTATTGAAAACGACACCGTTTTTGGGAAAATCCGCCAGCGTAATGTAATTTATAAAAACGATTTGTTGTCATGTTTGTGCGGAACTTTAGTTCATGTCTATTTTTACATGTCATCATCATTTCAGCCGAAAGACGTGGCCACAATGAACGGTCCTGTGCGTCTCGCATCCATCGGACTCCCGCAACCGTTACCAAGTCATCGGTCCACCTTTTTTTATTGCAACCCCCCCCCCCCCAAAATGAAAATCACAACGAAAAATTAGCCCCTGGTGCCCGGCAGCCCAGGGTAGACACCCTTGACTCCGGTTTTTACATGTAATACCTATCAATTCCAAAATAAAATCAGTGTTAATTTTGATGTAAGGGCCTGGGCGCACTTGGGACAAGTCTGTCTAAGACAGTCTTATCTCAAGTGTCCGCAGGCCCTAACATTTTTTTTTTGAGGTGAGTCATCATCGAATAACTTCTCCCGCTTTGGATCGAATGAGAAGGAACAATAATACTGACCGCATAAGTACGTAGGTATATTTTTTTAGTAAGGTGTGAAACCATTTAACTACTTCATCATCATTCATTCATTTTACTTCTTCTTCATCAAACTTTAACTGATTAAGGGCCGACGCTGCGTTAAGCGAGCGCTCGCGATACGCAGCCATTGCGGGCAGTCCGCAACGTCCCTACACAGTATCGCTTATTCAACTTTAACGGTATGCATGTACAAATACTGTCGTGTCGATGGAGAACTTAGTATCAAAAGACATTTTCCTCCGTGCGTGCGACCCGTATCACACAGCGATGTTAAATAAATAAGTCCAAGTAATATTATAAACTTGATTGGACAGTTTGTATGGTGAGGCCGATTTTTTTTTTCGTTTCCTGAGAAAAGTATCTCGTGGAAGGTTGTTCAGTTTCGTCTACTGAGCAGACACTTAAAGTTTGCGGAGACCTGTCCCTTACACTCTGTATAGCTCCATTCCTTTAACATTTCAATTAAGGTCGTCAATTGGATCGCGTGAGAGCTCGTGGTGGGGCTTCAGAAATGTTGTACATCTGTTTGAACAAATGTTCAACATCGCAGTTCGTTTTGTCCGTTTTGTGTTTCGGTCAGATGTGCTATTGTTACTTATAAAAGCAACATTATTCACTGGCTACAACAATCCACTACATAATAACCAGTTTTCTATCTAACGGTAAAATCATACGGAATTTTCATATTAACATAGTTGCTGTAATGTTATTAAAGTGAACATGTTCGCCTTGAACAAACTGGGGAACGATGCTATCCTGCTTGAATAGAAATTTTAGAGACTAAGTTTGAAAATGTTGGAGGTTATCGCTAACAGAGTTTGCGATAACAATCAACAACAATATTGTTATTTTTTCATCGATAGGATACATTTCACCTGATGGTAAGCGATGATATGGCCGACGATGGAGCATGCTTGTCTAGAACTAACCTATTCACTCCTGACTTAAAGACCCCTAAGTTGTAGCCATCAACAATAATAATAATAATATTTCACAACTGTCACACAACGCCGTCTAGTCCCAAGCTAAGCAGAGCTTGTGTTATGGTTACTAGACAACTGATAAACATACTCATATATTTCTAAATACATACATATTATAGATAAATTACACCCAGACATGATCGTGCTCATCACACAAACATTTGTCCTGGGTGGGAATCGAACCCACGACCTCCGGCATAGCAGTCGGGGTCACTAACCACTAGACCAACAGGCCAGTCATAATATTTTGAAGGATAATATTATATATGGGTGTCCACTGTTCCATGTTAATGTGTAGTATTGTATTTAATCTTAAATTATTAATTTAATTAATTTTGTTATTAACATTATGTATAATTATTTATATGTTTTATATATTTTTTTAAATTCTATGTTAATTAATGTAAGTGGGCATGTACCGTTTTAATTAACTATAAATATATAAAAAAAAATATGCTCGGAGTCTCCTTGCGTGATCGCATCAGGAATAAAGATATCCCGCAGGAGAACTAAGGTGGCATAGATAAAACATAGCCCGAAGAATCACCAAATTTAAGTGGCAGTAGGCAGGGCGCATTGCTCGTAGAATAGATGGTTGATAGGGCCGAAAGGTTCTGGAGTTGGCGACCACGCACCGGAAGACAGCGTTGGAAGGCTTCAAACAAGTTGGTGCGATCTGGTGAGTGGCGGGGATGCGATGAATGCGAGACGCACAGGACCGTTCGTTGTGGTGACACTTGAGGGAGGCCTATGTCCAGTAGAGAAAGTTGTTCGGCTGAAATGATGATGGCTATTTTGAATCTATACAATGAGTGATCAACAACGATACACAATTCTCAGTTGCTTAGAGGTTTTTGGAGGGTAGAAAATAATCGAATAACTTGGATGGAGCAAGAGGAAGTGTCAGACTTTTACTACAATCCACCCATGTTTCTTCAGTTGCTTTTTGCATTTTAGGGCCGTGATAACTCTTTCAAACTATCTTGGAGCCCTGGCAAGCATTGACCCTAGCGGACCTCATGCTGAAATCTATTTGAGGGGCGCATGGAACGTACGTACAGCACGTCATCGATGAGCTACCCAATGTTCGCCGTTCGAAAGCTTCTTCCTGTAGTGGCTGAGAATCGCCCTGCGACTACCGAAGTCTAGGGCACCTCTTAATAGCTTAGCGGCTAATGGGGTGACCAGACAGATGCTAACTAGCGTTCCAACCAAGGTCACCTTGGTTTATGTGTTTGGTTTGTGTTGCGGCTACATGTTCGTTGGTTGGGAAGCGCCTCCCAACCAAGGGCGTTGAAGGTCATGGATTACAACTGCTGTCTAAACAGATTGAAACCAGCAAGGTCACTTTAGTTGGAACGCTAGTTTGCAACCGTCTGGTCACCACTTAAGTCTATAAAATAAACAAGATTTCTAAACAAAAAGCACCGACACCGCCACAACAATGGCAAAACGGTGAAAATATGGGCACCTTATGAAAAAGGCACAAGCATGTTTTTTTTTTTTTTTTTTTCGGTGGGAAAATCATCTTATGACATCCCCCGCTCTTGGGCGGGGCGGGAGATAGTGTCAGACTTTTACTGACTAAAAACACACTCCTGTTCCTTCGTTGCCTTTCGTACCAGGGCCGAGTCTTCCTTTCAGAATCAGACCGTTGGCCCCAGTAGGCTTCGACCCTGCTGGGCCCCTACAGTTGCTGACATCTCCTTGAGGCGCGCGTGGAGGCACAAGCATGATAAGCAGATGATTCTTTCTGGCATATAATTGTAAATTTAAATATTGCAATAATAATTTTAAGAGCTGAATTTTCTTCTGTGACTTGAATCTAAATGATACGGTCATCAGAACAGTTAAGCATGTATTACTAGTACAAACTGCGCGTGCAATATCATTAGTTCCTAATGGTTACGGCAAGTTGGCTATCCCGGACTCTGTGGTTCCAAATAAACATAATAGCAAAACAATGAAAAATCAGGCCACAGTCTAAAATGAAACAAAGGCCCAATTTCAAACGTCTCAAATAAATAATCAACGCAAACTAAATAACATTGTGCCTCATACTGACTTTACATTTGAAACACGCTAATTATATATTCTGATCAAGTGTTATGAAAATTATATGTAAAGCATTTAGATTCCTGGAACTAAAGAGAGGCGGAAAGCTTTATGTTAGTGTTTGAGACTTTCATGGTTGGTGGCTTTTGGAGGTATGCGGAACAGAGAGTAAAGTCCCCCAAACCTCCGTTGAAAAGGGAGGATCCTCCGGCCAGACGGGTGTTATGTCTGGTGGGTAACTGCCCGATAGATGATTTCGGGCTGTTCTATATGTTCCAATCGCGTGGAGGACTTTAGTTGTGTGATGCAGGATTAGTTCTTTTGTGACGCCACAGATGTCGCTACACGCTATTCAAAGCCGAACCCTGGGTTTTTCTTTGACGTGGGAAATCATTCAATGACTTCTCTCGCTTTAGGATAGAACGCGATTGCGTGTCAGACTTTTACTGACTAAAATTCACCTGTATTAGTTGCCCTTTACGTTCTAGCACCACGGAGTCTTTTTCAGTAATTCCCCGTGACCTTAACAGGCCTACGTCCTGCCGGGCATCTATGGTTTTTACTAGCATCTCTTTGAGGTGCTCGTGGAACACTAAGTGCCAACTACGATTCAGGCGCAGTCCTTACTGAACTACTCATTGCTCCTCATTGCTCGTCGTCCACGAACCCGTGCCTATGGTAACCGGGAATCACCCTGCGACTCCCAACAACGCCTGGATGTCAGGACACCAAGTGGTTATTTGACCTAAAACAACATCTACATTTCTCGATATCTGAACCATTTAGTCCAATGTCCACTTTTTGCAAAAAACACTTTAAAATAAAATCATGTGTTTCTTGCTCTTTGTTTGTGTTTAATCGATTCATTTGTGTCTCATTTAAATACGAATTTTGATTCGTAGAAATGTACAAATGTCCACAGTATTCTAGAGGTATACAGTCTGAACATAATTTAAAACTTTATGGTTCAAAAGAAAAACAAAATGTACCAATATCTTTTTTTGTAGTTCACACAAGGAACTCTTGTTACGATCAATTCTAAAACAATTGTTGTTTGTGGATCTTATTTTAACAACTTACTCATTGGCTCGTAAACTATTCACTACGCTCCTAAAAACTTTTTGGGACCGATATGACATCCCACCCTCGGTCTCGGTCATAAAATTTATATATATTTTTTTTAGATAGTGTAATTTCAGTAAGCCATGAGCCACGCAATTGATTTACCACCCCTTTTTACATGGTCCATCATCACAAAACTTCTCTTACTCTAGGGGCAGCAATTGGGAGTATCAGACTTTTACTGGCTAAAACCCACACGTTTTTTTCGCCTCCTATTATTCCTTTGTTCTGACCACGTGACTGAGTGTTGAGATGACATCAGAACAAAGGAATCGGAGGCGTGGCCGACTCGAGGCGATCAACGAAAAGAGAATTGAAACGAAACGGTTGTAACTTGGCAAGGGGGGGGGGGGCGGCAGAATTTTTCGGCCTTATCGTGATTTGGTCTTAAATTTGGTGATTCTTCGGGTTATGTCAGTAATCTTGGTGAAGTTTTAATTTTATTGGGAATACTGTTTGCTGTCAATCATGGTAAAGCAATTACGAAGCCGATTTCTAACCGGTGCAGCACTCTGTTAAACCAGCATAACCACTTGAACCGAAACATTCTTCCGATGAATCAGAATCCGGTACAATTATTATCAGCCTAGGTGGACAAGCCGGAAAGCCCCATAGTTGGCAACCGTCCAACCACGCGACCCGGTTTACCCGAATTTATCTGATGTTCTACAACCTTTGACTCGAATATACTGACGAATATGTTGTGTAAGCCATGTATGCTTATGTGGCTTAAATGTGACGGAATGAAAGTCGGGAGGCTTTGTTGTCTGCGTTTTTGTGTTGGCAAATATCCAAAACAGATTCATAATTTTTCTACAAAAAAATCAAATTCATCTTAAACTTTGGACACAACTGCATGTGTTTAAAGATAAGTCTATTTCTTTTGTTCCCCTATTTCTTCTAGTAGTTTATCAATAAGATTTAATTATGGTGAAAACTGAATTATAAAATCGATAAACACATTGTAATATCCAATGACTTTTCCCAATGATTTCTTCTTCTTCTCTAGGGCGGAACGAGAGGACGTGCCAGACTTTTTACTGACGAAAACCACATATATGTTCTTTCTTTGCCCTTTGAGATCCAGGATCCCGGGATTTCCTTTCAAATGTCAACCCATGCACCCAGTAAGTTTCGGCCCTGCCCAGCGGCAGGGGCATGAGGACGTCCGTTCCCTCATGCGTATAACCGCCTCTTTCACTAGCACTACTGTTTTGTAGAAGGAGGCGACCACCGCCCAATTTACTTCGCTCGGGGCCATGGCATGTACTAGGGCCCGGTCGCCGTCGCCGATCGCCTCCACGAGAACACGGTGCTGCTCCCCACAAATGGGGCATATCTTCACCGTATGCTCCACCATGTCCTTCGGGCGGTCCGCACAAAAGTGACACCCGTGCGTTTCTTCTGCATGAATCAGGAGCAGGAACCTCCCGAACTTACTATGTCCAATAAGGACCCATGATATGTGGAAGGTGAGGACGCTGTGGCGTCTCTCCAGTCATTCGTTAAAGAGGGGGCTTATCGCCATGATTACGTCGTTATCGTTGCTGTCATCATATCGCCATGAGATCCCGCTGGAACTTCGTTTTGGCCCGGCATTACAGCTCCATGCGTGCAAGGACTGTTGCTTCCAGATTCCATAGTGGCAAGCCAGCAAGGACCTCCTTGCTCGCGGTGAACCTTCACCGCTTTGCTTATTTTCCATGCTTATGGCGGGTAGCAGGCCATAATCTTAACTCGCATATTCGAGATAATTCTCCATACTTGAGTGTAGACCGCAAACTATGTATTTACTTAGTTAAACTAAACTATGTCTGTAGTAAAACTAAACTTTGTAGGTATAATAAATATGTATCTCAGCTGTTCGAGCGAAGCCAAACTAAGTCTAGTTCTTTGTCTGACACCTACCACATTCGGACCACTCTGCAAATACATACATACAAATACATTCAATAGCTCCAAGTGAACCAGGGTCCTGATTTGTAGATAAAGTCAGAATCCCGATTAATTTAGTCACAATAACCAATATGTGCGTCACAACGGCATTAGAATCTAAAGTGGCCGGATTAATGGCGCGATTCGGCAACAAATTAAAAGGCTGGGCACGAAAATTCAGGGTACGAGGTCCTTCGTTATTTTGTTTCGAGTAATTTCACAGGAATGTTGCTTGTAACGTGACAAATTAATGGAATAGAGATTGATATTTTTGGTTCTCTGGAGTTTTCCACCTTTTTGGTTATTTGGAATTTTCCATATTCGAACAATATTGGAACAGGTGAATTGAATGTTAGGGCATTTTGATTTTGGGGTTATTAGGGAAGTTAACGTTGTGAATACACAAAAAGATTTGTCGGTAAACAAAGGTGATATATATTTTACAGAATTAAAATCTAGCGTAACCTAGTAAATTGGACTTCATAGCATGGAACTCAAAGCTCAAAAAGGTGGCTAGGATAAACTAGTTGCGGAAGGCAGAGAATCAGATGTAGTGGCGCAGCTTAGGAGCGGCCTCCGATCCATTCATATTTTGTCTACGATTAACTGCTTCATCTTTGTTTTGTTTTGTGTTATGCCATGTAGGCATAGGCCTAAATGAGCTAGTGAGTTTTATGAAATAAAAGAGAAGCTAATAGTATGTAGAAAAAAGGTTACCTATTAAAAATTTGTGATCTTGATTTTGAAAAAAAGGATTACAATAGTTCAAATAGTATGTCAAGACAGGTCAAGAACTACTGGTTAGAATAAAAAAATCTTTCAATGTTGAATAGCCCATTTATCGAAGATGACTATAAGTTATATAAAATTACGCTACGACTATTAGGAGTTAAATAGTAAACAAGGACGCGGATGAAACCGCGCGGGGACAGCAAGTAATGTATTTTATGCTTTAGGATGTTTTTGTAGACCTTTATTTTCAGAAAGATCAGAAGGGCCTACAATGGACAGGTTTATCAAGCTAAATGTCAGATAATAGACATGTGGCTTAATAAATCTTCTTCAAATTAAATGCTGTTTTTTGTTTATTTTGTTTTTTGTACATAAGTGTTTCTACTGTCTAAGTTTTACTATTAACATAATTGTTTTAAGTTGTTTTGGTAATTCTAACAACCTATGAGCTTACAATATACTTTCTCTCATTCCACCCAGAGCGAGAGAAGCTATTTGATAATTTTCCACCTCAAAAAGGGACCTAAAGACATTAGTTTTATAACAATTTACTGACTCCGAGCCTTTACACCAGCATAGTGGTCTCAAAGCGGCCCAAGACCTTCAAAGAACTTGATTTACATGACTCTGAATCAATGTCAAAACGACATAAAAATTACTCATTTATTTCAACACCGAATAAAATAAAATATGTTATAACATTTTGCGACAAATTTACTTCAAAATATTCTGAAATCTTGGGTATCTTGATCGCACGACTTACTTCTCGTCTCGGGGACTAAAGTAAATCTAACTTACTGTAACTTCCGACCACAGAGCACTAATTCTATTTAGTGGCAAATGAGTGACAGAGAGCAGTGGTGACCGAGTGGTAACGGCTCCGACTTACGAGTTGTAGGTCGCAGGTTCAAACCCAGTCAAACGCATGACCTTGTGTAATTTATTTCATCACCACTGCTCTCAAAACGGTGAAGGGAAACATCGTAAGGAAACCGGCATGTCCTATAACAAAAAATTCGAAGACATGTGACATCCACCAACCCGCACTGGGCCCGCGTGGTGGATTACGGCCTATTCCTTCTCCTGAGAAGGCCTGAGTCCTAGCAGTGGGAGCAAGGCTGATTATGTGTATGCTATGCTATGCTTGACAGAGAAGATAATCTTCAACAAAATTCTGGCTTAGACTGCAACAGCCCAGGGCTGTGGGATTGTTTGAAAACGTTACCGTGGTCCTGGAACGCAAAGGTAAATGAAGGAACACAGGTGGGTTTTAGTCACAAAAAGTCTGATATCTTGGTTCTAAAACTTTTTCCATACACGTGAATGATGGGGAACTTTTAAATATTATTTATAATTATGTTTTGAATAATTTTACTGATTTTCAGCTTGTTGGGACTTTATGTAGCTTCACTCTCATTTTTTGGTCTAGATTGACCGGACTACTAATACATATTATTATTTTTTTTTTTTTTATTGTACGTACGTACGCGGTGAGTACGCATTAAATATTGTCAAGTCACCATCATAAAGTTAACGCGTACCTATCTTTTCGATTCATTTATCACTTATTTTTTAGTAGGTACTAGTCTTAGTGATGAAAAACTGTGTGTGAAAAAAATTTAACATTAATAACCAATTTAATCTATTTTATCAATGGAAACCTCAAAATATTACGTATTATATTTTCATTTAATTATAATATAACAAAAATAGGTAACGCCTCACAAAAATATACTAGCAAAACTTCTATACGTATCTTCGTTCAGTTACGGTTTTAAGACCTGGTTTTTTTTGCTATTGATTTCTCATATTGGCCTCTAAAACATAACCTAAGTTTCATTTCTGGCGAAAAGAAAAAAATAAATCATGCGAATAGTTTGTATTAAACTGTACATAGGTTACTTTTTTATCTCGGGTGTATGTTCCATTGGGCCAATTTTTTACTCATATACAGGTGAAACCGCTAGTTATTTCTATATTTAAGAGAGCCCTTCCCCAATCGTCCATTGTCAACCTGAGCTTGGTTAAAAGGCTTGTTGGTTTAACCAACGCGACCCAACGCAATGTTTTATAATAAGACAACACGAAAATCGAGAGATAACACTTGAACGCTCTGCTGGCACTTGGTAATACCATCATTCGCTCGAATATTTCTCAAAACTTGTTCTACGAATATCGTGTTTTTTTTTTAAATCGTAAAAGTTTTTAGAAAACATTTTCGTCATTCAGAATCTTGTTTAAATGTGCAAGGTTTCTATAGTAATATTTTCTTTTTGTGTTTTTAATTCATGAGCAAATTATGAAAGATCAAAGTTGACGCCAATTGCAGATTTTCAGAGGTCTAGATTACTTTAAAAAAAATACATTTAAATTGATTTTAATTGAAATATAGATAAAAAATATTCACAAGATATTTGTGTTTCCAAAGTATGTAGAAAAAAAGATGGATGGATTGTGTGAAGAGTGATATGAAAAAAAAGGAAGTTAGTGACAGTATGACGAGTGACAGGGCAGAATGGAAGAAGAAAACGTGTTGTGCCGACCCCAAATAACACGGGAGAAGGGCAGGAAGATGATGATGATGATGAAAGTATGTAGAAAAAAAATTGTAATAACGTCATAACCGTAATCGGTTATAATCGTAAGAGCGGTTGTATGAAAAACAGTGAAAATATATATCGGGTTAGACGCTCGAATTGTTTATGCACACACAAACACAGGTGGAATGAATGGTTTAGACATTTTCTTCCAGTCACTATAAAGGTGATGCAAAGCTCTGGTAGGTGAAATATAACTTTTTTTATTATTATTGATAGGCTCGCGTTTGACCACTATCTCACCTGATGGTAAGCGATGATGTGGCCGACTAATTATTTTTTTAGAGTTGACAACAGTTTCATTGGCTGCCGACACAGCATTCCTTGATCTGTGCTCTCTACGATAGAGTTGACAAGAAGCATTCAAACGTAAGTAAATCTTAAGCATACACTTCGCTGGAACACTTAGGTTAAATATTACATGACATACTATCATGCTTGACTACTTGGATAATATATTATGTCTGTTTGTAAATACAAGGTTTAATATTAAGTTGGATGTCTTGTAATTTAGTTTTGTTTACTTTTTGCGGTTCAGTCGGTACCGAGAATAAAGCATTGTGTATTATTATGAAGATTTTTTAAATATTTGTTCATGTTTTTAGGGTTCCGTGCCTCAAAAGGAAAAAAACGGAACCCTTATAAGATCACTTTGTTGTCCGTCTGTCTGTCTGTCAAGACCCTTTATCTCAGGAACGCGGGGAGGTATTGAGTTAAAATTAAAACCATATTACTCAAGTTTGCGGTCCCATGAAGCTGTGAAAAAATCAAACTTCTGAGTTAACGAAAAAAAGATACGGCAGTTTATGTCGCAAAAACGTGTATTTCGACACTCTCAAGGGAATCAAAACTCATAGGGTATTTACCGCTGACCTAGAATCCTGAAGTTTGGCATGAAGCAAGGTCTTATAGCACAAGAATAGGAAAAAAATACTGAAAACTGTTGTGTTCGTCTGAAATTTGTAGTTACGTTACAATAAAACTTTTTTTTTCAATTCGGAAAAGTCTTCGTAACTCAATTCGGGAATTGACCTATTTACCTATGTAAGTTTGTACGGAACCCTCAATGCGCGAGTCCGACTCGTACTTGCTCAGTTTTTTTTTGGAAGGTTTTAACACCTACGTGTTCTCACAGACATTTTTATATTTATAATTATTCTGTAAGTGTGTTTGTCACCTAACTTCTAAGATTTAAGATTCAATGAATTTTATTTCAAACTAGCTTTTGCCCGTGACTTCGTCCGCGTGGAAGTAGAAAATGTTTCTATTAGGTTTTTTGTTTTATTATAATCAATAGCTCCTGTGCTTCTCGCATTCACCGCACTTCAACCCTCACCAGGTCGTCGGTCCACCTTGTGGGAGGCCTTCCAACGCTGCGTCTTTTGGTGCGCGGTCGCCACTCTAGAACCTTTCGGCCCCATCGACCATCCGTGCAGTGGATGCGAGAAGCACAGGATCGGTCGTTGTGGTGACGCTTGGGGGAGGCCTATGTCCAACAGCGGACGTCTTTCAGCTGAAATGATGATGATGATGAATCAATAGCTCTTACCCACAACTTCGCGAAGAAGTTGGAAATATTTGTAAAGTCTAAGTATAATGTACTTAGACATTATAAATATTTAAGGAAAGAAAGAAGGCTGTTTTAAGTGCATCACGCTAATATAATTAAGAGTGAAACTATAAAACGTTGGATGAAAGTACTGGCTCTTATAACATTATCAATGGAAATGTAGTTGATGCTATCTCCGGGAGGTTTACCCAGTATTATTTGTTGTTGGTTTTGTCAACGCTACTATTTCTAGTCGCCAATATTGCCATTTGACTCATCCACTGATAGTCTTATTTTTCTATTTGGACTACATCTGGGTAAACTTTGCAGATTACGTCAATTCACACCAATGACGATCAATTTCGATTTTGTTTTCACAATAAGGTACTTTCCCGTTTTCTATTAAATGTAACTAATAATTTGTACTACCTCCGTTCAAATATGTACTCATTTCAATGGATAGTTTAAGGGGTGGACGAATTTCCATAGTGGGGAAGTTTTCAAGCAAGACTTCATAATGACAGATCTAGTTCCCCTAACCGGCAATGTTTGGCGAAAATCACCAGCAAACTTGAAAGTGATTTCACCCATTTCATACGGAAGAAACGCTCGGGTCACCATTGCGTGGACCGCCCGGAGGACACGATGGAGGTGTGCCCCGCTTGGGAAGAGCAACGCCGTGTCCTCGTGGGGGCGATCGGCGGCGGCGATCTCTCGTGCTGGGCTATGGTACAGGCCATAATGCGGAGCGAGGAGGAGTGGCAGGCGGTCGCCTCCTTCTGCGAAGCAGTAATGCTAGCAAAGGAGGCGGTCGATCGCGTGAGGCAACGGTCCTCACGCCCCAACCGCCACCGGGATTCCAATCCCGATTTCCGGCCACCGTAGGCGCGGGCATGGGGACGGCGAGAAATGGGTAGTTCGCCGTTCGACCATCGGTAACCGTCCGGACCGAGCCCAAGTCGTCGACGGCGCGTACTTTTCCTCGCGCGCCTTAAGGAAATGTCAGCAACTATAGCAGGGTCGAAGCCTACTGGGGCCAAGGGTCTGATTCTGAAAGGAAGACTCGGTCCTGGTACGAAAGGCATCGAAGGAACAGCGTTGTTAGTCATTAAAAGTCTGACACTGTCTCGCGTTCCGCCCAAGAGCGGGGAATGTCATAAGATGATTTTCCCACCGAAAAAAAAAAACCATTATATTATTACAGATTCTTATGTCTCTAAGGGTCAGGACCCCTCTACATGAACTCTATGAATCAAAGTGCATTCAACCCTTAAGATTATACTGACATCTTGTAAAACTTTTCCCAAAGGGCCATTTTTACTCAATTCGAGCACACACTACGTTTCTGCGAAGTTTGCTGTGCATTCACCAGTTAATAGAGTTTTTTAAGTAAAGTCGGTTATTATTATTTTTTGTTTTATTTGTAAAAAGTTTTTTATTTCAAACTTTTTAGTTGCGATACAACAAAACTGGGAGTAGAGCGGAAAGGCGTGTCAGACTTTTAATGACTTAAAACACACCTGTGTCCTTCAGTTGCCCTATGTGTTCTAGGACTAGGAGTTTCCTTTTTAGAAAATCGCCGTGATCTTAACGGGCACCGTCCCTATTGGGCCCTTACGATTTACTGACATCTCTTTGAGGCATCTTTTTGACGACTTCGGCTCGATCCAGACGGACGGCTGAACGGCGAGCTACTCATTGCTCGTCGCCCGCAAGCCCGTCGGGTTCGCGACGGCTAGGGCGTGAGGTTGTCCGTTCCCTCACGCGTACGGCCATCTTCTTCGCTAGCATTACTGTTTCGCAGAAGGACAACAAGCCTAGGGGCCATGGGTTTGCTTCTGAAAGGCAAACCTGCCTGGTACGCAAGGCAAAGAAGTAACATAGGAGTGGGTTTTAGCCAGTAAAAGTCTAGCTCGCCGTCCGGCCGTCTGGTAATCGACCGGACCAAGCCCAGTCGTCGGCAGCGCATAGTGATCCACACACTCCTCGAAGAGATGTTAGTAAATTATAGGGGCCCAGCAGGGCCGATACCCGCTAGGACCGCGGTGAATTTCTGAAAATGAAACCCGTGGTCCTAGAACGCAAAGGGCATCTGAAAGGCACGGGTGTGGTTTTAGTGGGTAAAATTCTGACACGCCTTCTCGCTCCACCCAGAGCAAGCAAAGTCATTGGATGATTTCCCACCTAAAAAAAACCGGAGTAATAAAAGAAATCCACGCGGACGAAGTTGCGGGAACAAGCTAGTTATCAATATATGAAACCTTCATAATAAAATTTCTTCTTCTCGATCTTTTCCAATCACGTTGGAGTCACGTATTAAATTTCGCTATGTAGATACACATAGAGCATTCACATGATTGCATCTCGTAACAATAACACACATCCAAACATACAGACAACACAAAATGTGAAGGTTTGTTGTTTTGCATGTGTGTGTGATATTTGTTACTTCCTCACGCTTAAATGGCTGGAAAGATTTGAACAAAGTTCCGTGCAATAATCTATATATAGAAAAGCCAAATACCACTCACTGATTAATCACGAAATCTTAGAAACTATAACACCTGCAAACTTAAAATTTAGCAGGTAGGTTCCTTATAGCGTGTAGACATCCGCTAACAACGGATTTTACGCAACTCCATCCCTAATAGGGTAAAAGGGGGGTTGGAAGTTCGTATGGAGAAACCTACTTTTACGCGGGTGAAACCGCTGGCAGAAGCTAGTAGACCATATTCTTAAATCACATATAATAAAGGTAGATACGTTTTATCCCGGAAATGTAAAGCCACTGGTAGAAGCTGATTTATAATATTAATTTATTTGTATATTAATGAGTAAATAATAATGCTAAAGTTAATTGGTCATTAGAACCTCTATACACTAGGGGTAAAATGTCCCCCAACCTGACACGCAACGCTATCATATTGTCCAACAAAATGTCTCGCGTCACGAGAATGCATCATAAAATATTGGGTGGCAAGTTGCTTGTAGATTGAGCGTTGTGTGTCAAGTTGGGGGACATTTTGTCCTCTACTGTATCTGAGGCATTTTAAAGCTATGTTACTATTAAAAATTATGTCACCTATGTAAGCTGAGCTAAACAAATTAATTTAGCCTGCAACGGCAATTTAGTCTGGAACCAGCCTTATTTCTAGACATCTTCAAGACCACTAAGCAATAAATTTTAACTACTGAAACTAATTAACAGCTTAATTAGATTTGCACACAAAGCGAAGCATTAAATCTCTTGTAGTAGGACAAAGTACGGACATATAAAGTCACGTTACAAAATGTAAATAAACTTAATAATAACACGCAAAATAATTCCTCGTTTTATATGCAAATATTCTGAAATACCTGTATATCCGGATACTGGGATGTGTATAATCAGTAAACAACATAGCATAACCTTTGGTATCCTTTTTTGAAACATACGATAAAAAAAAATGGTCACGTTGTCCCTACAAAATTCAATTTCAACATGTAAATTAATATTTTTACTTTTTCGTTCATTCGTCGTGATGGCTTTTGTTAAATTCCAAAAACGATTTGACAGAAATATAACCTTAAACAATTTCTTGTCTTTTGGCAGGTTGTCAAAAAATGGCCAGTATCATTTCGATGTAGCTTAAACTTATATCGAACAGAAATGAATTATCTCCAAAGAGTCTTATGTAAAGAGTACATAGACAAACTGTAATAAGATCTCCTTACCAATGATTTTGTATAACCTACTTAAAAAAAAATCTTGGTCCTTTCACGTGCCGGCACGGCGCGCTTGTGCACTGCGAGGTTCAAAGGAAACCCTTCTACAGTCTCTCTAGGGATGTGCCCAAACAGGATTGTCTCTGTAAAATCCTGTTTGGGCACATCCCTAGAGAGACTTTCAGGGTTTTCTCAAGGTTTCCGGGGTGTTTTTAAGAGGTCATGGATCCCTTCCACGTGCTGGTGAATATCACAGCAAGGTGGTATCGGTGAGTTCAAAATCCAACACTCTCTGGCCTTGTCCCCAAAAACCCAGACGTCTTTTGGAGGTCTCCCTCCGATAACAAAAAAACAGTGGTTATCCTTTAATCCAACGTTGGCCTATATTTTATTCATGTGAGATTCTAGCACTAGATATTTCTACAAAACGTTGAGCTCTTGGATTAAATCCGTAAGTTGATTACGTAACAGTAAGAATACCTATTCAGTGTATTTGATTTGAAAGGAATTCTGCGTTAATACTCGTACTGAGTACTTACGGAGGCGGACGGCATCTACAGAATAACAAAATTCATTACTAGATTTTGACGGCGCCGGCTGGATCCACGTAGAAGCCGAAAATAGTCCTACAGGAGATCTAAAGTATTCTATCTTAATTGTGGTCATGACCTACTCGTGTTGTAAGATTTATTCGAATTCGTTTATTCATTCAAGCCTGATTGAAAATTAACACACGTACTTTTTATAAAGTGAAATAGAATGGATCGGAAGTCCTTGTACTCCACACTTCCTTGAATTAATTAATGATCAAACTCCAGTAAATCACATATTAACAACTTTTAGGTACTCGTCTTTCTCAATGGTCAAGTAATAAAATGTCAAATACAGCAAAGGGCAGAAAGAAATGCCTTTAGCGGAAATAAATTAAAAGTTAATCCGGGTTCTCTCTTGCTATAGAGGAGCTTATAAGCTACGGATCGGACGGGTTTTTTTAATATTTATTTTGACAGTGACGATTAAAATTTGTAGGTTTTTTTTAAGGTGGGAAATCATCCAATGACTTCTCGCACTCTAGGTTGGGCGGGAGGGCGTGTCAGACTTTTACTGACTAAAACCACATCTGTGTCCTTCAATTACCCTTTGCGTTCTAGGACTACGGGTTTCCTTTTCAGAAATTCCCTACGGTCCTAGCTAACGGGCGTCGGTCCTGCTGGGCCCTACGGTTTTGTTGACATCTCTTTGAGGCACGCGTGGAACAATACGCGCCATTAACGACTTGGGCTCGGTACTTAACGAGCGGGCGGACGGTGCGCTCGTCGTTTGCAAGCCCATGCCTTCGGTGGTTAGGGATTGCCCTGCGACTCCCGACGCCCTGGGTATCTCCAGTCGTGGCGGCTGGGGCATGAGGATGTCCGTTCTCTCTTTGCGGCCATCTCCTTTGCTAGCATTAATGCTACCTCATCCTATTCCCACTCACTCGGGTCCATCGCCTCAACCAGGGCCCGGTGCGAGAGATCGACGCCGCCGGTCGCATTCTCAAGGATACTGCGGTGCTCCACCCAAGCGAGGCACACCTACAGTGTTTGCTCCACCGTTTTCTCCGAGTAGTACCCACAATGGTTACAACTGGGTGTTTCTTTCGCCTGAATCCGAAACAGTAACCTCCCGAACTTGCCATATCTGGTGAGCACCTGCGTAATGAGGAAAGGGAGGACGCCATGGCACCTCTCCTGTCTCTTTTCAAAGAGGGTGTTCCGCCGCGATTGCGGCGTGCCCGGCGCGCGAAGGAGAGCCAGACCAAAGAGTAGGCGCATGCAAAAATAAGTGTGAAAATATCATCACATCGTAAATTATAACACACAGTACAATTTCCTACTACTTATTACAACAAACAATAATAATATATGCTAATAATTGTAATATCATAATCACGTTATTGGCTCGTCAATACCGTGATTAAAAAAATGCCTATATATATTATATCTGTGATCACGGTAGGTATTACGGGATCCCGGAATACCAGTATTGAAAGCCCTAGCCAGCCCTATTAACCCATGAAGATAGCTGCCGCAAGAAGACATGGTGGAGGTGCGCTGCCTTTCACAATTCGCCTTCTGGTGGTCCCAGAAGGCGAATTAAGGTGGTTTATAAAATTAAAACTAGGAAGTAATTGTGGAAAACACAATTTGCTGATTAGACACCCCTAACTTTTTATTAGGACAAATACTAAATAGGACTTATTAGAAAAGGTCTTGTTATTATTTAAGTAAAGTCTCAATAAATAATATTTATAAACAGCAAAGTTATTAGCGTTTGTTTGTATCCCAAAATGTCACTCAATTTATGGAAAAATGGTTCAGGCTATTGATTATGAATGAATGAATGGCGATCAAAATGGAAAAACACTGCGCTTGGTATTTTCTAGTAGCAATTGTTATGAATATTGATTCATTTATGAATTTGCCAATTATAAGAAATTTTCGTAGACAATTTTGGAATTTCGTTTTTTTTACTTTTGACTACAAAAATATGATCAGTAATTATAGGTACGAATAGAACCCCATTTTATTTTGTACTTATTAAAAAATAGTAAATAATAAAAGCATTGACTGACATGTTGACGCGCAAACAAGAAACACTATCGAAACAGGTGCTCGCTTCTGTAATGTAGGAACATAGAGATCGCATGCAACAAATTCGCTAATTCGACATTATTCCATATTGAATTACCATCAGGTTAAAATTTATTATTGTTTGTATAACAGTAAGACAAAATCACAAATACGTGTCCTATGATATTCTTACAGAAAATCCCTATTTTCTTCACCTCAAACCAAAGCGAGGCAAGCTTTATTCATATTCAGTGTTCTATTTCAGCCGAAAAAAAGGCTAAAGCAACAAGGTGAAATAGATCTCCGGGGACGTACCCGATCACGTTCTTAGCCCTAGTCTATCTGCTAGCAGAAAGTAGTTTTTTGCCTAAAATATTTGTGCTTCAAGTCGTGAACAGAATCAAAGAAGGCCTTAGGGTATGAATAGGATGCGAGGACTGTGATACGTTTGTGATATTTACCAAGAAATGAATAAGTATGCGTGACATTCTTGAGATAGAAAACTTGTTTATTTTGCTTCCTAAATAAATTCTTTTACAATATTTTCCGAACTAGGGCTTTTTTTTAATGTGGAAAATCATCTTTTTTATGGGTAAAAAAAAAGTTTGTTTGATATTCCTACACAAACGTTTTTTTTTTTTTTTCAGAATTTTGACATATGCCTCGAGACATCGGAACCCAAAAATGTAATTTGTTATTTTATTTCGTTATTAGCCTTTGCCCGTGACTTCGTCTGCGTATAAGTCGAAATTTTTTTTCTAATAGCTTTTTTGATTGATTTTTTTTATTATATAGGCTCTTGTCCGCGATTTCGTTCGCGAAGAAATTGGAAATATTTTTAAAGAGCATTAGTAGACTGTTTAAGGTACATCACGGTATTACCATTTACCCTACTGGACCAGTTAAAACTGTGGCACTGATCACGTTATTGCAAAGAAATTTAAGTCCGAGTCTGGCTTCATTTTAATTTGGGCAAATGTGAGGGAAGGCCACTCGGAGTTAGAACGATATCTCATAGAGTTCAGCCAGCGTTTGTTGTTGTTTGTTTGATCGATAGATCAAAATACTATACGACAAACGCTGGCTGTATTGTACACGTTAAAAAGGTCTACAAAAAAGTCCGCTGTGGTATATGTCTTTCTCTTAGGGAAAACACACAAAAGCTATTTTTTATCCTTTATTTTTTAAAAGAAATAATGGCTTATTTACGAAGCGATTTTAAGTAATATAGCGTTTAATCCTTATTCAATTAAGTACCTTAAATACATTGTGCATTGGATATTGATCAATATGGCCCTTTACAGCAAAATATATAATTTAAATTAATATTTTCGAAGATACTAAGGTACACTCGTCGTTTACACCGCGTACATCGAAGGACTGGAACAATATTGGCCTGCTGCAGTCTGACAGTCCGATTATAATTTAGATGTCCTCAAGGCTAGAGTAGAAGGCAAGGCTAGAATAGGTTCTTAATAAACTAGTGCGCCTTACCATCAACGATTGCATCACTGCTTACCGTCAGGTGGGATCGCAGTCAAGCATTAGTTTATATAATTAAAAACAAATGTTATGTTATTTTGTATTCCTTCATCAAAAGCACATGAAGATACCATATCATTCTAATTTTAAATTATAACCTTCATCACAATACGGAAGCTGAAATAAGGTAATATATAAACAAACACGGAAAGGGCTGCTCATATGAAAATACTTCACAAAATAAACGAGAAATGTTTAGGAAATAACTATGGCGATGAAATATTTGTACCCTCCCCTTGTAGGGTATTGGTATTGTACCTTTTCCATTTAATGTTTGGTGTCATCTCTCCCTCTTTTATGGACTTCAGTGTAATAACATTGGAGTCCATAAAGGGGAGATGTATGCCTTAATTTTCTGAAGTTATCAGATCCTTGTCTAAAATGGGTTATGAATGGCGCATATAAATGATAGCTTTGGGCTGTGATGATTTTGTATTTATTAAGGAGTATAAGGAAGATATACGCATAATGTACGATGTTCTTTTTTACCGATATCGATTAATATAAAAAGTATGTCAGAGGCGTTTCACAGTCAGTTAGTCAGAAGCGTGTACTTCGTGATTGAATGGGTAAAATATTACCAATTCCGTCATTCGCGAAAATTAAAAAAAAAACTGGACTAGTGCGAGTGAGACTCGTGCACTGAGGGTACCGTACAAACTTACTCATGTAAATAATTCGATTTGAAATAATTTCAGCTTCATACCTCCAAATGAGAAAAAGGGTCTTAACAGACGAACAACTAAGTGATCCAATAAGGGTTTTATTTGTCACTGTTCCACCGGTTTGCTTGGGCGGAGTTCCACTGAAAACAGTCACTCGTTTTAAATATCTGGGACACTGGGTCACCGATAGTCTGTCGGATGACGCTGACTTAGAGAGGGAACGTAGAGTGTTGGCTGTCAGGTGTAACATGCTGGCTCAAAGGTTCGCACGGTGTACGCGTGAAGTTATAATAACATTGTTCAGGGCCTACTGCCAGTCGCTGTACACGTGCGCCCTGTGGGTCAGTTATATACAGGGCTCGTACAATGCTTTACGAGTCCAATATAATAACGCGTTCCGGGTAATGCTGGGGTTGCCGCGTTTCTGTAGCGCGTCGGGTATGTTCGCGGACGCGCGTGTTCCGGATTTCGACTCACTGCTGCGGCTGAGAATTGCATCACTGATGCGTCGGATGCGCGACAGCCCCAATAGCCTCGTAGCTACTGTAGCCGGCCGGGTGGAGGGCCTAATGGTGTCTCACTGGACGGCGATACACAGGCCGTCTTTCAGGTATGTGAAGTAGGCTTGTTGTATTGTACTGTATTGTGTTGTATTGTATTGTGTCTTTTTGTTTTTCTTTAGTAGGTATTTATTTAATGTTTTTTAATGTTATTGAAACTATGGATCTCTGGTCTGACAATATAGTTTATTATTATTATTTTCGTTTATTCGTTATTTTAACATATATAAATTATATTTTTAAATATTTCAATAAAAAAATATATATAAAAACATTTAAAAATATAAAAAATAGTGTCCCACCGGTATCGGGAACAGGGTCCAAGCTACCGGCGGTTAGGGCTCCAGAGAAAGGAACCTCCTAACAATACGAGCCGTGTCCAGGAGTACCGCTTTCTGAATCAAGCCTTTGATCCAGCCGTCTAACGCGAGCCTCTTAAGGTGTTGGTCGAGGCTCTTGGCTATTAAGCCATTGGCTGACACGACTATCGGTACAATGATCGCTGAGTCTACATCCCACATGTCGACAACCTCGCGAACCAAATCAATATAGGTACTTGATTTGTTTGTCTTTCTCGGCTTTCACGAGGTTGTCGTCATGCGGAACGGATATGTTAACAATCATTGTACGCCTCTCTCTTCGGTCCACCACCACTATATCAGGCTTATTGGCTACAATAGTCCTGTCAGTGATGATGGACCGATCCCAGTACAGCGTGATATCGCCATTATCGAGAACTGGGTCGGGCACATACCTGTAGTATGGCACCTCCGATTCCACAAAAGAGTACTTCAGAGCAAGTTGCTGATGGATAATCCTGGCTACAAGGTTGTGTCTATGCAAGTATTCACCGTTAGCTAGACGAGAACAACCAGAGATAACGTTGCGGATTGATTCACCCGGTCGGTGACATGCCCGACAAATGTCAACCGTGCCGTCCTTTACAATAAATCTTTGGTAGTTATTCGCCATGATAACTTCGCACAGACAAAACCTTCGGTTTCCCCAAAGAGGTCACAGCCGCGAGGATTCAAGGCCAGGCAGAACCAAAGCGGACTCAAACTGTCACCCTGGAATATACCTCGCTCGATCCTTACCGGTTCGCTGTTCCTCTGGATATGTTATTATTATTATATTTTTTTTTATTTATCTCAGGACCCTGAGGTCCTGGACCTTTGGAAGGCGTACGAGGAGCCGAAGCCAACTCGCAGAGGCCCTTTAGGTAATTATAATGGAACATGATACCAACCCACGATTATCCCTGTACGCGCTATGCTAGTGCACCCAAGGACAACCCCCGGTTGTTGAAAAACTATTGCGACATAATATGGAGAACAATGACAATAGGGCTATGGTTTTTGGAGTCTTAAGTGGACTGGTAAAATGGAACTATGTTAAGACTATGGCCCCTGCCTGAACAGCGTTATTAATATCCATCGAAAAAAGGCAGGGGGTGACTTGCACACTTAATAAATGGGCCCCCAAAAAACGGCCGCTAGCACGAAGTGACGTAGCAACAAGAGGGCAACATGTCCTGAACCTTACTGGATTATACATCCTTCTCCCGAGCACGTTTGCTCTTGCGAATCTCCACTCAAGCCAGCCAATAAAGGCAAGAGAGAGGTGGGAGCTCAGTTCCTCGTCAGTGTTCACTACGGCCGGCCAATAAAGGCAAGCCGGAGATGAAGAACAAGAATTATTATTTTTATTATTATTATATTATTATTTTTGCAGACATAGGTACGGTACCCTAAAAAGCATACACACGAACGTGAATCACGGCTTTCTGGTACCTACAAAAAAAATATCTAAAATATTGCTAGCCTGTCGGTTTTCTACCAGTTGCATTTCGAAGAGTGTGCGTCGGAATTGCATAACCTAATTCGGCCTAGCCCGTTTCATCATCGGAACACTAGGCGTACGGCAATGCATCACCGGTACATGGTGGACATCCCGCCCATACGCACGAAACGTTTTGGGAACACATCCATTGTGCGTACAGCTAAGGAGTGGAATTCCTTGCCGGAATCTGTTTCCTGATGGTTACAACCCGGGAATCTTTAAGTCAAGAGGGAATAGGTTACTTCTAGGTAAGCGCGCTCCATCGTCGACCGCATCGTCGCTTTCCATCAGGTGATAGATAGCGGTCAAGCGCGAACCTATAAAGAATAAAAAAAAGCAATGCATTTCGTTAAAAAAATTGAAATTACTTAAATGAAAGGTATTTAGGACTTTTCATAACGCTAACAGATATTTTGTGATAGACCATTCTATTTTTTCATAGCATGCGACTTACATTCTATATATTCTCGACGAGAGCCTAGACGTATAAGGAAATCTACTTTGATGAGTAGGCATGCCTCAAAAAAGCTTGTTTACATCAATAAAATCATGTCACAATACTCCAAAATATCCTTTGAAACAAATTAACCCTTTGCCCTTTTAAACATATTAAATCAAAGCAACAAAAATGGCTAATTAATAAAACGTAATTAAGTTTTGGATAATAAAGTATCAGATGAAGATGGCTATTGAATCCTTGCATTTTCTTCTACCTAATTGAACTATTAAAATACAGACAAACACCGTCAGCGTTCCGGCCGTATTAGAACCTCATAGCGTGGCATGTAACGATGGCAAGAGACTGGACGGTATGTCTTTATATCCATAGAAGATAGATAGTTCATTTACGATATCACATTAGAATCTTCTAAAATGATGTATGTTTTTCTAATATATTATGCGTGTATTATACATATAAACCTTTCTCTTAAATCACTCTATTTCTTAAAAGAAACGCAACAAAATCCGTTGCACAGTTTTAAAGATCGAAGCAAACATAGGGACAGACAGACGGGAAGCGACTTTGTTTTATACTATGTAGTGAAAACAGCAAAATGGTAACCGATACTTCTTCTATAAATAGATGTTCTAATGAAGGTTTTAAATTATGAAAATCGTTATTTTGTTCTCCAGTAAAATAACCATTAATTAATATTCTCTCTAATATAAATAATACCTAAAATGAAATTTTTAAGCAATAAAGTTAAATTGGAAAACATTCATTTCCATACATATATTATTATCTGAAATTGTTAACTGAGTGTGAAAACATAGATTAATTTGAAAGAGAAGTGATCTACATCAACGGATCACTGTTATTTTTATTTCAGTATTCAATAAATATGTAAATTCATTAAAATCATATTTAACCTTTAAGAATAGATATGTGACCGGCTAAACCCGTTGTTAGGATGAACTAGTTTCACCTAGGTCACACCAGTTCTCCCTAAATGCGTAGAACGTATAACTTAAATAACCACGAAGGCTAAGGCAGGAGCTTCACTCCGCTCCTCTTCCGCCTTAGCCTTCTAAAATAACCTGTCCGTGCCAGGGTGCTCTAAAATTCCAAGCTAGCTTCGCTTGCTTTTTGGCCTAGAACAAATTAGTTCATCCTAAAATTACGTTTGGCCGGTAAAAGATATACAAAGTTCAAAACTAATATTCTTCCAAAGACTTCGGTCTCTGACTCTGAAGACCAGCATGCCAACAGCCTTATAAGGTGCAGACGGGGTTTTGGCATTTCAGGCCATGTAGGAGTTTACCTCCCTGATTCTTCTTCTCCAAGTGGGCTCAACTTTCTACTCTCCTTCTATCCCAAGATTACCTACGTTCTCTCGGGTTAATTTCTAACGTTCACGCGGGCAAAACCATTGGCAGAATTTAGTATCGTATAAAAAAACAATTGAATATGTAAAATCGAATATCAGAATACTTACAATAGCTTGAACTTTGAACACAGTATTACAAACAAGACCACATTTTGTATGAAACTCTTTTTGTTACACAAAAGGTACAGGCACATTTTGTCTTAATTGTATCGTTTCAAAGTTTCAAAACTGTGTAATGCTCAGGGTTCTAGACAAACCGAATGAAAGACGAACAAGGCAGATACAATAATTTATACACGGATTTACAAACTAATTATACAAAGGATTAAATCCATATTAAAACATAAAACAATGAAATACAATTTTCTAACAAAAGAATAAACTTGTCCTCGTAGTTTCCAGTGGTTTTCATCGACATCAAAACACCATTTTGAAGGCTTTCCAACACAGTATATTCCGGTTCACAGCCACTCAAGAACGTTTTGGCCGGCGGCGGCGGCCTTCCGGTAAGGACCAAGCCGGGTCGACCGCGTGTTGTGTTCCTCGTACGCCTTAATGAGATATCAGTAAAATTGTTGGGACAAGTTAGGGCCGACGCGCGATGATGTGGGCGCCGATGGACGCCCACAGCATCGCTTACCTTCAGCCCCCCTAGCCAAGTTACAACCGTTTCGTTTCGATTCTCTTTTCGTTGATCGCCTCGAGTCGGCCAAGCTTCTTATTCATTTGTTCTAACCACGTGACTGAGCGTTGAGATGACGTCAGAATAAAGGAGTTGAAGGCATGGCCTACTCGAAAATCAAAACGGAACGGTTGTAACTTGGCTGGAGGGGCAGGTGAGATAGTATCAAAACGTGAGCCTATCAATAATATAAAAGCAGAATAAAACTACCGTGATACTTACCATCTTAATCGATTTGTTATTTCCAGATATTTATTACAATTTACAAATATATGAACAATATGTCA
The DNA here is from genome assembly GCA_961205895.1 of Mythimna pallens. NCBI lineage: Eukaryota > Metazoa > Arthropoda > Insecta > Lepidoptera > Noctuidae > Mythimna > Mythimna pallens. The sequence goes on along the minus strand of OY540828.1, from coordinate 21,173,496 downwards.
GATATTTATATTTGTTTATGTAAGGCCCTCTGTCGGACAGACTTTGGGCTCTGGAAAATTTTAAAAGAGATAAAATAAATACGTCAGAGCAGATCTATATTAATTTCCACAAAATAATATTACATTTATATTCATAAAGAGAAACGGATTCGAATGTTTGACGAAGTCATATCTAAAGAAATATATTTTAAAGGGAACAGAGTGTGTGTAATCATGCTAGGATGTTTGGTTTTCATCGGAAATTAAACATCAAATAATTTTCAATGACTTCCTGTATGAGGCTAACAGGGAAGCTTGTAAGATTTTTTTATGGAATTATTAATATCACTAATATATTAAGAAAGTTTGTATAGATAACACGTAATATGACATAACATACATCCTGAAAGTAGTAGTAGCGGAAGTATGTTCGAATCAATTCTAGTTATTATTGAAAAAAGTAATTTTGTAATCCTAAAATCATTAAAACGGATTAACTTTTGGTCACTCTGTCGTTGAACAATTGAATTATCATTTAATTCAATTGATCGACGGAGTGACTATAAGTTAATCCGTTTTAATAACAATATTGTGTCACGAAATTAACTGTAATCAAAGCAATAACGTTTTGATTGTGTCACTAGCATGTTTATCTTTGCGTGTGTCGATATAGTTTTTCACGCTAGAACGGCTGAAAGGAATTACTGGGTAAACTATTTACTGAAATAGCATATAGGATACTTTTAAATCCCGGGAGTAGGTTCCCTTGAGACAACTTTACATACAACATACTGTACTTGCATATGTTACAGTTAAAACTCGTTTTCCCTAGTTAAAACTAGATTTTACTTAATGCCTTTGTTAAAACTAGAAATACCTAGTTACAACTAGAATTCACCATAGTTATATTTGATTTTCAGATAAAACTAGTTGTCATATCGAGCTTTAGTTAAAACTAGCACTAGAGAAACTAAGTTGGGATAAATAGGTGAGAATCATCCAATGACATCTTTCGCTCTAGAGCGTAGCGCGAGGGCGTGTCAGACTTTTACTGACTAAAACCCACTCCTATGTTCCTTCGTTGCCTTGCATACCAGGGCCCCGGGTTTTCCTTTTAGAAGCAAACCCATGGCCCCGGAGGCTTTGACCCTGCTGGGCCCCTACGGTTTTGCTGACATCTCCTTGAGGCGCGCATGGAACAATACACACCGTCGACGACTTGGGCTCGGTCCGGACGGCGTGCTATCTATTGCTCGCCGTCCGCAAGCCTGCGCCTACGGTGGATGGAAATCTAGATCGGGATACCGGCGGCTGGGGCGTGAAGGCCGTCAGCATCACCTCTACCGTATGCTCCACCGTGTCCTCCAGGCAGTTCACACAATGGTGACACCCGGGCGTTTCTTCCGCACGAATCCGGTGTAAGAAACTCCCGAACTTACCATGTCTGGTGAGGAACTGCGTCATGTGAAAGGTGAGTCTGCCGTGTTGTCTTTCCAGCCATTCCACAAAGACAGTACAATTAGAATAGGGTATGATGAACTTTAACCTCGGTCGGAACAGTTTTAACTGACTCGCTTCGGAAAAACACGTTTTGTCTAGGAAGAACTAGTTTTAACTGATATTCAATTTTGAGCATTAGTTAATTCTAGTATAATTATACAAAGGCATATAGTAAAAACTAGTTCTAACTAGGAAAAATGAGTTCTATCTAAAAACTGGTTTTAACTGTAAAATCTATGACTTTATAGAAAACATAAACAAAAAGGAGATAACATATATAAAAAATAATATTTAAAGGTCAAAAACTGTTTTTTTAATAATAAAATAGTGAATATACAACAGTATTAAGTATATTCGCAATTTTAATATTAAATGCATGGTTGGTTTCTGCAATAAGTTTTGAAGTGCGTCCAAGATGTTTCGAGTCTGGACTGTTATTTGAGGATACATTTCAATATTCTTAAAGAACTAGCTTAAAATGCAACAGAAACGTTTATCCGTTGTGAGATATTGTGAAATATTTTATACATATTTTCATTTTACAAATTAAAATTATATCTTACAAGTAAAATTGTTTTTAGTTAATATTGTAGGGAAAAGATTTTGATCCGATCAGAACATTCTGTTTAGTGCCATAAGTATTTAAAAATGTTAATATACACTGAAACGACAAAAAACCTTAACTTATAAAAAATACCTAAAGATAATCTATAAGTACCTACTTATAATAAACCTGTAGAAAATTCTGTACATTGAAAATATCAAAAAACTAAATGGCAAAGGGTGTTACTAGACCGACACCAAACCAAAAATGTGATTAAAAAAATTTTTGTCTGTCTGTGTCTGTTTCTTCAGGCATCACGCAAAAACTACCGGTTCGATGATTATTACGATGAAACTTAGTACAATTATTCTTTAATATCCTGGGCATCACTGGGTACTTTTTATCCCGGAAAAGATACATTAAAAAAGCAAACTTAATTTTGCGGGTCGACCCCTAGACCCGATTACTGTACCAACCGCAAATAATAAGTTTGTCGTAGGTTACGTCTGATGCAGTGGAGTTCACTAAGGGTCGCTGCACACGGCTAAGATACTATAATTCGGTCAATAAGTTTAGTTAAAAGGTAATCAATACATTCATTGACTGTAAGGCGGTACGAAGTTCGCTGGGTCAGCTAGTCTAAAATAATTGTCGTCGAAGAACTCCTACCAATCGCTGTTGACTGGTAATGTACCTAATAGGCTAGCGGCATTGCCACGCTATATTGTAATGTTTATCCTCTGTCCAAGTCCTGTCACAATTTGTCAGCACTGGGATCCCAAAATCCAAGAACTCCCTAACATCTCGAAAATATAACTATGAACAAGTTTCTTATGTTGTCATTGTCACCACTTGAGGTTCTCCAGTGCCGCAGCGGCAGCATCAGCACAGCACGACGAGCTAGGAAGATAAGATGGCGCAAAAGTGTGAACAGAAGTAGCTACCCTCACTAAAGGTCTACCCGTCCTACATGGAAATAAAAACATGCCATTTGTTCACTTGCATCGTCGCGTGTCAAAAATTATATTTATTTTATCTCATAAAAATGTATAGAAGTTGAGAAAAAAGGTCGTTCAGGAAATTATCATTATTGTGTGGTTTTAGTTGGTTTAAAACCTATGAATATTAACAAACTTTAAATCAGCTTTGAGTATGTATTTGAGGAAGCTCGACCAGTAAACGCTGTACTAGTAAAAATTAAACGATATTGCATATTTAATATGTCATTAGTTTTGTTTGGAAAAAGCCTTCCATGCCTTCCAAAACATGTAAACCTGATGATATGATCATGTTACATTTACAAAGTAATTTATGCATCAAAGTAGAGATTTATGTAGATAAAGCTAAACCTTCTACAAATCATGCAATAGTTTATTGTAGGCTTGCTTTTAGTACTAATGGTTTATCAATTAAGGCAACACGGATGTCTGTTATTAAAATAATTCTAGTAATATTCGTGTTAGTCGATAATTCTGATGGGATTGTCAATCCGTTCGGCCCAACTGTTATCAATGACCACACTACATGTATAAGTAAAGTGATTGAAAATGAATTCGAAGAGCCTGGTCTTTTGATATTTGCAAACACTAATAACGTGAGTACCTCTGTATCAAGAATCAGAACTGAACTACTGAAAAGGATCAATAGAAAAATCAAGTTCAGTGTAGAAATCATGAACCCTGAAAAAGAAATTGAAATCTGTGATCAAGATACTTATAATCTTGGAGTACTGCATGTGGATAATTATGTGGCGATACCAATCGCTAATTATTTTATTATAATAATAGACAGCTACTCGGATTTTTCTTTTCTAGCCAGTAAAATAATTAGATCCCGCAGTTGGAACCCATTTGCGAAATTCATAATTTTACTTTTCAACTTCGTTCAGAATGATAAAATTAATATTGAATATGTTGAGAAAGTGTTAAGCTGTCTCTTCAAATATAATGCAATAAATGCTATTATAGCAGTGCCTCAAGCAAAAAATTTTCGAAACGCGATTATTTATAGTTGGAAACCTTACGATCCTCCAGAATATTGTGGTTATTTCAATGAAACTGCTAAAGACAGGCTTGTTATACAAAACATCTGTGAACGAGGAGAGTTAAAATATAGTATAGATGTTTTTGACGATAAAATTCCACACAACATGAACGGTTGCATTATAGATATAATAGCTTTACAAAGACATCCATTCATCAGCGATGATGAATTTGAGGCAAACATTGAAAAGATGATGATTGATGAAATGCTTAGGCGGTATAAGATGAAGGCCAGATATCACTTTGTAGATGGATTCCGAGGTGAAAGAGAAAACGTTGGTGAATGGAATGGAGCTTTAAAGCAAATCGCATCCAAAAAAGGACATTTGCTTTTGGGTGGGATATTTCCAGATTTCGATGTGCATGAAGACTTTGAGACAACAATTACATATTTAGCCGATGCTTACACTTGGGTAGTCCCAAGAGCTCACAAATCAGCAGCATGGGTAGCTCTTTTGATCATATTTAAAAAATCTGTTTGGTATACTGTAATAGCTGGTTTCTTTCTTTGTGGCGTGACGTGGAAATTCATTGGCCAACTTAGCGGAGATTCACGTTACAATAGTTCGTTTGGTCATTGTTTTCTCAATACTTGGATAACAGTACTGGGATTTGTAACTTACTTGCACCCAGTCAAAGAAGGTCTTCGTGTGTTTTTTGTATTCCTCAATATCTATTGCATACTATTTTTGACAGCATACCAAACGAAATTATTCGATGTTTTGACGAACCCATCTTACGAACACCAAATCCAAACAGTTGAAGAGTTGGTTGACAGCGGTTTGAAATTTGGTGGTTTTGAAGAGTTACATGATTTATTTTATAACTCTAGTGATCCGTTTGACTATCGTATTGGTCAGCAATGGATTGTGATTGAGAACATCACTAAAGCTATGATAGATGTGGCTGTTCATAGAAACTTTTCGTTGCTGTGCAGTCGTCTAGAGTTGGCCCATATTTCTGCAATTACACCAGAGCTGAGTGACAGTGTTGGCCATTATAAGTACTATACGTTTACTGAGAATATTTTCAGCGTACCTATCGAGACAATAGCTTTGAGGGGTTTTCCTTTCATACTGGAATTTTCGACGACCATAACGTTGTTTAAGCAGAGTGGGTTAAACGAGCTTTTGAGGAATCATTTTGCTACCTTCAATGAGAGAAGACGAGCTCGTCAACTACGTGCTTTACTAAAGGAGAAGTCTGATGTTAATCCGTTGTCGGGGCAGCATCTACAAGGCGGGTTCTTGGCTTTAGCTTTTGGGTATGTTAGTGGTACTTTAGCCCTTATTGTGGAGATAGTGGTCAACACGAGATATGTCCAGAAGAAATTTTTGCAGTGTAAACAAAAAATTAACTCTTCTTCATGACTTTTTTAGTCAAAGTATGATGTTGTAGTATTGTTAGTTATAAAGGGAAATGAACAAAAACAAATCCTTATACAACAAAACATTTATTATACAAATTGTATGTATTTTTTTTATTTAACGAGAAGCTTAAATGTACTGTACATTTAATATAAGATCATTTTAATGATTACTAAAATTAAAATTATTATAATATTCTAAAGACTAGTCTATGTGAAGTTCTAAAATTACTTAATCATTATTATTGCAATCATTAAAGTATTTTTATTTCATTTTTTTTTTTGTCTCAAAAACGGTTCAAATTAATTTTCATAACTCATTTATAACGAGATTGTATCTTTTATTACTAGATTTTAAATAAATGAGTTTTGAAATATTTCAAAAACTTCTGCAATTAGTTACACAAGATCAGAATTCAGATCAGAATATTTTGAAACACGTGTTTGCAGTAATTTCTAATTCAACAGATATTTACATAATTACCCATACCACTAACAAAGATTATAGGTAGGTACTAACTGTACTTGTAAGTTTAAATAATGCACAATATAATACAAACTGTGAATTGTTTCCATTGTCTTTTATTGTTAATATTCAATGTTCATACCGCACTTTGTTTCAAACACATATAAATAGTTTCATATCCGTTGGTCATCGATAAAATGACAATGCCTTATCAACCTCAATTTCTGTGAAAGTTTATGTCAGAAAAGCTGATTTATATTCAACTAGTTTAACTAGTTTTTGACCGCGTACATAAAATATAGCCTATGTCACTCAGGAATGAAACAGCTTTCTATCGGTGAAAAAAAATTGAGTTATCGATCAGTACTTTCAGAGAGTATCTACTACAAACAAAACAAAAACAAACTTTACCTTTATGTTATTAATGTAGATAAAAATATGACATGTTTGTTTTTAATACCCACAAAAATTGAAAGGGAATCGTTTGTATTGGTATGGTCATTTAAAGACGAGGGATGAAGCGCATGTTACTAAAAGAGTTATGAGTTTACATGTGGATAGATGGAGGGGGATAGGGAGACCAAAGAAATGATGGATGGATTGTGTGAGGAGTGATATGAAAGAAAAGGAAGTTAGTGATAGCATGACGAATGACAGGGCAGAATGGAAGAAAAAAACATGTTGCGCCGACCCCAAATAACACGGGACAAGGGCAGGCCAACAAGAAGGCGTGACGCGATAATACGAGAACCGTTTAAAAACCAGAAATTGATCTTCATTTCAGTAAATAATTACACCCTATCTGCATTTTTTTTTTCAAAGAAAATGCCATTTGTAGCTATGTAAACATGTATTGTCACTTCATCAACGACTTCCACCCTAACCTTCACACTTCGAATCATAGTTTCTCCCCGTCCAAATGCTGTAGGTTATAGTACGAATGATCTGGGAACCTCTCCAGCTGTATATAGTCCATATCTTTGTTAATAAGCGGTTCTAATCTAGCGACAATATCGGCAAAGTCGGGTCGTTCTTTCGGTTCGGCTTCCCAACAATAGTACATGATGTTGTATAGCTCTCGATGACAGTGCTCCGGTTTTTCAAGACGATATCCTTCAATAACCTGGGAAAAAAGGAAAAAAATACATAAGACTAATTTTAGTCGTGTTGTTGTCGTTTCGACAAATTTTGACACTGGCGTCACTCGCGTGATTGTCAAAAATAATCCCAAGCTAACATAGAGCAGTGGTTGCCGAGTGTTAGTGGCCCCGACTTACGAGTTGTAGGTTACAGGTTTAAACCCAGCCAGTCGCATTACTTTGTATAATTTATTTCATCACCACTGCTTTCCAAACGGTGAAGGAAAACATCGTGAAGAAACCGGCATGTCCTAGAACCAAAAATTCGAAGACATCCACCAACCCGCACTGGGCCTGCGTGGTGGATTACGGCCCACTCCTTCCCCTAGAGAAGAGACCTGAGTCCTAACAGTAGGAACATTATAAGGCAGACTATGCTAAGTTAGCTATGCTATGCTATGCTAACATACACCCGGAATAAAAAGTATGCCAATTTTCATCAAAATTCGTTCAGTTGTTAAAACGTGAAGAGTCATACAGTCAAAGTTACTTTCACATTTATAATAATAATGTATTTATATATTACCGGCCAAATTCGATCTTAGGATGAAATAGTTTCACCTAGGCCAAATCTGCGATATTAGTCCAAAAACAAGCGACGCGGTCTCGGAATTTTAGGGCACCCTGACACGGATAGGTTAGGTTAGAATCCTTCGTGGTTATTTTTTTTTATAACCTCCCATAATAGGAGACACGCGGAGTGAGAACTAGTTTGGCCTAGGCAAAACTAGTTTATCCTAAAATTGAGTTTGGCTGGTAACATAATAATGTATGGATAGAAAACTTTAAGGGTATATAGAGATTATTTATTTATTAGCAAACAAAACTTGTTCTTAAAAAGTTACGAGACACATCTCGTCACCCTATTTGTTTGAAAATTACTTCTACCGACAAAATGGAGATCACGTCCATAACACAGATGGATTAGTTGACCCAGGCTTTTTTTCCTACTCAAAAGTCTGTTTTTTTTTATGACTTTAGAATATAGATGTGGTGATCATTCACATCGGCATCTACACTTTTGAATGTTCGACAGTTTCCAAATAGTCAATTTCAACATTTCTTCCGATACGACCAACTTCTCTAATCGGTCTGTCAACCACAACTCGACAACTTTAGTGATTCTGACACCCTAAATGCAAGTTTAAATTACTAATTTGATTAACTGTCACCACCCAGGGACACTGCTCTGTTTCAACGTGTATTAGTGTACCCTCTGTTTTATTTACATTATTTATTACACTTACTGGCGTTCTCACTAGAGACTAATTTGTGTGAAGGTTTTTAATGCAATAATTCATTTATTTTAACGATTTATGTACACACTCTAAATAAAAGATTAGAAATAATAAAATAAAATAAATTAAAATTATAATTATAATATTATTTTTGAGTATTGAACATTGAAACATCCTAAAATGAGTACCTAATAGTAATATGATTTGAGGAATAAAAACAAAATTAAAAAAAAATTTAAAGGAATAACAGAGAAACAGTTGATTAAGGCCAATGAAAATGTATCTCACGATTTTATTGGTACGTAAAAGGCATTATATGAACACTAGAAATTATTTCTGTATTGTGGTTGCATTCATAAACATGTAAACTCATAATACACAAGTTGATTCGGATAGAGCATAGAAATATTTGTTCTGTGCGGGAATCAAATCCACGACACGTAGCGCAACAAGCAATCACTCAACCACTGCGCCAACGGTGCCATCATTAATGGAAATAATCATCATAATATATACGTTACGAAGCTACGTAGTAACCTAAAGGATTTTAACATAAATCCAATTACTAGTAGTTTTTTTTCCCAAGTGGCTCAGCAACTTTCTCGTTCTAAAAACATGATTTAGATAGTTACTGCATAATAGCACAGCGTAATCAGCAATATAATGTTCCCACTGCTGGGACGCAGGCCTCCTCTCTAAGAGAGAGAATGGCCTGTATGCCATCACGCGAGCCCAGTGCGGATTGGTAGAGGCAATGGTCCGGAGCGAGGAGGAATGGCAGGCGGCCGCCTCCTTCTGCGAAGCAGTAATGCTAGCAAAGGAGGCGGCCGCACGTGCGAGGCAATTGCCTTCGTACCCCAGTCCCGATCCCGATTTCCAGCCACCGTAGGCGCGGGCTTGCGGACGGCGAGCTACCCATTGCTCACCGTCCGACCGTCTAGTAACGGTCCGGATCAAACCCAAGTCGTGAACGGCGCGTAGTGTTCCACGCGTGCCTCAAGGAGATGTCAGCAACCGTAGGGGCCCAACAGGGTCGAAGCCTACTGGTGCCATGAGTGATGTGAAAGAGAACTCCGATGCCCTGGAACGAAGGCAAAGAAGGAACAGGACTGGGTTTTAGTCAGTAAAAGTCTGACACGCCCTCGCCGAAGGGCGGAAGATATCATTGGATGTTTTCCCACCTTAAAAAAAGACATGTTTTCGAAATTTTTGTTCTAGGACATAGTGGTTTCCTTACAGTGTTTTCCTTCACCGTTTCGAGAGCAATGGTGATGAAATAAATTAGACAAAGTACTACTACACAATTCTTAAGTCGGGGTCGTTACCACTGGACTACCACTACTCAATATACACCTATATAACCTAACCTAACCTAATGCGAAGTTATTCATGCCAAAACAAATAGTTTTGCATCCTCATCGCTCAAAAGCTCACGACTAAACTTAAGATTAAGACGTCACAAGTTGAGAACGTATCATGAAAAAGTTAGAATTTATTACGTGAGTTGGTAAGTATGCTCTAACTATTCTTTGGAATAGGGTATAAAGCTAGCTGGCTTGATAGACAAAGCTTCGCTGTCAAGCAAGTATTCTTATTTATGCATTGGAATATTACTGTGGTTACTTATTAGGAATATTATTGCCTATTTCCAATAATCGGTCTTTGGACTAAGAAATTACTTTCTTTTTTAATTTTTTTGCTTTTTGTCTGCAAAATAATTTGATTATTTATACAAACTTTTGCTTTTTTGACATTATATATTACGAGAAACTTTTTTTATAACGACAGAAAAAAACGCCACATAGCGTTATACAGGCAAAATTCACTGATCAGGTACGAAATTTTTTTTTCATAAATCGTCTAACCAGGGTTGAATTCATACGCCTACACTGTATAGGCGTATGAATGCAACCCTGGTTAGAATGGGTTCGCACCAACACAAATGTTTGTTGATGAATCAGATATTTGTGTTGGGTCTGGGTGTTTGTGGTACCATTTATTTGTCAGTCGATCACTGTGCATTTCTCTTCTCACACTTCGCTGCTTTTTCGAGTCATCAAAATGAGCATGAGCACCCATGAGGTTTTCTAAAAGCCGGCGCCCCTGAGTCTAGGCGTATGAATTCAACCCTGGTTAGAATGGGTATCTACTAAAAATATTGAAAATATGTAAATCGATAACATTCCAGCGGAAACTATACTAATTTCAGAGTTTAATTTGATTTCATAGCTAAGTCCAATCACCTTACTCTCAGGCAATCAAAAGTTTAAGAGGAATAATTTGAACCGTATTTTCATGGTTGAAGTATTACGTACCTTTTTCATGACGTCATTTGCTGATAGCCCAGGATACGGTGTGGAGCCAAGAGTCACGATTTCCCATAACAGGATGCCAAAGCTCCAAATGTCAGACTTAACGCTAAATATATTGTCGTACAGAGACTCGGGGGCCATCCATCTGGAAAGAAGAAATAATAGGGTTATATTTTGGTCATGATTGTGTTCCTAGCGCCCATCAATGGTAGTACAGTAGAACAAGCAGTTTGATACAACCCCCTCCTTTTTGAAGTCGGTTGAAAATAACTTGCTTACTATTTTTAAACAATGTTGAGAACGCACATATTATGAGTCAAATCTTTTGTAGCGGCAAGAAGCGTTACGAAGTTAGTTACGTAAACGAAATCATACGTAAAAAGTTAGCCGTAAAAGCAAAACCATACGTGTGACATTTAAAAGTTATCAGCACACAGTTGTTCTCCCTGCGTCGTACAGTTTAGTCGGTATTTCAGTAAGTTCTATTGTAAACATTTAAATATCCGTGACCCAATATAGTATTGAGTGAAAGTTATTTCAGTGTTTCCTTAAATCTTTAAATTGAACACCCTTTCTGAATAGACTACAGTGACACACGTAGCGTACACACAATATACGAATCCGGCTAAACTAGAGACAAATTCTAAATCTTTTATATTATTATCACACTCAATTACGAGTGTACCTACACTTACGTACGACATAGGCTTTGAGGGTAATTTTGATCTTGATCACGCCTGATGATATGTAAGCTATGTACTTATGTCTAAATTTTTTTGTTTTGTGAGATATCATATAAATCCTCCCACTCTAGGCGGAGCGACAGAGAGTGTCAGATTTTTTACTTTTTTTATAATGATTTATAAGTACCTACATTATGAAGGGCTTAAGTTCACGAAAAGTGGCAGATTTTTAGGTCTTCACTGGAATGTTTTGATTTCAATAGAAACCTAGATAATATCTACAAAATTACTTTGTTTCCAAAATATCTAAAGAAAAATGTGTAATGACGTCATAATCACGTAAGAACGGTTGCATGGGAATAGTATCACGGATTGGGCGCTCTTAAGTAAATGACAGCTATTATTTGATACACTTGTGCCTCACTAAAAATACTAAAAAACATTTGTCTTTATTGCACTTACAATGACAAGTGGTTTTAAATAAAATACTAAGACCGTACACTCAAACAGAATAGCGGCCTTAACATGACATATTAAAAGGTCAGGCGTGCGAGCGAGAAAAGGGATAGAGCTATACACCCTATGTAGGTCCATCCCCTTAACAGTTCCACTCTCCTTGGTGACCGGGATAGATGATGAACTTGTCCGTCAGGTAGGCCTCGATCACACGACAGAGGTAGTCAGGCACCTGGTGATACCTAAGTGCCCTCCAAATGCTACATCTAATGCTGCTCTGCCAGCAAACCGTAGGAGCCCAGCAGGGTCGAAGCCTACTGCAGGGCCATGGGTTGTGCGAAAGAGAACCCTGGAGCCCTGGAACGAAGGCAAAGAAGGAAAAGGAGTGGGTTTTAGTCAGTAAAAGTCTGACACGCCTTACCACCCGCCCATGGGCAGGAGATGTAATTGGATGATATCCAATCTTAAAAAAAATCCCCTTAACAGTTCAGTTTTGATCGTCAAATAAAATCGCGTTAGGAGCTCCTCATAGGACCTCTGCTCAATTCCAGTTTACGCAAAATGATTAACTTTATCAAAGGGTTCAGACCACTATAACTTCTAGATTTCCCAATGGGTCATACGAGTATGTGCATATTGTGTGTAATTTGCGGGAACTTACAATAAATTAGTAATTAGAAACTACCAACTTAGCTGGGAAAATGTTAAGGACCCAGGCTTCATCTGCTCGTGTTGAGGAAGAGGTAACCCGCATTCAGTGGACCCGTGGGTGTCGTAACTGAACTAGCTTACGGCCTTTGGTTTTTTAATGGCTGATTACCATGCAGAAGCAAGACCTTCGGTCCATTAGTGACTACATTAAACTGGTTCAGCAATAAACTGACAATGTTATTTATATATATATTTGTACGCTTCTGGGCAAAACTTAGAGGATCTACCTTCCTTTAAAATCTCACACTCTGTTGTAATCTGACCTGTGTTTACAAATAAAAATATTCTGATTCTATACTTGCACTGTTGGGGTGCAGCTGCATTCCTAGCCAAGTTGATAATCGGCAATCGTTAACACTAGTTGAAAACTAATTAAATGTATGGGAATGACATCATCTCAACGTTAAGCCACGTGGACAGAACAAACGAATAGAAAATTCGTAGCCAATGTCACATCGTTCAAAATGATAGAATGAATTGTTATCGTTTCTACAATGTTCAACGCTACATCCTTTGTTATTATAGAACAACATAGTAGAACAAGCGGCCGACTCAGGCGCGTCAACATGGCTACCATCTTATCGTTTTCTACAATTGATGACTCCGAGGCGTTATCGATGGGAGAACGGGATTCGACACGACACGGTTGTAACTTGGCTAGGGTGGCTGGTGTACTCGCTATAATGTGACTTCTTTTGGCTTTGTGGATTTCAACATGCTTCCTTGCTAAAATTCACAAAACCAAAAGAAGTGACCCCTCTTAGGATTTTGTTTTTACCTACGGTTTCCTCAAGATTTTTTCTTTCACGGTTTTGAGAGCAGTAATAAATAAATACCATACATTGAAGTGACTATCCGGGTACTTTTTCCTGAGGAGTGAAATCATCGAATGACTACTCTAGGTAGACCGAAAAGGAGTCTCAGATTTTCACTGACTAAACCTGTATTTTATTTATTTTATTTTATTTTATTCATTTGGGACAAAAAACAGTTAAACAAAACAGAATCAATATACAGTAGTTTTATCATAAAAGTAAAAAAAAGTATAACCCACACCATTGTCCACGAATTAACACGTGAAATAGGAAAACGGACGCGCGCTAAAAAAGAGTAATATAATATATAGGTATAAATACTCTTACAATTATTATAAGAGAAGCAAATACATGTGAGTCTAGTCTAAGGGCGATGAGCCAGCAAATGACAAGCCATTTTTCTAAATTTAGATTGAGAAAGCGCGAAAATGTCTAAATCTATAAAATGTGAGTTATAGGTTGCCACTAGTTGGCGGACGGCTGTGTTCCTTTAGTTGCCCTTTACGTTCTAGGGACATGGTAACTCTTTCAAGCAACGCTGCAGCCCAAACATTTCACCCCACTATTTAAAAAAAAAAACCTGCCGGAAAAGCCAATACCTACTCCGTGGACTAGAGTACGTACGACTATCACAAGTGTGGAAAATTTTAAATGAATAGTATAAGAAGTATACACCCCTATTTTTTAATTAGTACAAAAAAATGGGGCTCGAAATCATACCCGTTACTGATCATATTTGTTGATAAAAAAAAAGAAATCTCAAAATTGTCCACGAATAATTTTAATAATTGCTAAATTCATAATTGAATCAATCATTCATAACAACTGCTACTAGAAAATACTACGCGCAGTGTTTTTCCATTTTTATAGCCATTCACTCATTCATAACCCTGTACAATATTTACATAAATTGAGTGATAAATGATAAATTATTATATATTCTAGCCTTGTACGTATTTGTAGTAATTAAAAATTAGTGGTGTAGAATCGCTACCAACCTTATAGGAAGTCGTCCATCACTCTTCCTCTCGTACACATGTGTGTCTGCCACATCCCTGGCAAACCCGAAATCTGCTACTTTACACACCCTGTCTTCAGTAATCAGCACATTTCTTGCTGCCAAGTCACGATGAATTATCTGGAAAAACAAAGAGGGGAAATCAATTAATTATGTCTAGTTTAATAATTATTGTATTTAAGTATCTAATTGTATGTATTTTACAAGTAAAAACATCTAGAGGCTCACTCAAATATGCACCCAAAATTTCATCTAAATTAGTCAAGACGTTTAGGAGGATTTAGGTGGGAAACACACGTACAGAAGAAGAAAAAGAGAAACTGACTGACTGACATATCAATGCATAGCCGAAACTACTGAGACTAGGAGCGTGAAATTGTGCACTAGGTTTCCTTTTATGACGCAGGCGAGCAATAAGAGAGGATATTCCAAAAATTACTAAAGGTATGAAACAGGAGTCCGGAGTTTATATGAAGAAACCTATTTTCATACGTGTTAAGCCATTAGGTGAAGCTTGTTATAACATAATAACATATATAGAATTTCAAAGACAATTTTTACGCCTCATCTTCAAAGCTGTAGTATATCAACTCCGAGCAGATGACATGCTAAAGGTCATTGAACTGTCTTCAAAGAGATAACTTCAAGCTTGTCTTAAACATTAGCTAGTTATTCTTCATACCCTGTCTTTTTTATTTGACAGAAAAATACTGTAATCGATTTGGAGAGTCTTGAATCGGAGTCTAATTTTCAGTCAAAATCTTTGGTTACTTGCCGTGCGGTTTTATTTTATATTGAATTGATGTACACACTCAAAATAGTGACTTTATGAGTTTTTGTACTTAAATAAAAGTCTGATGAGAATTATAGAAAAAAAAATCCATCTTTAGGAGTCCGCCATATTGGATTTAGAGTGAAGTTATTTTATTTTTTGGAATTATTTTCAGCAAACCTTTTCATTGAATATCCATATTATAGGAGTGTATTAAAAATAACTGATCCATCGTCTAGGGTGTTCTGCCATGTTAAATTTAGAATAACGTCACACAGTTTGATTGTCATGCAAACTAGACGTGTATACAAAATTTCAGCTTAATCTGTTGAAAATATCTGCTTCAAAATTGAGTTGCAAGATTCCACCCGAACAAACATAGTTACACGCATACAATGTAAGTTAAAAAGAAATTCTCTCTCTTCTTGCAAGAAAATAAAATGTGAGCTGTTTTTAACAGCAGTTTGCGAAACTTTTATATCTAAGCCAACTAGCCTAGTTCGTTATTCAGTTGACAGCCTATGTTGGTAACTTTAAGGTACCGTTCAACTGCCGGCCTGTATAATATATTCAGAGGCCTTACAATGAGTTATTTAAACTGAATTGTCAATGATATGGCTATATAGGGTGCATAGGTCAATCTCTCTTTCACGCTCGTACGACTGTCATTTTACCATTTTACGATAACGCCTCAGACCGTGTTTATTACGAAATGTCAGAATGAATGAAAAATTATTTAACTACCACAGCGCAGACATGAGTCAAAATATCGTTTGTTTTCGGGAATTAACCCATTTTTGTTACCTCTTCACACCTGAACGGCTGAACGGATTTGGATGAAATTTAGCACGCGGATAGATCATACCATGGAATATCATATAGGCTATCCTAAGAATATGTTTCTTTAAGAGAATTTCCTACTTTTAAGCAAACAGCAACACATATAAAATAAATATCATTTATCATTTACTCATACAAGACATTTTTGACTCCTTGATGAGATAGAAATGTAAACGAGCATTAAAGGTTGTCATGTAAGAGTTCAAATAAAAGCTGTTTTACAGCAAAATGTTGAGCTCTTGACAACATAATTATGACTAATGAGATCTCTCTAAATAATTGGATATGTTTTGTTATTGTCTGTGACATGTTTAATATGGGGTACCCATGTGTTTTCAGATTTAGAAATTTATTTAACGAGTGATATACAGCTTTGAAAGGAATATTTTGCAGAACATTTTCTAAATGCTTAAAGCTATGTAATTATTTATTTGGCATATTTAATAAGAGTAATAGACAGTAATGTAATAAGATCTGCCACTTAGGGGAAGAAAATGTATTACCATCAAGACATTTTGTTTAAGACAAAATTATTAATCGATGATCATTAAATTGCCGATCTTCAACACTACGGTGATGGATAATAGAGGAAATTATTTTAAATCTATTAATTAAATAAAACTCTAGTTTTTAACTACGTCGCTACTGACCAAACAAATCAAATTAATCACACTACAGTGATTCCAACTTAATGTAGACATCATACTATAAAAATATCATCATAGTATAATAAATTACCAAATAATATTAAAAATGCAAATGTCAATGTTTAAAAAATACTTAAAATTACACATCTTTAACAAACCAAGCGCACCTTAGTACATACCGCTTCCAGTTGTTCGTACTCCGTGTATGTTTACGATTTAATTAAACAATTATTTATCGACTACCCTACACTTTTAGATTACTTCTCTTTAAATTGTAATTAAGACAGAACTGTTACTGTACGCTACCAATAACGTTTGTAAATTAATTTTTAAGTTTTCTCATGTAAGTGAATTGTAAATTCTTATGGGAAATAAAGATATCTCAAACCTCAAAATCTAATTATTTCTCATGTTGAGTCCAAAACTCAGAGACCCTTTCGCAATTTTTTTAAAAGTTATAAACATAAAAGTACCTAGAAAATTTTAAATTTTAAAAGTACCATTAAATATCAAGTAGCTTTTTCTCTCAAAGATTTAACTGCCCGTCCAAAAACTCAGGTTTTACGAGCAATATGAGAAAACACACTTGTTTTAAGACATATGAATCGTGCCGTAAACAGCCTTTTAAAATTGTTTTACGTCCGGGTACTTCAAAGTAAAATTGGGCCTATATTAAAGAATTGAAGAAAATGTCTTAAAGAAAAGCTCTCAGAATTCACAAGTAAATTCTAATGTTCTGGTTCTATTTACTCTTTGTAAAACCTAAGTCGAAAAGTGATGCTTAGAATGTTTTATTCGATAAGTGGGATTATACTTACAAAAGATAACTGGGATTTTTTTGAAATAAAACCGCAAATATTTGGATAATAATTTGATAAGATTTTTCAAATATTCCACCAGCAGATAATTTATTATAAGGTTTCAAAAGGAGGGTAATATGAGAGAAGGCCTACTTCAGTTTTTATAGACGCCTAAATTTGGAGTATTTCAAGCATAGAACCCGAATCAAAAAGATTCTTGAGTACACAAAGAAATTCTAAGTGCTTAGACTTGTTTCTCCTTAAATATATCCCAGTTTAGAACAGTTTGTACCTAGCTTTACAAAGTCGAAAAACTTTAATTTGAATTCGTAAAGGTTTTTACTGACTGACAATGTTTTGGGATTGCCTTCAAAGTTTCATAACTTTACTTCGCTGTTTGTCAATTTAAAATTAACTTTTTGACTGCGTCTGCAAAGCGTCGCAAAGTCATTAACAATAAAATTTATCTCTAAAAATTCACAATGATATTTTGAGAATATAAATAACCTTCAGTTAAACTTAGGCCTTGAAGCGTTGCTACATCGACCAATCCTATACTTTTTGGAGATTTAAATTCGAAAAAATCTTAAATTAGAGAGGGTAATTTTTAAATTTTATTTATTTAAATTTTGTGTAGGCGGACTTAATACATCAAAGTATGGTCTACCAGTCAACCTTTGGGTTATAAAAGAGTACACTGTAGTAAGCGTGCATAATAAATAAATAATATTGGTAACTCAATAGCAAGTAACTATGATAAATAACAAAATATAATAATTAATTAAGAGATTTTAAAATATAAAATCTCTTAATTAATATTTATATTTATAATAAAAAATTCAAGGATGTTTTATAATTTACTAGCTTCCGCCAGCGGCTTCGCTCGCGTGGAAGTAGGTTTCTCCGTAAAAACTTTGGACCCCCATTTTATTCCCTTGGGGGTGAATTTTGGAAAATCCTCTCTTTGTCCTCGCCTACGTTATAAAAAGAAACCTCTCCTTTTCTTCTTTTTTTTCGTCCCTTTTTAATGAAATTGTGTATAATATTTATATATTTATTTATAGTTATTTATTGTGCTTTATATATTATAGAGATTGATCAATTTGTCAGTAGTACACCGTAGACTACCCCCTGTATTATGTTAAGTTCTTACGATCCATCCTAAGGTTGTCTGGTAGATATCGCTGTTAGCGATAAGACCGCTATTGTACCCATATATTTAAGTTTATGTATAAGTTGTGCTACTTTTTTGGTGTGCAATAAAGTTTATTCTATTCTATTCTTGGCCAAAATTTCACGCTCCTAGTCACAGTAGTTTCGGTTGTGCGTTGATATGTTAGTTAGTCAATTTCTTCTTTTATACATATAGGTAGATAATTGTATACATATAAATAATAAAATTGGTAAAAGATATGATCTGCCTTATTTTATATATTCAGAATTCCCAAGAAAAAAACAGATAGGTCCACCAACTAGGTTTGTACTTGAGAGACTTAACAAATAAATGTCTGAGGAAAAGCTGTTGAGTCGAGATTTATTTCGCCTAGTGACCCAATTACGGTCAAGGTTTCTTGAAATGAACTTGACTAAGCAAAACAAAGTTGTTAAAACGGAGAAGTCCCATCAATTGATCTGTATGGACCAGATAAAATGGACCTTGATGTTCCGGACTTCGATGAGTAGTCAGTCTTATCGCTTTATTATCATTAGTGACTAGCTTCTGCTAGTTGCTTTGCCCGTATAAAAATAAGTTTTTCCATACAAACTTTGGACCCCCCCCCCCCTTTCATCCTCTTAGAGGGTGAATTTTGGAAAATCCTCTCTTAATGCTAAAAGGAAACCTTGTGCAGAATGTCACACTCATAATCCCAGTAGTTTTGGCTGTGCATTGATAATATTAGTCAGTTTCTAATTTTATTTATATATTTAGATTTCGAACAATCAACACTAATATTATAAAGAGGTAAAGTTTGTTTCTTGTTTGTAGAAGGTAATCTCTAGAAGTACTGATCCGATTGCTAAAATTTTTTCACCGTCAGAAAACTGCTTTATTCTTGAGTGACATAGACTATATTTCATGTACGCGGGCGAAGCCGCGGGTAAAAGTAAATACCAATATTATAAAAAATATCTAGGTTAATACAATGTAGCCTTTTTCATCAGGACCTTTTAAGGGGTTTTAGGTAGGTCTGATTTGATCTCCAGAATACTACGGGGTAATATGAGTAATAAAACAATAACTACATAGATATTGGTTCAAACAATCAAGTTGAAGGGTAAAATCTACAAGTCCGTGATAAGACATACTGTATGGATCAGGATGTTGGGCTGTGAAAAAGACGGATGAAAAAAGATTGCACGTAGCGGAGATGAGAATGTTAAGATGGATGTGTGGTGTGACGAGAATGTATCAAGTGAGAAATGAGTATATTAGAGGAAGTTTGAAAGTGGCGCCAGTGACTGAAAAGTTGAAAGGGAATCGATTGTCTTGGTATGGTAATGTGAAGAGAAGGGATGAAACGCATGTTACTAAAAGAGTTATTAGTTTACATATGGATGGATGGATAGGGAGAAGGAGACCAAAGAAAAGATGGATGGATTGTGTGAACAGTGATATGAAAGAAAAGGAAGTTAGTGATAGTATGACGAGTGACAGGGCAGAATGGAAGAAGAAAACGTGTTGCGCCGACCCCAAATAACACAGGACAAGGGCAGGAAGATGATGATATTGGTTCAAACAATCATGCCCTATATATCAATCATTCATCACTATTACTCAATTATTTGAAAAGTTTTTTTTTTATTTCGCGACCATCATCAGGCCATTCGGGTCACCTCATTATTACCAAAGTATACATTACATAATTCATAAGAAGTAAAGAAAAGAAAGAAAGAAAGACCATTCCATGTAAAGTTTCTAATAGAAAGCCTATGTGTTGTAGTGACTGAAATTGACGGTCAAAAGGGTACTGGCGAATATTGGTTTCTTAAAGAAGTGAACGATGATAAAGATGATAGAAAAAGCAAATTCTTTTACCCCTTGTAAACTAAGGAATTGCATTCCTCTCGCCACTTGGAACGCGAACTTGGTGAGATCCTGTGACGTCAGGAACTGGCTTCCATGAGTGTTGCCGTAGTGACGCTCAGCTCTGGAGTCCCGTAGGAACTGTTGGAGCTTGCCCAGGCTTACAAACTCCATTATAACTAAGGTGGGTTCCTGAAAAAGATATTTTATATTAAGTGACTGAAAAATAAAATACATTTTTTTTTTTATAAAAACCGAAAACTGCAAAGTAAAAGATTACTTTAGTTTCGGAAGTCAGTGGAAAAATATAAAAAAATTAATAAAGATTATATTAATATCGGACACTAAAGTTATTTTCCGTAGGACAAATTATTTGCTAACGGGTTACTGACATAAAAAGAAAAATAAACCGACCACATGTGTGGGTCGGACTCGCGCGCTAAAGGTTCCGTACCAGTTTTTTTTTCTTCTAAACCTATATTGTATTTCAAACAATATGTTGTCTTTCATAATAATTTTTGTAATTTGTTATTCAGGAACATGAATGGTATTTAAGTATTAAGGTACAAGTTGGTAGCCGGCTGCACGCAACAGCAGCAGACGACATGTCGTCACGACACGTCGATGCGTCATGTCGCTGCAGTCATGATTTCGAACCCCACTGCAGACGGCAACAGCAGATGGCATCCAGTTGGTTCCGCGTGCTCCGTGAAGCAAGATGTCTGACGCGTTCGAAAATTATCGTAGTGTCGTTGCTCCGGCGTCAGCGGCACTACTGATCTGCGGTTGGACGACACTGCCGTCTGCCGCTCGACGACGCGTCGCTAGCTTCATGTCGCTAACTACGGAGGGAATTTCATAGAAGACGTAGAAACCAGTAGTGTCGCTGCGACACGTCGTCTGCTGCTGCTACATGCAGTCGGCTACCAACTTGTACCTTTTGTCAGCAACACTAATTTATAACCATACCTTGTTCAAGATCTCGTCTTAATATCCATGGATTTATTGCGAAATGAATAACGCTTAGATCCTGAGATTACTATATTGGATTTCCATTAATATTAAATCTGAGATTGGTCTTGGTCTATATTTAGACTCTTCTACACTTTCGTGACTGGTATTGTGTTAGTGGAACCTATGAATATTGTATCACATATTTCTTGAATATTGCTTTTTGATGTATTGTTTCTTTTGACGGCTCGGCTAGCGCTATAGTTGAGGAATTATTTGTATGCCCAACAGTTACTCCGGGTGTGGGTGTTTGTGAAAGTGTGTTTATAATATTTTTAAACGCACCCACGAGTCTAGGGGAAAATACATGTTATACATAGGAGGATCTGTTCGAAAGGGGCTATTTCCATTCTAAGTAAATTTTGAAAAAACTTAAAAAACGTAGGCAGATTTGATGATGTATGTGAAGTGCATTTTTTTTTATTCTGGTAATTTATGATGAGGCCACTAATTTTTAGGGTAAATTTATTTATTATTGTTATTATTAAAAAGCACAAAATTAAGTAATTAATAATGGTAATAGCACTTTTTGTTCAGATATTTGGTAAATAGCAACTTTTGATCTGGAATGATAATATTTTTTTTTTGTTCAGACAATTAAATTTATAACTCTTTTTTTGATTAGGAATGTATAGATAAAGGTAAGTTTACGATTAATGAAAGAAAATAGGAGAATGAACAAAATTATAATTTAATTGGACCGATGCTATGTTCCAAGCAATCACAAGATTTGTCATGTTGATGATCTTCAGTTGTTATCATCATTGGTGATTGTTGTTTCTTCATTAAAAAGAATATTCTTAAAAAAAATCTTTTTACGATAAATTGAGCAATGTTTTCGTATTTTCTTTCTAACTCCACTATTAAGGGCTTGCACATCCATGTTTTAGAAGGTAACGAAGACAACTTATACTTAATAAACACGTATTAACAAAATCGCGCTTTAAAAATCCACTCCACAGTATCACAGATAAAAATTACCACAGATCCTAGACACTGTACCAGAAAAAATAAAGTAAAAAACCTAAATCCGACTACGCCAAAAAAAACGACGCTAAAAAAGTATGAAAAAAGATTTTCATACTTTGAACAGAACAAAAAGAAAAGCCGCAGTCACACTTTATAGGTGTCAACCGAAACACTTTAATCTTTTTCAGCGTCGTTTTTTTTTTGTCGTAGTCGGATTTTAGTTTTTTACTTTATTTTTATTCAAACAATTTGGGTGTTAAATTTAACACATGACTTTTTGTCCGCTAGAGGGCGTCACTTTAAATTTTAGCAATATTTTGGAAATGTACAAGTGAAGCACTTTCAAATGATACCAAACACGGCGTATTTATCTACATTTTTATTTTTAATCACATTACTTTTTGTCCGCTAGAGGGCGCCATATCGAGTTTTGTGACACATCACGTTGCCTATGTTCAGCGGACAATTAAGACGGTTCTAACGAAACGTTATACGAGTTCCGATAAGTAGATTAGGAGCTATGAGGGAACAGATGAACATACTCACATACATACATACAAACATACATACATACATAACCTGTGAAAATCATAACCCTCCTTTGGCTTCGGGCTTGCGGATGGCATGTAATGGGTAGCCCGCCGTCCGACTGTCTGGTAACTGTTCGGACCGAGCCCAAGTCGTCGACGGCGCGTATTGTTCCACGCGCGCCTCAGGGAGATGTCAGCAAATCGTAGGGGCCCAGCAGGGTCGAAGCCTACTGGGGCTGAAGCTGAAAACGAAACCCGGGGCCCTGGGACGAAGGCAACGAAGGAACAGGAGTGGGTTTTTAGTCAGTAAAAGTCTGACACTACCTCCCGCCCCGCCCAAGGGCGGGGGATGTCATAAGATGATTTTCCCAACGAAAAACCCTCCTTTGGCTTTGCCGTAGTCGGGTAAAAAGAGATTCTTTATCTATGGGAACTACAGATAAGCAATTTTAAGGCCGTTCAGAAATCACTGATTTTTTTTGGCTTAGATCCGAGTACCTAACGTAAAAATTATTTTGGAAAGAACCTGTTACATACTCGTACTTCATAATACGGAAATAGCTCTTTTGAACAAAATTTTTTTGCTAAGCGACTCTTCTAAAGAAAATAGCCCTCTTTGATAAAAAAATATTATGTGTCGAACAACAACTTTCAAATAAGCTAAAAATAGCACCTTTTGAATAGAACCACGAAGTTCAAATTTGGAGGGGAAATAATCACTTTCGATCAAGACTAAACACAAGCTGTGATAGGAGGTGATCTTAGAATACCAGTAGAATTCATGAAAAAAACTATGATTCAGTAGATACGAAAATAGACCCCTTTGAACAGACGCTCCTCCATTATTTTATAGTCTTTTGTTATGTTTTTCGTGCACAGAAATTGAGCATATGAGTAGACTATGCCTAGGCACAAATAAACATTTTACCTTTTCAAAATTTTATGTTCTGGAATAGAACATACGCCATTTTTTGTTCCGGGAGTATGTTTTCGTGGGATACTTTTTTTACTAAACGCAGGCGAAGCCGGCTGGTAGGAATTAGTGTTCAGATAAACTTATACTACTTAACCAAATTGAAGTCTTACCTTTTCCGTACAACAACCGATCAACTGCACAACATTGGGGTGGTAACCCAAGTTCTTCATCACCAGTAGTTCCTGCAACAGATCTATTTTCTCCTTTTCCGAAGCATTTTCTTTGAGAGTCTTCACAGCTACTGTCTGTTCACCTTTTTTGCCTGTAACAAAACAATCAACATTTTAGTGGTTTATTAATTATTCGTAGATCAAGTAGGTCAGGTTCTCATAATAAATAATAAATTCCCTTACTATTTCTTGCGAAAAATAGAGTTAATTTTTAGCTACAAAATGTGTGTAACGTTTTTGATAAATTTTACTTTTCAAATTGATTGGCCTATTGGTCTAGTAGTTAGTGGCCCTGACTGCTATGGCGGATGTCGTGGGTTCCATTTTCACTCAGTACAAATGTTTGTGTGATGAACACGATCTGTGCTGTGTCTGGATGTAATTTATCTATATTATGTATGTATTTAGAAATATATAAGTACGTTTATCAGTTGTCTAGTACTCATAACACAAGCTCTGCTTAGTTTGGGATTAGATGGCGTTGTGTGAAAGTTGTGGGTTTTTTTTTATCTTTCTGCTCTTGTCCCATAAGGGTCGGCGAAACATATTTTTTTCTTGCATTCTGTTCTGTCATCCGTATATATGCAGAACTAAAGACAAACAAGCCCCATCTAACAAGGCTGAATCTAATGAAAGATAAATAAGAACTTTTTTTCCTTTTTATCGAATAATACGGGATCTTGGGTCTTATCGGGAAATTCAGCACTTATAACAGTATATATAGAATCAGGTCTAAGTTTTTCTTCTAACCACAGCTGAATGTAGGCATGTGGCAAGCCCCATTTCTGCCACTCAACGCTGTACATAAAACACACTGATGGTCCGAATGATAGAATACCTTAACAAATTTTTTTTTTTTTTTGAATCTTGATATAAGTACCAATTGGCATTGTTTGTAAACGGATGGTAATATGTATAGGGAAGGAACTGTCTCCTGAGATACAGGTTCACTACCTAGTTCAGGAGGCAGAGAATTCATGTAATTAGTGTTACTTGTTTGCAAATAAATGATTATTATTATTATTATTATTATTAAATGTTTGCCGTGATTCTTTAAATTTACATAACTTTTTTATTTATGAACCGATTGACATGAATTCATAAACAATGAATGTTAAGTGAAGCTTACTACAATATATTAGTGACCGCATCTAAATCGAATAAGTCGTTTTTGATATTAGCGTGCACAAACACACAGACAAAACGATAAACAGACAAAAAAAATAATTAAATACTATCTCGGGTTCGGCATCGATATAATAACAACCCCTGCTACTTTTTTTTATATATTTCCATTGTACAGACACTACTTTTCTACAATTTTATTATACAATTATGTATAGATTAAAAATCAAATCTGAGAATCAAACAGATTAGTGTCTCATGTGGTCTTTTGAGGACAGAAATCAACAGATTTGATTGGAGCTCAATGACCTGATGAACAATATTATAGAAATAACATTTGACTATAATTATATTTATATTATTAGATTTAGAAGAAAAATGTCCTAAGCAAGATACGATTTCTAAATTATTAAATGACTTTTAGGTAATGTCCGTTTCGTCTCAACGCACGTCCATAGGGAAATGAGGTTAACGCTGTAAAACTTATTAAGATAAATTTAAGTAAATCACCTGTTTGCTTGATCTCACGAAAAAATTAAATCACGCAGTCTTGCTATTTTCGCTCCACATAAATTAATTATTCATTGATAAAGTAGGTAAGGTTCTCTTAATAAATTCCCCTACTACTTGATGAAAATAGAATTAATTTTTAGCTACAAAATGTGTGTAACGTTTTTGGTAAATTTTACTTTAAAATCCAGGCCTCATTTGTGATTAAAAATAGATATTGTACCAAGGATTAAAAAATATTTTAAAACCCCAATTAGAGACACAGTAGAAGGACTATGACAGAGCGAACGCCGGCGCACGGGGTTATATGAATTAAAATATTTTACAAAGTTAAAAAAAAACTGAATACCTACCTAAATCAATACCTGAATATCTTTTCTTCGTTATAGAGGGGATACACTCAAAAGACGTATGGTCTTTGGGGATAAGTCCGGGGAGTGTGGGATTTTCACCTCACTAAAACCACCCCAGAGATCAACATCATCACGTAAAAGGGGCCTCGTTACCTCATAAAAGGGGCCCCGTCACTTCGCAAAAGGGACCCCATAACCTCTTAAAATGGCCCATTATCTCTTAAAAGGGGCCCCGTTACCTATTAAAAGACCACCCAGGAACCGCCTCAGTACAATGCCTCTTACGGCACAGCCCTGAATACTTAGATACATGTATACGAACCAAAACAAGGTTATTTTACTTAATTAGTCACATCGGTGCACATGATCGCAACCTGTAGTTGCACTAAATCAGAATCCAGTCACCGTAGTCGAAATCGCTAGGGAATATATATATTTCTAATCATCATTATATGCTTTTAATTTTAGATTTTAATTAAGTTAATTTAATGCTCGCAATAAACTCCTTGACTCATGAGTTAAAATATTAATAACTCATCAAATTACGAATTATATGAACATTAAGAATATTTTGTTAATTCCGTAATTGAAACTCCCATTAAATAAATAAAACTGAAACTATCAAATGCAATTACGATTTTACGAAGCAATGATAGGTTGACATTTAAAACTTCGATAGCTATTGGCAAAATTTCGCAACTAAAACCAAATAATACCCGCATGTACTGTAATAATTGTTACGAAATCGAGTCAAAGCTAACATTACCAAAATGTAATCTGATGTCAATACTGAAAAGCAGGAAATTAAATAAATGCTGCAAACCAATTTAACAAACAAACTGCATTAGTAACATAAATACTATGTCAATTAAAGGCCTTTGATTTTGGTAGAAAATCGTCAAATAAATTATAGAATTTAAAACTATGATACTCTATTTCACCTTATCGCAAAACCCACACTTTTAGGGT
Organism: Mythimna pallens; assembly: GCA_961205895.1. NCBI lineage: Eukaryota > Metazoa > Arthropoda > Insecta > Lepidoptera > Noctuidae > Mythimna > Mythimna pallens. Next base: position 21,146,530 of record OY540828.1, on the reverse strand, counting down.
TCCGTACCTCAAAAGGAAAAAACGGAATCCTTAGAGGATCACTTTGTTGTCCGTTTGTCTGTCAAGATCCTTTATCTCAGGAACGCGTGAAGGTATCGATTTGAAATTAAAACTACATACTCAAGCCTGCGATCCCTTGAAGCTATGAAAATCTAATTTCTGAGTTAACGAAAAAAAAAATGTTTTTCAAAAAATGTTTAATTCGACACTCAAGGAAATCAAAATTTATAGGGTACTACTTCCCGTTGACGCAGAATCCTGAAATTTGGCATAAAGCAAGGTCTTATAGTACAGTATAGGAATAAATCTGAAAATAGTAAATTTGTTGTTACGTAACAAAAATATTTACCATTCGGAAAAATCTTCGAGGCTCCATTCGGGAATTGAACTATTTACATAGTTAAGTTTGTACGGAACCCTCAGTGCGTGAGTCTGACTCGCACTTGCCTAGTTTTTTTATTGTTTATAGGCTAGTATTTATGTCAATAACAGAAGTGCATGGCACTTAAATAGAATTGAATTTGAATTTTGAATTAAACACAATTACAATTTAACAAATTAAGCAAAATTTATATAAATTGGTAAAAAATATGAATTTAAATCAAATAAATAACAAAAAAGAAAAACAAAAATAATTTAACATAAGATTAGTAAATCAACACGTTTCCAAGTCGTTTTCATAATGCCCATCGACAGAAATGACGAAAGGGAAATGAATTCAGAAAATGAATTTTCAATATGCTTTTCTTACTCTCCTCCTCTCTCAACCTTTGTTTATAAAAGGAATTCATCTGCAAAAATGGTGCGTCTAGACGCTGACGGTCGTTGACTGTTGGAAAATTTAAGGTTTGTTCTAAGGAAAAAAAACTGAAGCAAAGGAGATTGAAATTCTATGCAAGACTTGCGAAGGCAATTCGGCACACATTGCAGAGCAACGCGGTTTAAAAATTTGCAACACAACTGAGGCGTGACTCAGTCACTACGTCAACATATGTTTTCTGTTGTTTAAAACTTTGAGTTACTGCAACAGCTTGAGAAAAGTGTCAGTTATTGGATTTAATTCTTCGCGCGTATACCGGTATTATTATTACGTAATTGCGCATTTTTTATTAAAATCTTAAAAAAAAAAGTTTTACGTCGAGACGACGGTGACGTTTTAGGGAGAAAACGTTTTAGGGAGAGAGGGAATGGAATAAAAATTCCATAGAAGAGAAATTTTAACTTAGACAGAATGCATTTTTAGACCCGGTTCCAGCCCACAGTTTTGGCGTGTATGATAAATTCAACACAATCTGCACTTCAATTGGGTAACATAATTAGGATTTGGTATATCCATTCCATAAATTCATCTGTTTAGAACATTCGTCTCCTCGACAACTTACATAACGCAATCAATGCTGTTGATTTGTCTGTGTGTGATTTATTGTGAGGAGTAAGTACCACGCCGGATTATGCTGCGTTGAGGCGACCGAAATAGTAAGGTGGAGACAAGCGTCCCTCGCGTCCCGGGTATCGGGAGCCACACAGCGATTCCTGGCCATCGTAGATGCAGGCATGTGGATGGTGAGCAATGGGAAGCTTACTGTCCTGTAAGAACGAAACCCAGGTCAACGGCACGTTTCATTCCACGCGTGCCTCGAAGAGATGTCACTAAGTATTTACGGGGCCAGTTAAAACCGATGCTTGCCAGGGCTGTGGGATAGTTCAAAACGTTATCACGGCCCTGTAACACCTAGCGCAACTGAAGGAACACAGGTAATGTTACGGTCATCGATAAATTGTCAATTCTTTTTTTTTTTGAGTGGAGGTAATTATCAAATGACTCTCTCTCTCGGGGTGGAGCAAGAGATAGTGTCAGACTTTTAGTGACTAAAAACCTCCCTTTAATTGCCCTTTGGATTTCACTGCCGTGGTGATATTTTCAAACAATCCTTATTAAGGAGAAAAAAGTGGGTGTTACGGCCAATATCAGTAGGGCAAATATTCGACCAGCATCGGGGCATGTCATCATCATCATCATCATCATCATCATCATTTCAGCCAAAAGACGTCCACTGCTGGACATAAGCCTCCCCCAAGTGTCGCCACAATGAACGGTCCTGTTCGTCTCACATCCATAGGACTCCCGCAACCGTTACCAAGTCATCGGTCCACCTTGTAGGAGGCCTTCCAACGCTACGTCTTCCAGAACCTTTCAGCCCCAATGGCCATCCGTTCTGCGAGCAATGTGCCCTGCCGATTGCCACTTAAGTTTGACGATACTTGCACGTAAAATAAAAGTACCAATCAAAAAGATCTTAGACAAGCAAAAATCCTGTACCTATATTAAATACAGGATTTTCGCTTCTCTAAGATTTTTTTGTTTCAGAGCGCTGATGTCTGAAATACGGATTTTATTATCTAGTTCAGACACAGAGGTTCCTCACTAACATGTGTATCTTAAGTAGAATGTCAACAACGTTTACAATAATTTTGTTTTGTATTTATTTGAAGACAATAAATTCATTATTTAAAAAAAAAAAGTTCTTAGAGAAGCGAAAATCCTGTATATTAAATACAGGATTTTCGCTTTTCTAAGATCTTTCTTTCTTTTGAAGAATTCGAAGAATTTGAAGAATTTATTTTCTTTTGAAGCGAAAATCCTGTATAATAAATACAGGATTTTCGCTTCTCTAATATTTTTTTGTTCTATATCAGACACTAGATAGGAATGTTTGTTGTTTGAGTGTCTTGACATTTTACTGGCGGAACCGCAATCGCGAGAGCGACGTGTTTAGGTTTGATAACTACGTGTGCCTTGCAGTCAAAGATTCTGGGTCGAATAGACTATTTGTTTTATTTATGGACACTTAATGCAATGTTTGGAGTAGAATTTTAAGTTTTAAAGTAGATGGAGTGCATTTGAAGACTGGCACGGAAAAAGTAGTTTTTTCACATCACGTAGCATGTTGGTGTCTTTGCCTGACGTTTATTTTTATAAATATAGAGACGCTAGTTTCTGCCAGTGAAAATTATCCGAATGGAATAAACTCTCGGGATTAAAAGTATCCATTCAATGTGCTGCTCGAGGACATGGCCTACCCGTGTGCCAGAATATTCAAATCTGTTCAGTCGTTTAAGCTTGAAAAATTAACAAACTTGCACACATACACACAAACGCATATACAAAAGGTTTTAATTTCAAGTCGATACCTCTACGCGTTCCCGAGATAAAGGGACGGACATACAGACATACAGACAGATAGTCAAAAAAGTGATCCTATAAGGTTTCTGTTTTTTCCTTTTGAGATACGGAATTCTAAAAAAAGAAAAAAAACAGATTCCATTTCACAGTGAAGAAGCTGGGACTCACAGAAGTTGAAATGAAGTACCTTGACTAATAGCATGAACAAGACATAAAAAAAGCCTTGGGGGTTGCGTATAAACTTAGCCATGAAAACAGTACAATTCCCGAATTGAGTAACAAAGATTTTTCCGAAATGAAAAGATTTTTTTTTATTTGTGTCGTAACTACAAATTTACAGTTTTTACATTGTTTCCTATATTTGTGCTGTAAGACCTTGTTTCATGCTGAATTTCAGGATTCTATGTCAGCGGGAAGTACTCTATGAATTTTGATTCTCTTGAGAGTATCGAAATATATGTTTTTTGCTATATAAACCGCTCAATCTTTGTTTTTAGCTAACTTAGAAGTTTGATTTTTTCCCAGCTTCAAGGGATCGTAGATCTGAGTATATGGTTTTAATTTCAACTCAATACCTCTACGCGATCCCGATATAAAAGGTCAAGACAGACAGAGATACAGACGGACAACTAAGTGATCCTTTAAGGATTCCGTTTTTCCTTTTTGAGGTACGGAATCCTATAAATAACAAAATAATGGAATTTTAGCTATGTTCACTGAATATTTAGGAGAAGATTGTAACACAGGTTTCTTATCTATCTAGTTTATCTATCTATAATTAAAAAAATAATAATAACAAAAATATATTCGCAAAAAAATCAACGTGCTTAGCCATTCCCAACTTTGTTAATGGGGTCGGCTGATTTAAAGTAAGATTATTCCATATGGTTCTGAAGATAGCTTAGTTAATAGTTTTTCTCGCTAAGTTTAAGCAGATAAAATGTGCGTTGAACTCGTGTCACTCAATCACAACTTTTATGGAAGGGGGGGCAAACTGGAACGGGTGGGCAAAGTGGAAATGAATAAAATTATGTATAAATACATATAATACGCGCAGCGCAGCGATGTCGACGCATTTTCGTTGCCCTCTAGTGGCCGCGTTCAGAATTCAGTGCGCCAGCGACAGCCGAGCGAGACACACGCGTGCTGTGATCAAATTCGCGCCAATTTTTGTGAAAACACGTAATCTTCAAGAGTGAATTAAATGAGTAAAGGTACGGTTTTGTGTCATTCTGTTTTGCTATTTTGTTGCTGTCATGATCTTATTTATTCGTTTCTATGCCATTAATCTTGTAATTCTATCAGGTTTTGAACAGTTTTATTATTATTACAAAAATACCGTATGGGCAAAGTGGAATTTTTGACAAAGGGGCAAAGCGGAACACATTCCGCTTTGCCCTTTCTTTAGTATTTTACGTCAGATTGTCTTGAAGCTGTATAGTGATTAAACAAATTATTCACAGATGGTCCATAACTACAAGAGAAAGACAAAGCAAGCGGCTTGGAGTGAAGAAGATATGAAAAAAGCAATGGAAGAGGCGAAAACAACAACAATAAAGTCTGCATCAATTAAGTATGGAATCCCCGTTGGAACTCTTCATCGTCATATTAAAAAAGGAGATGCAACTAAGACTTTGGGAAGATTTCGACCAGTTTTCGACGCAAGTATTGAACAAGAGATATATGAACTAGCTGTAGAACTTGATGGTGTGTTTTTCGGCTTAACAATAGAATCTCTTAAGGGTTTGGCATTTCAACTGGCTAAACAAAATAATATTCCCCACCCTTTTAAAGGAGAACAAGCCGGCAAAGCATGGGTTGAAGGATTTATGAAAAGGCATCCTCAATTATCTTTTAGGCACCTCGAGCCTACCTCGATTGCACGTTGTTCTGCTTTTAACCGCACGCAAGTAGGTCGCTTCTATGATAATTTGTGGCATGTGCTGTCACAGCATAATTTCATGTGTCGCCCAGATGATATTTATAATATGGACGAGACAGGCGTAAAAACAAGTGCCGGAAAACCACCACGAGTTATATCTGTTAAAGGTAAAAGACAGGTCGGTGTCGTAGCTTCTAAAGAACGGGGACAATTAACTACTGTAAATTGTGCCCATGAATCTTCCGGTTGCACTACAAGTGCAACCGGAAGATTCATACCCCCTTGTTTCATTTTTGGCCAGAGAAAGCGCATGAATGACCGCTTATTAGATGGTGCACCCAATGGTGCACAAGCTTGGTGTTCAGATTCTGGATGGATTAATAATGCCAACTACAATAATTGGCTTCAGATGTTTATTGAAACAACTCGCCCAACCAAGGAAAGAAGAATGGGTTCAGTGCTAGCACTGCCTTGAATGGTCACATGAACTTTGTGGCGAAGTGGTTGGAACCCAGTTTAGATGCATAAATTGCGTACAAACTCACAATAAATAGGTTGTTCCACTTTGCCCTTTATGTGTTTCCACTTTGCCCTCCTAATGAAGGCAAAGTGGAATATTGAGTACAAATTTAAAAGGCTGATTATTTATGTTCCTACGATCATGATCTCATTTTGATGTAGAAATAATAAAACTTAAGTACATTGATGTTGATATTTTTCTAATAAACATTTTATAAGAAAACTAATAATATTTTTTTTCTAATTTCAAAGTTAAGGGTTCCACTATGCCCCCCCTTCCCCTAAATAAATATACTGAAACAATTATTTAATAAAAATGGAAAAGGATTCATGTAGAAAATAAGTTTTCGCTTATCTATACTAATATTGTAAATATGAAATTTTGTATTTTTGTTTGTAATAAATAAATTTAAAAACTACTAGACCTATTTTTAAAAAAAATTCACTAGTAAAATGTTGCTTTATAACTAAGTGACATTGGTAAATATTTTCTACTTTTAGTCGTTGGTTTTCCAGTGGATATCTCCATTTCTGACGCGATCACGCGAGGAAATTCCAAGCATAGCCTTCCCATTACCCTTTGGGTGACTTTAAGCCAACTGATGAGGCCCATACCAAAACATATGCTGGAGGTTTTCGATTTCCGGCTATCGCGATCGCGGGCTTGTGTACAGCAAGCAATTGGCTTTATGTTTCGGTGCGAAAATCATCCAATGACATTCCCCGCCCTTGGGTGGAGCGAAAGGGTGTGTCAGACTTTTACTGACTAAAACCCACTCCTGTTTCTTCGTTGCCTTTCATACCAGGGCCAAGTCTTCCTTTGAGAAGCAGACCCTTGGCTTCAGTAGGCTTCGACCCTGTTGAGCCCCTACGGTTTGCTAACATCTCCTTGAGGCGCGCGTGGAACAGTACGCGCCGTCGACGACTTGGGCTCGATCCGGATGGTTACTGGATGATCGGACGGCGAGCTACCCATTGCTCGCCGTCCTCAAGCTCGTGCCTACGTTGGCCGGAAATCGGGATCGGGATCACGTCGGCTGGGGTGTGCATGCCACGCCCTCGCGCGTGCACGTGTCCTCCTATGCTCACATTACTGCTACGCAGAAGGAGGCGACCGCCTGCCACTCATCCTTGCTACGAACCATGGCCTGTACCAAAGCCCGGTGCGAGAGATCGTTGTTTGCCGTTCGGCCGCCCAGAAAGGACCAAGCCCGTGTCGATGGCGTGGTGTTCCACGTCCACGGGCCGATACCTGTTAGGGCTGCGAGAATATTCGTAAAAGTTACCGTGTCCCTGGAACTTTTAAGTGGGTTTTAGTCAGTATAAGCCTTGATAATCACACCACACAGAGCGAGAGAAATGAATTGAAGAATTCCCATATAGAAAAAAAACCAGCAGGCTTGGCCGATTTACGACCGTTTCGTGTCGAATCTCTTTCTATAATCAATAAAGCCTCAATGTAAGTACCATTTATACCATAAAACTAAAGGATATGGCAATGAACATTGTAGAAACGATTACATTTCATTCTGTCATTTTGAACGATGTGAACTTGGCTACGAATTTTGTTGAGATGACGTCATTGTTTGTCATTTTAGTTTTCTACTAGCGTTAATGATTGTAGATTATCAACTTGGCTAAGCCTGCTGTAGACGTAAATGAATTTCGAACGATTAAAATGTTTCATTTTAATTTTACACACAGAATCAGAATCAGAATATTTTTTTTGTAGGTAAACATGTCAGATTCTATGTTTTACCTAAAGGCGTACAAATATATATAATTAACATTGTCAGTTTTCATTTAACTTCTGAGATTATGTAAACTCAATATTTAATTTAAGTGGTTGAGTTTACCTTCAACCACTTAAATTAAATATCAAGCCACTAATAAATAGTCTTAAGTTCATCTTATTTATGTTCTATGAAAAGTTCTTGGTGCAAGAACAACAAATTTGTTTTGAAATAACATCATATTTAACTTCTAGGTTGGCATGAAACATAAACATATGGCGGCGTTGGCTTACCACAAGTATCGTAACTTGTTTAGTACGTCAACTGAGTGATTTGATTTGTATTTTAGTGTCCCTATTTTAAAGCTACATAATTTCTAGCCAGAAAATAAAATTAAATTGGCACACGTTTTGTATTTCTTCGTAAAAACTACACTGTTTTTACACGGAATGTTTGTGTGCGTTATGAAGCGTCGTTTTCACAGCTCAAATTACACTTTATTTTAAATTGCACTTAAAAACTTCACTATGCCACTCACATTTTTAGGTTTAAAATGTTCCGAACTTACACTCAGAAAATTTTAAATAAGTTGGTATAAAGCATTATTCTTAGTTTATGCGAAACCTGAAAACAAAACCTTCCATAGTTTGTTCAGAATCAGTAACTGAATGGATTCCAATAGTTTTTTCTGGCCACCATGGGCGTGGGCTTGTGGACGGCGAGCAATGGGTGGCTCGCCGTCCAACCGTCCGGTAACCGTCCGGATCAAGCCCAAGTCGTCGACGGCGCATATTGATCCACGCGCGCCTCAGGGTCAGCAAATCGTAGGGGCCCAGCAGGGTCGAAGCCTACTGGGGCCATGGGTAGTGTGAAAACAAAACCTTGGGACGAAGCCAACGAAGGAATGGGAGTGGGTTTTTAGTCAGTAAAAGTCTAACACTATCTCTCGCTCCGCCCAAGCGCGGGATTTGTCATTAGATGATTTTCCCACCTATAAAAAGAAAACACCATGTTATATTTTCCCCAAAAATATTTAAAAAGGTCATAAGTGTGATACCACCGACACTAAGTATAAACTCAGGTCACGGCAGGTCAAAGCGGGTATTAGGCGCCAGCAAACAGCTGGTTTCAAGTGCAAAACCACCCCTCAGTAGCCTGGATGACCCGGTGACTATGTATTTTTGCTGACATAACAAGCTTACAACTTTGTGATTTTTTATGATACAGTTCTGAAATTTTGTATACAGATTCTTTACATAAAAATACTAGACACGTGTTTCGGGTTTCGCATATACTAAAACTAATGTTGTATATACTTGAGTTAATAATTCGAGATAATTTAAATCCATTGCCATCAACTAAAGTATTAACTTAAAACTAGTGTACTTTAAGTGGCTTTAAAAAATTCTACAAAATGTAAGTATTGCAGTGGAATTTGAACTTTGTCACGAATGACATAAAGTTTGTTATTGTAAAACTCAATTGTCTCGTATTCTTTATTCTAATATAGGTGAAATGTTTTCTAAGCATTTTGGGGTGTTTATTTTTTACATCGAATATAAAAGTTAAGTATGTCTCAAGCTAAGTGAGTGGCCGCCGTGCTCACAGTAAGTGCACTAAAAATAAGTTCCAAATTAGGTGTCATTATTCAGTCTAAAGGCATTTACAACTAAGTATTATTTTTATCAAGTAACTTCTCCCGCTCTGGGTGAAGCAAGAGGGCGTGTCAGACTTTTACAGACTAAAAACCTACTCCTGTTCCTTCCTGTTTTAATTTCAACTCGATACCTTTAGGCATTTTTGAGATATAGGGTCTTGAAAGACAGACAGACCGACAGACGGACAACAAAGTGATCCTATAAGGGTTGAGTTTTGTTCCTTTTGAGGCACAGAAACCTAAAAATGAGGGGTGAGGGTAGGAGGATAAAAAATAGCCTACGACTTATTCTCAAACCTACCAAATATACACAAAAATTTCATATGAAATACTGTGACTCGAGATCTTTAACTCGATTCCTTTTATCTCTTGATCTCGTGTCTCAGTGATTATTATGAAATTGTTTGTTTGTGTGTATTTGGTGCAAATGTATTTAAGCTTTTGCTTGCGGCTTCGCCCGCTTACATAAAATATAGCCTGTCACTCAGGAATAAAGCAGCTTTCTATAGGTAAAATAATCTTTGCAATCGGACCAGTAATTTCATAGATTACCTCCTACAAACGAAAAAAACATAAAATGAAAAAACTGGGCAAGTGCGAGTCGTACTCGCGCACTGAGGGTTCCGTACAAACTTGGAAGGTAAATTGCGGTTTACGATTTATGACGTATTACAAAAAAAAACTACTTACTATATCTTGTTTAATCCAATTTTCGGTGGAAGTTTGCATGGTCATGTACATCATACATTTTTTTTTAGTTTTATAATTTTCTTATTTTAGAAGTTACGGCGGGGACACACACACACACACACACACACTTTGGAAGTGTCTCTCGCGCAAACTGTTCAGTTTAGAAATAAAACATGTAAGTTTGATGAAAAAAAAAATTTTGAGTTTCAGTTCTAAGTATGGGGAACCCGGAAATTTATTGTTTTCTTTTTTTCTATTTTTGTGTGAAAATCTTAATTTGGTTCAAAGGATACATCTACATATCAAGTTTCAACAGTATAGTTTCGGAAAAAAGTGGCTGTGACATACGGACGGACAGACATGACGAATCTATAAGTGTTCCGTTTTTTGCCATTTAGCTACGGAACCCTAAAAAACAAACTTTACCTCTTTATAATATTAGTGTAGATAGTATAGATATTTAAGAAAAATTCGTAGGCTAATTTTTTTTCCCCTAAGTGATAAGAGTGGCCATTTACATAAATTCAGCTCCAATAGGGTCAGCTAGTTTTTAATTGTATTAGATTTCGTGTAATACAGCCATTGCTTAGCATAATACTGAAAACCGCGTATGCGAGTCTGAGTACCAGTAACTTACCAGCAATATCTAAAGCCTGAGCTCGCCACACCTGCCCGAAGGCGCCTTCTCCAACAATGTTAAAGATCCTCAGCTTGTGACGAGGGAACTCCCACTTATCCGGTGGCTGATCCTCTTTTGATATCGACGTTTCTTCTGATAACTGTAAGTTAAATAAGTGGTTATTAAAGCAACTATTATCATCCTTTTGAAAAGTGCAAAGTGAATAAAAAAACTGAGTTTTGCAATTTCCTGATATATTTCACAAATTGGGTAATTTTCTTTTATGTGTTAAAAATACAAAAAAAAATCTCTGTATTTTTTATTGCATATAATGATAATAAAATTGCAAATAACTTTTTCATTTTGCACCTGTCGACTTAGAAAATGTTCTAAAAGCATGATTATGTTTATTGGTTATTTATGATTTCGCAAAATAAATATTTATGGTGGGTAACAGCATATTATGATTCTAGTCAAACAACACATTTTCTTTTGACGTCTGATATTTTTATCCAAACAGAATATAAAAATAAAAAAGATTGATTTCGAAAGCAACTTGACTTAATATCGGCAAACACATACCCTACGAAAAAAAATTATATGTCTTTATTAAAGTTTAGTTTACCCTTGCATACCAAAGGTGGATTGAAACATCTGTTTGAAAACGTAAGCAATATAACAAATCCAATAATATTCATAGATTTGAAATATTGGTTTAGACAGTATTAAGAAAACGTATTGCCAAGGATGAGACATGAATGTCGAAAACCAAGCAAAGTAAGCAACGATTAAATTATGGAATCAATGATAATTGTAAATTTTAATGAAAATGATTAAGCCCCGATTCACAACAGGATAAAAATTGTTTTCACTCGATAGATAATTGAACACTTAGCAAAATTAGCACAATGAATGACAATAAAAAAATGAAGTTTAGAAGAATGGTCATCATGCAAGCCAAACAAAGCAGTTAAAAATTAATAAAAAAAACCATGAGAGAACTGGAAAGCCACAAGTCAGAACACATGTGCTATAGAAGAAAGTATTTTGTTACTTGATTTGAACGAAAGGATAAAGTACAATTTGATTCAAGTGCAGAAAGTTTGTCGTTGTGACCGAGGCGGAATCCTCCATGTGTTATGGATCCGAGGACTGCAGTGACAAATTTGCACGTGTATCAAACGATTTTTTTCAATACACTTACAAAATGAATAAACGGGGGTTAACCGGCGACACATGGGGTTGATGCGTGCCGAGCCTGACACGATACATGCAATAACATTTTGGCGAGGGAGAGTACGCGCACTTTTCTACACTAGTGCAAAAAACAGTCTATTGGTTGCTTAAAAGCGGTGGGATAAGAGCGGGTTTTCGAGTAAGTGTATTGAAAAATAATATTCTATCCAATAAACTATTGTCAACTGACCTGCAAGTGACCATTATCCCAGGACTCATATCTATTGGAGTATGCACGTGGGTGGTCCCACATATTAAGGGACGCATCTTGAAGGACGATTCCACTTGAATCCTTACTCTGAGGACAATGGAGATCCAATAAATTTTATAAATGGGTTATTTACAGTTAAAGGGGAAAATCATATTTGTGTATCACGAGCTTTTTCTCGAAAAAGGATTGTGGGTTGAAATTGAGATCCTTGAACTCAATATTATTCTACTTCAAATCAATCTTAACTTTTTTTAAAAAATTGTTATTAACTAGTGCTTGACTGCGATCCTACCTGATGGTGAGTAGGTATTGATGCAATCGTTAATGGTGAGGTGCACTAGTTTATTAAGAGTTTTAACTTTAACTGTTTCAACTTTAACTTTTTTATATAATAATAATAAATAATACATATAAATATACTCTAGCCTTGAAGACACCTAAATTATAATCGGACGGGACTATAATATTCTGAATGCAAATGAGAATGTACTTGTTACTTGTTACATACAGTTTACCTGATCCACGTCTTGAAGAAGGACCTAAAATTACTTTTTTCTCAGGAGCATGTTCCCTTATAATATTTTCGACTATCATGCGGGTGTAACCACTGGCTAGTGGGCAATTTATTTATTTATTTATTTAAACTTCATGTACAGTAGTGGTACATAGGCGGACTTAATGCAACAAGGCATTCTCTACCAGTCAACCTTTGGGTTAAACAGACAATACTGTGGTAGGTTTGCACAATAAATAAATAACAGATACTTCAAACAGAAAAAAAAACAAATAAATAAAAAAAAGTAAATAGTAGACAATGAAGGTAAGTTATAATGTCAGACATTTTTGATTGTAATAAAGAATTATTCAACCACCCATGTATTGCCTGATTTAAGTTTTTAACAAGATAAATAAATATCTGGACGATAATAATCAGATCAATTGCTTTTCCACTAAATAAAAAAAATTGGATCCACGCAAAATTTTCGATAGTCAATTTAAAATAACCTCCGACGGTTATTGAAACCTTTAAATAATTTAGTTAACGTAACATGATATTTTAATTTAATTATTATCATCAAAATATTGTAAAATTCAAGTTCATATTATATTCTGTATGTATGTTGCGTGAGTTTTTAATGAAGCTGCTAATTGAATTATCTTCGCAGTTAAAATCACTTACAGAAGATAAATGTTTTGCGTGTGTAACGCAAAATTAATAAATAATGTATTAAATGTCTGCACAGTCTCTTTCGTAGTAAACTTATGCCTGAGTAAAAATTGCAGTTGCTTTGGCACGCAAATTTACTTTCTCAAATTGTCATTGCTTTCAAAGGTCATAAAATTCTACTCTATTCTATCTTCACTTACCATGTCATCTTTCTTGCTTTCTTTTTTCTGAGCGTTATTTTTCTTGCATACAAAAAGAATGACCACTGCGACTATCACTACCAGGGCTCCAATTGCAACAAGAGGTACCACTGTTAGGGGCACATCATTGTTGGTAGGATTCTTTTTAGGTGCTTCAGTGCTGGTTGTTCCATCATCTTTACGGAAGATGTTTTCTACACCAGGCGGAGTATCATCAGGAGGGTTTGGGGGACTTAAAGTAGTGAGTGTTGTGGTTGCTTCAGGTACTGGTACATAAATATTGGTTACTTTGGTAGTGCTTTGTGTGATCGTAGGAAACTTTGGTGGTATGCTGGGGTAGGGGGGAAAGTTGATGGTTGGCGGGCGAGGTAACTTGGGTCGCTGGCCTGATTTGTCGGAGACTGTTGCGTACACTTCTGTCTTCTGTGGTATGGAGCCGTCGTTTGCTGTTACCCATAGCGAGTAGGACCGATTTTCCTGAAAATTAATAAAACAAAGTTGGTTATATTCGTTGCAGTATATTCGCCCTCCAACTTTTACTCTGAAATTAAGTTACATCGACATGTCATCGTTTACCATCAGCCCTCCTAGCCAAGTTACAATCGTATCGTTCGCACCGAACGCCTCGAGTAAGCCACGCCTCCGATTCCTTTGTTCTGACGTCATTTCAACGCTCAGTCAGTTGGTCAGAACAAAGGAATCGGAGGCGTGGCCTACTCGAGACGTTCGGCACGAACGAAACGATTGTAACTTGGCTAGAGGGGCAGGTAAGATAGTTGTTTATCGCACGCCTAACAATAATTAAACAAAAAAAGTGGAGCGAGATAGCGGAGCGGAGCAAAGAAGTAATCCGGAGTTTTAGCTATAGTTTTGTTATAGCGCCCGCACTCGATTCTTCTTAATTTATGAACTAGTTCGTACTCACTCTGCACTGAAGAGGAGCGGAGATTTTGAGCAATCTTATTGGTAAATATTTTTCCGTTGACCGGCAGCCTTAGTCCTGAGTTCGATTCCCGGGTTGGGCAAAAAGTTAAATTGGATTTTCCATTTAGAATTTCAAGAGCACAGTCAGGAAGTTGGTAGTGAGACACACCCATGCTTTGGAAAGCACGTGAAGCCGTTGGCCTGATCTCTATCCGGTCGTATAGGATTACCGTCCCATCGGACTATGGCAGTAAACAAATAGAGAGTGCACCTGTGTTTACGCACAATAATGTGCACTGCGTACTTGGTAAATTTCTTTTGAGATTCACCACCTTGATTGAAATTCGGTCGAGAGGGTTATTCTATATGGAATACTAGTTTCTGCTAGCGGCTTTACCCGCGTGAAAGTAGGTTTCTCTGTATAAACTTTAGACACCCCGTTTCATCCCCCCCTCGGGCGTCCCGGGGGTATTATTATTACGTCATTGCACGTTTTTACGTAAATCACCAAAAAAAAAATAATTATAAAAAAAAACTATTTCTGGATTTTTCTGGGAAACAAAAATATAGAAACCAATATTTTCGGCAAAAAAAAAATCGTACAAACTTGTGTACAAAACGACAATTAAAGAGTTTTTCAAGGTCATTCAAGTTGTACAGACGTATGTACAATCGGCGCTTGAGGGGGGGCTAAATTTTAGAAATTCTTTTCTTAGTTGTCACTTACACAGCCTTGTGCAAAATTTCACTCTCAGTTAGTCAGTTTCTCCTTTTACATACAACATTAGTTTTAGTATATACGAAACCCGAAACACGTGTCTGATATTTTTATGTAAAGAATCTATGTACAAAATTTCATACTGTATCATGAAAAATCACAAAGCTTATTATGTTATCCGGTTGTCCACAAAAATAGTAAACGGGCCATCCGGGCGGGCGAATGAGGGGTTGTTATGCTCCCGCATCCAGCTGTGCGCTGACGCCTAGTGCCCACTATAACCTGCCGTGACCTGTGTTGGTGGTGTCCAACTGGTGACCTTTTTTAAATATTTTTGGGAAAAAATATAACATGGTGTAAAAATTACTGGAATCGTTTCAGTTACTGAACAAACTATATTCAGGTTTCGCAGATATTAAAAATAATGTTACGAGTATATATAGATTAATGTAGACTTACTTAGTTACAACTAGTCGTGTGAGGAATGATAATAAAAGAAAAAAAAGTGAAAGATAGAAAAAGATGAAAAAGGAACCAAGTTATGCCAGCTCCAAGGAACAAGAGACAAGTACTGGAAGATGAAGATAGTGATGATGTTGACTGAGTTTGAAGAAAATCAAACTTTAAAATGAATCGTTAATTATAATCGCAAATAAATGTGTACCAAAAACGGTTACCATTTTGATGCTTTTTTTTTTTTTTTCGCGTGGGAAATGACATCCCCCGCTCTTGGGCGGAGCGCGAGATAGTGTCAGACTTTTACTGACTAAAAACCCACTCCTGTTCCTTCTTTGCCATTTGTTTTCCAGGGCCCCGGGGATCTCTTTCGCATCACCCATGGCCCTAGTAGGCTTCGACCCTGTTGGGCCCCTACGGTTGCTGACATCTCCTTGAGGCGCGCGTGGAACACTACGCGCTGTCGACGACTTGGGCTCGGTCCGGACGGTTATCGGACGATCGGACGGCGAGCCACCCATTGCTCGCCGTCCGCAAGCCCGCGCCTACGGTGGCCGGAAATCGGGATCGGAATCCCGGCGGCGGTTGGGGCGTAAGGACCGTTGCCGTTGCCTCACGCGGTCGGCCGCCTCCTTTGCTAGCATTACTGCTTCGCAGAAGGAGGCGACCGCCTGCCACTCCTCCTCGCTCCGGACCATGGCCTGTACGAAGGCCCAGCGCGAGAGATCGCTGCCGCCGATCGCCCTCACGAGGACACGGCGGTGCTCTGCCCAAGCGGGGCACACCTCTACCGTGTGCTCCACCGTGTCCTCCGGGCGGTCCACACAATGGTGGCACCCGGGCGTCTTCTGCACGGATCCGGTACAGGAACCTCCCGAACTTACCATGCCCGTTGAGGACCTGCGTCATGCGGTAAGTAAGGACGCCGTGAGGTCTTTCCAGCCACTCCTCAAAGAGGGGACTTATCGCCATAATTAAGGCGTGCCCAACCATTTTGATGCTGCAGTTTTAAATACAAGACTAACTAAAGTAACAGTAGTTAAGTCTCATAAACAATTCAGAGGTAAATTCAAGCATAAAATAAATTTAACTTCAGTAAAGATGTTGTGCATAACCTTAGAACTTGTTGAAAGGTAAAGTTAATTCTATCTGTATTTAAGTTGTTAAAAATTGTTGTGAGTGTGCTTTCTAGCAAATTGCTCTACGTGGAAGATTTTACGAATATTTTGAATGAAAGCCTGTATTTTTAGATGAAAAACTTTTAAGCTCGGTAGTTTTATTGATGTATTAAATAAACACACTATCTTAACAGGCTGAACCTTAAAACAATAGTGGTCCCAAAAGACAAAGAAAAAAAAATTGAATAAAGTCATCATCTTACGGCTAAAATTTACCTAAAAATCTAAAACAACACTAAACTCTATTACAATATATAATACTAACTATAAAAAAAAAAACCTTAACGTTAACCTTTATGTAAATAAAATATAAAATCAGGATTATTTAGGATATTTATTCACGGTAGGATAATTAACTTCTGTTACGCAGGCAAAGCCAATCGTAACCTCTAGTTTATTATAAAAAGGTTCGGCAACACTTTTCAAATTCTACATTTGAATATATTTACTCTGGATGCTTATAACATGCACGTCCACATCGTTCTTAACATAACAATCAAAATAATAAATAAATAATAACAGCAATAATGGTAGGTGTATAATTTTAACATTAAGATGGCCCTTTCCGACCCGTCTATCGCTAGCCTGAGCATGGTTTAAAAAGCTTGTTGGTTCATCTTATGCAAACTAATGCAATGTTTGATAGAGAGGTAACGCAAAAAAAGAGAGATAACACCTGAAAGCTTTGTTGGTATTCGATAATTTCGTCATTCACTCGAATATAATATCACAAAATTCGTTCCAGGAAATACCTACGTGTTTTAGTTTTTTTAAACTTCATTTTCTTTTTTACTTTTTTAATTTATGAGTACATTATGAAGGGTCAAAATTCCCGCGAAATAGCAAATTGTCAAAGGTCTTTACTGGATTAGTTTTACATCAATTTATGTTTCGATTTCAATAGGAACCTAGATAATATTCAAAAGATATCTATGTTTCCAAAATATCTAGAGAAAGCGGTGTAATAACGTCATAATCACGACCAGAGTGGTTGTATGAAAAAGTGTCTCGTGTTGGACGCCCTTAACGATGTAATCATAATTTTGGAGTTTCTATCAGGTTTTTTTTTTCATACAGATCTACGCTTTTGAAGCAAGTACGAGTAGCTTCGTCTTCTTTGTGACTGCCTGACCTTGTACATTTTAAACGGTCTGTATATGGTTTAATTGAACTTAATATACTAAGATCCCAGGGCTGTCTGCCATAACTTATTTTCACATGGATGAAACCTTAGGTTCTCAGTAGCGCCTCATGTGCTTTGAATACCTGTGTACTTGTGGAGCTCCCCCTTGGGGCCCCTGAGCAGGTACTGGGTGAGAAAGGGAACTAAAAATAACTAGTTACTTAACTTAATTTTTTGTGGCTGATTTTTATATATGTTTTGTAGAATATTATTCTAAAGTAGTATCATAAGTATCAGACACTTTCCATGGACCAAAGCTTCTGTCAGACGCTTTAAAGCTCCACAAAAAGTAAATAAACTTTACTTATTTTTACATGTCTGATTTTTAAATATGTTTTATGGTAACTATTACAAAGTTATGTTTCATTAGTCAGACAAATTGTAGTGACCTTAGTAATTAAGTAAGTAAGTATAAGTACTTTAAAAACCTTTGATTTTAAAGGCTTTTAGATTTCTAGAATTTCTTTAAATGACTACCTATCGACCTAGACTTTCAACATCGCAGAAATTTACACTTGACTGGAGATGCAACTAATCTAAGAAATTACAACACTACTTAACACTTTACACTTTATTATTTAACACTTTTTTACATAACAATTTATATTTATGAAATATAATAAAATATTAATGTTCGAATTTATTATTACCACTTAATAAAACTGCTTCCAAAATCTATTAACCATAATGATATTAAATCCTTTAATATCAATCACCTGTTATTGAAAGATTTAATTATTATTTAACAGTTAAAATAGAAACTTAAAATCATTAATTGATTTAGTTTGAAATGTTAATTAGAGAAGAAAGTTAATACTCGTTAGTCAATTTATATAAGTCATTTTATGATCGTTCATCATCGAGTCATTAAATATTTAATTGGTTCTCAAACAGATGACGAGTAATTATGTTCATGATCTTATTGAGATTCTTTGTCGTGCATGCAAGAAGAAAATTACGCGTCATTTGCTTTAGTTTCTTTTCAAAAACAATTAATTAGTATTAACCTGGCTGCGGTTCAAGTAGAAATGTACTAAACTGTGTAACTATGGATGTATCGAGCAATCCGATTGTTTTTCACTTATTCCACCATAGGGTTTTTTTTAGGTGGAAAATCATCCAATAATTTCTCCCGCCCTTGGGCGAAGCGTAAGGGCGTATCAGACTTATACTAACTAAAATCTACTCCTGTTCCTTCTTTGCCTTCGTTCCAGGGCCCCGGGGTTCTCTTTCGCACAACCTACGCCGGACACAGAGGTAGGAATTAGGCGCTCTATTATTCTTTCACTTCAAATTTATTTCGTATCAACGAACATCTGATTCGACCTCGTCTCAAAATCTCTCCGGGGAAATACTTGGTTGCGAAGGTGTCGGTGGAAACGGTCGTCGGAGTCCCGTCACTACAATCTGTGATGACTAAAATAGTTGTCACTAAAGACGAAGGCACGTGACTGGGCTAATCGCCCGGGTGTCACCACTGTGTGGACCGCCCGGAGGACACGGTGCAGCATACGGTAGAGGTGTACCCCACTTAGGTAGAGCACCGCCATGTCCTCGTAAGGGCCATCGGCGGCAACGATTTCTCGCGCCAGGCCTTGTTACAGGCCATGGTCCAAAGCGAGGAGGAGTGGCAGGCGATCGCCTACTTCTGCGAAACAGTAATGCTAGCAAAGGTGGCGGCTGTACGTGCGACGGAACGGCCATCACACCCCAGCCGCCGGGATCTCGATTCCGATCACCGTAGGCGCAGGCTTGCGGACAGCGAGCAATTGGTAGCTCACCGTCTGACCGTCCGGTAACCGTGCGGACTGGGCCCAAGTCGCCGACGGCGCGTAGTGTTCCACGCGCGCCTCAAGTAGATGTCAGCAAACCATTGGGGCCCAGCAGGGTCGAAGCCTACTGGGGCCATGGGTTCGCTTCTGAAAGTAAAACCCAGAATGCAAGGCAAGGCAACGAACGAACTAGGAGTGGGTTTTAGTCAGTAAAAGTCTGACACATCCTCGCCCAAGGAGATGTCATTGGATAATTTCCCACCTAAAACAAACGTGACTGGGCACAACACCAGTTTTTAATCAAAGTGACTGATTGTTGCTAAGGATTTGAGCTATGTATTCTAAGAATGTGCACTAAGGACACGAGGGATGAAAAAGGTAAAGCTAGCTGCTAACAAAAAATCGCGCTTTAATAGCCTTGCGTATCTTACAGCTCCGCAGTATAGCTCTAGAAAAGCCGGACACATAGTTTCGTAGCTTACGTTCATGGCGTAGCTGCTTAGCTGCGGGATTGTTCCAAGAGTCATCATGGCCCTGTAACGCAAAAGGCAACTGAAGGAACACAGGTGGGTATTATAGTCAGTAAAAATCTAACACTCCCTCTCGCTTCATCCAAAGCGGGAGGAGTTGTTTGATGATTTCCAACAATAAATTCTTAAGCCTGTTGCAGACCAACACTTAAGGCCCTAGCGCTCAAGTATTGCCATAAAACAGTGACTTTCTGAAGCCTACGCCTCGGTTACGGCTTGCTTAATAGGTTTGAAAAAATATACGCTTATTTTAATCTAAAAATGTTTGGCATGTTTGGCATGTTTGGCTTGTTTTAGTATAAACATATGATTTTTTCGTGCGATTAATACTTTTGCCTAAAAAAATATTTAACAACATGATATTTTCTTTGCTTGTTTTTCCTACTACTTTCAAACGGCTTTGATCTTTCGTAAAATGTTTACATAAAAAAATGCTGGTTAAGTGTTCTTCAGAATGTACATAGCATATGTAGATCAATCAATATTGTGCTAAAAAATTGGATTTCAGGGTTGAGGGAGCTCTATCCGGGCGCATAGCATAGCATAGTCGGCCTTTTTTAATGTTCCCACTGTTGGGACTCAGGCCTCCTCTCTAGGAGAGGGAATGGGCCGTAATCCACCACGCGGGCCCAGTGCGGGTTGGCGGATGTCACATGTCTTTGAATTTTTGGTTCTAGGACATGCCGGTTTCCTCACGATGTTTTCCTTCACCGTTTTGAGAGCAGTGGTGATGAAATAAATTACACAAAGTAATGCGCCTGGCTGGGTTTGAACCCGCGACCTACAACTCGTAAGTCGGGGACGTTACCACTCGACCACCACTGCTCTGGGGCGCAGCTGGCCGGCATTAAATGCACAGATACTCGTAAGTGTGCATTTAACTCCAGCCAGATATTCAAGGGACTACACGCTTTAAGCTAATTGAGTTTAACTAAGCTCACACAGTTGAGGTAATTTATGATAATTACACAGTATAGTTAACACTAGCTTCTCCCAGCGACTTCGCCCGCGTGGTAGCGGAAAATATATAGCTTATAGCACTCAGGGATAGCGCAGATAGATAATATGTATATTAGTAAAATAATTTTCAGAATCGGTTTAGAAGTTTCATAGATTACTTTTAGATAAATTACGGTCTACACTCAAGACAGTATGATGAACAATAATTATGTAACGTCAGCTAAGTGAGCTAAGCTAGTTTAGCTTAGCTCATGGTCGGCGGCCGATTTTTATGCATGACCAAGCAATTTGCAATTCAGTCAAAACTTTGAACATCGATCAAAATATATTCAGTTTGCTACACCGCGACATTGTGTTTTTTTATTTATTTCAACGTTTACTGAAATGGTATCGACGACCGATTAACTACCTAGTTTACGTATTAAGTTAACGTTTAAGTATTCTAATCTTACGGTTTTAGCCAATATAAGCCATCGGAATAAATAAGTTTGATTATTGGCTCGTTTCTTTTGTGATAGGTAATCATCAAATAACTTCTCCCACTCTAGGTGGAACGAGACCACCTGTGTTCCTTCAGTTGCGATTCACGTAATCGCGTTGCAGGACCAGGGTATCTCTTTCAAGCAATTCTGCAGACCTACTGCCCCCCTAGCCAAGTTACGACCGTTTCGTTTCGATTCTCTTGCGTCGAACGACTCGAGTAGGCCTTGCCTCCGATTCCTTTGTTCTGACCACGTGGCTGAGTGTTGAGTAGACATCAGAACAAAAGAATCGAAGGCTTGGCCTACTCGAGGTTCGACGCAAGAGAATCCAAACTAAACAGTCGTAACTTGGCTAGGGGGCTTGGTACCTAACACCTAAAAGACAGAAAAATTCGGTTCAATTGAGAAACTCCTCATGATTTTAAGGTAGTTTAAAAATTAAAACCATTAGAGAAATTTTCCAAAATAGCCAATTGCACTTTTCTGAGATCTGAAGTAACCCGTAGAAACTCACGCTGTTCCGTTTACCTATACTCCATTCTCAATAAGAGAGAAGTTTAAACAAATCTTTTTACTATCCGTTCAACCGATTTTTACTTCTATTCCGTAGACATAAGGATGGCATCAAAAGCAAAAAGTTGTTACAATACCAACTGTTTACTGCAGCCGCCATTTATCATGCCATCAACGCAATAAAAGTCAAAATCGCTTGAACGGACAGTAAATTAGGTTTGTTCATATTATTGGTTGCATTTTGGAGAGTGTGCGCGGGAATTGCATGACTTGATTTCGCCATCTCCTTTCTACCATTGGACAACCCGACGTACGGCGGGTATCCACCCTTACGTTGTTGAAACTTCAACGATCCGGACTAAGCGTTTCGCCTCGTCGTTTATACCGCGTACATTGAAAGACTGGAACAATTTGCCTGTTGCGGTCTTCCCGTCCAACTTTAATTTAGGTGTCTTAATAAACTAGTGCGCCTCACCATCAATGATTGCATCACTGTTTACCGTCAGGTGGGATCGCAGTCAAGCACTGGTTTATATCATTTAAAAAAAATAGTTGTCTCCACACTAGACATAAAACATCTTAATACACACAACAACAGTTGTTTTGTAGATAAAAGTTGCCGCCACGATTCCCATAGGTTAAATTGATTGACCTGACCTCCAAAACTAAGTATTCTTAAACTGCCACTTAAGTGATTAAAATAACGATCCGTTAAAAATTTAAACCCAAATTGAGCTGTATTTTATTTTGCATGCAAGGTTTTGTTGGTTTGTTATTTTTTTTATTTATTTGAAGTGCGGTGTATGTGTGTAGTGGATTTTGAATAACTGTAAGGGCTATATTTCACCGGGACACCATGGCGTTGCGACCAGTTGCGCCGCCATGGTGTCCTGGTGAAATATAGCCCTAACATACTCTTTAGTGGGGGCGTCACTGACGGCCGAAATGGCGTCAGAGCTGGTCGCGCCACCAAATTGGTTGCGCAACCAAACGGACACCAGGTGAGTAACTCTCTATAGAGCTGTATACATTTTATTGGTAGCGGCGACTGGTCGCGCCGCCATGGTGTCGCGGTAAAATATAGCCCGAAGAGTCGACAAGGACGGTACAGCGTGTATAACTTAATTCATAAATATGTATAAGTCGTGGCCAGATCTTAGAAATCGATCTTTAGACCTTTTATTATCAATGATATGGCCAAAAGGAGATTGACATATTATCAAATCTTAACCTTTAAACAATCTGGCCACTTTAGTTGGCCATATCATGAATTGATCAATTCTAAGATCTGGCCTTGACATATATGTACATTACATTGTTAAACAATATCATAATTTGATATTGTTATATCAAATTATTTATTTGTAAAACTTTTATGTAATAAAAGTTTTACAAATAAATAGAAGTCAAATCAACATAGAAACACTTGAAAAATATTATCTACTTAAAAAAAGTCACAATAAATTCGGATCAAATTAATGTTCATATCTACGTTAAATTAATGATCATTGTTTCATACGTACGAATAAGAAATACACTACTGGACACAGGCCTATTTTTCTATATAAATCTTAATTGTACCTAACATCATATTTTTAATCATCTCTAAGGAGGAACTGGCTCCTGAGATACAAGTATTTATTTTACTTAGTTTATGAGTCAAATGTTCATTTTATTTCCACTGATCAGTGTTTGTACAACTATTATATCTGTTATTGTACAATTATTATATGTTACTGTGTGTGTTAAACGTACAAAATAAATTATTATTATTATAATAATTTATTGATTATTATTATTATATGTATCTGTATATCTCGGAACCCTGAAATCCCGGACCTTTGGAAGGCGTACGAGGAACCGAAATCAACTCGCAGAGGCCCTTTATTCACTTTTAATGGAATGTGATACCAACCGACGATTATCTCTGTACGCGCTATGGTAGTGCACCCAAGGATAATCCCGGTTGGTGAAAAACGATTGCGATATATGGAAAAAAAAGACTATAAAGCTATGGTTTTTGGAATGTTAAGTCGACTGGTTACCAGGAACTATGTTAAGACTATGGCCCCTGCCTGAATAATGTTATTAATATCCATCGATAAAAAGGCAGGGGGTGACTTGCACACTCAATAAATAGGGCTCCAAAAACGGTCGCTAACATGAAGTGACGTAGCGACAAGGAGGCAACATAGCCTGAGGTGCTTGAGGAGTGGAGAGGTATACCATGGCTATCAGGACAATCCCGGAAGTACGGTCAAGATCCCTACCAGCACCTTACTGGATTATACATCCTACTCCCGAGCACGTTTGCTCTTGCGAATCTCCACTCTAGCCAGCCAATAAAGACAAGAGAGAGGTGGGAGCTTTGTTCCTCGTCAGTATTTACAATGGCCAGTCAATAAAGGCAAACCGGAGATGAAGAACAAGAATTCTCCCGGGAGATCGGGTCCGTGGAGGTGCTAATGCCCAACAGTTTGCCACTACGAGCAATGTGCCCTGCCAACGATATGTAGTAGTACCATTTAATGTTCCAATATCCAATCCAATTAGTTTTCCAATATCATTTTGTTTGTCAATCTCAATAATATTGTCCTCGATCTAGATCATATTAATTTATTTAGTAAATTCATCCTTTGGGATACTTTTAAATACAAATAACAAATTGATTGAAATAAAAGTGATTTGTCGCGTGTCCTGGCTTTGAGCTTAAATAGTACAAGCTATCTGGCGAATGTGTTTTAAATAAAATAAATAGATTAATAACATTACTTTTTTGAGGTGGGAAATCATCTTATGACTTCTCTCGCTCTTGCGCGATGCGGAAGGAAGTGTAAGACTTTTACTGATTAAACCCACTTCTATTTCTTCTTTGCCTTTGTTCCAGGGCCCCGGGGTACACTTTCGCACAACCCATGGTGCTTTTAATGACGTTACAGTCAAAATAATAATATCGCTTTATCTACCAAAAAAGCCCAAGAAACAAAAAACATTTAAAATATTTTGAATTTTTCTTCAAATCTAATTTAACGACATTCTCTTTGATTGTACTTTACACGAGCGTAGTATTGAAATAATATCTAATTAATATCATATAAAACACAAGAAGTACCTTTCATTTAAAGGTTGCATTACTTGTATTGCCAGTAGATAAGATTCAAAATTCTGATATAATTACAGTGTATTCAATACAGATATGACATCAATGCCTTTTACTGCAGCTCTAGCTTGTATATTTGTAAAGACTGAACAGAGAAAAATATCAGGCTGATATATCTACCAAACTAACCATGTATAACAGAGCTAGGAATGGCCTCGACGCCGTTGCAAGAAATATTATATTATTAATACTTTCCATTTGATCTAAGCTTGTCACTTTTTACTCGAATTACGACAGTAATGACGAATTTGACCTAGATGGTTTTAAGCGTTTTGTGATAGAAGTTCAAGTAAGTTTTAAGCACGTTTGGAGTGACCAATTTTTGTATAATTAAAAACAGAATTCGAGATAATTATCAAACTTTAGAACAGCAAATTCTATGGCATAGATGTCTAAGTTCTAATTCGATCAAAACCCATAGTTTTCCTAATACAAATGGTTACAAAAAAAATAGAATAAATAAATATTTCAACTGTTGGCGACGTTTTGATTTACCTCAAATTATGATAATAAATTATATGAGCTAGGTCCAGGGACGCAAGTGTGGGTTTTAGTCAGTAAAAATCTGATATTCTCTCTCGCTCCATCCGGAGCGGTTGATGACTTCCCACAAAAAAGAAGTGTATTTTAGATTATTATACCAAATCTAGAAGCTGGCGGGTGCGGACATTCCGTGTTCTATGATATCTATTGAGCGGTACATAGGTTCGGTGGCAGAACTGTATATGTTTCTGGTTTCAGCTTCCGACAGCCAGATTAATGATACTAAATTTATAGGTCACAAATGTCTCTTGAATTGGAAGAAAGAAAGAAATTGGTATGCCTTTTAGAAATCTTTTTTATAAGGCAATAAAGAAAAAATAAAATGAAAAGTACGAAACTCGAGAAGCTAAATAAATTACATTTTAAATTAATTTACATTTTCAGTTTTGTTACAATAATCTGCAAGTTAATGGTTTTAAGTCTATTCTAGTTAAATATTTTAATTAAAAATAACGAGTTTTAAATTCAGTATCGTGAAAACTGTTGGTTGAAAAGTTTTTAAAGTTCCAGAACGATTATTACCTACTCTTTATCAACATGCCATTCAAAAGAGTTCAAAGTGATCTCAATTAAATGAAATTAACTTTAATTTCATTCATTAATATAGCTGAGACACGGGTCTCTCCTAGAGAAGAGAGAATGGGCCATAATCTATCACGTGGGCCCAGTGTAAGTTGGTTGTTGTTATGTCTTCGAACTTGTAATTCTAGGACATGCCAGCCATCTCACGATGCTTTTCTTCACCATTTTTAGAGCAGTGGTGATGAAATTAATTATACAAAAAAACGCATGCCTGGGTTTGAACTTTAATACTGGACGATTATATTTCATTCAATTTAATCAAAATATAATTAATGGCAGCGTCAATTTCTATGAACAGCTTTAACACGTTTGCATTCACTATTCTATTTAGAAATATTGTTCTCCGTAGCACCGATTTATAATCTAAATGTAATTACGATATTATCGCAAACCGGTCGTTACAACTCGATTTTGATCTTTGAACTCAGCACGTCACTACTGCAATTCTTTTCAACGCAGCGGCCATATTTTGTTTTATCACTACGAGTGATCTATGCGGTATAAGGAAAATATTATAAAATGTATGGATATATTAACGAAATGGAACGGTTATAGAAACTGTGTTATTATAGCTATTAAGGCGTGCAACAAAATATTTATTTATGTAGATTCAAGACTATTCTTTGGTTATAAAAACTCTGCATTTTCTTTTTGATTTAAGAAAGATATAAATAATTAATTACAGTAATCGATCTTAAAACTCTACGTCGCTAATAGCTTTTCGTGGCGACGGTTGGTGGCTGTCGTATGTAGCCTGTGTTCGGCGACCCTATACAACATGTAATGTGATAAACACAAAATAATCTTGAAAGTACTATAGTCAGAATCGGCTTGTGAATCGATTTCAGCTATTTGTAAAATAGGTAATTTTTTATTCTTCAATAATCACGAAGAAAAACTCCTTCTTAATTACGTCACCATCGAGTTTGTGTGTTGATACCAATACCGGCTTTTTTCGGTGATAAAATCATCCAATGACATCCTCCGCTCTTGGGCAGAGCGCGAGATAGTGTCAGACTTTTACTGACTAAAAACCCACTCCTGTTCCTTCGTTGCTTTTCATACCAGGGCCGAGTCTTCCTTTCAGAATCAGACCCTTGGCCCCTAGGTTTCAACCCTGCTGGGCCCCTACGGTTTTGCTGACATCTCCTTGAGGCGCGCGTGGAACACTACGCACCGTCGACGACTTGGGCTCGGTCCGGACGGTTACTGGACGGTCAGACGGCGAGTTATCCTATGCTCGCCGTCCGCAAGCCCGCGCCTACGGTGGCCGGAAATCGGGATCGGAATGGCACGGGGGCCATTGCCAAGCGCGTGCACGTGCGGCCCCCTCCTTTGCTAGCATTACTGCTTCGCAGTAGGAGGCGACCGCCTGCCACTCCTCCTCGCTCCGGACCATGGCCTGTACCAAGGCCCGGCGCGAGAGATCGCCGCCGCCGAAACTGTGCGGATACCAATACCAGTGCGCTATCAATGTAATGCGTCGATTCACGCACACGTACGTAAAACACTACTAGTGTATTTAGATAAAGTTTCAGTGCTTGAACGTAACCTATTGATTGTAACTTATTTTCAAATTAGGGTGTATATGGGTATGCATTATTCTAATTACATGATAACATACACCTCGTATAAAAAATATATAGGAAGGGTTATCTCACCTTATCAATCAGCGTATCATTAACCGTCACGACTCCAGTATGAGGATCTATTCTGAACGGTGCCGGTGGGCCAAAGGTCTCCAAACCGAAGGTAACCCGGTCTGTGCCGGTGTTCTCGCGGTACACCTTGGTCACAAAGGATCCAAGTGGTTCCGTCGGCATGACGTACCAGTTCCTCTCGACATGCATTATCGCAGGCAGGTTGAAGCCTGGAGGGGCTTGTGATGATGCTGAAACAAAGAAAGTTTTGGTTAAATGAGGAGTACTTAAACGAGTCTTCTTTTTGACCTAAGAATGTGAAATCTACCTTTTAATATTACTAATCTCTATATCCTGCTGTTTAAGCAT
The DNA here is from genome assembly GCA_961205895.1 of Mythimna pallens. NCBI lineage: Eukaryota > Metazoa > Arthropoda > Insecta > Lepidoptera > Noctuidae > Mythimna > Mythimna pallens. The sequence continues at coordinate 21,118,421 of OY540828.1, read as the reverse complement.
AATAGCATAATTAGCCTAATAATACAAAATTTCTTATTTTTTTTTAAATAGTAACCATGGAGTTTCTTGCCCGTTTTCCTCCATAGAAAACGACCAATTTGGATCCGTGCACTAGCTTCAATGTGAAATAAAAAACTTGAATATTTTTTTTAAATGTTCCACTGACTGGGAACGCCTAATTTCTAGGAAAAGGAATTTCCTTTTCTTTTATGAAGATTTTTACAAAACCACCGCCCAATAAGAAAACCGTATTTTTGTGGGTCAACACTAACACTATTGACGACAAAAATAAATTATCGCTAGTAAGCTTTTATAATTTAAAAAAAATCCAAGTTAATCGTTCATTTAAATAATATTATTACCATAGTCACGATGGAACAATTCTGTAAAATTCTTTATCAAAAACTAAGTAATTACAGACACCTTGTGTCTGACGTTTTGTAGAAGTCACCCAACATTTGTAGCAATTATCAAAATAATTATAGTTATTATAAGTATTAATTATTGAACATACTCACTCACACAAAATGGAATTATTTTACTTACATTGGTATTAAGAATTATGCCTAAACTAACTTATAGTTTTCAAGTAAATTTAATTATATTGTGCGAGATTTTGGTCCCAGTTCGTTAAGCTTGACGTAAAGCCTATGTTTCACTTTTAATTAATTAGATTTCATTATTAAATAGCTGATCTGACAGACGTTGTCCCACTCAAATTTGAAACTCAGTTGATATAAAAATCTCGTACAAAAAAAAACTTTTTCAGTTTTTTCTCGAATTTCATGAGCAAATATTCCATGAAAACTTTACTTGGACTACACAAACATAAGTTTGATGGTTAGATTGCTAGCAAGTCGGTTTCTATTTGAGTGTTTGGAAAAGTTACAGCGGCCGTAGAATGCAAAGGTCAACTAAAGGAAAACGGGTACGTTTTAGTCAGTAAAACTCTTACACTACCTTTCGCTACACCCAGAATGGAAAAAAGGCCAATGCAAACTATTGGCATGATTTATTTTTTTTCTTTTCGCTAGAAATGAAACCTAGGTGATATGTTAGGGGCTAATACGAGGAATTAATAATAATAAGAACCAGGTCTTTAATAAAAGGTGGAAGACCACCTAAAGAAAGAAAATTAATTATTAAAGTTATTGTAGCATAAATATTTTTCATAATTAATTTCAAATGGAATGTTAATCGTTTTTAAATATATCTAAAATTCTTAAGTCTCTATTGGAAGTTAATAATATCTAAATTAAGCCTTTCTCAAGTGATGTACTTACCAACGAACTAGCACTACTTAAACACATAATTACAAACAGAATGTTGAGTTTCCTGTATCTTTGTAATTTCAATAACCCTTATTATATAATAGTTTAATTCTGCCAAACTCGTTTTACCATCGGAACACTAGACATACGGCGATATATCATCGACTCCGATACATGGTGAACATCCCACCTATCGCACAAAACTATTTAGAAACATATTCATTGTACAATTAAGAAGTGGGATGCCCTGCCAGAGTTTGTGTTTCAATCTGGGAGTCTTTATAATAAATCAAAGAGCGATTACGTTACTTATAAGCAAGCGTGGTCCATCGTCGACCACATCATCAGGTGAGATAGTGATCACGCATGGACACCCAAAAACAAAACACGAAAATTATTTTCCATTTGTCCAAAAGCTCTTGAATGCATTAGGTATTTCATAAATCTTTTAAGTCTCAATGACAAGTTCCAACGGTTATAAATCAATATACTCGTCTTTCGCTGTTGTAGTTGAAGTCAACTCACTGATTTATTGAAGCTGTTTGTCTGTCGGTGTGTACTGGTTATCAAGCTGTCGTTTCGTTGCTATTACAGTTATGATATGTCCCGATGTAATTATTAGGAAGTATATCGGTGGAACAATTATATTACAGTCTTATTGATAGATAAATGAATTAAAAATACTTTTCCTCGTACACTTTAATTTTTTCGTCAATTTAAAAAAGATGAGGTCGGTGTTTCCTAATTGACTACCCTGAGAAGAAACACCGAAACAAACTGAGAGGTCAAAGTATCTTTTAAAGTCAGCAAACATGTAATGAGCAAATCATATGAGAAGACTAGCTTCTGTCAGTGGCTTCGCCCGCGTCAAAGTAGGTTTCTCCATAAATACTTTGAAACCCCGTTTCATTCACTTGGAGGGTGAATTTTGGGAAATCCTCTCTTAGTGCTTACCTACGTTATGAAAGGAAGCTTTGTGCAAAACTTCACGCTCCTAGTCTCAGTAGTTTCTTTCGGCTGTGCGTTTATATGTCAGTCAGTCAGTTTCTCCTTTTATAGTTTCTTTCAGTCAGTTTTGTCAGTTTCTTTTTTTTTTTTTAGATAGATAGATTAGTGTCAAAGATGGTCTTATAAGAAAAGAACGACACATATTTGTGTGGGCCTATCCAGTCAGTGCAAGTATTTGTTATTTGTGTAGCTCAACTCAGGACTACTAACTAAGGAGCTCAATAGTACAGGTTTACGCCTAATGTAACAACGAATTTTGTTAATTTGAGTAAAATCAAACATTAAAGTAAAATTTTCTGTTCAGAATATCATTTGTGGCAACCACTTGGATAGACAAACAACCTTACTAGGACTACAGAAAAATTATCGTTAATATAGATAGCGGCACGAATCTTGAGCGCTCGGCGAAAGAGCGGGGATCGTCTTGGGCATCGTACAATATCGGCGAGCCAATCACTATACAAGGATTTCACTCTCCGCCCCCACATCTCTCTTAATACCACTAAAGAGACCCGATATTTCACTTCTGCGTGCTTCTGCGCAAGTAGAACTGTAGAAGTCAGCGCTCAAGATCCGTGCCGGTATCTATACAAGGTTTAAATCCTTTAGAATGAGAAGCAACTCATCATGAACAGGATATGGTAATCAACTTAGGGAAATTAACAAAGTTTATAGGATGGGTTATTTACTTGTCCATATACTACTACTACTACATACTATGCCACGTATCATATATATGAAATAAGGCCGAGTGGTAACGGCCCCGACTTACAATTTGTAGGCCGTGGGTTCTAACCCGGCCAAGCGCATTACTTTGTGTAATTTATTTCGTCACCACTGGTCTCAAAATGGTGAAGGAAACCATCTTAAGAAAACCGGCATGTCCTAGAACAAAAAATTCGAAGACATGTGACATCCACCAACCCGCACTGGGCCCGCGTGGTTGATTACGGCCCATTCCCTCTCCTAGGGAGGAGGCCTAAGTCTCAGCAGTGGGAACATTGTACGGTTTATTATGCTATTATATGCTATGGATCCGGGTGTGGTGAGAAGAATTGTCAGATTTTGTTAATGAACCCTAGAGTACTAATATAAATTTATTACTGCTTAATACTAATTATCGCCTGGGAGGCTACTTTATAAATAAAGCAAAATTTTAGTACTAAACTTTTATTAAAATGTAACAAAATTTATAACAAATAACAGGCATACCTCTGCCTTTATGAAATGCAAAAAATATATATCTGAGAAACTCTTATTTGTCTTAAAATCAGCCTTACACATAATACTTAACTTTCTTACACAGCCTTAAGGGATAGTATATTAAAAAAAAAAAATGTTGACATTGGACCACTGTTTTGGTATAAAAACTACAATATAATATATAAAGTATGAAAAACATAACAAAAAACTAGTCTAATCATCACATAGCTTACTGCAGACTAAGTCGAACTCAGAATTCTAATACTAATGATCGCCTCCCAGGCGACCACGTAGGCAATATCTCGGGAACGCTGTATCCCCGCCGAGCGCGCAAGCTCTCCCCGCCGCGTCGTGGGCTACACTGAGTTGGCGCGAAAGCACGGCGCGACACGTCCCCGCAATTTCAAAATAACCAGAAAAAACCGACCACGGGCGGCCTCTCAGGCGATGATTAGTACTCTAGGGTTAAAACCTTAGTGTTCTTTCAGTTGCCCTATGTGTTCCAGGATCAGAGAAACTCTTTCGAATAAATAATAATAATAATAATATTCCGCTACTGTCACATAACGCCATCTATCCCCAAACTAAGCATCTGTGTTCCTCCCGTTGCCCATTAACTTTTTCAAACAATACCACAGTTGCTTAAGTATCTAAGGCCTTGTAATATAGTACTGCATTAAGCCGTTAAGCCTCTGAAATAACTCAGAGAAAGAACATGTAATGATGTAAGCAGATAGTCTCTCTTAGAGATGTTTTCTAGGAAGCCAAGAAGCTTCTGAAGGCAAGTGCGTACCTATGGAAACAGTTAATTTCCGAATTGAGTTACGAATTTTTTTTTCGAATCGCAAGTAAAGTTATTTTTTGTGACGTAACTATAAATTTACAGTTTTCAGTTTTTTTCCTATATTTGTGCTATGAGGCCTCAATTCATGCCGAATTTTAGGATTCTAGTTCAACGGAAAGTACCTTTTGAATTTTGATTCCCTTGTAAGCGTCGAAACATAAGTGTTTTTGCGACATAAACGGTCGTATCTTTTTTTACGCTAATTCAGAAATTTGATTTTTTTACAGGTTTAAGAAGCCGCAGACTGTATGTGGTTTTAATTTTAACTCGATAACTCCACGCGTTCCCGAGATAAAGGCACACAGACAGACGAACAACAAAGTGATCCTATTAGGGTTCCTTTTTCTCTTTGACGTAAGTACGGAACCTTATAAACTCAATTAAATTCTGGTCACATAACTCTACTGTCACAGTATTATTATAAAGGCTTAACGGTCTGAACGGATTTAAATAAAATTAGTTTTACGGCTAGACCATGACCTGGAATAACACGTAAGATATTTTATGTCCCAGGAATATGTTTCTTTAGTAAAATTTTCAAATTTCACACAAGGAAAGCCGCTGGCAGAAGCTAGTCGCTTTATATTTTTAAGATATAATATGACATTTGGGGCTGACAAACTCTTGCAATTTAAAAAAAAAGGAGTGAAAGAAAACTACTAGTATCTTTCTATTTCATCGTAGTTGCATATAAGTATGTATTTTTTATTCAGTATGTATTATTGCGATATTTATTCTACTATGTGTATGTATATATTTATGATAGTATATTTTCATATTGTATATTTTATTAATAATTGTATTATTTGTACTTTTCTTTTATTTTGCTTTTCTTTTACACATGGTGTCTATATCTCCTTTTTTTCCAATTTTCCTTGAAATCTCTTCCAGCGAAGGTTTGCTGGAAGAAATTTCCGTAGAAATAAGCATCATTTATGAACCTATTTTTCTGTTTCCGTCTTCTTTTCTTTTATTATATAAATGTGTACATGAATTGTAAAATAATATATATATATATATATATATATATATATATAATTCGTCTGGTTACAAGGTTAAAAGCCCAATTAGAATTATTGAATATTAAGAATGAATGGCTCTGATTGCAATTTTTATCTTGCTGGGTAACATTTACAAAGTAGAATGCGCACTTAAGAAAACTCACTACTTACGACAAAACAATTGGATTTACTCAAAGTGCATTATTCTTTAATGCAATAGTGTTTTAAATGTAGCGAAAAGTCGTAAAGTCGTGAAAAGTTCTTGTAATTTAAACTTAGACTAGTTTTGAACTTGGATGCCTTAGCCGCTAGAGAACTGTTCTGTGGAACTTGAGCTTTTTTTTTTTCATTGTAATTTAATAGGGGATTGGATTCAGGGTAAAGGCTTTTGCAGACAGAGCGATAGTGCAATAATGAAATGGTATTGTCATCGTTTTTTTTTTTAAATCTCACTTGATTAATTGATAATGCATATTGGTAAAACGGCTCGCCGTCCGGTCGTCCGGTAACCGTCCGGACCGAGCCCAAGTCATCGACGATGCATATAGTTCCACGCGCGCCTCAGGGAAATGTCAGCAAATCGTAGGGGGAAGCCTTGGGACGAAGGAAAAGAAGGAACAGGAGTGGGTTTTTAGTCAGTAAAATTCTGACACTATTTCGCGCTCCGCCCAAGAGTGAAATTTGTCATAAGATGATTTCCTTAACTAAAAAAAAAAAAATTGGTAAAACAATTTTACCAATATGCATTATCTGAAAACCTTTATCATATTGGTGATCGCAGACAGAAAATTAAATAGTAAAGCATTTTCATAGAAACTGCTCTAAAGATAGAACAATTTTATCAAAAAGCATTGTCTGGGATACTTTGCAACATTGGAGATTGCAGACAACGCGACAGTACGAAAATTAAAAGGCAAAGCGTATTCATAGAAATAAAAGTTCAAAAGTTATTTTATAGATAAAACAATTTTACCAAAAACTTAAAAAAAAAAATAACTGACTTCACTAAAAATAAAACTAAAAGGATCAGGAACTCCGACTCCATCATCATCATCAGATCACTTTGATGATACCATTTTGAACGTAACTATTAAGAACCATTCATTAATTTGTATTGTCATAGTCACTTAACTATCTTCATTGTGATATCTATGTGAGTATGAAGTTCCCTTGACCATGTCTGGTCTTCTTCATCAGTTCCACTCCATCAAATGTTACTTTTTGACTGTAAAAGCTTAAGTTCTCGATGAAAATACCAAAATCACTATATGGTTGCCTATAATATTTAAATAGTTCTTTCAATTTCTCATGGATCCCATCATCAGAACTGGATTTAAAAAAAAATCGGACCAACTTGGAAGCATATCCTTTAAGGAGAAAAAAAAAAATTGTAAATTGGTCCATAAACGACGGAGTTCTGAAGTAACAAATATATATATAAATAAATAATGACGATCAAAAATTACAATCAAATTGATAACCTCCTCCTTTTTTTGAAGTCGGTTAAAATGTATTGTCTGAGAGCCTTTATCACATTGAAACAATACTATTTGCTACAGTTTAAATGAGTGAGCTGAGAGTTAGAGAGCTTTAGAAATCTTCAAAAGCCATTTAAATATTTATCAACACCACACTTTCTTATTTGAAGATCAAGTAAATGGCAATTAATAATTCAGCACTCATTTCACGAAGAACTACAGATATTTTGGGCCAAAATCCATTTATTATTGACCTAATTAGAGTGGTTTGTTACTGGAGACATTGGGTAGGTCCATTAGCAAAATGCTAGCTAGATAGTTCTTAGTCTAGCTTAACTAGTCATTTATCCATAACTAGCCGCTACCCACGGCTTTACTTACGTAAAAGTATAAAATTACCTCAAGAGCACCATAATCAATAAAAAGTATACTATGTTCTTTTCTTAAACATGGTCTACTCGTACGTTCATTGCAAATCTGTTCTGCCTTTTCAATGTGAAAGAGTAACAAATATGCACACACACTATGTATGTGTGTGCACTTTTTAATGTAAAAGAGTAACAAATATACACACACACTATGTATGTGTGTGCACTTTTTAATGTAAAAGAGTAACAAATATACACACATACTATGTATGTGTACGTTTCAATGTGAAAGAGTAACAAATATGCACACACACTATGTATGTGTACGTTTCAATGTGAAAGAGTAACAAATATGCACACACACTATGTATGTGTGTGCACTTTTTAATGTAAAAGAGTAACAAATATACACACACACTATGTATGTGTACGTTTCAATGTGAAAGAGTAACAAATATGCACACACACTATGTATGTGTACGTTTCAATGTGAAAGAGTAACAAATATGCACACACACTATGTATGTGTGTGCACTTTTCAATGTGAAAGAGTAACAAATATGCACACACACTATGTATGTGTGTGCACTTTTTAATGTGAAAGAGTAATAAATATAAGTCAATTCAGAAGTTTGATTTTTTCACAGCTTCAAGACCGCAAACTTGAGTATATGGTTTTAATTTCAACTCGATACCTCCACGCGTTCCCAAGATAAAGGGTATTGACATACAGATGGACAAAAAAGTGATCCTATAAGGGTTCCGTTTTTTACTTTTGTGGTACGGAACCCTAAAAAAAAAAAACTAATGAAATCTTGTTTCAGAGATCGATCTCAATTAAACCAAGTATCAGGTATCTTCAAATACAACTGAGTCAGTGATTTCAAATTCTAGGAGAATTTTCAAGTTTAAAAATGCAATCGTCTACAGTTCAAGTGACGAAAGTTTTTGAAACTTTTAAAAGACGATCTTCTTTGAACTGCAATCTGAAGTTTAAAGAAACTTTTCTTTCTTTCACGGTATCGGCTTGGAGACCAAAAGTTTTTTTTCATAGCCGTATTATTTGTATTTCTCTTCGCAAAGTCTAGTGATCGAGACCGTTTTTTTACGTGGTAAATCGTCAAAAACCTTCTCCTGCTTTGGGCGGCGTGACAGGGAATGTCAGATTTTTACTAAAACCCACAGTGTTCTTTTAATTGCCCTTTGGGAGGGCCACGGTAACTTTTTCGAACAATCTCACTTTAAAGGCGTTCTTACCTACACGTGTCAGAATATGTGTTAGAAAAGAATAGGCTACAATATATTATAATAAACTTTATTGTTAACCAAAAATCAAACAAAAACAAAAATACAACACAATATAATTACAACAACAAACAACACAACACAATAATACAATTTCAGTACAATTACTATTCTTGCGATAAAGATTTTATTATTAAAGTTTATTTTTTAAAGATTTACTGAAAATATACCGGCTATTATTCCACCAGTGTATTTTTCGTCGCATAATATGTGTGTCCGCTGGGATTTTCAACGGAAAAAATTATACAAACTTTCATCCCCTGTCCCTTTAGGAGACGAATTTTGCATAAATCCTTCCTTAGTGCTCAATTTCGTTGTACAAGGAAATTGTGAGCAAAGCATTTTGTTCTGACCTAGCAGTTAAAGCTGTTTGTTGTCTGCAATGTTTTTTTGTATTAAAAAGGATAATGTCTTATTTCAATCCATACTAATATCAAAAGCGTGAAAGTAACTCTGTCTGTCTGTCACAAATTCACCATTAAACTACTAAAGCGATTTTGATGTTTAATATGGAGAAGTTTAAGCTAGAACCCCAAGGCAAGATGTAGGCTACTTTTTACCTGGTAACGACTTCGGCTAAACTATACTATACCGGACAACGAGTTTTACGCTCATAATTTTATATTGGAAAGGTTTATGTCTAAAAAGTAATTACGCAAAGTCTCAATGTTAGGAAACATATAGTTTATGAGAAAAACAAATAATGAAAATCGATAATTTTTCGTAATATTTGACGCCATTTTGACAGATTTCGTTTACTTTTTACTTTGTTTGTAATATTATGACAAAGGTATTCATACAACCGCAATGAATATTTAACAAAACGCAAATTTTCGTTTATTTACATTAAAAATGACGAATAATATAGTCAAATGACAATTTATACATCATTAAGTGAATATAGCTTGTATTGGACAAGCTAAAAGCTAAATTAATAATATTTGAAAAAGTAAACAATAAGCCTTTTTTTTGTAACGAGAATCGAAGTACAAAAATACTTGCGCTAGCACCAGTGAGCGATTCTTATCTGTCATAAGATATTTTTTTGCATACTAAATATAGGGCTCTCTGACTCGGATAGATCAGGTTAGGTTAGGGTTTTTTTTTTTAAAACACCCAGAAAACTTTTTTTTATCTAAATACATGAAAGTATACAATTGCTACAGTGGGAGGTTAGGTTAGGGTTATTTTTTTTTTAAACCACCCAGAAAACTATTTTGCAGTGCACAAATATTTTTATACAATGGTAGAGCGCTCCCCGACACAACAATTTTTTTTTTTTCATCTACATACATGAAAGTATACAATTGCTACAGTGGGAGGTTAGGTTGGGGTTATTTTTTTTTTTAAACCACCCAGAAAACTATATTTTAGTGCACAAATATTTGTAGACAATGGTAGAGCGCTCCCCGACAGCAAAATTTATTTTTTTCATTTTTAAATACATGAAAGTAGACAATTGCTACTGTGGAGGTATAGTCCGAGGGGTTTAGGGTGATTCTCCTCCCTAAAACCCCCAAATCTGCCCCAAAAATGCGTAAAATGTACGATTTTGTGATTCCTAACCTCAAAATTTGAATCTTGAATATCTCCAAAAGTATGTGTTTCCTAGATTCGGGAGGGGGCCAAAAACCCATTATTTCGTTGTCCGGTATAGTGCAATTTTACCACGACTTCGATTTCGCTTCCGCAATAATTGAAATTTACGCAGACGAAGCCGCTGATAGAAGGTATTTATATTATTATACATATCCTCCTCTTTCTAAGTTAAATTATATTTTTCTTAATCATTCCAAATTAATTGACAAAAGATTGTCGAAATGTCAAAATATAATTGACATTTCAGTAGCACCCATACATTATTGTCAATGTCTATACTAGGTTCTGCTAGTGGCATCACGCACGTGAAAGTGGCAAATGTTCCAAAGAGAATAAATTCTGACGGAAACTTTGTGACGGAAAAATAATTAGTTTTTTTTCCTTTTGAGGTACGGAACCCTAAAAATAACGTTACTACCATTTACTGCGAATATTTTTCTTTTACAATTTTCATTGATCGTAACAGGATATCATAAAAGGACAAAGCTGTTGCCGTCGCCTGCTGACATTTCAAAGCTTTGTTCAATTTTTCAAAGGGTATAAGGTGTACTGTCGTGTCTCCCAGTCGTCGGGTTTAGAACGTTGGTCCGACATACCTCCAACCGGTTCTACTTCCCTGGTACATATTGCCGTTGACATTGACACTTTGACGGCACGGTATTGTTTAACACACCTCTGTACAAACTTTGGTGAGATGGAACGAGGAAATAATAAGGTTTTCGGTTGATTTGATTCCATGTCTAGTTCATGTTATAAGTCCCAAAAGTTATAATAACAGGAAGGTATGAAATATAACTTATTATTCGTAACTACGCATATGATCCCGAAATCCGTTTTGTGTGGGTTTATTCCGATATTTCCATGGAATTCCAGGTAGGTTATGTACTGTTTCACATTTTTCTATGCTAACAATAGTTTATTACACTGTTAAATTCACTCGTCTCTCTTTTGTGCTACAGGAAGTTCACAAATATCGCGAGTCACGGAAGAAATATAATAAAGATACAACATAGCGTTATTTCCTTATAATACTCGTGGAAGCTCTTCTAATAAATCCGATTCCCCGTAACTTAAATATAAATAAACTATAAGTACGTTCTTATTACGTTTAGCTTTTGCGTAGTTTTACTTGTCACGATGTCTGAAAAGTTAAATGATTTTGTTTCAGGTTCTTAGAAGGTTAGGTTATCGGCTGTAATGCCTAGGCAGTAATAAAACGCATTTCTTATGAACTTTAGAATCGCTTCATACTTACATGTATTTTTATGATTTGACATTTGTCATTAATAATAATTTGTTTATTTTTTCACCACATATTGTGGTGAGAAAATAAACAAATTATTAAACAATTACAACACAGCAATTACAAAACAAAGACAATGACAATAACTGGGTTCATACTGTGGGAAACTGGTGCCTAAGCTAGGCTTTTGGCCTGTATTTCAGGTCACCAGGTCTTCCCCTCTTTTAATGGACGTGATTATAATACTGCATCTTCATTAATCTTTATCAGACATGTTCTATACAAGTTTTGTAAAAAACTGAATAACTGAAAGTGAAGCATAAAAATGTATCAAAACGTCACTTTTTAATAACATTTCGTTATTTCGGTTAGCCTTAATAAAAGAAATCTACCAACTTAACCCTAAACCCAATGCATTCATGATGTTATTGATTCTGCCTCACTACTACAGTGCATCGGAGATACTGACGGGTTAGAGAAAAAGTGTTTTAGGGCTCAGGAGAGTGAGAGATTATCGCAAAGGCATCTTGAAAATCCTCTCCACTTGTAAAATATTTTTTGGGAAGGGTAATTGCTACTAACACTAGATAGTAAATAATTTATTGAATTACTAACACTATGGATTTTTTAAATGTCTGGAAGAAAATAACTTCATTCATTCATTAAAAAATGATTAACTGCCTAATTTATTTGAACAATACCCGTTTGCAAACAACAGGCCTGGTAATGATCTCCTTTGAAAGACTTTCCGGTTTCAGTGACCATGAAACTCTGCAATTAAACGACGTAACCCCATCGAGCTTGCTCTCATTTCATTCGTCTCGACAAGGACTCTGGTTCTAGGGTCTAATGATTGTGTTGGTCAACTATATATAGGTAACGTAGAATAAACATGTGCCGTGAAGTCTGGATACTTTGGCCCTGAAGTATAACTTTGGCCAAAGGTTTTTTCGTCGTTAAAAAATATAAACTCAATGAATACAGTGTCTCGTGATACTATAGGTTTATAAGTTTGGGCTCATAGAACAGAAAAAACAATTTGGGCCAAAGTTGGCCCTAGGGACAAAGTAATCGGATTTAACTACGTCTGTAATAACCATGCACAGCATTTTTAACCAACTTCAAAAAAAGTAGGAGGTTCTCGATTCGGTTGTATTTTTTTAATCACCATTTTTTTTTGTTACCTCAAAACTCTGTCGTTTATGGACCAGTTTGCAAATTTCTTGTCATGAGATGGACTTTGGTTATAAGGTACTATTGAACTGACCTGATGATGGAGCCGAGAGGTGGATGGGAACTTCATAATAAAATAATGTATTCTAGCAGTGTTTAGGTTAATTTGAATTGTCATGAGACATAGGTTCTCTTGCTATAAGTATATAACAACTAAAAAGTGCGAAACAAAAAACTTTTTACAAAAACCAAAACACTAAACCGATCAAAATAACTTTAATTTCGAAAGTCGGTATTAAATAACAAGCAAAAAATACCATTTTAGTGTTTTGTTTTGTGTAGTGAATTCGTTTTTTTTTTTTTCAAATAGTTTTTTATTCATTGCTGTTTGGTATATTGATTTCGCAAATGCTTTTTTTTCCAAAAATTTTGGTACATACGCTTCGAAAGGTTTTGCCAACTTATTTAAAATAACTTTACAGCATTGTATTTAGGTACTCTACCTGGCCTTTATTTTATCAGAATATATAGTGACCACTTTCTTAAATGTCTGAATCTTCTATAAAATATGCATTTAAACTTTTCGCATGAATCGCTTTGTGTATTAGTGATAACCGCATAAAAATCCGCTATTAGGTTTTGAGTTTATTGGGAACAAACAGACAGGCAGTAGCCGTAGGGGAATTCATTCTATAATATGTAGTATATTTGTTCAAATGACCTCACACCTACATGACAGGTAATTAAATATTGCGAACAATGAGTTTTCCTCTGTCCTAAGGTCAGCCTCATCTTCATCAACATCTGTGTCAGGAATTACAACTACATTGCAATGACAATCGATACACACTTGCCTTGATATTAATCATATTAATATCGGTTTGAAGATACATGCATACAGATGTGCACTTTTTGAACTCAGATCAAAAGAGAATTGTATTAGGTAGATAACGTTTCATCTTTTATTTGCACGTTAATAACGATTTGTAGGTACATCAAACGAGAAAAAGTCCGGGCAAGTGCGAGTCGGACTCGCGCACTGAGGGTTCTTTAAAAACTTTCCTATGAAAACAGTTCAATTCCGGAATAGAGTTACGAAGATTTTTCCGAATCACAAAAAAAGTTTTGTGACTACAAATTTACAATTTTTAGATTTTTTCCAATACTCATGCTACGAGAGACCTATACTTGCTTCATGCCAAATTTCAGAATTCTGGGTCAACGGGAATTTATGAATTTTGATTCCCTTGAGAGTGTCCAAATATACTTTTTCTCCTACATAAACGGTCGTATCTTTTTGTCGTTATCTCAGAAGTTTTAATTTTTCACAGCTTAAAGGAACCGCAGGCCTGAGTATATGGTTCGTTCCCGAGATAAAGGGTCTTAACAGACAGACAGACAGACATAGGGATAAATCTAAAAACGGTTTTGTTGTTACGTCACAAAAAAAAACTTATTTTGCGTTTCGGAAAAATCTTCGTAACTCAATTCGGGAATTGAACTGTTTTCACAGGTAAGTTTGTTCGGAACCCTCAGTGCGTGAGTCCGACTCGCACTTACCCGGTTTTTTTTATAAGAACAGTATTTCACAAGTTGACCAGAAAAAAAAAATATTTTCCTTTGTATTCAATAAATAACGTTAGATTAGCGTTTTGGTGGAGATTTGATTTCACACTCTTCCCTATATACTTTCAAAAAAACATCATTGCCTTGTATAGGTTGTGCTTTTATTTGTTCAAATGTTCTTTTTCTATGCATCTTAATATTGTACTCTATCGATTTGTCTACTTAATTATGCAGTGAATAAATTATTCCAAAATATATATAAACTGTTCTCATAGCGTTGACAGAAGCGTGACTGATTCAGAAATATATTAGTCCTTGACCAGTTTAGCGCCATTGTGAATACTGTACCTTAGAAAGATACCTACCGGCTAGTTATGATTCAGAGGGCACAAAACAAATGGAAAAACAAGAACCTTAACTGAAAATGTGATAATAATACATTATCATCATTATCACTTCAGCTGAAAGACGTCCACTGTTGGTCGTGCACCCATCGGATTTTCGAGACTCATCAGGTTATCGGTCTGCCTTGTGGCAACGCTGCGTTTTCTGGTGCGAATCTGCCACTCCAGAACCTTTCGGTTTCATAATAATACATACAAGAACATTATAACAAAAATGAGGCTCAATTTAAACAAATCACAGTAAAAAATTGACGTACATGTCAATAATGTTCCTACGTGACTAAAAAGCGTTGTTCAAAAGTTAATATTTGCTGAGTCAACCCCACTACGCTTCAACGGTTGATTACATTTTAATTTATTGGGATAAAAAGCGCCTCTAAGGTTGCCTGTCTATTGATGGAGCAAGCGAGTAAATGCGGAGCGGACTGTGTCTGTTAATTGATGCGGAGCCAGGTAATGTTGAGTAGAGTTACGGACTGCGCGGATTTAGGCCTATTTCATGTGATAAGTGATTTGAGCGGGCAGGCAGGCAGGCAATCAGGAGATCAGCCCCCCTAGCCAAGATACAACCGTTTCGTTTCGATTCTCTTTTCGTCGATCGCCTCAAGTAGGCCACGCCTCCAATTCCTTTATTCTGACGTCATCTCAATGCTCAGTCACGTGGTCAGAACAAAGGAATAGGAGGCGTGCCCAACTCTTGGCGATCGACGAAAAGATAATCGAAACCAAACGGTTGTAACTTGGCTAGGGGGGCAGAGGCCCTACCGAAAGCTCTTAACGTGATCCATTTGGCGACTTAAACTGAACTAAAAAAGGGATAGAGCTACATAGGGTGTAGAGCTCCATATATCTTTCTCGCTCGTAGCTGACACGTCATAGTAAGGCCCCACTTCAGTTATACGCGAAATGTTGCAAACAATAGACATGTTGTTGGAACACCACTTCTCCACTCTGTTTCGTCATTTTGCTTTTCGGTTTTGTATGAATTTATTAACTAGTTCGCTAATCCCTGTCGACTGAAGCGGAGCGGAGATTTTATGCCATTCTATTGGTTAATATTGACACGACTCCTCTCCGCTCCGCTCCTCTCCGCTATCGTACAATCAGCCGAAATGTTCTTTTTAAAACAGACCTACTTGCTGCACTAATTGGGTACACTACAGTATTCTAGACATGTTAAAATTCGAATGAATTGTTAATGTTGTGTTCTTCGTTGTAATTGCATTTGGGACTTTTTAAGGAGAAAATAAAACGAAAATGTTTAACACACAAAAAGATACTTTTAACTTAGTTGATTTAAAACATTCTGAATTCTTTATAATATTTTTATTCATGTGATTGCCTTATTTACAAAGTAAAAATTCTGATACAGATTTTTACGACTGCATTTTTTTTTTCTAAATATAATAATATACTCAATAGATAAATAAACACATTATTAGAAAGAAAACTAACCATAGTACCTGTATATTATATTCTATACCTACACTTAAAACAAATATTCCTAACAAAGTAATTATATTTCGAATTTTTTAAATATGGCGTCAAAAAATCATGAAATATCAATATTTAATGCCATACAATGGCATTTCCAGATGACAGCGAAGTGGAGTACTTCGACGCTGGATTGTATTTTGTGTTATTGTATTATTCATCATCATCATCATCTTCCTGCCCTTGTCCCGTGTTATTTGGGGTCGGCGCAACACGTTTTCTTCTTCCATTCTGCCCTGTCACTCGTCATGTTAACATCTCCTATTGTATTATTAAGTTAATATTAAAGTTTCTTTGTAGATTTAATAAATGTTGCCAATTTTGTAAAAAAAAAATATATTTTTCGTATATTCTTAGTTTAATTATATTTTATGATCGCCAAGTGTATTCGCATTGTACCCTAAATTCATACCTACGAATTATATTTAAATCACGAAGCTAAACATACTTTCGCAACATTGTTTGAGACAGAAATCACTGATGCATAACACTATGCTTCTAACAATAGGAGCGATGGCAAAGCCGCGGGTGAAACCGAAGGGAACAACTAGTATCATTATAAAAGTAAACATGAGGGGGATATCTCGAAAAACTTTTCTTACTACATTAAATCCCGTTCAATTTTCTAATGCGAGGAGGTTCCATAAATTATCATGGTACACAGCGCTCTTGCACGGTACATTAGATTTTCAATGGTGTTTGGCTTTAGTACCTTCGTTTTTCTCTCCTGTTAAAGGAAGATACTATTTTTTTCCATATTTAATTAGGTTTTTAATCTCTCGTGACACATCTCACAGTAAAACCGGCCAAGTGCGAGTCGGAATTGCGGACGAAGGGTTTCGTACCGACCGTAGTAAAAAAACTGTGGTCTTATTTATTTTATTTATTGGTGAAAACAAACAATAACACATAGGGAATTACATAAAAAAAAAGCTTAGAAATAGTTTTACACCTTTTTTTTTAGTTGTGAAATCATCCAAATGACTTCTCGCGCTCTGGGTGGAGCGCGAGGGCGTGTCAGACTTTTACTGACTAAAACCACACCTGTATCCTTCAATTACCCTTTGCGTGCTAGGGCTACGGGTTTCCCTTTCTCAATCAAGAAATTCTCCGTGGTCCTAAGCTAGTGGGCATCGGCCCCGCAGGGCTCTCTTTCAGGAGCGCCAGGATCACTACGCGCTGTTGACGACTGGGCTCGGTCCGGTTAATTGCCGAACAGCCGGACGGCGAGCTACCCGGTGCTCGACGTCCGCAAGCCCGCGTCTACCGTGGCTAGTAGTCGGGGTCGGAATTACGACGGCTAGGGCGTGAGGACCTTCGTTCCCTCACGCGTGCAGCCTCCTCCTTCGCTTGCATTACTGCTTCGCAGAAGGAGGCGACCGCCTGCCATTTCTCCTCGCTCCAGACCATAGCCTGAACCAGGGCCCGACGCGAAAGGTCGCTGCAGCCAATTGCGAGTACACGGCAAGCGGAGCACACCTCCATATAGTTTTACACGTGTGATTTCAACAACGTTCTCCACATATAAAAACGTGAGACACTTGGTTTGACAAGCGCTGTAATATTATTTTTTTTTTTAAAGGAATGCGAAAAGTTTTTTTTTAAATTACAATCTGAATTATTGAATCTAATATATGTTCGAAACTGTTTGCTCCGTCGCTCAAAGGCCATCGGAAGACCAGCATCATACAACATCTGTCTGGCAACAATACTGAAAGGAGCCTTTTCGGCGCAACTCGCGATGTTATTGGTTTTTTAACGATTTTTAACTTATGTGTTATTAAAAAAACCAATAACATTACGGATGTTATTGGTTTTTTAATGATTTTTACTTTTTTATTTATTTATAGGTGACTGTCGCCAAATAAATATTTATCTTTCTTTTCTTTTCCTGTCATGAACATACACAAACCATTTTAAGTCTTTATTATATTATGTTTATTGAGCAATCAAGATGCAGGGGAAACCCAGATGTAAAACTGTTTGAACAAGGATAAACGAATTCAATAAATCATTAGTAAAAAAGAAACATGATTAAGGTATAAGATAATCCGGTTTCGCAGACTGAGCGTCAAACATAAAACTCATTATATTTCTAAGAAAACAAAAAATAAATAAATAAGAAGACAAGTAAGCTGTTTAAAAACAGAAAAAAGTACTAACTTTATGTATTCAATCTAATGGATTTTAACAATTCCATTATCTACGCAAACACACTAATATTATAAAGGCAAAAAAGGGTGTGTGTATGTTTCTATCTCTTCAAGCTCGAACGGCTAAACAGATTTGGATGAAATTTAGCACAGGGATAGACCATATCGTGGAATAGCCCATACTTTTTATCCCGGGAGTATTTCCCTTGGAACAATTTTCTATTTTTACGTAGGCGAAGCTGCTGGCAGCAGCCACAGTGAGGAGATAAAAATAATAATATTTTTAAATTGAATTTTATTTATGGTTTAATAAAAATAATATAAGTACATATTTTATCAATCATTACGCCTATAACTTGGGTAATACATATAAAAATATGAAAAGCTAGTGCACGGTTCTAATTGGTCTTAAATATTTCTATGGAGAAGAATCGGCATGAAACTCGATACTTACAAAAAAATGTAACAGTAAAGGAAATAAGAAACACCGTTCACAATAAACATCATTTTATTTATTTCACGACAGCCACATTTTCCATTCCAAACATTTTGTTACACTGTTTATTATTTGTAACAGAAACAAAACACGTTTCATTCAAACAAAATCATGTAAGAAATTATTCCGCATCCGCACTTCGCTGGAGGTAAAATTAAACAATTTTCTGAGAATCCTCTCTGCTTCTTATAGAAAAACTGTTTTTTATTATGCAACACACGAATTGAATCAGTAAAAATATGGTAACGTGTTACGTGTTCCATAATCCAAGGTTATCTGAAGTGAAAGTGTGAGGTCGCCTGGCTTTCACCGATGACTATTTGTTTAATCGTGCTGTCTCACTCGAACGTTAAAAGACTGAACGAGACACAAAAACTGGAATGGACACGCAAAATTGTTTTGCAAACAAATTCGACGTTTGAATTTGAAGACTGGATGCTTTATTTGTTTGTTTTTTTTGCACATCGCGTGTTGGTCGGTAATGTGAAAGAGAAATTATGAAATACGGAACAAAAACACATTAAATACACATTATCGTGGATACCCGGTAGTGTAGTCTAATAAGTTTTTTCATATATTTTATCTATCCCATAAAAGAACAGCCGAGATATATTGCGAAACGCTTGACTCGAATTTTATGTCAACCAAGGAAAGTTTTTTCTTAACTGACTTCAAATATAGGAGGATGTTCTCAATTCGACGAAATGTTTTATTCTGGTTCAGCGATATTTTCATCAAATATTAATTGATTTTGATAACTTTTTTTGTTCATAAAAATATTTAATTTAACTGTATTGAAATTTGGTGAAGACCTGATAAATAACAATGGAAATAGACCATGGAAGTCATTATTAAATAATAAAAAGAGACGCCTTAAAATGTAGGATTTATTTTAATTAACTCAGTATCTTACAGTATAAAAAACAATCGTGCCCACGGGCTGACAGCCGTCTTAATTTCATCTTAATATTATTTCTTTTGAAATTCGAACTAGTGTTTCTCTCTTTTATTTATAATGTGCCAGTTCTAAACCCTGTAAAGAGGTGCTCATATTTAATTTATTAATCCGAATGCAACGCAGACATGTAACAGGTTAAACAGGTGGTTCCGCTGGTGACCGGTTTCCGAATTTAAAATTATTTACTCATCTTTAGTTTTTTTTTGGAATAGATTGTTCTTTTTTTTTTTTGAAAAAATATTAATTCGAGAATTGCCCTTCTGATCATCTAGAGGGTTTTTTTTAAATAAAAGTTTGCCCACCACTAGGAATTACTCCTGTATTATGAGTGAATCTACAAACATGTAAACTCACATACCTAATATAATATAGCATAGGTTAGCATAGCGCCGATTTCCTTATTTGTTTGCCCTTTGGGGTGTAGGGTTACAGTAACCCTTTCGAACCATCTCGCATCCCTGGCATGCATCGACCCTATTCGGCCTAGTCCTTTGGTTGACATCCCTTTGAGGTGCACGTGCAATACGACGCGCCGTCAACTTGGGCTTGCTCCTTATTGGAGATGGTGATCTACCTATTAATCGCCGTACGCAAGCTTACATCTACGCCCGAGCGGTTGTTTGTAAGCTAAACCTGTTTTATTTTTTCTAAAATTTAATATTGAAGCCCTTTGTGAGACGTCTATCGTCAAGAGATTATTATTAATTAATTCTCTAGTTTAAATTATATTTTTAAACAAGGTCCTACGGGAATCGGCGTCAGAGTCAATAATTCCATTAAATTTAATGCACACTATTCCCCTGGCTAGTAATAAAAAACCTGTAAACAAACAATATTAATATTATCTGAACAAAACACACGTCGTTATTTTGTTTACAAAACTTTGTTAACTAAAAGGGCAATATACGCCGCCGCCGGGTTGTTTAACTTCGTCTGGCTAAAATATCATTTTAGCTTATAATTAAATGACCGCCAACACCTCGGTGTGTCCGTATAATCTACTTAGAACTTTCTTACTTTTTGCAACGGATACCGCTGCGTATGTGTCGCAGTCACCTAGCTTAATTCGTTATTCAATTAACTACATAGCTATAACTAAACATACATATATGTCGGTTCAGGATGCAGATTGACTGTATTTTGTGGGTGACGAGCAATTAACAAACTATTCCAGATCACGCAACTGATTTATTATGACGTAGGCTGTAGTGAATATTCAATTCACAACGAGCCAAGAGAGAGTTCCTAGGCAATGTCATTCGCACGAGGTCCAAAGATCAAGAGAGCTCTCGGAGTTTTGATCACACTTATACACTACTGATTTTAATTAGTACAAATAGGGCTAATTAGAAAAGGTCTTGTTATTATTTATGTTAAGTCTCGATAAGTATTATTCATAAACAGCAAAGTCATTAGCGGCTATTGATTATGAATGAATAAATGACGATCAAAATGGAAAAAACACTGCGCGTATTATTTTCTAGTAGCAATTGTTATGAATGATTGATTTTATTATGAACTAGCTTTTGCCCGCGGCTTCGCTCCCGTCAACTGACTACTCTACTCTACTCTACCCTACTTTACCCTTCTCTATTCGAATTTTTCTCGCCGTAAAAACCATCCTTGAACTTCAACGAATATTTTAAAAAAAGAATTGACCTAATTGGTCCAGGCGTTGTTGAGTTATGCGCTTACCAACACATTTTGCGATTCATTTTTATATTATAGATTTAGATACCAATTATGAGAAATTTTCGAGGTCAATTTTGGGATTTCATTTTTTTTTACTTTTGACTACAAAAGTAAAAAAAAAAAGTAACGGATAGAGTTCCATTTTTTTTTTGTACTAATTAAAAAATAGGGGTGTATAGTCGGACACACTGCGAACGTCATACCAGAATCTGTCAAAGCGTCAATACGTCACATGACGCTTGGTCTCGTTAACTATATTATTTTCACCGATACGAACGTAAACAGCCTTATAATGTTCCCATTGCTGGGACTCAGGTCTCGTCTCTAAGAGAGAGAATGGGCCGTAATCGTAATGTCTTTAAATTTTTGGTTCTAGGACATACCAGTGTTTTCCTTCACTGTTTTAAGAATAGTCAAGCACTCCATCAGGTAGATATCGGTCAAGTATTTTATCGACTCGAGTCATTTGCTTTACTTCAAACCTAGTCTATTAACTGAAAGACAAATCTAGCTGGTTGATTGCGACATACAAATATAATACGTTTGGCTTAAACTTTGTTGGAAATATTGCGCTTTGTTTCTTAGCTATTTTTCTTTTTATCTGGTCGTTAACTTTTATTTTTGTACTATTCGCACATATATGCACCGAACAGTTCAACAATTTGTTCAATACATTTACTTGAAAACCAGCTCCTACCCCTACCATACCGCTTTTAGGCACGAAAATAGTTGTTTTTACACTAGTGTGGAAAATTGCTCCAGCTCGCCCCCACCACTATTTATTACAGGTATCGTATCAGACTGGTCGCTAAGCAGGGCTATCGAGTCGCCGGGCAGCCTCCGGTTATTTATCTTCGTAAGTGTATTGAAGAACATCGTTTGATAGACGTGGAACTTTGTCACTGTAGTACTCGGCTTCATAACACCCTCGCTTGTAGCTCGGACGATTTCCGCCTCGGTCGCAATGAAAAAGATTCTTCACTAGTATTAAAATCATTTCAGCCGAAAGACGTCCACTGTTAGACATAGGCCTCTCCAAAATGTCGCCACAATGAACGGTCCAGTGCGTGTCACATCCATCGGATTCCCGCAACACTTACCAGGTCATCGGCCCACCTTGTAGGAGGCCTTCCAAAGTTACGTCTTTCGGTACGTGGACGCTATTCCAAAACCTTTCGGCTTTGGGCCGAAAGGTTCTGGAATAGCGCCGTCCGTTCTGCGAGCAATGTGCCCTGCCCATTGCCAATTAAGTTTGGCGATTCTTCATGCTATGTCGGTGACCTTGATTCTCCTACGGATATCCTCATTCCTGATTCGATCACGCAAGGAACCTCCGTGCATAGCCCTTTCCATTTACCTTTGGGTGACTTTAAGTCTTCTGATGAGCTTGATGATGGAGGAGAAATCTTTTTTAGTAGATACATTATCAAACACTAACGCATGCCAATGGTTTTATTTTATTTTACTATTTTTGGAAAACTTACACCTAGGGTACAGACAATTGAAAAATATTGAAAGAAGGCCAATTACAAGTTTTCACAGATGTAAGTATTAAAGCAAGACAAAAGAGAGTAGACAGATAAAAAAGGAAAGAAATAAAGACGCTCGAAGGAAGCACATAGGTATAATATTGACTGTTTGTGTTTTCAACTATTATTACTTTCAAACTGATGTGGCTAGCCTAGCAAGGACGTTTAAAAGAGTTTCCACGGCCCTAGAGCGCAAAGGGCTAATGAGTTTTAGACAGTAAAAACTGGGCAAGTTCGAGTCGGGCCCGCGCATTGAAGGTTCCTTACAAACTTACCTATGAAAACAGTACAATACCTCAATTGGGGTATTATACTGTTTTCATGGGTAAGTTACGAAGATTTTTCCGAAGCGCAAAAAGTTTATTTTTGTGACGTAACTAGAAATTTACAGTTTTCAGATTTTTTCCTATACTTGTGCTATGAGACCTTGCTTCATGACAAATTTCAGGATTGGTCAACGGAAAGTACCCTATGGATTTTGATTCCCTTGAGAATGTCGAAATACACGTTTTTTTTACAACATAAACGGCCGTATCTTTTTTTTCATTAATTCAAAAATTTGATTTTTTCACAGCTTCAAGGGTATGTTAACCTGAGAATAATTATGGTTATAATTTCAACTCGATACCAAGCATTCCCGAGATAAAGGGTCTTGACGGACAGACAGACGGATGGACTACAAAGTGATCCTATAAGGGTTCTGTTTTTTTCTTTTTGAGGTATGGAACAATAAAAATCTGACATACCCTCAAACACCACCCTACAGCGGGAGAAGTCACTTGATTATTTCCTAGAGAAGGTATATAAACATCACGTTTAGGTGATTACGTAGTAATTTAATTGTAAGAAGTTATCCAAACAAGGAAGTATACTCATTCCTGTTTCATAACCAATCCTGTGCACGTGTCTTGACATGTGCTTGTAATTGGAAATGTGGTAGAAATTATTTGCACGTGCCTTTAATAATAATAATAATATTTATTTATTTGAAGACCACTTTTGGTATACATTATTGTATACCAAAAGTATATGTTAGAACTTATTTCGATGTTTCGTTAATACATTACATCACACTGTTTACGTATTCATCCCATAACAATATAAAATTACATTATTATTATATTCAATTACAATTGTCACTAAATTAATTAAATGTCTCAGAAAAAAAATTATAATGTCAATAAATAAAATATCATTGATTAAAAGTTAAAAATGTCCACAAATAAAATATCAATAAATGAAATGGCATGGAAACAAAAAAAAAACATATTATATTGATTGCCTTTGAAAGCAATGGTACAGTACTTAACAGACAGTCTATAAAAGAAAGAAAAAAAGTTTATCCCTGCTTCACACAATCATCATTATCATCTTCCTGCCTTTGTCTCGTCTTATTTGGGGTCGGTGCAACACGTTTTTTTCTTCCATTCTATCCTGTCACCCGTCGTGCTATCACTAACTTCCTTTTCTTTCATATCACTCTTCATACAATCCATCCATCTTTACTTTGGTCTCCCATCCACATGTATACTCATAACTCTTTCAGTAACATGCGTTTCATCCCTCCTCCTTACATGACCATACCAAGACAAACGATTCCCTTTCAACTTTTCAATTTCAACTTCACACAATCATAGAAACTTAAAATACAAAATAATAATAATATTAGGAAGGACGAAATAATACCACCTGTCGAAACTGTCATTGAGCGATTAGATCTAGGTTCTAGTACAAAAGGCATAGTACACCTCCGTACGGTTCGTATTGTGAGAAAGTTCCTGTCTAGGTAGCTTGGAGCCTGTTCCTGACACCGGCGAACTACATTTTTTAAAATAATTTGTAATGTTTTTAATATGCTTTTGTGAAAAAAAAAAAAACAAAATGTAATATGTATTGAATTGAATAAAAAGATTAATAATTTTGTTGATCAAGATAGTTTATGAAAACTGGCTTGAGTTTGCTAACTCAAATTTGGCCAAAGCTGCAAAAACAAAACGGAGGCTATCTTTAAAGATTATGAATGTATCTTCATTAATTCTCTTTTATTAGTTTAGTGTTTGAAACAAACTAAAGACTTAATCTCAAATTCGAATTCTATCAAAACAATTCGCGGTTTGAATCAATTTCACTGGAATTTTGAAGATAGCTATTGGCTCATGCATAGTAAATGAATTTTAAGAAACAACATAGGGTAAATGCTACAGTTATGAGAGACTGGCCTGTTGGTCTGATTAGTGGCCCTGACAGCTATGCCGGAGGTCGTGGGTTCGATACCCACCCAGGTCAAATGTTTGTGTGATGAGCATGATCATTTGTTCTGTGTCTGGGTGTAATTTATATATTTTATGTATGTATTTAGAAATATATAAGTATGTTTATCAGTTGTCTAATACTCATAACACAAGCTCTGCTTAGCTTGGGACTAGACGGCGTTGTGTAAAAGTTGTAGAATATTATTATTATAAGTTATTGGCCTCTATACAGCTGTTGGTCATTTCAACTTTGACGGCCTAAATAAGTAATTACCTACCAGAATAGTACATTTACATAAAACTTTGAATCTATCTGCTAGGTTATTACTTATTTTAGGCCGCAAAAGTTAAAATGGCCAATAACTGTATAGTGGCCAATAACTGAAGCGTTGCCCCTACTAATAATTTTCATGCAATTCTGATTGGGGGCGACATCGTCATGTTGACCGAGTCCCCTTAAATAAAGATTAAAAAAACTGATTGGAAGAAAGTTTACATTTCACAATATTAATTCTAGTTTAACCTGTTTGCAGAGTCTTTAATTAATCAGGAAAACTCTACAGTCTCGACGCAACGATTTTTAAAAACACACAACAGAACAAAAAATATAACTGGAAATGTGAATGCTTAAAAAAAAACTCAGCTCCAGTGGAAATGAGATGTATGTCAAATTATCAGTAACTAAGTAATAGGAGAGCAGTGGTGGCCGAGTGGTAAGGGCCCCGACTTACGAGTTGTAGGCCGCGGGTTCAAACCCAGCCTGGGGCATTACTTTGTATAACTTATTTCATTACCACTGCTCTCAAAATGGTGAAGGAAAACATCGTGAGGAAACTGGCATGTCCTAAAACCAAAAATTTGAAGACATGTGACATTCACTGTGGCCCATGTGGTGGATTACGGCCCCTTCCCTCTCCTAGAGAGAGGAGGCCTGAGTCCCAGCAGTGGAATTATTAAAAGGCTGATTATGTTTTAAGTAATAAAACCAGCTATAATCGTGATCCATACTAGCAAACAAAAAAAAAAACAGTTTTATTAATCAGTTGTCGATATTAAAAAATAGATTAGTTATTAATTGGTTATTATTTATTACTATATTTTGGTTATGCGCCTTTATTTTTCATCGAGAACTCAAGCAGCTACAGCCAAAAAGTATCATTTGATGTAATGCAACTGATGAAGAAATGCCCACTGGAACTTCACACTCACATAGAGATCACAATGAACATAGTTAAGCGACTGATCTGATGATAATGATGAGGCAAAAAGGTAAGCACTGGAACTCCGTAATTGATCAATGTATCTTAGTCGTATTTGGGCTTATTATTATTTTCATGAGATGCACTTTGGCTATAACTTGTAAGAGGTATGTCGCCATTATAAAAACCTTAGCTTAGATCTGTTGATTGTGATACAGTTCAAATCTAATGGTCGATATAAGGGCCCTCGCCCACGGCGACTTTTTGAAGCGATGCTATCGCGCATTTCGTAAGCGAGCGACAGTATCGCTTCTAACGCGCGTTAGTCGCATTTGCAAGCGCTATAAAAAAGATGCCAACGCGCTACTAACGCGCTACAGCATTGTGACTCTATTGATGTGAACGCGCGACAGCATCGCTACAAAAAGTCGCCGTGGGCGAGGGCCCTAAGTGATGCCCGTTTTGATGCACCGTCCTTTCTTTTCCACCGGAGTTGGTTTATTTTTTCTATGAAGCCAGGCCATTCTTCTTTCGGAACAATTTAAAGTTTAGAAGCCGTGTTTTCCGTTTTGTTAATTAGTAGATGGTAAGATTTTAAAAATGACAATAAGTATTTCATGCGACTATAACAAAAAAAAAACATTCTGCAAAGTATTATTTTAGTGTTAACATACCAAAATGAAGGAATTTATCGAGTCAATCAAAAGTTAAAAGATACTTGGTTTTATACTACCACTAAACTATTAACAGCTAACCCGTAGTTTTACGTCGGCATTTTGTTAGAGAATAAGGAGAATTTCAGAGAACATAAATTATATTTTAGTACTGTTGTAGTAAGTCGACATAAAGGTTCCGTAGACAAGAAATGCGGCACTACATCAGCTCACTTCACACACGAAAGTGCGAAATTTCGTATCGTAACGTATATTTGCATTTTCGTACTCTATCTGTAAAACAAATCCGGTTGGCGCAGTGGTTAAACAATTAGCGTACGCATCGTGGGTTTTTTTTGGGTGTTCCTTGGGTGGAGCGTGAAGGCGTGTCAGACTTTTACTGACTAAAAACCTACTCCTGTTCCTTCGTTGCCTTCGTCCCAGGGCCCCGGGTTTCGTTTTCACACTACACATGGCCCCAGTAGGCTTTGACCCTGCTGGGCCCCTACGATTTGCTGAGATCTCCCTGAGGCGCGCGTGGAACAATACGCGCTGTGGACGACTTGGGCTCGGTCCGGACGGTTACCGGACGGTCGGATGGCGGGCTATCCATTGCTCGCCGTCCGCAAGCCCACGTCTACGGTGGCCGGAAATCGTGTTCGGAATCCCGGCGGCGGTTGGGGCGTAAAGACCGTTGCCTCACGCGATCGGCCGCTCTCCTTAGCTAACATTACTGCTTCGCAGAAGGAGGCGACCGCCTGCCACTCCTCCTCGCTGCGGACCATGGCCTGTACCAAGGCCCGGCGCGAGAGATCGCCGCCGCCGATCGCCCCCACGAGGACACGGCGTTGCTCTTCCCAAGCAGGGCACACCTCCACCTTGTGCTCCACTATGTCGTCCGGGCGTTCCACACAGTGGCGACAACCGGGCGTCGCTTCCGCACTAATCCGTTGCAGGCACTTCCCGAACATACCGTGTTCGGTGAGAACCTACGTCATGCGGACGGTGAGGACGCCGCGAGGTCTTTCCAACCACGCCTCAAAGAGGGGACTTACCGCCATAATTGTGGCGTGCCCAATCTGACTGCCGTGCGTTTGTATCGTGGGTTCGATTTCGATTCGATTGCCATACGGAATATAATAATTATATGGCCAATAATTAGTTGTGCTGGGACTGGGTGTTTTGTGTTAGTATGTGAGCTTTCATGTTTGTGAATATACTCATAATAATTATATGAGAAATACGTAGTGTGAGCTAAAACAATGGTTAATAAAATAAATTAAAAACAAAAATATAAGTAAAGGTTCGAAAGAGTTACCGTGGGTCTAGAACGCAAAGGGCTAAAGAAAGAACATAAGTAGGTTTTAGTAAGTAAAAGACTGATACTCCCTCACATATCACTTTAAACTGGAAGAAGTCATTTGACGATTACCCAACTCAACAAAAAAAATAAACAGTGCTTTTATGCTTATTTTACACATTTGAAGGGTCCGTTTTAGTGTTTGTGCCCTCTATCGGTTGAGTCTCGTACAGATCGAGCAATTCTATTTTATTTTCTGAAAAAACTGGTTTTTGACTCATCGAATGCTTGAGAATCTTGTTTGGACGAGTGTTGAGTCATTTCCTAATTTTGGATCAATATTGCGAAATTATAATGAATGCTTGGAAAGATTCTTCAAGATCGAGCAATGTGGTACCGCTAGGGAGGTCCGGTGTGAGTTTTTTGATAGAAATCTATTGCAATTTTATTTAACAAGTTATATTTTTATGTGATCGATTGGTGATTAAATACGTATATTATAAAACAAAGGTCTCCACCGTGTCTGATCTGTTCGCGATAAACTCAACAACTACTTAACCTTAGTTCGATCTTCATCATAATTGTTATATTTTAAGTTCTCTTAATTATAATTATGTAATAATAATAATAACAATAATAATAAATCATTGCCAGGCTAAAATGGGATTGGGCGGGTCACATCAGCCGCATGCACCGGTGGGCAAGAGTCTCCACAAAGTGGGTACCGGAAGATGGACGACGCCGCCGAGGTCGACCTGGGAGGAGGTGGCGAGACGACCTAGATGCCGACCGTAAGGACTGGTTCGAGGTGGCTCAAGAAAGGAATACCTGGAAGAAGATGGGGGAGGCCTTTGCCCAGCAGTGGGACAGTATAGGCTAATAAAAAAATAAAAAATAAAATTAAAAAAAAACATTATTTAATTTTCAGGCATCTAGGCTCATAGATAAATAAATATCTTGCAGACTAACATATATAAAGTAAATTAAATACAATTTATTGTCAATTGTCTTTTTTTGTGTGTGTCTGTTTATTTATTTATAGTATTGTATTGTTTGTATAGTAGTTTGTAATATTAGCATTTTTACGAATTTTATTATTATAAGCAACTATAGTATCACAATTATTAATTAATTTATGATCATTTTATTTAAGTGCCCCTTAATTATATGGAACACGTTCTTGACCGATCAATGTAAGTTTACAATTTCTTATACGTGCTCATTTTCAAACTTTGCTCTCTAATACATCTCACTTAAATGATGCCGTAGGTTAAGCCTAAGCGTGTTTTCTACTTAAATATTTTGAAGATGAAGGTGTTAAATCCAACTTAACAAGAAACGAAAGTACTCCTATTGAAGTTTATTTACATTTAAAAATAATAATAAAAACCCTAATCTAATTACAACTAAATAAAATTAAAATATGGCGTCAAAAAACTCTTCCACATCGCTGTCGACTGGTAATGTGCCCAAAAGACTGGCGGCATTGCCACACTGTACGGCAATGCTTTGCAACTTTATTTAATAACACTACATTATTTTTGAAATATCTGATAAGTACCTATTTATTTATTGTGCACACACCACAGTATGATCTTTTTTGGTTGACTGGTAGAGAATTCCTTGTTGCATTAAGTCCGCCTATGTACAGTAGTACATGAAGTTTAAAGAAATAAAAACAAAACGAGGCAATTAGTTAAAAGCGGTGGGTACTTACTCTTAATTTCCTTGATGTTATGCTTAAGGAACCCCGAAAAAGCCCCGAGACAAAACGTTTGTCATTTATCACCGTTAGAGAGTAAGCAGGAACTCAGGTGAGTATAGGGTGACCAATACACAATATTCAGTTTATAATTCTTCGATGAAGTTCTATTGGTGAGTTTGGGGGTCAAATAATATTCTGTCAAATTATCTTATTAAAATTATTTTTCTTCAAGTTTGATACAGTAGTGGTAGTTACCATTTGTATATATTACGATACACAAGTGATAGCATAGTTTACAGCACCGTTTTATTCGCAGCATGTGTATCTTTAAATAAAAAGTAAATATCAAAAATATTCGTTTGGTTTCAACCCAGTATTAGGGCAAAAAAGTGTTTTGTACATTCGATTTGGTCACCCTACATAATAATTTCAAATTGAGTGATAAAGTGTTTCTGAAACCACACTTGGCATATTTTTTGGAAGCCATTTAGGTGTAATGGAAAAGTGTCCCTTTCCCACTTGTAAATAAATGTAAATAACTGTATGTTAGTTATTAATCACTTTTCAATGGCTAAGGATACTTTTTAACTCGTTGGTACGCTATTATGGTATATTTTTTTGAATACTGACGCATTTTCTTGAAGCCATTCAGGTGCCGTTGCAAAGTGTTCTTTTACATTTTATCTTTTCTGGTATCGAAAAGAGCTTCATAGAATTGCTTCTCTCCTGGTTAGACGATATGCCAGTCACTATTACTGGAAAACGTATAGGGGTATTAATATTACCTAAAATTACCAAAAAAAATGTTTTTGGGTATTATTATTACGCGATAGAATAATTGTGCGTTTTTATGTAAAATCATCAAAAAAGTAAAAAAAAAACTTTTCAAGGAAAAACAAAGATATAATAGATAACAAAATTTGTGGCCGAATAAATTTCGTACACCCATGTGAACAAAACGAGAATTAAGCGTTTTTCAAGGTCACTCAAGTTGTACAGCCCCTTAGCCAAGTTACAACCGTTTTCGTCAATCGCCTCGAGTCGGCCACGCCTCCGATTCCTGATTCTGAAGTCATCTCAACGCTCAGTCACGTGGTCAGAACAAAGAAACAGAAAGCGTGGCCGACTCGAGGCGATCAACGAAAAGAGAATCGAAACGAAATGGTTGTAACTTAGCTACCGGGGCCGACGTATGTACAATCGGCGCTTGAGGGGATGGCGATTGATGGTACGGTTGGCACTGTAGTTGAGCGATTGGCTGCGTGTCGTGGGCTTAGTTCCCACACGGAATAAATTGTTATATGACCTACTAACAGATATATAATCCTGACATCTTGTGTATGTGAGTTTAAATGTTTGTGAACCCACCCACATTACAGGAGCAACTTATTGTGGGGCAACGTTTGAAATTGTTCTACAACTGGATTACACTGTTGCATCGATGTCGTATTGTTGCTTAACTCTTCATTCTGCCCGGTATTGGAAAGAGCTGTACATAATAGCTGCTATACTGGTGAAAAAATACGTCGAATTTGCAAAATCGGTCAAGCAGTATTTAGCGCTAAGATAATTAGGTCTAAAAGCATTTTTAATACAACAACAACGCTCTCTATCAAACTTTTAAAGAAAAAGATATGAAATCGCTGCCGCCGATGGACACGAGGACACGGCGGTGCTCTGCCCAGGCGATTAGAAGGCTGAGTATGCTATCAAATAGCTTAGGTTTAAGTAGTTCTAAAAGTATTTTCAAAACAACAATTCTATTTGCATTTGAATCTCGAAATAATTCACATTCCTATTTCCGCAAGCCTGAAAAGAATTGCGTTATCTGATCTGAAATGCTAGGTATGTCTTTATGAAACTCCTTTGCAACACTGTAGAAAAGGCAATCATTATGTAATATAGTATGCACCAGTTATTCCACTGGATCTGACAAATATTACTTCATATGGGTGCAAAATGGATGAGGTGCTTTTCTAGCTTAGCTAAAAATACATCAATAGGCTTGGCCTATTCACTTTTTTTGTTGGCTAACATTACCTAGTGTATGTCTTGAAAATTTATTAGTTTACATAACATATAAGAAACACGTTCTAAAATTCCTGCATGCATTAGAATTTAAATCATAAATCGTTAGGTCCCACGTAAGTGGTATATTGTATAGTCATACGCACACCAGTATTAGAATAAATAAATGACTTCTAGGCATCGTATGCCACCCTAGTATTTCATATTCTAACGCTATGGCGCATCAGACGTCATCCCGCACCAGAAAACATAAAATTATTTTTATATACCGCTTGATTAATAAACCTACTTAGTTTGTGTTAATTTAATTTAATAATTAATTGTTTGGCAAATATTACAAAAAAATTAATAACTTCCGTTCCAGTTCAAGTAAACTATGAAAAAGTTTTGTAAAGTTATGAAACTATCACGAAGCAAATTCTTCTAGCGAGTACCTCAATAAAGTTATCATTGTCAAGTTTCTAAGGAAACCATGGTGACCGCAAGAAAGTTCCACATAAACGTCTAGACAGTGTAGACACACAACGAAAAATATTCCTGCCCTTGTCTTACGGATATAATACAAATATGTGTGACAAGGACGGACGATGGCAGCTGCATGTGAGTCTATGTGACCTTGATATATGGAATGAGAATCGCGGTGACACGACGTGTGTGCGTTCGAGAGTACTAGGCTAACATAAAATCCGAGGAGGAAAATTGGACATATTTACATGCGAAACTGGACTTTAACTTATGAGTACTAAAGGTGATGTTTGGTTGTGGAATGATTGGAAAACTGAAGGTATTAGTAGAGCCTAACCGAGGCTTCTTCACAGTGCGGTGTAAAGCTCACAAATATAGCTGTGTGTGTGTAATGCTCAATAGGCCACCTGACTTGACATGTTTCTTAACCGCTCTTCAACACATTGCCAATGTGTGCAGTGTATGAAGTTAAATTAAATAAGGAAGTTTTACTTCGGCGTTTATTTTTTATGATGTAGCCTTTTGCTGGTCTTGTTTTTTTTTATTATTATTTATGGTCCGCCCGCAAAAGTGCTAACGTCTTATTTTTGATTTACTTTCTGATACTTATCAGTTCTTTAATAAAATCTTGTTTTCGAAGATAAATACTGAGATAAAAACATGCAATAAATCGCATGATTTAAATCCTCATTTCACTTTGTTATATCTTTAGATATCTAAATAAAACATATTTTGTGTAATTCATAAATCTTTGAAACAAACTTGAAAAGTTGAAACAAAAGTTGTAATTGTCTGTAAATAGCTATCGCGTTGGGAAACAAATTAATTACATATATAAGACCCTATAAGCTAATTCAATTAGATGACGTCACGCGCCTCATTTTGATAGATCACGTGAGTGCGCATTGTATAGCACTTGCTTTGACGAGAGACGATGCATCAGTAGGTATAATTAGCGAAATTGCGATTAACCTTAGTAGGTACTTAGTAGTAGTTCTATTAATAGACTCTTGGGTACACATGTGGGTAAAGGACGTCCGATAGGTATTTTTGATTATTAGAAGTGAGAAAGTATGGGTACTAGGACAGCAGAATTGTCAAATAGTAATGTCATATTATTATGTTGGTTGGTGCAGTGATTGAGTAATTGGTCTGCACTGGGTGTCGATTCTTGCAAGGAACATATATTTGAAGGCCTTCAGATAGTTTTTCTGGAAGTTTTGTGCATGTGAGTTAACATTTGGGAACGCACTTACGATAAAAAATAAAACAAAATGTTTTTATTTCACAAAGCCTAAATGGGCACTTATATTATGTCATAAGCTAGTGCATGGTTCCAAACGGGTCGTTTCCTATGAAGGAGAACCGGCAAGAAACTCCATGGTTATTCTTTTAAAAAAAATATTGGTTTTACAATGTTTCCATTATTCTAATATTTATAGGTATGTAACAGTGTAGATCGGTCATTATAAAAAATAGTATATTTAAAATTTGTGATTTCAATAATAAATACTCTATCAATTGATAGAGTAGCAAATCAGGCAAGAATAGCGTAATTTAACTACAAATCAAATATCATTTGAACTTGGTCAACTGCTACGAAATAATAGATCATATTATTACGAATCTATTATCAACCTATGATATTAGGAAATTAGGGCAATTTGCGATTAGATTAATACAGAGTAGGTAATAGGATTGAAGCCTATTATACTAGTTTAAGGAAAAAAACCCTGCTCTAAACGATTTAGTTGTCATGACAACGGAAAAGAACCCTTGATTAATTAGAATAAATACGAAGCATAACCGTAAATTTAATTTAATCAAGTGGAGGAAGTTATTTCGTATTAAATTTCTGCTAAATCGCAGAACAGATAGAATAGAATATACTTTATTGAGAGAGCAGTGGTGGCCGAGTGGTAATGTCCCCGACTTACGAGTTGTAGGTCGCGGGTTCAAACCCAGCCAGGCGCGCATTACTTTGTGTCATTTATTTCATCACCACTGCTCTCAAAACTGTGAAGGAAAACATCGCAACAGCCTGAGTCCTAACAATGGGAACATTATAAGGCTGACTATGCTATGCTATGTTATACTTTATTGTACACCATAATAGTAACAATTTCACGGAAACTTAAATCTATGGCGGTATTATCGCTGTCAGCGAAACCACCTACCATAGGATGGACTATAAGAACTAGTTGTAGTTAAAAAAGACTATAGATAGACGATGGGGCCGAAAGGTCCTGGAAAACCGACAGCGTACCGAAAGACGCTGCGTTGGAAGGCCTCCCACAAGATGAACCGATGACCTGGTGAGGGTCGCAGGAATCCGATAGATGTTGTGCCGACACTTGGCTTATGAACAATAGTGGATGTCTGTCAGTTGAAATGGTGATGATGACATCATAGTTTGTTAAAGCAATCAGATTCTTTGAAAATCTCATAAACACTGCGTTGACTTGATTCTTCAAAGTCAATGCCGATAACAGGTAATATTTTTGCAAACAACAATTTACCCTATAAACTATTAATGCAAACACCCACAAGTGGGGTTTAGTTACTAAAGTTTATTTAGTCATTTTAAGTCTGACACTCTCTCTCGCTCCAGGCAGAGCGAGATGCGATAATTGATGATTTAAAAAGTGGATCCATACGAGCAAGGATGCAGGAAAAATCTTGTTCATTATATTCGTAAAGAGAACATAATCTAATTTACTCACTTCTTGTCCAATTTTCACTATGTTTAAGCGTAAGAAATTAATAATATATAATTGCTTTAGCACGTTGCTAGTTAATTTTCTGTAGTAACACGTTTATAAGTTTTCTCTTCAGGCTAATTTTACAGTAGACAATTAAAATACAATATTTTAATAAATATATATATTACTAGCTTCTGCTAGCGGCTTCGCCCACATTAGAACCGGTTTCTCCATACAAACTTTGGACTTTCCCTGTTTCATCCCCATATGAAGAGAATTAAAAAAAAAAATGTTTTATTTTTATTTTTTACGGATGTCTACACCTTTTAAGGAACCTACATGCCTGGAAACTTAAAACTTAAGTTTGTAGGTGTTATAGTTTCTGAGATTTCGTGATTTGTTGTACAGTAAAGTTTATTCTATTCTAATGGCTTATATATATATATATATAATTATATTTTATGGTTATATTTATAAATACAATATTATATACAAGCTTCAGCCCATGGTTTCATTCAGTGAAAAGTGTTTTTTGTTTCTTAACCCAAGAATATTAGTATGAACATGAGTAATCAATCAATTTTGGCTCGATAGGCCGAGCTAAAATTGTCTACCCGTCACACAATTTTTTTCCAAATCCGTTTAGCAGTTGAGGCGTGATCGATCAACAAAAGTCTAAACTTCCTAACATCCAGATTTTCATAATCATAACATTGGTAGATTAATTTCAAATAGACATTTAATATTTAGCAGAGATGAAAACAATAGACCAGTCACTGAGAAAAAAAACTTTGCGAAGAAGCCGATTAAAAAGCCAAAGGGTAGGTTACCTAATAATAAGAACTTAGGATTTTTTTAGCTAAATTTTCTCACAGAATAATACCTAAAATTGAATAAAATAAAATTAAAATACAACAAAAACGTCCTCCGAATTTATATTTTTCAAGTGACTCAAGCGTATGCGCAAAAACAGGTGCACTCTATTCTTTTACTGTCTTAAGCACCTCACCCACGGTGACTTTTGTAGCGATGCTGTCGCGCGATTCGTAAGCGTGCGATAGCATCGCTACTAACACGCGTTAGTCGCATTTGCAAGCTTTATAGAAAATACACCAACGCGCTACTAACGCGCTACAGCATTGTAACTCTATCGATGCGAACGCGCTACAGCATCGCTACAAAAAGTCGACGTGGGCGAGGGGCCCCCGTGTAATAGAACGCCAACCCGACACGACCGGGGACAGATCAAGCGCAGGACCAACCATTTTATGTGCTTTCCGAGTCAAGGGGCATCACACAACCAACTTCTATACTCCAGGCTACTACATAGTACCTTATTTCTAATGAAGAAACCCAATAGCTCTTATTGCCCGAAACACCACAAAGTTTGATTTTGTTTTTTTGGACATTTTGTATCATCATGATTGAAAGTCACTGCTGAGTATTTATTTATACTCAGTCTCTAGCTCTTCCATTTTGTGCTGTTTTCCTGGTCAATGAGAGTATCATGCAAGTCCTCCGTGAGGATTTGTTTAGGCCTTCAGAATAAAGTTCTAGCTGCTACCACTATGACCTGTTTCGCTATATCCAATAGCTTTCACTTTTAGTGTTGGTAATTGGGTAGTTGAGCCAAGTCAACCCAAAATCGAATACAGAGAAAAAAATCCAAAGCCTCTCAATATTACGTACGTTGGATTGGAAACCTTCCAAATTTATTGATATGCAAAACTATCAAGTAACAGAATGTAGATGCAAAAACTAACTTTCCACCACTAACTAACTCATCGGATAAATTAAATTTGAAACAGACGTATGAAACTATCTACCAAATAAAATAACCAGCGCTTGATGTTAGTGAAACAGATTATAAGTAGTAAAAGCACAAACTAGTTGAATAGGTCTTCCTTTATTTTCATCCACATAATATCTTTCAGGTTATGAATACAGACGAAGACATTCAAATGGGTTGAAACATCTCAAAAAGTTAAATCCTCGCAGCCAGTCTGTCTGACTTGCTTGCTAAGAAACTGAACACTTTGTGAGTATCAAAACGTTGTCTGTAAAAACGATTAATTTGTCACTCAGTCATTTTAGCCAACGAATATGAACAGGCGCTATAAGACAATGTGACAACTCGATTTCATTCAAAAAATCAAGTATTGAAAAATTATTGATGATAGTACCTACGTTGTCGCAAAGTCGCGTCCTACCGTTTGCAGGAGCCTTAATATGAACGCTCCAAATAGGATCTTCGCAGTGCCATTTAATTAATTTAATACTTTACTTTAGTTCTCGGTTCAGCTGTCACTAAATTTACTTATTAACTTTAGGATCCATAAAATATGTATTCACATCAAAGTGCAGTTCTAGTGTTTCATTGTAAAATGGATCCAGTTACTCGTACTTTGTAGTGAGCTAAGCTTATAGCTTGAGACAGATTGGTTCAGTTTACAGTTACTTACTCTTCAGTAACTGTAAAGTAAGTATCTAAGCAGTTTTATGTGTTCACTTTTAATGTTAGTAATTGGGTAGTTGAGCCAAGTCAACCCAAAATCGAATACAGAAAAAAAAATTCAAAGCCTCTCAATATTACGTACGTTGGATTGGAAACCTTCCAAATGTAGTGAAATTCAAAACTGTCAAGTAACAGAATGTGGATGCAAAAACTAACTTTCCGCCATTAGGTGACATGTGTATAAAAGAGATAACAAGATATGATAGGCATGTGCCTTTTTTGACTTCACACGGATTTTTGATCAATTGTTTTTTTGTTTTATTACTAATTATATTATCATTTTGTTTTAATAAATTGTGTCTATGATGTGCAGACACATAAACATTTATTTTCTTTTTCTTTCTTAGACATTTCAACCATGCCCTACTCTTTCTCATACTACCTATCCAATTTTTAATGTGGTTTTTCAAAAAGCTCTTTTTTTAGTGATATTTGTTGTTTAATATATACTATTAGTACCTATCTATACTATAAACAACAAAAAAAAACAAACACAAAAATATTCAATAGAGTATAGAATGTATTAGGTATTCGTAAATAAAATCGCGGTCTTCGCATCGTAGTCGCGTTGTCGCTTTTCACTGGTCTGCACGAACTTTTAATGCTATATACTATTGGTAGATAGACGAAATTTATCTTTTTTATCTGATCACTTTTTTTAAATGATATAAACGACTGCGATCCCCGATGGTAAGCAGTGATGCAATCGTTGATGTTGAATCACACTAGTTTATTAAGAGTGTATTCAGGACAGGAAGATCACTGCAGGCATATTTTTCCAATACTTCAAAGTACGCAGTATAAGTGAAGAGGCGAAACACTTAGCTTACTTGCTTTAAACAGAAACTAACTAAGTGATAAATATACGATGGGTCTTTATTTAAAGATAAAAATTACGTCTAACGAGTGTATGTTTAGAAAAACAAAATGACTTTTTTACGATACAATAATATCCAAGCTACGTGATAATTTTTATTTTTATTCCTCCGTTACTACCAGAGCCCCATAACCTAGCAAAAGTGGTTGAAAACAAGAAAGTTTTATAACAACAAAAATAAATTTAATCATCTAACATAATTTATGTATACATTATTTAAATGTTAAAAAAATACAACCGACTTCAATGTAAAAAAAAAAACCCTAAAAAGAGCAAAATAACTTTAATTTCGGAAGTTATTTATCATAATTATTATTTAACACCGACTTCCGAAATTAAAGATATTTTGCACTTTTTAGTGTTTTTTTTACATTACATTTTACCCTTTTTAGCTACCGACCACTAAAAATTACCCCTCAGCCAAATTTAAATACATTATAGCCAAAGTGCATATCATAATTATTCTAATAATCCCAAACACGGTTAGATTACATTAATTTACCTGCCAGCTTCATCATCAGATCAGTTCGATAAATCCTCCTTTTCTTTCAGTCAGTCATCGACTACACGTATAATCAAAGCGATTTTACTTGTTACGACAGTTCTGCTGTGATCCTATGAGGAGTTCTGTTCCATATCTTCGAAGTTCATGATCAGATCATATCAATATTTCTATGGGACCAATTTGGAAACATAAACTTTCAATCAAAAAAATATTTTTCAAAATCGGTCCACAATTGACCGAGATATCAGTGAACATACATAAAAAAAACATTAGCCGAACATAGAACCTCCTTCTTTTTGAAGTCGGTTAAAATAGTTACGACGACAACAAAAGTTACTTTCTCATTCCAATTCCCAACACGATTCGTTTTTATTCAAATTACCATTCCTATCTCTCAGATTAACAACTTTACCTACGTTAAATAAGATCAAACCATCTTTTAATTATTCAGGATTTTCGGTGACCCAATTTTATCCACGTATATATACTTTAGTTCCCAAGATAAACTTTTAAGATTAAAGTTTTAATAGAGTTTTTTTTTATTGTGAAATAACCAAATATGAATGAACACAAATTACTTAAATATTGATGAACTAGTAGTTCACAAATCTAACTGCGTACTTTTGTATACGTATATATAAGCACAAAATAACTTTAGGCATCACATATGGCTTATCAAATCCTATTGATATGCCTCTATATTTGTTACAAATATTTTTCTTTCATTGCATCACACGAGCCTATGCTTCTCTCTCTGTCTCGCACCCTATCAAGTAATAAGAAAAAAAGAAAGCTTTTCGCAGCTAGTTCATAGACGTGTCTCCATATGTGGTCTCACTCTAACAGAACACTATGTGAACATCAGAGCGAAACAGGTATAGGGATCATAGAAAAGTCCTCTATCAATGTGTACATGTGTGTTCGTGGCGGGACTGGACTCGGGATACGGGCGTCCCACATACGGGATCGCTAGGCTAGACCTGTTGCTACGTTATAACAGCCTGGTACTTTCTAAGAACGTCTAATGCTCTGAGGAATCTAATACACACGAAGAATGACGACAAGAATGTCTAAACATGTTATGTATGACTAGTTTGTTAACTGTATAGATTTTAACCGAATAAAATGTCTCTAATTTGCTGTATTTAGGTACAATAATTTAATTTCTCATTGAATTTAGTTAGTCAACCGTGTTTCATACAATTAATTAATTAATTAGGAATAATGTATTTGTAAGTAGGTACCATAGGAAAATACCTTGCTAATAATGTCATAATTGAAAGACATAATTGTGCGTACATTGTTTAATAATTTATGTATGTGGCTCATAATTTCTAATTAGGTTTGTCATGGGTTTGTTTCTTTGGATTCTACTGTAATTCGATGTTAATTAGTTTGTTTGTTCTGTAACTTGTTTTTTGTTGAGAGACTACAACTCGTAAATATACGAATACAAGAAAGGAATTTTTTTAAGTGTTTTTTTTTTTTTGTTAGCCTGCAAAATCTCCATGATTGTGACAACTTTTTTAGTAAAACATCTTACTAATAGGTACCCTATAGTGAAAAGGTTTGATTGTATTTATTTGTGGGTGTGTGTGTGTGAGAGAGTGTTTGTTACTCTTTCACACTCAAACCACTGAATGGATCTGGATGA
Source organism: Mythimna pallens (assembly GCA_961205895.1). Lineage (NCBI taxonomy): Eukaryota > Metazoa > Arthropoda > Insecta > Lepidoptera > Noctuidae > Mythimna > Mythimna pallens. Next base: position 21,077,781 of record OY540828.1, on the reverse strand, counting down.
AACTTTACAGTAATATGGCTTATACATCAGAATAACATGTATGCTATAAATTATAATGGAGAGAAATACTAAAACTACGTGGGCCAAGCCAGTAAAATGAAACACATTTCCTATTTCATGCACTAAACTACAGTTTAAACTATCTTTTAAAGTTACTAAGAGCGCATAAACGTCAGAGCTGTAGGTTTTCATCAGGATGAAAACTTCAATCTCGTTTATGAGACGATAAAACAAAACGTAGTTTGACTGGCCATTAAAATGTTATAATGTAGAATAAAATAGAATAAACACTATTAAGTATACACCGAGATTGTAACAGATCTACAGAAATTTAAATATATGGGTACAATGGCGGTCTAAGCGCTTACGGCGATATCTACCAGATAACCTTAGATTTATAAGAACTTAACCTTTACCTTTATAAGAACTTAATAAATAAATAAACTAAGAAAAGGGAGTAGTATGTGGTGTACTGCTAGCAAATATTAATCAAACAAAACATTTAAATTTAAAATATAGGATACATAGATAAAATTTATAGCTTTACAAAAGATAATACATACGCTTACCAATATATATAGGTACATATACTGTGCATATAATTTTGCCTTAAATAATTAAATGGAAGCGGGAAAAGAAGAGAATAAAACATAAAATGTTAGTGATTTAAGAAATGTAATTAAATGTACTATTTTGTTATTAAAAAATGTTTAAGTATGAAGAGAATTTATTACATTTTGTTAAGCCTACACCTACAGTCCTTCTGTTTTTATACCTAGGCCAGGCAATAAGTTAAAATGGCTTTTTCCCATTATAATTTACTTTGTAGCAGCAAGGAGTTTAGAAGGTAGTGAATTAAGTGACATCGCTGTGCCTTGGAAAGCCTTTAAAGTCGTTGTTTCTGCGCCTGAGCTTTTCGTGGGCGTATCGGATTAACGCCTCATCGGACTAGGAGAGTAAAGGAGCAGAGAGTTCTCTTGTGTTGTACTATAATATTTATACATTAAACAAATACATATTCACTTCAAACTAAGTTATCTAATTGGTTGCAAAATTTAACAACCATCGCATAACTATTCCCCTATACCGTTACATGTCTATATGAAAGCTATCTTAATTGTACCTTACATCAAATTTTTTATCATGTCTAAGGAGGAACTGGCTCCTGAGATATAAGTATTTATTTTACTTAGTTTAGAAGTCAAATGTTCATTTTATTTCCACAGATCAGTGTTTGTACAACTATTATATCTGTGCATGTCATTTTATACTGTAACACACACAGTGTGTATTAAACGTACAAAATAAAGATTATTTTTATTATATTCTTTATTATTATTTCCAGCGTACTTGGTTAATCACCGTTGAGACTGGCGACAATTACCAAAATTTGGTCGGGACGATTATGTTACAGTCCCAATGTTAGGTAAAGTTCTCAAGGCACTCATTTCGAGGTTTCCAATCACGTCAATATTATAAAGGCCAAAGTTTGTATGTACTTTTATTACTTCTTTACGCTGAAACAACTGAACGAATTTTAATTAAAAAATGTCATAGACCATACCTTGGAATAGAATATACTTTTTATTTTTGGAATATGTTCCCTTGGTCTTCCACCAAGGGAATCTTGGGATTATTTTCGACATTCACGTGGACAAAGCCACTGGCTAGTGCGAAATAAAAGCGAATCAGTAAATTGACACTGGCTAATTAATTTAATTACCTATCTGCAACAGTGACAAGTATACAGGTGGTACAATTACAGAATTAATTAAACCTGCCATTTCAGTATCTACATCTGGCGATAATTCTATTGAAATTGTATCACTTTTAGACATTCTCCTACTCGATGATGATGATGACTCGAAGTCGGTGAATCGACTAATAGGTAATCAATATTAGGTACTATGGATTGTAGTTGTTTACTAAAAAAAAAATTTATTGATCGCTTTGACTATTATCAAAGGATTTCAATTACGGAATTATAATTCTTTGAATTCGGAAAAATATTAATCGGTCAAAAATATGTCTTGACTGAAAATGCCTGCAATGTGTTGGTAATCAACACATTGCAGGCATTGCAAATGCAAATGCAAAGCAGACATTGAAACTGTATTTCAATGTCTGCTTTTTTGCGGATAAAGTAAATAATAATTATTATTATAAAAATAAACAAATTTTTAGTTTTTCTATGCGCTGATTATACTGAGTAACTACATTACTTTTTTGAAAACTTATGTTTTCCAAAAAATAATATTACAACTAATCATAATCCTGGGCTCGTTTTTATACGCATTAGTATTTTATCTATAGAATGATTTTAGGATCGTTTCTTATAAAATAACCCTATATTTTAAATTCACCAAATTATTCTGGTTTATTACCGGATAAATCTACAAGTCCACGAATAGTAGCGTCAATCGTAAAAATAATATTAAGTTGATACAGAAGTATAATTCTATGTTTCTCCTGAAAACAAAGCAAAATGGTCCGTTCTTGACGTCATTCAAGATCAGAAGAAGTTAAATATTACGTCATCACCTTCAGATATAGCAACCCCGAGTATTTATAGACTACTAATTTATCAGGATTAGACTGTTAAGATGTATTGACAACAGCTACTATGTAATCACTCATATATTAGACAAATATAAAATAATTAATACCAGCCTGTAATCCCTTAAGCAGTACTAAGCGTTTTTTTATATATTATTTTCTCCTATTATTGTCTTAATTTCCTTCTAATACACGGTTAGAGTTAGGTAATAATCTAACTTCTCCCGCTCTAAGGTGGAGCAAGAAAGCGTGACAGGCTTTTGCTGGCTAAAACTATAGTTATTCTTTGCGTTCTAGGACCACGGCATTGCTTCGAAATTTGAACGGCCTTTAGATTTATTTATTTATTTAAAAATATAAGTTTACAGTACAGAACCAAAAATCTTAGACTAGAAACAAACTTATTAAATACTTATGTTAATACAATACAAAAAAAATTAAAAAGGATTTATAATTGACACATTTGGTACGGCTTGTAATGGGATATAATTATCCAGATCTATGTTCTGAGTGGTTGAAAAATAATGATGTATTAACAACTTACGTTTTTACAAGTTTTTTATTATATAACTTGAAATGTTTGTTTATTTATTTATTTATTTATTTATTTAAACTTCATGTACAGTAGTGGTACATAGGCGGACTTAATGCAACAAGGCATTCTCTACCAGTCAACCTTTGGGTTAAAAAGAAAATAATGTGGTAGGTTTGCACAATAAATAAATAACAGATATTTTAAAAAGAACAAATAAAATAAAAAATAAGTTATTTATAATAATAAAATACATATATATGCTAAAATTATAAACTAATAAATACTATGAAAAATATCAAATCATTATGAAAACTCAATAATAATTCTGACGAAGACCAAACTAAAGTTGAGAGGACTTCAAGTAGTAGTTCCGAATCTTACGCTTGAAGGAAAATTTACTTTCAGATTTTTTGATGTCAAGGGGAAGCACATTCCAGAGTTTTATGGTGGAAACAGCGTATGAATTGGACATAAAGCCAGTACGGTGAGAGGGAATATGAAGGAGCATGTTTTTGGATGCACGAAGGTTAAGATTATGAGAACTGCCCAACACTTTAAAATATTGTTTTAAGTAATCAGGAGCACAAGGATCGTTCATTATGGTGAAGAGCATGCAGAGGGATCTGAGGGATCTCCTGTGACGGATAGGCAGCCATTTAAGCTGAGAACGGAAGGAAGAAATGTGATCATATTTACGTAGGCCAAATATGAAGCGAATGCAGTTGTTGAGAAGTCGATCCAATTTGTTTAGAAGTTCCTGGGATAGATCAGAGTAACAAACATCAGCATAGTCAATTATAGGTAACACAAGCGACTGGACCAAAGTAGTTTTAGTGCTTGACGGGAGGAAATTTTTGAATCTATAGAGAGACCGCAGCGCGAAGGTGACTCTCTGGCTAACCTGAGCAATCTGCTCATTCCAGCTAAACCTATCGTCAATATATAAACCTAGGTCTTTAACGTAAGGCGAGAGAGGGATGACTGTATTGCCGAAAATAAGCGGCAGTAGTCGCCTAGAGTCCAAACTCCGTAAAAAGTAAGAACTGCCAATGAGGATAGCCTGGCATTTACTGACATTGACAGTAACCCCAAATCTGCTCGACCAGTCAGCAATAGCCAGGAGGTCAGCATTTAGAAGAGAGATGCAGTCATCAAGTTTGTCAATGTCAGTTTGCGCGTAGAGCTGTAGGTCATCAGCATACAGATGGAAAGAGCACTTGAGAATAGCTGTGATAGAGTTAATAAATAAGGAAAATAAGAGTGGAGAGAGTATACCGCCTTGTGGAACCCCGGTTTGCAGGTCGCACCAGTCAGAAAATTTCTGATCAGCACGTACCGCTTGCTGACGTCCACGAAGATATGATGAAAACCAATCCCGTGCCGACGAAGAAACCCCAATTTGAGACAAGATTGCCAGAAGGATGTCGTGATCAACGGTATTAAAAGCGTTGGAGAAATCTATTAAAACTAACACCGTTAAACTCGAGTTCTCCAGGCCATTCTTGACATCTTCTGTGACTTTAAGCAAGGCTGTGACTGTACTGTGGCCAGGTCGAAAACCTGATTGGAAAGGGGATAACAGTTTATTCCTAAACACAAAGGATGAAATCTGTTTAAGAGCAACTGCTTCCAGGATTTTGGATAGGAAAGGAAGAATGGAAATTGGTCTAAAGTGATTTGATAAAGTGGGAGTGGGAATTTTAGGAAGAGGGATAATGAAAGCCTTACGCCAGCAACTAGGAAACACCCCAGTTTGGAGGGAGGAATTGATTATGTGTGTGATAGTGGGAAGCAAACTTTTAATCAAGAGAGTTAGCATAGTTCTACTGACTCCATCACAGCCGACAGCCTTGGACTTAATTGCAGTGAAAATTTTGAGGATCTCCCAGTCGGTCACTGGGGAAAAAGAAAAGGAATCATGAGGTAAAATTGGCGTGGAAGTTATATCAAGAATTGTAGTATTTTTGACAGAAATGGCAAGCATAGCCGACGATGAGAAGTGTTGATTCAAGTCAATCAAAGATATATTAGAGGGTAAAATTTGAGAGGAGGACTTTGTTATACCAAGTGATTTGAGGAACTTCCAAATATCAGCCGGTGAAGAGTTGAGAACATTTTCGCAAATGTATCGGCGTTTTGAAGCTCTTACCATCTGGTTACAGCGGTTTCTAGCCAACTTGTACAGGTTCCACTTCTCTTCACTGCGATCTCTTCTATATCTACGAAAAGCCCTGTCACGCCGTCTCATCGCCATTCGAACTCCAGGGGTAATCCATGGAGCCGGGGGGCGCTTAACACGGACGGCCCTCAGCGGCGCATGCGCATCAATGAGCTTCAATAAAGTCCCATTAAAAATCTCCACTTTCTCATCCACAGTCGCTGCATTTTTGACATCGTCCCAACCAGCACCACTCGCATCACTGTTGAGCAAAATCTTGTAAATTAATTTTGAAATAGTTGCCTCTAAACTGATTGAGCTGAAATATTGCAAGCATGTCCAGTTTGGATGTCAATGATGATAATATATTCCACAATATTCCACAACTGTCACACAACGCCATCTAGTACCAAACTAGCACTTGTGCTGTGAGTACTAGATAACTGATAAAAATACTTAAAATATATTTCTAAATACATAAATATTATAGATAAATTCCACCCAGACAGACACAGAACAACTGATCTTGCTCATCACACAAATGCTTGTCCTGGATGAAAATCGTACGCACGACCTCCAGCATAGCAATCAGGGCCACAGACAAATAGACCAGCAGGCCAGCCATTCTAAATCTAATGGTGAACTCTGGAAGATATCCATCTTTTATGCATATATGGGTATCAATTTAAAAGCGTTTTGTTGAGACGAATAGGAAAAAAAACTACATCAACTTTTTAAAAGCTGGTTTTTAAAATTGTTTTTTTTTTAATATTTTCTAGTTTTACGCTCAAAATAACTTCAACCTAACATAGGTGGAGTGAGGAGGAGTGGCAGGCGGTCGCCTCCTTCTGCGAAGCAGTAATGCTAGCAAAGGAGGCGGCCGATCGCGTGAGGCAACAGCAACGGTCCTCACGCCCCAACCGCCGCCGGGATTCCGATCCCGATTTCCGGCCACCGTAGGCGCAGGCTTGCGGACGGCGAGCAATGGGTGGCTCGCCGTCCGACCGTCCGGTAACTGTCCGGACCGAGCCCAAGCCGTCGACGGCGCGTATTGTTCCACGCGCGCCTCAGGGTGACGTCAGCAAATCGTTGGGGCCCAGCAGGGTCGAAGCCTACTAGGGCCACGAGTAGTGTGAAAGCGAAGCCCGGGGCCCCGGGATGAAGGCAAAGAGGGAACAGGAGTGGGTTTTTAGTCAGTAAAAGTCTGACACTATCTCTCGCTCCACCCAAGAGCGAGATTTGTCATTAGATGATTTTCCCACCTTAAAAAAAAAAAAAAAAAAACCTAACATAGGTCGAGTGAAAAAAATTTGGCCTTGGTGAGGGTTCGACCTAGATAAATATTCATTCGGTTTAGGAATATATTTGTTTTTCTACATGTTATTCGGGTAATGAAACCGGGGAATTTTCCATTCAGGCTTCTTTTTGACAGTTAGATTTATTTAAATTGAATGTTCGGATTTAGCTTAGATTTATACTAAACTAATTGATTTTTGTTAATTGAATTACCTACGTCAGCAACTGGATTTTTTAGCTCTCCCTCGCTCTTTTGTTAGCAGTTGTATTTCGAGAAAGTTGCAGGATTGTTCGATTGAGTTACCATGGCCCTAAAACGCTCAGGGTAACTGAAGGAACGCAGGTGGTTATAGTCAGTAAAAGTTTGACGCTCTCTCCTACTCCCCCCAAACAAACATCCACCGCGGATGTTACTTGATGGTTTTCACCTGAAAAAAAGCTATACTATAAGAATAAATAAAACTGTGGTGAAAAGATTTTACCAAGAAAGATATCGCCTATAATTTAATCTTCATACAGCATAAAGGTACAAAAGCGGACTTAATATCTTAGAGCCGACGCTGCGTTAAGCGGTCGCCCGCGCGGTCCCATAAAGAAGTGCGGCTCGCCGCTCAGGAACCCGTCGAGGGGAGGCGCGCCCCACGCCCGTTTTGTTACGTAATAATACATTAAAGTTCTCCATCGACACGACTACATGCACACCGTTAAGTTGAACCAGTGACACTGTGCAGATAATTATCCGGTTTCCGTGACAGGGATCTTCGCACACGACACACGCGTGACGGGTGCCCGTCGCGGGCGCACGCTTAACGAAGGGTCGTTTTCACAGAGATAATATTACAGGTGCATAAAATATATATATATTTAGATAATATGGGTACAAAATAATAGTAAAAATAAACAAACGACCTATATCTTTAGTAAAATTAAACAAAAAAAGAAAAGAAAAAGAATATCTTTAATACGGTTTTTGAGACGATTCTGTTATTTGTGTGAATAATTCCGCAACTAAGGCTCACCTGTCGCCATTCATTCACGTTGTTGATGTTCTAATGTAGGTTTTCATAAAATTATTGTTATTTCACCTGTAAAATACAGACGATAAGCAATAATAATTATAATTCGAACCTTGCTATATTTAGAACTAATTAACATCTAAGTTCATTAAAGAATGGTAAACGGAGTTTTGATTAATTCCCTCAGCTACTTAAATATTCAAGCCTTACATAATTAAAGTTTATAACATTTTCCTAATGTTAAAGTGCTATTTTGATAGCAATTAATTACTACAGACCTATAACTTCTCAAGCCTTGGTTACCAAGTTCAATTATAATTCCATTCAATTATTTTCTATTCAATACTTGTTTCCATATTTCAGTAAAATTTACAAAAGTGTAGTACTATCTACTGTCTCATCATCATCATCATTTCAGCCGAAAGACGTCCACTGCTGGACATAGGACTCCCCCAAGTGTCGCCACAATGAACGGTCCTGTGCATCTCGCATCCATTGGACTCCCTCAATCGTTACCAAGTCATCGGTCCACCTTGTAGGAGGCCTTCCAACGCTACGTCTTCCGGTACGTGGTCGCCATTCCAGAACCTTTCGGCCCCAACGGCCATCCGTTCTGCGAGCAATGTGCCCTGCCCATTGCCACTTAAGTTTGGCGATTCTTCGTGCTATGTCGGTAACCTTGGTTATCCTGCGGATATCCTCATTGCTGATGCGATCACGCAAGGAAACTCTGAGCATAGCCCTTTCCATTGCCCTTTGGGTGACTTTAAGTCTTCTGATGAGGCCCGTTGTAAGCGACCATGTTTCGGAGCCATATGTCATCACTGACAACACGCACTGGTCATAGACTTTCGTCTTGAGACACTGTGGTATATTTGACGAGAAAATACCACGCAGCTTCCTGAACGCTGCCCAGCCGAGTCGGATTCGACGATTGACCTCTTTCTCGAAGTTAGACCTTCCCGTTTGTCCTAGGTAAAAGTAGTCGTCTAAAACTTCGAGTGTGGAGTCCCCAATCTTGATAGGAATAGGTGCTGTTTACCATGACTTTGGTTTTGTCCATGTTGATTTTAAGTCCCACTCTTTCAGAAGCTCTACTGAGGTCACCAAGCATTGAAGTGAGCTCCTCCGTAGTCACAGCCATGACTATAATGTCCTCGGCAAACCGAAGGTAAGCGATGTACTCGCCATTGACATTAATGCTTAGCCCTCTCCATGCCAAAACCTTGAAGACATCCTCTATTGCTGCCGTGAACAGTTTCGGAGAAATAACGTCTCCCTGCCTCACGCCCCGCTGCAAGAGTATAGGTATCGAGGTCTGGTCTTGTAGTCGGACTGACATGGTGGCGTTTTTGTACAAACACTTTAGCACTTCGATGTCTGCACTTCTTCTACTGTCTGCTATCTGCTAATATCAGGAGCAGGGTCCAAGTTTACTGTGGTTAGGGTTCTAGTTACAGGGTTCTCTTCATAATTGAGATAATCCTTATATTCTGTCATTAATAGTTTTGGCGTCGGGAGTCGCAGAGCGATTTCCGGCCGCCACAGGTGCGGGTTTGCGGACGACGATTAATAGATAGCTCACCGTCCGACCTTCCGACAGAGACGTAATGTTCCACGCGCGCCTCAAAAAAATGTTAGCAAGACTAAAGGCCCCTTCAGTTTTGCTGATATCTCTGGTAGTACCTCCTAGGGCTAGGGGAACGTTTGTAAGAGTAAGTAACTGCAGCCTTAGAACGAAAAGAGTAACTGAAGAACACAGGTGTGGTTTTAATCAGTAAAAGTTTGACACGCCCTCCTACTCCTCCTTAGAGTGAAAGAAGTCATTGGATGATTTTCAACCTCAAAATAAAAATATAGTATATTTACTACTGAAACTCAATGTGTAAGATAGAGCCCACACAAGCAACATTTGTCTTCCACAATTAATTTGTTTTTCAAGTGCGACAGAGACAACAATTTGTTTCTGGCCCCTTCCCTAAACCTTTCAAAAATAGTCTTGTAAAAGTATTTTATCTACAAAATTAACTTAAGCATTCTATTTTTTCGGTTCTTTGGAGTAAAAAATATACACAAATACAGACAAACTTTCGTTTTTATATTACTAGCGTAATACAAAATTCAATTAATCATTCATCCAACAAATTGAATTCACTCTCAATTTATCCATGCAGCCCTGAACAGAATATTAATTAAAAAGTTCTCGATTTAAAATTATTTATCCAGACAGTTCAAAAATAAACAAAGCTAGCATTCGTTCCTAGAATTCATTACTCTTCTCTGGACCTACGGTAACATCTATTTCGTCACATCGAAAGGTCATCGGGCTGACTGGCGAAACAAGGGACATTTCAGATTGCTTTATTATTAATTTCTATTACTATGCTAAATAAAATGATGTCATTAACATTCTTTCGTACAACTGACTATGCCATATATCGGCACAGTCAGCGCAATGATTCGAATGCCGCTAGGAACAAATATTTGTATGGCCTATTAATAATAACAAATCATTTATTATTAAGCGTCTTGGCCCATAGATACATATCCTACAGACTGATATATATATAGAGTAAATACAATTTATCGTTAATAAATAAGACTTTGGGCTATGTTAGTAGCATATTCACATTGCACTGAGTCGAAAACTCTCAAGGAAATTAAAATTCATAGGGTACTTCCCGTTGACCTAGAATCCTGAAATTTGGCATAAAGCAAGGTCTTACAGCACAGGCATAGGAATGAATCTGAAAACAATAAATTTGTTGTTACGTCACAAAAAAATCTGCGATGTGGAAAAATCTTCGAGACTCCATTCGGGAGTTGATTACATAGTTAAGTAAGTGTACGGTACCCTCAGTGCGCGAGTCCGACTCGCACTTGCCTAGTTTTTTCAATAAGTCCGTGGTATAACCACTTACACTCTAGATCAATTAAAAGGTACGAAACAAATCGGTCTGGACTAGATGAGGTTTAGGAGTAATTCAATGGCCTGAAAAATTTTCCGTTGTAGAGGTCGTGTGGGTGGCAAGGCTAAAACATTGAGGACAGTGACAACAGTGCCGTGTTTGAATATTTTTCCTGATCTTAAATCTCACTTACGGCCCGTTCACAACTTTTCACGTTCACACTAAGCGTGGGGCGTCGAGCGGTAAGATTAAAAGTATAAAAATGTTTGAAGCACGCCACAAGACGCCGCTCATTGCGAAAACGCTCCCGATGCCGCCCCGCTCGCCGCGCCGCGCGCCTCTAAAACCGAAGTCGTGATCAGATCGTAAATGATGATAAATATAATAGACATAATGTTTAATTTGTAAATAGGTTAATGTCTTTAATTTAAACTAAACGCGGCTGGTGTATTCTAATTGATTACCCTACGAAAAACATCGAAACCAATTCAGAGATCAAAATCTCTTTACACATAATTATGTAGATTAAAACAACGAAAGTTTTCATGTCTGTACATTTGTGTGGTATTATGTCACTTCTTCACGTTCAAATATTTGAACGGATTTGAACAAAATTAAATATTAGGAATTCAGCAACTCGGCATCGATGCTCAAAACTTTGGAGTTGCACCATTTCCGATGACCCGTTTGGCTCGTTTCTCAAATGACCAAACGCATCAATTATAATAATCTTATAATTGATGCGTTTGAGTCAGTAGAGACATAAACATGAAAAAAGCCGATGGTTCAAAACCCGATGTGTATTTTCGTAAAAACAGAAATTTAATGGGCATTATAGAAATATATGGGCTGATATAGATGCATGAAAACAGTATTGTTCGTTTGTATACAACGAAATCTATTTGTTTTTAATATTGTGTAGTACTTTAAACCTATTTTATTCAGAGTCATACAAATAGGTTTAAACTACTTACACAAGTTTTTTTAATTGATACTAACTAGTTCTTGACTGCGATCCCACCTAATGGTAAACAGTGATGCAATCGTTGATGGTGAGGCGCACTAGTTTATTTCACACCTTTTACTTTTTTAATATTTACATTTTTTGCACTTTTATTTACACTTTTATTAATCACATTTTAGTAGTAAAGAGATAGATATCGTAATGAGTCACCGTGACACTAGAATATTATTTTGTATTCCAGTACCATGGTCATGGGCTATTGAAAGAACAATGGATGGGGTTTAATCAGTAAAAGTCTGACACTTCTTCGCAGTCCATCCAGAAAGGGAGAAAAAATTTGAGATGATTTCCCACTCCAAGAAAAAAGTGGTTTTTTTTTTTAGGTGGGAAACTTTTTTTTTTTTGGAAGAAAAATGTGGTACCGTAATTAGAAAGAAAGAAAGAAAAACAGTTTATTGACGTAATCTTAAAACTAGCTAACACACATAATCAATAGGGAAGATATGCGTCACATCCGAGCAAAACGACCGAATGCTCTGCATAAAGCTGTGGCCTCACGCATAATGTGACAGCTCACAGCACTGTCGACATAAAGAATGTGCAAATAGATTTGGATAGACAAAGGAATTAAAAAATAAAGATAAATTATAAATTATTAAAAAATAGTGATCTATATCTATATTTAAATCTGACATAATATTAGTGTTTATTTTTATAATACGAGGGTGCAGTACGCACCGCTGGTGGACCGTTACCTTTTTGTACCCATTGCCGTGGAGACCATGGGAGCTTGGGGCACTGAGGCCAGGAAGCTCATTACTGAGATAGGGCACAAGCTCCGTGATAAAACGGGTGACTCCCGCTCCGGCTCGTTCTTGGTGCAAAGGTTAGCCGTTGCCATCCAACGTGGCAATGCAGCAAGCGTTTTGGGCACCTTTGCGCCGGGAACAGTTAGGGGCAGGTTATTTGACTAGCTTGACGTGTTGTGACTGTAATTATTATTATTTAATTATAAATTAAAAAAAAATAATATGGTGAAAAATACATTTATATAAAGTGGCAACACCACGACGCGCCCATAGCACAATTTTGTGCAACTCGATTTTATAGTCTGTGGCAATTTGCATAGACGCTAATACCGAACGTGACGACAAGATCTAAATATGGTTACGCTTTTCATTCCAAAATTCTAATTTAAAAACGAATAAAAAGCGTGTTTTGTCACGCGTGTGAAATAAATATTTAATCGGGCTCTCTATTGCTTCGGACGGTGCGGAATCCTTCGTGCGCGAGATCCACTCGCACTTAATATTTATTTAACTACTAGAAAATGAGTTACTACTGAATGTTATTACAAAGTTACGGGAAAACTCAGCTCTCTCTTCTCAACATTATTTCTAAACTTTGTTTTACATGCATATGCAATTTTTCCAGTAATAATATTGATATGGACCTAGTTCTTTAGTAAGTTATAGAAATATTCAGTCTGTGTATTTACTTGATTATTTTCTATTATCTCACGAAGTAAATCTCGAGCAAACCTAAGTTTTTATTTAGGTAGGCATCTAGTCTTACGTGAGGGCCAGCGACGTACAGTCGCCTCGTGTGGGAAGCAATTGGTCCAAAGATCGAAACCAGCAGCCCTCAATATCAGGCTTTTTTTTGAGGTGAGACATTATCAAATAATGACACCCTCTCTGGGTGGACCGAGAGAGCGTGTTTTTTTTTTGTGGGAAAATCATCTAATGACAAATCCCGTTTTTGGGCGGAGCGAGAGATAGTGTCAGACTTTTACTGACTAAAAACCTACTCCTGTTCCTTTTTTGACTTCGTACCAGGGCCCCGGGTTTCACTTTCACACTACCCGCAGATTTTTGCTAATTAAAACCCACCTGTGTTCTTTCAGATGTCCTATGCATTCCAGGGTCACAGTACCTCTTTCGAACGATCCCGTAGCCGTTTTCCCGAAGCATTCACTTACAGGCCACTATACGTGCTTCTTTATTTTTATAATAATAAATGTATAATAATAAAAAAAACTATGTACACTGTATAGGCACACTGAAAATATTTATTAAGCAAAATTAATTAAAAAAACATATTATTTTCTCTTGACTCCTCGGGCAGATTTTGGAACGCTTCGGTTTACTGCTTAGTGTTATCCTCAGAAACGAAATGCACTATAATGTTTATTCTGGGTAGCACTTGGTCCAACTTCGATACAAAGATTGGCAATGTCCTTTATGGTTTTCAGACTTGTTCCTTTACTTTTACTGTGAGACCTTGCTTCTTCTCATATTTCAGAATTTTTGGTCAACGGGAAAATTTTGATTCCAATGCAAGTGTACGGAGTAGAACTTTGATTAACTCAGAAGTTTAACTCAGAAGTTTGATTTTTTAACAGCTTAAAAGAGGAGCCGATTTGAATATATCATATTATTTCAGTTTAATACCTCCATGCGTTCCTGAGAAAAAAGGTATTTATTTATTTTATTTATTGGGGAAAACAAACAATAACACATAGGAAATTACAGAAAGAAGGCTTAGAAGTAGTTTTATACATGTGATATCAACAACGTTCTCCACATATAAAAACGTGAGACACTTGGTTTGACAAGAGCTGTAATTTTATTTTTTTGTGAGAATGCGAAAAGTTATATTGAATGCGTATTTACATACGAATAGACGGACAACAAATTGATCCTATTAGGGTTCCGTTTATGCTGACTGAGGTATGGAATCCTCAAACTCTCGTGCGTTGCGGGAGAAATCATTTAATGATTTCCCACATCAATAAAAAGGTACGGAACCCTAAAAAGCTGGAACTGAGATCAAACTCTCGGTAAAGTATCGAAAAAAAAATTACCAACGTGAGTACTTCTGAGGATGGATTACTATGTTTTGTGAGCACAAAACCAATAATGTAATAAATTGCAAAGAAGCATTTTAGCATTAGTCTTTTACAAATTCGTAAAATTGATATTCTGTTAATTTTATTTTTATCGAATAAGTTTAAGCTCTCAGAGTAGCAAACCAAAGTACCTAATCCTTTGTGATTCATAGAAACATTTATGTTCGAGTAGTCGAGTAGTAATCTGAAAATGAAAATGCTCTAAGTAGATATGCCCAAAGGAACATGCTTATTTATATACCAAATTATACTCTGAGAAAAAACTTCAAAAGAAACTTTTTATTAAATAAAACTAGGAATCTTAGATTCTGAACTATCTTCTAAAAGGTCTAAAACTTCAGGATTACCTTAACAACTAGACCACTTCACAATTGTCTAATAATAGATGTTATCGGTCTCTTATTTGTTTGCCAAGAGTCATGTCAAGCCTCCATTTAGATATCGTAGGCCTATTTGCGATGCGTTAATGCAGAAACATTACCATAGAATGGCCATAAGTTCCCAATTACGTTATGAGTTCAATGCAATCGCATAGCATTGTCGAGTCATGAGTCCCTGGTACACGCGGAGTTGTAGTGTACTTGACATTTAACAAGCTTTTGTAAATAGGAAATATTGTTTGTTTGCTTTGTAATCTATGCAGATTAGAGAGTTTTATTATTATGTTTTTATGTAGGAAATGATCCATTGAAGCGGGAGGGTGTGTCAGATTTTTACTGACTAAACCACACCACTATTTTTTTTTTTGCCTTGCTTTCCAGGACCCCGGGTTTCTCTTTCGGTAGTCAACCCAAGGCTCCAGTAGGCTTCGGCTGTTCTGGGCCCCTACGAGGTAGGTTGCCTGCGTGAATATTTAGTTGTTACGGACACGAAGTTAAAGTCGAGGCTAGATAAAAAGTAGCCCTTGTCTTTATTTGGAATTTAAGCTTAAAGTAAGCTTGAATCCACCTTGTTCCATTTCATCACAATTGCTTCAGTAGTTTAAGCGTGAAAGTGTAACAGATGAACAAAGTTACTCTCGCATTTATTATAAAATGCCTTTAGTATTTTCCAAAGACCAAGGCACCTTAAGCACATATTTTGACTTTGATGTCAGAAAAAAGATTCTAATTAGAGAGTATGAATCCAGTTAATCCTAGATTAAGGTATTTGTATGCATATGAAGTCCCCAGATTAATGCAAGGTTACATTAAACAGAATTATAATACAGAATATATATTTACTAAAGACGTGAGAGCAATTCACAAAAAATCTTGGTAATAAAATGAAAAACTTTTTAGAGACATTTTACAAAATTATTTTTTTACCATATATAATAGGTATATGTTTCTTTATTTTTTTACCTCCACATAGTTAGTAGTTAGTTCTGTTGGACATAGGCCTCCCCCAAGTGTCGCAATAATGACCGGTCCTGTGCGTCTCGACCGCATTGGTCTCCCGCGACCCTCACCAGGTCATCGGTTTACCTTGTCGGAGGCCTTCCAACGCTACGTCTTCTGGTATGTGGTCGCCACTCTAGAACCTTTCGTCCCCATCAACCATCTGTTCTGCGAGCAATGTGCCCTGCCCACTGCCACTTAAGTTTGACGATTCTTCAGGCTATGTCGGTAACCTTGGTTCTCCTGCAGATATCTTCATTTCTGATGTGATCACGCAAGGAAACTCCGAGCAAAACCCTTTCCATTGCCCTTTGAGTGACTTTAAGCCTTCTGATGAGGTGCATTGGAAGCGACCACGTTTTGGAGCCATATGTCATCACTGGCAACACGCACTGACTTTCGTCTTGGGACCTGTGGTATATTGGACGAAAAGACACTGCGCAGCTTCCCGAACGCTGCCCAGCCGACTCGGATTCGACGATTGACCTCTTTATCGAAGTTAGACCTTCCCAACTGGACCGTCTGTCCCAGGTAAGCGTAGTCGTCCACGACTTCAAGTGTAGAGTCTCCGAACTTGATAGGAGTGGGTGCTACATAGATGTTTACCATGACTTTGGACTAATAATAATGAGGAGGTAAAATTATATACATGTCTGTAAACAGAACTCTGGACGCACTGATTCGATACCGAAATAATTCGAATGATTTGTAAAAAGGGAAAGTGACATCGGCTTAATTATACCTCAGAAATTTCACGGTTCGTGTGATGTATAACCATATAGTATCGAAATCACTAGATCAAAATGAGTATCTTGTAGTACACTTTCAAGAAAGCTACAAAATCTTTATGCAGATAACAACAACCTTAACTGAGTTTTAATAGCATCTATTAGAAATAAAAATTCTGAGGCGTGGTTAGCAATAAAATATGACCCATATTTCCACTTATGTTAGAAGGGAAGTGGTAACAGTCAATAAAAAATCTGGGTTTACACTTGGAACGCCCCAGGACTGACCTGGGGGTTCAGTCCTGGGGCTTTCCAAGTGTAAACCCAGATTTTTGGCGGACCGCACTTAGTTACCATCAAGATTTACTACATAGTTACTTACAGTAATATAAAACAATATTATACGAGTATATTAGAAGGAACTGGGTTGTGGAAGTCTAGGCATTTGCTTCATGTAAAATACAGGTATTCAGCCGCATCCGTTTAAATTGGAAGCCGACTCTAAGCTAGGTGGGAAAAGCTTAGCTGAGAACTAAAACAAATTACAACAATTCCGATCCCGATTTCCGGCCACCGTAGGTGCGGGCTTGCGGACGGCGAACAATGGGTTGCTCGCCGTCCGATCATCCGGTAACCGTCCGGACCGAGTCCAAGTCCTCGACGGCGCGTAATGTTCCACGCGCGCCTCAAGGAGACGTCAGCAACCGTAAGGGCCCAGCAGGATCGAAGCCTACTGGGGCCAAGGGTCTGATTCTAAAAGGAAGCCTCGGCCCTGGTACGAAAGGCAACGAAGGAACAGGGATGGGTTTTTAGTCAGTAAAAGTCTGACACTATCTCCCGCCCCGCCCAAGAGCGGGGGATGTCATAAGATGATTTTCCCACCGAACCACCGAAAAAAAAATCTGTTCCGTGGGTACTTCCATTAAAATTGAGGAGCATGATTAATAAATAATAATAATAAATTATAACGTGGTTTTCATCTGATAAAACATTTTAATTTGAAGTTGTGTACCTACATCCGAGTGAGCCATCCTGTCAATGACTCAGTTAACGTAGTTATAAATAACTAGATTTTGCCCGCGGCTTTGCCCGCGTACACAAAATATAGCGTATGTCACTCAGAAATAAAGCAGCTTTCTATCGGTGAAAAAATTTTAGCAATCGGTTTTGTACTTCCGGAGATTACCTCCTACAAGCGGACCACCCAGAGGACACGGTGGAGCATACGGTGGAGGTGTGCCCCGCTTGGGCGGAGCACCGCCGTGTCCACGTGGAGGCAATTGGTGGCAGCGACCTTTCGCGTCGGGCCCTGGTTCAGGCTATGGTCCGGAGCGAAGAGGAATGGCAGGCAGTCGCCTCCTTCTGCGAAGCAGTAATGCTAGCGAAGGAGGAGGCTGCACGCGTGAGGGAACGAAGGCACTCAAGCACTGGGTAGCACGCCGTCCGGCTGTTCGGTAAATAACCGGACCGAGCCCAGTCGTCGACATCGCGTAGTGATCCTCGCGCTCCTCAAAGAGATGTCAGCAAACCGTAGGGGCCCAACAGGGCCGATGCCCACTAGCTAGGACCGCGGAGAATTTCTGAAAGGGAAACCCGTAGTTCTAGAACGCAAAGGGTAATTGAAGGATAGGTTTTAGTCAGTAAAAGTCTGTCTGTAGTCTTAAAAAAAAAAAAACCTCCTACAAACAAAAATCAAACTTTACCTCTTTATAATATTAGTGTAGACAATAAACATTTATTTCATACATACAATGCCATGCCAGCCCCAACAGTACTCCTAGTGCATTGTTATATTGGACACGCAGGCAACACAACTGAAACAGGCATCAAAAAGTTTTTTCGCAAATGTATACAACATTATTTTCAGTTTCAGCTTTAAGCGAAACCTGAATATACTTTGTTCAAAATCAGTAACTGAATCGGTTCCAATAATTTTTACACCATGTTATATTTTTTCCCAAAATTATTTAAAAAAAGGTCACTAGTTGGACACAACCGACACTAAGTACAATACAGGTCACGGCAGATTTTAGCGGGCATTAAGCACTAGCGTCCAGCTGGGTGCAGGACTAAAACAATCCCTCAGATCAGATGGCCCGGTAACCATTTATTTGTGCGGACAACCAGGTAAATTAACAAAACAACTTCATTTTTCACATAAAAATCCTGGACACGTGTTTCGCATATACTAAAACTATTGTAATAAATGAAATTGTGCCTTCTTATTTTTTGGAAGACATATGTCCACTGAGATGTATGAATTGTTGTCTAGACTATTCATCTTATGCTTGACTTAATTGATAGATAACAAGCCAAACTTCGATAATATATCTTCAAGAGATAAACCGGTATTAAGTAAGAAGTATTCGCATCGGATATTAGTGTTTGATAGCTGATCTACGAATAGGGGCAGGAATATTTTGCTGATAATATAATCTTACATCTTTGTATATGATGCAGTCAAAACTCTTATCCAGTCAAAAGTACTATTGACTAGCAAAATCAGTCAAAAGTACTTTTGACCGTATGCTTTAGTCAATAATACTTTTGACTAAAATAACAGTTAAAAGTACTTTTGCCCAATGGAAGCTGGTTAAAAGTACTTTGACTAAGTGATTCCGTCAAAAGTGGTTTTGACTGGTCGTATCAGTCAAAACTCATAAAAAGTTAAGGAAAAAGTTAAACAAAAATTAGTGACTACGAAAAGAAAGAACGCTTTTTGCAAAGAATTTTAGCGATAGAAGATATGAAAGATAGTCATTACAAAAGAAAAATTTAAAAAGTTCGCAATGGATTTTTTTTGGGCGGGAAAATCATCTTATGACAAATCGCGCTCTTGGGCAGAGCGCGAGACAGTGTCAGACTTTTTCTGACTAAAAACCAACTCGTGTTTCTTCTTCGCCTTCGTTCCAGGGCCCCGGGTTTCACTTTCACACTACCTGTGGCCCAGCAGGGCCCAGTCGGGGTCCAAATTTTTCGTAATAAACGTCTTCACATTTAATAAATATCTTTTTTATTGACATCTGACGACTTAATAGTGCTTCTGACTGATGCTTTATTGCAGTTAAAACTACTTTTGACGAAGAGCGTCAGTCAAAAGTACTTTTTTTAATCGCAAATTTGCAATCAAAAGTACTAATAACCATAACATTTCAGTCAAAACCACTTTTGACCGACCTGTTCAGTCAAAAGTACTTTTGACTGATTTTGCTAGTCAATAGTACTTTTGATTGGTTAAGAGTTTTGACTGCAACAATAACCACGACCACTCTGGCAAGAGTGTACAGACTGAGAAGAAGAAGAATGGTTTGAAAATATAATCAAACCCGGTAGGTAGGTGGCCCTGCAATCCGGTTTCAATTGTTATTTTTTTGTTAAAAGTCAGCTTTCGGACAAGACAACGTCTCTAGGGACTGCTAGTATCTACTTATAAAAAAAAGAATCTCTAATTTCTTTGGTCACGTCATCACGCATGAACGGATGAACCGATTTCGCTAATCCTTTTTTTGTTATTGTCAGACGAACCGGGCAAGTGCGTGTCGGTCTCACGCACTGTTCCGTTTGACTAACCCATGAAAACAGTTCAATTCCCGTATTGAGTTACGAAGATTTATCCAAATCGCAATAAACACTGCTGGACATAGGCCTCCCCCAAGTGTCACCACATTGAACGGTCCTGTGCGTCTCGCATCCATCGGACTCCCGCAACCGTTACCAAGTCATCGGTCCACCTTGTAGGAGGCCTTCCAACGCTACGTCTTCCGGTACGTGGTCGCCACTCTAGAACCTTTTGGCCCCATCGACCATCCGTTCTACGAGCAATGTATTCTGCCTACTGCCAATTTAGTTTGGTGATTCTTCGGGCTATAAAATGTATCTGTTGTAAAACTGATAGAGCTCCTTCTAGAACTATGAACACAAGCAGTCTATCACAATTCGCAACACAATACTATTCATATGCATAGACAGACATTCTTTCTATTATAAACAAATTACTTGCCGTTAAGTAATGCTTATACGCCGACATTCTTCTGAACTGAGCATATATACTTGTACATTTTTACAACGGTATAAAACTATTAAAACAATGGCTGGTCGCAGTTGTTACGGCATTAGTTTTAAGCTTACCACTACTCCAAACGAGAATTTTAGTTTACTATATTTTTGTCCGATGAGGGAATTAACGTAGACGAGGAAATTGTTCATGAAATTATCAAGCATGTACGTAATGTTATCATGATATTACCAATAAAATAATTTGCTAAGTTTTATCAAATGAAAAGTGTGGTAGAAGAAATGCCTCCCCCATAACCTTTTAATCTTCCCGGTGTAAGAGACCTCCGATCAGTAAGCGCCTAAGTCGTAAAATTTCCCTCATTAGGCTCAAAATGTTTTCAAACTCAGAGTTTTTTCTTTTGTCTTTCTTTCCAGTAAAGCTATTTATATCTATTCGAATCTAATTAGGAGCTGGAGCCTGTTGCCAAATTACATATAAAAAAGTAATACTAATTAAACGAAGAAAACTGGCAAGGTCTAATGATGTAGATTAATTGGGTTTTAATCCGAAATCCTAAACTTAGAGAGAAGATTATTATTACTAGTTTTTTTTTTTATTTCTTTATTGTCACTCCAACAACATTACATACGAGATTATTAAGGAAAAGAATTTTAAAATCTGGTATGCATGCCTCTTATAGGTATGCACAGGTTACACCAGATACGACATTAATTATTATCGTTTAAGCTAAAAAGAAAATAATCACAAAATTAAACATACAAAATGGAAAAACAAAACACGTACACACGATTGTAAAAATAAAAATTAAGACTAAAATAAATAAATCATTAAAAAAAGGATAGAGTATCTAACATTGAAATAAGTTATTATTATATAATCATTTAGTTAGTATCTAAGTTGATATTATATACTTATTAATATCAACTTAGATACTGAAGACTTACGACCTTGATATCTATTAACTTTTACCAATGGATTTGCCCGTCCGAAAGTAGAAAATTACCTATGTCACACAATGATAAAGTAACCCAAGATGCGAGTGAAACTGCGGAGGACAGCCAGTTCCCAAATAATTGTTTAGGTGACCTAGTTCCCGATAAGATCAACATGCAATTTCCAGAGCGAAAACTATTGCAAAATGAATGTGCAAAATTGGTAAACGAGCGTAAACTGTTAACTGCTGCAATTGGCTGTGGATAATTTATTCAAAGAACAACAAAAATGTGTGCACTATTAACCACCGAAATGATATACTTGGTTTAGTAGACACGAGAGTTATAAAATGCTCATTTATTTTGATATTGATATGAGATGGATAAAATGCTCATTAATTTTGACATTGGCATGAAATGGACCAAACGCTCATTTTCTTTAGTATTGACATGAGAAGGACAAAGTGCTTGTTCATTTTGGCATTGACGTGAAAGGAACAATATTTTTTTTTCATTTTGGCGTTGACGTGAGAGGGACAAAATACTTATAATTATGTTAGTATTGACATGATAGAGACAAAATGCTTAGGTATTAATTTTGACATTGACACGATAGGGACAAAATGCTCATTCATTTTGGCATTGACACGATAGGGACAAAATGGTCATTCATTTTGACATTGATATGAAAGAGACAAAGTGCTCATTCATTTCGCTTCGGCATTGATATCAGACCTAGAGGTCTGGTGACATGGGTCATGTAATGGATGATTATCCATCTAAGGACCAACTTCGTCAAGATGAACCCGTGAAGATGTCATAACTTAGCCACAAATTCCTTTGAAGTGCAATATGTTCAATTCCATAATGAAGTTCGGTCACACAAAACAATGAAAGATGCAATGTCACTCTGTCTACTGCCCCCATTTATTTTCTTCAAAGGCATTAATAAACTTATTCAGTCGTCATCAAGCCATTATGTTCATTCTTGGAGCGATAGAAAATAGAATACTGAACCAATGTCTACCGTTCAAACGTGTTCAGAATCTTAACTTAAATCTTAAACTTTTGCTCGTTTTTTAGTCTTATTGGTGAAATACTCAAAGACCTTAGTACTACGTATAATTCAATGAGAAGTAAATACTGTTTTTTTACAAACATTGCTAGGAAGCATTGATTAGGGAAGATTGAAAATGCTTACGATTAGGATACATTTGATTAAACTTTTTAAACGGATTGCAAAAAAAAAAACGCTTGATGTCTGAGAGATTTTGTTTAAAAATAAATATTATTAGGTAATTCAAGAATGCGAACAATAAAGGAAGGAAAAACCCAGTAATTACTAGGAACGAACTGTATTATTAAAAATAACCAGAATAAACGTATCAATGTTGCAACCCCGAATCAGCCAGAGATACATAATATATCTGTACATACATAACATTAAAACCAGCGCAATCAACTTAACCTTAGCCCAAAAAATATATACCACGATAACAATATCACACAACAGTTTTTCTTCATAGTTTTCAGAACCTATCCTCTAATACACAATATTCATAGGAATCTTTGATCGAATCCCTTTACATGACGAGAGACCAAACTATAGCCATGAATAAGTACAAGGATATCATTGATAGTCCAGCTCCATCATGGCCTCTTACAATTTTTGCTTCACTGAATTGTAAAAGCTAAGATCTCAATAAAAGTAACTGAATTACTAAAACAAACTCTTTAGGGTGAAACCCCTTATCGGTAAGGGTTGGTTATAACAATCTGCGTTTGTTAAAATTATTATGCCAACTTGCAGACCTTGCCATATCCAAAAAGTACTTTGACATGATAAGAGTTAGATCTTTCTCGTGTCACTTGCTTCTACAAGATAATATTAAATGATTTGGAAGTACGTATGTACATTCGATTTTAATCATGAGATAGATATATCTTCAAAACCTTAAACTAAGTCTTCGATACTTAAATTAAGCGACGACACCCCTAGAGCTTCTAGTTTTACAACAGGCTTTTAAATAATAGTACCAAAAATATAAATGTAAAGATAGAACCGAAGTTCAATATTATGATATGGTGTAGTTGTCGACTTAACTGACAAAAGAATTGAGATCTCAATGGGTGCCAAGTTCTGTAGATCATCCTGAAATTTATTTATAAGAACTTATAACCTCATTTTGATTTATGAAGGGGTAAAGTCGAGCCTGTAAATATAGACACGGGTGCTACTCACTAGTTCTCTCTTGGCTTGAACTTTCTTTGACAGGCTCTCGTGTGTCTAGATAAACGTAGGTAACATTGTCGAATTATCACATGTAAAATTGTCAATCAACTTTTTTCATTTCACTCTCTTTTTCTTTCTCTTTTTCTGTCTATAAAAATTGAGATCAACTTACCGATAGCAAGACATCCTGCGAGGAACACCCAGGCTCGTGTGACCAACATAGTTGTCTATTCACTGTACCCTTTTAGAGCCAGCAGTTTACGTCGCTTCATTGGTGACCGTGTTACACTGTACCGCATCACTTTACACACATATATTTTAAACACTGTCGTTCACAACACTATTTTGATGATATTGTTGAGATCTGTAACAAAGAAATGGGTGTTATTAATACATTGTTCTCAGAGATAATAAAATAGGGTAACATCTTAGGGTCATCATCATCATTTCAATTAAAAGACATCTTCTGCTGGACTTAAGCCTGCCCCAAGACTCGCCACAATGACTCCATCCATCAGGTCTTCGCGACCCATACACCAGGTCATCGCCGGTCCACCTTGTGGGAGGTTTGCCAACTCTTCCGGTGGTGGGTTAGGTGGCATTTCAAAGAATTGAAAAAAAACTGGGCTAGTGCGAGTCGGACTCGCACTGAGGGTTCCGTACAAGCTTACCTATATAAATAGTACAATTCCCGAATAGAGTCTCGAAGCTTTTTCCGAATGGCAAAAAAAGTTTTTTTTTTTGTGACGTAACAACAAATTTTCTGTTTTCAGATTTATTTCTATAATATGTATGCTGTTAGACCTTGTTTTATGCCAAATTTCGGGATTATGGATCAACGGGAAGTAGCCTATGAATTTTTATGCCCTTGAGAGTGTCGAAATATACATTTTTGCGACATAAACGGTCGTATCTTTTTTTCCGTTAACTTAGAAGTTTATTTTTTTTACAGGTTCAAGAGATTGTAGACCGGAGTATAAGGTTTTAATTTCAGCTGGACACTTCGACGCTTTTTCGAGATAAAGGGTCTTGACAAACAAACAGACAGTCAGACAGACGGACAACTAAGTGATCCTATAATAGTTCCATTTGTTTTTTTTGAGGTCCGGAAGCCTAAAAAGCGTACAAATAGGAGAAAATTATTTGTAAGAACATCTACTCCGATTTAGCACCAATTTGTGAACAATTAAACGCGTTTAGATAAATCAAATTATTGTTTCGACATGATAAAATTAATTCACATGCCATTGTTAATCAGATTTCGAAGAACTATGGTTGCGAAAAAAATGTGTGTAGGTGTGTATGTCTGTATAATACGTGGTTATGACGTTTGCTAGTGGAATGGACTCTTGTGTCTTAAATATTTCATGGCAGTTTAAAACCTGTAGGCTAAGATAGACTTCTGAAGTTGGTGTTTTTATTGTGAGTAAAAACAAACCACTATTTGCAGTATGGTAGAAAAACAATACTACTTTGAAACATTCATGCGTATCATCGTTTTTTTCTTCCATTCTATCTTGTCAACCGTCACGCCATCACTAACTCCCTTTTCTTTCATATCACTCCTCACAAAATCCATCCATCTTTTATATGGCCTCTCTCTTCCTCTCCATTCATTTACATGCATACTTATAACTCTTTTAGTAACATGCGTTTCATCCCTCCTCTTCACTTAACCATACCACGACTAAATTAGATTCCCTTTCAACTTTTCAGACACTGGCGCCACTCTCAAACTTCCTCTAATATACTCGTTTCTCACTTTATTCATTACCGTCACACCACACATCAATCTCAACATTCTCATCTCCACTACATGCAATCGAAATATCCATGCTAATGACTAATATTCTTAAAGAGACGATACAATTCGAATTCCGAGGACTCAATTTCAATGTTATCGTCTTGACAAATGACATATAAATTCCACCTCCCGCCTGTTCGCAGAAAACAGTTAGATTTACATACAATACATACTAATTGCTTAGTTATAAATACTCTATATACCTACATGAACCTTGATCTATCAATGTGACTCACAAGTAGGATTTTACTGAGTGCTAAATGAATGAGGCTTTAGTCATTGACCTGGAAAAAGTACATGGACTATACTTGGGTCCATATTTAACGATCTGCGACATGGTTATAAGTGGCATATTAACTTGATTCTCATTTGTTCCTAATGATGCCATACTTTTTGAAACCATTTTATACCTTTCAGTACTAAATATTTTTAAATATTTTACATATTTAAATTTGAGAAAAACATTATTTTTGATACTTTTTGAGAATAAGAAATATTTGTGGTCCATGTAAATCTTGTTTGAGATAGATGACCCACTAAGAAGCAGGCGCATAGGTTCTGCACATTGCATTGAAAATATGCGGAACTGTTAAATTACTGGTAGTTGGACAGATCACGATTTTCACGATTATCAAATAAAACACCATGCAATTCATCCCAAAAACAAGAGTCATTACAATCAAAGCACATACTCCCGGAGTATCTAACCAGGTGTTACGTCCTTTGTCTTTTTTGTATTGTATTTTTTGTAGTAATTGTCAACTTTTAAGACAGTGTCAACAAAACAAAACTATTCATTATTTTATATTATTTAGTAACAAAATATGTACCATGGTTGCTAGAATCACAAAAATTTCCAGAGTTGGCTTACATTTGCAGAAAGCTTCGTAAACAAAACCGACGGACGCTGGACGGTTCCAAAGTTTAACTACTCTAATGACATTAACTTACTTTGCTAGCTTTTTAATATATTTAAAAGCTGCAGTAGTACTGCAGGGTAAAAAGAAGTGGCACAAACTATACAAAGCAAGACTTTTAACAACGTGCTTGCCGTAAAAGAAAGATATTTTTTAAAGTAAATTCTCTTTCCAGACAGTTGATGATAAAGAAAGTGTGAATTTACGATTGCTAGAAATAAAAGACGATACAAAAAAAACCGGTACAAATTATTAGAGCCATAAACAAAATACTTGAAACTATAGTTAATAAGACATATAACAAAAACCAAGTACTTAACTAAGCATACAATAAAAATGTAAGGCCACTCAACCAACTACAAACCCACTGTTCTACAAAACAGTCAATTACTAAATAACTTTTAAATTTAATAACAAAATTGATTTATAGAGCTTTCTATAACAATAATGGTCGATACTTGAACTGGTATTCGTTCTATTATTTGACCAAAGTGTGGGCTGTGAAAGTGAATGACCAGTATTCTAACAAATAATTTTTGGTTGAACTGTATTAAGATATTAATGATGATACTTAAATTGGTTTTGTGTGTATCATCATTGCTTATTGAATTGTTATTAGTTAAGCTTCTTAGTATAGTTATTGAAAATTTTATAGAGTTTCAATAATACATTGTAGGTAATATGATTTTTGATAGCTTCAGTTTTATTACTTTCAATGGTTTATTGTTTTAGATTTTAATCATTCTACCCTTTATCTAGAATGATTAAAATCTAAAACAATGGGCTCACAATGGGCCTCATCAGAAGGCTCGAAGTCATCCAAAGGGCAATGGAAAGGGCCATGCTCGGAGTTTCCTTGCGTGATCGAATCAGAAATGAAGATATCCGCAGGAGAACCAAGGTTGCCGACATAGCACGAAGAATCACCAAACTAAAGTGGCAATGGGCAGGGCACATTGCTTGCAGAATGGATGGCTGTTGGGGCCGAAAGGTTCTGGAGTGGCGACCGCGTACCGGAAGGCGCAGTGTTGGAAGGCCCCCTACAAGGTGGACCGATGACCTGGTGAAGGTTGCGGGAATCCGATGGATGCGAGACGCACAGGATCGTTCGTTGTGGCGACATTTGGGGGAGGCCTATGTCCAGCAGTGGACGTCTATCGGCTGAAATGATGATGATGATGATGATTCTTTACCTTTCTCTGTTTGTTTTAAAAAATTTCAAGCACAAATAATAAATCTCAGTCACTAATTTGTATGCTTCACTTAATACAAGTAATTTTCAATTTTAATTAAATTCTAAGTCATTTATTTTCTCTTCACAATAGGTATTCTTAATAATTAACAATGTTTGCGTCTTAAAAACTATATTTTATCATTATACGAGTCTGATAAATGAAGTGGGTTTTTGGAAAAATACCAGCGCTACTGGTCACCAAGCCACAGCAAAAAAGTAGTGTAATATTATTAGATGACCATGAGTTATAGCAACATTATTTATGGTAAAAGAAAAGTAGACCATCATTAGGGGAAAATAAAAATAAACAAATAGTATTAAATTAAAAAAAGAACAAATAAAAATAAACAAAAATTGAAGAAGTGTTGGCTGATGTGTAATTATTTCTTTAAGTGTTTGGTCATCCCGAAATTACGTCAACACTTGTAATTTATTGTGCAAAGAAGCCGGATACTGTTTGATGAGGAAATTCCCATCGGCCATTAGTCTGAGAAAAGAATCCGGACCTAGTGATCTAAATGATTTGTAACATCTCTTATTGGCAAAAACATTCACGATAATTTATACTATTATAAAAGTAAAAGTAAGACTATCTGTGTATTTTTAGGTACCAAACAGACAAGTTACTTTATGCCTTATTGGTTGAAAGTATTTCGATAAAATTGGCACACGAGTAGATATGATGATGTGTTATAAAATTTTTATCCCAAGAGTATATTCTTATAAAATAATTTTCGATTTCAATGTATTTATATATTAAATAATTTGTGCACAAAAAAGTATGCGGACTCAACGCCTTAGGCATTTTCTACCTGTCAACATTTGAGTTATGCAGAAAAAAATAGTGTGTGGAGCAATAAAAGAGAAAACCTCCACAGAAAAAATATATACAAATGAACCATAAACACGATATAATTACATAAAATATACTTAAATGAATAAACTAAGTACACACAGGACATTTACGAAGGCAAAGTCGCTATCATAAACTAATATTAAATAAATTCACGGTATCTCTGGTAGGTTTAGGGTAAAATAAAAAATGTAATTTTCTAAGAAATAAAGATACAAATGTCAGGTTTAGCTATTTTTATTGACGTCATTAGCCATCTTCATTATCCTTATATCCGAGAAGTTGTTTCAATATAAATTCAATTCATCTTACATTATCCAATTAATGTAAGAACATCTGTTCTCCCACAAAGTTGATACGAATAATAACAATGTACGTTTTGTGTAGTTTATTTATATCAATTACCAGACAAATGAAAAGGATTTCAAACACCAAATATGAGAAGAGTAAAATATATATAATAGTTTTTCTTGTAGATTAAATTAAAAGGCACAAGAGCATACACTAGTAGTTAGTAGCGCGTTGGCATCTTTTCTATAGCGCTCACAAATGCGACTAATGTGCGTTAGTAGCGATGCTGTCGCGCACGTACGAAACGCGCAACAGCATCGCTACAAAAAGTCGCTGTTGGCGTGGGGCCTTACAGTTGAGTATGATTTACTGGATTAGATTCTTAATTCTCCCAAAATTTTACTAGATTATTCCATCTTGACTTTTTACTAGGAAGCAACCTGGAACTTTGCTCAGTTTATGGTAATTAGCGCAACTCTCTTTTACATGGGACCTAAAAATAACTGGCAAAATGTATTTGTAGGTACTATAAATAACCCTGTCAGTGTTGCAGTTTGAAAGAGTTACCGCGGCCTTAGAACTCAAAGTGTAACGAAAGGTAGATTTCAGTCAGCGAAAGTCTGACACTTGCACTTGCTTTAGCCAAAGCGGGAGAAACCATTTGACGATATCCCACCAAAAAAATAAAAAATACTACAAGACGTCCCCTTGTACTTAAACTTTCCAGAAATACAGTCAACGTTATACAATATTTGTACAAAAGCTGCTAGCATTTTTTTTACATTATTTTGTTTGTAGCAATATCGAGTTCAACCTCAACTAAATATTTTTCACACTATTCCACAAAGAAGTGCTTACACAATACCATTATATTCTCTCCAATAACAATACACGTTCAATTTGCCACAAACTAGTGGTGATGTCACAGATTGTGTTGACTGAGCTCTCTGACTAGACGCGTGTAAACACGACGGTTTACAGAGTTACGATGTATCATACTTGATACTGATCGATGTACAGTTGAACAAGTGGTTTGGTAAATAGGTACCTAACTTGTAACTTTTGAACATAACACTGACTTATATTTATATAGTATCAAGTATGGGCATGACGAATACTTTTGCCTATACACTAAAAAGTTTGTATGACTTTACTTGTGCGGAAGAACATTATGATGGTCAGAGATAAGAGATAAATGTTCAACGGTTAGTAGATCTTTAATGATAATAATTACAGCTGTAGTGTTGTTAACGAAGATAATATTTTGCAATTCATTGACGTCGATATTAATTGTATAAATGTACGAGCCATGTTTTTGCGTGTCGATAATAATGCATTATTATGCTTCCGTTAATAGTTTTTTTTTCTATTTTTATCTAGTTTCATTATATTTGACCTTTGTCTTCAACTAACAAATTATCTTTTTCTCTTTTAATACTATTGTTACTGCTTTTATAATATCAAACTTCATCCATATTACCATTTCCTTATATTCATATCTGATACATACCTAATAATTTAGCTTCAAGTCATTAGCCATTCTTAAATGAATTTGATGCACTAATCAAATTTTTATTCATGTCTAAAGTTGCGGCTATATCAAATTCAGCATCATCATCAAAAAAAAAAACATTAGGTGGAAAACATCTGGTTGTGGGCAAGATAAACGATAAAACTAATAATGATAAAACGTAAACACTTCGGTGACGTCAATAACTTGATCATGCTAATGAACTAAAGTATCAGATTTAATTGTAGATCTTTATCATCTGTTTATCTTTGTTTGTAAGTCGTTGTCCTTCATCTTCGTTAAGTTTTTGTATCTACTGGTGTACCATCTTTTTATCGTGTAGGATAACCTAGCAACCTGTTTCTAGCTTAGACTATTAAAGTAGGATATTTTTTTAAGGCGGCAAGTTCACCACATTATTTATAACCACAACAAGTCGGAATCAACAATGGGCAGCAGAAAAGCACCGAGGCAATCAAGCTTGATGTGTCCAGGAGATGCTATTCCTCTTTCGGATCGCTCAACGAAATAAATCAGAAAGAAAAGGAGGAAGGGGGGAGACCGCATGGGAAAATTAATCAAGTAATCTAATAATACAACCAATAAAGTCTGACACATCCTCTTGATACAGCAGAAAAAGTTATTTGATGTATTCGCAGCATACATAAATATTAAGCAGCAGAAGTTCAGAAATAAAAAATTGTTTCACATTATCGCTTCTACAAACAGTCGTTTTGTTATTTATAAAGTTTTTATGTCTGGTTTTTGTAACATTAGTGTGACAAATAACTTCAAATAATGGTTATGTGTAAGTAAAAATAGTTGTTTTAATATGTCACTTCATTTTTCACGAAAAACTATCACCATAGTTTTTATTTCTTAATGTGTTTGTGTAGCTAGCGAGAGCTGTTGGCTACTTATGTAACAATCTAGTTATGGAAAATATTTTTTATTACAAAATGTTAACTACATTTGAAAACATAGGTAACGCTTAAAGCAAACCGCTTAAGATAATTTTTTGTCTCAGTCAGTTGCTGTTACTTGTTACTTTGTTACTGTTAGCTAGGCCTAATTCTCTCGTACCTCATGAGTATAGCAATCAATTTGTCCCAACAACTTTTAATAACATTGATGGTCGGTAGCTGAGAGTTTTCCGGTATGTGTAATATCAGTAAAGAGTCTGATCACACGACCAATCAAATTGGCATCCGGATAAAAGGTCTATTTAAGCGTAAGTACTTCAACAAAGTCAAGGTTCTGACAAAAAAATCGTACGATTTTTTTCTCAGAATTCTTGTATTTCTCTCTCGTTATTAACGTTTAATACAAAGTCTTGAAACGAATTTCTGACATAAAACGTCCCAAAGTTCTAATCTAGATCTAGATCTACTCAAGTGTCAAAAGTCATTTCGCCAAACCCGTTCAGACATTACAAAAATTTTGTTTTAAAAAGAATAAAAACATTCAAAACATTTTAAATTATAGACGTCTGACTTTTATTGGGTTTCTCTAACGCCTGTACCTAACACCTACGGATTTTTAAAAATTAAACTTTGACTTAACTGACGAGATTCTCTTCAATTATTGACTTTTTGCTAAGACCATTAAAAATAATACTTTATAGATAGAACCGTTTTCTATTCGTACGTTATTTTTTAGACAAGCCTTAAAGTTCTTGTCTATTACAAAAAAGTGACTTAATTTATAATGCAGATACAAATGATAAAAACAATTGACAACCCCTCTAAGTACTTATACATACATCATTGTGTCGTTCACATGTACTAGATCATTAATACCGTTATTTGTATTGTTTGAGATTCATTTGTCTTTTCTTTTATTATAGTCTTCTTTCATTATCTATTTGTTTGTCTCATTTGTATTTCTTACATACTTATAAGGATGATAACAGTTTCTGTTTCAAAGTCGAGATTTTTATTTATCAATACAGTATCCTGGCTACAATTTTTATTAAACAAGAAAAAAAAGATTCTTGTAAGAGTACTACACCAATTAACTTATTAAAAAAACAATTATGTCTACATCTTTCATCCAACTCTCCTATTCCAAATCTGCTGGAAGAAATTTCAATTGAAATAAGCAGCACCTTTCTGTTATCTGTAATATTTTGCTCTTTTAATATGATGTGACATCACTTTTAGGAATAAGACGTGATATTTCTTTATTGTCACCAATCACGTTGAAATCCAAAACTTGGAACAAAAATTGTTTTAGGCACACAAAAGATAAAAGAAAAAATCTTATAAAACAACTGTCAATCATTACAGGCAAGATCAATTGTATAGAAAGACACCGCGTTCAAAGTAAATTACTGGAACAGCGAAATTTTGGACAATGGCGAAATTGATTGTACCAGATTTCAAGTTAGCTAAACAAAAGCAGTGTTTTGTGAAGAAAAATTTACAATAGTAACTTTTCCTGAAAGATATTCTTAAGTGCCCGTTGAAAAAAGTGTTATGATGCAAATTGTAAGAATTTTGATTCAATAGTCCAGATTTATTGATTGATTTCATTCATTTGACAGTACTTACTACCTTTTAAAAGCAACCAATTGAAAAATTTGTTCATATTTTAAATTTAATAACTATCTTTTATATTTTTCACTGACAGTTTAATTGTTGTTGACGTCGTGTTGTCAAATTAAAAGCACATTACCAAGTAAGTTAAACCCTAAAAAATACATTTCGTTTTATGTCCAGAGTCCTGATTAATAATAAAATAGTTTTTCCAAAAGCAGTGTCTAGTACCTACATATTTGAACATTAGGTAAACAACCTAATTGACTTGTTCACCTTGTGAGTTTGTAAGCTATTGTTGATATCTACTATTGAAGGATAGTTTGTAGGTAACGAAACAAATAAGCTACTAAAACGTAAGCATTGTTCTGTTTTATTAGACAAGCAATTTTAGTACTAAAGGTAAACAAAAATATTGATGAATTTTATTTACATCCACTGCTTTATTATTCATGTTTTGTTGTTATCTTAAAACATAACAACAACAACAACAACACATTTTGTAACGTTTACTTCATATAATATTGGTTTTTTAGACTACCTTTCTGTGTCAAAATTGTTATGTTATGAGTTGGTAGCAACTGGTTCGATAACGAAATAGCTTATATTTTCAATCAACACTAGAATTTCACAACGATTGATTACAAAAAAGTACAGACACCACTTATCACGATAGCATAGCATAGCATAGTCGGCCTTATAATGTTCCCACTGTTGGAACTCAGGCCTCCTCTCTAGGAGAAGGAATGGGCCGTAATCCACAACGCGGGTCAAGTGCGGGTTATTGGATGTCACATGTCTTCGAATCTTTGGTTTTAGGACAGTTTCCTCACGATGTTTTCCTTCACCGTTTTTGAGAGTAGTGGTGTTGAACTAAATTACACAAAGTAATGCGCCTGGCTGGGTTTAAACCCGCACCCTACAACTCGTAAGTCGGGGCCGTTACTACTCGGCCACCACTGCTATCACGATATTAAAAAGATAAAATAACGTCTGCAAGTTAGTTAGCAGAAAATCAAGCGACTTAACATTGATGGCGAAATTGTATACAGCGGAGATTTCATTTTCGAGATTACGTCAAGGATTACGAAAGGACACGCGAAATAAGAAAGTTAATAATAGGACCGATGTTGCGTAACTTTAACGAGCTGAATTAAGCGACTTTAAAAGATTTTATGAGGCGGATTTAGGCTTTCGCATCTCATATTTTTAAGTTGAGATTGTTTTATAATTTTATATTTATAAGCTTATTTTAAATTATTATTATAGAATGTGAAATTCTCCGTTTCTTTGGAACGACGCATTAAATTGAAAATATTAATTACTGTCAATGATGTAGCAATAAATACTAACACGTATAGTAACAACACAACTTAGCAGAAATATCTTGGAGTAAATAGCGAATAACATGAAAACACAATTTCTTTAGAACCACTATAAAACGCCATGACAATTTTAACAAACGATACTGAAATGCTAGAAAGCCACTGATTCTCCAGTAATTAACCTTGCATTCATATGTACTGATCCGTCAATTGTGGAGAAAGCAGACACTATGGACGGTACGGTCCGTCGCCCCTGGTCAAGTAGACCGCAGCCAGTAGAGATAACTTCAGAAAATCAAGTCTAAACGACATACGTTGAAAACTTCCAAATCAAAATCTTTCTATTTGTTATAGGCCTACATGGCCACTTAAAAAAGGTTAGAAGCTAGTGCATGGTTCCAATTAATTTATATAATTAAACGAACTGTAAAGAAACTCAATGTTTACTCTTTAAAAAAAAATATTGATTTAAAAATATTTCCAAATTACAATTTTAATAGGTATGAGAGGGCAGAGTAAACCGGTCAATATCATACCCAATAACATAATAAAAATAGTAATCTATGAATCCGCTGAGTCAGAGAGAATACAGTATTCTCACATTCACACTATAAAAAAGAGGAGGATACAGACACAGATTCACAGCAAGTAAAGATATAGGTAAGGAAGAAGAAGAGAAGCTGTGCCCAGTCCAGTAGGATGATTATGACCATCAACATGATCATCATTATGCTGTAAAGGAGGTCAGAAACAAAACTGTACTTTTTATATGCTACCTACATTAATAACATTTTCTTTAGTATAGACACGAAATATGCGATTTTGCCCATAACATGGTAAAATAATTGGATAGTAAGCAGGCGTCAGTGATGTAGGATGCCTTGAGACTTGTATCCAATTACTATTTAATGTTCTCTTTTTGTACATAATCTCCTTGTACATAATTAGAGCACTGTTTTTATTACCATCATCTTCATCACTGCTTGCGAATCATTTACATTAAGCCTTCTGTCCAATTTCTTATCTCCACTAGCTGTTTATTTTGCTCATTGTTCCGATGGACGAGATGCATTTACAAGTCGCCTAGTTACAACCAGGAGTATCATTTCACAACACACGTTAGCAATATTACTTTAAAGTTCATTGTTGCGTTTCTAAAGAATGTTGGCATACTCGTCATTCAATACGCGCAGTGGAATGTTAACATTTGGAAACTTCTTGTTTGGCTTCTCTTTTACAACACATTCTTGGCTTTAAAGAGATTAAGATAGAAATGAGAATTTCAATCTTAGTTTAAAGTATTTATAAACTTTAACTGATAGTCATATTAGACTTGTCTAATAAGTGAACGAGTTAGAACCTTTTCAGTTTGGTTTAGCAAATTCTACGAAAGTGGCCGAGAATCATCCTGCGACTCTCAACATTCGGGTGACTCCCGGCAGCTGGGGCGTGATCGTGTCCTTTTACTCATGGTTAAAGCCACCTTCTTTGCTCGCATTACTGCTTCACCGTAGGAGGTGGTTGCTTCCAATTCCCTATTTCTCCGTAACAGGTCTGAACCAGTGCCGGACACGAGAGGTTGCTGCCGCTAATCGCCCAAGCCAAGTAAGATACACTTCCACCGTATACTCCATTGTGTCCTCTGGGCGATTCGTACAATGGTGACACCCGAGTGTTTCTTTCCGCTGAATCCGAAACAGGTACCTTCCGAAACACCTATGTCCGTGGAGGACCTGCATCAGAGGACGCTGTAGTGCCCTTTTCTAACCTTTCCTTAAAAAGAAGATTTTCTGTCGCGATTGTGGCGTGCCCAAGTTACCGTGGCTCTGGAATGCAAAGGGGTTTTAATCAGTAAAAGCCAGACACTAACTTTCGTTTTACCCAGAGCAGGGGGGCTACATGTCTCTTCCTGTTTATTGACGATAATAAGTTTATTTTATGTATTTCATATGTGTATTTTATTGATGGTGCCTTTAACCGTTTTATGTGAAAGTAAAATAAATGAATAAGATGCTTTCGGCATCAATCACAAGCACAGAATTAGTAGTTTGTTTGCGCATTTTTACAAACTTGACGCGGACGAAGTAGCGGGTATCTGCTAGTATTCAATAAACGATAAAACTTGCAAATAAGTAACTCTTCAAACCCGTACCATTTTTAAAGAGCGAGAACAAATTTTTCAAACAAAAAAATCACCATAAATCAATCAGCAACTAGTTTTTCAATACAAAATTGACATAGTAACAACATAATTATCAACGAAATAAAACAGGTGCAAAATCAGCAAAAAATGAGAGACAGGTGCCACAGTATAACAACTTACAGCGTGCAGCCATTCATCTGTCGTCAATACCTGCGATTGACAAGACTTGGGGAATGTCAATAATATTGATATTCCTTATATCTTAGTGTATTATTATGTATATAAAATTAATGTATAGAATACCTAAAACGTATAGGAATTGTATGAAATATTATTTATTTTATTCTTTGCCTAGGTAACTAACCTAACCTGACCTATCCCTGTCGGGGTACCCTAAAATTACGTAAATTTTTTCCCTGCTCTCATCTTTTGCTCACATTGATTTTAAGTAATAGGTAGAATGCTGCCTAGAGCAGGTGGGGTCATTTGATGATTTCCCACAGAAAAAAAAGCCATCAGGTCCACCTTTTTATAATATCTCTCTGTAAACGCTCGATTGAACCTCTGTTATTAGCTACACTGTACCACTACTATGTTCAAAACCAATTAAATAATATATGAGTTCGAGTTTTTTGTACTAATGATGTTGTATCAATAGTTGGAATATCTTCTATAGCCATGACTCGCGAGTCCTATGATTAAATATCTTTGTACTTTGATGTATTTGTAATGATGGCAAAAAAAACGTACGTAACGAGATGTTTTGTAACAGAGTAAAGGTAACAGGTTTGATATTTTATGTCAGAGTTTGTTTATTTTTTGAATTGTTATAAAACTAGGTAGACGCTCGGTGCCTGGTAGCAGCTGGATGAGGATTGCCGGGAATTGAGACTAATAAATGCCAGGCGATTGACTCCAAGGTCAGGATAATATGGCGTAAGCTCAAGTAGTGTAGGCTGATTATGATAATACTTAATGACAGTTCAGTAAATATCAGCCGAAACACGTCTACTGCTGGACATAGGCCTCCCCAAATGTCGCCATAATAACCAATCCTGTGCGTCTCACATCCATCGGTTTCCCGTAACCCTCACCAGGTCATCGGTCTACCTTGTGGGAGGCCTTCCAACGCTGCGTCTTTCGGTACGTGGTCACCATTCCAGAACCTTTCATCCCCATCGACCATCTATTCTGCGAGCAATGTGTCTTGCCCACTGCCACTTAAGTTTGGCGATTTTTCGGGCTATGTCTGTAACCTTGGTTCTTCTGCGGATACCTTCATTTCTGACGTGATCACGCAAGTAAACTTCGAGCATAGCCTTTTGCATTGCCCTTTGAGAGTCTTTAAACCTAAATATACTCAATTTTTAATAAAAGAAACATTTAGATCAAGGTGAAATATATCCTCGTGATTATGGGTTCACCGAATCAAAATGTCAGAAAAAAGAAACCCATTAAACTTGTGTATCAAAGTAAATTGATATAAGTTCCAATAAATTGATCAGGAATATTTTCTATTGGTTTCACTGAATGAGGTTATTGAGCCTCCAATGAAATTAAATGAAAATATCAATTTATTTGACAAAAACCTGTTAGGAAGAGAAGAAAAATTGAATGAGTATTTTTAAAATAACTCATTTGAGAATTTGAGAGAGACTTATTTATGTATGAAAATCACCAAAAGCATTAAGTCACTTGATGAAAATGAGATTCTTAAATTTTATATGACTTAAAATATCTGTGATAATTTTGTTAATTGAGTTGTTTTAAAAATTACTTAATTAAAAACTGCCCAGTTGTTAGATAGTAACGTTAGTTTTTATCGCATTACTACTCATACTGTGGAAAATGTTTTATGTCCTGATATCAAAAGGAATCGTAGTAAAGATAACTTTTTTATTTTTTCAACAATCTTATTCAAAAACCTGCTCCTATTGCTACCGCTTTTAGACACGCAATTTATTATTTTTCTTACTAGTGTGGAAAAGTGCGCCTTATAGCCCCCGCCACAATTTATTAAATTTATCGTATCAGGCTAGGACCGAGCAGCTCCCACGAGGCGCCGGTCAACCCCCATTTATTTATTTTTTTATAAGTGTATTGGAAAACGTCGTTTGATATTCGTGGAAATTTGTCACTGCACCACTCAGCTCCATAAAACCCTCGCCTGCAGTTCGTACGAATTCCGCCTCGGTCCCAGATACAGTTTCTCCAGTTTTACTAAAATGTATTATTTTTAAACTCGTAGCAACGAGGTTGACATTTCTAGCAACGTAATTATTGACCTAAAAAAAAGTAAAAAAATACCAGTCTACATCTACGAAAACGATTGTTGCTGTCGCTTATGCAGATATAATGAGACAAACTATTAACTGGACCTCGATATTCCAGTCAAGTTTGTCTGATAAGCAATTATTTACCCACATGTACGTAATTATGATTTATATATAAAGAATGTTATTGGAATTTAAAATGATGCTTATGAATGGATAATTATAATGTCTCTCTCTCTTATTAAGTTCTTCGTCATCACCGCTGCTCTCAAAACGATGAAGAAAAACATCGTGAGGAAACCGGCATGTCCAAAAACATAAACTTCGAAGACATGTGACATCCACCAACCCGTACTGGACCTAAATGGTGGATTACGGCCTATTCCCTCTCATAGAGAGGAGGCCTATTCCCTCTCCTAGAGAGGAGGCCTAAAAACCAGCAGCGGTAACATTAAAAAGGCTGATTATGCTTTGTTATGTATAGAGAACTGACTGAACTGACTTTGTTTGTTGTGTAGAGAACTTAGGTTCTCTGTTCTTTCGTTGTTAGTGTGTTACATACGAAAAGTTTTTTAGTGAAAAGAATGATTTATTTATTTATTTTATTATTTATGAACACACAAAAAACAGAAAAAGAAAATACAAAATAGACAATAATACAA
Source organism: Mythimna pallens (assembly GCA_961205895.1). Taxonomy (NCBI): domain Eukaryota; kingdom Metazoa; phylum Arthropoda; class Insecta; order Lepidoptera; family Noctuidae; genus Mythimna; species Mythimna pallens. Next base: position 21,038,597 of record OY540828.1, on the reverse strand, counting down.
AGGTACTGCTTATTTCCAAAGAAATTTCTTCCAGCAGACCTGCGAAAGGAGAAATTTAAAGAAATATAGACAATAGTGGGTAGGAAGCAAGAGAAGAAGACTGTGTGAAATCTGAATCTAAACTATCAAATAATACATATTATGTATATGTAATTAAATATAAAAATGAAATACTAATATAACTAATTAAACCTTCTACTATAAATAAATATTATACATAATATATAACTGTGTAACTATCACAGAATGATCATCGTCCTTTACGAAATTATTTTTTTAAAAGTATGTGTTTACACAACTGGAGTAGATATCAAATTGAATAAAAGCAACAAAAAATGAGCTGAAATGGTAGGAAAAATAGTATTCTCAGGTTACATTTTTCTCTCACATTTTTACAGAACCCATATTTTTATTCAAAGGAAGGTACCTATTATGATTTTTCCTTTTTATCTTTGTGAAAGTTAAACTAGTTTTCTTAATACAGAGTTGGTATTATTCATGAAAAACCTTATTATAATTTCAGAAATTGTAACAAAGCATTCGATGAAACCTAATAAGTACAAACTGTAGAACTAGATTAGGTTTATTTTATTCTCATTTATCTTTCATTAGATTTTTATTTTTCTTGACTTATGTTAAAGCTAGTTTAAGACCTCAGAAAGAAAATTTACTTATTTTTTTTTAAAGAAAGAAATTATATTATCCTAAACCAATACCCGTACTTATCTATACAGCTGTTTCAAAAAACTATTTTCAAACCTAGACTAAAAGAAAATGAAATATTTAATAGTCCGTAATTAAGTCACAATGAAAAATAGAGACACAAAAATATTAAAACATCATTTATTTTCTATGAAACTAAAGAAAACTGTGAAAGCAATGACGCAACGGCGGCAACGCGAGTATTAGAGAAAGTGTACACCGAAGAACATTGCAACGTCATTGAGTATCCATCCATTAATCAGTGTAGAAAGTTTATTGATTGTATCGGTTATTTGATCCGGACATGTCCAACTCAATAAACTCGCAAAACATTAATTAAATTACCTTAATCAACACTGACAAATCTCTTAACACATCCTTTATTTCCGAAACTTCGGAAAAAAACACAAATCCAATTCTTTGCACAGAAACCATAAACAATCACATAAAAAACTTCAACAACAGTATAACAAAATTCGCGTTCGAAATCCGAAAATCCAAGATGGCGTCGAAAGCGGCGCGCGCGCACCGGACCTTGCGGCTGACTGGACTCGCGCACAGTTCACGGCAATGACATCAAGCCCCACTACTGTACGGTACCTAATCAAATTAAGACTCTATTGTGAAAGCTTAAACGTGGGAAATAGCGTAGCATGAGGATGTTTCGGCTAATGAATTAACAAGTGGCAGGCTACTAGGGAAAACACAAGTTTAATCGAGATCAGTGTTAAGACAAAACTTATTACTTAAGTATGGCGAAATAATTTATGTTCATTGTGAGAGCGTTTCCATATTTAGAAACAATGAACACATTAATTCTCATACCTACCTATCAGCGTAAGTGTTTGCTGAGAAACCTAGTAAAATGATAGAGTACTCTTATATTGGTCCGGTAAAGAAATAAACGATTGCAATAGAAGGCAGGCGAAAAGGTTGCAAACTAATGCATAAAAACAGAATACTGACATTGCTTAAATAAAAAATCAAACGATATGTGCGATCTAAAACTCAAGACTCTGTTTTGTAGCAAAACATCACTCCAGGTCTCGTTGGCTCAGTTTCATTCATGTATCGTGTATTAAATCAGCTGTTTCATCTCGAGATTGAAATGCAACCTGTTGCAGCTCAAGAATGAACCTGACCTTAAACCTTAAACCAACTGGCAGACGACGGCGAGGCTTTGAATAAAGCTAAAGCATTCAGTCGTCTTACATCAAACGGTGATATTTTTAGGGGCATAATTTTACGCTTTTCTTTAGCAAAACCTTTCATAACTGCTATTATCATTACCATTAGCTCTTGAATCTCAATAATTATGTCAAATTACAATTTGTTTGATATTGAAATGCTTCGTTAGACTGAGCAGTAATTTCAAATCGGTTTTTAAGAATTAAAATTATCATAGTGTTTGTTGGAATCTTTCTACATTACGGCAGCCATAATTAAGATATTTATTTAATACTAGATCAAAATATATTGGAGAGGGAGAGAGAGGTCAAAGAAAAGATAGATAAATTGGCGTGACGGGTGACAGGACAAAATGGAAGAAAAAAACATGTAGCGTCGATCCCAAATAAAAAGGGACAAGGACAGGAAGATAATGATAAAACACAAACAGAAATTAAATGAAACTAGATTTCTAAATAAAAGTGTATGTAAAAATTATTATTATTCCAAAGACATACTACTAAAAAGAAAAATAAAATGTTTCCTAATTCAGATCAAGTTGTCACAAGATTCATATTAACGTGATCAGCTGTTAAGACGCAAATAGCAGTACACAAATAGATAGAATCACTTTGTTGTATAAATATTATTATAAGAATAAAACGTATTTCTTGGCCTTTCAAAGAAAATTTACCGATAAACGTTACCACAACTTTACCAATAAACCCAAGGTTAATATTTCAAGACATTAATATTTCATAGCACGAACATTACTCTCAAGCACCATTCAAGTCATATTAGTATCGACAGCCTGCTGTCTTAGTGGAAGCAAAAAATGGTGAGACTGTTATAACGCTTACAGGAAAAAATCATGAAATAAAAATATGAGCCTGATTTATTTTTGTCTAAGTAGGCAAACTGTTATATTATTTTCTAACACGTTTTAGTCTCGTGAACCTTCCTAAATTTCCTCAGAGATTTTCAGAGGGTAAAATCACGAGTTTTCTCTCAACATCCAATGAAAAAAAATATGATCCGATAAAGAAGTACATAAATCACTTCGTGCAGTTCATAGAAAAGAAAATTAAGTAAACAAATTAAAAATAAGTTTGCGCCTGATTATTATTTTTCGTTTTGAATTTGAAATGTCATGGCATTAATTATTCCCTTTGTTATCGTTGTGGCGTCGATGTTTTATGACGATAGGGAATTTAATATTCAATGTGTTATTATGATACGAATATTTAAACATTTGAAACTGGCTAGACTGTCTGTCATACGTAGTAAAGGAATAAATTTCTAAGTTTTCAAATTGAGCATATTCGTATAGTCAATGTGCTTTTTAGTAGCTATAGTATTTAATACGTGATATTAACCGCGTTTTCTTTACTAAGTTATTTTTTTTTCTTGGTTTATAACCATTGTTATTCTTCGGTCTAACTTAGGCATCATAAATGCTTGCTCGTACTGTAAGTTGCAGTCACTATCTTGTTGCAGTCTGCAGCAAGATAGTAATTGTTCTCTATTTTAATTATTTTATTTTTTATTAAATTTTGGGTTGTCTAGTATTTTTATTCTTTTCTAGTATATCATGGTTGGCCTCCAGTTCTTATTCTTAATTAATAATATTGACCATACTAAAAACGGCATCGAAAAAGTGCATTCTTCACTAATCTATTCCTCGACCCTTATCCCGTACTTAGCTTCACCAAACCTGGTCTGAACATGAAAAGACAAATCCCGAGAACCGTTTCCAAAAATGGCAGCACCAGTGATGTGTACTGGCATGACGCTACCGTTAGTTAATGTCAGTGACCAGACGCACGTGCTCGCTCGTACCAACTAGCTCAGACTTCGATTAAAAACTGATACCGGTATGGTAATGAGGATTTTTTTAGCTGCCATTTTAATTCTGGATTTTTGGTGGGGATTAATATGAGGAATGATTTGGGATATGTTTGGGTTCGCTTAGACTTTGATTGGTTCGGTTTCAGTTAGCAGGTTACCAGTATTTTACGTAAAGCAGTTATTTATCTAACCTCCACAACCCAATATCACGATACCTCTTGACAAGGTTTACTTTTAGACAGATTTTATGGCTTCAGACTAAGATAGACCGACTCAAAAGTTCATAAAATTACATATTTTTCAAAGCAAGGACGAATTACGATTTGTTAAGATAGTGAACTCATCCATGGACTGACGTTCTCAACAAACCTTGCATAACCTTGAAAATCGTCTCGTGCTCTAGGTACTATTTAGCCACGATTTCTTATGAATATCGGGGAATGAGTTATCTTTTGTGTATAAATCAAGGTCTGTCTACCTACGATTATTTAAAAAGTTTATTTATCTTCATGATATTTAAGTGCTAGAAGAATTACCACAATAAGGAATAGTAATACGACAGTAGCAATCTTGATCATTTCAACTTAAATAAAAATTGTTGGCATTCTTACCATACCAAGATATGCGTCAAACAAAAATAAAAGTTTATGACACAGTCTGCAATGACGTCATCAGACATAAGTTGTAACGTTCGACAATAGGGAAACTGGTTCTTTTGGTATTCATTATGAAACCGACAGGCCTACTACTTGTGTTATCTGTAACTGATGGCTGGTCATTAAATATCTATGTTAGCGATTAGGAGCTAAGTTAAGAAGTACAATCTTATTCGATTTGAATTTCTACAATAAATGGTTGTAATCAATCACATGAAATTTATTTATCGGTTTTTGCAGGGTCTGCTAGTAAAGAGTACGGAGTCTCACATAGTTAAATTATTTCAAAGTGATGTAAGTGACAGAAAAGTTGAATACAAATATATTGTCTTGGTATGGCCACGTGGTGAGGAAGATAAAATGAATATGATTAAAAGAGTCCTTAATATGATACGAATGTAGACAGATGGAGTGAGAGAGACTTAGATGACGGTTATTGTAAGGAATTATATAAAAGAAGGAGTAAGTGATAGCGTGATGACTGGAAGAAAAAAACGTGTTGCGTCAAACCCAACTAATAAGGCCTATGGGCACGGATATGATGAAGAGAAGACTGAATGAAGTTAACCTAGCAAGTGCAGTAAATTACAAAAAATCGATACAACTAAAATAAATACAAATGTAGACCGATGGATTAAGAGAGACATAGATGATGGATTGTGTGATAATTTATGTAAAGGCAGAAGGAGTATGTGTGGTGATGACGGGAAGAAGAAAACATGATGCACCGAATCCAACTAACAACGACCATGGACAAGGTTATGATGAAGAGTACAATGATTGAAGTCAACCTAGTAATTGCAGTAAAATGCTACTGTAAGCTAATGATCAAAAATTAGTCCTCTAAACAATTAAATAAGTTGTCTTGGTCGACCCGTAAACATTTAGAATTTAACACCATAAAACCAAAACTAATTTTCAATCCACTCATTGAATAAGTAATACTTCACATAAACCGTCGTTCATGATGTTAGAATCGATTTAGAATGAGTGCGTTCAACTTGAATACTTAACAAGTAACTCGTTAGCGGCGGCTAGATATTACGATCCGTATTAAACTAGAAATTAAACTTCGGAATTACTGTAATTTATTGCATAACTTTTGCCGGGTTTCTTTTGATTCTCTAGTTTATAATATTATAGCTTCTTGAGAAATTACTCATATGCATCGTATATAATTATATTTATTTAAACGTAATTTCACCATAATAGACATATCTATTACATTTATTATTATTATTATAGCTATATAGACCGGTAAAATGGTGAAGACTAACAGAGCGCTAGGTGTAAGTAACACAGGGCCGGTCGATTTGGAGATGATTGCTGGAAGCCAATGTTTAGCAGTGATCTTTGTTCGGCTGAATTGATAATCTTGCGATGCTATAAAAGATCAACAACCATAAAAAGTATTCGTAGTATTGGGAAACCACACAATATTAGAAAAAACAGTCCATATTTCAACTTGATTGATATGAAACATCTATATTTCTATAGATACTTAATATGATTCTCAAGTTTTATAATAGTCTAAGTCATATGTATAAAAATGAATAGCTGTTCGTTAGTCTCACTAAAACTCAAAAACGGCTCGACCAATTTGGTAAATTTCAGTCTTAAAAGATTCGTAATTTTACAGGGAAGTTACGAATACAACGCCATCTCTAATTAAAATATCATATTAAAATGAATTATGTTGTTCTGGTAATGCCAGTAGATAGCGTTATCCTTACTATTAAGGGGTGCGAAGTTCACCGGGCCAGCTAGTATATAAGTATAATTTCTGTGCAACTATTACAAACTTCTTACTACACCTCTGAGAATGTTATTAATCTTCTTGTAGCTGAGCGATATTTTAATCGAGTCCCCAATAATTTCATACCTAAAACCTCAGGTTTTGCTTTACGTGAACTTAATTAATTTTTAGCGTCAATTTTAATTAACATAGCAAATGCCTCAGATTCCCATTCGTACTTTATATAAAATAGTTGATTCGAGCTTCAGCCTTCGGTTATTATTCTTGTCTAGGCTACTGTTGTGTCTTATTATATTTGTTTTTTTCTTCAAGGATAGTATCACTATCTATCCTTGGTATTAATTCAATTCTTTTGATATAGATACTATCTGTGGTAGAATCAGTATATAAAAATTAAACTAAAAGTCCTCATCTTACTCCCAGTCGATAGCACTAGTTTATGGATTTTTACCCTTTAGCGTCATTTCTATTGGATAATATTTTTTTTCAGTAATATCGTCATAATTTCACTTATATTTATCCCGTGGGTTTTTTTTTAAGTTGGGAAAACCATCTAATGACAAATCCCGCTCTTGGGCGGAGCGAGAGATAGTGTCAGACTTTTACTTTTACTTTTACTTTTACCTTTTGGATAAACAGAGATGTTTTATTATCATCATTATAAGTTGGAACAATTTGCCTGTTGCAATCTTTCCGTCCGATTATAATTTTGGTGTCTTCAAAGCTAGAGTGAATAGGCTCTTAATAAACCAGTGCCTCACTATCAACGATTGCATCACTGCTTACCATCTGGTGGGATAGCAGTCAAGCTATCTATCACAGTTACTACCTTTCCTAAGAATGATACTAGAAACATGGCAGTTCCATAAGAAGCCTTATGTCATCAGAAGACATCATTTTGTTGCCCTTGACCCATATTACCTCCTTGAGATTGATACAACGCGTTTTAATCTTCCATTCTATCTTAAATCGTCTTAATTTTATAACTCTTTTAGTAGCAGGTAAGACTAGATAGGTTTTTTTTTTTTTTTTAGGTGGGAAAATCATCTTATGACAAATCCCGCTCTTGGGCGGAGCGAGAAATAGTGTCAGACTTTTACTGACTAAAAACCCACTCCTGTTCCCTCCTTGCCCTCGTCCCAGGGCCCCGGGTTTCACTTTCACACTACCCGTGGCCCCAGTAGGCTTCGACCCCGTTGGGCCCCTACGATTTGCTGACATCTCCTTGAGGCGCGCGTGGAACAGTACGCGCCGTCGACGACTTGGGCTTGGTCCGGACGGCTACCGGACGATCGGACGGCGAGCCACCCATTGCTCGCCGTCCGCAAGCCCGCGCCTACGGTGGCCGGAAATCGGGATCAGAATCCCGGCGGCGGTTGGGGCGTGAGGACCGTTGCCTCACGCGATCGGCCGCCTCCTTTGCTAGCATTACTGCTTCGCAAAAGGAGGCGACCGCCTGCCACTCTTCCTCGCTCCGGACCATGGCCTGTACCAAGGCCCGGCGCGAGAGATCGCCGCCGCCGATCAAGACTAGATAGGTACAACTTTCTCCAATATTTCGGCGTAGAATACGTTTTCTACCAACATTTATCAGCCTATTCCATTACTAACAAGCAGTCGTGACCATAAACATTTACAATTTCAATCCGACCATCCATTTTGTGAAATTGGTAACGAATTGAACTATCAGACCAGACTGGTACCGGCACCTTACATTAAGATGATTCTTTCTCTGCTTATCTCGGGTCACGAAATCGTGACTTGTGAAACAGAAAATAGGGACATTTCTACTATAGAATATTACAGAAGGTGGGCTTTGTACCGCCAACAAAAACGAAAGCACATATAAACAGCACTCACTTAGCTACCTCTATTGCAACTGTGTTCGCAGCCATCAGATGAATCATATTATTTGTGTGCGTACACCTTTTATTGTCAGAATTTTACTGACGAAAACCACACCCGTGTCCCTCAGTTGCTCTTTGTTGGACCACGGCTTCCATTTCAGTATTTTTTGTTGCTCTGGCGGGCATCAGCCCTACTGGGCCCCTACAAAATGTTTGCGTGGAATACTGCGCGCCGTCGATGACTCAGGCTCGGCCTTACCTGATGGCCGGACGGCGAGCTACCTATTGATTGCCCTGCAACTCACGATACCACGATACACGATACCACCCATAGGTGTGCTTGTTCTTACTCATCTACTATATAAAAATAAGTCGGGTTTTCCTTCCTGACGCTATAACTCCATAACGCACGAACCGATTTCCACGGTTTTGCATTCGTTGGAAAGGTCTCGGGCTCCGTGTGGTTTATAGCAAAGAAAAGAGTAGGGTAGAGTAGGGTAGAGTAGGGTAGAGTAGGGTAGAGTAGGGTAGAGTAGGGTAGAGTAGGGTAGAGTAGGGTAGAGTAGGGTAGAGTAGGGTAATTTTTTTTTTTTTACTAAATCCCGCTTTTGGGCAGAACAACGTCTGCCGGGACCGCTAGTTTATATATATATATATATTGTTAATATCACTGTATCTCCTTGTTAGTTGCTCTGGCTGTGGATTCGTTTTGTTAAGTTTATTAGACGGACACGATTTTGATGACCGCGTTGTTTTTACTGAGAAATGTAAAGTTTGTTGTTGAAAATAAGTTAGTTTCGGTTAGTTTAGTTGAGAGTTTCAATCTAAAGTATTCGTAAAACACTGTGTGATAGCAATATGTAAAACTACTTGACTACTTCGATAATGTAGTGGTAACAATCACTTCAAAAGAGCAAGGCGTTCAGGGCTATTAGATAGGTTTTTTTTTATCTGGAATATAACGACAGCAGCCCTTACTATGGATCTGAACCCAATAGATAGGCTCGCTCCCTGTAGTATATGCCATTAATTGCTAAAGCCCATAGGTAGGTGCACTTCCTGCTTACTGTCTAAATCTTTGTAGCCAAACTTAATAATTAACCGACTTCAAAAAGGAGGCGGTTCTATGTTCGGCTGAATGTATTTTTTTTATGTATGTTCACCGATTTTTCGGTCCAATAACGTCATCCCCTTAACAGGATTTCCCAATTTAATATATCACTCTCAAGTCATATTCATCCGAGATTCACCTTTTTTGGGTTAGGTCATCATCATCATTTCAGTCAAAAGACGACCGCTGTTGGGCAAGGGCTTCCCCCAGGTGTCAACATAACGACAGGTCCTGTACATCTCGCATCCATTGGATTTCCACGACGCTAACCAGATAGATAGATAAATATATTCTTTATTGTACAGCAAAAATAAAAATTACATTAGGAACTTATCATCTAATCATTTACTTTTTACTTTGATCATTTACTTTTTTTTAGAGTAGTTACTCTCGCTTTAGGTGGAGCGGAAGTGTTAGATTTTTGCTGACATTCACCCGTGATTCTTCATTTGCTATTGCATTTCAAAGTAGCGATCTAACTCAAAGTCAAAGTCAAAGTCAAAAATTTTTTATTTCACATAGGCCTACATGGGCACTTATAAAACGTCAGAAGCTAGTGCACGGTTCCAAATTGGTCGTTTCCTATGGAGAAGAACCGGCAAGAAACTCCATGGTTACTCTTTTAAAAAAATTATTGTTTACAATATTTTCATATAACAGTATTAATAGACATTATGTAAGAACAGTGTAGACCAGTCGATATTGTTGCACCATAAAAATAATGATATTTAAAAAAAAAAGTGAGTCGAATAGGAAGTAACCTAAGAATTCGCGAAGTCCACGGTGTTCTCACATTCACATTTAAAAAAAAAAAAGCTATATAAAAAAAAAACAAGAACAATAAGTAATTACAATTATCAATAAATGACATGTCAACAAAAAGAAAATTACTAACGAATTTATGGTGGTTGGCGTCTACTAATATAAAAAATATTGCAAAAGCAATGTGTAGGAAGAAAAGAAAAAAGAAAATGTATATATTACAACAAATATGGAGCAGTTAATAGATAGATGTACACAATATTATGAGTAAATATTATAACTCTTTCGAAAAATCCCCCAGCCTATCCAAATATTTACCTGAGGAGAATTTAAATTGAAAATAGAATAAAGATCTATTTCGAGCGATGTTTTGAATAATCTTCAATGACCTTTTAGTTAACACGATTAAGGTACTATTAGTTTTGGAAACACGATATATTATTAAAGGCCGACCGATCTAATAAACTTTTGGATCATGTTGTTTGCTTTGGGAATCAAAATTTAAGTTAATATTTGGGGATTAAATGTTCAAAGTTTCACATTTTAGTTTGTCCCAAAATTTTTGATCATCAGTCAACTGAATGGATAGAGAGGGTGAGGGAGGCCAAAGAAAACATGGATGGATTGTGTGAAGAGTGATATTTATTTATTTATTTAGTTAGGTTCACCCACAGCACATATTATATACATCATCATCTTCCTGCCCTTGTCCCGTGTTATTTAGAGTCGGCGCAACACGTTTTCTTCTTCCATTCTGCCCTGTCACTCGTCATACTATCACTAACTTCCTTTTCTTTCATATCACTCTTCACACAATCCATCCATCTTTTCTTTGGTCTCCCTCCCCCTCTCCATCCATCCACATGTAAACTCATATTATATACACACACATAAAAACAAATCATAGGTACAGTTCTAATATACATGTCAATTACAGATAAACACAACATTTACAGCACACATGCCAGTTTACCGCTTAGTTGCTAACTTAAGTTTTTTGTACAATTGTGACACAAAATGAAAAACAAGACAATAAAGGAAACAGGTAAAGAGAAAAAAAACAAAATCAGAACAGAGTAAGTATAAGAATAGACTCGATTACATGTCCCTAGCGTGTCGGGATGACAAAATTCTTGCCTTGAATTTCGCTTTAGATTCGTTTTATGTATATCGTAATATGAAAGAAAAGGGAGTTATTGAATAGAGCATGAGGGGTGACAGTACAAATGGAAGAAAAAAACGTGTTGCGCCGATCCCAAATAACATGGGACTAGGGCAGGAAGATGAGTAGATTGTTAAACTTACAGTGATTTTCGTGCAGAAGAGACGCCCAGGCGTCACCATTGTGTTTGTCGCCCGAAGGACACGGTGGAGCATACGGTAGGTGTGGTGCTTGGGCAGAGCACCGCCGTATTCTCGTGGTGGCGATCGGCGGCAACGACCTCTCGCACCGGGCCCTAGTACCCCAGTCGCCTTCTACGAAGTAGTAATGCTAGCGAAGGAGGCGGCTGCACGCGCGAGGAAACGGTCCTCACGCCCCAGCCACCGGGACGCGGACTGCAGGCGGGGGCCTGAGGATGGCGAGCAACGGGTAGCTCGCCGTCTGGCCTTCCGGTAACAGTCCGGACCGAGTCCGAGTCGTCGACGGCGCGTAGTGTACGTTGCCTCAAGGAGGGTCGAAGCCTACTGGGGCCATGGGTTTGTTTCTGAAAGGAAAACCCAGGGCCCTGAAACGCAAGGTAAAGAAAGAACATACGAGTGGGTTTTAGTCATCTGATTTAAATTCATAATATTTTTCTACACATTTTTTTTTTGCTTATTTTTAATTATTTTAATTAATATCAATGTAATGTTGTGCATGTCTATAATTGAATACTACGAGTAGTTTAAGACCAACAATGTAATTTGTCCGTATTTGTGTTATTGATGAGCCATAAATAAATTAATAATAACGAGTTTTAGTTTTTTAGGTAATCAATTATTAAGTTATTTTAATAATTGATTTTTAAATTTGTTCCTAGAAACAAAGTATAAAAAAACTACAAATAATTCAGTCAAATTTTAAACAAACTTACGCTACGATCGAACGTACGAACGTACGTAGTGAACGTAGCGTTTTTTAATTAAAATGCAGTAAACTTAACACCACCGGTCTTTACTCCGCATAAAATCTCCAACTGCTTTGCTGTTTTAAACGCAGCCAACGTCTTCAACTTTTTAATAAAGCGGCTTGTTGTACAACAGCAACGCCTAATTCCGTATTCCGGCTCGCACTTAACGGTCTCGCCGTTGCAAATTGCCATCGAAGACTGGCGATGGTTATGAAATCGGTCTTTACCCGGATCCATGTTACTTTACTGAGAAACACAAGAATGAGGCCAAATAGGTAAAGAGCTTACCTTCAATCGTGGATATTTTATTAAGGTATGGATATAGACTCGAGTTTTGTTTAAATATCACTTAATGTTAAGTTTGCTTGGCTGGCGTTGACAATAATTGAAATAGTCGGTTCAGAAAAAAACTATTTTACTTAACAGATTAGAGTCTAGGGCGACTAGCAGGTATTAGTGACTCGATGTTTTTGGAATAGAATAATAACAAAAATAATTTTTATAACCAAAAAAACTTTGTACTTTATTTTATTTTGTTTGGCAATACATTTAACTAACAAATGAATCAAGTATCTGTAACTGAACTAGGCAAAGCCTGTATTTCATTTATCAGCGCGTAATCCCCTTCGTTTTAGAGTAGCCAACCTGACCCGAGTGAGGCTAATCATTTTTTTCTTTTGTGGTGTGAAATCAAAAGACCACAAAACATAGTAGTTAATTAAATTTTACAATTGTTTGATCCCGATTAAATCAATATCTTATCTTATCTTATAGTGGGGCTGGCCCTAAACCAGAGCACTTCGACCCTTCTGGATCTTTTGTGCTAATCCCCCTCCCTTCTACTCAACCCCCAGCCCTCTGTGCACCTTCTTCATGAGTCCCAGTATGGCCTTGATGGGGCTGAGCCTATAGTCTTATGGTATCTTAATGAGCCGTAATCTTCTCTGTATCGTTCCAATTTTAGTATATGTACTGCCGAAGCAAGTACGATTAAATCAATAACCATCATTTTACTTATACTATCATAGGTAACCTCTTAATCGCGATGGTATTGAAGGGTGCGAGGTTCAAAATGGTTTTAATAGGCTCTTCTGTGATTTAGCCAGATTAATTAGGAAGTAACGATTGCGGGAGTCCGATGGATGCGAGACGCACAGGACCGTTCATTGTGGCGACACTTGGGAGAGACCTATGTCCAGCAGTGGACGGCTTTCGGCTGAAATTATGATGATGATGATGAATTAGGAAGAGGTTAAACAAAAGTGTTAATACATTCTATGTGTTTACTACTATTAAATATTGAATCCGTCATAAAATGTATCACTAATTTACGATGTTTATTTAAAAAGGATGCTTTCATAATTATTGCATTAAAGCAAACTGGAACAAAAACTTTATTAGCTGGTCACATAAAATTATGTTGCGTTAATATTTATCGATGCGAGAATTTACTGTCGCACGCAAACCTTAGTCACAAAAATCGACTACAAAGATACAACCTACGTCCCGTTTTAACAGATTTATTCAGTTTTACTTAAAATTTCATTCTACAGACAAGAATGAAATTGTCATGCCAAGATATTGCCACAAACAAGGCAATCATTTCGACATTGTTAGGTATTTTGGTTTATGCTGCGATTGACGTGCAAGCGTCGCAAATTGGGTTTTTCGACGCACCACCTGCCGTGTTTGCGAAATGAACCGGTATTTACCCGGATCCATTTTTAGGATTCCGCAGCCATATAACAAAAACGGAAAACTAGTAATTTTGTGGAGTCCGTTAGTAACTCTTACATTTCATTTTATATTTATATATATATATTTTAAATCGTTTATTTGGACCAACAAAGTTTTACATATTATAAACCCACCAAACTGCGTAACAGTTTGTCGGCGGGATTAGCGCTTGTTTGTAACAATTGGTTCAGATGCAATGCAATTAAATTATATCTACATTTAAAAATACATAAATAAGTTAGTGGGTATTTTTACATCTTTCGGCCACTGTCTTAAAGAGAACCGTCTTTAATTTATTTTTCAATGTTCGTTTACACATTCTGTTATTGCTTCTTAACCAGTCATAATCACTGAAAATTGTAGGCATCAAATACTTGTTGGTTCTTTTAACATAGTAATTTTAACAATTATGACAATGCAATTTAATAATATTCTAATTTTGTTAAACGGTGTGTGTAAATGGTCTCACTTTTTTGTCTCGCTTTATTAGCTGTAAGTTCTTCATGTAAAAAAAAAAATATATATAATAATGTGTTTGAATAATAATATTATAATAATGTCATTTATTTATTCTCAAGTTATTACGTGAGCTTTTTAATGTTTTATTTTCATTATAATGTAAAGTTTTAGTTTTATATTTAATTATAATAATTCATTAATAAGATCTACTGCAAATGCTGTGCATACCTATACTTAAGTGACTTTTTTACCCTCGTTAATTGTAAATATTGTAGACAATATTTTGTGAATATGTCGTTGGTGTGCCCATCTAAATTACATAGTTTTACTTGAAAAACGATGGGCACTATATATATATATATATTGCTCATCGTTTTCTAGCATGTTACATGTTAGTATCTTTTGCTAATCAAATAAAGTTTAAACAAGATATTAACATCTAATATTATCAGAATAATGGAAGATTTTTGGAAAAAAATTGGTTAATCTTTGTTAAGTAGAGATAAGTACCTCTGTACAACGAAAAAAAAGTAGGGATGACATATTTTCGGCGTTTTTTGCTTGACTTTAATATCTTAGTACGGAACCCTTCGTGCGCGAGTCTGACTCGCACTTGTCCAGTTTTTGTTTTGTATTATTTTACGTAACATAAAACAATTAAAAAGTGCTCAGTGTCAACCACTGCTTATCTTAAGTGGTGGTTAAGATAATTTCGTGACAGAATGAGTTGTTTATCTTAAGTCAATTTAGATTCATTTCTATTTTTTACCCGACTAAACGGAGGGTAATGATTTTGACAGGTTGTGTATGTATGTGTGTATGTTCATCTGTTCCCTCATAGATCCTAAACTACTTATCTGAATTGGATAAATAAGGTATCGTTAGAACCGACTTAATTGTCCGCTGAATATAGGCTATGTGACGTGTAACAAAATTCAATATGATGCCCACTAGTGGACAAAAAGTATTGTGTTTAAAAAAAAATAAGATAAATACGCCGTGTTTGATATCATTTGAAAGGGCTTTACTTGAAATGATGAGAATATTATACATTGGATGAAAATATTACTCAAATTTAAAGTGACGCCTTCTAGCGGATAAAAGTAACGTGTTAAAAAACGTTAAGATAAATACACCGTGTTTAATATCATTTGAAAGGGCTTCACTTGTACATTACGAAAATATTGCTCAAATTTAAAGTGACGCCCGCTAGCAGACCAAAAGTAATATATATTTAAAAAAAAAACGTTAAGATAAAGACATCGTGTTTGTTTTGATATTAGATATCATTTGAAAGAGCTTCACTTGTACTTATCAAAAATATCATCAAAATTCAATGTGGCGCCCTCAAGTGGTCAAATGGTTCAATGTCAATAATACCACAATAGTACCAAAATATAAAAACTAAAAAAAAAACGATGCTGAAAAAGTATGAAACAAAATTTGGATATGGAAGGATGCTGAAATAAACAAGGTTACTGGAGAAACAAGAACAGAACAAAAAGAAAAGCCGTAGTCACACGTTATTAAAGTGTTACGGTTGGTACCTATATATTTCTTAGTAATTGTAAGCTTTAGGCAATTTTTGAAAGCTGTTTTTTTTTATTTGATAAATAGGCTTTGTCGCTTAGCGACCTAATTGCCCAGTATAGAAAAACAAAAACTTACGATCTAAGCTTTATTGGACACTGGAGAAGCGAGAACTGTATCATAAGTTTTACAGCGTCCAAAAACATTGATCCTCGTATTTTCATTTCGGACACACTCCATCAAGATATAGAAAAAGCCAACAACTCCACAGTAATCACAATTTGGAGACAAAACTTTCTTCATTAAAATTTGATGGAATAGACGTTGAGTTGTTGGTGTTAATGTTTTCTTATGAAACTTTTCCGGGTCTTAATTACATTCGAATATGAAAATGCAAAACTATAATTATAACTACTTATGTACTAAATCGTAAAAATTTTGTACTCTTTTTTGTTTATTTTTTTTTCTATTGATGAACTCGCGTTTTACCGGCATCTCATGTGCAATATTCCAATGACATATCCATACATGGGCGGAGCAAGCGAGGTCGTGTTACTTTTTTTTTAAAATTGATAGAAACTAATGCTTGACTGCGATCCCACCTGATGGTAAGCAGCGATGCAATCGTTGAAGGTGAGGCGCTCTAGTTTATTAAGAGCCTTATTCACTCTAGTCTTGAAGACACCTTAATTATAATTGGACGGGAAGACCGCAGCAGGCAAATTTTTCCAGTCCTTCGTTGTACGCGGTATAAACGACGAGGCGAAACGCTTAGTCCGGACCGTAGAAGCTTCAACAATGTAAGGGTGTATATTCGCCATACGACAGGTTGTCCGATGGTAAAAAGGAGATGGCGGAATCAAGTCATGCAATTCTCACGCAAACTCTTCAAAATGCATCCTGTAAAAAACCGAAAGGCTGCCTACCCTAAACTTGAGCTCGAGGCTTGGTAGATTAGATTTAACAAAATCTGGATCACCAATTAGCCTCTTCGCACGCCTTTCCATCGAGTCCAAAGCTGCCAGGTGGCATTTTGCGCCAGCCCATATGTGACTGCAGTACTCCACACACGATCGGACCTGTGCTTTATATAATATTAGAAGCTGTCCCAGTATGAAGTACCGTTGGACCTGGAAATTATGCAATAGCAACGGACGCTCCCCAAAATGAAATCGTTTTAATTAATTCAAAGCCGTAGATAAAATGAAAAAGTTTTGTAGAACTAATCTGAAAATATATAGTAAAAAAAAATCCTTAAGAATTAGCTAAAAGTAATCTAAAGTATGGTGTCCAAAAACTCATCCTTTGATTCTGAATGTTTTTATATTTACCCGTGGTCCTAAAACGCAAAGGCATTTAAAATTATTACAGGATTTCTCACCCCAAGAAATAATTAAAATAATAAAAAATAAATAACACGTCCGGAGAAAGATCAAGCACAGGATCAACGGCTTTACAAACATTCAAACTCCAGGCTAAATACAAAGTTTTTTTTTTTTTAATCAAGGTATCAACCCTCAGCTGTAGCGCTTGTAACTAACGAGGCAATTACATAACTACCTAAATCTGACCTTCAATTACACAACAAAAACATATTTTTTCCAACCCACGACATTTTATTTACTACGCCGAAGCTAATAAATATTCCCAATAGATGGTCTATTAATATATGTGGGGCACGTGAATGAAAGTAATACCTTGTATCTGAGTGGTATTTCTTTGGACCATCGGATTACTGTCAATATATGAATAGGTCAGTTCCTTGGGGTTCTCGGAAAGTGAAGTCATTTCGGGAAGTTTCCTTGCGTAACTGTGTTTATTATTCACGTCAAATAACTTTATTATTGCTGTCAGTTTTATCTGTTATTTACTTAGAGAGATTTATTTTCTTTATTTGGGTTTATTTACTGGCCTGTTGGTCTAGTGGTAAGCGGCCGTGACTGCTATGCCGGAGGTCGTGTGTTCGATTCCCACACAGAACAAATAATTGAGCTCATCACACAAGATGAGCTCAATTATTTGTTCTGTGTCTGGATGTAGTTAATCTATAATATGTATGTATATAGAAGTATTTAAGTATGTTTATCAGTTGTCTAGTATTCATAACACAAGCTCTGTTTATCTTGGGACTAGATGGCGTTGTGTGATAGTTATGTGAATATTATATTATTATTTTGATAAACTATGTTCAAGTATTATTTGGCTAATAATAGGAAAATTTTCTAGGCAAGCGTCCTCTACCGTCGAACACGTCATTGCTTACCATCAAGTAAGATAGTGTTCAAGTGTGAGCCTAACCATAATTATAATTTTTTTTTATTTTTATTAATGATAGCCTCGCGTTTGACCACCATCTCACCCGATGGCAAGCGATGATGTGGTCTACTAAAAATCTAATATGTGTACTCATCTGTCATTGTGCCGATTGTCATGACCGCCAATGGCCTAATAACCAAAAACCTCAACGACCATTTCACGAAGCTATCTCTGCGCGGTTGGACCAAAGGCCTGATACAGAAGGCAATTTTCCTCGATACGGCTCGCATTTTGAGGTGGTTCCTGTTTCTGGACCCCTAATCACCAGTAGTTTGGAGCCAGCTCCCGATACCGGTGGACTGCAATTTTTTATAATTATAATTATTTATAAATATTTTTTTAAGTATAAATATTTAAATATATGTAAAGAAGAAGAAGAAGAAGATATAAAAATTATAATTTTAAAAAAGAACTGTTTTCAATTTTGTATTGGGATAAGAATATAATACGCAAACGAACTAATGAGACAATTAAAAAAGGGAATAAAAATACAATATAATTTTGCTAAATATAATCTTGTTATTAATTATAGTTAAGTATATTTTTTAAATGTAAATTATAAGATTAAATAAATAAAGTACAATTTTGCTAAAAATATGAGATTTAATTTTGAAAACTTAATGAACAAAAAAGAGTTATTTTAATTAGTTATAATTAGTCTCACAAAATTCAACATGTTATGAGACTAATTAGAAGTTATTTGCCTAGTAGCTTTCTACACTCAGATAGATCGCTTACCATCAGGTGAGATGGTGGTCAAACGCGAGCCTATCAGTAATAAAAAAAATGATAAATTAGCTATGTAGGTACTGTGTGGGTTGGAGACGCAATGAAAGGCTTATTATTCTTATTATACTATTATAATATTGTATTTAAGCACTTTCATCTATATTTTCTTATATAAAATACGTTCCGACATTAGGTGACGTCCTCCTATTTTATTATTGATTGGCATCAATCATCATAAACTTTTTATAACTTAAACCTTAAAGGCCAGTTAGCAAGTTAATAACAAGTGCGACCTACTTAGTTGTCACAGTACACTACATTTTTACACGATTATACTTTTAAGATTTATAAGTGTTTCCTGAATCGAATTCCTCCGTTAGATAATGTAATTTATCGGTTTCTGGCGAACATTTTTCTCGTGTAACCTGACATGTTACAAAATTGACTATTTTTGGTAGGTACAGGAAAAACGTATATTTTCCTTATAATATGATCTTCAATCGAAATAAGTAGAACCTCTACCTATATGGTAACATTTCATGTTCATTATTTTCTGTCTTTTTTGATTATGTAAAACTAGCTTCTGTCCGCGGCTTCGCCCGCGTGAAAGTAGGCTTCTCTATACAAACTTTAGACCCCCGTTTCACCCCTTTAAAGGTTGAATTTCCAAAAACCGCTTCTTAGTGCTCACCTTCGTCATGAAAAGAAACCTTGTGCAAACTTTCATGATCCTAGAACCAGTAGTTTCGGCTGTGCGTTGATATATCAGTCAGTCAGTTTCTCATTTTATATATATAGATAATATAATATGTATGCCAGCGGCTTTGCTTACGTGAAACTAGGGAATCACCCCAACCGTATAAGTAGGATAAAATATATCCTGTGTATGTCCCAGATTAAGAGGGGAAATTGCTGTTTTAATTTTTTTTTTAATATTTATATCTCAGTTGCATTTTGCCAGAAACGCCTGCGATCTGACGCGAACGTTTGTTAAAAATTATTATGTAGCTCTTTGGTGATGGTCTACTAAAATTCCTTGCACTCAGATCTGAAAGACCCGATTAGTTATTGAGATGTGATTGATAAACTAACATCCAAACATACAGACTTTCTCATTTGCAATATTAGTAGAAGGATAGGATAGAAAACAATTGATAATGGCATTGCAATTAGTGAAAGTATGAAACGTCGTGTGGGTCACGACTCACGTTAATCGCAAACTGTGTGCCTACCAGGGATGTAGAATGGTTCGAAAAGATATTTATTTATTGTGTCTGGGTGTAATTTATCTATATATGTATGTATTTAAAATATATAAGTATGTTTTGGTGGATGTCACATGTCTTTGAATTTTTGGTTCTTGGACATGCCGGTTTCCTCACGATGTTTTCCTTCACCGTTTTGAGAGCAGTGGTGATGAAATAAATTACACAAAGTAATGCGCCTGGTTGGGTTTGAAACTGCAACTTACAACTCGTAAGTCTGGGCCGTTACCACTTGGCCACCACTGCTCTCCGCACTGGGCCCGCGTGGTGGATTATGGCCCATTCCCTCTCCTAGAGAGAAGGCCTGAGTCCCAACAGTGGGAACATTATAAGGCCGACTATGCTATACTAAGTATGTTTATCAATTGTCTAGTACCCATAACACAAGCTCTGCTTAGCTTGGGACTAGACGGCGTTGTGTGATAGTTGTGGAATATTATATTATTATATTTATATATACTTTTTGTACACCAAGATAATAAATGATACTCATGAGCCTCATATAAAAAAATACATACAATTGGCGGCCTTATTGCATAATATCGCATAGATACCGCGGTCCTGGAACGCAAGCGGAAGTTGCGGAATTAGTTTCTCCACCAGTAGCAGAATTGTCACAAAATCTTCTGTCCTTACTTTATATTAATATATATGTATGTGTATTTAAACTATAATATGTATACTTTTTTACACTTATTTTATAAATAACATTTTTTTTTATATACCTACCATATTGCCTCTTCACGACCCTAGGTTGACTGGTAGAGAATGCCTCAGGCATTAAGTCCGCCTTTGTTGATTAATGTATCTTCAATATTAAAAAAGAAGGGAACGCATCGCATCGTAACGATGCGTCGATCAATCACTCATGATGAACGCACATTAACATCGAAGTTCAGCTTCATTCATGGTCCATCCATCCAATTACCAGTCTGCATCAGTATTACTTAATAAAAACATTAAGCAACGATACACCTACAAATATAGATTCCGACTCTGGAGTTGTCGTAAGAGTTACCGGTGCGATCTGATTCAGTTTACGCAAATTCAACGCGACGCAACCAAATCATCGCACCACGAGAGCTCACGTAAAAATATAAAATCAACTGATTGCGTCCGCTTCGCTTCGCTCATAGCTGCATCGTACCAACGTGTGGTTCTTCAAGTACAACCATAGAGTATCAATTGCTTTTTTCTTATCACACCGCGTTGCTTCGCCATCGTGTTTAATCGTCTACGCAAGTCACCGCGTTACGCAAAGGGAAACTGAAAGAATTCCAGTGGATTTTAGTCAGTAGAAGTCTGAAACTCTCCTTCCACCCAGAGTGGAAAAAGAAATATTGATGATTTTGGTATCTATATTGCTAGCATTGATATTTACAGACACCTTGCCTCGAAATGCACGTAAAGCCGTTGGTCCTAGTTATCATTCGTAGATCTTTGACAGTCGTTACACGAAGTCAGACGCCATTAAGTCTGACCTTCAGTCTATCCAAAGAGTAATTATCGTGTTGCTCAGTAACCGGGTTGTGGAGGTATGGATAAGCAGTCGCTCCATGTTAAACATGGGTATTTAGCCACATCCGCGCAGTCTAGACTAGCTGGGAAAAGGCTAGGGCAGACCGATCCCATCGTTTGGCTTTTCTTTATATTTCATTCTCTATATAATAATTTGCCAACGGATCTTATTACTTACTAACAAAAAAGCGCATTATAATATTTAAATTTCTTTTCAAACCGCAAACCAATGTATCAACAATCAACAGATGCTTGATTTAATGACAATTAGTGAAAGCATAGAATCAAGTTGGTGTGGGTCAAGTCGTGCCAACATTAGCGGTTAAGTAATACCGATGCAGGCCGGTGTTTCAATCGGTGGGCGGCATGAATGAAGTTGACCTTTGATGTTAATGTACGCTCGTCATGAGTGATTGGTTGATGCTTGATGTTAAGGCCATAGCTCCCGAGTAGTTATGCCACTACTATAATAATACTACTACTGTAGTTATACTACTAGTAAACAGTGACTTTCTGAAGCCTACTCCTTGGTAACGGGTAGGTTAATAGGTTTAAAAAAATTGTTTAATAAAGATTATTTTTTTCGTATCGGATGTTTTTAATATGGTGTAAATTTCATTACGCAAAAAAACGCGTCCCGCTTGCGTATTCCATGCTTTACAATAAATACTTGTATGAAATGGACATTTACGGGGGTTACGCGTGCGGAGCAATCCCGCATGCGTGATAAAAACTGCACGATATTAAAAACACCCATTAATATTTGACATAAAAAAAATAATTAACATGATATATTTTCGCTTGTTTCTCCTTTCAAACGGCTTTCATCTCTAATATGTTCACACAAAAAAATTGCTGGTTAAATGATCTTCAGAATTTACACAGCGTATATAAATCAATGAATATTTCACTAAGAAAATGGATTTAAAGGTCAATGGGGCTCTATTGCTGGCGCAAGCTGCCGCTTGCGGCCTGCCGGCCGGATGGTCAAGGGACTATACGCCTTAATGTAAGCTCGTCACGAGTTGCTTGATGTTAAGAGATGCGTTTCCTTCTAGTTTTTATGTTAAAGATGGTTAAGTATAATGTGGGAATTTTATTCTGCATTTTTTGTTGACATGTTGTTGAACTGAATGGAAGATTTTTAAAAAGAGGGCAGGATCAGAAACTTTAACCATGTGAGATTTGAATCTAATATGATTTCTTTTTTGAGTCGGCTTCAAAAAATGAGGGTGCTCAATTTGATCCTTATCTTACTATATGTACCACATTCTTTTTCGTTTTATTTAGATTTAATGTATTTATGAATACTAAAACTGTGTTGTATTTGGTACTCAGCCTAGTTTTTTCCCTACTTTGTTGACTGGTTGATTTTCAGTTTAATCGGATACAGCTGCAGCAGTACCCAGTGTTTAGGAAACACTTCTAAATTCAAATCATTTATTTCAAATAAATAAACCATTTACAGTCACTAGCCGTCGTGAACAGCGGTTTGACGAATTAGGCGCATAATGCCACATTCGTAAGATGACATATTATTTTCAAAATATCATATAATTCTGAAAATGCCTCATCGCAAAACATCTTTTTTTCTATATTTTTTTTTAAAGCATTGCTAAATTAAATACATGTTAGCTCTGGTAAATAAACAAAAAAAAAAATAACTAATAGATCTTTGTCAATAATGAAGTTATAAACGACGTGGTCTTTACGTCAAAGGCGCCGTAATACACCCAGGTAAATGTTTTCCTTAGGAATCGGCTAGAAGTGGCCCAAAGCTGGGAACAATGAAAGGAATGGAGGGCCTTTAACAATTCGTGAGTCAGTAAATTCAAAATTAATATTAAATAACTAAATAACTTCTAATTATAATATGATAATAAATTTTTATGTTTGATTAATCCGTACTAATGTGTATGTGGGTTATAAATATGTTTACCTATTTATCTAATAATTCTTTTGTACCTTAAGATGTAACTGTTTTTTTGTCCTTAATAATAATAAGTAATATAAATTAAGACACAGTTAAACCGTTTTTTACCGACAAAGATAATATGCTATCAACACTATGAATCATTAAGTATAAATTATTCAGAGATGCGGAAGCGACAAATGAAAATTGCTTTGAGTGAAACTCATTTGGGATGAAAACCGCAATGGCAGTGCAGCACTCGAGGTGCACGTAATGTGTTTAACGCCTCTCTGCGTTAAAGTACGATATACCCTATTCAGGGACCCGTGAGACAAAAGTTAAACACACGATATATAATACTATTAAATTATAGACCACAGTTACTGCAAACATTTTACATTAAAATGTGAGGTTTTGTCATCGGGCGAGTCATAATCCGCCATCTTTTTCACTATCGATCAACTTGTTGACATGAGATTGCCGCTTTTAGATAATTTCGTTGAATTCTTGTAATTCGCCGAAAAAAAAGCGTGCAAAGAAAACGCCAATGCATCAATAGAAAAAGAGACTGTTATTAATGTATTCAAACACGTCGAAGAAACTTGACTGAAGGTACCTACATACATTGTTTTCTTTATTTACATTTAGCCTCTAGCCCAGATGAATAGGGTATAGACGGAACAAATGCTTTAAATGTACGAGAAAGTTAAAGTTTATTCATTGGGTAATAATGAAACTCGATACCGGTCTAGTGGTTGAAAGAGCACTTGCCTTTAGTTTGGTACCCGAAGAGGACATATGCACAAGTTTTGGGGATACATTTGAGGTGCATACAGCAGTGAAATACTCTGCCGGAGTCTGTGTTTCCTGATCAGCTACAACGGGGAGACTTTAAATGAAGAGTGAATAGGTTACTTCTAGGCATGCGTGCCTCTACAGTCGACCACATCGTCGCTTTCAATCAGGTGAGATAGTGATTAAGTGCGAGCCTATCAATAATAATAAAAAACTAGGCAAGTGCAAATCGGACTCGCGCTCCGAGGGTTCCGTGCAAGCTTACTTAAGTAAATAGTCCAATTCCTGAATTCCTGAATAAAATCGCGAAGATGTTTCCGAATGCCAAAAAAAGTTTTTTTTTTGGGA
Source organism: Mythimna pallens (assembly GCA_961205895.1). Classification (NCBI taxonomy): domain Eukaryota; kingdom Metazoa; phylum Arthropoda; class Insecta; order Lepidoptera; family Noctuidae; genus Mythimna; species Mythimna pallens. The sequence goes on along the minus strand of OY540828.1, from coordinate 21,014,028 downwards.
CGTAACAACGAATTTTCTGTTTTCAGATTTATTCCTATACCTATGCTATCTCATTGCAAAGCCTGGGCACCCAGCGGACTCTCTGTTTGCGTTGCGCTGCTCGACGAGATGGGCAAGCTCTTTGAAAGAGTAATTATAGTCCGCCTCGTCGCGCATCTAGCACGAGCGAGGCCGAACCTTGCGGATGGCCAGTTCGGCTTTCGCACGGCGCGCTTCACGGTGGACGCCATCATACGCGTGCGAGCCCTCATGACGGGGATTGCGGTGTCACAGGGCAGGTGTGTCTTGGTGGTGTCTTTGGACATCGCCAACGCTTTCAATTCCCTGTCCTGGAGTTGCATTTTGAGGGCACTCTAGTATTACCGGGTGTCCAACTACCTCTGTCGTGTGATCGAGGCCTACCTGTCGGACAGGTACATAATCTACCCTAGTCATCAGGATAGATGGTCATCAAAGTGGAAACGGCGAGAGATGCCGTGCGGTGTTTCGCAGGGATCGGTACTAGGACCGCCCTTGTGGAACATCGGGTAAGACTACGTGCTGCGCGGCAACCTCCCTGACGGGGTCAGCGTCGTCTGTTACGCAGACAACACGCTAGTCCTGAGGCAGGAAGAGTTGTACCGGCCGGCGGTCAAACTAGCAACACGCAGGGTTGCAGGGTTGGTTGGGGTTGAGACTCAAGGTTGCGCTGCACAAGTCCGAGGCCATGTGTTTTCACGGCCCTTGGAGCGCGCCACCAAGGCGTTCCCAATCAATGGTAGGGGAAGTTCACATCGGCGTTGGGTCGACGATGAAGTACCTGGGACTCAAAGTCAAAGTCAAAGTCAAAAATTTTTTATTTCACATAGGCCTACATGGGCACTTATAAAACGTCAGAAGCTAGTGCACGGTTCCACGTGACTCGTCCTAGACAACCGGTGAAATTTCGAGGAGCACTTCCGACGTCTGGCGCCCAAACTGAATCCGACTGGGGCTGCCCTCAAGCGGCTCCTGCCCTACTTAGGTTCGCAGACGCCTCCTGCCGGAGGCTCTACGCAGACATCGTTCAGTGCACGGCCCTTTATGGTGCGTCAGTGGTTTTAGTTTATATCCCATCGATCGAGCGACTGCCTATAAGACGTCCACAACCCAGTTACTGGGCATAACGATACTCCTTGGATATACTGATGGTCAGACTTTCTGGTCTGACTACCTGAGTAACGTCTGTCGTAAATCTTTACGAAAGACAACCAGGATCAACAACTTTACGTGCTTTCCAAGGCACGGGGTGTCAGTAATGTCCTATATTCTATTCGCGATAGCATTAGACACAAGTTAAAAAAGTTGTTTTAGGTACACTTTGTAATTAAAGTACAATATTTATGTACATTGTGCTTCATTACAGTTAAGATTGGTGCTGAATTTATTATAATCAACTTATATACAACTGTTATACTTAAATGAATTCATTTGCACTGTCCATCTTCTGAATTTGTGAGGCTTGTAATAAATAAATTATTTATTTCTTACTTATACTAGTGTCCATGTCAAATCCTAAAAGAAGCAAGGGTTGTCAGTACCTGGAACGTTTTTCATTATACTATAATAATATTGCTTATTTATATTTGTTAGATATGTTTTCTAAGAAGGAATCTTGTTGATACGCCATAAAAAAAAGTAAAATTGTTTAAGTAACGTTTATTTAAAAAAAAAACCTTTTAAATTACCTATTATAATTTATCTAAGTAGGTAATGTTAAAATTTTATATTGAAACCATTATTTATTAAAATTGTTTGAAATTATCTCAAAAAATAAATGTTGTACACACCTGCTTATATGAACCTTTTTGTCTAATACAGAAGTGAACGGAGTATAGATAAAATTAAAAAAGTACATATGAATTTCATAGACAATGATGTAATACCGCTTGAGCACCGACATCTAATCCAGCTTTTGAAGACTGTTGAAGTCTATGTGAATATAGAAGAATTAGTTTAGGAGCTGAATACAGCAATCTGAGGATATCATGCAATTTCGCTATGATATGAGCACCATTGAAATACACATCACGGAATATTCAATACATTTCAGTACATGACAGCTCTTGTGAAGGCGGATATCAACTATAACGTCAAATTAAGTTTCTTTTGTCGATGTCTACTGATATATAAGTAGCGCTGCACACTAGGTGACTGAATAGGGTTTAGTACCATGTAGCTATAGGTTTTGTTGGAAAACGTACCTATGATCATCGTTATCATTTTAGCCCAAAAACATTCACCGCTGAATATTGGCTTCCTCTAAGTGCCGCCACAACAACCGATCCTTGGCGTCCACCAGATCATTGGTCCACCTTTTGGGAGGACTTCAACAAAGAACCTTTTGGCCCCATCATCTGTTGCCCTGTCCACTGCCACTTAAGTTTAGCGAATTATATATTGAAACTTTTTGCAACACAAAAATACAAAGGCGGATTTAATGCTACAGGCGTGTTCAATCAGTCAACCAAGAGAAACATAACATGGCAGGTAGACAAAATAAAGGGTACAAACATAGCTACGAAAACATATATATTATATAGTTAAAAGAAATAATATATACATTTACATAAATATTAAATATTTACAATAATATTATAAAGCTTTTTTTTTCCTTAACACTTGGGTCAAACGAATTCGGATGAAATTAATCACACGAGTAGACTCTGTCCTAGAATGGGACATAGAATAGGTACGTTAATACTGGGAGTATGATTTGTTGAAATATTTTTTCTACTATCAAGCAGGCAAAGCTGATAGAAACTATGCGGGTACCTTCTATTTGGCAGAATCTTGATACTCCGATTTTTATTTGGCATAACTCACATGGCATAATCTTATTTAATCGAATATTTTTAAGGCATAAAAATTATTTAGCATAACTTTTGTTTGGCTGAATATTTACGTGTCCGAATTTACAATGGCATACTTTTATCTTGGCAGAATTTTGTTTCGCATAATTACCTTTGCCATAATTAATATTATGCATAATTTTGTTTAGCATAACATTTATTTAGAGATACGATTATTTGGTATGGGTGCATATTTGAACATCAAAAATTAAAATAGATGTATCTTCTTGTAAAAATTAGTGTTCAAAACATCAAAAACTTATAATATATGGAATAAAATTGATAATTTAAATAAAGTAAATTTATGCTGTCGAATGGTTAGATAACCTACGTGCAATGTATTTAAAATCGAATGGTCTGCAAAAGTGACATAGAATGTTCTAAATATAGCATGTATTGGTAGCATTTTCAATATTAAATTAAATTTGTGTCATAAAAAGTCAATACGTTGTGCTGCAAAATTTTGTGACAGAAACGAATCACTGCGAAACCGACTTTACGCAGTCTTGTCTGCCCTACCCCTAGAGTGTAATTTAAACCCGCGTAGGCGCGGAGGGGTAGGGCGGCCCGCGAGCTGAGGAGCAGGTGGTTTGAAGGCCCGCCACCGCGGCTGAGGCTGAGGCGGGGAGCCGAAGCTGCGGTGGTGAGCGTTAAAACCATCTGTGACGATAAGCTCGCGTGGCGCCGCCCAAACCCCGCAGCGCCGGAGCCGTGACATAAACAATGCTTGCTGCATGTTGCATGCCTGCTTGCATGCTGCATGCCTGCTGCATGTTGCATGCCTGCTTGCATGCTGCATGCATGCTGCATGTTGCATGCTACATGCATGCTGCACTATCGATATAAAATGTATGCCAAAAAACGATTCTGACTGTGAATTTTCTGCGATATGATGGTTCTGCTTTTTAATTATTATGGATATAAACATTATGCCTAAAGATGATTCTGACTAACAAAATTATGAGTTTTGAATGTATGACAACTGAGTGTATGCGAAATGATTTTCTGCGAAATGAAGTTTATGCTATCCGTTGTTATGCAAAACAATATTAAAACGTAAAAAGTTCTGCTATAAAAGGTAGACCCAAACTATGCATATCAATTGCATATCAATAACTTGTAGGAGCGACTTGACAAATTTAAGAACATATATGCAATCTCAGGGACTGACATTGAAAATTAAAATTATACTAAAACCCAGCAGCCCTCGTTTGAGCAACTTTTAGTAGTTTTAAGCAGGCTGTTTATTGTGGCCATGTTTGCGACCAGCAATACATACAATAACACTTCTAGCATAAATGGCCATCACGAACTGTCATTATGGATATGAACTTGGATTTTAATAGTGGATAAATTATCTCACAATAAATAATTTATTAGCACTTAGATAATTATTACTGGCCATTAATTTTGTGTATGATAGGTAAAATTATTATAAAGGTATAATCACATATTATTGATGTGTGACCTTTGTGAATACAATATTATAAGTTGCGCGTAAATCAGTTAGGTCTCGATCCATGGATTGCAGGATTTTTCAAAGGAATTTCCGTGGCCCTGAAATGCAAAGGGAAAGTGAAGGAACACATGTGGGTTTTAATCAGTAATCGCCTGACATTTCTTCTCGCTCCACCCAGAGTGAAAAGAGTTGGGCACGCTACAATTATGGCGATAAGTCCCCTCTTTGAGGAGTGGCTGGAGTGGTAACACGGCGTCCTCACCTTCCGCATGACGCAGGTCCTCAGCGGGCATGGCAAGTTTGGGAGGTTCCTGCATTGGATTCAGGCGAAAGCAACGCCCGGGTGTTATCATTGTGCGGACCACCCAGAGGACACGGTGGAGCATACGGTGGAGGTGTGCCGCGCTTGGGCGGAGCACCGCCGTGTCCTCGTGGAGGCAATTGGTGGCAGCGACCTTTCGCGTCGGGCCCTGGTTCAGGCTATGGTCCGGAGCGAGGAGGAATGGCAGGCGGTCGCCTCCTTCTGCGAAGTAGTAATGCTAGCGAAGGAGGAGACTGCACGCGTGAGGGAACGAAGGTCCTCACGCCCTAGCCGCCGTAATTCCGACCCCGACTACCAGCCACGGTAGATGCGGGTTTGCGAACGTCGAGCACTGGGTAGCTCGCCGTCCGGCTGTTCGGTAACTAACCGGACCGAGCCCAGTCTTCGACAGCGCGTAGTAATCCTCGCGCTCCTCAAAGAGATGTCAGTAAACCGTAGGGGCCCAACAGGGCAGATGCCCGCTAGCTAGGACCGCGGAGAATTTCTGAAAAGGAAATCCGTAGTCCTAGAACGCAAAGGGTAATTGAAGGATACAGGTGTGGTTTTAGTCAGTAAAAGTCTGACACGCCCTCCCGCTCCACCCAGAGCGCGAAAAGTTATTTTGATGATTTCCCACCTTAAAAAAAAAACTGAGAAGAGTCGTTTGTTTTCCAATGTCCACCACAACATCGTTTACCATCATGTGATATAGTGTTCAAGCGCAAGCTTATCTATGATAAAAAAACCAGGCAAGTGCGAGTGGGACTTGCGCACTGGGGGTTCCGTACAAACTTACCTATTAAAAAAGTTCAATTCCCGAATTGAGTTACGAAGATTTTTCCGAATCGCAAAAACATTTTTTTTTTGTGACGTAACTACAAATTAACAATTTTCAGAATTGTTCCTATTCTTGTGCTATGAGACCTTGCTTCATGCCAAATTTAAGAATTATAAGTCAACGGGAATGAATTTTGATTCCCTTGAGAGTGTCAAAATACACGTTTTTTTTGCGACATAAACGGCCGTATCTTTTGTTCCCGTTAACTCAGAAGTCTGATTTTTTCACGGCATCAAGGGACCGCAGACTTGAGTATATGGTTTTAATGTCAACTCGATACCTCCTCATGTTCCCAAGATAAAGGATCTTGACAAACAGGCAGACAGGCAGACGGACAGACAACAAAAGGATTCCGTTGATGTTGATCAATAAGGATTCCGTTTTTTTTCTTCGAAGGTACGGAATCCTAAAAAAACACCTATATGAAGCTACGTTGGGCTGCTAGTTTTAATATAAACCAACTATCCTTACCCATGGGAAATTCCTTCTACCTAATTGTAATCACGTACAAGCGAAAGTAAAATAATGTTATCCTAGATAATAATAATATTATTCGTAGAATAATTCGCAAACCAATTATTTATTCATATTAGAAGTCAGCACAACTAGAAATTATCATAGCAATGGAGTTTAATTATGTTTCCGTTACAGAACAGCCAACCTGTAAGATAAACTTAAGAAATGTTATAATAATAATAATATTCCACAACTATCACACAACGCCATCTAGTCCCAAGCTAAGCAGAGCTTGCGTTATGGGTTCTAAACAACTGATAAACAAACTTATATATTTCTAAATACATACATATATAGATAGATTACACCCAGACACAGAACAAATGATCGTGCTCATCACACAAACATTTGTCCTGGGAATCGAACCCACGACCTCCGGCATAGCAGTCAGGGTCACTAACCACTAGACCAACAGGCCAGTCAAGTGTTGACGGCACGGATAGCGTGATAGCTGAGCGATGCTATCGCTGTGTGTCGCGGATTGGATTCCCGCACGGGATAATTATTTGTATTGTTTTATTTAATTACTATTTTTTTTGCAACGTACATAAAATATAACCTGTCACTCAAAAATAAAGCAGCTTTCTATTGGTGAAAAAATTTTAGTAATCGGACCATTACTTTCAGCCTAAAGACGTCTACTGTTGAACATAGGCGTTTCTAAGTGTCACCACAATTAACGGTCCTGTGCGTCTCGCATCCATCGAATTCCGGCAACATTTACCAGGTCATCGGTCCACCTTGTAGAAGGCCTTCCAACGCTGCGTCTTCTGGTACGCGTTCGCCACTACAGAACCTTTCGGCCCTAACGGCCATCTGTTCTGCGAGCAATGTGCCCTGCCTATTGCCACTTAAGTTTGGCGATTCTTCGGGCTATGTCAGCAACCTTGGTGCTCCTGCGGATATCTTCTTTTTTGATTCGATTACGCAAGGAAAATGTGAGCATAGCCCTTTCCATTGCCCTTTTGGTGACTTTAAACCTATTTTTAAGCCTACAAAAAAAAAACTTTATATATATAATAGTGTAGATTATGATAGGCTGATAAGCACGCGCTTGACCACCCGATCATTGAGCAGTAGTATTATGATGGTCGCCGATTGAGCACGCTTGGCTAGAAGTAACCTATTCACCCTTTATTTAAAGACCCATAGGTTGTGGCTAACATGAAACACAGACTTAGCAATTTTTCAATCCACTCTTTACCTGTAAAATAATTGTTCTGAGTGAGTAGTTGTTGGACTGGTGTCTTGATTGTTGTCTTTATAATATTTGTGAACGAAACCACGATACAGGAGCGATTCCTAATCCCAGCTTCACGATTGTGCGGATCGCCCGAAGGACACGGTGGAGCAGATGACAGAAGTCTACTCTGCTTGTGACCGGCGGTGGTGATCTCTCGCGTCCTGCCTTTGCTCAAGCCATGGTAAATGGCGAGAAAGAATAGGAGGCAGTCACCACCTTCAGCGAAGTAGTAATGCGACTAAAGGAGGTGGCTGAAACAGTAAAAGAAAGGACATCCTGTTGCGCCAACTGCCACCGCAGAAGACGCTTTGGGTGTTGCGAGGCCTAATGCGATTCTTGGCCACCGTAGGCGCAGGTTTACGCACTGCGTACAAATGGTAGCTAGCTATCCAGCCGTCCGCTAAGTACCAAGGCCGTTGTGTTCCATGCATGCCTCAAAGAGATGTCAGCAAAGTGGACGGGGCCTACTGAGGTCGATGCCTGTTAAGGTTGCAGGATGGTTCGATAGAGTTACCGTGGCCCAGAAAAACAAAGTGTAACTAAAAAAACACCAAGAGCAAGTAAACGAAGCTGGTGGCAAGCCGTAAAACTTTGCTCACTTGAAGAGATTTATAATCAAAAACATGGTAAACGCACAAAATCTTATCGTTAAGACAAATGAGTGAACCTGTTTCCGAATTAATAACGAAGGTGATAGTGGAATAAAAGCTTTCATTTACAAACGTCAAGTATTTTGTCATAGCCTTCAAAGTACTATTAACTTAATTGTCCTTTGTTTAAGATCTAAATTAGAACAGCATACTACTACAAATCTTGGAGAATATATCGAAAAATTAAAAGACCGTTTATGTTCAGTTATTTGTTACGGCTCCGTTTCTTATTAGTTTCTGTGCTAAAAAAGCTTTAACCTGTATTTTGATAATTATTCGTACAATTTTTTTAAGTTTTAGGAAAGGTATGAAAACCCGTTTCACAGTAATTGGAGTAACTAATTAAATTACTCTAATTATTTTTAAATAACATTTCTGAATATCAAAAACATTTAGAAGACAGACAATATAAAAATCAACGTCAAAAATGGAAGTAAAACAATAATATCAATATGTCTAGCCTTTTTCCAATCATTTGGAGGGCAGCTTCAAATCAAACCGAATTCAACTAAATACATGTATGGAGCGTCTGCGTATCTGGATCCTTATGATACTTAATACTTAAGATTAGGATTTTAACACTTTTAAAAATATGAGAATTGCACCTCAGATGTTCTTGCTTCTTCTTTGTGATCTGTTTTCTGCGAGTTTGGAGTCCTTGGTTTGCCATGGCGGCACTTCATTCCAACTAGCCCATGTCTGTCGAAAAGCTGATGAGTACTTTTAATTTGCTTAAAGCGTCTATGAGTTAATTCGGTGCTCCTAAAGTTCGTGTTATTATTTCACTGACGGCTGTGCACTCGAGGAACACATGTGCAACAGTTTCATGCGACTTCATCCATGCATACTCTGCACAGACGACTATCTACGATACTCATTGTGATGAAGTGTTTATTCGGTGAGCTGTGTCCGGTGATGGTTCCCGTCACTAAGCAGGCTTCCTCTGTTGAGTTGCAGAAGGTTAGGGTTCTATTTAAGTATGGCATGGCTTCTTTGGTCTGTCTGCAGCCCGATGCCAGGAACCACCATCTTCCAGATGTTTTAAAAGTTAAAACACTGAATTCGTTACACACTAAAAAAATCGTGAGTTCATTTTTTGACTTAATATTCTGATCAGCAAAGGCAACTCTATTCAAACTTTTTAAATAACCCACCATTATCTAGATTGTGTAAAAAGTTGTAAGTAAGCTTTAAATATAGTAGAAAACGTGTATGCAAACAGCTATTCATAGTGTAATCGTGTGAAATTCCTCACAAATGTCTTCTTTTTTCTTTATCTACGATATTCTTCATTGATGGTAAATCTCGTGGGAATTCAAAGCGCCGTTATTAGGCCTAGAGTATTGTGAGTCATCGGGTCATGTTGATAATAACACGTTCAGTGGGGTTTTGCATTCTTAGGTTCATGCTTACAATGACACGTGATGTTGGATAAGAATATGTTATAGTGGAAAAGACCTTTTTTAGGTGAGAAATCATCTAATAACTTCTCCCGTTTTAGGGCGGAGTGTGAGCGAGGGTCAGACTTTTACTGACTAAAACCACACAGTTGCCTTGCATTCTAGAACCACAGGTTTCCCTTTCAGAAGTCGGACCCATGGCCCCCGTAGGCTTTGGCCCCTACTGTTTTGCTGAAATCTCTTAGAAGACGCGCGTGGAACACTACGCGCCGTTGTCAGCAACCTGGAATGGATAGTAATTTCCTGGACTAGAAATGGGGCAGTCATTGGTGAGACAATACCAGTATTATACATATAATATAATTATTATTATAGATACACAGATATATATATATATATATATTTATATATATTATATATATGCTAATAATAGATACATAATACTACGGTGGAGCAAAAAATATATTTTTAAAATTTCAAATATCCTAGATTACCAATGTAATCCACAGTTTTAAAAATGTTCATGCATAGCTTCAGCTTTGTAAGTCCACATCTTCAGGTGACACAATACATATGAATTCAGAGAAAAAACACAGATTTTAGCTGGCAAATAGAACTGTGTTTCAGACAATATTACAACTGGTTTCAGAATACTAATACATAAAATTATTAAAACAATTAATAACTATGCCAAACATCAAAAATGTATCAGTATTCTTGGATCCTTTGTTAGCAAAGTTCGGTGAGACCGTACGAGCAGAAACATCTGCTGAATGTACATCTGCAGAGCACATCTGATAAATGTACCTTTGACCAGTACTTACTAAATTGATATTTAGATTTGGCAATTCTGTCCTAATATAAATGCATCGTATTTTCAAGCCGAGACACTTCTCAAGCTCTATCCATTAAGGCTGATCGTAGAACATCAATATTAGGGAACAAGTGGTGAAGTGTTAATTCATGTGCATGTTACAAACACGGAAACCTTTGCAAAGATCGTTTCAGATCCATTTCTAGTAAAAGATCAACTCTATTTTTATGTTCACAGCAGTGCCTTCACATCCAATTCCCACCAAAGAAGAACGAAATTCGAATTTCTTTTCAAGAAACTCCAGTATATTCTGCAATCCCCGAATCAGTAAAAAAAAAATGACCGATGTACTCAGAATCTGGTTCTGATATAATTGATTGAAATATAGACGGTTGAAAGGCTAATTGATCTATATGACATTTTTTCCAATATTGATATACATCCGAATATGTAATCAATCAAAAATCAGCCAATTTTTCTCCGTCGTTTGAGTTAGGTTTCAATTTTTTTTGAAAAAATGTGGCTTAGATCAATTACCCTTTCAACCGTCAAACCTTCGGCAATGGGTAACATATTGCACCATAAATATTTTATTCCTCGCACTAATTCAGTAAATTTTACTATAAAATTATGCGTTTACTCGCCGGGTAAGTCTTTTAAGAAGGTACAAATAGCATTTTTAAGACAAAAAGTTATGAAATGACTCCAGCTTGCGGGTACAACTTAGGAGTAAGTTAGTTTTTTGTAAAATAGCTCCATCGTACGTCACCTGAAAATACAGCCTCAAACTAGTGGTTTTTTTATATAAAGGAAGCTTTTTCATAAGGTCATTGATTAACGATACATGAGATTAAAAAAAAATTTTTTTTGAATTCAGAATCACTCCACCCATTACAGACATACATTATTGATTGATTTTTAATTCGGACCATCACTAATTTAGATTTTTTGTTCAAACAAACTCTTCAGCCCTATATTCTTAGTATAGAATAAAATAATATATAATACTTTATTGTGCAAAAAAACAGTTATCCAACACATCTATTTATACAATGGCGGTCTTATTGTTGACAGCAATATCTACCAGACAACCTGCGGTATAAAGATAATAAATTATTTGAAGATAATAAAACCGGTTCATTGCGAGTTAAACTTGCGCACGACGGGTACCATTATCTTATACAACTCTTTTTGCATATCTTTTTGTTATACGGCAACAGAAATACATCATCTGTGAAAATTTCAACTGTCTAGCTATCACAGTTTATGAGATACAGCCTGATAACAAACAGACGGACAATGGAGTCTTAATAATAAGACGATGTTTTTACTGTTTGGGTACAGAACCCAATTTTTTTTTTTGAAAAATGAACGTACACTAATATACTATAAGTACAATTACACAGAAGAAAGATGATGATGAGAAAAGAGATGAGCATAGCGTTAAAAAAATGTTATTAAAGACTAATTAGTTAATGCTACCTATGTTTGCAAATTAATAAATGAATAAATAACTGGCCTGTTGGTCTAGAGGTTAGTGGCCTTGACTACTATGCTGGAGGTCGTGGATTCGATTCCCAACTAGGACAATGTTTGTGTGATGAGCACGATCATTTGTTCTGTGTCTGAGTGTAATTTATCTAATCTATGTAAGTATTTAGAAATATATAAGTATTGTTTAACAGTTGTGCCTAGGGACTAGACAGCGTTGTGTAATAGTTGTGGAATATTATTATTATTTTATTATTAATATCTTAAGGAAACGGATTACATTTTTAATCAATCCATCAGTATTTCTTAGTTTCCATTGCGATAGTTTTTATCATAATAACTAAACAGCCACTGTATGATACTCGTAGTTAGTACCTACTACCTCTATTCTCGTCCGATCTAATCACTTAACCGTCTTGTCAGCTAACAAACAACACACTTAGTGACTGAGTCACTTCTGGTCTGTTTCAGCAATTTCCCTAAAATAATCTTTATAGCCCAAACTAAGCTAGTAAACAAATACAAACAATATTTGGTCAAGGCGAGCACACTAAAATGCCACGATGTAAAAGCTAAGTCCGATTAAATATTGCTTGTTTTGAAATAAACAAGCTTAAGATTATTTTTATTAATTGGGTGGAGCGTGAAGGCTGGATGGAGAGGGAGAGGGAAGCCAAAGAAAAGATGGATGGATTGTGTGAAAAGTTATATGAAAGAAAAGGGAGTTAGTGATAGCGTGACGAGTGACAGGACAGAATGGAAGAAAAAAAGTTGTTGCGCTGACCCCAAATAACACGGAACAAGGGCAGGAAGATGATAATGATGAGCGTGAAGGCGTGTCAAACCTCTACTGACTAAAACCCACATCTATGTTCCTTCTTTGCCTTCATTCCAGGGCCCTGGGGTTCTCTTTCACACAACCCATGGCCCCAGTAAGCTTGAACCTTAATGGGCCCTTACGATTTTGCTCACATCCTCTTGAAGCGCGCCGGAACACTACGCGCTGTTGACGACTCAGGCTTGGTCCGGACGGTTACCGGACGGTTGGACGGGGAGCAAACAAACTTCAAGTGTACCCTTCAGTGAACGTTCTATAAAGTTAGTTTTCTTATAGGGTAGCTATAGAGCAACCAAGGCTAAAGCTAGGCAGAATGATTGTATAATATACAATAATAAAAAAAGTTATAAAGCTGAAGAATTTGTTTGTTTGTTTGAACGCGGTAAACTCAGTTATTTTTTGACCTTTCTGCAAAGGTTTTTCCAACTATGTCTGGGTCGGCTTCCAGTTAAACTGAATGCCGTTAGATATTAGTATTTTACATGAAGCGAATACTAACCTATCTGGCCTCTATAACCCAATAATTGAAAGACATGATTATCCTTACCCCTTTTTAATATTAGAGCAACGCCGTGTCCTCGTGGGGGTGAACGGAGGCAGCGATCCCTTGCGCCGGGCCTTGGTCCAGAGCGAGGAGGAGTAGCAAGCGGTCGCCTCCTTCTGCGAAGCAGTAATGCTAGCCAAAGGAGGAGGCCGCACGCGTGAGGCAACGGTCCTCACGCCCCAACCGCCGCCAGGATTCCAATCGCGATTTTCTGCCACCGAAGGCGCGGGCTTGCGGGCGGCGAGTAATGGGTAGCTCACCATCCGATCGTCCGGTAACCGTCCGGACCGAGCCCAAGTCGTCGACGGCACGTAATGTTCCACGCGCGGCTCAAGGAGGTGTCAGCAAACCGTAGGGGCCCTGGTACGAAAGGCAACGAAGGATTGATGATGGGTTTTAGTCAGTAAAAGTCTGACATTATGTCGCGCTCCACCCAAGAGCGGGGGATGTCATAAGATTATTTTCCCACCGAAAAAAAACCGTTTAACATTAGAGTTTAAACAATTATAATAATAATAACAAAGCTTTAAACAAATAATTATATTTTTTAAGTAATTTGTAGCCTTCGAGTAAAAACGTCCTCCAAGGAATGCCATTTTTATTGCTGGTTTATATTAAGCCAGCTTAGACCTGCAAAAAAAACTAACGAATAAAGTAGTAAGTAAATACTACACTATAGTGCAGATACACAAGTGGCTGAATAGAGCAGTGGTAACCGAGTGATAACGGCACCGACTTACGAATTGTAGGTCACGGGTTCAAACCCAGCCAGGCGCATTACTTTGTGTAATTTATTTCACCACCACTGCTCTCAAAACGGTGAAGGAAAACATCGAGAGGAAACCGGCATGTCCTAGTACCAAAAAATTCAAAGACATGTGACATTCACTAACCCGCACTGGGCCCGCGTAGTGGATTACGGCCCATTCCCTCTCCTAGAGAGGAGGCCTGAGTCCAAGCAGTGGGAACATTAAAAGGCTGATTATGCTTATGCTAATAATTGGTATGAATAGAACATTATGTCTTGTTGTTTGTTAATAAGCAGCTCTTACTTTGTTTATCGATGCAATATTCCGGTACGCATAAACGCAAGTTTGATTAGGAAGCATTAGTCACGCTCTATCTAACACCTGTTTTGAGACCAAATCCGATAGATTCTCGAGTTTCTAAAAATTTATTAGAATATTTAGTAGGTTTTTTTTTGCTGAATAAATATAGCACGACTAGCTTCTGCCAGTGGCTCTGCCCGTGTGAAAACAGTGTTCTCCATACAAACTTTGGACCCCCGCTTATTTATTTGTTTTAAAGATAAAAGATATACACTTATGTAACCATTGTCATTATTAGGAATAGGTTCAATCTACTACTATATGCGATAATGCGAAAAAATCTTTAAATTTTAAATTATCTCCAGTCCTCACAGTACTGAGATAAAAAAATGTTTTTAATTTAGAATAAACTAGATTTTGCTCACGGCTGCGCCCGCGCATATAAAATATAGCGTATATCACTCAGGAATAAAGCAGCTTTCTATTGGTAAAAAAATTTTAGCAATCGGACCAGTACTTTTAGGGATTACCTCCTACAAACAAAAATATAAAAAAAAAAACTTTACCTCTTTATAATATTAGTGTAGATTAAATCTTATTAATTACAAAAAGTACCTGAGGATGGAGGACGCCGCCGAAACCAAACTGGAAAGAGGTAGCGTGATGACCTAGTGCGCCTTACTATCAATGATTGCATCACTGCTTACCATCAGGTGGGATCGCAATCAAGCACTAGTTTATATCAAATTAAAAAAAATTACCTAGACCTACCGCAAAGTCTGGTTCTAGGTAGCTCGAGAAAAGAATACCTGGATGAAGTTGTGGGAGGCCTTTGCCTAGCTGTAGTTAAGTGTAGGAAAAATAATAATAATAATAAAAAATATATTTAATACAGCCAAAAAAAAACAATCCCGCAACCCTACCAGACATTTTGCTGACATTTGAGGCACACATAACACTTAACACGCCAAAACCCTAATTTATTTTTTCCCTTTACGTTAGAAGGTAAGAAACTGCCAACGAATCGCAAAATGTGGGATCTGAACACTCAAATAGCTGAAACTTTATTTCCGCGAATTTCCACTACTCGTATGAGCTGTAAATTACGTTCCATCTATCTAGCCGAGGAATATTGTCCCGAATGGAAGTGCGATTGACATTTTTATTAGATTGCTTATCTTTGAGGCTAAATGGTAAAAGTCATCATCAGAATCGTTTTTAGGGTTCCGTACTTAAAGAGTAAAACGGGACCCTATTACTGACCAGGCCAACGTGGTACCTGGAACAATGCATACTCTTAAACACCGCAATTAGAAAATTAAGTTACAATCATAATTCAAGCACTGAAATGTCATGCACTTTTGTGATATTTTGAGGAGGACAGGCAGGCGGTCGCCTTCTGCGAAGCAGTTAGCAAAGGAGACGGCTGCATGACGGTTCTTACCGAACATGGTCAGTTCGGGAAGTTCCTGCACCGGATTCGTGCGGAAGTAACGCCCGGGTGTCACCACTGTGTGGACCGGAGGACATGGTAGAGCACACGGTAGAGGTGTGCCTCGCATAGGCAGAGCACCGTCGTGACCTCGTGAGAGCGATTGGCGGCAAAGATCTCTCGCGACGGGCCTTGGTACAGGCCATGGTCCGGAGCGAGGAGGAGTGGCAGGCAGTCGCCTCCTTTTGCGAAGCAGTAATGTTAGCAAAGGAGACGGCCACACGCGCTAGAGAGCGGCCCTCACCCCAGCCGCCGGGTTCCCGATCCCAAATTCCGGCCACCGTAGGTGCGGGCGATCGTCTGATAACCGTCCGGACCGGCCCAAGTCGTCGACGGCGCGTACTGTTCCACGCGCGCCTCAAAGAGATGCCAGCAATGGCCCGTAGGGTCAAAGCCTACTGGGGCCAAGGGTCTGCTTCTGAAAGTAAGACTCGGCCCTGGTATGAAAGGCAACGAAGGAATAGGAGTAGGCTTCTAGTCAGTAAAAGTCTGGCACACCCTCTCGTTCCGCCTAAGAGCGAGGGATGTCATTGAATGATTTTAGCACCGAAAAAAAAAGTGTAATTTTGTTAAAGAAATTAGCTATCTTAAGAGGAGACAAAATATGTGTATCGGTATTTTTAATTAGTATCTACGCACGCACTCAAAAACACGCTAGCAACGTAATTAGGGAGCACGGCAGTGCTCCCACCAAGACGAGCAAAGAAGTGGCACGGCCGTACCATCTTTTTCTGGAAACAGTTCAGGCCATTTTCGACCCCCTATAACTTCGTTGTCTATAAAACTAGAAGCCAGAATTTTCAGTAACCAAGCAGGCTTTGTAAAGACACGGTATATTTTAAATTTCATTCAATTTGAACCAGTAGTTTCAGAATACTACTAAACTAGTAAAAATTTCTTAATTTTGTCACTCAGTAAATGACCGATCATCATAACTCTAAGACACTTCTAGCAGACATATAAGCTTCAAATTTAGAATAAAATAGTGTTTAGTGTAAAATCAATGAAAAACTAAAATATTTTGCAATTTCGGTACAGTTTTCTAGATACACCAACTCCATAAATAACTTTGTAATCCCATGTAAATACATAGGATTACAAAGTTACATTTGCAGTGAATGAATTAGTGTACCTGTATGTTTATAATAAATATAAAGGAATCTACAAAAAGAAATGAGATGCCATCAAAAACTTAACTTGTAAAAAACTAAGGCTCGCTAGAAGAACTGAGTTCAGTTCTTCTACCGTAAAAAGTTATGAGACACACAGACAGACAGACAGACCGACGGATGGACAACAAAGTGGTCCTATAAGAGTTCCGATTTTTTCTTTTGAGGTACAGAACCTTAAAAATAAATAAATAAAAAGCTTCAATTGCTCAATCAATATAAACCTTTCTTTACACTGTCAGCGCATCACTTTGTGACTGTCGGGTACATATTTATTATCTCCTCAGTACATCAAAGTGTTTACCGCGTACCGGTCTCTTTATGCATTATCGTACGACATTTTGAATGAGACAAAAAGAGGAGCAATTTTGATGCAGGTTTTACTGGGTCAGTGTGGTTTGGCAGGTGTAGTGGCATGCTGCTGGCTGGAATACGTTCTTTTTTTAATTTAATTGTAGATTCAGCAAAGGGAAAAAAATATAATTTTTTTTTTTCTGATTATTGCAGTAACTTACAAAAATATAGCGAATAAATCTATCATGTATGGAAAAGTGGAAAAATTAAGGCGATATGTTAGAACTTTTTTTTATCAAATTGTAGATAAAAATGTTGTAATACATATCGCCTTAGTTAAAGAAAGAAAAAAAAATCGTTTATTCATACCTCACACATACAGTAGAATAAAATATGAAAAAATAACTTTAAAATCTGTGCAAGGCCAAAAAGGCGCCTAACTCAGTATATGCTGGGATATTTAAAACGATAAATAACGCAGCGCTATTCTGTTAAGAAAAAGGAAAAGTTAAAATGTACTAATCATATTGTAGATTAGGATATTTTTAGTATGTTACTGCAATTATTAAAAATCATTTATATTATATATGTATTATTTTTGGTCACTTTTTTTTGGTGGTAAAATCATCTAATGACAAATCTCGCTCTTGGGCGGAGTGGGAGATAGTGTCAGACTTTTACTGACTAAAAACCCACTCCTGTTCCTTCTTTGCCTTCATCCCGGGGCGGGGTTTCGTTTTCATACTACTCATGGTTAGGTCACTTTGCGACCAACAAAAAGTATTGGCCAAACATTTTTTTTTCGCGGTAAAACAAGTCGTTTAAATTTTACTAGGATTTTTTCTCCATTTCCGTCCATCAAAAGAACCGTAATATTCCAATATCTTTACGAAACAGTAACAAATTTAAAAATAATTAATCATTCAAATTCTCGGCTGAACGATTCTAACAGTAACACCACAGCTAGTAGATTACACATTAACCCATCGAACCATATCTGGAACGAGCATAATCCGAGATAACGACTGTTTCGTGGTCACAAGCGTGACTGCTGAGAGTTGGGTCTTGGGTACGACCCCTGGATCAGGTAAAAAATGTTAAATAATAATTTATTTTATAAACTGACAACAAAGATCTATTAGGTTAGTAAATATTTTTATCCTATGTTAGTACCTAATTATAAATTGCGACAATGTACTTTCCACTAATGCCCTTACAAGCGGGCTATTTTGCCACAACACTTAGAATGCTGTTGGGGATGCCACGGAGTTCGTTCAGCAGTGAGGCCACTTTCTTTCGAAGTACAGCGTCAAGACTATCAGTGCAAACCTCGACAAACATTGTTGATAAGCTAAAGAACCGAGGCAGACGCAAAAACGCCCTAAATGCATTATTGTTGTACTGGATGTTCAGAGCATTGTAGGACTATTGGGTGTAATTAAACTTCTGGCCTCCCGAGTATAGTGACGTGCAATATGCTTTAAAAAGCGTCACCTTGACTGCGGCTGGACATCGAAAGAACCGGCGAGCCAGCATATTAGAAAAATGGTTTCCCATTAAAAGTTACTCTGTAACAGCCTGGAGTTTGGAAATTGGTAGTGTGACACTCCTGTTTCTGTGACAGCATGTGAAGACGTTGGTTACGTGAGAAATCATCAAATTACTTCTCCCACTCTGAGTTGTTACCCTTTTTTGCAAGGGCTGAGGTAAATCCTTCCAAAAATTCGGAGCCTTGGCAAGTGTCGGCCCTAAATGGTCTCAATTTTGCTGACATCTCTAAGAGGCGCGTGGAAAACAAAGCACCGTCGCGTCGACCCGAACCATCGATGCCGCTTGTTCTGCTCCATCCCTCTCTCTCGATCGCATTATTACATTTTGATATATCATAGTAAGGCCCGATCGGATTATGAGAGTGAATGCAGAGTGCACCTGTGTTGTGTGACTACGCACAACACAGGTGCACTCTGCTGCAGGTGCTCTCATCATCATCATTTCAGCCGAAAGACGTTCACTATTGAATATAGGCCTCCCCCAAGTGTCGCCACAATGACCGGTCCTGTGCGTCTTGCATCCATCGAATTCTCGCGAACATCACCAAGTCATTGGTCCATCTTGTGGGAGGCTTTCCAACGCTGCGTCTTTCGGTACGTGGTCGCCATTCCAGAACATTTCGTCCACATCGACCATCTGTTCTACAAGCAAGAACTGCTGTTCTGTTGTGTGTAGTGCACTATAATATCTACTGATATTCGTTAAGGTTAGCCACCATGATCGAACATTTGGTAAGCTTAGTTTTTCTGATAAATATCAACTTTTTTAAAATATGTTGTGAAATTAGTAAAAAAGTTAAGCTACAATGTAAACGAATTGTTAATTTGTTCATTTCATTTAGACAATTTAAAAACATCGTCTGTAACTATGTTTTCTGAACAGACTGAATTTCTTAAAATTACACACACAAAATAGAATAGCTGTAATGAGATCTAAGGTTAGTTCGTCACCCTACACACACACTACACATAATTAAACAAATAGACTTTTTAAATGAATTTGAGTCTACAAGTCTTTGTCCGAAGGTCTATATTAACAAGATACATTTACCTAGTACCGAAGAATTAGTTTTGTATAAAATATTTGGTACCTAGTATTAATTGGCGTAAAGGTACATTGTTTTAAATTGTGTGATTTTAATTAAATGCGTCTGGCTGCGGGATGATTCAAAAGAGTCACCAAATGAAAGCAAATGAAAGTACAGGGTAGGTTTTAGTTAGACATTTCCTTTCTTTCACCTAGAGAAAGGGAGAAATCATTAATTTAATAAGGTCCCAAAAAAGGGGCCCTTCAAAATGTATAGTATACTAGCGGTCCCAACAGATGTCCGGCCCACGCTTTTCTTCAGAAAAAAATGAGAGCTCAATTACAGTGCCGGTACCGAGTTCATTTATATGTTCAAGTCATCCAGAAACCCACTCAAATATACGGACAAAATTTTATCCAAATCAGTCAAACCATTTAAGAGGAGTTAGGTGACAAACGTACGTATAGAAATATAATAATCGAGATCGGGATCCCAGCGGCTAGGGCGTGAGGGCCGTTCCCTCGCGCTTGCGGCTGCCTTCTTTGCTATTATTACTGCTTCGCAGAAGGAGGCGATCGTTTGCCATTCCTCCTCGCTCCGGATCATGGCTTGTGCCAGGGCCCGATGCGAGAGGTCATTGCCGTCGACCGCCCCCACGAGGACAAGGCATCTGCCCAAGCGGGGTTCACCTCTACCGTATGCTCCACTGTATCCTCCGGGCATTGCAGCATATGTTAAGATATATATATTGGAGCCTTTCTGGCTTCGTACCAGTCTTTTTTTATTCTTTTTAAATGTTATTGTTTTTCTTTATGTTAGTTAATGTGTATAGTTAAATTTTTTATTTTATTCTGTACTTTGTCCTGTACGAGTCTCAAATTAATGTTTATCTTTTTTTCTGAAAGATAAAAACATGCACTATATTACCTTAATCGCGAAATGTAAGTCGAAAACGTCCACGGGTCGTTCCCCATTTTTCCCTCAAAGCTATCCAAGCAAAAACACCGTAAGCCGTAAACGACGGCAAAGTAGGTTTTATGTGAGACGCATTACTCGTCGAAGGTATTTTTAGCTTCCAGAAGTGGCTTACTCCCATCTTCCTTATTTTCTGCAATATCCATATATCAAACCTCGTGGGCATACCTACCTAAAAACTACTCTATAAAAGATACATTGATACATAATATAGATTATATATTGTCATATTTTTAAGAACTCTATGCCTGAGTAGCCTGTACTGCCTTACAGTTGAAGTTATAAATATGAAAATCTATGCTACTTTGTTTGTTAGTCAATCCTCTAACTGCTGAATAGATTTGAATGAAACTTTGTAGCCCACGGGTAATTTTGACTCAGATTTGAATATAACATACATCCCAGTAGTATTATATAGCATAGTCGGCCTTATAATATTCCCACTGTTGGGACTCAGGCCTCCTCTCTAGGAGAGGGAATAGGCCACCACGCGGGCCCACTGCGGGTTGGTGGATGTCACATGTCTTCGAATTTTTGATTCTAGGACACGCCATGCATGTGTTTTTTGGTGTACAATAAAATTTATTCTATTCTATTCTATGCCGGTTTCCTCACAATGTTTTCCTTCACCGTTTTGAGAGCAGTGGTGATGAAATAAATTACACAAAGTAATGCGCCTGGCTGGGAATGAACTCGCAACCTACAACTCGTAAATCGGGGCCGTTACCACTTGGCCACCACTGCTCTGCCCAGTAGTATTCCTTGAGTGAAATACCAGAAATTATGTAAGTAAACAACAGGGCTTCTATTTATTTTACTATATTTATGTAAGTACACACACAGGATCAGAATAAGATAATGTCATAGTAGACGGATAAAGGTGCTGCTTATTTCAAAACAAATTCCTTCTATCAGACCTGTCAAACGAAATATTTAAAAAAATGTAGACAATATGTGTAGAAAACAAAACAAGAAGAGTATGTGAGTGAGTGTGTGTATTCTTAAATACATATAAAACTATATCATTATACCTTATACATAGGTACTATAAATGAAAATTATACATCAAACATATAAATATTTCGTGTTAAGGTGTTTGTAGTCGCACTCCTCCAAAACAGCTCGACCGATCTTAATGTTTATCTTCTACCGTATTTTTGTCTTAAAGTATTTAGTAAAATATAAAGTATAAAGTAGTCGTAAAGTATTTTTTACCCTCTTACCCACCCGTCTTATTCCCCATTTTTATTCGCGAGGATGATATCATAATTGGCAGAACTACGTTTGCAATAAAATTATCACAGTTGAGAAGAGAAGATACCTAGTGTTTATAAACTATTTTTTTTTAAGAATGAAATCTTTTTCAAATCTTAAATAGGTGGAAGTGCGCTCCTGCATACTTAATTAGTATTAACTCAAGAAGTAAAAAAAAGAACCTAGAAAGGACCCTTGATAAAATAAAGGGAGCTCAATTTCTCTAAAGACTTTTTAATAGCTATCCTTTTAAGATTAATTAGTAAGCAATTTATTTACTGCTTCAAAAGAAATCGACATTGAATTTATGTAATACTTTGATCAAATTAAAAACCAATTTCAATTTATTGTACTTCATTAATCTAGGCTACATATATTTTTCAGTTTTATAGTTTATTTTAAAATTGAAATAAATAAGAGTAGAACAGAATAAAAATTTATTGTACACCAAAATAGTAACAAAACTTTTACTAACTTAACTAATTAAATCTACGGGTATAATCGATAAGACCGCCATTGCGGTCTTATCGCTAACAGCGATATCTACTAGACAACCTTAGGATGGATCGTAAGAACTTAACATAAAAAAGGAGGTAGTCTGCGGTGTACTGCAAATTATTGATAATCATGTTAAATTTTAAATAAAAATATACAATAGAATATACATAGATATAAAGTTATATTATATAGCTATTATGTATAAAATATATAAAAAAACAAACACATGAATATTATGTGTTACACAATTTCAAAGAAAGAAATAGAAAAAAATATAAGAAAAATACAAAAAGATGGGTTAGATAATCTTTCATCACTGAATTTGGGTAGAAGCAGAATTAATAACAGTGAAAGGAAATGATTTTTGACTAGATTTTAAGAAAAAATATAAGGGGAGATACTAGAGTAAACATTTATTAATAAAAAATCTTACTGATTAAAACCCACTCCAGTTCCTTCGTTGCCTTCCGTACCAGGTTTTTTTTTAGTCGGGAAAATCATCTAATGACCAATCCCGCTCTTAGGCGGAGCAAGAGATAGTGTCAGACTTTTACTGACCAAAAAAACCCACTCCTGTTCTTTCGTTGCCTTTCGTACCAGGGCCGAGTCTTTGGTATTTTTTGTATCAAATAGAACCGTCACTAATTAACTCTAATAAAATTAATAATGTAACTATATTTACTCACAAATTCTCAACAAATCCCTCGTACAATAAATCTTCCAATAAAACATCAATTACAAGGCTTCTCCAATAAATAAAACCTGCTTGTAATACCAACACTATTCGTTGATCGGAAGCAGGAATGTCAGACCGATAATAACTCCGGAATCTTGTTCACCTTCCGTTACACATATTATACTGAGGCGAATTCGTTGACATTGAGAGACTATTAATCAATGTTATAATAGTTTTATTATTAAGTGAATCGTTTGTCTTGGTGTGATCATGTGAGGACGAGGGCACAATTACTTACAGGACAACAATTAATTACAGGTTAACAACACATGCACACAAAAAAACGGCTTCACATATCATATTTATAATATCTTATTTGAAATTAGAAGTTATTATGGGTAATGGTAATAACTTCCAACTTCAAACAAGTCACTATAACTACAAAAAAAATAATTAAAAATAATAATTAGAAAAATAAACATTGGCAAAAAAATTGACTGATTAAATTATGTAAGAGGATAGCAGCGAGCAGTGTTGGCCAAGTGAGCAATGGTGGCCAAGTGAGCAGTGGTTGCCAAGTGAGCAGTGGTGGCCAAGTGGTAACGGCCCCGACTTGCGAGTTGTAGGTCGCGGGTTCAAACCCAGCCAGGCGCATTAAGTACTTTGTGTAATTTATTTCATCACCACTGCTCTCAAAACAGTGAAGGAAAACATCGTGAGGAAATCGGCATGTCCTAGAACCAAAAAATTCAAAGACATGTGACATTCACCAACCCGCACTGGGCCCACGTGGTGGATTACAGCCCATTCCCTCTCCTAGAGAGGAGGCCTGAGTCCCAGCAGTGGGAACATTATACTTATTATAAGAGGAAGATCAAAGAAAACATGGATTGATTGCTTGTGGAATGATATGAAAAAAAATAGAGTGATAGCGTGATGGTTAAAAGGTCAGAATGGAATGGAATAAAAATTTTAATTTTAGTTCTTATTTGCCGTCATAGATGTCGCTACAATACCAAAAGTTGAATTTTCAATCAAATAGTAAATTCATACCCAGGCATTCTTGTCATCAGATGCTTAATCAACCTATGCAAAGTGAAACATTGCCGATTCGATGGAAAATCTTAATTGCCTATAATGTTGTGAAAATCCGTTAATTTGTGCACATACGTAAACAATTTCTAGTCTATATTTATAGCGGATAATTTGCTTCGCTTAATACACTCAGTGTAATTAACTGTCAACATTTGTTATTGGTCATTCTTGCTAACAACGTTGGAACTCGTGTATGTTGTTGAGACTTCTGGCTAATATTTGAGCCAGCCTGCCTCATTGGTCTATTGGTCGCAAGTGTTATCACTCGGATAAGACCCTGGGCTCGTGGCCATAGAATAGTAAGCTCGAGATTATGGGCTCGGGATTGTGGGGTCGGGATCTTAGGCTCGGTATCCTAGGCTCGGTATCCTGGGCTCGGTATTCTGTATAACAGTATAACAGTGGGAACATTATAAGGCCGACTATGCTATGCTATACATTGTTTATATGCTCAAATGTCTCAAAGCCTTGTAAAGTTTATACCATACTTTGTATAATTTACTTCCGTTATACTTCATTCATACCACCTGTTCGTGTTATTTTTAGATCAAAGTTTTTGTTATTATACAAAACAGACGGCCCGCATCATGTAAATTGGTCTTCGCCGCTTTTTGACACCTGCAGCATATTCATTTTATCACTTACTAACTTCTGCTAACGGCTTCGCCTGCGTGATAGTAGAAAGTATATAAATTGGCCTAAGAGACCCATTCTCTCTCCTAGAAAGGAGTCCTGGATCCTAGCAGTGCGAACATTACAAGGCCGATTATGCTTTATTTTATCTTTGTATCAGTTCGTCCTTTCAAATTTTGCAAGCGGACGCGGGCCTTAATGACCTTCAGCAACAAAACTCGTACACTGCAGTATAATCCCTTCTATACGGATTTAACCTTCACATTAAACACGGAAGACGTTTATATTGTACACTTTGTTGTATCTTAAAATAAACCTCCCGATCGAATTTCGATCACGCCGGCCCTATTTTAAAATGGCCCTTTTCCACTCGCCTGTCGTTAACATCGAGCATGGTTTAAAAGGTTGTTACTTCATCTAACGCAATTTAATGCAATGTTTGACGAAAAAGCAATGCGAAAAAAGAGAAATAACGCTTGAAAACTTTGTTAGCATTCGGTAATTCCGTGATTTACTCGAATATTTTACAAAACTTGTTCCAGGAAATAAGTGTTTTTTTTAAATAAAAATTTCGTCATTCAGAATTTAGATTAAATTTGAAAGGCTGTTTGTTATACTTTTTGACTTTTTAATTTTTGAGTAAATTATGAAGTGTCAAAGTTCATGCAACATAGCAGATTTTTAGAGGTACCGGATTAGTTTTATACAAATTTATAAATTGATTTTATTAGAAGCCTAGATAAAATCCACAAGATACTGTGTTTCCAAAATAACTAATGAAAAATGTGTGACAACGTCATAATTGCGTAGGAGCGATTGTATGAAAAACAGTGATAATGTATGTCGAGTTGCATCCCCTTAACGGAGATTAACCAAGAGATATTAATTAATAGTGCTCAAGCGTGTGCGTAATCACAGGTGCACATTTAGATTGCCGTCCCCATCGGACTATGAGAATAGTCCGATGGGGACGGCAATCCAACACAAACGGAGAGAGACCAGGTGTAGGACCAAAGGCTTTAAGTGCTTTCCGAGGCACGGGAATATCACACCATCAACTTTCAAGAGTAATCTATATAAAAGATATAAAAATGAATAGCTATTTGTTAGTCTCGCTAAAACTCCAGAACGGCTGGACTGATTTGGCCAATTTCGTGATAATCCAGGGAAGGTTTAAATGGTGAGAAAAAATGGCAAAAAACACGAAAAAAAAATCCGAATACAACGCCATGTCTTATTAAAATGTCATTATAAAATGAATGATGCTGTTCTGGTAATGTCAGTACTTGGCGTTATACTTACTATTAGGCGGTACGAAGTTCACCGGGTCAGTTAGGTCCTAATATAAAATCCTAGTAGTCCTTTTTTCGACGTGTGAATCAAATCCCACTCAGTAAGTAGTTTTTTCTTTTAGGTGGAAAGTCATTCTGATGACTTCTCTCACTATTGGATGAAGCGAAAGGGCGTGTCAGATTTTTATTGATTAAATCCACAACTGTATCCTTCAGTTGCCATTTGAGATCATAACAATATTTCTTTGCGACCAACTCGGAAACATAACCTTTCAATCAAAAAAATTTTTTTTTAGATCGGTCCACAATTGACCGAACATACATAAAAAAAAAAAACATACATTCAACTGAACATTATAACCTCCTCCTTTTTGAAGTCGATTAATTAAATAGAAAACACAGTTTTCAGTTTTTTTGTCTTTTTGGGGTTACCAACACAAATGGCGGCAAATTCTAATCTTGTACAATATACATAAATATGTACTTGACGGCTGGGAAATATTTTATAGTGACGGGTTTATGTGGGAAAGTTATCTTGTGTACGTGTCAACTAAAAATACTTTTTTAAAATTTAATTATTACGAGGTCAAAAAGGCGCCTAACTAATTTATTGATCAATAAAATTAAACAGTGATGAAAATTTTTAGTTCTTTTTGAAATCAATTACTCAAGAAGCTTTGTCAAAACAATTTCTAAAAGTTTCAAATGAAACAAAATCAAATCAAATTTCAGTATTCTGTGCTAACTCAATGTGACTTCCTGTCACATTTACTTAAGCCCAGCGAGTGTGGGTTGTACCACCGTCTTTGCTAATTTCCCTTCTATCTTTGCCATTAGATTACGCAAATTATCAACATCAGTACTTACGTAATTACTTTTGTATTATTATTTCAGTGGGTGTTACAGTTGTAATATTAAAGTGTTTCTAGTGTTACTATTACTATTGAGGTAAGCTGTTAGGAACTTCATAAACTTGTGGGTGGATTATGTGTGTGGGAACTTAAACGTTTTGACATCGTCATCAATTCCGTTCGTTCCGTTTCGTTTTTCCTTATATAAATAATATATATATATATATATATATATGTAGGTTTATATTATATTAAATATGTATGTATGTTTATTTTATGTATATATACATTTGATCCCTTGTTTTCTTATTATTCTTTCCTTTTTTTTTATGCACCTGCCATGTTTTCTCTTCACTACCCTTGGTTGACTGGTAGAGAATGCCTAAGGCATTAAGTCCGCCTTTGTACCTTTATGTTGCATGAAGTTTTAATAAATAAATAAATAAATTCAGCCGCAAGACTTTTAGTGGTGTCTTTCAGCTGTCGTTGAACGCTTTTGGAAATCCGTACTTGCCCAAAGCGTTACTAAATTGACTGGCCTTTTGTTTAGGTCGGAAATCATTCAATGACTTCTCCAATTTAGGGCGGAGCGAGAGCGCGTCTCAGACTTTTATTGACTAAAACCCACTCCTATATTCCGTTGTGTTGTTGTTGTTTCCTGTGTTTATGTTGTTGTTGTTTGTTGTGTTTATGTTGTTGTTGTTATGTATGTTGTGTTTGTGTTGTTTGTTGTTGTATATGTGTTGTGTTGTTGTATGTTGTGTTGTGTGTGTTTCTTTGCCTTGCGTTTTAAGACCCCCAGAAGCGAACTCCAGAAGGCTTTGACCCTACAGTTGTGTGCTTGCGTCAGCCGAAAGACATCCCATAGCTAGATGTCCTACGTCTTTTGGCTGAAGCCAAAAGACGTAGTACCCTTTACGTTTCAGAGCCATGGTGACTCTTGCAAACCATCTCGCAGTCTTGGTAGATAAGGATATACTCATAGTCCTGAAACGCAACTTACTTAAATTTGCCATTTTTTTTTATTGTATCGAAAAACACTATTTATACAGACAGAAACCAGAAAGAAGCGTTTTGAATGCAAATCACTACTAGCAAGGTAAAGCGATGATCCCGGATCATCGATCAATTGGCTCACAACGCTATGGCGGATCTATAGTACAATGTGACCATGAACATTCTCATTTTGGAAACGGATTTTCTTAAGGAACTTGCCTGAGAAATCTATGGCATTTGGTTTAAGTGTAGAATTATCATTTGTTGACTTTAAAGGCAATAATTATATTGCGGTATAGTAGGCGGTCACCTCCTTTTGCGAAGCAGTAATGCAAGCAAAGAACGTGGCCTAAACTGTGAAGCAAACACAAGCCTCTTGTCCCAAGTACTGCCAAAGAGGCCTTAACGTCGGGAGTCGCAGGACGATTTGCGGCCACCGTAGGTGCGGGCTTATGGACGGAGAGCCAACTCACTGTGCTGCCGTCCGGTAAGGAACTAGCGCAAGGTGAGACGGCGCGTTGTGCTCTATGCATGCCTCAAAGATATGTCACAAAAAATGACGGGGCCAGTTAGATTCAACGACTGCCAGGGCTTCGAATTATTTGAAGGAGTAACCATAGCCCTCTCAAAATAGGACAACTAAAGGGACACCGTGGGTTTTAGTTAGTAAAAGTCTGACAACCCGTCCACTCCACCCAGAGCGGGAGAAGTTATTTAATGATTTCCCACGTTAAAAAAGACAGTCAAATTTTTATTTTGATCTTTTTTGTGGGGATAAGAATCATCATCTTCCTGCCCTTGTCCCGTGTTATTTGGAGTCGGAGCAACACGTTTTCTTCTTCCATTCTGCCCTGTCACTCGTCATACTATCACTAACTTACTTTTCTTTTATATCACTCTTCACACAATCCATCCATCTTTTCTTTGGTCTCCCTCTCCCTCTTCATCCATTCACATGTAAACTCATAACTCTTTTAGTAACATGCGTTTCATCCCTCCTCTTCACATGACCATACCAAGGGATAAGAATAATGTACCTAAAAACACTTCTTGTACCTATAACATGGGCACAATGTAATTTACAGATATTCGGTTAAACTTGAAGCTGACCTCAATTTAGTTTCGCGAAGATTTGGCAAATCCTGATAATTTTTTGAAAATTTTTCGTTATTCTTCAATTATTTTTTTTATTTTCCTTCTTTATCTTAAATTGATTAACTTGAATTTAATTAAGCCTTCAAACACCCACTGTTAGTAGCTTGTCACGATATCGTGAGGGTTTCGAAATCGTCAGTTTAGTATCTAGTTCAATTTGTGTACTACACTCAACGCAGATTATCTTAAGCTTAATTCAATTTGTATCTTCAGATTACACCACTTCCGATATATTTAGTGTAGCTGTGTAGGGGAATGTATAGAGAAAACTTATCAACCCTTGCAGGGAACACAAACATATTATCTGTGTGTATAAAAGGTATAAAGTCTGGTATAGGTGATTTATTGTCTCATCAACGCCCAACCCTAAAACTAGGATTTAGAACGCAGAAATTTTGCACAAATGTGCCTTTTATAATTTATATGTTACGGGCAATCTGCATAATCCGGTATTCTGTTAGTTAGCCTGCATAATTAATTACTCTATGTCCAAAATTCTGACACTGGACCCCAAACGGCTCCAATATGCAATTACCAACGAGGTTGTAAGCCTCTTGTTAATTGGTCCTGAACAAATCGAAAAAATATTTTTTAAAAAAATAAAAATATTTTTACATAGCACTTCTTATCACAAATTCTAACAGAGACTAAAATTTGTTTTGATTTGCTCAAAAATTGCATTTTAGCACCATAACGATGACCAGTTTTCGAAATATCATATGATCCATGTATTGACGATGTCAAAAGGCTTGATATTGTGTCTTCAACCTTGAAACACAATCCAGACAGATAATCATTGTAGACCATGTGTCAAACATACTGTTTAGATCCCGGGACGTCGACTTTTCGTAATACTATTTGTCTCGACTCGCGGGATTTTCGGGTCGAGACTCAAGACGAGATCGTCAAAATTGTTAGCCACCACACCTCACAGTCTCAAAAAAACGATCTTTTTTACCTCGCATTTTAAAAACTGCACTAATTTCTTTAGCCTTTTGCAGAAGCACTGTATTGTAGGCTTCTCGAAAATATCCGTAAGATCCGGACACTAGATGTGGAAAAAATGGGCGCTGAACCTAGTACTAGTAGCTCTCAAGTAAACAACGAGTCTGACGAGCCTTTTGAAAATCAAATGGAACAAGCAATAAAAAATATCCAAGAAATTTTACCCGTGATTCTTGAAAAATAAAACAAAAGCAACATTAAAAAAGGAGTTTCAGATGTTTGAAGTAACAGGAAAACGTACAGAAAGTTTGGAGCTACTGTATAAAGCCTTAAACACAATTAAACAGACACCTGTTGAGAACGAGAGAGTGGTTTTCTTGCCCGGTGGCATTTAATACAAAAATCAGAAACAGATTGTCGGGCAAAGCTGTTGACGCTCTGATTTTTTTAAAAGCCTATTTTATTAAATCAACAAAGAAGTCTATTTAATGTGTTAGTTGATAAGACTGATTTATAAATTTGTTTTATTATTTATATTTAGATTACTTGATTGTGAAACAAATCTGTGATTATGTGAATGAACAATATTGTGATTATGATCAATGATTAGATACTAGAACTACTAGATAGTTATTAAGAATTAGTATAATTTTTAACTAAATATTTTTTTTGTAACTTTAATATTTAACTGGTTAAAAGTGAATCTGTGTGTGATTAAAAGAAATAAACAAAGCAATTATTAAGGTTAAAATTAACGTTAAAGTTGTTAAGATTTAATTTTGTCTGTAATAAATGTTGATTTTTACAAAAAAAAAATACCTTTTTTAATATGTTTTACCAGAAATTAACCTATTAAAAATTCTTCAAAAAAAGTCTTACCCCTTTAAAAAAAAATCCTAAAAGTCTCGAAGTTCCGGGAATTCCCGGAACTTTCATTGTCGGCTATCTCGTGTTCCAGGATTTGAAATTGTCAGGAATTCTCAAACCCTAGTCACACATGACTAGCTGGTTTGAGAACACAACAATGAAAGTTCCGGGAATTCCCGGAACTTTCATTGTCGGCTATCTCGTGTTCCAGGATTTTAAAATTGTCGGGAATTCTCAAACCCTAGTCACACATGACTAGCTGGTTTGGGATAAAGGCTGAATTTATCCGAGTAGAAATAGAAATAGAAATCATTTATTTCCCAATAATGTAGGTAACAGATAAGGTTAAATTTATGGAGAGTCCCGATACATCATGCCTTATATAATTGAGACACAAATAATGACATAGTACACCTAAAATTATTACATCTAAAATTTATCAATTATAGCATAAAATAATCATCATATGGTATTAAAAAAAAAAAAATATTAATCAAATTATAAAACAAATAAAAAAATAAATTATTATTGATTATTATTGAAACTAACAAAATAAAATGCTATCACATACAATTACATATAATTCGGAATTAGGTATTTACTATGTTTTCTATGCATAATTTACAACTTCGACACGGGCAAAGTCGCTGGCAAAAGCTAGTCATACTAATATTATAAAGGTTTTTCGTATGTATGCGTGTGTATGCTTGTAACTTTTTGACGAATGGCTGGACAGATATGGATACAATTTGGCACACGTTCTGATCATATCTTGTAATAGGATATGTTTTATCCCAGGAGTATTTTTCCTAAGGATAATTTACATAAAGTTACGAGGACGAAGC
Organism: Mythimna pallens; assembly: GCA_961205895.1. Classification (NCBI taxonomy): domain Eukaryota; kingdom Metazoa; phylum Arthropoda; class Insecta; order Lepidoptera; family Noctuidae; genus Mythimna; species Mythimna pallens. The sequence continues at coordinate 20,982,400 of OY540828.1, read as the reverse complement.
CGCTAGCATAAGCTAGTTTACCATAATTTTTGATCATTGCTTGATTAAACGTTTATTTACAAAAGTGAAAGGGGTTTTTCTTAGAAAGCCCGACACCTAACAATTTCCTTTCGTAAACATCTAATTTCCGTTTTCATAGAATTTAAATTAAAACCTTATTCCTTAATTCAAATTAAATTAAAAGGTTATTTTTAACCAGGTAGAACCTCAAAAGGTTACGTTGTGTTTTATGTATCAAGGTAACATGTCAAATATTTACCGAGACCGTTTTAGGGCGGTATTCACAAATAAAACTAATCGCGTTTTAATGTTTGGCTCGCATAATCGCGTTTAGCTGCTGTCACTAGTGTCACTTGACTGTATTTTTCTTTTCTAGTGACAGCGACTAAACGCGATTATACGAGCTAGACGTTAAAACGCGATTAGTTTTATTGGTGAATTCCGCCCTTAGATACGTAATTATTTACTGGGTCTCCGCCAACTGAGCAACAAATTTTTCTAAACGTGTGGGTAGAATAGAACTTCTCATAGAATGTTATTTTAATGTACTAACCTTCTACGCCAAAGGAATTAAGTCCGCCTACAGAGGGAGACAAACGGAAAAATAATGGGCAAGTACGAGTCGAACTCGCGCACTGAGGGTTCCGTACAAACTACAATTCCCGAATGGAGTCTCGAACATTTTTCTGAATTGTTTTTTTTTTTGTGACGTAGTTAACAACAAATTTACTTTTTTCAGATTTATTCCTATACCTGTGCTTTAAGACCTTGCTTTATGATAAATTTCAGGATTCTGGAGCAACGGGAAACGAGGGGGAGGACGAACGGGGAGTATCGAAATATACGTTTTTTGCGACATAAACAGCCGTATCTTTTTTATTCGTTAACTTACAAGTTTGATTTTTTCACAGCTGCAAGGGACCACAAAACTGAGTGTATGGTTTTAATTTCAACTCGATAACTTTACGCGTTTCCGAGACAAAAGGTTTTGATAGACAGACAGACTGACAGACAGATGGATGGACAACAAAGTGATCCTATAAAGGTTCTGTTTTTTTTTCCTTTTGAGGTACGGAATCCTAAAAATGGGCCAAGTGCGAGTCGGATTCGCACACAAAGTTTATACCATTAGACACTATAATTATAGAATTTTATTTTATTGAATTCACTTAAAAAACAAACATCAGTGTTGCCCTGGCTCCTGTACCAGGTGAACCTGTATCACAAGAGCCAGACTTCTCACATACAGGGATTATCATACAGTAGAGACAAAATAGAGAAAAAAAATATATATATAACAGAATTTTTATAGTTATAGTATGCAAGATAATAATAAATGGTTTGTGTTTAAACGCCTACCAGAAAGATACCTTACCTGTCAGAATGGATAAATGCTCACCAAATTTTGTTTCGTAAAGTATTGTAGAAATGAACCTATTTTCCTTTTTATTCTATGCCATAAAATTTTATAAACGCCTTTATAGTTAATTTCAGACCCAATATTTTATAACGCTAAATAGATGTTACTAGTATTTTTTTCACGACTTTCAATTTAGTCAGTTTTGCTGAGCCAAAAAGCTAACGGTCGATCGTACAATTTTATTGAATATCAAATATAATATTGCATATCACATGTTTATTGTTTTATGAATTTGATTAAAATATGATAACTAGCCAAATAATTATTTCACTCTCATTATTACTACAACAAATGACTAGGTAAGGTAAATAAAATTCATTTTATTACTAGTAGGAAAATAATAAATTATGTCCAGTTAAATCATTATATACCTAAAAAATAAAGCATTTATCCATTTTGGTAGGCAAAAAAAATATAAATACAACACGGACAATTATTCTGATGAGTGCATATTTATTTTAGAACTTAGAACGTTCTTTAGGCACCTCGGTATATGTAGAGTGAGTTTATTTTATTCGAAGTTAACGTATTTTGAGCAGTGCAGTGGTGGCCTAGTGATAATGGCCTCGACTCGTAGTCGCGGGTTCAAACCCAGCCAGGCGCATTATTTTGTGTAATTTATTTTATCACCTCTGCTCTCAAAACGGTGAAAGAAAACATCGTGAGGCATGTCCTAGAACCAAAAATTCGAAGACATGCGACATTCACCAACCCGCACTGGGCCCGCGTGGTAGATTACGGCCCATTCCCTCTCCTAGAGAGGAGGCCTGAGTCCCAGCAGTGGGAACATTAAAAGGCTGATTATGCTATTATGCTAACATATTTTACTAGGTAGGTCTTAGGGTCTAAAAATTATTTTGGTGAGTACTTAAATTGTAACCATAATAAATAACAATAGCAGTACCTAAGTATTTTCGGTATTCAAATATGTTTCTTCGGTGGGTTTTGGTGTAATATTATTATTATTATCTTTATTTATTTTTTATACATATTTTGTACATTTTTAAATATTTTTCAAAACACATATAAAAAAAACATTTAAAAATATAAAAAATAGCAGTCCGCCGGTGTCGGGACAGGGTCCAAGCTACCGGTGGTTAGGGCTCCAGAGACAGGAACCTCCTCACAATGCGAGCCGTATCGGAGAGTACTGCCTTCTGTATCAGGCCCTTATTATTGTTATTATATATTTGTAATATAACCTTTTTATTAGATTCACCCGTCCCGATGATTGTTTGTTGTATTGAAAAATCACGTTTGTTGTATGGGGGTCCACTTGAATATTTATTTTATTCTGTTTTTAGTATTTGTCATTATAGTGGCAACAGAAATACATCATCTGTGAAAATTTCAACTGTCTAGCTATCACGGTTCATGAGATACAGCCTGGTGACAGAAAGGCGAACAGTGGAGTCTTAGTAATAGGGTCCTGTTTTTACCCTTTGGGTACGGAACCCTAAAAAGTAGAATATGCAAAAGTAAATAAGGTAGGTATTCTATACCAGTCTGCAAATAAATGAAATGTTTTTAAGGTGGATATAAAAAACAGGCTTATTTGCTATAGTTAGACGCTTGATCAATATTATTAATCATCTGGATCTGGAATCGTTCACTGCTGGTTTTTTTCAAGGTGGAAAATCATGTATTAACTTCTTTCGCTCTAGGGCGGAGCAAGAGGGCGTGCCAGACTTTAACTGACTTAAACCACACCTTCAGTTGCCCTTTACGTTCTAAGACCACGAACGAAACATTGTACGTCCTTGGAACAGTAAGTGTAAATTGGTAAATTTATAGACTCGAGTGTCTTGAAAGGCAAAATCAAGTAGGTAACTCCTACTAATTTGATGATGTATTATTGTTAGCCCACGTGCTTTTTCGTAGGGGCCCAGCAGGGTCGAAGCCTACTGGGGACATGGGTAGTGTGAAAACGAAACTCGGGGCCCTGGGACGAAGGCAACGAAGAAACAGGAGTGGGTTTTTAGTCAATAAAAGTCTGAGACTATCTCTGGCTCCGCCCAAGAGTGAGATTTGCCATTAGATGATTTTCCCACCTAAAAAAAAAGTCCCGTGCTCTTGCTCTTAAGTTAATAAATTCTTCTTGGTTTAATAAGTACAAGTTTAATAAGAAGCCACCTTTACAAGAATTCACAAATTGCTAGTTTTCGAAAAATATTTAGCTAAATCTGAGGTTAGTAAACAAAAATAACAGCTTGACTTTTTTTTTTCAAAACTTATTTGTTTTCGAAACACGTTTGAAAGCACAATTCTGGATAGAAATGATCGTCAAACAAACTTCTAACTTCGTTTTAAAAAAAATCAGTTGCACTAACCAGTCTACGGCGTTAAAGATAATAATGAAAGGAATCTTAACGCAAAACTCGGTTGATTTAGATTTTTAATAATGCAACATATTTGTACTGAAAGACTAGCATTGGAAGGCCTCTTACAAGGTGAACCGATGACCTGGTAAGGGTTGCGGGAATCCAATGGATGCGAGACGCACAGGACCGTTCATCGTGACGACACTTGGGGAGGCCTATGTCCAACAGTGGACGTCTTTCGGCTGAAACGATGATGAATTAATTTTTGAGGAAACGGATAAAATATTTCATATTTTGTAAACATGTATACATTTTCGTGCTTGTTTTTCTTTCATAATTATGCAGTTGCACTGCGCTTTAAGTCAGGACACGGCCTTAAAAGTGGTTAAAGTAAGAGAAATTAATTACCCATAATATGGGTAAAGAGTTTCAAAGAAACTTGATAAAAGATATTTATAGCGCCTGAGGTGTAATCAAGTTTACAATATCCTTTAGATTAATGTTTCTAATTTTTGTTCCATTTAATAAATTAATTTGAAAAGTTAAGGTTAAATTTCTCAGAAACCCTAAACCTTCGTGGGTTTGGGGTTTCTTTTGTGAGTAGAAATTACATAAAATATATTGCTCTTCTCCACCGTTAAGAACTGTTGTTACACACTTAAGATATATTTTATGAATGTGAATTTAGATTCAACAATTAGTAATTCATTAAAAAGCACAAAATAAGACTTTTAAGACTACACACATATTAAGTTTATTGTATTGGTGCAGTGTAGTTATTTCAGTTCTTTTCTAATGAGTAATAAAACTGCTCACTTCGGTATAAAATAATATATTTATTACTCAATCGTTTAAATGGTCAAGAAGTCAGTCAGTCAGAAAAGTGATGCTAGTTGAATATTCCAAAGCGTAGATCTCATGAAGAAGAATGTGCAAGAAACTCCATGGACACTCTGTTACAATATTTCACCTGGTATGAAAGGCAACGAAGGAACTAGGAGTGGGTTTTAGTCAGTAAAAGTCTGACACGCTTACCCGCCATTGGATGATTTCCCACCTAAAAAAGGGGTGGTACGACATATTCAATATCATCATGATCATATCTGATAGATCTACCTAGTTCTTCACTTTTAAATTATAATTTGTTATTCTGCAAACAATCTGTGTAACCATTAAAGAAATGAAAATTGATTAGTCATCGATGGACCGAGACATCAATAATAATTTCACCATATTGCATCGTTATTATAATATCCAATAAAATGTTAAGCGGGTTGTGTGTACTATTTGACTGACCTGTTGGTCTAGTGGTTAGTGGCCCTGACTGCTATGCCGGAGGTCGTGGGTTCGATTCCCACCCAGGACAAATGTTTGTGTGATGAGCACGATCATTTGTTCTGTGGCTGGGTGTAATTTATCTATATATGTATGTATTTAGAAATATATAAGTATGCTTATCAGTTGTCTAGTACCCATAACACAAGCTCTGCTTAGCTTGGGACTAGACGGCATTGTGTGATAATTGTGGAATATTATATTATATATTATATTATACTATGAAAGAAAAGAATTGATGTAAAAACCGTATTACGCTGAAGTCTAACTTGTTTTTTTTTTTAGTTTGTAAAGTCTTCAAATACCATTTCTCACGCAGCTGGAGCGAGAAGGAGTATCAGACTTTTAAAAAGTTTCAGTTCCAAGACCACGATGATTAAGAAGAACAAACCAGTATCTTCAGCTGTCATCAGTAAATTTGGCCATCGACTCAAAGACCGCCATTAAACACGTTCTTACCTGTACCTATAAGAGAGCGTGCCCAAGTATCTTAGCAAATCCATTACATCATATTGATGTAGTGAAGAAGTCTTTCAATATTAGTTCTAAGTTGGTTTATCCAAACATCCTTTTATTTGATTATTCAGTCAATCTAGAAATGTACATTTTAACGTAGAACTTAGATAATGAAAGGGATATAAAAGGAGTTTGTTTTACGTGATTGCTTGAAAAAGACAACGTGGGTTTGGAATGTAAAAGGCCAATAGAGCAACATGGGTACAATGCGTTCCAAATAAAAATAGGATCGATTGCCATGTTATGACGTCACGTCATACTGTCAAATCGCAAGAAATTGGGCAAAATTGAAGAACTCAGAGATGAGCAAAATTGAAGAACTGGTTTCTGATTACAGAATCGAACTTTTTTCGTTCATAGTTCGTAAATAAAGTAAACTTTAAAAATTTCTTGTTTACACCCTAATAATTCTTCGATTTGACAGTATGACGTGACGTCACAATATGGCAATCGATCCTATTCTTATTTGGAACGCATTGTAGGTTTTAGTCACTACAAGTTTGATTCTCGCCTGAACCTTAAAAAAAGTTTCGTTCTGCAAGGTTATAACCAGTATTTTTGAAAGTCAATATCGCTTACAAAACGCAACCAACTAGTCACATCAAACCAAGTTCAAAATAAAAATTAGACACAAGAAATACCGACAGTATTCCTTATACGGGAGATAACAAATTAGCGTGCACATGTTCACCGTAATTTGTAAAATACAACGAACAGTTCACCAGTTTCGCAAACCAACATTCCTACAATAATTGCTGTGAAAAAAAAATCACTTGACAGACTGATGAACGACGTTTTCTCTCCGCGAATGTACATAAAAAGATAGTTGTGCGGAACCACTTGACCTACCGTAGCGTCATCCGTTGCTGTGCTCGATCACTGTGCTAACTTGTCAATCGATTTTGGTTATCACACTATTCTAATCGACTGTACACTTAACACTGCACGTGCATCACAACATCCTGACACTTTCACTTCAACAGTTCTGTATCGATTTGGCGTGGTATACAAACCGTTAAAACTGTTCGGGCGAAGCGCGCCAACGCTCGCGTCACACTGGCTGCGCTCGCGCAAGAGCCTCATTTCCCCCTCTTGGAAATCACAACAAGAGTTCCTCATTCGAAAATATACTATATCATTCTGTATTAGAGTTGTATTTTCAATGAGAAGGAACTAAGTAAGTGACTCGTATTTTGATATAAATTCTTATGGACTGTAATGTTTTTGTGCATGCATCTCTGTTATATTATCTTCCTCATTGGTTGTGCTTTTTGTTAGTTATGTAAGTTCAATAAGTTTGTAGAGTAGTTTTAGATCTGTAGTAACTTTCATAGTAGGTAAAGATTTAATTGAGTCATAAGCTTAGCAGGGAAAACCCTTGAAAACTGTGGTCACGAACTCGCGACCTTGTTGATTCGCAAGCGACTGAGAATAGACTATGTAATTGAATATTTATATCTCAGCATTATTCCAATATACAGATTATTGAAATTTGCGCTTATTTTAAAGAGATGCTCAATAGATTTTGAATTAATTTTCGTTGGCTCAGATATTTTAAAGATAGTCATTAATCAAGATAGAGTACCTCCTTTATCTAAAATTTTTAAGTGAATAATGTAATACTATTTCAAAGCCGTAATAAAAACTGTTTTAGGTAGATACTTTCATGTCAGTATTGAATTATGCTAAACACGACCGGCATCAGTTGAGCGTTAAGTTTATTAGTTACTCAATTATTATGCAGACAGGAATCTCTCTAGTTCAGATCCATGATAGAATTAAAGATGGACGGGATTTTAAAGTTATTTTCAAGTGAAAAGTAGTTCAAACGGCGACACAGGATACCCATCAGAGTGAGAATTTCTCAAGAGAATTTCCTCCTCATATGGGTGATGGGTACATAATGAGAAATATATAAAACTATTCTAGACCACGCTGATTTCGATGGGTGGCTCGCCGTCCGATCGTCCGGTAACTCTCCGGACCGAGCCCAAGTCGTCGACGGCATGTAGTGATCCACGCGCGCCTCAAGGAGATATCAGCAACCGTAGAGGCCCAGCAGGGTCGAGGCCTACTGCGGCCATGGGTGATGCGAAAGTGACCCCCGGGGCCCTGGAAAAAAAAAATGGCAAAGAAGGAACAGGAGTGGGTTTTTAGTCAGTAAAGTCTGACCCTATCTCCCACTCCGCCCAAGAGCAGGGGTTGTCATTAGATGATTTTCCCACCCGAAAAAAAAAAGACCATGCAACTGATATTTATATATTTATGATGTTTCTAGGTTTTAGGTATTCAATTCATAACTAGCCGTAAAATAGTCCTTAGACTAGTAAGTTAATGCTCACGAGGCTGCCGACAGAAAAAAGAGGACCACGTCCAATATCTATGTGGTCAAAATTTTTATCTGCTCGGTTCACGTGAAAGTCAGCCCAGATTCTGTCAAAGTGGTGTGACGTCAGCGCCGCCTTCGACTCGTTCTCAAGCTTCCGTATCTTTTGACGTCACCGATACTTCCATATCTACTATTACATATAACTATATTATTATGTATCATTACAAAAATAGACCATTGCTGTCCGGTTACCGGAAAAGGCCCAGTTAATCTTTTTTTGAGGGTTGCAAACCATCAATTATGTAACATCTCGGGACAGGTTTTTTAGTCTGTCACTGCCTCTTGGATTTTAAAATCTGTCTGACTAAATCCTATGTTCCTTCACTAAAGTTGTCCTTTGTGTTTCAGAAAACTCCCTCGCGGTTAGTGTGAAAACGAAACCCGAGGCCCTGGGACGGAGGCAAAGAAGGAACAGGAGTAGGTTTTTAGTCAGTAAAATTCTGACACTATCTCCCGCCCCGCCCAAGAGCGGGATTTGTCATAAAATGATAATAAAAAAAGACCTCTTAAGCCTTTAGACACACGCTTTCGCTCCATCCTAGAGCGAGAGAAGTCATGGGATAATTTTCCTTCTAAAAACAACCGTTTTATGCTAACTGCACTTTGGCTGGCCCACCAGCCATGGTGACCAAAGTTATTAATAACTTTGCCACAGTAACAGCGATGAGGAGGACTACATAAGAACTTCCTACGCAAGCTTCTTGTTAGTAGGTAGGAAGCAGTGAGGCGGTAAATTAATTTAATTAAGGCACATATTGGTAGTAACGTTAATTAATTAGTATCCAATGTTCTATTTTGATTCCTAAAATTTATTTTACCAATCAAATATGTTGAAATTATTTAGGCTTCTATAAGTGTAGTATAATCTTACTCAGGAATAATTTTATCGTCTCTGTTGCCATGTTGATTTATTATTCTTAGTAAATAATATAATAATTTAGTAGATAATTTGTCTTATATTACGGCAGATATGGTACCAATATTTTTTTCATCTTGTATTGGTAAAATGTTTTTTTTTCATCAAAAGTATTATTGATATGGTAGATCTACCCTCAGGCATAAAATGGGAAACTACTTTTCGGACTAAACTATATTTTACTGCCTAAAAGATATAATATTTTTACACTGTTTAGCAGTCACTACTCCTGGTTTAACACATATTTCTAATTGTGACGTAGTTCTACATAATTATATCGTAAAACTATGATAGGAGTGGAATGCCTGCACTGCCTTTACACTTACACTTTGAAGGACTTAATGAATGCTATGAATTCTGCAATGAGCGTAACCATCTAAGGGATCAAACAATTTAAAGAGTTTACAATTGACTTAAAAAAAATAATCATAGAAATTGAAAAAAACGGCAGCAGAGTAGATGAGTTGAAACGGCGTACGAAGACAGCTAGTAGGGAAATAGTGGTGAAGAACCTATGGACGAATCGCAACATATCCAAAGCCACTGACATACAAGACCAAACTTGTCCGTGCACAGTAAAGGCTCTGGACAGCACTACCTGACCCACCAGAATTACAATATCTTGCCATATATATAACCATTTTAATCCTTTATCTTGTTATAGATAAAGCTAAAAGGTTTTTAAGTGAAACGGCTACTACATAATTACCAAAGATTACGGAATTTAAAGAAATTCAAAGATGAGTCTCACCCCACGAAATAAAAACATTATCTAGGTAGATACAATTTGAAATATTTTTATTTCGTGGGTTGTATAGATAGGTATTATTAAATCGATTTCAGCGAACACAGTGACAAAAGACAACCAGCGCCTAACTCCCCATATTTCTCTATGCAGCCAGGTAAGACATAAGCACTACGAGAACTGGAAAATAAAAAACTAGATGCTCACGAAATGTGGTGCTGTTAAAGAATGCTTGTTGAACAGCTTTCGTGAATAGAGTTCCAGAAACTCGGCATTGGAACAGTCTCAAAACGACTCCGTACAGCACCTGGTGGTATAGAATAGAGTGCAACAGGACACGTGGGAGTTCACAAATGAGGTGGATCGATCAAGTTAAATTAGCGGTTGAAGGTCCTGTAAATGACCGTGCCAGAGTATCATCTAACAACACTAGATAGTAAGAGATCGCGAGGCGTGTAAATGATAATGATAAATAATATTTATTTTGTAAATAGGTTATGAAAAACATTATACACGTCAATTTTTTAAATAAATGAGGCCGGCGTTTCCTAGCAGACTACCCTGAGAAGAAACACTGAAACAAACTCAGGGGTCAAAGTCTCTTTTAAAGTCCATACAGTAAATCATCATCATCATCATCATTTCAGCCGAAAGACGTCCACTGTTGGACATAGGCCTACCCCAAGCGTCGCCACAATTACCGATCCTGTGCTTCTCGCATCCACCGCACTCCCGCGACCCTCACCAGGTTGTCGGTCCACCTTGTGGGAGGCCTTCCAATGCTGCGTCTTTCGGTGCGCGGTCGCCACTCTAGAACCTTTCGGCCCCATCGACCATCCGTTCTACGAGCAATGTGCCCTGCCCACTGCCACTTAAGTTTGGCGATTCTTCGGGCTATGTCGGCGACCTTGGTTCTCCTGCGGATATCTTCATTCTTTATGCGATCACGCAAGGAAACTCATAGCATAGCCCTTTCCATTGCTCTTTGGGTGACTGTAAGCCTTCTGATGAGGCCCTTTGTAAGCGACCATGTTTCAGAGCCATATGTCATCACTGGCAACACGCACTGGTCATAGACTTTCGTCTTGAGACACTGTGGTATGTTGGACGAGAAGATACCGCGCAGCTTCCCGAACGCTGCTCAGCCGAGTCGGATTCGACGATTGACCTCTTTCTCAAAGTTAGACCTACCCAACTGGATTGTCTGTCCCAGGTAAACGTAATCGTCTACAACTTCCAGTGCAGAGTCTCCGGTCTTGATCGGAGTGGATGCTATATGGTTATTTACCATGACTTTGGTTTTTATCCATGTTCATTTTTAGACCCACTCTTTCGGAAGCTCTACTAAGGTCATCGAGCATTGTACTGAGCTCCTCCGTAGTTTCAGCCATGACTACTATATCATCGGCAAACCGAAGGTGAGTGATGTACTCGCCATTGACATTAATGCCTAGTCCGCTCCTGTCCAGAACCTTGTAGACATCCTCCATTGCAGCCGTGAACAGTTTCGGAGAGATGACATCTCCCTGCCTCACGCCCCGCTGCAGAAGGATAGGTTTCGAGGTCTGGTCCTGAAGTCGGACTGACATTGTGGCATTTTCGTACAAACACTTCAGCACTTCAATGTACCGATTCGATGTACCTATAGACCATACAGTAAATATGTAATGGTTAAATCACATGAGAATCATGCAGATTTGTCTGAGATGGTCTTTTGAAGAAATAACCATACAGATTTGAGTGGACCTGTCCAGTCAGTGCAAGCATTTGTCAGTATTCGTGACTTGACGAACAATATCAAGAAAAGGATATTTGGGTAGACCACAGAAAATACTTAAATTGCCAGACATACGTTAAAATTACTGAAAAGAAAACTCCTCAGAATATGTTGATTGCATTTTTTCCCTTTACATTCACAATAATAAAAGGAAACTTTTAGTTTAAAAAATGTTATACTTATTAAATAATTTGATCTGTATACAAAATATCTTCTTTAGATATTTATTCACTGTCATCTCAATAGTTATTTTTTGTTAGCCATATCATCTTTCACACATTTCATCTACCGTTTAATTGTTATTATTTTACCTATTTGCCTATGTCCAACAGTGGGCGTCTTTCGGCTGGAATGATGATGATGATGATGAATTCATAGTAAAGTAAATATTTATGTCAAATATTATTTCTAAAAATGTTAACAAACAACAGCAGCGACTGAAAAGAACTCATAAAAACCACGACTTCTTAGCTATGAGCGAAGCGAAAAAGATAAAAGTTATTTTTAGGATTCTGTTAGTGAAATAAGCAAGACAAAATTATAATTGATACGATATTCTAAGGATTGTCACGATTTCGTCCTAAATTCATAAGGCACCTACATCCATAAAATAAGTATCTTTAGCTATAATTGGTGTCTGTTTGTTTGAAAGTGAAACGCTTCCAAATACGTTTCACTAAATTGGAGGGTTTTGTAATGCTGTTACTTTCATTTTGTAATTAGTTTAGTACTAGATCCTACGAAAGCTCGTCGGTAAATGTTTGAAGAATTAAATCGGGTCAACACATAATGAAATCAGCAAATGATTTATTGACACAAAATTACCTACAATTAAAAAAAAGAAATAGCAGCCTATACAATATTTAACGAGAAAAATCAAAAGTTTAAATATTTAACTTTTGATTTTTCTCGTTAAATATTTCCTAATATTTTTAATCATCTACGATTTACGATACTCGTTTTATTTTAAGATGATGTAAGAAAATTCATATTTACTCATAACTTTTAAGATGTAAACAATTAATTATAGCCAAACTTAAGTGGCAGTGGGCATTGCTTGCAGAACAGATTGTCCACGCAACTTTGGAAGGCCGCGAGAATACGTTGGATGCGAGACGCTCCTGTGCATTAGGATCGATAAACTGGTGAGAGTCGCAGGACTCCGATGGATGCGAGACGCACAGGACTGTTCATTATAACGACACTTGGAAGAGGCCTATGTCCAGCAGTGTACGTTTTTCGCCTGCAATGATGATGATGATGTAGAGGTAAAAAAAAAAAACAATTAAACGATAGATGGACTGCGTAAAAAAAAGTGATGACTATTGAGATGACAGTGAATAAAGATATTATGTATGCAGATCAAATAATTTAGGATAAAGGTTGCCATATAATTTCCTAAAAGGGTCTGGGGAGCCTTCAAGGGATTTATTATTTTCATCAAAGAAAACACCGGGTTTAGAACGAGTAACTTTATTTACAATATACTCGTAAAACGGTGTTCATGAAACTACAGAAAGACAACACCACGTATTAGCGGGTGGTTAGAACAACAACACTATCTATCACTTTGAAAATGCTACAACGCTACAAAATATTTAGTAGGCAATGTAATTCAATCCTACACAGATTTTTGATCTGCCTTTGACCATCACTCAGTAATTATTATAAATCAATGTGACAGTCTGAATGAGCGTAGGATTATGTTAGATCTGTGAGAAACAAGCAACTATCAAAGTCCTATTATCTATATATATATAAAACGAGAAACTGACTAACTGACATATAAACGTAAAGTCGAAACTACTGGGACTAAGAGCGTGAAATTTTGCACAAGGTTTCGTTTTATGACGTAGGTAAGCACTAAGAGAAGATTTTTCAAAATTCACCCCTTGAGGGGATTAAACGAGGGTTCAAAGTTTGTATGGAGAAACCTATTTTTACACCAGCAAAGCCGCTGGTAGAAGCTAGTTTATCTATATCTATTTATATATGTACGAGTATATAAAGGAAACAACTGACTGACTGACATATCAACACATAGCTCTCACTAATGGAACTAGGAACTTGAAATTTTACTTAGAGCACTAAAAAGGGGTTTTTGGAAATCAAACTTTTAAGGGGGTGAAATGAAGGAATAGTTATTTGTGCAAGAAGAGAGCAAAGTTGTTTTTTGCTGCGAGTGCTAATTTTGAGTCCCGAGCAAGCGAAGGATGCTTTGATTGAATCACGAGCGTTCGCGAGAGATTCTAAAGTAGAATCCTGAGCGAGGGGAGGGATTCAAAGGCACGAGATGCAAAAAGTTTTGCTCTCGTGTTACACACATAATTTTTCACTTCAGCAGCGAGAACACATATTTACTTGGGAAATAAAATAATTAACAGTAATAGATTTAATAATGATTTCAATTAAAATAAATACTATATCTGTCGCTAGTTTTGCTCATATTTTACAATTATTTTAACATTCTTATTTGCCACTATTTTAATTCCGCTGTTTTTTTAAAGCACGTTCTAAAACAGCCAATGTTAAAACGAGAAATAATTATATAAAGGTTAAATGCTAGTTTTATCTGCTGCTATAAGTACTCAGGTACTCTTGTTTTTGTTTAAATACAATAATAAATTTAAAATTCAAAAATTTTTTTTTTTTTTTTAAAAACAATTTTATATTTTATAAATATTTTCTATTTATTACGCATTTCCGAACGTGTTTTTCTTTGTGGTGGAATTTCAAAATCGGAATGAACTTCGAAATGGCATGTTTCTCACTCGCGTTTTTATAAGGGCGAGAAAGAGACAGAGTACAGTGCAGTTCGAATGTTTCGAATTGTACGGCTAAAAAAATAATAATTAAAAACTTACTTTGTCTCACGCAGTGAGCAAAATTGAGTTTTGCTCACTGTTTTCAAGCAGCAAAACCTACTTGTTTGAGCTGCTGTGGTGAAAATATGTTTGTATTGCAAAATTTCATTCCTTGGAACTATATACTTGAAACTTAAGCATAAATAGTAACCGAACTAAATAAAAATGGTATTCGTTTTTCAAACCTATCCCTATCTTAACGGATGTTTCTTATTCCTTGGGTTAATAATGTTGAAACTTGATACAAATTTTAATCAAAATGAATAATAAACAATGCCAATATTAGTTTTTAAAGTTACTCGCAAAATACGGTTTAAGGTGTGTTAAGGTTTTATGAAAATAATTTCGCGAACGTGAAGTCGCTGCCAAAGTGCTAGTATAGGTATATTATCTGCATCTTCTAATCCATCGACACGATAACGTGGTAGGGGAGACACAATTAAAAGGCTTCTTGTACTTTTTACTAGTATATTTGACAAACACTAATTACTATATTATTATGTTTCGAATATATGCCTATGCTTTTTCTTACCATAAACCCTAAAAGTAAATCTTGCCTTGAAAATAACTTTAATCTAATCTTGTTTGGAAATAACTTTATTCAAATTCAAAGCATTTATTTCAAATAAACCATTTACAGGCACTTTTGAAATGTCAAGAAGTCAGTCAGTCAGAAAAAATGATGCTAATTGCACATTCCAAAGCGTAGATCTCTATGGAGAAGAATGTGCAAGAAACTCCATGGACACTCTTTTCAATCGTGTTTTGCAATTACAAATATGTCTGTTACATGTTTCTTGTCGCTATCATGTGAGAACAATGTCAATAAAGTAAAAATAAAAACTAAATATAGATATTAAAATAGCAACTGGCAGCTAAGAGATGACCAGTCTCAACTGACAGCGCCCGTTCACGGACCTGACGCGAATATTAGCACCACTCAGCTCAACCATTTTAAAGGGAACCGAATGATCCAACACACGCGCCACCATCAGTGAGACATTTGAGTGAGCATGACAAACTCTCAACTGCCATGCTCATTTATGTCAAACAGGACCAATAATAACCTAAAAACCATAAAATAGCTCCATGGTACTCACATTTACAAACTTTGAAAAAAAAAATGCTTCTACATTATACAATACTCAATACAATAATAGTTAACAACAATAATATTTTACAAATTATAGTTTCAACACTAATCAATTTGTACACCCCGGTGGTAGTGGAGCTGGACCAGCATTGAGCCAAGCATTTTTATCTTGAATATAATCCTCCAACTTATAATATGCTTGCCTGCATAGTGTGCGTTTAATACAAGATTTAAATCTCGTTTCATTGAGTTCTAATATTTGTGGAGGTATTTTGTTATAACATTTCAAGCAGTACCCCATGAAAGAAGAGGCCACTTTAGCCAGTCTAAAACCTGGTTGAACTAATTGGTCCCTATTTCTTGTAAGATAATTATGTCTATCGCCTCTTTTGCTAAAAAGATGAAGATTTTTTCTAACGTACATGATGTTTTCATAGATATATTGACAAGGCACCGTCAATATGTTAATATCCTTAAACAGTTCCCTTAGAGAATCGCACCGGCGGAGATTGTAAATAGCTCTGATAGCTCTTTTCTGTAGAATAAAAATTGAGTCGATGTCTGCAGCCCGTCCCCATAGTAGGATACCGTATGACATGATACTATGAAAATAACTAAAATATACTAGTCTAGCGGTATCAACATCCGTAAATTGGCGGATTTTTCTAACAGCATATGCAGCTGAGCTAAGCCGTCCCGCAAGAGATGTTAAATGAGGACCCCATTGTAGCCTTGAGTCAAGCGTAATCCCTAAGAAAACCGTTTTATCGACAAATTCTAGTTTCTCATTGTTCAATATTATGTCACAATTACTACTTTTAACATTCGGTAAGGAAAATCTAATGCATTTCGTTTTTTTCTCATTTAAAACTAGATTATGAGCAGTGAACCACTTTTGGACCTGCAGTAGGGCGTTATTTTCGTCGTCAAGATTATTAGTCTTTCTATTTATTTTGAAAATCAAGGAAGTATCGTCGGCAAACAATACCATATTAAGTTTGTTTTGCAACAAATAGGGTAAATCATTAATGTAAACTAAAAATAAAAAAGGACCTAAAATTGAACCTTGGGGTACCCCCATTTCCACATTTAATCTAGACGAATTGACACCGTTTATCTGAACTAGTTGCTGTCTGTCATTCAAA
The DNA here is from genome assembly GCA_961205895.1 of Mythimna pallens. NCBI lineage: Eukaryota > Metazoa > Arthropoda > Insecta > Lepidoptera > Noctuidae > Mythimna > Mythimna pallens. The sequence goes on along the minus strand of OY540828.1, from coordinate 20,965,879 downwards.
TAAGATTTTAATAAGCTTAACGCTGTTTTGCCTAGTCCGTAATGCTCCAGTTTCAGGAGTAATGTTTCATGAACCACACAATCAAACGCCTTAGACAGGTCGCAAAAGATGCCAATAGCATCTTGTGCCTCTTCCCACGCATTAAAAATGTGTTTTAGTAAGGAGACACCAGCGTCCGTTGTACAACGTCCTTTGGTAAAACCATACTGTTTATCGTGCAAGATGTTATTCGTGTTAAAATGATTAAGCATTTGATTTAACATTACCTTTTCAAATATCTTGCTAAAAACCGGCAACACGGAAACTGGCCTATAATTATTAGTGTCTTTACTATCCCCGGATTTAAAAAGTGGTATCACTTTACTGTATTTCATTAGATCTGGAAAGACTCCTTGATCTATACACAAATTAAATACTAAGGCTAAGTACGGCGCTATAGTCTCAATAATTGAGGTACAAACTTTGATAGACATACCCCATAGATCTTCAGTCAATTTAACCTTGATTTGTTTAAAAGCTTTTATTACTGTCATGGGGTTTATATGTTTAAAATTAAATTCAGTTGAGCAGGCTGCAACGTTCGCCTGTAATAAACCAAAAGCATGCGATGGCGCCGAATTTAGGGCTTCAGTAGTTTTTATTGGTATACTAGCAAAGAAATTAACAAATTCTTCTGCAACTAGTTTATTATCGCTAATAACACCATGATGAGTCTTCAATGTGTAATCATTGATATGTATTTTGTTCCTGTTGGTTTCATTATTTATGATTTTCCAAACAGTTTTTATTTTATTATCTGCTGATTTAACTTTGTTGCTAATGTATAAGGCCTTAGCTGCCTTACAAGTATTTTTAAACATTTTTGAATATTTAGCAACATACTTATTAAAAGTTGCAGTGTTAATAATAGGCTTAAGGCCATATAGCTCAAAAAGTCTTTCCCTACTTATTCTAATTCCTTTAGTTGCCCAGTCACTAAATCTAAACTTAGGGCAGATACTTTTTGTACTTTTCTCAAAAGTCTTATTAAACTCGGTTTGAACTATTGAAAAAAAATCGTTATATAAAATATTACCATTGTCCACTGCAAGGTTCCAATCTCCTAACTTGCTAATTATAGTGCTGTTAAATTTATTTAGTTTACCGGATGTTATTGGTCTAGATTGTATCTGCACTTGTTGTATTGGTATGTTAGATTCAAAAGTTACCAATAGACCGCTATGATCAGAGGGCAGATAATTTACAATGGCTTTTTCTAAATAGTTGCAGCAACAAAAAACATTATCGATACATGTAGCAGTAGTACTTGTAGTTCGAGTTGGTTCTATAAACACATTTGATAAATTAAATGATTTGAAGAGATTTAATAATCTACTGCTGTCTGAATAATTTTCTAAAATATTTACATTAAAGTCTCCACAGACTATTACTAGTTTGTTACCAGTTGCAAGTTTTGCCATAACATCTTCCATGACAGACTCAAAAATAGAGTAGTTTTGATAATTAGGGGGCCTGTAAACGCACACTATGATATGCCTATCCAGCTCAACACAAGACAGTTCAATGCTATGTTCAACGGACAGTGCATCTATATCTTTACGAGTTTTAAATTTAATACTATTCCTAATTAGGATCAGTGAACCCCCACGTAACATTGTTTTTCGGTTAAAAGAACTGCCCACAGTATAATTCTCAAAATTGATTAGCATTTCAAAATCCTTTAACCAATGCTCAGTAAAACAAATGATGTCAAACATAGTTTTTTCTAAAAATAATTCAATTTCCAATTGTTTCGAAGAAAAACCCTGAATGTTTTGAAGAAACAAATTAAACGATTTTTGCTTAGCCCCTTTAGCGTTAATGCTAGAAGATACTTGACCTAAATTGCCAACAGTACCAACTATTGTCTCATTAGCTCGTTTAAAGTATTGGAACCAGCAAACATAACATTAGTACTATTACTAACGGTGGAACTAATGATTGAGGACTTCGACATACTAACTATGTCTGAGTGAATATTATAAGCTAATAGCTTTGCTATTTGACGTCTAAATATAATTGGTAGGTACACAGTATACCTAGTCGAGAAAAGTTTATCAACAAAATTGTTGATGTCAAAAAATAAAAACTTATCACTATGGTGACTAACTAAAAAATGCATATGCATATTTAGCATGTGAATGTTCTTATTTTGCCTATATGACAAATGCTCAAAGTACGGAAAAGCACACAAGATAATCTTCCTACAATTTATCTTCAATAGTTCTGTGACACTATTAGTTATATCATCTTTATTCACATTTAAGCTATTACCCACAAATACAGATATAATAGCATTGGGACCATATACTTGTTCATTAACTAATGACATTATTTGATGGTAGGAAGCCTGAGGCCTACAATGATTTTGAGAAGAAAAAGGGAGGTTGTTACTAACTAATTGCCCTAAACCTCTTCCTATACTGTCTGAAAACATAATTGATTGATAATCCCCGCTGTTGTGGGAGGAAAAACTACAATTTACTGGATCTACCCCTTGAGTTAATTCTTGCTGAATGTGGGGTACCTGGCTGGTAATACAGTCCTGAACCCTAGTGGCCTGGGATGTGTCCTCTGTTACCACAAGTTGAAGGCCAGCCAGGTTATACTGAGATTCTCTCTGACAGGTACATTTGTTGCTACTAAGAGTAAGTGAGTCTACTTTGTCCACCAACTCGTTTGTAGCAAGAATATGTTCCTTAATTTGGTTCTTTGGGATTCGCCCGGTGAACTCTGTGCGGAGTGGACGTGTGTCGATCATCTTAAGAAATTTACCGTCTAAATTCTGTGATTGGTTGAAGTTAGTTAAATCCAATTCCTTGTCACTCTTTAAGTGTTTTTACCTGCCGGCTACTCCCACTGGGTGGTCCTAGAAGGGGACGCAACTATTTTTTGTAATTGCTGCTCGAAATAGAATCCCAAAAGTGATTGTGAATTGGCTGGATTTGAACTGGCGACGCCCCGGCGCAGTGACGACCAAGACTAGCGCGTAACCAACGCGCCACCGAGCAAGTTGCGGCCGGCTCTCAAATACCGGTGCGCTACGCGCTACTGACGTCACGCTCGCCTACGACGGTTAGTGGTGCTACGAGCCTACGAGTTTGCCTACGAACGCTGCATCGGCTACGAGTTCTACGACACTTGTCCTGTGTATGCTACAAAGATTGAAGTGGATTGTTGGACGGATTGTTTACCGGGTGTCTTGTGGGCCAGGCGATTCAGGTATCTTAAATTTTATCAGCAGCCACCTATTATGGCCGGAGTACAGCATTCACCTCCTAATACGCCTAAATCACAAGTCAATACTCTGGGCCTGACTCAGACCCAATCGGAACCTGATATTAACTCGGCCGTTAAGATTAGCGATTATGTAAATGTTAATAGGAACAAGCGGCCACGCCAAGGGAATTCCCCACAAGGTGGGATTAAGTTTAGCCCGCTAGACGCAGACAAGAATAATCAAGATATATCGTGTACCTTGGCTGAACAGACTACCTTAATGGCTACATTATTGAAAGATATTGCAGAAATTAAGAGCCAAAATAATCAAATTAAGGCGTCCAATGCTCAAATTCGAGTGACTAATGAAGAGATCATGAAATCAATGTCCTTTATGAATTCACAATTCGAAGATATGAAAAAAGAGATCGAGGAATTAAGAAAAGATCGCCAGATACAACAAAATTACATTGAGAATCTGGAAAAGAAGATACTTGACCTACAACATAAGTCACGCTCGTCTGCGATTGAGATCCGTAATATCCCACAGGACAATTCCGAAACCTTTACCAGCCTAATAAAAACGGTGGGCAAGATTGGAAACGTGGTTGGGCTACCTATCCCGGAATCAGATATTCGTGATATTTATCGGCTTCCTGGTAAATCTACCAGCCCTTCCGTTCCGCGCCCGATTATTGCGGAGTTCACAAAGGTGCAAACAAAACAAGCAATTATATCTGCTACTCGATCGTTTAATAAAGTAAAAGGGAAGGAAGAAAAATTAAACACCGCACTCCTCGGTATACCAGGTAAGCCCCAGCCGTTTTACATCGCCGAACAACTCCCCGCTACTACTAAAAAGCTGTTTTATCAAGCTCGAGAGTTTGCAAAAAGTAAAGCCTACAAATACTGCTGGATATCCAACGGTAACATCTTCCTGCGCAAACAAGAAGGAGACAAACAAATCATTATCCATTCGGACAAATGTCTTCAAGATCTTGAAAACACAAACATTTGACTATTTTTATTGTATTTTTCAGTAATGTATAAATTTAAAATAGTTATCTTTCTCTACTTTATACATATAAGATATCACCAATTTTCACCTCACATTCCTTCAGACATACTCCACAAAAATACACGAAACACAAAACACAATATACTTCCTTACTATGACACACTCACAACAACGTATCTAATCTCCATTGAGCGATGCATCATTCATTTAGGCTCCAAACATACCCCAACTATTCACATACATATATCTATAAAACTTTTTGGTTATGCTGCTAAGTCCAAATGGCTATCATAAATAATATAAATGACGAGCTTGATCAAATAAATTTTAATTCTTTTGTCTGTAGTCCAGAGACTTGTTTGAAATATTTCAATATTTCTAATGGCAATATTACCCTGTTACATGTAAATATACGTAGTGTGAACAAAAACTTTAGCCAGCTCCAAGTACTACTAAGTTCAACTAAAATTGACTTTGATATTGTTGTTTTAACCGAATGTTGGCTTAGTAAAGCTACTTATCTACCAACATTGGATGGTTTTGTGTTGCACTCGACAGGTATCAATGCGAATCAAAACGATGGCGTTATGATTTACACGAAACTAAGCCTACATAGCTACGTATGGGAACCGGAATTCAAGGGCGGAAATTGTCTCGTATGTCAAATAGACAAAAACCTTGCCGTGGTTGCCGTGTACCGTTCTCCATCATTCAATTCAAAGGACAATTTCGACAATTTCATAACTAGCCTGAACAATGTTTATGACGGCCTATCTTCATGCCCTAATATCGCTATTGTAGGTGATTTAAATATTGATATTGGACCAGAAAACAGGGATGTCCGTAGTTTTGACTACTTAACTCTAAATGCCTCTCACGGGCTCATGCCAACCCATCTTTTTCCCACTAGGTTAGAACATTGTTTAGACCACATACTGCTAAAGTCTAACCTTTCATCAACTACAATTGTTTTGGATTCGTTTATAACAGATCATAAAGCCGTCTTACTTAATATTGCAAAAGCCAACCCACAACGGAAAACCTGTTACTACAACACTCGCATAAATCACGAAGCTGTTATGTTGGAGTTAGAAGAGGTCGATTTTGCAAGTATATACCAAATAGATGACGTTAATGCATGCATGAATGAATTCATAAATATAATAAAATCAGCCATATCAAAACATTCGCAGATAATAAAAATTCCAAGAAAAAAAAGGATTATTAAACCATGGATAACACCTGGTTTGCTTAAATGTATACAAAATCGAGACAAAATGCACATTAATTCAAAAAAGATACCAGACAACCTCATTCTTAAAACTACCTACGTTCGGTACCGAAATTTTTGCAATGATTTACTTAAAAAACTAAAAATTTCGTATGAGCAGAGCGAACTAGAAAAAGCTAGTAAGAACCCGAAAAATTTGTGGAAAACAATAAAACAAATAACTAACACATGTAAAACGCATACCAGTCCTTCAGAGCTGTTGGAAATACGAGATAATCCAAAATCCTCCGTTAACGAAGTATGTCACTTTTTTAGTACAATGGGGAAAAACCTGGCAGCAGACATTATAACACAGAACCTAGGTCCGTCATCCTCAGGTAGTTGTAATAAGGCCCCCATTATCGGGAACAACCCTCAATACTCCACATTAAATTCTCCTGCCATTCTGGACGTCGACGAAGCTGAGGTAGAATCAATTATCCTTCAATTACGGAATGACTGTGCAGTGGGTTGGGATGGAATACCATCTTCTATTCTAAAAAGCTGCCGACATGTATTGCTTCAACCAATAACCTACCTCTGCAACCGTTGCCTACAGACTGGAGTTTTTCCCGATGCCCTGAAAAGGGCGATCGTTCACCCTATTTACAAGGGGGGGAGTAGAAATTGTGTCAATAATTACAGACCAATATCTGTTCTGCCAGCGTTATCGAAAATTCTTGAGAAGATTCTCAATAAGTGTTTACGCAGCTTCCTTAACAAAAACCAGATCATTGCTGACAACCAGTATGGATTCCGACCAGGGCTGTCAACAGAAGATGCTGTTCTGGATTTCACGCAAACGGTTGCTAAATGTTTGGACCAAAAGATAAAATGCCTAGGTATTTTCCTAGACCTTTCCAAGGCATTTGACACAGTTTCTATTCCCCTGCTTACCTCTAAGTTGGAGCTTCTTGGTGTACGTGGCATATTACTTGACATTTTTAAAGATTACCTCAGAAATCGTACTCAATGTGTCAAAATTGATGCGTACCTTAGCGACGAGGAATCAGTGTCATATGGCGTTCCTCAAGGAAGTATCTTGGGTCCAACATTATTCCTTATTTACGTCAACGATCTGTGCAGAATGAGTCTCCCAGACTGTAATATATATGCGTATGCAGATGACACTGCTATTCTCGTGCAGGGACTTACGTGGGATATAGTCAAAACAAAATCAGAAATGGTTCTGGCTGTAGTAATGGAATGGCTCAACTCAAATTTACTTACACTTAACCTACAAAAGACCACCTACATTCCTTTTGCAATACGTCGTAACACCGCACCGACAAGCACCTTTAATTTAACTGCTCACACATGCTCAAACACCTTAGGACCCTGTACATGCCCAACACTCACTAGAACTGACAGTGTAAAGTATTTGGGAGTGCAGATAGACGACGGGTTGCGATGGGACAAACAAATTGATGCCCTCACCACTAGAACAATGCGCCTGATACACATTTTCAAGTCTCTCAGACAGTCTGCTAATGCTGACACTCTGAAAATAGTGTACTACGCTCTGTGTCAATCTGTCATTGGTTATTGTATCGCTGTTTGGGGCGGTGCAGCGAGGACTATCCTTCTGAGAGTTGAGAGAGCACAGAGAGCGATTCTAAAAGTCATGACGAAAAAGCCCTATAGATACCCAACTACTGAACTCTACTCGGATTGCAAAGTCCTTTCGGTTCGTCAACTCTTTGTGCTTAAATCGATTCTTAGAAAACACACCAGTCTTCCTAAGTCCGACCCAAACAAGCGAACATGTGTTATCCCGGGTACTCAGCACAGAACATCCTTTGCTAAACGCCAGTTTTATACCCTAAGTGGGCACATTTACAAAATAGTTCACAAACATCTAAAAATTATAGATTTAAATTCACATGCATTAAAACAAACAGTAACAGAGTGGCTACTACAGAAAGACTACACATACACGGAGTCTTTACTCACTTACATCGCCTAAATGAAAATACGCATACTTACAAACATATTCACACACACATCCACACACACTCACCCCTATATTCACACACACAAAACACAACAAGCACATACCACTTCACACCACTACACATCCCCTCCCCATTTTACTCGTACACGCTTATATTACTGCTGCCAAGTATAAACGGTAGATCGACACTGTCCACTGTTGTACAAAAATAGTGAATTTATAAGTTAGACACTGTCTCTTAAAATACAGGATAGCCTAGTTTAAGAGGCAGGGCTACTATAATTATGTACAGAATTTTTCGCAACACATTGTATAATGCCTAGAATAAGTCTACCCACTACTGTAACTACTTGTGTACATTTCTGTAATTATTTTGGTAAAATAAACTTTTATTATTATTATTATTATTATTATTATTTGAACATACATATTTGATATAAATTGACTTTAGTGACTCATCAAGAGACTGTATTTCTGACTGTAAGCGCTGAGTGTCAATTTCATAAATATTTATACTGTCTTCTAACTTAATCTGATAGTTATTTAATTGATTAATAAGGTTAACACGTTCTTTCCTTAGTTGAATATTTATGAAAAAGTGTTTTTGTTGTTTCTTGTGGTTTTTACATTTTTTAATGATTTTATTCAGTCTTGCATATTTTTTAATTTTATTTTGGCTATGTTTATAATTGTTATTATTGTGTTTTATTAGAGAATCTTCAGTAAGATCTATTGTTCCTAAGGAATGAGGGTTAAAATTTGAATTTAATAATTCATCATATAAACGGCTAGTTTCCTCAGTCTGAGTACATTCCCTTTCCTTCTGCAATTTATGAATATGACTATTAGCATGAACTAATTAATCTTCTAGATCCCTAACCTTACACAACGCCTCCTCATATAAGTTACTACATGTATTGAAACCATCCGTGATCACTCGCAGCACTCGATTATTTGCGAAAACTATTTTTTTAATTTGATAACATTATAATATAATTTATGTATGCATTATAGTATAATGTAGAAGCATGTTGTTTTTTCAAACTTTTTGAATGTAGATACCATGGAGCAATTTATGGTTTATGAAAAAGGAACAGGAGTGTGTTTTTAGTCAGTAAAAGTCTGACACTATCTCCCGCTCCGCCCAAAAGCGAGATTTGTCATTAGATGATTTTCCCACCTAAAAAAAATTCCAAACGGTTCTGTATATAACTTCCAACAATTTTATATTTGCGACGCTTGAGATTCCATTCAAGTATGGTAATTACTAGAAAGTAAAAGACGTTTTCAACATTCAAATAGATAAAAATGAAATTAAACCTTAAAAAATACACTTTTATGACAGGACTTATTTGTAACAGTATTTTGTTATGAAGTTTTCTTCCATCTTTACGGTGCCAATAGGAAGTGAATTTAATCGTGCCAATAGCAATCAAGAACCCCCTTATATCTTATGTGAGGAAATACTGTATTTATTATGATACAGATACAGAGATACAAACTATGTAAGCCAATGAATTCGAGACAAAATTCGGAGTTACGTTAGAATTGTAGTGTCTTAAAAGTACCAAATTCAATTAATTCATTTTTTTAGGATTCCGTACTTGAAAATGAAAACACGGGACCCTTACAGGATCACTTTGTTGTCAGACTGTATGTCTGTCTGTTAAGACCCTTTATCCCGGGAACGCGTAGAGGTATCGAGTTGAAATGAAAACCATATACTCAAGTGTAGTAAGTAAAAAATCAAACTTCTGAGTTAACGAAAAAAAAAGATACGGCCGTTTATGTCGCAAAAAACGTATATTTCGACACTGTCAGGGGAATCAAATTTCATAGGGTACTTACTTTCCGTTGACCTAGAATCCTGAAATATGGCATGAAACAAGGTCTCGTAGCACAAGCATAGGAAAAATCTGAAAAAGGTAAATTTGTAGTTCAGTCCCAAAAAAAAGATATTTTTTGCAATTCGGTAAGAATCTGAGAGCAGTGGTGGCCGAGTGGTAACGGCCCCGACTTACAAGTTGTAGGTCGCGGGTTCAAACCCAGCCAGGTGCATTACTTTGTGTAATTTATTTCATCACCACTGCTCTCAAAACGGTGAAGGAAAACATCGTGAGGAAACCGGCATGTCCTAGAACCAAAAATTCGAAGACATGTGACATCCACCAACCCGCACTGGGCCCGCGTGGTGGATTACGGCCCATTCCCTCTCCTAGAGAGGAGGCCTGAGTCCCAACAGTGGGAACATTATAAGGCCGACTATGCTATGCTATGGTAAAAATCTTGGTAACTCAATTCGGGAATTGAACTAGTTACATAGGTAAGTTTGTACGAAACCCTCAGTACACGAGTCCGACTCGTATTTGCAGTTTTTATTTTTTAGATTAGGTTATCAATTATACTAGAAGAGTGGTATTAATTTACACAAAATTTGAAACTGATAAAGTAGAGCATGGCCGATGCGTGTTCCACGTGAACCTCAAAAACATTTCAGTAAAACTAGGGCCTAGTATGGCCAATACCATGCTTTTTCCTTTGTTCTTTTTTTAATTGATATCAATTCCACCTGATGGTAAACAGTGATGCAATCGTTGATGGTGAAGCGCACTAGTTTATTAACAAAAGGGCCAACTGAAGAAGCACAGGTAAGTCCATAAAAAACGGACACGAGCTCTCATTTCACCGACAGCGGGAGAAGTTACTTGACGAACTTCTTTTTCAGAAATTCCCTGTGGACCTAGCGGGTATTGGTCCTGCTGGGCCCCTACGGTTTTGGTCACATCTCTTTGAGACGCGCTTGCTACGCGCCGTCGACGGCTTGGAATTGATCTGGCCGGTTACCAGACGGCCAGACAAGGAGCAACCAATTGCCTTCTTCCAACTGGATCCAGAGCACGAATCTCCTGAAGTTACCATATCCAATGGGAACCTGCGTCATGCGGATGGTGAAGACGCCGTGAAGCTTTGATTATGCTCTACCCAGGGAACACATCCCTTGTGCGTAGGTACAGCTGCGTGGAATTTCTTGCTGGACTCTAGGTTACCTACAACTTGGAGGTTACACCGGGCTACAAATCAAGACTGAAAAGGTTACTTTTAGGTAAACATGCTCCATTTTCGACTGTATCATCGCTTACCATCACGTAATATAGTGGTCAAACGATAAACTATCAATAATAATAAAAAAGTTGTAAGTACTCCTACAATAAATGTTATAGCAAAGTATTACTAACGCAATATAAATGTAATTTTCTTTAACAGGCTTTATTTTTTTGTGTATATCTTAATTTTGAATATATATTTTAAAAAAGAGGCAAAAATATAGAAATAAAAATAAAATATAGGTTAGCCTAAATGTAGCAAAAGTTTTTCACAATATTTCATAGTAAATTATTAAGACTTCAATAAGGTTAAAACTAATTATGGTCATAAAGAATTATAGGAAATATCACATAAACCTCGTCATTTTCTAACGAACAAGTGACATAAAATTTCCCCATAGAAAGACTTAATTTCTACAAATTATTAAAAAATATGCCAATCTTCCAGAAAAATAAAACAAATCACAAAGTTTTGAAAAATAAATTTAAAGATAATTAATGTTAAAAAATATAAAGTTTATTTGAGCGTATAATTATTCATTCTTTTTGAAGTTAATCACAATTGAAAGTAATACATATACACTTATTTTTTGGATTGGTCCTTGAAATTTTAATTTTGTGTAACTTTTATAAAATCTATCTTCCTCTGAAATTGAATTTGACTGTTATGCTTCAAAATCGTGGCTGTCTTCATACTTCGCGAAAAATATTAAATACTATTTGCTTAATTATAACTGTCACTTCGTTCTTCTTCGTACAAAATTTACGAAAATACCTACAAAAATCAAATTGAGTAGGTATTTTCGTAAATTTTGTAAATAATTTCCTTGATTTTACGTAGATTCTTGCAGAACATTCTGAAATTGCATTAGCGGAGCGCGTCCCAAATTTTGTTTAACTAGACAAAGGTAGGCAGCTGGAGTGTTCCAAAGAGTTAATGTGGCCCCGGAAAGCAAAGGGTGGCAGAAACAACACAGGTTAGTTTGTTTCGTTGGTTTTTTTAAATTATCAAATAAACTGTCCTGTTTTGGGTGATGTTCGACAAATAAGGCATGCGAAACCATTTTACGTTTAAACACATGACATGAAAAAAGATGACATTAAACACGGACATGAGCAAAGTTGCATTGGATGGAAATGGCTACTCGTTATAAAGCAGGCACATACAAGAATATACTCAATATTAATTGATCGAGGAACAATAAAGAAGAATACGGCTACTACACTTTATACTCTATCCTACACTCAAAGTTTAAATCGATTCTCTTTGTGTGAAGAAAGTGCTTACAAAAGAGACGCTCTACCACTTGCTGTAAGTATCTAATATGGTCGAATGGACACTACCTCTATCGAGTTCTTTTGTACCATGTATTTTCTAAAATAGACAACAATAGTATGTCAACAAATTAAAAATGTATTCATAGTTAAAACATAAACTTGACTGGCCTGTTAGACTAGTGGTTAGTGGCCCTGACTACTATGCCTGAGATCGTGGGTTCGATTCCCACCCAGGACAAATGTTTGTGTGGTGAGCACAATCATTTGTTCTGTGTCTGGGTGTAATTTTATCTATAATATGTATGTATTTATAAATATTTAAGTATGTTTATCAGTTGTCTAGTACTCATAACACAAGCTCTGCTTAGCTTGGAACTAGACGGTGTTGTGTGATAGTTGTGTGAATATTATTATTATTAAACAAATCAAATAAAAGCTTTTCTAAGGTTACAAATTCTTATTTCTATATAGAACTTGCGTTCAGTCTCTATACTGCAATTGCAGCTTCAGTAAAGAAATTTCTTGTTTTAAAATTGTATTAATTACTATCATTTCAGCCGAAAGATACGTCCACTGTTGCACGTAGACCTCCTCCAAGTGTCACCATGACGACCAGTCCTGTGCTTCTGGCTTCCACCAGATTCCCGCGACCCTCACCAGGTCATCGGTCCACCATGTCGGAGATCTTCCGCCGCTGCGTCTTCTGGTACGTGGTCGCCACTCTAGAACCTTACACAAACTATATTATTCAATTTCATTTATAAAATTACACGATTGCTTCAAAAAAGGGGAAGTAAGTAAGTAAATATTTATTTGTTTAACGAAGTGACGAAGAACGGGAGTAATTAAGTCGCGAGTAACAGCTAGTAGATAATAAATAAGATATTTGCGATTGTATATATTTTTTTAATAATTATATTCATGATATACCATTTTGGAAGCCTCATGATGAGCTCTTTAATTTGATACCTATCCATATTGCAGTATCCAATTTATTTTTTTACTCTAAAGCATAGCGTCTCACAGTCGTTGATTTGTTTTTTTTTTACGCCACCTATATCAGTACACTTGGGTTATTAAGACGAATCTAAAGATATCTTAATTATATAAATCTGTTCAGCGGTTTGGAAGGTATGAGGTAATAAAGAATAAATACATGATACAATGATGAACCATTATTTATATATTACTAGCTGACCCGGCAAACGTTGTTTTGCCATATAAATAATTTCCTTGTCTAAAAAATAAAAAAAAAATTTAGGGGTGGACTACCCCTAACATTTAGGGGGATGAAAAATAGATGTTGGCCGATTCTCATAGATACCGGATAAGCACAAAAAATTTCATCAAAATCGGTCAAGCCGTTTCGGAGGAGTATGGCAACGAAAACTGTGACACGAGAATTTTATATATTAGATTTTTTACGAATAAAACGACAAATCAAAAATTGTTAAAAGTTCAAAAAACAAAGTGACAGTAAAGTCAAGTTTCAAATATTGACAACAGATCTAAAGTTTTACTAAGTCAGCTATGACAGATTATAGAACCAAACTCGAACGGTTCTAAGGTTAATCTTCTTCTATACTTGATTTAAAAGTTAGTTTCGACAGCTATGCCCCTTGTCACTGTAAACTTCGTTAAGATAACCGCGAAATTTTCTTGGGGTCCCTAACTTTGGGTATCGGATATTTATGTCATCACTTAGAAACTTTGAATCGAAATTGAACAGTTATTTTGTCCCTTGCGGCTTTTGTTTTAATAATAATTTTGCCGGCTAGATTCTAAGAAACAACTAACTACCTATGTGTGTTTTTTTAACCGACTTTAAAAAAGGATTAGGATATCAATTCGGTTGTACTTTTTTATTATAATTTTTTATTATATGTTTGTTACCTCAGAACTCCGTCGTTTATAGACCGATTTACAAAGTTTTTTTTTTTCACTTTACAGGATATGCTTCCATATTGATCCCATTTTTTTCAAATTCCAGTTCTGATAATGAAATTCATGATAAATCAAGGAACTCCTCAAACATTATAGGCAATCATATAGTGATTTTGGTACTTTCAGCAAGGACTTAAGCATTTACAGTAAATAAAAACATTTGATGAAGTGGAACTGATCTAGAAGACCAGAAATGGCCAACGGAACTTCATACCCACATAGATATTACAATAATGATAGTTAAGTGACTATTACAATACAAAAAAAAAAATGGTTCTAAACAGTTATGTTGAAAATGATATCATCGAAGTAACTTGATGATGATGATGGAGCCGGAAGATAGGCACTAAGCTAAATCAATGTATCCTAGCCGTGTTTGGGCTTATTAGAATTTTCATGAGATGCACTTTGGCTATAAGGTACTATCGAACCGATCTGATGAACTTCATAATAAAACAATGTATCCTAGCATTGTTTGGGTTAATTGGAATTGTCATGAGAAATAGGCACTCTGGTTATAAGTATCGCAACTGAAAAGTGTGAAATAAAAAACTTTGTAAGTACTAGTTTATATAAATTGAAAAAAAAAAACAATCGACTGAGGGTTCCGTGTAAACTTATCTATGAAATCAGTTCAATTCCCGAAACCCAAAAAGTTTTTTTTTGTGACATAGATACTTCAAATTTACAGTTATCAGATTTTTTCCTTTACTTGTGCTATGAGGCCTTGCTTCATGCCAAATTTCAGGATTCTAGGTCAACAGGATGCCTATGCCTGTGAATTTTGATTCCCTTGAGAGTATCGAAATACACGTTTTTTGCGACATAACGCCGCGCTTGCGGCCGTATCTTTTATTCTATTAACTCAGAAGTTTGATATTTTCACAGCTTCAAGGGACTGCAGACCTGAGTTGGTTTTAATTTCAACTCGATACCTCTATTACTAGCAAATAATCACACAAAATTATACTTTCAAAATACATGGATAAAAAAATAACATACATACAAACCGACAGACAGACAGATAGACAGACAGGTAGACAGACGGACAGATAATATCACAGACAGATAATAATAGAAGGACCACAAAGTGATCCTATAAGTGTTCCGTTTTTTCTTTGGAGGTACGGAACCCTAAAAACGCTCTTTTCAAATGATATTTTTTCCGCGCACTGCACAAAGGCACTGTTTGATAACTTCAACGTCAGAACCATTTACTTGAAGCATGCTATTTATTTTCTGTAACACTTTTCTTACAATTTCCTTTTCTTTAGTTTATCTTTTGTTAACACAAGACTTGTGTTTAGTATCTTGAATAAGTTGCCTTTCAACATTATTTCACTATTTCCTGAACACATTGCTTAATATACACAGAATTAAAATAAAATATGTTTAGGGACTTATATATTTATTTCATTATCATTTTCATAACTTCTTTTAAGGGGAAAATCACGGAATATCTTCTCCAGTTCTGGGTGGAGCGGCAAGGCGTGTGTGAAATATGTTCCTTTAGTTGCTCTTGATACATATGTATTACACTCCAAAACTGATTTACGTCCGTTGCGTCACAACCACAGGTTCAGTTGAAAACCAGCGTCAGGCACAAGTTGTCTGACATTCATGCTGAACTGGACCTATTTTGGTGCAGCCGTGAGGCACACCACTACATTTTTGCTTCTTTTTTTTTTGTTTCGTGTTTACCCTATATTGTGTTTGTGCCTTGTGCTGTACCAAATAAATTCTTTTTGTTTCTTTCTTTCTCTTTGCATTTTTATTGGCCATGGAATAGTGATTCTAGGGCCACGGTAACTCTTTTAAATATTTCCACAGCCCTAGCGTGCATCGGCGCTACTAGACCTCGTCCATTTTGCTGACATTTCTTTATACTCTCTCTGTATATTCAAACAAAATGAAATTAATCTGTTGAATTAATCCGAATTTACCACGGCTTATCGGGGCTTAATGCATGAAAGTAAATATTGGACCAATGTAGAACATTTTAACTGGGATTACAGTAAAACTTTGACCACCCTCGTTTGTTCTATTCAAATCCAAACTAGTTGGTGAACTTTTCCATTTAGTTTCCTATTGTTGAACTTTGATTGCGAATCAAAAGGCTAGCTTTATAATTTAGACGTTCATTAGTGGTCATGTGTGTGCCTAGCTGCGGGATTGGTCAAAAGATTCACTGCCGCTCTAAAGGACAAATTAGACAAATGAATATCCTGTTAGTATCCCCTGCAATATGCCAGGCCATGTGGTTCCAATACGGCTGGAACGCCGACACGACGGTGACAACAGCGTGTCGGATGATATCGTTGATATTCACGTGGCACGCTTTGCAACCTGAACTTCAGCTGCAGGACAACCGGTCAAAAAAATAATAGTTAGAGTGGTGATCAAGGCTGTTGACAAGTTTGCTGCAGTGACAGCGATAAGGAGAGCAACAGGGGCGCCTTGACGTAGGGAAGCAGCGAGGTGAAAAGAATTATCATCGAACAATGTTGAAATAAGTATAAATGTGGAAAAAAGTGATAAATAATTAGGATTAGACGGTATAGGTATCAATCAAGTACCGGTGGTAAACTGGTCATTAAATATGTAAGATTCACGAAACATTTTTAGTTAATGCCTCAAAAAAATAAATAATACTAATTATATATTATTCATTTTAAGTTACACATATATTTATTTTCACAAAATGAGGTACAGTTTACAATAGATAAATGACCAATTTAAATGTAGAAGAAAGGTGTCCTGGCGTCCTAGCTAAGTTACATAGTAACCTGTATTAAGGTTTGCCAGCCCAAGATCCCATTATAGGCACTCATAGGTAATTTTGTTTCTTGTACAAGTCAGAAAAGTTTAGATCCCAACTTTTAACATTATTTTGAATACGGTACAGAATTATTGAATTCACCTTAAGCCTAAAATTGTTTCGACTTATAACAAAGAAAGATTCCTTACAACCATTGCTTTTTATATTGTATTCAGATGGAAATACAAAGAGAAAGTTAAAACAATAGAAATCTACAGGATACTGAAGATTACTATCGTTAAAATGTATTTGTTTCAAAACAACCATTGTATCAATTTCGAAAAGGGTTAACTGGCCTCTGGGCTTTGTTTAAACGGGAATGAGTTTCCTCATAAAACGCTCTCAATCTGCTGAATATCTTGATTGCTCAGGAACCAAAATTTGTCATAATTTTATGATCTTTAGAAAAAGATCAGATAAAAACCTATTTAGTTATTCTAGTCGGAAAGGGGACACATCACAGGTTGTGTCCCTTTTCCAATACTTTAGCTTTGGTTGCACACAATTGACAAATTATATTTATTTTGCAAATATGTAACTGCTAATAGACATAACACTTTTACACGTCAATTTTTTTTCAACTAGATGAGGCCGGTGTTTCCTAGCGGACTACTCTGAGAAGAAACACCGAAACAAACTCAGGGGTCAAAGTCTCTTTTAAAGTCCATACAGTAAATATGTAATGGTCAAATCACATGAGAACCATGCAGATTTGTCTGAGATGGTCTTTTGAAGAAAGAACCACACAGATTTGAGTGGACCTGTCCAGTCAGTGCAAGCATTTGTTAGTATTCGCAAAGCTCAATTCAGGACTACTAAGGAGCTGAACGACTTGACGAACAATACCAAGAAAAGGACATTTAGTTTGGCCGCAGAAAATAATCAAATTTCCAGACATTACGACGTTCCGATCCAGACGTTAAAATTACTGAAAAGGAAAAAAGCAATCAATATTGTCCTCACGTTCACAATCATCAATCATTACCAGATGAAATTAAAAAAGTAGTTTTTGACAGTATGACGTAGTAGCACTTAGGCCAGCTGTCCACGGACGTGTATTTATATAAGCTTGTTACAGTGTTGTATGTAAGCTTCATGCAGGATTTTAGGTGTACCAAGCGTGTATTGACTAATACACGTCTATGAAGCTAAGCGACCGTGCACAGTAGGCCTCACTCTATAAGATGTTGTCTTCTTCGAGAAGTAAAATACAGAAGACAGCAAAAAGCGCGTTATTTAAAAGCGGATGTATTCGTCAGTGGCACCATTTTGACCAAACGTAGTCCTTTTTTATTTTCAGTGTAAGAAAATAAATTTTAATGTTGATAATATGGAAAATAATTGTAGTATATATTATTAATTATAAAAATCGCTAACATTTTTATAAGTAGTAACAATAAAGCTATGATCATAGTCTGTAGATTTTGATTAATAAATAAACAAATATAGCCCTGTTTGGATAAGAAAGAATAAAGCGTCACTCAGTTTCTAACAGACCATTAAGCAAGAATAGGAAAACAAAATAACAATAATAATTCATGATAAGCAACATTGGAAGAGGTATTTATTAGCCTTTTCCATTCTGATTTATTACAACAAAACACACGATCTTTCTCAATCTATTATCATTCTTCTTTAACAAAAACAACCAATATTATCAATGTTCGCTAAAAATACTAACGCAGTGTTAGAACTTCTCCAAAGAAAGTTTGATTCAAATGTCCAAATGAATTTTGGCCAAGAATGAAAGTTCATCGGCTACAGTTTACTGAAAGCTAACTTGTTCTTTTTGATTTTCACGATGTAATTTTCTCCAAAACCACTAGCCTATTTCTATAGGACAAACTAGGCCAAACCACCTTGAAAAATGATAGAGAAGAATAGTGTAAACCTTCACTTCATCACTAACATTTCAGCCGAAAGACGTCCACTAGTGCACATAGGTAAATGTTGCCATGACGACCGGTTCTGTATGCCAAATTTCAGGATTCTGAGTCAGCGGGAAGTATATATAACCCTATGAATTTTGATTCTTTTGAAAGTGTTGAAATGTGCGTTTTTTCCAACATAAACGTCCGTATCTTTTTTTCGTTAACTTAGAAATTTGATTTTTTCACAACTTCAAGGGACTAAAAACCCAAATAATAGGGGTTAAAGTATGAAATTGCCGTTTTTTAAACGGTTTGTTTTGAAGTGTTATATCTTTGGATTGACTTTGAATTATAAATTCAAATAAACTTTAAAAAAAATATTAAAGTTTTTTGTTTTTTTTTCGAAATTAGTTACCTGGGTGTGGTTTTAGTCAATAAAAATTTGACATACCCTCTTGCCCATCCTAGACCGCGAGAAGTCATTTAATAATTTCCCACCTTACAAAAACCTTACAAATATATAAACACACTATAATAGACAACTGATAGTTCTAAAACTTGAGTAACAAGGAAGTCAAGGGAATAATGAGTTCAAAGTTTAAATAGCAGGGAACCTGCCACCTGGTCATTTGTTCTATGTTGAATGGCTTTGGGTTCCAAAACAGGTGCGGTTTGGGTCAGCTTCCGAATTTATGTTCACTTACATCTCCTATTTATACAAAGGGTTCCAAATATAGATGGGATGAACGTTGTCCTGAATTGGGAAGTGGACTCAATATTTTTTCTTATTTCTATAAAAGTTACTTTGTCCTAATTTACAGACAGAGTATTTTTTTAATCCGTTCAAAGTTAAATAAATTAGATACCTTTCATATCTGATGGAAGAAGAAACTTTCAAGTAACAGAAAAAGGATGCACATAGACATGTGACGTCACTGCTAATAAGTTACGCGAATACCACAGAAACAGTAAGAGATGTTCTCATCAAATACCCGCTGTTGCTTAAGCCAATATTTTAATTGCTGCTTTTTTATTACTAATTTTACATTTAGATACAAGTAAAGAAAGTTTGTCATTGCTACCAAAGCGGAATGCACTCAAGCCGTAGGTGAGGGTTTTATGGCGCCGAGCGCTACAGTGAATTTTTTTTACGTGTTTCAATCGACGTTTTTCGATACACTTACTAAGAAATAAATAAACGGGGGTTGACTGGCGACTGGTTGGGGCAGCATAAAATAGCGGAAATCGACGCGCTCGCTGGTTTCTATTCAGTATAACTCATAACTCACACGTCGTGCACGTCGTGTCATAGCGCAGTATTTATTTCGTAAATTTATAGTGTTAATTTAGACCAATCGATTTAAATGTGACTTGGACGATATTTGTAGTTAAAAATAACCAATAAGTGTAAAAAGAATAATAAAAAATTAGTATTTCTGCCTCAACTCGTGCAAGGGCCAGCCAGAAATATAAAAAACGGCTATCGCCGGAAATAGTGATTTATAGGCCATGCACATTTTCCCAGTGCCTGGTGTCCAGCGAGCGAAGCGGTTTCAGCGGCGTCTCAAAGCTGCGAAGGTTGATTCCGCGTGAACCTTTACTAAACTGCTGTCGATTGTCGAATATTAACTGAATAGGTTAGTAAAAATAGCATTCCAGCCCCCCTAGCCAAATTACAACCGTTTCGTTTCGATTCTCTTTTCATTGATCGCCTCGAGTTGGCTACGCCTCCTATTCCTTTGTTCTGACCACGTGACTGAGCGTTGAGATGACGTCAGAATGAAAAGAAAGAGGCGATCGACGAAAAGAGAATCGAAACGAAACGGTTGTAATTTGGCTAGGGGGGCTGGAATGCTATTTTTACTAACCTATTCAGTGTATATTTAAATATTTAGGACAAAGTCAATCTGGTTGTCTTTCAATGTTAAACGCTAAAAGCGACTCGCTGATAAAGACGTTTTTATCTTCGGAATATGTGCCTTTGGGATAATTTCCAATTTTAACGTGGTTGAAGCAGCTGACAGAAGCTATTATTTAAAAAAATATTATTATTATGACAGATTTCTATCTCAAGTACCTATAATGCAATTTAAGATTTGTAAAATTATTTTGTATTTGAAATTGATATCGTTACAGTAATCCTAGATATGTTCGGTGCGCGCACTTGTTCTCGTCGCACGTTATCCAAGCTATCCTCTCGTCTACGTCATCTTTGTCCTAGTGATGGAAGCACTTGCTATCGATAAAAAAGTATCGATGGTCCTGAAGTCAATATGGACAAATTTATTACAAGAAGCTTCTCAAATCCATCTCTGGCCGCAAAGCGCCCAATTGAGAGTGATGAAATTGAACCCAATATATGGAATATACCGAAACGACCTGCGCGCCCTTCAAAGCTCCAACCTGAAGTTCCTGTCAACACCACCAACAGGTTCAGTAAGTTAACTACTGAACATACATTAAACGATCCACTGAAATCGCATAGCCGCAGCAGTTCAACAGCCATAACCAAAAAAGCGGGTAAGATACCTCCTATTTTTATTAATCTGAAACCCGAATGGACCCACTCATACATGAAAACGTTGATTTCCCGTTACACGAAAGGGTTTCACCTGGAGTACAAGGGTAACAACAAAATCTCTGTCAACCCACATACATCAGATGGCCATCAAGCACTAAAGGAGGGTCTCCGATCAGAAAGCATTCCTTATCACACTTTCTCTCGCAAGGATGAAAGAATGCCTAAGGTCGTAGTTTTCGGCCTTCCCGAGTATGTCGAAGAACATCTTTCGGAAGAGCTATCAGCGAATGGGTACCCTAACGCTAAAGTTCGCAAAATGAAAGTCGCTGAGGGCAAAGATGCATCATGCCCACCGTATTTGGTTCAACTACAAGCTGGTGCCGACGTTTCGAAGTTTAAATCTATAAAATATTTAAGCAACTGTGCTGTTCGAATCGTGAAGTATCGTAATAAAAACATGTATGGAACCCAGTGCTACCGATGCCAAGCGTTTGGACACTCATCTAAAAACTGCAATTTAAAACCTCGCTGCGTCAAGTGTCCTGAAGCCCATCTTACCGCTGAATGCCTAAAAAGTAATCGTTTGGAGCCTGCTAAATGCTGTAACTGTGGAGAAGATCACCCAGCGAACTTCCGGCATTGTAAAGAGCGTCAGAACTATCTACAACTTCTACAAGCTCGGCAAGTAAAAATCAAAACAGTGCAAGAACAACGTCAAGCTAAAGTTTACTCCAAAGTCGACGGTCGCTCCTGGGCTACAATTGCATCTACAACAAATATGGACTCTAAATATAAACCCCTAGGCGATGCACCCCTTGATCATTCTACGTCAGAAATGCTGTGCATCCTTAAAACTATAAAATCTTTAAAAGACCAATTCATTGCTTGTGATAACATGATGGACAAGGTTATACTTATTTTAACTCGTCTTGGTCAATATGTTCGATAATGCAAGTGAGCTTCGTTTTCTTTATTGGAACGCTGACGGGATCCGTTCTAAGCTATCTGAATTTTTGGATTTGACTAGCGAATACTGTGTCGATATTATCTCATTATGTGAAACACGATTAAGTGAAAATAATACGTTACATACACCTGGATACACTTGTTATCGATCGGATAAGAGATCTAATGGTATTGGCCAGGGGGTCGCTATCCTAGTTAAAAACGATATTCCTCATACATCGCTCTTTATTCCTCCAATGTATAACCTTGAATGTGTAGGAATCCGCTTAACATTACGTGAGAGCAACATAATTGTTGTGGCTGCATATAATTCACCAAATCTACCTTTATCTTCCAGTGATTTGGATATTTTGTTCCAGTTAGGGACGAAAGTATTAATTATGGGTGACCTCAACGCCAAACATGAATATTGGCATTGTGAACAAAATAACTCCCGCGGTACAGTATTGTTTGATCATATGGTACTTCATGATTATCAAGTCTATGGACCTACCTCTCCAACATTAGTGCATTATAACCACTCACATACTCCTTCCACACCGGATATACTTCTCAGCCATAACGTTACATCCGTGTCTGAACTTCGCACTCTGCCAGCATTATCATCCAATCATCTTCCAGTCTTATTTTCAGTGGGTTGTATCATTACGCGTCTTAACTTTAAGCAATATCGATATTCTGAAGCAAATTGGGTGGAATATAGATCTTATTTGAATAAAAATATTACGTTAGCGTCCACAACTTATACGTCTATGAAAACTATTGATGCAGCCGTTGAACACCTTCAAAACACCATTTTAAAAAGTCGCGAAATAAACGTTCCATCAGGCTCTTCATCTATTAAGCGCTACACCTTGCCGAGACGCGTCAAAGGTTTAATTTCTACTAAAAACAAACTAAGAAATATGGCTGCAAAAGAAATTAATCCTACAATCAAGCTACAAATAAACAAAGATATTAACGTTCTAAAAGCTAAAATAAAAAACCAAATACAAATATATAATGACAAAATATGGAATGACAAACTAACTAAAATTGATAATCCATCGACTGATATCTGGAGGATTGTTAAATCTCTTACATATAAACCAACAGTGATTCCACCTTTGAGGTGTGTAGGAGGACAATTGACTGCTTCTGCAGCTGAACAGTGTGAGGTGCTTGCTGACACGTTTTGTGATAATATGAGTTTGACTATGAATTGGTCTAGTGATAACACTACTGAGGCTGCCGTCAATGAGTCTTTAAATACACTTAATAATGTAAAAAAATTCACTCCACCCACACTGGTGCGTCCGAGAGAGGTGTTTAAATTAATTAAAAATCTTAAAACTCGTAAGTCTCCGGGAGACGACGGTATACATAATTGCTTATTGAAAAACTTATCACGTAAATGCATAGTATACTTAACCAAGATTTTTAATGGTTGTCTGGCTATTGGCTATTTTCCTTCTACGTGGAAAAGAGCCAAAATAATAACATTTAAGAAACCAGGTAAAGATGCAACTATACCAACAAGTTATAGACCTATTAGTCTCCTCCCGTCATTAGGAAAATTATTCGAAGGAATAATATCGTCGCGCTTAGCAAAAGCCACAAACCACCTGCTAATGCCTGAACAGTTTGGCTTCAGAAGGGCTCATTCTACTGTTCAACAACTAGCTAGGGTTGCTGAGCACGTTACACACCACTTAAACATGGGTGAATCTACGGGTATGATGTTGCTTGATATAGAAAAAGCTTTTGATGCCGTCTGGCATGCTGGACTTTTGCACAAGCTCATAAAGTGCGATGTACCTATTGGACTTATTAAAGTTATCCAGGCGTATTTGACAGATAGGTCATTTTGTGTACATATCAGTAATATCGTGTCTAAACCGAGATCTATACCTGCAGGTGTGCCACAGGGTTCGCTGCTGGGTCCTCATTTATTCATACTGTACATAAATGACATGCCCAAGCAGCCTCACACACACCTTGCTTGTTTTGCTGATGACACAGCCTCATTTACAACAAGCAAAGACACTGATTTAATAGTGGAACGGCTCCAGTTATCATTACAACTTCTAGTTCAATATTTTACTAAGTGGAAATTAAAATTAAATTCCACAAAAACAGAAGTCATAATGTTCACTAGGAAGAGATCATTACCAAAAAGGCACATAGAAGTTGGGGATACGACTTTGCCATGGAGTATATCAACCAAGTACCTTGGAGTTATACTGGACAATAAAATGAACTGGACTAAAAACACTGATTACTTCCGCATTAAAGGAATAAAAGCCCTTAACAGCTTACATCCAATTTTAAACCGCCGGTCCAAGGTCAGCTCAAATACAAAATTGAAGATGTATACAACTCTAGTCAGACCTTGCATTACATACGCGGCCCCGGTCTGGAGCAGTACAAGCGACAGCAATTACACGAAACTACAAGTGGTCCAAAACAAGGCTGTAAAAATATCTTTTAATACACCCTTAAGAACTAATCTTAAAAGGTTACACAATCGATTAAATTTCCCAACATTGAAACAGTTTATTACAAAAGTCACTAAAAAGTTTTACCTTAAAACCAACCCTAAACATCATAATCCACTTATTTCTAATATTGGACAGACACGATTTAAAAATTTAAAATACATCGACACATATCATCGATACCGCCTCCCACATCACTTACTGCTATATGAGTAACAAAGACGGAACGACTCCATGATCGGACATTTTTTACAAGTTCGATAGTAATGTAGGGTAGATTTTGAGCGAGACTCGCACGGTACACGAAGTTCACTTGCATTTTAGATAACGTAATTACCATTATTAAGCCTAGTCGAAGTCAAATTATTCTTAAGTAACAGTGTACTTGTTACTATTACTTATATATAGTGTATGTGTTAAAAAAGTGCGTTTTGTGTCTTATCATCGCGCTGTAAGTAGAAACATTAGTTATTTAACGTTAGTAAAAAGATACCGAAGATTTATAACAAGTAGTTTTGTACATTACTTTGAGTATTCTTGAATGTTTTATATAGGCGTCATAGTCTGCAGAAAATACACATTCTTTATGTTTAATGCTTTTAGAATAAGATCTAATTGTCGTTTAACTGTTTTATTTATGTGAAAATAAAGAAATTTCAAATCAATCAAAATCAATCCTAGATACCTACCAAAAACCGATGTTGAAGTTATTGATTTTGATGAAGTTTCATACCTAAGTTGTTTATTATAGACAACTTAGACTTGAGTATATGGTTTTAATTTCAACTCAATACCTCTACGCGTTCCCGAGATAAAGGATTTTGACAGACAGACAGACGGATTGACGGACAACAAAGTGTGTCTTTGTTGTACGTTTTTTCCTTTTGAGGTACGGAACCCTAAAAACGCGCTAAGTGCACTACCTCAAGGGTGGCGTGAAAACGTATGCATATTATGACGATTACCTCTTTCAACTTTTTGAATCATTAAATATCTCAAAGAAGGTGGCTCTTAGGAAAAAAAGAATTTAGACATTTTTAAAGAAAATTATCTGATCTACAATTTTGGCGGGCTAATTTTATGATAAAACTTACCGTTTTGCTAAAAATTGCGAAAAACTCGTGTTTGTCCACATTTGAACTTGAGTTATTTTTTTCGAGGTGTCGAGTCGATGAAAAAGTCCTTTTTTAAAATTTAATTTATGATGG
Organism: Mythimna pallens; assembly: GCA_961205895.1. NCBI lineage: Eukaryota > Metazoa > Arthropoda > Insecta > Lepidoptera > Noctuidae > Mythimna > Mythimna pallens. The sequence goes on along the minus strand of OY540828.1, from coordinate 20,940,192 downwards.
TGTTTCGAACAATCCTACCAATTTTCAGCTGGGTGTGAATTATTGTAACCTTACCCTTATTTTTTTTATCTAATTTGATTGGACTATAGGTGCTCAAAATTCGTGTCAAAATAGCAGATATATCAAATAATACAAATGTGAAGAATAACAAGTACCTACCTACCTTCAAACATCTCTTTGACACTGGAAGCCGGCTCTCTCTATATAGGGCGACGTTCCAAATTCGTTCATGAACCTAAAATAGAGAATAATAAGAATAAAAACTGGCTAAGTACGAGTCAGACTCCCGCACTAAGGGTTCTGTTCCATCTGTAGCAAAAAATGGTAAAAAATCACGTTTGTTGTATGGGAGCCTCACTTAATAATTTATTTTATTCTGTTTTTAGTATTTGTTGTTATAGCGGTAATATTTATCATAGAAAGAAAGAGGGGTTATTTGTATCAAACATGGGGCATGCTATAAAAATAAAAACAACTATTAACAAGAACTATAATATATTGGGATGATATGCATCACATCCGCGCAAAACGGTCATCGCGTAGCAAAATGCTGGGGTTTGTGAAGCCTATTCATTTGTGTGTATCATATCTTACCATATCATATCTTATGCGTCTGGCAACCATCGGATTCCTGCAAACTTCAACAGTTCATGGGTTCACCTTGTGGGAGGATTTCCGGTAAGCTGTCGTCACTCCAGAATCATTCGGTCCCATCGCTCATTAGTATTACGAGCAAATTGCCTAGCCCACTGCCACGGCTATTCTTCTGGCTATCAAGTCAACTAGTACCTACGAGTATTTAAATAATAACGAATGTAATATAAAATTCACACAAACTTTTATCTTTTTGTCTTCAGCATAGAACTCTGTAAGGAACCCAAAATCAATACCATTATTTAGGCACGTCATTAGGAAGCGACTACAAGAAAACTAACAAGGGTAAAATTTCCTGGGTCCTTTATTCCCTCCGGTATCGGCACTAAAGTGTCAAATTAGTCACGGAATTATGCTATCAATAATATTTCTTCATCGGATTTCAATAAAGTATAAATTGGTGACGCTTTAGTTTGGCAAGCACGTGTACCATTAACCTGTAAAGGGTTCTTCTTAAGCTATAAGTAGAATCGTCATCAGCTCATGGCTAAAATAATATCAGTCGCACAACTGGATCTCATAAGTTAACCCCTTGAGCTCCGATTGTACATACAGCTGTATAACTTTAATGACCTTGAAAAAAGCTTCATTGTCGAAACTTATTCGGCCAAAAATGTTGGTCTCTATATCTTCGTTTTTCCTGGAAAAAACCTGAAAGAGTCCATTTTTATTTTTTTCTTATTTTTATGGGGATTTTACGTATAAACGCGCAATTACGTAATAATAATACCCCCCGTCGCGTAGTAGGGGTAGCAACAATAAGCTGAGGGTTACCATCTACAATACGTTCAGTGCGGAACTATGTCCACCTCGTATGGCTAAAAAACATCGTGCATCTGCACGGCAGAGACCATAACTTCAATTTGGTTTAGTTTAGAAAACAGATGAATTTATAAATTCATCTGTTTTTTAAACTAAACATTACCTTAACTTAAGTGTCCTCCGGGTGTTCTAAACAATGGTGACACCCGAATCTGACGCAGGAACCTCCCGAACTAGCTATGTCACTCCTCAAAGAGGGGACTTACAACCGAGATTATGGCGAGCCTAGTACTGGGTTGTGACAGTCGCTGTCGCAATTTCACCATCGCCGGAACTCTGTCCACCATGTCACGACTTGTCGCGGCAGCGGATATTCGCCCCGGCGGTGCATCTCCATGCGCAAATCGTGCTAGACGTGGTGTTCAAAAACAAATATAATATTTTGCTATTATTTTGGAGTAAGTGACAGACAGTCACACTTAGCAGACATCGGTTCTGTCGGGCCCCGTGACTCTTGGTGACATCTCTTTGTTTCTATGTCTCATCATCATTTCAGCCGAAAAACGTCAACTGTTGGACATAGACCTCCCCTATGTGTCGCCATAACGACCGGTTCTGTGCATCCCGCAAGTTCATGTCTCATGCTTAGTTACTATCATGACTTTAATAATATTCATTTCATAATCTGAGTTACACATGGAAGGAATTAGTTCAATAGTCTTAAGGAACTCTTGGCCTAAAATCAAAACACCCTTTTTGTTTTCGTCATAGAACTTTATTGGAGCTTGAATAACATGATTTGCATAAGCTGACATCGAATAAAGTTAGATAAGCAAGTGTTAGGATTATGTAGGTAGTATCATATAGGCCGATTTTTTATTTGGCAATTTGTTGAAATCTGAATCGACAGTGGTAACAACCAGAAAAAGATGCTCGTTTTTAGCGTTCCGTCCCAAAGAGTGAAATGGGACCCTTTAACTAAGACTTCACTGTCCATCCATCTGTCTATCCGTCTGTCACCAGGCTGTATCTCATGAACCGTGATAGTCAGTTGAAATTTTACAGATGATGTATTTCTTTTGCCGCTATAACAAAAACAAAAAAAAATACAGAATAAAATAAATATTTAAGGGAGCATGGGAGTTAGTATGGGAGTTAGTATGGGAGAAACTACAAACGTGGTTTTTTTTTTTGCCGTTTTTATAGATAATGGTACGGAACCCTTTGTGTGTGACTCCGACTCGCACTAGACTGTTTTTTTTCATAAATCTTATATAATAATAAACATTTATTTCGGACCTTTACGTCCATAGGTAACACATACCACAACATTAAACAACACACAACAGAAATACCAGATGTTAGTAACACAAAAAACTTAACAACTATGCTATACATATATACATATCTATATATATAAAAGGAGAAACTGACTGACTGACATATCAACGCACAGCCGAAACTACTAGGACTAGGAGCGTGAAATTTTGCACAAAGCTTCTTTTTGTGACATAGGTGAGCACTAAGAGAGGATTTTCCGAAATTCGCCCCCTAAGGGAATGAAAAGGTGGTCCAAAGTGTATGGAAAAATCTATATTCACGCGGGCGAAGCCGCTGGCAGAAGCTAGTATACTATATATAGAGACTCAAAAAGCCTAGCACTACTTTTTTTATTTTGATGACTGACATATTTTGAAACCCTCAGTGCGCGAGTCCGACTCGTACTTGCCCGGTTTTTTGAGATAGGAAATCATCCAATGACTTTCTCGCTTTAGGGTGAAGTGGGATGTGGAGTCAGACTTTTACTGATTAAAACCATACTTGTGAATGATCTTCAGTTACCCTTTGCGTCCTAGGACTACGGTTACCCCTTTTAAAAGTCGATCCCTGGCCCTAGAAGGCATCGGTCTATCTCGGCCCCCTACGGTTTTGCTGAAATCTATATGAAGCGCGCATAGGACTAGAACTTGGTGCGAATATACTATCGTACCGTATCGTAAACGCAACTACGGTGTCCGGGATCGTTCTGCGACGGGGCACACCTTCTCCGTATGCTCAACCATGCTCACCAGATGCCGGTCGTTTCTTCTGCCTTAATCTAGAACAAGAACCTACTGAACGATGAGGACCTGAATCATGTGGAAAGTGAGGATGCCATGGCGTCACTCTACTTTCTCCTCAAAGTGCGGACTTACAATAACGATTGTAAGTCCGCACTTTGCGGAGACTACCCAGCGTTGGGTTGCGACCGTCGCTGTCGCCATGTTGCCATGAGATTTCGCAGGAACTGTGTCCGCCATACTTTTTATGTCGTGGCAGACTTGCCTTGACATCGCTTTATTATAATAAAATGTGTACATAATACACTCAGAGATTTTTCTTGAGAAACGTACAATGAAATTCCGACGTTTCCTCTGAAGAAATTAAGATAAAGGTTCTCGTTATCAAAGCATATTTTATTAAAGCTCTTGAATTTATTTTGTCTACGAAATACAGTTTTTCACCTTTGTAGTTTTTAGGCTTGAAACTGTCCATCATACTCTATAAAATCTGTGTATTTTTCTCGCATACTTTCAGGTCGTTGACAGGATTCTCCGCCATATTGCCATCCATTACCTTTTTGCTACGTTGTACCTTAATATAATTTTATTTAAACTATACGAACTTAAATTCTTTGTAAACCAATATTATGGCTAACCCAAAATATTTTGAGGTCACCGATAATACTAATATTGTATGTTAAACATGAAAGTTAGTGGGAAACTGCTCGGAATTAAATGTCCATGTAGACCACAATTCTGGTAGTGGTGACCTCTTGCTTCTGGTCCTAGTCCATGGTATGGAGCGAGAAGTAATAGGAAGCAATCATCTCACTCTGTGAAGCAGTAATGCGAGCTAAGGGGGTGGTGGAGAGCATGAGAGAGAGACAATACTCACTTTCCGGCCTGGAAGTCGCGAGACGACTCTCGGCCACCATGGGCGCTACTTGTGGACTACGAGCAATGGGTAGCTTGCCGTCCGATAAGAACCAAGTCCGGGTCGATGGCGCATTGTGTTCCACGCGGGCCTCAAAGAGCTGTCTGTCAGCACAATTGACGGAGCCTCTGGGCCGAATAGCTGTTAGGGTAGCTGGATTGTTCAAAAGAGTTACTGCGGCTCTAAAACGCGGGTGTGTTTTAGTGAAAGGAAGAAACTACTAACTTAAAACTAACATATTGCAAACATTTTCCATGACAAAAATAAAATAAAATATATGTGCCACGACCGAACAAAACGGCCGTATGCTCAGCATTATGCCGTGACCACACGCAAAATGCGATGAGTCCACAGCACTGGTTTCCAGCGTGGGCCGGTGACGGTATCGACTTTCAGACGTCGGCAACGGTATTGTGTGAGTAAAAGTCTGACATACTATCTCGTTATTTTATTTAATTAAGTTATTTGATGCTTTCTCACCTTAAAAAAAAGTTAGATCATGACCTGGATTAAACCATAGGCCACTTTTATCTTGATAGTATCGCTTGGGATACTTTCAGACTTTTTAGCGGACGAATTTAAGTTTTATAAAACCTTTTATGTTGTATCTTAAAAACTTTACAATTCATTTTATGCATTCTAATGTAGAAAATTGATCCCTGAGTTATCTTAAATGTGACATTATTGAAATGCCTTCAGTACTGAAACTAAGAGCAAAATATTGAATATTGTGGTTATTCCTTGATGTTAAACTACCACATCCACGGAGGAAGACATAAACCACACGTATACATTATCTAGGTGTGGTTTTGTACTACGCTTTGCATCGTTAAATTCTTTGGAAAAGATATTTTCCGAGTTCAATAAAGATAGAGAATAATGTGCGCCTCACAGGGAAGCCATGGCGGTGCTGCCAGTTTGCGCAGTCAAGAAACTGCATGCAAGACTTTTTTTTTTCGTCGTGTGATTATCCAATTAGATTAGAGAATGAGAGCAGTGGTGGCCGAGTGGTAATGGCCCCGACTTACAAATTGTAGGTTCAAACCCAGCCAGGCGCATTACTTTGTGTTATTTGTTTCATCATCACTGCTCTCAAAACGGTGAAGGAAAACATAGTGAGGAAACCGGCATGTCCTAGAACCAAAAATTCAAAGACATGTTATCCCCAACCAACCCGCACTGGGCCCGCGTGGTGGATTATGGCCCATTGCCTCTCCTAGAAAGAAGGCCTGAGTCCCAACAGTGGGAATATTATATGGCCGACTATGCTAATCATCCAATGCCTTCTCACGCTATAGGACAGAGCGAGAAGGCATGTTAGACTTTTACTGACTAAAACCCACTCCTGTATTTCTTCTCCCCTGCGTTCCAGGGCCCCGGGTTTCCCTTTCGGAAGCCAACCTACGGCTTCAGTAGGCTCTTGCCCTGCTGGGCCCTACGGTTTTACTAACAGCTCTTTGAAGCGCGCGTGGAATACTACACGCCGTCAACGACTCGGGCTCGATCCAGACGGTTACCGGACGGCCGGACGGCGAGCTACCCATTGCTCATCATCCGCAAGCCCACGCTTGCAGTGGCTGGAAATCGGGATTGGGGTCCCAATAGCTAGGGCATGAGCCACCATTCCTCTTGCTCCAGACAAATCGCATGCAAGTATATATGTGTACCTCACCTGGCCATTGTTGGCCACGCAGTCAAGCATACATTTTTGACGTCGTGGCATCTCTGTGAAGCACGATTCTTAAAGAGTATTTATCTTTTGAATATTCTCTCAGAATATGAGTATATAGGTATATAAATTCCGCTTTTCATAATATTCCTTTTAAACTCAAAGTTATCCTTGTTTCTCTTAAAGAAACTGTTACAATTATGTTAATACGATAAAAGAAAAGATAAAAAAAATAAAATAAAGAAAAGATAATGTAGACATTGAAAGGGAGCGTAAGGCAATGGCGGTTCGAGGTAACATGTTGATCCGTAGATTCCTTCGTTGTACGGACCAAGTCAAAGTCGCCCTGTTCAAGGCGTATTGTCAGGGTCTGTATGCGGGGGGTCTGTGGGTTAGCTACACCAAAAGATCGCTGGATGTCCTACGTATCCAATAAAACAATGTTTTAGGATGCCTTTGAAACTGCCCCGTTTCTGTAGTGCGTCGGAAATGTTTGCTCAGAATCGAACTGACAGCTTCCATGCAGTGATTCGTAAGAAAATCGCATCACTGATACACAAAACGCGGGTAAGTGGCAATAGCATCCTGAAAACAGTGGTTGAGAGTCCTTACTCCCCTATTCTGAGGCAATATGTGGAAAGAATGGTCAGATAGTTTACTTCTTGCCACATCGTTCTGTGCACATCTAGCCTCAGATACACACTTCACTGTATGTTTTTATTATTATATCTTTCTTTATGTACTACTAACACTAATTTTAAGATATTTTACTAAAAAGTGTACCACATTGTTGTATCTTATATTGAATTAAATAAAAACTACACTCTATCATATTAGTTTTTTTTTAAGGTGGGAAAATCGTCTAATGACAAATCGCGCTCTTGGGTGGAGCGAGAGATAGTGTCAGACTTTTACTGACTAAAAACCCACTCCTGTTCCCTCTTTGCCTTCATCCCGGGGCCCCGGGCTTCGCTTTTACACTACACGAGGATCATATTAGCTTGAAAAATTAATTTAACATGAAACCGTACGTACTTGAGCGTGTCGTCTTTTACAGCCGAAAACGTGTTGAGGCAATGGAATTATTCAAAGGAGTCGAAAATGGTTCGAGATTAGTACGCCTTTGTACAGTAATTATTACTAGTGCATAGAGTTTTAATAAATAAATAAATAATTGATTACCAATATTCTTATTTGTTAGACCAAGGTTTAGGTAGTTCAAGGGCCACATTTCCCGCAACCCTGTTTTCTTCGTTTAGCAGTGTACCTATATAATTTAGAATTACAATTTGTGTGTTAAAGACAACAATGTACCTTTCCGCTTTTGTTGTATTCTTTAAAAGTAGGATGGGTTAGTTTTCAAAAGTTACGCTTCACCCTTTAACCGCAGAGAGCCATTGCTCTCTGCGGCCGTTGTGGCCATTGTGGCCGAGTGGTAATGACTCCGATTTACGAGTTGTTGGTCGCGGGTTCAAACCGAGCCAGGCGCATTACTTTGTCACTACTGCTGTCAAAACGGTGAAGGAAAACACCGTGAGGAAACTGGCATGTCCTAGAACCAAAAATTCGAAGACATGTGGCATCTACAACCCGCACTGGGCCCACGTTGTGGATAGCGGCCTATTCCCTCTCCTAGAAAGGCGGCCTGAGTCCCAGCAGTGGGAACATTAAAATGCTGATTGTGCTTTAACTACTTGCGTTGTATTAGTGGCCGTGTGTTTGCGATTGGGTACTTCATCTCGTTTAGCCCTTCAATCCCCATAGGTGACAAAAGAGCTGATGAGATTTAGTATTTGGAGAGTCTTTGTCGAATATATCCGATGAGGTAGTTAAAAGGTTATTATAGTATATATTTATTTTATATGTATATATTGTATATATATATTTCCATTTTACTTGAATTTTGAAACGGACGTGACCTAATTATGATTTCATTGTAAATTCATTCATCCATTTTTTATCTTGTGTAAGATTCGTTCAACAAAAATCTCACCTACACAGATTTAATAGAAGGATATTCTTAAAGAAAATACTGTTTTAACAAGATAACGATAACTCAGGCGTGTCGGGTATCGTGGGTAATCTTCTCTAAAGCCTTTTGCTTCTATTGGGAATCCATCACGTGCTAAGGTTGAAGTTTTATATACCAAAGGACTACTTACAAAATATTTTTATAGAATGTAATTTATATAGATCGACCCGCCCCGGCTTAAACTAATTTGTGTACTCTATTATAAAAGTTTTTAGTGATTTTACCAGCAAACGCGTGCTATTGCAAAGTTTAGAAAGAAAAAAAAAATTATTTGGCGGGTCTTGGCGCAAATTTACAAATAAACAAATTAAAAGTATATCAAGTGAAAGAAATATGCGCCACATCCGCGCAAAACGGCCGAACGCTCAGCATAATGCCGTGACCACACGCAAAATGCGATGAATCTACGGCGCTGGTTTTCAGCATGGGCCGGTAACGGTATCGACATAAAGACGTCGGCACGGTATTGTGTGCTAATAGATTTGAATAAAATAGATAAATATAAATAAATTATAGGGAACGGAAAAAAAAACAATGAATAAATAAAGTGGAAATACGATATCATAATCTAAATATATAAAAGGAGAAACTGACTGACTGACATATCAATGCACAGCCGAAACTACTGGGACTAGGAGCGTGAAATTTTGCACAAGGCTTCCTTTTATAACGTAGGCGAGCACTAAGAAAGGATTTTCCAAAATTCAGCCCCTAAGGGGGTAAAAAGGGAGGATTTCGTATGTATGCAATTTTTTTTTTCGTGGGCCAAATAACTCAAAACTTACTACAAATATTAACCTAAATTAGTTATAAAGTTTACGATATTTTTTTTTTTCAGTACAACCCCCCAGTGCAAGATTTAGGGGGTGTTAAAGTTTGTATGGTTGAATCTTATTTCTTGGGTTAATAAACTTGAAACGTTGCACGAATACACTTTTAAATAAATAATAAAGATACGCATTAGTCGTTTTCCAAAACTACCCTCAAATTACGGTTTAGGATCGAGTCAAGTGTTCTTTATCGTGTTCAGGATTTTTGAAGTCTTACTGCGCATCCTAATTTACTCGCAACTCAGTGTTAGAAATTAGAAAAACAAGCTCTAACAGAGCAAATAGCGATTATTTATTTTACGGAAAGATAGATATATGCATAGTGGTTTATTTTATTCAAACATGTGCGTAAAAAAAATAATTTAATATAATACTTTCTCAAACAATAATACAACATTCATCCCTGTATTGGTGAAATGTTATCATCCATGTTTGTATAAAATATCTTATTCTTTTTCCATTGTGAACCTAATCCTATAATAGCGTATCAATTATGTGATTTATATACGTACAACGACATCTACTGACACAAATTGGTACAAACGAAAACATAAATTACAAGACAATATTTTTTAAATAGTCTTACGTAACGTTTTGAATAATAATAAAATTAAGATAAGTAACTGGATGTAAGATTTAGTTGGTATGGTATTTTCGAAGTTTATCGTAACGGTGAATTGTATGTAAATGCAGGTACTCCAGGTTACCCGATAAAACGTCTTCGCTTTACACAATTTCGATGCTTACTTTTCATATGAAGAACTTAATCCTACAGGCGTTGTTAATTCTGACGAGGAAAACATAAATGTCAAGAAAACGAAATATTATGAAGTACCTACGATATTGTGCCACTAAATTCCTTAGATTCATATTCAGTCATTTCTACGGACATTCCTTCACAGTCCATGACGGCATCACAAAATAGAGGACCAGATATACAGACAAAACAAGGAAGATTCAAGTTAGACGAGCTCAGAAAATATACTCAGAAAATAATTCTTTGGCACACCGGAAAACTGTAAGCAATTATCAAAAAAAACACACTGAAATGCCAAATGAAAAATAGCCGCTGAAAATTACCATCAAGCACATTCTGAAGTACACAGAGCAGCGCAGTCCCGCTTCAATATACGTGTTGTTGGAATGGCCATGGAAAATCAAGTATCTTTTAGGAATTTATAAACCTGAAATAAATTACGAATTTGATAATGTAGTTTCAATTGATGATATGAATCATAAATGTTGTTGGTGTAATGCGTTTAATTATTATTATTATTTTATTTGATTCAGATACAAGATCCATATTTTAGTAGGCACTTAAAATTATGTTAAAATAACAAAATGAACATAAACAAATACAAATAAACATTACCATATATACCAATCAAATTACAATGTCAAAGCTTAAATAAAATAAAAATAAAATAAAATAAAATGAATCATTAAGTCAAATTATTAAATGTAATGCAGAATTTCAATATTATGTTAATTTAAATAAAATAAATAATTAAACATCATTAACATTGCAATAAAATTGATAAGATTAAAGAGATTTAAGGACAGGACTTAGTTTCTTTTAAAATTATATTGGACTGGACCATTAAATTAAATAATCAAAGAAAAAAGATTATGATTAATTAAGCATTCCTAACGACATGTAATTGAATACAATGCCACAATATTGGGCATTCTATTCGACCCGCCACAACATCAAGGATACCATTGTTACTGCCACGAACACGACTTAGCAGTGACGCAGCTCTTTTTCGCAGGATTGCATGAAAACCATCGACACGCGCGTCTGCAAACATGCCAGATGCACTACAATACCGCGGCAGCCGCATCAGCATCCTAAAAGCGTTGTTATATTGAACGCGCAGGGCGTTGATTGTCTTCTGCGTATAATTGACCCATATGCTGCACGTGTAAAAGGATTGGCAAAACGCCCGAAACAGTGTTACTTTAACAGCCTTACTGCAGCGTGCAAATCTACGGGCCAACATGTTGCATCGGATAACCAACGCCCGGCGCTCTCTCTCAATATCCTCGCCATCTGAAAGGTCATCCGAGACCCAGTGGCCCAGATACTTGAATCGAGAAACTCTTGGTAATGCCACACCATTAATGAATACTGATGGAACATACTTGACCTTATGGCCTGGTGATTGGAACACCAAGAGCTCGCTTTTCTTCACATTATACCTGAGCCCATGAGCCCCGGCATAATCCTCACACACAGCGAGTAGCTTTCTAACAGCGCTTATGGAAGGACCCAACAACACCATATCGTCCGCGTTACTAATGTTATTGACGTATTTTCCGTCTATAGAACATCCGACTTTAGTGCTGCTGAGCCCCTCGATAAAAAATAAATGGAAGTTTAAATGGAAGGACGAAACTCCTGGGATGTGTTGCAGCAGCGGTAAAGTTTAACTCAAATTATTGAGTACACATCCCGAACCCCTTTACAGTTTGATAATGGATCTCCATCCTGATCACAAACATTTTATTTCGAATATTCGTAAATACAACAATTGTTTCCAAATGACGTCGTTTGGTGGGAAACAAGTTGGTGGAGATGGATATATACCAACCTTCAAAGTACAGGGACAAGTTTATCAAGTTTAATTGGCAGTTTATTGTCAGAACCCGGTCAAACAGCTCAGTTTTTACAAATTTATCGTGGGTGAAAAGGTAAGGTAAGATGAAAGAGAAGCAAATTTAAGATGCTGTAATTTCCCGCAATTAAAACCAAATTTAATAAAACAACTGCGAAAAATGTTGCACGAAGTCAATCTTTATATCAGGGACATGAAGAGTACCATTGACAGAATTCCTTCCTCCTGTAAAACTTTCAAGTTAGTTATACATGCCGAAAAACAACCACCACACAAATGAATTAAGTTGCTTTGGTGTTATTAGATCAAAAGTTTGAGCGTCGCGATATAATTAGTGAAATACATCGCTCATACGATGCTTTGCAATATCCTGTAATGTTCAGCCACGGAGAAGACGGTTATTCAATTGCTATTCCACAGCGAGACCCGGAAACAAAATTACTTCAGAAAAAGACAGTGTCAGCATCGAGCTTTTATTCATACTACATCATGGTCAGGGAAAATTAAGAAAATTACCATCTTCACTTTGATGCTCATTTTAGCCAATATTTGTTTTTCGCCAAACGTTACCAGTTAAAAACGATACCAAAAGGGACACGAGTGGATGAAATGAAAGCATGCATTAAAAGATCTCACTTAATGCCCTATACTAAAATTCTTAAATTAACGAAAAATATGAGAGTACATCTCAGAGGAGACGTCTCTGCAGGAAAATTTTCAGACCTTTTACTCCAATTAAGAAACGGCAAGTACCAAGAATTAGATCGGGTTATAGTCATACCTGAAAAATTATGCGCGGTAGTAAGTACAGTCGAAGAGATGGTTGAAAAAATTTATCCTGGTGTGGCTCAAATAAAAGACAAACCAATGGAATGGCTAAGAGAAAGAGCTGATAAGAGGTGGTAAATGCAGACGAAGCAGTCCACTATCTGCTTGAGTTTCTAAACACTATTAATCCAGCCGGCCTTCCATACCATAAACTTGCACTGCGTGTGGGCACACCCGTGATGTTGCTTAGGAACTTGAAGCCTCCGAAGTTATGTAATGGTACTAGGATGCAAGTAAAAGCATTGCATCGCAATATTGTTGAGGTTATTATTTTAACCGGGTCTGCCCAGGGAGAAACAGTGTTCATACCGCGTATTCCATTAATTCCGAACGATCTTCCTTTTGAATCCAAAAGACTACAGTTTCCTTTGAAAGTTTGCTTTGCGATGACAATAAATAAATCACAGAGCCAAACCCTTAAATTTGCTGGAGTTGACCTGCGCCAACCCTGTTTCTCGCACGGGCAGTTCTACGTGGCATGCTCGCGCGTGAGCTCACCTTGCAGTCTGTTGATTCTGGCAGCGCCCTCCAGAACTACGAGAAATGTTGTTTATAAAGAAAGCTTATAAAAACCTTATCACATTAAATTGTGATAAACTTTTCCAATCTACTCTTTAAGTTTGGAAGTGTTTTAAGGGTTGAAGTCCAAACGCGATGTGCGCGGACGTAGTCGCGGGCAAAGTGCTAGTCTATATATATCTAAAAGGGTAAACTGACTGACTGACATATCAACGCACAGCCGAAACTACTGGGATTAGGAGCGTGAAATTTTGCACAAGGGTTCCTTTTATGACGTAGGCGAGCACTAAGAAAGGATTTTCCAAAATTCACTCCCTAAGGGGATGAAGCGGGGTCCAAAGTTTGTATGGAGAAACCTACATTTACGTGGGCGAAGCCGCGGGCAGAAGCTAGTATAATTATATAGGTGAACTTAGGTTTCTTAATGTATTTAGATATATATAAATAGATATGTTTATCAGTTGTCTAGTACTCATAGCACAAACTCTGCTTAGTTTAGGACTAAATGGCGGTGTGTGAAAATTAAATAATATATCTTTTTTTTTCGGGTACTTTTATTCTCTGGTTTTTGGCTGGTTTCAATCACATTTACGGCTCAAGCGCCAAGTAAATGTGGTGTGCAAAATTTTATTGTATCGTGTGATAAATCTACGTAGTTCTAAAACCTCCCATAAGGTAGATCGATGACCTTGGGAGGGTCGCGAAAATCCGATGTATTCGAGACGCACACCGTTCGTTCTGGCAACAAAATCCATTGTTGGACATAGAACTTGGGGGAGGTCTATGTCCAACAATGGATTTCTTTTGGCCGAAGTGATAATGACGGATGTGTCCGAATATTAGGAGTATTTTCCTCGGGTGCTAAATATGCTGAGCCTAAGTGCTGCTAGGGCTGCCTCTTCTCACACTATGAAAGTGTTTATCACTAGAATAACCGAACCGTTTTTTTGGTTGTGCTCAAGTTGGATCTGAGCCGCGATACTAGAGGGCTAGCTATATGTATGCATTGACTGATAAGTCTAATGCCCCAGTTTCAGCCTAGCGCTTGAACTGCCACATAGATGTACATGATTTTTTAATTGTATACTCAGTGTGCTTTGTCCAAATCAGTTGCCTATCCAGATAGAAGCTCAGGTCTACAGTTAATAAACTTGGACTAATTCCGAAGAATCGCGGTAGCTATAGTGTTCCCACCTTTCTCTTTCTTGTGAAAAATAGAAGATTTGCTTTAGTAAGGTTAATGCCAGTTGATATTTTTGACACAAGACCTATGATATTCAAGGCTTAACGCACAAAATCGCATGGTATGTTTTCGTAAATGCCGTTTATTTTTATGATAATATTGTCAGCATATTCCACACTAAAGTAGTAGTAGTAGTCATTAAGTCTTTGGACGCGGTTGTCTGTAACTAGGTTTCAGCGTCATGCCGGGAGGACGCCATTTTTGCAACGACGGCCTTAATGAACCTGTTACATAAAACTGTTTACTTCTGACCGTCAGTAATTGGTTAGGACTTGGGCATATACTACTATTAGACGGAATAATTCTGGATTAAATGAAAGTAGTCATTCAGTTTTAGTGGCTACCGTTAGGGTTCCAAGCTAAACCATAAGAATTAATTTGATCCCTTATGAAACGGAATGTCTTCATGTTTTTTTGGAGTAAGTAAATATATAATCAAGTAACCCTTTCCAACAGAAAGGGTTACTTGATTATCTCAATTAGTTCAGTCTTATCTATAAACTGCATAAGCATTATATGTGAGAAAGAGCTAGCTGAATAAACACAACAGCTGTATATCGATTGCGGGGATTTTCTGAAAAGGAAACTGGTTTTAGAACGCAAGTGGCAACTGAAGGACACTGGTGTGGTATTAATAAGTAAAAGTCTGACACGCCCTCCCGCTCTATCCAGAACAAAAATCCATAAGATGGCTTCACGGCTTAAAAAATGCTGTTTGTTTATTTAAGGCATACCAAAATCGGTTCATGAATGAATGTTCAACTTTTATATAGACACGGAAAAACCATCAAATTGTTAGGCTGCCTGTCTATTGACACGAAGCGAGGCAGCGGCGTGCGGGGCGTAGAACTTGCGGACAGTGTGTGTCCATTGATGCGGAACGAGGTAGTGCGGAGTGGATTTGTGGACTGTGCGGAGCTAGTAGGTCAAGTATACGCAAGTTCCCGCAGTAGTAAACCACGCGGCTAGTTTGCCGCTTTCCTGCTCCTCTTCTCTGCACCGCTTCTCTCTTTTGCATGAATTTTTACACCAGTTCACAAATCTGTGTCCACTAAAGCCGTGCGGAGAATTTATGCAAATCTGTTGGTTAATATTGGCATAACTCCACTCCGCTCTGCACCGTTCTATTCTAGTGGACAAGCAGTCTTAGTCACAGTGTGACAACCTGTATTACTGAGGATATCTGACAGGAGTGTGGAGGTCCGATAGGCAATTTTCTTTGCAAGAAATAGACTGCATTCTGTAAAACTGAAGGCCGACTTCTGTACAAGTAAGGGTCTCTCATTCTCTGTAAATAAATTTCTGTAAAAATCACTGTACAAAACTTTGTTGCAGATTTACCTGCTCACCTTTCTGTGATAATTTTAAATCCGCTGTAAAATCTTGGATCCCAAAGTTTACGGTTTTCTCATTTTACGATGATATTCAAGGACAGGCAAGCAGTTTAACGCAAAACCTCAACAGACAAGGACGCGGTGACAATGCAACCACATTGTAGAAAAAGTTCCATACCTTACCTGCAACAATATTTTAAAAAATATATTGTCGAATTTTAAGAAAAAAGATTGCATGTAGCGGAGATGAGGATGTTGAGATAAAAGAGTTATGAGTAAACATGTGGATGGATGGAGAGGAAGCGGGAGGCCAAAGAAAAGATGAATGGATTGTGTGTACAGTGATATGAAAGAAAAGGAAGTTAGTGATAGCATGACGGTTAACAGGATAATATGGAAGAAAAAAACGTGTTGTGCCGACCCCAAATAAGACAGGACAGAAAAATGATAATGATTGTCGAATCGTAGTCCATTAGCATGTCAAAGTTTGCAAGATTCTTTAAATAGAAGTTAAGATTATACTACTTACCTAAAAATTCTAGGTAGGGAATTACTAGAGTTATCGACATAGCCAAAAGAATCGCCAAACTTAAATGGCAGTGGACAGGACATATTTCTCGCAAAACAGGTGGTGGATGGGACCAAAAGGTTCTGAAGTAGCGACTGCGTACTGGAAGACTTTGCATTGGTAGGCTTCATTGGTGGTCTGTTGTGGTCGCGGCGCCTTCGTTTTATCGGTAGGCCACCGCTTATATCCTTTTTTATTAGGGTCATATAATATCTCACCTATTCTGTGATTAATCCTGAGAGGGTTTCTTTTTTGAGGTGGGAAATCATCCAAATGACTTCTCGCGCTCTGGGTGGAGCGCGAGGGCGTGGCAGACTTTTACTGACTAAAACCACACCTGTATCCTTCAATTACCCCTTGCGTCCTAGGACTACGGGTTTCCCTTTCAGAAATTCTCCGCGGTCCTAGTTAGCGGGCATCGGCCCTGCTGGGCCCCTACGGTTTGCTGACATCTCTTTGAGGAGCGCGAGGATCTCAACGCGCTATTGACGACTGGGCTCGGTCCGGTTAATTACCGAACAGCCGGACGGCGAGCTACCCAGTGTTCGACGTCCGCAAGCCCGCGTCTACCGTGGCTGGTAGTCGGGGTTGGAATTACGGCGGATAGGGCGTGAGGACCTTCGTTCCCTCACGCGTGCAGCCTCCTCCTTCGCTAGCATTACTGCTTCGTAGAAGGAGGCGACCGCCTGCCATTCCTCCTCGCTCCGGACCATAGCCTGAACCAGGGCCCGTCGCAAAAGGTCACTGCCGCCAATTGCCTCCACGAGGACACGGCGGTTCTCTGCCCAAGCGGGACACACCTCCACTGTATGCTCCACCGTGTCCTCTGGGTGGTCCGCACAATGATGGCACCCGGGCGTTGCTTCCGCCTGAATCCGATGCAGGAACCTCCCGAACTTGCCATGTCCGGTGAGGACCTGCGTCATGCGGAAGGTGAGGACGCCGTGTTGCCGCTCCGGCCACTCCTCAAAGAGGGGACTTACCGCCATAATTGTAGCGTGCCCAAATCCTGAGAGGGTTAAATTCACCGTGCGCTTGGTAGGCATCTCCAGAAGATTTAAGATCTTCTATTCCCAATTTTGCAATGTTTTCCAACATTTTGGTGTTTAAGTCCTCGGCACGTAGCAAGCTTAATACATTGTATTTTGATTAGGATAGATAAGATGTACCTGTTTTTCTGTTAATAAATTTGTTATTATAATCACTTAACACCTCTCTTTCACCAGTTTTTGTTAAAAAAAAGTTCAGCTCAAATTCTTTTCCTCACTTAGAATTAATTAAAAAATAAACTGAAAACAAAATTCTTAGAAAATATCCCGAATATTATTATCGAGGTATCAACGCTCTATCTTCACCTTAAATTGTCCGTCCAGTTTGCACAAAATTAAAAAAAGAACATCCATCCAGCCAGATATTCAACTTTATACTCTTCTTCCTGCCCTTGTCCCGTTTTATTTGTGGTCGGCGCAACACGTTTTTTTCTTCCATTCTGTCCTGTCACTCGTCACGCTATCACTAACTCCCTAAACACTACCTCTTTTTTTTATCGCACTCGTCGTCATTTTGCTTCATTTTTAAAGACAATTTACTTGGTCTTTTGACAAGCGTACAAGCGTAGTCGGAGTGCGTCCTTAAATCTCCAAGCAACCATATTAAGTACAAAGAAACGTGGAAGTGATGTTTTTGAACCATAATGAAGACAGAGTAACAGGAGAACACCTCTATTATTTATTCTTTTGTCCTTTTGTACTAAACGTCCTCCACTCAATTGACTTAGTTGTTATGAAAGCCAAAAAAAGCCCAGGTTAATGTCCATAAAGAGAAGAAATCACATAAAACATAAGGGCAAAACAAGTTTTTAGACAAAGTCATGTTTTTCATTTAGCCTATAGGTATTTTCCAATTGCTGGACAAAAGCGTGCCCCAACATCCTCCAGGTATAATTTTCTGGAGCCAGCTCGTATCAGTCCTAATGGTAGGCATCTTGCCACCTCTTCCCATGTTGACTTTAGCGGCGTCGACCATCCTCAAGTAGCCACTTTGTAACCTACGTGACCAACTACCGGTAAGCCCGCTCTTTGAGGAGTGGCTGGGAAGACAACACGGCGTTGTCACCAGGCATGGTAAGTTCGGGAAGTTCCTACACCGGATTCGTGAAGTTTTATGAAACCGTTCTCGCGAATGAAGTCGCTGGAAAAGTGCTAATTTTAATATTTTAAAAGATTGTATGAAACAACAAAGAATAAAAATGGTATAACCGACAGAATAACTCTTAATCTAAAACTTAAATATCTTAGACTTGAACCTTTCTTTTAGGCGAGAAATCATCTAGTGACATTTTTCGCCCTTGGGCAGAGCGAGAGGGCGTGTCAGACTTTTACTGACTAAAACTTACTCGTTTGCTCCTTTTTTTCCTTGCGTTCCAGGGCCCCGGGGGGGGTCATTTTCACTAGGCTTCTACCCTGCTAGGCCCCTACGTTTTCCTTTCAGAAGCCAACTCATGGCCCCAGTAGGCTTCGACCCTACTGGGCCCCTACGGTCCGCTGACATCTCCTTGAGACGCGCGTGGAGCACTACGCGCCGTCGACGACTTGCACTCGGACAGTCGGACGGCGAGCTATTTTAGACTTAAACCTAAAATCAGATGTGGTTAATACCACATCGCACATATAAGCTCTGGTTAAAATCTTTTCTGAATTATTTGAAAGTCACGCAACTATTCGTGTCAAATTCTGAACGAATTTCATGTAGTGACGTCTACGTGAGTACTACGTGAGTTTCGTTTCAGTTAAACCCGAGCTTTATACTCGTATATGGTAACTCGACTGCGTTATTCTCATGTTATCGCAGTGAATTTTGCCTTTAGCTCACATATCAAAGCCTTCCAATTACTGTGAGAGCACATCGCTACATCTTTATTGAGTGAAACTATTTATTTACGTGCAGAAAACAAAGGGCCGTTAGATTTTACGACGGCTCCATACACAGAGATCCTGGCTTCCGCCCAAGGAAACAGTAAATATTTTATATCCTTACTACTGTTACTGCAGTATATTCCGAGGCAATGTGGGTTTGTTTACAAACAAATCTGGTCTTTAAAAGCAATAAGTTTTCTTCTTGAAAAATCCACTTTTTCGACACTCAATAACAAGCTTTTTCCCTACCGTTTTTAAGCACGCAATTTACTGTTTTTTGCAAAAATTGGCGAGCCCCCCATCACAATTAATTGTATTTATCGTAGCAGGCTGAGAACTTGCCGGTCAAACTTGTTATGCTTGTTTATTTAAAAGTTTTTTTTTTAGGTGGGAAATCATCCAATGACATCTCCCACTGTTTTCATTTCAGACTTTTACTGACCCACTCGTTTATTCCTTCTTCCTTACGTTCCAGGGCCCCAGGTTTCATTTTCACTTATTATAGCTTGATGGCACTCAAGTAGAACGAACGTGTGTTGACGTTAAAATATCTTTAAGTAATCTGTGACCTAGAAAATAAATCGCGCATTTTTTTGCGAAGTTAGTAATTAATTTCAAGTAAATAATTATGAGTGTTTGACTAACTATTATGTCAGATATGGAAAAGAGCCCTCGGAGTATCCCAACTCCTCCATCCCATGCACTTGAAGAAAAATTTGAAACGGTGGACACCAGTGACATTAGTAATTGGTTGATCTCAATAGAAAAATACCTGAACGAAGTCTGTTCCATAGCTCAAGAAGGAAAGTTAAATTCTGATCAAAAGCTGAAGATCAGCTCCCTGTCGCGCAAGATAGGACATGGCGTTTCGCAGATGGCAGTTTTTTACCAGGACTTGAAGTTAAAGGCTAAGGAAGTGGGAAACTCTGTTCGAGAGATAAAAGAAAAATGCGAACTGACAAACTGCCTTGAAAATTTCCAGCACACCATTCAAACAAGAATTCAAGAAAATTGGACCAAACCAACGATGGCAGATAAAATTTCATTCGCTGACATAGTCAAAACTAATAAAAATAATTATTTACGTCCCAATAACCTTAGCTCTATTGCAATTTATCCAACTGATAAGAATAAATCGAGTGACGATACGAAATCGCTTGTCCAAAAAATAATACGTCCTGAACAAATGAAATTACACGTTAGAGGATTGCGCAAAACAAAAAACGGAGGTGTTATCATTAGCACGGAGACAAAAGACGATATAGAGAAACTTAGGAAATCATCTCAACTAAGTGGTTCCGGTCTGAAAGTGGAAGAGCCCTATAAGAGAAGACCGAGAATTGTAGTTATAGGAGTACCGACTGAGTTAAGTGACCAGGAAGTGTACGATTGCATTTATGAGCAGAACCTGGCTGACAAGCTGCCTAATTTACCCCGTGACTCTTTTTTGGCCTCTATAAAATTAAGTCACAAGTCGGGTAATAAAGAGGGACCTAGATGCAATTATGTTCTAGAAGTAACGGCTAGCATAAGAAAGGCGCTTATAAACCAAAGCCGAGTATTTATTAATTGGACATCCTGCCCAGTGAGGGACTTCACACTTGTGACCAGGTGCTTTAAATGTCAACAGTACGGGCATGCTGCGAAGACTTGTCGCGAAGCTGTCTATACATGTGCTCTTTGTGGTGAACAAGGCCACCAGTGGATGCTGTGCGATAAAACAGCTGATCAGTCACAGTGTGCAACGTGCATGCGTTTTAATAAACCATGTAATCACAAGACAGGCGATCAAGACTGCCCGGCTAGGAAAATTGCTGAGACAAGACTCATAAATTCTATTAATTATAATGAGGACACGTAAATAGCGACGTCGTTTTTGTTTTCTGTTACCCATTCGAGTTTTATTGCATAATGTTACTAATAAATTATATACCTAGTACCAATTTTATTTTAACAATTTTACTGATTGTGCTAATAAAAACTAGTTTACAAAATCGTTACTTTGCAAAAAAATATAATGTAATGTTGTGACACAATAATGTCTTACGATGATGAAGATTTGTTGACTAAGCACAGTATTCGTCATAAATTTGAAATAATATTGTTCATAAGTTATTTACTTTAAGTTTAATGAATTTTAGTTATATTTATTAACATATAAGCACTTTAATAAGTTACCTGAGATACAGGTTTTATACCTAGTTCAGGTAGAATACAATTTTGTACCTTTACCTCTAGATTAAGCCCTTAATGTATAAATATTTATGTAAATCAAAAAATTCAATAAAACATATTATTATTATTATATTCCATTTATTTATTATATTACATACTTATTATATTTTTAAATATTTCCTTAAAAAAAAAACACATAGAAAAAACATTTAAAAATATAAAAAATAGTAGCCCACCGGCATCGGGAACAGAGTCCAAGCTGCCGGCGGTCAGGGCTCCTGAGAGAGGAATCTCCTAACGATGCGCGCCGTGTCCAGGAGTACTGCTTTCTGGATCAGGCCCTTGATCCAGCTGCCTAACGAGAGCCTCCTTAGATGTTGTTCGAGGCTCTTGGCTATTAAGCCATTGGCCGTTACGACTATCGGCACAATGATTGCTCTATCCACTTCCCAAATGTCGACAACCTCGCGAGCTAAGTCAAGATACTTAATTTGCTTATCTTTCTCAGCTTTCACGAGGTTCTCGTCATGAGGGACAGCTATATCAACAATCATTGTAAGACGCTCTAGTCGATCTATCACCACTATGTCAGGTTTATTGGCAACAATAGTCCTGTCAGTGATGATAGATCGATCCCAATATAATGTGATATTGCCATTTTCGAGAACTGGGTCGGGCACATACCTATAATACGGTACTTCTGATTCCACAAGTTTGTATTTAAGAGCAAGTTGCTGGTGGATAATCCTGGCTACGAGGTTGTGTCTATGCAAATATTCTCCGTTAGCTAGATGAGAACACCCAGAAATAATGTGTCGGATTGATTCCCCGGGCCGGTGGCATGCCCGGCAGATGTCAACCGTACCGTCCTTCACAATGTATTTCCGGTAGTTGTTCGTCATCATAACTTCGTCCATTATCGCAAAGACAAAACCTTCGGTTTCCCCGAAGAGGTCACCAAAACGCAGCCAAGATACAGACGCTAACAGGTCTACATCAGGCCCATGTAAGGCCCGGTAAAAGCGTCCGTGTAGCTCCTTACTCTGCCATACTTCCCTGCGGTCATTAGTATCCAGTACTATAGGTTTGCGCCAGTTCTCGTTGGCCAAGGAGAGCGGAGTGAGGCCCTTGTCCACTGCTGCCACATCTCGGTGCATACCCATTTCGGTTTTTAGAAAGTACTCCCTGAGACTGCATACCTCGCGGTTGTGCAGGGTCTTAGCATTTAAGAAGCCACGACCCCCGTACTTCCGCGGGATATACAGTCTCATCACCGATGACCGTGGGTGATGCATCCGATTTGCGGTAAGCAGTGTGCGGACCCTCCTATCCAGGGCGTCAAGTTCTGTCTGAGTCCATTTGAGTATGCCGAAAGAATACATCAATACCGGCATGACCCAACCGTTGAAAGCACGCACCTTGTTTCCGCCTGACAAAAGACTATTCAGTACTTTATTCAGGCGGCCAAAGAAGCGCTCTTTCAACGATTGTTTCACGTCATCAGTATTGATGCCTAACGATTCCGACATACCCAAATACTTGTAAGTTTCGGTTGAACAGAGGGATCTAAGGTGTATGGAATCCGAGAGTTGAATTCCCGTGGATTCCATAATCTCACCTCTCTTTACATGTATGACTGCACATTTGTCCACACCAAATTCCATCCTGATGGCACTACTGAAGGTTTTAGTTACCTTCAGTAACTCCACCAGTTGCATGTTGTTGGGGGCAAAGAGTTTCAGATCGTCCATGTAAAGAAGGTGAGATATGACCTGACCGCCTCTTTTCAACCGGTAACCTAAGCCAGAACCCTCCAGCAGTGTGCTAAGAGGGTTCAAGGCTAGGCAAAACCACAGTGGACTCAGACTGTCACCCTGGAATATGCCACGCTCAATCCTTATCGGCTCGCTGTTCTCCTGAATCCGTCGACATCCTGGATAGTGAAGGACTGTTCTCCACTGCCCCATACATGATATCAGGAAGGTGCGCAGTGTTGCATCAACTTTATACAGTTCTAGCACCCTCATGAGCCATGTATGAGGAACAGAGTCATAGGCCTTCTTATAATCTATCCAACATGCCGACAGATTCTTTCGAGAACGTCGAACCTGTTGGCTAATGGCCATATCGATGAGGAGCAGCTCCTTAGTACCGCGGGACCCATTCCTACATCCATTCTGAGAGGCAGACATGATAGAGTTCGTCTCAATATGACTATTGATTTTAGCTCTCAGAATGGATGTAAGAACTTTATAGACCGTCGGCAAACACGTGATCGGTCTATAATTTTTGGGTTCCGCAGTACTACCTGTCTTATGGAGCAAGTGGGTTATTCCTGTCGTTAGAAACTGGGGCAGCGACCCTGACTCTAAGGCAGACTGGAACTGAGATGCCAAGCGAGCGTGCGACCTTTGGAACCATTTAAGCCAGAAATTGTGCAGCCCGTCCGGCCCAGGAGATTTCCAGTTAGGCAACGGACGGACTGCACGGGCTACATCTTGGGGGCTGATGGTAATTGCCCCCATTTCTGGTAAAAGCTCGCACGCGCGCTCGACCTCTCGAATCCAATCACCCTCGGTGTGACTGACAGGCGCCGACCAAATGCTGCGCCAAAATGAACACATGGCGTCATCATCCGGCAGGCGCGTATGTTACACCTTGGTCCGGTCGCTCCCAATCCCTGTAAACCCACCTTTCGTTGCTTTGGAATGTACGATTCTGAGTGTACCGCTCCACTCGCCGCTTGTAACGACGAATACGGTTTGCCCATGCATAGATTTTCTGCTTCAGGAAGTCGATACGCTCTGTGACGCAGGGCAGATAATCTCGAGGACTAATATCAGTCCCCGAGAATGCCCGCCTCACAAAGCGCATCACCCTGGGGCGAGTGTTGCCCTCCCTGAAGCAGATAAGCTTACCGATGAGTGCTCTAGCCTCACCGATACGGCGCTCTATCCTGCACTGCCAAGCTGGTACAGCTGGTCGTGTAGCTCTGTCACAATTGGGAAATTTAACATGAGCTACACGACATGTCGCTACAGCCGCACAGTACAAGATCGAGTGGGTATCAGTGAGGTCTTTGCTGCTATCAAAACAATTTGATAGCTGCGAATCTAGAGCACACACCAGCGCCCTATTTCTCTTGTGCATGGGCAAACGAGGTAGACGAGGTCTAAGCTCTGGCGGTGTGGTACGGTACTCCCGAAATGCGTCCTCCAAAGCGCCCCTCAATCAATCATTACATTGGGTACTCACAGATATAGCCGCGTCATCATCGGCGTCACCAACGTGGTCGGGTCGCGGTGAAGCAGTGAGTTGACGTTGCATCGCGACCGGTGGTGTAGCAGGTGAAACACGGCTACTCTGTGATTCCAGGCGCAGCCTATCAAGTACGGCGTCATCCAACATACGATTACGCTGTATGACCCGCACCTGATCCGATAGTCGTTGGACCGAAACGTTGACAGCTGGCTCGAGCATCTGAAACAGAGAGAGCATCCGACCACGATACGCAGTCAGGTTAATTCCCCCCTCTGTAGCCCCAAAGTATGAGCGCATGACGTTTTCATTAATGGATGATGTCCATCGCATGCGCTGCACACTTCCACCGGCAGCGGGGACCCTATCAGAGGCCGGCGGGCCTCGAGGTCCCAAGCTGGCCGGAGGTCGGCCTCTTCCCCGTCGACGCGCAGGTGGTGGTGTCGTCGGCGGAGAGAAGTATTCGTCGCTCGAGCTCGACGCAACTGCAGCGACCGGAATCTCTGGACTCACTCTTATTATTATTATTACTTAACCCATGGTTCACTCACTCTTATTATTATTATTATTATTATTACTTAACCCATGGTTCCAGTAGGCTTCGACCCTGCTGGGCCTCTACGTTTATGTATAAGTTGTGTTACTTTTTTGTGTGCAAAAAAGTTTATTCTACTTTATTATATTCTTGTATTGAAAAATATCGTTTGATACACGTAGAAATTTGTCACTGCAGCAATTGGTTCCATAACAGCTCGCCTGTCGCCACGGACGCAATGACAAACTTTCTTTGCTTGTATCAAATTGTATTATTTTTATTAGAAGTTACTATCGCACGATATAGTACTCAACAAGACCATTCTAAGGCTCTTGAACGAGATGGGCTTAAATTTTTGCGCTCAGTAGTTCTTACAGTCACTATCCGACTCCATCATCAAACCAGACACTATAGTACCATGAACCATTTTAACACACACAAGTACAGAGGCCGACTTAATGCCTTAGGCATTTTCTAAGAGTCAACCTTTGGGTGATGAAGAGAAAAGTAGTGGTAGGTGTAATAAAAGAGACAGAAAAAGGCGAATACAGGAATAGATTGTCACATTGTCATGCAAGTTACATAGGTATACCAAATTTTAGATTAATCGTTTAGGTGTATTTGTTTCAAAATCCATTTGCACGATTTGCCCTAAACAAACATACGCCCATACCCTAAGACGTCTTCCTATTTGCAGGAACGCTTTTCCTACTTACGTCCTTCTGATGCACCTTGCAGATCGCATCTAAAGAATCTTTTAAAATCGTCTCCCCACTCTATCGATTTCTATTCCTACTCCTTCACTGCGCACGCAGTACGGTTGTGGAATTCACTACCGCCTGATATTAGGGGCTGCCAAACTATTGCGGTTTTTAAAAGAAGAGTGAAAATACGTGAAAAGAACACTATCTTTCTATATTTCGTCATAGTTGCATATTAGTATGTATTATTTAGTATGTATTTTTGTGTTTTTTTTTATTATGTGTATGTATTATTTCATTGTTAACCATGTACTTTGTGTGTACCAATTTTCCTTCTACTAGACCCAGTGACTACATCTCTATTTTCTCCAACTCTCCTTTCGCAGGTATGCTGGAAGAGATTTCTTTAGAAATAAGCATCACCTTTGTACTATTCTTCTGTTTCCCTCTTCTTTTCTTTTATTATTGTGTGTACACAAATTGTTAAATAAATAAATACATAGGTACAACGATTGCCAGTTAAAAAAAAGCTTGTAAAAAGACCACACAAGCAAGCGGCCTCACAACCTCTGGTAGAATAGAAAATAGATTAAGTGGTTTTTCCACTTCAGACTTCATGTTGCGGTTTAGGCTCACGTCTGCTGTTACAACGCAGCCGCGGTTAGGAACTGCATGAAAGAAAAAAAACTCACGTCTAAAAGGTTTTCTATTTCATTTAGAACAATTTCCTGTTTTTCTGCTTTGAAAGCCATCAGCCATTATAATATTCCTACTGCTGAGACTCAGGCCTCCTCTCTAAGAGAGCGAATGGGCCGTTATCCACGACTCGGGCTCAGTAAGGATTGGTGGATGTCACAAATCTTTGAATTTTTAGTTCTAGAACATGCCGGCTTCCTTCTTTCACCGTTTTGAGAGCAGTGGTGATGAAATAAATTACACAAAGTAATGGGCTTGGCTGGGTTTGAAATCGCATCTACAACGCGTAAGTCCAGGCCGTTATAACTGGGGCCACCACTGCTCAAATCATATTATTGTAATTTAATTTAATCATAATATTATTGTAATTTAATTCAGTAAGATCGTAATCTAATTTAAATCTTATTCTAAAACATGGCATGGTACTTTAGAGACCCTCATTTATCGGTATTTCTTTAAAGGGTTAAAACTAATGGCATATCTTTATGTATATCCATAATTATTATTTTGACTGACTTGTTGGTCTAGTAAATAGTGGCCCTGACTGCTACGCCGGAGGTCGTGAGTTCGTTTCCCACCCAGGACAAATGTTTGTGTAAAGGGCACGATCATTTGTTCTGTCTCTGGCTGTATTTTATCTATAACATGTATGTATTTAGAAATATATTATATAAGTATGTTTATCAGTTATCTAGTACTCATAACACAAGCTCTGCTTAGCTTGGGACTAGACAGCGTTTGTGTGATAGTTGTGGAATATTATTATTATTATTTTATATTACATGTATAAAAGGAGAAACTGACTGAATAATCTCAACGCTCAGCTGAAACTACTAGGTCTGGGAACGTAAAATTTTACATAGTAGGCGAGCACTAAGAAGGATTTTTTGAAAAAAACACTTTTAAGGGGGTGAAAGCGGGGAAATTTGTTTGTATGCTAAATTTTATTCTTTGATCCCGTAAACTTTAAACTTATCATAATCAGTAATTCAAGTAAATAAAAAAGTTTTTTTTATTATTAATAAGTTTTGTTTTTATAATATGTATTAGTTTATTATTGTATAAGATTATTTTATGTACGAGTATTTTATGCTACGGGCCTGAAAATAAAATGTTTATTATTATTACTCGTTTTTCAAAATTCCTCCTATAAAATGATTTAGAGGTTATTAAAGGTTGTATGGGAGAAATTTATTTCTTGGGTTAATTAACTTAAAATTTGGCACAAATTTTAACCAAAATGACTGTCATTATTAGCTTTTAAAATACGATTGTTACGACGTGTTAGAAGTAGAAAAAAAAAACTAAATTTAGTTTTTAAAATAAACAATGTGAATTAGGACAGCTGTCTGGTCGTTGGGTGCCAGTAAGTTTTTATACTAATGCTTTTTACAAATGTTTTTGTAAAAGAGTAATTTCGTATGAATCCTTTACACGAGTAAGCCTTTATTAGGGTTCCGTAGTCCAAACAAGGAATTCTTGATCTTTTTATCTGTCCTTCTGTCCGCATTTTGTAGGTAAAAAAATACATTTCTAGTTTTACGTATAAAGTGTGAATGTTTTTCATTCTTAGTCTAAAAAAGCGCTAAAAGCGCTGGATAAATTAAATCATAGCAAACATATAGAACGGTATATATAACTGTGTCTGTAACACAGTTTATACTAGCACAGACACAGACGTTCACTCTATCTCAATTAATGCATAGCGTTGTAGTATAATGAATTGTTTATATGTTCGATTGAGATGGAAAAAATGTATTTTGGCTTTGTGAAATAAACGATTATTATCATTAAAAATATACATACCTGACATCACAACCTTTATCCCAAACAAAGTAACCGGATAGGCCTCCGTTTCTCAACGTTATTATCCGATTAACGTTGATTCAATTAATATTTTCATAGTATTAGACATAATGCCCCTTTCTTAGTCCGCATGTTGGTACAGACCACTGCGAAACACGGGCGGATACTCACTTGACCGGTGTTAATTTTCTCCGATCTAGGGAGAGATCTAGGGATTTAGGTACTTACTGTAAGTAGCACCAACTGTTCGTTGTTAATTTGAATATTAAAGTTTTTACCATTAAACATTCTGGTCATAAAAAAATGAAAAAAAAAAGCGAAAGCAAAAATATGTTAATCGCGTTAGAAATTTGGTGGCTAAAATATTCAAGGGTTTTTTGCCAAATTAATAACACAGTAAAGGTAGTAGAGTCCAGATGGGCAGTCGTTTCATGTAAAACACTGGTATTTATCTGCATCTGGTTAGGCTTCAGGGAGATGTCAGCAAATCGTAGGGGCCCAGAAGGGTCGAAGCCTGCTGGGGCCATGGGTAGTGTGAAAACGAAACCCTGAGACGAAGGCAACGAAGGAACAGGAGTGGGTTTTTAGTCAGTAAAAGTCTGAAACTATCTCGCGCTCTGCCCAAGAGCGCGATTTGTCATAAGATAATTTTCCTACCTAAAAAAAAAACACGGTTACACGGTTTGGAAGCTGACTTCGACAAAAAAAAACGTAATAGGTACCTTACGTTTTTTATAAATTAATCAATCAATTTCAAAATCAATTTCAATTTTGAAATTGATTGATTAATTTATATAGGTTTCATATTTATACGTAGATGTTTAGAGTTATGGAATAAAGAAAAACAATTTATCTACAAGAAATCAGCTTACAAAGTATGTATAAACATTCTGTATAGAAAATATGCGCCACGTCTGCGCAAAACGGTCGAATGCTTAGCATAATGATGTAGCCATATACATACAGCGACGAGTCAACAGCGCTGGTTCAGCGTAGGCTGGTGATGGAACGGTGTAGTGTGCAAATAGATTTAAGTAGATTAGGGAAAAATAAATCACTACCTATTATAAAACAAAGTCGCTTTCCGCTCTCTGTCCCTATATATTCTTAGATCTTTAAAACCAGGCAATGGATTTTGAAACGGTTATTTAAAAAAAAAAACCAAAGGGAAGTTTTATATATATAAACTATAGGTATTGGTTTCTAATACGATGTCGTAAATAAATACATTTTTTTGCGCTTACATTGCAAACGTTAATTAATTACACAAGCTGCTACCATCGGCTTCGCTCGCGTGATAGTAGAAAATTATCCCAAGCGAACGTACTCTCAGAATAAAATGTGTCCTATATGCTATTCCTAGACATGGTCTACCCGTGTACCAAGTTTCATCGAAAAAAAAATCCAAAAAAAAAAAATCCAAAAAAAAATCCAAAAAAAAAAAAAAAACCAAAACCAAAAAAACCAAACCAAATCCATTCAGTAGTTTTTGCGTGAAAGAGTAACAAATATCCATACATACAAAGTTTCGCATTTATAATATTAGTAGGATTTATATAAAGTGGCAATATCGGCTCGTCCATGGTATAGACGCTATCGGCGATATTGACAGAGGCAAGACAAAGGTGAAAGGATTATAACGCTATGCTATTGTATTGAGACTGTCGGCGGGTTTTTGAATTGAGTGTTTTGTGTTAAGCACGTCTCAAACCCTACTTTGATGCCAAATTTTAACAGGTTATCAGGCTTAAGTGGAGTTTGAGAAATACTCAACGTCAAAGCTTAAATCAGAAATCGGGGGTAAGTGTAGTTTCATATTTATTTATTTATTTAATCATAGGAGAACTAACAGCTAACCAACAGCTGTAACAAAAGAATAACAATAGTTTAAGAGACATTGAGCCAATTACAGGTTCTCACGGGTAGAAACACGTAAAGTAATAGAAAACTTACGATTACTAATAAGCACGATAAAAATAGAGCATAATTAAACATCCCTTAAGTACAGTCAGCACTATGCACTTTTGAAAAAGTACGCATTCAGCTGAATGCATGCCGAGTAGGTTTTTGTAGTAAACGGGTCAAAGAGAACTCTTTACAAAGAATATTAAAGTCCTTATACACAACGTCCTTTACGACCTTTTACGCTTATATACGTCGTGGCCAGATCTTAGAATTGATCACTTCATGATAAGGCCAACTAGAACTGGCTATGAGGTTGAGCGTGCGCAACGCGTGCGTGAGAGATGCCTCGCTCAATAACTTAGTACGCGCGCGCGGCACCGCCAGTAGACACAGCCGTCGCCAATGCGTCGCGTACCCGTCCGGCACACACAAACCTACCCTTGCCAAAATATCCGCTTTATGTATCCTCCCCCTAATTACCGTAAAGTTATAGGTTACGAGTGTGAGTTACCTCCTGACCCTTGGTTCATAATATCCGACCATACTCTAATGAACTTATTTTCCACACGCTCCAACATGAGGCTATATTTAGTCTCATGTGGGGCCCAAATAACTGCGTTATATTCTAGTTGGCTTCTGACTAAATAATTATATAACGCTGTAATAGCTTTTATATTGGTAAAGCCTCTAGCCATTCGAGGAACCAAGCCCAAATTCCTGTATGCTTTCTTACAAATTTTCAGAATTTGATCACGAAACGTCAGCTCAGTAATAAAATGAACTTCCAAATCCCCCACAGCCGTTACCCTTGTCAACTCATTTCAGTGAAAAGGAGATAGCCACGCACTTCGACACGTTGAACTGCAACCGATTCTGTTTGCTCCAATTAACGACCCTGTCTATATCTCTCTGCAATATTTCACAATTTTCCGTGTTTCTAACAGCAAGAGATAACTTGAGGTCATCCGCAAACAACAGGCACTTTGCCTCTTGTATGACATCCGTCGTTTACCATCAATATAAATTCCACAGGGCCCAAATTACTTCTCTGGCTTACGCCAGATCTTGTATAATATGGTTACGTTCGATACCCTCCATAATCCTCATACTGTTGTCTGTCTCTCATATAGTTTGCAAAGAAGTTAAGCGGATGAGGAGTGAACCCGACGGCTGCCAACTTCTTCAGCAACACGTCATTATCGACTAGGTCGAAGGCTTTTTTAAAGTCGAAGTAAGCAGCGTCGGCCTGCCCTCTACTGTCCACTGTCGGCACAATTTCTGCTACGTAGCTGAGAAGATTTGTATTGTTGCTTCTTGCAGGTCGAAATCCGTGATGTGCATCTGCAAGTTGCGAGCGCACTTGAAGGTGTATATTTTTTGAACAACGGAGTAATAATTTCAAAGCTAATTAGTTATCATGAAGGACAGCCAGGCCAGTAGGCCTTCAAAACTTCCCCATTACCACAATACGTGACAAAAATACTACTAAAACTGCTACGGTGTACAAAATTATGGTGGAAAATTAGGGAACCTCATAAATAAAGATGGATACCACGATTACGCAAAAGTTGAAAATAATAAAACGTCGAACGTGATCTGAATAGCAGGAGACGACAGCTGGCTGCCTTATTTATCACGAGAGGAAGGAGATTGCGGCCGAAACACGGATTAAACATGTCTGGGAAAAATATTGCTGGTCCCATGTGCGCTAAAATGAATTTGTTGTAAGTTGCCAAGTGGTTAGTGATACTTACTGACTAGCTGTTTTTAGTAAATAATTTATTGAAATTTTCTTGATACAACAAGCAATATGATAGTAATGTGAGTCGGAAGATGTTTTTTATTTATATATCCTTAATTAAACATTATGTCAAAAAGTCATTATGGCTATTATCATTATTACTATGCTTACATTTGAATTTCATTCAAAATGTCAATGAAATTCAAATATATGGAAATTAATATTGTTTTTAAATTGTTCTTTCATATACTAAAACCAATTTATACATAAAAATACATCGAATTGTTTACGTATCAATGTGTAGTGGAATTTTGACGAAGTATCTTCGGGGCAGGAATTAAGAGCAGTAACTAAGTATTTACTAAGATACCAGAACTATGAAGGAGAAAAAAGGGTTTAACAACTATAAGTATTTTTTTTAAATTGATATAAACTGGTTTATATCAATTTAAAAAAAAATTGACTGCCATCCCACCTGATGGTAAGCAGTGATGCAATCATTGATGGTGAGCCCCCCCCCCCCCCCCCCTCCTAGGACAGAACTAACGTGTCGTTAGCATAGCCTGTGATAAAATAGCATTTTATTCTATTTATAGTAATTTATGTGTTTTCTGTAGTATCCAATTTTTTTTTTTTTAGATAAGTGTAAATTATATTATGTGTCTTTACTAACTCTTGTGTTTGTCTTTCCAGTTTACTAACACCTACCACGAAGTACAGTTCGACGGTTACTCCCACTGGGCCACCGTCCTAACGTGACACTGGCAGAATAGTCGAACCGGCTCAATTGCCATAAAAAAAAAAAAATAGCATTTTACTTGTGAAAGAATCTTTAAAAGTAAAAAAAATGAAAAGTAAAATGCGTTTTTTCATTCCAGATAATGATTTGACAAGTGCAAATGTCAAACTTCAAAAATATGTTGCCTGCTTTTTGTTAAAAGTGATGTCTCCGAATTCGATTGTTCATACCGGTTTTTTTAACAATAGAACCTTTAAGGAAAGTAGAACTAAAACGGTAGTGTTTTCTTAGTCTAATATGAATTGAAAATTAAAGTAATTGATAATACTCGGCCTCGGCCATTGTGAGCTTAACCCGATTGAGTTAGTGTGGGCTCAAGTAAAGGGGTACGTAGCGAAACACAACACAACTTTTAAATTAAATGAAGTCCAACGTTTAATAGTAGAAAGACTTCGTCAAGTATCCCCTCAGCGATGGAGTGACTGCATCTCACATGTCATTAAAGTGGAAGACAAAATGTGCCACTTGGGTCATATCGCAGAAAATATAATTTAAAATTTGATAGTGAAGTTGATAGCGATTCTGACAAATCATCTAGCTCACTCTTCAGAATCAGAATAAATAATCTTTGCATAGCCTAGCGACCGTGTTGGTTTCTAGAACTTGTCATTCTCTCAATATATTATTGAATGATTTTTTTACGTGATAGACATATTTATCATTTATTGAACATTGGCGACGACGAAGTCTGTTGAACTATAGAATCTAAAACGGTTACGAGCATACTTTAGGTTGTGCCAGTAATAAAGTACTCTGTGGGTTGTGCTAACGAAGACGAAAAATACAGTCCAATAAGATATTATGTTCATATTTTAAAAGAGATCGAAGACAGATTGACAACTTTTCAAACCTTGTACGAATCTTTACAAACCTTACAAAAAAAAGATTGAACAGAAAACTAAACAGGATCAACTCGAAGTTAAAATGCAGTAGGTACAGGTACGAATGTGAAACCTACACTGAATTAGATCAAAAAATATTACGTAGTTACAGAATATACTTAGACCCACACCTAAAACTACTTCCTTTTACCAGGGAGTTATAGTTTAGAGGCGAATTTTATATCTCGTTTACAAGAGCAGAACGAGACAGTCGCAGTTTATGCTTTAGAATTAAAAAAGTTATCATCATTGGTCGTCAAGATGTAAATACAAATGGCTGCATTACAAGAAACTGACACTCAATTCGTTTTTATCACTACAATACCAAAATAGTACAAGAATAGGACTTAGGTATGTTTTTACAATTATCTATTATTAGTTTTTAAACCGAAGTCATTATTAATAGTACCTATTAGTAGAATCGTAATAATGTGTCGGCAAAAATATCAGCTTGAATAATTCTATATTTTCGTCTGGATTCACTAAATCGAGACGAAAAAATAAAATGACATAGGTAGTTTTTGCTAGTCTTTCAATTCTTCTCTACACTGTTCTTACATAATGTCTATTAATACTGTAATATGAAAATATTGTAAACAATCATTTTTTTAAAAGAGTAACCATGGAGTTTCTTGCCGGTTCTTCTCCATAGGAAACGACCAATTTGGAACCGTGCACTAGCTTCTGACGTTTTATAAGTGCCCATGTAGGCCTATGTGAAATAAAAAATTTTTGACTTTGACTTTGACTTTGACTCTTAAGATTCAATTATACTGCAAGCTTCGTTCGAAGATATATAATTTACAATGCAGCTTCCCGTGTGTACTCGACAACCAAACGCATCTTTTAGAATCCCTAAAAAGCAAAAAACAGAACGCACCAAATCCTGCGAGTATCTGTCAGTTATGTCATATGTCATTCCATACGTTTGCGCGGCAACCTATACATTTTACTTTGTGTTTTATTTGCTTTTTTACCAATTTAAGTAATTAAATGAGAGCTTAGTGCTTATATAATTTGTGATGAAGTATGCCAGAATGAAAAGATATCAAATACTATCTTCATATGATGAAAAGTTTGAAAAAAGGATGAAACGACGATAACATAGTACGTCACCTGTACTATTTCTATTTAATTCTTTGATTCCAGGTGAAGTAATAGATTTACCTATCTATTATATTATTCAGTGAAGTAAGAGTTTCACATACTTAACCCAAATAATTGTATGCATTGACACGATCAAACTACTCGGGGTGTTTACGAGATGAACACACGAGCTTGTTTTCTTATTCTTTCCATAACTTTGGTGTGGGATACACAAAAGGCTTTGCCATGGTACATTATACAGTGTAAGACTGTAAATCAAATGGGTTTCGAATTATGGTACATACACACTGACGTGCTTTGTGCACGTGATGCATTTACGCGTTTAGCTGACTCGGGATGTTTACGAGATAAACATACGAGTTTGTTTTTTGCCCCACACCTTTGGGGTAACCTGAAAAGCTTCGTCAGGAAAGTTATCTATGGTACATTATATCTACAGTGCAAGTGAAATGGATTTTGAATATTGTATCTACCATGGACGCGAGTGATGTACGTGATGCATTGGCGCGATCCGCTGACTCGTGGTGTTTACGAGATGAACACACGATGATCTTTACTTTTTGGTAGATGGACACGGGTGATGTACGTGATGCATTGACGTGATCCGCTTACTCGTGGTGTTTACGAGATGAATGCACAATGGTCACCTTTTGATAAGGTCCGAAAGGCTTTGCCTAGATACAGTTTGGTACCATAACAAGGTCAAGAAGAGGACATTAAACTAGATATCTGTTGTATCATCATCGGCTCCAACAGGCACAACCCCAACTGTTACAGACTTGACTATAACATTTCTTGAACTAGCATCTGAGCTAGTCGTTGAACCAGTTACTATATTTCCTGAAGTATTCAGAGCAGTACAGTATTTATATCTACAAAACCAAATGATTCAATGGCCTGACTTAATTAATAACTTAACCCACATCTAGAATACCATTTTTTGGAAATACTCAAGGAAAATGAACAAAACTAGATAAAAATGTATGTAATAACTGTTTAAAATAATATAGAGATCATAGCCTCAGTCGGTAATTCACTGATAATACAAGAATATTCTGATACAAAAAGATTAAATCAGAACAGAATCAGTTGGGATGGGAAATCACTATGCCTTATCCAAGCTTCTCACCAATGATGGCATAAATAGGCTAAAACAAATTTTCACTGTTGGTTGATACTGGAAGAGTGTTTTAATAGATTTGCACTTCACATAAACAAAGATATTGGCAAAGATGTTGATAGAGACAACTACCTGCATGGGAATACTTCAACAGAGAATATTAAAGTCCTAAAGACATGCCACAGAAGCAGCAAGCTTATTATAAAGCCAGCCTAATTCTTCAACTGTAACCCGTTAAAAAAATAAAATAACAAACTGTAACCCATTAAAAGAAACAGGAATGGTCCATCTTGGTACAACCAGCAAAGAATAATACCTAGGCCTGGACAAAAGTAACTGCATTCCTCATATTAAACTAAAACCAAGCAATTATCGCAACACATCCAGTGTATGCTAGAACACAAAAAGTTCCACCACAGGCTCATGGTCGAAACTAGAGGTTAGTCATGTTTACAGATTAGCCCATTCCCTACCTCCTACCTGATAGAGGATTTGTGGTAATGCCTCAATTTTGAAGCACATCAGTGGATGTTCGGTAAGTGCATTTTTTCTTCCATAACTTATCAACCAAAATTCAATGGTTCAAAACAAAATGGTTTTACAAGTGATCAATCAGGATCTTCAAGATCAGGGGCCAAGATGAATGCATATTTATGTATAAAACCATTCATAATTTACTGCCATTGAGCACAAATTCCCCATGGAAACCGTGTGGGAATCAACTTATATCCAAGATATCATTTGGTTTCCCAACAGGGATGGAGAAGGGAGGTTTATTGAAACCTTTAAACCATTGAACAAATTGGTTCACACATCCAATTTTATAATATGTAAGTGCAGTCCACTGCGGTGGCTCTAGTGTACCCAGGAAATCTTATGGCAAAAATTGAATCCAGATCACAGGAGATACCTATTATTTCATTATGATCATTTAAAAAGAGTCTATTGCTGTCCCATATGGGATTTGTTTTACACATTATGTATTTTTGATAGTGGTAGTTACATGTATATCTATGATCAAAAGTTCACAAATCAGTAGGTATGTACATCTTGATGAACATTTGTGTATTGTTTCAGACTATATAGTCTACTATTATATAATAGAAGGGTGAAAATATTTGAGGAACAATTACTCCTTCTTACAAAATACACCACCCCAATCATGTTAATTATTTAGATTTTATATATGACACTTATACAATGACTTTGATGTCACATACAAAAAATGTTGTTTCTGTAAATCCCTTAAAAATATTTACAGAAACAAGTTTCTTAATCACTTAATAGGTACATCAACTGTTGCATTATTTTGATGCAACAACATTTGTTGTTGGTTGGTTCTATACTAAAATTAGAACAGAATTACTTAGGTATAAGTAAAGGCAACTAAGATTAAAAATAAAAATTCATCCAGACATCAAACTAGACCTACAATGATGCAACAAGAACTGGGGGGGGGGGGGGGGAGCGCTATTGTAGTGATAATATAAGTCCATGGGTTCTGGAAAAAGGATATTATATAAAAAGGATTTTAATTATCACATAAATTATTTAGAACTCCTTCACATTTTTTACCTTTAAAAATATTATTATGTTAAACATGAGCATTTACACATTTTGTGTGAGATTGATAATAGATTGCTGTATCTTATATAAACCGAATGGGAGGAATTCAGTTTCAACAATTAAATAATATAGCCAGAAATATGGAGCAATGGTGTTAAAATAAATAGATTTGTCTATTTGGTTCATATATGGATTCAAAAGACAACAAAGAGACCAATTAACAATCTCATAAAGCCCTAACATAGAGTGGGAACAGAATATCTCTACATTTTAGTAGGTAAGTGTATTATGTTACAGTTTGGTCAAACTGATTGATCTTTTCCCTTCTACAAGTAATGCAAAAATGTGATGCCTGTGTTTCCTGGAAACCAGATTCAAAATACATTTAATTAGATGTTTTTTACTGTCCTTGGACATGATAATTTATTTCTTTTATGTGTTCTTTCCTCCATTTAGCCCAATATTGGGGAGGCTACAAAAATCAAGAATGAAAAGGTGATGTCATATTGACCTTTACAAGCTTGATACCCACTATTGAAAACAATGTTAGTTTTTTCAAGCTGTTAGTCTTTATAGCTACTCAATAAAAAACTATTGCATTCCCCTTTTAAAGAGTGTCATCTTACACACCTCCTTCTTAAACTAATTTCCAGAATATTGACATGCTGTTCTTCCATCAGTCATAGAGGTTACATTAGGTTACCTTCCAAATAATGCCTCAATTCAATGTTACTTATAGGATCTCACTCATTCACACAGTCTATATCAATTAATAAATTAATAGACTCATAAATTGGTGGTAATGATCACATCCAGAGATTATGTTAAGGTTTCTATAAAAATCAAATTGTCTAAAAAGTTAGTGAATTTGTTTGCATTTAGATTTATCATTTATAAAAATACCCAATATTATAGGTAATGATACCGGTGTAAACATCTCTATCCTATAAACTATAAAAACATCTGGTTCTGGTTGCAGCGGACCAAACCTCTTTTTTACCTTTATTTGAAAAACCTGAAATCTGTCCAGCCACTACTTTATTTTATTACATTAAATATACTCAAGGGTATTAGGGAAGATAATACTCATTAAATACTTTCATTGAATAATCCACACAAGCCAATTTCTTCATCTACCATTAGTAGATGGATAATAATAGTAATAAAAAAGAAATATATATATATATATATATATATATTTCTTTTATATATATATATATATATATATATATATATATATATATATATATATATATATATATATAACTTTCTCTATGTGTGGCATAGATTTTAGCGTTTTTTCAGGGCATAGTACAATACATGCATCCACGTCGACTGCTAAAGCTAGGAGAGTATCATTAGATGTAATTATTCAAACAGCTGGACAAACAGTTCTTCAACCTTTGCAAGATTTTATAATATACCTATTTCCAACAATTCATCTGAATTTGCTCATGCTGTGCTCAATGCTGAACAAAATATTTGCTTATAAATGCCTTAATATGTTTAAAATAATTATATATAAAAAAATAGACATATACATATATAATATAAAATGTATAAGTATGTCAAAAAAGACTGATTATCTCATATTACCATTATATTAAGAGCCTAAAAGTACCTAAGAGATTTTGGTTCCTGAAATATATTTGTTTGATATTGTAAATCTTAATTTTGCTTTAAGTTGACTCTTAACATCTGCATTGTAAATTATATATCTTCGAACGAAGCTTGCAGTATAATAGATGATCAAACGAACTTACCTGTGATGTTCGATCATTATTATACGTAGCTTCGTTCGAAGATATAGGGAGCCCTCCCTACCCTACCCAGCAAAACTTAAGATTTATCTATAGCTCTGAAAGAATGACATATGACATAACTGACAGATACTCGCAGGGTTTGGTGCGTTCTGTTTTTTGCTTTTTAGGGATTCTAAAAGATGCGTTTGGTTGTCGAGTACACACGGGAAGCTGCATTGTAAATTATATATCTTCGAACGAAGCTACGTATAATAATGATCGAACATCACAGGTAAGTTCGTTTGATCATCTATTATATTTTATTTTATGAGTTAGACATTTGTATCTATCAAATTACCTTCAGAAAATACAAAAATGACCATAATTAGTTGCATAAATTTAAACGAAATAATTTTTACGAATATTTTCGGTTTTTGGTTCAATATCGGTTGAGGTACTTATGAAATGGAAAAAACATGCAACATTCGAATTGTCAAATCATTATCTTTAATTAAAAAACGCACTTTAGTCCATTGAGTAGTTTTGTAGTTTTATAAATGCCGTGAAACTCTGTAATTGGTTTAAATGATAATTGTCATCATTTCGCTATCACTGTGCAGCGTGTGTAGACCTCACTTTTACAGGCAAGTAACTTTCACGCAGCTGCATTGGGCTGTTCATTGAGAGTGGGGTGGGCCTTCTTAACTCATGTAACTTTATAAATAAACTGTTGAGTTTCCTAAAATAAATAAATTACAATCAAAATATCATATTCTTTCCACATTATAATACTAGTAGGTATATATATGGCTGTTTTTTTAAATTTATCAAAAGTTTAGTTACAATCTGGCGTGATTTATTGCAAATTTCTAGTTACATAATAATAGCAATATTATAATAAGCTACCCTAAATAGTCCAAAAATACACCAAATCATAATATCAAAGACGTGTGAACTGTGAGTTGTATAATCCAGTTTTGATGTAGTTAAACTTTATCTGTTAAGCAACGAACTTATTGAAGCAATACGTAGCCGGAATACACAATGCGTAAGACAAACTTTTCCTCGGGATTCTAAGACATGCGGGCTTGATGAAATCTCCCTGCGTATCTAGAACTATTTTATAAGATTTAATAGGCTAAATATTAATAGCCATGAAAATTTCCACAGGACAAAAACGAAAAAAAAGAACGATTAAGTAAGTTTATACGACTTGCAAAAGCTACCTAGCATGTGGGTGGGTACATCGACAAAGGCAATTTTACTTTATAAATAGGCATTGGAAACGTATAAAATTCTAGTGCCAACAGTCGTATACCAACTTTCCGCACGTTTTATGACTTAAACCACTTAATTTCACAGCTCAATTTAAAGTTTTCATACCTGTTTGTTGTTTTATAGCAGTTTGAACAATGTTCAGCCTCTTTAAACTGGTTACGGATACTGTAGGAATCCTTTTTTTTTTGCTGTGGTGATGTCAAAGTCAGATCGTAAAATCGGCCATTTCATAAAGTGGCCAGGCATTATAAAAAATATTGAAACGCTAAGAATAATTGCAGACCGCCTCGTTGCGCACCTAGCCCGGGCGGGGCTGAACCTTGCGGACGGCCAGTTTGGGTTTCGCAAGGAGCGCTCCACGGTGGACGTCATCTTGCACGTGCGAGCCCTCACGACGGGGGATGCGGAGTCCCAGGTCCTCGGAGTCCTCGGACAGGTACATTATCTATTCTGGTCACTAGAAAGAGTGAAAACGTCGAGAAATGTCGTTCCACTGGGATCGGTACTAGGACCGCCCTTGTGGAATATCCGGTACGACTACGTGCTGCGCAGCGACTTCTCTGACGGGGTTTGTTACGCAGACGACACGCTGGTCCTGGCGTAGGGAGAGACGTACCGGGTGGCGGTCGCATATAGCGACACGCGGGGTTGCGACAGTCATTGAGAGAATCCAGCAGTTGGGACTCGAGGTGGCGCTGCACAAGTCTGATGCCATGTGTTTTCACGGCCCTCGGAGCGCGCCACCACGGCGTTCCGGCGGAGTGGCAGGCGGCCGCTTCCTTCTGCGAAGCAGTAATGCTAGCAAAGGAAGTGGCCACACGTGCAAGCGCGAGGGAGTGGCCCTCACGCCTCAGCCGCCGGGATTCCGATCCTGATTTCCAGCCACCATAGGCACGGGCTTGCGGACGGCGAGCAATGTGAAACTCGCCGTCCGACCACCCGGTAACCGTCTGGAGCGAGCCCAAATCATCAACGGCGCGTACTGTTCCACGCGTGCCTCAAGGAGATGTCAGCAAACCGTAAGGGCCCAACAGGAGGTATTTTTCTGAAAGGAAAACTCGGCCCTGGTGAGAAAGGCAACGAAGGAACAGGAGTGGGTTTTTAGTCAGTAAAAGTCTGACACACCGTCTCGCTCCGCCCAAAAAAGTGAGATATCATTGGGTGAGTTTCCCACCTGAAAAAAATAATATTAGATATAAAATTACTAAATAAGTTTGACGAAATACACAACCAATAATGTAGCTATTTCAAGAGATGGCCAAATATTGTGAATCCAAATGTGTTCCCAGCTCGTGGAGCTGAAAGCGCGTCGTTTGACGATATGACCAAACATTGTATGTTTCACCATAATTATCATTGAATAATTACACAGTTTCCTGCTAGTATCTGAATCTTATTTCTGAAAACGTTAGATCATTCCTCTTTCTTTGTCCAGGCGATCTTCCTTTGGAATGCGCTCCCTCTGAACATCAGGATGGCAACCAGTCGGTTGTCCTTTAAAATGAAAGCACGAGAACACTTTCGCAAGAAGTTGGTGGATTCATCACACTCTTGATTTGTTGCATTTATTTATTTTTTCTCAATATTATTCTTTATTTGTATGTATGTATCTAAGTATATATTTATTATTGTTATTGTTTCCTCTCTGACAGTCTTTTATTAAGTTGCACCTGCCATGTTATGTCTCTGCACCAGCCTAAGGTCGACTGGTAGAAAATGCCTAAGGCATTAAGTCCGCCTTTGTACAATGTTTAGTGCATAAAGTTTTAAATAAATAAATAAATAAATCATATGGCCAAATATTGGGCACGCAAATACTCGCTCGCTCATTGTCTTTCTATTGTGTCTCTAATTACGGTACTCAAGAGGTATATTCGTGTAATTTTAAGTTTCGGAAGAGCGAAGTGCCCTAACACAAGCAATTTTGTCTAAAAGGGCAATTCAGCTACTAGATGTAGTACAAATTTTGAGAAATGAAAATAAATTATTTCTGTTTGTATTATTTGTATATTTTTTATTTATTTTATAAAATAATTTTATTTAAATCTATAATGTTACTATGGGTTAATTAATGTCTGAAGTAAACGATAAATAATAAATAAAACAAGGGATTTCCTTAAGTTTAGAAAAAGGCACACAATTAGACCCCTGGGGTCTGTCTCAGCATGCGAC
This sequence comes from Mythimna pallens, assembly GCA_961205895.1. Taxonomy (NCBI): domain Eukaryota; kingdom Metazoa; phylum Arthropoda; class Insecta; order Lepidoptera; family Noctuidae; genus Mythimna; species Mythimna pallens. The sequence continues at coordinate 20,897,762 of OY540828.1, read as the reverse complement.
AACCTGACAACGCGCTATAAACTGTCAAGGTCCAATTAATAGTATACAATACACTAGTATAGTATACAATACTTCTTCAACTTACACTTTATATTTTTGTTATTAAATGAGCAGCTGATGTCTACAGGTATCTGGTATATTAGATTGGGTATTGAGTAAGAAGCTGTACGCCTGCTATAAAAGTTATTTATGCGTAGCACTTGAAGTAGCTTAGATTTAGCCTGCTGTGTGTTCATGTCATATTTTAGTGGTATTTGAATATCACTTTAATCATCTCGGCTGGGCAGCGTTCAGGAAGCTGCGCGGTGTCTTCTCATCCAATATACCACAGTGTCTCAAGACGAAAGTCACCAGACCAGTGCGTGTTACCAGTGATGACATATGGTTCCGAAACGTGGTCGATCACAATGGGCCTCATCAGAAGGCTCAAAGTCACCCAAAGGGCAATGGAAAGGGCTATGCTCGGAGTTTCCTTGCGTGATCGAATCGGAAATGAAGATATCCGCAGGAGAACCAAGGTTGCCGACATAGCACAAAGAATCGCCAAACTTAAGTGGCAATGGGCAGGGCACATTGCTTGCAGAACGGATGGCCGCTGGGGCCGAAAGGTTCTGGAGTGGCGACCGCGTACTGGAAGACGGAGTGTTGGAAGGCCCCCTACAAGGTGGACCGATGACCTGGTGAAGGTTACGAGAATCCGATGGATGCGAGACGCACAAGACCGTTCGTTGTGGCGACATTTGGGGGAAGCCTAAGTCCAGCAGTGGACGTCTATCGGCTGAAATGATGATGATGATGGATATCAAAATGTTCATTGAGGAATACGTAAATTATACGTCATTAATAATCAAGCACGCGCTGAGTATCTCAGCGCGTGCTTGAATTAATAATACTTTGCAGCGTTTAATTCATTTAACCCCAAGCGAACACCGCATCGAATTGAGTTTCATACGAGTTTCAGTATAGAATAATAATAAATGATCGCTATGTTTATACTGTGGCGCCATTTCACGATATGTTTTTTGATTCGATTTGATTTAATTTAATTTAATTTAACTTGATTTGACTTTATTTAATTTTACTTAATTTAATCTATTGATTTTTTTCTATTTGCAATTGATTATTAATAATTCCGTTCTGTATTTTATTAATTTTTATTGCCTTGTATTTATTTTGTATCTGTACCTTTTTATTGATGACTGTATAATGTAGAACAATTAATTTAAAATATAATTATTATTAATTTACCAAACTCTGTAAGTGCTGTGCACACCTTTAATTGAAGAATTCGCTGGGTTAATTGTATATTAATAAGACTTTTTTTTGTAAATGTATCGGGGAACTATTCGTTGGAGTGACGTAATAAATAAATAAGTAAATAAATATGTCTGACCACTTTATAAATTGTTGAATTCAACAATCTAGCTACGACAGTAAGAACTAGTAAGAAAACAATGCTTGCTTGGAATTTAACAACCCACATCGCAATTTAAAATATTCTTTTAGGAAATAAAAGTTGAATGTTGCTTTTGTTGAGAATTTTTTGTGTAAAGTTTCATTTCGGACGGAACTACTACTAAACTTAGGTATATACTTACCTTTTTCTACTGGTAAGTAGCATTAATAATTCCAAAGTTAATACTAATGACAATGCCATGCCTCACGGTGTACCGTACCAACCCGAAGTTCTGCAACTATTTGATGACGTTATTAAAAAATATCGATAGAGTTTCAACTCGTTTCTTCGTGTCTTTTGTCACTTCTTTTTACGTTGATGGTAATGCGTCTCCGTGTTGTTTTGTTTCAGTTTTCAACATTTGTATTTGCAATTTATAATTAAGATAATGAAAATGTTACGCATGTCGCGAGATATATAGAACGGTATGGTTGAATGGTATGTAGGGACAATGTGACATGTGGCAGACAGCACTTGTTTGGGTAATTATTATTTTTATAGAAAGTTTTACAGTTAATAATTATAGGTATTATAGGCAGTTTTAAGGTTCGGGGTGTGAATTCAATATTCTTCAGTATTTAGATTAAAAAAACCGAGCTAGTGAGAGTTGGACTCGCGCACTGTTCCTTACAAACTTATCTATGAAAACAGCTCAATTCCCGAATTGAGTTATGAAGATTTTTCCAAATTGCAAAAAAGTTTTTTTTTTGTGACGTAACTACAAATTTACAGTTTTTTGATTTTTTCCTATACCTGTGCTATGTGACCTTGCTTCATGCCAAATTTCAAGATTTTAAGTCAACGGGAAGCATCCTATATTTTTCGATTTCCTTGAGAGTGTGACCGCAGACTTGAGTTTAAAGTTTAAATTTCAACTCGATACCTGCTCGGGTTCCCGAGGTAAAGGTCTTGGCAGATAGACAGAAAGATAGACAGACGGACGGACAACTAAGGGCGGAATTCACCACTAAAACTAGTTTTATTGATGAATTCCGCCCATAATGGTCCTATAAGGGTTTCGTTCTTTCCTTTTGAGGTTCGGAACCCTAAAAACACTCTAATAACATCAAAACCAATCCCGAGTAACGACATTTGATAGGCGGTCGAATCGTTTTGAACCAATTACCCAGAATCGATTTAATAAGGTCAACAGCAAATTGATATTCAAATGAAATAACATTTAAATATCAATTTTGTACTTATTTTTTTTTTTTTGCTTAAAATATCTATCGTTCTTACCATTATAAACAGTAATTTACTTTTTGAAGTTTTGATTAAACGCTGTAAAATATGAGCTGCTAATTAAAATTCAGTCGAAATAACACATAGTAAACAGCATTTATGATAGGCGGTATCAAAAAGAAATTATGCAAAAACTAAATTGAATATTTAGCTGTCTACTACTATAAGTAATAAAAAAATTACATACCTGGATAAAATCAGGTCGTGCTTTATCAGCTTTCAGATTTAGTTTACTAAAACAAAATAAATTATTGTAATATACGAGTATTTGGGCTTTGTTAACGAGTTAAAATACGATAAATATGCAAAATACTAGAAACAGGAGTTGTAATGCTGAATCATATTTAGAGACGATTGGCGACGCGGTGACGATATGATATTTTTCAGTAGCGGTTTTCCTCTACTATAATATACATGTATGCAAGCATGAATGTACTTAAGCCTTCCTCATGAATCACTCTGTATATAGGTGACAATTGCGCAAAAATCTTGATAGTAGTTTTTTTTTATAGATGTAAACCAGTGCTTGACTGCGATCCCACCTGATGGTAAGCAGTGATGCAATCATTCAAGGTGAGGCGCACTAGTTTATTAAGAGCCCTCTAGCCTTGAAGACACCTAAATTTTAATCGGACGGAAAGACCGCAGCAGGCAAATTGTTCCAGTCCTTCGTTACGTGGTATAAACGACGAAGCGAAACGCTTAGTCCGGACCGTTGAAGTTGCAAAAACGTAAGGGTGTATACCCACCGTACGTCGGGTTGTCTGATGGTAGAAAGGAGATAGCGGAATCAAGTCATGCAATTACCGCGCACACTCTCCAAAGTCCAACCTGTAAAGTACCGAAAGTACCCTGCGTCTGTGCTCGAGGCTTTGTAGATTGGACTTAACCAAATCTGGATCCCCAATTAGCCTATTCGCACGCCTTTCCACTGAGTTTTTTAGTTTATCGTGAATAAACAGATAGGCATGACAAGGGACTTAGTTTTATATTATGTAAATGTAAGGAAGACGTTCTTAGTCAGTAGGTTTTTTTTTGTTTTGCCCTTAGGTACTGTTCCACTGCTCAGCAAAGGCCTCTCCCAAGTGCTTCCAGAGTGTCTTCTGCCAAGACTGGCTTCGGACGTTTACCACAAAACGTCCGAAGCTAATGTAATTAATGTATTAATTTATATCACCTGATGTGAAATAAAATATTTTCAATTTCAGTCTGTATGTTGTCACGAGATACTATGGTATCTTACACTGCACTTGGTCAGTTTTTTACAAATAATTTGACAATACAGCTTGAAGTTAATAATAATAGTAATAAAAAGTTTATTGACATAAAAGTTACACATAAATATTAAAACCCTGGTCCATAAACTAGTGTTAACTTTATCATAGGTAGAGACCAGTGTCTTCGCCAGTTTTCGTAAACACAGTATTTTGTCAGAAATACTTTTCAAATTGAAAACTACTTCTTTACTTGAATCTCGAGTCTGGACAAAAGATAATTATCGATCGAAATATGAAGAAGAAAAGCGTGAAATTCATTGAGGATGAACTTTTAAATAGTAATAATAGGGTTGTCTGGGAATGTATCGAAAAAACTATTAAATTTTATTCGGATTCTTCAGTAATGTTTCACTAAGTGGTGAAGTTAGGTTTTCTTTTCTTTCTGAGACAGTGTTAACGTAAATCTGTCTAAGAATTATTTCAGATTGAATATGTAAAAGTAGCAGAAATATCTTTAATCCAGTAGATATATGAGAGGTACATTGAAGTAAAGTGAAACCACATAAAATATATTCCATAAATTTCACAACACCATCTAGTAAACTAAGCATTGCTTCTGCCATGAGTACTAGACAACTGATAAACATACTTATATATTTATAAATACATAAATATTATAGATAAATTACACCCAGACACAGAGCAAATGATAGCGCTCATCACACAAACATTTTGTCTTGCGTGGAAATCGCACCGACGACCTCCGGCATAGAAGTCAGGCCACTTACTACTAGACCAGCGAAAAAAAGAGTCAGTTAGAATAGTATGTATTTGCAAGGATACGAGTACAATTAGTTAATAATTCAAATGTCAAAATGCGGATTCTGTCATACCAGGCAGCTGGAATGCAATTTTTTTTTAACGTTGTCTTACTCTAGGGATTACTCCTGACGGCACTTGGCACAGTGGTTGAGCGATTGGCTACGCGTCGCGGTTTCAATTCGCGCATGGAACAAATATTTGTATGGTCTACAGATAGATTTTCCTGGTCTGGTTTTCTTGTATATGTAAGTTTAAATGTATAGATTCACATCCACGAGACAGGAGTTATACTTAGTATGAGGAAACCTTAACAAAAACTAAAGCAAACGGAATAGATTTTATTCGATTACTACCTGACAAATAGAACAATAAACTTCGCCCACAATTGGCGACATAAATAGTTCCTCTGGTCCATTGTTTCCGTTGTATAAATAATTAATTGCCCATTTTAGAAATCACTCAGTCGTATGTTTGCAGAGGTCGTTTATTCAGTTAACTCAGTAGTGATTCACTGTTATTAAAAAGTCAATTAATAAAATCGTCAATAAGGATAGGTAAGGTTAGGTTAGGTTTTTTTTTGTAGGTGTGAAAATCATCCCATGACATCCCTCGCTGTTGGGCGGAACAAGAGGTCGTGTCAGACTTTTACTGACTAAAAACCCACTCCTGTTTTTTCTTTGGCTTCGTCCCAGGGTCGAGTTTTGCTTTCAGAAACAAACCCAGTAGGTTCGACCCTGGTGGGCCCCTACGATTTGCTGACATCTCCTTGAGGCCTGCCGGACGGTGAGCTACCCATTGTTCGCCGTCCGCAAGCCTACACCTACGATGGCCAGAAATCGAGATCGGAATCCCGATGGTTGGAGCATGAGGGTCGCTACCTCGCGCGTGCACGTGTGCCCTCCTCTTTTGCTAGCATTACTGCTTCGCAAAAGGGGGCGACCGCCTGCCACTCCTCCTCGCTTCGAACCATTGCTTGTACCTTGAAGCGAGAGATCGTTGCCGCCTATCTCCCTCACGAGGACACGCCGGTGCTTGGCCCAAGCGGGGCATACCTCTACCTTGTGCTGCACCGTGTCCTTCAGGCGGTCCACACAGTGATGGCACCCGGGCGTTACCTCCGCATGAATCCAGTGCAGGAATGGAACAATTATGGCGGTAAGTCCCCTCTTTGAGACGTGGTCTTTGTGGCGCGAAACAAGGACCCTGGGACAAAGGCAACGAAGGAACAGGAGTGGGTTTTTAGTCAATAAAAGTCTGACACCGCCGACACCCGCTCCGCCCAAGAGCACGATTTTTCATAAGATGATTTTCCCACCTAAAAAAAAAAAACCTAACCAAAATGGGACCCGTGATCTTTACTGGATATTGGGTAAGTCAGTCGGATGATAATACTTGGGGCATACTGAACGTTTCTATTTTCTGAAAAATAAGGCTAGATATAAGACTTACGATACGTTTATTGTTTTTCAAAGTATCATCATCCTAATCATATTTCAGCCGAAAGGCGTCCACTGTTGGACATAGGCCTCCCCCAAGCGTCGCCACAACGACCGATCCTATGCTTCTCGCACTCACCGCACAAAGTAAAAAAAGCAAAGTATATTCCCCTGCAATTAATACATTTTTGCATACTCTGTAACCACTGTACAAAGGTCTTCTTTAGGGACATTTTCAATGGCTTTATGGAACGCATTCAACTCTCTTATTGCCTTAAGCCACAACGAAAATCATTGAATGAAAATGTTCACGAGTTAAATTTATTTTAATTGCGACACACAATCTTCGAAAGAACAACAAAAAAATAAATGACAGCTTCGCAAATTAAAAAGTAACATGCTCGCAAAGAGTTCTATTTTCGAATTCTTTAGTTGTTTTTTAATTATTTTATTGTAAGTGGCCAGATCCAGAAACTTTCAGTATGCCCCACGTACAGCCACGGGTATATGTATAAATTGTCACATTTTCTAGCAATATTAACTTCTCATTTCATCATCATCATCATTTCAGTCGAAATAAGTTCACTGTTAGACAGGCTTCCCCCAAGTATCATCATAACGATCGGTCCTATACGTCTTGCATCCATCGGATTCCCGCGGCTCGCTCTAGGTTATGTATCCACCTTGTGGGAGGCCTTCCAACACTGCATCTTCCGGTACGTGGTTGACACTCCAGAACCTTTTAGCCCAATCGACCATCCGTTCTGCGAGCAATGTGCCCTGCCCACTATCACTTAAGTTTAGCAATTCTTTGGGTTATGTTAGCAACCATGGTTTTTCAGCCGTTATCTTAATTCTTGATTCCATCACTCAAGGAAACTCTGAGCTTAGTCTTTAAGCTTAGCCTTTCCATTGCACTTTGGGTGATTTTTAAGTCTTTTGCTGAGGCCTATGGATAAGGACCACGTTTCGGAGCCAAACTTAGTTTCTGTCATTCAAGAAATATGTATACTATAGTATAATTGGTTCTGAATTACCTATCTAATAGTTAGGTAATTCAAACCATTTGTCAACGTAAAAGTGGAAGTTAAGATAAGTAAAAAATATGACAATGTATCTTTTTTAACTGTTTTTCTTTCTTTCTTTTATTGCTTGTTACTGTACCATCATATTACCAGCAAAACGTTGCACCCTATTAACGAAGATCCTTCGTGATCGTATCAGTATAAACAGACCATGCATATACTTATATAGGCATGATTATTAGGTTATCCAGGTGGCTACATATTCACCATCATTATTATTACTAGTGAAACAGAGTAAAAAAAAAACTTTTTTTAATCTCATGTATTGATAATCGATGACCCTTTGAAAACGCTTCCTTCATATAAAAAATCACAAGTTTGGCGCTTTATTTTCAGGTGGCGCACGATGAAGGTATTTAAAAAAAAACAAAAATGTTTACTCCTAAGTTGTACCCGCCAGCTGCAATAATTTCTTAACTTAATTATTTTTTGTCTTAACTAATTACGTAATAATAATACCCCCGGGCGCCCGAGGGGGGGGGGGGGGGTTATATTATTACGTAATTGTGCGTTTTTACTTAAATCACCAAAACAAAAAAATTATAAAAAAAACTTTTTCTGGAATTTCTAGAAAAACAAAGATATAAAAACCAAAATCTTAGGCAATAAAATCGTACATACGTGTGTTCAAAACGACAACTAACCGTTTTTCAAGGTCATTCAAATTGTACAGACGTATGTACAATCGGCCTTCGAGGTGAGATATTATTTGTACCTTTTAAAAGAATTACTCGGTGAGTAAACCTATAGTAAAATCTACTGAATTAGTGCAGAGAATAGTCATACATTAAGTTTTTTTTTTAAATCAATAATTCACTGAAATATTTATGGTGCATTGTGTTTAGCGACCTACTACAACTTAGGAGCAATAACGTTAGCTATTACTGAAGAACATAATTATATCAATTATATCAGAACCAGATTCTGAGTACATCGGTCATCTTTTAAATGATTCGGAGAATGCAGAATACAATTGAGTTTTTTTAAAGAAATTCGAATTTCTGCTGTGAACACGGAACACAAAAATAGAGTTGATCTTTTATTGGAAAGACACCTGAAACTAGCTTTGCAACGATTTTCATGTTTATAACATGCAAATGAATGAAACCACTTATTTTCTATTCTTGATAGTTCTACGATCGGCACTAATAGTTTTTCTAGCAGCATCCGGAAAAAACTCAAGAAGTATTTCGGTTTCAAAGTAGAGGCGTTCGAACCTATTAGCACAGAATTGCCATATCTAAATATCGATTAGCTAAGCACTGGTCAAAAATACTTGTACCAGGATGTGCTCTGTAGTTCCTGCTGGTGCGATCTCACCAAACTTAGCTAATAAAGATCCAGGAAAACTGACACATTTTTGATGTTTGGCGTAGCTATTAATTGTTATAATAAGTTTAAGTATTAATATTCTGAAACAAGTTGTAATATTGTCTGAAACACAATTTAATTTGACAGCTAAAATTTGTGGTTTTTTCTGTGAATTCATATCAGTCTATTGCGCCGCCTGAAGATATCGATTTTCAAAGCTGAAACATTTTAAGACCATTGATCATACATTGTTAATCCAAGAGATATTAAATTTTTAAAATATTTTATTATGCATAAAAATCAATCGTACGATGCCCAAAAGAAGGAATGGGCCGTAATCCACCACACAGTACCACTGCGGTGATGGAATTCACAAGTCTCTAGAAAAAAATTATCCAGCCTTTGCTTCCCGACAGAGCTTAAAGGCAAACAAACAACCTTCTACCCAGCACGCACAACTACCTGAACCTTCCATGACCTATACGAGGCCAATGACAGAGGTATCGAGGTGGCCACATATTCATCATCACTGTTGGACATAGGCCTCTCCCAAGTGACGCCACAAATTAAGGCCCTGTGCATTTCGCATCCATCGCATTCCCGTGACTCTCAGCAGGCCATCGGTCCACCTTTTAAGTGGCCTTCCATCGCCGCGTCCTTCGATGCGCGGTCGCCACTCCAGAACCATTCGGCCCATCGACATAGTTTTGCGAGCAATTTACCCTGCCTACTGCCACTTAAGTTTGGCGATTCTTTAGGCTATATCGGCGATCTTGGTTCCCCGGAGTATATCTTTATTCCTGATGCGATCATGTAAGGAAACTCCGAGCATAGCCCTTTCCATTGCCCTTTGGGTGACTTTAAGACTACTGATGAGGCCCGTTATCATGCATCATGCCCAGCGCAAGGTAACATGCACTGGTCATAGACTTTCATTTTAAGACACTGTGTTAAGTTGGCTACATATTGTTGCCAAAATTTGAATTAAGTCGATTTAATTCAAATTTTGTCTGAACAATATATACAAAAGAAGAAGAAGAATTTTCCCAGAATAACATCAACAAAGATCCAATTGTTGTAAATGGAACGACTCTAAATACAAAACTAAATTATTGTGATATTTTAAACATTTCTAATTAACACAGTTAAGATGTATACTTCAAAATACTGAATCATTAAAGTTGATTCCAGGAAAGACACTAAGTCTACAAGTAATAAAACTATTTACATCATTTTCAAAGAAGCGGTAATTGTTATCGTCTTATTGAATTTCTGTAACTATTACTTAAAATTTGAGGAAAATTAATATTTCTTTTTCTACTAACTACTGTTGAAAGTAAGGCTAAGAAGATCTACTGTCAATCTTCCAAGAATTTAAATTACTATGTTTTTTTCTGCTTCTGCTTCGTAGAAATTAAAGTTTTATCTGCTTATTTTTGATAACTACACTTAATATGTATATTCGTTGACATTTTACACGTACACTACACATATACACTACACACATACACTACACATATACACTACACACATACACTACACACAAAAACCTTTATTTTAAGTTAGCTTGTTTTTATCCTATTTTTACTTTTTATTATTCATTTTGTTGTTTCATTGTATACAACGACCTCTTCGATAAATATAAAAAATAAACCGAATTTCTACATGTCCACCCGATACAATGCTATTATAGATTAAAGTTATCTCAACTCAGGTCCCCAAGATACAGGTTCTACCTAGTTTGGGGACCACCATCTAAATATATGTATAATTAATAATTAGTTACAGACAATATTAATCATTATATAATAGTTTTAAGGTATTCTTTATTTACTGTAACAATGAACAATAAACATTATTCTTATTCTTATTCTTATTTTTAGGCCACCATCGCTATTTCAGGGGAAATGCGTCCCCTGTTGGACAAACGCGTCTCTCAAGTGTGACCACATCGACTGATTATATTATGCTTCTCGCAACGAGCGGACTTCCACGACCCTTATCAGATCACCCGGGTTCACCTTGTGGTGGGCTTCCATTTGCCTTTCGATCCACAGTCATCCGACTAGAATCTTAATTTTGTATTAGATTATAATGACCAACCGATGGACAAAGGTCTCCACGTCTCCACCGTACTGTACTGGTATCTTTTAGTTTGCTTTCTCCAGCCAATTCTTTCAGAACCTAGGAAACAGTAATTATTGAACCACCAGAGGTTTGGTAAAATAGATAAATAAGTATTTAAATAAATTTCATTACTAAACGCCATGGTGAATGCTAATATCACCTTACGGTTCACAACTCAAAAAGCAGATATTGGGTTGTACGAATACACCCGGATTTTTGACGAAGATTACTCAATGGACGTATGACAGTGATATCTTCCGTCGTCGTCGAGTTCGACGGCGATGGTTTTTATTTTTTATGTGGGAAAATCATCTAATGACAAATCTCGCACTTGGGTGGAGCGAGAAATAGTGTCAGACTTTTAATTACTAAAAACCTACTCCTGTTCCTTCGTTGCCTTCGTACCCCAGTAGGCTTCGACCCTGCTGGGCCCCAACGATTTGCTGACATCTCCCTGAGGCCCGCGTGGAACAATACGCGCCGTCAACGACTTGGGCTTGGTCAGGACGGTTACCGGACGATTGGATGGCGGGCTACCCATTGCTCGCCGTCCGCAAGCCCGCGCCTACGGTGGCCGAAAATTGGGATCGGAATCCCGGCGGCGGTTAGGGCGTAAGGACCGTTGCCGTTGCCTCAGGCGATCGGCCGCCTCCTTTGCTAGTACTACTGCTTCGCAGAAGGAGGCGACCGCCTGCCACTCCTCCTCGTTACTGACCATGGCCTGTACCAAGGCCCGGCGCGAGAGATCGCCGCCGCTGATTGCCCCCACGAGGACACGGCGTTGCTCTGCCCAAGCAGGACACACCTCCACCGTGTCCTCCGGGCGTTCCACACAGTGGCGACACCCGGGCGTCGGTTCCGCATGAATCCGGTGCAGGAACTTCCCGAACTTACCGTGTTCGGTGAGAACCTGCGTCTTGCGGAAGGTGAGGACGCCGTGAGGTCTTTCCAACCACGCCTCAAAGAAGGGACTTACCGCCATAATTGTGGCGTGCCCAGCACGGGGACGCGACAGTGGCTGTCGCCGTTTCTCCATGAGAACCGCCTGAGCTTTGTGCGCCATGCTGCGACTTGTCGCGGCAGCGGAGTTTCGCCCCGGTGTTGCATCTCCATGCGCAGATCGTGCATGTGTGCAAAGACTGTTGCCTCCAGATTCCATGGTGGCCGGCAGGCAAGGAGGCTCGCCGCTTCGCGGGAAATCGTCCGGTATCCTCGCACTATCCGTATGGCCATGACCCTGTGGCATGCGTTCAGCCGGGCCGCCGGCTGCTTCCGCAGCGCCGGCACCCACATTGGTGTGCCATAGAGGACCATGGACCGAACGATTCCCACGTAGAGCCTCTGGCAGTAGGCGTCTGGACCCCCCAGGCTGGGCAGGAGCCGCCCGAGGGCAGCCCCAGTCCGATTTAGTTTGGGAGCTAGACGTCCGAAGTGCTCCTCGAAATCGCATCGGCTGTCGAGAACGAGTCCCAGGTACTTCATCGTCGACCCGACGCCGATGTGGACTCCTCCTACACTACGGCGATGGTGATGTGACAATCTGATCATGTTCACGGGACAGATTTGGCTGGGGCTCAGCGAGGCACAGAGGAAGCTAACAAAAAAAAAAGTAAACGCCAGATGAGCAGATTATGATTTACGCACTAAGAATAGAAATACTTTTATTCGGGACAGAAACAGCACAATGGCACCACTACACTACACTACAACACACCATTCACTGATGTGTAATTTAAAAATCATTGTCGCTGTTAAAATATCGCTTCTTTTAGATTACAGTGATTTCCAGCCTTTTTTTGATCATTTTAGTTTTTTTTAGTAAATCCAAAGAAAAATCTAAAAGGAATTTTTATTCTATAAAATTAAAAGTAATAAGCATTGAACATGAAAATATATTTCTGATAGAAACTTACAATCAGTTTGCATCAATGTTACTTTCAACTAAAAAGTTTGGAATTTTTTAAATTCTACCACTTTCTTCTTGCGGGCCTTATTTTGGCACTTGCGTCCTATTTTAGCTCTTGCGAGTCCCATTTTGGCTTTTGCCACTCCTATTTTGGCTCTCGTGAGTCCTATTTTAGCTTTCGCCAATCCTATATTGGCGTTTCTTATTTTGGTTCATGTGAGACCTATTTTACCTCTTGCGAGTCCTATTTTGGCTCTTGCGAATCCTAATTTGACTCTAGCGGACCACAAGCTGAGAACCAGTAATTTATAACCTTCAGTTATTTATTTTCTGTTGTCTATTACTGGAATTTTATTTTTATTTGGCACAGTCAGAGGATTTCATGGTAAAATAAAACACATATTTGGGAATTCGGATTTTAATTGGTCGACAAATAACATTTCTTTGACATATATATATTGAACAATACTTATATTTAGAGTTGTCCTTAATTTATTTACAAAAATATTTTGAATTTCGTTAAACAGCATGTGGAGCATAATGCTGCTGATAATTGGAGTTTTTTGCACATTCTTCTCCATATAGATCTATTCTTTGCAATGTGCAATAGCATCATCTTTCTGACTAACTTCCTGACATTTCAAAAGTACCTATAAATGGTTTATTTGAAATAAAATGTTTTGAATCATAGCAGTCCTATGCTGCCCATGCCATTCTTTATAAATAATATTCACACTATCATATTTTTAGGCTTTTTTTTTCAGACCACAGTGTTTATCGTTTCTTCGACATTTTTATAAAATATACGTCAAAACTATTCAGTGGTAATTTGATGGATGCTCGCCAAGACCATATTCATTAGCATAACTAAACTTGACGCGTTTTATTCTGACAACAGCGGTCACTCACCTTCCAATATTTTTCACTTAGAGAATGTAAATATAAACAGTAAACGTCGTGATCCTATAGCTACCTCATTAATGATAAACGATTCTCATTTTAGCGTACCGACGCTGTTGGCGAAAGGTCAATGATCGCTATTGTTATGGTCAAACGTAGAAGCTATGGAGATATAGGAAAGCGGCTGTCATTTGAACTAAGTTCTATGCACAATGTCGACCAAAAATGTTTTCTTTATTAATGTTAGATACTTCCCACGTTTACGATGAAATATTGACTGTAAGTCAAAGATAATGTAAATAATAATAGTCTTTTGTAATTACAATTTTACGTGGACATGTGCATGGTTCATTTCATTTTAATATTATTCGTTTTTATTTACAAATCAACTACACTGCCGTTCAAAGAAACAGCATCGGAGTACAATGTACACGATAAAATAAAAATATCTTTGAAAAAGGCCAACTCCCTAAATAAATTACAAACGCGATACTAAAAATTGGTTCAGAACCTTTTTTTAAAGAACTTGGAATGATACTAAGTAAGTTAATCTATACATCAATACAATCAATTTTCTTTACATATAATTAAAATTGAAGTATCCCTTAATATAAATATAACATTTATGTACTAAATGCATACGAAAGTATCGAAACCTATACCAAAAATGTTTTTTTTTTAATTAAAAACCCTTGTAAAAAAAAAAAAAATTACAAAGTTTATCGCAGAAAAACGTCTAACAAGAGTTGTGTTTATACATTTATAAAAACCAGCCCCCCTAGCCAAGTTACAACAGTTTCGTTTCGATTCTCTTTTCGTTGATCGCCTCGAGTCGGCCACGCCCCCGATTCCTTTGTTCTGACGTCATCTCAACGCTCAGTCACGTGGTCAGAACAAAGGAATAGGAGGTGTGGCCTACTCGAGGCGATCAATGAAAAGAAAATCGAAACGAAACGGTTGTAATTTGGCTAGGGGGACTGACATTTTCATTTATATTATTCCTTACCTTAAAAGCAGTTTCTTTGAACACCAGTGTATTAAATAACTATTTGAGATCATGATAATAAATTATAGTGGCAATAGCAATGTTGTCTGTTAATTTTGCAATCGTAACAATGCTTATTGTATAACAATAAATCAATTATTTTTATATTTAATTTATTATAAAGAGTACAAAATATTTTCAACCATAGTTGGTACTTATGACCTCTTCACATTAGGTCAGGTCGCGGCAGAAAGCATAGTTAATAGATATTTATGACTTGTTTACACTGGGTCAGATCGCGGCAGCAAGTCAGGCCTTTTGCATTAATACTTTGAGCCGAAAATTGGTTTGAACGAGATCTAGTAAGTATTTTTTTTTAATACGTCATAAATCGTAAACCGCAATTTACCTTTCAAATTTGTTCGGAACCCTCAGTGCGCGAGCCCGACTCACACTTGCCCAGTTTTTTATTCTACTGTTATTGGTTGAAGCAAAATGGGGCGGAAATCAGACTTGACTGTGCAAGGGATTTTGTTTTAAAATCGATTAGGTTTGGACATTGCCGATAGTACGGGTACAGTCGCGATCCAATCGCACTGCACTTTCATCGAGCGAATAATACGAAACCAAAGTGAAACACTCCGCAAATCGTGTTGCAGTTACTCGTGGCAAATTCCTAAAAACTTCTTTCATTTGTTTTCACAGCCGTTGCTATTGCAAAACGGGACTGGGTTTCGTTACGTGGGCGTCTAGGCTGAGGCCATGCAGATAGATAGCAATGGGTAACAATGGATTGCTTCTTCATGTGAATTCCGCTCGCAATACGAATAGGCGAGCATTGGTCACAAAGACAAGGATCCGAAAGTTGACGATAAGAACAAACAACTATTGGCTTTCAAGTCCACGACCTGACATTCACATGTCGGGGTTCAAATTTAATGAAAATATTTAAAACGATCTTTATATACCAAAGTATGGAAATAACATTCAATAATCCATCTCTTACTATGTAAGTTTTTAAATATTATAATAATAATTTTATTCGTAGGTAATTATCAATAGATACTTATTATTATCATATAATAATAATTGAACATCAATAAAAAACGTCAATAGTGAGCTCGTGTTTTCTTTTACATAATAATAATCTAAAAATTATGATACATTTTATTACTGCCTATCTAAACAGATGATTTCAATGTGATGATATCGTTGAACTTATTTTATAATACTGACAAATTCGATGATTTAGTTATTAATAATGATTTACATTAAGATTAAACTGACAATTGAAATACAACATCTATATCTTCGTAAATGGTAAAATAAAAATCATTAAAAGTCTGACCAAGTGCTAACTTTGTTTTCTTGCGTCTACAAAATGCGCAGCGTATTTTATAAACACTATACGATTTTATAGTTTAACAAATATAATTTTGTGAACGCAACTAAGTGTGGGTTGATAAGCTGCTTTAATTCATGTTGCATTTAAATACTGCTCGCTATAGAACTAGTGAAATAATTTTCTGCATTTACCATTCCTTTGACTGAGTACGGACATCGCATACGTGTTCATTAGGAGAGCTTCACCATGTTACTATGTAATTAGTATTTCGGGCTGGTGTCTGCAACTTCATGAGTAATTCGTCAACTGGTCCCGTATACCTACGGCCCATTTAGGACGACTTGTAGAAAACCAAAGTAATATAGTATCGTAGGATGTAAACAGAATGTAAACATACTTTATTTTTGATTTCTGCAAGTCGTGCTAAATGACTGTAGGCATGAGGGACGAGATGATGAATTACTCAACTCCACGTTTGACGCCCCCACCAAATGTTGAAACTCTCCACATAATAGTAGAAGCGTCTAACACAAATTCACACAAAACGAAACTTTATACTATTATACTTAGATACACACTTAAAATAACATTTAAATACTGTCTATTAAACTACCTATCTATATATTTACACGTGCCACAAACAATGTACGCAACAAGTGTCAATATAAACTACACTATTTAAACACTATTATAAGTACATAAAAGACAGAATTATAAAATACAGATATCTAAAATGAAACTTTAATTATATAATAATAGTTAGAAATAAATATGTGTATTCCTCGCAGGTCTTTAGGTCTTCATACATTCTGGCAGTATTGCCTTCCATTCTTCCACATCTATATCAAAATCTGTGTTGCTGTCCACGTGGGCTGAGATGGTCCGAGGTTTGAAATGCGCTACTATACGAAACATAATAACTATCAGGAGTTAATGTTTCCTGCCACGACTGTTAGTAATAATAATAATAATGATATAATATTCCACAACTATCACACAACGCCGTCTAGTCTCAAGCTAAGCAGAGCTTGTGTTATGAGTACTAGACAACTGATAAACATACTATATTTCTAAATACATACATATTATACATAAATTACACCCAGACACAGAAAAAAATATGATCGTGCTCATCACACAAACATTTGTCCTGGGTGGGAATCGAACCCACGACCTCCGGCATAGCAGTCAGGGCCACTAACCACTAGACCAACAGGCCAGACAATATATATATAGTAGTTGTTTGGGACATACAAGTTATAGATATCTAAGGTTTTGTAGGACGGGATTATCTGTTGTTGTATGGACTTTAAAAGATACTTTGACTCCTGAGTTTGTTTTGGTGTTTCTTCTCACATTAACTAGGATACACTGGCCTCATCTAATTTAAAATGATGAAAAAATTGACATGTAAAAGTGTTTTTAAAACGTATTTGCAAAATAAATATCATTTATCTATAACTAGCTTCTGCCCGCGGCTTCACTCGTGTAAATGAACATTTCCCCATATAAACTTTGGAACCCTGCTTCATCCCCTTAGGGAGTGAATTTTAGAAAATCATTTCTTAGTGCTCTCCTATGTCATAAAAGGAAACATTGTGCAAAATTTCATGCTCTTAATCGCAGTAGTTTTGGCTGTGCGTAATATGTCAGTCAGTCAGTTTAATTTTTTATATATATAGATTTCTTTAAGTATTTTGAATATCAGGGTCATCTGGTCGCTACGGGACAGTTTACAAGGAAGAGCTACTTAATGATTTTTTTGATGCCGTTGTTATTTTGAAAACAAAATGATAGTAGGACATCCTTCATACTGTCATTATTCTTGCTTCCTTAGGTTGTTTGCAGATTGAGTTAGTGCACATTACATGTTTGACAGACTTGCTCTAAGAAAGATTTTAGATCTTATCTTAGAATTATGATCTTACGTGTTTAATCATTTCAAGTCTCGGCATGGCGGACAGAGTTCCGGCGGGATCTCATGGTGGAATGGCAACGGCGACTGTCGCAACCCAGTGCTGGGCACGCTACAATTATGGCGGTAAGTCCCCTCTTTGAGGAGTGGCTGGAGCGTCAACACGGCGTCCTCACCTTCCGCATGACGCAGGTCCTCACCGGACATGGCAAGTTCGGGAGGTTCCGAACGAAGGGACGAAGGGAACGAAGGTCCTCACGCCCTAGCCGCCGTAATTCAGACCCCGACTACCAGCCACGGTAGACGCGGGCTTGTGGACGTCGAGCACTGGGTAGCTCGCCGTCCGGCTGTTCGGTAATTAACCGGACCGAGCCCAGTCGTCAATAGCGCGTTGAGATCCTCGCGCTCCTCAAAGAGATGTCAGCAAACCGTAGGGGCCCAGCAAGGCCGATGCCCGCTAACTAGGACCGCGGAGAATTTCTGAAAGGGAAACCCGTAGTCCTAGGACGCAAAGGGTAATTGAAGGATACAGGTGTGGTTTTAGTCAGTAAAAGTCTGACACGCCCTCGCGCTCCACCCAGAGCGCGAGAAGTTTGGAATTCGACAGTAACGTGTAAGGAAAAAATCATTTATGGGTTTGCCCTCTAGCTGGATGGTACCAGTGTTACATAAATATAATAATAATAATAAAATATATTAAGTAGATTGATTTTGACAATTATTTATTTAAGGAAATAAGAAGCTCGGGAAGGTAGGGTATTGTTTTTTTTAAAGGTAGGTAATCATTAAATGACTTCACTGGCTCTAGGACGGAGTGGGAGAGCAAGTTAGACTTTTACTGACTAAAACCATACCTAGTTTGCCTTGCGTTCCAGGACCCTGGGTTTCTCTTCGGAAGCTTCTCGAAGGTAGCCTTCGATCCTGATGAGCTCCCGTGGTATTGGTGACATCTCATTGAAACGAGCGTGGAAGAATACGCGATGTCGACAACTTGGGCTCCGCTCGAATGATTACCAGACAGTGGGACGGTCAGATACTCATTGTTCGTCGTCCATAAACCCACACTTACGTTGACGGGAAGGCAGGGAATAAGGTCGACGATACACAAGCAAACTCAGTGGATACCTTATTATTCCAGCATTCAGTATAATATCTAGGATATCTTAAAGTTGTGTTCAAGATAGGTCGTGTAACATCGGTAAAGTTAGCTTCCAAGAAAGTTTTGGATCATTATAATCACATCACAGTAATATTATACAGGCAAAAGTGTGTGAGTGAGACTGTACATTTGTTCCTTCTTGACATTCGAATAACTGAATGGATTTGAATGTTTGGCACAAAGGTTGACCATTTTCTGGAATAGTATATTCATCATCATCATCAGCCTTTTAATGTTCCCGCAGCTGGGACGAAGAGAGGAGGCCTGACCTCTTTAGGAGAAGGAATGGACCGTAATCCACCACGCGGGCCCAGTGCGGGTTAGTGAATGTCAAATGTCTTCGAATTTTTGGTTCTAGGACATGTCGGTTTCCTCACGATGTTTTCCTTCACCGTTTTAAGAGCAGCGGTGATGAAATAAACTACATAAAGTAATGCGCCTGGCTGGGTTTGAGCCCGCGACCTACAACTCGTAAGTCACGGCCGTTACCACTCGGCCACTACTGCTCTCTAATAGAGTAATAGTATATTAGATACTTTTTATCCTGGGAGCATGTTCACTAACTTATGCCTGCGGCTTTGCCTGTGTGAATTGTGGAAAATCATCCCAAAAGAAAATATTTCTATGATTAAATGTATGCTTCATGCGATTTTAGAATATGTTCTACCTGTATGAAAAATTTCATCAAAGTATATTTAGGTGTTTGAGCGTAAAGAAGTAACAGAGACACATAATATACAACATTAGTTTTAGTATATGCGAAACTCGAAACACGAGTCTAGTATTTTTATGTAAAAAAACTATGTACAAAATTTCATAGCTGTATCATGAAAAATCACAAAGTTATAAGCTTGTTACGTGTGTGACGTCATCACAGGGCCAACCGGGTGACTGACGGGTGGTTTTGGTCCTACAGGGGTGGTTTTGATCCTGCAGGTGTTGTTTTGATCCTGCACCAAGTTGTGCGCTGGCTCCTAATGCCCGCCATGACCTGCCGTGACCTATGTTGTACTTAGTGTCGGTGGTGTCCAACTTATGACCTTTTTTAAGTATTATTGGGAAAAAATATAACATATAAAATAATTGGAATCGAATAACTGAATGTTATTGATTCAGAACAAACTATATTCAGGTTTCGCATAAACTAAAAAATAAAGTTGTATACATATTTTCGCTTTTATATTATTAGTGTGATAAAAGGAAGTATTGTATCACAAAGTAATCCTAATCCATAAATCAATAATCTTATAAGGAAAATGTAACATCCCCCTTTCACTCAGCTTATCCCATCACTAAATCTGTTCTGCAATGAGTAGTTTGACCTTTTTCCGGTAACAAGCAAAACCATTTCAATTCACAAACCCCATTGTACCAGGTATGTTGTTGAAAATATCATTTTTCTGGAGGTCATCCCATTATGGAATCAACATTGTTAAGAAGTGAAGGAAAACCACATGCGAAAACCTGTACAAAGGAACATGCTGATCAATACATCTCTGCTCTATTCTTTTCTTAGATAAAAGTATTTTTGACGTTATTTTGTGACCTTTTAAATATAAACTCGAATATGGCAGACCTTGTAGTCATCATCATCATCATCAACATTTCAGCCGAAAGACGTCCACTGTTAGACATAGGCCTCCCCCAAGTGTCATCACAATGAACGGTTCCGTGGGTCTCGAATTTATCGGATTCCCGCAACCCTAACCAGGTCATCGGTCCACCTTGTAGGCCTTCCAACCTGACGTCTTCCGGTACGCGGTCGCCACTCCAGAAGCTTTCGGCCTCAACATCCATCTGTTCTGCGAGCAATGTGCCCTTGTGTGTTTGACGATTCTTCTTGCTATGTCGGCAACCTTGGTTTTCTTTCAGATATCTTTATTCCTGACACGATCACGCAAGGAAACTCCTAGCATAGCCCTTTCCATTGCCCTTTGGGTGACTTTATGCCTTCTGATGAGGTCCATTGTGAGCGACCACGTTTCGGAGGCATATTTCATCACTGGCAACACGCACTGGTCATGAACTTTCATCTTGAGACACTGTGGTATGTTGGACGAGAAGATACTACGCAGCTTCCCGAACGCCGCCCAGCCGAGTCGGATTCTCGAAAATAGATCTACCTAACTGGACTGCCTGTCCGAGGTAAACGTAATCGTCCACAACTTCGAGTGTAGAGTCTCCGACCTTGATAGGAGTGGATTCTTTGCTTGATAGGATCTTGCAGTAGTAAATAAGAATTTTTATCCATATCTATACACATAATATATTAAAATAAAAACTGACTGACTGACTGACTGACATATCAGAGTGCAGCCGAAACTACTTGGACTAGGAGCGTGAAATTTTACATATAATTTCCTTTTATGTCTTAGGCGAGCCAAAGAAAGGATTTTCCAAAATTCATCCCCTAAAGGACTGTAACGGGGGTATGTATGAAGAAAACAAATTTAACACGGGCGAAGCCGCTGGCAGAAACTAGTATATAATAATAAGATTAGGTACGAAGCCACTGAGTTATTTTTAATTAGTTGGAAAAGTTTCTGAAGGTGATGGTACTCATAAAGTACCGTCGAATTAAGTCTGGAATATGAATAGTTCTTTTAACAAGTTAAATATATAATATTTGAAAAATGTTTTGGGAATAGTCGAATTTTTTTTTTGCAATATAAGTTTTACTGTCATAGTAAAATTGGTTCATATTAATGAATTTACTTTTATCAAGCTGAAAAATGTATGTGAAAAGTAATGCTCGTTCACTATTTTTTTATGTTAGTAGCGTTTAGTATTGAAATCACTGAAGCGTAAGCAAATGGACAAGGATAAATGTGTCCTTTTTGTAGAAAAGATGAATGGATTGCGTAAGTAGTATGTCAGAAATAGCGCGTAATGATTGACAGGATATAATGAAAGAAAAAAACATGTTGTGCTGACCCTAGGTAACAAGGGATAAAGGGAGAAAAGTAAGACGCCTGCCGAAACTGTTTTTATCTAGGAAGATAATGATGATCACGCTTGCTTTCCTTGAAAAAAAAACGCAGAGTAATTGTAGGTATCGTTTTCATATCGTTATTTGGACAGCTATTTGTGTATTTAAATGTTTGTCCTGTGATAAGTTAAGGTGTGCAATAAAGAAATAATAATAAAAATTGTTCAGGCAGGGGCTATAGTCTTAAAATAGTTTTTGGTAACCAGATCACTAAAGCCTCCCAAAAACATACCAGCCATATATCTTCCATATGTCGTAATATTTTTCCATGAACTAAGGATTGTCCACCGTGTTCATTCAGGCATAATCGTCGGTTGGTATCACTTTTCCTGAAAATTGACTGAAGGGCCTCTGCAAGTAGGCTTCGGTTTCTCGTACACCTTTCTAAGGTCCAGAACCTCAGGATCCTGAGATCTAAGCAATCAACCACTCAATCATACGACCTGTTTCACATAAGTTACTGATTATGAAGTCAATACAATATCCGACTTAGACATCGAACCTAAAACTTCAAGTCAAGTCGCGTGTATAACTTCTAAACCGCATCTTTATCTCAATAAGAACGATTGAATAATTTCGATACAAATATATTATTATATAACTTAATAAATAGGTAAACATTTATTTTTACAATACACTAACGTTCACTTATAATTATTTATATTTAATTAATATTAATAGTCCTGTCACCGACACTAACCGTCCACTTTAAAAATATTGTCAGTTTATCATTTAACAAATATTTACACTCTCCGTCCGTGTATGTAGGCTGAAAAAAAGAGAAAAAATATTAATATTCAATTTAAAGGGAGTTAATTTGCAGATATTGCGGAATAGAATAAACTTTATTGTACACCAAAAAAAGTATCACAATTTATACATAAACTTAAATCTATTGTTACATTGTCGGTCCTATCGCTGACGGCGATATCTACTAGACCATCTTAGGATGGAAAATATAACAAATAGTACAGATACTACTCATAATCACTTTAGTTTGTATAATGTGTAGGTTCTTACAGACTCTTCGTAGCTCTGTCAAATCCAACTTTTATTCATTCATACAGCCAACAACGGTCACAATTACTTTAATAATAAAATAAATCTCTATACTCTTTATGTTCGTTAATAAATATAAATCAAAATACAATCGTTTACAAACGTGAAATGACAAAAACCGTTAAGCACGGTCTTTGTTAAAGATCTACGAAAGAAAACTGGGAATTGGGCTTTATGTCCTGAGGCACGGGTTGTCAGTAATGTCGTAGATGAACTAAAAAAAGTACATATGAATTGAAATATCGGACATTAATAGAGTAAAATAAATATACAGAACAAAAACAATTTGAATAACATTATGAGTCTTCTTCTTCTTCTTCCTGCCCTTCCATTAACTGTCACTAACTCCCATTTCTTTCCTATCACTCCTCACACAATCATTCCATTTTTTTTTCTATGGCCTCTTGGAGTATTAGAAAGAAATCCTGCTAATTTATCTTATGTATTTTATAAATGTTTTGACATGATTACAAAGTAGTTTTAGAAGTGAAAGTTGTGATTATCATCATTATTTATGTGTGTGGGAGTTCTCAAATGCCAGCCGCATTTACAAATTCCCAAAATCCCTTTTCTAAACAAAGCTCTTTTATAAGAACGCGTTGATAGAACGCTGATCCTGCGTTGTTGGTTCGTTTCAATTTCAAGGTTTTATTATAAAAAAGTTTGGCCTAGTTTTTGTGCAAACAGGACCATTTCGTCCCGGTTTTTGAAGTCTTACGACAAAAACATTGACAGATTAATGTCATAGTACTTTATCCTTCAATTAACGAATTCAATGTTTGAAAATATTATAAAGAACACTTCTGTCACACCATGTAGTAGAAAATATTAACTAACAATATTGCTTACAGTTGTATTTGATCACTAAATAAATAAATTTAAGTGAATATAAAAAAGTGTGAAATTAGTTGTATTGTCTTGTGAAATTAATCTGTAGTAAAACTAGGTGTAAGTTTTGTACAGAAATAAACTAAAGTCTTTTACTAATACTAGAAAGAGTAAGTAAGAATAACTTGATATGTTATGAGAAAAAGCATAGAGGTTTATTGACAACACAAGATGCCAACCACATGACGTTGGATTTCAGCTGCCACAGTGCTCGAATACGTTTAACAAATTAATAAAATAAAAAGAAAAACTGGAAAGCATTAATTTTATGTAAGAGCATTCTTTAAAAAGTAAGTAAAACAATATTTCATATCAATTAAAACTAAGAACAAAACAATTCAATTTTAAGCACTTCTATATTATCATTCTCTTTGAATGCCTCTAATGTTTCAGCAATTTCTTTAGCCTAACGTCTTTAAGCGGTGTCTATCTCAATTTCAGTATATTATGAGGCTGAGGAGACTTATAAAATTAAAGACCTCTGCGAATGAGTAATGGCGCAAGACGTAAAAGAAGCTTAGGAAAACAAAAGAAAAACTATAAAATAAATATTATCGGAGCCACAAAATTTTCTGGCGACCGAAATTCAGTTGGATTAAAAGTATATATTCCATATATATTCTGAAGTAAAATCATTTTTTGTCACTGTCTGTATGGCCGCGTTAATCTTGTAGACCTTGCTACGGATTTTGATGCAGTTTTCACTGTTTTTAGGGTTCCGTACCTCAAAAGAAAAATCGGAACCCTTATAGGATCACTCTGTTGTCTTTGTCCTTTGTCTGAGGAACAATTGCAGGTATTGAGTTGAAATTAAAACCATATACTCAAGTTTCCAATCCCTTAAGCTGTGAAAAAATCAAATTTCTGAGTTAACGAAAAATTAACGGCCGTTAATGTCGAAAAAAAAAGAACGTCTTTTTCGACACTCTTAAAGGAATCAAAATTTATAGGGTACTTCTCGTTGAACTAGAATCCTAAATTTGGCATGAAGCAAGGTGTTATAGCAGAAGTATAGGAAAAAATCTGAAAACTGTAAATTTGTAGTTACGAAAATAAACTTTTTTCGCGATTCGGAAGAAAATTTGTAACTCAATTCGGGAATTGAACTGTTTTCATAAGTAAGTTTGTAAGGGACCGTCAGTGCGCGAGTCCGACACGTACTTGCCATGTTTTTTTTTTTAACTTTGTCCCACACTAGGTATTTTTGAAATTTCACAGTAACGTTGGCGCAGTAGCTAAGCGATTGGCTATTTTGCTGCGTGTCGCAGGTTCAGTTCCCGCACGGAAAAAAATATTTAAATGGCCTACCGACAGATGTTCCGGGTCTGAGTGACTTGTGCATGTGAGTTTACATGACTTTGTTACCACACCCACGATACAGGAGTAATTCCTATTGTGAAACAGTGTTTTTTTTAATAAAATTATAATTAAGAACACCTATTCTAAAAGGTACACATAAGTGTAATATAATTTAAAGCATAAAAAAGAAACATTTAATAAAATTCTTAATATTTAGACATGGTGTAAAAACAGTTAGTTGAAAATAGAGAACTAAATAATAAATAGTTTTACACAATTTAAAATACCAGCAAATAAAGGCAATAAAATAATTTCACCTTTATTAATAAATTCTCTGTTGAAATGGATGATCTAGTTCTAAAATAATGAGGTGAATTTTTACATTCATTTCTAGTATTTCTTATATTAACCGTGGTATTTCCGATGAGTGATTCTGGACGCGATTTTTATCTTTAAAAATATAAATTAAAGCATTCCGAATAGAGTTTAATTATTTCGTAATTTTTCATTATTTTTGCTATCTACACAGAACATTTTTAATAAGCCTTGAAACAATGGATGTTTTGGAGTGGCAATTAGTCGAGTACTATATAGCAAAAAGTTTATAAGTGGTATCCTAGCTAAAAATAATTTGGAACGACGGCTTTCGGAGTACTACAAAGGGACCGTTAAAATATATTCTGGACTCAAGAATTTATTGCCTCTATAAATCCAGGATGTTATTAGCTGTAAGGAAATTTTATTCACTAATAGTAATGGCATGGAAAATGTATTTATTTTCTAGGATCTATTTAAATAGATGTTTGTCATTAGTAGGCTTCGGCCTTGCTGGATCCCTACAGTTTTGCTGAAATCTCTTTGTAAGTGCTTGTTAACACAACGCATCGTTGACGACTTGGGCTCGGTCCGGACGGTTACCAAATGGTCAGATGGCGAGCTATCCATTGCTCGTCGTCGAAATCGGGGTCCCTTCCCTCACACGTGCGGCCGCCACCTTCGCTAGCATTACTGCTTCGCACAACGAGGCGACCGCTTTCTATTCTTCCTCGCTCCGTATGGCCTGTACCAGGACACGGCGGTGCTCCGACGAAGCAAAGAAAGAAAGAAAGAAACAAAAGAACAACTGGGGTACAACCTAGGGGTCTTTAAGTCAAGAGTGAATAGGTTACTTCTAGGCAAGCGTGCTCCATCTTCGGCCACATCATCGCTTACCATCAGGTGAGATAGTGGTCAAACGCGAGCCTATCAATAATAATAAAAATAAATAAAAAAAATAAGAAAGAAAGCTACAGGTAAAGTTCAACAAAAAGATGATCAACCTATTATGATAATAAGTATCAGCTTAATCGGCTTTAGAATATTCCCACTGCTTGATGTCAGACCTTTTCTCTATGTTTTAATGGGCCATAATCCACTACGCAGGCCCAATGCGGATAGTAAGCAGTGGTGGCGAAATAAATTACACAAAGTAAAGCGGCCTGCTTGGGTTTGAACTCGTGATATATTTAGTATTGACTTGTAAGACGGGGCCGTTAAAACTAGGCCACCGCTGTCAAACCGCAGTTGCTCTTAGTGTGTTTTAAAATAAACTAACATAGTGAATTCCTGCAGGCCTAACCAAGTTACGACCTTTTCGTGTCAAATCTCTTTCTATAATCTGTAACGCCTCCTATTTGTTTGTTCTGACCACGTGACTTAGCGTTGAGATAATGTAATTTCCATACATTTGAAGTTTTCTACTACCGTTAACGATTGTAGATTATCTGGCTTGCTGATTATATGGCTAAGCCTGCTGAGCTACAACAATTAAGTTAGTTATCTGTTTCGTTTCAAATCCTTTCTGTATAAACAAAAGCACTAATCTAAAATTAAAACTCATTTTGAGTATTACATTCATTATGAAAAGGCACTAATTGCAATATAAAATCCGACGGTATTACCTGAAGTTTTAATTATTAAATCTAGAGCCAAATGACTGTAGTTTAAGGTTCTGCTTTGTTAATTAACACGAGCTTTACAATTAGTGCATTTGTGGATGAACTGAGTGTGAGTAAAATTAAAATGAACACACACAACACACAATACATATACAACAACGAATACAACAGCACAATACAGCAAACACACAACACAACAAATAAATAAATAAAAATAAACATATAATTATTTTTTTTGGATAGATAAATCATCAAATAACTCCTTCCGGTCTTGATAAAGTGAAAGGGAGTGTCAGACTGACACTATACTTATATTCCTGCAGTTGCCTTGCAGTCCTAGAATGCAAGGCAACTGCAGGAATTCCCACGGGTTTCCCTTTCAGAAGTCAATCCATTACGCCAGTAAAGTTCGGCCCTCCTGGTCCCTTACGGTTTTCTTGAAATCTCTTTGCACGCGTGGAATACTATGCGTCGTCGGCGACTCGGGCTCTATCTGGACAATTACCGGACGGCTGGTAGAAAAACCACCCATTGCTTGTTGTCCGCAAGCCCACGCCTACGAGCTGGATGTCAGGGTCTGGGTCCTGGCGGCTAGGGAGCGGGCCTGAGGATATCCTTTCCCTCAGCGTTCGGCCGCCTCTTTTGCTAGCATTAAAATTAAGCAGAAAGAGGCGAGCGCCGCCCTTTCTTCCTTCGCTTCGGACCGTGACATGGCGCAGGGTCTGGCGCGATGGACTAAAACACACCTGTGTTCCTTCAGTTGCTCTTAACGTTGCAGGACAGTGGAAATCTTCCGTACAGCCTAAAGACTTTCCCAAAAGGGCCAGCGATGCGGCACTCTTCGAAAGAAAACATGCGTATATAAACCTACTATCAACGCTTCTAATATTCATAATACATTGCACGCCACGGACGTGACCTTCGTTATATTTGCCTACAAGGAACTAGTCGCGCAAAAAATGTGAAATAGTTACCTACGTACTAGGTTTTATAACATAAAATATAGCAAGGCCCACGCAAAATTGTCCACTAAGTACTAAGTGCGGAAACCAGACCACGAAGATAAGATTAAATTTTCATACCTACAGCACGAAGTGCGCCAGGCCTAGCATAACTTACGGGTACTAGTGAGGCAGATGCCTGCTAAAGATGTGGGCACATTTGAAAGAGTGACCGCGGCCCTAGAACGCAAAAAGCAACTACAAGGATATGGGTGGATTTTAGTCAATAAAAGTCTGACACGAGAGGTCGTTCAACCCTAGAGCAAGCTCTAGCCAGCGAAAGAAAAGTTTTGTAGAACAAATTTACGTGTCACAGTTCTCAATTTAGGGTCACCCCTAAATTCAGTAAAGCTTAATTTAGATGACGAAAAATTAATAAATTAGTCTCTAATTATTGCTGCTCCAAAAATCAGTTATTGTTAAAATGTCTCGCTTCTAAAGACAATGTAAAACTATTTTTATTAGGTACGTTTCAATTCGACTAGACAAGAGAAATTTTGCGTTCAACGATTTTATTTTTAATGGCACAATTTCAACTAGGAGTATAAGTTTTACCAAAGCCGTTTTATTTCATTGAAATTATATTTTAAAATATTTCTGTTTGATACTCAGATGTACTGAGTCAATACCGTCAATCAAAAGCATACCATATTTTGTGTTCTACATTTTCAATATATATTTTCAAAGGATATGAGAAGTCTAACAAAATGATGTATCCTTTGTCTGCAGTTTCTAGTATGTCAATTGATACATACTTTTCTTTTATTTCAACTTGATTTTCCAATTCTTTGAATTGAAAATGTAGCGAATTGTAAATACTAAACAAATACAGGACTTAAAGATACTTCAGACTTGATTCCGTTGTCACATATTTCCTGAATTAGAATATGTTTAAAACTAGCTTCTGCCAACGGCTTCGCCTGTGAGAGAATACAAAATGGTCCCAAGGGAACATACTTTATTTTTTAAGGTGGGAAATCTAATAGTGACTTCTTCTGCTCTAGGACGGAGCGTGAGGGCGTGTCAGACTTTTAATGACTAAAATCACGCCAATGTTCCTTCAGTTGCCCGTTGCATTCTAGGACCACGGGTTTTTCTTTCAGAATTCAACCCATGGCCCCGGTAGGCTTGCTATGCCCTTACGGTTTTGCTGGCATTTTTGTGAAGGGCACGTGGAATACTACGC
Organism: Mythimna pallens; assembly: GCA_961205895.1. Lineage (NCBI taxonomy): Eukaryota > Metazoa > Arthropoda > Insecta > Lepidoptera > Noctuidae > Mythimna > Mythimna pallens. The sequence continues at coordinate 20,868,497 of OY540828.1, read as the reverse complement.
GTCGTCGACAACACGGGCTCGTTCTGGACGGTTAATAATAATACCATGTCAGGTGCTTGCTTTCCATTAGTACAGAGTCTCATCGGCCAGCGCACGCGGTCAGGTTCCGTTTCAGCACCCTAAACGCGTTATTATATTTCCCTCGCAGGGTGTTGTATATCCTCCGCGTGTATTTGGCCCACAAACCGCATGTATAAAAGATCTGGCAGAAAGCTCTAAACAGTGTGACCTTCACTTGTTCAGTACACTGTGCGAATCTTCGAGCCAACATATTACAGCGAACAAACAACGTCCTGCGTTACCTCAGAATACTCAGAATTTGCAATACTAAACGTGACCAAAAAGTATTCAAACCCCGTATTAAAAGGTTCCATTTCCAACGCTGCATCTAGCTGACATTTCATTTAGTATAGTGCCAAAAGTTGCGGTATTAATATATTTTCTACTCTGGTCATGATTTATGTGCTTTAGCGGTAACGATAAACTCAACACTAAAATTAAGAAATGAAGGTCTATTTTGCTACGGTCTTTTTCTTACTAGCATTAGTAGGATGACTTATGTATGACAAACGGCTTTGTGCAAGTTTTGATAAATTACAGCTTTCCTTTATTGGCCTCTCGTCTCGCAAACTTGATTTTCTCACTTCCTGATTCCTTTTCATCCTTATTTTGTTCATTTTTATGTGTATCGCTTCAACAAAAAAAGTAATACTTTTTATCAAATCCTATATGTACTTTCTAAAGTCAATAAATACTCGTGTTAAAACAATAGGTTTTACGATTTTAACAAGAAAAAAATAATATCACGTTTTCTTGTTTCTTTATTTCTTCTTTTTTTCCTTCTTTCTTCTTCTGCTATTGATAAGAGTTTGTAGAATGAATGAATGGAGACCGATGGATGTTACCTCTTAGGACATCACGATTACTTTTGAGAGCTGTAAAAATGCTGTGATTTACATAATATATTTAAAGATCATGACTGACCCACGGCTTATATTGTAACTAAGTAACCAGAGTCGTCAAATATAGTTGAAGTTTTCATGGATACCGATGAATTGATTTGAATGATAAGTATAGCATATTCAGCCTTAAATAATGTTCCCACTGCTGAGACTCAATCCTCGTCTCTCAAGGAAAGGGAATGGGCCGCAATCCACCACGCAGTCCCAGTGCGAATTGGTGAATGTAACGTGTCTGTCTTTGAATTTTTGGTTTTAGGCCATGCCGGTTCCCTCACGACGTTTTCCTATATCGATTTGAGAGCAGTGCTGATAAAATAAATACACATCGACGGTTGAAAGGCTTATTGATCTAAGCGACATTTTTTCAAAAAAAAATTGAAACCTGACTTAAACGACGGATAAAAATTTGCTGATTCCGAATATATATATATATATATCAATATTGGAAAAAATGTCGTTTAGATCAATTAGCCTTTCAACCGTCGACATAGTAATGTGCCTGGCTGGCTTTAAAGTCGTGACCTACAACTCATAAGTCGGGACAGTTACCACTAGGCTACCACTGCTCTGCATTTGGCCATAGAAACGACTCATTAATAAAGTTAAAATTCATTAATATCCGCCCATCAGTATCCATAAAAACTTCAACTATATCTGACAACCCTGGTTACTTATCTCCTTTACTGACTGTACATCAACACATCACGTACAGTACAAAGTTAAAGTTAGGATAGATAAAATATGTTGATATGTATATGTTTAAGATATGTTGTAGATAAAGTTTAGCTTAAAAATGTTTTTTTTATGTAGTTATATTAAAGTAATACCACGAACGCATTTTTTATATGTCACCGAAAAATTGGAAACGTCGTAAGATTGTTAAATATCGCGAGAAATAATTGTAAACTTTTTTTTCTAAATAAGGCACAGTTAAATTGTATTTACGGTGACATATACATACATTCGTAAAGATGAGCGTATGCATTCGCAAATCAATGTAAACTTTAATCAAAGTGTAAACTTTTATCAAAGTGTAAACTTTTGCGAGTGCATACGCAAATTTGTTATCAAAAAGCATACCTAATTTGTGCCAATAAACCTTTTATTAATGAAACCACTACCTATATCATTATCTCTCTGTTTCATCAAAGCATACCGTGTATTATTATTTCATTTCACCAACAAAATGCAGCCATCCAATCATTCGCAAATATCGTCATTTCACCCGAAACTATAATCGACTTCTCTACATACACACATTTTGGACTGAGAGCATTTATTCATGGACTTGCAATGTATCAAGTATAGCATATAGAATAGTCGGCCTTATAATGTTCCCACTGTTGGGACTCAGGCCTCCTCTCTAGGAGGGAATGGGCCGTAATCCACCACGCGGGCTCAGTGCGTGTTGGTAATGGTTAAAAAAATTGATGATCAGCATTTGATATGCTGATCATCAATTTTTTTGAGTTATCTCGAATACCAACACGATTTTTTGAACTTGATCGTCTACTCCATTTTGTAAGTTTTTTCCAACCAGTTTATTGGCTACTTGGACAGCTCTGTCAATTGTCCCGTTCGTTATTAGGATATTATTTCTCGCCTTTTAAGTCATCATCAGCATTTCAGAAACTGTTGGACTAATATAGAGTAGGAGCCCGTGTCGGCCATAATTTCATTATTTTATAAAAACTGATAGTTACAACAACAACTAACTTTGTTGAATTCTTAGATAGTATTTATCAATGGTAACAAAGGGTCGAAAAATGTGCATAAAATGCCCGGAAAACCTAACTAACCCTCATACTCGCACTCAAGGATGACCACGCTCTCGTATTAAAGTAGTCTGGCTGAGTGTTAGAACCATCAAAACCGTCTGGCTACTGGGTAAACATTGTCTTAAAATTATAGAAGAAACATGTTAAAAAAATCAGCTTTTATATTATAACGTAAGTACAATTATATTTTATTGAAGTTTCAGGGTGTCTGGCGAAGGGATGTATCACACTACGTATCTGGCAAGAGATGACCAAGATTACAAATACCAAACAGAAGAAAGTGAAAAAAATTGAACTTTATAATCAAACAAATTTAGGTTGCTTTTTGCATACCTTCGTAGGATATCGTTCCTATTTGTGTTGGGGACATGTCCACACAAAATTTCAGCTTTTATAAAATAAGGAAAGTCTGGCAGCCACGGGCTCTTTGACTACTACTTATATTATTAAATAATTTTTTCTCACCATCATAGTAGATCCCATGCGGACATTTAGGGCAGCTAGCAAGCAAATGCGGTCTCTGCAACGGGAGGTCGTTGTACATCCGAAACGACGAGCGCGGCCATTCGCTTACTGCACTTCCTCTTGAATTTCTGAGTTCCTCGATACCTGTAGAGACGAATACTTCAAGGGGATTATTGTAGAAGTTTCCAATTCGAGTGCAAGATTTATTCAAGGTTTCGTCAGGAGATAAATGGTTTTATCAAATGTCATATTGTTGTGTCATGCAATTTTGTAACACAGTATGTACGAATCCAATCATACGAATCTTTTGCAAGCCCAGAGAAATTCTTTCTGTGTGAAACTTCTAAATGTATGTTTTTAATATGTGGTGTGTTGCCAATCCAAATTTTTATGAGGGTGAAATCTTATATCACCAAATAGCTTTTCCCGCTCTGGTTAGAGCGAGAGATAGTGACAAACTTTTACTAACTAAAAAACACCCGTTGCCCTTTGCGTTCCGCGGCCGCGACTCTTTTAATAATTCTGTTTCCAATTCCGAAGTTATAGCAGGTCCCGTCAATCATTTTAACATCTCTTTGATGCGTGCATTGAACACAAGGTGCGGTAGACCCAGGCTTACATGGTCAACTTTTTGGACATTTCGTCAGTCACTATCCCTTATTGTACGGCACTTTTCTACCCACCTAGTGGCGTAGCTATACCCTATTCGGGTAGCCGTGACACAAAAGGTAAACAAATCATAAAAAAGGTTGCTTAAAAAAGTGAGTGAACCTGGACCAAGCAAAGCTTGCATGTTTTTTTTCGCCGAAGAAAAATCGTGCAAAGAAAACGCCAATGCATTCAACAGAAAAGGAAACTGTTATTAATGTATTCAAACACGTCGAAAAAACTTGGCCAAAGGTATCTACATTGTTTTCTTTGTTTACATTTTGTCTCAATCCCAGACGAATAGGGTGTGAATAGGCAATGTGACCAACCTGGGGCAAAATAAAACTGGGGCCTCTTTTTACATGGGTAATCGTTAAATAACCTCTCCTGCTCTGGTTGGAGCGGGACTTTTACTACCTAAAACGAGTTGCCATGTTTAAAGTAGTGTTACCTATGTTCTTTAGATTTCGAAGGCGGAATGATTTTTCGGTAGTTCAATAAGAGTTGTTGACCTTCATAACCTAGTAACCGGGTATCACGAAGCTCTTTGGCATGATTAGTAAACATTTTCTGGCATATAACTACCCGTAGCCACTTTCAGAAAGATCTATCAATGGCCACGAGAACCTACGTCTTAACGTGCTTACATAGGCACAAAGGAGTTTCGGTATGAAATTGATGGTCACTAATCCATGTACCGATATCAGCAAGTATCTTTGCAAAGTATTCTTCATCACCATTTAATCTGTATAATAGCCAGAAATAAATTATAAGCATTCTATTCATTTATATTCTTTTCATAAGACCGAAGAAGTGCTTATATTTGTAAGCTTTTCCTGCTCATTAGGACCTTCAAGTGTCTTATAATAATTATATTTAGGTCGCTTGATTGCCTTCTTAAGCCTTTTTGACGTTCAAGGGGAAAAGTATTTTTTTTTTCAGTTGAAAATTAAAATATTTTTATACAGTAAAAATTACACTACAATGCCTATTTGTCTATTTTTTGCAAAATAAACTACTAAGTACTTATTATTGGATTTTATTTATTGGATTTTTTGAATTATTATTTATTGAATCTTGGGATTTTAATTTTTTGAATGCATATTATAATGATTTTATTTAATTTTTTGTGTAATGAAATGCAATGTTTTAATTTATTGAATTTTGTATTTTAAGCTTATTATTTTATAAGGACAATCTCTAATATGGGTTTTTCCCTAAAATAAATGTTTTTTTTTTTATTATACGCTTTGTGTACGCCTGCTGAAAGTTTACATACAAAACTATGAAACTGTGTCGACGAAGCGGCATCGTCTTATCGTCGTGTCGTTGACGCTTGGTACACCAAGCGTACACACCAAGGTAGACAGGGGGCCTAACTTACTTTCTGGATACAAGAATTTTGTAATTATTGATACTTTGTAGTTTAACTACCGGACTGACATGGTAGAATGACTTGCCCCTACTATGATGTGTCAATATTATCATGATTTATTATACGCTTGGTGTACGCCTGTCCACAGCTTACATACAAAACTATGAAACTGTCGACGAAGCGGCAACGTCGTAGTGTCGTGTCGTTGACGCTTCGTTTGCCAAGCGTACACCAAGGTAGACAGTAGACCTCACTTACTTTCTGGATACAAGAATTTTCTAATTATTGATACTTTGTAGTTTAACTACCGGACTGACATGGTAGAATGACTTGCCCCTACTATGATGTGTCAATATTATCATGATTTATTATACGCTTGGTGTACGCCTGTCCACAGCTTACATACAAAACTATGAAACTGTCGACGAAGCGGCAACGTCGTAGTGTCGTGTCGTTGACGCTTTGTTCGCCAAGCGTACACCAAGGTAGACAGTACCCCTCACTTACTTTCTGGATACAAGAATTTTGTAATTATTGATACTTTGTAGTTTAACTACCGGACTGACATGGTAGAATGACTTGTCCCTACTATGATGTGTCAATGTTATCATGATTTCACAACAATAAAATAATAGTGCTATTTGTTTTGAATAGCTTCGTCTCACCTGTCTCTAGAAGGGGAGGGAGTGTAGGAACGCCTTTGTTCTGTAGTGGAGCAGTTCGTGCACCTAAAAAATGTATACTCTCTCACTTCTAAAATTCATATCCTATAATGACATTAATTTCCCAAGATTACATAATGTTGTAGTAATGTTAAACATCTAATTCTTACTTCTTAGTACGCATTATACAATCTTATTCCACCAAGTCCGTTCCATCATCGGACCACTAGACGTACGGCGTTGCGCCACCGGTACACGGTAGACATCCCACTCATACGCACAAAGCGTTTTGAGAACACATTTATTGTGCGTACAGCCAAGGAGTGAAATTCCTTGACGGAGTCTGTGTTTCCCGATAGCTACAACTTAGGGGCTTAAGTCAAGAGTGAATAGGCTACTTCTAGGCAAGCGTGCTGCATCGTCGACCACATCATCGCTTACCGTCAGGTGGTGGTCAAACGCGAGCCTATCATTAATAATAAAAAAATACTACATATATCTACGAATAAAAGTTGTACTGTGCTCAACTGTACTGTACAAGTCTTAAAATCGTACCTAGAATACTTATAAGAGAAATTATAAGTCACGCCAATTCTCTATTAGGTATGTGACCAAACTTCCCATTTTATAACTAAGCAACGGGGAAACAAGATAGCCTGTAATAAATTAATTAGTCTTTTTTACAACGCCATCTAAATATTATTTGTTCAGTAGCGAGCTAAGCGAGCGGAGCATGAAATTGTAGGGCTCTCCAACACGGACAGGTTAGGTTATTTTTTAGGAATCCGTATCTCAAAAGGAAAAAACGGAAGCCTTATAGGATCACTTTGCTGTCCGTCCGTCTGTCTGTCGGTCTGTCAAGACACTTTATCTCGGAAATGCATGGAGGCATCGAATTAAAATTAAAACTATTTACTCAAGTCGCAGTAACGGATACAAAAAATATACGTTTTTTGCTACATATGGCCGATTATGTAGCAAAAAACGTATATTTCGACACTCTCAAGGAAATAAAAATTCATAGGGTAGTTTCCGTTGAATTAGAATCCTGAAATTTGGCATGAAGCAAGGTCTCATAGCACAAGTATAGGAAAAATCTAAAACTGTAAATATGTGATTACGTCACATATTTTTTTTTTGCTTTTCGGAAAAATCTTTGTAACTCAATTCAGGAATTGAACTATTGTCTAGGTAAGTTTGTACGGAACCCTCAGTGCGCGAGTCCGACTCACAATTGCCATGTTTTTTTATTTTTATAACCGCCTAGAATGTTACTTACAAAGAAGATAACTAATGGCTACAATAGTATCACTAAGAAACTCGTTAATTGAATTATACTTTACTAGCTTCTGCCAGCGGCTATGCCCGCGTAAAAAAATGTTTTTCTATACAAACTTTGGACCCCCGTTTCATCTTCTTAGGATGTGAATTTTGGAAAATCCTCTCTTAGTGCTCGCCTACGTCATAAAAGGAACCCTTGTGCAGAATTTCATGTTTCTAGTCCCAGTAGTTTCGGCTGTGCATTGATATGTCAGTCAGTCATGGAGTTTCTTGCCGGTTCTTCTCCATAGGAAACGACCAATTTGGAACCGTGCACTAGCTTCTGACGTTTTATAAGTGCCCATGTAGGCCTATGTGAAATAAAATATTTTTGACTTTGACTTTGACTTTGAGTCAGTTTGTCCTTTTTTAAAAATAGATTAATAGCTGACTTAGGACTTTAGAAGGAAATGAAAATTTTTAGAGTTGTATAATGCTATTAAAAATAGTCTGTTTACTTGGCACCCGTATTATAAATATACATGTAAGTTTTTTACTTGAAATATATATTTCTACACTGGCATTTCATCTACAAACAATCAATCTGCCTGGCATTTTCCCAACCATGTTGAAATCGGCTTTAGATAAAACCAAATGCAGCTGAATATTGATATTCACCCGCGGAACATAGTCAGTCCGCTCATTCTGCGGAACGCTAATGCTAGCAAAGGAGGAGGTCAATACAGTTATTTTTTTCTTTGAATGCTGTTAAATATTCTGTTAATATATTAATTTTGAAAAAAATATTGTTTTTGATACGATTTTAGATATTAAATATCTTGTATCGATAAATCTATATTCATATAATAATATATTCCTAAACTATCACACAACGCCATCTAGTCCCAAATTAAGCAGAGCTAGTGTTATGAGTACTAGATAATTGTTAAACATACTTATATATTTCTAAATAGACACAGAACAAATGATCGTGCTCATCAATCATTTGTCCTCGGTGGGACCCACGACTTCCGGCATAGCAGTTAGGGCCACTATTACTACTAATTTTTCTGGCTTCTAACTATTCGTAATGACTGTCGGAGATCTTAAAATGATAGCCGAGGCCAACGGCTTAACAAGCTTTCTGAGGCATGGAGAAATCTAGGTATTTTAAGATGTGGATCCATCTTAAAATACCTAGATTTCTCCACTCTCAGTCTATCCTCACCAAGATTTTCTTAACCCTAAAAATCGACGCTTACAGCTGTTATTATTTTAACCATAAGCACTTGAATCATGTGCTCATATGTATGAATAATCTAATTTAGTACAACAAACCATCATAAAAGTCCAGTCATTTATTTGAATTATAAACGTGTTTCGGTAATCTGATCTTTTAAAAAAATGCCTACACATATCAAGGGATCAAAAAAGGTCGAATAGCATATTTAAGGCTGAAAATAAATCATGTAAGTACGACCCGGACGTATCCTTGGGGATCCATGCTTTTTATTATGGATCGCAAATCCGGCTGACGTAAAACTAACATTTATTTTGGCAAATGACACACACACATTACACTGCTGTGGCTATCGATACATTTTTTAAAAGGCCTTTTATTGCAATGAAATATTATCCAAGTGAAGTCAATGTGTTTAGAGATGGATTATGTGATATTTATGATTTTAGACAAGGTTACTCTCTCTCTCTCTCTCTTTGCCTAGCCTTATCCCATTTCATTTAGGGTCGGCTCTCCTCGTCATTTTCCGCCAGACATTTCGGTTCTGGGTTGTCGAGTCATTCATTTGGGCTTTCTTTAGATCATTGCTAATTACAGACATACAAGTCAGAAGGGGTCTACCACGATTTTTTGGACCTGTATACATGTGTCGGACTTACCTAGTCATATTTTCTTCAAATCTTCTTTGGACAAGGTTACTGTTTTATTATTATTTGAAGATCGTGTACTTATATTCCCTTCGACCTCATAAAAAAGTATTTTTTTCCCCAAATTACCTCGAAAACTTTTCTTTATAAACTTTCCAATTTTCTTTCTTTAAGAGCCATCCAACCTACGATACATTTTCATACTACCGCTCTTACGTAATTATGACGTTATTACATACATCTTTTTGTAGATATCTTGGACGCACAGAATATATCTTGTGAATATTTTCTAGGTTTCTATTGGAATCAAATCATAAATTTATCTAAAACTAAACCAGTAAAGACCTCTGAAAATCTGCTACTTCGTGCGAACTTTGGCCCTTTATAATTAACTCATATATTAAAAAAGTCCTGATTCTAAGTAACGAAAATTAGTTCCGGGATTTTGGAAGTTTTATGAAATATTCCAGTGAATGACAGAATTACTGAATGCCAATAGCGCGTTCGGGCGTTATCTCTCTTTTTTCGCGTTCCCTCTTTATCAAACATTGCGTTGGATTGCGTTGAATGAACCAACAAGCTTTTAAACCATGCTCAGGTTGACAATAGACGCTCGTAAGAACCACATTTAAAATAAAATTCTATTACAGCGTACCAAGGCATAGCATCAGACAATGTTCTATTGCCAACATACAACCAAACAAATCGATCGATCGCCTACTCGTATTATGCGGTCATTGGCTTCTGAGCTTATTATAAAATATCAAGACATTTCATACATCAAATTAGTTGCTTCCTAACTACATAACAAACAGTAATTACAAGCAAACAAATATTTTAAAACCTTTCATATTAGGATTCCGTACCTAAAAAGGAAAAAACTGAACTCTTACAGGATCACTTTGTTGTCCGTCCGTCTGTCTATCTATCTGTCAAGACCCTTTATCTCGGGAACGCGTGGAAGTATTAAATTGAAATTATGATCATAGACTCAAGTTTGCGATCTCTTGAAGCTGTGAAAAAATTAAATTTCTAAGTTAACAAAAAAAAAAAAAAGAAACGGCCGTTTTGTTCTAAAAAAGTATATTTTGACACTTAAGGAAATTAAAATTAATAGGGTAGGTACTTTCCGTGACTCAGAATCCTGAAATTTTGCATAGTGCAAGGTCTTATAGCACAGATATAGGAATAAATCTGAAAACGGTAAATTTGTTGTTATGTGACAAGAAAAAAAAAATTAGGAAAATCTTCGACACTTCATTCGGGAATTGGACTGTTTACATAGGTAAGTTTGTACGGAACCCTCAGGGCGCGAGTCCGAATCGCACTTGCCCAGTTTTTTTTTTCATGACATATCGATATCAGTTTATTAATTGAGGTCGAATGAAAGTGGAGATTAAATTTTCGGTACAAATAACACTAATATAATTTTCGATGGCATCTGGCAAGGTTTGGTTTCTTTTCAGTTAAGTGAGTTGAAGTTGCCTTAAACTTGGTTGGGTAAAGGTTATGTTTATTCATTTTTTATTTCTGCCCCCTTAGCCAAGTTACAACCGTTTCGTTTCGATTCTCTTTTCGTTGATCACCTCGAGTGGGCCACGCCTCGTGCCTCCTATTCCTTTGTTCTGATCACGTGACTGAGCATTGAGATGACGTCAGAACAAAGGAGTCAGAGGCGTGGTCTACTCTAGGCGATCGACAAAAAGGGAATCGAAACGAAACGGTTGTAACTTGGCTAGGGGGGCTGAGCTATTATGAGTGTCGTGAGAGCCCAGAGGGTTTGAAACCATGGGAGTACAAATATGTTTTTTTTTTCAAATCATATGAACTTTTCTTATTTTATCTGGAATAGAATTTAAAAAATACCGGGCAAGTGCTAGTCGGACTTGTGCATTGAGGTTTCTGTACAAACTTATTACGAAGATTTTTCCAAATCGCAAAAAAAAGATTTTTTTGTGACGTAACTACAAATTTACAGTTTTCAGATTTTTTCCTATACTTGTGCTATGCGACCTTGTTTCATACCAAATTTCAGGATTCTAGGTCAACGGGAAGTACCCTATAAATTTTGTTTCCCTTCAGAGTGCCGAAATATACGTTTTTTGCGACATAAACAATTTCTGATCTGATTTTGTTTTTTGTTGAGCCCAAATTTATATGGCTTTTATTTAGTTTACCTCACTTATACGTGAACATTGCTTCGAAATTTGACGTGCTTGAATTCTGACTAGGTATATAAATTCTGGTACAACGTGTTCAAAGGTTTTGGGCCCATATTATCGTTTCTTTGCTCTTATTTCATTGCCAACCAGTGGTATTCAATAAAATAAAATAAAAATCTTTTTTATAGAGGGTTAAAAGATAGCCCTGTTTAATATCCCTTAGTGATTGAATCATACTGATAATATGAATTTATTATTTTATATAACAAGTTATGGGTATATTTTTTATGTGCCAGACTGACTAGGCCGCTGTAAAAATGTCCTAAGAAACTTTGTCACCCTAATAAAATATAATGATAAAATTGTAATAATGTATCATAAATATTTATATCACCAGGGGTTATGTGATATATCTTTTCAATAAATTTCACTTATTTGCGTAAACATTTTCATGCGTACAAATTTTCTCATTGTCAGCACTTTTCTTCCCGTGTCTTTTATTACTTGAGGTACACAGAACAGCTCCCCTAGCCAAGTTACAACCGTTTCGTTTCGATTCTCTTTTCGTCGATCGCCTCAAGTAGGCCACGCCTCCGATTACTTTGTTCTGACGTCATCCCAACGCTCAGTCATGTGGTAAGAACAAAGTAATAGGAGGCGTGGCCAACTCGAGGCGATCAACGAAAAGCGAATCGAAACGAAACGGTTGTAACTTGACTAGGGGGGCAGATAAAAGAGTTGAGGTACCTACAGTGCATTTAAAGGGGCACTTTCCGATACGTCTATCGTCAAAGTGATCATGGTTTGAAAGATTCTTATTTCATTCAACGCAATCCTATGCATTTTTTGATAAAGAGGCAACGTGAAAAAAGAGAAAAAACGACTGAACTCTCTGTTGACATTCGGTAATTCTGTCACTCACTTGAATAGTTCACGAAACTTCTTCAAGGAAAAATGTATTTCTTTAAAAACATTAAAAGTAGTTTTCGAGAATTTTTTTATCTTACGGAATTTCAATTAAATGTGCTAGGTTTTTGGAAGTATATTTTCATTAGTTTTTTAGTTTATGTGTACATTATGAACGGTAAAAGTTGACGTAAAATAGCAAATTTTCAGAGGTCTTTACTGGATTAATATAATATAGTATAATATAATATTCCACAACTATCACACAACGCCGTCTAATCTCAAGCTAAGCAGAGCTTGTGTTATGAGTACTAGACAACTGATAAACATACATATATATTTCTAAATACATACATATTATAGATAAATTACACCTAGTCACAGAACAAATGATCGTGCTCATCACACAAACATTTGTCCTGGGTGGGAATCGTACCTACCCACGACCTCCGGCATAGCAGTCAAGGCCACTAGTGGGTGGTGGTCTAGACCAACAGGCCAGTCAAGTTTATTTTTACACAAAAAGATATGAATTCAATAAAAACCTAGATAATATCCACAACAGATCTGTGTTTTCAAAATATCTAGAGAAAGACCTATTAGGGGTTTACATAGAGGTAGTACATCCATAGAAGCCTTGCACATTTAATTGTGATTCTGAATGATAGCAATCTTTCAAAAATATTTTTATAGTTTAAAAAAAATATATCCAATCCATTCATCCGTTTTTATTTGGCGTTCCTCCCGCTTTCCATTAACTTACGAGAATTTTTCAAATATAATAAATTTTTCAAGGCTTTAAGAAACCATAAGTAGAGCCTATGGTTTCTACAGAAACACAAAGAACCATTTTTATTTTAGGTGGAAAATCATCAAATAACTTCTCCCGCACTGCGTGCAGCGAGGGGGAGTGGCAAACTTTTACTGACTAAAACTACATGTGTTTCTTCAGTTACCCTTTGTGTTCCAGAGCACGGTAACTTATAAAGATAGCCTTAGTTGATAGCAAGATTTTTTTTATATAAAAAGATTTTTTCTTGATATTTCAACTTCATCGTACTTTTAGTTAGAAAACTCGATTTTTTCTTTCTTTCACAGCAGCTGGTAATTACGACTTTCTTTAGTCAAAGGCAAACTTCAAGATTAAAATACTTGTACTAAACTAAATCAGCTTAGTGTGCGACTGTCAGTGCAAGGCAAAGCTTTTTGTTCACACTTCGCAGAAGGAACTTTAATAGTGATTCTTGGTAAATCTATTTAGTTTGAGGCTGCAGAAAAAATATATATTAATATCAACTACATTTTTGAGTACTTTCCTGTATTACTACTCAATTATATTCTTTGGTAAAATGAATCTACTAAAGGATCAAAACATTAAGCATAACTTTTTAAATAATAATGTGTATTTTTTATTAACTCAACTCATATAGTGAATTTTATTTTTATATAAGCTTTATAGATACAGAGTGGTTATTTGAAATAGGCAGTAAGTGCATGCACTTTAACCGTTAGTGTTACAGTAAAACCTTCCGTAGAAACAATCCATTACTTTTTTAGGTTAGGATAATTATCCTAAAGTGCATACACAAAAATATTATAGTCAGCAAAAAAAACTAAATTACCAAAAAAATGCTTCGTCGTTCAAACTACCTTCAATAAACCGTTACGTTGTCTACAGTATTTACCAAAAAATATTTTCCGTCCAGTTTTGTAAACGTCAAAACTGGATGAAAAATGTTTTATTACTTTAGTATGGGCGCTCGCACATCCATAGGACATTTTTTATAAGGTTAATTAACTCTGACCGCTACATCGAAAATGCAAAAACATGCTCTCAAGGCTAAGCTATGATTTCATAATATTCATATTTGTGATCCTATGCTAATATAAATGTAATAAATAGGAAGCAGTTCTCATAATATAAATAGGGATAACTCAAAAAAAAAAAATTATTAGCTTTTTAAACGCGTAACGTATGTCGTGTAGTCATGACGTCGGCGTACTGGACACATTTTGCTGTGGCAGTCAAAACGAGTGATGGTTATCATCATGATGAAAATCAGGACTTGAGTTTAATTGTCAATACGCAACGAAAAAACACCATGATTCATATTTATTCATACTTCGTATAACAAGTACCTAAACTTATCCCTGTCGAACAATACAAAGACCGTGGTAAAAGATAAAAGACCCCGTTTGTATTTTTAGTCCTTCCATTTTAACATTACCAAAGTGATGTTAAAAATAACTCATCCATGTTTTACGAGTAAGGTTCAACCCTTATCATATTTATCAGTTCTTATATGTCTTAAACTGGATATGGGTCTTTCAACTCATCGTTACTATAAATAATCTTGGGAGATAATGCCATGAACAATCCGCTTTGATGTGAACAATGTGAACATTCGTTCATAATATTTCATTCTTTTTTCGTATGATTTTTTGTTGCTAGGCGGATTTTTGCGCCATTCTGGGACCGAGTAATTTATAAGGAACCGGACTGGTGCTAGTTTTTGCTCTCGTTGAAAAGACGTCGTAATTTTTTAAGTCGAATTTGAGTGCTTTTAATAAAATATTATATTATACAGCTATATAATCACCTATTATTATTAATCTTCTTCCTTATTTACACGCATTTCTATACTTCGATCGGTCTATTTAGCAAAAATATCAACTTGGAAACTTCTGTGAAGTGAGACTGAAGCTGTCATTTCAACTGATGCTAGAGATGGGCAGCTGACTTTTAATTTACTTCACGTCAATTTTCACGGTGATATTTTTACAATGTAGTAATACCGAAATGATATTCTGTAAACATCTTACCGTGACAACTTATGTAAATAAAAATTGAAGTGATTTATCAATCTATAGCTTCACGTTTCCTGGATGACATTTTTAAAAAGAAATACTTACAGGATTGATATTCTGTAAAAATCTCACCGTGACAACATAATGTAAACAAAAATTGAAGTAAGCTTCAAGTCTGTAGCTTCACACAGTATATCACCTTTCACTTCAATTTCTTTTCACATAAGGTTTCACGGTGACATTTTTACAAAGTAACAACTACAGGAGTGATATTTTATAAACATCTCACAGTGACAACGTAAGTGAATTAAGGTTAAAGTGAGTTGTCAATCTATAGCTTCAAGTAGCATCGCATTTCACTTCCCACTAATTTCAGCTAAGGTTTTACGGTGACATTAATACAAAGTAGCACTACAGAAGTTATATTCTATAAACATCGCACCGTTAAAATTTTTGTGAATTAAGGTTGAAGTGAGCTGTCAATATAATATAGCTTCACGTAGCATCACATTTTCACTTCACACTTTTTTCACTTAATTTTTTTTTTATGTGAAAAAAGTGTGAAGTCTGTCAGTCATTATTTTTTTCATTTTAACTGAATAGATTGACTTTAATTAAAAGACCTAGAAGTGCCCAAAACTACCAAGGCAAGATGATCTATAACCGTGCATCTCGTACAACTTTTATGACAAATGACTGCTGACGAACATGAATGATACCAAAGATCACTTTTAATAATTACGTTAACGAGTAAAAACCTGATCGGGATCGACTACCGGACTGCGAGATGCAGTCCGGTGGCGACTCTGGTAGCGGCCGCTTGGGCCTGCGCAGGATGTCGCGCCAGCGGCACAGGATCGCTGTTCTGAAGTATGTCCTGAACCTGTGGGAGAGAAAACATTGGTGAAAAACAGGTTTTAAAATATAAACAGGTTAAGTTTTATAAGTGGCTAGTAGGTAAGTGGTTTGCTTATATCTTACTAAAGATAACAGAAGCTAAATAAAATTAATTATCATCAATATTCAGCCGCAAGATGTCCACTTTGGATATAAGTGTCGCCACAATCAACGATCCAGTGCGTCTCGCATCCATCAGATTCCCGCGAACTTCACCATGTCATCAGTCTACCTTGTGGCAAACCTATCAACGCTGCATCTTCCAATACTCAGTTGCCACTCCTAAACTTTCCGACCCCATCGACCTTCTGTTTTGCGAGCAATATAGCCCCTGCCCACTACCACTTCAGTATGGTGATTCTTCGGGCTATGTCGAGCAATAAAACAAATGATCTTAAATAAAATGTATCAGTGAAACAATACCTCTCAAAAATACCAATCTTTTTACCGAACTTGATTTAATGTGATAAGGGTCCAATCTAATTTATCATTGATAAAAATTACGATCGTATCCATCATATTGTTTTGTATTTCTGTATTCTACAAAAAATTGGAGAGAATTGTGTCTCCACTTTTTATTTCCTTTGCACTTAAAATAAATTAAGACGCAATTTAGTTCTAGAGCAGACTGTCGTTTAATTAATAAATCACAGAAATAACGAATACGTAATACTATAATAATAATATTAAATACGACGAGACTGGTAGAAAATTTTCCTACCAAATTAATTCAATTAGAATTTTCCCAGCAAATAAATTGAACTGAATCTACATAAACTGGGAGAAATAGGTTTTAGAGGTGATTTAAATTACAAGATAATACTAATCTTTGCTATAAATTGGTTACCCTGAATCTGCTTAACCAATTAAATAAAAATTTATGAACCCATTAAAAATCGTTATTCGTAGATGATTATTTGGTTAAAATAAATCGGTAAATCTTCTTCTATTTTGTTATGGCTAAATAGTCGACGACCTACCAGGGACCTAACCATGATGGCTTAAATAACAAAAATAAAAGAGACGATTAGTAAAGAATGATTCGAGGTGAAGTCGAGTTGGAGGACATTGCCTAATTAAAAATAATATAGATGAGAATTTTCCGCATTGTTCAGACCGGAATTTATCTCCACTTGATGCCAAAAATAGGTAAGTTTTTCCCAGTCTAGGTATTTTACACAGAGCTACTCAAATTTAAGTAAAATTGTTTATTTTTCTATTAAAAATGGTATTTAAAAAGTCTCTATTAGTCGTTATTACAGGACTTCTAATATTCACAAACTGATAGATACAACGGAGTGGTCACCAACACTGGGATGACACGCTAACGGAGTGCAGCGTCAGTGTTAGCCCCATTTAGCTGCGACGTTATTTCCCGTGAATTAAGTGTTTAGTGAAGTCACAAACCCTAAGCAGTGCAGCAATGATGTGAAAAACATCGGCATCTTCTTTCCGAAGCCGTTTTTCTAGCTTTGATGTCTATTTTTGAAGATAAAAATGGCATTGAATAAAATGATCAACGCGTTTAATACAGCTGACTTCGCCTACTGCAAGATGTAGTATTTTCCATCACTGGCAATTCACCAGTCGAGTATGGGTTACTGGTTTTGTAATCATTGGAACATCAAAATCAGGGAAATAGGAAATACGTTTAACGACCCGTGCGCAATGTGTACATAATAAATCATCATCGTATCTCTCCATCGTAGAGCAAAGAAATATATTCAACTCCGTCCGCTAAAGCGTTTGGCTAAGCTAGGGTAAAAAATATTTTTCTTGGATATTCCTGGTGAAAAAGGAAAAATATTTATTACCACGAGTATCCTTGCAGAGATCAGGAAGCGAAGATAATGGATACCGTTGCCGTTATTGCTATTGTTAGCCTGAATCATTATCATTAGGTTATTTCTAGGCAAGCGTGCTCCATCGTCGGCCACATCATCTCTTACCATCAGGTGAGAAAGTGGTCAAACGCGAGCCTATACATTTCAGCCTCTTAGGCTTCAGGACTCCTTGATCTATCATCTCAATAACCGGTTTTGTACGTATCGCATCCAGTGAATTCCCACCTTCTAATTCGGTGTATTGTATCGATATGTGGTCGTCACTTCGGACCCTTGATTCTCTCGGAATCGCTGTCTCACTACTGCTTAATATCAAAACAAGGCACGTCTTGTTAAAATTCCCATCAATTTCGAGTGTTACGAAACGTCAGTTGTGAGTTTTTTCGTAATAGTGAGAAGTGTACTCTTTTACGTCTCTGACGCGGATGAAGCCACGAGTAAAATTAAGAGTTCCCAACTCGAGATAAATTTCTATATAACCGCTCTTACGTGTTTAAAATTACATTTGTGTAAAACTAAACTATAAAAGACCACTCCACACCCTTCATAGCGTACATAGAAATTAAAAAGTAAATAAAATATAACTATAGAAACCATGTGCATTTATTCCAGACAGTAACGAAATTTCTTATCAAATCTTTTAAAGGTTTCTTAAAATATATATTTCCTAGAACAAGTTTTGAAAAATATTTGAGTGAAAGACGGATTTACCAAATGCCAGCAGAGTTTTCAAGCGTTATCTCTCTTCATTAGTTATTGAATGAAACAACAAACTTTTAAACCTTAAATACGTCAATAGACGGGTCGTGAAGGACTCTCTTAAGGGTAAATTATAGAATGCTTATAAACTCGTTTTTTTTTTAAACAAAAAGTGATCCCCTGTTTACTATTATTAGTAAAAATTTCTACAAAACTGCCGAACTTAAAAAGTTTAGCTACAAGAAAAATTAATCCCGAGGGTGACTTTTTCCTTTTTTGCAGGAATGTTGGAAAGAGTTACTGCGGATCAGGAATGCAAAAGGTAACTGTAGAAGACAGGTAAGTTTTAGTCAGTATAAGTCGGACACGCCCTTTTGCTCCACCATAAAGCGAGAAGTCATTTGATGATTTCCCAACTCAAAAAAGGGATGAGTTTTCTTGATAAAATCGGTTTTACATTTTGCAGCCTCATATTTTTATTTCATATCAATCAATAAACGTCATCAACATGTGAAAGGATTGAGAGGGAGAGGGAGGCCAAAGAAAAGATGGATGGATTGTGTGAAGAGTGACAGGGAAGAATGGAAGAAAAAAACTTTTTGCGTCAACCCCAAATAAAATGGAACAAGGGCAGGAAGATGATGATCAATAAACGTCATCATCATCATTATTTCAGTCAAAAGACGTCCACTGTTGGCCTCTCCCAAGTGAACCACAATGAACGGTAACGTGAGTCTCGCATTCATCAGATTCCCATAACCTCCTACACACATACACAGACTGATACATCACACACAAGCAAGCTTACTTACACTTTACAAATCAAATACTGTTATGTCTTGTTTACAATTAAACGTATAACCTACAAGGAAAGAGGGCTGCTGTCTGAGACACAGATATTTGTTTATCTAGCACACACAGACACGGCTGTGTCTCAAAGTTCTATTCTCGAATTCTCTCAAGGTCATTGGTTCACCTTAATTATGAGAGGCCTTCCAATGCCTTTAATAAATGTGTTTTAAATCAATGACGGAAATTTTAAAAAATAATGAGTTTTTAGAAAAACATTATAAACAATATTCGTCCCCAAACTACCAATGTATTTCAAAGTCCGGAGTTCCTCAACTAAATTTGACAACCCGCGGGCTATCAATTCAGTCACACACGCTTGGAATGCCTGGAAGTGTATTGAGAGAGCGGTTGAACGAATTCGAACACATTAATACCTACTTGGGCAATATATCGGTTGAACGCCTCGATATTACAAATTGTCCCCAATACTGACTCAACTATCTGAAATTTACAAGTTGTAAATTATACCGATTAATAGGATATAGAGCAGCTGTGTTCTAGTCACCAAAATTTATATAGTAGGAACCAACTCACAATATCAATTGGTCCAAAATTAACAAAGGGTAAGGCTATGTCTTTGATATCACAAAATTGATTATATACATAGTCGAATCATGGTATTTAAATTGAGTGAGGTGGGTGCTATAATGTGACCAAGTGACGTCCAACGACTGGAAGAAATAAATTGTTGGTTGGCATTGAAGTATGGAAATTAGCACGTGAATAGAGAGAGCCTTTGAGTCTGGTTGTGCATGATGCACAAGCTTCAAAACTCAAAGCATGTCTTTAGGGCTCCGTACCTCAAAAGATAAAAAAACCGAACCCTTAAAAAATCACTTTGTTGTCCGTCTTTCTGACAAGACCCTTTATTTAAGGAACGCGTAGAGGTATCGTGTTGAAATTAAAACCATATACTCAGGTCTGCAGTCCCTTAAAGCTGTGAAAAAGACAAACTTCTGAGTTAACTAAAAAAAAAGATAGGGCCGTTTCTGGCTCAAAAAACATTATATTTAGACAATCTCAAGGGAATCAAATTATTTAAAATTCATAGGATACTTCGTTGACCTAGAATCCTGAAATTTGGCATGAAGCAAGCTCTCATAGCACATGTATAGGAAAAAATCTGAAAACTGTAAATTTGTATTTATGTCACAAAAAAGAAAATTTGCCGATTCGGAAAAATCTTCGTAACTCAATTCTGGAAAGGAACTGTTTTCATAAGTAACTTTGTGCGGAACGCTCAGTACGCGAATCCGAATCGCAGTTGCCCGGTTTATTTTTTTACTAATGATACAAGCACTTTAAAATTGGTACTTTTAATTTGTCAAGATAAAACAGTCACAAAAAAAAAGATAAAGCTATTTGCATGTTCCAAAGCGCAAATCCAAGGACAATTTCAAGGTATCTCTCATAATGATTGAATACCGTGTGCATGGATATCTGCATGTACGATGTCTGTTTGTATCTCGATCACGCAATTGTCTGAACGGATTCAGGTGAACCTGTATAGTAACGTAATTTATATATCAAAATAACATAAAATTTAATTAACAGAGATACCTTGAAAGTATCTCTCTTAATTGGATATTTCATAGTTTTAAGTAAATATTATTACTAACCCTTCTTTGTGTGCAAACTTGAAATAACGATATTATCATTATTCCATTTATTTTCTATCTGAACATTTTATTTAAAGGACATGGTAAAAAATGGCCTATGAACCAACACGCATGAAATATTTACTATAATTACTAGTTCTTTTAATAATATACATTACTTATATTTTAATAGAACGGACACTCTTTAATTTCGATAAATTTTAAAAATCGGTGATAGTTCTATTATTTTTTGGTTCAATTTGAGGTTTTTAATAGGCAAAGATATTATAGCTCATACAGCCAAGTCTTTGTAACAGCACTCTTAATAAGAGTTTGACACAGATAAGCGTCAGTATTCTCAACACTTGATATACGTTAATGATTTTTAGTTACAAACAGTCCGCTATGATGTCGTGGAACCATAATAAGCCTTATCAAAAAACTCCATTGAAAGCGCTGTTTGAAAC
This sequence comes from Mythimna pallens, assembly GCA_961205895.1. NCBI lineage: Eukaryota > Metazoa > Arthropoda > Insecta > Lepidoptera > Noctuidae > Mythimna > Mythimna pallens. Next base: position 20,847,227 of record OY540828.1, on the reverse strand, counting down.
GAGCAATAATATCAACACTGACAGTTGACCAATTGACAGATATCAACATTTGAAATTTGGTAGTAATGTCATTCAGTAATACATGCTAAGTTATAGCTTTTATTGACGTATTTATAACCTCAAATTCCTGTTTTGATTTTTTCAGAATCCTCAAAAGTGTCCGTTGTTTTAATTTAGGTTTAATCGAATATATACATTATCTAAAACCCAAAGAGTAAATACACCTCCCAGTTGGATCTTAGGCGAGCTATGTATGGACGACGAGCAATGTCCTTTTAAATATGTCTTAAAAAAAGCATATTTAAAAAGCATTATTATTATTATACTAGCTTCTGCCCGCGGCTTCACTCGCGTGAATGTGGATTTCTCCATACAAACTTTGGACCCCCGTTTCATACCTTTAGGGGCGAATTTTGGAAAATCCTCTCTTAGTGCTCGCTTACGTTATAAAAGGAAGCCTTGTTCCAAATTTCACGCTCCTAGTCCCAGTAGTTTTGGCTGTGTTATGATATGTCAGTCAGTCAGTTTCTCCTTTTATATATATATATAGATTATTTATGTCAATGAAAATTGATTATATTTAAGGCAGTTGGCTCGTTTGTCAACACATTGAATGACATAATTTTTAAACTACCGGGAAATATAAAATAATGGAAATCTTGAGTTTTTTTTTCGCATAAGCCCGTTAGTGTCTCTTGCACGTGCTTATGCCATAATTCATGACGTTAAACGTTGGTGTAGGCCTTAATGACTTCCCAGTTTAGGCTGTTGGTAATTACTCCATATTTTTTATAATGAAATTCTTTTATTGCAATTAAATTCACAAATTAATATTTTTTAAATATATTTTATCTAGATACTGATTAAATCAACCGGTACACATCTCACAAAAATATAGGAAACAATGGTTATTTCCTACATTTTTGTAAACAAAGATATTTTAAGAAAAGCAATTGCCAAAATAAAAGGCATCTTTTTATTTTATCTTGATTAAAATTTCTTTTGAAATTGTTTGAGTTGTTGTTTTGTATTGTGTCATTTTCAGAGGTATTTTTTTTAAAGTTCTTTGTTTATAAAAATAAATGATGTGAAGTTTCAGTAGGTTCTAGTACAAACAATAATAACTTTGCACTACAAAAAAGTGTAAGAACCTATTTTGCAAATTGTAAACATTATCTTACATAAAAAACTTAAATATTAACTAAACTATTTATATTAAAACCTAACAATGCACATAAATATAATACATCGCTGTCATTTGGAAATGTGCCCAGACTGGCAGCATTGCCACGTTGAATGGCAATGCTAATTCTTTGGGCGAAGAACGAGATAGCCCTCTGGTCACGCAAATTGTCGAACTAATTCATATTTGGCGCAGCCGCAAACACATATCATTGTTTTTTTTTTTAATTTAAACTACACAATTGTGTCTTCACTATGTATTTCTGTGTTTTTATCACACAACATGTTTTCTTTTTTCTTTCTATCTATGTTTCTTTCATCCTCTTTCTTTCTTTATTCCAGATATTGAAAAACGCCAACTCAGTCATACGTACCTATACTCATTGATATTTTACCCTCTTTTGATCGCCACAAAATATTCCATTCGATGTTCTCAAACAAAATGATATTTGCCAATTCATATTACTTCAGATAATATTTATTAATATCTATACTAATAATTATAAATGTGAGAGTAACTCGGTCGGTCTGTCTGTCTATTAACTCTTCTTAGTGTTAAATATAGATAGCTGTAAGTATTATAGCGCTATGCTCAAGACCAACGGCTTTACATGCTTTCCGAGGGTTTTACATGTTTGCCACCACCTACTCCCGAACTCCAAACTGCTACAAAGTAATTCTTACAAGAAAACCCCATAGCATTTTTTGCCCCACCCGGGAACCGATCCCAGAACTCCACCCAAGACCACAAGAACAACGAGGCAGTAGTTTTTAAATCATACTGTCATAAAAAATCAATATCAGCCCAATGACTGACCTGTAGTCAGTTGGTCTAGTGGTTAGTGGCCCTGACTACTATGCCGCAGGTCGTGGGTTCGATTCCCACCCAGGACAAATGTGTCTGGGTGTAATTTAACTATAATATGTATGTATTTAAAAATATATAAGTATGTTGATCAGTTGTCTAGTACTCATAACACAAGCTCTGCTTAGCTTGGGTTTAGATGGCGTTATGTGATATTTGTGGAATATTATTATTATTATTATTAATGACAGATTCAGTATTCTAATTAAAGGACGGCAGTAGGTATAACTGGGTAATATTTACATGGGATAAGAAAATACTTTTCTCGCGATCAGAACCGCGGGCAGTAAGTAGTTAACTATAAAACTAAGTCTGAATTATAAAGTTTCACACATGAATGGTTATCTGAAAACTACTCAAATTCAAATATTTCTGTTGAAATGGGATATATATTCCATTCCAATAAATTGTAAAGTTACAACACTATGATATTACTGTGTGAATTGTCAATTTTGTATTAAAGACCTAAGGGTCGCTGCACACGGACCACACACAACAGCCACAAGCGCCGCCACGAGAAGCTAGAAGAAAGCTGAAGCACGCTGCAACCACTTGTGGCCGGTGGCTGCAAATTTTTTTTTAACCGACTTCAAAAAGGAGGAGGTTCTATGTTCGGCTGAATGTATTTTTTTTTAACCCATACGCGCATTATCATAATGGACTCTGACAAAGAAGGTTTAAATACGCGAGTGGCGTGTGACAGCGTTTTGTATCCGTTAGTGGCCAGTGCAGGCCACAAGAAGCGAGCAGCGGCGATTTGTACTGTGTAGCGGCCACCGGCGTCAACCGTGTGACGGCCACCGGCGTCAACCGTGTGACGGCCACCGGCGTCAACCGTGTGTGGTGAGTCGATATAAAATGTATGAGAATTATAAGAAATATGCCGATGGCGGCGTTTTGTGGTTGTGGCCGGTGGCCCTTGTGCCTTTAATCAGACACATGATTCGAAGGAAAATTTATTTGTTTTAACCCTTTGCAGATCTTTGTGGTACCTGAAAATTGCACATATATGCCTTTTTAGGGTCGAAAAGTCCTTGTAACAGAAGCTTGATTTAAACTTTGTACATATAATAGCCTTACCTTCTCACCGCATATCGTTAATCACATGAGACTTAAAGCATTTACGTTTTAAAAGATTATTTACGATTTAATTTTAGTTGATTTTTTTGCGGTATTATAGGATTCTTTGTAGTTGAGTTCAGTGGCTGTTTTAATTATTCTTAATTCCTATACTCCATTCACGTAAGTATTAGACAAAAGAGGTTCATAGAAGCAGGTGTGCACAACGTTTATTTTTCGAGATAAATTCAAACAATTTTATTTAATAATGGTTTCAATATAAAATTTTAATATTACTTATACTTACTTACTTACTTACTTTTATTACTTGGGCAAAGACACACAAGACCGGTTGTTGTGGAGACGCTAGGCGGAGGCTCATGTCCAACAGTAGTCGTCTTTCAGCCGAAATGTTGATGACTATATCATCATACATTTAAAAAACTTTGTTGCGATCTTTTTTTGTAAAAGTTATAGCATGATCAGCGTGGGAAGCAGCTAAAGGTCTTGTGGATCGAAAACAAATGAAAATGAGACCTTTTTGCGTAATGCTTTGTTTTTGTTAAATTGTTTCTTTGTATTTTTCTATTTTATTTAGTAAAAAAGAAAAAGCTTTTATGGCCAGTAAAAGCAATTTTCTTTCTACTTTTTATTGTTACACGAACCTATTTAAATTAAAAATACACATACAACATTTAGAATTTTTAGAAACCAGAAAAGTGTAAAACAGTTATTAATTTAAAAAAAAACCGGGCAAGTGCGAGACGGATTCACACACTGAGGGTTCCGTACAAACTTACCTATGAAAAGAGTTCATTTCCCGAATTGAGTTACGAAGACTTTTCCGACTCGCAAAAAGTTTTTTTGTGACGTAACTATAAAACAGTTTCCAGATGTTATCCTAGACTTGTACTATAGGACCTTGCTTCATGCCAAATTTCTGGATTCTAGGTCAACGGGATTTTGATTCCCTTGAAAGTGTCGAAATATAGTATTTTGCGATATAAACGTCCGTATCTTTTTTTTAGTTAACTCAGAAGATTGATTTTTTCATAGCTTCAAAGAACCGCAGACTTGAGTATATGGTTTTAATTTCAACTAGATACTTTAACGCGGTTCACAGATAAAGGGTCTTGCGGACAGACAGACAGATGAACGGACAACAAAGTGATCCTATAAAGATCCTGACCGGATCGGTGATCATTTTGGGGTACGGAACCCTAAAAAACAGTCTACTTGGTAGATTTACTATCTGAAATAGCACCATAGTTAGTTTGTTAGTTGGTTAATTTTACTCTTTCGTATTTCTACTCGTGCGTGTTGCCAGTGATGACATATCGTCGTATCCTACGAATAGTAACTGCATAATAGCAACTTTTCAGGAGACACTTTTTTGTGTTTAATTAAATTAAATATTATCAAATATGTATTAGTGATTTCATGTAATGTGTCTTGATATCTTAAGATTCGGCTACGATTATTTTCAATAAATTATCTTTTTAATTTAAATGCATTTTGTCCCTTAAATCTTTGTTCTCTGTTGTGTTAATCAATTTTCAATATTGAGTACATAGAAAAAAACCATAATAGTAATTGTGGCCTGGTTTTTGGAATGGCTATATTGCGAGACGAAGCCCTAATTACGTTTGTGTCTTTCTTCTATGTTTCAAATTATGTTTTTGTTTATTCTTCCGCACATAAAAGGCATAATGTGACTTATTGCTCAAGTCCAGCACTACTTCGCATTATGTAATTAGAATGACCTAATTAAGTACAAACTCGTTGATGTTATGATATTGGAACTTATTCAATACTACAATTTAACAAAACGCGTTCCGCCGACTAGTGGCCGAACGGCGCTAGTACGCTCTCTCCGCGCCCGTGCACCTCCGCTATTCGCGAAGAAAGAAGAAGACCGAGAAGAAGGTTACAGACATAACACGAAGAATCACCAAACTTAAGTGGCAATGGGCAGGGCACATTGAATGCAGAACAGATGACCGCTGAGGCCGAAAGGCTGGAGTGACAACCGCGTACCGGAAGACGCAGCATTGAAAGGCCTCAAACAAGGTGGACCGATGACCTAGTCAGGGTCGCTGGAATCCGATAGATGCGAGACGCACAGGACCGGTCGTTGTGGCGACGCTTGAGGGAGGCCTATGTCCAACAGTGGACGTCTTTCGGCTGAAATGATGATGATGACTTTTTTGTATTTAGATAGTCTCTGCAAGAGACACAACTTTATTACTGCTGCACAACGTGTCGTGAAATCATTTTCCGTACGGGTAAAATTTTTTGTACGGGTCTAGGTGTTTAGCGCATATGTCACCGGAAAATTGCAAACGCCGTAATAAAATAAAAAAGCTTTTATTTCCCATTACCCTTACATAATATCATGAAGTTTAAATCTAAGTACTATTTTTATTTCTAATTTGTTAGTGGTTTTTCTTTGTTTATTTATTTATTACTTATTATTATTTATTTTTTAAATTTTAGGAAAGCTTACAGACTAATAACAACATAATGGCAAATAACTAAATTGCTAATTACAAGCTTCCACATATATATGACAATATGACAAAAAAAAATAAAATTAAAGTTGATCCCACAATACCTCAAATTGTTAGTAAAATAATTTAAACAAGCAATAATAATATAAATTTCAGGTGCAAATAGGTAGGTGCTTATTATCTAAGTTAGTAAGTAAACTTTTTTTTTCTAAATTGGGTACGTTTATCTTAGAAACTAATTTTGATGTCATTTATCGTTTATAAAACAGTTTTTTCATAATATATCGAAAAAATATAAAACCAAATAAAGATTTACTACCATCATAAGGAGTCTGCAATTTTCTGATGACATAATATAATTATATACTATGATTTAAAAATAGCATCCATTAAACAGGCTTAAATTCTAAGTAGGGCAAAGTTTACTTAAAAAAATAGTTAGTTTTCCCGCTATTTCGCTTCCTAGTTCTTTAACACGATAAACGTAAATGTTTTCAGTATAAAGAGTATCTCACGGCACTCAACGATATTATAACTTTTCATCCTTTAAATATCTTTCATATTCGGATCAGTATTTCTACAGATATCTCCTACAAATACACAAAAGAATTTGCTCTCACCTAAAATTAGTTTAAAAATCCCAAACACTTACTTGGCATTCATCCAGTAATATATGATGGGGTTGACCATAGCGTTGGCCATCGCTAGCCAGTAGAAGCCGAGATACATGTGCTGGACGTATTTCATATACAGTATAGAAGGATTGAAGTGTGTGTAGATGAAGTAGGAGTGGTAGGGTAGCCAGCAGATCCCGAAGATCACTATCACTAGGATGAACATTTTCACAACCTGAGAACAAAGGATTAAAAAGTTACAGAAAATATTAGATCTCTATGGTGTATGTAATCTATAGCTTTTTATTTATTTATTTATTGCCAACACGTTGGGGTCCTAAACCTGTCAGGTACACCCTAACGTGTATGGCTCGGTTTACACCACACACATATAAATTGAATAGAGACAAGACAAAAACATTTAAAGCATACATTAACATAATAATAATCAAAACATGTCAAAATGAAAGATTAAAAATTCTAAAAATGAAAAATAATACCAAGAAAAAAAACTACAATATCATATCAAAATTTAATTATGTTTCACAAGATATTGTGCTGGGAGTGGCAATGAACTCCAGGTAACGAGCTGCAGAGCTTGGAGTGTTTCGTAACTTCGATTCAATATATAAAGAATATGATTGATTCGACAATCTTGATTTACCTGTTAAAGAATTCCAGCTTTTCAACGAAGGAAGATGTTATTATGAATTGTTTTTTTTTTTGTTGCATTTTCAATAAGGCCTTAAAAGTTCCAATTACTTTACCAACGAACAAAATTATATAAACTGGCAACAAAACTAGTTTTTTTAAATAAAAATGATGATGCTTTATTTGAAAACCTAACTAACAATTTTAAATTGTCCCAGTTTTGGTACTCCTGGCTCAGTTCCAGCAGAACCTCATTGTCTCCACTTCGGTGCTCTGAACGTGAACAAACAAGACGTGAGCGAACGAAATTGAATAAAACATTGGCTTGAAAAACAACGACGCTTTGTATAGGCGCGTTGTATTGAAAATCTGCGGAGACGAAATGAATGTCTTATCGAGAGTTTCGAAGAAAATTGTCGATAATAATTTGTTGTTTTCCAAATTGGAACAGAGAAGAGGATTTGTTTAATTCAAGTTGGAAACATTTTTTTTTTATTGCTGCTACGATAATATTTCCTTTCATTTGGTCCAACAAGTGTTCTGGTAAACGCTACTAGTACGCTTACTATGGAAAACGATTAAGTACGCCTACCAATTAAATGTACTTCCGCGAGATAAGTGGGTACGATTTCCCCCAATTATTTCTGATAAAAGATAAATAATTGAAGACCAGAGGGCAGGTTTAGACAAAGTGAAGCTCCATTTATCAGTGATAACGAGGTTTATTTAGGGAATATTAATTGGACAAAAACTGTTTAACAATGTATAACTATTTAGTATATTTGGCCTTCGTAAATATGATCACATTTCTTCCTTCCGTTCTCAGCTTAAATGACTGCCTATCCGTTACAGGAGATCTCTAAGATACGCTGTACGCTCTTCATTATAGTGAACGAAACTTGTGCTCCTGATTATTTATTTAAAACAATATTTTGGGCAGTTCTCACAATCTTATCCTTCGAGCATCCAAAAATATAGATAGATAGATATATTCTTTATTGTACACCAAAAATAAAAATTACACTAGGAACTTAAAATTAATAGGGTGTCACAATGGACGGACACTAAAAGCGATTTTAACAAAGTATACTTCGTCATCATCATACTCATACATACAACATATCATCATATTCATACTTCATTCTTCTTCTACTCACTACTGGGTTTATGGCTAATTCTTACGTTGTCCCTATCATATAACTCTGGGAAGCATATTTATTTCCCCTTGACATCAAAAAAGCTAAAAATAAATTTCCGTTCAAGCGTAAAATTTGGAAGTGCTTGAAGGCCTCTCAACCTTAGTTTGGTCTTCGTCATAATTGTTATATTTTAAGTTTTCTTAATGATTCGATATTTATCATTGTATTTATTAATTTTAGCATAATTTGTATTTTATTACCTATATATAATTTGTAATCTATAATTTATTCATTGTGCACACCTATAAAAGTGTTACCTTTTTTTAACCCAAAGGTTGACTGGTAGAGAATGCCTTGTTGCATAGTCCGCCTATGTAGGTACCATACTATATATCAAGTTTAAATAAATAAAAAGTTGATACATACCTTTCGTTTCGATCGTATTGAATCTACTTGTCTTTGCGTCAGCTCACCGATTGACCCGGAACCCCACAGCACCTTCCCCATTGCTGAATAGAAGAATGTCATCCCAAGCATAGGGATGGCGTATGTTACTACGAAGAATAATACTTGGTACCTGTGGCAAAGAAAACAAAACATGAATCACGCCTGTGAGTAAAGGCAGGCTATTGTTGGAATATGGGATTCAGTTTGGGGTTGTGAATTCTATTCTGTACACTGTCGATGGCAAAAGATGTTAAAGTTTGTGATCTGTAAAGATAACTGACATAATATGGATTGGTTGGTTGGTTGGTTGATTGGTTGGTTGGTTGTTGGTTGGTTGGTTCATTGGTTCGTTGGTTGGTTGGTTAGTTGGTAGTTGGTTGGTTGGTTGGTTGTTTTTATTATCATTAAAGTTTCTGTAATATAAGTAATATTTACCCCCGATTTCTGATTTTAAGCATTTGTAATTGAGTATTTCTCAAACTGTAGTTTAGCTTGTAAACCCTATCATGGCTTTTAAGTATGGTTTAAAACGTACATTAACTCGAAATACCAATTCAAAAACCCGCTAATATACTCGTATAATTGATCAAATATATTTCAGAAGCTATAAAAGGGTGGCAGAGCATGTTTAGATCATGTGAATAAATAAAAAGTCATTTCACCACAAACCAATTTAGTTTGAAAATGTTATAAAAATTTATATGCCAGACGAAAAGAAAGTGCAGCCATTTTTTACCAGACAGACAAAATATGAGGCATAAATTACTCGTACATTCCGTTTTTAACGGTTGTTAACTTTTATTTTTGTTGAGTCCTGGCGTTAATAATCATATATTATTTTTTGCTTTTAAAAATATGAAACGTACCTTCACCTAAATTTACTTGATAGAAAAGTATATTATTAAGTTTTATTTTGTAGACGGCCACTTAAAATTTTTATTTTTCCAAATCGATCTCTCGACTATAGAGAAAATATAACCACCTCCTTTTTTGAAGTCGGTTAAAAACTATATGCTTTTAATATTACCTACACATCATCTTTTTGTGATGTCAGAATAACTGTTTTTTACTGAAAGCATATGAAAGTATATACTGTAATAACTAATACGACCGGACCGAATTGGTCCGGACCGTTCATTGTGGCGACACTTGAGAGACGCCTATGTCCAACAGTGGACGTCCTTCGGCTGAAATGATGACCTAATCTATTAGCACACAGTACCGTTGCCGACGTCTGTTAGTCGAAACTGTCACCAGCCTACGCTGAAAGCTTGCGCTATAGACTCGTCGCATGAGCGTTCAGCCGTTTTGCGCGGACGTGATGCATATATTTTTTTCATGGAATATGTTTCTAATCTGCTATATTTTAGTCTTAAGTTTGCGTCTTTTCAGCTAAATACAATGTTTTTCTTTCTTTTTTCTGTGTTTGTTTGTTCCATCTAATCTCTGAAACGGGTAGACCGATTATGACAGGACTTATTAATAAATAGTTGATTTTACATGGATAATTTATGACTGAAGTTCTCATTCCAAGGACTCCGATTGTTATTATTAAAATCATAAAAAGTTTAGCTGAAATGTATCACTATTATTCATTGACTATTAGGTAGAATGACGTTTATCGGATCAGTTAGTTTATGATAAACCACAGCTCAAATTGATTGCATTGCATAGACAAGTTTAACGCAGACGAAGTCGCGGGCAATAGCAAGTTAAATCATAAAAAAAATATATAATGTTTTCTCCCATTGTCGCTATGAACTATACTAATATCCATTCAATTAGCCAAAGTTGTCAATATCTTTCATTTTCTCTGAACAAGAATGGCAAAGATAAAGTGTAAATATCATGGTCAAAATTTCATATGACACTTCACCTCTCAAGTGCTCTCTTCCCTTTTGCTTCAAGTTAATGGTTCACAGCCGGTTTCCGAATTAAGAATAATAAAAGTCATTAATTCCTATTATAGCATGAGAACTTGACAAAAGTTTCATGTTTTTAACTTCATGATATATGTTATAGTGAACTTAACAGATCATCATCATCATCATTATTTCAGCCTAAAGATGTCCACTGTTGGACATAGGCCTCCCCCAAATGTCGCCACAATGAACGGTCATGTGCGTCTCACACCATCGGATGCCCGCAACCCTCACCAGGTCATCGGTCCACCTTGTAGGAGGCCTTCCAACGCTGCATCTTCCGGTAAAGCGTTCGCTACTCCAGAACCTTTCGGTGATGTTCTAATACAAAAATTTAACATGTATCTATAAGTTTAACGCACCTTTTCCTAACAAGGAGTTTATTGAACTTAATTTTACCCAATTGTCTTAAAAATTATATTGTTTATACAACATTAATTTTAATATCTATTTTAGTATATGCGACACCCAAAACACGTGTCTAGTATTTTTATGTAAAGAATTTATGTTCAAAATTTCATAACTGTGTATGATACAGTTATGAAATTTCAAAGTACAGTTTTGAAATTTGAAATTTCAAAAATCACAAAGTTATAAGCTTGTTATGTCAGCAAGAATGCATAGGGCCATCCAGGCGACTGAGGGGTTGTTTTGCATTGGCACCCAGCCGTTTGCTGGCGCCTATTACCCGCTATGACCTGCCGTGATCTGTGATGTACTAAGTGTCGGTGGTGTTCAACTTGTGACCTTTCCTTCTAAATATTTAGAAAGGTCACAAGTTATAACATGGTGTATAAATCCATTCAGTTACTGATTCTGAACAAATTAAATTCAGGTTTCGCATAATCTAAAAATAATGTTGTATATTGTTTGATACCAAAATAAAATAAAATAAACTTCAATTTCTTAATCCAGAAAACAATCACTTTTTTATGTCCATCTTTATTCTTGTTATTCACAAGATCTAAACAATTATTTAGAGTGTTTGACTGTTTGATGCCAAATTAAAATAAACTTAAATAATATATCTCAATCAAAAAACCAATCATCCTCAATGTCCATCTTTATTCTTTGTATTCACATAATATGAATTGTTAAGAGTGTTCCAGGTTTCAATTCTAATTTTTGTTAGTTGACAAAAATAAACCTAGACTGCAAGTTCGTACGTGACTCCAAAATAGTTTCCCTGTACTGTCTAGAACGCTCCACGAAATTCAATTGCATACGTCAGAAAATATTTCTGGTTGTGCTTCGCTCGTTATATAAATTGGCCAATATTTTTACCTGGTCTGTATTGGTAGAACGAGTTATATTTACAATGTCTGTAAGTGTAAGCGCTATTTTAAAAAATAACGTGCCACGTTGGTAGCCTTATGAAAATGCAGGTATTTTTCGTTTATAAGTAGCCACAAATATTCCAATAATAATGTAAGTAAGCTTGAAACCACCAAGAAGGTAAGTGCGATTTGTAATTAATTATTATTTTTATAATATATAATGTCCCTAAATAGCTGAACAAAAACCATTAATTTTTCTTATGTACACATATGAAGTTAAAACGTCAGAAACTAATGCACGGTTCCAATTTATGATATCCTTTAGAAAATTAACAAGATAGTGTTTCCAAAATATCAGGAAAAAAATGTATTAACGTCATAATCTGTATAATCACGTAAGAGCGGTTGTATGTAATCGTATCGGGTTGGCCGATCTTAAGTTGAATATTTGCAGTTTTGTAAAAAAAAAAAAACATAGTTTTCTGGCCTTTACTAGTATTTACAACAATACAACTAAAAGTTTTAAAGCTTTGTGAGCATCAAATGTTTTTGTGGTGCAATGTGGTGGAAAATGTTGGGTATAAAATTATACTGACATAAATTGTCATAGCATAATAGTAAAAGGGCCTTATAATGTTACCACTGTTGGGACTCAGGCCTCCTCTCTAGGGGAGGGAATGGGCCGTAATCCACCACGCGGGCCTAGTGTGGGTTGGTGAATGTCACATGTCATGTTTTCGAATTTTTGGTTCTAGGACATGCCGGTTTCCTCACGATGTTTTCCTTCACCGTTTTGAGAGCAGTGGTGATAAAATAAATTACACAAAGTAATGCGCCTGGCTGGGTTTGAACCCGCGCCTACAATTCGTAAGTCGGGGCCGTTACCACTCGGCCACCACTGCTCAAACGTAAGAACGTCACATATTTTAAATGTTTTTATTGATTCGATAAGAAGTTACTGAGTAACTTCAACTATTCGAACAAAAATTTTGGGTTATATTAGCTAAATATAGAAATTTTAAAATTTGACTAAACATTTCGAATTTATAGAAAGTTCAGTGTATAGCCACTTTTATTTAAGGGTGTGATAGCTTAATAAGAGTCTCATCTCTGTGAAATGAAAAACTACATAATCATGAGAAGCTGAGGAAAGTGAGGCAGTTTTCACTCAAGGGACTTGCGAGGGATGAATAGTAATCATTTCAAACAGAACTAGTAGTATAATGTATATTTGAATGAGTTTTTTAATCTCCTGTGTTATATGACTCGGAAATAGTCAATGGATTTTGACAAAAAATTCTTTGCTGTACCTATTTATTTAGGTATGCGGTTTGTTGACGACGTTGTCATGGTCCGCCCGTCTAATAACTAAATCTATATATATAAAAGAAAGTCGTGTTAGTTACACTGTTTATAACTCAAGAACGGCTGAACCGATTTGGCTGAAAATTGGTGGGGAGGTAGCTTAGAACCAGGAGACGGACATAGGGTACTACTTTTGATCGAGTAGGGTAAAGTGGGGTAGAGTAGAATATAGTAGTCATTTGACGGGAGCGAAGCCGCGGACAAAAGCTAGTTTTAAATAAATACCTATGTATACAACTGTATGTTTTGTTTTGCCTAAATGGTTGTAATTTCTAAATAATAAATTAAAACGAATGAACGAACGATTTGCGAGCGAGCGCCGTGCTTGGTCAATGCGCGACGCCCTCACATCACTCACCGCTGCGGCGGCCATTGGTTTTTGAAAATGAACGAAAGGCCAGTGTCGTGTCGAATCTAACCCCGATGTATTGGGTGTACCCAACGCGCGAAAAAGTACGCGCCCACGCATTTCGTTCTGACGGTCTACTTACCAAATTGGCTTTCCTCTCTTTTTTTTTACTTCCAACCAACACCCAGCAGCTACACGGTTCGTAAGTTTGCAGAATGACACGTTAAGGCGTATAGTCCCTTGAACATCTGGCCGGAGTTAAATGCACACATACTCGTACTACCGCCTGTACCCACATAGAGCCCCGCTGACTTTTAAAACCATTTCCTTTCATTTACATAATAATATGCTTTGTACATTCTGCAGCAATTTTTTTTATGTAAAGTTATTTATGTCGCATAAGTCGTTTAAAAAAAGTATGGAGAACAAGTGAAAAAATATCATGTTCAATGCTGTAATTTTTTTTTTTTTTGGCGTAAGTATTAATTATACGAAAAAATCATATGTTTATAATGTTGTATATTGTGATATCGAAAGGAGATCGCATGAGTTGTTTTTTTTTATAGCAAACGGACTGGCTTGTAAAATATACTTTTAAGGATTTTTCATTTCTAGAATAGGTTTCAAAATTTATAGGAAAAAGAAATGTGTTGTTTTAGGATGTCAAAATAATAATAATGCCAAAATACTAATAACACAGAATATTAATTACTGTCATTACTTCAAATATTTATTATCTTAATTAATGTTCCCTTAAAATACTATTAATTTTGAATTGACAATACCCAATGAATGTTTAACAAAGCTAAGGATGGAAGTCAAACAATAGGAAACTAAGTATACGAACTAGGGACAGTCCTTATCAAATTTGTGACGGTCGAATAAACTATTAAAATAGATATGTGGATAAATTATGACATAATGGCTATTCGTTCAATAGAGATAATACCAGTGAGGTTTTCAATGGAATAAACGAAATATCTCCTAAATTGAATACTGTTACGGATGAATAGATATCTGGTAGAATGAGGACAACAGTTTCTGTTCTATTGTTTTGTAATAACGTAGTTAATTTCGTTTTGAACCATAGTGGTCTACACTAGATATAAGTTACAAGGAGTATGTGAGACGAGGACGTCAGTCAGCTAGCGGCCGATAGTGACACACCAAACAGACATAAGATATACCATACCTAATTATAGGGTGACTGGTAATTAGTGACAGATACTTAAACACATGATTGTACTCATGATTACAAACAACTTTCCCAAAGAAACTTTTTTTAACTAGCCTTCGGTTAACAACATTGTTATAGTTTTTTTTTTTTTTAATATAATCCAAATGCCTTTCTATCTAACAGTACCTTCCATTGTTTATGTATCAAAGAATTGCATGCATAGCGAAACTTTTTATTAGGTATTTTTCGAGTCAAGCAAAGCGAAACTAGAGCATAGGGGGCTAATCGAAACCCTAATTTTATTTACTGAGATCAGTAAATAAAACTCGGGAGTTTCTTCCGCACGAAACCGGTGCAGGAACCTCCCGAACTTACCATGTCCAGTGAGGACCTGCGTCATGCGGAAGGTAAGGACGCCGTGTTGTCTTTCCAGCTACTCCTCAAAGAGGGGACTTACCGCCATAATTGTGGTGTGCCCAATGCTTCATGGGGTTAGGGTACCTATCCTTTTTATACAGTCACTGTATGGAAACATATTCGATTACATCCATGTGTAATTAAGTAATTCTCCACTTATCAAAAATCGCACAGCTGCGGATATCTTGAATTCAATCGAAGATCGTTGAAAATTACAAATCACAAGAGATTCCTGTCTGCATATCAATTCAAGGGACTGATAAACTGATTAATACTCAACTAACGTCGATCGTATTTAGTTGATATAACTCAGTTTGATTAAATTTATTCTATCTTGGAGACGCAACTGAGTTCAAAGTTATTACTTAATTTATGTCCGTAATAGCAAGACTATTCGATGAATTGCCCGGTTGAAGAGTTACCAAGGCTCTGGAACGCAAAAAGCAACTGAAAGAACACTGGTGGATTTTTAGTTAATAAAAATCTGACACTCCCTTTCGCTTCATCCAGAGCGAAAAGAGTTATTTGATGATTTCGTAGACTTAAAAAAAAAAAAAAAAAATATCGTCGTTCGTGTATGGCGATTTTATTAGTATATTAGTTTTTGCCCGCGACTTCGCCCGCGTACATAAAATATAGCCTATGTCACTAAGGAATAAAGCAGCTTTCTATCGGTGAAATTTTTTTAGCAATTGTACCAGTACTTTTAGAGATTACCTCCTACAAAATAAAAAACAAAAAACAAACTTTACCTATTTATAATATTATATAAGAGTAGCGTAGATGTAGATTTTTAACGTTTTCCTTTTGGGGTGGGAAATCAATTAATGACAATTAATGCTCTAAATCGGAGCGAGAGGGCGTGTCAGACTTTTACTGACTAATCCACACCTATGATCCTCCTTTACCTAGCATTCAAGGACCACGGTTTTCTCTTTCAGAAGTCGGCCAATGGCCCCAGTAAGCTTTGGCCCTGCTACAAGGGCCCACCTACAGTTTTGCTGACCGGACGGCGAGCTAGTCATGGCTCGTATTCTGCAAGCCCACGCCTACAGTGGCTGGTAGTCGGAGTCGGGCTTCCAATCTTGTTATCTTTTTTTGGTTATCAATTTCATGGCATGTAACATTTTTCTTTTTACAAGCTTTCAGCATGTACAAAAATCAACCCAAGACACTGCCCCAAGTCCAGTTCATGGTACCAATAAAGTTATTACTTATAGCATAGCAAAGCATAGTCGGCCTTATAATGTTCCCACTGCTGGGAGCCAGGCCTTCTCTCTAGGAGCGCGAATGGACCGTAATCCACCACACTGGACAACTGAAGGAACACTGTGTTTTAATCAGTTAAAATCTGTCACTTCCTCCCGCTACAACCAGAGTGGTAGAAGGGCATTTGATAATTACCAAATTCCCAAAGAATGTAGGTAATGTATCACTGATATTATGGCATAACATAGTCGGCCTTATAATGTTCCCACTGTTGGGATTCAGGTCTCCTCTCTAGAAGAGGGAATGGGTACGCTTTAGTGGATGACACATGTCTTCGAATTTTTGGTTCTAGGACATGCCGGTTTCCTCACGATGTTTTCCTTCACCGTTTTGAGAGCAGTGGTGATGAAATAAATTACACAAAGTAATGCACCTGGCTGGGTTTGAACCCGCAATCTACAACTCGTAAGTCGGGGCACTTACCACTCCGCCAGCACTGCTCAAGTTATAACTTATTGCGCGTAAAATTAAGAATATTAACACAATAGGTTTTATAACAAAACATTTGGGGCAGGTTGTTTGTAAACAAAGTAATTTTCGCAATTGTTACTGTAAAAAACAATACGAACCAATCAAAGCTAAGAAGTCTAAGAAAGCTTGTTTTGATTTTGATATTTGTTTTTCCGTATAATTATATAGTCATAAACAATTATGCCAAATCAAAAAGAAAGTTTACGTTTTCATTACAATCATTCACAATTGGATAAAACAATAAATAAGAGGTTCAAATATTTTTATAACACTTTTGACTTTTGAAGTCAGAACTTCAAAAGTCAAAAGGATACAATACCAGTTTATGCGGCGTGTTCCGCCAATATTTTCCGGATTTTTTTTTAACACTCTTAGCGCCATGTGGCGGCCGCCGGCCGCCCACATAAATTATTTTATTGCAAGCCAATATGATTTTTCATGACTTATCTCCGCAGGCTATGTGACTGTCGTTTCAAATGCATTTACTAGTCTAGCAAGCCAATGACAAAAATCAATATGAATTAGTGGGATCACAGCGGATCACGCGGCCTGCCGGGTGGCTGGCGGGATACACCGTGACCTATGTTCACGGCCTATCCGGCCAGTGGCCCACATTGTTTGCTACAAAAGTTAGTTCAATTATAGTATGGCCAGCTGCATAAAAATATATGTGACCCGCGTGCCGCCCACACGGCCTGCTTCTCTAGAAAATGCTTACATACCGCTGAGAGTGGCACCGGTTGTATATACGTCTGTACAACTTGAGTGACCTTGAAAAACGCTTAATTGTCGTTTTGTACACACGGGTGTACAAAATTTATTCAGCCGAATACCCCTGTACGCACGAGGGGTAGTGACTTCACGTCATCTTGTAACTTCTTCCTCTCTGGATAGAGCGAGAAAGAGTGTAAGACTTTATTGACTATCGTCTGGTAAGGACCAAACCCAAGTCCATAGCTCGTGTGCCGCGCGTCAGCAAAACCTATGGGGCCCAATGGGCCGATGCCCACCAGGGCTGCGGAAACGTTTCACACACGTGAGTTTTAGTCAGCAAAATCTGAAACGCTCTCTTGCTCTACCGTAGAGCGCAAAAAGCCATTTGATGATTTCCCACCTCAAAAAAAAGAATGGAGAACTTTGATCAATGTTCGATTGATTAAAAGATACCCTTTTCAATAACATACCATAAACTTTTAACGAGCATATAATAGGGCAGAACTTTATTGTACACCAAAATAGTAACAAAAACTAACAAGACTCACTAACCATACAAAACGCACGCACTACCCAGGCTTGGCTAGTTGTAGCCAATGTTTCGGATTTATTAAGGCTGAAATAAATTGGCCCCTGGCCTAGATCTGAACCCTTTTGACTGAAACTTGTCGCCTTTTTATACATTTATATGTATGTATATATTTACCCATATCAGTGTAATGAATTTTGGAATTTTAAATTATTGAATATTTGTAATGAATAATATTATGTATTTTGTAATGATTTTGGAATTTTTGTATTTATTTATGTTTTTAGATTTAGTTTTAATCTAAATGTGAATGATTTTTATATGGGTTATAATGGTACCTGCTTTAAACAACATAATTATTTTGAATCGTTTAAACATTATTTATGACCAGCGATCAACTTTCTAATGGAAACAGTACGTAAAGCGATAGACACATGACATCAGTGCTTAAATGCCTGTGTTAAAGTTAAGGGTTGAATGAGCAACGCCGTGTCCTCGTGGCAGGCGTTCGCCTCCTTCTGCGAAACAGTAATGCTAGCAAAGGAGGCGGCCGATCGCCTGAGGCAACGGTCCTCACGCCCCAACCGCCGCAGTCATTCCGATCCCGATTTCCGGCCACCGTAGGCGCGAGCTTGCGGACTTGCGGAGGTGGCTCGCCGTCCGATCGTCCGGACCGAACCCTAAACGTTGACGGCGTGTACCACGAGCGCCTCAAGGAGATGTCAGCAACAGTAGGGGCCAAGCAGGGTCGAAGCCTACTGGGGCCATGGGTAGTGTGAAAACGAAACCCGGGGCCCTGGGACGAAGGCGACGAAGCAACAGGAGTGGGTTTTTAGTCAATAAAAGTCTGACACTATCTCCCGCTCCGCCCAAGAGCAAGATTTGTCATTAGATGATTTTTTCACCTAAAAAAAGGGTGGAGTTGAAGTGTGTATTATTTTTATTTTCAATAAATAAACTAGTGCTTCACTGCAATCCCACCTGATGGTAAGCAGTAATGCAATCGTGGAGGTAAAGCACACTAGTTTATTAAGATCCTGTTCACTCTAGCCTTAGTGATACCGCAGCAGCAGGAAAATTGTTTCATTTCTGTGATAAACGTGGTATAACCGACCAGGCAAAATGCTTAGTCCGGACAGCAGAGGTATCAACAAAGTAAGGATTAACACTCGCTGTGCGTCGAGTTGTCCGATGGTAGAAAGGTGATGGCGGAATCAAGTCATGTAATTCCTGCATACACTTTCCAAAATGCATCCTGTAAAATACGGAAAGGCTGGCTACCCTACGCCTGTGCTCCAGGCTTTGTAGATTGGTCTTAATCGAATCTGGATCACAAATTAGCCAATTACTCTATCAAAAATAAAATATTTTTATAAAGTTATGGTTATTTTTTTTATTTGTATCAGAATTTATGGCCATACTAGGTATGGTAAGAATATTATATTTGCTTTAAATAGTAAGTACCTATTTTTTCAGGGATTTGTGCCGTATTTAGAGGTTTAATTTCAGGATAATTCAGAACCGAAACTCATAGGTTTCAATCTAATTGAAAGTAAGAAAATAATCTAACTTAAAAATAATCCGTAGAAGAAATCTAGTCTGCTAGATAATTCACTTCATTGTGTAGGAACACAATCATTATAGGTTTTCGAGTTTTGTGAAATAAAATGTGGTTATTATTATTGAGTTCATTAAATTGTTTGGGATACTAGAAATAGATAAATTTTGATGTATTAAGTAGTTTTTTTTATTGATATAAACCAGTGCTTGACTGCGATCCCACCTGATGGTAGGCAGTGATTCAATCATTGATGGTGAGGCGCACTAGTTTATTAAGAGCTTATTTACTCTAGCCTTTGGAAATATCTACGTGCAATTTATATCCCACCTAGATAATTTTAATGACTTCTCTCGTTCTTCATGTCAGAATTTTACTGACTAAAACACACTTATGTTCGTTCAGTAACAAACGAGTATCCATTTCATACTTTTCCCCATGGCTCTAGAAAGTGTCAATAACAAGTACAGAGTTGAAAAGTTAATTACAGTTGATATTTTTAACGGTAAACATGTAGCTATTTCACACAATCCATTGGTGGGCAGTTTCAAACTTTTTAATACTTACTACCGCATATTTTCCATATGGGCACTCAGGATATGAAATTATTTTACTTTAGTTGTTGTAGTTGTTGTTTTTGTTGTTGTTGTTGTTGTTGTTGTTTGTTGTTGGTTAGAATACTCACACAAAATCCATGTAGGACACGTCAGGTAATCCGTCAGGCCAGGATAGCAGGCAAGCAGTTTTGCGGGTGCCTTTCGACCTGTCACAGAGAAAACCAGACGTTAATTAAAATTTTGCACGACGAACTTTCAAATAACTCAAGAGTTGTGAGATTTTTTACGTTCACGATTATAGGCTTATTTAAATACAGTTTCTAAAATAAATGAAATGTGATATTTTGTAAGTAAATCAAAATTCACAATTTATTTTCAGTCTAGATATTGACTGAAAACAAATTATGGATTTGATTGAGTCACTTTTTTTAAAGATCGGTGACTTGATTTGGAAAATTAGGTTAAAATATCAGGGTATATGAAACATTTAATGTATTTACATAGTTTTATTTAGTTTAACGAAAAAATATGATATACTTGGATATAAAAACTACTATAAAAAAACCGGGCAAGTGCGAGTCGAACTCGCGCACTGAGGGTTCCGTACAAACTTACCTATGAAAACAATTCAATTCCCGAATTCAGTTACGCAGATTTTTCCGAATCGTAATCATGACGTAACTACAAACAGATTTCAGATTTTTTTCTATACTTGTGCTATGAGCCCTTCTTCATGCCAAATTCCAGGATTCTATGTCATCGGGAATTACCCTATGAATTTGGATTCCCTTAAAATTGTGAAAATATACGTTTTTCGTGACATAAAAATAAATGTGTTACAATTTTATCGTAATATATCCGGTTTTTCTCACATTTATGCTGTTTTTAAAATTGATTAAAACTTCTATAATAATAATTTCCTTCGTATATTTTCCTGTAGTGGTTTTAGTGGGCATGTCATTCTAAAACAGATGCGAAACAAAAAGCAATATGAAAGGTAAACAATAACAAACACATTTATGGTATTGAATGCATTCGATAGTTAGGTAGAAATCTATACAGTAACCACAGTAGCACGTCATTCAGTGTATACTCAAGATATGAACAACTGTGTACTTGGTCGCCATTTTTCATTTTAAAGTCTGACGTTTTATTTGCTTAAACAACAACAGTACAGTGTGTGTGTACAGTTAAACCGACTTTCTACCACATATTGATAATACAAAAAAAAAACAATATTTCTTATCTTCAAACACAGGTTTTCACTCGTCAAAACTAAATATAACCTAGCAAAGCCGCAGGGCCAAACTGATTAGTCACGCACGACAGCGACGCTTTTGTATCCCGAGGCCTTTCGAAGCGTGAACGGGAAGATAATAATTACCTCTGAAACTTTATCACCGAAGCCAACTGTGCCACTGTTCGCGCCATAACCCTTGTAGCATGGTTTCAAACTTCAGCACGGCGATATATCTGACGGGGGTCGTAGCCAGATCCCAAAATGTGCCATTTCATGATCGTATCATGGATAATATTGTGGCGACCAAGGAGGCCACGCTAATACTACTAACTTGCAAACTGGCAAGATATCCTTTTAAGGTTTATGGTAAGAAAAGCATAGTTTTAGATATTCGAAACTAATATTGATTAGAGATTGTCAAATAAGAAAAAAATAAGCAAATGATTTATTTTTTTTATAAATAACTTTTGCCAGTGGCTTCGCACGCGTCATGGTAGGTTTCTCCATACAAACTTTGGACCCCAGTTTCATCACTACACTACACGGGGCGAATTTCAAAAAATCCTCTGTGAGTGCTCGCCTAAGTTGTAAAAGGAAACCTTATGTAAAATTTTATGTTCCTAGTCCCAGTAGTTTTGGCTGTGTGTTGATATGTCAGTCAGTCAGTTTCTCCTTTTATATATAAACTAGCTTCTGCCCGCGGCTTCGTTCGCGTGAATGTAGGTTTCTCTATACAAACTTTGGACCCCCGCTTCATCGCTTTAGGGAGTGAATTTTGGAAAATCCTTTCTTAGTGCTCGCCTACGTCATAAAAGGAAACTTTGTGCACAATTTCACGCTCCTAATCCCAGTAGTTTCGGCTGTGCGTTGATACGTCAATCAGTTAGATTCCCCTTTTATATCTATCTAAATAAAAAAAATATAGACATGACAAAGAGTGCTTTTAACAATATAGGTAATAATATATAGTAAATTGAACTAGAAGCCTTTTAGTTGCGTCTTGCGTTAAAAGGCGCCTGTCTCTGATATTGTGATAGGGGATCACAATATCGCAGACAGGCGCCTTTTACCTACACAAAAACTAGTTTGCTTCACACTTCGTTCGCACCAACAATCTCCTATGACGTCAACGTACAATTTGTTTTTAACACAACGTCTGATTACGTCCAATAAAAATATGTCATTATTTGCACTACATTTCATTACACCAAGCAGCCATAGCGAATTCTATTAGTTAAACTTTTGAGCCGCAACACTTGCAAATGTCAAATATCTAGTGCTGATTGTAGAGCAGAACGTCTATCAACGTATGTTCATTTTGTATGAGAAAATATTGTGTGATAATGTGCGCACCTCAAAAAAGCGGCGCTGGACCGAACTTGTTAAATTAAAGTTCATTGCTATTGCGTTAAAATTATCAAGTTTTTTAAAGCCGTTATAAATTTTTGGCGATACGTAGTTGGCTTTTGTGATTTGTAAAATATTTTTTCATGCCATTAGTGCTTAACCTTCAAGCGGGCGCGTGACTATTTGAAACAGTAGCGGTCGCGCGTAACCTAAAAGACGAAACTTAGAAAACTGATTAATTAATCATATTTTTTATATATTCAGATATTATCTATTTTTGGACCGAGCATGTTGCAGAGGGATTTGGCTAGTTTTTTTTAAAGTCGGCCGCCAGCCTGACACCAACCCTCCTTGGGAATGCTTTTGTTGGTAGTTTACCCGCCACCACGGGGTAACCTAAGGTGCTGTAGTATGCACAGAATCTAAATATCCCTTAGTCGCCTCTTACGACACCCACGGGAATATATGGGATGGTGCTATTCTTAACGTCCGACACTATACAGTGCCTATTTTTTCAATATAAAAATAATTTGTTTAAATTTAAAATAAAATATTGAAGTTAAACTGATTTTTTCGGATTAGGAATCAATTCTGCCCGAAATAACAAGAGTTCTATTGTAAGTCTTGATTACATCTCTAATTAATTTGTATTTTTTTAATATTCTTCAAGAGATCGAATAATTGGCATCAAAGAGTTTTTCATCCTCTTAGGTCTAATTTTCATTTTTTGCCTGTTCATTCTTTCTCAGGCTGTATCTCATTTTAACAGCATGTAAAACAATTGCCGTTATAACAACAAATAATTAAAAATTAAACAGACAAGGAACTTGATTTTTCTAGTATGTAATACAAAACCCTTCGTGCCCCATTTCGACTCGCACTTGGCCGGTTTATTTATGGTGTAATTATTTTGTATAATTATGATACTTGAAACCCAATCACTGTGCGCTCAAAATTTCTTTTATTAACGTTTACAAATTATACCAATCATTCCTGTGATTGAAACGTTGTGAAAATTGGGCTATTATAAGATACGTTGTCGTATATAATTATAATTACGTAAATTGCAAATTGCAGCAATTTTCAGTTTCATTTGACTTCACTGAGCTGATAATTCAATTTTGTTAAAGAATTATTTTAAAATGTTTTGATTTTCAATTATTTTTCCTAGTAAATTGAAAATTTTCTAAGGCACAAACTACTTAACTGTCACAAACACGAATAGCCTTGACTTCTGAAAACGTGAACGATTTGGTTTTCAGAATTTAAATCACCGAAATGTTTTCTTAAACCAATGCTCCAAAAGAAAAGTTTGATCGAACTTTTTTACCAGTGGTTTGTTAATGTTATTCAAAATCCAATTTGTCATGATGAACCTCCATGAACGGAACGATCGCAACGTTCTAAACATCGGTGACGAAAATCTTGCTAACTCAAGATTGAGAATAACAAAATTCACGACTCGCCACACGGTATTGTGTTGTACATCAAGCAAGAGGTACATCCAAGTGCGTAAAGATAAGCAACAACAACTCACACTTTCATTGCCACTCAGAACTAGAACAAATATCAGAAATGTCATATAAATATTTGGTCTCGGTGGGTACTGAACCCGCGACACGCAGCGGAGCAGCCAATCGCTCAACCACTACGCCATCCGTGCCTTAAATATGATCCCTGACATTTAAGTATGTATAAAAGTTAAATTAGTACTATTTTGGAGTATAACACAGTTGATTCTATTATATTCTAACTATAGGTAGGTTATATTATAGGTAGCCAACGTAATTAATCCTTGCCTCTCTCGGACCTGTCACGAGCACGATATAACCAATGTAGGATTTGCTGTCATCATCGAGAGTTGCGTTTTCAGGACAATGTGTGACAACTTAGAAATACGGGTTATTTATGATGCTGGAGGGATCTATTAGTCTCTCTCTGCGAGCAAGTGTGGTCTCAGAATCATTAATCCATACAAAAAGTCTACTCACTTACTAACTGACTCGTCCGACCTAAAGCGTACTCCGGTACTCCGTAAGCAGAGCAACTTTAGTTGACGCAACTGCCCACTTTTTGTACACTTCCGTTAATGGTTACCAGTTATCATCATCATTATTTTAGTCGAAAAATGACTACTTCTGAACATAGGCCTCCTTCAAGTGTCGCCACATCAACCGGTCTTGTGCATCTCACATATAGCAGATTTCCGTAACCTTTACCAGGTCGTCGGATCGCCTTATGGGAAGCCTTCTAATCATATAGTCGATATGTAGAAAATGCGCCTCGTTGCAGCTTTGCGGTGGTTAGCAGTAATAGTAAAGGCTGCCGTATTTGACATTGAGCGAAACTGGTGCAAGACAATACGGTGTCTAAATCGCGTTGACAATACGGTCACTCCCCGGTTGCGGTTGCCGGTTGTGAAAGCCTAACTTAACACTAATGGTTTAAACTTATAGTTTCTAGTAATCGAAACTTCGGAATTGATATATGTATACTTGGCTAAAATCAGCAGCAACCGAAAAATATTGACGTTTACCAAAACGTTCTTTGCGAATTCTCGAAGCTATACGAAAAACATTGAGTTGTTTGTTGCCCCCACCTTAGAAATCACAGTTGCTTCGTCTGCCGAGTGCCTTAGACTTAAAAACAATCTCAGTTTTATTTTTTGGCTTCCCACGGGATGAGAATTCATGTGCACACAAAGTTGGTAGCAAAAATTAATTGCGTTTATTTTTATTATTTTTTTATTAGGCTTTGAAACTACATTACTAGTTTTTACAGCTCTTTGTGATAACGTGTTACATGTTTAATTTCTAATTAAAATTAAAATAATCTTTGAAAAACTTACCTATATTCCTTAGTAGTGGAGTATAATAAGCAGGGTATTGCTAGTAGCATGCCGCTGATCCAAATGCAAGCAATCATGACGAGCGAACAAGTCTTCGACATCCTCGGTCGCATTGGTCGGACGATGGCTTGGTACCTGAATCAAAGAAAAAAATAATATAGTTTATTGGTACGTCATAAATCTCATAATTCATCGCAGTTTGTTGAGTTTACACGAAGAAATTAAACAGAAACGGGACACAGGTAATACACTAACAATTCAACTATTTTGTAAGTTTTTTTCATAAAAATATATCGCATTATCACTAAATAATGGACTGGTGTTTTACAATTGAGTAAATTTCAAATTCAGCATGTTATTTCCTTTCAGGAATTCCACTTTTTTTTGTTGGTGGGAAAATCATCTTATGACATCCCTCGCTCTTGGGCGGAGCGGGAGATAGTGTCAGACTTTTACTGACTAAAAACCCACACTTGTTCCTTATTTGCCTTTCGTACCAGGGCCGAGTTTTCTTTTCAGAATCAGACTCTTGGCCCCAGTAGGCTTTGACCCTGCTGGGCCCCTACAGTTGCTGACCTCTCCTTGAGGCGCGCGTGAAACAGTACATGCCGTCGACAACTTGGCCTCGGTCCGGACGGTTACCAGACGTTCGGACGGCGAGCTACCCATTGCTCACCGTCCGCAAGCCCGCGCCTCGGTGGCCGGAAATCGGGATTGGAATCCCGGCGGTGGTTGGGGTGATAAGACCGTTGCCTCACGCGATCTGCCGCCTCCTTTACTAGCATTATGGAAGGAGGCGACCGCTTGCCACTCCTTCTCGCTCCGGACCATGGCCTGTACCAAGGCCCGGCGCGAGAGATCGCCGCCGCCGATCGCCCCCACGAGGACACGGCTCTTCCCAAGCGGGGCACACCTTCACCGTGTGCTCCACCGTGTCCTCCGAGTGGCGCAATGGTGGCACCCGGGCGTTTCTACCGCACGAATCCGATGCAGGAACCTCCCGAGCTTTCCATGTCCGGTGAGGACCTGCGTCATGCGGAAGGTAAGGACACCGTGTTGCCTTTCCAGCCACTCCTCAAAGAGGGGACTTGCCGCCATAATTCAGGAATTCCACTTGGAGTATCCGGTAAGCTAAAAATTGTAATTTAAAATAAATTGGTTTCGTGTTGACCGATAAACCTTTGCAATATCTATTAGCACTCGATTTCAGCCGTTTCTTACAGATTTTTTTATCCAATTACGTCTGATAAAAATATCCGTCATAAAACACAGCCAACGTATTTAATAGACGTTTTTGCTTTACTGAAAGCTGAAATAAACAACAAAAAAATGGGAAGGGCTACGGATGGAATATTTGGATACTAGTATTCTGGACAAAAAAGTTTTAGACTGCTGTGTTATACGTGTGTACTCATATCTTACGATGAAAGACAATATGTCTCTCTAAATAGGTACGATCTGAGCAGAAGCACGGTTAAGTGAGAAGTAGTTGCAGTTCCGATACTCAACCAATAAAGAATGTCTTAGTAAAGAACTAAGATAATAATGTCAAATGTGTTATCATAAAGAATGCTAAAGTGAAGAACTAAGACAATAATGTCAAATGTATTATAATAAAGAATGCTTAAGTGAAGAACTAAGACAATAATGTCAAATGTATTATTATAAAGAATGCTTAAGTGAAGAACTAAGACAATAATGTCAAATGTATTATCATAAAGAATGCTTAAGTGAAGAACTAAGACAATAATGTCAAATGTGTTATCATAAAAAATGCTTAAGTGAAGAACTAAGACAATAATCTCAAATGTGTTATCTAATAGAATGCTAAGTGAAAAACTAAGACAATAATGCAAAATTTGTTATCTATTTGTAGTCTTTGACGTAGCTCAGTTATTTGGCTATTAGGTCTGCAAAAGCTATACTGATATTAAACAACCTTTATTGTTTATTGTACAAAACACTTTAGAAACAATTTTAATCAGGACAGTTGATGTACACGAGTTTAGCACAAAATTGGGTTTTTTTTTGAGTAAATTAATGCCATAAAACAATTTGCCCATGAGGTCAAATAGAAGTGTATAACAAAACCTAAACTTACATTAATAAAAACATTACTTTAATTTTCAGTTTTCAATGATTCTGAGTTTTATTCATCTGGCATGGCAGTGGACTTCAATATGCCATAACGTACTCGTCACAGCGAGTATTGTAATCAACGTGGATTGTGCAGCCAGCTGTAATAAATTCTCGTGTTGAAAGACTTTTACAAACAGAATTTTAAATCAAACTGACCGGTGCGGGAGAAATTACATAAATTAGGATACGAAAAAATGCAGCATTCTATCATTCGGAGCATTCGATTTCTACGCATTCGCTTTGCGATTACATGTTGTGTTTTTACGTTTTTTTACGTGATGAAAATTACATATGAAGACTACATGAAAATTGAACCAATTATCAAACGTGTTGATAAAATGGTTGCAATAACTGAAAACATATCCTGTTATTATACAGATAATGTAAACGTGTTCCTATCAACTGAAGACCCAACATTTTCTCCTCCTCCAAAGGATAAATCGATATTTTTTATTGAATCAACGTGTAAAGAAGAAATGTCAATGCTTCAGGCATGTGTTATAGAGTCTGCTGCTATGGCCCATCCAGAGTCGAAGATATACGTACTGTTCAGTTATTCTATTACAGAATCGCAAACAAAAGGATACTTTGGACAAGTTCTCAACTATCCCAACGTTTTTGCCGCAAGAATACACATCACTCAATATGCCAAAGGCACTGCACTGGAATCGATATTGGTAAATGATATAAATAAAACTAGACACCCGATAGAAGACATTACAAATATACTAAAAATTGTTACTCTACACAAGTGGGGTGGTACAGTTTTGAGTAGTGATATGTTGGTTGTAAGATCATTTGAAGACCTACCAAAAAATTGGATTGCTAAAAAAAATAATGAAGCATCATCTAGAATTTTGTCTTTTGCAAAAGATGAAGTTGGTACAAATATTACCAATGAAATAATGAAGTAAGTTTTGTTTTATTGAAGCAGAGTAAATAGTCATGGCAGTGAAGGTAATGTGTTTTGTTTTTCTGTGCACAGAGAATTTGCAAAGACATACGATACTAAATCAAGGCATGTTAACCGTCTAGAAACTATATTAATTCGGGTATTGAGAAGAAGGTGCCCCGACATATTCACGTCCAAATCTGGAGAATGTAATGGTAAGAATGTTTATATTAGTTTTGTTATCACATGTTCTGTAAACCCGTAGTAAAGACGTTGTTATGTAAAAGTAATTAGTAAAGCAGTTAATTGTAATATTAATGAGTACTGATGTTGAAGTATTATTAGCTGATGCAATAAAAATATTATTATAGTAAACGGTGAAGGACACGCTGTATACTAAATGGGAGAAGCATAGGAGTTGACAGAATCAGTTGATCTGGTGATGTTCGGTGATTCACTACTTAATATACCCATTTATATTGTAACTGTTTCAGGGTACAAAGTTTTTTCAGAAGATTATTTCTTTCCAATACGAATTCCTAGTCCTGCGCCTTACGTCGATGAAGGCACAGAAAGTGTTGAAGTGGTAATGCCTTACACATTTCACATAAAAAATATGGACTTTAGTAGTTATCCAAGCGAAGAGTGGCCATCTGAAAATTTAGCAAGGATTTTCTGTCCAAACATTTTTGAATTTAGATTAAAAATAAGCTAAATCTGTCTTAAATTTTATTAAAAAACTAATATCGACAACTACAATATTTGCTTGTGAAAAATGTTCGACATATTTTGAATGCTGTGGCGGTTTGAAGACAATATTATCTTTTTGATAAAATTTTATAGTATCACTGCACTATATTGTTTTATTACTTATCTATACACCCTTATTTTTTAAACAGTACAAAAAAAAATTGGGCTCTATCTGTACAAGTTACGAATCAGATTTAAGAAGTCAAAAGTAGAAAAAACGAAATCCCAAAATTGTCCACGAAAGTTTGTCATAATTGGTAAATTCATAATTGAATCAATTATTCATAATAATTGCTACTAAAAAATACTACGCTGACTGTTTTTCCATTGTTTTTCATTCATAATCAATATCCTGTACAATATTTCCATAAATTTTTGGGATATAAACTAACGCCAATAACTGTGTTTATGATTATTATTTATTGAAACATTACTTAAATAATAACAAGACCTTTTCTAATAAGCCCTTTAAGTATTTGTACTAATTAAAAATTAGTGGTGTATACTATATGTCATGACAGCACTATTGACTATGTTCTTACATACAGTTGTCTTAGGTAAAATATAGTTAAATAATTTACGGAAAACGTGTCATATGATTTTTTTCTTAGGTTTGAATCATCAAATAACTCCCAACGAGTGAGTTAGGGCCTGCGCAAACCACGTTTTTTTAAAAGCGCCGTTGACGCGCGTTTTAGTAACGTACGTCGACGGCGCGCTATTATCCTATTAAAGATCTGCAGGCTGCATCTGACTCACATGCAATTCGCTACAAACTCGCGTCAATAGCGCGTTTAAAAACATGGTGTGCAGTCAGGGCTGCGATAACAATAGCGTAACGATGTGGTAGCTCTATAAACTCTATGTTGGGGTCAATAAAACTTGTAATGATCTTACTCTGTGGAAAATAACTATACAGATTTTGCAGTCTCAGCATTGCAAGGTTCTGTTCGGCTCTGGAAGACGCAGTGTTGGAAGGCCTCCTACAAGGTGGACCGATGACTTGGTGAAGGTTGCGAGATTCCGATGGATGCGAGACGCACAGGACCGTTCATTGTGGCGACATTGGGGGGGGGGGGCTATGTCCAGCAGTGGACGTCTATTGGCCGAAACGATGATGATTATGATGATTGTCTTTGTATCTATCTAATCAAGGATGTCAGGATTGTTATATTTTTACCGCAATGGAATACCGTATTTTTATGATTTCATACGCTTTTTTTAATATTTTCAAGTCGCATCTCCCGCCATTCGTAATTCAAGTACGATTTTTGGGAAAAAGATTTGAAAAATTTAGTTCCGAAACCGGTGATTCGGAATTATTTTATAGGAAACATGTTTCGATTGACCACAAATTTTATTTTTTACTGCACCCACAAAATGTTTGGAGAAAAGATTCTCTTCAAAAATTTTGTGCAATGGTAAAAAAAAGCTAAATGGTCTAAGTAGAAACTGACCACAATTGCAATGAGACGTAGTCCCAGATTTACCCGAACAGAAGAGAGGTAAAGACCACCCACCATTATTCTAGTAGTCTAACATCGAGACTTCAATAAAGGCCAAGTATCAAAATTGAAAACCCAGGACAAATTGTCCGGCCAGGACAGTTTGTCCAAAAATGTGAGGAGATCTGACCCCAGATAATGGGAACAGTTACAGACAAAGAAGAAAAAACTGACCACAACATATTCATTTTGTATACTTATAGTAATGACGAGCATTCGTTTCTGAGAAATATCTAAAATGAAAAACTTACTTTTATGGCACTTTTGGTGTCAAAAAATCACCATAGTCCGTCGCACAATTAGCGATGTTGCACACTAAATGACACGAATGCACAAGCAAGGCAGCTGGTTCCCCTTTCGGTACCCCACCACTGTCTTTAGCCCTTTTTTTAGTTATTCAATTTATTATTACAGACCCATGTTTCTATTGACCCCGGTTACTATTTTGCGAATGTTATCAAAATCATTATGATTCTACTATGCTAATGTTATTATTATGTAAACACAAGGGTAATAAAGATTTAATCCTACTAAAATAAGATCCTTTATTATATATACTTAATGTCAAATTCAACAGTTAGTCTTGCTTGATGTAGAAAAAGAAACATGAAAGCAAATGAAATTAGAAAACCTGTTTTCCTCTTAGATTGTTTTTGTGATGAATCTAAGACTCGAGGCAAGATGAGTCAAAAACAGGGGCAGAGCGACACAAAAGTTAGATTACTAGTTAATGAGCTAAGCAATTTTATCCTGTTTCTTCATTTTCGAAGCCACTTTGTTAAATCTATCATCGATGTTGAAGTGGCAATACTTATGTCTTCTTCTTTACTTCCATATTCGATTTACCTCATATTCATTTTAATTTATTAACGTACCAAAATGTATATGAAAGACAAAAGATTTAGAGCACGCGGACGGTAACCGTATCCTAGCACCCGCCACTCTCCCCGCACCGCGCTGCCAGTCTGGCCGAGCACTTAGGGTCAGAAAACAAATGAAGACGACTGTGCGTTGATATGTCAGTCAGTCAGTTTATCCTTTTATACATACGAATATATATTTATCTTTCTATATAAATAAAAATGAATGGTTAAATGTGCTGCTATAGCAAAACTCGAGAACGACAAACTGTTTTTTTTTACTATTTGTTGCTTCAGAACGGTTCTAACGAAGAGAAAAATTGTTCCTAGCTGTAAATTTTGGAATATAACTGTCAATCCTCAATATAAACTACTTTAATTTATTCAGACTTGATATAATAGCGTTTGACTCTCACTTTAATTAGTGCGTTATTTTCTTGTTTGTTTAAATATTTTTTTCACTTCTCAAAAACGTCACAGTCCAATAATTTAAACAAAACGACCCCTGTTGGTTAAGTTAGTAAAACATATATCTATTTATTTGGTCCAAACAAAACGAAGCTATGCTTTAAGTGGGTCCTGTTCCACTCGTCTATCGTCAACATCGAGCATGGTTTAAAAGCTTATTGCTTCATCTAACGCAATCCAACGCGATATTTGATATAGAGGCAATGCAAAAAAGGAGAGATAACGCCTAAAAACTCTGTTAGCATTCGATAAATGTTTTTTTTTAAACCCCTAACAGTTTAAAAAAAAAATTGTCGTCATTCAGGATCTCGATTAAATGTGCGAGGTTTCTATTTATACTTTTAATATATGAGTACATTATAGAGGGTCAGAATTCACGTAAGATAGCAGTTTTATTAGAGGTCTTTACTAGATTAGTTTTACACAAATTTATGTTCTATAGAAGCCTAGATAATATCCACAAGATAGCTATGTATCCAAAATATCTAGAGAAAGATGTGTAATAACACCATAATCACGTAAGAGCGGTTTTATGAAAATGTACCTCTAAAAGGACGCACATAATAAAAATGTCAGTGTCATGTATCATTTAGATCATATACTTTCTTTATATATTATTATTGAAGCTAGCTCGCAGTCTAAAACAAGAACATCTACTATACTAAATAACATTTTCAGTGAAACTTACGAGGGTGAAAAGCCGAAACGTTCGAAAGATTTTTCCGAATAAGCAAACCGCTACCATTCGTAAAGCCCCGACTTCAACAGATAAAATGTGTGCAAATAGGAACGAAATACACAAAACATATATCAAGAGAGGACTTACATTTCGAGGTTCCAACTGATAATAAAAACGTGGGAATATCAAACGTGTAATCCAGTAAACAACTTCTTACAAACATTTATGTCAAACCCAACTGCTAAGAGGCCGAAAAATAAAATCCCAGCTTATAACAAACGTAGACATTTTTGCGTCACATAATTCAGAATTGAAGTTAAATTTATGATCACTTCAAACCCAGCTTGACCGTAATAGACGAATATATTTTTATACATGCAATTATTATTAGACGTAGATAAGTGTATAAATCTCCTCCTAGAAAGGAGGCCTCAGTCCCAGCAGCGGGAACATTACAAGGCCAATTATGCTTATTATTATTATGCTTGTGAACAATATATTTGAAAAAAGGTACAGATGTAAAAGAAATCTGTGTTATTTCATTAATGTACAGGTGAAAGTTTGTATCCGTGTGTGTACATGTTCGTTACTTTTTCACATTCAAACAGCTGAACAGATTAAATAAAGCGCACATGGGTACAGTATGTCTAGTAATAGTACAGATGATACTTTTATCTCAGGAGTATATTCCCATGGAATATTTTCAAGCAAGTGAAACCACTGGCAAAAGCTAGAATGAAAGTATTTTTATCTTGCCTCTCGGTCTTTCGTAGGTACAAAATAGGTAGGTTAAATATTATTTCTATTCTACTTGACTTGGTCTTACTGCGGGTCGTATTAGAATACCAACCAGGGTCTTAAACTAAATATTGCTACAGTTTCGGTGTTCTATAATTATTTCCTGCGTAAGTTTAAGTTCAAATAACTAAAAAAATCTCAGCAGCGACACGAAGTTCAGGATTTAAGCGTTTGAAGTTTTAATTTTTGAATCATACTTTTTTTTTCTTTTTTATACTATGACACAACGCCGTCTAGTCCCAAGCTAAACAGAGCTTGTGTTATGAGTACTAGGCAACTGATAAACATACTTATATATTACTAAATACATACATATTATAGGTAAATTACACCCAGACACGGAACAAAATATGATCGTGCTCATCGCACAAATATTTGTCCTTGGTGGGAATCGAACCCACGACCTCCGGCATAGCAGTCAGGGTCACTAACTACTAGACCAACAGGCCAATCAAAGCTTTGAACCATTCTAAATTGTCTATGCGTTATGAATTTCTCGTTGATATAAACGATTACAATTTGGGATTCTGAATCCGATTGTTTTTTTTTTTGAGACAGTAATTAATTTGACGTTGTCTTTTGAAATTGATTTCAGGTTTTACGTTTATTGTTTGTTCAAATTTTTTGTATAAACTCTACGCGTATAGCCGTTACGAGTAGAAATAAAGAATCAAGGGGATGTGTAAAGTGATGAGATGGTTAGAAAGACTAGTCAACAAACAATCAATCAATCAATCAGTGAATAAGTCTTTTAACCTGAACTTTTAAGATTGCTGCTAAAATATAGTAATGTGTTTAATATTGTAACGTTTCTAAAGCGAAATTCAAGGCAAGAATTTTGGCTTCTCTTCACGCCAGGGACATGTCATCGATTCTATTCTTATATTTACTCTGTTTGTTATGTTTATTGTTTTTGTCTGTTTTTTTTTTTTCTCGTAACATGTTTCCTTTATTATCCTTTGTTTTTCGTTTTGTGTCACAAATGTATAAAAAACTAAAGTTAGCAACTAAGCGGTAAACTGGCATGTGTGCTGTAAATGTTGTGTTTACCCGTAATTGGCATGTATAATCGTAGTACTGTACCTATGATTTGTTTTTATGTGTGTGTGTATGTACTGTGTGTGAACCTAACTAAATAAATTAGACATTACTCGAAAAATTAATGCGATTGGTGGGACAAGTTTCTTGTAGTTCAGATTGTTTTGTGACGGATATTGTCGAACCTAAATTAGTATTTAATCAAGTTATAATTATTGTTCTCAAGTAAGCGACATGTTCATGTTTTTATTGAGAATAAAGTTTTTTTGAACCTAAATAAAATGTGTTACCTACATAATGTTTCTCAGTTCAGTGTGGCTGTTTGCGTAGGCCTCCTCTAACATCTTTCATTGTCTTCTATTTCTAGCAACTCATCTCCAGTTGGTTCCGGCTGTTAATTTTACCTTATTCTCCCCTTTTACCCTTCTTCTATTCTTTTCACCATAATTACGTAGGGTACCACTCTGTGATATTGGCCACCACTAATACAACGATTAACAAAGAAGTATGACAATATTAAGCAAAATCCCAGAGCCACCAAAATTGTTTTCTGATTTACATAATGTGTGAGATTTAGTAGTGTATTTTTTTTAATTGATATAAACCAGTGCTTGACTGCTATCCCACCCGATGGTAAGCAGAGATGCAATCATTGATGGTGAGGCGCACTAGTTTATTAAGAGCCTATTCACTTTAGCCTTCAACACACCTAAATTATAGTTGGACGGGAAGACCGCAGCAGGCAAATTGTTCCAGTCCTTCGATGTTTATTTGTATTTTTAACATATGCATAACTTCTAGCTTTAAGCCGACGCGACGACCAATTTACTAAAACTCAATAAATAATCATTTCTCATTTTTGTATATGCAACATAAAAATCTGCTACGATTTGATAAAGTTCCCAAATCAAAGAGGATTATGATTTTTCAATAATTCAAATATTTACTCACATAAATAAAAATGCCTGTCAGCACAAACTACTATGATAACTGCGTACATTTAAATTATGTACCTGCTTTGTTAGTATGTACTAACATAACTAAATCCCACGCATTTTGTTGACTCTTCATTTGAATAATTGTATATTCGTGTAGATCACGAGATAACAATCAAAACAAAACTTTCATAACTACGTCTGTTCAGGAAATTGATACCTAAATATGGATTCCAATACACGTGGATAGTCAAGAGTTCGCAAACTTCAGAGTTAATGGAATTGGAAACCATATGACAATTTCTCCAATATACATTATATATTTTAGTTTTTTTTCCCTCACATACAAACTTATTAAATCTAACAAAACATTTAAATAAAAAAAAAAACACCAAAAAGCTAACCTGCTTAACCTGCGATATTTACTAACAATCAATAACAAAGACCAGGTATTCTGCTAGAGACCGTTGTGATGCCAAAGACAATCTCATGGAAAGTTGTATGGACTAACTTAAATTTAATATTATGAAAAAAATGGTAAAAGAGAATAAAATATAATTATATAAAACAAAGTATTCAGTATTTTTTCTCAACTACAATAGAGTAAAAACAAAAAAAAACTGTTTGAATGTATCTTCGTATAAAGAAGAACGGCGAGGAAATAGTTGATGAAATTATTGTCTAAATTATGTCATGATGATACATACCGGCGAAATAATTTACAAAATTTTATCAAATCAAGCTAATAATAATGACCAGTCTAAGTTTCGTAAAATCGTCATAATTGGAAACTGAATTGACTAGATTTTTACGGTAATAAATAATCATGGCTTAGTTTTTTTTTTTTTTACTGGCTTGATATATCTAATCGTCGTTCAAAAATACGTTTATTATTTTTTTAAATTCATAAGGATGTAGGTAGGTATAATTGATATAATATACGTAATCTCATCAACTACAAACTTGAATACCTTTAATACGGGGATTTCTTTAATAGTAATGGCTAAGACAAAATTTTTTAGTTTAATCTATATATTTTAGATCACTTGTCTCTAAAAAAAATATGCAAGCAAAATTTTATTCGAGAGTCAGCCATCACTTTTTCTTTAATTATAAGTTTTATAGTTGTTTTATCTCATGAGGGTCGATTGATTTTGGAAAATTTGTGTATAGGGAATATCATAGGTAGAGTATGCAAGGTACTGCTTATAGTAAAATACTTCTTGTTTCACGAAACAAAACATTTCATTTTGGAAGCAAAATGAAATGTTTCAACATCTTTTTTCCGAATTTCATCATCATAATTTTAACACAAGGTTGCTTTAGCACTTTAGCCCTTAGCTATAAAACTCTTTATAGCGGAAGTCTCGCAAACAAAGACTTTGGATGAAACCCTTAGGATTTTGTAGGTAATTTATTTTTTGCTTGCAGAAAAACGAGATTGTCAGTTATTGGGCAAGTAGGAGAAATAAAAGAAAGACCATCAATTCAGACAGTCAAATCACTTGATATTGACATAGTTTGTTATTTTCGCTGTGAAATACAGAAGAGGATTTCAAACATAGACATTGTTAATATGCTAGGGTTGCGGGACAATCAAGACACAAGGGTGAGTTTTAGTCAGTCAAAGTCTGACCCTGCATTTAGCACTCAGTGCACTCACTGGAGAACTTATATGATATAAAAAAAAACTGAGCAATCGCGAGTCAGACTCGGATCCGTACAATAAAATAAAAAAAAATCGAAGATTTTTCCGAATCGATATTTTTTCCTGTGACCTAAGTAACAACAAATTTACTGTTTTTAGAATTATTCCTATATCTGTGCTATAAGACCTTGCTTTACGCCAAATTTCAGGATTCTGGTTCAATGGGAAGTACCCTGAATGAATGAATTTTGATTTCTTTGAGTGTCGAAATATATGTTTTTTGCTAAATTAACGGCCGTACCTTTTGTTTCCATTAACTTAGAAGTTTGATTTTTTTCACAGCTTTAAGGGACCGTAGATTTGAGTTCTTTACTAATTTCAACTCGATACCTTTACGCGTTCTCTAGAAAAAGGGTCTTAACAGACAGACATACAGACGGACGGACGGACAACAAAGTGATCCAATAAGGGTCCGTTTTTTTTCCTTTTAACCTACCTAAAAAAGACACTGTTAATATAAACAAGCTCATGGATACAAAATGGCTGGACTGCCAAAACTCAGAAAGTGCTTACCTTGATTTGCGCGTGAATAAATAGTACGAGCTAAGGTTCATATTTGTTAATTTAATATTTGTACTGAAAAACATGAACAGTAATATTTACCTGTCAAACGATATACCGGTGAGTGTAAACACACTGGCTGCGACCGTCACGTTAGCTATAAAGTTGCTTAGTTGACAGTAGCGGACGCCGAACACCCAGTCGCTGCAACAAACAACAAATCCACTTAGACATGTGCAAATAAATAAATAAAGGGGTAAAGTTTTTTTTTTGTTTGTAGGAGTTAAAGTTTCAGTGGTGGCCGAGTGGTACAGGCCCCGATTTATGAGCGGGTTCAAACAAAAACCAGGCGCATTACTTTGTGTAATTTATCTCATCACCACTGCTTTCAAAACGGTGAAGGAAAACATCTTGAGGAAACCGGCATGTCCTAGAACTAAAAATTTGAAAACATATTACATCCACCAACCCGCACTGGGGCCGCGTGGTGGATTACGGCCCATACCCTCTCCCCACCTCTCCCTCTCTAAGTGAGGGTATGGGCCAACTAGTATGATTAGGTATGTTCCCACTTTTGGGACAATGGGAACATTGTCATCGTTATCATTATTTATTTGGGTTGGTGAGCAAATGAATCTGTCGAATAAAATGTCTTATTAATATTTATTACAGAAAAACTAACTTATTTTATGAATGCCTGAATGTTATTGCGTCTTTCAACTGTCGGTGATGATTTAGACGTTGATTATTACCAATAGTGCATGTTAAGGCAATTAATTTAGATATCAGCTGTGCATCAAAAAATGTTTTACGAAATGTGTATATTTTATGCAATATCATGTTTATAGTACGAGGATATCGCATTGTTCCCGCGACGCGATGAGCCTCTTTTCCAACCCACTACTGGAAGATTTACACACTAAGATGCAGTGCCGGGTCAAAAATCTGCTACCGTGACTAAGTGGGAATATTTCAACTAAGCATCGTCACGTTGCTTGGTTGAAATATTCTCATTTTACCTAGAATACAGTAAATGTCCCTATGTCACAATTAGGTTCTTAATTAGACAGTCTGTAAAAACTTTAACTTCTACTTTAGTCTGTAATTAAGTAAGCTTTTCATTAAAATTAGATAAACTATTTATTGACAAGTGATGAAAGTTGAAAAGAACTTACAAAGTTTTGAAACAATTTTATATTGAATTAAAAAATACCTGACCTTTTTCTTGACATAATAGGTTTGGAATTTCAGCCGACTTGTTTGACGTTACTATGCGTAGAATTTTTGCAATATTTTACTAGTAGGTAGTTACTGTGGTGTCGAAAGAGGTTGCATGAGATTAGGTTAACGAACTGGCATTTTAAATGTACTTCTAAGGATTTTGTATGTTCTAGAATAGGTTTGAAAATTGAATAGAACAAAATAATGTCTAGTTGTGTCAGTCCGGACGCAACCTTTGTAATGTGATGTTATAATATTGAAATCCAATAGAAATAGTCAATCAAGATAAGTTTTATTTCAAGTAGTAATAAAGATCCTGAGAGTGTCGCCAAGCGCGACAGTACTGTTTTTTTTACGGTTGGAAATAATTCTATAATTTCTCCCTTTCAAGGTAGAATGAACAGGAATATCAGAATCTTAGGGTTATATTTCACCAGGACACCATGGCGGCGTGACTACGCGGCGCGCTACCAACAAAATGTATACAGCTCTATAGAGAGTTACTCACCAGGTGTCCGTGTGTTTGCGCAACCATTTTGGCGGTGCGACCAGCCCGGACACGTGCAATTAAGGTCCATTTTGATACTGTCTCAGTGTAGTGTAGTGACTCTGGTGTCTGTAGGGTGTCTAGTTTGGTACTTAAACTATACACCCTGGCTATTGTTGGCGGAGCAACTGGTCGCGCCACCATGGTGTACCGGTGAAATATAGCCCTCACTGATAAAATCCATCCAGCTCGCTATCGTAGGGCACGGGCACTTCAACACGGACAGGTTAGGTTAGAATTTTTTATAACCACTCAGAGAGTGTCTTGTATAGAAGACAACTAGTGCCTAGATAATATCATTCAGACGCTCGTTAATTGTGGCTAACTTGGTAATTTAGAAGGTTATGTAGATTTTTAGAAGTGAATAATTAGTCGCTAATATAAAAAACTTTTTACAAAACAATTTCAACCGACTTCAAAGTAAAAAAAACACTAAAAAGTGCAAAATAACTTTAATTTTGGAAGTCGGTGTTTCTATAATAGTTTTGGGTCTTCGTTTTTTAACACCGACTTCTGAAATTAAAGTTATTTTGCACTTTTCAGTGTTTTTTTTTTACTTTGAAGTCGCTTGAATTTTTTTTTTTTTGTAAAAAGTTTTTTATTTTACACTTTTTAGTTATGGTAGCACCACTAAAAAGTACCCCTCAACCAAACTTAAATACCTTATAGCCAGAGTGCATTTCATGACAATTCTAATCATCCCAAACACGGTTAGATTACATTAATTTATTACAGAGTTCCGGTGACTAACTTTAGGCTTCATCATCAGATCAGTTCGATATATTCACCCTATTCTTTCAGGCAGGCATTAACAACTCGTATAAACAAAGCAATTATGGGACCAACTCCTTTAAATAAAAAATAAAATAAAAAATCAGTCTACAATTGCCTGAGAAATCGGTGAACACACACCGATTCATATTATTTTTCATTCACACATATTTATTATTCATACATAAAAAAAAACCAACATACATTCAGCCGAACATATAACCTCCTCTTTTTTGAAGTCGGTTCAAAACAGACTTAACCCCACCCAAATAACTAGCTGTAACACCATTCAAATATACTGTTACATATAACTACAGCTAAGTTCATTTTAGTGTAAACCAAATGATGAACTCATCACATACAGGTCACATACGTTGTATACCAAACTTTAGTAATAACATTTAACTAAACAACCTTCAAGAAATACATACAAAAACAATATTGTTACTGAGAGAAACCTATCGAGTCGTTACATTAAAGGCTAGACAACAAATCAATAAGGGTCTAGGGGTTCTATAAAGGACATATTTTGACTGCCAATCATTTTATATGAAATAAGTCTCTTGCCTTTCATGTTTTATTAGCAGAGGTAAATAATGAGTTGCTATGCATTATGTTCTTGGGCTTGATTGCTGACAGACTGGGCTGCTGTATTTTAAATCGTTGCTCCAGTATCTCTGCTGGGGTGTTTTGTTTTTTCAGTGGAAAATCATCTTATGACATTCCCTGCTCTTGGACAGGGCGGGAGATAGTGTCAAACTTTTACTGACTAAAAACCCACTCCTGTTCCTTTGTTGCCTTTGTACCAGGGCCGAGTCTTCCTTTCAGAATCAGACCCTGGCCCCAGTAGGCTTCGACCCTGCTAGGCCCCTACAGTTGCTGACATCTCTTTGAGGCGCGCGTGGAACAGTACGCGCCGTCGACAACTTGGGCTCGGTCCGGACGGTTACCGGACGGTTGGACGGCGAGCCACCCATAGCATAGAAATCAGGTTCGGAATCTCGGCGGCGATTGGGGCGTGAGGACCGTTGCCTCACGCGATCGGCCGCCTCCTTTGCTAGCATTACTGCCTCGCAGAAGGAGACGACCGCCTGCCACTCCTCCTCGCTCCGGACCATGGCCTGTACCAAGGCCCGGCGCAAGAGATCGCCGCCGCCGATCGACCCCACGAGGACATGGCGTTGCTCTGCCCAAGCGGGGCACACCTCCACCGTGTCCTCCGGGCGGTCCACACAATGGTGACACCCGCGCGTGTCTTCCGCACGAATCCGGAGCAGGAACCTCCCGAACTTACCATGTCCGGTGAGGACCTGCGTCATGCGGAAAGTAAGGACGCCGTGTTGCCTTTCCAGCTACTCCTTAAAGAGGGGACTTACCGCCATAATTATGACGTGCCCAATCTCTGCTGGTGGGTGCTAAAGCAATGATTGTTTTATTGTGAGTGTGTATGTAATTTTTTGTTGTATTTGTAACTAACATAGTTGTAAGTTTGTTTTGTTTTTTACTAACACTAAATGAATCTTGTTGCTCGAATTAAAGAATATTATTATTATGCTCTAGCATCTATTAACAATGTTGGAGGTAATTTTTAACCGACTTCAAATAAGGAGGAGGTTCTCATTTCGTTAGAATCTTTTATTTTTAGGCATGTTCCCCAATTACTCGACAACACCTGGACCAGTTTGGAAAATTCCTTTTTTGCTGAAAGGGAAGGGGTTTGAATACTTTTTTCAGCATTTAACTCTATCAATTTATTAATAAATTATTATTCTAAAAAGTCGATGCTTTATTAGAAACCTATATTATGGTATCAAAGTTAAAAACCAAACCAAAGTTTCACCCCTGCGTTTCTTTTCACCCCGTTTTACGGTACCACACAACTGTTTGTTTATACTATATCTAATTATTACGAAAACTATCATAACCACTGCCACTGTCTCATTTTTCCATGAAAGTTACGATTCCTGTGGGTTAAAATAAAAGCAAAACAGCGGATAAGAGTAATCAATAAAACTATCCAAAATCATAAATTAACAGTTACGTCTATAACCAAACCACCCCTATGCGGTATTCATTAGCTTCTAATGTACACAAAACAAAGTTCAATTAACTGTATAATCTGATCGATTAATAGAATCAACATGAATACTGCATTACGCCAGCGGCATTAAGCAATGGAATTTCAGATCGAAAATAGATTTCTGATCATTAGGTAATTAATGATTGTGCTTTAAGCTTGAGGTCCGTGGCCAATATAATAATAATAATAAAAACCTCCTTTTGGACCAATACCCAAAAGAAGGCTGCTGACCAGGATCATGAGAGGGAAGATCCTGCTCGGCAAGAAAGCTTCTGGGAGGCAACCGTATTGATACCTAAAAAGCTGACCCTCTGGCAAGCAGGACTCGGTGGAACTCCAGACTTTAGACTCCAGCCGATAGAAATCACTGAGGTGGTTTTAGTGAAGTAAAAATCCTTTACTTCCTGGTCTATTCGCCAAAAAAAATGGCTTCTCCCCCAATAATAGGAAAAAGTCTGAAAAGAAAGATATTTAGAATAGTAGATTTTTTTTTTAAGACAAGCACATCACTCTATACTATACACCGCAACTTCTGTCAGCCAGAATCAAGAGTCGTGATCACCATAAAACCAATTAATAAAATCATTAAGGCTCGAAACGATGCAATTAATTATCTTTTATCTCGCAACGAAATTTGTCACAAAAGGAAAACGAATGAGTACGGTTCTGAAGTAGATTGTAAACATCCATGAGAGAGAATTCGATCATTAGTGTTTTAAAAAAAAGTTTTGTTTCAACTAAAAGTAAGCACATCAGTTTTGATAGACACAACAATATTGACAGTGATACATTAAGTAGAGGTTGTTGGAAAAACGTTTTTGAGTTCCGTTCATCGACCTTCTGGTAAATAACAAAAGGGTGAACCAAAAAGACAAACTATTGACTAGCTAATCTGCAGTAAATAGTAAATTATGATATGCCATTAAAGGTAAAACTATGAAAGATGTCGTGACACACGAAATGCACGAATTTGATTCATACGTATTATTACAGTTCATCAATCATGTTTATGTTTATATTACGATAAACATAGACAAATTACGTTTTGATGCTTTTAGGTGTCGTAAAGTTTATAATAACAAATATATTTATAGTATTTTCTACTTAACCTATTGAGTAGCGTAATTAGAGACACAATAGAAAGACAATGACCGAGCGAACGCCGGCGTTCTCTCGTTCCTTAGTACTAATTAATTTGCAAATATGTTTTTCAAAACACTTTTACACGTCAATTTTTTTGTCAATTTAAACTAGATGAAGCCAGTGTTTTCTAGCTGACTACCCTGAGAATAAACACCGAAACAAACTCAGGGGTCAAAGTCTCTCTTAAAGTCCATACAGCAAACATGTAAAGGTCAAATCATATGAACAACATACAGATTGGAGTCTAAGATGGTCTTTTGAAGAAAGACCCACATAGTTCCGAGCGGACCTGTCGAGTCAGTGCAAACATTTGTCAGTATTCGTGTATATACATAGATAAAAATAATTGTCCAAAATGTATGGAATTGACATCAATCTGCCTATTATTTTCCCGACTATATTTGGATCCAGGTGAACCAAATACAGCTGTCATTATTTTACATGAATTGACGGCCAATATAACCTCCACAACTCAGTGCTCACTCCTGCCTTCTGATCAACCGATAAATGATAGACGGAACTATCGACTTATATTCTAGAGATAGCACGTTCATGGAAACTATTTGTCAAAATACTGGAAAGTTAAAACAAAAGTTCGCTGCGGCGCTACATTGGCATTATGCCGTTTAACAGAACTATTAAAACATACAGCGCTAAGATAGCTTTTAGAGGATACTTTTTTCGCAACCAATATGTCTTAAGCGCCATGAATTTCGTGGCACTTACGCGTTTCGTTCAACATAGTGTAATGTTCAAGGTGTATGGATTGAAGTGAGTGTTCGGCACGCGTAATCTAGTGCATAGTACATATATATCGATGGCCAGAACCAATGGCTTAACATGCTTTCCCAGGCACGAAAGAGACTGCTCCGTGTGAATTCAATATTTTAAAAGGGCCAAACTTCTACAGACCAACCTGGTTAACGGTTGCTTAACCTTGGAGATCGAAGTGCATTGTTATATTGCTATAACTCTTAAACCTGAAATACCTCGAAAGTAAAAACGGATGTCAGAAATAAATAGAAAAGAATACAACTGATTTGAGATACTCTTCCTTTTTTTAAATCGGTTAAAATAGTTTACAGCCGTCCAAAATG
Organism: Mythimna pallens; assembly: GCA_961205895.1. Lineage (NCBI taxonomy): Eukaryota > Metazoa > Arthropoda > Insecta > Lepidoptera > Noctuidae > Mythimna > Mythimna pallens. The sequence goes on along the minus strand of OY540828.1, from coordinate 20,802,588 downwards.
TATCTAATGTGCAGAGATTCAACACCTAAATTAAACCTACTGAAAATAAATTCTGCTTTGAGGTATCTCAAAACTTTTCTTGCGTAATCTAAAAATAAAATGCTATCATCATTCTACGTTCACAAAGCCATTAAAAATGTGTTATTTGATATTTATGTTACTGCATTGTCTTCGGCAGCTTTATTTAAATATAATAAGCGGCAATATGGTGTTTTCAAGCAATTTTTCCTTGAAATACTTTGCTTGGAAGTTATGGTAAAATAAAAACAAAAAGATTTGGAGAAAAAATTAGTAAAGGAAAATTTTTGTAGTTATTTTTTAAATTTTCTTTTGAATTTATCTTATTTAGTCGTTTGATGGAAACGTAAAGAAACTATTATTAGCGGTTAATACATTTATATATTATTATTTTTATTATTGAAACTAGTTCTTGACTGCGATCCCCAACGGTAAGCGTTGATCCAATTGTTGAAGCGTACTAGTTTATTATTGTAAGAGCCTATTCGCTCTAGCCTTGAAGACACCTAAATTTTGGACTAGCAGGCCACAGCAGGCAAATTGTTCCAGTCCATTGATGTACGCGGTATAAGGTTAAATAATAATTTACATAATTTTATTCCGTTTGTAATAAACGTATACATAAACGACGTGGCGTCTTGTTTCATACACTCAAACATATATTTATACGCGGATGATCTAAAAATTATAAAACGAATAGAGTGCAATCAGGATACATATAAACTGCAAGATGACTTGGATCGTTTCTCCCGGTGGTGTTTGGACAATAACATGTTACTTAATGCTGACAAATGCAATCACATACATTTTTCTAGAAAAAAAGGACCCTATTTTCGTAATTACAAAATTAATAACCATACTATTTACGAGCAAGAGGTAATTCGTGACCTGGGTGTTTATATTGACAATAAACTTCGGTTTAATATTCATGTTGATAAAGTTGCAACTAAAGGGTTTAAGATGCTGGGCTTCATTCTCCGTAACAGTAAAAACTTCAAACGCGCTTCAACTAAAATTGCAATCTTTAATTCATTAGTCAGGTCAGGCTTGGAATATTGCAGCATAGTTTGGACTCCATTTTATGATATACATAAACGTCGTTTGGAATCTGTGCAGAAAAGATTTCTCTGGCATTTGTCTTATCATTGCAATATGGTCAAAAAATTAACTAGCTACAACTCTCGATTAAAACATTTCAAACTATTAAGTCTGGAAAATCGCCGGACTATCCTAGATCATCTGTTTCTATACAAAATAATAAACACTCACATTGATTGTCCAGGGTTACTTAGTCAAATTAACATAAATGTGCCTTACAAAATGGCTCGTATATCTAGATATCAGTTGCTTCGCGCTAAGAGCTTCAAAACCAATCTGGGTCATTTTTCCACCGTTAACAGGATGCAGGTTCAATTTGGTCGCCTGTCACGCTCACCCAGTGAAGATGTTGATTTGTCTTACTCGTTGCGTAAATTCAAGTCTGTCTTGCATAAAGCATTATCACTAGAGTGAAAAGAGTGAAAAGAGAATTTTGTCCCTTTCACGTACTTTATGTGAGTGAAAGGGACAAAATTCTCATAAATAAATAAATAAATAAGTAAATAAATATTTATAATTTGTATATGTTCAAATATTCAGAATTGGTTTTTGTTGCCATATTTCTTTTTTATTGGTTGGCTTAACGTCGAATAAAATGTGAATAGATACGTTAGTTCATAACTCCTTTTATGTTTATTGCATGCCGTGGCAGCCTTTAATTAAGGCTACACTATATAATGTAAGAATACTGAATCTTTAGCATGTATAATGGTGTATGCTTTGTTGGTTGTCCTAAAATAAATAAATAAATAAAGCCGATTTCAAATAAAAGCGTAATGCATTATCTTTTTCTCTCAAAATGTAACACTTTTATTTCATGTTCTTTTGGCACTATTATTTATTTATTATTTATATTATTATACGAGTGTAAGTTATTATGGGGTCATATTAACATAGGACAATACTTTTATAAAAGTAAATAGATTTACAAATGTCTGTATACAACAACATATATTAAAAATATATAAATACAAAATTCATATAGAAAACTAACATATATAATTCTTCTGTAGGTGTGTTTGTCACCTCACTCATTCTAAATAATTTGACCGATTTGCCTGAAATTTTGTATGTATATTTGAGTGGGTCCCTGGATGGTATAAAAATGCAACTGAATCCGGTAGATGGCGCTGCAATCGGGTTGTCAGTTTTATGTCAGACGAAAAGTCAGCTTTCGGGGAGGACCACATCTGCCGGGACCGCTAGGTAAACTATTAAATCAATGGATATCAAACATACAATTGAGAAAGGAGAAAAATAATTAAAGTGATAGTTCCTTCACCATTTTTCTAACATTCTTAGCGTGTGGGCACGCCTTACTTCTATGGATAATGCATGCCACAAACGAGCTACTTGAATTGTGAAAAACTTTTCAAAGAACGAAGTGAAATGCATACGAATAGTAAGTTTTAGATTTTCCGACGTCTTCAAGGTCTTAGATTGCTCGTATGTATCACCGAGGAACTGAAAGTGTTTTTAAAATGAAATGGAGTAGGAGGATTAAAGAGCACATTGTAAAGCAAAGAAAATTTGTGACCATTCCGCCCAACTAGCGACTAGCCCGTTGGTCTAGTGGTTAGTAGCCCTGACTGCTATACCGGAGGTCGTGGGTTCGATTCCCACCCAGGACAAATGTTTGTGTGATGAGCACGATCATTTGTTCTGTGTCTGGGTATAATTTATCTATAATATGTATGTATTTAGAAATATATAAGTATGTTTATCAGTTGTCTAGTACTCATAACACAAGCTCTGCTTAGCTTGAGACTAGATGGCGTTGTGTGATAGTTGTGGAATATTATATTATATTATTATTAACTTATTTAGGAAGCCATTTGAGTTAAGTACAAAATTCAGATATAGAAATGTTTGGATACTTGCACAAGCCATATATAAACCTTATACAGAGATTTCAAAGTCACTGAAGCTGTCCAGCTGGTCTTAATTGAGATCAACATTATCAGATCCTGGATATTATCTAGGGCTATTTTAGTGTATATAATGTAGTTTATAGTTTATTAATTTGAGTATATATTGATTAATTTTATTATACCTACCTATGCTTTAATAGTATATCTATTCTTATATTCGCTTTTATTGCACCTACCACTACTTTTCTCTGCATCACCCAAAGGTTGACTGGAAGAAAATGCCAAAGGCATATAGTCAGCCTCTGAAAGTACTTTTGTATGCATAAAGCATTTAATAAATAAATAAATACACTAAAGTACTTATCAAGATAATTTAAACGAGTCCAGACTCGATGTGGTTGAGTCGTTTTTTTATAGAATTCCCACTGCCGCTTTAAAGAGTGCCGCCTTCAGCCATTATCATCAAGGACCAGATTCTTTATCAAGATGAATCAAACGAGCCCAAAAATTAAGTTGTGTTATTTTCTTATACCCACCTTCCGGCTCCATCATCAAATCAGCTCTATGCCATAATAATATTGCATTGTCATACGATTGACATATGTATGCTAAATTTTAGCTCAATCGGATACCGGAAAGTGGGTTGAAGGAGACGGATACGCTTTCATACAATCTTGAGCTTGGTAGTAAAACGCTTATTACATTTTCTACCCTAGAGTGATGCTATGAAGAAGTGAACCAACTATTTACTATACAGAAGATTTTTGATTTGTGAGAGATATTTAATTTTTATTGACAAATATGTGTAGAAAGAGAGAATATTAAGCAACTCACAAATCATATATATAAAAATGAATAACTGTTTGTTAGTCTCGCTAAAACTCAACAACGGCTGGACCGATTTGGTTAAGTAATTAAGTAATTAAAAGATAATTAAAATGTCATTATAAAACGAATCCTTCCTGCGAAGCAGTAATGCTAGCAAATTAAGAGGCCACACGTGCACGCCGCGCGAGGGGTGGCCCTCACGCCCCAGCCACCGGGAACCCGATCCCGATTTCCGGCCACCGTAGGCGCAGGCTTGCGAACAATGGGTAGCTCACTGTCCGACCGTCCAGTAACCGTCCGGACCGAGCACAAGTCGTCGACGGCGCGTATTGTTCCAAGTGCGCCTCAGGGAGATGTCAGCAAATCGTAGGGGCCCAGCAGGGTCGAAGCCTACTATGGCCACGGGTAGTATGAAAGTGAAACCCGGGGCCCTGAGACGAAGGCAAAGAAGTAACAGAAGTGGGTTTTTAGTCAGTAAGAGTCTGACACTTTCTCGCGCACCACCCAAGAGCGGGATTTGTCATTAGATGATTTTCCCACCTAAAAAAAAAATATTATAAAATGAATTATGCTGTTCTGGTAATGGCGTGATAGTGATGAGGATCACTATTAGGCGGTACGAAGTTCGCCGGGTCAGCAAGTTTACCAATTGCTGTTCATTAGTCTCGCTAAAACTCGAAAACGGCTGGATTGATTTAAATCATTCTTTTTTTGTTTTGTCACCAGCTTACAGGGAAGGTTTAAAAGCAAAAAAATAGGTAAGTAGGTAAGGTAACAAGGAAAACCCACGGTTAGTGGGAAACTATTGCGATATGTGGAAATCATAGATCGCAATAGATTCTACCTGGCTGTGAATTTTGGAGTCTTAATTGGACTGTTTACCAGGAACTATGTTAAGACTATGGCCCCTGCCTGAACAATTTTATTAGTATCCATCCACAAAAAGGTAGGGGGTGACTTGTACACTCGATAAAACCTGTATTGCCATACTGCAGGGTAAAGACCTCCCATTCCTTCCAATGATCATAATTCAGATTTAGTAGATTCAGAGGGAAAAGTTATTTGATGTTGTCCCACGTAAACCAATGCTTAATGCTAAAGGTATCACGAATACGTACTGACTTAATAAAGGAAAGACTTGGAAAGATAAAAGCATACACGACTTAACTGTAGAGATATTCAGAGTAATCAAAGTTAACACGACAAACTCATCAAGTTTCACTGTAGATCTGCTCAAAGTCCCAAGATATGCTGCAGAAACATCGTTACCGAATACAGTGAAGTGTTTATACTATGTTGCGTTAGTTAGTTTCTTAGTCCAAAATTATTTCCAACTCAGCTAAGTGGTGAAACTCAGCTGAGTTGAAAATAATTCAGTTGCAATTCAAGTTGAAGTAATATTGAATTTCATCATTATAGGTTTTTTTTAGGTGGGAAAATCATTAAATGACAAATCCCGCCTTGGGCGGAGCGGGAGATAGTGTCAGACTTTTACTGATTAAAAACCCACTCCTGTTCCTTCGCTGCCTTCGTCCCAGGGCCCCGGGTTTCGTTTTCACACTACCCCCAGCAGGGCTCGACTCCGCTAGGCCCCTACAGTTGCTGACATCTCCTTGAGGCGCGCGAGGAACACTACGCGCCGTCGACGACTTGGGCTCGGTCTGTACGATTACCGGACGATCGGACCGCGAGCCACCCCTTGCTCGCCTCGTCTGCAAACCCGCGCCTGAGGTGGTCGGAAAACGGGATCGGAATCCCGGCGGCGGTTGGAGCGTGACCGTTGCCTCACCTGATCGGCCGCTTCCTTTGCCAGCATCACTCCTTCGCAGAAGGAGGCGACCTGTACCAAGGCCCGGGTCATTGTAGATAAGAATTTACAAACGGTGGGTTTCAATGAAAAGGTTAATTAAAAGGATAACATTAATTAAATGTTTTTAGATAATATTTATAAGAGACTAGTGGTCCCGGCAGATGTTTTCCTGTCCGAAAGCTGGCTTTACGTCAGAAAAAAATTGAGAAACCAATTGCAGTGTCTTTTCAAACCATTCAGAGACGTACTTAAATATATACACAAAATTTCATCCAAATTGGTCAAGCGACTTAGGAAGAGTTACAAACACACGTACAGAAAAATTATATATATAAAGAAAGTTTTGATTATATTTCCTAAACAAATATATTATGTCGGCGTTGAGTAACAAAAATACCTAGAAAGACGCACGTGCACAACGTGATTAAAGCTAGAACTACACTGCGCACACGTGTGCCACACACGCCGATCTGGGCGCGTCGGTCTCCATACATTTTATATGGAAACTAGACTTGTAGAGCTACACTTGATCCACGCCACGCTACGTCACACGACGACGGTCTACGTACAAATCAGGCGTATTACACGTGTACGTCGGTCTAATGTAGTTCTAGATTTAACGTACCACTCTATGAGTCAGGCGAGGTGGGGATGAGCTATTATAAGGTGGCTAGCGCGCCACTACGACGTCGCAGGGTCAACACAACACCTCCGAATTGTGATACTACGAATCACACCTGAGTCATAATTGTAATTTATTGTTAAAGTTTATTTATTTATTTAATGAAGTAATTAGTTTATTTAGCCAGTTAATTATTTGAATGTAATTTTGATAAAATAAATCAGTAATGACATATGGCTCCGAAACGTGGTTGCTTACAATGGGCGTCATCAGAAGGCTTAAAGTCACTTAAAGGGCAATGGAAAAGGCTATGCTCGGAGTTTCCTTGCGTGATCATTACAGACATAACACGAAGAATCGCCAAACTTAAGTGGCAGTAGGCCGGGCACATTGCTCACAGATCAGATGGTCAATGGGGACGAAAGGTTCTGGAACAGCGACCATGTACCGGAAGAAGCAGCGTTGAAAGGCCTCCCACAACGTGGACCGATGACCTGGTGTGGGTCGCGGCAATCCGATGGATGCGAGACGCACAGGACCGGTCATTATGGCGACATTTGAGGGAGGTCTATGTCCAACAGTGGACGTCTTTCGGCTGAAATGGTGATGATGAAATCAGCTATCAACTTTATTATTGAAGATTTAGTTACAACATGTCTGAAAATCAGTCAAGAACTGATCCTGATGACCTCATGGATTACCGCTCGCCTTCACCAATTCTACAGCAGGTTTCGGTCCCATCAAAATGTATGCACAATTTACCCAATTGCATTTTGCTTTTATTGCTAACTGGCATCTGCCTGCCGCTTTGCCTACGTTAATAAAAATAATCCAAAAAGAACACACCTACTCCTGAGATAAAAAGCTTTTTATGAGCTATTCCAGGATATGGTCAGCTGTTTGAACGTTAAGTAGTAACAAACATACACACATTTACCCTGTATAGTATTATTGTGGTTATTGAGATTACTTCCTGCAAACAATTGTAGGAGGAAATAAGTGCCCAACTAGTAAAATGTCTCTAATAACACACTTTTAAATGGCTGGCAATGGAATTGGGCGCACCTTGTAAGATTATTTGCCCTTATAGTAGTTGTATGATAGTCTTGATAATGCTTTTGTAAGAACAAATACACTTACACGTGTCTTTTAGCACAATACGTCTTATAAGGTGCCTTTATAAGTTACATAATCTTTGCCAAGACAGATATAAACCTTTTATAAGATCTAAGCTCTTATTACGGATTATTCTTATGGTTATTTTGCTAGTTGGGTGTTTAGGGTTTACATAGATTCAAAATTCTTTAATGAGAAAAACTACAACTACAATTTATTTATGTTTGTTTAAACTATCACGCAGCCTATCTACTGAAATGAAAAGCTAACGAAGTGAATTGGTTGAAAATAAACAAAAATATTTATGTTTGAATAGTTGCTTTGATATCGTTGTTGTACACCGATGTGATTTTCATTTTGCATTAATAGTAATACGTTCAATTTGAGAGTTGACAAAATACACTTGCTGACTCGGCCAACGTTGTTTTAACATATAAATGATCAAATAATGAAATAGGGGTTTTTTTAAGGTGGGAAATCATTGAATGACTTCTCTCGTTCTAGGGAGGTATTTCGACACTCTCAAGGAAATCAAAATTCATAGGGTACTTCTCGTTGACCTAGAATCCTGAAATTTGCCTCATAGCACAAAAATAGGGAAAATCTTAAAACTGTAAATTTGTAGTTACGTCACAAAAAAAAAACTTTTTTTTACGATTCGGAAAAATTTTCGTAACTCAATTTAGAAATTGACCTTTTTTCATACGCGCTCTTGGGTGGGGCGGGAGATAGTGTCAGACTTTTACTGACTAAAAACCCACTCCTGTTCCGTCGTTGAAGTTTGAACCCTCAGTGCGCGAGTCCGACTCGCACTTGCCCTGTTTTTTTTTGGTCCTGCGCCTTATCTCTCTCCAGTCGTGTCGGATTACCGTGCCATAGGACTATGAGAGTAGAGGAACAGAGAGTGCATCTGTGTTTGCGCACACGCTTGTGCAATATAATATCTCCTGCGTACTTGGCTATCCTCTGTTGAGATTGGCCGCCTTGATCGAAATTTGGTCGGGAGAATCATTTTTTTATTACGTGTAGACATGGTCGATATTAATTCACACGAACATTATTACCATTCAATCTTTTAAAAAATTCTTAGTTTTTTTTAATTTTTATTTTTGTAATGTGGGAAATCATCTAATAACATCTCCCGCTCTTGAGCGGAGTGGCAGGGCGTGTCAGACTTTGGCTGACTAAAACCCACTCCTGTTCCTTCTTTGCCCTCGTTCCAGGGCCCCGGGGTTCTCTATCGCATCACCCGGGGCCCTTACGGTTGCTGACATCTCTTTGAGGCACGCGTGGAACACTGCGCCGGCGACGACTTGGGCTTGGTCAGGACGGTTACCGGACGAAATAAATCCTTATTACAAATAAATCCTTGTTATATATACTAGTATAATGGAACATATTATCTACTAATATGTTCCATTACACTCAGACTCAAACCATCTGTGTTCAAGCCTCATTATAAAACCTGAATTACTAAATGGATCCCAGGCAATCGGCACTTAAATCTGATGAACCTACCTACTATTTCAATTTTATTTGGTTTTATCTTAATTTGCATCTCACTTAGAGATAAGTGTGTTTATTATATACATACAGGGAGACTTATTCGTTGGTAATCTTTCTGGGGGAAAAATTATTCATCATCATCTTCACACCCCTTTTTTTCGCTGGGAAAATCATTCAATGACATCCCCCATCTTGGGCGGTGCGGGAGCGTGTGTCAGACTTTTACTGACTAAAAACCCACTCCTGTTCCTTCATTGCTTTTCATACCAGGGCCGTGTCTTCCTTTCAGAAGACCCTTGGTCCCAGTAACCTTCGACTTCGACGCGCGTAGAACAGTACGTGACGTCAACGACTCGGTCCGTACGGTTACCGGACAATCGGATGGCGAGCTACCCATTGCTCGCCGTCTGTCTTTGCACCATTGCCCCGTGTTACTTAGGGTTGGGTTTTTGATAGAATACGTTTTTAAAATTGCTTCCATAGTGGAAGGCAATTTAAAAAGCCAATTATGACAAAATTGAGGGATACAGTTTTGTATTGCAGCAACATAAATCTATCATCACCATCTGAAGTTTAATTACATCACTGGATAGTTAAAAAATCAAAGAATTTGGTACGCTAAGTGAGAGCTGTGATCGATAGCGCGGTGGAGGGGGAAGCACCGCCATTCTAAGGTAATTTAACTATAATTCTATACTGTCACGCTATTCACTGTCACACTATTTTCCTGAAATGCAAGATACATTTACTCCTTTACTCCCGGCGGGTTCTTATGGAGAAATGGCGACAGCGACTGTCGCGACCCAGTGCTGGGCACGCAACAATTATGGCGGTGAGTCCCCTCTTTGAGGCGTGGTTGGAAAGACCTCACGGCGTCCTCACCTTCCGCATGACGCAGGTTCTCACCGAACACGGGATGTTCGGGAAGTTCCTGCACTGAATTCGTTTCCGATTTCCGGCCACCGTAGGCGCGGGCTTGCGGGCGGCGGGCAATGGGTGGCCCGCCGTCCGACCGTCCGGTAACCGTCCGGATCAAGCCCAAGTCGCCGACGGCGCGTATTCCACGCGCGCCTCAGGGAGATGGCAGCAAATCGTAGGGGCCAAGCAGGGTCGAAGCCTACTGGGGCCATGGGTAGTGTGAAAACGAAACCCGGGCCCTGGGACGAAGGCAACGTAGGAATAGGAGTGGCTTTTTAGCCAGTAAAAGTCTGACACTATCTCGTGCTCCGCCCAAGAGCGGGATTTGTCATAAGATGATTTTCCCACCTAAAAAAAAAAAAACTCTTTTACTCCATTTTGAATAAAATTGGATATTTAAATAAACCTCTTTCGCTGTCCGTTCAACTAATTTTGACTACTATTGCATTGGTGGCAATAGAAGTCAAAATCGGTAAATAAAAGCAGACTTATTGCTTTTAATGTCATCCTTATCCGTATCTGTATTCCGTATACGGAATACAAGTCAAAATTGGTCGATCGTACAGTTAATAAGGCAAAATGACTAATCTTATTGCAAATGGAGTGTAGGTCAGTATTTACATACGTTTTTTAAATATGCAAGTAGCTAGAATTAACGAAACAAAAGTTCTAAATTTTTCTTGATTAAGTTCAAGGTTTCATACTTAAGAGGTGTTCATTTTGATGATTGATTTTTCATCAATCTTTACATATATAAATGAATAGCAGTTCGTTAATCTCGCTAAAACTTGAGAACGGCTGGATCAATTTGGCTAGTTTTGGTCTTTAAATACTCGTGATAGTCCAGGGAGGGTTATAACAGTAAGAAAAATAGGAAAAATTGACTAAAAATACCGATCCGAATACATCGCCAACTCTAATTAAAATGATATTTTAAAAAGAATTATGCCGGTTCTGGTAATGCCAGTAGATGGCGTTATATATTGACAGTTCAGCTGAAAGGTATCACAACATTCATTGACAATTAGGCCGTACGAATTGTGCTGGGTTAGCTAATCTTCTGATAAAAACGCCTATAGATTAAAAGTAAGTATATTAATGTATCTACACATCGACGGCGAAGTGACAAGAACTTCTGACTGTCGAAGTCAAAAAATGATTGTCTTAAAACGTTAGGAGGTAATATTAAAAATTGACATAGTGGTTTAGTTAGGAAGTGTTTCCACAATTTAATTTGGTGCAGTTGCAACTAAATATTCGCTACAGAGATTTCACAAAAACGTGCGGAAACACACGTTTCAATTAAAAGCACTAAAAAGTATTTTTTTAGAAAAATGCTAGTTAGAAAGTATTGGCACTTCACCGTCGACATATATTTCATTATGTAGGCTAAGTCTTACGTAATAAGAGTCTCGACTCTTTGATCATCAAAAGGGCTAAAGTTCAGATTCAGGATTCAGACTTCTCCAAAAAGAAACCTAATGGAAAACTTCTATAACACTTATATCGACCTAAAGATCAAAATATGTTTTTATTTTTTTATTTTATGTAAGTTCGAGTTGGATTCACGCACCGAGGTTTTCGTACAAACTTACCTAAAATACCTATGGAAATAGTTTGATTCCCGATTTTTCCGAAAACGTAATCATTTTGAAATGTAGATACAAATTGCAAAAGTATTCAGATTTATTCCTTTAGGTACTTTTTTTTTTAGGTGGGAAAATCATCTAATGTCCTCCCCCACCTTGGACGGAGCAAAAGGGCGTGTCAGACTTTTACTGACTAAAAACCCACTCCTGTTCCTTTTTTGCCATTGTTCCAGGGCCCCGGGGATCTCTTTCGCATCACCCATGGCCCCGACTCTGCTAGGTAGGCTTCGACTCTGCTGGGCCCCTACGGCTGATATCTCCTTAAGGCGCGCTGGAACACTACGCACCGTAGACGGCAAGCTACCCATTGCTCGCTGTCCGCAAACCTGCGCCTACGGTGGCCGGAAATCGGGATCGGAATCACGGTGGCTGGGGCGCGAGGGCCATTGCCTCGCATGTGCGGCCACCTCGTTTGCTAGCATTACTGCTTCGCAGAAAGAGGCGACCAGCTGCCACTCCTCCTTTCCTTGAGGTACTTATGCTTCTTGCTAAATTTCAGGATTCTAGGTCAATCAAAAATACCCATAGGTTTTAATTTCCTTATAAGCGTCAAAATATGCGCCATAAATGGAGCATAAACGGTCATTAGAAAGCGTTTATTTAGAAGTTTGATTTTTTCACTGATCTAAGGGTTAGCAGACTTGATTATTTGATATGAATTTAAGCCTAATACCTCCACGCGTTCTAGAAAAAAAGAGTATTGACGAACGGGCAACAAAGTGATCCTTTAAGAGTTCCGTTTTTGCCGACTAAAGTACGGAACCCTAAAAAGAAAATAAATCTAATTGATTTGCCATTGTACGAACCCAAAATTACCTTCGACTTACAAGATTAGGGTTGGATAGTTTCCAGCCTAAACCGATGCGAAGTAATAAAAGGGTTTCACAGAAAGCCTTCTGACTAAGTGTAGGCCGGTCGCCAGACTCTAGGCTCAAGATAATAAACATTACAGACATTCATAATATGACAATCACGTCCGACTGTAATGTACTTGTATAATATAAGGCAATCTCCAAGCCATTTGAATCCAAATATTGACGATTTATCTTTATTTGGTGTCGCTTTAGATTTATTACATCATAATGAGATAAACACTAAGCCTCAAGGCCAGTTTTGGTAGGGTTCAGCTCATATCATTTAACAGAACTTAAGTCGGCATTACACTTACTGAAAAGAAAAATAGCATAGCATAAGCATAACCAGCCTTTTGATGTTCCCACTGCTGGGACTCAGGCCTCCTCTCTAGGAGAGGGAATGGGCCGTAATCCACCACGCGTTTCCAGTGCGGGTTAGTAAATGTCACATGTCTTCGAATTCTTTGGTTCACCGTATTGAGAGCAATGGTGATGAAATCAATTACACAAAGTAATGCGCCTGGTTGGGTTTAAACCCGCTACCTACAACTCGTAAGTTGGGGCCGTTACCACTCGGCCACCCACTGCTCACATACATATAAAAGAAAAATATATATATATAAATAAAATAGCCTTCATACTTCCGAAACAATATACTTGATACTTCTGGGTGTAATAATATTCTACTTTTACGAGAGCGAAGATGCTGAGAGTAGTTCAAATTATTTCAATATCCAATAGACAGCCTCATTCCCTTTATGGTGGGCAAGAGTAATTCCAAGATATCCCGAGTATTCTTAATAAAGATGGCATCGGTTCTTACGGTGATCGGTTTAACTCGTGAATTATATAGGGCATGATATATATAACTTCTAATATGTTTATAAAGTGTCGTAGGTACCGATTTCCGTCCGTTGCGTCACAACCACAGGTTCAGTTGAAAATCAGCGTCATGCACTAGTTGTCTGACATTTATGCTGAACTGGACCTATTTTGGTGCAGCCGTGAGGCACACAACTACATTTTTTGTTACTTCTTTTTTTATTTATTTTTGTTTCGTGTTTACTTGTGTTTGTGCCTTGTGCTGTACCAAATAAATTCTTTTTCTTTCTTTTTTTCGATTTTGTCGATTTTATTGATTGTTTTCATCACAACATGCATAGTCACGAGCAATAAGATACCTATACACATTGTCACATTTTCAATCTATCTTAACTTCTGGCACTAAATATTTTTTTAAGTTTTTCAAATATTTAAAACTGTAATTAATGTGTGTGAGTAAATTAAATAAAGAAATAAAAATAAATACATTGTAAAGGACAGTACGGTTGACATCTGTCGTGCATGCCAATACCACTGGCCTGGAGAATCAATCCGACACATTATTCCTGGGTGTTGTTATCTATCCAACGGAGACTATTTGCATACAGACAACCATGTAGCCAGGATTATCCACCAGCAACTTGCTCTTAAATACAATCTTGTGGAATCGGCTCGGTCTGGTCTACCGTGGCTAGTAGTCGAGGTCGGAATCTCGGCGGCTAGGGCGTGAGGACGTTCGTTACCTCACGCGAGTGGCCTTCTCCTTTGCTAGCATTACTGCTTTGCAAAAGACTATAGCCCAAACCAGGGTCTGGTTCTTTTTGCATGCTGTGTCAATCGCAAGACAATCATTGTAAACTTGCTTTATATAATTGCGTGTATTCTTATAGTAGGTTATAAAGTGTAAAAATAGCAGATGGGCCAAGAAAATAAATAAATTTAAAAAGACGAAAAAAGGAGCATGAAATTCATACCTACCAATCAAAAATAAAAGGATCCCTTTATTACAATCGCTACAAAAACGAAACAGGAAATTGAGCCCTAGTTAGAGATAAAAAAAGAAATGTTGTTTATCATCAACGCCGACTCTAATACTTCGTGGAGCCTCCTCTTGAAGCATTAAGATCTAAATTAACTGAAGTAACCCAGAAAATTTGGCAAGTTTATTTCTTGGGCAAATTAGGCTAAGGAGTATCGTAAAGTAACTTTTTTACGGATCTGACGTCTTGTAATTTAGCAAGTAAGCATCAAGTTTTAGTGGGCTATCCAATGAGTTTTTTTTTATTTTATTTCGTAGAAAATGAGTAACACCTGGGTACCGTAAAAGCATTTTTTTCTACTAACAAGTTGAGAAATTATTTAGTTTTTGACATAAATTACAGCCACTTTGTTTTCGATTACACAGCTTCTTCAGTGAACAATTCGACGTGAATGTATGTGCGAAGTGATCCTACGTGATTTACGAAAATTCAAAGTGATACGGTGGTTTTGTCTACGTGCGTGTAAAATCGCCGCTTTAGCCGCTTTAACTGATCGCGTCCGCTTTGCTTCCCTCATCGCCGCATCGCACCTACAGCGGTTGGTCACGTTGGCCAGGAAGGAACAGGAGTAGGTTGTTTTACATGTTTTCCGAGGAACGGGGTGTCAGTAATATCCTACATAAGTTTGTAAAAGTACATTATGAATTGAAAAAATCACATTGGTACTTGTTCGGTTTCGAACCCTAAACCTCATGAGTGAGAGGCGAGTGCTTTAACCATTGAGCTATCACGAGTCATCCATCATCATCATTATTTCAGCCGAAATACGTCTACTGTTGGATAGAGACCTCCCCCAAGAGTCACCACAACGACCGGCCCTTTGCGCCTCGTATTCAACGGATTCCAGCGACCCTGACCAGGTCATCGGTCCAGCTTGTGGGAGGCCTAACGCTGCGTCTAACGGTACGCGGTCACTACACGAGTCATTATTTTGATGATTATAGCATTTAAAAAGTTACTTTTAAAAAAACTTCGCGACCCCCTGATCGAGTAAAGTTTATTTATTTATTTAATTATTTATTTAATAACACATACAATTGTTTTAACAGGCATACCCAAGATAACAAATGTAGTCGCAAAATAGCCGCACTCAGAGACGCCACCCACAGACTGATCAAATATTCATTAGTGTAGTAGTAGGCAACATACATACATGATAGTCGATGATCAGTCTCAAACAGCGCCCTGAAGAACTGGCACAAGTTACACAGAGGACAACACACTTATTGTCACTTATTGTTTATGGATGCAACTGAGATGTTTACCTAAATTCCCGTTTATTTACCTTAACCAGGTAGTCCCGTTTATTTACTTTAACCAGGTAGGTTTCAAACCCGGGAAGGGTTCGAAATCTACCTGATCATCCTCAGTCATGAGAATCGGGCGATGATAATAAAAATATGATGATCACGAGTATCTTAATGAAACGGATATAACAATTCCCCGTTGGAATGTGAGGGATCACTTTACACCCTCGTGTAGCGTCGTGTTTCATGGTTTTATATTATCTTCAAGTAAAGTAAACTAAAAAGAGTATTATTATTTTCTGATTCAAATAAAATGCACACTTTGCCTTCAAACATATTTCAATATACATTCAATTTCGTCCCCTTTGCAAGAGTACGGTGGGCAAGAATGGTTTGAAGTTATTCAAAGTATTTACAATAAAGGCGATATCAGTTCAATCGATTACAGGGCTAGATGAATAATTTATTTACTTCCGTATTTACACAAAATCACATCTTATTTTATAAGAGTTGGTAGAAAAAACGTCACCTATTGTGATCTTTACTTTGAGGAGCACATGGATCACTATGCGCTGTTAACGACTGGGCTCGGTCCGGTTAATTACCAGACGACCGGGCGGCGTGCTAGCCATTGCTCGCCTATCGCAAGCCTAGGCCTACGGTGGCTGGAAATCGGGATTGCAATCCCGGCAATATGGGCTGGGGCATGAGGGCCGTTTTCTCGCACATGCGGCCGCCTCCTTTGCTAACGTTACTTCTTCGCAGAAGGAGGCGACTGCCTGCCACTCCTCCTCGCTCCGGACCATGGCCTGTACCATGGCCCGGCGCGATAGATTGCCGCCGATCGCTCCTACGAGGACACGATGGTGCTCTGCCCAAGCGGGGCACATCTCTACCCTATGATCCACCGTGACCTACGGGCGAACCACACAATGGTGACACCCGGGCGTTTCTTCCGCACGAATCCGGTGCAGGAACCTTCCGACTCTTGCTGCGACTTGTCGCGGCATGGCAGCGAAATTTCACCCCGGCGTTGCATCTCCACGCACAAATCATGCATGCGTGCTAGGACTGTTTCCTCCAGCTCCCACGGTGGCAGGCCAGCAAGGAGGCTCGCCGCTTCGCGGGAAACCGTGTGGTATCCCCGCACCATCCGTATGGCCATGACCCTCCTTATGGTATGCATTCAGCTTGGCCCATACCGGAGCCCCATAAAGGGTCATGGACCGAACGATACCCGCGTATAGCCTCCGGCAGGAGGAGTCTGGACCCTTTGGGTTGGGCAGGAGCCGCTTGTTAGCAGCCCCATAATAATACAATTTCAGTGTATATTTTGGTCTAATAAAAAAATTCTAAAGTATGTTGTATCTCAAGATAGCGTGCGTCAATAACCACCTCATTTTATAACTCAAGAAACTGCCTGCGATTGTATGATACTAAAATGTAATAAAACGTCATTAAATGAACGTTGTATTTACACAAAAAATAGGTAATTAATAAATGGTTGCAAAAGTATTAACAAAACCAGCTCATGATAAGTCAAAAACTAAATAATGTACCTACTGGTTAATTGAATTCTCTAAATCTGTCCAAAAAGTTTTCACTTCATTGAATTTAAAATCGTCTTCCAAACAAATATCTTCTATAAACCCCTTTTTTATAATTAATAGTATCTATCCGTACCCGTTACTGATCATAATATTTGTGTAGTCAAAAGTAAAAAAAATACGAAATCCCAAAATTCTCCACGAAAATTTGTCATAATGGTAAATTCCCAATTGAACTAATCATTTATAACAATTGCTACTAGAAATACTACGCGCAGTGTTTTCTCATTTTTATCATCATTTTATTCATTCTTAATCAATAGCCTGTACAATTTTCCATAAATTGAGTGACATTTTGGAATATAAACTAATAACTTTTCTGTTTATGAATCTTATTTATTGAGACTTTATTTAAATACTCGTAATAATGAAACCTTTTCTAATAAGCCCTTTAAGTATTTGAATTAATTAAAAAATAGTGGTGCATTTATAATTTTGATACATCTAAACTAATAAATATTATAAGTTAATAGGCATTTATATATGGTGTCCCACAGGTGTGTCACTGTTTTTAGTCTTCAGATTGTGGTATTTTTATTGAATCATAACTAAAGAGTGTCCCAAAATTAACGCAAGATTTGAATTTGCCGCCATTTGTGCAGTGGCAACCCCCAAAAAAACTGTGTTTTCTATTTAATTCAAATCTTGTGTTAATCTTGTGACATCCATATAAACTAAAAATAATAATATGTACAAACGGGTGAAAAATAGTAAAATATCTTTTTAATTATATCGTTTTCTTAAACATAAACTGAACAATGTCTTACACTTAATTTTACGCTTAATGAAACTAGGTAACTTGGAGTACCTTAATAAATAGTCTATAAACTTAAGCCTTCAAGACCGCTTGTCTGTGTTTAGGTAAATCTTTACGTGACTTTTATGTCCAGCAATTATTGTAGGATTAGATAGAAATCCTGTCTCACTTTGGATAGTTAATTTATAGGGTAATTTCATGAAATTATTTCGGAAGCTACTATTAAGTTCTGAAGTGTCGGTAACGAAATAATTATTTGGGATTTTAGCAGGGTAGTATTTTTTTTAAGGTGAGAAATCATCAATAATTCTCCTGTTCTAGGGCGGAGCGCGTTACCGTGTCAGACTTTTACTGACTAAATCTCACTTCTATTTTCCTTTTTCGCCTTGCGTTCGAGGAAACCCAGGGCGGGTTTCCGATTTTGGAAGACAACCCATAGCCTCAATAGTCTTCGGCCCTGCTGGGTCCCTCCGGTTTTCTAAAATTGAAATCTCTTCTAGGTGCGAGTGGAACACTACATGCCGTCGATGACTCGGGCTCGGTCTGAACGGTTACCGGATGGCTTGACGGCGAGCTGCACATTGCTTGTCATCCGCAAACCCACACTTACGGTGGTTAGAAATTGGGGTCAGAGTCCCGGTGGCTGCGGTGTGAGAGTGTAAGTTTTTGATTCAATAAGGGCGTTGACATTATTAATCCAAGAGTTTAATGACTTTTTTTAAATTCAATAGAAAAACTATCAAAAGACTCTAAGAAAATTTAATTTTCCGAAACATTTATAAAAGGGATAGGCTAAAAGGTTCGTTATATTTAGTAATAGAAAAATGGCTTAGTGCGTAGAGATGTCTAAGCATAGTCATATAAAAGCAAAACCTGAATAGAATTCAATAAACATAAAATTGGAACTGATTGCACGTGACTGTCTCGAAATGTATTATGTATGTATACAATATTTCAAAATTCACGATACAGTTTAGTTTTTGGGTCATGTTTATTTATACTAATAAAAATAGCTTACTATTTCCCATTTCATATATAAATTTTATTTTATCTTAATCTGTAACCTTTTTATATTCATTATCAGGAGTCTTTTTTTTTTTTTGTCAAAAGCATGGTTGAAAAGCCTCTTAGTAAGTTTGCAATTTCACTCTTCAGGTTATTGTAGGTTTTACGAATTATTAAAAATGTCTAAGCACGCGCACGCATTTTACGACTCTAATAATTTTAAAAGACAACAAAATTCATAAACACCTATGTCAATAGGACTGTAAAGCACAAAAATGGAAAGAATTCTGAAATTTATTAATGTTTTATGAAACGCATGATACTAAAAGAGTTATGAGTTTACATGTGGATGGATGTAGAGAGAGACCAAAGAAAAGATGGATGGATTGTGTGAAGAGTGATATGAAGGAAAAGGAAGTTACTGATAGTATGACGAGTGACAGGGCAGAATAGAAGAAGAAAACGTGTTGCGCCGACCCCAAATAACACGGGACAAGGGTCAAGATGATGATGATGATTAATGTTTTATTTACAGCGGCTTTTGTGTATATATCCAGTGTTGGAAATTTTCAGTTGTTAAATAAACTACGGGAAATATATAACGTACAATTTTTTTTAAGTATAAATCAATTCGTAATATAGTACAATGGGTAATTTTGTTTGGAACCCGTACCCACCTTTGTAGCATTTTAGACGGGGTGTCATTTAAAAGAGAGTTACTTGACTAACTGCAAAATAAATGAACGAATAAATGAATATGAGACCAAAGTTATAATAACTTTATTATTACATTTTTAATTACCAAGTGTAACATCAAAAACACCTTTTTCTGTTCTGTAGACCAAATAAATAACATCGCTTTTTCTATCTAAAGAGAGACCGACTTAGCTTCCAACCGTTCGTTTTTGATACAGTCAAAAATATTAAGAAGCACAGTTTTATCATAATATACAGCAAAAACACCATCCCAGGCCGGATCTACGAAATTTTCTGGGTACCTGCCCACACCTAAGCACCTAATGTTCTCATACCCGTCATGCAGGAGCAATAATAGGTTTCGATGGCTTCTCTGCCTTGGGCATTCACTTTGAGCAAAATATATATGTAACATATTTTATTAGAATATACTGCTCTAGAACTACAGTCCATGCTTTAAGACCTAAGCACGGCAAGCCTCAGGGTGGGGCTCGCGAAGAATCAGTCTAAAACTAAATGTATGACCAACAGCACTAAACGTAGGGTCGAGGTAGATGGGCAGGATATAAACTATGTCGATGAGTATATCTACTTAGGTCAGTTAGTTTCTTTCGGAAACAGGCAGCAGAAGAAAATTGATCGCCGTATCAAAAACGCCTGGAAAAGCTACAGGTCCATGAAGACGCTAAAGAAGGAAGATCTGCCGATCTCCCTGAAGCGAAAACTCCTTGATATGTGTATCCTGCCCGTCCTAACCTACGGTACCCAGACATGGTCGCTCACCGATCCGCAAAAATTTCGCCTTGGGGTTTGCCAACGAGCAATGGAGCACAGCATTCTGGGTGTCAAGAGGACTGACAGAGTGAGGAACACCATGCTGTGTCAAAAGACGGGAATTATGGACGTCGGAAAAAAGGCTGCCAGGCTAAAATGGGATTGGGCGAGTCACATCAGCCGCATGCACTCTGACCGGTGGGAAAGAGTCTCCACAAAGTGGGTACCGGAAGATGGACGACACTGCCGAGGTCGACCTGGTAGGAGGTGGCGAGACGACCTAGATGCCGACCGTAAGGGCTGGTTCGAGGTGGCTCAGGAAAGGAATACCTGGAAAAAGTTGGGTGAGGCCTTTGCCCAGCAGTGGGACAGAATAGCCTATTAAAAAAAAAACGATACTTGCCTCAATGATATCCGGCCTCTAACCAACGAGCGGTTTACGGTCATCAGCCCATGCTGC
The DNA here is from genome assembly GCA_961205895.1 of Mythimna pallens. Classification (NCBI taxonomy): domain Eukaryota; kingdom Metazoa; phylum Arthropoda; class Insecta; order Lepidoptera; family Noctuidae; genus Mythimna; species Mythimna pallens. The sequence goes on along the minus strand of OY540828.1, from coordinate 20,781,890 downwards.
GACATACTAGGGCTTCGGCTTGAAGATATCTCAATATTATAATATACCATCTCTACCTCGTAAATAATAATAATATAATAATATAAAAGCGTAGACCTCTAAGGAGAAGATCAAGCGAGAGACACCATTGATAGTGTACTTACTTTCAATCGTGTACATTGTAATGAGAGGTAATCTCCTTAACGATTCTCTTCACACGATATGTCAAGTGTGTTAACCGCGCCAACAGAGAGAGGCATCCAATTCCGAGAAACCATTACGGTCTGCACATACCTCGGGGACTAATTTCGTCGATACATCTATACATAATTGTTCCATATTGTCAAGTAGCTTAATAGCGCTTTGATCTCCGTTTATTGTAAATCAGGAGCGCAGAGAGACACAGAATATTATTCGACAGAAGTTGAAATATATTCGTGTTTATTTATTAGCATTTACACAGTGCTAGTGTGGAGCCGCTGCACAGAACATACGTCATTTGCTATGCTATCCATCCTGCACAACCACCTGCAGTTTTCAGGATCTATACGAGGCCAATAACAGAGCCGTAGAGGTTGCCAAATACTGTTCAGAAAAAAATTGTTTAGAGTACATCGACCCGAAAAGAACAAGAAGAAGAAGAATTGCATTATTTTTAAAATTTTACAATGAGAGGAACATTGTGCAAGAAAGATGAGAAATGAGAATGAAAGATAAAGGAGAAGCACGTGGCTAAAATAAAAATAGCCATACAAGGTCGATCTCCAAGGTTAAACAATACTTACCGACGAGAAATTTAGTTAAGCCGTTGATCCAAGCTCTCATTTGTCAATTTTTGACAGTCGTTATAAATAGTCAGAAACTAGAAAAACAGCTGCATCTAGTCAAGCATTCTACAGTTTTAGTAAAATATGTATACACATATTATGTGAGGTCACAGCAACATATTGTGCTAAAATTAGTAATTTTGGAGAGTGCGCGGGAGGCATAAACGGCCGTATCTTTTTTTCCATAAACTTAGAAATTTGATTTACCTCTACACTTTTCCGAGATAAAGGGTTTTGACAAACAGTTAGACTGACAGACGGACCGACAACAAAGTATTCTGTTTTTTCCATTAGAAGTATGAAACCCTAAAAAGAGCTATATATTCGATCCTTGTATGCCTTACTCCAGCATAATGAAACGATATATCTCAACTTGACTCCAATAATGATAAATTCAGACAAACATCAATACGAGTATTTTCAGTACATGACTGAAACTTTTCCGTAATTATATTAAAAATAATTGAAAAAAAATAGAGAAATAAATTTTATTTTTCATTAACGAAACTTATTAATATCAAGCATATTAGCGGACCATATCACTAAATCTATAACTATCTATAATCCTTGTGGCTTGAATACTATTCGTAAGGAATGGATGTTATCCCACATTAATGACGTAAGCATCCTTTTGACATTGGATGTTATTACGCAACCGACACCCTAGTGATCCTTAGTATTCTTGGTAGACTCAGCGATCTCTCATATATCTGAATTACCAAATTATTCATTATATTATATGTACTAGCATTTTACCCATGACTCCGTTCGCGAGAATATTCCATAAAAACTTTAACACCCCTTAAAAGGTATTTTGAGGGCAGTTTTGAAAAACGAATCATGCCAGTTTTTATTATTCATTATTAGTAGTTTATTATATTTACATTATTAGTTAAAATTTGGGCCAAGTTTCAAGTAATATTAAAACCAAAAATAAAAATCCTTCATACAATCTTTAACACGCCCTAAATCGTCTTATGGGGTAGTTCTGAAAAACAAATACTTAGATACAACCATTATTTATTTAAGTTACAAGTAAGTGATAAGTCTCAAGTATATTGGATCACGGAATAAGATTTTGCGTAGAAATTTCCCCATTTTCACCCCCTTTTAAGGGGGTGAAAATGACGTCCACTGCTGGACATAGGCCTCCCCCAAATGTCGCGACTATGAACGGTCCTGTGCGTCTCGCATCCATCGGATTCCCGCAACCTTCACCTTGTAGGGGGCTTTCCAGCACTGCGTCTTCCGGTACGTGGTCGCCACTCAAAACCTTTCGGCCCCAACGGCCATCTGTTCTGCGAGCAATGTGCCCTGTATTAACGGTTGAATATCTTAAAATCCCCTCTTAGTGCCCGCCTACGTTATAATAGAAAACCTTGTATTAAATTTCAAGTTTCCCAATAGTATTCCCAATAGTTTGGGCTGTGCATTGATATGTTAGTCAGTCAGTTTCTCCTTTTATATAGATGGATTATGTAACAAACTTACTGTCTCCGCAAAGCTCTATGTAATTTTTTTGTTGTTGCTATTAAAGTACCGCTCATTATCTGTTATATTCATAAAAGTTCTGTGTAAGTAGCCTACTTGTATTACCATATAAATAGAAGTGAGTGGGTTCACAACATTAATTTCATACTTAAATTAAGGTGAAAGTCGTTTTGTAGAGTTATGTTAAAAATCTTAAATCTGGAGCGGCTGAATTTCTTCCCAATTTAGAATTGAATCAATTTAATCTAATATTTACACTTAAGAGGGTCCTTTCTCATTCGCCTATCTTCAACATCGAGCATGGTTTAAAAGCTTGTTACTTCATCTAACGCAATCCAACGCGATGTTTGACGAAAAGGCATCGCGAAAAAGAGAGATAACGCCTGAAAACTCTGTTAGCATTCGGTGATTCCGTGATTTACTTAATATTTTATAAAACTTGTTCCAGGAAATGCGTGTTTTTTTTTAAACCCAAGTTTTTGAAAAAAAATGTCGTCATTCAGAATCTTGATTAAATTTGCAATGCTTCAATTGCTTTTAAGTAAATTATGAAGTGTCAAAGTTCATGCAAATTAGCAGATTTTTCCTTACTGAATTAGTTTTACACAAATTCATAAATTGATTTCTAGATAGCCTAGATAAAATCCACAAGATACTGTGTTTCCAAAATATTTAATGAAAAATGTGTGACGTGATTTGTCATAATCGCGTAAGTGTGGTAGTATGGAAAACAGTGAAAATGTATGAATCTTAACTAAAATGTGTTGTCAAAAATTCTTGCTCATCGAAGTCGACTGATGTGCTTTAAAGACTGACGGCATTACCATGTTATATGGCAATGCTTTTAGTGTATATTTATATTTAATTATATAAAAATTTTTAATTACTTAAGTGTCTATGTTTTTTTATATGATTGTTGTGAATTTAATCAGTTACACAACAATTTTCCTAACACAACGTCCAATTTAAAAATAAAATAGTATAATATATAATAATTATACACTATACTATAAGTTTTATAATGGGTATAATTTAAAAGATTACTAATTAATATTACAACCTGAATGTATTGAAGCTGGTGACAAATCTTTATTATGTTAGAAATGATAAGTTAACTAGTTTCTGCCAGCAGCTTTGCCCGTATTGTTGTGTACTTTCCTAAATTACTCTTAATAAACTACAAGTTCATACAAAAGACAAGTAGCACACTCTTCTGGCATCCTACAGTAAGAAGAAATATGCATGCATTTTTTTATTTGCTAAATTATATAATTTTTAAAATATCTTCATCAAGAACAAAATTATAAATCTTCAAAACTGGTAATAAGAAAGAAAAGTCCGTTAAGGCATTTGACGTTAAATTACACAACGCCCTTACGGCTGCCATAGAAAACAGCATTTTGGCAGGAGGGACAGATATATTGTTTGAAATTATTATATCTCGTTCGCTTTTTTACTGATTTTGATATTGTTTTCACAGTTAGTGTTCTATTTTAACTGGTTAAAAAACATATATTTTTTCCAAGCGTATTCCTTATTATTTATCTATTTTATTTAACCATTTATGTACACACAATAATAAAAGAAAAGATGTAGAAAACAGAAGAATGGTACTAAGGTGATACCCCATTGTGACTGTCGCTAGTTATTGTTCTATTCCTCAAAAACACGACATTTTACAAGTTTTTATTTAGTTTTATCTGTCCCGATGTTTGCTTGTCTGTAATCAAATCTTGCAAATTAAATTGGATCCACTTCCCGGTTACCGACTGAACTAAAATTTTGCATGTATTTGTAAATCAGATGGCAATGCAAAATTATTGTGACATGGAGCTGATCTGAAGATGGAACCAGTAGGTGGCCATAGAAACTCGGTTAATCCTATTGTTTGAGCTTTTTAGAATGGTCTTGATGAGTATTAATTATATAGCTATATACAACGCAATAAAAACTTGCTGTGAATAAACGATAGAAAACTTTTTTTTATGGATGATAGTTACCCTATGTCCTACGTTCCATAATAAAAAATAATATATGCAATAGTTGATTATAACAGATTCAGTGATTTAGCCGTGAAAAGGTAACCGTTAAACCAACTAACTTTCACATTTGTAATATTAAGTTAGGATAAAAAACAGAGATACTAACCTGTGTAACATGTAAATGAAGTTGAAGAGACAGTTGAGGGATGCCATCATCAGATCAGCAAAGGACAGGTTCACTAGGAAGTAGTTGGTGACTGTCCTCATTCGTCGATGAGCTGAAAAGAATACAATGTTAATGGAAGGCATTGTTAGACTTATAATGATCTTGTGTGGGCAGTTTTTGAATGAAAAATTTGGTTATATATTTTTTATTGCACATCAAAAAACTTATTATACAATAGTGATATTAGAGTTCATGTAAATAGGCAAGCTTAATTCCAAGTTGAGTTTTCTCCCAGCAAACCATCAAGAGATAGAAAGAGATCACAATATAAAACAGAAAAAATCCTTTTATTTCAGACATATATTTTGGTCCATATTTATTATTAGTAATTGACTTAAAAACGATGTAATATTATCATTATTTATTAAATTATTATGTTATATAAAAAGTAATTTAAGTATTTTCTGCCCTCTGAGGCCCCGAGCACGCGGTCTTGAGCTGGACAGCCCCCTTCTGGGGCACTGGGTAAAAAAACCCAGTGCCCCAGAAGGGGGCTGTCCAGCTTGTGGGTTTTTTTTAATTGATATAAACCAGTACTTGACTGCGATCCCACCTGATGGTAAGCAGTGAGCACTTTTATAATAGAGCTTCAGTGTGTAATTTTAAAATTACAAATAATAAAAATATAAATATGATATCTACATAATAATCTCGAGTCACTGTGTTTGTTATCGAACTCCTCTAAAATGGCTTGATCATTTTTTATGAAACTTGTTATGTATATTATGTGGATCTAGAAATAGGCTATTTTTTACTCTCCTACCTATAGGGTGATTCTTTGAAGCCGAGAGAGTGTCTCATTCATCTGGCCTAGTTTTCATATATATCTATTTTGTGTCGCCACTGCCACTGGCCGCAAATGAGTGCCTTTGACACCTTTAGTAGTCGGGTAAAACTAATATGCAAATAAAAATATGAAATTCATTGTGTGTACGGCTAAGGAGTGGAATTCCTTATCGAAATCTGTGTTTCCTGATGGCTACAACCCGGGAATCTTTCAAGTCGAGAGTGAATAAGTTATTTCTTGGTAAGCGCGCTCCATCGTCGACCGCATCGTCGTTTTCCATCAGGTGAGATAGCGGTCATGCGTAAACCTATGAAGCATAAAAAAAGAAAAAAAAATTGTTTAGAAAAAACTGGGCCAGATGAATAAGACGTTGTCTCGGTTTCAAAGAATTACCCCATAGCGGCTGGAAGTATGAAATGGAGTATATCTTGTGGCATCCTTTAAATTTTCTAAATTTGCTGTTACAACATAAAGCTGATTTATTTAAGTCTTCGTTTCTCTGAATGAGTTCATCAAATAATTTCGAGACCCTTTTTATTTGTCTGTATCACAAAAACTTTGTAAGCTTGTTAGTCCTAAAATAAATATATTTTATTTACTCATTCCTTCTGCGACGAGGGAGATTGAACTAATTTATTAGTGAGATTAACTCACTGATAAATTAGATTAAAAGGACCACATTTTAGTCAAGTATATACCCTCGCGTGGTTGAGAGTTATTATGCTAACGATGTCTGCTATTTTGGTAAACGAATAAAAATGTAAAAGAGTATTTATCTGAGAACTTGAAGAAGAATCGAACTAAGTCTATCAGCACGCAAGACAGTATTTCTTTAAGTAAAATACATGTTACGTAAACAGATTACATTTGTCATTTTTTACTGTTTACTCGCGTGCGGCTTTTCGGATTGCTCGACTCGTCTCAGCCTACTAAGATATGGTTAGGTCTTATATAAACATTACCAAAATAATAAAGTCTCCAAAAACCTACAACATAAAATATTATATTATGAAAACTTTATACTCTCTTCATCGTGATAAGTTAAATTTATTTGGCTTCATCGCCACTTCTTCAGCACCGTTGGTGACAACGCAGTGGTCATAGATTGCGTTGACTGCAGAGTTTTGTGACACTAAGAGAGAAACTAACGCAATGGAAATTCAGTGCGATACTTTTCCAGCATTTAATTTTTTGGTCTTCTATTCTTCATTATGGATTTGCAAAACTCACCAAACTAATGTATTTAGTTCAATCGCTCCTCAAATATATTTTATGTGATTATATTTTATTTATGGTTTATTTTTGTACCTATACACTACTAATTTTTAATTAGTCCTTACAAAGGCTTATTAGAAAAGGTCTTGTTATAATTTAAGTAAAGTCTCAATAAATAATATATTCATAAAATAGCTTTCAAGTAACATTAGGTTTAATAGATTGTTTATTAGTTCTTTAAGTGCAAACCAAGGATTGATGCTGTATGTTACTTAACAAAAAAGCAAAGCCTTTTGTTTTTGTGCTCACTCCATTTTTAATTTATTCTAAGGTCTATCTATTACTATACCTTAGGACTTGTAATTTTTTTCTTTGCCTTGCTTTCTAATAATTATAGTTTCCTTTTTTTGTCGGGTTTTATTAGATGTAAGTCCTCCATGTACTAAATAAATAAATAAATAGCAAAGTTTATAGCGTTTGTTTATTTCCCAAAATGTTACTCAATTTATGGAAATATTGTACAGGCTATTGATTATATAAATGAATAAATGACGATCAAAATGGAAAAACACTGCGCGTAGTATTTTCTAGTAGCAATTGTAATGAATGATTGATTCTATTATGAATTAACCAATTATGACAAATTTTCGTAAACAATTTTGGAATTTCGTTTCTTTTTACTTTTGCCTACAAAAAAAAAATGGTCAGTAACGGGTACGGATACAGCCCCAATTTTTTTGTACTAATTAAAATATAAGGGTGTTTAGATGCAAATAAACTACATTCGTATTCGCCTTTTTCTCTCTTTTATTTTACCTACCACTTTACTCTGCACCACCCCTATGTGGACTGATAAAAAATAACTAAGGCTTTAAGTCTGCCTAGTTATTTTTGTGTAATTTATAAATTAAATATCTATTCATATTGGGGTTTACTCACGCAGTTAAGTGTTAAATAAAACCTTAAAAAAATACGAACAGTTCTCTCTTTCATGGTTCACAATTAGGGACAACTAATTAAACTAAGTAAATTGAGAAAATTAAGTTGTAAAATCTGAATATTACACCTCTACCAAATCCTCCGGGAAAAACTGAGCCGATGTTTGTTTATTTTTTTGTCATTAAAATTAATGAAAACAGACTACCACCATTTTAGTAAATTATTATATTTAATGTCGGTCCCTCTCATGATGTTTTGGAGGCTCCCACATAAAAAGCGCGACGGGAAAATTCGACAAAATATGTTCACAAAAATTTTGGTAAATTTGTTCTAAATGCGTTGTCATATTGTCGGCAGAAACCATAATGTTTATGCCTAATATACTCTCTCAAATATATTTCGGTATTTGAAGCTACGGTATTTACATGGTTGAGATTACGGCGGGGGATAAACTAAATTACTTCTAACGCCCGCTTTCCAGGCAAGTTTACAGCCAGGGTTTTCTACGAGTGAAGCTAAATCCGGCTCTTGCCGTAAGTTTTATCTGTTAACTGTTTTAATTTAGTCATGTGGTGGTAATGAGATGTGCCGACTATAGCTTTGGCCGATCAGGCGATTGGTCGGTTGTAAAGAGGCCGACTAATTTGCCGTCTAGTTGGTTATGCCGATCAAGGTTTTTGGTGGTATTCGACAATTTCCATGACGCTTTGTCTGTAGCTGATTCGCGCACAAGTCGCCACCGCCGCGCCGGCGCCACAGTATAGATATGGAACAGTACGGAAACTACGTACAAATGAAAAATCCTAAGCGTTTCTCGCGGTGCTGTCAGTAGCAAGAAACGCTTAGGAGTCTCGTCGATGCTTATGTTTGTGTGAGTGTGCCGTTTCGAACATTTGTACGTAGTTTCCGTACTGTTCCATATCTATACTGTGCCGGCACCGCCTGTGAACGTGTCGGAACATGTTTTGTTTACTTTGTATTGTTTTTTGATTTTGACTTTAGCACTTATTTTCGCATTTCTTTTGTGTAAAATATAAAGACAATACTATTATTGTTCATAAAAATGAAACTGTTTCATTATTTCACCATATCAAAAACACAGTTTTATGTCTGGATTTTTTTGACCTACTGGATAAATAATTCCTGTAACACCAGTCAGAGGTGTGAGCAGGGAAAACAGCAAATACTACGAGTATGGACAACTATTGACATTACTGACATTCGACCCTGACACCTCAGTTGGGTTCTGTGATCATGAATTCCACCCCATCTTGTGTCCCGCCAATCTCTGTCCATTCTGAAGGCGATTGCAGAATGCGTTAAGGCCGCCAATTTTATTTTTTATGACTTAAATTGTATTATTTATTGTTTAAATGAATAAATTCCTCCTATTTAAATTTTATTGAAAAAAAAAACATAGAGTAAGAAGCCGGATATTCGGCTTTCTTTGCCGAATAGTAATTGGCGAAAGTGGCCAAATAGTAGGTTTAACGACTAGTCAGCACATCTAGTGAGAGCTGATGACATATGACATTGAAACGTGGTCGTTTACAGTAGGTGACTTACAGTCACCCAAAGGGCAATGGAAAGGGCTTTGCTTGGAGTTTCCTTGCGTGATCACATCGGGAATGAAGATATTCGCAGGAGAACCAAAGTACCAACATAGCTCGAAGAATCGCCCAGCTTAAGTGGCAGTGGGCAGGGCCCATAGATCGTAGAATGGATGGTCGATGATGCCGAAAGGTTTTAAGGTGGCGACCGCGCACCGGAAGACGTAGCGTTGGAAGGCCTTAAGGTGGACCGATGACCTGGTGAGAGACGCAGGAATGCGATGGATGAGAGACGCACAGGACCGTTCACGGTGGCTACACTTGGGTGTGGTTTATGTCCAACATTGGACGTCTATCATTGCGTACGGCAATTCACCACCGGTACATGGTAGACATCCCGTCCATACGCACGAAACGTTTTGGAAACACAAATTAATTGTGCGTACAGCTAAGGAGTGGAATTCCTTGCCGGAATCTGTGTTTTCTGATGGCTATAACCCGGGAATCTTTAAGTCGACAGTTAATAGGTTACTTCTAGGTAAGCGTATTCCATCGTCGACCACATCGTCGCTTTCCATCAGGTGAGATAGCGGTCAAGCGCGAACCTATCAAGAATAAAAAAAAGTCTTTCGGCTGAAATGATGATGAAGATGATGATGATTCGATAAAATGATTAGGGTATTTTATTTCACTGATGTAAAATCTTTTGAACACGTTTTCTGTTTCAAATTTTTGTGACAAATCGAGAATTGGTTTGTTGATTATTTCAACTTCATTTTGTTTAGTTTTACCCATATAACTAAATGTTAAACAAACTACGTAACCCTAAGTTACGTACACTACCCTTTTCTAGTTCCACTATTGTGTAGTTGACAGCAGCAAATTATTTACTTAGGCAAAAACAATACCCTTTGTCTGTGGCTGACGTTTAAAAGTTTAAGAGGTAAGAAGGTGTCTACGTAATTTATTTACTCTTGCGACTTGCGTCAGGAACAAAGTGAGAACGTGTGGTGCCTCTGTAACTCCACAAATGGAGGACTTACCGCATCGATAGTGACGTGCCCGAGCATATAAATACGACGGCGCTTTTGTATTTAAATTAGTTTTCGAAAGATATTAGTAATGACACTAGTGGCTTAGACCGGCGCTAGTAGTTTAGAGTGACGTGTATCACATGACTGGCCACAACACTCTGACGAAACACTGAGTGCTAGTGCAATGTAAGTCGACGATGGAGTTGCAGTATTATTGTAGCCTTGGTCGAAGATATGTGTGCGCTACGCGTTCAGTAGAGTGCCTTAATATTGTGTTGCCTATTTTGTAGTAATAATTATTGTGTGGTGATGAGAACTAAAACTAGGATTATAGTGAAGTGCTAACATTAAAGTGTTTTGAATTGTAACAAGTATCTATTTCCTTCGCCCGACAAACCACGCCTTATTGCAAATTGCATTTCGTGGATACAGATCCGATTAACATTGCTAATAGGGCTCAAAAGCCTTTAAATATTATCAAGTAACTAAGCCTGGAAAGTTCTATTTAAAATATTTTTTACCATTTTAGGTGGGAAATTATATACCTAATTGCATTTCGTGGATACAGATCCGATTAACATTGCTAATAGGGCTCAAAAGCCTTTAAATATTATCAAGTAACTAAGCCTGGAAAGTTCTATTTAAAATATTTTTTACCATTTTAGGTGGGAAATTATATACCTAATTCCACATCTCAAAAAGAGAAAACGGAAGCCTTTTAAGATCACTTGGTTGTCCGTCTCTATGTCTGTCAAGACTCTTTATCTTGAAAACGTGTGGAGGTATCGAATTGAAATTATACCATATATTCAATTCTGCAATCCCTTGTAGCTGTGAAAAAATCAAACCTTAAGTGAACGAAAAGTAAAACATAAGGCCGTTTATGTCGCAAAAAAAAAGTTTATTTCGACACTCTCAAGGAAATCAAAGTTCATAGAGTACTTCCCGTTGACCTAGAATCCTGAAATTTGGCATGAACCAAGGTCTCATAGCACAAGAATAGGAAAAAGTCTGAAAACTGAAAATTTGCAGTTAGGTCACAAAAAACTTTTAAAAGATCCGCAGTCCACCCTTATTATATATCTGCAGGGGCCACATTACTACATTCTCCTCTGTTCTATAATTTCTGTATGGTAACATTTTTGCCATATTCATACTACGTAAGTTACGCCAAAAGATGCGCAAATTAGCGTCAAAATATTGAAATTCCAATGCACGTTACTTTAAAATTTATATTTTATTTACTGTTTTGCTTCGATACAGTACTAAAAATGATAACGTATCGATATAATTTGTTCACCTATCATCACCTGTCGTATCACTTGTCACGTGACTTCTCCATGGGTAATGTAATTGCCTTATATTTTGTTCTTAGCGTTTTTCGGGAACGCTAACAAAAAAGTCATTTGTGTAAGCCTGCCGGTTCTTAATTCAAAATTTTTTACCCGTAAGAAGGATAAATGTACTATTACACAACTTTCACACAATGCTATCTAGTTTCAAACTAAGCATAGCTTTTGCTATGAGTACTAGACTACAGATAAAATATTATGTATTTATTTTTAAATAAAAATTACACTTACACACAGAATAAATGAACGTGCTCATCACACAAACATTTGTCTTGGGTGGGAACGAATCGAACCCACGACCTCCGGCATAGCAGTCTGAGCTACTAACCACTAGACCAACAGGGCAGTCAAATGTGGGTGGTAAAGTATTGACCCATTATTTCAAGGAGTTTTTGTTCTATCGACCGTTGAATATAAAACAAATATTATCTTGAATTCAAAATCCCCTCATTAGAATAAAAATAAGCATAATATCGTTAGCGAGCTTCATGAATATCTAAGGACGTAATTATCTATACGTATAAAAGGAGAAACTGACTGACTGACTGATATATTAACGCACAGTCGAAAATATTGAGGTACAAAGTTTCCTTTTTTTTATTCTTGACAAGTTCGCGCTTGACCGCTATCTCACCTGATGGAAAGCGACGATGCGGTCGACGATGGAGCGCGCTTACCTAGAAGTATCCTATTCATTCTTGACTTAAAGACTCCCGGGTTGTAGCCATCAGGAAACACAGATTCCGGCAAGGAATTCCACTCCTTAGCTGTACGCATAATGAATGTGTTGAAATGAATGTTCCTTTTATATGGATGTTTATCCGAAATAAATATTTGAATTTTTGTCGTAAGCGAGGGTCTGCTTCCGAAAAGAAGACTCGGCCCTGGTAGGAAAGGCAACGAAGGAACAGGAATGGGTTTTTAGTCAGCAAAAGTCTGACACTATCTCCCGCTCAGCCCAAGAGCGGGGGATGTCATTGGATGATTTTCCTACCAAAAAAGCCACTGGCAGAAGTAAGTTTATTTACGTTCTTTAGGTTCTACATGCTAACTTTATAGAAAAAAGATTACTATTATATTGTTCGTGTAACCATCCAAAATCATAAACCTTAGAAGGGGCAGACTCATGAAACTGATCTGATTTAATAGATATGTCACCGTAACACGTAACGGCATGGCTGACGCAGTGGTGCGTGTCATGAGTTCGATTCCCACACGGAATAAATATTTATATGTCCTACAAATAGGTATTCCTGCTCTGGGTGTATTGTGTATAAGATTTTACATGCTTGTGAACGCACAAACAATATTGAAATTATTCCTAATATTGGACATCGTTTTATATAAGATACATATACTAGCTGACCTGGCAAACTTTGCTTTGTCATCAGAGAAAAAAATGGGGCATAGTCTATTCTCAGACCTACTAAAAATACACAAAAAACATAATTAAAATTGCGGAGTTCACAAACACTGAGACATAAGATTTTTATATATTTACTAGCGGCCCCAACGGTCGTTGTCATGTCTGAAGGCTAATAGCATTTTGTAAGAAAAAAATTAAGGACCCGATTACAGCACCACTTACCGGGTTCAATTGTATTTTAAACAAAATTACATTCAATCCATCTTTTACGCTTGTCCTCCTAAATGGCTTAACCGATTTGGATGAAACTTTATGTGTATATTTAAGTGCGTCCCTGGATGATTTGAAAATACAATTGAACTCCATAGATGGCGCTGCAATTGGATTCTCAATTTTTTTCTGACGAATAGCCTCCTGGCGGGACAACGATTGGCGGGACCGCTAGTATTAGATAAATTATATTAAAATAAAACCAATTTTTATTTCACTATGTTAAAACACATTATTCACGATTCTTTACCTGTAACTATCCAAATAACGATGACATTCCCTCCAATAGCGACTGCAAGCATGGCTGTGAATAGACACACCCAAGAGTTGTGTGCCCAAGTCGGCATGGTGTTCGATGATGGTGTGGCCGTGGTCTTCGGGACCAGGATGGTGGCCGAGTTTAGTATGCTGCGATTGAAGTCCATGTTCCATGTATACACCACCTGTGGAGAAACATAGTGCATTAGGAAATATATTGTCGGTATTATCGTAAACTGGAAGTGCGCAGTCAGACTGGTAGCGCGGTGTGGGGAGCGGTGCGGGGAGCGGTGCGGGGAGCGCTGCGGGGAGCGGTGCGGGGAGCGGTGCGGGGAGCGCTGCGGGGAGCGGTGCGGGGAGCGGTGCGGGGAGCGGTGCAGGTGCAGAAACGCGCGCGCTGTGCCTGTCCGTAGTCGAGCCATCATAACAACGCACGCGGTTAGCTCGAACTCGTTTGAGATGCCCGCTCCCGCGCACTTGCCGCTTGCCGCCCGTGCTCTCGCTGCGGTCACTTGTATGAACGACGAGCTATGGCGTGAGTTGCCCGCTCGCGTCCCGCGTCGAGCAGCCTGCGCCTCTTACGGGCGCTCACGTGCCCACTATTGACACTCCAAAGAAGTTTTTATGATTGAGTTTTCCATACCGCAGCCGCCCCGCGCCCTCTTTTGCAGTCTGGCTGAACACGAAGGAACAGTTGTAACAGTAAAAGTAGTTAGTTTAGTCCAACAAGAGTAAACTGATGAGCTAAATACTGATTGCAGATCACATCAGAAACGACGTTTGCTCTTTGTGCAATTCCACCTATTTATATTGAGGGTAGAAAATCATCGAATATTTCCTCCCCTTATAAAAACATACAACAACAAAAAACACATCTAGGTAAGTAAGTACTTCCAGTGCTCTACAAAATCTAAATTTAACTAGTTTCCGACTCCAATTAAGTCACAAATTTATGAGTAACAGGTATCAGGTGCGGTGTTGCGATGGAGCTGAATCCATAATCCAGTTTGAGCATCACTGGCTCACATTATCGGTCTACGTATCTTATGATCCAATTTGTCTATTTGAGTTAAAACGGTTCCTGATTTAATTACCTATTCCATAAACTAGACCCTTTATTAATCAAAAACTTGATAAGGATCTGCACTGATATCGACTATCGATTAAAAGGTATTTAACGACGTATGAACATAAACAAAGCAAAAGGATTATGGAAGAATCGTGTTTCCTTTTTAATCTGGGAAATAATCATGTTTTACGCGCGCCTGTTCAGCGCGCGTAGCCATAATCTTTTCAGCACATCAGTGATTTTCACCCATTGTAAGCTGCAGACGATGAGCAATGGGTAGCTCGCAGTCTGGCCGTCCGGTAACCGTCCGGATCGAGCGCCTCAAAGAGATGTCAGCAAAACCGTAGGGGGCCAGCAGAGCCGAAGCCTGCTGGGCCTATGGGTTGTCCGAAAGGGATCTCCAGGATCCTGGAATGCAAGGCAAAGAAGGAACACAGGAGTGGTTTTTAGTCAGTAAAAGTCTGACACGCCCTCCTGCTCCAGCTTAGAGCAGGAGAAATCATTGGATGATTTCCTACCTAAAAAAATAAGCACATCTGGGTAGTACAACTACCGTAGCAGTACGATACCCACGTAGGTACCTACTTTAACAATGTGATTTCCCTTTTACTTATATTACCTATTATTTACGTATCTATATTTAGTTTTTATTTTTAGTTTATTGACATTGTTCTCACATGATAAGAAACATGTAACACAGATATTTGTAATTACAAAACATGATTGAAAAGAGTGTCCATGCAGTTTCTTGCACATTCTTCTCCATAGAGATCTACGCTTTGGAATGTGCAATTAGCATAATTTTTTCTGACTGACTGACTTCTTGACATTTCAAAAGTGCCTGTAAATGGTTTATTTGAAATAAAATGCTTTGTCTTTGTCTTATGGTCTACCCATAGATATATTTCTATGGGTCTTCCGGTGTACCTAATATTTAACCAAATCCATTCCAATGTTAGAGTGTGAAGGAGAAACAAAAAAAGTACCTACAATTATTATGAAAACATAAATAAAAATCTTAAATTTTGGACCAAGTCCATAGTTGGTTAGTATACACACAACTCAAAAACTAGTGTTAGTATTTATAAATACCAGAAATAAAGTGTATCAGATCAGTTACTATTAATAACAGGATTTAGAAAATCCACCACAATTAAAAACTGCTAGACAGTTTTAATGAACTTGGATCTACCAATAATCTCGCTTTCAACTAAATAAACGATCACAACTTAAGATTCATAAGTACTGTAACTAATTTTGTGGATTTAGAATCCACAAAATACTTGAAAACTTAAGGCCTAATCTCAACACAACATCAGCATCAACATCATCATTTAAAAAGGATAATGTATATATATTTCAACCCAAGTAGAACTATTGTAGGTTTATCTATTATACGAAATTACAAAAGGTTTCTACTTAGCCAGTCTTTCAAATGCAAATAAGGAATAGAGTGTGAATATAATAGCTTTTAGGGGTATTAGTAAATGTAATCAAATTGAACCTGTTATCAATACTGAGAAAACCTTACCGAAAATGGTTCGTTAATTCTAAATAAAAAAATAGTAGGCAAATTAATATTAATAGTCAAACGCAAGCCTAGCAATCGTAATCCGTCAGACGACTCCTAAAGATATTTGAAAAAACTGGGCAAGTGCGAGTCAGACTCGCGCACTGAGGGTTCCGTACAAACTTGAAAGGAAAATTGCGGTTTACGATTTATGACGTATTAAAAAAAACTAATTACTAGATCTCGTTCTAACCAATTTTCGGTGGAAGTCTGCATCATATATTTTTTTAGTTATAACATTCTCTTATTTTAAAAGTTACAGGGGGGGACATATTTTACCACTTTGGATATGTCTCTCGCGCAAACTATTCAGCATAGAAAAAAATGATATTAGAAACTTTGATATCATTTTTGAAGACCTGTCCATAGATACCCCACACGTATGGGTTTAATAAAAATAAAAATTGTTGAGTTTTATATCTAAGTATGGACTGATGTTAGTGTATTTTTTCTATTTTTGTGTGAAAATCTTAATGCGGTTCACAGAATACATCTACTTACCAATTTTTAACAGATAGTTAGATTTTTTCTTATAGTTTCGGAAAAAAAGTGGCTGTGACATACGGACAGACAGACAGACAAACATGACGAATCCTTATGGGTTCCGTTTTTTGCCATTTTGCTACGGAACCCTAAAAAGTGGCGTCTTCCGTCAATTGACTTTTAGTCGACGCGAGGATGGTTGTTTTGAATGTACCAAATGTCTATCAATACTATACAAAAAAAGAAAGGAAAAAAGTTTTTTTTTTTTTTTGAGTTTGTTGAAATTGGTACAGCACAAGGCACAAACATAATATTAGGTAACACGAAACAAAAAAAATAAATAAAAAAAACAGAAGTAAAAAATATAGTTGTATGCCTCACGGCTACACCAAAATAGGTCCAGTTCAGCATAAATGCCAGGCAAGTAGTGCCTGATGTTGGTTTCCAACTGAACTTGAACCTACCTGTATATCTATTCTGAAGCTTACCGAGGAGTCTGACTCGATATATTTACTGCCAGGTACTGCATATATATTTGACGATGTATTACATCCACATTGTTATGGAAAACGAAACATCTGTATTCTATATCAAAAACAAAATACTTTCTAAACTTGACACAGACTGAATTCACAAATAAAACGAACCTGTAGATTTAAAAACATGCTCACTACCCATAATCTACTACTTAGTACTTAGGTTAAAAAATTCACCAACAAAAACGGGTTCATCTAAAATGTTCACACTACTCTACACGAACTTGTAGAGGTTTTACTTGACATGCTCCCAAAAGCGGAACGGTATCGGCATGTGAAGTAAATTGACTTTGACGTGAATACCCGCATACAATATATTAGAAATAACCGATGTGGACAGTGTTCATACACCTTGAAATGTCGCAGCATCCTGAAATGTAGACACGTAATATAATTATGTTACTTTTGTGTGTTCGAACGTCGATATCAAAGGAAATTTCTATGGCATGTTGTGAGAGAATGACATTTCAATCCCTTGGGTAAAATTGGGTTTTGTATTGGCTTTGTCGTACAGTCATTTTTTTCTTTATTCTTCGTGTATCTACCCGCATGATCGGAGGATTCTCCCTTTTAAACGGAGGTTTGCGCGACTTTACAGTCTATTCCGCATACCATACATACATAGTACTTTACAAGAATTATTTGAATTTCCAAAACCATCATAGCTTTCGTCACATATGTATCCTTTTGTCAAAGTACTTTGTGAACAGCATCGCGGTCGCGTCCAATCACGTATTAGCGTCTGTGGTATAGACCACAGACGCAAATTGTCACAGATTATAAAAACGAGTTGCTCGGGCGCGTCTTGGTGTTGCTACTTTATATTAATGTATTTGTCACGTTATTTTATTTAGTTTCATTTTCTTTTCTTTTTAATTTATAATTCATATGTATTTTTATTTTCTTTTTCTATCCAAATCTTGTTGTACACTGCACCGTTCGGTCGTCTTTATGTCGACACCGCCACCGGCCCACGCTGAAAACCAGCGCTGTGAGCTCATCGCATAATGCGTGAGGCCACAGCTTTATGCTGAACATTCGGCCGTTTTGCGCGGATGTGACGCATATCTTTCCTAACAATTGACAATGTTTGTTTGCTAGTTTTAAAATTGAGTCATTTCGCGCCAACAAACAGTTTTTCTTTCTTCTTTTTTTCTTCTTTCATACCTCTAAACTTTTGGCCTTCGACTATGATTGTCAGCGCAGCCTTCGTGTAGTTACATCGTGATGTCATCATCACTTTCTCAAGCTGTCGAGCAGCGAGCCATAAGGCCAGCACCAACTGTAAAAAGTATCTTAACCACCAGCATGCATGGAACACGTCCACAAATTTATGTAACTTTTTTTTTCAATTGATATAAACCAGTGCTTGACTGCGATTTACGTCACAAAAAAAAAAACTGTTTTACAATTCGGAAAAATCTTCGTAATTCAATTCGGGAATTAAACTGTTTTCATAGGTAAGTTTGTGCGGAACCCTCAGTGCGCGAGACCGACTCGCACTTGCCCTGTTTTTTTATTGTTGATAGGTTGTTGTTACGCGCTTGACCGCTATCTCACCTGATTGAAATCGACGATGCGGTCGACGATGGAGCGCGCTTACCTAGAAGTAACCTATTCAATCTTGACTTAAAGATCCCCGCAGATACCACAGACAGAATCCGGCAGGGAATTCCACTCCTTGGCATTTTTTAGAAAACTTTTTTCTACGTAAAAATTATAATGTGAAAGATAGTACGACTTGATTCCCCAAAACTCTTTGTTTCATTTACCTCGACATTTACATTATTACAATTCATTCTCGTGCGTATTCCCCGAGTATTTTTTTCTATAAAAACGTCACAGCCTTAATCTAGAGTGACATGAAAATCCTTATTGAATTTACGGATACATAGTACATCCTAATCCTATGGGTTTCCTTTTTAAATACTCGAATTTTAATGTCTTATGCCACATTAGAAAAATTATAACACTACTAATTTCAAATTAGTACAAATACTCACAGGGCTTATTAGAAAAAGTCATGTTATTGTTAATGTAGTTCAATGAATAATATTCATATACAGCAAAGTTATTAGCATTTGTTTATTTCCCAAAATGTCGCTGTCACTCAGTTTATAGAAGCTTATATACAAGCTATTTATTATTATGAACGAATGAATGTCGATCAAACTGGAAAAAAAAATGCTCGTAGTATTATATTTTCTAGTAATCATTGTTATGAATAATCGACTAAATTATAAATTTACTAATTATGACAAATCGTGAATAATTTTGGAATTAAGTTTTTGTTTATTTTGATTACACAATTATGATCAGTAATGGATACAGATAGAGCCCCATTTTTTTGTACTAATTAAAAAGTAGTAGTGTATAACCCAGCCTGCCCTTCTACGCCACTTTTTGTAGGAAATCTTTAAATACCTTCTCCCGCTCTGGATGGAGAGAAAGAGTGTCAGAATTTTACTGACTAAAACCCACCTCTGCTCGTTTAGTTGCTCTTTGCGTTCTAGAGCCGTGGTAGCTTTTTCGAAACCCACACTTCACAACCCCGGCAGGAGCACTACGCCACTACGGTGCTCTATTCAAAAAGTATCATTAAGATCGGTTCACAAACAAATTGTTATGTCCGTATTGATAACCCCAATAACAAAATTTTGACACAATTGGTGAAATGGTGCTTTACCAGTGTGAACATATTACTGCGTCAGAGCGTATCATCGTTGTGATGTTATGTTATAATAATAATCCATTATTATCAGGCAACTAAGGCCCAAAGATAGAATACACAAATAATCTTACAAAATATTACACATAAAAGAAACTTTAAGAAATTATTAAAACTATAAACTATCCAACTGCATGACTCTCAAAGGCCAGTTCGTCCTGACTCGTACATACAAACACACACATCATTAAATGCTGTCTCTAATTTATATACAGATACTAGCTGACCCAGCGAATTTCGTACCGGCTAATAGTAAGGATAGCGCCATCTACTGGCATTACCAGAACAGCATAATTCATTTTATAATGACATTTTAATTCCGATTCGGATTTTTTTTTCGTGATTTTCTTTCTCACCTTTTAAACCTTTCCTGGACTATCTCGAATATTTCAAGACCAAAATTAGCCAAATCGGTCTAGCCGTTTTAGAGTTTTAGCGAGACTAACGAACAGCTATTTATTTTTATATTTATATAGATATAGCTGACCCGGCGAACTTCGTACCGCCTAAAAGTAAGGATACCGCCATCTGATGGCAGCATAAATAACCATTTTATAATGACATTTTAATTAGAGATGGCGTTGTATTCAATTTTTTTTTTCGTAAGTTTTTCCATATTTTCTGACTGTTTAAACCTTCCTTGGACTATCACGAATATTTCAAGACCAAAATTAGCCAAATCGGTCCAGCCGTTCTCGAGTTTTAGCGAGACTAACGAACAGCTATTTATTTTTATATATATAGATATTGTCATTAATGACAAAGTTATGCATAAAATAAACTTCAAATCGCTCTCCTGTAAAGTAAGTTTACTCAGGGCCAGGCGGTTTCTTGACAACTAAGTTGCTCATGTGGTGTGGTTGACTGTAATATGTTGTGTCAAACCTAAACATAAAACTTAAATAGTACTTAATTGTTACTTGAGAACCAACATCAGGCATTTTCGAGTGCCTACCTAGATATTTAGCGTGAATAATGAATCGTTTTCCTGGGAATCAACAAGTGTCTCTGAAAAGGTAAAAAGTGAAAGAATATTTCCTCCACATTTACGTTTGTTCAGCATAGACTTGTTTCAGCTTGAATAGTTTTTAATTTTCCGGTATATTAAACTTTATATTTTTTTAGCTAAAGATCTGACGATATTTTTTTTACGAGGAAATCAATAAATAAACCCGTCCGCTTTGCGTAAAAACAAGAAGGAGTGTCAGACTTTTACTGTCTGAAACCCACCTGTGTTCCTTCAATAGCTTTTTCGTTCCAGAACCAGGATAACACTTTCCAATAATCCCGCAGCTGATCTGACTAGATATGCTGATTTTAAAGTCAAGTAACCATAGTTACTTTAAGTACACAAAAAACAATAAAAACCGGCCAAGTACGAGTCTGACTCACGCACAAAGGGTTCCGTACCATTAAGTATCTATAAAAACGGCAAAATAAATCACGTTTGTATGGGAGCCCTCTTAAATATTTATTTTATTCTGTTTTTTAGTACTTTTTGTTATAGCGGAAACGAAAATACATCATCTGTGAAAATTTCAACTGTCTAACTATCACGGTTCATGAGATACGGCTTGGTGACAGACGAACATCGGAGTCTTACTAATAGGGTCCCGTTTTATCCTTTGAGTGGGAAACCCTAAAAAGGCAATTGAGGACCCTTTCCAATCCGTCTTTTGCCAACGTGAGCATGGTTTAAGTTTGTTGTTGTCATCCAACACAGTATTTGATAAAGAGGCAATGGCAAAAAAGAGAGATAACGCCTGAACGCTTTGTTGGCATTTGGTAACTTTCGTCACTCACTCGAACAAATTTGGCAAAACTTGTTCCAGGGATAAAAAAATATATTTGGAAGTGTTTTTGTAAACATTTTCATTGTTCAGAATTTCGAGTAAATATTTGGTTTCTATAATATATTGTATTTTTAGGGTTCCGTACCTCAAAAGGAAAAAACAGAACCCTTGTAGGATCACTTTATTGTCCGTCCGTCTGTCTGTCTGTCTGTCAAGACTCTTTATCTCGGGAATGCGTGGAGATATCGATTTGAGTTGAAATTAAAACCATTATTCTCAGGTCTGCAGTCCCTAGAAGTTGTGGAAAAATCAAACTTATAAGTAAACAAAAACAAAGATTCGGCAGTTTATGTCGCAAAAAACGTGTATTTCGACACTCTCAAGGGATTCAAATTTCAATGGGTACCCATTGAAATTTGAATCCCTTGTGAGTTCCCGTTGACTTAGAATCCTGAAATTTGGCACAAAGCAAGGTCTCATAGCAGAAGTATAGGAAAAAATGTAAATTTGTAGTTACGTCACAAAAAAAAAAACACATTTTTGAGATTCGAAAAATCTTTGTAACTCAATTCGGGAATTGAACTGTTTTCGTAGGTAAGTTTGCAATTGGTTTTTTTTTTTTGTTAAAATATTTATAAATAAGTATATAATATAATTAGTATATAATAATATGTATAAAATTGCGGTTGATAATTTTATAAAAAAATTATAATAATCTACATTCGCACTCCACTAAACCTATACTAATCGCCAATGATGCAACAGTCGAGTCGGTACATAGAACCGGTACACTCAACTAAGTGGTTCCGGTCTGAAATTGAAAGAGCCTTAAGAGAAGACCGAGAATATACATGGTGGACCTCCCACCCATATGTAAAAAACGTTACGAAATTGTACGTACAGCTAAGGAGTGGAATTCCCTGCCAGAGTCTGTGTTTGCTAATAGCTATTATCTACGTGTCTTTAAGTTAAGAGTGATTAGGTTACTTCTTGGCAAGCGTGCTCCATCGTCGACCACATCATCCCTTCCTATCAGGTGAGATAGTGGTTTAACATTATATAAAAAAAAAACGATAAATATTATGGAAAACACTTCTCAAAAAAAGTGTACTCATTACATTTTTGTTGAGTATTCGGGTCAGTGCTGATAGCATTTATTGGGTAGCACAATTTACGGGCTGCAGCAGGATTTACGCTTCACCGAGCACATGCACTAGGCTGAATGACTTATTTAAAATATTAATACAAACATCATTTTCATACTTTTATAAAAGTAAATAACAGTATAGGTACATAATTGTATGTGAATAACACATTATTTGTGCTTAACTTTACTACCTTTCTACACGTATACAAAAAAACAAAAAAATGTATACATAAAAAAAACACTATAACGATCAAAATAACTTTCATTTCGGAAATCGGTGTTTCTGGTATTTTTTGTTATTCAATACCGACTTCCGAAATTAAAGTTATTTTAATCATTTTACTGTACTTTTTTTTATTTGGCACCTTTTATTGGTGATAAACTTATAGCCAGAGTACCAAATCTCATGTAAATTCCAACTAACCTAAACAACTATCCTAGGAGGATATATTGTTTTATTATGAAGTTCCCGTGTCTACCTTCCACCTTCACGCACACACACGATCGGACCTGTGCTTTTTAGAAGCTGTCCCGCTGTGAAGTACCGTCTTTTCAAGAACGCCTAGTTTTCTAGCAGCTACCTTGGCTTTGGACTCAATGAACCGCCCAAAATCGGGGTCTGAGGAAATTTCAACTCCCAAGAGCTGAAGGCGGTCGTTGTACTCCAGGGATACATTCTGAAAAGCAGGAGTTAAGGGGAACGGGCTCCTTTTGCATTATTGTATTTTCATTTTGAATGCGGATAAGTAGCTTTTGTAATAATTAAAATACCAAAGTAGCAAGGAATAGTCTGTGTGTAAGAAGAGAAAATGACTACAAAGCTAATTTAGATGACAACTGAAGGAATACGATTGGGTTTTAGTCAGTAAAAGTCTAAAACTCCCTCTCACTCCACCTAGAGCGAGAGAAGCTATTTGATGACTTCCCATCATTAAAAAAACCAAAATGTCGACCAATAGAAGATATCATAGGTCAGCGTATGATATCTTCTATTGGTCGACATTTTGGTCTAACAATGGCAACAGAATGTTGATTCGACACCAATTATTACCAGTCCAAACAAGAAAGATATTGAAATCGTATTCAAAAAAATATTCTTCGTTCAAAACCTCTAAATTGGAAACGAACTCTAAATTGGACCAGACGAAAAAAAAGTGTAAATATTTGCACCTATCTTCGTTTGATGGGTATTCGCCAAACTTTGTTGAAATCCAAAGGTTATGGAACGAACTAAGGTGCAGATTGAAAGGTGCAAATTGATTGGAGATGTGATATAGGTGAAATATATGGTCTATGATGTAATATAAATTTTGTTATTTATTATTTTTTATTATATATTACAAGTTTCCTTTTTTTTACGCATGAAAACATCAATTGACTTCGCCCTCTCGAGCTGGAGCGAAAGGGAGTGTCAAAATTTTACTGACTAAAACCTACAGATTTTCTTCTGTTCCTTCGAACAATCTGCAGCCCTCACAGCCATCAACCCTAATTGGCACTGTCAATATCTTTGAAATGTTTTTAAGGAGCGCGTGGAACACAAAGCTGCCATTCAAACCTCGGCTGCAGGCTGTGGATACAGGCTGCGAATACAGATAACACACGCATGGCACGCAGCTGGCTGCACGTACTACCAGTCGCAAATCTACGATTTAATCCAATATGAGCGCTATCGGCTCCGAGTAGCGATTATTTCTAAACAGGTTGGAGTGACGTAACTACATGCGCATCAACTTGCGGTAGCACTACTGGTATGCGATCGGCTGCGGCTGCAAGTCGCGGTAGCACTCGCAGCCAAAACTTGGTAGCACTCGCATCCAAAGCTCGGCAGCACGTGCGGCCGCAGTCGCGATCGGAATGGTTTTCACAAAATTCCATACTACCACATAGAAAACTATTCGTGCAGCTGCAGCAGGTTTCGTGCAGCCGCCGCATGTGCTGCCTGCGGCCATGGTTCGAATGGGACCGTAACGCGCCGTCGCCCCGAACTTGGTCCTTACTGGATAGCCTGATCTCGTGCTACTTATTGTTCGCCGTCCGCAAGCCCGCTCCTACGAGGCCAGAAGTCGCTCCTTTGGCTTTGACTGGAAGACGGCCCTACCATAGTTACTAGTATAAACCGGCCTCACCTAGTTTATACTGACGAAAAAATTGACGTATCGGCGGTCGCGCCGGACCTTGGCAGGCGGTAGGCGGTCGCCTCCTTCTGCGAAGCAGTGATGCTAGCGAAGGAGGCGGCAGATCGCGTGAGGCAACGGTCCTCATGCCCCAACCACCGCCGGGATTCCGATCCCGATTTCCGGCCACCGTAGGCGCGGGCTTGCGGACGGCGAGCCCGACCGTCCGGTAACCGTCCGGACCGAGCCCAAATCGTCAACGGCGCGTACTGTTCCACGCGTGCCTCAAGGAGATGTCAGCAACTGTACGAAAGGCAACGAAGGAACAGGAGTGGGTTTTTAGTCAGTAAAAGTCTGACACTATCTCCCACCCAAGAGCGGGGGATGTCATAAGACGATTTTCACGCTGAAAAAAAAACCATAGTCGGAATAGAGTTAGGTTTTTTATTTGGATAGGGTCAGACAGAGAGGGCGTAGCTTAATTATCTAGCCGTGAGCTTGCTGAAAGGTATTTGTGTACCTTTGGAAAAAGACAAAAATTTTAACACATTTAAAAAATAAATGACTGTTTGAAATCAGAAAACTTTTCAATTTTCTGCCTGGCTGGCTAGAAGGTAGACAAGAGTAGCTAAATTAAATTGATTCCGTTTACCTTTTACCATTTGCCTCAACTATTCCAAAGTTTGAGAAAGATTAAATAAATTTATAGTAAGTAACGTTAATCGTAAAATATCATGAAGTATTAGTCGTCCAAGTGAAATAACCATCTTTATTACTTCAGACTTTAAACTCAATTTCTATGACTAATTACTTTAAGATCCGTTCGTAAGTTAGCTTCTACCAGCAGAAGTAATTAACTTTACTAAATGGGATGTCTATTCAAATAACAAAATAACTAGGCTTAATTAAACCAGGCATCTCAAGTAAGCTGTTAATTCTGGCAAGGCAAGAGTTAGATAGACAGATATAGTCTTTATTGTAAACCACAAATAAAATTACACTAGGAGTTAATTCTTGTGTTAGCCTATAAACAACTTAGCAGTGGTTTGATTTTGAAGAGTCTGTGTCTAATCGTAGATGCACGAGAGTTTTCAAGCTTGCAAAAACAGTTAATAGATTTTTTTTTTGGTGGGATAATCATCTTATGTCATCCCCCGCCCTTGGGCGGAGCGGGAGACAGTGTCAGACTCTTACTGACTAAATACCCGCTCCTGTTCCTTCGTTGTTTGTTATTATTATTATATTTTTTTTTACTGTTTTTTTTTTAATATTACTGTATGTGTGAGGTACGAATAAACGTTTTTCTTTCTTTCTTTTCTTTCCTTGCCTTTCGTACCAGGGCCGAGTCTTCCTTTCAGACTCAGACCTTTGGCCCCAGTAGGCTTCCACCCTGCTGGGCCCCTACAGTTGCTGACATCTCCTTGAGGCGCGCGAGGAACGCGCTGATTTGAGCAAAACGTAATTAAAGTAACGAGTAGTTGGGGTTATCAGATAAGGTCACAAAAAGGTCATGGAGACATAAAATATTCATCAAAAACATGATATGATAATGAAGGTAACAAATTATTTAATGTGTGCTTCAAAAAGCCAATGCTTCATTAAATTAATTACTAAGGAAATCACGTGGCACGTAGCCGTTATGAAACAATTAATCGAATGAAGTTCGTAAAACATATTTTCGTTCATTAAAACTTTGTGAATCTAGGCTTAATTTGTGTCGCTAGTGCCAAAATTTTCCTAACTTTGCTTCCCAATTAAAACGTGCTTAAATTGCCCATTTTTTTATACAGCTTTGAAAATTTTATAATATCTAAACTAATGGATATGAATTGGTTAAATTATTATTTAAGTGCTAATGTCTAGTGTTGTTTGACCAATAGCGATATGAACTTGGTGCCATTGGTTGCTTTTACCTGTATTGGTTGGATAGGAAACAAAAAGCGAAACCGTGGGAAAAACCAGTCGTTTAAATATCAGGACTACTACGGAGCACCGGGCGTCGGAAGTCGTAGGGCATTTCCCAGCCACCGTAGATGCAGGCTTGCGGACGGCAAACAATGGTAGCTCACTATCTGGTAAGGACCAATCCTACTCAGGCTGTACGTGCTACGCACTGCGTGCTGCTGCTTGCTGTTGACTCCAACAGCGCATTGAGTTCCAGGTTTGACTTATTTATTTATAATCTTCATGCAACACAAAGGTACCGAAGGGTCTTAAAGAGATGTCAGCTAAATTGACGGAGACCGTCAGGAACGATGCCTGTTAGGATGTTTTTAATATCGTGCGGTTTTGATCACGCATGCGAGATTGCTCCGCACGCGTAACCCCCGCAAATATCGATTTCATACAAGTATTTATTGTAATGCGTGGAATACGCACGCAGGACGTGTTCTTTTGCGTTTGGGAATTTTCTGCATGCGGGGTAATAAAAACACCCTTGGGCCTGCGGTATTGTTCGAAAGATGTACCGTGGTCCTCGCAAAGGGCTACTGAAGGAACACAGGTGGTTTTCAGTCGGTAGAAGCCTGACACTCTGTCTCGCTCTACATAGAGCGGGAGAAGTCTAGGGCCATGGTAACTCTTTCAGACAATCCCGCAGTCTTAGCGAGCATTGGCCCTACTGAGCCTCTTCGGTTTTGCTAAAAGACAATACCTGGGAATGTTTTCGTACGTATATATAATACGTACTACCTCGAATACGTACCTACTTTATTCACAATACGATTAGCATAGCATAGCTTATTCAGCCTTTTGATATTCCCACTACTGGGACTCAGGCCTCCTCTCTAGGAGAGGGAATGGGTCTTAATCCACCACGCGGGCCCATTACGGTTTAGTGAATGTCACATTTCTTCGAATTTTTGGTTCTAGGACATGCTGGTTTCCTCACGATGTTCGCCTTTACAGTTTTGAGAGCAGTGGTAATGAAATAAATTACACAAAGTAATGCGACCTACAAATCCTCTCACCGACCACTGCTCTTCAGCTACCATTGCTCCAGCGCATAAGAGACATTTTAACAAATCTTTTTAACCACTTTATTGTGCTTTGAATACCGTCCTTATGCCTAAGGAGTAGAAGTTAAAATCGGTTAAATGGACAGTAAAAAAGTTTGTTTAAAAGTCAATCTTACTATAAATGGATTATAGGTATTGATGTTCAGAGTTCCAATTGATTTGAAGTTCCGTAAAGAGTTAAGCAGTTCGTCGATTTAAGTAGCACCAATAGCAGCTCATGTATGTACTTATTTGTTGTTATTTTCCCGATTTCTCGTTAAAGTGGTTGTACATAGTTAGGTACGTCAAGTTAACAGTTGTTCCAAAACTTTTAGTGTGGGTAATGCTGCCGCATACAGAACATTCAGCTATTAAAAGTTTTTTCATCCATTCCGAATGTTTATTTATGTCGTACTATTTTAGGGTTGTGCCGGGATTATCCGATATTTGCATGGAAACTAAAAGACAAAATTGTCACGTTAAATTGTACCAAATAACTATTGTAAAGACATAAATTGGTCCTTTTTCTTTTTCGATAATCGTTTGTCCCCCCCGAAAATAACGTAAATACCTTATTTACGGTTGAAAATTTAATGTTTCTCAATTCGTTTTTATTCAAGGACTAGTACTGCCTTTTTCTTCACCAAGTTGAAAATAAGATTTTTTTTAATTGATAAAAACTAGTGCGATCCCACCTGATGGTAAGAAAAAATTGTTATCAATAGTAAATTATCTAGTTAATTTACCTAATTTATTATCTTAATTTCACCTAATACCTAACCTAATTTTATTTAATTTTAAGACATAATCTAGTCTTGAAGACACCTATTATAATTGGGTTAAAAAGTATGTGCTGTTCTAGGACAAGATGTGTTTTCGTATGTATTTTAGTATTAATCTTCAGAGTTCGTATCGAAGAATTTTAATGCGTAGTCCAATGAAAGTATAAATAATCTTGATAAAAAAAAAATGACAATAGTAAATTATTTATTTCATTTATCTAATTTATTATATTAATATAAACCTAATATTAAAAGTATTGTGTTGTTTATAGTAGCACCAACTGTGGCCGTGAATGGCACGACAACCAATCAGAGCGCGAGGATTTGCAGAACGGGAAAAAGCGCGGGGTTTTTGGGCGCGTCGTATCATTCTGGCGGGCTTGCAGTCGTGCATCACTTGTGCTTTCTAATTATTCAAAAACTAGAAATTTATTTGCCAAGTATATTTGGTTTCTGTGTTGGAGAATTACAATACTTAAGTACATGCATAACTGTCTATTATTTTCACTCTTTATTTCATTTTCCTTCACCGTTTGTTTAACACTTTTAGTATGCCGTATGTAAGTACCACGTTGGGCGCCAAAACTACCCTCCTATATACGAAGTTCAGTTTTGATGCGGAATGACATTCTATTCATTGATTTTATTGTAGTCAATGCTGTACTAGTAATAATAGACCTAGCCTATCGATTCATCGTTGGTGCTGCATGCTACTTTAGGTTATGCTAGTGCTACCGATGTGTATTGGTGTATTTATTTGAACCATCACATTGATATTATGTATCTTGGACTAAGAAATAGAGTACTTTTTAACCCTGGATAACGTTTCCTTGAGATATTTTTTACTTTCATGGGAGTGGAGCCACTGACGCAAGCTAGTCCAAAATAAAAGAAATAATAAAATAAAAAATATCGATGTTATATGCCACTGTCTTTGTTGGGCGCCAATTTGACCTACCTACATTTGAAATAAATTCAGTTTTCAATAAGTCGAGTTAATAGAAGAGGTGTTTTCCAATAAATTAATGATCAAATAATAGATATTGGTATCGAAAATAATAATAGCTGGCTCATCAATTTATCATAAAGTAGAATGTTTCAAGCAAGTTTGAAAAGCCGAATTTCTCAGAATCGCTGAATACTAGATCGACGTTAAGTAATCTATACCTAAAGTTCAAAATGTTTCACAATTTGTTTAACAACGGTCTACACATACCGCAAATTAGGTTGAAGTAGTTCTAAGTTTAGAATTTTTGCGGTGTGAACAAATGCCTTCACTTGTAGCAAATGTTACAGTTATTTATTTGATAAATTTCACGTAACATAAAGGAGTAAAGGCAGACTAATGCCTTAGGCATTTATTACCAGTCAACCTAGAGTGGTAGAAATACATGGCAGATGCATAAATGACCCTCTTTCTGGCACAGTCGGGTAAAAATAGAAAATGTTATTGAGATATCAGGGATATAAAAGTATATCTATTCAAAATGAAAATAATCATTTTCTAAACGGCTTGATCGATTTGTATATTTAAGTCGATCTCTGGAAGATTTGAAAATACAATTGGAGCCGATAGGTAGCGCTACAATCGAGTTTTTTTTTTCTAACGAAATCCCAATTTTCAGGCAGGCCAACGTCTGTCCCATGGGTAGTATGAAAACGAAACCCGGGGCCCTGGGACGAAGTAAACGAAGGAACAGGAGTTGGTTTTTAGTCAGTAAAAGTCTCACACTATCTCCCGCTCCGCCCAAGAACGGGATTTATCATTAGATGATTTTTCCACCTAAAAAAAAGGGCAACGTCTGTCGGGACCACTAGTACATAAAACACAAATTTTTAATTAGTACAAATATTTAAAGAGTTTATTAGAAAAGGTCTTGTTATTATTTAGGTAAAGTCTCAATAAATAATATTCATAAACAGCCAAGTTAATAGCGTTTGTTTATATCCCAAAATGTCACTTAATTTATGGAAATGTTGCACAGACTATTCGTTTTGAATGAATAAATGGTGATCGAAATGGAAAAACTACTGCGCATAGTATTTTCCTGTAGCAATTGTTATGATTGATTGATTCAATTATGAATTTACCAACTAAGACAAATTTTGGCATTTCGTTTTTTTTACTTTTGACTACACAAATATAGTGAGTAATGGGTTCGGATAGAGCCCAATTTATTTATTTTTACTATTTAAAAAATAGTGGTGTAGAATTGATATAAAGTAAAGTTACGTTTAGTTTTCTTAATTAATTATTTATAACCTGTTTTTTCTATTTATTAAGTAATAACAAACTGACAAGGCATTTACCTAAATTAATAGTCCATGATTTGTTTTTTAAGTCGAGAAATCACCCAATGACGTCTGCCACTCTGGGGTGGAGTGAAAGGTCGTGTTAGAATTTATTGACTAAAACCATCCCTGTGTCCTTCAGTTGCCTTTTGCGGTTCTGAACCACGGGTTTCCTTTTCAAAAAATCCTCGCAGCCACAGCAGGCATCGGCCCTGATCGGGCCCTACAGTTTTTGACATCTCTTTGATGATAGCTCTAGATAAGGCAAAGATGTGAAGTGAATAGAAAATCCTTGACCCAGCCGTGAGATAAAACAGTTTATAAAAAAATGTTTAATTTTTTTAATCAATTTTTCTCGTTTATTTATAACTACCATTGAAAAGAGGCTTAAAGATCTTCCATTTATAAAACTTCAAAAAAAGAATACTTAGAACAAAATAGAACACCAATCTCTCTAGTGATTCTTTTTAAATCATTGAAATGTCGTGGTCCTTTGATCCGTCTGAAAGCCATCTAATAAAATAAATTTGCTGTACAAAAAAAAATGAATAAAGCAAAAACATCAGAACCGTATAAAAATGTCAAGCATGCGAGCGAAAAGGAGGGATGGAGCTATATAACCTTTATAGCTCTATCCTTTTGACAATTCAGTTTAGGTCGTTAAATGGATCGCGATATGAATGTGTCAAACTTACTTCCACGTCTTTAGATTCTTGATATTTGTTGAAGTCGTGTGTGGCGTAGAATTTTTTCCTTTCCAAACTTATGTTATACATAACGTCCATTCTGCACTATTTTAACGAACTCCATTGTTTCATATCACTTTTTCATCACAAATATATGATGCATTGTTCAGTAGTTCTAGAGTTTATGTTATTGCTTCGTTAAAGGACCACATTTCACTAAATTTGAAAATGTTGACGATACCTGGAACAATGGAAAACACACTTTAATTTTGTTTTATTTAATGACACTATATTAAAAAGCGAAAGTATGTGTGCGTGTGTATGTACTATTATTTCGTAATAGCAAACATATTAGGAGTATTTACTTTGCAACTTTTGTTTAGGTCCTACCCAGTAACAGTGTTAGAATATAAAATGTGCTCTGTGGTCCTATCTACATTAACTAAAATTTACATTGATGAGTGGGATCCCGTTTGGGGACCTTGACCAAATTTTTTTAATAGTTTTTATAAAAAAGTAGCTGTATCCAAAATCGAAAATAAATAAATTTTCATATTCATTCAATATTAATCAAGTAGTAGTTTTTTGAGAACTGTATCGTACGACCAGTCAACATTAGCCTTGAATCAAGAATTGGAGTCATGGGAACTCGGTAGTGCCCTTTTTTCAGCTGTGAGATAATACAGTCAAACAAGATTAAGCATTATGGGGAAACTATTGTAGCACAGGGCACATTGCTCTCAGAACAGATTATGGTCGATGGGGACGAAAGGTCCTGGAGTGGCGACAACGTACCGACAGACGAAGGGTTGGAAGGCCTCCCACAAGGTAGACCGATCACCTGATTAGGGTCGCGGGAATCGGATGGATGCAAGATGCACAACATCGGTAATTATGGCGACACTTGGGGGAGGCCTATATCTAGTAGTCGACGTCTTTTAGCTGAAATTATAATGATGATTGTAGAATAGCCGGAAGAGGTGGAGCACACAGTGCAGGTGTGCCCCGCTTGGGCAGAGCATCGCCGTGTCCTCGTGGGAGCGATCGGCGGCGGCGATCTCTCGCGCCGGGCCTTGGTACAGGCCATGGTACTGAGCAAGGAGGAGTGGCAGGCGGTCGCCTCCTTCTGCGAAGCAGTAATGCTAGCAAAGGCCCGCCGTACGACCGTCCGGTCACCGTTCGGACCAAGCCCAAGTCGTCGACGGCGCGTATTGTTCCACGCGCGCCTCAGGGAATTGTCAGCAAATCGTAGGGGCCCAGCATTGTCGAAGTTTACTGGGGCCACGGGTAGTGTGAAAGCGAAACCCGGGGCTCTGGGACAAAGGCAACGAAGGAACAGGAGTGGGTTTTTAGTCAGTAAAAGTCTGACACTATCTCCCGCTCCGCCCAAGATCGGGATTGGTTATTAGATGATTTTCCCAACTAAAAAACAAGAAGGATAGCCGGAATACGTCCACTGCTAGACACAAACCTCCCCCAAATATCAAACGTTTAGTACTTCTTGCATCCAGCGAACCATAAACTAAATTCTGCACTAATTTTTGACTATTTTATTACAGTTTATGATACGACTAGCTTTTGCCCGCGGCTTCGCTGGCGTAAATGTAGGTTTCTCCATACAAATTTTGGACCACCGCTTCATCCCCTTAGGGAGTGAATTTTGGAAAATCCTTTCTTAGTGCTCGTCTACGTCATAAAAGGAAACCTTGTGCAAAATTTCACAACACTAGTCCCAGTAGTTTCAGCTGTGCGTTGATATGTCAGTTTCCCCTTTTATATATATAGAAAACACAAATGAATAGGAATGTGTAAAAGTTTATTTTAGCTTCAAGCTAACGTGTAATAGGATATTGCACACCTGACTTGTGTTCAACATGTGTTACGTTCATAATGGCTGGTGGGCGCCCGGCGTCTGTAATTTGTGGTTGACGTAATTATTCAAGCATAAAATACATACGCTGCTTATGAGTTTTTTTTTTTTGTTGATGTTAGAAAATCACTCTAAAATTAAAAAGGCAAATGTATGTGTATATGTTTATGTGTTTATTGCATCTTCAAGGTGAAACTGCTGAAGGGATTTGGATGTAATTCGGCGCACGCGGAGACTGTCTTGAAATATCAAATAGGATAATTTTTATGCTTATTGTATATTCCAGGTGGATGGTAGGTGAAGCAGCTGGCTGCACCACTGAGTGGTGGAGCGAAGGAGAGTGTCAGAAGTTCCTTCGGTTGCCCTTAGAGTTACAGGGTGGAGACTGTGTGAACACTCCCGGAACCCTGAAAGGTATCTTTAGGCATATACCTGATTTCTGATTTAAGCAGTTGATGTTGATTATTTTTCAAACTCTACTTTAGCCTGAAAAACTGTAAAAAGAGCAATCAACAATGGACCATTATTCCTAAGACATTTGAATATCAATGTGATATATCTTATAAAAAATATTATTTATTACGCTACTTGATCATGATTATATTTTTTAGGCCTCCGTTTTTGTAAAAAGCTGATTTTTTTTTTCAGTAAAAATAAAACGCACTTTTATTTATTTATTTGTTCCTTTGCAATTTATTAATGTAAATTTAGCTTAAATTGCCATAACTATTAAATACTTTTTATTATAATTAATTCAACTGCAAAAAATATATTAAAATTTGAAATATCAGATTCACGATTTGTCAGCATAACGTTCGATTTATAAATGCACCATCCCCATGTTCGAAACACGAAAACGACGCTGTTAGCGCGTTTACAAACGGTTTACCTGCCCAGAATGAACGACTGTTGGTGAGCCAACGTCGATGTTATCGTAATTCGGAACGCAGTGAATAGAATATACAGATACACACACGCAAATACGAAGTTATACAATCAAATCAATTACTGGTTGCTAGCCCTTTAAAATAATATTTATAGTAATACAAGCTTTTACTTTTTACACTTCACTTTAAAAAAAACTGAGGTCCATATTATGTTATTTAAAGTTTAAAAAAAGTGCGAGTCGGATTCGAACACTGACGGTTCCGTACAAACTAACTTACGTGAATAGTTCAA
Organism: Mythimna pallens; assembly: GCA_961205895.1. Lineage (NCBI taxonomy): Eukaryota > Metazoa > Arthropoda > Insecta > Lepidoptera > Noctuidae > Mythimna > Mythimna pallens. Next base: position 20,747,366 of record OY540828.1, on the reverse strand, counting down.
TTACCGAATCGAGTCTCGAACATTTTCCGAACAAAAAAAAGTATTTATTGTGACGTAACCAAAAATTTTCAATTTTCAGGTTTATTTCCATATTTGTGCTATAAGACCTCGCTTCGTGCCAAATTTCAGGGTCAACGGGAAGTACCCTATGAATTTTGATTCCCTTGAGAGTGCCCAAATATACGTTTATTGTGACATAAACGGCCTTGTCTTTTTTTTTTTCGTTAACTTAGAAGTTTGATTTTTTCACAGCTTTAAGGGACCGTAGACTTGAGTATATGGTTCTCATTTCAACTCGATACCTCCACGCGTTCTCGAGATAAAGGGTCTTGACAGACAGATAGACAGACGGACAACAATGTGGTCCTATAAGGGTTCCGTTTTTTCCTTAAGAGGAACGGAAATCAAGAAAATTACGCTTTTTCAGCCTGTATAAGTCTTAAACTCTTTTTTTACTCTCTTTCCCTCTTCATCCATCCACTTAAATACTCATTACTTTTTCAGTAACATGTGTTTCATCTCTCTTCTTTATATAACTTCATTGAAATCCATTGGGTTTTCGTCCAACATACCACAGTGTCTCAAGACGAAAGTCTATGACCAGTGCGTGTTGCCAGTGAGGACATATGGCACTGAAACATGGTCGTTTACAATGGGCCTCATCAGAAGGCTTACAGTCACCCAAAGGGCAATAGAAAGAGCTATGCTCGGAGTTTCCTTGCGTGATCGCATAAAGAATGAAGATATCCGCAGGAGAACCAAGGTCGCCGATATAGCCCGAAGAATTGCCAAACTAAAGTGGCAGTGGGCAGGGCACATTGCTCGTAGAACGGATGGTCGGTGGGGCCGAAAGGTTCTAGAGTGGCGACCACGCACCGAAAAACGCAGCGTTGGAAGGCCTCCCACAAAGTGGACCAACAAACTAGTGAGAGTCGCGGGAATGCGGTGGATACGAGACGCACAAGATCAGTCGTTGTGGCGACACTTGGGGGAGGCCTATGACCACCAGTGGACGTCTTTCGGCTGAAATGATGATGATTGAGTTTTCAAAGAAGAAAGATAACAGTTATATTTCAGAATCCAGACTGACAAAAATATTGTTAACTAGCTGTCCTATTTTCTTAGCCTAGATTTTCATTACAATAAAACATTTCCAAGGGAATCTAGGTGTCTGGCTATTAAGTTTCCAAGTAGACCATTACACATAATTGTATTATTTATCTGAAGCTAATACTAGTCTAGTCGTCACTTTGATAGCGTAAAACACTTTTGCTTATTATTTTTATCCGAAAGAGTTTGAAGAAAATGTTTAACTATCATATAGTTTGTGCAACTAGCATATTTTTTCTGACTGACTGACTCCATAAATAAAAGGATTGAATAATAAATATTTTATACTGAAGTGAGCGATTTTATTACATAGGAAAACACGTAAAACCATTGGTTCCACGCCTGGCCTCCACAATCGTGCTCTATTGAGAGAGCACCTGTGTTTCCGCATACATTTGTGGACTATACTTGTACTATCCTAGCAACCGTGACCAAAATTCGGTTGAGGGGTTTAAACGCTTTGGGCTTTATCATTTGACAGTAAGTACATATTTAATTATTTCAAACACGACGATGCTATGTGGTTTTGTTGAAAATCCTACGGCCACGTTTCGGTATAGCGTAGCGTATGGATGTCTATTTCAGTGCCATTTTTTAAATTCAAAATAATGGCACTGAAATTATCATCACATTAATATTATAAGAGCGAAAGTTTGTGTGTATATGTTTGTCACTTCTTCATACTCGAACGGGTGAAAGGATTTAAATCAAACTAACTTCTGCCAGCGGCTTTACTCGTAATAGTAAAAAAAAAATTTGCTCCTGTTACTCAATGATAAAGTAACATTCTACTGTTGAAAGAATTTTTAACAATCGGTCCAGTAATTTTTGAGTTTAATAACCGTAGGGGCCCAGCAGGGTCTAAGCCTACTAGGGGTTCGCTTCTGAAAGGAAAACCAGGCCCTGAAATGCAAGACAACGAAGGAACATAGGAGTGGGCGAGAGGGCTGACTAAAAGTCAGTAAAAGTCTGACACGCCCAAGGGCAGGAGATGTCATTGGATGATTTCCCAACTTAAAAAAAGGTAGTTCCAAGAATATGTTCCCCTGGGACCATTTTTTAACTTAAAAAGAGCTATGCCGCTGGTAGCCGGTAATAAAGAACAAATTAATCGCTCATTATTATTTGTATCTGTTTATTCTTACAAAAACTAATGACACGTATTTTTAGCTATCCTTTTAACAGCCAGTATTGAAGATACTTTATATCTTCAATACTGAATGTCCTTGACCAGCACGCACCGTAAATCCTCTTTTGAAATAGAACAGACAGTAAATTTTAAGTCCGCTCTATTTCAGTTTAAATAGGTAAGTACCGTGAAACATGCGAATTAGGGGCCTAATAAAAACTGTTTTTTATGATAACTTTATCATAAAAAGCAGTTTTTATTATTCGTTATACGAATTAGGGTCAATTGTTTTGTAGAAAGACGTATATTTTATTTTGTTTTTAGAAGTTCGATAAATGCCAAGTTCTTTGCAAAATTATATTATAAGCTTGCTTTAAATTTTTCATGAACTATTCGAGCTGTGAGAGCGGATTAAGGTTTTTTTTTTTTACGTAGCATGGGTTTTTTTATTCGGTGGGAAAACCATCTTATGACAACCCATGCTCGCTTTGTATGGATGGATTGTGTGAGAAGTGATATGAAAGAAAAGGGAGTTAGTGATAGCGTGACGAGTGACAGGATAGAATGGAAGAAAAAAACGTGTTGCGCCGACCCCAAATAAAACGGGACAAGGGCAGGAAGATGATGAGTTGCCTTTGCATTCTAGGACTACGGGTAACGTTTTCAGAAGTCGACCCATGGCCCCAGTAGGCTTCGGCCCTGCTGGCCCTACGGTTTTGCTTACTTTTCTTTGAGGTGAGAGAAATACTACGTGACGTCGACGACTCGGGCTCCGTTCGGTCTGTTGCCGAATGGCCGGACGGCGAGCTACCCATTGCTTCTCGTCAGCAAGCCCTCACCTACAAATGCTGGAAGTCAATAACTAGGTAATTTAATATGAACCTGTTTATGTGTGAGTTTTTGAGTTTATGATTTTTTTTTACAACTGGTGTAAAAAAGGTTAGCTTTTTTGATAAAAAAAATACCCCATATGCTAAGCGTCGTCATCGATTTAAGCTGCTCCTGCCCTCCAAATCTACAAAATTATTGTGTGTTGTAGTGCCAATATCTAACTCACGCGCATATCATCCATGGTATTAGTCGAAATAAACACACTCGAAACTCGCACGTATGGTTTGTAAATCTACTATATAAAAATAAGTCGGGTTTTCCTTCCTGACGCTATAACTCCATAACGCACGAACCGATTTCCACGGTTTTGCATTCGTTGGAAAGGTCTCGGGCTCCGTGTGGTTTATAGCAAAGAAAAGAGTAGGGTAGAGTAGGGTAGAGTAGGGTAGACTAGGGTAGAGTAGGGTAGACTAGGGTAGAGTAGGGTAGACTAGGGTAGAGTAGGGTAGAGTAGGGTAGAGTAGGGTAGAGTAGGGTAGAGTAGGGTAGAGTAGGGTAATTTTTTTTTTTTACTTAATCCCTCTTTTGGGCAGAACAACGTCTGCCGGGACCGCTAGTGCTTAATAAGTTTGACACGTCTAAAAGATATCGGAGAAGCTCTTTCATTCATCTCCAAAATAATCATCATCATCATCCTGTCCAGGGCCTCAAGTCTGCTATTTCAATAATGTCAGAATTGTCTATCATTGATTTCATAATTGTTTATTTTGACCAATTTGGTAATCTACTAATTTATTGGCGTCATTATGACTTTCCAATGGTCAACCACTGACACTCCATTGAAATAAATGGCATAGAATGGTAATCTCGTACATAATGACAAATAAATGTTTGACGTATGCTCCCGCATACGTCAAACATTTATTTGTCATTAGGTAAAATTTTGACAGTTACTTTATAACAACCTATCATTAGAACATCATATATTACAACATCATATCATATCATTGTGCAGACATTGCTTTTAATTTGTTACGAGACAGCTCGATATTATCATTCTACTACAAGAGCATTGACCGATCAATGATCGAACATTATGAATTAGCAGATTACGAACTTTTAACAAAATGACAATGGGATCGTGTTGGAATGACAAATTTATAAAAATAGCAGACTTGGGCCCCAGGTCCCGTGTATCTTACCATGTAGGCGCCGGCGCAATAAGTAATTTTTCACCATTCTGTACAGTCGATCGTCATGCTATCACAGACTCTCTTTTCTTTCATGTCAACTTCAACTTCAACTCTTCATTATGGCATTTGCGGAAAAGACACCACAATTTTGCCAATAACACGTGCAAACTGTTAATAGACTATCAAACGCTGGAGAGTATTTAGCGCGAATGAACAGTAAAATAAATATATATCTATGAACTATTAAAGTTCAAAATACAAGACTTTCTTCGCAGACTGACATTATGACCAGACCACAGACTATGACTATGGTACATGACTGAAACTCGTAAAAGTGAAACAAAGAGAGTAAAAAGAGAGAAAAAAAAAAGTGGTTACAATTTAATTTTATTAATTTCAATAAAATTTCTTTCATGTCACTCGTGACACAATCCATCGAAACATCCACAATGACACGTAATAATTAACACTATAACTTTGACTTTTATTTGTACAAGCCAAGAATAAGAGAACTTATTCTCAAAAGTTATATAGTTGGATTAGTTGGTCCAATTAACACAAAATAATTAAAACTGTTGAAACTTTCTCTTTATTACTTTGTTTGCTCTTTGCAGACACTATTCCGTTGGGAGACTTGTTTTTTTAACAAGATTTATCTTAGCTTTAGTTTTGCTTTTAATATTAGGGTAACTCTAATAGAGGCACCCAGGCAGAAAGGCACGATGTGACAACAATTAGAGAACCATTTACTAATATTGTATTTGTACTGGTCTGTAGGTCTCGTGGTTAGAGCCCCTGACTGCTATGCCGGAGGTCGTGGGTGCGATTCTCACCCAAGACAAATGTTTGTGTAATGAGCACAATCATTTGTTTTGTGTCTGGGTGTAATTTATCTATAATATGTTTGTATTTAGATATATAAGTATGTTTATCATTTGTCTAGTACTCATAACACAAGCTCTGCTTAGCTTGTATGTTTATTAGTTATCTAGTACTCATAACACAAGCTCTGCTTAGCTTGTATGTTTATCATTTGTCTAGTACTCATAACACAAGCTCTGCTTAGCTTGTATGTTTATTAGTTATCTAGTACTCATAACACAAGCTCTGCTTAGCTTGTATGTTTATTAGTTATCTAGTACTCATAGCACAAGCTATGCTTAGTTTGGGACTAGGTGGCGTTGTGTAATAGTTGTGGAATATTATTATTATATTGAACATGTGTATTATACTTACATATGTACTAGCGACTCACCCCAGCTTTGTACGAGTATATATATATTTTTTAAATTCTTGTCTTTTCTCTTCTATAATATGCATTTAAATGTTTTTCATAAATCATTCTAGCTATTGGTGCAAACTATATAAACCCCCGTGTACTTATTTCTTCGTAAGCGTATTAAAAATGTATTTTGATACACGTGGTTGGTCACTGCAGCATTCGGCTCCATAACATATAACGAATTCCACGTCAGTCGCAATGACAAACTTTCTCCACTTGTATCAAAATGTACTATAGCCACAGTACATGGAACACACACGGTGCATATGAAAATGTTATGGTAAAATCCAACGGTGCCTTTCGACTGCACTATAAAGGTCCATTTTGGCAGTATATAAGATAGACTGAAGCTGTCTGACGTTGGTTTTCTATTGATAAGAAAAGAAAAGATATTGTTCTACGAATATAGTATAGTTCGTTGTCGCATCGTGCCTGTCTGTGGGAGCTTTGAATATAAGAAATTGCTCTCTTAACATTGCGTAACATCAAGTACTAAAGTTTATTGGAGCAATTCTCTTTTTTTAAACAATTAATTGCTTTCAAGTTTATTACATTTGGGAATTATCTCAATTACTTAGTAAGTTATAAGATTATTCAAGCAAAAATTATTTATCATCGTGTTTTTGTTATACACAATGTTGTAAATATGACTCTGAAACGTGGTGGCTTATAATAGGTCTCATCAGAATGCTTAAAGTCCCTCAAAGGGCAAAGGAAAGGGTTATGCTCTCCTTGCGTGATTGCATCAGAAATAAAGACATTCGCAGGAGACACAAGGTTACCAACATAGCCCGAGGCATCGCCAAACTTAAGTGTCAGTGAGCAGGGCACAGTGCTCGCAGAATAGAAGGTTGATAGAGCCGAAAGGTTTTTAGAGTGGCCACCACGTACTGGAAGACCCAGCGTTGGGAGGCCTCCACATGGTGGAACTATGACCTGGTGAGGGTCGTGGGAATCCAATGGTTACGAGACACTCAGGATCAGTCATTAGGGTGACACTTGGGGGAAGCCTATGTCCAACAGTCGACGTCTTTCGGTTGAAATGATGATGATGATGTATGTATACCATGTTCTTAAATATAAATAGGTTCATTTGTAATTAGAAAGCTCGTGGCTAAAATGGTAATACTCATACGGGTCGATCTCCAAAGTTAAGCAACCCTTGCTGAGGTCAGTGGATAGGTGACCATCTTACCATAGCGAGATTCCTCTTTGCTTTGGTAAGTACGTTTAGCCGTTGAAGATCTTTAACAGTGGTTACGGATAGTCAGAAATCAGGTTTGACACCAGTCTTGACAAGGGGTATGGTGTAACCTAATAACTGGGTTGTGGAAGTTAGGCCAGATAGACGATTGCTCCAGGTAAGTCATCATCTTCATAAATTTTGCCGTCTACTGCTGGACAAAGGCTTCCCCCATTGTAGACCCACAATGATTGTTCCCCTGCGTTTGGCATCCATCGGACTTTCGAGATCATTACCATGTTAAATAATAATAATAAAATATTTATTTCGGACGAGGTCCATATTTTATTAGTAACAATAATCTTAAAAACTAATATTAGTAGGCATTAACAACACAAATACACAACTATACTGCAGCATGAGGGACTCCTACATAACCGCAAAAACACTCAATATAGTATTGGTTCTTCCACGAACGTGAGAGAGGCACATCTCTTCCTGATTATGGCGGCAAAGCCATCAACCCACGCCTCGGCATACATCCCTGACACACTGCAACGCTACGGTAGCCCAAACAGTACCCTGAGTGCATTGTATTGTATTGTTATAGGTTCATCTTGTGGAAAGTTACAATTTGCATTTTTTAGTACGCAGTCCCCACTACGGAATGTTCAGGAGTTTACATTGCTCGCATACCAGATGGTATATAGACCATCTGCTTTGTGAGCAATGTGCCTTGTCCAGAGCCATTTAATATTGGTGATTCTTTGGGCTATGTCGGTAATCTTCGTTCTCATGCGGATAACTTCATTCTAGATTTGATCACATAAGGAAACTCTGAGTATAGCCTCTCCATTGCCCTTTAGATTACTTAAAGCCTTCAAATGAGGCCAATTTAATAATACTAACAGTATAATCGACTACACTCGGTTGAATTAGGAGCTGACTATTAATTGGGAAATGGCTTGACAGATTTAGGGTTTTGTTTTGAGGTGGTATATCTTCAAAAATCTTTTTCCACCCTGGGCAGAGCGAGAGGGCGTGTCAGACTTTAACTGACTAAAATTCACCCGTTCTCTTTCAGTTGCCCTTTGCTTTTCAGAGCCACGGCAATACTCTCGAACATTCCTATGTTTCAGGAAGTGAAAAGATCCATTAATATAGCAAAATGTCTACCATGAGACAGATAATGGAATATAAAAAATATCTGCTACGTTATGGTCGCATAAATCAATAAAATGGCACAGCTGATTTTCTTTCATTATTTCAAGGTTTGCCTCATAGTAAAAGTTGTTCATAATCATGACTAGGCCGATGACTATGTCCTTTATAAGATTGACAGCAAAGTCTTCTTGAATCATCGAAATGTCTCTTTGCAGTGAACTGTGACACATGGAATCTATATCAATAATAGCTGACTCAGCAAATGTTGTTCTGCCGTATGAATTATTAAAGAAAACAATGGAGAGTGGGATTAGGAGAGTACAAAATTGCCTACGACTTATTCTTAGACCTACCAAATATACAGGAAAAATTTCATGAAAATCAATCAAGCCATTTGGAAGGAGTTCGATAAGAAACACTATGACACGAGATTTGTTATGGCAATATTTTTTTTTTTTATTTTGATATGTGCACGCACAAAATTATTTATCCAGCCTATATTTTGCAAAAAAGAGGGGAGGTAGTGTCAGACTTTTACTGACTAAAAACCCACTGCTGTTCCTTCGTTGCCTTTCGTACCAGGGCCGAGTCTTCCTTTCAGAATCAGACCCTTGGCCCCAGTAGGCTTCGGCCCTGCCGAAACGACTTGGGCTCGGTCCAGACAGTTACCGGACGGTCGAACGGTGAGCCACCCATTGCTCGCCGTCCGCAAGCCCGCGCCTACGGTGGCCGGAAATCGGGATCGGAATCCCGGCGGCGGTTGGGGCGTGAGGACCGTTGCCTCACGCGATCGGCCACCTCCTTTGCTAGCATTATTGCTTCGCAGAAGTAGGCGTGCCTTTGGATGGTGCGGGAGATGTTGTCAGACTTTTACTGACTAAAAACCCACTCCTGTTCCTTCTTTGCCCTCGTTCCAGGGCTTCGGGTTACAGTTTCACACTACCCGTGGCCCCCCGTAGGCTTCGACCCTGCTGGGCCCCTACGATCTCCCTGAGGCGCGCGTGGAACAATACGAATTGTTGAAAAATCTTTCATGATTGTGTTAGATTCTGTAGTATATATGACGTATTTAAATCATGAATTTTAATTTTTCACGAATATTGTTAGTTGTATTTTGTACATTGGTAATATAATATGTACCTCCAACCATGTAGAAACTACCTTTCCTTACACTCCAGTCATCGGAACTTTGAAACACAGTAAATAACTGTTATCCATCTTGACATTTTAGCATGATATGTAGGTAGATATAAATATAAATCCATATAGTTAGCTCCATACTTCTAACGAGTGATTTTTATCGAGTTTAGGATAGGCCCCAGGAGCGATAACGCTAGAAAAAAAACTAGTTTTAAATAAAATGCTCATCACTAAAATATGAAGACCACAGCGTTTTCTCTACTTTTATGCCTCTTTACAGTATTTTACTTATATCTTTACTAATTTATAAAGCCGACTGCATTTTCCTTTTTGTATAGAACTTAATAGTTGGACCGTAATAATAGGTCACTATCTAACCTCAGGCTCAAAGCTCAGATTATGGAACGCTCAGGACCACCGTTTAGTGAAATTAGGTACAGAACTAACGAGGGTCCTTTTGTTGTTTAAAGGGGATCTAGATACCCTTTAAACCTTGTAGAATTTAGTGTTGTGTAACCTGACTGGACTTTGCTATAACTTCAGGAACAGAAGTCTGTTTTGTAACAACTTTAATTGGCTAGTTACCTGTAGTGACTTTCTGGAGTCTCTAAGGTACCTATTTACAGTGTAAATTGTTGAAAATTGAGTAATCGTGTTGAGTGTTGAGAATTGAGTAATCGTGGTCAATAATACAATTGACCAAAACCATTTCAACCTTATAAATTTGTACGTCTGAAGGGTGAAACATGTACGGACAATACATTAAATTTGTAACATCCTGCATGCTAAAACTGCATGTACACCCATGTTTTGACAAATAAAATTATCTTAATCTTTAACTAGCTTCTGCCCACGGCTTCGCCCGCGTGAAAGGTTTCGTTATACAAACTTTGGACTCCCGTTTCATACCCTAGCTGCTAGGCTGAATTTCGAAAAATCCTTTCTTAGTGCTCGCCTACGTCATAAAAGAAAGCCTTGTGCAAAATTTCACGCTCTTAATCCCAGTAGTTTCGGCTGTGCGTTGATATGTCAGTCAGTCAGTTTCATAACCTGGAGATTAGCGCGTAAGATATTTTTGGATAGCAATTGTCTATTTACGAGAAAACATAAATGTTTTTGTGAGCTTTTTTGAGGTGGGAAATCATCCAATGACTTCTCCCGCTTTTGCGCGGAGGGCGTGTCAGACTTTTACTGACTAAAATTCACTCCTGTTCCATCTTTGCGTTCGTTCCAGGGCCAGGTAGACCATATATATGTATTTATTCTTACCTATTAAAGGTAGACATGCGCGATACAATTATGCTACAGTAAATGATTCCAGGTATATTGTGACTGCGACACCTAATTTTCCTTGATAATTTGCGTAGCATCATTGCTGAAATAAACCTTTTATGACGCAGCCAGTCATGAGATAAACTAACATAATGTTTGTTATGACGTCGATGGTTGTAGTTCCGCCAAATAAAATGTTTTTTCTTTTCTTTCTTTCTTTTTTTTTGTAAGGCTAATTGATCAAAGCGACATTAAAAAAAAAAATGAAGCCTCACTCAAACGACGGAGAAAAATTGGCTGATTCCGAATATGTATATAACTCAATATTGGAAAAAATGTCGTTTAGATCAATTAGCCTTTCAACCGTCGATGTGATTTTTTTATTTTATTTTTTGTGTTAACTGAGTGACAGTCGATGCATAAATATATTTTGCTTTCTTTCTTTATTTTTCCTTTCTTACTCATCCATGAAATTAAAGCCGTTAAATCAAACTGTATGGTCCTTATTTTATAGCAGATGTCGTTCAGCCTGTGTCAGCTTTTTCATACTAACGCTATGCCAAATTGCTTGCCATTGCCAGCCGTTATGTCCAATGCAGTCTTGTACTAACTTAACAAAGTAAGTCGAGTGTGAAAGCTACAAATCTACAGTTCTCTGTTATTGTTACTTTAGTAACCAGCTGCAAATGTTTAGTTGGTTTAGTAGTACAACTAATTAGAGACAGTTTGCAAAAAATAAAATGCACAAATAACATCTGCAGCTGTAAGTTTTTATTTTAACCCGGGTGATGGGGTGGAAAAGTGTTACACGGCCGTTGGGGTGGGTCTCACAGACCCGTTCATTACATAACAAATTATTGAATACTTTATGAATAATAAAGTTAATATTTTATTGGTGTTTAGTTTTTGAGGTATTTATGTAAATAAATGAAACACAAATATCGCATTATATTATGTTTTGATCACATTCGCATTTTGGTGTTTTGAGCTTTAAATAATAACGACAAATACCTACTAAATCTTTCTCTTCTACTTGAATGTAATTCTTTTATTAATTAACAATCCTCCAAGACCTCCTAAAAACAAAAAAACAAACTTTACCTCTTTATAATATTATTATAGTGTTAAAGAAGTCGAAAAACCATTAATTGTTCAAAAACAAGTTTGGTTAAAAAACTCTGAATACGTAATAAATCATTTGTTTTTTGCCCTCTTGCCTATATAGTATATTCGGGGTCGGATATTCGAAATTGGTAAGAGGAATTTTTCTTCTCGGTACATATTTCTTCGTTAGTCAGCATTTCAGTACGTTGTTTTTCACGTAGCATATGCATCGTTTTTCCAATTTTCCTACACTCGTATCTACTCAAGTTTTCTCACAATGACTTCCTCATTCTTTTGCATTGCACACCTTTATCTATAACTGTATAATTCAATAAAAACACTTAACTAATTACAACTATATATACACTAAAAACAAAAACTACTAGCTAAAATATAGCGTCATAAAATTCCTCCGCATCGCTGTCGACTGGAAGTGTGCCCAAAAAATGTAAATTTTTGACACTTCGCGTGACCCAAGGGCTGGCTTTTACCTCGGTCAGAGATTAAGCCATACAACATGGCAATGCCGCCAGCCTTTTGGACACACTCCACACCTTTATTACTTCTTTTATTCACCAATTTATTATTATATTCATTCCTAATAAGCATACAATGTTCACTCAGATCGAAGGATTGGAACAATTTGCCTACTTCGGTTTACTCGTTCGATAGAAGGTTGATTTTTTCACAGAGTCAAGGGACCGCTGACTAGTTTTAATTTCAAATCGATACCTCCACGCACTCTCGAGATAAAGAGTCTTCACAGACAGACAGACAATCGGACAGACAGACGGACAACAAAGTGATACTATAAAGGTTCCGTTTTCCCTTTTGAAGTACAGAATCCTAAAAAGATCAATGTCTCACCTAATGCTAAGTGAAGAGTTGGTCGCCGATGGAGCACGCTTATCTAAAAGTAACATCGCTCTTTACTTAAACACTCTAGGTGGTAGTTATCTGGAAACATAGACTCCAGTGGAGAATTCTATCCTTAGGTGTATGGAAAAATTGCATAATAGTTCACATATATTGGCATCATCTTCTTTCTTTCTATTTTAAAGAATAGAAAGAACCATTATTTAACCGAAAGGGCCGAAAGGTTCTGGAGTGGCGACCGCGCACCGGAAGACGCAGTTGTGGAAGGCTCCCTACAAGGTGGACCGATGACCTGGTGAAGGTTGCGGGAGTCCGATAGATGCGAGACCTACAGGACCGTTCATTGTGGCGACATTTGGGAGAGGCCTATGTCCAGCAGTTGATGTCTATCAGCTGAAATGATGATGATGATGATTATTATTATTTAACATTCTTACCGTAAAAGCTAAAGCGAAGTGAGCTATCAATAATAAGCTTCAGTTAAATAATTTTTCATTTTGCGCTTATTTTACGGACGTTTTCAAGATGACCTTTTAACAGAATAGATAGATTAAGTCAAATAATCCCACGCGTTCCTTTAGGGTGTGTTTCCACTGATGCAGTGCTGGGTGGGGTAGAGTGGAGCCAAGCCGTAAAAGTGGTGAACGATTCCACTGGAGCGAAGCGAAATGGAACCGAGAAAGTGCAGTATAAAGTTTCAAGTTTATCAACTCAGAAATAATAAAAACGTCATTTAGTTTCTTTTCTTAAAAAAAGGAAAATTTGCTATTATATAATTTTGATACAGATGATTTCAAATCAGATGAAGATTTCTCTGAAATATTGTTGCTTCGCTAACTTCCTCTCACACCACCCCAATCATCTTCATTTTATTCCGCTCGCGTCCACGTGCTTAAATTCGCCTACCGCAGTGTTCTGCTTCCACAGTTTTCAATGGATCACTGCGGACATTTTGAACACTATGATTAATCAGTCCATACACCGCACCGTTAAGCTCTACTGCTCTCAGAGAACCTACATGAGCTCTTAACGCGATCCATTTTACGACCTAAACTGAACGGTTAAAGGAATGGAGCTATACAACACTAGTTATTATTTAAGTAAAGTCTCGATAAATAATATTGATAAACAGCAAAGTTATGAGCGTTTGTTTATATCCAAAAATGTTACTCAATTTATGGAAATATTATACAGGCTATTGATTAAATTATGAATAAAAAACAAAGGAAAAACACTGCCCGTAGTATTTTCTAGGAGCAATTGTTATGAATGATTGATTCAATTATTTATGGTCCAATTATGACTAATTTTAATGGTGTATTTTAGGATTTCGTTTTTTTAGTAATAATAAATAATAATAATAATATTTATTTATTTATCTTCCACAAATAACGATAACAATAGGAAACTAAAACTTAGAATATCGATGTAATATAACAATTTTAATTTGTGGGAGACTGGTGCCTAAACTAAGCCATGGCTTGTATTTTAGGACACCAGGGACTCCTCTCACAGGGTAAGCAGCAAACAAAAACATTATATCATTTGTATAGATGGTGAAAATCTAACGAAGATTAACAATTTTTCAGTTTCTTTAAGTTAATTACATTTATTGGAAGAAAAAGCTAAAAGAAAAACTGTAATGAGCTTTTTGGTGCATGTGTGTATGTGTGTGTGTGTGTGTGTGGTGTGTCTGGGTGTGTTTAAGCTTGTATGATATTGAAGGGTGTGAAGATGTGAGTGTGAGAATGTTTAAGTCCGAGTAGGCAATAGATAGAGAAAATATGATAATAGTTGAATAGTTTAATTCATGTTTTTATAGCTAGTAGTTTTTCTGTTTTTATGTAGTCCAATTTAAGTAAGTAGTTAGATATTATTAGTTTACATTTAGTTTTATTGAAATTGAAAATATTTAATTCTTTATTTAATTTATTATATAGTTCTGGTCCTCTAAAAGTATAAAATTTTAGGGAAAAGCCTGTCTTAGATTTAATGGTTTTGCATATCGCGTACGGCCTTTTAGTAGTTAATTTGGAAAGATCGGCTTCTTGATATATTGCTATAGTAGGAAAGACACGTGGTTTATGAAGACTTACTTTTAGTATTAGTCTTTGGGCCCTTTCTATTTCTAACATTTTGGTTTTAGCGGCACCCCCCCGAGTTGTCACACAATATGTAATGCATACGGATAGAGCCCCATTTTTTATGTACTAATTAAAAAATATGGTTTGTAGCTCCATCCGTCTTTTTCACTCGTACGCCTGACATTTAAACGCGGCGTGGTAAGACCCCAGGTCCGCCTCAGTGGCCACACATCCTAACTCTGTGGTTTTATTTTCGCTTTCCATTACATTCATGACTATTTCAATCATATTAGATGTCTTTCATCGAAGTTCTGTTCAAAAGAATTTGTTGGACAAAAAACCTTTTGATAGCGTAAAGTTTAATTTTAATCAAAAAGATTTCATTATGAAGAAATTGGCGTGTAGTAAACGACTTCAAATAGATGTGAAATAAACCCTATTGAAAAACTTGGTAAGTGAAAAGTTAGTAATAATGTATTAATTGTATTAGTTGAATCGGATTAACGTCATTTTACTATTAACTTTGAAGAGCAGTGCTGGCCGAATGGTAACGGCTCCGACTTATGAGTACGACGTAGGTCGCGGGTTCAAACCCAGCCAGGCGCATTACTTTGTGTAATTTATTTCATCACCACTGCTCTCAAACCGGTGAAGGAAAACATCGGGAGGAAACTGGCATGTCCTAGAACCAAAAATTCGAAGACATGTGACATCCACCAACCCGCACGGGGCCCGCGTTGTGGATTACAGCCCATTCCCTCTCGTAGAGAGGAGGCCTGAGTCCCAGCAGTGGGAACATTATAAAGCCGACTATGCTACTATTAACTACAAAGTCTGAAGAAAAACAGATTATACAAGCGAGTTATGACATTCGAGAGGTGATAACTTGATAGACCAAAAATTTTCTATAAAACAGAAGAAAAAAAAACAAAAGTCCCTTTAACCATCAGGATTATTGTTGAAACACGTCATATTTTTGTATACACAAAAACATAAAAAATCGCGATCATGGCGCGAATACGCGGTCGTCGCTCTTAGTCCAGTGCCTGGCATGTTGAAATATCATATTTTATTGTTAAAATGTCATAAACAAATAAAAATATCCAAGGTTAAAAACCCCAGGCACTGAGCTATTTCATTTGTTCAGTGATGCTGGAAAGCACCACATGTTACGTGCTTAAGTTTGCCGAAAACCATCGCGTATTCGGACAACAATCACTTTCTATTATAATAACCCCATGCAGAGTTCGATTCGATATCATGAAGAAGGTTTAATTGAAGCATTTACTCACACAGAGTCCTGAATTCGGCTGTCTTTGATAGCAAATTGAGTCGTCACATGATTAGGCCTGAGATAACTTCGAATTTCCACTAACGTAGTAGTATAAATGAGCAAAAAGGGTATGTAGAAACTGAGCAGAATGAGCCTACAGAAACTGACACCGACAAAGTAGGGCGCATCTAATAATGTAAATCTTTAATGACAGGCAATTTATCTTAACACCGATTTAGCTTTCTATTAACATACGTCGATTTGATTAAATAGCGTTTATCGGATTGTCAATTATAATAAACAAGATCCTGGCAACGCGACGTGATGGCAGATGGAACAACGTATGAGTGACCGAGTGACCTCTAAGGATTGGTAGAAGTATTGGTCGTCCAGTGGCGAGATGAGTAAATCATTGTCATTGCGGGTAGAAACTGGATGTTGCAGAAACTGGAGCATAGGTACTTGCACAAAAAAAGAAAGGCCTAGACTCTATCAGAGCTGCGGGAATGTTTTAAAGAGTTGCTACTCGTATGCCTCTACAACACACAGGGCATAGCTAGAAATAACATATTCAAATTTGATTTCGCAGCCCGTGGATGCGAGACGTACAGGACCGTTTGTTGTGGTGACTGGGGGAAGGCCTATGTAAGTACAGCAGTTAGAAAAATGACGCAGCCAGCTGCATTTACTTTTCAGTTAACAGCCTAACCTGAATACTAAAGGGCACCTTTCAATTAGCAGCCTGGATGATATTCAACCAATGCATCTAATACAATATTTTATGCACTGACTGGTTATCGCTTTTTTATTTCGGTGGGAAAAACATCCAATGACATCCCTCGCTCTTGGGCGGAGTGGGAGGGTGGTTACCCTTTATTGACTAAAGACCCACTCCTGTTCCTTCGTTGCCTTTCATACCTGGGCCAAGTTTTCCTTTCAGAAGCAAAACCTTTGGCCCCAGTACATTTTTTTTTCAGATTTGCAACCTATGCAGTTTTGTTATTGGCCTTGTATATATCCTGAAAAACGCAGATGGTTGTGCAGGATGGACAGCATAGCAGGTGACGCATGTCCTTTGTAGCGGATCCACAATGGCAATGTGTTAGAGATGGCTTGAGGAAGCTCCATTTGTTCAGATTGTTTTTGCAGCGGACAATCTGGTTCCGCAGTCGGTTTTCAAATAACAATACTCGACTAAACTACTGAAGCTATTTTGATAAAAATTGGTATGAAGTAAGCTTGAATCCCAAGGAAGGAAATATAATAATAATATTCCAAAACTATCACACAAGTCAGTCTAGTCCCAAGCTAAGCAGAGCTTGTGCTATGAGTACTAGATAACTGATAAACATACTTATATATTTCTAAATACATACATATTATAGATAAATTACACCCAGACACAGAACAAAAGATCGTGCTCATCACACAAATATTTGTTCTGGGTGAGAATCGATGTTCACCAGCATAGCAGTCAGGGCCACTAACCACTAGACCAACAGGCCAGTCAATATAATACTTTTGATCTGGCTTCCACTTCAGATCCCCAATAACGCGGACGAAGTTGCGGGCAAAAGTTAGTCTTTATACAAGTCATAATTATGAAAGAAAACACGTTGAAAATTATACTTGCTAAGTGACAGTTTATTATACATTTGGAATATAAATTAGGTGGTTCTGGTTTATATATTAAGACATGAAGTTGATTGTATGTATTCAACTTATAATTAACAAGTTGTTATAACTCATTTCTATAGAAAATAATTCTATGGTCTCTTTATAAGTAATATCGTGAACTACGTAAACTACGTGTCGTGCGTGACAATAATATTTATAACCAACATCATAAACGAGGGTCTGCGTTCGACTCGCATGTATGGTTGTATGTACAGAGTATACTCAAAAACTACTCACCTGATTTGCATGATTTATTTATTTATTAAAACTTCATGCAACACGAAAGTACAAAGGCGGACTTAATGCCTTAGGCATTCTCTACCAGTCAACCTAGGGTGGTGAAGAGAAAATGTGGCAGGTGCATAAAAATACAGAAGAATATTAAGAAAATAAAACTTCAAAAGGATGTATATATATATATATATATATATATATATATGTATAAACATACATATATGTTTTTTTTTATGATTTGTTTATTCTCACATCAGAACGCCTTCCAGCAATTACATCAATGGAGGTCAATTATTTCAGAATCTGCTACTTTCTAACATCACGTGCGCGGTGGAGTGGTAGTCATCAAAGGAGCTGCGCGGTGTGGTGGTGGGTCACGTACGCTCGCTTACGCAGCATCAGGCAAGCGTTCCTCCAGGATTCCACATGTACCAAATCCCATATCGAAGACATTTTTAAATTTTAAAGCTCTTTCGATGAATTTTCATCATTCAAAAACTTATTTTTTAGTGGAAGGTTAGTATCTACTTAATATATTAGGATCTGCAAAGTCTTCGGAGATATATAATGTAACTCTTCAATAACTAACAGCCAATGATCCACGGTTGTTGTGATCGTATGTCTATGAATTATTTCTTACTTTTTACCCGACTGCAAGTAGGTTTATGTTTTTCGAGCATATCTTGTATAATATAATGTATGTAATGTTCTATATTACCTCATATGTTTCAAACAGCTGAGCGGATTTACATAATTAAGATTGATTATCGTTAGATTCATCTTGACAACCCAATTGTTCTTAGAAACAAAGGGTGACGTTACAAAAAAAACCAACATAACGACTGTGAGATGATATAATATAGAGATAATTATTTATTATTATTTTTTATTACAACAATATGGGTATCAAATTATATCGTGACCATATTATTAAAAAAAAATACAAGAGGATGTTATAATGATCCCTCTCTGGCCCAGAGCGGGAGAAGTTATTAGATGATTAGCAACATAAAAAAAGCTTACGTCAGTGAAAGTTCCATCACAATCGGTCCAGCCGTTTCGAAGATGACCTCTCCCCGGGAATCAGGATGTCCCTCCCCTCACCGCCAGAATCAAGTCCCGTTTCCGCGAGAATATAAAATGAAGCTTAAGTAACTCATTATAATATTAACCTTTTCCCAGTGAAAGTCCCATCAACTTTTGTTTAACCGTTTCGCGTCTGCAAAATGGTAAATTTTGTAATTTACAATGTCTAAAAGGACTTGGGGGAAGTCTTTACCAAACAGTCAGACGGTAATGGCTACAAAAAAAAAACATAAGTAAGAACAGAACAATTATGGATGGATTTCGTGATATATGATATTGAAAGAAAAAGATAAAAAAAAAAAATAAAGAAGAAAGGGGTAACTATTCAGATGACGGCAAAGGTGATAGAAGTATGAAACAAGAAGACAATAGCAGGTGAATGATGATGAGGATTTATAATCCGATCGAAACATAACTGTAACTGATGTTAATGGCAGGGGCTGAGAGATTAGAAAGAGTTACTGCGGCCCTAAGAGCAACTAAAGGAATACGGTGGGTTTTAGTAAATATCTGACCCTTATTTGTAATGGTTTGTCATAAGAAAACTTTATTACAATGTTGTACCTAAGCTAATAATTCAAACTAACATAGGAATAACTTTTGGTACATTTTATAGCAACAATTTCTAAAACAAAAGCAGAATTAACTTTTTTTTTTTTTTAGGTTTCAATTATTGGTTATTTGTTAATTTCCCTCCCCAAATAAGTGCGAGTCGGACTCGCATACTTTCTTACAAACTTACCTATGAAAACAATTCAATTCCTGAATTGAGTTACGATGATTTTTCTGTAACGCATTTTTTTTTAATGACGTAATTACAATTTTACAGTTTTTAAATTTTTCCCTATACTACTGCTAAGAGACCTTGCTTTATGCCAAATTTCAGGATTCTAGGACAACGGAAAGTACCCTATGATTTTTTATTCCCTTGAGAGTGTCGAAATAATTATACGTTTTTTGCGACATAAACGGCCGTATCTTTATTTACGTTAATTCAGAAGTCTTATTTTTTCACAGCTTCAAGACACCGCAGATCTGAGTATATGGTTTTAATTTCAACTCGATAGCCCCACGCGTTCCTGAAATAAAGGGTCTTGACAGACAGACAAACAGACAAACGGGCAGACAGACAGACAGATGGACAACAAAGTGATCATACAAGGGTTCCGTTTTTTCATTTTAAGCTACGCAACCCTAAAAAGGGGATGGAAGATCTCAATCGATTTTTCAAAGGCCACTGAACACAAACCTAAAGATTTCCTCTCTAGGGCAGACATTTCATCATAAATTCATTCGAATTTTATAGGTCAGCCCAACGATAAGAGGTTTTCAATAGAATTTTATAACATCTATCGTTCGCCCCATAGACAAGATTTTGTCCAGAAAATTTTCTAACAAAACGCTTGAGCGCAGATACCGAAGAGTTCCTTGAAGAATTTATTGGCGATATTGAAGAAGGTAAAACGTAGCTTTTTAAAAAACGATGTGGACTCCCACATGAAGAGTTTCGTAATACAATATTAAAATCGAGCAAATTAATATTAAAAAACCTCCCACAAACAAAAAATAAATAAAAAAAAAAACTTTACCTCCTTATAATATAATATTAGTAAATAATATTCAACATTTCGGGTGTCTCCAGTGACGAAGATTTTTCCGAACCGCAAAAAAAAGTTTTTTCTTTGAGATGTTGACAAATGTTTTTAGATTTATTCCTTTATGGGACTTTCTCATAGCACAAATATAGGATATTTCATGCCAAATCAGTGTAATTGATTACTGATTATGTATTATAGTCAATAATCAATCACGCTAAAAGTAATTATTAAGCTACTTTTCGAAAATAAATAATTCACAACAAAACATTTTTTTTTCTCTTGACTCCTGGGACAGATTTCGGAGCGCTTTAGTTTACTGATTGGTATTGGCCTTAGGAACAATATGCTCTATGTATGCATTCTGGGCAGCACTTGGTCCAACTCTCATACAAAGATTGGCAATGTCCATTCAACTGCAACGGGAAGTACCCTATAGGTTTTGATTTCCTAGCGAGTGTCAAAATATACACCTAAACGAAGCATTAACCTCAATATCTTCAGATTGCATTGACTCAGAAATTTGATTTGTTCATTACTTTAAAGAGTAGCAGACCTTTATATTTCATATTAATTTCAGCTTCATACCTAAAAAGGGTCTCGACAGACGGGCAGATGGACAGATAAATAAATGGACAACAAATTGTTCCTAAGGGTTCCGTTTTTGCCAACTGAGGTACACTAAAGATTAACTGGAAAATGTAATGGAAAATTTTGGGTAGCATTTTCAATTCCCCAGGGAAAGTTAATTTTAGATCGTATAGTAATTTTAAGTGCAAATTTGATTAGCAACGCCTTAAAGACTTCGTTCTAAAAGGCACACTTTGATAACTCATTATTTATTAACAAAATACATTTGTATGAACCACCCAGTCCTTGATTGGTCCATTCAAAAAAGTAATTAGGCAAGAAACTGGTAACAAAGTCTGCCCAAAGTAAAACATGTTCTTACGAAATTAACTTGCAAAGTAGAAAACCGTTGTGACTTTCACATATAGATTCAACTACGGCAACATTATGTAACATGGTAGTACATTTTGTTCTAGAATACCTACGTACTCGTACATATCTTGATACTAATAATACAATGTTATGGCTCTCCAAAACTTTTAACTTCTGTAGGGTAATAAAATGGTTTCATCATAAAACTTGTTGAGTATAGGTTCATTCGTACGAAAGTTTTTGATATATTACTAACAAAAACAGCCTAATTAAAATTTGATCTAAGCACTATTAGTTTTGTCAGTATGAACTGTAAAAAAATTCATATAAACGTAACATAGAGGATATTACGACCGATTAAAATCATTACCTTTAGAAGTGGCAAAAAAAAACTAATTACAGAAAATGTGCTGAGTTTCCAAAACGTGTGGTTGGACTTATCGCGATGGACTGGTCGATGTAAGTATGCAGTTTATTAATCAGTTTGAAGATTCTCCAAGCTAACCATTCATAGCAAGATTAATGTATCAAAAAGAGCAACAAAGTCTTGATGTATAAATAAACTAAGCATTTAATTCATCACGCGCAAGACAATACAAAACTTAGTATTTCTAAAGATTATCTCTATTTTAAGTTCACCATTGTAGCTTCTCAAAATGGAAGGCTCAATGCCTAAAAAAACCTTATTGAAATAGACAAAAGATTTATTAATGTACCTAATATTTTAATGGGCTGTTGTTTGTGACCAGTGAGTTGGCGTGACGGAAATAATGAATTAATTTCGTGTTTTTTATGAAACTGATACTTTTACCGAATAAGAAATAAAAGTTTAGGCTTTGATATTAAATATTATTCATATGTAACTACCATTTTTTAGCTGCTGTGCTAGGGCGGAGCGGAAGGGCGTGACAGACATTTACTAACTAGAACTCACTCCTATATTCCTTCTTTGCCACCGTTCTGGGGCCCCGAGGTTCTCTTTCGCACAACCTATGGTCCCAGTAGGCTTCGACTCTGCTGGACATCTCTTTGAAGCGCGCATGGAGTACTACTCGCCATTGAGGACTTTTTTTTTTTTTTTTTTTTTAATGTGGGAAAATCATCCAATGACAAATCCCGCTCTTGGGTGGAGCGAGAGATAGTCTCAGACTTTTACTGACTAAAAACCCACTCCAGTTCCCTCTTTGCCTTCATCCCGGGGCCCCGGGCTTCGCTTTCACACTACCCGTGGCCCCAGTAGGCTTCGACCCTGCTGGGCCCCTACGATTTGCTGACATCACCCTGAGGCGCGCGTGGAACAATACGCGCCGTCGACGACTTGGGCTCGGTCCGGACAGTCACCGGACGGTCGGACGGCGAGCCACCCATTGCTCGCCGTCCGCAAGCCTGCGCCTACGGTGGCCGGAAATCGGGATCGGAAACCCGGCGACGGTTGGGGCGTGAGGACCGTTGCTGTTGCCTCACGCAATCGGCCGCCTCCTTTGCTAGCATTACTGCTTCGCAGAAGGAGGCGACCGCCTGCCACTCCTCCTCACTCCGGACCATGGCCTGTACCAATGCCCGGCGCGAGAGATCACTGCCGCCGATCGCCCCCACGAGGACACGGCGTTGCTCTGCCCAAGCGGGGCACACCTCCACCGTATGCTCCACCGTGTCCTCTGGGCGTTCCACACAGTGGCGACACCCGGGCGTGTCTTCCGCACGAATTCGGTGCAGGAACCTCCCGAACTTACCATGTCCGGTGAGGACCTGCGTCATGCGGTAGGTAAGGACGCCATGTGGTCTCTCCAGCCATTCCTCAAAGAGGGCACTCACCGCCATAATTGTGGCGTGCCCAGCACTGGGTTGCGATAGTCGCTGTCGCCATTCCACCATGATATCCCGCCGGAGTTCTTCCCGCCATGCCGCAACTTGGCGCGGCAGCGGAGTTTCGCCCCGGCGTTGCATCTCCACGCGCAGATCGTACATGCGTGCAAGGACTGTTGCTTCCAGATACCATGGTGGCTGGCCAGCAAGGAGGCTCGCCGCTTCGCAGGAAACCGTGCGATATCCCCGCACCATTCGGATGGCCATGACCCTCTGGCATGCGTTCAGCTTGGCCACCGGTTGTTTTCGCAGCGACGGCGCCCATACCGGCGCCCCATAAAGGGCCATGGACCTAACGATTCCTGCGTAGAGCCTCCGGCAGGAGGCGTCTGGACCCCCTAGGTTAGGCAGAAGCCGCTTAAGGGCAGCCCCAGTCCGATCCAGTTTGGGAGCCAGACGTCGGAAGTGCTCTTCGAAATTCCATCGGCTGTCGAGGACGAGTCCCAGGTACTTCATCGTCGACCCGACGCCGATGTGAACTCCTCCTACCGTTATTTGGGAACCCGGTGGTGGCGCATTCCGAGGGCCGTGAAAGCACATGGCCTCGGACTTGTGCAGTGCCACCTCGAGTCCCAACTGCTGGATCCTCTCCACGACTATCGCAACCCCGCGTGTCGCTAGTTCGACCGCCGCCTGGTACGACTCTCCCTGCGCCAGAACCAGCGTGTCGTCCGCGTAACAGACGACGCTAACGCCGTCAGGGAGGTCGCCGCGCAGCACGCAGTCGTACCCGATGTTCCACAAGGGCGGTCCTAGTACCGATCCCTGCGGAACACCGCACGACATCTCTCGCCGTTTCCACTCTCCCTGGTGACCGGAGTAGATGATGAATCTGTCCGTCAGGTAGGCCTCGATCACACGACAGAGGTAGTCGGGCACCCGGTGATACCTGAGTGCCCTCCTAATGCTACTCCAGGGCAGGGAATTGAAGGCGTTGGCGATATCCAAAGACACCGCCAAGACACACCTGCCCTGGGATACCGCATCCCCCGTCGTGAGGGCTCGCACGCGTATGATAGCGTCCACCGTGGAGCGTCCCCTGCGAAAGCCGAACTGGCCGTCCGCCAGATCCGGCCCCACACGTGCTAGGTGCGCGACGAGGCGGTCTGCAATAACTCTTTCAAAGAGCTTGCCCACCTCGTCGAGCAGCACGATGGGCCGGTACGCAGACGGTGAGTCCGCAGGGCGCCCCTGCTTCGCGATGAGGACCAGTTTCCCCGTCTTCCAACGAAGTGGGAACTGGCCCCTCTCCAAGCATGCGCTTAAGAGCCCCCTTAGTCGAGGCCCGAGTTCCTCCATGGCCATGACCCAGGCTTTTCCAGGCAAGCCGTCGGGTCCTGGGGCGGTATTCTTGGCATTCAGCCTTCGTACCGCCACACTCATCTCTACCTCGGTCACCTCTGGAACATTGTCGTCGCCGTCGCCGTCGTGGTCCACATCGGACACCGCAGGTGGCGGAGCCATGGGCGGGGGAGAGTGTTCTCCTCGCGCGGGGAACAGACCGCTCAACACACCCTCCACAAGCTGGGGCCGGAGACTCTGCGTCAGCGGGGGAGCCCAAGGGCGGAGCTTGTCTCGCACCAACTTGTAGGGGCGTCCCCATGGGTCTCCGTTTAGAGTCCCCAGCCACACGTTGCGGGCCTCCAATTTGGCTCGCTTTATCTCCGCTCGGAGGGCGCGCTTTGCCGCTCTGTATCCCTCGTACAGCTCCGCCTCTCTAGCCTCTGCATCCGGCGGGCGGATGCGGCGCCTGCGATGTCTGGCGTACCGGCGCCGCGCCGTATTGCACGCACTACGCAGTGCAGCAATCTCCGGCGACCACCAGTACACCTGGCGCCGAGCACGTTCTTGCCGGACTCGGGACATTGCCACGTCGCAGATTTGTGACATGGCCTCCCGGAGCCACTCTGCCTCGACGTCGATGTCGACAGGCCTGTCCGGTGCTTGCACCCAGGCCTGTACCATCGCGGCTTCCAGGAGAAGCTCCCGGTCCAGCTGCTTCAGCGCCCACCGTGGACCACACAGGGTCTGTTGGACCGGCGTGGTCGGGGTCTGGGTGGAGACGTCAAACCGGATGTAGCGGTGGTCTGAGAACTTCTCCACCCCCTCCATGACGCGCCAGTCGACGACACGCGGCGACAGAGCGGGGCTGGCAAACGAAATATCCACCACTGACTCGCCCCGCATCCGCACACACGTGGGGACAGAACCCCGGTTTAGGACGACCAGGCCTGTCTCCAGTGCCCAGTCCTCCACCATCCGACCCCGCTGGTTCGTGAACCGGGAACCCCAAGCCAAGTTCTTGGCATTGAAGTCCCCACAAACAACCACGGGGAGGGATCCAAACCCAGCGATGACGGCGTTCAACTCAATAAGGGAGTTGTGGAGTTCAGCGAGAGTTTTATTCGGGGAGAGGTACACCCCGACCACAGCCATCTCCCCGAACCGTGCTGCCACGCAACCCTGTCCTCTCTTGATACCCTCGAGGGACGGGGTACCGGCGGCGGCCGATGAAATTAAGGTCACCGAGCCGTTCAGGTCCTGCACCCAGTCAGCCCTGGGTAGGACATAGTACGGCTCGGAGACAATGGCGATGTTGATGGACCACTGCGCCATGCTCTGGAGCAACAGATCCTGAGCGGGGGCGCAGTGGTTGATGTTCGCCTGGAGGAGACGTAATGGAGCCATTATTGGCAGTCCATTATAGTCTCCTCCCGAGCCCCCTGTGAGGGCACAGCTGCGGTGGTTGCAGTGGCGGCGTCTGCGGAAGCGATAGCGGTGGTGGCTAACTTGGCGGCCGCAGCAGAGAGAACATCCGCTGGAATGGGCCTCGGGGCCTTGCCCTTGGCCTTGGTGGGGGGATCGCAGGACCTGCCCCCAGCCCGGTGATCGGCCGGCTTGCCTGCCGCCGCACATGCGTAGCAATGCGGCGCTGCACTGCAAGTGATGGCTTTGTGACCGGGCTGACCGCACTGAAAGCAGCGGTCACTGCGATCAACCTCTGCTGCGCAATAGGCCCCCACGTGGTGTCCCACGTGGCAGCGATAACACCGCAGAGGTCTGGGCTCCAGCAGTTTTACCCGCGCGGAGACCCAGCCCACCAAAAGCCGTCGGCCCTCCTTGGTGATGTTCTTGGCCGCTGACACGGGGCAACTCACCGTCACTGCCCCCATGCCCGTGCTATCAGCACGGATGGGGCCTGCCCGGACCTGGTCGGTAAAGCACCCTCCCGTCTTGACGACGGCGGCCACAACCTCATCCACCGTCACAGAGTCGTCCAGGCCCATAATGCGCATGTCAACGCACTTTGTGGGCCTGGACACTCGGGTCTCCTCCGCGTCTAAGGACGCCCTGATTTTGTCGGCCAGGGCGTCTGCGGTGGGGCCACTGTTCGCCCCGGGGACCTCCAACATAAGGGCCCCGGTCGCGGTATGCCGCATCCGGAAGCCCCCGGCGATACCGAGCTCGGTGAGATCCACCGCCTGCCTCGCTTTAGAGATGACCTTGCCGTAGGTCACGCCCTTCTTTTCCGCAGCCGGCTGTAGCGTGATAACTACAGCTGCGGATGCCGGGGCGCGAAGCCTAGCCGCAAGGGCCCTCTTATGACGCTGCCGCTGCCTTTTTCGCTTCTTGGCCGCCCTTGCCACCTTGCCCGCCCTTTTCTTCTCTCCGACGACTTGCCACTCGGCGTCGGCCGGAGATCCTGAAGGTTGGGGTAGCGGGGGTGGACGGCGCGCTGCCGCGGCAGAAGATTTTGCCCCCTTAGCAGCCCCCTTGCCTTTTCTAGGAGGGGCAGGCTTCTCCTGCTGCTGCTGCTTAGCCGCCGGGGCTGGCCTCGTGGGCTCTGACACCATTGTGGGCCCGCGATTGGTTTGCCCCGACGGGCCCGGCTTAGGCGCAGCTGCTGTGACTACGGCGGCGGCGGCGGCGGCATACGATGCTACCTTCTGTTGGCCGGAGGCCGCGAGTGGTGGGCGCAGCACGATGCCCTCCAGAACGGAAAACTGCTGCTGCACCCGTTGCTGAAACTGCTGCTGCTGCTGCTGCTGTTGCTGCCGGAAGGCAGCCAGCTCTTGCCGCAGCAGGTTCAGCATCTCACTCTCCGGCTGGGGCTGGGGCTGGGACTTGCATTGCCCTTGCTTACGCCCCCCTTTTGGCGCCACCTCGGGATCAGCCCCTCGAAGATCGGCCAGGTCCGCCTCGAGCCCCTCAATCTTCTTGTTGAGGGACTTTTTGAGGGTGTCTATGACGGTCTCAAGGGCCTTCGCGATTGAGATCGTGGCTTGGGTTTTGGCCCTCCCCTTGGAGGACTTCTCCCTTTTCTGTGCGACGCTTGTTAAAGCGTCAGCCACGACCTCTGTGAAGTTGGCCACTGCCTCCTTCATGCTGTCTGACTCGCTGCCAGAAGGCTCTGGCTCCAAAGGGCTAGCCCTACCGGTGATCGCCCTGGGATGACGCCCTTCCTTAGCGAGTTCTAGAGATTGGCGGGCCGCCTCCTGGGCAGTGAACCCCCTCCCCTTCCCCGACTTGCGGCCCGCCCCCCGCCTAGCGGTAGATATTTTGCGGGCTGAAACTTCGTCGGAAGACGACCTCTCGCCTTCTCCTGACATGAGGCGCTTTCGGAGGAACTGATCCCTCCTGGACGAGGTTTTTTCAACCCCCATTCTCTCCGAAGTGAGCGAAGATGCGGTATCGGAATCTGACACCGCATATCCACTCACCTCCTTAAGGCCGGAGCTCCTGCCGACCTGTTCTGTACTTGCCGGCGCTACGGACGTGCTAGGAACGGGTCCCAGGGACTCCACGTCGCCGGCAGGTGAGCCACCCTGGCTCAATGCGTCCAACAAGGACGGTACAGGGTCCGAAGACCCGAGGCGGTAGTTGCCCCCCCCAGAATACGAGGGGCAGCCCGAGCTCTGCTCGGGGAGGGATTCTCCTGCATGCAGGTACCCTCCTGGGGTAGTTATCTTTTTACTACTCGCGCTCATATTGGTGCTGGCCACAGCTTTGCCTTTTTGTCAATGGGGTGGGGTCCCCAATAAACACGTTCGCCATCATGGTCATGTCTGATATGCAGACACATACCAGAGGCGAACCCACTTTCCAAAACCACTATCCAAAAGCACCAACAGCTGTTAGTGCCGATGCTTCTGGACAGCGCACCCTCCGTGGCGGTCCGTCTGGACTCCGCCTTGTGTGTGTTCCTCTTGGTCTGGTCCCTCACTTGAGGCCTTCCGGCATGAGTAGCTCTACCGGCATAGCCCTCAAGATCACAGAGACACGCAAGCCCCACCACGACGACAACGTGGGAACACAGTTGGTGGGGATTGAGGACTCGAGCTTGCTTGCGAAGCGGCCGCCTGCTTTTCCTCCTCACTCCACCATGGCCTTACAATGGTCCGACGCAGGAGGTTGTTGCTGCCGAACCAAAACCCACCTGTTTTCCTCCAATTGACTTTTGAATTCTAGGGCCGCAGTAACTCTTTCGTACAATCTTGCACCCTAATCAGTACTGTACAATTTATTTCTAGTCACTAAAATCTGTCCATCTTCATTTCCGATCAGTTTTAAACTTAAAAATAAACTATTTACATGTACATTAAAAATATCATTTTTCATAAACTCGTTTCTGAAATTTTTCATCCATGAGACATAAGGTCATGAACTCTCATCCATTAAACTGCCAAAAGCCAGGTGTGAAGATTGTTAATGAAGTTTTCGCGTTTC
The DNA here is from genome assembly GCA_961205895.1 of Mythimna pallens. NCBI lineage: Eukaryota > Metazoa > Arthropoda > Insecta > Lepidoptera > Noctuidae > Mythimna > Mythimna pallens. The sequence continues at coordinate 20,718,598 of OY540828.1, read as the reverse complement.
GCTTTCCTTTACGTTAATCAATCAAGAAACGATCTGAAACTTGAGATCACACTTTGATGCTTTTAATGACTTTTTCGACGGTACGGTTGGCTTCGAAAATTGAGTCTATACTTAATGTTGCCGATCATTTACTAAAGAGAGATATCATTGGAGTGACTTAGTGCTCATTGACGAGGTGGAGTGCTTGCGTTGCGATCCCTAGCCCATTTTATTTTTTTTTATTTTTTTTACTATTGCCGCTTTATGGCGGAGAGGGCATGTCAGACTTTCACATACTAAAACCACACCTATATTTCTTCTTTGCTTCGCATTCCAGGACCCGGGGTTTCTTTATTTTTGTGTTGACAAATCATCAAATAACTACTCCCACTCTTTTACTGAGTAAAGGCCTGTGTTCCTTCAGTTTTTTCCTTCTTTGATTTCTAGGGTCGAAATGAAGCAGTCCTAGCAGACCTCGTCAATTATGTTGACAGCTTCTTGAGGCACGCTTGTTTTGAGGGTTACGAACTATGTTCTGAACCAGAGCCGAATGCAAGAGCTTGCCGCTGCCTCTCACCTCCACTAGAACATGGTGATACTCCGCCATAGCGGGGCAGAGCCGTCGAATGGAGAATAGAATTGATTGAGGAAAAGATAGTCGGCAACATAGTTTGTATAGCTCTGGCAGCCAATCAACGTCCAGGCTCCTGATTGGTTCAGCTGCTGTTACTGAGAGTCGCCAAAAAAATTATAGATGTTGCGTCATCTATGGCGCCACATAAGAACTAAAAAATACGAACACTACGCGCTGTCGACGACTTGGGCTCGGTCCAGACATGTATTGAGATATGATTTTAAAACACCTATCTGTGTGCATCCCTCATCGCATAATCGATTTATAGGCAGATACGGTTTTTATTTTTTCTTGCTTTTAGGTATTCAAATTTTATTAAGAAGTGTTGTTTTAATTTTTGTATTTTATGTTTGAAAGTGTAACAGTTAGGCAAGCATTTTCTACACTGTAGATATATTTTAATCCAAGTAAATAAATCATTCGAGATGGAAACCTATACAATAGCCTATTTTGATTGCAAACATTAAGTGGGTCGGTAATGGGATCCATTGTTGTAACGCACTTGTATGTGTGTGTACAATTTACACTAATATTATAAAGGCGATAGTTGTGAGTGTGTGTCTTGAATTAGTTGCTTCTTTGAATTTGGATGACATTTGGCACACGGGTAGATTATTTCCTGGCATAACACATAGAATACTTTTTACCCCAAAAGACTTTTTCCTTGGGTCAATTTTCTACTTTCACACGGGCGAAGCCGCTGACAGCAGCTAGTTCTATAAATTGCCCTTTGTTTTGGTTGTAAAATCATTCAATGACATCCCCCGCTCTTGGGCGGAGCGTGGAGCGTGTCAGACTTTTACTGACTAAAAACCCATGCTGATGTATCTAAGACGTCAATCGATTTCGCAACTTGTTGTTTTAGCAATATTTGTAAGAATGATCATTCTATCATCCCACTTCGAGTTAGGATCATCATTCATAGGCTTAAATTGTAATATTAATTTTTTTTTTATTTTTCGGTGGGCAAATCATCTTATGACATCCCCCGCTCTTGGGCGAGGCGGGAGATAGTGTCAGACTTTTACTGACTAAAAACCCACTCCTGTTCCTTCGTTGCCTTTCGTACCAGGGCCGAGTCTTCCTTTCAGAATCAGACCCTTGGCCCCAGTAGGCTGCGACCCTGCTAGGCCCCTACAGTTGCTGACATCTCCTTGAGGCGCGCGTGGAAGCAATATTAATTTAGTAATTAAATTTATTTATAATCATTTCGTTTTTGTTTTATCCTCTGATTGCAGCAATCGTAATTAACGCTTCTCTGTTACAATCAAAGCAATCTCAATCGAGGTAACCATACAGGGCCGATGCCTGCAAGAACTATGGGGTTGGTGCTGAAAAGGATATAGATACCTACTCATGGCACTGGAACGCAAAAGGCAAATGAAGGAAAATAGGTGTGATTTTAGTCAGTAAGTCTGACACGCCATCGCGCTCCACCCAAGAGTGGCAGATTTCCTATCTCAAAAAATAAACAATTACTAGAACGTTTTTAAATGTATCGAGTCCACCTTTCCGGATAATTACGCTGAATTAGTTATTACAATAAACAGAAATTTATTTCACCAAGATCGCGCCTATATTCTAAATTCTTATTGTCCAGTTGTGCAAACTCTTGAATTACAAAACTACACCCATTTTACTCACATATCTACCAGGAATCAATTTATGATATAAAAAATATAGTATAGAAATTTCACTTAAAAAAAATCCGCAGAAAAAGGTATAACCTTCTTGTCACCAAATGGCGTTTATTTGGTTTTAGTACAAATTGATGTTTACGATAACGAGATCGAGAGAAACCTCAAACTAAAGCCTTACCACCCACTCCACTTCCACTCCACCACCACCACTTTCACTTTGAACCTTACTTATTTGTGTAAATACAATTGGAAGCAAGCGGAAATCTCCACTAACATACAAAGACAACAAATTAACTTCAAGTATTTGCGAAAACTAATAAATAGCATCAGTATTTGCTTTGAAATGCTGAATCAACTCAAAAGTTTCGGATTGTGTTGCCTCTACGTAATTACACATCTCTCCAAATTCAATGTTTTCCACAACATTTTGTTGAATCATTGTTTGTACAAAACAAAGAAACGTGTAAATAAGGCTTAAACAATCCCTTTTATTACTTGCTTTGGTTATGGGTTTACTCCAAGTTTGGTGTGAATACGACTAAGTTATAGTGTAATTCCATCGTGGTAACATTTGAAGAATTGTTAGCAGTAGACAACTTTAATATTTAGGCACAAAAATGCAAAGATTTATTGCTACATAAACTTTTTAACAGAATTTCGTAGCACTTATCTACGTAGCGCTACGCCGTAGCGTGTTGCCCTTTAGCTCATAACTGTACTAAACCACCCTAGCTACGCGTAGACAAAAAGTAATGCATGAAAACCACCCAACCAGTTTATTAATAAATCATCATCAGTATAATTTAAGCCGAAAAACGTCAATTTTTGGACATACGCCTCCCGCAAGTGTTGCCGGTCCTGTGCGTCTCGCATCAATCGAATTCCCGCAACTCTCACCAGGTCATCGGTCCACCTTGTGGGAGGCCTTGCAACGCTGCGTCTTCCGGTACGTGGTCGCCCGTTCCAGAACCTTTCGTCCCCATCGACCATCTGTTGTGCGAGCAATCTGTCCTGCCCGCTGTCACTTAAGTTTGGCGATTCTTCGGGTTCAAAATCAAAAAATATACCCCTATTTTTAATTAGTACAAAAAAAATGGGGCTCTATCCGTACCCGTTAATGATCATATTTTTGTAGTCTAAAGTAAAAAAAAAAACGAAATCCCAAAATTCTCGACGAAAATTTGTCATAATTGGTAAATTCATAATATAATCAATCTTTCATAACAATTGCTATTAGAAAATACTTCGCGCAGTGTTTTTCTATTTTGATCGTCATTTATTTATTCATAATCAACATACTCATATATTTCCATAAATTGAGAGATATTTTGGGATATAAACAAACGATAATAACTTTGCTGATTATGAATATTATTTATTGAGCCTTCACTATTAATGATAAAATGATATTTATTTTGCAAATAGGTTTTTAAAAACACTTTTTAACACACAAAATTAGATGAAGCCGGTGTTTCCTAGCTGACTACCCTGAGAAGAAACACCGAAACAAACTCAGAGGTCAAAGTCTCTTTTAAAGTCCATACTGCTAACATGTAATGGTCAAATCATATGAGAACCGCGCAGATTGGAGTCTGAGATGGTCTTTTGGAGAAAAAACCACACAGTTCTGAGCGGACCTGTACAGTCAGTGCAAGCATTTGTCAGTATTCGTGTAGTTCAACTCAGAACTAATAAGGAGCTCAACGACTTGACGAATACCAAAGAAAGGACATTTGGGTAGGCCGCAAAAAGTACTCAAAACTGCCAGACATTATGTTAAAATTAAAGAAAAAAAAGAAGAGTAATCCACATGTTAAAATTAATACTCCACCACCACCACTACCACTTACCACTTAAAATAACAAAAAAACCTGTAAGTATTTCTAATAATTAAAAATTTGTGGTATAAACCAAAATAGAACACTAACTGTGATAATATTATGAAATTTGGTATAAAAGTAAACAAGATATTTTTTTTTTAAATAATCATACCTTTTTTTAGTTAGAAAAATCATTCAATAACATCCCCCGCTCTTGGGCGGAGCGCGAGTGCGTGTCAGATTTTACTGACCAAAAACCCACTCCTTTTTCTTCTTTGCTTTCGTCCCAAGGCCCCGTGTTTCACTTTCACACTACCCGTGGCCCCAGTAGGCCTGCTGAGCCCCTACGGTTTGCTGACATCTTGAGGCGCGCGTGGAACAATACGCGCCGTAGACGACTTGGGCTCAGTCTGGACGGTTACCGGACGGTCAGACGGCGAACTAAATAATCATACCTTTAGAATCAGATATTTTGTAATTTCATGCAAGTAGATTTTTTGAATTTATTAATTACGCATGAAAATATCTTTAAAATTACAGCGAAAATGAATTGTTTTGATAGCATTCGAATTTGAGATTAAAACTTTAAATTGTTTCAATCACTAAACTCATAAAAGAGAATTATTGAAGATAAATTATTATTTATAATCTTTGAAAACAACCTCTGTGTGTTTTTGCAGCTTAGGGCTAACTAGAGTTCGCAAACTCAAACCCGGTTTCGGAACAATAATTATTATTTTTGTTCAATATACACCCCTCATTTTTAATTAGTACAAAAAAAATAGTGCTCTGTCCGTACCCGTTACTGAGTATATTTGTGTAGGCATGAGTAAAAAAAAAAACAAAATTGACCACGAAAATTTGTCATAATTGGAACAATCAATCATCGTATGGTTTGCTGTAAGAAAACCCAGTTGTGGGTTAAGCTCGCCTATGTACATCAACTGATTTACGGTCCTAATTTTATGGTCTGTTTGAAATTGTGTGTACATTAAAGAATAAACAATCATTCATAACAATTGCTACTAGAAAATACTACGCGCACTGTGTTAGTATTTGTACTAATTAAAAATTAGTGGTGTAATTGCATAAAAACAAGATAAAAACGTTATCTTAGAAATATGATCTTGCACGTTTCGCCATTTACTGGCTTATAGATATTCGAACAATTGTTGATAAAGCGCCTATTACACCACTCGATATTCAGACAGTCTTAGTCTATGTAGCGTTACACAGGAAATAGAGTAACTTACGTCAATGTCGTGTAAAAGAATGAAATAGTATGTTGAGATACATAGACTAAGACTATGAATATCGAGTAGTGTGATAAGCCCTTAACAAGGACGAATTCTAATTGTGTGACTAATGTGATGTATAAAACAATTATTATTACAAAGAATGGCGTATTTAGCTATACGAGTATATTACGGTATCCGTTTCAAAAGAAAGATACTTTAAAATAAATTTTATGAACACACCGAGGTATTGGCTGCCATTTAATTATAAGCTAAATTGAGTAAATTTTTGCCAAACGAAGTTAAACAACGCGACGAATATTGCCCTTTTAGTTAACGAAGTTTTTTAAAATATACCATTCGTGTTTTGTTCAGATAATATTATTTTTTGTTATTTTAGAGAGGTATTTTAATTACTAAACAGATGAAAATAGAACATTAAATCGAAATAAATCATCAGACTTTGACACCAAAAAAGCTATCGGAAATGTGGCGTTACGTTAGGTTTTTTTAAGATTGAGAATCATTCAATGAAAGCGGGATGGCGTGTCAGACTTTTACTGACTAAAACCACAACTTCGGTTCCCGTTGCGTTCCATGACCATGAGTTTTCTTTTCTTTTCATTTCATTCTTTTCAAAATCTCCGTGGCCCTAGTGGGCATAGGCCCTGCTAGCCCCCTACGGTTTGCTGACATCTCTTTGAGGAGCGCATGGAATACTACGCGCTGTGAACGACTTTGGCTCGGTACGATCGATTACCGGATGGCCGGACGGCGAGCTACCCATTGCTCGTCATCCGCAAACCCACGTCCGTCGTGGCTGGTAGCCAGGTTCGTGGCGTGAGGATGTTCGTTCCTTCATGTGTGCTGCCATCTCCTTTACCAGCATTACTGCTTCACAGAAGGAGGCGACCACTTGCCATTCCTCTTCACTCCGGACCATGACCTGACGCGAGAGGTCAATGCCACCGATCGTCTCCACAAGGACGCAGCAGTGCTCAGCCCACGCGGGGACACCGCCAACATATGCTCCACTGTGTCCTCCGGGCGGTTCACAAAATGGTGATACACAGGCATTTCTTCCGCCGGAATCCGATGCAGGAACCTCCCGAACTTACCAGGTTCGGTAAGGTCTTGCGTCATCCGGTAGGTGAGTACGCTGTGACACCTCTCCAGCCGCTTCTCAAAGAGGGTACTTACAGCCTTGATTATGGCGTGCCCAATCTACGTTACGTGAATACAAAAGAGATAGCGACATATTTTCACGTCACCCCTCTTCCTCATTCTATTATTTAAAATTATAATTGCTACTTTATTTAATAACTAAGCCTATAAGATTTATTTTGCCTTATCTAAATCGGTGCTAAGTTTTCCATTCAGTTTAAGTTGGTACCTACTTACAGAAGGCGTTATACGATAACACAGTGTAACATTTCTTGAGATAATTCAGTAGTATATATTTAATGTATTTGATTCAATAAAACTCGGATTACTTGACTTTGACTTTGACATTAGAACTTAGCTTCTTTTTATCTAGTACATGTATTATTATGTCAGTTTGACGCTAACCTCATTATTTTACGGGGTTTTTTCTACTAGAGACATGCGATTAATGTGATTTTCGATATGGTGGAATAGGGCTGTGCTTTCGATATGGTGAGCAGTGGTGGACGAGTGGTAACGACCCCGACTTTCAAGTTGTAGGTCGCGGGTTCAAACCCAGCCAGCAGCGTTACTTTATGTGATTTATTTCATCACCACTGCTCTCAAAACAGTGAAGGAAAACATCGTGAGGAAACCGGCATGTCATAGACCAAAAAAAAAATTGAAGACGTGTGACATTCACCAATCCGCACTGGACCCGCATGGTGGATTACGGCCTATTCCCTCTCCTAGAGAGAGGAGGCCTGAGTCCCAGCAGTGGGAACATTAAAATGCTAATTATGCTATTATGGAATAGGGCTAAGGTGAGACAGTGTCTTACGTGTTATGCTTAGAGACAGATTATTCATATTCTTTATTGTACACAATACTTTAGTTTTTTTTTATCGGTACAGCTAATATACAGACAAAGCTTAACCTACAATTTGGATTTCTTACAGCTAAACTTAATGCGGTAGAAAGAGAAATGGATAATCATAATTGCGCAACCAAACTTAAACTTATATACATATTAAATCCTGCACCGAATTCGTGTGGAAGAAACGCCCGGGTGTCACCATTGTGTGGACCGCCCGGAGTACACAGTGGAGCATACGGTAGAGGTGTGCCCCGTATGGGTAGAGCACCGCCGTGTCCCCGTAGGCCTTTTATATATTTAAATTAATAAAAGTTAAAAAAAGAAGATAAAGGATTTCAAATTTTCTTTAATAAAACAAAACTTTTATAAAATAAGTAAAAACCTATACATACAACGTTCTGTGACTTTCAAACATCGAAATCCCAAATGTCGCGTTGTGTCAGTTAAAAAACTCAAGTCACGCAAAGACAGTGTTCCGTTGTGGCCCATTTAAACAAACAAACTTAAAAGAAGGCTTTATGTTTATTCCTATACCTAAATATAGTTAGTAACCAAAAAAATGGTTTACCTGCTATAAAATGGGCCCATATAATATAATAAATAATAGTTAACTAAGGGTGTTTTAATATCGTGCGGATTTCATCACGCATACGGATGTGTTCCGCATGCAGAAAATTTCAAAATTCAAAAAAACGCGGCCCGCGTGCGTATTCCACGCATTACAATAAATACTTGTATGAAATGGACATTTGCGGGGGATAAAATTCTATTGGTAAAAGAATTTTTTAAATGGGTTTAGTAGTTTTTGAATTTATTCATCAACACACATAATAAACAAATGGAAAAAGTACAAAAACCCTAAAATATAAACTTTTCTTCATTAAAATATTAGTATAGAACCGGTAACACCAGTCAGCCCGGAGTCGCAACAGATCACGATGCAGATGGTGGCATAAACTATTTCACGAGAACTGGCAGGAGAATTGAAAACCAGAAAGGCATAGACTTGTGAAAGATAGAAGGAGTAGAGGGAGGCCTTTGCCCAAGAGTGGGACATAACAGACTAACAAAAAAAAGTAACATCGCGTATAGAGGAAAGCGGTTGTAAAAAACCGGGCAAGTGCGAGTCGAACTCGCACACTGAGGGTTCCGTACGAACTTACCTATAATAATAAAAATAATTCAGATTTCTCCATATAAATTGTTAGTAAGACGAAAATAAGCTAATGTCAGTAAAAAATAAATGAAAAAAACAAAATAGAACAAAACAAAGTAAAACACAGATTTTAGGAGAATCCGACACCAGAACGCACACAACATGCTATTTCACTGCGTTCAGTCGTATCCAGCGCTCAAGCATCGGAGAATCGCACCGGTCCGTCAATACGCTCAAGATGCTGTTAGAACTAGCTCGCATGTGAGTTAGAATAGAGGTGTAACATTTACACATGATTGTCGCAAAACTGTCAATGTTTGCCTCGGCAAACTTGCAAGACGCATTGCAATACCGAGGCAGTTCCATCAGAATCCTGAACCTATTGTTATACTGGACCCGCAGGTCACTGTATATCTATGAAAACAGTTCAATTCCCAAATTGTGTTACGAAGATTTTTGACATAACTACAAATTTAGTTTTTAGAAAAAAAAAATTATACTTGTGCTATGAGGCCCTGCTACATGCCATATTTTGGCATTCTAGGTCAACGAAAAGTACCCTATGAATTTTGATTCCCTTGAGAGTTTTGAAATACACGTTTTTTGCGACATAAACGGCCGTTTATTTTTTTTCGTCAACTCAGAAGTTTGATGTTTTCACAGCTTCAAGGGACCGCGGACCTGAGTGTCATCATCATCTTCCTGCCCTTGTCCCGTGTTATTTGGGGTCGGCGCAACATGAGTGTTGCGGACCTGAGTGTATGGTTTTAATTTCAACTCGGTACCTCCACGTGTTATCGAGATAAAATGTTTTGACAGAAAGATTATGGCTACCATAGAAAACGGTGTTTTGACGAGAGAGACAGGATTATTTAAAAAAGATAATATTAAAAAATAATATATATTATTGAGGGCGGCCATGCGATGACAAATTACTTACAAATCCTACTGCGACACTGAAGCCTGGGGGCCTTTTAAAAGTGGCGCCCCTAAAACAAAAAAGCTAACATTTTATAAGATGGGCGTCCATTACTCATAAATTAACTGAGTTTACGTTGCCATGATACTTTTTCTTGTAAATCCATTATATCTATACCCTATTCAGTGAGGCGCGAGATAAAAGGTAAACAGACCATTTATAATACTAATAAATTATAGAACACAGATACTGCAAACATTCTACATAAAAAGGTGACGTTTTGTCATTGGGCGGGTTATAATTCGTCATCTTTTTCACTGTCAATCAACTTGTTGATACGAGATATTTTTGTTGAATTTTTGTTATTCGCCGAAGAAAAACCGTGCAAAGAAAGCGCCAACGCATTTAACAGAAAAGGAGACTGTTATTAATGTATTCAAATACATCGAAGAAACTTAGTCGAAGGTACCTACATTGGTTTTCTTTGATTACATTTTGTCTCTAGCCCAGGTGAATAGGGTATAGATATAATTCCGTCACGGCGTCCTTCAGATTTTTCAAACCAATAATTTTGCTTGCACAATTGACTTAAATAAAAATTTGTACTTAAAAGTTTTATATTTTGCAAAAGGGATGTCTGTATCGAAAAACAGTCTCCATTCCTTAAAAAAAAGAGAGAACTAACTAACTAAACTTTAACTTAAGAATGAGACGAAAAAAATGAAAATCTTAAATTATTTAGTGATTCCTTTAAATATTATTTGGAAGATTTTTTCCTAGGTAATAACAAATCTTCTGCAATTCTATGTCTGAACCTAAGTAAATTCAATACTGTTTCTTTTATTTCAGGCTAATATGTGCATATAGTGTTAGTAAATACATAAAAATAAACTTGAGAATAAATGTTAAAATTTTTATACATTAAAATGTACGTGTGAAATAGAAAGTCCCCTATGGAGGCAATAGATACCTATTGCCTCCATATGGGACTTTCTATTTTACCAGAAATTACCTAATAATTAAAACGAAATTTAATATCAAAGACGTTAAATTTCGAATAATATACTTGAAATTTTAACGTTTTTTATTTAATTGTAGGCTAAGAACAATAAGCACTTAATAATGAAAAGTTTTTAAGTTTCGACTAGAAACTATTTTTCAAAACTATTTCATAATAGCTGGAACTTTTAAAATGCCTTTCTTTCATGGCTATTATATATACGTAGCTTAAATAGAAACAAAAGAATTGAAGAATTTTAATTGAAGAAAAGATCTACTTTAAGTTCATTTAAAATACTTTCAAAAAGTGGAGTCGTTCAAAATTAAATGTTTGTTACCTTTCAAGTTATTTTAAATTATTTAATAGCGTTATCTCTGAGCCGCACCTACGGTGACTACCCTTTGAGTTCTAAACTCTTTAAAGTATATATTACATAAGTAAATGTGTATGTATCTAAGCACTTACTCTGCCCAATGTTTATAAATACATTGAACCCTTTCAAAACTTAGACCGAAGGCTTTTTATTTTTAATATGTTTCTTTTTACTATTTTATTTCATATAATAGTTCTAATGTACAGCGATACAGCGATTCAGTGAAAGATCTAGGTATTTTTATTGACAAAGACTTTTCGTGGGGTCCTCAATTGCAGGAAGTTAGCCGCAAGTTGTTTGCGTCTGCGGGGTCTTTGCGAAGGCTGCGCAATTTTCTTCCAACTGCCACCAAAACTGCGCTTGCCCAATCCCTCCTTCTCCCAATCCTTGATTATGCCGATGTCAGTTATTTAGACCTAACTGAAGTGCAGCTAGATAAGCTTGAGCGACTCCAAAACTTTTGTATTAGGTTCATATTTGGTTTACGCAAATATGATCATGTTTCTGAATTCCGTATTAAGCTCAAGTGGCTGCCGATCCGCCTTCGCCGGAATACCCATATCTTATCGTTGCTTTACAGTGTCCTGTTCATTCCTACAACCCCCTCTTACCTCAAAGAACGTTTTACGTTCCTTCATGACACACATTCTAGACACTTAAGATCATCGGAAAATTTGAAACTTTTAATACCCTCACATTCCACCAAGTTTAGTGACAAATCGTTCACGGTCCAAGCAGTGCGACTGTGGAACGCGTTGCCGATGCCAATTAGGCAAGCCCAGTCACTAGTTTCTTTTAAAAATTTAGTTAAAGATCATTTTCTTTCACAATAATTAATTCTGCTACTATCCAATTTCAGTTCTTTCCCTTCTTTTCTTTCTAGTCCTTTCACCTTTTTGTATTTTTTCTCTATTTCTCTCTTTGAAATTGTGTAACATATAATGTGTATGTATATATATATATATAATATTCATGAGTTTGTTTTTTTTTTTTTTTTGTCTTTTATTTATAATAGCTATATAATATAATTTTATATCTATGTATAGTATTATATATATTTTTAATTTAATTAAATTTATTTTGCAGTACACCGCAGTCTACCCCCTTTTTTATGACAAGTTCTTACAGTCCATCCTAAGGTTGTCTGGTAGAAATCGCTGTTAGCGATAAGACCGCCATTGTACCCATACATTAAGTTAGTTTGTAAGTTTTTGTTACTATTTTGGTGTACAATAAAGTTATATTCTATTCTATTCTATTCTATTCTAATGTACTGTATACAATTTGAAATATATTACTTTTAAAATAACGCCTAGCTATCACTTTGTTGATAAATCCGGTTCAGGAATAAGAATAATGTTGACTAATACGCATGAAATCCGCCGATTATACCACTAGTGTACATAAAGTATCAATAAAACACAAGTGATGCGTTTACCTATTGTAAATTCTTTCAACTTTAACACTTTTTATCATGTTTTTTACTACAGGTGCGGTTCTTATAGTTCATGCCGGTAATAGTGAAGAAAAATACTAAGCTAATCCGGTATCTGGAGTTAAATTACCGACGCCGACTTAAAATAAATCTATGTGAAATGATGTAAAAACTTATTCGATTTATCAGAAAATAAAAAATATTTAGCCTAGGCGTTAAAAAAATATAGCTTGACTAAAAACCCAGCTGCCTATCATCATAATTTGTAAACATTTGTTTCGCGATAACTTTCGTATCAGAAACAGAAATATTTATCACAACAAGAGTGATTCTCGTACTTTTAACAGTAAAAATGAATAAAAAAAACACTAAGCAAACCCGGAAACCGGAATAAAAATACTAAGCTTACCCGGAATCAAAAACAAAAATACTAAGCTAACCCGGAATCAGGAATAAAAATACTAAGCTAACCCGGTATAAAGAATAAAATTAGTTACGCGTCACAAATGAAACGCAAGTGAAAGGATGCCTTTGTTTATAGAAAATTTATTCGGATGATAATCCGTATTAGAAAGATATGGGGAGACTAGCTAAGTCGTGAGAAAACCGGTTGAGTAAAAACCCAGCCACCTATCATATTTCTCACATTCATTTCGCAATAATTTTCGTACTGGAAACAGGAATATTTTTTACCATAACAAGAGCGATGCTTACAGTTAGTGCCAATAAACGTGAAAAAAATACTAATACTAAACCTGTTATTAGGAATAAAAATACTAAGCTACCGGGTTAACTTAGTATTTTTATTCCCAGTAACAGGTTAGTTTAGTATTTGTTTTTAATACAAGTGAAATGATGCATTTTCCTATTGTAAATTCTTACGACTCTCACATTTTTTCATATTTTCTAGAGCGGTTCTAATAGTTTATGCTATTAATAGTGAAAATAAATACTAAGCTAACCAGGAATAAAATTACAAACGCATCACAAATTAAACGCAAGTTAAAAGACGCATTAATTTGTCTTTTGAAAATTCATTCGACTTATCACATCATTAGAAAGTTGTGGGGGAGACTTTTTGCGTAGCAGTGAGATAACATACGTTGAGTAAAGAAACCGGGCTGCCGACAATCATAATTTGCCCCACTCTTTTCACGATTATTTTTGTACCGGAAACAGGGCTACGACAAAAGCAATTCTTATAGTCTGTGCCGGCGTAAAAAGTGAGGCTAAACACCAAAGTAAAATAAATTAATTTAGCTTTAACTTTCGTCTTTAAAGCCATTACGCAACCACTCTTGAAGACGCATCGCCTGCACTTACATATAAATTTTTCTTCTTTGAAACTAGCCTTTGTGAGGACATGGACAGTGTATTATCCATTAAAAAATACTACAGGAAAGAAATGGTGATTATGGTAACATTTTTTTTTTTAATTTTTATAAATTATGGTTTATCATTTCTCATTACAATTGCTATTGAAAGAGTTATGTGTTTGACAAATACCTATATGTGGAAACTGAAAAGTATAGTTCAATCTATGAAAATTATTTTGAAAGGTAGGTACTCCATTTAAGTTGATGCAAATTTATCCAATCGTAATTAATCGGCAAGTTGACTAATATCTCGTAAAAAATAAAGAAAATTAAAAAAAATACTTAAAGTTTATGCGATTAATCTTAATAAAAAAAATTTTTTTTTTTTGGTATTATGACTAGAGTAGTGTTTTTATTTTATTTAAATTAATATCATGTTTATTAATTGCAGTTTGGACTTAATAAATAATACTTTTTGGATCTGGTTTATGAACCAAAATTAAATTTATTCGCTGTTAAATTAATTATTGTTTAAAACAGTTTATTTCGAAAATACCATTGCATAAACAAGAGAATTCTTTTTTTGACAACCCTTTTCAGATTGACGGGGCGTGGACCTGTAAAAATTCACACTTCATTAAAGTTGTACTTACTTCAAATCCGAAAATTCCAAACTTTATTTTCAAACAAAAGTTCGAGTTAAGTTCAATTAAATCAAAAATATTTTCAGTTATTCTTATTTCACTAAAGCACAAACCGTTTATAAATATTTTCCAAATGCACAACAGTTTTCATTGAGTTCGTATATTGTTAAGGTTCTCGCATAAGGTCTGGAGAAAGCGCGCGCGGGGACGTCCGCACGTTCCATGCCTTTCGCATAGACTGGCTGTATGAAGCCTTTCCTACCAAACCTTTGGCGATACTTATTTCAAAAAACAAACAAGCCAATGGCCGAATTGATATTGTTTTCGCAATTAATTTGACAGCTGAGCAGTGGAAAGCTTAGTCAATCTTACTAATGTATATTGATTGTTTTTGTCGAATTGGTAGGTGGTAATTCTCTGGTTAAATGTAGAAAAGAAACGGTACCTATAGTTTTTAAAATAGTTATATTTTTATTAATTTTTCACTATATTATATCAATTATTATTTAATTTTGTACGTAGAGTCTGTTTCATTTTTTATTAATTCATTAAACCCCAAGCGAACGCCGGCCGGCGTTCGCTCTCTCATTGTCTTTCTATTGCGTCTCTAATTACGGTATTCAAAAAGTCTATATCGAACTAGTACCCACTTGTAGACGAGTTTATTTTTGCTGGAATTTCGAATACTTATCTAAGATTTTTTATAACTTTAAAGATTTCACTTAATTCGTTTGCCAAATTAAATGATTAGGATGCTTTGTGTAAATTGTATTCTGAATCCCAGATATTTCTAACGGCTACTAGAACACTAATATTCAAATTATTCCAGTTATTACATTTTTAACGGCCTATTTTCTCAGAACGATCATCAGGACTGTCAAATTACATGAAAATTAAATGCTTTTCAGCTGTGAAGTTCCATAAAAGCTGCCTCATTAAAGTCTTCTTTAGTGTATAGGTCATTGTCCCTTTTTAATTAGGAAGCGACGAAATTTAAGCCCCTCGCGCTTATGGTTCACGGGTTTGCCATAGCGACATTTTAAATAAATTGATTATTATTGCTTGAGCTTTATAATTAATTGATTATTTTTGCTTCTGGGCTTTTTCATTAATTGATTATTTTTGCTTCTGAGCTTTTTAATTAATTGATAATTTTTGTTTTCGAACATTTTATTGGGGAACGTTTTTCCCAAAATTTATAAGTACCGGCTTCCGCCAGCGGGTTCTCTCGCGGTAAAGTAGATTTCTACATACAAACTTTGAAACCCCGTTTCACCCCCTTAAAAATTGAAAAACCCAAAATCCCAAAGCCAAAATTCCAAATTTCTTATTGCTCACCTACGTCATAAAAGGAAACATTGTGCAAAATTCTACGTTCCTTGTCCCATTAGTTTCGGCTGTGCGTTTATATGTCAGTCAGTCAGTTTCTCAAATCAAATCACTAATCTTTATTGCAATCCATAATGTACATAACAGGTGTTAAATAATAAAGAATGGAAACAATTATGGACCATGATGCGCACGGCAACGTACAAATGGTAGGAGAGAGGAAGAGCGCTCAATAATAAATACTTATTTGAACTATAGTTTCTTATTAAAATTAATACCTAATAATTATGTTCGTATATTTAAACAATTTTTTCAAGTAAATAGTGGAAGAAATCTAATTGTTATTGAATTTATCCGTTAGATATTCGTCGATTGTGTAATAGGTTTTTTTTTTTGTTTAGGAATTGTTTTAATTTATTTAAAATAAATTGATTTTATTTTCTAGTTTCATATGTTCTGATAATATGTTATATATAAATCTTTTTTGACATAGAATATGTACCAGAAGAGTGCAATTTAAAAGCGAGAGTGAGGCAAATTGAGATTGAGAGATTTTTATGACGTAACGAGTATTTTGTTTTACATCTTTCTCAGTTTTATAAGAATCTGGATATTTGTGGACATATATATAATTACAAAATATAATTACTAGCTAAGGTGAAATTTTTGTACTTATAGATATTTAAGTTAGTGTAAAAGTTTTGTTACTATTTTGGTGTACAATAAAGTTTATTCTATTCTATAAGATTTGCAACTGTTTGTTGGTTCTATGTTGATTATATTATTCGAATCAGTTTTTTTGTGTGAGGGAGAGTCTTTGCTGTTGCCCCATAATATAATGCCATAGTTAAACCAAGCGTGGGCATAAGCATAGTATGTGACTAGAGCGGTTTGTAGTCTTTTTAATTTCGCTAAGGGCATATATTTTGTTTTATTTTTATAAAATTTTAGCATTTAACTTTTGCTTTCATCTTAGTTTTTTTATGATTTTTTTGTTTCAACGTTTCATTCTAATGAATTACTCTGGCGACCATTTTGTTTTTTTTTTATAAAAACCAGTCTAATGAATGTTCTTTATTTTAATTATTGTTCGACACTTTAGTGTTTGTTGTAATAATTAATATATATTTCTCAAGGGGATCTGTTGATCGTTGTTCTTTTAAAACATTAGTAAAACTTTAACTACTACAATCTACACTGATAATAAAAAGAGATAATTTTTTTTTTTTTATTTGTTGGAGGTAATCTCTGAAAGTACTTTTTTGATTGCTAAAATTTTTTCACCAATAGAAAGCTCCTTTATTCCTGAGTGACATAGACTATATTTTATGTACGTGGGCGAAGCCGCGGGCAAAAGCTAATGCCAAATAAATGCCCCTCACTGTTGGTTACTTGGCAAGCTTTACAAATCCGACTGCTGAGCGTGGGGTACTTTTTTTTAGGGGAAGAGAAGAAAAGTCTGACCCGCCCTCTCGCTCCACCCAGAGTGGGTGACTTCTCCCGCTCTGGGTGGAACGAGAGGGCGGGTCAGACTTTTACTGACTAAAACCACACCTTTTTCCCTCAGTTGCCCTTTGTGTTTTAGGATTACGGGTTTCCTTTTCAGAAATTCCTTGCGGTTCTAGCTAGCGGGCATCGGCCCTGCTGGGCCCCTATGGTTTGCTGACATCTCTTTGAGGAGCGCGTGGATCACACTGCAATGTTAGCGGCCGGAGAGCGTGAGGTACTGGATTCGATTCCTATGTGCAGCCTAATGTTTGGTCTAGCGGTATGCTCCTCTCGTGCCACGTTTCTTATTGGGCTGTGAGAGTGAGGAAAAACAAATTCTAATGGTTTTTCTATCTTTGCGGATATCATTTTGTTCTACGATTGACGGCTTTAATTGAAAATCGGGCAGGGGAACTATGTAGATATTGTAAAACATCAGCGAAGTTAGTGTAGTCGGCTTTCAGTATTACTGGAAGAATTGGAGTGAATGCCTTTCTGACCTCCTCGACCCAGTAGCTGGATAACACGATAGCCCTTAACAACGCCAGTGTTATCTTCTGACTGTTTAAACTTGTGAACACCCTAAAAAAGGGAAACAAAGGAAGGGGCCCTTTGTTACCCTTTTTTGGGGGCTAATAATCAAATAGCTTATCCTGCTCAGAATGAAAAGAGAACGAGTGTCACTCTTCATTGACAAAGCCCACCAGTATTCTTTCAGTTACTCTTTGAGTTCTAGAGGAACATAATGAGTTTCAGTCAGTAAAAGTCTGACAGTCCCTCTCGCTCCACTCCCGGAGCGGGAGAAATTATTGGATGATGTCTCACTAACAAAACGGGTTCTGAAAACCGCAAAGAAAAACCAGAACCTTTATTGGATCGAAAGTTTTATTTCTTTCAAAGATCTATTTTTATCGTTTTATTATAGGTTTATATACTATGGCTAAAGATTTCATTAAGAGCGCCCAACCTGGGATATATTTCCATACACATCTTTTTCTAGATATTTTGAAAACACAGATATCTTGTGGATATTATCTAGGTTTCTTTTAAAATGAAAACATAAGTTTAATGTAAAACTAATCCAGTAAAGACCTCTGAAAATCTTCCATTTGGTGTTTATTTTGGTCCTTCATAATGTACTCATAAGTAAAAAAGTAAAAAAAGGATATTTAAAGAAACCTTGCACATTTAATCGAGATTCTGAATGATTAAGCTTTACAAATTTTCTCCAAGAACTAAGATCTAAAAAAATGTATTTTCTGGAACAAGTTTTGTGAAATATTTGAGTGAGTAAAAGAATTATAGACTACCAACTCTTTATCAAATTATACTGCATTGGATTGCGTTTGATGAAACAACAAGCTTTTAAACCGTGCTCACGTTGACGACTGACGGATCGGGAAGGACCCTCTTAAGCTGTGATTGTTAGATTTTTTTGGGACATAGGTGTGGAGGTGTGCTCCGCTTGAGCGTAGTGCCGCCGTGTCCTCGTGGGGCAATCGACGGATCAATAACCTCTCACACCGGGCCGTGGATCAGCTCATGGTCCGAAGCGAGGAGGAATGGTAGGGGGTCGTTTCCTGCAAAGCAGTAATACTAGCGAAAGAGGCCCAGCCGCCGGAATTCCGACCCCTATTTCTAGTCACCATAGGAGAGCGCTTGCGGATAGGAAGCAATAGGTAGCTCGCAGTTCGGCCGTCAGGTAGGAGTGATCGACCGCGCGTAGTGTTCCACGTACACCTCAAGGAGATGTAAGCAAACCGTAGGGGCCCATCAGGGTCAATACCTACTAGGGTCATGGGTTGTGCGAAAGAGAACCTTGGGTTACTGGAACCAGGGGAAAGAAGGAACATAAGGGTGGGTTTTAGTCAGTAAAAATCTGACACGCCCTCTGCCCTAGAGCGCGAGGAGTCATTAAGTGATTTATCAACTTAAAAAAAACTCCTAGAGTGAAATAACTCATCAAGTAATTTCCCTCAAAGCTAAAACCTCAGCTATAGGAGGTTTTTTATCCTGGGAAGTCAATCTAGAAATCAACGCTTACTTGTATTTAAAATTTCAAATACAGAATTTTGTTAGCGGTAGAATGGAAAGCAGACAATACCGACTGAATTCATACTTAATATTATAAATGCGACGAAAGTAGTTTAGTCTGCTTGTATATCTGATCTTTCCATTTTCACTCGTACATCACAGAAAAATACTTTTATTTCAAAGGTTCACGAGCAAAACTATGACCTTTCCGGGTTCCGATGTCTTGTATTGGTGAGTTTACATGTTCGTAAATACACCCACGATACAGAAGTATTTCTTAGTGTGGGCAACGGTTTTATAACGAAAAAGAATAATTCACCACCACGTCTATATATTCCAAAGGGTATATTATAGACAAAAGTATACCAACAGTAAAAAAACATGTCGTCAGTTAAGTTCAGCTCGATTTGATTGGGAACGAGTCTACTGCTAATAACAGGATACATATCCAGACTCCATTCAATACAATTTCTTTCTTGCTTTCTTTCTTTCTTTCTTGTTTTCTTTCTTTCTTTTCTTTTCTTTTTTTTCTTTTCTTTTCTTTTCTTTTCTTTTTTCTTTCTTTCATTGCAATCTGCTACTAAGAAATTCTAGATGGACAGCCACAATAACACTTTACACAAGCCGAACATCATGCATTACCCATAGAAGTAAGTCGTGTTCAAACGCTACCGACCATTTAACAATGGTAAATGAGCATTACCTTTCACTGTAATATTTCTTTATTTAATTTTATATTTGATATTTATTAGTATATTTATTGATATTTTATAAATGTATTTTTATTATTATATGTAATTAATATTATTTATGTACACTGACCGCCCTTTGTACACTTTGTTTATGTATATGTTTATCCTGTCCACATTATAATATGTACAATAAAGTATATAATAAATAAATAAAATTATACCCAGGATCTCATACTTAACAGTAGTGTTTGCACTTTACCAATATAGCAGCATGTTTAATAAAGTCACGTAAAACAAAGATTTTATTATAACACAATACATGGGTTCGATCTAGCCGTAGATTACAACAGTAAGTCAAATACCCTTAGGTTATTATATCCTTCCTTTATCGGCTTATTTACTTACTAGTATTGTTCCGGCAAACAATTACGACAGAAATCAGGATGTTTTTCTGTCGAATAAAAGATCTAGAAAAAATGTGTTTTTATTTTTGGAAATAAACATCAACAACAAAAATTATGCTTATAGACTCTAGATCAGCGGTTTCTAACCTGTGGTCCATAACAGCTCAGATAATTCAGCATTCTTCACAGGATGTTAGCAAGTAAGAACGCAACCACATCTTAATACTAAGTTGGCAACACTATGTTGTCGAGAAAGTTTGTAACCTCTTTTGATTATAAATAGTTCAATCGTTTATTACTTCATTTTCCACCCAAAATATCATCATGGTAGCAGAGCGTGGTTAATTGCACAGTAAATACAGTGAAAACTAAGAAAGATCCTCAGGCGCAGTGAAAACTGATAGGTACTGACCGGCGCGTTTTGTCCGTCATACAATTTTTGAGGTTAACCGGCGCGGCGTGCTCGATCAGAAATCACGGAAAAATCTGAAATACGCATAGAAGATGACAAATACAGGCCACAATCCATTCCATATCGATAGACTAGTCGGAAGAGAAAACTATGCCAGTTGGAAGTTCGCAGTTCAAGCATATTTCGAACTCGAAGATTTGTGGACATGTGTTACCGGTACCAATACAGATCAAAGGAAAGAAACCAAGGCAAAGTCTAAGTTAATTTTATTACTGGACCCAATCAATTACGTACATGTTCAGAGTGCAAATACATGTAAAGAAGTCTGGGAGTGTTTGGAACAGGCTTTCGATGACAGCGGGTTGTACAGAAGAGTAGCCTTGTTGAGAGATATGATAACAACTACATTGGATTCTTCCCGAAGCGTAGAGGAATATGTGAACAAAATAATGTCGACCGCCTATAAGCTCAGGAATATTAAGTTTGATATTGATGATGAATGGTTAGGTACGCTGATGTTAGCTGGCCTCCCTGAAGCTTATAAGCCCATGATCATGGGATTGGAGAGCTCTGGCATCAAGATAAGCGCTGATTCCATTAAATCCAAGCTCCTGCAGGAAGTTCAATGCTCAGATAATTCAGCATTCTTCACAAGGAAAAAGGCCAATCAAAAGAATCAACAAGATAAAACAAAAGTGTCTAAGGGACCGCGATGTTACAACTGTAACAAGCATGGGCATTTTGCAAAGAACTGTCGTGCTCCGAAAAATAAGAATGTAGAAAACATGGATGACACTAAAGGTTTTGTTGCAGCATTTTCAGCATCTCCTCAGACAATGAATCCGGACCAGTGGTATGTGGACTCAGGTGCCTCTATGCACATGACAAATAGAAGTGACTGGATGTATGATGTCTCAAGTCCACCGATACCCACCATAACTGTTGCCAGTAAGACACCGCTACCCGTAGAAAGTATGGGAAAGGTCAATTTATTGTTAAACGGTAATAAAGAAAGTAAAATTCAGGTAAGACAAGTCTTATATATACCTAAACTTGCTGCAAACCTCCTATCAGTCAGTGCTATGGTAAAAAGTGGCTGTAATGTGAATTTCAGAGATAAAGGCTGTGACATTTATGATAAAAATGGGAGGCTACTATGTTCAGCCACATTAGTAAATAATTTGTATTTATTAAATACCCACAGAGAAGTATTTTCTAACCTGTCATGTTCAGATAACCTAAATGATGTTGTCCTGTGGCATAGGCGCATGGGACACCTGAATTTTACAGATGTTAACAAGCTACCGGAGTGTGCTGAAGGAGTCCGTCCATTTACTGAATATAGGAAAGGTCCTATTACTTGTGTCACCTGTCTCTCGGGAAAACAGACCAGACTACCCTTTAATAACATTGGTTCAAGGTCTTCACAACCACTGCAGCTAGTCCACACCGATTTATGTGGACCAATGGAGCAAGAATCTCTAGGAGGTATGAAATACTTTATCACCTTTATCGATGATTACACAAGACGAGTTCATGTTTATTTTTTGAAAAATAAATTGAATGTTGTAGAAGTTTTCAAAGATTATAAAAATAAAGTTGAGAATGAACATGACAGAAAAATAAAAGTAATTCGGTCTGACAATGGAAAAGAATACTGTAATAGAGAATTTGAAAGCTTCTTGACCAATCATGGGATTGAACATCAAACAAGTACTCCGTACTCACCCCAGCAGAATGGTCTTGCTGAAAAAATGAACAGGACCCTAGTGGAAAGAGCAAAATGTATGCTGTTTGATGCTCATCTTGCAAAACAGTTCTGGGCAGAGTCAGTAGCAACAGCAGCTTATATAATTAATAGATCACCTACAAAATCCATTCATGGTAGAACTCCTATGGAGATGTGGACTGGTAAGAAACCGAACTTGTCTAACCTAAAAGTATTTGGCTGTGAAGTAATGACACAAGTACCAAAAGAAAAACGCCTTAAATGGGACTCCAAATCCAGAAAATTATTATTTGTTGGCTATTGTGAAAAAACTAAGGGATATCGGATACTTGATCCAGATAAAAATAAAATCATAAAAAGCAGAGATGTAGTATTTTTAGAAAATGTGGAAAAATGTGATAATAATGTATACTTGCCTTGTATATCTGACAGCAGCAGTCCAAGCAGCATACAGACACCTAAAGAACCCAGCAAAGAAGAATTAGAGGATGACACAGATCATTCTTCTAGTGAGGAATATCTGTCTGGCGATAATAATGATTCATCTTACGTTCCAGAGCAATCAATTGATCTCGAGTCACCAACACGAATTATAAATTTGCGCCCGCGAAGAGCTGCTAAACATGCAGAAACAGATGACCATGATGTAAGTTACTTCTGTCCAATACTTGATTTACCATGTGGTAAAAGAATCTTATCATGTAAATGGGTCTTTAAGACTAAGACCAACGAAGAAGGAGAGATTATTCGTTTTAAAGCAAGATTGGTTATCAAGGGGTATGCTCAGAGAAAAGGAAATGACTATGATGAGGTATATGCTCCTGTTGTAAGATATACATCTATTAGATTCTTACTGTCACTAGCTGCTAAGTATGACTTAGAAATATTTCAAATGGATGCTATAAGTGCTTTCCTTCAGGGTGACATAGACACTGAGATATACATGTCACAACCAGAATATTTCAAAGAGAATGACCAAGTATGTATTTTGCATAAATCAATCTATGGGCTCAAGCAAGCTAGCCGGCAATGGAATCTTAAATTGAACAGTATTTTATTAAAAATTGGCTTACAAAGATCACAAATGGATCCTTGCATCTATCATTTAATAGATGAGGCAACAATAATATTTATTGCAGTGTGGGTAGATGATCTTTTGATACTTACAAACAATAAGGAGAAAACAACAGAGATTAAGGAAAAATTAAAAGGAGAATGCAGTATGAAAGACCTAGGAGAAATGAAGCAGTGCATCGGCATAAATATAAATAGGAACCGAGAGACAGGTGTAATTATGATAGATCAAGAAAAATATATTAACCTAGTATTGGACCGTTTCAATATGTCTCAATGCAAACCAGTTAGTACTCCGATAGAGGTGAATGCGAAATTCGATAAAAATCCTGAAGATGCAAACAATAATATCCCATACAGGGAAGCGGTGGGATGTCTAATATATCTGGCGCATGTCACGAGACCTGATATTACCTATGCAGTCAACAAGTTGAGTCAGTACTGTAATAATCCAGGAAATCAACACTGGCTTGGAGTGAAAAGGATTCTGAGGTATCTTCAAGGAACCAAGACCTATAACTCGAGTAATGAAAATACTAAATATTATTTTGACTTTTTTATGTCGTTTTGCGAATTTGCTCAGATGAATAAAGTACCCAATTGTAGTGGAAGACAATTGGACTTGGTGTTGTGTTCATTGTGCTTGTGTGATGGCGTGCGGGTGTGTGAGGCGGATGAGCCACTGGTGCCTGTGGACGCTTACCACCCGCCACTCACCATAACCCTGCAACTCAACGTGAGCGAGATGCGCGCTGCCATGCCGGCGGCCGACGCCGTATCTCCGGACTGTCAGGTAACCGTAAGTCAAGTCATACCTCAATGGAACTTTTATAAAGCAGACTATTATTTATTGTATTCCTCTTTAGCATCCACCGATTGGAGTCCGATATATAATATTCAGCAACCGGATGAAGCTTTAGAGTGTTTTTACAATATTTTTAATGGCGTTTTGGATAATTGCGTACCTAAAAAACGCCCTAAGCGTGCGCATATGAGTAGGTACTGTTATCCAGAATGGTATACGAAAGAAATAATCTCTGATATTCAATTAAAGGCGAAACTACACAAGAAGTATAAATCAACTAAGTCAAGCGTTGATTACAATGTTTTCTCCGCATGCAGGGCGCGCATTAAAGAAAGTGTTGACCGGGAATACCAAAACCATCTGGATAGGGTGCAGAGCAACTTAGCAAAGGATCCTAAGTCCTTCTGGAATTATGTTAGAACTAAAACGAGATCCAATGCTCAAACTAAAATAATTAAAAACGGGTCAGTGTTATCAAATTTAGAGTGCGCGACGGAATTTGCGAATTATTTCTTTTCTGTATACAATGAGGAGCCAGCGCGGCTTGATGTGAGTGAAGCGGTGGAGGCCGGCGGTTCAAGCAGCGCGCGCGTGCACATCTCACAACTGACGCTCGCGCAGGTGCGGGCAGCACTGGCCCGTCTCAAGCCCAAGCGTTCAGCAGGCCCAGACGGGATCCCTGCATTTGTAATGCGAGATTGTAGATCGGTACTGGCGGAGCCACTCGTACACATTTTTAACAGGTGCCTAGGTAATTCCTATTTCCCGGAACGTTGGAAGGTCACCCGTGTGATTCCCATACCAAAAGGGGGTGACGGAACCGCAGTCGAGTCTTTTAGACCAGTAGCGATTCTGTCGACACCAGCGAAGGTATTTGAATCTGCCTTTCAGCGGGATGTTCAGGGGCAGGTGGCTTCGCAACTGTCAGACGCACAACATGGCTTTCGTCCTGCGCGTAGTACAACCAGCAACCTTTTAAACGCTATGACGTACCTGGTTCCTCATATCGACGCGGGGGTGCAGGTGGACGCCGCCTACTTTGATTTTAGGAAGGCTTTTGACCTAGTGGATAATGATGTCTTGTTATCGAAGTTGGCGAGAGTCGGCTGCACTCCAAAATTGCTCCAATTCTTTGCGAGCTATATGAGGGACAGGAAACAGTACGTAGAGTATTGTGGTTGTCGGTCTGAGCCTTATTTCACTAGATCGGGGGTGAGTCAAGGCACAAATGTGGGGCCGTTACAATTTATTATTATGATCAATGACCTGCCTGATGTAGTGAGTGACGCCAGGTGTCTGCTATTTGCGGACGACCTTAAATTGCTTTTGGCCATTGAGACCGAGGAAGACTGTCACCGCCTTCAGCGGGACATTGATCGTATAGTTGAGTGGAGTCGGAAAAACAAGCTGCAGTTCAACGTTTCGAAATGTTCAATTCTGACATTCAGCCGTGCAAGATTACCACTTCACTACAACTACAAACTGAACGATACGCCTCTGAAAAGAGAGGAAGTAGTGCGAGACCTTGGCGTCCATATGGATACACAGCTGAGATTCCGGGATCATATAGTCAGAGTTTGTAAAAAGGCATACAAGCGGCTGGGATTCGTGCTTCGTAGAGCAGCAGATTTCACCAATATTAAGGCTATTTCGGCATTGTACGACGCGCTAATTAGGAGTCAGTTAGAGAGTAATGCAGCTGTATGGGCTCCAAATGAGGCGAAATACACTCTCATGTTGGAGCGCATACAAAATAAATATACGCGATACCTGTACCTAAGACTTTATGGGGTATACCCCCTTTATCCCTTGATGTACCCAACCTTGTTCGTTTTGGGCATGGTGGGATACAACAGGTTGGAGACAAGAAGGGATCTAGCGTTGGTATCGTATATCCTAGGAGTGTTCCGGGGCAACACAAACAATCCGGGTGTGTTGCAGGAAATGGGATTGTGCGTGCCCGATGGGTACGTCCAACGTCGCAGACGGCCGGATTTGTTCGCACTGCCGCGCGGTCGCACCAAGCTGGTGGTCAACGTCCCATTCTCGAGGGCAATGCGCACACTAAACCTGGTGGCTGATAGAATAGATATATTCTCATGTTCACTGAGCGAGTTCGCAAAAGTTGCATTACATTTTTTATGTTACAATAATAATAATAAATTGAATTAAATAATTGTATTCTGATAATTAATTGCCTTGTATTTTTATTTAAATTGTATGTTATATTATTTTGTATTATATTGACTAAGTTATTTTATTTTTGTAAATGTTGTGAATTGCAATTGTATGACATAATTATTGTAATTTGTATTTTTTGACTACACTATCGCATTGGATTTGTCTGTAATGATAGCTGTATGTATGATTAATAATAAACAATAAACAATAAACAATAAACAATAATTGGATACTGTGATGCTGACTGGGCTAGTGACCCAGTGGATAGAAGATCTTGTACGGGTTATTCTTTTCTGTTTCAGAATGCTTGTTTATCTTGGAATTCATGTAAGCAGCAAACCGTGGCACTCTCTACGGCGGAGGCCGAATACATGGCGATGGCGGCGGCAACTCAGGAGGCTCTGTGGCTACGGCAACTCCAGGACGAGCTCGGTCAGGGCGCAGACAGCGCGACACTCATCCATTGTGACAACCAAAGTGCAATAAGATTGGCATCAACAGACTGTTATAAACCAAAAACTAAACATATAGATATTCGCCTACATTTTCTTCGAGAAAACATTGCTAAATCTAAAGTTAAATTTATATTTGTTAATGGTTCCAACATGGTAGCTGATAATTTGACTAAGGGTACAACACTTGAAAAACATTTGTTCTGTATAAGTAAAATGGGTTTGCGTTCTGTGGGGAGTGTTAGCAAGTAAGAACGCAACCACATCTTAATACTAAGTTGGCAACACTATGTTGTCGAGAAAGTTTGTAACCTCTTTTGATTGTAAAACAATACACGCTATTTTTCTAGTTCAATCGTTTATTACTTCATTTTCCACCCAAAATATCATCACGGCAAACAATTACGACAGAAATCAGGATGTTTTTCTGTCGAATAAAAGATCTAGAAAAAATGTGTTTTTATTTTTGGAAATAAACATCAACAACAAAAATTATGCTTATAGACTCTAGATCAGCGGTTTCTAACCTGTGGTCCACAGCGTGTGTCAGTGGTCAGTTAGAGAGCCAAAATATGATTCATGAAAGGTCTAATACGATACTCAACTTCTCACTTAGCATAACCAGAATAAATTTAAGATATAAACTAAAAACAATAATAAGCACCTGGCAAATGAGAACAAATATTTTTCTTGAAACTTGGCAACAGCTTTTACTAATGACTACCATTATTGTATGTTTCAACATTCAATAATGGATAACGGTAGGTACAAACAAAAAAAAATAAGACCTGCAATGTAAAATGTTCAAGCATTTCATTTTATAGTAAAGACAGTGCAATGTTCTTTGCGCAGCTGTGAGACACACTATTACATTTTCCTTTATTTCTTGTACCTTTTTGTGTTTGTGTACCTTATATTGTATACTTATATTTATAAATTATCTAAACATCCTTTTTATCTTTATAAATAACCACATGGAGGTAAAAGAGGTGCTGAATCTTAAGAATACTTTTTTTTTTCAGTTGAAATGGTTAAGTTTTGGTTATCATCTGTAGTTACACCTAGATATTCAAAGGATTTAGATTTATTAATATGATTTATTTTTGCAAGTTGTGGCTTTTTGTTGAACACAAGAGTTTGCGATTTTTTTGTGTGACGGAGTCGGAGTGCGTTGTAATAAAAAAGGAACAAAATAGTTTTATAAAAAATAGTTATATTAGTTTTATTGGGAGTTAACGGTGTTGACGCAAGCCTAGCAGGCCGTATTGAAGTATTCTTGGATATATTAAAAACTTTGTCTTAGGTGTCTCCACAAACACTAAGATTTGTGTTACCGGAGTAGAAAAAAAAAATCAATTTTGGAAGTTTGTAGAGGTTATAGTATAAGAAGAAAAATGGGTTCAAAATATTACCTTGAGGGACTCCAAAGATCATCAATGTCTTCGCGCTCAGAGGTTCGTCTATTTTTACCTAATCTATGTACGACTTTGACGGTAATCTATAAAAAAAAACAATATAGTTTCTACTTTTCCCATGTTCTCAAGTTTTTCCAAGACTTTAATAGGGGAGACTGTGTCAAAAGCCTTTGCGTGATTTTAGAAAAAGGGTTAAGCACTTCTCTTTTGTTACGTTAACTAAATTCATTCTAGACATATTCTAGTAGCTTTTTATTTTCTAAGAAATTACGAGTATTTTATTTATAACAACCCGGAGTCTGGTTTTGTGCCTGGGCGGCAATAGGCTTCCTATTTATACTTTTTTTTCGCAGAATTTATTGTGAAAAATATAAACAATAATTGTGATCTAACCTTTCGGAAAATAAAGCTTTATATCATGCTGCAATCTTCTTCAAGTGTAATTTAATTTCTCAAAACCAATATCCAATTGTATGCTGAAATAAACTAATACTTACAGCCAAAATAATCCTTATAGTTACCCAGTCAGGAGTGAAGGTTCGCGTCAACAATACAAAAGGTAAACATCGAAGTCATGACCTCTCCTTTGGCAGTTCACGCCTTGAGTCATTGTACCAAGTGTTAAAACCATTAATCTTAATAATTAGTCATTTATGTTTGTTCTGTTGTGAAAATACTTAATCAACCGAGATAGAACGTTAGAAAATGGAAAATTAAAGTCAAATCGTTGATGAGTTTACAACTTAGGACTTTGCAATCTTGCGCGTTTAAACAATATAATTAAGAAGCTCAAAACAAAATAAAACATTGTCGATACAAAAAAAGCAGTTGAGTGAAAGGGTGAAATAGTTTTTTTTTGGTTAGTCTATTTAAAAATTGGCTTTAAAAGTTCATGAGTTTCAAGTGAGGCCATAAAAGTGCAGCTTTACTGCATAAAAGTCTACATAGTAAAGTAATGGGTAAACAACACTCAGGCTACTTGCAGTGCGACTGTCATATTTTATATGAGCCGCGCGCCCGGTTAGCCACCGCACGCTCTGTCATACATCGCCTCACTCACTCATTGGTGAGCACGATGGAAGACTAGGCCCCCAATATCGAAGGCTATAATTATGCCAATTGCCTCATATGCAGTGCCAAAGTTTGCCATGTAGCCAAGCAGATGTAACCAATTGTCAAAAAGCAAATGTCTCCTCCCACCGAATCTGAAACAGGAACCAGGAACCTTCTGAAACAATCGTGTCTGGAAAGACCTGCGTCAGGCCGTAGTGCCTCTTTAACTAATCCTCAAAGAGGGGACTAATCGCTGCATATGTGTTGTAACCACAAATTTTCTTCTTTGTACATCTTTGTTTCCATTAAATTATCTGTGGGCCCGTGCCCATAAATATAGGGCTTTAATTCGTGACGCGTCGATAGTTTCGTACCAGAAGTCGGGTGCCTTTAAAAGACAAACGAGGCACGCAACTACTACGTTTGCGTGAGTTGACTAATTTACAACTCAATTAAAAGTTCCTTTAAGAATTACTTTAATGAAATAATTAGGTGCCTAGTAACCTGAACTAACCTTAATTTTTTACCAGTAAATGGAATCACGGAATCTTCGTGTGTACCGGCGGGCGACGACTAAAAACACCATTAATCAAATTCATGTCCCTGCAAATTGCGATGAGCACAAGTTTCAACTAGGAAAACTAGAGTCACAATTATGACGGACCAACCATCTTATTTTATTTTTATTACCGACAATCGGTCTCTACAATTTTGCCGATGTCAAATGATTTATAGAAAGTCGTGAAAGACTAAAAACAATAAGCAAAATATATTTTCTCTTTGGACATTAAAACTGAACTGCACGTGGAATTTGTTGACAAATCTGTATCTATATAATTCTTCTGTACGTGTTTATTACCTAACTAAACGGTGTGACCGATTTGGATGAAATTTTGTGTGTGCATTTGAATCGGTCCCTGGATCCAGCCAGCTTTCGGACAGGATAACGTCTGTCCGGACCGCAAATATGCTATAAATAGTTGGACATACAATTTGACGTAATTGCCACGTCAAATTATAAAACTTTAAAAAGCTAGAACCATTTGATAACTTAATACAGAAGAATATTTTCAAATTAATGAAAGCTTTCTTAAATTATGTAAATCAGATGGCAGCACTGAGGTATTAGGTCCAAGTGTCTGTCAAAACGCTTTTGTTTTGATATCAATTACATTAACATCAACGCAGTAATGTTTATGTCATAATTTAATATAGAGTAGAAGACCTTTGCCTTAGTAGGGCCAACCAGTGGCGTGTGAATGGTCCGTGCAGCTCTTATTTCTGTAAATACACACTTTACGATGGTAGGTGGCACACCAACATACTCGGCTTATAATGAAAGTTGTGATGCCGTTTTACGCTCTGTGGCCAATTGCAACATTATCTTTTTGACACAAAATCTTATTACACGTGGCTTATCCTCCCATGCCTGTATTTCTTTTTCATTAACCATTATTGTCCCATGACTGGCCAAGGCATCTCCAAGTCCTTCCAGAAATCATAATCTTCTTCCGCACTATCTCGAACCAGTTCTCGTAGTAGGTAGGCGTCTATTTATGTGAGTGTAATTAATACGATTCAGAAACAATGAGGCTGTTCTAAAATGACTGCCACCAGGTGGCAGCACTGAAGCGTCAGATCCACGCACCTGTCAAAACGCTTATATTAATGACATTAGTTAGACATCAACGTCCACGTCAATCGTTATACTTCAACGTTATTTGTATACGTTTTCAAAGAAAAAGACCTAACAGCTAAGTGGTGCAAACTGATAGTGTAAATTTTGCTTCATTCCAGGAAAACGAAAAGATCATTTATCTTCTGAAAATTTTCAGATAGTATCCTTAATCTATTCTCCTTTCAAGTCTTATAATCTGACACTCGCCTTATCAAGGGCCTTTGTGTTTCTCTGTTACTAGGTTGTGGAAGACAGAGAGGTAATCAGAAAAGGGAAATTAGAAAAGGGAACCGATTACTTTTCCGATTTTTTTTTGTTCGAATATAATTTTACCGAAAACTATTGACCGACGTCTTTTTTGCTATATGCGTTTTGACATATTTATAGATCATCGAAGTATCATGTATCGTATGATTTTTTTACCGAACTATATTTCACTTGCATGCATAAAGGTACAAGTTGTTAGCCGACTGCACGCAGCAGCAGCAGCAGACGACGTGTCGCAGCGACACTACTGGTTTCTACGTATTTCTATGAAATTCCCTCCGTAGTTAGCGACATGAAGCTAGCGACGCGTCGTCGAGCGGCAGACGGCAGTGTCGTCCGACCGCAGATCAGTAGTGCCGCTGACGCCAGAGCAACAACACGTCGATTATTCTCGAACACGCCAGACCTCTTGTTTCACGGAGCACTCGGAACCAACTGGATGCCATCTGCTGTTGCCGTCTGCAGTCGGGTTCGAAATCATGACTGCAGCGACATGACGCTGCGACTTGTCGTGACGACATGAAGCGACGACATGTTGTCTGCTGCTGCTGCGTGCAGTCGGCAACTAACTTGTACTTTTAAGCACCAACCAATGAACTAATGAACCAAATGAACCAATTCAAACCACTTTTATTCAAATTCAACAGTATATTAGAGATTGAAAAAGTATGCACAAACTTTCTAGGCGTTTGGTAAAATGAAAATAAATAGTAATTAAAACAGTGATATAATTAATGTTCGGAAACATAACACTTCGAACAAATGTTATTTTGGCGAAGTGTAACATCGATGAAAAATTTTTCGACCAAATGAAACTTTGGAATAACGGAAAAAAATCAAATTGATAGATTAACTGATACAGTGGCAGACGTGACTTCGATGAAATAATTAAAAACGAAACGATAATATTTGAAAAGTTTTAGGTTAGGTTAAGTTAGGTAAAATGAAATTTGATCAAATATTTTTTGAACTTATGATAGGTAATCCATAGAAAATACAAGTATTCAGATGCATCCGCTTAGACTGGAATCCGACCCTAATGTATTTCGAAAAAGGCTAGGCTGTGTATTTTGTTTTTTTTTTAGCTTGGGTATAACCGCAGGCTTGGCCGGCGAGCAATGGGTAGCCAGTAACCGTCCGGATCAAGCCCGAGTCGTCGACAGCGTGTAGTGTTCTACGCGTGCCTCAATGAGATGTTAGCAAAACCGTAGGGGCCGAAGCCTATTGAGGATTTAAAACTCGGCGTTCTGGAACGCAAGGGAAAGGCCGTAAAAGTCTGACCTGACCTCCCTCTCCGTCTTAGAGCGAGAGAAGTCATTGGATTATTTCCCACGTAAAAAAAAAGCTTGGATGTAACGGTTATTACCTCGTCCTTAATATCTCTTCGTAGAATAAACGAGCAATAAACTGTGTGTCGTTTTTCTTTGATAAAAAATGTTGATGATCACGATAGATATCAATTTAGGACGTTTTTTTGAAACGAATAATAATATAAACGTAGATGAGCCCATAATTGTTATTAAAATACAATAACTAGGTATAGTAAAATATTAGTATCTTCTTAGAAAAATATTTATATATAAATCATTTTATTTTACTTCTGGATAAAAGAAGCTCAAAAATTTAGATATTCGACGTCAATATTGAATATATTAAAGCTGCTGCAAAACCTCACTAAATGAAATTGAAAGACATTAATTCTGTAAAAAATAATAATTTTGAAAACATAACATAGGGCGAGGGCCAGAAATAAGGAAAACAACGAAAGTATTAGACGCCCTAGAACATAGCATGAAATTGAAATGGAAGTGGGCTGGTCACATTGCTCGTATGAACAAAGATAAATGGGCTCAAAGAATAACTACTTGGCCGGGACCACCCAATAAACGAAAGAAGGGAAGACCAAAGGAGAGATGGATAAACGAGATAAATGAGGTAGCGGGAAACAACTGGGTATCAAAGGCAAAGAATAGAGACAGGTGGAAAAAAATGGAGGAGGCCTTTACTCGTTGCGAGGTCTTTAATTAATAATAAAATTAATAAACAATAATATTAAATAAATTTTAGTTAACTTTTACTTAAATATTAGATATTATATTTTTGCATGTATTTATAAAAGTGTTTGAAATTAAATTTATTATTTATTTGTAGGGATTTTAAATCAATTTTATAATTATTTAATTTATTTTATATGAATATTTAAATTAATGAATTTATTTTATTGGAATATTTAAATGATTGAATTTGTAAATTATCTATTCAACTAAACTATTAACAATGCAATGTAAATGAAATGTTAAATTATATTAAGGAAATAATAAAGGCTATGAGATCCCGCCGGAGCTCTGTCCGCCATGCTGCGACTTGTTGCGGCAGCAGAGTTTCGCCCCGGCGTTGCATCTCCATGCGCATATCGTGTAAGCGTGCAAGGACTGTTGCCTCCAGATCCCATGATGGCTGGCCAGCAAGGAGGCTCGCTGCTTTTAAGGAAATCGTCCGGTATCCTCGCACCATCCGTATGGCCATGACCCTCTGGCTTGCGTTCAGCAGGGCCGCCGGCTGCTTCCGCAGTGCTGGTGCCCACACCAGACTTTTTATTTCGTGCGACGCCGTATACGATGAAATTTTTGCGTTGCGTTGTCTCATCGTACAACAGTGCGACTTTGTTGTGTCGATGGAAATGCAATGCTGTAATGCAGTGTTGTAACCTCGCCCATAGTGAATTGTTAAATACAAACTTTGTATGCTAGAATTGAAATAAAATTATTCCTTTAAAAAATCAACAAAATATTTAAAATGAAAATTCCAAATTTGTTTGAAAGGCTGATTTCAACCTGAATATCAATACCGTGCATTGTAAAGCACTATTCAAGTGGTGCCTTCAAAAAGGTTCATTATGTAAGGTTAAATTCAAAACTCGAAGCCATATTTTTTATAAAAAATCCTCTATGACATCCATTACAACCTCAATAATAAATGACAGTTATCAAAAATCATGCGTCAATAAATTTTGTTGCAAAAAAAATTGGCAAATAATTAGAAAAATAAAAATTTACGTAAATTTCAAGTGAAATGCCCAACACCAGGCGTCGGAGGTTCTCCGTCCGAGACAATGAAGCCAATGTGAGAGAAACTAAATTGCAAAATGGTTTGCAGTCCAGGTACATTTTTTAAATAAAAAAAAAACAATGAAGTAGGTACGGGTTTAGAACACGAAGTGAGTATAATAAGTCACTAAAATAGCGCGACCCTAGAGCATGAGTGGCCAATCGACCTAAGAAACTTACTTGGTCGGTTGGCCATTAAAGCTATAGGGCAACGAAATGTTGAGAAGATTTTTCACTGACACATACACTTTGTATTTAATTATATTGAAAACTATCCTCTAACCATATGGTAAGAGAAGTAAAAATTACAAAAGATAGGTAGAGCAATATTGCTCTACCTATGCTTTGCTGCAGTGATCGCATATGCCGTGAATTTTGTGTGAACGATCATTTGTTATGTGTCCGAGTGTAATTAATTTATAACTTCACACGGGTGCAATGCTGATACCACCGCAACCGCTATGTCCCTCCATTTTAAATCTGTAATATCTTCAAAAATGTTCATTTAAATTATATAGTGTAATGCGTCATATTGATCTGTATTGATTAAAATCACTTCGTAAATCTCGAAAAAGTTATTAATTATAAAAATTCAGTGATAGTAATTATTAGGTACTAGTGAACGATATTTTAGAATAGGTAGGTACTTTCCGGAAGACGCAGCGTCGGAAGGCTTCCCACAAGATGGACCGACGACCTGGTGAGGATCGCGGGAGTGCGGTGGATGCGAGAAGCACAGGATCGGTCGTTGTGGCGACGCTTGGGGGAGGCCTATGTCCAACAGTCTTTCGGCTGAAATGATGAGGTACTTCCAGAGGTAGGTGACGTGACTCCCTACTAATAATAATGTATTAGGCTAAACTATCCAAGGACCGTTCATATGGAAGTTTTTTTTGTAGATAATACATAAAAAGCTTTTTACAAAATCTTATGTTGCGGAAACTCACAATTTACCACATACATTTTTTTAAAGTTTCCATAAATATTGTGGAATGGAACAGAACGTGAAGCGACGCCATTTTGATTTATAGTCGTCAGGGTTTTGTATTAGGTTAGATTAGAACAAAGGACCATAAAAGCGCGAAGGCGAGTGAGCGAAGCGAGCGTGCCGCGACAACGGCCGCCGAGTGCCAGATCCCTTTCTAATGTTAGTGAATCATTTGGGTTAGGTTAAGTTAAAGGCCGTTATGATTTAGGCCCCAAACTGCCCTATTACATTAACCATGATTATCTCCATAACCATGGGTTTCCGCGGGGTGGGGATAGTACAGGGGAGGGTAGAAATTTGCGAAGGTATCAAGCTGAAATTAACATCAATCACTCAGGTCTACTACTCCTTGGAGTAGTGAAAAGACAAACTTCTAAGCCAACGCAATCTCTAAGGCGTATAGTCCCTCTAACATCTGGCGGAGTTAAATGCACACATACTCGTACTGCCACCTAGGTTGCACCCGGATAGAGCCCCGCTGACCTTTAAATCTTTGTGAAATATTCATTGTTTGTATACTATGTACATTCTGAAGAACACTTAATCAGCATTTTTTTTTGTGTAAACATATTTCTAAAGATCAAAACCCTTTGAGAGTCGGAAAAACAAGCGAAAAAATATCAAGTTGTTAAATATTTTTTTACACAAAAGCGTTAATCACACGAAAAAATCATATGGTGATAATGTTGTACATAAATCTATGATAAAAATATCAGGGGGCACGGCAGTGCCCCCGCCAAGGCGAGCACGAAGCAAACACTGCCGTACCATCCTTTACTGGAACCATTTCGCCGCATTTTCAGGCCCCTATTTGAGAACTTCTGGATAAGACCAGAACGCAGAAATTTTCGTTATCCAGTAAGCTATAATCACATACTTAAAATCCAAAATTTCAAGTTCGTAGGTCATTTAGTTCCGAATTTAAGTGAAAGCAAAGTTTCAAATTTATGACACTCACTCACTCATGGTCATCAGAATAGAACTAGTACTTTCCATAAACTCAGAGAGCTGAAATTTGGTACATAGTTAGGGTTTAATGGCCATATAAAGGAAAAACTATAAAAACTAGGATAATCGAAGATCTGGAGTACGTGGTGACCCTGATTAGAAAACACAATGGAACAACCAAAATATTAGAAATCGACATACCGCCTTTACAAAACATATTCAACTTGGTGGGCCGCTTCATTTGATGTCAAAAATCGAAGATCTGAAGTATCTGATGAAGAACCCGCAGCTGGTTTCAGCTGTATTAGAGATATGGTAATGCCCCCTTCTACTATTGGTACATAAAAAAAATCAACTGTCATTGCAAAAATCCAGCGTAGTGGGACACATCTTCTAATCTAACCTATAGCGTCCCACTGCTGGGCGAATGCCTCCCCTTCTGCTTGTAATACGCATATAAATAAAATTAAAGGAAAACACTGGATAAGACTAAACTGGCTTTTATACTTACAAGTTTACAAGAAGAAATAGTCCAACGATTAATTTTATTCTACTCGAACATTACACAAATTAAATAAACAAATAACACTATAATATTAATTTCACTCAAATTTTGGTCAAAATATAATGCATTGGACTAAGAGTGGCGGTGATATCCGCACACGTCACTAGATGGCGCTGGCTGTATTTTAAAACGCGCTTACATTTGTTTTTCCGATAACCTTTTGGCGAAGTGGCAACCGGCTGCATTACAGTCGTTTACGACATTCTTCTACTGCGCTTGAAAACGTTTGCTAGGGATTAGGAGGGATTATTTGCATTTCGTTGATTTCGCTTATTATTTCGTGAGGTATGCTAAGGTTAATTAGCAGGTTGTTATTTTAACAATTCGAAGATTTGAATAGGTTAGAAATTTTATGATTAGTGACGAATTACTGATTATTACTTAATTATTAGATTTAAAAGAAGTTTAGTTGAATACCTTAATTGTTAGTTATTTAGTACTCTTATAAATAATGAATGGGTCGATAGGCGTTGTACAAAAAGTGAGGTGGGACCCGGAAGACCAAACAAAGCCTAAACAATTGGTAGTAAAATTCGCTAATAATTTGATTCACGAATTATTGCCTATTAAGTCAAAATTTGAGATCATACCCAGGGCATACGTGTACAGAGAACAATTCCCAATCTGTGTGGCGTATGCCCTAACAATTCACAAGAGCCAAGTTCTAAGTCTAAAAAATGCCCTCTTGGACATTGCCACCTCCATATTCTCTTGTGGCCAAGCCTACGTGGTGCTTTCACGAGTAACCAATCTTCATGGGGTGCACCTCATAAATGTTGACTTCAAGAGTATAAAAGCTCAAGCTTCAGCGATCACCGAATACAACCGGCTTAGGCGTAAATGCCGCGCCGATCTTTTAGAAATTAAACCGTCTAAATCATCTAAAAGAATCATCAACTTATATTCTAGCGATAGACAAGCACGTTCATGGAAACTATTTGTCAAAATACTGAAAAGTTAAAACAAAGTTCGCGCTTTATTGCCATTATGTCGTCAAATAAAACTATTAAAATATAAAGCACTTAGATGGCTTCTAGAGCATATTTTTTCGCGACAAAAACGTCTTAAGCGCCATGAATTTCGTGACACTTACGCGTTTCGTTCAACATACTGTAATGACAGGTTATCCATATAGATTTTTATACCGCAGAAGCGACACAGCTTTTTGCCTACAATACTTTATTACAATAACACTCTATTTCAAAATTTAATAAATAAGTGAATAATGAAAAAAATCGTGTAAAATATTAAAACCATTTATTGTCATTAACCACTCTGAAGAATAACTATCCTGAGTAAATCAAAGAGATTAATACTACTAATCAAAAATATCAGGACTGCGCTGCTAATATTTAATAACAAACAAAAAAAACAAAAACGATAAAAAAAACAAACTAAAACACAGTTAAAATAGTTTTATGAACAATCTTTTCTTTAAAAATAAACTAAATTCGTCTAATTATCTCCACTATTTCAGCTATCCTGAGTGAATCAAGACTCTAAGATGGTAATATTTAGTCACAAATAACAAAACAAACAATAACGGTAAAAAACAAACTAAAACAGTTAAAATAGTTTTATGTACATATCTTTTCTTTGAAAATAAACTAAATTCGTCTAATTATCTTGACTACATATGTCAGCTATCCTGAGTGAATCAAGATTAGGACTTTCAGCTGGTAATATTCAGTAACAAAACAAACTACAACACTGTTATAATAAAAAAACATAGTCTACAACACATTTAAAACAGTTTTATGTACACATAATTTACTTTGAAAATAAACAATAAATAATAAAATAATCACAAAAAATAAAAATATTATTAGTATATATTCTTACTATTTTTTTGAAAAATTTTACTAAGATGCAATTGAAAATCTAGACGTGATGGAATATTTTTACCATCAAATTCAAACTATTTAGTTTATTAAATTGTATATATATTATACAATTGCATTGTATCTACGATTCGTTTGGATATCTTTTTAATATCCACCTCTTTTTTCTCTCTTTTATTGCACCTGCCTCTAATTTTGTCTGCAATACCCCCAAAGGTTGACTGGTAGAAAATGCCTAAGGCATTAAGTCTGCTTCTGTGCCATTATGTGCATGAAGTGTTAAATAAATAAACGTTTATGGTCATATCTGTTGCATTTCTAAAATAGAAAATTTTAGACTAGTTTCCTCCAAATAAGATTAATTTGGTCAATAATTTTTTTTTGTTATATAATTTACCTCGGGATTAGTTTTGGCTTCGTGGTGTAGTCTTATTTTGGCGTATTTTTCGATTACGGCTCTGATTAAATGCGTTCTATGATTTAGTGTACCTGGCTGCTGTAAAGAGTGTAAATTTAATGAGTCAAATGTAGATGTATTTATTAACGTTTTCAGTGTATTTGATACAATTATGTTGATATTGCTATACACACTCGGCAAATTTTTGCCGTAACCTTTAAATTTTATTAAATGACGTATTAACGTTTCAGTTTTTAAACAAATTTTATATACATCTTCTGTTTAGTAACACAGCCCACCCATATCTTTTAACTGAATTAATTTGTGATGCCATATTTAAACTGATGTAACCAATCCATTCTTCCCTTTTCGGATGACCAGAGTGAACAAACCTGAAATATAATTATAGTG
Organism: Mythimna pallens; assembly: GCA_961205895.1. Lineage (NCBI taxonomy): Eukaryota > Metazoa > Arthropoda > Insecta > Lepidoptera > Noctuidae > Mythimna > Mythimna pallens. The sequence continues at coordinate 20,679,157 of OY540828.1, read as the reverse complement.
TACTAGCTTTTGCCCGCGGCTTCGCTCCCGTCAACTGACTACTCTATCCTACTCTACTCTACTCTACTCTACTCTACTCTACTCTACTCTACCCTACTCTACTCTACTCTACTCTACCCTACCCTACTCTACTCTACTCTACCCTACTCTACCCTACTCTACCCTACTCTACCCTACTCTACCCTACTCTACCCTACTCTACCCTACTCTACCCTACTCTACCCTACTCTACCCTACTCTACTCTACTCTACTCTACCTTACCCTACTCTACTCTACCCTACTCTACCCTACTCTACCCTACTCTACCCTACTCTACCCTACTCTACCCTACTCTACCCTACTCTACCCTACTCTACCCTACTCTACCCTACTCTACCCTACTCTACCCTACTCTATTCGAATTTTTCTCGCCGTAAAAACCATCCTTGAACTTCAACGAACATTTAAAAAAAAGAATTGGCCAAATTGGTCCAGGCGTTGTTGAGTTATGCGCTTACCAACACATTTTGCGATTCATTTTTATATTATAGATAAAGGACGAAATCTCAATAATACAATTTCACACATAGGACTACAAATTCAACTGAATCTAATTTATATTTGAATACTAATCTGCACGTAATATCTTGGTTGGTTAGGTTAGGGTAGAACCTAAGTACTAACGAATGACAGAATGCTTAACGACAAAACTTACCGATGAAAACTGATGACCCGATGATTTGCTGACATTTCTTGCTGAGTTTTTACAGTATCGAAAAACGCACGTCGTCATAATTTCTGAAATTGACGTCAAAGTTCATTAAACCAGTTGTAGGTAAAAATCGGGTTTTTATTTAAAACATGCAGATGTTCCCATCTGCATGTTTTAGTCTATGATTATAAAATGGAAAGGCTTTTAAATCAAATAATATATTTTCTAACATACTATTACGATATTAGAAGCTATTAAATTGTCCGTACAACCAGTAATTTTACTTACATGAGTACAGAATTATTATTTATGTCCAGATTCCCTTTAATTTGAATTTATAAGCGCCGCTCTCACACTGCATGAACGTCAAAACTGTACTAATGTCATCAAAATCAAGGTGCATAGAAGACACTGCACCTGAGTCGACTGAAGTGAGTGTACGGATATCTAGTGCGTAGTACACATATATCGATGAAAAGAATAAATAATGAACGCGAATGGGCAATACGAAAAACTGTTGCTACTGTAAGTACAAGAATCAGAACCGGAAAAAAAGAAAAGAAAGATTTGTAATAATAAAAAACTACTCCTAAAATGAAAAAAAACTCTGTCAAATAAGAAAATCTAATAAAATAAATCAATATCTACGTTTCTATCGTCCCACGTTTCTACAAAAAGAAGGGAAATCCCATCAAAAACATTCTGTAAAAAACTAGCCAAATCTCGATGGAGCTGCTTGTTTATCTCGAAAAAGTAATGAAATCTAGACAAAGTTGTGCCAAGTCTAAGGTTCCTTACTGCGGTTTCTTTATATAGTTAATGCTGTGTGACTTGGCCGTTGAAGGGTACACAAGGTGCTCCATGACACCATTGCACCAATCTGTTGCCAGAACCGCTACCCATTGACGATGGAAAATTGCCACTTGGAAAACATTGATTCAATAACCAGTCAATTGTAGGCTTGATAAAGCTGCGAATTTCCATAATACTTATGTATAGGCGAGCCTGAAACAAACAGTATACAATTTTTTTTCCAGTACAGACGGACTTCTAATCATTGATAGAAGTCCGTCTGTACGTCTATTTTATGTTAGATCGGTGGTCGATTTGACGCTCCAAAAAGAAGAGAGCAGAAGTCAGCATTGTCAATGGCGAATGCATGTGTTGCACAATCAACAACAGCCTAAAAAGAAACACTAGCGTCCAATTACCTTACAAATGCCAGTATGGGCTATTATCTCGCTTAACAAACATAGGTAGTTACAACAGATATAACATTACGTGTAAACAAAATTGACTTGTACCCACTAACGTATAAAGAATGTTCAACGACCAAGTCACACAACATTAACTATAAAGAAATAAAGAAATCGCAGTAAGGCACCTTAGACTAGGCACAAATTTGTCTAGATTTTATTACTTTTTAGACATAAACAAGCAGCTCTATCGAGACTTGGCTAGTTTTTTACAGAATGTTTTTGGTGGGATATATTTTTCAAATTTAGTAACCCAACCGTTACCGGAGTAGTCTTCAGAATGTAACTGTTTAATGACGGATGGCGTTCCCGCCATTCATGACTTCCACATTTCGTATGGAACCCTGAATTTGCGAGGTTCGACGTGCACTTGGCCAGTTTTTCTTATCATTATGGTGGTTGTTGATTTTTATTGTTAAATATATTAGCTACATACTCTGGGCACACCATAATCAGGGCGGTACGTCCCCCCTTGAGGAGTGAATGGAGAGGCGTCTCAGCGTTCTCACCATCTGCATGACGCAGGTCCTCACCAAACATGGCAAATTGAGGTTCCGGCATTGGATTCAGGTGGAAGAAAGGCCCGGATGTCACTATTGTGTGAACCACCTGGAGTGCACGGTGGAGCATACGGTGGAGGTTTACCCCACTTGGGCAGAGCACCGCCATGTCCTTGTGGAGGCGATCGGTGGCAGCGACCTCTCACGCAGAGCCCTAGTTGAGGCTATGGTCCACAGCGAGGAGGAATGGCAGGCGGTCGTCTTCTTCTGCGAAGCAGTAATAGCTAGCGAAGGAGGCGGCCGCACGCGTGAGGGAATGAACATCCTCACGCCCCAGCCGCTGAGGCCCTGACCCGTCTACCACCCACAGTAGATGCAAGCTTGCGGATGACGAGCAATAGATAGTTCGCCGTCCGGCCGTCCGGTAATTGACCGTACCGAAACCAAATTGTTGACAGCGCATAGTGTACCACGCGCTCCTCTAAAGAGATGTCAGCAAACCGTAGGGCTGATGCCCGCTGGGGTCGCAAGGATTTTCTGAAATAGAAACCCGTAGTCTTAGAACGCAAAGAGCAACTGAAGAAAATAGGTGTGGTTTTAGTCAGTAAAAGTCTGACATGCCCTCGCGCTCCACCCAGATTGGAAGAAGTCATTAAATGATATCTCACCGTTTTAAAAAAGCTCTGTTAAACATTAATGCTTATTCTATTGGAAAATATCCGTTAGTATTAGCAATTGTGAACAAAAGTTGCATGTGAGTTTCTGCTACAATGGGCGTAAGAATTTTCAGCATATGGTTCTACGGTCTTAGATTGCACTGGATGGAGTTACTCTGCTATGCCACACATTCAAATGGCGTTTATTAACTCACCCAACAGTGAGGCTAAGGGGTAAATGATATTTGATGGTATTAGAATTATTCATGAACTGCTTCAATGATTTTATTGGATAAATATTTTTAACCACAATTTTAGGTTGATTATATTGAAGTACAATGAAAATATCTGAAACACAAACTCCACCTAGAAACTACACGCGCCTAATTAACTAAAATATCTCTATTTTAGTTAATTAGGCTCAAGCTTTTGGAATGTTTGGGAAATAATTTAGATCCCAATTTAAAATACTAACAAAGTAAGAATGAAACGAAAACAAAAACGATAGGCAGTATATTTTAGGCAGCCTAATAGATTTGAAAAAAAGGAGTTCAAAGCCTAAACAAAACCATCTTAACAATCGTTTTTTAATTAAACTTACCTTTAACTTTGACCTTTACATTTTTCTCTTTTTACTAGCCAAAGTACGTCGGTAAAATTAACAACAAATTGTAAGTCCTTAAATAGTCCCCTTGTATGACTGGTTACTTTAGAAGTGATTACTGACACAAAAGTTCTTGTACGCCCGTTATGAAGATTAGCCCCAGCGTCACTTGGTACATACGGCCTACATTCACTATTTTACTATTAATTAACATCCCTTCTCTCTTTTAGCCACTCCGACCCCGACCCGGAACCAAAGATGAGGGCCATAAATGAAGTCGCAACAAAATCTATGAAACCAAAACTCAAAATGTACGCGAACAGCTCAAAAAATTCAGGTATACAAATCGCTACTGAAAATGCAAGTTCAAGCTTTTCAACAGTGACAACGGATAAAAAGCGATCACATACGACTATGGATAAAGATGTTGGTGCCACCTCAAGTAACATAGACCTTTACAATGAAGTAAATGCCACGGTGAATTCATCGTATTCAGAACGATCGAAATCAGCAGCAACTGGCGTTGAAACGCAGAAAAAACCAGTCGTTATAGAGAAAAAAGACGGCAGGCTCTCGTCTAGGGATAGAACACCGATGAGAAGGGATAAGCACCCGCGACAACATCGCATCAAAGTGAGAAGTCCCAGACGTCGTGTGCCAATTATCGAGCCACAAAATAAAGCTATAGACAACAATACACGAACAATTGGTACTACAGCAATCGATTGGGGTGTAGAAATTGAACTATTCAGTGTCGATGATATAGCTGACCTTATAGAATCAACTGAAGATGATGAAAGGATAAGTACTCACTCTTACGATGACATGTGCCGAATTTGCCACGGTGGGGATTCGTTGTCAACGGAACTTGGTAGCTTAATATCTGCATGTTCTTGTCGCGGGACCGTTGGCAGAGTCCATGTGAAATGTTTGGAGCGATGGTTGACTGAATCAGGGAAATCACGATGTGAATTGTGTGGGACACGGTATGCAACCAGACGCGTGCATAAATATGGTGTGCCCAGAGCTCTGGTTATGTGGGTACTGAGCCATAATGCTAAACAGGTATAAATACTATTTTTATGTATAATTTATTACAATTACATCAGCATTCATAGAGTTCTTGATACTACTAGCTGCAAATTGCCTATGCTACGCTTTCCGAATCATGGTCAACACTTGAAAGCCTCATCTGCTCCAATATTTTGTTATGAGCTTGGTCTATTATACTTTCACGATCTTTTAGATCTTTATAATTTGGCAAAGGCTGGTTGATCTAAATATAAGTTCATATATTTACATTAATACAATTTGTTATCGTCGAAACCGTTCGTGTCTTGCAGGCCTAACAGGTAATGCTTCTAAAGTAGGTCTGATCTTTATGATCATCAGCCACGCAATATTGTTGGTTTTTTACATGCCATAGCTGTGTTCCTAATAACTTCTGTAATAATACACACGTTATTGTGTTTTCATTGCCCTATTAATATTACTTGGTTTGTAGATTAATTTACATTTCTTGGGCTAGTATATTTACGTTTTATAGATAGATTCACGAACACCTAGTTGTTTAGTTTCACTATCCAATCCTCCCTCTCTGGCGATCTTTGGCTAAATTGGACAGTCGTGATAACACACTGTAGAAATCCACTGGGAGAGACCTATATAACGCAAAGGATATCTATTGACTAAGAAGATACTTATGACGCAATGCGATAGTTCCATCAGCACACAAGCAGGCTATTCCCAAAAATCATGACAATTTCGATGTTTTTTTTTTTCAGTTGATGGTCGACAGTCTCGGCATAATGCTGATGTCACCTCTTGCTGTACTGGCCGCATGGCTATCAGGACGCACGCTAGCTGGCTTAATGACTCAAGAGAGCCAGGTGACTCCATGGCCTTTGGCCTCAACCTTCGTACTGGCATGCATGACGCTAGTAAGTGATATTACTGTACGATGTTCTATTATCCCTGGATAATTACGCAGAGCTTTGTTGTTGAGCCTACGGTTTTCTTCATAACTATAATTAATTGCATTGGTTTCACTGCAAGTAATTAATCAAAACCTAGTCAACTAAAAAATTAAGATAAAATATATTGTCATAAGAATGATATTATTTGAAAATGAAAATTGGACTGAGATGGTTTAAGGTATAATATTTGTGTAGCAATACAGTTGAAAGCTCCCCCCCCCCCCCCTTCCGACCGCTCGTAGCCGTGGTAGCGAACAGTAACCTACTATGTTTTCATATGATTGTTTTTTTTTTTTACATAATTGCGAAATTACCGAGACTAGATTTTTGTTATAGTGCCTATATTATCGAGAATGGATATCGCGCCAGCGTCACAGCGGGTACCGGGGGAGAGGCTTGAACTCGGTGACACACTTTTTCATTCAACACTTGGTAATCAAAATAACTGATGAACAATTAGTGTGTTGTTGAATGTAAATATTAAAAGATGGAGAGAGAAAGAAATAAAAAGTATAAATTGTGTGAGGATTGATATGAGAGAAAAGGGATTATATATGAGATTAGAAGAAAAAAAAACACGAATGAAGTGCCGCCGTGTCCTAGTGGAGACGATTGGTGGCGGCGTCCTCTCACACCAAGCTCTGATTACATACTATGGTCCAGACCGAGAGAAATTACGATACTGTCGCATCCTTGGTATAATCAGCGTTATAATGTTCCCACTGCTGGGACCCAGGCATCTTGTCAAGGAGAGGGAATGGGCCGTAATCAACCACGCGGGCCCAGTGCGGATTGGCGGATGACACATTTCTTCGAATTTTTGGTTCTAGGACATGTCAGTTTCCTCACGAGGTTTTTCTTCACCTTTTTGAGGGTAGATGAATTAAATTACACAATGTAATGCGCCTGGCTGGGTTCGAACCTACGACCTACAACTCGTAAGTCTGGGCCACTACCACTTGACTACCACTGCTCGGATATTTCTGCGAAGCAGTAATATTAGCGAAGGAGGCAGTCATAAGAATGAGGGAACATAAACATACTCAAGCCCCAGCCGCCAAGACAGGAGGTGACCCCAGGCATCGGTAATCGCAGAGCGATCTTCGGCCGCCGTAGGTGCGAGCTTGCAGACAGCAAGTTATGGGTAACTCGCCGTCCGCTCGTCTTATAAGAACCGAGCCCGAGTCGTCGACGCGGCAACGGCGAGTCGTGTTCCAAGCGCGCCTCGAAGAGATGTCAACCGTAGGGGTCCAGCAAGACTTAAACTAGAACTACATTAGACCGACGCACATGTGTAACACGCCTGATTTGTATGTAGAACGACGTCGCGTGGCGTTGCGTGACGTGGATCAAGTGTGGCTCTACAAGTCTAGTTCCCGTATAAAATGTATGGAGGCCGACGCTCCCAGATCGGCGTGTGTGGCACACGTGTGCGCAGTGTAGTTCTCTTTAGACCTGCTGGAGCCATGGGGAAAAGTATGAAAAGGATACTCGTGGTGTTAAAACGAAAAGTTAGTCAGACTTTTGACATGCCCTTGCGTTCCACCCTAGAGCTGGAGAAGTCTATAGATGATTTTGTACCTTAAAAAAAAACTCCGGCTAACAAGGTTTAAGAGCAATATGATACTGGTCACTAACTAAGCATTATCAAGTTAAGAAAATGGTATTTACTAAAATTGGAATCCAAAAAATTTTTCTTTAGTGATCTTGTTATGTTATTGACATTCTATCTAGTTCACCAAAAATTTAGCAATTTTTTTTGTTTTTCCCATTAATTGGGATATGGACGTCAGATTGGCATCCGCTCAATTTAAAAAAAAATATTCCGCTGCATCCGGATAAAATGGAAGCCAGCATAACATATTTGGTAAAGCCAGGCTTTCAGATGAATTATATTTAAAAATCTTTGGAGTTCTCGTAACGAATATAAACATTTTAGTGAGTGCCTGGGAGTTTTACCTCGGATTACAGTTACTGTGATTGAAATTAATATATATAATTAAAAGCAACTATGTTTCGCTAATAATCGTATAAAAACGTTTACCTATTAAAAAAATTGTGAACATTGCTTTTGAACAAAAAAAAAATACAATATTTCAACTAGTATCTCAGGAAATATTGGTTTCAATCGAAAAATTATTTTAGTGTTGCATAACCTATTTATTGAAAAAAGGCTATAATCTATACAGAGTGTATTTGACATCGACGCACAAACGAATACCCATATATAATATGGTTTTTTTTTAGGTGGGAAAATCATCTAATGACAAATCCCGCTCTTGGGCGGAGCGCGAGATAGTGTCAGACTTTTACTGACTAAAAACCCACTCCTGTTCCTTCGCTGCCTTCGTCCCAGGGCCCCGGGTTTCGTTTTCACACTACCCATGGCCCCAGTAGGCTTCGACCCTGCTGGGCCCCTACGATTTGCTGACATCACCCTGAGGCGCGCGTGGAACAATACGCGCCGTCGACGACTTGGGCTCGGTCCGGACAATTACCGGACGGTCGGTTGGATGGAGAGCCACCCATTGCTCGCCGTCTGCAAGCCTGCGCCTACGGTGGCCGGAAGTCGGGATCGGAATCCCGGCGGCGGTTGAGGCGTGAGGACCGTTGCCGTTGCCTCACGCGATCAGCCGCCTCCTTTGCTAGCATTACTGCTTCGCAGAGGGAGGCGACCACCTGCCACTCCTCCTCGCTCCGGACCATGGCCTGTACCAAGGCCCGGCGTGAGAGATCGCCGCCGCCGATCGCCCCCACGAGGACACGGCGTTGCTCTTCCCAAGCGGGACACACCTCCACCGTGTGCTCCACCGTGTCCTTCGGGCGGTCCACACAGTGGCGACACCCGGGCGTCGCTTCCGCACGAATTCGGTGCAGGAACTTCCCGAACTTCCCGTGTTCGGTGAGAACTTGCGTCATGCGGAGGTGAGGACGCCGTGAGGTCTTTCCAACCACGCCTCAAAGACGGGACTTATCGCCATAATTGTGGCGTGCCCAGCACTGGGTCGCGACAGTCGCTGTCGCCATTTTTCCATGAACCCCCCAGTGGTAGAAATTTCCGTCGGTTTTTACCTAATTTAAAAAAAAAATATTTTTTTAATTTAAACTGTGTAAAATCGTTATTCTAACCAACCCCGACGATATTTTTAGTAAAAATATCATTTATTATTTAGTAAAAAGTAGATATTATTAGATAAACATGTCATATTTTCTTTTTTAACAGCCGGTTGTAGTCCAGCCCGGATTTTATGTCGATGCGGCCCGATGACAGCGATTTTATTTTTAAAAAGAGAAAACATAGTAGCTCTTCAAGATTTTTATTTTATCAGACCCTTTCAAAAAACAAGCTTTATTATTTTACGTAACTTTCGAATATTTCCTTGACGTAATCTCGTAGATATACACGTTTGAAATCATAAGTTAGGGTCAGATTCGTGAATTCTTTTTATCGAGCCAACTAATTTAAATCTTGTTTTCATTTTTACCAATCGGTTGGCTATATGGTCAATTTTTATAAAATTATTTTTCAAGGTTTTCTCTTTTATATTTGTGGATTTCCAGAGATTCAAAAAAGTTTAAAATTAGTAAAACCTGGCCTTAATTTCATTTTAAGTAACTGTAATCCTAGGTTTTGATGATTTTAACGCCTCAGACCCTAGACTATTTAAGTAGGTAACATTTTATGTGTCGTACACTAACTTCACTTTAAGTTTGTGGGACACCTAAGTATATATAAAGGTATTCTTGTTTTGAGTTAGACCTAGATAAGTCATTTGACTAACGAACGCAACAGGTGTAGGTCTTGATATTATAATCTGTTGTCTGACCTGCCTGACCACATTTGTTATAACTGGCTAGACGGTGTAACACTAATCCGTTGATACTCCTAACCCTTATCATTGCTGTGGTGAAACCGTAGTCTTTTGTATAATTTACGACATTCAATTGCGTAACTAACATTGTTCGAACGCTTTCTTTAAAATACTTTTGTAATTTTAATACTATCATACTTTTTCTCTTGTTTCTCTCCTACTGCCATTATTAGGAGTCGGATCTCTTCAGTAGTGAAGATGTTCTATCCTAGGTTGTCGGCTTTGACAATTGTATTTGAGGTTCATTTTGGACCACTAAGTCCACGGCGGACAGTCTCTGCCTTCTTTGTATTCTGACGAATTCTTCGCTTCTCTTACTAACACGTCTATGTCCTCCAAAGCGATTTTTAGTCATTGGTGTGGTTTTAAAGCTGCCCCTGATGTAATCATTGCAAATCTCATCCAGTTGTATCACACCACTTGCTTACATTCTCATTTCGCTGGTATTTACCTACATTTTGCTCATGGGTCACCTTTACTGTCAAGAATTCAGAACCGTATAATAGCACCGACTAATATATTTTCCTTTAACTGAATTTTTACTACGAATGATCAGTGACTCCTAAATCAAAGCAATATACTCATAGTTTAGGACTCAAGGTGCTTAAAGTATATAATTTTTAAAGCTTTTTTAATTAAAGTTTTTAGATCTAAAATTGTGTAACAGCACAGCATGCTTATAGTCAAATAAAAATATATTTATTTTTATATTTAATAATTCTTTGCATTAATGTATAGTTTTTAGCTTTACCCTATTCTCACTCCAGTATTTATTTACTAATCAAAATATTTTAAGAATCTGCTGTAAATATTTAAAATGTCTATTATAACTAACTGATCTATTTCAGTTTTTTTTCCAATAACGTTCGTTCCACAAAACCGGACAGGTTTTAAATGAATTTTTTTGACAAGAAATAACTAAAAATTTTGTGTAAATCACGGGAATCCACATCCAGGGGACGCTTAAGTTCAGCAGAGGAAAACTTTGGCTGGAGTGTTGATGACAATTTATTTTATTTAGACTATAGTGACATAACCAAGACCAAGGTCACCGATATAACTAAAAGAATCGTTAAAATTAAGTGGCAGTGGACAGGACACATAGCTCGTAGAACGAATGGTCGAAAGGTTTTAGAGTGACGACCGCGCACCGGAAATCGGAGCGTCGGAAGGCCTCCTAAAAGGTGGATCGACGATCTGGTGAGAGTCGCGGGAATGCGGTGGATGCGAGATGCACAGGATCAGTCGTTGTAGCGACGCTTGGAGGAGGCTTGGCGGCAGATGATAGTGACATATTATGACGGTACATAAGAACTGAAATTCGAAATCCTGCATCACGGTATTAGAGTACTCTGCACAATTAGAACATATGCAAAGCCCAAAACCAACTATCGCGGGCAGTTGCACGGACCAGACATAGCATAAATATGATAGCCCGTAGGTTTGCACGGTGTTCAAATGAGGTTAAGATCACGCTTTTGAAAGCTTTTTGTACTTCATTGTACACGTGCATTAGGGTGTTTTATGTTTTTTAAATTTTAGATTTTTGACTTTGCTCGAATTCTTGATGCTACTCATGCACAGTGTTTTACAGTGTTATACCAAAAATCAGCATATTCGGTATTTATTTAGAGGTTACACAACGCCAATAAAGTTTTCTCATACGTCATCAGTGTAGGTTACATTTTTAATATTATTATTTTTTACAGTGGAGGGTAGCAGGTGTTACTAGTGTGTTGTTGTTTCTAGTAAAACTTACTTGCCTCCTATGTAAAAAAATAATAATATTAAAAATATAATCTTCACTAATTACGTACATATTGGCGTTGTGCCTCCTTTAAATATTAACCAATTATGGTTATTTTTGGTATCAAGTAATAATAAGTAAGTAGTATCAAGAATTCGAGCAAAGTCAAATGAAAATCTAAAATTTAAAAAAAAAAAACTGAAATACCCTAACGTGCATCATAAGGGTTTCCTACACACAAGCAGTTTACAGTTTTTTCCGTATCCAGTACAACAACGCGTTCAGCGTAGTATTAGGAATGCCCCGCTTCTGTAATGCCTTGGGCATGTTTGCGGAAGCGCGCACTGTTTTCATACCACCATGCATAAGCGGTTTGCGTCCTTGGTGCGCAGAGTGCGGGGTAGTTCCCAATTAGTTCTGGCGATGATTTCCGGGAGATTCGATTGACCTTATATCGGCCAGCAACATGCCTATGTCCGATAATATTATGTATTTCTCTATGTGTGTGTTCTGGTTTGTGCTTAGTGTATGGATGCTATTGGTTGCCTGAAATAAACACTTCTTTATTTTATATTCTTTATATAACACCCGTCTGATTGAAGGATCCTCCCTCTTCCGTAATGGAAGTATATGGGACTTTACGCCCTTTTCTGCATACCTCTAAAATACGACCATTTTTCTCTGTCCAGGTGTGCTACTACTGCTGGATAGTCTCCGCTGCGACTCGCCATGCCCTAGGCTGGTGGATCTGGTACCGATCTCAATACGAAGTCAGACTTCAGTTGCAAGAAAATGAAGAACAAACTTAACACAAACACTAATTTTATTTAAATCATTTTCCTGTTATAACAGTTTATACACGTTTGCGATATAGTTTTAAAATAAATACTGTATGTCACAAAATGTCCACAAAATGGACCTTTTTTATGTGTGGTTAGCTCATGAATAACTAAAATGCTGTGATTGCCCCTCAATGGCACTAGGCTGATAAAAATTTCGAATGTAGGCTGCCCCTATGGGGAAGGAGTCTAGCCCCCACATACCCGCTCGACTTGGTAGTTTTTCTTTCTCGTGACTTGGATAAACCCCCCACCGATTGTAATAATTATGGTTAAAGCTTTCTAATACCAGTTATTCATAATGTTTTAACCCTTTTTTGTAAAGCTTTTGTACTACTTACTCAAATATAAACTCTTATTTTAGAAAAGGTAAAAAAATATTCTGAAACAAGTTTAAATCACTTTATTTTTTTTAAACTTAGTAAATTCTTACTCTAGATTTTGTAGCAAAAGCGGATACATCTCCTTTGTTAATTGTATTATTAAAACATTTTTGCTAACACGTTTCAAATTCATAAACTTGACGGGCTGTCAAGTCAAACGATAATACAAACGACGCAAAAACTAAGAAACGCTAAACCCGGAATTTTTTGCACGATATTATTATAATAGACGTTTCAGAGGTAAATCCTTAATATATTCAGCGAAACTCAAAGTTCATTCAAAGGATTCACTTTTATGTTTTAACAGGAATTCAATAATCCCTTACCCGTGCTCGTTTCTTGATAACTTTGTATTTTCAAGTAAGATAATATTTAATTCTTATAAAATTTTAAAACGTTACAGTTACAAACTTTTACCTTTATAATGTGTGTGTGTATGTTTGTTAACCCTGAAGGGTTAACAATCATACACACACAACACGTTTTACACGTTTAGCGGTTTAAGCGTGAACGCCTAAACCGCTGAACGGATTTAAATTAACTTTGTTATGTATATATTTATTTATTTTTTTGGGGTGGGAAAATCATCTAATGACAGGCCCCGCTCTTGGGCGGAACGGGTAGGTAGGCGTCTACTAGGTCTTTTACAACTAAAAACCTACTCCTGTTACTTCTTTGTCATTGTTTCAGGGCCATGACCCATGGCCCCAGTAGGCTTTGATCCTGCTGGCCCCCTACGGTTGTTGACATCTCCTTGAGGCGCGCGTGATACACGCCGTCGAAGACTTGGGCTCGGTCCAGACGGTTACCGGACGGTCGGACCGTGAGCTACTCATTGCTCGCCGTCCGCAAGCCCACGCCTATGGTGGCCGGAAATCGGGATAGGAATCCCAGTGGCAGGGGCGCGAGGGCCATTGCCTCGCGCGTGCATGTGTGGCCTCCTTCTTTAGCATTACTGCTTTGTAGAAGGAGGTGACCGCCTGCCACTCCTCCTCGCTCCGGACCATGGCCTATACCGAGGACTGACGCGAGAAATCGCTGCCTCCGATCGCCCCAACGAGGACACGGTGGAGCTAAGGTGGTAAGAACGCGGCATTGCCTTTGCAGCCACTCCTCAAAGAGGGGACTTACCGCCTCAATTATGGCGTGCCCAATTGGTAAGTGAATATGTCTTGGAATAACATAAACCACAGAAGTATGTTCTTTTACTAAGCCGCTAGCAGATGCCAGTTAATAATAAATCTTTTGTGCACATATTTAATTTCTCGCTCGATATTGGGACCGCGATACAAAACAAGGATTGAAATTGTGTGAACAGAGGCAAGAAAACAATCATTCAATTATCTCATCTCAAGCCTGTATTTATTTTTAATTTGTTTGTTTGTATATCTATGCTCCTCTTACCACATTTTATAAGAAGCTTTAATAGGAAGAGATTATGTAACAATTTCCTGGTTTTATTATAATATTTTTCTACTAAAATATCCGCTTATTTGTGAAAGGAAACTCTTTTAAAAGCAAACTAAAAAAATATTATCTTAAGTGAGTTTCCGTCCTATATCCGTGATTGGCTTTCTAACGTTATCTTTTTTTTTGTGTGTGTGACGTGAAGCGAAAGGGAGTGTCAGAGTTTTACCGAGTAAAACCCGCTTGTGTTCCTTCAGCTGCCCTTTGCGTTCCAGGGCCATGGTGACTATTTCAAATAATCTCGCAACCTTGGCAGGCAATGGCCCTAGAGAGCCCCGTCTATTTATCGGGCAGATCTTTGAGGCGCGCGGACGGCGAGTTACCCGTGGCTCACCGTTTCTAATGTTATTTTGCTTGATTAAACATGGTTGCTTCATGCCTATTTTGAAACTTCATTTTATTAGACATCATTATTTTCTTGCTTTTGTCCTAATTCATTTGTGACGGCGTAACAGTAGCCGGTTTCATCTAGTTTAAATTGACGAAAAATTTAAACAGCTATTCCATTTAATAAATCTGTAGAAATATCGTTTTTGGACATCGAAAAGATATCAAAAAAAAAATTACACCAGGTATTATATTTTATAATACTGTTAAAAGATAAGCAACAGATCCAATTTCAATTTCTAGTATTTTTTTGAATATATTGTCTGTTTGACTGCATAATATATTATTATTATTATTCACTTTATTCATTCAATATACGTATCTTCAACTTCGTCCAGCAGAAGACGTCTATCGGCTGAAATGATGATGATGATGATGATAAACTATCGCAAACGCAATTTATGTAGCAACTGTTACCTCGAGGTCCGCAAAAAACGCTAGTACTCTGGAAAAAATTGGTGTAACTACCGGTTTTACTCTATAGATATCATGTTTTTTTTATTGCGTTATACGTTATATATACTATCACACTTTTCAATTTCATCTATACACATAAATATCTTCACTGTACAGGAATATCGTGTTTCCCAGTTACCAAGTTGTGAAAGTCAGATAGGCTATCGCTCCATGTAATGAATCTATTCAGGTGCATCCAGAGTACCTAGTGCAAGTTTGTTATATGATAATCAATCCACCGTAGCAGTCTTCCTTGATATTAATGCAGCTTATGATAATGTTGTCCTATAAGTTTTACAAAAATAAATTAAGGAAATCAACACCTATAAGACGGAATTCAGATTGGCCTGCGCTCCGAGCTCTTAACCAATTGGAAAGCCAAACGCGGTAAACTTTTCGATGACATAAATAACAACACAACATCGCAAAAAATTTACAACGCTGTCAAATTGTCCAACATGTCCCGTGTCATATAAAAGCTTAGTAAAATTTTGGGGGACACCTCGCACTCTGCTTTAGCACTGACTGTTAGACAGAACAAAAAAAACAATTGTTTTTATTTCACATAGGCCTACATGAGCACTTATAAAACGTCAGAAGCTAGTGCACGGTTCAAAATTTTGACCGGCCTGATGGCTTAGTGGTTAGTTGCCCTGACTGCTATTCCGGAGGTCGTGGGTTCGATTCCCACTCAGGACAAATGTTATATTATATGATGGTATAATATGTATATATTTAGAAATATATAAGTAAGTTTATCAGTTGTCTAGTACTCATAACACAAGCTCTGCTTAGCTTGAGACTAGACGGCGTTGTGTGATAGTTGTGGAATATTATATTATTATAAATTGGTCGTTTTCTATGGAGAAGAACCGGTTAGAAACTCCATTGTTAATCTTTTTTTTTTATTGTTGTTCTTACAATATTTCTATTCTAATAGAATAGAGTATTAGTAGATCAAAGTCGACCAAAACATAGTTGGTCTATACAGTTGACCCTATGCAAACTGCCTTGATCTTCCTTCTTGTACGACAATCAAGGATAAATAAAAACAAAGAAGTTCATGTAAAATATACTCCAAAGTAATGAAAGGTATAAATGTTCATTTCAATGTAATATTTGTACCTACAATTGTAAAAGCGTCAAAGAGTATGAAGAATCGGGCACTGAGGGTTCCGTCCAAATTTACCAATGAAAACAGTTCAATTCCCGAATTAAGTTATGAAGACTTTTCCGAATGGTAAACAAGTTTTTTTTTGTGACGTATCTACAAATTTACAGTTTCCAGATTTTTTCCTATACTTGTGCTATGAGACCTCGCTTTATGACAAATTTTAGGATTCTAGGTCAATGGGAAGTACTCTATGAATTTTGATTCCATTGAGAGTATCGAAATACACGTTTTTTTTGACATAAACGGCCGTATCTTTCTTTTTCGTTAATTCAGAAGTTTGATTTTTTCAGCTTCAAGGGACTGCAGACTTGAGTATATGGTTTTAATTTAAACTCGATACCTTCACGCGTTCCCGAGATACAAGATCTTGACAGACAGATAGACATACGGGCGGACACCAAAGTAATCCTATAAGGGTTCAGTTTTTTCGTTTTGAGGTAAGTAACCCTAAAAAAATTGTATGTCACTAGAAAAATACTCTCATCGTACTTTAAAGGCTTATTTTATTTGACTAAAACTGATTGTGTAACATCTGTGGTAGCCGAATATGACGATAACATCATTTTATTGTATGATATTTTTCTTCATGTTCTTTATACAGATAACTTAAAAGTATAGTAAACATAATAGCTTCAGTCTATCTTAAAAAAGGTGTAAATAAACTAATGGTTCTTGATAGCACTAACATCGCGAGCGAACTGGGGCCATCTTCTGATTTCGTTGTACAGCTTTCTGCCAGGGCTTTCAGTGGCAATCAGTTGTCGGTGTCCAACAATTTGGTAGTTAGATGTCAAGTGACCTTGTTCTACGCCACACCGGAGTAGCGCCTTGAATGCTTCTAATGAGGCTTCAGTCGGAGTGTCGTCTGAAAATTCGGAAGTTTTGAGGTTAGTAACAAATTAAATATCTTGACTTGACTCGTGAAGTTTTCGATAATTATGTGGGAAGTGGATACAGTAATCATTGTGGCGATAGTTGTGATGGCCAATGCCATAATAGTTACGAGCCTTGAGGAACACCTGTGGAGACTCTCGTTAGGCAGTTGAACCTAGCACTTCGTACTTTTGGATACGGGGCGTATTGTTAGATTTCCCTCTTAGAAGCTCTAACCACTGGCATCACGAATCCTGTTTCCCGTATCAGGGTTACTATTTTTTATTTTTTTTTATTCTAGGTGAGAAAGTGACGATGCGGTCGACGATGGAGCGCGCTTACCTAGAAGTAACCTATATAATGTTTTATATAATTTTTTAAATGGGTAATATTATGTGCATAAAATATGAAAATAATATTATAATCCTCATGACAAAATTCCTATCATAGTGGCCAATCTCAACAGAGACTATCCGAGTACGCAGGAGATATTATAGTGCACAAGCGTGTGCGAAAACACAGGTCCCAACTCTCTATGTTCCTTTGCTTTCATAATCCGAGACGACCGTAGAAAGATCTCAGAACCACAGGTTTAAAGTGCTGCCCGAGGCACAGGGGTGTACAGATAGCGGCACGAATCTTGAGCGCTCGGTGAAAGAGCGGGGATTGCTTTGCGCATCGTACAATATCGGCGAGCCAATCACTGTACAAGGATTGTATTCCCCATTGTTATATCTATCTATCTATCCCCGCCCCCGTATCTCTCTTCATACCACTAAAGAGACCCGATATTTCACTTCTGCGTGCTTCTGCGCAAGTAAAACTGTAGAAGTCAGCGCTCAAGATCCATGCCGTTATCTATACACCAACAACTTCCAAACTCTGGGCTGCTTCAAAGTAATTCTTAGTAGAAAAAAAAAACAATAATACATTGGCCCAACTCGGGGATTTAACTCAGAACACTCAACAGTCTTAAATAATAATATAATATCAACCAGGTTCATTTTCGTAATAAACCTCCCTAAAACTTTATATTTATCAATAGCGATTGAGTAAACGTTTCAAAAGCATCCATTAACAGGTACTTTAGCCCTTCGCAAAATGATAGCTATTTTAGAAAACTTTTAGTTTTTAAGAAACTTTCAGTGCTAAGGATCCAGCATATAGGTCATAAAATAACTAAAAAAATTTTAAAAAATTGGACACGCTAGTTGGGTATTGGACACGATGCAACAATAACTTCGGCCTACGTACAACAACGAATCGAGAGGCAGCTTGTGGGCACACAAACGAATTACTGTTGTATTCATACTAACGTGTTTAATTATTAAGTCTACGTCAAGAGGACATGTTACAAATTTATGATTATTATTACAAGTTTGCATATTTAAATATAGTGAATAAACATTCAGATGTTTATTTACAATATAAACCATGATTTTTAATTATTTGAGCCCAAAAAATTTGCAAAACAATACGTTAACCTAAATTTCTGGACAACCCTAGATGACCCGAGAAATTAATCTCGAGAATTCTCAAGAACCGGGAAATTGATAGGCTCAAGAATTCATGAACCTTAGACCTAAGCATTACAACTATAAAAGGTCTGAAAGGCCACCCCTCCATAGACCATTGCCCATTAGTCTTGCAAAGGAACGATACTTACTGTTGTAGTTTCCAATAAAAGTGATGCCTATAGATTTTTTGTTGTAGCCGTAAGTGTGTGCACCGACGTGCAACCAACCAGCGCCTTCGTACACCTTGCCATTACCGCCTATAACAAACCTGGAATTATGAAAAAAGGGGGTTAAAACATTTAATTTGTCTGCGTAACTATGCGGGGAATGGCATAGTTAGGATAATAGACATCTCCACTGACTAAAGCATGGGCCACATTAATGCAATCCAGCGTCCCAACTGAGGTCGCCCTGGTGGGAGCTTGCGGATTGTAAACCAAGCCAATCGTTGTGTTGATTGATGATCAGTGTGGGTGATGCTATATACAATGCGCATAAAATTTGATCATGTGGTGGGACTACCAGTTTTGATAATGATGCTTTACACCTTTTTTATGGTGGGAAAATCATCGCTCTTGGGCTGAGCGGGAGATAGTGTCAGAATTTTACTAACTAAAAATCCAATCCTGTTTCTTCCCTGCCCTCGTCCCAGAGCCCCGGGTTTCACTTTCACACTATCGTGGCCCCAGTAGGCTTCCACCCTTCTGGGACCCTACTCTCTTTGCACCTACCTACTTTATTTATAACATAATCAGTATTATATTATATTATCAAGGGACGGATATTTTTTTTTAATTTCTTGTATTTTTACTTCTGTGAGTTGGCATCGACTCCTCGTACGCATTCCAAAGGTCCAGGACCCCAGGGTTCTGAGATGTAATAACTCATAGTAGTTAAAGTGTCAATAATCGTTACGCAATGATGCTTGCACCGATTTTGTTGTGTAAATTTCTCTCTTGGGAACTTTCTTTTTTGTTAACCAATTCTGTCCCTCCACTTATTCCATTTTTTTTTCAAGCCCACGCTTTCTTCTTCCGTTTCTGATTCTTTGTCGTTTTGATCCTTCCAGTTTTAATCTCTAATCAGATTTTAAAACGCACGAAGAAGAACGCCAATATTTAAATTAACCACTTATAATAACAGCTGTAGAAATATGAATACTAAGCTTTCCCTCAGATTATTTCCTTCTGGGTTTTCTCATCTATAATTTCTAGCAGCTAATTTGTAAGCTAACATGCTTACAGTAACTAACATTTGTAAAGTTTTTTTTTTTTTAGATTGTCGAGTCGAAACGTCGCTACAAAAAAAAGTAAACATTATCCAGACATTATAAATTATAGATATATTTTATTTATTTATTTAAACTTCATGTACTTAATGCACCGGCATAAGTCCGCCTATCACTACTGTGGGCAGGCATTCTCTACCTTTTTTTACTATAACTCAAAGGTCCCTTTGAGTTAAAAAAGACAAACAGATACTTCAAACAGAAAAAAAAGTTATTTATAATAATAAACATATATATATTAATTAATTAACTAATAAATACTATGAAAAATATCAAATCATTAAGAGAACTTAATAACAATTCTGACGAAGACCGAACTAAGGTTGTGAGAACTTCAAGTAGTTCCAAATTTTACACTTGAAAGAACTTTTACTTTCAATTTTTTTTTTAACAGTTTATTAACTTATTTCTTCAATTTAAATAAGTATTCAAATAAATTTCATCCCAATTAGATGTATATTATTATTTATTACGGCATTTACAATTATCCAGTGATTTATGATATCTTACATCTCTGTCCTAATTTTTCGGAAAATACAGGCGTTTCTATATGTAGTATTTATGAAAACATTTTGGCTTGAAATTTTTACATGCTGGAGTGTCAGTACTCCTAGATACACCTGCACTATTGAGGACCTGATTACAGACGCTGTATTGGATCGACATAGTATCCTAATTATCTTCACGTTATCCATCGACTTGAAAAGAAGAAGTAACTTACGAGGATCCAATATCCGCATAGCCCAAGTTATCCATATGATTTGTCTGTATGTTTCGGACAATCTCCGCACACCCAGCGTCTGTGTTGCAAGTACGAGTCACAGTATGCTGAATGATGACCAGGTCCACCGGTCTCGCCAGGTATTCAACTTGGAGTGGAGATAGGCCATCCCATTCTCGCTTTGTGACGACGCCGCAATCTGAAAAGAGATGGATGATGGAGTCACAACAACACAATGTTAGATAATTTACAAGTACTGCAGTGCTAGCACGAGCTCTTAACGTGATCCATTTAACGACCTACACCGAACTGTTAAAAGGATGGAGCTATATAGGGTATATACTTCTCCATAATACTTCACCTTTACTGTGTTTTTTTTTTCTGTTTCTGAAGCATATTAAACTGAGTGTTGTAGTACAGCAATAATTGGACTTCAGATTTATGTACTGTATGTTATTTTTAATTGTGCTGATTGTCTTAGTCTGTAGTCTGTCACTGTACTTATTAAAATAAAATAAAATAAAATAAATATGGCTCCATCCCTCTTTTTCGCTTGAACGACTGACATTACCTTTCGAATACCGTAATTAGAGACACAATAGAAAGACAATAGACAAAAGAGAGCGAACGCCGAACGTTCGATCATAGATATCCGGGTTTAATGAATTAACACGCCGTGGTAAATCATCTGGCGTCGCTACTATGTCCAATATTATGCGAATTAACGTTAATTATATTGTTTGATAAGTCGGGTTTTTGATTCTTAAAACCATTTTATTGTTTAAAAAACCAAAACAAAGAATTCAATAAAAAATAGTAATTATAAACATTTTAATATATATAATAATATTCCACAATATAATATTCCACAACTATCACACAACGCCGTCTAGTCCCAAGCTAAGCAGAGCTTGTTTTATGGGTACTAGACAACTGATAAACATACTTTATATATGTCTAAATGCATACATATATAGATAAATAAATTACACCCAGACACAGAACAAATAAAAGTGCTCGTCACACAAACATTTGTCCTGAGTGCGAACCAAACCCACGAACTCCGGCCATAGCAGTCAGGGCCACTAAACACTAGACTAACAGGCCAGTCTATAAAAAAAAATTAAAGCAATAATTCCTTGAATGTAACTGTTTGCCGACGAGTTTCCATAAGTGTATTGACCCTGCACTTGTTGTGACACAAAAATAACATTTTCAATATAAATATATATTATTATTATCATATTATTCTCAATATTTTATTCTTAATCCTAACTGAGTACAATGGAAACTACACAAAATATAATAATAGTAAAAGACTTACCTCCATTTACAGTTACTAAAATAATAAATAATGCAAAAATGCTGCAGAGTATCTTCATTTTGTTTTGTTGGATGTAACTTTACACTTCGAACTCAAGACAAATACTAAAGGAACTGAGAAACCTAAGCAATGAACTGTTTTAAGTAAAGACGAATCCTCATGCTATCTCTTTCTTGTTCTACAATGGATAAAAGAGATGAAAAATCTTAACTTTGTTGTTTATGTGTAAATGAATCACGCGCAGCAAGAATTCTGTCCATATGACGACATTGGTTCCGTGCATGTAACTATTAAGATAATTTGGTTTAGTCTTTGAATCAATAAATATATTGATGTTTTATTGTATTAAAAACTATAAAAGTATAGCAATATCAGTAATGCTAGCAAAGGAGGCGGCCGATCGCGTGAGGCAACGGTCCTCGCCCCAACCGCCACCGGGATTCCGATCCCGATTTCCGGCCACCGTAGGCGCAGGCTTGCGGACGGCGAACAATGGATGGCTCGCCGTCCGACCGCCCGGTAACCGCCCGGACCGAGCCCAAGTCGTCGACGGCGCGTACTGTTCCACGCGCGCCTCCAGGAGATGTCAGCAACTGTAGAGGCCAAGCAGGATCGAAGCCTACTGGGGCCACGGGTAGTGTGAAAGTGAAACCCGGGGCCCTGGGATGAAGGCAAAGAAGGAACAGAAGTAGGTTTTTAGTCGGTAAAAGTCTGACACTATCTCCCACCCCGCCCAAGAGCGGGGGATGTCACAAGATGATTTTCCCACCGGAAAAAAAAAGTGTAACAATATGAAAAGCTGTAAAATCCATGAGGATTTCTCCAAAGCAAAAAAAAGTTACGAGCTTGAACGAAAACTTCTTTTTCTGGCACAGAATTACACCAATGTAAATAAAAAATATAAGCTCAAAAGGTTGCCCATCGTTCAACCTTTTATCTCCAGTCACAATTCTTTTAACGCCATGCAGACAATAGAAAATCTACAGTTCACGAGTTACTTGTGAATCGCGTCCGGGATAACAAAGAAGGAAGTTATTTAACAAAGGAAAGGTTGCGCTAATGCGCTCACTGCCTTATTTACACAAAAAAAAACAAATAAGCAGAAAATAATATCCGTGACGACGGTAGTTGTCAAATCTTTTCTCTCTACCCACGTTTTACCTGACTGACAAAAGGAGGGTAAGGTTTTTTAAGGATATGTTTACACTCTCGTAGTCGAGGTCGTTTTTTTAATTAAGTAAATTTTTCAGATTATTTTCTTCTTAAATTTATTTTGGAGCCAGGTTTGACCTAATTTTCGAATGAACTTTTTAGATCCCTGTTTGATGCTTTCCAATCTCCATTTTCAGAGACAATTCCTATGCTGGCTAATCTGCGATAACTGGGATTTTAGATTTTCAGAGTATAGGGTGCCTAAATCAAATGTATACAACCTTTTTTAGAACCAATTTCATTTAGGTTTGATGTCTGCTGTAATTTTGTTTTGATTATGTTAAAAAACACTTCAGTAATTGCATTTTAAAGTTCGAAAATAAATTAAAAAAGATTTTTTTTTTCCTTTATATTGTTACTAGCTTTTGCCAGCTTCACCCGCGTGAAAGTCGGTTTCTCCATACAAACTTCCAACCCCCTTTTACCCCCTTAGAGGTGGAGTTTTGTAAAATCCGTCCTTAGCGGATGTCTACACCCTATAAGGAACCTACCTGCCAAATTTTAAGTTTTTAGGTGTTATAGTTCCTAAGATGTCGTGATTAATCAGTGAGTGGTATTTTGCTTTTACATATATAGATTAAAGATTAATACTTGACTCAGAAAACATTGTTCTAACATATACTCATAAATTATTAAAGAAAAAGTTGTGGTTGGCGGTGGGATAGTAAATAATAACGTACGACCTATTCTCCGACTTTTACCAAATATACATTTTTTCATATTAGAAGACAATATTATCAACTATTTGAATTCAACTAAGGATCCCTAATACTGCGAACTCCTATTGACTCTAGTAATGTTAATATGGATGCGGGGATTCCTCTACACAACGTAAATACGGTTTAATCTAAAAAAAATATTGTTAATGCATTCACAAAAAATAAGGTTATGACACGTCAGTTATAGCGTTTAGATAAAAGAAACCGGTATTTACTCTCAATCATTTTAATTTGAGCCTTAGCTTATTCTGATAAGTCACACAATGGCTTTTAGAATTGGAAGTAGGAATAATACCTACATAATTTATCTTGCGAAATGTGACCTGCACAGATAACCTGTCTTGTCATTGTCTTTCCACCAACCATTTTTTTACTGAGAAGAACTTGAGTAGGATGAAAATAAACTTATCTGTAGCGACATCTATGGCGTCACATAAGAACTAATCCTGCATCGCGCAATCAAAGTTCTCTGCGTGATTTGAATTTATACGACAGCCCAAAATCATCTATCGGGCAGTAGCCCAACAGACATAACGCCCGTCTGGCCGGAGGATCCTCCCTCTTCAACTGAGGTTTGCGGGACTTTAGTCTCTGTTCCGCATACCTCCAAACTGGTGACCCTCGACAATGAATGTCAGCGCAGCCTTCGTGCAGCTACTACTTCGTGACGTCATCATCACTTCCTCAAGCTTTCGAGCAGCGAGCTATACAGCCAGCACCCACGGCTCTAAAGGGTATATCCTGATCACCAGCATATTTACCTGGTCACACCTGGTCATCACCCTCAGCCTCATCAGCGACCTTGGCGAAGCACACTGCACCTTCGGCCAGTCACATGAAGAGCTACGAAGAACCTCTCCTGGTCGACGCCTGCAGTCAAGCCCTGCGTTGCAAAGCACCGCTCCGACTCACTGGAGCCTGCAGCATCATCCCGACTCACTAGGACATCATCACCCCGACTCACTGGGGCATCATCCCGACTCACTGGGACAGCACCACCCCCACTCATTGGGGCATCACCGCAGACAGTTCCAACTCACCGAGAACTATGCAGCATTCGGTTCCGACCCACTGGAACCAACCTACCACTGGCCTGCCACGCATCAAGACATCAAGAACCATCGATCTCCGATCTCCGGAGGGGAGTAATGTAGCAACATCTATGGCGTCACATAAGAACTAATCCTGCATTGTGCAATCAAAGTTCTCCGCGCGATTTGAATATATACGACAGCCCGAAATCATCTATCGGGCAGTAGCCCACCAGACATAACACCCGTCCGGTCGGACGATCTTCCCTTTTCAACGGAGGTTTGTGGGACTTTACTCTCTGTTCCGCCTACCTCCAAATATCTAGTAAGTACCTACAGTTAAGGACTTTGGAACGCGTCACCACCGGGTTCCCAAATAGCGGTAAGAGGGGCTCACATCGGCGTCAAGTTGACGATGAGGTACCTGCAGGCCTAGCCAAGTTACAACCGTTTCGATTTTCTTTGGTCGATCGCCTCGATTCGGCTACGCCTCCGATTCCTTTGTTCTGACCACGTGACTGAGCGTTTAGATGACGTCAGAACAAAGAAATCGGAGGCGAGACAGACTCGAGGCGATCGACGAAAGAACATTGAAGGCTAGGGGGATTTTTTTTCGGTGGGAAAATCATCCAATGACATGCCTCGCTCTTGGGCAGAGCAGGAGATATGTCAGACTTTGGGACTCGTTCTCGACAACCAGTGGAACTCCGGTGCCCTAGAAAGAAGGCAAAGAAGGCACAGGAGTGGGTTTTAGTCAGTGAAATTCTGATACTCCTACTCCACCTAAGAGCGAGATAAATCAGTTATTTTGAAACAAAAAAAAGAAACATGCCTACAGCCAGCTACTGTCTTTTACACAGTGAAAAATTATCAAATAATTCCAAGGAAGTGTCATATTTTACTCACTAAAACAAGCGGGTTCTAGTGTCCCTTCAGTTGCCCTTTACGTTCCATGACCACGGTAAATCTTTTTCAAAACACACGCATTTTACTGTTTTTCGTACTAGTGCAAAAAAGTGCATGAACTCGTCCCCGCCACAATTTATTACTTTTATCATATCAATCTGGGCGCTAAACGACCCCACGATTCGCGGGTCAACCCCCGTTTATTTTTTATCTTCGTAAATGTATTGAAAAACATCGTTTGATGCACGTGGATTTTTTTTTACTGCAATACCCGACTCCATAACACCCTCGCCTGCGGCTTGAGCGAATTTCGCCTCGGTCGCAATGACATACTTTCTCCACTTGTATCAAAGCGTAGGTACTATTGAACAATCCGGGTACCCTAATGTTTGTCTGACCTTCTTTGCTAGAAAAGTGTTGAGATAAACAAAATTCATATCAGCACATTTGTATTAACCAATAGCGTAAAATTGGAACCATTTCCATAGCCAATATTACAGTTTGGAAGAGCACTCACGGTCTGATTTTGATTGTCAATGAAAGTTTTAATGGTAGACATTCCACGTTTGTATCGTTCAACCTATAACAGGATTTTCCATATCTATATAAATAATATTTTATTATATTGGAACCTCTTGAAACCCTAACACGAAATGCCAATGTCATTACGATTTCACTGTGATAAAAGGATAGTACTATTTGCCCTGTATAGCACTGTCTCTCTAACACACACCTTGAATCATAAAATGATAATACGTTTGTGAGAAACTGGTGCCCGAAATAGGTAAAGAATCTGTGTTACGGGTCACCAGGCCCCCAAGACTTAAAAGAAAGTAAAAAAGCAGCTTCCACGTGTTGGCATTAAAAAAAAAAACAGAAACATTATAATTAAACAAAAAACATCATATTAGTTGGTCAAAAATCTTAACTCCACGTAATTCATTTACATACAAACAATAACCATGTTTATGTATTGTGTATGTACACCTTTGTTTAATTTATTCAAGGCGTATAGTCCTTTGATCATCTGGTCGGAGTGTAATCCAGGTCAAGTGTGAACCCCGCAACAGTAAAAAAAAATTGATTCTACATAATTTTATCAAGCTTTGGAAATACTGACTTTGAGACACTGGCTAGTCGTCTGGTACCTGGTCTTATAACATACTTTTCATGTTATCCCGCGCTGGAAGCGAGAGGGTTTGTCAAATTTTACTGATTAATAAATCCCACCTGTGTTCCTTCAATTGCCCTTTGATAGATAGATACCACGGCTAGTTTTTCGAAAATTCTCGCAGTCCTTGGTAGAGAATCTTTATCCATTTCGTAGATAATTAAAATCTGTTTATCCATTTCCCAGAATATTTTCCATTCCGCTAGAAAATAATAAGTAGTTTAAGTTACTGATTATAACCTGAGGTCTATCTGTGGCAAACGTCTAGGTTGCATTGATTAATTACAGCGTTCCGGTGTCTATGTTCCGGCTCCATCATCATCATAAGGTCACTCCGATGATACCATTTTCAACATAAGTATTCAGAACCATTTATTTATTTGTATTGTCATAATCGCCTAATTCTAAATCTTCATTGTGATATCTATGTGGGTATGAAGTTCCGTTGGACATTTCTGGTCTTCATCATCAGTTTCACTTCATGATATCATTTTGACTGATTTACAGTCAAAAAGTAAGCTTAAGTCCTCGACGAAAATACCAAAATCACTATATAGTTGCCTATATTTGAGGAATTCCCTTGATTCTTCATGGATCCCATCATGAAGTAAGTGCTTTAAGTACCAATCTGGAAGTAAGTGCTTTAAGGAAAGAATTTTTTTTGCAAATCGGTCCATAAAGTTCTGAGGTAACAAAGATATAAAAAAACAACACCACCGAATTGATAACGTCCTCCTATTTTTGCAGTCGGCTAAAAAGTCTAACACCCGTCCAACATCCCGCTCCGCCTAAGAAAGCGGTAGAAGTCATTGGATGATTTCTCATCTAAAGAAAAAAGCTATCCGTCAGTGAAAGTCCTGTTGGTCGAGTTGTATCGCAGATTAGCCAAAACAAACAAACACTTCAATTTTATTTTATGCTCTATAGTGTATATATATAGTTTTAATTTGTTAAGTGTTTTTGTATATAATTTTGTATTTAAATAAATATTATCGTGGAATAAATAAATGTACTAATATTTAATTATGCACCAATAGGTAAAAAATAAAATAAATAAATGACCCTGTTTCTAAAGACCAATGCATAAAACAAGTGTACTAATATAAAAGTAAATATGTAAAGTTGTAAGTATGTATGTAACTTCATGCACTTAAGTGCGGTATTAAATGTCTGAGTTCACATCGAGTTTGTTATCTATCATGCATTTTCCGGTCAGGAGGTCAATGAATAGAATAACAATATTATATTGAGAACAAAACATTTTGTTCGATATCATTTGTATTAATAACAACGTATTTTATCCATGTAATGTAATTATATTGGCAAAAAAGAAACTACTGCTTAAATCAATATTCAAGGTTAAGCAACACCTCCCGAGGTCAGTTAGTAGATGGGTGACCATCTTAACATACCAAACTCCTCCATACCTCGGGCACGCTAAATCATTGGTCCTGGCTGTAATTTGTAGAAATTTACCCATCGTCACGGATAGTCAGATTAAATGAACACCAATCTTATCAGGAAATATCGTGATCCCATTGCAGGTTATGAAGGTCAAATAGGCATTCGCTCTATGTCATCATCATTATTATAATATTTCAGCAAAAAGCTCCAACTGTCGCCACAACGACCGGTCCCGTGCGTCTCTCGTCTCATCCATCGGATTCCCACAACGCTCGGATCCCCTCTTGTGGGAGGCCTTCCAAACTGCATATTCCGGGACATGGTCGCCACTCTAGAACCTTTCGTCCCCATCGACCATCTGTTCTGTTCTGTAATGGCGGCTCCACGTTATTGCCGTGCATTCACGCGCGAATTCACGCCATGAATTCACGGTACAAGTCGTGCCCTCCACATTCATGGGATGCTTACAATCGTTTGTGAAACCCACCGTGAAATGGACGTAAAAGCTGCTGCTGCAATAACTTTGTTTGCTGTGGCGACATATGACTATTTAGACGTTCAAAACAAGAAAGTTATAAGAAAGCGTTAGAAAAAAACATGGTGTATGACTGACATACGTAATCATATCATTTCAGTTTCTATGGAAAAACAGTATTACATTCTAAACCCAGAAGAGAATTTAACTCATAAGTGGACTTTCAATATTAAGAAAGTAAACTGGCACGGGGCCGTGAATGTGAATGTGGATGTGTACGCGTGAACGCCGCGCGAAGGGAGGCGTGGACTTTCACGGCACTAATGTGTAGCCACCATTAAACTAAAAAACGATCGCAACACATTTCAGAAGGCTAGAGAAATTGGTTAAATAATAATGTATTTGTAGCTGATGATGGCAAGACTGGATCATCATCAGCTTCCTGCCCTTATTCCATATTACTAGGGGTCGACGTAACACGTTTTTCTTCCATTTTAAGCATCACTCTATCACTGAATATGTGAACACTTAAAACAACATGACTATCTGTTGTCACGACAAAGTGGGAACGCGAGCTTAGAGAATAAACAGGATTATATTATTATGCAGGAAGCGACTTTGTTTTATAGTAAGTAGGTAGAGACACACCACCTCGTTGACTTCTAGGTAAGCGTAGGAACTTTAAAACACGCTGTTCATTAGTTCTGTAATACAACTTTATCTAGATGATTTCTAAGTTGGTACTTAGAAACTACTGGTCCATAGAAGTGCTACGGTGGTGAGTACTTATATTGGATTGAATAACGACCTGGCCATAATTAGTCCAGCTTGCTGATCTATTATAATTCCAAGCGCCTAAGTATTAAGTTTAGAATATAGTGACGATGTTAGGAAAGTGAAGAATTTCCGATAGGCGCTTGGATATGATTAAATCCATTTTTATGGAATAGATTTACGATAGGCGCTAGCTACATTAAATAATAAAACAATAATAGCAAGATAAATTTCCGGTAGGCGCTAGCTACATTAAATAATAAAACAATAATAGCAAGATAAATTTCCGGTAGGCGCTAGCTACATTAAATAATAAAACAATAATAGCAAGATAAGTTTCCGGTAGGCGCTAGCTACATTAAATAATAAAACAATAATAGCAGGAATAAATTTCCGACAGGCGCTACGGTACCATGGCACGATCGGCGCAGTGGTTGAGCGATTGGCTGCTGAGTTACATTTCGCGGGTTCGATTCCCGTACGGGACAAATATTTCTATGGCCTACAGATAGGTGTTCCGGGTCTGAGTGTCTTGTGTATGTGAGTTTAAATATTTATGAACGCACTCACGATACAGGAGTTATTTCATGTGTGGGGTCAAGATTAAAAAAAAAAAATACCATGGAATGAGTATTCGATAGGCACTGTAGGCGCCGATTCTCTTGTAGGCCTTAGTTCTTGTACTTATTTTAAACTATCGCTCTTTTTTACTGATCGTTAAAATTAGAAAGAGAAAGCAATAGTTTTACCCCTGTCAAATTAATTTACGTGATGCACTTTTTGTGTTCTTACCCAACATGTTCTGAAATTAGGTCCAAAATTGTTTGGTAAACGAAATTCTGACTAATTTAACAGGAGTAAAATTCTTGCAATCTGTTTTTTTTTTATATAAGAGAGAGCTATTGTTTAAAATAAGTTTAGTTAATGCACTAGATAATCGGCGACATCGTATAATTAAAACTCCAAAGTACGCATTTACAAAATTTCGTTTAATAAAAAATATAAACCAAATAAGTTATTTACAAGACAATTATTAATGAAGGACAAAAAAATGGTTGTATTTAATACTACGCGGTTTGCTCATTTGCATAAACTTGCGTATTCTGTATGCACCGTATTCAAACCGTATATAAAAAACCGGGCACGTGCGAGTTGGACTCGCGCACTGAGGGTTCCGTACAAACTACATATGAAAACAGTTCAATTCTCGAATTGAATTACTAAGATTTTTCCGAATCGCAAAAATAGTTTCTTTTTTGTGACATAAAGATTAATTTACAGTTTTCAGATTTTTTCCTATATTTGTGCTATGAGACCTTGCTTCACGCCAAATTTCAGGATTCTAGTTCAATGGAAAGTACCCTATGAATTTTGATTCTCTTAAGTATGTCGAAATAATAATATACGTTTTTTGCGACATTAACGGCTGTATCTTTTTTTCCGTTAACTCAGAAATTTGATTTTTTTCTCAGCTTCAAGGGACTGCAGACTACAGTTGAATTTCAACTTGATACCTCTACGCGTTCCCGAGATAAAGGGTCTTGACAGACAGACGGACAAAAAAGTGATCCTATAAGGGTTCCTTTTTTTCCTTTTGCGGTACGGAACCCTAAAAAGATAAAAGTATACAAAAAAGACATCTTCCACGATAACTCTGTATATAAAACTAACACATTTTACAGCTTCATGCCTGATGTAATTATAGACTCTGGCCAAAGTAATTAAATACTAAAACAAATTAATAATTAAAATTGAAAGAAGAAGCAAAAGATCGTGATCGTTAAAAGGAATGACCCTCCTTCCTTCGAATGATTACGATTTTCCCTTTTGGACCTTTGCCCAGCAGTGGGCCAATACGGCTAGTAAATAAATCTATGATATTTTCAGTAAACAATCTTAATGAATAATTTTTTGTTTTGCGTAGCTCCTACTTCATTTTTTTATGATGACGGTACAATAAAGAGTATACAACATTAGTTTTAGTATATGCAAAACCCGATACACTTGTCTAGTATTTTTATGTAAAGAATATATGTACAAAATTTCATAACTGTATCATGAAAAATCAGAAAATTATAAGCTTGTTATGTTATCTGGTTGTCCACAAAAATACATGAACACTGCCATCCGGGCGACTGAGGGGTTGTTTTGCTTCCGCACCCAGCTGTGCGTCCTAATGACCGCTATGACCTGCCGTGACCTATATTTTACTTAGTATCGGTGGTGTCCAACTTGTGAATTTTTTTCAATATTTTTGGGTAAAAAATATAACATGGTGTAAAAACGATTGGAATCGATTCAATTACTGATTCTGAACAAACTATATTCAGGTTTCGCATATACTAAAAATAATGTTGTATAAATCTATCTATACTTCCTAATTAAGGTAGAACTACATTGACCCCACGTGGGCCACGTGCGCAAATCTGGGCGCGTCGGTCTCCATACATTTTATACCGTTACTAGATTTGTAGAGCTGCATTAGACCCATGCCACGCGACGCCAACCGCCGCTACTTGACGTACAAATCAGGCGTCGCCCACGTGTGCGTCGGTCTAATGTGATTCTCGCTTTATTCGTTTATTTTCCAATGAAATTCTTCAAAAAATAACTTTATAGCTAGTTCTTCTTATATTATTTTAGTTTACACTTAATTAATTTCTCGTCACTAAAATAAAGAATTTTCTCTTTTTCAATTAATTTTCTTTTGTGTCCAGCTCCGTTCTTTGAACTCTAATTCATCGTTTTCATCCCAGTCTTGTATGAACAACGTCACTATAGAGTCTTCAGCTCTTTCTTTGTTGTATCTTACACTAGGCACTTAAATCCACAAAATAAATGAGATTATTTTATTATTTTTCACCTGCAAAAAATAAAGATAAAGTTATTAATGATGAAATGTCAAGAAATGAGGGGATTATTTTTTTAAATTTGCGTTTTTTGATAACTTTATAGGTGTTTTTACAAAACAAAAGTACTAGTCGGACTCGCGCACGTAGGGTTCCGAACCGTCCATAGCAAAAAGCGGCAAAAAAATCACGTTTGTTGTATGGGAGCACCACTTAATTATTTATTTTATTATGTTTTAAGTATTCGTTGTTATAACGGCAACAGAAATACATCATCTGTGAAAATTTCAACTTTCTAGCTATCACGGTTCATGGGATACAGCCTGGTGATAGATGAACGGACAGACAGACAGACGGACGAACAGCGGAATCTTAATAATAGGGGCCCGTTTTACCTGTTGGGTACGGAATCCTAAAAAGCGATTTTACAGTGATGAAAAAATTTTAGGGAAGGGGCGTATAAATCAGGTAGCCTCACCTGATTTATACGCCCCTTCCCTAAAATTTTAAATACAATGCAACATACTGGCGCAGTACAAACATTGAGCTGAGCAAAATATACAATGTACGGAAAATTTTATACGCCACTACCTGTGGCAAAACATGTAGGCCATTATTTTAAACACATCATCTTGTAGTACTATTCTCGATTCGTATCTATAGTATACTCATGTTTTACAAATAAAATATCTTACATTTTTATGTTTTATCTTTTAATACCGGCTCATAAATTTATTTCAGGAAAAACTTAATCAAAATTCGTGCTAGTCACAATTTCCCAATTGTTATAAGAGTCACCAATTTTCAGTTTATTTGTCAATAGCTTTTGCCAGTGGCTTCACCCGCGTAAAAAAAGAAAATATAACTCTAATTAAATTTTACTCAGTGATAAAGTAGCTTTTTACTAGTGAAAGAATTTTGTAAAATAGAAACAAACAAACAAAAAATCAAATCTTTCCTCTTTATTATATTAATTTAGAAAATGCCTTATCTTTAACAAAAAAAAAGTAATCAAATCACATACCTGCTTTAAACAAATAGAACCACACAATCAATCAACCAATCTTCCGTTTTCTCTTGCTGCGCACATCCTTGAAGAAAATCCTTTCGAACATTTGCCAAACAATAGAATGTCTTCTTTCAAACGGATTAGGATACATTTTTAATAATTTAGCTCAAACATTAATTAATAAACGACGTTATTCGCCTGAGGTTGAACAGTTATAAAGTAAGGGCATATGTCAGTCAACTCGGCTAGCTGTTATCAGCCAGCCATTGATAATGGATGTAATACTGTTTGACAAACATGAGTTGAATGAATATAACTAGATAAATAAGTGTGTCGGTGAGAAAACTGTCTTTTTTAGGGTTCCGTAGCTCTAAAGGAAAAAACGGAACTCTTATAGGATCATTTTGTTGTCCGTCTGTCTGTCAAGACCCTTTATCTCGGGAACGCGTGGAGGTATCGAGTTAAAATTTAAACTATATACTCAGGCCTATGGTCCTTTGAAGCTTTGAAAAAATCAAACTCCTAAGTTCGGCCTTTTATGTCGCAAAAAACGTATATTTTGACATTCTCAAGGAAACCGAAATTCCCATTGACCTAGAATTTTGAATTTTGGCAAGAAGCAAAGTCACATAGCACAAGTAAAGAAAAAAAACCAAAAACTGTAAATCTGATGTTACGTCACAAAAAAAAACTGTTTTTACAATTCGGAAAAAATCTTCGTAACTCAATTCGGGAATTGAACTATTTACAATAGATAGGTTTGTACGAAACCCTCAGTGCGCGAGTCTAACTCGCACTTGCCCGGTTTTTTTACAGATGATTTGCGGGAGAACCGACACTTTTCTGCTCAGTAGGTTCACTGAACTCCACGTGTTGCGAGATTAGTGAGCCTACTGTGCAGAGCTAGATGGTGTGTCTAGACTTTTAAATTATTACTTTTTAATTACTAACATAATTATATAAGTTAACTTCTTGTTACTAATAACTTTTATGGACTGTTTTTTTTTTTATTCCTACAGTGGACACAGGTTTTCCTGAATGCTTGCAGCATGGAAGCCATTGATCATGCTTCTTAGTCCTCGTTAATTGTACCATAAATTAAGCGTCACGTCATTGTGTTCTTTTTGATAATAAAATGCTTCTGCCAGCAGCTTAGCCTATATTAACTGGGAAATATGTCGCCTATTTTACTCAGTGATAAAGAAGAATTCTATTGGTGAAATAATTTTTAAAATCTGTTCACCAAAATACAAATCTTATCTTTATAATGGGAAGAGGTGGCGAGACGACCTAGATGCCGACCGTAAGGACTCGTTCGAGGTAGCTCAGGAAAGGAATACCTGGAAGAAGTTGGGGGAGGCCTTTGCCCAGCAGTGGGACAGTATAGGCTAATAAAAAAAAAAAAAAAACTTTATAATAAAATCTTTATCTTCTATATATATAAAAGCGAAATATCACTCACTGATTAATCACGAAATCTCAGAAATTATAACACCTACAAACTTAAAATTTGGCAGGTAGATTCCTTATAGGGTCTAAACATACACTAAGAACGGATTTAATGAAACTCCATCCCTAAGGGGGTAAAACGGGGATTGGAAGTTTGTATGGAGAAACCTACTTTTACGCGGGCGAAGCCGCTAGCAGAAGCTAGGATATTATAAGTTTAAATTCAAGGAGTTAATCATTTGCTTATTGTTTCCTGTTGTGTTTATTCCAATAATCTTTGATTAAAACCTGTGATACAAAAATGGCTGGATCATAATTATAATGGTTTAAAATAATTTAGAAAGAAAGAAAGAAAAAACGTTTATTCGTAGGTACCTCACACATACAGTAAAATTAAAATACACTAGAATACATTAGAATTAAAATATAGTAGAATTAAGTATAAAAA
This sequence comes from Mythimna pallens, assembly GCA_961205895.1. NCBI lineage: Eukaryota > Metazoa > Arthropoda > Insecta > Lepidoptera > Noctuidae > Mythimna > Mythimna pallens. Next base: position 20,643,978 of record OY540828.1, on the reverse strand, counting down.
ATAACTGTATGATCTGTGCAAGGCCAAAAAAGGGGCCTAACTCAGCATTTTGTAGGTACTATTGTAAAAGATGTTAATACCAGTACACACATCTCTAACAATTACGTATTATTTTTAAGTAATAATTGTTCCAGTTTGTAATAATAATCTACTTGTGCTTTATTACTATCGCTTATATTAAGAAATAATTAACTAATTATCTTAGTAAACTAGAATGGATCGTCTGGTAATCTAAATAAAGCGTAATAAAACTTTGATAAAACAGTGTTTCTCAATCGGTTTGCTTCACAATAACATTCAAGAAATCCAATTAAAACATTGTAAAGATCTACTGAGTAATAAAACCGGCTAAGTGCGAGTCCGGCTCGCGCATGAAGGTTTCCGTACCGTCCGTACGTACGTAAAAAACCGCAACAAAATCACGTTGGTTGTAATAGTATGGAAGCCCCAATTAAACATTTATTTTATTCTGTTTTTAGTTTATATAGCAGCAACAGAAATACATCATTTGTTAAAATTTCAACTGGCTAGCTATCATGGTTCATGAGATATAGCATAGTCATTGCTAGTGACAGACGGACAGAAGGACGGAGAGCGACAGACGAGCGGAGTCTTAGTAATCAGGTCCCGTTGTACCCTTTGTGTACGGAACCCTAAAAACAATTCGTGTAGTAAATGAAAATTGAAAGAATGCAATTAAGTGTTAGCTGAAAATTAGTTCGTTTGAATTTGCAGAGCATTATTGTACGTGACTCGTGCAACGCGTGTGAAAAAAGCTTAACAAAGCTGAGAGTCACTTGTTTTTCCTTTGTGGGTCATTTTATTGCATTTATGGTACAACACCCAATTGAAGGCCAACTGGGAAATTCAATATCTCTGTGACCAGATATATTAAACGTATGTTTGTGTGTTTTTAGTATTCCGTACCTCAAAAGGAAAAAACGGAACCCTTATAGGATCACTTGGTTGTCCGTCCATCTGTCTGTCTGTCTGTCAAGACCCTTTATCTCGGGAATGCGTAGAGGTATCAAGTTGAAATTAAAACTATATAGTTAAATCTGCGGTCCTTTGATGCTGTGAAAAAATCAAACTCCTAAGTTAACTTAAAAAAAGATAAGGTCGTTTATGTCGCAAAAAACGTATATTTCAACGCTCTCAAGGAAATCAAAATTGATAGGATAGTACCCGTTGACCCAGAATCCTGAAATTTGGCATAAAGCAAGGTCTTATAGGACAGTATAGGAATAAATCTGGAAACAATAAATTTGTGGCTACGTCACAAAAAAAATTGCGATTTGGAAAAATCTTCAAAACTCTATTTAGGAATTGAACTGTTTACTTATGTAGGTTTGTACGGAACCCTCAGGGCACGAGTTGAACTCGCACTTGCCCAGTTTTTTTTTTAATATTTTGGCTTTGCCCATTTTTTAGAATTAGCCAATGTCAAGTTTAGAAAGTATTTAGTTATTATGCAGTTCCATTAAAATGCGATGTAAAATACTTTAATGTTTTTGCAGTATTTGGCAGCAAATGTATCGAGTCACCCTTCTCGGTAAACTTCGCTGAGGTTGTCATTTCTACAATAAATTTAACATATTCAATGTACTGAGATCGTGCTGCTACTTTTAATGATTTCGCATTGTCTAGTTATGTAGACACTTACGATAACAAATCACACCAAATTTGCGAAAAATTGAAACAGCCACTAAAACTTCACTCAAAGAAATCCCACTAAAAAAACTAAAAACTCTTGCGAAAAATTTAAACAGCCACTAAAACTTCACTCAAAGAAATCCCACTAAAAACTCTAGTGTGCGTGGACTGCAGAATCAACTAAAAAAAGAAAGAAAATATATTCTTTTTTACAATATATTTTTTACTTAAATTTCATGTACAGTAGTGGTACATAGGCGCACTTAATGCAACAAGGCATTCTCTACCAGTCAACCTTTGGTTTAAAAAAAGACAACACTGTGGTACGTTTGCACAATAAACAAATAACAAATACTTCGAACGGATTTTTTTTTTATCTATATAAGTATATAAAAGGAGAAACTGACTGACTGACATATTAACGCACAGGTAAAACTACTGGGACTAGGAGCGTGAAATTTTGCACAAGGCTTCCTTTCGCAAGCACTAAGAAAGGATTTTCCAACATTCTTCACCCGGGCGAAGCCGCTGACAGAAGCTAGTTTATATTAATAAAATACATAATATATATGCTAAAATTATAAACTAATAAATACTAACTACTCTTTTAACAATTCATGTACACACTGTATAATAAAAGAAATGAAGGCGGAAACAGAAAAATAGGTACAAAGTTGATGCTCACTTCTACAGAAATATCTTCAAGCATATCTGTAAAAGGAGAATTGGAAAAAATAAAATACATACGAATGATTTTAATAGATGTTGTAAGACGTTTTTCTCTACTTTTCTTCTCGAAAAAGCCTGCCCTAATATAACTCTCCATGACACAGATTGCCTTCAATGACAACCTAAGTTAATAATAAATTATATTTAGGACCGCCTCGGACTTCGGAGAAACGAATCGTCATCAAAATAAGTGGAATAGTGGGTTGTGGAAAATAATTATAGTTTGAATGGTTAAATATTCACTCCAGCTAGAGTAGGTACCGAAGGTAAGGCAGTGTACCCAAATCTTCCACTAAACTATTAATTAGTTTTAGAATTAATTAAATAATTATGGAAGATAATTATGTATGACGACGGTCGACGGTGGACCGACGATCTGGTGAACGTCGTGGAAACGTCGTCCATGGAAAAACAACGATTTTCCTTATTACGTTGTTACTGGTCGTCAATGTTAGGATTCGCTGTCGATCCTAGCTTTTGAAAGAACCACATCTTTCGGATCAGCTAAAATGTTGTTTTTAAATATGACTATGGAATGCGATAAATAAATAGGTCACATTATTTAGGTATGAATATGCGATACAGAAGGAAGATTAAGGGCTCCTACATAAAACTGCGATGCAATACGACACCGCATCGTAGACACTTGTGATGCGAATTGCTGTAATGCGATTTTGGGCATAGCATCGGTTCAGGTGACCAATCAAGTCACAAGTTCTTGCGATGCGTCCTGCGAGTTCGTAGATTATATAACAAGATTGAAAAAGAAGATTGTAGATACAAAACTACGATGCGATGTCGCATCGTAGTTTTGTACCTGGGCTCTAACTTAAAATGACTATATCCCTTAGACATAATCTGTCATAATTTATTAAATCAAAATCTTTTGAAACCAATATTAGATACCATTAATATACAAACAACATAGTACTAAGTCGCTTCCAGCGTCTGTCTGTCCGCTTCCTGCTTCTAAACAACGCAACAGATTTTGATGCAAATCTCGCTACTAAAAAGAGCAATAAATTATAATGGTCGTTGTGTGTAACCTGCACTGATACGAAGCCGAACAGGTCACTACTAATATTATAACTTTATCAGTCAAGTTTTTTCAATATCTTATAGCATATTATAGTATAATCATTGTTCCTACTGCTGAGACTCGGGCCTCCTCTCTAGGCGAGGGATTGGGCCATAATCTACCACGCAGGCACAGTGCGAATTGGTGAATATCACATGACTTAAAATTTTTGGTTCTATGCCGGTTTCCTCATGATGTTTTCTATGACCGTTTTAAAAGCAGTGGTAATGTTTTTTTTTTCAAATGAATATTATAAACTTGTGCTTAACTGCAATCCCACCTGATGGTAAGCATTGATGAAATCGTTGATGATGAATCGCAGTAGTTTATTAAGTGCCTATCCATTCTAGCCTTGAAGACACTTAAATTATAATCGGACAGGAAGACTGCTGTAAAATTGTACCAATCCTTCGATATACGCGAAAAGTTATACAAATCAATGTGGCTGGTTGGGTTTTTAACCCTCAAACTAAAAAAAAAAAGTAAGTACCCTCTTTGAGGACTGGCTGGAAAGACCACATGGCGTCCTTACCTACCGCATGACGCCTGGGTGCCGCCATTGCCGCCGTGCCGCCGTGTGGATCATCCGGAGGACCCGGTGGAGCATACGGTAGAGGTGAGCCCCGCCTGGGCAGAGCACCGCCGTGTCCTCGTGGGGGATCGGCGGCAGTGATCTCTCGCGCTGGGCATTGGTACAGGCCATGGCCCGGAGTGAGGAGGAGTGGCAGGCGGTCGCCTCTTTCTGCGAAGCAGTAATGCTAGCAAAGGAGGCGGCCGATCGAGTGAGGCAACGATCCTCACGCCCTAACCGTCGCCGGGATTCCGTTCCTGATTTCCGGCCACCGTAGGCGCGCGCTTACGGACGGCGAGTAATGGGTGGCTCGCCGTCCGACCGTCCGGTAACCGTCCGGACCGAGACAAAGTCGTCGACGGCGCGTTTCCACGCGCGCCTCAGGGAGATGTCAGCAAATCGTAAGGGCCCCGGGATGAAGGCAAAGAAGGAACAGGAGTGGGATTTTAGTCAGTAAAAGTCTGACACTATCTCTCGCTCCGCCCAAGAGTGGGATTTGTCATGAGATGATATTCCCACCTAAAAAAAAAAATCCTCAACATACAATATGTAAGTCGGGGTAGTTACCACCGGGCCACCACTGCTCTCAATATCTTATAGTTATCGATTATTCCGTATTGTGTTGCTAAGCTATGTAGACGCAAATACCAACCCATTAAAGGTCAACGTCCGTATTATGATTATTTTGTTGTACTAAGATAATATAGGCCATCAAAGGTTACCCGTATTTTTTTTAGATCAACTAATAAAAAATGCCATAATTTGGGCTCGATGGGATGAACAAAAAACCAATTGACCATATTATACTTTATAATATTTGTTGTATTTGTTGTGTTGTCGCGGGAATGCGGTGGACACGAGACGCACAGGATCGGTGGTTATGGCGATGCTTGTATGTCCAACAGTGGACATCTTTCGGCTGAAATGATGATGATGACTATTTGTTAAAATTAACAAACACGACAACGTTATCTAGTCCCAAACTAAGCAGAGCTAGTGCTATGGGGTACTAGACAACTGATAAACGTACTTGTAATTTATTTCTAAATACATACATATCTATATATATATAAAAATAAATAGCTGTTCGTTAGTCTCGCTAAAACTCGAGAACGGCTAGACCGATTTGGCTAATTTTGGTCTTGAAATATACAAATATTTTGCGACTATCACAAATAGTCCAGGGAAGGTTTAAACGGTCAGACAATATGGAAACAAAACTTACGAAAAAAAAATCGAATACAACGCCATCTCTAATTAAAATGTCATTATAAAATGGTTATTTTTGCTGCCATTAGATGGCGTTATCCTTACTATTGGCGGTACGAAGTTCGCCGGGACAGCTAGTTATAAATAAATTACACCCAGACACAAAACAAATATTTGTGCTGACCACACAAACATTTATGTTGGGTGGGAATCGAACCCACGAAATCCAGCATAGCAGTGAGGGCACTAACCACTAGACCAACAGGCCTGTCAAACGTATGAAAGGTCACTCACACATCCTGCCACTCTCACTAACTCAACAACGCCCAGCTCGAACACCTGGACCTAGTCTAAAAATAATAAGAAAGGATTTTCTAAAATTTACCCTCTAAAGGGATGAAACAAATTCCAAAATTTGTATGGAAATATCAACATTACAAAGCCGGTAGCAGAAGCTACTCTATAGGTAATTCTGCCCAGAATAATCATTTGTAAAACATATCAATCAGAAAACTGGATAAAAATATAAACCACTTATTTTTCAAATAACAAACAAATCTGTCATGAACAGACCTTAATCCCTGAACAAATTACCCGCTTTTGGATGCAATATATCCCAGTTTGCGTACGATATGTTTTTCCTCGAGTTTCCTTATATGAATCTAATAGAAAAGCATTACTGATAAATATTACTCTAAATGAGAAACACGTGAAAGAAGTGCCTTCGTTGTTTCAGTTCAAGTTCAAGTTCATTCGAAATGAGAAACACGTAAATGAAATGCCTTTGTTGGTTTTAAGTTTGCGCCTTTTCCGGCAAATAAAATTTTTTTCTTTCTTTCTTTTCCTTCCACACTTGTGATTTGACAGTTGACCAGGGTACTTACCACGACATGTTAAAAAGTCAATCGTGCGAGCGAGTAACCATTAATTTTTAATTAGTACAAATATTTAAAGGGCTTATTAGAAAAGGTCTTGTTGTTATTTAAGTAAAGTCTCAATAAATAATATTCATTAGCAGTAAACTGTGTAAAAAACAGTATTAGCTTTTGTATAAATCCCAAAATGTCACTTAGTTTATGGTGAGTGTCGCCGCACAAGGACCACACGCGACAGCCACAAACGCCGCCACGAGAAGCTAGAAGCGGCCACAAAGGAAGCTGAAGCACGCGAAAGCCACTTGTAGCCGGTGGCTGCTATTTTTTTTAACCCATACTTGTAGTATCATAATGGACTCTGACGATGAAGGTTTAAATGCGCGAGTCGTATGTGACGGCATTTGAATCGGCGTGTAGTGGCCACTGCGAGCCACAAGAAGCGAGCAACGGCGATTTATAGCGTGTGGCGGCCACCGGTATCAACCGTGTGTGGCGAATTCATGTCAAATGTATGAAACCTACAGGCAATAGGTGGCGGCGTTTTGTGGTAGTAGCCGGTGGCTATTGATTATGAATGAATAAATAACTATCAAAATGGAATAACACTGCGCGTAGTATTTTCTAGTAGCAATTGTTATGAATGATTGATGCTATTATAAATTTCGTTTTATATACTTTTAACTAGAAATATGATCAGTAACGGGTAAAGAGAGAGCCCAATTTTTTGTACTAATTAAAAAACAGGGGTGTTTATCTTCATCCCTTTAAAAGTTCAGTTTAGATCGTAAAATGGATCGCGTTTAGCGCTCATAGTAGCAAGTCTGATATAATTTATTTTGTAGTAGTACTTCCATAATATTGCGTTACATACGGAACCCTTCGTATGCGAACCCGACTCGCACTTGGCCAGTTTTTTTTATGTATTTATATTTATATATGATAGGATATCATCAAAAAACTGTTTCTTGCTCTGAATGAAGTGAAAGGGCGAGTTAGATTTTTACTGACTAAAACCCACAAGTGTTCTTTCAGTTACTCTTTGCGCTCCAGTATCCTGGTAACTCTTTTGAACATTTCCGAAGGCTATTACATTGTTATGCTGGATCGCATATTTGCCTCGTTGAATCACATCATCATCATCATCATTTCAGCTGAAAGACGTCCAATGTTTGACATAGGCCTCACCCAAATGTCGCCATATTGACCGGTCCTATGCGTCTCGTATCCATCGGATTCCCGCGATCCCACCAGGTCATCGGTCCACCTTGTTGGCGGCCTTCCAACGCTGCGTCTTCCGTTACGTGGTCGCCATTCCAGAACCTTTCGTCCCCATCGACCATCTGTTCTGCGAGCAATTTGTCCTGCCCACTGCCACTTAAGTTTGGCGATAATTCGTGCTATGTCTATGTTGTTGAATCACATATGTGAGCTATTACAGTTTGCCTTTATTTTACACCACATTTATAGTTGAAAATAGAACGGTATTTTGCTGTCTACGTTGCTACGCCATATGGCCTATTATTTAAAAAAAATTGCTTCTGGTAACAATATAGTAGTTGCCCCCAAACATACATTACAGCCTAGCCAACATAGTAACATAGATGTTATTCTGTTGTATAAGCTATATTACTGAAAAGTTTCATTTGAATCAAAAGTATCGTATAAGAGTGTTGTCCACTAACAAATTCTGAAAAACGATATTTGTCTGGCTTTTAGACAACTGATTCTACTCAGTTAATGATTTTTTAAGTATAATTTTTTAGATGTAACTGTTAGGTTGGGTTAGGTTAGATTTCATACGTAATTAAATTATTTTCGCGTTTTTTTTGGCGTCTCTCCGCAGACCATGTCCCATCTTCGATCCTGCATAACATGCCCTGTTACCTGTTCACGTAGGGGCCTAATGACGGCATCAGCAGACGGCATTACCGTGGCCGAATACTGGGTCAAGCAAGAAATTAATTAGTTTTGCCATCGATACGCTATGAAGAAGAAGAAATTATTTTCCATGGAGATTCTTGCAAATTCTTCTACTATCTACGCTTTTGAAAGAGCAATCAGCATCACTTTTCTCACTGACTGACAATTCACAGGATTGAGTAATAAATATTTAATTTTATTACTGAAGTGAGCGGTTTCATTACAATACCTAGGTATGTACTTTTTTTGTTTTTAGTATTTGACATTGTGTGATATTGTGTAATAGTTTTGAAAATGTCAAAACTATTACACAATTATATGTATAATAAAATTATGCTGATCTTGACATTGTATAAATAAATCCCATTTTCAATTTATTTATTTTTTATATTTGTACACTGGCAACAGTAGTGTATGTGTGATATATTTTAATATTAAGATCTTGTATGTACCTTAAATTCAGAAATAATTGAATTTTTATTACCTGTAGGTTTGCTAAAGGTTATAATAATTCAATTATTTCTGAGATACATATACCTTTATAATAATTATTATGTGATTACATTCGTTTCCAAAATTGTTCTTTTAATAGTGATTCTTTTATTAGATTGACATTTAGAATTATAAAACTTCAAAACTAATAAATATTATAATTTAAAAGGTATATATTCAAACTAAAAATAATAATATTTACAAACGGATACAAATAGAACTTATTGGGCATCAAAAAATTCATCCACATCAATGTCAATAGGAAAAGTGCCCACGTTGGATGGCAATTGTAAATTGTTCTTATATCATTATCGCTTTGATTAATACTTAATAATAATTATGACAGCCATTTTCCGGTTGGTTTTCACTTTGAATGAAATATAATGGAGCTTTTTCTGCCAAGTAGACACATCTTATCCCCTATCACTTAGTTTGTAAGACTTCTTGGCAAAGTGGAAAGATAATCGAATTCCTGGAAATGCTAACTTCAAACGATGATGCTCAAGCATTTCATCTTTCTTCATTGGGGAAAAAACAATTCTTATCCTTTTAGGGGTCGCCCGGTCGTTGGGAAAAGTGCTTGTACTATATTATTTACTAAACTGATTGTCGAAGTTTATTTGTTTGTATAAATGTGTAATCTCAGGAACTACTAACTACTGAAAAAATCGTTTAGTGTTTGATAGGCTTTTTCAGGTGGAATAATCATCTAAAGACATCCCCCGCTCTTGGACAAAGTGGGAGATAGTATCAGACTTTTACAGACTAAAAACCCACTCCTGTTCCACCTTTGCCATTTTACCAGGGCCCCGGGATCTCTTTCGCATCACCCATGGCCCCAGTAGGCTTCGACCCTGCTGGGCCCCTACGGTTGCTGATGTCTCCCTGAGGCGCGTGTGGAACGGTACGCGCCGTCGACGACTTGATTCCGGTCCGGACGGTTACCGGACGGTCGGACGGCGAGCCACCCATCGCTCGCCGTCCGCAAGCCCACGCCTACGGTGACCGGAAATCGGGATCGGAATCCCGGGGGCGGTTGGGGCGTGAGAACCTTTGCCTCACGCGATTGGCCGCCTCCTTTGCTAGCATTACTGCTTCGCAGAAGGAGGCGACCGCCTGCCACTTCACTACCTCCTTTGCTAGGCTATATTATGCTTTATAACATCACGCTACAACGCAGCAACGCACAAAAGCAGTGGAATAGGCGAGTGTGATTCCACATGGAACAGCTATTTTTTTTTAAGTACAAATAGGCATTACCTACTAACAAGCCTTTCGGGACGCTTTTCGTTTCCGCAGTAAGTGATATAAAAATACTCTGTCTCTCATTACGCTTTAAGGCCAAAATTACGTATGAATTGCAACTTCACGTTTCACAGAAGTGGCTTAAATTCAATTTACGCTTATTTAGATGTAGTGCACCGTTGTGAGTTGTGCACTGCACCCACAAATTGTGTGACAGGATCGCGAAATCACACGAGCGCGTCTAAATAGACCCTGAGGGAAATTTGGGTGCATGTATGCACGATGTTATGAGTGGCTTTTCAACGGATTATAAATGAGGTGATGTATTACGAATAATAATACTGGTTTAGATAATGAAGTATGATACAAGGTGGCGCAATCACTTGGCGATTTGGTATGGCCAACAAGATCGTCCGATTTAACCGCCACAGACTTCTTTCTTTGAGGCTACTTGATTTGAGGGTTTATGCCAACAAGCCTCAGACAATCACAGCCCTTAAAGAGGCGAATATTCGGCGGAGTTGTCACTGGAAATCTTGCAGAAAGTCGAGGAAAAACGATAACAAAAATTGGGTGAATATTTTGGCGCCATCTTGTTTATGTATTTATTGTTTGTTAGAGTTATCGTGGGCCTGGAATGCAAAACGCAACTAAAGGTACACAGGTGGGTTTGAGTCAGTATGAGTCTGACATTCTTTCTCACTCTACCCAGAGTAGGAGGTAATATACGCCGATTGTACATACGTCTGTACAACTTGAGTGACCTTGAAAAACGCTTAATTGTCGTTTTGTACACACGGGTGTACGAAAATAATTCGGCCAAAAATGTTGGCTTTCGTTTTTTCCTAAAAATATCCAAAAAAAATAAAAATTTTATTTCTTTTTTTTTGTTGTTGTACGAAGAACGTAAAACCACAAAAAAAAAATGTAAGCCCATGTGAAATAAAATATTGAATTGGTAACAAATTTGACAAATTGATTTATTGATTTATTTGCTGTTTTCTGTACATGATGAAATTAAATGTCTTATTTTTTTGGTATCCTGGGACTTAATTAGAATTATCTACATTGTTGGTTTTTTTTATCTACCTTTTGGTTGAGCTGTATTTTATGAACACTGTCTATGGTGAAAATTGCATAATTATATATTATATTATTATTATGCAATTATTATTATTATTATAATGTGATGTTTCTAAACCCTCTGAAGATATACTAATGTAACCAGCTTTACAATACCTATAATATTAATATAGTCTGGCTTTTACCTCGGACAGAGGATAAGCATTGCCATACAGCGTGGCAATGCCGCCAGTCTTTTGGTCACATTACCAGTCGCCAGCGATGTGGAAGAATTTTTTGACGCCATATTTTTTATTTAGTTGGTAATGATTAATTAGTTCTTCTTTCACAAAATAAATCTTTGGAGGAGGCCTACGTCCAACAGTGATGAAAATACATCTAACACAGATTTCAAACTTTTGCCCCTCATCTTTTAATTATCACTAGAACTATAACAGAGGAAAGCTTCTGCTATTTATAACCACTTGATGCTCCTTGCGTTAAGGACACTCGACAGCCAATTATAGTTTTACACTCCAAAAGGATGTAAGTCACAAACTTTGGGAGAAAAATAACACAAGGATCAAAATAAATGTATCTTCCACATTTCTAAAAAGCTTTCTTTGAATAAATACAAAAAGTAGCAGCATTTTATTTCTCATATCTGTAATATGGTGATCAGTGTTTAACACAATGAGCCAATTTATTGGATGTAGTCTGTACGCTGAGTGCGAGTTGTTGGTTTTTACGTTAACACGAAACGTTTACCGCGTTTGGCATTCTGATTGGATAAGGGCGAATCGGAGCGCCGAACGTTAAAAACGTGTCAATCGCGTTAACGTAAAATAATCACACTAGGCACTCCGGAATAGTCATTATCATCATCATCATTACAGCCGATAGACATCCACTGTTGGACATAGGCCTCCTCCAAGGGTCGCAATAGTGAACGGTCCTGTGCATCTCACATCCATCGGATTCCCGCAACCTTTACCAGGTCATCGGTCCACCTTGTATAGGCCTTCCAACGCTAAGTCTTCCGGTACGCAGTCGCCACTTCAGAAACTTACGGCCCCAACGGCCATCTGTTCTGCGAGCAATGTGCCCTGCTCATTGCTACTTAAGTTTTGCGATTCTTCGTGCTATGTCGGCGACCTTGGTTCTCCTGCGGATATCTTCATTTGCGATTCAATCACGCAAGGAAACTCCGAGCATAGCTCTTTCCATTGCCCTTTGGGTGACTTATCTGGAATAGTGTAGAATAACCAGCAGCATTTTTAACCCCCGACGGCGGAAAAGAGGGGTGTTATAAGTTTGACGTGTCTGTGTGTCTGTCCGTGGCACCGTAGTTCCCAAACGAATGGACCGATTTTGATGCAGTTTTTTTTGAAAGCTGTCCTAATCGAGATGGTTCTTAGCCTTGATTTATGAAAATCTATCCAGGTGTTCAAGGTCATCAGCTTGTTTGTTAACTGCGGTAAGGATCTTAAACACTTAATGGGTATTTACTTTACTTTTAAACATATGTTTGACCTAATATTTCAAATACTCTTATACATGCTGGTGCGATTGAGCTGATGTGATGGTGGAGCTCGAAGGTAAGAGACTTAACCCTGGATTGCCTATTAGTAAACCTATCGAGTTTGGGCTCATTAGATTTGCTCTAACTAGTGCTATATATTTCTCGTGATGACGAGGGCCTGATGCTAGAACTGGGAGGTGGCTGATGAAACCCTGGAATGCCTACTAGAAAACCCGTCGAGTTTGGGCTCGTTAGATTCGTCTTAACCAGTTTTATACATTTCATATGATGACAAGAACCTGATGCTTGTAGGTAGGTACCTGAATTGTTCCCTGCACGAATTCAGGCCGGACCGCTAGTTGATAATATTTAAGAACATGTAATTTAAGTAGTTATCACAATAATGGGTCCCGACAATAACTGTATTTTCCCTTTTCCCTGGAAAGTTGAAAGGGAATCGTTTGTCTTGGTATGGTCATGTAAAGAGGAGGGATGAAACGCATGTTACTAAAAGAGTTATGAGTTTAAATGTGGATGGATGGAGAAGGAGAGGGAGACCAAAGAAAAGATGGATGGATTGTGTGAGAAGCGATACGAAAGAAAAGAGAGTTAGTGATAGCGTGACGAGTGACAGGACAGAATGGAAGAAAAAAACGTGTTGCACCGACCCCAAATAAAACCGGACAAGGGTAGGAAGATGGTGATGATGATAGACTGTATTTTCCCTCTCTTGGGCAAAGGCCTCTCCCAAATTCTTCAACGCGGTAGGCGTCTAGGTCATCTTACACCTTCTTTCCAGGTTTGACCTCAGAATTGTAGTAGGTAACATGTTACTTACAAACAGAAAAAACTCAAGCATAATTCCGCTTTCGCTTAAGTTTTGTTAACACTACACTGGTTTCATAACTGGCAATAACGATGGCCCCAGTGAAGAGTCGTTGCATTGTTCTTTATGATATACTTCGGGATAATATCCAACTTGAACCGACGTTTAAAACCTTCAGATAGTTTACCCGTTATATCAATTTTATAGAGGGTTTGTTTCATGTTTGAAATGCTGTGTTGAAGCGATTTTATCGAGATCTCTCTGTGCCTCGAAAAGCACGTTCTACTGCCCCGGCTGTCATTCAGATATTGTTGTAAGTCGTTTTGAGTAGTCATAAATCTGAAAGACTGACATCCAGTCCAGTTAAACTGGTCTACGTGTCAAATGCGTTCTCTATAATTGTCTTCATACATGCGGCGTCGTCAAAATCAGGTTTGTTGTATGGGAGCCCCCGTAAATATTTATTTAATTCAGTTTTTTAGTATTTATTGTTATAGCGGCAACAGAAATACATCATCTGTGAAAATTTCAATTGTTTAACTATCACGGTTCACGGGATACAGCCTGGTGACTGACGGACAGACGAACAGACGGACGGACAGCGGAGTCTTAGTAATTGGGTCCCGTTTTACCCTTTGAGTCGGAACTCTAAAAAATGGTGTAGTGTAGTGGGACGTAATTTAGAAAGGAATGATTCGTAAGAAAAAAGTATCTTTAAAGAAAATTGTAAGAAAAATATGTTTTATGATTTTCAAACACGAGTAATAAAAAGCAATATTGGAGCAAAAAATGCTTGCATACTTTAAAAGTTATCAGGAACGAAAAAAATGCTAAAGTGTCTATCATAGAGATCTACGCTTTGGAACGTGCAATTTAGCTTCACTTGTTTTTTTTTTTTTTTTGTTTGATGACCGACATTTGCACAATTCAAAAGTGCCTGTAATTGGTCTATTTGAAATAAACGTTTCTGATTTCTAATTTCTGTACTGGAAAAGTGAAGGTTAATGGATGAAGTATTACCAGTATGAACAATAATTACTGAGTGAAATAATTATAAATGTCTTCTAAATTTAAATTTGTTTACATTCTATAAATACTTAGTTCATTCATACCTTAATTTACGAACACGGCGTCCTCACCTTCCGCATGACGCAGGTTCTCACCGAACACGGTAAGTTCGGGAAGTTCCTGCACCGGATTCGTGCGGAAGCGACGCCCGGGTGTCGCCACTGTGTGGACCGCCCGGAGGACACGGTGGAGCACACGGTGCAGGTGTGCCCCGCTTGGGCAGAGCAACGCCGTGTCCTCGTGGGGGCGATCGGCGGCGGCAATCTCTCGCGCCGGGCCTTGGTACAGGCCATGGTCCGGAGCGAGGAAGAGTGGCAGGCGGTCGCCTCCTTTTGCGAAGCAGTAATGCTAGCAAAGGAGGCGGCCGATCGCGTGAGGCAACGGTCCTCACGCCCCAACCGCCGCCGGGATTCTGATCCCGATTTCCGGCCACCGTAGGCGCGGGCTTGCGGACGGCGAGCAATGGGTGGCTCGCCGTCCGATCGTCCGGTAGCCGTCCGGACCAAGCCCAAGTCGTCGACGGCGCGTACTGTTCCACGCGCGCCTCAAGGAGATGTCAGCAAATCGTAGGGGCCCAACGGGGTCGAAGCCTACTGGGGCCACGGGTAGTGTGAAAGTGAAACCCGGGGCCCTGGGACGAGGGCAAGGAGTGAACAGGAGTGGGTTTTTAGTCAGTAAAAGTCTGACACTATTTCTCGCTCCGCCCAAGAGCGGGATTTGTCATAAGATGATTTTCCCACCTAAAAAAAAAAAAAAACATAATTTACGAAGAAAACCTAATTACTGTATTGAATTGCTCTAGCTGAAATAGTACGACCAACTTTGATGTAGTTCGCCGGCCGGAGCCACGGCACCGCTCGCCTCACTTATTCGGTTGTTGGTTTCGCTTACCTGGCTTGTATGTGGTTGGTCAAAGTTCTAACTTAACCTATTTAGTTGGGGTGCCATAACTTAATTATTATATGCAACTAAAAAGCTATCGATATTTAAAAAAAAATACCAGAAGCTTAAAGAATATAAAACTGGGCAAGTGCGAGTCAGACTCGCGCACTGCGGGTTCCGTACAAACTTACCTATGAAAACAGTTCAATTCCCAAATTGGGTTACGAAGATTTTTTCAGAACGCAAAAATAGTTTTTTTGTGACGTAACTACAAATTTACAGTTTTCTGATTTTTTCCTATATTTGTGCTATAAAACCTTGCTTCATGCTAACTTTCAGGATTCTAGCCCTTTCTCTGTTACGGCTTAATTGTGCATGTGCAACGATTGTTGCAGTTTGCGAATTTTTCGCGCGCAAATGTCGCTTCAATTGGCGCGTCTGATTAAAACGATGATATCTTTAAAACTCCGTTAGTTAGCTGGCTCAAGTACCCTATGAATTTTGATTCCATTGAGAGTTTCGAACCACACATACGCTTTTTGCGACATAAAAGGCCGTATCCTTTTTTTTGTTAAATCAGAAGTTTGATTTTTTCACAGCTTCAAGGACCCGCAGCAGACTTGAGTATATGGTTTCAACTCGATACCTCTATGCGTTCCTAAGATAAAGGGTCTTGACAGACGGACAATAAAGTATAGGAATAAGGGTTCCGTTTTTTCTTTTTTTAGGTAAGGAACCCTAAAAACGCCTGTAACAATGTACAAAGAGGAAATATGCTTGCCAACATAACGGTAACTTAGCATAAATCATGGTAAGAATAAATTATTTTATTTTATCTCAAAACCCAACTAAACATTGACAAACTATCTGAATAAGTCCAAATAATTTACGAGAACTCTCGATATCACGGATTTACCAAGACACATTTCTTTCTTATTTTGCACCATTTACAAAAAGAAAAAAAAATATTCTCCTGATCGTGACAGTCGGTTGGACAGATAGAGGTGTTATTCTGAATAGCAAGTTTCTTCTAGAGAATATTTTATGAACGAATATGTTAACTTTTGTTCGTGATCGTTGTATCACAATAAGGTGGAATATAAAAGACGCAGTGTAGAAGATATGCGGAATACACCAAAATTCGTCATAACGGTTGAACACGCAGGGTTTATTTATATTTCAACACTAGATTTCTACCAGGGATATCGTCTACTTACAAGTAAGAAGTATACTTTCATGTCCCAATCCAGACCTGGCATAGTCTGTATGTGGGCAGTATGGATCAATTCGTCGTTGCCATTCAGACTTGACAAACCAAAGTCCAAACATACAGAATTTTACATTCTTTATATTAGAAGCCAGTTTATACAAATTGTTCTCCCAGTGTCTGCTGAAATGAATCGGACCAAAGATTGCATACACGTTCTCAGCCAAGTGACCGAAAAGTATAAAGAGTTTAATTCCCCACTCTACATAGCTTTCGTGGACTACCGAAAAGCCTTTGACTCTATTTCACACGCGTCAGTCAAAGAGGCTCTACAATACCACGAAATAGAGGCAACGTACATAGACATCATAACTAACATATACGAAAACTGTAAAAGTATGGTCAGACTGGAGAGAACCGGACCAACTTTCAAAATAGAACGCGGCGTTCGCCAAGAAGATCCTTTGTCACCGAAGATTTTCATAGCCGTTCTGGAACTCATTCTCAAAGATTCAAACTGGAAAAATAACGGCATAAAAATAGATGGTCAGTATCTGAGCCATCTGCGATTCGCGGATGATATTGCACTACTAGCTAGCACCACTGAGGAACTCAATGACATGCTAACAACTCTACATTTACGAAGCATTAAAGTCGGATTAGAAATAAATTTTGACGAAACAAAAATCATGACTAACAACATCTTAACACCAATTCTAATAAACGGCGAAAATGTAGAGTATGTTAATGACTACATATACCTGGGTAAGCAATTATCCTTTAGAGAGATAGATAAAGAAGAGGTGGAGAGAAGGATCGGAAACGATATTGGTCATTAAAGCACATAATGAAATCTAAATTGTCTACCAAACTAAAACAGAAAGTACTAGATTCTTGTGTGCTTCCCTGCCTTACATATGGCTGCCAGACATGGTGCTTAACAAAAAAAACGGCTAACAAAATTTCAATCTGTCAAAGAGCGATGGAAAGGAGTATACTCAACCTTAAACTTTCGGACAAGGTGAGGAATACTGAAATTCGCAAGCGAATACCGGTCACAGACGCAATATACCATGTAAGAAAATTGAAATGGAAATGGGCGGATCACCTGTCTCGCTGTGAGGATGGTCGGACAAAGAGAGTAACAAGGTGGAGAGGGCCCAGCACTGGCAAGCGACGTGTGGGCCGCCCGCTAAAGCGCTGGGTGGATGACATCCGTGCTGTCGCTGGTGGGAGCTGGATGAGGGAAGCTCAAGACAGAGAAAAATGGTCTAGTCTGGAGGAGGCCTTTACCCGCACAGTATATAGCATTCAATTAAAGGGAACCGTTAATTGAATGCTATACATCTACAAGATAATCAAAGTCAATTACATGTAACATTTTTATTTAATTAAAATTACAAGTGCATGTTTCAATAAATAAATAATTAATTAATTAATAGAATTCATATATATTATCAACTATAATCAATTATAATTTATTGCTAATTGGAATGTATTATTATTAAGGGAATGAAATAAAAGGCTTATTTATTTATTTATATTAGAAGGAGAGGAGGAAGCAGAATGAAAGTGCACACCACTGGTGTAAATGCAGACAGTGCATAACACGTTGCTATCTATAACACGTTAGGCGCATCTTCAAGTTGGGAATGTACTGATTATATTATAAATTGTTATTTTTGTTTATTTATTATGTACTTTATTGTAGGTATTTGTAACAAGAAACTTAACAATAAAACTTATATCTAAAACACATACAAGGAATGGCTTTATCGCTTTTAGCGATCTCTTCCAGATAAACTGGAATAGATAGTAGTTGTTACAATATGATATGATGCTTTCACTAGTTTGACAAAAAGCATATTTATAATTAAACAATATATTATAATAGATACGAAGATAAAAATATTACATATGTAGGTATGGTTTTAAACAGTTCAATATTGGCACGCTCTTCTGCTCCACCCTGAGCGGTAGAAGTCAATGGATGATTTCAAACCGTACAAAAAAAATAGCAACAGTAACAATACTAAAAGTAAAAAAGAAAAATAGTAGGTACAGACTGATACAATAAAATTGTTTAAGTTACTTTTATGCTCTAATAGTCCACAATCCTATGTTTATGTCTCAAGTTCACCGGGCTCGTAATACAGGTGTTTTTTTTCAAATCATACTTATCTTACTACCCTTTTCACTTTAACTTAATTGCCTTTCTGATCTGTACACGCAATTTAGGCCCATTCCTTTTCGAAGTATAATTGTTAAACATCTACAAAACTATTTCTCGAGAAGTCACGTACCTTTGGTTCCTCTTGAGTTAGGTTCTAAGGAAACATGAATCATCTCAGATCCTTCAAAAAATGGCAAAGGCAAGTCAAGGATATTCTTCAAATGGTTTTCCGTCAGCTTTGTAAGATACCTTCAGATTTACTTTATGTGTCTTTTATTGCTACAAAAGTACTGTTACTGCTTTTTATAGCCGTTTTCCTCCCATTTTCCGATCGTTATTGCTATCTTATTATTAATTTGTTTTTTACCTTTCCATGGGTCGAATCAAGGTCATATTTAGTATTTACTGTTTTGAAAAGGGTTCTATCGTTAACAATGGGATCTTGATGTCATTTTAATATGTTTTTTTCCCTAGTATAATTCTTTGTTTAACTTTAAAGTATAGTTAGTTAGTTTAGTAGTATTCTATTCAGAATATTTTAGGTACCATAGGATTTTTATCATTCATTAAATTATTTATATAACTGCGTCGTTTGCTGAAATTTGGAATGCTCAGTTATTCTCAAAATTAATTTTTTTCATACTAAATATATTTGCTTCACAACTTAATAAACAATTATGAGTAAAAAAGAAACATTGCTGTTATTTTAATATTTATCGCAAAATTTTATGCATATTCAATTTATTCTTAGTTTTCTTTTTTCATCCATTCCATTCGTTCATTTAAAATTTTTTCAACTCTGTTAAAAAACCGCACTATTATATTATATTATATACTACTTTATAAATATTTTTACTACTTATTATACTTTCATGGTCCTCATAAATACCTACTATCAAACATATGAGGGATCTAAGGGATGAGTGTGACAATGATTAATTTTTTATCTTACGCCTTCCCGTAAGAAATCGAATCGTACTATCTATCTTGTAAGCCTACACGATTCCCTGAGTTTTTTTAACAGTACTATAAATAGCACCGACATGAAGGTCACTCGATATTTTTATTAACTAAAGCGCTACGTTTATCCTCAAAACGTTCAATGCACAATATTTATATTTATAAACTCGCTTCTGTCAGCGGCTTCGCCCGCGTGAATGTAGATTTCCCCATACAAACTTTGGAACCCCCTTGCATCCTTTTGATTGTTAGGAAATTCTTTCCTAATGCTCGCCTGTGAGCAGTGGTAACGGCCCCGAATTACGAGTTGTTAGTTGCGGGTTCAAACCCAGCCAGCCGTATTACTTTGTGTAATTCATTTCATCACCACTGCTCTCAAAACGGTGAAGGAAAACATCGTGAGGAAACCGGCATGTCTTAGAACCAAAAAATCCGAAGGCATGTGACATCCACCAACCCGCACTGGGCCCGCGTGGTGGATTACGGCCCATTCCCTCACCTAGAGAGGAGGCCTGAGTCCCAACAGTGGGAACATTATAAGGCCGACTATGCTATATGCTATGCTATGCTCGCCTACGTCATAAAAAGAAGCCTTGTGCACACTCTTAATCCCAGTAGTTTCGGCTATGCGTTAATATGTCAGTCAGTCAGTTTTAAGTCAGAATTGAGTGATAGTGGAAAACTTCTTATAGATAAATTATTTGGATTCTTATCCTAAATTACAAATAAACAGTATATCTTAGATACTTAGATATCTATCTAAGATAATATAATATTTATTTCACACCATAAAAAATTACAATAAGTGCTTAAAATTAATAGGGTTATAACAATAGGATCTTACTACAAAAAGCGATTTTGTACAGTTCTCCTTTGGACGGATTTTTATATATTACTATATATTTTTAACAGACATTTTACAAACAATAGCTATAATAGGGTATTTTAATGTTTATGAGAAAAAAAAAATCTAAAAATGTATTATTAAAATAGCTTAGGCAAAAAGTAGTCGGTAAGTGTGAGTTTTAATTCATAAAATAACAAAATAAATTTTAAAATTCAATTCGAAGTTTTCAGTCTTTTTTATTTTTTCTTTATCACCATGAAATAGTAGCCACCATGTTATTACGTCATTCGGCTGTGTAAACTAAAGTGACAGCTGTCAACTGATCGGCCATATTGAGTGAATAACAGCGCATTTGTTTACACAGCCAACTGACATCACGAACTTAAGACCACAGAGTAAATATGGCGTCCACTGCGTTTTGCATTTTCGTCAAATTACGCTCAAAATGTTTAAAATGTTAATTTTAAATGCATTTTTAGGGTACCCACAGAATAAAATGTTTGGGATTTTTTAGTGATTTATTAGCACTATAGAATCTAATTGAGACACTTTTCAAAAAATGAGTGTAAATACCCTATTACATGTAAAACAAAAATATGGTGAAAGTTACTTTTGTAATTTACTTATTTAATAAAAGAATTTTACCGAGAAATTTATTAATTAAATTAAAACATTTTATCAATATTATAGCTTACAGCAACAAGTTCATTTACAACTTATTGCAGCTTACATTATATTGACAAATAAGAAGGTGTTAGAATTAGGGCTGCTAGCTATTTTCTGTGGCATAGATCCTGTAGCCCTCAGTGACTACATTTTTATTTGATAAAATATAGCCTACGACACTGGTTTTTATTCTTATTCATCATTTTAATGATATTGGACTCTTTAGGTAACATAAACTTCCAATTATAAAAGTAAAACTTCATTGACACACTTTATCAGACAACTCCGGAGAGTATGTTTTATAACATACCTCAAGGATATAAAAATATGACATAACAAAAAGAAAATATGGCAGAATATTTTGTGATAAATATCTGTGGAACAGTTTGTATGAAAACGCGCTAGAAACTGAATTATAAATGATGTTTATTGGGGTAGTTGGTCATAAATAACATCCGAGAATATTGTTTTCATTTTCACGAGTTTTTATGAGTTTTATCGAGTATGTACCTAATTGTCGAGTATATGTCACTTGTCCCAACCGCGCCAAGAAATATTGAATTTTGGCGCCAAGTTTATGATATTCTCAAAGTCAAAGTCAAAGTATTTTATTTGTTGAACATAGGTAATATGGTACATGGTATAATATTGCGTTGTATCACTATGTTTTGCCTTGCAAGGCGTACAAATTAGGCTTAAAAAACTACAAACTAAATTAAACTGTTTCAAACAAGATAGAATTAAACAAGTGGATCGATTCGATTTTTAATAGGGTTTTTTGATGACATTACACAGAGTAGTGTATTACTATACATTATTAGATAATTATAATTAACTAATTATAATTAGATATTAAACATTCGCATGATACTGTTTATAACCAACCCACACTAGGCCCCCGTGGATTGGTTATAGCCTATTCCGTCTCATAGAAAGGAGGCCTGAGTCCCAGGAGAGGGAACATTAAAAGGCTAATTGTGACTGCACAATCAGGCTTATCAGTTCCGATACCGGTCTTTAAATGATAGCGAGTAGGTTGGACTGTCCGTATGTACGGCACTACTGTGACATTCAAGTTACATAGTTACAGTGTCACATGTAAAAGACTATAATAATTATTTTAAATGTATGAAATTTTCGGTGTGATTTTTATCATTTTTTATTGTGATTTTAATTTATTGGATTTTAATTTATTCAATTATATTTTTATTTATTGAATGCATATTTTGATTTTAATTTGTTGTAGTGTTTTAAATGATTGAATTTTGTATTTTATGCAAATATCTTTTTAATATGGATGAGTTCTATAAGGGTTTTAACCTGAAATATTTTTTTTTTAAGTTGCTATATTTTGTGATACTGTTATAAGCTTCGCCTATAGCTCAGCTTATGAACTCATTCATACTCTTAGTTATGTGATACTACAAAAACGTTGTTATTTAGCTCACAGCCTTAAAGTTAAATAAAGATCAATCCAAAAATTTCTCCTGTGAAAGGCAACAAGCTGTTAATTTTTAAAAACCGGCGCAATGAGAAAGTTTTCGTTTTCTGAATACTAATTAGTTAGCGCTTCGTCCAGCGCCAACGTTTCGCTGTAAACTGCTTGCAGCAGCTTAATTTAGTATGTGCCACGTACTTTGGAACTATTAAATGGTACGTAAGACGAGATTGATGAAGTTTCGGAAAACTGCTAACTGGTTTTGCGCCCTGTTTTATAAACGCGAAGGGGAAATGTGACATTTAACAGTTGACATTTCGAAAGGTCGACAATTTTCTGTTCAATAAAACAGTTTTTTTTTTGGTTCTCACGTTTTATGAATTTTTTTAGTATCAAGTTCAAAAATAATTTAGTTTTTTGTTTTCTAACAGACACTGTTTCCCTAAAATTCTTGACAATTGTCGAATTAGGTACGACTTGGCACAGGTTAGTTTTTTTTTTTTCAGCTATTAGAGTAAAAAAAAACTGGGCAAGTGCGAGTCGGACTCGTGTACTGAGGGTTTCGTACAAAATTACCTATATAAATAGATTTTTTTTCTGACATTACTACTTTACTGTTTTCAAATATAGACCTTGCTTTATGCCATAGGATTTTGGGTCAACGGGAAGTACCCTATGAATTTGGATTACCATGAGATGTCGAAATATACGTGTTTGACAGACATACAGACAGAAAGA
Organism: Mythimna pallens; assembly: GCA_961205895.1. NCBI lineage: Eukaryota > Metazoa > Arthropoda > Insecta > Lepidoptera > Noctuidae > Mythimna > Mythimna pallens. The sequence goes on along the minus strand of OY540828.1, from coordinate 20,620,817 downwards.
CGGATACCAAAGTGATCCAATAAGGGTTCCGTTTTTGCTTTTTGAGGTACGGAACCCTAAAAATCAAAGGAGAAAGTTTACGAGTTACAACAACTATAATAAATCAGCAAAGGCTAACAAAATGGATAAGTAGTTTCAAAAAAAATTTTTTTTTAGTCAACCTTTGCGCGAATGTAGTTGAAAGAAACCTTAGCCACTAGGTAAAGGTTTGAGCAATCCACACAATGGTGACATACTTCCTTCCCGCCAAATCCGGAACTAGTAGGTACCTAATACCCGTGCTCAGTGGATTTGCGTTCCAGTGCAATGGAGTCAGGCGGAAAATTATGTAGTTTTGTTTTATGCAGCATGGAGGCTGGATGTGTGCCCAAACGATAGCAATTAAATAGGCCAGGCTCCTAAACCTTCATTAGAGGCAATTAACACTTGTATTCCACGTGATAAAATATGGTTTCTCGAACCAGAAATAAATATTAAAAAAAGAATAGAAAATATGCATGCCATTTTTTTATTTATGAAATTAAATAATCTTTAGCTTTAGTTCCATAAACCCCGAGTGAACGCCGGCGTTCGCTCAGTCATTGTCTTTCTATTGTGTCTCTAATTACGCTACTCAATAGGAAGACTTATGAAAGAATTTTTAAAATATCTTTATTATCAACGAAGTTATAAAGCTTTAAAGCTGTTATTAAGAAAAAGAAATTCGACGTGACATTTGACGTCACAATTCATCATGCCCATACGATTGCCATAGAAAATGGCGTTTCGACAAGAGACAAAGATATATTTATTTAAAATTGTCATATCTCGTTTACTTTACTACCAATTTTAATATTGTTTTCACTGTTTATATTTTTTTTGTGCATATTAATTGAAAAACTCAGTTATGCAACGTGTTTTTTTTTATATCCCATAACTCTAGGGTATGAATGAGACCATATCAAAGAATCAACTGGCGTATAAATTATTATTAAATTTTTTTTATTTTTTTTGTATTCATTTTCCATACATCATAATTCGATAAGTTCACAATTGTTAATGTAAAACACCCTTATACGAAATATGACAGTCTAAATATGTAATTTCATTATTTACGCCGTCGTGTAGTGTAGTAACACTACTGCGAAGTTTGGCAACGTCGCAAAAGTAAATAATTTTTCTTACGGGTGACAAGTTTTGATCGAAATTTATTTTTGATTTGAATTATGATTGATGATATCTTCGAAACCATGCATTTTTGGACCACATATTCTAGGACTTTTAGTATCATTTTTATAATAGAATATGAACAGTTATGGGATATCAAAAACAAAACGTTGTATAGGGTTTTTCATACATATTCCCTGTTATAAAATTATCCATCCGATAAAGAATTTTCTAGAAATTCATCGATGAGTTCATGATTGTAAAGTGAATTGAAAATCTGTTCATTTCCTTTACAATAAAGAAGAAGAGAGATCACGTCGGGGAATCATTCCAATGTCTTTTATTTGCATCCTTCCGTGAAACGAGTTTTCTGAAATTCTTTTTATTAGAATCGATCAGTCGTATCTTTGTTACTGAAGTGTTATATCTAGTGGGCTCGCAGGGCTCTTTGGGATGTTTTTAGTATTATTTTGTTGAGCACAAGGAAAAACGCATCAAAGTAAATTTATTTTATTTGTGATCCAAAATACTACTAAAAAAATACATTTGATAGGTGTTGTAGCGACATGTATGGCGTCACATAAGAACTAATCCTGCATCGCGCGATTAAAGTTGTCCGCGCGTTTAGGACATATAGAACAGCACGAAATCATCTATCGGGCTGTTGCCCACCAGACATAAAACCCGTCTGGTCGGAGGATCCTCCCTTTTCAACGGATGTTTGCGGGACTTTACACTCTGTTCCGCCTACCTCCGAAGTGTAAATTGGGTCCACGGTCCCGGTCCAAAAAGCCACACGACCCATATAGTGGCCCTTGTATGATGCAAAAAGCGCTTTATATTATGGTTACTTCCGGATATCTATGGTTTTTTCAAAGTCAAAGTCAAAAGTTTTTATTTCACATCGGCCTACATGGGCACTTATAAAACGTCAGAAGCTAGTGCACGGTTCCAAATTGGTCGTTTCCTATGGAGAAGAACCGGCAAGAAACCTTTTAAAAAAGTGATTGTTTACAATATTTTCATATTACAGTATTAATAGACATTATGTAAGAACAGTGTAGACCAGTCGAACTTCAAAACACACAGCGTTTGTTGAAGAAGCATCCTTTGGTGACGTCTTAGGTTTAATCATTAATATAAAATATTTCACTAACAGCTTTCTAGGTTCCAGGAAGGAATCTTTTCGGAGAGCATCAACATTTATGTATTTATTAAACACTTTATGCACATAAAGGTAGACTTAATGCCTTAGGCATTTTCTACCAGTCAATCTTTGTGTGTTGCCGAGAAAAATAGTGTTAAGTGCAACATAATACACGAAAAAAGGAGAATATAAAAAATTTGGATTTATTAGAGTTTGTCAGACTTTTACTGATTAAAAACCCACTCCTGTTCCTTTTTTGCCATTTTTCTAGGGCCCCGGGGATCTCATTCGTATCACCCATGGCCCCAGTAGGCTTCAACCCTTCTGGGCCCCTACGGTTGCTGACATCTTGAGTCGCGCGTGGAACACTACGCGCCGTCGACGACTTGGGCCCGGTCCGGACGGTTACGGGACGATCGAACGGCGAGCCACCCATTGTTCGCTGTCCGCAAGCCCGCGCCTACGGTGACCGAAAGTCGGGATCGGAATCCCGGTGGCTGGGGCGCGAGGGCCATTGCCTCGCGCGAGCACGTGTGGCCTCCTCCTTTGCTAGCATTACTGCTTCGCAAAAGGAGGCGACCGCCTGCACTCCTCCTCGCTCCGGACCATGTCCTGTACCAAGGCCCGGCGCGAGAGACCGCTACCGCCGATCGCCCCCACGAGGACATGGTGGTGCTCCACCCAAGCGGGGCATGTTACGTGACTGGCCACGACACTCTGATGCACTAACGCCATCAATTTTTTTTTTTTTTTCGAATATTAAAAGGGCGTCTAAAAATTGTCATGAATCCAGAGTCCTGATAATTTTTAGACGCCCTTCTGGTAACCGGTGTGAGAACGAGATAGTACTATACGGCCTGTATTATAATTATCCTCTCTCTCATACCTGACTTAATCTGAACAGATTGACCCCTGATCGTGACTTGCGATGCAGTTTACGCAATAAATACTAGAGCGGATATTATTACCATTATTCCAAGAATGGTTAAATATTGGTTCAAAATAAGCAATATGATGTAATGATTTAATGAAATTAGTGATTTAAAATAGACTCTACCAGTGGTTATATTTATCATACTACGTTGGTAAGACGCAACAAACGCTTACATGCTAATGTTTGAAATAAACCAGTCAAAGAGATCTTCATTAATAAATTAATATTCAGCAAGTCCTCGATGTTAAATATCGACAAAAATAGAAAAAACAAGTACCCACAGCTAATATTATAATATTTAGAATAAAATTACTGTTTTTTTTTTTTCGGTGGTAAAAATTTTCCGATGACATCCCTCGCTCTTGGGTGGAGCGAGAGGTTGTGCCAGACTTTAACTGACTAAAAACACACTCCTGTTCCTTTGTTGCCTTTCAGACCAGGGCCGAGTCTTCCTTTCAGAAGCAGACTCTTGGCCTGTGTGGGCTTCGACCCTGCTGGCCCCTACGTTTTGCTGACATTTCCTAGAGGCGCGCGTGGAACATTACGCGCTCTTGACGACTTGGGCTCGGTCCAGACAGTTGCCGGACGATCGGACGGCGAGCTACCTATTGCTCGCCGTCCGCAAGCCTGCGCCTACGGTGGCCGGAAATCGAGATCGGGATCCCGGTAGCTGGGGTGTGAGGGCCGCACACTCACGCGTGCAGGTGCGTCCTCCTTCTTTGCTAACATTACTGCTTCGCAGAAGGAGGCGACAGCCTGCCACTCCTCATCGCTCCAGACCATGGCCTGTACCAAGGCCCGGCGCGAGAGATCGTTGCCGCCGATCTCCCCCACAAATAATTACTAATATAAGTACCTATATAGCCTGATCAAAGAATATGTCAAACATCACCCCATCGGAATATCTCCCCCCTGGACGTGAACTGCAGTGGCCAATCTAGAAATCTGCCAACTGCGGTTGGTCGCAGCAAAAACTATATGGCCAAATGGGGCTTTCTCGACCCGTCTCTAACACAGTGCCAGTGTGGAGTCGACGCACAGGATATGTGTCACCTGCTGTGCTGCCCTTCCTCCATAACCAAGGCACTTTTCAGAATTTATATGAGGCTTATTGGCCTCCTACCAGAGCTGTACAGGTCGCCAGATACTGGCTTGAAAAAAAAATTTTAGCCCATCAACACAAAAAAGAAAAAGAAAGAATATGTTATTGTGGAAGAAGCATTTAATAGTATAAAAAAATGTTTTTCGGATAAGTGTGATTAATATCAAGGGCATAGCATATAGCATAATATAAGGCTGACCTTAACCAAGGCAAATCAGTTACAATAATAATATGGTTAGTTTAGTTAAAAAAAATCAAAAATAAAAACATTCAAGTTTATACATTTTTTTATTAGCCTATTTTGTCCCACGGCTGGGCAAAGGCCTCCCCCTACTTCTTTCAAGTATTCCTTTCCTGAGCCACCTCGAACCAGTCCTTGCGGTCGGCATCTAGGTCGTCTCGCCACCTCTTCCCAGGTCAACCTCGGCAGCGTCGTCCATCTTCAGGTACCCACTTTGTGGAGACTCTTGCCCACCGGTTAGAGTGAATGCGGGTGATGTGACCCGCCCAATCCCATTTTAGCTTGGCAGCCTTTTTTCCGACGTACATAATTCCCGTCAGTCCCCCAATTTTTTATTCAATATCAGTCATCAAATCAATATTAATCTCAATATTAATCACAACATTAAATCATTACCACAATTTTAGTTCGGATGCCAATCTACTATAATCCCATTATATTCGCATTGCTGTGGGTGTAGCTGAATTATCAATGGGTTATTTATAGACTTGCCAGACGACACTAAAGTACGTCATTGTAAAATTAATGTATTTTCACAGACATTTTCCTAAAGCTTCAATACACTGAGGTGACAACCGCGTCTGACGTGAGATAAGACGTGCCCGTTAGCAGACTACCTACTCGTATATGTATTTTCATAGAATTTTCCATGAAGCGTCACGATGCACTTAAATAATTTTACTTATTTTTAGGGTTGGGCACGCCACAATTATGGCGGTAAGTCCCCTCTTAACGGGGTTGTGGACGGCGAGCAATGCTAGCTCGTCCGACTGTCCGGTAACCGTTCGGACCGAGCCTCAAGGAGATGCCAGTAAACCGTAGGAGCCCAGCAGGGTCGAAGCCTACTGGAGCTAAGGGTCTGCTTCTGAAAGGAAGACCTCGCCTTGGTATGAAAGGCAACGAAGGAACAAGAGTGGGTTTTTAGTCAGAAAAGCTGACACATCCTCTCGCTCCGCCCAAGGGTGAGAGATGTCATTATTATTATTTATTATTATTATTATTTGGTAAGACACACAAGCAGCTATTTAGCTGATGCGTGTGTTTCATATAGATGATTTTCCAACCTAAAAAAAAGTCCTCTCTGAAAAGGCATCCTAACGTCCACACCTTTCGAATGACCCAAGTCCTCACCAGACATGATGGGTTCAGGAGGTTCCTGCATCGAATAAAGCCGGAAAAAACGCCCGGGTGTCAACTATTGTGCGGACCGCTCGAAGAACACTGAAGGCAAGTGAAGACGTGGTTTCAAGTCAATAACAGTCTGACACGCCCTCACACCCCATTTTAAAGCGAGATTTTTCCGTACAATTTTACAAAAAAAAACATGGTGCAATAGGACAAGACGCGTGCTGCTAGCAGTAGAAAACCTTGCAAAATTCTAGCTTTTAAACTGCAGTAACTCACAAGAGATACAAATGGAGCGGCGGTCCAATCTGCAAGAAATACAATTTCGGAGCCGCTTGTAAGGTTAACAAAAACAAAAATAAGGCAAAGATCACCAACCCCGACTTACGAGTTGTAGCTGTCACGGGTTCAAACCCAGCCAGGCGCATTACTTTGTGTAATTTATTTACTCTCAAAACAGTGAAGGAAAACATTGTGAGGAAATCGGCATGTCCTAGAACCAAAAATTCGAAGACATATGACACTCATCAATCCGCACTGGGCCCCTAGGTCCACGTGGTGGATTACGGCCCATTCCCTCCCCTAGAGAGAAGGCTGAGTCCCAGCAGTGGGAACATTAAAAGGCTGATTATGCTATATTAATGCACCAATCCAAATATTCACCCTAGTCGAACATCTTCGATAAGTTGGTCAAACACTTAAAATATTTGGAAATAAATTTCGATACACACATCCGTGCAAATATTAACCCTTATCTTCTATTTTACTTAAAATGAGATCAAACAGGTCGGACGTGACCGCGCAACTAACGGTCAGCTTTGGTTAACGTTGGAATTCGCTTCATTACTGAAGGTATTTCTGGCCATTATAATGTGGGTTCTTAATTTACCTGCAGGTTTCAGTCATATAATATAACCTCTGAATATGTTTCTACAAACTACTTGAATTGAATTTTGAAGTTTTTTCTAGACTTAAAAAAAATCTCGTTATAAATACAAACAGTGTGTTGCCAGTCAAACGGTGACTTATCCGAATCATCCCACATCCGGGGATGATTCGGATAAGTCACCGCGGCACTGAAACCCAAATGGCAAAAATTTCAATATACCTAACAATAGTAAAATGATCGTGATAACAAAGATCGTGAAAACAAAGGTGATGTGCTTGAGTGCAACAATTATAGAGGAATAAAGCTAATGTAACATACTATGAAAGCCTGGGAGAAAGTTATTGAGAGGTGGTTGAGAAAAGAGACTGAAATTTCACAGAACCAATTCGGTTTTATGTCTGGTTGGGGTACAACGGATTCCATTTTTGCTATACACCAACTGTGCGAAAAATACAGAGGTGGGCATAGAAAATTGCATGATACTATGTGCAAGTTTGATAGACCTCGAAAAGGCATACGACCGGGTACCTCATGAGGTTCTGTGGTGGGCCCTTCTGGAGGAAGTGTCTGGGTAGTATGTGCAGTTGATTCGAGCGATGTACAGTCGATGCAGTACCCAAGTCCGGTCCAGACTAGGCACCACTGGAAGCTTCAGTGTGGCCAAAACAGAGTACTTGTTTTGCAATTTAGGTGGTCTCTCTAATACTGTGCCTTTAGTTCTCGCCGGAACGTCCATACCGAATTGTCCCGACTTTCAGTACCTTGGGTCGTTCGTCCAAGAGGATGGTGAGGTCGACCGAGGCGTAACACATCGGATCAACGCAGGATAGATGAAATAGCGACAGGTCACGGGAACAACTTACGACCCACAATTGCCCGTCAAGTTGAAGGGTAAAATTTTTAAGTCCGTCATAAGACCTGTCATACTATATGCATCAGAATGTTGGGCTGTGAAAAAGATGGATGAAAAAAGATTGCATGTAGCGGAGACACATCCATCTTAACATTCTTGAGATGGATGTGTGGTGTGACGAGAATGGATAAGGTGAGAAATGAGTATATTAGAGGAAGTTTGAAAGAGGCGCCAGTGACTGAAAAGTTAAAAGGAAACCGTGTAAAGGAGGGATGATAAGCATGACGCTAAAAGAGTTATGAGTGTATTTGTAGATGGATGGAGAGGGAGAGGTTTTTTTGGCCTTGAAAAGATGGATGGATTGTGTGAGGAGGGGTACGAAAAGGGAGTTTGTGATAGTGTGACGAGTGACTGGAATGAATGGAAGGAAAATACGTGTCGCGCCGACTCCAAGTAATATGGGATAAGGGCAGGAAGAAAAAGAAGAAAAGTAAAAAGATCGTAAATTGTCTTTGGTCATAAACTTCCTGTGGTGGTTATTTAGTAATAATGATGCAATTTTTATTACCTACCGCCACCCGCAGCTTACTCTGTATGGCGTTGAATGAACAAAATAAAGTTAAAACGTCAGGCAGGTAGTTCTCATAGACTTGCGTAAATAAACATGTCTGAACCTAAATGTTAATATAAAGATGAAAAAATGAAGAATATATTGGCGTTACCTTTTTTAACAGTATTTATGGTTAAGAATCAGAATCAGGCTTCATCTCTAGGAGTCGGAAAAGGCCGTGATCCACCAGGCGGGGATTTCAGATTTCTTTTTTTTATATGTTCCTTCATATCCTTTGCACTCTTGGGCCACTGTAGCTCTTTTAAACATTTCCGCCTCTCTAACAAGCCCCTTCGGTTTTTCTGACATATCTTTGAGGCGCGCGTAGAACAATATATGCTATTGACTCGAGCTCAATCCTTACCAGACCTCAGAGTCATTTTTCGTTGTCCGTAAGCTCACGTCAGCGGTGGCCCGGAATCGCTATATGACTCACGACGCCCGGGGTTTCTCCTATGATGGCGGCTGGCATGAGGAGGTACGTTCCCTCACGGTATCGACAACTTCTTTCGCTCGCATTACTGCTCCTTAGAAGGAGGTGAGCTTCTATTCCATGGAGCTAGGAGCTCCAGATTATGGCCCGAACTAAGCAAGGACGCAAGATGTCACCTCCATCGATGAGCTCCATGAGAATTCGGTGATACCCAAGACTTTCACTGTATGCTCAACCGCGTCCTTTGGGCGATCTGTTCAACGGTTGCCCGTGCTTTTCTTCCACCTTAATCCGAAACAGGAACTTTCTGAACTAACTGGTGAGGATTCCGTAGTGCCTCTCTAACCACTCCTCAAAAAAGGGACTTACCGCTGACACAGCGGCGTGCCCAGCACTAAGTTGCGACAGTCACTCTCTCCCATGAGATCCCGCTTGAACTCTGTCCGCCATGCCGCAATTCGCACCAAGAGATCGATCCGCGCCGATGTTATTTATTATCAAGCAACCAGCCCCAGTTATCAGTTCATATCAGTGGTTTTACAGTTAGTTGTAGTAACAGTTCAATGACCAAAAACTTTCGATCGTAATCTGTGTGACCTTCTACAGATCTCTGACTCTCGCAGTTTTTTGTTACAGCCTAGATCATGGGCGTACCCAGGGGGGGGCAGGGGAGGGCAGCTGCCCCCCCTTGGAAATCTCGCAGAACATGTATGAACTCGCCTAATTACTAATTAAAGTGCAAACGGGGCCTTATGCTCTAACTTTTAAATAAACCGCGCAGTAGACACTGGCAAAATGCACGATGCAATTGCCAAAAAACCGCGCGCGACGATCGCGGACGTACATCGTGCATTGGTCGGTGTTAAATAACGAAGAGACAAAACTATAGAAAATTATAGAATCCGACTTCCGAAATTAAAGTTATTTTGCACTTTTCAGTGTTTTTTTTTTACTTTGAAGTCGGTTTTTTTTTTTTGTAAGTTTTTTTATTTATTAATCTACCTATAAAGCATGATCATTTGCGTCTGTTTGCCCTACACACTACACTACATATACCTAATTTTTCATGTAGGTGTGTTTGTGAAGTGTGTATGACAAAACAGCCGCGGACGATCCGACCTAAAAAATCTGACTTGCCCCCTCCTACGCCAGAAGCTGGGTACGCCTATGGCCTAGATACTTTACCGCAAGATATTTTATATGAAGTTTTTCAAGCTTTACTAGTTCATTCATGAGCTAAGATACGCGTAGGTTCGCTTCGGCTTTGACCTTATTCATCTTTATTCGGAATCAATCCCTATTAAATTTATTTTGCCGTCAGACGCACATTATGTCAGTGTTTTTTTTTCACTCTTACCTTTCTACGAGTAAATGTTGTTTCAACAATGTTTGTATCTATGCGTGCCAAAAAAATACTTTTCTTTTAAAGGAAAAATTTTAATCAAACAAATTTTATCTTACTTTTTGTAGTGGAAAAACATCAAAGAACTACTCCCGCTCTGGGTAAAACGCAAGGGTGTATTAGACTTTTACTGAGTAAACCTATCTATGTTCAATTAAATTGTCCTTTGCGTTTCAGGGTCACGGTAACTTTTTCGAACAGTCCCGCAGCCATGGACTCGTCTCAAGGAGATGTCAGCAACTGTAGGGGCCTAGCAGGGTCGAAGCCTACTGGGGCCAAGGGTCTGATTCTGAAAGGAAGACTCGGCCCTGGTACGAAAGGCAACAAAGGAACAGGAGTGGGTTTTTAGTCAGTAAAAGTCTGACACTATCTCCAGCCCCGCCCAAGGGCGGGGGATGTCATAAGATGATTTTCCCACTGAAAAAAAAAAAAAAGCCATGGACTCGTAAGCTTGGTTTGGTCTTATCCATATCTATTAGGGCTGTTGCTGCGTTAAGTGGGCGCCCGCGCGGTTCCATACAAAAGTGACCCGACCATCCATCGCAGTGACCCGTGCATGCATCCGTCGCGACAAATTATCCCACACCCGCGCTCCGATGACCGCCTCTGTGCAACAGAGACCCACGCGGTAACACGCTCGGATTTATTTAGTCAACATTGCTATGTGGTACGGGTAGCACGCACGAAGGAAAATGTCTTTAGATATTAAGTTCTCCATCAACAGGACTGCACATGCATACTGTTAAAGTTGAACTAGCGACACTGCGAAGGGACGTTGCGGACTACGTCCGCGACAGGACCCTTTGCGATCCCATGGAAACCGTTCGCAACGTCGACTCTTACCTTGTTGTCGAAAATCAAACGGAGTTATGTTTCCTCTAGACTTTTCATTCACACCTAATAAGACTAACTGACTAATAATAATTTATTGTTCTAAGTATAGTTTTACATTAATATGGAACACTAGATCCCTTACCTATATTTATCACGTTGACAGTGGCACTTATTTTTTGTATTACTTCCATTTCAGCGGTACGCAGCGTTTAATGCCTCATTTGAAAATTATTATAATAATAAACTATTATTATTATTAAATGGCGATACTTATTAGACGTTTAAAAAAACTAAAAGCTTTTTTTTGCTGGATTTAAAAGAAGCTATACGAAATTTTATATCTTCTATTCGGTACTAGGTTGAAGTAACCCCGTATTAAAGTACCAATGAATTCTGTTTTATTAGAACATCTTAGACATTTGAGTACATTCCTTTATCATTTTTATTTCCTAAATTAAATAAATTTGAAGTTATGGCCTCCGCACGACACCTACAAGACATACGAGGCCTTTTAGACCACGTTCCACACTGAAAATGTGAAGAGTAAGACTGAGATAAAACTATTATACACCCTCATTACACCAGTAATGTTTAAGTTCCGTTCTAGTACATGTAACATCATAAAATAGCTAAAGCAAGATTATTGACATTAACTGGGCAGAAATCTACAATTTTGTACCTACGATTAACAATACATACGAATATAACTATATAACTTCACTCAAATCTCTATAACAGTATCATAAATCTTTCCTTATTTGTATGTTTATCTGCTAAAACGACGCTACCGATTTTGAAGCGGCTTACACGAATAAAAAGAAAGTTTATATGTATAATTTGCATCCATGCAAAGCTGGAGCAGATCACTAATAACTTTATAAAATAATACTTATTAAGTCTCCAGTAACACAATATTAAACATCGAAATATATCGATATATGTCGCTCGCTAACACACGACATCACACAAGATATGAATGAAGACATCTCTAATTCTCAACAGCGAGACGAGCACTGCAATCATTTCATAACAATCTACACGCTGCCCCTTCAACAGTCAATAAAAATTTCATAACACTTAGTCAAGATAACAGGGTGTCTTTGAACTTGACCTCCGAGGCTTGCAAAACGCCCCCCACTAAATCCACAGCACTCACTGGCAATATCGAAAGACCAGCCGTAGTGAACGCACGATCCGACCATGTACCCAAATCCGTTTGACAGAAAACATTCAACTATAAGACAAGTTTTGGATCGAATATTTCGAGAAAAAAGTGGTCGGAAAAATGTACTTTCGAGAAAAAATAGTAACACATCATCCTGTTCGGCTTCAAGTTCGGAAAGTCGAAAGATGTTCGGGTTTAGTTTGCGCTGAGTTCGTGAACGCTAGTGATTTGTAATCGTGTTGGTTCGTTGCAGTCCGCTAGTCAGCGGTTCACTTTCACTACTTGACACTTTAGTAAGTACTTTGTAAGCATTTCTATTAGCTCTAAGATGTTTATTTATTAATCAAAACTCAAAGCAACAAAAACATACAATAGTGGGTGTAAAGCCTTTTCCATTTTGCACCATTCAACCAAGGTTGGTAGAGAGATAACATGGCAGGTGGCAAAAAAGTACAAATTATTAAGTAAAACCTGGGTACGAAAATATACAAGTATAATATACAGAGTAAAATACAAAATCGTATAATATATAATATTATAAATACCTACATAAATATATCTAATATATAAAAATTTCATGTCACAATGTTTATTATCGAACTCCTCCGAAATGGCTTGACCGATTTTTATGAGTTTTTTAGTTATTTAAGTAGGACTGCAATTGGGTTGTAGGCTATTTTTTACCCTTCTACCCGCACCCCCATTTTGTATTGGATAAAGAGTAACATTTGCCGAATCAGCTAGTATTTATATAAATGTTGGAAATAAATTTTTGTAATTTATTTATTCTCTTTACACACAAAAGTACAGAGGCGGACTTAAGGCCATAAGGCATTTTCTACCCGTCAAACTTTGGGTGATGCAGAGACAAATTGTGGCAGGTGTAAAATTAAGCATTAAATATGATTTTATGAAATAACTCTGCTATTTATTTAGATCACAATTCCGCAACTTCCGACCAAATGCATAAGTACTGGCTTGTGGCCGTCTTTACATAAATCACTGAATTGAATTTTACATACCTATAACCCGTTTTAGGACCTGTACCATGACGCTTAAAGTAAGATTGTTTCATTCTTATTTCCAGCGTGGATAAGAGATGGCGCTAGACAAACTGTATAGCTCTGTCTCTTACCCACACTGAAATAAGAATGAAACAATCTTACTTTGAACGTCATGGTAACCCCGTAGTTCCTAACACAACAAATAAGTTACGAGCAACCGTGTCTTTTACCTAAAACCCTCATAAAATGTCACATCATAAAATACCTTATACCCAGTCTGAGCCTTCCCTGGAGAATCAGGAAAGATATAAGCAATTTTAGCTGAGGTAGAAATCTCGGTATGTCGGTATGTCTAATAGGTACATTTCTGAGCGTGTTGGCAAATGGCTTGTTCTTGCAAAAGCAATTTCTCATGTTCTCAGCAAATAGATACTACTGACCTAAATCTCTAATGCATTTGCTTATAATGAGGTAGTTTCCCGGTCATTAAGTAGATAATTAAAAATTATGCTTCGTAAACGTTGGATGTTCGTGACTTGCATGTATGTTGCATTGTTAATCATTCATATTAGATTATTCTTTCATTCTTCACCGTTTTTAGAGCAGTGGTGATGAAATAAATTACACAAAGTAATGCGCCTGGCTGGGTTTGAACCCGCGACCTACAACTCGTAAGTAGGGGCCGTTACCACTCGGCCACCACTGCTCACCAAACAACTGAAAACATGAGTACCAAACAACTGATAAACATACTTATATATCTAAATATGTACTGTAGATAAATATTGTCCAGACACAGAACAAATGATCGTGTTCATCACAAACATTAGTCTGGGGTAGTCAGGGCCACTAACCACTAGACCAACAGGCCATTGAAATAATTGTATCATAAATATTTACACAATTATAAATATAACATATGTCATAATCTTACTACTCTATATAATCAAGATTATTCCTATTTATTTATCAATCTGTAAGTTATCCTATCTTTCGATCATTTTAGTTTGTCATAGAACTGATGCGATACATAATCCGTAAAAAAAACGCAATTCAACTTGTTGTAAATTATAATTGAATCATAAAACAATAAAAAGTCGATGAAAAAATATCCACAGGGCATGAGAAGTGTTTAGGGGTCTGAAAGGATAGCAGATGACCCCTCCCGTCGACCATTTTAATTTGGCACACGATGCACTAAACACCCTGTAAATATATATATCAAACTTACGTTAGACCATCAGAATACTGAACCCACTGCTAAGGAATACAGGTGCTGTCAAATTAAAATTAAAATTTTATAAAAACCAGTAATTTTGTATTTATTGACTGTTAGGTACACTAATGACATATTTACGAAAAAATTACATTTGGCCACAGATGACTTTGTTAGGTATTGATAGCTATTATTCAGTTTAACGAGCAGATCGACCAAGTAAAAAACAAAACAAAATAACCGTGCTCCTGCTAATTAAAAAAATATCTGATTAACATTTTGAAACTCTTAAATGCCCACAAAATCAATAGCCGACCGTACCACAACTTGTTTGTGCCCAATATTATTTATTTAAACTTTACATAGACGGACTTAATGCAAGGCAGAGAGTTGGTTTAAAAGACACTACGTAATAAATAAATATAATTAGGTCTCAAAAAATATTTGAAACAGAATTAAGTAGGTATTTATTAAGATAAAATATGTGATAATATGCTAAAATAATAAACTAATAAATACTATGATGAATTTTAAAACATTTTACGTTTGAGAGGACTTAGTAGTTCCAAATATTTGCGCTTGAAGGAAAATATGCTCTCAGCCTTTACAATGTCAATAGGAATGGAAACCCGTGTCCCTAGAACGCAAAGGGCAACTGACAGACACAGGTGTGGTTTTTGTCAGTAAAAGTCTGACACTCCTTCTCGCTCATCCCTAGAGTGAGTGAAGTCATTGAATTATTTCTAACTTCAAAAAAAAAAGGTGAAGCACATTTCAAAGTTTTATGGTAAAGAGGTAGAGACAGCGTAAGAATTTGATGTAAACTTAGTGCGGTAGGAAGGATACTCCTGTAATGGATTTTATTTTTAAGTCCATGGTTTTTAGTTTATCGGAACTATATTGCAGACATGCAGTTACTCCTTAACCAAGACGTAATTCGTAATATTCACTACTCATTCTTCACTTAGAATTACACATTCTTTGAGTGTGTTTCTTGTACTAACCTTGACACTAGTTGTAATTCTCCAACATCTAAACAAGGAAAACAATGGAGTATCTTATTGTACCATGTTTTATCTTGTAAAGATTTAAAAGATTTTTTTTTAAATCTTATCTAATTTCCATTAACTGGTTACCAAGACCCGGTGAAAAAATAATTGAAATTTGACTTTATATTCTAATTAATTTTAGAAGAGTTTAATTTAACAAATATTTAATTTTTCAAAGTTTTTTGCTTACTAATAAAACATCAGGATAACTCAAGAAAACAAACAGACTTAATTTTTAATTACAATAAAAAACTCATCTCAGACACAATAGCCGAGTGATCTTCGCATTTATTACTTAATTTTAGCTTTGTATTTTTTTACTATTTTGTTGACTTTGATCTTCCACCAATTGTCAAATAAAGGACCTATATAATTTATACTTCGTCTAAAAATTTAAGGCCTTCAATTTCTTAAGTACGACTGAAAGACGCCTAAATGCGTAATTGCCTTCATTAAAAAAGTTATTCTGTGTTTATTTCTTTACAATATTTTATACTAACCAACACTAAAGAAAACGGTTTCTAAAAACAGCTTTTTTTTCAGTGGGAAAATCATCCAATGACATCCCCCACTCTTAGGCGGAGTGTGAGATAGTGACAGACTTTTACTGACTAAAAACTCACTCCTTCTTTTTTTGTCTTTGTTCCTTCTTTGCCTTCGTTCCATGGCCCCAGTAGGCTTCGACCCTGCTGGGCCCCTACGGTTTTGCTGACATCTCCTTGACGAGCGCGTGGAACACTACGCGCCTTCGACGACTTGGGCTCGGTCTGGACGGTTACCGGACGGTCGGACGGCGAGCTACCCATTGCTCGCCGTCTGCAAGCCAGCGCCTACGGTGGCTAGAAATCGGGATCGGGATCCCGGCGGCTGGGGCGTGAGGGCCGTTCTCTCGCGCGTGCTGCCGCCTGCTAGCATTACTGCTTCGCAGAAGGAGGCGACCACCGGCCACTCCTCCTCGCTCCGGACCATGGCCTATACCAAGGCCCCGCGCGCGAGAACACTGCCATCGATCACCCCCACGAGGATACGGCGGTGCTCTGCCCAGGCGGGGTACACCTCTACCGTATGCTCCACCGTGTCATCCGGGCGGTCCACGCAATGGTGGCACCCAGGCGTTTCTTTCGTACGAATCCAGTGCAGGAACCTCCCGAATTTACCACCTCCGGTGAGGACCGGCGTCATGCGAAAGGTAAGGACGTCATGTTGTCTTTCCAGCCACTCTTAACTGGACTTACCGCCATAATTTTAAAAACAGCATCAAAATCGATTTTAAATAAAGCAGTAATAACCATTTCAAATTTTGTTATGAGGATACGTGAGGGCGTAGTGGGAACATCTCACTATCTCTTTTGTACTTGTACACACTTTTTTCTCCCCTTTTCTTTAAATAAATATTACGATGAAAAAAAAATAGTCCGTCGTCTAGACTCAAATCTTGTATGGTTTATTCTAAACCAAATATGTAGTTTTTGTACGCCATAAATGGCAAAACATGCAGATCTACCCGTTATTTTTAAGACATTGCACATAATGTATACTCATGTTTTACAATAAAATATATTCTATTCTATTTTATGGAACCTTATAGCAGTGACGTCACATTTCAATATGTACATCCTTATTCTGTAATTTGATTTGACAGATTCCTCTTCCACCAGATTTGAAAAATCTAATTTATTTAATACTGAACGAATTTAAAAACTTATTTCTATTTGTGCTTTTAGATTAAGCTACTTTTAGATACAAATAATAAAAATAAAATGTATCTTCTACCTAATTGAAACCGCAATCTCAACTCGATGAAAATATATATATTCAAAAATGTTGATATATATTACTTTAAATTTAAATTTCAAACCTTAATTTTTTTTTGGAAATTTACACACACATCTAGATGTAATGAATAATTATGTATTAGGATACACAATTAAAAATTACCATATTTGACATAATATGTATAGGCATGCAAATCACATTTCATAAAGACACAAAAACTAAAATTATAATAATAATAATGTACTTAGCAAACAATTAGACTACAAATGTTTCTCTGGTTTATAGGTTCTAATGAATCATTATGTGTTTACTAAAACTTAACTATGGAATTTTTACTTGAATTAATATTACTATCAACATCATTCCCTTAATCCTATTCATTTAATCAACGAAAGATATCTTCTTGTTTTCTACTTGGGAAAATTTCCTTATTTCTTGTCATCTCAGTAGTCTTTCTCTTTTAGTAGTTTAGTTCGTAACTTATTCATCCTTTGGTCTTCCTATAGCATAAAACATAAGCATAATTAGCCTTATGTTCCCACTGCTGGGACTCAGGCTTCCTCTCAAGAAGAGGGAATAGACCAGATCCCCCAATTGGGTCCAGTGCGGATTGGTGGATGTCACATGTCTTCGAATTTTATTTTGGTTCTAAGACATGCCTGGTTACCCACAATGTTTTTGTTTACTGTTTTGAGAGCAGTGGTTATGAAATAGCTAGCTTGCTAGCCTAGCTGGGTTTGAACCACTACTCTCTGTTGTCCTTCGGTTATTTCCAATAAGTTTCTCCCAGCAATTTCCTTATAGGTATTACAACCGATTTCCGATGTTACTTAAATTAATTACCACCGTCTTCCTGTCCTTGTCCTTGTTTCTTGGGGTAAGTGCATTATGTTTCCTTCTTCCATTTGTACTGTCAAATTTCTAACAATCACTTGCTTCTTTTTCTATCATATGTATGAGTAAGTGTAAATGCATACAATTCTTCCTTTATTTCTTTCTGTAAATGTAGCTATTAGTTCGATGTCTTGAACATTGCGTTTCTGTAATCTTATTTTCGGGAAAATTTTCTTAAGCTGATTCAACAAATCAATTAATGGTAATTTCTTGAGGACCACAAAAAATTGTGATTTTGACGCACAAAAATTCAAGTTCCCCATTTACTGTCAATCTCTGTTTTGCCGGCAGCCGCATAAATTTAGCTATTAATTACACCATTCGAACGCTGTTTAAACTTGAGCAATTTATTTTTTATAAACGAAGACGGCTGGCTTTCGCAAGCAACCGGTCCGATATTTCTGTGTGACCTTGCAACTATTATACATACGTAGTTATGATAAAACTTAGGTCTAAAGGCTGTTACTTCAGGCGCAAAAATGCGACAACAATATGTTAAAGAGACGATGTCATAGAAATTGTTCTATTATCGCATTCTCGTGTCGCATCTATCTTAGAGAACCATTATTTTATAAAGTTGTGAAAAGTTTGCAAACTTGAATATATTTAGACGTCTAGTAACTGGAAAATCGTGTAAATATGGAAAAGTTTTCTGAAGTTAGGTTCAGATTTAGATCTTTTTCACAATAGGTATATAGGTATATTGAATTAACGTTAGTATTCAAGTTACAACATCTGCAAATATATTTATAGAAGAGAGCATACGCAGTTTATTTTTATATTTGTTTTGTTATGTTTTTGAAGAAGGCAGTAATCGCAATTATGACCATGACAGTCACACAAAATTTTCCACTAAAGCAATTTACATAAATAAAAGTGCTATATATAATGTAAAGAATACATAATTAATGAAGTTACTTCGAACTTACTAGAAACAAAAATGTAATCAGTTTAGAATCAAAAATATTGAAAAATGAAAATAAAAGGAACATATAAAAGAGTGAACAATAAATTATTTCTATTAAACAGACTAACATTTTTATCTCAGACTACACTATTAGCTAGTAACATAATTGAATGAATACAAAAGAATTTAGAGAAAGTGATAAATGATAATGTTATCAGCGATAACGATCAATCTGTGTAGTCTTTTCCCAACTAGAGCAACAACTACTATTTTTTTGACAGGCCTGTTGGTCTAGTAGTTAGAGGCCCTGACTGCTATGCCGGAGGTCGTGGGTTCGATTCCCAACCAGGACAAATGTTTGTGTGATGAGCACGATCATTTGTTCTGTGTCTGGGTGTAATTTAGCTACAATTTGTATGTATTTAGATATATATAAGTATGTTTATCAGTAGTCTAGTACTCATAACACAAGCTCTGCATCGTCTGGGACTAGACGGCGTTGTGTGATAGTTATTATTATATTATTATTACTATGTAGGCTTCAGTTAGGTTCTTCTTTCAGTCTAACCGAATACATCCGGTTAGCCGGCTGGATAACAGTATTTTACATTAAGCGACTGCCTATCTGACCTCCACAAACCTGAATCCATGAGGATTTCGCACTCCTGCCGAAAACAAAATGCCCAGTAACTTAATATCAAGTTATTCCTGGCAGGACTCGGCAGTGATCTCTCGCGCCGGGCCTAGGTACAGGCCATGGTCCGGAGCGAGGAGGAGTGGCAGGTGGTAGCCTCCTTCTGCGAAGCAGTAATGCTAGCAAAGGAGGAGGCCACACGCGCAAGCGCGAGGCAATGGCCCTTGTGCCCAAGCCGCCGGGATACACGCAGCCAACAATAGATAGCTCGCCGTCCGACCGTCTGGTAACCGTCCGAACCGAGCCCAAGTCGTTAACGGCGCGTAGTATTTCACGCGCTCCTCAAGGCGATGTCAGCAACCGTAGGGGCTCAGCAGGGTCGAAACCTATTGGGGCCATGGGTGATGCGAAATTAGATCCCCGGGGCCCTGGAACAATGGCAAAGAAGGAACAGGAGTGGGTTTTTAGTCAGTAAAAGTTTGAAACGCCCTCCTGCTTCGCCCAAGAGCGGGGGATGTCATTAGATGATTTTCCCACAGAAAAACAAAAAATCCCTGGCAGGACTGATGTAATATTTCCTAGTATCTGACTATCGTATCGATTGTCAAAGGGCTTCAAATGACAATCGGGACTAACGACTTAACGTCCTTTCCGAGGCACGGAGGAATCTCGGTATGTCAAGATGGTCATCGATCCACAGATTGACCTCACCGAACTTAGCTTTACCTTAAAGATCAACCTGTGAGGCTGCTATTATTCTAGCTATGAGCACCTCCCGCTCATTAGTTCATTAAACCCCGAGAGAACGCCGGCGTTCGCTTGGTCATTGTCTTTCTATTGCGTCTCTAATTACGCTACTCAATAGCTTAATAGTGCCAAAAAAAGTTAAAAATGTATCATGGCCTTGACTATAGCTTCCAAAATTTTACGAGGTTATTCCCATATCCCTATAACCCAAGTCTTGTAGCATACATAATCAGCTTTATAAGATTCCTACAGCTAGAACTTAGGACTCCTCTCTAGGAAAAGAAATGGGCCGTAATCCACTAAGCGGGCCCAGTGAGGGTTGATTTATGTCATAGGTATGTCTTATACATATATATAAAAT
This sequence comes from Mythimna pallens, assembly GCA_961205895.1. Lineage (NCBI taxonomy): Eukaryota > Metazoa > Arthropoda > Insecta > Lepidoptera > Noctuidae > Mythimna > Mythimna pallens. Next base: position 20,600,348 of record OY540828.1, on the reverse strand, counting down.
GCCAGTTTTCTCACGATATTTTCCTTCACCGTTTTAAGAGCAATAGTGATGCCCGGGTATAACCCGTAACGAACAATTTGCTAAATCGGGGTTGTTACCACTGGGCCAGGAATGGTCTTGTGTGCAAGTCACAAAATTTTGTGGTTAGAATCAACTCCACTCCTTCTCGAATCATTAAGTTAACATTATAGCTGGTTAATTAATTATGTAAATTGCTCAATGCAAGTCCTTGAAATTGCCTTGGAAAGGAAGCTTTAATATAATCTAATTACTACAAATATAAATCGATTGTTGAATAGTTCAAACACTTTTCAACAATCGATTTCGTAGAATGAATATTACTTTGTCTTGTGTTTCAGAAATTAGCTCCCGGTTTCTGAATGGAACAGTTGTTGTTGGGGAGATTTTCTAGAAATCTACTTTAGTCTGAAAATCTGTCACCTCAGAGTATGACACGTTTTACCTCAAAATATTGCGCGATTTTCGCAGATCTGAGAAAATCGCAGGCCCGATGCCCGCTTGGGACGTGGGGAATTTCAGAAAAGGAAACCCACGGTCTTAGAACGCAAAGGGCAACTGAAGGACACACGTGTAGTTTTAGTCAGTAAAATGTTGACATGCCCTCCTACCCCACCCTGGAGCGAGGGATGTCAGTGGATGATTTCCCCCTAAAAAAAAGCTATCCAGTATCAATCTTGAATTTTGATTAAATACAATTTGCTAAGTACCCACCCAGTAGCGTACGCTTTACGATAGTATTGTATAACAATTTATAAATGTGCTAACAGCTTAAGCTGACTGCAGACTCTATCGACATAGGTTAGTCACGATTAGTTAACGTGAGGAAACATTGGTCAAGATTAGAAGAGTATATTTTTGCCACTGGGCGTCACAGCTGTGGTCATGGACACCAGTGTGACGGAATATTACCGGTGTTGCCAAGCCGAGACCGATTGCCATTTGTTTCTGCCAATGACTTAACAAAGTGAGGCGTTTACCAATACTTATTCTGCTTTTGTATAATTTCTATTAAAACTTCCGTGTTACTGATGTTTATTGTGTAGTCGTTCTGAAGTAAGTATTTCGTAGTTTGGAGTAAGAAAGAATTGGTAAAGTTATATATTATAGATATATATATTATATATATTAAATTTTATTTATGTATTGTATCTATTTGTGTTTTATTTAGTTATTGATAATATATGCATGTATGTGATTGAATTTAGATAATTAAGAGTATTTTAACTTTCTTAACTTACTTATATACACTGTGTCTACATCTCTCATCCAATTAACCAGTCAGAAGTCTGCTAGAAAAAAAAATTAAATAAGTCGCACTTGTGTTCTTCTATCTCTATTTGTTCTTTTCATTTTAAAGTGTTTATGGGTATATAAATATACTAGCTTCTGCCAGCGGCTTCACTCGCCTGAAAATAGGTTTCTCCATACACACTTCCAACCCCCGTTTTACCTACTTAGGGGTGGAGTTTCGTAAAATCCGTTCTTAGTGGATGTCTGCACCAGATAATTAACCTACCTGCCAAATTTTAAGTTTATAGGTGTTTGAGATATCGTGATTAATCAGTGAGTGGTATTTCGCTTTTATATACATAGATAAATAAGATTTGATAAATGACCTGATAGCTAAACCTGGAAGTGTTTTTAGTCAAGAGCGAATAGGTTGCCTCAAGGCAAGCGTGCTCCAACGACGACCACATCATCGCTTACCACCTGATGACATATTATTTATAATATGCGAGCCTAATATATATTGAAAACAAATATTGTTTTAGATTCTTAGTTGATGATATTAGGGGAAGTTTGAAAGTGGCGCCAGTGACTGAAAAGTTGAAAGGGAATCGTTTGTCTTGGTATGTTCCTGTGAAGAGGAGGGATGAAAAGCATGTTACTAAAAGAGTTATGAGTTTACATGTGGATGGATGGAGAGGAAGATGGAGACCAAAGAAAAAATGGAAGGATTGTGTGAAGAGTGATATGAAAGAAAAGGAAGTTAGTGATAGCATGACGAGTGACAGGGCAGAAAGGAAGAAAAGAACGTGTTGCGCTGACCCCAAATAACACGGGACAAGGGCAGGAAAATGATGATGATTATAAACCAATGATATTAATCAAGTCTCAGTATACGTATATATATTATATTGTACATAGAATAGAGTATTTCAAAAGGATTCATAAAACTCCAGATAATGATAGTGAACTTCAAACAATTACTTTGAAGTTCCATGAACTCAAGTAGATAGTGTAGATCCCTTTTAGTAATGTTCTTATTTCGTTACTATATAATATATGAAAAAAAATAAAGAGTAAAAAAAAATGGATTACTCATACTTGATTGGAATTACGGTGAAGAAAGCCTGACGGAAAATTTTAACATATTTTGATTCAGAACTAACACTATAAATAAAAAAATGGAACAAAAAAATCCAGCATAGTGCAAGTCGGACTTGCGCACGAAGGGTTCCGTTCCATTATCTTTACAACATTAAACACTAATTATAAGTTTTTAGTAGGTATTTATTGTTATAGCGGCAACAGAAATATGTACATCATCTGTGACAATTACCTGGTGACAGACAGACAGACAGACGAAGAGTGCAGTCTTAGTAATAGAGTCCCGTTCTTACCCTTTTGGTACGGAACCCTAAAAATTATCTTGTTTTGCAAAGACTAATCCAGTTTTAACAATAAATGTTCAAGTACCACTTTAACATCTCATATTCTTACTCAAGTTATATAACTCTGAAAATGTTACTCAAATACGGGTTATGAAATTGTATGCTAAACCGATATTGGTCAGTTAATGACGTAAGATGATACTGTTGTAAATGAGCCAACTGACGCGCCTCTGCACCATCCGGTCAAAGTCAAGAATTGTGACAACATGATGCCAACACCTGCCTACTTATTAGAGAAGGGGCAATTTTACCAATATTTACTTACGACTTCAAGACCGTTTTGGTAATGGTTTTGATAATCCTTTTTTTAAGATCAGACCAGACGGCTACAAACCAGGAACGCTGGTTTCTTGGCTTGTTGGGTTTGTGTTGCAGCTACATGGATTTAAACCACGCGCCAACACGTTCGCAAATCAGTCACTGTCAGAAATCGAGCCCCCCAACCAAGGGCATTGAAGGTCATAGATTACAACTGCTGTCTACACGAATTAAAACTAGCTAGGACGCCTGTTCGGACGCTGAATTACAACCTTCTAGTCCACCTTTATTGTAACTTGATAGGCTGGCGATCTTTAAGTCAAGAGTGAGTAGGTTAAACGTGCTCCATCGCCAACCGCATCTTCGCTCCATCAGGTGAGATAGCGGTCAAACCTATTAATAATAATAAAAAAAATACCTGATAAAATAGAAAAGGGAATAAATGTTAGCGTGTTAATTGACAAAGAAAAATTGAAGAAGGCAAAGTATTGCTCCCATTCCAAATATCAGACGCCAAAGGCAGGAAGATAATGTTGATGAACAAAGAAAAAGTATCCTAACGGTACTTTTTTTTAGGCAGGATAATCATCTAATGACAAATCTCGCTCTTGGGCGGAATGGGAGATAGTGTCAGATTTTTACTGATTAAAAACAGTACAGTTGCTGACATCTCCTTAAGGTGCGTGTGGAACAGTATGCGCCGTCGACGACTTGGGCTCGGTCCGGACGGGTACCGGACGGTCGAACGGCGAGTCACCCATTGCTCGCCGTCCGCAAGCCCGCGCCTACGGTGGCCGGAAATCGGGATGGGAATCTCTGTGCCGGTTGGGGCGTTAGGACCGTTGTCTCAAGTGATCGGCGGCCTCCTTTGCTAGCATTACTGCTTCGCAGAAGGAGGCGACCAACCTCACTCCTCCTCACTCCGGACAATGGCCTGTAGGCCCGGCGCGAGAGATCGCCGACGCCATCCTAACGGTACTTAACGCTTTAAATTTTTAAGTGCACTATTCCTTCATTTAAAATATTATATTTATATTCGCACATGGAAATATTTCAGAGACAACAAATGCCGCAGTATTTTTTTCATGTTCTACCTAAATCTTCAAATAAACGGCCATCACGAACATGAATAAACCCCAATTATTTAAATGAAGTACATTTCTGTGGGTATTAATGAAGCATGTATGCGTGTAGAACGCTAATCGTCTGTTCAGGTCAATTGAGGGAAACTTGCAATATTACTGTGTAATGGCACACGGCTGATATTTGTCCTTGATCGGTTGTATTTGTTATAGCTAATCGTTATGGCGGAATTAATTAAGCTGTCTTTAGGAATATTTAAGAAAATGTGAGTCTTGTTGTGATTAGAATAAAGATCATATTATGGAAGGCTGATGTAAATGCAATGTCATAATCTGATAGCATTGACTTATGATTACAAAGTCAAGATGTTTCGATTTGTGCCAATACTTCCCATCATTTGCAGAAATATTTCAATGAAGTTGCTTCCATGTAAGACTAATGTCTTTTTATTTTTTTTCAAAATGACTGGGAAAGGAGTTTACTTGGACTTTTAAGTTAAAGCTCCTTTGATCTCTTGAAAGACTATTCTGGAACTCCCCTCGTTCCCTCTACACAATGCTTGTTAGGGCAAGTTCCTGAGGAGACTATAAAGAAGTCTCCCAGAGGCTCACTGTGCACGGCAGCTGATAATCACTGTAACACTGACTTTTCCTGGGCCACTTTTTTTTTTTTTTTTTTTTTTTTTTTTTTTTTTTTTTTTTTTTTTTTTTTTTTATAATTGTTTATTTCTCACCACAAAAAAAAAAGTTTACAATATAAAGAAGCTTAATTTAAAAAGTACTCGATACAAAGCAAAATTTTTATATTGTTGCAGTATATAATGTGGTGGCTGTGATATGCCTCAAACAGTTTTGACCCTATCCTCTGAACTAGGTGTAAACCTGTATCTCAGGGGATAGTGTTCAGCCATCAGTTTGCATGATATTTACCGAGTGCCACTACTATAACGATGAGTCGGTATTGCGAGTGAGAGTGGTGTGTAATTGCAAAGATGTGGGAGAAAGAAAGAATGTAGGAACGTATGTATATGTATGTGTGTGGAGAGTGTGTGAGAGAGTGTGTGAGTGGGTATGATATTGGGGTTATGTAATAAAGGTAATGAGATTTTCTGTTTCTAAATATTCTAATTGTAATAACCAGCTCTTAACCGTATGTTTTGCATCATGTGTACTCAGTTTAATTATGTTGATTTTTTTGTCAACTTTTCTGTAAAGATAAGAACATAGGACAAAATATTGTCTTTTAGCAAAAGCTGTATTGTGGGGAATACTGGGACAGGCCGGTGAGATTCCGCGCCTTCCAGCATCGGGCAGGGCAACCGTTCGATGCTTTCTTAGAATAGATTGGAGCACAAAGAGCTTACGAACAGTAAGCACTTTACAGTCTTTGTACAGTTGTCCAGTAGGGTATCGAAATGATTTTTTTGTGATTACCTTGAGAACAGCTCTTTGGGCTCTCTCCAGGGTGAGGAACATCGTCTTAGCTGCCCCACCCCATACCGGAATACAATAACTAATCACAGACTGACACAGAACTATGAATATTCTTATAAGAAGCTCTTGTGGTACTGATTCTCTAAGAGTTTTAAACAGGTATATCATAGTTCGCAACCTAGCATTGACTTTACTTAGTTGTTTATCCCATCGTAATTGTTCATCAATTTGCACTCCAAGGTACCTAACAACACTGGCTGGCGTAAGAGTTTGACATTGACAGGTCTGTGTAGTATCCCAACATGTGTGTGCAGTTATGTTAAACTCATCCGATGGTTTGTTATTAATCTTTATCGTAAAGGTTACGTAATTAGTTTTTTTGATATTTAGTGTCAAAAGGTTAGAGTTTAGCCACTTTAATATTTTTCTAAGGCAGTCCTCGGCTTTAGTTTTTACAAAATCCCAGCTTGGTCCGTGCACCACAATGGCGGTGTCATCTGCGTACGTAAACATGGTTGCGTTCGGAAGTGACATTTTACAAAGGTCATTGATATATATTTTGAACAATGTAGGACCTAGAACGCTTCCTTGTGGCACACCGAAAGTGATATCTTGTTCATCACTAAGTAAAGAATTGACTATAACTTGTTGTGTCCTATTTGTTAAATAGCTCTTGAACATCGAAAGAGACACACCCCTGATTCCTATTTGTTCAAGTTTGGTTAGAAGGATGGGGACAGAGACTGTGTCAAATGCCTTCGCCATATCCAGGAAGATACCAAGACATTTGTTTTTTGTATCAAGTTGTCTTGCAACAAATTGTGTTAAATCTAGTACGGCGTCTTCGGTAGATACGCCGCGACGGAAACCATACTGGTTATCAGAAATAATATTATACTTGTCCAAAAAACTATTGAGCCTTGAGTTCAGAATTTTTTCTAGAATCTTGGACAGCGCGGGTAATACAGATATCGGCCTATAATTGTTAACACAGTCTCTATCCCCTCCCTTGTGTATAGGATGGACTAGGGCTTTCTTAAAAGCCTGGGGAAATACACCGGTTCTTATGGACTGGTTGCATATGTGTGTTATGGGAAGCGTTAAAAATTTTTTGCATTGTTTCAGTAAACTTGTTGATATTTTATCCCAACCAGTGGCGCAGTCACTACGCAATTGTAGTATTATGGAATCTACTTCAGAAACATCAGTTTCTAGAAGAAGAAAAGAATTAGCGGGAGATGAATTTACATTGTCTATTGGGTTTGACTGCCTACCATGATTCGCAGTTAGTATTTTATTAGCTAAATTTCTGCCAACATTTGTAAAAAAGGAACAGATTTGGTTAACAGCAAGCCTAGAATTATTTTGGTTATTAAGTAGTTCTACAGGTGATGAATAAACTTTTCTGGTATGAGTAATATCTTTGATGACATTCCAGAGGGCTTTAGGATTTTGACCGGCTTTCTCAATCTCTTTTTTCTCATATTCTTTTTTTAGTTTTCGTAGAAGACGATTACAAAAATTTCGGTAGCGTGTGTATGTTAGCTTTAGAATTAAGTTATCAGGAGTTTTAGATGATTTGTTATGTAATCTATCTCTATGTTTTATACAGCGTAGAAGTCCTGGAGTTATCCAGGGTTTTAGATTTCTTTTTCTTCTAGATACAGGGACAGAACGTGTATATTTTGTTATTGTCGCACTTAATAGCGAAATGAACTTATTTGTTGACTCATTTGCGTCTTCAGTCTGTAATACTTCTGTAAAATTTGTCTCTTCAATTTCTTTTTTGATTGCTTCGTAATCAAGTCGGGTTACTGCGTTATTATTTGGTTTATGACTAGTGCTTGCATTTTGTATAGATAACATAACTGGTGTATGATCAGTGATGAAAGTTTCAAGGACTAAACTAATAGCTGGTAGTGTAGACTTTAATAAGATGTGGTCTAGGCAGTTATTATTTCTAGTAGGAGAAGTATGAGCTGGTGTTAGTCCGTGTGACGCATTCAATATGAGGTAATCATTGCATCGTTCGTCCAATGTGTTTAGTTTTATGTCCATGTTAATGTCTCCTATGAGTGCAATACTATTATACTTGGCTAATGTGTTATAGACATCATTTAGACTATTTAAGAAATTGTCAAAATTTTGCCTATTTCGGTAGGAAGGCGAACGATAAATAGCCACTAATGCCACTTTATTATTTACGCAACAGATCAGGCAGTTAGCATCTTTAAACTCAGGCTCTGATATTTTGCAGTTTAAGTTATCAGCAGTATAAATTATTATACCATCATTTTGATTTTTAGTACGCATCGTGTAATGTGATGTGTATCCATCCAAGATAGGTATTTGGTGGACCTTACTCAACCAGCACTCCGTCAGAATTATGATTTCACACTTAACATTTATTAAAGATAATAGTATTTTTTTTACTTGTTAGGCAGACAGAGTCCCCACTCGGCCTTATATGGTGTAGGTCGAGGAGGAGTGGCAGGCGGTCGCCTCCTTCTGCGAAGCAGTAATGCTAGCAAAGGAGGCGGCCGATCGCATGAGGCAACGGTCCTCACGCCCCAACCGCCGCCGGGATTCCGACCCCGATTTCTGGCCACCATAGGTGCGACGGCGAGCAATGGGTGGCTCACCGTCCGACCGTCCGGTAACCGTCTGGACCGAACCCAAGTGGTCGACGGCGCGTGCTGTTCAACGCGCGCCTCAGGGAGATGTCAGCAACTGTGGGGGCCCAGAAGGGTCGAAGCCTACTGGGGCCAAGGGTCTGATTCTGAAACGAAGACTCGGCCCTGGTACGAAAGGCAACGAAGGAACAGGAGTGGGATTTTAGTCAGTAAAAGTCTGATACTATCTACCGCCCCGCCCAAGAGCGGGGAATGTCATAAGATGATTTTCCCATCGGAAAAAAAAAAATACGGTGCAGGTATGCTAAATATTCAGCAGCAACCTTTTTGTAATAAGTCTAATTTCAATATACAGTATACGCTACATAACCAAGATATGCTGTTCCTAAGCCCAATTTCCTAACCTCAACAGTATTTTTCCTTAATTTAGCGATTAGGCAGTAACACCACGTACAAAAACAATTACGAATTATAAAAATTAATGCCTATAAAATACGGAGTGCCGACATACATCGGATTGCATTGCCATGCAAGCCAACCGGTCTCGGCAGCCAGTGCGAACGTATTAAATTTCGAAACAACCACTTTCCATAGACTAGTTTGCACGATATATTTTTCAACTGTGATTTGTGTGATTCCGTTTATTGAATTGCTTTTCATGCTTCGTAGATATTTGTGTCTAGTTTACGATGCATTGTAAACAACGCAATGTTTCTAAAAAAAAAGGTGTAGTCTGAATTTTAAGGAATGATGATTTATTCTTTCACAATAACGCGAACATTAGTAAATAGATAGAGAAAACCATATTTATTATGAACACTATTTAATATACATACAATATACAGAAAATACAATTCGAGGTAATAATAATGATGACAATAAGTGTTCGAGCAGATTCTACATTAGCCTTATTCCATGTTACTTCAAGTCTACCCAATATAGTTTATCCCTAAGTTTTCTACTACGACCATTCATTCTATTTATTATCATTCATATCGTTCTGTAAACAATGCATTCATTTTCCCTTTGACCTTTCTCTCTCTATCTCTCTCTCATCATTCATCAACATTTATATTCATCTCTATTTCAGTCACTTGTGCTTCATCACTCTGCATTATACACCTTTTAACAAACGATTCATTTTTAACTTTTCTGTACACACCACCACACCCCTATACATAACCATCACTACTTACCATCAGGAGGGATCGCAGTCAAGCTCTAATATAAATCAATTTAAAAAAAACTGACGCCATGAATTTAGTTCCACTACCTGTACTATAAATAATAATAATAATTATTTATTTATTCCCAAAACTTCAAAGTACATTACATCAGTGTGGTCTCAGCCCCTGAACTAGGACAACCTGTATGATAGGGGTTGAGGTATCTCCGATTACAATGATCCGAAATGTGTAAACTGTGCGTCAAAAGAAATAAATTACAGAAAAATAATAATAATAAAAAAAATTAAGGTAATTGCCAAAAACTCACTGAAAAATAAATTACAACAAAGTTTATTAGGAATAGCGGTAGTGTTGTGTGTGTGTGCATGTGTATGTGTCTGTATGTGTGTGTGTGTGTGTGTGTGTGTGTGGTGAGATTAAGGTATGCATGTGTAATAATTGTGTCAGTCACTAGGTTAGATTACTGATTATGGTTTCAGTGTCATCGTAGCTATAGTTTTCCAGCCAAGGTAATATTTCCTTTTTTATCTGAAAGTTACTCACATGCTTGACTGGTTTGTACTGGCTAATTTTGGTGTAGAAGCGAGGCTAAATAATTCATGACAACGTTTATCTGTCTGTTGAAGAAATTACTATTGTATCAATCTGAATGAAATTTCGTTCTCATTAAAGCTGTAATAATGAGGATAATAATGCATTGTGAACAAAGTTTCGAGCGTCATTGATTACATTTTTTTAATGGTGGAGATCATCGAATTACTTCACCCGCTCAAGGGTGTAGCGAAAAGGCGTGTGAGACTTTTACCAAAACCCACCTACGTTTCTTCATTTATCTTTCTTTTTTTTTTCTGTTATTGGCCTTGTATAAATCCTTAAAAGTGCAGGGAGGTTATGCAGGATGATAGCTATACTATAGCAGGTGACACATGTCCTGTAGAGCCTCCCTGAGCAGCGTAAAAAATAAAGTACAGCAATTCTAAACGCCCCACGCACCCTGGACAGTTAGCACTCGGTAACGCATAGTTTAGCTGACTAATCCTTTTCCCACGATGACTTAAATACAAATTCATTTACTCTTGCTCTCTTATTATAGGGCCACAGTATCTCTTTCAAACATTCCCGTAACCAATTGCTTGCATAAACCTATTTACCACCTACATTGGGTGTATCCGACAAACACTGTTGCGCTTATCCTACCAGAGTCGTACGTCCACCACCATATACTCCGTCTCGTCAGCTTTTTTGTCACCTATAAGAATTGAAGAGCTAAACAAGATGTCCCCAGTCGCAAACATACGATCATTTTTATTTTTATTTTATTTTTCGGATGGGAAAATCATCTAATGATATCCCACGCTCTTGGGCGGAGCGAGAGATAGTGTCAGACTTTTACTGACTAAAAACCCATTCCTGTTCCTTATTTGCCATTTTTCTACGGCCCCGGGGATCTCTTTCGCATCACCCATAGCCCCAATAGGCTTCGACCCTGCTGGGCCCCTACGGTAAACATACGACTCTTGCGAATAGGACACGAAAATACTCGTTGGACCAACCCGACGCAAGCGGTTAAAGGGTTAACGAATCATAATATTATTTTAATATAATTATCTCAAGACACAGCATCATGCGATAATGAAAGCCTTAACAAACTGTTTGATCACGTTTTTAACATAAACGTGACATAGTCGTTTGCTTATAAATCATTAACTTATTCAAAAATTTTGTTGAAATTAATTCAACTAGATTTTTGAATAAGTCAATGATTTGTATTTTATTATTCTTAAGCCGGGTATAGGCTGCTGTAACGTAACATGCAATGCAACATGCAATGAAAAAAATTGCTATCCACATTGTCGCAGTGTATCATGCAATCTAACAGAATTCTCATAGTGTGGTCGCCTTGCACGCACGAACCGTGCATACTATGCGTGTGAACAGAGCATTTCAACTCGTGCGCGCCGCGCTGCTATTTGTCGATTTTTTCGTCGAGGACAGTGGGGCGCCAATGTGGACGGGTTGTGTATATCAGCCCCCCTAGCCAAGTTACAACCGTTTCGTTTCGATTCTTTTACGTCGAATGCTTCGAGTAGGCCACTTCTTCGATTCCTTTGTTCTGACCACTTGATTGAGCTTTGAAATGACGTCAGAACAAAAGAACCGGAGGCGTGGCCTTCTCGAGGCATTCGACGTAAGAGAATCGAAACGAAACGGTCGTAACTTGGCTAGGGAGGCTGAGCATTTCAACTCGTGCCCACCGCGAACTACCATTTGTCGATTTTTTCGTCGAGGACAAAGGGGTGCGTGTATCTGTACTGCGAAACGCGCGTGAACAGTGGAGACTAAGACACAGCGTCGTCGTCCAACGTTTCATTATTAATAATGAAGCCCCGACAATCATCGTAGCCGGTAATTAGTCGTCACGATCCATTCTCTTCGAGTGTTCTCAGCAGTCTGAGCTATGTGTGCGCGCAAGCCGGAAGCAGATGCAAGTAGGTACATACTTGGATCATGCGCGCACTGCGACCACACTTATGAAATGCTCCTTTCATGTTACCTTGCATGTTGCGATACAGTATTCTGTACCCGGCTTTATAGGTTGGCCAAAACTAATAAACTAACTAGGTTTTTAGCATCTCTCGGCTTAGACATTTATCTTTTTGAATGTCAGGTTAATTATGTTAGTAAAATATTACCGACAAAATTATGCCAATAAGAAGAAATAAGCGCATTTAAATAACTAAACGTAGCCATAACTCGTAAAACTGACTAAGTACTGAGTGGCATTACAATGGCTATTTTATAACGTGTATTGTTTGGAAACTGCTTTAAATAGGGGACGGGATCGGTTGTGATTCCGATCCCGTGCCTCTCGTATCCATCGGCCATCGGTCTATTTGTAGAAGGCTTCTCAACGCTGAGTTTTTCGGTGCATGGTTACCACTAGAGAATCTTTAGGCACCATCAGTAATCTTGATTCTACTGAATCATGAATCATTCAGTGATAAATATTGGCAAAAATATATAACACGCAGGCGTAATTCTTTGCTGTGTAAGCGCTACCGATATGTCATATGTAGTCAATCAATTCTTGTATTAATTCCTCGCGCGTCGATTATACATACGTCTGTACAACTCGAATAACCTTGAAAAACGCTTAAGCGTCGAACTGTACACAAGGGTGTATGAAATGCAAGGGTGATCGGCCGAAAGTTTTGGTCTCTATATCTTCGTTTTTCCTAAGGTCCAACCAAAACAATTTTATTTTCGTTTGGCAATTTTAGTAAAAAACGCGCAATTACGTAATAATAATACGCGGATACGCGCGAAGGATTGGCTCGTTTCTGAATTGTGTATTAAGATCTTTTGAAAAGAGTATGTCTAATACTTGACTTTAATTAGTGATTTCTAATAATAATTCCTATATTACAAAATTTATTAAGAATTCCTACAACTGATTTGTTTTTGATTCATACAAAATAATAAATGTATTCATTCACTTTATAATGAGTTTTTTTAACGTTGGCTTTACTTACCTACTGATATAATCTTAAATCCCAGTCATTACCATGTACCACTGCTATAATGAATCTTTGTTTCAAAATGTATTCAGGACTTTGAGTCAACGTGATCAAAACAATTTGTATTTAACTTAAAGAATGCCTTAATTTGTATGTAAAGTCGTCTACTTACCTATTACTTTTTAAATCATTTAACAACTCAATTAAACCCCAAAAATTAAATAATTTATATGTCACTTATTCTTGTTACAGTTTTATTCCCACTTAAAATATAAATGTTTAGGAATGCCAAGTTCAAAAGATGCGAGGTCAGAATCACAGTTCCTGCCTTGTACAACTTTCTTCAATTGTTTTACAGAAAAAAATGTTGTTTATTGGTACTCAATAGTGCAACTTGGCAAGTTTTTACTCACCTACTTGAATCTTTGTACTTAGCTATAATTTAATCAAGTAAAAAAGTGCTACCTGGATATTATTTATACTTTTGATAAGTAAGTGAGTGAGTCTCTTATGAATTATAAAAAGTTTTGCTCAAGTAACTAAGAATCAAAATGTTAGTAACAATAATTTCTTACGATCATGTTAATATCCTGAAAATATTTAACAAACTTGGTGTGCGAATCCCTGCTAACAATATTGTTGAAATATAGGATTTAGATATTAGGTCTCACTAGACATGTGAAATGTGTCTTAGTCAAGTAGTTAGATTTCATAATGTGGTTTATAGATGTTGCCATTAAAAGTAATGGAGAGTTGGCTGGTGCGTCGCTCTTTTGCTTCGCAAACTTGGCTAACACAGAGTCGTGATACTTTATCTATATACTAGCTTCTGCTAACGGCTTTGTCCGCGAGAAAATAGGTTTTTCTATACAAACTTTGGATCCCCGTTTTATCCCCTGAGTAGGTTTTTTTTTTTTTAAGGTGGGAAAATCATCTAATGACAAATCTCGCTCTTGGGTGGAGCGAGAGATAGTGTCAGACTTTTACTGACTAAAAACCCACTCCTGTTACCTCTTTGCCTTCATCCCGGGGCCCCGGGCTTCGCTTTCACACTACCCGTGGATCCCCTTAGTGGGTGAATTTTGAAAATCTTAGTGCTCGCCTACGTCACAAAAGGAAGCCTTGTGCAGAATTTCATGTTCCTAGTCCCAGTATTTTCGGCTATACGTTGATATGTCAGTCAGTCAGTTTCACAGGATGAAGTGAATGAAAATAAAGGAGGTTAGTATGGATTAAGTTAGAATAGCAGTAAATGGAATGAAGAATGGTAAAGGTCCAGATGGAATACCTGTTAAAGTGTGTAAGTTATTGCGAGTGGATGGACGGACGTGGTTGGCTTTTTTCTTAAATAAGTTGTTGCGGGAAGAAGCCATACCAGATGAGTGGTGCAATAGCTCTTTAGTGCCCATTTTTAAAAACAAAGGTGATGTGCTTGAATACAACAATTAAAGAGGAATAAAGCTCTTGAAAGTTGTTGAAGCACAAATAGTAACTAAAGTAAATAATTTGTTTACCAAAACTATCCCCAAAAGAACATTTGAGGGGGTTTTAAAGATTGTATGGAGGATTCTTATTTCTTGGGTTAATAAACTTGAAACTTGGCACAAATTCTAACCAAAATCAATAGTACAGACTGTTATTATACAGTATAATACAGTTTAAGGGTTGTTAAATTTTTTATGAAGAAATTCTCGCAAATGAAATTGCGGGTAAAGTGCTAGTCTGATAATTAAGTGGGTAATTACTGAGATAGTTTTGAAAAAATAGTATCAGCCAGTAGCCAGTATACGGATGGCCGTTGGGACTGAAAGGTTCTGGAATGGCGACCACGTACAGGAAGACGTAGCATTGGAAGGCCTCCTACAAGTTGGACCGATGACTTGGTAATGGTTGCGGGAGTCCAATGGATGCGACACGCACAGGACCGTTCATTGTGGCGACACTTGGAGGAGGCCTATGTCCAGCAGTGGACGTCTTTCGGCTGAAATGATGATGATGATAAGTATCAGCCAGTAAGGATATGTCGTGTATAAACCAAATCAATGTCAATAATAGAATAACCCCCATCTTCCGTTACTATTATTTTTTGAGAAACAAAATGCTCCTCTGACTTTTGCTGATCTTCGTCTATTGTTAAAAAAATACTGATTATTAATTTGCTTTGTTGTTTCTGAAAGGTTAAATCAACTGTCATTGTGTGGGCATCGGGCATGTGATAGGCCGAAATGAGGAAGACGTCAGCAGAATGAATATAAATAGCTATTAGATTAGCGGAAGACTAAAAGAATGGATTGATTGGTACATTGTGTCAAATTTACTGTTTTATTTTAACATTATAGCATCTTTGTGACATAGAAACATTTAGTGTCGATAAAAAATAAAAACATTACATTATTTAAGAATCGAAAACTGCATTATAATTTACTACAGTCATTTAAAATCATGCTCGTCGTAAAGAAACAAACCAGAACATTAAAGATAATTGTATATTATTTAACCTTGTACGTGCTAATAATCAGACCATGGCATGTTACTTCCTATTTACTTACACAAACTTAACATTTTAATTTCAATTCTGGCAAAAAAAAAAATTAAATTGCAAAATGTACCGTACGCTAATAAAAAGTGTAATAATTTATTAAATGCATCATCATCATCATTTCAGCCGAAAGACGTCCACTGTTGGACATAGGCCTCCCCAAGCGTCACCACAACGACCGATCCTGTGTGTCTCGCATCCACCGCATTCCCGAGACTCTCATCAGGTCGTCGGTCCACCAACACTGCGTTTTCCGTTTGCGGTTGCCATTCTAGAATTTTTTGGTCCCATCGACCATCCGTTCTACGAGCAATGTGCCCTGCCCATTGCCACTTTAGTTTGGCGATTCTTCGGGCTATGACGGCGACCTTAGTTCTCCTGCGGATATCTTCATTCCTAATGCGATCGCGCAAGGAAACTTTGAGCATAGCCCTTTGATGTATAAAAAAAATAAATTAAATGCATAAGATGCTCAGTTTAAAACTCTAACTCAAAATTATTTTATGTCACATAGGCCTATATGGGCACTTATAAAACGTCAGAGGCTAGTGCACGGTTCCAATTGGTTCATAGTGAAGAACCAACAAGAAACTCCTTGGTTAGTCCTTTAAAAAAAACTGGGCAAGTGCGAGTCAGACTCGTGCACTGAGAGTTCCGTACAAAGTAACTTACGTAAATAGTCCAATTCCGAAATCGAGTATCGAAGATTTTTCTAATTCAAAAAAGTTTTTTTTTGTGACATAACCACAAATTTACAGTTTTCAGACTTATTCATATACTTGTGCTATAGCACCTTACTTCACGCCAAATTTCAGCGTTCTAGATCAATGGGAAGTACCCTTTGAATTTTGTTTCCCTTGAGAGTGTAGAATTTTTTTTTTTTTGGAATGTAAACAAACGTCCGTATCTTTTTTTTCGTTAATTTAAAAGTTTGATTTTTTCACAGCTTCAAGGAACTGTAGATTTGAGTATATGGTTTTAATTTTAATACGATACCTCGACGCGTTCTCTAGATAAAGGGTTTTAACAGACAGACAGACGGACAACAAAGTGATCCTATAAGGGTTCCGTGTTTTCCTTTTGAGGAGCCTAAAAATGATTGATTCTGTAATATTTATATATTACAATATTAATAAGTATGACTAGAAAATGTAGACCGGCCAACTTTGTACCCAAAAGCGCAATAAAAATAGTAATCTATGAATCCGCGGCTTATGAAGTCTACAGTGTCTCACAATCACGTTACAAAAAGAGACTATTTTAGATTTATAACGTGCATGCAGATTATAATGTGCTTGTAACATAAACAAACAATCTATAAAGATATCGCACTTTTTCTGTGTGACCTGTTATTTTGACAGCCTAGTTTATTTACACTGATCTGCAAAAATAACGGACCACTTAGGAACCTTATACATGCTAATTAAATCAGACCATGGCATATAGTTTCCTACTTACTCATTTTGAATATAATTCCGCATTAAAAAAAAACTATGGGTTTCCTACCAACGATGAAATAATAACCTAAAATTAGCAAAAAATTAATAGTTTTAATAGTAGTTTCAGATGTGTTGGTGGAAGTAGATAATGATTTCCGATTATTAACCCGTTCGGAATCCGACACCTTCGTCCTTGAAAATATTTACACGCTTACACTATTAATCATTTACTATATAATATTATTAGTACCATATTTTTATTAACATCTTCTATATATTGAAAGCGAAATACCACTCGCTGATTAATCACGAAATCTCATATACAATAACACCTACAAACTTAAAATTTGGCAGGTAGGTTTCTTATAGGGTGTAAACATCCGCTAAGAACGGATTTTACGAAACTCCACCCCTATGGGGGTAAAACGGGGGTTGGAGGTTTGTATAGAGAAATCGACTTTTACGCGGGCGAAGCCGCTGGCAG
This sequence comes from Mythimna pallens, assembly GCA_961205895.1. NCBI lineage: Eukaryota > Metazoa > Arthropoda > Insecta > Lepidoptera > Noctuidae > Mythimna > Mythimna pallens. Next base: position 20,583,078 of record OY540828.1, on the reverse strand, counting down.
AAGCTAGTTATTATATATAGCTTATAGTATTTCGCTCCTGGGCAAAGGCCTTCATTCCTTCCATTGTTCCCGGCTTTAAGCCACTTCTTACGATTTCTTAAGGAAAGAAAAGAAAAAAAGAAGGAAAGAAAGAAATAAGAATTTATTTGGTACAGCACAAGGCACAAACATAATATTAGGTAACACAAAACAAAAAAAATATTTAAAAAAAACAGTAGCAAAAAAGTATAGTTGTGTGCCTCACGATGCCTTAAGGGGAAGACATACTAAATCGTCTCGCCATCTCCTTTTTGGTCTTTTTTTTTTGATAAGGTGGGAAATCATCCAAATGACTTCTCGCGCTCTGGGTGGAGCGCGAGGGCGTGTCAGACTTTTACTGACTAAAACCACACCTGTATCCTTCAATTACCCTTTGCGTCCTAGGACTACGGGTTTCCCTTTCGGAAATTCTCCGCGGTCCTAGTTAGCGGGCATCGGCCCTGCTGGGCCCCTACGGTTCGCTGACATCTCTTTGAGGAGCGCGAGGATCTCAAAGCGCTATTGACGACTGGGCTCGGTCCGGTTAATTATCGAACAGCCGGACGGCGAGCTACCCAGTGCTCGACGTCCGCAAGCCCGCGTCTACCTTGGCTGGTAGTCGGGGTCGGAATTACGGCGGCTAGGGCGTGAGGACCTTCGTTCCCTCACGCGTGCAGCCTCCTCCTTCGCTAGCATTACTGCTTCGCAGAAGGAGGCGACCGCCTGCCATTCCTCCTCGCTCCGGACCATAGCCTGAACCAGGGAAAGGTCGCTGCCGCCAATTGCCTCCACGAGGACACGGCGGTGCTCCGCCCAAGCGGGGCACACCTCCACTGTATGCTCCACCGTGTCCTCTGGGTGGTCCGCACAATGATGGCACCCGGGCGTTGCTTCCGCCTGAATCCGATGCAGGAACCTCCCGAACTTGCCATGTCCGGTGAGGACATCTCCTTCTTGGTCTACCGTGAGCCTGTCGTGCGATTTCAGGGCATCATACTCTACATTATTAAATTATAATAAAAATAAGTCAATTATTAAACCAGATTTCCTGTGCGTTTTGAAATCTACCCAAGGTTATATTGACACCACGAAAATGACAAGGGTCAATCGGGTTATATATAATTTCTCTCAAAGCGAAGATTTTCAATAAGACTTCGTTAATTCCTGATCATGGTTTAAATCAATTTGATCTGCCACTCTATTTTCGACTGTAATAACTAGTTGTATTAAAGTTTAATTTTCTTTTTCACAGGTACGTGATGGCGCCTTGGACTGCAAAACGAAAAGATATTATCTCAAAAAGATAATTCACGAATAAGGACAGAATAAATATAACCTACGAGTGTTTCGTAGTGAAAAAAGTCATTTAAATATAAATAGTGTATTATATAGGAGTCCGGAAAATTGATATAAACATGAATATGTAAATATAATATTACGTAAAGAATATTTATGAGCCGTAGTGTTATTTGATTAATATTTGATGTTCTGGTTAAAAAAAAGTGAATACTATTTATCATATTTGCTTGCTGCGAGTTGAATGATCTATTGAAAACGCAAGCAGTGTGAAATAGAATCAATTTTTATGTAATACGTAGTTATAATTTTAATTAAAATTGTACATTTTGAATAGAATAAACTTTATTGTGCACCAAAATAGTAACATTATTTTTAAATAAACTTAAATCTATGAGTCTCTTACCTATGGCTCTCTTACAGTGGTATCCTGTGATATTTACCAGACAACCTTTGAATGAACATTAAGAATTTAAAATAAAAAAGGAAGTACTCTACGGTGTTCTGCTCGCAAATCAATCTAACATTAAATTTTATATAAAAAAATAAAAATAATAGAAGATATTATATAAAATACAATGCACCTGCTTACAAACATATTTATACTGTACATATGTATAAAACACACATATTACAATACAATGGAAAAATATAGAAAAAAAGAATAAAGGTGGATTTGTGATAGAAGAGATTATATGTAGAATACTAGTACTCTGTAGATCCACTATAAAGAAAAATGTCATAGACAAAGTAGTTTTTATAACAAAATTGATTTTGCAAATTTTGTGAATCGATTTTCTGGAAATAAATTATTGACGCAATTAAATTAAACACCGGTCACTTGATTGACTGGTTAAATAAATTTTCAATAGTAATACGCATTTGCAGAATAGCTTACTGTAAATCGCCTTGCGCCTACCAGAACAAAAGATTCGATCCGGTGATTCAATATTGAGAGGGATGTCAAACAAGCTCAATTGTCAATATTGATCACCCAAGACAGATCCACTTGGCGATGAAAAGTGGGTCTGACCTTAAATAATGGGACCAGGGGAGGAAGAAGAATCATCACCAGCATAGAATTTCTCACATAAATTTTGCGATAATTTTAGTTTCAAAAACTTGGCATTTGTCTGTAGCAATGTTTTGTTTAATAAAGAGTATGCGCGCCATCATTGTTTTCTTGGACAGTCTAAAAGCTACAATAATCTGTCGTAGATATACCTGATTTAACTATATGCATAACCTTAGATATTATGTACTATTGCTTTGCAAAATAGTCATTTAAAACTGCGATATACGTCATTAAATAAAATGTCTGGTAGAGAAATTGCATGTATAATGTGAGTCAGTCGTTGCGAAAAATTTCTTAATTTCTTGCTCAAGAAATTTAACTACTAACTAGATTTGACGTTGATATATTTTTTCGTATTGCTGAAGTTTAATTTTCTTGAACTTTTCTTGCTTTATGATGTGAAATATAATGAATTGTAATATATTTAAGTCTATCATCTTTGCGTAGTATAAACCAAAGTCACTTTCCTAGTCTTTCTCTTTATTTGCTAACTTTTCTTAAACCACACAAAATATTTTAATGTGATTTTCTCCAATAGAAAGAGCAATCAATGAGAAAGGTTTTAGTTTTATATAATTTTTCCCCTTGCAATACAGGAGCGGGTCATTAATTTCGAAATAATTATAAAACTAAGATATTAGGGCTGTTGATTGTGATTTTTTTCAGTTTAATGTTGACATTAATCTTGGTGTACAATAAAGTATACACAAATAAATATAGCTTGAGTTCATTAGCCTGGAGAAGTTAAAAATGGAATTAAAATACGTACATTATTAACTACTACTTATAGTCGCCGTGTCGTGTGAAAACCTCATAAATGCAAAAATAATAAGTCAACAGGAGAAAAAAATACTGCATCCTGTGAAATTGCGTTTTTATTAGTATTTTAAATATATATTATTACAATTTACTGTCGTAAAAAATGTCAATTGCAATTTTTATGAGGTTATCATATAGTCACTGATGGTGTTATAGGTTACTTAACTGTTTTTGTATGAATTTAGGACATGCGTCTCGAGGTTGTTTTTCTAAAAATGTTATAGAATGAAAATGTACATAATTATATTCCACAGCTTTACATTCTTAGGCGTCATTATATCAATATTATTAGATACTATGTACGAGTTAATAATATTGTATTAGCATTACATAAGAACAAACACCTATATACATATTAGATTTAGCTAGTAAGTTAGGGGTATAGAATTTGTAAATGAATTACGTAATTTTTGGTTTACGGTATTTACCAACTGTTTGTGTGTACATTTGTACAGATTGTCAATATTATAGTAAGTTTATATTATAAGAATACAAAATTATTATACAAACTTTAGTTTTCTATACCGTAGGTAGCAGTCATCGGTGTATTCAATATCAACCTAGCAAATAAGTCATTTCATTATAATGTATATTGTGTTGGAATATAAAGAAACATTAATGTCAATAATATTTTTTGTTATTTTATATAAAGTCTAACGTTACTTAAATAAAATTTTTGCAAAGGTCATTCTTCTGTTGTGCAAAGTTTCATCGTCCGTTGCCATTTGCAAACATTGATTATAGTAAATTTAATTTACTATTCAATTATAAGGTGTGTATTTTGTGAGACAAAATTGGCAAACTACAGCATAGAATTTAATTTAAAAAGTTTAAAAAATTCAAAACTTTTTAAATCGCAATTTTTTAAATATGGAATACCTACAAGCACACAAACACTTGTTTTTATTTATCTAATGAACATTATAAATGTTTTTTTATAAAGATGCTTTATTATTTATTAGTCTTAAGATTTATTACCTAGTTTTTTATACTTTATAAACTCCAAAACCAAAACTGTAAATACACAAACACATTTTTCCAAATATTTTTCTTTTTAAGTTTTAATGCCATTGGAAGCTTTAAGAATATCGTAAAGTAATTTACCCTTAACTTTTAATTTATATTGTTATTATTTATAAATATTTTGTAATAAAATGTTTATGATACAAGGTGGTGTTTATTGTAATAACCTAACGTGTTGAGTGCCTAATTTTACAATCCTTGTTTTTTTGATGATATCTTCACGTGTGAAACCCCAAATTAACCCATCAGTGTAGGATTTTACACGTGAATCAACAACACAAGGTTTTTTAATCACGTTTTCATGCACGCTAGTGTGGATTTCAGGATTCTTCGAAAAAGTTACTTTTTTTTATTTGTGATAGGTTCGTGCTTGACCAGCCACCTGATGGTAAGCGATGATGTGGTCCACGACGGATCACGCTTGTCTAGAAGTAACCTTTTCACTCTTGACTTAAAGACCCACAGAGATATGCCCTAACAGGCGTTGTATTTTAAGATGAAACGGTTCCCCTTCTATTTGCTGATGGTAATCACCGGGGAGGATTAAGTGAGGTAAAAATTCCACACTCCGAACTTATCCCCGAAGTCCGGGCGCCTTGCGCAAAACACAAATGTTATCATTTGTTTTTTAAACCTTCGAAGGAAGAGCTCATTGTTTAATAATATCAAAGACACCACGTATTGAACTTTGAGGTTAAACAACGCTTGTCAAGGTTAATCTGTGGATGGGTGACCGACATTTCTCCATGGCTCGGAAAGCACGTCAAGCTGTTGGTCCAGACTAGTTTAGTTATACCAGGACACCTAACACCAGTCTTGTCAAGGGGTATCATGTAGGTAAGTAACACTATATACCCCCCTAAAGATACTGAGTACTTGTCTATTTTTGTCATAATAATAAATAAATTCTGTCAACGGCTTTGCCCGTGTAATAATATTTGCGCACATGGTACTCAGTGGTAAAGTAACATTCAAGACGTAATGGTAATTATTTCTATGGTAAAATGTGTCCTTGATTAAAAAAAAAAAAATAAAGAGAAAGAGACAGTGACTATCTTGGACCAGAGCATTCAAGAGGTTCATTTTGTTTTTTTTTTTTATATTATATCTTTTTTTTAGTTGGGAAAATCATCAAATGACAAATCCCTTGGGCGGATGGTATCAGATTATTACTGACTAAAAACCCACTCCTGTCCGTTCGTTGCCTTTCGTACCAGGTACGAGTCTTCCTTTCAGAATCAGACCCTTGGCCCCAGTAGGCTTCGACCTTGCTGGGCCCGTACGGTTTGCTTACATCTCTTTGAGGCGCGCGTGGGACGGTCGGACGGCGAGCTACCCATTGTTCGCCGTCCGCAAGACCGCGCCTACAGTGACCAGAAATCGGGATCGGATTTATATTATATCTGTAGTTTTTGAGTTTGTCTGTATCGCGGGGCTGCAGCGGAATTGCCGGAACGACCTGGATGTCTTCTTTAAGAATTGGATAAAGAAAACGAAGGACTGTGATCGTTGAAAAGAATAGAGAGAGGCCCAGCAGTGGGACCACATGGGATAGCCTTCATAATAATAAAAACCATACTAATAATAACTAACCACCGGTAGCTTGGATTCTTCTCGATACTGATGGACCACTAATTTTTAAATGTTTTTTTTTTTAAGAAATATTTAAAAATTTAACGATATGTAGGTAAATATAGGTAGCCTATGTCACTTAGGAATAAAGCAGCTTTCTACCGGTAAAAAAAAAAATTGCAATCGGTCCAGTACTTTCAGAGATTACAAACAAAAAAAATAAAAAAACAAAATACTAACTTTACCTCTTTATAATATTAGTGTAGATAAGCGACCGTGTGCGTTTTTTGCAGAAAGGGGTTTTTTCTTTTCCTAATTCGTCTTCCTACCCTTGTCATATGTTATTTGGGGTCGGGGTAACACGTTTTTTCTTCCATTTTATCTTATCAGCAGTCATGCTATCGCTAACTCCCTTTTTTTTCATATCACTCCTCACACAATCCATCGATCTTTTCTTTGGCCTTCCTCTTACTCTCCATCCATCCACATGAATATTCATACTTTATATTTTTCTTTCCTTCGGTAATTAAAAAGTATTTATTGTAATATCTTTCTTAAAAAACTAATATGTAAATAGTTTGTTATTCACAGATATAACCAACTGAACTATTAGAATAGTTCCTATTAGTATATTATCATAAATACTTTTTTAATTCCGAAAAGAAGAATCCCTTTCTGCAAAAAGTGTAAAATGTTGCTTACGATGTTTTTCCTAAAAAGTCTGGATATTAGTGTAGAAGTAGTAGCTGAACCAGCCAACTTTACTCTACCATGTAAATTATCGAAGAAAAAAATGGGGGTTAAGATAGGAGGGTAAAAAAATAACCTACAACCTATTCTCAGACCTACGAAATATACAAAACAAAAAGAAACAGAAAAAATGGCCATGCTGTTTCAGACAAATTCGATACCAAACACGAGATTTTAGATAACCATTTATTCACTCTTGATTACACACATAAACGAAATTCTCTGAGACTTGAGCTAGTTGTAAACTGAATAAATTACAAGTTAAAGTTAATTCCTCTCAAAATAACATCCTAGTTAGTTCCTATAATTGGTTATGCATTTTGGCCTTTACCTTGAAACTTACAAAACATTTATTTAAATCTATGTTTCCGCTGCATTTGCGCTTTAACCTTCAAATGTCTCTGACATGTGATATTCCGGAATAGGTTCTAAGAAATTTATGTACAAGACATCTCAAGATATTAATCTATACTGAGTTCCTGTATTCCAGCTAGCCTAATCTACCTTGTGGTAATTTTCCAAAGAGGTAAACACCTGAGTCATCTGAGCAGAGTCTGTGTTTCTTGATAGTGTCGCAATTCTGCGACAATTGGTGGAATAAAAACGCAAAATAGGTAGTGACTCCATAACTTTTATTATGCCCTGGAACGCTTCTTCCTGCTTGGCTGTCCATTTGAGCATGACACCTTTCCTTAATAATTTTGTTACGGGCAATACTATTTCTGCAAAATAACTAATGAATTTGCGATAATAAGAAAACAAACCCAATATAGATATTACTTGTTTCAGATTCGTCGGAGTTTTCATTTTTTTTAATGATAGTAATTTTTTATTATCTGGTCTGTCCCCATCTCCACCATATGTCGCAGAGTTGCGAACAGGTTACTTCTAGGCAAGCGTGCTTCATTGTAGACCACATCATCGCTTACCATCAGATGAGATAGTGGTCAAACGCGAGTTATTCACTAATAATAAAAAAAAAACATCGTAAACTAGTCGAAAGTACGAAATATACATGTATACTCACATCACTCAAAGATAATTTAGCATTCAACTGATGAAAGTATTTAGAAAATCGTTTTAGTAGTGTCATGTATGAGGTTGCGGGTTAAAACACCGGACAATGAACGAAGAAACGGATCTATGTGATTTTTTCTATTCATATGTACTTTTTTAAGTTTATCTAGGACATTTCAATACACAATACTTTATTGCATTCCATATTATGTACATAAATGGTATAAAATATTGTCAAGATCAATATGGACCCTGTCGGGCACACCAAAGTTAGGAGTGAGGATGAAAGCTAAGTAACAATTCATGGAATTAATTATTATTATAGGTAGATCTAACAGATGTATATGTATATTATTGTGTGGTAAATTATTGACACCCCGTGCCTCGGGAAGCACTTAAAGCCGTTGATTCCGGTTGTCATTCGATCCCAGATGTCAGAAAGTCTGACTATCATTGTATCCAAGAAGTATCGTGTTGCCCAGTAACTACAGTTAGCTACAACTTAGGGGTCTTTAAGTCAAGAGTGAATAGGCTACTTCTAGGCAAGAGTGCTCCATCGTCGACCACATCATCGCTTGCCATCGGGTGAGATGGTAGTCAAACGCGAGCCTATCATTAATAAATAAAAAAAGATCTACATTGTGGAGGTCTGATAGGCTGTTGAAAAACACAGGTATTCAGCCGCATTCGATTAGATTGGAAGTCGAGCCCAATGTAGTTGGGAAAAGGCTAGGGAGATGATGTTCCAGTAGTTTTTATTTTTAAGTTTACTTATTACCACAGGTTGAAATTAGGTAGAGTTAAACATCTACTTACACTGATTTCATACAGCGAAGGAATAAAGTAGGTATGTCTCAAATCCCGTGATTAATGATAAAAAGCAGATTTTTTTTATGACTATCAGAAATATAACACAAAAAATTTCTTCCTGCATTAAGTTCCCTCAGTTGCCGTAGAGAAATCTTTTTCAATGAAAAATACTAATACTAATAAGAATGTTATATGTTAATTACATTTGTTTTATTTGTCTTATCTATCTCTGAGGTTTTTATAATTATTTATAATTTGTATTGTTGTTTTTCATTAGAAATCACGGGAAGATCCATATTAATATCAACATTTCGATGCAAGTACATGAATAACTCTACCTAATTCCGAAACCTGCATATTACAAAAAAAAAAGCAAGCATTCTTTGTCCATTTATAATGTTAAGTATAGAATATAAATTCGCAATTTCAACCGGTTTGGTCACTACTGTACTAAATAATGCGTCGTAAAAACATAATCAGCCTTATAATGTTCCTATTGCTGGGTTTCCGGCCTCTTCTCTATGAGCGGGAATGGGCCGTAATCCATCACGAACGCCTAGTGCGGGTTGATGGATGGCAAGTGTCATCGAATTTTCGGTTCTAGGACATGCCGGTTTCCTCACAGTGTTTTAAGAGCAGTACTGATTAAATAAATTTGCTCAAACTAAAGCGCCTATATGATGGGTACGAGACGCATAGCAACGGTCGTTGTGGAGACACTCCGGGCAGGCATATGTCCTAAAGCGCCTGTGTGGGTTCGATTCGGACACATATGACTCGTAAGACAGAGATGTTACCACTGAGCCATCATTTATTTATTTATTTTTTTCGGGCCTGCGGGCCTGGTGCTGAGGGAAAATATGAATTAAGAGGGGATGATATTTTAAAGTCAATTTATTTTGTTTTAATTCATTTTGTTACTAACATAGTTATAAAAGTGTTTCTGTTACTAACACATTATGGATTTTCTATATCCGAAATAAAGTATATTAATTCTTTTTTTTTTAAGGTGGGAAAATCATCTAATGACAAATCTCGCTCTTGGGTGGAGCGAGAGATAGTGTCAGACTTTTACTGACTAAAAACCCACTCCTGTTCCCTCTTTGCCTTCATGCCGGCCCCGGGCTTCGCTTTTACACTACCCGTGGATTATTTCTTTAAGAAACATTTCTTCTAAAACTTTGAGACTAAGATATATATATATGTTGGTACTAGCTTCTGTCAGTGGCTTCGCCCGTGTGAAAGTCGGTTTCTCCAAACAAACTTTGGACCCCCGTTTTATCCCTTTAGGGGGTGAATTTCGGTAAAATCCGGATTCTTAGCGAATGTCTACACCCTATAAGGAATCTACCTGCTAAATTTTAAGTTTGTAGGTGTTATGATTTCTGAGATTTCGTGATTAATCAGTGAGTGGTCTTTTGCTTTAATATTATATAGGTAGAAGGTTTATAAATATTTAATTATATGTATAATTAATTGCTGCCTACGTTTTTTTTATCTCTCCTATCTCAGGTCTGCTGGAAATATTTTTTTTTGGAAATAAGCAGTACCTTTGTACTAATTATCTATTATGTCTATCTTTTTTTTTGTGTGTAAATAAATAGTAAAATAAAATAAATATTACTAATTTGCAATTTGAACCGGTTTGGTCTCCTGTGCTAAATTAGATACTCATTAATAACTAACAAGATTTGGAAATAAACGTGACTTGACTACTAAATACATAAATTGACTCAAGAAAGCAGCGGTGGTCCAGTTTTAAGGCTTTGGGTTTGTTAAACAGTGTCCGTGAACCTTGAACGTAAAAGGCAATTGAAGGGACACAGACGGGCTTTAGTCTGTAAAAGTCTGACTCTCTCTTGCTCTTCTCAGCGCGGGAGAAGTTATTTGATAATTACTCTCCTGGTAAAAAAGCGGTAGCCACGTGGTAACGACGACGATATACGAGATATGCTAAGGAAAGAAACTGAACCAAGCAGCCTTTAGCTAAGCGTAGCATAGCATAATCAGCCTTTTAATGTTCGCACTGTTGGGACTCAGGCCTCCTCTCTAGGAGAGGGAATGGGTTATAATCCACCACGCGGGCCTGGTGTGGGTTGGTGAATGTTACATGTCTGCGAAATTTTTGGTTCTAGGTTCTAGGTTCCTTCACCGTTTTGAGAGCAGTGGTGATGAAATAAATTACACAAAGTAATGCGCCTGGTTGGGTTTGAACCGACTCGTAAGTCGGGGCTGTTACCACTCGGCCACCACTGCTCAAGCAGCCTTTAAATAAAATATATAGATAAAAACCGGTATGTCCTAGAACTAACAATTTAGGACATGTGACATCCACCATCCCGCATTGAGCCCGCGTGGTAGATTGCAGCCCGTTCCCTTTGATCACAACCTTTACGGCCTATAAAATATAAGCAATGGAAAAGTTGACAGGCAATCTGTAGTCTGAAGAAAAAACAAATTGGGCAAGCGCGAGTTGGACTCGCGCACAGAGAGTTCCGTACAAACTTACCTTACCTCTTCCTTACTTGTTCAATTCCCGAATGTATGGTAAGTGCCAGGATTCTAAGTCAACGGAAACTACCCTATGAATTTTGATTCTCTTGAGAGTGTCAAAATATACAATATTAGCAGACCCAAGTATGTAGTTCGAATTCCATTTCTATACCTCCACGCATTCCCGAGATAAATGGTCTTGACAGATAGACAGACTGACGGACAACAAAGTGATCCGATAAGGCTTCCCTTTTTATCGTTTTGAGGTACGGAACCATAAAAACTAAAAAAAATCGCACCTTTTGATCATCCTACAGATTAACCCATCCAGTATGATTTCCAGCTAATTAAACACCAATAAAAATTTATATAAAATTAAACCTTAAACGAAATGATATTTTGATCTTAACCTCCATTCACTGCCAAACAAGTACAATAAACCGAAACAAATATAGTTTATATTTATTTTAAACACATTTCCCAAGGGCAGGGCATTGGCATACTTCGTGTTTATGTCATAAACTATTGTAATGTACACAGTACATTGAACTGAACTTGAGAACAGAAAAACACGTCCCAGTTTTTTATTCATTGTAATATTTATGGGACCAAGGCGCCTCAGTATTGTTTACGAGTAAACATCATAGATCATTATAGTATCTCTGATGGCTTCTCTCGTACAAATATTGAAAGATATTTCTATTTATTTTGATCAGCTACTGCCCTCCTAGCCAAGTTACAACCGTTTCGTGTCGAATTCCGTTCTCCAATCGGTTACGCCTCGGTGTCGACAATTGTAGAAAACAATAAGTTGGTAGCCATGTTGACTCGCCTGAGTCGGCCGCTCGTTCTACAATGTCGTTCTACAATAACAAAGGATGTAGCGTTGAACATTGTAGAAACGATAACAATTCATTCTATCATTTTGAACGATGTGAACTTGGCTACGAATTTTCTATTCGGTTGTTCTGACCACGTGATTTAACGTTGAGATGATGTCATTCCCATACATTTGACTAGTTTTCGACTAGCATTATCGATTGCAGATTATCAACTCGGCTAGAGGTGCTGTTACTAACATTGCTAATTCTGGTCATTCAATAACCGCTCCACTGGGAGGTCTTTTCTCATACGAAAACAAACAATGGTGTATTGATCTTATTTTTACCACTGAATTTTAAGCCACTTATCATAAAGTTATTATTGCGTTCAGGAAACTGTTCGGGCTGCCATGCCTCAGTAATGTTTGCGGCGAAAATCGTAGATGGTTTTCATGCCATCATGCGGAAGCGTTGTGCGTCTCTGATGAAGGGCATGCGGGCTAGCTCAAACAGCCTTCTGAGCGTGTTTGTGGACTGCTGGGCCTCGCCGATGTGGTGGCTCTGGATGCGACTACACACTGCGTATGGTTGCTTCCAGTTCTTGGCATAAATTGACGCTACTGTTCGGTACCTCTTTGTGATTGTCCTTGTATGTGCTAAAAACAGCTTTATAAGGTTTCTTGTGTTCATTAAGTCCACCTCTGTACTCCTTTGTGCATAAAGTATAAATAAATAAATAAATACGGAGCACGTCTGAAATGAATGTTTTATTAATATTGTTATAAACCCGGTAGCAGTCCATAAGCCATTAATTCATATAGCTTTTTTCCTGTTTGATCCTTGCTGGCCGATCAACGTCTCACCGTCGACGACGACTGGTGCTGAAAATCAGCGCTGTGGCTCTGTTTTACACGAGCCCCAGCATTTTGCTGAGCGCTAGCCGTTTTGCGCGGATGTGACGCATATCCTACCACTTAGATTATAAGTTGTTTTTATTTTTTTTAAATATGCGCCATGTTTGACGTAAAAAAACTCTTTTTCTTTCTTTTCTTTTCTGAATTTCATTTTTGGGTGGGTGGAGAAGGAGTTTACTGACTAAACGCACCTGTTCTCCTTCAGTTGCCTTTGCTGTCCAAGGTTGAGGAACTGTCTCGAACAAATCACAAATACCTACTTATTAAAAACTAACCCAGTTTCAACTATCTTAGTTCAGCTCTTGACCTGCAACGGAAAAAATTAAATCCGTGATGGTGGCCAAGCCAGTACGCCTTACGAGGTGCTGCTTTTTAACAACATTTAGAAAATTCAGACTAAATGACAAAATATTATACTCTAATATCATAAAGGGTAAATTTTGTTTGATGTGTTGTTTATTACTTACTCCTTAAACACTCAAACAGTTGAACGAAATTAATAGTGTCGGTAAGAACATGTCCTGAAATTCCCTTGTGATAATTTTCTAATTACACGCGTGCGAAGCCACTGGCAAAAGCCGGCTAATATAATTTGGTAAATATTATTACAGTCCCATTGATAAGAAAACACTATTTTTGGAACCACAAACCCGTGCTTAATTAAAGGGACCGTAATAAATTATTTCAGACTAACTTCTGCCAGCGGCTTCGCCCGCGTGATAGTAGGTTTCTAAATACAAACTTTGGATCCCCGTTTCATCCCCTTAGGGGATGACTTTTGGAAAATCCTCTCTTAGTGCCTATGTCACAAAAGGAAACCTTATGCAAAATTTCACGCTCCATGTCAAGTAGTTTCGGCTGTGCGTTTATATGTCAGTCAGTCAGTTTCTCCTTTTGTATATATAGATAACTAAATCGTGCGTTTAAAATGTTAGACCTTCCAAACAGGTTAGCAGCCACTCTCAATGTTAATTGTACATCATCATAATGATGCATCATAATCAGAACTCATTGAACCCATGATGGCCAATGACCCTTCTTCAGGTCTTGTGATCATTCACATTTGGGGCATAATAACTTACACTTAGCACGTTTATTGTGCCATTTAAAAACGTTTTTACCTTAAATAAAATAAACCGTTTATGACAGTCACGTTTTTCTTATCCCTTGCTGACCAGATCTGGCCGATATGCATCCAAATAAAATGGCTTTTACGTCAACCACTGTAGATGAACCAATGAGAATTTTGAGGTCTTCAGAAAAGACAGAATCAACCTTTGTATGTGCCGTGTTAACTATGATGATGTTTCATTCTAAAAAGGCCTATCTCCTTTTTATTGTGGTAGGAAATCGTCCAATGACTTCCATGCGGCGCCTGAATCCAAAACAGGACAGCCCGAACTAGCCATGTCCGGTGAGAGCTCGCCGTCCGACCGTCCGGGAACCGACCGGACCGAGCCCAAGTCGTCGACGGCGCGTACTGTTCCATGCGTGCCTCAAGGAGATGTCAGCAACTGATTCTGAAAGGAAGACTCGGCCCTGGTACGAATGGCAACGAAGAAATAGGAGTGAGTTTTTAGTCAGTAAAAGTCTGACACAATCTCCTGCTCCGCCCAAGAGCGAGGGATGTCATAAGATGACTTTCCCACCGAAGAAAAAAAAAACCGGCCAAGTGCGAGTCAGACTCGCGCACCGAGGGTTCCGTACAAACCTGTAGGTATATAAGTAAAAGTTATGGTATTTTTATTGCTAAATGAAATCCATAACATAACAATGTGGAAAGCTGACGGTACCTTGTCAATACATATATGAAAACATTATGTATGTTCGGAAAAATCTTCATCTCTTTAAGAAGAGAAGTGATAGACATAATTTTAATACTAGAAATAGGCACAATTTGGATCAATCTCGGTTTAGATTGGCTAAGGTACGAAATTCTTTTATGGGGAATTGTGTAAATTTTTATAATAAAATACCACTGCGGATTCTACAACTGAACGAGACAAAATTTAAAACATGCATAAAACGCACACTATGTAGACAAGCATATTATAAATTAGAGGATTATATCCTTGATAAAAAAGCTTGGCTTAATGCTGGTCCTGCTCCACAGTCACAGCCACTTGGGTCCACTAATTAGTTTTCTTTTATTTTATATTTGGAAGAGATGCTCTCCCTTTTATTTTTATAAACATGGTTTTTTTTTTTTTTTTTTTAAATCGTATTTTTTTTTTTGGAGTAAATGTTTAATGCCAAAATCTATTTTTTTATTTTTTTTTTGTTAATCGCATAACAACGTTTGCTGGGTCAGCAAGTCTAATATATAAAATTCTCGTGTTGCGGTTTTCCAAACTCCTCCGAAACGGCTTAACCGATTTGCATGAAATTTTGTGTGCATATCGGGTAGGTCTGAGAATCGGCCAACATCTGTTTTTTTTTTTTAATCGCTGAACAACGTTTGCTGGGTCAGCTAGTAAGTTTATGATTATTAAAAAAAATATACTATGTGATGTAACTAAAAATTTAAGATTTTCGGAATTTTTCCTATATGTGTACTTTATAACGTTGCTTCATGCCAAATTTCAAGATTCCAGGTCGTCTGGAAGTATCCTTTAGGTTTTGATTCCCTTGCGAGTAGTTGCGAGTTTCAAAATATGCGGCTTTAATTGCTGTATCTTTTGATTGCGTTGACGTAGAAGTTTGATTTTGTTACAGCTTAAAGATATTATAGACTTGAGTATTTGTTAAGAATTTCAATATAATACCACTACGCGTTCATGAGTAAAGAGGTAATAAGTTTAAAATTATTAAAAATATTTTTATTATATGATGTAACTAAAAATTTATGCTTTTCGCAATTTTTCCTTTATCTGTGTTATAAGACGTTGCTTCGTACCAAATTTCAAGATTCTGAGTTCACGGGAAGTACCCTGTAGGTTTTGATTCCCTTGCGAGTAGTGGCGAGTTTCAAAATATGCGGTTTTAATTCCTGTTTCTTTTGATTGCGTTGACATAGAAGTTTGATTTTGTTACAGCCTAAAGGTATTATAGATTTGAGTATTTGATATGAATTTCAATATAATACCACTACGCGTTCATGAGGAAAGGGGTAGTAAGTTTAAAATTATTAAAAATATTTTTATTATATGATATAACTAAAAATGTATACTTTTCGCAATTTTTCCTATATCTCTGCTATAAGACGTTGCTTCATACCAAATTTCAAGATTCTGAGTTCACGGAAAGTACCCTGTAGGTTTTGATTCCCTTGCGAGTGTCGAAAATTTGCGGCATAAACGGGAGTATCTTTTGATCGCGTTGACTTAGAAGTTTGATTTTTTCACAGCTCCAAGAGACCATAGACTTGAGTATTTGATATGAATTTCAGCTTGATACCTCCACGCGTTCCTGAGAAAAAAGGTCTTGACAGACAGACAGACAGACAGACAGACAGACGGACAACAAAGTGATCCTATAAGGGTTCCGTTTTTACCTTTTGAGGTACGGAACCCTAAAAAGGGTGGAAAGTGACGATGCCGTGGTGCCTCTTCAGTCCCTCCTCAAACAGGGGTTTTACCGCCCCGATTGTGTCCTGCCCAAGGCCCTGTGTGCTTTGGTAGTTTTTCAACTAACTTGTTTGTTCTAGCTGGTGGAAAATTTTGTCATGAAACTATTCATAAATTATTATAATCTGTGATATGAGTGTTATGTCCCTTTTATGGCATTGTGGAATGTTACTTCATACCATTAAAAAAACCCTTTAACGACTGCGGAACAATTAGTTTGTAAATCTTCCGTGTGAATAATAAAATAGGTCTTGCCATAAAAAATATAATTATATTAGTGTTATCTTCCTGGTCAAACAATGTGATTTTAAAACTAATCTTTTTAATCTAAACATGAATTAATAAATCATTATATTACCGTGATTTTTATTTCATAATTTATGGGTGCGAAATAATAAAATTGGAATTAGCATCAATAATAAGAAACGATTACATTCATGTAACATTAAAGGTAAAATTGTGTGTTTGTGGAAAGTAATTTCAGGAGCCACTTATGCAATTACGAAATTGCCTTAACCTACTGAAGAGTACTCTATAGCACTAGCGTAGCAGTGTTATTAAAAAGCAGTGTTATTACATTTTAGCCGTGTGCCCTAGTAGCGAGGCTAAGAAAATTAGACTATATCTGGGTCCCGTCGTCCGGGTCATGGTACAGTTAATGGTTCGGAGCGAGAAAGAATGTAATGGTAGTGAAAGAGGCGCCTGTACGTGTGAGAGACGGACTTCCTTACATCCCAGCCCCCAGAACCCCAACCTCAATTTCCAGCCTTCGTAGGCGTTGGTTTGCGGACGATGAGTTATAGGTAGCTCGCCGTCCAGCCCTCCGGTAACCGCCCGGACCGAGACCAAGTTGTCGACGGCGCGTAGTGTTCCACGCGTGCCTCAAGAAGATGTCAGTATGACCGTAGGGGCCCAGCAGTGCCGAAGCCTATTGGAGCTATAGGTTAGCTTTCGAAAGGGAAACCCCCAGGGGTCCAGTAACGCAAGGCAAAAAGGATCATAAGAGTGGATTTTAATCAGTAAAGTATGAAACGCCCTCGCACTCCGCCCCAGAGCGTATGTTCCGTATTAGTGTTGCACAGAAAGCTACACTACAAATAATGTTAATGTTATAATAATAGGGATTCTGATTTTCAAATCGGTTTTTGTGAATCACCATTTCATTTTATTGGAAGCTTAGGTTCTATTATATAGGTAAGTTTCGATAGCACACCTTAAATTTAAAAAAGGTCTTGGCTCTAATCCTTTTATAGCGAGAAAATGTGAAAATAACAAAGCAATAGTAAAAATATTTAAATATTGTTAGATGTTACGTACCTATGTCTCTGTTTTTCAGTGGTCATTCAAAGACTAAGGAGCTAGTTTAAATTAGAGACCTTTAGTGTCCCGATCGAGGGTACTTCCGAACGCACCCAAACCTTTGAAATCGGGATACCTGATTACATCTACATTGTATAATTATACCGAAATCGATGCATAGTTTCTGTAGATATCGCTATACGGAAAATATAATCAAACGTACTATTTAGATCCAAAATTGATTGCAGTCAAATTATAAGAATAGTAAAATAATGGCTATAGAATAAATAACAGATGCAAATGAAGAAAGACAATATTAGGAAAGATAAAATAAAACAATTTCTCTCCACAGGTGTTCTATTTTTACCCGACTGCGCCAAAAGGAAGGATATTTTTTTTAAAAAAAAAACATGCGACAAAAAGAATTATAACCAAAATAGAACATTAAAATTTTTATTCGATAAATTTATTCGAGGCTTTTAAATAAAATTTTATGCTAATTACCGGTAAATGTCAAGGCTGGTCAAGGTAAGACAGGTTACCGGTACGCGATAGTTACACACGTGTTAATGTTACTGCACAAGGCGTTACCTGTTCTGCCGCTATGGCGCAATGTCGCAATTAACATACTCAGTTTACCTCACTACGGGTTACGAGATAAGAGCGAGAGGTGAAACGCACAACTATACTTATTTTACTAGCTTTTATTTAGTTTTACCTGTCCCGATGTTTGTCTGTAAGTAATCAAATCTTGCAAATTAAATTTCCCTGTTACCGATCCTTCACTTCCCTGTTACCGATTGAGCTGAAATTTTGCATGCATGTGTAAATCGGATGACAATGCAAAATTTATGATGGAACCAAAAGGTGGCCATAAGAACTCGGTAGTTAAACACCCCCATCGGGATTGGGCTCTTACGATTTTTCTTGACGAGTATTTTGGTGCTAGGAGGTAACCAGGGTACCTAGCGCCAAAGTAATCTGATGATAGAGCTGGAAGATGGCTATAGGAACTCGGTAATAAGCTCAATAAGATAACCCTATCGTGTTTGATTTTTTTGGAATAGTCATGATGAGTGTTAATTACTCGTAGTTATATAGAAATAGGTACAGACCGCGATATAAAAGCTTGCTATAAAATAAAAAACTTTTTACAAAAAAATACAACCGACTTCAATGTGCTGAAAAGTGCAGCCAGAGTACATATCATGACAATTCTAATAATCCCAAACACGGTTAGATTACATTAATTTTGTTACAAAGTTCCGGTGCCTAACTTCAGGCTTCATCATCAGATCAGTTCGATATATTCCCCCACTTCTTTCAGTCAGTCATCGACTACACGTCAACAACACAAAAAGAAACAAAAAAAAAAAGTCGACAAAGCAATTTTACTTCTTACGACGGTTCTGAGAAGTTCTGTTCCATATCTTAGAAGTTCATGCTCAGATCATAACAATATTTCTATGGGACCAACTTTCAATCAAAAAAAAAATTTCAAAATCAGAAGCATAAAATGCTTCTACTATAAATCACCAGGTCCTCACCCAAAAATCATTTTTTATAATCTGAGGTTATTGATAAAGATATTCAAGACAAAACTCAAGATTATTCATTTCAATACACGTACAAATATTTTTTTTTATTCCAAAAGCATATAGAAAACGTCTCTAAGAAAAAAAAAGGTTAGGGCTCTGCACAGGTAGGTACGAGTATATAATAATGTGCTATTGATACAGGGAACTTTTGAATAGATTGTTATTGCTATGTTGACTTTTCCTATCTATTTGTGTCACACACCATTAACATCCCAATAAGGAAAACATTGTAAGAGAAATGTCTATTTTATTTCATTTATTTGCTATCTGTTCTGGGCAACGTAGTAATCTAAGGCTCAAGAAAAGGGTGCGTAAATCCTTCAATCAACACAAACCGAGCAGTAAATAATCCTAAAGATGAAGATAACAAATAAATAATTAAGGAAATACTACTCTAGTTAAGTGCAAATAATGCCTACATCCTATTTATTTATAAAAACATTTCCTTTCTTTATTTCCAAGGAAAATTTTGAACGTCGTGAACTCTATAACTAGTAGAGTTCACCTTCCATAAATGTAATGTTTCGTGCAAATAAAATAATAACATTAAAAAGTCTCAAGGCAAGACCCTTGGCCCCAGTAGGCTTCGACCCTGCTAGGCCGCTACAGTTGCTGACATCTCCCTGAGGCGCGCGTGAAACAATACGCGCCGTCGACGACTTGGGCTCGGTCCGGACGGTTACCGGACGGTTGGACGGGCTACCCATTGCTCGTCGTCCGCAAGCCCGTGCCTACGGTGACCGGAAATCGGGATCAGAATCCCGGCGGCGGTTGGGGCGTGAGGACCGTTGCCTCACGCGATCGGCCGCCTCCTTTGCTAGCATTACTGCTTCACAGAAGGAGGTGACCGCCTGCCACCCCTCCTCGCTCCCGACCATGGCCTGTACCAAGGCCCGGCGCGAGAGATCGCCGCCACCGATCGCCCCCACGAAGACACGCTAACAATTCCGATTAGTTCGTACAATGGATCGCGTCACGCTCGTGTAAGAACCACTGGGATGTAGGATTCTTCGAAAGATTTAGCTCGTCCATGGTCCGCAATGTGTCATTAAATTAACACAGATGTGTATGTTACTAAAATTCTGACACACCCTCTCGCTCTACTTAGAGTGGGAGGATTTATTTAATAATTTTCCACCAAAAAAAAAGCCTTTATGATTACCTATTTTTTGCACAAATTAAAATAACAATTAACAAACCGTACTAGTTGGAAAATATCTCATTGTTAGATTGGCAAGATCCGCTTCTCAGAGACCCGAAGTAGACACAACACAGTTACACGAACGAGTTTGTAGTAGCCAAAAAACAACAATTAATCTACTTAACCGTAACCCAACTCTTCTTTAGACTGGCCTGTTGGTCTAGTAGTTAGTGGCCCTGACTGCTATGCCTGAGGTCGTGGGTTCAATTCCCACTCAAAACAAATATTTGTGTGATGAGCAGAATTATTTGTCCTGTGTCTGTGACTGTTTATAACTAGCTAAGCCTTAGAGTCAATGAATGTAGTGATTACCTTTTAGCTAAATTATTATTGAACAAATATTATATATTAAATATATATTTTATATATAAATATATATTATATATTTGTATTATTTATATTTTTTTGTTGAACGGATGGCCGTTGGGGCCGAAAGGTTCTGGAATGGCGACCACGTACCGGAAGACGTAGCGTTGGAAGGCCTCCTACAAGGTGGACCGATGACTGGGTAACGGTTGCGGGAGTCCGATGGATGAGAGACGCACAGGACCATTAATTGTGGCGACGCTTCGGGGAGGCCTTTGTCCAGCAGTGGACGTCTTCCGGGGCCCCGGGCTTCGCTTTCACACTACCCGTGGCCCCAGTAGGCTTCGACCCTGCTGGGCCCCTACGATTTGCTGACATCACCCTGAGGCGCGCGTGGAACAATACGCGCCGTCGACGAATTGGGCTCGGTCCGGACAGTCACCGGACGGTCAGACGGCGAGCCACCCATTGCTCGCCGTCCGCAAGCCTGCGCCCACGGTGGCCGGAAATCGGGATCGGAATCCCGGCGCCGGTTGGGGCGTGAGGACCGTTGCTGTTGCCTCACGCGATCGGCCGCCTCCTTTGCTAGCATTACTGCTTCGCAGAAGGAGGCGACCGCCTGCTACTCCTCCTCACTCCGGACCATGGCCTGTACCAATGCCCGGCGCGAGAGATCACTGCCGCCGATCGCCCCCACGAGGACACGGCGTTGCTCTGCCCAAGCGGGGCACACCTCCACCGTATGCTCCACCGTGTCCTCTGGGCGTTCCACACAGTGGCGACACCCGGGCGTGTCTTCCGCACGAATTCGGTGCAGGAACCTCCCGAACTTACCATGTCCGGTGAGGACCTGCGTCATGCGGTAGGTAAGGACGCCATGTGGTCTTTCCAGCCATTCCTCAAAGAGGGCACTTACCGCCATAATTGTGGCGTGCCCAGCACTGGGTTGCGATAGTCGCTGTCGCCATTCCACCATGATATCCCGCCGGAGACCGAATGATTGTGTGATTAAGACCAATGTATTTGACAGTTACTGTCATGACATTTTTCCAATTTACTTTTTACGTGATTTTTTCCGATATTTTAATAGTTATTCTACTAATCGGGGTGGAGTTGAATATAATAATGCAAAGATAATTAAAATCGGTCCAGCTCTTCTTGAATTATGATAAAACTATATTGATATAACTAATACGACTTTGTTTTATGTATAGTATTACTAGTATTTTGACTACCTAGGTTTTATTAATATTTAGAAATATAAAAGGTTTTTTTTTATTCATATAAACTAGTGCTTGACTGCGATCCTACTTGATGGTAAGCAGAGATGCAATCATTGATGGTGAGGCGCACTAGTTTATTATGAGCCTATACACTATGGCCTTAAAGACACCTAAATTATAGTTGGACGGGAACACCGCTGCAGGCAAATTGTTCCAGTCCTTCGTTGTACGCGGTATAAACGACGAAGCGAAACGCTTAGTCCGGACCGTTGAAGTTTCAACAACGTAAGGGTGGATATTCGCCGTACGTTGGTTTGTCTGATGGTAGAAAGGAGATGGCAGAATCAAGCAATTCCCGCGCACACTCCAAAAATCAACCTGTAAAATACCGATAGGCTGGCCTGTGGTCGAGGCTTTGTAGATTGGACTTAACCAAATCTGGATCCCCAGTTAGCCTCTTCGCACGCCTTTCCACTGAGTCCAAAGCTGCTAGATGGCATTTTGCAGCACCAGCCCATATGTGACTGCAGTACTCCACACAAGATCGGACCTGTGCTTTGTATAACATTATTATAACATGTATATTTATATAAATATGTGTAGAAAACTTCTAGTACGCATAGCACGAGCTCTGCTTTGTTTGGGACTAGATGGGGTTGTGTAGAAGTTGTGGAAAAAAAAAGATACTATCACAAGTTCCCAAGAACAACAGAGTTTGGGTCGGCTTCCGGTGTAATGCAGCTGAGCAGGGACGCCGACTCCATGGGTGCTCGGGGGCTCGAGCACCCATGAGAAATAAACAGTGGGTGCCGAAACAAATCAGTAATCGCCTTTTAGGTTAGGTACGTATAAATTATAATATTTCTTGAAAATAAAAGCTAGTTTCATTTTTATTTATTGGTTTCATTTTATATTTTTATTTATTTATTATTTATTTATTTATTACTTTATTGCACACCTTAACTTACTACAGGACAGACATTTATAAAAAATAAGTGTACAATAGGCGGTCTTATTGCACAGGGCAATTTCTACCAGATAACCTTTGGATGGACTGTAACGAAAGGAAAAGATTTGGGGCTGTCAGTGTACAACAACATAAAAAGATAATAAAATACATATACATATAATACATAAATAGGTATAATACCAAATAATAAACTAGTAAATATTAAAATATACGACAGAGAAAGGAGAAGAAAAATTAAAGTGCTCCTTCACCATCTTTTTGAAAGTCAGCTCGTGCTTTTATCAAACATAACTAGTAATTAAGTAGGCAGTATGTAAGTAGGACATTTATTTATTTGTCGGTCGATCAGTTTGCATTTCTTTTCTCACACTTCGCCACTTTTTCGAGTCCATCAAATGATGATGATGCTTGAGCACCCATGTGGTTTTCTAAAAGCCGGCGCCTCTGCAGCTGAGGACCAGTATTTTACTCGTACATTGAGCAACATTCTTGATGAGACGTCGTGTCAGATCTGGCTTCTGTTTAAGATCTACAAATGATAGCCAGAACCAACGGCTTAACCTGCTTTCTGATGCACGGAGGGATCTCTGTATACAAACCCTGTCATTTATACCGCGTACATCAAAGCACTGGAACAATTTTCCTGCTGTGGTCTTCCCGTCCAATTATAATTTAGATATACTCAACGCTAAAACAAATACACTCTTAATAATCTAGTACGCTTCACTATCAACGATTTCATCACTGCTTCCCACCAGGTGGGATCGCAGTCTAACACTGGTTTACACTATTAAAAAAAAACTACGAATGACAACCGGTACCACGGAGAAATCTCTGTTATAATCAAAGAATATGATAGTTCTGATGCGTCGGTTACCTACGGCGTCCCACAAGCAGTATTCTCGGCCCGATTTTCTTCTTGATCTATATAAATGACCTGTTAAGATGGTAACACATCCACAGACCGCAGCTAGTGTTGCTTAAACTTGAATATTGAACCGTACGACAGTTATTATTTTAGCCAGAAACTTCACTCTAGAAGAAAAAAAAAACATATTGAATCTATAAATTAAAAACAAAATTTAGTTATGGACTTTGTTACAAAATTCTTTTTGAAGTTTGAAACTAAATATGTACTCGTTTATCTAATAAAATGGTTCTTGAACTTATAATTTATTATAATTTTTTTCAAATTTTAGTACAGGCCATGGTACGGAGCGAGGAGGAGTGGCAGGCGGTCTGCGAAGCAGTAATGCTAGCAAAGGAGGCGGCCGATCGCGTGAGGCAAACCGTTGCGTGAGGACCGCCTCACGCCCCAACCGCCGCCAGGATTCCGATCCCGATTTCCGGCCACCGTAGGCGCGGACTTGCGGACGGCGAGCAATGGGTGGCTCACCGTCCGACCGTCCGGTAACCGTCCGGACCGAGCCCAAGTCGTCGACGGCGCGTGCTGTTCCATGCGCGCCTCAAGGAGATGTCAGCAACTGTAGGGGCCCAGAAGGCTCGAAGCCTACTGGGGCCAAGGGTCTGATTCTGAAAGGAAGACTCGGCCCTGGTACGAAAGGCAACGAAGGAACAGGAGTGGGTTTCCAGTCAGTAAAAGTCTGACACTATCTCCCGCCCCGCCCAAGAGCGGGGGATGTCATAAGATAATTTTCCCACCGGAAAAAAAAGTCTTGATCCATTGTTAAGTTATTAAAATGAATTCTTTCATCCCCTGTAGGAACACCAATCACTTTTTTCCCAATTATTTTGGAGTCAGCTTCCAATCAAGCCGGATGCAGCTTTTTTACGGTTGGAAATCGACGGGTGCGAAGTAAATAAAGTTATCTGCAATTTTGCGATTTATAGTTGCAGAAACTTACTAAATTTTTTTTTTTTTATTTTTTTTTTTTTTTTATTTGAAACTAGAAATAAATGTAACAATTTATTTATGTACGATGATAGCTGCAATAGTTTGAAACTGAGGCGCAGCTATCAACGCCCACCTCCAGAAACATAAGAACAGGAGTAGTTCCATATCTTATACATTATAATATTTACTTATCCTAACTTAAAGTAGTGCGTGGTGTGTAGTGTGTATGTAGTGAGGGTGTGGAGTGGAGGGGTGTATGTGAGGAGAGTGTATGTAGTATGACTTGTGATGTTACATTTCTATAAGTTTTTCGCTTTCATCATAAGTTTTTGATCTTAGCCAATCGGTTAATTTCTTTTTAAGAACATTCCTCGTTAGAGGGTATATATTTATTTCCTTATTTATTCTATTGTAGAGCCTAGAGCTAATGTGTCTAAAACTATAGCTCACAGCTACTGTTCTGCAGCGTTTTGTAGCACAGATTCTATCCGCGCGACGCAATACAGTGGCACATTTGGGATCGTAGTACAGCTGTCCATGTCTTCTGACAACTGTTTGCAGTATGAAGAGCTGTCTAACAGTAAGGACTTTGCAGAGTTGAAAGAGGTATTGGGTAAATAATAAAAAAATATTAATATTCTAAGACATAGAAACTCGTCATTCAAGTATCAATAAACATACATTCAGCCGAACATAGAACCTCCTTTTTGAATTCGGTTAAAAAGCAGTAATGATAGTTGTTGATATAAAATATTTTTGAAAAAAAAATTGACTATATAACTTTTTTTTTCACACAACTATCACACGACGCCGTCTAGTCCCAAGCTAAGCAGAGCTTGTGTTATGGGTACTAGACAACTGATAAACCTACTTAAATATTTGTAAATACATGTCATGTTTAATATAGATAATTTACACCCAGACACAGAACAAATGATTATGCTCATCACACGAACATTTGTCTTGGGTGGGAATCGAACCCACGACCTCCGGCATAGCAGTCAGGGCCCTTAACCACTAGACCAACAGGCCATTCAACTGCTTATTATTATTAATATTAAATATCAGAAAATCGCAAAATTGCAGATAACTTTATTTACTTTGCACACGTCGAAATCAACCAATGACTTTTCCTGCTCTACATGGAGCGAAAAGATGTGTCAGACTTTTACTGACTAAAACCACACCTGTGCCCAGCTGTGCTTCAGTTGCCCTTACGTTCCAGGGTCACGTTAACTTGTTCGAACAATACCGCAGCCTCGTGTTTGCCCTTTGGGCAGACGGAGGTTACAAATGCCAAATTTCCAGTTACGTATACTCCATTCACGATAGCATTAAACAAATGAGGTTCATAGAAGTAGTTGTGCACAAGATTTATTTTTAACCGACTTCCAAAAAAGGAGGAGGTTATCAATTCGGTTGTTTTTTATGTTTGTTCCCTCAGAACTCCGTCGTTTATGGACAGATTTTCAAATTAATTTTTTTTTTCCTGAAAGGATATGCTTCCAGATTGATCCCATTTTATTCAAAATTCAGTTCTGATGATGAGATCTATGAGGAATTGAGGAAACTCCTCAAATATAATGGGGCTAACTATATATATAGTGATTTTGATATTTTCATCGATGACTTAAGCGTTTACAGTCAAAAAGTAACATTTATTTTGATGAAGTGAAACTGATGACGAAGACCAGAAAAGGCCAACAGAACTTCATACTCACATAGGTATCACAATTATGACAATATAAATAAATAAACGGTTCTGAATAGTTATGTTGAAAATTGTATCATCAAAGTGATTTGATGATGATGATGGAGGCGCAAGATAGGCCGGAACTCCGTAATATCAATGTATCCTAGCAGTGTTTGAGCTTATTAGAATTGTCATGAGATGCACTTTGGCGATAACGTACTATCAAACTAATCTGATCATGGAGCCGGAAGGTGGACACGGGATTCATAATAAAACAATGTATCCTAGCAGTGTTTGAGTTAATTGTAATTGTCATGAGAAATAGGTACTCTGGCTATATAAAAAATATAACCGGAAAAATATATTGGAAGGCGGTGTTAAATAAGAAATAAACAATACTGAGAAACAACGACTTCCGAAATTAAAGTTGTTTTGATCGTTATAGTGTTTTTTTTTTTTAGTGAAGTCGGTTACTTTTTTTTTGTAAAAAGTTTTTTTTCGAGATAACTTCAAACAATCTTTATTTCAAACAATTTTACATTTTTTTATAATGGCGTATTAAGAAATTTCCTCCTTACAAAACATATGAATTGTACACAATATAAGCAACTAAATAATTATTTACTGTTCATACAAATAGAAATAACTAATATTCTATAGTATAATGAAAAACATTCCAGGTACTGACAACCCCTGCTTTTTTTAGGTTTTTAACATGGACACTAGTAGTATCTATAAGTAAGAACTAAATAATTTATTTAATTAAAAGCCTCATAAATTCACAAGATGAATCGTTCAAATAAATTCATTTAAGTATAACAGTTGGTATAGAAATTGATTATAATAAATTCAGCATCAATATTTACTGTAATAAAGCAATTTTATTAAAAAGTTTACCCTAAAACAACCTCTTATAACTTCTGTCAAATGCTTTCGCGAATAGAGTATAGACAAGATTGAAAGGTAACTTTCCATAAATACGTTTTCCGGTACTTCCCCAGTTACAGCTATTAATTGCCCTACAAAGTGAAAATCCAAAAGTCATTCACAATACAAGGAATTTTAAAAAGTTGAATAAACAACTAATTGATACTTAAATAAACCAGTTTCAATTAATAGTAAAAATACAGTCAAACGTAAAAAAATGGTAGCAAACGGATATACACAAGGTTACGACCAGATTGTAGTAATTGAAAAGTCCAATTGGACTTTTCAATTAATCCAAGCTGATGTTGTGAACGTTAATTTCATTATTCATAATCGTACAAAATTGAAGAAGTACGCATTGAATACCAATGTTGTCTAATTGTTCAATTCAGTAGTTTTTTTTTTAATAAAAAAAATGTTGGTCTGCTCTAGGATTAACGGTATATACCGGTAAATACGTATAACAGGTAATATCAAAGTATTTAGAATCATTTAGGTACTTTAATAAAAGCTAGGCATCAGCCACAGTCACAGATAACCAAAATAACATATTTTAAGTGACAAATTTACACCAGCATTTTATGATAAGTGATTAAAAGCAATTAAATGGAAGAATGTTTTTTGTCCCTAAAAATATCACTTATCTACTAATTTAAAAAAAAACACTTAACTAATTAAAATTATATATACACTAAAGACAAAAACTACTAGCTAAAATATGGCGTCATAAAATTCCTCCGCATCGCTGTCGACTGGAAGTGTGCCCAAAAGGCTGGCGGCATTGCCACGTTGTATAGCAATGCTTAATCTCTGACCGAGGTTAAAGCCAGCCCTTGGGTATTAACCACATTAAATTGGTAACCACATCAAAAAAGTTTAACCGGCACCCCTTATTGCGGTCGTAACACAGACAGCGATAATGGGTTAACGATTCACGCCGCAATGTAGATCGATTTCAAATGAAGTTTAATTCTCGATTGCCACCTACCCTGCGTTCAAAAATAAAAAGAGTCGAGTAGAGTCGCTACTCCAACCGTTCTAAAATGCTTCGAGTTGCAACCCAGGGTCGTTCTTTTGTAACCCAAGTAGCTACCCTAGAGTTAACTGTAACTCTAACTCCGAGCAGGGTAGGTTGGTGTAAGCGGCCATAAATGACACTTGCTTGGCATTGACAGTTGAACGTTCGCAGTGAAAAATACAAGCGTAGAGTATTTACCCTGATGACGTCATTAGAGTTAACTCTAACCTCATTTTTGAACGCAGGGCTGGTAGTAATCTATGTGGGGGTGACTGGGAATATTTACTCCTGTATCGTGGGTGGGGCGTTCACAGACCATAAACTCACAAACTCAAAACACCCACACCAGGAACGACGCATACAGAGCAGCAGCCCCTCGCTCAACCACTAAACGAATCGTGTCATCGGAATATGTCGAGTATTATTAATGAATCTAACACGCAAATTAATTTCAGTCGCCCTTAAGTTTCCTGCTGTTAATTTAACTTCCATTTTTTATATTACATCGCTTGAGAATTTGGTAGTATCATATACAGCGAAAACAATCATTGACAAAGTTTGCTCTTTTCGTCTTAACGACTACAGGCTATGAATGAAGAGATGGAGGAATGTTCGAAGGAGTCACCGGCAGCCATGGAACGCAAAGAGAAACTGAAAAAACATGAGTGGGTTTTAGTCAGTAAAAGTCTGAGCTTACGGATGGCAATGGGTAGCTCGCCGTCCGACCGTCCGGTAATCGTCCAAACGTACGTAGTAGATTAGTAGATTTTCAGGCAGGCAAAACGCCAGAAGTTAGTGTGATTTTTTTGTTTATATAAACACTAGTGCTTACCATCAGGTGGGATTGCAGTCAAGCTAGTGCTTGACTGCAATCCCACCTGATGGTAAGCAATGATGCAATCTTTGATGGAGAGCCTATTCACTCTAATCTTGAAGACACCTAAATTATAATCGGACGGGAAGGCCGCAGCAGGCATATTGTTCCAGTCCTTGATGTACGCATCGCTTCGATATAAGTAGTGTATTTTTTTTAACTATTAACGATAGGCTCGCGTTTGATTTATAATACATACAATACAATATTTATAATACACTCGCGTGTATTATAAATATAATAATAATAATAATATATATAATATAATATTCCACAACTATCACACAACGCCGTCTAGTCCCAAGCTAAGCAGAGCTTGTGTTATGGGTACTAGACAACTGATAAACATACTTATATATTTCTAAAAACATACATATATAGATAAATTAAACCCAGACACAGAACAAATGATCGTGCTCATCACACAAATATTTGTCCTGGGTGGGAATCGAACCCACGACCTCCGGCATAGCAGTCAGGGCTACTAACCACTAGACCAACAGGCCAGTCAAATAGGTACTTAGATGTAGGTAATTTATTGTTTTTTTCATTATGTTTTTAAAGTAATCTCTGATATTGTTTATACCTATCCTCCTAAGAAGTTTTCCCATACCGGAGGCTATAGAAATGCAAATATAATTTCCACGTACCTATTAATTCCGTGTGTCATGGGCCACAGGTGCTCTCAAGGTTGCTATATAGTTAATCATACTACATACCTATCAAAGATTAACTTTTTCCGGTATTTGTAGAACTTCACATTCAATGCCAGTCATTCTGATATCTACGCATAATTTATTTATGTATATTTTTATTGAGGTGAGAAATTGTCAAATAACTTCTCCCGCTCTGGGTGAAGTGAGAGGGAGTGTTAGAATTTAGACTAACGGCCCGTTTACGACCTTGCCACTGTGAGCGGTAGCTAAGCGCGGCGCGGCGAGCGGTAAGATTAAAATTATGAAAATGTTTGAAGCACGCCACGAGACGCCGCTCATTGCCACTCCGCTCGCCACGCCGCTCGCCGCTAAGACCGAAGTCATGAACAGGCTGTAAAACCCACCTTGTCATTCCTTTCAGTTCAAGCCCGCGGTACTCTATTAAACAATCTCGCAGCCCTGGTAGGCATCGTGGCCCGTCAATTAAGCTGATGTCTTTGATGCGTGCCAGTCTACATCGGATGGAGAGCTACTAAATCGTTCCAGTGGTTAAGCTTCTGCAGAACAGAAACCTTACGATGAGGTATTAAAATGTCAGTAGTGCGAGCGAGAAAGGGGGAAACAGCTGTACACTCTATTTAGCTTCATCCCTTTAACAATTCAGTTTAGGTCGTAAAATGGATCGCGTTAAGAGGTCGTGATCCTCTGGAACCGTGTATTTTGCAAGATAAAATATTTTCGCAGACGACCTAACCCTTACCTCATTTGTCTAGCAACTCAACTGATCTTTTAATCTCTTTTATTTATTAACTACGTGGTTTACTAACACCATAGTTTCTGCTATCGAAAATAAAAAAGGAAAGTAAAAAAGGACATGGATTAAGTGAGAACTACACTAGACTAACGCACACGTGGACCACGCTTGATTTGTACGTAGCGGCGCGTTGCGTGGCGTCGTGTGGCGTGGTTCTAATGTAGCTCTGCAAGTCTAGTTGCCATATAAAATGTATGGAGAGCGACGCGTCCTTATCGGCGCACGTAGCCCACGTGTGCGCAATGTAGTTCTACCTTTATCTGTGTGCCATTTTTTATCCGAGTCCGATCCGTTTGAGCATGTAGGAGCAACCAACTTTCACACACAATTACATAAAACACTTTCGCCTTCAAATAATAATATTATCTAGTAAGATTTTTAATTTAAGAATTTTATGTTGAGTATTTGTCAAACTTTACTTCAGATTGAAAACCTGTCAAACTATGGCATTGAAGAAGGGTTTGACACTTTTTCAATTCCAAATTCTCAATTGGAAACTCTCCATTAGTCTTGTTTGCTATATAAATAGATATACTAGTTTATGCCCGCGGCTTCGCTCGCATGAAATCCTTTGTCAACCCTTACATGTAAAATTTTGAAAAATTCCTTCTTATTCCTCGTTTAACAACAACTGTGAAAAAATCTGCTCTTTAAGCTAGGTTTAGGTTAAGGCTGGCCGTTGATGAGTCAGTGAGTCATGCCTTCTCTTTTTATATACAGCACATTTTTATAATTAGTACAAAAAATTGGAGCTCCATCCATATCCGTTACTGATCATATTTGAGTAGTCAAAAGTAAAAAAAAACGATTTCCCAAAATTGTCCACGAAAATTTGTCATAATTGATAAATTCATAATTGAATCAATCATTTATGAAAATTGCCACTAGAAAATTTTCATAAATGATTGATTCAATTAACTACGCGCAGTTGTTTTTCTATTTTGATCGCGATTTATTCATTCTAATCAATAGCCTCTACAATTTCCATAAATTGAGTGATATTTTGCGATATAAACAAACGCTAATAACTTTGCTGTTTATGAATATTATTTATTGAGACTACTTAAATAATAACAAGACCTTTTCTAATAAGTCTTTTAAATATTTGTACTAATTAAAAAATAGTGGTGTATAGGTACCAATATAGATTTATTATTTGTTTTATTATAAATGTACGTTATTGTGTCTGTCTTTTATGTTTTCACGGTTAAAGTACTGAGCTGATTTTGATGAAATTTAGTATGAAGTAAGCTTGAACCCGCGTCACTCAGCAGGTCATCGGTCCACCTTGTGGGAGGCCTTCCAACACTGCATCTTCCGATGGATGCGAGATGCACAGGCACGGTTGTTATGGCGACACTCGGAGAGGCGTATGTCCAACCGTGGACGTCTTTCGGCTGAAATGACGATGAAGCTTGGACCCCAAAAAAGGACATAAGGCTACTTTTTATCTGGCTTCGACATTACGTCTGCAATAACCGATAAAGTTTCCTTTATTTCGTAACACATACGATATACTAACACGTATGTATATTTCGCTTTGGATATAATTATAAACAAAGGTGGGTAAAAATGTTTTTTTTTAATCTTTATTTTATGAGTTTTTTCGCTAGTGCGAATATGTCACTATGTTGGTATACAAATATAACAGTTAAAAAAAAAATACAGTTAGGTTTTGGGTCGGTTTTTCCCATTTAACCATATTAATGATACGTTATCAGTATCACTAACAATTCTCGCTGTTTACCGCAGAGCATTAAGGCCATGACACGACCTTATGTGCGGTCTCTGATATGCACGAAACTGCAATAATCAACCTTATAATGTTCCAACTATCTGTCTAAGGAGTAACGTGTTGCCCAGTAACTGGGTTCTGGAGGTCTGATAGACAGTCGCTCCAATTTTTGCATCTAGTTAGACTGAAACCCAACTCTTAGCTAGTTGAGAAAAGAAAAAAAAAGGGAAAAAAATGATAATGTTCACACTGCTGGGACTCAGGCCTCATCTCTAGGTTAGAGAACAGGCCGTAATCCACCATGCGGTCCCTATGCGGGTTGATGGATATCATATATCTTTGAAGTTTTGGTTCTAGGACATGTCGACCGTTTCTCACGTTGTTTTTCCTACTCCGTTTTGACAGTAGCGGTGAAGATATAAATCGACTTGGCTGGGTTTGAACCCGCGGCTCACAATTTATAACAAAATATGAAGCATTTTATCGATTTACTCAATTTGTTGATTTTTCTAATTAAAAAAAAGAGAGATTTGTTATTAACTTTAATACTAAGAAATTGTTTGGAAGATCAAATTTTAAGGTAATTTTGATGATCATCTTTATTAAGTATGTTTTTTTTTTAAACATATTTTAGAAACAACCAAGTTCTCCGGAATATTATCAAATATTTTTTTCGGCAGGCTCAAATTAAATAAACTTTTAAAAACATTTTAGCAAACCATTAATTTTTGAGTTTTTGCAAATGACAGCCCCTTAAAGGCTCACCAATAGGGTTGCCACCCACTTATGCCTCTAATCTGACATTTAATGTTTTCCTTTTGATATGTTTTGGGTTGGCCAAACCAGCCCCCGGGTTATATAGATAATACTAGTCTACTAGTAAATACGTGTTTGGATTAGTTCTAACATGTTATGTAAAAATAATCTTGTAAGTAAACGGAACGATTTTGTTAAGTAAATAATTATTATGAGTTTAGTTCCCAAGGTTGGTGTTTGATTACTTATTTTTATTATATGTTGGAGGTTGTAGAGGTATTTGGTTACAGATAAAAAATCTATATATATGTATTTAAAAAAAGAAGGCCTGACACTGACTTATCAACTTAGCCCTTGGAGCTCGATAGCTGATTTTTTTTTACAGTTGTTTTTAAGTCAGACGAGGAATAAAAGCGATATTTTCAAAATACTTAAAGCATGAAAAGGGGTTTCATGCAAGCAAAATCGCGGGTATAAGCTAATATTTCAGTTAAAAACATGTGAGCAAATAATTGAGTTAGTCTGGCCCAAAGCCTTTGGCAAAATAAGGTTGTAAGTTGTAAAAGCGGTAACAAAAATTTAATTCATGGTATTGTTATAAAAAATGTTACATAATCAACCCCAAACTTTTGGCAATAGTAATCAAAACTTTTTTACTATCTACACTTGATATTATAAAAAGATAAAGTTTGCGGGCTTGCGGTCAGCGAGCAATGGGTGGCTCGCCGTCCGACCGTCCGGACCAAGCCCAAGTCGTCGACGGTTCGTACTGTTCCACGCGCGCTTAAGGGAGATTTCAGCAAATCGTAGGGGCCTAGCAGGGTCGAAGCCTACTGGGGGCATGGGTAGTGTAAAAACGAAACCCGGGGCCCTGGGACGAAGGCAACGAAGGAACAGGAGTGGGTTTTTAGTCAGTAAAAGTCTGACACTATCTCCCGCTCCGCCCAAGAGCGAAATTTGTCATTAGATGATTTTACCACTTAAAAAAAATTAGGTAAAGTTTGATTTATGTTTTTTATTTTTTTATTTGTAGGAGGTAATCTCTGAAAGGATTGTACCGATTGCTAAAATTTTTCATCGATAGAAAGCTGCTGTATTCCTGAGTGAAATATCTATTTTATATACGCGGGCGAAACTGCGGGCAAAAGCTAGCATTATAATATATAGGGGTCCCACCAAACGTTGCCCTGACCAAAGTTTTTATTTTTATTAAAAACTCTTTCAACAGTAGGCT
Source organism: Mythimna pallens (assembly GCA_961205895.1). NCBI lineage: Eukaryota > Metazoa > Arthropoda > Insecta > Lepidoptera > Noctuidae > Mythimna > Mythimna pallens. The sequence continues at coordinate 20,548,745 of OY540828.1, read as the reverse complement.
TAAATAAATTATACTTTCACGCAAGCAAAGCCGGCAGAAGTTAGTCACTGATAAAATGTCAAATTGTGTAGATCCCTTGGCCTTATAGAAACTTCCACAAATATTTGAGAATCTTTCATTTACTACTTTTTTAAGATACACAATTAGTCATTCATTAAATCCATTACTTCTTAGGACACTTAAAAATTCCCCCAGGTCAATACATTTTTTACGAGGTATTTCCAATATCCGTAGAACCCAACCTTAACAAGCAATATGAGTCACCAAAACAGAAATTATTAATAACATTGAATGTCAACTTGCGGCACAGTAATGGAAATAAAAACTTTTTTCTAAGGAAATAAAAACATGGTTTTCCAACTTTTGAAACAGTCAACAAAACACGGAAATAATTATTATTATTATTATTATTATTATACAACTTTATTGCACACCTTAACTTAGTACAGGACAAACATTTATATAAATAAGTGTACAATAGGCGGTCTTATTGCACAGGGCAATTCCCGGGAATAAAATAAAATCTGTTCTTGACGTGAACAATTAAATGCTCCTTTACATTTGAAGGCTTTATTTTGTCCTCGAATAAACTGTCGACGTTTTTCGTTTACCTAATTACTGATATTTTGTTCGCTTTAAATGGAAAAATATTCTACCAAAATTATAATTTTCGTTGCCCTTACATAACATACATAATATAATCTTGAGGACTAAGACCCTCTGCGTCCTCACTTTCCGGTTGACACAGGTCTTCTCCAGACATAATTATGTGTTTCGAGAGGTACTTATTTCCGATTAGGCGGGAAAAAAATGCCAGGGCGAACCTCGTAATAGTGACACGGTGGAGCATTCGCTGTCCAAGTCCAAGCCAAGTTACGATCGTTTCGTACGTTCGTCGAACGCCTCGAGTAGGCCACGCCTCCGATTCCTTTGTTCTGACTATGTGACTGAGCGTTGAGCTAACGTAAGAACAAAGGAATCGGAGGCGTAGCCTACTCGAGGCGTTTGACGCTAACGAAACGATCGTAACTTGGCTAGGGGCCCAGGTCAGCTTCGTCCATCTTCAGGCACCCTGTTTTTGTGCAGTGTGGTGTTTCTTTTTCTGTCAATCACCAAATAGCATTTCTATTTTAGAAGCCTCAATGTAAGCTGTATTGTCTGTGGCCACAAAGCAAACATCTTAATATTTAAAGGTGTTGAGTGTGTCTGTGCGATCACAGTGGACCCTAACAGAATGTAATATAAAAGCGCTACGTTATTTATCGTTTTAAATATCACAACATGCTGAGTTAGGCGCATTTTTGGACTCGCACATATTTTAATTCAATTCTTCGTATAGCGGACCACACGTGAGATCCGCACTCCCTGGTTCAATAGTGTGGAGTTGACTAGGTATAATTCTGTAAAAATATGAATAAAGTATCTACTGTTTATTTCTCCTAGGTTTGCCAAATGATGACGATGTTTTTTCTCAGACACAAGTGACTCAGATGACACACAATTATTTAATGTCAAATTCAAATAACTTCAAAGAATTTAGCGTGGATCTCTAGACTTGTCTTAAATATTTTGAAGGCCAGGCAAATATTTTGGTACGAACTTGCCATCGTATTACTCAGACGTCATGTCTTTAAATACTGTTTAAAAAAAACTTGCGTATATACTGTTTTTTTTTTAAATCTTGTAGCTTTCAATTAAAGGACTGTTGGTTAAAGTTGGAGTTTTAGTTACCAACACACGATGAAACCTATAACTTTTTCATTTTTTTCGGAATGGACAATAATTAAATACTTTAAAAAATAAAAATATTGGTACCAAAAATAATTATTTACAATATTATAAGTCCGGAATAAAAACAGGGACAGTAATCGTAGAAGTTTTGGATACTGGTTCCTAAACTAAGCTATCGCTCGTGTTGGGACATAATGTTCAGCCGTTTTTTTTTTTTTTTTAAGGTGGGAAATCTTTTTAATGTTCAGCCGTGGATATTGTTACAATTTGGTTTCTGTAAGGTACATGTGTTGTGAATGTGAATACCTTATATTATAAAACTTTTTCTATTCTAGGCGAGACGAGAGGAATTGCCAGACTAAAATGAAAACCCAACAAGGCAAAATGCCAACAGCTTTTGTACTAGTGCCTTACTGGAAGCCTACGTCGTCATCAGCATTTTAGCTGAGAAACGCCTATGTCTGAAATGGGAATCTTTCGGTTAAAATAATAAAAATATTCCACAACTATCAACAACTGATAAACACACTTATATAAATACATACATATTATAGATAAATTATTACACCCAGACACAGAACAAATAACCGTGCTCATCACACAAATATTTGTTCTGAGTGGGAATCGCACCCACGACCTCGAGCATAGCAGTCAGGGCCACAAAACACTAGACCATCAGGCCAGTCTAAATGCTGGTATTGATGAAAAAACACAACAAAAGATTACACTTATTTTAATAGTATTAATTTATATTGTTAACTAGCTGACCCAGCAAACTTCGTACCGCCTCATAGTTAGGATAACGCCATCTACTGGCATTATGAGAACAGCATAATTCATTTTATAATGAAATTTTAATTAGAGATGGCGTTGTATTCGTTTTTTTTTTTCGTTTTTTTCCATTTTTCTCACCGTTTAAACCTTCCCTGGACTATCACGAATATTTCAAGACCAAAATTAGCCAAATCGGTCTAACCGTTCTCGAGTTTTAGCGACACTAACGAACAGCTATTTATTTTTATATATATAGATTGAATAATACCCTCGAATTTGTCATTTCTCGCAATCATTCAAAGATTTGCTGAGAGAAAATTCATCGACGAGTTGAGCTCGCCTTTGTACATGAATTGTTTCATAACTGTGTATAGATAGCGGCACGAATCATGAGCGCTCGGCAAAAGAGCGGGGATCGTTTTGCGCATCTTACAATATCGGCGAGCCAATCACTGTACAAGGATTTCACACCCCACCGCCGCATATCTCTTCATACCACTAAAGAGACCCGATATTTAACTTCTGCGTGCTTCTGCGCAAATAGAACCGTAGAAGACAGCGCTCAAGATCCGTGCCGGTATCTATACTATGTTAAGTTTTGGTGTATAATAAATAATTTAGAATACTGGATTCAACAGACACCAAGTGCAAATGAAAAAAGGTTAGCAAAACAAGAGCAATATAAAGTTTCAAACAAAAGGTTTGCTCTTTAAGAAAACATTTTAAAGAAAATAACTGCGTATTTTAAAACCTTATTTATTAAAGTCAAAGAAAACAAAAAGCATTATTGGATTTAGACAGAAAATTCACGGTAGAAGTAACATTTAGATTAAAATAATATGTATCGAATATTTAATCTCAGTGTTACTTCTTAACCCGGGTTTCACCATTGTGTGGACCGCCCGGAGGACACGGTGGAGGTATGCCTGGTACAAGTCATGGTCCTGGGTGAGGAGGAGGCGGGTCGCCTCCATCTGCGAAGTAGAAGGGACCGGACTTCCGGACGCCCCAGCCGCCGGAATCTCCGTCGCGATTCACAGCCACCGTAAACGTGGGCTTGTGGATGGCAAGCAATGGGTAGCTTGCTGTCTGGCCGTTCGGTAACCGTCCGGACCGAGCCCGGATCAGTCCGAGCGCATAGTATTCCACGCACACCTCAAAGAGATGTCAGTAAACCCGTAGGCCCAGCAGCCATGGGTTAATAAATGGAAAACCCGAGGTCCTGGAACACAAGGCAAAGAAGGACCATAGGAGTGGGTTTTAGTCAGTAAAAATCTGTACCGCTCCGTCCGCCTTGGATGATTTCCCATCTAAAAAAAATATCATAAGCTCCGTTTCGCATTTGTGTACTCACTTGTGAAGTAATAGTATCGCAATACGTCTTTCTGCAAAAGCTGCTGGATACACAATATAGACAGATTCAATACAGACAAGGAGAAGTGGTGGCCGAGTGGTCACGGTCCGCCTTACGAGTTGTAGGTCGCAGGTTCAAACCCAGCCAGTCACATTACTTTGTGTAATTTATTTCATCACCGCTGCTCTCAAAACGGTGAAGGAAAACATCGTGAGGAAATCGGCATGTCCTAGAACCAAAAATTCGAAGACATGTGACATTCCCCAACCCGCACTGGGCCCGCGTGGTGGACAACAACACAGTGGGAACATTATAAGGCCGACTATGCTATGCTATGCAATACAGACAAAACTGTATCTCTATCCCTTTATATCTATTATTAGTATTTGTCGTTTTTAACATTTGTCATTTATCATAATTGTAAAATTCCTTCAATTGACATTCAGATTTGTACAGTTTTTTAGTCAATTTAGGTAGGAGGACCTGCTGTTGTTCGAACCATAACATACTATAAGACCTGGGGCTATGAACCTTTTATAGCGATGACATTTCCTTTGAGCGAGTGCCTTTACAGTGTAAAAAGTAAATACCCACTGGGTAAATACCCAGTAAAAACCGGGGTTTGTACCCGGGTAAAATCTCTCTCGTTCTAACTGACTCGTATTGTCAAAGAAACATACCTACGAATAGTGATGGCATTTTGATGTTAATTTCTGGGGAATATTATTAAGTTCCGTCTGTCATTTAAGTATTCAAATGACAGCCGGGTCTGGATGATCCCCTATATCTACGAACCAACTTCGGCAAGCGTATTACTTTGCTATTGGTCTATCTGAAGTAAACTTATTTTAAATTGTTACTAAAAACTGTTCGACCAGTTTGCGATTATGAAATATAAATCAAAGACAACAAGAACTGGCTTTTATATTAGATAGAGGATACACATTGTCATACAACATGGCAATGCCGCCAGTCTTTTGGGCACATCCAGAACAGCGATGAGGAGGAGTTTTTCGACGCCATATTTTAGATTGTTTTTAGTTATTTTTAATTATTCATAGTCTTTTTTACGGTTCCGTAGCCAAATGGCAAAAAACGGAATCCTTATAGATTCGTCATGTGTCTGTCTGTCCGTCCGGATATCATTTTAAGTTTGTACGGAACCCTCAGTGCGCGAGTCCGACTCGCACTTGCCCAGTTTTTTTATTTTTTGTTTTAGTATATACTAGAAGCAGAACGTTTATTAGAAGCAGTTTCAAAATAAATCAAGGTTACTTGACCCTCTGTTCACGTTCATAATACATAGCGTAAAGTCAGCCTTAAATTAGATTATTACAAGTCTATATATACGATCTTATTTGTTATTTCTTTTGGCAAAGAAACATAGCGACAGTTCGGATGTGACACAACGTGGTCGACCTTTCATGAATCTCTTGCTAACATAATTAAGGTTGTGTTGAGGTAGTTTGTTTGGGACAAATTTAGTAGAAATGCGTCACCGGTAAGGGTAGGTTCGTATGTTTTATTTGGGTTGCAGAAGATAAGATACCATATATTAGAATAAAAAATCCGCGACCACCACGGATGCTCGCTCAAGAGCCTTTTATTTATTAGCAGTTCTTTTTAGGTAGAATAGAATATCGTTTATTTAATAAAAGTGGCATATTTAAATTAAGATACATAAAAACAATTATAACGCATACATTGCATTTTTGCTTGAACTAGGTTGGACATAAATGTTAGGCTAAAAAGTACTGAGAACCTAAGAAATAATAAATTAACAATCATTAAATTCACTATATTACATAACCTAAATTTAATTAACTAAAAGCAAAACATGTTTTATTTACAAACTAAAAGGAGATCTCCTGTCTCTCCGTAAGAGATGCTGAGTAAGTATTATAAGGTGGATATCATCCAATGACATCTTCCGCTTTTGGGCGGAAGATGATGGTTTGACCGGTTTGACATATTTTTTTACAAAAGCTGCTAAGTATTTTTTTATATTCCTAAAATGAACCTGAGAAAAAATCGGCCTTCATTCGAAAGTTTTTTTCTTCATCAACAGAACTGATTCATCAACAGTGCGAGTGAGATTTCCTGCCGGAGTTTGTCTTTCATGATAGCTATAACCTGAGACCATTTAAATCAAGCGTTATTACATCGCTTATCAATAGGTGATTAGGTCAGGTAATGCTCTAAATAATAATTAACTTTCCACCGAATTTCGATCATGAAGACCAATTTCAACAGAGATTAGCCGAGACCGCAAGCGATATTGTAGTGCACAAGTGTGTGTGCAACACAGTTTCTTTCTCAGTTCCATTACTCTCATATTCCGATGAGATGGCAATCCGACACACCTGGAGAGAAATTAGGCACAATACCAACGGCTTTACGTGCTTCGAGGCACAGGGTGTAACATCACTAACTTCCAAACTCCGGAATATTACGATTGATTCACGATAGGCGAGTGGAAAAGGACCCTCCTTTTCCACTCGCCTATCGTCAACGTCGAGCATGGTTTAAAAGCTAGTTGCTTCATCTAACGCAATCTAAAGCGATCTTTGATGATGAGCAAACGCAAAAAAAGAGAGATTACACCTGAAAACTCTGTTGGCCTTCGGTATTTCCTTGATTTATTCGAATATTTCACAAAACTTGTTCCAGGAAATACCTGTGTTTTTTTTAAAAACTTAAAAGTTTTTCAAAAAAAATTTCGTCATTCCGAATCTCGATTTAATGTGCAAGGCTTCTATTGATGTATTTTTTTATAATTTTAATATATGAGTACATTATGGAGGGCCAAAATTCACGTAAAATAGCAGTTTTCCGAGGTCTTTACTAGATTAGTTTTACACAAATTTATGTTTAGATTTCTATAGAAGTTTAATATCCACAAAATAGCTGCGTATCCAAAATATCTAGAGAAAAATCATAATAATAACATCATAATCACGTAAGAGCGGTTGTATGAAAATGTATCTCAAAAAGGACGCTCTTAAGAAGATTGCAGGAGCTAATCGAAAGTCTTAGAAAGTTTTTTTTTTATAATGTTCTAAAGTATTTGATCCACGTGGTAAACCAACTCAGAAAAATACATGTAATTCTTGAGGATAAATATTGAAAAGGAAAGTGTGTTCAAAACATAATTCAGCTAATTTAGATCTAAAGGTAAAAATCGCAAAAATTACTCTTATAATTACTTTTATCGATGAAATACATGCAATCTTTCTGATTCTTTGTCAGATTATTATTCTACAAGTAACGTTTTACCATTAAAGAGTTTTAATTTTGTAATCAAATCTATAGATTTTTAGTAAATCTTTAGTTTGATTACCACCACTGCAATTGTTTATTATTATTTATTTTTTGTTTATTTTTTATATTTTTTTTTTTTCAACACAATGTTCCATTGTTATGAATTAAATGACTTATAACTTATTTATATGCATTGTGTCTTTATGCATCGCTTTTTCTATGCAGCCCGAGAGCGACAGACCGACCGCGAATTAGGTCGTGTAGTCATCTTAACAGAAAAACCCACCAAGGCACTTTTTCAAAAACGAGCGTGACAGTTTTATGAAAAATAAACTACTGAGTCATGCGATCTATACCGGATGTTTTGACCATTAGAAAATTAATACCCAGACTAATTAGGTCAAACGATTCATCATCATTATCTTAGCAAACTTGAAAGACAACATCATCCCATTATGAGTCTCCTAAATTCATAATGATGATTGTATTTTCTTGATGATGACGTTGGGTTACTATTAGGGAAATCAAATAGGTGATTACGTAATTTGAAACGAGTAGGATCCTGTTGAAACAATGACGTGTGACGATAAATAATTATTAACTTTCAAAAGTATTTTTTTTGAAGGTTTTATTTTTAGGTGGGAAAATCAGTTAATGACAAATCACGCTCTTGGGCGGAGCGAGAGATAGTGTCAGACTTTTACTGACTAAAAACCAACTCCTATTCCATCGTTGCCTTCGTCCCAGGGCCCCCGGTTTCGTTTTCACTCTACCCTTGGCCCCAGTTGGCTTCGACCCTGCTGGGCCCCTACAGTTGCTGACATCTTGAGGCGCGCGTGGAACAGTACGCGCCGTCGACGACTTGGGCTCGGTCCGAACAGTTACCGGAGGGTCGGACGGCGAGCCAAATAACAATGACGTGTGACGATTAAGAATTATTAAATTTCTAAATAATTATTAAAGTAACTCTTTTTGAAGGTGGAAAATTATCCAATAACTTCTTTCATGATCGAGCGAGAGAGAATGTCAGACATTACTAACTAAAAAACCCCCGTGTTTCTTCAGTAGTCCTTTGCATTTCAGGGCCACCTCTCTATCAAACGATTCCATAGCTCTAGTTACTTTGGAAAGAGCCAAAGTAATATGTTTGTAAATCTGTATTTGTGCGTAATGCTATCAGCATCATGCTTGTCCCCTATTTCATGAGACTTGTGCCTATATTCTTAGTTATATTGTCCACTCTACTGTAAAAAAATTATAGTCTAAGATTTTAGACCCGCTTAACATTACTTATTAACATATCGTGTGGAATTGAGTAGTGTCAGTATGTACTTTGAAAGTTTACATACGCGCTAGCTTGGACCAACGGTCAATTATGTTTTATCTCCAAATGAGGTTCCAGTTAGCACTATAATCTTTATAGATTTTGTAATTAACTTTGCGTCTCGGCTTTTTGCCGAATGAATGGCACAACTTGTTGCACGGGTCGCAAGATCTATTACTTACTGAAAATTAACTCTTGGGTTAGACACACAGCTTGGGAATAGTGCCTTTGGGTTTTCCATCTTGAATTCCTCAATAGCAGTCCTGGTCTAGTCTGTATTTGTACTTGGTTTTTGGGATAACATATCCCCGACAGAACCCATAGTGGCATAAAATAAATATGTTTTATTTTATTGTACCGGCGCATGCACAAAGACCGCTGAGTAAGCGTCGCTACGTAGTGGATTCCTGCAGAGGGAAAGAGCCTCCGAGGCTGGCCTAGAAAGGGGTGGCGAGATGATCTAGACGCGTACCACGAGGACTGATTGGTGACGGAAGAATGTCCGGAAGGACTTGAGGAGGCCTTTTCCCCACAGAACTACAGTAAGGGCTAGAAACAAAAAAACATCGCACCTTAATGCAACCGGTATTCTGTACCTGTCAACCTTTGACTTCAAAAATACTACACTGTTTTAGGTATCCTAATAGAATTTCAACATCATCATCATTTCAGCTGAAAGACGTCCACTGTTGGACATAGGCCTCCCCCAAGAGTCTCCACAACGACCGATCCTGAGCGTTTCGCATCCACCGCATTCCCGCGACTCTCACCAGGTCGTCAGTCTACCTTGTGAGTGGCCTTCCAACGCTGCATTTTCCGATGCGCGGTCGCCACTGTAAAACCTTTTGGCGCAATCGACCATCCGTTCTACGAGCAATGTGCCCTGTCCACTGCCACTTTAGTTTGGCGATTCTTCGGGCTATGTCGGCGACCTTGTTTTTCCTGCGGATATCTTCTTTTTTTATGCGATCACGCAAGGAAACTCCGAGCATAGCTCTTTCCATTGCAATACATTGCATTAAAAAAACATAATCAACTTCATCATCATCATCATCATTTCAGCCGAAAGACGTCCACTGTTGGACATAGGCTTCCCCAAGAGTCTCCACAACGACCGATCCTGAGCGTTTCGCATCCACCGCATTCCCGCGACTCTCACCAGGTCGTCAGTCTACCTTGTGAGTGGCCTTCCAACGCTGCATTTTCCGGTGCGCGGTCGCCACTCTAAAACTTTTTGGCGCCATCGACCATTCGTTCTACGAGAAATGTGCCCTGTCCACTGCCACTTTAGTTTGGCGATTAAGAATAAGAATAAGAATAAGAAATTTTATTTGCTCAAACATGTGTATGCATACAGAATTAAAATAATACATGCATGCAAGATCTTAATTAAAAGTGGCTCACGACATGTCTGCCATTTCTCATGGCGTACAAATATCTCAGGTTCTACGAGTATTACAATATTATTATGTTCTTTTTTTTAATTTTAATGAATATTTTAATGATTTTAATTATATTTAATAACATTCAATTATATTTAATAACATTCCATTATATTTAATAACATTCAATTATAATAATATTAATAATATAGGCATCTTTTAAGTCCTCCACTGCTACACAACCTTAATAATAATTTCAACAATGTTAGTCCTAGATTCTTCGGGCTATGTCGGCGACCTTGGTTTTCCTGCGGATATCTTCTTTTTTTATGCGATCACGCAAGGAAACTCCGAGCATAGCTCTTTCCATTGCCCTTTGGGTGACTGTAAGCCTTCTGATGAGGCCCATTGTAAGCGACCATGTTTCAGTGCCATATGTCATCAATGGCAACACGCACTGGTCATAGTAATATTTAAAAAATAATAATCAACTTATTAAAAGAAAACAACGTTAATATAGGGATTCAATAATAATAATAAACCTTTATTTCAGACCGTGAAGATCAGATAGGTCTTAGGTATATGTTAAAATAATAAACTAATAATTATTACTAAAATAAAATAAAACTCTTCGAGATTCCATTCGGGAATTGAACTATTTACATAAGATTGTACGCTCACTTGCCCAGTTTTTTAATTTTTTTACCAAAATGACAACACGCTCTAATTATATATGCGGCGCACATTTACAGCAAATTACGCACTAATTATACGTTCCACTCATATCACTCTACGTACAACATTCCTGTCGGGGTAACGTACACCTTTCACGTCACCCCACACATCCATCTCAACATTTTCATTTCCATTACATGCAATCTTTTTTCATTAATTTTTTTCACAACCCAATATTCATATCCATAATTATTGTATTACAGGTCTTATTACGGATTTTTAGATTTGAATAAAACTAGTAGCACGATTATTCTATTAATTTTAACAGCCATAACTAAAATTAAAATAAACAATTCTAATCTGAGATCAACTCTAAATTGTCTGTCTAAATGTCATTAAAATATCCGAGAAATACGAACACCCCATGAAATTATTAGGCATTCCGCATGGCTAGGAACGTGACGTGCGTGGTAGTCACGTTGAAAGTCATGCAGTTCACGAAGATCTTAATAAACGTGATCACGTTCAGTCTATTAGTAAAAACAAGCTTCAAAATTCAGTAATTATTTTAAACCGGTTTCAAAGGCGGGTCCAGGGATTTATTCATTACCGTTAGGAGATTCTTATATTAGTTTTTTAGGTTTCAAATTATATTGGTTGTATACTCGGAATGTAAAGTTTCATTTATAACTTGACCTTTGACGTCGACTGCTTAGGTAGACTAGTTTTTGGCTGCTGTTTAAGCATCCGGCTTATTAGAAATTCTGTTGGAGTATGATTTATTTAACCGTCAATATTCTGTACGTCGGAAAACTTGTAATATCGGAGTAGTGTTCTATTGAAACTAAGTACATTGACGACATGCTCTTGACTATGCTTATCTTTCTGCTCGTCCTAAAATAAATGTTGTATTAGAGATAACTTTTCAATTGTTTCTTATTTTTTCAAGTCCTTGTTGCGTGAAATTGCAGTGTGGCTACTGCCACACACACACTGATTGTGTATGTGTGTGTGTGTGTGTTCTATGTGTGTGGTGTGGAAAACCTACTACGTGGATCTTGCATACTATACCTAAACACAATTTACATCCACGTCTTCATTTTGTCGATTCAATATCTTCAAACCTTTGAAAATGACATACAAACAATAAGTTAAATATTAAAAATAAATATATTAAAAAAATGGGGATCTCTTTGAGACTTTTTATTTTAAGTTTTTGTGAATCTAACTTTAAAACGTTAATTTACTTTTTTCACTGTATGCCATTAAATACTTTATAGTTTTTGTAAACCACCGCATGCATTTAATTTATCTTGATCATAACAGATTGTGTACATTAATTTAAAAACTTCAAGCAGAAAAAAATCCGTTCCATAATTCAACTTAGTTGACACAAGTGACATTTGTGATTAAATAAACTTTAGTCACTCCAAAAGAATAACATGTTCACTTCTATGAGGAAAACCAAAATAAATAAAGGATTAATAGAAGTTAAGAGACGGTATCGCAGAAAAACTCTCTTTAGTTTAGTCTTTAGTTAATTGGTTATAAAGTTCAGCTCGCTTATACACGATAGTCTTTCTACCATCATTTGTTCTCAATGCTAAAACTATATGATTAGCCTGCCAATTAATGCACCTTTGTACTTGTATTCTCTTTGTAAATGTTATTTGTGTATGTAGAGTCAGGGGTCCAAAGTGCAGTTCCACCTTACCAATGCTGAGGACACGGTGGAGCACACGGTAGAGGTGTGCCCCGCTTGGGCAGAGCACCGCCGTGTCCTCATGAGGGCGATCGGCGGCAGCGATCTCTCGCGCTGGGCCTACAGGCCATGGTCCGGAGCGAGGAGGAGTGGCAGGCGGTCGCCTCCTTCTGCGAAGCAGTAATGCTAGCAAAGGAGGCGGCCGATCGCGTGAAGCAACGGCAACGGTCCTCACGCCCCAACCGCCGCCGGGATTCCGATCCCGATTTCCGGCCACCGTAGGCGCGGGCTTACGGACGGCGAGCAATGGGTGGCTCGCCGTCCGATCGTCCGGTAACCGTCCGGACCGAGCCCAAGTCGTCGACGGCGCGTAGTGTTCCACGCGCGCCTCAAGGAGATGTCAGCAACCGTAGGGGCCCAACAGGGTCAAAGCCTACTGGGGCGTGCGAAAGTGACCCCCGGGGCCCAGGAAAAAAAAAATGGCAAAGAAGGAACAGGAGTGGGTTTTTAGTCAGTAAAAGTCTGACACTATCTCTCGCTCCGCCCAAGAGCGAGGGTTGTCATTAGATGATTTTCCCACCCGGAAAAAAAAAAAACCTTACCAATGCTAAAATGTCTATAATTTCTTTGTTAAAGACGGTCAATGCTTCATGACTGATTTAATTGGTAGCATAGGATCTAAAGTATTGAATAAACTAGTTGTGGACTATTGAACTTCTACAACAAAGAAATTTTAGACACTTTAGCATTGGTAGAGTGCAACTGCACTTTTGATCCTTGACTGTAAATCTGTGTTTATTATATCACGTATTGTAATTAAATAAAACCAAAAAAAAAATATTTTGAGATGTTTTTAGTTTTTTAAGGTTACTTTTAGCTGAATTTTCCTATATCTCCATTAGATAATCGAAACATTGTTTAACCAAAGATTTTGCAATTAAATATTACTTCTAATGATAGGCATCGACCTATTCCTTTAAGTCTCTCGCTCTACACAGAGCAGGAAAAATTAGGTATTCGATAATTTCCTGAACTGTCCACAATCCAGTCATATTTGACATTCAGACCGAAGGGCAATTTCACTTTTGTTTATTTATAAGTGTTAATCAAGTGCGATTTCTATCAAACCGGATAAAAACAAGGCTACTATAACAGGTGTCTCTTTTATTCGTCTCAAAAATATGCGAGGTACCGAAGACCTCATATATTAATTTATCTAAACGTCAGGTTTTTGGGTTGACCATCCACTATCTTGGGTCTCCCACAGGGGTCATAAAGGTCCCGAAAATCCGAGGTACCTAATCCACGTTTACTATAAGATAACTTTTCATTAAGTTCGCCTGAGATGTGTGAATCTGCGAAAGTTTTATCTTCGAGGTCAAGCTAGAAATGGTTAGATGACCTGTGGACGAGGGTTAAGTAATCCAAGTTTGGGTCGCCATATATATTTGCAATGGTTTTACGTGCGTTATCGAAGGCCTCAATAAGAGACATGAAATTTTAAAGGGTTTATTCAAACTCCATTAGCAAGGTATTGCGTTTTATCACTCTCGTCCTGCAAACAGGGTTCAATGTTTGTTTTATGTGTTATTTGATAGATTACTGAAGTGTGTTGATGTATGGCGAACGATCATTGCGCGTTTTAGGGAGTCATTTCTGTTTTAAAAAATAAATAATATTGCCCGGATATGATGATGGATTTCGCTGTCTAGATTGATGGTCGATTAAAAAAATTGAAAGTTGCGTACTACACAACTGAAACCTTATTTTGTAAAATAAAATCTAATCCCCGCTATAAGGTAGTTGCTAGCTTAGATGACACGTCACGTGACCCAAAGTCTGGCTTTTCCTCTGCCAGAGATAAAGCTGTGGTTGTTGGGCGATTGTTGGGTTCTGGATTTAATTCCTTTGTAGAGTAAAAAGTGTTATTGGGTTTCATCTATTCAAAATTAGAAGCCAGGTAGGTAGTGTGACACCTCTGTGCCTCGGAAAGCATGTGAAACCGTTGATTCTGCGCTCGATCTCTCTCCGGTCGTGTCGGATTGCCATCGCCATCGGCCTATTATAGCATATTTGTGTTTTGCGCAAACACTTGTGTACTATAATATCTGCTACGTACTTGGGTAATCTCTGTGGACAATTAAATCAGAAATCAGAAAGGTTTATTTCAAAGAGACCAGTTACAGACACTTTTGAATTGTCAAAATGTCGGTCAGTTGAAAAAAGTGAAGCTAAATTGCACGTCCTTGGAGTTGAACAGCCTCCCACAAGGTAGGCCGTTGACCGGGTCGCGGGAATCCGGTGGATGCGAGACGCACAGGACCGCTCATTACGGCGACATTTGGGGGAGGTCTATGTCCAACAGTGGACGTCTTTCGGCTGAAATGATGATGATGTAGATAAGTAATAATAATAATAAAAAATAAACAAACTTACTAAAAAATAGAAATTGAATCAAGCCACTGGCAGCTAAGAGGTGACCAGTCTCAACTGACGACACCTGTTCACGAGCATGATGCGTGCATCAGCCCCACTCAGCTCAACCATTTTGAACGGAACTAAATGACCCAATAACACGTGCCGCCATCAGCGACACATTTGAGTGAGCGTGACAAATTCTCAACTCTCAATGGCCACGGTGTGGGCGCCGGCGCTGCGGAAGCAGCCAGCGTCCCGGCTGAATGCATGCCAGAGGGTCATGGCCATACGGATGCTGCGAGGATACCGGACCATTTCACGCGAAGCGGCGAGCTTCCTTGTGGCTAGCCACCATGGGATCTGGAGGCAACAGTCCTTGCACACATGTACGATCTGCGCATGGAGGTGCAACGCTGGGGTGAAACTTCGCTGCCGCGACAAGTCGCAGCATGGTGGACAGAGCTCCGGCGGGTTCCCATGGAGAAATGGTGACAGCGACTGTCGCGACCCAGTGCTGGGCACGCCACAATTATGGCGGTAAGCCCCCTCTTTGAGGCGTGGTTGAGAAGACCTCACGGCGTTCTCACTTTCCGCATGACGCAGTTTCTCACCGAACATGGTAAGTTCGGGAAGTTCCTGCACCGGATTCGTGCGGATGCGACGCCCGGGTGTCGCCACTGTGTGGACCGCCCGGAAGACACGGTGGAGCACACGGTGGAACTGTGCCCCGCTTGGGCAGAGCAATGCCGTGTCCTCGTGGGGGCGATCGGCGGCGGCGATCTCTCACGCCGAACCTTGGTGCAGGCCATGGCCCGGAGCGAGGAGGAGTGGCAGGCGGTCGTTTCCATCTGCGAAACAGTAATGCTAGCAAAGGAGGCGGCCGATCGCGTGAGGCAACGGTCCTCACGCCCCTACTGCCGCCGGGATTTCGATCCCGATTTCCGGCCACCGTAGGCGCAAGCTTGCGGACGGCGAACAATGGGTGGCTCGCCGTCCGACAGTCTGGTAACCGTCCGATGGAGGTAGATGACAGCAAATCGTAGGGGCCCAGCAGGGTCGAAGTCTACTGGGGCCACGGGTAGTGTGAAAGTGAAAACCGGGACCCTGGGACGAAGGCAAAGAAACAGGAGTGGGTTTTTATTCAGTAAAAGTCTGAGACTATCCCCCGCTCCACCCAAGAACGGGATTTGTTATAAGATGTTTTTTCTCCGCAATAAAAAGAAAAACGCTCTATGGCCGGCCACCGTGATCGTCATTTGGTCGGATTTTTTTTTTATTATGTTAAGTGATTTAATAATGTGTAGGATATTTGATAGATATCTCTACACTTACATCTTGTACTCCTTATCAAGTGACTATATTATTTGTTTATTCACTCACACACATAAAACGTTTATTTTTCCCGAAGGGTTTAAGCTAATATTGAATACACAAAGGGTAATAACTAATTAATTAATTATAGTCGTACCAGTTGCTTGTCTAAACTCTTTCAATTGGGTAGTTGACTCATCATCATCGTTTTAGCTGAAAGACGTCCACTGCTGGGCATAAGCCTCCCCCAAGTGTCGCCTCAGCGACCTGTCCTCTAAGTCTCGCATCCATCAAATTCGTACGTCGTACGTCTATCGGTACGCTTTACTAACTACCTTTCGGCACTATAGATTATTTTTTCTGCAAGCAGGGCATATGCCCTGCCCACCGCCACCTAAGTTAGGCAATTCATTGGGTTATGTCGATAACCTTGATTCTCCTGCAAATTTCTTCATTCGATCTCGCAAGAAAACTCTGTGTGTAACCATTTCCATTGCCCTTTGGGTGGCTTTACGCCTTCTGATGAGGCCCATTGAGAGCGGTCACGTTTCAGAGCTATATGTATATGTATATATATGTATATGGCAACACGCATTGGTTAAATAGTCTTAAGTCTCTCCGTCTTGAGATGAACGACGCCCAGCTGAGTTGGGTTCGACCGTTAAGCTCTTCTTCCAAATTAGGCCTACCTAACTGAACCGTTGGTCCCAGGTAAACGTAATCGTCTAAAACTTCGAGTTTAGAGTCTCCGATCTTGATAAAAGTTGGTGCTTTATAGGTATTTGCCACAAACTTGGTTTTATCCATGATCAGTTTTTACAAATGGAAAGATTTTTTCAAATTCACCCAATATTAAGTAATTTAAAAATATCGCCCCTTAGCTAACAACACCGCATAAGTCATTTTTACCAACTTTTCAGGAAACGAGAAAAACTGTGCGACGTTGAGAGGCGAACCGACTTGCACGCTATCACTACTTTCCGAATTATGACTTCTGATTGACTGAAATCTATGTCATGTGACCAATGGCTAGACGCGCATTGAGCAACTCCATCTAAAGGCATTCAAATGTGAAAACTGCCAATTTTCGACTTCAGCACAGTAAGCTAAGGGACGATATTTCAAATTAGGTGGAAGGACAAACTGACAAAAGTAACAAAATAAGGATGCACACACTGGTTTAATTATAATATTCCACAAAATTGTAAATTGGTTGTCTGTGTAAATTTTTAAACAGGGTAATAAATAACCAATCAACATACTAACAAAACAGTAATCCAAAAATAAATATCAAGTAAACCATTATCAAAACGAAAATAAAATCCCTTACTTAAAAATGTCTATAAAAATCCAGAAGAGATTTTTATAACGGAACCTAAGCTCGGAGTATTATACAGGAAAGCCGATCTCTCGCAATCATTTCAGTTTCCAATTTATAAAGCTGTCTATAATCCGACCCTACACAGAGTAATTAGGAAATGGAGTACCACTTTGAATATATCTGCCAATAGCATGTCATCTGCATAACGGACAATAGAATTGACGTACGTGATTGATTGACAAGATACGAATGAACGTAAAAAAAGCAAAAAGAAGCATAGGTTAGCAAGAAAAAAATGCAGTGATTCTTAATGAAAACGATGTTTTGTTTAAAGTTTTACATTATGACCATTCTGTTGCAGCTATTAAATCTATACCCAATTAAATTAACTATAGTGATAAAATTTAAATTAGTAGTTTAAGTTTAGTTTAAATTGTTGCCTGCATTTTAAAACATCAATCTTAAGCATAGTTTAAATTCTGATTTTCACATCCTATACTCCATTAAAATTTTGAATTAAGAACCTGCTACTCAGTAATTAATCTAATCAAATGATTATTATTTTATAAACTAGTTTTATTTTACCAATCCATTTGCTTCCATATGATGACTTTATCTATCTACCTATTCTGTGTCCTGGGATTCACCCTCATCATTCATTCATTGAAATATTTACCACACGTTTCCCTCTCCATTGGTTTATCGGATAATCTCTCATTTATTGATAAAATGGCACGAATTGATAAAACATCAGGTGTGGCTGACATGGTTGTATATACGTGTAGATTACATGGATTGGTGGATTACCCAGGATACTTAATAATTAATGATATCAGTCAATCATTTTTCTAATGTTTGTTTTTCTGTGAGGGAACAAACATAACGCGGCATAATGTGTATGTCACAGTCTCGGTGGTAAAACCTTACTTTAAAAACTGGCTAGAGAGATGCCATCGCGTCCTCACTTTCCACCTGATACAGGTCTTCACCGGACATGGGAAGTTTGGGAGGTTCCAGTTTCAGATTCAGGTGGAAGAAACTCCCGAATGGCACCATTATACGGTGGGATGAAGGGTGGAGTATACGGTGAAAGTTTGCCCTACTTGGGCGGATTGTCGCCGTTCTTCGTGGAGGCGGTCGGTGGCAGCAACTTGTCCAGTTCGGCCCTGGTTCAGGTCCGGGGCAAGAGGGAATGGGAAGTGATTACTTCCTACAAAGCACAGCCGCCGCCGCAGGAAACGCCCTGGGCATCAAGAATCACAACGCGATTCGACTCAAACATACATCAGCAAATCTACAGACTTACAATTGGTTGGTTCTAAATTTGCACCTTGTTTCGCCCAATAAAATGTTTTTCTTTCTTTCTTTTTCTTTCTTTCAAACCTAAAGAGGCCCAGTAGCAGTCAAAGCCGACAAGGGCTGCAGGAACATTTGAAAGAGTCACGGCGACATTAGCACGCAAAGGGTAAATAAAGAAACATAGGTGGCAGTAAGTCTGACACGCTCTCTCGCTCCACCCTAGAGTTGAAAAAATCACTTCACCAAGGTCAAGGTCATTTCCAACCTCAAAAAAAAATTACATGGCATATTAAAACCTGTATTTTGTGCAAGCAAAATTAAACTTCTCTATCAGCTCAGCTTAAACCACTTTAAAATGAAAATAACTGAGTTAATGGTGTATAATTAAATTGGGTATTTATTAATTAAACGTAAGTCCCTTTTCAGTGATAATATTATATTCAATTAAATACCATAATTGAATGAAAAACCTCTGACATGTGGTGATGAAAATCTGTAAAAGTAATAAGTTTTCAGCTATATTGAATTATATTTTAATTATTTTGGTTCAATTTAATTGGTGTTACAAAAAATATTATGAATGAAATATATTAAGTCTTTTGCAGTGATTTCTTGAGCAAAAACATTGTCATTATAAACCTATAACTTCCGAAATTAAAACCCGGTGTTCTGGAACGCAAGGCAATGAACACAGAAGTGAGTTTTAGTCAGTAAAATCCTGACACGCCCTCCCAATCTACCCTAAAGTGGCAGAAGTCATTGGATGATTTACCACTTAAAAACACCACTTGCGCTCTATAACTGAAGTGGTAGGTCTCGGGAAAAATAGCCAGACTAAAGTAGGAGTGGTCTGGCCATGTTGCACGAATGTACCTAGACAGATAGACGAAGACCGTCACTCACCGTATACCTGGAGGAAGACAACACCGAAGAGGTCGACCGCGGCAAAAGTGGTGTGACGATCTGACCACGTTCGCGGAGCAAACTTGGCCCGAGATCACTCAAGGCAGAGAGAAGTTTGAGGGTTTGAAAGGAGAAGGGGAAGGAAAGGCCTTGCTCAGCAGTAGGACACAAAACAGGCTAATAAAAAATAAAAAGGGTATGGTGCTAGACTACTATCTCACCTGCTCCCTTAGCCAAGTTACAACCGTTTCGTTTTGTTTCTCTTTTCGTTGATCGCCTCGAGTCTGCCACGCCTCCTATTCCTTTGTTCTGACCACGTGACTGTGCGTTGAGATAACGTCATAACAAAGAAATCGGAGGCGTGGCCGACTCGAGGTGAACAACGGAAACAGAATAGAAACGAAACCATTTTAACTTGGTTAGGGGGGCTGATAGTAAGTGATGAAGAAGTCGACGATAAAATAGAGAACTACTTCCTACCTACCTAAGACCCAAAGACCCCTAAATTACAACAAACCGGAAACACAAAATCTAGCTTTGACTAGCCTGTTGGTCTAGTGGTTAATGGCCCTGAGTCCCTGACTGCTATGCTAGGTCGTGGGTTTGATTTCCACCCAAAACAAATGTTTGTATTATGAGCACAATCATTTTTTTTTTCTGTTTCTGGGTGTATTTATCTATAATATCTGTCTATTTAGCAACATGAGTATGTTTATCGGTTGTCTAGTACTTATAGCACAAGCTCTGTTTAGTTTGGGACTAGATGGCGCTGTGCGAAAGTTGTGAGATATTATATATTATTTTATATAGTTGTAAACGGTCCAAATTGTACGCAAATTACTTGCAAAGAAAATGTTTATGAAGTTAAAACCAAAATACTAAAAGAAGACTGCGTACTTCTACAAAAACATCAAAGAATATTTATTTCAGTACTTTCCTCCATCCTTACAGAGTCTTCACTGAAGTGTTTTGCTGCTCAAAATAATACAACAAAGCTCTAAAATCTTTCACGTGCCGTCAGTCACCGTAAACAGATTAATCGCGTGAAAGGAGCGTGCTCACTACACCGTACCATATCATGACCGTGCTAGGAACGTATTATGCACGTAAAGAAAAACAATATGAAGCAATAGGACAGTACGTATTAACCACTCTATTAGAGCAGCCAATCCGATGTACATTTTCACTGTTTTTCCTACAACCACTCTTACTCGATTTTGACGTTATTACACATTTTACATTAGATATTTTGGAAACGCAGATATCTTGTGGATATTATAAAACTAATTCAGCAAAGACCTCTGAAAATCTGCAATGTGGCATAAACTTTGAACCTTCATAATGTACTCAAAAATGAAAAAAGTCAAATAAATATAACAATAGAATCCTTGCAAAAATCAAAATTCAGAATGACTATAATTTTTTCCAAGAACTATTACATTTATAAAACACGTATTTCCTAGAACAAGTTTTGTGAAATATTCGAGTGAATGACAGTATTACCGAATGCCAGCAAAACATATCCATATTTTCATTTGATATTTTTCCAGGAAGAACACCAGTAAAAAGCAAAAAGTATCAGGAACTCCAGTACTAAGCTGCATGCGAGTAGAACTCTAATTGTTTTATGCTCTGCTGAAAAATGATATGCTAAGTTCATAGCCATCAAAACTTTCTGTTTTCGCATTGCCTTTTTATTAAACATTGCGTTGGATGAACCGGCAAGCTTTTAAACCATTCTCAGGTTGACGACAGACGAGTGGCGAAGGGCCCTCTTAAGGACAATCCGCATATCAGTCCTTTTTTTTATCCGTTCCCGTTCTATCGGTTGTACCTAATTATAGTTCACCTGTGTTTTCAGTGTCAGACGCGTCAAGATGAGTGATATAGCTAGCATAGCTCATAATCATCAATATCTTTCTGCCTTGTCCCATATTACTTGGGAGCGGCGTGACACGTTTTTTTCTTCCATTCTATCCAGTCAGTAGCCTCGCTATCATTGACTCCCTTTTCTTTTATATCACTCCTCGCACAATTCCTCCATATTTTCTTTGACCACCCTCTCTCTTTGCATCTCCATTCTACATGTATTTTCATCATCATCATTTTAGCTGAAAGACGTCCACTGTTGGACATAGGCCAAGTGTCGCCATAATAAACGGTCCTGTGCGTCTCGCATCCAACGGATTCCCGCAACCCTTACCAGGTCATCCTTTCACTATCGCAACCCATTGGGCACTCCATAATCATGTCGGTAAGCCCCCTCTTTGAGGAGCGGCTGAAAAGACGTCACGGCGTCCTCACCTTCCACATTACGAAGGTCCTCGCTGGACATGGTAAGCTCAGGAGGTTTCTGCACCTGATTCGTGCGGAAAAAACGCCCGAGTGGCAAATAAAATTGTATTGCACTGATCTTTTGGAATAATTTAGACTAGATATTAATGGTATAAAACTAAATCTTCGGAAGTCTTGTTTATAAGCTCTGTGGTATTCTGAAAACCTTATAATTTTCCATTATTTTTCAGGATGTTTTGCCCGAAAGTTCAAAATTGTAGTTTAAACCGTGAGTATCGCTATAACAGTGTAAGTTTATTACGTGAAAACGTGTAGGCGCACCTCAATATTTACTGATGCATGAATAACTTGTGTAACCTTTACAGTTTCGATATTATACACACACAACTGAAACCCAATTGTGGGTTAAGCTTGCCTGTGTACATTACTGTCCTATTTTTATTATTTGTAAAATTTATACACAATAAAGAATATCGATGTCCCCGGGGAATAAACCGGTAATCGCAAAAATCAAATTTTACAGGAAAAATGATTTAGTGTTTTTGGGGTATATCTCTTCAACAAAAGGTAATCCTGACAATATTGTTATATGACGGAAAAGCTAATTTTTACCCAAATAGTTTATAGTATTAAGTGTAACTATTAAATATACAAAGAATTAGTTATTCACCAAAATACATATTGCCGAAAACGGTTTCATATAACTTTTAGGGTATTGATATCTTACGATCCTGACTTATCAATATTATTCCAGTAATGTTTACTTACCGAATTATTCTTGTAACTTTCTTAAAAATCATAGGCTTAATATTGCTTTACTGGATTATTAAATGTGTTTTTTCATTACAGAGTTAGATTGTAATGTTCAGTTACCGACTTATTGTGGTAAAATTTTAAATAACCTTAAAAGGGTAAAATAGTGTAACCCGTATTTTGTAGAAAATTTTTGGTAGTCATATTATCGTAATCATTGAAAACGATTATGTAAAATAAATTTGTTATTGGTATCTTTGAGGAAGTAATTAAAGAAAACTCACAAAATTTATTAAAATTATAACGTTTATTGGGAACAAAGTTCCCATAGAGATCACAAATTACAATCAGTAAAAGTATAACAAAAGTGGCTACTTTTGCCAAGTAAAAACACTAATAACTAATCGGTATTATCAGTGGCATCATCAGTATTATCGCGGTCATCACTATTTTCTACCGAAATTAAGGATTCATAAAATGCGTGGTAAGACCGTGGAATCGCTCCACTATTGCACAAAGACAATAAATCTGTATGCAACGCCTTACTTATAGGAATCTTCTATCAGAGCATCTGTCTTAAGTTTTCGCCCACGTCGTTTGGTTTGAAATGAATTTGAAATATTTAATTCAGAATATGCCTCATCAAAATCATATTTAAAGAAAACCTTGTCCTGTTGGGATGATGATACATGAATTTCCATTACATCAGACCAGCGTATCGTATTCCCATCTATATCGCGACGCCAATTCAAAGGGTTTACTAATTTTTTTATGTCTAATATATCTGTTTGCTCCAATTCTTTCATAGTATATTTTTCTCCCGAGACTTTGGAGTTTAGAATTATATTATATATTTGATCAGGAGTGTAAATAGACTTATTTCTCATGTTCCTCTCAATACAGGCATGCATCGAGTCTCCCTCGTTCTGGCTATGTCCAGTCTCGAAAAATCTGTGCGTTATAGACAAATTTAAAGATTTTGCTGCATACGCATATAAGACAAAAATGTACCTGTTCTTATTTTGGCCATAACAACCATCCAAATAAAAATAGATCTTATTAACACTGTTCACTCTTCAAGAATTGCAACAAACAACTCCCAATTTCTATGCAGCCTCGTTTTGCGATTTGGTAATGCCACACGTAGCAATACCCTTTTTTACGTATAGCGTCAAAAATAGTAAAATTGTACACAGGGTACTTGCGTTTGTAATGAAAAATGCCTACAGTGGATTGTGGAATACTTAACACTTTTTGCAGGTCGAAGATAGCAATTGTGCTATCGTTTTTGTCAATGGTAATTTTTTCTTCATGTTTAATTTGCCGAATTCTCTCTTTTCTACTTAAATGACGTCTATAGCTTTCTTCTAAAGACTCTTTCTCTGATGGACTGGCTTGATCATACAAAACATGTAGAGCATTGATCTTTTTTAGGCTTAAAAAATGAGTAGTTAAATTTTGTGTTAAAAATGGTTTCATATTGACGTTTTGTCGCCATCGTAACTTCAACAAAATTTTGCTGTGGAAACCACTCAGTGTACAAACGATACATTTTTGATATGTTGAGGTCTTGTGACAAATATTGTCGAGTTGAGCTTTTTCTTGTATAATGAGACTCTACTTTAGGAAATAATGAAATATGCTTCTCAATACTCGATTCCGTGCTGGAGCTCATTTTTCGAGGTCTATTGGTGTGCTTACCTCTTAAGTCTGCAATCCCTTCGTCTAATTTAAATTTTCTATTGCTGTATAAACAATTTGTTCATAAAACTTTTAAAGTGTTTAGGAAAAAATTCTTACAAACAAGAATTTCTACATTATTTAAAGAAAAAAAATATTTGATAGTCTGTGTGCGATTATTTTTCCGTTCTAGAGTCATTCGTTTGATATTTTCGGTTTTAGTATGTTTAATAATATACATCCATTGGCGCTCTCGATCAGAAAGCTTATAAAATTTATCAAATAAGTCGTGCCTCTCTGAAGAAGTAAATTTGCTGCTACAGTTCATTTTACATGAACACACAGGACCCATGACCTTTTGTGGATACTTATTACGATAATAAACCTGTAATCGCGTTAACCGGATTAAAAAAAAAAAAAAAAATACAGTAATATTACATTACCGAAATGTAGCCACGGAATTTAATTTGTAATAATGTATTTCGTGATTGTTCTAGTAAATGAGAAATGGAAAATTTCCAAAGAACAAAAGTGTTTTAAGGAAAACCGTTGGAAATTACCGCAGAAAAAAAATGAAAAAAATTGCATAAGTGTATCCCGACCCATAGATACCGTAAATGGTATAACAGTAAAAAGTCAGTAATAGTATAATACAGGTTTATTCCTTGGGGGCGTCGATATAAGACCCGCCCCAGCTTCGCATGGGTGTTACAAAGCTTTGAGCTTTCGGTTTTTCTCAGAAGAAACTAAATTTAGTAGATCTGTAAAAAATTAACAAACATATACGCGTTAAATTACAAAATTAGAAACTAAAGTCATGCGAAAATCACTTTTGAAAATAACATTATTCAAATGTTGTTCTTCACGGTTCTGGCACACTTCAAAGCGATCTCTAACATTTATGAAAATATCGTGAGGGCGATCGGCGGCGGCTATTTCTCGCGCCGGGCCTTGGTACAGGCCATGGTCCAGAGCGAGGAGGAGTGGCAGGCGGTCGCCTCTTTCTGCGAAGCAGTAATGCTAGCAAAGGAGGCAGCCGATAGCGTGAGGCAACGGTGCTCACGCCCGCCGGGATTCCGATCCCGATTTCCGGCCACCGTAGGCGCGAGCTTGCGGACGGCGAGCAATGGGTAGCTCGCCGTCCGACCGTCCGGTAACCGTCCGGACCGAGCCCAAATCGTCAACGGCGCGTACTGTTCCACGCGCGCCTCAAGATGTCAGCAACTGTAGGCCCAGCAGGGTCAAAGCCTACTGGGGCCAAGGGTCTGTTTCTGAAAGGAAGACTCGGCCCTGATACGAAAGGCAACGAAAAAACAGGAGTGGGTTTTTAGTCGGTAAAAGTCTGACACTCTCTCCCGCTGCGCCCAAGAGCGGGGGATGTCATAAGATCATTTTCCAACCGAAAAAGATAAAAACTTTCATGAAAATGCGCCTCAGAAGATGAGCAAGAATATTGCTGAAAGCACACTTGAGAGATCGCAGGTGGGTTTTAGTCAATATAAGTCTGCCTCTACTTTTTACTACATCCAGAGCAGAAAAATTTCTTTGAAAATTTCCTAGCCCAAAAAAAAGGAGAATGAATTTTGAGAGTCGAGACTCTTAAAATTCGTTGCCTAATTAAGATCAAAACTGAAATGGTTGCATTCATGGACTTGGTATGTTCACACTTCCTAAGGGCAAAATCATAAGCTATGCTGATGACACAGTCCTCCTTTTTAGTGCTTATTCCTGGTGCGATGTATATTTGCACGCTCAGTCGGGCTTCAATACCATTACAAAATGTCTATGTAATACTCAGGCCTCCTCTCTGGGAGAGGGAATGGGCCGTAATCCACCACGCGGGCCCAGTGCGGGTTGGTGGATGCCACATGTCTTCGAATTTTTGGATCTAGGACATGCCGGTTTCCTCACGATGTTTTCCTTCACCGTTTTGAGAGCAGTGGTGATGAAATAAATTACACAAAGTAATGCGCCTGACTGGGTTTTAACCCGCGACCTACAACTCGTAAGTCGGGGCTGTTACCACTCGGCCACCACTGCTCTTCTGTAATATTGTATTAAAGCTTAATGCGAGTAAAACTTGAAGTGGTATAAAAAATTAGTTTTTATAAAAGATAATATTAATGTATAAAAATAGAAGTGAAATTATAAAGACCTAAGCTAACCCCGGCTCTTTTTAGAACAAAGACAAAAAAAGTAAAAAAGGTCAAGCGCAAAATAAAATGCTGTTAATGAAATGCAGAGCAGACGAGATTGCTGATTCGTTTACAGACCTCCATTGCATGCAAATGTACTGCTAAATGCTTGTAGCTGTATAGTGTGCTGCATGGAAAGAAAAAAAAACGAAAGCTTCACAGTTAAAATTAATGTTATTATTATTAAATTACAATAGCATAATCAGCCTTATAATGTTTCCACGATTGGGACTCAGGACTCCTCTCTAGGAGAGGGAATGGGCCGTCATCCACCACGCGGTCCCAGTGCGGATTGGTGGGTGTGACATGTTTTCGAATTTTTGGTTCTAGGACATACCGGTTTCCTCACGATGTTTTCCTTCACCGTTTCGTGAGCAGTGGTGAAGAAAGTAAATTACACAAAGTAATACGCCTGATTGGCTTTGAACCCGCGACCTACAACTCATAAGGGGGCCGTTACCATTCGACCAGCACTGCTCAGTAAATAATCACTGTTTACGTTTATTTGAATCTACTGTCTGGTTAGAAGCATTTGCGTTACAAGTTAAGTTTTATGGGTTACATAACCTGAAGTGAGTCTGTCACATTTTGATACTAAAATACGTCACAGCTGTCAACCCACTGGGCCATCGTCCCAACGTGACACTGGCAGAATAGTCGCAACCGGCTCAATTGCCAAAAAAAAAAATAGCTGTGAAATCGGATAAAATAAAGTGAGCAAAACAGTTTATTCAGAATCTAGTTCTTCAATTCCGGTCATCTACTCTACATCACTCTATAATGTGTCGGAGTAGAGGTGAATGGAAGAAAAATGCAAATTATTACCAACAATAAAAATAAAAAATAAAACCATTTTTTTTTAAATAATTATGACTTATATAATATATTTAGCCAATTTAGATTAAGAAATAACGTTTTTACTTCACTTAGATTTAACTAAGACTCGATTAAATGAAATTTAAAAAAAAACCTTTTTTTGCAAGCCGTACTTTTCAAGCAACATTTGACAAATAGAGGTCATTGACGTTTCTTATTTTTATTTGAATCGCATAATATTAGCATGAAATTGCAATAAAAGTGAAAGATGAAGCAGAGATAAAAAGCAAGAGACTAAATATGGTTTGAATATAAATAATAAATGGAGGGAAGGTTTTACAAAAATATAGGATGGATTATGTGAGGAATGATGATGGAAGAAAATAATATGCATACATTTTTCACAAATAACATTGTATATTTAACGGGTAAAACAGACTCAGCTAATGCACGGAGTGTGACGCTATCGAGGATGTTTACCATTTTTGCTCGAATGGGTGCGAGGCTCAGCGGCGACTGGCACTTGAACACCCAATACAATATAAGAATATTGATTAGCTTCCTGTCCTCCCCTTTTTCCGAAAAGCCCAAGAAGCTATGTGCATTATACATGTCCCATTTACAGAGCAAAGACATTGCCTAACAATGGATGCTCCTATTCCATAGCTTAAATAAAATTTAGAGTGTTAAGAATATATACCTAGCCATAAAAGAAGTTAAGTTTTAATTACAATTAAGGGACGACATCGTCATCTTGACCGAGTTAAATGAAGATTAAAATATTTTTTCATTTTTTTAATCATATAAACTAGTGCTTGACTGCGATCCCACTTCAGTAACAGTATTTTGCATGCCTTAGTTAAGGTAGATAGTATAGATCATAAAATTTGACAAAGACCTGTAACCTGTACCTTCTGTGCAAATAAAGTTCTATTCTATTCTATTCTATTCTAAGACACCGGTACGTCATCGCCGGCGCGTCATCGACAATGCGTGTGTCCGATGCGTCACGTCATTCCATATGTAGTGCTTAGTGTTAGTGTATATGTGTGTTGAAATCTTGGAAATATATATATAAATAAATATTTATGTGTAAATATATATATAAATAGATAGATGTAGGTGAATTGTATATTTATTATTTACGTGTAGTGTGTAAACTGTGTAAATATATATGAGTCGCCCACAGTATAAATAACGAGGCAAAACGCTTAGTTTCGACCGTAGAGGTGTTAACAAGGCTCTTATATCCTTGCTGTTGGTAGCTTCAATGAATACTTGGAAATCTAAATAATTTACATTTTCTGAGTAAAGTCTCTTATAGTCTGGTTTAATATACGGAGAATAGTCACGCTCACCACCGCCGCCATCCATGTCCCTGTCTGTCCCGTCCGCCTCCGTACATAAAATATAGTCTATGTCATTCAGGAATAAAGTAGCATTCTATTGGTGAAAAAAATTTAGCAATCGGTCCAGTACTTTCAGAGATTACCTCCTACAAACAAATAAACAATTTTTTCCTGTTTATAATATTAGTGCAGTTTGTTGTTCAATTAAAACAAAATATACAACACTTAAAAACAAACTCATTCATGTTCATACATGACCTTTCTTGGCTCCTCAATCCTCAGCTAGGAAACACCGGCCTCATCTAGTCTAAAAATGAAGAAAAAAAAAATTGACGTGTAAAAAGTGTTTTATTTAAACCTATTTACAAAATAAATATCATTTATCACTTATACTACTTACGGATAAATGGCATGTACTATAGTTGAATTATATTTCCACAATTTTTTTCTGTAAGTTTAAAAATAACTAATTTTCTTCATAAAAGTATATCTGTTGGCTTGCAATAAATTGCAACAGGTACTTGACCTTTGTACCTGTATCCGAGCAAACACAACGCTTTCACGGTATTTAAAATGAGAAAAATACGAGCTGAATACGGACTTCGAACAATCAAAGCTTTAACAGAATCCCAGAGGCATTTAATACCTTTACTGGTGGCCCATGTGTGGTCACTACGTACGTCAGTGTGGGAATACTGTTCAAGCACCGAGTAATGCCTGGGAAGACTCATCGTTCACCTTAAATGTTTAAGTAATCACGTTTAAGCACTTACAAAGTCAATTTTTTTTAAGGGCATGCAACTCGATATATATTTTCACTGTATTTCATACAACTGCTCTTTCACGATTATGACGTTATTACACGTTATTTATTAGATATTTCGGAAACACAATATCCTGTCGATATTATTTAGGCTTCTATGGAAATCAATTTATAAATTTGTGTTAAACTAATCCAGTAAAGACCTCTGAAAATCTACTATTTTGCATGAACTTTGACACCTCATAATTTAATCAAAAATTAAAAAAAGTCAAAAAAGTATAACAATAATTGTATGACAACAATTTTTTTCAAAAACTTTTAAGGGTTTAAATAAACACATATTTCGTGGAACAAGTTTTGTAGATATTCGAGTAAATCACAGAATTACCGAATGCTAACAGAGTTTTCAGGCGTTATCTCTCTTTTTTCGCGTTGCCTTTTCGTCGAATATCGCGTTGGATTTCTTTAGATGAACTAACAAGCTTTTAAACCATGCGCATTGTTGACGATAGGCGAGTGAAAAAGGACCCTCTTAAAGACATGGTCCTACACTAGGAATTGTTTCTGTATTTGGGTGCATATACAAACATGTAAACTCACATATACAAGACATCTTGACCCAGAACAATTTCTGAAGGCCATATAAATATTTGTTTCTTTCGAGATGTGACACGTAGCGCAGCAGCCAATCACTCGACCACTGAGCCAACAGTGGCGTCAGTACGTACGATAACAACAACAAAAAGTATCAGCAACAAAAAGGACATCTGAGAAAATCATCATCGTCATTTTCATTTCAGCCGAAAGACGTCCACTACTGGACATATACCTCCCCCAAGTGTCGCCACAAAAACTGCTCCTATGCATCCTGCATCCATCGGATTCCCGCGACCTTTACCAGGGGGGTTACCATGACGTTTAAAGTAAGATTGTTTTATTCCTATTCCATTGTGGGTAAGAGATGGCGCTAGACAACCTGTATAGCTCTGTCTCTTACCCACACAGAAATATGAATGAAACAATCTTACTTTTGAACGTCATGGTACAGGGGCAGGTCGTTAGTCTACCTTATAGGAGGCCTTCCAACGCTGCGTCTTCCGGTACGTGGTCACCACTTCAGAATCTTTCGACCCCATCGATCACCATCATCATCATCATTGACATCTGTTCTACGAGCAATGGGCACGAGTAGCATAATAAGCTGTATAAAGGTTCAGGTATACACTATAAGCTGTATAAAGGCTGTATAAGTCCAAAAAGAGTACCCATATTAGAATAGAATAAAATTGAATAAAACTTTATTGTACACCAAAATAGTAACAAAAACTTATAAATTAACTTAATCTATGGGTACAATGGCGGTCTTATCGCTAACAGCAATATCTACTAGACAACCTTCGGATGGACTGTAAGAACTTAACATAAAAAAGGGGGTAGACTGGGTGTAGGTACTGCAAATTAATTTAATTAAAAATATATTAAACATCTACAAACATAGTTATATTGTAAAGCTTTAACTGTTAGTGTAGATTAGTAGCTATCTTCCGGTACGTGGTCACCACTACAGAACATTTCGACCCCTTCGACTGTCTGTTTTATGAAAATACGCTACTCTAATGGCCAACGCAGGTCGTATTGTATGCGATGCGGCTTGCCTCGTTTTGTCCAATACTTTGTTATGACAGCCCACGTTTAGTTCTGCTGTAAAAAAATCTATATACAGACCAGTTTTTTATTGCTTTGAATCTACCGTAACTTACCTAGTATTTTTCAGCGACTTTTTTGCATATTGTAAAGATACGTTAGGACCGGAGATAATGAAAAGCAGATGTGCGTTAAACTTTGCTACTGAGGCCATGGGTGATGCGAAAAAAAACCCCGGGGCAATGCAAAAGAGAACCCCGGGGCTCTGGAACGAAGGCAAAGAAGGAATAGGAGTGGGTTTTAGTCAGTAAAAGTCTGACACGAAAGGGCGGGAGTTGTCATTAGATGATTCCCCACCTAAAAAAATTTGTGTGTTAAAAATAGGATTAGTGCCTAATAAATTATTATTTTATTAAAATTTGAAAGCGCTAAGGTAATCTACGTGGCTGCGATATATCGCACCGGGCCCTGGTTCAGGCCATGGTCCGGAGCGAGGGGAGTGGGCAGTGGTCACCTCCTTCTGCAAAGCAGGGCAGGTAATACTGATTTCCAGTCACACCGTAGGCGTGGGCTTACGGACAATGAGCAACGGGTAGATCGCCGTCCGGCAGTCCGGTAACCGTCTGGATTGAGCCTGAGTCGTCGACGGCGTGCGCCTCAAAGAGATATCAGCAAAACCGTAGGGCCGAAGCCTAATGGGACCATGGGTTGACTTCCGAAACTGAAGCCCGTGGTCCTGGAACGCAAGAATAAAGAACCAGGCAATGCTCAGGAAAGACCCATGCTCAGCAATGGACGTGACAAGTGATCCAAGCACATTTTTTTTTTCACTTTTTTGGTTAACCTCTAACCAAGCGGTAAACTCACGCGCGCCTCAAGATGACAGCAACCGTAGGGGCCCAACAGGGTCGAAGCCTACTGGGGCCATGGGTGATGCGAAAGTGACCCCCGGGGCCCTGGAAAAAAAAATGGCAAAGAAGGAACAGGAGTGGGTTTTTAGTCAGTAAAAGTCTGACACTATCTCCCGCTCCGCCCAAGAGCGGGGGTTGTCATTAGATGATCTTCCCACCCGAAAAAAAAAAAAAAGCGGTAAACTGGTATGTGTACTGTAAATGTTGTCTTTACCCGTAATTGGCATGTATATTAGAACTGTACTTATGATTTGTTTTTTGTGTGTATATGTGCTGTGGGTGAACTCTCCTTTGGTGGATCCCTAAGTTCAAATACCATGCTTTAAATACAAAATTTACTTGAACTTATAATTTTATGTCCATCTTAAGTTATGACAGGTCAAAATGATGAAGATGAACACTAATTGAATATTTAAGGGCCTAATATAAGTTCTAGGCTAACTACTTAAGTAAACTGTTACTAAATATATTTTAGACATATTAATTTCAACTTATCACTTGGGCTTTCCCTTGGTGCTTAAGATACCGAACAGACAGACTGACTGCAAAATTATCTTATTCAAGATACATGAAGGCTGAATTAAATTTTGGTTGACGTTCGGAATTCTTGAATCCCATGACACGTAAATCACCATCATCATCATCATCATTTCAGCCGAAAGACGTCCACTGTTGGACATAGGCCTCCCCCAAGCGTCGCCACAACGACCGACCCTGTGCTTCGACACGTAAATACCAAACTATATTCGATAAAACATAAAAAAATAGTGATTTTTTTATTTAGTTTAGGCTGCAGACTTAAAAAAACTAGGCGTTTATTTCGGTTTTTGCGAGGTTAAAAGGCATTTAGGCGTAAATACACGTTATTTTTGGCAATAGAACCAGCAATAACCTTGCTTAGGTTACAATAAAGAGCACGACATGACGGACAATTTAAGAAAATAGTCTTGTTACATAACTAGAAACAATTGGGGTAAAATGAAATGCTTACTACTTTTTTATTTTATTTTTATACTTTTGCAATTTGCAAGTTGTATTTTTTTCAGTAGGCTTCTACCCTGCTAGACTCCTACGGTTTACTGACATCTCCTTGAGACGCGCGTGGAACAGTAAGCGCCGTCGACCACTTGGGCTCGATCCGGACGGTTACCGGACAGTCGGACGGCGAGCTACCCATTGCTCGCCGTCCGCAAGCCCGCGCCTACGGCGGCCGCAAATCGGGATCGGAATCCCGGCGGTGGTTGGGACGTGAGAACCTTCGCCTGACGCGTGCGGCCGCCTCCTTTGCTAGCATTACTGCTTCGCAGAAGGAGGCGACCGCCTGCCACTCTTCCTCGCTCCGGACCATGGCCTGTATCCAGGCCCGACGCGTGAGATCGCCGCCGCCGATTACCTCCACAAGGACACGGCGTTGTTCTGCCTAGGTGGGGCACACCTCCACCGTGTGCTCCACCGTGTCCTCCGGGCGGTGCACACAATGGTAACACCCGTGCTTTTCTTCCGTACGAATCCGGTGCAGGAACTTCCCAAACTTACCATGTCCGGTGAGGACCTGCGTCATGCGGAAGGTAAGAACGCCGTGAGGTCTTTCCATTCACGCCTTAAAGAGGGGACTTATAGCCATAATTATGGCGTGCTCCCTTTAGTATCTTTAAATTATTATACCAAATATTTATCGGAAATGTTTAAAGGTATGTTTGTCGAGTGGCATTAAATTTCTTTTTAATGCTGCTCTATGCTTTTTCTTTTTGTGTAATACTAAAGACCCGTCTGTTTTTGCACATAAAAATATTCTTGTACTTTTTTTTAAGGATTTGTAACTTAATAACTTCTTCGTTGATAAAATGAACACTTCTTTCCTGAAAAAAATATATTTCTATTATTATACTAATTTTATAATAAATACTAGCATGAGATTATAAAGTTTATTTTATTTATTTGGAGTGACCAAATAAATAAAATAAACTAGTAAAATAGTTTTTAAACGTAGTCTAACAATGAAAGGTAGGTATAATTACTTTGTAATGAAGTTCTGTAAACTGCTATTGGGTACTTCTCCTAAACTCTCTATATTTTCACTGCAATTTGTAGATCCAAAATATTTATTTAGCAGAATGATTTGTACACATTACAATTCATCCAAAAAAACAATTCGACTTTGGCATCTTTCAAAGAATAATGGACACCTAGCTTGAAGTCTTTTGGCGAAATAAGTTTTCACTGGGCACCGTTATAACTTTAACTTTAACAGGTCAATCTGATGCAATCCACCCTTAGACTAGTTATACTTGACCAGAATGATTGTCAAACGTGTCTTTTTATTATTGTTAATAATAATAATAATAATAATAATAATCCTTTATTATCAGGCAACTAAGGCCCATAGAAAAAATACACAAATAATCTTACAAAATAATAAACTAATACATAATTATAAAAGAAACTATAACAATTATTACTATTGCACACTCGCAGTGTTCGTTAATGCTCCGACACGCTCGCAGGCGGCGGTAGCTGTAAACGAAGCGTCAAGGAATTTGTTGAATACTCCCGAAACCATGATCGACTTTTTTTTTACAATTATCACACAACGCCGTCTAGTCCCAAGCTAAGCAGAGCTTGTGTTATGAGTACTAGACAACTGATAAACATACTTTTAAATTTCTAAATTAATACACATTGTAGATAAATTACACCCAGACACAGAACAAATGATCGTGCTCATCACACCAACATTTGTCCTGGGTGGGAATCAAACCCACGACCTCCGGCATGACAGTCAGGGCCACTAACTACCATACGACAGGCAAGTCAAAACTTTGCCGACTAGTCGACATCTTTAGGTACATTCAAATAATTGGCTAGTTGGCCAAAGTCATAGTCGGCACATCTCTAATAAAAAATAAAACGGTTACAAAGTTTTGCTGTGTCAGTTAGGCGCTCAGTTATGCTGAATTTTTCTGTGGCAAAATACTGTACGTGACATTTGTCGAGAATTTGTGTGGGTTCTCCACAAAATCTAAAAAAACTGAATTACAGTCCCTGCCATTGTGTTACAGTGGTGTAATAATTTAATAAAGTAGCGCCATTTTTCAATGCGGCATTTTTTCTCTAACTTTTTTTTTCGTTTATTAACGTTTTAACTAGGTTTTTGACTTCGTTTGCATGTTACTTTAACCTTTGTATAATCCAGTTACGGATAGCGTTTTGAAAAAAATATTTCTGTACGTTGACTGCACATTATTTTCTATTTTTATCTTTTTCTTTGTGGTTATTGCTGTTATGTTGTGTCTGCGTCAAATAAATTAATTTATATTCTATACATCAAATCATAAACTCTTCAAGGGAGAGCCTCGCCATCACGCAGCTGTGTAAAAATAAACGTCTAACTTTCTACTTTATTACACAAAAATGTGGTATAAAAAAAATCGTGATCAAAGTGCGTAGTTTAGCTTTCAGATTTATTTTCGTAGCTTATTAGCAAGGCCTTATAAATATGCGAAGCCTAAAGGGACTAACATCCAATAAAATGTCTAGACTACACTTAATTGCCTAGACTTTCATGCAATACTGGGACAGTAGTTTTTATGTTAGCGTATCTAACAAGCTTGGTTGCGGAACAACGAATGTTTATGTTTTTTTTTGTGGTTTTCGGCCCGCATTGTTTGATGTGAGTTGTTTGTAAAGAAAAATCAACGAGTAGCCCACTTACAAAGAGGTTACCCACTGTCCAATCAATACAGCCCATGGCAGTTGTCAGATGGAATTGATTTGCAGTTTTCAAATCTACAAAGATAAAGTGAGAAGCACGTGCTAGTTAGTGGGTCACAGATCCAGTCTTTCCGAGAGGCTATGGTTGAACGTTTGAACTTCTCTTTGAAGGCAGTATCCGATTGGGGCAATGTCAATCGGGTCAAGGTAAGCTGCTTAAACCCAGGCGTGTCTTTTTTCCGCCAAACGGAGCCAATTCCTCCCGGCTCCATCATTCCGGGGTGTAACCGTGCCGATAACCGACGGCCTTGAGCTTCTTGGGGTAATGTTGTCGTCTACCCTCAATTTCGGTTCTTACATCGAGGCAAAAGCTCAACAGGCTGCCAAAAAATTGGGGATCTTAGCTAAGGTGAGATGGTACTTCACTGTGGAACAGCTGCTCAAAGTCTATCAAGCGCAAACTCGATCGTGTATGGAATACTGCTCTCATCTTTGGGATGGGTCTGCCAAATACCAGCTTGATGCCCTGGAGTCGATTGAGAAGCAAGCCAAGAAGATCATCGGTGATGATGCACTTGTCGAATCGAAACTCCAAAGCCTTGAGCATCGACGCCAAGTGGCTGGCCGGTCGGTTTTCTATCAATTACACTTCGGGGAGTGTGCGTTGGAATTGCACAATTTAATTCCACCAAGTCCGTTCCATCATCGGACCACTAGACGTACGGCGTTGCGCCATCGGTACATGGTGGACATCCCACCCATACGTACAAAGCGTTTTGAGAACACATTCATAATGCGTACAGCTAAGGAGTGGAATTCCCTGCCGGAGCCTGTGTTTGCTGATAGCTACAACCTAGGGGTCTTTAAGTCAAGGGAGAATAGGTTACTTCTAGGCAAACGTGCTCCACCGTCGGCCACATTATTGCTTACCATCAGGTGAGATAGTGGTCAAACGCGAGCCTATCAATAATAAAAAAAATGTCTGGGAAATCCAGATCTTCACTTAATTTTTTTTTTCATCCAGATGCAAAGTTAAATCTCACGAAAAAGACATTTAGATGTATACGGCGGTTGTAAAATCCTGCAAACTTCAATAGAAAAGAAAGGATTCTCCGACCAGACCGATATCATGTCTGGTCTGTGCAATTGCCCGGTAATTGAATTCGGTCTACTGTATATTTCCTAATCATGGATATCTCTGCTACCGCGATGCAGGATTTTGATTTTTAAGTTTCTAAGTGGCGAAATAGATGTCGCTACATACACACATCGAGCAGATTAATAAAAATAATCTAATAATAATATCTCACAATTATCACACAACGTCGTCTAGTCCCAAGCTAATCAGAGCTTGTGTTATGAGTAAAACTGATAAACATACTTATATCTACATTTCTATAAATTACACCCAGACACAGAACAACATTTGTCCTGGGTGGGAATCGAACACACGACCTTCGGAATAGCAGTCAGCCCTCCTAGCCAAGTTACAACCGTTTTCTGTCGATCGACGTCATCTCAATGCTCAGTCACGTGGTCAGAACAAAGGAATAGGAGGCGTGGCCGACTCGAGGCGTTCAACGAAAAGAGAATCGACAGAAAACGGTTGTGACTTGGCTAGGAGGGCTGACTACTCGAGGCGAACGTCGAAAAGAGAATCGAAACGAAACGGTTGTAACTTGGCTAGGGGAGCAGGACAACAAATTTTGTAAAATATTCGAGTAAATCACGTTATTACCGAAAGCTAACAGAATTTTCAGGCGTTATAGATCTCTCTTTTTTGCGTTGTCTTTTCGTCAAACATCGCAGTAGATTGCGTTAGATGAAGTAACAAGCTTTTAAATAATGCTCGATGTTGACGATAGGCGAGTGAAAAAGGACCCTCTTAATTACATAATTATATAAATACTAATTTAATTTACACATGTTTATAATGACCTATATAATGGTGTGTTGGTACTGCCATTACAAATAGTAGCGACTTGTCTGAGCTAGGTTAATAAAAACCTGTGTCTCAGGCCATCGTTAGCATAATACAACACATTTATCTTGTTCACTCACAAATCCGTTCAATAATAAAAAATATGAATTTATTTCTTTATCTAATTTAACCGGGGAGAAATCAAATTTACAAACATGTTCTATTACACGTGTTCTTAAAACACATGTTATATAATAACCTGTATTTAAAATATACGCTAGTCAAGTCCAACGGAGAGAAACGAGACTTATTTATTTAGTATAATTCTAATTTTCCTACTGTAATTAGGATTTTGTTTAATTATTTATAGCTTTGATATATATGTATACAATATCTAACATTATAATAGTACATCCTAAAAGTAGTATATTCAAAATTGGACACTGAATCGATACTACAGATAGCGGCACGAATCTTGAGCGATTGGCGAAAGAGCGGGGATCGCTTTGCGTATCGTACAATATCGGTGAGCCAATCACTGTACAAGGATTGCACTCTTCGCCCCCGTATAGAAATACACTAAAGAAACCCGATATTTCACTTCTGCGTGCTTCTGCGCAAGTAGTACTGTAGAAGTCAGCGTTCAAGATCCGAGCCGGTATCTATACTAAAAATCAAAATTGATAAATGTATAATTAATAATTAATAATTTTTATCCCAATATAATCAACACTTATTTTAGGATAAAAAAAAAATGTACCTATTCTAAAAATAGCTGAAATCTCATAACTCATATTTTATTCAAATAAGCAAATCTAGGCACTGATTTCGTAATAATATACTTTACAAAGTTGTTCTGTTTGAAAAAAATAACAATGGTAGGTTGTATAAATTTCGTAAGTATACAAGCATTTTTTTATAAAATAAATCAAGCAGGCATTATTATAAAAATAAAACATATTAGTCTTGATCGCTCACAAGTCCGATCAATAATACAAAATATGAATTTATTTCAGCATCTAATTCAATCGGGGATGGGTCAAGACATTCCAATGTCTGCCTAGCCTTTTAACAAACATTTGCGTTTACACGAGTTTTTAAACACACATATTTTATAACCTGTATTTGGTGTGTGCAACGAAGAGAAACGAGCTTCAAAAAGCTCAAATTTTGTTGACCATGTTGATTTATTTATTTAGTTTAGTTCTATTTTCCCACTAGTATTAGAATTTTATTTAATTATTTAGTATCCACTATTACTATCTCTCGCTCCGCCCAAGAGCGGGATTTGTCATTAGATGATTTTCCCACCTTAAAAAAAAAAAAAACCTGAAAGTATCAGTCCAGAATCGGCTACTCAATCGATTTTAACTATTTTTAGAAAAGGGTAGGTATTCGTTTACGAGTAGTTCAAAATGATGAATCATACAATCTGCCTGCGAGGACGCAAATGGCACATGACACTCCACTCCACTTTAGGCACCTATTGATATTTTTGCAGGTGCCATAAGTGGAATAATTTATTATTTAAAATTGTATTCCATTTATAGCACCTACGGTAGGTACTAGTGTTGGGACGTTATTTTTTTTTTATGATGTGAAAATTCCCTATTAGAGAATAAGAACTTATTTCTATTCTAAAAGTAGTTGAAATTTTGATATATTTTTATTCAAATAAGCAAATTTATATACTGTTCTCATAATAAAATTTTATTATAAAACATTTTATTACGAAAACAGCACTTGTTGTTTCCTGTAAAAAAAATAACGATAATAAGTTGTATCAAATTTCCTAAGCTTTTTCACAAGCACTTTTTTTTTAATAAACCAGGCAAGACCGTTCAATAATAAAAAAATAATTATGAATTTATTTTTGCATCTAATTCAATCGGCGAGGAGTAAAGGCATTCTAATGTCTGCCTAGCCTTCTAATAGACATGTGTGGTTGCACGTGTTCTTAAAACACAAGTTTTATAACCTGTATTAAAATAATACACTAATCAAATGCAACGGAGAGAAACGAGGCACAAAAACCTGTAGTTTTGTTTACTATGTTTATTTATTTAATTAATTCAGTTCTATTTTTCCTATTGGTATTGAGATTTATGTATGCTCGACGTCCGGTAAGCTTGGCTGGAAATTGGGGTCGGAATCTCGGCGGCTCGGGCGTGAGAACGTTCGTTCCCTCGCGCGTGCGGCCTCTTTCGCTAACATTACTTTGCTTTGCAGAAGGAGGCGATCGCCTGCCATTCCTCGTCGCTCCAGACCATAGCTACCGAACAAAGGCCCGGCGCGAGAGGTCGCCGCCGTCGATTGCATCCACGAGGACAAGGCGGTGTCCGCCCAAGCGAAGCACACCTTCATAGCATACTCCACCGTGTCCTGTCCACGCAATAGTAACACCCGGGTGTTTCTTTCGCCTGAATTTAATGCAGAAACCTCCTAAACTTACCATGTCCGGTGAGGACCTACGGAAGGTGAGGACGCCGTGTTGCCGCTCCAGCCACTCCTCAAAAAGGGGAGTTACCGTCGTATATTTATAAGGGTGTGCTTTTTCCAGTTGTTACTTACTATTTATACTAAACCTGACTACGTATCTACGTACTACAAGTATGGTTGTACAAAAGTTGTACAAAGTTCTATAACAATAACTTATACCATGAATGGATATGATCAAAGCACAAGAGATAAATATACAAGACGAATAGTACATTTATCCGTTTTAATTTCTCTTTAACAGCTGAAATATTTTTTTCTGAGGTGGTAAGTCATCAAATGACTTCCTCGCTCTAGGGTGGGGCGAGACGTATCAGACTTTTACTGACTAAAGTCTGCCTGTGTCCTTCAATAGCCCTTTGCGTTCGAGGGTCACGGTAACACTGTCAAAAGTTCCCACCGGAATCATGATGTTCTTAAGACGTCATACAGTTAGCCCCTGAACAGAAAGTTCCGTTCTTAAAAACATTACTTGCACAATCAAAACATTTCGTTTACCAAAATCGTAAAGTGCAATGATACGTTATACGTTTTTTCATGTGTTCGTTTTTTGCACATTACGAGGCACATTCTTGATTTTTTCGAACTGGTTCTGTGCTCTCGATAGCTGTTCTATGACGTCAATGGAAACGATATCGTAATATGCGATCGGGACCGTGGAAAAAACGACTTCAAAAAAGAAGAAGGTTCCAAATTCAATTGTTTTTTTTTTTGCAACTTGTTCAATGATATCTTTGCCAAATAAACGATTTTGATCATTTATTTTTGTTTGGAAGAGTAATTTATCCAGATCCCATTTCAATTTTATGAAAACTTTCGGAGATGAACTGTGGTATTCTTCAACGAATTTTTTTTTTAATTTTTGACTACCATCCCACCGGATGGTACGCAGTGATGAAGTCATTGATGGTGAAGCGCACTAGTTTATTCAAAACCTATTCAATCTAGCCTTGAAGACACCTAAATTATAATCGAACAGGAAGAGCATACATCCGTCGGGATTGCTGCAATCGTACTCTGTTTATTGTTAACTCCATTACATACCATAACTTCACTTCTTCACGCTACAATTTTACAGATTTGTGAGCCCAAGATGTGTAAAGGTCACCCTAGTGTAGCCTTATTTCAGTTTTTTTTTTTTTAAATTTTACACATTGGGTTAAGTAATAACTACGTGATAGTCCTACAAATAATGGGATTAAAAAAAGAAAAGTAAAAATAAGGAAAAAAAAAGGTGTTTTGCTTGCATTGTATATCATGCACTTCAATTTGTTCCTTAAAAAAAATCAACAAACTTTAATAGAAAAGGTATAGTGATTGAGATATTGTTGCCATTCCCAATTATTAATAAAATTGCTTAGTTTCATTGTGGGTAAAATATAAAAAATGCAACCGACTAAAAACAAAACAACTTTGATCGAAAATCGGTGTCAAAAACGAAGAAAAATACCAGCGACAGCAACGGTACATTATTTTATAAAGGTACAAGTGATACCTCGCATACTATATCATTAGGCCCGCGGCCCGCATTCTCCGAAGGCTACGGTAAAGGTGTATTTAAAAGCATAATTACGAACGTTTCACCAGTTTTGTTATACTTACCCTATCTAGGGTGGAGTGAGAAGGCGTGTCAGACTTTTACTGACTAAAAGGTTTTAGTCGGTACCTGTGACCTTTTTTGTTTATTTTTTCGGTGGGAAAATCATCTAATGACAAATCCCGCTCTTGTGCGGGACAGGAGATAGTGTCAGATTTTTACTGACTAAAAACCCACTCTTGTTCCTTCTTGCCTTTCGTACCAGGGCCGAGGGCAAAACCGTAGGGGCCCAGCAGGGTCGAAGACTACTGGGGCCAAGAGTCTGCTTCTGAAAGGAAGACTCGGCCCTGTTATGAAAGGAAACGAAGGAACAGGAGTGGGTTTTTAGTCAGTAAAAGTCTGACACACTCTCGCGCTTCGCCCAAGAGTGAGGGATGTTATTGGATGATTTTCCCACCGAAAAAAAAGCTGTATCAGTCGCATTGACGTCTATCCCATGAAAAAATTGGTGTTGACCGGACTTATCTCTAATAGGGCCATGGCAAACCTTCTGGAAAAGTAATTCATGGTCCTAGAGCACAATGTCTTTATTCTTCGTATTGTTTGTTAGTTTTTGCTTGTTCAAAATATTTTGTTATCATAATTTATTATTTTATCAAAACCTGCCTTTTACACAGGTGGAAAATTTTGTTTGTATGTCCATTGTTATAATTATTTAATATAAATAGTTTATTATAATTTAAATTTCTTATGTACATACATTATTATTTACTTAGTTACTTGTTTAGTTGAATAAAACAATTAACTAATAGAATAAAATTGATTTTCAAACGATTTTCACTCCATGCTCAGAGGGGTTCGAAGTGTAAATTATTCATAAATCTACTTTTTTCATTAAATTGATTACAGATTCAGTTTTTGTGGTGATAACTGAAAACTGATAGTTTTTTGGTTTTTACTTTTACAAGCATTTATTTAACTAACTTTATTAGTTAGTTTATGTTTATATGGCCAAATAATAAAACTGAATTTTAAAATAGTTAATTTTATAAAACTATACACCGTGTCTTTGACATCGATGCACAAACCAATACCATGAATCTAGTACATTATTCTGGACCGGTGGAGTGGTGAAATTTATCTTCGAATTTTTCATAAATTAAAAAAAAAACTGTACTTTTTTTAAATTTAAACTGTAATAAATCGTTATTCTAACCAACCCCAAAGATATTAAAAAAAAATAAAAAAAATCATCGGTGTTGAGAAAATCGTTATTTTACTCAACCCCGACGACGTTTTTAATTTTAAAAGTAATTCATTCATTTTTTTCACTAAAAATGTTACATTAAGGATTTTAT
The DNA here is from genome assembly GCA_961205895.1 of Mythimna pallens. NCBI lineage: Eukaryota > Metazoa > Arthropoda > Insecta > Lepidoptera > Noctuidae > Mythimna > Mythimna pallens. The sequence continues at coordinate 20,505,861 of OY540828.1, read as the reverse complement.
ACAGTTTAAATTATAAACTAGTGCGCCTCACCATCAACGATTGCATCACTACTTAACATCAGGTGGGATCGCAGTCAAGTACTAGTTAATAACAATTAAAAAAAACGTACATATTTTTTTTTATTGTGAAATAACCGACGAAAAGTTCTACCACTGGGGGATCCAGAATCATGTACTAGATCCATGGTATTCGTTTCAAGTGTGTCGATGTGAAAGACACCCTGTATACATTTATTTTGAATGACAATGTACGTTTATTATTTGAAATACAATATCTTCTATGATGGTGGACCTATAATTTTTATACACCCTTATGAAATGGTTCTTAAATAAAAGAATTTACTGAAAAAAAACTTATTTTTAAACACATTTTTTTAGTTTTTTTTTTTAGTCGTACTGTAATATCTAATTAATAAATAATAAAAATTAATAATAAATAAATTAATTATAATTTAATTTGTGCATGTATTGTATAATTGTATGATATTTATGGTTTGTTAGTATATCTTTTCTTGCACCTTTTCGCCTTTTCTCTCTCTTTCATTGCCCCTACCACTATTTATCTCTGCATCACCCTAAGGTTGACTGGTAGAAAATGCCTAAGGCATTAAGTCCGCCGCAGTACGTTTGTGCATAAAGTATTTAATAAATAAATAAATATCTGTTAACTTTTGAAATACCGAACCTTTAAGCAAGAAGTTAATCACTAGGTCTTTTATTTAACGAAATAGTGGAATTTGACTCTTGATTCTGCAAAAAAAAAGACACTGACGTCCACAATGACAAGACGTTTATTAAATAACAAGGTTTTCTCATTTACATAATATTAAATAATATTATTATCAGCTATAAATGATTTAAGATCGTAAAATAAGTATCTACTTACCTAAGTAACAAAAGTACGAAACTAAATTAGTCCTAGTCCTAAAAGTAAAGAATTAACATTAATTGAAAATATAAAAAGCAAGGGAATATTATGGATTCCAAGGAAAATCCTCGGATTTCATAATCGATAGCTTTTTATACACGACTGCACAATATTTAAATACACCAAATTTAATCCTCATAGGACTATATTTTTCAGTCTGATGGATTTAGTGAAGGACTAGCTTCATCAGTCGCATTGACGTCTACCCCATGAAAAAATCGGCGTTGACCAAACCTACAAAAAATTATATACGTAGTTTTTGTTTATACGCTTTTGTTTTTATGTACGACGTATAATTTACAAGTAAAGATCATCTAGATCGAGCCAAATAAAGCCAGTTTTACAGCCTGTTTTTTGTTATTCTATTTTCTAAGATCAAGATTTAAAAAGGTTACATCATGTATCCCAGGTCGCCTTTTTAAAACAGGTTTGCCCAAATTCAATTTGTAATATTGGTGCGTGAAATAATTTTTCTTTACAATGGAGATGTAACGTACACAAAATACAATGTTGCTCAAGATTTGCAATTGTAAAAAAGGAAAGACAAAATACGAAACACTATACTGCGCTCCAAAATCGAAATTTTAGATGTGAGCTAAAACTGGGCGGGTTATGGCAGCAGGTATAAATCTGCACGCAATAGTTGCCAAAGGAAGACAGCAGTCATTGAGGCCTACCCATAAAACCATGGTGAAATTTTTAGACTGTATAGCATGCCAACCCCATACGGTTCACAATTACTATAATGACTTTACAACAAGTTTGGTCTCCGTTAGAATTTCACTGTGTCTAGAAGTTCTTGATGAGCACGAAAAAGGCTGTAGTTGCGCAAGGTAGTGAATAAAAAAGTAAAACTATCAAATCCCTTAAAATAAATGAAATAAAAAAGTGAAACAGCATACAGCACCATAAGTTGATAAAAAAGAACAAAAAATAATCACAAGTAAATTGTTTTATTTTTCCATGATACTATAGCAAATTGCAGTATCACAAAAGTATATTCTAATACCAAGTTATTGAATTTTAGAGGTAGTCTCCCATCAACGGTGAAGATTCGACAAGCAGTCATCTTGTGGAAGGCTGCGCGGTTCAGACGCTGCACGTTCTTATAAAGTTTCTTAGCTTTCACTGCAATATAGAAGTAAACTAATTTACTATAGTAAGACTAAAAGTTACAGCACACATATCACCTCAGAAAGAGATCATCACCGTATCGCCTTTCGTCTCGCCGAAACAGGCGTCAATCTAACGTTAGCATGTAACCAAAGCGGATCAGCAGCTCCAATATGTCGATTCGGCTACAGCCAGCTGACGCCGCGCTTACGGCTCGCCGACCTCTGATTGACCTGGTCTTATGGATTACCAGAACAGTTTGAATCTGAACGTGAAGTAGCGGTTATGTCCCGATTCACAAAACGCAAAATGGCTATTATAACCTAGCACAGGGCAAAAAGAAAAAAAATAGAAATAAACGAAGAAAAAGATGTTAGGTACATAATAGCAGGCAGGCCGCGGGAGAGGTCAGAGGGGCAAGAGTGGACAAAGCAACGCAAGCGCGGCGGCAGAGAGGCGTAAGCGTGGGTGCGACGACCCGTAAGCGCGGAGACCGCTGATGGATCACGCACCACACCACGGTTCGTGAGCTTGTTCCAAGGCGAATTAAACACTTTACGATTCCAATTAGTATGCTTTTCAGTAGAGAGTTTCATACAAAGAAAACTAAACGGTTCGAGTTGACACGGTTACGATCTGTTTCCAAGTAGATGTTTGTTGACCTTAATAAGAAGAGTCTCATATTTTCTATTGAAACAAAAATTAATTAACAAAGCAGGAAAATTTTGTAACATGATAATTTAACTGAGTTTAATTATAGAACAAAATAAAAAACGGATTTCACATAAAACAAAATCACCACATTGTATAGAAAAATAACTGCGAAATTGTTTCTGTATTTGGTGGAACTCTTTGCCAAGCCGAGGTCGGCTCGTCTCGTCTTTCTTCGTCAGATTTAATTGTGCTAGATCGTCAAGACGTCTAAGACCTTCAGGTCGTTTATGATGGACGTCCATATTCCACAAATTAAACTCATAAATAAATGCTATAATGGACCCAATCTAACCAGTACTTTACAAACTCCTCAGCAGCCTGATGTAAACATTGTCCACGGTCAGTCAGTCGAAACCTCTTATGGAGTTGAGGATCCTAAATCAACGGAGGTATATGTGACTTTACGCCCTGTTTTGCATATCCCTATAAAATGCCAGGCACAAAACCTGTCCTCAACTCATTGGTTGAGGATTCCCGACGGGTTTTATGACTGGTCAGGGCAACCACCCGCTAGTTGTTTCGGACTGTTGTATGCGATTCTAAGATTATGTTTTTTTAGTTTTAGATTATGATGAATACTTATATAATCTAAATTCTCGGTCTTCAGGTAATTTGTTACGACGAATATCCTGGTTCCATAATTCACACCTCTAATAAAAGTTAAATGAAACTTACCAGTGCTTTGCAGACTCTGCAGTAGTTGGCTGCAAACAGTGTCTACTTCAGAGAGAGATAGGTAGAATTTCTCGCAATAGAGGTGGAATATAGTCACGAACGTCATGTTTTTTACAATCATAAGGGCGGAGACTATCTCAAATCTGTGGGTATCTTCCTAAAAAAAAGGTAATTGATGTAATAAAGCTAGTAAGAAATTAGCAAATATCTCCCTACCGAGCGAATTGAGTAAACATTAATAAAACGGGAAACGGATTGTCTGACGCAAAAACGAAATTAGTTGGACTAGGAACATGAAAATTTGCACAAGGCTTCCTTTTATGAATTTTCTTTGTATGCAAAATCTTGAAATTTTGCTAATTTATTGTTTTTACAATATTTCATTATTACAGTATTAGTAGATATAAATAATAAAATAGTTAAATAGATGTCAATGTCAATAAATAGATGTCAGCAAGATTGACGGGGCCCGTTAGCGCCGATGCTTGGCAAGGCTGCAGATAGTTCGAAAGAATTGCCGAGGCCTACGCAAAGGGCAACTCAAGTAGTATTATAGGTTTTAGTCAGAACAAGCTTGACACTGTCTCTCGCTCCACCCAGACAGGGAGAAGTCATTTGATGATTTTCCTTGTAAAAAAGTGAATGCTTTGGTTTTAATTTTTTTTTTCTAATTTATCGTCTTTAAAATTGTTTACATAGTGGGAAGTCATTCAAAGATGGAATGATAACAAAATCGGGGGATACCATTTGGCGTTGCAGCTACACATCTATCATCTTCATCTACAATTTAATTACACCACTAGATGGCTAAAGGATAAAAAAAAACAGTGCGCTAAATGAAGACTGGTACCATTTGTACTTTTGAGTATAATATTGACTGGTCTACACTGTTCTTATCTGTTAATACTGTAATATGAAAATATTGTAAACCACCACTTTTTTTAAAAGAGTAACCATGGAGTTTCTTGCCGGTTCTTCTCCATAGGAAACGACGAATTTGGAACCGTGCACTAGCTTCTGACGTTTTATAAGTGCCCATGTAGGCCTATGTGAAATAAAAACTTTTGACTTTGACTTTATAATGAAATTCAGTGCAATATCATTGCCCGGCTGCAGCCAACAGCAGCATAAGTACACCCCCGCCCTGGCCCAGTACTGGGTAACTAATATTATGTTAGCTTTTCATAACAAATGTAAGAATAGTGTGAAAAATATTTTTAGTTTACTCACTTTCGTAAAATTCATCACTTCTGTATTCAAAACTTCTAAAGTAACTTGAACGTACAATAAACCGTGGAAAAATGTGTCAAGTGTTTGAAATAATATCTGAAAACAAAATAAAGAAATTTTACGTTTTAGAAAATACTTTGTACCCTTTTATAATATGGTCATAAAATTGTACAAACACAAATGAGATAACATTAATATTCGAGTATCAAAACACTTCCCAAAAGCTAATCTTACCCTAGACTGAAATATCTTCTTGAAAATATTAAACGCTTCCAATAAATTACTATATGCTTGGAAAAGCTTATTGAATTTATCATCACATTTTTCTTCTTCCAGCTCCAAGCAGATTTTACTGTAGTATTCGACCTCAGAAGTCCAGGTAACTACCCCATCTCTTATCAACCCGATTATACCAGCACCATAAGTTAAGAGCACGTCGAAATAAAGCATAACATAAAAAAATAAAGCCAATGGCAAATTACGAGTTAATGCAATACTGACAATATAGCCAACAGTATGCCGCAAAATTATGAGCCAGTTTCTCCTGATTGGCGTTTTGTATTGCTTGAAATTGATTAATCTAAGAGCCTTTTGAATCTCCAAAATTAATCGGACGTGGTCCTCTCTTTGGAGAACGTTAAGTAAATAAAATAAAGCAAGAGGAACCACTATCATTATGAAGTTGATCCTAAAAAAAAATACGAGACTTGAAGTGACTTGGGTAAAGTCCGATAAAAGGATAATAGTTGTGTGAAAACAAATAAACACAAAAACACCAATGAACGACGCGATATAATAAGACACACGGTGAGGTCTAACACAATTATACTCAATGGAAAAACTTGATAGAAACACCATATGCTGAAGGCACTGGAAAGGAAGAAGAACTTTTTGAAGTTTTCTGTCCAAGAAATTAATAGTAATGGGGTTAATTTTAAACTGTGTTTTCATTTTTAATTCCCGGAAACAACCACTTTATAGTATAGAAGATACTGAAATGAATGTAATTTATGTAGTAATCATTACTGTTGATTGTGTACAATAAATGTTGGTTTTCATTTTAATCAACTGAAAGGCTGTTTATCTTTTCCTTTGTACTCCAAATTAAATATGAATAATAAAAAATAACAAATCGCCGTATACGACGTACGTTGCCGTCATGGTGGGGCTTGCGCACTCCAATATACCCTAGGTCTATAGTAGATACTGAAATAAATGAAATTTATGTATATTAGTAATCATTACTGTTGGTTTTGTACAATAATTGTTGGTTTTCATTTCAATTAACTGAAAGGCTGTTATCTATTTCTTTGTAATAACTTCAAATTAAATATGAACAATAAAAAAAAAAAAAATAACCCAATCGCCGTATACGACGTACCTACGTTGCCGTTGTGGTGGGGCTAACGCACTTCAATATACCCTAGGTCTATACCAGTAGAATTTGCTTTGCCGTAACATGTCTAGGGTGAGCTTTAGTGACCCCATTCGATGTCTTGGAAAAATTCTCGTTCCGTATCCACTCAGCTGCCCCTTGCCAAAATTGGAAAATTTACGAAATTTCTTAACTGTACAATGCCAAATTTGAAACACTTGGTGACAGCTCACTCTGGTTTTTGTTTTATTTTTTTATTTTTCTAACGAAGCGACAACCTTCGTTCTTGTATTGACTGAAAGCCATTGAGATTTCTAATATTTTAGATAGATGGCGTTGTTTCTGTTAGGCTTATTTGAAACTTTTTCCGCAGTTGAAGTAAATTGAGTGCAAGTCGAGTTTTTTTTGTGGTTGTGATTAAAGTCAAAGTGGGAACTTTACTTGTTTGTAAGTAATATTATGTACTATTTATTCTGTTCCTGATTTTATGGTTTTTCGAATGATCTAAATTCCGCGTCGATGGGAAATTGAATGATGAAATCAAAATTATGTGGGTGCGTCTCATATCATATAATTATTAGGTATACTTTCATTTCAATAACATTCACAAGATATAATAAACGTGAGATATACCAACTGTCGATATAATTTGTTTACTTATATACTCTAAAACTTATTTCTTTTAACGTTATTGGATATAAAGTTTATTTCATCGAAAATTATTAGGTCTATCGTTTAAAATATATATTGGTCGCAGCTGTATCGTTTAACACACTGTTAGTATTACAAGTTGGCGCGGCGTATCGAAACTACTATCTATTATCGATTAGGTCAGGTTAGAATAACGACTATTAGAACGCGATGGCGAGCGAACGATGTGATCATGTGGGTTAGGTTAGGTTAGAACAGTGGCCAGATCCTCTTCTATTGTTAGTGAATCATTTCGGTTAGGTTAAGTTAAAAATGCACCTGGATTAGATTAGATTAGAATAGTGACCATTAAAACGCGATAGCAAACGAACGAAGGGATCATGTGGGTTATGTTAGGTTAGAACAGTGAACATTAAAGCGTGAATGCGAGCGAGCGAAGCGAGCGTGCCGCGGCAGCGGCCGCCGAGCGCCAGATCAACTTCTGATGTTAGTGAATCATTTAGGTTACGTTAAGTTGAAAATCGCGCCTGGATTAGATCAGGTTAGAATAGTGACCATTAGAACGCGATGGTGTGGAAACGAGCGATCATGTTGGTTAGGCTAGGTTAGAACAGTGACCATTTAAGATCCCCTTCTAATGTTAGTGAAACATTTGGATTAGATTAAGTTATAAGTCATTATAATTTATTAAATGCTTTCGTTCTTTCATATTTGACTGAATAAGTTTTATGTTTTTTGGGAGGTATATCTAAAGATTTTATAATCAATGTATGTTATGCTTATAAAAATTAGTTATTTGAAAATTATATCAATCGTTTATTATATTAACTGATCGTTATATCAAATAAAGTTATAGATTCAGTTGTTATATCTTGTAAGTATTAGAGATTTTATAATTATACCATAATTATATTACTTACACATATTATGTTGTAGTGGTATCTGAAAAATCTTTAAATTTATAAAAACATGATAAAAACTCGCACCTTTAAACCAATACCGTCACTAAACGAAATTTTTCAAAAAGACTGTTTTTAATACAATCTGTAAAGTTAGCACTCAGCAAACAGATGGCGTTAAAAAAAGATTTTTTGAAAAAAATCGTTTAGTGACGGTATTGGTTTAAAGGTGCGAATTATTAAATTGCTAGTTTGTACTTAAGTCATTGTGAATTAACCATAAAACGTGGTTATTTACGAACATTTTAGTACAAAAATTTCGTTAAATATAGTTTTTTTTTAGGTGGGAAATCATCTAATGACACCTCCCGCCATTTGGCGGGATGGGAGGGCGTGTCAGACTTTTACTGACTAAAATCCACTCCTGCCCCTTCTTTGCCTTCGTTTCAGGGCCCTGAGATTCTCTTTCGTAAAAGCCATAGCCTCAGTAGGCTTCGACTCTGCTGGGCCCCTATCTAATTTTGGTCTTGAAATATTTGTGATAGTCCAAGAAAGGTTTAAACGGTGAGAAAATATGGTAAAACTCACGAGCAAAAAAAAATCTAATACAACGCCATCTCTTATTAAACTGTAATTTTAAAATGAATTATGATGTTATGGTAATACCAGTAGATGGCGTTATTCTTTGACAGTTTAGCTAACACAACAGGCGATACGAAGCTCGCCGGGCCAGCTAGTGTAACATAAAGTACTTCTAAGAATATAAAAAGATAATATAAGTACACAGAAACCTTTCATTGTATTTCCGCGTTTACAATACAGACAGTATTGTACTAGTTAAAGGCTTCACCTATTTATTTTCATAAAGCTATTTAGATATAAATATCTTTACAGGTTAAACAGCCTTATATCTTACAGTATCTCAGTAGACAGTCATCATCTTCCTGCTCTTGTCACGTGTTATTTGGGGTCGGCGCAACACGTTTTTTTCTTCCATTCTGCCCTGTCACTCGTCATGCTATCACTAACTTCCTTTTCTTTCACATCAGTCTTCACACAATCTATTCTTTGGTCTCCCTCTCCCTCTCCATTCATCCACATGTAAACTGATAACTCTTTTAGTAACATGCGTTATATCCCTCCTCTTGACATGACCATACCAAGACAAACGATTCCCTTTCAACTTTTCAGTCTCGGGCGCCATTTTCAAAGTTTCCCTAATATACTCATTTCTCACTTTATCCATTGTTGTCACACCACACATCCATCTTAACATTCTCATCTCCACTACGTACAATCTTTTTTCATCCGTCTTTTTCACAGCCTAACATTGTGATCCATACAGTATCCACACAGCCCAACATACACACATACATATCAGTATTCACACAGCCTAACATTCTGATCCAGACAGGTTGACCAATAAAAAAGTTATAAAAATAAGATTACAAGTCAATTGTTTTATTTTTCCATGAAACAAAAGCAAATTGCAGTATCACAAAAATATATTCTAATACCAAATTATTGAATCTAAGAGGAAGTCTCCCGTCAATGATGAAGATCCGACAAGCAGTCATCTTGTGGAAGGCTGCGCGGTTCAGACGCTGCACGTTCTTATAAAGTTTCTTAGCTTCCACTGGAACATAGAAGAAAACTATTTTACCAGATAGGCATGCTGGTGGCTGGTGGTCAGAATACCTTTGACTGACTGTATGGCTCACTGCTCGAGAGCTTGAGGGAGTGAGGTTGATGTCAGCACGATTTTTTTTTTTGGTGGGAAAATTATCCAATAACATCCCCCACTCTTGGGCGGAGCGGGAGATAATGTCAGACTTTTACTGACTAAAAACCCACTCCTGTTCCTTCGTTGCCTTTCATACCAGGGCCAAGTCTTCCTTTCGGAAGCAGACCCTTGGCCCCAGTAGGCTTCGACCCTGCTGGGCCCCTACGGTTTGCTGACATCTCCTTAAGGGGCGTGTGGAACAATACGCGCTGTCGAGTACTTGGGCTCGTTCCGGACGGTTACCGGGCGATCGGACGCGAGCTACCCATTGCTCGCCATCCGCAAGCCCGCGATGTCGTCACGATGAAGTAGCTACTCGGAGGCTATGCTGACGTTCATAGTCGAGTGTCATATCATAAAGTTATACATCATAACAGGGTATAAAGTTCGATAAACATTCGCTGGAAAAAAGAGATTGCCGAAAGGAGCCCGACTAGATGGGTTGTGTTTGGTCCGGGCAGCTATCCGATACTTAGTTAGATCGTATAAGTATAAGATTTGGTTTTTTAGTTCCTATATGGCAGCTTAGACGCCGTTAATCTAAGTTTTCTACCTTCAATTCGTCGTTAACGACGGACATCCAGTTTCTGCAATTCAAAAATCCATTAGAAATATTAAATGAATCCAATCTTACTAGTACTTTGTAGACTCCTCAGCAGCCTGCTGCAAACAGCGTCTACTTCAAATAGAGACAAATAGAATTTCTCGCAATGGGAATTGAATATAGTCACGAAAGTAATATTTTTGATAGTCATAAGGACGGTGACTATTTCAAATTCGCGAATTTCATTCTGAAAACAAAGAAAATTTGTGAGTCATATATGAAAGCTTAAAAAATATCTCGCTATTACACGAAACGCGCAAATATTCAGCTACGTCAAGTCTTTTAATCTGCGATGTTTTGCATAAATGACGTCAGCAAAACTAATGACGCCTACTAGTGTAGGTACCCTACGTAGTAGAGTTACCGTCAGTGTCCTGTCACCCGCCACGCTATAATTAACTCCCTTCTCATTCATTTATCACTTCTTACACAATCTATCAATCTTTTTTTGGCCTCCCTCTCCATCCATCTCCAAGTAATCATATCTCTTTTAGCGACATGCGTTTCATCCCTCCTCTACACGATTGTCTTTTAACTTTTCAGTCTCGGGCGCCACTTTCAAAGTTCCTCTAATATACTCATTTCTCACTTCATCCATTCTCGTCACACCACATATCTATCTTAACATTCTCATCTCCGCTACATGCAATTTTTTTTCATCCGTCTTTTTTGCAGCCCAACATTCGGATCCATACAGGCCTTATCACGAAACTGTAGATTTCCCTTCAATTTGAGGAGCAACCCAGCCAGGTGCCCAGCGCTGGTCAACTAATAAGCAACTTTAGGTTAGATTTACATACGAGTTTGATTCAAAGATTCAAAGATTCAAAAGCATTTATTTCAAATAAACCATTTACAGGCACTTTTGAAATGTCAAGAAGTCAGTTAGCCAGAAAAAAAAAAAATGATGCTAATTGCACATTCCAAAGCGTAGATCTCTATGGAGAAGAATGTGCAAGAAACTCCATGGACACTCTTTTCAATCATGTTTTGTAATTACAAATATCACTGTTACATGTTTCTTGTCGTTATCATGTGAGAACAATGTAAATACAGTAAAAATAAAAACTAAATATAGATATTAAAATAGCAACTGGCAGCTAAGAGATGACCAGTCTCAACTGACAGCGCCCGTTCACGAACATGACGCTAATATTAGCACCACTCAGCTCAACCATTTTGAAGGGAACCGAATGATCCAACACATGCGCCACCATCAGTGAGACATTTAAGTGAGCATGACAAACTCTCAACTGCCGTGCTCATTTATGTCAAACAAGTCCAATAGTAACATAAAAAACCATAAAATAGCTCCATGGTACTCACATTTACAAACTTTGAAAATAAATGCTTCTACATTATACAATACTTATAATATTTTACAATTCCCAAAAAAAAAAAGCATTAAAAAATAATAATAATAATTTCCAAACTAATCAATTTGTATACCTCGGTGGTAGAGGAGCTGGACCAGCATTAGAGTATGCACGAGTACCTATAATATAACGTTTTTGAGTGGGCGGTGCCAAAAATATTTTTACTATACTCACCTTGTTATAATGTTTCACTTCTGCGGTCAAAACTTCTAAAGTAACTTGAAGATACAATAAACTATGGAAGAATGTATCAAATGTTTGAAATAATATCTGGAAATATTATAATAATAAAATTTAACGTTATTAAAAATACCTATTTCTTACAATAAATAAAGTATATTTTTACAACAATTTCTAATAATAAATTAACATAAATAAAAAAAACTGAAATATTAACTAAATATTGAAACTAATAAATACTTTGTACAGTAAATTTTGCTTATTCTATAATAATAATATTCCGCCACTTTCACACAGTGACATTTAGTCCCTAAGCAGAGCTTGTGCTATAAATATACTTATATATTTCTGAACACATCTACAAAATAAATATACCCAGACACCGAACAAAATGATCGTACCGATCCCACAAACATTTTTCTTGGGTGGGAATCTAATCCAGGACCTCCGACATAGCAGTCAGGGCCACTAACCACTAGATCAGTCAGTTCTGAGGCAGTTGGGTAATAAAACTGTGCTTACACAAGTAAAATAACGTTAATAAAATAAAAACACACTTCCCGAACCCCAACCTTACCCTGAACTTAAATATCTTCTTGAAAATATCAAACGCTTCCAATAAATTACTGTACGCTTGGAAAAGTTTATTGAATTTATCATCACATTTTTCTTCTTCCAGCTCCAAGCAGATTTTACTGTAGTGTTCGACCTCAGAGGTCCAGGTAATCACACCATCTCTTATCAACCCAATCATAGCAGTACCATAGGTTAAGAGCACGTCGAAATAAAGCAGAATATAAAAATAGAAAGCCATTATTAAGTCACGAGTTAATGCAACGGTGACAATATAACCAATACTATGCCGAAAAATCATAAGCCAGTTCCTTTTGATTGGCGTTTTGTATTGTTTAAAATTGATTAATTTAAAAGCCTTTTGAATCTCCAAAATTAATCGGACGTGGTCCTCTCTTTGGAGAACGTTAAGTACATAAAACAAAACAAGAGGAACTATTATCAGAATGATATCCATTCTAACATAAATTGAGAGATTTGATGCGGCTTTGCCATGGTCCGTTGAAAAGATACTAACTGCGTGAAAAAAAATGAATACAAGAATGCCAATGAACGACATGATATAATAAGACGCACGATGAGGTCTGACACAATTGTATTCAATGGAGAAACTTGATAGGAACATCATATGCTGAAAGCACCGAAAAGGAAAAAGGACTTTTTGGAGCCTTTTATCCAAGAAATTTATAGTAACGGGGTTAATTTTAAACTGTGTCTTCATTTTTGATTCCTGAAAACAACTTCTTCATTGTGTGGTAGATAGAGTACTGAAATAAATTTTCAATTAATTATTTCTACAATAACAGTTGGTTTTCGTTTTAATCAACTAAAAGGATGTTACCGTTGGCATTGTAACCACTCAAAATTATATTGACCGATCAATTCTGTTGACATCTGATAATACAGAAAAATATTTTTTACTCGGTAATTAGGTAAAATAAAGGACTACTATGGTTTATCGTATAAGGACGACAAAGATCCTACAGTCCAGTAAAATATGAAACTGTACTTTTTTGTATACCTTGGTAATGTCTCATATCTAAAAGTATTCCTAATGTATATTTTTATCATTTTTAATATCGATTACTGCCTACATATTAGTTCAAATGTTACCGGCAATCTGTATAATTCAGATATTCCATACAATACCTAGGTAATGTATAGAATACCTGGGGCGTCCTGGCAATGTGTAAAATAAATAGATTTTGGTCTATATTTATCAATGTTAACCGACCTATCTATACAATGACGGGCAAATGAAACTAGTAGCATAGCATAGCATAGTCGGCCTTATAATGTTCCCACTGTTGGGAATAAGGCCTCCTCTCTCTAGGAGAGGGTAATGAAACTAGTACTTAAAATCAATTTGTGCAAAAGACGAGAACAGGGAAGGAATTGACGTAATTTTAGGGCACCCCAACCTGGACGGGTTAGGTTAGAAGATTAGCCTTCTAGCGGGAGCGGAGCGGAGCTTCTGCATTAGCCTTTGTGTTTATTTGTTTTATAACCACCCAGAAATAAGAGGAATGAAATGATGCAGATAGTATAATAAATATAAATAAATAATAGGCTAATAAAAACGCTAAAAAAATAAAATTACAAGTCAATTGTTTTATTTTTCCATGACATAATAGCAATTTGCAGTATCACAAAAGTATATTCTAATACCAAGCTATTAAATCTCAGAGGTAGTCTCGCGTCAATGGTGAAGATCCGACAAGCAGTCATCTTGTGGAAGGCTGCGCGGTTCAGACGCTGCACGTTCTTATAAAGTTTCTTAGCTTCCACTGTAATATAGAAAAAAAAAACTATTTCACGATAATAAAGCTGGTAAGAGTCTCAAATTGATTATTCATAGCAATCGACACTAGTCTACATTCATATTAGAAAGAGGTAAAGTTTGTTTTTTGATTGTAAGTGGTAATCTCTGAAAGTACTGGTCCAATTGCAAAATTTTTTTCACCGATTTTAAGCTGCTTTATTCCTGAGTATGTGGGCGAAGACGTGGGCAAAAGCTAGTAATAAATTATTTCTAAGAAAGCAGTGAAAGTAGTTAGGAACATGACAACTGCGTTAAACTACAGTGAGGCTGATGTTGCGCAACGCTTGGTTTGCGCCAAGATCTCGGATGTGACTGTGTGTCATCATCATCATCATCATTTCAGCTGAAAGACCTCCACTGTTAGACATAGGCCTCCCCCAAATGTCGCCACAATGACCGGTCCTGTGTGTCTTGCATCCATCGGATTCCCGCAACTCTCACCAGGTCATCGGTCCACCTTGTGGGAGGCCTTCCAACGCTACGTCTTCCGGTATGTGGTCGCCATTCCAGAACTTTTCGTCCCCATCGACCATCTGTTCTGCCAGTCATGTGCCCTGCCCACTGCCACTTAAGTTTGGCGATTCTTCGGGCTATGTCTGTAACTTTGGTTCTCCTGCGGATATTTTCATTTCTGACGTGCTGACGGTGTGTATGGCAAGTTAAAAGTGCAGTGTGCTTAGCCCAGGACGCTGATGAAGTCGAAGATGTAGAAAAGGTATGGTCAGGTAGGTATGCTGGTAGTCAGAATACGTACTAGCTGGCTGTATGACTCACTGATCGGGAGCTTCAAATCTTACCAGTATTTTGTAGACTTATCAGCAGCCTGCTGCAAACAGCGTCTGCTTCTAAGAGAGACAAGTAGAGTTTCTCGCAATAGAGGTTGAATATAGTCACAGTAACTATATTTTTACCACTCAAAAAGATGGTGATTATTTCAAATGTACGGACATCATTCTGAAAATGAAAAAAAAAGATGATTCATGTACATGTGTTTTAGTTAGAAAAAAATATCTCGCTATCACACGAATTGAGCAAATATTAAATTAGGTAATGAAAGAAAAGAAAGAAAGAAAAAACGTTTATTCGTACCTCACACATACAGTAAAATTACTTAAGTATGAAAAAAATAACTTTAAAATCTGTGCAAGGCCAAAAAGGCGCCAACAACTTTTTTTTAGAACTTCTAACAACGACATGTAGAATAAACTGTGTCAGCAAAACTGACGGGGCTTGCTACGACCAAAACCTACTAAAGCTTTTTTTTAGGTGGAAAATCATCTCGCGCCCTTGGGCGGGGCAAGAGGACGTCTCAGACTTTTACTGACTAAAATCCATTCTTGAACCTACCAAGGCTGCGGGTTTGTTTAAAAGAGTTAACGCTGCCATGAAACGCAAAGAGCAACGGAAGGAACAAAAGTATTTTCAAGGTTTTAGTCAATAAAGTTTGATACTTTCGCTCATTCCACCCAGTGTGGGAGGAGTGATCTGCGAAGCAGTAATGCTAGTGAAGTAGGCGGCCGATCGCGGAGGCAACAGTCCTCACGTCCCAATCGCCGCCGTGATTCCGGTCCCGACTACCGGCCACCGTAGGCGCGGGCTTGCGGACGGCGAGTAATGGGTAGCTCACCGTCCGACCATCCGGTAACGATTCGGACCGAGCCCGAGACATCGACGGCGCGTACTGTTCCACGCGCGCCTCAAGAGATGTCAGCAAATCGTAAGGGCCCAGCAGGGTCGAAGCCTATTGGGGCCACGGGTAGTGTGAAAGCGAAGCCCGGGGCCCTAGGATGAAGGCAAAGAAAGAACAGGAGTAGGTTTTTAGTCAGTAAAAGTCTGATACTATCTCGCCCTCCGCCCAAGAGCGGGATTTATCATTAGATGATTTTTCCACCTAAAAAAAAACCTTGCGTCTATAAAGGTTATTATTATTATACATTTACTTTACTCGCCTTGCTAAACTGGATCACTTCGGTGTTCAAAACTTCTAAAGTAACTTGAACATACAGCAAACCATGGAAAAAGGTGTCAAATGTTTGAAATAATATCTGGAAAAAAAAAAGATATTTTATGTCACAGAAAATAATTTGGTCAGTTTAAATTTTCCTTCTTTTGGAGTAGTAGGGTAAAAAAACTCTGCAAACATGCTTTATTCCGTTCTAATACCAAAAACTAAAAACACTTGTATTTTTTTGAAATCATATTTATTTCCGATTCTGAACGAATACCAACCATTTGAATTTGGTACACTCGTCTTAGTCAAACCTAATCAAAATTAAATATGAGTTCAAACAAATACCAGTGGTATTAGTTGTTGATATTAAAATGGGACAAATCGCAAACACAAGTAAGATAACATTATTAAATTAAAATACAGTTCCCAAAAGCTGACCTTACCCTAAATTTAAATATCTTTTTGAAAATATCAAATGCTTCCAATAAATTACTATATGCTTGAAAAAGTTTTTTGAAGTTATCTTCACATTTTTCCTCTTCTAGCTTCAAGCAGATTTTACTATAGTATTCAGTCTTAGAAGTCCAGGTAATTACACCATCTCTTATCAACCCGATCATAGCAGCACCATAAGTTAAAAGCACGTCGAAATAAAAAAGGGTAAAAAAATATAAAGCCAATACTAAGTTACGAGTTAATCCAATGCTGACAATATAACTAATACAAAGCCGCAAGATTATGAACCAGTTCCTTGTAATTGGCGTTTTGTATTGTTTGAAATTCATTAATCTAAAAGCTTTTTGGATCGTCAAAATTAATCGGATGTGGTCCTCTCTTTGGATAATATTAAGTAAATAAAATAAAGCAAAAGGGACCACTACCAGAATGGCACTGATTCTAAAAAAAAATAAGATATTTGATGTGCTTTCGCCAAAATCCATTAAAAGTGTATTAATTATGTGAAAACCAGTAAACGCAAGAACACCAATGAACGAAATGATATAATAAGACACACGGTGGGGTCTAATACAATGGTACTCGATGGAGAAACATGACAGGAACACCATATGCTGAAAGCACCGAAAAGGAAAAAGGACTTTTTGAAGTCCTCTGTCCAGGAAATTAATAGTAATAGGGTCAATTTTAAACTGTGTCGTCATTTTGAATTCCCAGAAACAACCATTTCATTATGTAACAAAAAGGAAACTAAAATTAACTGTTGTATATGTATATCATTTTTTTGATTATTTGTACAATTATTGTTGGTTTTTATTATAATCAACTAAATGGATGTTGATTAGTTGGATTTGTAACAACTCGAAATTATATTGACAGATCAATTTTGTTGACATGTTATAAAGTATATAATATCGTTTGCTTTTAGAAACTCTTTAAAACCCTTAGTTAAAATTAAGGATCATAATTGTGTATATTATTAATGAAATGATAATTAGGACGATAAATTTATTACACTACAGTAGATAAGGAAGTCGGCAGTTTGATTCATAAAATAAATGAAGCACAAAAATTCGACGCAGAGAGAAAAATCAAAAGTCTAGTTTCAATCACGATTCTAGTTTAAATAACTACAGAGGCTCTAAAGTAGACAACAGATCGCCTTATTGAGTAACACAAAACGATCTAGAACCTGCCATAGTAGTTGAGGAACAGCACATTCGTCGTATTCGTCGCGTACCGACACAGCACATAGTAGGTACTTGTACGCATCTGGCTTAGAAAATTCGGCTCGAAGGACCTTGAGAAATTAGTGGAAGTAATTGTAGATTATGATTGACCTTGGTTATCCTAAGGTTATCATCATTCCTGATTCGATCACGTAAAGAAACTTCAAGTTTAGCCCTCTCCATTACCTTTTGGATGACTTTAAGACTTTTGAAGAGGCCCATTGAGAGCGATCACGTTTCAGTGCTATATGTCATCACTGGCAACACTTCAATGCGTCTTGAGATGAACAATCAAATACTTTTCAAATATTCAGCTTCCTGAATGCTGTCCAGCCGAATTGAATTCGACGATTAACCTCTTTCTCGAAGTTATACCTACCTATCGTTCGGATCGTTTGTCCCAGGTAAATGTAATCTTCTACAACTTCAAATATAGAATCCACTTTCTTGACAGGAGTGCATGCTACATGGGAATTTACCATAACTATGTTCAAGTCACCCTTCTTAAAAAAGAGTACCACCTCACCTCTTAGAGGCGGTAGCGCATAACAACATTATGAATTTAAGACAAGGTTTGTCGCTAAAGAACATTAAAAAGATTATAAGTCAACTGTTTTATTTTTCCAGGACACAATAGCAAATTGCAGTATCATAAAAATATACTCTAATACCAGATTACTCAATCTTAGAGGAAGTCTCCCGTCAACGGTGAAGATCCGACAAGCAGTCATCTTGTGGAAGGCTGCGCGGTTCAGACGCTGCACGTTCTTATAAAGTTTCTTAGCTTCAACTGCAATATAGAAGGGACCTTTTTAACGATAGTAAGGCTAATAATAAGAGTCTCAGATGTATTATTCCTAGCAATAATAAGTAAATTCTAAAAAAGCAGTAAAAGTATTTAGAAACATTTTGAAAGCCAAAAACAAGCTTTAAAACCTTTTTAAGTTTATTTAAAGAACTAAACAAACACTGACTAAACCAAAAAAAACTAAGCAAGTGCGAGCCAGACTCGCGCACTGAGGATTCCGTACAAACTTACCTATGTAAATAGTTCATTTCTAAAATCGAGTTTAATTTTTTTTCCGATTTGCAAAAAAAAAAAACGCTTTTTTGTGACGTTAAAGAAATCCGGTTTTCATAATTATTTCTATATCTGTGCTATAAGACCTTGCTTCATGCCAAATTTCAGGAGTCTAGGTAAAAGAATTGAATTGAATTTTGATTCCCTTGAGAGTGTCGAAACTTACGTTTTTTGCGACATAAAGGCCGTATAATTTTTTTTTCGTTAACTTCGAGGTACTGCAGATTTGAGTATATGGTTTTAATTTCATCTCGATACCTTTACGCGCTCCCGAGATAAAGGGTCTTGACATACAGACAGACATACTGACAGATAGACAGACGTACAGACAAACCGACAACAAAGTGATCCTATAAGGGTTTAATTTTTTTCTTTTAAGGTACGGAACCCTAAAAACTCCACAATGTATAGAAAAACTGCAACATTGATTGTGTACTTGGTGGAAAATACCGAACAACACAAATCAAAATCTTTCTCCCTCTTTTCCAGGCCTTATTCCTTTACTTGACATCGGTTTGCCTTGACATTTTTCGCCAGATATGAGTGTGCTAGGTCCTCGAAACGTCTATTTAGTCTTCTACCTACAAGTCATTTTTTATGACAGACATCCAATTTTCACAAATCAAACACTCCAACAAATGTCAAATGGATCCAATCTTACCTGTACTTTGCTGACTCCTCAGTAGCCTGCTGCAAACAGCGTCTACTTTAATTAGAGACAAGTAGAGTCTCTCGCAATAGAGGCTGAATATATTCACGAAAACTATATTTTTAACAGTCAAAAGGACGGTGAGTATTTGAAACGATTGGACTTCATTCTGAAAACGAAAGAAGGAAAATTGATTACTACTAATACAGGCACTGCCACCCTAGCCAAGTTACAATCGTATCGTTCGCGCCGAACGCTTCGAGTAGGCCACGCCTCCGATTTCTTTGTTCTGACCACGTGACTGAGCGTTGAGATGACGTCAACTAGTCTTTAACTATAAAATTACTGTTTTTTAAAACGGGTTGCTTTGAAGTGTTATATCTTTGGACTGACTTGGAATTATAAGTTTAAATAAACTTTATATTAAAGGTACGTTATTCTTTTTCCGAAATTAGATATTTATTGGATTCTTTGTGTTTTATATTTGTCTATCTATCTGTAATATCACTTACATAAATACATTTTATTTTTTCATATTAAGAGTTCCAACGTAGAAACTATATGTATTTCAAAGGGCAAGCAATATCAATTACGAATACCTACGACTTTCTTCTAACAAAAAAAAATTGTGCACTTGGTTTAATTGCTTTCGTTTTGGAAATGTTGTCTTGTTGCCGCACTGAGGAGAAAAATTGACGATGTGAGACATAACGGGAAGAAGTTGATCAAAATCCGACACAAACCTCGGAAGATCGGAACCGTGGGGTCGCTAATGCCCAACAGTTCGCCAGAAAACTGCGCTGTGGAATGTATTTCTCTTAGTCTGGCCCCTCACCCTAGGAGTGGGTTTTTAGTCAGTAAAAGTCTGATACAAAAGGGCGTGAGAATTCAATGGATGATTTCCCACAAAAAAAAAACGTTAGGTTGGTATGATGTTTTAGAACACACGCTATACTTTATATTTATTACGATGTCCTGAGCTAGAGGTTGACAAGTCCGACCCACTCGGTGGCTAGCCCACAACTGAGGGCCGACTACCCCCGCCACCTAGCGGCCACTCTAGTGTTTGTATACTGTACATCACAGTTGGCATGACATAATCTGACATTTTTGTGCAGGTAGTATTGAAAACTATTCTTTATTATGCTCACCGTGTTAAAATCCTTCACTTGAGCATATTCTAAAATAGCTTGAAGATACAATAAACTATGGATAAATGTGTCTATTGTTTGAAATAATATCTGGAAACATAACAATGAAATTTTATGATTAGTGTAGAAAATACTTTGTTGGAGGACAGTGAGATAACTTTAATAAATGAAAATACACTTTTTAAAGTCTGATCTTACCCTAAACTTAAATATCTTCTTGAAAATATCAAATGCTTGTATTAAATTATTGTATGCTTGGAAAAGATTTTTTAATTTATTTTCACATTTTTCTTCTTCTATCTCCAAGCAGATTTTGCTACAGTATTCGACCTCAGAGGTCCACGTCACTACACCATCTCTTATCAACCCGGTTATAGCAGTACCATAAGTTAAGAGAACGTCAAAATAAAACAGAGTATAAAAATATAAAGTCATTATTAAGTTACGAGTTAATGCAACGATGACAATATAGCCAACACTGTGCCTCAAAATTCCGAGCCAGTTCCTAATGATTGGCGTTTTATATTGCTTAAAATTCATTAATCTAAAAGCCTTTTGAATCTCTAAAATTAATCGTACGTGGTCCTCTCTTTGGATAATGTTGAGTAAATAAAATAAAGCAAGAGGAACCACTACTAGGGTGACATTGACCATCATTAAAATTAACATGTTCGATGATGGTGCTTCACGAGTAGCCCCTATAATGTGAAAACAAATAAACCCAAGAACTCCAATGAACGACACGATATAATAAGACGCACGGTGAGGTCTTATACAATTGTACTCAATAGAGAAACTTGACAGGAACACCATATGCTGAGCCCACTGGAAAGGTAGAAGAACTTTTTGAAGTCCTCTGTCCAAGAAATTTATAGTAATAGGGTTAATTTTAAACTGTGTCTTCATTTTTAATTACCGAAAACAACAGTCCGATTGTAAAGTTGACGGAATACTGAAATGAACGGTCATTTATATTAATAATTTTGATCATTTGTTCAATTATTGTTGGTTTTTAGGGTTCCGTAGCCAATGCCAAATAACGGAACCCTTATGGATTCTTCATGTCTGTCTGTCTGTCCGTTCATATGTCACAGCCACTTTTTTCCGAAACTATAAGAACTATACTGTTGAAACTTGGTAAGTAGATATAGTCCGTGAACCGCATTAAGATTTTCATACAGAAATGGAAAAAAAAAAACAATAAATTTTCAGGGTTCCTCATAATTACTCAAAAATTTTATTTTCATCAAACCCATACGTGTGGTGTATCTATGAATAGCTCTTCAAAATGATATCGAGGTTTCTAATATTTTTTTTCCTATATTGAATAGTTTGCGCGAGAGACACTTCCAAAGTGGTAAAATGTGTGTGTGTGTCCCTGTAACTTCTAAAAAAGAGAATGACAAAACTAAAAAAAAATTATAATGTATATTACCATGCAAACTTCCACCGAAAATTAATTGAACGAGATCTAGTAAGTAGTTTTTTTTTTAATACGTCATAAATCGTAAACCGCAATTTATCTTTCAAGTTTGTACGGAACCCTCAGGGCGCAAGTCCGACTCGCACTTGCCCATGTTTTTATTTTAATCAACTAAAAGGATGTTATGTAAACTCAAAATTTCATAAATTAATTCCGCTAAGCCCGTTCTATCATCGGATCACTAGACGTAAGGTGACGCGTCATCAGTACCTACAATTTGGACATCTCATCGATAGGTATAAAACGTTTTAGAAACACATTCATTATGCTTTTAAGAAGTCTGTGTTTCCTGATATCTAAAACCTTCGAGGTTTTAAGTCAAGCGTGAATAGGTTACTTCTAAGTAGCGTACTCTGTAGGTGTGTCGCTTACTACCAGCACCCCTAGCCAAGTTGATGATCTGCAATCGTTAAAGCTAGTCGAAAACTAATCAAATGTATGGGAATGACATTATCTCAACCTTAAATCACGTGGTCAGAATAAACGAATAGAAAATTCGTAGCTAAGTTTACATCGTTCAAAATGATATAATGAATTGTTATCGTTTTTACAATGTTCAACGCATGTAGCGTTGATATTGTAGAATGACATTAGAACGAGCGGCCGACTCAGGCGCGTCAACATGGCTACCAAGTTATCATTTTCTACAATTGCTGACACCGAGGCATTACCGATTGGAGAACGGAATTCAACATGGAAGGTTGTAACTTGGCTAGGGGGCAGTCGTCGACGGCGCGTAGTATTCCACGCGTACCTCAAAGAGATGTCGGCAAAACAGTAAGGCCCTGGCAGTGCCGATGCTTACTGGAGCCACGGGCATATTCTAAACAGGAAACCCATGGTTCTAGAACGCAAAGGAGAACTGGAGGATACAGGTGTGGTTTTAGTCAATAAGAATCTAAGATTGGAGCGAGAGGGACTCGCTCCAATCTAGACTGCGAGAAGTAATTTAATTCATTAAACCCCAAGCGAACGGCGTTCGCTCGCTCATTGTCTTTCTATTGTGTCTCTAATTACGCTACTCATAAGGTTAATGATTACCAACTCAAAAAAAGAGATACATCAAAAAAGCGTATTAATTTCACAACTAAGGTAAAAATAAAAATAAAAACGCTTAATGACGTGTATAAGTGTTATTTATAAACAATTTGCAAAATAAATGCAATTTATAAATGTTACGAAACATTTTACGAACAGTGTCTGTGCACATGTCAGGCATGTGTTTACTAACAGCATGCGAATCGCCACGTGCTGTGATGATAAGTCTAGCTCACCTATAACCTAGTGATTATAATGTAATCAGAACATTCGTTAAACAAGTTTATAATTTGTATTGTGTGGAATTTTTATATAAAAAAAACCGTGTAAGTGCGAGTCGTACTTGCGCACTAAGGGTTCCGTTACAAACTTACCTATGAAAACAGTTCAATTCCCGAACTGAGTTACGAAGATTTTTCCGAATCGTAAAAAAAGTGTTTTTTTTTTTTGTAACTTTACAAATTTTTTCCTATACTTGTGCTATGAGACCTTGCTACATGCCAAATTTCAGGATTCTAATTCAATGGGAAGTAGTACCCTATGAATTTTGATTCCCTTGTCGAAATAATAATGATATTTTCAAAAATACTTTTTAATTATAAAAGCCCCAGTCCTGCAAAAAACTCAAACTGTCGTTTACAATGTTCTTCCTCAAAAGGTTCGATTATATACCTAGATGTGTAATTGTGTTTAGGAGAAAAATGCAAAAAAAGTGCGTAAAAAATAAAAATAATCATCAGATTATCTTAAAATACGTCTTTTCAAAATCATAAAAAACTTTGCTAACCTAATAATTTATTATTGACAGGGCTCGCATTGTGAGGAGGTTCCTGTCTCTGGAACCCTAACCACCGGTAGCTTGGA
Organism: Mythimna pallens; assembly: GCA_961205895.1. Lineage (NCBI taxonomy): Eukaryota > Metazoa > Arthropoda > Insecta > Lepidoptera > Noctuidae > Mythimna > Mythimna pallens. The sequence continues at coordinate 20,482,036 of OY540828.1, read as the reverse complement.
CTCTGCTCCCGGCACCGGTACTACTTTTTTTATGTTATTTTAAGAAATATTTAAAATGTAATTTATATGTTGAAAAAAAATAGATTGTTCACATAACACATGCACATTCCAGCTTATATTCGAGTATATTTTCATAAGACGAAGCCTAACAGGAGTACTATTGCGACCCATTTTTAAAATTGGAACAGTAAGCTGTCAGTCCAACGACCAGCTTGGACTGATCACAAATGATTTCACAAAGGTTAATTGAAGTCCTGCAGATTAGAGGCACAGAGAGGAACAGAATAGTTAAAATACAGAGAACCCAATTCGTATAATATGCAACGTTCATATACAGACACACTACATCAATTAGGTACTCCTCTCACATTAAAAATCTTAGAAAACCTTAGACTAGTTGAAGACGCTGTCCATACAAAAAAGTTGAACAAAATTATTTATTTATACTGGATACTTTCAGCAGCATCGCCCGCGTAAAAGAAGATAAAAAAAGTGAAAAACTAAAACTCGACTAAGACAAAAAAAACGACGCTGAAAAAGTATGAAACAAGATTTTCATACTTCGAACAGAACAAAAAGAATAGCCACAGTCACACGTTATAGGTACTAACCGAAACACTTTAATAACGTGAGACTACGGTTTTTCTTTTTGTTCTGTTCGAAGTATGAAAATCTTGTTTCATACTTTTTACTTTTTATTTAAACAATTTTGGTGTTAAATTTAACACATGATTTTTTGTCCGCTAGAGGGCGTCACTTTTAATTTAAGCATATTTTGGAAATGTACAAGTAAGGCCCCTTTCATATGATACCAAACACGACGTATTTATCTCCATTTTTATTTTTTTAAACATTACTTTTTGTACGCTAGAGGGAGCCATATCGAGTTTAGTGACACGTCAGTTAGCCTATGTTCAGCGGACAATTAAGACGGTTCTAACGATACCTCATATGTCGAGTTCCGTTATGTAGATTAGGAGCCATGAGGAAACAAATGAACATACTCACATACATAGATACATAGCCTGTCAATATCATAACCCTCCTTTGGCTCTGCCGTAGTCGGGTAAAAATTGTTCCAAGGGCACACACTTCCGGGATGAAAAGATGAAGTGTCCTATGTGCTATTCCAGGACATGGTCTACCAGTCTGCTAAATTTCATTCAAAACTGTTCAACGGTTCAATCGTGAAGAAGTAACAAATACACAAACATATTCACAAACTTTCGCCTTTATATTGTGATGATTTATTGCACACAACATACACATAATTATATAGCTACAGACTAATCTTAACTTAATGGGTACATGACCCTGTTAGGTTGCACCAAATGGACATAAATTTGAGAGATCTTGATAGCTATAGCACGAATTATGGTGAAAGCAGTGTTACAAACGTGGCAAGTTTTGTCTCATGTCAGTAATAAACGTTTGAATTTAAAAAGTCTTTTTGGAGCCGCTTCACAGGACATGCGTCGCCTGCTGCTGCCTTTCCTTTCATGCACCACCCAGGATTTATACGAGGCCAATAACAGCTGTATAGGTTGCTCAAAACTAGTCACACAAAAAAAAAATTGAATACATTGACACGAAAAAAAGAAGTAGGTACACATTTAAATCTCAACTCGAGATCATCGATACTCACTATTCCTGAGATGAAACGAGAGGGATACCAGTAGGGATAATATACCTATATTTTTTTAACCGACTTCAAAAACAGGAGGAGGTTATCAATTCCGTTGTTTTTTTTTATGTTTGTTTCCTCAGAACTCCGTCGTTTAAGGACCGATTTGCAATTTTTTTCTCTTATAGGATATGCTTCCAGATTAGTCCCAATTTTTCAAAATCCAGTTCTTATAATGGGATCCATGAGGAACCGATATACGACCATATAGTGATTTTGGTATTTTCATCGAGAACTTAAGAACTACAGTCAAAAAGTAACTTTTGATGTAGTGGAACTGAAGAAAAAGACCAGAAATGGCAAACGAAACATCATACTCACATAGATATCACAATGTAGATAGTTAAGCGACTATGACAATACAAATAAATGAATGCTTCTGAATAGTTATGTTGAAAATTGTATCATTAAAGAGACCTGATGATGATGAAGAAGCCGAAAGATAGACACCGGAACTCCGTAATTAATCAAATACATTGATTAATTACGGAGTTCCGGTGTCCTCCTAGCCGTGTTTCGGCTTATTAGAATTGTCATGAGATGCACTTTGGCTATAAGGTAATATCAAACTGATCTGGTGATGGGAGTCGGTGAAAGGGAGAGACGGGAACTACATAAAAAAACAATGTATTCTAGCAGTATTTGGGTTAATTGGAATTGTCATGAGAAATAGGCACTCTGGTTATAAGTGTATCGCAACTAAAATCTGTCAAATAAACTAAACTTAAAAAAAAACAAACAAAATAACAGACTTCACAAAAAAAAAACCGTAAAACGATCAAAATAACTTAAATTTCAGAAATTGGTATTTTTCGCTATTTTTTTTTTTTTTTGGAAAAAGTTTTTACATTTTGTAAAGTCATTGACAGAACTTACGCTGCTCTTAGGTTAGATTACCGCGTAGCGAAACCAGTATCAATATGCAAATATAGGTAAAGGTACCAAGAAAGAGAGAATTTGAATATCATCATCATCATCATTTCAGCCGAAAGACGTCCACTCTTGGACATAAGCCTCCCCAAGTATCGCCATAACGACCGGTCCTGTACGTCTCGCATCCATCGGATTCCCGTGACCCTCACCAGGTAATCGGCCCACCTTATGGGAGACCTTCCAACACTGCGACTTCCAGTACATGGTCGCCACTCCAGAATCTTTCGTCCCAACGACCATCTGTTCTGCGAGCAATGTGCTCAGCCCACTGCCCCTTAAGTTTGACGATTCTTCTAGTTATGTCGATAACCTTGGTTCTTCTGCAGATATCTTCATTTCCGAGGTGATCACACAAGGAAACTTCGTGCATAGCACTTTCCATTGCCCTTTAGGTAACTTTAAGCCTTTTGATGAGGTTCATTGTAAGCGACCAGGTTTCGGAGCCATATGTCATCACTGGCAACACGCAAAATCCGAAACGTCCTCAAGAAACGCATAGTAGTGAAACTTCTGTGTTAGTCCTACTGCTTATGTAGAACGCAAGCTCATTGTTTCAGTGTGGTGATTTGTGGCTAGATTAAAGGGGTTAAAGCGGTTTGAGTGAAGGACTGTCTCGGAATTATTTAGTTAATGCTGAGCTCCTATCAATGATTAAATTAATGTGCTTCAATTTTCAGTCACGAGCTCGTGTAGACTTAAGAATATCGTGTTTTGATTTTTAATGGTTCTCTTAAAGATAAATGGCGTACGTGCTGACGGGAGCATTTGAACTCTAACATAGAGATTGATTCAATAAAAGTGTCAACCCAGTCAATAGACCTGAAAGGCTATCAAGTCAAGTCAAATCAAAAGGTTTTTATTTCACATAGGCCTACAGTGACGTTATATAAATATACGTTATATATATAAGTGCATGGGCCCTAGTGCCCATGCACTTATAAAACGTCAGAAGCTAGTGCACGTTTCCAAATTGGTCGTTTCCGATGGAGAAGAACCGGCAAGAAATTCCATGATTACTCTTTAAAAAAAAATTGTTTAAAAAAAAATAATGAAGTGGTACCGTGTACAGTAAGACACAACATTGGAAGGCCTCTCACTAGGTTATAAATGACTAGCTTCTGCCAACGGCTTCGCCCGCGTCAAAGTAGGTTTCTCCATACAAACTTTGGACTCCCGTTTCATCATCTTAGCGGGTGAATTTTGCAAAATCCTCTCTTAGTGCTCGCCTACGTCATAAAAAAAACCTGATGCAAAATTTCACGTTCCTAGTCCCAGTAGTTTCGGCTGTGCGTTGATATGTCAGTCAGTCAGTTTCTCCTTTTATGTATATAGATGACTTGATGAGAGTCGCGAGAGACGGCAAGATACAAATAGTACAGGACCGGTCGATGTGTCTAAACTTGGGGAGTTCAATGTCCAGGAGTCAATAGAATACCGCTGGACATAGACCAAGCATCACAAATCTATGAAGCAATGGCGCTTTTATCGTTGACAGCGATATTTGCCAGACTATCTTAAAGATTGGATTGGATTGTAAGAACTTAAAATAATAAAGGGTATGGTATGGTATACTACTGCTAACAAATTAATCAAACATTAAATTCATCATCATCATCATTTCAGCCGAAAGACGTCCATTGTAGGTAGTAGGCCTCCCCCAAGTGACGCCAAAATGAACGATTCTGTGCGTCTCGCATCCGTAGGATTCCCGCAACCCTTACCAGTTCACCGGTCCACCTTGTAGAAGGCCTTTCAATGCTACGTCTCCTGGTACGTGGTCGTCATTCTAGAACCTATCGGCCCCAACGGCCATCCGTTCTGCGAGCAATGTGCCCAGCCCATAGCCACTTAAGTTTGGCGATTCTTCGTGCTGTATCGGTAACCTTGGTTCTCCTGCGGATATCCTCATTCTTAATTCGATCACACAAGTAAACTCCGAGTAAAATTATATACCGATGTAAAAAAAACAAAACATAACCTTAAAAAAAAATTATACCTGTTATATAATTGTAGATGTGTAGTCGCTAAGTAAGTAGTGTAGTCGCTCGGTTGAAATGGCAATGATAATAACATGTATGAGGAATGTAACCAAATATGTCTACTTATATTAGCATTAGATTATTAATGCTCGCAAATTAATACTTCTATGCACGTTAAGATCAGTATATGTTGACAAATTGTATATCAAATTATCCATAAAATTAGCATACAATACTATGCCCTCGTAACCCGTCTGAATCACAAGGCCAATGCCATGACATCGGTATTATACGTTTGAATTTAAATAGTATCTTTCCGCTTCTCCCTTACGTCGCCTCCTTAATGCTGGAGTCATAACGATGAAAAATCATCAAATTATTATATCTAGCCAATTAGAATAGAATTAAAATCGAGTATAGATTAGAATAGTTGAGTGGTCACAGTTCATTCAAAATAACTGTTTTTTTGGAATTGGTCGAAAGAATTTTCGCGGCCCTAGATTGCAAAAGGGTCCATCCTAACGCTACATGTAATATGCTGTAAAAGAGATAGAAATTTTTCACTACATTAACACATTTTTAAAAAAGATTCGTAACAACAATATTGACAATTGATAAGTTATACTTATTTATTTCAGTTAAAGTTGGTTTTAGTCACGTGTACGAATGGGGAAGGCCTCAGACGTGTTCATAAAGTCAACAATCGCAGTCGAGCCTAGCCCCAAACTAATCAGGCAATCCCAAATCCAATGAATAAATCGTAAACAATAAAATAAAGCATGAATGTGTTCTGCAAAAATACTCATAACTTAAACATTACAATAATCAACTGTTTTTTTTTTGTTTTTATTTTGGCAGTAAAGTTCTAAATTCTAACTGTACGTAAGTCACTACAGGCTATTTTACAGGTGAGAAAAATAATAATAATAAATTAAGTTCCATTAGGTTCCTTTCTCTGGAGCCCTGACCGCCGGTAGCTTGGACCCTGTTCCCGATACCGGTGGGACACTATTTTTTATATTTTTAAATGTTTTTTTTTATATGTGTTTTAAGAAATATTTAAAAATGTACAAAATATGTATATAAAAAAAAAGTATCAGATTGGTTAGCTTTTTGCTTTCTAATTAGATAAAATGTCCGCCTATGTACCACTACTGTACATGAAGTTTAAATAAATAAAAAAATAGTAGTATCAATCTTCAAACCGCCAATAATAAAACTTCAATGATCTTGCAGATCCTGCAGATATCTTCACATTTAAACGGGACTCAAAGCCGACTACTGCAAACCCAACACTAATAAGTTCTTGGGATTATCGGCTTAGCGGAAATTCAATTCAAAGGCAATTGAGAGGGCTATTCAGTTATTCACGGATTTTCCTTGCGTTATCGAGGCAGAAATGAAGATATCTGCAGGAGAACCAAGGCTTCCGAGATAGGTTGAAGAATCGCCAAACTTAAGTGGTAGTGGGCAGGGGACATTGCTTGCAGAACAGATGGTCCACGGGTCCGAAAGGTTCTGGAGTCGTGAACGGGTACCAGAAGAACCAAAATTAGACCATCTCCCACAAGGTGGGACGATAACCTGGCGAGGGTTGCAGGAATCCGATAGATGCGAGACACATAGGACCGGTTGTTGTGGCGACGCTTGGAGGAAACTCATGTCCAGCAATTAACGTGTTTCGGATGAAATGAGGATGATAATTTGATTCCAGCGATGAGCTGATATTAGAGCTCCTGATCATCAGGATTTAAAATCTGTAGGTTTTTTTACGCTGCAGAGGCTAATGAGAACACATTACTAATAAGCATTTTCTATTAATATCAATAATGCATAAGTCTGTATGTTATGAGATTTGAAAAATCAATTGTCATTCAACTGCTGGCTGAACAGATTTGGACCTTGGCTTATGGACGACCCGAATTGCGACATGGGATACTTTTTATCTGAGTAATACTTTTCTTTAGGATAATTTTCAGTGCGGGTAAAGTCACTAGCAAAGGCTAAGGTCGAAGTAAAAAAAGTCCATTAAATGACTTTGCAAATCATCGTCTCACGTCGTTATTGAACAAAGTTCTTTTTCTTATGAAAATTATTTACACTATTAGGTATGCAAAATAACTTTAACATTTTGACCTACACAATTATTAGTATTTACATAGATAAATTACTTTATTAAGTACTTTGTAAAGGTATCATGTAATAATACGCACTATGTTTAAAAGTGCGTCAATAGCCAATCTTGTAGATAATAAATTTGACTTGTCGAACTTTTGGGTCATCATAACGTTTTGTTATCTGCAGTTAAATACACAGATTGCTACAGTAAACATTAAAAAAAAAACTATTATTAGTTTTTAAGTATTTGTGATATGTTTATTTATTTATGTTGTTTCTTTATCTAAAAAATATTCTTGTAACAGAGATGAGAATGTTGAGGTGGATTTGTGGTGTGACGAGAATAAATAAAGTGAAAAATCAGTATATTAGAAGTTTGAAAGTGGCACCAGTGACTGAAAAGTTTAAAGTGAAAAGATGTACGATCAGCAAAGACGTGGCGGACGAAATGGCCAGGAGAGGATCTGGAGCGATGGTCTTCGGGGCCAAACCAATTATGCCGATCACCTTTGGTCAGCTGCGTAGTTGGCTACGTGAACACACGCATATACAAGCAGAGCGCTGGTGGTTCTCGATACCAGGATGCAGGCAGGCCAAGGAGGCCCTGCCACATCTCAATAAAGCCCTCACCAGAAAACTCATAAGACTGGACAGAGGCGGCTTGCGCCTGGTGACGGGGACCATCACCGGACACTGCACACTGAATAAGCACCTCCACACATTAGGCATCACGGACAGTCTCCTGTGCAGAGCATGTTATGAGGGAGAGGAGACAATTGCACATGTGCTCCTAAACTGCACAGGTGTCACTGAAATACGCACGCCAACCTTAGGATCCCCGAACTCCCTTATTGATGCCCTGAAAAACCTAAGAGGCTTAATCTGTTTTTGGAGAGAGGTGGGCTGGTTGGAATAAGCCCACATAACCACGTACAATGGTCCACATAGGACTAAATGCGGAAACCATACCAAAATAGATAGATGTATGGTCATGTGAAGAGGAGAGATGAAACGGATGTTACTAAAAGAATTGTTACTATGAGTATACAATCATGTGGATCGGGATCTCCACGGAAGAGAGAAATATATGGACGTATTTTGTGAGGAGTGATAATTATGAAAGAAAAGAGAGTCAGTGATAGCGTGACGGATGACAAGACAGAATGGAAAAAAGTGTTATATCGGCACCGAGTAACACGGGACTTTTTTATTTAAGTGGGAAAATTTTCCAATGACATCTCTCGCTCTTGGGTGGCGCGAGGTGTGTCTGACTTTTACTGACTAAAAACCCACTCCTGTTCGTTCGTTGCTTTTCATACCAGGGCCGAGTTTTCCTGTCAGAAACAAATTCTTGGTCCCAGTGGGCTTCGACCCTGCTGGGCCTCTACGGTTTGCTGGAGGTGTTCCTTGAGGCGCGCGTGGAACAGTACGCGCCGTCGATTTGGGTTTGATCCGGACGGTTAACGGACGGTCGGACGGTGAGCTACCCATTGCTCGCCGGAGTAACACGGAACTAGGGCTAAATGATGACGATGATAATATTTATTCATCTTCTCCTTTTGTTCAAATACGAAACTTAAAAAAGTGTTAACGACAACTTAAAAAAAGTTGACGTCAGTTTTAGACGCGTTTTCTACTTGGATGAACCAAAATCCTTTAAAATTACAATAGAGCTTTCAAATTTCAAGTGTTTTGGAGCCAATTGTCTCATACACAGCCATTATAGCCCCTTAAGAATGTCATTTTGTCTAGAATCAGTCGTTTTATTCTGTCTGTAACAACTATCAGGACATTGACCACTGAGTCCACATCCAACATGTCGATAACCTCGCGAATAAATTCAAGACAGTTGATTTTTTAATCATTCTTGGATCGCATGAGATTCTTGCCTTATGGTACAAAGATATCGTTATTGTATGCCATTTTTTCGATCTATTTTTTAGGACTAGCACTTTACGACTTCATTCGTGAAAAATGTTTTCATAAAAACTTTAAAACCCTGTATTTTGAGGGTAGTTTTGAAAAACGTGACCAGATGGTAGCAAACCAACCTCCCAAACAAGGTAACCTTGCTAGTTTCAATCCGTGTAGACAGCAGTTATACATGACTTTCAACGCTCTTGGTTGGGAGGAGCGTTTTTCCAAAAACCGAACGTGTTGGCGCGTGGTTTACATCCATGTAGCCCGCCCGCAACACAAACCAAACACATAAACCAAGGTCACCTTGGTTGGAACACTAGTTTGCAACCGTCTGGTCACCCCTTTATTCATTTTGGTTAGAATTTGTGCCAAGTTTCACGTTTATTAACACAGGAAACAAGAATCCTTCATACAATCTTTAATATACCTTTTTTTTCGTTTATTATTAATTACTTAGATTAGTATTTGTGACAATTTTCAAGTATATTGGTAAACAAAATGCGATTTTGCATACAATCGAAATTCCCCTTACAGGTTGAATTTCCAAAAACCCTTTCTTAGTGCTCGCTTACGTCATAAAAAGAAGCCTTGTGCAAAATTTCACGTTCCTAGTCCCATGGTTTCGTCTGTGCGTTTCTATATCAATTAGTCAGTTTCTCTTTTTTTAAATGTATATAGATTTATTAGTGAATAATCCTTTACAAATAAACTATATGCAATATAAAAATATGAAACAAATAATATTATATACAACAATTCAATTAAATTTAATTTAATTGCTGTCTATAATATTATTTGTTTTTGTATTACGATTTGATGCACAAGCACAAACAACCCAGACCCGAAGCAATTATTCTGTTAGCAATACAAACATTTATTTTGTATAGGAATTGAACGTAGCAGACAATCACTCTACTACTTCGTCACGCTACGAATAAAAAAAGGATTTATTTATTTTACACAATGTACACATTATAAGACGTTACAGGCAAGTTTTAACTTTAATGGGTACATGACCCAGTAAGGTCGCAGCAAATTAACATAAAAACAAAAACTATAATAATATAACCTTTGGAATCGCCCACGTCCATTATTTTTTACAGAGTTTTTAAAGTTGATTAACAATGCTACATACTATTTACACATTTAAAAACACTCTAATAACTATATTTACATATACCTACATTAAAACAAAAAAAAAATGTAATTAAAACGAACTAAAAACAAGCTAAAATATAACGACGAAAAACTCCTTCGCATCGCAGTCGGCTGGTAATGTGTGTCAAAAGTGGTGGCATTGCCAAGCCATATGGCAATGCTTATCCTTTGTCCAAGGTAAAAGTCAGCCATTGAGCCACGCGAAGTGTCACAAAGGAGTTTAGATAGATCGTACAAGAAATACCAGCAATATTCAACATATACAAATTATTCTATCCATTTATACTATTTTACCCCTTTGTTAAAATATTAATTAAGATTAACTTAATTAAAATGCTTTGCGTGACCACAGGACTAGCTCATTCATCGCCCAAAGAATTAGCGTTGCCATTCAGCGTGGCAATTCTGCCAGTCTCCTGGGCACATTTCTGGATAACAGTGATGTGGAAGAGTACTTCGACGCCTGAGTGTGTTTTGTGATTTTATAATATATATATATATCTACATAGTTAGGTTAAATATAAATATTTAGTTATGTTAATATTTAAGTTTCTTATGTAGATACATATATAGAAATTAAATGATTTCTATCAAAATTAAAATGCTTATCAGCATAACACATTCCTACCGCTGCTTGCTCCGTTACGACAAAAGACAGGAAAATGAACTGTGAATAAAACAAAATTTTCGGCTTCATCATACTACGATACCTACATATATATGTAGGTAGATATTCTAGGTCTTGATAAATCATCGCTATAAAATAATAATGTTCCAAATTGATTTTGATTTTGTAATATTTAATTGTTATTGATGATACTTGAGTGTCACTTAATGTAATATATTAAAGGCGAAAGTTTGTGTTTATGTGTCTATGTATGTTTATTACTCCTTCACGCTCAAATAAATAAATGTTTATTTTCTCACCACAATATTTTACAATACATCAAATTCTAAAAATGTAGTGACAAGTGTTTTATTATTGTGGAAGACTGGTGCCTAAACTAGGCTGCAAGCCTGTATTTCAGGACACCAGGACCCCACCTTTTAAATAGTAATTAATTTTGTTGTTACATTAACATTTATTGTATACTGATCGGTGAACTCATACATAATTATTTTCAATAAATAAATATATATTGGTTAGTATATGTGTGTGTGTGTGTATATGGGCATATAAGTATATGAGTGTGTGTTGTGTGTGAAAGTGTAAGTATGTGATGGTGATGGTGTGTGTGTGTGTGTGTAATTACGTTTGAAATGTTAAACTAGAGTAGCAAGTAGTTTCTCGGTGTCGTCATAATTTAGTGCTTGTAGAAAGGAAGTTATTTTCTTTTTACACATGATCTTAGTAAGATTAACTATCGGTAGCATCAGTAAAGAAAACCACCAAAATGGCAGAAAAAACACCACCACCAATATGGCAAAAAAATGGTTGAATGGGTTTAGATATTTTGTAAATTGATAAACCATGTCTCGAATTATAATACTTTTTATTCGGATTTGTTCCCTTGGAGCTTCTTGCCAGTTCTTCTTCTTCATACGAAATGACCATTTGGAACCGTGCACTAGCTTCTATTGTTTTATAAGTACCTATTCAGGCCTACATGAAATAAAAATATTTTTTATTTTATTTTGGTTAGTTTTTTACTCAATGCCGCTGGCAGAAGCTAGTGGGTAATAATTTGAAAAAAAAAAAAACGTTCTAATCTGATAAAAAACGGGTATTACTTCACATATAAAAAACACAGAAATCTGGTTTTAATAATTAAGACACCAATCACGCACTGAATAAGCACGTCATATACACATCAAACCGGATAAAAATTAAAAAAAAAAGTGTTTATAGGCGATAGACATCAAGGTCGACCGCCTCGAAGGTAGTTTGACGATCTGATGATGTTCGCCGGGTAAACTTGGGCAACGATCGCCATAGACAAAGAGGTTTAGAAGGCAAAACGCGACGGCCGTAATGGAACACAAAAAGACTATTAATAAAAAAGCGACAGAAAAACCCAAGAGGCGAGGCTCGGCAGACTTGGCTACAGGTATGCCCGTGTGCAAGTCTGAGAGTGAATCACCTAATTTAGTTATTAAACGTTATCTTCTTATTATATTATAAGTTCCTATTGTAATTTTATTATAGGTGTACAATAAAGAATATATGTATCTATCTATCTTCAAATGCGTCCGCGCCATGACAGCTACAAATTACCGTTGCTCCGTAACCTAAATTATCCGAAACTGGTGAATATTCTGGAATAATTTCATATCTGTAACCGTATCCAAAACTAGTATTATACATATATCCATATTCAGATCCGAAATTTCATCACGATAACATCCCTGATAATAATCATCATCATCATTTCAGCCGAAAGACGTCCACTGTTGAACTTAGGCCTCCCCCAAATGTCGCCACAACTAACAGTACCAGGTCATCGGTCCACCCTGTGGCAAGACAACGCTGTGTCTTCCGGTAAGCGGTCACCACTCCAGAAGCTTTTGGTCCCAACGACCATCTGTTCTGCGAGTAATGTGTCCTGCCCACTGTCACTTAAGTTTAGCGATTCTTTGGGCTATATCGGTAACCAAGGTGCTCCTTACCATTGGGTGACTTTAAGCCTTCTGATGAAGCTCATTGTAAGCGACCACATTTCTGAGCCATTTGTCATTATTGGCAACACGCACTGGTGATAGACTTTTATCTTAAGACACTGTGGTATGTTGGACGATATTATAAGCTACGTAAAACGAGCAAACCTCAACATGTGAATGAACTGTCTACAAATAGCATCTTATCTTATAATGTAAGTGTTTATCCAATTTACTGCACGAGACGACACTCGCCTGATGTTCCCTATCGCTTTAATTAATTGTACTGACAAAGTGTCCGTTGTAATCTACTTGCATGACAATGTTCCGTACTCCATTGTCCCTGAAAACAATAGATAATAAAGCATAAAACTTTGAGCTTCTCTCACAACATAGCATAGCGTAATCAGCCTTATATTGTTCCCACTATTTTTTTTTTTCTAATGGGAATATCATCCAATGACATCTCTCGCTGTTGGGCGGAGCGCAAGGGTGTGTCAGGCTTTCACTGACTAAAAACCCACTCCTGTTCCTTCTTTGCCTTCGTTCCAGGGCCCCGGGTTTCACTTTCAATCTACTCGTGGACCCAGTAGGCTTCGACCTTGCTGGGCCCCTACGGTTTGCTGACATCTCCTTAAGGCGCGCGTGGTTACCGGTTACGGTCGGACGGCGAGCTAGCCATTGCTCACAGTCCGCAAGCCCGCGCCTACGGTGGCCGGAAATCGGGATCGGGGTTCCGGCGGCTGGGGCGTGAGGGCCGCTCCCGAACCGATCATGTTCGGTGAGAACCTGCATCATGCGGAAGGTGAGGACGCCGTGAGGTTTTTCCGGCCACTCCTCAAAGAGGAGACTTACTGCCATAATTATGGCATGCCTAGCACTGGGTTACAACAGTCGCTATCGCCATTTCACCATGAGCTGTTCTGACCACTGGGACTCTAGCCTCCTCTCTAGAAGGGGGCTTGGCCCTAATCCTCGGGCCCAGTGTAGGTTAATTGGATGTCACATATCTTCGAATTTTTAGTCCTAGGATATACAAGGAACATTTGGAACAACGGATCAAAAGATACAAACACAGACACTGACTGTTATGAATCGTGATCTGTTACGTTGCGTCATATTCACTAACAGTTTTATTTAATTGAAAATTTTTTTGAGAATAATTTAAAGCAGATGTTTTTAGTGGGTCTACCTTTTATAGCAGAACTTTTTACGTCATAATATTGTTTTGCATAACAACGGATAGCATAAACTTCATTTCGCAGAAAATCATTTCGCATACACTCAGTTGTCATACATTCAAAACTCATAATTTTGTTAGTCAGAATCATCTTTAGGCATAATGTTTATTTCCATAATAATTAAAAAGCAGAACCATCATATCGCAGAAAATTCACAGTCAGAATCGTTTTTTGGCATACATTTTATATCGATAGTGCAGCATGCATGTAGCATGCAAGCAGGCATGCAACATGCAGCATGCATGCAGCATGCAAGCAGGCATGCAGCATGCAAGCAGGCATGCAACATGCAGCAAGCATTGTTTCTGTCACGGCTCCGGCGCTGCGGGGTTTGGGCGGCGCCACGCGAGCTTATCGTCACAGATGGTTTTAACGCTCACCACCACAGCTTCGGCTTGCTGGCCGGCTTCGCCAGCCAGCCTCAGCCGCGGTGGCGGGCCTTCAAACCACCTGCTCCTCAGCTCGCGGGCCGCCCTACCCCTCCGCGCCTACGCGGGTTTAAATTACACTCTAGGGGTAGGGCAGACAAGACTGCGTAAAGTCGGTTTCGCAGCGATTCGTTTCTGTCACAAAATTTTGCAGCACAACGTATTGACTTTTTATGACACAAATTTAATTTAATATTGAAAATGCTACCAATACATGCTATATTTAGAACATTCTATGTCACTTTTGCAGACCATTCGATTTTAAATACATTGCACGTAGGTTATCTATGGGCACGCCGTAATTATGGCGGTAAGTCCCTTCTTTGAGGAGTGGCTGGAAAGGCAACACGGCGTCATTACCTTCCGCATGACGCAGGTTCTCACCGGACACGGTAAGTTCGGGAAGTTCCTGCACCGGATTCGTGCGGAAGCGACGCCCGGGTGTCGCCACTGTGTGGACCGCCCGGAGGACACGGTGGAGCATACGGTGGAGGTGTGCCCCGCTTGGGCAGAGCAACGCCGTGTCCTCGTGGGGGTAATTGGCGGCGGCGATCTCTCGCGCCGGGCCTTGGTACAGGCCATGGTCCGAGGCGAGGAGGAGTGGCAGGCGGTCGCCTCCTTCTGCGAAGCAGTAATGCTTGCAAAGGAGGCGGCCGATCGCGTGAGGCAGCGGTCCTCACGCCCCAACCGCCGCCGGAATTCCGATCCCGATTTCCGGCCACCGTAGGCGCGGGCTTGCGGACGGCGAGTAATGGGTGGCTTGCCGTCCGACCGTCCGGTAACCGTCCGGACCAAGCCCAAGTCGTCAACGGCGCGTGCTGTTCCACGCGCGCCTCAAGGAGAAGTCAGCAACTGTAGAGGCCCAGCAGGGTCGAAGCCTACTGGGGCCAAGGGTCTGATTCTGAAAGGAAGACTCGGCCCTGGTACGAAAGGCAACGAAGGAACAGGAGTGGGTTTTTAGTCAGTAAAAGTCTGACACTATCTCCCGCCCCGCCCAAGAGCGGGGGATGTCATAAGATGATTTTCCCACCGGAAAAAACAAAAAAAAAAAAAAAAAAACGTAGGTTATCTAACCATTCGACAGCATAAATTTACTTTATTTAAATTATCAGTTTTATATATATTATAAGTTTTTGATGTTTTGAACACTAATTTTTACAAGAAGATACATCTATTTTAATTTTTGATGTCCAAATATGCACCCATACCAAATAATCGTATCTCTAAATAAATGTTATGCGAAACAAAATTCTGCCAGGATAAAAGTATGCCATTGTAAATTCGGACACGTAAATATTCTGCCAAACAAAAGTTATGCTAAATAATTTTTATGCCTTAAAAATATTCGATTAAATAAGATTATGCCATGTGAGTTATGCCAAATAAAAATCGGAGTATCAAGATTCTGCCAAATAGAAGGAACCCGTTTTTAGTTCAGGTCATTAATTATATTTACACTATTTACGTTTTAATTTGAATTTTAAAAAGATTGTAGGTCACTTAAAGTAAAAAGTTTTTCAGTGTTCCAATTGTTCCAAATTTGAAACATTACTGGTGTTCCAATCTTTCGGAACACTAAAATGATTCGGAACAGCAAGTCGGTTCCAGTAAAGAGTTACACACGCCTAGCACACTTTTAGTAGCAGTTACTAATAATACAGTGTTGAAAAATAAAGTTAATTCTTCAAACAAAGTATTTACGCATAATAATAGTAAAAACAGTATTAATAATCGACGTCAACAAACCAGCGTAATATAATATTATTGTTAATTGCGCATCGTTATTAATTTTATCACATCTAATAACATAGTTCGATGCAACAGTACGAAACGGATAATCGTGACGTACATAGTAATAAGTACACTAATAATTACGTTTGTGTTGTGTATTACTCGTACTTATTATGTCTGTACATTATTATAATTGTGCTTGTTGAACAATCTCTGCATATACGTAATACACTGAAGACTCTTGACCTAAAACATATTTTCATAATTTTGTTTTTCATAACGTCAATATGACGTGGGCGTATTTATTGAGTGTAGTAATTATTGTTACAAAACAATGTTGTTTTTCTTTTCTGTTTTTTGGTTTTGCTTTACATTTTTATTCTTTCAAGCAAGTGCGAGTCGGACTCGCATACTGAGGGTTCCGTACAAACTTACCTACTTAATATATGAGAATAGTTCATTTCCCGAATGGACTCTAGAAGATTTTTCAAAACCCCAAAAAAAATTTTTTTTGTGAAACGTAGCAAACTAATTTTCTGTTTTCATATTTATTCCTATATCTATACTATAGGAAGTACCCTATGAATTTTGATTTCTTTGAGAGAGCCATATCTTTTTTTCACGTTAACTTAGAAGTTTCATTTTTATACAGCTTCTAGGAACCGAACTTAGTGTATGGTTTTTCAACTCGATACCTCCACGTGTTTCTGTGATATGCGGTCTTGACAAACAGACAGACGGACGGACGGACAACAAAGTGATCCTATAAGGGTTCCGTTTTTCCTTTTGAAGTATGAAACCCTAAAAAATAACTTAAGTAATAGTATTTTACCAGTTGGTTTAAGATTTTGCATTGGTGTGGTTCGTCTCTTGTTCTCGTCTATTTCTTTTTCAATTTTCCTTTTGCAGATCTGCTGGATTTTTTTTTATAGAAATAGGCAGACCCTTTGAAGTCATTTTTACGGTCCCCTAACCTCAGTCTGCAAAAATGGAACCTTTAAAGGATCACTTTGCTGTCAAGACCCTTTTTCTTAGAAACGCGTAAAGGTATCAAGCTGAAATTAGCTTACCTACCTTCCCCTTTTAGCACTTATTATTTGTTATAAGTTAAAGCAAACATCTGACTTTGTTATTATGTAACCAGTTAAAGAAACAATATACAGGGTTGAAAACATCCGCTAGCCCGTTCCAACCAAGATACAGGATTGTGCTAAACAAATAACAGAGAGTAGTTAAATACCCTGCAGACATTTCTCTTGCAACAACTCATGCGTGAAATTACTACCCAGTTATAATTACCATATCTAATTTGTCAAATCTACATTGCTTTGTATTTTATTTTACTTTTGAGATACGGGAAATCATCTAATGACATCTCTCGCCATTGAGCGGTACGAGAGGGTATGTCAAACTTTTACTGACTAAAACCCACTCCGGTTCCTAATTTGTCTTCGTTCCAGGGCCCCGGGGTTCTCTTTCACGCAACCCATGGCCCCAGTAGGCTTCGACTCAAGGCCACGGGTTGGACCACGTGGAACTCTATGCACCGTCCATGACTTGGGCTCGGTCCGGACGGTAACTGGACGGTTGGTCGGTAAGCTACCCATTGCTCGCCGTCTGCAAGCCCGCGCCTACGGTAGTTGAAAATCAGGATCGTGATACCGGCGACTGGGGCGTGAGGGCCGTTCCCTCGCGCGAGCAGCCGCTTCCTTTGCTAGCATTACTGCTTCGCAGAAGGAGACGACCACCTGCCACTCCTCCTCGCTCCGGAACATGACCCGTACCAAGGCCCGGCGCGAGAGATCGCTTCCGCCGATCGCCCCCACGAGGACACGGCGGTGTTCTGCCCAGTCGGGGCACACCTCTTCCGCATGCTCCCCAGTGTTCTGCGGGTGGTCCACACAATGGTGACACCAGGGTGTTTCTTCCGAACGAGTTCGGTGCAAGAACCTCCCGAACTTATCATGTCCGGTGAGGACCTGCGTCATGCGGAAGGCTTTCCAGCCACTCCTCAAAGAGGGGACAAACCGCCATAATTGTAGCGTACCCATTCAAGCTCTAGGGAGGAGCGGGAAATCGTGTCAGACTTTTACTGACTAAAACCCACGTATTTATTTATTTGTATATATTTTATTGTACTTCAAGATTACAATTTATAAAATGAAAACACATACAATTGGCGGCCTTATCGCCCTCAGCGATTTCTTCTAGGAAAATTGCCAGGCCAGGCTGTAGGGTAGGTTTAGTACCCTACAGCCTGGCCTATGTTCCTTCAGTTGCCCTTTGCGGCTTGCTTTTTCAGAAATTCCCCGTGGCCCTATCGGGCATCAGCCCTGTTGGGCCCCTAAGGTTGACTGACATCTCATTGAGGTGAAAATAACAAAAAATGTACTTAATCTTTTTTTTTATTTGCCTAGTATTTTTTCTACTTAAATATATCTACTTAAACATAGTATTCTACAATCTCAACACTGTTTATATAAACGTAACACTTTTCTTTGGTTTAATAACACACCCACACATTTACAAATGCGCAAGTCAGGACTATCATCGACATCACCATTTCAGCCGAAAGATGTCCTACTGAACATAAGTCTCCCCCAAGTGTCGCCACAACCACCGTTTTGTAATGAAATAATAATATTCACATAACTATCACACAACGCCGTCTAGTCCTAAGCTAAGCAGAGCTTGTGCTATGAGTACTAGACAACTGATAAACATACTTATATATTTCTAAACACATACCTATTATAGATAAATTACACCCAGACACAGAACAAATGATTGTGCTCATCACACAAACATTTGTCCTGGGTGGGAATTGTAGAGTACAGTAGCACTTAAAAGAAGTTACGTGTACTTTTTTTAAAAATGTTGAAAAAAATGATTCGTTCAGAAGTTCAGAACCCTTTGCGCGTGATAACGACTTGATCTTAGTCGGTTTTTTGTTATTCATCTTAGTTTAAGACCTCCTTAGCATTTTCTAACCAATGAGGCCACATCTCCACATGCTTCTGCAGCATCTCCCCAGGACTGTCTGTTTTAGACAATTGGCTATGAGCGACCAGGTAGTAGTCTTCAGATAAGGACTTGCTCGTGACTCCACAGGCAAGGAGGCTTTTGAGTGCTTTCAGAGCTAGCGGGGACGGCATTTTAGCTGTAAAAAAAAATACAAAACATTGAATAAAGAACTATTATCGACCTCGGATCCTGCATCGCGACATAAAAACTCTTTAGTAAACAAAATTTTGTTTTATAGTATTTTATAACTTCTTGGTCTGTTGAAATAACCCGAATAATTAAAAATAAAACGTTATGTCACCTTCTTCTTGTCAGCTTCCGGTACATTAAATAATTATTATAAAAATGCCTTTCTTTGATAAATATTATTGTTAATAATTAACATTGAATGAGCCATTTTATTAGATAATTCAGTTGTACATATTCGTGTAAGTTATAAAAGCCGATGCGTTGACAGTTGTAATTTTTTTAAATATACTCCTTAGTTACAGTTGTCAAGGAAATATGAAATACCTATCATTGTAAGAAAATAACGCTGTTCGAATATTTGGACAAGAAATATAAACTTGTTTGTTATACGAAACCTTGTTTCTGTAACCATACTGAATTTCGAGATTCCTCCATACCTCGGAAAGACAAATTGTATAAATTATGTTAAATACTTTAACCTCTTTTTTAAATTACTTATTTTTCTATTTTAGTCTAATTTTATTTTTATAATTGTGTGTTTTTTAGTCTATTTTTTTAATTGTCGAATTGTATACATTATGTTAAATACTTTTACCTCTTTTTTTAAATGACTTATTTTTCTATTTTAGACTATCATTATTTTTTATAATTGTGTTTTTTTTTCATTTTGTATGTTTTATTTTGTGATAATATTTTTATTATCTTATACTATAATAATTAATTAATGTCGAACCTAATATGGTGTTAGTTATACAAGTATGCATACTTATAATAGGTATGCACACCAGTGTCCAAATTTTAATATTGTTTTTTTTATAATAATCTTATATATTGGTGCGCCTATAAATAAATAGTCAGTCCAGTCTTGCCAAATATTCATTTTAAGAACGAATAAAAACACGAAGTGTCAGAAACTCTACGTATACAGGAATGTCTGGTGAGATAAAATTCAACAATACATATATATACATATTTATATTTAGCAATTTCCCTTTACAATCCGATAAAATACCTAAATCCTTTTTTTAGTTACCACAAATAAAGGGTCAAATACAATAAAATTGTAGATAACAATATAACACTCTCAACACGATCCGAGTCACGGTCATGTTTTTTTTATTAAAGAATATTGAAATCTATCAATTTTTTCCCATTTATGTGATTTTTTTTTGTGGTGCGAAATCATCCAATGACTTATCCCACTCAAGGGCGAAGCAGAGCGTGTCAGAGTTTAATTGACTAAAACTATAACTGTATCCTTCAGTTGCCCTTTGCATTCTTGGACCACGGGCTTCCTTTTCTGAAATTCCCTGCGGCTTATGCAAGTGTTGTGTAAGTGTCGCCTTTTAGTCTAATTCCCTTACATGGAGCAACTGTCTATTAGACTGCAAAATTATATATGAACTTTCCATATTAAATCCCTGCATAGTCATCCTTATATTGTTCCCACTGTTGAGACTCAAGCCTTATGTAGAATCGTAATCCACCACACGGGCCTAGTGCGATTTGGTGTATGTCACATATCTTCGAATTTTTGGTTCTAGGACATGCGACATCCTCACGATGTTTTCTTTCTCCGTTTTGAGAGCAGTGACGATCCCTAACTTTATATAAAAATTTTAGAATCTCAAGATACTTTTAAAATCAGTCAAAGACTAAAAACATTTTTCAATTTAGTCTTTCGATTTGTTTAGTTATGACCTCAATTTATCTTGACATTTCAGTAGTGATTGGAGCGACACCTGTTAGTTTAAAATTGAGATATCAATCTAGTCTCCATTTACTTCTAGAAAAGGGAACCTAATTACGTTATTAATTCGAAAGAATAACAAACAAAACTTACTTCTGAAATCGCCAATGAAGGAAATCCCAACGGCTCTCCGGTTATAGCCCAGAGTGTGTGCCCCAACGGTATGCCAGCCAGCTCCTTCATACACCCTGCCATTACCACCGATTAGGAACCTGAGGGATTCATCAAAAACATTCCTTGAACTCGAAGTGAATGCCTTCGGGGAAATCTCGGAATCGACACAAGACGGGAACTAATTTGACCAATTTGTTATCTTTGCCAACTGCGAAGGAGCTTGTGAAACTACTTCCAAAGGTTTTTGGCTCCTGTAATGTTTTTTGAAGTCTAAGGGCCTGCGCACACTTAAGACAAGACTGTCTTAGACAGAATTGTGTACGACGTCGCTTCGTCTACTTGTCTGCGACAAGTCTGGTATGAGACGTCCAGTGTTGCCAACAGTTACACTAACTTACCACTAGAGTCAACTTTTAAAATTTTCCAGTAAAAAATGTGTGTTGTACGAAATAAAATAAGTAGGGATATAGGTTATTAGTTTCCATTAATAATAAGTGATAAAAATTAACAATCAGTTGATCAAAATTCCATTTGTAGGTAAATTAACATTAGTAGGTAATTCAACATACAAATTATTCAATAACAGTTATGTATTATTTCGTCTTCAGACGAATCATTCTTGTTTGCACCATAAATGTGATCACTCGGGTGTAAACCAGCACCCGAGTGATCATATTTTAGTAACAAAACGAATTTTACTAAAACACTAGAAAAATCACTAGCCACTAAAACCAATATTTCGCAATTAAATGGGGGCTAAAACCACCAGTTTTCGTGGAAAATCCACTAAATTGGCAACACTCGCCGTACGCCGCTAGACTAGACTGTGCGCCGTGACGTAGACAAAACGGTCTTGTCGCAAACGTCGTAGACCATTTTGTCTAAGACAGTCTTGTCTCAAGTGTGCGCAGGCTCTAACTTAGTACAAGCTTTAATTTAATGTTTGTAAAGGTCAAATCTTGCAAATGGATTTTGAAATAGTTACCCCCAACCGATTTTCTTTTTCAGGTGGGAAATCATCTAATGACCTGTCTCACCTAGGGCGGAGCGGGAGGACATGTCAGACTTTTACTGACTAAAAGCATAACTATGTTCTTTTAGTTGCCTTTTGCGTCCCAGAACTATGGGTAACCCTTTCAGAAGTCGATCCATGGCTCTTAGTACGCTTCGGCCCTGCTGGCCCCCCTACGGTTTTGCTGACAACTCTTTGAAGCGTGCGTGAAACACTATACGCCGAAGTCGACGACTCGGGCTTGATCCGAACGGTTACCGGACGACTGGATGGAGAGCTACCCTTTGCTCGTCGTCCGCAACCCCATGCTTACGGTGGCTGGAGCGTAAAGATGTCCATTCTATCACGCGTACGGCTGTCTCCTTCGCTAGCATTACTGCTTTGCAAAGAGGCTACCGCCGCCCATTCCCACTCGTTCGCCCAGCGTGAGAAATTCCAGCCGCCGATTGCCCCTACGAGGACACGGCAGTGCTCCGCTCAAGTGGGGTACAAACCCTAACTAATTGAGTTCGCGAGATTGCGGACGGCGAGCAATAGATAGCTCGTCGTTCGAACGTCCTGTAACCGTCCGTACCGAGCCCAAGTCGTCAACGGCGCTTACTGTTCCACGCGCGCCTCAAGGAGATGTCAGCAAACCGTAGGGGCCCAGCAGGGTCGAAGCCTACTGGGGCCAAGGGTCTGCTTCTGAAAGGAAGACTCGGCCCTGGTTTGAGAGGCAACGAAGGAACAGGAGTGGGTTTTCAGTCACTAAAAGTCTGACACACCCTCGCGCTCCGCCCAAGAGCTGGGGATGTCATTGGATGATTTTACCACCGAAAAAAAACTAATTGTGTTGAAATTTGACATACATGCAATAATATAGTACCACAGAGCTGGTTTGATGATGGAGTCGGATACTGGCCATAGGAATTACTGAGAGCAACAAGATAATCTATCGTGTCTAAGCTTTTTGGAAAGGTCTTGATCAGTACTACTCGATTAAGCTTGTTATGAAAAAAATTTACAAAAATTTGTTCTATTTCTTACATTATTTCTTATATTTGAAGATATTTCCTCCTTTCGACCTCAATACCTCAACCTTTTGATTAGATTACAGAATCAAATTTTTGACATTAACGTCTATGATTCGATTTTTTTCTACTGACATGGCGACCGAGCGAAGACAGATGCTTTCTTCAAAAAGAGTTAGAATTTGAGCGTTTGTTTTTTATGGTTCCGTACCTTAAAAAGGAATAAACTGAACCCTTATAGGATCACTTTGTTGTCCGTCCGTCTGTCTGTCAAGACCGGGAACGCGAAGTTATCGAATTGAAATTAAAACCATATACTCAAGTATGCGGATTCTTGAAGCTGTAAAAAAACCAAACTTGTAAGTTAACGACAAAAAAGATACTTCGGTTTATGTGGCTAAACACGTACATTTCGACACTCTCGAGGAAATCAAAATTCATAGGGTACTTCCCGATGACCCAAAATCCTGAAAGAACAATGCCAGGTCTCCATACTAAGAATTGTCTGGGATCAAATTGAAGCGTTCCGTAATGAAAAATATGTTAAAAGATTTGGCGTTAGCTCCAGAATCTATAAATGAAACTATTTTTATTTGGGAAAACCGGAAAAAAAAAGAATTCGGTATTTGAATTTTTAGGTTATGAATGAACGTCAAACAGCAATTATCATAAAACATCGCAGATTGATCACACAGGGCAGTATCAATCAGTCCATAAACAGTCCAGGTCGGGTAAAAATAAATAGAAATCCAAATAAAAACGCAAAACACAACCGAAATGAAAAACACGGAAGAATTTTGTAGCGTCTTGACAGACAACCACAGACAGTAACATGTTGTCTGTGGTTGTCTGTGACAAAAGTAGTGCGTGCACGTTTCGATTCGGTTTTCTTATAAATCGATACAACATTGAAACATATATTTTGATCCATTATTAATTGGATTTAAAAAAAGAAGCATTTCTTCAAAGATATCAGTTGATTAAAGACGAAAGAATAGAGCATATCAATAATCAAAACATAACCAACTCTACATGAGTCGATCGATCAGTCGATTATATCATTCGTTTATATAATTAAACGATCGATATAATCGACTGCTCGATAAATTGCATTCATACTATTTTTACTCACACCACTATTTTAATGGTAACATTTCGAATGTACCTAATTCGAACATCATTTGATAAGCTCTTAAAAACATAAAATAACTCCGGCTTTTACGAGAAGGAGTGAATAATTGAAAAATCGTAGAAAATTAATTAAATTTGATTCATATATATGAAATCTATGTACGCCAAAAAAAAATTCTGCCATTGTTCTTTGGCATAAAGCAAGGTATAGGAATAATAGCACAAGTATAGGAATAAATCTGAAAACTGTAAATTTGTTGTTTCTTCACAATTTCTTTTTTTTGAATTCGGGAAAATCTTCCAAGACTCCATTGCGGAATTGAACTATTTACATAGGTAAGTTTGTGCGGAACCCTCAGGGCGCGAGTCCGACTCGCACTTGCCCAGTTTTTTTATTTCAGCTTGGTGGTTTTTGAGATTAACATCGTTATAACGATGAATATTCCTGGAACTACGACACTTTATTCAGTAATAGAAGTTTCTCAGAACAACAAAAAATCTTGGAAGTTTGATTTATATCAGCTTGACTCATAAATCAGTATTTTCGGCCCGTTCAAATATTGAAGGGAAAAATATTTTACAAGTAACTCTGACCCATCACGCACGCCGTTTTCATTTATTGTTTCGAGCTATAAAAAGGCTATAATAAAAGCTAAAATAGTAATGGGTAGTTTTTTTTTTCGGTGGGAAAATCATCTTATCACATGCCCCACCCTTGGGCGGAGCGAGAGATACTCGTGTCAGACTTTTACTGACTAAAAACCCACTACTGTTCCTTCGTTGCCTTTCGTTCCGGGGTCGAGTCTTCCTTTCAGAATCAGACTCTTGGCCCCAGTAGGCTTCGACCCTGTTGGGCTCCTACAGTTGCTGACATCTCCTTGAGGCGCGCGTGGAACAGTACGACGACTTGGGCTCGCTCTGGACGGTTACCGGACGGTTGGACGGCGAAGCTAATTGCCTAAAAAACTAAAACCCGTACAAAGTGTTTATTTGAAACCAGCTGCATCCCGCGGTTTACCAGCGTCATTGGTTACTGCTCCACTCCCATGGATCATAGCATGTTACTTTAACCTTATAGCCTTTCCTGATCAATGCGCTATCCAACATCAAAAATATTTTTTAATTCAAACCTAAATCTTAAGAATAGCGCGTCCAAAAAAACAAACTCAGCTTTATAAAATCAAATATAGATGAAGAATAGAGAAAATGAAAATGGCCTTTCTTAAACTTTTAACCGCCTACGATATCCAACGGACACCCTCGCGTTCATCCGCCAGGTTCCCACATCCACGACCACTCCATCTCGTCAGCTCTTCTGTCACCTATGGGGATTCAAAAGCTAAACGAGATGGAGTACCCAGTCGCAAACACAGGACCCTGGCCAATAGGAAACGAAAGCACTCGTCAGACCAATTTGACGTAATAGGTTAACGGGATAATAAGCATTGGAAAGAGTAACTAGCCTTATCGTTTAGACTGACCGACTTCTTGGCAATTTAAAAGCAAATTAATAACAATAACAGCAGTAGCAGTGCTACCACGCTCATTTCACGAGCTAAACTGATCTGTTAAGACATGGAGCTATATAGGATGACGATAATTAGTGACCGATACTTAAACACGTGATTGTACTCATGATTACAAACAACTTTCTCAAAGAAACATTTTTTTACACTAATTAATCACATTAACAATACAGCAACAGCAACAGTCTTTGGATATTATTTTACCGAAACATGTAGGTACATTGCTTACGTCATCGATAACGTGAGCTTGGGCGCCGCACCGTTAACAGCTAATCGGGTGAAGGCGCGCGCGTGAAATTCAAAGTTTCAAACAGCTCTTTTGTTATTGTGATTAAACTAATTAGTTTAAAAAAAGAAGTATCTTTGGGAAAGTTGTTTGTAATCATGTGTACAATCACGTGTTTAAGTATTGGTCACTAATTACCAGTCACCCTATATAGGGTGTATAGCTCTAACTCTCTTTCTCGCTCGTACGATTGACATTTTAACACATCATGGTAAGGCCCCAGGTAGTAAATAGTTCATCATCATCATTTCAGCTGAAAGACATCTACTGCTTGACATAGGCCACCCCCAAGGATCGCCACAACAACCGGTCCTGTGCGTCTCTAATCCAACAAATTCTCACAACCCTCACCAAGTCATCGGTCCACCTTGGGGAAGGCCTTCCAACGCTGCGTCCTTTCCTACCCGTCGGTCCCATCGACCATCTGTTCTGCGAGGAATGCGCCGGGCTGTCCACTGCCACTTAAGTATGGCGATTCTTTAGGCTTACCTTGGTAATTGATTGAATTTAAATTTTTGCTTTGACTTTGCGTTTGTCATTGAAATAATGACCTCTGCACTCTCATGAAGTTTAAACCTTAACAAAAACATCATGCTTCATCAACAACAAAAACTCACGATTGTCCAATATCAGTGAATCCCCGATCTTGCATATGATATTTCCTGATAACGTTGGCCGCTTTCAGACATTCCTCGTCACTAATGCACTCAGGAACCACAGTATGCTGTATCACGGCTACATTCACAGGATTCCCAAGAGGTTCTTGCCTCAGAAGGGGAGAACCGCCCCACTCAGAGATAGGAATTACTCCGCAATTTCCATCTAAAAAAAAATATAGGTTTACTTCAGTTTCGTTGGAATAATATGCCTTTAACCATATGAAAAAATAAACGTATTTTATATTTCAGTAAAAAGAAGAGCGTGAGCCATTAGAGATGGGATGCGGGACCGTTTGAAAGAGTGACTGTCCTAGAACGCAAAAGGAAGGGCACTGGTGGGTTTTGGTCAATAAAAGTCTAATACGCGCTCTCGTTCTACCCTAAAGCGGGAGAAAACATATTATGATGATACCCACTTGAAAAATAAAGTCGATAGAGATCATTAGTAAATTCGAGCCAAGAAATATCTTTGAAATCTAACATCTACACTAATATTATACCAAATACCAATTATTATACCAATTATTATATTATTCTAATATTATAATGAGGAAAAGGTTTTTTTTTTTTGTTTGATTATCTCAGAAAGTATCTACTGCTCAGATTGCAAATTTTTTTTCAGCGATAGAAAGCTGCTTTATTCCTGAGTGAAATAGGCTATATTTTATGTACGCAGGCGAAGCCGCGGGCAAAAGTTAATAAGTAATAATGCTAAACCCATTCCACTCGTTTTTGTATTTACGTGTATCTTGACACATTCAAGCTTACCATGATCTATCTCTAAAGAGTATCCAAGTATTATATTTATATGACTTTCTAATAAAGATTGCTAGAGATACTCTAAGGGTATTCATCCACTACCGATTATTTGCTCCTGAGAAAATTCTGAAGAGAAACCATCAACACAATTGATTAGCTACTCAGAAACTTACCTTTTGCCTGTACCGTTAACTTAACAACAAACGTTAAGAATAGAATTACCCTCATTTTACTAAAACAAAAACACTTTTTCCCACTAAAACACGAAGGAACAAATCTATTAACTTTCTTGTTGAGATCAAGAGCGTGAATACACAATAATTAGCGTTTCAGCTCTTTATATTAGCATAACACATTGGAGGGTAAGAACCTTTATCGTTGGGAAAACACAGACTTTTTTGAGGATAAATTCAGTTATTCCCTGTAACTGTGTTTTCTCCGCGTTTTATTGATAAGAGTCTGTGGAAAATGAGTAGATTGGAAACTAATTAATACTTGTGGTTTTATCTCAAGTCGGCACACGCTTTGTTGAAATGGGTCATGCTGGAAACTGATAAGACGGGAAGGTTGGTCATAGAAGTGACTGCTACTGGTGCGTCAGAAGAAGGTCCCCTACCTTTAAAATTGTAATGAACGTATAGTCAAGGGTCAAAAGTGCAGTTGCACTCTTATAAATTTTCTTTGTAGTAGAAGTTTCATAGTCCACTACTAATTTAATCAATATGAACCATTAACCCTCTTCTACAAAGACATTTTAGACCCTTTAACATTGATGGAGTGCAACTGCACTTTTGACCCTTGAATGTATCCTATTTGCATCTGTGACAATCATTAGCGGTATTCAAATGGAAATTCTAATAAAATTACTCTATGGAGTGTGCTCTATTTTTCCATTTTTAGAGTTCCGTACCTCAAAACGATAAAAACGGAACCCTTATAGGATCACTTTGTTGTCCGTTTGTCTGTCTGTGTATCAAGACTATTTATCTGGGGAACGCATGGAGGTATAAAGTTGAAATCAAAACCATATACTCAGGTCTACGGTCCCTCGAAACTGTGAAAAACATAAACTTAACTGAGTTATAGAAAAAAAAAGATTTATGTCCTATAATACGTATAGCTCGACACTCTCAAAGGAATTCATAGGTTACTTTCCGTTGACCTAGAATCCTGAAATTTGGCATGAAGCAAGGTCTCATACCTCAAGTATAGGATAAAATCTGAAAACTGTAAATTTGTAGTTACGTCCCAAAAAACAAAAAAAATTGGAAAAATCTTCGTAACTCAATTCAGGAATTGAAATGTTTTCATAGGTAAGTTTGTACGGAACCCTCAGTGTGCGAGTCCGACTTGCAATTGTGAAATCATCAAGTAACTCCTGCTCTGAGTGGAGCGGGGCGAAAGGGAGTGACAGGTTTTGCTGACTAAAACCTACCTGTGTTCTTTCTGATACCCTTTTTGTTCCAGAGCCACGGTAACACGACCAATCCCGCAGTCCTTGCGGGTCGATCGGCCCTATTAGGTTCCATCCGTTTTGCTGACATCTCTTAGTGACGCGCGTGAAATACAACGTGCCACTAACTTGAGCAGGGTCCTTACTGTAAAGCAAGCTAATAGGGTATATCTTGTGTCACCTAGTACCGCCAGGTAGTCGCTTCATATTAAATTCAACTGATTCCTGTCAGGCAAGAAGCAGATCCCAATATCATTCGAAACGTGGGTGGACGTCGAGCAATGGGTAGCCCGCAGCCCGCCCGTCCGCGAAGCGTCAGAACCGAGCCTCAAAGAAACTTCAGCAAAACCGTAGGGACCCAGCAGGGCCAAAGCCTACTGGGGCCATGTTGACATCTGAAAGTGAAACCCGGGGTCCTGGAACGCAAAAGGCAAAAGAGAATACAGGTGTGGGTTTAGTTAGTAAAAAATCTGACACGCTCTCGCGTTCCACCCTAGATTGAGAGAATTCATTAGACGATTTCACAACTTAAAAAAAAACGTTATTAGGAAATGGCTTGGCAGATACAGCATGTTTGGAACGTACCCTCGATATAGAAGTAATTCTTAATGCGGGGCAAAGTTAAAAAAAATAAGAAATATACTGAACCTACATACTTATATTAATTGTTTATAGTATTAAAGATTAGAAGGATGCAATGTGTTTACGTATTAGTTGACAAACAAGGAAAAATAACGGTTATGGATGAGGGGACGTACTTTTTACTATTACTATTACGCTTTTAATTACGCAACTTTTTATGTACCTAATGTTTTTTTCTTATCTCATAGACTCGCGCTTGACAACTATCTCACTTGATAGTAAGCGACGTGATGGTGACGCTCGGTAAGCTGCACGCACAAATAATATGTTCTCAAAACTTTTAATGCGATGTCTTCCATATACCGGTGGCGCATCGCCGTACCAACATTGAGTGGTGCGATGATGAAACCAGTAGAAAACCGGCTAGCAAATCGGCGCCGATGCTCAAGACTTGCAAGCTTTGACTTGACAAGTCCATCATTGCCAATGATCCTCATGGGTCATGTAATGCATGTAGTTGGTATCTAGCAGATCCTTCCAAAAGAAGGGAGCAGAGGCCTTACCTTGACATATTTAAATGTCCTCTCCTCTCTCCTCTTTCTCGAAAGAAAGAGGGATGGAGGTATACACACTAAATAGCTTCATACCTTTAAAAGTTGTAAATCACGTTTAAAGCTCGTAGTATAGAAAGAAAAAGAAAAGAAAAATAAACAATTCATTTTCGGAACAAGGCGCAAATTTAGAACTAACAAATGTCCGTGCAAAACTACCGAACGCTGGGCATAATGCCGTGACCACAAGTAAAATGCGACGGGTCTACGGCGCTGGTTTTCAGCACCAGTATTCCCCCAGTACTCCATACAAGATCGAACTTCCTCTAGATAAAGTTTAAGTAGCTGTTCCGGCGTGAAGTTAATGTCTCACTTTGGCAATTAATTCCATTTTTTTTTTATATTTGTGGATTTCCAGAGGTTCAAAAAAGTTGAAAACAGCCACAGAATTTCACTCGAAAAAATCCCGCCAAAGACTCCTTATACACTCCTATACATAATAAAGTATAAGTATAATCGCCACGATCAATATACAGCCTTTCGCCCACTTGATACAAAAGAGGGCTTTACGATACTTACCCACGCCAGAATATCTTTAAAGCAAGGTTGTATCTAGTTGAACTCTATCTTTGGAATACACGTGTAGATCAACAGCATACTAAAGAGCTTTCTTGAGCAATCTCTATTGTCTCTACATTTTAGGGAATTTTCTCCATCTAAAATAATAATATTTACAATATTAGCTTGTTGGGTTATTGACTTTAGTTGAGGGTATTTTCCACTATCTTGGCAAGTACCTATTTATATCGTCCGGACTATGGAAAATTTCCGGAGCCTAAATATCAAAGCTTAGTACAAAATAAATGCCAATGTTTGAGGGAAATATTACAAACATACCCAATGTTTATCTACCGTTGATTTAATTGCCCTAGATTATGTTTATTTTAATAAGAGATTAAAATATCAGTCCGATGAAAACTTTCCATAGAACAGAAATATTAATTTAAGAAAAGCAATAGAATGAATAAGAGTAAGACGGATAAATTGTAAAACATTATCTATATATTGGAAGTTGGAAGATACCTAATATCTTCCAACTTCCAATACATAAAAATCGCGTATCACATTTTTTGTTATAGAACTCCCCCGAAACGGCTTCACCGATTTTTAACCAACTTCAAAAAGAAGGAGGTTCTATGTTTGGCTGTATATATATATATTATGTATTTTCACCGATTTCTCGGTCAATTGTGAACAGATTCTAAACATTCTTTTTTTGATCACAGCAGAACTATCGTATCAAGTAAAATTGCTTTGTTTATACGTATACGCGACGACTTTAAGTTTGATTGAGGGTTACGTTTAGAGGGCTCGGTCCGATTAATTACCGAACAGCCGGACGACGACCTACCCAGTGCTCGACGTCCGCAAGCCCGCGTCTGCCGTGGCTGGTAGTCGGGGTCGGAATTACGGCGGCTAGGGCGTGAGAACCTTCATTCCCTCACGCGTGCAGCCTCCTCCTTCGCTAGCATTACTGCTTCGCAGAAGGAGGCGACCCCTGCCATTCCTCCTCGCTTCGGACGATACCCGAACCAGGGCCCGACGCGTAAGGTCGCTGCCGCCAATTGCCTCCACGAGGACACGGCGGTGCTCCGAACAAGCGGGGCACACTTCTACCGTATACTCCACCGTGTCCTCGGGGTGGTCCACACGATGGTGACATCCGAGCGTTTCTCCCGCGTAAATCCGATGCAGGAACCTCCCGAACTTGCCATGTCCGGTGGGGACCTGCGTCATGCGGAAGGTCAGAACGCCGTGTTGCCGCTCCAGCCACTCCTCAAAGAGGGGACTTACCGCCGTGATTATGGCGTGCCCAGGTGTATACAGATGACATAGGCATGCGCTAAAGAATTATCCCCCTTATAAATTCACCCCCCAAGATTATGAAACAGCGGTCCAAAGTTTGTATGGAGAAGCAAGATAAGATAGACTTTTCTACTTTAACATAGGCAAAGCGGCCAGCAGAAGCTAATCACATTAATATTTTTAAAAGCGAAAATTTTTGAATGTGTGTATGTTTATTAATTCTAAATGCTCGAACGGCTAAACAGAATTCGATGAAACTTAGGATTACTTACCTAAGATACTTTTTATCTTGGGAGTATGTTCTTTTGGGACAATATCTTACTACCACGCGAGCCAAGCCGCTAACAGTAGCTAGTCTGTTATAAAAAGGAAAATCAACATTTCTTGTTATTACTTGATGTTGTGTACTCGTCTTAAATATACACAGACACACACCTACTTAGCTAAATAATTATCTAAAATAAACACCGTTAATTGAATTATTATGTTTATTCAAGATATTGTAATCATCGGACTGTAGGAAATACTAAGCCATCATACCATCATCAAACTTATACCGCCTTATTACAAAACAAAAAATACTGCAGTAAAAAAGCATTTTTTTGGTATTTTTTGTTTTCTTTAGGGTTCTTTAACTCAAAAAGAAAAAAAGGAACCCTTATAGGATCACTTTGTTGTCCGTCCATCTGTCTGTCTGTCTGTCTGTCAAGAACCTTTAAGTCTTTAAAAAACCATACCTTTAACCCTTTAAAAAAACATATACTCAAGTATGCGGTCCCTTGGAGCTGTAAAAAAATAAAATTTCTGAGTTTATGAAAAAAAAGATACGGCCGTTTTTGTCGATAAAAACGTATATTTCGACACTCTCAAGGACATCAAAATTCGTAGGGTACTTCCCGTTGACCTAGAATCCTGAAATTTGGCATGAAGCAAGGTCTTATAGCACAAGTATAGGAAAAAATCTGAAAACTGAAAATTTGTTGTTACGTTACAAAACTTTTTGTGATTCGGAAAAATCTTTTTTCGTAGGTAAGCTTGTACGGAACCCTCAGGGCGCGACTCCGACTCGCACTTGCCCAGTTTTTTAGTAAAAGTTCTTGTACTAGTTTCTTCATTGTGTGTAGCTGTGTGCTAAATAAACGTGTTTTCTTTCTTTCTAATTAATATTTTGGTGTGAAAATCGAACCCACGACACGCAGCGCAGCAGCTACTCGCTCAACCACTGGGCTAATCGTGCCATCAAAGTTATTTATTTTCAAATTTAATACAATTTGCAAAATATCATGGACGCGATAGGACGGCTGAAATTTTAAAATAATGAAAGCATTCTTTACAAAAACACTCCTCTTGGGAAATTTAATGGAAAATGAATTTGCTGAAAAGGAATTTAAATTTTGAAACAAATAGTGGAACAAATATGGGAACAAATATTGGAACATATATTGGAACAAATATTGGAACATATATTGGAACAAATATTGGAACAGTGGATCACTGTTTATAATGATTTGCATTGGATATTGTCACTAGAAAATAAATGTTACCAAAATAAATGTAATTGTGGCTTGGCCTTCATTCAAGAGCCAAGAGCAACGATGTTCACTTTTTCTCATACAAAAACTCTTATTTAAAGTTAAGGAACCTGAAACTTTATGTCTTGCTCAGACAGTCAGTCAGTATTGCAAAATACTTGTACTCCCCGAAAATGTAAATCAATAATAGACAATTTATTAAGGGGTGACCAGATAGTTGCAAACTAACTTCCCAACCAAGATGACTTTGCTAGTTTCAATCCGTGTAGACAGCAGCTGTAATCCATGACCATCAACGCCCTTGGTTGGGAGGTGCGTTTTCCCAACCACCGAACGTGTTGGCGCGTGATTTACATCCATGTAGCAGCAACACAAACCAAACACATAAACCAAGATCACCTTGGTTGGAACGCTAGTTTACAACCATTTGGTCACCCCTTTAGTACAATTACACTGGGTGACAAATATGTGAAAACCTGACTCCTGGGCTAGGTTAAGTGCCAGCCAGTAACTACTTCCATTTACATTATACGTTTTCTAAGTATAGTAGTACTACGTAACGAATAAAGAAATTTATTCCATCCAGAATTTTATCATTTTAAATTTATATTAAAAAAACGAAATTAAGGAAAACTAAAATGATAAAATTACACGAAATTGAGAGAAATGCGTCGTTAATAAAATAAAAAAAATAATAATATCAATCAATTAATTAGATAATATTAAGCAAAAATATATCCTATGTTTATAAGAAAAGAGAATTATTGATAGCGTGAAGAGTGACAGGACAGAATGGAAGAAAAAAAGGTGTTGCGCCGACCCCAAAAATAACGGGACAAGGGCAGGAAGAGGAAGATGATGATGATATCCTAAGTTACAAAAATGTGTGTACCCACAATTTGCAAGTAATGCTAGTGTTACCGAGTTAGAGTATTTCCAAGGGCGATATTTTCCCGATGGATCCAGAACTTAAAAAAAAATATAAAAACAACAAATTCGTGTTGATACATCCCTAAACATAGACTAATAACTGTTATCTTAAGCACACATCCGTCGACTGTTACGAACCGAAAACTGATACGAAATTAGTTAGTATAATCAACATAATCACTCATCAGAAACTTGTGCTTAATTGAATTGTTATTAACACAATGTTCACTAAATAAACTATGTTTTGTAAATGCAAAAACCACATCTGTTGACGGAATGTGTCAGATTTCAATCTGCAAGAAAGGAATTGTATAAAGAACTACTTAGGTACAAACATATACGATGTTGGAATTTTTCATCACATCTTGTCGACACCTAACTCAGAGGCTGCTTATAGCTTAATTAAGTTTGCTTTGTTACGTTTTACAATATTGGTAAAGGTATTTACTATTATAATGTCCGATGGGACTGACATGTACATTTGTATAAAAGTCCCTAATACAAAATAAAGAGAAAAAAAAATATGCAAAAACAAGGGATCGTCTTTAGACGGTTCAATTATTATGACTAATCATCATTCAATGATCAACGAGACCCCGACCCTAACTATATACCAATGGGTAGGAAGCCGTCCGGCCGTCCGGTTATGTCCGGAACAAACCCGAGTCGTCGATGGAGCGTAGTGTTCCACGCGTCGCAAAGATGTCAACAAAACCGTTGGATCACAGCAGGTCCGAAGCCTACAAGGGCCACAAAACACCTTCTGAAAAGGTTACCCGTGGTCCTAGAACGCAAAGGCAACTGAAGGAACAAAGGTGACGCTGCGCCTTCCAGTACGCGGTTGCCACTCCAGATCCTGTCGACCCCAACGACTATATGTTCCGCGAACACTATGGTCTGTCCGGTCTGCCCACTGCCACTACGTTTGGCGATTCTTCGTGCTATGTCGGTAACGTTGGTTCTCCTGCGTATATATTCATTCCTGATTCGATCACGCAAGGAAACTCCGAGCATAGCTCTTTCTATTGCCCTTTGGTTGACTTTAAGTCTTCTGAAGAGGTCCATTGTGAGCGATCATGTTGCGGATCCATATGTCATCACTAGCAACACGCTCTGCTCATAGACTTTCGTTTTGAGACACTGATTGAGCCGAAAAACTGTTTTAATTTCAGTACGAGAATATGGGACACCTGAATCAAATAAAAGTAAACCGTGATCCTGGAAAGTAAAGGGCAACGGACGCTGGTTGTTTTAGTCAGTGAAAGTCTGACATGCCCTTTCACTCCACCCAGAGCGAGAGAAGCAATTAGATGACATACCTCAAAAAAAATCTAGTTACAATATCGTAGTTCGATTTATTTTATCAATACCGCAAACGTAATTTTATGTTATTCCCCTTTTATAAATAATATTGTATTTCATCATCATCTTCCTGCCCTGGAGAGCAGTGGTGGCCGAGTGGTAATGGCCCCGACTTACGGAGTTGTAGGTCGCGGGTTCAAACTCCAGCCAGGCGCGTTACTTTGTGTAATTCATTTCATCACCACTGCTCTCAAAACGGTGAAGGAAAACATCGTAAGGAAACCAGCATGTCCTAGAACCAAAAATTCGAAGACATGTGACATCCACCAACCGGCACTGGGCCCGCGTGGTGAATTACGGCCCATTCCCTCTCCTAGAGAGGAGGCCTGAGTCCCAACAATGGGAACATTATAAGGCCGACTATGCTATGCTTCCTGCCCTTGTCCCGTGTTATTTGGGGTCGGCGCATCATGTTTTTTTCTTCCATTTAGCCCTGTTACTCGTCATGCTATCACTAACGTCCTATTATATATATATATTAAACTACTATTGTATTTAATTTATTTGAAATATTATATTGATCGTTTATTTTTCAAACCACAATGCTTTGTTTTAAATATCTCGTATGAGTTGTAAAACAAAACAGTATAACTTCGGATTTATGGATTAGTATAATATTTTAGAAGAGTTTGGAAAGATAAACTGACTAAAAAAATTATATTAACTTTTCTCATGATTTTGTCTCCACTGTAGCTGTGTATTTTATACGACTGCCCCCAAAAAAGAAGTGTCATGTTTTTTCAAGATAAAATACATATTACTACAAGTAAGTCAACGAAAGAATCTTTAGCTTTCTATGGGCTGCAGGTTGTACAAAAGAGTCACCGCGACTCTGGAACGCCAAGGGCAACAGAACGAACACAAGTGGGTTTTAATCAGTAAAAGCCTGACGCTCCACACAAAGTGGGAAAAATTATATATAAATTTCCTATTCTCAAAAAAACTGAGAGTTATCGGTTAGAGAGTAATCGGGGCAGTATTTCCAGTAAACTAACTTTTACTAATATATAAAAATTAATTTCGATTAATCACGGGACCCTCAAAAAACATAACAAAAAATATATTTGATTCTTCATTGAACCCAGTTAATCAATTTGTTCGTAAATGATTAAAACTCTTGATTAGAAACTAATATTTAAGACTAAGTCTTAATTAACAGAAGAAAAGAAAGTTAAATGATGAATGAGAAGTTTCCAATAATTATAATTAGACTATCTACTGTATATATAGTATTTAGTTGAATACTCGAACATGAGAAATATATTAATTGATATTATAAATAAGATTAATTCGCGGCAAGAAAAATTTAACCTAAAATTCCTTAGAGGTAAATTACTTTATCTATATATATAAAAGGGGAAACTGACTGACTGACATATCAACGCAAAGCCGAAACTGCTGGGATTAGGAGCGTGAAACTTTGCACAAGGTTTCCTTTTATGACGTAGGCGAGCACTAAGAAAAGATTTTCCAAAATTCACTCCCTAAGGAGATGAAGTGGGGGTCCAAAGTGTGTATGGAGAAACCTACGTTTACGCGAGCGAAGCCGCGGGCAGAAGCTAGTATTGTACATGTTTGTCGAAAGTATTTTTTTTTAAATCCTTCTAATAATTATCAATCTTCCAAAGGAATGTGGAACAAGGTGTAAAGTCCTACATACCTCAGTTAAAAATGGAGGATCCTCCGACCATACGGGTGTTGTGCCATTTTTTTTCAGCGTAGAATTCCTCATGGATGTCCTCCGCCTTAGGGTAGGTAGAGGGGTCTGTCAGACTCGTACTGACTAAAACCACCCCGATGTTCCCTCGTACACTTGTGTTGGAGGCTGCGGATGCAGTTTGACTTTCGATGACCCGGACTAGTGATGACCCGATCCCCGTAGGTCTCCTCCCGTATTGGAGAGTGGCTTTCCTAGATGCCTAAGAGAGGCGCGCGTGGAACAATACGCGCCACCATCTCGGGTCCAGATTAATGGGCCGACGAATGTCACGGGTGCTGTACCTGGTCCAAGCTGCTTCTTGGTAATTGACTTCGGGCTGTTTTATGTGTTCTAAGTGTGCGGAGTATTCTTATACTGCGACATTTGGAAGTTTTAGTTTCTATGTGGCGATACAGATGTCGCTGCAGGAAAACTAAATATCTAGAAGGCAACCTTCTGAAAATGAAAATAGGGAACTTGCACGACACGCTGCGGTCTTCCCGTTCGGTTATAATTTAGCTAGCTACAAGGCTAGAGTGAATAGGCTCTTAATAAATGAGTGCGATTCACCATTATCGATTACATCACTGCTTACCATCAGATAGGATCGCAGTACAGCACTAGTTCATATCATAAAAAACACGGTATTTTTTCACACGATTAGTTGCACGGGTCGATATCCAGAGTTCACAGTAACGCTTGCCGAAGTCAGTCTGTGGATGTGAAAATCATGAGTTTTATATTGAGGAATAAGAGCTAATCGTGAGTTTTATATTGAGCAAAAGTATTAATGATCAAAATATATGTTATTCTTCAGGATAAATGCTAGATAGATAGTGTGTTCAAGACATAATACAGTTAATCAAGTACGACAGAAAAAAACACGGAGATGCCTCTAAAAATTACTTTTATCCATTAAAAGCTGAACTAATATTCATGCAATCATTTTGGGACCCAAGTCTGCTATTTTTATAAATTTGTCATTCCAACACGATCCCATTGTCATTTTACTAAAATTCGTAATCTGATAATTCATAATGGTTGATCATTGATCGGTCAATGATCTTGTAGTAGAATGACAATATTGAGCTGTCTCGAAACAAATTAAAAGCAATTACTGTACAATGAAGTTCTAATGGTAGGGTTGGCAGTTATCCGCATACGTCAAATATTCATTTGTCATTACGTACGAGATTACCATTCTATGCCATTTCTTTCAATGGAGTGTCAGTGGTTGAGCATTGGAAAGTCATAATGACGCCATTATATTAGTAGATTATCAGTGATGTCAATGATAAATCATTCTGACACTATTGTAATAGCAGACTTGAGACCCTGATTGTTTGCCAGATTCTTCTACAAGTAACGTTTTACAGTAATAGAGTTTTAATTTATAAAGCTTTAAAACTGCTGATAAGAAGAAGAAGTCCGCCATAAACTCTGCCCCCCTAGCCAAGTTACAACCGTTTCGTTTCGATTCTCTTTTCGTCGATCGCCTCGAGTAGGCCACGCCTCCGATTCCTTTATTCTGACGTCATCTCAACGCTCAGTCACGTGGTCAGAACAAAGCAATAGGAGGCGTGGTCGACTCGAGGCGATCAATGAAAAGAGAATCGAAATTAAAGCTGACATCAAAATC
The DNA here is from genome assembly GCA_961205895.1 of Mythimna pallens. Taxonomy (NCBI): domain Eukaryota; kingdom Metazoa; phylum Arthropoda; class Insecta; order Lepidoptera; family Noctuidae; genus Mythimna; species Mythimna pallens. Next base: position 20,443,175 of record OY540828.1, on the reverse strand, counting down.
CATCACGTTTATACAGCTACCACAAAATATATACATCTCGTCTGCTTCTCTTCCAAATTTTATTAAGTTATCAATAAACTAGCTACTACCACTGGCTCCGCCCGCGTAATAGTAGATAATTATCCCACGGGAACATACACCCGGGATCTTATGTACTATTCGGGGAAAATTATCCTACGTGCTATTCCAAGACATGGTCTACCGTGTACCAAGTTTCATCGAAATCGGTTCAACTGTTCGTGCGTGAAGAAGTAACCAACATACAAACAGCAAATTTTCACCTTTATAACATAGTGTATTTTTTTAGATAGTAATTGATTTTCTTTATGAATTTTCCCTATATTTCATGGATTATATGGCAAAGGCCACATAAAACAACAGCTAGTATTCCGTACATGGAGTAGGATCCTGGTTAACGACGTCCTTCCACTTTTGTCCACAGATGGGCTACTAAGTAAGAGATCGATTAGCGTAATTACGGAATAGATAAAATCAGTAACTCATTTAACTATTAGTACTAGTCAAGAAGCACGTTGGTTGGAGCATGTTCTTGTGTCTAATGATGAGCTTGAAAGGTGACACGTGTTGTATCGCGTGGATGCATAGTGTTATTAGTAAGAAGTTCAAATTACATCATTGTTACCATCTTTTTAGACATCCTCCTTTCCAGCTGGATATTGGCCTCCCCCAAGTATCGCAACATCATCTATGTTTCTGTACTCCCGCAAACCTCAGCAAGTCTTCGGTTGACTTTGTAGGGGGAGCCTTCCAATAGTTCAAGAATGGCAACCGCGTACAGAAGCGAATTTTTTTCATTGTTTGTCTGTTCTGCCCCCCTAGCCAAGTTACGATCGTTTCGTTTGCGTCGAACGCCTCGAGTAGGCCACGCCTCCGATTTCTTTGTTCTGACGTCATCTCAACGCTCAGTTACGTGGTCCGAACAAAGGAATCGAAGGCGTAGCCTACTCGAGGCGTTCGACGCAAACAAAACGATCGTAGCTTGGCTAGGGTGGCTGTCCTAATCCTGGCCAAGCGTGTTCAGGGAATATTAGTGATTGAAAATTCGGATTATTTATGGAATAATATTGCTCTGATCTTATATTGAAACACACTATATCACAACTACACAATACAAGCTCAACGCGTCTAAGGTAGGCGCCAGATAAAAGAATATATAGAATATAGGATCAATGACCGCTATTGCAGGTCATTGATTCTATTATATGTATATATATCACTCTTGACTTAAAGACAACTTAGGGGAAGTTGTAAGACTGGCAGGGAATTCCACTCCTTAGTCGAAAAATCACAAATCAGTCATAAATCTAAATCAAGAATGGAATCTTGAGCTCTTTTGGACTCAAGGCTAGGCAAATGATGAAGAAAGGTTAGCATTATTCAGTAGCATTTCAGTACCAAATAGCTTGGTAGCTGACAATGTACCATTTCATACAGAAGAATCGGTTTAAAGGAAGTATAAAATGCAACGTCTGCAATTTTGCTTCGTTTATATTTTGTATGAAAATAAAGTTTACATTTTCTTGTGCTAGATAAAGCTTTTACGTTTTCTTTGTCCTTGAGGAAAAGTTTATGTTTTAATTTTTGGGTTGAACAACAACAATACAATAACAATAATATTCCACAACCATCACACAACGCCGTCCAGTCTCAAGCTAAGCAGAGCTTGTGTTATGAGTACTAGACAACTGATAAACACATATAAATACATACATATTATAGATAAATTATTACACCCAGGCACAGAACAAATGACCGTGCTTATCGCACAATGTCCTAGGTGGGAATCGAACCCATAACCTACGGCATAGCAGTTAGGGCCACTAAACCAGGCCAACTTCCAACAGGCCAGTGAGACCAGACCAGATTTACAGATTTATCAGCTATTTATTAATAAATTTACGATTTTCTCGAAATATCCCTTTAATTTTGAATAGTAGACATCTGGCTCTTTCTATTAAACTGATCTGGGCGAATCATACTTGGCATGATGATGAGTTGTATAATATCTATCCCATTACGAAATGGGAATGTAAGGGGAAGATCACCGAATGGCTTCTTAAGCTTGGGTACGAGGAGACAGAAAGACTGCTTAACAAACATAAATATTTTTAGACAAACGAATAAACGTACTAACACTCGAACACATATAAACACACCATCACACGCACACACACACACTTTCACACAAGCATGTCAACTTTTAATGAATAAGCACACTCCCTTAATTTTAAGTTCCTAATCACTGTTATTTTCTTTTGATCTGTTCTGGGAACAGGTGGCCAGGAGACCCATAACACAAGTTTTCTTAGTATGGGCTCCTGTCTCCCTACCAAAAATATTGTTTAAAGAAATTTTGTTGTACCTATTTATCTTGTGGGAGAAATAAATAAACAAATTTATTATTATTATTAATCTACCCATGCATATTTCAAAAAGTTGACAATTGGCCCGCAGGCCTGTTCTTGCTCACCATTAGACATCCTGGCAGATATGGACGCGAGGGTCTATAGTCAGATTCGCGACATACGCCAAAGTGGCAATAGCGTGCCAGGGATCGTAGTAGCAAGGCTGAGGCGGCAGGAACGGCGACACGCGCTCAAGAGGTGGCGCAAGCGACTACAGCAGCCGCAATTCTCGCGTAAGCGCGTTGTCGAAGCCGTCCTGCCACACTTCGAAGCCTGGCTGAAAAGAAGAGAGCGCATCTCCTATAGGCTAACTCAGGTACTGACCGGGCACGGTTGCTTTGGTGAGTACCTGAATAGGATTGGACGAGAAGCCACGGCAAATTGCCACCATTGCAGAAGTGACCTTGACTCTGAACAGCACACACTCGAAGAATGCCCTGCATGGGCCTCTGAGCGTCAGGTTTTGGTTGCCAAGATCGGGCGGGATCTGTCTCTGCCAGCAGTAGTGAGGGCTATGCTGGCGGAGACAGATAATGGCGTCCTTCTGCGAGACCGTAATGGTCCAGAAGGGGGCCGCTGAGCGGGATCGTGAGAGGACTGATCCCACTCGTAGACGGAGGCGTCAGAGGGCCAACCGCCTCGACGCCTAAAACGCTGCAACCCCGCTTGCAACATTTAAGGCAGGCGGGACTCCGAGGTCACGGGCTCTCAGAGTGGGGACTCTGTCCGCCCACCAAGTGACTTCAGGAAAGACGGTAGCACAGTGATCACGTGCCACCGTGCACAACGAGGCTAAGGGGAGACTTCTCATAGTCTCCTCAGGGATGTGCCCTAACAGGCGTTGTACAGAGGGCGTTCCGGGGTGGTCTTTTAAGAGGTCACGGGGCCCTCAGGCGCCTTTTAAAGGTTTCCCCTCGAAAACAAAAAAAAAAAGATTAGTTCTTGCTAGGGCGAGATGTCCCATAACCCTGCGATTCATACCGAAAGCATCCTATTCATGTATTTGATCCTCCGACCAGATGGGTTTTATGACTAGTGTGAGTAACTCTCCCATAGATGATTTTGGGCTGTCGTATATGTTCAAATCGCGCGGAGAACTTTAATTGCGCGATGCAGGATTTCGTGGTTTAGTTCTTATGTGATGCCATAGATTTCGCTACAATATTGATGTGTTACTGACACCACCACTTTCACTGACAGACTTTCAAGCCATTCAGAACGATGTGTGATGGATAACCACAACCATGGCAGCTAAAATATATATGGTCGAGGCCCTTCCGTGTCTCGAAGGAAAGATGAATTACCACCAAACCGTGGACAGTGCATATATTCCTTACCAAGGCATATTTGCATAATTATATACCTAACATCAAATGTCCGTTTCCACATTGTGTCCGTTCATTCCAATTATGGAACGTAACTGATACAAACGCATTGTTCCCAGAAATTATATTAACGCGCCGCTTTTGTTGAGCAAAATTAAGTAACCTTTCAAGTTACCTTTGAAATCTGGTGGAAGGGGAAGTTGTCTAGAAACAGAATAAGGATGTAGACTAAAATGTGACGTCACCGCCATTAGCCATTAGGCATTCAGTCTGTACAAAAGAGATAGCGAAATGTCCCTACTACGCCACCTCTCTTCTTCCTCATACCAATATGTTATTATTATGTATTAGTTTATTATTTTTAAGATTGTTTTTTATTTATTGTGTCTATGGGCCTTAGTAGCTTGAAATAGCATAGCATAGTCGGCCTTTTAATGTTCCCACTGTTGGGACTCAGGCCTCCTCTCTAGGAGAGGGAATGGGCCATAATCCACCACGCGGGCCCAGTGCGGGTTGGTGTGTGCTTGAAATAAATAATAATTATTATTATTATTCAAATGTTAATTGCTGTTTCATTTAATTAAAAAAATTAAAGCTGATTTCAGAATAAAAATCTTTTTATTGTTGTTTGTTGTATAGCATAAAATAATGTACAAAAATAAACACAGAAAGTTAATATTCAAAGTCAAAGTTAATATTGCAGAAGATTTATACCTTTAGAGCATCTTTGGACCAACATTGGAGAAGAGAGAATATTTAGGCCAAATCTGCAAGGCATCCACGGCTGGCTAGCCGTCCGACCGTCTGGTAACAGTCCGGACCGAGCCCAAGTCGTCGACGGCGCGTACTGTTCCACGCGTGCCTTAAGGAGATGTCAGCAAATCGTAGGGGCCCAGTAGGGTCGAAGCCTACTGGGGCCACGGATAGTGTGAAAGTGAAACCCGGGGCCTTGGGACGAAGGGAGGAACAGTAGTGGGATTTTTAGTCAGTAAAAGTCTGACACTATCTCTCGCTCCGCCCAAGGAGATTTGTCATTAGATGATTTTCCCACCTAAAAAGAAAAGTCAAAAGGTCTACTTCTGGGCAAACTTGCTCCATTATCGACATCATCGTTTACTATTAGGTGATATAGAGGTCAAACGCGAGCTTATCTGTAACAAAAAAATATAATATATAATCCTTACGTCCAACAGAAAAATTTAACTTTTAAGATCAGGTATTTGTCGAACCAGTTCCTCTGCAAAATATTATTTAAGTAAATATAAACGTACCCAGTAGTCTACGTAAGTCTGTTTTATGACTATCAAGAACCCGTTTAGCGTTTTGAGGCTGGGACAACAACATGTTCCTAAATTTTAATTTGGTTATCTACACTAATATTGTAAACAGGAAAAGTTTGTTTTTTTGTTTGTAGGAGGTAATCTCTGAAAGTGCTAGTCCGATTGCTAAAAATTTTTCACAGATAGAATGCTGATTTATTCCTGAGTGACACTATATTTTATGTTTTGTTTTTTTGTGGCGAAAAAATCGCCATTGTTGTTCTTCTCTCTTCTTTTCTCTTTATTGTACCCATAGACTTAAGTTAGTGTAAAAAGTTTTGTTACTATTTTGGTTTACAATAAAGTTTATTCTTTGACTGGCCTGTTGGTCTAGTGGTTAGTGGCCCTGACTGCTATGCCGGAGGTCGTGGGTTCGATTCCCACCCACGATAAATGTTTGTGTGATGAGCATGATTATTTTTTCTGTGTCTGGGTGTAATTTATCTATATAAGTATGTATTTAGAAATATATAAGTATGTTTATCAGTTGTCTGGTACCCATAACACAAGCTCTGCTTAGCTTGGGACTAGACGGCGTTGTGTGATAGTTGTGGAATGTTATGGTTATTATTCTATTCTATTCTGTGTATGCGGACGAAACCGTGGGCAAAAGCTAGAATTTTAAATACTTTAATAATGTGATGGGTTTCATCATCGTAATGTGCATAACAACAAAATAAAATAAAATTCGAACAGTTGGTTAATTATTCAACGACTGGTTCTATAAATTCTGGGCTTTTTTTTCTGCTACGTAGATTTGACGTGGGCACCACTAGGTAAGCGGGATCTTTGGATGACCGTTGTTATCCATAAATCGCCACCAAAAAAATATAAATCAGATTACTTATGTAGGTATGTTTTAAAACAAGTTTTTTTTTTGCACAAATAAAAATTATAATGGGTAACATTGACGCGCATAGAAACAACGACGTCATGATGATGGGGAATCAATTTAACAAAAAAAAAACGTTTTTTTTTCACTTATGCCAATTGCCAACGTGTAAGTGCCCATCACTTAAAAAACGTCAGAAGTTAGAAGTAGTAGGCAGCTGAAGAGTGGTTATTATGGCAAATATCAACACTAATAATAATGGCGTCTTTTGTTCTTTTTAACCGACTTCAAAAACAAAGATAGAAGTTATCAATTTTTTTATTTTTTTTTTAAATTTTTACCTCAGAACGTCGTTTATTCACAATTTTTCCCCCCTTAACACAAACATAAACAATTAGTTTAACTACCTATTATTATTTGGTACCATCTTTGAGAAACTCTTCTATGCTGTAATAACATTTCTCCAACAACAATGACTTTAATTTTCTCTTGAATTCGTTTTAATTCATAGCGTTTTTAAATTCTACAAGCAGTTTTTATATATATTTACTGACTGCAATCTAAAGCTAGAACTACACTACGCACACGTGTGCCACACACGTCGATCTGGGCGCATCGGTCTCCATACATTTTATATGGAAACTAGACTTGTAGAGCTACACTTGATCCACGCGACGGCGTTCTACGTACAAATCGGGCGTGTTATACGTGTGACTCGCACTTGCCCGGTTTTTTTTCTCTTAAAAATTATGTTTATGTAAAAAAAAATCGTATTTCCGAATTATATGTTTACACATGTAAATCGAGATTCTGAATGCCGACAAACGTTTCTCAAAAAAAAAACTTTACTTTTGTAATTTATGAGTACAATATGAAGGGCCAGGCCACACAAAATAGCAGATTTCGTGTTAATTATATCCACAAGACATCTGTGCTTCCAAAATATCTAGAGAGAGAGATGTGTAATAACGTCATAATCATGTGAGAGCGTTCTCAACGATAAACAGACAAGCAATTGCAGCAATACCGGAAGATTTGCTATCATTTATTAAAGTGTTCCATGGTCTGTCTCCGTAATTGTTTGCCAAATTCAAATGACACCACCTAGAAAGCATACCCTTTCTAACAAAAAATAAGGATTGTCTAAATCGGTTCAGGCGTCTTCGAGTAATCGGAGAACATACATAAAAAATAAAAAAGATTCCGACGAATTAACAACCTCCTCCATTTTCGAAGTCGGTAAATAACCCAACCCTTATTTGAGTATTAAAATAAATTATATTTATCAGATAGATCTTAGGACAGCAGCTGTCGAGCCGGAAAGCCCGAGGCATTTATTTATTTTTATTTATACATATAATTCTTCTGTATGTTTGCACCTAACTTCTCCTAAACGGCTTGATCGATTTGAATGAAACTTTATGTTTATATTTAAGCGGGTCCCTGGATGATTTAATTAACCTGGTAGGTTCTCAATTTTTTTTTTTCTGACGAAATGCCATCCTTCATGCAGGACTTCTGTCCAGACCGCTAATATTTATGTAAAAGTGACATAATACGGAAGACATGGGCCTCATCAGAAGGATTAAAGTCACCCAAAGGGCAATAGAAAGGGCTATGCTCGAAGTTTCGTTGGGTGATCGCATCAGAAATGAAGAAAGAGACAGCAGAACCAAGGATACCGACATAGCCCAAATAATCACCAAACTTAAGTGGCAGTGGGCAGGTCACACTGCTCGAGGAGCAGATGGTCGATTGGGCCGAAAGGTTCTGGAGTGGTAACCGCGCACTGGAAGACGCAGTATTGGAAGGCTTCCCACAAGGTGGACCGATGACCTGGTGCGGGTCGCAGGAATCCGATGAATGCGAGATGAACAGGAGCGTTCGTTATGGCGACACTTGGGGAAGCCTATGTTCACCGGTGGACGTCTTTTGGCTGAAATGGTGATGATGACGGAAGACATGTTCACCTAACATACGGCATTATGTTTTTATTATACTAGATACTGGGCCAGGACGAACATAAATATCTATTAAGAAACCGGTCAGCCTCGTGATACGCATATCATTATAGACCTATTTATTATGGCGACCTAGGAAATAAACGTGTTTCAGGCGTACAACATCACGTGTATGAAATAATTGAGATAATTATTCATACTACTATTGTTTTGATAAAGATAATTAAGAGTTTTGCAATCGTTACAAATAACAAACAGATCACCACGCCGGCCTGCATGCTGTCTACATACAGAAGTTATCTTTATATATTTTTATGTAGGAAATCATTAAGGTGCGTCTACTCTAGAGGAGTCGAGCACGAGCGGAGCATGAGCCGAGCTCAAATTCGTATAGTGTGGACCGACTCCAGAGGAGTCGAGCACGAGCGGAGCACGAGCCGAGCTCAAATTTGTGTAGTGTGGATCGACTCTAGAGGAGTCGAGCACGAGCAGAACATGAGCCGAGCTTAAATTAGTGTAGTGTGGACCGACTCCAGTGGAGTCGAGCACGAGCCAAGTTCAAATTCGTTTAGTGTGTACCGACTCTAGAAGAACCGAGCACGAGCGGAGCACGAGCCGAGCTCAAATTCGTGTAGTGTGGACCGACTCCAGAGGAGTCGAGCACGAGCGGAGCACGAGCCGAGCTCAAATTTGTGTAGTGTGGATCGACTCTAGAGGAGTCGAGCACGAGCAGAACATGAGCCGAGCTTAAATTAGTGTAGTGTGGACCGACTCCAGTGGAGTCGAGCACGAGCCAAGTTCAAATTCGTTTAGTGTGTACCGACTCTAGAAGAACCGAGCACGAGCGGAGCACGAGCCGAGCTCAAATTCGTGTAGTGTGGACCGACTCCAGAGGAGTCGAGCACGAGCGGAGCACGAGCCGAGCTCAAATTTGTGTAGTGGGGATCAACTCTAGAGGAGTCGAGCACGAGCAGAACATGAGCCGAGCTTAAATTAGTGTAGTGTGGACCGACTCCAGTGGAATCGAGCACGAGCGGAGCACGAGCCGAGTTCAAATTCGTTTAGTGTGTACCGACTCTAGAAGAGCCGAGCACGAGCGGAGCACGAGCCGAGCTCAAATTCGTGTAGTGTGGTTCGACTCTAGAGGAGTTGAGCACGAGCGGAGCACGAGCCGAGCTCAAATTCGTTTAGTGTGTACCGACTCTAGAAGAGCCGAGCACGAGCGGAGCACGAGCCGAGCTCAAATTCGTGTAGTGTGGATCGACTCTAGAGGAGTTGAGCACGAGCGGAGCACGAGCGGAGCTCAAATTTGTGTAGTGTGGATCGACTCTAGAAGAGCCGAGCACGAGCAGAGCACGAGCCGAGCTCAAATTCGTGTATTGTGGATCGACTCTAGAGGAGTTGAGCACGAGCGGAGCACGAGCCGAGCTCAAATTTGTGTAGTGTGGATCGACTCTAGAGGAGCCGAGCACGAGCGGAGCACGAGCCGAGCACAAATTCGTCAAGTGTGGATCGACATACCTGACTAGATATGCTTAGTAAGTAAATGATTATAATTTGAGTGTCTTCAAGGCTAGAGTGAATAGGCTCCTCATGAACTAGTACGCCTCACCATCAACGATTTCATCACAGCTTACCATCAGGTGGGATCGCAGGCAAGCACTAGTTCATATTATTAAAAAAAAAACACCTGTCAAATAGTTCCTATTTCTAGGTGGTTATAAAAAACTAGCTTCTGCCAGCAGCTTCGCTCGCATAAAAATAGATTTCTCCATATAAACTTTGGAACCTCGTTTCACCCCATCAAAAGTAGAATTTCCAAAAATCCCTTTTTTTTGCTCGTCTGGGTCATTAAAGGAAGCCTTGTGCAAAATTTCACGTTCTTAGTTCCAGTACTTTCGCCTGTGCGGTGATATGTCAGTCAGTCAGTTTCTCCTTTTATATAAATAGATAGATATAACAACGAAGGCTTCTAACCTAAATTAGTGGCAGTTAGGGTACTTTGCTCACAGAACAGATGGTCGAACGAAGCCGAAAGGTTCTTGAGTGGCGACTGCATACTGGAAGAGCGTTGGTAGGCCTCTCTCAAGATGGACTCATCTGATAAGGATCTGCGTGCCTCACAGGACCGGTCGAAGTAGCGGCATTTGGAGAAGACCTATGTCCACCAGTGGACATCTTTCAGCTGATATTATGACAATGATGACGAAAAAACCTCAATCTAAACATTTAGCGTATACTTATAACAATAACTATTTATATTCATCATCATCATCATCATTTCAGCCGAAAGACGTCCACTGTTGGACATAAGCCTACCCCAAATGCCGCCATAATGACCGGTCCTGTGCGTCTCGCATTCATCGGATTCCCGCGACCCTCACCACCCACGGTCCTGGTCCACCTTGTGGGAGGCCTTCCAACGCTGCGTCTTCCGGTACGTGGTCGCCATTCGAGAACCTTTCGTCCCCATCGACCATCTGTTCTGCGAGCAATGTGCTCTGCCCACTCCCACTTAAGTTTGGCGACTCTTCGGGCTGTCTGTAACCTTGGTTCTCCTGCGGATATCTTCATTTCTGATTATTTATATTAATACTATCCTTTGTTATTGTCGCCTTGATTTCCACACAAACAGCGAATGATTCTGATAGCAATCTACTAAACAATATTTCATTTATTACAATACCGATAACAGAACTAGATCAAGGGAATCAGGGATCAGGGATTGAAGTATGGAAGTACTCATAATATTGGGGTTCAGAGGTTGGTAAATATTTGTTATGGGCATTTATTTTTAACATTTGATCTGGTTTTACCTCGACCTTTCTCTAGAATCGGCTTTATTTTTTGACATATTTATTTTATTTGGCCTCAGCTTATCACACTAACATTGTAAAGGCACAAGGTTTGCGTATGCTTATATTTATATTATTTCTCAATTTTTTTTTACTTCTTCACGCTTTAACAGATTTTGATGAAATTTAGGACAAGGGCGGGCCATTTCCTGGAATAGCACAATGGATACTTTTAGAGACTCATTTTTTTATGTGAAAAAATCATCCAATGACATCCCCCGCCCTTGGGCGGAGCGAGATGTCAGACTTCTATTGACTAAAAACCCACTTCTGTTCCTTCTTTGCCTTCGTCCCAGGCCCAAACTATCTGTGGCCCCAGTAGGCTTTGGCCCTGCTGGGTCCCTACGGTTTGCTGACATCTCCTTGATGCGCACGTGGAACAGTACGCGCCGTCGACGACTTGGGCTTTGTCCGGACGGTTACCGGGCGATCGGACGGCGAGCTACACATTGCTTGCCGTCCGTAAGCCCGCGGCTACGGTGGCCGGAAATCGGGATCGGTATGTGTGGGGTGAGAAGGCCGCTCCCTCGCGCGCGCACGTTGATCTCCCCTTTTGCTAGCATATGATGCTTTTTATCCCGAGAGTTTGTTCCGACAAAACAATTTTCTACTTGTAGTCAGGCGAAACTGCTGGTAGCTGCTAGTTTGTACTATAATCTACACTACTATTAAAAAGAAATAAAGTTTAAGTTTTTTTGTTTGTAGTCTTTGAAAGTACCTACTGGTCCGATTGCAAAAAATTTTTCACCGATAGAAAGCTACTTTATTCCTGGACATAGACTATATTTTATGTACGCGGGCGAGGCTGTGGACAAAAGCTAGTATTCAATATGATAAAGCGAAAATGACTTCCACGGCTGGACATAGGCCTCCCCTAAGTGTTGCCACAATGAACGGTCCTGTGCGTCTCACATCCATCGGATGTCCGCGACCTACACCAGGGCATCGATCCAATTTGTGGGCGGCGTTCCAACGCTGCGTTTTCGTCACTCCAGAATCCCCATCAAACATCCTAAGAACTAATCCTACAAACTTTATTTTCATACAGATATATTTCAGAAAATGTGAAGTCATTTCTGTTCCGCCACATAGCGTCAAAATGGCGGGACTTGACATCTCTTCATATATTTCCTTTAGAAAGACCAATGCCTTGTTTTAGGGTACAAATAATACAAAATTCAAATATTGATACGTATTAAATTGGAGACTTGATCCTGTCATCTTGATGATGACGAATGATGCCATTTCCAACTTAATTCCCTTTTTAAGTATTCCTGTGTTTTCATCGCGACAGTAAAGTGCGTTTTAAATCATCTTTTCATCATCATCTTCCTGCCCTTGTCTCGTGTTACTTGGGGTCGGCGCAACACGTTTTCTTCTTCCATTCTGCCCTGTCACTCGTCATACTATCACTAACTTCCTTTTCTTTCATATCACTCTTCACACAATCCATCTATCTTTTCTTTGGTCTCCCTCTCCCTCTCCATCCATCCACATGTAAACTCATAACTCTTTTAGTAACATGCGTTAAATCATCTCTTATGAAAGGCAAAAATTAAACTATCCAAGTTTGAGTAATAATTCACAAATAAGGATAACCTCTACTAAAAATGGTAAGTTCTAATATCGGAAAAATGAATATTAATAGATTCAATACATAAACAACAACCACACACATGGCTTTTCAAAAAAGAACCTAAAAAAACCACCCCGTGTCTACCTACAGTGATCACAGTTAAGATTATGAATACCTAGAAATATTTATGGAGTCTCGTGTCAAAACCGCATGAGGATAATAGCTTTAAAACCTAGTCTCGCCATAATTGGATGCTTTACGGTATTTATTCTTGTAAAATATTTTATATTAAACAACACATAATACCAAAAATAAATATTTTCTAATAACTGCATCTAAATTGGTTATTAATCTATTTATATAAAAGGAGAAACTGACTGACCGACATATCAACGCACAGCCGTAACTACTGGAACTAGGAACATGAAATTCTGCACAAGGCTTCCTTTTATGACGTAGGCGAGCACTAAGAGAGGATTTTCCTAAATTCACCTCCTAATAGGATGGAACGGGGGTCCCAAAGTTTGTATAGAAAAACCTATTTTCACGCGGGCAAAGCCACTGGCATAAGCTAGTTCATCATAAATTGTTTATTAAATGATGCAGCAATCAAATTTCAAATATTGGTCTGACAAAGAGTGGCGGCGTGGTGGAGGAACATCTCGCTATTTCTTTTGTACGCGCGTAACTAAATGTCGGTGACGTCATATTTCAATTGGTGAATGTTTATAAACACAGACTAAGCTGTAAGATCAGACTGTGTTTTGTATAGACAACCACAGACTAAGCTGTAGCCATCAGACAACTGTGTTTATTGTCTAGTGTCTATGGTGCAGCACAGTTATGTCCGGCTTGCACATGGCTCGACAGATTGCTGTATTTTATTGTGCGTCTATTTGGGCAGAATAAACATGTTTTCTTTCTTTTTTTTTTCTTATTTTGTTATTTGTCAGTTTTCCATTCCATTATATTTGAAAATTCTCTATTTACGATTTTGAATACAACTAATAAAAATGAATCAAATTGAAATGAGGTCAGATCGTCGACCTGCAAAAAGTAAATCGAGAATAGAAATAACCACATACATTGATTATATCTTTTTTCGTCCAATAAACCTGCGGAATATTTATAATTGGATCTGACAAAACAATAGGACGAGATTATCTCTTCCTTTGTTGACACACAAGTATTAATTATAACATTTAACCTTATGGTTTTTTTTTTTTTCGGGTGGGAAAATCATCTCATGACATCCCCCGCTCTTGGGCGAAGCGCGAGATAGTGTCAGACTTTTACTGACTAAAAACCCACTCCTGTTCCTTCTTTGCCATTTGTTTTCCAGGGCCCCGGGGATCTCTTTCGCATCACCCATGGCCCCAGTAGGCTTCGACCCTGTTGGGCCCCTACGGTTGCTGGCATCTCCTTGAGGCGCGCGTGGAACACTACGCGCCGTCGACGACTTGGGCTCGGTCCGGACGGTTACCGGACGATCGGACGGCGAGCCACCCATTGCTCGCCGTCCGCAAGCCCGCGCCTACGGTGGCCGGAAATCGGGAACGGAATCCCGGCGGCGGTTGGGGCGAAAGGACCGTTGCCGTTGCCTCACGCGATCGGCCGCCTCCTTTGCTAGCATTACTGCTTCGCAGAAGGAGGCGACCGCCTGCCACTCCTCCTCACTCCGGACCATGGCCTGTACCAAGGCCCGGCGCGAGAGATCGCTGCCGCCGATCGCCCTCACGAGGACACGACGGTGCTCTGCCCAAGCGGGCACACCTCTACCGTGTGCTCCACCGTGTCCTCCGGGCGGTCCACACAATGGTGGATTTAACCTTATGGTGACAAACAATTAATTTCTCACTATATATATCTGTAGAAAAGATATCTAAGTATAATAAGTGGTAATTACTCTGCCACCAACATTCATACTTTTTGGATTGAAGGATCAATGAGAAAAACGTTTCCTTTCACAATCCATCGTCTTGTTCGTCCATTAAATAATACATGATACATTTTTTTTTTATTCTTGATAGGTTCGCTCTTGACCGCTATCTCACTTGATGGAAAGCGACGATGCGATCGACGATGGAGTGCGCTTAGCTAGAAGTAACCTACTCACTCTTGACTTAAAGATTCCCGGGTTGTAGCCGTCAAGAAACACAGAAGGAATTCCACTCCTTAGCTGTACGCACAATGAATTCGTAGTAGTGTTCCCAAAACGTTTTGTGCGTATAGGTGGAATTTTGCTATAAATAACTCAATGAGAATGTTTCCGGGTAGTTGTGCGCTCCAGAAATGTATTCCACTGTGTTCCAATGAAATAAGTACAGTCAGCGTAAAAGGCAAACCGTAAGTGGTTTGTTATACACGAATAGAAATATTGCAGTATTTTTTTACCGTGGACCGCACACAGGGAATGAAATCCCATGTGTGCTAAAGGTCTTTTCACACTTACTGGTATAACTTTTTATTTCTATTTTAGTTCAAATTCAATTTTTTTTCTTTTATCATCTTTCATCTTTAAATATATATAATACCACTCACTGATTAATTACGAAATCTCAGAAACTGTGACACCTACAATCTTAAAATATGGCAGGTAGGTTCCTTATAGGGTGTAGAAATCCGTTAAAAATGGATTTTACGAAACTTACCCCCTTGGGGGAGGGCCCAAGGGGGTAAAACGGAGGTTGGAAGTTAGTATGGAGAAACCTACTTTTACGCGGGCGAAGCCGCTGGCAGAAGCTAGTATTTTAATATATTTAATATGTTGTGATTTGTATCCTAGTTTAATTCTAGATTTAAATCAAAACTAATCTGAAGCTATGTGTGCTGATTGTGCGTCGTGGTAATTTATTTTAAAGAATAACATATTAGGGGCCCAGCAGGGTCGAAGCCTACAATTATGACTAATAATTCGGTATATTTTTCTTTCTTTATAATATTTAGTATAATGTATCATGCTCAATTTTTTTTATGTTAACTACCTTAAATTTCTTGGAGCGCGTTGGAATCAATGTATGAACATTAAAAAATTAGACCAATGGGTTTTAAAGCCAAGCGGAACTATCCATTTTTCCTAGATTACTACCGTGAGAAGAAACATCAAAACAAACACCGAGGTCAAAGTCTTTTAAACTCCATACAACAAACATGTCATTTATTTATTTATTTACAAAATAACAATATAATATTTTTCACAACAATCACACAGCGCCATCAGCGTCGTCGTTGTTTTTTATTTTAAATAAAAATAAAACCCGTAGAGAACTAAAAAAAAAGCAATCTAAAATAGATACGGCGTCCAAAAACTCAAGAAGTATGTTAGGAAGTTAGTTTTAATTCGCTTAAGTTAGGCATATTTTGTTTAATTAATTATTTTAATGTAATTACCAACTATTTTTCTATTTCCTTCTTATTTTCATTTACTATATGTTTGTAAATGAATTGTTAAATAAATATATTTATTTTTTATGGTCAAATCATATCGCACCTTTAAACCAATACCGTCACTAAACGTAATTCTTCCACAGGAACCACGCAGATTACTATCTGAGATGGTGTTTTGAGAAAAGAACCGCAAACATGTGGACCTGTCCAGTCAGTGCAAGCATTTGTATATTTCAGTATAGCTCAACTCAGGACTACCAAGGAACTCAAAAGCTCGACTAAGAATATCAAAAATAAAGTATTTAGGTAGGTCGTTATTTTGAATAAGTTCTAATTTACAAACTAAATTGAGTACCTATCGTTGACATGAATTCTTTATAATCGAATTTATCATTGCTATAATCGTTCGTTCGTATTTAAAACATTAATTGAAAATTTTAATTAGTCTGAAGGTGGTAATCTGGCTACCGTCATAAAACTGACCTTTAGTGTCAAATCAGACGTTACGGTCAATTTCAATTACCATTTTGAAAAAACGAATGCAATAGATGCATTAAAATACTCACGATTTCTGAAATGGGAATGGGCAAGCCATGTAGCTTGATCACACGACAAAAGGTAGACCAAATAAAGTTTTTTTTAACACATGGTATTTTGGCCGCTAGATGGCGCCACATTGAGTTTTCTGTCACGTTACGTAGCCTATGTTCAGCGAAAAATTAAGACGGTTCTAACGATATCTCAGTCTGTCGAGTTTCGACAAGGAGTATAAGAGCTATAAGGGAACACATACATAGCCTGTTAAAATCATAAACCTCCTTTAGCTTTGGCCGTAGTCGGTTTAGTCACAAAATAGACAAACAAAAAAGTAAATATAGACAAGGAAGACTGAAGGAGGGTCAATGAATGAAAACGTTCAACTCAGTAAGTAAAAATATACTTAAAGATTTCCTACCCCAAAAAATCAGGCTCATCTCTTTTGCATGGGACTTGAACATTTCTGACGAAATGTGGGAGTGCTATGCCCTTGGCCAATACAGGCGCGATAATATGTTACAATCTTACGTACAAAAGTAAACACATTTACTTTGAAATGTTTACAATCGTAAAATACTTCAACACAATACTCAAATCAAGACATTCAGTACCATTTAATGGAATACAAATAACCTTTTTTGATGTTATTTTATTTAAGAAGCAGGTTTCAAACGGGGTGCCTACATATATTTGAGAGGCAGGTTTCAAACGCAGATATCTTTTTAGCTTCTAAGCTAGTACATGAAAGTGTATTATATTACTGAAAAAAATACATTCAGCCGAACATAGAACCTCCTTCTTTTTGAAGTCGGTTATAGTACATTATGATATAAGTGTGTAATGTTAGTGATTACCGTCGAGGCGGTATTTAGACCCGAGCCGGGCGAGGGTCTTAAGAGAGCCAAGAACGGTAATAATTAATTACTCACGTGTGTCATACGACGTTTTACAATTGGAGAGGATCCAAGAGTTGGGACTCGAGGTGGCATTGCACAAGTCCGAAGCCATGTGCTTCCACGGCCCTCGGAACGCGCCACCATCGGGTTCCCAACTAACGGTAGGAGGAGTTCATATCGGCGTCGAGTCGACGATGAAGTACCTTGGACTTGTCCTCGACAGCCGGTGGAACTTCGAGGAGCATTTCCGACGTCTGGCTCCCAAACTGGATCGCACAGGGGCTGCCCTCAAGCGGCTCCTGCCCAATCTAGGGGGTCCAGACGCCTCCTGCCGGAGGCTATATGCAGGAATCGTTCGGTCCATGGCCCTTTACGGGGCACCAGTATGGGCGACGTCTCTTCGAAAGCGACCGGCAGCCAAGCTGAACGCAAGCCAGAGGATCATGGCCATCCGGATGGTGCGGGGATACCGCACGATTTCCCGCGAAGCAGCATGCCTCCTCGCTAACCAACCACCGTGGGAATTACAGGCAAAAGACCTTGCACGCATGCATGATCTGCGCATGGAGATGCAACGCCGGGGCGAAACTCCGCTGCCGCGCCAAGTAGCGGCATGGCGGAAAAACTTCCAGCGGGATCTCATGGTGGAATGGCGACGGCGACTGTCGCAACCCAGTGCTGGGCACGCCTTAATTATGGCGATAAGTCCCCTCTTTGAGGAGTGGCTGGAAAGACCTCACGGCGTCCTTACTTACCGCATGACGCAGGTCCTCACCGGACATGGTAAGTTTGGGAGGTTCCTGTACTGGATCCGTGCAGAAGCGACGCCCGGGTGCCACCATTGTGTGGACCGCCCGGAGGACACGGTGGAGCACACGGTAGAGGTGTGCCCCGCTTGGGCAGAGCACCGTCGTGTCCTCGTGAGGGCGATCGGCGGCAGCGATCTCTCACGCCGGGCCTTGGTACAGGCCATGGTCCGGAGCGAGGAGGAGTGGCAGGCGGTCGCCTCCTTCTGCGAAGCAGTAATGCTAGCAAAGGAGGCGGCCGATCGCGTGAGGCAACGGCAACGGTCCTTACGCCCCAACCGCCGCCGGGATTCCGATCCCGATTTCCGGCCACCGTAGGCGCGGGCTTGCGGACGGCGAGCAATGGGTGGCTCGCCGTCCGATCGTCCGGTAACCGTCCGGACCGAGCCCAAGTCGTCGACGGCGCTTAGTGTTCCACGCGCGCCTCAAGGAGATGTCAGCAACCGTAGGGGCCCAACAGGGTCGAAGCCTACTGGGGCCATGGGTGATGCGAAAGAGATCCCCGGGGCCCTGGAAAACAAATGGCAAAGAAGGAACAGGAGTGGGTTTTTAGTCAGTAAAAGTCTGACACTATCTCGCGCTCCGCCCAATGTCATGAGATGATTTTCCCACCCGGAAAAAAAAAAAAAAAAAAAAACGACGTTTTACAATACATTTGTGAAGAAAACAACAGTAAAAATAGTAAAATTTTCTGTGACATGGCGGTAAAAATCTGTTTTCTGTTTTCATAACGCGCGCATCATTTATTTTATTTACCCTTAGAGGAAGGCTAAGGTATTTTGATCATACTGCCTAGTCTTACCTTTATGCACCGTTTATGTTATCTTGCGTGAAAAGTTTTACGATAATGTCTACCGTAGTGTCAATAGTATACGGATGTAACATTTTAATGATTTTGTATTATTTAATTTTATTTAATTAAGTAATACAGCCACTGAACTTAACTGGAATAAAAAAAACACGCCAAAATCCGCGCGCATCTGAAAATGGCGGCCAAAGACTACAAAAAAATAAAAAAATTAAGGTAGGATTTATTTACTAAATGTTTTTTTATTAAATAAATCGTTTGTACAAGATAAATTTGTCCATTTTAACTTGTGAAGTGGATGAAATATTATAAGTTAGTAAGACACTAATTTATATAGGTACTATTGAACGGGAATTTAATTGGAATTCAAAATTTGTTTTGCGAATAAAGAGGTTGAACAAAAAGGTTTTAACTACATTATAGCACTAGTGCGTAATGGTAATCAAAATGTCACAGGTTGGTAACGAGTGCCATTATATACCTAAGTGCAGTGCAATAAGAGTCACTTTCTGAGCAAGTGTGTTGTAAAAAAGGTTTACTACTGCGAAAAGAAAATTACGCTGTCATAGATACTCAAAGAATATGTGTAATGTTTTGATACACTAAGACCTATACTTTGTTTTGACAAAGGTACCTATTTTATTTGAGTAAATAATGGTTTTGGCTAACTTGCATATAACTTACTTGGTGTTAACCAGTCACTGGATGGCCAAACGACTCAATGACTGGCCTATGAACATAAGCTAAAATATTCTACTCTTTTTTTGAGGTGGGAATTCATCGAATGACTTCTTTTACCCTAGAGATTGACAAACACCCACCTGTATTTCTTCTATAGTCCTTTGCGTTCCAAAGCAACGCTAACTTTTTCGCAGCCCTAGCAAGCGCACGTGCCGTCAACTCGGGATTGGTCCTTAACAGACGGTCAGGACTTACCCTGCGACTCCTGACCCCCGGGGTTTCTTTTGCAGCGGTGGCTGGGGCATAAAGATATCCTCTCTCTCACGGCTTTAGCCACCTCCTTCGCTCGCATTACTGCTTAGGAAAACGAGCTAACTGCTTCCCATTCTCTCTCTCCCCGTACCATGGCCTGAACTAAGTCCAGGCGCAGGTTGTCGCCGCTGCCAATCGCTTCCATGGGAATACGGCGGTGCTCCACTTAAAAGGGGCAGATTTCCACCGTGTCTTCTGAACTATTCAATACAGGTACCTACGACCAGCGGAAAGTGAGAACGTCGAGGCGTCTGTAGAAGTCCGTTTTTTTCAACGGATAATGGACCGTGTTTATTTCCGGATTCGCAGTGGTGTATAGTTAATGTGTGTACGTGCACGAGATGTCGGTCAGGCCAACAATTTACGCCGGATGTACGCTTCCACTCGGCGCGACAGACACCGGTCCGGCGTAAGAAAGAGCGGGCATCCACGCCTGTTTATTGGTGCGTGTTGACGCTGCCGGACGGATTGTCGGTTTACTGTAAATTGAGTGTAATTATAAAATTTAATTTCATCTTCTTCCAACTTCGTAGAAAGAAAGAAAAATAAATATTGTGTGTATCGCCCATCTCGTACGCGCGTGAAACACAAAAGCGTATGAAATGCACCACATTCTTCACTTTCCAATCATATAGGATGCATCCACGATGACCTTTTACGTTTTTCTGTTTCTTTTTGTTTCTTCTTGTACAAATAGTAAGCCAATAAGGGTTTTTTTCCTCGACATCGATATTTCACAATCTCTGACAACCAGTTTAAAATTAGCGCTTAAAGACGGTAGTCCAAGCATCCACCCGGTAAAAAAAAATGTATACAAGGATATCCGTTTATTGACGGTCCATTATCCGTTGAAAAAAACGGACGTCTACAAGCGCTCTAAGCCACTCTTCAAACCATACCACCAGTAGGGGACATACCGCCGCGATTGTGCCGTGTCCAAAAATATTCTTATAAATACCTTACCATCATCATAATTTCAATCGAAACATGCTCATTGCTGGACTTCTGCTTCTCACTGGCAACGGTTTCATGCAGCCATCAATAAATCATTGGTCTACTTTGTGGGTGGCCTACCAGCGCTGCGTCTACCTTTACGCGGTCGCCACTCTAAAACCCTATGGCCCTATAGTCACGCACTCTGCGAGCAATGTACCCTTCCCACCGCCACTTATACTGGCAAATTTTTCATATCGGTTTGGTTTACAAAACTTCTATTCAATTTCATCACATTTATGTACATCTTCATTAGAAGTTACGCTCAATTCAGTCCGTCATAATTCAGAAGATCAATTTCAGCCACATTGTATACGATGTATCATTTATTGTTCTGTTGCGCTAGACAGAGACACCCCTTTGTCACGCACATTTCATTGACTCCAGACACTGATATTAGTTTGGAAATTAAGTTCAATAAAATCAATACAGTGTATTGATTTTCAATTGATACGCATTACTGTTTATGATTTATCAAATGGACCAATGGTCATTCCTTGGCCGAACCAAACAGGTTATCACCAGGCCCAGACAAACTGAATTGATAAGAATGTTGCTTTTAACGTGATCTTTATTTTCCTGATTGTCAATTTTTATACATATTTTACAGCTGTTTGTCCAGAGTCTGTTAAGACATATAATTATATCATATGCATTATAACGACAGCCCACTGCTGAGACACAGGTCTCCTCTCTAGGAGAAGTAATGGGTCGTAATCCACCACGTGGGCCCAGTGCGGGTCGGTGGATGTCACATGTCTTCAAATTTTTGGTTCTAGTACATGCCGGTTTCTTCACGATGTGTTCTTCACCGTTTTGAGAGCAGTGGTGATGAAATAAACACGAAGTAATGTGCCTGAATGGATTTGAGCTTGCTCGTAAGTCAGGATCATTACCACAAGGCCACCACTTCTCATCACTGTCGAGTCGAGTCATTGGTAACTCGATATATTCCCAGTAAGACGTGATAGTATGTATATTTACAAAAATTACGCGAAAACAAAAAGTGTTTTTGAATTTTTGTAATTTTCAATCACATCACACAACCTATGAAGGTCTAAAGTCTAAATATACATTTTGTAGTCTAACTCTAGAAACAGCTGCTACGATATGGAATGCAAAACGATAAACGTCAATTGAGTCACAATTGAACATGGTTGAACTTATGACTGAATATCAGGTCTGTCATAGATTTTTATTTACTTAATACTGCGGGAAACTGGTGCCTAAAGTAGACTCTATTTCGGTACACCAGGATCTTCGCCATTCACATACTGCGGGAGACTGGTGTCTAAACTAGGCTCTATTTCAGGACACCAGGATCTCCGCCATTTACATACTGGGGGAGACTGGTGCCTAAACTTGGCTCTATTTCAGGACACTAGGATCTTCGCCATTCACATACTGCGAGAGACTGGTGTCTAAACTAGGCTCTATTTCAGGACACCAGGATCTCCGCCATTTACATACTGGGGGAGACTGGTGCCTAAACTTGGCTCTATTTCAGGACACCAGGATCTCCGCCATTTACATACTGGGGGAGACTGGTGCCTAAACTTGGCTCTATTTCAGGATACTAGGATCTTCGCCATTCACATACTGGGGGAGACTGGTGCCTAAACTTGGTTCTATTTCAAGACACCAGGATCTTCGCCATTCACATACTGGAGGAGACTGGTGCCTAGACTTGGCTCTATTTCAGGACACCAGGATCTCCGCCATTCACATACTGAGGGAGACTGGTGCCTAAACTTGGCTCTATTTCAGGACACCAGGATCTTCGCCATTCACATACTGGGGGAGACTGGAGCCTAAACAAGGCTCTATTTCAGGACACCAGGATCTTCGCCATTTACATATGTTTAAAATAATTACTATTCGTACACCGACCACGCAAAATACAATATCAGGACAGCAAGAAAAAATTGCAATTATTCAAAATCTCATTAAATTAGCGAGTTTTTACTTTATTTTAAATCGTTAATAGATCTTAAAGTTTCTATAGCGGTTCATACAGCGAACTTTATGCACTTTTAACTCTAATGGAACTCTTTGGCTAGTCTGAAACAGTTGAAGCTAACTACCAATTAGAAATTTTAACGCAGATATTACACTGGAAATAAAAAACGCCGCAAGCTAATGATGTATCGATTATTGAATACAAAAATATGACCCCTAGCAGGGTTAACGTCACGCATCAAAAATAATTAGTAAGGAACTAGGTAATCCTGTACATAGACACATTCAAAAGTGGCATTTTATTTCAATTTCCTTAAGAGGGTCTTTTTTACTCGCCTATCGTTAAGAGCATTACTCCAGAGCGGCGCGCTTCGATTTTAGGTAAATTTACTCACACTGCTTTACAGTTAGTGTGCACACAGCTGTCTGTATTGGAGTGCATTAATAACCGCGTGTCGTACACCGCATTGATAATTTTGATACTTTGCCAACGTCGGCCGGCACTGGAGCGCAGACGCAATTCGAGTCTATTATATAGTAATTCTAAATAATTCATTGTAAATTAAAGAAATAAGTTATTAAAAAAATCATTATGCCATATCTTAGAACGTAAATGTGTTTAATTACTAGGCCTAAAAATAGACAATAATGCCCCATATTTTATCCTAAACTAACATGTTTAATATCTCGAAAAATGGCTTAAAATGACAGTTTTGAGTTTACTTTTCTTGAATGAAAACTTACAGCAATCGTGTTTTTTTTTTAGCCATGCATTAGTCAATTTTGTATTTTTTTTAAAGTAAAATTGTTGTAAGTTTATCATACACAGTTTTACTACTAACTCGTATCTGCGTAGATCATCGACCGCTAGATTTAAAAACGGCTTGGATAAGAACTGTTCTAATGGGAAAACTATACGACTATTTGAAAATATTTTTAAACCACACATTAGATTATAAAATTCCCAATAATATGTCATCAATATCTTATCTAGAAATCAAACACATTATTGTTATATTGTCCATCGGAAATCATTGATTTTGACTTCTGCGTGTTTTTAACGGATGAATGCTCTTAACATCGAGCATGGTTTAAAAGCTTGTTATTCATCTACCGCAATCCAAAGCGATGTTTGACGAAAAGGCAACGCTAAAAAAGAGAGTTAACGCCTGAAAACTCTGTTAGCAATTAGTAATTGCATGATTTACTCGAATATTTTACAAAACTTGTTCCAGGAAATACGTGTTTCTTTATTTAAACCTTAAAAGTTTAAAAAAAAAATTGTTGTCATTTAGAATCTTGATTAAATTTGCAAGGCTTCTATTGTTATACATTTTTACTTTTTAATTTTTGATTAAATTATGAAGTGTCAAAGTTCATGCAAAATAGCAGATTTTCAGAGGTATTTACTGGATTAGTTTTACACAAATTTACAAATTGACTTCAATAGAAGTCTAGATAATATCCACAAGATACTGTGTTTCCAAAAAATCTAATGAAAAATGAGTAATAACAGTGAAAGGGTAGATAGCCCGCGAAATTCAAATCTAAGGTTTTTGGGACCCGTAATACGTATCAGAAGGTTGCGTGTTCAAATCACGTCGGGGTCACCAGTTTGGAGGTATGCGGAACAGAGAATAAAGTCCCGCAAACCTTCGTTGAAAAGGCAGGATCCTCCGACTATACAGGTGTTATTTCTGATGGGCAACTGCCCGATAGATAATTTAGCGCTGTTCCATATATTCAAATCGCACTGAGAACTTTTTTTTTTTCGGTGAGAAAATCATCTTATGACATCGCCCGCTCGATTCCTACTGTTTAAAAAAATCTCCTGTACAGTACCAGGTTTCATGTATAAATCCCATCTAATTACCCTGTCATAAATGTATTAAATAAACAAACAAATTACTCATTGGTCCAACAATACACCAATAAGTTATGTTTACCAATATTACAACAATTACAGAGTGTATAACCTTATTACCTAATGCTTTATTGAAACGTAAACAAACAATAGATAACACTTGTTATATTTTAATTACAATTTGTTTATTATTATTTTATTAATAATTAGTCTCGCAGCATGCCTGAAGTCACGTAAGCACTTATTGTGAAGCTCAATTTAAAAAAAAACCTTGGCCCGCTTGAAGAATTACTCCTATATCGTGGGTTTTTTTTTGTGGCAAATCATCCAATGACTTCTCCCGCTCTAAGGTCATGAAACCATGGCTTGCACCAGAGCCCAGCGCGAGAGGTCGTTGCCACCGATCACCCCTACGAGGACTCAGCGATGCTCCGCGGGGCACACCTCCACCGTAGGTTCCACCATGTCCTCCGAGTTGTCCATACAACGGCGACACCTGGGCGTTTCTTCCGCACGAAATTGGTACAGGAACCTCCCGAACTTACCATGTTCGAAGAGGACCTGAGTCACGCGGAAGGTGAGGACGCTGTGACGTCTATCCAGACACTCCTCAAAGAAGGCCACATAATTGTGGCGTGCCCAACTCCTTTATCGTAGGTACGTTCACATACTCACATACACAAGACACCCAGACCTGGAATACCTATCTAAGTAAGCCATAATAATATTTGATCTGTGCGGGAATCGAAACCGCGAACCGTAGCCCTACAGCTAATCACTCAACCGCTACGCCAACTGTGTCATTAAAAAGCTGGTCATTGGTTTGTATTTGCAACCATTGTAAAAAAGGTTGACATTATGACAGTTCCGTTACGGTTTAGATGGATTTCCCTGCCGAAGTCTGTGTTTCCTGATAGCTATAACCTGGGGAACTTTAAGACAGGAGAGAATAGGCTACTTCTAGGCAAGCGCGCTCCATTGTCGACCACATCGTAGCTTTCCATCGGGTTAAATTATGGCCAAGTATGAGCCTTTCAACAATAAAAAACGGGGCATGTGCAAGTCGGACTTCGGAGTCGGACTGGCGCACTGTGGATTCCGTACATGCAAACTTACCTATAAAAACAGTTCAATTCCCCAATTGAGTTACGAAGATTTTTCCGAATCGCAAAAAAGTTTTTTTTTTGTGACTTAACTAATAATTTCAGTTTTTTTCCAATACTTGTGCTATGAGACCTTGCTTCATGCCAAATTTCAGGATTTTAGGTCAACGGGAAGTACCCTATGAAGTTTTTCCCTTGAGAGTGTCGAAATATACGTTTTTTACAACATAAACCGCCATATCTTTTTTTTTGTTAACTCAGAAGTTTGATTTTTACACAACTTCATGGGACCAGCAGACCTTAGTATTTGGTATTAATTTCAACTGGATACGTTTACGCGTTCCTGACATAAAGGGTCTTGACAGACAAACAGACAGACGGACGGACAACAAAGTGATCCTATAAGGGTTCCGTTTTTTCCGGAACCCTAAAAAAAGATAAAATATCTGATCAACTGACTCAAACTCAAATTTCAATTAAAGCATCTAGGTACAGACACTTTTAAATAGTCAAGATGTCAGTCAGTAAGAAAATTAAGCTAACTGAGCTTAGAAAGTTACTCGCGGTCCTAAGACACAAAGGGTCACGGAGTCAACATAGCGATGGCCCCACCGAATAAACGTGCAAGAGTTCTTACACGATTTTTTTTTTATTTCATTTTTCGTTTCATTTGCCTATCCTGCATCTACTTAATTTTTTTTATGAATTTTAGACCCAAAACAAGGCCTATTCTAATAGTGTGTTTTTTTATTCTAGGGAAATAGTTTATTTAAAAATTATAAGAATAATAGTTTATGCTTTCATTACATGTTTTTTGAGTCGTCTAGTACACAAGAATAAACATATTAAAACCTATAGGCGTTTCAGAACATTTGTGATTGGTTTCGACATTGGGTAATGTCGTCTTACACGTTTATTCGTGTAGAAATGTATGCAAATTTTATTATTAATGTTTTATTCCACGAAATTGAAATTTTAATATAAATGGGTTATTAAAACTAAAGTATTGCATTATCTCTTACTATAATATTTTATTTATAACTATTCGTATTAAAGCTTCCAACATTAATATTCTTTGCATATTAGTTTAAGTTTATTTCTAGTAACGGTAAATTAACAAATGTTTACCCGGTAAATTTTATTGCAATCGTACGTAACATTAGAAAGGGCTACGCGGTTTTTTTTGAGTGGAGAAATCATCTATTGATATCCCCCGCTCTTAGACGGAGCGGGAAATAGTGTCAGACTTTCATTGACTAAAAACCCACTCCTGTTCCTTCTTTGCTATTTTTCCAGGGCCCCAGGTATCTCTTTCGCATCACCCATGGCCCCAGTAGGCTTCGACCCTGCTGGGCCCCTACGGTTGCTGACATCTCCTGGAGGCACGCGTGGAACATTACGCGATGACGATTTGGGTTACCGACCGTCGGACGGCGAGCTACCCAATGCTCGTCGTCCGCAAGTCCACGCCTGCGGTGGCCGGAAATCGATATTGGAATTCCGGTGGCTGGGGCGCGAGGGCCATTGCCTCGTGCGTGCACGTGCGGCCTCCTCTTTTGCTAGCATTACTGCTTCGCAGAGGGAGGCGACCGCCTGCCACTCTTCCTCGCTCCGGACCATGACCTGTACCATGGCCCAGCGCAAGAGATCGCTGCCGCCGATCTCCCCCACGAGGACACAGTGGTGCTCTGCCCAGACGGGGCACACCTCTACCGTATGCTCCACAATGTCCTCCGGGCGGTCCACACAATAGTAACACCCGGGCATTTCTTCCGCATGAATCCGATGCAGGAACCTCCCGAATCCGGTGCAGGAACCTTCCGAACTTACCATGTCCGGTGAGGACCTGCGGCATGCAGAAGGTGAGGACGCCGTGAGGTCTTTCCAGCCACGCCTCAAAGAGGGGACTTACCGCCATAATTATGGCGGGCCCAGCACTGGGTTGCGACAGTCGCTGTCGCCATTCCATTCCACCCGAAAGCAGCGGAGTTTCGCCCCGGCGTTACATCTCCACGCGCAGATCGTGCATGTGTGCAAGGACTGTTGCCACCAAATCCCACGGGGCCAGCAAGGAAGCTCGCCGCTTCGCGGGAAACCGTGCAGTATCCCCGCACCATCCGGATGGCCATGACCCTCTGGCTTGCGTTCAGCTTGGCTACCGGTCGCTCCATAAAGGGCCATGGACCGAACGAATCCTGCATAGAGCCTCCGGCAGGAGTCGTTTGGACCTACGGTTTTGTTGACTTCTCCTTGAGGCGTGCGTGGAACACTACGCACCGTTGACTACTTGGGCTCGGTCCAGATGGTTAAGGTGAACTATGCATTGCTCGCCGTTCGCATGCCCTCGCCTATCGTGGCTGGAAATCAGGGTCGGAATCTCGGCGCCTGAGCGGTCCACACAATGGTGACAACCGGGCGTTTCTTCCGCACGGATCCGGTGCAGGAACCTCCCGAACTTACCATGTACGGTGAGGACCTGCGTCATGCGGAAGGTGAGGACGCCGTAGTGCCTGCTACGGCGTCCTCACCTTCACCGGTATGATGATCAATTTGCTACACCTTGTTATAGGGATACATTATAGGGATTCGATTATTGAAAAGTATTGCAGAAATAAAAAGTATTTCTGTTCTCTTTAATTTATTTCAAAAAGTTTGACATGTCAGTCACGAAGTTCCTTTCCTATTGATGCTATATTAATAATAATAACAATATTTCCACAATATTCCACAACTATCACACAACGCCGTCTAGTCCCAAGCTAAGCAGAGCTTGTGTTATGAGTACTAGACAACTGATAAACATACTTATATATTTCTAAATACATACATATTATAGATAAATTACACTGTTGATAAATTAGTCTGGACACAGAACAAATGATCGTGCTCATCACACAAACATTTGTCCTGGGTGGGAATCGAACCCACGATCTCTGGCATAGCAGTCAGGGCCACTAACCACTAGACCAACAGGCCAGTCGAATATTAGAATATTAGAGTTCAATAGAGTCAACTCAGATTGCGAAGTGGGGAGCCATAGAAATTGCAGGTTGTCTGTTGTTATTTATCCAGCTCACGTTGAATTAGGAATTAAAAATATATTTTTAATTCTAAATAGAGAAGGGTCGTAGCCTATAAGAAAGTGACTCTATGATTGCTGCTATCGAGCGTTCAAAGAAAAGTCATATTATATAGAATCTCGATCGAATGTATTAGGTACTTGATAAAGAATGCTAAAGTTACTGGGCACAAGTACCTAGTAAAACAAATGACACAAAATGATTTTGTGGATTTTAAAGAGTTAGTAAAGGGGAAGAATTGGTTAAAGGACACAAACGGCGATAAAATTTACTGGAGCAAAATAAAAGTAGTAAACTTCTCTCATGACCATCCTAATACAATTTACTGCAGGTATAGTTTGGAAGATGAATTATGAGAGATGCAAATCATGATAAGGACTAACTCAAGGGGAGTGGAGAACCTACAGAAGATGCTAAAAGCTTAAAACTAGCGTACACTGGAATGTTACTTAAACCACTTCCGTTATTTAAGGATTTGATGTCTTTGTGATTCAGGAGCAATACCAAACCATTATCAAAGTTTGTATATAAATCTACTGCCATTGGATAACTCCATTGCGGTCTCCAATGACAGTGAAGAGGAGGACTAGTTTTTTTAATATTGCAATTTGTTATTTTTTTTTAATCAAGAAGACTAGTACTTTGTGTTCACGTGCATAAATACATGATTATGTATTTTTTATTCATTAAAATATCAGTATTATATGTCATATTTTTATAAAATTATTTTTATCATTATACCATGCATTAGCAAAGATGTATTACACAAATGAAAACTGATCTTATTAACACTAATATAAATGCTTACGATCTTTCCAATCATATAATAGCAGAACAATGTACTGTAAAAAAGCGTGTAAATAGTTATAGCTGGGTCCAACAACAAACTTGATTTACGGAGAATAATAGTGTAACCTTGCAGTGCGTTTTATTTGTTGAGTTTTATTACACGAATAAACGTGTAATAATTATTACTGAGACCTAGTCATGCGAATTTCACAAGAGTAAAAATATTAAATAGTTTTTCATGAGTTTCTTGAAACTCGTTGAAGTTTTTAAAGAAGTATATATAAAAGTCTATAGTTTATTTTTTTATCTTTAATTTGATTATGCATTATATATACCAATTTACAATGACATGAGCGTTATTGAAGTTTAAACGTTTTTATTTTTTGCTGAAAAGTTGTCACTTTTCTCTTACACGTTTATTCGGTGGGGCCATCGATAGGTGTCGTTTAAGTCAGTAAAAGTCTGACAAGCCCTCCCGCTGGGAAAAAGATTAGATAATTATCACCTTTAGAAAAAGCTAGTTGGGAAAAGACTAGGGAAATTATGATGAAACATAAAGTCATTGCTACCCAACACACACACCCCTAGCCTAGCGCAAAAACGTTTTTGTGTCACAAACAGTAAATTACTATTATTGTCAAGATTATTATTTTAAATTTCGTTATCTCAATACAAATATATTTGAACTTTAACTTACACACGCGTAACTTTGTCACGTTGCTACCACGGAGCTATAAAACAAAAAAAAAAACGAAATCTCTAAAAGATATTTTTATGTATTGGGTTATCTTAGAAACAAAAAAAAATGACCCGTTGATAATTGTAGTTTTTATTGATAAGCCTTAGATTTTTTTATTAGGAAGCCATTGCCTAGCAGTGGGGGTGTACCCACTGCTAGACAATGGCTTCCAAAGTTCTTCCAGGAATTTCTTATCCCACACCACCTCGTACCAATGATATTATATTATTTATAGAATAGAATAAATCTTTATTGTACACCAAAATAACAAAACTTTTAAACTAACATAAACTATGGGTACAATGGTGGTCTTATCGCTAACAGCGACATCTACCAGATAACGTTAGAATGGACTGTAAGAACTTAACATAAAATGGGGGTAGTCTGCGGTGTACTGCAAATTAAATTAATTAAATTATATTATTATTTATGTGCACAATTGCAACATAACATTATATAAGCGAAAGTTTATGTTTGATACTCACTTACGCTCAAACGACTAAACGGTTTGAAATGAAATTTGGAACATTTATAGACCACGCCCTTTAACTTTTTCATCCTGGGAGTCATCATCATCATCGGTCCTGTGAGATGCACGCCTGGTGAAGGTTGCGGGAATCCGATGGATGCGAGACGCACAGGACTGTTCATTGTGGCGATATTTGGGGAAGGCCTATGTCCAGCAGTGGACGTCTATCGGCTGAAATGATGATGATGATGATAGTAAGAGTTAGTAAACTAATTGTGTTCTGAAAATTTTTTTGATGTGTCATTATGTGCGAACAAAGACCAATAATTTATTAAGTATGTATTGTGTTAAATGCTTACTCGAGCCAATAATTGCGTAAATGTATAAGAATTAATGACGGAGTCTTTACACCTGAAGACGTGAAAACCCTACGACCATTGACGTCATAAAATAAGTAAGTAAGTATACTTACTCACAACGTTATTGGTACTACGCAAATATTACTAAGCGATATTTTCAATGAAAACCACACCGGATTACCAGTTTTTGTTTACTTTCTCATCCGGTCATCCTAGTTTTCCCTCATCATCACTATTTTAAAACACGTCCACTCCAATTATTAATTTGTGCATGTATCTTTAATAAATTACTATTTTTTTTTTCTTTATTTTTTATTATCCAATGTAATAAATAAATATGAAATTGAATAATGTAATGAACTTATAATTATTAATGTAATTAAATAATGTAATTATTGTAATGTATTTACGTGAATCAAATCGTCTGCGACCATTATTAATCTCAAACTTTGTTTTTGGGGGGCTGGTGACCTGACACACAGGTTTTGTAAAAAACTTAGTTCAGGCACCAGTTTTCCACAAATTGATTTTGGTATATTGATTGTAGACTGTTTAATTAATTTCTATGTAATTTGTGGAAGGAAAATAAATAAATTATTATCATTAAATTGCTGGACATATATCTTCTCCAAGTGTTGCCAGTTTTGTAGTGTAGCAATTTCTCATTACAGTGACAAAATTGCCATTTCATTTTTGGGTTCATGTTTAGCATTTTGTGCCTCGGACGTTACTAAATATTTAGTTAACTTAATCTTAATGAGAGTAAAAATACTACGGTAAACGCGAAGCTCGTTACAAAAATCAACTCTGAGACGGAAGGATAATTATCACAAAGTTTAATTTTTAAGGGTGCTTATTAAAATACAAAGCAATATAAAAATCTACATTGCCTTCTAAATTACTAAGTCAGCCACAATTAACGAGCGTCTGAACGATACCATCTTAACCACTAGTTATCTCCTATGTAAGCTACTTTCTGGGTGGTTATAAAAAATAATCACTAAGGCTAAGGTGGAAGCTTCGCTCCGCTCTGTTCCCGGCTTAGCCTTCTAACCTAACCTGTGTGTCACAGTGAATTCGGAAGTCAGTGTTTCTCGGTATTGTTTGTTTCTTATTTAACATCGACTTACGAAATTAAAGTTATTTTGATCCTTTTAGTTTTTTCTTTTAGTGAAGTCGTTTTTTTTTTTTTTTTAAATTATTTCACACTTTTTAGTTGCGTGCGATACTTATAACCAGAGTGCTTATTTCTCATGACAATTCCAATTAACCCAAACACTGCTAGGACACAGTGTAAGAACTGGATTTTGAAAAAAATACCAATCTGGAACCACATCCTCTAAGGGAAAAAAAATTGCAAATCGGTCCATAAATGACGGAGTTGTGAGGTAACAACCATAAAAAAATGATTTAAAAAAATACAACAGACTTGATGATTTCCTTTTTTTGAAGTCGGTTAAAAACGAAAACTTAGATCGCGTGGTCAATAAGGAAATGTGTGGCTTGACTTATTATTTCTCAATTTTTAACATTTTGGTATAAAACCGTAATTAGGGCCAACCTGGTACCTGTTCTACACAAATCGAAGGTACACAGTCTTTTATACTTATTAATAACTAATAACAAATGATAAGAAAAACGGATGTAACCATTATCGGCAGCCACTAGACAGACAAAGACTTAAACTACAGACCATGACTTGCAATAACTGTTATCTCGAAATATTATTACAAAGAGGTATAATTGTCTGTCTGTTTGTAGGAGATATGCTCTGAAAGTTGTCTGATCTTTGACTTCTACGCAGCGAACTTTCGCTGTGTACCAGAGGCTATCTACACTGTTCTGGCGGAACACGTTTCGGGAGTGAAGTTGTGGCTAGTATCGATGAATCAATTTTGTAAATAAACTTTATTTATGTGGTATTGTAATATTATAGATTTTTATTTTGCAAATTGAAAACACTCTCTTACATAAAACTTAAATATTAACTAAACTATTTATACTAAAACCGAACTATGTACATACAAACTATAAATACTATGATACTAAACCTATGTACATATAATACAAAAACACCTATTACACTCAGGCGTCCAAGTACTCCTCCACATCGCTGTCATCCAGAAATGTACCCAGAAGGCTGGCAGCATTGCCACGTTGAATGGCAATGCTAATTCTTTGGGCGAAGAACGAGCCAGCCCACAGGTCACGCGAAGTGTCGATCAGATGGCGTGAAATTTCCTTAAAAAGGAGACGCGCACTCGGACCCCATGACCCAAGCGTTTACCCCAAACGCCCCAAACGAAAGTCAGTGTTTCTCGGTAATGTTTGCTTCTTATTTACCACCGACTTCCGAAATTAAAGTTATTTTGATCCTTTTAGTGGTTTTTTTTTGGTGAAGACGGTTATTTTTTTTTTATAAAAAGTTTGTTATTTCACACTTTTTAATTGCGATACTTATGTATAAACAGAGTGCCTATTTCTCATGACAATTAAAATTAACCCTAACACTGCTGCACTGCAGGTTACATTGGTTTATTATGAAGTTCCTGTATCTAACTTCCACCTTCCGGCTCCATCATCAGATCAGTTCGATAGTACCTTATAGCCAAAGTGTATCTCATCACAATTCTAATAAGCCCAAACACGGCTAGGATACATTGGTTATTTACGAAGTTCCTGTGCCTTCCGGCTCCATCATCATCATCAGATCACTTCGATGATACCATTTTCAACGTAACGATTCAGAACCATTCATTTATTTGTATTGTTATAGTCGCTTAAATATCTTCATTGTGAAATCAATGTGAGTATGAAGTTCCGTTGACCATTTCTGGTCTTCTTCATCAGTTCTACTTCATCAAATATTATTTTTTGACTTTAAATGCTTAAGTACACTTTGTACTTCTGTTATTTTTTACTGTGTGTTTATGACCATTGTGCTGTGTCTATCCCGAATAAAAGTATTTCTATGCTATTCTTTTCTTCTAAGTTCTCGATGAAAATACTAAAATCACTATATGGTTGCCTATAATATTTGAGAAGTTCCCTCGATTCCTCATGGATCCAATCATCAGAACTGGACTTTGAAAAAAATGGGAACAATCTGGAAGCATATCCTTTTAGGGGAAAAAAATTTGCAAATCGGTCCATAAACGACGGACGGTAACAAACATAAAAAAAAAGATAAATAACAGACGGACAACAAAGTAATCCTATAAGAGTTTTTGACGACTTAAGTAAGGAACCCTAACAATGAATCAGATAGTTCGAATCATACTCATTCAGTTCATCAACTAGTTACTTAATGTAATAAATAAGTGGACCATTCGAAGGTACAACAGAAACGTGAATCATTTTTGCGTTATTTACTCGACTCATATATATTGTGTGGGATTTTTTAACACAGATGTGGCAATAGTTTATTGACTTACATGAGATCAGTGTGAAAATCTAAGAAAGATGTTGGATTTACTAAAGTCGATAACTCAGTCAATATATATAGCGGAAAATCTCAGGATTCTGGAAGTTCAGGAAATGACGCATGAAAGGTAACAAGAAAAATACCGGCCAAGTACAATGCGTTCCAAATAAGAATAGAATCGATTGCCATGTTGTGACGTCACGTCATACTGTCAAATCGCAAGAAATTGGCCAAAATTGAAGATCTCGGAGATGAGCAAAATTGAAGAACTAGATTCTGATTAAACTTTTTTCGTTGAGAGTTCGTAAATAAATTTAATTTTAAATATTTCTTTTTTTGCTTACCATAGTAATTCTCCGAATTTAATTTTAAATTCTAATGTAAGTAATTAAAAAGTAACAATTTGAAAGTCTAGACACACCTCTACGCCTGCACAATAGGCTCACTGGTCTCGCAACACATGGAGGTCAGTGAATCTACTGCCCCCCCTAGTTACAACCGTTTCGTTTCGACTCTCTTTTCGTTGATCGCCTCGAGTCGGCCACGCCTCTTATTCCTTTGTTCTGACCACGTGAGTGAGCGTTGAGATGACGTCAGAATAAAGAAACCGGAGGCGTGGCCTACTTGAGGCGATCGACGTAAAGAGAATCGAAACGAAACTGTTGTAATTTGGCTGAGCAGAACAGTATCGATTCTCTCGCAAATCACCGTTAAGACGCTGTTCGTGCTCCCTCGTACTCGTCGCAACACTGACGCAATTTATTTACGTATAATTGCATAGAAGTCATCTACGTTGGCGTCAGCAAGCACTGCAATATTTATTGATTTATTTATTCAAAGAATAATTAAATTTGTATGCAAATATTACGTACTTAAAAACTAGGAACAAAACAGTAATAACTTATAATTGAGTTGCATTACAATAAAAGGATTAGTAAAAAGTAATAATGTTAAAAAGATTTGAGCTGCACCATTAATAAAACCACATAACATAAAAGAGAAAAATGAAAATAAACAATGTCAAAAATACAATAATAACCATTAATAATGTCAATAAATTAGTATCTAACAATAACAATATCGAGGGAGCCTAAACAGAGCCCTGAATACATTATTATACTAGACTCGCAACGCATTGTAGATTTTTTTTTTATAAAAACCAGTGCTTGACTGAGATCCCACCTGTAAGCAGTGTTTTTGTGTAAACTTTGCCCACAGACCGCTCGTGTAGAATGTCTGGGAGAATTAATTTATTTATTTATTTTATTTTATTTGTAAAACTTACAGCTAATAAATAGGTACATGTTAACTTATTTTTTAACGAACCAGTTTTCACTTACAGTAAATGAATAACTGTGTTGAAACAATCCAACAATCGGACAATCGGAATTGTTATTTTAACAGGAGCCGTAAGTCAAGCGAACCTGTGTGCTAATTAATATATTACCACACACCGACAATGCGACGAATCTCCGGATGGGATCCGGCTACCCCTTTAGACAACGACGACTGGACCTGGCAATATATAACACGCGTACACTCCGGTCCGACGAGAAGATCACCGAACTTGAGGAAGAATTGAGCAGGTTACGATGGAGTATTGTGGGATTATCTGAAGTCCGAAGACAGGGGGAGGACACGATAATTCTCAAATCCGGTAACCTGCTTTATTTCCGGGAGGGTGACCAGCAGTCCCAGGGTGGTGTCGGGTTTATCGTCCACAGGTCCCTTGTGAACAATGTGGTGAGGATCGAGAGTGTGTCGACCAGGGTAGCATATCTTATACTCAGAATATCATCAAGATATTCGCTGAAGGTCATACAGGTTTACGCCCCGACCTCGACACACCCCGACGACGAAGTAGAGTCCATGTATGAAAATATATCCAGAGCCATGCATGGTTCTAAGACTCACTTCACTGTGGTCATGGGGGACTTTAACGCGAAACTGGGTAAACGAGACGGTGATGAGCTGCGAGTGGGGCAATTTGGATTTGGACATCGGAACCGCCGGGGACACCTATTGGCTAGTTTTATGGAGAAGGAGGGCCTCTATATGATGAACTCCTTCTTCAAAAAACGTGAGCGTAGGAAGTGGACCTGGCAAAGCCCTGATGGTGCGACCAGAAATGAGATTGACTTCATCATGTCGACGAAGAAGCAAATATTCAATGATGTCTCTGTGATCAACGCGGTGAAAACTGAAAGTGATCACCGCATGGTAAGAGGCACATTGAATATCAAAATCAAGCTTGAAAGATCTCGACTGATGAAGTCTACGCTCCGTCCAGCACAGATCCAGATTCAAAACTCCGAGAGCTTTCAGCTCGAACTTCACAATCGTTTCGAGTGCCTAGGTGGCTCTGTGGACGAATACAACGATGAGTTCGTGGAAACTGTCCATACGGTTGGGTCTCAGTTTTTTAAGACTCGTCGTACAAGGAAGAAAAGGCTCTCTGATCAAACTCTCGAACTCATGAAAGAGAGGCGTGAGATGATTCTGCAGTCTTCAGTCGATGCGTGCATCTACCGGCAGCTCAATAGACGGATCTCAAAGTCCTTAAAACGCGATCTCCGCCTCTTTAATACCGAAAGGATTAAAGATGCGATTGAGCGGAATAAGGGCTCCAAGGTTTTTGCAAGGGATCTGTCTATAGGGCAGAGCCAGCTCACGAAACTGAAGACCAACGATGGCAGAGTCATATCCGCCAAATCGGAGCTTCTGGGAGAGATCGAGGCATTCTATGGACAGCTGTACACATCTATCACAAAATCCACAACAAATCTAGCAAACGACCCAAGAGCTAGATTAACCCGGCACTATACCGAAGATATCCCGGACGTCAGCCTGTACGAGATAAGGGTGGCTCTGAAGCAGCTTAAAAACAACAAGGCGTCGGGTGACGACGGAATTAATAATAATAATAATAATAATAATAATAATAAGTTTATTTCAATAAATTGCTCACAAAGGTTCAGTAATGGGATACAATAATGTTTGCATGAAGTATTATCTCCTGGTCCCCAGACTAGGTTTAAAGCCTGTGACTTGGGGACCAGTGATTCCATGACGGTAATAACAAAAGTGAAAATCTGTTTTCACCAGTAACACATTTGACATAACAATAAAATAAAAATTTTGGCATAGAAAAATAAAAAAAAATAAAAAATAAAACTAAGTAATAATAAAAAATAAAAATGCCACGTTTAGGAACCGCGACTCTATGTGAGTGACCACAAATGTGAGAAAGGGAGTTAGTATGTGTTTTAGTGTGTATGAGGGTGTGTATATGTGTGTAAGGGTGTGTGTATTTGTGTGTATGTGTATGAGTTGCTGTGATGGTATGCTAGTGTGTGTTCTTAAATGAGGGGAGATCTAACTTAGGCATGTGGGAAGAGTAGTTTTTCAGTTTCTTCATACGATTTCTCAAACAACCATTTCTTAACTGTGTTTTTGCAGTGGTGATAATTTAAACTGTGGATATGAAGATACTTATTGATATTATTATATAAAATATAGCTAAGGTAGGTGAATTGGTGTTTTGCGAAGGCAGTTTTGTGTCTGACTGGGGGGAGGATAATATCAGCTCGACGTTTATTACTCACTGTGAAAGGCAGCCGATGTTTCCTTAAAACACATTGTAACACATACAACCTTCTCACAGACAGAACCTTGCATTCCGTAAAAAGTTCCAAAGTGGGATGTCTATAGGGCCTGCAAAACATAACTTTGAGAACTGCTCTTTGAGCTCTTTCTAATTTCAGAAAGTATGTTTTGCAGGCGCCACCCCAAGCAGGCAAACAGTACAGAAGAAGAGACTGACAGAGTGAGTAATAGACTGTCATAAGTGTATCCGAGTCTGCCGAACCGCGGAGTTTCTTAAAGATGGAAATGAGTTTGCGCGTTCGAGTGACTAGATTATCTAAATGGTTATACCAGTTCAGATGTTTGTCAATTTGCACGCCTAAGTATTTTACACAAGATGTGGGTGTCAGGGAGGGACAGGTACAGCAGGTGTTTTGGGAACAGGTGTGAGCTTTAATTACAGCCGAACTCCTGAAGGCGGGTGGAAAACCGGTCCTAAGGGCCCTTCAGAGGTTGTTCGATTCCATCATACTTGAGGGAAAGACGCCACAGGCATGGAGCAGAGGTGTGGTGGTACTTTTCTTTAAGAAGGGCGACAATGCCCTGCTTAAGAATTACAGGCCCATCTCACTTCTGAGTCATGTCTACAAGCTGTTTTCCAGAGTCATCACGAATCGTCTCGCGCGCAGGTTCGACGACTTCCAGCCTCCCGAACAAGCCGGTTTCCGAAAAGTTTTCAGCACCGTAGACTACATACATACGCTTCGGCAGGTTATACAGAAGACGGAGGAGTATAACTTGCCTCTATGCTTAGCGTTCGTGGACTACGAAAAAGCTTTTGATTCGATCGAGACTTGGGCTGTACTGCAGTCTCTCCAATGGTGCCAGATTGACTATCGGTACATCGAAGTGCTGAAGTGTTTGTACGAAAACGCCACAATGTCAGTCCGACTTCAGGACCAGACCTCGAAACCTATCCTTCTGCAGCGGGGCGTGAGGCAGGGAGATGTCATCTCTCCGAAACTGTTCACGGCTGCAATGGAGGATGTCTTCAAGGTTCTGGACTGGAGTGGACTACGCATTAATGTCAATGGCGAGTACATCACTCACCTTCGGTTTGCCGATGATATAGTAGTCATGGCTGAAACTACGGAGGAGCTCAGTACAATGCTCGATGACCTTAGTAGAGCTTCCAATACCACTCTATTGGAAGCTTCTTAAAATGAACATGGATAAAACCAAAGTCATGGTAAATAACCACGTAGCACCCACTCCGATCAAGATCGGAGACTCTGCACTCGAAGTTGCAGACGATTACGTTTACCTGGGACAGACAATCCAGTTGGGTAGGTCTAACTTTGAGAAAGAGGTCAATCGTCGAATCCGACTCGGCTGGGCAGCGTTCGGGAAGCTGCGCGGTATCTTCTCGTCCAACATACCACAGTGTCTCAAGACGAAAGGCTATGACCAGTGCGTGTTGCCAGTGATGACATATGGCTCTGAAACATGGTCGCTT
This sequence comes from Mythimna pallens, assembly GCA_961205895.1. Lineage (NCBI taxonomy): Eukaryota > Metazoa > Arthropoda > Insecta > Lepidoptera > Noctuidae > Mythimna > Mythimna pallens. Next base: position 20,403,574 of record OY540828.1, on the reverse strand, counting down.
ACAATGGGCCTCATCAGAAGGCTCACAGTCACCCAAAGAGCAATGGAAAGGGCTATGCTCGGAGTTTCCTTGCGTGATCGCATAAAGAATGAAGATATCCGCAGGAGAACCAAGGTCGCCGACATAGCCCGAAGAATCGCCAAACTTAAGTGGCAGTGGGCAGGGCACATTGCTCGTAGATCGGATGGCCGATGGGGCCGAAAGGTTCTAGAGTGGTGACCGCGCACCGCAAAACGCAGCGTTGGAAGGCCTCCCATAAGGTGGACCGACGACCTGGTGAGGGTCGCGGGAGTGCGGTGGATGCGAGAAGCACAGGATCGGTCATTGTGGCGACGCTTGGGGGAGGCCTATGTCCAACAGTGGACGTCTTTCGGCTGAAATGATGAATGATGACACCGACAATGCCCTGCTCTCCCTCTCAATCCCGTTGTTACTCTTTGGGTTTCGGAACCCTTTTTTTAGGTGGGAAATCATTTATTGACATTTCCCGCCCTTGAGGGCGTGTCAGACTTTTACTGACTAAAACACACTCCTAGTTCTTTCGTTGCCTTGCATTCCAGGGCCGGGTTTTCCTTTCAGAAGCGAATCCATGGCCCCAGTAGGTTTCGATCCTGCTGGGCTCTTACGGGCCCATTTATATATATAACTTATACAGGATGTACAGTATCATCATCGATGACCATAGGTGGTACATCTGGTTTACAATGAGCAGTGTTTGAACCCTCCTATACCAGATTAGTAAAATTATCTTCTGATTAAATTATCAAGGACGACATAATATTAATACCTACCGCAGAGTAATCTACCATTTTATCTGCGGCTATCTTTGTTTATCTTATTTATTAGCTCTATTTAGCGTAATTTAGGTTATCATGTATTTAAGACAACCTAACAGTTCTGCTTTATTGAGTTTTGCTATAACCAAGTAACATGTCGGTTTTGTGGTACATATTTGTGGCTCATATTTTTGTCCTAAGCCGAGTTGAAGCGGCGAGGATCCTGGCTTACTTCCCAACTCCGTCTATCAGTCATCAAGTTGTGTTCCGTCCTCTGACGGAGGCGCTCGCCAGTCGAGGTCATGAGGTCACCGTCGTCACCACAGATCCGGCCTTTCCGAAAGGAGGAACTCCTCCTAACTTGACAGAAATAGACGTTCACGATTTATCATATAGAATATGGAGAACCGAAGTAATGAAAGAGCATAGAGGCACACAAAACCACGATATTGTTGCACCAATTAATACAATGATACAAGCAATGTTAAAAGTGTTTGATAGCCAACTGAAAGAAGAAAAAATTCAGCCTTTAATTAATGGCAAGCACTTGCAATTTGATTTGCTTCTGTTGGAAGCTTATATGGTGCCTCTCCTAGCATTTTCTCATACTTATAAGGTACCAGTGATTCAAGTGAGTTCGCTTGGAGCCTCTTATCCGAATTATAAATCAGTAGGCGCTTCTACACATCCACTACTGTATCCAAATAATCTTCGACGAAAATTAAATAATCTCACTATGTGGGAGAAAGTTACAGAATTTTATAAAAACTACATGATCGAGAAAATAACATGGAATAATTACGACACCTTAGGCAATAGCATATTAAGAGAGCATTTTGGACCAGACGTACCCCAGGTTTCGGAATTGCTAAATAACATTGACATGTTGTTTCTGAATATACATCCCCTATTTGAAGGCATCCGACCTGTTCCTCCGACTGTAATCTACATGAGTGGCTTACACCAAAAACCTACAGAAGAACTACCAAAGGTATTTATGAAAACCTAACACACTTTCCATAATTTGACAAGTAGATGAATCAAAAGCTCATTGAATCAAATAATATTACGAGTTTTTTCAGGATCTCAAGTCATACTTAGACTCGTCTAAGCATGGTGTGATATACATAAGCTTCGGTACAAATGTGGATCCCTCACTTTTACCACCGGAGAAAATACAGATACTAATTCGGGTGTTCTCTCAATTCCCATACGATGTTCTTTGGAAGTGGAACACAGATGAACTACCTGGACGAACTGAAAATATACGGATATCTAAATGGCTACCGCAGTCAGATCTACTGAGTGAGTTTTTACCCAATTGGCCTACCATTTGTTCTCCCATCGTAATTTTGATTTACCTTCAATTCTTAAAAATAAATGTATTCGAAATCATTTTGTTTCATAGAGCATCCAAAAATCAAGCTGTTTATAACTCAAGGAGGACTGCAATCGACAGACGAGGCTATCACCGCAGGTGTACCACTTATTGGCGTGCCGATGTTAGCAGACCAGTGGTTCAATATAGAGAGATACGAGTTCCTTAAGATTGGAGTTAGACTCGACATGGATACGCTGACCGAGGAAAATTTAAGAAATGCTATTACTACAACAACACAAGATGACAGGTCTATACTTGTTTATTGGTTTCGTTCATTTATTTCTGGAAAAAAACGTCCGCTATCGGACATAAATCTCCCCAAGTATCGCCACAACGACTGGTTTTGATGCCAGCAACCATCATCAGGTTATCGGTCCACCTTGTTTCGATGACCTAAGGCTTTCTAAAACTGTGTCTTCCAGTAAGTAGTCTCCACTCCAAAACCTTTCAGCCCTATCGACTAGCAGTGCTGCAGGCAATTTGCCCTGCTTGGCTTAATTGTGGCAATTCTTCAGGCTAAGTCTGCAACTTTGGCTGCGGATATCTTCATCCCTGATTCGATCACGCAAGGAAACTTCAAGCAAAGTCTCCATTGCTCTTTGGTGACTTTAAGCCTACTGATGAGGTTAATTGTGAGCGAACAAGTTTTAGAGCCATATGTCATCACTGGCAACACGCACTGGTTATGATATAACTCCCTGATTACCTATCAGCTAGATGACCCTGACTGATAAACGGTAACGTGACAACAAGATAATGAAAAAAATAAAGAACATGTTTAATTTTCCCGAATAAAAAACAATAAAAATACAGCAATTTGTCGGGCTATGTATGAACTGAGCAAAATACCAACATCTAGATAATTGATCTGAATAACTGATTCATGTCACTTGCAGCTACCGTCGCAACATGGAGCATTTCCGCAGTCTGATACAAGACGCGCCGCAGAGCCCGCTGGAGCGCGCCGTGTGGTGGACGGAGTACGTGCTGCGTCACGGCGGCGCCAAGCACCTGCGCTCGCCCAGCGCCAACATCACGTGGTGGGAGTACCTCGAACTTGAACTAGTACTAACATTACTCGCGACATTCTTGATAGCCGTCACACTCATTATTGCATTTCTTCGTTTCGTCTATAAGCTTGTGTTAAGGAATTATTTAGGTATATTTGATGTAAAAATTAAACGAAATTGATCTGCTTTTATATCCTTACTTAAGTTCTGACCAGAAAGAAAGTCAATTAGTCTCGTTATCCATCAAAAGATGCGCTAAAAGGAACTCTAAACTACACCATTCGATATAATAATAAAAAAACCTTTTTTACAAAAAAAAACATCGTTCACTTAATGTTGGTATTCCACAGCTAAAACTAAATAGTGAGCATGTTCTCTAGTAAGTAATGGTAAGGTACCTTTATTTTGAGGTGGAGAAATCATCAGTTAACTAATGGAACAAAACGGTCGGAAATAGTCGTCCACGATTTATCATACAGAATATGGAGAGCCGAAGTAATGAAAGCGCATAGAGGTACACAAGATGACGAAATTATACCACCTGTGAATGCATTAGTACATGCAGTATTAAAAGTGTTCGACAACCAACTGGAAAACGAAGAAGTACAAACTTTACTTAATGACAAACGCAAACAATATGATTTGTTACTGTTAGAAGCTTTATTTGAACTAGCATTTTCTCATACTTTTGGCATTTGGCACTCACACAGCATTTGGCATTTAAACACTCACTTTTAAAGCACTAGTGCTTTAAAAGTATGAGAAACGAACCAAATGAACTTACTTGAATCACTGGTGATTCAAGTAAGTTCGTTTGGTGAAGTTAATTCAAAATATGAATCGGTGAGCACCCCTACACATTCGTTGCTTAACCCAATTAATAGTCGACGAAAACTTAACCATCTAACAATTTGAGAGAAAGTGAAAGAATTGTATTATACCTACAAAATAATAAATTGATAAGAGACAGTACGGACACTTCAGGCAACAGCATAATATGAAAACATTTTGGACCGACATACTTCAGATTTCGGAATTGATGTCAATATTATTTACATTGTCATCACATTATTTAGTCTTTTATATGAAAGAACAATAGTTTTTTAGTCTAGCATTTAAAGTGTGATTCTTTGCAGGCTTTGGCTTTTAATTTAAGCTTAAAACACTACAGTCTATACTACAGTTAACATCACTTACGCCTGACAAAAACTATTGATAAAGTTTAATAAAATCATTCATTTATAATGGAATGATGTTTTAACATTATTAATATAGAATTAGATAAAATATAATAATGGCTAAAAACTAACCTAACCCTAACGATTCACTAAAAAATGGTCATTGGTCTAACTTAACCTAACCCATATGATCGCTTCGTTCGCTCGCTATTGAGCATGATGGCGAGCGAACGAACGTCCACCACCACACACCACAACCTGACGCGATTATTCCGATCTACGCACGATTATTCCATATTCGTGTTGGCCTTGAATAGAATGGAAATATGCTACAGCGCTACTTGTGGGGATTATTGGAAAAAAAAACTTTTAAAGGGACGTATAAATGATGCACCTTTTTGTATTTGGGCTTAACTTTCCTAAACCGCTTTGACTAACTATGTTCAATTTGGCGTACTTTATTTCAGCTAATCTGACTGGAGGTCCACAGTCACACCTTAATATAATGCGGCTCCACAGCTGCATTACATTACAGTAAAGTTTTTCAATACGCCAATTTGTAATACAATGTGTTATATGATACGGATAGACCTAATGATTTTCAATGAAATAAACGTTATATCTAATAACGTTACAAATTTTAGAGTATATAAATACTATATTTGTATGTAAGGAAATTATATCGACAGTTAGTATATCTGACGTTTATTACTTATATCTTGTGAACGTTATCGAAATGAAAATATAACAAATAACTTTATATGATATGAGACGCACCCAACTTTATATGACTGTAAATATAATTTGCACGCAATGTTATGGCAGGATATGCTGAAACAAATGTACTGTAACACCATATATACCATATTCTAGCAAATAAATATTTTGATTTATTGATCGATTGATTGATATGATATGAGACGCACCCATTGTTGTCGATTGTGATAAGCACCTTGTTACCGCCTCGGTTGCACAACGAAAACAGAAATTGCATCATCATTGTCATAATTATGTCAAGCGAGAGGCGCGGGCGCCCGCGAAGACCTATGTTAGAGTAAGATGGCATGAGTTGAACAATCAACACGGTGGTGACGTAATCACGTGCGCCTGGACATTTTGTAGTAGCTATCAAAATTATGGGATGTGTTTATGCATTGGGTAACCAAAATTTTTAGTGTATTTTCGTTAGCTGATTTTTTTCTTTGTAAGTATATAAAACTTTTTTTTTCTTATTTTTTTTTACCATACCATCTATTTTAATGAAAACTAATATTATTATTATATGTTTTATCAAATAGGACTGCAATCGACAGACGAAGTTATCCGTTACCGCAGGTGTACCTACCTCTCATCGGCATGCCGATGTTAGGAGACCAGTGGTTCAACATAGAGAGATACGACACGAGCTTCACAAGATTGGAGTCAGACTTGACATGGAAACACTGACAGAGGAAAATTTCAAGAATGCTATTACCACGACAATAGGTGATGACAGGTAAGGCCCTGCTACCTGTAAATTGTAAAAAGACTTATTGAATTAAATTTCATATGGTCCAGTTAATACAAAAGATAATAAATAGCACTCATCTTTTTTCATTTTCACTTGATGATATTGTTTTTTATGTGAGTTTGTACATTTTTATAATTGGTTTAATTTTGATATATAAGGTGACTGGCAATTAGTGTACGATAATTAAACACGTGATTGTGCTCATGATAACAAACAATTTTTATAATGGGAGCAAAGACGAAATCGCGAAAAAAAATTCAGCCGTTCAGTACATTAAGCAAACATAAATGTACTGAACAGCTGATTTTTTTTCGCAAAAGTTGTTGGTTATCATGAGCACAATCACGTGTTTAAGTATCGTACACTAATTACCAGTCACCCTAAATATTGACATTTCCATCACTATTTTATATGTCTTTCTTTCGACGGATCATAGGTTGATCTTTATAGAATATTGGGCTGTGACAAAGACAGATGAAAAAAGATTACATGTAGTAGAGATGAGAATAAATAAAGTGATAAATCAGTATATTAGAGGAAGTTCGATAGTGGCGCGCCAGTGACTGAAAAGTTCAAAGGGAATCGTTGATCTTAGTACGGTCATGTGAAGAGGATCGACGAAACGCATGTTAAAAAAGAGTTATGAATATACATGTGGGTGGATGGAGTGAAAGGGAGAGGGAGGTCAAAGAAAAGATGGATGGTGTAGTTACAGAAAATGAAAGAAAAAGGAGTAAGTGATAGTGCGATGGTTGAAAGAATAGAATGGAAGAAAAAAAACGTATTGCGCCAACTCCGATTGACATGGAACAAGGGCAAAAACGTGATGTCGCTCGTTGTATGGAGCCGTATGTGTCGCGCATTGTATCTACATATTTACGCAGACATCTCTTCGTTGTAAAGTTCGTTTCGTGAAGTGTTTGCTCGACTTTGTCCGAGTCAAAGCTCTGCCCTTGAATCAAACAATCGTCAGTAGCCGTAATTTAGTCATAATTGGATGCTGATAAGTAATAGTATGGCAATATGGATGTGTTCTTATAATTTGTAATTTGTTTAACAATATACAAAATTGTTTAAAATCATTTAAATCAAAAAACTACTAGAAAAATGTATTTTTATCATAAAACAAATAAGAAACCACGTATAATTATAACGTTTTTCAATACGCCATCAAGCTCCTCAATACCTTTATAATTCAAACTAGTGCCTTCTATCATCTCGATAAAGATGTTGTAACAATTGGCACTTTATTGAGGAATATCATTTAGTGATAATGATGATTCGGAAACTATAGTTTGATGCTTTTCGCTGCGACCGAATGGACGAAAGCTAAATATTTCCTTTGCAAATCAACTTGGTAATGACTTTTTTTATTTCTAAACTGTTGTTTTAATCAAGGTAAGTCAGTAATTATTGTGATATTAACATTTTATTTTACGCTCCGATTTGATTGTCGTATTTGTAGGCAACAACAATGATATCCACTTGATTTATTATTCCTAAATACAAAACCATATTATGTATATAACCATACCATAAAACATAACACATTATTACTAAATAAATAAAGAGTTTTATCTAAACTTATAGCATAGTGAAAGTACTTGACAAATATATACAGTTCATGTTTCAAATAATAAAGTGTACTCCGTATCTTGCAATAAGCAAAAATCTATTGTTTTGAGACAATTTACCAGATTTTTTAATACAAATCTACTTTAAATCCCTTATTTTCCTATAAAAATAAAATAAAAACAACGGAGCAGACATTTTGTAAACAACTTAATTGGAATTATTGTCAAATCTTTAAGCACCTTTTCCTCAAAAGTAAGTCTATGTGGATGACACACTATTGTTTATCAACGTCCAACTATCGAGGTGACTTGCGTTTTCTCAATATAATTCAGGAAACGCAAGTCAAGGTGACTGATTATACTCGTAGAATTGAATCCTTTATCAGTGCTCAAGAAGATTGTACGCTTATATAAAGCCAAACGACTATTAGTCATTTATTAGTTTCGGCACAGTTTAAGCAATATGTCGGTTTTGTGGTACATATTTGTGGCTTACATTTTTATTCTAAGCCGAGTTGAAGCGGCGAGGATCCTGGCTTACTTCCCAAATCCGGCTATCAGTCATCAAGTAGCGTTCCGTCCTCTGACGGAGGCGCTCGCCAGTCGAGGTCACGAGGTCACCGTCGTCACCACAGATCCTGCCTTTCCGAAAGGAGGAACTCCTCCTAACTTGACGGAAATAGACGTACACGATTTATCGTACAAAATATGGACAGCCGAAGTAGTGAAAAAGAAAAGAGGCGCACAAGATGACGATATGGTAGCACCGATGAATACAATAATACAAGCAATGTTAAAAGTGTTCGACAAACAACTGGAAAACGAAGAAGTACAGGCTTTAATAAGTGACAAGAGTAAAAAATTTGATTTGATACTGTTAGAAGCTTTTTTTGAACCCGCTCTGGCATTTTCTCACATTTTTAAAGCACCAGTGATTCAAGTAAGTTCGTTTGGTGCCGTTTATCCAAATTATGAATCAGTGGGCGCCCCTGCACATCCGTTGCTTTACCCAATTAACACTCGACGAAAATTGAACAATCTAACGATTTGGGAGAAAGTGAGAGAATTACATTATACCTACAGAATTAATAAAATGCTACAGGACAGTTGGGATACTACAGGCAATAGCATAATACGAAAACATTTTGGACCAAACACACCTCAGATTTCAGAATTGATGAATAACATTGACATGTTGTTCTTAAACATTCATCCCATGTTTGAAACCATCCGACCTGTTCCTCCATCAGTGATCTACACGGGTGGTTTACATCAAAAACCTACAAAAGAACTTCCTAAGGTACGTGTACAATAAAAAATGAAATCTTAATTAGATAGCGAGACAAAACGTGAAACAAAGATATCAAGTGTTCGTAAAGTCAACTGACATTAATTTTTCAGGATCTGAAGTCATACTTAGACTCATCTAAACATGGTGTGATATACATAAGCTTCGGTTCGATTGTGGATACTTCTCTTTTACCGCCGGAGAAAGTACAGATACTAATTCGAGTGTTGTCACAATTTCCTTACGATGTTCTGTGGAAGTGGAACACAGACGAACTTCCTGGACGTACTGAAAATATCCGGATATCCAAGTGGCTGCCGCAGGCAGATCTCCTGAGTGAGCCTTTTTTATATATTTTAAAATTAATATTAGGTCTTTAACTATGAAATTGCCGTTTTTTAAAACGGGTTGCTTTGTAGTGTTATATCTTTGGATTGACTTGGAATTATAAGTTCAAATAAACTTTATATTAAAGGTATCTACGTTATTGTCGTCATCGTCGTATTTGTATGAAATATAAGAAAAGTCGCAGGATTTTGTAATATGAGTGAAACAATGTGTCTTAAGCTATATGCAATATTAATGATGTATATGGACTTAAAACTGCTAATGAACGGGATGTATATTTTTGTTTCAACCACTCTCACGTGGGAAATTTTATCTAACGAATAACTTTTCTCCTCAGTGCGGCAACAAGACAAAATTTCCAAAACGAAAGCTATTAAACTAAGAGCACAAAGTTCTTTTGTTAGAAGAAAGTCGTAGGTATACGTAATTAATATTGTTTGCTATTTGAAATGCATAGTTTCTACATCGGAACTCTTAATATAAAAAAAAGTTTTTTTATTAGATTTCATGGTTAAAAGTACTGCGATATTACAGAAAATACAAAACACAAAGAAACCAATAAATACCAAATTTTGAAAAAAGAATAACGTAACTTTAATTTAAAGTTTATTTGAATTTATAATTCCAAGTCAATCCAAAGCCACTCGTTTTAAGAAACGGCAAATATCACTTCAAAGCCTTATGTTTTATGAAACGGCAATTTCATTCTTTAACCCCTATTAGAAAGCTAGTTTATACCTGTAACTTTAGTCACTTTAACTGAAAATACTAATCTCATAATGTTGTTTGAAGATTTAAATAATTGTATTAATACTTTATTTATATGTTTTATAGAGCATCCAAAAATCAAGCTGTTCATAACTCAAGGAGGACTGCAATCGACAGATGAGGCTATCACCGCAGGGGTACCCCTCATCGGCATGCCGATGTTAGGAGACCAGTGGTTCAATGTAGAGAGATACGAGTTTCACAAAATTGGAGTCAGACTTGACATGGAAACACTGACAGAGGAAAATTTCAAGAAAGCTATTACCACGACAATTGGAGATGACAGGTTAGTCAGTTACCCGTAAATCGTTAAAAGCCTTATTGCCTTTTTGGGCGATTAATCCAAAAAAAATACCTGATAATGTAGTAACTATATGCCCCTTGTCACTTGCAGCTACCGCCGCAACATGGAGCGTTTCCGCAGTCTGATACAGGACGCGCCGCAGAGTCCGCTGGAGCGCGCCGTGTGGTGGACGGAGTACGTGCTGCGTCACGGTGGCGCCAAGCACCTGCGCTCGCCCAGCGCCAACATCACGTGGTGGGAGTACTTCGAACTTGAACTAGTGCTAACATTACTCGCGGCATTCTTGGTAGCCTTCACACTCATTATTGCAGCTCTTCGTTTCGTCTATAAGTTTATGTTCAGAAATTTCAAAGGTGCAAACGATGTAAAAAATAAAGATAATTGATCTGGATTATTTTATTTTCTTAAATATATCCAAGCCAAAAAAAATGATGGTTCCTTTACGTCTCTGTACAGCTATAGATGAAAAAAATTTTGCTCCGTACTTATATAGCAGGGCATTCAACACAACTATAAAGTGTAAAAATGTGTATAGCACAACAACTAATATTGTCAGTAAAGCATATGGATGGTTAAAGCGGAACAATATGCAAAAGTAGGGTATATTAATTTACTCGACAAGGAAAAATCTGCACAATTACGAAAATTAATTATTAATTAAAATAACACAAAAAAGTAGTTGAACATAATCAAATTACGAATTTTTATAAATTGAAGTTATAGAAGTATCTTAAGATTCTACTGATCGATGAATAGAATTATGGAATGCCGTCTCAAGGACTTTCATTTATACCAGTTAGACAAAGCATCTACATAATATATAGACATATTATGTCTGCGACTTAATAGGCTTGAGGTCATTGATCCTACAGCATTGTTTAAGAAAATTGCGCTGCCTTGGAACGCAAAAGGCAACTGCCCCCCTAGCCAAGTTGCAACTGTTTCGTGTCGAATTCCGTTCTCCAATTGGCAACGCCTCGGTGTCAGCAATTGTAGAAAACGATAAGTTGTTAGCCATGTTAACGCACCTGAGTCGGCCGCTCGTTCTACAATATCGTTCTACAATAACAAAGGATGCAGCGTTGAACGTTGTAGAAACGATAACTAAAATTATTCTATTTGTTTGTTCTTAGTGTTCTGACCACGTGACTTAACGTCGAAATGATTTCATTCCCATACATTTGATTAGTTTTCGACTAGCGTTAACGATTGCAGATTACCAACTTGGCTAAGGGTGCTGTACAGATGCTGATTTTAGTCAGTGAAAATCTGATACTCCCCTCGTTCCACCCAGAACGGGAGGAGTTAATTGATGATTTAACAACACAAAAAAAACAGAGGTACTGGAATGTACAATCACTCCAATTAATCACAAAATTTCGTTATATGAAATAGTGTAATTTTAAAAATGGGGAAAACAGCACAGTGATTGGATCTAAAGCGCAAAAACGAAAAAAAAAAATTGGTATCATTGAAACTATATGCAGACAGTAGGAAAAAAATTGTTTCAAATTTAAGAAATATTATGATAAACAAAATAGAATCGAGGCGAAACGACTCTTCAGGCTATCGACTAATAGCAACCACACATAATACAAGATGTAGGAACGGAAGATCGGTATACAACAAATCTTATTCATATTTTGCTCGAGAGACACACATAGACACGCTTCAGATAAACATTAACATGGACAGAAATAAACATGTTTTCTTTCTTTTTCTTTTTTTTTAGATACAGCGAACGCAAGTGCACTTGTTACTTGCCTGTAGCCGAGTTTGCAAAACTAGTGTGTTCTACTAAGAATACGTACTTACCTGGTGGTGACATCAAGCACATCATTCATAGATTTATATACCTGGTGTCAGACGACAGGTCATTGGAACTATTTGCAGCCCACGGATACCCTATTATGTCAAGGGGTAAATCTAAAAGTCCGTGATAAGACCTGTAATACTGTGTAGATCAGAATATTGGGCTGTGAAAAAGACGAATGAAAAAAGATTACATGTAGTAGAGATGAGAATAAATAAGGTAATAAATCAGTATATTAGAGGAAGTTCGATAGTGGCGCCAGTGACTGAAAAGTTAAAAGGGAATCGTTGATCTTAGTGTGATAATGTGAAGAGGAGGGATGATGTTACTAAAAGATTTATGAATATACATCAGCCAAAGAAAACTGGATGGTGTAAGGGGTTATCTAAAAGAAAAAGGAGTAAGTGATAGTGCGACGGTTGACAGGATAGAATGGAAGAAAAATGTATTACGCCAACCCCGACTGACATAGAACAAGGGCAAAAAAGCACTCCTTTTTTGGAGCAGTCGTGTAAAAAGATAATGCCGCTCGTTGTATGGAGCCGTATGTGTCGCGCTTTGTTTTTACGCAAACTGCTCTTCGTTGCAAAGTTCGTTTCGTGAAGTGTCTGCTCGATTTTGTCCGGGTCAAAGCTCGGCCCTCAGATAAAATAATCGTCAGTAGCCGTAATTTAGTCATAGTTATCGTAGTGAATTGTGTTTTCTTAACATAATTCAGGAAACGCAATTCATGGTGACTGATATACTTGTATAATTGAAACCTTTATCAGTGTCAAGAAGTTCGTACGCTTATATAAATTCAAACGTCAATTTGTCATTTATTAGTTTCGACACAGTTTAAGCAACATGTCGGTTTTGTGGTGCATATTTGCGGCTTACATTTTTGTTCTAAGCCGAGTTGAAGCGGCGAGGATCCTGGCTTACTTCCCAACTCCATCAATCAGTCATCAAGTAGTGTACCGCCCTCTGACGGAGGCACTCGCCAGTCGAGGTCACGAGGTCACCGTCGTCACCACAGATCCTGCCTTTCCGAAAGGAGGAACTCCTCCTAACTTGACGGAAATAGACGTCCACGATTTATCATATGGAATATGGACGGCCGAAGTGATGAAAGCACACAGAGGTACACATAATGACGACATTATAGCACCTGTGAATGCATTAGTACAAGCAGTATTAAAAGTGTTCGACAATCAACTGAAAAACGAAGAAATACGAACTTTAATTAATGACAAACGCAAACAATTTGATTTGTTACTGTTAGAAGCTTTATTTGAACCAGCTCTAGCTTTTTCTCACATTTTTAAAGCACCAGTAATTCAAATAAGTTCGTTTGGCGCCGTTTATCCAAATTATGAATCAGTGGGTGCCCCTACACATCCGTTACTATACCCAACTAATAATCGACGAAAATTGAACAACCTAACGATTTGGGAGAAAGTGAAAGAATTGTATTATACCTACAAAATTAATGAATTGCTACGGGACAGTTGGGACACTACAGGCAATAGCATAATAAGAAAACATTTTGGACCGAACATACCTCAGATTTCGGAATTAATGAATAACATTGACATGTTGTTCTTAAACATTCATCCCATGTTTGAAACTATCCGACCTGTTCCTCCATCTGTGATCTACGTGAGTGGCTTACATCAGAAACCTATAAAGGAACTTCCAGAGGTACGTGCGGAATACGACAATGAAATCATAATAAGACAGTGAATGTTTAAAAACTCAACTAAAATGTTTTTTCAGGATCTGAAGTCATACTTAGACTCCTCTAAACATGGTGTAATATACATAAGCTTCGGTACAAATGTGGATACTTCTCGTTTACCACCGAAGAAAATACAGATACTAATTCGAGTGTTCTCTCAATTGCCTTACGATATCCTGTGGAAGTGGAACACTGATGAACTGCCTGGACGTACTGAAAACATCCGGATATCCAAGTGGCTGCCGCAGTCTGATCTACTGAGTGAGCCTTTTCATATATTTTTAAATCAATAAAAAGATAGTTTATTATACCTCTAACTTTAGTCGCAGTAACTTAAAAGACTCATCTCATAATGTTGTTTGAAGATTTAAATAATTATATTATTACATTTTTTATATGTCTTATAGAGCATCCAAAAATCAAGCTGTTCATTACTCAAGGAGGACTGCAATCAACAGACGAGGCTATCAATGCAGGTGTACCACTCATCGGCATGCCGATGTTAGGAGACCAGTGGTTCAATGTAGAGAGATACGAGTTTCACAAGATTGGAGTTAGACTTGACATGGAAACGCTGACCGAGGAAAATTTCAAGAACGCTATTTCCACAACAATAGGAGATGACAGGTTAGTGCCTTTTTTTAGGTGGGAAATCATACAATGACATCTCCCGCCCTTAGGCGGAGCGGGAGAGCGTGTTAGACTTCTACTGACTAAAACCCACTCCTAGTTCCTTCGTTTCCTTTTATTCCAGGACTGGGTTTTCCTTGCAGAAACGAAATCATGGCCCCAGTAGGCTTCGACACTGCTGTGCCCCTACGGTTTGCTGACATCTTCTTGAGGCGCGGGTGGAACAATACTCGCCGTCGACGACTTGGGTTTGGTCCGGATGGTTACCAGACGGTCGGACGGAGAGCTACCCATTGCTCGCCATTTTACTCCGGCAAGAGGCGTCTGGACCCCCTAAGTTGAACAGGAGCCCCTTAAAGGCAGCCCTAGTCCGATTCAGTTTGGAAGCCAGAAGTCGGAATTGCTCCTCGATATTCCATCGGCTGTCGAGGACGAGACCCAGGTACTTCATCGTCGACTCGACGCTAATGTAAATTCTTCCTACCATTATTTGGGAACCCGGTAATGGCACGTTCCGAGGGCCGTGAAAACACATGGCCTCAGACATGTGCAGTGCCACCTCGAGTCCCAACTGCTAGATCCTCTCCACGACTGTCGCAACCTCGCGTGTCGCTAGTTCGGCCGCCGCCTGGTACGACTCTCCCTGAGCCAAGACCAGCGTATCGTCTGCGTAACAGACTACGCTGACCCTGTCGGTGAGGTCGCCGCGCAGCACGTTCCCGATGTTCCACAAGGGCGGTCCTAGTATCGATCACTGCGCAACACCGCACGACATCTCTCGCCGTTTCCACTTTCCCTGGTGACCGGGGTAGGTGATGTACCTGTCCGATAGGTAGGCCTCGATCACACGGCAGAAATAGTCGGGCACCTGGGACAGGCCTGTTCTCCGCAAATCATAAAAACGCCTTAATGAATTAAATTTCTTACTGTCCTGATAATACAAATGTTAATAAATAGCACTAATTCCCTGATTACCTATCAGCTGAACGATAATGTGATGATTAAAAAGAAGTAATTAATGGATGACGTAAGTTACTAAATATGCCTTGTCACTTGCAGCTACCGTCGCAACATGGAGCGTTTCCGCAGTCTGGTACAGGACGCGCCGCAGAGTCCGCTGGAGCGCGCCGTGTGGTGGACGGAGTACGTGCTGCGTCATGGTGGCGCCAAGCACCTGCGCTCGCCCAGCGCCAACATCACGTGGTGGGAGTACTTCGAACTTGAACTAGTGCTAACATTACTTGCGGCATTCTTGTTAGCCGTCACACTCATTATTGCAGCTCTTCGTTTCGTCTATAAGTTTATGTTGAGAAATTGTACAGGTGTTGTTGATTTCAAAATTAAACGAAATTGATCTGGAACATATTATTTTCTTATTTAAGTTCTAGCCAAAAAATAGTTACTTTTCGTTTCTATCCAGCAATAGATGAAAAATATTATGGCAGCATTAATATTCATCACAATTATGAAGTGTAAAAATGTGTATTGCTCTACAAATAATATTGTCAGTAAAGCATATCGATGGTTAAAGCTAGACAATGTTTTTAAAATAATACTTAACAAGTAGTTGAATATAATTAAATTACGAATTTAAATAAATTAAAGTTACACCTAGAAGCATCTTATGATCATACTCATAGATATAATTTCTATGATCATATTGAACGGTGACAAATAATAAGGAATACTGTCTCAAGGAATTTCATTTATACTAGTTAGACACAAAGCATCTACATATTTACGTCTAGGACTTCATAGGCTTGGTGTTATTGGAACATGACCCTGCAGCATTGTTCGAAAAAGTTGCACGGCCTTTTTTTTGGAACGCAAAGAGCAACAGAAAAAAAACGGGCAACCAGGCAAAAATCTGATGCTCCCTCACAATCACTACATTAAATCTTAAAAACTTGTATGGACCAGTGTTATTTCAAAAATTGAGCGAATCACTACGGTGGCGGTGATTGGATTTATAACACATCAACGCTAGAATTTTAATCAAACAGACAGTATGGAACATTTTGTTTTAAATTAAAGAAAGATTATGAGAAAAAAAAAATCGAAGCAAAACGACCCTACGGACTATCGACTAATAGCAACCACATATCATACAAGATGTAGGAACGAAAGGTCGGTATACAACAAAACATACTCATAATATTTTGCTCGAGAGACACGCTTCACATACAGCGAGTGCAAGTGCATTTTCGACTTGCATTTAGCCAAGATTGCAGAACTAGTACGTTCTACTATGAATACATTTAAATAAAATAAAAATAATAATAATAATGATTTACTAACAAGACAACATTAAAGTGGTGGCGGCATCAGACACATCATCCATAGATTTATGTACTTGGTGACCGGCGACCGGCGAATGGTTCCAGTGAACCATTTGCGACCCACGGATACACCTCAAGTGAAAGGATCAAATATACTAGTCCGTGCTAAGACCTGTAATACTGTATAGAGCAGAATCAGAAAGAAAAAAAGATTACATTTAGAAGAGATGAGAATAAATAAACTGTAAACGTCAGGTAGACTCAATGTGAACGGATTTTTAGGAACCTTTCGATCGGGTTGATCATTTTATATTACTTGCAAAGATGCATCATGCCGGGATTCACAGGACTCTTTATAGATGGCTCTCGTCCTATCTGTTAAATCGTACACAACTAGTCGCACTAAGCTGGTATGACCGGGTACCATGTGAAGCAACATCTGGAGTGCCCCAAGGTTCGAATTTGGGTCCATTGTTATTTATGGTATTCGTTAATGATCTGCTAAGTAAAATTAAAAGCGAATGCCTAGCTTATGCAGATGATATAAAAAATTACAGGCGTATCTCAAATAATCAAGACTTTGAGGTCCTTCAGTCAGATATTGAAACAATTTTTGAAAGGTGTAATGAAAATTCGATGTCACTAAACACCAAAAAATGTCAAGTTATAACATTTTCGAAAAATAGTAAAAACAATTAGTTATGACTACACTATCAGGGGAGTAGTAGTAGATAGGGTAAAAGTGGTACGTGACCTGGGTGTTTTGTTTGATTCGGTTTCTTCATTTAGACCCCACTACGATCACATTTGTAATAAGGCCAACTGTTTACTGTCTTCTATATTACGAAACGCCAAACCATTTAAAGACCCGCAAACATTCTTAATATTCTCTATACCCTGGTAAAATCTATATTGGAGTACTGCTCCTCTGTGTGGTGTCCAATATATAACACTCATATAGACCGCATAGAATCTGTACAGAGAAGATTTGTCAGAGTTTTAAGCGCGAAATGTGGCCTCAGACGTAAACTCCTCAATTACAATAAGCGACCCACACACTTTCGCATGAAGAGTCGTGAGAGAAGGAGATGAGTTAGTGATTTGAGTGTATTGCATAAAATTGTTAATGGCTCCTTTGACATTAAATTACTTGACTAGTTAAACTTTAAAATACCAACTCGATCT
Source organism: Mythimna pallens (assembly GCA_961205895.1). Taxonomy (NCBI): domain Eukaryota; kingdom Metazoa; phylum Arthropoda; class Insecta; order Lepidoptera; family Noctuidae; genus Mythimna; species Mythimna pallens. The sequence goes on along the minus strand of OY540828.1, from coordinate 20,385,810 downwards.
GTGCGCACTCCACAATTATTTAGTATTTCCGCTAGTAACAATAATGTTTTTGAGAATAACCCGTTGTCCAGAATGTGCAATCAATATAACACAATATGCCCTAAGGTAGACTTGTTCTCGAACAGTATTTACGAATTTAAAAATTGTTTGTACAAAATGTAATTACATTAGTGTACTTTATTAACTTCTCCATAATACTTCACCTTTACTGTCTCTATTAGACTGAATGTTGTGTACAGTAATAATTGAACTTCAGATTTATGTACTGTATGTTGTTTTAACTGTGCTGATTGTCTTAGTCTGTAGTCTGTCACGGTATTTATTAAAATTAAAATAAAATAATCAGTATATTACAGGAAGTTTGAAAGTGGCTCCAGTGACTGAAAATTTAAAAAGGAATCGTTGATTTTAGTATGGTCAAGTGAAGAGGAGGAATGAAAGACATATTTCCAAAAGAGTTATGAATATGCTTGTGGGTGGATGGAGAGGGAGGCCAAAGAAAAGACGGACGGTGTGAGGGGATGGGAGAAAAAGTAGTAAATGATAGCAGAATTTAGCTTCACTTTTTTTTGACTGACCGACATTTTGACAATTAAAAAGTGCCTGTTTATTTGAAGTAAACGTTTTTAATTTCTGATAGTGCGACGGTTGACAGAATAGAATAGAAGAATAAACGTATTGGGGCAACCCCGACTGACATGGAACAAGAGCAAAAAGATGATGTCGCTCGATGTATAGAGCCGTATGTGTTGCGCGTTGTATCTACATATATACATATTTTTTATCTCTTCATTACAAAATTAATTTCGTGAAGTGTCTGCTCGACTTTAGCCGTGCCTCCAGATAAAACAACCATCAGTATCCGTAATTTATTTATAATTATCATGGCCTTGACACTTACGATAAGAAAGTTAATCTAATATTACGTATATCAAATAAAACAGTAGCATCTCTCTCGTAATGTCAGTCACCGTGAATTGCGTTTTCTTAATACAATTCAAGAAATGTTATTCACAGCAACTGATTATATTCGTACAATTAAAACCCTTATCAATGTTCATGAAGTTCGTACGCTTATATACAGTTAAACGACCATTTTTCATTTATTAGTTTCGACACAGTTCAAGTAACATGTCGGTTTTGTGGTACATATTTGCGGCTTACATTTTTGTTCTAAGCCGAGTTGAAGCGGCGAGGATCCTGGCTTATTTCCCAACTCCGTCTATTAGTCATCAAGTAGTGTTCCGTCCTCTGACGGAGGCGCTCGCAAGGCGAGGTCACGAGGTCACCATCGTCACTACAGATCCTGCCTTTCCGAAAGGAGGAACTCCTCCTAACTTGACGGAAATAGACGTACACGATTTATCATATAGGATATGGACAGCCGAAGTAATGAAAGCGCAAAGAGGTATACAAGACGATGACATTGTAGCACCGATGAATGTAATAGTACGAGCAACATTAGAAGTGTTCGACAACCAACTTAAAAATGAAGAAATACAGACTTTAATTAGTGACAAACGCAAACAATTTGATTTGTTACTATTAGAAGCTTTATGTGAACCAGCTCTGGCCTTTTCTCACATTTTCAAAGCACCAGTAATTCAAATAAGTTCGTTTGGTGCCGTTTATCCAGATTATGAATCAATGGGCGCCCCTACACATCCGTTGCTTTACCCAACTAATACTCGACGAAAATTGAACAATCTAACGATTTGGGAGAAAGTGAGAGAATTGTATTATAGCTACAAAATTAATAAATTGATATGGGACAATTGGGACACTTCAGGCAATAGTGTAATAAGAAAACATTTTGGACCGAACATACCTCAGATTTCAGAATTGATGAATAACATTGACATGTTGTTCTTAAACATTCATCCTATGTTTGAAACTATCCGACCTGTTCCTCCATCTGTGATCTACGTGAGTGGTTTACATCATAAACCTACAAAGGAACTTCCAAAGGTACGTGTGGAATACGACAATGAAATCTTAAAAAAACATTGAGTCAAAGCGAAAATGAAGAAATCATGTGTTTCTAAAGTCAACTAACATTATTTTTTTAGGTTCTGAAGTCATACTTAGACTCATCTAAACATGGTGTGATATACATAAGCTTTGGTACGAATGTGGATACTTCTCTTTTACCGCCGGAAAAAATACAGATACTAATTCGAGTGTTCTCTCAACTACCTTACGATATTCTGTGGAAGTGGAACACTGATGAACTGCCTGGACGAACTGAAAACATCCGCATATCCAAGTGGCTGCCGCAGTCAGATCTACTGAGTGAGCCTTTTTACATATTTTTAACGTTCCGTACCTCAAAAGGAAAAAAACGGAACCCTTATAGAATCACTTTTTTGTCCATCCGTCTGTCTGTCTTTTTGTCTGTCAAGAACCTTTATCTCGGGAACGCGTGAACGTATCGAGTTGAAATTAAAACCATAAACTAAAAACTGCGGTCCCTTGAAGCTGTTAAAAAATCAAACTTTTAAGTTAATAAACGAAAAAGATACGGTCGTTTATGTCGCAAAAAACGTATATATTGACACTCTCAAGGGAATCAAAATTCATAGGGTATTTCCCGTTGACCCTGAATGCTGAAATTTGGCATGAAGCAAGGTTTTATAGGACAGGTATAGGAATAAATCTGAAAACCTTAATTTTGATGTTAGGTCACAAAAAAAACTTTTTTTGCGATTCGATATAATCTTCGAGACTCCATTCGGGAATTGGACTATTTACGTACCTACGTAAGTTTCTACGGAAACTTTTTTAATTAATAGAACGCTAGTTAATACCTGTATCTTTTTTCGCTGTATCTTAAAGGACACATCATATAATGTTGTTTTTATAGAGCATCCAAAAATCAAGCTGTTCATAACTCAAGGAGGACTGCAATCGACAGACGAGGCTATCACCGCAGGTGTACCACTTATTGGCGTGCCGATGTTAGCAGACCAGTGGTTCAATGTAGAGAGATACGAGTTTCACAAGATTGGAGTCAGACTCGACATGGAAACACTGACAGAGGAAAATTTCAAGAATGCTATTACCACGACTATAGGTGATGACAGGTAAGAGCCTGTTACTCGTAAATCATAACAAGCCTAGTGGAATTCAATATTGTCCTGATAATACACAAGATAACAAATACCACTAGTTCTGTGATTACCTATCAGCTAAACGATAACGTGACGACTAGATCAAAAGAATTACTTGATGATATAATAAATGTTCCTTGTCACTTGCAGCTACCGTCGCAATATGGAACGTTTCCGCAGTCTGATACAGGACGCGCCGCAGAGTCCGCTGGAGCGCGCCGTGTGGTGGACGGAGTACGTGCTGCGTCACGGCGGCGCCAAGCACCTGCGCTCGCCCAGCGCCAACATCACGTGGTGGGAGTACCTCGAACTTGAACAAGTGCTAACATTACTCGCGGCATTCTCGATAACCGTCACACTCATTGTTTTAGCTCTTCGTTTAGTCTATAAGTTTGTGTTAAGGAATTATTTAGGTGTAACTGATGTAAAAATTAAACGAAATTGATCTTCGTGTAAAAATTTAACGAAACTGATCGTTTTTATTTCCTTATTTAAGTCCTGGCCATAAAGAAAGCCACTTTGCCTCTGTATCCATCAATAGATTAAAAAAAATAGTTCCGCACTTTTATGGCAGAATAAGTATATATCATAAATGTGAAGTGAAAAAGTGTCTATTGCTCTACAAAGACCAAGGTTGACTGGTTAAGAATGCAACATATGCATTGAATCTGCCTATCTATACATAAAGTTTAAATATATGAATATTTTCTGTAAAGCGTATCCGTCAATAGAGCTTGACAACGTGCAACAGCAATATAGGTTTCTTTTATTGGAGAAGGAAAAATCTATCCAATTACGAAAAGAAGTGCTTATAAACTGGCACAAAATAGTAAATGAATATCATCAAATTATGAGAAAAATATGTAAAAGTTACAGAAGCCTTTAATAATAATACTGATCGGTGAATAGCATTATAGAATACCACCTCAAGCACTTTCATCTATATCTATTCTATATATCAGTAAAATTATTTTGCGTTGGTATTAATTGGCGCAAAAAGTACTAAACCGATCCTGTTCAAATTTTACATACATAATCCTTATAGGTCAGGGCAACTTTTAGGCTATAAATTATCACACTATTTCCTATGGGGGTTGAGCAATAATCCAAAATGTCGGTATTGAACGACTTTTGCGGCGAGTTGGATCCTCAGCTACAATTAAAAATGTTGTCATTATTTAACACTTTTTTTGTAATAAAATAATTTTTACCATTTTTTTCAAAATAAATAGACCTTTCTATTCGATATGCAGTCAGCCATCAACAACTTATTTAGGAAACAAGCTAACCACGTCCATCCATCCACGCGCAATAACTTCCACACTTCAACTGGTATTCCATCTGGACCAATGACCTTACCATTCTTTATTCCACTTACTGCTATTCTGACTTCATCCATACTGACTATTCTCACTAACCCTACATTCACTGTTTAGAGGTAAGCGGAACAGAGAGTAAAGTCCCGCAAACCACCGTTGAAAAGGGAGGATCCTCCGACCAGACGGGTGTTATGTCTGGTGGGCTACTACTGCCCGATAGATGATTTCGGGCTGTTCTATATGTTCTAAACGCGCGGAGAACTTTGATTGCGCGATGCAGGATTAGTTCTTATGTGACGTCATAGATGTCGCTACATCACTCCCCTCCGGAGATCGGAGATCGATGGTTCTTGATGCTTCTTGATGCGTGCCAGGCCAGTGGTAGGTTGGTTCCAGTGGGTCGGAACCGAATGCCGCATAGTTCTCGGTGAGTCGGAACTGTCTGCGGTGATGCCCCAGTGAGTCGGGGTGGTGCTATCCCAGTGAGTCGGGATGATGCCCCAGTGAGTCGGGGTGATGATGTCCCAGTGAGTCGGGATGATGCCCCAGTGAGTCGGGGTGATGATGTCCCAGTGAGTCGGGATGATGCCCCAGTGAGTCGGGGTGTTGATGTCCCAGTGAGTCGGGATGATGCTGCAGGCTCCAGTGAGTCGGGGTAGTGCTGCTGGCTCCAGTGAGTCGGAGCGGTGCTGTGCGATGTAGTGGCTTGACTGCTTGCGTCGACCAGGAGAGGTTCTTCATAGCTCTTCATGTGACTGGCCGAAGGTGCGGTGTGATTAGCCAAGGTCGCTGATGAGGCTGAGGGTGATTACCAGGTATGACCAGGTAGGCATGCTGGTGGTCAGGATACCCTTTAAAGCCGTGGGTGCTGGCTGTATGGCTCGGTGCTCGAAAGCTTGAGGAAGTGATGATGACGTCACGAAGTAGTTGTTGCACGAAGGCTGCGCTGACGTTCTTTTGTCGAGGGTCACCAGTTTAGAGGTAGACGGAACAGAGAGTAAAGTCCCGCAAACCACCGTTGAAAAGGGAGGATCCTCCGACCAGACGGGTGTTATGTCTGGTGGGCTACTACTGCCCGATAGATGATTTCGGGCTGTTCTATATGTTCTAAACGCGCGGAGAACTTTGATTGCGCGATGCAGGATTAGTTCTTATGTGACGTCATAGATGTCGCTACAACTGGTTTACTCTTTAGAATCCCACTCCAAAATAATTTGATTTCTTTCAAAATAATCGTTCCACCTCTCTTTGATTTCTTCATCATCCGTACCATTCCAGCTTTATTCCCTTCACATCTTACCTGACAAACATCCTTCACCTTTTTCTCTCTTGTTCTAGCAAGCCGGTACAGCTCTTTTTGGCCTACAGGATTGTCCAGTGTGTGGAACAATTTATCCAGGGCTTTTGCTTTTGCTACTGCCACGCCTTTCTTAGTTTTTTTCTTAAAAACATCATACTCACTCTTTTTTCAGTTTTGAAACTACCGTTTTCCGCTGCTACAAGCTCTTACCCAAACATATTTCCGAATTACCATATAACAAATTCTGTCATGTTTTACGAGACTAGTTGATAGAGGAAAAAAGCTTTTATTCAGTAAAAGATTTTTTGAAGAAAAGTGCACGTTATAATTTTGATTAATGAAATTTATTTCATGTTAATTTTTTGTTTATTTGGTCGTTGTAATATAATCAATAATGTAAACTACAATTATGTGTTTAATCAATTTTTATTTATTAGTGTATTTATAAATTGTATGTTTTTATATTTGCATACCTGTAACTTAAATAAAATATGTGATTGAAGAAATATTATGAGAAACAATAAAGAATTGAAGTGAAATGACCCTATAAACTAATAGCAACCAACCACACATCACACAAAATGGGCACGGAAAGTCGATATACAACAAATCAAAGCTACACACACATAGACACATACAGACACATACTTCACATACAGCGACTTGCTTCTTGCGTTTATCCAAGATTGCATAGCTACTACATTCTGCTATGAATAGTGTACATCTAAGGATACACGTATATGTGCCTGGTGTCAGGCGACCGGTCACTACAAAAACTTGTGATCCACGGATGCCTCTTAAGCTAAAGGGTAAAATCTACAAGTCCGTGATAAGACCTGAGGCCTCACCACGAGCTCTTAACGCTATCCATTTGACGACCTAAACTGAACTGCTAAATTGATGGCGCTATATACATAGGTTGTATAGCTCCATCCCTTTTTGTCGCTCGCAAGCTTGACATTTTAACACGTTATGGTTAAGCCTCTGTAATATTGAACGGATCAGAGTGTTGAGCTGTAAAATGAGAATTAGTAAAGTGATAAATGAGTATAATAAAGGAAGTTTTAAAGTGGTGCCAGTGACTAAAACGTTGAAAAGGAATCGTTGGTCTTAGAACGGTCATGTGAAGAAGAGGATTGAAACGTAAATTACTAAAACAGTTATGAATATACATGTGGATGGATGGAAAAGGACAGAGAGGCCAAAGAAAAGATGGATGGATGGTGTGAAGAATGATATGACAGAAAGGGGAGTCAGAAGTAGCGTGACGTCGCAGTTAATAAGATAGAATGGAAGAAAACATTGCAGACTGCTGCGGTCTTCCCGTCTGATAATTTAGGCGTCTTCAAGGCTAGAGGGAAGAGGCTCTTATTAAACTAATTCAATTCACCATCAACGATTACATCACTGCTTACTATCAGGTGGGTTCGCAGTCAAACATTGGTTTATATCATTTAAAAAAACGGTTGTGCCTACCCCAACTAACACGTGACAAGAGCAAGAAGACAATGTCGCTCGTTGTATGGAGCCGTGTGTGTCGCGCGTTGTATCCACATATTTACTTATTTTATGCACACATCTCTTCGTTGCAAAGTTCGTTCCGTGAAGTGTCTGCTTGACTATAACAGGGTCAAAGCCGAGACCTCAGATAAAACAATCGTCGATAGCCGTAATTTTGTTATAATTACCATAGCATTGACACTTATGATAAGAAATATATTAAATTAATAAGCATCTAATGGTGGTAGTCACCGTGAATTGCGTTTTCTCCATTATACTCGTTTAATTGAAACCCTTATCAGTGTTCAAGAAGTTCGTGCGCTTATATAAAGTTAAACGGACATTTGTCGTTTATTAGTTTCGACACAGTTCAAATAACATGTCGGTTTTGTGGTACATATTTGTGGCTTACATTTTTGTTCTAAGCCGAGTTGAAGCGGCGAGGATCCTGGCTTACTTCCCAACTCCGTCTATCAGTCATCAAGTTGTGTTCCGTCCTCTGACGGAGGCGCTCGCCAGTCGAGGTCACGAGGTCACCATCGTCACTACAGATCCTGCCTTTCCGAAAGGAGGAACTCCTCCTAACTTGACGGAAATAGACGTCCACGATTTGTCATATAGAATATGGACAGCCGAAGTAATGAAAGCGCAAAGAGGTATACAAGACGATGACATTGTAGCACCGATGAATGCATTAATACAAGCAATGTTAAAAGTGTTCGACAACCAACTGACAAACGAAGAAGTACAGACTTTAATCATGGATAAGGGTAAACAATTTGATTTGTTACTGTTAGAAGCTTATTTTGAACCAGCTCTGGCCTATTCTCACATTTTTAAAGCACCAGTAATTCAAGTAAGTTCGTTTGGTGCCGTTTATCCAAATTATGAATCAATGGGCGCCCCTGCACATCCGTTGCTTTACCCAATCAATAGCCGACGAAAATTGAACAATCTAACGATTTGGGAGAAAGTGAGAGAATTGTATTTTAGCTACAAAATTAATAAATTGTTATGGGACAGTTGGGACACTACAGGCAATAGCATAATAAGAAAACATTTTGGACCGAACATACCTCAGATTTCGGAATTGATGAATAACATTGACATGATGTTCTTAAACATTCATCCCATCTTTGAAACTATCCGACCTGTTCCTCCATCTGTTATATACATGAGTGGCTTACATCAAAAACCTACAAAAGAACTTCCAAAGGTACGTGTGCAATACGACAATGAAATCTTAATTAGACAGCGAGTCGAAATGTGAAACGAAGATATCAAGTGTTCGTAAAGCCAACTGACATTGATTTTTCAGGATCTGAAGTCATACTTAGACTCATCTAAGCATGGTGTGATATACATAAGCTTTGGTACGAATGTGGATACTTCTCTTTTACCTCCGGAGAAAATACAGATACTAATTCGGGTGTTGTCACAATTGCCTTACGATGTTCTGTGGAAGTGGAACACAGACGAACTACCTGGACGAACTGAAAACATCCGGATATCCAAGTGGCTGCCGCAGGCAGATCTACTAAGTGAGTGTTTTTATATATTTTAAAATTAATAGAAAGCTAGTTTATACCTGTAACTTTAGTCCCTGTAACTTAAAAAACTCATCTCATAATATTGTTTTAAAATTTCAATAATTGTATTCATTCAATATTTATATGTTCATAGAGCATCCAAAAATCAAGCTGTTCATAACGCAAGGAGGACTGCAATCGACAGACGAAGCTATCACCGCAGGTGTACCACTCATGGGCATGCCGATGTTAGGAGACCAGTGGTTCAATGTAGAGAGATACGAGTTTCACAAGATTGGAGTCAGACTTGACATGGAAACACTGACAGAGGAAAATTTCAAGAACGCTATTAACACGACAATTGGAGATGACAGGTTAGCCAGTTACCCGTAAATCGTTAAAAATTAACTGATAATGTAGTAACTAAATGCCCCTTGTCACTTGCAGCTACCGCCACAACATGGAGCGTTTCCGTAATCTGGTACAGGACGCGCCGCAGAGCCCGCTGGATCGCGCCGTGTGGTGGACGGAGTACGTGCTGCGTCACGGCGGCGCCAAGCACCTGCGCTCGCCCAGCGCCAACATCACGTGGTGGGAGTACCTCGAACTTGAACTTTTGCTAACATTACTCGCGGCATTTTCGATATCCGTCACACTTATTGTTGCAGCTCTTCGTTTAGCCTATAAGTTTGTGTTAAGGAATTATTTAGGTGTAATTGATGTAAAAATTAAACGAAAATGATCTGAATTTAAGGTGTTTTAAAGTCCATCCCTAAAGAAACATTGTAAGAAATTTTCAATCTAAGAAGTTACTTTGTAACTGAAAAGACCTGATTCGACATTATTTTGTAACTAAGGACGTCAACTTACATGAAGTTAGTTGATGTTACCTTGCAATAGGAGGTGCCGTAAGTTGACGTTACTTTGCAACTAATGAGACGTAAGTTGATGTTACTTTATAACGGAGGAGATTTAAGTTGACGTCACTTTGCAACTGAGGAGACGTAAGATGATGTTACTTTGTAACTGAGTAGAAGTCAGTTGACGTTACTTTGCAACTGAAGAGACGTAAGTTAACTTTACTTTGCAACTGAAGATACGTAAGTTGACGTTATTGTGTAACTGAGGAGACGTTAACGTTACTTTGTAAATAAATAAATAGAGAGAGTAACACCAACTCATTATGGATATCTGAGGTAAAATGATATATAAATAACATATTATATTTTTGCTCTTCAAATTTATTTTGAAGGCAACGCATGAAACCTTGGATTAAACACTAAGCCGTTGCGAGTTTCAGAAACCTGATTTAAATGTGACATCTTGATAGTCAGACTTAATTATGCACATTTTAATGTACTGTAGTGTTAACCGCTCATCCTTTTAACTACTAATTAAAACTAACATTTAATTAACCCGAGAATTCCCGGGAAATCTTTGGGCTCTGTTCCCGGGAAATGAAATCATATTTTAGTTTAAAAGATTTTAAAAGACAACATTTTTGTTTTTTATTTGAACATTATAGTAATAGAAAGTCCAGAGCATGCGTTACACTATCAATACTAAAACTACCTACATATAATTGTAGGTAGTTTTCGTCTTGATTGTTACTTTAACAAATTAATGATCGGATACATTGCAAAAAATAACTCAAACGCGCTGTCGTTGTACTAATAACTTACGTGTAATGTGAACATAATAGATGAAAAACAAACAGGGTGAGTCGTTTTTAATACTTTTATAGCTATAGCTAATACAATAATAATATAAATACTAGCACATGGTAGTATATGAGGTTTAAGTTGTAAAGATTTGTTAATATTTTGTGTTTTATTATAATTGAGATATCATTTTTTGGAAATTAAAGCCCATCGGAACCTTAAGCTATTAAAGGTGTATTGACAAATAAGGAGTCAAGTGCAGTAGCGCTGTCAAAAGAAAGAGTTTTTACTTTTTGAACAGACTAGGAAGAAGTCTCCAATTTTGGAATCAATGTACAAAGCACTGCTTTCAGTGAAGCCTTCTTCAACCGGAAATGAATGGATGTTTTCCATTTCAGGAAATGTGGTTAATAAAATAAGGGACCGGCTCTCTGACAAAGATGTAAATGCTTTAGTTTTTCTAAAAGCTTATTTTATCAGACTGAATAAACCGATCTAATTAAAACAATTAGATCTGCTTACTCAATCTTGCAAAGTTTTTAGTTGATTAGAATTAAACTGCCAAAAATTTGTTACGCCGACCACAAGTAACATGAGACAAGAAGATGACAACGTCGTTTTTACATATTCAGAACAGACTTTATAATTATAAATAAATATGTTTATAACAAAGATTTAGCGTAGTCAAACAAAAAATTGACGACTGAAACAATGATGGTCAATAGGTTATCTCCAAATAGACACACATTATTATAATAATAGCTCACTTTAACACGTATGTATCGTATGAAAATTGACTTTACTGACACCTTAGGAGTGTCAGACCTAAGAAACAAAGACTTGAGGACACAGTTTAAATATGTAGGTACATTTCTATTATTAACATAGTAATTGCTAGGTGGTGCTAGGTGCTAATTACAGATTTCTTTTTAATAATAATAATATTTTTTTATATTTTTAAGTACATGTTTTTATTTTTTATTGAAATATTTAAAAATATAATTTATATGTTAAGTTAAATGAATAAATGGAAAAAATAATAATTATAAACTTCATTCGATAAACTTGAGATCCCTCTCTCCAACCGAAACCTATAAGTATTTGGGTATGTCGGAAGCTTTAGTTATCAATGCTAATGACAGAAAGCAATCCTTGTACATTCTATCAGATGGAAACAAGGTGCGTGCCTTCAACGGTTGGGTCATGCCGGTATTGATGTACGCTTTCGGTGTACTCAAATGGACTCAAACGGAACTCGACGCCCTGGATAGAAGGGTTCATACACTGTTGACTGTATACTGAGTGCATCAGCCACGGTCGTCGGTGACGAGACTGTATATTCCGCGGAAGTGCGGAGGCCGAGGTTTTTTAAATGCCTTGCACAACCGCGAAGGATGCAGTCTCAGGGAATATTTCCTAACTGCCGACGTGGGTATGTATCGAGATGTAGTGGCAGTGCACAAGGGACCCCGCTCTCCTTGGCTAACGAGAACTGGCGCAGATCTGTAGTTCTGGACACTAACTATTGCATGGAAGTATGGCAGAGTAAGGAACTTCACGGACCCCTTTTCTGGGTCCTTCACGGGCCCAATATAGACCAATTAGCATTCGTAGCCAGGCTGCGTGTCGGCTACCTCTTCGGGGAAACCGAAGGTTTTGTCTGTGTAATTATGGACGAAATTGTCTTGACGAATAAGTACCGGAGATATACATATAATGATGGACGGGACCGTTGACGTGTGTCGGGCATGCCACCGTCTGGGTGAGTCTATCAGACATAATTATATCTGGTTGTGGTTGTTCAACGTGTGGCTTTTTCCGGACCGAACCCAAATCTTCGATAGCGCGTCGTGTACTACGCGTTCCTCAAAGACATTTCAGCAAAACCGTAGGGGCCCAGCAGAGCCGATGCCTACAAGGCTATGGGAGGACTTCTGAAAAGGTAATCCGTGGTCCTAGAACGAAAAAAGCAACTGAAGGAACCTTGGTGTGGTTTTACTCAGTAAAAGTCTGGCACGCTCTCTCTCTCCGCCCTAGAGCGCGAAAAACCACTAGATGATTACCCACATAAAAAAGCTTTCCGTCAGTGTAGGTCCCGTCAAAATCAGTCCAGCCTTTTCGAAGATGTTCTCTCCCCTGGGAATCCCCTCCACCGCCGGAATTAATTCCCGTTCCCGCGAGAACATAAAAAGTAGGTAGCTTAAGGTTTAGAAGTAGGTTAAGCCAGGTCGCGTGGCTTCGGCGATAACTTATTCGTAGAAGCTCACATTTGTTGTTAACTGCCTCGAATTGGTGAATTAGAGACTTGGTTATTCGAGATTCCATGACTGTGGCGTTAAGTTTTTCGTAGCAGCGAGCATTAGTTGTGAAGAGTTTCCTATTAGTAAACATACGGGGTCGTTTTATTCGATATTACAGTTTTCTGAATCATGTAATTCGAGATCGCAAGGCTACGGCGTTAAGTTGCGGCGCGTGCTGTTCCACGTGCGCCTTAAGGAGATGTCAGCAACTGTAGGGGCCCAGCAGGATCGAAGCTTACTGGGGCCAAGGGTCTGATTCTGAAAGGAAGACTCGGCCCTGGTACGAAAGGCAACGAAGTAACAGGAGTGGGTTTTTAGTCAGTAAAAGTCTGACACTATCTCCCGCCCCGCCCCATATGTCATAAGATGATTTTCCCACTGAAAAAAAAAAAAAAAAAAAGGCGTTAAGTTTTTCGCGGTAACGTGCATTCGATCTTAAGTGTTTCGGATTAGTAAACAATTGAACTAAACATTTCTTAACAAGAAAGAAAGAAGAAAGAAAGAGAAACATTTTATTTGCCGGTTACCCACCACCACCATAAAACCCTTTAACTGCTTTTGTCGGATTGGTCCGACAAGTGTTTTTGTGTCCTAATTCACCAGGGTCGTATGTTTGCAACACTCTATCTCGTTTAGCTCTTCATTTAGCTGACGAGATCGAATATTTGGTCGTGGATGTGCGACCCTGGCGATATAAACGCAAAAGTGTTTGTTTGATATATCCGACATAGATTAAAAAGGTTAAAAGTTTAAAACCATCGATATATACATATATGTACTACGCACTAGATCACGCGTGCCGAACACTCACTTCAATCGACTCAGGTGCAGTGTAATCCATACATCTTGAACATTACACTATGTTGAACGAAACGCGTAAGTGCCACGAAATTCATGGCGCTTAAGACATTTTGGTCGCGAAAAAAGTATACTCTAAAAGCTATCATAGCGCTGTATGTTTTAATAGTTCTATTAAACGGCGTTTTAATTTTTCAGTATTTTGACAAATATTTTCCATGAACGTGCTTGTCTACTAAAACAAATGTCCTGTGACGTACCTAAAGTTATTGCGCAGTGATTCATTCAATTGCTATTCATTTAAATTCGGTCATGCGAGGGGCGTGTCTCAACAAACACACAATTAATTCATACTACTGCGCATCAGAACCTTGACGTTATTACTAGTTAGTGTGCAATTGATATGACATTGACAGACACTAAAGTTAATGAAGTCATCACTAAACATTTGATCTGAACAGGAACATTTAGTTAATGATAATTTGGCAAATAATCTATATACAAGAGAAGAGAAAGAAAACGATGAATGTATTACGTGAAAGACGATAGGTCTAGGAAGAACTTCACTCTTGAGTTCACAACAAAATGAGATGTATGAAAGTAGAAGTTGACCTCAAATTATTTGAAGTAAAGACAGCACGATAATAACGATGATGTTCTGGCAGAGAATCACAGAAAAAACGAGCAGAAGTAGCTAAAACCAACCATATAGTAGTAATGAAGTTTATATTTATTTATTTATTTAATCTTCATGAAACTAAAGGTACAAAGGTGGACTTAATGCCTTAGGCATTCTCTGAAAATGTTATTTAGACAACAAGTCTTACAAAGACTCTCAAGTATTACAATCCACTGTGGTAGACGTTTTCTTGAGTTCCGACTCCAAACAACTAGGTAATCATTTATTATTTTAGCTGTTTCGCACCTGGGATCTCAAAAAAAAAAACATTTTCACTTTCATTTATGAGGTATGCTATCTAAAAAAATATGTCGTGGACAATTCAAATTGATAATAATTGTCGCTGTCAGAATGTCACTGCCTAGAGCTAATTAACGTCACAAAGCACGTGTCTATATGCGAAGAATATGCACCTTTTAACCGGTAATTGAACTGTGCACGTTATTCCATTATATTCTTGATATTATCCGTACACCATAGGGCAATTGACTGAGACCTTTATATAATGATTTCTTAAGAATAGTAATTTGATTCACAATGAAATTTAAAAACAAAATTTACAACCCATCATCCTGATTCAGCAAGAACAGCTTATTAGGTGCTCGGTCGTTTTGTAATATAGCCCACTAGCTTTTGCCAACGGCTTCGCCCGAGTAAAAGTAAGTTACTCCATACAAACTTCCAACCCCCGTTTTACACTTTTAGGGGTGGTGTTTCGTAAAATTCGTTCTTAGCGGATGTCTACACCCTATAAGGAACCTACCTGCAAAATTTTTAGTTTGTAGGTGTTATAGTTTCTGAGATTTCATGATTAATCAGTAAGTGGTATTTCGCTTTTATATATATAAAAGTATAATTAATTATTACACATGCATAAAATTAGGAGCCAACAGGAGCCTCCACCACACCACCGTAATTTTGTGCGATTACTAATTTTAAGCCCATAGCATAGTATAGCATAATCAGCCTTTTAATGTTCCCACTGCTGGGACTCAGGCCTCCTCTCTCTAGGAGAGGGAATGAGCCGTAATCCACCACGCGGGTCCAGTGTGGATTGGTGAATGTCACATGTCTTCGAATTTTTTGGTTCTAGGACATGTCGGTTTCCTCACGATGTTTTCCTTCACCGTATTGAGAACAGAGGTGATGAAATAAATTACACAAAGTAATGGGCCTGGCTGGGTTTGAACCCGCGACCTACAATTCGTAAGTCGGGGCCGTTACCACTCGGCCACCACTGCTCTCTCTATTTTAAGCCCACCAACGAGTAAATTGATAAAAAACGTTGACCGTCACGAGACGCCTGGCAAATGTGAAACATGCTATCGAAAGCAGTGATGTAGTGACAGCTTCACGCCGTGACAGCATCATACCGTTTTTCGTAGGCATTCAAGTCAGTTTTACTGCCAAGGCGCGCCAATAGATTTATTTATTTGTTAGATTCTTTATGCACAAAAGTATAGAAGCGGACTTAGGTATTTTCTACCAGTCAACCTCGAATACCAACGATAAAATTGAAACATTAAATCCACATCAATTTTGTTTAATTTTTACTTTACTTACACCTAAATAATTTCTTAACACAAACTTATAGACTAAACGAAGAGCTGCAATAATGAGTGTGACGACTAACAAGAATACCGCGAGTAATGTTAGCACTAGTTCAAGTTCGAGGTACTCCCACCACGTGATGTTAGTGCTGGGCGAGCGCAGGTGCTTGGCGCCGCCGTGACGCAGCACGTACTCCGTCCACCACACGGCGCGCTCCAGCGGACTCTGCGGCGCGTCCTGTATCAGACTGCGGAATCGCTCCATGTTGCGGCGGTAGCTGCAATTGATAAGGCATATTAAATTTGTAACATTTCAAATAGGATTTGGAACGTTTTGTAATCGGTTAAATGGTTTAATACTGCCATCATAATCTCAAGTACATTTGGATGTAAGTGGGCGAACTTTATCATTGCAGCCGAGCCGACATAGGGGCTAGACTGCAATTGCAAATGCTCACGGTCATCAAGGGACAAATGTAAAAAAACTTTTCTACTGTAAAAAATAACAATATAATATTTGTTATTTTCAGAGTGAGCTGGCCCGCCATCGGACTAATATTAGAAACACAATTAATTGAACAGGTGGAGGCCCGCCACCGCATTTTCGACACGAGTAAAAAAACATTTAAAGCTGTAGAATAGGTATCAGTTTTCGAAAATTAATTTAAATATAAGAAAACACACACCTTTCATCACCAATTATTGTCGTAATTGCATTCTTCAGATTTTCCTCGGTCAGCGTTTCCATGTCGAGTCTGACTCCAATCTTGTGAAACTCGTATCTCTCTACATTGAACCACTGGTCTCCTAACATCGGCATGCCGATGAGGGGTACCCCTGCGGTGATAGCCTCGTCTGTCGATTGTAGTCCTCCTTGAGTTATGAACAGCTTGATTTTTGGATGCCCTATAAAACATATAAATATTGTAATAGTATAATTATTTAAATGTTCAAACAACATTATGAGATGATCCTATTAACTAACTTCCTATTGATTTAAAAATATTAAAAAGGCTCACTCAGTAGATCTGACTGCGGCAGCCACTTGGATATCCGGATGTTTTCAGTTCGTCCAGGTAGTTCGTCTGTGTTCCACTTCCACAGGATATCGTATGGCAATTGAGAGAACACCCGAATTAGTATCTGTATTTTCTCCGGTGGTAAAAGTGAGGGATCCACGTTCGTACCAAAGCTTATGTATATCACACCATGCTTAGACGAGTCTAAGTATGTCTTCAGATCCTGAAACATAAAATGTTGATTGACTTTATGAACTCTTGATTTTTTTTGTCTTATTTATTTTTAATAGTTTTCTGCTAAAATATGACTTTTGACAAAGTTAAAAAAAAAAAAATTTGTTTATTTAGATCGATGATTATTTTGTACGGGAACAAGGTTTGCTTTAAAGGGTAGACCCTGTTTTGAAATCATTTGGATCAATCACGCCTGCATTATTGTCTTATTACGAAAAAAAAAAGGTTAAATTAAGGAATTTTCCATACGTACCTTAGGCAGTTCTTTTGTAGGTTTTTGGTGCAAGCCACCCATGTAGATCACAGATGGAGGAACAGGTCGGATGCCTTCAAACAAGGGATGTATATTCAGGAACAACATGTCA
The DNA here is from genome assembly GCA_961205895.1 of Mythimna pallens. Lineage (NCBI taxonomy): Eukaryota > Metazoa > Arthropoda > Insecta > Lepidoptera > Noctuidae > Mythimna > Mythimna pallens. The sequence goes on along the minus strand of OY540828.1, from coordinate 20,368,446 downwards.
ACGTTATTCACTAATTCCTCGATTGTAGGCACTTCTGGCCCAAAGTGTTTTCTTAGTATGGAATTTCCTGACGTCTTAAAAACATCCATTATTATTTTTTCTCCTTTATAGTAATAATACATTTCAGTTACTTTTTCCCACATTGTGAGATTGTTCAATTTTCGACGTATACTAAGAGGGTACAATAAAGGATGCGTTGGCGCGCCTACTGATTCATAATTTCCATAAATGGCACCAAATGAACTTACTTGAATTACTGGGACCTTATAAATATGTGAAAATGCCAGAAGAGGCAACAAAAAGGTTTCCAGTAGAAGCAAATCAAATTTTTGGTGTTTGCCATTGATTATAGGCTGTAACTTCTCATCTCCCAGTTGGTGATCAAATACTTTCATCATCGATCGTGCCATTGCATCCAGTTGTGCTAAAAAATCTTCGTCAGAACCCCTTTGTTCTTTCATTATTTCTTCTACCCATATTCCGTAAGATATGTCATGGACGTCTATTTCGATTAAGTTGGGAGGCGTTCTTCCTTCCGGGAAAGCGGGATCTGCAGTAATCACGACGACTTCGTGACCTCGACTGGCGAGCGCCTCTGTCAGAGGACGGAACACTACTTGATGACTGATGGACGGAGTAGGGAAGTAAGCCAGGATCCTCGCTGCTTCAACTTGACTTAGAACTAAAATATAAGCCACAACTACGTTCCACAATAAAAACGCCATGTTGCTTGATTTTAAATAAACTAATGAATAAAAGCTGTTGGACTGTCTTAAATATAACGAAAATGCAATTTCAATCAATCACCATGACTGGTATTATTACAGATAGCTTGGACAAAATAGATAGCTGCAGATAAAATAGCAGTTTTTTGGTTGATAAAATGGGTTTTTGGAAGATATGTAGAATACGTAACTGACGAACCTCTTTTACTTGATAAATGAAATGATTGATGATTTAGCTAATTTGGGAGCACGACCATGTCAAGTCCTACCTGAAGAAATGGAAACCATGGAAGCACGATTTGGAGTAGTGCTGATGCCAAATATGAGAAACACGGTCACCATAAAAAAATAAACCACCTTCGTTATTGTACTTACATAGAATAACAAAAGAATCAACAATAGCAGTAGTGTTGATCAAAGAAACTAGTGTACGTAAAGGTTTACTGATTTTTTTGTCTAGACTTTTGACCTTACACAAGTTCACAGAACCAAGTAAGGAAAACATCGTACAATGTATTAGATACAACATTTCCGAAGATAAACAACATCCATTCAAATAGTTTCTAAATTTAACACAAAACCGCAGAATGCAGGTGCGCGCAACATTTTATCGAAAACAATACTTCATTTGAAACATGATACCTATGACGATTTTAATGGCTGCCATCCAGTAGGTATAGGTCATCGATTCCAAGATGGCAGTATACATTACGTAAATTAGCTAATCATGTGCAACGGGTTTTGTGTTTTCCCACAGTTCTTTTTTCTATCGAAAGTTAAAACCAGACGATGATATCAATTAAATTTCCATAAAGTAGATCACAAAAGAGAAATCTTTAGTTTTGGAATAGAGCAAGTAATTATACAATCATATACGTAAATTTAAAAAAAAACTTACGCCGTCTCACAGATTTCTCGCGAACCGGACAATACAATGACAGAGCTTGAAAAAACCCACTATAATTGCATTATAGCCATTTATAAACGCAGGAAATCTTAATTACAAAATATGGACGTCCTTTATATCGCAGTGAATAATTTTAACATAATCAATTGCAGCGACTTTAATTTATTATAAGAGTACCTTTTAGAGTAAAAAAAGAAAAGAAAAGATCCATAATTATTTAGCAGATCAAAAACCTGTTTATTTGGCTATACTTAATTATTTTTTTTTCGGTGGGAAAATCATCTAATGACATTTCCCGCTCTTGGGTGGAGCGAGAGATAGTGTCAGACTTTGAATGACTAAAAACCCACCCCTGTTTCTTCGTTGCCTTTCGTACCAGGGCCAAGTCTTCCTTTCAGAATCAGACCTTTGGCCCCAGTAGGCTTCGACCCTGCTGGGCCTCTACAGTTGCTGACATCTCCTTGAGGCGCGCGTGGAAGAGCACGCGCCGTCGACGACTTGGGCTCGGTCCGGACGGTTACCATTGATCGCCGTCCGCAAGCCCGCGCCTACGTTGGCCGGAAATCGGTATCGGAATCCGGCGGCTAGGGCGCGGGGGCCATGGCCTTGTACGTACAAGTGCGGCCTCCTCCTTTGCTAGCATTACTGCTTCGCCACAAGGAAGGAGAGAAGAGGAGAAGGAGGCGACCGCCTGCCACTCCTCCCCGCTCCGGACCAAGGCCTGTACTAAGGCCCGGCGCGAGAAATCGTTGCCGCCGATCGCCCCCCCGAGGACACCGTGCTGCTCTGCACAGGCGGGGCAGACCTCTACCGTATGCTCCACCATGTCCTCCGGACGGTCCACACAATGGTGACACCTGGGCGTTTCTTCCACACGAATCCGGTTCAGGAACCTCCCGAACTTACCATGTCCGGTGAGGACCTGCGTCGTGCAGAAGGTTAGGACGCCGTGTTGCCTTTCCAGCCACTCCTCAAAGAGGGTCCTTACCGCCATAATTATGGCGTGCTCGCAAGCTCTACTACTGGAGTCATATATATTTTTTTATTTTTTAAGTCTAGATTATTCGAAAGAGTTACCGAGGATCTGGAACGGAAAAAGCTGCTGAATGAACCCAGGTGGGTTTAATTTAGCAAAACCCTGACACGCCCTCTTTCTCCTTCTAAAACGAGCAGTTTGATGATTTCACACTCCAAAAAGGCCCTGGCCTTCTTGAAGTAAATAAAATACCAATCTTTCTAGGTTAACCTTTTCATTTCTAATAACTAAAGAGATGACTGTTGGCAACAGCACACTATATATTCGTATAATATTGGTATTTATTTTTTTCATTGTTACAGATTTGCAAATTTTATTAAATCTCTATCTACATAACATAAGAAACTTAAATATTAAACTACTCGTTAGTATAACTCTAATTAAGAACACACTTAGATAATTACCTAGCTTATCAGATAAATTAATGATCACAGTAACAATTTACTAGTAAGTAGTTAATACGATGATTCAATAAATACTATCTAGAATAGTAATACGGAAACAATAACTTAATGAGGTGCAATTATTAATTGTTCATCCCATTGATCAATGACTTCTTTGAAAAAATCATAATGGCAGCATGTGGAAAAGATATCAATATTTATACTTTAATATTTACCATTTTCTGTTTTAATAAACTGAAATATAAAGATAGCGTTTATCTTTTTATAAAGATACTTGAACTTTGCATAAGATAACGTATTTATAACTTTCGGGTTCAAACTTTTCTAAATATACAAAAATGAAACACCAAAATACCTTAAGTTACGTCGTTAAAGTTTAAAAATACACTGAGAAATCCCAAAACTGTTTATCGATTCAATAAAGGTTAACAATGATATCATTGACATCAACAAATGCCGTGAAAAATAAAGATAAAAATTAACGTTAGGTTTTGCCAATCCAAACCGAAATTATATATTCATAACTGCATGATTTAAAACAAAATAATATTGACATAGCAGAATACGTCTAAACGGATGTAAACTTCCTCAATACGATAATGATTGACGCTCCAGAATGCGGCGTACAAAACCAAACCAAACCGCTTGCTCCAGTAAAACTTTTACGAAGAAAAAACGGACGTCAGCGACACACCCGTTCATCATAAAGAACCAACCAATTAATGGACATCAAAACAAAAAGCCGCTATGACGTCTGTGAGCGACCAATGTTTGAACTCAAGCTGACCTAAGCGCACGCGCAATCTTTATATATAAAGAGTGGGAGGGACAAGGCTTCACAACAACTTGAACGCTCGTAGCGAACAGACGTGTTGAATTATTCAAATTAACTTAAACAACTCTTATCAAAATGTACACAAATCCTTTTGAAAGAAAACACTCGTCGTTGAGGCAAGCCCTTGACCGCTTCATAAGAGGCGAGACACGGCTGAGCTTCAGAAAGAAGACGGATTTATCTAAATCTTCAAGCAGCAGTACTTCTTCGATGGCTTCATCGACAATGGACTACAAACCTAAGTTTAATGAGAAGAGGTGAAGAGACAGTGCAAGTGTTTGGTGATAGTGAAATAATTTTGCCAGATCTACTCTTAAAAAGGTTGGTATTTGTGATTTTTATTGTTAGTTTTAGAGCTTCTTCATCTTCATCTTTTATAAACCATAATATCGTTAATCAATGTATGACAGTCAGTGCAATCTCTATCTGTATTATTTTTCTCTTGGTCTCTTAAAGACTAAGTTTTTACATCATTTATAGACTTAATTCCAGTATTCAAGACTGACAGACCAATTCAGATTGTAATTTTAAATTGTAAAGACATTTCTTAATATGGCCACTCTAAATTAGAGTAATTGTATTTGACTCCGACGAGTCTCAATAGGTTCAAATAAAATAAATTTTAAAACTATTGAGCTTAATCAATTAACTTAATTGGACGAGCTGAACGACTACTATTATTTACCATAGTAATTGATCTAATTGATAAACGTTTATTGCCAATTTCACGAATAGTTGTTACTAAAACAGAAATCAATTGGTGTAGAAAATAAAGAATTGAGCATGAAATAATAAATGTAGATCAAACATTTTGACTAAAACACAAATATGAGATTTTCTAAACCGAAGCGGTCTTAACTAAATCAAATTAAACATAACTTGTTTAATTGGTCTCCAAACCAATCGGCACGCGGTAAAACTAGTAGGTAGGTTTTCGTGACATTTGCGCTACTGTAGCTAAACTAGTTGGAAAACCCAATCCGACCACGGTAATTAAAACGGCCATTGAATAGCAAATTATATATACAGTTTTAACAAGAACGTAAATTCCCACGCTTCTTAGCATTAAAAAAAAAAAAAAAAAAAAGAATAAAAGGCGGAGAAGCGTCCGGGTCCAATTAAAATCTTACAGAAAGACTTAATGAGGCAGTTTATTCATACACATGTTACATCAAATTTGGAAAATCTAAATTGTAACTTTATACTTCTCCAATATTACTAATAACAATCAAACAATATTATTAATACTACAGTGAAGTGTGTAAAAGATATTTTAGCCAAACTCTATACTTTCAAACATGCTCTAGTTTTTCATAAATATTTCTAAATTTTCTATTATACTATTCTTAACATCTTACGAATTCTTATGTTAAATCTCCAGTCGTTACAGACAGTTGGGAATACCCAAAAATTTGCACAACCATAATAATGAAAGTATAATATGTTTCGAAAGTTACTATCTAAAAAATCAAGACCACTTCACTCATAAATCTAATGTCTCTATGCTCATTTATTATACAGCTCGTTACTTCAAAATTAACATTGCCTTTGTTAGTTAATCTGTTATTGACAAAATCATCTACCACAGAAACAGTTAACGGGAATATCCAAATAATTTTGTTGAATAGAAAGTCTAAAAGTGTTTTTTCTTTTGCCCCCAGGTCGAGTGTGTTCGAGACCGGTTGATCGATGTGAGCAGTACGAGACCAGTGGACAAGGGACTTTACCCGTCAAAGTGATTGAATAAATAAATATTATTCTTATAATCCATTTTTCTGTTTTATTTGTAACTGCGAACAACTGCTTGAAGAGTTAAAATATGAAAATATAGTTTGAAGATACATACTGAGGTTATTTATCTAAGAAAATGGTATAGAATGAAACAACTGATTTGCCTTGACCTAGATACTTGTCTTGTCTTTTAGGAACATACTATTAAGCACCTTCTACAATAACATACATAGATGCAAGCATCTAAATTAATCTAAATTAATCTAACACACCACCAAACATCACGCAACAGGATCAATGAATATTAGCAGTCATTCTTTAGTTCTTCTTATGTAATGACTAACTACATACATATACCTGATACACGTGGGTATTTTTTGTAGCCTTTACTGCATCCTACTTCTGGACAAAGGCCTCCTTCTTTTCTTTCCAAACCTCTATGTCCTGGGTGATCTTTGACCAAGTTTTGCCCCATAATTATGACCAGATCATCACACCGTCTTCGCTAGTCGACCACCTCCCTCAAGGTGTCCAGTGAGTGACGATAATCGTCCATCTAGCCGGATCCATTCATGCGAAGTGGCTAACCTACTCACACTTCACACTAGCTGTTTTAACCTAGAATAAAGGAGCAGTCTTCGAGGTCTAAAAACCTAAAAAATAAGTGAAAACAATTGCAGAGACTTATAAATATTATCAGGGCTTAATATAGTAGATACATAATAATTTATTCTAGTAAGCATAGATAATGAATATACTACTACTGACACATTTATTTATCATACTCATGAGTTGAGCCCTAGTTCCAATTCTTATCACTAGGATGGGTCAATAACCGATGCAATACATAATTAAGACTTCCGCAAAACATTAATCAATTGTTATCAAATATTTATGAGGAAAATAGGGGAGCTGGTATATAATATTATGAGCTTGACACCTGCATGTTGGAGGCACGAATGGATGCTACTGATAATATAGGTGCAATATTTGTAGCTTTTACCTGGGACAGACAATCCAGTTGGGTAGGTCTAACTTTGAGAAAGAGGTCAATCATCGAATCCGACTCGGCTGGGCAGCGTTCGGGAAGCTGCGCGGTATCTTCTTGTCCAACATACCACAGTGTCTCAAGACGAAAGTCTATGACCAGTGCGTGTTGCCAGTGATGACATATGGCTCTTAAACATGGTCGCTTACAATGGGCCTCATCAGAAGGCTTACAGTCACCCAAAGGGTAATGGAAAGGGCTGTGTTCGGAGTTTCCTGGCGTGATCGCATAAAGAATGAAAACATCCGCAGGAGAACCAAGGTCGCCGATATAGCCCGAAGAATCGCCAAACTAAAGTGGCAGTGGATAGGGCACATTGTTCGTAGAACGGATGGTCGATGGAGCCGAAAGATTCTGGGGTGGCGACCCTGCACCGGAAGATTAAATAAAACTAATCGCGTTTTAACGTTTAACTTGTAAAAATAGAACAAAAGAAAAATACAGACGAGTGACACTAGTGACAGCGGCTAAACGCGATAATGCAAGCCAAACGTTAAAACGCGATTAATTTTATTTTTGAATTCCGCCTTTAGTTAGTTAGTGTAAAAGTTTTGTTACTATTTTGATGTACAATAAAGTTTATTCTATTCTCTTATCAATTAGAGAATTGAAGATTGTGGATAACATATTACGAATTTTTACATGGGGCGCCTGCAGCTTGGGGGCTCAGTATCATTCATACGGCAGTAGCTAAGCCCCAGCTACATAAATTGCCGCTGGCAGAACCAGTATAGTAAAGAAAAAAAACCCGTGCCGAAATAAAGCTAAATGTAAATATACGCGCAATAAAACGTGCATCGCTATCAGCATTTAAATGTTGAAAACAAGGCAAATATATTCGACGCAAATAATACATATATTTTAAATAACGCCACAATAACCAAATAACTCGACACAAAACATGTTTTCAACCAGTTTCGGTTGTCCTTTAATAAGAAATTATAATAAATACATATATGTACAGGTTTTTATATAGAACTGGTTTTTGTAGGTGCCGAAGTGAATAGGATTAGGATGGCAACCAGACAATTCATATTTGTCAACCAAATATTATGCAATTTGGATAAATTCCTTATCTCTTTATTAGGTAGTTGAAATAAAGTAAGATGATTCGCTATTGGGGACAGGTATAAAAACACAATAGTACATTTTGATACAAGTTAAGAAAGTTTATCATAGCGTCCGAGGCAGAATTCGCCCGAGACGCAGGCGAGGCTGTCATAGAGCCGACTGCTGCAATGACAAATTTCCACGTGTATCGAACGACACGAGGACAAGGCGGCGCTCTGCCCAAACGGGGTACACATCCACTGTGTGTTCCACCGCGTGCTCCGGGCGACCAGCAAGGCCGAAAGCTACTCGGGCCATGGGTCCACTTCTGAAAGGTAAATCCGTGGTCCTAGAACGCAAAGGGCAACTGACGAAACATAGGTATGGTTTTAGTCAGTAAAAGTCTAACACGCGCTGATGTTCCGCCCTGGAGCGCGAAAAGTCGTTAGATGACTGAACCTTATGAATCATAAGACACTAGTAATCTGTAGAAATGTGTATTTTTTAAAATCGCTTGTCTTAATTGACGGTGAATTCTCTGTCGATGAAAAGGTCTGTAGTTAAAAGAGTTATTAGGCTTATCGTCGTATCGGTCAATCATTCTGTAGCTGAAAAGGCTGTTCGTCAAAATTGTCGCAGATGAAAGTACCTTTGGGCGAAATTTCCATAGGTCAAAGATACTACTGGGTAAACGGAAATAAATGAATCGTCCTATCGACGAACAGTCCAATGATCAATCGGTCTTAGGACAATTGTTGCTGAATCACATTTTTCAATACACTTACGAAGAAATAAATAAACGGGGGCTGAATAGTGACAAGTGGGGGGCTGCTTGGCGCACAGGCTGATACATACATGTAATAAGTTGTGGTGGGGGCGAGCTGACGCTCTTTTCTGCACTAGTGTGAAAAACAGTAAATTACGTGCCTAGAGTAAGTGAATTGAAAAAATATGTTTCCAAACAAGAACGCGTGTTGCATGGTCCTTTAGTATAAATAATAATAATTTAATGGTCTATTGTTACAAAATGTTTCTGAATACTAATTTATAGCATATTGTTACAGTAACTGCTTTAATTAACATTAATTTGAACGGTGGTCCCCAAATTAGGCAGAGTTAACCTTGTATCAGTAAAATACAATAGTAATATTATTTAACTATTATATTCTATTCTATACTCCGGAGTATCTACATATTCTAAAGGCAGTATGCATCTGAGCTCGAAAATTTAATCAAAAGATTTCGTTTTTGTTTTTTATTGTTGACAGGCTCACACTTGACCTTGTCTGACTTGTCACCTGATGGAAAGCAACGATGTTGTCGACGATGGAGGGCGCTTGCCTGGAAATAATCTATTCACTCTTGACTTAACCCTTTGTATGATGTTGTTGCGTTGTTGAACGCAGATCTATTCAGGTGGGCTTATTCCAACGAGCCCACCTCTCTCCAAAAATAAATAAGGCCTTTTAGGTTTTTCAGGACATCAATAAGGGAGTTTGGGGATCCTAAGGTTCCTGTGCGTATTTCAGTGAGACCGTGCAGTCTAGGAGCACATGTGCAATTGTCTCCTCCCCCTCCAAACATGCTCTGCACAGGGGACTGTCTTTGATGCCTATTGTGTGGAGATGCTTATTCAGTGTGCAGTGTCCGGTGATGGTCCCCGTCACCAGGCGCAGGCCGCCTCTGTCCAGTCTTATGAGTTTTTTGGTGAGGGCTTTATTGAGATGTGGCAGGGCCATCTTGGCCTGCCAGCATCTCGTTGTCGAGGACCACCAGCGGTCTGCTTGTATATGCATGTGTTCACGTAGCCAACTACGCAGCTGAACAAAGGGGACCGGCACAATTGGTTCGGGCCCGAAGGTCATCGCTCCAGATCCTCTCCTGGCCAGTTCGTTAGCCGCTTCGTTGCCCAGTGAGCTACTATGACCTTTATTTAATCCACTGTAGCGTCACAGTATTGCTGAGTGGCATTCTTGTATATTTTCGAGGAGGTAGAGTTTTTGCCTAGGGATTGTAGGACTGAGGCACTATCGGAGATTATCCGAATGTGTGTGTCCGTTACATTCCTAGTTTCTATGGCGTGGGCGGCTAGGATTATACCAACACATTCCGCCTAATAGACGGTGTTGAATTTTCCTAGCGTTCTGGATATTCTGGTATTGAGGTCATTGGAGAAGACTCCAACTCCCGTGCCAGTATCTGTCTTCGATCCATCCGTGTAGACTTTCAATTCTGCTGGGCCTGAACAATCGTGCTCTTCTTCTGTTAGTTGAATATTGAAATGCTTTTGGAAATGATACGCCTTTGGAGTTTTATCGCTAGGTACTGCCATCATAGGCTGTCGTTTAATAGCGTTTTCCATTATGCGTATGTGTTTGATTTTGGAATCTTTACTCAGGGTGCCCGATGCGCTGAGCCTGAAGGCTGCTGAGGCCGCCTCCTCCTGCACTATTAGATGCAGTGGGGGCAGTCCCAGCATCGCTTGCAGGGGAGTCGTGGGTGTGGTTCTCATGCTGCTAGTGATCACTACGCAGGCGAGTTGTTGCAGTTTTTCAATAATTAAATTTTTTTTCTGTTTCAGTGCTCCTCAAATTAATTTCAGTGCTCAGTTAGGTCCTAGGCCACCAAATTAGGGAGCCATATGTGATTATTAGTCTAATAACAGTTGTGTATAGGCAGTGAGTAATCTTTGGGTCTATGCCCCAGCTGCGGCCTAACATGCGTTTACACTGCCACATAGATATACTGGCTTTTTTGGTGATGTACTCGGTATGTTTTGCCCAATTCAGCTGTTTGTCCAGGTAGACGCCCAGGTACTTGACTTCCGTTGACAGGCTAAGGGTAGTTCCAAAGAAACGTGGTAGCTATAGTGCTGCCAATTTCCTTTTTTTTGGTGAAAAGTACCAATTCAGTTTTAGTGGGGTTCACAGTCAGTTGGTGTTCCTTACACCAGTCCTCTACTATTTTTAAGGCCTGCATAGTGTATTTTCGACACAATGGCTTTTTAATTCTGTCTCTTATTTACGGCATACGAAACGTTAAAGATCCCCAGGTTGCAGTTATCAAGAATTAGAGACTCCGGAAGGCAATTCCGCTCCTTAGCTGTACGCACAATGAATGCCCAATACGTTTTGTGCGTAGGCGGGATGTAAAACTCGAAAGTTTCAACAGTGAGTTCCCTCACAACAGAGTTGTTGGAACAGCAACAGACACTAACTAGACAATGAGTTAAATTTGCAGTCTCACAATTTAACTCACTTAACAAAAACAATGTTTCCACGTCAAGAAGCAGTATCATGTTTTTCTTAAATGTTAATTTATGTTTTTTTTGGATTTGGTTAGTAGGTATTATTATTAATTAGTGACCCGACTACTTTGCACGGGTTTTTTTTATGATATAAAAAATTGACAACGAAATATAGTGTGATTTGCATAATTTTCTTAACTCTTTATTAGGAGGTTGAAATAAGGGATGGTGATTCACACTTGGGGACAGGCATAAAAACAAAATAGTACATTTTAACAAAAATGGAGAAACTTTATCAGTGCGACCGAGGCGGGATTTGCCCGAACCGCAGGCGAGGGTGTTATGGAGCCAAGTGCAGTGACAAATTTCCATGTGTATGAAACGACGTTTTTCAATACACTTACGTAGTAATTACGAAGTAATTAAAAAATATATAAAATGTATCGCAACTAAAAAGTGTGAAATAAAAAGACTTTTTACAAAAATAAAAATAACCGACTTCACTACCAAAAAAAACACTAAAAGGATCAAAATAACTTTAATTTTGGAAGTCGATGTCAAATAAGAAACAAGCAATACCGAGAAACACCGACTTCCGAAAGTTTTTTTTTTGTGTCGTCGGTTATTTTTATTTTGTAAAAAGTTTTTTATTATTATCTCTGATCCCTACAGTACCTTCTAAAGTAACAGCTTAGCCTTCGGAGAATACAGGCGAGCAGCTATAATGCATGTATAAAGTATGAGGCAACATTATATTGAGGCTTATTTATTGCTATAATGGAGTTTTTGGAGGGGCTTCTTAGACTGAAGATCAGTGGCAGTTTTAATTATTCACAAATTGGTGGTAGGAGGGAAATGTAAAATTGGTGTAGTTTTGTATCTCAAGAGTCTACGCACCTGAACAATTAGAAGAATCATTGAAACAGGCGCAATCTCGGTGAAATGGAGCTGTGATTTTTTTTATTTATTTTTTTATAATATTACTAGCGGACCCGACAGACTTCGTCCTGTCATAAAGATTTGTAATGTGGCAGTTTTTTTTTCTTTTATTCGAATTTTTCTCGCCGTAAAAACCATCCTTGAACTTCAACGAACATTTTAAAAAAAGAATTGGCCAAATTGGTCCAGGCGTTGTTGAGTTATGCGGTTACCAACACATTTTGCGATTCATTTTTATATTATAGATAATATTCCACAATTATCACACAACACCGTCTAGTCCCAAGCTAAGCAAAGCTTGTGTTATGAGTACTAGACAACTGATAAACATACTTATATATTTCTAAATACATACTTAAATAGATAAATTACACCCAGACACAGAACAAATGATCGTGCTCATCACACAAGCATTTGTCCTGGGTGGGAATTGAACCCACGACCTCCGGCATAGCATTCAGGGCCGCTAACCACTAGACCAACAGGCCAGTCAAAAATATTAACCATGTTGGCAATTTCAGGCCGTTTTGTGTTAAAATCCGATCCGATCTCAGATCGTTGGATTCGAGTGCTCACAAATTGTATAGACTTTTTTTGTATTAATCCTTATTGTAACTTCGCATTATTCAAGGGCTGGTTTTTTACCTAGGATAAGCGGATAAGCATTGCCGTACAGTGTGTTAATGCCGACATCGCCAGTCAGTGCACATTGCCGATCAACAGCGTTGCGGAGGAGTTTTTAACGGCATATTTTAGGTTGTTTTCATTAATTAGTAAATGGTTTTTATTTTGATTTTAATGTATCCCCACCCCCCTCCTCTTTCTCGTAATGTGTATATGATTATAATTAGTTAAAGTATTTTTCTGTCTTAGAATAAAAATTTGAAGACATGTTACATACATTCACCAATTCCCGGCAGAGGAGGCCCGAGTCCCAGCAGCGGGAACATTATTAGGCTGATTATACGTGTGTGTTTTTCAAATATGATGTATGTAGTAATTGTTACCTAAATAAAACATTTTGTAACTTGATGTAAAGAACAACCAGAAGAGAATTCTAAGAGAAACGCAGGGTCCTGGAACGAAGGCTAAGAAGGAACATACGAGTGGGTTTTAGTCAGTAAAAGACTGGCACGCCCTCTCGCTACACCCTAGAGTGGGAAAAACCATTGGACGATTTGCCACCTAAAAAAAAGAACCTATATAGCAGATGCGTTCTAGATGCACCTGGTACCTACTAAGTTAAGCTGCAAAGAAAATCAACTAACTGCAATGTTATTTATTTATAAGCCCATTATGTTTAGAAAGATGTGTTACTGTTATCAAAATTAGGGGCAACGAACCTGGAGTCATGAGAGTTGTCGCCGCTGCGGTAAAGTTTAAATCCACGAACTTCGTAAACATTTTATTTGTGTTACAAATCGCCTACATAAACTCATTCTGATTTATTCATAGATAATATCTTATTTTGTTTATAGATGAACTAGTATTTAATGGAATGAAATTTCTGAGTCAAAAGAAACAAACAATTCCATCTACGTTATTTCAGAGTACTGTTTACTTTTGCTGAATTGCAATCAATTTCATTTTGCAATTTTAGGTACCTTATTCAAAGTTGAATATAAATTTAATTAAACTAGATGGAGTAAAGTCAATAAGAATTCATGATTTATGATATTATTAATTCTTCAAAACATAGGAGATTTAGATACAATTAAAATATGTGAGCAAAACCGTGGCGGCCCACCAAAGATGATACTAGGGCCATGGAATGACTTCTGAATGGGTAACCTTTCGTCCTAGAATGCAGAGGGCAACTGAAGGAACATAGGTGTGGTTTGTGTCAGTAAAAGTCTGACACGCGTTCCTACTCCACCCTAGAGCGAGAGAAGTCATTACATGGATTCGCATCTCAAAAAATAAAATAATTTATAGGTATAAAAAGTAAAGATACAAGCAGAGTGAGAGTCTAACTCCTATGCAATGTGTAACATGTACTATTATGTCTTTTCCTAAGACACTTATTCCTGTAACAAATTTTGGTGAATTATTGCAATACAAATAAAATTGCTTTACTTTTTGTAATTTATTTCATCACCAATGCTCTCAAAACGGTGAAGGAAAACATCGTGAGGAAACCGGCATGTCCTAGAACCAAAACTTCGAAGACATGTGACATTTACCAACCTGCCCTGGACCCGCGTGGTGGACTACGGTTCATTCCCTCTCCTAGAAAGGAGGCCTGAGTCCTAGCAGTGGGAATATTAAAAAGCTGATTATGCTATGCTAAATAAAATTGACGTAGATTAGTAGTAAATTAAAAACTAGCCGGCATTGTTCTGCCAAACAAATTATCAAAAATAAAAATGGGAGGTGGAGGTAGGAGGGTAATAAATAGCCTACTACCAAATATACACAAAAAAAAAACATAAAGATAACATAGATTTTTATATAATATATCAGATTATTATTGAAAAAAAAAGTAATGAAATTGAAAACAGATAATTTTCCACAAAAATATGGATGTAACGCTTAAAATGCGTTACTGTTTTGCAAATACCTACTGTTTTGGCAGTATTAAAATATTTTTATTTTCTTATAAAACATACAACATTTTAAAAATACTTATACTACACCTACAGTGATAATACAGTGAATCCAAAAAATAATAATAAAAACTGTAAACTAATTTAAACTAACTTAAAACAAATTAAAATATGGCGTCAAACACATTTTAAAACAGGTATTAAAAACACAACTACTTCTATAATATTGTAGTTATACATTTGTGCAGATAGGTAGGTACATCATCATCATTTCAGCCGAAAGACATCCACTGTTGGACATAGGCCTCCCCCAAATGTTGCCACAATGACCGGTCCTGTGCCTCTCGCATCCACCGGATTTCCGCGACTCTCACCAGGCGATCAGTCCACCTTGTGGAAGGGCCTTCCAACGCTGCGTCTTCCGGTACGTGGTCGCCATTCCAGAACCTTTCGTCCCCATCGACCATCTGTTCTGCGAGCAATGTGCCCTGCCCACTGCCACTTAAGGTAGGTAGGTAGGTACGTTGTAAATTGTAGTAATTCACAACGGATTATGAATCTTATCTTTCCACATGAACACAGTAATTTCCAAAATACACATACAAGAGAAGTTTAAACAAATATTAGCATCTCCCATCTTCTGAGAAGACATACTAACATATATCAAATTATCAAACGGCCTTTCTCTATTATCTAACATTCATTAAGTAGAAAGAAAGTATAGTTTCATAATCTCTAAGATTTATGAGTGATAATGTATTCTTACACTACTAATGCCCTTCGCAGTCCGCACTGCGCTTCGGTACGGCCAGCCATCTCATTAACGTCACGGTGCAGCGGTGCTATGCTAGTGTGATTTAAGTTATTTATAAGTGTAATATGTTAAGAGCTTATAGCTACTACTACATTAGACCGACGCACACGTGTAACACGCCTAATTTGTACATAGAACGAAGTCGCGTGGCGTGGATCAAGTGTAGCTCTACAAGTATAGTTTCCATATAAAATGTATGGAGACCGACGCGCCCAGATCGATTGACGTGTGTGGCACACGTGTGCGCAGTGTAGTTCTACCTTAATGCGATAGTAACGAAGAACTCTTTGTTCAAGAAAGCAATACAGACCTATTTTGTCTTTGTTCAAGAAAGCAATACAGACCTATTTTGTCACCATAATTCCTCATCTTTTCAGCAGAAAGATGTCAACGTCAAAGTGTCGCCACAACCACCGGCTCTGCCCCCCTAGCCAAGTAACAATCGTTTCGTTTGCGTCGAACGCCTCGAGTAGGCCACGCCTCTGATTCCTTTGTTCTCACGTCATCTCAACGCTCAGTCACGTGGTAACTTGGCTAGGGGGGCAGTTCTTCTCGCATCCATCGGATTACCCGTGCATTCGATTTTAATTATTACAATATCGTAAATAAATACGTGTTCCACCACTGATATTTTAATCACATACAAATTGCTGCTAACCAGTGACCAGTAAAATACAAAAAAAAATAATAAGAAAAAATGAATTTCGCGGTGCTGGCTGGTGCTTTCACCTCAATGGATAAAATTTCCGACATTACATCTTAGTACATTCTATAGACAAGAAATGATACTATAGATCCTTGCTCGAGTTAACAATGTAAGAGAAGAAATAAGGGTACTTGAACTACACGACCTACCCAGTGGAAAAGGTCTGATCGAAAAGACAATAGCTGTCTCTTTGACGCAAGGGATCGTGAACATTGAGTTCTTTGTTTTAGGTACTAGTCATCAGTGCGCATTTTCATTAATTATCTCACAGCTGTGGGTATTGTACTATTAGCTATGACCGGAATTGACCTTTTAATAGGAAAATCACTCATGCAGTAAGTACTATATCTCACATTCAGCTGAATGTACTTTGCTTATAGAACATTGGTAACTAACTTTTGCCCAAGATAGAAAGATAGATAGATAGATATATTCTTTATTGTACACCAATAATAAAATTACCATAGGAACTTAAAATCAATAGGGTGTCACAATGGGCGGTCTTATCGCTAAAAGCGATTTTTAACAGACAAACTTGAGATGGATTTGTCAGAGAAGAAGAAGAAGAGGAAGGTTTCTTCTGAAAATATTCCCACGAGAATGTAGGTACTGCCAGGATAAAAATATACTAATTCAGACCAATAGTCTGCGCGTGTTCCAAATTCCATCGAAATCTTGAACATTCAAACTTAGATGATTAAAACGCAATTATAATTTTAATAAAACTAATATACCTACTTGATTCCAAAAAAAAAATATTATTCAGACGAATAATAAGACTACAAAAGAAAATTTTAAAGACAGACATGAACAAGAATATGATCCTATTGTCATCACTCGTGCGATGATGCGATGCGATTCCATCGTGCGATTAAAATCGGTCGCGCGATATCTTATACTCACTGTAAATGGCTCATAACAGAGCTGA
This sequence comes from Mythimna pallens, assembly GCA_961205895.1. Taxonomy (NCBI): domain Eukaryota; kingdom Metazoa; phylum Arthropoda; class Insecta; order Lepidoptera; family Noctuidae; genus Mythimna; species Mythimna pallens. Next base: position 20,351,530 of record OY540828.1, on the reverse strand, counting down.
ACAGTTTTTGCTGTGAAGCAATATTTCTTGAAAAACTTGGACCACATAATTACACTCTATAGAAACTGAAAAAATCGCAATGAATTTCACAATCACTAATTTGAAGTAGGTAAGGAAAAAAGAAGAAATTTTTTACAATTAATATTTGTCGATAACAGACAAATATTCGTAAAAAAAAATCTTGTGTGATGTTGACATGAGGTAAAACTCACCATAGACTAACTATGTCGACACCCACTTAGTTGCACGAGCGCCATAGGATGCAGTACTGATTCGATCAATACGATGCTTGGATGGTCTGGCGACGCAAACTAGACAATTTGTTCGCATCGCATGATCACGCGACCTAGAATAGGACACTCATTAGAACACAATATATTTAAAAGCAAGGTCGCGCGATCATTTTCGTCGGACGCACACATCATCGCTCGAGCTATGATAAGAGGACGGAGAGGTACCTAATTGGCAGAATAACTCTTATTGTTTTATGAAATGGAACGAGAAACCCGCCACATATTTCTTATATTCTGATCAATAAAATGTGTGAGATTGAGTGGTGTTAGTTTGTACCTTGAACGTACGTATAGCTGCTACCTTAATATTTGGTGGGCAATCTCTTTACAGACAACCGTAAGATGAGCTGAACGAAACGAGATAGATTTCGGGCTGTCAGTATGCTAGAACATGTATAATATTAATCTTTACTTCTATAATATCACACTAATATTATAAAGGCGAAAGTTTGCGAGTGTGTATGTCTGTATGTTTGTTACTTTCTTCACGCTGCTGAAAGGATTTTGATGAAACGGTACACGGGTAGACCATGTCCTGCAGTAGCACATAGGACACTTTTAATCCCAGCCCCCCTAGCCAAGTTACAACCGTTTCGTTTTGATACTCTTTTCGTTGATCGCCTCGAGTAGGCCACGCCTCCGATTCCTTTATTCTGACGTTATCGCAACGCTCATTCACGTGGTCAGAACAAAGCAATAGGAGGCGTGGCGGACACGAGGCGATCAAAGAAAAGAGGGGGGATACCGCAAGTTAGATATAAAATACATATATATCTACTATACCAAATAATATACCTACTAATGAATATAGTTAGTTATAGTTGTTATAGTTGGTTATAGTTAGTTTATAAGTTTTTGTTACTATTTTGGTGTACAATAAAGTTTTATTCTATTCTATTCTATCAATTAAGTACACAATCGAGAAAGGAGAAGAAAAATTTCTGAAGATGATTGCTCTTTCACAATTTGTTTGTCCGTTGGTAACCTTTGAGCTGCTTAAATTGTAAAAAAAATGTCAAAGAATGAAGTGGAATGCATATGAATACTCTGTTTAAGATTTTTTAATGACGTCAAGTAAAATCGTCAAACTTAAGCGGCAGACATAGGACCGGTCGTTATGGCGACACTTGGTGGGGGCCATGTCCAACAGTGGATGTCTTTCGGGTCAAATGATGATGAAGAAAGAACTAAATAGAATGACAAGTATGAGGTAACGGAATAAAAACTAAAAATGTAAATATTAAATAAGTAAACAACCCCAAATAACGATGACTTTCGTCTTGAGACACTGACCACAGTGTCTTAAGACGAAAATCTATGCAGCGCGATACCGCGCAGCTTTCCAAACGCTGCCCAACGAGCCTAATTCGACGATTGACCTCTTTCTCGAAGTTAGATCTACCCAACTGGACCGTCTGTCCTAGTTAAGCGTAGTCCTCCACAACAGTGCAGAGGAAAGTTGAAAGTTCCTTGCAATAATGATATTGCAAGGAACTTTCAACTTTCATGTCAACTTGTTGCAATCAAACTCCTCAATACACAATCCTTCCAAAGACTTTACTCGACTCAGTGCCACGTATGCTTATCCTTCCCCAAACCATTTTGACCACACAATCCCCCGATTCTAAGTTAACGTAGTTCTTTGTTTTCTGTTAGCTGCCATATTGGATTTGCTTTTCTTTATAGTATTCTGCATTCTACTAGTCAAGCCCTTTCATTTGATACCCATATTGAGGGGGTGGTGAAAAAACATGTAATCCGCCGTTTCATTGGCGCCCATATTGGATTTGTATTTTTTCATAGCGTACTGCATTCTATACTAACCAAGCCCTTTCATTTGATACCCATATTGAGGTTGTTGAAAAAACATGTATGTTTTTCACAACCCCCAGAAGTGGTGTGTAGGATTTAAGAGCACATTGTAAAACAACAGTGCCCAAATTTTAGTCCGTACTGGTCCGACAGCCATTGGTCCCGCAAAGTCTGCGATACGTTTAAAATTTCAAATTATTCAACTCGACAATGATATTGACAGGTAAGTTTTGATTTTTAGTTTTTGTCAGAAATATTGCGCTTTCTAGGGCAATGCTTTTACTTTACATTTCAAAGAATATAATGTTCATGTTTTGAATTAATGACATAAGTTTATTTTCTTTTGGAATCTAACAAAAAAACCGCATGGGAATTTAGTGCCTATTTTATTATAATCTTCTATTGTTTTTGAACCCTTCAGTAGTCACAATGGCTGCCAAGAAAAAGAATGAAGAATTAATTAACAATAAAGAGATCTCTGAGCAAAGAATCAGTCACAGTTGCAAAGTAAAAAAAAATGTTAATATTCCAGTGAAGACGGATAGGAAGCCATTTAAGCCAAGAATGAAATTTATAAACTAGGTCATACTTGAGTAAACCACACTAACAGAAATTAATTTGATACTGAGATTTTGAACTCGATCAAGCTTGTCCAATAATAATATATTAATTAGGGTTTTCATTAATTTGACGTCAATTGACTGGAAAATGCCGTCAACAACTAATTAAATGATACAAAAATTAATGTTAATGTACAAACATATTTAAAATACATAAAGTACATTAGAATCAATTATTTCTAAATGAACATCGTTTTGGATGTGTTCAATAGACGTTAGTTGTGTTTTAGTTAGTACTAGCATGTGCCCGCGACTTTGTTTTTTTTTTATACCGATTATAATTTGGGTGACTTCAAGGCTAGAGTGAATAGGCATGAACTAGTGCGCTTCACCATCAACGATTACATCAGGTGGGATTGCAGTCAAACACTAGTTCATATTATTTTAAGAAAAGAAAATGTTCATGTTAATGTCGCCACACATGGGCCACACGTCACAGCTACAAACGCCGCCACGAGAAGCTAGAACTTGTGGCTGCTACTTTTTTAACCCATACGCGTAGTATCATAATGGACTCTGACGAAAAAGGTTTAAATGCGCGAGTGGCGTGTGACGGCGTTTTGTATCGACGTTTAGTAGCCAGTGCGAGCCACAAGAAGCGAGCAGCGGCGATTTGTAGCGAGTGGCGGCCACCGGCGACAACCGTGTGCGGCGAATCCATATAAAATGTATGAAACCTGCAGGAAATTTGCCGGTAGCGGTGTTTTGAGGTGCAGAATCGGTTAGTCGTTTTGGAGATTAGACATACCGACTGAGAGACAATAATTATAAAAATCGCATGTTTGTTACAAGTATAGAATGTAAAAAAAAAAAAAAATTTGAAATTAAAAACGGACACTGCAAATTTATTTAGAAGTATAGATTGTCTCTTAGATTTACTTTTTTTTACGCGTTTTTTATTAGCATCTATTCACTACCACTCAAAAATTGTGTCAAAAGTGAGCCGCATTTTGGAGAGTATACCTAACCATCGCCTATAGTTTGCAGTAGTTCCAAAGAATATTTGACTGTTGTTCTTATGTAAACATACTTACCTACATCGATTCAGGTTGAGTTTTGTGTCACCATTGGCGATTCTGACCTTAAAAATTTAAATGTCTCTATCTAGCCAAAGCCTACATACCAGTACAAACACTATGCAAGAAGTACTTCAAAAAAATACACGAACATTTTCGCAGAATAATCGAGGAATCATCATCTTCCTGCCCTTGTGCCGTGTTATTTGGGGTCGGTGCAACACGTTTTTTTCTTCCATTCTGCCCTGTCACTCGTCATACTATCACTAACTTCCTTTTCTTTCATATCACTCTTCACACAATGCATCCATCTTTTCTTTGGTCTCCCTCTCCCTCTCCATCCATCCACATGTAAACTCATAACTCTTTTAGTAACATGCGTTTCATCCCTCCTCTTCACATGGCCATACCAAGACAAAAGATTCCCTTTCAACTTTTCAGTCGGCGCCACTTTCAAACTTCCCCTAATATACTCATTTCTCACTTTATCCATTCTCGTCACACCACACATCCATCTTAACATTCTCATCTCTGCTACGTGCAATCTTTTTTCATCCGTCTTTTTCACAGCCCAACATTTTGATCCATACAGTAGCAGAATAATCGAGGAATACAGATAGAAATACATATTTCCTAAATATGAGATAATATATAAAATTAATTACTTTTTAATGGGCACAAGTTAAATAGTTCAGGTTTGTAATTATCTGCTCTGATGTTGTTGTTAATTATTGATATAAATATTGAACCTTACACGTAACGATTTCATAAATTAATATTATTAATTAGGCTAGTGTTTACATTTAATTATTAATCGCATCTTCAACAACAATCTTCAACATCTTCTTTTATTTTTATAGCTAGTAGTCTAAATTGTAATAGAAGTTAGTATTGTTTTAGATTTTTAAGAGTTAGTGTAAGATGATGACTTTTTCAATAATTATATTATTATTTTTTGTAACCATTATTGTATTAGGTTCAGCCTGTAAAGATAGTGTGTGTATATTTAAGAAATAAATAACAAAATAAATAACATTATCGTGGAATTGTATCGCTAACGAAATAAAATACTTGGTCAAAAAAGGACAAACTGACTGACTGACATATCAACGCACAGCCGAAATTACTGGGATTAGGAGTGTGAAATTAGTTACTTCTAGACAATGTGCTCCATCCTCAACCACATTATTGCTTACCATCAGGTGAAATAGAGGTCAAACGCGAGCCTATCAATAATAAAAAAACCGGGCAAGTGCGAGTCGGACTCGCGCACTGAAGGACCCTCAGTACTAACATACCTATGAAAACAGTTCAATTCCCGAAGTCAGTTACGAAATTTTTTCCGAATAGCAAAAAACGTTTTTTTTGTGACATAACTCGTAACTCGTTTTCAGATTTTTTTCCTATATTTGTGAACATGCTTGATGCAAAATTTCAGGATTCTATGTCAGCGGGAAGTACCCTATGAATTTTAATTTCCTTGAGTGTGTCGAAATACACGTGTTTTGCGACATAAACGGCCGTACCTTTTTTTTCGTTAATTAACGTAAAATTTTAATTTTTTCACATCTTCATAGGACCGCAAACCTTAGTATATGGTATTAATTTCAACTCGACACCTCCACGCGTTCCCAAGATAGAAGGTCTTGACAGACAAAGCGACAGACAGACGTACAACAAATTGATCCTATAAGGGTTCCGTTTTTTTCCTTTTGAGGTACGGAACCATAAAAATGAAATGATCCTAAGACTGAGTTTTTCATGGCACACAAGTATTCGCTTCAAAATTTTGTGTTTGATGATACCTAACAAAAATTATCGCCTTTATCACCAATTACTATCTAACAACATTACATTAAAAGCAATTTAATCAAAATAAACGATTAAATAAATATTTAAGTACTAAATTTTCATGATTTAATTCCGTTAACGTAATGAAAATTTTCGAATCTGATATTCCTCTCTGAACTTTAATAAATTAGGTTGACATTTTTCTGTGAAATTATATCCATCAACTTATTGATGGATTTAATTTCACAGAAAAATGTCAACCTAATTTATCCTTTTATCTTTTTTTGTCCCTTAGGACAAGAATAAATTTAATATTGGGGATCGAGGACAAACAGGTCCCAAATGGCATTCCATTTAACGCTGGAACTTGTAAGGCCGTGATCAACGTGGGGCGGTCTTTTGGCTCGCCTGTAAAGTTTTTTTTTCAAGCCCGTCGGACTAGAGATTATGGCTAGCACTCTTATGCATCCGCCAGCGTCAAGTTGTTGCCTGTAAAGTTCGTTGGAGATTCATGGAACACCACAGGAAAATTGTTTTAGAAATCGAATTGTTAAAGCTTTAGCGTATTTTTTACGATTTCAAAAATGGAAGAGGTTCTATGATGGATTGTATGTTTACAAAATTAATTAAAACAAATTGCTGTCTTTTTTTTGGTGGGAAATCATCGCGTGTCAGACTTTTACTGACTAAAACCCACTCACTTCTTTGCTTTTGTTCTAGGGCCCTAACTGTAGGGTAGGGTACACAACCCGTGGCAACACTATGCGCCGTCGACGACTCGAGCTCGGTTCGGAGGGTTACCGGATAACCGGACGGCGAGCTACCCATTGCTCGCTATTAGCAAGCTTACGGTGGCTGGAAATCGGGATCGGGATCGAGATCCCGGCACCGTTCCCACACGCGTGCGGCCGCCTCCTTCGCTAGCATTACTGCTTCGAAGAAGGAGGTAACTACCTGCCATTCCTCCTCGCTCCGACCCATAGCCTATACCAGGTACCAGCGCGAGAGGTCGTTGCCGCCGTTCGCCCCCACGAGGACACGGCGGTGCTCTGCCCAAGTGGGGCACATCACTACCTTATAATCCATCGTGTCCTGCTGGCAGTCCACGCAATGGTGATACCCGGGCGTTTCTTCTACACGAATCCGGTGCAAGAACCTCCCGAACTTACCATGTCCGGTGAGGACTGCGTCGTGCGGAAGGTAAGGACGCCGTGACGTCTATCCAGCCACTCCTTAAAGAGGGAACTTACCGCCATTATTATGGCGTGCCCATAAACAAATTGCTATATAATTATGATCTTGAACGATATCTTTCCCGTCTGGTATAACGATGAAAAAAAAAATATTTACTTAATTTTTTTTATGTCATTTCACTTTTCTCGGCGCAAATATTTGGCCAAACCATAGGTATAACCAGGTATAAGATATACATAATTATTTTTCGACACACTTGCTCAGAAAGTGACTATAATTGCACTACACTTAGGTATATAATGACGCTTGTAACCAAACTGTGACTTTTTGATTACCATTATGCACTAGTGTGATAATGTAGTTGAAACCTTTTTGTTAAACCTCTGTTCCTATTTTTTTTTTGGATTTTAATGACCTGGTCACTTGGACCTTTAAGTCAAGACTCTGTTCTCAAAACAAATTTTTAATTTGAAAAAAGAAAAATCACATTAGGTAAGTATTGCGTTCAATAGTAAATATTAGTATCTTGCTTATTTTATGCAATTTTGTGTTTAAATAAACTATTTTAACTTTTACATCTTTAATAAATAAATATTTCATTTCAAAAAATATTTTTTATTTATGGAACCTCATTCTTATTTTTAAACACTCTAGCTAGAGTAGCTAGTCTATGGCCGCCATAATGAATGCGCGCGCATAAGAAAACAGAACAATTTTTTTGCCGCCATATTACAAAAAAAAATACAGTAGTTAATTATTATTTTGTAAAAATGTCTACAACTACTATTTATGAGGAAAGTGATTTGTGCTGTTCACCTCCCGATATAAGATGTGAAGCCCTTAACGTTATGGAAAGTTTACTACTAGAATACTCAAAGGAAAAATATCTGTTGGCGTACCAAAATTTCATACAATGGAAAATCAATAAAAATACAGTCTTTTTCCGAAAATGTATTCATAGCGTAATTTAAAGAATCATCGTCCAGGTACAAACCTAGCTCTTTATGGTATATTTACCCAATGTTAAATAGTACAATGCGAACAAAAAATGGAGTGGACTTAAAAACATACTGTAATTTAACAGTTTATCTAAAGAGACTGTCCGATAGATTTCGAAGTAAAAAATCTAAGGTTTTAACACCTGATGACATTAAAAATTCATAAAGGATGCTCCAGATAACCAATATTTGGCTACTAAGGTTAGTTAAATTCGTTTTCGGTATACTCTGTGTAAAGTACGCAACTCCAGTCTGTTTTGTGTGATAAAAAACTTAATGATTATTCCTTCTTTTCAGGTTGCTTTAATATTTGGTGTAACTGGTGCATGTAGAAGACAAGAATTAACAAATATATATGTAAAGGACATAGAGAATCACGGCCAGATGCTTTTAGTAAAAATATATAACACAAAAAATAAAATACCGAGATCATTCACTATACATGGTCATTTCTATCCAATTGTTAAGAAGTATGAAAGTTTGCGTCCTAAAAAAGCAAAAACTGACTGTTTTTTCCTAAATTACCAGAATGGAAAATGTACCTGTCAGCCTATAGGTGTTAACAAGTTTGGTTCTATGCCTAAAACAATTGCTAAGTTTCTAGGTTTACTCATTGTTTCTCTAAATAAACTTTATACTAAATAAAACTTTATTTTTCTTCTCAAATGTGCCGAAAAACGTCGTATGATACACGTGAATATTGATGATTACCGTCCTCGGCTCTCTTATGATCCTCGCCTTCGGCTCGGATCTAAATACCGCCTCAGCGGTAATCACCAACATTATACACTTGTATCATAATGTACTATTATATGTGTAACATTATCCGAAACAAGTCAATATAATTTATTTTTATTAAATTAAACTGCGACATATAAACTTTATTTTTACCTTGCCTTTAAAAATAATCTTAATTATTCGGTGTTAACTACCAACATTTGATGACCTTCAAGAAGGCATGTCGTCAATCGGGTTCTATGATGCCCATAACTATTTTTCTAACTATGGAAATTGATATAAAAGGCAGTATAAAATTAAAATATTTAAAACAGTCACGAGATAAAAACATTATAGATCTTCTCATCGATCTCCTCGAGTCGGCCACGCCTCCGATTCCTTTGTTCTGACGTGATCTCAAAGCTCAGGCACGTGATCAGAACAAAGGAATACGAGGCGTGGCCGACTCAAGGCGATCAACGAAAAGAGAATCGAAACGAAACAATTGAAACTCGGCTAGGGGGGCTGTTGATTCATATGACACAAGCAATTTTCTGTACCTACAGTTTTTCTTTTCTTTCTAAAACCTGCCCGAGTTCCTACAGTTATCCTGTGCATATCAGGGTCGCCTAACTCTTTCGAAAAAACTCACAGCCGTGGTTCTATAGATGGATTAATAATAAAGAATAGTATCTGGAATCTTTTATTGCTTATCAAACGTGCGCAGCCATCACTGTCCATAAAAGATGAATTATGATTTTGGAGCCTAATTTCAGAAGATAGATCTCAATCCGCCTTCTGAAATTTGGCTGCTGTCTTAACAAGGTAGGCAGTCAAAGAGGATAAAATTTAATTCGAAATTATTACAGCCAAATTACATACCATACATAATATGCTGAGACCCTTAAACGGTGCAAATACCTTATCGGTAATTACAGTTTTGAGCCGTTTGGGGTCGAAACGCCTGGGTCAAGGGGTCAAATTTTTAAGGAAATTTCCGACACTTTGCGTGAGCAGAGGGCTGGCTCGTTCTTCGCCCAAAGAATTAACATTGCCATTCAACATAGCAATGCTGCCAGTCGTCTGGGCACATTTCCGGAAGACAGCGATGTGGAAGAGTACTTCGACGCCTGAGTGTACTTTGTGGTTTTGTATTATATTTATGTACATAGTTAGGTTTCAGTATAAATAGTTTAGTTAATATTTAAGTTTTTTATGTACGTATCTAGATATAATATTGATAAATAGTTTTATTAAAATAAATAATATAAATATATTATGATGTTGCAAAATTAATAAATTCCAAATCGATACATAATATAATCAGCCTTCTAATGTTCCCACTGCTGGGACTCTCTAGGAGAGAGAATGGACCGTAATCCACCACGCGGGCCTAGTGTGGTTTGGTGAATTTCACATATCTTCGAATTTTTGGTGGAACATGGCGGTTACCTCACAATATTTTCCTTTACCGTTTTGAGAGCAGTAGTGATGAAATAAATTACACAAAGTAATGCGCCTAGCTGGGTTTAAACTATTGACTTACCACTCGTAAGTCGCATCTATTACCACTGGACCACCACAGCTCACAGCTAAACTATTGATAACAAATTCTACTACAGGGCTATTAACACAACAGAAATTGTTATCACAACGGATGCTGCACAACGACGATACCGGCTGGGGGCTAAACATCCTTTCCACTAATTGTTTGTGAATATTTCTGCGTTTGCGTAATAGTCTCGTTTATTCAGTGTTCCGATGAAATCGTTTTCTTAAAACAAAACATACATCATAACGCCATTATTTTAAACAATGCAGTTGTAAGTGATCTGCCAGGAGGCACTTCCCTCCATTGATGGCCGCTTCACAAAACGGGCCCTACACTGACTAAACCTCAGTTGCGCAAAGTGACCGCCGTTACAACTAGCCGCGGGACCTTTAATAAGCACCTCTCTGTCATAGGATTTACAGACAGTCCACTCTGCAGAGCCTGCATGAAGGAGGACGAGACAGCAGCTGATCTGCTTCCAAGCTGCCGTGTGGTCGCTGGATACAGGGCATAGTACTTCGGAAACCCAGGTACCCTCCGTGAAATGGTCAGTAACACCAAGGCGCTGTTGGCCTTCCTTGAGGAGCTGGGGTGGATCGAATGACTCATTTGTCCCACCCGTACGTAAAATACGCGCTTCATAGGCCCTCTATTAAAGGCCTATTACACTACGCGATATTCAGCACACGATATTCAGACTTCTCTTTTGTTCCGAGTAAGACCGGTCTAACCCTTATTACACTACGCGACATCGACTAGGACTGTCTGAATATCGCGTAGTGGCCCTTTAGTCGTGGTTGCGGATAACAGCCCGACATACATACAAGTGATCTGCCATGCAGTCAAAGAGCAGTTTAGTGAAGTGGAGGGTTGAGAAAAAAACTATTTTGTTGTGCCTTAAGGTCAATGTCGGGAACCCACGAAATTCAAATTTTCGTTCGTTTTTTTACAATTTGTACTTCAGTATTTGATCCAGGTGAAAAAAAATATATACATACTTGCGGTAATGACATTAATGTATTTACACAATTATACTCATTAAAACGATTATAATAACTTTCTAACTTAGAGAAGAGTTACAATGCGCCATTTTAATAAAAACTTGATGTCAAGTAAAATTTTATATGTTCAACGAGTTTGGTGTTTTTTAGATAAAATACTGTGTAAATACTATGATGAAATTATTCGTAAAGTGTTAACTAACTATGTAGGAAATTATCAACAGGCAGACAGTTTTTCAGCTATGGAAGGGCCAGTATCTACCTCTTCATAATCATCATGTAGGCCGAAAGATGTCCACTACTGGACATAGATGTCCACTTCTGGACATAGGCCTCTCCCAAGTGTCACCACAATAACCGGTCCTATTCATCTCGCATCCATCGGATTTCCGCAACCCTCACCAATTCGTCGGTTAACCTTGTGGGAGGCCTTCCAACGCCACTCGTAGAGACTTTTGGCCTCATCGACCATCTGTTCTGCGAGCAATGTGCCCAGCCCACCGCCACTTTAGTTTGGCGATTCTTTGGGCTTTGTCGGTAGTATGTACTATATTTATTATGTTTTAGGTTCAAAATTAAGCTAATCTTGCTAGTTCGGGCGATGACCTTAACAATACCTACCTCAAAAGATATTCTTGAGCTTATCATAGGTCGTTAACCGTCACTTGGTTATGCAGAAATAATCTGGTCTGCCTTAGGTTATCCTGTCCGGTCAAAAGGACAATACAATTATTCTTTTTAATTTTTTGACCGTGAACTACCTCATATATAATATCATATAAAGAGTAAATATGTGGTACTAGTGATGACATATAGCTCTGAAACGTGTTCGCTCACAATGGCCCTCTTCAGAAGGCTTAGTCACCAAGAAGGCAGTGGAAATGGATATGCTCGGAGTTTCCTACTTACTAACCTAACCTAACCCCTTGCACGTCGTCCGCAAGTCCGCGCCTACGATAGCTGGGGATCGCCCTGCGACTCCTGACGCTGGAGCCTTTAGACATGTAATGTTAGACAAGAAGTTCGCCAAAGCCGAATCCCCAGTATTTCGTACTCTGAAGATGTTTTATGCCTCCTGACTATTAATTATATATTTTCACATTACACTGTCCTGACGTTTTTGTGTCGACACCGCCATCGTACCACGCTGGAAACCATCGCTGTGGACTCGTTGCATTATTCATGGGGCCCTGTGGCCCCATGAATAATGCATTATGATAAACTTTCGGCCGTTTTGCGAGGATGTGACGCATATTTTCCCCACATAATGATTGTAATTGAGCGTCGCTGGTGAAGAAGAATAATTCAAGAATGAGGATAATAGGCTATGTGTGTCAGTGTATGAAGAAGAGGATCGCGTACAAAGCGTTATCCTCTTCTTCATACACAGGTTCACGAAGTCTGAGCTACCAGGAGCGCATACCAAGTGAAGAGTTCATCATACAAGTTCTTACATGGCTGTCGTTGGAAGCGTACTTAAATAATGCAGTGTTTAAATCATTTATTTGAAGTCGGAAGTTCTGCGTAGTATTTGTAAGATTTTACGCAAAACTACTTATTCCAAGGAAAATTTGTGAAATTCCATCTCTTTCAGATAGCAACGACACCGCCCTTTATACATTGATAAATTAAAATGAATAAAAATAGCCTTTATTCTACTACTTACATTGATTGAGTTATTTAATTACTACACGTTACAGTTTATTACTTATTTTATACTTTATAGTATGGTTCGTGCCTCTAAGTTACTACTTAGAGGCATGAACCATACTATTATAAACTGTCGCCTCTTCGGCGTAGGCTTCCCCAATTACTCTTCAATGATTTCAATGATTCCTTTCTACATTAAAATAGGTAAAGTAAGTATAGAATATTTTGAGCAGATGTCACCAATATCCTACAGCAATGATGACAGCTCTTGGTCGCAGTTTAGAGTTACTGAGTGCATTTAAGATCATTGATGAAATGGCCCCTTTGTACATTTTTGTACCTATAACAGGTATTTATAATACATTCATTTGTCTAGATTTAGTCGTTAAACAACAGAGTAAAGTAAACAGTACACGGCATCACGTAATTATTACGAAACATTAGTCAATATGTATTTAAATTATAATGTTTATAGTTACCTACTTAACATTTACTGTGAAGTGATTTAATAATAAATATCTATTTAAGTTAATTAAGCGGAGGTTTATTTACAGACATACTAAAAATAGATTATACTGTTGTGTCTATTAATATGTACATGCGTAATTATATAAAAAATATACAGAGGCTTATATAATATGGTTAGTATGGTCAATGTTAATAGTATGGTTTTTTTTCTAATTTGTTTAATCCAAAGTATCGATGTAGATACGTGGATATTGCAAAAAGTTCTGGCATTTAATTTTGTTGGTTAACCTTTTCTGTTGGACGTTTACTTTGATGGAATCTTCCATTTACTATAATTAATACCTACTAGATCATTCCATGATTGTATATACTTGCAAAAAAAGGATGAATAAGCGAAACCCACAGAAAGTTCTGGTAATAATTTCCTAGTGTGTTTGTACGGCTAAAGAGTGGACATCTCTTTCTGTATCCGTTTCCTTTTAGCTATAGAGTCTTTAGGTCAAGAGTGGATAGGCTACTTCCATAATGCAACAGATAACCTAGACAACTGTGTTGTCTATGGTCATATAGTGCAACCACGGATATCTATGGGTGCAACACAGTTATGCCCGATACACACATGGCTTGTCAGGGAAACTGGTTTTTGTATTTTTGTAATAAATTGTGCGTCTATTCAGGCGGAATAAACATGATTTCTTTCTTTCTTTCTTTCTATTCAAGCGTAATTCATAGTAATAAATGTGTTTGGCAGACGATGTTGGTTCACGACCCTTTTCGTGAACCAACATCGTCTGCCAAACACAAACGTGTTTTTTTTTTTTAATTCTTGATAGTCAGACAATTGCATTTAATTACTATGAATTACGAATCACAAGTTGTCAGCTAACTCGTATTTTTTTTTTGCACCAACCTTAAAAATAACTTATCTTTCCTCCAGTCTTCTTAGTTTTTAAAGCCCTTACGAGTGGAGACTGAACTATCGGCAACCGAGTGGAGTATACGAATTCGGAACCACTTAGTACGCTTCTCTTCAGCATTCCTTTGAAGGATAAGAAATCATTATCATCATCTATTTCAGCGGTTTTTGCGGCGTGAAACCATAAAATGATCCCAAAGGAATATACTCCTGGGACAAAAAATATTCTATGTGCTATTCCAGGACATGATCTACCCGTGTGCCAAACATCCAAACTCGTTCAGCCGTTCGAGCGTGAAGAAGTAATAAACATTAGGGGCGCCGACTGCGTGGGTGCTCGGGGGCTCCAGCACCCAAGAGAATTAAACAGTGGATGCCGAGCACCCCAGAGAATAGACATCACGAAAAAGATCAGTAATCACCTTTTAGGTTATGTATAAATTATAATATTACTTGATAATAAAAACTAGTTTAATTTTTATTTATTGGTTTCATTTTATATTTTTATCAAACATAATTAGTAATTAAGTAAGCAAAATGTAAGTAGGACATTTATTTATTTGTCGGTCGATCAGTGTGTTTCTCTTCTCACACTTCGCCACTTTTTCGAGTCATCAAATGAGCACGAGCACCCATGAGGTTTTTTAAAAGCCGGCGCCCCTGATAACATACACACAGGTACTCACAAACTTTCGCCCTTATAATATTAGTGTGACAAACCCATCGACGAATACAGATTTGATGTGATAATACCAGTCTTCTCAGTTCGGCCACCGTAGGCGCGGGCTTACGGACGGCGAACAACGGGTAGATCGCCGTCCAATCGTCCGGACCGAGCCCAAGTCGTCGACGGCGCGTAGAGTTCCACGCGCCTCAAGGAAATGTCAGGGCCACCAGGGTCGGCCTACTGGGGCCAAGGGTCTGCTTCTGAAAGGAAGACTCAGCCCAGGTATAAAAGGCAATGAAGGAACAAGAGTGGCTTTTTAGTCAGTAAAAGTCTGAAACAACCTGTTATGTCATTTCATGATTTTCCCACCTACAAAAAAAAGTCTCCTCAATTACATTACATCATTAATTCAATATTGACACACCCATCATTCGTGTACCTCGTAGCATGAGATGACTCCTGTACGTTTCCTTTACGCATACATTATTATTGTACAGGTACTAACAACAAACAACAAACTTACCTACGTCAATTGCAGTAAAAGGGAAATCCAAAGTACAAAGATTAAAGTTGTAACCGCCACGTATGGTCGAACCATTACCATATCTACTACTTGGACACAAGGTCTAAACTTGGATGTAAATATTTTGATAGAGACCCTTGGAAAATTAAATCGTAATTTCTAGAAAAACAATACTATTGACGTATTTTTGATTGGATTTAGGAACATTTTGTACTTTTAACCTTGGTAGTTATTTATAGTAACGACTCGGGCGTCAATGTCTGTATCATTATTACGTACCGTGATAAGGACCTACAATACCTACGTATATATACTACGCCATATTTGAGTAAGGCTCTCTCAAGGCCCTTACATTTCAGAGTAAATTCCAATCTGATCAACACCGACCTACACGCACATACCATCACATCTTGTAAGGTATATTAATTTAATTTATTTATTTTATTCTTTGTAAATGTTATGAATTGGATCTAATGGTATGACATTATTATTATAATTTATATTTTTGTCTACACTATCTCATTGGGATGGCCTGTAATGATAGCTGTATACATATATGTCTAAGGAATAAAAATATATTATAAAAAAAAATATATATTCATTAATGCCTGCACAACCCAATACTGTTCATTCTATTGAAATTGCATTTTACTTTTAAATTAATTTCTTATTTATTGCGTAATTTAAATAAATACATTATTATAGACTAATTATAAATTAATATAATCTTTTAATATAATCTTTTAATATAATCTTTTATTGGAACAGAAAAATTGTAAGTAAAATTATTATTCGTAAGTAACGGCTATTATAAAAACCTAGTGACCGACTGAAACATGATTTGCAGCCGAAACGCTGCCGAAAGCTGTGCAATAAGTGTGTTTCCTGATAGCTACAACCTAGGGGTATTTAAATCAAGAGTGAATAGGTTATTTCTAGACAAGTGTGCTCCATCGTCGGCCACATCATCGCTTACCATCAGGTGAGAAAGTGGTCAAACGCGAGCCTATCAACAATTAAAAAGAAATATGAAAGTAAAAACCATTTCAACAAAAAACACAAATTGTCACTTACGATGTTCTTTCTAAAAAATTATCAATTTATACGAAGTCGAGAAAAGATTAAGTCAATTCAAATCCTTTCACAATTTTTTTTTCACTCAAAACACAAACAGTCAAATGAACAAATGCAGGTAAAAGAGCTCAAAGGTGCAGCTTAAAACAAAAGAAATTTAAATAAAATTATAGGCCCAATTATGTACCCACAATCACAGTAAATTGCTTCTCGTAAGCGGTTGTCTAGAGTGAATACTTGACATATAGTATAACCGGTAGTGCACATTCCTAGTATTAACTAGATAACATACATTAAACCAGTGCAATTATCCGGTCAATTACTAGTATACCTACCGTTCTTGACCTTTGCGGAAGTACGCACACAAAAACAGATTGGTATTTATGCAAAGTTAGTTCTTAAAAAATCCTGCAATACTTACAACTGTAGAAAAAACAGGTATTATTAATTTAAATAGCTATAATATTATAAAGCTGAAGATTTTGTTTATGTGTTGGTTTGGAACTAATTCCAGTTAGTACTGGTTTGAATTGAAAAATTCTTTTAGTGTTGGATAGCCTATCGAGGAAAGCTGTATAATACGCTTCGACAATTACGAGCGGAGCAGTAACCAAAAATGCGTGTGAAACCGCGAGAGACAGCTAGTATTTCATAAATATATAAAAAAAAAATTTTGCTGGGCTGAGCGGGCTGAGCAGAAGGGCGGGCGTGTCAGACTTTTACTCACTAAAACCTTCCCTTGTTCCTTCTTTGCCTTGGTTCCAGGGCTCCGGGGTTCACTTTCACACAACCCACGGCCCCAGTAGACTTCGATCCTGCTGAGCCCCTACGATTGGCTGACATCTCCTTGAGGCGCGCGTGATGGGTTCACGTCAGGATGACTAAAGTAGGATCTTACCCGGTATATAGATACACAACGTTATATTATAAGGTAAGATGTTGTTACTTGCATACGTAGAGAGTACAAACTGTACATTGTATAATCATAATCTCCATTTAGCAGATTATGGGTCTCGCGGGGCTTCCTTAGTACCCATACTAAAGTGCCAAGTCATGAACACACTATAAAACCGGTAATCCGGGTTAATTCTTGCACCATATTGGTAAAAAAAGTGGTAAAAAAAGTTTTTTACCTATGGATGAAATCAAATCCGGTTAATTCTTGCACCATCAATGTTCTACGTAAAGGAGTAAGAAACATACAAATATACACACCCAGACACACAAACTTTCGCCTTTATAATATTACATACTGTGATATTTTGAAAACATTTTTTTTAAAATTATTATGCAAGAATAAACCCGGGATGTCGTACTTACGATTAGGATTGCTAAGTCGTTTTGCGGTTACCAATAAGTAGGTACTTACTCTAATAAGTGTTAATTACCGCAGCCAAGTTACTGGGTAATACCAATATTACTAGGTTATTAGAACGTCACTTTGTATCCTACGTGACATTATACGGTTTTACCCTTAATATTGTGACTTAGTTTTTGAAGGTACTCGTGTCTAAAATAATAAACGTCACACGAGTCAATTCGATCAAGGTTAAGCGTCGCTTGACGAGGTCAATCTGTAGATGGGTGACCATCTTAACATACCGAGATTCTTCCGTGCCTCGGAGAGCACGTTAAGCCATCTATGTATCTATCAGTCTGGTTTCCGCACTTAGTCCTATGCGAGCCATTGTGCGTAGACCATAGCGGCCAACCTTCGGTGGGCTTAATCCAACCAGCTTAACTCTTTCCAAAAACAGATTAGGCCTCCCAGGTTTTTCAGGGATCCTAGGTTTTGCTTGCCTGTATCAGTGACACCTGTGCAGTCACAGAGCACATGCGCAATTGTCTCTTCCCTCAAGTATGCTCTGCACAGGAGACTGTCTTTGATACCTATTGTCTGGAGGTGTTTATTCAGTATGCAGTATCCGGGGATGGTCCCCGCTAAAAGAAGCACGCTGCCTCAGTCCAGTCGCATGAGACTTTTTACACGTTAAGCTATTGGTCCCGGCTGTCCTTTTAGATCTTTGACAGTCGTTACAGATTGAAGCAAAGAAAGCTGACACCAGTCTTGCCAAGGGATATCGTGTTACCCATTTACTGGACTGAGAAGTCAGATAGCCTGCCTGCCTATCTGACCTCTGCCTCTGCCTCAGCTCTATGTAAAGTACTGGTATTCATTTGCATACGGTTAGACTAGGAACTGACCGCAACATGGAAAATGGCTAAGCAAAGAAAGAAAACAAAGAAATAAAAGAGTTTTTTTACGTCAAACGTGGCGCATACCTTAAAAATAAAAACAAATAACAACAACGATTTATATTATAAGTGGTAGGATATGCGTCACATCAGCGCAAAACGGTCAGCTTTCAGCAAAATTCTGGGGAAGGGCCCCAGAATTAGTTAGTAAGACAGAGCCTCAGCGCTGATTTTAAGCACCAGCCATCGTCGACGGTGAGAAAACATAAATAACAATAAACCATTACATATACGTAAAGGGGTACAAAAATAAAAGCAACAAAACACAGTTGGCAAAAAATCATTGACGTAGTCGATTGATAAACGATCAAACTTAAAACTTGAATTGTCAATACGCAGTCACCAAGTCACGGGGTAAAGGTAAGGGTGGTATGAACTAAACTTAAATATGTGTAATTTTAATTACAGTAGAAATAATAATTAGAATGAATATAAAATTGTCAGAAGAACGTACACTTAATTAAATATTATGTCATTTACAGAAATATAAGAAGAGTTGGAAAGATACTTATAGGAAAGATACTTATAGCGACCAAGAAGTAAGTAATGAGCCGACCAGCTAGCAAAACAACAGGAGGGGAATGAGACTCTATGGTTAAGGCAACTCGCACCGCTGGAGATCCCCGCCAGTGCTTGATGGCTGAGAGCCTTGAGGTACAAACAAAACAGTGTCAAACAACTGGACAGTTGTTTACACATAAGTAAGTGCTTGGGCTGGACAGTTGCTTATTGGAGGCGGGAGAGCATTCCAACAATGCGTGGATGCAAACCTGAAAAAAATTCAAAGGATGATAACCCTTAATATTTCGACACTCTATCCATTTTATTATGAGCTATCTGAACCTTTTGTGAGACGTCGTTATGTTTGCCCACTCTAACAGAAGCTCTTCGAAACACGCCATGACAAAATCACAATCTCGCGTTTTCAGCAGAGCCAAGTTGTAGTGAAGTGATCTGATGATCATAACACTACACAGTAGTAGTGAAATATCCCCTTGCCCTTGATGTCAAGGGTGGATCTAGGATTTTTATCTGGGAAGGACAAAAGGGGCGGACGAGCAAAAAAATCAACAATGAAAGTTTTTATTCATATACTTTAACAACCCTGATAATTTGATTTGCTTCTTAGTATGTGCTGTGATGGAATCTCAACAGTACACAAAAATACCGTCTAGGGGTGCCCTGGGGGGGCACGGGGACCAAGGGTGGATTTAAGGGGCACGTGGCGTTCTTGATGTCCATCGCAAAAACAACGGCCTGGCAGTACCTACACTTAGGTGATTTGACGACTCACCACATACACGACTGACGAGAAGAGTTGAGCACAAATTGGATGAACTGGAAGGCAAGAGAAGAAGATAGATTAGAGTGAATAGAAAGTTATCTCTCCACCACTAAATCAGCCTTACAACGGGAATCGCAGAGCTATCCCCGGCCACCGGAGATGCGGGCTTGCGAACTAATAATAATAATTCATTTATTTTTCTCACCACATATTGTGGTGCAATGCACAGCGATTACAAAACTAAGACAATGACAATAATTGGGTTCATACTGTGGGAGACTGGTACCTAAGGTAGGCTTTGCGGTGTTCCGCAGGGATCGGTACTAGGACCGCCCTTGTGGAACATCGGGTACGACTGCGTGCTGCGCGGCAACCTCCCTGATGGGGTTAGCGTCGTCTGTTACGCGGACGACACGCTGGTTCTGGCACAGGGAGAGTCGTACCAGGCGGCGGTCGAACTAGCGACACGCGGGGTTGCGATAGTCGTGGAGAGGTTCCAGCAGTTGGGACTCGAGGTGGCACTGCACAAGTCAGAGGCCATGTGCTTTCACGGCCCTCGGAATGCGCCACCACCGGGTTCCCAAATAACGGTAGGAGGAGTTCATATCGGCGTCGGGTCGACGATGAAGTACCTGGGACTCGTCCTCGACAGCCGATGGAATTTCGAAGAGCACTTCCGACGTCTGGCTCCCAAACTGGATCGGAATGGGGCTGCCCTTAAGCGGCTTCTGCCTAACCTAGGGGGTCCAGACGCCTCCTGCCGGAGGCTCTACGCAGGAATCGTTAGGTCCATGGCCCTTTATGGGGCGCCGGTATGGGCGCCGTCGCTGCGAAAACGACCGGCGGCCAAGCTGAACGCATGCCAGAGGGTCATGGCCATCCGAATGGTGCGGGGATATCGCACGGTTTCTCGCGAAGCGGCGAGCCTCCTTGCTGGCCAGCCACCATGGTATCTGGAGGCAACAGTCCTTGCACGCATGCACGATCTGCGCGTGGAGATGCAACGCCGGGGCGAAACTCCGCTGCCGCGCCAAGTTGCGGCATGGCGGGAAGAACTCCGGCGGGATATCATGGTGGAATGGCGACAGCGACTATCGCAACCCAGTGCTGGGCACGCCACAATTATGGCGGTAATTCCCCTCTTTGAGGAATGGCTGGAGAGACCACATGGCGTCCTTACCTACCGCATGACGCAGATCCTCACCGGACATGGTAAGTTCGGGAGGTTCCTGCACCGAATTCGTGCGGAAGACACGCCCGGGTGTCGCCACTGTGTGGAACGCCCGGAGGACACGGTGGAGCATACGGTGGAGGTGTGCCCCGCTTGGGCAGAGCAACGCCGTGTCCTCGTGGGGGCGATCGGCGGCAGTGATCTCTCGCGCCGGGCATTGGTACAGGCCATGGTCCGGAGTGAGGAGGAGTGGCAGGCGGTCGCCTCCTTCTGCGAAGCAGTAATGCTAGCAAAGGAGGCGGCCGATCGCGTGAGGCAACAGCAACGGTCCTCACGCCCCAACCGCCGCCGGGATTCCGATCCCGATTTCCGGCCACCGTAGGCGCAGGCTTGCGGACGGCGAGCAATGGGTGGCTCGCCGTCCGACCGTCCGGTAACTGTCCGGACCGAGCCCAAGCCGTCGACGGCGCGTATTGTTCCACGCGCGCCTCAAGGTGATGTCAGCAAATCGTAGGGGCCCGGCAGGGTCGAAGCCTACTGGGGCCACGGGTAGTGTGAAAGCGAAGCCCGGGGCCCCGGGATGAAGGCAAAGAGGGAACAGGAGTGGGTTTTTAGTCAGTAAAAGTCTGACACTATCTCTCGCTCCACCCAAGAGCGAGATTTGTCATTAGATGATTTTCCCACCTTAAAAAAAAAAAAAAAAACCTAAGGTAGGCTTTTGGCCTGTATTTCAGGTCACCAGGTCTTCCCCTCTTTTAATGGATGTGATTACAATATTGCTTCTTCTTTTTCTTCTTGCCGTTGTGGCTAAGATGCTTGACAGTGTGCTGGACGCACAATTGGCCAAATCTATAATTCTGCATGACAATCAATTTGGTTTTAGACCGCAGTTGTCAGCAGAAAGCGCCATATTGTGCTTAAAGCATACTGTCAGGTACTATACCCACAGGGGCACACCTGTATATGCCTGTTTCCTCGATTTGAGCAAAGCTTTTGATTTGGTCTGTTATGACATTCTGTGGAGAAAGTTACAAAAAGTAGGGTTACCACCTGAACTTGTAAATATCTTAAAGTACTAGTATAGCAATCAAAGTAATAGTGTGCGGTGGGCGGGCACCCTTTCTGATCCATATAAATTGGAATGTGGCGTGAGACAGGGTGGCTTGAGCTCTCCCCGCCTTTTTAATTTGTGCATAAATGCCCTAATCGAGGAGCTCAGTAACATGCATGTCGGCTGTCATATAGATGGTGTATGTGTTAATAATCTTAGCTATGCTGATGACATGGTGTTGCTGAGCGCCTCGGTTTGTGGCATTAGGAAACTGTTGAAAATTTGTGAAACTTATGCAGGTGGTCACGGCCTAATGTATAATGTAAAGAAAAGTGAGTATGTCGTTTTTAGGGCTGGTACTAAGGGTCCTTCTAGTGTGCCCACTATAACTCTGAGTGGAGATGAGTTGGCGAGGGTATATCAGTTCAGGTACCTGGGCCATCTGATTACCAAGGACCTTAAAGACGACATGGATATTGAACGTGAACGTAGGGCACTGTCTGTTAGGGCGAACATGATTGCTCGCAGGTTTGCACGATGTACCAATGAGGTAAAAATTACCCTCTTTAGAGCCTTCTGTGCATCTTTTTACACTAGTAGCCTGTGGGCAATCTATACTCAAAGAGCGTACAGTGCCCTACGGGTACAATATAATAATGCGCTTAGAACGATGTTGCGGCTGCCCCGCCACTGCGCTGCACTGCGTCTCGTATGTTTGCGGAGGCGCGCATCGATTGCTTCTACGCTATTCTGCGCAAGCGATGCGCGTCAATGCTGAGCAGAGTGCGGGCTAGTCGTAACATCGTTTTAAGTATGATAGCCAGTAGAGTGGACTGCCTGTACATGAATCGTTGTATTAGTGCTCACATGAGTATTGATACCTCGATTCATGGGTCGGGCAGGGGTCGAGTAGATTAAGATTGTATTACTAACACTAGTTTTAAGTTTTTTATACTACTAACAAATTGGATCAAGGTTATCTTAAATAAACTATTATTATTATTATTAATCTCTCTCAGACATTTGACAACTGCGAGCAATGGGTAGCTCGCCGTCCAGACGGAGCCCGAACCTCGACACGACGGCGCGTAGATTTCCACTCGCGATTCTAAAAGATGTCAGCAATACCGTAGGGATACAGAAGGGCCGATGCCCGCTAACGCCACGCGGAATTTTTAAAACGCTAAGGGCAACTGAAAGACACAGGTACCCTATTTTAGGTTTTAGTCAGTAAAAGTCTTACACGACATCCCGCTCCACTCTAGCAGCAGGAGAAGACATTGGAAAAAATAAAACGAAACCAGCCTTATGTCTCAACAAACTAAACCCGTGCTGGGCGTCTGACGCAGAACTAATGCTAAGGTGATAGGCAACTCTAACTGTTCAGGCACACTTGACGCTTTTTTATTATATCATTCTGTACTATTCTTCTTTTTTCTTTGTTGATAAAATTATAAATCCTATAAACACGTTAACAGAATTCTCGTAGATGAACAGCATAATCAGCCTTTTAATGTTCCCACTGCTAGGGCTCAGGCCTCCTCTCTAGAAGAGGGAATGGGCCGTAATCCACCACGCGGGTCCAGTGCGGTTTGGTGAATGTCGCATGTCTTCGAATAAATATATAGTAGATCAATGTAAACACAATATCAAAACAAAGATCGATTAATTATGCACCGCACCTGTTGACCAAATTTTATTACTAGTGTCTAGTAGGTACAAAACAGATAGAAAACAAACTTATTGCGTCTGATTTATATATTTCTAGTAGTTTCCAATTGTATAAAGTAGTTGGACCACTATTTTTGGTTTAGATGAAAGACTTTAAGATAAAAAGATAAACTAACTGTGTATTATCTACTACTGATTAATATGTGTTTTATTTATATCTAAACAGGTTTAATTCAAGTAATTTAAAATATTAGCTTACATTTTTGAAATAACATCACAATAGTATTAAAAAAAATCAATTTTAGTTTTTAACTTAGAACTAACCCTATTAAAAAGCCGGAAGGAAACCTCTTCTGGTCTTTTCAGGCTTCAGATCTATTTCGAAAAGGACCACCATCAACGGCCACCGAGATACCTCATCATCATTATTTCAGCCCAAAGACGTCCACTATTGGACATAGGCTTCCCCCAAAGGGGGGTTTGCCACAATCGCTACGCTTGGAATCGGGTTGACGATCGCAGACTCGCAGTGTGGTTGTTGCAATGCACAAAGAATGCTGCTGCCCATTCTCTGGTGTGTCCCTTAGACGCCTCTTACGACACCCACGGGAAGAGATAGGATGGTGCTATTCATTACGTCCGAACACCATACGGTACGAATATACCTATATAATTTTTATTTCGATGCAGTTGAAAGCCACTATAAGCACTACCATAAAAAATCAATTGAGTACAGTCAATTTCTACAGCACCATTATGAATAAATAACAAAGAAACAGGATTTTCCTGGGGAAAACTTTGATTTCCCGTAGGAAGCGAAGGGTCAGTATTTAAATAGTTCTCTCTCTGTGCCTTTATTTATCGTAACTAATGGAAGGAATCCCAATTATCTATTTGCAACAATTATTTGAGTATATTCATGTGTTTAGTTTATTCATTTGAGTGTTTATTATTATGTGATGTGTATGTAAGCAGTGGTGGCCGAGACTTACGAGTTGTAGATCGTGGGTTCAAACCCAGCCAGGCGCATTACTTTGTGTAATTTATTTCATCACCACTGCTCTCAAAACGGTGAAGGAAAACATCGTGAAGAAACCGGCATGTCCTAGAATCAAAAATTTGAAGACATGTGACATTTACCAACCCGCACTGGGCGTGGTGGATTACGGCCCATTCCCACTCCTAGAGAGGAGTCCTTAGTCCCAGTAGTGGGAACATTAAAAGGCTAATTATGCTATGCTATGTATATTATTAAGTGTTTTAATTTATTTTTATATTTTTAATCGACTTCCAAAAAAAAAGGAGAAGGTTATCAATTCGGTTGTATTTTTTTTTATGTTTGTTACTTCAGAACTTCGTCGTTTATGGACCGATTTGCAAAATTTTTTTCCCCCTTCACAGATGCTTCCAGATTGGTCCCATTTTTTTTTCAAAATCTAGTTCTGATGATGGGTTTCTTGAGGAATCGAGGGAACTATTATAGGCAACTGTATAGTGATTTTGTTATTTTTCCAGGGACTTAAGCTAACTTTAATTCCGGAAGTCGGTGTTAAATACGAAACAAACAATACCGAGAAACACCAACTTCCGAAATTAAAGTTATTTTAATCGTTTTATTGTTTTTTAGTGAACTCGGTTTTTTTTTTGTAATAAGTTTTTCTTTGTAATATTCTGTGTTTTCTTTCTTTAATTGCATCTACTACTATTTTTATCTCCACAACCCAAAGGTTGACTAGTAGAAAACGTCCAAGGCGTTTATTCCACCTCTGTAATTTTGTGTGAATAAAGTATTTAATAAAGAAATATAATCACAGAACATAATTCTGATAACAGAAAAACAGGAATTATTCACACGAAATTCTTTTGATATAATTCGTGCAACCTGGCTACTCTATAAATATCTCACTGTAAAAATTAAGGTGAAATGAACTGACATCCCTCCTAAAGCTAGAGGTTCAACCCACCTTATTATTATTTTATCCTTGCAGCCGACTAACTTCATGCATACTTGACCGCTCATACACACATTAGACGTGTCATGAATACTGATAGACACCATCAAGTTTACTGGACACCACCGCTTCAAGTGCACTTCAAGCTTGACAGTAAACTGAATCATGTGTGGCTGGCATTAGTTTTCACGGTGTGATATTTTCATAACACCTTTACATTAGTACCTACTATTCTGTAAAAGTCTTACCGTTAAAACTTATCTTGGTCTGAATATGACGTTGCGAGAATGTTCGAAAGAGTTACCGTGGCCCTGAAACGCAAAGGGCAACTGAAAAAACACAAGTGGGATTTTTCATTTCGTTTAGCCTAGAGCGAGAAAAGTTATTTAATGATGTCCCATTAAAAAAAGGATAATAAAATAGAGAAAGTACAAAATAAGACTGGAGAACGGGGCTTTGAAGTAAGTATCAACTAAATATGAAAGCTCTCAGCAATTTGAAAATATAAACAATACTGTCTGAAGTCAATCTAGGACACATCGCAAAATAACAACGTATGTACCTAACGATCGCTAAGGTTGCCAATTTTTATTAGAAGAAATAGAGTATTTCAGATTTCAAAGGAGGTAAATAAAGAGTATAAGGCCTTTAAAAAAAAACATTTAATTAATAATATTGTAACTTTTTGCAGCATATAACAATTTTTAATTTTTTTTTAAGAATCGAATTGTACGTATTTATAGATTCTAACTCTCAGTCTACATACATCAAGAGCTCATTTTTAATAAATTTCAATGAAGCCCTGTTTCTCTCATCCCGCCACTTCACATTCATGACCGTAAAGAATCTCTCAGTGAAGTCGACGTTTTTGGTTATGATGGATGCATCTTCGCGTTATTGGCACTAGTATAGTAAAAATTGTGTAAACAGAAATATTTTAGCGTCCTCTATTAGCGTTATATAGA
Source organism: Mythimna pallens (assembly GCA_961205895.1). Lineage (NCBI taxonomy): Eukaryota > Metazoa > Arthropoda > Insecta > Lepidoptera > Noctuidae > Mythimna > Mythimna pallens. Next base: position 20,324,887 of record OY540828.1, on the reverse strand, counting down.
TTATAGAGTACGCCCACATCATATAGAGTACAGTACTCTATTTTAGAGTATGGTTGGCAACCCTAACGATCCCTAACAGTAAACAGCTACGTCAATAGTTTTTGCTCATAATTCTTTTGGTCACAGGTACAGTTCATTAGGTCACTTCACGAGTCGTTGCTGACGTAGTGTTGGCAATACTAAGAACTTATTTTTGTTGTTGTAGCAATTCAAAGAGGTTACCTAAAGATCCTACAGATTTTATTACACTATTAACATCGTGGTTATGTCCCGATACCCCATCGGTATTTGTGATGGAAGACGTCTTGGGGCCTGTGCATACCACGTTTTTAAATGCGGCGTACGCGCATGACAGAAACGTGCGTCATCGCGACGGCACGCTTTTATCCTATTAAAGGTTACAGTCTGCATCTGACTCGCGTGCGTATCGCGTCGCCACTAACACGCGTTAACGGCGCGTTTAAAAAACTTGGTGTGCACAGGCCCTTAGGCCTACTGTCCTACGTGTAGCTTCATAGACGCGTATTCGTCATTATACGCTTGTTGTACGCCTGCGAGAAGCTTACATACAAAACTATGGCCTATGGTCCACGGACGCGTAGCTTCATAGACGCGACACGACGGCACGACGCTGCCGCTTCGTTGACAGAGCAATGGCAGTGGCGTAGCTAGGCGTGGGCGAAGTGGGCCCTCGGCCACGGCCTCGCACCCAAAGTGGCCTCGCACGCGAGGGCTTTTTATGAACGAGGGTTTTTTTTTTATAATTGGTAGGCTCGCGTTTAGCCACTATTTCACCTGACGGTAAGCGACGATATGGACGAACACTGGGTTGCGACCCCCGCTGCCTTCTTTTTGAATTTATGAATGAAAAAAGCATCGCTGATGAGCCTTCGCCCATGTTTAAATTAGTCTAAGCTCCTCGCACCTCTGGTTTAGTATGACCGGAACTTACACAGTGCCTGTAGTACAGAGCCCTATCATCATCAGCCCCATCAGCTCTTAACGTGATCCATTTCACGACCTAAACTGAACTATTAAAGGAATGGAGCTATATAGTGTGTATAGCTCTATCTCTCTTTCTCGCTCGTACTCTTGACATTTTAACACGTCATGTACGAATACTCAACCGACCCACTTTGACTACCACTTTTTTTATGTATGTTTGTTTACTATTGACATTATAATTTATTAATTTTATATTTTATTGGAGATCTTTTTGTTTGTTTTTGTGTATTGACATTTTTGAATTTGAATGATTTAAATGTAATTTTTTTTTGTTTCTTTTGTGTATCGACATTTTGACTTTGAATAATGTTTGAAAATTTGTTATAATTAGCATGCATGCATATAATATTTGTACGCCGTTGACGGCTAGACATAGCGTTCCTTAATAATTAGAACATCTGTACCTAACCCACCTATGTTTAACAAATAAAAATATTTGTATTTACATAGTAAGGCCCCAGAACACCTTCGCCGAGCGTCTAGGTTGCCCAGGAAGCTTAAGCAGAATTCTTGCAAAGCCTACACTTAATCCTTTATACATATTATAAAACCAAGTACCCCACCGCGACTGTCTGTCTGTATAAACGCGATCTAGTCAGAAACTACTAAGGGGATTTTCATGCGTTTTTCACCAATAGACAAAGTGATGCTAGAACTACACTGCGCACACGTGTGCCACACACGCCGATACTGGGCGCGTCGGTCTCCATACATTTTATGTGGAAACTAGACTTGTAGAGTTACACTTGATCCACGCCACGTGACGTGGTTCTACGCACAAATCAGGCGTGTTACACGTGTGCGTCGGTCTAATGTAGTTCTAGCTTGATTCATGAGGAAAGTATAAGTTTATAATGCAGTATTATAGTGAAGAAAAGCCGAGAACTTTTAAAATTTCGAACAGCAGTGTGAAGCTGAGACGGACCGACTCGTCTCAGCTTCACACTGCTGTTCGAATTTTTTATTAGTAAGAACTTATTTAGTTATAACTGTAGTGGTATATTATCTCCTTAGCCTTTGCCCATCTGTGTTGGGGCAGACTTCCAGTCAAACCGGATGCTTCTGAATTTCAAACCAGTATTTTACATGGAGCGACTGCCTATCTGGGCTCCACCACCCAGTAACTGGGCAACACGATACTCCTTTTATAGACGGATATATATATGTAGAGATATAGAAGTATATGTTCCTTTTTTAAACAATTCAGTGCCTATTTATAACAGATCCTTTTTTTATAACAGATCCTGGTTTTAAGGCATATAAATACAACCCGGATCTCGAAATCTTTTATTCAATATGTTCCAATGTTTTCTTTCCCAAATATAGATGACCAATTAACACAAACGTACTATGACGCTATAGCACAGCGGTTTTTTTTTTTTTATTAAATCGATGGTATTTTCGATTCGTGTTTACGTAATTTATTCTCGTTTTATCTTACCATTAATAATTGTCTTATTTTAATGTGTGATTCATGCAAATAAAATCAAGTGTGTAGCTTTGGTGTTCTACGAAATGTAACCGGGTTATTTTTTTTTTTTATTTCCATAAAAATCCCAAAAAAGAGTCTTAACATATCAACTTCTTTTAACCTTTTGAAAAAAAAAAACCTTGAAATTATGAAGGATGAACCATTTAGTTCAATGAAATGCAGAGATCCTTTATAAAGTGAGCCAATGGTGCTAACTTAACAGTCGAAATTATTTAAGAGTTTCCAACATGTTTCTCTATTTATGTTGGTAAATAAATAGAATTAGCACTCTCGACGAGACGTGTGAGGAAATTGTAAAAACTTTTTACAAAAAAAAAAAAAAAACTTAACAGACTTCTTGAAGCATATCCTTATAGGGGGAAAAACTTACAAATCGGTCCATAAACGACGGAATTCTGAGGTAACAATAACAATAAGTATAAAATATAAATAAAAAATATACAACCGAATTGATAACCTCCTCCTTTTTTTAAGTCGGTTAATAATACAACCGAATTGATAACCTCCTCCTTTTTTTGAAGTCGGTTAAAAAGGAAGGTCTTTGTCCGTCAGTCGCTTATTCTTGAACCTCTTTTTTTTAGGCAGGAAATCATCAAATGACTTCTCACGCTCTGGGGTGCAGCGAAAGGGCGTGTCAGACTGTTACTGACTAAAACAGACCTGTGTTCCTTCAGTTACGCTTTGAGTTCCATAGTTACGGTAACTCTTTATTTCTTTCTTTCCCCTTCTTCCTCTTGAATTCAAACAACAAGTTGTACAAACAGCTTTCAAAAGCTATTATTTTAAGAAAGTCCGCAAAATCACAAATGAAAACTAAAGAATTAAAGTATGACCTAGAAACATGACTGTATCTATTATAGCTACAGAGATTAGAGAGGTACCTCCTTATTAAGTGAAGCAAACCGCAACTTGGCAGTATAGAAGGTTAACTGTGCCTTAAAAAAAAAGCACGAGTAGATATTATTATCGCCCGGGTTTCCCCTGTCTTGTTGTTGTTCATACAAGTCAATGGAAGATTTTCAAGATCATTGTCACTCTACCGCGAAATACTAGTATTGACGCATATCTTTGCATAACTGACAAATATACCTAAATGTTTAATAATGAATGTTACAAAGTGTAAAGATTTGTTCTTTTTGGTTTTTTATTTTAAACTTTTAAATTTCTTTCACTAGCAGAATGCTGTTTTACCGCTAAGTAACATTTTTTATTTTTTGTGGTAGGAAATCATTCAATGACTTGTTCTCCTGCTCTAGGGTGGAACTAGAGTGTCAGACTTTTACTGACTAAAATCCACCTGTGTTGCCTTCAGTTGCCCTTTGCGTCCCAGGGCCACGGTCACTCTTTCGTTCCGGTATCCAAACACTATGGGCGGGTTTTTGAATTGAGTATTTTTAATTAAAAACGTCTCAAACCCTACTTAAATGCCAATTTTTTACAGGTTTAGGCTAGAGTTAGAGAAATACTCAATTTCAAATGCTTATATCAGAAATCGGGGGTTAGTAAGATAGGCTAAATAATTTTTACTTCCACGCGGGCGAACCCGCTGGCAGAAGCTAGTATTCTTAATAGATTTTTAGATTATATCAAAATAATAAGACACATGACTCCATTTTCAAAATATTGACGAAATAATAAGCCACATGGCTCCATTTTCAAAATATTGACGAAATTATAAGCCACATGGCTCCATTTTCAAATTAAGAAACTTTGGCCGTCCATGTATGGGTCTTATTCTTTATCCTCCCCTTATCCCGTTACAGAGGGTCGACTTTCCCTACCACTGTACATTTGCTTCATTGACTCGTGACCACAATGTTGAGACCGAAGCTTTTCAGACCCCTTTGTACATTTGTCATCCAGATATTTCGGAGCCTTCCCCTACCTTTTTAATAGTCATGGAATGACACTTTTTCAAAACATAATTTTTCGGGCCTTCGCATTAAAGAAAGAAAGAAAGAAAAAACGTTTATTCGTACCTCACACATACAGTAAAATTAAAAAAACAGTAACACGTACGTGTTATTTGTCAGTGTTGGTTGCAACCGGCTGTCTGTGTGTGGGTGATCATCGTAAAGTCGTTGATTTCGGCTGTCTTTAAGATCTTAGACTATCGTTACGGGTAGTCAGATGGCTGTGGGAACTTTTAAAAGAGTTACCATGGCCAGGGACATAGTAACTCTGAACGCAAAAGGCAACTGAAGAACGCAGGGCTCGCTCCACTTTAGAACGGCGTAATCAATCATGTGTTTTTTTTTCCAGCTCCAAAATAAAAAACGAGGAGTCAGAAACCAGAAAATTTTACTACCATTATTGGCAAAAAGTTTCCAGTAACCAACCCCAATATAGCAGGGGAAAAGCTACGCAGATGGAAAGAGGTGGGACCAATGTTTGTGTGATGAGCTCGATCATTTGTTCTGTGTCTGGGTGTAATTTATCTATAAATATGTATGTATTTAGAAATATATAAGTATGTTTATCAGATGTCTAGTACTCATAACACAAGCTCTGCTTAGCTTGGGACCAGACGGCGTTGTGTGACAGTTGTGGAATATTATTATTATTGTGAATGGACCATACCCCAAGTATACACAATGGTCCATCATGAACTGAGTGCAGACATCTAAATAGTATGCAATTTCTATAGTAAGTTACCTATATAATTTAGTCATTAAAACATTGCATAACAATTCCAATAAGCCAAGCCACGGCTAAGATACATTGTTTTATTACGGAGTTTTCATCCCTACCTTCCATCATCAGATTAGCTTGATGGAACCTTATAGACAAAGTGCATCTCATTACAATTCTGACAATCCTAAACACGGCTAGGTTACATTGATTTACTACACAGTTTCGATGCCTACCTTCCGGCTTCATCATCAGATCAGTTCGATGTATCCCCTCCTCCTCTTCCTTCAGTCAGTCATCGACTACACGTATAAACAAAGCAATTTTACTCGTTACGACAGTTCTGCTGTGATCCTATGAGGAGTTCCGTTCTATATCTTCGAATTTCATCATAAGATTATGATAATATTTCTATTGGACCAATTCAGAAGTCCTTTCTATAAAAAAATCAAAATCGGTTCACAATTGACCAAGAAATCGGTGAACATAAAATTTAAAAAAATACATACAGCCGAGGCGCTGAATATATGTATTATAACCTCCTCCTTTTTCCATCACAATAGGTACCTACAACGTATTGGTTGTTTGTTCGTTTATTCCGATGAATTAGAAGGTTCTGGAGCTAAAAGATTAAAGTATAATCGGCCGTGTGTTTGTAACGTTTTTTGTTTTTGTAGTTGTTAATTGTTGTTACGACTATTATATAAGTGCGTGTCTACGTCGGTTTTTTTTTTCAGTTAGATACCTACCTACAAGGTTTTTTATTAGTTTATTGTTTGGCACTTAAACGTAGGATCTTATATAGGGTGTTCCATTACTGCAACCAGTTTTGTGTGTTTACGGGAAGAAATTTAACGCCATCTTTTCTTTTAAAATAGGTATCAAAAGTTGTAGGATTATTGCTATTAACCCTTCTTTACATGTTTTTTTCGGTGGGAATATCATCCAATGACGTCCCCCGCACTTGGGCGGGGCGGGAGGGTGTGTCAGACTTTTACTGACTGAAAACCCACTCCTGTTCCTTCGTTGGCTTTCATACCAAGGCCGAGTCTTCCTTTCAGCAGACCCTTGGCCCCAGTAGGCTTCGACCTTCTGGGCCCCTACGGTTTGCTGACATCTTCTTGAGGCGCGCGTGGAGTACGAGCCGTCGACGACTTGGGCTCGGTCCGGACGGTTACCGGACGGTCGGACAGCAAACTACCCATTGCTCGCCGTCCGCAAGCCCGCGCCTACGGTGGCCGGAAATCAGGATTGAAATCTCGACGGCTGGGGCGTGAGGGTCGCTCCCTCGCGCGTGCATAACCCTTCTTTACATAGGAAATCATCAGAGTGGGGTGAGCCCGACTCTGCGTGGAGCGAAAGAGAGTGTCAGACTTCTACTGGCATCAGCCCTAACGTCTCGTTGATGCCGCCTGGAACACAACACACCGTCGAAGCGGTTGGATGATACTAGACGGCTAGTTACATTACTGTTAGCCCTGGACTTGAGTTACCTCCATAGGAAATAATCCAATAGGGCTTCGCGAAAGCCAATTAGAAAGATAGAAAGAAAAATATTTATTTGACGAAGACACCAGGTGCACAAAAAAAAAAATGCATTGACGCAACCTCTGCTGCATATCAATTTATTCGTAAACAAAAATCACGCGTGACTAGCAAAGATGTGTTTGTGATGTGTGATGTAGCTCCATCTTTGCGAAACTCGGTTCTTTGATCATAACCCGGATGCCAATGGATTATTTCCTGCGGGGATAACTCAAAACACTCGGTTTAGAGGAGTGTTATTTATTTGTAGGATTGTTCATTTGTAGGATTTTATTAGAAACTAGCTGACCCGGCGAACTTTGTACCGCCTAACAGTCAATGAATGTATTGATTACCTTTTAACTAAACTTATTGACTGAATTATAGTATCTTAGCCGTGTGCAGCGCCCCTTAGTGAACTCCACTGCGGGTGACAACATAGGACAAACTTATTATTTGCGGTTGGTACAGTAATCGGGTCTAGGGATCGAACCGCAAAATTAAGTTTGTTTTTTATTACACTTATAAATATATTTTTCCGGGAAAAAAGTACCCAGTGTGGTGCCCAGGAAATTAAAGAATAATTATACCAAGTTTCATCGTAATCGAACAGACAGATAAAAAAAAATTTAATCATATTTTTGGGTTTAGTGTCGGTCTAGTAACACCCCCTGCCATTTATTTTTTTGATATTTTCAATGTACCTACAGAATTTTCACTTCTACAGATTTATTATAAGTATAGATAATATTTTACAAAATATTTATGGGACATCTTGTATTTGAAATTGCGATTTTGCGTAAATTTAATTATATGACGTAGATAGGTAAAAAGTCAAAACGTTATAATTTTTATAATTAAATTTTTAAATGCAGGATGTGCCTTATCTGACACAACGATAATAAATATAATACAAAATGAAGTGAATATTCTTGTATATTGTCGGTCATGAATCTGTCAGAAGGCACCTTCTGAGCCGTGAGATGCAATCGTTGATGGTGAGGCGCACTAGTTTATTAAGAGTCTATTCACTCTAACCTTGAAGACACCTAAATTATAATCAGACGGGAAGACCGCATCAGGCAAATTGTTCCAGCCCTTCGATGTACGCTGAATTAAACGACGAGGCGAAACGCTTAGTCCGGATCGTAGAGGTGTTAACAATGTAAGGGTGGATACTCGCCGTACGTCAGGCAGGTTGTCTGATGGTAGAAAGGTGATGGCGGAATCAAGTTTTAGTCAGTAAAAATATGACATTCCCTCTCGCCAAACCCAGTGCGAGAGAACTCAATTGATTATTTCCCGCCTTAAAATAAGGCATCCTGTATATTTATATCTTAAATTACAGCAATTCGAAATAAAACAAACTCTGCTAAAGCCTTGCTTCTTAAAGTAAGGCCTAATACAATGGAATGGAATTTCTCAGAATAAACGCGAGTAAAATATATATAATAAATTATTTATCCTTACAATTTTCTCAGATGTAAGTAGGTACAGACATGAAGATATTCCGGACTTTGTTCTTATTAAATTTAATAAAAACATTTACATAATTATACATATTATATCAAACAAAGGTTTTATGTGAGAACTGTGAAGACCTCTTTGAATCAAATAATCCGTGATAAATGCACTTTTAATTTGTTTTTTGTGCGAAATCTGACTGCGTTTCTTTGTATGTAGATTAATCGAATGAATAATGACTGTTTCATTTAATTACATTTGCAATATAAACACGACCTTTCTTTTGCTGTTGTTAATTAATCATTAAGTCATCTCAATTATATTGTCAATGACCAGATCACACAATGGAAATGAAAAAGCAAAATGCAGAGACAATTTACAATCTACCAGTGTTGACAGGCAGATGTATGTTTTGATATATACCTTGGAAACACCTGAATAATATTACTACTTTAAATGATGATTCTTTTGCCGAAGAAAATTCCAAACCCACCCCAGTATCCATCCCGCTTGGGCAGAGCAACGCCTTGTCCTCGTGGGGTCGATCGGCGGCGGCGATCTCTCGCGCCGGGCCTAGGTACAGGCCATGGTCCGGAGCGAGGAAGAGTGGCAGGCGGCCGCCTCCTCCTGCGAAGCAGTAATGCTAGCAAAGGAGGCGACCGATCGCGTGAGGCAACGACCCTCACGCCTCAACCGCCGCCGGGATTCCGATCCCGATTTCCGGCCACCGCCGGCGTGGGCTTGCGGACGGCGAGCAATGGGTGGCTCGCCGTCCGATCGTCCAGTAACCATCCGGACCAAGCCCAAGTCGTCGACGGCTCGTACTGTTCCACGCGCGTCTCAGGGAAATGTCAGCAAATCGTAGAGGCCCAGCAGTTTCGAAGCCTACTGGGGCCATGGGTAGTGTGAAAACGAAACCCGGACCCTAGGACGAAGGCAAAGAAGGACCAGGAGTGGGTTTTTAGTCAGTAAAAGTCTGACACTATCTCTCGCTCCGCTCAAGAGCGGGATTTGTCATAAGATGATATTCCCACCTAAAAAAAAAAACCCCAGAGTCCATGCCCAGGTGTCACCATTGTGTTGTGTGGACCGCCCAGAGGACACAGTGAAGCAAACGGTGGAGGTGGGCCCCGCTTGGGCAGAGCCCCGCCGTGTCCTCGTGAGGGCGATCGGCAGCAACGACCTCTCGTGCTGGGCCCTGGTACAGGCCATGGCCAGGAATTTTATTTATTTGGGACAAAAAACAGTTATACGAAAGAAGTTTTTTCAGATAAGTAAAAAAGTATAACCCACACCAGTATTCACGAAATAACACGTGAAATAGGATAACGGACGCGTGCTAAATAAAAGTAATATATAGCAAATACCTACATATGAGTCCATTTTAAGGGTGGTGAGCCAGCAGCAAAGACAAGCCATTTTTCTAAATTTAGATTGAGAAAGTGCGAAAATGTCTAATCTATAAAATGTGAATTATAGGTTGCCACTAGTTGGCAGAGAGGCGGCCGCACCCCAGCATTCGTCATACAATGTGCAATAGAGAACAATCGAGGTACGCGCAGCTTCCGCCGGACAATAGTTCTAGGTACTACACAACATAACTCGTTGGAAAATTCAATACAGTTGAACTTGTTGTTGCATACACCATATAGCATCATAACCATGATCAATGAACGTCTAGAATCCAAGCTCAATATTTTGTAATGCTTCAACAAATCTGTATAGGATATTTTTGTACGGAAACACTTGTAGTGGGTGGCACGAAGAAACCTTATCACCTAAATTATTTTTTTTTTTTCTGTGGGAATATCAACCAATGACATCCCTCGCTCTTGGGCGGTGCGAGACGGTGTGTCAAACTTTTACTGACTAAAAACCCACTCCTGTTCCTTTGTTGCCTTTCATACCAGGGCGGAGTCTTCCTTTCAGAAGCAGACCCTTAGCCCCAGTAGGCTTCGACCCTGATGGACCCCTACGGTTTGCTGACATCTCCTTGAGGCGCGCGTGGAACAATACGCGCCAATGGCGACTTGAACATGGATTTTGCCGTCTTGCTTGTAGCCTCTTACCTCTTGTTGTAGCTCGATTTAAGTGCAAACTCATCATAAGATCCAACCCATACCAACAATAAGTTTGATGTTGTTTTACTGAAGCCGTTTAAGGATTTCGAATGTAGCTGCAGTACGAATGTGCGATCTACTTTTGCATCAAGCCCACCCACTTCAACACAACTGGAATCGTGTAGACGTCCAATCCAGTGCCAGTTTTTTCTCAATACACTTACCTGAAAACCCACTCTCATCCCACCGCTTTTAGGCGCGCAATAGACTGTTTTCCGCACTAGTGCAGAGTACAATAGTAAGAGCACGTGCTTTCCTCCGTCACAATTTTATTACATTTATCGTATCAGGCTGGGCGCGCGTCAACCCCCAAGAGTCGCCGGTCAACGCCCGTTTATTCATTTCGTAAGTGTATTGAAAAAAGTCGTTTGATACCCGTGCAGATTTGTCACTGCATTCCGCCTCGGTCGCAGTGACAAACTTTCTGCACTTGTATCAAAATGTACCATTAACAGCTTTCTTCCTGAAATCAATGTATCTGTAATGTTCAAACCTCAATGGCTTCTAAATTACAGGAATGCGGTAGAAGATATCATCCAGGCCATTGACTCACTGGATTGACTATTGACCTGGAATAAACGAATGTTATACTGAATCATGCTGATTGTCACTCCAAACGCGTTCATCCTTGAACTCAATTGATAAACAACACATTATCCGTAAAGTGTAGTGACACCGGAAAACAGGAAGCTGGCAACACCTAAAGTATGCACGTCAAATTGCTACAAACTACTTTCAATCTTAACTAGCAAGAGTCAAGGTTGAATATCAAACGGAAAGTTATAATCGATACATTTGGCGAAAATAAATCTGGCAAGACGAATGGTATTTTGGTTTGTTGAACACGGAAAAGGTAATGAATAAGTCACATGGCGAGGAATATATTTTCGAAATGTTTATTTATTTATTTATTTAGTACATGGAGCACTTACAGCTAATAAAACCAGACAAAAAAAGGAAACCATAATCATTAGAAAGCCAATCACAGGTCAGATAGATAGATATAGATATTAGAATTAGAATGCATTAAAAATGGTGTGAGCACAAAAACAAAAAAGCTTCGCTTTTTAGTTAAGTAGGATACAGCATAAATCCTTGGTTTGCACATAAATAACTAATAAAATAATACAAACTAGAGACTAAGAAACTACAAAGACTAAGTAGGAACGTGAAATTTTGCAAAAGGTAAGGTCTTATGAAATTCGTTTCATGGGAAGAATACCAAATAACTATTGTAGATTACCTGATTAATTTAATTTATTTTTGTGTAATTTTAATTTTATAGCTACTAACATAGTTTTAAGTAAATATTGTTACTAACCCTTATATGAATGCAAACTTGAATTAAATTATATACTATTATATGGGTTATTATATCTCAGAACCCTGAGGTCCTGGACCTTTGGAAGGCGTACGAGGAGTCGAAACCAACTCGCAGAGGCCCCTTTGATGCTTTTAATGGAACGTGGTGTCTTATTATTATTATTATGACGTAGGCGAGCGCTAAGAGTGGATTTTCTAAAATCCACCTTTCTCTAACTAAACCTAATGCTACTTGAAGAATTTGAGGCTTAAATACCCTCGTCGAGTCAGTCGAGTTCACACTAATTGTGAATGGATCCTAATCATATTTCTTTGTATATGTCATTGAAATTACGGTTTGCACGCAGTATATAACTGTTCCACCTATAATTTGAAGACGTGTGAGGAACACGTATGGGTGGATTAAAACGAAAGGTTTTGTTTGAACACTTGTTTGTTACTTTGTTGATTATTTTTGCACAGCACTGCCGTTTCTCACATTTTTGCTCTGAAATAGAACTTTGCTTGAATACACTGATATCTCTATTTGACACTAACTTTTGCCCGCAGCTTCGCCCGCGTACATTAAATATAGCCTATGTCACTCAGGAATAAAGCAACTTTGTATCGGTGAAAAAATTTTAGCAATCGGACCAATACTTTCAGAGATTACACCCTACAAACAAAAAAACCTCTTTATAATATTAGTGTAGATTAAATAACTCGCTCTGGAAAGACTGGGTAATACTTACCTTAGAAAGAACCAAATTTGGATGAAATAAATACGTGATTGAAATCGATATAAAAGTTACGAATAGTTTCGGATAAAGGTGGTAACTAAAAGGGTATAATAATATATTTACTATCGCTTCTTGTAAAAGCAAATGATACACTGGACTACAAATAAAAGTAAAAATATGTTGCTATTTATATTTAATTTAATCATTTTAAAAATTGTAATATCCGTAACCAATACTATCCGAGATAATTGTATATCCGGAACCGTATCTAAAACCAGTATAATATTATTTCTATATCAGTATCTATATCCAGATCAGAAATTTTGATATCCATAGCATGATATCTGAGTTGAGCCCCCCCCACCCTTTTTTTTTCGGGAAAATCATCTTATGACATCCCCCGCCCTTGGGCGGGGCGAGAGATAGTGTCAGACTTTAACTGACTAAAAACCCACTCCTGTTCATTCGTTGCCTTTCGTACCAGGGCCGAGTCTTCCTTTCAGAATCAGACCCTTGGCCCCAGTAAGTTACAAACGTTTCGTGTCGAATTCTGTTCTCCAATCGGTAACGCCCAAGTGTCAGCAATTGTAGAAAATGATAAGTTAGTAGCCATATTGACGCTCCTGAGTCGGCCGCTCGTTCTACAATAACAAAAGATGTAGCGTTGAACATTGTAGAAACGATAACAATTCATTCTATCATTTTGAACGATGTGAACTTGGCTACGAATTTCCTATTCGTTTGTTCTGACCACGTGACTTAACGTTGAGATGATGTCATTCCCATACATTTGATTAGTTTACGACTAGCGTTAACGATTACAGTTTATCAACTTGGCTAGGGGTAGTGGGGTCCCGGACAGACACCGGAAACGGTCCTTCTGTGGCAACCCGAGACTCGAAGATACACATTTGGCGTTTAGCGCCGTTTAGTTTTAGGGGACTTGCAATAAAAGTCGTTAAATTGTTGAGTAAAATATGTATGCTTAACCGCCATTTATAATGTCTCGAGAAAAGAACAAACCAGAGAGTCAAATCACTCCATAGAGAGAACTAAATCATAGAGCACTAAGCTAAAGCATAAACTAAACCATAGTTCACACACAGTTCAATCATGTTACAGTATAAATGTTAATACAACATAAATGTGGGTCGCCACACCACCCCCCTACGGAGAAACAAACGGTATACATAACAACATTAATACAGCTTATCATATCTGTAGAGAAATAAAAGGCGAAGACAAAAGTAATAAAAAAAAAAATGAAAATAAAAAATAACAAACAACTTACAAATCTAGCACATCCCTAAATTTTACTCTCCTACCGGTCCTGGTAGTGATAGGAGCTGTAGGTAGTGGAGGAGTTAGGGAGGTTGTAGGTATTGGAGTAGTTGGAGATTGCAGGATACGCGTCTGATCAGAGGAAGGAGAAGATTTAGGAACAGGAACTGAAATAGGAGGAGAGCAAGGTAGTTCGGAATCTAGGTAAGCTGGCTTAACACGATCAATGCTGACAGTTGTCTCTCTCCCGTTTACCTGTAAGGTAAGGGTCTTGTCACTTCTTTTGAGAATGCGGTAAGGCCCAGTAAATGGAGGTTGAAGTGAGCGCCGGACAGAATCGTCACGCAAGAAAACATGTGAGGCGCGATCTAGGTCTCTGAAAATAAAGGTTTTGTTAACAGAGTGGCGCGAAATAGGTGCAGGCCGTAAGCTGGACATCATTGCACGTAAACGTGCAACAAAATCTTCGGAGTTCTCCTGTGTGGCATTGCTAGGTACCAGGAACTCACCTGGTAGACGTAGCGGCTCGCCATAAACGAGGTCTGCTGCGGTGCAATTGAGGTCTTCCTTTAGAGCGGTCCTGATACCCAGCAACACCAACGGAAGAGCCTTGTGCCAGGTGTTGATATGACACATCAATGCGCTTTTCAGGTGTCTGTGGAAGCGTTCTACCATACCATTCGCTTGCGGATGGTAGCTGGTAGTTCTTATGCGTTTTGTTGCACCAAAGTCTAAGAGTCTGTTGAAGAGAGCCGATTCAAATTGTCGACCTTGGTCTGTTGTGACCCAAAGGGGCACACCGAAACGCGCAATCCAACCGCGGAAAAATTGCTCTGCTGCATCGTCGGCCGTGATGGACGTTAAAGGCCAGACCTCAGGCCACCTGGTGAATCGGTCTATCGCAGTCATACAGTAAGTGAAAGCCCTCAGAAGAAGGGAGGGGACCAATAAAATCGAGATGGACATGCCTGAACCTTCCAGATGGTGTGGAAAACGATCCCAGCGGCGTCGAGATGTGGCGAGACACCTTACATTTCTGGCATGCTATACAGGCTCGTGCCCAGAAACGGCAGTCTCTATTGATGCCAGGCCATACGTATCGTTGCGATACTAGGCGTGCAGACCCGCGGGGACCAGGGTGGCTCAGCGCGTGCAGACGCTCAAATGTAGCGCGTCGAATTTGTGGTGGTAGATACGGCCGTGGCTTGCCTGTAGAGACGTCACACAGGATCGTGGTATCTGTGCCTGGAATGAGCGTCGGTACTAATTTCAGTGATGAATTCTCGCGAATGGTCTTCAATTCTGCATCTGACTGCTGCAATGCAGCAAGAGATACATAGTCATCAGACAGTGTGATGGATTCGATACGAGATAAGGTGTCTGCGACAACGTTCTCTTCACCTTTGACGTGCTGTATATCTGTCGTGAATTGTGAGATATATGTCAGCTGGTTGAGTTGTGCCGGAGGCAGCTTATCTCGTTTCTGTGTAAAAGCGTACAGGAGCGGCTTATGGTCAGTGTATATGGTGGCATGTTGTGCCTCCAATATATGCCTGAAGTGATGAACCGCAGAATACACAGCATACAGTTCGCGATAATATGCAGGCCAGGTGCTTTGGGAAACAGTCAATTTTTTGCTAAAAAAGGAAAGTGGTTCCCAACCTTTCTCTGACAACTGCTGGAGAATTGCTCCCACATGTGTGCTAGATGCATCCGTATATAAACTGAGCTGAGCATTTGCCTTTGGATGTACCAGTTGAGTAGCTCCAGTGAGGCTATCGCGACATTTATAAAATGCTTGTTCTAGCTCAGGTGACCAAGGCATAGGTTTTGACCCTTTTAAACCTGTTGCTGTCAGGAAATCAACCAGTGGGGCCTGTGTCTCTGCGGCCCTAGGTAGGAAACTACGGTAGTAGTTAAGCATACCTAGGAACCGTCGTAAACCTTGAGCGGTTTTCGGAAGAGGGAAATCACGAAGAGCAGCGATTTTCTCTGTAGGTGGACGGATGCCATCTTTTGATACTGAGTGGCCAAGGAAAATGACCTCGGAGGCAGCCAATACACACTTGGAAGCGTTGATGACTACACCATGGTCTGCCAGTCTTTGCAGGAGAATGCGAAGGTGTCCTTTGTGCTCATCTGCGTTCCTAGAAAAAACAAGGATGTCATCAATATAGGGAAAACAGAAATCTAGTCCCCTCGTGATTTCATCCATGAATCGCTGGAACGTTTGGCCAGCATTGCGCAACCCAAAAGTCATAAATGGGAATTCAAACAGGCCAAAAGGTGTAATAATGGCTGTTTTACACACATCAGCAGGATTTACTGGTATTTGCTGGTATGCCTTTACCAGGTCAAAAGTGCTGAAGATAGTTGCTCCAGCAAGGTTGTGGCCAAAGTCTCCGATGTGACGAACGGGATAGCGGTCAGGCACTGTCCGGGCGTTCAAAGCCCTGTAGTCTCCACAAGGGCGCCAAGTAGCATCTTTCTTGGGGGCAAGGTGCAAGGGAGATGCCCAGGAACTTTTAGAAGGCCGAGCAGTACCTACCTCAACCATGTTGGCAAATTCTTTCTCTGCTGCACGTAATTTCTCTGGTGCAAGGCGGCGTGGTTTTGCTGCGACGGGAGGTCCGTCAGTGGTAATGATGTGGTGCAAGGTATTGTGTTTCACCTCGTGTGGTAGTCCAGGTGGCCGTGTGATGTCTGGAAAATCCAACAGAATTTTTGAGAATGGTGAATCAATAAAATTTGTATTTACAGCTTTAACGCTATCCTGCTCAATCATAGCTATACTGCCACGAGTTGAGAGGCCCGTTTTCCCATCAACTAGGCGTCTGTTAGCACAGTCAGGTAGAAGGTGATAGTGTGCTAAAAAATCTGACCCGATTATAGGGGTACTGACATCAGCTATAACAAATTGCCATCTGAAATCACGGCGTAGTCCAAGATTTAAATTCAGATTAATCAACCCATACGTTCTGATGGTGCTACCATTAGCAGCGGTGAGATGGTAATTGGATTCCTTGCCTTTTTCTTGCAGAAAAGTTTTAGGGTAGCAACAAATGTCTGAACCAGTGTCTACTAAAAATCGACGCTTACTGTAAACATCTGTAACAAATAACCGGCGACTTACTAGGTCTTGTGGTTGCTGGCAGTCAGAAGTCGCCATCACTGACCGCCGGGCGAGTTTCCCGTTGGCTGGGTTTTCCAGCTGCATGGTGTAGTGCAGCGGGTAGCCTTTTCTTTGAATCGACGGTGGTACCAGCAGAGATCTATCTGTGGAAAACCTCTGGACTTAGAGCGTGTTGATGTTCTCGCAGAACTCCTGTCCCTGTTGCGGCTGCTGCGACCTCCATCCAATGCAGCCACATGTAACGTCAGCTCATCCAATCTACGAGTAATAGCTTGCAAAACAGAATCAGTTGACGTTGATGTGCTGGTGGAACAAATAGTTTGGGTAGGGGCTACCTCCAAGATACGATCGGCTAGTTCTGCAACCTTGCTGAGTGGCAGGTCAGCCTGTGCAGCAAGGATGGCTTGTACATTCTGAGGCAGCCGTCTCAGCCACAGCTGCCGTAGGATGGTCTCATTCTGCAGGTTGGCACCAGCAAGTGAGCGCAGGTGTCGCAGGAACTGCGATGGGGACCGGTCACCTAACTCTTCATCGCTGAGCAGTTGGTTCAGACGCTTCTCTTCAGAACAAGAAAGCCTGCGGATTAATTCGGACTTTAAATATTGGTATTTATTTTCTTTTGGTGGATTTGTGAGTATGTCCTCCATTTCAGCTGCTGTCCGCTCAGGTAAGATACTGAGCACATAACTGTACTTGGTATCCTCTGCTTTAACACCTGAAATGTCAAAACTAGCTTCGGCCTGCGCAAACCAAGCTGCCACATGACTGGGCCAGAACGGAGGGAGCTTGACAGCAATGTGGTTAACAACATGCTCTTGTGCCATTTTGATAGTGTTAAGCCAGAGACGAAAATAAAATAGGGAACACACCAAGAAGGATCAGGACACACACCAGTATTATAAACAATAGCTAGATCTCACACAGAATTTGCAATGTTATTTTCTAATTAGAACCGTTATTATAAGCCACCTTAGTCAACATGCACAAACACCCTTTATCTAATATGTTAAAAATATATATTTATACTATTGTCCTTAAAAAAAAAATAAACTCGAACATGCTTCTTTTTTCAAGTGTTAAAAGTTTCGTAACTGAGTAATAAAAAATCGGAGACAAAAATGTCTGCTTGACCTTGAATCACTGAGTTGTAAAAACAATATTTTTTAAAACGTACATGCGTGTTTTCACTTTGTGTTATAAGCACGGGAAAAACCACTTCGTACACTTATGAGCACTGCTATTAGGTCGGCGTTTTCAGCGCGATGTTCATGCTAGGTATATTTGTTCGATGGAAGCCGATTGAACGCGGTCAGCGCACCCGCACGTTCGTAGCGCCGTGATGTGGGGCTACGCTTGCTTGAGCGGAGCGCCCTCGAACGACGAATAATGACGCAGTGTTGACAAAAGGCGCGCGGGCTAGGCCTCCGCACGCTGTCGTCCGGTGCGTCTGAGAGTTTTCACTGTCGGGCGGTGCGTGTGATAGTTTTCACTGTCGGGCGGTGCGTGTGATAGTTTTTACTGTCGGGCGGTGCGTGTGATAGTTTTTACTGTCGGGGTCACCAATTTGGCGTTTAGCGCCGTTTAGTTTTAGGGGACTTGCAATAAAAGTCGTTAAATTGTTGAGTAAAATATGTATGCTTAACCGCCATTTATAATGTCTCGAGAAAAGAACAAACCAGAGAGTCAAATCACTCCATAGAGAGAACTAAATCATAGAGCACTAAGCTAAAGCATAAACTAAACCATAGTTCACACACAGTTCAATCATGTTACAGTATAAATGTTAATACAACATAAATGTGGGTCGCCACACACATATCTAAACATCAAAGAACAGCTGTCATCTGAGAAGCGTTCCGCTCTATACGCAGTAAAATGTCGAAAAATTTATTGGTGTATGTAGGAAGTGATAGCATTAACTTATTACCATTGCAAAATATTGTTTCAACTGCTGAATTAATTAATTGAACCATGTGCAAAGGAAAATCTCACGCGTGGAGGCCTCGTGCCTGACAAAGTCACAAGATTCAAACGAGATAAAATAATAAATAAATCTACATATTATCAAATATTTTCCCACTCGGCACTCACTACGCTCTTTAGCGATTGTCAGACTTATACTGTCTAAAACCCACCTGTGTTACTTTAGTTGCCCTTTGCGTACCAGTACGACGGTAAATCTTTCGAATAATTCCGCAGACCATCAATATTCATACAATTTTAGACCCTAAATAAACTTCATAGTTGGCCAGTCTTGAACCGTGTTCATGTTACTGTGTTGTGTCGTGTCGTGACGCTTTCGGACGCAGCAATAGCCAATCAAAACTCGTCGTAGATTCGTTTGATTGGTATATCCCCCGCCACTAAATACTACAGTACTGTGTCTGTTGCTATGCTGTGCTTTATGGGCTACGTTTTACTGAATGTCAAGGAAATACCTTGATTCTGAATTGATGGATTTGATCCAAATTCGGTAGGCAATAAGGAAATAATAAAAATAGTCATAAATAAAAATAAATGAAATTAAGTAAACCTAAGCCTGCAATCAATATCTTATCGCCGTAAGTAAGCAGGTATGCATTGCCCAATTGTAATTATTACTTTCGTTTTTAAGGGCTTTTGCAAATTCTTTAGTATTTAGTTTATACTGGGAATATAAACAATGTTAAAAAGTTAAACTAACTATACTTACTATCTATATGATATATCAGGGGTCGCCTACCGGTCGATTTTGGCACCCATTACTAGGTATATTTACCTTATGCCAAAAGGACCAAAGCACGGGGCGGCAGATATCGAGCTATAAGTACAGGCCTATATTGTTTAAGTTTTACTTTGCCGCCCCGTAACTTCTTTGTTAAAAGAAAAGCGAACCTATTCGGGTATATCCAAGGCGGGAGTGGCAGAACTTTCGAGCTCGCTTCGCTCGCTCTTTCATCGTTTTTAATAGGTAACCAATTTTTCAGCATGATTCAACAAAGTAACTTCCATTTCTGCATGTCGCATGAATAGCAAAAAGGAAAGGTCGAACGTATCCGAGGCTAGTTGCTCGAATCGCTTCGTCTTTGTTTACCGATTTTTTTTCAATATTACAAATCGAAAAAATAATTTCATATCAAGAATTATAAAGGGTATTTTCCTTGAAAGTGTTTAGCAAAATTTTTTGAGCTTGGTCGCTTTTTTATTCTTATTGTTGTCTTATCAAACTGTCTACCATTGCTATACATTAATACTTACGCCTAGATATAACAAATACTCCAAACTACATGTTTAATAATATAGTGTCACAAATCTACTTCGCTGTCTACTGGATGTCAGCCCCAAAGACATGATACGCCAATGCTTGATCTCTTGGGTAACAGCCAGACCTTGTGTCACACGAAGTTTCAACTAAGTGTTTGGACAAATCTTTAAACAGTTTATGATCACTCGGACCTCATCCCAATTCCTTGTGATAGTGTGATTATCTGTAGCGCATATATGTAATTTGAGAGGTTTACCAATTATTACTTGCGTCCTCAGTAGAAAAACATAGATGAGGACATAGATTAGACATAAACTTCCTGATAACCTAATCAGGAAGTTTCGTTGGAGGTCTAAAAGAATGGTTTAATGCCATATCAATCACTATTACCCAAAACAAAGGAAAGGAAAAGAAAGTCAAATGTTTATTTGAAACTCGCATATAAATAAATATGTTGTGATCCGCCCCGGATTCGCTCGGGTGTAAATTATAAAAACAAATCTTCCTCGTTTATTGATCTTTCTATTAGTGAAAACCGCATCAAAATCCGTTGCGTGGTTTGCGAGGAATTAACGGATAAACAGACAGACGCGGAAAGTAACTTTGTTTTATACTATGAAAAAAAAAACTAAACAAAGTAAATTACTCTGATTTATGATTATTTGTTATCTTATTAAAATGTTACACGTGCGAAAAAACTGTTCTAAATCCAAATTCCAACATTACTATAATAATAGCATTTGTTTTACTTTTTTCTGAGCAAAACAATTAAATCTGAACACGTGATTATAATTATCATAATTCTTAATTAAACATTTTAGGTTTTCTCATAATACCTTCTCACAATACCTTCTCACAATTAAAGGCGAGTAGGTGTACCTAATTATGTAAGGGCTGTGACATTGTTCAAAGAGTTAAGTTAGAACTACATTGCGCACACGTGGGCCACGTACGCCGATCTGGCGTGGCGTGGCGGGCGTTTCGGTCTCCATACATTTTATATGGCAACTAGACTTTTAGAGCTACATTATATCCACGCCACGCGACGCCACGCAGCGCGATTCTACGTACAAATCAGGCGTGGCCCACGTGTGCGTCGGTCTAATGTAGTTCCCGCTTTACCGTGGCCGTGCGTGGAACGCAAAGGGCAACTGAGGGAACACAGCACCACGAGATCTTAACACGATCCATTCTACAACCTAAACTGAACTGTTAAAGTGATGGAGCTATGTATGGTGTATAGGTTCATCCCTGTTTCTCGCTTACACGACATTTTAACACGTCACTGTTAGTCCCCAGATGGGTTTTAGTCAGTATCCACCTTGAGCAGGAGACGATATTTGATGATTTCCCACCTCAAAAAAAAACTGGGCAAGTGCGAGTCGGACTCGCGCCCTGAGGGCTCCGTACAAACTTACCAATGTAAAGAGGTCAATATTCCTTATTGGAGTCTCGAAGTTTTTTCCAAAAGGCAATTTTTTTTGCGACATAAACGGCCATATCTTTTTTTTTCGTTAACTTAGAAGTTTGGTTTTTTTTTCAGCTTCAAGGGACCGCAGACCTAAGTATATGGTTTTAATTTCAACTCGATCCGTCCACGCGTTCCCGAGATAAAGGATCTTGACAGACATACAGACACAGACGGACGGACAACAAAGTGATTTATAAGGGTTCCGATATTTCCTCATGTGGTACGGAACCCTAAAAACGGTGTAGATAGTGTTTAATAAAAGAGATTCTGTTAAAATTAAATACAACCGAGTTTACATTCAACTATGACTACCTCCTAAGAATCATGAATTGGTTACAAGGGCAACTGCTGCAGAGAGTGAGATATGAGATCGTTTCCCAGGATCGTTGCCAGAATCGTAAGGCCGCTTGTACACGTTAAGAAAAGTCACGAACTGTGTACACTGCTGTGATGCTGACTAAGAAAAAAATTTAGCCTGCGCTAGACACGTCGCGTGAAGATAGCAACTTCACGTGACGTGTCTAGCGCAGGCAGGTGCGGTAGGGGAGCGGGGTAGATGGGGTTGCCACGATAAATTTCAGTGCCTAAATCCAACAACATTCTTATCGTGTACAAATCAAAAGCATTTATTTCAAGTAGATTATTTACAGGCACTTTAGAATAGTCAAATGTAAAAAGTGAAACTAAACACACGTACATGATGAATTTATTGGTCGAATCTGCCGCAGGCACGGTAACATTTCTTGGCGTGTACAAGCGCCCTAAACCTAATATGAATCTAACATGCTCATTAAGCATAGTGGATTTCTAGTAATGTTAAATGAGTTAGTACTTACTTTTGCTAAGCGACTTGTTTTAAATGAGAAATTCATTTAAAATAATTAAGTGACAGGTCCCTAATAGTATACGGTAGAGGTGTGCCCCACTTGGGCAGAACAACGCCGTGTCCTCGTGGGGGCGATCAGCGGCAGCGATCTCTCGCACTGGGCCTAGGTACAAGCCATGGCCCCACCGACTGTGTCCCCACGTTGTCGTCGTGGTGGGGCTTGCGTGTCTCAATGATCTTGGGGCTTTGCCGGTAGAGTTACTCATGCCGGAAAGGTCCAAGTGAGAGACCAGACCAAGAGGGACACCAGGAGGGGTCGCTCCTGATCGATCGACAGTCGTCGATTGGCATGGATGCGACTATGCCGCAGCGGTGCAGGCGCACCAATGCGGCGGGCGTATCTCTCCTACAGGGAAATTCCACTAGGAGAGAACTTTCGACGGGTTCGCTGAGTCGGGTTAGTCGGACAGCAAACGGAGGCATGTCTAATGCCGCCGTCGGGGGCTTGGCTTAACCGCCTGGCCCAGAGGAAGGATACCTCTAAGATAAAAAACCACCTAATCCTAAGTTCAGAGGCGTGGCGAGGGGATGAATGGCTGGAGGGAGTCCAGTCGTTAGCGCCTCCCCTGTAGAGCACCTGCCGCACTCTACAGTATATAGGCTTACCTAGGCAACAGGGCTCTGCCTAGGTGGACATATACATCCCTACTACTCGTGGGAACTGTATGGAACAAAATATAACAGAAAAACAAAATGAGGATGTGCCAATCTTATTGGCGGAGGTTCCGCTTGCTGGCGACGGCAACAAGGGCCGAGGAGGCTCCCGATCCTCGAAAGAGGATCCGACAATAATATCCGACCAGGACTCGCGCGGTCGCTCCGCGTTTTGGAGAAAGCGACCGCACGATGAAGTTTTTTCGGACCGAGTGGGGTCGGTGGGTCTCTCCTCAAGCGAGGAGAGCCTGCCGGCTGCTAAGGTGACGACGGCGAGAAGGGGAAGAGGTCGTGCGAGGCCTTTCGGAGCACCCGGTCCGGCGGTGGTGCGTGACTCCCGGGGTCGCTTTTTAAGGCGGCCGGAATCACCGGGATTAGGCGGGGAGAGCGACCCCGGGATCACATCCGGGGTCTCGATTGAGGGGCTGGGAGGAGACACCATTTCTCTTGTGGGCACGAGGGCAGAGGCTAACGCCGCGAAGCGTGCCCAAAGCGGTTGCGGCCGATGAGGTTGCCGAAATGGCCCGTCAGGCCCGGGAGCGGCGTGCTGCCCAGGCGGCTGCAGGCTCGAGCCCCTCGGCAGAGGCCCTGAACCGCCAGGTGCTGGACGGCGTGGACGTTGTCCTGAAGGTTGCAACTAAGTCTGGCAACCTGAAGGGCTCGTTCACCCGTGCCCTTAAGGAGGCGGCAGACGGAATCAGGGAGGCGGTGGAGATTCTTCTGAATCGTACGACCTCGGAAGAGACGGCGAAGCTATGGGAGGAGAATAGCCGTCTCCGATCGGAATTGGAGGACCTCAAGCGAGAGGTTACTGCTCAGAGACAGCGGCAGGAGGCTCCCGTGGCCAGCGGCCTCCCTCCTGCTGCGCCTTCGTCAGCCCCTACAGCCACGCAGCCGCCTGCACTTGCGATGTCGGACCGCGACATCGAAAGGGTGGCCCGCATCTGCATGATGCAGTGCGGTGGCATGGTGTCTGCCCGATTGGAAGCTCTGGAGTCGCAACTCCTTCCGGCGGGAACCCTCCGGCCGCCGCTTGCGGCAGATGATAGGCGGAGGAAGGAGGAGTCCGCAAAGACGAGGCCCGTGCAAGTGGGCAAGAAGCCCGCGTCGGGTGCATCCGCACCCCCTCCCCAACCAGCCGCGCTCCCAGAAACCGCACCCCCGATCCAGGAGACCTGGACGACGGTTGTTAAAAGGAAGCGCAAGAAAAGGGCGGCGCAGCCGGCACCAGCTGACCCGGCATCCGCTGGCTCAGCACCAAAAAAAAAAAGAAATTAAGGTCTAGACCCCCACGCTCCGAGGCTGTAATAATCACCCTTCAGCCCGAAGCCTCAACCAGGGGTGTGACCTTTAAGTCGGTCCTGGCGGAGGTAAAAACGAAGCTGAACTTCGGCGACTTTGCCTCCCCGGCTGGCTTTGGCTTTAGGACAGCGGCCACAGGGGCCAAAATCTTCGAGGTGTCGGGTGCTGCAAGGCAGGAGAGGGCGGACCTTCTGGCTGCCAAACTAAGGGAAGTCCTCAAACCGGAGAATGTCCGGGTGTCTAGACCCACAAAAACGGCGGAATTGCGCGTGAGTGGGCTGGATGACTCCGTGACCCCGGAAGAGGTAGTGGCGGCCGTTGCCCGAAGTGGCGGGTGTCCACCCGAGAGCGTGCAGGCGGGTGAGATTCGCTGCAGTGCGGCCGGGCTGGGCACAATTTGGGTGCGGTGCCCGGTGGCGGCCGCAAACAGGGTCGTGGATGGCAGAAGGTTGCTGGTTGGCTGGGTGTCAGGAAATGTAAAGCTCCTGCCACCCAGGGTCATGCGGTGCTACCGCTGCCTGGACAAAGGGCATGTCCGGGCACAATGCGCTGCAGACGTTGACCGTGGTGACCTCTGCTATCGCTGCGGCCGACCCGGCCACAAGTCTGCCCAGTGCTCTGCGGCACCAAACTGCAGCCTTTGTGCAGCTGCAGGGAAGCCTGCGGAGCACAGACTTGGTGGGAAAGCCTGCAAGGCCCCCAAGAAAGGCAGGAAAATTAGAGGTGTTGGAGGACCTGCGCTCCTCCCACAACCCGGCAGCCAAGCAGCTGACTCCCGACCCAGGGATGGAGGAGATGCCGGAGAAATGGAATGCCAGTGATGGCACAATTCCATTTCCTCCAGGCGAATGTCAACCACTGCTCCAGAGCTCAGGATCTTTTGCTCCAGAGCATGGCGGAGTGGTCGATTAACGTGGCTGTGGCCGCTGAGCCGTATTCTGTACCTCCCCGCGATAACTGGGCAGGGGACCTGGACGGTTTGGTGGCCATCATTGGCGGGACTCTTGGCAGTCCCTCCCGAGGACGCGGCTGGGTGGCCGCTCTCGCGGGGGGAATCACCATCATTGGGGCATATTTCTCGCCTAACAAGAGTCTCGCCGATTTTGAGAGGTTCCTTGTCGAGCTGGGTGCCGTCGTGGGCCGGTCCCACACTCACCCGGTGCTGTTGCTCGGGGATCTCAACGCCAAGTCTGCAGCGTGCGGATCCCCAGTCACCGATCCTAAGGGCGAGGTGTTGGAGGAGTGGGCGGTTGCGACCGGCCTGACCGTTCTAAATCGGGGCTCGGAGTACACATATGTGCGGCAGCGGGGCGGGTCTGTAGTGGACGTCTCGTTCGCTAGCCCCACTGTTGCGCGCCGTGTCCATGACTGGCGAGTCGCCGTGGGGGTGGAGACGTTGTCAGATCATCGGTACATCCGTTTCAGCGTGTCCACCCAGACCACGGGTGGTGGCCGACCGTCGACCCTGCAAAGGGACGGTACTCGCTGGTCAATTAAGCAGATTAACAGGGAGCTTCTCACACACGGGACACAGAGTCGGAGGATGAGGAGGTCCCCGAGGTGACACAACCAGAGTTGAGGGCGCATACGGCGCCTGGGCCTGGAGGTGGCTCTCAACAAGTCGGAGGCTATGGCCTTTCATGGCCCCCGACGGGCGCCGCCGCCGGGATCACACATCGTGGTCGGGGGGGTCCAAATCGCTGTCGAGTCTACCATGAAGTACCTAGGATTGGTGCTCGACAGCCGGTGGGACTTTGGCCCTCACTTTCGGCGGCTGACGCCCAAGTTGATGGGCGCAGCAGGCGCGCTCGCAACACTGCTTCCCAATCTAGGGGGCCCGAGCACTGCCTGTAGGCGGCTGTACTTGGGGATCGTGCGATCCATGGCCCTGTATGGAGCCCCGGTATGGGCTTCTGACCTGACGGCCGGCAGCATCGCAATCCTGCGAAGACCGCAGAGGGCGATGGCCGTCAGGGCTATCAGGGGGTATCGTACGATCTCCTACGAGGCGGGTTGTGCACTGGCCGGATCTCCGCCCTGGGAACTGCAGGCGAGAGACCTCGCCTCACTGTACCGGTGGCGCGAGGAGATGAGGACGCGGGGTGTTGAACCGATGCAGCGCGAGATCGAGCTGCGTCGGTCTCAGCTCCAAGAGGTCATGGTGGCGGAATGGCGGGACAGGCTTCTGCGCCCTACCGCCGGCTTCGCCACCGTTGATGCGATCCGACCAGTGCTCGACGAATGGCTCGGGAGGAAGCACGGCTTCCTGTCATTTAGGGCGACGCAGATGCTCTCGGGGCATGGCTGCTTCGGGAAGTACTTGTGTCGCATAAACAGGGAGCCGGACGCTCGGTGCCATCACTGCACCGACTGTCGCGAGGACACGGCGCAACACACACTGGCAGAGTGTGCTGCATGGGAGGAGCAGCGCCGTGTCCTTGTATCTGAAGTGGGCCCCGACCTGTCGCTGCCGGCCGTCGTTCGTTCGATGGTCGGGGGCGTCGAGTCGTGGGATGCGTTGATCTCCTTCTGTGAAGCCGTAATTTCGCAGAAGGAGGCTGCGGAGAGGGAGAGGGAGGCCGTGGCCACTCTTCCGTGCCGCAACAGGTGAACCGGGCGTCGGCGGAGGGCAGACAACGCCCTCTTCCAGCCCCCATAAAGAGGTCCGGAGGGACGGTGGACTCGGGGTCGTCCGCCGTCCCCCATCCAGCAAGACCCGAGGCGGCGGCGCGTAGTGTTCCACGCGCGCCCCTATTGGACGTCGCGGGGGGAGGACACCTCACACTCCCCGCGGGCTTGAGGTGGCCCGCGTAGGCGGGCCGGCACTAGCCGGGGATCATGGATGGCGCATCAGCTCCCACAATCCCCGGTCCAAGTGTGGGAGGGAACACCGAGGTGGTTTTTAGCCAGTAAGAGTCTGACAGACCCCTTCGTCTGCCCCAGGCGAAGGACATCCATGAGGATTTTCCACCCCGGCAACAAAAAAAAAAAAAAGGTACAGGCCATGGTCTGAAACGAGGAGGAGTGGCAAGCGGTCGCCTCCTTCTGCGAAACAGTAATGCTAGCAAAGGAGGCAGCCGCACGCGTGAGGCAACGGCCCTCACGCCCCATTCCGGTTTTCCGGCTACCGTAGACGCGGGCTTGTGGACGGCGAGCAACGGATAGCTCGTCGTCCGACCGTCTGGTAACCTTCCGAAACAAGCCCAAATCGTACACGGAACGTAGTGTTCCACGCGTGCCTCAAGATGTCAGCAAACCGTAGGGGCCGAAGCCGCGAAGGCCCTGGAATGAAAGGCAACAAAGGAACTAGGACTCGGTTTTAGTCAGTAAAAGTCTGACACGCCCTCACGCTCCGCCCAAGGACGCGAGATGTCATTGAAGGATTTCCCACCTCAAAATCCCTAATAGAAATTAAACGCAAAGGGCAAACAAGAAACATTGCTATGTAGTTTTTAGTTAGTAAACATCTGACACGCCCTCGCGCTTCGCCGGAGTTTCACTTCAATTGCAATGACAGAGTTTCTTCACTTGTAAAATTTTTTTTTTTTTTTTATGATAGCTGTAGGCTATGTGGTTTACCTTGCCAATTACATATAAATATACTTGCGAACTAAAACATGTGATTACCGAATGTGTTTTTTTTATAGTCACTAATTATTTTACGAACTACTTCCGTCCGTATCCTGCTTGATATTTAGGTAAGCGTCAAGATCAATGTCAAATGTATATAAACAGATCACGAGTTAAATTGCTAGCATGAAAGGTCAAGTTTAACAATATTTACATTGGAACATTCCTTATTTCTAAAGGTGTACAGTCAAACGGGGTGATTAGGAACAAAAGTTTGAAGAGGATCTTCGCGTTAATTAACAATTTTTCCCAGCATTTGAGTACTCATGTTTATTTTTTAATTGTAATAAAAACGGATGCTTTGAAAGAAATTATTAATATTAATATATAACTAAGTAAAAAAAAAAATAACCAAAGTTTTGTTCCTATCCGCCGTTTGACGGTACTTCGAATTTTATCTACTAAAGATTTTCAGGAGAAGAAAAACCATTGTGAGAAAAACAACCTATACGCTATTCATCTGGGCTTGAGACAAAATATAATAAAAAAGTGCAAGCGTTGCTTGGTCCAGGTTTACTCATTTTTTAAGGGGATGCAACTCGACATACATTTTCACTGTTTTTCGTACAACCGCTCTAACGCGATTATGACGTTATTACTCATTTTTCGTTAGATATTTTGGAAACACAGTATCTTGTGGATATTATCATGTTCGGCTGAATGTATTTTTTTTTTATGTATGTTCACCGATTTCTCGGTCAATTGTGGACCGATTTCGAAAAAGTTTGTGCTTCCATGTGGGTCCATAGAAATATTGTCATCTGATCATGAACTTCGAAGATATGAAACAGAACTCCTCATAGGATCACAGCAGATGTCTGATTATAGAAACACCGACTTCCGAAATTAAAGTTATTACATCGAAGTCGGTTGTTTTTTTTTTTTTGTAAAAAGTTTTTTTATTCTGCGTAGTTTTTTTTGAAAAGCAAAGCAAAAAGTAAAAGCTTGATAACATTGAAATATGTTATAAAATTTTGCACGAAATTAAAAACATGTACAGTTGTTATTCGATTAATAACAACCCCTTACATGAAGTTCACATCTACTATTAGGGATCTTTTTTTATAGGGGAAATCATCCAATGACTTCTGAACTCTAGGGTGGAGCGGGATTCTCCGTGGCTCCAGCGGGTATCGGTCCTGCCCCTACGATTTTGTTAACATTTGAGGAGCGCGAGGAACATTACGCGCCGTGGACTACTCGGGCTCGTTCTTTGCTGGACGGCGAGCTACCCATTGCTCGTCGTCTTCAAACACGCGACGTGATCACTGTGCCACCGTCTTTCGTGACAGTCCCCTCTGCGCCCGAAATTGGAGTGCCCATGCTTCTAGAGTAGACCCAAGCAATCAATGGAAAGATGTGGAAACGGAAACGTTTCAAAGAGTTACCGTAGCTCTAGAACACAAAAGGTTAATGAAGGACACATAAGTGGGTTTTAGGCAGTAAAAGTCTGTCACGCCCTCACACCCCACCCTAGTGTGGGAGTGGTAATTTGATGATTTTCCACCTCAAAAAAAAAGGAAACTATGTCAATGTATTTTATCACAGTTAGTATCTTAAACCGCCAAAAAGCCGCCACCCTAAATTTGATAAATCATATCTATTTGATTTTTGTTATTATTATATGAGATAATAATATGATAAACGACCAAAACACATTAATTCATTTTCCTCCTCAATAAAAATCCTAAAATACACGTGTCGAAAAGATTAGCAGGCATAAGCCGACAGGAAAGAAATGAGATTCTGCCCACGAAAATTGCGTAATATCATGCAAGATTTAGTTTTAGTCTAATCAGTAATTACGCAATCGTTAAGGATTCTCGGGGGACGGATAGATCCAAGGTAAAGGGGTTGTTCGAAAAAGTTACCATGGCCCTGAAGGGCAACTGAAAGAACATAGGTGTTTTTTAGTCAGTAAAAGCCTAACATTTCCTCTCGCTCTACCTAGAACGTGACGGGATAAATGATGATTTCACCTTTTTGTCAGGGGAGAACGGAGGGTTTTGTCAGATTCATACTGATTAGAACCAGACTGTTCCTATTCCTACCGCTATCATGAGTCGGGGCCTGGAAAGCCTAGGATAAAAGTAAATTTATGGTACCTACTGCTTCACAGGCCATGCGCCAGCTGCTATTCTGCCCATCCTGAACAACCAGATACACCGTCCACAATATATTCGAGGCCAACGACAGAGCTGTATACAGGTTACCAAGCACTGGTCAGAGAAAATTTAAGGTGAGTCCTACGACACGAAAATAAGATGTCATTCGCGATTTCAGAGAAAATAAACATTCTATAGGTACTGGCCGACCAAGTTATAGCCAACTTAAATCGTCTACGAAGTATGAAGTTCCCTTACAGAATATACTCGAGCACCCATGAGCAATAAACAATGGTTGACGAACACCCCTAGACATAAAGAAACAGATCAGTAAACGGCTTTTAGGTTACGTATAAATTATAATATTTTGTGATACTAAAAACCAGTTTAATTTTTATATATTGGCTTAATTTTATACTTTTATCAAACATAATTAGTAATTAAGTACGCAGTAGGATGTAAGTAGGACATTTATTTATTTTTCGGTCGATCAGTGCGCATTTCTTTTCTCACACTTAGTCACTTTTTCGAGTCCATCAAATGAGCATGAGCACCCATGAGGTTTTATAAAAGCCGGCGCCCCTACCTCGAGGAATTTCTGAAAGGAAGACCTTGGTCCTAGAACACAAAGAGCAACTGAAAGACATAGATGGGTTTTAAACCGTAAAAGTCTGTCACGCCTGCGCGACCTCTCGTTCCGCCCAAATAGAGAAAAAAAAAGTGTGGCAAATAGAAAGAGACGGAGATGTGTTACAATAATTGCAACCAACCTATCAGACGATCTATGACCACGACCACTCCGCTAGATGTGTACGACTAGGAAGAAGGCCTACCTATTAACACGAAATCAAAGTAGATAATTGAATAGCTTTTTACAAATTGGATTAGTGTTAGGTTTTCCTAACACTAATCGTATGACACCCACTGGTTGCCATAGGGCTCAGATAGTAGGCGTGTAGACATTAAAGCGGGAACTACACTAGACCGACGCACACGTGGCCCACGCCTGATTTGTACGTAGCGGCGTGTCACGTGGCGTGGATCTAGTGTAGCTCTACAAGTCTAGTTGCCTTAAAAAAAGTATGGAGACCGACCCGCCCAGATCGGCCGATACGTGGCCCACGTATGCCCAATGTAGTTCCGTAAGTCATGAGGTAAGCCGTAGGTGTGTAACATAACAAAACGTTAAGAAATGTCACACAATTTGAATAATAGATTTGACGAAAATCTAGTATTCAAATGTTGTCCTTGAGCTTCACAGACGATAGGAAATTTTGTAGACGTTTATTGTCACACCAAGTAGGTAAGGCAGAATGATCTATACCTATCCATCTTTACTCCTTTCAGATCAAAGCCAGTTTCTGGACAGAGAATTTGAAATGAATAACTTATCAAGCCCTGGGTTTTAATCACTTGGCTTTCAAGATAAAAGGACCATTCAAGTAAGTACCTATTAGGTAGGTACATAAGCACTAAAAGGGGGGTGAATGGTCTTTGCTTTGCTTATTTAATGACAAAGGGGGACGGGGCATTTATAGATAACATTAGCAATAAGTACCTACTTTGTATTCCCTTCTTGTGATTTTCCGCAAAATAATATAAATATTTACTTAAGTATGTAGCGTATGTACCGAATTGTGGGTACATTGATATTTATAATTTATGTTAAGAGTTGTAGGTAGTCAATCTACCACAAGATTGTGCCAGTCATTATACGTCTACTGTCGTGACTACGTGTTTTATTTATCCCGTGTATCAAGAGTGCTTTCCCAACCCAAGAATTGTTCAGTGGCGACGAGGAAAATCGAACTAAAATTTAAAAAAAAAGTTTAATTGTAAAAGGTCGTAAAACTTTTTGCGAGCGGCGGGCGAGCGCATGCAACGCAGGCAACGGCGCGCGGTCCGGGCGGCACCGGCAGCATCGGCTGCGGTGGAGCGTGAGCGGCAACAGCGAGAGTGTCGAGCGTGTGGCGGGCCGCATGAGGCGGCCGCTTGCAAATTCGGGCGCTATGTATGCCGAGTGTGCAACCAAGCGGGTCATTTACGGCGAATGTGTCCACGACTCGCACATCATTACACCGTCGAGGCCGAGTGCGACGAGGAAGTAGCGTATAGTGAGGATAGTGACGAGGTAATAATAATTGAACCTAATAAATTGACAGTAACGCAGTGTAAACCTATCTTTGTATCGTTAGAGGTCCAGGGAAAAATAATGAACTTTGAGTGCGATACGGGTAGTGCCGTCTCATGTATAAATGAGCACACGTACAATGAATCATTTAGTAACTTAAAAATTAAAAAGTGCAGTAGTATTTTGAGGTATTATACGGGTGAGTGTGTAAAACCACTGGGAGTTATTAAACCGCTAGTCAAATATAACGATAAGTGTCTACCGTTAGACTTGTACGTAATACAAAACGGAAAAACAATGTTGCTCGGTAGGCAATGGATGGCATTATTAAAAATACAATTGCCGGTATTGAATTATAATACTTATATAAATAACAACTGTGTTTGTAATGGATCAAATTTTGATATTAGTACATTTAGTTCCAGATACTCTAAAGTGTTCGCGGACGGTTTGGGGTGCTTCACTGGTGGCAAGGTGGGCATTCACTTGCGGCCGGGTGCACGGCCTGTGTTTATGCGCGCGCGCCCGCTGGCGTATGCGCTGCGCGAGCCGGTGGAGCGCACTCTGGAACAGCTGGTAAGGGACGGTATTCTCACTCCGGTCGAACGTTCCGACTGGGCGACGCCTATAGTCCCCGTTGTGAAGAAGGACGGCAGCATAAGGATATGCGCCGATTATAAGCTGACATTGAATAAGGTAATAGAGGTCGATCGCTATCCACTACTTAGGATCGAAGACTTATTGGTTAGGTTAAACGGCGGCGAACGTTATAGTAAACTGGATTTTTCCCAAGCTTATGCTCAGTTTGAATTGGATGACTCACGGGAGTACACGGTAATTAACACACACAAAGGATTGTTCCGATATAATAGGTTAGTGTATGGCCTGGCGTCTAGCCCAGCGATATTCCAAAGACGTTTGGAACAGTTGTTTGCAGATTTACCGCAGG
Source organism: Mythimna pallens (assembly GCA_961205895.1). Taxonomy (NCBI): domain Eukaryota; kingdom Metazoa; phylum Arthropoda; class Insecta; order Lepidoptera; family Noctuidae; genus Mythimna; species Mythimna pallens. The sequence goes on along the minus strand of OY540828.1, from coordinate 20,291,823 downwards.
TAGGCGTATTTCTTGATGACGTCATTATAACAGGGCGTACAGTATCCGAACATTTCGCTAATTTGTGTAAAGTTTTTGACCGATTGGAACAGTACGGTTTGCGAGTGAGAAAAGACAAATGTTCATTCTTTGCTGAATCAGTGGTTTACTTGGGACATGTAACACTGGTTAACAAATTTTAAGGTTTTGTTAATCCATGAAATGAGTTGTTCTAATTGCGAAAGAATACCTCTAAACATACATTTTGATGTATTGTTTTAAGGTCGAGTTAGCTCGCGTTTTTTGTGGAATCAAATAAAAATCTTTTGACTTAAGATAACATTTTATTCATAAATCACATATTATAAAATTTAAAAATGAGTTAGTATATTGCTTTTCCGTTTATAAATAATATCTACAGCCTCTCTCTTCAACGTCCAGCAGTAGTCTGCTAACATAGCAGGACTCCATTTGCCCTGGTATCGCTGTTCCATGCGTGAAATATCCTGTATCCATGAACAATCTTCAATGTGATCCTTTTGTTCTTTCCACAGCATCGGTGTTGCGAAAGGCAAACATGATCGGCGGCTGGATAGCCAATCTCGCAAGTATTTACCACAACTCGAGCATATTACATGCGGAACCCAGGGCTTGTCTTGATTTTTCACTGGTATTCCGAAATAAAGTTCGTAAGCACGACAGATTCTGGGACTGAAGTTTTCGCTCGTATTTTTTGTAATGAATTTACCACACACGTAACAAAAATTGTTAGGATTGCTTTCACAGGAACGAGGCATATCAAAAATATAAATTCACAAAGTTTTAGTTCAAACTTCACAATAAAAACTAAAAACAAAATTTGTTTGATATACTTAAGACGTTGCTGTATGTTACAGTGCTATTACCACGTCATACACTAATTGTATTTTCACGGTGTTTGATAGCGAATGCCAGTGCAATCTTAACGTTCTTTATGATGTATTAAATCTATTAACGTAAAGCCGTGCTATAATAACGAACAAGTCGAAACTTGCGAGAGTGCGGCGAACGCAATACAAGATTAAACTTGCATAGCTCGATAACTCGAGCTAAGACACTTGTAATATTATAATTGATGATTAGTATTTACCAAGTACTGCCTATTTTTGTATTTCATCATTCATGGGCAAAACCATTGTTAACCAGTGTAATCAGTAAGGACGGGGTACATACCTGTGCAGATAAGGTCAAAGCCATTATAGACACCCCGGCACCGTCAAGTATATCGGAGCTGAGGGCGTTTATAGGCATGGTTATGTATTACGCTAAGTTTATAAAGAACGTCAGTACCATTTTAGCCCCAATGTATAATTTATTGAAAGTATCAATGGAGTGAGGGATGCAAGGATGCGTTTAGAAAAATTAAAACGTTGCTAGCTAGTAGCGGTGTACTAACACATTACTCAGCCGAATTGCCTCTCATGCTGACTACCGACACGAGCAGCGTGGGGGTCGGCGCCGTGCTGTCGCACATTACGCCGACCGGTGAGCGGCCGATCGCTTATGCCTCGCGGTCACTTAGTGCAGCTGAGCGATCGTACTCGCAGATAGATCGGGAAGCTCTGGCGATAGTTTTCGGGGTCAGGAAATATCATCAGTATTTGTACGGACGGAAGTTTGTGCTGAAAACGGACCATAAACCTTTAACTTACATTTTCGGGAACAAGGTAGGAATACCAATTATGGCTGCATCTCGATTGCAGAGATGGGCAGTTTTGTTGTCCGCATACAATTATACCATAGAGTATTTCGGATCAAAAAAAAATTGTGCTGACGCATTGTCACGTCTACCTCACAAAACAAACACAAAGACAGATATAAAAGATAGCACGTACGTTCAATTCGTAGAAGATTTTTTACCCATCACGCAGAACGATGTTAAGGGGGCTACGCAAAAAGATATCGAGTTAAGTAGAATTATGTCGTACGTTCAGTCTGGTTGGCCAAACGAGTGCTCGGCAATGGCAGAACTACAACCATACTTCCATAAACGGCGCGAATTATATACGGAATTCAGTTGTCTAATGGGGGGTTATAGAATGGTAATACCCATAAACTTAAGAAGTCTTGTGTTAAAACAGCTACACAGTGGCCACATAGGTATCGTGAAGATGAAGGGACTAGCCCGAGGTTATGTCTGGTGGCCCAATATAGACGCGGATATAGAAGCAATGTGTAAGCAGTGTGAGACGTGCGCCGCTGAGGCCGACGCACCACCGCGTGCGCCCCCTCAGCCTTATACCGCGCAACCGTGGACTAGATTGCATGTCGATTTCCTGGGGCCATACCAGGGTATAAAATTTTTTGTGTTAGTGGATGCCAGTTCAAAGTGGATAGAAATATTCGAAATGAAACACACTAATGCCTTAAGCGTTATTAAAGTACTAAGAACTACCTTTGCTAGATTTGGATTGCCCGAAGAGATAGTCTCTGACCAAGGGCCGCCGTTTACAAGTGAAGAGTTTAGTTCATTCCTAAAAAAAAATGGCATACGACAGAACTTTTCAACAGCTTACCACCCGGCATCTAATGGGGCGGCAGAGAACGCGGTGAAACTTTGTAAACGGGCAATTAAAAAAGCGTATAGGGACAATGTTGACGTGGATACAGCATTGCAGACTTTCTTATTGGCGTACAGAAATTCAGTGCACAGTACGACAGGCGAAACACCTGTCTCTATGCTACAGAGGCGATCACTTCGTTCCAGACTCGACTTGTTAAGGGGCCAGCGGGCATTAGAAAATAGGGTGCGTGAGATACAGAGTCGCCAGACTGGGTTCGAGGAAACTAGATCACGAACTCTGTGTGAAGACGATACGGTCTGGGCGAGACAGTACGGTGCGTCAGACAAGTGGGTAAAGGGAACTGTGAGAGAGGTAGAAGGTACGCGTAGGTATGTGGTGGATAGTGATGACGGTAGAATGCTCAAAAGACACATTGATCAAATTAGGCGCCGTTCCCGGCTGTCAGACATTCCATATCAAGAAAATGAGGCTAAAGAACCAGGCAACCGGAGTAAGACTGCTGTTTCGTCACAAGCTGATGGATTGGTGGAGATATCGGAATCAAGGCATGAGGTTAAAGATAAACCAGATATTACCGAAGAGGGTGGTATGTTAGACAAAAGCAGTAGTGATTCCCAAGTTAATATCGTACCCATCTAGTTGTGTTGCTGAGCCAATGCCACCAGTGACGCACACTAAACGAATGCGCAAGCCAGTGGTCAGATTTGAAATAGATTAAAATGTTAAGTAATTGTGCAGTCTGATGTTGTTTTTTTTTGTAGTTATATTTTAAGAATAAGAAGGGAGGTGTAGCGTATGTACCAAATTGTGGGTACATTGATATTTATAATTTATGTTAAGAGTTGTAGGTATTCAATCTACCACAAGATTGTGCCAGTCATTATACGTCTAGAAAGAAGAATAGAATAGAAATGCATTTATTCGGGACAGACACAGCACAACGGTTATAAACAAAAAGTAAAAAAAAAAAGAACAAAGTACAAAGTACGCCGAGCGTGCCCGCACCGAAAGGGTGACCACCTCAGCATTTGCTAGGTGTTAGACACCCAGCGCTGGTTTTCAGTTGGCACCCCGCAGTGACGCACGGACTAGGGTAAACATATATAAATATAATACTTGTATGTAATTTATATTGATATTGTGTACCTACTGGAGTACAATTTTATTGAAACAAAATACATAAATAAATATTTGATAAATAACAACACAATACTATAAAATGAAATTTGTACCACATTGGACAAATCGATAAAACTATAAAATTACGTGGTACCCACAATACTCTAATAAAAAACATCAGCCGACACGCGGCGCAATGATAGACGCCATGACGCATAATCATCGACCACGCTGCACCTGCCGGGTCTACTGTCGTGACTACGTGTATTATTTATCCCGTGTATCAAGAGTGCTTTCCCAACCCGAGAATTGTTCAAAGTATAGGAAGGGTAAGGGTTTTGCTTATATTTGCTGACCAGAGCGATGAGGGTTTCAAATACTTAAAACTCAACATACTTAGATATATAGTACTTGAATGGCCCCAATGTATAGTTTTTCAATAACGAAATCTCAAATTCAATCAGGGTTAAACAGTAGGCGGAAAGATATCTTTTTTAAACCAACCAGCTATAAAGGTCTTGCTTCAGCCAGAATTGTATTTTAATCCAATCGGAGTGCTGACCTGGCAAATTGTTTAGTTAATAATAATGCTGTTCCAACTCTCAACTTAATTTATGATTGAAACGCGAAATTGATGAATTAATGTGATGTTTTTATCATGAGCAACTCGACTCAACATCGATTTCTCAAAAAATGACGTCAATAACAATATTGATTCACAAACAAAACTGGTCTTCATAAATAATATCGTAATATTTGAAAGTTTATTTTGAATGCAACCACATTTGAAGGATTTTGGGTCATACGTTGTTCTACAGCAAACCAGAATGCGAGATACGATGACGCAGTTCCAATCGTCCAATCACAGACGTGTACACTGGCCAGTTCCACGTGCGCGCGATATTTAGAAGACCAAATAGCGTTGCGATATTTTGCCGAATTAGTTATTGTTTTTCTATTACGATCAGAGATCGGAATAGGTAGGACTGTATGCCATTAGCCTAAGAGCCGTAGCTGCCAGACTTTCATTTTATAAAAGCTGATAATTTGTCAGTGCACAATCCCAACACTGGTAAATCATTCCTACCTGTGTTGGGGACATGCACTGACCACCCTAACTGAATAACTGAAACCAAGTGCATGTCTTAAACTTCATAGTAGGGCATCAGCCCTACTAAAGGTGTGTAATATATATCAACATGAATTCGTTTAATTATAAATAGCGTGAGTTCTAACACATTTAGGGGCACAAAAAGGGAACGGACTTCCTCACGCCCCAGCCGCTGAGACTCCAACCCCGTCTACTAGTCACCGTAGGCCCGGGCTTGCGGACGACGAGCAATGTGTAGCTCGCCGCTCGACGCTTGTGACCGTCCGGACCGAGCCCGAGTCGTCGACGGTGCGTAGTGTTCCATGCGCGCCTTAGAGATTTCAACAAAACCTTAGAGGCTCAACAGGTTCGTAGCCTACTGAGGTCATGGATCGCCTTCTAATAGGGAAACCCGAGGTCCTAGAACGCAAAGGACAACTGAAGGAACATAGGTGTGGTTTTAGTCAGTAAAAGTCTGAAACGCGCTCTCGCTCCTCTCTAGAGCGCGAGAAGAAATTAGATGATATCCCACCTTAAAAAAGGAGTATTTTGGAAATTAAACAGTGTTACTTGATAGAAATAATTTATTTAACACTCATTTCTTCTTCTTCTTCTTCTTGTTAGTCTTAAACTTAAGTTTTTGCTTGATCTTTTCCTTGCGTATTCTTTCCTTCACGATTTGTTGTTTATTCTTGAATTCTTTAGACTTGGCTTCGGTTGACTTCTTAGCGATGCGCTCGTTGTGTTTCACCCAATGGGGACGGAACTCTGATGCTGTGATAAATAAAAGGGAATAATATCAGTTATGAGCAGAGTGCGGAATTAGGTAGTTATTCATGTACTTGCATCGAAATGTTGGGTTCGATTCCCACCCACGACAAATGTTTGTGTGATGAGCACAATCATTTGTTCTGTTTCTGGGTGTAATTTATCTATAGTATGTATGTATTTAGAAATATATAAGTATGTTTATCAGTTGTCTAGTACTCATAGCACAAGCTCTGCTTGGTTTGGCACTAAATGGTGTGATAGTTGTGGAATATTATAATCGTTTATTCATTACTTAAACTTAGAAATTATATTTTTTTAAATTTCAATACAAATAAAAAATAAACATTTAAAAATACAAAAAATAGTGTCCCACCGTTATCGGGAACAGGGTCCAAGCTACCGGCGGTCAGGGTTTCACAAAAAGGAACCTCCTAACAATACGAGCCATGTCCAGGTGTACCACTTTCTGGATCAAGCCCTTGATCCAACCGCCTAACGCGAGCCTCCTTAGGTGTTGGTCGAGGCTTTTGGCTATTAAGCCATTGGCTGACACGACTATCGGTACAATGATCGCCGATTCTACATCCCACATGTCGACAACCTCGCGAGCCAAATCAATATTCTTGATTTGTTTGTCTTTCTCGGCTTTCACGAGGTTGTCGTCATGCGGAACGGATATGTCAACAATCATTGCACGCCTCTCTCTTCGGTCCACCACTACTATATCAGGCTTATTGGCTACAATAGTCCTGTCAGTTATGATGGACCGATCCCAGTACAGAATGATATCGCCATTATCGAGAACTGGGTCGGGCACATACCTGTAGTATGGTACCTCCGATTCCACAAGAGAGTACTTCAGAGCAAGTTGCTGATGGATAATCCTGGCTACAAGGTTGTGTCTATGCAAGTTGGAGTATTATTATTATTGAATATTATTATATTTGTCACGTACAGAGTTTCGCCGATTTAGCTTGAATTCAAACACGATGGGTAACACGCGATCTAATTCTTATTGACATGAGCATCATCATTCAGTTTATACATAATCGCGCGATTAACCTCTCACTCAACTTAATCGAAGGCCCGACTTAAAAGAATATTATAATTTAAATTTAAATTCAATATTCAAAATTATTATCCAATTTTGAGTTCAACAAAGTTCAATAACCATTGCCTTTTTATTAATAAACATCATCGGTCATTTAAAAATCGACTTAAAACACTGAACGTTAAAGTGGATACTTAAGTTGGTGGCGATAGATTGCAATTATCTCACAATCAAAACTCATTTATTCAAAGGTTAAGCCAGCACTTTTTGACCGTCAATGTTTTACGTAAAGGCACAAAATGGCACTCGTCATTATTTCCCAATAGACATAAATAAACGTTTTGCTTTTTTTCTTTAATATTTTAACTGGGAAGAAGAAGTGGCACCACTAGAGATAACTTTTTTTCTTTTTCTTTTTTTTGTACGGCTTCGTGCATATGCATTTAGCCAGTATCCAGTTTAGAAAGTAGGTATTTAGTTTTTACAATCACTTTGAGCAACTTTGAGTTCGATAAGAATGCTGATGCAACACATTCTAATGTTTTTGTAGTATTTGGCAGCAAATATGCCGAGTCAGCTTTCTCGGCAAGCTTTACTGAGGTTGTCAATACAACAATAAAATTCTCAGCTCCATTTTACCGAGATCGCGCCTGTTTCAATGATTCTATATATATTCCAGTTGCGTAGACACTTGAGATACAAAACTACACCAATTTTACATCACAATATCTACTATAAATCAATTTTCGAATAGTTAAAACAGCCACTGAACTTCACTAGAAAAAATCCCGCCAAAAGACCCAAGAACACATCTGCCTATCAAGTTGGAAGAATTTCTTTTGTCTCGAATTATAAAGTAGGTATAGCAACACACCAGACTTCTTCCTATTGCTATCATGCGCCTGTTCGTCATCCGAGCCTGCATCAGCCGCGTTCCGCTTCCTCCACTCGTCGTACCGTCCGCTGCGGTACGACGCAGGCACACGCCCGCCGCTCTCCGTCCGAATCATTTTACGGCCACCGTCCTGAGGAAAAATACATGTTATATTAATTACTCATGTCGTTTTCTTTCATTATCTGTTAAAGACGCAGCCTGATCAAGAGGCTGCAGAACGCGGGTCGTGGATTCGGCTACGCTCGGAGTTTTCTTGCGTGATCGCATCACAAATGAAGATATCCGCAGGAGAATCAGGGTCGCCGACATAGCCCGAAGAATCGCCAAATTTATGTGGTAGTCGGCAGGGCACATTGCTCTTAGAACCGATGTTCGATAGGGCCGAAAGGTTCTAGAGTGGCGTAGGCGCACCGGAAGATGCAGCGTTGGAAGGCCTCCCACAAGGTGGACGGATGACCTGGTGAGAGTCGCGGGAATGCGAGGAGGCCTGTGTCCAAGAGTGAACATCCTTCGGCTGAAATTATGATCGTGATGATTCTTCATGACTTTTTGACCGATTTCCCTAACAAAATAACTTCTTCACTTTACTTGGATATTAGAAAGACAATATGATAAGTACAAAGGCCATTGGTCGAGTAATGAGTACAATCAATTATCATCCTAATCAACTCGTCATAAGGTTTAAATTTTACTGAGACATACCCGTTCAACTCTAGCCGAGCTTGTTTCGCGCCCACAAAAAAACTAACACAAAGCCACACATACCGGATCAACATGCACCATCTTCTTCCGCTTGCGGTCCCAGCGCTGCATCGCCTTGCTTGCGCGCGCGCCGTCGCCGCTGTCCGCGTTCAACTCTAGCTGAGCTTGTTCCGCGCCTACCGCGAAGTTTACTGCCATGCTGGAAAGATCATGTAACTTAATTAATAGCAGTCGTGAACGCAAGAAGGGGTTTTTAAATCGAAAATACTGCTATTTTCAACAATACAAACCAGTAAAGCCTACTGACCACGGACGCTAACTTCATAGACGCATATTAGTTATTATACGCTTGGTGTACGCCTGCGTGAAGCTTACATACAGAACTATGGTCTACTGTCCACGGACGCGTAGCTTATAGATACGACACGACGGCACAACGCGGACGCTGCCGCTTCGTCGACAGAGATTCATCACACAGAACGTCATCAGTTAAGCAAAATCGTCGTACCGCCAATGAACTTGAAACAACACCTCTTTAGCATATTTAGGAAATGACAAGATATATTTCCTTATACTTTATTACACTATGAGGAAACGTTAGGCGTGACACGTTACTACCACATAACAGATATTGCATCTCGCGAACACGCATAAATCATTCCATTTTATTCATTATCACCAGAGGTCGGAATTAGGTAGAGTTATTCATGTACTTACGCTGTTTATTTTTTGTTCTTAATAGGTTCGCGCTTGACCTCTATCTCACCTGATGGAAAGCGACGATGCGGAACATACTTCGAAAGAATAAAGTGGATATGCCTCAAATCACGAGATTAATTTTAAAGAGCAGATTTTTTTTCCTGACACAATCAGAAAAATAGCAGAAAAAATTTTTTCCGGACGAGGAGGTGGAAGTGTATAAATTTCTTAACCTTACCTCGGTTGACGTAGAGAACTTTTTCAATGAAAAATAATAACCAAAATTGTATGTTAATTATCTTTGTTTTATTTCTCTTATCTATCTCTGAGGTTTTTATCCTATACTCTGACCCAACATTCGGGTTAGGGGTACCCGGAGATGTCACAAAACCAATAGCTGGCTGGCTTCCTGACTAGACTAATTAAATAGGACCAAGTATTTTTTGGTATGTATTGTTTTGCTTATTAACATATAGCGTCAGTGTAGTAAATCGCAGATATAGGTAACTTAGTCGCCAAACAAAAATAAAACTGGGCCGGCCATATCTGCCGCATGTCGGAAAAGAATTAAGCGAAGCCACTGACTGGATCCTGAATAACAGGAACCGGGGACATGGTAGGGTTAGAAGGAGATCGCGTGACAAGTTAGACTCCTACCCTAAAGATTGGCCAGATGTGGCTAAGGACTGAGAAAACAGAAGAAAGGAAGGAAGGATGTTTAACCTTAAGAGGTTCATATTAATCCACACTAATATTATAATGAGGTTGAGTTTGTAAGTTTGTTTGTAGGAAGTAATCCCTGTAACTCCTGAACGATTTCGATATTTCTTTAACCAATAGAAAGTTACATAATGCCTTAGTGACATAAGCTATATTTGATAGTGATAAATTACATTTTTTACTTTGACACCCAGCGATCACGGGACAGCAAGTCACTACATAGTACAAAACAAAGTCGCTTCCCGCTGTCTGTACCTATGTATGCTTCTTCTTCTTCTTCTTCTTCTTTTCGATTCGATGGTAAACTCGTCAAACTGTTTGGGCCCAATAGGTGGCTACATTAATAGCAGCATCGGTAGCACTCATCAAATCCTCCAGAGTGCAAGTGTATGGGCACTTGGGGCATTCTAGTATCTGGCTCATGTTTTGAACAGGAGCACCGCAGTCACATTGAATGAATATCCGACGGGTCTATAAAACCCCATTTTGCCAAGTTGTGTCAATTTTGATGCGGTTTTCTTTAATAGATATTCAAGGAAGGATTATATGTATGGTACATGTATAATATGGTAGAGAAACACTGGTAATTTTAGAAGTTAATAATGTGATGTCGTAATAAACACATTTTTTGCGCTTACATTGCAAACGCTGGTTGAACCCTACGAGATACATCAAAATAATTTACTACAGTATTGTACACCTTAAAAATGTCTACAAAAAAGTCCGCAATGGTATATGTCTATCTCTTAGGGTTGACCCGCAATAACCATTTTTTATCCTTTACTTTTTACGAGAAATTATGGCTCATTTACGCAGCAATTTTAAGCAATACAGCATTAATCCTTATCCAATTAGGCACCTAATACAAGTATTAATGATGGTGATGATTGTCTATTTCCACTTACCCCATTTCAGTATGCTGATCGCTAGCATAGTGTGAGATGTAGTTCTCATCGCGAACGATTTCTTTCTTCTTTTTCTTGGGCGGCTGGTTCGGAGGGCGGCTTGGTTTTGTGTTACTAGTGTCTTCTAGAACTACACCTTCAGCCTAGATAAATATATCAATGTACATGGGCAATGCCAATTAAGTTAAATTAAGTTTATCATAAATTTAAAAAAACCGACCAAGTGCGAGGCAGACTTGCGCTCGAATGGTACTGTACATTATCTAGATACAACTTTTTTTACACAATTTATTTTACGTAGTTATTACCGCGACAGTTAGACAGTTGAAATTTTCACTGACGATGCATTTCTGTTGCCGCTGTAACACCAAATACTAAAAAACGAATAAAATAAACTACTTAAGGGGGCTCCCATACACTTTTTTGCCGTTTTTTGCTACGGACGGTACGGAATCCTTGGTGCGCGAGTCTGACACGCACGCACTTGGCCGGTTTTTTAATAACCTTTATTATGTGAAAGTATCATAAACTACTATAATCGTCAAAAATGCTCATAAGGATGTTCTTACCGCTAGTTTCTTTATGTCCCGAACTTTCTGAACTGTCTTGCCATGTGCTTGCTTCTTCTTCTTCATTGCTAAATACATCGGCGAATCGTTCTTAGCGGAGAGTTCTAGGATTGTCTGAAACAATATAACAAATCGTGTAAAAATCAAATATTTATAATGTGATTTATATGACTTTAATCTTGATTCAATAATCGTTGTCTAATTATAAAATTAATTAATAAATTTGCACACCTTATTACGTCATAGAGCGCACCTATTATATAAACGTATTGATTGATTGATAATTTAGTTCAAAAAAGGTGCCAGGCTGCCGACTCTTAAACTTTTGGTTTTATTTTGGTTTTAATGTAACTTAATCAAGTCTCTTTCGTTAAAATCTGCTCTTGATATACTTGTAGTCTCACTTCTCGTACGTAACGGGTACATTGGCATGGGGAAAGGACCATTTTCTTCAGTACCTTACATTCATTTGTTTGATAAATGATATTTATTTTACAAATAGGTTTACTACTATGTACTACTACTTCATTTGAGTACTACTTACTACTTCTTTACAGTACTACTACTTCATTACAGTACTAATACTTCATTACAGAACTACTACTTCATAACAGTACTATTACTTCATTACAGTACTACTACTTCATTACAGAACTACTACTTCATTACAGTACTACCACTACTACTACTACTACATGATAGTACTACAAATTCATTACAGTACTACTACTTCTTTATAGTACTACAATTTCTTTACAGTAAGACACTACTCGTAGTTCATTAGTATTTGCTGCTAAAATACTCACTCCTTTAGGCGTATAGTTCTTGATCTGTTCTATCATATTGATGGCCGCACTATCGTTCTCGTCCACTAAAAATGGGTGTGTGAGCACGGGGAAGGGAGTAGATTTAGCGCGCTTGTTTGCCTCGGCGGACGCAGGTTCGCGCCATTTTATGTATTGTTGCCAGCCGCGGCCACAGACCCGAGCTGCGTCTTCCTGTTGAAAGATTTAAATAATATCAGTAACTGTGACAAATGGCTATCTATTTATTCGGCTATTTTACCTAAAATAAAACCTAAACTAAACCTACACTAAAACTAAACTGTATCAGGTGTCAGAAATTATGAGTCGATTATGTCGGCTTACTTCAAAGAAACTGCATATATTACCATGCCCATGTAGACAATGTCCTGGAATGATACATTTACTTTTTATCCCGGGAGTATGTTCCCTACGGATATTTTTTTACTATTTTTCACGCAGAGAAAGCCACTGGCAGAAGGTAGTAATATTATAATTCTCTCGTGGCGTGCTTTAAACATTTTCGTACTTTTGATCTTACCGCTCGCCGCCCCGCTCTTAGCTACCGCTCACAGCGGCAAAGTCGTGAACGAACCTTAAAAAGTATCTTACCAGTTTGCAAGTTACTAAGGGCAATAGCAGAAATGCTGCTGAAAAGTGATATTGAAGGAAATTTCCTTCAATATCACAATATGTAAGAGAGAGGTACTCACAATCTCCGAATAATTCTTCTCCCAAGCTCTGACATCTTGGTGCCTCAACTCCAATTGCGAGGTTGGTATTGCTCCCCACACGCCACTGGGACATGCGAGACCCCTCTCCTTCACTTGTGCTGGCGATATCATCTCGGCTCCGAGGAACAGTTGAAGGTCTAGTAGATGTGCGACGTCTTCGGGAGCTATGAGGGAGAATGCACGACCGGCCCGACCGGCACGGGCACTCCGACCTACAAGATAATTCTTTGGTTAAATCCATATTATGTTGTTAGATGTAGTGTGATAATTGTTCAGGTGGATGTTGCACTCGTAGAATAATTGATGTGGTAAACTCAACCGTAATAACCTAAGTTCTGATTTTCCGATGGCTTTTGAAATTGTAGAATAAACTGAACTTTATGACAGAATTAAAGTTACTTTTTCAAAAATGGTTGTAAAGTAAATTGGAAATGCATTATAAGAATGAACTTTCTCTATAATGCCTTTTTTATAATTTTCGTTAGACATTACCATACTAATAAGTAACTCATTTTGAGTCCTAAACTCAGTCAATCCCGATTAATTAAAATATTCAGTATTTTTTTATTTTTATTTAAATAAATGTGATTCCCGAATGGAGTCTCGAAGATGAAAAATCTTCGAGACTCTTTCGGGAATTGAAAACTATTTACATGGGTAAGTTTGTACGAAACCCTGAGTGCGCGAGTCCGACTCGCACTTGCCCAGTTTTTATTAAATATCAAGAGAAAGTTGGGCAAATTACATGAAAAACCATAAAATAAAAAACAATTTATCTTCAACATTACATTCAAACTATTCTAAGGTTAGCTGTATATAATAAAGAAAAAATTGCTTTCAACTGCCTTTGACAGAACAATGAATATCGGGTCAGCACTCAGCTAGTTTATAAATAAACTTTAACTCACCAACTCTATGCACAAAAAGCTTCGGTTTGGCAGGAAAGTTGTAGTTAATGACTGTATCCAAAGCCGGCAGATCCAACCCTCTAGCGGCGACGTCAGTAACTATGAGGACCGAACACTTCTTGTTGGTAAAGCGACCGAGCGCAATCTTACGAGCGGATGCGTCTAGACCCGAGTATGCGTAAGTTGATGATATGCCCGCTTGTTTTAAGACCTGTGAAAGAAAAAAATAGGTAAATGACTGATAGTATAATAGCATAACCAGCCTTTTGATGTTCCTACTGCTGGGATGCAGGCCTCCTCTCTAGGAGAGAGAATGACACTGAAACTGATACTGCAAAGTAAATATTGAATAGTGTTTTAGAATACATGACATGATTGAAAAGACTGTCCATGGAGTTTCTTGCACATTCTTCTTCATAGAGATCTACGCTTTGGAAAGTGCAATTAGAATATTTTTTTCTGACTGAGTGACTTCTTGATAATTCAAAAGTGCCTGTAAATGGTTTATTTGAAACAAGCGGTCCCGGCAGACGTTGTTCTACCCAAAAGCGGGATTTATTAAAAAAAAAAAATTACCCTACTCTACCCTACTCTACCCTAAAGAAAAAAAAAAAAAGTACCCTATGTCCGTCTCCTGGTTCTAAGCTACCTCCCCACCAATTTTCAGCCAAATCGGTTCAGCCGTTCTTGAGTTATAAGTGGTGTAACTAACACGACTTTCTTTTATATATATAGACTAGCGGTCCCGGCAGACGTTGTTCTGCCCAAAAGCGGGATTTAGTAAAAAAAAAAAATTACCCTACTCTACCCTACTCTACCCTACTCTACCCTACTCTACCCTACTCTACCCTACTCTACCCTACTCTACCCTACTCTACCCTACTCTACCCTACTCTACCCTACACTACCCTACTCTACCCTACTCTACCCTACTCTACCCTACTCTACCCTACTCTACCCTACTCTACCCTACTCTACCCTACTCTACCCTAAAAAAAAAAAAAAAAAAGTACCCTATGTCCGTCTCCTGGTTCTAAGCTACCTCCCCACCAATTTTCAGCCAAATCGGTTCAGCCGTTCTTGAGTTATAAGTGGTGTAACTAACACGACTTTCTTTTATATATATAGATATATGTTTGGAGGTAGGTGGCACAGAGAGTAAAGTCCCGCAAACCTCTGTTGAAAAGGGAGGATCCTCCGGTCAGACGGATGTTATGTCTGGTGGGCAGCTGCCCAATAGATGATTTCGGGCTGTTCTATATGTTCTAATCGCGCGGAGTACTTTGATTGCGCTATGTAGGATTAGTTCTTATGTGACGCCATAGATGTCGCTACATATGCTTTGACTTTGACCGAGTCCGCGTATTTTGCGTAAGGCGTTAGGTAAACAAAAACGCTGCTGATTTACACTCTATTTGTATTTTACACATAATATATTTTGCGATCCTCATTGTCAATTGGTAATAATGTTTGTTTGATTGTTTTCCGATTGAATCATACCATTTATTTCCAAATTTACTATTTAAAAATTTTATTTCACAAGGGTCAAAAAATTTTGGCAGTACTATTAACAATACCAATGTTTTAAGTTAATCATTTATTTGGAATAAAAACGGAAAGAAAAATGACAAAAAGTCACAGTAAAAGTTAGAACAGAGGTGCATTAACCAAGGTCGTAAGTAAACCCTTGTTCAATAGTATGTTCAGAATATTTAAAAACGGACAACTTGACTACTATTTTAGTCTACACAGCACTTTTTAAATATTATACAATATTTTAGAAATGCAAAACTTTAAAAATCGAACGGAACCAACTTACCAAGTTCAAATACTCCACATGATGCTTAGTAGCCGCAAAAACAACTGCTTGAGGAGTTTTTGAAGACAACACTCTATCTAACAATATCAAAAGAGCAGCGGTCTTTAATTCTGCTCTCACTGCTATCCAACCCAGCCACAAAGTTGAAGGTAACTTCCAGTCAACATCCAACCTTACTAATGTAGGATCTGTTAGGCCTGCTCTAGCGAATTCTACAAGCATTTTAGGTAATGTCGCAGAAAATAGCAGTGTTTGACGAGTTGATGGTAAACGGGCAACAATTTCCCGAAGTTGTTCACCGAAACCCAGCTCGAAGAGTCGATCAGCTTCGTCAAAGACTATTAGCTCTGTAAAGATATAGGAAGATGTTTAGTGCTCAGCAGAAATCAAGATCATCTAGTTTTCATAGGCACAGCTTTTTTAATACCTACTTAATCATCAAGATCAGCAAGTAGGTGCTTTAAAACTGTTTTAATGCTGAAGAACCATTGAACAAAAATTGCACCACAAAAGTGTTCTCTTAAGAGTGGTGGCCAAGTGGTAACGGTCCCGACTTACGAGTTGTAGGTCGGGGGTTCAAACCTAGCCAGGCATTACTTTGTGTAATTTATTTCATCACAGTGGTGCTCTCAAAATATTGAAGAAAAATATCGTGAGGAAACCAGCATGTACTAAAACCAAAAATTCGAAGACACGTGACATCCACCAACCCGCCCTGAACCTGCGTGGTGGATTACGGCCCATTCCATCTACTAGAGAGGAGGCCTGAGTGATTTACACTCTATTTGTATTTTACATATAATGTTACCCAGCAGTGGGAACATTATAAGTCTGTGTAGTGTATACTATGTTAGTGTCCTCAAGTGGCACCCAATTAGGGCAGCAGGAATGTTTGAAAAAGTTTACCATGGTCCTAAAATACAAAAGACAACTGAGAGACGCAAGTGGTTTTAGTCGGTCTAAAGTCTAGAAAATTTATGAAAAAGTATAAATTGAAAACATGATATAATCAAATTTAATAAAAGTCTTACTTATATTATCCAGCTTCAAGCTCATTTCAATACAGATGTGCAGAAATCGTCCAGGAGTGGCCACCACAATGTCTGGAGCCGTTCCTGACATCACACTGAACTGCTGTTCTATTGATTCTCCACCTAGGATAGCTGCTGAGGACAGGCCTGTAAACTTGCCCAGTTCTCGGACAAATCTTAGTGTCTGAAACAATTTAGAGTACATAAAGCTTAGTGTGGCATGTCCTAGAACCAAAAATTCATTGGCATTCACCAACCCGCACTGGGCCCGTGTGGTGGCTGGCCCATTCCCTCTCCTAGAGAGAAGGCCTGAATCCCAGCAGTGGGAACATTAAAAGGCTGATTATGCTATGCTATGCTAAAACTTAGTGAATAGTATTATGAATTGCTGTAATTAATGGGATAGCACTTGATTTGTGACCTGAAAATGGAAAACTTGATAAAAGTATTAGGCACAACAAATCTGTTTATGTTCCTATGAGTTCCTGGACCCCATTTTTCCTACTCCAGTATTTATACATTTTTGTTGGTTAATTAACATAGATTAACTTGTGTATTTAAATCATAATTATGATAATTATACATAGATTGTCTCTGTGACTGTGTTGCAATAAAGCTGATAGCAATATTGACATAACATTCTGTATTTCTTATATTAACACCTAATAATATTTTATTTTTAAAATATGCATAGAAATATGCTCTTGCAAAATAGACTATTACAATTTTATAACAGAACACAAATAAAAATATGATTTACCTGCAGAGCCAACTCCCTAGTAGGTGACAGGATTAAAGCCCTAAAGTTCTTGCCAGGCATAGGTTTACTGTTTGGGGCCAGCAGTTTCTCCAGAATAGGAAGAACAAAACACGCTGTCTTCCCAGACCCTGTGCGAGCCATAGCCACCACATCCTTGCCTGTTAATGCTAGAGGGATTGTCTGAAATCAGTCAAAAATAAATTGTCAAACCAGTGTTTTAAACCATTTTTTTTTATAAATCATGATGCTTAGTAGCCGCCGCAAAAACAACAGCTTGACGTTGCACAAGCATCTTTGTTACATAAGTTTAAGTATTAAAGTACTATAAATTTAACATTTCATGTGAGTTTTTGAGCTTAGTATATAGTGCAGTAAGTTTTGAGGTTAGGTTACAAATAAGTGTTTGTTTCACTTACCTTACGCTGTATAGGTGTAGGTTGCTTATATCCTCGTTTCGTTATACCTTTAAGTATAGGAAAACTCAGTCCCATGGACTGGAATCCACCAGAATTCTTCTTTTTCTTCTTAGTATTATGAGAATCATCTTGTGTATCTTCTTCGTCAGGAGCATCAAAACCTGGAAGATGGTCTTCCAGATCTTTAATTTTCGTCATTTTCACTGCTTAAAATTAAAGAGTTTTCTGTCTCATATTAAATATTTAAGTTCAAACGCACGTGAATATTTGAGAAAAGCGTGTTATTATTTTGATTTGACACTGACACATTGACATTTTAATTAACCTGCTACATTGACGTTCAATGTTTGGGCTTGCCATTCCAAAAAAAACAAAAAAACAGCCGCATTAAAAAAATATTTTAGTTTTAAATGTAAAGTCTTGTAGGTGGTTCGGTTTTAATTTTTTTTTTTTAATTAATTTTTCAGCTTCAGATGTTTTTTAAAGTTTTTTAAGTGTCGGTCAAAAATAATAGCTCACCATTTATTATCATACCCCAAGGCTAATGAATCGAAACCTGCGCGCACAAGAGAGCTGAGCTGAGCTGAGCTTACACACTTCAATGCCAAAGCCCTCCAATTAAAATAAATGCGAGTTAGAGTGATCAAGTCCCATTTATGCTAATGAACAAAATGTTAAGGGTATGTACCTGGATATGAGGCTGATATAGAGAAAGCTTAGATTCACCAAACGCCTGACAATGAGACAACAGGTTCGAAAAATGTACTGAATGTTAAATGGAACGTCACAGCTATCATTGGCAAACAAACTGCTAGGTACTCTTTAAGGGCATAAGTACTCTAATATTTGCATGCGTAGGTAATCAGAGACCTAACTCAAAAAGAAGGTATTTGAATAATGAAACATTTTCAGAAAATTTGGTTCAATTTTCAAATACCCTTTTTCTTTTTGAATTAAGTACGTATGTACATCTGCGTGCGATTATAGGATTGCAAATAAGAGACATGTTGCAATCCTACAAAGATTTCAGTCTAAAATCCAACGAAAAAACTTAATAGTAATTGCCCCTACATATTTATGAAATAACCATTAGCAAGCTTACAGTCGCTCTTTTTCCCTTGAAATAGTTATCGTGTACGAAAGAACGTGCTTGCGAAGATGCAAGACAAAAACACCGGCTTTCAGTGCTTTTCACTTTGTCACTCTCTCCTGTCACGATTGCGGTACGCTCCTGAGAAAGCGCGATAGAATTACTTCGTAAAAGGGGCTAATCATTGACATATTATATATTACTGGGCTAATAAATTAAGAGACAACAGTGTAAAAAAATTAAAAGTAGGATGTAGACTATTTAAAAGTAGGATTAAAAAATATATTTATCTAGAATAGAAGCACAATTTAAATTAATTCATCAATAAATTATAAATTAAGGATCACACACCATCTCAACGAACTTGCAAAAAGTCTAAGAGCTAGCGCGCACTTGTGACTTTTGTCAGGGTGACAAGTGACAATATTTTTTAATATACTTACTCGAAAACCCGCTATTATCCCACCGCTTTTAGGCACGCAATAGACTGCTTTCCGCACTAGTGCAGAAATAGCGCGTACTCTCCCCCACCACAATGTTATTACGTATCAGACTGGGCGCGCGTCGACCCCCGCAAGTCGCCGGTCAACCCCCGTTTATTCATTTCTTCGTAAGTGTATTGAAAAAAGTCGTTTGAGACACGTGCAAATTTGTCACTGTAGCCCTCGGCTCCATAACACATTCGCCTACGGCTTTTGTGAATTCCGCCTCGGTCGCAATGACAAACTTTCTGCACTTGTATCAAAATGTACTAGGTATTGTAATTTTTTACCCAACTGTCACGTGTTCAAGTGCGGCAAAATAACTTTTATTTTGGAAATCGGTGTTAAAAAACGAAGAAACAAAACCAAGAAACAACGGTTTCCGAAATCAAAGTTATTTATGTACATTTTTTTATTATAATTTTTTTGTTTTCCCTGTTGTCTACCCACCCTTCAATTATAATATTCATGTAGTAAGATATGGCGGACCAATTACTCAGAAGAGATTGGTGGTAGAACCTACGCTGAGTGCAAGAACAAGTAGGTACAAAAAAAAAACACACATTTTACGCATTTGTTACCGTTACATTCTAACTTTTTATAACCGACTTCAAAAGAAGAATGAGGTTTTCAACTCGACGGTATTTTTTTCATGTATCTTAGCCATGTTTGGGCTTATTGGAATTGTGATGAGATGCACTCTGGCTTTAAGATGTCATCGAGCTGATCTGATGATGGGGCCAGAAGGTAAAAAGTAGACATGGGAACTCCGTAGTAAAACAATGTTGAACCTATATAGAAATTAGACTTTAATTTCGGAAGTCGGTGTTTCTTTGTTATTTAGCACATAAAGTTGGTTGTACAATTGTACCAGTAGCGTAACTATAGGGTGGCAGGGCTGGCAAAATGCCACGGGCCCCTGGTTCGGTGGGGTCTCCTATCCGTGAGACCGCAAGCTCAAAAGAAATAACCTAACATGTTAACACAAATAAGTAAAAAATATAAAATTTATAATATAAGTATTTAAAATCAATTAAAGTTAGACACAAGTACCTAAAGACAACAATTCAAATAAATTATTGAGATTTATTGAAAAGGATCAATTTCCCGTAGCATTTTGCTAGCTTTAGTTACGCCACTGGGAAGCCACCTTTAGAGACGAAATAAAAAATGTTATAGTACTCATTTAATAATACCTAATAGAATCATTTTATCTCTGTATCAAGTTATATTACAACTTACCAAGTGACAATTTTTCTGGGGCCCCATCCAATGATTTTGCCACGGGCCTCAGACGGTATAGTTATGACTTATACCCACTTACATTTTTTTATAAAGTAAGTAGGTGAGTGCTGAGTAGGTACCTAGGCATGTCCTATACCTATGTCAGGTACTATTACTTATTCGTTGCTGTAAATATTGTCAATAGCAATTTTCCGTTTCGGGGAATCTTAGAATTATATTTGCAATAGGTTTCATGCTAATCAGCATAACTCATTATTATAATTACTAACATAATTATAACCACAGAGTACCTATTATAACACCCACGCCCGTTGACTACTTACTTAGGTACGTTATTGCTTTAATACCTGAGTTTAATACTAACGCTATCTCTTTCACACCTGCGAAACATCGCTTCAATTCATTCGCAAGAGCGTTTGTCTTTCCAGTTTCAAGAATAGTCTGGATATTTCCCCGATGTTGCCAATGTGCAAAGTTTAATCAACCAAATAACCATGTTCTGAAGCTTCACTAGTAAAAAATATATAAAGAATACTTGAAAAAATCTTTAGGTTGACAACTTTTGTCAAAAAATAAAAGGACCGTTCTGACATTTTTATTTTGAGTACCTAGCTGCTTGTTTGATGTAGTGTAAAGACTACTAAAATAGCTACTACTAAACCGGACCGCTAATTATTATTATATTATTTCTTTAATTTTCGTTCCAAATAAATGACGTTTTATTTTTTAACGAGTTATATGCGTTTCTGATTACAAATATGTACAAAGATTTTTCTAAACGTATAAAATACAGATTTTTACATAAAACCTACTAACCTTACAAGTAGGCAGGCACTCATTTCACGGTCAGGTACTTTAACCCTTACATATAAGTTACAAGAAAATAATCCCAGGAGACTATCCATAACTTTTTAAGCTATTCTGAACATGCTATTGTTGCCTTTGCCTATGTCGAAGCTTATCCAGAGATATCGTTTAGATTATATCGCTCATGATGTGGCTGTGTGTTTCTGTACTCAATTTTAAGTTAGTTTTTAAAGATTCTTTTGATTACAGTATGAATTAAGATCGTTTGGCAATACAGGATATTTTGTGTTGATTTATAGTTTTTTCCGTACAAAATGTATGGGATTTTATTTTTTGAATATTTTTGTCTTTTTTATTATTCATAACTTAAATGGTCCAATAGAATCTTTTGATCCTTGATGAAATATAATAATAGGTATTTTTTTTTATTTAACAGCATTTTTTTACTTACTTATTCTTTTTCCAAAATTTGTAAATGCAGATTAAAATATCATAAAAAGTTATGGATGGACTCCTAGGAATGTTTTCCTGTAACAACAACGATTAAGGTACTTGCCTTGTATAAAAACTTATTTATTTATTAAGTACATGGAGGACTTACAGCTAATAAAACCAGTCAAAAAAAAGAAAACTAAAATCACTAGAAAGCTAATTCAACAAGTCCTCACGTATAGACAATACAATAAAAATTAAAAATGGTATATAATGTTATATCAATTAATTATTATTAAATACAATAAAGTTGGTCGTTTGAGATTTAATAATTGACTAGGAAAACCAAACCTGATAAATCAATTTTGCTAAGGAAATAATCTGTACTTAATATCCAACTTTTTTTTCAATCTCCCATTTTGTAGGGTAAATTTCTACAGTGACAACCCTTTTGAGATAGCAAATGTCTCGTTATCTCTTTCTCACAAACGCTCTGATTGGTTGCAACGCTGACCCTCTGGACTGTTCTTTCGATTCTGTTCTCTGGTTGGCCGCATCCAGTGACATCGAGCAAGAGGTAGAAATCTCTCGAATCTCATTTGTTCACTGTATATAAGCGACGTTCGCTCGGCGCGGGCATAGAAATATTTGAAACGCGATACGAAGCAGACGAAGTGTTCGGTGCAAACCGAAGAGAAGTTTACTTACTACCCGCAAGTTATATTCAACGCGACGTTAACGTACTACTTTCAAACAAGTTTATTATTGTGAAAAGTACTGCAAGAAGAAGACAAAATGCCAGCTATAGGAATAGATCTCGGTACTACATACTCGTGCGTAGGCGTGTGGCAGCACGGAAATGTGGAAATCATCGCCAACGACCAGGGCAACCGCACTACACCATCCTATGTGGCCTTCACGGACACGGAACGCCTTATCGGAGATGCAGCCAAGAACCAGGTCGCCCTCAACCCCAGCAACACTGTGTTCGACGCCAAACGACTCATCGGTAGAAAATTCGACGACCACAAGATTCAGCAAGACATGAAACACTGGCCCTTCAAAGTAGTCAACGACTACGGCAAGCCAAAGATTCAAGTTGAGTTCAAGGGTGAAGTGAAACGTTTCGCGCCTGAGGAGATCAGCAGCATGGTGCTAACGAAGATGAAGGAGACGGCGGAAGCATACCTCGGAAGCTCCGTGCGCGACGCGGTAATTACAGTGCCAGCCTATTTCAACGACTCTCAGCGCCAGGCAACCAAGGACGCTGGGGCTATCGCCGGGCTCAACGTGCTCAGGATCATCAACGAGCCCACAGCCGCGGCGCTCGCTTACGGCCTCGACAAAAATCTCAAGGGCGAGAGAAACGTACTCATCTTCGACCTCGGCGGTGGAACGTTCGATGTGTCGATTCTAACCATCGATGAAGGCTCGTTGTTCGAAGTGAGGGCGACGGCAGGCGATACACATCTCGGCGGCGAGGACTTTGACAACAGATTGGTGAACCATCTCGCAGACGAATTTAAGCGCAAATACAAGAAAGATATGCGCATGAATCCTCGCGCACTGCGCCGCCTCCGCACAGCCGCTGAGCGCGCTAAGCGCACGCTGTCATCCAGCACTGAAGCCACGATTGAGATCGACGCGCTCTACGAGGGAATAGACTTCTACACTCGCGTTTCACGCGCGCGCTTCGAAGAACTATGCGCAGACCTGTTCAGAGGCACCCTCGAGCCCGTGGAGAAGGCGCTCAAAGATGCCAAGATGGACAAGAGCCTAATCCACGACGTCGTCCTCGTCGGAGGCTCGACAAGAATACCTAAAGTGCAGAGTCTGTTGCAGAACTTCTTCTGTGGCAAGAAGCTCAACCTGTCCATCAACCCTGACGAAGCTGTGGCATACGGCGCGGCCGTCCAGGCAGCAATACTGAGCGGCGAACAAGATTCGAAAATCCAGGACGTGTTACTAGTAGACGTGGCCCCTTTGTCCCTCGGCATCGAGACTGCTGGTGGTGTGATGACGAAGATCATCGAGCGCAACTGTAAGATCCCATGCAAGCAGTCACAAACATTCACCACGTATTCGGACAACCAACCGGCGGTCACTATCCAAGTGTACGAAGGCGAGCGAGCAATGACAAAAGACAACAACTTGTTGGGCACGTTCGATTTGACCGGCATCCCGCCCGCGCCGCGCGGCGTCCCTAAGATCGACGTCACCTTTGACCTGGACGCAAATGGCATTCTCAATGTGTCGGCCAAAGACAACAGCACTGGCCGCAGCAAGAACATCGTCATCAAGAATGACAAGGGACGTCTATCCCAGGCTGAGATCGAGCGCATGCTCGCTGAGGCGGAGAGATACAAAGACGAGGATGAGAAGCAGAGACAGCGCGTGTCGTCGAGGAACCAGCTTGAAGCGTACGTGTTCAGCGTGAAACAGGCGCTAGAAGACGCCGCAGACAAGCTTTCGGAGCAGGATAAGAGCACAGCGAGGAACGCGTGCGATGACGCGCTTAGTTGGCTCGACAACAACACCTTGGCAGAGCAGGAGGAGTACGAGCAGAAGCTGAAGGATGTACAGCGCGTGTGCTCGCCTATAATGAGCAAAATGCATGGCACGGGTACTGGCGGCTCCGGGGGCAAGCCTGGAGGGATGCCCGGAGGTATGCCTGGAGGGATGCCCGGAGGTATGCCAGGCGGAATGCCCGGAGGGATGCCCGGAGGTGTGCCAGGGGGAATGCCTGGCGGCTTCGGAGGAATGCCTAGAGGCATGAACGGCGGCTTTGGAGGAATGCCTGGAGGCATGAACGGCGGCTTCGGAGGTATGCCTGGAGGCATGCCGGGAGGAAGTATGCCTGGTGGCTACGGAGGGTACCAACAAAACAGAGGTCCAACTGTAGAAGAGGTTGATTAATTGAAAATACAATACCTACTTTGACCCACCGACCTGAACAAATACCTACTCTAGATATTATTTTTGAAGACTGATTAATTAATATTAGCAACATTAGCTTAATTCAACAGAGGAATTGTATGTCTAAGTCATTTGTATAGTTTGTAAATGTGAATAGTCAATAAAATAAAAAGATTTTTTTATTTATTCGTTTCATTTCATAAAAATCCTAATTTATGATGATTATAGGTATCCTTGACATAACTGTACATGACATCTACACGATTACATACATACCATAGCAATTACCATACCACTTCTACACACAAAACGAATACTTAACAAAAATAAATCATATTTTTTAAGATAAATAAGACTAAATAGTAATCTATTTGGACGATTTATTGAATAATTAGTACCTGCCAATTCTTATTGGTGTTCGAGAACATCTTCAAGGCTAGAGTTAATAGGCTCACTAGTACGATTATAGGTTAACTACGTTAATAGGTTAACTAGTACGATTCACCATCAACGACTGCATCTCTGACCATAAAAAGTACTCTGTGCTCTGCCCTCAGGTGGGATCGCAGTCAAGAACAAGTTTATATAATTAAAAAAAAATGTTTCGTGGGTGCAACGACGGTAGCGGGTGTTAATTTTGAGTCCCGAGCAAGCGAAGGATTCTTTGATTGAATCACGAGCGTTAGCGAGTGATGCTAAAGTAGAATCGAGCGAGGGGAGGGATTCAAAGGCACGAGATGCAAATGAATGAACGAAATGCGTTTTGCTCTCGTGTTACACACATAATTTTTCACTTCAGCAGCGAGAACACATATTACTTGGGAAATAAAATAATTAACAGTAATAGATTTAATAATGATTTCAATTAAAATAAATACTATCTCTGTCGCTAGTTTTGCTCATACTTTACAATTATTTTAACATTCTTAATCTTATTTGCCACTATTTTATTCCCGCTGTTTTTTTTAAAGCACGTTCTAAAACAGTCAATGTTGAAACCAGAAATAATTATTTAAAGGTTAAATTCCATAGTTTTATCTGCTGCTATAAGTACTCAGGTACTCTTATTTTTGTTCAAATACAATAATAAATTTAAAGTTCAATAATTTATTTATAAAAAAAAAACAATTTTATAATTTACAAATATTTTCTATTTATTACGCATTTCCGAACGTGTTTTTCTTTGTGGTCGAATTTCAAAATCGGAATGAACTTCGAAATGGCATGTTTTTCACTCGCTTTTTTATAAGGGCGAGAAAGAGACAGAGTACCTAGAGTGTAGTTCGAATGTTTCCAATTGTATGGCTAAAAAAATTAATAATTAAAAAGTTACTTTGTCTCACGCAGTGAGCAAAATCGAGTTTTGCTCACTGTTTTCAAACAGCAAAACCTACTTGTTTGAGCTGCTGTGGTGAAAAATAATTAGTGCCGTAATGCATTTCGTAATAAAATCACAAAGATTATTTATTTGCAGAGTGAAATCGACGATGATTACTTTCGAGCGTTCTGCTGGGGTTTCGACTTTCGATATTGGATGTCGATTCAGTTTGAGCAGCTTATCGTTTGCCTCAAACCTAAACAGAAAATTAGTAGATGTCGTGCAAGATAAAATTAGTAGGTACCTACCTACCTACTCAGAATTCAAAATGAGTGCTCCAGCTCTAGATATTGGTGGGGCAAAGACCTAGGTATACTCTAAGTGGTGGGGTGGGATGGTCTCGCTTGTTATGTCCAAGATCCCAGAGCGACCAGAGATAATTTATTTTCACATAGATGATTAGTATCATAAGTGTCAGACACTTTCCATGGACCAAAAATTTTGTCAGACGCTATAAAGCAAAAGAGCACCGTCGCGGCTCGCCGCGCGGGCACTTCTATCTGTTTTCGTAGCGTTGGCCATAATGTATTATTACGACGTAGTAAAAAAACTTTTTACAAAAAAAACAATGACCGACTTCACTAAAAAAACACAAAGGATAAAAATAACTTTAATTTCGAAAGTGGGTGTTTCTCGGTATCGTTTGTTTCTTATTTAACACCGACTTCCGAAATTAAAGTTATTTTGATCCTTTTATTGTTTTTTTTCCCTAATGAAACCGGTTATTTTTTTTTTTGTAAAAAGTTTTTTATATTACACACTTTTTAGTTGCGATACACTTACATATAACCAGAGTGCCTATTTTTCATGACTATTCCAATTAACTCAAACACTGCTAGGTTACATTTTTTTTTTGTTATGAAGTTCCTGTGTCTACCTTCCACCTTCCGGCTCCATCATTAGATCAGTTCGATAGTATCTTATAGCCAAACTGTATTTCATGACAATTCTAATAAGCCCAAACACGGCTAGGATAAATTGATTAATTACAGAGTTGAGAGTTCCGGTGCCTATCTTCCAACTCAATCATCAGGTCACTTCGATGATACCATTTTCAACATAACTATTCAGTACCATTTATTTATTTGTATTGTCATAGTCGCTTAACTATCTTCATTGCGATATCTATGTGAGTATGAAGTTCCGTTGGCCATTTCTGGTCTTATTCATCAGTTGACAGTTCCACTTCATCAAATGTTATTTTTTGACTGTAAGGACTTAAGTTCTCGACGAAAATACAAAAATCATTATATGGTTGCCTATAATATTTGAAGACTTCTCTCGATTCCTAATGGATCATCAGAACAGATTTTGAAAAAATGGCACCAATCGGAAACCTCTAAGAGGAAAAAAAATTGCAAATCCGTCCTTAAACGACGGAGTTCTGACTGTTCCGAGATAACACACATAAAATATACAACCGAATTGATAACTCCCTCCTTTCTTTTTGAAGTCGGTAAAAAAAAGGGCGCGGGGTGCGGCTCCCCTTTTGTATGGGACCGCGCGAGCACAAGCGCA
Organism: Mythimna pallens; assembly: GCA_961205895.1. Taxonomy (NCBI): domain Eukaryota; kingdom Metazoa; phylum Arthropoda; class Insecta; order Lepidoptera; family Noctuidae; genus Mythimna; species Mythimna pallens. Next base: position 20,264,420 of record OY540828.1, on the reverse strand, counting down.
AGCGCGCGTTGGCCCTCACGATATTTTTTAGTGGTGATAAAATAAATTACGCACAGTATAGATACCGGCACGGATCTTGAGCGCTGACTTCTACAGTTCTACTTGCGTAGAAGCACGCAGAAGTGTATCAGGTCTCTTTAGTGGTATGAAGAGATGCGGGGGCGGGGAGTGAAATCCTTGTAGTGATTGGCTAGCCGATATTGTACGATGCGCAAAGCGATCTCCGCTCTTTCGCCGAGCGCTCAAGATTTGTGCCGCTATCTGTAACTTATATTTACTATACTCTTTGCTGAAACTCGACTGTCTTACGTTAGAACTAGGGATTGCAATCTGGATTCTTGAAATTCGAAAATAATTGAAAAATCCGGTTTTTCTTGACATTTTGAAATCCGGTTTTTTGGACTCTAAATTCGGTTTTTTCGGATTTTAGTCAAAAATGAGTTTAACGAATAATATCCACAAATTTCCACAAAGTAGTCCAGAAGATATTAGAATTGGTAGGATTAGGTGTATGTAAAGTATTTGCGCGAATTTGGCTCGCCGCAGAGATGCCACTATTCTAACGGCCGATATAGCTTTTCAGTTTTTGATAAAATCATTAGACAGCCAAGACACGATATCTGCAACGCAAATCCATTGAATTGGAGAATTAAAGAAAAACGGCTCTATAACGTTGTTGGAGCCTTACAATATTTACACAACCTTAATGATTTTTTTTAATTAGTTTATGTTGTTATCTTAACTATCTTCAGTTTATGTTAATGTTATATTAAAAATGATAACGTGAATTTATAACGGGAAAAATGACTGATCCCTAAAAATTTTGTGGATTATTTTAGTTGATTTTATTCTGTCGTGCTGTAAATTGAGCGAATTAATATATATTTTAAATTAATTATGCTATTTATTTCAGTTGTTTCAAATCAATTTAAAACACTCAAAAGTTTGAAAAATCCGGATAATCCAGTTTTATCGGACGAGAGTACAGAAATTCGGATTTCTAAAAAGTCCGGATTTTGCCATCCCTAGTTAGAACCCACGTCCGCTACCTACAACTCGTAATTCGGAGCCCTTACCGCTGGGTCATCACTGCTCCCGTTATTAGTATGCTCTAAGGGAAATAAAAGTCAGATAAAAAATCATGATTATGTATATTTAAAAAATTAAGATAAACGAGTACCTACTTACAATTATCTGTACATGATGATAAATAACGAATTAATTTCGAGGAGAAAGTTATCTTAGTTTCGGACATTTGCAATATTTCCTTAAACAGAATAATTTAATATTGACCGTAAGCGAAAACGTTTATATACAGATATAATTATAATTTTCAACTTGAAACAAATATGAGACTATAATGAATATAATATTAAAAGGTACGTCAATTATATACTATCTATCTGTCCAATGCGACGTTACAATAGTTCACCCACACACAAATATAATGGTAATAAATATGGATTTATTAAGGCTAGGTTTTAAGCTGAGAGGCAATTTATACAAACCTATGAGTAGCGTCGTAAAAGGCCAGTTTACATCGAAGGATCGTCTAAAACGCTTAGCGGAAGAGCTAAGTACATAAAAAGCGCAAAATAATCTTAAATTGTTCTAAAATAAGGCATATTATTGCTTGATTCATATACAGATCCCATATATTCACGAATGAGTAAGTAGGCGTTAGGCTTTGGATGACATACGCATTCTATGAGATCCCAATCACCGTATTGTGTTAGTACAAAGGAGGAAGACATTGTATACCATTGGCTTCTCACTCAAAAACCTTACTACTTCGTGCAAATGTGGAACATATTATTTCCACATTTATATGTTTTCAACAAACATAAAGTTAATATTTAGCGGTACACTGCTTTCTAGCGTTTAAGAATAAAAATAAAAGCAACGATATAAACTGGCCCAAATATACTGTATGTGTCAACTAAAACTTGACACTGTAAACTAGATTATCGTATTATACAAGAAATATAAAATATATGACATCATAAAATAAAATGCACGTTATATACATCCTTGCCTCGACAGATGTTCCTTCTTGCATATATTTAAATATAAAGACTGTATATCTGTGACTGACTTTCCTATCGCTGTAGTAGCCATTGATTAGCCGGATTAGGAAAGACCAACTACTGGTCAATCTGCTTCTCAATATCAAATGTTTTGTCCAAAATTCCTAGGCTAATCAGGGCTCTACTGCATGTCTTTACTTACGAGTATGTCATTTATGTTTATGGAGAAAAAATCGGAATATTTGAGTGGACACATTTAAAAAATATAAACATCTCGTCATTGCTTTAGTTAAAAATTTGGCAACATTCTCACTTTTTTCATAAACCCTTTAGGGCTTCAACACTTGCGGTTTGCGAGCGGCTGCGGGGCGGGCCGGGCACGCAGCCAATGCGTCGCGAACACGCCGCGGCTGCACAGCGAGGACGTCGCGGCTGCACAGCGAGGACGTCGCGGCTGCACAGCGAGGACGTCGCGGCTGCACAGCGAGGACGTCGCGGACAAGTGGCAAATTCGCAACGTTTTCAAGGCATGTCTGTAGCAAGTTAACGATGTACAATACACTCGGTAACAAAAAGGATTGCGACGAGGAGACACTGCTGTTGGCTTTGTTACTTTGAAGACGCCGCAGACCCGCACCCCGTTGTCGGATCTCTATGCGCGTCCGCAACAAATTCGCTGCGCATGCGCGGCTTGTTCGTTGTGCGCCTGTAATGCCTCGTTTACACGTGGGTCCCGTCTTGGCCAATCGATCGATCTTGTTTAAACGGGGAAACCCCGTTTAAACAACGAGGCTGGGCCCACATATAAACGCACCATAACGTATTCGTTGCGCCCCGCTCCGCTTTGAGGACGCTCGCAATCCGCTAGTATGATAAGGCCCTTAGATGTCGAAAGGTCAATGATACGAGGTATAATATTCTAATCAATGTTTACTCCTTTATTTAATAGTACAATAGTATTGGTTCCATTACCTACCTAACGGCAATACTGCCCACAACACAGAATAACAATAACCCCATACATCATACATACATTGATATAATTCATAAAACGTCTATTTTGTTATAAGATCCACCTAATTTATTTTGGTGTTTCTGGTCTATCTAGCGTTGGACATTTAACAATAAGATTTTCGATTTCCATATTATTCTAAAAGTATTTAACATCTAAAACAATGCCATTTTTTTTACACGTTCCTTTGGCATATCATTCGCATTCATGTCATTAACAGCAAAATTTATTTATCATTCGTTTCGCATTCATTTCTTTCAATGTACATACAGGATAAAACTTAAATTTAATCGGCTAAGAAACCTAAATCTAAACCACTCTTCATGCCTGAACAATCAGTCTTCTCATTGCGAAAATTATCATAATTTCATTTTATTATTTACATATTTTTTATTTTAGAATTTTTATAACATTCTATTTGCACAGTAACCTTTATACATGAAAAATATTATTCTGTCAATCTGTTTATCTTTACAAAGCACTATCGGGATCTACAGTGGACGGGTCAAACATATTCGTGAATGATCGAGAGTCAATGTTTGAGCAAATAAGACTAAGATTCCAAGGTACAGCGTGTGTCAGTGGGTTATGGCACTAAAATTTACAAAATCTACGTGATGTAAGCTACGATTTACAAGTTAACATAGTATGCGATTCTCGAATTTTCTAAACGAATATGTGCATTGAAGATTAAAGGCTGCTCTCAAGTTACACTCTGTTTAATGAAAAAAGATGAGTACCAATGAGAGAGCGTTAACAATTCAAATATTATTAAAGAATCCCTTTGTCTCTTTCAACTAGTCATCTTCTAAAGTGCAGGTGCTCGATATTGTAAGCTATAGTAACGAAACTAAGGAAAGTACCCTTCAACGACAGTTGACGTCAGTACTCAAGCATACAATTGTCTAATTCGTCGCCACCAGTTCAATAGTCAGTCGCAAAAGTTACAGTAATTTTTGCGACTTTATATTGGCCTGGTGTGACGAAGAGGATATGTGCAGTTACCCAACGAACCTCAACGAATGAACAGCTTCGTCGGTTTGGTTCAGACAGGCGAACGCCAACGAACGAGATTCAGCATTAATTCTCACACATTCGTCAGTTCATTTTACATACAAGTCCATCAAAGGGTTTAAGAGACAAAACACTACACAAAAAGCACGACAGAGGATTTAAAGAATAACTGAGTACGTTAATTCTAGAACGACACTGTCGGACTTAAGACCACAGTATTAGCTACGATACTTAATTTCGTAATCGCCACCACGTTTCACTAAAGTTTTGATAGTCACATTCATCCTTAATGTGGTAAACATATGATTTAGATAATAAAGATAGGGCTGTCCGAACGTTTGTTTTTTCGTGTTCATCACGCAAGAAATAAGGTATTTTTAAATTCTCGCGCTCGCGACTATTTCTGATGACAGTCGACTGCGCGGCAAGTTTGCTTCGATTGAAATTGTACAGCGTGCGGACCGCCCTATCCTTACGCGGGTGGCGGAGCGAATACTTGGGCGTCAGTGTCGGGCGGCGCTGCGGACAGGCTACAGGATGCCGTTGGTGTAGTACTGGTAGTTGTCGTACAGGCGCGTGGACAGCGAGTTGAGCGCGTCGCGCACGAGCTTGTCCACGAGCGCCTGCAGCTGCGGCTCGGTGCGGCCGGCGTGGAAGCGCGCGCGGAACGACGACACGGCGCTGCTGCTGCGCAGGCACGCCAGCTGCCCGCCTGCACACAACATATCAGTTACTTTCTGGGTGATAATACATTCTGCGTTCAAAAACTAGAGATGGTGAAACTTTGGTTTCAAGTAGAAAATATTAACTTAGTATTATAATAAAGGTTGAGCTAGGTACATCTGACTACAAAGAATCGCATTTTTCTATGCTTCTATCCTTTTCGATCACTTTGAGCCGTCATTTTGCGAGAAAGAAAACGAGAATGCGACCGTACGCGACAGAACTAATGAGGCGGTCGGCAACACGCTTACAGAAAAAGATAGAGAAGCATAGGAAAGTGCGATTCGGTGCGACTTGCATTGCCAGAAGTTGGTAAAAGTATATATAAAACCAATTACAGACTAATATCGCAACTTCTCAATTAAGTCTTGATCAACTCGCATAAGGCAATTCAAAACTATGACACAATATTAAAAAAAAAAACTTCTAAGTAAAGTTAGAGTATTTGGGTTCTAGCAGTAATATTTAAGATACACTTTATAGGGACGAAGGATGAGCGTATTACTCAAGCTGATACTGAAAAGAAGTTCCTGACAAAAACCTTTAGGTACTCACTCGTATAAATACTATCCAAGCTAGGGATCGAACCGTCGTTCAGAGCAATGAACCAGGAAGCAAGTTGAATTAATCTAAAATATGGTTTGAATGGTTTTGGTATGGTTTGAGTTACGAATTCGAAGGCCGAATACGTACTGACTTAAATTATTACTTTTGCTGGTTTTATAAAAATGCACGAAAACAAAAGTGCTTAGCTGTTCTTTTGTATTGCTCCGAACACCATACTAAACAGACAACTGGACTAATAGAACTAATCCTAGAGGGTTATATTAGTCTTTTTATAACCTAAAATAAATTTTAAATATTATTTTTTTCTTTTTTTTATCATAACCTAAGATAAATTTTAAATCTTTTTATAACCAATCACTTCCAAGTATTTCCTGATAGCTATAACCTAGGGGTATTTAAGTCAAGAGTGAATAGGTTATTTCTAGGCAAGCGTGCTCCATCGTCGGCCACATCATCGCTTACCATCAGGTGAGATAGTGGTCAAACGCGAGCCTATACATAATAATAATAATAATAAAAGTGTACATACCCATGCGCATGAGTTCGACGACGTGTATGATCTGATCGCAGTGCTTGCGCGCAGCGATGAGTCCTCGCAAGATGAGGATCTTGAAGTACTGGAACATGTCAGAGTTCTCGCCGTCCATTACTTCTACGAACTCGTGTGTTAACTGGAAATAAAAAACATTTTCGTTTAAATATTGTAATTGATGAACAAAGTACCCTTTCTCTATTAATTATACTAGCTGCTGCTCGCATTAAAATAGAAAATTGTCCCGAGGGAATATACTCCCGGGCTAAAAACTATCCTATTTGCTATTCCAGGACATGGTCTATTATTTGCCAAATTTCATCCAAATCCGTTCAGCTGTTCGAACGTGAAGAATTAACAAACACACACACTCACAAACTTTCGCCTTTATAATATTAGTGTGATTCGTGCAGTTTCGAGTATTTAACATCTTAACATCTTTATAGGGTTATAAGAGAAAATGCTGAAACATCCGTCAAACACCGTATGATCATAAGCAGTAAGTTCAAAATATCTTGGGGTTATTTTTGCGTTTGGTAGTAAATAGGCGCTCGAGGAGGTACTATCGAGCTGTTTTGTAACATCAACAAATATTCATTCATTATTTGCATCATCTGAAAAAGAAATTGCTCGCAACAAATACTGTTTTTTTTCCTTGATTTGGGAAATCATTCAATGACTACTCCCGCTCTAGGGTGGAGAGAGAGACTGTTTCCTTCAGTTGCTTTTTGCGTTCTAGGACCTAAAGTTATCTTTTTAGAAAATCCCCGCGACCCTAGCGGTCACCTGCGGTTTGCTGACATCTTTTTGAGGAGCACGCCGAACACTATGTGCTATCGACCATTTGGGCTCGGTCCGGACGGTTACGGGGGCCGGATGGCGAGTGACCCACTACCCATTGTCGTCCACAAGCCCGCTCGTACCTTGGCTGGTAGTCGTAATCGATTCGCGGCTACTGGGGCGTAAGGAAGTCCGTTCCCTCGCCAAGTAACTATTTTTCTAATAAATATGTTTTAATTACCTTAAAAGGCGAGCTTTCAAATCCAAGATTTTTGGGTGATATTGAAAATATGAATCCAAAATCTATATGGATGATGTGACCTGTGCTGTCCAATAAAATATTCCCATTATGCCTGTAACAAGAAAGTAACACATTATAGTAAATTGTACCACTTAAGACTGAATGCCAATCCCAATATAAATAGTTGAGAAATGGGTAGAATGAATTCTACTACTGCAACTGACCTATCTTTAAGCTGTAGCAGGTAGCTAGTAAGCGCATACGCAGCGGCCGATTCTACAAAGTTGTTCTGCGCCCGAAGGAACCCCTCGCTGTTGGGAGGTCCGTGCTCCAGTTCCAACCAGGCGCGGAGAGTCTTGCCCGATTGCTTCTTTATTTGGTGCAGGGATACCGAGTTCAGTACCTGTTGAAAAATGAATTTTAGAGTATTGTTTTATGATTCGTATTATTGTTTAGGGTAAATTATTTATGATTCTGCCAAATATACACACAAACACACCACAGACACATCTCTAGTTGCCGCTCGGGAAATACTACCCAGAGCCCGAAAATTAAACTCTTCAGGATTTTTTTGCAACTGTATTACCTGGACAATAAACTAATTGGGTTTGTTTTCCTAGTATATATTTTTAATTAAGAAAAAAACTGGGCAAGTGCGAGTCGGACTCGGGCCCTGAAGGTTCCGTACAAACTTCGAAATACACGGTTTTTTTTTGGGACATAAATGGCCGTATCTCTTTTTTTTCGTTAACTCAGATGTTTAATTTTAATTTCAACTCGATACCTCCACGCGTTCCCGATATAAAGGGTCTTGACAGACAGACAGACAGACGGACGGACGGACAACAAAGTGATCCTATAAGGGTTCCGTTTTTTCCTTTTGAGGTACGGAACCCTAAAAATATTACGCTTTGACAAGAAGGTTTTCTATTTACAATTCTTCCAACTTTATTGTACATCCATTTATAATTATGTACTATTTTATAAACATAAAAGATTGTTATACATTCACTATTATGTAATTCGATGAGATGTATTGTATGGTAAGTTCACACACCTACTAATACTATATTCAATGCTCAAGTTCTCGTTTATCTCATAATAGACATGATTTTATCAATAGCAAGATAAAGGGATTGCATTAAAACTAAATTGACAAGTACTTGTATTATTTAGTAATAACTGAGCCATTGTGTAATAAAAACTGTCATGACACGAAGTGAATCACCCATGTGAATCAGGTGCATAAAATGTAGTATTTCTTTTCGTATTAAAAACAAATATTGATGACAAATCAATTTTGTAATCCGGAGCCGTAAGTACCAAAGTTTGCAGCAAGAGTATCATTTATGACGCAAGTCTATTGATGGCAAGTAAGACTCGGCACAGCTCTCTACAGATTTGAACACACCCATAATGATATTTGAAAGACGTTGAAGATCCTCTTAGAGATAGTAAGAAGTAGTTTTAGTTAGTGAAGACATTCAATGCCCGGCATGGCTAGACATACAGCTTATGGGTTGAACCAAAATTCATCCGTGCGAGTACAACTCACTTCCAGAATCGTATTTATGCTATTATTGTCAACTATTTTATGGCAAATAAGTACAATGCCGCAAGCCGATTAAGCGAATCGCTCTTAAAAAATTGGTGCCCTAAAATCGAGCGATGGGGTCGTAGGAGATCATGAAGAAGATGGCGGGTCGGTTTAAATGCTTTCCTTAGGAATTGCCCAGAACTGGGAACAATGGAATGAGGCCTTTACCCAGCAATGGGATAAGACAGTACAAGCTAGATATAATAATAAGAAGTAAAATGTACTAATAAAGCCTTAGTTAAATTAGGGGATAAAATGTCCCCAATTTTTTTTTTTATTGATACTTTCATTCAATTTTAACATATTTTTAGCTCGCGAAGCTTTATAGTTTGATAGCGAGACATGACGCGCAACGCTGTCAAATTATCCAACAACAACAACATGTCCGTCACTACGTGTTGAAACGTCACGTAGATTGAGCGTTATACGATATACTAGGGGACATTTGTTCACCTTAATGTATCTGAGGTTTAAGTTAAAGAAGGATAAATACGGTTGCTATGTGAACTCTTGTGCTACCAGTGTGCTACTCTATATCGCTAGTACTCACCGGTTGTATAAGCCCGCACTCCTTATCTAGGCAGAGTATCTCGTAAGGCCGCAGCTTCAAGGGCACCCGCTCGGCCAGCCAGGCGGTCTGCAGACGCCGCAGCAGCTGCGCCGCGAGCATCTCTTGTCGCAGATCGTCGCCCACCTTGACGATGCAGCCGAGGAGGCGCCAGCCGCTCAGGGCGCCGTATGGTGACGATGACCGCATGCGGGCGTATTTGCTTTCCCATGATTCCTGGAAAAATATTAAGATTATATCTATATTATACTAAAGAGTTTTTTAGTTAGTTTAAACACGCTAATCTCTGGAAGTACCAGTCGGATGGAAAAAAATATTTCTGTATGGGATAGTCATATTCATGACAAATAAAAAAAATTATAACGCTACTCATGGAAGGTGAGTTTCTTAATCTTTTATATTCAATGATCGGTTTTATGACATAATTTAATTATTTATTTTATTTGGCTCTTCAACATTGAGTACACTATTAAGATAGCCATACACGCTAGGGTATGCCTGACAGGTATAACTGTGCAGGCAAACCTGTCAGGTACACCCTAGCGTAGCCATACACGCTAGGGTGTACCTGACATATATAGGAAAACTTTCGATTTTATGTCTAAGTGCCCGATCACTTAAAGAAAAGCACTACAATGCATTATTTTAAACATAATTTTGAAATTGGAGCTACTAAAGTAGGTAACCGTATCTGGGTAAAAACTGCCACTATCGTGCAAAAGTTCGACCGAATTTTTCTTAAGGTATAGCAACCCGAAAGGCCCCATGAGCTAGTCTGATCATTCAAAATGTTGATAACGACCCGTATCGCCGAGTGGCGTTCCACGGTCGATTGCTTAGGCCAATCAAAAATGAACTTAGTAGGACTAACATACATTTTTACTAAATAGTTAACGAAAAATAAAGCTGAGTACCAGTATTTTACATGGAGTGACTGCCTATCTGACCAGTAACTGGGAAACACGATACCTCTAGGCTAGACTGGTGTCAGATGTTTTGCCCTTTTTAGGAGGGAAATCATCTAAAGACATATCTCGCCCTTAGGCGGAGCGGGAAGGTTTATCAGACTTTTAGTGAATAAAACCCTCTCCTGTTCCTTCTTTGCCTTTTTTGTTTTGTTCTTTGCCCCGAGGTTCACTTTCGCACAACCCATGGCCCCAGTAGGCTTCGACTCCGTTAGGCCCCTACGGTTTGCTGATATCTCCTTGAGGCGTGCGTGGAACACTACGCGCCGTCGACAACTTGGTTGCAGTCTGGACGGTTACCAGACGGTCGGACGGCGAACTACCCATTGCTCGCCATCCGCAAGCCCGCACCTACCGTACCCTTTTTTTTTTAGGTGAGAATTAATAAAATGACTTTTCAAGCTCTAGAATAGAGCCATTCCACCATGAGATCCCGCCGGAACTCTGTCCGCCATACCGCGGGTTGTCACGGCAGTCGTGCACGAAAGGACAGTTGCTTCCAGATCCCACGGCGATAGGCCAACAAGGAGGAACGCCACGTCAAAAAAGGAAAAGCGTGTTCTCGGCGCCAAGCTACGATTACATCCTTTAATTTGTCATCTAGTCGTGACCGTGGCGTGCTGGATACATTTTGCTGTTATGTAGGTATACATGATTTTTTTTTAATTTAAATTATATAAACTAGTAGTTGAATGCAACCCCACCTGATGGTAAGCAATGATGCAATCGTTGATGGTGAATCGCACTAGTTTATTAAGAGCATATGCACTCGAGCCTTGAAAACACCTAAATTATAATCAGACGGGAAGACCTTTGAGGCTGCTATTGTTTTGCCACAAGCCCCAACATTCAGCAGCAAATAATAATAAATATAATATTCACCTTAAGCGCCGTAGCGGAAGGATCAGCGGGATCATGTCGGAAGGCATTGGGCGGAGGCGCGGCGGTCGCGTCGGCCAGCCGCCTTCTCACTTCTCCCGCACCCACCGCCACTGACTCGCGGGACCCGCACGACGATGTGGATAGTGCTGATATTGCTGACACCTGACAATTAAACAACACAAGAACATTAAGAACAATCATCATCACCATTTCAGCTCAAAGTAGTCCACTATTGGACATAGTATAGGACATATCATATATATATATATATATATATATTCCAGATATTTGACAGGTATTTTCCATTGTTTATGATGTACATGTCATATTCCTCGACCACTGCTTTCTATCTACGGACTTCTGATTTAGCTTAATGTGATCGACCTACAACTAAATAACATTTCAATAAGTTGATGACTGATGACTTCTTGCATAACCACACTTATTAAACCACTTATAACTCTGCTCTCAGATAGACAAAACCCGTAGAATTTTAAATAAAAATATATAAAGCTTTTGCATCCGAAAGCTTTATATATTTAGCTATTAATCGACATAACCTTCATAGTCATTTCAGGCTCAAGATTGTTTAAAATTGTTTCTACCTCCTTTGCCAGTTAAAGCCAGAGAGCAATAAATAAATAGCACTATAAAACATGATACACACACTATTTACTGTAACATTGACATGGAAAAATGAATAGCAGTTTTTCGCAAGTATACATCTAGCCCGGTGAAAGGGTGGTTTAAAGTATACTTTGGCTGACATTTTCGCTTAGCAGGGAGCTTGTTCGAAAGAGTTACCACGTTTCTGCAACGCAAAAAGGCGACTGAAGGAATAGGGGTGGATTTTAGTCAGTAAAAGTCTGACACTCTCTTTCGATCCACCTAAACCAAGCAACTTATAGCGCGTCCTTGGACTAAAATTAACAAAGCTGTAAAAGGCTAATTACAGGTAATAACGAGCAGAAATAGAACATTACATCATTTTGAAATACGATGAATGCCCCGAAATCAATGATCAAACGATGTCAGAATTGTATCATTAAATCCCACGCACCTTAATCTGTAAATGGAGCTCAATAGTGTAATATAATATTAGAGCTCCATTTACTTTTGAAAACGTACTTTAGCTGAATGCGAAATGATTGTAGATCTAATTTGAAAGCTAAAGTAGCTTCTAGACGTGGGAAATTTACGTATAACTTATTTATATAAATTTAATACCGTTACATCATTCAATACGGGAGAGGTCAATGATCTTTGATTGTTGTTATTGATTCCTAAACCTGAAATACTACTAGTATATTTACATAGAAAATATCATAAAAGTTAAAATAAAAATGATGACGTACAAATAAATACTTTTTGATACAAAACATGACGTTTAACATGACATAAAAAAAAGTAATTATTAGTAATAATTACTTGCCACCACAAAGTAAAGAAAAAAGAAGTTTATTCAACAACCAGTTCCGTAACCAACCAGTTATTTAGATTATAATCAGTAATCACCATGCAGCAACACTTTAAATATACAAAAATTAAAACAAAGTTTGTCCTAAACACTAACGTAACAAATTAATTACTTAAAGAAATAAAAAAAAAGAAACAAAAAAGTTAAATAGCGGTCATTGTCCACCATTGTATTGTAGAATTGTTTAGTTCAAATAGTTATTTTTTGGCTAGATTGTTTCACCTGCTAATAATACCTTGGTTGTTAAGATTGTCCAATCCATTCTTTTCAGTCTGTCTATTGTAAACGATCTATTACAGGAACTATAAGATGTAAACGGTCTTTTGATGGTTCAGAAAGTTTCTTACAATGTATTAACGATTGAAGTTATTGTTATAGTAATATGAACTGTTTTGTTATTGTTAGTAATACTACAAGAAAAAAACAGGAAAAACGTAGAGGTGTTTAGAACAATAAGAAAAGGCAAAATGTTTCTATGAAGTTCAAAGTTTGCGGAGAAGGACAGAAAAACGATGGATATATATGTATATCCATCTTTTTTCTGTATGAAAATGATGAATGAAACATCATTCATTTGTATGTTGAATGATATGAAAGGAAAGGAGGTGCATGTTAGATTCATTTTGTCATCTGCCAATGACAAGAAGAATGGGAGACGCTTTGAATTTGATTGTGATTAGTATGAGATTGGGATGCCAAGCTTTGATTTCAACACTTTTAAAAGATTATTATGCCACATAATACATTATCATTTTGACTTGTGTTATTATGAGGTGTAGGTTTTTTTTTTCGCTGGGAAAAAGCATCCAATGACATCCCCGCTCTTGGGCGGAGCGAGAGATAGTGTCAGACTTTTACTGACTTAAAACCCACTCCTGTTCCTTTGTTGCCTTTTGTACCTTCCTTTCAGAAACAGATCCTTGGCCCCAGTAGGTTTCGACCCTGCTAGATCCCTACGGTTTGCTGACAACTCGTTGAGGCGCGTGTGGAACAATACGTGCCGTCGTCGTATTTGGCTCGGTCCGGACGGCGAGCTACCAGCTACACGCCTACGGTGACCGGAAAATTAGGATCGGAATCCCGGGGGTGGCTGTAGCGTGAGGACCATTGCCTCACGCGTGCGGCCTCCTCCTTTGCTAGCATTACTTCTCAGAATGAGGCGACCGCCTGCCACTCCTCCTCGCTTCGGACCATGGCCTGTACCAAGGCCCGGCGCGAGAGATCGCTACCGCCGATCGCCCCCACAAGGACACGGAGATGCTCTGCTCAAGCGGAATGAGGTGTAGGTAAAGTGGAAGAGTTTTATTGGGTGTTTAAACGTGCTAATATCTAGGATTGGAAATAATCTTTCCGTATGGGATACCTAAGTTATGACGAATTGTATAGGCTATAATATAACATCACGCTATGGCCCATAAAAGCAGAGCAGTAACCAAAGACGCTGGTGAAACCGCGGGGGACAGCTAGTGAATTTATATAACAAATATTTGGGACTCTGATTGAAAGTCAAAGTTTCTCCCATTAATGCCAACAACATAAATGTAGAAGAACGGAAACCTACCAACGATTATATCAGAATACATTAATCCAGTTGCCTTCACGAAGGTTCTAAGAAAGCATTCACCTCGCCTCTCGTGCCCTTTTAACACGCATGTTGAGTGTAATGGCATAGAATGATGATTTACCGATAAACTAGGACAAAGAACCGTACTAGACTAGACTTGCGAGTTTGAACCTAGACTGGGGTACGACTAGTAATAAATAATAAGGTATAATCATTGGCTATTTAGCTAACAGACAAGGAATGTTTGATTTCTTTCAAATAAAACGTTGACCCACACGAGGAAGTACTTACGAGCGCGTTTACAAACATGTAAACTCACATACAAGAAGAGACATCTGGCAAAGACTGATCCAGTTAGTAGTTGCAGCAGCCGATGAGGGGTTTTAGGAAAATTCACACTTACTACTACTAGTTGGTACCACTTAGCCGAGAGGTCTTTTGCTTTTGAAAAGATATACACGATGTCAATTTACATAATGTCTTTAACAATAACCGTTTTGACAGGTGCCTGGACCTGACGACTCAGTGCTGCCACCTGGTGAACGTCTATAAAAGAAGACTGTTAATTTTATCTCTGTCAACGGTGACATAAAATAAGATTTTGTAGTCGAAGTTGACAAAAATCTATCTCCTGCAATGCGGTGCCTAGCAGCTGAATTCGATGGGTATAATTTATTCGCTGTCCCAGCGGTTTCATCTGCGTCTTTAGTTACTGCTCCGCTTCCGTGGGTCGTAGCAAGATTTTATATAGGCTATATTATTTGTCATTAACCTAGCTATCCCATATAGAAAGAATTTTTCCAAACGGACTGGTATTAACAACACAAAAAAACTCTTCCTTGATTTATCAAGTTTCTGAGTTTTATTCTTTGTTACTAAAGAATAGATACTTGACACCCGAGCAGGTAGCTCTATTGTTTATTTTTCAAGTACCTAGTCAATCTACTTGAAAAGAAAGTAACATCTAGAAGGCTACCGGTATCTGGGGCTGTAGGATTGTTCAAAAGAAAGAATTACCATGGCCCTGAAACGCAATGGGCACCCCTAAAGGAACACCCACCACGGGGTTTTAGTCCGTAAAAGTCTGACACGCACTCTCGCACCACCCAGAGCGGGAGGTACTGCACAAAAGCAGTCTACCGGTATCAGCCAGTTTCAGCATAGCGACTAAGAACATTAATAGAAAATCACGTATCTTTTCAAACTGCTTATTTATTCGAACTAGCAACAAACTATTCAGTTTCATATGCACATATGTATATTGTATTTATTTCGTCATATGCAAGGGGAAAAAATCATATTTGCACGACAGGAAACTGAAATTGGCATCATAACTCGTATAACTAAAAACACCGCCAAAACTTTAAAATTAACCGTTATTGTCATGATTATAACTTCGAATTAATACACAAATACGTTGTAATTAATAATACTTCTGTGTTATCAAACGATACTAGATAACTTTTAATAAAAAAATATCAAACCATAATTATGTAGTAATGCAATCTAATCACGTTTTTGAAAAGTCAATAAAATCTTCCTTGATGTTGATTTTGTTACTGGTAACTTTACCTCGACCGGCATAATAAAATCTTCCGCGATGCTGGTACTTATTGTTATTGGCAACATCACCTCGGCATAATCATCGTGCTACTCCTGTTTACCTTCTATCGGTTTTTTTACTACTGATAAGCAATGATGTGGTCGTCGATGGTACACGCTTGCCTAGTAGAAGCACACTCTAAAACTATTACTCGTGACATAAACACGATGGTTATCTCTATTCACTGTTATCTAAATAATCACCCCTTTTCTAGCCATATCATCAATTCATTATTGAGAATTGTTCAAGAATATTAGATTGTTTCTGCCATGAAGACACTACTTTTCAAGAGCTAAACAAAAGAATCTTCTAAATAGTAGGTAATATTCAAAGCATAAGTGTCCAATTGACTATAATGGCTTTGTAAACACACGTCAAACAGACACACAGTGCAAAAACCGTGTATCTAATATGCCAATCAGATGCACGTTTGAAACACTGACTGGTTCGCAGTCGTTCCGGTTTGGATGTGGAATGGGAAATGTGTGTCAATATTAACATAAGATTTATAAAAATTGACAAATGTGGTCTGTGTAATGTAAGCGTTGGCGATGCGGAACACGACTTAATAGACGATTATTTAGTAGTGGTTTATGTGGCTGTGGTCGAGGTGAATGTGTCATTATATAAAGACAGAGTCTCATCATCAATAATGTGTCGTGTATGATTCACTACTATTCATAGCACCCTTCCGGTTCAAGAGGCTATGAGGAGTCATTGCTGTGTGCTGTGTACGCCTACAAAGACACATTTAAGACTCCCACTTGTAAGAAACGGCAGTACCAGCTAACTGGGACTAAGTGACAAGTAATAGATGACAGTCCTTGACCAAAACTGTGCTGACTTCACTTCGGCATCATGTAAACACCAGGCGCGACTACACTCGCGTCAAAATCGTCATAAAATGGCAAAAAAAAACAGTCTTGTTATATTTGGATAATATCATAATCTAATGGTTCAGCGATTTCGCTAGTTGTTGAGATTCGTTTTGCTGTCTAACCAACACAAAGTAAGGCGTATACCTGGGTACAAATGACGTAAACCTCGTTAGTCGGGGCCATTACCACTGAGCTACCACTGCGCCAGTAGCTTGCCCCTAAGCTGCTTCCAAAATCATAATTTAGCAGTAAACAATCAATTACCTGCGACAAACTATCCGGCGCCGGCGCTCTATGCGAGTAATGCGTACTTAAATCCTCATCATCATGACTCCAACAATCCCCTGCATCTCCATCATCCAGGCCCGCATACAACGACAATGCTGGCCACTCAGGAACGAGATTCTCTTCACTCTTCGTATGTCTGATCGGGGGTGAATGAGGAGCGGGTGGCGCGGGTGGTAGAAGGCGCGGGGGCAGAGGCTCGTGGCCGTCTGTTTCTAGTACTTCCACGTACATTATGTAGGGTGCCTGTGGACAAACAATTTGTTGATATAAACGAATTTATACAATGGCGGTGCTAATCTTGACCTCTTGTTGGTTCACTACATTGAGCAAGTAAATTAGCGTGATTAGTTTCTTTGTCTGGATGTCATTCTGCTCGTCTGCTGAATGAATGACACCTGAAGCAACGAGAAAAGAATAGATGACAAGTTTGAGGATTGAGTAACCGTGTGAAGTGTCGCAATTTCTTTAGGAGAGACAGTCAGCTGGTTTTATGTCATTACTGTTATTCTGCGTCAATCGTCGGATTATGAGATCAGTATTTTAGAGCAGGGTTTCCCAATTTGGTATACGCGGACCCCTGAGTGTCCGCGTGCATGTCCTAAGGGTGTTTTTAATATCGTGCGGATTTCATCACGCATGCGGAATTGCCCCGAATGCAGAAAATTGTGGTTGAGTATACAATGGACGACAAATGCGCGTGCATATTCCACGCATTAAAATAAATACTTGTATGAAATGGACATTTGACCTATGCGTGCCGGGCAATCCCGTATGCGTGATCAAAACCGCACCATATTAAAAACACCTTAAGGGGTCCGCGGGAAAACAGCTTTACATATAAAAATAAGTTTTCTTGTAGCTATGTACACATTTGTTGTTTCTACATACTTATACGAAATTTAATATTTCAGTTTTTTTTTTTCTAGGTGTCCGTGACGATTTTAGTAAGAAGGGTACTCCAAGGCATCCCGTGCATTTTGCAGGTCAGTGTCAACTTATATGCTGATTAAAATATGATCGGCGGCCGTAACACGTATTCCGGAAATCTAATCATAAATACCATCAATACAACCCCTCTCAATTTGTCTTACCCTATTGAATTACTATTTCATAAAAGTCTTTCAATAGGGTTTTTAGCAATTTTGCGGTGTAACCTGAAGCTTTCAACTTAATCTACCTCAGTTGGGACACTCTGTTCTAATAATTACTTACAAGACACACTATTTTCAGAAACTGACGATAAAAGCAGAATGGTAGTAATGACATTAACCCTTAAGTAATCTTCAACTGTCACTGACCTAAGAAGGCTAAGTATGGTACATGAAAACCAATGCATGTACCAAGGATGTAGATTAATATTTTTTGTTATTTTGCCTAACTGATAATGACCTTATCTTATTATGCCTCATATATATTTTTATTAGAAATTGTCCGGTAACTATGTTTTCCCCAAAATGCGGTCATGTTTCGTTGAAAACTCAATTAGATAAATAGTTGACATAGCAGTAGTAATGTGACGGTTTAGGGGACATCCGTCGGCCCATCAATCTGGACCCGAGATGGTGGCGCGTAGTTTTCCACGCGCGCCTCTCAGTCGTATAGGAGAGCCAATCTTCAATATTGGATGAGTCCTACGTGGATCGGGTCTCCACTAGTCCGAAGGCAGCGGAAGTAAAACTGCACTCGCAGCCCCCGACCACAAGTGTACGAGTCCCCTCGTACACTGGTGGTTTTAGTCACTGGGGTGGTTTTAGTCAGTAAGATAGACCCTTCCACCCACCCCAGGCCGGAGGATATTAATGAGGATTTCAACACCGAAACGAAAAAACAGTAGTATAATATACTACACAAAAGTCAACAACACGATAAATTAAAATCCTTTTTCAAATTGACGACAACTGCATTGCGAACGAAACGAAAGTACACAATTATCTTGTTCGCTGTCTGTCTACAGCGAACGTTTCCTAACAAAATGGTGTTCTTAATTGACAATAACGACTCCCCCGGTACGAACAGCTGGCACATTCAATATTCTCCTTTTAGGGTCAGTTCACACCGAGATGCGACGCGACGCAACTCTACGCGAAGAGCAACGTAAAATATAAATTTATTTACTACAGGAAAAGATACACATTTCAGATCGAGATGCCCCGCGGCGCAGCGCTGCGTGGTGCAACGTATACTGTGTTCTCACAATGTAATCTGTATTTTTTTGTATACTTATATAGTAAATAAAGTTATGTTTTGAGTCGCATTTCGCGCAGCGTCGCATCGCGTCGCTTCTCGGTGTGAACCGACCCTTATTACTACCTAGCTTCGGATCGTGGGGTTCTTTAGACTGGGACCGCGGTCCCAACTTCCACAACTTTTTTTTTTTGTAGTATTTTTGGACCACTAATAAAACAAATACAGTTTTTTTGGTAACTGTACTTTAATGTCTTTTTCCTTGTACCTTGGGATTGCGGTCCCGGTCCATAGAGCCTCATGACGCCTAACTTCTACCAGCTGTATTGTTTGCATGAATGCCGATTATTGCAGACGCGAAGTCGAAGCCAGATAAAAAGTAGTAGTCAGTCTTTGGGGTTTGAGCTTACTCTGAACCACATTCCATTTAAATCGGTTCAGTAGTTTAACCTTTCTTTTTAAGGTGGTAAATTATCCAATGACTTTTCGCGCTCAAAGACAGAGCACGAGTGTCCTACTTTTACTAACAAAAATCACACCTATGTTCCTTCTTTCAAGACCCCAGTTTTGTTAGTAGATTAACCGTAAAAAAACAGACGAGAGTTACTTTCACAGTCATAATTTTAAGTAAGTATAGATTTGATATTGAAATACAGTTTTTATAGGTACAGTTTTATCTGAACTTATCAGTTAGATTGATCAGCAGAACGACCTTATCAACACGTTGAAGCATATAGTATACTAATAGTTTCACCGAGCTATCAAATATAGGTATTCTACTTCGCTGTCGTTAAGAGGTTATAGCTAGAACTACATTAAACCGACGCACTCGTGTAACACGCCTGATTTGTACGTAGAACGACGTCGCGTGGCGTGGACAAGTCTAGTTTCCATATAAAATGTATGGAGACCGACGCGCCCAGATCGGCGTGTGTGGCACACGTGTGCGCAGTGAGGTGATCTTTGAAAGTACTGGTCTGATTACTAAAATTTATCATCGAAAGAAAGCTTTATTCCTGGGTTATATAGGTTATATTTTATGTAAGCGAGCGAAGCCGCGGGCAAACGCTAGTTCTGGATAAACTACGAACCGGGGTTTTTCTTGTCATAAAGGTTTATTGACACTGTTCTCTTTCAGGATCACGCCAAGCCAAGAGATTCCCTTTGTGGTTTATTTAATAACCACGTAGGTTTGCGTTTATATATTAAATATTATCATTTAGATAAACAGCTATCAAGGATCGTAGCACGTACCCATTTAGTATTATAAGCCTTCTGAACTTTCTAAAAACCCACTAAGAGTACCTATGAAGTTTTTGGATTGTGTGCATTTTTGTAATCACGTGAGTTACATTTTGACAGTACACAGTATAGCTGTAACGGTAAAAACACGCATCCAATATTACAATACGTAATTAAATGCGATAACAATACAATTTTCGTTAATTACCTCTTGTAACAATGTACTTCAATGCTGCAATGTAATAAAACCTAAAATTAGAACATTTTATGAGCAAATATTACACAATTTTGAGTTTATGTATAACACTAACAGAATGGTGAAGGGAAATCCTATGAGGAAATCCACATGCAACGCCTTCGAGCTTGCCTTGGCTTGTAATGAGGCCACCTTTTGGGCGTAAACCGTAGATTTTATATTGGGATAAACACCACGTCAAGGTGATTTACTGACGGGTTAGTTTATTTTATGCATTTATTGGCCACTAGTCGCACTCATTGACCAATTATAGAGGTCCGTGAAAAACTCCTTCGCACATAATTCTCAGCTACTTAATAAAACCACTCATATCTGTGTTTCCAAGCCTGTGAAAGCGCGAGAACTACACAAGAAAGTCGGTTTTCTATTACAAAAATATCGTCAAGAACGGCAATAGTAATATTCCAGAACTTGATAAATGTCAGTACGTACGACACAATATTTTATCATCATGACCAAATGAGTTTTCCAAGCCTGTGAAAGCGCGAGAACTTCACAAGAAAGTCGGTTTTCTATTACAAAAATATCGCCAAGAACGGCAATAGTAATATCCCCGAACTTCATAAATGTCAGTACGTACGTCACAATATTTTATCATCGTGACCAAATAGTAGTTAAGTGCGGAACCATACCGCCTGCCTCTGTAATCTCCTTGGGGATTACTGGCATGACGATCGCACTGTTATTATTTATACCTCTATATCACAAGAGAGAAAATATAATGCCCTGTAACGTGACGAGAATATAATATAAATTATATCTGAGTCGTAAAGATAAATCAGATTAAATTATAGCTCATAAACACTAGACTTTAGACGACATTCAATATCATTATCAATTTATTTGTTTAGAAAGGCTAAAGCTAGGTTTCAATTACATGCTTAGAAACTTGATAAATGAATTGAAGCAGAGATTAAATTAACACTTCTCGTATTGGTATTCCAATATAAATTAGATTAGATTTAAAAAAAAAACTAGGCGCGAGTCGAACTCGCGTCCTCTAAGGGTTCCGTACAAACATACCTATGAAAACCGTTCAATTCCCGAATTGAGTCACGAAAATTTTATCGAATTGCAGAAAAAGATTTTTTTTTTGTGATGTAACTACTAATTCACAATTTTCAGATTTTTCCAATACTTGTGCTGTTAGACCTTTCTTCATGCCAAATTTCAGGATTCTAGGTCAACGGGAAGAACGCTATGAATTTTGATTTCCTCGAGAGTGTCGAAATATACGTTTTTTGAAACATAAACGACCGTATCTTTATTTTTCGTTAACTTATAAGTTTGATTTTTTCACAGCATCAAGGGATCCTGAAAAGTAATCCTATAAAGGTTCCGTTTTTCCTATTGAGGTACGGAACCCTAAAAATGTTATTTTTATAAGTCTAAGTTTATCTGTCTAGGCCATTACTGACACCCCGTGCCTCGGAAAGCACGTCAGCCGTTGGTCCCGGTTATCATTTCTTGACAGTCGTTAGGGTAGACAGACGCCAGAAAGTTTGATAGGCTATCACTCCATGTAAAACACGGGTATTCAGCCGCATCCGATTAGATTGGAAGCCGACCCCAAAAGCTAGTTGGGAAAAGGCTAAGGAGATGATAATGAGATTCCAAAACAATGCAAGATCAAATAACAATGAAACTGAAATAAACTCACGAGTTCAATAATCACAAAGTAGAAGAAACCTATTTAGATTATAAAAATAACGATTCAACACTTCATAAAACCAAGATTGACCAACGACCAATTCTCATAAGTTCAGAAAAGCAAATAAATTCATTGTGCATTCGAAGCAATATTAGCAGTTCATACTAAACGCTATTACATTAATTGCTAATCCAAGCGCAGTGCGCAACCTTCTCATTAATAAAAGAATTCAATCGGTGTAATGGGTATCGTGCATCATATCCAACACAATCGAAGGTAGACGACCTTCGTAATACAATAGTTAAATTATCAAGATCTATGAAGGAATTAAATTCTTCGCAATTTACTTTTTTTAGTACTTAAATCACCAGTGATTTTTAAGATCCGACTTTAAGATTTAGCACTTATCGTCGAGCCTTCTGCCGGACAAGTAAAGGTACTTAGTTTAAGTCCAGATTTGGCATTCGACTAATTTCGCGCTTGGCTTAATCGCTATCATCTTTCATTGAGGAACTCGCATTCAAGGCTGTGCGGTCTGCTAAGTATAGATCACCCTATCAACTCTTTAGAATTCGTCGTGTCGACAACTAACAGAAATCTTAACCTCTATCATCAAAACTGACGACAATTGCAATTTTTGCACAGTAGTAACGTTTATTTGTACAATATTGTAGTTTCTCTTCTAACTTGACTTAGTACCAGCCTTCAATAGAAAATCTGGCCCGGAGCCAGATCCAGGATTAAGGTCAGTGCCTTGATAAACCAACCTCTGTCAGCTACCTTAGTATGGGGCCTTGAAATCAATAAAACTTTTAGAAGGACAACCACCTTTGGTCAAGCATTTAAACACAGATGCAGTTTAAAATTATTTAGATGCTTTTTCGGCGGATTGGCCGCCGCCGCCGGAGAAGACTGGGATGAATAGAAGGTATGACTTGCTCAGCAGTGGGATAATAATGCAAGCCTATTACTGTTCCCCTGCAGAGCCAAGGCTTACAACTTTTTCCTTCATCAATTCAATTAGGTCCAAAACATCTTCAATTTTTTTTTTAAATTTTTGTATATAGGATCACGTTTCACCTATACTTCACCTTATGGGAAGCGATAATGTGGCCGAAGATGGAGCACGCTTGCTTAGAAGTAACATAATCACGCCGTACGTCTAGTGGTCCGATGATGGAACGGATTTGGCGGAATTAAATTGTGCAATTAAAATGCATACTCCCCGAAATATAACGATAGAAAACCGCAGGCTAGACTCGGCGTCGATGCTCGAGATTTTAGAGTTTTGATTTTGGAGTTTGATTGAATATCATCGTTTCAGTCGAAAGACGTCCACTGCTGGACATAGCCCCCCCCCCCTCCGCAAGCGATTGAATATAAGTTAAAAAAATATTGAATACAATTCTTACCTTATCCTTGCTGTTAAGCACAGCGGCTGCATGCGGCGGTATCCTCAGCACATAGTGCGGCCTCTGATGTAAAGGTAACCACACCCTCGCGGGCAGGTTGAGGTCTAGCGCCGCAAGCTCGGCCCTGAGACGGCCATTACGGCGCTCCTTGTCCGCCACCCCGGCCAGACGTTTGCCGATGTTCGTCAGTGACGTCAGAAACTGAAATATGGAATGGCGGTGTTTATTTTACGTAATAGAGCAGTCTGAAGCTAGCTGTGCTGTATTGCATGGCAAAAGTTCGCAGATAATTCTAAAGTGCGTGTTTGAAATGTTTGCAACTTATTTAAAGGTCCGCCTCGAATAATCTACACTATCAAAACTAATCATCATCTTCCTGCCCTTGTCCCGTGTTATTTGGGGTCGGCGCAACACGTTTTTTTCTTCCATTCTCCCCTGTCACTCGTCATGCTATCACTTACTTCCTTTTCTTTTATATCACTGTTCACACAATCCATCCATCTTTTCTTTGGTCTCCCTCTCCATCCATCAAAACTAATAATATGTATCTATTAGAAAGAGGTAAAGCTTTGTAATTTAGAATAATAACAGCAAATACTGGTACCAGGTCGAAAATTATTTCACTAATTAAAAGTTTACACTATCGCTGAATGGCATGACTATTTTTGATCTCGGAGAAATCCATGATGCGTGTGGCGTACGAGACGGTAGTGAAATGCGAAAAAAAAGTCGATGTATGATATGATAAAAACGAATCTTCAGTTCACAAAAATCCACCGCTCACTACTACAAAAAACATTACTTCTTCAATTCTTGAAAAACAAAAAACAGTCTGGCAAAGCAACACTCAAGATTTATTACGGTAGTTCTCCAGTGATTTAGGTACAGCGATATTAATAAAGTATGTTTTTCTCCTTGTCCGTAGACCTCTAAGCAATGGCATGGCAATGTGAATCAGTAGCGGCACGTGTACGTAACGTGTGGAGCATTGCCGATTGTGTTTTAGTATTGACGCAGGTCACACGGGTAGAGGCTTACACTAGGTAAACGATGGCTGTTGCCTTTGACACGTGCGAGGCACTAATGATGTATTTCTAATTAGCTACTGTACTTGATTTCATGATTCTACAACGAGAATAATAAATTTTGCCGTTTTGGGACGGGTTTTGAATGGTTATTTTATGAAAAAGTTAGCTGAACTGAGAAGTTTGTAGACTCTGTGCGGTAAAAGAATGGTCGTGGCGTAAAGTGAAAATTACATTAAAGTTTTTATATGCTAACCCAACCCAGCCATCCGTCAAATGTCAAATGTCATTTCGTGTTGACACAGTTTTGTTTATCATGTTATTTTATTGTGATTTTTAATTTAAATCATGTAGAAGAGTGATAAAATTTTTCACAGCGAAGTAAAAAAACTGGAAAATTACACCATTATTGATCAAAACAAAGTCAAGGAACACGTTACACCACGTTTTTACGCTGTGGCCGGTAAAAACAGTTTTATTTTAATGCTTATAAACTTGCTAGGTAAACTCCAGTTCCTGACATCTCTAAATATATAAAAACTAGCTTCTGCCAGCGGCTTCGCCCGCCTATAAGTAAGTTTCTCCATACAAACTTTGGACCCCCGTTTCATTCCCTTTGGGGGTGAATTTTAGAAAATCCTCTCTTATTGCTCGCCTACGTTATAAAAGGAAGCTTTGTGCAAAATTTCACGTTCCTATTCGCAGTAATTTAGGTTGTGCGTTGATATGTCAGTCAGTCAGTTTCTCCTTTTATATATATAGATTAAAAGAAAATTCATTTAAACATCATAATATTTGTTTATTTTGTTTCGGTCAATGTTTTCGATAAAGAGTGTTGATACTTTTATAATGCGTTCGACTACCTCTTTATAATGTAATATTTCTTTTCAGGCTTGATTAAAGATACAGTAACTAAAATAAAAATAAAAACCGGGCAAGTGCCGGTTGGACTCGCGTACTGAGAGTTCCGTACAAACTTACCTATGACACATGTTCAATTCCCGAATTGAGTTACGAAGACTTTTCCGAATCGCAAAAAGTTTTTTTATGATGTAACTACATATTTACAGTTTTCAGTTTTTTTTTTCCTATACTTGTGCTATGAGACCTTGCTTCATGCCTAATTCTGGGATTCTAGGTCAATGGGAAGTACCCTATGAATTTTGATTCCCTTGATAGTGTCGAAACGCACGTTTTTGCGACATAAACGGCCGTATCTTTTTTTTTCATTAACTCAGAAGTTTGATTTTTCCACAGCTTCAAGGGACTGCAGTCCCTTCCCAGTTCCCCCAGACTGTAGTATATGGTTTTAATTTCAACTCAATACCTCCACGCGTTCCCGAGATAAAGAGTCTTGACAGACAGACAGACAGTAAGACGGACGGACAACCAAGTGATCCTATATGGGTTCCGTTTTTTCTTTTGAGGTACGGAACCTTAAAAATGGCCCCAAATACCCGGCAGCCCGTCGGCTACCCCTTTAAGTGGCTCCAAAACGTGGTCACTTACAATGAATGGGCCTCAACAGAAGCCTTAAAGTCACCCAAAGGGCAATGGAAAGGGCTAGTCTAGGGTTTTCCTTGCGTGATCATATCATATCAGAAATGAAGATATGCACCGGAGAACCAAGGTTACCGACATTGCTCGAAGAATCGCCAAACTAGCAGTAGCAGTGACACTTAAGTTTGGCCATTCTTCGAGCAACAGCAACAGGGCACATTGTTCACAAAACATATGATCGATGCCTCGATGGGGACGAAAGGTTCTGGAGTGGCGACCGCGTACTGGAAGACACCGGGTGAACCGATGACCTGGTGATTGAATTAGGAATGAAGATATCCGCAGGAGAACCAAGGTTACCGATATAGCACGAAGAATCACCAGGGAACATTGGTCGCAGAACAGATGGTCGTTGGGGCCGAAAGGTTCTAGAGTGGCGACCGCGTATCGGACGCACTGTTGGAGGCCTCCTACAAGGTGGACCGATGACCTGGTACGGGTTGTGGGAATCCGATAGATGCAAGACGCACAAGACCGGTCATTATGGTGACACTTGGGGGAGCCCTATGTCTAAGAAAAGTAGACGTTTTCCGGCTGAAATGATGACGATTTTAAATATGAAAGTTTGTAA
Organism: Mythimna pallens; assembly: GCA_961205895.1. NCBI lineage: Eukaryota > Metazoa > Arthropoda > Insecta > Lepidoptera > Noctuidae > Mythimna > Mythimna pallens. The sequence continues at coordinate 20,237,801 of OY540828.1, read as the reverse complement.
GGAACAATGTATGTTTGTTTGTTACTCATTCACGCAAAAACTACTAGACGGATGAACTTATTTATAAATGTCACAATAATATAGTTACGCAGAAATAAGCTTATAGCTTATTTTTGCAGTTTCATCACGTGAGCAAGTTCAACACTTCTTGTTAAGCTACTTTTTATAAGAAGGCAGAGCCGCTGACAGAAGCTAGTCTAACATAGTTTCAAAATATCAAGATGTAACAGTAGCACTATAATGACGTAACAATGTTGTCTACATAACAAAAACGATATTTATATACAGTAGCGCCCTCAAATCTTACGACTATTCTCTTTCCGCACAGACATAATACTGACCTGCAGAATGGAAAAAAACGTAAGTAAATTTGAATTTCGCGAGCATCCCTGACGGTTCCCTTGTATGCTTATTATGAAAGTTTTTCGACAGGCTTTAATAAACAATAATTCTTCACAAGTGCCTTGTTCTATCAAAGTTAAGAAGTAAAATGATTTCTTAACGATAAAAAAAGAGTACTTATCTATTAAGTTGAGCTATAGAGACACACGAGGCTAAGAAAACCGCTCAACGTGAAAGTATAGTCGATGTACAGGAAACTCATCAAGTCTCGTCACCAACAACATTGGTTGAGCCTTCACTTCAATTGATAGACAAGAAAATACAGGATGTTGATAAGCACACATAAAAACAGCTCATATTACGTACTATGTAATGACCTAAGAAAGATCACTTTCCCATGAGCTTTCACAACTGCAACATTCTAAGCACGAAACAGAATAATATTTATACATTAATTTTACCTATTACAGCAGGCATTAGGCATAATACAGAACAAAAATAAATTAGTACATTAGTACGCAACCCGTAAGGATAAATCCTGAGAAAACTCCGTAACGTCCTTTGTAAAACATTTTCCTTGTACAGTCAATTAAATCTAAATATAGTTGAACACAGCAAGTTAATTTCATTAGATAAGCGGGGTTTCCACGACCTTTCTCGCCCTAGGCATTAACCAGTTACGTTTGATTGTATTTCTTGTATTGCTGCAGACTGGCCCTGACTTTTAAACTGGGTCAACCTGGATAGAACAGCTGTATACATACACAGAGTACTAAAACCAGGGTATTAATCTGTCTGTGAACTAACAGCAACTATGACGTGGGTTGCACGCATTATCGTGTTTACTTCACATTTATCTCTTGCGCTACGGGATGCCCAGGAAAATATCATAAAGTGGGGCATATAACTTTGAGAAGTTTGCCGTTTCTCTACAGAAACATAATACATCGTAGAAACTTTATTAGAAACCGCGAAGTAGAAAGTACATAGATTTAAAAGAAAACATGAGCGTAACAATGTAACGTCAGTTTTCATACTTTTATGGCTATCATGATGATTTGAGGACGAGCAGAACACTAAACCGACGGTATTATCTCTATTAATGTTGTATACACTTCCTACTTAGTGTCTTTTCACACGCTCCGGACAGTTACTGATTTCCTGGTACCCGGTTGAGAATGTATGTGTGTGAGAACTTTCATACTGATTGACCCATACATTGCACCGGATACCAAGTACCGGTTAACCGCAGCCCTCTATGGAAAGGCACTAACCGTTGATGAATGTTTCCATAGCATACGTGTGATGTTATAGCTATGTACACGTGTATGTTTATCATCACACACGAGCGAGCAGGTGCGGTGGACGTCACTATGTTATACGATTGTAATAACTTTTACACATTCCATTCCGACTTTTTTATTGTTTCATGAATATTAATATTCATGAAACACTTCCGGCATTTATTTATTAAATACTAGCTGACCTGACAGACGTTGTCCTGTCTTAGCTATGAACTATCAAAAGAACAATGATTAAATAGTCGTCGTAGTTTTCTGAAATTTTCTAATTTTCTGCGTAATTTTCCCATTCAATAAGAACCTTTTCTTGATAGTAACACAAAAAAAGAATTAGCGAAATTAGCGGAGTCTGTTTCCTGATAGAGTTCCAGGTACCTGGGAATCTTTAAGTCAAGAGTAAATAGTTTACTTCTAGGCAAGCGTGTTCAATTATCGACCACATAGTCAGGTAAAATAATGGTCAGATAAAATAATGGTCAAGCGCGAGCATAACAAGAATTAAAAAAAAAATTGTCCAACAATTCACGCCTGGCGACGAGACCAAGGGAAATAGGGATTCATTTTTATTTCTATTTTTATATAAATGAATAGCTGTTCGTTGTCTTGCTAAAACTCGGGAACAGCTTGACCGATTTGGCAAATTTTGGTCTTGAAATATTCGTGATAGTCCAGGGAAGGTTAAAAAGCTGCAAAAAAATTCACGAAAAGAAAATCCGAGTACTCTAATTAAAATGTCATTTTAAAATGAATTATGCTGGTTCTGGTAATGAAAATAGATGGCGTTATATATGTATTGACAGTTCAGCTGAAAAGAATCACAACATTCATTGACTATTAGGTTAGGCGGTAAGAAGTTCGCCGGGTCAGGTAGCAATATAGATTTAACCAAAGAGAAAATTATTGAATCCTCCTGCACTCTGGAGGATTTAATGAGTGCTACCGATGGTGCTATTAATGTAGCCACCTATTGGGCCCAAACAGTTTGACGAGTTTACCATCGAATCGAAAAGAAGAAGAAGAAAACCAAAGAGAAGTAAATGTTGGTCAAGTTATGTAATTTATGATCATAATTTAGTAGGATTATAGTTACCCGAAATTAATCGAACATCATATGTAATATCGTACCTTATTCTAAAAGAACACGTTGGGTTTTACGTTGGTCAATCAATCTGTCATAAGAATATACCAAACAAACAAATGAATGAATAGGTATAACTTTGTGAATGAAGCCAGGCTTTCTATTGAATGAGCTCAGTACAGCAACCGAAATATATTATTATCGTACGTTTTTTATCGGTGATAAGCAGTAATATATCAAGCAAGCAATAACACGTCGTCAGTAACCTATCGGTAATCGTTGGCGGCATGCATTTGTTATCATAGTATGATTATATCAACATCAGTGTACAATTATCAACACAGGACAGAACTATCGTGCAACTTTCTATTGTATTGTTGTCAACAATCAGCAGCCTTTGACTACTTATTTCATTTTGTATGTCAATGTGATTGATCATGCAATTGTTATTTACAGTAAATAAAATACTTTATTTAACATAAATACAGGTGGTAAAATTTTCTATAGGTACGTCTCAGCAGTGTCATTACACAGTATGAAACTCTTTGCATAAAATTGCAGCTCTTATCAATTAGACATTGATTTTCATGCAGTTTTAACTAATATACAGAGTGATTCGTGAGAAAAGTTTAGGTTAATACATTAACATTATAGTAGAAAAAAGCCGAGAATTACAAAGGTTTACACCCGTGCAAAGTTGGGGTTTGTATTTTTTGTATGTCTGTATTTTTGTTTGTAATGAATAAACTAAAAACTACTGGACCGATTTTAAAAATTCTTTCATAAGTAAATGCTACTTAATCACAGAGTAACATAGGCTATATATTTTCTACATTAATATGGGCAAAGCCAATGGCATAAGCTATTCAGTAACGTAATAATGGTCAGTAACTTGTGCAGTATCTTATCTACATCTGCCATACTGAGTTTGTTACTGCGAATTATAGCCAGAGGGCATTTAAAACGAATAGGATACTGTAGTCACCATAGTGAACAACATACAAAAGTTTCGGCAGCTTCTAGTCTTACCAGATGCAGCTGCAGCAGTAATTTAAATGGAGCAACTCACAACCCAGTAATTAGGTAACACAATACCCGTGGTGTCAGACTTCCTGGCTTCTGGCTATCCATAACGACTGTCAATGATTTAGAAATTACTCGGTATCTATGGAATCTAGGTATTTAAAGACCCATCCACAAAACGACCTCAGCATGCGTTCCTTATCCCAGAAAATTGAGGCGTGCGTCTGTTGTTATTTTAGCCACAAGCTTCTCGGCAGTTTTTGAACATTACGCACCATATCATCCAGTGATTTCGTAACGACCCTTTTGCGATTTATTAATCTTTGTTCCGAGCAGACGCACATTAATTGACCATCAATCTCAAAATCGATCATCTAAACTTTGAACCACCAACGAAGCGTTAATTTTCTGGGATCTGGCCCTTCCGGGTATACCTACGTTTCTTTGAAAACTGTTGTTTACAACACTAAAGAGAAGAACATTTTGGGGAATAGATTACTTCTAGGCAAGCGTGCTCAACCGTTGGTCACATTATCGCTTACCATTAGGTGGGATAGTGGTTAAACGCGAGTAAAAACGTTAAAAAGTGACTGTGTTGTGGGCGTCAGATAAGTCCATGTAAAATAAATATTGGTATTCGATAAGAGACTAGGCGAACTAAATCAACGAAGCTGGAAAATTAACCGACACAACAAACTGCCAAGTTAACATTGCCAATAATGATACATAACGATTTATGGAGGCACACAATGCTAATAGTGGACATTCACCAATTGTGAGTGCAATGATGACCGCTTGCGCTTATCTTGAAGGTGATTAGAAATGATACAAGTGGCGTTGGTGTAAAAGGCGTTAGTGATATAGCATGAGTTAGAAGTACTAAAATTATTTGGTGAGCGGTCATTTTGCTACCAAGGCCGTGCGTATTTAGGTTTTCACTTATGAGCTTAGTATTAATCGAATCAAGAATCTATGTAGTAGAAGCGAGAGTTTAAATGTTTTAACGGGTAAGCCTGTGCAAGACAATAAAGTATTCGTTACTACGAGTAAGTCGACGTAGATTTGTTGTTCAAAATCCGGCAGGAATCGAAATGTCCATAGTTCAACTATTCTCAAGTAGCTAAACCTAGATATAATCACGGATAGTAAAATACACATTACTACCGCATAGCTAAAAATTGTAAACTAATAAAATTTCCTTTGTAGAACCCAGAAATGCCCTAAAAGATATAAAAATAAAACATCAGGAACAAAGGCTGCTGTTTTAAGGTCACGCAGTAAAATACCATTACGTTTTATTGACACTAGTAAAAGGAGAGATTTAACTTTTCCACCACGTTTTCTATTAACTAAATAAAAGTTATATAGCCATTATATAATAGATATTATATGAAGGCCATCACCCTAATATGGGGGCCTAAATAAACAATACATTGAAATTTAACCTGATAACCGCACTTTCATCATAAGAGTAAATAAGGTGTTCTCTGCCTTGTCTTATCCTATTTCATTAGGGTCGGCTCTCCTCGTAATTTTTTGCCAGACATGTCGGTTCTGGGTCGTCCAATCATTCACTTGGGCTTTCTATAGGTCCTTGTTTATTACAGACAACGAAGCTAGATGGGGTCTCCTCAGACTTTTCTCCAAGACTTTTTTCGGTGGGAAAATCATCTTATGACATCCCCCGCTCTGGGTGAAGCGGGAGATAGTGTCAGACTTTTACTGACTAAAAACCCACTCCTATTCCTTCGTTGCCTTTCGTACCAGGGCCGTGTCTTCCTTTCAGAATCAGACCCTTGGCCCCAGTAGGCTTCGACCCTCCACTAGGCTTTTTGGATCTGTATTCATTCATGCGTAGGACGTGCCTAGTCATACGTTTTTCAGATCTTCTCATTATATTATTATGACCATAGTCTATACGCGTTTCACGAGTTTTTCTCCAATTGGGCGAATTTTACGAGTAAATAATGTTTGTTTAGGTTTTTACTCGTAGAATGTAAAGTATTAATGCCGCTTGCCGCAAAATACGCGCTTAGTCGTGGAGTTGCGGATACCAGCCCGTTATACAATACAATACAATACAAAGTATTAATGTTGGTGATGAGTTTGGATGGACGAAACAGGAATATTTTTCATTGTTTTATGAAAACCAGTGTTAATCACAAGGTAAATATCGAACACAATTTAATTTACCTGGTGTCCTATAATTTTTTTATTTTGTTATTTTATTAGTTACTTTTAAAACGCAGCAGAAAGAAGCACATTTTAGAAGCAGCTTGTACATTTAGTTTATTTTTCAATAATAATTAACGTTCAAATGAGATTAAATAGTTTCAAATATTCGGGAATATTTTTCATTGTTTTATGAACACCAGTGTTAATCATAAATATCGTAAATATCGAACACAATTTAATTTCCCTAGTGTCCTAATATTAATATTTTGTTATTTTATTTTTACTTTTAAAACGCAGCACATTTTAGAAGCATCTTATACATTTAGTTTATTTTTTAATGATAATTAACGTTCAAATCTGTTTTCATACTTTAGTAAGATCATAATGCTACTTAAAATGTACAGAGGCTATTTAATTCGTAATGTCATGTTAAATGTCAGTTACAAGTTTCAAGATCAATGCCCACACTATTTTTTTCTTTCGCTCGATGATAAAGTGAAGGTGTTAACGTAACCTTGCGGAGATTTGCAAAACGGTTGTACACCGATCACTAGCGAATTTATTCCAGACTTAATCGTAATGGGCCGTGGGATTGTTCATTAGTGTTATCGCGGCTCTGGAACGCAAAAAGCAACTGAAGAACGACAGGTGACACAGAGCAAGAGTTATTTGATGATTTTCCACTTAAAAGAAGGCCTCATCATCATCATCATTTCAGTCGAAAGACGTCCACTGTTGGACATAGGCCTCCCCCAAGTGTCACCACAATGACCGGCCCTGTGCGTCTCTCATCCATCGGATGCCCGCGACCCTCACCAGGTCATCGGTCCACCTTGTGGGAGGCGTTCCAACGCTGCGTCTTCCGGTCTAAAAAAGGCCTAGTCGTAATTAAATCAACTAGAATAAACTTTCAAGACTTTTTTCATTCAATGCCAACAAAATGATCTCAGATCATGAATTTACGATGAGTTCTAGGAATGAGAAATTGAGAATTTAGAAGTATTTTTTCATTGGTTCGTTGATCGAAGGTCAATTAAATTATTTCAGGGTAGTAATATAATATTCTGAGTCCTATTTAATTTAATCTAGTACGAGGACGACTGTTCATACAAAAATAAATACACGCTTATTTTTCTGACCTCCATAATAACCCGAGAACGATACTTACTTTATAATTACTCAGAGAAATAAAAATATTTAGTACGAGAGTTGGACTCTCTAAAAGCTTTAGAGTACGTCGAGTTTGTTTTTGATCTATCCCCTTTTTTATGTCGGAAATCATCATTTGACTCTTCCAGCTCTGGGTGGAGCGAGAGGGAGTGTCAGACGTTTTCAGTTGCCCTTTGTGAACACAGCCGTGGTAACTTTTTCGAACAATCTAACAACACTAGCAGGTTGATCTAACCCAGATATAGCACTCGTTAACCTCTGCTAACTTGTTAATAAGACTAAATATCGCAATAACATTAATGAATATAGTCTTGCGTCTTTCGCCAAGGTTCTACGTAGGCTGGTGACTGGCTCACGAGTCCACGACACGGATACACACGCGTGTTACAGAATGTGAACGTGAATACCCAGTCCTAACGATTTTGCAAAACGTTTCGACACTTCACTGGAGGAATTACTTAGTATCGTGGCTCAACTGCTCTCTGGTTATGAAATGTCCGTCATAACACGAGTTAAACATAGAAAACAGTCTCGATTATTTTGAATACAGTCAAGTGTCATCATTAATAATGGAGCAAAACCAAAAGGGGCCATCAAAATCATCGCCAATGAAGACTTTTATTAGTTTTAAGCACAGCACACATTTATATCACGTCGGGATAAAGTGTAATGACTACGTGACACGGATAAGTATTGCTGGGCATAACGTCTAGATAGGTGCTTCATCGATATCAGCGGTCATATTATTATGTTTCGTCATAATCAATGTTAAGACACTTACATGCATTGTAAATTATACAAATACACCAGAGTTATGAATGATGACCGACCGTGTATAAGAGTTGATTACGGAATATTATTTTCAAAGTATTACCTGTATTTGAGGTGCTAATCTCGGTGCTCCACACGAACACTGCTCTCCACAAAGGCATCCGTTATCGAACGCCCGACCAGACGCCAAGTCTCCCAGGTGCCTCCCCGAGGGAGTCGCTAGCCTTAACGCTGACGCGTCAGACTGCGATCTATGATGCCCTCTCCTCGCCGCCGGCCTGATCTCCTCGGCCAGTATAGAGTCTCTTAGTTTAGTCGCCCTCGACCTCTTAACGTCACCCCCGAAAGCAGTCAATAACCACGCGAGCCTAAGTGAAAACTCAGCACTTTGTTTACACCTGTACACCAAATACGGTTTCAACACGTCCGCCACATCGCTCATTTCTATATACATGGTCGCTAATTGTGGCAGGTAGAAATCCACGTCTTCGTATGGGAATGAGAATAGTTTGTTCGCCAGATAGGTCTGCACGCCCGGCTCTTTGGAGTTGAACAAATATGAGATCGCCATGCTCATGTCGAAAAGTTTACTTTCGAATAACCGGAGCAGAAAGTCTTTGTTTTTTGATGTTTCAGCAGCACAAATATCAGATTTCACTGCTGAGTCAATTAGTGTATCAGGAGGATCGGGCGGTTTGTCTGTGTCTTCTGGGTTGCCGGAATCGAGGCTTTCTCTGGAGCGTGCAGCAGCAGGGGGTTGTGGTCGCTCCTCGTCGTTGCCGTCGGGAGGTGTGTGGATGCCGGAGTCGTCGGAGCCCGTGGGCACCTCGGGTGGAAGTGCTAATCTCGGAGCGGGCACTTCGATTGGGATTCGAAGTGGCGCCCCCTCCGGCGAAGTGGGTGTCATGTCTTCTGGAATCCTCTGGAGGACCGAGTCCAGGGATCTGTTCCTTTGGTGGCCGCATCCTGCAGGCGGCCCGCTTGCACCCGTCACATGTCTACAACAAAGGAAAAAGATATAAGGAAAAAATAATTCCAGAATAACAATTTCCTTAAGGATATCATAAGTCAGATATCCTACACTAAGTTTAAGTTACGTACTTATAAAACGGATCCTCGTAATGCTGTATACCAATCACAATAATCTTTCTAACCATTGGTTCGATTTACACTATAACGCACAGAAACTCAACACAGATTTAGAACACAGAACACGATTATTCAATTAGCCTCCTCACATAAACATAGTAGCTGTGCTCAAACACTGGCGTAGCGTTAAAACAATGCGAGCAGCCTTGCGATAATATCATAGCGCGTAATTAAACAACACTGAACATTGTGCAAAGCGCGCACACACGTCCTACCTCGCGGCCGCCGTATGGCAAACTGTTTTACGCAACAAATAGACGCGCCGCTCCGCATACCATTCGAATAAGGATCACCTCGATTACGCAGCCGAAAAGCAACTAAACAACTTCAAAACAGTATAAACAAAGAACTTTGCAGGCCAAAGATTTCGCCGACCGAGTTTACAATGTAGAGTTTACGTTTTCTTAGAAAAGTGGAACCAATCTATGTTTTATTAAAATTTTACACAGACTTGACGAGACACTTGTGCAAACTGACGTAACTTTATTCAGTCATCGGGTATTTCAAGCAAGATCTACGCTAGTAAAATTGATAGAAAATTTTAGTGGTCAATGACTTGATATTCAGTGAGGCAAGCGATTTCACGTTGTATTATAAAAGGATCCCATTAGTCTCATATTTTATATTCAAGGGACGATTACTAAAGTCAGTTCCTTATGAGACTACGCGGCGTATTTGCCAATGTTGCAAGGAATTACAATGAGAGAGTACAGTTACAATCGCAAACCAATTATTTAGGACTTGAGATAGACGTCTTCTTGTATTCTGCACATATTTGTTCCCTTTTTGCAACAACCAGCAGACACCGTGACATAACCGAGATTGAAGATCGCATACCAACTCGCTAAGTAGGAGAAAGCGGCCGATGACCCCGAAAAGTTTATCATCGACTTCATCCGATTTAGCTATCATTCTCGGAAGATACATAAAACGCAGTGCAACCTTAAGTGGCGATGGCGTCTTTAATGCGGCCGCGTATTCACACAAGAAAGTAGAGGAAGTGGAAGTGTGTATAGTGGCCACTCAATGAGTGAACATTCCATGCACAGCGTGAGTGGCGAACGAATTATCGTTGGTTTATTTTTGGAACGTTATCGGGAATCGTGCATGTGGTGCGTCCTGCCAACAGATGTGCCTTTCAAAGTTTCAACAGTGTTGAGGCATCGAAAGAGAGGAGCCATTCATCCAAACCTATTTTAGTGACGTACGCAACACTAGAATGTGGAGTACGGAAACCTCCATTAACATATCACAAGCTCAAGAGACTAATATTGATACTTTGATATATATATATAGGCAATGATAATATAATTATAATGTTATCATTTGATTAATTGTGAGATTTAAGTGGCGAAAACGTGCATTCGAGTGTAGTTTATTTTCAATATTTAAAGAAATCGAAACCAACGCTGTAGGTCCACTTGTTACTACTTTTCTTCGTAAACATAATGCTATATTTATAGTAACGATCATAACATTAGATATTTACGACCATTATCGGCCATATAAGCCATTACTAATTAATGGAACATAGCTAACCTTATGCCTCACATAAGGAGAACCGCAAGTATTTTATTTGATCATTAATGCAACAAGGGCGCAACCTATATAAAGAAGTGAATTTGGAGATATGTGAAGTTTTTGATGTTTTACAATTTCTGAATTGAAATAAAACTAATACAAGTAAAACAACATAATGGAGCTGACAGATTTTTGGAAAATTATTTTTCAAATTCCATCTATGTCGTACCGCCTTGCAGATCATACAAATATGCCACCTACATAATCTCAACTTGATGAGACTATGTGCCTACTACGTAGGTGGAAATTGGTATTTGACGTTTATGATAATTATTGTATTTTTATGATTCTCCCCGAAAACTTATAAGTAAGTAAACCTGTTAATTTTAACTCTGTTTCGTAAAGTATTAAATTATAGTGATAATTTGGAACCATTAACATGCACTCAATGAAAGAAGCTGTCTCGATGGAATATTCTTCACCTGACCGGTCAATATGTCATAAAAAGTATACATTCCTTTTCCGGAAACGCCAAAATATCCGGCAGTGGTCTGTGGTAATTTAATGATGTTCATTTCCTCTTCAACCCAACACGTTACAATACAGGCAATGTCACTGAATACAGTGATGAAAATACAGAAATCGGTCAACGAATAAATACTAAGGTGCGGAGTCTTAGTTGTCGTTCACATCTTAAGTTAAAAAGCCTTTTCCGGTGTTATGCGACAACTTGTTTACGTTGTCACCCCAAGTAGGTCAACCCACTACGGCCGATGGACTACACAAATACCCGCTTACCGACCTCGCGTGCCCGACAGGTAAGAAACGACCCGACAAATTCAATACGATTAAAAAAAAAAACTTGATACCACGCATTGAAAATCACGCCAAAGTAATAACTAATGTGACAATGCAAAAACAAGAACAAGCACAACAAAACAATTATTAGATGTGAGACCTCTAACAATAACACCAATGAAAAATACTAAATGAATTGCCACTTATGGCGACTCTTCCTATATTGATTTCAATTAGGACAATTTACAGCTCCCAATGACGCCAGTTGGCATTTAAGTCAACAGCAGTCCAAAAGAAATAAAGCGCGTACGTTTCTTGATAAGCTTTCGCAAATTGTAAAAGCGAATAGTTATGGTGAAGCGGCCATCTGTCAGATAATTCCGGTACATTAGGAAAAGCTTTTAATGGCTTACTTAGATGGTCTCGTATTTTTTCTTCAAGGCACGCAATCTTTGCAAGTAACAAGGGAATGTTACCGAGCACTGGCGAGCTAGAAACTTGAAGGCTTCAGTAAGTTGTACACGTTATGGACATATACGACGCGTATTGACGTCAACATCAAACAATAACGGATTGATTCAGCTCGGCACCATACCGTGGTGTTATTGTATGAATATTGGTGAAAGCCAGTTGTGTCGGCTTCGGCAAACTGATTTCGTACACAATCGATCATTGTGAGTATTTAATCTATCGACGCAAGCACACCTGTTTCGATACAATATCCATTTCGAAACATTTATTTGGTTTAAATCAATCATAATATCATATTCTTACACAGTCTCTAATAAACATTGCGGTTCATCATTAAGTTTGGAAGATGGAGAAAGTATTGTAGAAATGCTGCAATTTGAGCGAAAATAAAAGACATGAAAATAAAGATCGTGGCAACAGTTGTTAGAATCGTTAGAGTATAATTGCTTTTATAAGCAATGATCACCAAGTGTTGACTATCTACGGAACATGAAAATCGTGCGGTGCGCTCTTGGTAAATCGTGGTAGCGAAAGTGAACGCCTCCTTCGACCTTGTGTTAACACTGTCTGCCACATATCTGTAGAGACAAAAAGACTCTTTCTACGAAACAACAGTGTCGCAGAAAGCAGAAAAACTTCCGGGACAAGATAATTAGCTAGAAACCGACAAAGAATTTTCTGAAAGGAATATTCATTGTTTTAAAAGTAGAAATGTTCTTCAAAACATGTCTTTGTGAAGTAAATTTTAAATAACTATAAAACCGAGTACAGTTAGTTCTACATTTGACAACTGTGCTTTAGAAAATGTATTATGTAGAGAATAAACATTTGACGTTTATTTTCAACATGCCTTTGGAGTGTTTAAATATAAAAATCTATCTACATGTCTTTGATCGTCTTGGGACGTCCGAATGAACAAAAGGAGCCGTTAAAGGATCATTTGTGCGTCTGTAACTCTGTCTGTCAATGCGAATGTCCGATTGAGTTGCCATTTGGTACACACATGAATATCTGTGACTCAAACATAGACGTGTAATGTAAATAAATGGATTTGGAATAATATAGGAGTTCCTTTTGAGTGTAAATCGGAAACTGTACCGTTCGACATATCGATGAAAGACCATATTTTATTTTTAAAATTATTTAAGAAATTTATTTTCGGCAATTCCGACTCGCGTTTGGCCATTATTTTGCAAGGAATAAATGGAGTAATCCGTTTGTATTACAATATTTTAATGAGATTTTATATTGTTGTATTATAGTTTTAAACTATTCAATAAATGCGAATAAAATTATGAATTTACAACAGTAATACTCATGCCGTATTAACGTTACTTCAAACCATTACGAAAATCGAATTACTCTACTTAAGTTGAAATATTACATTGCCATAGTAAATTTATTTTCATATAAAACTGGTTGCTGGTAAAATCTGTGTTATTTCATCCACATACACCGGTACACTACTAGATTCAAACAACTGTGTCTCGTTGTTTATGAGTTAGTAATTTCTAAGTAGGACATTTTTAAATTATGTGGAATCAGTCCGGTATCTTATTTCATAATCATAACTATGATATTTACACAGCTTCTTAACAGTACTTATTATTTATCTTCATTCAAGGGATAGAATCAACCTTGCAGTGGCCGCGCGAATGACAAAAGTCATCCACACATCGACACATTTATAATTTTTATTGTAACGTCAGTTAATAATGATGTCGAACCTTTTGACGCCCACTGTAGGATCAGGGTCAACATTAAAGCGTATCGTCTCGTAATGTCCACTTCTCAAAATATCAGCCGGTCGCAAAATGTCCACTTCTTAGAATGTCAACTTCTCAAAATGTCGATTTCACGCAATAACAAATTCGCAAAATGAGAACTCCACGTTATTTCTACTCCCTCCTCCTCGCAACCTCTCACTTCAGGCTCTAGTACAGTCCATGGTCCGGAGCGAGGAAAAATGGGAGGCGGTCGCCTCTTTCTGTAAAGCTGCGAGGGTGAATGAAGATTGCTAGCGAAGGAGGCAGCCACACGCGTGATGGAACTGACATTCTTACGCTCCAGCCGCTGGAATCCCGATCCCGATTTCCTGTCACCGTAGGAGTAGGGCTTGTTAACGACCAGCAATGGGTAACTCGCCGTCCGGCCGTCCGTTTGAACCAACCCCGAGTCGTTGACGACGAGTAATGTTCCACATGCGCCTCAAAGAGATGTCAGCAAAAATACTAAATGTATATCAAAGTGTATTCGATACCTATAATAAAAATGAGAATTTTGAAATCGATTAGTTGTCGGTTTGTTCCGGCTAATATCCGAATCGGTTAGACCGATTTTGACAGGACTTTCTCTGACGCATAGCAAATGTTACAAGCAGTAACTTAGGCTACTTTATATTGGGATATATCTAATGTTATAATGAATAACTTGAACTATTTTTTTTATATTTCCGCGGGACGAGACTTAATTCTCGAGGACGGGGGCATCTTAATTCTCGCGCGAGAAGTGGCCAATACAAGACGATACGCATTAAAGGTAAAACTATACTGCGCACACGTGTGCCACGTACGCCGATCTGGGCGCGTCGGTCTCCATACATTTTATATGGAAACTAGACGTGTAGAGCTACACTAGATCCACGCCACACGACATCGTTCTACGCACAAATTAGGCGTGGTCCACGTGTGCTTCGGTCTAATGTAGTTCTAGCTTAATCATCAGCCAAGTCATTATACTCTCGAAAGATCTTTTAGTGAATGACGAAAAAGTACAAGTGTAACAGTGTTAAAGAAAAAAAAAAGCGAAGCAGGATAAGTAACTTGTAAGCTCTCTTCAGTAGACTAACTCGTGTGTAGGAAATGTTGTTTGAATAGGAACACTATCCGGAGATAATATTGCCATACACATCCTGTTTTTCCAAGGGGATTAGTCTCCACAGTACAATAGTATTAGCAAACATAGCCCACTGTTTGTCCTCTGGATTTAATCCCCTGGTCGCTTAAACCTCCCAGAGGATACCTCCCATTACACAGAACACACGTTTTACTAATCCAAGGATTCTCGTATCTAAGCCACGCTAATAGCTATCATAAACCCACAAACATGAATCTTGTTCCGAACTAGTACGTGTCCAACAAATTAATCAATTACGACAACAGAAAAATAATGTCCAAGTTAATAATTATAATCTATTCAACTAAATACATACTAGTTTATAAATTTGCTAGCAGTATATAAATATTTGAAATATAGGTATCCTATATCCCTCGCCTTAGTTCACGTAAATGTCATTAAGTCTGTGTGGAACTAGCTCAACTAATCAAGTTTAATAAAGTCTGATTCAAAATCAATCTACATAGTAAAATGTAAAGTAGAAGAAAATAATGGATTCCAAGCCCGGTCAAATTGGAAAATAGTTCACAGAGAAACTGTTTCCAATCTCGCACGCTAATAAAACGGGATTATTAGAAAATCCCCAACGTTTAGTATTCTAGATCCTTGCTATACTTCCTCAACTCAATTAGATGCACGGTCTAATTACATAATGTTGTTACTGTTGCAAGCATGCCATGTAGAACCGAAAAGTCGTAAACTAAAGACGATTAGGCAACGAATGTATTCTCAATGGCACCTGGACCGTAATATTGACGTTATGCAAGATATTGTGAACGTTGTGTTGCGATTTTTTTATATACTAAGTTCTAATAAATAAGTGAAGGGATAAAAATGTTTGATAATTTCTGCATTAATAATTTTGTTCTTACATAATTCAATCGCTGCAGTCTTCCTAGTCTGCAAGATTAGAAATATGATTCTGATCTAATCGAGTCGAGATGGGTTTGGTCGGGAATTCCGACTATTAATTTGTTGACTTGGCTAACACGAGTCATTTTGTATATAAACATGTTTTGTTCAGCTTCTAGTATTTGTAAATCACCAGATATGGCTAGTTATTTGAACTTCATTTGAGTTGACGCTGCTCATGCTGTTAAAAACAGACAAAAAAAATGAACAAACGTCTTGGCGCAAGTCTACACCACAAAATGCTATAAAAACATCTTCCACAACAACCACGATTCCGAGGCGTCGATTGTTGTTCAGTTTATTTGTAAACATATTGTGTGACTTTGAAAACGAGAAGGTAAAGCAATCTTGTTGTAGATATCTTCGTTATTGACTCAAAAGGTCCAGACTCACGGTCACGCTGCAAACCCACGTGTGTCCCTTACAAAATCAATAATAAATAAATTAGCAGCTAACGTTCCCTACGAGTGTTTGCTACCACGTGCTACTCAATTAACTTTGTTGAGGGTAGTAAGTAATCCAATAGGCGACTCCAACCAACCAAGGTTTAACACACATGAATCACTTGTAAGGCTTCCTGACACTGGTTTTTACGCGATTTTATTGAATTTTCTAGGTCTATGCACGTTGAAAATGGAACTACGAAAAAGCCATGTCTAAAGAGAAAATTAAGTAGTTAAAAAGAATTCGTTGACATTCAAAATCCAACGATAAGATGAAGGAAAGGAAAAGTTTCGTGATCAAATCTTAACAATTCAATAGACTCCCGCGGAGACCGTTAAAACGGTATGTACGGTCCTGGGGGGATACCGGTATAAACAACAAGCGTTACAAACGGATTGAAAAATAGGTTTAACGAGTATTTTTACAAAACTGAGAACTACGTTGTCGATAGATTTTGTGTTAGGACCGACGAGTACCGAAAATTGTATGTATGTGTAGGTATGCAATTTTTTTCTTTCCAGAACTGCTCTATAGAAGAATACTTCTAGGATTTAATGTGGGTGTAATTAATTGCTCCTACAATATTTTTCAGTCCAGGTGTTCTGCCAATGCAAAATCGTCTTTTGTTTTCCTCAAATTTGCAGGACACTTAATACAATCTGCATTTAACAATGCCAATGCTCGACTAACTCTTTTCAATATATGAAAATTCGTCGATTAAGAAATATGCATGATATCTCCACAAACCAAATACAACCTAAAAGCTTCCAGTGGCATACAAACGTAAAGCAGTAAACAATTGACACAGTGGAGTTATAGGAAGCCCCGTTTGTGTCGATGATTGTAGTCTGAAATTCTCGGTATAATCACATGTATTCTAGGTTCAGCAACTTCGATCTCCTCTAATATATAATCATCTATAATGTCTGCAACAGCAAAAACCAAATCTGGCTATCCAAAGTTTCTATATTTATCCAAAATAATTTCAAAGTAATGCTTAGGTAAAGGAAATGGTGACTATTAATTGGTCGAGAATTCTATAGAATACAAATCGTTACGTAAAGGAAACTACTTTTACTCAAGTAATTACTTTTACATGTTTATAAATACGGGTGTAAGACTTTTCGCTTATTCAGAAAAGATGATTTTAAAGAATTTGATATCCCCTTATGTTTCGTGTATTCTCTAAATTACAAGACTCGAGAGCGTCGCTGTTGTAACAAGGCATTAAAAAGAATGCTGATATTTGAAAGGCTGTACCAAAAGACAGCCTTTCTGCTGTATGTATAGTGTATAATGACGATTTTAGAATCTTCTCCTCATTTAACAGACAGCTAACCAAACACAATTCTAATTAAAACCACTGAACTATAAATAAGTGAAGAGTAATTAAGGTAATTAAGTTTGTTTGCGCAGTAGTTATTTGAAGTAGTATTGAAATATACAATTTGTTTTAGGTCTGAAGGTCGATTCGTATAAGACTGAGATGATTGAAACGGTGACGTCAATATAGGAGTGTATAATGAAAGCGAATTAAGAACAACATTTGCACATGCTGCCAAGCAAAAAAATAAAGAGTAAAACAAGGTTTTTGGAAAACAAGAAGCAAAAAAAATGTTTCGGACATCATCCCGCAATCGCTAATGTTTGCAGAGTTGCATCTGCGGGCCGTGTACATCTGTCGAATTTTAACGGTCCCGGATTGGCGTGAGTTCGCAAACCATCTGCCACTCGTTTCGATTTCATACCGAGATATGTGGATAACGACAGATGTAAAAATATTCGAAACAGAATAAATACAAGCAAATTGTAAAGTCACATTGAGAGTTCGTGCGCTTACAGCTACCTATACATATAGAATTAACATAACAACAATCCAAAGAGCTCCTAAGACCAGCAAAGTATGTACATTCTTCATAGAAATGATTTACTTAAGACTTCGAGCATTGATAAGATATCGCACTTTGAACTTACTATTTATAATAAGCCAATTAGTAATAGAGACTGTCCCGGACAACTACGTGTTCTAATTTGGTTGAATAACCACAATACGGTATGAAATAAATCAAGCGTTTGATGTGTAAACCGAGGAAGGAATGCCATTGTGGTACCAAAAACGCATTAACGCGTGCAATACAACCGAGCACGTGCATGATAAGTAAAATAACTGTTTACACACGATATTGATAAAATTAATAGTGGTGATTGTTTAGTATTTAAAACTATACACCAAATATATTTCGTTTTTGTTTTTAAACGCGCTAATCTCTAGAGCTACGGTCGAGTCGGATTGGAAAAAAATACTGTCTGTACAGGCTATAATTATAACATCACGCTATGCTACGCGACCCATGAAAGCGGAGCAGTAACCAAAAGACGCGTATGTATTTACATTTAAAACTGTGCACTTATAAGTTCATTTTAGTACGGCTGGCCTCGCAGAGTGCTCTTGTACTCAGCGTAGCGTTCTGGCTGACGGTTTTTGCTTTGAAAGCCCGATGAATGTACAAAATAAAATGGTGTGTCATCCTTTATGTAAGTAAAGTCTGTGGAGCCAACAGCAAGTGTGTTTATGTTGACGCGCATATCAATTAAAAGCAGTAGGCGTAATATAATGAGACTTTCTCCGTTAATGTTCTCAAGGCCTTCTGCTATCATTGTTTTGGGTAGAAAGTTAGTTGTTCAAAGTTGGTAAAAGGTTTGTACCTAGTTGTGAAATCGAGATAACAACGAGAGCCTGACTCTTGTTTTTGTTTTATCATGTAATAATTAATTCAAAGTTGAAAACTTTGGCAGAAAAACAGACCGTTATGTACAGATAAGAAAATGAATACAGGAACTCAGCACATAGCACCAATTTCTGAAAAAAGTTGTTCGGAAATTGATCCCTCGGAGATGCTAGTCAATAACAGCTGTATTGTGAAAAAATTAAATCAAATATTCAACAAAGTAAATAGACCTTGAATGTTAACAAGGTCAGAAAGGACCGTAGGCGTGGCGATCCCATTGTGATCTAAAATTCAATAAATTGAAACGGAGATCCAATCGACCCGTATTATGTTTGTCGAAGGGATAGCTATTGATAACCACATTTAAAATGACGTCACCCGTATAACTGTATTATTAATTAAAGGGGAATTCCTCATCACATATACATCAATTTTCATTTAGTAGTCCCCTTTTAGTAGTTACAACGGGACGTTTTCATGGTTAACATAATTGATTAAAAGCTGTTTCAAGTTGAATGTAGACGATGCGTACAAATAAAGTATTTGGAGAAAGCATTGGACAATTAAAGATGCATAAAATCGGGCTACGGAAATGTTCGAAAGAGTTGCCGTGGCCCTAGAATCCAAAAGACATCTGAAGGAACACAGGCGAGTTTGAGTCAGTAAAAGTCTGAAACACCTGAAAAAGTTACTTAATGATTTCCCACCTCAAAAAAAAAACACAAAAACACAGAGATTGAATGGAAACACACTACTCAAGCAACTGCGATATGCTTTTATCCATAAACGACGAACAAGACATTCTTCATAGTGCCAGACGAAGTGACCGAAGCAATATCCGACTGGACCGGATTAGACTATTTCTACCGTGCATCTATCATCGAGTTACGTCCTTCCTTTTGACCCAATATGCTGTCTGTATTCGCCGCCTGACGACTAATCGGAGTATATTTCCAACTTCCAGTTTACCAATATAGTCTTCGTATTCGAAAACAAATGCTGTTCTACTAACGAAGCAAACAATAACCATACAAGCGCGTGCGCAATACTGAAGTATGTTTAAGTGTTGCATGAAGAAACAGGTGTTCGTAGTATTGGCTGGTTAGCCAAATTTCCACAGAAAACGTAAAAGAAATTGTGTCGATAGCGATTTCTTTTATCAAAAGTAGCTCGTATGTTTATAACCCAAGTATAGTTTCACCGTTTGGACTAGCGTTAACCTAATGGGTTAGGGTATGATTTTGGTCATAATTACAAGGTATTTTTATTCTGTACCGTATTGAACATGTCTGGGTACTTAATAAAACATATTGGTCCCGATTCAAATTTATCATTTCCATTCGTACCTACATCACACACGCGTCTGTAACATTCATATTTGATACATCAATGAATGTTCAAGTGTTTACCGAGGTCATTGAACAAGGGCATAGGGACTGATGGAATTCTGAATCATTCATCCATACTAATATTATAAATGCGATAGTAACTCTTTCTATTTGTTACATCTTCACGTCGTGAACTTCCTGGAGTAGGATAAGGAAATGGATACTTTTTTTTCCGGGAGTTTGTCTCCTTAGCACAAAAGATCCAGAAGGGTTGAAGTGCTCTGGTTTAGGGCCAGCCCCACTATAAGATGTCTCCTTAAGACAATTTTATATTTTAATATGAGCAAATCCGCTGGCCTAAGTCTGTTAGTCAAAAGTTCATTACGTCGAGTCTATGAATAATAAATCTTGTTTTCCGCAATTAGCGCTGGCGTCAATAGCAGGACTACACTTATATTGATGAGAATTTTGATGCATTTTGTGTTGTTCATTTTTTTAATCTCTTCTGATTCAAATATTTGCGGACTTTTAGATATCCGTATATATTCAGTCTATATGTTTTGATTTAAAGCACGAAGGAATTAAACAAATTGCATGGAATTAGTTTAAACTGGTTCCATTCTTTTCATGTGCAATCCGAGCTAAATAAAAGTCATTGTCTTATCAGCACTTAAATAGTTGTAAGAGAATTCCACATCAAATCGTACCAGTGCTCATTCCATGTCTTTAGCAAGCCGGCTAAGTTTTAATTGCTTTACGTGTTAAGGTTCTCATAAAGGCTCTTCAGGACGTACATACAGTCCCAGTGAGCCACAATCTGAGTTCTGCGTTAGATCATGACAAGGTTTAAATTACTGCCGGTATTTCGCAAAGTTATTAACAAATACTTCATGGATATTTGATAGTGTTTAGTCATTGCATGGTAGATGCGAAGATTGCCATTCGTTCCCCTGAACGCATAAAATTGATGGTTTGTTTTCTAATAAAAGGTAAGGTATTGTGTTAATGGCTCTGACCTATAAAAAACAAAACACTGCGAAAGGAGGTCACTTTGGGCTATCACTTATCGCCATTTTCTAGCCTTTGACCAAAAACTTCTGAAAGTCGGGCAATATAGACTGATAGACAATATAGGCTGATATAAGACTATTGGGTACACATTCAATTTCAAATTACAATATTATAGTCGGATATAAAGCCAATCCCTAAGCAGATCGACGATTTACTACGTCAAACGTACAACGCTCCGGGGAGTCATCGCTTTCCTCTCGACACAATGTTGGGTTCCTAAACACTGAAAAACGTTTGCTTCCTTCCATTGCGAGGGCAATTATACCGCTTCCTCTAAACACAATAGAATGTAAAAGCCACTTGCCGTAACGAAGCAACAATTATTAAGTGAAGGTGACACAACTGGATTCTATGACGAAATCTTCTAAATGAAGTACCTGTTTTCATGTCACCAAGTGTTAAATGTGTTATGGATACCGTATCTCTCGTAGCTGTTGCCTCATTCATTTTAATAAATTCAGGTCTCTATTGTATATTTTTCACGAGTTTGTTATCTGTAACGATATCCATTATTCAACACTGATTCTCTTTCATGTGGCAATATTTCTAAGATTTACTACCCGTGTAGCACTATTTTATAATAACAAACGTCAACTCGTGCGCACATGTAGTTCAATGTTGTTGAATATAAAAAAAAAACTTTATTTGATTTGTTTGAAATATTTAATGTCAGTAAAGGAAATCCTGAATCGAACTAGACCTGATACAATCTCGCATCGTTTCACCTTGAAATAGTTCTGATTTTTTCTTTCAATAGTGACGTAACAAGCTTTGTTTCAAACGCAAGTAAAAGCAAATGATAGAAGGATAGTAAAAACGTCACTTTAAAAAATATAGTTAGTGGCAATCCAAGTCTGAGTCATAAATCAATCTGGAGATATAAAACTGTGGTTTATCTAACAGAAGATATAAATAGGTGTCTTAGTGCCAAAGATTGATAAAATAAAATAGATAGAAATTAACTATTACGCAATCAAAGAAAGACATTATGCCTACAAAGAAATACAATTTGTTTATTGGATCAGCAGGAGTATAAGTAGTTTGTAATGTGAACAAAAGAACGGATTTGACCGTAAAGACGATGAAAAGCTCCGCTATCAAAGACTAAAGTAAGGTCCTGAGGCAAATGCAAAATTATCAAGTACATAATTTCTACATTTTCTACCAACGACAAGTAGATACATATTATAAAATGCAGAACCGGCTACTAGATATCTGGCGATGACATCATACTACGCTCACCAATGCGCCTACAAAGCACGGTGGCCATTTCAGTGTCTAGGGGCAAGGCAAGCCCATATTCAACATTCACCAGTTCTATCAGACATTGTACAGGCTGTTATGTAACAAAATAAATGAGATCCACGCCCAGATTTAACTCAGATTATTGTCCTCCAAGTAGAGACAATAGGCTTAAAGATTCTTGTCATAAAATTTAATTAATCAAACCTTTGCAATTCGGTTGATGATTCGAGAAAACCCGCATATAATTAAGTCTAGTTAGAATACAATAAATCCATTAGGGCGATGTTTCACGACGACGACGTCTCGCAGACACCCACGTCAAGCAGTAATGTATTACTAGCTACTCGTTTCTTAGTGGCCTCATTGTTATTTTATTGGCTACAGAAAGCCTGCCTTTTACCCAGTAGACGTAAGTAATCACTGTAATACAGAAAATACAGTTACGTGGCGCTACTGATCGTGAATAAAACCCTGATACTCCATTACCTAATCACAACAATAGATTATTTCTTGAAATCACAACTGTACGCAATGGATAAATTTTGTTTATTCGTTCCGCTCACTTCCCGTCATGCTGATAATATTAGCAATTACCACAATTTTAGTTTCTATTTTAACGCCTGAATTGCAAACAAAAGATTAATAATTCTACTCCAAACATTTGTAGTACATATTCATTGCATAACGGATCGTTTGCTGAGCTAATATTTAGTCACTATTTATGGTCAATTACTGGGTAAACCAATCGCGTAAGAAACCACATGCCTACACTTTACTCCTAAGTATATCATTCATGCGGTTGGCGATTCTATTATCAAGCTCCGTCCTGAGTAAGAAGATCGATTTACTTATAATGCGTTCCATTATAGTTATAACAAGTAAGATTAACAAATAAACTGAATAAAACCCACGCTCAAGCGGTCCGCTTAATTTTTACGATAGTATCGACCTTGTAACGTGCAAGGCGAGTTAAACCTATGAATTGCTACTTCCGAACTGAGCGAACGAGGCCGACCGCCGAATTATTCGAACATGCTCCAATTGAAACCAGCGAGACACTAAACAGTTAGTCATTAGTATTTATCCCGAATGGAATCGTTATCAGCTTATTCAGTGCTGAAAACATTTTTCCAAGGATTTCCCCGGACAATGTTTTGGTAGTCGGTTACCAAAACAACCGTGACTAACCGTGGCATGGAAAATCGTCTGACAATTTCTTGCAATTTGCAACCGTGACCGAACACTGGGATTTATTCTAATTTTTGGATGACACATTCGAATGATTTTAGCTTTTCACTGAATTAAAAGAGTAGCGTGCTGTTATTTCTGTTAATGACTTCTAAAATCATGAAATATTTTTATGGATGCTGTAAACCGTAAAAAGAAATACTCCCAAAAGAACCTTCACTTTATGGTTAACCAAAGTAGAAGCTCGAAAATTTTGTTCGTTCGACCTTCATAAGTTTTTTCCTAATCTACATCCAGCAGACAAGATGACTAATTGATGTACATAGCGTCCAAGTCCCTTGACCCGTGAGATTACGTAGATTGAATCATCATGCTTGAGACACACTAGAGGGGGCAGTTGCATTGGACTGTGGGCGACCATTACACCAATGTCCCTCTCGTGGGTGAGGGCCCCTGATTGATCATTTCCGTCCATTGTGTCACTCCCTTTTATACACCCCACGGGCCTATAATACTCGGCTTGTTCAGCACTCACCGTAACAAATGTCATCGAAATAGACTATCATGTACTGACGTAAGATCCTTGTGTTACTATAAATATCTGATGTCTTGTTAACGATTGCAGAATTGTTCTTCAGATACAAATAACAGAAATTGGTTTCAGTACCAGAGGATGATTAGTTAAACTTAATTGTATACTAGCTACGTCATGGAAGGTTAATTCAAATTAAATCAGTACAAATGACGATACCACCTACACCGGTGGTAGTAACATCGTTTGAGATATTATGTAGGGGTGTGTTCAAATATCATGTGTATAATAACCTATTGCAGGGTTTCTGGGGCGTCCCCATTTCGCAGGGTCAACGTACAGTTCTTCCCATATATTATATCCAAATTTATTTACCGCATCGTTAACTACAACGTTAACAAAGGAATATGATGGAGACTAATGTGGGGAAAGGGAAATGACGTCATATTTTAAATTAAATCTGTTTTGAGTGGCATTAGCATTTCACCGCACACTGAGCAATCGCAGACGAAATAAAAAGTAACTGACACAGACTTTAGTGTAGCTTGTGTGAGTCAACGTGCAAAATATAAAACACGACGTAAGATAGCGACTAACAGGAAATTATACATCTAATATTTGCGTAGATTAGTTGACATAACCACTCATGTTTTGATAAACTGGCCTGATTATATCGTAGATGTGGGCAATAGTGTTGACAAAATTCGTAAAAGCTGCAAAGCAAAAAGAATTACGGATGCTGTAGCTGACATCTTTAATACAGCCATATTTTCTGAAACTAAATAACAAACACGAGGTGAGGTTGAAGTACTTAGAAAATCATAGTTTGTACGTACTGTGCGTAGTAGAGATTTACAATCTTCATGACCGACATCTCTTCAATGCCAACATCGATCGTTCTAGGAATTATTTTCTCTTCGACATAAAACAATCTGTCTAGCTACATTAACCTGACTTGATTGCTTCCGAAGCCTTTTTTGCTATTATCTATCTAGCTGACCTAAACTTGGAAAAGGTCAAATTAATGCTGTATAATGGAATAAAATCAGAGTGAAAAGATAAAATAAATTAAAACCAAACTGAAAATGAAATTAATTTAATTTAAAGATATTCAACTAAAGTATGCAAAATACTTAAATGGCAATGGGCAGGATATATGAGAGAGAAAAATGAGAAACGGGCTAGAATAATATCACAGTGGTAAACCAGGGAAGGCAAAAAAAAAAAAATAAAGGTCGATAAATAAAACATTAGGAAGAGGACCTTAAAAAAGAACTGGCGATCCAAAAATGGATCAAAATTGCAAGAGACAGAGATAGGTGGAAATCTTTGAAGGAGATCTTTATCGAAGGACAAGCTGTTATTGGAAAAACCGATCGTCAGGATGTATTGTAAATGGTAAAACAGCAATAAAGGTTTATTTATTAAACACACTTCAGCTATTATTAGGGATGCCTCTCAAGTCTCCTTGTCCCAATACTTTCATTTCATCGTCGCAGGTCGTCGCGCCGGTGCCATTATCTTTTATCCCCCATTCTATATGGAAGAACAAAATAATATTTTCGCAACGACACGGCGTCACTCAGTGATATTCACATTCACAAGATCACAACTTTTAAGATTTTGTTTTGAAAATGCGTCATCTGACTAAAAGCAGATCAGACGACTGTATTTTTAATCATCTCGACTAATGGTAAGCTACTGAATCTTTATATCAAGCCCGTGGGCGTATTAGGACTACAGCACACTGTGGAAATATCTTGCAATATCTAGTAACGCCAGCAGTTGATAACATAGTGAAGCAGTAGATGTGTCATATGTAACGGTTAAATTGTAAACAATTGGAGATTCTCTGTGACAAATTAGCACACAATGAAATATTGAACGTGTATTGTTGGTCTGACACATTTTTTTTTTGTCGGAAATCATCAAATAACTTCTGCTCTGAGGGGAGTGGAGCGACTAGGAGTAACAGAGCTGATCTAAACCCACCTATGTTCTTTCAGTTGCCCTTTGCTATCCTAGGCCGCAGTAAGTCTTTCGAACAATCCCGCAAGTCTGACACTAACCTATATTGTACCAACCACATACTCGCTCAATATCGTGTGAACTCTTTCAGTTCTGGTTATTTGATGACGGCACTCTGGAAACTATGTTATAGACACTTCAAATCGATCGTGTGTTACAGCCTTAGTCCGACCTCGATATGAATCCGTGGGAAGACACATTATGGTCGCTCTTGTCTCACAATGGAGTCTGTGTTGTCTGTACGTCGGGTCCGTTACAGGTCCCATGAGATTGCTAATGCGATGCCATCCGTTATGATTGCATCCAATAAACACTTGAGCTGTGAAGAGAAATTGGCTCAAGTTACTGTTTCAAGTTAAAATAAAACAAGCTGTTGTAGGCCTTCCATCAAAACGGAAGCCATCTAAATGTTTGCCTTCCACATCTTTTTTCATAACTTGTTTATGCCTTCAAGCAACATGGGTAACACAATTTGATGTTGCCTCTCATTGCTTGTACGCACGCTTTTCATCCGATTTCTTGTGTAGCCATTAAATCCATTTATTTGGCTGCCAGTCTGTAATGTCAAACAGTCACAAGCAATTCAGACGTCTAGCGTAGTTAAGGATTGTCTTATACGATTACTAAGATCGGTTCTAGTTATACAGTATTAGTTTTGATCTGGATCGCAAGTGGTTGAACAAAACCACAAGAATATTTTCGTTAAATATAAACCCATTATGACGTAGTTACTAGTTTCCTGTTGTTTCTAACTTATTTTCTTTGATTTTCCTCTCAATCTCAATTTGTTATTGTATTAAATTAGTTTTCTGTCCATCGTCAAGTACTTGCGTACTTACCTGTAGCGAATATTGCGTCAGGTAAATAAATAGCTTTAGCAGTGAACAGTTTTCCTCTTTTTAGAACTTGTTCTGAAAATAAGTAGGAGCAACGTTATAACAATTACGATGTGTGAATTGTTCAAAGTTGAACATTAATAGAATCCTTTATCAATTCGTGGAATTGGCACAAATCAATAATGCTCCAGAGAATTTGAGGTTAAGTGACGTAACGCTATATTTAGCATTGTTCCTTTAACTCAGCTTGATAACGAACACATTAGTGAAACGCTGGCCATTAACAACAGAGCGTAAACAAGAAATAAAATGAATCATAAGATGTACGGAACTGGGCACCGTGTTCAACTTGGACTTCAGAACAGTGTAATAAAAGATTGTAAGCAGCACAGTGTCATATTATCTTCATTCATTGACGCGAAGACTTATTTCCAAACATTTTTTTACGTATCAAACTCTGGGAAACGTAATACAAGAGGTTTAGTATACAATTTCAATTGTGCAGTTGTATTAAATTTCGTTCGGGTTGATTTCACGGAACAATTGGGTTACTTGTAACTGCAACTTACAAGAGCTATGTTGGCTTCTGAATTCGACGGATTTTTTATTATTGTGTGGATAAAAGTACAATACACAAAAAAATTGGTTTAAGATAATGATTACCTAGTTTTTATCATATACAGTGGAATTACAAAATATCCACAATTTTCCCAGAACTAGTTGAAGACAATAGCAAAATAAACTATTATCTTTATTAATAAACCAAGCATCAACAACAGGAAAAACCTGACGGACAGAATTTCAAGTCAAATTAAATCTGTGTATTCTTCATTACCATAAATACCTAGGATGTTAATTAGGCTAAATTATGTGAGACTCAAAGTTTACAATAAGAAGGATTAAACAGAACTCCACACGAACGCATTGGCCGCCACGTGATTGCGGTAACATTCTTCGGTGCACGTGTACTGAGTCGAAGAGTACAAACTCATGACTTATTAGATGTGTTTCGAGATTTTTTTCGTTGATAGACGCTATAGCGGTGACGTGATGATACAATTCTGACTCAGCGCCAAAAGGTAGGTTGTGATCCAATCAAATAAAAAAAATATATAACTTCTACTGTTATGATCACCCTGTAATATAAAAAGATGCTAGGCAAAAATAAACACTATAATTTGTGTTGTTTTACTAGAATGAGGTCTTGATGATAACAGTATTATACAGTCTCAGAATATGCGTATTTCAAGTCACCTCTAAAGTCGCTAAAGGAAATTGTCTGCTAGAAATTATGTACTGAAAAGCAACTAACTATTAAGCCTTACAACACTATCTTATCTCTACATTTCGCCAGCTCTATTAGCACCATTTTAATTATATTCAAAGCCGTAAACAATTACATACGGGTGAAAAATGCATGAAGCCATACCGTTCTAATAATTAGTACTCATATCATATACCGACGAACGCAATCGTGTCACGGATTGACTACAAAAAATGCTTATGATAAATCAGGACCATAGTTTTATGAGCTCTACAGAGACATGGCTGCCTTGGAACATTTAATCTTAGTATCATTTGAAGAGTATTGTGTTTCCAATAGAATACAGTTATGCTGGAGGGGTCTAGTTAATTTGGACGATAACAATAAACCAGCTCGTTTATTAATCGCGGGCGTCTTGGTCAGTAGCATGTCGCATTCCTGGAGCGCCGATGTTGATTGGCAACAATGAAGGGTCAACATAACAAGCGTGGTAATTGGATAAGTAGTTACACTCGAATTCTGAAGGGAGACACTAGACAACGATGTTAACGTGGGCGCCAAATGACTCACAGGACAAAGGTTATCGATACCATGATGCATAATAAAATTGATCATTTGAACCCAGACAGCACTTTTTCTCATGCATCGAGTAGATAGCAGCGTGCGTGGAGTACAATAAAAAGTTGTTCTGCTGTAGAAAAGTTAGCGCAACTTTTGCTTTTATCTATTTTTTGCTTCGATTTCAGTTCGCTAGCAAAAAGTTTGGCTAGCGATGTGGTAACTTCCAATTTCCGCTCATAGCTGCGGGAGATAAAGTTATGATCCCCATTCAGCTGAGTATGTTGATAATTTCACTGGCTACAGCACTGGGATTACAGCCTTGTATTGCTTTTATGGGCGTGTCGCGTGACCGGCTCCTTCCACAAACTAATTGACACAGTACACAAAACCAGTGCTACTGTTGGCTTTGAAGCGACAAAAACAAGGTTATATTCAACACATTCTACATTACTATCAATTGTTCTAAATCAAATGATCGATTACGGTCGAACAAAACGCTTTTGTTTCAAGCGTAACATGAACAAAAAGCAAATTAATCATTGGTCCAGGCCGTTGATTAATCCATTCAAAATTGTTAACTGAATTGACGTTTTCATGAATATTTACGAACAGAGAGAAATATGAAACAGCGTTGAAGCTCTATTGTTCAATGAAACGTCTCGTTTAATTCTGCTTGCGTATTCCGTAGCACGGATGAGCAGCGCAGTTGAGGTTTCGGAGAGGAAAAACAAAATCAAGGAAATCATTAAAGCATGACAAAAAAGTAAAGCTTCATTGCTGAACTAAAGGAATTTACATTATAAATTACGGATCGTGAAGATTGACGACAATTTGCCAACCTTGTGTTGTATTGGTTGTGAATGTCACCGAGATGACGAAAATAGCTTGTACTTTACACCTACTTACATGGTGAGATGCTTCGTTACTTTCAAATTATACATTTTGAGTGGTATTAAGCAGATATTTAAACGAAAAAAGAGAATGTTATGATTAAATTGTAACTTATCAGATCACACTGATCACTATAAAGGCGAAAGTTTGTGAGTACTTATGTTTGTTACTTCTTCACGCTCAAACAGCTGAAAGAATTACGATGAAACTTGGCTAACGGGTAAACCATGTCTTGGAATAGCACAAAGGATAATTTTTATCCCGGGACTATGTTCCCTTTACTGCGCGATATCTTCTCGTCCAACATACCACAGTGTCTCAAGACGAAAGTATATGACCAGTGCGTGTTGCCAGTGATCACATATGGGGTATGATCGGAGTTTCTTTGCATGATCGAATTAGGAATGAAGATATCCGCAAGAGAACCAAGGTTACCGACATAGCACGAAGAATCGCCAAACATAGGTGGCAATGGGCACGGCACATTGCTCGCAGAACAGATGGTCGTTGGAGCCGCAAGGTTCTGGAGTGGCGACCGCGTACCGGAAGACGCATTGTTGGAGGCCTCCTACAACGCAACGCAACCAATTTTGATTCGGTTGTCACTAATAGAAAGAGTATTATACGAGAAAGATTTATTGTGCATAGTGTGCACATGAGCGAAGCTGGGACAAGTCGCTAGTTTAAAAATAATCAATACATTTGCAGTAGACGCAAATGCAGAACAAAAAAAAAAGTTAAATGTTATTCTGACATGGCATGCTTACCGTGTAAAATGGAGAAATCAATAGAAAACTATGTACTTATGAATCGGTCATGAGGGCAACAGACAAGCTAATGATCATATATTATCTATGGCTTTGCTTTAGCAATCTCTTTTTATTAGCCTAGCAACTTAATAGAAAATCTAATACCTGAATGGAGTATTTTTATTCAGTTATTAAATTAAATGAAATGATGATGATGATTATTCAGTTATTAGGGTGTAGTGTTCAACTAAAGTTCTTTCAACTACAGACAGGTATATATTTAGCACCTCATTAGCAACATTCAATGAAAGATGAGTACTACAACTCCTACGCATATCTCACTAGTACCATAATAATAATAATTTCACTTTGTACTGAACTCATTCAGCTTTGAGCTTAGTTCATTATTCCCAAGCTGAAATCTATCCTTAAAACATAAATAAAGAGCAGCTTTGACAGAAATTAATTATAAGCTCTAGTTGGCTCAGAAAATATTAATTTTCGAGAATATATAACATCCTTGGAGCCTCGAATTTTGCGAAACGTCTACGAATAAGTTCATCTTACAATTATTAAAATTTATGTTTTTCGTAATGAATTCACGTATGAAATCTAATAAGTTCTTGAATTGAATTTATATCGGTATTGGATAATCTATGAGCATGTTTTACGGTTTAATGTAGGTATGTTTACTTTAATGTCAAGGGTTCTACGAGTAAATCCGAGGTAAAGACATGGCGTGTTGAGGTGAGAACATAGAAAATCGAGGTAGGTAACCGCTTTCCGTAGACTCGAGACGCTGACCACTTTTACTTTCGCCCCCGTACATTCACCTGGGCTGAGAGCTGCGGTCAAAGACGCCCTACATTCCGTTCGATGTTTACTGTAGGTATCTTTTGAGGTAGGAAATCATCCAATGACTTCTCCCGCTTTAGAGTGCGGCGAGAGGGTGTGTCAGACTTTTACTGACTAAAGGCTCCCAAACAAAACTGCGATGCGATGCGATACGACGATTTCGTGCGGCAAAGCTTCGACTCAAGTGATCGAATACAATGTCGTGTACAATGTGTCGCATACAATGTGCGATACAAATAAATTCACAATTTTTTTGCGATGCGTCGTGCGATCTCAGTTTTTACGATGCGACATCGCATCGCAGTTTTGTGTTTGGGCCCTAAAATCACAACTGTGTCTTTCAGTTGCCTGCGTGAAGCTTCAGAGTCTTGCCGTCGCGTCGCGTCGTTGCCGCATCGTCGACAAATTCATAGTTTTGCATGTAAGCTGTGAGCAGGCGTACACCAAGCGTATAATGACGAATACGCGTCTATGACAGTAGGCCTTAATTACAACCAAATTGGTGAGAAACGAATGTCTCTTTCGAGACTAAACAAATTTTTAACAATGCCCAAAACATAGCCCAATAGAACTGTAACTAAATGTCAGAGATCAGTATAACAAATGCCAGAAGACTACTCTCTTCTTCTTGCGTCGTATTCCTCAATGCTGAGGGTCGTGACCTCCCGCTTCATCACTTTAACTTTTATGATATACCTCCATCTGTTTCTGTCTCTGGCGGTGTGAAGGGCATTGTATACCGTAAAGTCAAGAGCGGTGCTGATCTGATCAGACCAACGTACTGGGCTGCACCCACGAGGCCTTTTCCCATCCACTTTACCGGTCACAATGAGCCTTTCCAGGTTGCCACCGTCTTTCCTTGCAATGTGGCCGAAGTATTGCAGAATCTTGCAAAGACACTCGGACGACAGCCGTGAGGAGATTGAGTTCTTGCAAAATGGATACGTTGGTCCGAAATGCTGTCCAAGGGATACGGAGCATCCTTCTCTAGCACCACATCTGGGTGTCGATGTCTTTGCGGTCTGTAGCTTTTAGCAACCCAGTCTCAGCGCCATACGAAAAGATCGAGAAGTCTAGTGTCCGTACCAGTTTGGTTTTGGTCTTTACGGAGATGTTGCGATCTCTCCAGACTTTATGAAGCTGAGACATGGCGCTCTTAGCCAAACAATTCTCCTGCGAACTTCCCTCTCGCACGACCCATCGTTCTGACATTACATTGCCGAAAGACTAGTTACACACATTGTGGCAGATTTAATCTTGGATATAAAGAAGTATTTACGGGATTGTTCGTAAAAGTTAGCGCGTGACTAAAACGCAAAGTACATCTGAAATGACACAGGTGGGTTTTAGTCAGAAAAAGCCTGACACTCCCTCTCGTTCCACCCAGAGCGTGAGGGAGTGATGTGAGAAAATTAAAAAATAAATACATCTTTTGATCAATGTTAGTACAGTTTTAAAAGCCAACAGAAATTGCAATTTAAATGTTCCCACTGCTGGGACTTAGGCCTCCTCTCTAGGAGAGGGAATGGGCCGTAATGCACAACGCGGGCCCAGTGCGAGCTGGTGGATGTCACACAATTGTTAGAATTTTTTTGGTTCTAGGACATGCCGGTTTCCTCACGATGTTTTCCTTCACCGATTTGAGAGCAGCAGTGGTGATGATATAAATTACACAAAGTAATGCACCTGGCTGGGTTTGAACCCGCGACTTACGACTCGTAAGTCGGGGCCGTTACCACTAGGCCACCACTGCTCTGCATTCATATTAATGCAACTTTAATAGGTTCCTGCATATTAAAAGATTTTTTCCACTGGTAACTATTTATCATAGCATACTAATAAAAATCAGTAACAAGTGTTCAACAAGTTACCAGAGCAGAACATACCTTATGTGTGAATAAAAGTAGAGGCAACACTGGAATGCCAGTTAAAAAGGAAACAAGAAATCACTAATGAGCAAGATCCCAAGGCTGGTTATTGTAATGTAATGCTTAAATATTAACATAATAAATGTTAATTAAGTTATTAAAATTTACACCCTGGTCATAAAATTTCAATATTTACGAAATTAAAGTATGTTTTCATAAAGGTACTTATACAGTATTATTAGCTATTTGTATTTAGATATATATGCAGAGAGAAAGTTTTTACATAAAAAGAAATCATATTTCATTTGAAACAGTAAACTGGTCCATGTCTAATCTGGCATCCCCGTTTACATGTGGGCGAGAAACAAGATTTCCCCATTTACACAATGGCTAAGTATGTTGATTCGTCGAGGCTGGGCCCACGTGTAAATGAGGCATAAGGGATGCCAGATTAGACCAGTTTCATTTCATATTATATTGTTCATTTCACTACAATTAACTTTAGGTAAAATGATTTATTTTTTCTGGTAAAAAAAATTATTGTAGAACAATATTTTAGAACCTTTTAATCCAGTACTTCGTTGACTAAAACCTGTTTAAATAAATAGTTATATGTTTTTTTTTTACATTGTCATTTACTTAATAAACTAGTGCTTGACTGCAATCCCACCTAGCACGCAGCAAGCAGCAATGCAATTGTTGATGTTGAGGTGCACTAAGGTAAGTAGGTGACAGATAAATTTGGAAAAACAGTCATTGACCCTCCTACATTTGTTGACATTCTTAAATTAAAAAATGCAAATAAAGACATAAAGCTGTCTTGAATCGACATCTATCACAATCCTTTACATTTTCTTGTAATGAAAAACATTTAATTGGTTGTTTTTCGGATATCTATGCAGAGATATTAGGAAAAGGTCAATGTACTTTATTCCATGTTTATCTGTTGCCTTGTATAGTTTATACATAGTATCTAATTCATTGACTGTATATTTGCTCCTTTAAATTATAGCTAGCAGACAGAAATACTTAGATCCCAATCACCTAGGTTCATATTTTTTTATAAGAATTAATTTTAAAGTTAAAACAATTCCACTTTTAGGTACCCATTAATTGTTGAAGAGTGCCTAAAATACATTCAATATCTTTCACATATTTATCTATCAGAACATTCAAATGCACTATGTGACTCAGACAATTTTTGTTAAGTTATAATTAATTAATTAGATATGATATGAACAATCTCCTGAAGTTTAAAAGTGCCTAACTTTTTTGTTATCATTTTTATTTCAATAACACTAATGACTGATAATAGTTTAAATTTAAATTGAAAACATGTGTTTACACATGTTAGTACATTAGGTGCAAGACTGATAGATAATAATTATATGACATATTTTTGTAGTAGGACAAAAACATTGTACAGGAGTCCATGTGAACTACTAAAGAATCATAAATGCTGACTAAACTAAACAAATAATAAAATAAAAAGAACAATTTTTAACAGGTTATCTGTGGTAGTACAGTAGTACAAATTACATCACAGAGTCATAGACTTTTCCCACTTAAAAAAAAAAAATTATATCAGAAAATTAAAATGTTTTCTGTGGAACAAGGCACAGGAATAAAATCACAGGGTAAATCTACTATTTCATTAATGTAGAAATGATAAATCATTCTTTACACAATTGGTTATATTTGAGTCTTTACTCCTTAAAGTTTTCAGTTCACAAGAACAAATCTACATAAATAAGTTATTTTCAAACAAGCATAGTACAATTTCATTCACATATACATTGCCCAGTATGTATTTCAAAACACATGTGATATTGGGAGCATGTTTTTTGTTGCATACTTTAGCCAAAGCATGTACGCAGACCATAAAATCAGCTAATAAATTACAATCTATATTTTTATGGCCCATAAAATATTAAATAGAAGACTTTAATTATGAAGTTATAGTTTTATACACAAATAACACCCCATATGTTTCACAGTGACTATTGTAGAGCATATTTATGGAGAACAATGAATAATAACAAACATCACACCTCTATTAACCAGAGGAACAGGCAGA
Organism: Mythimna pallens; assembly: GCA_961205895.1. Classification (NCBI taxonomy): domain Eukaryota; kingdom Metazoa; phylum Arthropoda; class Insecta; order Lepidoptera; family Noctuidae; genus Mythimna; species Mythimna pallens. The sequence continues at coordinate 20,202,529 of OY540828.1, read as the reverse complement.
GGTGTACCTCTAGTAAAAGAAAAAAAAATATTTGTTTTGTGTATTGCTTGCAGTAATAATAGTTTCTATTGACCAAGTAATAAGATAATCTATTGAATAATAAGGGTCAATTTAATTAATAGCAACATTTATTTCATAAATACTGTGTAAGGAAAGTTTGTTGTGGTTTTTAATATCAAGCAGAATTCTTTGGATGGAATATGTTGTTGTTTTCCTTAAAGTCTGAACTTATGTTACAGAAGGTAGGTATATTATATGTTATTTAAATTTTATGAAAAACTGGTTTAAATGCAAAATATCAAAGAAGTTTTATCCTTATTTATCATTACTGCTTATCTGTATCAAGATATCAGTATCAAAACGTGCATTTAGATACTATTGAAACTTAACACCTTCGCCTGAAAAGCTTAATACCTTTGCCAAGACAGGCAGACTTTTTTGATGACTAATAATGAAAAGGTAAACAATACCATATCTTTTTGTTGAGTTTCTGTGTTTACCAATCTCTACGACACGAGGCAAAGAAACGTGATGATAACGTGACGATAAAACTCCCATCAAGAAACATTCGTGTCTTGTTATCAAATAGTAAACGGAACTTAGAAATTAACATACCTGAAATCCAGACTGAGGTTTCTCTGATGAGTCGTGGCTTTGGGGGATCGGACGTCACTCCGACTTCCGTGGACGGGTACATCCTCTAACATTCTCACACACGCGATGCAGCGGCACAACACAATATACCCATAGCACTACCTCCCCGTACTAAAATCACAAAGTAAATAACAACATGGCGTCCGTAGCGAATACTACAAACGCAGCAGACACCACTTGCTCTTACTCTTTTACCCCAATTTCCAACAAAACTATCTAATCACAGCCGATGATATACCATCAATCTATATTGCTATGCAAAACAATATTGAAACAAGCAAAGTTAGTACGTAAACCTTGAATACCCCATAAACTTTTTCTACACGTAACCCAGCGATTTGTGGGGGAAAAAAAACAAACAACGAAAAACACTAAAAAGATTTTCAAATAAAAATCAACGGTAGGCGTAGTAAAAGTAACAAATTCTTCAAAATTAAAGAAATCGATGACGCTCCAACCGAGACGACATCCTATTATTTTTGATTTTGTGGGTTTTTTTTTCGTAGGCAGTCCCTGAATATTATTTTTTAACTCTTGCAACAATAATAACAATACTAGCGATGGGCAGCCTAGCATTTTCAACAACTCGAGTTGAAATGGTGGCGCACTCGAGTTGCTACTCGAGTCAAATCGACTCGCTGGGTTAAAGTTACTCTTTTAAGTCTATGAGCCAAGCTCGGTCGGCCGTGTTCGTTCGTTAACCAGTTAATGAGCGTCGATCAAACTCACAAGTCGAATCAACTCGAACCTAACTGAGTTGATAGGTTGCCGATATATTTGTAACTTATCGTAGAACATAGGCTCTTAATAAACTAGTGCGCCTCACTATCAATGATTGCATCACTGCTTACCATCAAGTGGGATCGCAGTCAAGCACTGGTTTATATCAAATAAAATAATAATAATTTACAAGTAACTGTTTTATCGTTATTTTTTTAGGAAAACTACACGTCACATTTTAGTTTCCAGGTGGTTTATCTTATCTTTGTGGTCTGGTTTCCGCACTTAGTCCTTAACGGACCATTGTGCGTGGGCCATGGCGGCCTTTACTCCAACCAGCCCACCTCATTCCAGAAACAGATGACTCTCTTCATTTTGCTCAGAGCTTCCATCAGTGAATTCGGTGCTCCCAAGGTCCGAATTCTTATCTCGCTGATGGCTGTGCACTCAAGGAGCACATGCGCGACAGTTTCTTCTGACTCCATGCATCCTCTGCACAGACGGCTATCTGTGATATTCATTGTGAAAAAGTGTTTGTTCAGGGAACAGTGTCCGGTGATGGTTCCTGCCACCAGACGGAGGCTGCCTCTGTCCAGTCGCAGGAGGTTGCTGGTTAGGGTTCTATTTAAATTTGGCATGGCTTCTTTAGCCTGCCTGCAGCCCGGTGCCAGGGACCACCACCTTCCCGCTTGTGCATTTGTGTGCTCTCGTAGCCAACCACGCAGCTGACTAAAGGGTATTGGCATGATGGGTTCCGGTCCGAAGACCACCGTGCCAGATCCCCGCCTTGCTAGCTCATCAGCTGCGTCGTTGCCCAGTGAGCCGCTGTGTCCTTTTATCCACTGCAGAGTGGCACTCTTGTATAAGTTTCGAGGTTGTTGTGGGTTTTTCTAGCGATTGTAGTACTGAAGCACTGTCGGAGATTATGCGGATATGAGTATCCATAACTTTTCTGGCTTCTATAGCGTTGGCCGCTAGAGTGATGCCAACACATTCTGCCTGGTAGACCGAGTTTAATGCTCCTAGCGGTTTGGATATCTTTATATTAAGGTTATTGGAGAAGACTCCGACTCCTGTTCCGGTGTTCGTCTTTGATCCGTCGGTGTAAATTCTCAGTTTCTTGGGGCCTGAGCAATCGTACGGTTCTTCTGCTAGTTGGATGCTGTAGTGTTTTTGGAATTGCAGTGCTTTGGGAGCTTTGTCATTGGGGGCCGTCATTAATGGCATCATCCATAATGCGTGTATGTTAATTCGATAGTCTGTTTTCAGTGTGCCCGATAGGTTAAGTCTGAATACTGCCAGGGCTGCTTCCTCCCGCACTATGAGATGCAGTGGAGGCAGTCTTAGCATAGCCTGTAGAGCGGCAGTGGGTGCCGTTCTCATGCTAACAGTGATTGCTACGCAGGCGTATCGCTACAATTTTTCCGAGTTCTTTTTGGGCAGCGCTCAAATCTGTCCTGGGCCACTAGACTAGGGAGCCATATGTTATGATTGGTCGGATGATTGTGGTATATAGCCAGTGGGTGACTTTTGGGCTTATACCCCAGTTTCGTCCCAACATGCGTCTGCATGGCCACATGGATATATTGGCTTTTTTGGTTGCGTAGTCCATGTGTTTTGCCCAATTCAACTGCTTGTCTAGGTAGACGGCTTCAGTTGAAAGGCAAAGGGTAGTTCCAAAGAAGCGCGGTAGTCTCAGTACAGGTAGTTTCCTTTTTTTTTGCCAGATGGTATATAAATTACAACATTCAAACTTAAACTTGCTTGAATTATGCTTGCTGCTATCACAAAATAAAGTACGTGGTGACTATGGCGAGTTACAACCAAAGAGTATGAAAAGCTAACGCTTTAGTTCCAACTGTCGCCATCTAGCTCGCATTGTCCAAAATGAAACGAGGCACCCCGTTTACAGACTCCTTTTTAAAAAGTTGACATGTGAGGACCCAACGCGAGTCAACTCGGTAGATCTCGAGTGAACTCGTTTCTAGTTTGTCTCGAGTAACTCGGATAAAATAACTCGACTCGCCCATCGCTACAATACAGATAATAAACCAGCTATGAGATAAAACTAAATACAGTACACCCAGTATTTTTGTACAGGTGGTGAAAGACCGGACTAATTTCAATGTTGGTTTATTCAATTTATTGATTAACAGCTTGCTTTTATGAATTTTCAGGACAGATATCCGCAAGAATGTATATATAGATACGAGTACAAAAGTATTTTGAAGCTATGTGATGAAGACAATACCAAAATTATCATTGCTGCTAGATTTGTGAACATTCTTGACACTTCTATTCTGAAATTTCCAAGTCAATTCGAGGGCTGTGTGCTTGCTTGCTAGCTACACCCTAAAACAGAATAAAACATAACCGGCGGGTCCGAAAAAAATTAAACTAATATTTCACTATCAAAATACTTGATTATTCAGTGACAGCATTAAATAAATATAAAATCTTAACATAGTGCATTACAAGCTACAAATTAGTAAGAATTAATATAATACAGCAGTAATTTACATCATTATGCTTATTCTCATGGTTTTGGTGAAGATTCTTGAGATTGTCTTGTAGAAGGCTGTCTTTTATGAACATTAGGTTTCCTTAGCCTGTGGTAATTAGGCATGACTTTGCTCAAAAAGTCTAGCTGTAAAAGTTGTGATGGCTGCTTCTCGAGTGCTTCTCTGACGTGATGGTCAGATCCCCATATCACAGTATTGTCAACTAGAGTTTGTGGTGCTGTTAGACGACATGCTGCACCTGAAACAAATAAAAAGTTAATTACCAGCTGCTCCTGAGTTGCAATTTATAGCAGTGTAATACAGTTCTTTGAATAGATAATCTTGCAAGTCTTTACAATAATTCACTCTTTTAACATTTTTATCTCTAAAAATATGTTCCACTTTCAATGTTACTATCCTTTCTTAGAAGCAAAGTGGTTTTCAATTCTTAAATGTAAAAAATACAACTAGGTTACCAATAACACATCCGCTTCCTATCTTAACGTCTACTCCAACATAGGACCTGCATTCAAACACATTACTCTCCCCAATATGGCCACACGGTGATTCCAACTTACAGCCCACCTCAAAAACATTGTGAGCTCCAATGAACAAAGGTTTAGGGGGATTCTCTTGTTTGTCACTTTTTCTGTAAAGTAGAAGAATTTAATTAATTAATTACTTAGGGTTTTTAAAAAGTATTATACCATAATTTCAAATATCCGAATATTTGATGCAAGACAGATATTGTAATGATAACTGTTTATATAATATAGAGCTTTTTGACTTGCTTGCTTACTTGTGAATAATAGTAGAGTACTCTTCAATAATGCAGTACTCGGCAATTATTATAGGTCCTCCCTCAGCAATGATAGTCACCCTTGGATGAATAACTGTACCTCCACCAATTGTTATATCTCCTTCTAGAGTACAATCCTCGCAAACTGTAGCACCGGGAAGAATTTTAACGCTGAAAAGAAATGCACATTGAATAATTTATCTTTCTTTAAATGAAAGCCAATAGTGAATTTAGATCCAATATGTTACATACTTATGAGACATGTTATAAAGTTACGAAACTTCCAATCTTATAATAACTATTTAATAAAGTAAAAAATGAGTAAATAAAACAAATGGTAAAATATTCCGAGATAATTTACGAAAATTCAGTCGATTGACATTTCGATTCGTCACCAATCTGACAGTGACAGACATCAACAGTAATCGCTAGGGCTTTTTTAAAACCGACTATTTCCGCATTAAATCTGAAAAGTTTGACAAAAAAGCAATGAGTATTGTTATATTTTTACTAATATCCCTCTCCCGTGTCTTTCTAGTTCTCTTTGTGTCAAGAACGAATCCCCACCATGCTAGCATTTTTTTAGGCCTACCTCGGTGACGACGACACCCGTCTTCAGGTACCCACTGTGTGACGTGTGACAATCTTTGCTATTTAATTGCCCTCGAGCGTCTCAAAGCGTAACCACACACGTGTAAAAAATAGAGTGTAACCCACCCGGCACTATTTAAGCTAAATAACTTTTCGAATACAATAAATTGTATTCCGTCTGACAAAATGCTACTGAAGGACGCAGGTCGATTTTAGTCTGTAAAAAGCTTTCTTGTTCCACCTAGAGCGGGAGTAGTCATTGGATGATTTCCTATCTCAAAAAATACACTTTAAATCAAGCGGGGTTTTATAAGGACAATAATGATTTTTTGACTAAAAGGTTTCTGTTACCTTGGTCATTAAGTACGAAAAAACAATCTAGAACAGGCACATTTTGCATTTATTATTTTCTTGAGATCACATCAAGATTATCACACATTGATGACTTTGTAGCGATAATGTCATCTATTGTTCACTGTATTGAAAACCGAAACTATAAACTACAAGGCTTCAAAAAACTAAGTAGCCAGGCAAAAAAGTTAAACTGTCAATTGTCATAAATGTCAAAATCATCTGATGTGACGAAGTATGTATGGCGCGAAATTACCTTTTTTTATTTGTTGTTATAAACGAGGTTGTTATTGCTTTGTTTAATTTAGAAGTCATGATTTAAAGGAAATAATAACACTGAAGTGTAATAAATTAAAATGGAAGTTAAATTCCCATTTCCTTTCAAACCATATGAAATTCAAGAAAAGTTTATGAGAGAACTTTATTTAACTTTGGAAGAACAAAAACTTGGAATATTTGAGAGCCCTACTGGAACCGTAAGCTTTATATTGTTGATTACGTTACTCTTTTTAAACTGAAAAACATATATCACACCATAATAACCATGTAGAAAGCAGTTTGGTTTTTAAATTTAGATAGTTTGGTTTAGATTACAGCCAAGTAAAGTCATGAAAGTAACATATTATAAAGTTATAAGAATGTTTTGCATATACTCATTACCTGGAAAATACAAGTATAGCTAAATGGGAAGAATGTTATTAAAACTCCTTTGATAATTCAGTTCACTTGATTAGAGTAGTTCTAGTTGATTTTTCAACTATACTATATTAAATACAAATAACACCAAAACAGATCACAGCATGTCGGTAACTAAAATATTATCCTCTGGTGACCTTGAAATAAAGAATAATAATTAGCAATCAGTGTCAGTGATACTTTAAATAAAACAAGGTGGCAGCCTTAGGGATTCCATTAAAGCAGAGCTGGGCTGAGAGGAGGGGAGCAAAGCAGTGAAAAGTGGCTAGTGCTTTATTTGAAGTGGAGTGTGGCAGAGTGGATTTTAGCTACCCTCCACTTCATGCTCTCAGCATAGTACCTAAATCCATGCTTTACAGGTTATTTGAAATTCAGCTCCGCTCCACTTATTAGTGGAGATTTCGAGCACTGTCATTGACCAAATGTCACAGTCCACTCTACTCCTCTCTGCCCAAAAAATAATTTACTATTTTTAATTGGTATTGTTTATTATTACAATATTTTGTATTATTATTTTAGGGTAAATCTCTTAGCATCTGCTGTGGAGCTCTAAAATGGCTGCAGGATTGTAAACAGAAAATATTAGAAGACCTAGAAAAAGAAGTTGCTCAATTAAAAGCAGAAATATCAAATAACACAGGTAAAAATGCTTTCTATGAAACTATGTTAATGATAATCTTTATAATTTTTTCAAGTATTTATATTTTATAAATAAATTAAAAAATATATATACTGGTGCTTTACATACTGCTTCTTTATTAGTGTTTAAGTATAATACCTAAATGCAATAGTAAAAGTCATTCACAGTCAGAACTAGGTGGATATTGAGGCAATAGAATCACTTTAAGACCAATAAAGTGAAATGTCTGATTTTAGCAAATACTATTTCCTTGACTAAATAATGCTATGCCCATACGCTAAAACAAAACAGACTAAAAATGTTTCCATCTACCAAAAACATGGCCACTCCTCTTTCCTCTCACCCTAACTTCAATCTGTATTCTCCATTCCAGCTTCTGATGATTGGCTAACAGAAGAATATGAAAATATCAAGAAAAAACAGACCCTTGTAACATTACAACTCAAACTAGATAAAATTATAAAACGGAAAGATCTGTTCAATGAAATGAAAGTCCGAGTATCCAAACTAAAAACTAATCCTGCAAATAAGACAATTCAATTCAATTTTAATAAGAAAGATAAAAGTGAGAATGTTGAAGTAGATAAAGAGAATGTTCTAGAAGAGAAAGCAGATATGGAAGAAGACAGAGATCTTATTCTGGAAGAATGTGAAGAAAAAGAAGATGGAGATTCTGAAGGTGAAGAAATTTTAGAAGAAGATGACCAAAGAACAAAAGTAAGAATTTCAATGACTTTCTGAATATTTTGTTAATGCAATTTTTTTGGTGAAAAGGTTTTTTTTTAAAGGTGTAAATCATTCAGTGACTTCTCCCGCTCCAGGTGGAGCGAGAGGGCGTGTCAGACTTTTACTGACTAAAAACACACCTGTGTCCTTCAGTTGCCCTTTGCGTTTTAGGACTACGAGTTTCCTTTTCAGAAATTCCCCAAGGTCCTATCTAGCGGGCATCAGCCTTGCTGGGCCTAAACTTCAACTTTTCAAAATTTGCATGTGCGGATGCAAAAACCAGGATTGTCATAAAAGTGCATAAACTTAATAAAAAAAAAACAGTTTGTCCTTAATGTAGCATTTTTGACATTATTGTTTTTGCCGAGGAGTCTTCACATATAATAAAAAAATTAAAAAATCTAGTCATAATTTTTCTAGTACATCAAACAGTGCAATTCCAATATATGGGTGAGGTCAGACTAAAGCATAACCATATCTTCTTTGTTCTCAAAGAAAAAAAAAAGAGTTACCTTCAAATAATAAGTTTCAACTACTTTCGACATTACAACATAAGAACTTTTGTGTATTACCCATATTTGCAAAATAAAATTCTATTCTACAGCAAGAGAGGACTGGTCTACACACTGTTGCAAAGATGATGTTTGGAAGGAAGAAAAAAAAGAGACCTTTTTCTTGCAGTATCTAAATTCTGTTGCAAAAATATATTTTATTAATTCACTGATGTGTCTTCACCATAGTAAGAGTGGTGGTGATGAAATTAATTACGCAAAGTATGTAATGCAACTGGTAGGGTATGCACACGCGACGTACATTCGTAAGTTGGGGTCATTACCACAAGGCCATCACTTCTGTCTTTCCCAAAACGCCAAATATGTATTTGAAATGTTAACAGAATTCTATTGTTTTCTTTGTCTTTCTGTTAGAACTGTACAGCATTTGTAATACCATTAAGAAGCATATTTGACTGTACACAGAATCCTAAACATAAAAATATGTTTTTCAGATATACATAAGCAGCAGGACTCACAGCCAATTGTCCCAGTTCATTGGAGAAATCAAAAGGACAGTGTTCAAAGAAGACACAAGAGTAGTCACACTTGCTTCCAGACAGCACTACTGCATTAATTCTGAAGTTACCAGGCTAAAGAATGCTAATCTTATTAATGAAAGGTAAGATTGTTTTTTTTTTTTTGAAAATACAGTCCCTAAGGTTGGATGCAAAGTTTGAATTGACCTATACCATCATGTGGGCCACTTATTTTAGCACCCAGTATCAACGAAGTCCTCCATAGATTGCCATTGCAATACCAATTAAGTTGGTTAAATTACTCACATGTTTTATGAAATGAAAAAACTTGCCTGGATTCTTCCTACTGCAGAGCAGAAGCCTCGATACTATCCTTCCACTTCTCTCCATTTACAACTTTGCCAACCAATTGTTTCCTACAGATGCTTAGACATGCAAAAATCAAAAACAAAATCCACCTCTATAGGAGAAGAAGGGAAAGTCCTTAAAAAGACAAAGACAAAATCATGTACTGCTTGTCCATATTACAATCAGACGAACATCAACCGTTTGAAGGAACGAATGCTTGTGGATATTATGGACATGGAAGATCTAGTAAAGTGCGGCAAGGAGTTGAAGGCCTGTCCATATTATGCGTCTAGAATGGCTATAGATGATGCTGAGGTAACTTAAAAATCGTTATTTTTTCTTCTAGTACATACAATATTCCTTTTGATATGGGGTTTGAACTTGAAAATCAGAAAAGGCTAGGCAACTGATAATGATGGGAATTAAAAGGGAGAGGGGGGACATCTGTAAACCGTAAGATCATTTTGTTAACCCTTTGAGCACCTATTCCTTATACCAAATGTAAAAAACAAAACAAGCAATTTTGAATAAAACTGCTCATGACACTACGCCGGTTGACATTTCGAGCGTTGTCTTTTATGAACCTAAGCAGTATCATGTGACGTTTGAGGGTTACTCAAGTGAGCAAAATATCAATTACTTCTCCATATTAATTTATAGAAGCATAAATACGCCAATAAGAGAAACTTCTTATCATTTTTATGTAACTGTTTGTGTATACGTTGCTGAGTGGGTCGCACACACGTTGGATGTTGGTTTGAAATAATAGTCACTGATAGCCAAAGAAGCCAATGTCAAATTAAGCTTATGTCACTCAGGAACAAAGCAGCTTTCTATGGGTGAAAAAAAACTAACAATCAAACCAAAACTTTCAGAGATTACAAATCTCTCTCAAGTTTTAACACATTTTCATTCAAGATTTTGTTGACCAAATCTCCAAATTTTCAGGTAGTCCTGATAAGCCACGCTGGCATAGTGAGCTCAGGGGCCCGTTCTGGCATCTCCCTTAAATTACAGAACAACATACTAATACTGGATGAGGCTCACGGTCTGACCACTGCTTTAGAGAATGCTCACTCAGCCCCTGTGACCGGGAAACAACTGAGTTCAGTGAAGACGTTCTTGCAGTTTTATATCAATAAGTACAGGACGAGACTGAGTAGTAGGAACTTGTTGACGCTGAACCAGATAAGTTATGTTGTGGGAAAACTTTTAGGTAAGTTCTCTAGATTTTTTTTTTATGGCTATTGAGCTGGTTTCGACTAATCTGCCAGTGTCACGTTAGCTGAAAGGACAAACACAAGTGTTAGTAAGAAACATAGTCTAGTTTATAGATTAAGATTTTTTAAGACTCCGCGCAATCTGAAAGCTGTTCAAATTTTTTTTTATAATTTTTACTGGAGGCTACCTTTATTCTTCTATGAATTTACACATTAGTTTGCAGTTATAATAAAATAGTTCAGATATAACCTTATATAAATTATAAAATAATGTTACAGTTCAATATAAATTATTTTTAAAGAAGATTATCGTTAAGGTAAAAGCGGGGCCGAGCGTGGCCATGTTCGCTAGATGGCACTGTACTCAACATTTTTCGTTTATTTTGTTTTTAGTCTACGGGAGTACTAGTACTTTGCCAGTGACTTCAATCGCGAGAATTTTCATAAAAACTTTAACATCCCTATTCCGAAGTAGGTTTTGAAAAACTAATAATTACATTCTTTCCTATTAATTTGCAAAGTTTTGTTTTTAAAACTTCTTAAATTGTTCTGAACTTCGGTAATTCTGAAAACCACTAACTAACAACCTTTATTATTTACTAAGGTTACTATTTGTGCTAACTTTCAAGTATATTGGCACACGGAATGAGATTTTTCATACAAACGAAACTCCCCCTTTTCACCCCTTTTAGGTTAAACTAGCGGTCCCGGCAGACGTTGTTCTGCCCAAAAGCGGGATTTAGTAAAAAAAAAAAAATACCCTACTCTACCCTACTCTACCCTACTCTACCCTACTCTACCCTACTCTACCCTACTCTACCCTACTCTACCCTACTCTACCCTACTCTACCCTACTCTACCCTACTCTACCCTACTCTACCCTACTCTACCCTACTCTACCCTACTCTACCCGACTCTACCCTACTCTACCCTACTCTACCCTACTCTACCCTACTCTACCCTACTCTACCCTACTCTACCCTAAAAAAAAAAAAGTAAAAAAAAAGGTACCCTATGTCCATCTCCTGGTTCTAAGCTACCTCCCCACCAATTTTCAGCCAAATCGGTTCAGCCGTTCTTGAGTTATAAGTGGTGTAACTAACACGACTTTCTTTTATATATATAGATTTCTAAAAACCTCTTCTTAGTGCTCGCCTACGTCATAAAATAATAATAATAATAATCTACAACTAACACACAACGCCGTCCAGTCTCAAGTTAAGCAGAGCTTGTGTTAACATATTATAGATAAATAAAAGAAAGCCTTGTGCAAAATTCATGTTCCTAGTCCCAGTAGTTTCAGTTGTGCATTGATATATCAGTCAGTCCGTTTCTCCTTTTATATTTATAGATTATTAAATCAAGGAAATGGTATTGGCTAAAATCAGACATTCCACTTTATTGGTCTTAGTAGAATTATTGACTTAAAATCTAGCTAATTCGCCAAAAATACCTAAACTAACATCCGACTATAACTAAAACGCTTGTCGGATGTTAGTTTAAGTGTTTTAGCTCAGCGCCATCTAGCGGGAAAACGTCTGTAGCTTTCACGTTACGTAATAAATCTTATTATGCGAAAAATGCGAATTTTACATGAACGAGTGTGCGCAAGAATTACATTACTTGATTCCAACATAACCTTTCTATCATCCGACAACCCAACGAACGGCGAGTACCTTATGTTGTTAACACTTCTACGGTCCGGAATAAGCGTTTCGCCTCGTCGGTTATACCGCGTATATCGAAGGATTGGAACAATTTGCGTCCAGCGGTCTTTAGGTGTTTTCAAGGCTAGAGTGAATAGGCCTTTAATAAAGGAATGCGATTCACTATCAAAGATTGCATCACTGCTTACCAACAGGTGGAATTGCAGTCAAGCACTAGTTTATATAATAAAAAAAAGACTGAATCAGAGACTTAAAAATGAATTTTGAATGAACGCTTCTGAAGACTCATGATGTGCTGTTTTATGTTTGATGTTAATATAACTTTGCATTTGGCGAAACTACAATAGCGTTTGTTATTCAATGTCACAACAAATAAGCTTTGTTCGGTGCCTTCCTTAGACTGTGTCTAAGGGTGTTATTAATATCGTGCGGTTTTGATCACGCTTGCGGGATTGCTCCGCACGCGTAACCCCCGCAAATGTCCATTTCATACAAGTGTTTCTTTTAATACGTGGAATACGAACACAGGACGCGTTTTGTTGCATTTAGAAATTGTCTGCATGCGGGGCAAACCCGCATGCGTGATGAAATCCGCACGATATTACAAACACCCTAAATGAGTTTTTTTTTATATAGAACATCCTGTTACCTTCTACATAAAGTCATCATTTCCTTCCATTCCAGGCATGATCAAACCCAAACAACCTAACGAAAAACAACAAGATGAAACAACAATATTCACCCTTGAAGACTTTGTAATAAAGGCTGAAATAGATCACATGAACTTGCGGCCTTTAGTGGAATTCTGTAGAAAAACAAGGCTAGCGCCTAAACTCCACGGTTTCTCTATGAGATACAGTCAGCAGGTTTTGGAAGAAGAGATGAAAAAAAGTACTGTCAGCAAAAAGAGTTCGTTTGAAATGTTCATGAGTAATATTGCTAAGAAAAAGGGTGGGGAGGAGGTTGAAACTGAAGTGAAAGAAAACGCGCCTGTTCAAGTTAATGTAGGTATTTTTTATTTTAATTTCTGTATTAAAAACTTTCTGCAAAGGTTCTGATCTGGTTAAATTGTTGGTTTTGGATTCTTTGAATTTCAAATTGTTTATGAATAAATTGAATGAAATTATTTAGGGTTTTAGGGAAAAAACGGAACCTTTATAGGATCACTTTCTTGTCCGTCCATCTGTCTGTCTGTCAACACCCTTTATCTCGGGAACACGTGGAGGTATCGGGTTGAAATTAAAACCATATACTCAGATCTGCAAACCCTTGAAACTGTGAAAAAATCAAACTTCTGAGTTAACGAGAAAAAAGATACGACCGTTTATGTCGCAAAAAACGTATATTTCGACACTCAAGGGAATCAAAATTCATAGGGTATTTCCCTTTGACGTAGAATCCTGAAATTTGGCATGATGCAAGGTCTCATAGCTTAAGTATAAGAAAAATCTGAAAATTGTAAAATTCTAGTTACGTCACAAAAAAACTTTTGCGATTCCGAAAAATCTTCGTAACTCAATTCAGGAATTGAACTGTTTTCATAGATAAGTTTGTACGGAACCCTCAGTGCGCGAATCTGACTCGCACTTGCCCGGTTTTTTTTCTTACAATTTCGATGGTGTTCATAGCTTTAAAGCCATAAAACGATTAAAAAAAATTGTTTTACAAGTGAAAGTGGACGTATCATACGAATTTTCAAAGCCTTTCGAAGCATAAGATTTTCTATGAATTACAAAGTTGAAATCTATTTTGAAAATAAGTATATTAATTCATTTCATTTCCCTTCCCCTTGGACCGCGAAAGCGTTTAGACGTGCATTCTGTAAAGTATTTTTATTTTTTATTAAAAAATAATAGTTATTTCGAAGTTAAACGTCAAATATATTTCGCAAAAGTACTAGGCGCGCATAAAGTTGAAGCGAGCGCGAAACGCAGAGTACTGGTGGAAACGGGTCGGCAACAGTCAAGACGGAGATAGAGGGCGGAGCCTGCTGCGCGTACGCCGTGCGTGCGTCATCCTTGTCGGCTGCCACAATTTAAGAGCGATAGCGATTAACGAGTAACTTTATTACTTTGCTTAGTTTTGATTTGTAGTTCTAATTATACAAACTAACCAGTTAAGAAAACATGTATAAAACACCACCCAAAACTCCTTCGAATCAATACTCATCACGTTCGGAGTCTGATATCCGGAAGCTGCCCGCAGACGAAGACCCAAAAGGGAACATTACCCAGAGAGCCAAACGCAGATGCATTTCGGATGAAGTCACCGGTAATGACCTGGATATGTTTAAGAACGAAATCAAGAAGATGATCAGTGAGATGATGTGTACTCAGAGCACCCGATTGGACAAATTGGAAGGTCATATTAAGGAAATAAAAAATCACTACACGGAAATTAAGGTTACAAATACTGAGCTTGAAAAGGCAATGACAGCGATCTCCGATCAATTGGCTCCATGGCAATCCAGTTGGCTACGCTGGAAAACAAGTTGGAAGTTCTCGACCACAATCTCATCAAAACCTCTATCGAATTACGTAATGTACCCAAAAGGCAGAATGAGACTAAAATCATGCTGTATGAAACTATAACGCACCTATCAAGACATCTAGGCCTGGATACAGAATCCGCTAGTATCCGTGACATTATAAGATTACCCTCCAAAAAGGAAAACTTAACATCTAGTTTATCAGTTGAGTTCTGTAATACACTGACGAAAACGAATTTTCTTGCGGCTGTTAAAGACTATAATAAACGCAATCCGAAAGACAAGATAAAATCAACCCATCTTAACTTAAAATCCGCACAGGAAACACCTATTTACATCAATGAGCTTTTAACAGCGAATTCTAAAAGGTTATTTTACCTTACCAGAAACCATGCTAAGCTACACCAGTACAACTATTGTTGGACGTCAAATGGCAGAGTTATGCTAAAAAAGGATCCTGATAGCCAGACTATCTTGGTAAAAAGTGAAGAACAACTGAAGCAGCTGGCGAAAATCATCAAAGCATGACTATTTGCATTTAAGTATACCCTGCTATATCTTTCGTATTATTTGATTACTTTTGCTATTTTTTCTAATTGCTATGTTAAAATACTTAATATAAACACAAACAAAACTCACACACATACCTATTTCTATCACCACAACATACTCTTATACATGAATCACTCAACACCTACATATTACAACTTCATCATGTCACCATATATACTCCTGACATATGCTTGCGTTCATCCCTATTATTCCCTACCTAGCTACTTTAATTTCATAAAAAATATGTTTCTCAATTTATTACCCCCAATCATAAGCTTCTCACACGTTCCTAAAATAAATACCACCATATTCTGTCGTAACCTTCAAACTACCTGTACTTTACCGAAAAAATGTCTAATAACATAAACAATTTAATTGACAACATAGACGAACTATCTGTATCAACTACCTATACATGCACACCAGAGGAAACACTCTCTGTTGTGAAGTGTCCTAATAGCTTTATTAAAATCCTGACACAAAACATTCGCTCCGTAAACCGTAACTTTTTAAATTTGCAAACGCTTCTGCACCGAATTTCTTTCGATTGCGATCTGGTTGTATTAACTGAATGCTGGCTACCATGCGCTAGCAATAGCACTATTCCGGTTCTGAATAACTACTCCACGTTCAAGACCACCAAACATATAAATCAAAGTGATGGTGTAGTGGTGTATTCAAAATCGGACCTATCTGTTACATGCGAGGAGCCAGACTTCCACCGATCTGCATCTGGTCTTATTATTAAAATTAATTTCGACTTGGCGATAATCTGTATCTATCGCTCGCCGTCAATAGACAACATAAACAGCTTTCTCACAGTTCTTAACAACATTCTTCCGTCGCTGCATAGATTTAAATCGGTAGTTATAACAGGCGACCTGAACGTGGACATCAAACCTACCACATCTGACATTCGCTCCCACGAATACCTAAATTGCCTTGCCTTTCACGGTTATCTTCCTGCCCACACCCTACCGACCAGGGATGGGAATTGTTTGGACCACACGTTCCTCAAAACAATTTCCCCCACCCACACATTTATTTTAAACTCCACAATAACTGATCATTCCTCCTCCTTACTTTGCATTCGAGATAAATGTTTACGAACGGTCGCAAACTCCCTTCTAACAAAAATTGACTATGAAGGACTCGACAAATCAATGTCACAATTGGATTTCACCCCTATATTGAGTATAAAAGACGCAAATATGGCTACCGATAAATTATTGAATTTAATAACAGTATCCATTTCTGAAAATACCACAGTTAAAACAGTTTCATCAAAAAAGAGAATTCTCAAACCATGGATCACATCTGGTTTATTGCGGTGCATAAGAAACAGGGATGCTTTACACAAGAAAGTTAAAAATTTCCCAGGAAATGAAGTTCTAAAAATTACTTACCTTCGATACAGAAATTTTTGTGTTCGTATTTTAAAGAGGGCTAAGAGAGTTTATGACACAGAGGAACTAAAGAAAGCAAGTAAAAACCCAAAAACACTATGGGATACTATTAGACGGGTAACTAACACTACTAAAACTAACATTACACCTGCTCAATTACTAACTTTGTCATCTTCACCTATTGAGTCTTGCAACACTGTAAACTCATACTTCGTTAACATTGGCGAGAGGCTTGCAAATGATATAATTCACACTAGCACTACTCAGCCATTGACAGTCACTCTACCCACTTCTGAAATCACATCGACTACATCATTCGTCCTCGACCCTACAGACCTTGACGAAATCACAACAGTCATCCACTCGTTGCGCTCTGATGCTGCAACTGGCTGGGATGGTATATCACCCTACATCCTGAAGAGGTACTCCACCTCCCTGGCACCCATACTGTGCCACATTTTTAACCTCTGTTTCGAGACTGCCGTCTTTCCCTCTTCTTTCAAAAAGGCAATCATTCACCCAGTCTTCAAGGGAGGCGACGGGAACTTACCGAATAATTACCGCCCCATTGCTGTTCTGAGTGCCTTATCCAAGGTACTAGAACGTCTAATCAATAAAAGACTTGTATGCTACCTAGAACATTACAAACTAATATCAACACGACAATTTGGATTTCGTAAAAACAAGTCAACCTGTGACGCAGTTCAGGAACTAACTAATAATATCATACAAAACCTGAACACTAATAAAAAGGTCCTAACAATATTTCTGGACCTTGCGAAGGCATTCGACACCGTCCCCGTCTCTTCTCTCTTACTCAAACTTGAAAGGTTGGGTGTCAGGGGGTTGCAACTGGATCTCTTTCAAAGCTACCTCACAAATCGCTCCCAAGTAGTGAAGATTGATCGGCACAGCAGCAATGAGCTCCCCATCTACTATGGCGTTCCACAGGGAAGCATATTGGGTCCCACCTTATTTCTAGTTTTTATAAATGACTTATGCAATATAAATATCCCAAATGCCAAGATAACATCCTTTGCAGATGACACTGCTATAACTTTTGTCGCCAACACATGGTCTGAACTCGAGGACAAAGCACAGCATGGCTTTAATGTAGCGTTAAACTGGCTTTACTTCCACAAGCTTACACTTAATACCTCTAAAACCAAGTTCATTACCTACTCGATCAGTTCTGCCACCCAACCAAACTCACCAATATCACTAAAAGCTCACACATACAATTTGCAAACTCAAGTTTCTTGCCACTGCGAACCCATATCCTCTACGGATGAAATCAAATACCTAGGTATAGTCATAGATAAGAATCTTAAATTTAAATCTCATATTAATGTTCTTACTGGCAGAGTTCGCAAACTTATATATATCTTTAAGACCTTAAGAAGTGTTGCTAATCCTATAATTATACGTAATGTCTATTTTGCCTTATGCCTATCTATTATTACCTATTGTATTTCCTGTTGGGGTGGTGCTGCAAAAACTATCCTTAAACCATTGGAAGTTGCACATCGCGCTGTACTGAAAGTGGCTACCTTCCGTCCACTAATTTATCCAACTAATCAGTTATACAAAACCTGCAACGTCCTCAATGTGCGGCAACACTTTATTTTACAATCAATTCTTTTGCAACACCGCATAACCCCCTATATTGAACTTACTAAACGTCGAAAAGATAAAATATGTACTCCTCCAAAAACCCGACTGTCGTTTACTAAAAGATTCTTTTATTATTTAGGTCCGTCCCTTTACAACACAATAAACAGAAAGTGCCCAATATATAAATTGTCTTATCATAATTGTAAAAAGACTGTCCGCGCATTCCTTCAAAATAAAACCTACGACGAAACAGAAAAATATTTAACCTAATTCTGACAAGTTTGTATCTTGTACCACTCACCAAAAACATTGACCCACACTAAGTGATCCAATCCCTTTACTAACGCACGCTTACACAGCCGCACGCACATACACACACAGACCCTACACGTACACACAGCACACACATGGTCACACACACACGCACAAGCACACTTACACACTCACAAGCACACACACAAATGCGCTCGCGCAATAATACTTATATTTAAAAAACAATAGCAGAAAAAAATAAAAAATAATGAT
Source organism: Mythimna pallens (assembly GCA_961205895.1). Lineage (NCBI taxonomy): Eukaryota > Metazoa > Arthropoda > Insecta > Lepidoptera > Noctuidae > Mythimna > Mythimna pallens. The sequence continues at coordinate 20,184,001 of OY540828.1, read as the reverse complement.
AATTGTAGTAGGTAATATATACAATTAGAGGGGATCGGCACTGTTACTCCTTAATACAGGCTATGTCATAGCCTAGCAAGGAGAGCAGCACGTCACCCATTTGATTGCCACAGATTTTATACTACCCACTTTGTTAAAACTGTTACATGTACTACAATCTGTGTTTTTTATATAAATAAAGATTATTATTATTATTATTATTATTTGTTTTATCCCCAGAAATTGTTAACACTCAAAAGTTACAAAAATACTTTTCTTAAATCCATAGTGTCACAATTTTTTTTTACAGGTACCTACCTACCACATAATTACATAAAGTAAATTTGATAATAGATGAATCACAAAATCTTAAAAGGTAATCTGATAAGACTGCCCGTTGTAACGCTCTAGTCATTTTCAGCTCCTATTGTAATTTTTGATGTTGCACAATGAAAAATATTTCTGTCTATCTATACATATTTTTTTGTAAAATAAGTTTATATTAACATTGTAGCGACATCTATGGCGCCACACACGCCTCAAGGAGATGTCAGCAACTGTAGGGGCCCAGCAAGGTCGAAGCCTACTGGGGCCAAGGGACTGATTCTGAAAGGAAGACTCGGCCCTGATACGAAAGGCAACGAAGGAACAGGAGTGGGTTTTCAGTCAGTAAAAGTCTGACACTATCTCTCGCTCCGCCCAAGAGCGAAGGATGTCATAAGATGATTTTCACACCAAAAAAAAAATATGGCGTCACATAGGAACTAAAAACTACGAAATCCTGCATCAGGCAATTAGAGTTCTCCGCGCGATTTGAACATATAAATCAGCCCGAAATCATCTATCGGGCAGTTGCCCAAACCAGACGACACCCGTCTGTTCGGATGATCCTCCCTTTTCAATGGAGGTTTTCGAGACTTTACTTTCTGTTCCGTTTACCTCTAAAACATGCGCCATTTTGAAAGGTAAAATAATATTTTCAGGTGCCAACAGAAACATCAGCAGGCAGCGGATTATACGCGGTACTAGATTTCCTAGAAATGCTCTGCGACCGTAGTGAAAATGGCCGAGTGTTAGCGCAGAAGGGGCAGACAGGATTGCTAAAGTATTTGTTGCTAAACCCTGCTGAGCATTTTAGTGAGGTCGTGAAGGAGTGTCGATCTGTAAGTAACATTAATTATTTTATTACGACACAAAGATATTTAGCAAATGCAGTGTGAAAATTGACTATCTGATTATCATCTTCCTGGCTTTGTCCCGTGTTATTTGGGGTCGGCGCAACACGTTTTTTTTTCTTCCATTCTGTCCTGTGAACCTATTAATTCCCTTTTCTTTCATATCACTTCTCACACAATCCATCCATCTTTTCATTTGGCCTCCCTCTCCATCCATCCATATCCACATCCTCATAACTCTTTTAGAAACATGCGCGTTTTCACGTGGCCATAACAAGACAAACGATTCCTCTTCAACTTTTTAGTCACTGGCGCCATTTTCAAACTTTCTCATTCATTTCTTACTTTATCTTTTTTTGTTACACCATGCATCCATCTCAAAATTCTTAACTATTTCTCAAGATAGATTTAGGTAGTAAAGAACTTTCACTCGTGAAATTTCTTGATTTTGTTAAATTCCTACAGCTCAAGTCAGAAGTCAGCTTAAGACTTTAAGACTAAAATGAGCCACAAAAATAAAGTCCTGTGACTAAACTGTTAGAAGACCGGACACAACGTTGGAAGGCTGGAAAGCCTCCTAGAAGGTGGACCGACGACCTGGTGAGTCACGAGAAAACGATATATGTGAGATGCACAAGACCGGTCATTGTAGCGACACTTGGGAGAGGTCTATGTCCAACATTGGACGTCTTTCGGATAAACATTTGGATCGAGTCTGCGACTGGGCAATTTATGCTTTCTGACGTGTATCTCCTTTCTTTTTTTGAGAATTGCTAAATACGAATTTACCTTTGAAATTGTGCCTAAAAATGACTTATCAATTGCTTCATCTGCTTACCACGATGAGTATATTGCTTATTTTAAAGATTTAAAAAAATTAAGGTTGACCATCCCTTCTGATATCCAGTCTGGAGACTAAGTCAGCATCCAAGCGGCTTAATGAACGCTGTCCGTCCATCAACCTTTATTCCAGGTAATCGTAGCAGGAGGAACAATGGAGCCTATTGCAGAATTCCAAGCATTACTAACAAGCAACTCCACTAACAATGATATAGTGAACGTAGTAAGATGTGAACATGTGGTACCTGCAGATAATGTGTTAGGAGTTTGTATGTCTAGGGGACCTACGAGCGTTAGTTTGAATTTTTCGTTCGAACACCGGATGTCTAATGAGTTGGTAAGTTGTGATACTATTAAAAACAAGTTAAATGAAAGTGGTAAAGTAGCTTGCTAAATCTAATTTTTTTTTAAGATTTTTTTTTGCAGGTTACAGTCAAGTTGTTAATGTGTGTTGATTAGAATTCGCGAGTGTAACACGTAGGAATTAGGATAATTTAAATCCTTAATACAACCCTCTCAGTTCATCATACCCCATTAAATGGTTATTTCACGAAAAGTCATTCAAGATAAACCGAGAGGTGAACTGAGACGCCCGCGAATCATATTTTAATCAACATACACCACTAGTTTTTAATTAGTACAAATACTTACAGGGCTTATTAGAAAAGGACTTGTTATCATTTAAGTAAAGTCTTAATAAATAATATTCCGAAACAGCAAAGTTATGAGCGTTTATTTAAATCCCAAAATGAAATATTGTATTGTGGTATTGGGTATTGTATTGTAGGTTGTTGGATTATGAATGAAAAACAATGGAAAAACACTGCGCGTAGTATTTTCTAGAAGCAATTGTTATGAACGATGGATTCAATTAATTATGAATTTACCAATTATGACAAATTTTTGTGGACAATTTTAGCATTTTTTTTTACTTTTTACTACACAAATGTGATCAGTAACGGGTAGGGATAGAGCCTCATTTTTTTTTTTAATAATTAAAAAAATAAATGACCCCTATTTATTTCATATTAAAGTATATTTATATCTGTCCATAATGGCGGCGTATACCGGTACGGTTGGCGTAGTGGTTAAGCTATTAGTTGCGTGTCGCGGGTTCGATTCCCACACGGGGCAAATAATTGTATAGCCCACAGATAGTTTTTTACGTAGCCCTAGAATAGAAAAGGCAAATTAAGGAAAGTTTTATTAGGCAAAAGTCAGACACACCCTCTCGCCCCCAGAACGGGAGAAGTCATTTGATGATTCCTAAAAAAATGAGATATTTGTATATTATTTGGGTTTGGTTTCTTGTACATGTAAGTTTACATATTTGTGAACGGCAGGGGCGCCGGCTTAAACCTCATGGGTGCTCATGCTCATTTGATGGACTCAAAAAAGTGGCGAAGTGTGAGAAGAAAAATGCACACTGATCGACCGACAAATAAATAAATGTCCTACTTACATACTGCGTGCTTAATTACTAATTATGTTTGATAAAAATATAAAATGAAACTATTATATAAAAAAGAAACTAGTTTTATGTATCAACGTAACCTAAAAGGCGATTACTGATCTGTTTCTTGATATCTATTCTCAGGGGTGCTCGGCACCCACTGTTTATTTCTCATGGGTGCTTGAGCCCCCGAGTACCCACGGAGTCGGCACCCCTGGTAAACGGAGTAATTCCTAGTTTGGGGCAACGTTTTCTTTTCTTTTTAACTCTATTGTACAAGTCTACAAAACTGTTTCAGCTAAGTGAAGTAGGTCGAATACTAAGAAACATCTGCAGTATAGTACCAGGCGGGGTCGTATGCTTCCTACCCTCATATTCTTACGAACAGACAGTGTACGAACACCTACAGAAAAACAAAGTAATTGAAGCTATCACTAAGAAAAAGACCATATTCCGCGAGCCTAAATCTGCGTCTGATGTTGATCAAGTAAGCCGTTGAATTTTGAGTCTTATAAACTGACATACAGCATCCATTTTTGTTCTCCAGTCTTTTATAATGTTGTACTGTTTTTTTAGGTGCTAAATAAGTTTGCATCAGCAGTTAAAAGTAAAGAAGGAGATAAAACAGGAGCTCTATTACTGAGTGTTGTTGGTGGAAAACTTAGTGAAGGATTGAATTTCAGGTGATTTTACTAGAGTAATAGTAGACTAGCTTCTGCCAGCAGCTTCGCCCCCGTGTTTAAGTTTTTCCTTACAAACTTTGGACCCCCGTTTCGGAAAATCTTTTCTTATTCTTTCTAAACATCAATTTTAGCGTTCTAGGGTTTGAGCTGCACACATCAAAACAAACTTTCGCCTTTATAATATTAGTAGGATACAGATTCCGGTCTGTTTCAGCGGTAGACCACAAAACCATAATTATATTACCACCCGAACCATCTAACGGTGACGGGTAGTATACAGTCCCTACCTACTGGATTTATACACAACATTTTTGAAATCTTTTACTTATTTAAATATTATTATTTAGACAAGTGAGGCTTATAACTTTGCTTGCTAGGGCTTCTATCAAATAGTTTGAAAGAGGTAACGTGACCTTGGAGCGCAAAGGGTAAGTTAAGAAACACAGGTTGATTTTAGTTAGACTTTAAAAAAATGGAAGAGCAAGCAGTACGTTAAATGAACTTCTGACCTGCTTACCTGCTTCTGACTGGCCTGTTGGTCTAGTGGTTAGTGGCCCTGACTGCTATGCCGGAGGTCGTGGGTTCGATTCCCACCCAGGACAAATGTTTGTGTGATGAGCATGATCATTTGTTCTGTGTCTGGGTGTAATTTATTTATAGTGTGTATGTATTTGAAATATATAAGTATGTTTATCGGTTGTCTAGTACTCATAACACAAGTTCTGCTTAGCTTGAGACTAGACGGCGTTGTGTGATAGTTGTAGAATATTATTTATTTATTCTGTTGTTATAAATGAAGAGAGTGCATACATTTAAAATATTGTATCAACTTTCAGTGACGAACTTGGACGATGTGTTATGGTGGTTGGCATGCCTTACCCAAATGTGAAGTCACCAGAGCTACAGGAAAAGATGAACTATCTGAACAGAACCGTGGGCGGGAGCGCCGGCAACATTTACTATGAGAGTCTTTGTATGAAAGCTGTGAACCAATGCATTGGTGAGTACAGATACGGGCACGAATTTTGAGCGCTCAGCGAAAGAGTGGGGATCGCTTTACGTATCGTACACATCGGCGAGCCGATCACTGTACAAGGATTACACTCCCCGCCCCCGCGTCTTACTTCATACCACTAAAAAGACCCGATATTTCACTTCTGCGCAAGTGGAAATCAGCGCTCAAGATCCATGCTGGTATCTGTAACATTCATTTCTTGACATTTACACTGCATATACAATTGGAAAAAAAAACTTGGGAACTAGTATTCAAAACTTGTGTGACTTGACCAAAAGTATTTCAGAAAACGGTCAGTTGAATAATAAACCTTATTATTAGTGAGGTAAAGTACAAAAGTAGCCATTTGACGACACTATCATCGTAAACAGTCCAACGAGAGCGCGCGTTTCCGTAAAACTTTGATAAATACACCATTTCTTGACGGCTTTTAATAATTAAAAAAAAATGCTCAGTAAATTATTACACACACGATGTACTTAGTAAAAATCGGATTATGTGATCGATCCTCATTGCTATAGGATGGTGCGGATTCATATAATGCTTTCGGATTCATATAATGTAGCTACCAATGATTTACATTTTCGTCCTGCTGTCAACCTACCCATGCTAAGTACGCAGGCTTGCGGACGGCGAGCAATGGGTGGCTCGCCGGCCGACCGTCCGGTAACCGTCCAGACCGAGCCCAAGTCGTCGACGGCGCGTGCTGTTCTACGCGCGCCTCAAGGAGATGTCAGCAACTGTAGGGGCCTAGCAGGGTCGAAGCCTACTGGGGCCAAGGGTCTGATTCTGAAAGGAAGACTCGGCCCTGGTACGAAAGGCAACGAAGGAACAGGAGTGGGTTTTTAGTCAGTAAAAGTCTGACACTATCTCCCGCCCCGCCCAAGGGCGGGGGATGTCATAAGATGATTTTCCCACCGAAAAAAAAAAAAAAAAAACCCATGCTAAGTAAGAAAGACCTTACACACACATAATTGGTCCCCACTTCACTGAAGTCAACTGTGTAGGTCACACAGGAGAAACTACAGTACAAATATTTACTTTTTTAATGTTAAAAATCATAAAATGTTATAGGCAGAGCAGTACGACATGCCAACGATTACGCTTGCGTCTTACTGGTTGACGAGAGATACTCCAGACCTCAAACTATGGCTGCTTTACCTTCGTTTGTACAGGTAAATATAATTAAAAAACAAGCCGATTACAACAGCTTGATGATTATGATCATCTATTTAACTCCTTTATGAGACACTTTTTTTGATAAGCAACTATTGTGCAAAATTTTATGCATATTTCCCCAAAGCTTTACACTGTTTTGTCACTTAGCTGTCAGTAAATGAAAGAAAGTAGATGTAAGTGTAAGTTCGCTAATGATATGCATCATAACTTCATATCGGCAGGGGGCACTTTGCTCGCAAAACAGATGGTCGATGAGGCTTTAACATGGTGAACGAAATAAAAAGAGTTTATTTACGTCAAACATGGCTTTGGAAGGTATGCGGAACAGAGAGTAAAGTCCCGCAAACCTCCGTTGAAAAGGGAGGATCCTCCGACCAGACGGGTGTTATGTCTGGTGGGCTAATACTGCCCGATAGATGATTTCGGGCTGTTCTATATGTTCCAAACGCGCGGAGAACTCCGATTGCGCGATGCAGGATTAGTTCCTATATGACGCCATAGATGTCGCTACATGGCGCATACCTTAAAAATAAGAACAACAATAACGTCTTATATTATAAGTGGTATGTTATGCGTCATATCCGCGCAAAACGGCCAGCGCTCAGCAAAATCCTGGGGCTCGTGTAAGATCTGTCTTACATGAGCCTCAGCATTTTGCTGGTGCAAATTTTTAGCACGAGCCGTCGTCGACGACGGTGAGATGTTGATTAGTTCAGCAAGGATTACATATTATATACTTAAAATCACTGAATAGTTAAATCAACCAAAAACATAGCATAAACAGCCTTATAATGTTCCCACTGCTTGGACTCAGGCCTCCTTTCTAGGAGAGGGAATGGGCCGTAATCCACCACGCGGGCACAAAAACATAAATAAAAATAAACCATTACATTTTTTTACAATGCCAACAAACATTTACGAGGACATTCCTTTAAGTTATGGGGAAATGCATCCAGAAAGAAGCATTTGAAGCAATTTCTACCTAACCGAGTTGTAACGGCATGGAACAGGCTCCCGGAAAGTGTTGTGAAAGCTCCTACATTGAACTGCTTTAAAAATCGGTTGGACAGACTAAACATCTTCAAACTATATGAAACACACGCATCAGCTAAATTGTAGCAGCATTGACTTAGTCGATTATTATAGTCGATCGATATTCTGGTGTGGGTCGCGGGAATCCGATGGATGCGAGACGCACAGGACTGGTCGTTGTGGCGATACTTGGGAGGGGGGGGGGGGGGGGGGGGGTTTATGGGCCAACGCTGCGTTAAGCGGACGCTCGCGTGGGCACCCGTCGCGTTACGTCGCGCGTGTTTCGTGTGTGACGATCGCCGTAGCGGAAACCGGGTTATTACCTGCGCAGTGTACTTTTTTCACTTTAACGGTGTGCATGTATTCATGTCGATGGAGAACTTTAATGTATTATTACGTAACAAAACGGGCGCGGGGCACGGCTTCCCACGACGGAGCACTTTTGTAAGGGACCGCGCCCGCTTAACGCAGCGTCGGCCCTATGTCCAGCTGTGGACGTCTTTCGGCTGAAATGATGACGCTTCATAACTAATCCAATAAGATGTTTTAATTTTTTTTCTTTCATTACAGAAATCGTTGATACCAAATTGCAATTTCGGAATGACGATTGGAAATGTTGCCAAGTTCTTTGCGAGACATAAAGAAAAACAACAGGCAAGTGTTTAAAATAAGCTATTTATTGTTAAAACAAATTGGAATAAATAAATCATTTTTTTTACATATTTACATTGATCTTTCACCCTTTAACCCTATTGGTATCCTTATTATTTACCAACATCTTCATAAAATTAATTTGATATCCTAATTCTAAATAGGTTTTATTTCCAACCACTATCACAGAAATTCCATAAGGCTTTTGCCACCAATTAAATTTTGCCTAAAAAGCAGTCAGGCTTGGCACGACAGTTATTCTAATCAGCCAAAGCCACTGGTAGAGTGGTACCACAAGGTCCTTCAAAGTAAAAGTGAAAGTCTGATGTAGCTGGCGTAGGTTCTAAGTTGAACTCTGCTACGATGGCACCTCTTTCGGCCGCTTGGGGTGCGAACATTGCCGCAGGATAAACGACTGACGACGTTCCTACCACTAGGCATACGTCACAAGTGTGCATTGCTGCTTCTGGAATTGAGAAAATTATCTTTAAGATACAGAAGATTTTGTCTCTCCACCTCCACTGTTTTCTGTTGTAATATCATCTCTAGCCTAGATAAACGAAATAAAACAAAATGAGTAAGGATTGGAGCAGTATTTTGTAGTTTCTGCCTACCCCCATGAGAGAAAGACGTGCGTATATGCATCTATGTTTATTGTCGGGAGTGGTAAGTCGATTTCCGGTCACAGCAGGCGCGTGCTTCGGGTTGGTGAGCAATGAGTAGCTGGCCGTCTCCGTGAAGGAGCAAGCGCGGGTCGGCGGCGCGTTGTGTTCTGCGCGCGTCTCAAAGAGATGTCAGTAAAATTAACAAGGCCCGTCAGGGCTGCTGGATTGTTCGAAAAAGTTACTTTGGGCCATGACATCGTTAAGGTTACAGCAACTACCTACAGTGGTGGCCGAGTGGTAACGGCCCCGACTTACAAGTTGTAGGTCGCGGGTTCAAACCCAGCCAGGCGCATTACTTTGTGTAATTTATTTCATCACCACTGCTCTCAAAATGTGAAGGAAAACATCGTGAGGAAACCGGCATGTCCTAGAACCAAAAATTCGAAGACATGTGACATCCACCAACCCGCACTGGGCTCGCGTGGTGGATTACGTCCCATTCCCTCTCCTAGAGAGGAGGCACTCAGGCCTCCTCCCAACTTCCCTCCCTCCCAACAGTGGGAACATTATAAGGCCGACTATGCTATGCTATGCTATAACTACCTACAAACCAAACCCAACCAACCAACTGATCTGCACTGGGCCTGTGTGGTGGATTACAGCACTACCTCCTCATAGAGAGGAGGCCCGAGCCCCAACAGTAGGAACATTATAAGGTTGATTATGTAACTGCAAACCCTCAATGTCAATTTTAAGAGTAAGATCAATCCACTACCAGATTACCAGTCAAATATGATAGAACATTTTTATATGGTCGGTAAAACCGACATTGGTTGATGTTGAAATGATTTTATTATTGGAACAATTTGGAACAACTAATAATGGTGTAGAAGTACTTACGAGCTTTTTCTAACACAGCAGAATCCAAACTCTCTCCAAACCAAACTATGTGAGGTCTTAGTAAACCACCACAATTACCCTTCTTGCAGTGCGGCAATGACTTCACAGGGATATCAGAACCTCGCACATTTACATCTGGAGCTCCTCTGCCTTCTAAAGCCTGATATATGAAACAAAAAAGATTATTATTAATAAAAGCTCTACGGTGGTATGGTATTAATAAGTACTTTAAAATTTAATTTTTAGATGTTTATACATAGTTGTAAACTGTCAACATAATCTGTCAAAATAGTTAAAAAGTAATCATTATAATTAGCTTTTTCTAGAGACTGCATACATTAAATTATTACTATTAAATTCATTGAGATTTAGTTCATTGAACCCCAAGTTCGATTGCTCATTGTCTTTCTAATGTGTCTCTAATTACGGTACTCAAAAGGTTAAAAGCATTCTGGGGGCCTAAAAAGGTCACAATAGGCAATTCATCTAAAAGCAAATCATTTCCCGAATTGCTGCCTACTAAATGACATTAGGCAATTCTTCTAAAAGTCGCAAAATGGTTACACAAATTAGCCGAATCATACTCAATTCATTTTTTAGCAGAATCATATTCCATAATATTGCCAGATGAAAAAAATTAAAATATTAAGTTTTTTTTTCTTAGCTTTTTATTTAACGGATAATTATTTTGTATTAAGTTGTTGTATTAAAATATAAATTCAGTATTTTAGGGTAATAATTTATTAAAAAATGCAATTAAGCCTTTAAATACGAAGTTGAAAATGCCTAAATCTTTGGAAATAATAAATATCAACTTGTTAGGCTGGCAACATACCTACATTGTTGTTTATAACCCTCTGTCGTCTGTGGTTATCTTCTGTCGTCTGTGGTTTACCCTTTGCTTGTGAAAAATCGGTTGAAAGCAATAAATCATATGAATAATGCCATAGTGAAGAGTTGAAGTTGAATTAATCGTAATTTCAAGTGAAGTTTTCAAGTGCAGAATGCTTGTTTTTTTTTAAAATACTCTGACGCAAACCATCCACTTGTAAAAACTTTAGGACTGCGTTTCAAGAAAATGATACCAATCCAGCATCTACTTGAGTATTTCTCAATCTAGTGAGTTCGAATGTTTACAACAAAGTAAGTGCTTACCCACTAATATTCTAATATTAATAAGTTTTTATACCTACGCAACTAGATATTAAATGCCAATTTAATTGTTTCAGACCGCACTGTGGCTCCTTTATTTTAATGATGAGGCTTGAAGGATTCTGTCTCAGGTGGAGATGTAACATACCGCAGCCGATACCAATACTGCTCAAATACACCTAATACAAAATTTGAGATACCTAGCAGATGCAACTCAAATTATCTTTGCTATCTTGGATTACATGTAAATTTGTGTCAATAAAAAAAAATTAAAATTACATTCTATTATACGTACTAAATGGTTTTATTTTGGTAATAAATTACCTAAGCTTGTTTATAATATTCTATAGATGATAATATTAAAAATACTCTAAACTCTCTACTTCAAATTATTTAAAACAGTGTACTTTAGTGTTCAGGGTGAATACTTAGTACTATTTAACCATTTAAAAAGTGATATCTAAACATTAAGCAATTTATGTTACGATCTCTAGCTAGCTTTTATAAATATCTATAGGTACATATTGTAAATCCAATAAAATGTTGTAATTATGAAGAACATTGATAGTTTAAGTCATTGGAAAGTGACTGAAGTAGATTCTTGCCCATTTTTGATGATATACCCCAGCTGCATAAATGCTAAAGTGCTCAAGTGCTCAATAATTATATATGTATAGTCATACTTTTTTTTAAGTCTGTATATCCCGATAAATTCGGGGTTCGGCACTTCATAAATTTCAAGCAATTCCATTTTTCGAAGAAATACAATTCGTTGGCGACTTAAAAGGCTCTCAGTAATGCGCGTGTCTTTTAGGAAATACGCGTATATATATATAATCCCCGAAAAATGAATTGTAAGATGTTGCTCTTCAGTAACTTTTTATGATTCTGCTAATGAATTCTAAAGCAATTCATATTATGTGAACCATTTTACGAATTTGCTGTCAAATAGACCCGTCTGTCAAAAAAAATGTCAAATAGATGAATTGCCGAATATGATTCATAATATGAATATTGTTTTTGTATAGTAATATGAACTGACAATTCGTGACCATTTTGCGATTTTTACCGTGATTCATAATATTTTCCTATGCGATTCTGCTAAAGTGACCTTTTTAGCCCCCCTGATCTGTGTTGCTAAGCCAAAAAATGTCTGTTTACACAATTTTCTAGTTCAAATCCAATGATTGATTGTTAGTAGGATTATCATTACCTTCCATTTTTTTTTTGCAGTCAGTGCATAACAGACTTTCTTGCTTATATCTTTATCAGCAGTTATCTTGATATTCACATTATTTACCCATTTTCAAGACTTCCTTTCTTTCAGTCATTGTTACATGTATAACTATTGTTAATTTGTGATTTTTAAATTGTCTCTGGCATTAATAGCTGAAATGTGTGTGTGACCAAGAAGAAGAAAGCACGCCTTCACAAGTACTTTCTTCTTGGTCAAGTTTATCTATATTTTGTAGAATATACGGTCAATTCTATCTATATTTTGCAAACACCTTATTTCTTGGTTAACTTACCTCACAAATAGGACTATCATTGTTGACCAATACTTCTTTACATTTAGTGCACCTGGTTTTATACAGATTGCCATGGAGCTCTATCAAGTTTTTAGTCCCAGCTCTGACATGTAGACCATCCACATTTTGGGTGATCACTGTAATTTTTTTATCTGTTCCGTGCTTGGCTTCATATTGAGCTATGGCTTTGTGACCCTAGAATTAGAAAAAGTAAATTTATTTTCATTATGTCATTCTCCAAAAAAATCATATAGCATCAATTCTTTGTGTTCTAAAAGATTATTAAAAGAGTATTTTTAAAGACCTTCTAGCTACAAGTAAACTGATCACCGGTCTTGGATCTGGTCAGGATGTTTACATTCCTTGAAGATTTTATAGTAAGTAGCAGTCTTTGTTCTGAACTGGAAAACCATGACCAATACCAATGTGGTAATAACAATTTTTATTTTTATTCTGGTTCTAAGATGACCCTTTGACCAAATTATATTTACGAAAACTATAAGAACTCACTGCATTGGGCTCAGCCTTCGCTGCAACTTCGCGCCTATAATGATAGAACTCCCAAACCAAACTTGGGCTGTCCCTAAAAGCTCCAGGTGTGGCCAAAGATGCTGCTTGGTACTTCCTCCAGTATCCTCCTGCACCTCGAAACGTCGGTATACCAGATTCTGCGCTTATACCGGCGCCAGATAGGATCACAACGTCTTTCGCAGATTTTAAGGCTTCCCTAAACTTTGCCATGTCACTTGACTGTCGCGAAGCCATGATTTTAGGAAAACTACAAATCACTATTGTTCTACGTATTGAACTTATCAAACTAATGCACATAATTATTATGATAATACGAGTTTTTACGAAGATACGAAGTTCAAAATGTAAATATTTTCTTGAATGTCGGTGTAGGGATGTGGCGAATTGGCAATCTAGAATCGATTTCATTTATTGAAGAATATAATTTCAAGTAACATTGTGTAATAGGTTCATTAGAATTAAAACTTAAAATTGTATAAATTAATTGATATAGTATTCCACAATTCCACAATTTTAATGTATTTTTAGTATAATTTTAATGTATTTAATATTATAATTTGTATTTAATCTTTGTACTTAATTATTCAATTACGCTAACGAACATCAAACAAAACGAATAAATATTAATAACTAAATAGGAATTTATACAAACTAAAAATAATAATATTTACAAACGGGTAGAAAATTTTTTATTGGGCATCAAAAGAACGCTGGCAGCATTGCCACGTTGGATAGCAATGCTGATTCATTGTCCGAAGAAAAGCCCAGCCCTTTGGTCACGCGAAGAGTCTACCAGTTGTTTGCTGGTATATCGAAGAATTGTTTTATAAGGCAAGAAAATCGATTTACGCTAGAAAATTATTCTTATACAATGCATTGATCTCAGAAACTTTAAAACGATATTCATTATTTTTTCCTTAAGTATGCTACTGTATTATTTATTTAAACGACGAATACACCTATCTTCCTCAAGCTAATTTTTATGTAAATGTTGTACATTTAATTTACGATTCTGTAAATCGAAACGAAAATGATCTCTAGGAAGAATCGCCATCCCTAATGACGTGTCAATGATAGATTTGACAGCTGATCAATTGACATTGTATCTTTCGTTCAAAAATTGGTGGATCAGGGGTGGAAAGTTTATATATATTTTATATTGTATGATTTATAATTAAAATAATTTATTAATTTTTTGTAGCAATTTTAACACTTCACTGCTTCTAGTAACAAGGCATTCTGAATAATTGGGCCAATCTTTCTCAAGTCCTAAACCATATGAAATCCACTCTATAGGCCTAGAGCCTCAGGAACTGTTCTGCTGCAAGGGCCATCAAAGAAGTAATGAAATTCAATATTGCTACTGGGACTTGTGTTGAATTCTGCTACAATCGCTCCTCTATTAATGGCGTCAGAGGCATAAATGGCTCCAGGGAACATTGAGGCAGCTGATCCAACTACTAGGCATACTTCACAAGTTGACATTGTTTCCTCTGTAATAAAATACAAAAATTGTTATGTAATAAGAAAAAATATGAAAGACTGAAGAACACTTTGTTTTTGGATTATCTATCTAAAAACAAAGTGTTCTTCATGTGGTAGTGCATTCTTTCCAAACACAATTTCTTTTACTTTTTTCACCTAATATAGACTTCTACTCCAGTAGAAGTGATATGAGTGATCATATCACTACCAGGTAGGATGAATTTTTTTTAACAGGTTAGTGAGAACTTTGATAAGAAAAAAATCTCTTGGTAGGCCAATAAAATACTAGTTATTTACCTGCTTTTTCAACTACAGATGGCTCTAGAGATTCTCCAAACCAGACTATGTGTGGTCTGAGTAGACCACTACAGCTGGGCTTATTGCAATGTGGTAATAACTTTTCGGGGATATCAGAATGAGTATCTTGGACATCAGGAGAACCTTTGTTGGCTAATACCTGGAAAATATTATATTATGATTCATCATTTCCCTAGACAACTGCGAATATGATAAAGTGCACTATAAGCATAATGTGAGGTTACTTCAAAATGGCTATCATAAAAATTTGGTAATTCCAGAATTCTCTCTTAACATACCTCACAAATTGGGCTATCATTGTTTGTCAGGACATCATTACATTTGATACACCTAGTTTTAAAAAGACTGCCATGCAGTTCTATGAGTTTCTTGGTGCCAGCTCGAGAATGTAGCGTGTCAATACTCTGTGTGATCACTGTTATTGACTTGTCTGATCCGTACTTCTCTTCAAACTGAGCTATAGCTTTGTGAGCCTGAAATAAGACCATTAATTAATGAGTAAAAACTTTGAATAAAAAAATACTTAGAAATAAGTTAGAACTTTAGGCAAAGTTTAAAATATTGGCTAATGGTAGTAAGTCACAAACCACCATTTATTAGTTAAATTGGATTTAAATAGTGACATTGGAACCATTTGGCTAAATCAATTACATTAATAAAATAATGTAGCTGACAATGCTACAATGGGTACCTCCGTACTTTTAAAGTTTGCATTTTTCCTACCTCATTGGGCTGTGCTCGAGTTGCTATTTCTCGTCTATGGTGATAGAACTCCCAAACTAAACTGGGAAAGGTCAGAAAGGCCCCAGAAGTTGCTAATGACGAAGCTTGGTACTTTCTCCAGTGCCCATTTGAGCCATATGTCGGGAGACCGGATTCTGAGCTTATATCTTCACCAGAGATAATAACCACATTTTTTGCCGCATGCAAAGACTCTTTAAACGAAGATAAATGGCTCGAATGCCTTATACTCGTCGTTTTAGACACGCTACATACAACTGAAGTCCAGCGAATGGTATTTATAAAGCGCATTTTTGTAAATTATAGTAATAAATAATGAAAGCTAAGACAAATGCAGTTTTCAGTAAATATAGTAGTTGTATCGAGTTATTATTTCAATAAATAATGCTAAAACCGACACGACAATATTCTTCTAATTCTTGATGAAAATGAAAATAAAAAATAACCTGAGAAAATGTTGTGTTGATTTATTTGACAGCAGAACAGCTGTTGTGTTGACACTGTACTTTACGTTCGGAATTTCAGTTTCGGAAATCATGGAGGATGAATGAAATAAACTTTCTCTTGACATATTTATATTATACATACATTTTTCTTATAAGACTGTCTGGAAGTCTTTCACTATTTGACTTCTTCGTCTTCTACTAAAAAGTAACTAGGTAACGAGGTACGAAAGACATGGTTCCTCTCAGTAAGACAAAGGTTTTTGAGTCCTCGTATCGTCTGCTAAAGGCATGTCTACGCTAGAGGAGCCAAGCATGAGCGGAGAACGAGCCGAGCTCAAATTCGTATAGTGTCAGTCGTGCTCGGTTCCTCTAGAATCGGCCCACACTACATGAATTTGATCTCTGATCGTGCTCCGATTCTGGTCGGCACCTCTTGCGTAGACCCACTTTAAAGATTTACGGATGATAGCCGGGGCCGACGTCATAATAATGTTTTTTGAGGCAGAGTCTCGTTAGTCGCTATGAAGTTCATGGTAAGTATATATCCTCTGCTGACCAGATGCAGGGGCCGAAACTGCGCGCGACGTACGGGCATCCGACGCCTGACAAAGCGCGTGTGTTATTGGCGTGTGGCGTCGGGGACCCATCCCTGACGCGGAAACCGGATTATTACCTGCGCAGTGTCGCTAGTTCAGCTTTAGCAGTGTGCATATAGTCGTGTCGGTGGAAAACTTAAGGTTACACTAGTCGACACTTTTTCCATACAAACTTTGGAGTAATACCCCCATTACTCCACAGTTTGACATTGTACATCCAAATTAAAACATGATATGGTTTTATCATAAACTTAATTTTGTCTGTACGGGAACAGAAACACAAAAATAATTTCCGTTACAAAGTTCTGAGCCAAAAAAGTTTCTGTTTTTTGATGATTTTAACGCAACTTTAAGTGTAAAAAAGTAACAAAAATCGTATAAAATCTGAAAAACTAAGTCGATACCGACAAATTTTTATTATCGAAGAGTTCTATACAATTTATTTGTATTAGATTTATGCAGTGGTTTCATAAAACCCGATTATCCAAAGCACTACTCTCAGATTTTAAGCACCGTTTAATTTAATTTCAGTTCGGAACGGTGTTTGTGTGCATGTGAACCATACGATGTACATATATTTTAGCGTCTAACTGCTCATACTTGATATTATCGCTGTCGGACACAATATCAGATGAGACATCGTAATTTTTGGCCTCACCCATCAGCGAGTTCGAGCCCGCGACTAGTTCAGCCTTAATATTCCAGCTCCTGCCGCACCAGAGCCAGCACTTGGTTCTCCGTCTCAAGCTGGGACTGTTTGTGGCCCCCTTTGGCTACTCCTCGGAGCCCGGTCTGGTTTGACCGAAGGCTCTCGTTCTTCTTTCGGAGAGTCTTTATGCTGGCCGAGGTGTGTGTGTGTAGTTTACCTCGATAACGATTTTAAGGAAACTTAAGCACCTTTAAATTAAATCCAAACTCAATTCCCGATGATAATTGGTTTGGGAAGTTATGTAGATCAACTTAGTAGGTAGAAATTAAGTATTAACTGAGTAAGTACCTAAGTACTTTTTTCCCTCAGTGTTGAGCTAGAATAGGTGTTGCACAAAGGAGGTTCCGGATTGGTATTTTTAAGGTCACGGAGCCCCCTTCCATGGGCGGATGGCGATCTGAGGTGGTTTAAGTGAGATAAAAATCCCACATACCGTGGTCTTTTTCCTGAAAGTTTGAAAAACTGGCCACGTGCGAGTCGGACTTGCGCACGAAGGGTTCCGTACCGTCCGTAACTAATGGCAAAAAAATCTCGTTCACCTGCAGAATAGAATACATTGTTTTATTACGAAGTTCCCGTATCCACCTTCCACCTTCCGGCTACATTATCAGCTCAGTTCGATAGTAGGTACCTTATAGCCAAAGTGCATCTCATGACAATTCTAATAAGCCCAAATACGGCTAGGATACATTGATTAATAACGGAGTTCCGGTGACTATCTTCTGGCTCCATCATCATCATCAGATCACTTTGATGATACCATTTTCAACATAACTATTTAGAACCATTTATTTATTTGTATTGTCATAGTCGCTTAAATATCTTCATTGTGTTATCCATGTGAGTATGAAGTTCTGTTGGTCATTTCTGGTCTTCTTTATCAGCTCCACTTCATCAAATGTTACTTTTTTTGACTGTAAATGCTTAAGTTCTCGATGAAAATACCAAAATAACTATATGATTATTTTATTATGCCTATATTACTATTTGAGGAGTTCTTTCAATTCCTCATGGATCCCATCATCAGAACTAGATTTTGAAAAAAAAATGAGACCAATCTGGAAGCATATCCTTTAAGGAGTTTTTTTTTTTGTCTTAAACGGAGTTCTGACGTAACAAACATTTTAAAAATACAACCAAATTGATAACCTCCTCCTTTTTTGGAAGTCGGTTAAAAAACGTAGTGTGCACAGGCCTTTAGACATAAAGCATCTTTACAAATTCACCAATTCAAAGATACGGTAGATATTGTAATGGGATAGTTTCCATTACTTATATAACACAATACACTCAATGAAATCACAATACAATACACAGTTATATATTATAGGTATATATGATATATTTTTAGAATTTAATTTTTGTATTGTAGGTATCTATTTGTGTTTATTTACTGTTATTGATATATATGTATGTATTATAATAATTTAGATAATATAGTCTATTTCAATCATCATCTTTCTGCCCTTGTCCCGTTTTATTTGGGGTCGGTGCAACACGTTTTTTTCTTCCATTCTGTCCTGTCTCTCGTCACGCTATCACTAACTCCCTTTTCTTTCATATCACTTCTCACACAATCCATCCATATTTTCTTTGGTCTCCCTCTCCCTCTACATCCATCCACATGTAAACTCATAACTCTTTTAGTAACATGCGTTTCATCCCTCCTCTTCACATGACTATATCAAGACAAACGATTCCCTTTCAACTTTTTAGTCACTGGCGCCACTTTCAAATTTCCCCTAATACTTATACTCATTTCTTATTTTATCCATTCTCGTCACACCATACATCCATCTTAACATTCTCATCTCCACTACGTACAAACTTTTTTATTCGTCTTTTTCACAGCCCAACATTCTGATCCATACAGTATGACAGACCTTAACACGGACCTTTATATTCAATTTAAAAAAACTAGATTATTTATACATACTGCGTCTACATCTCTCATCCAACTCTCCTGTCGCAGGTCTGCTGGAAGAAATTTCGAAGTATCCATCTTTCTTGTCTAAGCTGAATAAAAAACAACTGAATGTCGATAATCGAATATTGCAGCATAAGCAGTACCTATACTTTGTACTGTTCTATCTGTATTTGTTCTTTTCGATTTGTATACATAAATAAATACATTCATAATCATAAAGATACCTAATAACGTAGGTACTTACTTATTGGTTCCTACCTTTGTGTACTTATTATATCTAAGTACCAACCTGTCCTACTTGCCAAGTGCTATTGAATTTAATAATTCTCGGTTTCTACTATGTCTTGCTAACACTCTCAAATCCTCAGCCTTTTCTGTCGGCTAGTTGAGATGTCAGGGCTGGTCTTACAGACTCATATTGACTATAACCCGGGGTGCTGCAGCTACCTTTGGCTGGAGGGCTTGCGCATTTCATCACGTTCCCCGAGCCAAATCTTGGACCGCATGTATACGCTGACGAGATGAAGTATTTGGTCGTGGATGTGCGACCCTGGTGGAATAAATGTAAGAGTGGTAGTCGCATATATGTCACGTAGGCGGTGAAAAGTATTACACTGAGTTATCTAGACAAGCAACTGCTATAGATGTTGCTGTAGGTGACAAGCCTCCCCAGAAATGTGCTCTAGCAGACGTAGCACAGAGAGGGTTCCGGTTCCAGCGTCGTCTTTTAAGAGGTATCGGGGCCCTTCCTATGTACTGATGGTGATCACCAGGGTGGTTTTAGTGAGTTAAAAATCCCACACTGCCTGAACTTGTGACCAAAGTCCGGGCGCCTTTTGAAGGTTTCCCGAAATCAACCACATTATGTAACAGCTAGGAGCCTATTTTCTATTTAGGTAATAAATTGCCTTGGGTTTGTTAAAAAAATCCAAAGTATTGAAATACGCAATTTACCTACTAAACGAAACCACGACTAGTTTACCATGGTTAGCAGTGGTGCTACCAAAGAACCAACGCGCAAAGTTTAAAAATGTATCTTTTTAATATAATTTAATGTAATGTAATTTAATTTAATTTAATTTAATTTAATTTAATTTAATTTAATTTAATTTAATTTAATTTAATTTAATTTAATTTAATTTAATTTAATTTAATTTAATTTAATTTAATTTAATTTAATTTAATTTAATTTAATTTAATTTAATTTAATTTAATTTAATTTAATTTAATTTAATTTAATTTAATTTAATTTAATTTAATTTAATTTAATTTAATTTAATTTAATTTAATTTAATTTAATTTAATTTAATTTAATTTAATTTAATTTAATTTAATTTAATTTAATTTAATTTAATTTATTATAAACAAATTTTCACTTACAATAACTTAATTCATTATACAAGTCTACCTTTAGCATCTCATAACTGCTAAACCGGTACTTAAATAAAACACTCGAAAAGAAAATAATCATTCGTAAAGGTTCAAAAAAAATGTCTCTGTGTAGTAATGTGCGTAAGAACTTTACTAAAAAGGGGAGATATTGAGACGCGTCGAGATTCTTGAACACTCGTATAATGCTCTCGAGAGCACGCCATGTAGATATTAGTACGGCTGATATTTGCTTTCTGTCTTCCTGCCTCAGTTTCTTCCAATACATAGCCGCGCGCGCTCGTGCCGCCTTAAAGGATTTTCAACGCGTTCCGCGACGAGACTATCTAGACGTATTTCCCGGAAATTTTCAAATTAATTCAATAAAAAACTAAAATTGACTTAAGTTAAACAGTGAATTTCTTTTTTACTTTAATACGTTCAAAAATATAATAGAAATAAAAACAATAAAAAAATATAGGCCGTGCATATATCCAAGGTGGAAAGATATTTCGGTAACCGGGCGATATGCCAAATTTTGTTTGATATAATTCTGCGACCGACGGTCACCATGTGATTAGTAAACATTGATGTCATTGATATTTAATTTAAATATTTGAATAATCTTAAACAGGTGGAGAAAAGTTGGAACTGTACAATCAAAACCTACATATACTTAATTCAATTAAACAATGGACCATCATTTACCAATAATCAGAATAACGACCTAATAAAAAATAGTTTGAAACAGTGAAAATCTTAACATGTGCAAGTGAAATCATAGATAACTTTTTCTACATTACATACCATACTAGGCAATGATATTGCCATGAATGTACCAACGAGTAAAACGGATTCGGAGGTGGACCTTCAGACGCAGAGCACCTCTCGTCTGCAACCAAGGAGGTCTGCTGGACCCCCCAAGAAGTCTGTAGCGACTAAACTATGGGACTTACTGCAACCTTTGGCCAGATTTTGGGGGCTCGTCACAGCTGTCGGTCTGTATAAATTACACTCGTTTATAACAATATATGTAAAACACTGGTTTAAAGATTGTTATATAAAAAAAAACAGTAAAAACAACTTTGATATAAAAATTATCTTCATTAGAACGGTGCTAGCGTTTGCCTGACACGGTTGTAATAAGAAATTTAATTAAATCCATTCTGGATACAACGACAGGAAAATTGGATCAACAACGGGTTTCACAGTTTCACTGCGTGTACTCTATTGGAGGACATTTTAATAAAATCAAAACATCTGTTCGTGTCATTGAGTAATATCGAAGTAAAGTTTTGTAGGCCAGAGGTCTATGGAATAAACAAGTGCCAAAACTTTTTAAAGAGTCCCCCATCGCATGTCTCGAGATAATTTTGTAAACATTTTGGTACCAGCAAGGGCGGATTCAGCAAGGTGGGCACGAAGGGCATGTCCACAACTATAATTAAGAAGCAGCTTAATTGCTTAAATTCATCTCAATGAAACATACGACAACGATATATATGTACCCAGACATAAAAAACTTTCTTACAAGTAAAAAGACGGAATATATAGGGACATAATACATTACATAATCTCCGGGACTCAGGCCTCTTTTCCAATTCACCAAGCGGGCCCGGTGTGGGTTGGTGGATGTCACATCTTAAATTTTTTGTTCTAGGACATGCCATGCGGTTTCCTTTAAATGTTTTCCTTAACCGTTTTGAGAGCAGTGGTGATGACATAAATTATACGAAAGTAATGGCACCTGGCTTGGTTTATATATATTATTAAATATAGTGTTATATGTCACATATTATATGTCACTACGCAAGACATCATCGTAAAAACTTTTCACGCAAGAAAACATAAACGTAAGACTAGGCAGTATTATCAAAATACCTTAGCCTTCTTCTGGGGGTAAATAAAAAAAAAATGATGCGCGCGCTTACAACAGATTTTTACCGCCATGTCACAGAAAATTTTATTAGTTTTACTGTTGTTATCTTCACAAGTGTATTGAAAAACGTCATATGACACACGTGAGTAGGTAATTATTGATTACCGTTGGCTCTCTTAAGACCCTCGCCACGGCTCGGGTCTAAATACCGCCTCGACGGTAATCACTAACATTACACACTTATATCATAATGTACTATTATCTGACTGTAGGTACTAAACAGCTTCAATAAAGGTTTGTGTCAAGTCGAATCGTCAGTGAAAAATATTATGAATAAAATGTTTCAATTTAGACTCTTTCTTCAAAGATATTGGGTCCGAATTGTCAGCAACTCGAGGCCGGTACCACTAGACCATCACTACTATTACATACCTTCTGGCAACTCTGCTGCTCTGTTTATAGTGTATAGTCTATGCTCTGCTGATCAGCGTAGTTACTATCGTTCTACACGTAAAGACGGATTTTAACGAAATTCTTTCCGTCGTAGTCCGTAGACCATGACCTCTTTTGAGGGCTGAATCCGCCCTTGCGTACCCATCTGTGAATTTATAAGAGAAATACTGAGACGCAAAAGGCTCAGTAATAAAAGGATGTATAAGTATACATCCAAATGTGTAATTGCAACCTGCTGTTAGATAAGTTTATTCCCAGCTAATGTATGTCAGATGTTTCTTTATGATCTTGGTAGGAGTAAATGTTATTATGTGTGTAGGGATTATGAAATGTAAACACATTTCGTATCTTTATAGGCTTCGTAGATAGTTATTGTTTCTCATGTTATTCTTAGTTATTCTTTATAATGTAACTACTTTGCTATACCTCAACGTCATCTCTGTTCTCCCCTTACTCCGAGATAGGGTTGCCACAAGCCCTACCACAAGGTCATAACGCGAACCATTTGACGTCATAAACTGAACCGTTAAAGAGACGAAGCCATATAGGATGAATGGTCCATTCCTGTTTCTCGCTCGCACTAAACCAGTGATGCACTCGTCGAATCCAGGCTTCAAATTCTTGATTATCGATGCCGAGTTACTAGCCTGTCGGTTTTCTACCGGTTGCATTTCGGGGAGTGTGCGTCGGAATTGCATAACCTAATTCCGCCAAGCCCGTTTCATCATCGGACCCCACCAGGCGTACGGCGATGCGCCACCGGTACATGGTGGATATCCCACCTATACGCACGAAAAATTTTGGGAACACATTCATTGTGTGTACAGTTAAGGAGTGGAATTCCCTGCCGGAGTCTGTGTCTCCTGATGGCTACCCGGGAATCTTTAAGGGCCTTTACACTACTCGATATTCAGACAGTCTTAGTCGATGTCGCGTAGTGTAATAAGGTTTAGATCGGTCTTACTGGAAACAAAAAATAAGACAGTCTGAATATCGTGTGCTGAATATCGCGTAGTGTAATAGGCCCTTTAGGTCAAGAGTGAATAGTTTACTTCTAGGTAAGCGCGCTCCATCGTCGACCGCATGGTCGCTTTCCATCAGGTGAGATAGCGGTCAAGCGCGAACCTATCAAAAATATTAAAAAAAAAACCGAAAAGTGGGACAGACCAGACATTTGCGCACAAAGTCTGGATAGCTGGCTCCTAATTTTTAGTTACGAGATTCTATTAAACGCAAGGTTTTTCTCTTACCATAATTTCGA
Source organism: Mythimna pallens (assembly GCA_961205895.1). Taxonomy (NCBI): domain Eukaryota; kingdom Metazoa; phylum Arthropoda; class Insecta; order Lepidoptera; family Noctuidae; genus Mythimna; species Mythimna pallens. The sequence goes on along the minus strand of OY540828.1, from coordinate 20,160,094 downwards.
ATGAAATAACAATAAAATTTAATTAAAGAGTTTTCTCTATACATCTTCTAATCTTAAAACATACATTACGGTATTAATTTTAATTTATAGGTAGTTGTAGGTAATAATAGTAGTTTCCAGTAACTGCTATTGCACTTGTACTATTACTTGTTCTGTGCTATTGTAATATAATAGCTAAGTCGGCTGGTTTGTGCTAGCGATACAAGGTGAGGCAGGTGGAGTGGAAACCAAAACAATACATAACAAATATAAAAAATGCATAAACACACATCATGTGCAAAACTCTGGCTTTGTCCAGACACCCTTTTTTCTGTGAAGTGGAAAGTCATCAAATGACATCTCGCGCTCTAGGGTGGAACGAGAGGACGTGATAGACTTTTACTGACTAAAACCCAACCGTGTCCTTCAGTTGCTCTTCCAGGACTATGGTAATTCTTCTCATCGGCCTTCCTGGGCCTCTACGGTTCTGTTGATATCTCTTGTGGATTATTACGGGCGCCATCGACGCCTTGGACTCGGTCCTTACTGGACGGCCGGATGGTGAGCTACCCATTGCTCGTCGTCCGACTCCACCCAGAGCGGGTTTAAGTTATTTGATGATTTCCCACCTCAAAATAAATGATAGGTAGCTAAGATTAATTAAAATCTAAACATCAACTGTTATCAATCAATTAATGACTGCATATCAATTATGATATTAGCTGCGCATAAAGCCGTTTCTATCTGCAATCTAAGATCTTGATTATGTATTCGGACTGATAGGTAGGTAGCTACCATTGATACGAACTACGTACATACGTCTGGTATAGATTATTTTATCTAGAATTGTCTGGACAAGATTGCTGTACGTCGTAGTATTTACCTCATAAACCAAACACAATTATAGGTACTGTATATTATATATATATATATGTATATACACCACTAGTTTTTAGTTAGTAAAAATACTTAAAGGGCTTATTAGAAAAGGTATTGTTATTATTTAAGTAAAATCTCAATAAATAATGTTCATAAACAGCAAAGTTATTAGAGTTTGTTTATATCCCAAAATGTCACTCAATTTATGGAAATATTGTACACCACCAATCAGGGTGATTATGAATGAAAAACAATAGAAAAACACTGCGCATTGTATTTTTTAGTTAGCAATTGTTATGAATAATTGATTCAATTATGAATTTATCAATTATGAAAAAAAATTGTGGCTACCTACATATATTCATAATGAGTAACGGGTACAGATAGAGTCCATTATTTTTTGTACTAATTAAAAAATAGGGGTGTATACAATATTAGTTTTAGTATATACGAAACCCGATACACATGTCTAGTATTTTTATGTAAAGAATCTATGTACAAAATTTTATAACTATACCATAATAAATCACAAAGTTATAAGCTTGTTATGTTACCTAGTTGTCCGCAAAAATACATGGTCACCGGGCCATTCAGGCGATTGAGGGGTTATTTTGCTCCCGCACCCAGCTGTGCGCTGGCGCCTAATACCCGATATGAGGTTCCGTGACCTGTGTTGTACTTAGTGTGTCCAACTTGTTACTTTTAAACTTATTAACTTGTTGTTTTTAAATATTTTTTGGAAAAAAATAAAACATGGTGTACAAATTATTGTAATCAATTCAGTTACTGATTCTGAATAAACTATATTTAAGTTTCGCATATACTGAAAATAATATTGTAAATAATACTAGCTTCTGCCAGCGGTTTCATGTGAAAGTAGAAAATTATCTCAACGGACTATACTCCTGGGACAAAAATTATCTCCAGATTATCTCTAGGGAACAATTACGTGCTATTACAGGACATGGTCTACCCGTACGCCAAATTTCATACAAATCCGTTCAGCTGTTTGAGCGTGAAGGAGTAACAACACTCTTGCTGCATACACACACACGCAAATATATAAAATCTTTTGCATTTATAATATTAGTGTAATGATATGTACCTACAAAGGTGCTAGTATGTTGCAAACGTGAATCAACTATCTTCATCTTCTACACCTATAGATATTTAAAAGGAGAAACTGACTGACATATCAACGCACACAGCCAAAACTATTAGGACTAGGAGTGTGAAATTTTGTACAAGGTTTATTTTTATGACGTAGGCGAGCACTAAGAGAGGGTTTTCCAAAATTTACCCCTAAGAGCGGCTAACCCGATGTACATTTTCACACAGCCGCTCTTACGTGATTATGATGTTATTACACATCTTTCTCCAGATATTTTGGATACACAAATATCTTGTGGATATTATCTTAGAGGCTTCTATAGAAATCAAAATATAAATTTGTGTAAAACTAATCCGGTAACGACCTCTGAAAATCTGTTATTTTACGTAAACTTTGGCCCTCAACTTGACAACCACATTATCGGTTCAGATGGTGTAGCGTATAGTGGTCCAACCAGAGCAAAACCTATCTACTACATAATTTATTTACTCGTCTACACTAATATTATAAAGAGGTGAAGTATGTTTTATTGTATTTTTGTTTGTAGGAGGTAATCTCTGAAAGTTTTAGTCGATTGCGAAAATTTTTTCACCGATAGAAAACTCCTATATTCCTGAGTGATATAGGTTATATTTTATGTAGTATACAGGCGAATGTGCGGGCAAAAGCACCTATGTTATAAAAATGAAAGATTTAATATAAAAATGACCAATTTTAAAAGATGTTGCACTTGTACTAGTAGTAGGTATACGCTACTTTATCACTGATATAGGCGTAAATTTTCTATATATTCGCGTGGACGAAGGCGCTGCTCTGGAAGGTTCTACCTTGTCTATATTACTATAGACCAGGTAATATAAAAAATACAGGGAAAGAGAGGCCATATTTTTATTTTATTTGGTAGAGTTGACGAACATAATTATCTACGCAAATTTCTTAAACTTGAGGACACGGCTTACGTAGAGAAGAGTAAAAAAACGCCGGCTCATCATAATATTGACTCTTACGAAGTTATTACGAGGTGCCTACTTAAACATTGTTACGTGAGTTCGAATCATGACTTTAAAAAAAATATTTGACTTTTTCACGGAAGTAATTTTGTTTGAGGGAAAAACATTCAGTACTTAATATTCATGTTAGGCTGTGCGCAGACTTGAGTCGACTCGAGAGTTGAGAAAACTATCGATATAAATTTTACCACTGGCGCTCTCGACAAAATTTCATAGGCAAGGTAATGATACGATGTACTAAATGTCTAAAGTACACGGTACACACAAACCAATAATATACGAAAAATAAACTTACAATTGCAATATATATTCATCTAGAGCGGCGGTGCGACAATATTAATAGCTGCATATCAATACTTTACATAGAGCTACTTGCCTATCGGACCTCCACATCCCAGTAATTGTATAACTCAGTTTAGTTGCAGCACTTGCCACGAGTACTTCACGCGATCCTGAAAGGTATGGAGCTATACAGGGCGTATAGCTCCATCCCCCTTTCTCACTCGAATGATTGACATTTTAACACGTCACAGTCCTGGTTCGGTCAGTGCCTCGCACTTGCCCGCACTAGGTCCTCGAAACATTGACAGGGCTCGCTAGGGTGGAATCGATGGTGGCCAGTGCTGTGAGTTTGTTCGCTCAGTTCCTCGCACTTGCCCGCACTAGGTTCTTGAAACATTGACGGGGCTCGCTAGAGTCGATGGTGGCCAGTGCTGTGGGATTGTTCGCTCAGTACCTCGCACTTGCCCGCACTAGGTCCTCGGAACATTGACGGGGCTCGCTAGGGTGGAATCGATGGTGGCCAGTGCTGTGGGATTGTTCGCTCAGTGCCTCGCACATGCCCACACTAAGTCCTCGGAACATTGACGGGGCTCGCTAGAGTCGATGGTGGCCAGTGCTGTGGGATTGTTCGTTCAGTGCCTCGCACTTGCCCGCACTAGGTCCTCGGAACATTGACGGGGCTCGCTAGGGTGGAATCGATGGTGGCCAGTGCTGTGGGATTGTTCGCTCAGTGCCTCGCACATGCCCACATTAAGTCCTCGGAACATTGACGGGGCTCGCTAGAGTCGCTGGTTGTCAGAGCTGTGAGTTTGTTCGCTCAGTGCCTCGCACTTGCTCGTACTAGGTTCTCGAAACATTGACGGGGCTCTCTAGGGTCGATGGTGGCCAGTGCTATGGGATTATTTGCTCAGTGCCTCGCATTTGCCAGCACTAGGTCCTCGGAACATTGACGGGGCTCGCTAGAGTCGATAGTGGTCAGTGCTGTGGGATTGTTCGAAAGAGTAATTGTGGCCCTGGAACACAAATGGCAATCAAAGAAACACAGATGGATTTTAGGCAGTAAAAGTCTGACAATCTCCTTCCTGAGGAGTTGTTTGCTAATTTTAAAGGTTAAAAAACCAACTTAAATTTCAAAGTGAATGCATTACGAGTCCAATTCCTGCGATGACCACAATTTCCATTCAACATCCCATAGCTCTAGTCGCTTTATATTAATGATTCCCTAGTGAGACAATTCAAACGCGAAATGGATTTAAATAATTTACCAAGAACGGATTCAAAGCGAATCTAAATTCTGATGTCAAATAAATTGTCGAATTCAGAGGTTTCAGAGTCTGTGGTTCGACTGAGTAACTGCGTACCCTCAACAGAAAGACGGGCTAGGTCCCATGACACAACCCTTAAAATGAAAGTGACCTAAATCAAAATTCCTGTAACTTCAGATTTCGCTATAAACTGACCTTATAATTTAACGAATTTCGGCTGCTACTTTTATAACTGAAACTTCGTTCCTACCTGTGTTGGGGACATGCACTGACAAACTACCAGCTTTTATAAAATGACAAAAGTCTGGCAGCCGCAGACTCTCACTCTAATACAATTACTGCCCCCTCAGCCAAGTTAAAACCGTTTCGTTTCGATTCTCTTTTCGTCGATCGCCTCGAGTCCGCCACGCCTCCGATTCCTTCGTTCTGATGTCATCTCAGCGCTCAGTCACGTGGTCAGAACAAAGGAATAGGAGGCGTGACCGATATGGCTAGGGGGACTGATCTATTATAATATTTTCTATTAACATTATCATAAATACTTTTTAATTACGAAATGAAAAACCCCTAGTCTTAATTGGATAAAGTTGCCGCTAAAATTATAATTAAAACTTGAGGTATTTAATAGATACGGTATTTTAAGCTACATTAATTCTTTAACATAGGAACGAGTAAATAAAAACAGTTGCGTATTGTTTTTTACTGAATCATTTAGCTTTTTTCAAAAACGGGAGCGAGAAAAATCAAATCAATTTAATTATGATCGAGTAGCATAATAAATATTATAAGCGTTCTTATTAGGTACATCACATTGGTGTTCAAATTTCTTCAGAATTAAGGAAATTTTGATCTCTCCTTTTATTCTTATCAACACACAGGTTGCCTGGAAGAAAGCGCCGAGTGCGATAAGGCTACCGATTGTATGTTTTTTTTTTATTATCAATAAAGTGTATATAAATAAATAACACAAAATATTTTGAACACTTTCTTGCCCATTTCCCACAAATTGCAATTTTTGAATTAAGTCTCTTTCATTCTAAGGGTGCGATGTACTTTCTTTGATCTCTAGGCCACATACATTCCTGTCAATCCCAAAGGGATTCAATAATGGCGCGAATATTATGTGTAGAAAAAGGTACGTAGGTACTTGTGTATTGTAAAACACACATTTACATTAGACTTGTGAATCTCAAACACTGCGTCTCCATAAAGATGAGTGTTTGTGTGAACGGAAATAATATAGAATAAGAAATTACGTTATGTAGATGTGCTCATAAGCGTGGATATATTTTATGAACACTTTCTGTCCTACATATTTATAACTAGACTGAGTAATGGGGAACATTTCGTGACGACAGTTTTAAGTATAAATGTGGATGGATATAGAGGTAGAGGAAGACCACAGAAACAATGGATGAAGAATATTCATCTTTCAGAAAATTATCATTTTTTGTTTTATCGGTGGCAAACCCTCAAATGACTCCTTCCGCTCTAGGTGGAGCAAGTGAGAGTGTCAGACTTTTTCCGACTGAAACCTCCCTGTATTTCTTCATCCGCACTTCAGGCTCCTGGGCCGCGGTAATTCTTTCGAACAGTCCTTCAGCCCTGGCAGACAGTCATGTCTGAAAGATGATATGGCTCGAGAGGAGGTACCAAACTACTAAGATGACAGCGAATAAAGATGTATTGAAGACGAGGTTCTGTCAGCGGCTTCGACGGCAGAAAGTAGAAAAAATCACTCATCAAAGGACATAATCCCGGGATAAATTATCTTATGTTTTAGGATATAGTCTACACGTGTGCCACATTTCATCCAAATCCATTCAGCCATTTGAGAGTGAAGGAGTAACAAACATACTTATGTATGTTTTCGTTTCCTTTATAATATTAGTGTGCTGAAGACATGCTACGCTAAGGATAGATAATTAAGACATGGATGATGATGTTTATAACTGCCTGTTGACTGGCCTGTTGGTCTAGTGGTGAGTGACTCTGACTGCTATGCCGGAGGTCGTGGGTTCGATTTCCTCCCAGGACAAATGTGTGTCTGATGAGCATTTATTTTGTGTCTGGGGGTCATTTATCTATAATATATATGACTGACCTGTTGGTCTAGTGGTTAGTGACCTTGACTGCTATGTCGGAGGTCGTGAGTTCGATTCCCACCTAGGATAAATGTTTATGTGATGAGCGCAATCATTTGTTCTGTGTTTGGGTGTCATTTATCTATAACATGTATGTATTTAGAAATATATAAGTATGTTTATCAATTGTCTAGTACACATAACACAAGCTCTGCTTAGCTTGGGACTAGAGGGCGTTGTGTGATAGTTGTGTATCATTATATTATATTATTAATAACTACATAGCATAGTAGGTAGGCCTGCTAATGATAAATCTGTGTTTACCGCAAAAGTACCGACTAATCTATGTTTGAACAAGGTGTGATTATGGTTGTTGATCACAGACACTTAAATGATGATGACACTCTGCTATCATGATTAGTCTTCATTTATCTCGTTGTCTTTCCAACACAAAAAAAAAACTGTTTACCGTCCATGACCCACTAATACAGCAACCAACAATGACAACCAACGCATAGTCATTTCTTACCACAGAACACACTGAAATATTACGTAAATGTATTTGGAAAATGGTCCTTTAAGATAGATTGTTTTGGATAAACAGTTTTACACGTCAAGGTATAATATTTAAATATGGTAAAAAATTAGGTCTGATTCTGTGTTTTATATTCGATTACTCTGTGAATTGAAATCAAAACATTTTATTTCACATATGATTAGTTACATGGGCACCATAAAACGTCAGAAGCTAGTGCATTGTTCCTTTCATCATCTTTTATCATCTTTCATGTGCCACTTTTATTAAATAAACGATATTCTATTCTATTCTATTCTATTCTATTTCTTTGGGTAGGTTCCTATGGTAAGGAACCGGCTCGTAACTTCACAGTTACTGCAATAATAGATAGATAGATAGATATATTCTCTATTGTACACCAAAAATACAAATTACATTAGGAAAAAAATAGGAAAAAAAAAATATAATAATAATAGGTATGAGAGTAAAGTATAGACCCGTCAAAATAGTTACAAAAAGTACAATAAAAAATAAGCGGATCGAACGAAATAGAAAATGATTATGAGTCTACATTAAAGAAGATAGGTTGAAACAAAACTCAAAGGTTCTTAATGTCTAGATACTTTAAAAAAAAACTATATTTCCTACAATTTACATTTAAAAAATATCTGCTGCTAACTAATTACCCACAGTAAATCGACAAAATAATAATAAATACCCTAAACTACTTAAAACTAACTAAAAATATATTTTTTTGATCAAATTAATAATAAGAGGAATATGTAGGTTCCTGTCTGAGATAGTCTTTTGAGGAAAGAGCCACACTAATTATTTTTTTTTTTAATTGATATAAACTAGAGCTTGACTGCGATCCAGGTATGGTGAGGCGCACTAGTTTATTAAGAGCCTATTTAACTGTCTACTCAATACAGGCGTAATTTGTCAGAGCCAATCTAAACTATGAATAGATTTTCGAACTCTAGTGGAATCAATCTCGCTCCACCCAGAGCGAGAAAAGTAATTTACTTATTTATTTTTACGTATCTATTTATCTCAGGACCCTGGGGTCCTGGACCTTTGGAAGGCGTACGAGGGTCCGAAACCAACACACAGAGGCCCTTAGACACTTTTCACGGAACGTGGTACTAACCAACAAGGAATACAATAACAAATAATAATAAAAATATAGTAGGTAATATAATATCGTTACACGGAATGTGCTTACTAGTTTTGTATCTAACCTACCCTCATTACAAATGGGTAAGATATGTATGATATGATTACAAAATATCTAAAATATATAACAACTGAATCTATATTAATATAATATATATTTTAGTTTATTATATACGATCAGTTAATATATTTTTTTTAGAGCATTGGTGGCCGAGTGGTAATGGCCCCGACTTACGAGTCGTTGTAGGTTGCGCGTCCAAACCCAGCCAGGCGCATTACTTTGTGTAATTTATTTCATCACCAGTGCTCTCAAAACGGTGAAGGAAAACATCGTGAGGAAACCGGTATGTCCTAGAACCAAAAATTCATAGACAGTTGACATCCACCAACACGCTCTGGACCCGTGCGCCGCGTGGTGGATTACGGCCCATACCCTCTCCTACAGAGGAGGCCTGAGTCCCAACAGAGGGAACATTATAAGGCTGACTATGCTAATATAATTTTAAAATGATTATCCTAATTTTAATAAGCATAGCATTCATTGTATCTATAATCGTTAGATATACTACTCAAAAGATACCTACAGTTTAATATAATAAAAAAAATGTAGAATACGATTTTTACGAGCTCTGGATTCTAACCTAAACTAAAAAAAAAACTTTTTGTATGATAAATAATTAAGTTTTTTTCTTTTTTCTCATTTCTGTCATAGTGACCTCAGTAAATAAATCTATTTCCAGGTTGTTATATAAAAAAAAAGTAACTCCGAAGGTTACGGTCTATTCGTATCTAAATAATGCTAATTTTAATTATATGGTAGGTAGAGCGGCCAAGCCGAGGTACATTTTCATACAACCGCTCTTACGTGATTATGATATTATTACACATTTTTCTCCAAATATTTTAGATACACAGATATCTTGTGGATATTATCTAGGCTTCTATAGAGATCAAAATATAAATTTGTGTCAAACTAATCCAGTAAAGACTTTGGGCCTTCATAATCTACTCATATATTTAAAATATAAAAAAGTACATCTATAGAAGCCTTGCACATTTAATCGAGATTCTGAATGACGAAAATTTTTCTTAAAATCTTTTAGGTTTTAAAAAACACGTATTATTTTATTGTTTTATTACACACGAAATTTATCTATCCATGGACCCACTCAAATATACACAGAAAGTTTCGTCCAAATCTGTCATGTCGTTTAGGAGGAGTTGGGCGACAAACACACGTGCAGAAATATTATTAAAATAGAATAATTTGATGACTTTGAAAAAAAAATTAAAAAAAAGTTAGTACTAGCATGAGAACTAAGTAATATAGCAACAGCTAGTTTAATAACGAGCGATATAATTTAATTGAAACGCCAGCGAATTTATTGTTCTAAATCAGAAATGTTTCTCGCACAATTCAATAAAACTAAGTGGAGCAGTTTATGCCTGCACTAAACAATGGGTGGAAACTAATTTCTAAAGTTAGCTTAGTTTTGTTTGTTCAAATGGAATCTAACTGTTGGCCTGTTAGCGTTTCAGGTTCGGTATTCAGTAACTATTCATCAACTTTGGACATAAAACCGTTAGAGAAACGGGTTGATGGACATAGATCAAGTAGAGGCAGAAGGCTCGTATGGCGTTAGGTAGGTGCTTTGACATGGTACGCATAGGGGAACTGGAGGAACCTGGGTGGGTTTTTGTTAGTAATAGTCTGATACTCCTTCTCTGTTCTGCTCTGAGTGTTGCACCATTTAGAGTGAATGAAGTTATTTGATAATACACTTAAGCTAGAACTACACTGCGCACACGTGTGCCACACACGTCGATCGATCTGGGCGCGTCGGTTTCCATACATTTTATATGGAAACTAGACTTGTAGAACTACACTTGATCCATGCCACGCGACGTCGTTTTACGTAATGTCAATCAGGCGTGTTACACGTGTGTTTTGGGCTTATGTAGTTATAGCTTTATTGAAAAGACTCGAAAATATGTTGAAACAGTGTGTATCAACGCGTAGATAATTTTTTGAGCATTAATGTCAATAGTGATAAGGGTAGGGAAAAATAAAATATCAAAGATGATAAGGCAGCAAAGAGGTGACGACTGTGATGGCGGCAATTAGAAAATGATGTATGGAAGTAAAAGAAGAATAGGTTATACAAAAAAAAAAATTGGATACAAAAACTAACAATTAATTTACTCAGCCTTTTCCCAAATATGTTTGCGTTATTACGCCCTCTCGCCCTTGGGCGGTGTGCGAGGGTGTGTTAGACTTTTACTGACTAAAACCCACTCGTTTGTTCCTTCTTCGCCTTCGTTCCAGGGCCCTGAGGTTCTCTTTCGCACAACCCGTGGCCCCATTAGGCTTCGACCCTGCTGGGCCCCTACGGTTTTGCTGACATCTCCTTGAGGCGCACGCGGAACACTACGCGCCGTCGACGACTTAGTCTTGGTCCGGACGGTTAGTTAACTTGGTCGACGCTGGGGCGTGAGGGCCGTTCACTCGCGTGTGCGGCCGCCTCCTTTGCTAGCATTATTGCTTCGCAGAAGGAGGCGACCGCCTGCCATTCCTCCTCGCTCCGGACCGGACCATGGCCTGTACCAGTGCCCGGATTCCCAACTATGTTGGGGTCGGCTTCCAGTCTAACTGGAAGCAGCTGAATAGTATACTACATGGAGCGACTGCCTATCTGATCTCCACAACCAAGACTTGTGTCAGATTTTCCGGCTTCAATACGATCGATAATTTCAAATAAGTACCTATACAATTTCTCAAAAACATAATAATATTTCAGATTACATTATTATGATAACCATTTGAATGAAAACAATACGCATTTAAATAAATGTAAAATTCATGAAACAAAGTTTATCGTGGCCTATCTTATCTGTATTATTTATTTTATCTCGTCTCAAGGAAAACTGGTTTCCACGAGTTTTCACATCTGTAACCATCACGTTTAACCTGTGGCAATTAGGAAGGTGTCGGTATAATAATATGTTCTTATTTAGTTCTCTTTGTGCTGATGTTGAGCAATTATTTGTTGTAACTAGCTGTGCCCCGCGGTTTCACTCGCGTCTTTGATTACTGATTCGCTTCTATCCTTCCTAAATAAATGCTATCGAATGCTAGTTCTTTTTTTCAATTCTAACCAGTAGCTTTATAATATTAATATATATTAGGCTGTGAATTAGCGCATTGCACGTGTACAATTAATGACATATTAAAAAAAAACGAAGTCCCCGACTGCGTCTGTCTGTCTGTATAAACGCGACAAATTTAAAAAGTAGTGAACTTTTCCCGCGCCTGTTTTATTAATAAATCTAGTAGAAAAACAATATTTTTATTATTTTTGCCACGAGTCCACGACCTTGTCAAAAATGTTATAACTGTCCTAATTTTTTTCAACGAAAACAACACTCTTGGCATACTCATATATGTATATATAAATGTTTGTTGAATACTTTGTACTTGAATTATACAAGACTTCCTATTTACGCTTTGTTAAACAAGAACGTATATTTTCGAACAAACAAACAGTCATAGAAATAAAGTTTCCAACGCTTTTTTCCACATCAACATCTACATAATTATCTGGCCTTATCTAATGTATCTCAAGCTTCCAGTTTAACTGTATACATCTAAACACCACAATTTGTCATAGAGCGTATTTATTAAAACTGTATACTTATGCACTAGTAAAAAAATATCGTACAAAGGCGGACGTAATGCATTACATGCTTAGGCATTTTCTACCAGTCGACCTTAGGGTGGTGCAGAAAACATAACATGATAGGGGAAACTTAATAGAAAGACAAACAGAAAAGAAATTAGTACAACAATGAATACATACTTAGATACACACACATAAATAAGCAATGTTATTGTGAAACAACAAATCTAAGCCTATCTGATCTCTATAACCCTCTCACTGGATAAAATGATACCCCTTGAAAAAACTGGTATCAAAAATTCAGTCTCCTAACTGTCCACAATGACTGTCGAAGATCTGTGAATGATAGCAGGGATCAACGGCTTCTCAGCTATCCCTTCAGACGTATAAAATGTTTTGGGAACACATTCATTGTGTGTACAGCTAAGGAGTGGAATTCTCTGCAGGTGTCTGTGTTTTCTTGATAGCTACAACCTAGGAGTCTTTAAGTTCAGAGTGAATAAGTTACTTCTAGACAATCGTGCTCTATCACAGACTACATCAGCCCCCCTAGCCAAGTTACAACCGTTTTATGTCGAATTCCGTTCTCCAATCGGTAACGCCTCTGTGTCAGCAATTGTAGAAAACGATAAGTTGGTAGCCATGTTGACGCGCCTGAGTCGGCCGCTCGTTCTACAATGTCGTTCTACAGTGACAAAGGATATAGCGTTGAACATTGTAGAAACGATAACAATTCATTCTATCATTTTGAACGATGTGAGCTTGGCTACGAATTTTCTATTCGTTTGTTCTGACTCACGTGACTTAACGTTGAGATGATGTCATTCCCATAGATTTGATTAGTGTTCGACTAGCGTTAACGATTGCAGATTATTAACTTGGCTAGTACAAGTGTGATAGAGGTCAAAGACGAGCTTATCAATAGCAATATTAAAGAAAACACGGAATATGTTCTCTCTGCATCAGAATCCTAAAAAAAACTAGGCTAATAATGAGCGTATTCATCAATTGGGTGAGCTATCTATTGCACCATCTAGGAAATCACACGGAGCTATAAATATCCCCCGAGGAAGCATCTAATGCGCTCCTATTTATACGAGCAACCGAGATAAATCTCAGCCAGAGATGTTTTCGGGATTCCTTTTCAATTTGCTTGAGTAACGTATTGCAACAAGTTAGTTCGGGCTATTGGAGCTGGTAGGAGTTCGTATATTAGATTATTATAATAGAATGGATTTGATTTGGTTCGTGGAAAATTCTTTTCTACTAACAATAATCACTATTCTTGTCGAAAAATAATGTAAATATCCTACTTACGCTTGATATTAAAAAAAAACTATTCTCTTTTAAGTTTATTAGTAAAACCTGTGGTAAAACTAGCATCCCGCCCAGTCCATTTTCACAGCATAGCTGTTAGGAACCTTGACATTCGTTTTTCTCTATTGTAATATGTATGTTTTATACACCTAAAGTCTAAACCATAACTCCACCATTACTCCGCTTTTTTTTTTAATTCGTGTACCTAATTGTGTGTACGAAATACGTCACTTTTTTTGTAATAATAATAATTTACTTCATACACATACGCCTAACACAGATGAAGTAAAATATACAGGATAAAATGCATCATGATGACATAATCCTTGCTGTGATTAGGCTATGTGATAGTACACGCAGTAAACAGTGTGTCTTCTGACACCCAACCTGGGACGTAATTCTGTACCTCAGGTGTCAGCGTTCCTTCCTGGCTATTCACAAAATGCAGCTTTCGATAGTCGATAGAATAGTCCCTGTTAACGAAAATAATAATTGGTCAGCATTATAAGTTCAGTTTATAATATTTACAAAACATGTATTCTCATATTCAGCACATTTGGAACGATTATTAAGTTATGATTTACAGAAAGGGGGATGCGCTCTAAGGTTTGAACCCAACAGTTTCTTCTGCTATTAAAACCAACAGCTTTTCTACATTACCGTACTATAGCCACTCTTGGGCCGTGGGGTCCGGAGCTTATATGCTTTTTAAAGAATTATCCAAACGCTTAGTTCACACTTCGCGTGACCTAAGGGCTGGCTTTTACCTCGGTCAGATATTAAGCATTGCCATACAACGTGGCAGTGCCGCTAGCCTTTTGGGCACACTTCCAGTCGACAGCGATGCGACGAGTTTTATGACGCCATATTTTAGCTAGTAGTTTTTGCCTTTAGTGTATATATAGTTTTAATTAGTTAAGTGTTCTTATTGAATTTCAATTATTAAACATATTTTATGAATATTTTCTGGACAGCACTATAGTCATTTTATAATCAAAGTTCAGTGTTAATTCGCCGATATTTTAGAGTTATGCGGAGTTTCTGCAGTGCTACCACGTGATCCATTTTATGACTTAAACTGAACTATTAAAGGGTTGGAGCTTTAAAGGGTGTATAGTTTCATCCCTGTTTCTCGCTCGTGTGTCTGACATTTTATCACGTCAATGTAAGTGCCCTGTACCCATAACTCGGTATCCATCGTACCAACGTCCGTCTGTATTCAATTGATGACAGTATCCAATTTGCTAAAGTAGCGTATTGCACTTTACTTTGTACTACTGTTACAAGTAGCCTTGTGTATGTGAGTTTAAATGTATGTGAACGTACCACACGATACAGGAGTAATTCCCAGTATTGGGCTACATTTTAAAGAAAGAGCACAGTCGTCGGTCAACGGAATTCTCAGCCATTGCAAAATCAAAACAATGTTCGCAATTACGTGATGGAGTTCTCGAATTGATTTGGTCATGAGTAGTAGCTATTAATGTACGCAAAGTTCCTTGTTCATAAGGGTCAATTTCTCTGTAATTGATTTGTTTGTGTTAAATTAGTGCGCACTGGTCTCGTAGACGTCAATAAACTTTAAATGTCTATTGATGTACGAAAACAGGGCGAAGTATTGCAGACGGGTATACTCGTCTGTTATGCTTACGTCAAATCGAATGTCGTAAGTTCTTGATAAATCACAATAATTTTTATAAGGTACCAGCTTTTGGCCTCGGCTTTGCTTCTGTGGTCTTTCTTACATAAATCGTGCATTTATTTATTTATTAAAACTTCATGCAACATAAAGGTACAAAGGCGGACTTAATGCTTAATGGATTAAAGTAGGCCATGATACTCAATCAAATTGTAGCTTTGTATTTTTATCTCAGTTTAAAATTAACGTTTCGTTTTGGCTTTTATGCTATGCTTACTCTATGCTATCAATCATCGTCAAGACTATGTCGATTGAATCGATTTGGAAATTTTGTATTCTGTGGATAACGGTGTGAGTTGCACATTGATGAACGTGCTAATCTCAGGAACTATTGGTGCGAATTAAATAATTATTCTATTGTTAGAAAGCCCAGTTATGAGCCGAGGAAGGTTGCAGGCTATATGATATAACGTTACGACCAGCATTAGATAGGAGCGGAGCAGTAACCAAAGAAGAAGGTAAAACCGCGGGCAACAGCTAGCTAAACTAAATAAATAAGTTAAATTGTCCATATTTTTTTTTAATATTACTATTGTTATTTATTTACTTTTTTTTTTTACAAGAATTAAAGTATTTTTTTATCTGAGAAGAATATTAAACAGTATTTTAGAAAAATGAACATTTTCACAAATTTTTTAGAGCTTCTCGCACAACTTATTAATTTACAGTCTTTTAAAAAAACTTCGTACGCCTCACCACAATTATAACTAAAATAAAAAAATGAGGAGTTCATTCGATTTGTTCAAAAACTATTATTGTCATATGATAAAAAAAATTGCGAGAGCGTCTAAACCTTACGAGTATTAGCGTTAAGCATTCTGATGGCGAAAACAGTATTCTGTATATTTTTTTGTTCAACAGTAAAAAGTATAATGTAGTAAAAAAACAGTATAATTCTGTTTTTAACAGTATAGTTGGCAACCCTAGTTAGCATACCAAGAAATAGATCTTTATGTGTCTCTGTAACAGAAACTTTGTTCATCCTTCATTGGATCGTCGAAATTCAACGTTATTATGTAATATATTATTATGGTCACGTCTCCAGATAATGTGGATGGTAATTTTCTTCATTCATCCTCATGGGCCGTGGGATGAGGGCGGGTAATTCTATTGTTGTGTCTTTTATTTAGTTACAGAGTAGTTGGTGGGTTTAGTGTAAGTGTTCCTATAGATTTAGTATATGTATATCTAAATAATATTAACAAAATCACGATCCATTTCTACGCTTCCTTTTTCCAAACCACGCAACGGTTTTTAATACGGTTTTTGCATGTATAATTTGCATTTATGAAATGAAAATAGAGCGGCTTATTAGTTAATTATATTTTAATGGTGTAGGTACAATAAAGAGAATACTAACAAGTATAATTTTATTGTTTGCACACAATGTACACAAATATGTAGTTGTGAACTCATCTTAATTTAATGTGCACATGACCCTGTTGCGGTGCAGCTAATTAACATAAAATTAGATATTTGCAATAATGATAATATATGGCATTACTTTCTAAATTTATAAAACATTTTATAATAGTTATTATTGTATAAGTTGATAATCATAATTATACGTTGTAATGATTTTATTTAGTTTTGGAATTATAAATTAATATAGTTTTAAAAGAATATTATTTTTAATTATCAATATCGTCCGACTAAATTATATTGTTATGAATATAGATAGGTACTACTACTAATTAAAATGGGACTGAATAGCTATAATACTAATAAAGTAATATCATATTAGGAACTATGTGGTAGATATCTAGATATATATAATATAATAGTTATTGTTATGAGACGAAACCATATGCATTTAATAGCTAGGTACTATTGTTACTATTATTGATCTATAATTGGAGGTAGGTATTGTTGTCATAAACCACGCCCTGCTGCAGTCATCAGTCAGACTTCGATTGGTAATTACGACTCATATTTCCTTAACGACTGTTCAATTAATGATCTACTAGCTGTTGCCAGCGGCTTCGCCCGCGTGATAGTAGAAAATTATCCCAAGGGAACATATTCCTGGGATAAAACGTATCCCAAGTGCTATTCCAAGACATGGCTTACCCGTGTACTAAGTTTCATCGAAATTCGTTCAGCCGTTCGAGCGTAAAGAAGTAACAAACATACACACACACTTACAAACTTTACCCTTCATAATATTAGTGTGACTGGTGATATTTTACTAGCCGATATATTTTGAAAAAGGGTTTTTTTTACGTAAACTTGTTTATTTATATATATATATATTTTCTCAATGTGATGACTTGTTCAACTTTCAACAGTTTTAGTAGATTATATATTTCGTGATAGATTCACATATACATATGTCCAAAGTTTTTCCACTACAAAAAACGTAAATACTCTTTTAAAAGAGAAAGAAATTAAATTTTTTTTTTTAAGATTTTACATAGGTAGGGAAAATCGTTAGTAAACAATAAGCTTCCACGTGTACAAATCTAGTTACAAATTGTTTTGACTAAGAAAATTAAAGATATAAATTAATTTAAGTACCTGTAGAGAATTATATCGAGTCAAAATAATATCAAAATTGATGTAATTTTACTCAGTATTTCTCGGTCTTCCAATAAGTAGATTTTATAATTGGGCTACAACGAAGAAAATATTTTTACTACTCAACATTTCGTAAGGTAAACAGTAGTTGGTAAAACTTTTTCGTTTTTTGGTAATATTCAGAAGTCTGAGTAGTTAGGCTCTTTGTATTGAAAAGTATCGATATTTTAAAGTTGTATTTGACGTAGACCTGGTTTAAACAGATGGATTTTCCTGATCTTTGTGAATAAAAAGTTGTGTTAAAGTTACGAGTTAGGAAGAAATGAAACTTTTACTAAAAGAGGACACCTGCCTCTGACGCTTTCTGTTTTTTATCAGAAAAGAAACGATTTTTCTTAATTTTCTGTTGGTGATGCGAAGATAGGTAACTACTAAGAACAGTTTTTTTTTCAAATAAGTGAACAGCTGAATGTTTTGTTCATTAATCACGCCTTAACGGCTGAATTGATTAGGATGAAATTTGACACACAAGTAGACCCTGCCAGAACTGCAGGATTATTATTATATTAGGATAGTTCCATCCGTCTTTCTCGCTCGCACTACTTACATTGTAATACGTTATAGTAAGTCCCCTGATGGAATATAGGCGGGTTTTAGTTTGTAAAAGTCTGGCACTCCCTTTCGCTTCCCGCAGCGCTGGAGAATTTGCCTGCTTCGGTCTTTCCGTCCAACTATAACGTTAGGTGTCTTCAAGGCTAGAGTGAATAGGTTCTTAATAAACTAGTTCGCCTCACCATCAATGATTGCATCACTGCTTACCATCAGGTGGGATCGCAGTCAAGCACTGGTTTATTATATCAATAAAAAAAAAACCAGTGGGTAAAAACGGTAGACCTAGAGAAAAGTCATTTGATAATTTCACACCAAAAAAAACTGGGCAAGTGCGAGTCGGACTCGCGCACTGAGGGTTCCGTGCAAACTTACCTATTCAAATACTCAGACCAATAAAAAAAATAGTTCAATTCCCAAATGAAGTCCCCAATTTTTTTTTAAATTACAATTTTTTTTATATGACCTACTACTATTTTTTTTCACATCTTCAAGGGACCGCAAACTTGAGTATATGGTTTTAATTTCATCTCGATTATTCCACGTGTTTCCGAGATATAGGGTCTTTACAGACAGACAGATGTACTACAAAGTAAATCTGATTTCTCTGATCATATAAGGGTTTTATTTTTCCTTTTGAAGTACGGAATCCTAAAAAGGATAGTCTTTATATTTTTCATCCTGGAATAACGTTCTTCTGGAGTAATTTCCGACATTAATTCGGACTCAGCTATTGACAGAAGCCAGTCAGGATTTATAGAAACTCGTCTGTAAATAATGTAGGTAGAGTACCTTCTCGTTGCAGACTAGCGTTTAATTAAAATTTTAATATTAAAGCATTCAATCTGCATTAAATGCTTTTATTACTTTCTGCAGTATTTTTTATATAAAATTCCTTTGTTAATAACTTTGTCTTCAGGTAATAAAAAGCAGTATCATGTTTTTATTACCTGCTTCATGTAACTGTTTATTATGTATATTTAACTCCCTTTTGTCGTCTTTTTAGGGTACCGTAGCCGATAGGTAACCAACAGCACCCTATTACTAAACTGCCGTTGTCCGTCTGTGTGTCAGCGGGCTGTATCTCGTGAACCGTAATAGGTAGACAGTTGATATTTTCACTGTTATTTTCAATCTTTTGCGATTCTGAAAAATCTTCGAGACTCTAAGGAGCTAAGGCATGTCTGTCCTAACCAAATATACCGCAGGTTTGCACGTTGTACACCAGTGTGAAAATGACGCTTTTTAAGGCATTTTCACCCTGTGGGTTCAGTATACGCAGCGGGCATACAACGCCCTCAAAGTTCAGTATAACAATGCCTTCAGGATGTTGTTGGGGCTCCCACGTTACTGCAGTGCATCAGGAATGTTTGCCGACGCACATATTGATGGTTCCAAAGCCATTATAAGAAAGCGAGTAGCGTCTATGATGATAAGTGAGTCATTAGTGATAAGCCGTGTTGCGCCACGTTGGCACGCTGGGTGCATGTACACGTGCATGTACCCGGTGTGTCAGGTGTACGCTAAGATATTTAAATTAAATCAAAATCTCTATTATTTTATCTTTTACTAACATAGTTTTTAAGGTTTGTGATTACTAACATAATATGGACCACGGTCTGAAATAAAGTAAATAAAAAAAAATAAAAAATTTTATAACTTGTGTAACTTTGAAACTCGGTCAACGAAGCGGCAACGTCGGCGTTGTAACCTCGTGACATTAGTTGTCGTCGTGTAGTTTTAATTTTGTATCTATGTAAGTTACATGCAGGCATACACCAAGCGTATAATGTAGTGTAGTAGTATGCCTACGTTTGTACGGAACCAGCGGTGCGTGACTCCGACTCGGACCGGTATTTTTTAAGATAGGTAAAAAGCAGTAGGAGCAAGAAACACGTTATTACAACACAAAATTTATATGAAGCTAAAAGCTGAAATGTATTCAAGTATAAGACAGTTATGTCTAAACGTTGTAAGTAGATGGATGCTAAATAATTAATGTTTCAATCTTGAGCGCCTTCGGTACCGAGTGTTGGGCAAAGTTTGTGATTCCGTTTGCGCCTCATTGCTCTGCTTCAGTGCTCATCACCTTGACTAATGGGGCTGAGTCTGTGACAGGGTTGCGATAAGTAAGATGGGACGTTATTTTACGGAGAGTATTCAAAGTCTTTGTTATGTATTTAATAAGTCCTGGAGTGGCCTAAGTCCAGAGGTGTAGCGTGGACTAATTTAGACGTAGACGAAGGCACACCGCGAGGTCTTTTTCTTTCATAAATTCAAAAATACTTTTTAACTGGTGATTTTTTTTTATATCTGTCCTCTAGTTTCAGAGATTACCCCTACATACAAACTCACGAATACCTGTTTATAATATAAGTATTGAAGTATAGATTCACGAAAGGCAGATACGAAATTAAAAACAATACTGGTTGAAATAGTTATTTGTGCAACAAAAGAGCAAAGTGGTTTTTTGCTGCGATTTTGAGTCCCGAGCAAGAGAAGGATTCTTTGATTGAATCACGAGCGTCAGCGAGTGATTCTAAAGTAAAATCCTAAGCGAGGGGAGGGATTCAAAGGCACGAGATGCAAAAAGTTTTGCTCTCGTGTTACACACATAATTTTTCACTTCAGCAGCGAGAACACATATTACTTGGGAAATAAAATAATTAACAGTAACAGATTTAATAATGATTTCAATTAAAATAAATACTATCTCTGTCGCTAGTTTTGCTCATATTTAATATTATTTTAACATTCTTAATCTTATTTGCCACTATTTTATTAAAGCACGTTCTAAAACAGCCAATGTTGAAACTAGAAATAATTAATTAAAGGCTAAATGCCAGTTTTATCTGCTGCTATAAGTACTCAGGTACTCTTATTTTTGTTCAAATACAATAATAAATTTAAAATTCAATAATTTATTTATAATAAAAAAAAACAATTTTATATTTTACTAATATTTTCTATTTATTACGCATTTCCTTTCAGAGTACAGTGCAGTTCGAATGTTTCGAATTGTATGTAGTGAGCAAAATCGAGTTTTGCTCACTGTTTTCAAGCAGCAAAACCTACTTGTTAGAGCTGCTGTGGTGAAAACTATATTATTGCTGAATAGCGTTGGCTAAGACGTTTTCTTGTGTACTCTCCGTACGGAGCGAAGGCATATGAAAAAGTCAACAACAATTCTACTCGTTTGAGCAAAATAATAAAAACTAAGAATGCTTCTCGTAAAAGTTTTTCATGGCATTCCACCCACGATGATTTTCTCTCTAATCACAAAATAAGCGATACCATAGCGATACGCCAAGTCATTGCATTAATTGACGTTATAACATCAATCTGCAATCGTTCGCAGTTGAACACGGGCGGCTAACAGCTAAATGTGTTCTGACAAAGAAACTGGTCATTACCATAATCACCAAAACAAATGGAAAATAAGGGAACGATTAAGAAGCTTGAGGAAGCTGTCAGAAAACTATTGTAACGCGGTGGGTTCACCGCAATTGCGGTTGTGAAGCGATCCGAAGTGGTTCATGCGTATTTAACACGCGGTGACTTAGTCCTACGTGCGCGTGAAGTCATCTCTTTAGCCGCCATTTTGTAAAACAAGTCACCGCACTCCAAGAGTTTGCGCGAAAATATCAAACCAACTGATAGCGACCGCTTTGCTTCAGTTATCGCCGCACCGCACCCACGTTCTGTTAGTCACGTAAGCCGCCGCAATAGACTATCAATTGTTTGTGCTAATCACACGAGGGACATTTAGTCCCTAAGTGTACCTATCTGAGGCTTTAAAGACGTAAGTGTAATATATCACTGCACCGATTGCGCCTCACCCTTTACCTGAACACAAAAGCGGAATGTCTTCCTATTACAAAAGGCATCTTACAAAAGAGGCACACAGAACAATGCTGCTGAGAAATAAGTAATGTAGTAGAACTTCCCCTTAAACCTTTTGCAAGGAGTTCGACTAACTTTAATACTAAAATTCGTTCATAAGCTCCCTGAGAATCTACAAAATAACAACGTAGCGCAGTTACACTAAACTAGTTTCTGCTAGCGTCTTCACCCGCGTTAAAATTGGAAATTATTGTGTCACTCACCTGTGGTCCTTTAGTTGCCCTATGGCCATACCATGGCCGCGCGCGGTAACTCTTTCAAGCAATTTCGAAGTCTCAGAAAATCCTGTATCCTAATCCAGGAGATGGTCTACAGGTGTGCCAAGTTTCATCCAAGTCAGCCGTTAAAAACAGACCGTCAGAGTACATAGTACCTCCGGAAATATGGATAAGCACCTAATAAACATTGATTGAGCAGTTTAGGAGTAAAAACGTGACTTGATGCAATCAGAGTCACTTTTAGGGTTCCGTACCTGAAAAGGAAAAACGGAACCCTTATAGGATCACTTTGTTGTCGTCCATCTGTCTGTCTGTGTATCTGTCTGTCTGTCAAGACCCTTTATCTCGGGAACGCATGGACGTATCGAGTTGAAATTAAAACCGTATACTTAGGTCAGCGGTCCTTTGAAGCTGTGAATAAATCAAACTTCTAAGTTAACGAAAAAAAAAGATATGGGTCGTTTATGTCGCAAAAAACGTATATAATTTCGACACTCAAGGGCACTAAAATTCTAAAGTATTTCCCGTTGACCCAGAAACCTGAAATTTAGCATAAAGCAAGGTCATATAACACACGCATAGGAATAAATCTGAAAACAGAAAATTTGTAGTTACATCACAAAAAAAAAATCAGAGACTCCAATCAGGAATTGAACTCTTTACATAGGTAAGTTTGTACGGAACCCCCAGGGCGCGAGTCCGACTCGCACTTGCCCAGTTTTTGCATTTATACACATATGTAGCGACATCTATGGCGTCACATAAGAACTAATCCTGCATCGCGCAATCAAAGTTCTCCGCGCGTTTAGAACATAAAGAACAGCCCGAAATCATCTATCGGGCAGTAGTAGCCCACCAGACATAACACCCGCCTGGTCGGAGGATCCTCCCTTTTCGAGGGAGGTTTGCGGGACTTTACTCTCTGTTCCACATACCTCCAAACTGGTGACCCTCGACAAAGAACGTCAGCGCAGCCTTCGTGCAGCCTTCGTGACGTCATCATCACTTCCTCAAGCTTTCGAGCAGCGAGCCATACAGCCAGCACCCACGGCTTTATAGGGTATCCTGACCACCAGCATGCCTACCTGGTCATACCTGGTCATCACCCTCAGCCTCATCAGCGACCTTGGCTAATCACACCGCACCTTCGGCCAGTCACATGAAGAGCTATGAAGAACCTCTCCTGGTCGACGCGAGCAGTCAAACCACTACATCGCACAGCACCGCTCCGACTCACTGGAGCCAGCAGCACTACTCCGACTCACTGGAGTCTGCAGCATCATCCCGACTCACTGGGAAATCATCACCCCGACTCACTGGGGCATCATCCCGACTCACTGGGACAGCATCACCCCGACTCACCGGGGCATCACCGCAGACAGTTCCGACTCACCGAGAACTATGCGGCATTCGGTTCCGACCCACTGGAACCAACCTAACACTGGCCTGGCCCGCATCAAGAAGCATCAAGAACTATCGATCTCCGATCTCCGGAGGGGAGTGATGTAGCGACATCTATGGCGTCACATAAGAACTAATCCTGCATCGCGCAATCAAAGTTCTCCGCGCGTTTAGAACATAAAGAACAGCATTGCTATTCTGAAAAGTTTATTTGCGAAATCACTTCTGAATCCGCAGTGAAATCATGTGAAATTAAAGTTTCGTATTCTTAAATGAAGTGAGTCGATGTAAATCATAACAAGACACAATTCAGCACTGCACTACTACCATAGAGCAATGTCACTTGGGTTCTCGGAACTCTTCTTCTGTTCTCGGAACACTTGGCCTTGATCTTGACATAAGAATAACGAAACTTGTACAGGCGAGATGAGAAGCGAAGTGAGTGTGACTTTCGAGATGATTTGCGAAATGACTTTCGAAATGATTTACCATTTACAGAATAGCACTGCAGCCCGAAATCATCTATCGGGCAGTAGTAGCCCACCAGACATAACACCCGTCTGGTCGGAGGATCCTCCCTTTTCGAGGGAGGTTTGCGGGACTTTACTCTCTGTTCCACATACCTCCAAACATATATTGGCTTCTGCCAGCGGCAATTAAGGCAAATAATACCAAAAGACCATTCTTTTGGGATAACAAGTATATTAAGTCTTACTCCATGAGATAGGTTACACATGTGGCAAATTATATCCAAATCCAGTCAGCCGTTATGACGTAAAGAGGCAACACAGAGAAAGACATACAGACAGTTACTTTCGCATTTATTATATTAGTATGGATTCGTACGGAAGCATGGATGTAGTTTCCATAACATCGCAGGTATTGTTATGCGAAATATGCATATTATATGAAAGGTATACCCAGGAGGGTGGGTTTGTTTACTTCTATAACAAACTACCAGACTGTGGGGCTGGAGTAGCTGATAAACTGACGGAATTTCTGAATTTATTACTTTTATTTTAAAGTAAAACAAAACTAACTATTAGAAGACAAGATTAAATTAGGTAGACTATTTTCTGAAGCTAATAAAATATGCGAATATACAACTGTTGTTTCTGTAGTAAGAATATTGTGAAATTATAGATTAAATGGTAGGAATTTCCTATTTCGAGTCGGTTTTATTTAAATTGGAGCAGTGAAAATAAAATCTAAGACATGAGACACCTAACAACCCCCACTGGGCCCTTGTATGGAGGATTATGACCCCTTCCTCTCACTCCTCAGAGAAAAGAGACATACATAAATATATTGGCCCTTTTCGTTACAAAGAGCGTAACTCCAAATTTAGAATTTTTGGTAATGAGAAAATAATGAAAAGCGAACAAGTTATTGAGCTTTATATTTTGGGTATTAATAAATATTCTTTTCACCAAGTGATTTTTAAATATATAGATTGAAAGAGCGTGAAAAACTAGTCGTTTATATCGCGTACATTCGAAGAACTGAAACAATTTGCCTGCAGCTCTTCCCTTCCGATTATAATTTAGGAGTCTTTAAGGCTAAAGTGAATATGAATAGACTCTTAATATACTAGTGCGCTTCACCATCGACGATTGCATCACTGCTTACCACAGTCAAGCACTAGTTTATATCAATAAAAAAAACTGAGTACGAGTGCATCAAAAAGTTAATTTCCCCAGAATGGTCTTTAGCCCCTTTTTAGCGGAAACAGTCCATATTATACAGCTACACAACCTACAGGCCGATTATCTCAGGAGATTTCAGACTTTTTATTGTAAGGTACAATTTCTCTGGTACATTCAAATATTTACGGAGCAATTTTAGACCCGGTGATCGTCAATTGTTTCGCTCTTTCAGCCGCGTTAACAATTTGTAAACGCGCCCCTCCTTGTATTTATTAATCGTGTCCTTTGAAATACAATACCTAGTTTTTGACAATAAATTTGATTTAATATGCCTTAGACCTCTCTCACCCAGCTATTGGGAACAGGCGTTAGTAACAGCAATATAAACCTTCGGATAAGTATCTAACCGAATTAATGTGTTCTGCAGAGAATAGTCTTTGTGAATGAAATCGAATTTACGAGGTGGCTAGTGCTCTGTGTGATAATACTTTGATGAGAATAAACAACATTAGACAATCTGTCTTCTCTAATGTATCGTCAGGAGTTCTACATAAACCACAAGTGAATATTATAGTTTCCTTTTAGAAAATAAATGTTCAGCAGTAGACTTTTATTTATAACGTGATAGCATAAAGAACTCAGGGTTAGTTCAGTAGCATCTTTCCTCTTTATAATTCTTTAAATTTTTAACTTTTGACATTTGATTAATATTTGCTTTTTTGACCTAATTAATTGTTTTTGTTTAAAAATAATTAGTTGTGTTTTTTTTTGTGTAATCAGGACTTGTCCTTGTACTTTTTTTTTGTGTTTTTTGGATTTTTAATTTGAAAGGCTGTGTAGTGAATCTAAATGGTCTGAAATAAAGGTTTTTATTATTATTTATTATTATTATAATATTATTACTAACTTCTGATAGCAGCGTCGCTCGCGTGAAAGCAAAAATCATAATGCCTATGTCACTCAGTGATAAATTAAAAGAATTTTGAAATCGGTCTAGTAGATTTGGAGTTTATTTATTACTAAGAAAAATCTTAAAATACAAATTATTCCTCTTTATAATATTAGTACAGAAGAAACTGGAAAATTGACCCAAGGGAACATACTCTCGGGAAAAGAAAGTTTCATGTTGTAACTTATTTTCTGTGAGTTTTGGTAATTACCTTATTTATGTTATTATTAGTTTTATGTGATTTATTGTTTTTGAAGCACAGTTTACACATTGGATCATTGTGATCGGGGATACCTCCACTCCTGTCATATAGTTGTCCTAGTTCAGGGGTTGAGACCACATTGATGACTGTAATGTATTTTGGAAATTTGGAAATAAATTATTATTATTATCATAAATATGTGTTATTCCAGGACACGGGACATTTCATCCTAATCCGTTAGCGTGATATTGTTTGTCTCATACAGGGTGTAAAAAGACCGATCACATACCCGTTAACTACACATTCTGTACATATAACTAAGTCATTTTGAACAAAAAATATTGCTGGGAAACAAACTTTTTTTTCCATCTTTAAAAAAAATATGCTTTTTATTGCGAGCAATGTAAAGCGCGCAACTGATTGTGCCGGTGTGTGTGTAATAGGTACCGTGTATACGATAGGCGAGGCGCGGCGCGGCGGCGCCTCGGTGTCGCGCGCGTTTTGCATGGTGTAGGTATTAAATAGGCTCTTGGTAATTAAAAAAATCTGTTATGTACAATTACTTAAGTATACCAAATACGTACAGTTTTTAAATAGCCTGAGTACTTACCTACACTGTCCATCGCTTTAGCTTTCATCCCGCACAGGTGGCCTCTCAACACTGACGAGCATCGGTTCAAACTGCCGACATTCCACGCGGAGACAGATGCGCGCCCTAGCCCGTGTGTTTTCATGAACTCGCTCCAGGGATCAGGATCCCTTCTTGCGCTGACCACTGCTTAAGTTCATCACATCAATAATTTTCTGTCGCATTGCCGCAGCGGTCTCGCAGGGGCGGTCAAACACCCTATCGTTGACGTAAACCCACAATAAGGCGAGCGTGCTGGCCATGCTTTAGGCCCAAACCGTCCGATCCAGTTGTTTTCGAAAATCGTCGTCAGTTGCTCACGAACTGGTCTCACAACATGAAGCGGCGCACCGTCGTGCTGCTACCACAACCCAAGCTTCTGAACTAGTGGCATCTCTTCCAAAGTGTCGGTTAGGTAGCCAGTAACAAAATTGAGGTAGGCAGGCCCGTCCATTCTCGGTGGCAAGAAAACCGGGCCTAGGATCTGGTTTCCCACAATGCCAGCCGTGTCTGGAAGCCCGTTTCTTGGGTTTAATTTGGATTGACGGAACACCAATAATGGGTATTTCGGCGGTTCCACATTCCATTATTTGCGAAAGTGCTATCGTCGGTGAAAATTATTTTTTGGATGAAGTCTCGTTCCTGGCTCAACAGCCACCTGCAGTAATCCATGCGACGTATCGCGTCACGTAACGAGCGCTCGAGCACTAGCACACGATGGATTTTGTAAGGCCGTTTCCTATCCCGCCTCAACACTTGTGTGCACATTAGAATGGGAAACCATGTGCCGATCGTGATGAACATGCCGCCTTCGCAATATTTTGGCTGCTGTTCGTACGCCCAATCGTGGGTTTTCCTGCATCACAGCGAGAATGGCCTCATCGAACGCTGGTCGTATTTGTCGGCCGCCTCCCAGAGAAATTGGTACTATCGGTTGGTTGTCCAGCAATCGCTGAACAGCTCTGGTGAAGATCCGCGAATCCGTGGGTTGATACGCGGTAGGATGCTTAATCCTGTACAGTCACAGAGCCGCAGTAGCGTTTCCATGAGCCATGCCGTAACAATAAATAATATTCACGTACTCGCGCACCGAATAAACATGAAAAGGCATCTTAACTCGCGATAGGTGCCTACAACTAAATGAATCCTGAAAAGAACACACTACACACACGAACATACAACGCACTCACAATACACCTACACTAAGCCTATCACTCCAACGCTTTCACTACTATCAGTCTACCACACAATACTACACAAACACAACTAATAACAGTAATTCGCAAAAAAAAATATCCACAAGTGCATGCGATGACGTAAGAAACCGAACTAATAACAAACACGTAGGTAAGTAAATTCGCAATAAATAAAATTCCTTTAAATTTATTTGCGGAGGGGGGTCGGACCGCTGGCGGCCTGTTTGATGCTTTGAGCACAGCCGCGCACCGCCGGTGGGCGGCTTTTCCCTTTCATAGAGCACGAGCCGCTCGCGTGCTACTGGCGCTAGCGTCAGCCTGGTGTAATAACAAAATGTGATCTCATAGATTTAGGTGTCGCTCTAGTTATAAATAATTTCCTAAATTGAGTTTGAGTTCTAACGAGCATTTAGAGGCTTCATCAGTTTACGTACTTAAATTATTCTGTAGGTTGTCTCGTGATTACATTAAAAAAAATGTTATCAATGAACACAGATAAATGAAATTCTGAACCAATTCTGGTTAGTATTTGTGAAATAGCTAGCAAGTAGTTTTGAAGGCCGCTCTAAACACTAAAGACAAATTGTATCTCAGTTCAGACTGCTGCAGTTGTGTACGGAAGCGTGAGTAGCTTTGTTTTTTTTTAACGTTGTGAAATCATCAAAATCATCTCGCGCTCTGGTGGGAGAGGGAGTTTTAGACTTTTACTGACTAAAACCCAATGTTGATCCTTCGGTTGCCTTTGCGTTTCAGGGTCGCGGTACCTAAATCTTTGGAACATTCCCGCGACCGTGCCTGGCATCGCTCCTATCAGGCCCCATCAGTTTAGCTGACAGCTTCTTAAGGCGCACGTGGAACACAACGCGCTGTCCACCAGGGCTTGGTTGTTATCGGACGGAGAGCTACCCATTGCTCTCCGTCCGCAAGCCCGCGTCTACGGTGGCCGGGAATGGATCTGTGACTCCCGACAAACTAACGACTTCACGCAGGTAAAACGCGCCGCGTGCTCGTTTATGTTTTAAAATGTAATTTATTAGGTGGGTACCTACTAAACATTTTTATAAAATGAGGTACCTATCTACGACATTTATTTCCAATCATGCTAACAGGATAGCTTTTAGTGCATAAGCCTTACAGCCTTATGCACTAGAAGCCATCCTCACTAGAAGTCATCCTCAAAAATGCCTACAATACTTACGGATTGTAGGCATTTTTGAGGGGCTTTATCGTTATCGTATTATCCGATAACTAGGTTGTGCAGGCCAAATAGGCAGTCCGGTTAGATTGAAAGGAGACCCTAATAGTTGGGAGAAACCTAAGCAGGTGATGATTAAGTGTATGGAACTTTGTGTGATTTTTCCGATAGCTTTAGGTAGGTTTTTTTTGTCGCGGCAGCGGAGTTTCGCCCCGGCGTTGCATCTCAATGCTTTAGGTAGGTACCTAATTCAAACATAATAAATGAAATTACGAAATTTACTTTTCCTTTATCATTGTGATCGTAAATGCAGCAATCACGTCGTTTTACCTGTTCGTATCACATCTTATTTACCTACTTAGTGAGGTTTATGTTATGCTTATAAACCTAGTGAGGTTTATCAAGTTGTTATTTAAGAAGTTTAAATTGTAGGTAGGTACCTACCTAGGATTTAAGTTTAGTTTTTAGATAAGTAGAAAGTAACTTTTTTGCGATAGGAAATCATCAAATGTCCCCTCGCGCTCTGGGTGAAGAGAAAGGGAGTGTCAGACTTTTACCGATTTTTAGTCAGTTAACAGTTTGAAACTCCATCTCTCTCTCTCTTTGTTCCTTCAGTTGCCGTTTGTATACCAGGGCCGCGTTACACCCGGGCGTTTCTTCCCGCTGAATCCGACACGGGAACCTTTCGAAACAACCGTGTCCGGCAAGGACCTTCGTCAGGCGGAAAGTGAGGACGCCGTGGTGCCTCACTAGCTACTCCCCAGAGAGGGAACTTACTATCCTACCTAGGATTTAAGTTTAGTTTTTAGATAAGTAGAAAGTAACTTTTTGCGATAGGAAATCATCAAATGTCCCCTCGCGCTCTGGGTGAAGAGAAAGGGAGTGTCAGACTTTTACCGATTTTTAGTCAGTTAACAGTTTGAAACTCCATCTCTCTCTCTCTCTTTGTTCCTTCAGTTGCCGTTTGTATACCAGGGCCGCGTTACACCCGGGCGTTTCTTCCCGCTGAATCCGACACGGGAACCTTTCGGAACAACCGTGTCCGGCAAGGACCTTCGTCAGGCGGAAAGTGAGGACGCCGTGGTGCCTCACTAGCTACTCCCCAGAGAGGGAACTTACTATCCTACCTAGGATTTAAGTTTAGTTTTTAGATAAGTAGAAAGTAACTTTTTGCGATAGGAAATCATCAAATGTCCCCTCGCGCTCCGGGTGAAGAGAAAGGGAGTGTCAGACTTTTACCGATTTTTAGTCAGTTAAAAGTTTGAAACTCCATCTCTCTCTCTCTTTGTTCCTTCAGTTGCCGTTTGTATACCAGGGCCGCGTTACACCCGGGCGTTTCTTCCCGCTGAATCCGACACGGGAACCTTTCGAAACAACCGTGTCCGGCGAGGACCTTCGTCAGGCGGAAAGTGAGGACGCCGTGGTGCCTCACTAGCTACTCCTCAGAGAGGGAACTTACTATCCTACTTAGGATTTAAGTTTAGTTTTTAGATAAGTAGAAAGTAACTTTTTTACGATAGGAAATCATCAAATGTCCCCTCGCGCTCTGGGTGAAGAGAAAGGGAGTGTCAGACTTTTACCGATTTTTAGTCAGTTAACAGTTTGAAACTCCATCTCTCTCTCTCTTTGTTCCTTCAGTTGCCGTTTGTATACCAGGGCCACGTTACACCCGGGCGTTTCTTCCCGCTGAATCCGACACGGGAACCTTTCGAAACAACCGTGTCCGGCAAGGACCTTCGTCAGGCGGAAAGTGAGGACGCCGTGGTGCCTCACTAGCTACTCCCCAGAGAGGGAACTTACTATCCTACCTAGGATTTAAGTTTAGTTTTTAGATAAGTAGAAAGTAACTTTTTGCGATAGGAAATCATCAAATGTCCCCTCGCGCTCTGGGTGAAGAGAAAGGGAGTGTCAGACTTTTACCGATTTTTAGTCAGTTAAAAGTTTGAAACTCCATCTCTCTCTCTCTTTGTTCCTTCAGTTGCCGTTTGTATACCAGGGCCGCGTTACACCCGGGCGTTTCTTCCCGCTGAATCCGACACGGGAACCTTTCGAAAGAACCGTGTCCGGCGAGGACCTTCGTCAGGCGGAAAGTGAGGACGCCGTGGTGCCTCACTAGCTACTCCTCAGAGAGGGAACTTACTATCCTACCTAGGATTTAAGTTTAGTTTTTAGATAAGTAGAAAGTAACTTTTTTGCGATAGGAAATCATCAAATGTCCCCTCGCGCTCTGGGTAAAGAGAAAGGGAGTGTCAGACTTTTACCGATTTTTAGTCAGTTAAAGTTTGAAACTCCATCTCTCTCTCTCTCTTTGTTCCTTCAGTTGCCGTTTGTATACCAGGGCCGCGTTACACCCGGGCGTTTCTTTCCGCTGAATCCGACACAGGAACCTTTCGAAACAACCGTGTCCGGCGAGGACCTTCGTCAGGCGGAAAGTGAGGACGCCGTGGTGCCTCACTAGCTACTCCTCAGAGAGGGAACTTACTACTGCTATCATGGCGCGCCCAGCGCAAGGTTGCGACAGTCGCTGTCTTCAAGTTCATACCATACCACCACAAGATCTCGCTGGAGCTCTGTCTGCCGCGCCGTGCCGCGATTGGACGCGGCAGCGGAGTTTCCCTTCGACGGCGTTGCATCATCACGTACTAGGATTGTTGCCTGCAAAATCCCACAGTGGCAGGCCAGCATGCCGGCTCGCCTCGCAGGAGACCGCGCGGTATCCCTGTATCATTAGGATGGCCATGACCCTTTTACTCACCTTCAGTCCGAGTGACCGAGTCTAAACCGGGGCCCCGTAAACGTCCATGGACTGCACAAACCACGGGGTCTACGCTCCGCGTAGACCCCGTGGCAGGAGGCGTCAGGACCTGCCAGATTGGGGAAGACCTGCGTCAGCGCAGCCGCGCTTAGTTAAGTAGGTACGGTAGGTAGGTACCTACTTTTAATTTCTACCATTTAATACCTAATTTCAAAATTAAATCAATAAACAAATAATAATCAACGTTTTTATTGAAAACGTAAAATCGTAAACTGTTCAATTCATAAAATAAATAAATTGTCCATACTGTCATCAGCTGAGCGCGTATCGCATTTGTTCGTTGAACTCGGAACCTCGCACGCTAGTGTGCGCGCCACAGCCGCACAGCTGCGTCGAAGCGTGCGTAGTATTTTGTATTCATTGCATTTTTGTAACTTCAAATGCGTAATTTGCTATGAAAAATTAATAATTTTGATAATGTTTGTTCGGAAGAAAGTTTTCTAATGACACTTGGAATACGATTTTGAAAAAAAGTCAACTTTTTTTTTCTTACTTTGACCTTGAATATCTCTGGAACCAGTGATTTCCCAGGTATGTTCTAGAAGAATAAAACTATCCCAGTGATGGGTACAATACGTAGTTTTCGTTTACGTTAAGGGTCTTTTTACACCCGATATATTTATTATGATTCAGATTTATTTGTAAGGGCTTTTTTTTAGATGGGAAAATCATCTAATGACAAATTCCGCTCTTGGGCGGAGCGAGAGATAGTGTCAGACTTTTACTGACTAAAAACCCACTGTTTTTCATTCTTTGCCTTCATCCCGGGGCCCCGGGTTTCGCTTTCACACTACCCGTGGCCCCAGTAGGCTTCGACCCTGCTGGGTCCCTATGATTTGCTGTCATCTTGAGGCGCGCGTGGAACAGTACGCGCCGTCGACGATTTGGGCTCAGTCCGGACGGTTACCGGACAGCCGGTTTGTGTTTGTATTTGTAAGGGCTAGCCTATCGTGTAATGTTTTAAATATTCCTGTTTCTTACTATATGACACCCACCTGATAAATGAGATCCCTTCTTTTTATTTTGTTGCAGTGATGAGTGGAGCCGGCACAGAGCTACTGGTTCTCGGATACGATGTAGCACCAGGACTACTGTGAGTATATCTGTGTATAAGCATTAGCATAATCAGCCTTTTAATGTTCCCACTGCTGGGACTCAGGCCTCCTCTTTAGGTGAGGGAATGAGCCGTAATCCCGCACACGGGCCCAGTGCGGGTTGGTGAATGTCACATGTTTTCGATTTTTTTGGTTCTAGGACATGCCAGTTTCCTCACGATGTTTTCCTTCACCGTTTTAAGAGCAGTGGTGATGAAATAAATTACACAAAGCAATGCGCCTGGCTGGGTTTGAACCCGCGACCTACAACTCGTAAGTCGGGGCCGTTACCACTCGGCCACCACCATATATCTGATTACTTTTTATAATTTCAACTTGTAGGTAATTGTTTTTCATTCATCTTTCTTCTGATGGAAAGCGAATAATGAAAAGCTACTTTCTTTTGCGTTTGGTGATGCTTTTCTGGAATGAGGATATCCGCAGGAGAACCAAGATTACCGACATAGCACGAAGAATCGCCAAACTTAAGTGGTAATGAGCAGGGCACATTAGTCGCAGAACGGATGGCCGTTGGGGTCGAAAGGTTCTGGAATGGCAACCACGTACCGGAAGACGTAGCGTTGCAAGGCCTCCTACAAGGTGGACCGATGACCTGGTAAAGGTTGCGGGTATCCAGTATAGGTATAGTATAGTATAACGGGCTGGTATCCGCAACTCCACGACTAAGCGCGTATTTTGCGTACGGGTGGGACAAATGCGTCATTCGAGCCACCCCAGCTCCTCCAGGAAGGCCAGCAGCGCCTTGGTGTCACTGACCATTTCGCGGAGGTTACCTGGGTTTCCGAAGTATTTTGCCCTGTATCCAGCGACAACAGGGCAGCTCAGAAGCAGATGTGCTACTGTCTCGTCCTCCTCCATGCAGGCTCTGCACAGGGGGCTGTCTGTAACTCCTATGAAAGAGAGGTGCTTATTAAAGGTCCTGTGTCCAGTTGTTACTGCCGTCACTATGCGCAACTGAGGTTTAGTCAGTCGCAGGGCCTGTTTCGTAAAGCGGCCATCGATGGAGGGAAGCGCCTCCTTGGCCTGCCTGCACTCACTATGGTCTTTCCATAGTCTGTGATGCAAGTCTCTAGTTCGTTTCCTTACCAGGTTGCGTAGGTATCCGAAGGGGAGCGGCACAATTGGCTCAGGTCCCATTGCTGACATATTCGATCCCCTTCTGGCGAGTTCATCCGCTGCATCGTTGCCTCGGGAATCGCTGTGTCCTTTGATCCATTGGATGGTTACTTGGTTATGCTTACCCACCTGGTTCAGGCGTTGGTGGCACTCGTAGATCAGCCCAGAGTTAACTGTATAGCTGTTCAGCGCTTGCAGTACAGACATGCTGTCCGAGAGTATACGTATTGAGTGATACTTAACTTCCCTGGCTGCAACGGCTGAGGCTGCCAGGGAAATGCCCAAGCACTCAGCCTGGAACACCGTGTTATGAGTCCCCAATGGTGTGGCTATATGAATGTTGAGATCCTCCGAGAAGACTCCCGCACCCGTGCCATTACCTGTCTTGGATCCATCAGTGAAGATCTGCAGCTCTGTAGGGCACAGCCCTTCGCAGCGGTGATCCTCATGCAGTTGGATTTTGTATTTTTTATCAAAAATAAATTGCTTAGGTATCCGGTCATTAACTGCTTTAGTTATGGGAAGCTCATCGTTGAGTTCCGTAAGCAGAGCCGTGTGTTGTGTTTCTCTCTTACCCCAAAGATCCAGTGTCTTAAGACGTACAGCCGCCATCGTCGCTTCCTGTTGTATGAACAGGTGGAGTGGGGGCAGTCCCAGCATGGCTTCGAGCGCTGCGGTCGGAGTGGTCCTCATGCAGCCCGTAGTAGCCATGCAGGCCAGCCTTTGCATGTGTTGTAGTTTGTTTACGGCTGTGGCTAGCTTGGTGCGGGGCCACCACACCACAGCGCCGTAAGTAATCATGGGCCGAATAACTGCACAATACAGCCAGAGTATAATTTTGGGGGATAGGCCCCACCTCTTACCTATCATTTTCCTGCATTGCCAGAAGGTGATGCAAGCCCTGCTTAATTTGTTGTCTATATGAGAGCTCCAGTTTAACTTACTGTCAAGGGTAACTCCCAGGTATTTAACCTCGTTTGATAACCTGAGTTCAGTATTGAATAGTTTAGATAGATTGAAGCGCCCTAGTGCTCGCTTTTGTGTGAACATGACTAATTCAGTTTTAGAGGGGTTCACTGACAAATCATAGTCCCTGCACCATCGTTCCACGATGCGCAGTGCTTGTTGCATGAGGTTGCAGATCGTTCCAGTCACCTTCCCAGGTACGAGGATTGCGAGGGCGTCAGCATAACCTATTGTGTAGTAACGGTTCGCGTTGAGTATGGTGATGAGGTCATTGATAACAAATTTCCACAGTAGCGGGGAGAGTACCCCCCCCTGTGGGCAGCCCCTGGCTATCAAGGCTAACTGCTGCTCTTCCTCAAGGCGAACTACTCGTTTGCTTAACATATTAGTAATCCAGTCAGTTAATACCTGGTCGACTCCGTGCTTGGTGAGGGCGGTACTTATGCTGGAGAAGTTAGTTTTGTCGAAGGCTCCTTCGATGTCTATAAATGTGCCCAGGCAGGTACCTTTCTGATGAATCGCTTCCTCTATCTGATTTACCACCAGATGAAGGGCAGACTCTGTAGATTTACCTGAGCTATATGCATGTTGGTTGCCATGTAGTGGCACTGTTTTAAGGGCGCCATCTCTTAGTTCCCTCTCGCATAACCTTTCCATCGTCTTTAATAGGAAAGAGGTCAGACTTATAGGTCGATAGGATTTGGCGCTTGTATAGTCACTCTTACCTGGCTTAGGAATGAATATTACTTTCACTTCCCTCCATCCTTTGGGAACGTATCTGAAGGCCAGGCACGCTCTCATCAGAGGCACCAGACTAGTTGCCAACGGTGTCCCCCCCCACTGCAGTAGCGCTGGAAACACACCGTCAGGACCAGGAGCCTTAAAAGGATGGAAACTTTGGATGGCCCATTGGAGTTTTTCCAACGTGATCATCCTGTGAGCGCAGAGCCAATCATCTTCTGATGGTGTTTGTGTTACATCTGACCATTCTGTTACCTGTGTGAAAACGCAGTCAGGGAAGTGAGTTTCAACTAGGACGCGTCTTGCTTCTTCAGGTGACGTGGTAAGGGTGTTGTCAGGTTTACGGAGCGTGGTAGGCCCAGGGGTGTCCTGTTGTGCCAGTATTTTCCTTACCCTGTTTGCTTGTTGACATGATTCAATGCTCCCACAGAATTTGCGCCAACCTGTGGTACGCCTGAATCTGATGCATTTTTTGTAGCTGGATTTGGCCGCATAGTAGGCGTCCCAGTCCTCGTCCGCACATGTGTTCATAGCTCTGTTTAGAGCCTTCCTTACCTTGCTGCGCTTGCGTTCCAGATCCACACCCCACCAAGGTTGTCTACCCGTTGTGTCACGCGGGAGGGTCTCTGGGCAGGCAGTATGGTAGCTGCTTATTAATGAATCGGTGAGTAGGGCCACTTTTGCGTCGATTTGCGTTGTGTCCCCAAGAGTCATCGAGTCGCCTGTTGCCGCAAGCTTGGAAGCTAGGCTATGTTTGTAG
This sequence comes from Mythimna pallens, assembly GCA_961205895.1. Lineage (NCBI taxonomy): Eukaryota > Metazoa > Arthropoda > Insecta > Lepidoptera > Noctuidae > Mythimna > Mythimna pallens. The sequence continues at coordinate 20,123,121 of OY540828.1, read as the reverse complement.
ACGGCTCTGTCCGTATTGCGTGGATTGCGACGTGGTAGCGTGGGTGTCACACAGACCTGGATGTCGAAGCGGATCCACCTGTGATCCGAGCAGGAGGCCTCCTTGGAGACATGCCACCCAGTAGTAAGTGCGGCTGCACCCTCTGTTGCCAGAGTGAGGTCAATTATTGTGCGACTGCGTCTGGTTACAAATGTTGGTTCGGAACCTGTGTTTAGTATGGATAAGTTAGTTGTAAATAAATAATCTACCAGATTCTTACCCCTAGTATTGTGCGTGTCCATTCCCCACAGTGGATGGTGTGCGTTCGCATCTGTCCCGACCACAATCTCGTCTCCGCTGCTCTCACAGTGGGTAACGAGGCGGACCATGTCGTGGGGTTGTGGTTCCTCTGCCTCCGGCATGTATACCGAGGCGAAGATAATCGCCATCGTTGTGGCGCCACGCTGCATCGTCAGCCTCGCTGCAGAGACATCTCTGCAACAGAAGTCATTTAATAGCTGTGCTTTAAGGTTACCTGTGACATAGATGCACGCTCTAGGGTGGTCGTGGTCCGTAGTAACAAGGAGCTTACCGCCAAGATTGGAGAGTCCTCGTATGTGGCCGCCACTAATCCACGGCTCCTGGATTAGAGCGATGGCTGTGTGTTGAACCTCCAGCCACTTGCGTAGTTGGGCCGTCGCTGTTTGGCTGTGGTGGAGGTTTGCCTGCACAACTTTACAGGCCGAAAAGGACGCCATCGCTGGCTGACCTCTCCTCCTCGCCCTCCAGTCGCAGCCCGGCAAACAGGTCGCCCTCGTCGAAATCCCCCCCCCCCCCCCCGGGGTTGAAGCTGGTGACAACATGATGTCGTCGAGCTCCCCACCCGACGGAGGGACGGCATCCTCGATGGCTGCGGTGGCGGCCGGCTCTGCTGTTACCGCAGGGCCCGCCACTGGTGCTTCCGGGTTGTTCGGTGGGGGAAGAGTCCCCCCTGCCTCCTGTTGCTGCTTCATCCTGTCCCTGTCCCACCCCCGAGGGACGTCGACGAACCTACCGTTCGGACCCTGGAACTTGACGTACACCGACCCCAGACCAATCGAGAGTCGGCGCTCGGCTTTCATCAGGGTCGGAATTTGGTCCTCGGGGATGCCCAGGATCAGGAACCAGCATGCTTCCTGCTTGTCGGCGTGCAGAAGGACCCACCTCTTCACGTCGATCCAGGGGTTTTGGTAGCTGAGGGCTCGTCCAATGTACTTCGAGTCCTCGTACACTCCCTGGTCGTCTGGTATGGCGATGCCACTACGCACCCGCCTCTGGATCTCAGACTGCCTACGGACGACTAGCGAAGTGCTAGCCGGGAGAGACAGTCCAGAGACCGTCTGCTTCAGCCAGGCCAAAGTGTGGTCGTTACCGCACCACAGCTTCAGAACTCCTCCGGCGTACATCGGCTTACCATTGAAGGTCGGTCCGGGTGTGTCCTGCTGAGGGGAGGAGGCCTCGCTGATGATCTTTCTTTGGATGGCAGCAAGAACCTGGTCTGATACTCCCTGGCTGATGACCCCCGTGCGGTCGCAAGTGATCGCGACGCTCAGAGGAGCGCTGGCAGCTTGGGCGTAGCTCCTTGACTCAACCCGCTTGGACTGGTCAAGTCGCGGCCGCTTATGCTCCCCACGAGGGGAAATAGTCTCATTGAGAGCACGCTTGGCCACGACCTGATCATCCCCAGCGGGCAGCCGTGTCGTGGTTGCTGTTTGGGCCGGTCCTTCTAAAACATAGACTGATAGGTTAGGTGTTGGTCGGCTAGTGCCGGCCTCAGTCTGTTGAGAAGCTCAACTTACCGTCGCCCGAGTTGGCCGAACCAGTGGTAGCAACCTGCTTCTTCTGAAGGGCCTTGTTCTTACCGGCCCTTCTGCGCTCGTGGCGACGCTCCTTACGCGTCGGCCTTTCCCTTCTCTTACCCTGGCTGGGTGGAGCTGTTGAGCCTGAAGGGTCCTTGCAGTGGCGGTGGGCTTGTGGAGTGGATTTTTTACCCTTGCCCTTGCGTTTAGGCACCTGCCAGTCACCCGAGAAAAGATCTTCGGTGACAGCCGCCGCACTAGTTGTGGGTTGTGGATCCACAGGAAGAGGAGGCGGAGGAAGTACGGGAAGGCGTTCACCGACAGTGGCATAAGTCATCGCCGGTGATTTCGCCTTTGGATTGGAAGGTCCGGTACTGGTCCCTTGCAGCGCCGTAGTCCTTCGTTGGTGTTGGGACTTAGTTTTGGTCTTGGCTGCGGTTTTCGCCACAGCCAGACCGGCACCCGCGCTGGAGCCTACGGCTGGTGCCGCAGGTTTTCCAGGGGCGAGCGAAGTGCAAGCACCTCGCTTAGGAGCTTCGCCAGCTTCCACCGGTTCCGCTCCTGAATTTAAATTTGATGGCCTTAAATTATCCATGTTGTATATAATAAAGACTTCATCTCTCTGGCTCCCACCCTCCATGGAGCCCGCACCTGGGAACGTCGCACTACTCAAAAGAGTGCGCCGTTAGGACTACCAGAGAGACATAGGTGCGCAAGGCTGGTTTACAGTGCGACATCGGGTGCTCGATCGGGCTGGCGTCGGAGGTCGAAAGGCCTACCCCCAACGAACTGATCAACCCTCACTTACACCGTCAGCATGACCTTTACCCACCGCCTCAGCCGTCCGAGAACGACCTCAGCGGACCCCACGCACCTCGCCAGTGGCCCTCTGACGGGACACCATGGCCATTTCCCTACCCTTGGCTAGAAAGTAGGGCCACCGTTTCGCTTGAAATCCAGACCAAAGGGGGCGTGTTGCCTTTCAGCTCAACCCCCCAGGATTCCTTCATCCCCGCTCACGGCGCTCAACTGCGCAGGTCCTAGCGCAGGTGACCAGTTTCTCCTACTCGCCATCAGCTGATTTTAGTGACGGCGGAGCCCGCAACCACCCAGTCACGGGAGGGCCGCGGTGAGGAGAGGAGTTTGGATGTTGGTAGGAGATGGGAGTAGGTGGGAATGTGATGGTGAAACTTGGGATAGGAGGGCCGTGGGTAGGAGTATGGGTTAAGTGGGAGTTGGGATAGGACCGAGTGGACACCCCCACTCTGAGGGTTGCCCGGCGGTTTCAGTTGCGTCTGATTCTGATGGAATTAGACCAAAAACGGGGTGGCAACCTCGTGAAGGTGGATCCGCCGGACTTGCCTTGAGGATCTACGCGACTGTAGCGCTCTCCCTCAAGACCTCGCCACCCTACCGCCTCTGAGGGAGGTGGTAAGGTAGGTCTGCATCTATACTACCAAGCAAAGCATAATAAAGCAAAGCATGTCGTTGTCAACCGCAAAAGCATACAAACAGACCCCCCCCGGGTATCCAATGGATGCGAGACGCACAGGACCGTTCATTGTAGCGACACTTGGGGGAGGCCTATGTCCAACAGTAGACGTCTTTCAGCTGAAATGATGATGATGATGATGATGACGCTTTCCTAAGGGTATCATCATCAACCAACTTTTCCTGAACTGCAGTAGTTCTGGTCCTGTGGTAACTGCCCTGACTTGAGTATCTAAGTCAAACCCAGCTAGGCGTATTACTTTTTGTATTTTTTTCATTACCACTGCTCTCCAACCGGTGAAGAGAAACATCGTTATGGGACCGATGTGTCTTAGAAAAAAAATCGAAGACATTTTGACATCTGTCAACCTGCCCAGTGCAGGTTGACAGTGCCGGTGTGGTAAATTCTTTCATTCCTTCTTCTAAAGAGGAGCTCTAAGTTTCGGCAGTGAGAGCATTATAATGTAGAACATGCGTGTATAAGTAATTTATAGCGCCAAACTTAAACACTATAATGAGAGATGTGGACAGTCAGCATCATTTGAGGATTTTGAGACCATAATTTGACTAAGTTCAATAAAGTAGAATGTCCGATTCTAGCAAATAGCATTTCCTTGACAATAATGCTCCCATACACTAAAAACAAAGTTAATTAAAAATCTTGAGTTCAGCGCCATCTAGCGAGAATATAGACACACTCGGGTCCCTAGCTTTATCTTAAGAGGGTCCTTCCCGACCCGTCTATCATTAACGTGAGCATGGTTTAAAAGCTTGTTGGTTCATGCAACGCAATGTTTGATAAAGAGGCAACTCGAAAAAAGAGAGATAACGCCGGAACGCTCTGTTAGCATTCGGTAATTCTGTCATTTACTCGAATATTTCATAAAACTTGTTCTAAGAAATACACGTTATTTTTAAAACCCTAAAAGATTTTGGAAAAAAATTTCGTCCATCAGAATCTCGATTAAATGTGCAAGGTTTCTGTAGATATATATATTTTTTTATATACATAGGAATACACTAGCTTGTGCCCGCAGCTTCGCTCGCGTAAATGTATGTTTCTTCATACAAACATTGGACCCCTGCTTCATCCCTTTAGGGAGTGAATTTTGATAAATCCTTTCTTAGTGCTCGCCTACGTCATAAAAGGAAACTTCGTGCAAAATTTCACGCTCTTAATCCCAGTTGTTTCGGCTGTGCATTGATACGTCAGTCAGTCAGTTTCCCCTTTTATATAGGGTGACTGGCAATTAGTGTACGATACTTATAGACGTGATTGTGCTCATGATAACAAACCATTTTTATTATGGGATTTTTTGGGATTTAAATGTCAGCTGTTCAGTACATTAGGCAAACAAAATGTACTGAACAGCTGATTTTTTTTCTCGATTTCAGGTTTGTTCCCATAGTAAAAGTTGTTGGTTGTCATGAGCGCAATCACGTGTTTAAGTATCGTACACTAATTGCCAGTCATCCTATATATATAGATTACGAAGCTCCAACGTGGTCACAAAATTGCAGATTTACAAAAGTTTTTATTGGATTATTTTTACACAAATTTAAAATTTGATTTCAGTACATACCTGGATAATATCCACAAGATATCTGTTCTTCCAAAATATCTAGAGTTATTGATATACAATATGTGTTATACTGTCATAATTACCTATGAGCAGTTATATGAAAATGTATCTCGGGTAGGCCGCTCTTAATAACTTGAATGTCGGTGCCCTTTTCTTACGCAACAATTTCGTTGGCCTTGTATTGAGTTGATTAAGTATTTATTAGCTTTCAGGTGTTTATAAGGTCGGCAGTTCAATCTTTTGCTCAGGAAGAGTTATCTATTGAATGTTTTTTGGCAAAAAAACTTTGACACAGAAATCCTGATTGAATTTGTATCAGATAAAATGTCGATATCCTCTCTCCGTGTGATTCAAGCACAGAGGCCCTAAACACGAGCTCTTAACGCGTTTCATTTGACGACCTAAACTGAACTGTTAAAGGGATGGAGCTATACAGGGTTTATAGCTCCATCCTTCTTTCTCGCTCGCACGCCTGACATTATTCATAACACGTCATGGTTTTTTTTTAAGGTGGGAAATCATCCAATGACATCTCCCGTCCTTGAGTGAGGCGGGAGGGCGTGTCAGACTTTTATTGACTAAAACCCACTCCTTTCTTTGTTCCTTCTTTGTCCTCATTCAAGGGCCCCGGGGTTCTCTTTGGCATCACCCATGGCCCCAGGCTTCGATCCTGCTGGGCCCCTATGGTTGCTGACATCTCCTTAAGGCGCGCGTGGAACATTACGCGCCGTCGACGATTTGGACTCGGTCCGGACGGTCGGACGGCAAGCTACCCGTAGCTCGCCGTCCGCAGCCCGCGCCTGCGGTGGTCTGAAATCGGGATCGGAATCCGGCTGGGGCGTGAGGGCCATTGCCTCGCGCGTGCGGCCGCCTCCTTTGCTAGCATTAACACGTCAGGGTAAGGCCCCAAGAGATAACTCTCTAAGTAGGTAGCAGGTGAAAACAAAATCTGTGAACATTCTTTAATACCATTAATAACTTTGAACTAAACAGCATCGTACCTTTATTTTGCAACCTTGTGAGAGTCGAAGACTAAGTTCAGATTTATGACTCCTGGCGTAAGATCGGAGAACTGCTATAAATGTTTTTACAGCTTTCAATTTCCAAAAAAAGTTTCAACAAAGCGAGGGTAACAAAGGTTTTACAGAAATTACTTATTTTGCAAAACTCTGCTTTTTATTAGCATTAAAATAAAAAATAAAAAAATGTAACCCGTGCCCATGTGGGGTTTTAAAAAACAAATCATAATTATGGCGTATGTGCGTAAAAAGGCTTGCGTCCCATTCTTTTGTAGATTGAAATTCCCCAACGGGCAGCAGTTTGTTCCAGTGTGTTTTCATCTCAAAGAACTGGAATAAATGTGAAGTTTTTTTAAACTACAATACCATTCACAACATTAAAACGAATGTAACTTTTATACCTATAATTTGAAAGACCCTAAAAACGGGTCTACGCCTTTGTGGCTAAAATGATTATGTTACTGCGTATGTTTTCGTATGCCTCTACAGATGAAATTACTGGGTGTTTTTCATAAAACCTGTGGATATATAATGTTAAGGCTTAAAGATAGGGGCGTAGCTGCTGCCGTATCTGCCGTATCAATATTATATCTTGATACGGCTCTGACTTGGGCAATAATGAAGCCCGTATTGACAAAATAAGGACCAGATGTATGATAAAATGTTACAATTTTATAGATACCTTTTTTTATTGGTAGTCTCGCGCTTGACCATTATTTCACCTGATGGTAAGTGATGATGTGGTCAACGATCACGCTTGCTTAGAATAGGTTATTTCTAGTAGTTCTTTCACTCTTGACTTAAAAAACCGGCAGGGAATTCGACTCCTTAGCACGCACAGAGAATGTGTTCCCAAAACGTTTTGCGTGTTTGGGTGGGATGTTCACCATGTACCAGTGATGCATCACCGTCCTACTGGTGATCCGATGATGGAACGGGCTTAGCTATACAATTCTGACACACACTCCTCGAAATGCAACCTGTAGAAAACCGATAGACTAGCAACTTGTCGTCAAGACTTTGAAGCTTCGACTCGATGAGTGCGTCATTACTAATGATCCGCTTATTATAGCGTTCTCTACATAAGATCACAATAAAATTTAACCTTTTCTCTGTAACTGTCAGCTCAGAATGCTCAAAAGTTCATTTTTAATCAAGACTTGTACTATCACAGTCAGAGCAGTTCCATTTCCGAGCTCGACCTTGATGACAAATTCACTTCTACCATATTTCGTGAACTCGTAAGTTTTGTAGACAGTATGGATGTAATGTATTCAGTTAGTCTGGCTATCTTCTTCATGGCCTATCGCGGCTTCATCTTTGTTGTCTCAGGACAGTTCTGCTGCTAGTCGGCCGTCCTGTAATCATCCGGACCGAGCCCAAGAATTCAACAGCGCGTAGTGTTGGTTCCACGCGCTCCTCGAAGAGATGTCACTAAACTGTAGGGGACCAGCAGGGCCTATGACTACTAGAGCCGCGAGCATTTTCTGAAAAGGTAACTAGTGGTTTTAGAACACAAAGGGCAACTGAAGGACACAGGTGTGGGTTTTAGTCAGTAAAGTAGTAGCGTAAGAACTCATTGGATGTCTTCCCACTTTAAAAAAAGGGCCTCTAATGTAAAAATCAAAACCATCCATTATTTATTTTATACAGGGAGTCTGAGTCTACCTACGCCACTGCTACGAAAACAAGAACGCTTAAAAATCGTAAAAGACACGCTGAACACGTTCAAGCACATTTTATTCAGAAGTAAATGTATCCCTATGAGCGTGTATTACGGTGATGTATGTAGAACGTCTGTTGCTAGTTTACGCCATATGAATCTAAATGCTCGTAAATGTCACTTGTACCCCGAATAGTTTCTACTGGCTGCTCATAAGTAGCTTTAATATATTTTCGGTAATTAGGAAACTGTTTTAAGGGCCTATAAACCATTTCATTTGTCACATTTAGGACAGCATCTAAATTCAAAAGTTCGTCGTCGGTCTGTATTTTTAGGGTTCCGTAGTCAAATGACAAAAAACGGAACCCTTATGGATACGTCATGTCTGTCTGTCTGTCCGTCCGTATGTCACAGCCACTTTTTTCCGAAATTATAACAACTATAGGTACTGTTGAAACTTAGTAAGTAGATGTATTCTGTGAACCGCATTAAAATTTTACACAAAAATAGAAAAAAAAAAACAATAAATTTTGGGGTTTCCCCATACTTAGAACTGAAACTCAATTTTTTTTCTTCAAACCATGACCATATGCAAACTTCCACCGAAAATTGGTTTGAACGAGATCTATTAAGTAGTGTTTTTTTAATACGTCATAAATTGTAAACCACAATTTACCTTTCAAGCTTGTATGGAACCCTCGTGGAGTCCGACTCGCACTTGCCCAGTTTTTTATAATTATGAGTAAAAACTTGTTCTAAAAAAAAAAAACGTAGTTATTGCACTCAGTTTGTACTAACAACATTATTTACTCAGTTACTCTCACTTATGTTTTTATTACAAATTAAATGTTTTAAATGAACTTTGGCACCCAAAGTAAGATTTAACTTGTGTTTAGTAGTTGTGGTTAGTATCATGGAATTGAATCTATCTAAATTTTACTAACCTACGCAAGATGATATTATTTTCTGCTCGGTATTACTAATGACATGGCTAGTTAAATTGATTAGACGAACACTGGGTCTTCTTTTTACCAACATACCGATTAGTCTTGTGTCTAACTATACTAGTGGTTCCCAATTTATGTTCCGTGGAATTGGTCCACGTTGTCCGTTAGAGTTAAAATGTTATAGTCCGTAAAAAGTTTTAAAATTTCAAACTTTCCTAGTTCCTCATCAGAAATGTTTTGTTTTCGGTGTCGATGTTGATTCTTAGAAACGTAGCATTCTTTAAAATCATTTTAAGGAATGCTAGAAGTTTTTAATCAATCATATTATTTTTGTTTTTGAATTCATTAATATAGTTAAGTTTTTTCTGAACTTCTGGCCCCTGCTAACAATAAATAAACCAAAGTGGTCTCCGATCAAAAAAAGTTTGAGAACCATTGAACTTTACAAGTACGCAAGAATAAAATAGAGGTATAGAGAGGAGGCGTTAGTCCCAGCAGTGGGAACATTAAAAGGCTTATTATGCTATGCTATGCTTATACGCAATCTCCGAACTTGAAGTCTGCAGGGTGATTACGTATTAGGCCTTTCATATCGAAATTCATAGCGTTATTTATGATGTCCAGCGGATGAATGTCTTAATCAAATGGAGCAATTGATTAGGAATCTATTAAAATACTTCGGAGTGTGACAGTCTGATCTGACAGGTCTTAAAGCCTCTGTTTGTTATACAGTGTGGGAGCAGCATTCATCCTGATTCTGGAGACAATGTGGGTAGCAGCTCTCTTCGTGGACCTGCTCTGCCGGCGAGGGGAGTATACGCTGTCTCTGCGCTGCTGGGACTTCTTTCGGTGGTCGTGTGGCCGCGCGCGCGCTGCGATGTACGCCTGTGCTGCGACTGCACTTCTCTTCGCTCATCTGACGCTGCTTGCTACTATTTCAGGTGGGTTTTGTTTAGATATTTGTTTTTGAGTTTAAGCCTGAACATAGCGTCATTCTAATTGGGTAATACGATACTTCTTGGCAAGACAAGTGTCCAATTTTCTGGTTTCTGACTATCGGTAACGGCAAAGGTCTACAAATGACAGTCTGGACGAATGGTTTAACGAGCTTGCCGAGGCATGGAAGAGTTTTGATATTTAATATGATCACGCATCCACAGGCCGACTTCCGCAAACTTTGCTTAGCCTTAGAGATCGCTGCATACGGCTGTTATTAAACACTTCAGAGCAATGGATCGAAATAACTCGAAGGAATACTCTATCAGATCTTTTTCACGTTTTTACAATATCATCTTCATAATATGTGCTAGGACCAGTGATGGCCTAGTGATGATAACGGCTCCGACTTTCGAGTTGTAGGTTGCGGTTTTAAACCTAGCCGTAGTATGTGTGTATTGTGTGTGTAAATTATTTGTTTCATCACCAAAAATTCGGAGACTTGTGACATTAACCTACCCATACTGGGCCTTCGTGGTGGATTGCGGCTCAGTCTCTTTCCTAGAGAGTACCTAAGCCTGAGTCCCAGCTGTGGGAACATTATAAGTACCTATATACCTGCGTGCTGTCGAATTATATGTGGATGTGAATGGTCAAATTCTTACGAATTTCCACATTTCATAATTCAGACTTTAAATAAATAATTTACTAAGTATTCATTCGCATACCTACCCACATTTTTGTATTCCCTTTGCAGTTCTCAAACATAAACTCTCTCACTTCAGAAGTTCTTTTCGCTTTGTCAGTTACAGCGCGACCCGAATTTTGTTTGTGCAACCTAGAAGATGTTTACGCGCCATGTTTTTGCGTGAAGACGTAACTACTCCGTATTATGGGTAAACGGGACTTAAGAAAAGTATTCCTACTGCCATTATTCTTTGTAGCCTCATTGCTCCACTAAGTACGTGGCCGGAACTTGGGTCTCGAGGATTACAGAAACTTGGTTCGTTAGAATGTTTCACTTTTTCCGTCGTGTAGGCTTAGCCATCTTATCCATCCATCTAATATACTATAATCATGAATTTTTCAATCCACCACAAAATTAATTCTTTATGTATCTATGTTTTATGGTTATTTAGTCAGGTTGAGGGGTAATGTGTTACCGAATGACCTGGACATGAAACGTGAGGGTCACGGGAATTCAATGGATGCGAGACGCACGGGACCGGTCGTTGTGGCGACGCTATGTCCAACAGTGGACATCTTTTGGCTGAAATGATGATGATGATGATGTTTTACCGAATTACTGGTTTGTGGAGGTCAGTTGGACAGTCACTCCATGTAAAATACCATATCTATATTCACCTGCATTCGGTAAGACTGGAAGCCAGCCCTAACACAGTTAGAAAGACTTAGACAGATATTTTTGGATCTTATTATTACTAATGTGTGGTCGACATAGTGATTATCAAAACCAAAAATATTTCTGCAACATTCAAAATGGTTCTTTTGTCGCCTTTATCGTCTTTCTGAAGACACCCACTAGAAGCGATGCTTGCTATGGCTGCGGGATGGTTGGAAAGATTTGCCCTGGAAAGCAAAGGGTAATTGAAGGAACATTGGTTCTAGTCAGTAAAAGGTCTGACTCTCTCTTTCTTAAAGGAAAAATATTCCATTGGTCGAAGGAGCTTTATACATTTCCGAGAACGGTGGCTTTGCCCTTTATCATAACCGTCAGTCATTGACGAATTGCGGGTGTGAGACAATAAATCTTATGTGACCTTTCACGATTACAAGCGTAACCGTGAAAGGTAATATATATTTCTTGGGTAAAGGTACAGTTAGCATACATTGTATGAGGTAGACTATACATTCTGCATGTATACCATATTATGAATGTAGTCATAGGTCAGTATCGACAGTACGTACTATAATTTCTATTCTGTCGTCGTCAGGTGATGACATAGTTTCTTTATTTTTCTACTGCTTTCGCGTTACGGGATGAGTTTTATGAGAATACTTCATGTCATGGTGAAGGATCTAATTTATTAACTTTTAAAGAATCTGACTGTTCAATTTTATTGAGACTTTTTGAATCTTATAACCTTAGAATAGACTTTGTTTTTTTAAACATTCATAACTTCCAAATCCAACTAATATACATTCTATTGTTGGCAGGCGGTATGCTTCTAGTCCTAGCAGCCTTAAGAGCAGCAGTGCCATTCTCTCCGTACGCGACTCACGGGCCACACTCTCCAAGGGCTGGCAGCTCACTGCTGAGTCAGCATGACTCGCCACTGCCTGACGTGTTTTATAATGCGGGACATACGGAAGAAGACAGGTACCTATTGCTACTTTATAATCTCCTGGTACTTTGAACTTAGGTAAGTGTTGGGTAGGTAAGTGACGGTTTCTAAGAGCTTGCAGCTTACTACTGAGCCAGCGCCGTTCACTGCTGCTCGACATTTTCTACGAAGCGGGACACAATTACTTTTGTACTTTCATGTAACGTTAAGTATACTCTCTCCAAAACCTGGCAGCTCACTTCTGGGCCAGCCGTATACTATTACGTGGATAGAATCGACCTTCTGATCCTGATGGATAACGACGTTTCCATAGATATTCTGAGCCTTACTAATATCCGACAAGCTGCTTTGTGATTCGTTTTTGAAACACGAGTCTTGTTTCAAAAACAAATCACAAAGCAAGCTAACAGATCAGAATATCATCTTCTTAATATTTGAGCGACTTATCTTAACAAAAGCACCCCTGAATATTCCAGTGAATTCCCGTCATTATTAAATAATTTATAATGCAACAAAACAACTTGAAACTTCGGCAGCAGCTATATATATAACTATTTGCGATTTTTCTCAGCACCCGACAAGCGTAGCTTTGGGAGTGAGAAATCTCAGAGCTACGATTTTGTAACTTTGCATTGCAACTATAACTTAAGTCAATTGGTTGTGTATTGGCTATTCTAAATTATTTGATGGATATAGATGGTGTATTTGTGAACTCATTATGAATATTTTTACCTGATCGAAGCAAAGCCAATGGAAGACTTGTTTAGTTTATTATGCAATCAATTTCCCCTTACCACTCTTTGGACGCCACGTACATCAAAAAAGAAATCAAAATATTTTTATTACACATACGCCTACATACATGGACACATAAAACATCAGAACTTAGTGCATGGTTCCAATTGGTCGTTTTTTATGGAGAAAAACCGTGAAGAAACTCCATAGTTACTCTTTTGAAAAAATGTTGAGATAGATTTTACATTTCTTTTTTTAGATTTTTTTTTTTGTCTCTGAGTGCGGCTATTTTGCGACTACATTTGTTATCTTGGGTATGCCTGTTAAAACAATTGTATGTGTTAATAAATAAATAAATATTTCTATATGTATTACAATAATAACAGGTAGGTAGGCATCTAGGGTAAAACCAGGATAGGTAGCTCGATTATTTAGTTTTGCAGTTCAATTGATTATTTCATTATTCTATTAAAAAAAATTTCGAGTTGCCACTAAGATAACTGTGTCTTAATGTCTCTCTGCGATTGCATGTGAAGACACGGTGCAACCACAATTTTTGCGGGATATAATTATGTTAAATCCTTTTTCTCGGTGGGTCATTTACCCTAAACATAATTTACTTTTATACTTGCCTAATCCTTGGCAACTAGTATAAAAGAAAAGGGAGTTGGTAATAATGTGACTGCTGACACGATAGAATGGAAGAAAAAACTTGCTGCGCCGACCCCAAGTAATATGGGACAAGGGCAGAAAGATGATGAGACAACTAAAGCTAAGCTTGATATTTTCTAGAGTATATCTCTGGAAAATACCAAATATGTGTTTTTCACTTTAAATTTTATAGATAGAAAATTATTATCTGACTGGCCTGTTGGTCTAGTGGTTAGTGGCCCTGACTGCTATGCCGGAGGTCGTGGGTTCGATTCCCACCCAGGACAAATGTTTGTGTGATGAGCACTATCATTTGTTATGTCTGGGTGAAATTTATCTATAATATGTATGTATTTAGAAATATATAACTATGTTTATTAGTTGTTTAGTACTCATAACACAAGCTCTGCTTAGCTTGGGACTAGACGGCGTTGTGTGATAGTTGTGGAATACTATTACTATTATTATTATTTATTTCAAGGTATTTTTATGTTTTCTGTTCTAAGAGATACACAGCTATTTTAAGAAATGTGGTAACAATTTTATTCTGATTTCACCCTGTAAAACGTTTTCGATTTCAACTCAAGTGGGATAATGTCGAATAAGATGGTTTCTCTGTTGGAAGCACGTTAGAAGCGACCGATGTCGGTGCCAATAGCACTCGTAGGTATATCCGCATACGTAATTTCCTATAGCACTCTGAATAGAGCGGTTAACGCGAAGTGCGAACTTATTAGCATAATGCTAAATGAGTTAGGTGTGTATGTTGTATGTGCACATTGCTTTGTCTTGTTTGATGGCGAATAACTTCAAATTTATGAGTTTTAGAATAATGAGATGAAGGCTTGTAAATATGAAGGGTTTGTAAATAAATATGTTACTGTCATAAGTGTTTATTATAAACAAGTAACTAAGCAATACAAATATTTAAAATATAAACCATTTCAAATGAGTATCCTAGTAAAAGAAAATCAACTTGGAAATAGGTCTGCACAACAGGGATTAACCAATATCTACGACAATGACTTAATTAATTATTGTGTGATTATTATTGTTTTTTATTTAACAGATTTTTAAAATGAATGTCTTTTGAATTCACTCACTTCTTCGTAAACCTCATTCATTGTTAACTAAAGGAATAAAACAAACTGAAGGGTTTCGTCGTGTTGTTTCAATAACTTTATTTTCATGTTTCTATAGTTTTCTTTTTTCCTTTCACAGATCTGAAGAAATGACAGTTCTGGATATAAAGACCACAGATAGATCACGGTCTACGACCCCGAAGCCGCCACTACTGAACTTTGACTCGTGAAATATGTTCGTTCGAGACTAGACTACTTTAGCTCATGTAAAATATCGCCTATGGCATACCACTGCAATGTACTTACGACTTATGAACAACTTGATACTGTCAACTAACAAAAAAAAATAGAATGAATTTGAGAACCTTAACTTTCTATTCTAGCTGGACTGTAATTTATGAAATCTTATATTCTAAATTTATATTTATTTATACTGGCTGATAAATAATAGTTTACTACATTTTGAAACAAGTGGGTTTTTGTTATTGCAGTCGTGGCGTAATAGACAACTGAGCCAATGGCGAGGCTGTAATGAAATAATGGTACCGTTATGTCCATATGACAAACGCCCACGTGTATCAAACGACATCTTTCAACACACTTGCGAAGATATCATTAAAATATATTATAAGGTATTATAATATTTTTAATATGTTATGTAATATTTTATAACATGAACATGTTATATTTTATAGCAAATATTTTCTGGGAAATGGCATGCGGTTTTTATTTCGTGCGATATATTCGGTTTTTATGGGGAGGGACCGCTGACCAACTTAAGTAAGATTATAAATGTAATAAATTGAACAGGACGGGGCTGGTTACGCACTTTTCCACACGAGTGCGGTAATAAAAACCGTTGCAAGTAAACGCACTACATTGCGAGTGTGTTGAAAAATACTTAAATATTACGTGCTTATGTAAAAATAAATGTAAGAAAAGACGAAAATATTTAAAAAATACGTATCTACATAACTTTTTCTCATTTTAGTCTTGTCGGCAATTAGTTTAAAGTTGTTCAACATTGGTCAGGCATAAGTAGGTGTTAAAAGTTTAAACTAGAACTACATCTAATTAATTTATTACTTTTATAATTTTTATACGTACGAAGAAACTGTGATAGTTTAGATTGTAGTTATGTGTGACAAAGTTCAGAGGTAAAAAGATTTTAATTAAATTATTTAAAAAAAAAAAAAATGTCTATTATTTCTTTTCTATTTCTATTAGGCATTTTTGTCTTTGACTAAAGTGATTTAAATTTAATAAGAATAAGCTGTTTTGATAATCTAAAACACAAAGTTTATTTTTTAAATATTAATTTTATTTACTTGTTTCTTTGGCGTCTGTTCTCAATATAACTTTGAGTAATATCAGAGTTGAGTTTAACGTACTAATTGGACGAAGTTTGAAGTCCCTAGTTTCAAATTTGGAAGTTCTTAGTTTTTCCGACGATGTTTTTATTTTCATTTTCAACGGTATCTAACTTTTTTGAGATTGTTATCGTTCTAGTTGTTTATAATGTTTTTGTTCTGGAGTTTTCCTAATTATCATAGTGTAAAGGGATTTGTAAAACATACTGTAATTTTAGTGGACCAATGACCTAGTGAGGGCTCCGATGGATGCGGGACGCACAAGACAGGTTGTTGTGGCGACACTTTGAGGAGGTCTATATCCAACAGTCGACGTCTTTCAGCTGAAATGTTGATGATGATGACTGTAATTATCTGCTAAACTATATGCAGATAAAACCGTTTGCTATCTGACAGTGTTTTTTTTTCTGTGGGAAAATCATCTTATGACATCCTCCGCTCTTGGGCAGAGCGGGAGATAGTGTCAGACTTTTACTGACTAAAAACCCACTCCTGTTCCTTCGTTGTCTTTCGTACCAGGGCCGAGTCTTCATTTCAAAATCAGACCCTTGGCCCCAGTAGGCTTCGACCCTGCTGGGCCCCTACAGTTGCTGACATCTCCTCGAGGCGCGCGTAGAATAGTACGCGCCGTCAACGACTTGGGCTCGGTCCGGACGGTTACCGGACGGTTGGACGGCGAGCTACCTATTGCTCCCCGTTCGCAAGTCCGCGCCTACGGTGGCCGGAAATCGGGATCGGAATCCCGGCGGCGGTTGGGGCGTGAGGACCGTTGTCTCACGCGATCGGCCACCTCTTTTGCTAGCATTACTGCTTCGCAGAAGGAGGCGACCGCCTGCCACTCCTCCTCGCTCCGGACCATGGCCTGTATCAAGGCCCGGCGCGAGAGATCGCCGCCGCCGATCGCCCCCACGAGGACATGGCGTTGCTCTTCCCAAGCGAGGCACACCTCCACCGTGTGCACCCAGGCGTTTCTTCCGCTCAAATCCGGTGCAGGAATCTCCCGAACTTACCATGTCCGGTGAGGACCTGCGTCATGCGGAAGGTAAGGACGCCGTGTTGCCTTTCCAGCCACTCCT
Organism: Mythimna pallens; assembly: GCA_961205895.1. Taxonomy (NCBI): domain Eukaryota; kingdom Metazoa; phylum Arthropoda; class Insecta; order Lepidoptera; family Noctuidae; genus Mythimna; species Mythimna pallens. The sequence goes on along the minus strand of OY540828.1, from coordinate 20,106,445 downwards.
CAAAGAGGAGACTGCTATCTGTCAGTGTGCAGGCCGGTAGATTAAAAGATCTGAATTTTAACAATATTACAATACAAATTCAAAAGAAGTGAAGAAAATTGCGAAGAGAGGGAGACAGAACACATACTTATTTGTTTCACTGTTTTTAAATAAACGTTAGGATTGCAACACTGGCTGAAAATTAAAAATGATTCTTCATAAAACAACCTTGATATGCAGGGACTGCCAATGAGACAAGTTATTGAATCAATCAATGCGAATCGTCCGGGCTAATGACGTCACCACTGTTCAATTACTGGATCTCGGAACTGTGATCAATGCACTTGATGGAAAGTATGAGCACAGTGGTAAAGTTCCACTGTGCTCATACTTTCAATCAGTCACGTAAAAAAATGTGGGATTGATTTCTTACTACTCGAGTGGTTTGGAAGGTAAGAAAGGAACTGCTACTAACTGCAAGAAGTCGGTAGAATCATCACAAAACTGATTGGTAGGATTCGTTTTTGTTTTTTCACAATTACATTCTTTATTTGTATGTATGTATCTAAGTAGGTATGTATTTTATAAGTTGCACCTGCCATGTTTTGTTTTCTGCACCACCCTTTTTTTTAAGGGGAAAATCATCCAATGGCTTCTCGTGCTCTAGGGCGGAACGCGAGGGCAAGTCAGACTTTTATTGACTAAAACCCACTCCTATGATCCTTCTTTGCCTTCGTTCCGGCGCCCCGTGGTACCTTTTATACTCACACATGGCCCCCGTAGGCTTCGACCCTGCTGGGCTCCTACAGTTTTACTGACATCTCGTTGAGGCGCGCATATAACACTACGCGCCGTCGACGACTCGAACTCGGTTCGGACAATTACCGGAAGGCCAGCTAACCATTGCTCGCCGTCCGCAAGCTCACGCCTACGGTGGTTCTTCACCACACTAAGGGCGACTAATAGGAAATGTATAATTATTATTGTACCTATTTTTCTGTTTCCTTCTTCTAATCTTTAATTTTGTGTGTCTTCGTGTGTGTACATAAATCGTTAAATTAATTAATTAATGACCAGGCCGGGGTTGACGGTGCATCGTGTTCCAAGCGCGCCCCAACAAGATATCAACAAAATTAACGAGGCCCGCTAGATTTTGATAAACAAAATGTACATATTTCTTTTTTTTAGAGTAATAATAGTGATTTACGTTATAACTTTATATTCATTGTAGGATTATTTAAACAAGTAAGAAATAAACAAGCATAGCAATAGGATTATAATTATGTTAGCAATTCAATCTTAGTAGAGAAATTAAGTGCCTTGATATCTTTCTGTTCGGCTGTTTCTAATTGCAACTCATAACAGTCCTATAGGTGGTCGCAGTTGTCATTAGCAGACAGAAAGGTGTTTGCAAACATCTTGACACAGTTCTTTTAATACCTCCACAAAGAGCCTATTCCTGGGATCGGCACAAAAGCCATGTAAGTAATTAATTTTAAGCACACAACATGAAGGAAGGTTTATTTGAAGTCTAACAAGAGGCTCGTTATTTTTGGCACGTTGCCAGAGGAAAGACATCAAACTGTCATTTGTAGGACACCACTCACGTTCACGTAAGTTTCGGATTACTTCGGTTTCTGCTTATGGTCTCATTATCCTGGAAACTTTGCCATTTAGACACTGACATTCCAGTAGTCTTCCTTTTGGAGCTTATTTGCATTTTTTTTAGCCCTTACTGTCCCACTGCTGGGCAAAGGCCTTCCCCAAGACCTTCTAAACTTTCTTCTTCTGCGTCAGCTCTAACCAGTCCTCGTGGTACGAGTTCAAATCATCCCGTCATCTCTTTCTAGGCCGGCCTCGACGGCGCAGTGGCTCTTTCCTTCTGCAGGAACCCACTGTGTGGTGAAGTTTGCCCAGTGATCCCTCTGCATGCGGCTGACATGACCCGCCTAATCCCATTTGAGCCCGGGTGGAGCTTATTTGCATATTTTTATTAATTCTTGTATGCTATTGACTAATTTTATAATTTGCAGGTATCTTTTTTGTGATTTCAGCCACGGTAGACTCGGTCTTGCGGACGACGAGCAATGGGCAGCTCGCCTCTGGACGTCTGGTAATCGTCCGGATCAAGCCCAAGTCGTCGGCAGGCAGTATTCAACGCGCTTCTCAAAGAGATGTCGGCATACCGTAGGGACCCAGTAGGTAGGGCCGATGACCGCTAGGGCCGCGGGGATTTCCTGAAAAGGTAACCCGTGGTCTTAGAACGCAAAGGATACAGGTGTGGTTTTAGTCAGTAAAAGTCTGACACGCTCGGAGCTCCACCCAGAGTGGGAAATATCATTGGATGGTTTCCCACCTTAAAAAAAGGTATATTTTTTGTGATGTGGGATATCATTTAATAACTCATCACGCTCTGAGAGGATCGAGAGGGTGTGCTACACTTTAATTGACTAAAACTTACCTGTGCTCTTCAGTTGCCCTTTGTATTCCAGGATCACGTTAACTCTTTCGGATATTCCCGCAGTCCTGGGAGTAATATCTCTATAGGGATAGAGGAAGGTACGTAGCTTCGTAGTTTGCTTTGGAGCTCTTGAATGTATACGTCAATTTAGCCGAGCGCTTGAATGGTCCCTTTGACTTCGAAACTGTAGCCTGCCCGACACGGAATTCAGTTTATCCCGATGGCAAATAGTCACAGGGAACATGACAACAACTGAGTCTAGATCTTTGACACATTTTCCATGTAAAGATGTGCGAAGGTAAGCACATAAATGTTTTGAAGAAAAATTTCCTACAATATTTATTACAAATGTGATGATGCGTTACTGTAAGTTGTGCCTACCTACTATGACAAAGCAAATGGGTGCCGTACTGAAAAGCAGTTGAACTAACGAATATATTTTAGCGACGCAACTGAAAACAAAAAAAATAATAAATAAAAAAGTACGCGATATAAAAATTCCTAATATTATGACCATAATAATTTTATCTATATATATAAAAGGAGAAACTGACTGAATGACTTATCAACGCACAGCCGAAACTACTGAGACTAGGAGCGTGAAATTTTGCATAAGGTTTCCTTTTATGACGTAGGCGAGCACTAAGAGAGGATTTTCCAAAATTCACCCTCTAAGGGGATGAAACGTGGGTCCAAAGTTTGTATAGAGAAACCTGTTTTTAAGCAGACGAAGCCGCTGGTACAAGCTAGTCATAACATAATAACCAATACACTTAATTATATATTTTTTTATTAAACTTTAAATTACAGCTTACGTATATCTACTTACAGAATTTTTAAGAAAAATGTCTTTATACCAGTTCGCAGCTGGTAAGAAAATGGATCCCAATTCCCTGATGTAAAAACAATTCCTGAAAGTAGTTTGAAATACTGCATTAATGTATTATCTTGGCATCTCTTTCATATTTTTTCCTTCATTCAACGGTGTAGAAGATTTTCACTCTTAGGTACCTACTATTTGCATCGGGATGTATGATTTTTTGTGACGTCATCGTTCTATCATACGCAGTCTTTATTGCCTAGTTTGTTTGTGTATTTGAAACTGCGAGCTCACGTGCTGGATACAGACGCAATAAATGTATCGATTGTCGATATGATGGCGCCCGTTCATAGTAGACCTACATTTTTCAGCATGAAAGTGGGAATGTATATGTATAGCGTTTTTCTGATAATTCCAAGGTAAATAAATAGATTGAGTTAACGTCCGAATTGGATGAAGAGTCGTTCAACTAAAGATTTCCACTTGATATCTTGTCCCTTTACTCCCCACACATACCCATTAAGAACGCTCATCCATCCAAAGAAAATAAAACAACCAGTTATTTTATTAGATATCTTTATAGTCAATAAGACTGGTTTTAGGCAAGTTTTGGTAATAATCGTACATCATTAAGTTATCGACGATTTGAATAAAAAAACAATCAAACTATAAGATTGAATAGAACCGTAATTCGCACTCAAGCAAGACTTAGCTAGGAACAATAGAACAATATGTAAACAGATATCGAATGCACATAGAATTCGCGATAAGAGTTCGCCACGCGACATTTAGGAGCCCGCATTAAAAACGGCAATAAAACGAACCACAATTTAAATTTTTATTAGGTGCGCTAGTCTACAGAGTTAAAGATATTTCTTTTTAGAAAATAGATTATGAAATATATTTTTATAAAACTTTTTATAGACGTATCTAAACGCTTTGTTGATTGTTTTGACACTTCCAGACTGGCTTTTTCCTTGGACAGAGGATAAGCATTGCCATATAGCGTGGCATTGCTGCCAGTCTTTTAGGCACATTACCAGTCGACAGTGATAGGGTGGAGAGTAGGTTTTATTCTATTATTTTAGTGTAATTATAACGTAATTATTTTAGTTTTAATAGTTAAGTGTTATTTGTTTAATATGTAAGTACATAGCAAGTTTCTAAGGAAAGAAATTTTAATTATAAAAAAGAATATGAATAAATACAGCCAAATATGGTTTAGATATTTACTCGTAGATGGTATTAATGGAATAGTAAAAATATTAAAGCGTTCACATTGTGTGGCTCATTGTGTCGAAAGCCTTAATCAAATTACGATTATAAGCAATCACCCAACGTTGTAAGAACTATTTTTAACACTCTCAGCGCCATGTGGTCCGCCGGCAGCCCACATAAATTATTTTATTGCAAGCCAATATGTTTTTTTTATAACTTATCTCCGCAGGCAATGTGGGCGGCCGGCGTTTTAAATACATTTACTTATCTAGCAAACCAATGACAAAAAATCAATATGAATTTTTGGGGGGCTGGCGGGATACAAAAGTTAGTTCAATTGTAGTGTGGCCAGCTGCATAAAAATATATGTGACCTGCACGCCGCCCACATGGCCTGCTTCTCTAGAAAATGCTTAGGTATATACATGGCGCTGAGAGTGATAAGGACATCCCTTTCTTTTAACCGGTGTTTTAAACTTTAGATTCACAGCAATTTGCGAAATATCTTAAATGGCCTACGGGAGAGTGACCGTGACCTTGGATTGCAAAGGGTGACTAAAGGAACACGGTCGGGGTTTAGTAGGTAAAAGCGGGTGGAGTCATTTGATGAATTTCCACCTCACAAAAGGGCCATCTGAAATAGGGTTCGACGGTTACATGATTTGTTACAAGATCAACAAATGGAGCAATCAGGTAACACTGTGGAGCCCAAGCTGATGGGGTCGGAAAATAGGGGCGCCCGAGAGAAAACGGAAAGGGAAAATCCACCTGACCTTGGGTCCATACTGGACAAGAGCCCTTTGCTACCCTTGTACATACAGATACCAATGGAAGGAGTTGGGGGTCTACACCAAATGAAATGCTGAACTGATGGACATACTCTTATTAGCACTAAAGTTGGAAACTAAACTGGATGACCACAAATAGAATAAAATGAAATTTAGGTATTTTATTTCGGACACAAAAGATCCATATAGTGTTAGTAACTTAATAAATAATTTATTATCTAGTGTTAGTACCAATTACCCTTTGCACAAGAACTTTTACTTTTTTGTTACGACGGTCTCTCACTCTCCTGAGCAGCGAAGCACTTTTCTTGCGAACAATCGCGTGAAAAGTTTGCAAATAATTTTACCCGACTACGGCAAAGCCAAAGGAGGGCTATGATTTTGACGGGCTATGTATATATTATGTATGTATGTGTGTGTGTATTTTCGTCTGTATTATGTATGTATGTGTGTGTGTATTTTGCGTCCTCTAGGGGCCAAAAGCTATGTGTTAAAAAAAAATAAGATAAATACACCGTGTTTTATATCATTTGTACTTATAAAATATCACAAAAATTCAATGTGGCGCCTTCAAGCGGTCAAAAAATTCCACGTTAATAACACCAAAATAGTTTAAATAATAAAAAGCAAAAAAGTTAAACTCGACTACGACAAAAAAACGACGCTGAAAAAGTATGAAACAAGATTTTCAGGATGCTCAAATAAACAAGGTTATTGTAGAAACCAGAACAGAGCAAAAAGTAAAGCCGTAGTCACACGTTATATAGATACCAAACGTAACACTTTAATAACGTCTTCAGCGTCTTTTTTTCGTAGTCGGGTTTAGTTTTTTTATTATCCACCTAAAAACTAGTGCATAGCAGCAGAACCATTGTAGGTAAGTGGTAACTTTGCTGGGGTTTTATTTTTTACGGGCAAATATAATTTGTGGGTTATGCAAACTGATAGAGGTATTGAACTAGCGATTAATGTGTGTATACCCGAGACTACTATTTTTAAGTTTCTCTATAAATACGGTGCTTTTTGTAAACAAGTAGGTACAAATATTTTGGATTGTGAAAACAATTGGGGAGGCTCACGACCAGTTGATGGCTGGTATAAAGTTCATAGAAGATAAAGAATTTTGCGTGGCCATCCAACCACCGTCACGTCCGTGCATAATTTAATTCCACCAAACCCGTTCCATCATCGGACTACCAGACGTAAGGTAAGGCACCACCGTTACGTGGTGGACATCCCACCCATACGCAAAAAAAGGTTTGTGAACACATTCATTGTGCGTACATATAAGGATTGTAATTCCCTGCTGGAGCCTGTGTTTCGTGACAGCTACAACTTGGGGATTTTAAAGCAAAAGAAAATGGAAATACCGTTAATTGGGGCTCGGTTTTTATCGGATGGCCAGACGGCAAGCAATAGCTCGTTGTCCGTAAGCCCTTACCTTCGGTAATCTTCTGTAGCAGCGGCTAAGATTTTCGATTGCTTTACTGCTTCGAAGAAGACCGCTTCCATTCCCCCTTGCTCCGGATCATGGCCCGAACCAGGGCTGGACGTGAGAGGTCGCAGACGATGTTTGTTACCCTTTCACACTCATGGCTGGACGGATATGGTTAAATTTATGAGGCACACGGGTAGACTATGTCCTGGAATAGCAACTTTTTATGCAAGGGGTATGTTCTCAGGGCTATGCTTGGAGTTTTCTTGCGTGATCGAATTAGGAATGAAAATATCCGCAGGAGAACCAAGGTTGCCGACATAGCACGAAGAATCGCCAAACTTAAGTGGCACATCGCTCGCAGAACAGATCGCAGTTGGGGCCGAAAAGTTCTGGAGTGGCGACCGCGTACCGGAAGATGCAGTGTTGGAAGGCCTATTACAAGGTGTACCGATAACCTGGTAAAGGTTGCGGGATCCGATGGATGCGAGACGCACGGGACCGTTCATTGGGGCAATACTTGGGGAGGTCAATGTCCAACAGTGGACGTCTTTCGGTTGAAATGATGATGATTGAGCTCCTTAGTAGTCCTGACTTGAGCTTTGCGAATACTGACAAATGCTTGCACTGACCGGACAGGTCCACACAAATCTGTATGGTTCTTTCTTCAAAAGACCATCTCAGACAAATCTGCATGGTTCTCATGTGATTTGACCATTACATGGTTGGTGTATGAACTTTAAAAGAGACTGACCCCTGAGTTTGTTTCGGAGTTTCTTCTCAGGGTAGTCAGCTAGGAAACACAAGCCACATCTAGTTTAAAATGACGTAAAAAAAAATGACGTGTCGTGTGTGTGTGTGTGGTGTTTGTGTGTGTGTTTGTCGTGTGGTGGACGTGTGTGTGTGTGTGTGACGTGTGTGACGTGTGTGTGTGTGTGTTATCATCATGATAAATGATATTTATTTTGCAAAGATAAAAGATGTTCTTTTAGGATATTTTTTTACTTTGACGCAGGCGAAGTCGCTGGCAGAAGCTGATATTTTCATAAATTGGTGGATGGTTAGTTTAATTACATGATAGTAGGTAATGTAATTACCAGCCTTCATTTTAAACTGGCGTTTTAAACGGTTATTTCACCTGAATAAATTATTGGTGGTCGCCGATCATGAATTTAATTTATTATTATATCAGTTAGTTCGTTCCTCGAAACGATTAAAACTAAATTCATAACAGTATTTCAACGAAGCTATAGTTTTATTTATTTATATTTTGGTTTTTCGTGGCTGTTTTTACCGTGGCTTTGTGCAAACCACATTACTTTTTAGGGTTCCGTACCGCAAAAGGAAAAAAACGGAACCCTTACAGGATCACTTTGTTTTCCGTCCGTCTGTCTGTCTGTCTATCATGACAAACAGACACTCAGGAACACGTGGAGGTATCGAGTTGAAGTTAAAACCACATACTCAAGTCTGCGGTCCCTTGAAGCTGTGAAAAAAATCAAATGTCTGAGTTAACGAAAAAAAAAAGATACGGCCGTTTATCACCATTTTAATTCAAAGATCATTTTTTCCATTTTTTTATTAATTTCAGTACTATAAGATTTACGACTTTTATTCCAGTCATCAAAACGAGATTCCATATTAAAAAAAAAACACTGTTGTTTATTTATTTGCATAAAATCACTTTCTTTTCTTTTTTCTTTCTTTTATAAAGGTTATACCAACACATGTAGAAAGATATACATAAAACTAAATAAATAGAAACATAACATAATATTCACAAAATTATAGAGCCTTGCATACAAACAATACGCAGATAAGTACCTATATTAAATTAAATTACCATAGGCAAATTAAAACATAAAGTAAGTATACCATGTAATTGATTGATATGACTTTGGAACACAGTGCGGTGATTTGGGCTCCTCATGAAGCGAAATACAGTGTCATGCTGCAGCGAGTACAAAATAAATTCACAAGACACTTGTATTTCAAACTGTATGGGGTTTACCCGTTTTACCCACTGATGTACTGGGGTACAACGAACTCAGAGTGCGCCGGGAATTTACACTCGTGGCGTATGCTTTAAAGCTCTTGCGTGGAGTAGCGCACAATCCGGGTGTGCTGCTGCACCTGAAGCTGTGCGTGCCAGACCGGTACGTGTGGAGGCGGCGGCGGCCGCCATTACTGGCCGTACCTGCTGCCAGAACCAACCTACTGTCAAAAGCACCCCTCACCCGCACAATATGTGTACTTAATGAAGTGTGATCAACCCGATCACCGATAGTCTTAAAACTCTGTTAGCACACAGGGATGAAGATATAAGAAAACGACTCGATGATATTTCAACCTTGTATTTTAAGCTTATTTTAGCGTAACAAAATTTTACCCCAGTTAAATGGCGGAGAATCTTAACAGCGCGATTTAGATTTCGGCGCTCAACTAACAGCGCCATCTATCGGCACAAAAATTAACAATTTGGCTCAAACATGCCGCCCACCAAGGACAAATTTTCTAAAATTTGGCCTTCCGTTACAATGTTTAGATAAAATAACTGAGTAAACAACCTTAATATTAATTACATAAAATCTTACTATACTAAGCCACAGGTAATATGCAAATCTTAGCAATAGATCTTTTTATAACCGCATTTTTAGTGCGTAAAGATACAACCCTAGTGATACCACCGTCTAAGCCGTCTGAATCATCGTCCATCCTAGACAGAGGTCGCGAGTTGAGGCAGGCCTCAATTTGTGTCAAGACAGTTGAGAGCTCCTCGTAGGTAAGGGTGGATTCTCCAACTACTCGCCGAAGGTGGAATTTTATCGATTTAATTCCAGCTTCCCAAAGTCCACCAAAGTTAGGCGAATATGGAGGGATAAAGTGCCACTTTGTTCCCTGAGACGCTAGACAGTCAGCAATCTCCTTTGTTAGATTCGCTTGCTCCGCAGAGAACAACTTCTTTAACTCCTTTGACGCACCCACAAAGTTAGTGCCATTGTCCGACCAAATGTCTGAACAATGACCTCTGCGAGAGACAAATCTCCTGAATGCTGCTAAAAAGCCTTGAGTGGTCATATCACTCACAGCTTCGATGTGTACGGCTTTGGTGGCCATACAGACAAATAGGCAAATGTATCCTTTGTAGGCATGGTGACCCTGACCTTTGGAAGTTCTTATATTTATAGGACCCGCGTAATCAATCCCAGTACATTTGAAGGGTCTAGTAGGCGTTACCCTCGCAGCTGGTAGTTGCCCCATCAATTGATTTGATTTAGCTGCCGAATGTCTAACACACGTCACACACTTATGAACGTGTGATTTGACCAGTTCTTTGGCCCCTAAAATCCAATATTTAGTCCTCAAATACGCTAACATAAGTTGAGGCCCCCCGTGCAGAGTTTTGTTATGAGAATCTGCTACGATCAGTTTGGTTAAATTTGATTTTTTTGGTAACAATATTGGGTGCTTCCTATCTTCGCTAAGTTCCGACTTCTGTAGCCTACCTCCTACTCTCAACACTTTATTTCCGTCTATGAACGGGTTTAAAGATTTTAAGGATCCTTTTAATTTAGCTGAACTACCGTCCCTTGATATCTTGTCTATTTCTTCTCCAAAACCTTCTGATTGACACTGCTTGATACAAACCTGTAACGCTTCTGTTAGTTCTTGTGCTGATAACCCTGTTATTTCACCTTGATTCTTCTTTCGTTTTATCCACATACGTCGACAATACGCGATCACTCTTACTAATTTCGTTAGATTTGAAAATCGATCCCATAAATTTGTTTCAGTGCTCGAGAAGTGTACCTTTTTTATAGCTTCTAAATCTGTATCAACGTCTTTAAGTTTGTTATAAACTATTTTGTCTGAATATAAAAAGGCAGGACCATTGAACCATGATGTTTGTTTCTTAAGATCTGACGGGTTGAGCCCTCTTGACGCATAATCAGCTGGATTTACACCGGATCGTACATGAGACCACTGTTGTGCGTCGAAAGTAGTCAAGATCTCCGAAACCCTATTTGCTACAAATGTTTGCCACCTATTTGGGTGACTATTAAGCCAGGCCAGCACTACAGTAGAATCACTCCAGGCATGTATGTTTTCTTTCGGTATATTTAAAGTGTGAGCTACCTCAACCAATAACCTACTCAGAAGAACAGCTCCACAGAGCTCCAAACGTGGAATCGAAACTTGTTTGATGGGTGCTACTTTTGTTTTTGATGTTATCAAGTTTACCGACACCTGGCCCTGGTCATTGATTGACCGAAGATAAACGACGGCGGAATAAGCCACCTTAGATGCATCGCTGAATCCATGCAATTCGACAAGTGTGCTATTACGTTTTGTTTTGATCCAGCGAGGTATCTGTAAATCCGACAACTGACACAAGTCATCACGGTAAGTAAGCCACTCTTTTAATATTGTTTCGGGTACTTCATCATCCCAGCCTATACCTGATAACCACAATTTTTGAATTATAATTTTTGCTACTATGACGCTTGGTGATACCCATCCAAGTGGATCAAATAAGCGTGATATGTCCGATATAATTATTCTTTTTGTCACAGGTTTCTTCGTCGCTGGAAGTGTGACCGTGTAGCGGAAAGCGTCTACTGTTCGATCCCAGGTAAGTCCTAGTAATTTCATAACTTCATCTATTTTAATTTTTCTTCCTTCTTCTGTAATATCTTTATCTTTTGTTTTCAGACTTCTCAACAGTTCCTCACTATTGCTTGACCACTTTTGTAACGAGAACCCTCCTTTTTCTACTAACTTATTCATTTCAGAATACAGCTTGGCCCCTTCCTCAACCGTATCAACGCCCGTAAGTAAGTCATCCATGTAAAAATCTTCTTTAACTTTTACAGCAGCTGTAGGATACTTCTCCTTCTCATCTATGGCCACCTGCTGAAGTACTTTAACAGCAAGGTATGGTGCGCATGCTGTACCAAAGGTAACCCTCAATAAACGATATTCATGGATTTGATGATCTGTAGCTCCTTTCCACAGGATTCTCTGAAAGTCCACATCATTTTCATCGACCTTGATTTGACGGTACATTTTAACTATGTCCGCCGATAAACATATTGGATAAGTTCTCCATTTTATTAAAATGTGTCGTAACGTTGGCTGTAAAGTAGGACCTATCATTAATAAATCATTTAATGAAACACCGTTTTCACCTTTACAGGATGCATCGAATACTATCCTCACTTGCGTGGTATCTTTATCCTCCCTAACGACCGCAAAATGAGGTAGGTAAATCCCTTTAGAATTGTTTATTTCCCTTTCAGGAACCTTCTCCATATGTCCCAGCAGTAAGTATTCTTCCAACACCTTTTGATACTTTACTTTCATATCCGAATTTTTACTTAACTTTGTGACTAATGAAGACAATCTCTTTTCAGCTATCTTTTTAGAACTTTTCACCGTAGGTGTCGCGTCTTGGGTTTTAAATGGTAATCGCACGATATAGCGTCCGTCACTGTCCCTCCTCGTTGTTTCAGCGAAGAAACGTTCGCACTGTTTGTCTTCCTCGGATAATATATTGTGATCGTTCATTGAATTGTCCTCCAATTCCCAGAACCTCTTCATTAATTCTCTTTCCTCCACATGAGAATGCATAACTAAAACACTGTCATGAGGTTGATGTGATTTGTCCACCACACCTGATAAGATCCATCCAAATGAAGTAGCTTGCGCAACCATATTACCCTGAGGTCCCTTCTTAACTCCTTCCTGAATAACTTGCCCATAGATTTCTGCCCCCAGCAACATGTCAATTCTGTTCGGTGTATGATAGTTAGGATCAGCTAACGGAAAATCACATACCCAATCCACAGGTACAACTTGTTTGCCAGGCAGAAAGGTTGTTATACTTTTTAGCACGTATGCGACAACCGTAAGCTGAAAGTTAGGGTTGTGTAAGGACCTCAAAATAATTTCCACCATATACTTTGATACAATTTTATTCTTCCCTTCTAAACCTGAAATGTGTCCCCTTACTGGCGTCTTTTTAAGACCTAAATACTGTGCCGTTGCCTCTGTTATAAATGAGGCTTGAGACCCTTGATCTAACAATGCCCTTATAGAATGATAACTTCCATTGTTAGCCGTGGCGTTAACTAGGACCGTTGCCAATAAAACTTGATTTGTCCTATGAATTTTGTTAGCCGAGAAGAACGTTGCTACTGTGTCCGAGTTGGCCGATCCGGATGGTTTGATATTTTGCGTCTCTTCAGTCTCATTCCGAGGTGCGTTACTGTTTTTTCTATCGGAACTGTCATCACCATGAACTTGACCCGCGGGATGAAGCAACGAATGAAGTTTGCGTCTGCAAACCCTGCATACGGCTGAACTTAGACACTGCTTGGCCGAATGGTTACTGCCCAAACAGTTAAAACATAAAGCGTTTTTTTTTACAAACTCCCGTTTAGCATTTCCGTCAATTTTTACAAAACTCTTACAATGTATAATTTTGTGGTTTTCTTTACAAAACTTACATTCTAATGTGGTATTGGACGCAGCATGGAAAGTTTTTGGCGAATCCGTAATTTTACTTTTACCCGCATTAGAGCCTGCGATCAAAAATTCTAAAGCGCGATATCGGCTTGTTAAAAAACTTTTGAATTGCTCAAAGGTTGGAATTTCGTCGCTACATGATTTTTCATTTGTCACGTTGAATTCCCATTGTTTTCGGGATTCCGGATCCAACTTCAAAGAAATAATATGAACAACTATGAGGTCCCAATTACTTACATCGATGCCAAGATTTGCTAAAGCCTCCAAACAATCGCTAGTATTATCAATAAGTTCCTTCAGACCAACAGCTGATTCATTGTTTAGATTTTTTTGACTGAGTAACCTTTTCAAGATGAAATGCGATAAGTACCTTTTATTATTGTATCGTGCGTTAAGTTGTTCCCAGCATCGTTCGTAATTTGAATCTGATATAGGAATGTGTCTAAGCAACTGTTCCGCTTCCCCAGATAAATACCCTTTTAAATACTGCATGCGTTGAACATTGTCTATAGACTTATTGTGATGAATGAGTGATAAAAACAAATCTCGAAAGGTTACCCACTCAGTATATTTCCCGGAAAATATAGGGATAACAATTTTCGGTAATTTTACTTGACACTGTTTAACAATGCTTGTTACGTGTTTGGGATGGTCTACATCATGGCTTTCTTCACTAATTTCAAATGACTCTAAAATAGTCTGTAACTCAGTTTTATACTGAATGTAAATCTCTTCGGTCTGATCATAACAATCTTGTTTAACATAGACACATGTTTTCAAGTCCTGCGGATCGTATTCTTCGTATAATTGACCATGACTGTCTGACAACTGTTTCCATAATGAATCTAAATTGTCTAATCTAACTTTAACATATGGGCGAGTTATTCGATCCTTAGGAGATTTTCTAAAGTTATTATACGCTTTAACTATTCTTGAACAAGTGTCTTCTAATTTGTTGCATAATGATTCCATGATTTTATTTTAAATGTAACAAGTGACAATTATTATCTATTGAAAAAGATAACAGTACACAACACAACTAGATGTTACCAAGTTATTGAACCAACATAAAAACATACAAAAATTACACAGAACTGACAGAACTATCAATGTTAAGACCAAATATATATATATATATATTTTTTTTTTAAATTGCAAGTCTTTTGAACACACTAAATCTAAGCACACGTTTTGATGGCGAAATGTTTTAAAGTTCTAAAATAATAAAGTTCCAAACTCGATAAAGTTCACAAATCACAAATTGCACTAAGTTAATATTGAATGGTCACTCACGGTTTTAACTTCGTTTGATACCACCTGACGAGTCGCCTCCTGGTAGATTGACGTTGCGTCACGTTACGCACGTCCAAAACCTCCTCCAGAACACGAGGTCACCCTGCTGCCGATTCCTTACGATGCCTTCACCTGGCACCGTCTGCAGAAGCCCGCTTCTCGCGTTGCTGCTGCTGCTCCCAGAGTTGCTGCTGAATCTCACCGCCGCGCCGCGCTGATGCTGCTGCCACTATAGCACTGCACTGATGCTAATGATCTTGGTCAGCTATCGCAAGCGATCCACTTGCCCGACCAAGGTTTGTTCACAAAAACTTCACACCAGATCACCACACCTCCGGATATATCGGATCCGGCTTCGAAGGACCATATGATCAACCCGATCACCGATAGTCTTAAAACTCTGTTAGCACACAGGGATGAAGATATAAGAAAACGACTCGATGATATTTCAACCTTGTATTTTAAGCTTATTTTAGCGTAACAAAATTTTACCCCAGTTAAATGGCGGAGAATCTTAACAGCGCGATTTAGATTTCGGCGCTCAACTAACAGCGCCATCTATCGGCACAAAAATTAACAATTTGGCTCAAACAAAGTGCATGAGAGGATCGACCTATTTTCGAGCCATGAGAGTGAAATCGCAAGAGTTTTATTAAATTTTGTTAGTTTTATTTAAATATTAGTTACTGTTCTAAGTCTGATTTTATATTGTATTTACATATAGGTTACGTTTAGTTTATTTTTATGTACTTTTATTTTTATAGTTAGTAGTCTAAATTGTAATAGAAGTTAGTAGTGTTTTAGATTTTTAAGAGTTAGTGTAAGAGTAGCACTTTTTCAATAATTATTTTTTTTTTTTTTTTGGGTACCATTATTGTATTAGGTTCAGCCTGTAAAGATAGTGTGTGTATATTTAATAAATAAATAAAAAAAAAAAAAATTGTTCCTGTATTTGGAACGTCTAAAACCATTATTTGAAATAAAAAAAAAAACACAAGAAGTGAATTAAAATGCATCAAATACGTTTATTCAAAAATCAAACTGGCCACTAAATAAAAAAATAAAATGTGGCTACAAACGAGTCTTTTAAATTTTGTTTGTTTTAAATCTTAAAACATGTCGAATGATAGTTAAGAATAACTTGAGCTGAGTATCTTAAGACAAACCTTAGGAATTAGTGTATTCACTTACACATTGGTTATGGCGGTCATTGAAAGTTAGCTCGGTGTTTCACATTACACCAATATTGCTGATTGTTGTGACGCTCTGCAGCGGGGTGTCCGATTCTGATTTCTGATTTCTGAGGGGAAAACCTCCTTTACTGATCTACGCATGATTCACATAGGTACGTCATAGTCACGGCGATAAGACAGGCGTCCTCGCCTTCCGCATGACACAGATCCTCACCGGACATGGATATGGGAGGTTTCTAAAACGGATTCAGACGGAAGTAACGCCCGGGTGTGACCATTGAGTGAACCGCCCGGAGGACAAGGTGGAGCATGTGGTGGAGGTGTGCACCGCTTGGGCGGAGCACATTAAAAAAAAAACGCACCGTCTCCAAAACTTACTACTATTCCAGTGACTAATTAGGTGGAGCAAATGTTCTATTCTTCTTTAAAAAGCTCATATGACTGGTGCTGCTGTTACTGCGACAGATGATCGTTACCGTGTTTAGAGTCAAATGTTTTAGCTACATCAAATTAATGTAGGTACCTATTGACATACCTAAATGTTTCTCTTCTTTCTTCTTCTTCTTTTCTTATTTTATGTTTCTCTTTTTTGACTGAGAACGGCATAATAAGAATAGGCTGCTTTCATGATCTGAAATAAACAAAGTAATTTTCGTTGAAGTACTTCAGAGTTACAAGACAAAAACAATATTTCAAAATAGGAAATCCTTAATTTTATCAATGATGTTTTCAGGTTACCCATCCACGGATCGACTTCTGTTAGTGCTTAATCATGGAAATTGGCTTGAGCTGATTTTAACCTCTAGCTAGAGGCACACTTACAGATAGAAAGCACGCGTTGTCTATATCGTTGAATCCAGCAGCAGTAAGCTTGAGCGGTCGCTGTGCTCTCATAATCAACATCAGTAGAGGTCGTCGTTGGCTTGTTGGGATCCGCTCCCAATTGCACTGCATCACCGCGTCTGATATGCGCTCGGCCTGGAGAGATCAATTCATTTTAATTTGCATATCAATTACTTGTTGGTTCATGAATCATGGTGTACCGAATAAACACATTTTCTCTCTTTCTTTTCTTTCATTGAAAAACTGTATCAGTTTTCATTGAATAGTCTAGAGTGTTGTCTTACTTTGTCTAATATTCTGAGCACATCTTTTATTGCTGGTACACGTGGACTGAGTAAATACTGCTAGCGCTCAACGCGGCCTTTCATCTTCAGGTTTCAAACTCTTGCCCAGGGCATCTTAGTGTAAATATTATTTTACTTTTGAGTTACATTGAGTGGGTGTCTTAAGTAATACATTGTAAATTACCAAAACCAAATTCTTACTTGTATCGTCAACTCATTTCCAGTGAAGCACTGTATGCCGAGCTGAATGATCATGGCCACCAAGAACGCCGCAGACGTAATTAATCTCACTGACTTGAAACTCGACGCGTCTTGCTGCAAGGCAAGCAAAAACTGAGTTGATAGTTTTTTAGGGATCTGTACCTTAGCTTTACAGGGAGATCCCAGATGATACCCCGAGAGGCTTTTACAAAAACTATATTGGAACTTTTGTTAATATTGGGGGTGATATTGTAACATATAATCATCGTACTTGGCCAATACATTTTCGTAATAACAGTAATTGTTTTTTTTTGGACAACTAATACTTGAAGTTAACATGGTTACAATTGAGTCTAGTTCTTTGAAAACTAAACTAGTAGGTGATGACAGTATACTAGTTAGACAATAAATTGTTTCGTTTAAAACATATTACTAAGAATCTTACCGAAACTTGAACCATTACAACGCAAATGGCTGCCATACTCGCAAGCAGTTGAGTCATGAAGCCGTACGAATAAGTCCTAGAAAATTTCTCCACACAACTGAATTTGAAGAAGATGCAAAGGTAATGCTGAAATGAGACAAATTCTGCGACGTCAATATAATAAGTTTGTATGCAGAGCTGTAACAGCACGTTGATTACGAACTGATTTAACCATTCAATTGAATACCAGCAGCACACAAAGTAGAGACACGTGAAATGGAAATAATACAACTACTCGTATAACCTATGATTATAGATAATATATTATCTTACTTAATAAGAAGCTGATGTTGTCGAAAACAATTCCTGAATGTAATTTCTAGCGCTGCTTCCATTTCTTCTTTTGGCACAAAATACTGTACAATCTTTTCATTATTTTCTTCTGCACTCAAAAATAAAGACTCTTTTTCTTGAAGAGCATCGGGATGTATGCCTTCACATAGTGATGCCATAGTTCTATCATATGCAGTCGTTATTGCCTCATTTAGTATTACAAACTGTGAGCTCATGTGCAGAGTAACAGATTCAATGAATGTATCAATGATCATCACGACATGACCAGTCCATAGCAAACCAACAGTTTCGAACACAAAAATAGGAATGTATGACGAATCTTTCTGATAATCCCAAGGTATGTAAATAGATTGCGGCAAGGTGCGAACTGGATAAAGAGAAGTATCGTTTAATGTAGCTACTAAAGATTTCCATTTGATGTCTTGAATCGTTCCATTAACATGTCCATTACCAATAGTAATCCATCCAAAGAAGAGGAAGGCTCCAGTTATTATTTTAGATATTTTTATCGTTTCTCGAATTTTGGATATGTTTTGATAATAATCATATAACTCTATCTCTAAAGTACGCACTATATACTGAATATCCACGTTTTTAAAGAAAAATATAGACATCTTGAGGAGTGTGAAATTATCACTGATGATAAAGGCTAGGCAGAACATAAATTGGTCCATGTCTTTTTCACCAACGAAGGGGTCAATAGTTTCCATGGTAACGAAGCCAGCTACGATGATAACTTGGGTAAAAATAGAGTAGTAAAGGTACCAGCCTGGGAAGTTGGACGTTTTACCTTCCGCGGGTTGATGCCACCAGCCCAGCCCCAGGAATCGTAGGATCAAAAAGTGATAACGGAAGTACTGGCTGGGACGAGAACCAGTCATGGTGACGTCGTAGACGCTGCAGATAAATTTGCGAAATTCTGCGAATTAAGGCTTTGGCGTCTCATTTTATACATTATATAATAATAAAAGTACATAATAGGGAAGTACAGGCTGGTCTTTTTTATAAACGAGTCTTTTGTATATTTCTCAAGCAGACTACTAAGTTTCGATATACTGGGAATATGGATCACAGTTCATAAATAAGACAAGTAAGTATAATAAATAAAATAATACATAAATAATTATATTATCATTTCATTGATTCACTTTAATCAATGAAATGATAATATGCTTTTACAAATTCACTTAGGACTTGGTATAACAATAACAAAATGTAAATAGTTATCGGATGAACTTACGTCAGTGATTTAGATTGTATGTAGATATTTGTTCAAAAATATGGGTATAGCTTATTACTCAAGAAAATATTGAAGCAAGCAATGAAATGTGGTTCCATGTAAAATACTGGTTTTCAGCTGAATCCGGTTAGACTTGGAATCAACTTCCACATAGTTGAAAAAAGGCTAGGTATAATAATTGAATGATATGGTTAAATATTGGTTTGGGTCATGGTGTCAAAAGCTTCCTTTGAATCACTAAAAAGTACAATCACACAACTACAACACCGTAATATTTGCTTTAACGGTAATGGTTAATTAATTTAGGCATTGAAAGCTTTAGATAAGCAGCACGAAATTAAAATACAGACAGGTTACAGATTTCATTAGCAAAATGCAGCATACGGCTCTTTACAGTTTAATATAATATTAGAGGAACAGACAGATATGATTAATGAGAGTACCCCTGACTGAGGATCGTTGAAAGGCTGTCGCTGATACCTGAAAATTGGCAGTGCAGGGTGGTAACTAATTTTAGGAATTACTTATATTTAATGCAACTAATCAGGCTGTATATGTATAAGTAGCATCTTTTCGTTGAACTACAAAATTGAAGATTAGCTAACTTAATAATATGATAACACATAATTACTGGTCTGAACTTTGAACTGACGTTTTGTGTGGTTATTTCATCTGAATAAATTATGAATGGTCGCCGATCACGAGTATTTGCAATCTTGCCAATTAGTTACTCCTCGCAGAACGAATGGCCGTTGGGGCTGAAAGGTTCTGGAATGGCGACCACGTACCGGAAGACGTAGCGTTGGAAGGCCTCCTACAAGGTGAATGATGATGACTTGGTAACGGTTGCGGGAGTCCTATGGATGCGATACTCACAGGACCGTTCATTGTGGGGACGCTTGGGGGAGGCCTATGTCCAGCAGTGGACGTCTTTCGGCTGAAATGATGATGATGATGAGTTACTCCTAAGTAGGTATATTTTCAAAGGATTATTTGTTTTCACTATATATAAACCCAAATTTATTTGAAAATAGGAACGAGAATGGGTAAAAATATATCCTATACTTTTATATTGAAACATAACCTATAAAGAGAGCATAATTATATACTATAAAACATTTTTTTCTTATTATTGGTAGGCTCGCGTTTGACCACTATCTCACCTGATGGTAAGCGATGATGTGGCCGACGATGGAGCACGCTTGCCTAAAGTAACCTATTCACTCTTGACTTAATGAAGGTTGTAGCTATCAGGGAACACAGACTCCGGCAGGGAATATAAAAAAACTACAGCTTTCCTTTCGGTATCGGCGCCGTCGCTGCAAAAACGACCGTCGGCCAAGCTGAACGCATGCCAGAGGGTCATGGCTATCCGTATGGTGCGGGGATACCACACGGTTTCCCACGAAGTGGCGACCCTCCTTGCTGGCCTGCCGGTAAGTCCCCTCTTTGGGAACTGGCTGTAAAGACAACACAGCGTCCTTACTTTCCATGACGCATATCCTCACTGGACATGGGAGAGTATCGCCGTGTCCTCGTGGGGGCCATCGGCGGCAACGACCTCTCGTGCCGGGCCCTGTGACAGGCCATGGTCCGGAGGGAGGAGGAATGGCAGGCGGTCGCCTCATTCTGCTAAACAGTAATGTTAGCGAAGGAGGTGGCCGCACGCGCGAGGGAACGGCCCTGACGCCTCCCAGCCGCAGGGATACCAATCCCAAATTCTAGACACCGTAGGCGTAGGCTTGCGGACGGCGAGCAATGGGTAGCACGCCGTCCGGTCGTCCGGTAACCGTAATGGTTTAAATAGTTATATTATCTAAGTACTGTAGAATATTCCCTTTATTTACGATTAGTGTGCAAATATGTGATCGTCCCGCTCATTTGGTTCGGTACAACGACGTGGTCGGGTAACAGAATGTAATAAAAGACAAAAACATTGTTGGATAAGTTATCATTTAATCCTGACGGCAATTATTTAAAAATACTTTACAATGATAAACGAAGGAGTCAAAATCTTACTATATCTTGTGTTCGAAGAGACTGATAGTTTAAATAGTGACAAAGTACGGAATGACTGCACTCGCTGAAGATTAACGCTCCGTAGATTTTAGATGTGCGACATAGTTCAGAGGCAACAGATTCTAATTACATTACTTATTAATAAAATATTTCTTATCCATATTTTTTATTCTGTGGTAAATTATTCTTGTCTCTGGCTGAGAACGGCATAATACGAATATGCTGCTTTCATGATCTGAAACAAAAAAAGTTTTTTCGTTAAGACACTTTAAAGTTTAGAGTTTTACCTACAGGCTATTATAAAACGAACTTTTAAGTTGGAGTTGATGACGTCACGAAAGTTTAATTACCGCCTCGAATAACTAACTGAGCTTACCGTAAAGACTGTTGTAGGTCTAGGGTTCAAAACAGGAGAAGAACATTATATTGTGTAATTTCATGAACACTGATTTCTTAACCCAAATAAAATTGAGACTCATGACCATCAATCACGCAAGGGGACCGCTAGTTGCAATACAGCTCACTCAAAAAACAGGCCTATTTTTTTAAGTGGGAAATCCACCCTGCCTTCCGCCCTGAGTGGAGCGAGGGGTTAGTACTAAGTAACTAAATACAAAAATAAGTCTCATCAAATTTATACTTAGTATCATCATCATCATTATCATCATTGTTTCTGCCGAAAGACGTCTACTGTTGGCCATAGGCTTCCCCCAAGAGTCACCATAGTGACCGGTCCTGTGCGTCTCGCATCCATCGGAGTCACGCGGCCTTCACCAGGTCATCGGTCCACCTTGTCGAAGGCCTTCAAATGCTGCGTCTTCCGGTACGCGGTCGCCACCCCAGAACCTTTCGGCCCAAACGACTATAAGGTCTACGAGCAATGTGTCCTGCCCACTGCCACTTTAGTTTGGCAATTCTTCACGAACTTAGAACACACAACGCTTTGATTATCAACTCTAAAGTTTGTGTTAGTGGTGGTATTGAAAATATCTCGAAACAGGAATCCAAGTATGATGCTGTCTAGTGTTACTTACGGCTAGGAAGCACGCGTTGTCCATGTGCGTGAATCCAGCGGCAGTAAGCCGGAGCGGTCGCTGTGCCCTCATCATCATCATCAGAAGGGGTTTCCGTTGGCTCGGCGGGATGCGCTCCCACTTACATTGCATTACTGCATCCGATATACATTCGGCCTGGAAACATAGATTAACTAAAAAAAACTAATCATGAGTTAACCCATCGTGCATCGTAACAGCTTTACGCTGAGTACGCAGTCTCCGTCAACATCGTCGTATTGCAACTACTGAATTTACTGCAAATTGGACATAATTAATTTTCTTTGTTTTTTTTTTGTCAGTCTTGCATCAGCCATCGGTTAAATATCCTGTATAAATAAAAACATTTTTTTAACTAAATTTCCGCCCCCGAAACATAACTCGTGTCATGGTAACTTTCTGCTATTTTTATAAAACATTTGGTTCTCCATGAAATTAAAGATATCTTATTAACAATCTTCAACAGAAGTTTTGGATTTTAGGAGGCTTTCCGTTCATATTTTATCGAAGCGAAAACTGTAAACTTTATCTTACCTAGCCTCACCCCAGAGTGATCACGCGATGAGCGATTTGCCGCAATATGCGACTTGAGGGTAGTAATCTTGTCCTATCGCGGTCATCTACGATCTGCTTGAACTCAAACTAGCAACATAGGTTGGTAAAGATAGGGGTTGAGCTATTAAGCTACGTATTGTTTTGTAAATAGGTAATAAATAACATTTTTTTGTCAGTGGAAAGGCGTGCGAAGAGGCCCTCAGGTGTAGGGTAGCCAGCCTTTCGGTATTTTACAGTATGTATTTTGGAGAGTGTGCGTGGGAATTACATGACTTGATTCCGCCATCACCTTTCTACCATCGGGAAACCCGACGTACGGCGAGTCTCCACTCTTACGTTGTTAACACCTCTTCGGTCCGGACTAAGCGTTTCGTATCGTCATTTATACCGTGTAGACCGAAGCATTGGAATAATTTGCTGCAGTCTTCCCGTCCGATTATAATTTTGGTGTCTTCAAGGCTAGAGTGAATAGGGTCTTAATAAACCAGTGCGATTAACCATCAACGATTGCATCACTGCTAACCATCAGGTTGGATCCCAGTCAAGCGCTGGTTTACATCATTTAAACAAAAAGTTTTATATAGGTGGGAAAACGTTCGCAGTACAACAGCAACATAGCACTCTAAGGTTAGCCTTTTCCTAAGTATGCAGTTGAATACTCGTTATACATGGTGCGAGGGTCTATCTGACCTAAACCACCCTATTTTTAGTAAAACTGGCTGTCAGATGTTTGGGCTTATGGCTGTCAGAGATTGTTATCATTTGTTCAACAAGTTGTTATCAGAAATCAGAAAAGTTTATTTCAAATAGACCAATTACAGGCACTTTTGAATCGTCAAAATGTTGGTCAGTCAAATAAAAAACTGGGCAAGTGCGACTCGGACTCGAGCACTGAGGGTTCCGTACAAACTTAAAAGGTAAATTGCGGTTTACGATTTATGACTTATTAAAAAAAAACTAGTTACTAGATCTCGTTCAAACCAATTTTTGGTGGAAGTTTATATGTCATATATTTTTTTTAGTTTTATCATTCTCTTTTTTTAGAAGTTACGGGGGGGGGGGACGACACATTTTTTTACCATTTTGTCTATCGCGCAAACTATTCAGTATAAACAAAAAATATTAGAAACCTCAATATAATTTTTGAAGACCTATCTATAGATACCCCACATGTATGAGTTTAATGAAAAAAAAAATGAGTTTCCGTTCTAATTATGGGGAACCCTCAAAATTTATTGTCTTTTTTTCTATTTTTTGTGAAAATCTTAATGCGGTTTACAGAATACATCTACTTACCAAGCTTCAACAGTATAGCTCTTATAGTTTCGGAAAAAACTGGCTGTGACATACGGACGGACAGACAGACACATGACGAATCTATAAGGGTTCCGTTTTTTGCCATTTGGCTACGAAACCCTAAAAACAAGTAAAGCTAAATTGCACGTTCCAAAGCGTAGATTTCCATAGAGAAGAACGTGCAAGAAACTCCATGGACACTCTTCTAAATCATATTATGAGTTACATAAATCTTGGTTACATATTTCTTGTCGCTTCTAAAAGTGTTACTTACCTGTAGCGTCAACTCATTTCCAGTGAAGCACTGCATGCCGAGCTGAATGATCATGGCCACAAAGAACGCTACAGACGTTATCAATCTCACTGACTTGAAACTCGACGCGTCTTGCTGTAAGGAAAGCATGTCAATCGATCAACTCAGCCCCTTAGACAGCCGATACAATCTGTGGCTGCCGTATGTCATTTTCATTTATACTTTTTTTTTTCCAAGCTTTGTACATCTCTCTCAGCTTTGTTGACCTCAAAAAAACCGATGCAGGAGTAATTCGTAGGAATTATTGCTGTAGGAATTTTTGAGGATAGAAATCATCTAATGACTCCTCTAAATTTTCGAGTTCCGCAAGGTAGTTTGCTGGGCCCAACACTATTTATTATCTATATGAACGACATATTAAACCTCAAACTAAAAAATGCAGAACTAATTTCTTACGCAGACGATACTGTTATCACAATCCATGGTAGAAATTGGGAACAGGTCTACTACCTTGCGGAAGAAGGATTAGGAACGATTGCACAAACTCTTAACCACAATTTACTAACACTCAACACAAAGAAAACCAAACACATCCCATTTTACAAAACACTTTCTTCTAGCCCTCCTCCCAACCTAACCTTAAAATTTCATACATGTTTGAACAATCCAAACACCTCACACGAAGACTGTACATGCGACTATATTGACCGAACTCATTCAATTCGTTATTTGGGCCTACTAATCGACGAGAATCTATCGTTTAAAGCTCACATCAAACACCTGTCTGGTCGAGTAAGGAAACTTATATTCATAATTAAGAAATTGAGAGACCGCACCCCAATAGACGTAATGCGAACGGTTTATTTTTCTATATGCCAGACCATTATACAATATGGCATATCTATACTTGAGCTCGAAAGGGCCCAGAGAGCTGTTATAAAGGTTCTACTAAAAAAATCATTTTTCTTCCCTACAGACTCCTTGTACAGTGAATTTCCAGTTTTACGTGTTCGTCAATTGTACATTCTCAATGCATTTCTCCGTACTCATAAAATCATAAAGCTCCGACCAGACTATCGCTCATTAACTTCCAAACGTGTCTTTCATATACCGCTGGAACGAACCACCTCTCTTCTAGCTAGACGATGCCCCGCTTACCTACACACCTTCGTTTATAACAAGGTCACTAGTAGTTTACCCTGCGATACAAAAACACTTACCCTCTCAATGTGTAAAAAAAATGACAAAAAATGGCTTTTAGGACTTACTTATAATGATTCAGAAAACCTTCTCACGTCATTTAATTCACACTCGGAATCCCATCACAGACACTAACACCTACACACCACACTCAAACCTACATACTACACTCGCACCTACACACAACACATTACACCTTCACACTACACTCACACCTACTCACCACACTCACACAGCCACACTTTAGTTTTAACTTAATTTTTACTAAAACTTTGTAAGTTCTGTGCAATGTTCAGCACAACTTTATTTCTATATTTTATTTTTTTAAATTTTTAGGTTTTAGTTTTTAAGTTACTTTGATCTCCTCTTAACTTGTTTTAATTTTAGATTTTATTCTTTTATATTATTTTTATGCACATTTTGTTATATTCTCCAGTGGCAAAAGGCAATTTTATTTTTACTATATTCAACTCAGGTCCCCAAGATACAGGCGCTGCCTAGTTTGGGGACCACCGTATACTACACAATTGAAGCCCACAACTAGTTACAGCCCTATTGATACATTAAGATTATTTAATTTAAGGTACCGTTTGTAACAATGATTCAATAAAATAAATAAATAATAATAATAATAATAAGTCAGGTAGTACTGCGGAGCCTAAAAATTATAGACCGATCACGTGTTTGCCGACGTTCTATAAAGTTCTTACATCCATACTGCGAAGCAAAATTAATAGTCATATTGACAAAAATTTGATCATGTCACCTTCTCAGAATGGATGTAGGAACGGGTCCCGCGGTACTAAGGAGCTGCTCCTCATTGATATGACCATTAGCCAACAGGTTCGACGTTCCCGAAAGGATCTGTCGACATGTTGGATAGATTATAAGAAGGCCTATGACTCTGTTCCTCATACATGGCTCATGAGGGTGCTGGAATTGTATAAAATTGATACAACACTACGCACCTTCCTGATGTCGTGTATGAGGCAATGGAGGACGGTCCTTCGCTATCCAGGATGTCGACATATCCAGGGGAATAGCGATCCTGTAAGGATCGAGCGAGGTATATTCCAGGGTGATAGTTTGAGTCCACTTTGGTTTTGCCTAGCCTTGAATCCTCTCAGCACACTGCTGGAGAATTCAGGTCTAGGCTATCGGTTGAAGAGAGGTGGTCAGGTAATATCTCACCTACTTTACATGGATGACCTGAAACTTTTTGCCCCTAACAATCTGCAACTGATGGAGCTACTGAAGGTAACTGAAACCTTCAGTAGTGCCATCAGGATGGAGTTTGGTGTGGACAAATGTGCGGTCATGCATGTAAAGCGAGGGGAGGTTGTGGAATCCGTGAGCACTCAACTCACGGATTCCATAAACCTGAGATCCCTCTCTCCAACCGAAACCTATAAGTATTTGGGTATGTCGGAAGCTCTAGGCATCAATATCACTGACATGAAGCATTCGTTGAGGGAACGTTTCTTTGGACGCCTGAAGAAGGTATTTAATAGCCTTCTCTCAGGCGGAAACAAGGTGCGCGCCTTCAACGGTTGGGTCATGCCGGTATTGATGTACTCTTTCGGCGTACTCAAATGGACTCAAACGGAACTTGACGCCCTGGATAGGAGGGTCCGCACACTGCTGACTGCATATCGAATGCATCACCCACGATCGTCGGTGATGAGACTGTATATCCCGCGGAAGTGTGGAGGTCGAGGATTTTTAAATGCTAAGACCCTACACAACCGCGAGTATGCAGTCTCAGGGAATATTTCTTAACTACCGACGTGGGTATGCATCGAGATGTAGTGTCAGTGGACAAGGGACTCACCCCGCTCTCCCTGGCTAACGAGAACTGGCGCAAACCAGTAGTGCTTGACACTAACGATCGCAGGGAAGTATGGCAGAGCAAGGAACTTCACGGACGCTTTTTCCGGGCCCTTCACGGGCCCGATGTAGACCAATTGGCGTCCGTAGCCTGGCTGCGTTTCGGCGACCTCTTTGGGGAAACCGAAGGTTTTGTCTGTGCAATTATGGACGAAGTTATCATGACGAATAACTACCGGAGATTCATTGTGAAAGACGGTACGGTTGACATCTGTCGGGCATGTCACCGTCCGGGAGAATCAATTCGTCACATTATCTCTGGTTGTTCTCGTCTAGCTAACGGAGAGTACTTGCATAGACACAACCTTGTAGCCAGGATTATCCATCAGCAACTTGCTTTGAAATACTCTCTTGTGGAATCGGAAGTGCCGTACTACAGGTATGAGCCCGACCCAGTTCTTGATAATGGTCATATCACTTTGTACTGAGATCGGTCCATCATCACTGACAGAACTATTGTAGCCAATAAGCCTGATATAGTGGTGGTGGACCGAAGCGAGAGGCGTGCAATGATTGTTGACATATCCGTTCCGCATGACGAGAACCTCGTGAAAGCCGAGAAAGATAAACAAATCAAGTATATTGACTTGGCTCGCGAGGTTGTCGACATGTGGGATGTGGACTCGGCGATCATTGTACCGATAGTTGTGTCAGCCAATGGCTTAATAGCCAAGAGCCTCGACCAACACCTTAGGAGGCTCGCGTTAGGCGGCTGGATCAAGGGCTTGATTCAGAAAGTGGTACTCCTGGACACGGCTCGTATTGTTAGGAGGTTCCTTTCTCTGGAGCCCTGACCGCCGGTAGCTTGGACCCTGTTCCCGATACCGGTGGGACACTATTTTTTATATTTTTAAATGTTTTTTTATTCTTTTATTGAAATATTTAAAAATGTAATTTATATGATAAGTTAATGAATAAACGAAATAATAATAAAAAAACTTCTCTCGCTCTAGGGTGGAGAGGCAGGGCATGTCAGACTTTTACTGACTAAAACCACATCTATTTTTCTTCAGTTGCCTTTTGCGTTCTAGGACCATAAGTATCTTTTTCAGAAGCCTTCCCATATTATGATCCTAGCAGGCCTGTATCGTATGCATTCACAAATATGTTAACTCACATATACAAGAAACCCAGACCTGGAACCACCTCAGGGAGATGTCAGCAAATCGTAGGGGCCCAGCAGGGTCGAAGCCTACTGGGGCCACGGGTAGTGTTAAAGCGAAACCCGGGGCCCTGGGACGACGGCAAAGAAGGAACAGGAGTCGGTTTTTAATCAGTAAAGGTCTGCCACTATCTCCCGCACCGCCCAAGAACGGGGGATGTCATAAGATGATTTTCCCACTGGAAAAAAAAAGACCTGGAACCACTATCTGTAGCCCAAACATTGAAAATGCACATATTGATATAATCCCTACTCTTAGTCGACCTATGAGTTTGTAGTTATTAAAAAATTGCATTTTACATTAGATCGTTTAGATGCAATTATTTTTAAGTATTTGGGACACACAGCATTTGTTTTATTCTGAGCAGTGCAAAGTAATAAGCCACATTTTTTTGAAAAATAATCTGTTTGATAGTATACAATACAATACAAGATTGAATGGTCGGTAGTAGAGTCAAGAAATAAATTGTATCGAGTAAAATATATTACAACATCTTATGCAAAAATATGGAGATGAAATAAAGCCGCATATCTATGAATCTTACCGAAACTTGAACCATTACAACGCAAATGGCTGCCATACTCGAGAGTAGTTGAGTCATGAAGCCGTACGAATAAGTCCTAGAGAATCTCTCCACGCAACTGAAATTAAAGTGGAAAAAATTTAATAATACTTGGAGTACTCATGATAGTAGTGTACGTAGTGAAAACTTTATTCTAATATCAAAGCAGAAAGGTGAATATAAAGCACAGATTATGTTGATTTAAGTGTGAAAAAAAAGGCAAACCAACTGACAATATTGAGGGTGTAATCCTGAGATATTGCAGCATGTCATATCCACGAGAACTCGGTCCCCTTATTGCTTTCGTATCGACTGTGAATTGATATTTTTTACGCAGCGTGATACCCATCATTTTTCAGACCTGTCCCTTATTGACCCCGCAAATATCTGTGTTTGTAGTAGGCGGCACGTTTCCAATAACTACGGGGACGATTTCGATGTTCGCATTGTATTAAAGTTGAAATTTGGATGGCATAAACTGGTATGGGTGTTCCAGATTATTGGGTCAATACCTTTGTTTATCTTTAAGTGCATTGTGTAGTTTAATAAGTCCATTTCCGCGAAATTCTCAGTAGCGGTTGGACTCCACAAAATCAGTGAGTATTTAATTATACTATTATTAGCTTCTGCCAACGGCTTCGCTCGCGTGAAAATAGGTTTCTCCATACAAACTTCCAACCCCTGTTTTACCCCCTTAGGGGTGAAGTTTAGTAAAATCCGTTCTTAGCGAATGTCTACACCCTATAACGAACCCACCTGCTAAATTTTAAGTTTGTAGGTGTTATAGTTTCTGAGATTTCGTGACTAATCAGTGAGTGGTATTTCGCTTTTATATATATATATATATATACATATATAGATTAATAGCTGATTGTCAGTAGTTCTCTTTAATGGTTATTGACAAAGAGTATTATAATAAAGGGGGGAGTCGTTGTTGCTTTTTTTTCTTTTTGTTAAACCTTTTTTGGGTATTTGATCCAAATTTTCGATTAATAGGTCATCCATCATCATCATCATCATCATTTCCGCTAAAAGACGTCCACTACTGGACAAGGCCTCCCATAGTGTAACCACAACGACCAGCCCGGTACGCCTTGCCTCTTTTGGATTGCTGCGACCCTCACTAGGTCATTGGTCCACCTGTGGCGATTACGTAGTCGCTACTCCAGAACCTTTTGTTCCATCGACCAGATGGTGGATGGATTGATATTTTGATATAATTGGTCATAGTCTACAGGCTGGTTTGCTGAAGTACGCCGAACTTTGGCTCGGGATGCCGCCGCCAAACCTTCCAGTTAATTCACATTGCACTTTATGGCAGTTTAGGACGTTCGGCGGGCCCAAGTCGGTTCGCTGCCAAAAACTCTACAGTACTTAGTCTGGGATAGCAAATACGACCATTACTGTGTGTAAATCTGAGCTTTTGTGCGTAGTAACAGTGTGTTCAAAGATATATTAAAGAAAACTATACAGCGTCAAATTAAATTAGTTGGTGAAACTCCACCACCATTCATTCATAATTTCCTTAGCTTTTTTAGGGTTCCGTATCTCAAAAGGAAAAAAACGGAACTCTTATAGGATCACTTTGTTGTCCGTCTGTCTGTGAAGACCCTTTATTTTGGGAACGCGTAAAGGTATCGAATTGAAATTAAAACCATATACTCAGGGATGCGGTCCATTGAAGCTATGAGAAAATCAAACTGTTGAGTAACGAAAAAGAAAATACGGCTGGTCGCAAAATACGTATATTTCGACACTGAAATTTGGCATGTAGCAAGGTAGCACAAGTATACGAAAAAATCTGAAAGCTACGTCACAATATTTTTTTTGCGATTTAAAAAAATCTTCGTTATTCAATTCGGAAATGGAACTGTTTTCATAAGCAAGTTTGTACTGACCAACTCGCACTTGCCCGGTTTTTTGTCAAATAGCTTGGTGATAGTTTCTAATCTAACCAGAAGCGGCTGAATACCTGTAACGACTGTCAAAGATTTACTTATGAGAACCAAGACAAACGTCTTTTACGTACTTTCCGAGGCACAGGCCGTCAGTAAGGTCCTAGATAAACTAAGAAAAGAACATAATGAATTGAAAAACTCACTTAGATCTAGCTCGGTTTAGAACGCGCAAACTCATTCATGAGAGGCGGTGCTTTAACCACTTCACAAAGACACATCACAAAGATTCACAAACTCCACCACCGTGATTGCAATATCTAATGACGATAAAATAAAAGTATATCAACAATATGACTTTGTTTCAAGTAGGTAATAGTACAACCAAAGCGTGACATACAGGTGGAACAATAGAAATATGAGGCGTACGCACCCTTGAATATAAATGGCTTTTGTCGGGATAAGCATACAGATTGCACGTATTTTGGACGCACGTCATTGTGGCGACGCTTGGGGGAGGCCTATGTCCAACAGTGGACTTTCGGCAGAAATGATGATGATGATGAATCCAGAAACCTGCCTTAACAGCGGCATGACATGTAGGAACGCTGTACTGTTAGGCAAATTCTTTTAGAAAAATAAGTGCTACATATGTCACTTGTTCCATTAAATCTGTATTCTTTTAAACAAGTGTAAAACATGGCAATTCTTAAGTAATCCACTGAAAAGCTGAGCAAACAGATTGAAAACTCAGACTAGAATACAAAGTGACTGTGATTACCTAGGTTAACACTACGTAATATAGATACATATATTCTCTTGCTATGCGAACGTCTCTCGAATACAGAGAGCGAAATTATTTACTTACAACTTTATTTACGTTTGACCTATCTTTTATGTCCATTTTTCATTCAAAGTTAAAGAAATTTGTATATTTAAAAGTGTATTGTGCCCTAGATAGGGTGTAGTTTCCGCAGTTAAGGTCAGTTAAGGTTTTAATAGGTATTTCTATTATTAATATTTGTATGCCACTTGTGCACACATAAATAAAATATTTGTATCAACTAAATTGTACCTGTAAGTACAAATAAACTTATTGTAGGTATTTGTATTTATTTATAAAATCTTTTTTAAGGATCACTATTGGCACTAACTCATCCATTGGCTTTTCTGGAGGCGTTCTGGAGTGGTGACTGCGTACTGGAAGATGCAAGGTTGGAAGGCGCAAGGTTGACCGATAACTTAGTGAGGATTGCGGGAATCTGATGGATGCGAGATCGGACAGATCGGTCGTTATGGAAAAAATTGGGGAAAGCCTATGTCCAATAGTAGACGTCTTTCAAATGATTCTCTAAAATCATATTTTGCCTGCATTAATTACAGAATTATAAGTTGGTATGATGGAATGATAAGGGTTATTTACAGATTCCGAAAACGTCGGTATGTAGGAGAATATCCCATAGCTTATCTGAGAAACCAATCAAGGATTAAATTTATTTCCTCACTTGATTTGTGTGTCTTTTCTCTTTGACATTTTATTACCATTTCCCATGGCATAAATATTTTGTACAGTAGAGTACAGAATACGATTAAGGAAATAAACTACCTGAAACAGTATTTTAATATAAAATAGATGTAGTGTGTTAATTTATAGATCTTTGATAGTCGTTACAGATAGTCAAAAGCCAGAAAATCGGACACTAGTGTCCAATTTTAATGCAATGAGGTATCTTGTTACCCAATTACTGGGTTGTCCCGGTCAGATAGACAGTAGCTTCATGCAAAATACTGATCAGGTGTATCCTGTAAAACTGGAACTGATTTCAGTATAGTTTTTTTCACATGGTCTCTCTTTGAAATGTTCCTGCAGCCCTAGTTGGCACCGTCCCTACAGGGCCCTGTGATTTTTGCTGACATATCTTTAAGGCGTGCTTGGAACACCACGCGACGTCAGCTTGGGCTTGCTCCTTATCGGATGGTTGGATAGTCGGATAGCGAGCTAATCATTGCTCGTCATCACCAAGCCCGCGCCTGCGGTGGCCAAAAATCGCCCTGCGACTCTCGACATCCAGGAAGTTTGCTTTGGCAGCGGCTGGGGCGAGAGGATGTCCATTCCCTAACAGTTGCGGCCATTTTATTCGCTCGCGTTACTTCTTGGCAGAATGAGGCGACTGCTTCCCATCACTCTCACTCCAGACCATGGCCTGAACCAAAGCCGGATGCGAGTAGTCGCTTCCGCCGATTGTCTTCACGAGGACACGGCAGTGATCCACCCAAGCGCGGCAGACTTCCACCGTGTTTTCTGGACGATCCATACAATGGTGACAAATTAAAAAGGAACCTCCCGAACTGGCCATGTCCGGTGAGGACCTGCGTCAGGCGGAAAGTGAAAACGCCTTGGCGTCCCTCTAGACTCTATCAACTACTGCACGACTTACCGCCGTGATTGTGGCGTGTTTAACCCTAACATAGGTAGTTGAGATTTAGTACGGCAGGTTCCATATGACATTGGGACCATACAAGTACCTAGTAATGATTGTAAATACATTATATAATAATATCTTTACTTACGTACCTGATCAGAAGTTGATGTTGCCGAAAGCAATTCTTGAATGTAGTTTCCAATGCCGCGTCAATTTCTTCTCTTGGAACAAAAGATTGTACTATATTTTCATCATTATCTTCTGCACTCAATAATATAGATTCTCGCTCTTGAACAGCGTTAGGATGTATGCCTTCACGCAGAGATGCCATAGTTCTGTCGTACGCAGTCGTTATTGCCTCGTTTAGTATTTCAAACTGTGCGCCCATGTGTAGGATAACAGATGCGATGAATGTATCAATGGTCATCACGATATGACCAGTCCATAGCAAACCAACAGTTTCGAGCGCAAAAGTAGGAATATATGACGCGTCTTTCTGATAGTCCCAAGGTATATAAATTGGTTGTGGCAAGGTCCGAACTGGACGAAGAGAAGTATCGTTTAATGTAGCAACTAAAGATTTCCATTTGATGTCTTGAATTGTCCCATATACATTTCCATTACCAATAGTCAGCCATCCGAAGAAAATGAAGGCTCCAGTTATTATTTTAGATATTTTGACAGTTTTTCTGTTTTTTGGTATGTTTTGATAATAATCATACAACTCTATTTCTAAAATGCGCACTATTTCTTGTATTTCGACGTTTTTGAAGAAAAATATGTACAATTTGATGAGCGTGAGATTATGGGTGATGACAAAAGAGAGGCTGAACATGAATCGGTCCATTTCCTTTTCACCGACAAAAGGGTCAATCGTTTCTAGACCTACGAAGCCAGCCACCCACACAACTTGGGTGACGATGGAGTAGTATAGGTACCATCCTGGGAAGTTGGAAGTCTTGCCTTCTTCTGGATGATGCCACCAGCCCAGACCCAAGAATCGGAGGATACGGTAGTGGAAACCAAAGTAGTGCTTAGGACGAGAATCAGTCATGATGACTTTATAGGTTCAAAGTAGATTTGTAAATGATAGTTTGAGGTATATGACTTGGTGATATCACGGCGCGGCCCATGACAATATGATAAATTTTATAAATACTACTTCGGGTACAATGTGAGATACAGGTTGTTTCGAATTTCACATTTATTTATTTTCGATATTTTTAAAGGATCCTATGCTTTCACCAAATAATATTGAAATATACTTTTTATTTTTGAAAATAAGGAAATTTAAAACCAAGTATAACCTTTTATAGTTGACCCGGGGTATTCCGGGCCCTGTTGTCCGGGATGTCGGATTAACAGTACCTATTTAAGATTAGAAGTTTAGTAATTGATTGAAATCAATTTGTTCAGTGATTTTTTTGAAAGGGCTTTAATTCACTAATTCCTATGTCATACAACATTATTTTTTATTTATTTATTATATACTTTAGAAACAAAAGAAAGAAAAACTTATATCTAAAACATACAATGGGCGGCCATATCGCATTCCGCAATTTTTTCCAGGCAGCATTATGTACTTTACATAGTCGTGATCTGACTACTTTATAAGTATGAATGTAATTTGTCGGATTATAAGGTATGAGTACTCCGTTTCAAAAAGTTCCGGACTACAAAATGTCAAAAGTAGTACTTCGTAATCCGACAAATTCAATAATCCGACACCACCTTGCAAGGCGTTTGTCGGATTGCCACTGGTCAACTATAGTTACAAAATATTTTGAGTGGTTTTATGGTATTATACAATGAAGAAGGTACCCAAGAATACAAGAATCAAGGGTTATAACAACAGAAAAGTAGACATGTCGTTATCGAATGCACACAAAATGCCTGACAAGAGTTAGCCACGCGAACTTTAGGAGCCTGTCGATAATAATAATGGTAATAAAACGAACACAATAGAAAATGTCATTAAGTATAAATGTAGGTCTTATGAGATTAGGTATATTGATATTTATTTCTCTAAAGTAGAGTGTGGTTTTATTATTGTAGAAACTTACAATGGAAAGGGTTATGGTCTTTATTCTTATGCTGGAGTATCCTTGCGTTATGACGTCAGAAATTAAGATATCCGCAGAAGAACCAAGGTTACCGATATTGATCGAAGATTCACCAAACATAAGTGGGCAGGGAAATTACTTGCAGAACAGATGGTCGACGGGGACGAAAGTTTCTGGAGTGGCGACCTCGTACCGGAAAACGTAGCGTTGGAAGGCCTCCCACAAGGTGGACCGATGGCCTGGTGAGGATCGCGGCAATCCGATGGATACGAGACGCACAGGACCTGTCGTTATGGCGACACTTAGCGGAAGCCTATGTCCAATAGTGGACGTCTTTCGGCTAAAATGATAATAATGATGTTAATGAGAAACTTTTACTGTAGTCACCAACAAAATGCACAATAAATAGAAATCTCCATAAAGCCAAAGAACTTTAATTTTGAAAAGAACTTTAATAAAGTACTCCTATTTCTTTATCTATTTAAAGGTGTTTGAAACTTTAGACTCGCTTGAAGCACTTTGTAAAATTGTCATTTCGTGTCTAGCTTTCGCTTAGCTAGATGAAAAGGCAGGTATTTAGGTCCTCTACAAACGAATTGTAGTAGTAGGTAGCTTCAACTAACAGGAGCGGAACCAGCGACTTAATGAAAAATTTCATTGCTAGCTTGACTGTTTACTGTCAAAATATAATTAGTAGATATATCTACGTGATGCAAACAGATAGGAATGTTGAATTAGTGATTGTTGCATTCTTATTGGACTATGTATTATATTGTGCTTTCATAATGACTATATGTTTGTATGTTTGTTTATCAATCACGCCTCAATATCTGCATAGAGTCAGATTAAATTTTCCATTCCAATTCGTAGACCTGAATTAGGATACAGGGCTTTTTATGCCTTAAGGTGGACCGATGACGACACTTGGGGTAGGCCTATGTCAAACAGTGAACGTCTTTCGGCTGAAATGATGAATTTTGGTGATGACTTTTTATGCTAGGAGTAGGGTTAGGTACCCGTGGGTTGCGAGAACGCTTGAAAGAGTGATCGTTTTTCCTACAATGTAAAGGGCAAATGCAGGACACAAAGAGGGACACGTCCTCACCTTCTACCCTAGAGCGAGAGTCATATGTTTTGTTTTGTTTCTGCACCACCGTAAGGTCGACATAGTGATCGATACAGGATTGACATAGTGCTCATCATGACTCAGTATACGCATGGTTGTCGTTTAGGAATGTCATTTTGTGTCTTCGCAGTCCAAGTCCAGTCTATTCTAACACAGAGTTAGACCTTGCTTAATTGAAATATTATTAGATTTAATGATTTACGTATGCTATCTTTGAAGTTCAAGATCCACATTAATTCCAAGATTTAAATGAATAAATACCATACAGTTAAATTGAAACCTCCTCCTTTTTTGAAGTCGGTTTAAAAGAGAAAATTAGCTACAGATCAGCTAATTATCTCTCTTAAAAAAAGTCGTATTAAAAACTTGTTGTTTAAATATCTTTTCAGCTATAACTACACGAGACCTTCGTGAAATTTACGGAAATAAAAACTCATTTATTCATATTTTCATTAATACGAAAGAATGGACTTTTTCGGGCTGTTGCCTATTACGGGCCTGAAAAAGTGTCCGTGCATGTAATTACCTATTTAGAGCAGCCCTGTAAATTCTGAAGATAAGGTTGTTAAAAACAATCTTGTTCCTTTACTTATTAATTTATCGTCGCTTGGTTACCTCTTACATTGATTTAAACTTTTGGGACCGATATAGATTCAGAAGTTGTAGATTTTCTTTACAGTTTTCTTTTCTTTTTCATTTTCAACGCTTGCTGACGTCGGTGTCTAGAATGGGTTCCAGATTGTTCCAAATAGTCTTTGGATGAGTCCAAACACCATTTAAGGGCTATCCTCCATAACATATGGAGTTTCCTTGCGTGATCGAATCAGGAATGAGGACATCCGCAGGAGAACCAAGGTTGCCGACGCAGCTCGAAGAATCGCCAAACTTAAGTGGGCATTGCTCGTAGATCGGATGGCCGTTGGGTCCGAAAGGTTCTGGAATGGCGACCACGTACCGGAAGACGTAGCGTCGGAAGGCCTCCTACAAAGTGGACCGATGACCGGGTAAGGGTTACGGGAATCCGACGGATGCGAGACGCATAGGACCATTCATTGTGGCGAAACTTGGGGGAGTTTTAAGTCCAACAGTGGAGGTTTTTCGGCTGAAATGATGATGATGATGAAACACCATCTTAATATACCGTGAGATTCTTCCGTGTCTCGTCAAGCATGTTAAGCGGTTTTGTCTCGGTTGTCATTTGTAGATCTTTGATAGTCGCTACAGATAATGGTCATCATCGTTAGGAAATCTGACATCAATCTTGCAAAGGGGTAGGTATCACGTTGTCCATTACTGGATTGAGGACGTTATGTAAAATATTGATATTCAGCTGCATTCGGGAAGACTGCAAGCTGACCGGATAATTTAGAGGAGGATAGAGGATAATAGTTATTGATATTATAGTTGCTACAGGTATAATAGTTGCTACAGGTATAATAGTTGTTAAAGGTATAATAGTTGTTAAAGGTTTAATAGTTGCTACAGGTATAATAGTAGTTATTCGTATGATAGTTGTCAAAAGCATTATAGTTGTTAGAAGTATTATAGTAGATATACTTATAATAGTTGTTATAGATATAATAGTTAGGAAAAGGCTAGGCAGATTTTAAACTTTGCTTGAATATATTACTACAAAAATACAATAAATCAACAATGGAGAGCATGTTTTTCAGGAAGTTAAGTAATAAACAGCTAAACTTTTTTCGAATGTCTCAACAGCTGTATAAAAACTTTTAATATTTGTCTTATAATGGAGTCTTCGTGTCTGCTATGCTTCGATGGATAATCAAACAAATCGATTTTGATGTAGATATACTTTGTTTTGTGGGTAGGTAGGTGTTGTGGGGATCGGAAGATAATAAAAGGCCTGTAAGAGTTCAATTTTAGGATTTATTTCTATCAACCACTTCTTTGTATTCATTACTAGCGTCTGCCAGTGGCTTCAGGCGAGTGAAAGTAGAAAATAAATAGCCTATATCACTCAGTGAAAGTAAGTAACAATCTAACAGCGCTTGACTGCAGGTACCTTATAGAGTAAGACCCCACGACGGCCAGACGTTCGTTATTTTATAAAAGCTGAAAGTTTTTCTGTGCATGTCCCTTATACAGATAAGAACGATCAGCGACTATAGTGTTTGGGTTGTAGTTACTTGGGCAGATAACAGACAGTAAAGGTGTATAAAATAGTACCTCAATTTCGTTAACGTATACAGCTCAATTTTTATATGTTATCTTCGGAATAACTTTAGAAATCTCATCATCCACTGCCGAACACTTATGACAGTCGCTACTCCGTTAGTTATTAGCGTTCGTTGTTTATATATCCGTGCCTTTTCTGCCCATTCGTCAACGCAAACTGTATTTTAAGTCTGTGCTAAAGACTTTTCATTGCGGAAAATTAAAAAAAAATCTTAAAACTTTTTAAAACCAGCCAGTATTTTATAAAGCGCAAAGAAAGTGAACACCGTTACGTAATATGGTAATGTGGGTGCTTATACACCCTTGAGACTGTAGGATGACGTTAGCGACACCACTTAGCTGCTGGAATTTAATGTAGCCACTAGCTGATGTTCAGCGGTGACGTCGTTATGATGAATTTTCTTAATTACCTGCGCTAAAAATAAATGTTAAAATGAAGTCGCTAACACGATGATTTCAAGGTGAGATAATAGTTTAAAATCTTGTTAAAAACAATATTGTTTCTTAACTTGTTGCTTAGTTACCTTTTCATTGATTTAAACTTAATTAGTTGCCCGCTCTGGCTTTGCACGGGTTCAAATTGTATATAATTTAGACAAACATTTCTCGCCCATTGCTCTTTCTATTAATGAAAACCACATCAAAGAGAAGAGAACTAGTTTAAGAGAAGTTGTAGGATAAACAAACATACGCGGATAGCAAGATATAGAATTTTCTATGTTTTTTATTTGTAATAGATCGTATAGATTCGATCTCTATGGTCGTAGGTATTTCTTCATGTTAGTATGGGCACTAATTAAAAAACTGGGCATGTGCGAGTCAGATTCGCGCTCTGAGGGTTCCGTACAAACTCACTTATGTAAATAAGTCAATTTTCAAAGATTTTTTCAATTCGCTATTCCTTTTTTGTGACGTAAATAACAACAAATTTACTGTTTTCAGAATTATTACTGTATCTGTGCTATAAAACCTTGCTTTATGCCAAATTTCTGGATTCTGGGTCAACGGGAAGTACCCTAAGAATTTTGATTTCTTTGAGAGTGTCGAAATATACGCTTTTTGCCACATAAATGGCCGTATCTTTTGTATCTGTTAACTTAGAAGTTTGAATTTTTCACAGCTTCAAGGGTCCGTAGACTTGATGACTTGAGTTCATAGTTTTAATTTCAAGTCGATACCTACACACCTTCTAGAGATAAAGGGTCTTGACAGACAGACAGACAGGCAGACGGACGGACAACAAAGTGATCCTATAAGGGTTCCGTTTTTTCCTTTTGAGGTACGCAACCCTAAAAAATATAGGATAAGGATAATAGAGTAAATGGATGGTCTAAGTGCCAATGTTTTTTTCGGAATGTTAAATCATCTAGTGACTCTCTAGTATCTCGGGTGGGAAAATCATCTAATGACATTCCCCGCTCTTGGGCGAAGCGAGAAATAGTGTCAGACTTTTACTGACTAAAACCCCACTCCTGTTTCTTCTTTGCCTTCATCCCGGGGCCCCGGGCTTCGCTTTCACACTACCCGTGGCCCCAGTACTGCTGGGCTCCTACGGTTGCTGACATCTCCTTGAGGCGCGCGTGGAACACTACGCGCCGTCGATGACTTGGGCTTGGTCCGGACGGTTACCCGACGATCGGACGGCGAGCTACCCATTGCTCGCCGTCCGCAAGCCCGCGACTCCAACTGCCTATGGGAAACCAGTACGAAAACAAATATTATTGCTACCATTATTAGAAGAATGATTACTACTTATATCTATAGGATTTTTGTATGGATTATGTATTTGCACACGTTACGTTTGTCAGGTCAAATAGTAGAGGAATAAAATCCACTTAAAATGCGTTATAATGTTGCGGTATTTAATTGTGTTTTAAATGGACTACAGTTTCGTTTGATGTTCTATTAAAAATAATAGGACAGTTTCAGTGATAGTGCTGGCTAGCAACGATAGCAAATCTAATGAATTTCATTTAGCAAATTGCACGACTTTCTATTATATTAGTTTTGGGTAATGAGGTTAATAACCTGTGAACAGCAATTTGATATACATAATTATGTACTTACCTACCTAATATTTCGCTAATATTTTAAGGGCCGTGATAGTGGGCTGTAGGATTGCTCGAAAGAGTTACAGCGGCCCTGAAACGTTAAGGGCAAGTGAAGGAAGACATCTGGGTTTTAGTCATTAAAAGTCTAACACTACTTTTCGCTCTACCAACAGCCAAAATGGGAGAAGTTCTTTAGGTTCATTTTTTACTGCCTAACTTCTTGACAGTTCAAAAGTGTCTGTAAATAGTTTGTTTAAAATAAATGCTTGAGTTTTAGAATTTTGAGTTTCAGTAAGTAGTTTATTTGACAAATTCCTATCTTATTTGAGTGTCATCATCATCAGCCTGCGTCAATCTACTGCTGGACAGGCACTTTTTAAGTTTAGAACATCGCATAGCAGCAAGGCGTCTAATTTTGAAAAATTAGTTTATGATGTTTCCAGCTTTGATGACATTTCACTTGTTCAATAAACCTCAGAAATTTCGTCTAACTTACATTGAGCATCCAGAATTTATTTTCTCCCGGAATATCCCTTTATTCTCGCACATATCTAAATAATTTCAATTTCACCATATGTTTTTGTCATTTTTGTTAGAATATTATTTTGTTGTTTTTTTGTTATCATATCCCTTAGCTCGTCATAGGTATAGATGTCTCCCATTCGGAAACAGATATGTGAACCGTGCACTAGCTGCTGACGTTTTATAAGTGCCCATGTAAGCCTATGTGAAATAAAAACTTTTGACTTTGACTTTGATATATGCTATAGAACCATTTGTGAACTCTGTATCCTCTATTGGAAATCCAAATAAATAAGTAAGAAGCGATACGATCTACAAAAGTAATATTTTACAAAAGCGAAAAGATAAAAAAAGGCCTTCGTTCAAAAAATATCATGATTCTTTTAGTGCTTACTGAACCCACAAAGTACACACATAGGTATTGAGAGAAATATCCCAGCTCTACTTAGAAGCTGTAACAAGTTGTAATCGGTAAGCAGAGAGATAGGATGAGCCCGTCATGAGCAGCGAGTATTATCTACGAATGAAGGTAAGGCTCCTAACGTGACCAGAATAGAATTTACCCTCTACTCGATTGTGATCTTTGGTTCCGCCTCTAGGGGACATAGGATTGAGAATATTTTAAATTCGTTATGGCTCTTTTAAGTAGCGAGGAATATTTTAAAGAAGATACGTAAAAAACGTTTACGCATAAAAAGTTTTGGGAATATGTACAGCTAAGCAGTGGAATTCCCTGCCGGAGTCTGTGTTTCCTGATAGCTACAACCTAAGAGTCTTTGAGTCAAGAGTGAATAAGTTCTTTCAAGCAAGCGTGCTCCAACGTCGACCACATCATCGCTTAGGATCGGTTGAGTGAGATAGACGTCGAACGCGAGCGTATAAATAATAAAAAAAACTGGGCAAGTGCGAGCCGAACTCACGCACTGAGGGTTTCGTAGAAACTTACCTATGAAAACATTTCAATTCCCGAATTGAGCTACGGAGTTTGCCCAAAAAGAGCCAAAAAGGTTTTTTTTTGTGACGTAACTACAAATTTACAGTTTTCTATAATTCCTATACTTGTGCTATGAGACCTTGCTTCATGCCAAATTTCAGGATCCTAGGTCAACGGGAAGTACCCTATGAATTTTGATTCCCTTGCTCTCAAGGTTTCGACACTCTTGTCGAAATATATGTGTTTTTTGCGACATAAACGGCCGTATCTTTTTTTTCCGTTAACTCAGAAGTTAGATTTTTTCACAGCTTCAATGAAATGCAGACCTGAGTCACGCCTCCACGCCTTCCCGAGATAAAGGGTCTTGACAGACAGACAGACAACAAAGTGATGCTATAAGGGTTCCGTTTTTTCCTTTTCAGGTACGGAAGCCTAAAAAGACGTAAGTATTAACAAGCAACCTAGAATATTATGTCATCGTGTTTATAATACCTACTCTTATACTTTAGCTTCAAATCTGTCTCTTGTAGCTGCCAGTAATCTTATCCTATTCCTTTTCCTCGATTAGAGAGATTTTACTCCTGGCTAGCCAATTTGTCCTGGTAAGCAGATTAAGTTCCCTCCGGTAATTGCGCAAACCAATAGAATTAAAGAACGGTGAGACGCTTTGGGTTAAGTGCTTGTAAATTTAAAATTACACTTTGACAGCTAGAAAGTTGTCTTCAAAATCGGTCTAGTTCGTCCCGCCATCTTCATCGTGGCTACTGTGTCTCAGGGCGCCAATTTTGTTCTACGTTCTACGGTTTGTTGGGCATGCGC
This sequence comes from Mythimna pallens, assembly GCA_961205895.1. NCBI lineage: Eukaryota > Metazoa > Arthropoda > Insecta > Lepidoptera > Noctuidae > Mythimna > Mythimna pallens. The sequence continues at coordinate 20,063,366 of OY540828.1, read as the reverse complement.
CATAATCATGGTGGTAAGTCCCCTCTTTTTCGTGCAGAAGAGACGCCCCGGTGCCACGATTGTGTGGACCGCCCGGAGGACACGGTGGAGCATACGGTAGGGGTGTGTCCTGCTTGGGCAGAGCAACGCCGTGTCATCGTGAGGGCTGGATCGGCGGCAGCGATCTCTCGCGCCGGGCCTTGGTACAGGCCATGGTCCGGAGCGAGGAGGGGTGGCAGGCGGTTGCCTCCTTCTGCAAAGCAGTAATGCTAGCAGAGGAGGCGGCCGATCGCGTGAGGCAACGCTCCTCACGCCCCAACCGCCACCGGGATTCCGATCCCGATTTCCAGCCACCGTAGGCGTCGGCTAGCGGACGGCGAGCAATGGGTGGCTCGCCGTCCGATCGTCCGGTAGATGTCCGGACCGAGTCCAAGTCGTCGACGGCGCGTAGTGTTCCACGCGCGCCTCAGGAAGATTTCAGCAACCGTAGGGACCCAGCAGTGTTGAAGCCTACGGGGGCCATGAGTGATGCGATAGAGATCCCCGGGGCCCTGGAAAAATGGCAAAGAAGGAATACGAGTGGATTTTTCGTCAGTAAAAGTCTGACACTATCTCGCGCTCCGCCCAAGAGCGGGGAATGTCATGAGATGATTTACCCAACTAAAAAAAAAGTCCCCTCTTTGAAGAGTGGCTGGAGCGGCAACACGCCGTCCTCATTTTCCGCATAACGCAGGTCCTCACCAGACATGGCAAGTTCGGGAGGTTCCTGCATCGAATTCAGGCGGAAGAAACGCCCGGGTGTCAACATTGTGTGGACCGCCCGGAGGACACGGTGGAACATATGATGGCGATGTGCCCCGCTTGGGCAGAGCACCGCCGTGTCTTCATGGAAGTAATCGGCAGCAGTGACCTTTCGGGCCGGGCCCTGATTTAGGCTATGTTCCAGAGCGAGGAGGAATGGAAGGTGGTAGCCTCCTTCTCCGAGGCAGCAATGCTAGCGAAGGAGGAAGCCGCACGCGTGAGGGAACGAACGGTCTCACGCCCCAGCCGCCGAGATTAAGACCTCGACTACCAGCCACGGTAGACGCGAGCTTGCGGACGTCGAGCAATGGGTAGCTCGCAGTTCGGCTGTCCGGTTATTAACCAGACCGAGCCCAGTTGTCAACAGCGCGTTGTGATCCACGCGCTCCTCAAATATATGTCAACAAACCATAGGGGCCCAGCAGGGCCGATGCCCACTCGCTAGGACCGCGGGAAATTTCTGAAGGGGAAACCCGTAGTCCTAGAACGCATAGGGCAACTGAAGGACACAGGTGTGGTAAAATAAAGCTATCCTGGGTTTGGAGTGCTGTATAGCATTTGGAACTCGATCACTTGATTAAACATCTACTATACTGCGCTCATTGCTCGTTGGCATACCTTGAGTTTGGACTTGTGGATGTTAGTCGTTGATAAGTAAGAACAAAAACTAGATTAACTTTAATTGGCCCGATGTAGTTCAAAAAACGCGATACAGTACTTTCAACATTGAAAACCAGAAAACAAAAGAGTTTCATTTGTTTTAGAAAAGGAAAAAAAAAAGAAAAATGCAGATCGTGCTTTCGAAATTCGAAACAAAAGACTGTTGTTCAAACTTTATAGGAAACAAAGAAAAGTCAGACTGATTTCTGAATTTAGAATCAGGCTGTATAATAGTAGCGCCCTTTCGTATTATTACGTATTCATAAAGTGAGGATTGTTTAATTTAACTGTTGAATATAATTACTACTCTTCACATTGAACTGACATCAGAGGTGTTAATTTCACTTGAATATAAATTATAAATGGTCGCCGATCAAGAAATCAAGTTATTATTCTATTATATAATTATTTACTGCGTAGTCGCCCTATAATTTGAAATTAAATAAATATTATATATCTACTTAAATATAAGTAGTAATTGACTGATTGCTATATTAACGTACAGCCGAAAATACTGGGACTAAAAAATGTATAATTTTGCACAAGATATCCTTTTGTGACGTAGGTTAGGGAGATGATTTTCCAAAATTCACCCCTAAGGAGATGAAACGGTATCCAAAATTTTTTTGGGGAAAGCTACATACTTGCACGCGAGCAAAGCCGCTGGCAGAAGCTAATTTTTCATATGTTTGGTACCTAGTTAACCTATTAGAGAAAACTCTGTATAATTTTAGTCCTCGCTTTTTTTCAATTTGTTTTTCAAAGGCATTGTTTCTCCATTTTTTTCCTTGGCTTTGTACATAGGCCCTACAATAACATTTAAGTTGAAACAAACGTGTGTTTGGCGTCTTTTGTAGACTCTGTGTTTATTTTTAATTAAATTAATTAGCTGTTTTCCATACACTTGAGGCAGAAAAACCTTTTGGAGTCGGTAAAAGGATACCTTTTTTAGTGACTCCTAAATTGTTTTTGCTTTTTTCTGTACTAAATATAGTATACAACTATAGTTGAATATTTCAGCAAGTTTACGATATCTTATGTTAGGCTAGTGGAAACTACTGTGCTAATAAAAGGTAAAAAGTTGAAGCATTGAGAACTAATGTTCTTAGGCATAACTCTAGATACTAAGCTTTAGTGGGGCCCACATATAGATAAAGCCTTGAGCAGAGGCGTAGGGTAGCCAGTCTTTCGGTGTTTTACAGGTTGCATTTTGGAGAGTGTGCGCGGGAATTGCATGACTTGATTCCGCCATTTCATTTCTACTATCGGACAACCCGACGTACAGCGAGTATCCACTCTTACGTTGTTGAAACCTCTACGGTCCGGACTAAGCGTTTCGCCTCGTCGTTTATACCGCGTACATTGAAGGACTGGAACAATTTGCCTGCTGAGGTCTTCCCATCTGATTATAATTTGTGTGTCTTCAAGGCTAGAGTGAATTGGCTTTTAATTAACTAGTGCACCTCACTATCAATGATTGCATCTCTGCTTACCATCAGATGGGATCGCAGTCAAGTACTAGTTTATAAGAAATTAAATTTAAAAAAAAAAGGTCAAAAAACGTTAGCTCTGTAGGATAGTTTTAGAGACATCCCATTTAGTTTAATTTAGATATTTTCATAGTGTCATGACGTAAAGCAAGTATTCTCATCATCATCATTTCAGCCGGAAGACGTCCAATGTTGGACATAGGCCTCCCCCAAACGTCGACACAACGACCGGTCCTGTGCGTCTCGTATCCATCGGATTCCCGCAACCCTCACTAGGTCATCGGTCCACCTTGGGGAGTCTTTCCAACGCTGTGTCTTTTGGTATGTGGCCACCGCTCTAGAACACTTCATCCCCATCGACTGTATGTTCTGCGAGCTATACGACCTGCCCATTACCACTTAAGTTTGGCAATTCTTCGGGCTATGTCGGTAATCTTGGTTCTCCAGCGGATATCTTTTTACGGTATTTTATTGTGGTGTAGTACTGCCGACATCCAGATAAGTTTTAATCTGCAGAAAAGGGCTATCAATTGTAAATTAAATTTCAATTTGTAAATTAAATCCTAGTAGATATTCCCTCGGAGATAAATTAAAAAATCTTAATGTAATGACTGTGCCTCCTTAGCATATTTACGAAAATATTTGGTACCTATGCTCACAAAATAGAAATATGTTTAAAAAATACAGTGATATCCATAAAGTTAATACTGAGGACAAACATTTTGTGGTTCCTGCAACCGGCTCAATAAATAAAATAGGGGGTCATTTAGATGCAATTACCAACAACACATACCATAATTACTTTTATAATGAACTGTCCCGTCATATTCAAGAATTTGTCTTTATTTTAAATTATTTGTAAAGGGAAAACTTTCGTCAGGAGGCTTTTTATATGGTAAAGGACTGAACTGCTCCAGTACGCACTAGATATAATTGTTATTATTTTTGTTACGTTTTTATACACTTTTATATTGTTTTTTTTTTTTTAATTATGTTAGTCAAGAATATTTACATAATTTATTTATTTTATTTATTATTGAGAATGTGGATTTTTTCTTTTCAGTAATTTTAACGTAGGTATGTCAGGCAGATGGCATACTTTATGTGGCCTTCTCAAATGTAGTCCTGAGTTGAGCTACACGAGCACTGACTGGCCAGGTTCACTTAAATCTGTATGGTGATTTCCTCGAAATACTATTTCAGATTCTAATCTGTAATTATGCAGACAGTACATATGAGAGTAATCACATTTGATTCGAGCATGTTTGCTGTATGAACTTTCAAAGAGACCTTTCGGAGAGACCTCTGATTTTGTTTCGGTGTTCCTTTTAAGTTGTAGAGACTTCTTTGGTAGACAGCTAGGAAACACCGGCCACATCTAGCTTAAATTGATGCGTAAAAGAGTTTTAAAACCTGTTTGCAAAATTAATATAATTTTTAAAGGAAACGATCTATTTAGACACAACTGCCCAAAGTTGTTTTGTTTAAGAATATAATTAGGTACCAATTAACACTTTTACGCCTACATAATACGGTTCTCTCGCTTTGGAGCTCGACTGCAGCAGTATCGTGTGAATGCTCTAATTTTTCCTTTTAAGGTTTGATTAACAGATGAGCTAATGTGAATTGTGTTTCTTGATTAATGGCAAAATAACAGTTACTTATTGTAGTTTTAGATGCAGCAGCCTAGCTGAAAAGAATTTTAATAAAGTCATAAAACGCCATAATTTAATGTGGGGGTTGAAACGTTATTAGATACTCGTATTTTTAACCGATTTGAATAAGTAAGTAGGTAGAGCGATTTGTGTCGACCCACAAGCAGGAGTAACAATATGTACTACTACTTTTATTTTACTTCGGACAAATCTTACAAAATAGATGTTATACCAAGTGAATACGGTTGAATAAAGTAGCGCCACCTATCAGCATTATCGTGAACTATTGAGCAACGTGGAAAACTAGGCACTAACTACAGTTATTTCTGGTTCTAGAGTCGAGATACAAGTTTATGGTCGAAACTTGTTCATAAATAATTCAAAACAATAGCTGTTAGGGATGTTAGACTGGTAGAGATTTTACGTGATTAAATCTAAGTAGATAATTATTTTTATAAATTTTGACATTACTGTTAATTTATTAGAATTTTCTTATCTTTAATTTTATAGAAACTTAATTTTACCATATATTTTATTTTTGACATAAGTCTACTAAATGTAAATTAAAGAAACTATAGACATAGGAGTCTAGCTAAAAAATATTTATTTATTATAAACTTTATTGTAAATACAACACCATACATAGAAAATAAAACTAAAACACAAACAATAGTCGATCATATCGCATTCCGCGATCTCTTTCAGGCAACTTGGATAAATTATGATGAATGAAATGCTCGTGGGGAAATCTACAGAAATATCTTTGGCAAACTCTGTTGCTTAGTGACTCGTTGCATGTTTGAAAACATAGATGTCGTTAGTTTATTCTACCTGGAATCAAACCCAGCAAAAAGAAGTTTGTCTACCAAAGTAGGTATCAAAATGAAACTAGTTTAATACGTAACAGAATAGGTATGCTTTTATTAAAAGAATGTAAGAATTTAAAGTCTTTGAACTTCCCCCTTGCTGCTAAAATGTGCGCGCGCATTTCTAAACATTGATGCGCTGAAGCGCTTTTCTTTCGTCATCGTGAAGCGGAAGATGGATCGACCACATAATTGTACTAAGGATTATACAGTAGAATTAGACAAAGGTGCTGAATTGCCTTATCCTCCTGAAAATTAAAGTCGACCTTAAGGGTGTTTTTAATATCGTGTGGTTTTGATCACGCATGCGGGATTGCCCCGCACGCTTAATCCCCGCAAATGTCCATTTCATACAAGTATTTATTGTAATGCGTGCACGCAGAACGCTTTTTTTTTGTATTTTGAAATTTTCTGCATGCGGGGCAACTCGTGATGAATGCGTGATGAAATCCGCACGATATTACAAAATACCCTTAGGGTTAAGTTTACAAATAGTTTGATATTAATTTGTGTTATACTTATAGCAAACATAGAAACGAAGTGCATTCTTCATAATAGGGACAATAAGAAAAGTGATATTGGACACATTCTTAGTAACAATAATAATTTGTTAGGTTATGTCCATATACTTAATTAATTATTAGTCTATAAACAAGCCCAGATTGCAATAAAATTAGGGTCCATCCTTTGGATATTCTTTAGGTTAATGGAAAAAATACTAATTCAACATCAAATACGCAGGTACCTCCACCGATATAATATTTCAGAAGATAGATACATTATCCGTCACTCAAACAAGACCTTAAAATCAAGCCACAAGTTATAGCAATAATTTAACAAACAACAGACACCTCACTGTACACACAATCCGCGTCACATGACATTATTAATTTTGCACAAACTCTAAACGCTAAAGCGCTAAATGGGCTGGAATCCAACGCGCACTATATCGGATGATTTCAAAACATAACCTTACTCAACCACGACCACCGCTGACAGTTAACTCTACGCGAGCCGAGGAAGTGAACGACTTTATCGCTTATTTATTCACTCATGACCCGGCCGCAACGAATATTCATTTCCTAGGTGTTTCTGACTCAAACGGACGCCACATGAACCGTGACACTTATTTAATTCCATATTTCCATTCATAAATTATCTTTACCGTGAAGTATTATTTAGAATCAAGGTTAAGTGATGTAAAAACTATGTAAGAAGAGTTTACTATACAATTATGTTGCGTTGAAACGTTTTTTGTTGCTGAAAAGACTGAGTGCAAGTTTAGGAAAGATTTAGCTGTCGTTGCCAAAAAAATAGAATGTAAGTAATTTTTTTTTAATTTAAATTTATTTATGATTGACATAGAAAGCGTTGCTAAAGTGCATACACAGTGTATAATTATTTACAACCGAATAAATTTTTATATATCCATGAAATTCTATCATTACAAAGTCCATTTGCCAAGCATTAAACTGGTGTTTACATATTCGCTGGTGCACAGTATTAGCGGGAAAATTTAAATTTACTCTAGTGAAATTTCAGAATTGTACATTTAGATTAAAGTTATCATTGAGTTTTAATTTAATGTTATATATATTTCACGAAGATTGCACGTTATAAAATTTAACGTATAAGCTTGAGGAATATATTATTTAATTACGCCTAGACAAACGCTGTTTATTATCTTACCTTTTGAAAATCCTTTTACGGCAAATGCCGAACCTATATTACTTAATATCCCATTTAAACCACAGTCTAGAAGCCCCAATTATGTATTGTTGTTGATCTTTTTAATATTAAACAAAAGTCCTGGCGCCGCAGGGGAGTAAATTATAAAAAAAAACCTGTCTGGTATAATGCTCTTGCAATTCGTGACAATCGCATCAAAATTTGTTCCGTGATTGAAGAGACGTTAGTAGATAAAAAGACAGACTTTCTTTTATTCTATGTAAAAATGACGATACAGAAGAAAACTGGTAATAGTTTTAGGTATATTTTAATTAATATCAGTGCAACTTTTGAACTAGTTCATTCATCATAAGTGACTATAATTATTTATAGCAACTTAATAAAAGAGGCCTTGTTGAATGGACTGAGATAAGATGAGTTAATTATCTCATTGATTTGATAAAAATCGTCTGCTTAACAGAATCTGCTAACTAGAGATTTCTGTAGGTCAGTATTGAAGCTAGAATAAATAAATTATAAGCTGCCAATCAAAAAGAAGAAGTAAACTAAAGTAAAGAAAGTAATAATAATAAATATCAGAACGAAGACTAGTCACATAATAAATTTATTGTGGAATAAACTATATGAACCCCGATATTTTTACTCACAAACTGTAAATTCGATGGAAGAAGCAAAAAAGGCCTAACTGTTAGTAAAGATTTGGTGTCATTTTTTGTGTGCTAATGTCCTCTATTATTATAAGACACGCTTATCTACAGCAACCATAGGAACGAAGATATCGCTCTATATAAACATGTGAAATTAAATCCTAACAATTTAATGGACAGAAATATAAATGCATTTTTTTTGAGGAAATCATCAAATAATTTCTCCTGCTCTTGGTGGAGTGAGAGGTATCAGAATTTTAATGATAAAAATTCACTCGTGTTCTTTCAGTAGCCTTTAGCGTTACAGGCCCACGGGCCACGGTAACTATTTCGAACAATCGCCTAGCCAAGATAACACTCGGCTAGGCGATTGTTGGAAATAGTTACCATAGCTTACCATAGAATGCTGTCGTGCTGAAAACGTTTTTTTGTGCTAAAACTGTATAAACCTCATCTTATAACAATAACGGACTAGCTCATTTTCGTCATTTCGTACGTTTAAACGCGTGCGATCGACTACATTAAAAAACTCGCAGTAAGCTTTCTGGGCACAAATTTTGGATGTCAAAGCCACCAGACTATCGGACAGACCCTCACATATAAAACTAGTTTGTATGGAAAGTATTTACATTACAGTCTCTAACAGTGGGTTAAAAGACAACTCCTTGCTGTGTTTTTTATTGGATGAGAAGTCATCAAATAACTGCTCAGAAGCAGCCCGTTCATAGCAGGCTATGAGTGGAGCGAGATGCAGTGTCAGACTTACTGACTAAATATCATTCGTATTCCTTTAGTTTCTCTTAGCGTTCCAGAGCCACAGTAACTCTTTGAAATACTTTCACCCTAGCAGTGCTTCCAAAGTCGACTATAGCAATATTTTGTAAAATATGCATGCCAAAGTCAAACTGTGATCTTATATTCATAGGAAGCTAGCTGTGTTTACTTATTCAAGTTTGGTTACACTGATCAAGGTCCTTTTTTATTTTTAGTTTATATTAATGATTTACCCTATTTGTTGCAAAACAAACCTAATATGGTGTTGTTTGCCGACGACACTTCTTTGGTTTTCAAATTAAATAGAAGAACTAATAATCTTGACGACGAAAATAACGCCCTACTGCAGGTCCAAAACTGGTTCACTGCTAATAATCTAGTTTTAAATGGGTAAAAAACGAAATGCATAAGATTTTCCTTACTGAATGTCAAAAGTAGTGATTGTGACATAGTATTGAACAATGAGAAACTAGAATTGGTCGATAAAACGGTTTTCCTAGGAATTACGCTTGACTCAAGGCTACAATGGGTCCTCATTTAATATGTCGTACCGGACGGCTTAGCTTAGCTGCATATGCTGTTAGAAAAATCCGGCAATTTACGGATGTTGATACCGCTAGACTAATCTATTTTAGTTATTTTCATAGTATCATGTCATACAGTATCTTACTATGAAGACGGGCTGCAGACATCGACTTAATTTTTACACTACAGAAAAGAGCCATCAGAGCTATTTACAATCTTCGTCGGTGCGATTCTCTAAGGGAACTCTTTAAGGATATTAACATCATGACGGTGCCTTGTCTTCAAATAAAAAACTTCATCTTTTTAGCAAAAAAGGCGATAGACATAATTATGTTACAAGAAATAGAGATCCATTAGTTCAACTAGGTTTCAGACTGGCTAATGTGGCCTCTTCTTTCATGGGGTACTGTTTGACATGTTATAATAAAATAGCTCCCCAAATATTAGAACTCGAACGAAAATTTAAATATTGTATTAAACGCACTATGCAGGAAAGCATATTATAAGTTGGAGGATTATATTCAAGATAAAAATGCTTGGCTCAATGCTGTTTTTTTTTCAGTTTGTAAATGTGAGTACCATGTAGCTATTTATGGTTTTTAGGTTACTATTGGACTTGTTTGACATAAATGAGCATGGCAGTTGAGAGTTTGTCATACTCACTCAAATGTCTCACTAATGGTGACGCGTGTGTTGGGTCATTCGGTTCCCTTAAAAAGGGTTGAGCTGAGTGGTGCTAATATTCACGTCATATCCGTGAACGGGTGCTGTCAGTTGAGACTGGTCACCTCTTAGCTGCCAGTTGCCATTTTAATATCTATATTTAGTTTTTATTTTTACTTTATTTACATTGTTCTCACATGATAGTAGTGACAAGAAACATGTAACCGAGATATTTGTAATAAATAACATGATTCAAAAGAGTGTCCATGGAGTTTCTTGTACGTTCTTCTCCAGAGATATCTACAATTTGGAATGTGCAATTAGCATCATCTTTTTTCTGACTGACTGCCTTCTTGACATTTTAAAAATGCTTGCAAATGGTTAATTTGAAATATAATGCTTTGAATCCAGTAGTTTTTTAGTTTGATAGATCATTGTGTGTTTTAGGATTATTGTAGTCTTGGTAATACAAAAATAATTACTTTACAGTCTTTATGGTTCACTTGCAAAACACGTGACGAACTGACGAAATAAACGAAATTATGCCAACAGATAATGTAGTAGGCCTACCTTCTTTAAAGTAGTTAATTACGTAGGCTACCTATCTTAATCTCCGACAAACACGGAATTGAACAATATAACGGAGACCTTGGCTACTCCTGTGGGTCTTCGGGCCACCACACATATTAATAAATAGATCAAAGTCACTACTATTAACCTATCTTCATGGACCTTGACAGTTATTAACTTAATTTTGAAAATATTAGGTGGTCTTTAATTTTCTGTCCCTGTTCTTAATCCATTTTCTTTTTTTTTTAATCTTTATTAAGGAATTTTGTTGCAATATTGACTATGTGGCTCCATCATATATTTATTTAAATAAATAAAATCGTAAGCTCCTAAGCGCCACAAGAAGATGTCATCAGACCGTAGGGGCCCAGCAACCCTGCTGGGCCCCGAAGCCTACTGGGGCCAAGGGTATGCTTAAGGGAAGACTCGGCCCTGGTATGAAAGGCAACGAAGGAACAGGTGGGGGTTTTTAGTCAGTAAAAGTCTGACGCACCCTCCTGCTCCACCCAAGAGCGAGGGATGTCATTATCCAACCGAAAAAAATCATATGCTTAAATTATTTCGATTTCTGAAACCGTAAGTGTCATCGTCTCAATGCGTTTTTGGATCGAAGTGTAATTGTCGTACAATGCTGTTTTTCTAGACGTTAAATTAAAAAAAGAGCACATTTTTATGTCCTGAATATTACTTTCTTTCCGAAGTTATACAGAAAAACAATAGAAATAGCAAGTTCTCTGTAAGTAACAACGATTGACAAGATGTAGCTATAAATCAAAATGAACTGCTTGTAGGTGTGCGTAAAACTGCAGTAGTAATAAAAAAAACGTATCACGAGCAAGTCGCGTGGACAACTGTTGGTACTGACATGAAGACTCAATCAATTTTAATTGATTACTTCAGCAATAGTCTTGTTTCAATTACTGGGTGTAGGTATTGCTGACCGCTTCAAACAGCGCTTTCATTTATTTGTGTCATCGTTTGTTTTTGTTTTATTGATTTGCTTGCATCGTTACGGAGCCTGAGGTTGGCGTGGCTTACGTAATTTTTTTCAGAATGATTTCTTTATTTCATTAGTATCTATTACTTAAGTGAGATGAATTTCACTTGAAAGGGTTGTAAAAACAGTTTCTTGAAAAGTTTTAATAAACTGTTTCTGCCTGTCTGTTTTAGATTTTGAAATCATTCAGCTGATGTGTCCCAAACCGAAACTTGAGGAGAACTTTACCGATTCAATTATTTTTTAAAATTTCAAACACATTTTAGACGGTTATTATGAAAAGAAAAATTAAGAAAATGCCGCAGAAAATTGGAACATTAAAAAAATCCATGACTAATTAATCTGCGCGTGTTTGATAGCTAAGACAGGACAACATCTGTTGTGTCAGATATTTATTAAATATATAACAAAATTGCTAATAACAATTTTTGTTATGTCGATCTCAGAATGTTACCGTCGTATTTAAGAGTTTAAACATTACTTCATGACCTCTGAAAAAGTCATGAAGTAATGAACTACTCAACGGGTTCATTAAGTTTTCCATAACATAAATTATTATGCATTGATCTAGCTAGAGTTACTGTAGACTCTAGCTGTCACATCTGCCACATCTCTAGCTGTTACTTCAGTGTGTTCTCATTATTATCTCACTGATTGACGTAACGTTTTCATTATCACTCAAGATTTATCTTTGACCTTACTTCCATTGTCTGTTACGTTATGATTGTATATGAATCAGCTATTACTTATTTACATTTATATTTGTAAAATTTCCTGTTAGTCGCTACGGCAATAGGTCAATAGGTGGTATCGTCATGTTTTTAAAGATTCAGTCTTGTGTTCAATCAATACATCAATCAGTGTCACGCAAAACATATTTGTATGCTTACAGATATAGTTGTTCGGGTCTGGGTGTTCATTTAGGAGAGTTTACATATTTGTAAACGCACCCATGATATAGGAGACATTGCTAGTGTGTGGCATTTTAAATTAGGTTCTTTATTTTCTTCGATTGTGTTTGAATTTCTTTGGCCTGGTTATGTTTTCTTGGCTTATCTATAAGTGCGTGCGTTACCACTTGCCTATTAATTGCTTTAATACAAGTAGGTACCCACCTATACTTGTGACCTATCACAACATTTATTATGTAGAAATCATTCTGGTTAATTTATTGCAGAATTATTCTTTAACATCTGATGCTGATGCTGAATGACTCGATAAATTTTGTCATAGCAACTCATAAATTTTCGCCGTAATTTTCCGAACTCTTCAACAACTTGATCCTTTTTAAATGTTATAACTATTGCTCTTGTCAGTATAAACTCCAATTGAGATAAAGGTCTTATTATACGATAACGGTAATCTTGTGCTATCAGTAAGAATTGCATTTAATATGCATACAATTTTGTTTGAGCAAATATTATCAAAGCAGCGTTTGTGTTAAGAAGCCTAAAGAAAAGTCAATAGATAATTATGGCTTCGCGAATATTTTTAACATTACGTTTCTAGTTTTTTTTTTATTGTTGTTTTTTGTTCTGTTTTCTATTGTTAACACTGGTATATCAAACTGAGAAAAGTTTTATAAAATTTTAAAACAAAGGCATCATTATTCTTCTTACGTCTTCAAATCGCTATCAAAATTACTTAGAACAACTAAACATTTTTGATTGTTTAACAAATTTATTTCATTGTTTCAGACAAAAATGGTGGCCTCAGTCTTTGGGGTATGGGACTGGGCCATAATGGCGGCCACAATGGTTGCTTCTATTGCTATTGGTCTATATTTCCGCTTCAGCGGCGGAAAACAGGCAACAAATGAGGTAACTGAATATTTTTTTATTTTAGAATAATCTAATCCCACTATTTTTTTAACCGTTGTCCCACACTAGCAATAACTCCTGTAACGTGGGTGCAGTCAGACACTTAGACCCGGAACAGCTATCTGTAGGCCATACTAATATTCTGTTTCGTGCGGGAGTCGAGGCATAGCGACGCCTATTGCTAGCAAATTGTACTTACCAGTCTTTTTTGGACTGCAGAAAACGAGTACTTATGAGTACTTAGAGAGTCGAACTTTTAATCGCTCAACCCCTGCGGCAACCGCGACGTTAACTGAGAAACAAAGCCAAATTTGCAAAATAATCTTCGCGTATAAAAGAATAGAGATCTATCAGTTTTCTCGAACTTCTTTAAAACATAGCTCCTATTAGCTTTAAAATTATAATGTTAGTTCTCAAACAGTTCAATAGTGCGACTTGGTAAATTTTTACCCAGCTCAGCAGCAGCAGTGCACAGTTAAGTGTGTTTAAATTTCTGCTTGGCCGACTTAACTGACACACCCCTTCGATCCTTACTTCTTTCCGTACGTAACCCTCGCTATTACAGTCCAATGTGGGGCAAGGTATACCTCATTTGCCCCTTGCAAATTAACATTAAAGATAGTAAAATGTTTCTTTCAAAGGTGTTCGTTCATGATGTGCGTTTGTTTTCATTTACTTACTTCCTAAACGATTCTTGAGATCTATTGTTGCACAACATACTAACAGACTAAATTTTTTCCAGGAATACCTGTTAGCCGACCGCAACATGTCAATCTTTCCCGTAGCAGTATCACTAATGGCATCCTTCATGTCAGCCATCACGCTCCTCGGGGTATCGGCAGAGAATTACTATTACGGCTTGCAGTTCGTCGTGATCAACATATCATATGGCATAGCGACGCCTATTGCTAGCAAATTGTACTTACCAGTCTTTTTTGGACTGCAGAAAACGAGTACTTATGAGTACTTAGAGATGCGGTTCGGGCCGCAGATCAGAATGTTGGCGTCTTTGACCTACACTTTACAAATGGTGCTATACAACGGTATAGTTTTATATGCTCCAGCAATAGTATTGGAGGCTGTGACAGGGTTAGATAGACTGATCTCTATATTAGTAGTAGGATTAGTTTGTACGTTTTATTCTACGTTGGGAGGGATGAAGGCGGTGCTGTTCACTGATCTCCTGCAGTCGGCTCTGATGTTCGGAGCCGTATTCAGCGTTGTAGTATTTGCTTCTGTACAAGTTGGAAGCTTTACCGAAATATTTGTGATTGCTAAAGAAGGTGGACGTCTTGATTTTTCGAAGTAAGTAAAGATAAATATCAAGTTTATTACTTATTTGGTAAGGTCGTATTTTGATTGTGTTTTTTCTTAGTTTCAGTTTGGATCCTACGGAGAGGCACACGTGGTTTTCGCTGATCATCGGAGGATTGGTTACCTACCTATCCTTATATGCAGTAAATCATACACAGGTAACCATATATAAAATATTTTAAGCATATTCAAACCATCCAAATTTTGCGTGTCATTTCAAATTGTTGAGACGTTTCTCAGATGAATATTTAAAAATCAAAAAAGGATTTTTTTACTGTTTACAAATTCTTTCAACAAATTAACAAATACAGGAAATCGAATAATGTTCACACGAACTTACCTTGTTTAAGTAGATACACAGTGTAGTTTCGTGTGAAAAGTACAAATGAAGTGTAGTGTTATTTGACGATAGATAACAAGTAGCTATAAATATTGCAGTTGCTAATAGATACAAATGGGTTTTTCATTGCAAAGGGAAAACAACAATTAACACACTACGATTCCAAACTTTAAGGAAATGTTTTACAAATATTAACTAGATAAAGAAGGATAGTGTAACTGTGCAGTTTTATCAAATAGTGTAATCTGCACTCTTGTCGTTGCGTTTTGTTATCAGTATTTACATTAAAGATGTTCACGTGAAATAATGGTATTAGTTATCTTAGTTAGAAGGTCGTCTATTTATGTAAATATTTTAGACCAGAATTAAGTGAAGAATGATTTCTGTAGGTATAATAAAAAGTTATTTGTATTAGAAAATGAAATAGGGTTCAGCGCAAAAAAAAATCTGCTTTGGATTGTAACCAAACGACATTGTCCTGTCTAGTCCTGTTTTACGTTTCAAAAGCGGACAAAGTTTATAGGTAACGCTTAGGGTATACTGAAAGTTTCTGGATTCTTATAAATAAGACTAGATTAAGACTTACGATAAATACATACATTTTCGCACACCTTTCGGCTGTTGCTAAGTTACAAACAATATTTTTAAACACACACACAAAGTCCTTCACCGTTTTGAGAGCAGTGGTGATGAAATAAATTACACAAAGTAATACGCCTGGATGGGTTTGAACCCGCGACCTACAATTCGTAGTCGGGGCCATTACCACTCGGCCACCACTGCTCCTCAAAACAGTGAAGGAAAATATCGTGAGGAAACCGGCATGTGCATGGCCTAAAACCAAAAATTCGAAGGCATGTGACATTCGCCAACCTGCACTGGGCCCGCGTGGTGGATTACGCCCCATTCCCTCTCCTAGAGAGGAGGCCTGGACTGCTGCTACGGCGTGGCGGGCTAAGTCCCAGCAGTGGGAACATTAAAAAGGCTGATTATGCTTATGCTACACAAAGTATCCATTGTAATAGTATGGGGCTCCTGTTACGTACTCGTATTATAAACGCTTGAGCCGGATCACTTGGTACCACACAGTTAATTGATAGATTAATCAATTCGATTGTATCAATGAAGCTGTCAACTTTGCCTGTTACGATAAATTGTAGTTGTAACTGTAGTAGGTATTCTGAGCGTATTTCCGAGTGACTATAAGAAAGACGGTGGCACAGTGATCACGTGCTGCCCAGCGCAGTGATCACGTGCTACCCAGCGCAGTGAGGCTCAAGGAAGACTCTTTTACAGTCTCCCCAGAGATGAGTTCTAACAGGCGTTGTACATAAGGGATTCCAGGGTAGTATTTTAATAGGTCACAAGACCCCTTCCATTATCACTGGTTTTACTGAGTTGAAAGCCCCACATTCCCTGGTCTTTAAGTCAAGGCTCATTTTGAAGTTTGCCTTCCAATAGCAAAAATATACACTGGGGTTAAGTTGTTTTTTCCGAAATTATTCGGATCGCCTCTATTAAGATTGAGATTCAAACCAGTACCAACCAACCAACAAAGAACCATGAATGCCTAACTAAGATCGATCCTATAACAATGACGAAATAGGACGAATGGAATTACGGTATTCCGTATATTTCTTGATTGCTTTGTGTAGGTATCTGCCGTCCTTTCGACCTTTCTCTAAGTGTTAATAATGATTTTATTTTATTAAACAGGTTGCTTTCACTTTGAAATGACCTGGCGAACAAGGTTTTTTGTCTTTTCAATTTTTGTGAGACAAATCATTATCCAGACTTTTAGACAGAGAAGTTTCGTTACAGTTATCATGAGTTGAAGTCGGACAAAAATCGCACACAGTAAACAACTGTTATAGAGTCAGTGTAAAGAATACAAATTGTTTGGGTTTCTTAGGTATCAATGTCTAAATATGATACCTAAGAAAAATAGTATCTGCAATTTTTCGATTTCCAGCTATCTGCAGTAACTTACAAAAAGCATAAGCGATAATTGTAAAATAAAAAATTGCAGACAACTTTTTTCATCAATAATCATCATAAGAAAACGATGATCGAGTTTTTATACGATACTATGTACTCAAATTGTGACGTGCCACAGATATTTTGATTGAAAAAGGAGGTCGGAGTAAACTCCAGATTCATTCTCATAAAATGAGGCATCAACTATCAGCAAACCCTTTGCATCAATCCGAAATTTCATATCCGTAAAATCATCAGGGATTTTATGGATATGAAATTTCGGATAATAATATTATACCGGTTTCGGATACGGAAATTGGCAGATAATCCCAAATAATTTCATATTTACGGATAATTTCGGTTACAGACATTAAAGTTGTAAAAGTAAAATAATAATAGCAAGTTTTGATTTCTATTTCTAGTCAAACCACACAAACAAAAACCTGTCGTGACCCGTCATTTAGAATCTGCTTTTATCCGAAACTACCGGTAACTTTTACATTGGTTTCGGATATGGTTACGGATATTTTTTTATTTCGGATATTCGCTAGTTTTGGTTATGGTTACGGAGCTCTATAACATCCATAGTCTGAATATGTTGTGAAAAATTTGGTTTTTAAATTTTTTCTAAAAAGTTCATCATCATTTCAGCCGAAAGACGTCCACTGTTGCCTCCCCCAAGCGTCGCCACAACGACCGATCATGTGGGTCCTGTGCGTGCGCTCGCGACTCTCACCCAGGTCGTCGGTCCACCTTGTGGGTGGACTTCCAACAATGCTTTTTCCAGTGCGCGGTCACCACTTTAGAACTTTTCGGCCCCATCGACCATCCGTTCTACGAGCAATGTGCCCTGCCTACTGCCACTTTAGTTTGGCGATTCTTCAGACTATGTCGGCGACTTTCAAAAATTAAATCATTTAATTTCATCTACAGGTGCAACGACTGCAAACAGTGAACACACTGGATCGTTCTCAGTTGTGCTTATGGTGGAGTTGGCCGGTCCTCTCCGTGCTGAGCGTGGTCACCTGCATCAGTGGGCTCAGCATCTACGCTGTTTATAAGGATTGTGATCCGTTCGTTAGCAAAAGTATTTCAGCGGTAAGTTCGGTTTGTTTTTCTGAATTTATAAATGAGAGTTGCAAGTTAACATAATGCAATTAACGTGAATTCTAAGTAAAAGTGTGTACCGTGTCTTTCGTTAAACGTGATAAAGGAACTGTTTTACAACTGCTACTATATAAAGGACATCACCCATGGTTCATAAATTTTTGGTCGAAATTTGAAAGTCAAAGAAAAAAAAAATACAATATTCTGTTATAACTTGTTTTTACTAACATTTTTTATTATGGTAACAACGCTGTTGTTTTGTAAATATTTTCTTTGAAAACCAATCATTTTTGAACTCAATAAAACCGAGGCTAATGGTAGGACCATTTGCCTCGGTTGGCATGGGACCATAATTACAAAAACATTAACTGTAGCTGAGGATCGAACAAGCGGCAAATATCATGATATTCATTTATATCATTTAGCCATAAGCCGCTGTATTGATCAGTCTCTGTGTCTCCTGCATCCAGACGATACGTCATTTGGGTAGATTTAACAATTCTTTCATGCTAACGGTTCCTGTAGTTCATATTGTTACAGAATGCTGCTAGGCTTCTGGATTACGAAATTTTTATTTGCGTGTTTTGTCTTTAACAGATAGACCAGTTGATGCCGTACTATGTGGTGCAGGCTATGAGGGATGTGCCCGGCTTGTCGGGTCTCTTCGTCGCAGGCATCTTCAGTGCTTCACTGTCCACCATATCAGCCTCATGCAACGCCTTAGCGGCTGTTACTTTACATGACTATATTGGCAGGTAAGTCTCCTTATCTTCTGAAACGTTTCATTGTATCTTCATTTCTTTATTCAAATGTTTTTTCTTGTTTCACAAACCCGACGCAGAAGTGGAATTTTCAATAAGAGGTATGAGGAAAACTTTGACAAATTCTTAAAAGTTTTAGAATCTCACAGAGGTAGAAAGAATAGCAATATGATAAGAGTTGTGTGCCTTTACAAAACATTTTGATTAAAAAGAGTTTAAACGCATAAGGATGTATGGCAGTGTTATTTTTTCGTTGAGTAGTATTCGTTTTCTATATAGCATGTCGCACGCTTAGACTACCTTCCCTAGTAACTTCCTAACTTTGTAATATAGTCCAACATATTTTGACTTTTTTTATTATCATAATGTTCTGCAATTTTTCTAATTCTGTTAATTTCTCCAAAAGATGGTGCAAAGTTCCTCCGTCCTACGTGCCCTGGCTGACGAAACTGGCCGCTTGCGCATACGGTCTGGTTTTTTTAGCGCTGGCCTTCATAGCTGAACATCTTGGAGGAATTCTCCAAGCTGCCTTGACGATATTCGGAGCTGTCGGCGGCCCATTGCTGGGAGTATTCACTCTCGGAATGTTCACGACCTATGCAAATGAGAGGGTCAGTACAAACACTATTGTCTTCAATCGTGGGATTAATAACATCTTCTTTGTAATTGAACATGAGAGCTCTTTTGTTCGATATTGCTGAAAATGTTTGATCATTAGTTGTACGCGTAAAGAATGCAATTGTAACATTTCACAATATGAAATTTCGAGATTTTTCTTGCTTTTCCGGTTGGTTCTATGAATGTTCGGTTGATTGTGTGTATGCAGGTAAAGTTGTTGGCTAGTAGAATTCTAAACCCGAATGGTAATTTTCAAAGAGTATTTATAATACTGACTTCATCAACATTCTCTAAGATGTATTTATTCATCTTCTTCATCACCAATGTAACGTAAAGGTAAAGGTGAAAGTTTGTGCATATGTAAATGTCTGTGTGTAACATACACACAGATATTTACATAATACACAATCTGTTTTTCCATCACGCTCAAACGGCTAAACGGATTTCGATGAAAGTTTACTCAAGTATATCACGTCTTGAAACAGGACTCTTTGTATCGGAAATATATCCCCTTGGGATAAATTTATACCTTCACTCGGGTGAAGATGGTGGTAGAAGGAAGTTGTCTATATTTTGTTTGCTTAATTTTTTTTTATACTGGATAGAACTGTTACTTATACAGTTTTTATTGTCTCCTTTTCCAGGCAGTTTCCTTGTCCCTCCTAACTGGAATGGCCGCGACGCTATGGATAAGTTTTGGAGGCCCTCGTCCTCCAGTTACCAAGCTACCTCTTAGTGTAGAAGGCTGTGGCTTCAACGTGACGCAAGATGCTGCCTCTACCACCAACCCCAGTGATTTCTTCTACCTCTACAGAATTTCTTATATGTGGACTAGTCCGGTAAGTTGGCTTTTTTCTTCGTGCTGTTATTTGTTCGCACGTTTTCTTCTTTCATTGTTTTATTATAGCTGATGATCAATCGATCGATGATTTTTATAGCTTCATGATATCTTAACTTTGGAACAAAGTAAATAAAAATAGGGCAGTTTGGTTACAATTTGTAATTTTTTCCAAAACAATCTCATTCAATCACCAAACACGGCTCATTGAGATTTATATCAATACTTTTTCCGCTCTTTTTGGCTGATCTCTTGGCATGGATGTAAGAAGTGTCATATGGGTGGACATGAGTGCAGGAAAGTGTCATAGGCGAGCACTGTGTTTGCGGTTAGATGTTAGCTGACGTGACTTCTCTACTGCACCCTTACAACATATTGGTTTTCTTAGGGAAAATAAACAATGTATGCTCCTTGCATTATTGGGCTAACTCAAGCAGTCCATACTAATACAATGTAGACATGGTAACCCTTTCGGTACAAGTACAGTCACCGCAATCCTATTGTGTCATTCTGTAATTTTTTTTCTCTTGTATTTGTTAGTTTTGTTGTCTTGTTTGTTTCTCTAATTCTTAGACCCTTAGTTCTATTGTAATTAGGCTAATCACAAATTCTCTTAGTTACCTACTTAATGATTTTATTTGTTTGCTAGGAAATCATTAGATAACTCCTCCCGCCAATCTACTTACTGATTAAAACCCAGTTGTATTCCTTCACCTACCCTTTGAGTTTCAGCACCGTGGTAATGGTGTTTTTAATGTCGTGCGGTTTTGTTCACGCATACGGGATTGCTCCGCACGCATAACCCCCACAAAGTCCATTTCATACAAGTATTTATTGTAATGTGTGGAATAAGCACGCTGGATACGATTTTTTGCATTTTGTAATTTTCTGCATGCGAGACAAACCTTGCGTGATGAAATCCGCACGATATTAAAAAACACCCTAACTCTTTCGAACAATCCCGCACCTATGTAATTCTCCTCGGGTAGTGTGAAAGCGAAGCCCGGGGTCCAGGGATGAAGGCAAAGAAGGAACGGGAGTGGGTTTTTAGTCTGTAAAAGTCTGACACTATCTCCTGCTCCCCCAGAGAGCGAAATTAGTCATTAGATGATTTTCCCACCTAAAAAAAACCTACGTAATTCTGGAAGTAATGTTATGTTGGGGAACATAAATAATCTTATCATTTCATTTCACTATAAATTTGCAGTCTTATTATTTCCTAATAATTAAACCTCTTGAACAATAGATTCTAAGTAACATAATCTGGTATCGAGTAATAAAAAGAGAGATATATTTCTTTGGCCGACTTAAGGGAATTATTACATCACACAGAAAGATTATTCAATTTCGCTGCTCAGTATTACTTGAACTTATATTATCAGCGACTTGCGTATGAATGAGCTCACGGTCGTACGGTCAAAAGGTGGCTAGAGTAGAGCATGTGTAGATGTGTGATTATTGTGTCATTGATAAAAATCTGACGTTATCATTGTGTTTATGTAACTAATAGGAGTGTTAAATTATTTCCGTAGTGGACATCTAGTTATCGATGACATTATATAGGATATCTTAGTTATCGTTGTGGGTTTCGTAAAAGTTGCCTATGAAATGACGTCATAGGATTTAAAGGTTACTCATAAAAACGGGTTTAAGAAAGCTAGTTACCTAGATAGTTTTATGGAAATTCTAGCTTTTGTAAGAGATAGAAATAAGCGCGAGAAAACTCGCGGCGGAATAATACTGTTTTTCTGAACTTCTGTACTCCTGAAAAAGCGTTTGCGAAAATGCACGCTGGTGGGTGACATGCCAAACAAACAAAGAAATCACATTTACATTATTATATATATATAAAAAAAAAAACTATATAACATATTACTTTTTCATATGTATTTATTTATATTTGGGTGGGTGCTAGACCTTTGGAAGGTGAATGAGAGGGCAAAGCCAACTAACAGAGGCCTCTTAGACACTTTTCATAGAACGTGGTACCTACCAATGATTATCTCTGTACGCGCTATGCTAGTGGACCTAAGGATATTCGCCGGTTGGTGGGAAACTATTGTGATATATCGCACCCTTAAAACAAAAGTGGCACTATACCAAAAAGGTAATTTTTCAGCAGTCCTATAGTTTTCAATGTACTTATTTAGGTACTCGATAAGAAGTTGCGAATCAATTACTGAGACAACATCAACTATTCGAACAAAGACTTTGACAATCAGATTACAAATGGGTTGTGTTAGTTAGATTGAAAAGTTAAGTTTTACCTATAAATGGCAATTATGACCGTATTTCCGGGACAATCCCGGAAATACGGTAAAAATCCCTACCAACATCTAATTCTGTTATACAAATCTCTGCTCAAGCCAATTAATAAAGGCACGAGAGAAGTTGAAGCTCTGTTCCCCGTCAGAATAAAGGCAAGCCGGAGATGAGTAACAAGACTTTTTCCAGGAGATCAGGTCGGTAGGGTCGTCACTACCGAACAGTTTACCACAGAAGTGCCCTGTGGATTGTTTCTCTCTTCTCTTCTTCTTCTTCTTCCTTGTCGATATCACTCTTGACAGAGTTGTCGTGGTCATCACTTCAGGTGTCGGTGGCAAGCTTCACAACAAGTTTCTCTCTTATATAATTAGTATTAAAAATAATGAGAAGAGTTTTGAGACTTTATTGATTGGACCTAGTCGAGAATTGGTTAAATGATATGCGTGTGTGTCAAATCACGTGCAGTTTTACGTAGTGCTGTAAAAATGCACGTGCAGTTGCACAATCTTAATCAATTCGCTTTATTTGTATTTTAAGTTGCAATAATATTATTATCTAATTAGATTTGTTTATTAATTATTAAATTGTGTCTCATAAATTTGTAGGTGATGATTATGCAAGGTAGAACAATGTAATCAGTATTATTGCATTATAAAGTTTTTATTGTGTACTTATAATTGATTTCGTCTGGTTTCTAGTTTTATCAGCACTTATCGTAACTTATTTGAGGTCGGCATATGACTCTTTCATAAATGCTACTGTGGGATCCTAATCCCGATTTCCAGTCACCGTAGGCGTGAGCTTGCGGATGGCGACCAAAGGATAGCTCGCTGTCCGGCTGTCACGAGCCACGCGCGCTGCAAGGAAATGTCAACAAATCCGTAAGGGCCTAGTAGAGCTGAAGCCTACTGAGGCCATGGGTTCGCTTGTTTAAGGAAAACCCGGGGTCTTGGAACGCAAGGAAAAGAAGGAACATAGGAGTAGATTTTAGTCAGTAAAAGTCTGACACGCCTTTCCGATCCGCCCTAGAGTTGGAAAAGTCATTGGATGTATTCCCAACTTAAAAAAAATAAGCAATTATCCCAGTACTTTTATTCAAGACGTTTTCTAGCCATTTGACAATTAGTCCAATTTCTTTTGGGAAAAATTCTAAATACTGAACTCCTTCATTTTACAGATCGGTTTCATCTGGGTGATGTTCTGGGGCACAGTGATATCTCTCCTATGGCGGCAGCAGCAGCCTTGGGAACGAGCAGGACAAGCCCATCCGGACCCTGAACTCTTCACCCCCCCTTTAGCTAAGAGGCTAAGGGCCAGGCAAGGGGATAAACCTGCTGTGCAGGTAACCAAAAAGTAGAATAAATAGTGCATGATGCCTGGTGGTAATACTAGCTTGACAGTAAATGCATGACTGCTTGTAGTGGTCGTAGATCTTAACTTCATTAATAAGGCAGTTTGGGGTAATTTTTGCGCTTTGTTATAATCGGGATGTTTCTTTCTGGGTTAGCACAAAAACGATTTTGTAGATTGTATTATATTTCTATTTATTTATGTATCTACCCATAAACACTAAGGGCCTGTGCCCAAGGCTAAGGATGTGTGTGTGGGCGATGACGCGCGTTTTAGAAACGTGCGTCGACGGCGCGCTTTTATAGGCTATTAAAGGTCTACAGGCTGCTGACTCGCGTGCATATCGCGTCTGTATCGCTACAAACACTATACATAAAAAGGTACTCTGTGCTACAAACGCGCATCAATGGCGCGCTTAAAAAACGTGGTGTGCACAGGCCCTTAGCCTTTCGATCGCCTAGCATTTACGCAGCGTGACTGCTTTCTCGCGCTTCATTAGAGACTTTATTTTCGATATTTACAGACTACTTTATGAGGAACTTCTTACTTACGTTCTTGGATAAAAACCTTAATGGAACACTCTATATTTTAAAATCTATGCGGACGCTGGCGTTCGCTTGGTGTTTGAGAGAATTGTGCAAATTGTGCAAACTCGCGCGAACCGCGGCGTTCAGATACAGAAAGAACATAAAAGTGCTACTAATTTCATAAGAAATTTAAAAATATATATATATCGTGTTTTATTACACTGTTTTACTAATAATTTTATCCAAATGATGAAATTTATGTAAATAATTTATCATTTCAAACTTAACTTTGTAAATGTACTTACTTACTAAATATTTATAGGCGCTTCATATTATTCTTATTTCTTAATTATGCTAATTTTATAACTAACGGCAAATATAACGGAGTGATACTCAACTAATGAATAGTAATTTTGGTATAAAATGTGTTCATTTATTTTAAAATAAAGTTATGTAAACGGTTTTTTTTTTGCCTAAATACGTATTGAATGTTGTATTTCGTATTTTATAGTGTACACTTTCTCTCCTACATTAACCATGTTCATTTATGTGTTTAATTTTTCGTAATCTTTAATTAATGAGAACAATTAAATAATAAACATACAAAAAATGTAAATTAACATTCGACCTTACCCGAACGATTACGATTTAGTATTATTAATCTAGTCTGGATGAAGTTTGGATTGTTTGAAATTTCTTTGTTTATTATTTGAGTCAGGCACTTTCGAGAACTACAGTACCTACCTAAAGTGCCGTAAATCTCAGACTGCATATAAAAGAAAGAGATGCACAAAACATAATGCTTGCATGTATATTAGTCCGTTTTTTAATCGATATAAGTAATTTTTAGAGGCGTCTTCTATTTTTTATCTGTCAAACTAAATTAGCTCTATTATGTTTTGAAAATACTATCTATCTAGCAATTATCGTGCCATCAGTTGAGATTGGTCATCTCTTAGCTGCCGTTGGCTTAATTCAATTTCTATTTTTTTAATTCGCATTTTTTTAAATTATTATTACTTATCTACATTCTGCTCACATATTAGAAGCGACAAGAAATATGTAACCAAGATTTATGTTCATAATATGATTTAAAAGAGTATGAATTTAGCATCACTTTTTTTTTTGACTGACTAACATTTTGTAATTTAAAAGTGCCTGTAATTGGTCTATTTGAAATAAACGTTTCTGATTCCGATTTTTGATATCTTGAAGAATAACGTATATTTTTCTGGTTCTATTTACTGCAGTGGATCATATAATTTTGCACAGTAAAAAACTCGTGATTAGCTCCTTTAGTCCTCTTAAGTAAGATATTTTTTGGGAATCTAGATAGTAATAACATATTACACTAATATAAAGGCGAATGTTTGTATGTATGTGTGTATGTTTGTTACTCATTCACGCTCAAACATCTGAACGGATTTTGATAATACTTTTAATTCTAGGACTATTATATATTTACCCTTGGAATAATTTAGGGCTAAGCTAGTTGGATAATATGAAACATCGAATATCATACACCAATACAAACACAAACATAGATAAACATTAACAATGATGTAGTTTCATGTGATCATTTTGAGTGGTAGTTTGTTTTCTAGATGACACCGTGTGTGCTTTGAACACCTCTTAGCGCATCTCTTGTGTGAAAACTATTCAAGGTTTGTACATTTTCACTATTACCCCCCTAGTAAAAAAAAAAACACGTTGGTGGATGGCGCGTCACGTCTCCACTCGACAACAATTGATGCTCAACTAACGATGCTCTTTAAATAAACAAATAGCCGCGCGTCATGTTGCGCGCCAGCTAGCAATGTCACGCGCTGTTGTGCAGCGTTGCCATACATGTTGAGCGTCACGTGTCGCGCTCCAAATGTTGCCTAGTGGAAACGCGGCTTCATGTTGGGGGACATTTTGTCCCCTAATGTATCTGAGGTTTTATTTAAACCTCATTCTGTCTCTGTTTTACATTTGAAGACGAGACAGTGTTTTAAGTGCGTTTAGTGTGGTTTACTGTTTAATATATTTAGTTGTTTGTGGTGCAATTGGGCTGTAGAATAGTTAATATATATCTTATTTAATGCATGATGCATGATTTAAACCTAGTGAGGTTTTGCACGAGCATTGATTTTTGTCATCCTTACTGCATGAATAAAGAATTCGGTCGACTGCCACCGTTTTATACTATGCCCGTGTTAGGATTATACGTTCCTACACAGTACATACATACAGTACAGAAAAAAAAAACACGAAACGGACTACTATGCATAATAAAACATATCAATAGCGTATCATAACGGGTTAAGTGACCGTAGCATGTATCATCTATAATATAAAAGGAGAAACTGACTGACTGACATATCAACGTACAGCCGAAACTACTACGACCAGGAACGTAAAATTTTGCACAATGCTTCCTTTTATAACGTAGGCGGGCACTAAGAGAGGATTTTCCAAAATTCACCCCCAAAGGGGATAAAACGGGGGTCCAAAGTTCGTATGGAGAAACCTACTTCTAGGCGGGCGAAGCCGCTGGCAGAAGCTAGTCCACGTATAATTCACGTGTCTTACCAATTCACGTTCTCTTTGTTGTACCACGGCATCATCAAAATATAACGCTCCGGTATTGGTCGGTGAAGGCACGGTCTAGTTGGCATGGTCGCGTTTCAATAAAAATAATTTTATTTAACCTAACCCGTTCCTAGCACGGTTATGGTATGATACGGTGTAGCGTACCAACTGCTTAAATAAAATATTTTGGGTCTGACATATCATTTGCTTATTTATGCACTTCTTCTTGCGAGACCTTCATCAATAATATTAATCTAAGCGTATTTAAATTAACATCACGCTTACATTCCTCGAAGGGGTACGTAGAAATAACCAAGTATAAATCAGCAAGTGATGAAAGCTTTTCTTATTAGATAGTCTCTTTAATAGTATAGATTGTCACTGTTTTTAGTTGAAGCCACCTGTTTATTACGCATGCACAATTTTTTTTTTTGACTTGGGATATCCCACTCTGTGTAAAAAGACTAAAACCTACCGTCGGCGACGAAGTACCAATAACTCCTAACTGTCGAAGTCGAGAATTTGAAAATAGAATAGAATAAAAATTTATTGTACACCAAAAAGTAACTTATAAATAAATCTATGGGTACAATGGCGGTCTCATTGCTGACAGCAATATCTACCAGACAACCTTAATTTATTTAGTTTACTATTCTTGTTTAATTTATTGAGAAATCAAAATTTTTTAATAACTTATATCATTTATTTTATTGAGAATATTACATAATAACTTATGGTTTAATTGTGCTGCTTTAATATATTTTATAACAGTATATTAGCCCATGGCGTTACATACCATGAAAAATTTAGGATGTAACCATGAAGTAAACTACTTGGTTCAGATAGGAGGTTTTTTACATTCTAATTTAATGATATTGCAGCAAAAAATCCACTTTGGAGAAAAGTTTCCGAAAGAATAAAATACGCGGAAAAACACCTTTATACACACAAGGTGATGTCAGCAAAACCGTAGGGGCCCAGCTGGGTCGAAGCCTACTGGGGCCATGGGTTCGCTTCTGAAAGGGAAACCTAGGGTCTTGGAACGCAAGGCAAAGAAGAACATAGTAGTGGGTTTTGGTCAATAAAAGTCTAATACGCCCTCTCGCATCGCCCTAGTACGACGATTTCCCACCTAAAACGAAAATAAATATTCGCAGCGATAAATAGGGATTTTCTTGAAAAATTTTAGGAGGTATTGGCACTTCATCGTCGCCATGTTCCGAGAACCGAGGTGACTGTTTCGAATTTTCCCGCAGTTCATGCATGATGGATTTTTATTATGTGCATTACTTGTTTTATTTTTATTAAGTTTAATTATTAAACTAATTGCATTAATACTTGTTATCTAAAGTAATATTATTTTGGAAATTTAAAATGGTTTTTGTTAATTTTAAAATTTTTACCGAACAATTTATATCCTTGTGCTTATTACAATTTAAAAATACGTACCTATTTCATAAATAAACTTATTGTTGTTGCATTTTCAGTGTAAACTTTTGCAATCGAACAGCGTTGAAGATTAATTTAATGTACTTTTTAAGTAGCCAATTTTTAGTTTTAGATTTTATTTTTTAATACAAAAAAATAGGTTTTTTAAATAATAAAATATTGTGATTTTTATTTATTTTGTGAATTTAGTGCTGTTGTTTGTTACATTCCTAGTTTACCAACATTATATAATGTAGATTTTAAGTTATATATTGCAGATGGATATTTTTGTATACACATACAATTTGATAAGGGTGATGTTCTTTTTTTTTATCGATAACCGGTCAGTACAATAATGAGACGTATTTCATACACTTTGTAAAGAAAATTTCAAAAAGAGTATAATAAATTATATATATTATTAAATTTAAAGACTGAATAAAAGTATGTAGTTTTACCAAAAATACAATAAAAGAAAATTGAAAAACTTAAAAATTTCAATATCAATAATAATAATATTTGCATTATTTTTCGAGGAGGGCAAGCGTTTGTCGGTAATAAGAAGAACGTCCCTAGGGTCTATGATTGGCCTTATCCTGGAACTATGCTCAAGTATTAATTTCTATTTAAAACTTACAAGATTTTGTACTTAGACTGTACCTATTTACTTAAATCACGGTTCAAATTGGATTTCGTAATTGAGCTTCAATACTACGGGTTACAAAGAGTTGGGCACGTCAAAAATATATATATTTCAAATATTGTTGGTTCAGATCGACAAAATTAGTATTAAATTTACAATAAACACTTATTTATAACTGTTATTTATTTGATGTTGCTTCGTGTGGTTATCGAAAATGTGAAACTTTGGACAATATGTACTCGCACACTCTCACTCTCACACACTGTGTTAGGGAGTTATTTTGACGAATGAGTGTTAAAGATTAGATATGAATCCGAATATTTTAAATTATACCATTACTTAAATGTGAATGGACCAAGAATGGATAGACTTATGAGTAAGATTCTAAACTAAGACGAACCTAAACCTGAAAAAAATATCTAATTGAAACTCAACAGTTTTATGATTTTTACGGGATGCGTTGGACATAGATTTGTCTGAGGAACATCTGAGAGAACGCTATCGTTCGTTTTTGCAGCAGTCCCAAATTGGTCCAACCTAAATAGAATTTATGTGGCAATATGTCGGTCGGCTTGCTAGCAAGGACGACCTCGTGACATGGGACTAAATACCATAGCTTTAGTACAGGTGTAAATCGCTGTAGTCATTGTATAGACACGTAATAATCATGATAATGATGATGATAGTGAAGTCGATAGTATTGTAACACGGCCTTGAAACTTAGCTATCTGTGTAAAATTATATTCTCATTTATATGGAATGGAATAATGCAATTTTATGAATTCTGTAAGTTTAAATAATGACATGTTAATTGTATAATTATTCTATTATATAAAATTTGTATACCAGTCACTGGTAAAACATGCTTCTGGCAAATAAACTTTTAGACTTTATGAATTTGTATAATGTTTGTATAATGAAAATTATTTGCCATATTTATGTATAGTTGTAAAATGGGATAATTTGGTAACGTTCTGTGTTTATTTTTTACGTTACGCTAATTGTCTAGCGATAATTAATATTAAAAAGAAATCTTTTTCTGAAAATAACATCAAAATTATTTAATAAAGTAGCAAAATGGAATCAACTCGTTATCTCTTTTGTACACACGTCACCTAAGGTGGTGACGTCTCATTCAGTGTGTGCATTCGTTTCTCCTTCCACCTGCAGATATGGTTTCAATCTTACAATTAAAAACGTATTTGCGGTTTTGGATACGGTTTAAGTAACGTTATCAATAATTGCTTTTTTTTTTTAATACAAATGACATGATAATAAAATTGAGTCACCTACTCAATAGAACAATAAAGAATATGTCTATCTATCTATCTTGAACTTAAAAATGATTCCAAAAATATGTACTACGTATATACTCGAATTATACCTATCTACTGACTTGAAAATCTTGTTAAAAATTTAAAAAAGGGTGAATCTTTTTTTTTCTTATTTAATTTAATTTATAACCAATTATTTTTTACATTTCGTAAACGTAAATTAAATTTATTTAATAAAGGATTTTTCAATTATTATTTTTGTACGTTCTTAAATATTTTTTTGTACTTCTAATAGGACACACTTTTCCATTCAATTTAAATTACTGGTTACCTGACTAGAAACCAAATAACTATACACTTGAAATACCGTGAGTACCTAGTTATGTACGCAGTATATTAGGTCTTATATGACATATGTATAATATTATGAACGTATGTATTACTTATTGTAGATGTAATAGGTGTATGTAAAATGTATATAAATATTTACAAAAGTATGTTGCAAGTTGTCTTCCATTTTTCGGTAAACCGAATATGTTATAGTTATGTGTATGTGTTGATAGTCGTATCTTAAAAATGTACCTCAATGTCGTGGCCAGATCTTATAAATTGATGTTAATTCAATCTTCGTCTGGCCTACTTTCTTTAGACCTTAGAATTCGTTTCGTAGGAATCCTACATCAATGATATGCCAAACGCGGATTGACATGTCATCAAATGTTAACGTTTAAACGATCTGGCCAGTGTTAGTTGGCCATATCATGAAGTGATCAATTCTAAGATCTGGCCACGACATATATTTTAGTATTAGCTGCTTTATGTGCACAATGGTGGCTATTGACGCAGATAATTTTATCTACATCCACTTTTACAACACACACAAAAACTCACTCCTACCCCTAGGCTTGCAATGTAGTGTGTTTTGCACTAGTGCGAAAAAGTGAGTCGGTCAGCCCCCGCCACAATTAACTGTATTAATAGCATCACGCTAGTTGCGTGGCAGTCGACACCACGGCACATGAAAAAAAGCCGCGAGCCGTCCCCCACACATTTCCACACACACACACAAACACACACATACACACACGCAAATTACACATCATTTTGTTCTAAATATTGTTTATTAAGTTTTTCTTATTATTTTTGAGTACGTGTGTTGAATAACGTCGTTTGATGCACGTGGGTAAATTATTATTATTTTAGTTTCTTGGCTCCAAAATAACTTCGCCTTCGGCTGCAAAGATAAACTTTGCCCACTTGCATTAAAATGTACTGATAACGTACGTAGACACAGGGATATGACAGTACTTTGAAAAATACAACATTTCTTTTAAAGTATGCCTGGACTCCTGTGCTGGACCCAATATATGGACGTTTTAGTTTAATAAATAGACTGTGTAACAAAAAAGGAAAAAAATATTTTCCACACATCTTTGCTCTCCGAGATTGTTGCAAATGAATGTTGAGGTAAATACAGGCTTAGTCACCAAAAATGTACGTGTATTTGAAAGGAAATAAATGAACTATAATAATTTTTCGGTTTTTTTTATTCATGAAAGCACACAAAATAACAAAGGAGGACATACATTAAAAAATCATATGGCTTAAATATTTTATTTTATGGCTAGGCTAGGGTTGCGACCTGCACTACATTTAATAGTGTCGTATTATATTTTAAACAAAACTAACTAACCTCATTTTTAATCGTAGCATGAAGAATTTCATAACACTGCAAACACGTTGATCTGTCTCTCAATCATGTCAAGGCAAGAAAATGACAACTTTGCCGTTGTCAATTAGTCGATGAACATTTTTTTTTTGGTTAAACTTAAGCTAAGTATACTTATTTTGTGCTATTCAAATAAATTACGTACAAACTGGAAAGTCATGCAGATGACGATGTTTCTCACACACCATTCAAGAAAAAAAAAAACAACTAAAACAGTAAAAATATATGTGTATTCGACTTTTTTCCCGAATTATCCAAGACAATTTACTATTTTGTTTGCATTTTTTGTTTGTACTTCAAAAAAAAAGGTCGCTACCCTAGACAAGGTAGTTGAGTCAAAGTTTGAATATTGAAGCTTATCTTGCTGAAAACTCTTCTTCTTATTTTCAAAATCTTGCTTATTTTCACTACATATGGTATGTCTAGTGTTGGAAGGCCTTTACAAAAACACATGACAAAAAAAACTAAGCTGATAAAAATCCGCCTTTAGGTCTTGTTATCTCTTCTAGCTGCCGATGTAAGAAGGCATTCTGAAAAATAAACACAAAATTATGTACTTACATTTATGAATACCGTTCATAGCTATGCCGTAGAAAAATTTGAAAAAGAATTAGTGTTAAAATTACTTTTTCGAATGCATATTGAAAAATGATTTATGATAATAGGTTTTTTTTTGACTAGCCTACGTAGTGGGAGAATACTATCTGTTTATGATGCAATTTGATTACGACCGGAAGGAGAGGTTCACGCGGTAAGATCAATGGGCTAACAGGCTTTCCGAGGCAAAGATACACCGTCAACTTCCAGTTTCCACTTCAGTTTTTTTGTCAGAAGCCGTTGCTTCTTTATTTTCTTAATTAAAAAGTACCGTCGTTAACTTTTAGGTAAAATATTAAAACTGACTGTAAAATAGATTTTTCATGTAGTTACTTGTATTATAATTTAAAAGATTCCTACCTCTCTCAACAACTCATCCTCCCTCTCTGCGGCAATCTTGAGCATTTCTTTGGATCTTTCCAACAGCAGATCTTTATCATGAATCGTTCTTTTCAGATTTGCTACCTCTACGCGATGTGATTCCGACTGAGAACGACCCTGGAAATTATTATTTTAGTAAACGATGGAGTTATCACACTAATATTATAAAGGCAAAAGTTTGTGTGTGTGTGTTATGTTTGTTACTTCGTCACGCTCAAATGGCTAAACGGATTTGGATGAAATGTAGCATACGGCTAGAGTAGTTCTGGAATAGCACATAGGATACTTACCAAGATACTTTTTATATTGGAAATATAAAAAGTATCTTGTATATATTTCGTTAGGTAAACTTTAATCTTTGATTCAGTACATACATAGTCTAAACCTAAAAAAAGGACTGAATATTTACATCGATTTTTTTTTTACAATCTTGTTTCTTTTTGTTATTTTGAAGAATATGAAGACGAATTATTTCTAAAATTCAAAATCAGCTTTCAAAATTTTTTTCTTAAATGTTTTTGTTTTCTTTGGCAAACTGAATCTCTTAATGGGGTTTCATTAGGAGATTCAAAATATTGCCTATATAGGTACATTCTTTACCTTATCCGTAGTTGTACTACGGTGGCTATGACTGCTGCTCGGTCTAGAGTCGATCTTCTTGAGAATCAGCCCTGACTTCTGCTCCGCTTGCAACTTGTTGATCACACCTGAAACAATTTGTGAGAAACCAAGTGCAGCTAGAAAACATTAAACTTAAAAGTGAATTGTGTTTAGTGATATAAATATACCTATTAATTTTATGAAAATTAAAACGGAAGAATTAAGACTGAAATATATTTTTACCTATAGTACTTTTATTATGAGCATGTTGTATCCCACTATAGGCCAAAAGCCTCTCTACTATTCTTTGCCCTTAGCTAAAAATGGTTAATTCTTTAGACAGGAGTCCTACTATCCGCCATCTCCTTCTGGGTCTACCGCGTAGCCGGTTTCTATTGGTCGGGATGCCTAATTCAAAGTCGCAATAAGACTTGTGGCAGAAATTGCCTGCCCCGTTCCACTTTGCTGAGTTGCCTTCGTCAGCGATTTGTGTTAATGAACGAAGTGTATTGTTCGTTTTGCGACTCCTAGAATACTTCGTTCCATTGCTCGCTGTCAGATTCTTTGTTTCAGGACTTTTTTTTTAATTTTTGATAGGTGCAAACCTATACCCTAAAAAAAATCCTGAAAGCTTGACCGTTCACCTGATGGAAAGCGATGATGCGGTCGACGATGAAAGCGCTTACCTAGAAGCAACCTACTCACTCTTGACTTAAAGATTCCCAGGCCTTTTGACGTTTCGATAATGACTACGTTTGCGCCCGTAGCTGAGGCGGGAAGGATGCACATGTCTATGAGTTTCCTTTTGAGAGAAAGTGAAAGTCATCCTTTCACTAAGTATTTTATTGACCAATAGTTCTTCCAGACATTTTCAGCCTCCAATACTTAGCATATACATACCTACCTAATCTCTTTAAAAAGAAATGATTAAGAGTTCACGTCACAACATTAACTAGAAGTCTACCAAAAATTTAAATGCAGTGTGATCACCAATCCAAGATGCTGAGTTCACAAGCTAACGTGATCTAGATTTGACATTACAATAACATTAAAATTAGCTCGTACAATATTGGAAATACCTCTAAGAGTCAGGACAGTTTGTTCAAGATCATTGACTCTGTGTTGGTGAGCCGTCGTTGGGTGAGCCTCAATGGAGTTGATCTTCTGAGTCAGCTGTACGTTCTCTTCTTTTAACATTTCGCAATAGCTGATGGAGAAGCAAATGTAGGAAATATTAATATAGAAAGCGCATAAGAACATAGCTTGTTGATGTAGATACAAACATATTGATAATAGACTGGGACAAAATAATTACTTTCTGTTTATTAAAGAAACCATTTAACTTAAAAAAAAAGATTATTACATTAGTATATTCACAATATCGCACAACGACTGTCAAGACTATATTAAAACGCTCAAACCTCTTCCAGTAGTTAAGTTCAGGTTGTGCGTCTCCAGTAGATTTGATCGGTGTGCGTATCTGCGACTCCAGTAATGTTGACTCCAGTTTCAATACTTGGCCTTTCAACGATGTGATTTCTGCCAGAGCCCTCTCGTATTCCGAAACTAGAAGCTCGTTGCCCTGAAACATTGTTGCTAAGTGTAGAAGGTTTAGATGTATTTTCAGTTAACCTTTTTTTCGTGAGAAATCCACCAATTTGCTTTTTCCGTTCTGTGTAGAGCGAGAGGGAGTGTCAGACTTTTACTGACTAAAACCCACAGTGTTCCTTCGGTTACTTTTTGCGAGGCTACTTTAACGTTATCGAACAACCTGAATCCTGGCAGAGTTGCGGTAAGACTTACAGTAGTTGATCTAAGAACTGAAAGCAATGTTGATAGTGTAAAGAAGTTATTTTTGGCGTTGAATTTAACGTAAATATAAAAATAATAGATTTTCTTTGTAATGAATTTGACGTAACATTTATCTAAATTACAGCATAATAATATGAAGCTACTCCTGAATTCGTGTGCAGAAGCACTGTAGATGATAATGTACTAGGTAGCTGAGCCTGCAAGCATTTGAAAATTCTATCTGAAGCAATGGTTGTTACCTTCTCAGCTATCTCTAATACTGCGACCCTGCGAGGACACCGCGTAACAACTACATCTAAACACTAAAAGTGCTCTTTGCAGGCAAGCTTATCTTCTTGCGTTTCAACCTCTTGCTTCTCTATGGCTACTAGACGGATGCCCTGAGTGATGTTATATAATTACGTTATTATTTTTTACCTTCTCTGCTATCTCCAACGCTGCGATCCTCCTCTGTTGCGCTTGCACTCTATCTAACAGAGCTTGGGAAGACACCGGCAAAGTAGCCGCATCTGAACACATACACTGCTTGCAGACAGGCTTCTCCTGAGTTTCAGCTTCTTGTTTTTCTATCGCCACTAACTGGTTGTCGTCTGTAATGTTATTGGTACTATACTGGAAGATATTTGTATAATAGTTTTTTTTTAAAGATATGCAGCTTTTGGTACCGTTTGAAATGGGGTCAATGCAGAGGTAAATAGAAACAAAGCTTTCAAGGGGATTTTTACATTATCTAAATACTGTTTACAGCATTTATGTAATCCATCTTGTATTTAAGATCGGAAACAGACCGGAATATTTACTTTTAAGTTCATGTAGTTTTGAAAGTAGCATTCGTTTCTCCTTCTCTAATCTCGACACAGCAGATTTAGACATACTCAGGGAAGCCTCTAGCTTGGTGACTTCTTGGCATTTATCTTCATATCGTAACTGCCAACGTTCTGCAGATTGTTGTGATCTGAAAAATCAGACGGACAATCAAGACATCGGGGTTATAAACGTTCCGTTAAAAAGGCTTCAAAATATTCAGATGTAAAGGGTTAAAAAATAATTTAAAGCTAAATGGAAACTGCTGGTTAGGTTTATAGTATACTAACAGAAGTAGTGGTCAATGTTACGGAACTCGGCTAAATGATGATGTTGATAATCATAATGATATTATCAATATACCTCTTCCATTTATCCCAGAGTGCGATGCTGGATTGAGAGTCCCTCCGTGCACTCGTCAACTGCGCTTGAAGCGACGCGATTTTGTTGAGTAATGCCGCTGTTTCAGCAGTAGTCCCTTTGCTTCCAGTCGTGCTTCTACAGTAAATTCAGTAGATTTTAAATAATAAATCTGTCATTGAACATAGGTAGATCACTATTTATAATAGAAAGTCCGTATTCGAATCCTAGTCACCATTTAACGACATATATCTTTTTTTACCTATATTTTTTCCAAAAAGTTTTTCGATTGTTAGATGATATTGCAAATATAGTAAAGTCACATTGGGGTTGGATTCTCTATAAATTTCGTTATAAACACTCAACGCTCAGCTCGGTGTCTAAGGCAATGCGTTGCGTAAGATAACTGGATTACTAGGTTTTAAATGTATTTACCTAATTACGATAATATTGTTCATATTGCTTGTAGTAAACGTACTTGGATATACTTTTTAAAGAGGTAGGAAAATATATATCAAGAAGATTTACGTACATTCTAAAAACCTGATTCTTAAGGTTTTGAGCATCCAAACGAGCGCGCCTCTCCCTTGATGCCAACACTTTGATCTGTCGACGAAGGATAGCGTTCTGCTTGGCAGCTTGCTGCTTCTCACGGCGAAGACGCTCTATGACAGGCTCTTGCCTAAGAGAATTTTTTGGCTTGTTAAATATCTGTATTTAAGCATCGTATATGATCTTAGTTATAAAAAGGAAATAGCCGCCAGTCATCAAATAAATTAGCGGGGTTAGCTACCTCAAAAATAAGTTATCATTTATTTTATAAATCTTAAAATATATCAAAATGTCGTCAATCAACCTTGATCAACAAAGTTCTCTTTTAATGAAAAGTGCAACAGATAAGCCTTTTGCACTGTTTGTATAATGGCAGGCATATTCCATCAGTCATGTCATTTTACATATCAAATATCTACTTGGGTATTAAAATATCACCTCACCAAATAGTCGTAGAAGAAGCCGGTATTCTAGCCACATCGTCATGTGAATCGTGTAAGTCCACCGTCGATTCAAACTTCAATTCAAGTCTCTCCGATCCTTGTTGGGACAAAGCATCGCTTTCATCTACCTCCACTATAGCGGATAGATCAAAACTGGGGTCGTTTACCGAAATCAAAGTTTGCATATTCATTATTTGAGTCTGTAAATAAAATTTTATCTTAAATAAAAGTTGCACTTTTAGATGATGCGCAAAGCGTATTGCATGATTGCCGTTTCACACATAATTCTGCGAAATAATTGTTAGTTTTAGTCTTTGATATGTTTTTAACATAACCATACTGAATACAACAACAACATACCCTTAAATTATTGATGATAAGGCGTAACTGCTCAATTTGTGCGTCTTTATCAGACAGCTGCTTCAGGTAAATTGTTTTCTGTTCAGTAAGCCGTGTCCTCAAATCCATGTGTTCTCGCTGCATATCGTTCAGCTGTGACAGCCAGTGCTCATTTTCATCCTTGTATGATTTTACCTATAAACGAAACATAATTTCCATTTCACTGTCCATTAATAATAATAAACATTTTATTTTCAGGCAACAGAGGCCCATAGAAAAATAACATAAAATAATCTTAAACAATAATAAACTAATACATATTATATAAAAAAAACTTATTTAACTATAATTATACACGTAATGTAGTCGGCGTCGTGTTGCGCAGCGTGATATCGTATAACCGTCCTCGGAAACGTTGATATACACCCTTCGGCCAGAAGTCCTCTTTTAAAAAGGTCTGCTGTTGGGTTGGCACTCGTACCACGAATGACTTGAAGTTGACGTCATGGCGTGCTTCCAACCTTACGCCCCTCAGAGTACAGTTGGTCTTCACGTTCAAATACTCCACGACTCCTTTAACCTTCGTGTAGTGATGCAGGCGCGAAATGTATAGCTGCGTTGTAGGTACAGCAGGACGCAGCAGCATGTGATAGGTTCGTTAATTTCATTTATAGTAAAAGTCTATTTGTAGTATCACCTCATGCCAATGTCGTTCTTCCACTTGAGAATGAAGTTGCTCCATTTTTGTAAGTCTCTCCCCAGCTAATTCTTTCCACCTAGCTGCTTCAGTTTGATACGTATTCCTGGACAATAAAACAATCATTGTTATTAATATCAGATTATATTACTTAATACTTTATGCTCTCCAAATTGACTTATTGATACTGACAGGTCCGATTTGCACTCATCAAGTTCACTCTGCTGTTTAAAACACTTGTCTTCTAATTCCGCAATTTGGATTGTGTATTTTTTTACTACTTCTTTTAATGCTTCTCCATTGGAGACACTAGACTCACTAGCTCGTCTGTAATAAATAAGTAATTAGTGGCGTGTTTCGCATTATACGTCATTAACGTGTTATCAGCTTGTTAAAAATGATTGATTTGAATGTTTTAAGGCATGCTAACAAATACAAACATCCTGGTAAATTTACCTATCTAACTTTGACTGTAGCTCCATTATTTTCACTTGCATTTCCTTCACTGATTTAGCATATTCTTCTCTTTCATTTTTCAATAAATCTTTGTATTCTACCATTATAGTGTTCTTATCATTTTCTAATTGCTTGAAGGCTAATAACAAAGTTTTATTCTCTTCGTTGATATTATCCTTCTTTTGGTTTGTTTCTGTAATCTGTTTCATTTGAATATCATTAAGTCGTTTTGTTAAATCGTCTACAGTATATTGTAGTTTCTCGATTATAGTATCTTTTTGACTGTAAGAAGCCTTCAGGCTTTGAAGTGTAGATTCAAAAGTGATTTTTTCATTATTTAGAACTAGGATTTCTTCAGATCGTTTATGTAGCAATGTCATGGCATCGTGTAATTGGTTGCTCTTTTTGTCAATCTCCGCTTTAAGCAACTCAACTTGACTATTCATTTTATTTATTGTATCGCTATTTTCATCTGTTTGCACTGATTTGTAGCTTTTGCTTATTTCAATGGGGGTGGTTTGAACAAGAGCATCAGTTAATTCTATGGTTTGCTTTCTTGGGATAGTTTTAACTGGAGAATCTCTCTTTCCACTCTCCAATGAATTGCTGGACTTTTTTGACTGTTGTTTAAGTATTTGTGGTTTTGTTAATGTCACAGTTTGACTTCCTAAAATAAAAGATACAGTACAATTTAAATTGCTTATATGGTTTGCCTAAAATAGTGAAATTAATATAAATGTAATCCTTACTTCTAGAACTAGACTCATCATCAGACTGGATATCTTCCAATTCAATGGATTGCTCTTTGTTTTCTACGTTATTGTTTTGATGTTGACCATTCAAAGCAATCTTTTCAAAACCTTGATTCACTAGTACTAGCGTTTTTTCCATATTATTACAGTACTTCCTTAAACTTTCGTGAGACAACTCCATAGCTTTCAATTTTTTTATGATGTGCTCCAGTTCCCGTGCGTTTACTGATTCCTGAATTGATAAAGTTTTATTTTCAGTTATTGATTAATCATGATGTTTATACACAGCTTATTCATTTTGTGTCAGACTTACCGCCATAATATATTTTAATTTATGTGGGCAACTAGCTTCATCAGATAAACATTTATGTTTAGAAACATCTAAGATTTGATCAAAAACACTGTGCTTTGAAATTAAATTAGCTCGCAGATCTTCTATTTCATATAGCTTTGCATCCACATCATGATTTTTACGTGAAAGTTCTTCTATTTTGTTTAAATAATTTTCGACGGATAAAAGCGGCAAACTTCCCTGGTATTGTTGTCGTAATGCCTGCATGACTTCATAAATGTATCTAAAAGTTTCGATAAATTCTTAAATTAAGCGAAACGAAATTAACACACTATTACAAAAGCTTTAATAAAAACTAAACTCTCCGAAAGTATCTCCTTGTATTTAGTAAATGTCTGCACATATTTCAGAACCCTGAGGTCCTAAACCTCTCCTCAACTCGCAGAGGCTTATCCGGCGCCTCCACCATTTGTGGGAGATGGGGACGCAATAGAAGGCTTATTATATCATTTGAACTATTATAATATTGGTTTAAGCACTTTCATATATCTTTTACATATAAAATATGTCCCGACTGTATGTGTGTGTATGTATTTATGATTGATGTTCAATCAATAGAATAGGAAGAGACGTCAATAGACGAATGTCTATCAATCATATCAATCATAACTAAACTTTTCATAACACAAACCTTAAAGGCCAGTTAGCAAGTTAAAAATAAATGCGACCTACTTAGTCGTCACAGTACAGGCCGACTATTTATCCATGTATGCACTACGCAAGTGCATCCAAGGAAAATCCCCGGTTGGTGAGAAAATATTGCAATTTATGGAAAACAAAGATGCTATCTATGGTTTTGGGAGACTTAAGTGAACTGGTTGCCAAGAGCTATGTTAAGACTATGGTTCGTGCCTGAACAATGTCATTATTATACATTATTATTGTGTCTAAAATAACGGTGTTAAATATAACCTGAATTTAGTTTCGTATCTCATGGCGTAAACGTCAAATATTTTCTGTCGTGTACTGAACATGTCTTCAGCTTCCATTCGTAATTCTCTTTCCTTATCGAGAGCTGCTTGAAGTCTTTCTATTCTGTTGTGGCTTTCAGAAGCTTGTAGATGAGCTACTAGGACTTCACCGCTAAGTCTGCAAATGAAAGTTTCTTCGAGAAATTGTAACTAATCTGATCTCAGTCAAACTAACAAACATCAAAATGTTGTATCTTTTTCAATGTATATGTATATAAATTATAAAATAAATGAATAAACATCATATTTCATTTCATCGATCTTACCTTGCGATGATTGCTTTACTGTCACTTGTAGATTGAAGATCTAAAACCTGATGCTGCAGCATGTTGATTTCCATATCATTGTTTAATTGTCTTAGTTGACTGTCTTGCAACTGAAATAAACAGTATAAATCAGACTTGGTTTTGATCTATGTATTAACGTTTTTAAAATATCTATATTCATTTACAAAAACAGTGAATACCTTGAGGAGCGCAACATCCAACTGACTGCTTATGTGTTGATTTTGTTGTTTGAGGAATTGGTTATCATCA
Source organism: Mythimna pallens (assembly GCA_961205895.1). Classification (NCBI taxonomy): domain Eukaryota; kingdom Metazoa; phylum Arthropoda; class Insecta; order Lepidoptera; family Noctuidae; genus Mythimna; species Mythimna pallens. Next base: position 20,021,833 of record OY540828.1, on the reverse strand, counting down.
GTAATCTTATGTAGCTGTTCCTTCATTAAGTTGACTTCTTGATTTGTTACAGAAGCCAAACTTTCATCACTACAATAAAAAACAAATATAAATAAATATAATACATATTTCACATTTTAACCAATTTTGTTTATATCATACATATTTTTAACATGAATCTCCTGTAGTTCTGCGTTTTTATGTTCCAAGCTTTCAATTTTCTTATTTTTCTCGTTTATCTCCAAACAAAGTTGCTCTATTTGTTTTTTTAACACCATTTGTTCTATGTTTGATTCAATCTTTTGCGTAATTTCTTGTTGCATGTTTCCTAAAAATATTAGACAATTGATTTTAATTGATTGATTATTTTATTTAAATTTTGATGACAACTTTTGTATCTTTTCGGATGGTTAACAAGCTGTCGGCGCATTTTATATTCACTATTTCCATCTGTAATACCAGAAGAATTACCCTAAAGAAAACACTGAGATGTATCATTTATATAATGTATTATTACACTGCACAAGTGCACACTGGCACACAACAATGTATCTCAAAAAACTTTGTACAAAAAAAAAATAACTTCACTAAACAAAACACGAAAACGATCAAAATAACTTTAATAGTGTCCGACTGAAACTGGTTTTTACGACCGGAACCGAATTTCGGCAACAGTCTCAGTTTCGGCCGAAACCGAAACTTCCTTAATGTTCTAAGGGAAAATTATCTTTAAACCACATAGCTATGTAATCTTTGACATTTTCACTCATTATTATCACCACTAATGAACGTACGTACCAAGTACCTAACTAATGTTCTTTTAGGTATGAGAGAGAGCGTAAAATTAAACTTGATTCTACTATAATCTATGTATGTAGTTTGTTATAATGAATATTTTTCTTATGTTTACCACCTACTCTTACGCTATATCACGTAATAAAACTTGCCGAACTCAAAATTGATCATACGAAAACTCACAACAAACAAAACAAACTGTAAATAAAAAGCGAACATTCGGTCGGACACTAAACTTTAATTTCGGAAGTCGGTGTTTCTCGGTATTGTTTTGTTTTTTATTTAACACCGACTTGCGAAGTTATTTTGATCGTTTTAGTGTTTTTTTTAGTGAAGTCGGTTATTTTTTTGTAAAATTTTTTTTATTTCATACTTTTTAGTTGCGATACACTTATAGTCAGAGTACCTGTTTCTCATGACAATTCCAACTAATCCAAACACTGCTAGAATACATTGTTTTATTATGAAGTTCCGGTGTCCACCTTCCACCTTCCGGCTCCATCATCAGATCAGTTCGAGAGTATCTTATAGCTAAAGTGCATCTCATGACAATTCCAATACGCCTAAACACGGTTCGGATACATTGATTAATTACAGAGTTCCAGTGCCTATCTTCCGGCTCCATCATCATTATCATCCGATCACTTCGATGATATCATTTTCGAAATAACTATTCAGAACCATTAATTTATTTGTATAGTTATAGTTGCTTAACTATCTTCATTGTGATATTTATGTGAGTATGAAGTTCCGTTGGCCATTTCTGGTCATCATCATCAGTTTCACTTTATCAATTGTTAATTTTTGACCGTAAATGCTTAAGTCTTCGATGAAAATACTAAAATAGGAGTTCTCTCGATTTTTCATGGATCCCATTATCAGAACTGGATTTTGAAAAAAATAGAATCAATTTGAAACCATATCCTTTAAGGGAAACAAAAAAATTGCAAATCGGTCCATAAACGATGGAGTTCTGAGGTAACAAACATAAAAAAATACGACTAAATTGATAACCTCCTCCTTTTTTTTGAAATCGGTTAAAAAGCAATATTACTCATATAACTTCTCCTGGTCGCTTACAATGGGCCTCATCAGAAGACAAAGTCACCCAAAGGGCTATGCTCGGAGTTTCCTTGCGTGTGCGAATCAGGAATGAGGATATCCGCATGAGAACCAAGGTCACTGACATAGCACGAAGAATCGCCAATCTTAAGTGGCAATGGGCAAGGCACATTGCTCGCAGAACGGATGTTCGTTAGGGCCGAAAGGTTCTGGAATGGCAACGACGTACCGGAAGACGTAGCGTTGGAAGGCCTCCTACAAGGTGGACCGATGATTTGGTAATGGTTGCGGGAGTCCGATGGATGCGAGACGCACAGGACCGTTCATTATGGTGACACTTGGGGGAGACCTATGTCCAGTAGTGGACGTCTTTCGGCTGAAATGATGATGATGATGATGAACTTCTCCTGGTCTTCGTATCAGACTTTTACAGATTAAAACCTTCTTGTGTTCCTAAAGCTGTCCTTTACGTTACAGGACCACGGTAACTCTTTGGAACAATGCTGCAACCCTGAGAGGTCTACGGTAGAGAAGATATTTTTGCTGTATGAATGTCAAATAGTTTGTATATTCATAAAGATACCGATCACATCAGCTTTGCTCAAAATCTCTTTAAGATGCACGTGGAACACTAGGCACAACGTGCCGTCAACTCAGGTTTGGTCTGCTCAAGGTGGCTGAACGGCGATCTATCCATTGCTCGTCGTCCACAAACCCGCGAATACTACTGATTAGTATTGCCGGACGAGCTCCAGGGAGTGTACAATGTCTTTTATGATAAACCAGCTTCTGTCAGCAGCTTCGCTCGCGTGAAAGTAGGGTCTCCAAACGAACTTTGGACACCCGTTTCATCCCCTAAAGGGGTGAATTTAAAAAATCCTCTCTTAGTGCTCGCTTACGTCATAAAAGGAATCATTGTGCAAAACCCAGTAGTTTCGGCTGGGCGTTCATATGCCAGTCAGTCAGTTTCTTCTTTTATATTATATAGATTAAATAATAATTACCGTTTTGTTGGTTAACTTCTAAACGAACAAAGTTTATTATATTGATTTTATCTTCATCAAGACGGTTAAACAAGCACAATGAATGATTCTGATTACTAAAACCAACTTCCACGAGTTTCCGGTATTTTGAAAGAATCTCACTCAGAGCTATATTTTGCTTCCAGAAGAGTTCAAGTGATGTGGAGTAGCGTAATTTATCAGTTAAATTAGTGACCGTTAGTATTAATTTCTGAATTTGTGTTTCGTATTCTGATGCCGCCTCCATTGCATCTCTTTTACTTTCCAAAATTTCATTTTTCATATTTTCGTTCAAGGTTCTTATGTATTTGTATGACTCTTGCAAGTAAGAACATTTTCTTTCCAAGCAGTTAATGTTAGGAAAAGGAACAATTCCCGGTGAATGGTCGCTTACATCTTCATATTCTTCTTGAACCGTCAACTGCCTTTTCAAATTTTCTATTTCTGCTTTGTAGCGTTCTTCTTGAATTGACCATTCATTGAGATCGTCAGTGGCTCGAATGGCCATTGACGTTAGTTTACCATATAACTCTTTGAATTTCATGTGGAAGTATTCTAGCCCTTTTTTAAGTTGAGATTCATACAATAAATTTCCCTTTTCTACTAATCTGTCAATTTGTGATTTATCGTAAATGTCAATGTCATTTTGTTCTTTTTCTGACATCCATGATCCGAACTCTCCAATGTCTATTCTCTTTTCTTGTAACAATTTTTCTTCGGCCTCCTTTTCTTTATTCTTGATTTCGATGTCTTTCAGTTTTTTTTCAAGTTCAGATGATTTTTTTGTTGCATCCGTTAATTGAGCCATTACATCAAATGTTTCCTTTCTGTGAATGAATGAATGATATAGTTAAAAAGGAAAATCAAGACCACAAAGAAATTTTTAAATACATCCTAACATATTATAGAACAGTCCCTACCGCGCCTGTCTATCGTAATGGCCGCGATAAACTCAAAAACTACTGCAAGGATTTTCATATAGTTTTAACAATAGCCAGAGTGATTCATGAGGATGGTTTAGATGTATTAGAGAAAAGCAAAGACTTTCAAAAATGTTGAACTCCTGCGCGATGCTGGGGCAGGTTGCTAGTTTATGATTTGAGTACCTGGCTTCGTGTAGTGCAGTCAAAAGTGCATCTTTGCTACCTAAAGCAGCTCTTAACTCCATCACTGTTGACATATGCGGTGCGAACCAGCCGGCCGAGTTTCGTGCTTCCATCGACAATAATATTGCTTCTAAACTCGGGCATTGCAACGTCAGTACACCAGAAGAAGTTGTACCTGTGATTTTGAAATATTAGAGTAAAAATGTACAATACAACTCAGATTGCAAAATTAAAACAAAAGCAAAACAAACAGGTACTTACTGTTATCTTTTAGGAAATTCAGTATTTCTTGGAGGCCTTTCCGAAGACCTTTATTTTCTTCTATAACTGCTAACATTTCTTTATCCTGGTTATTATTTTCTGAAACGGTTTGTTGATTCTCAGATTCTTTTGCTCCGATTCTAGAACAAATAAGATGAATTTAATGTTAGGATCTAATGAGTTGGATACGACCAACTGAATAGCAAATTAATTACCCTGTTGATTCTGGTTTTTCATTATTAAGCACGCTATCATCGCTTTCACTGTCCTCAATAATTTCATGAATTGTGTCTTTTGTGTATCCGACTTTATTAAGAAGATTCGTCATCTTATATACTTTAGCATCCAAATTACGATTATTTAATTCGAGTCCAATAAGTTTATTTTCAAGTCTCTTAAGTTCTTTGCTAATTTGTGAATTTGTTTCTTTTAAATAACGATAATCCCTCATAATACCTTTGACAGGTATCTTTTCGTCAGCAGGTACGTTATATTTTTGTCTGAAAATATATAAAAAACACGTATACAACATTATTTTTAATATTTTTAGTGAATATAGTTTGTTCAGAATCAATAACTAAATCGATTCTTATAATTTTTACACCATGTTATATTGTTTCCCGAGCGCAGCTGGGTGTGGGAGCCAAACAATCCCTCAGTCGCCCGGAAGGCCCAGTGACCATGTATTTGTGCGGACCAACAGAAAACATAACAAGCTTATAACTTGGTGATTTCAGATTTCGCTTATATTAAAACCAATGTTAGACATCGTATTCTAGAAAAACTAAGTTTCTTCCAGAGTTATACTATAAAACCCTAGATATTAATACTCGTATATTGGACTTTCTTACCTTAAGGTTTCATTTTCCAGCTGTAGATCGTTTATCAAATTGTTTAAAGTGTTTGCTTCTTGTACTAAATTTTTGATACCCTCATCTTTAAACTTCAACTGCCGTTTTTTATGTTTCAAACCTTCAAGTAATGCATTTATTCCTTCATCTGATTGTAGTAGTTGCAGTTGCGATGTAATCTCTGTCAACTTTACATAATTATTTTGTTAGATAACACAATTACAATTTTTTTGTCACTATACAAATGTAGTTTAAATTTTACCTCTTTCTCTCTAACCCCTATCATTTCTTCGGCGCCTTGAAGACTTACAGTCAAACTTTTAACTTTCTTTTTTAGTTTGTTGATTATGGATCGTTCTTTGCTATCATCACTGATGTTTTTAGCATCAGATACAGAATATTCTGGCACTTCTTCAATGACTGCTTTTAGTTGTTTATTTTCTGCTCGGAGTAAATTAATAAGGTTTGCAGTTTGATCAATTTCATTTGAAGCCTCTAGTAACTTGTCTTGTAATTCCTTTATTTTTCGTTTTTCTGCATCTCCTCTCTGTAGGAATATTTATAAAGTTCGCATTATGCGACGCATATGCTGAGTAGTATTTATGTAAAAAAAATACACCCACCTTCGGTGATGAAATAGTTTTTGAAGCTTCCTTTAAATCTTCTTTTAATTTCGAATTCTCATTAGATATTGCTTCCAGCTCAGCTTTCTTTGATCTTGCTATGTTCTAATGTTGTTGAAGCAATACGTATAAGTATTTTTAAAAAACTTATTAACTACATGTATAATTTATAGGTAAAATAAAAATCTGATCGGTGAAATAATAACGTAGCATGCTACCTATTTAATACTTTAGTTTTAACTGGATACTTACTTTCCAATGTTGCACTTTAGATTTGATTTCGTCATTTATGTTTTCCCTTTTAGAATCCCTTTCGAAAAGTTCCTTCCTCAATTCATCTACTTCATACGATAGATTAGCTTTAGCTTGCTCTGATTTTCCTAAGATTTCTATAAAATATAAAAATGCGAATAGTTATCGGATTATCAAGCAGTCCTAAGATTTTTCCCAGAAATTATTACAAATTCTTACTTATATGTATATATACGTATTATATAATTAATTATATTATTTCTTATATTTAATTTGTAATAATTTAACTTATAATAAAATAATTTGTATGTTAATATTATTATTGTATGTTATATTAAAAAAGCAAATGTAGGTTTGTCTGTTCACTATGCTATCTCGACTTATGCTAACGTCTGAGCGTATTTAGATGAAATACACGGGTAGATCTAATCCTGGAATACAACACTTTTATTCTCGTAGTGTGTACCCCTATTTCCCGCTCCGCCCAAGAGTGTGGGATGTCATAAGATGATCTTCCCACCGAAAAAAAAAACACCCTGGTATAATTTTATACATTCCTGCGGCCGAAGCCGCTGGTAAAAGCTGCTTAAAGCATATAATGTACCTATAAAACATTTTATTACTACCTTTCAGTTGACTGCATTCATTATTGATAGCCATTATTTGCTCCGTTAGATTATCGATAAGCTGGGTTGCTTCAGTTAACTTATCCTTAAGAACAGACACTTTTTCCTTTAACATAGTATTCTCTTCTTCTAAAATCTAAAATAAATAAATATTGCTACTTTGTTGAATATGATCATTAATTTATAATTTAGGTAAGAATTGATACTTACTTTGACATCACTTAATAACTTCTTTATATGTTTATTCTTCATGGTAACTTGCTGTTCAAGTTCAGCAACGGCATTCATTTCAGACAGTACATCACGACTAGAATCACTATCATCGAAGTTACTTCTACTTTCTTCTAACCTGCTCTTCTTTGACTCCAAATCAGCGATGTCAGCATATAACTGTTCAAGTATCTCTTTGTTCGCTTTTATTATTTCTTCTTGATGAGTTATAGTTTCTAGAGCACTGTCGTTGCTTTGGGTAGGTGATACTGTGTTGATAAATTATACTGTTATTATTTTATCATAGAAATAAATATACGAATGGAGTAGGTTAGGTACAATTTTTAATAATCCGTATTTTTTACCGGTATTTGGTCGGATAAAACCAGGATTGCTTTTAATCATACTCATAATTACTTTATGTAAATAATGCCACAATAATTTTAAGTAATCAGATGGCACCTAGATAGAGCTATTCAGGTGCCTATAGAATAGAATAGAATAAAACTTTATTATACACCAAAATAGTAACAAAAACTTATAAATAACAACTAACTAACTATGTAGACTTACAGATCCTATTTGGAGAGATTTAGGTACTAAAAAGCTACCATTAACTCTAATAGACCAATTTAACTCACAAATAGAAAATAACAAAGGAAAATGATAATAAAGTGTTTAATGTTAGGCTGTTAAATGAGAAAGTGCTTCAACATCCATGCCACAATATCATTAGCTTGTAATATTGCCGCAATGGTTAGTAAAACAAGTACAGTTTACCTGCGTATGTGCTCTCGACTTTCATTTTGCCGCTTTTCTTTTGCATTGCCTTTAGTTGGCCGACTAGGTTGTGTACCTATAATAACAAAACTCGTGATAAAATATGGTAGGACTTGGGGAAGATATTGGCACAGCTGTTGGACAGAAAAAAGTTGAAGAAATATAAATGTTTAAATAAAATATCAATTTATGTTAGGTACATATGTGGTATATACATCATCATCATCATTTCAGCCGAAAGATATCCATTGTTAGACATAGGCTACATCCAAGTGTCGCCACAACAAACGGTCCGGTGAGTCTCGTTTCCATCGGATTCCCGCGAATGTCACCAGATCATTGGTCTCCCTTGTGTGAGGCCTTCCAACGCTGCGTTTTCCAGTTCGTAGTCGCCATTCTAGAACCTTTCGGCCCCAGCAACCATTTGTTCTAATGTGTTGTGTTTAATTGTTTTCAGTAATCAGCGTGTTACGGGTGGTTTAAAAGTACCTTTATCTCCTAGGAAAAGTATTGTGCGATCTTTATTGTTTGTAAAACTAAAGTAAGTTAGCGCAACTAGATTATTATTGTGCGGACGCTTGTATATGGGGATTCACTCTATGTTTTATTGATCAGAGGCTCTACCAAGATCTCTAAAAACAATCGATTTAACGATCTAAACCGAACTGTTAAAGGGATGGAGCTTTATAGGGTGTATAGCTCTATTCCACTTTCTCGCCCGCACGACTGACATTTTAACACACACACACAAGTGGGGTAAGCTTCGGTCAACTGAGGTAAAATTACACTGCGCACACATGTGCCACGTACACCGATCTGGGCACGTCGGTCTCCATACATTTTATATGGAAACTAGACTTGTAGAGCAACACTAGATCAACGCCATGCGACGCTTCGCGATGTCGTTCTACGTACAGCCCCCCTAGCCAAGTTACAACCGTTTCGTGTCGAATTCCGTTCTCGAATCGGTAACGCCTTGGTATCAACAATTGTAGAAAACGATAAGTTGGTAGCCATGTTGACGCGCCTGAGTCGGCCGCTCGTTCTACAACGTCGTTCTGCAATAACGAAGGATATAGCGTTGAACTTTGTAGAAACGATAACAATTCATTCCATCATTTTGAACGATGTGAACTTGGCTACGAATTTTCTATTCGTTTGTTCTGACAACGTGACTTAACGTTGAGATGATGTCATTCCCACACATTTGATTAATTTTCGACTAGCGTTAACTATTGCAGATTATCAACTTGGCTAGGGGGGCAGATCAGGCGTGGTCCACGTGTGCGTCGGTCTAATGTAGTTCTAGCTTTACAAAAAATATAAACAAACGCAGATGGTCTGATACAAATTTTAGTGATAGGTAGATAAGCGATACACAATATTTTTTAAATATTATTACCTATACAGACAGGGTGTAACAGAAAATGGTGGTTGAGTTGTACACTGCTTTTGCCTATAGAAATTAAGAACTTTCTTTATGGAATTAGCATGGGTGGGCCAATTTGTTTTACTCAAAAACGGTTATCTACAAATTACATTAGGTACTGAAGATTCACAAAATTCATACACTCATCTCACAGAACTCCAAACATACTGACATGATCGTTTTCCATTCGTCCGTGAACACAGGGTCCGTGTCTAAGAGAGCGTTGAGCGCATAGAGAGTGCGAGAGACAGCGCAGACTGCTGCGCTAGCCCAGTCTGCTGTCCCTGCGGTGCGGTGTCGGTGTCACATTGGGGACTCGCAGGCACAGCTTTGTTATCTCTCCGATGCGGCCTTATTTAATTGAGGCATAAAATTGAGACAGCTCGGCATGGTATTGAATTGTGTAATGCTACCCCTTTTTTAAATAATATACCCACTATTACACATCAAATGTCAACTTGAAAATAATAAAATAGGATGCAATACTACCTATGTTTCACAAATAATCATTCTGATTCTGATTGTGACAACCTATTAATTTTAAGTTCCTATTGTAATTTTATTATTTTATTATTTGTGTACAATATAGAATATAACTGTCTAGGTACCTATCTATCCGATTTATATAAAAAAAAGTAGTTTATTCCATAAACAGCTAGTGCTAGCGCTAAACAGTATGATCCACAATTATTATACTAAAAAAACTTTTCCTACTAACAAAAGAAACTTAAGAAAGCTATTAATAGGTATCACAGCTATGCACCTTTTAATAGATATTAATAGAGGAATGTTTTACCTGTTCACTCTTCAACTTCAGAATATCTTGTGAAAGTCTAAACAGAGTTTTCAAGTCAGTAAAATTCAATTCAATATCGTCGGCTTCCATCCAGCATAAACTTTCACACAGTTTCTCTTTATCTGGTTGTGTGAGCTCCTTCTGTGAGAAACTTAATATTTCTCTCCAATCTGTTTCCACCATTTTGATGTTAAACTTTTTCTTTTTAAGTTTAATTAATAACTTTTAAAATTGCAAATGTGCGTCACAGTCACAACCAACGCAAACCAATGTTTGTAATCGCCTGTTGCCTAGCAATGAAAATAACGACATCTTTGCCATAGTTAATCGAATAACAAAGTAGTTTTTATATTTATTTTTAAACATTTGAAAAAATATTATAATATATTATTATTAAACAGTATAGTAATCTTAATTCATTAGGCACACATTTTAAGAGTATAGGTAAAAATGAAAATGATTACGATCAAAATCTAGAGTAACATGGAAAACTTTAATGTACAACCATTTTGACGAACTGGCTTGAATTATTTGAAAGTTTTTCTTGGACCGCCAGTTGCGAAACTAAAAAAAAAAATACTTTTTCTTTTTATTTTCTAGTGGCTACATTAGATTTACTTTTCAACTTTTCATTTTGATTTTCCGATTTAACGATAAATGAGGTTTCGATAAAAAAATTGTTTTAAATTTCTTCGTAACGAAATACGAAGAAATTTAAAACAATTTTTAAGTGAAGATATTTTTTTCCTCCTAACACCATTAATGTAATGTTATTGAAAGCTTGAAAGCCACTTCCCAATTCTGTTTATTACAAAAAAAAAAAAAAAACTGCAACACTGTATTATCGATCATAAAGGCGAGAAATGGGGTTTCATAAAAAAATAAAACTCATTTTAAATACAAAGATTATTTTATTAGGTGTGATGATATCGAACAATAGCAGTTAATGTTATATTGTATGTCGAAGTGTCAACAATAAAATAAAACATTTGTGCTTTAAAAATAAATTAACAAAAGTAAATACAACAATACAATAGGTAAAAAAAAATGTGAAATAATTTGCATCTACACAAACGAAGCATTGACATAGGGCGAGGGAAATACTTTGGTAACCTATGAGAGTACAAATACTTAGGTAGGTATTTTACAAAAGATCCATTTACTAACACCACTACTTGTACACACGAACGATATCAGATACAAATTACAAAGAAAGGGGAAAACATTTCTTAAACATTGTAAAAATATTGTTACAAAATCTGATCCATGACTAGATATTATTTAGAACCGTAATACTTTTGATAGAAAGTTATATAAAAAATGAATTTATAGATGCCTGAACACTTGACACCAGATTAATATATAGCACGCGTGGGTACTTCTTAGTATCGATACAACTAACTTTAAATTAAGCATACAATATTGTCAACCGTTGCCAAATAATTACTCGCCCTATATATACTAACCATTGCATAGTCTTGAGTATTATTCTAAAGGTATATAATGAATGCGGTAACTGATACCCATACCTACTTATAAAATTACTGTACGTTATGTATAGGTACGACTGTAATGCCAATTGCTCACAAAATGTCTAAACTTTGTTCTCGCCGGAATTTCTAAAGGTACTTCCAAAGTTTGACTTTTGTAGATATGTAATTTTATGTATTGATGTATATAAATCGGTTAGTATTTTAGAATTAGTAATATAGCTTCGTTCTTTTAAAATATCACTTTTAAAAGACGAGCCCAAACAACTCACTCCTAAGTTATAAATAAATACTACACTAAACAATTTTACAAGTATATAAGTATTTTTATTATTTTTTTACAATTATACAACATCATAATTATCAGATAAACATACTCTTTGGGACGCATAAAACAACTTTGGATAGATTACATTGACGTGACGCGGTTAGATAATCTAGTTCACAGATGACAGAAGCGAAATATAGGTACACCGATAATACATTGATACTCTACTGTTAGTATGTTAGCTTGTCGAGTTAATGCCGTCATATTGGTACACTTTGGTCAGCCAACTCTTCCCGTAGTTTCAGCTTAGCTTATAATCCTTTGTACAAAATATTATAAAAAGTCATGGCGTAATTTTGGTATCATTTGATAGACTCTAAGGTACATAATCGGTTATATTTAACATAGAGCGGAGCTTATATAAGACCTCCGTTACTATCTCGTGTACTTATGATACTACATTGGGTAATAAATACGTTGAAATCGAGGGCGTGGTATACGAACCTATTATTATAGAAGGTAGATTGAGGGATTTTTGGGATATTTTTAATAAACTAATTTTATATTTTGGTGACAAACTTCGATTTGATTTTGTTACACTCAAATGTTTATGTATATTCACTGGCTATTTAGTGTCACGGATTAGTGAACGAATGGAGTACTAAGTTGAACTTGCACAGTGAACATTTACAGTGGGCTCATTTTTCCCACACATAAGCATTACATTTGTTGACTCCTCCGTGGCATGGGTAGTTGGTAGCGTGTGTCTATCCAATGTGTATGGTCAGTGAATACGTGTGCGGTGGAGTGTTATCGCGGGCGGCGCGCGCACAGCGTGGCGCGTCGCAGGCGCCGCAACAGCGACGACTCGCGCTATCAGATGCGCTCCACGTAGTTACCTGTTGAGAAAGAAACAGATTTTCATTACAAAAGATGTAATCGTAGATAAATGAAGAGCCATGCTTTATTGTTTGCTGTTCATAACTGGACTTGCATTTTAATTATCATCATTTTTAATATGATTGAGAAATAGTTTATTCGCTTTAAGAAAATAATGACTCATCAGTGCAACTGCAAAGTAAAGGCGTATTTATTTATACTGGCGTAAAAATTAAACCATTAATACCAAACAGTAGGTATTTTCAAACATAATAATATTAAATAGGAAATTATTTTAAAAAAATATCATAATCATTAAAATATTCACTTTTTTTTTTTTAAATTGGTGAGGTATTCATTTTTAAAATTGACTTAAAATGCATCCGTGCTGTCTGAAGGGTTTATTTTGACTGGTCAATTTGAACATGGCGATCTAATTTGCTATGACCTGATTAGTCAAGCGGAATGGCTAAGCTGAGTGACAAAGATGTGTCACTATTTTTCTAACGAGTTTACACTATAGCAACTTATCTACAGCTGGAGTATTGGAAAGAGTGAAGAAGTTTGACCTGGACGTCATCTTCCACGTTTTTGTCGATGTACGACAAAAACTTGGAAGTTAACGTCCAGGTTTTTAAAGGATATTTCGACGAGTATCAAGAATAAAATCGTACATGAAAAATTATCGATTTAGTTCTGTGTAAATAATAAGACAGTGTTCGATTGGTTAATTCAATAAGTAAAAGGACATTAAACGAAAAAAAATAGTCCCATTCAGTTTTTAGTACGTACAATACGGACACGTAATAAAATACATTTCGTCTTATTTTTATATTCCAACGTACCTATTCAGAAAAAAGGTATAGAGGTTTTTTTTTAGGTTGGAAATTATCCAGTGACTTCCCCCGCTCTTGGGAGGGGCGAGAGGGCGTGTCAGATTTTTACTGATTAAAACCCACTCCTATTTCTTCTTTGCCTCCATTCCAGACCCCCGGGGTTCTCTTTTGCACAACCCAAAACCATAAAGAGGTGCTATTACTTTTTATCATCGTAATTTTTAATGTTGAAGTGTCACATACCCGGGAAGGTTCCAAAGCGTCCGGTGCGCTGACTGGAGCCAACGTACCAGCCGTCGTCGCACTTCTCCAGTACGTACACCGTGTCACCCTCGTTCAGTTCCAGCTCATCGGGGTTCTGTGGCCGGTACTTGTACATCGCGCGGTATCTGAAATTGGAAAAGTAAGGTTGAATTGTGAAAATACGAATATTTTGAAACAAAACAAACGGAAACCGTTATTTTAACAGTGATAACGGAGAATGATTTATGTTTCCGTATTCCGTATCATTAAAATAGTAAATATTTATATTTTGATAGCTTCTGCTAGTGGGTTTGCCTGTGTGTAAGTCGAAAACTTTCCTAAAAAGGACATAGTCCCGGGATAAACGTGACACACACGTCACATGGCCTGGCCTGTTGGGCTAGTGGTTAGTGGCCATCACTGCTATGCCGGAGGTCGTGGGTGCGATTCCCACCCAGGACTAATGTTTGTGTGATGAGCATGAGCATTTGTTCTGTGTCTGGGTGTAATTTATCTATATATGTATGTATTTAGAAATTGTATGTTTATCAGTTGTCTAGTACCCATAACACAAGCTCTGCTTAGCTTGGGACTAGACGGCGTTGTGTGATAGTTGTGTAATATTATATTATGGTATAAAGAGTGTCCATGGAGTTTCTTGCACATTCTTCTCCATAGAGATTTACGCTTTGGAATGTGCCACTAGCATAATTTTTCTGACTGACTTCTTGACATTTTTCAAAATGTGTTTAAATGATTTATTTGAAATAAAATGCTTTGAATCTTGAATCTTTAAATGGTCTACTCATGTGCCTAATTTCATTTAAATCTATTTACCTGTTAGTCCGTGAAGGAGTAACAAACATACGTATAAACTTTCGCGTTTATAATTAATAATATTAGCGTGAACTAGTGTGATTTTGAGAATTCACATTTCTCGCGTATTAAAATAATTACGTTTAAGCGTTTTGTGAGAACCGTACTTATATGTGAGAACTGTAAATACATTGAAAGTTAATTGTTTTCATAGCATAACTAAACTACTATGTTCATAATTAATTCCAAAGCAGTTTTAATGTTTATTTTCCACACATCACTGGTGCCACTACCAAAATAATATTAATAAAACATGGTAACACTAACGGTATGGCTTCCGCATTGGTGTCCACGTACAAGGGCTCAGTGTTGTTGAGGTCGACGCCCGCGCCCGTTGGTGGTCCGTAGCCGCGCTCTGAAGGTGTCAGCGTCGCCTGCGCAGGCTTCGCGACGTAACCTGGGACAAGACGTCGCACTTCAATACAAGAGAAACAAAAGAAAAACCAGTTAAGTACGAGTCGGTCTCGCGCATGAAGGGTTCCGTACCATTATCTACCAGAGTGCCTAGTGTGAAATTATTGCATGTTAACGCCATCAACACATTTATGACGTTCGACGCTCCGATTGGCTCAATCCAAGCTCTTAACCAATCAGAAAGCCAAACGCGGTAAACTTTTCTATCAAGTTAACGTAAAAACGACTCGCACTTAGCACACACGTCACTTCACTTCACACTAAAAACACTTTGTATTGTGTTTTCACATGTTTGTGTGAGAGCCACACTTAAATATTTATTATATTCAGTTTGTTGTTATGCCGGTAATAGAAATACATCATTGCGAAAATTTCAACTGTCTAGCTATCACAGTTCTTGATAAACAGCCTTGTAACAGACAGACGGACAATGAAGTCTTAGTAATAGGGTCCCATTTTTATCCTTTGGGTACGGAAATCTAAAACAATGTGGGAATCTATTACCTTGGGTGCCATTGGAATGTTAGTACATATGTCACAGCTGTTGGTAGCGGCGGCGGTGACATGACGTCTCGTTTCAGAATGGGCGGAACAAATTTAAGAATATACAAGTCTAAAAATATAGTGTTTTAAAGCTCTTGTAAATGTAGAAGGGTCTAGAGGCATCGACTTAATGACGTAACCAGAGAACTCGAGACATGACATCACATAAATGAGAGAAAGGAATTTAAACAACCGTCCGTTGTCTTGGGTCTCGTGGAAATGATATTATGTTAAAGATAATATCTGGTTGCTAATTAAGTGACATAACTCTAGTCTGACGTTTACGTACGGTAGCAGATACAATAAGAATATGACACGTTACTAATTATATTAAAAATTGAAGAATACAACATATCGTTTGGACTCAGAAAAGTCTGCTTAATATAAATAAATATCTCAATGATGAAGTATACTACTTGACCACAGCTTACATTGCTAAGTAGGTCATCAGACACACTCGTGGGCCGGTTTTGTTTTAGCGGTAACATGAGATATAGGTAGTGTCACACACTGGAACAGGAACAATACGCTGGTCTACTAACCTAACCACAATGACGATGTAGGGGCATATAAGTAAGTAGCTGTTTTGTATATATATACGTAAGAAGCATAACTGGCTGATAGCAGTTTTTTGTATGATACATCATATTTCAATAATAGATAAATGAGGTCTTTTTATCAGAAGAAAGAGATAGACAGAGAAGAGAAATAAAGGCAATGAAAGAGTTGAGTTACTATGATCACTCCATTTTTGTAATGTCCGTGTTTATATCAATAACATTAATGTCATCAACCGACCTGGAAGTGGCTGCGTAGCTGGTGGTGCGTTAGACAGCGCAGGGCTGTTCTGTTGAGGCGTATAGCTATGTGAGCCCATGCTTCGTTTAGCAGAGCCGTTCAAGAGACCGTGAGCTGCTGGAGACGCCACTGGCTTGTCACTGTTCAGTATTGGTTGAGGGTCTGAAAATGATTGACGATCGGAATTAGGATTTTTGTACATAAATATGTTACAGTCGGTAGGTAGATGTAACATGTAAATATAGAATTGAATTTAAAATTTCAATATTATTTGAAAGTTTATTGACTTATGATGAAAATAACGTGAAAACATTTTGATATAATAAGAGACTATACTATAAACAAACAATACACGAGAATTTTAGGGTGCAAAAATAGAATAGAATACCACTATCTGAAAGATACCAAAGGAATCTCTGATTACCCAATCAAAGGGCTTTGTGGGATATCCCATCCAATAATCACAATGATTCGTCATAACTTTGCGATAAGATAAAATAGCGGAATGTTGCCTAACATTGCGAAGCAGTTAGTCAGCCTCATTAGTAAAACGTTGTGTTTATTAACGTTTACGTAATTTGACGTATTAGCGCGATCATACTATTATGGTCTTGACAGCTCAGAATTTATATGATGGGCTGTATGTCGTAATCATCATGTTTCTCTTCGAAATTGGGCATATCGAATGTATAAATTTGCATTTCCTGAGCTGTCAGTGGCACAAAGAAATATTATACCTCTCTTATTTTTGATTTTGATTGCATAAGCTTCACCTTTTGTGTTAACCATGAGCGTACACAAGTATAACCGGGGCCGACAAAACATAAAAAAAAAAAAATACGAGCCTGTTGTGTCCTACGTCCTACTACAGGTCAAAGGCCTCCCTTCCATTATTTCACTCTTCTCTGTTCTTAGCCACTTTACACACCGTATAATAAACAGTAAGCTTCGTTCCAAAACAAATCGCAGACGTAGGTAACTCAGCAACCAAACTAAAATGGAACTGGACACGCCACATCTGCCGTATATTGCAACGAAATTGGGCGAAGGCAACCACTGAATTGCAATATTATTTTACTGTTTAAAAATAATAGAGATAATGGGTAACTGACGGTTTAAATACTCGTTGTACCTTTCAACACAACCATCGTCATTTCAAGAAACAAGTCCACTGTTGGAAAAACAGGGACAGAGCTTTGTCCAGCTGTGGTCATGTCGTTACAACAGCTGATTTTGTGAATCACTTCAAAGGGATTCTGGCAGTTTTCATCAGGGCATTGATTCAGCTTATTCCTATACTTTTATTGTAAACATAACTTTTATCAAATAATAATAATAGGACAGCTGACGTACACGGGCGAGCCTAACCCACAATTGGGTTTTCTTACAGCAAACCTTATATAAATCATGAGAGAAATTTTGCACTTGAGGTTAATTATAAATCCACAACAAAACTTCCCAGTATGTGAGTGTTGTTCCTTCTTTCTCGTGGTTGTAACTTTACTCTGTGCTTGTTAATAAGAAGGATAGTGGTATTGAAACACGGTTTAAAGCTATAAAACACTCACCAGGTTTACTCGGACTGGGTTCCTGCAGGATTGTAACATAACTGTCAGGGAAGATGCCAGTCTTAGTGCCATTCCGTCCTTCCCACCAGTTCTGGTCGATGCGCCTCGTGAGCACCACTATCTCCCCTTTCTTCAAAGGTAGTTCGAGGTTCGTTTGAGCTGTGAAATCGAACTTCGCTCGAGCTCGACCCTCAACGACGACGGGCTTCTTAGGAGCTTGTAGTACATCGCCTTTTTGTATCTGAAATCAAATTTAAGTTGATGTATAGTTTGGATTGGACTTGGCTTTTTCGGGAGAACGATTCAGGAATTGTATGAAAGACGATATGGTTAGGCCGTCATCTCAACATTCCAACACCAACACCAACATCATGTTGAGATGACGGCAAATAAGAATGAAACCGGTATCAAATGATTAAATCGAGATGAAATCAGAAGGATAATCATAGGTGCACAGCAAACAGCCAGCTTGCTGCGCTCGCTAGGTTTAAATAATAAATCAAGTTTTTTTAGTTATACTAATATATGTATAAAGAACTTGATTTCTAGATTTAGTACTTATAAATATTCAGTTTATCAACCACTTTGACGTGAACTCCGAACATTTCCACCAGTGGAGTAATTAAACAATTAATTTTCTGTAGATGAGCTATTTTTATATCTATCAAGTACCTATATGGGATACCGTGAATGTATACAAATTGCATCCTTAAATAAAAAGTAGCAAAATATTGTCTTTTTTTTAAACTGCCTTTTATTTTAATTAAATTAAATTTAATCTAGTTATCTGTATTTTTTTTAATATAGTGAATACAAACCATCCGATTGTCAATCTTTTTTCGAATAGTTCTATAATTTTTCTTCTGAATAGTCACCTTTTACCTATAGTGCCACTTTTGTCTTCATCATCATCATCATTTCAGCCGAAAGACATCCACTGTTGGACATAGGCCTCCTTCAAATGTCGCCACAATGACCGGTCCTGTGCGTCTCGCATCCATAGGATTCCCGCGACCCTCACTAGGTCATCGGTCCACCTTGTAGGAGGCCTTCCAACGCTGCATCTTCCGGTACGTGGTCGCCATTCCAGAACCTTTTTGTCTTACGGGTGTGAAATATTTTTCACATTTCAAAACAATAGTATTTAGCTAAAAATTGTTCTTAATTTCTATATTTACCTCGACATAATTGTAAGGGAATAGTCCTATCCTGCCGTGCAGCTCTCCCTCATACCAGTTGTTGTCAATCTGTCTCCTCACATGGATCATCTCTCCTTTCCTAAAGCTCAGTTCTCTTGGAGTCTGTCCATTGAATGTGTACAAGGCTTTAGCGATTACTTTTTCGGCTTCATCGTATCTGTTCAGAGGCAGTATATTCTTTTGCGATGGCGTGAAGTTGTCTTGATGTCGACGGTTCTGCATGTCCTGTAGTTCCTGTAATAAGTCAAATATTATTGATATATCGTCTATATCTGTTTGATTGTGAAGGCGTATGATACAAAGCTCAAGATTTTGTCATCAATTTTGAATTTTGTTAACAAGATACGTCCGTTGCTATTGAGTCATTCCTGTCAATGCAAGGTACAGTGAATTTAAGAATGAGTTAGGCCAAAAGTTGTTATACAGCATGTGTCTGTCTTTGATAATGAACGAGTAAAAATCTCAAACAGTAGAATCAGTTAGAAAATTTCACACACTCTCTCAAACATCACCTTCATTGAGGCATCGAATGCTTCTATGTCCGCGGGTAGTATTTCGTTTTCCTGAAAAGTTTTAATATTTTGTATTTAAAAAAAAAAAATACCTCCATGACATGGTGGAACTCTTGGTTTTCCGAAGTTGAATACATTTTAACTTTACCTACATTGTCCTATTTTGCCTACACTTTTTGTTCATTTGCTATAAGCGTCACTATAATGTTACAATCATTTCACAGAACTGGTATACGTAATTACACACTCATTGAACGTAATCGCTTTGGAAAATCATTTGCACGCATATCATGATCGTCTCTCGCGCAGGTTTCGCTCACACTGGGCCGACCGGGCCAACCGTGCCATGCTCATAACAATACAAGAATACCTCTATGTAACAAAAACATTAACATTAGCATTTCTCTATAAAAACCGGCCTTATTAAAAGTCATTAAGGTTGAAATTTTAATAAGCATGTCGGAGTCAAAAATACTTGTGGTCAATTGGTCAACGGATTTTTCGTCGGTATGCGGAGACAAGGTCGTTCGGATTTTTTGATTATTTAATGAAACTGGTCGATATTACCATAATGGTTGGTATGAATGGTAAACGCTCATGTGAAAAAAAAACTTGATTTATTATTCGCTTTAAAATTGCTTTTAAATAAAATTATTAAAAAAAAAAAAACATTCTTAATCAAAGTAATCGGATACTTATAGTAAAAGCGGTGCTACTTGTATGTTAATAAAAACTTGACTGGTAGCTATTACGCAGCGGTAAAGTAAAGATTTCTCTTAAAGGGCTTGATCACTGAGTCGTCGATAATAATTTGCGGATATTCCCACCGCGAGCTCATTGAGTGAAATCAGTGAAATGACGGTGAAATGTTTCTATCTGCGCGATTCAAGTAGGTCATATGCAAACGCTGCGCGTGCGCATCCGGAGTGGCGGTGCCGTTTGTTCGGGATGCGTAGATGCATGCGGTCATCCTGTTTAGAAGCTACTTCAGCTAATGATTATGCGTGAGTTACTGCGCTTCGAGAAAGAAGAAAGAAGAAGAAGAAAGGAAGAAAAACTGTTTATTCGCGCGAAATGACGCAATCTTAAAACTAGCAAACAAACATTATCAATAAAGAGTATTATTAAAGAGTAATATCATTATTATTAAAGAGCTGTTACGCAGTCTAATTCGCAAAAACAGAAGACTTACCATGACTGACGTTAAAATGTCAGTCGTGCGAGCAAAAAAGCCCTTTAACAATTCAGTTTAGGTTGTGAAATGGATCGTGTAAAGAGCTCGTGGTAGCACTGCAGTTACTCTATCGCAAATAAATACGTCCAATGAAATAAAATTAAGAATTTAGAAATCAGACTATTACCGTTATGTTCTAAAAAATGGGAAAAAAATTGTGGTGGGTTTTAATTGTAGTTAATATAAAAAATGTAAAAAATATACTTATACTTTATATTTATTGTATTTGAAACTTTTTATGACTAAATAGCGTTCAGGTACCTACTATAAACTATGCAAAAAACAGTTCAAAAGTTTGATAAACACGTAATTCGTATTTTTGAGTGACTTTACAAAACGTACCTACGTGTTTTTAAGTACAACTAGAACAAGCCTACAAAGTACAAAGTAGTACTAGAAACAAAAGATAAAGGCCGAGATAAAAGATAATATCATCATCTTCCTGCCCTTGTCCCGTTTTATTTGGAGTCGGCGCTACACGTTTTTTTCTTCCATTCTGTCCTGTCACGCTATCACTAACTTCCTTTTCTTTCATATTACTTCTCACACAATCCATCCATCTTTTCTTTGGTCTCCCTCTCCCTCTTCATCCATCCATATGTAAACTCATAACTCTTTTAGTAACATGCAAGATAAAAGATAATATAGGTATCAATACAAATTAGTCATGTACATTCATACGTTGACTTGAGGAATCTCGGATGGAAATAAACACAGAAACCACAATGTCATCTGTATTGTTGTGCCTGTAAAAACTGGACTTTGATAGTGCAGGACTATGTTAATTCGTTTATATAAGTAAATGCATAATTATAATTTCTAACTTAAATATTAAAAAAAAAAACCACAAAAAAAAACTTTGTGTTTATTATTCAAAACTCTACGAGCTCGCATGAAACATAGGAGGAACTTGCGAATTGATTCTTGAACCAATCCTATTTGCCGCACGAAATCATCGCAGAAATTCGCATCGCAAGTTCCTGGGATGTGGTTTCGTATCGTAACGCAGTTTTGAGTGGGAGCCCTTAAGTTCTTACTATTTTGGTGTACAATAAATTTATTCTGTTCCCACTGGTACCGTCAACTGGGTCCACGCTTCGGATCACTGTACCTGAGAAAGAAACCTCCTAACCATACGAGCTGTGTTCAAAATTACCTACCGCTTTCCAAATTAGCGCTTGATCCAGCAGCCTAATGAGAGCCTCCTAAGAAGTTGGTTGAGGCTCGTGGCTTATTAAGCCATTGGTTGATACTACTATCGGTACAACGATCGTTTTTTTCGATCGTTCTGATCGATAGGATAATAGGAGTTCCGGGGATATAGAATCCCCGGAACTCCTATTTGTAGGTCATAGAAATATTTGCTACAAGTTTCTTTTTTTTTTAAATCGTCCAATGACATCCCCAGCTCTTGGGCGGAGCGAGAGGGTGTGTCAGACTTTTACTGACTAAAAACCCACTCCTGTTCCTGCGTTGCCTTTCACACTAGGGTCGAGTTTTCGTTTCAGAAACAAACGGGAATCGAATCTGCGACAAGCAGCGCAGCAGTCAATTACTCAACGTCAAAGTTTGTGTTGAGTCATTCTTATTATGATCACGCCTTAGCCCTCATACTAGGGCCATAGGTGATGCGAAAGAGAACTCCGGGGCCCGGGAACAGGAGTGGGTTTTAGTCAGTAAAAGTCTGATACGAAAAGGGCGGGAGATGTCATTAGATAAATTCCCACCTAAAAAAAAATGTCTTGTCTCTAAACCTATAATTCAGTAATAAACTTCACACATCCAAACATCCACCACTATAAACAGACTCAAACACGCTCACAACTACAGTTCTCATTTTTTGGTCTTCTGTCACAGTTTCCAAATTAAGTAGCTTAGTCAGTTTCCTCGGAACGTGTTAAATTTAATAAAAAAAATATTATTTAGCGGGTTTTTTCGTTTTTACAAATATTGGAAGAGATGCTATTGCCCTTTTTGTATTGTTGTTTTCGTATTGTTGTTTTCGTAATGGTTTTTTTGTTATTTTATTTGTTTAATGAAGCTTGTGATCATTTATTACTTTTTGTATTTAGAAGCACTTTTTAAAAATTTTGTGAATGTGAAGTACCATGGTGCATTCTTACTAGGTTGCAACTTGTTTGACATAAACGAGCATGGTAGTTGAGTTTGTCATGCTCGTACAAAAAGAAACAAGCAACAAGAAATATGTAAGTAAGATTATATTATGTAACTCATACTAAGATCGAAAAGAGTGTCCATGGAGATTTTTTGCACGTTCTTCTCCATAGAGATCGACGCTTTGGAACGTGCAATTTAGCTTTACTTTATTTTGGACTGACGACATTTGACTATTCTAAAGTACCTGTAAATGGTCTATTTAAAATCTGCTTTTGATTTGATTTGATTTGGACCCTGTCGGTCCTGTCGATCCGTAACACAGTCTCTCTAGTATAGACTCTAGTCTCGCGCAATGGAGCTAGACGTATGTTTCTTAGATATATCTTGAGTTATGTTTAGGTAGATAAAATGTATATTTACAGCAATTTCTTGCTAACACGAGAAGAGACACATTTCGTTTGTTATTAAAAAAAACTCGCTTATTTTCGAGTTGCGCAGAAGAAAATCTTTACACAAATATAGATTTTCCGAAAAATTATTTTGAGATCCAAAACGGCTATTTATCTTATATTTTGCACATTAAAAGCTTCATTTTCTGGTTTTACTGTAAGTCAAGTATGATAAATTGGAAATTAAATGAATAAATAAAAAAATAGGTTTATTATTATCATATATTATCTACTTTACATCTACAAGGAAGTATGAATGAATAAAACAAATCAGGTCTGAATCTAGACCGGTCACACAAAATGATAAGGTCACATAATAAAATTTGGCTTTTAAAATTCAAGGTTTGTTCTTAGCGCCACTTATTATACTTTTTATTTTTACTTTGATGTCTATCTATTAAACTTTCGAATACCGTAATAAGAGACATAATCGAAAAACGATGAGAGAGCAAACGCCGGCGTTTGCTTGGGGTTTAATTAATTAAACCCGGATTCAAAACTTCATAATCTATATATATAAAAGGAGAAACTGACTGACTGACATATCAACGCACAGCCAAAACTACAGAGACTAGGAGCGTGAAATTTTGCATAAGGTTTCCTTTTACAACGTAGGCGAGCTCTAAGAGAGGATTTTTCAAAATTCACCCTATAAGGTGATGAACCGGGGGTCCAAATTTTGTATGGAGAAACCTACTTTGACGCGGGCGAAGCCGCTGGCGGAAGCTAGTTAGATATATATTTATTTCATAGACACCAGAGATAATAAAACATGAATAGTGGCGGAATGTTTCGTACAGGCATGTATAACGTAACTATGTAATTATATAATGTCTGAATGATTCTCATCATGTCTAATTGGCCAACTTTAACTAATGTGATTGGATAGTTGACTTAATTTTTTTCAAGTTTTTTATTAACTTAGGTCGAATCTTGCAAATGAATTTACGAACAGTTACCTCTAACTGATTGAGCTGAAATTTTACGTAATTGTTCAGTTTGGATGACAATGCATGCTTAGTTATGTGACGTCATTCTAAATCTAATATGGCGGACTCCTGAAGATGACGGACTAGTTATTTTTTATGTGTTGAGCACAATACAAGAAGAAAAACTACATCGCAATAAATCTAATATGGCAGCCAGTTTTTTGAAGATGGCGGACCAGTTATTTTTTATGCATCTCCATGATAATATAGGAATTAATTAAAAGGGTTTGTTGAGCGCAATACAAGAAGAAAAACTACATCGTAATAAATCTAATATGGCGGACAATTTTTTAAAAACTTGTTTTTATTTTAATAAATAATAAATGAACAATATCATTCCATAATTATTTGGTAGTAAACCAATAAAGAATAAGTAATGTTTGATAATTTCCTGTTATTAGCCCTACATTAAATTCTAAGTAAGGCAGTACACCGCTCACTTAAATAACTTGTCAGTAATGGTATGGATATTGCGTTATAGGCACCACTCGATACGTGTTGGTACTTGGTAATATAATGGCATAGATATGGTTTATCTACAAGTGTGCAATCAAAGTAATCAATAAGTTGCGCAGAATGCACGTATATATTTTGTAAAACTTTTCAATACACTTACTCGAAAACCCGCTCCTATCCCTATAGCTTGCAATTTACTGTTTTCTGCACTAGTGACAAAAAGTGCGCGAGTTCACCCCCACCACAATTTATTGTATTTATCGTATCAAGCTGGTCGCTGGTGAGCCCTAAATGCGGGGGCTGTTTTTTCATAACTGTATTGGAAAACGTCGTTTGATACACGTGGAAATTTGTCACTGTAACACTCGCTAGCACCCGCCTCGGTAGCGGTGACAAACTTTTTCCACTTGTATCAAAATGATAGGAACACTTTATCATTATTATACGTATGTTTATATGAAAATGGAACCTTTAAACTATTATGGATTAAAGCGCGAGGAGGAGCGCGTGGCTAAAATAACATCAGCCGAACGAGTCAATCTCCTAGGTTAAGCAGCGCTAGCCGATGTCGGCCTGTGAATGAAAGAAAGAAAGAAAACATTTATTTGGGACTCGCACAGGACAAACAACGATAAAATAAAAAAAGTAATACTTATCTTAAAAATAATAACAGAAAACAATATTAAATAAAAGACCAGTGCGAGGCCAAAAAGGCTGAATGGTCGGCCGTCTTAACATACCGAGATTCCTCTATTCCTCAGAAAGTATGTTAACCCGTTGTTGGTCTCGGCTGTCTTTTGTAGATCATTAACAGTCGTTAAGGATCATCAGCTAAGAAATCCGACGTCAGTCTTGCCTAGAGTATACCAAGTTTTTTTTTCTTTTTTTGAATGATATAAACCAGTGCTTGACTGCGATCCCACTTGATGGTAAGCAGTGATGCAATCGTTGATGGTGAATCGCACTAGTTTATTAAGAGCCTACTGGGTTTTGGAGGTCAGGCAGGCGCTCTAAAGAAGTCTTTACAGTGAATTATTACAGCTTTTGCCCGCGGCTTCACTTGCGTTAACATTGGGTCACGTAGTTCACTCTATAGAGCTTTCTTATAAAAAATATTGTTTACTAATCTACTTTAAAAAAAAAGGCTATATAATGTCATACTGCTGGGCTAAGGCCTCTCCTTTCTCTTTCCAAATTTCTCTATCTTGAGCGAATTCTAGTTAAGTTTGCATCGCGAAGTTGGGTTGGCCGGGTTCAATCCCGGCCAGGCGCATTACTTTGTGTAATTTATTTCATCACCACTGCTCTCAAAACGGTGAAGGAAAACATCGTGAGGAAACCGGCATGTCCTAGAACCAAAAACTTCAAAGACGTGACATTCACCAACCCGCACTGGGCCCGCGTGGTGGATTACGGCCCATTCCCTCTCCTAGAGACGAGGCCTGAATCCCAGCAGTGGGAATATTAAAAGGCTGATTATTTATGCTATGCGTGCATTGCGAACATGATGAGATTATCACGCCACAGTCGCCGCGATCGACCGTTATAGAATAAGATCCCAGAGCGATAAGACAACTTATTTTCACATGGATGAAACCTTATGTTCTCAGTAGCGTCTCATGTGCTTTAAATACCTGTGTGCTTGTTGAACTCCTGGTACTTGGGCAGATACCTACGAGGTGAGAAAAGGAACTAAAAATAGGAGTTATTTAACTTAAACTTTTATGGCTGATTTTTATATATGTTTTGTAGAATCAAGTGTCAGACACTTTCCACAGGCCAAAACTTTTGTCAGACGCTTTAATGCCCCACATAAAATAATTGGACTTTATTTTTACATGGCTGATTTTTAAATATATTATTAAGGTAACTATTACTAATTTATATTTCATTAGTCAGACAAATGACATCTGGGATCTTGGACCATTACATCTTATATAAAAAAGTAATCCTATTTAAACGTATTTCTCCATATAAACTTTGAACACCCATTTCGTCCCCTGTATACATGAATTTTGGAAAATCTTAGAGCATGCCAACGTCATAATAACTAACTGCGTGCCAGAATTTCAGTGCAGTCCGTTTAGCAGGAGCAGTGGTGGCCGAGTGGTAACGGCCCCGACTTACGAGTTGTAGGTCGCGGGTTCAAACCCAGCCCAGGCGCATTACTTTCTGTAATTTATCTCATCACTACTGCTCTCAAAACGGTGAAGGAAAACATCGTGAGGAAACCGGCATGTCCTAGAACCAAAAATTCGAAGACATGTGACATCCACCAACCCGCATTGGGCCCGCGTGGTGGATTAAGGCCCATTCCCTCTCCTAGAGAGGAGGCCTAAGTCCCAACAGTGGGAACATTAAAAGGCCGACTATGCTATGCTATGCCGTTTAGCGGTTTCAGCTGTGCATTTATAAATAGATTTTGGTAACGGTTGCCTTTTATATATAAGGAAGATAAAGACTAAATTAAAGTACGTATTATGTTCCAGGCTTCAAGTTCAATAAATTTGCAGATATCATGATATCGACCGAACTGCAGTCGCGTGCCAGCGGCTAGTTTAACACGATTAATCGTTAATCGCAATCGCAACATTGACTGACGCGATAATCGTATTCCGATAAACCATTTAGGTCCGTTTTTGCGCATATTGATGCTCGGTTTAGAATCGATTGTTAACATTGCATGAGACGTAATGCGATGAGAAATTGTGATGGAAACCGATTGAATGTAATGATATTTTTTCTTTGTTGCAATTGTTATGACCTAGTTTATTTTATTGTCTTTTGTATTGAGATTTAGACGGGAACATTTAGTTGTGCTTGTGTGTGTGTGTGTTTTAGATTTTAGTTTATTGTAATAATGACTTTATAATAGGTTTGGAGTAAGTTTTGCGAATCTGAAAAGAATCGAATCAGAGCATTATAATACACCGCACTTTCTATCAGATTGCGATATCTTTCAATCTTCCTAAATGCTCTCATTGTCTGTAAGAAACTCTTAAAGTATCAAGAATTTTTATCGAAAAAGTAACTTTATTCTATGTAATCAACAGAGGACGTTAGAGGAGGCCTATGCCAACAGGTACACTGAAATAAGATACACCCTATACAACATAATAGTATGATAGATAGTCATCTAATAAGTTTACGATAAAACAATTATTGAACTGATTTACATCCGAGTAAGGTTCATTTGAAAACTAGCGTCAGGCAACTGCTACGTAGTACGTTCTAGCATTACGCTGAACTGGACCAATTTCGCACCACCGTGAAATACATAATGTTGCTGTATATTTTTTAAATTAAAGTTTCTACATAAATGCTTGTTTCTTTATTGAGTGTATCTGTGTGCTATTATAACGTGTTTTCTTTCTTTCTCTCCTTCTGATTGATTGATCGAACTTTAGTCTAGATGAAGAACATGGGTTACTTTTAATTATGGAAAATTAAAACTCTACGAAAGCTAAGCCACGACTTAAACGTGTCTAGCAAAAAAAGAAATATATACCCACTCGTATGTCAAATATACCTACAGTGATAGAAAAACCATCTCTCAAACAAACCACAAATAGATTTGAACGTTAACATTTTATAGATTTTTTATCATATCAATTTCAGATCAATTGTGATTGATCGATAGCTTGGAATATAAAAATGAATTAATGTTATAAGAACTATATTTATCAGCTGATTCAGGAAATATAGAAAAAAAGATTGATCTGTTATTAAGTCTCGATATAAAAAAAAAATAACGGTTTAGGTACATACGCATAATTATGGCCTGGTACAATCTTAAAGACATAAGGGTATAGGAATATAAAGCAAGATTGTGTATGTAGGCAAGCTAGTATGGTTTCATACTAGCTTGCCGAAACATCGGAAGATAGTACAAAGTACATACTTCCATCGCCTTTGGTAGTTTTTCTAGGACGAACTATGACTATAGCCAAGCAACTTCTTCCAACGACAACATCTTTATTGTATAATTTCTCTTTCTCTTTCAGACCAGGAAGAAGACGCGGGACGAACTGGACAGAATTTGCCATAACTGGAAGGAGGAAGCACCGGCTCGCGAAATAAGGAGTGGCGGGAGGTCTTTGCCCAGAAGGTGGATAGAGATAGAACGCAGCAAGCAAAAAAAAATGCTTCCCTCTTATCTACCCCTAAGGATCTATCGGGGAAATTATTGTTTACGCCCTTATACAGCCATCTGGTTGTAGAAGATGAGGAACTGGCTGATGTGGTTACATTTGCAACAGGCTTATCCAGCAGTTGACTGCTATGGAATCTTACTTAGTGCGTCAGATAATGACGTGGTCGTTGCCGGACAATGGTAGTACATGTAACGTTACTCTCTACGTGATCTATGCCACATACCTGTAGATACTTGTTCCTCTTCTGCTCCCTGTAAAGCCTCTTCATGTGCTCCGCCTGCTGGCGTGCCAGCTCGCGCTCGGGCACCAGCGGCAGCGGGTCGTGGCGCACCGGGCATCTGTAGTGGATGTTCACGTCGCTCTCCACGTAACGGCGAGGGGATTCTATGGGAAAAAATGGATGATGTAATAAAATTATATATGCTTTTTCAGAAGACTGAAGACTTGGTTTGTGTACGTTTTTCTACATCGAACAATTATACTTCTAACCAATATTCATTCGGTGTTGGATTTATGCAGTCTAAGGTACATTGCATTTTGAAAATTACTTTTCATTTACAGATTTTTATTTACAATCATTGTTAATCAATCAAAGTCATTAAAACATTATTTAAATACCTTCTAAATGGTAATAAAAATCATGTTGCAGTTGCCGGACATTTTCCATACACGTAACATTCTAATTTAATTATATACTTTCCACCGTTCACGTAACTTGTAGCTAATTGCAAATATTGCTTTTGGAAACGTTAACATGCATGTTTAAGTAATTAAGTGGCCCTTGTGAAAAGGGCTTGGTTGGAATATACCGGCGTTTTCTATTTGCCGTGCCTATAACATATTTGTTTGTAAAAGGAAAAGTTCTGAATGTAGGTTCATAGTTCATAGATTTTAATTTAAACACGGAAATATTTTATTTCACTTCTATATTTTGTATCTTAGGTATTTATGAAAATTAGAAGTACTTGTGTATAAAGGTAATCTAAAGAAACAGTTTTGTAATCTTCCTAAATGTTAGACTAC
Organism: Mythimna pallens; assembly: GCA_961205895.1. Taxonomy (NCBI): domain Eukaryota; kingdom Metazoa; phylum Arthropoda; class Insecta; order Lepidoptera; family Noctuidae; genus Mythimna; species Mythimna pallens. Next base: position 19,991,992 of record OY540828.1, on the reverse strand, counting down.
CAACTTAGAAATACATAACAAAAAATTCTTTTAAAGTTTTTATTACATAACGGAACATTTTGTTCAATTCGAATTAAAACTCATGATTCGCGTAAAGACAACACTAGCCAACCCGTCGGGCATAGCAAACCTTTTGTATAAAAATATAAAGAAGTAATCTTATCCACCGAGAGTGAAAGTGTTCCAACATTATGTTGTGTTATGGCGAGCCATCGATGTAATGCGCCGTGAGTGGCGATTTTTCTTTAAGTGGTAATCATGCGATGACACGTAAGAACCGGTTCGTAGCATTTTGTAATATATCGGCGGAAGTAAGAGGCAACGTGTCGAGTTAGGCTAGGTTCTATTAACCTCCGTATCGTAAAAAACAATATCAGTTTCCGCGTAGGTATATCGTCAGTCTTTCTGTTCATCCACTAATTTCTCGTAAACCACGCATCGGATTTTAATGTGATTTTCGCTAATAAAAAGAATAATAAATGTTGCAGATTTTTGTGTATAGTTTATACCCGTGCAAAACTGTGGTAGGTTACTAAGAACTCTGTCCAATTTGGCGATCTAATTTATCTATATATATAAAAGGAGAAACTGACTGACATATCAACGCACAGCCGGAACTACTGGGACTAGGAGCGTGAAATTTTGCACAAGCTTTCCTTTTATGACGTAGGCGAGCAATAAGAGAGGATTTTCCAAAATTCACCCCTGAAGGGGATGAAACGGGGGTCCAAAGTTTGTATGGAGAAACCTATTTTCACGCGAGCGAAGCCGCTGGCAGAAGCTAGTTTTTAATATTATGTAACAATAATACCTACTGTTATTGAAAGAATAAGTAATACGAGCTTTAGTTTTGACGTTGAGTATTATTAATAGCATTTTGATAAATTGTTTAGTGGTTTAATATTACTATATTGACATTTTCCTGAAACTGATTACTAGAGAGCAGTAGTAAATGGCGGGCGTTCCCTTCCTAAAAATATTGATTCGGCTACAGCTGATTAGATTAGAAATCGACCCCAACAGTAATTTAAAAGAGGAGAAAGACTTGGGCAAGAGTGTAAACGCATATCACTAAAATAATGTGGAGTTAGCGCTCAATTTTGTTTTCGAAAGGTCGATGATCCTAAAATTAACTGCCACTGTTTTTTTTTATAGGAGGTATTAAATCACTAGATATCTTTATCAGATTATAATGTTATTAATAAAAACCAGACATTTTGACCCAGTAACGGATGTGCCCAGTTTTATGATGACTTATTAAAACACGTGTTTTAAACTGTTATGAGATGTTATGAGATTCTGCTTATAAGGTAATTACCGTTCAGGCAGAGGAGATTCCGGTTTTGCCGGACGTATTTTTATTATTTTCGACTAAAATTTGTAAAGAAAAGGCATTAAATGTGGACTGTTTGGGTTGAACCGGATTTCTGGCGTTTTATAGATACTATAACAAATATATTGGTAGTGTTCGATAAGCAATAGCTATGTCATTGTACACTTTGTACAATCATTTTCGATTATGTGCAATAACTCAAGTGAATCAATTAATAACGCCAATATGAAAACTATTAGTCAAAGATGACTTATCGCAAAGTGATTTTATCATTGATCAAATGGAACAAGAATCGATTATTAGATTCAACTGACATTCCGATAATATCCATTTAAATATTATCCCTGTCATATATAGCAATTTTCACGTCGCGAACGCACATTATGCATACGCAAAATGCCGACCCGCCATCAAATATGTCGAATTGGACTCTCGACAGAATAACTTAAGAATTGTCGTCGACTTTCTACAACTACACAATAAAGATAATCATGCTTGGCACGTACTTACGACACGCCCAGAGTAACAACGATAAGATTACAAAGCACAAACATGTATCTGTTGGATTCCGTACCTTATGGCATGGTGGTAAACTGAATTCTTAAAGCCATGCTTGCGAAGTAAAAGCAAAATGTCATTTGCTGTTTCAACTGAGGAATTTCATTTGCACAACTTCAGTAGTACTTTTTAGTATGGATTTGAGAATCAGGTGTCTTGACGTCGCTAAGATTGGTAATGTTGCAAATAATTATATAGTAATTTGCCAAATGGGATTTACACCACCTAATGGGTTGGAGTGCAGTGGTGGCCGAGTGAGAGCAGTGGTGGCCGAGTGGTTACCCCGACTTACGAGTTGTAGGTCGCGGGTTCAAACCCAGCCAGGCGCATTACTTAGTGTAATTTATTTCATTACCACTGCTCTCAAAACGGTGAAGGAAAACATCGTGAGGAAACCGGCATGTTCTAGAACCAAAAATTCAAAGACATGTGACATCCACCAACCCGCACTGGGCCCGCGTGGTGGATTACGGCCCATTCCCTCTCCTAGAGAGGAGGCCTGAGTCCCAACAGTGGGAACATTAAAAGGCCGACTATGCTAATGGTTTCAAATCGTGGAAAGGAAGTTAGTTACTAATATCTTTTAACTTATAAAAAAATAGGAGAACTATTAGGAGGAGAGATAATTGTAGAAGATCTTGGTAATATAGAAGGACATCATATCTACGGGTTGGAAAGTTGGAAACAAACAATGATGCTAACAATAGTTTGATCTTTAGGTAAAGACGAATGAACGATGAAATATAGAAGAAACCATACTAAGAATAAAAACCTTTAAAACAAACTGTAGTAGATAATACTCGTAGTAGTAATTTCAAATATTGATTATCCAGATGTTAGTAGACAACATCGAAAGAAAAAATGCGGAAAAACAATGAAAGTATACGGAATTAAGAATGTCGTTGGTATAGTTGTCTTAACATGTTAACAGACCAATACATTCCTATATTTTTAGCCGAACAAGCTGCATGTACAAAATAAATAAATGCTTCATAGAAAAAACATTCCGCAGTAAAACTATGTAGTAATTGACATTATTGTCATTCCACCATTGGGTAGTTATTTTCAAATTTCACATAATTGCACACACTTGATTGACTTTTTTTACTGCTCTAATAGCATTATAATTACAGATATTTGGTAAACTACACCTGACATTCTTGATTGTAGGATATTATTTGATGACAATTTGGATGTCGTTTTTTGAAGTTTTTAACTTTGGTTTTGTGTTCGTCAAAGTGAATGACATTGATATTATTGTGGACATCAAGAAAAAATGCATCTAATAATACTTTCTAAGATCGAATTATCATTATCATTTCATTTTTGTATGTTTTTTTAATGAGATAATTGAGAATTTATTTCTCCCATATAGAATTTCCCACATACCATACGTTGCTTCGAAGATCGTTATGCGAAACATTGCAATTATTATTGTTTTTAATCACTGCTTCAAGTTACAATTAGGTAAGCCGGTATCAAAATACCAGTCGACCTCTCCGAATATTTCGTAATAATCCGTCATTGAAGCAGAACTTGGATGAAATGTCTTTGATCTAAAAACCGAATATAACCAATTCGGTTGGTTTGTTGCGCAGGTGTTATTGAAAATTGTGCATTGCGCAAATCCCGGAAAGATCGAAGCAATTTTTTAAAGTTCCTGTTTTTCTGAACGTCATTTGATATTACTTATAAATAGGATATTATTTTGATACCTATCTATTTAATTAATTATCGGACGTCAGAAGACATATCCATGTTTACATTTAATTACCATTATTAATCACCCATGTTATCACGCTTCAAAGGAAAAATGACACAGATCAAATGCACATGATGATTAAGAAAGTAAATATTGATGATTATTATTATGCAGATAATTAAGAGCGAACACGTATTAACACACTTAATAAACATGGCTATAATTGGTATAATAAATTATTCGGTTACTTGAACACGGACACTTTGATGGTAAACACGATGGAAATGAAAATAACGATGATGAACAAACCATGAGTGGTCATTTTCTTTATCTGCTTGAGTATGCCCATAGTATTGGATAGATCACAGTTCACAATAAACACAGCACAGCACGCACTCCCAACGCCGGGGACGACGTCTGTCACCGACTGTCGGCGGCGATAGATCAGATGCACTTTCGACTCGAATCGACGCCTTAACCTCATCTCCCGCCAAACCCGCCGACTTAGACTTTCGCTTTGTGCGTACGCGTTGTCAACATAGTCATTATTTAACAGTATTGGACAGCTGGTTATCACATTTCTAGTATTGTTTGTTTTGGTGTTACTATTCAAATTACAGTTATAACAATACTTTGATTTGTACTAACTATAAACAAAATTGAGGAGGATAGATATTGAGAATTTCGATGCATGAGCTAAACAAGTTTTATTTATTTTCTGTAGAGAAACGAAAACGATCTCAAGCGATACGAGATTAGGGAGTAATTATCTGGAGCCGCAGCGAAACGAATTATAGATATTCATCTTTCTGTACTCTGCTTACTTTTTACAATAGCGTACAAATGTTAGATAATAATCAAAACTGTATTAATGACTTTGTGAATATTTTTAAGTTGTAACTCAAGTTAAAAGTTAAGGTCAAATATTTAAGGAATAAGGTCGGTCAGTTTTTCAAGTGTAACCTTTGAAATCACTTAGTCACGTTAACGATGTCAAGAATTCACGTTGCTCAACGATGAGTCTGTGATGATATAGATAACGTTATCTCTTCCAGTAAATGTGAATTTATAATGTAAACAAAAAGGTTACATAGGTAATCAAAGAAGGTCATTGATACAGAAATCAATTAAAACCATAAAACAAAATTTTTATTTATGGTTTGACTTTTTTATGAATCAGTTTCCGCTTTTATAATGAATAAGAATGTACTCTATATAGTAGCCTTGAAAACACAATGGAATTATAAATGTATGTTACCGTAAAGACGCCCATAGAAAATTCATCATCATCATGATGAATTTTCGCCCATAGAAAATTATTATACAAAAAAATAACATAAATTGTGAATGGGTCTGTAGCAGTGATGGGCGTAACTAGTTATTTATGTAATCTAATTAATAATTGAATTACATAATAATTTGATTAAAATGAAATTTAATTACATATTATTCAAATACATTGTAATTAGATTACTTTGGATGTGCTATGAAATTAATTACAATGTATTTTATTACGAAATAATTTAATTACAATGTAACCTAATTACATAGTATTTAATTACATTATGATTATAAAAAAGGTGCTAATTATAAATTTTCAGAAAATCTTTAGATTTTTTGACAATTTCGGGACCTGAAGCTGAAAATGCTGCTTTAGCTGCCGTTTATCATCCTAAATATAAAAAATTAATTGGTCAGGCAGAATATAGTAAAATGAAAAAAATTACTCGTAAAAGAAGTCGTAAAGATAATACCAAATCAATTATCTCGAGAAAGACCATCAACGAAGTCGAGGGTGGACGACTATTTTGAAATAGATTCAAGTTCAGATTCAGACAATCAGAGCAGTGAACCGAGATCCAAAGCTGAAGTTATAGTCATTCATTTTTTGGCAGAAGACAGCAGAGAACTTCAAATATTAAATAATCATAAAGAAATTAAAGAAATATTTTTAAAATTTAATACCCCTCTACCTCCTCCTGCACCTGTGGAACGTACGTTTTCGTACGCGACAATGATCAATTGTCCGAAAGCAAACCGTTTGTCAGACAAAATGTTTGAAAAAAGAGACATATTGGTAATTTAAATTATAAATCAAAAAACAATTTTTTTTTATCAGCCAATGGTGAAAATTATAACTAATAAAAGACTTAAAACTAAATAATGATTGACAGATGATTACATTTTTTTTTTTTTTTGTAAAATTGTGTGTTTTATTTTCGTATTTGTCAAAACTGTATTAAATAGGGCATTTTTGTAAGAAGTGTCCCAATACTTATTTAAATGTGTAATTACATTTTATCAGATTACTTATGTAATCTATTATAATGTTATTAGATTAACTTGCAATTCAATTACTTTGTATTTAATTACAGTATGTACTCATTGCAATTAGTTACTTAAGTAATCTGTTACTAAATATTTCAATTACTAATTACAATGTAACTGTAATTTGTAATTATTAATCTAAATACTTTTTGCCCATCACTGGTCTGTAGGTACTCACTGTACGGCAATGGAGCATAAACATCCGGATATATATCTGTTCTGTTTCCCCAATTGGAAAACTCATGTAGCGTGTGGCGATAGTCATCTTTTTTTAAATTTGTTGGTTTGTGCCGGTATTTTACTTGATCTCCTATATTAGTTTCTATACCAGATTCTATCATATCTGTCAAATTGTGCATAGAAGCAGAATTATATTCTGAATGATATTTTGGTTCATTTTGAATATCAGTAGATTCTGAAACTATTTCGGATATTGTTATACTTTGTGTGTCAGCGTTATCTGAAACTGTATTCTCATTATCAGAGTCGTTGTACGATTTATCGTGCAATTGCATAGACTTGTAGTCATCTGTGAGCTGCGTGACACTTGTAACACCGTACGTAATCGTAGCCGTAGTATTTTTTGTTGCAGATTCATTGCTTTTAAAATTATCTTCAACAGATTCGTTGCTTTTTAAACTGTCGGAATCATATTTAGTACGAGATTCATTAGGGCTGGTTTCTTTTGAAAAGTAGGCGCTGTCGTTTTCATCTTCTTCAGTTTCATCATAGAGTAAATTTTTTTTCACGTATTTATTTAGAGCCAGAAGTGATCTAGATAACGATCCTGACCCTGGAACGTCACTGAAAAACCCATCATCTTCATAGTTTATTTCTTCGCGGGTTGGAATATTGCTATCCCGATTTTTTCCAGTGTCACTTGCAATATTTACGCTCATTTTGGCGGTACACGGTTTAGTAATTATTTTATCATATTAGCACTACACACACCTAGATGGTCCACGTTAAACTGAAGCCACGATAACACAGATAAAAGTATTATATCAGTGAGAATACTCGATAACACTTGTCAATACAGTTCGATATAACCGAAGCTCACAATTCCGTCGAAACAATATTATTTATTAATATTTCGAACAACAAGCACACCGCGTGTGATCAAGCGACTAGCCGAACTATTTACACTTGAAAAAACTCAACCGACAGGTTTTGGAAGTCCGATCCAATTGAATGACGTAAACCGCGAGAGGCTGGCTGATAATCGCACGATATGAATGAATTTTTAGCTCGTTATGGCACTGATATTGTAAATTACTTTGTAATAGCATAATAACTTCCAAAAATAAATTGACTAATATTTTGTTCGCGTCAGACTACGTGTGTTGTCGGCGATGGTCAGGGAATAAGTTAAGGCACCAATTGTTGTGAACAAAGGCTATTGTTTCTTTTTTATTCGCACATAATCTTAAGGAATATAAGCGTGTTGGCTATCATGATGCTTACACTGAATGATTTTCGGAAGTGAAGTGCGGAGAAGTGTTACCTAATGTACCAAAGTAGGTTATATCATTTTTTATTTATTTTGTGAGACGAATGGCTCGAGGTAGTGTTATTTACGAATAACTTCACAAATAGTTACGGTATGTGAGTATTGGCTATGTACTGGTTGTGTATGAGTACTGAGATATACTTGCCTGTGTCTGAGTAGCTCCCGTGCGAGGTTCTGCGTGGAGGCTCCGGTGCATCGCCCTCTAATATTGTAACAAAACATGGTAAGGGAACAAACAAAAAAACATGGTAAAATGAAAATTGTATGCAATAAAAGAAACATTGATAGTCGTTATGTGTTAACAATGAAAGCTCAAACGAAATATTTACAATTGACATACGAGTACAACATTTTCTGATAATGTACAGTAAAATTCGCAAAAATAAATCAATTGCCATTTAATGCAGGACTGCAAACCATCCTTGTTTGCGTTCAGTAATCACGCAAAGAAAACACGCATAGCAGAAACGCGATACAACGGAACCCATAACGATGATCAATAAATCTTTTAGGCGGTATGCAAAACTTCTACCAAATTCAAATTTACTCCAAAATTAAACACAATTTAGCGTTTGCTAGATTGAGTTGTAAGAAAACTTTAGAAATTAAAGAAATTAACCTTGGAATGTGACGGTATGACGTGATGGCGTGACGTAGGGTGAGAGCCTGTAGGGCCATGAAGCGGGCGGAGGTCGGGGTGGAGCACGCGGCGGCTCGTAGCGGCTAGCTGGGCGATGCGCCGCGGGATTAAATTCTTGCTTGGCAAATGTGTCACTTTTCAGGATTGAGCTCAATTTAATGGATTCTTTTGGTGTAGGTCGTTTAATTGCTTTCTTTACTGGTGATGTTCGTCCGCGAACCAAAACATTTGGATCCTCTATAGACCTATTATTATCACTACGTTTTGGGTAGCGATGTGCTATCCATGAGCCTGCTAAATACGGGGCCATATCCTGCAGCTCACTTACATCTGGAGCCGAAGCGTATATCTGTCCAAGTAATGACATGGTTTCGAATCTGCGCCGAATACGATCCACTTCTCCTTGGCGACATTCTAATGCTTCTTCAGCAGACCTAGATCGAGGAGTAGTGCGTCTACGGAGAGCCGCTAACTTTGATATAATGTCAATATGGGGCATATAACGATTTGTTGTTCGTAAAGGTACTCTTGCCACGGGGAGTACTACTCTATTTTTGTCTCGGCGAGATGACAGCTTTTCAAAAGATGACCAGCTGCTGATGAATGCATTTCGTGCAAGTTCGGGATCGCTTCGATACCGCCGCAGCACGGCCCCGGCCGCCGTGGGTGAGTCAAAACGCCGCGCGAGGCGGCGCACTTCGCCCGCTCGCGCCAGGTTAAGGTATGCGCGCCAGTACCTCTCTGGGTCGGGTGACGGGCTCCGACTGCGCCAGATTGTCTCGTCGCTTGAAAAGCGTAGCGTGTCGGGCGTCCGTCTATCAGCAATGTACAATTCAGAATGAGGTGAAGCTGACCTAGAATTTAGATCGGGTTTCAAAGGAAGCGACAGAAATTTATTTTTTTCGCTTTCCCCAAAAAGTTCCTTAAAATTTGTGCAAGATTGTGACTGCACTATCTGATTTTTCTGTGGCTCATTTGTTTTAGCTTCGTTCATAGTTGATATAATTTCTTTTATTGCTACTGCAGTATTAGAACTGATTTGGTCTTGATTTTCTTTTTCATCTGAGCTTTCTCTGGCGTGGTAAACAGTTTTTGTTTGTTCAGCGGTGTTTTTCACAGATTCGAAATATTGAACTTTCTTTTGTACTTCTTTACTAGGTCCTCTGTATATAACAGTTTTATTGGATACATCAGAACTAGCAGTTTCAGTTTCACTAGCCGACGATTGACAAGGCGTTTCAGTCTTTTCATTTGAATACACGACGTGTCTCTTTTGATCATTTTCAAGAATATTTGGTGTTTTAACACTTTCTTCTGAACTTTTCTGAGCAATAATTTCTTTACGTTCAGTCATAAGTTGTTCCTTGATTTCCGTATTTTCAATTTCTTCTTTTAAAGATAGTGGAGCCTGTGTCTGATTATCGAATTTACTTATTCTATTTAAGATTTCTTTACTTAAAGTTTGAGAAATCTTTCTTTTTTCGTTTTCGCTGAGAGTCATTTGTATTTTATTAACATTATTTTTTAGTTCCTTTACAGACGTGATTGGACAAGAAATTGCAGCTATAGAGTCAGACTTTGTTAATTTTGCTGGCTTTTCCCTTTCTGGATTATAAGCTGAAGTTATAAGTGAATTGCATCTCACATGTAACGATGGGTTTGTCTCTATTTTATCATTTTTGACATCAATAGTATATTTGACATCTGGCTCTTTATTAGACTTTGATTCTAATTCTTTGCTATATATAGCATTCAGTTGGTTTTTGAGAGCATTTACCTGCTCCATGGACAAACTACTCCATAAGCGACTGCCGAGACCAATCTTTTTACGAAGGTCATTCAAAGAAGTTTCTTGTTGTAACATTACAGTAGGCTTCACAGTTACCCGCTGTTCCAATCTATCATTATCATTTTTTTTGTTAATATAAAAGGCAGTTTCGGCGACACTTGTGCCACGCCATAAGGGTTTGTAAGTGTCTCTAGACTGTGGTTGTTCTGATTCCAACGAATCATATTGCGGTATTTGTTGAAAATGGTCTTTAAGATCCTCTACAGACCTTTCCTTTATTCTTAGGCCTCTATCTGTGTCGTAATTCCAACGGAAATCTTTTAGGTCTCGAGGATAAAATAAAACATCTTTTTCAGTTTGAGCCATTTTCAATTTACGATAAAGATGATTTAATTCCTCTTCAGCTCTTTCAATCGCTCTTATTTTCTTCCATCGATCAAAGTCAATTATTTCTTCATCTTTCCTCCTATGGCGTAAATCACTCGTGGAAGTAGCTCTTTCCAATTCAGCAACTCTTTCCAAATATGTGTAGTATCTGTTTAATTCCCTAAATCGTTCTGACCTCATTTTTGTGTTTTGCATGTCGCGTACGTATTCGTCGTAATCTGGGTCAGCAGCATGCAAATTAGAATCACTTTTTGTTTTTATCGGAAAGCTATCTAAGAGTATTTTTCTCTCAGCATCGCCGGCACTCCGGGTGCGAAATACACTTTTTGGTACAGTATCTGCGTACTGTTTACTGTGTTGCAAACGAGCGCTGTGTATACGACGATAAGATGGTGATCGTATGGAAACAGGTGAAGTAGAATGACTCCTGCTTATACTAGTCATTGCGCTTTTTCTAGGTACTTTAGGGGATACTGGTCTCGAAGTTTGAGAAAAAAATATTGTTGATGGATATTTTTCATTATCAGATTTGGACTCCATTACTTCTAAACGAGGAGAACGTCTGGTAATTATTGGAGAAACTGGACGAACAGTCTCAGTAAAAATAATCTTTGATGGCGATAATGATTTACGTTGTATTTGTGGAGGTGACACCTCACGTTTATGAATAACTTTTGGAGAAATAGGCCTTTTTGTTTGTGTAAAAACTAATCTTGATGGCGATATCGGACTCCTAAGTGGTGTTTCTTTCGGCTTGTCTTTTTTGTAAAAGACTACCGTAGGTGACTTCGGACGAGACGTTTGCGAAAAATACATTTTATTGCACGGAGGTTCACTCTTGCTCCTGACTGTCGCTAAGGACGAAGTTGATCCAAAATCGTCACACTTAGATAAACTATCAAATTTCCGAATCTCATCATGCATCCTGCCCGGCCAAGATACGGATCTGGGACTACGAGCCCGTGAGGGACTGGGATATCTATCCCACATTTTAAAACGAGATAAAGATACTGGTTTTCTATGTATTAAGTAAGTATTTAAGGATTTTGGAGAAGTAGTATCCTGAGGCAGAGATTGGAACATTCTTGCTTTTTGAAGCACGGTTGTGTTTTGTTCCGACATTGGATATACCAAAGTGGGAGTAGAAGCTCTGCCTAAAAATAGATGCTGGAAAAAAGTGTCGGACACAATAGCATCATGCGATTTTTTTATATCCTTAGAGCTGATTCGTCTAGAACCCAAATTTTCAAAAGACCCAAAATTAGACGTTTCATTTGAAGTGTCGCCAAATTGACTGCCAGATTCTGATTCTTCATTAGGTTTTCCACTAGGTCTTTTGTTACTTTTGACTTTTTGTGTTTTCTTTACATTTTTAGCATTGTCTTTAACTTTTTTACTGCATGATTCATGACAGGGAACGCTTCGAGGTCTGATCACAACGCTCTCTAAAGACTTTTTCTTTTTTAAGTTTGTAACTACTGCTGTTTTTACTTGGTTTGTTTTCTTTAATCCAGGTGCAATATTTGATGAAGATTTTGAAATACTTGATGCTGACTGAAGCGAGCTAGGTTTTGATAGTTTTTGTTCATTTTTAGTTGATAAACAAGGATTGGATTTAGTGTGAAGTTTTGATATCTTAAGTTTTTGTACTCTTTCAGCAGTTCGGATCATATCCCTACTCTTGTGAGTGTTTGTCGGTGATAGAGACTTTGTATTTGATGTCATGGTTGGTTTTATAACTATTGGTTTATTTGTATTATCTTTAGATAGTGATTTAGCTCTTACTTTTGTTACATCAATACGTTCATTTCTTTTTTCTGCACTCCACAATTTATCTAAAGATGTAACTTTGTCAAGAATATTCGTTATTGGAGTTTTTCTGCCAGCTCCTCCTTCTATCACCACGGAAGAGTGTGGTTCACCATACCTGCTATGCGTAGAGTTGGAATATTCTGTAGGCAAAAGCATCCTACGTGAAGAGCTAAAACTACTTGTGCCTCCGCTTCTAGACTCATTTCCCACCGATTTCACTGGTGGTTTTAAATTTGTTGTTGAATTATATTTTCTATTGATAGCAGGAGGTGCTGATGTAGACATAATTCTTGTTTTTGGCGATTTTTGATCAACAATCACACATCTTTTATCTGCGGCAGATCCTGTTTTGTTTATAATTTGAGTATTCTGTCGAAAAAGTTTGTGGTTTATTTTATCCTTGAGAAAATCCACATTTGATTGAGAATACGATGTCGCTGTTCTTTTTGGTGATGTTGATACAGGTCTTGTTGAAGTTACTAACTTGAGAGTTCGGCTGTTTTTAGACGAAATTCTTCGAGGAGGAGCAGGTGGGTAGTCAGATATTTTACTAGGGACATCAATACTCAGGAAAGATGGAGCTAGACGTTTGAATTTAACTTGCTCTCCGGTTTCTATGCTGGTTATTGGGTAGCAAATGACTTCGTGTACCTTAGGTGTTTTCTTATGAACTCTTATCTTCGTCAGTGTTGAAGAAATCGGAATGTATTCAATTTCCGTTTCGTCTGTGAAATGTAACCACTCTTCAGTGATGATATTCGTTTGTTTGCACTCGTTAGATGTGATAAAAACGTGATGTCGTGCTCCTGTTCTAATTGTGTCTCTTGTAAGCGATATTTGAGTTTTCTAACCGTGAAACTACGTTTGTGCCGCAAGTAAAACTTGTATCGTGTTCAAAACACTATTTACGGTGCTAGTTTAATTTTGGAGTCAATTTGTGCTCATGCAAGTTGTTTACCTGGCAATCCAGCAGCCTGAAGACCCAGCACCTTATTATATAGAGTAGATGAAAGCATGCAAAGGCAAAAATCTCGACTTACCTCTCGTGTATAACAGTGTAGACTAGTATGTGCTCTATTGAAAAGCATTGTCATTTTATGGCGGCCTTGAGTTGGTACGTCCGACTGTATGCATGTGTGTTGACTACCATGTGTAGATTTGCATTAGCCTTGACCGAGTTTATGGAAAATGCGATTTTCCATTGATTGTGAGATTTTATTATTTTTATTTTATTATGGTTAAGTTTATTACTATCATTGAGCCCATTAATAAGTAATAGAGGTTTTTATAAGCACTTAATAAGTTTTAAAAATTATTTACGCTGACACCGAAATACCCAAGTTATTTATAAAACCATGCTATTAGTTTTACATTTTTAAAATAGGTAGTTAGTATTTTTTATCTAAAAAAGATAATTTATATCGGAAAAAGTAAAGCATTTTTATTAGAACTTTAGATTAATTCTCAGTCACATTTATTGTAAATGACTTTATTAATTTATTAAATTCATAAAAAAAGGGCTATAAAACCGTAAATTATGTTCAAATCAAATAAGTAGGAACCGAAGAACTATGTTAAATCTTAACAAAAAGTGACTATAATTATGCTGACCTTGTCTGGGTGGTGCCGGAGATCGGAACCCTCTGAGTGGGGGTTCTCCACCAGCTTGCAGGTCCCTATAAGCAGCACGCCTCTCGGCCGGAGACAAGGGTGCCTCAGTATCCTCGCGTCGACGGAATACTAGCGTCGAGTCAGATTCGTACCCGGATTCTTTTAAAGCCCTAATACAATAAATTTGCATGTTAATGACTAGTTTGCAGTAAAAGTATATGTTTCAGGGTAAAATAGTTTGGCTGTACGAAAAGAAAACATATTGAGTAAAACGTTTACAGAGGAATCTAAAACCAGATAATTTGGTTAAAAAGGTGACTTTATAGATCACAGTAAATAAAGATGTAGATTTCGAAGAAAAAGAGATACTGCACCTATCTATATATATAAAAGGAGAAACTGACTGACTGACATAACAACGGGGAATAGAAGCGTGAAATTTTGCATAAGGTTTCCTTTTATGACGTAGGCAAGCACTAAGAGAGGATTTTGCAAAATGCACCCCCTAAAGGGATGAAACGGGGGTCCAAAGTTTGTATGGAGAAACCTATTTTCAAGCGGGCGAAGCCGCTGGCAGAAGCTAGTAATAAATAAATTGAGACAAGGAAGAGGATCATGATGAAGGAGGAGACATATCAAAGAAAAAGGTTGTACGAACGACGACTATAGACATTCAAAGTTCTATAGCTAATAAATTTATTAAAGAAGGTGAAATTAATTATATCAACGTATGGGAAAATCTCAGTATAATTTTGTGATTTACCTTGCCATATTCGATTTCGACAGGATCGTCGTTGTTAGATCCTTTTTATCTTTCGGCGATGGTTGTGGTAGTGATGTCGTACTAGATATGTTTTGCTGCAAGAGAATTATAAAATGTAAACATATTTTGCACAAACTAAAATAACTCTGAGAATGGTACAACTCACGGTATTTGGTGAGATTAATTAAAACATGCTACTAATAATAAACATTTGAAAATTCAACAAAACGAGAAATTATACAATGATAATGATGCATGATTAAGTAACTATTTCATTATGTTTATAAAAATATATATGCACTTGTATCATGCTATAAAAATATTAAATGAAGCTCCACTGGACACACGAAGATTAAAAATATATGAAAGTTTGTTGTTTATACTACCTACCTAAACATTTTACGCATTTTTATAAACATTTATAAAATGCATTCGAGATTTTAAAATCACACCAAAAACATGCAAATAAATAAAATATGACATGACAACCATCACCAATTAAAATGAAAATGAACCCACGAAAATAAGTTTTATATATACCCAGAAAATATATTATAAACGCGGAAATATTATTTTATTAAAATCACTATAAAATAAAGTTACGAAAGGAAATTAAAGACTATGCAATCAAAATAAAAGTAAGGATGACCACAATCAAGATTTTACTGATATCGATTGAATGAAAATGTCAAAAGAAGATAGAATAGATGCTAGACGATATAAACCTCAGGATTAGACCAGAGAGCATTCCTGTTCTTATTTTGAAAGCATAATCCATTGGTCTCATCATAAATATCGTGCATGCAAACACAGAGGCTCACAATACACAGGCAGACATTCATGTTAAGGGCCTTACACTCTTCTGTATCGCGCGAGCTAGCAATGTGGTGTACGGGGGGAGGGGAGAGTTGTCATCTAGCCACTGTTAGTGCCACCACCACACGCACCAGACAGCGACGGAAAACATACGTTAGTAGATCAATACAATGCTTGAAAAGCATTAGGCTTGGGGACATCAGTTGACGGTATATTTATTTACATAATAATATATTTTCATTTTAATATTTCACAATTTGTTAGCTAAGCAAAATTTTAAAATCATGTAGTATTTTTAAAGACAAAATATTAAGTTTATTCGTAACATGTTTTTTTTTAAATTTGATTCACCTAGTATATTTGTCACGATAAAAATAACCCATTGTAAAATCAACGAAAGACCAATGTTACAAAAAATTAATGGTTATAACAAATACACACATAGAAATAGTAAAAAAACTCGTACCCCGTCAAAAATGTCCATGACCTCGTCCCACCACTAGAAAAGAAAAATATAAACACATCTTTTTGCTGATTTTCATGAGAGTGGGATTCAGGCAGTTAGTCCGAATGGAAGTGATATCCAATGAAATATTTCTAATCTCTACGTACTAGACGTGCTAATATTGTTGATAGGATTGTTAATTCCTGTGGGGTTACCATGACGTTCAAAGTAAAATTGTTTCATTCTTATTTCAGCGTGGGTAAGAGACAGAGCTATACAGGTTGTCTAGCGCCATCTCTTACCCACACTGGAAATAAGAATGAAACAATCTTACTTTAAACGTCATGGTACAGGTCCAGGTCCTTCAATACGCGTTGTATAACTTATACAACGCGTATTGAAGGACAAAGATCGAGTAAGGTACCTTACTCGACCTTCGAAATTAATTTAAAAAAAAATACAAATCTGTGTTTGTCATAGCGTGTCTAGTATGTAGAATGAGAACCTTTAAAGGAGTGGTGACTAATACTAATGGCAAATAATGAATCAATAAACGATGAATTATGGAAGTGTTCAATGGTACAATTCCTGAAGCATATCATAATAATACTGTTTGATTGAGTGGTGATGATGAGGATGATGTTTCAAAAGATGAACCCAATGTGATACAATAAGTTTGGAATGACGAGAGGATACCTGTTTTGCTTCTTTGTCTACAACAGAAGACTTCCCGGGTACATAGTTCTCTATTCTTCCAGGTTGGTTCTTATATACTTCCTGGCTTGCCCTTGCTGATGCTAAGGTGCTGTATCTGGGAATAAAAATAGTAAAACTTTTGTTTGTTGTTTGTTCCGTGGTTCAAAGTATCTCTACGATTATGTTCTGATATGGTTTTAAATGTTTTTCATATTCAGTAATAACTAACTCATAAAAGCTACGTTTATTAAATAATATAGTTTTTTCTAGAAACATGTGATATTTATCAAAATATTAACTGGACACAACGACAATTGTTTAGAAAATTTTATGAAAGGGTGGTATTGACAACATATTTCTTTAAAAAAAAAATACAAACCAACGTTGCATTACATAAACAGTTACTAATGTATCGTATAATGCGTTCCAAATAAGAATAGGATCGATTTTTACGCCATGTTGTGACGTCATAGCTGTCAAATTGAAAAATTGGGTAGGGTGAGCAAAACAAGTTTATTTTTAATAATATTTATTTACGAATCATGAACGAAAACAGTTTAATCAGAATCCAGTTCTTCAATTTTGCTAATCTCCGCATCACTGTGGAAAAAGACTGCGAATTTTTTCCTAAAAATGAAAATAGAAAGAAAATAGTTTTTTTTTTTTAAACTAATTATGACTTAAATAATATATTTAGTTAATTTAGATTAAACAATAACATTTTTCCTTCACCTAGATTCAACTAAGGCTCAGTAATAGAAAGCAAAAAAAAAACAGTTATTAATACGCAAATAAGGTTTTTGCAAACCCTACTTTTCAATCAACATTGACAGATCGAGGTTATTGGCTTTCCTATTCTTTTTTGGAACGCATAGTAGGTACGTTTACAAACATGTGAACTTACCTATACACTAGATATTCAGACACGAAATCACTATCTATAATTTCAATATTTGTGCGGGATTTGAATCCACGTCACGCAGCGTAGCAGCCAATCGCTCAACCTCTGCGCCAAGCGTGCAAAATATGCTAACAAGCTTGATTGAAGATTGGTAGTCCATTTACGTGCATGTTAATAGAAAATAACTATTGTGTGACATTCTTTTGTTTATTAACAAATTACAGACTCAAATTTTTAATTTTGTAATTCAAACAACTTAGCTAATGATGCCTTTGTTACTATTTTATGGATTGAATCCAAAATAAAGATCCTTTATTTATTACTAAGAGGTCTTTAAACCTTTCACGATGAGTGTTTTCGCGCCTATTCGCCAGCCCCCCTAGGCAAGTTGCAATCGTATCGTTCACGCCGAACGCCTCGAGTAGACCACGCCTTCGGTTCTTTTGTTCTGACGTCATCTTAACGCTCAGTTACGTGGTCAGAACAAAGGAATCGGAGGCGTGGCCTACTCGAGGCGTTCGGCACGAACGAATCGATTATAACTTGGCTAGGGGGGCAAATTAAGTATTTGGTCGTGAATGTGCGATTCTGGTAGGATAAACGCGAGAGTGTTTGTCGGATATTATATCCGACGAAGGTGGTTAAAGGACATACACTAATTAATACTTACTTATTGGTATTAGAAGTATACTGTGAGTTAACTTCACAGAACCTCCTATCTTCCTGTACTGAAGCTGTTCGTCTCCTAGGACCAGTAGTCACATCGCTATCATAAGCGTCACTCCATGTTCTGGCATTCAGTCTACTTAGACCTCCCTCGGGCTCGCTCAGGTAACCAGAGCGGGGGTCAAAGTATGCGTACTGTGATTTGTTGCTGAGTACTCTCTCCGGAGGTTGACCTAGAGAAAAAAAAGTTAATGATATGATGTTTTAATCTTACTTATCGCCGAGTCACAAACAAAATGGCTTATTTATTTATTTATTTTAACTTCATTTACAGTAGTTTCGCTATTCGGAAGCAGGGTATATACACCCTGCTTCCGAATAGCGTCAAAAGCGATAATATCGTGAATCCGACCAACGCGTAAGGTCACAATTATTACTCAATAGCCCTTATATTTTGTGACTATGACATTTGTTTGGGTTCGCGATATAATCTCTTTTATCGCAATTCAGAACACCATTTTCTACCAGTCCACCTTTGGGTTTTAAAAGACAACACTGTAGTAGGTGTACACAATTAATAAATACTAGATATTTAATAATTAGAATGAAGTATCATTGAATTTAGGTGATAATATTTTTTAGGCATAAAGATGCTATTCTAAAACTTTTAATTTGTTATGTATTTGAATATAAATTGTTTGTCTTGTCTTTGTCCTTGTGATTTATCAGCCTGCCAGTATTTACCTGGCAATAACAAAGCCAGTCAAGTGCAAGTGCAGATTTTGAGCAGGCGTTATCTTGTTGCCGAATTAATTGTATATTATTTTGTGTTTCATAAATTAATGTTTAATCTTAATTTGTTAATAATCATTAAGCTTTTAAGCTGTTGTTAAGATATTATTATGATTTGTTAGAAAATAATTAATACTTGTATTGCGAATTTTTGAAATGTTTAAATCTAATGCATTGTTGTGACGAAACAACTGATCTTACAAAATGTAACTAAAAGCACTGACGTATTTACAAAATGGCGGATAATAATTATGAAATAAAGCGTTTATAAACTGCACAAAATATGCGATGTATCAGCCACCGATGTAACAAAAAATTTGGAAAAAATACAAATAATCACCTCGACGACTTTTGTACCGAATAGTCACATAATCGTCTGAAAAAGAAAATTAACAACATGGGGATCTTGAGAAAAAAAAAATACCTACAGAGTGTAATGGAAATGAGTGGTCATATTTTAGACACTACTTTTGCATTTTTTTATTTATGTGGGAAATCATCCAATGACTTCTCCCACTCTAGGGCGGAGCAGGAAGGCGTGTCTGACTTTTACTAACAAACATCCACTTCTATGTTCCTTCTTTGCCATGGGAAGTACAACTTTCTTTAAGGAAATTACAGTAAATTTACAAAAAAAAAGTGATTTTCCTATTTCCACAGTTATTATCAGCTGATAAAAATTTGTATGAGAGGTGCAATTTATCAGGATCGACTATAACTTTCTTGAACAAAGTTGTTAATTTCCATGTGCAGAAGCAGTATGACCACAAATTTCCGTAACACCCTGTATAAAGTAAAAAGGTAAATTGAAATAAAAACCGCAGTAAATTTCTGTGCTTACCATCGTATTTGTTTTTGTGTATGGTGTCATACATCTTTTTGTACCACCTCGAGGGGTCTTTGACTTCCTGTAATAAAAGAAAAAATACAAATAAATTTTGGAAAATTCATACAATATGAGTACTTACTGGGCACAAAGGAAGGGTAATTTATCAATCTGCTTAGCTATTTTACACTTATGTATGTCGTCAGTCGTTTCCCACACTATGCAACATAGAGCGATTGTCACGTGACTTCACCAAAAGTAACGTCATTAAGCTACCATAAATTTTGAACGTAGCGTTTGACGGGATCGCTAACAGAAGTCATTTGTCTAAGGGCGCTGGACAGCCCAGTTACTGGGCACGTTATGCCCAGTTACTGGGCATCATGATACACGTCAGTAAGTTTTTTTTTAAATTGATTTAAACCAGTGCTTGAATGCGATTACATCTGATGGTAAGCAGTGATGCAATCATTGATGGTGAGGCGCACTAGTTTATTAAGGGCCTATTCAATCTAGCCGTGAAGACACCTAAATTGGAAAAGATTGATACATTCAGAAAATATACCGAAGCAATTCGATATTCGATTTCATTATTAGTTGGCCCGACAGACGTTATCTTGTCTTGCAATGAACTGTCAAACACTCAAAGGTTAAATATTCGTAGTTTTCTGTAATTTTGTGCACAATTTTTTAAATTTTCATTCCGGCAACACCTTTTCCTGATAATAGATAACAAACACAAAAACATGACGTGACCAAGGAAAATAGGGATCATTTTTTAATAAAGGTATATGTTTATTGATCGGTTTACGTTTGATCACTATCTCACCTGATGGTGAGCGATATGGGGGGTTACCATGACGTTCAAAGTAAGATTGTTTCATTCTTATTTCAGTGTGGGTAAGAGGCAGAGCTATACAGGTTGTCTAGCGCCATCTCTTACCCACACTGGAAATAAGGATGAAGCAATCTTACTTTAAACATCATGGTACAGGTCATGATCGACTTTGGAGCACGCTTGCCTACAAGTAACCTATTTACTCTTGACTTCAAGAACCCTAGTTTGTAACTATCAGAAAACACAGACTCTGGCAGAAAAATTCACTCCTAAGCTATACGCACAATAACTTCGTAAATCATAGTTAAAGATCAAAAATCATTGATTAAAAAATTTTTTGCGTAAGAGTAAGATGTCCACTATATGTACAAGAGGATCTACAATAGACCATCATAAATAAATGCTTACGTAAAGATGTTGGGGGCCTTGATGAGAATTGATGGACAGCCGAGATCTTCAGTATTCGATAACACGACGTGTCTATCTTAATTTATCAATGCAGTATATGTACCTATCACGAAAAGCTAAAATTAAATACTTACAGATCTAAGTGCGACTGGCATGCCGTCTTTAGTTATGGGTCCTATTCCTTCAACTTTTCTGTGGGCATCCGCCATCTTACGGACTCCACCGCGTTCGTAATCGCTTCTCTCGGCCTCGCCTTCGCTCGCGTATTCTTTTCGAAGCGCATGAACTGAAATAGATTTAAGAATAGCATTAGTATTAGGTACTTGAACATTGTAAGGCTGATTATTTTATGTTATGTAAGGGTCATTCCTACGTCAAACTAAGTACATTTAATCTATCAATATTATGTAATATTTATTGGTTTTTAAAGGTAATTCATGGAATTATACAATGACGGCAAAAAATCATCATAATTCCGGTGTGAGAAAAAGACGGAACAATACAACCCATGTAGCACTATTTCTTTCCACACTGGATTCATGGTGGATCCCGGAACTGAACACAAAAATTCTTCCATTCATAGAAAGCTAACGCCGAATGTCAGAGGTTTATAAGGAAAAATAAGCCCGGATCCCTTGAGATAGGTCATAGGAGAAATCAAAGTATACATTGCGGAAAGTAAATAAATTAGTATGAATATGTAAGCTGGTAAATGATAGAGAGGGTTTATCCTAGTCGTGCTAACTACGATTGTGCAAACAGTCACGATTTTACATCGTAAAATCTTCACAATCTTTTAGCAGTCTGAGGGCCAACAGGGTTTAGTGAAATTTTAGTGCTGTTTGTCACCAGTGTTCTATTTTTGCTGCAGCGCTACGGGCCGGTTGTGGTCACTGAGTATTTTGTATGAACTTCGCCCGGATCTATGTCGATTTCGCAGCTCCATAACAGCGGTTTTTTATATGCATAAAAAAAAAAAACAATAACTATGCAAGATTATTGTTTTTGCGAGGCCCTTTTAAAAACAAGCTATATTATTTTTTGTAACTTTCAAATATCTCCGTGATGTAATCTCGTAGACATACACGTTTGAAATCGTAATTTAGGGTCAGATTCGCGATTTTTTTTATCGAGCCAACTAATTTATATTATGTTTTGATTTTTGCCCGACGGTTGGTCATATAGTCAATTTTAATAAAATAATTCTCATTTGTGAATTTCCAAAGGTTTAAAAAAGTTCTAAATGAGTAGAACCTGGCCTTAAAATAAAAAATTATGTCCCTTATTCTATTTTTATTATAACAACAAACTTAGATCACCATGCCACTCCTTCAAGCAACACGTTTTTTTACCAGGCATGAATTATTTCTATCTGTGTAAAGGCTATCTTGTGTCTTTTTATATTAATTGACTAGCACTTTGACAGCGGCTTTGTTCTCGAGAATGCTTTTATAACAACCCTTTATTTAAACCATAATTTGAGTATAGTTTTGAAAAACTAATAATGAAAGTCTTTGATTACAATTTGTGACAATCCTCATATAATCTTTAAAACCCCTAAATTGTTATATTGGGGATAGTTCTTAAAACAATTTAGTGTGGAAATCATACTATGACTTCTCTCGCTCGGGGTGGTGCGAGAGGGTCAGACTTTTACTGACTAAAACCACACCTATGTCCTTCAGTTGCCCTTTGCGTTCTAGGACTGCGGGTTTCCGTTTCAGAAATTCTCCGTGGTCCTAGTTAGTGGGCATCGGCCCTCCTGGGCCCCTACGGTTTGCTAACATCTCTTTGAGGAATGCGTGGATAACTACGCACTGTTGACGACTGAGCTCGGTCCGGTCAATTATAGGACGGCCGGACGGCAAGCTACCCATTGCTCGACGTCCGTTTATTATTTACTTAGGTAATTATTTATTTTAACTGTCAAGTAGGTATATTGGCACACGGAAAGAGATTTTGCATACAAACGAATTTCCCTCTTTTCTTCCCTTTAAAGGTTGAATCTTCAAAAACTCCTTCTTAGTGCTCGCCTACGTCATAAAAGGAAGCTTTGTGAAAAATTTCATGATCCTAGTCCAAATAGTTTCGGCTGTGCGTTGATATGTCAGTCAGTTAGTTTCTCCTTTTATATATACACAATAATATCGCACCTCCGCTCAAATGGTGTTACAACTCAAAAAAAAATATTGTTTACTGATAATTATGCTATTAATTTAAATCATCACACTATAAGCTCAGATATTGTCGTACTTATAATTCAATGTTTTGCCCACAAGTGACCCATTTTTATTTATTTATACATATGTAGCGTCACATCCCTGAATTATTAGAATTTAAATGCCTTTTTCTCAATAATTAGATTTTTGAGTTGAGCCACTATTTGAGCGGAGGTACGATATACATTTTATATAGTTTTTGTTTTACCTGGGTCGCCTCTAGGTGGAGATGGTCGGTCCCGCGGCAGTCGCGCGGCGTCTCGTTCTTGTTGAATGTAGTTGGAACCACGGGTAAGCTGACCTTCTGGAAAAGAAAGAAAGACAAAACATCAGTATTGTCGGTTACCAGCCAACAAACAGCTTGAAAATCAAAAGGTTCCTTTTGTAGCTCTTAAGAAATTATTGTTTTTAGACAACATTCGATTGTGTGATGATCGATGCGTTGTGAACCAACGCGACAATTTCGGGTCGAAAAGTCATCTAATGACATCCCCCGCTCTTGGGCGGAGCGAGAGACAGTGTCAGACTGACTAAAAACCCACTCCTGTCCCTTCTTTGCTATTTTTCCAGGGCCCCGGGGATCTCTTTCGCATCACCCATGACCCAGTAGGCTTCGACCCTGCTGGGCTCCTACGGTTGCTGACATCTTCTTGAGGCTTGCGTGCAACAGTACGCGCCGTCGACGACTTGGGCCTGATCGGACGGCGAGCAACCCATTGCTCGCCGTCCGCAAACTCGCGCCTACGGTGGCCGGAAATCGGGATCGGAATCCCGGCGGCGGTTTGGGGTGTGCGGACCTTTGCCTCACGCGATCGGCCGTCTCCTTTGCTAGCATTACTGCTTCGCAGAAGGAGGCGACCGCCTGCCACTCCTCCTCGCTCTGGACCATGGCCTGTACCAAAGCCCGGCGCGAGAGATCGCTGTCGCCGATCGCCCCCACGAGGACACGGTGGTGCTCTGCCCAGGCGTGGCACACCTCTACCGTATGCTCCACCGTGTCCTCCGGGCGGTCCACACAATGGTGGCATCCGGGCTTTTCTTCCACACGAATCCGGTGCAGGAACCTCCCGAACTTACCATGTCCGGTGAGGACCTGCGTCATGCAGAAGGTAAGGACGCTGTGAGGTCTTTTCAGCCACTCCTCAAAGAGGGGACTTATCGCCATAATTATTTTTATTTAATTTAAACTTCATGTACAGTAGTGGTTCATAGGCGGACTTAATGCAACAAGGCATTCTCTACCTGCCAAACTTTATGGCGTGCCACACAGGTAAGTTTTAGTCAATAAAAGTTTTACAATCCCCTTTTATCCCCAGAGTGGAGGAAGCGGAGTTATTTGATAGATTTCCTACCTTAATAAAAAGATCTGCCTACATCGTTACCTTCTTCGTCATTGTCATCGCTTAGAATAATACCTTTGGAAAACTATCAAAATATTATGTTTTCAATTTAATGTCTTTCTTACATAGCATGGGTAGGATGACAGCAGGACGAAAATATGCATCTTTACGATGACAGAAAGGTATAGGTATAGCAACACTGCATGAATCCCGTAGATGCTTACCTTTCCCCTCTCAATACTCGTAGTATCCTCTTGCAACATAGACTTGATTATTTATCCGTCGGCAAGCGTCATGATTAGATATACTTTTAACTAAAACTTAATTATTATTGAAAGTGTCAATTAAAATAAAGCAAACCCGTTCACAAAAACTTCTATACGAACATATACTTGTGTATCTTTTTCCCAACCCATCCTTTATCGACCAACAATATAATCAGCACTATGTTGCCCAGTTGTTACAGCTGCAGCATTCAGGGTGTCATCCCCACGTGTACCAAACTTTATGACACAGCCCGACCCTCGTCACCAGACGTTATAGATGACATATCTTTTTCGAATTCATACATTGGCTTCGTATAAATAAGGATGTGTCATCTTTAGGACGGGCGAGGCAGGTATCAAATATGACACTACGGATTTATATTTATCTGACTGGAGATGGGAACATTATATTTAAGTTTGAAGGATTCGTCAGGATAGTTTGTTTGGGATCTTGTTAAATGAAGTTGATGTGTTTTTACTGCATATTTGCCCCAGCTTATATCGATGTACTTTTCTTCATTACTTAAGAAAAGTTGCATATACTTGATTTTCTAGCCATCAACTCAACTCTTATCGAATTTAAAATTGTGTATATTAAGTTGATTTTAAAGAATCCATTTGTAGTAAAAAGAAAATACAAAATTAATCTTGATGGAATATGTACTTGGTTGTATACGACGAACAGTTTATTGGGCAGAATTATAACATTTAATTTCAAAAATTATTAAATTGTGAATTTACATTGGAACACAAAGATTAATGACTATTTTTATGTGGGTAAATACTACGTTTTGTCCTTCAACAACACAACAACCAGTATCGATTTCCGACATCTATTTGTAGAAACATTTTGATAACAGATCGAGTACAATCATTATAAAAGATTACACTTATTTTCATTCAGCTATCAAATAAAATTAATCGTTATTCTTTTGTGAAATATTGATTTTCATATTGATTTATACTGTTCAAGCCTTGTATGAGAATATTTTTTCCCTTTTTCCTTGAAAAAAGTATATTATTATTTACTCCAAGTAATATGGAACATGGGATGGAAAAAGAATAAGAAGATATTCTTCTAGTATACAATTACACATACAAAAAGGAAACAAAAACTAAGACCCACATATAATACAATGGGTGGCCATATCGCATTCCGCGATATCTTTCAGGCAATCTGGAATGGACAGTGATTGCCTGAACAAGAAATTGGGCTGTCATTGGTGTGACAATACCAGTAATATCCTGTATATTATAATAGATACATAGATATATGATAGACGAAGATACATAGGTACATATGCTGTACAGGGTTTCACCGATGTGGACGCACAAACGAATACCATGGATCCAGTATATGATTCTGAACCCCCCATTGGTGGAAATTTTCGTCGTATTTTTCCCAATTAAAAAAAAACTTTACGTTTTTTTCACTTTAAACTGTATAAAATCGTTATTCTAACATTTTTACTAAAAAAAAAGAATAAATTATGTACTTTTAAAATTAAAAATGTCAACAGTGTTGATTAGAAAAACGATTTTATCAACCCCGATGACTTTTTAAATAAATATATTTTTTTATTACTAAAAATACCATCGGCGTTAGTTGAACTAACGATTTTAAACAGTTCAACAGAACAGATTTTTTTTTTAGTTAGGAAAAATCCGACGAAAAATTCCGCCACGGGGGGGGGAGGTCCAGAATCATCATGAACTGAATTCATGGTATTCGTTTGTGCGTCGATGTCAATGACACGGTGTATAATAGGTGCATATATACATACATATTGCAAACTGTAGGCAGACATATAAGTGGTCTACTTAGTCTGTAGCAAACAACCTCTGGCTACATATGTATGGCTCTCCCACGGCACGAGTCATAAATAGGACGTTTTCAGCATTAAAAATTCGGGGTGTTGTCTATGCGTAAGCCATTTAATGAAAGTTTTGCGGCAATTAGCCCCGGGTCCCGGCACCCGCTCTCGGAATAAATTATAAACTCTATGGTACTTGATCCAGCTACCCAAGTACCCAGCTGCCACAGACTAGTCCGTTCTATCTCGTAAAGTATATTGCCGCGAAGGGAGTGTTATTACAATTTGAATATATTTGTGTTTATCTAAATGTTTGAAGAAATTATGGCTGGGACGTTTGAGTTCAATTACACGTTGGGAGAAGTGAATTACTTGCCGAATATTTTTGGGGCACTGAAAGCCGGTTTTGCTTAAATTAAATTTATTGTTGGCTTGTTTTCATAAACATTGTTTGATACCAAATTGGTTGCCTAGATGAAATTACGCTGTTGGATTTATTTACGCGCGATTTGAATCAACAAGAGCAGAATAATGTGACATCTCGCGCCGGGCCTTGGTTTAGGCCATGGTCCGAAGCGAGAGGGAATGGCAGGCGGTCGCTTCCTTCTGCGAAGTAGTAATGATAGCAAAGGAGATGTATGATGGAACGTTAGGGACGACGAGTGATGGGTAGCTCGCCGTCCGATCGTCCAGTAACTGTCCGAACCGAGCCTCAGTCGTCGACGACGAGTAGTGTTCCACGCGCAACTCAAAGAGATATCAGCAAAACTGTAGAGGCCCGGCAGGGTCGATGACCGCTACAGACGTGGGGAATTTCTGAAAAGGAAACCCGTGGTCTAACTAAAGGACACAGCCCACAGGTTTGGTTTTAGTCATGAAAAGTCTCCACACGACCTTTCGCTCTACTCTAGTGCGCGACAAATCAGTCAATGATGTCCAATGTCATAAAAAGATATCAGTGTCGTTGAGTGTTAGTGAAAAAGATAAAAATGCTTGACTTTCTAATGTTCTAGATGAAAACAAAACAATAATAATAGGGAAAAATAAGCTACTCGTCAGTAAAATAACACAATAGGTATCTAAAGCAAAAACATAATAACACCTACTTAACCTAAAAATAACACTCAAAACACAAATAACGCGACTTAAAGACTCTTGGGACTTGGTAAATGTTTCTGACATAAGAAAGCGAAAGTTTCATTAAAAGTACGTACTTAACATTTTTGGATGATCAAAATTCTGCGCGAAACAGTTCACTAGGTCACTGGGTTACGAAAACTTCAGACGTTTTACACGGCTTTTAATAAGTGCTTCTTCAAAAGAAGTCTGCAGTTTAGGTGTATATGGAAGTTATAAGCTAGAAACGGTACATCTTAGTATATTGTGATATATAAATTCAACGGTCCGGACTAAGCGTTTCGCTTCGTCGTTTATACCGCGTACATCGAAGGACTGGAACAATTTGCCCGCTGCGGTCTTCCCGTCCAACTATAATTTAGGTGTCTTCAAGGCTAGAGTGAATAGGCTCTTAATCGCCTCACACCATCAATGATTTCATCACTGCTTACCATCAGGTGGTATCGCAGTCAAGCACTGGAATATATCAGTAAAAAAAAAAAAAATATTTTTTATTATTGGTAGGCTGGCGTTTGACAACCATCTCACCTGATGGTAAGTGATGATGTGGCCGACGATGGAGCACGCTTGCCTAGAAGTAACCTATTCACTCTTGACTTAAACATAATAACATATGTATCAGAAGGGCAGTGGTGGTCCAGTGATAACGGCCCCGACTTACGAGTAAGTAGGTCGTGGTTCAAACTCAGCCAGGCGCATTATTTTGTGTAGGTAATTTATTTCATCACCACTGCTCTTAAAACGGTGAAGAAAAACATGGTAAGAAAATATTCTAGAACCAAAAATTTGGAGACATGACATCCACCAAACCGCATTGGTCTATTACGGCCCATTCCCTCTCCTAGAGAGGAGTCCTGAGTTCCAGCAGTGGGAACATTCTAAGACTGATTATATTATATTATCAAAAGGGAAAAAGCTGTCCTGTTAGGTACTAAACGCATAAGCTGCGGGATTATTCGAAAGATTTAACTCGGCCCTGGAACGCAAAGGGCAACTGAAGGAACACAAGTCAGGGCTTAGTCAGTACAAATCTGACACTCTATCTTAGCCCAGCCAGAGCGGGAGAAGTAGCTTAATGATATTCCAACTAAAAAAAGGTATTAAACGAATACGATACAAGTCATAATCATAAAAAAGATCCATTCTTTGATCTTCTTTCTATAACCATGTTTTTGAAGGTTTCTCATTTCCATTTTTGTATTTCTATGTATCCCATAAAGAATGAAGATATTCGCAGGAGAACCAAAGTCACCGACATAGCCTGAAGAATCGCCAAACTAAAGTGGCAGTGGGCACATTTTTTGTAGAACACACATTCCTCGTAGAACGGATGGTCGATGGGGCCGAATGGTTCTAGAGTGGCGACCGCGCACCGGAAAACGCAGCGTTGGAAGGCCTCCCACAAGGTGGACTGACGACCTGGTGAGAGTCGCGGGAGTGCGATGGGACGCTTGGGGGAGGCCTATGTCCAACAGTGGACGTCTTTCGGCTGAAATGATGATGATGATGATGATTTCTATGTAATTTCACCATTCAAACATTATCTCTACATTTTACACAACAAAAAATTTCTTAAGCGTAAGCTGGATTAATTATAGCCTTAAGACGCTTACATCAGTAGCTCTGGTATTAACAGCAAACTTTTGGGTTTAAAACGAGCAATATAATTTTGGGTAGGCCGACATAAGGGTCCTTGGCGATTCATTAACACAACGCTACAGGCCGTTGGAAATTCAAACTCTGAATAGTTTTGAAAGTATTGCAATATAATTTGATGTAGAACTTGTTTTTGTGAGTCACTTGAGTGCTAAGGTATTTCCATAGACTATTTTTTTATCCTGCGAGTTTGTTCCGAACCATTCCTAGGTAAATAAACCCCCTCCCCCCTCTAATTCTTCGACGTTTAGCGAGCCTGTGCTTCCTGCTTCTAGCTCTAGCGACATCTATACTGTTCGTCCCGCCATTTCCTTCGTGTTCTATCGTGACCCCTTCTCACTCAAGGCAGCAACTCGGTGCTACTTTGACCTTTAGATTTAATTATTAGATATTGAAGTGATTGAGGGTAGGTGTGGACTGTGGGTAGGTATAAATGTTATACCAAAAATTCTCTAATTATATGTAAGTAAGTGACAAAGCATTTTTGACACACCCGACACTTAGCTCTTAGGTTTACAATGAAGTGGTTTTTTTATATACGTTAGTTTTCTTTTCATATTTGCTTTACTTTTTAGGGTGTACCTCAAAAGGAGGCCAAGATTATTATGGTCATATCTCTTGCAAACCTGACATAGCTCGAGGAGGCCAAGATTATCGAGTGTGTGCTTCCACAAGATTTTAGACTCGACATATATTATTATTTATTAATTTATACTACCTTGTGACATGCTATAGGAAGTTATTGCCACTGTAAAAGTTTAGGGAAAATGATCGAGAAGTAGTAGAATTAAAATTCATTATTTAGCATTTTTTTAGGTCGAAAATCATCCAATGACATATCCCATTCTTGGGCAGAGCGAGAGATAGTTTCAGACTTTTACTGACTAAAAACCTACTCCTGTTCCTTCTTTTCCTTCATCCCAGGACCCTGGGTTTTGCTTTCACACTACCTCTGCCCCAGTAGGCTTCGACCCTGCTGGGCCTCTACGATTTGCTGACATCTCCCTGAGGCGCGCGTGAAACAGTACGCGCCGTCGACGACTTGGGCTCAGTCCGGATGGTTACCGGACGGTCAGACGGCGAGCCACCCATTACCCGCCGTCCGTAATTAATTAGCATTTGAGATTTGAAATCAATTTCTCATTTCAAAAATCATATAAAAAATGCATTATCTTTACGTTTAACTGTGTAGGTTTATTTGATATTATGTGTTCCGTTTGACGTCCGAAGTCCATTATGAGAGAGTACATCGTCTTTTTCCACGTTTATTCGCTAGATAGTCCTACTTCCGCTACGTAAATCGACCTCAGCGCCACCCGTGGCCGCACCTGGAACTAACTAACAGCGCAGAGCAAGCCACCATTCCTTTATCATTGTTGCGTCGTTTTTCATACCGCGCGCATGTCGCTAGATTTTGAATTAGAAAACATACAAACCTCCATTTTGTTAAAATGTTTTAACTTTCGAGAATAAAGTAGAAAGTTACCGTTTTTATTTTTCCGTTACGTAAAATTATTTCGTTCGTTTTTAAAATGGACGACCGTTAACAACTTCGTGGGCGTTCGAGTAGTCAGTAATCATTAATTACTACTCGGCTCAGTTATGTAGAAGTGTTAATGTACGCGTGAATGCGTCTATTGAGTCAAGTTCATCACATTTGAATTCAAGTTCGAATGAAGATGATGAAGACTCCGTTAAACGGCGCCGGACCCGATCACAAAATAGGTTTGAAGTACCATATCTGGTAAGTCATTTTACTACTTTATTTTGACCGAATGTTCCTTGTTCGAGTATGGCGCCAGCAAATATTATTGCCGAGCAATTCGTATTTTTCGAGGTTCATATATCATCATCATATAGCCTACATGAAAACAGTTGACTCTTTGGGTTAGAATCTTGCCTTTTGGACATATACAATGCAGGAATTGGATGAGGATATTGAATATTTGGACAATTTATTTGAACCAAGTTTTTTATTTTTTTTTTCGGAGTACCTGCCAAAATTCTTAAAACGACATTTTATTCGATCTTTAAACTTTTAAAATAAAGAAGTTGTAGTACCTCTCGACTACATAAAAACACTCTTCTTTTTGCAATAAAAAAAGCCCAGAAAGGATCATCTAATCTCGCAACTTTTGATGATCAAAAGAAAGGGGGGAGCCGAAAATGTACAATTACCAGAAGTAAGCTCAGGGAGCCTTATTCGGGCAAACTAAAATTAATGTCAAATTGATTTCCATGCCTGTGGCTTTATCCACTATCACCACTTTAGTTTTTAACAAAAACCAGTGAAAAAGCTACGCCTCATTTTTACAAACGTGCTGGGAGGTGTAGCTTGATTCTAGCCTATCATGAGATGCAAATTTCACAAAGAGCACTGTCTCTTCTTCGCATAAGTTAAGAAAGTCAACTGCTACAAATTACATGTCTAGAATTTGGTTATGCCATGGCGCTGGAAGAGTTTTCGTCAGTTCCAAACTGGACGGCCGACGTGTAACGTAGTGCTTGAGCTGCGTAACATTAAATATCTCTGTACTTGGGCTAACTGGTCATTGCCTGGTCCTATTTTAAGACGAATAATTTAATTAAATCTTATGTAGTTATCACCATAAACCGGGAACTACATTGGACCGAAGCATACGTGGGCGACGCCTGAGTGGTACGTAGCGTCGCCTCGGCTGGCGTCGCGTGGCACGGGCCTGATGTAGCTCTACAAGTCTGGTTGCCATATATAAGCATCCAAAGTTTTTAAAAATCTTTAGTGACTTTCTTAGCAGCGGGCAGATGGATTCTCAAACGGGCGCAAAGCATTAAAGGGTATCTCTACTTTATGACCTTCATCATCCTTTGGGGCAGGTTACAATGCCGTAGCTCGCAGGAGTTTGCCTCCAAACAAAACTTTGAATTATCTGTATTGACATTTTGACTTTCGTAGCTGACAGTCGGACCCTCAAAGAGGCGCAACGCCTCAAAGAGTATATTTACTTTGTGACCTTCATCACCCCCTGGGGAAGGTTGCATTGTCATAGCTTGCATTTAGTTCCTGGAAATTGACGTTATCCAGCTCCAAGATTTTGCCTTCAGACAAAACTTTATATTATCTGTCAATACCTATTGACTTTCTTAGTAGCTGGCAGTCGGACCCTCAAGCAGGCGTAACACCTCAAAGGGTATATTTACTTTGTGACCTTCATCACCCCCTGGGGAAGGTTGCATTGTCGTAGCTTCCATTTAGTTCCTGGAAATTGACGTTGTCCAGCTCCAAGAATTTGCCTCCAGACAAAACTTTATATTATCTGTCAACACCTATTGACTTTCTTAGTAGCTGGCAGTCGGACCCTCAAGCAGGCGTAACGCTTCAAAGGGTATATTTACTTTGTGACCTTCATCACCCTCTGGGGAAGGTTGCATTGTCGTAGCTTCCATTTAGTTCCTGGAAATTGACGTTATCCAGCTCCAGGAATTTGCCTCCAGCAAAACTTCATATTATCTGTCAATACCTATTGACTTTCTTAGAAGCTGGCAGTCAGACCCTCGAGCAGGCACAACGCCTCTAGGGTAACTTTACTTTGAGACCTTCATCACCCCTTGGGGAAGGTTGCATTGTCATAGCTTGCACTTAGTTTCTGGAAATTGACGTTATTTATCTCCAAGAGTTTGTCTCCAGACTTAGCTTTGCATGATCTGTCAGTGCCAATTCACTTGCTTAGCAGCTGGCAGTTGATCCTTCAAGCAGGCCAAGCCTCTTAAGGTATCTCAACTTTGCGACCTTCATCACCCCTTGGGGAAGGTTGCATTGTCATAGCTTGCATTTAGTTTCTGGAAATTGACGTTATTTATCTCCAAGAGTTTGTCTCCAGACTTAGCTTTGCATGATCTGTCAGTGCCAATTCACTTGCTTAGCAGCTGGCAGTTGATCCTTCAAGCAGGCCAAGCCTCTTAAGGTATCTCAACTTTGCGACCTTCATCACCCACCGGGGAAGGTTGCTTGCCGTATCATGCATTGAGCTTCTGGAAATTTCTATAAGACACGTGGTCCATTTCCGAGTGTTGGCTACCAGACTATGGTTTTGCATTATCCTTCATTGCCTATGGACTTGCTCAGCAAACGCCTCTTGGTGTACATCAACTCTGTGACGTTCATCACCGCCTGGGAAAGTTTGCATTATCGAACCTTGTATGTAATTCCTGAAGATTGTGACACTCGAACTAACTGTAAAGGGTTTACCTCATTATCCATCAGAGCCTATTCATTCGCGAAGCAGTTGGCAGTTTCACAAACAGGTGCAACACAACACTTTTTAAGGTACCTATGTCAACTTTGTGACCTTCATCACCCTTCAGGAAAGTTGCATTGTCATACATGTCTTGTGTAGGTTTTCAGAAAATTTAGAACACGCAATCCAACATCAAGAAGAAGGAAGACCGTGTTTGTAGATTCGCTTAGCAGCCGGCAGTTGATCCTTCAAGCAGGCCAAGCCTCTTAGGGTATCTCAACTTGCGACCTTCATCACCCTCCGGGGAAGGTTGCTTGCCGTACGTAGCTACAGCGGTTCGCTTAACAGCCGGCAGTTGATCCCTCAAGCAGACCTAGCTTCTGAGGGTATCTCAACTTTGCGACCTTCATCACCCTCCGGGGAAGGTTGCTTGCCGTGCGTAGCTACAGTAATCGTCTTGGGAGAGGTTCAAGTCATTCGACATAGTTTGCAGACGAGTTACGCGGACTACTACATTGGCGAGAAAGAAATCTTGAGGACAAAACTGTAAGTAACACCGACGGGCCGTCTGATATCTGTCCCCATGTATTGGGACTATACAATACAGAACGAGATCTGCTGAGCGACGTGACTACACTGCACTAACTCTTTTGCCACTTGTGTTACGTCACCACCGCGCATCTGGGTGAAGTTCATGGCCTACACCTGGAAACCTGACCAATTTGGTTACGACTCCCTAGCAGAAAACTGGTAAAGTGAGGTTTAGGAAGTTTTGGTTGGTGTAAGAGAAAGTTTCAACACTTATACATCCAAATAAAACTGCAGATGGGGGCTGGGACCACCACCCACTCCGTCTGATATATATATATATATATAGTCCAGTATTTATCAAATGATTATTTTAGCTTCGTGTGCTGTTCTCACTGACAAACAAGCTACAGCATCAGTTTCTGATTAACTCTACAAAAAATTTCTTTGAAAATTTGCAAATCTACGTGCATACGTGCTACGTGGCGTACTGCTACTAAATTATTGCTAGCATTGAGTCAGGCTTCATACTTAGAATCTCTTTGATTGTAACTCAAAATTATTTTGTGGACAATAAAGTTCCAACAGCCTTGCATCCGGAATTTGGCTTTAAATATTTAATTACACGTTATTATTTTTCCAGACAGATGCTATGCTATATTTTTGTAAAGAACATTAATAGATGGTTAACAAAATATCAAGATTCTCTGAAAAAATATTTTTTACCTACAACCCGAGTCTCGTCAAACAACTACTACTACTAGTAGATGAAACACTATTTCCGGAATATACACTGTTTCCGGTACTTACCAATGTGGGTCAGCAATTTCATCACGTAACTATTACGTAGCCCGTTAATATACATATTCAAACTAGTCTATTTTTTAACTTGTGCAGTAACAAACTTTTACGAAATATCAATGCAGTCTTGTTAAACGCCGATTTCATTAATAGAACGAAATCAGTTTTACTATAGATAACTAAGCAATGCTGATTTCTTTTGTGTCCTATATTCTTTCTTATACAATTATAGGAATATTGTTCACATTGTTGCGTTTTACTAAGCAAGCCACCAGGAGATAACAAACAGATCTCTCATAATGGACTTCGGACGTCAAACGGAACACATAATATAAAAATTTTACCTTAAAATAAAATTTGTATTATGTTTCCTAAGACGTCCGAAGTCCAAATAATTTCTTCCTGGTGTATATCAATTATTATCATTATGAGCCGAACAATGATAAAGGAATGGTGGCTTGCTCTGCGCTGTTAGTTAGTTCCAGGTGCGGCCACGGGTGGCGCTGAGGTCGATTTACGTAGCGGAAGTAGGACTATCTAGCGAATAAACGTGGAAAAAGACGATGTACTCTCTCATAATGGACTTCGGACGTCTTAGGAAACATAATACAAATTTTATTTTAAGGTAAAATTTTTATATTATATTGATACTTTAGTATACAACTTTGCATAGGTACTCTCATTCTTTTGTTTTTATACATTATCGTCTACACTTCTTTTAATTTCTCCTGTCGCAAGTTTACTGGAAGAAATTGCTATAGAAATAAGCAGTTTCTTTGTGTCCAGTTATATTTATAATGTAATTATTATCTATTATTGCTACCCTGTGTGTAAAAAAATGACAAAAGAAATAAGTAATATTGGTATCTTACCTCGTGCCTTCTGCAGCAACGTGACGGTGGGGTTCTGTGCCTTAGGCAAGCGGCTGCTGAGGTTGGACCCACCCAGGGTGCTCAGACCGGTGACGGGCGCGCTGTGCGACGTCCTCAGACGACCTTCGCTCTCCGATCCACTGGTGCAACCGTTCTGCTCTGAATTCTGGGGAAGAAAGTTGCAAATAATAATAAGTTGCTAGTATTTTTTTAACCAAAATCCATAAGTATAACAATAGGAATGAAGATATCCGCAGGAGAACTAAGGTCGCCGACATGCCAGAGGAATCGGCAAACTTAAGTGGCAGTGGATAGGGCACATTGCTCGTACGATGGTCGATGGAGCCAAAAGGTTCTAGAGTGGCGACTGCGCACAGAAAGACGCAGCATTGGAAGGCCTCCCACAAGGTAGACCTGGTGAGAGTCGCGGAAATACGATGGATACGAGACGCACAAGACCGTTCGTTGTGGCGAAGCTTGGTGAGGCCTATGTCCAACAGTGGACGTCTTTCGGCTGAAATGATCATGATGATGAAGAACAAGTTATATTTTTTTACAAAATTATTACAATGGTGACAGACGCTGTGTCTATATTTTGGGGTCGGAGTTGCGTTAGCATTCAATTAACACATAATAACGTTAACAATATGACATAGGTTCGACAGGCCTGTTGGTCTAGTAGTCAGTCGCCCTGACTACTATGCCGTAGGTCGAGGGTTCGATAAATGTACGTTTTTTGCGACATAAACGGCCGTATCTTTTTTTTTAGTTAACTTATAAGTTTAAATTATTTATAGTTATAGTTTTAAAGGACCGCAGACCTGAGTATATTGTTTTAATTTCAACTCGATACCTCTACGTGCTGCCGAGATAAAGGGTCTTGACAGACAGACAGACGGACAATAAAGTGACCCTATATGGGTTTCGATTTTTCCTTTTGAGAGGTACGGAACCCTAAAAAGGGATAGAAGATTTTTAATAATTGATGGCTTCTGCCAGCAGTTTCACTCGCATGAAAGTCGGTTTCTCCATTCAAACTTTTGACCTTCGTTATACATCACCTTAATTAAAGAAGGGTGGATTTTAGAAAATCCACTCTTAGTACTCGCCTACGTCATAAGACCTTACGTTTTGCAAAATTTCACGTTCCTACTTAGTCTCAGTAGTTTCGACTGTGTGTGATGTGTCAGTCAGTCAGTTTCTCCTTTTATATATACCTATAGTAGAGATATTGTCAAATTATCGACTTACCTATATGTTCGCTTACACATTAACGTCTTTATCAAAAAAACATTTACGTATCTAAAAGGAGATCTGAAACTTAATAAAATATGTACAAGAGACCACTCGCTAGCTTTCAATATTCTCAAAAGATGGTTCGAAAATTCTATTTCTTTGATCGTACTACTTTCTTTTGAAGCATGCCAAAAAAAAAAAAAATTAAACTTGTCAAATAAAAATGTTGGTTCTGTTTACTCGAATTCAATTATTCAACTTTCTACTGAACACTTGTTGAAAGTACTTTAACAAATTCTAAGATTTTATGATTCTGTAATGAAACGGCAGGGAGAGTATAGGCCATTTCTCTAACGAAACTTGTTTCAATTAATTAGATATGGTTAAATGAACGTTAAAGACTTGTTACTTTTGATGTTCATGCCGCATTAAAATTTTCATAACTACTCGAACTCAAGTACCTAATAAAGTAAGTGCTAAATATCTAGTAATAACCTCTGCGATTTCTAGGAGTAAAATAAACCTCAAACTGCTTTATTGTATTGCCTGCGTCGAACATATGCTGTTCTATTCTATTCATTAAGAGGGCCCTTTCCCACTCGTCTATCGTCAACGAGAGAGTGGTTTAAGAGATTCCTTATCCACTCGCCTATCTATATATATAAAAGGAGAAACTGACTGACTGACATATCAACGCACAGCCAAAACTACTGGGACTAGAAGAGTGAAATTTTGCACAAGGGGTCCTTTCATAACGTAGGCGAGCACTAAGAGAGGATTTTCCAAAATTCACCCCCTTAGTGGAGGAAACGGGGGTCCAAAGTTTGTATGGAGAAAACTTTTTTCACGCGTGGGAACCGCGAGCAGAAGCTAGTCGTCAATATAGAGCATGGTTTAAAAGCATGTTGCTTCATTTAACGCAATCCAACGCGATGTTTGATGAAGAGGATTGCCGCAAAAAAGGCATAACTTGAATATTTGACAAAACTTGTTCCAGGAAATAAGTATTTTTTTTAAGCCCTTAAAAGTTTTCAGAAAAATCTCAAATTTAATCGAGATTCTGAATGACGAATTTGTGCAGAGCTTCTATTGATGTACTTTTTATATTTTTAATATATGAGTACATTATGGAGAGCCAAAGTTCACGTAAAACAGTAGATTTTTAGAGGTCTTTACTAGATTAATTTTACACAAATTTATGTTTTGATTTCTGTAGAAGCCTAGATAATATCTACAAAATAGCTGTGTATCCAAAATATCTAGAGAAAGATGTGCAATAACATCATAATCACGTAAGAGCGGTCGTATGAAAATTTACCTCGAAAAGGACCCTCTTAAAAGCTTGTTGCTTCATCCAACACAATCTAATGCAATATTTGAGGAAGAAGTAACGTAAAAAAAGACAGAACGCCTGAAAACTCTGTTGGCATTCGATTTATAAAACTGGTTCCAGAAAATATGTTTTTGTTTTTAAACACCTTAAAAGTTTTTAAAAGAACTTTTCGTCTTTCAAAATTTCCATTACATGCACAAAATTTCTATATATAGTATAATATTTAATTTCTGTGAACATTGTGAAGGGTCAAATTTAACACAAAATAGCAGATTTTTAGATGTCTTTACTGGATTACTTTTGCACAAAATATTTTGATTTCAATAGAAACCTAGAAATATCCACAAGATAATATTCCACAACTATCACACAACGCCGTCTAGTCTCAAGCTAA
Organism: Mythimna pallens; assembly: GCA_961205895.1. Taxonomy (NCBI): domain Eukaryota; kingdom Metazoa; phylum Arthropoda; class Insecta; order Lepidoptera; family Noctuidae; genus Mythimna; species Mythimna pallens. The sequence goes on along the minus strand of OY540828.1, from coordinate 19,953,358 downwards.
GCAGAGCTTGTGTTATGAGTACTAGACAACTGATAAACATACTTATATATTTCTAAATACATACATATTATAGATAAATTACACTCAGGCACAGAACAAATGATCGTGCTCATCACACAAAGATTTGTCCTGGGTGGGAATCGAACCCACGACCTCCGGCATAGCAGTCAGGGCCATTAACTACTAGACCAACAGGCCAGTCTAAAGATATCTTTATTTTTAAAATATCTGGAGAAAGATATGTAATCACGTAAGAGCGTTTGCATTGAAATGTATCTGGGGTTGGTAACTCTTAACACCGATAGCAGCGGTGGGCCAGTTGTACTCGTACGTCACGGGTTCAAACACAGGCAAACTCTTTCCTTTGTGTAATTTATCACTACTACTCTCAAAACGGTGAAGGAAAACATCTTGAGGAAACCAGATCCTTGAACCAAAATGACGGCACGCTTGGTGCAGTGCTTGAGCAATTGGCTGCTCTTAAATCTTTATTTCGGATACAATCCATAACATGGTAACAGACTGATCGTTGGCAAAGTTGTTTCTAATACAATATTAAAAATAGATATCCGTAATTTGTTAGTAAACAAGACAATGTCAAACAATAGTTAATTTCTACCAGCTGAACCGGCGAACTTCGTGTTGCTTATTCAATTAATGTATCTTTCAATATAGTCAACCGATTTTAATGAAACAAAGCCTAAGTAATATATCAAGTTACCCCCAATTTTAATATATAAAAGTTATCTATAACCGAACAAAGATACGTATAGAAGCATTGCTAGTATATTTTTGTCAGGCGTTACCTATTTTCGTTATATTATAAAGAAATTCTGAGGTTTCCATTGATAAAATAGATTGAATTGGTTATAACTGTTATATTTTTTTCACACACGCAGTTTTTAGGTATTTAGTAGTAAATACTTGATAAACAAATCGAAAAGATACGCGTTAGTGTTGTGATAGTGATCGACACTATTTAATGCGTACTCACCATAAAAACCGAAACTAAAAATATATTTAACAATGGGAAACTTAAAATATCAGATATACAGTATTTTTATTTAAGCAAAATAACGCCTGATAACAAACTATAGCAATATAGGTACTAAATTGTCTGTAACTTCGTTTGGTTACGGTTGGTAGACATAATTCTTTTTGCTATTGATTTATCATACAGTCCTTTAAGATATGGCCTAGGTTTCACTTTTGGCGAAAAGAAAAAAGTTACATGCCAGCACTGTATTGGAAAAGTTTCATTCCCCTTTTATATGGGGACCATAGGTAACATTACTCTTCATACGCTTACACAGTATAACGCGATGTTACGGTTTTTTTTTAAATTACCAGTTTAGTATATACATAGATTCCATAATACTTATGGAATATATATACTGAACTGTTTGTTTTTTATTTACTGTAAAACGTAGCTTATGAAATTTATTCTCACTGAAGCCTCAGGCTTTTATTCAAAGATTTATAGTTTGAGAAAATCCTTAAGTAAATATAGCGAGAGAAGGTATTTACTCTGTGTCGGAATTCTTAGAAAAGAGTATAACCAAATAATATCGGCAGCTTTATCAAATATTAGCTTTCGTAATAATACCTTTTTAGATAGAAATTGTGAATAACAGAGCATTATTTGCGTTAAAAGATTTCCCTAGATGGTTGAGACGAGTAGGAATAATATTAAATGAAACAAACTTAGGTATGTCTTATTTTAGAGAAATGGCGCAGTTAATGGGGCCCAAAATTAGTGACCGACTGAAACACGATTTGCAGCCAAAACCGAAACCGTAGCCGGAGATTCGGCTCCACTTCCAATTTCGGCCGTAAATGAAACCTGACGTGGTAACTTAAAAACAGTAAAAAAAATGTTTTTCGCTATAGTTATGCCTACTTACCTATATAGTTATAACTTTCATAAAATACGATAAATACATAAAAAAACTACAACACAAATAGACGAACGAATTTGTCAGTTTTTAGATATTGTGGGAACCGTGCTCTGATAGGTTCCCGGGATGGGCTCTCAAAGAAAACTAACTTTACGTCGCGCGTTGTAGTATTTTATTTTTCTTCAAAACAAATACACTTGCAACCAAAAATCACTTTACTTTAAAAAAAAAAATATTCTGTCATCTATCAATTTCAAAACGTATTGAAAATATGCTAAATCCTTAAAAAGTAATAAGATAATTAACTCATGGGATCTTCTTCGATATCACAATATCTATCACAACCGTCTGCTCAAACACGCTAGATTCAGTCGAGCCGAATATTCTGAAATTTTTTGGCCGAAACCGCAACCGAATCCTCCGTCGGTCTCTACCCTAAATATATTTTACGAGTCACAAACACAGACCGCAGACGTATCTCCAGTGATCCTTGAAGGTTGAGGTCTGAGATACATATATTACTGGGTGACATCCACAAAGCGCCGATTACAGTAATGGTTCTCAAGAGATAGCGTCAGGATATATTAGACGTTTATTGTTAGGTGTCAACGAACCAAATTAAGGAACAATATATCTGTCACAGGTTCTCTGCAGAGCGGGTTAACGGCTTTAAGAGCCCTTCATGTCAGTTTTACCTATACAAAATAAGTTGATACAATTTTATATAATTACAAAATAAGTTTTCAATTAAATATATTTTCAAAATTTTAACACATTTTTTTTTTCGTAAATAGCTTTTATCGCTCGGTAATAGTTCTGATCAAGAAAATTCCAAACAGCTCAAACACGATGGTATTATCTTGTTGTGCTTTAGTAGTTCCTATGGCCAATATTCGACTCCATCATCAGATCAACTCCGTGGTACCATATTATTGCATTGTCATCTAAGTTAGGTATATGAAATTTTAGCTCAATAGGTTAGGGGTAACTGTTATATTTGCAAGACTTGTCCTAAATAAACACACATAGAAACAAAACTATATTTACGAAACTACATGTACTCATGTATTAAATTTCTTTACATACGTATAAACCTAAGGTTTGTTGTAAGAAAACCCAATTGTGGGTTAATCCCGCCTATACACAGGCGGCGTGCGACAGCCACTTGTGGCCGGTGGCTGCTACTTTTTTTTAACCCATACGCGCAGTACCATAATGAACTCTGACGAAGAAGATATAAATGCGCGAATGGCGTGTGATGGCGTTTAGTGGCCAGTGCTGGCCACAAGAAGCGAGCAGTGGCGTTTTTTAGCGTGTGGCGGCCACCGGCAAAAACCGTGTGCGGGCGAGTCCATATAAAATGTATGAAATGCCGGTGTCGGCGTTTTGTGGTTGTGGCCGGTAGCCCGTGTGTGGCTACCCTAAGACTCTAGAAGACTTTAATAATGACAATCTAAATTAAAAAGTCTAGAGAACCTACTGTAGGTTTTAGAATCTAGACTGTCATTAGTGTCAACCAACAATTTTGTCCAATTCTTTGAAACTCTTCGTCAAACTTAGTTAGTACTTAGGTAGACTGACGCCGCCATTAACGTGGCTACCTACTGGGTCCAAAAACTTTAAGGAAAAAGAAAATCATCGATTCCAGAAGAAATTGGGGACTTGGGGTGGCACACAAGGTGGAATGGCAGAATAATCTATTTGCAAAAAATCTAGATTTACCTTATTCCCACCAACTTTGTGCTCATCATTAAAATCCTTGATACACAACTCAAGAATTCAATGTAGTGTTGCGTGTTTTAAATTGATTTTTAAATGACCATTTATATTTAAAACAGGGCCTATTAAAAATATTTTTTGATTTAAACTTTATCTTTTATTGCATAAAGTTTGTTGTTCTAGGTTAGAATCTCGAAACTTAAATTCAGATTGACTTGTATAGATTTTCACCCGCTAGTTAAGTCACTCCATCACGTCGCTATAACCATTTCAGTTTAAACGCAGAAGGCAGTTTAAAATATTTAATAAATCGCGATCATCTTAACACCCGTGCTCTCTTCACTTATAACTTTGTAAACACAAGTCATACCGGGAATTTACGGCGGCTGGGTGGTGTCTCCTCGAAGTGCACAGGCCTGAAGGTCTTGCGCGGCGTCTGGGGCGAAGCGCCCGCGCTGCCCGGCGTCCACACGGGGGGCGGCGGCGGCGGGGGCGGAGCGCCCGGGCTGCGCGCGGCGCTGCCAGTTACCAGGGGTGGCGCGCCCGGCCTCCAAATGGCTGTAAGATTAGAAATAAGGTAAGAGAATCATCGTAAATAGTGGCAATAGAAGTATAGATCACTATTTGGCAAACATAATTAACTAATGAACTAAGGTTTTTCCTGTTTTCTAACGCCCGTGTAGATTCGATTATTCATTGGTTAGGGCCAGTTCGCACCGAGACGCGACGCGACGCAACGCTGTGCGAAGTGCGACTCAAAACATACCTTTATTTACTAAAGACACACATTTCAGATCGAGATGACTCGCGGCACAGCGCTGCGTGGTGCAACGTATTCTAAATTATCACAATGAAATGTGTATTTTTTTGTGTAGTAAATAATGTTATATTGTAGTCGCTCTATTCGCAGCGTCACGTCGCACCGCGTCTCGGTGTAAACTGACCCATTGATGCCTTTGAATCGATAAAGTAAACCTTTGAGGGAAGAGAGATGGAGAGAGAGATTACAATAGAGTTTAGAATCCAGTGTACAATTTTAAAATTACATTGATTCGTATAAAATAATACAAATAATACCTATTTATACACACTATATGTGTATCACTATAAAAGGTTCGTTTAAGGAACCTATATGAAATTATATCTGTACTAATGTAATAATCTAATAGCTAATCTCTGGAATTATCAGTCGGAATCGCAAAACCTTTCTGTTCAAGACAAATAGTGTTGTTTTATAAAAATTCAAAACTGTTCCGTGTAACCTTGACTGTAGCGAGCGTCTATTTATAAAACAATGTTTATCGATCGTTCTAAATTAAACTTTCTGTTCCCACTCATCGTCTTAATGCATTTCAAATCAGGTGCAACTGCAGTTCTCTGTTCGCTCAGTAGCTCAGATATTCTTAAATTAGGCATGACTCAATTCTCGCTTGGTCCAAAGAGATTTAGTGCGATCGTGTGTACTCATATGTACGAGTATCTAGCTCTTATTTCTTTTACAGTGTGACCTTACATTTCATATAGACGTGGATGCTATAATCTTGTTGGCTATAATCTTGGTTGAGCGGCGTTATCGTCAGGTCTGGACACATCACAATGTATTTGAGGCTAGGCTGATTTGAATCGACATCTATCGTGCTTCTTACATTTTCTAGTGATGAAAAACAGTTCATTGTTTATTTTTCGGTTACCAACGCACACATATTAGGAAAAGGTCAAGGTATTTTATTGCAAATTTATCTGGCGTCTACCATAGTTTTGTTACTGCAGTTTTTTTTTGTTCTGTGTTTGATTTTCTGTGATATATTTTCTACTGCCACGTTGGTCTCTTAGTCACAAATGCGACTGTTGAGCGTGGGGTCCTGAATTTGATTCCCGGGTCGGGCAAAAAGTGATATTTGGTTTATTCTGTAGCAGCACTGTAGTTTGTAGTCTTGACACCGCTCTCTCTCTCACTCGGAAAGCACGTACCTACAGCTATTGGTCCTGCGCCTGATTACTCTTCTGTCTTGTCAGATTGTCGTGCCATCCGACTATGAGAGTAAAGAAACAGAGAGCACTTGTGTTTGCTCACACGCTTGTTCACTATGCTTACTTGACTAGTTTCAGTTGAGACTGGTCACCGTGGCTGAAATACACAGCTGGGAGGATTATTATGATTTAATTCATTTTTTTTAGGTGGGAATATCATCTAATGACAAAATCCACTCTTGGGCGGAGCGAGAGTTAGTGTCAGACTTTTACTGACTAAAAACCCACTCCTGTTACTTCTTTGCCTTCGTCCCAGGGCCGGTTTCACTTTCACACTACCCGTGGCCCCAGTAGGCTTCGACCCTGCTGGGCCCCTACGATTTGCTGACATCTCCCTGAGCTGTACTCCCTGAACAGTACGCGCCGTCGACGACTTGGGCTCGGTCCGGACGGTCCGCAATCCCGCGCCTATGGTGGCTGGAAATCGGGATCGGAATCCCGGCGGCGCCGGCGGTTGGGGCGTGAGGACCGTTGCCTCACGCGATTGGCCGACTCCTTTGCTAGCATTACTGCTTCGTAGGAGGCAACTGCCTGCCACTCTGCCACTGCCAAGCGGGGCACACCTCCACCATGTCCTATGGGCGGTCCACACAGTGGCGACACCCAGTCGTCGCTTCCGCATAAATCCGGTGCAGGAATTTCCCGAACTTACCGTGTTCGGTGAGAACCTACGTCATGCGGAAGGTGAGGAAGCCGTGAGGTCTTTCCAACCACGCCTTACCACCATAACTGTGGCGTGCCCAGCACTGGGTCGCGATAGTCGCTGTCGTCATTTCACCATGAGATCTCACCGGAGCTTTGTCCGCCATGCTGCGACTTGTCGCGGCAGCGGAGTTTTGCCCCGGCGTTACATCTCCATGCGCAGATCGTGCATGCGTGCAAAGACTGTTGCCTCCAGATCCCATGGTGGCTGGCCAGCAAGGAGGCTCGCCGCTTAACCGTTCCTCCTATTTCCGCTCGGGAAATCGTCCGGTATCCTTGCACCATCCGTATATCCATGACCCTCTGGCATGCGTTCAGCCGGGCCGCCGGCTGCTTTCGCAGCGCCGGCGCCCACACCGGTGCGCCATAAAGCGCCATGGACCGAACGATTACCGCGTAGAGCCTCCGGCAGGAGGCGTCTGGACCTGGGGAAGGTTGGGCAGGAGTTGCCCAAGAGCAGCCCAAGTCACCCCCGATTTAGTTTAGGAGCCAGACGTCGGAAGTGCTCCTCGCAATCCCATCGGCTTTCGAGAACGAGGCCCAGGTACTTGATCGTCGACCCGACGCCGACTCCTCCTACCGTTAGTTGGGTACCCGGTGGTGGCGCGTTCCGAGGGCCGTGAAAGCACATGGCCTCGGACTTGTGCAATGTCACCTCGAGTCCCAACTCCTGGATCCTGCCCACGACTGTCGAAACCCCGCGTGTCGCTAGTTCGACCATCGCCTGGTACGACTCTCCCTGCGCAGTCTGGAAGGACGTTGAACAGCTATCAGTAAAGGCTAAAGAAAAATAATTGCTATTTAATTAGCATGAGACAGAGCAGTGATGGCCGAGTGGTAACGGCGGAGGTAACGGAGTTGTAGGTCGCGGGTTCAAACCCAGCCTGGCGCATTACTTTGTGTAATTTATTTCATCACCACTGCTCTCAAAACGGTGAAGGTAAACATCGTGAGGAATCGTAAATCGTAATGGCTTTGTGTCCTAGAACCAAAATTTGAAGATATGCGATATTCACTAATCCGCACTGGGCCCGCCATTTTCTCTTAGAGAGGACGTTTGAGTTCCAGCAGTGGGAACATTAAAAGGCTGATTATAATTAGCTTGATTGAGACTTCAGGTCAGGCCCTGCTTGGGATGTAGGATACTTCTTGTTCCAATTTATTTTCGATTATCACGCGAGAAAACTGCTGGCAAATGCTGGTAGTTTTGGTAAAACTATAAATAAATACCTATCTAAGTACCTGAATGTTTTAAGACCCATGGAAGAATGCCAGTAATATTATTCATTAAAGTAACATGTATTAATAAAGACGAAGTAAAGAGCTCTTTCGCAGCAATCGTAAAATAGGGTTCATAAAATATTATAGCGTATTTCGCCTCGCCTAGCAAGGCCAAGGTTCTGTGTCTACATGTCAATCCGAAGACGAAATACAAAAACATAGGCACAACAAAACTAGCAGGTACCGAAGGTTGGATCATGTACTTAATTCCATTTAAAATAAGAGCTAGGAAAAGAAAAGTTTGAAGGAAAATTCAATAAATTCTGCTATGAATAAAAGCTCACTAGAGAACATATATTTTTTATGACATCACCAAGACTTCTCATTGTCTGAAGACTGTCCAAAACAATACGAGCACGAGCACCATAAAATGTAGAACGAGCACCTTCATTTGAAGGCTGAATGATAAACCTACTCCATTCAATTTGGGCGTTTTTACACAGAGAGCTGCATTTTACGGTCTTGCAATAAATCTCAGCGGGGCGTAGAATCGACGTGTGTTTACTCGGTCGTTTTCAACAAATTGGGTTAGTGGCACCGCGCCCTGCTGTCGACGTAATCGCTTAGCCTGTTAGGACTGTGATGTGATCACGCCCAACTCGAATCTTCACATATTTACCTTCAATCACGCACTGATAGCTCCGCACACACGTTTGCTAATCAAAATTGAAATTGTTCCGGACCGAGCGTCAATGTCAATATGCCTTTAATAACGCTTACTGAAATTTCTATCCTCATTCCATATAAACAGTGTTTTCGGCCGAATTGCTTTCTATTACGGATTAAAACATCACAACAATATGCTCTGAAAACCAAATCACATGGCGCAGTCGATGGGGATTAAATCGTATCCGATAATAGGTTATTTATCTAAAAGCTCTGGGACCGTGCGCCGACATCAAAGTGAGGAATTGAACGCAAATAAAATTAAAAGTGTTCTGAAAATGAATCCAATTACGGCACAAGGGAGAAAAAATTCAGTTTTTTCGACGGTTTTGGTGTCGCCCCGTCAATTGCAATGTACAGGTGAAATGTGTGTGTTGGATTTGGAGCTCGTGAGAGGCCACTCTTAGTTTACTCGTATTTTGCTGACGGTATCCGTTGCAGGAATAGGCTGCGCATTGTTTACAGTTTGACCAGTTTTTTGTTGATTGATGCAATACAAAAGCGTCTAAAGTCGCAGGCAGTGAATTTTTATATTGTGAAAGGTGGCGTCACTGTCGCAGAAAGCAATCACTGATCTTTCTGCACAGTTGCACTGCTAATCACACAAAACCTAATATAGTAGAGTAGTTAGTTAATATGTTTAGACATGTCTCTCTTTGAATAAGGTAAGTATAGCTGTGATTTAACCGAATCATCTAAAAGCTAACAATCTAAAGTATGACTGAGCTTTTTTGGGGGAAATGGCCATGATATTATTCCATTAAGAACACGTGTATAAATCGTATGCTCACAAATTACAGCAGACTGTATTAGGTCGATTGTGCGAACTGGCCAGCAGGTAAGGACATGGACTGGGCAAAATTCCAACCCGAGATTATAACTGAGAGTCGTCTAACAGTTCTAACAAGCTCAATTACATAACTGGACCAATGACACGTAGCATAATCCTCTTGTTTTAAAAATAATGGCGAACATTCTCGTGCATCACGTTTACGCGTCTCACAGAGGGCCTTTATTTTTCCGTTTGACCATTAGGGATTCAAATCACAGCGGTGGTCGTGCCGCCGGCTAACTTACAGCCTTTACTTCTAATTGCGTTATGAACTCCTGGTACTTCGCTCGTATTTTGGACAACATATTGTTGTTTATGTGGGCTTCTTTTTCTGTTGTTGGTTGTATTTTTCGTTGTTTTATGTTTACGGTTATTATCAGGAAGGTTGAGGGTTTTATTGGTATAGAGTGGTAAATTGTTATACTAACAAAGTAGGGAATACAAATTGTAAGGTAAAAATCGCCGAGTTAGGCTCAATAATGTGGTCTGCGGGATTATTTGAAAGAGTTACCGTGGGTCTGGAATGCAAAGGGCAACTGAAGGAAGACGGGTGGGTTGTAGTCAGTAAAAGTCTGATATTCCACTCCCTTCTTGTCACTCCACCCAGATTGGGATAAAAAAGAAGGCTCAAGTATGTGGAGTCCAGATAGTGAGATCAACAGAACTATAAATATAAAGTCTTTTTTTTTTCATTTTAACCTATACAATCCCAATACCGGGCAAAAATCTTCCTCAAAGTCCTTCTAGGTTTGTTTTTCTCACGCCACCTCGTAGGTACCTATCATCGCAAATTCTAGAAGTATTTACATAATTTTAAAAACCCTTTCCTTAAAAATATATTCTGATCGAACTCAACCTAAACATGAAAAATCTTTAGTTCTTTTATATCGGTAGCGGGAGTTACAAATAGTTTTTCTTTTTCAAAATGTAGACGGAAAAGTACGTAAACTAGAATAAACTTAAACGGATATCGCACGGAACTTTATACTTCCTTTGAACATAGAAAGGATAAAAAACATGTGCAACTGGAAATGATATACTTTTACAAAAGTATACGAAGTTTTCTCATTATGAAGGTTATTTACTGCATGTTGATAATGTTATGATAACAGCGAGAATGTAGGTAACTATTATCGCTTTAAAATATTGTGTTTTGAAACAATAGCAAATTAAAATATCTAGGTTACATTTTGTTTACATCTGTTAACAGTGTTTTTTTTTTATTACCTTTTTTTAAATTTATATAAACCAGTGCTTGACTGTGATCCCACCTGACGGTAAGCAGTGATGCAATCGTTGATGCTAAGGCGCACTAGTTTATTAAGAACCTATTCATAGAGTGAATAGGCCTTGAAGACGCCTCAATTATAATTGGACGGGAAGACCGCAGCAGGCAAATTGTTCCAGTCCTTCGATGTACGCGGTATAAACGTCGAAGCGAAACGCTTAGTCCAGACCGTTGAAGTATCAACAATGTAAGCGTGGATGCCCGCCGTACGCCGTACCTATTATTATTGATAGGCTTGCATTAGACCACTATCTCACCTGATGGTAAGCGAAGATATGGCCGACGTTACAGCACGCACGTACGAGCAGTGCTGGCTGAGTGATAATGGCCCCGACTTACGAGTCAAACCCAGCCAGGTGTAGGTCGCGGGTTACTTTGTGTAATTTATTTCATCACCACGGCTCAAAAAACGGTGAAGGAAAAATTCGAGAGGAAACCGGACTAGTCCGAATTTTGGCAAAAATTCGAAGACACGTGAAATCAATCAATTTGCACTGGGCTCGAGTGGTGGATTACGGCCCATTCTCTCTCCTACTGAGGAGGCCTGATGGGAATCCGATCTCCAGTGGGAACATTATAAGGATAATTATGTTTACCTTTGCGTTGCGTGAAGATTTAATAAATAAATAAACAAATGCATTAAATAAAATGGTGCACTACAACTAAGTATAATACATTTCAAATGTACCATCTAGAAGGAGTTTTTCTAACTTTTCTCGTTAAGGGGTAGCCTGTTTACCGGACTATTCACAGCTCGCTAGGCACTCTCTCTGTATTTACTACGTTAACTTTGCGAATGAATAAATTAATATTAAAATATTGTTGAACCTGTAATGTTGGGTATAGTATAATATTAGTAGAATTAGGATTTAATTTTGTTGGAGTTTTAAAATATTATTGATCTTCCTGATCGAATTTCGATTAAAGATACGTAGGCGATAAACCGAAAGAAGAACCTTTGTTTTGGAGTGGCGACCACGTACCGGAAGATGCAGCGTTGGAAGGCCCACTACAAGATGGACCTATTACCTGGTGATAGATAGAATCCGATGGATGTTAGACGCACAGGACCGTTCATTATGGAGCCATTAGGGGGATGCATATGTCCGGCAGTGGACGTCTATAGGCTGAAATGATGGTGATGATGAGGCGATAAACCATAGGCGCACTCTTTATTCCTTTACTTTTGTAGACCGAAGGGACAACAATCACACGTGAACAGATATCAGGCGAAGGCTTTCGGCCATTTTTGGAAAGAGTAACCGTGTCCCTGAACGCGAAGGACACAGGTAGGATTTAGTCAGTGAAAGTCTAACGCGCGTTCTAACTTCACTCTAGAGTGGGAGGATTTCCCGTCTCAAAAAAAATCCTACGTGCTCTCCGAGGCACGGAAGTGTCACACTACCAACTTCCAAACTCCGGGCCGCTACAGAGTAAATTTTAATTGAAAAATCAACTAGTATTTTTTGCCTGAGCTATGATTCCACAATTCAGGACTCTACGAACAATAGTCGCGTTTGCGAACACGAGATCAATGAGGAAGTTAAAGCTTTTAAAATATTTAAAATACTACTAAAAAAGTTGGGTGGACGGAAAGGGAGACAAAAACAAAGAATGGATTGTGTAAAAACGATAAGAAAGAAGAGAGAGATAGTGATAGCGTGACTGACAGTTGTTAGAGAGCCGACCTGATATAACATGGGGACAAGGGCAAGAAAATGATTATACCAGCCCCCCTAGCCAAGTTACAACCGTTTCGTTTCGATGATCTTTTCGTTGATCGCCTCGAGTCGGCCACGCCTCCTATTCCTTTGTTTTGGCCACGTGACTGAGCGTTGAGATGACATCGAGGCGTGGCCCACTCGAGGCGATCGACAAAAAAAGGATTGAAACGAAACGGTTGTAACTTCGCTAGGGGGGCAGTAAGTATGAGTAATGGTTAGTTGGCAGTCGTGTTATACGAGCGCCTCTAAGGTATGTCAGCAAAGAAACGGGGCCACCAGACACGAGACCGAAGCCTGCCAGGGTTACGGAATTGTTTGAAAGAGGTACTGAGGCCCTGAAAAGCAAATAGCAACTAAAGGAACATAGTTGGTTTTTAGTCAGTAAAAGTGTGACACTACTTCGTGACCCCAGAGGAGTTATTTGATTATTTCCTACCGAAAAAAAAAACTATTTAGATAAATACCTAAATACATATTTTTTTAATTAAAAATCTCCGTAATAACTTCTTCGTAGATATAAAGATGTTGTAATGGAAATTTGAAATTTTTTGCTTGATTCAGAAAGAAAAAAAAACTGAAAGAAAGAAATAAGAAAATAAAGAAAGAAAGCAGGACAGAATAAACGTTTATACCTCACACAAAAAACGTATTAAGATCAAATAATAAATAGTAATAATAAAAAAAAACCAGGCAAGTGCGAGTCGGACTCGCGCACTGAGGGTTCCGTACAAACTTACCTATCACAGTTCAATTCCCGAATTGAGTTACGAAAATTTTTCCGACTAGCAAAAAAAGTTTTTTTTTTTGTTTGATTTAACTAAAATTTTACAGTTTTTAGATTTTTTCCTATATTTGTGCTATGAGATCTTGCTTCATTCCAAATTTCAGGATTCTAGGTCTACGGAAAGTACCCCATGAATTTAGATTCCCTTGAGAATGACGAAATATACGTTTTTGCGACATAAACGGCCGTATCTTTTTTGTGTTAACTCAGAAGTTTGATTTTTTTCACAGCTTCAAGGGACCGCAGACCTGAGTATATGATTATAATTTCAACTCGATATCTCTACGCGTTCCAGAGATAAATAGTCTTGACACACAGACAGACAGATAAACTGATCCTATAAGGGTTCCGTTTTTATATATTTGCATTAAATGGTTTTATTATTATTATTATAAGTTGACAATATATTTCACTTTTTGACAAGCAATGGGGATTGCTGGTTACTAGGTTCCCTATATAACATTGCTATAGTTGAGATACCTGCCAGTGGGTTTACGTCTATATATAAAGAAAGAAAGAAAAAAATTTTATTTGCCGGAAAAGGTGCAAACTTAAGACTAACATATTGCAAACATTTACCATGACAAAAAAAAAAAAATACATGCGCCACGTCCGAGCAAAACTAAATGTAATGACTAAAGTTCGTTACTACGACCTAACTGTCAATAGTCCGAAGTCGTAATCAAATAGTTTCCTGAAGTTGGCTTGATTTTGCAGACTACCTACTATCAAAGCAGAAGTGTGGAGAATATTATTACTATTTACTATCTGTTGGAAAGTATTAGGTCACATATTCTATCAGGGTTGTAGGATTATTCTAAAGTCTTACCATTGCCCTGGGGGGTTAAAACATAGTCCATTTTGATACAATCTATGTTTCCTGATAGCTACAACCTAGGGGTCTAGTGAATAGGTTATTTCTAGGCAAGCGTGCTCCATCGTCGGCCACATCATCGCTTAACATCAGGTGAGATAGTGGTCAAACGCGATCCTATCAATTAATAAAAAAAAAAAAATTGGAGAAAGTTTGTCATAGCCACCGAGGTGGAATTCGCCCGAGCTGCAGGCGAGGATGTTATAGAACCGACTGTTGGTTCATTATATATATTCCGAAAAACAATCAACTCGAATGTTGGAATAATTATTTCATTTTTAGGGTTCCGTACCTCGAAAGAAAAAATCGGAGCCCTTATAGGATCACTTTGTTGTCCGTCTGTCTGTCTGTCAAGATTATTTATCTCAGGAACGCGTGGAGGTATCGAGTTGAAATTAAAACCATATACTCAAGTCTGCGGTCCCTTGGAGCTGTGAAAAGATCAAACGTCTGAGTTAACGAAAAAAAAAGATACGGCCGTTTATGTCGCAAAAAACGTGTATTTCGACTCTCTCAAGGGAATAAAAATTCATAGGGTAAGTACTTCCTGTTGACCTAGAATCCTGAAATTTGGCATGAAGCAAGGTCATATAGCGCAAATATAGGAAAACTAAAAACTGTAAATTTGTAGTAACGTAACAAAAAAAAAATGCAAGTTGGAAAACTCTTCGTAACTCAATTCGGGCATTGAACTGTTTTCATAGGTAAGTTTGTACGGAACCCTCAGTGCGCGAGTCCGACTAGCACTTGCCCGGTTTTTTCCTAGCCATTACTGTCCCACTTCTAAGTAAAAGCCTTCCCCATTTTTATTCCTATCCTTATTAAATGTACTTAATAACCTTATAGTAAAACGTGGCTTAGGACGAGAAGGTACATCACAATTATCCTGGTGAAGTGTGAGCGAGGCGAACGCCTCAGGAGAAATCTGTTTAGCACTCTATAATGTTTGAAACCGGTATTTGCAACAGTGTCTTAGCTAAGCCCATATCAGAGAAGGCAAGAACTCTAAATAAAATATATTACAATCATTTAAAATTCAAAATTTGGCTATGATGGAGCGACATAGTCTATATTGTGACAAAGCTCCCCGGCGTTCACTCGGTCATTGTCTTTCTATTGTGTCTCTAATTACGGTACTCAAAAGATTAATAAGGACTAAAAAAACCTTTTAGTATCATTATAAAGTTGTAAAAAATACACAATAAGTATTGTACCAGACAACTACGAGACATCATTCAGTAGGGTATCCACAAAGGGCATGGTATTTTACCACCGAAATGAGAATGGCATTATGAAAGTGTGGCAAGTTTGTAGTTTGCCACGTTGCCTGGCATCTCTGCCATCCATTATTGTGCCAGACAATGGCAATATGACGTCACGGTACAAAGCAAATCTTGGGTAATGTGTGTGGGTATCATTACTGTTGGTTTTGGCTTAAAGACAGCTACTGAAGTAAATTTTATGACGATTGAAACGACGGTAACTCGGTTGGATAATACAGGTCCATTTTTAATGGCAGACATGTCGTAATGTTTAGATTTATAGTTTTTTGTTTTATAGTTTACTACCTTGTGCCAGCGGCAAAACCCGCGAGAAAAAATTGAAAATTAGGAACATACCCGAATCAGGGCAAAAAGAGAATATACCAGGACAAAAAGTATCGTAGTAGTCTCATGAGTATTTACCTCATGAAGTTCTAGCTTCTGCCAGCAGCAGCACGCGTGAAAGTAGAATAGTATATTTTGATACAAGTGCGGAAAGTTTTTCACTGCGACCGAGACGGAATTTGTGTCATGGAGCCGAGGGCTGCAGTGATAAATTTGCACGTGTAGCAAACGACTTTTTTCAATACACTTACGAAGAAATGAATAAACGGGGGTTGATCAGCGAGTCGTGGGGGTCGAGTCTGAAACGATAAATTTAATAAAATTGTGGTGGGCAGAGCACGCGCACTTTTCTGCACTAGTGCGGAAAACAGTCTATTGCGTGCCTAAAAGCGGTGGGATAAGAGCGGGTTTTCGAGTAAGTGTATTGAAAAATATATATACACCTATGTCACTCAGTGATAAAATAGCATTCTATTGGTGAATGAATGTTTATAATTGCTCCAGTTGTTTTTGAGTTTATTCATTACAAACAAAAATACAAATATTTCCTCTTTACAATATGAATATAGATTATTTTACATATTTTTTTATTGTGAATGTGGAAACCATAATTTAAATGTTTGTCTGGCAATCTGAGTACTTTATGTAGCCTACGCAAATGTCCTTTCTTTAATATTGTTCGTCAAGTCGTTGAGTTCCTTACTAGTCCTGAGTTGAGTTATACGAATACTGACAAATGCTTGCACTGACTCTGACTGGACAGATTTACTCAAATCTATGTGGTTCGTTCCTCAAAAGACATTTTCTGTATAGACTTTAAAAAAGATTTTGAAGACATTAATATTTTTTCTCAAAGAAGCCAGCTAGGAAACACCGGCCTCATCTTGTTTAATTTAACGAAAAAATTGACGTGAAAAAGTATTTACTTACTAGGTTCTGCCAGCGGCTTTGCCTGTGTGAAAATAAGTTTCTCCATACAAACTTTGAACCCCTGTTTCATCCCATTAGGGGGTGAATTTTGGAAAATCGTCTCTAATTACTCGTCTACATCATAAAAGGAAACCTGATGCAAAATTTCACTTTTCTAGTCCATGTAGTTTCGGCCGTACGTTAATATGTCAGTCAGTCTCTCCTTTTATATAGATAAATCGATGTTTAAAATAAATTTGCAAAATAAACGTCATTTATGATTGTCCTGTTTCGAGAAGTGGTTTACTCGTGTGCCAAGTTTCATCCAAATCACTTAAGCTATTAAGGCAACAAAGCATAAAGAACAAACAAAACAACTCATATTCGCATTTGTGCCATATGTTAGGATTAGTATTATTTATTCGTAACTTTAGTACACAAGAAGCTTTTTTAATTAATCAAAAATGTTGCTTGAAGAATTCAAATTCTTATCATATTATTTATTTAAGTATGTATATATTTATTTGTTTATCCTCACATCGGATCGCCTTGCCGCAATAGGGCATATATAGGCAATATATTACACTCATTTTTGAAAAGTGTATCAATTAGATTTTATAGTGCTATTAAACCACTAAAAAATCTACAAATTTTTTATTCAGTCGCCCTAAAATTGCATTTAAAATTTACATTTTCAAATTTCGCACGTTATTTGACGAAAATGCAGAATGCAGTGGACGTGACGTCAGTTGGCTGTGTAAACAAATGCGCTTATTTTCACTCAGTATGGCCGATCAGTTGAAAGTTGACAGCTGTCACTTTAGTTTACACAGCCAAATGACGTAATAACACGGTGGTTACTATTTCATGGTGATAAAGAACAGATAAAAAAGACTGAAAACTTTGAATTGAATTTTAAAATTTATTTTGTTATTTTTTGAACTAAAACTAACACTTACCGACTGCTTTTTGCTTATGCTGTCTTAATAATATATTTTTAGATTTTTTCTCATAGAGAGTAAGGTACCCTATTACACCAATGCAGCACAATTATTTCAGAATATTATATTTGTTGCCTTGTGTGTGCTGCCCCGCTGTTCGTTTCGTGTCATGCAAGTGTTGTTTGCAAAAATCCCATTGACAAAAGGCTTAAACATAATTAGCTAAATGTAAGTATGTACTATACATACCTTCTGCAGAGGCATACCGCTGCCTAACCTTTTCAGGGATAAAGGCGTGATGTTTATATACTTTATGTTCAAGTTAAAACACTATACAAAGCAAGCAACCCCTGATTAAATCTTAACACAACCTTAGCCAGCATTTACAGCCGGAAAATCGTTTATAGTACCTAAAGGGCGTGCAAATAACGACTGTATCGAAAAATGGTGAACAAAAGTCTCGTAGTGTACACAAAGAAAAGTAATTGTGACGCAATTACGTTTCCTTTGTACCCGTATAGTTGTGCTTAATATGTGGAGCTCCCTGTACATGTTTCGTAGCGAGGATAAAACATTTCGGGACCTGATTTAGAAGACAGAGTACAAAACACTTTGGAAAGTTCTAGGGAATTTGTAAGTTAGTATTGAAGTGGCAATTTGTTGAAATAATGGTTGAAAAGTAAAATTAACTGAACTTTAGATAAATAGCTCAGTTTCTGGCAAGAGGCATAGACATTTTCATTTGGACGATGAAAATGTAGTGAATAGGGCTAAAGTCTAAAGTGTTCTTCAACTTTTATTTTAACATTTGCGTGGACTCACGGAAAATAATGAGTCACGTAATTCGAACTTTTTCTAAAAATATCTTGGTAAAGACTTTATTTCAGTATAAGGGCGATATCGAAAACCCTAAGTTACGTAATAACCTCTAATTTAATCCTTCAGTTTCATCCCACGTTCCCTTACATTCAATCTCAACACTTTTCCGGCAGGGGGCGTCTTTTACTTCGCATTCTTGGACCCACATTATCCACTCAGTGATTTAATTACTCCGAGATAATCAAGGCACAATGCTTCGGATAGAGATGAGAAAAATACCAGGAATTTCAGGTTCCGTAGTAAGATGGAGATAGGGTTAGGTGAATTCTTTGAAACTTTATTTCATTCATCCTTTTCGACTCGACATTTCTTCTTACGCAAATTGACACGGTGAAAAAAAAATAATTTTAACACTATTTACTTACTTATTAGTGTTTATGACGTTTTAGAAACATCACAATCACATATCTTGTGGGTATTATTTAGGTTTCTATTGAAACCAAATCATTAAGTGTAAAACTAATCTCGTAAAGACCTCTGAAAGTCTGCTATTTTGCGTGAATTTTGGCCCTTCACAAAACACTCATAAATTGAAAAAGTAAAAAAAATATATTTATATAGAAACCTTAGACATTTAATATTTAATTTCATGTTTAATTTAAACTTTAAAAGTTAAAAAAAACACGTATTTGGAACAAGATTTGTGAATGGCGGAATTACCAAATGCCAACAGAGCGTTCAGATGTTTCTCACTTTTTCGCGTTGCGTCTTCATCAAACATTGTTTTGAATGAACCATGTTCAGGTTGACGATCAACGGGGTGGAAAGGATCCTCTTAAGTTTACAAGCTTCTATTAGTCTTGGATTCATAAAGATTATAGAGAACCTTCGTATAGATTGGCCAGACTTAGTATCGTACACGCACACCTACAAACAAATGCGTTATGTATGGTGCGGGTATTTGAGCATGTGTGGGAAACATAACCAAGCATTCTCAGTCAATATTATTCCCACTGTTGGGATAGAGGCTGGTCTTCGTGTCATTTATCTACATTGTGCTTGCATAACAGAAGCGACAAGAAATATGTAACTCATTCTATGTTTTAAAAGAGTGTCCATGAAGTTTCTTGCACGTAGTTCTCTATAGAGATCTACGCTTTGGAACATGCAATTTGGTTTCATTTTTTTTGACTGACCGATACTTTGACGATTCAAAAGTGCCTGTAAATGGTCAATTTGAAATAATAGTTTCTGATTTCTGCCATAAGAGGCAATAAACAACGACTCGTATATTGGGGCCGCCATCCCCATTTGTTTAAAAAAAAAAACACTGGCTTTCAAAGTCAAGACATACCGGTACTTAAAGCCTTCGAACCCTTGACAGCTTTTTTTTTAAAGCGAAGGTTTCATAATTGCTGTTTTGACACGGAACCCTAAACCGTGGAATGAGATTAAACACTGAGAAGTATCCGACGCTCAACAATGTAATTGGGTTGCAATAATTGCGTTACTCACTAAAGCACGGCTTGGCTTAATTGGCGAGATACTACTAATTGTTTCACTGTAGAGATTTTATTCAGTTGCCTGAAAAAATGCAGTCTAAGTACTACGTAAATGTTTGAAAAGAAACCTCGTTCTTTGAGGAATATTTTCAGTCTCGTGTTCTCCTTCTTATAGCGAAATTATTCTGCAAGTAATCCATTTATCATCCTCCTTCCCTTGTCCTATTTTATCGCAACATGTTTTTTCCTTCCTTTCTATCCTGTCAACCGACACGTTATCACTGACTCCCTTTTCTCTCATACTCCTTATAAGGAGTATAATCCATCCTTCTTTTATTTGGCCTCCCTCTCCATCCATCTGTCCACATATCGACGGTTGAAAAGCTAATTGATCTAAACGACATTTTTTCCAATATTGAGTTATATACATATTCGGAATCAGCAAATTTTTCTCCGTCGTTTGAGTCAGGTTTCATTTTTTTTTTTTTAAATGTCGCTAAGGTCAATTAGCCTTTTAACCGTCGATATATACTCATAACTCTTTTAGTAACATATGTTTCATCCCTCCTCTTCACATGACCTTGTCTTAGTATGACAAACGATTCTCTATTAAATATTTAGTCACTGGCGCAAATTGCAAATTTCCTCTAACATTTACAAATCCTGCTCAAATTGTTGGCCTCTGTTGTGAATGCAGGCCCGACATCTGTTTCGTATTTCGACAGTTGTTGTACGAAGTGGTATTTCCTCCTTAATTGTATTGAAAGCTGTTTCAATGCGTTGCTTGCAATTTAGTCTTATGTGACTCATTCACAATTCTAGCGAATTTACAAATTTGCAGCAGTTGTGATAGTTGGAAACTAGGGAGGTACTAGTTCAACGCATTGAAACGGCTTTCAATGCACTTGAGGAAATACGACTTCGTACAACAACTGTCGAAATACGAAACAATATTTTAATTAAATTTGCAAGGCTTCTATTGTTATTTATAATTTTTGAGTAAATTATGAAGTGTCAAAGTTCATGCAAAATAGCAGATTTTCAGTGGTCTTTACTGGATTAGTTTTACACAAATTTGTAATAACGTCATAATCGTGTAAGAGCGGTTATATAAAAAACAGTGAAAATGTATGTCGAGTTGCATCCCCTTTAGGGGATAAAATAAGTAAGAAGTAAGTAAGTTTCTCCATACAAACTTTGGACACCCGGTCCAAAGTATGTATAGTATAATTTAAAAGTATACATAAAATCTAAACATTTCATTTACTTGTTAAAATATAACAACTTGTTACGTTGTCGATGATATTTTATAAATTTCTCTAACATTCATCATAATCCATCATTTGTCTTCTATCTTCTTCTAACCTCTAAAAAAAGAGAGTCACCTACTATTCCTAAAACCGTTGTCCGCATTGAACCATATCACCGATCGCTTACCGAGGAAGGCTACACACTACACATAAAGCGTTTTATCCGAACAAGCTCGCCGCGTTGATTCGCGCGTTAGAACATGCTCATGTGAGCTTCAGTGTGTCAAAGAAAAGATAGGGAGATAAAAGTGTTTATAGAGTGACGGGTTTTGAAAATGAGGGTTAAGCAACTGTTTCTAAATAAAAAAATAAAAATTAGTTCACCTCTTTGAAAAAACTTAACTCGCATATCTTTGACAGATTTTAAGCAAGGAGTATTTTGGAGACAATCATGTCTAACACTTAATAGTTCTTATATAGGATCACGTTATAATTATATATTCCTTTTCATTTTTCATATTGCAAAATCTTAAATAAAAATAAGGCTGAGTTTAAACCACTACTGGGCCACCATTGTTCCCAAATCGCATTGCAGATAAAAAACCAATAGAAAACCTTGCTTAACCCGGGAATGAATCTAAAGAAAGAAAAGAAAAAAAAACGTTTATTCGTACCTCATACATATATTAGAATTAAGTATGAAAAAATAACTTTAAAATCTATGCAAGGCCAAAAAGCCGCCTAACTCAGCATATGCTGCAATATTTAAAACGATAAATAACGTAGCATTCTAGAAGCTTATGCTTAAAATTAGCACTCACTCAAGATCAATGACTGTTAGAAAACGAAACGAAACGAAAGCTACTAACAACCATGAAAGTCCACTTTTATTTCCAAGAAGGCTAAAGTAGGAACTAATATTTCTTACTGCCCAACAAGTACCCAAAAGTGGAATATAAGTGGACCCAAAATCAACTTCCAATTCAGGGATCATTACCAGATGTTTGTCGAGAGTATATCGATATCATTATATGAATTCAACCGAACACGATATTAAATCAGCTGGGATCGGATGCCAGCATGTTTTTCGCCGCCAAACTCCGGCCACCCATATTCCCGGCCGCCCATTTTCCGGCCGGGGTATTCATACGATAACAATCTAGTTATCGGACGGACCGCCCGATATTAAAATCCAATGTTGTGCCCTACATACCTATAAACTTAATTTAAATGAAATTTCAGGAGCGTTGTCTATATGTTTATGTATAGTCACGATCACGAGCATCAGTAACGATATACACATACAACTGAAAGCTTTTTTCTTATCTGTACTTAATATAATAAAGCGGAAGAGTTTTTTTGTTTGTTTAAACGCCCTAATCTCTGGAACCACCACTCGGATTAAAAAAAATCTTATAATCTCTCGGTTAAATTATAACCTGATTCATAAGAAATAGTAACTATATTATAGTAACAGCAGGGTACGACCCACGAAAGCAGAGCAGTAACCAAAGGCACGGCTGAAACCGCGGAGGACAGCGTTTTTTTTGATGTTGGAAATTATCCTATGACTTCTTCTGCTCTGGGTGGAGCGGTAGGGCCTGTTAGACTCTTACTGATTAAAACCACACCTGTGTTCTTCAGATGCCCTTTGCGTTCTAGGACCACAAGTACCCTTTTAAAAAAATGCCCGCTGCTCTAGCGGGCATCGGCCTTGCTGGGGCCTTACGGTTTGCTGAAATTTCTTTGAGGAGCGCATGGAACACTATGCGCTGTCGACGACTTGGGCTCGGTCCAGACGATTACCGGATCTGGCCAGACAGAACCCATTGCTCGTCGTTCGTAAATCCGCGCCTACCGTGGCTAGACGGGGTTGGGGTTGCCGCGGAGGACAACTAGAAGGTAAAACAATTTCATATTAGGGTTCAGAAAATGCTACATTATTATATTATTAGTTTGGGTGAAAATCTCTTTTGAATTGAAGTGTAAAAAATTTGATGCTAGTCATAGCAGGATTGTAGTACGTGTATAGTAAATCACTGAACATTTGGTGATATGTGAGTTATGTAACTTCCAATAATCCATACTGGGCCCGTGTGGTTGATGCCCATTCCCTTTCTTAGAAAGACAGACATAGGTAGGTTACTACGTGACAAGAGTAAATTACTTATGGTCACCTACTTTACGTAATTAATGAGTTCGTTCGGTGACCATGAAAATTAATTTAGTATAGTATTAGTTTTATTTTTACAAACAGTACTTGTTGACTCAATAGACGCTATCCTATTCAAATAGTACACATATTATTAAAATTATAGAATATGGTAATTTCTGTTATTCCCGATTTTATTAATTTTCAGTGCAACTTTTCCATTTTTTTTTTATCTCTGAAAACCATTTCTCGGACTGTTATATTTTTTTTCTTTTAATTTTCTGAACAAGGAATGACATTTAATATAATGTACAGCTAGCTAGCTTCTGTTATCCGCTTTGCCTGCGTGAGAGCAGACAATATATAGCCTACTAGGGGATAGTTACTAGGGGATAAAGTCACATATAATCTATGAAAGAATTTTCAAAATGAGTCCAGTAGTTTTTAAGTTTATTCGTTACATATACAAAAATACAAATCTTTCACTTTTCTAATAACCGGTATAGATTATGACGCCATATTTTAGTTAGGAGTAGCCTTTAGTGTATGTATATAGTTTTAATTAGTTAAGTGTTTTTGTATATTATTTTGTATATATAAATACTTACATAAATATATTATGTATATATATGTAGTTCAATAGACAACCGGTATAGATAGAAGTAAATCTTGTATGGAAACCTATATAGCGGGGCAGTAGAGTAAAGGATATACAGAAAGATTTTGATTGTACAGTCTAGGGACAAAAGTCCATTAGCACGACAATGATCGTATTCGCGTGCACAGCTGCGTGTATACATTCATGTGTGAGTGAATTCAACTCAAACATTAATTCAAGAGACATACCTGTAAGAACGAAATTAAATGCCACTATCTTAATACGCCGCCACGACATGAAATACTACTTATTAATATACAAATGATCATTAAATCGCACTCTTTCTGACTAGCTAATGATGAAATATATGTTAACTGCTAATGGATTTATGATAGGTACTGTACAGTACCTATCATAAAAAAGTTTTCTCTATGAGAAAATGAAAAATTAGCATATCTCAATAAAGTTAACGCATAGGAACAATTTTATTTTCATAGCAATAAACTTGATAGAAATTAACTTTTGTTGTTTCTTAACTTTTTTATTTAAATAAATATTTTTGAAATTACCTACTATTATTTTATTTTAACCCACGCGAATACAATCATTGTCGTCCTAATGGACTCTTGTCCCTAGACTGTACCTGTCCAGATAGGAAATTAAATACAGACGTCACTTATAAGATCAAAACTTAGGTCCTGAAAGTTAGAAAAGGTTCTCGATACAAATCAATTATGCAGGTTGATTGGTCGACATTTTGAACAGCAAAGAATCTAAAATATACGGTATTCCTGTCTTATATAAAATAGCACATTTGGAATTCCTTTTTGTGCCATAAATTTTCGCTCTCAAATTACTAATTTTAATCGTTTTTATAATGGACGAAGAAAACAAAAAAAGAAATAGATTTAAGACGAGAAACAAATGAGAATGTCAAGAATAATTCTGGAAAAAGGAAGAAAGATGTCATCGCAAATCGTTTTGCCAAAGGACTATGGAGATATTAAATTATTGTCTGGAGAATGCTAATAGGGTCATCACTTAAAAGATGGGGAAAAACCTAAGGGTAGACTAATGCTTTGTTATGCGTCGGGAGATTTGCGACAGCTCTGTGCAGAGAATTTATTTAAATACCTGTGATTTTTTTAATCCATTTTTTTTTCTCAGTAACTTTTTGAATTGAGAATTTGTAGTTGAGTTGGTACTTGTCACAATTTTTTTCTAGTCACACAAATTCAACTAAAAACAATCAGAAGTTTTGGTCGAGTTGCTTCGTCAAGTTCTCAATTCAAAAAGCGGCGGTGAGTTAGTAATAAATTAAACTAAAACAGTAATAGGTGTCTTAATAAACGTCATGCCCTAATTTGGCTAAACAAATTTTGTTTTGCAGGTAGGTATAGGTACTAGAGGCATTTAGGTAACTCTCTATTTTTTTGTCGTTTGTTAGGGAACGGCCTTTCACGGGCCGCCTAGACAGGTACGTAAAATGTCGCTTCGGTGACTTTTCACCGTAAGCTATATAAGTAAATTAATTATTAAAAGGGCAAACTTTAATCCCTTTATTGTTTTTGTCTGGGCTTTGGTGATATTCAACATATTATAATGTACATGTTTTGGGTTGCTGGGTTTAAAATCCGAGATAATATTGGAAAATGAAGTTTGATAGAAGGATAATGGTGGCCCAGTGGTAACTGCCCCGACTTATTAGTTGTAGGCCGCGGGTTCAAATCCAGCCAGGGTTAATTAGTGTAATTTATTTCATCACCACTGCTCTCAAAACGATGAAGGAATACATCGTAAGGAAACCGGTATGTCCTAGAACCAAACATTCGGAGACATAATGTGACATCCCCAACCTGCACTGGGCCCATGTGGTGGATTACGGTCCATTCCCTCTCCTAGAGAGGAGGCCTGAGTTTCAGCAGTAAAAACATTATGAAGCTGATTATGCTGTTATTATATTATATTTTTTGATAACACGCTCTACAACCAAGTTTCAATCTATTAACGAAAATTTATTTTTTAAAAACTACACCATGTATGGGAATGACAATCAGCCTTAGAATAGAAGTGACCTCACTTAAAAATGCAATTTGTTAAATTTGGGAATGAGCAAGAAAGTCTTTAAAATATTAGGGGTTAAAGTATGAATTTGCCGTTTTTTAAAACGGGTTGCTTTGAAGTGTTATATCTTTGGATTGACTTGGAATTATAAGTTCAAATAAACTTTATATTAAAGGTACGTTATTCTTTTTTGGAAATTAGGTATCTATTAGTTTCTTTAAGTTTTGTATTTTCTGTAATATCGCTGTATTTATAACCATTTTTGTATTAAATATAAGAAAACTTGCATTATTTTATACTTTGAGTTCTACCGTGAAAACAATGTGTGCAAACAATGAACGATCATTTGTTCTGTGTCTGGGTGTGATTGATCTATTCATCATCATCATCATCATCATCATCATTTCAGCCGATAGACGTCTACTGCTGGATATAGGCGTCCCCCAAATGTTGCCACAATGAACGGTCCTGTGCGTCTCGCATCCAGCGGATTCCCGCAACCTTCACCAGGTCATCGGTCCACCTTGTAAGGGGCCTTCCAACACTGCGTCTTCCGGTACGCGGTCGCCACTCCAGAACTTTTCGGCCCCAATGGCCATCTGTTCTGCGAGCAATGTGCCTTGCCCATTGCCGCTTAAGTTTGGCGATTCCTCGTGCTATGTCGGCAACCTTGGTTCTCCTGCGGATATCTTCATTGATCTATTATATGTATGTAATTATGTATATCAGTTCTCTAGTACTCATAACACAAGCTCTGCTTAGCATGGGACTAGTTGGTGTTGTGTAATATTATATTATATTCCCTGAAGTATCAAGCCAAAAGGTTAATCTTCTTAATATATAAAAGGAGAAACTAACTGACTGATATATCAACGTACAGCCGAAACTATTGGGTCTGAATGTAAAATCTGGCACAAAAGTTACTTATACACGTGGACGTAGGCAAGCACTAAGAAGGGGTTTGACAACCGATTTCTGATTTAAAGCATTTAAAGTTGAGTATTACTCAAACTCTACCCTGAAAAACTGTCAAAATTTGACATTTAAGTTTGGTTTGAGACATTCTTAACTTAAAATACTCAATTCAGAAATCCGCCGTTGGGAAATTCAACCTTTAAGTGGGTAAAAAGGGAAAATTTCGATTGTATGCAAAATCATTCCATGTGCCAATATACTTTAAAATTTAAACAAATTAGAGGGTGTTAAAAATTGTATGGAAGATTATTATTTCTTGGGCTAATAAAAAAAAGGATAGTTGAAACTGTCATCATTAGTTTTTCTAGACTACTCTTAAAGGTTTAAAGGGTATTCAAAATTTTATGAAAACATTTCTTGCGAACAAAGTCGCGGGTCAAAGTGCATTGCATAGAGCAACTTACTATGTCCTCGAACACATAACGTATTTGAAGAAATGAGAATGTTCTAGCTCGGGAATCAATACAGGAATGAAGTCCAGATCTACAGTACAAATTGATATAAGTCTTGTGCAGAAAGTATGTCATCGCGATCGAGGCAGAATTCGCACGAGCCGTAGGCGAGTTGTGTTATGGAGTCGAGGGCAGTAGTGACAAATTTGCACGTTTATCAAACGACTTTTTTCAATACACTTACGAAGAAATAAATAAACGGGAGTTGACCAGCGACTCGTGGGGGTCGACGCGCGCCCAGTCCTATACGATAAATGTAATAACATTGTGGCGGGAGAGAGCACGGGCTGTTTTCTCCACTAACGTGGAAAACAGAGTATTGCGTGGCTAAAAGTATCCCACCGGATAAGAACAGGTTTTCGAGTAAGTGTATTGAAAAAACTTTTGAATCTCAATAGCACATTCGTGTACATTGTACAAGGCTTAAACGCTTTAAGCGGCTTTAACAGGATTCCAAAGATCAAATGATTTTAAATCAAAGACAACGTTCAGATCTCCCCAACCGTCTCTAACAGACTTTAGCGCCTTACTAGCCAAACTTTAAAGATTAATCTGCTTGTAATAGTCACCCAAAATCTTGAAATTAGACGAAAATATTTATTACGAATATCTATGTAGAATTATATAAACTAAACTAATTAATTTCGTGGAATTCGAAACTGTATTAATATGATATTGTCGAATAATATTTAGTAATGTGAAAATTAAATTATTTGGCGAAATGGATGCTTCATTTAAAGCCACTCCCACTTTTCAACAGTGGATGTCGTCGTCAACTGAAGGTTAGAAGAAATATGGCAAAAAATTGAACAGCAGTGTTCTCTTGTTTTACTAATAATACTATGATGCATTAGGTGTCTTGCCACACTTTCATAATGCCATTCTCATTTCGGTGGTAAAATACCATGCCCTTTGTGGATACACTACTGAATGATGTCTCGTAGCTGTCTTATACAATACTTATTGTGTATTTTTTACAATTTTATAATGATACTAAAAGATTTTTTTTGTTTTTATTAAGGAGGTTTGTCACAATATTGACTGTGTTGCTCAATCATAGCCAAATTTTGAATTTTAAATAATTTTTAATGATTGTAATATCTAT
Source organism: Mythimna pallens (assembly GCA_961205895.1). Classification (NCBI taxonomy): domain Eukaryota; kingdom Metazoa; phylum Arthropoda; class Insecta; order Lepidoptera; family Noctuidae; genus Mythimna; species Mythimna pallens. The sequence goes on along the minus strand of OY540828.1, from coordinate 19,925,185 downwards.
ATAATTATATAAAAATGAATAGCTGTTCGTTAGTCTCGGTAAAACTCAAATTAAACGGCTGGACCATTTTAGCAAATTTTGGTCTTGAAATATTCAAGATAGTACAGGGCAGGAATAGTGTTTTTTCCACCATTAAACTGTGAGAAAAAAGGAAAAAAACACGAAAAAAAAAATCCGAATACAAGGCCATCTTTAGTTAAAAAGTCATTATAAAATGAATTATGCTGTTCTGGTAATGCCAGTAGGTGGCGTTATCCTTACTATTAGGTAGTAAGAAGCCGAGTCAGCTAGAGTTCTTGCATCGTCTGACATGGGCTTAGTTAAGACACTGTTGCAAATACCGATATCAAACATATTTAGAGTGCAAAACAGATTTCTCCTGAGGCGTTCGCCCCGCTTCAGACTTCACTAGGATAGTTGTGATGTACGTCCTCGTCCTAATTGGGTACTATAAGTTTATTAAGGGCATTCAACTCGACATACAGTTTTACTGTTTTTCATACAACCACTCTTACGCAATTATAACGTTATTATACATTTTTCATTAGATATTTTGGAAACACAGTACCTAGTGGATATTATCTAGGCTTCTATTGAAATCAATTTGTAAATATGTAAACTAATCCAGTAAAGACCTCTGAAAATCTGCTATTTTGCATGAAATATGACACTTCATAATTTACTTAAAAATTAAAAAAGTCAAGAAAGTGTAACAATAGAATCCTTGCAAATTTAATCAAGATTCTGAATGACGACAATGTTTTTTCAGGTTTAAAAAACACGTATTTCCTAGAACAAGTTTTGTAAAATAATCGAGTTAATCATGGAATTACCGACGCTGACAGAGTTTTCAGACGTTGTCTCTATTTTTTCACGTTGCTTTTTCGTCAGACATCGCGTTGGATTGCATTGATTGATGAAGTAACAAGCTTTTTAAACCATGCTCGATGTTGACGATAGGCGAGTGAAAAAAGAGCCTGTTAAAAAACTAGTGCGATTTACCATCAACGACTGCCTACTATCAGGCGGGATCGCAGTCAAACACTAGTTTACATCAAAAAATATTCATTTGTATTTAGTTTTCATACGATACGATAAATTGATGTGAGTCCAGTTTTTTTTTTATAAATCATCCAAATGACTTCTCGCGCTCTGGATGGAGCGGAAGGGCGTGTCAGACTCTCTTACTGACTAAAACCACACCTGTAACCTTTAATTACTCTTTGCGTTCTAGGACTACGGGTTTCCCTTTCAGAAATTCTCCGCGGTCCTAGCTAGCGGGCATCGGCCCTGCTGGGCTCCTACGGTTTGCTGACATCTCTAGAGGAGCGCGAGGATCACTACGCGCTGTTGACGACTGGGCTCGGTCCGGTTAGTTACCATTAACAGCCGGACGGCGAGCTACCCAGTGCTCGACGTCCGCAGGCCCGTCTACCGTGGCTGGTAGTCGGGGTCGGAATTACGGTGGCTAGGGCGTGAGGACGTTCGTTCCCTCACGCGTGCAGCCTCCTCCTTCGCTAACATTACTGCTTCGCAGAAGGAGGCGACCGCCTACCATTCCTCCTCGCTCCGGACCATAGCCTGAACCAGGGCCTGACGCGAAAGGTCGCTGCCGCCAATTGCCTCCACGAGGACACGGCGGTGCTCTGCCCAAGCGGGGCACACCTCCACCGTATGCTCCACCGTTTCCTCTGGGTGGTCCACACAATGATGACACCCGGGCGTTGCTTCCGCCTGAATCCGATGCAGGAACCTTCCGAACTTGCCATGTCCGGTGAGGACCTGCATCATGCGGTAGGTGAGGACGCCGTGTTGCCGCTCCAGCCACATGTGTGCCCAGATAGGAACGTGCCGAGATAAGATTCAACTATGTTTTTATAATTAACTAAATCTCTTAGATATAAAAATATCGTATCACAGTGTTTGTCATCGAACTCCTCCGAAACGGCTTGACCGATTTTGGTGATATTTGGTAGATCTGAGAATAAGTAGTAGGCCCTGTATTATCCTCCTACCCCCACCCCCACTTTATTATTTCATAATGTATGTGGAAGGGCAGCGTTTGTCGAGTCAACTAGTGTGGATATAAAAATTGCTAAGTATGTCTTTTAAAACACAAACTGAATGCATGTTTTCAACTAGCTTGCGTGCTGATATGAATGAAAATATAGGTAAAACATCATAAAACATGAATGCAATCGACATACGAGTAGTATAGCTCGAAATACGAAATGATGGTACTCTAGTATTCCCACAACTTTTATTCCTCTGCTCCATATTTCAAAGTATTCTACTACAGGACCGTTTTCCCAAAAAAAAAACATTCCCTTTTCGGCGGAAAAATAAACGAGGTATACCGTTCGCATCACACGTATCAAATTCCATATGCAAAGCTACACTTGTGATATTTCACTACGCGCCTGGCTGTTAGTATTCAAACATAATTATCAGGTTTTAGATGCGATTTTTGTAAACGCAATTGCGGTGAGAGTATGAGAATTCTACATCTGGAATCTGAATACGTATCACACCACAAATATTTTGATAATAAATATATAAGTTTTAATTATTACTAGTCTTTTTATTGTTTTTAAGCATATTTTGCACGTAGAGATCTAAGTATTCTATTCCGCTCTCAAACGTTTTTTTTTTGTATCCGTTTATTTTCCCCAATAAGTCTCAATAAATGGTAAAGATCTACTATAGGATATTTTGCTAGATATAGACAGGTAGCTATGTTACATACCACATCTCCTACATTAATTTTTCATTCCTTGGTAACACCGTGTAAATTTTAAGAATTGCTTTTATTATCTGTTTCTCAAGAGCAGAGTTATTATTGGAATATTCAATCAAACTGAGAAAAGAGCTTTTCCCGACAACAGTACATTTTTATGACGAAATCCTTAAAAAAATATTGAATTATAAGGATATAAAATTTCAGTGGCGAAACCAGAGCTTCAAAGACATTTTTTGCGTTGCTATGGAAATAATCCGACATTGGCCTGGCCTTGGATTTGCCTTTAAATTCTTGTTACTCACTTCGCATCTGACCTTTTTCCTTCCCAACTCTCCAAAGACTTCATATTGAGTAGTAAGTAAACTTACCTGAAACAAAAAAAAAACAAACAAAATGAATCACGTGCCGGCTGTCCGTAGAGATCGTTCGTATATTTGTGTTGAGGTTTATAATAGGTTACTTAAATAGTCTCTGTTTCCTGTTTTCGCGGCTAACGCTCGTGGGTTATGCAACTTGACAGACTGCCAAGTGTTCAGGTGTTGTGACCTCAGGAGTGACGCCTGCTTGTTGACACATGACGTGACTCATGTCTCTACGTGACACCACGATCTCGCGCCACCGATCTATTCCTTTTACGATTAATGTTGCGCTACAGTATTATTAACTAGCAGCTGCCAGCGGCTTCGCCCGCGTGATAGTAGAATTTTATCCTAAGGGAACATACTCCCGGGATAAAAAGTATCCTAAGTACTTTTCCAGGACATGGTCTACCCGTCTACCAAGTTTCATTGAAATCCATTCAATAGTTTTTGCTTGAAAGAGTAACAAACATCCATACACCATACATAAAAACTTTCACGTTTATATACAACATTAGTTTTAGTATATGCGAAACCCGAAATACGTGTCTAGTATTTTTATGTAAAGAATCTATGTACAAAATGTTATAACTGTACGATGAAAAATCACGAAGTTGTTATGTTAGCTGGATGGCCGCATAAATACATGATCACCGGGCCACTCGGGCGACTGAGGGGTTGTTTTACTCCCGTATCTAGCTGTGCGCTAGTGTCTAATGTCCGCTATAACCTGCCGTGACCTGTATTGTACTTAGTGTCGCTGGTACCCAACTTATGACCTTTTTTAAATATTTTTGGATAAACATATAACATGGTGTAAAAATTATTGGAATCGATTCAGGTACTGATGCTGAACAATCTATATTCAGATTTCGCATATACTAAAAATAATGTATAGTAGGATATCATATCTGATCATATTAAATATAATATTATAATAAATGCAATCTTGTATCGAGATATTATTCAATTTGGCATCCAGTTTACGCAAAATGATTGTCATTTTTATCGGCATACGATAAGTGATCATATTGAAATCTTATTAAGGTGCATGAAATATTTGATAAATTGATATCATTTATATGGCTCTCGTAAAGTTTCCTGTAACAATTGTGACAGGTTGAATTTATTGGTCGCATTAAGGGAATCGTTAATGGAAAAATAACTGGACAGATAATGAAGTGTAATAAAAGAGGCGTACATTATGGGCTCATTTGTGGGGAGCGAAGCTATGTACTGCGGAGCGGAGCAGAGTGAAACCGGGCAGCCAGATTACAAATATCGCGTAATATATCGGTTGAATTGAAATGGACATGTTTTCGGTGAAGTCATTTGGCGTGTTAAACCATTCGCGAGAATATTTACCGACCTGTGGTTCTGAAACCATTCTGAAAAGTTATTTTGTTTATATTTTTTATAGGAAAATTTATTTCTCATGTCAGTAAACACAATGGACCTGTCTATCATTCTTTTAGAGTTATAGAAGGTCGAACGTTCAACTTCAACGTTTGAAATAGTTAAGATAAGAATGAACCGTTCAATGAGTATTGTAATGGTGATACATTAGAAGCAATTGAATTTAATTAAAATTATCTCGCCTATAAGTCTTCTTGCGACCTCATTAAACCTTCGGCGACAATTACTAAGTTGTGAATTCCAAAAGATTTCGACTTCTTTAATTACTTCTATTGTTCATGTTTAACAAATCTAGCAATTAAGAGTTCTAACACAGTTTTAATTAAATAATAACATAAGATAAATTAGATAATAGTCTTAGTTTTGATCAATATTAAATGTGCGATAATATCGTGGTGGGATAAAATGTAAGGATAAAAAATGTGGGTATATAGATTGTAGGAGGAGTGATATGATGAAAAAAGGAGTCGGAGATATCGTGAAGGTTCACAGAATGGAAAAAAAAAGTGTTGCGACGACCACAAGTAACATAGTAACAGACAGGAGTAAGATGATGATGATTATGACATAAATCTTAGGTACAACGCTAATAAACATATTCAGCAAGGTATTATTGAATCAATTACATACTAGAAATAAGAAGTTATGTAACTGAAATACCATACACATACAAACCCATCACAAATTGTGGAAAAAGTGGTCTTATCGGATTTAAAAGAAGATGCAGGTAAGTTTGTATGTACAAGGTATGTATTACCTATGAAGACAGTTCAATTTCCGAATTGAATTACGAAGATTTTTCAGAATCGCAAAAAGACTTTTTTGTGACGTTAGTATTTGTAGTTATATGCAGTGTTTAGATTTTTTCCTATACTTGTGTTATGAGACCTTGCTTAATGCCAAATTTCAAGATTCTGGATCAACGGGAAACACCCTATGAATTTTGATTCCCTTGAGAGTGTCGAAATATACGTGTTTTGCGACATAAACGGCCGTATCATTTTTTTTCGAAAGCTCAGAAGGTTGATTTTTTCACAGTAACAAGATCATCAATTGAGTATAAGGTTTTAATTTCAACTGAATACCTCCACGCGTTCCTAAGATAAAGGGTCTTGATAGACAGACAGACAGACGGACAACAAAGTGATCCTATAAGAGTCCTGTTTTTTCTTTTCGTATCTTGTTACTAATTCACAGTATAATAATAACCAGTTTCTGTCAACGGTTTTACCCGAGTGAAAGTAGAAAATTATCCCAAGGGAACATGCACTCGGGACAAAAGGCATCCTTATCAAAAACTTGGTCCACCTGTCTACTAAATTTCATACAAATACATTCAGCAATTTAAACGTAATGAAGTAACAAATATATATACAAACACACACATACAAACTTCATCGCCTATAAAATATTACTGTCAAGTGTGGTTATGCCTTCGTAGTTGATATCATAGTATTCGTAACGTCTGATAGTATAGAAATTGTAAGTGAATTTTATCAGTACGATAGCCATAACTTCTAATGAATGCTTTAGTTCAATTACCTTCTTAATAAATTAATCGATAAGGCTTATCATGGACCATTACTGGCGCTAACATAATTTATTGAAATGGTTACAATATTTATTATACAAGGTTATTGAAAAACTACTATTAAAATTAAGAATTTTGTTTCAATTTCTGAAACAAACGTGACTATTGAGTTATTTTTTTTATTACTTTTTAAAGTTTTCGAAGCAATGTTTTAATGAGAAAAACTCTACTAAATGTATAGAACCTGTATGCAAAAACAAGGTTATGCAGTGCTGGTTATTTTAATAGCGGTATCAATATATTGGCAATCAGGGGCACCAACTCCGTTGGTGCTCGGGGCTCGAGCACCCATGAGAAATAAACAGTGGGTGCCGAGCACCCCTGAGAATAAACATCAAGAATCAGATCAGTAATCGCCTTTTAGGTTACGTATAAATTATAATATTTCTTGCTAATAAACACTAGTTTAATTTTTATGTAATGGTTTCATTTTATATTTTTATCAAACATAATTAGTAAATAAGTAGTTACGCAGTATGTAAGTAGGACATTTATTTATTTGTTGGTCGATCAGTGTGCATTTCTTTTCTCAGACTTCGCCACTTTTTCGAGTCATCAAATGAGCATGAGCTCCCATGAGGTTTTCTAAAAGCCGGCGCCCCTGTTGGCAATTGACTGTGCTTATGATTAGCACCAAAACATATGATGTTTTTTTTTTAAATATAATAACATTAATAACTACTAAATTGTAGTTTTAAATAACTCCTAAGTTATTTGTTTTTGTATGTTTGTAGTAGATAATATCCGAAAGCACTGATATGATTACGAAGATTTCTTTTATTATTAGAAAATTAAAATATCACTGAGCATCACACACGTTTCATTTAAGGAATAGGACACCGCCGTAAAAGTTAACTAGTTTTTACGGCAGGTCCGTTCGTGTTTATAAAAATGAAATTTGTTTAAAAAGTTTTCATTTTTAAACTTTTATCTTCATGAGAACACCGAGCCCTTAATTTTCGTTATGAATAATATAGACGGTTAAAATAACCCAGTGTTGACACACATCTGTGGCTCTCGAATAGAGACGCTATTTCTGTCTGTCGGTCTCGTAATGATGGGACGATGCCTAAGCGATACGCCTACAGTTATATATTTCGTGTATTTATTATGTAAGTTTTTGGGCATTCATAATTTTATATTATTGTTCTCGGTTAGTTTGTTTCGTGATGATAAATAATAAATTGTTTACTTGTTTTCTGTTTGAGAAATATTAGTTTTAAGGACAAAATTTGTAAAATATTTTTGTTGGCAAAGTTGATCAAAACATCTTTAAATGAAAAAAAAATGTAACTATTTATATGTTTCATGTAACATTTTGGATGACAGACTAATATTATAAAATTAGGAGCGAAATCTCTTAACATATGGCTAGACAATAAATGTTTCAGCTGCAAATGCCATCAGTTAGTTCAAAATCTGGAAATATTCATGCCTTTACGACTAATAATTTACTCATCACCTATTTGTGATTATCTGTATCTATTTCTATAAATAAAGTAACCAAAACTCTCCATCTCCTTAAATAAGCCATCTATGCATATTACGAAAGCAATATATCAGAATTGATTTGATTATCTGACTGGGATAAAATGTGGTACACAAAATTTATAAATTACCTCCGACAAAATATCATATGTAAATGTGGATTTAGAAGAAACTGCGCTTTTTAACTCTAAAAATAAGGGAGAAAATCGTGTGGCAAAACAATGGTGTAAACACATCGTTGCTACACTGAGTTAAGAAAGAAAAATATGATGAATGAACGTATAAGTAATCATGTCGGCCGCGTACACTTTAATCATAGTTGTATTTTCAGTGATATACGGCAGGCTTAATACTTTTCCTCATAATTTAAGGGAGAAAAGCGTTCATTGTTTACCAACTGTGTTTATCATCATCAGAGTCTTTCGGATTTTGCGAATGCTACCTTACTTGGCTACTTGCTACCTATTTTTAGGGTTCCGTACCTCAAAAGGAAAAAACGGAACCCTTATAGGATCACTTTGTTCTCCGTCTGTCTGTATGTCTGTCAAGACCCTTTATCTCGGAAACGCGTGGACGTATCAAGCTGAAATTAAAACTATATACTTAGGTCTGCGGTCCATTAAAGCTGTGAAAAATCAAACTTCTAAATTAACGGAAAAAAAAGATATGGCCGTTAATATCGTAGAAAATGTATGTTTAACTGCGATTCTACGTGATGGTAAGCATTGATGCAATTGATGATGTTGAATCGCACTAGTTTATTAAGAGCCTATTCACTCTTAGCCTTGTAGACATAGACAAATAATAATCGGACGGGAAGACCGCTGCAGGCAAATTGTTCCAGTCCTTTGACGTATTTGTATTTGGGGATCAGAAGCAAACTGCTCTGAGCTAAATTTTGCCACTAATTGGTACTACATCATCATTTCAACCAAAAGATGACCACCGCTAAACACAAGCCACCACTAAGCGTCGTCACATGATCAGTCCTGTGCATCTGGATATGACTTCTGTCCAGCTTGTAGGAGACTGGGATGTCTCCTGCAAAGATGTGTTTTCTGATACGAGGTCTCTACTACAGAAAATTTGAGCCCCATCGACCATTCTCTAAGAATAACAAAAGTATACCAACCAGAAATTATCGATAGCTTAATTTGCTTTTGTGTAACAAAACAGTGACTTGACTTGAAACTGCAGTAGCCATTAAATTAAACTGACAATAGTTCAATGATATTTTATACATGCATTGTTAAAACCCGCTGTGGCCATAAAAATAACTTCCTGTTCTTAAATCCATAAGCATTTTCGGAAAACTACCAAAAATTTGAATATTCAAAAGTCCGGAATAGCATTTCATTGTTCAACGGATGAATAAAACCAAAATATTGCGCGCAAACGAACTTCCATTCAATATTCTGCTCTGATGAATAATTAACCAGCTGATGGTTCACTACCAGTCACAGTTTTACTTTTAAACGGTTTCAAAATTCTTTTGAAACTGGAAGAATATCCAACTATAAATTTCATCTATATATATTTAATAAGAGAAACTGACTGATTGACTTATCAACGCACAGCCTAAACTACAAGGTCTAGAAACGTGAACTTTGGCACAAGGTTTCCTTTTATGATGTAGGCAAGCACTAAGAGAGGATTTTTTGAAATTAACTCCCTAAAGGGATGAAACGGGGTCTAAGGGTTGTATGGAGAAACCTATTTTAACGCGGGCGAAGCCGCTGACAGAAGCTAGTCATCCGTATAATACTCGTATAAAAGGAGAAACTGACTGACTGACTTATCAACGCACAGCCGAAACTACTGGGATTAGGAGCGTGAAATTTTGCACAAGGTTTCCTTTTATGGCGTAGGTGAGCACTAAGAAAGGATTTTCCAAAATTCACTCGCTAAGGGGATGAAGCGGGGTCCAAAGTTTGTATGGAGAAACTTACGTTCACGAGAACGAAGCCGCGGGTAGTAGCAAGTACTCGTATAAAAGGTGAAACTGACTCTCCTCATTCGTCGATCATGAGATCGTCATTATATGTTTTTTGAAATACCCTCAATACAACCATTTAGGCGGTTTTAAATATTGTATAGATGATTCTTATTTCTTATGGTAATACATTTGAAATTAGGCACAAATTCCAATGCAAATGAATAAAAAAGATTTTCATTATTAGTTTTTTTAAAACTTCCGTACTAAACTAAACTACTTAATGGTGGTGGGGAATCGTTCCATAACTTTCTCCCACTCTGGGTGGAGGGAGAGGGAGTATCAGGTTTTTAGTGTCTAAAACCCACACCTGTATCTTTCAATTGCCCTTGATGTGGATAATTTCTCACCTACAAAAAATACAATATTTATTCTATAACCACGAGATGATTTTCGTCGTCTCCTCGTTTGTCCTCATCTCGTAGCCTACCTTCTACATTATAGTTTTGCTTAGCTGCCTTTCGACATTTCACAGGTAAGGCCCTTTCACGCGGTTTACCAGATACACAAAAAGCTGCATGTGTGGAGAAAGGTCACTGATCCTAGGCCTGACCACAGTGTTGTCGCCACAAATCGATTCATTTACTTTGTACGGTATCCATCTAGCGACGACGGCCTCATCAACACGTTCCATTAGAGTAGATGTCAATCGCAATACTGATTCAAATAATGAAACTAGCCGCAGGTAAAAGGCTTTGCTCGTGTTAAAGAAGAATTTGTGCACAAAGGATCGTAATATCGGGATGTCAGGTACCCTGCCTATTTATTCATGTCTTTTTTATATTTGTGTTCACTCTAAAAATTGGCAACAGTGTTACAAAAGTCATTTTATTTTATTTTATTGTAATCGGAAAACAAACAGTATAACAACTAATAAAAACAACAAATTATGCAACTATAAACCAATGACATGTTTTCGCATGAAATTATATTATTATTACTTAGTATTCAAGCCAGATACACGTTTTTTATGGTTCTGTAAGCCCAGCCAAATTACGACCGTTTCGTTTCGATTCTCTTGCGTCGAACGCCTCGAGTAGGCCACGCCTCCGATTCCTTTGTTCTGACCACGTGACCGAGCGTTGAGATGACGTCAGAACAAAGGAATCGGAGGCGTGGCCTACTCGAGGCGTTCGACACAAGAGAATTGAAGCGAAACGGTCGTAACTCGGCTAGGGGGGGCAAACCACGTGACTTAACGTTGAGATGATGTCATTCTACTTGCGTTAACGATTGTAGATTATCAACTCTGCTAAGCCCTCTGTACCCGAAGGGTGCCCACGGGACCCTATTATTAAACCCCGCAGTCTGTCCGTCCGTCTGTCAGCGGGCTGTATCTCATAAACTGTAACAGGTAGAGAGTTACAATTTTCACAGAATAAGTATTGCCGTAAGAGCAAATAAAATAAAAGTTAAGTAAAAAATCAAAGGAGGTTCCCATAGAAAAAACTTTATTTTGTCAGCGTTTTTTCTGCTCGATTTTAATATACGGAGCCCTTACTTATAGTACGCAATCCTTCGTGTGCGAGTCCGATTCGCAATTGAATAGTTTTTATTATTGCTAAATCAAAAAAAAAAATCGCAGTGGTCAGGCTCGCGCTTGACGACTGTCTCACCTGCTTTTATAAATAATGTTTACTAACATAACTTTTTTTTAATGCAATTGAATTCAGAATTAAAAAGAGTGGTATTATTACAATATTAATGCGATTCCCAACACCCGATATCCAGTCCAAGACTAATATTACAGTAACGCTCCATCAATCGCAAATCACAGTTTGACAATATGTTTATAATTTGATATAACTCGTTCAAGGCTGCCGCTGTCAGAAAGACAATGGCGGTTTTGTTCCAAATGTTAATGTAGTGTGAAAAACGAGAAACGTTGCCAATATTTATAGTGTGTAGTGCATTATGTTTAGTGTTGCCCAAATTCAGTCTTGGTCTTGCAGTCTTGGTCTTGTTCTTGCGTTTTTGCAAGACCAAGACCAAGAACAAGACCGCGTATTTTTAGCAAGACCAAGACCAAGACTGACCGTGCAAGACTTGAGCAAGAACAAGACATAGCCTGCAAGACTCTTGCGTCTTGCAGCTAGGACTTAGCGCTATTTCACTGAGTAGTTAGGTGTAACAGTTCGGTGTATAGGTAGGTACGCTTAGGAATTCTATGAGACGCAAAAAACTGTATCAAAGAATATGAAAAACTGGACCTATGCGCATTACGACTAATACCATAAACATAGCGAATAAAAAAATATCTATTAAAATCAAACTGAGTGCATGCATAGTTATGTTTTAACCATCGGCACTTTGATAATGCGGCATCAAAGGTTTTGTACTTACTTCTCAAAGAAATTTGCCGCTTTTCGGAAGTACATGGTTATGATACACGCGCCGGCAGCTTCTTTTGAAATCTAAAACAATCGTTGCCGCCACGCCGAAATCATAACATTTGACACTATTTGATTGCCGCCATAGGGCGTAGGTATACTCATGCAAAATAATTTCCTAGTAGAGTACCTACATGTGTTCCAAAGAATAAATAAGTTTCAGAGTGCTTAGAATGAAAATGAATACATTATACTGATCACGCAAGTAGTATTATGATTAGGATAAAATGGTAAGGATAGGTAGTAGATGTCATATTAATTCATTCTAGTAAGTATATATTATAATATTGATTACTTATATGGTTTTAAACTAATTACTTAGGTACTATTATTGTACATTTAGTCATTATATTTCTTAAGTTTTTACAAGAAAAAATAGCAAAAAAGTGTTCAAATATCACCCGTTTAATAAATATTGTAGCCACTTTTAAATATACTTGAAACGTGTAAAAAAATTCTACAAAACTAATAAAATAATATAAAAAGCGTAGGTACTTACCTACTAATAAAATAAAAAGCCTGCGATAAGAGTTTTGTATTACTTACCAGCCCGAATATCTCTGAGAGAGATGATGAGAGTAAGTATTTACTAGCTGTGCCCGCGACTTCGTCCACGAGGAATAGTAACTTTGGAGGTATAGTGACGTTCAGGACTTATTTATTTATTTTAAAACTTCTGTCATCAAACATACAAACGAACTCTTCAGCTTTATAATATTAGTATAGATGTACGCCAAAACATTCACTTATATGTAAAGAATAGTGATTGGCACTAATTCTATTTTATTCACGCGTCGCGTCTGTACAAGTAGGTAATATTTAGTGTGTGTTTGTACGCCGCACGCGGCATTGTTTGATTTGCGGCGGCATCCTTTTCATAGAGCCGGCACGTGGCGAGGCGGCGCGGTAAAAAGCAAGGAAACGTACTATAAATAAAAGAATTATTTTAATTCCAGTCATTTCCAATTGAGCTGTGCTTCGAGTCTAACTTAATAATTGTTTTTACTAATTCTCGTTGTTTTCTAAAAACGTATCACGTGTACAATTTAATATGAGTGACGAAGATTCAAATTATTCTAGTCCGAGTAACGAGAGTTTGAGTCACAGATCTAAAAGACCCAAAAGCAAATTTGAGGAGTTTTTCGAAATAATTCATGCATCCCAAACTGCCTTCTGTAAATTGTGCCAACATAAAAAGATTGAAATAAAAATGAAAAACAGAAACACTTCAGGCTTAAGGAAACATCTAATATCTTTCCACAAAAAGGAATCAGAAATATTTCTTCCTGTTAAACCAAAATTAAGTGGAGATATCACAAGCTTTTTAGTAACCGCTGGAAGAAGTGGACAGGTAAGAATATTTTTTTAACAGTTAAAAGAATTTTAACTCCGCGTAGCTATTCATGCGATACTTTCAAAAACGCCATTAACTTACGTAAGTATTTTTGAGTTAGTGGTGTTTTCACAGTTTTCATCTAGGGGTGCGACATATTAAGTATGTAATTATCGTCTTAAATATTTTTTATAAACACCCATATTTTCATTTAATCGGCCAGTAACAACTAAGTACTTTATTTTGGTAAATTACAGTACAGTGCAACCTTAATATAACAAATATCAATTTAACGATTTTCTCGATTTAACAACAACAAACCTCCTCCTCTTATACGCTCAAACCTAGTATATTTTAAATAATAACACAAGATTTATTGTTTTGTTTCAGTCGGAAAACAGCAGTGACAACATCACGACAGCTACAGTTGATTGGGTGGTGAAAAAATATCTTCCCTTCTCATTTTTCGATGACGAAGCTACACAAGTATATTTTCGACGTATTTGCCCTAATATGGTGTTTCCTAAAAGGTCTACACTTAGAAGGAAAGTCAAAGAGCGATTTGAAGAGCTCCAATTGAATCTCAAGGAACGACTTCAACAATTATCATCTAAAATGTCTTTTACCATTGATGGGTGGACGTCAATTGCTGGTAGGAGTTACTACGGGGTTACTATTCATTATATAGACAACGAATGGAAGTATCAATCTGTAGTTCTTGATTTTATACCATCACGCGGTCGACATACTGGGGAAGATATTGCAACGATTTTCCATGAATGTTTATTGGAATATGGCATAATTGATAAAATACAAGGTATCACGGTCGACAACGCAACTGCAAATACCAAATTTATGTATGAACTGGGCAAACAGCTGCCGCCACACTTTGATTCAGACAATCAACATTTCCGGTGCTTTGCTCACATTTTAAACCTTGGTGTACAAGATTTATTAAAGACCTTAGCATTACACTGTGAGTCTGACACTAACGCGCAAGATCAGCAGTACGAAGACTATGCAGACGAAACTGAGGATGAGGAAGATGAAGAATCTGCACCAAATATTGCTGACTCGCGTACATCTGTAACAAAGTTACGCAGTATTTCCAGTAAAATAAAAAGAAGTGAGATAGTGAAGAAGAAGTTTCAGTCTGCTTGTGAAGCAGCTGGCGTGCCATCAAATCTAAATGCCATTCTTGACTGTCCAACGAGATGGAATTCCACACATGATATGATTGGATTTGGTTTAAAAGTGAGAGTGGGCATTGACATATTGTGCAATTCTGTCACCGAATTAAATGATTTTCAAATCACAGCTAATGAATGGCAGGTACTCGAAAAATTACATAAATTTCTAATAAACTTTAAACTTTTAAGTACAAAACTTGGTGGAGACAAATATGTTACATTACCGCTAGTCATTGTATCATTCAATCTCTTGCTAGATAAAATTGAATCCATGGTAAAACAGTTAGATGAGAAACCTAATCGATCTGAAGTGGATGAAAGGCTCATTCTAGCTTTCCAAGCAGCTCGAGACAAAATGCTTAAACATTACAAGAAGAGCAACTGGATTTATTGTACTTCTTTAATTTTAGACCCAAGGCATAAGGCTCAGACTTTTGACCTGACAATGTGGGGGAAGCAACTTAAAACAGAAAGTCTGCGCAAGTTCAATGAACTTTATGAAGAATATAAAAGTCTACACTCACTGAACAAATCTCTGGAATTACCAGAAAAAGAAAATAAAGTATGTAACGAAGATGAAGACGTAATAGACTTTGATAAACTCTATGAATGTCCCTCGACGTCATCTGGATCTTGTCTTCAAGGCTTAGTGATAGACGAGTTGGAGGAGTACCTGAGAAAACCAAGAACTGCCAGCTCGGAAGACATTTTAGATTGGTGGAGGACGCATGAGACAGAGTATCCGATTTTATCGAAAATGGCCCGTGATTTTCTCTCAATACCTGCAACTTCAGTACCTGCTGAGAGGTTATTTTCTAAAGCATCATTAGTAATTAGAAAACATAGAAATAGGTTAAGTGATGAGTCAGCCAGATGGTTACTTTGTATTAATTCTTGGTCAAAAAAAAATATATAAAGTATCATAACCTAATGATAAAGCTGTTGATTTGTGTTGTATTTTATTTTTTATTCAAATAAATGATAAATCGTAAAACTCTTTTATTAAATTTCTTATAAGTTGAGGGTTCAATCTCTTTCTAGACAGATAAGTATTGTTCTTTAAAATACAGTCAAGTTATTGTAATTAATTTGTTTTTTTACATGTTTTAGCAAATGTAAGCTTATAAATCATAAATGTTTATTAAGAAACAGTTACTTCCATGGAAAACGACATATAGGTCAGTTGATTTTTCGAATTTCTTATCAAATCTTCAGTTATTTAGTAATCTGCTTGATCTTTACTATGGCTATGTTAATTCAAGCTCACAATGTTCCAATTCTAATACGTTTTTCTAAGATTTAAAGTAAACTTTAATAAATAGTAATAGACTAATAGGTAATTGCAAGACTTGCAAGACTCTTGCTGCAAGACCAAGACCAAGACCAAGACTGGGAGCGCAAGACCAAGACCAAGACCAAGACCAGGTGTATTGGCGCAAGACCAAGACCAAGACTGGCTAAGTCTCGTCTTGTTCTTGCATTTGGGCAACACTAATTATGTTGGTTATAAAACGGGCCCGGCGGCGGCGAGTGTAAGGTCACAGGGCATCTGGCGTAGGAACGCATGTGTCTGCTATTTATATCGCAGCCATTCAACGCTGCCGATATCGCTCACTACATCGTATACGCCTCCAAAATGTTAAAGTACAATAAACAGACAATGTCAACGATAATTATAATATGATAGTCATTATTTATTTATTTAAAATTCAAGCAACCAAATGCTAAGGAACAAAATTCTTTCGGGAAACCCGTTTGCCGAAAGTAGAAAAAAAATATTCTATGGGAACATACTTCGGACGGGGAGCATTGGGTAACCCGTCGTCCGACCGTCCGATAACCGTGCGAACTTCGACGGCGCGTACTGTTCCACGTGCGCCTCAAGAAGATGTCGGCAAACCGTAGGAGCGCAGCAGGGTCGGAGCCTACTGGGGCCAAGGGTCTGTTTCTGAAAGGAAGACTGGCCCTGGTACGAAATGCAACGAAGGAACAGGAGTGCATTTTTAGTCAGTAAAAGTCTGATACGATGGGCCGGGCGTACCCTCACGCCCGGCCCGAAGAGCGGGGATGTCATTGGATGATTTTTCCACCGGAAAAAAAATGGGAACATACTTCCGAAATAAAGTCCTATTCCAGAACCTGCCACGAGCTCTTATAGCGATCCATTTTACGACCTAAACTGAACTGTTAAAGGGATGGAGCTATATAGGATGCATAGGTCCATCCTTCTTTCTAGCTCGCACGACTGACATATTATAACATCATGGTTAGTTCCTTGGTCTACCTGTTTCAACTTTGAGCGTGAAAGAATAACAAACAAACAAATTTTTGCCTTTATAATATTAATGTTATTTAAATAATTCAATTATAATATTCAAAAATTCCATACGCTTGCCAACATTATATTATAATATTTTACATTATACTTTGTTCATTATGTCTACGTTTCTATGTTAATAAATGTAATTAAACTTGTACTGTTTAAATTCATACTAATATAATAAATGTGAAAGTAATTCTGTCTTTTAGTTACGCTTTCTACTGAACGGATTTTGATAGAATTTGGTACAGAGTAAGCTTGGGCGCCAAGAAAGAACATAGGTTACTTTAATCTGACTTCGATTCTTCGACTTTGCGTCAGCAATGACCAATATTTACACGAATGAAGTCGCTAACTGGCTTTAAATAAATAAATAAAAGATTTTATATATTGCTGAGGGGATATCGGTATACTTGTTATTATTATTTCTCGATATAATGAAGATCTGAGAATACAAGCTACACTTTTTTTTATGATTTATCGTTCAAGAGGCTCACTTTTTACCTTATCAGTTACATCTACTGAGATAGCCATAGGCACTTATAGTCCCGGAAATAAAAAAGTCAGAGAGATATTTCTTTGAGCTGCAGATTCTGGGAATATCTCAAAAATTTCTATAAAACGAGGTAAATACGAGTTACTATCGTACCGTCGTTCCTGGACTGAAAATCACAATACCTGCCGCCTTTATTACCTTTCAATACGGAGAAATATTTACTCCTTCAAAATTACTTATCGATTATGAGACAGAATTATAAATATTTGATACATTTTCATCTTTCATGTGATCGTTAAGGTAGTTTTCTAATGACATTGAAAAGAAGCCCTTCCTAACCTTTGATGCACCGCCTCCTGTCGGAGGCTCTACGCAGGCATCGTCCAGTCCACACCGGCGCCCCATAAAGGGCCATCCCTTTATGGGGCGCCGGTGTGGGCGCCGTCACTGCGAAAGCGACCAGCGGCCCAGCTGAACGCGTGCCAGAGAGTCATGGCCATACGTATGCTGCGGGGATACCGCACGGTTTCCAGCGAAGCGGCAAGCCTCCTTGCTGCCACCATGGGACCTGGCAGCAAAAGGCCTTGCACGTATGCACGATCTGCGCGTGGAGATGCAACGTCGGGGTGAACCTCCGCTGCCGCGACAAGTCACGGCATGGCGGAAAGAGTTCCGGCGGGATTTTATGGCGGAATGGCGACAGCGCCTATCGCAACCCAGTGCTGGGCACGCCGTAATTATGGCGATAAGTCCCCTCTTTGAGGAGTGGCTGGAAAGGCAACACGGCATCATTACCTTCCGCATGACGCAGGTCCTCACCGGACATGGTAAGTTCAGGAAGTTCCTGCACCGGATTCGTGCGGAAGCGACGCCCGGGTGTCGTCACTGTGTGGATCGCCCGGAGGACACGGTGGAGCATACGGTGAAGGTGTGCCCCGCTTGGGCAGAGCAACGCCGTGTCCTCGTGGGGGCGATCGGCGGCGACGATCTTTCGCGCCGGGCCTTGGTACAGGCCAAGGTCCAGAGCGAGGAGGAGTGGCAGGCGGTCGCCTCCTTCTGCGAAGCAGTAATGCTAGTAAAGGAGGCGACTGATCGCGTGAGGCAACGGTCCTCACGCCCCAACCGCCGCCGGGATTCCGATCCCGATTTCCGGCCACCGTAGGCGCGGGCTTGCGGACGGTGAGCTATGGGTGGCTCACCGTCCGACCGTCCGGTAACCGTCTGGACGCCTCAAGAAGATGTCAGTAACTGTAGGGGCCCGGCAGGGTCGAAGCCTACTGGGGCCAAGGGTCTGATTCTGAAAGGAAGACTCGGCCCTGATACGAAAGGCAACGAAGGAACAGGAGTGGGTTTTTAGTCAGTAAAAGTCTGACACTATCTCCCGCCCCGCCCAAGAGCGGGGGATGTCATAAGATAATTTTTCCACCGAAAAAAAAAAACCTATGATGCACAAAGTAGTACTATTACTGAAAAATAAAAGTCCAAATTCAAGATTTGACAAAGGGCAATGGAGCGCAGCATAGTGTCAAGTGAATATATCGTGTTAGAAACATTACACTGCGTTCCATAACACAGGATCGTCACTCACTGGACGCCTGATAGAGATCGACGCTGTCGAAGGTCGACCGTGGTAAAGGTGGTGTGACGATCTGATCACGTTCGCGGAGCAAACTTGGCCAGAAATCGTCCTAGACAGAGAGGTTTAGGAGGACAGACGGACAATTGTTGTCCGTCCGTCTGTGATCCTATAAGGGTTCAGTTTTTTCCATTTTTAAGTTTGGTACCCTAAAAAAACATTTTCATCAACTGAAATAAGTACTCTACCATCCTTCACTGAACCGATAGCGATTGGGCGCTTCTACCATACGCTGAAGATTAAGTACGTAAATTAAAAACCTGTTCACAGAATCGTTTTGATATTCGCAATAAATAGGAGAAAAAGGTCAGCCTTTCGATTATCGTGCTTTTAGTGGGCTTGAGCCAAACAATGCTCGTACAATAGAGCTTTTAAGGTAAACTGACTCTTTTGTCTGCGCTCCAGTCGAGGCGACATAGACTTCATATAAGTGCGTTATCGACAACGCCAACACATTTGCGTTCAAGATTTACACGGATGCAAATAAAGACCGAGCTTTATTGAGAGAAAAATATTGTAACGAGTTCTTTGCGCTTTGATTTTTTTTTTTCAATATTTCTTATGGCTTTACTGTTATTGTGACATAAATGACAATAACAGATCCATTTTACCCATCAACTTTTCGAAATAAATGTTTTGAAAGAATAAATTGTCCATAGATGTATGGTTGCATTAAGTCCGCTTTTGTAAAAAGATTTTTATGTGTACAACAGGTGTAATAAATAAATTAAATAACTTATAATAATTTATACATGAATTTGGTAGCTTGTCAACACAAAA
The DNA here is from genome assembly GCA_961205895.1 of Mythimna pallens. Classification (NCBI taxonomy): domain Eukaryota; kingdom Metazoa; phylum Arthropoda; class Insecta; order Lepidoptera; family Noctuidae; genus Mythimna; species Mythimna pallens. The sequence goes on along the minus strand of OY540828.1, from coordinate 19,905,453 downwards.
TGCATTAAAAATTAATCATGTTTTACCTCGCCTCGTTCATGTCAAAAGTTTTTTCAGAACGTATCAAAACTCCGTTGAGTCGAATTCTCTGGAGTGTTGTTTTTAATTACAAAACATAGCCATTGTTATCGATTTAACTAAAACCAGATGGACTGACATGAGAGTATTCGAAAAGTCCTATTTATATCAGTGAAACGTGACGAAACGGACAGATAAACCCAGTGAAATGTGTCAAAACGGACAACTGATAACCCTGACACTTGATAAAAAGTACCTAATCGCACTAAATATAAGAGACAAGGACATCAAAAAAATTGTCAGGCCCCCATAATCGTCGCTTACATCTCGTAAAACGGCTAACTTTCATTGAGTTTCACTGAGCGCCTTTTGCGCGTCTAACACATTTTTCCTGGTGTAAATCTGAGCAGCGTAATGGGAAAAGTTGTAACAAGTATTCCGAACATATTATGTGCCATTAATATTCTGACTAGTCTCCGACGTTGGCAACCCTATAAAAGTTCAATGAACGAACATGGCGGTAGCTTATAATTTTAATATTTAGGTGTTATTGCGTTTTTGCGAATACAGGGGGGATTTTATAAAGGAATAGCAAGGCTGAACATCGCTGGTGTAAAATAAGAGAACCCAGACAAAAAAAAAATCAATAGATTACTATTTCGGAAAGAGAAAGAAAGATATCTTGAAAGGAAAAAAATATTTGGGCTTTTTTCAGATGAGAAATCATCCAATGACTTCTCTCGCTCTTGTGCGGTGCGTGAGGGCATGTCAGACTTTTACAGACTAAAAATCTCTATGTTCCTTCTTTGCCTTGCGTTCCAGGGCCCCCGGTCTTCCTTTCAGAAGCGAACCCATGGTCCCAGCAGGCTTCAATTCTGCTGAGCCATTACGGACTGTGATTCACAAAACTCAGCCTGTATAGTCGGAACTTTTATATTGAAAGATGAACATTCGTGTAAAAGGATTTTTGTGTCGCTTTCACATATCAATCTGAAACTTTCAGCGTGTGTGACGATCGTGTTCTGGTTTTGACACAAATGGTCGATGTGACGACCCTGCCAGTAAAATTATGGCACCACTTCGAGTTTTTAATAAAAGCTGCTACTTTAAAAAAAAAAAGTAAATATAAAATTTCGTCCTTTTTCCTCAAAATCGTATTTTCTTATCCAATTATAAAATCAATTGAGTCGTAAATAAATACAAGTTTTCCGAAGACCCAATTTTCCGGTTATTCGCTATAAATTAAAGAATTATTATATTTACTCAGCGAATATCTTCTCAAAGCTGTAGGTAAATAATTTAAGATGAGACACGCCGACTGTTCCCAGCTGTATTCGGAAAATAAGAGGTTCAATTTTTCACCTTTTGTGGACAAAGGAATATAAAAAAAAGGATTTCATACAAATGGAAACGTTCCTTTTTGAGCAGTCTATTGTTTGTATAAGGCGAGAAAATGTTTTCTGGGGCAAGCAAAAACCCTTTTTTGTTCACCACTTAGTTATAAATGGCTGGAATTTATGATTCATCCGTTGTTTACGGATTAAGTTTCTAATGTGTTACATTTAAGTGATATCTAGGCAATATCTGTCCGTTGTCATAGCGAAACGAATTTTATTAGACCCTCTTCAATGTGAAGTGACTTAAACAATAAACAAAACATTATTCAATTTGTCTGTGAAGATAATAATTATGTCAAAGACATAAGAAGTCAATAATTGACAACGAACAAATGTATACAGGGCGTGAGAAAAAAATTTCTCTTTTTTCAGGAAATAAGCATTATAATAATTTTCTTATTTTTTCTTATAAATTTTAGACAAGATCGACATTTTTTTTTAGCCTGATTTGTCCCGCTCCTGGGCCAACGCCTCCCTCCACTCATTCCATCTTTCGCGGGCCCGCACTTCCTCTTGCCAGTTCTGGCCATCGACAATTACGCAGTAAAGTTTTAATTGCTTTCAATTCTTTCAATATTCCTCTGTAAATTGCGATGATGTAAGTGATAACTATCAACTCATGTCGATTTGACGTCTGTCATACGTGTGCTAATAACTATAATAACACATATGTACTTACTGTTATTTATGTAAGATTTAAGATGCAGTAATTGAACAAATATTTTGTTATTACGTAGTTTTTTATTGTGTACAGATGTTTGGAGCTTGACATTGCCAAGGATAAGTACTCAACTGATATTTGAATGCAATTAATAGGGTGACTGGTGATTAGTGTACGATACTTAAACACGTCATTGTGCTCATGATAACCAACAACGTTTACTATGGGAACAAATCTGAAATCGCGAAAAAAAATCAGCTGTTCAGTACATTTATGTTTGCCTAATGTATTGAACAGCTGATATTTTTTTCACGATTTCGGCTTTGCTCCCATAATAAAAATTGTTTGTTATCATGAGCACAATCACGTGTTTAAGTATCGTATATCTAATTCCCAGTCACCCTATATAAAAGCATAGGTGATACTGATTAAAAAACAGATTCATCCCAATTAAATGGAAAATCATTTAAAAATTATTTTCTGATTATATTATTAGTAAACATGTAGATGGTAAATCCGAAAACATGTGACATCCACCATTTCTACACTGGACTCGAGTGGTGGATTACGACCCATTCCCTCACCTAGTGAGGAGGCCTAAGTCCTAGCAGTGGGAAGGGGAACATTATACGGCTGAATATAATTATGATGATGTAGATGGATGCAGTGAGAAAGGAGAAAAGATGGATGGATTAATAATAATAAATAATTGTGTGAGGAGTGATAATTATGAAAAAAAAACCGGGCAAGTGCGCACTGAGGGTTCCGTATAAACTTACCTATGAAAACAGTTCGATTCTCGAATTGAGCTACGAAGATTTTTCGCAGTCGCAATTTTTTTTGACAGTGCAGCAGTGCTACATTAAGGTGCTTAATTTTACTCTATTTTAATCCCAATGTATTCTACTGTTTTTTTTTTTAATTTTACTGTATGCGTGAGGTACGAATAAACGTTTTTTCTTTCTTTCTTTCTTTTTACAAATTTATAGTTTTTAGATTTTTTCCTATACTTTGCTATGAGGCCTTGCTTCATGCCAAATTTCAGGATTCTAAGACCTAAGTAGTAACCTATGAATTTTGATCCTCTTGAGAGTGTCGAAATGCACGTTTTTTGCGACATAAACGGCCTAATCTTTTTTTTTCGGGATAAAGGGTCTAGAGAAACAGACAGACAACAGAGTGATCCTATAAGGGTTCCGTTTTTTCCTTTTGAGGTTCGGAACCCTAAAAGGGGAGTCAGTGATAGCGAGACAGGTGATAGGCTAGAACGAAAGAAAATACGTGTTGCGACGACCCTAAGTAAAATGGGACAAGGGCAGAAGGCAACAAAAAACCGCCGCTGTGTCAAGACTTTGTAGGCAATATAACGCATTGGCTAAAACTACAAGCTTATACATCTGCGAGTCACTGCCAAAGTATAAGAAATGTTTACAAGATTTAATTTAATTTAATGTAGAATAGATTGATTTTATTATTTTTTATTAATTATTATTAGAATTCAAATTTTATCATAATAATATTTAATCAATTTTCAATTTTACTATCCTTATTATATCATGTATGTAATGTTGAGCAGTGGTGGCCGAGTGGTAACGGCCCCGTCTTACGAGTTGTAGGTCGCGGGTTCAAACCCAGCCAGGCGCATTACTTTGTGTAATTTATTTCATCACCACTGCTCTCAAAACGGTGAAGGAAAACATCGTGAGGAAACCGGCATGTCCTAGAATCAAAAATTCAATGACATGTGACATTCACCAAACCGCACTGGGCCCGCGTGGTGGATTACGGCCCACTCCCTCTTCTAGAGAGGAGGCCTGAGTCCCAGCAGTGGGAACATTAAAAGGCTGAATATGCTATATGCTAGCTTAGTTGCTTAAATTATTTTTGTGCATGCTCTGGTCTCCTATAAGTGAAGGAGTACACCAACAAGATACCGGAACCGCTTATTATAAGATACAGATATTGTGTACATCCTTTGTTGGTAATCCTAAATAAATAAATAAAAAGAATGATTGCCATCCGCTTTGTTAAGTCATCAAAAATACATAGAAACATAATCTGCTCTGATAAAATTACCACTCTGTTTGTTTATTCTCTAGTAAGAATCTCAGCTTACAAGAAAAAAATATAATACCAGCAGCGAACTATAAACATCGCAAATTCATTATTATAATCATGTCCTTCATCTCGACTTTCATTTTAATTAGACTCGTAAGGGTTACCTTATGGTTAATAATATAGACAATGTACAAAGACCGTAATAGGATATTACTACAGTGTTTTACTACATGGAAAATTTAATTTATGAGTTGTTCTTCTTTAGACACACGTTTTTTTTTTAGGTGGGAAAATCATCTAATGACAAGCGAGAGATAGTGTCAGACCTTTACTGACTAAAAACCCACTCCTGTTCCTTCTTTGCCTTCGTCCCAGGGCCCCGGGTTTCACTTTCACACTACCCGTGGCCCCAGTAGGCTTCGATTCTGCTGGGCCCCTACGATTTGCTGACATCTCCTTGAGGCGCGCGTGGAACAGTACGCGCCGTCGACGACTTGGGCTCGGTCCGGACGGTTACCGGACAGTCGGACGGCGAGCCACCCATTGCTCTCCTGTCCTTCGAAACGTTTTGCAAACTAAACTCTTTTAAAAATCGAGCAACTGTATATAGCATACATTCTACTATGGAATTTGTATGAAACCTGCGTAAATGCTTTAATATATTTTTATTATATAACTAGTTTTTGCCCGCACCTTCGCCCGTGTACATAAAATATAGCCTTATATCACTCAGGAATAAAGTAGCTTCCTATCGGTAAAAAATTTTTAGCATCAGACCAGTACTTTCAGAGATTACAGAGATTACTTGTTTTTTTATATTTTTGTTTGTAGGAACAAACAAAGACATATAAAAAAAAAAACAAAAAACAAACTTTACCTCTTTATAATATTAGTGTATATCATACCCTTATTGCAAAAACCAACTGAATGCACCAACATTTTTGTATTATTATATTATGTTTTATTACTATTATATTCGATCAAATTTGTAGGTTATTTACTTTTTACCGAAGCTATCTTTGTAAATAAGTATCGTAGCTAATAACCGGTTTTAGCTGTAGATTCATCTTGATGAGACGAATGGATTAACGGATTTAACTTTCAATTTGGGTAAAAATTTCAGATAGTTAGTTGGTTTGTGCAATAAGGGTACGATATAACTTTTAATTACTCGCTGTCTGCCACACGTGTTTTACCCGATCTATGGTTACTGGTTCTCTTCTATAGGCTATTATAGCCTGATGTTATATACCCTGTACTATTTTTCCTGCACCTGGCTATCCCATAAACTGAAATTTTCCACTCTGACTGGTACGAGTAGATTTTCCGCGCGCACCTCAGGGAGCTGTCAGCAAATCGTAGGGACCCAGCAGAGTCGAAGCCTACTGGGGCCATGGGTAGTGTAAAAACGAAACCCAGGGCCCTGGGACGAAAACAACGAAGTAACAGGAGTGAGTTTTTAGTCAGTAAAAGTCAGAAACTATTTCTTGTCATCGATGATTTCCCTATCATTTGTCATTAGATGATTTTCCCACCTAAAAAAAAACTCTAGTAGATTTTGTATGTTTTATGTACTAGCTTCTGCCAGCGGCTTCGCCTGCGTGAAAGTAGGTTTCTCCATACAAACTTTGAACCCCGTTTCATCCACTTAAGAGGTGAATTTTGGGAAATACCCCGTAGTGCTCGTATACGTCGTAAAAAGAAACCTTGTCCAAAACATCACGCTCCTAGCCCCAGTAGTTTTGGCTGTGCGTTGATATATCAGTCAGTCAGTTTCACCTTTTATCTAGTATTTTTCCTTTCTTCTAGTATTATTTTTTATTTTTATTTTTTCTATATCGACGTCTCCGGGCAATAAGTACTAATACTTTTTTACTGGACAATAAGTGGGTAATCGAAAAACTATTTTTTGCTATTACCGACTTGTTGCCTAGGGATCACGTCGATATATAGATTTCCAAGATTGGAGCGATTGAACAAATAAAAAAAACTTCGCTTTTTTACATTAAGTACCTATACAGATATAAGTATCCATATACAAATAAATTTCCCGTAAACAACACATTTAAAAATATTTTCAGATAATTTCTCATTTACCGCGCCAATAGAATCGTCATCTAAATAAATCCAATAAGCCATTTATCTCGCGTTTTGCATAAATATTTAATTCCTATCCTTGATTATACAAAGTTTACGACAACGAGCCATGACCTTGGAAGGAAATACCTAACTCAAAGGTTAATTGATTCGTCGTCATGAAGTGCCTCTCATTAACTATGAATAATTAACTTCACGTGAAATGAAACAAACTACTTTAGAATAAATTTAATCGATCTAAATAATGGATCCGTATGTATTATATAACAAAGTCCCTCACCGCGTCTGTCTGTCTGTATGAACGAGATAAATAAAAAAATACTAAACAGATTTTTACTCAGTTTTCACTAATAGACAGAGTAATTCATGATATAATACATCTATAGATGTAAAAATGAATAGCTGTTCGTTAGTCTAAAACTAAAACGACCAAATCGGTCCAGATTTGGCTAATGTCGGTTTTAAAAGAAGGGATGGTTTAAAAGGCGAGAACATATGAAAAAAATCACAAAAAAAATCGAATAGAACGCCATCTAGGCTCTAATTAAAATGTCAGTTTAAAATGAATTATGCTGATACTGGTAATGCGTAGATAGCGTTATTCTTTGACAGTTAGGTAAAAGTTATCACAACATTAATAGACTATTAGGTGGTACAAAGTTCGCCGGGTCAGCTAGTATATAATAATATATATATATATATATATATATATATATATATATAATATATATATATATATATATATACATATGTATATATTTAACACAATAGAATTATCGTTTTACAATTAAATGAAATATCAAATATGTAATAAATATATGTATTAAATAATATAAACTAGTGCTTGACTGCGATCCCACCTAATGGAAAGCAGTGATGCAATCGTTGATGGTGAGGTGCTAGTCTATTGGAAATCTATTCACTCTAGCCTTGACTTGACTCGCGAGTTTCTCGACATGTGGGAAGTGGATACAGCAGTCATTATGCCGATAGTCATGACAGTCAATGGCTTAATAGCAAAGAGCTTCGACCAATATCTAAGGAGGTTCATGTTGAGTAATTGGACCAGGGCTTGATACAGAAAGCAAACCTTCTGGACACAGATCGTATTATTAGGAGATTCCCCTCTCAGGAATCCTGCCACCGGTACGGACCCTGTTCCCTATATTATTAATTATTTTTTTTAATGATTAAAAATGAAAATTATTATTATTCAATTATGTAATTAAACATAATGGAATAATAATAATTTAAAGACATATTTATTGTAGAGAGAAGTCGAGAATTTCAAAGATTTCTAACACTCGTGTGAAGTTAGGGCGGGTCGCTAGTTTTACAAAAACCTACCTACTATACTTCCAATCCCACCCCTGTGGGCACGTATTATCAAAAAAAGCCTTAAGGCCTTAGACCTTAGGCTCCTATCTTGGCCTCAAAGAGATGTCAACATGATTGACAGGGCTGGAGCCGATGCCTGCCAGGGCTGCGATTTCAATCAGTTACCACGAGCCTCTGAAACGCAAAAGGCAACTGAAGGAACACGGGTGGACTATAATCAGTAAAAGTCTGACATTCTCTTTACCTTGCTCTACCCAGAACGGAAGAAGTTATTCAATAAATAATTTTACAGTTTAAAAAAAAAGACCTTCCTTTCATAAGATATTCCGTTGTACAAAATTTCACACATCAGTTTAAGCAGTAGATATTTTTATAAGGTCGTTACAATTTTTTTGATTCGATTACTGATTTAGGTAACATGTATTTTTTTTTCTTTTCCTTTAAATATATTCTGTAGACGTTTTTAATTGTGCGCGCATCATGTAAAATGTGCGAAATCGATATATGTATATAACTTTTATACATTGAAATTGTGTGTAACTTGATATATTTATTACTTAGGCTTTTGACTATATCAAAAGATATACTACATTCATTGACTGTTATGCGGTACGAAGTTCGCCGGGTCAACTAGTTCCTATGAAATCTATTTAACATAAAAATACATTCAGCCGAACATAGAACCTCCTCCTTTTTGAAGTCGGTTAAAAAGGACATAGTATATTGTAAATATATGTTTACAAAAAAAAAAAAATAACAATGAATTATTATGTTAAGTAGCGATTGTGTTTTCCACTTTCGTCTGTTCATATTTCGTCCGTAATCCTACCAACGGTTTCCACTATAAAATTAACTTTATTGTATATTTTCCTTACAGGAAAAGTTTTAGGAGACATTTAGAAAGAGTATTAAGTACCTAGTTAATAATTACTAGTGGTCTGGAAAAAATATATTTAGAACCAGATTCCAGCGCTACCTGCCGGGTCTAATTGTGAATGTTAACTATTTAGGGACCCATTTAAATGTACACGCAAAATGTAATAAAATCCGGGCAAGCCATTTAGGAGTAGTTAAGTCTTAAACACACGTACAGAAGAATAGTAAGGTTACCTTCAGATTTTCCGGCAATAATCTTTAATCTTTATTTTCCGGCAATGAATTAATAAACAGGAAAATTGTATTTTAAAACTATAAAGGCCACGAATAAAGGACATAATAGTTAAAATAACTTCTTAAATATGTCGTTAAATTAACAAATCACGAGCAGAAGTCAGTTTAATGGTTACATTGACGATTTCATGTGAATGGTAGTATGTCTGTCATCGCCAGAATGTGGAATGTTGTAAAAATCGTCGAATACTATGTTTTAGTACCAGGGTTACAGAATCTCAAGGTAGTTTGTTCGTCGACGCTAAGAACGGCATTTTATGACCTATTATTTCAATGTGTTTAATGACTTTAAGGGTAATATCTAGGGTTGTGGATTCTTTAAAAGAGCAAACTCAGTCAGATTTTTTTATTTAGCATATACTTTCGCAGTGCTAGATAAAGGCCTCCCTCAATTTCCTCCAGCCCCCCTAGTCAAGTTACGATCGTTTCTTTTCGATTCTCTTGCGTCGAGTAGCCACGCTTTAGATTCCTTTGTTCTGAACACGTGACTGAGCATTGAGAAGACGTCAAAACATAGGAATCGGAGGCGTGGCCTACTCGAGGCGTTCGACACAAGAGAATCGAAACGAAACGGTCATAACTTGGCTGGGGTGGTAAGGTAATTAATCGGTTAAGTTTTAGTCAGCAATATTTTGGCACTCACTCTCGCTCCACCCAGAGTGGAAGTTTTTTTTTATTATTGATATGCTCGCGTTTGACCACTATATAACCTGATGAATTATTTGATGATTTCTGCCCCCCTTCTGACGTCTTTAACTCGTGATAATTCGGATATGAGAAAAGGATAGCGTTATTCTCCTGTATACCTCTGTCTCTTTCTTAAACAGGAATTATAATGAGTATAATTATAAACCGTCATAGTAGCCCACTATTTGTTACATTTATTTCTATCAGGACCATACGGCAGGTCCTGATAGAAATAAATGTAACAAATTGTCAAACAAGCATTAGCTATTGTGATTGGTTGAATGAATTTAAAATCACATCAATCGATTTGCCTTTAACTTTTTTCGCGTCGATTTTATTTTTAGTTACTGGAGCTTAGAGTAATCAATTTACCTACCGGAGTTTCTATAAAGTTCATTTTATTAGTTTCCACCAGTTTCCACGTGTAGTTTTTTTTTATTTTTTATTTACGCGACAAGCAGGTAAAACGTAAGGGGGCAAGCAGACCGATGAGAATGGCTTCACTAAGGTAGAAAAAAGAAGAAGAGGTAGAAGTCTTCTTGTCACATCCATTGCGGTACCGCGCTGAGAGGACCCAACACGCAGCTGTTAAGATGATTTTCCCACCGAAAAAAAAAAACCTACGACGCAGCTTTACGTTTCGAATTTACATCACACCACGAAGGCTGAGGAGACCGTGGAGTAAGTACGCGTAAAGACAAACTGGACTTTGAAAATCGTGCAGTTGGAGCCGCGCCTCTTAACACTAATTTCAAGTCGTTTGTGGTGCGGGTGGCGACTCACCATTTGGAAAGCTTCCTCAAAGGAGAGTTTTCGCCGAAGGGTGTCGTGTCGTGTATCGACGATTTCGTGGAAGGATCCCGACCTCGCAGCGGAACACGACGCCGTCACTTCGTGAGTTTCTTTTATACATATGTATCAGTTTATTATTTTGTAAGATTATTTGTGTATTTTAACTATGGGCCTTAGTTGCCTGATAATAAAGGATTATTATTATTATTATTCTAAAGCTTCTGATATATTAGGGGATAAAATTTCCTTCAACATGATGCGCAACGCTCATTCTGCATGACGCTGCAACGTTGCCCAGTGTTCCGCAACTTGCCCTCCAACATTTCACAACGCATTAACGTGAAGCGGCAATTTGTCCCGCGTTTTTTAACAGCGTTGCACGTCATGTTTGGGGACATTTTGCCTCTAGTGTATCTGTAGCTTAATTGATATTATTTCCAAAAAATACTTTCCTTCTCAGAATTTTTAATTACAAGCTAAAAAATAAAAACGATAACCGGATGAAATACCCATACAAGTAGTTCATTAACATTTATTTAATATACTCGTATGTCGTAATGAGCCCGGAAGTGCATGGTTTTATCGTTATCACATCATGACGTAATATTTACACGACATAAGGCTGAGGCCACACACGGCGCGAGCGCAAACTTCAGATTACAGGGTTGTCACGCTAATGTGACGATGTCGTAACATGATTTTATATTCATAGGAAATGTTAACGCGACATCGCGAACACGTTTTTTACGTGACTTCCCGGAATATGTATAAAGTTTTTTGTTTAGTAGAAAGTTGTGCTTTCTGCTTTTACACGGTGGAGGCGTCCTTAATTTTATGCTCGTTTTGTTATGAAAAGATTTAATCTATGGATACATTATTTTTATGAACCTATCAACTGTTTTTTTATGTAGGTATGTTTACTTATAAGAAATTTTAACACTTTCATGGCCAAGGATTCCTAAGCGTTTTTTTACTAGAGTGCAATGTTTTAATAAATATAATATAAATAACACTTTACACCCTTAAAGTGAACAAAAAAAAACTGCCAGCAATTTTCTAATAATAATTGCAGTTACTTATTAAAATTATCATATTACACAATATGGAAAGTATTGCCATGTGAAAAATTTAATTTTTTTGCCAAGTAAAAAACAAAACTTGTTAAAATTGTAAAAACTATATGGGAATATCTGTAAATTTTATTTAATAAGATACTTATTTTTTTGCAAATTACAGCAATCATCGGAATATTGCAGATAACGTTTTTTTACTTTGTAGTACCCTATAGGTCGTACAATAATTGAAAAATCTAAAAACAATCTAAATACGCTAAGCATATTTAGATTTGTAGGTACTAAAGTCAGGTACCAACAGGGCATAAACTCTAATCAACAATAGCTATGTATGTAATATAATTAGGGAAATGGGCTGTGAGCACACGAATGAGGTATTGTATGCTCTTGGTACTGAAAGTGTTAGGCGGAAAAATAAATATAATTAAACCATAGTGGCTTCTATTCTGAAAGGAGACTATGATAAACTGTTATTTTGATATATAAAACCCTAACAACAAAGAATACCTAGATTAATACCGTGATCACTTATCCAAATAGTAATATCATTTAAACAAATATCATAATCCAAAAATCTTACGCGCCACTAAACATGACTGGCATAAAAGACCCTACTACTCTAACAATAAGGATGACAACGTTATGCAAATCGTGGTCAGATATAACATTTCTATCCGCCTGTCCGAAATTCTGCGTCGTCAGCGGAACCATGAAGGGACTAATGCCCGTTTTACGGTTTTCCCCTCTTTTTATGGTTATTTCGGATATGATTGTCGACACTCGTAAAAGAACTTTTCTTATAAACGTTTTCATATGGATCAGCGTTTACGTTAGTCCTTACAAGGACTTTGTATATTCTTTGGGATTACTTATTTTTTATAATATTATAAATTTGTTTTGGTAGAAAATATTGTAGATTGTGGAATATTGTAATCATACTAATCTTACACTTAATGTTTGTACGTGTATATTTGTTACGCCTTCATACGCAAACAGCAGAACGGATCTGGTTGAAATTTAATAGCAAGAGAGTTTACATCTTAGACTTACACATAGGCTATATTTGATAATGGGAAAAGTACTCATTCCTCGTAAGTCGTAGGTAACGCTGCTGGCAGAAGCTAGAAAATTAATTCGAGGGAACATATTCCCGAGACTAAAAGTATCCTATGTATCCAGAACATCGTCTATCCGTGTCCCAAATATTATCTGAATCCGAGCAGATATGAGCGTGAAGGAGTAACAAGTATACGTACATACACATCACAAATTTCACCTTTATAACATTAATGTAATACATATGGAGTGCTAGATAATACACAAAACAATAAAAAAGAATACAACATCAAATAGTTAATTTTAAAAAAACACATCATACCCAAATACATTTAGTTAAGGCACACCGCACACGGCATTCCAACATCAAATTAGTATAACATGTTTAAGTACATCAAATACAACGGTAAGTACTGTCGAATCTTATTGAATTTTCAGACAATGTCAACAAAGTAATATGTATGTGAAACTGACTTAATGTAGACACACTACATTGGGCACACGTGAGCCAAGTATACTGATCTGAGCGCGTCGGTCTCCATACATTTTATATGGCGACTTGACTTGTAGAGCTACATTATGTCCACGCCACACAAAGCGACTCTACGTACCGATCAGACGAGGCCCACGTGTGCGTCGGTCTAACGTAGTTCCCGCTTTATACTTATATTTGTGATCAAACTTAGTCAAATGAGCACTTTTTAAAATTGAACACATTATTAACGTAAGTTTGATCGTAAATAAACAGTAACAAAATTCATCAACTTCACAATTTTACTTAGTAAACACTGTCGTTATATTCAAAAGAAACGGACAACGTAAAAAAACACCAACATACTCTGTTAAAATAAATTTAAACGATACCAAAAACACTGTCAAACGAAATCCAGATATACTAGTAATTTTTATCATAGGCTAGGTACGAAAATCACTTTACCACGCTTATGACATTAATATACTTTTGTGAAAAACACTCAAATTTAATATGTGCCAAAATATTCATATGCTTTGATTTTTTTCTAACTTTCTTATAATATATTTCATATTCACAAAAACGAAATATTCTTAAACCTGTTTCTGATGTTTTGTAACAAATTATATATTTAATAACACGAACATACCTTCAGCAGAAATTGAAAAAAGCAATTTCCACACGAGCTTTGATTTTATAGAATCCAGTTTTACCAAGTATTATAGAGTAGGCAAAGCCGTGACTGAACGTTTTCATATTTTATGTTGTTGTCAACATTTTGATAATTTTATTTTTGCCGGATTTGTTTTTATTACAGGATAATTCTGTATGACTGATGAAAAAAATAAATGGTGTAAGCTTGTTTTGTTGAAATGTGAAGCTGTCGTCAGATTTTAATTTTATATTAAGTCCATTTTCATTTTTGTCTGTGAGATTTTACTTGTGAGTACGCTTGACATCATTATATCGGTCTGTTCAACCTTAAGTAGTACTTTGGTAGTAGTACTTATACCTGCAGTAAATTTTGTTTATCCTGTTTACAGCCTTATGTCAAAATATTATATGAATAAGAAGTGCTTAACAGAATTGACTCATCGTTCTATTTCAGTCTACCAAGGCAGCGGTATTGTTCGAAATACTTACCGCGGCCGTGGAATGCAAAAGGCAACTGAAGGAATACGGGTGGGTTATAGTCAGTAAAAGTCTGACACTCTCTCTCGCTTTACTCAGGGCAAGAGAATCGAAAAAAAAAACATTAAATCATTTTATATAGACTGGACGATTCTTTAAATTCCTAGTTAAATTGTATTTGGACGTCGTGGAACTGTTTTCCTACCAGCATATTAATTTCTTAATTTGTGGTTTTCCCGTACATTAACCTGACTACGAAGTTCATAAACTCGAGTTTAATACTCCAACTTCTTAGTACTTAAGCTCAGCTATAGAGCTTATTTATACAGAGCCGATATTGCTGCAAACTTTGGTTATTTTGCAAAAGAAAAAAATATTTGCACTATTAGTAGTTCGTAAAGTTTTATTTAAATTGCGCCTAATGGCTGTCATTAGGAAGTTTTTTTTTTACTATCTTTACCTATTATAAATATTATTTTTTTCTTTACTTTGGGTTTATTTTTTAATCTAGTTGAATGTTTCAAATCCTAATACCTTTGGTACAGCAGGCAAACTCGGTGAATTCTGTATTTTTTTCTCTGTTTTACTTTACGATTAATTTAAAAGAAAAAATAGTATGCATACTGTAAAATACTGCTTTCTATAAAAACTTTCTTTAAATACTTTTTCTTTCTTTTTTATTTTCTGTGTCCACTATATGAAATAATCAAAGCATATGAACGACACCAGGGCAAAATAAACTGGCAGGATCAGGTGTGTTAGTCGCCGGGGACTGTAAGTACCTGGGGAGGTCGAGCGCGCCTTGAAGGTCGGTGCAATCATGACTGTCTCTGGAAATCACAATCAAATATATCAAATGTTGATCCTGAAATTAATATTTACTTAAATAATAAGATTTTATTGAAGTTCAATTAAGTATATTCGTATTATTGATAAACAAAAAATTGGCTATAAGAAAATTGATAAATTTTTATTAAAATGCGGTGTTACGTAGTCGCGTCGCGTATGTGCACTAGCCCTCACCATCATCTTTTTTCCCTTGTCCCATATTATTTGGGGTCGGCGCAACACGTTTTTTTCTTTCATTCTGTCCTGTCAACCGTCAAGCTATCTCTATCTCCCTTTTCTTTCATATCACTCCTAACACAATTCATCCAACTATTTTTTTGACCTTTCTTTCCCTCTCCATCCATATACATGTAAACTCATAACATGCATTTTCACTAGTCCTAAGCATAAAAATGTATAAATTTCATCGATAAAAAAATTATAAATGACACTGCATAACTTCTGTCTAGAAAATGTCTTCGACAAAGATTAAGGGTGTAAGTCTTCTTGAGAATGTCAATTTCGTCGCTCGACAATGAAAACCACGTAAAGCATAATCTTCAAATAAATATTATACATGGGATTGCAAACTCGCTTTTTCGAAAGACAGATTTTTCTTGTTTCTCTTTGTCTATATGTATACAGACTAAGCAGCGTAGTAGGCAACTTTTTAATTAATGTATACTGAATTATGTTCCTTTGTGTTATTTATTTATAAAAGGTTTTCATTGCCAAGCAACGATATTTATATAAATAACTAAGAAGCTTCAAATCGTGTCAAAGTTCGGCCATGTTATCGATCAAAAGTATTTCTGTTAACACCCACACCAGTTGGAGGTCCATTGTCACGAGTTTTCGATGAACAATATCTTACTGGACATTTAACTAGGAAAGATCAATTACGTTTACAGTCATTTAGAAATCGAATTCATGATATCATTATTTTTTTTAAACTTTTCCCCACATTAGAAATTACTCCTGGTGTCGTGGATGCGTTCACAAACATGTAAACTCACAAAACACCTAGACACGGAATCTGTAGGCCATAGAAATATTTATGATCCGTGCGGGATTCGAACCCTTAACGCAGCAGCCAATCACTAAATTACTGTGCTAAGCATGCTGCCTTACTAGGTAAATAACAAAGAGATTAACATAAAATATCCAAGGCTGCATTTCCGAAAACAACAACAACATTATATTTTCAAATCATCTAGGTAATATCTAAGATGGCTGAATAAATCCACAGAAATAAATCAACGTTTTCCTCATAGTATATCAATCTGTACAACATAAACTACATACCTACAATAAGCGAACACATAGTAGGTAATACTTTATTATTTATTTTCCATTGTATTATTTTCCAGTTGAATAAATACGCTGAATAAAATTGTACACAGCAATGTTATTCTACTCTACTTGATATAAAAACAGCAAGAAAAATAAATGGGAATAAAACCAGTGCAACACGATGCATGGGTGAAACCTATGATACTACTCATAAGGAAAAATAAAATTTGTAAGAAATCATATAAAACAAGGCTGACGGAAATATTGAAAAATGTATGTAGTATAATCATTCTTTAAGTAATGATATTTTGAATGTTGACATACATGTAACTACAATAAAATATTCTACATACAATAACAAAATTAAAGGGAAAAGGATTTCCCTCCTTTTCCCTTTAATTTTGTTATTGTAAACAAAAAAAAAATGGGTTGAAAAATATAAAACAAAAATGTTAACTATGTATTTAACGTATTCTATGTAATGTTTTATGTAGTGAAGATTATTAAAAAAAATGTTTTCCCGAAAAAAATAAAATAAATAAACGATGGGGAATAAACGCGAGCATCCCTTGAATTTAAAATGACCTACGAGCGTACGTGTAACGACTTTACAAGAGAAAGTGTTTGTATGTTTATAAGTCTGTAAACTAAGTTAATTATATCATCGTTATCTACAAGACGCACATATCTTTACGAGTCCCGAGCAAGGCCATCCAAGTTTGGAATGCGATCGTCCGTTATCGCACATATTTCATTTGTTCAATTTAACAATGTGAGGTTATCTATTCAATAAAATAAGTTGAATATAAATTATGGGAACGATTTGGAAGAGCGCAGATGTATACCTTCTTGTGATTCGATAAATTCAGCTGAAAAGGATCATATACAGGATTCAAAGAAGATTCTGATAGTATATGGCACGTTAAAGTTAACATAATCATTATGGAAATAAATTTCAATTTCATTTTAAGGCGTTCCATCATTGGATCATTAGACGTACGGCGATGCACAATCAGTACAACGATTTGGAAACATATGAAAGAATTGTGCTTACAGCAGAGGATTGGACATCTCTACTGTAGACTGTGTTTCCTGACAGCTACAATCTGGGATTATTTAAGTCCAAAGTGGTTAGGTTACTTCTAGATGAACATGCTCCAATGTCGACCACATCATTGTTTACTAACAGATGATATAGAGGTCAAACCTATAAAAAAATGTGTTGAGACCGTGTGAAAAAACACATCGGCCACACGATTTACAAATAATTGGTTTTAATATGAGTCGGTGACCAACAAAAATCGGGAATCGACATCCAGCGTAACAATATCAGGAGCAGTATAAGGAGTAGTCTCAGGATGTCGGCCAAAGCGAGAACGGTGCTAAACAAATATTGAATTAACGCGAACAGAATAATTGCAGAGAAAGTGTACCGACCATTTATCAGCTGAGACTAGCAAGTGTTCATTACCATCACTTTATGTATTTAGGACGCTTTGGGTAAACGCAACGGGACCTTGTAACTATCTGTATGCTTTTTGTGTTTGTCATAACGGCGGACTTTGATGTTACGTGTGTTTTTGTTTCGTTACATTAATGCTACGATGGAACAGATTCATGGGAGAGAGCATGGAGAGAGAGAGAATGGACTGATGTAACTGTTTCCTGAACTTATTTTTTTAAATCTGTATATATAAAAGGGGAAACTGACTGACTGACATATCTGAGCGTGAAATTTTGCACAAGGTTTCCTTTTATGACGTAGGCGAGCACTAAGAAAGGATTTTCCAAAATTATCTCCCTAAGGGTCTGAAACGGGGGTCCAAAGTTTGTAAGGAGAAGCCTAAATTCACGCGAGTGAAGCCGCGGGCAGAAGCTAGTTTCTAATAAATACATAGTTGTTTATTGGCTTTTTAATTTCTTTTATAAATTACTTTAATTAATATTTGTAAATAAGTTACCAGATAGAATTTAACGGAATCCATAATGAATATTTATCAACTCATATATATACTTTTATTACGTTCTGTTGCTGCTGTTCTATTCCTGATATGAAATTAAGGTAGAAAGTGTGGGAAATAGACAAAGCAATCGTGCGGTCAGTAATATCTGTTATACAATTCTGATTAAGCTACGCTACACGCTTGCAATGTCAACTTTATTACTGAGCCCTATATAATAGAGACATGTGTTGACATCACTGTCGCTTTGTCTTGTTCTCATTTTTGTGGGGGTAATGCAGTGATATTGTGTTAAAATCTCACCTAAATTTTTAAAGAAAAGACAGGCTCCTATAATGGGAGACACGTAATCAATTACTTATCAGCACGTAAAAATAATTGAGCATTTAGCAATCAAATTTTTGGGAGTTCAGTAAAATTAATTGAAACTTTTAATTTTCTCCCATTACAGTAAAAGGGTTTCAAAGATTTTTAACGTAGGTTGTATTTTTCCCAATTTGATCGATAAACCCTTTTCCTTCTCAGTCCTGTTTAAAACAATCATAACCCTCTTACACAGTCTGACACGCCCTCCCGCCCCGCCCAAGGGCGCGAAATGTCATTAGATGATTTAGATGATAAAAAAACCCTCTCACACCTTTCTATAAACATATGGATAACAACTACATCATCATACTATCCTTTTATCAAAAAAGTAAAGGCCGCAGAAAAACCAAACGTGAATATAATAATAATCTATATATATAAAAGGGGAAACTGACTGACTGACATATCAACGCACAGCCGAAACTACTGGAATTAGGAGCGTGAAATTTTGCACAAGGTTTCCGTTTATGACGTAGGCGAGCACTAAGAAAGGATTTTCCAAAATTCTCTCCCTAAGGGGATGAAGCGAGGGTCCAAAGTTTGTATGGAGAGCCCTACATTCATGCGAGTGAAGCCGCGGGCAGAAGCTAGTTTATTATGAGATATCGCTGAATAAATAACCTTTTGTGGTCAAATACTTAAAGTAGCTTTGTTTTAGGAAGTCGCCCCTAATGGTCGACGTTGACCTTATAGAAGTGACGTCAGACTACGGATTTGTAGGAATAGGGATATGGCTGATAGCAGTAGCTAAATGGGCTATAGTGAAGACAAAAGTCAACGACTTTTTCAGTAAGGTTCTCAAATGAGTAGTGATAGCCCAGTGGCAATAGCCTCGACTAACGGAAATCAGAATCATTTATTTATTAAACATAGGTATACATTAGGGATCTTTAAAGTAATATACGTTATTTGAATGTCTTGTCATACTGACATGAAGTATAAAAATCTCAATTAAAAGAAATGTATATATGTCATAGTCAAACCCAACCAAGCATTTTCCTTTGGTGTTTAATCATCATTGCTCTAAAACTGACGAAAAAAATATAGTTAGGAAATTGGCATATCCTAGAAAATTCGAAGACATTAATTAATAATCTAATTATTTGATATAAACTAGTGCTTGACTGCGATCCCACCTGACGGTAAGTAGTGATGCAATCTTTGATGATGAGGCGTATAGTTTAGACATGACGTCTACCAAACCGCAATGGGCTCATCACTTAGTGGAGAGGAGACCTGTTATAAAATCGTTATTCTTACATTTTTAGTGAACAAAAATGAATGAATTACTTTTAAAATTAAATACGTCCTCGAGGTTGATTAGAGTAACGATTTGATCTACCCCGATGACCTTAAAAAAATAAATAATTAAAAAATTTTTTTGTTTGTTTTTTTTACTAATAATATCGTCGGGGTTGGTTAGAATTACGATTTTACACAGTTTAAAGCAAAAAAAGTACAGATTTTTTTTTTTTAAATTAGGAAATGCCCGACGAAAACTTCCACCGGAGGGGGGGGGGGGGTTCAGTATCATGTACTGGATCCGTGGTATTCGTTTGTGCAACGATGTCAAAGACACCGTGTATACGATGAATGGTATGGGGTAGACGATGTAGTAAAGTGTATTGAAATGGCAACTGATAGCAATGTTGAGGAGAAAAATTCACACTGCCCAAATCCTTTAGTATAGCAGTAAGAAGATGATAACAATGATCACAATAACTAAATCTGCTTTAAAATCAATAAGGCACACCTTAGTCGGAATAGTGCGACAGTGCGAGCAAAATATGATTTGGAATGGTAAATCAGCCCACCAGTGTTGCTATTCGCAGCGGTTGGTCCGTGAAATCGAATTGGCTCACTGTCAGGTACAAAAATAAGCAGAATATAATATCTTGTTCGGTGAAACGAGAATTCGATACAGTGTTACAGGTGTGTCAATGAATCACACATATACTTAAATATTTGATAATTATAAATACAAAAAAGATGACACTGGGTCTGTTTTTACAGCTCGCGAAAACAGACCGAGCGTTGCAAATTTTATTCTCGAGTACATCACCTGTGTAAATTGTATAAATTGAGCTGAATTCATTTTGATCTAAGTAGGCTTTGTTTGGTATTATCAAAGTATTGTACAAGGTAATAAGCAGCTGCACCTCTTAGCTCACAATATGAGATTAGACTCCATTTGTATGAATTATAATATTACGTAGATTTTGTTTAGGTTATAAGGTAGGTAGGTGTGTATATGGTTTGGCCATTACTTAGGTAAATATCTTTTTTCATTATTGATAGGCTCGCGCTTGATCAATTCACTATCTCACCTGATGGTAAGTTGCCAATGAAGCACGTTTAGGCAGGGCGCAAACGTGGACACTGTCAGATCAAGCTTTTTTTTTTCGTTTATTAAACAACAATATTAATACATTTATGTTAACATATTTACATACCAGCACAAACCATCGCGGGTTTAACAGCGGTATGTCAGAAGCGACAAACTCGGCGCCAAACATACTGTAGGCGAACAGTAGGTCATAATTCAAAATATACTTTCTAGATCGCATTATAATCTAGAAAGTATCTCTTCAGCACTCTTGAGCTAACGATGAATATTTGATTTCTATAGAATCAGAATTAAATCTGCCTGCACATACGTAGACTTTTTTGTGTCCAGTTGCTTCCACTTAACACATACTCATGCCGACCAAAAAGTGTTCGGTGTCGGTAACTGGAAAAAAAAGTGTCTCTGTTGGCGCAGCGCCTTATGGCAAGATACATACCTAATACCCATATAAAGATGGATCAATCAATACCCGTCGAAAGATCTATTAACCATAATGTATTGATTTCTTTACCAGCTTCTGCTAGTGGCTTTGCGTGCGTAAAATTAAAAAAAATATCCCAAGAGAATATACTCAGAGTATAAAATGTATCATAATTATATGCTATTCGAGGATATGGTCTACTGTTGCGTCTAACTAAATTAAAATCTGATTGGCTGTTCGAGCTTTAAGAAGTAACAAATATACAGACACTTACAAACATTCGCCTTTATAATTTATAAAATTAGTGTGATTTAGCCTTTATGTACAATAAGGGTACACAGGCGGGTTTAATGCAACAAGGTATTCTTTGCCAGCCAACCTTTGGTTTAAAAAGACTAGACTGTGGTAGATGTGTTCAATAAATAAATAAATAAATAAATTAAGAATAGGTACTCATAGTAATAAAATATTTAAACATCATATCATATTAAATACTATGAGGAATATAAGTAAAATATAATAAAGAGAAGTCAAAATATTTATAATAATTATAACTTTCGTTTTGATTCTCGCTTGATCGCCTCGAGTCGGCCACGCCTCTTGTTCCTTTGTTCTGACCACGTGACTGAGTGGTGAGATGACGTCAGAATAAAGGAATCGGAGGCGTGGCCTACTCGAGGCGATCAACGAAAAGAGAATTGAAACGAAACGGTTGTAACTTGGCTAGGGAGGCAGTAGTAGTTTCAAATTTTACGTTTGAAGGAAAATTTAGACTTAGGTGTTCTGATGTCATCGAGTGATTAATTCACTGTTGCGGTCATGTATCCTGTTCAAAACATTATCAAGATTCAATAAAGGCCATAAGGCTTACAAAAATTACCATTATCAAGATTGTCCTCGATAAGTCTCAGCTCTTGTTGACTTGGATTACCAGAGCTAAAGCCCAATCATAAATTATTCAATATCCTAGTAAGATTTACTTAGGCATGGAAGTAAGATGAAGACTAAAGTTACGATTTTATAGCTTTAGTCTTTCTTTCTTCCTGACAATTATTACAATTTCTCGTGAATTAACTCGTTAAAAACACTCATCATCTTCTTGCCCATGTCCTATTGTACTTGGGGTCTGTGCTACACATATTATTATTTTCTTCCATTCTCTCCTATCCAACGTCACGCTATGACTGACTCCCTTTTCATTCTTATTATCATCATCACACTATCCATTTTTTTTTTCTTTGGCATCGCTCTTTATGCATCCATGTATACTCATATTTTCTTTAAGTAACATGCCTATCATCCCTCCTCTTCACATGGTCATACTCCGCCACTGTGTGAACCGCCCGGAGGACACGGTGGAGCATACGGTGGAGGTGTGCCCCGCTTGGGCAGAGCAACGCCGTGTCCTCGTGGAGGTAATCGGCGGCGGCGATCTCTCGCGCCGGGCCTTGGTACAGGCCATGGTCCGAAGCGAGGAGGAGTGGCAGGCGGTCGCCTCCTTCTGCGAAGCAGTAATGCTTGCAAAGGAGGCGGCCGATCGCGTGAGGCAGCGGTCCTCACGCCCCAACCGCCGCCGGGATTCCGATCCCGATTTCCGGCCACCGTAGGCGCGGGCTTGCGGACGGCGAGCAATGGGTGGCTTGCCATCCGACCGTCCGGTAACCGTCCGGACCAAGCCCAAGTCAACAAAAAAAACATGGTCATACTCGTACTAAGACAAACGATTCCCTTTCAACTAATAATTTCATATTCTCGCTAATATAGGTGAAAGTCTGTATGTGTGTGTGTTTGTTTATTATTCCTTCACGTTTAAACAGTTGAACGGGCTCAGATAAAAATTAGCACATAAAAAATGCATGCAACCTTGATGTAATTTTGCCAGAAGCCGAAGATAGTAGTAAACAACTAGTTTAACCTTTTTTTACTTCCGTACCGTCCTTCCAAACAAATAGTTTGTAATTCGCCTATGTTAAAACTACTTCTATACAAGAAAGACTGATCAGACACATCACAAAACCTAACAATGACGAATCTCTTACTCATGTATCGGAAACTTACTCCAAAATAATATTTCCGGCGTCTCCACCACATGTTTACGTCATTGATACAGGAATTATTTTTATGAATCAGGGCGAGTCTTCACAGCCGAGTGGTCGCCGGCGCAGCTAATAGAGCCCAGATCCTGTGCAGTGTGTGAACCGGCCGCGCCCATCACACACAATCATACTATATATTCTACGTGGACTTTACTTCCTACATCGACCGTTGTTCACGCACACATACAGACCACACACGCATACGAAATTTTAAATAGAAATAAGGGGGATTCCGTAGCAAGGTCCAGTTGGATGTTTGAATGTAAATGTGTGCGTTATAGGTGAGAATGGTGGAAGTTGAGAATCTGAATAGAACGTGATTTGTGCCGCGTCTGTTGTAACATACAATCAAACTGTTTGCGATGTGACTTGTGTTGCATGAATGAGTGTTTCATAGTACATGATACTTATAGTTTGAACTAGTAGATGTTAGGTCGCGGTGTTAGGTAAAATGTTGAACTGAACAGATCGCATGGATTGGCAAACGCGAACCAGAATACGCAGAGTTGGAAGGCCTCCTACAAGGTGGACAGATGTCCTGATGAGGATCGCGGGTATTGGATGGATACAAAACGCACAGGACCTGCCATTGTGGCGACACTGTGAAGAGGCCTATGTCCAGCGGCGGACGTCTTTCGGTTGAAATGATGAGATCATGTTAGATCACTATTTTTTTTATCGAGGATTTCATAAAAACAATCTACAAGTAGCATGTGACCGCCGTCGAAAAAATACTATTTTGAGCTACAACCTTACAAAAAACTGTATCAAAAGAAAAATATTGGTACCCAAGTCTCCTTTTATACGATTGGCCTTTCTCAGCACGTAATAAAGCAACAAATCTCCCTAGGCAATTTCAACGTAAACCATACAAGACAGCTGAATTCTATTTAAATCCAAAGGAGATAGATGACCAATTTTATGATATATAAGATAGCTATAGATTTATCTATGTATCTACTTTCTGTCTGTGAATACTGAAAAATTGTGCGAGAGAATGTTTTATTCGAAAGGGTGACAAAAGGCGCTTCAATCGTTTTTTTTTTTATAAACGTTGCGCCTCACTAGGAGTTACTTCTGTATCGCGAGTGAGTTCATAAACAATTAAAATCATATACACAAATCACTCAGACCCGGAATATCTATCTGTAGGTCATACTAATATTTCTTCGTGCGGGAATCCGCAGCAGCCAATCGCTCAACCACAACGCCAACCGTGCCTTCATTTGTGACATTGTTGTCACAAAATGATGGCAAATATACGTCGTGTGACAATGTGACAATGATAAAACAATAGTTTAGAGGCATGGAAATTTCACTCTTGGAAAATATAACAAAAATTTGAATACTCCATTCTTTAGGTTAAACAGCCATCAGTTGTTCTCTAAAAAGGACAAGGTCAAATGTATGGGAAACCACCACATTTAACACAAGACACAAAGGAGGGTAACTTGTTTATCAGCCTATATATGTATTTTTTTCATGAATGTTCTACCCCTGAAGCATTACTCTATACTATGTATGTGTATTATTTTCTTCTTTTTGTATTGTCATCAACGTACGCGTTAAAGCTTTTTCTTGTATAGTATTTTTATTCCATATTCTTATAGTGTTTGCATGTTTTAGGATACATTTGCCTTCTACTTATAAGATTCCCCCTATAACATCTATATATATATATTTATATAAAAGAAGAAACTGACTGACTGACATATCAACGTACAACCGAAAGTACAGGGCCTAGGAGTGTGAAATTTTGCACAAGGCTTCCTTTTATGACGTAGGCGAGCACTGAGAGAGGATTTTCCAAAATTCAAAGCCTAAGGAGATGAAATGGGGTCCAAAGTTTGTATCGAGATAGCGACTTTCAAGCGTGCGAAGACGCTGGCAGCGGCTAGTTTGACAATAAGCACATATGATACTTTTTATTCCGAGCGAAGCCACTGGCTGAAACTAGTTCATCATAAAATATTTACTGAATTGTCGAGATTTTAAAACTGTGGTTTAGTACGTCTAGTTCAGTACAAACATATGCTACTAGCTTAATTGCGAGCAGATGTTTTAATATTAGTACTAAACGACCGTTTTGTTTTTATAACTACTATACTTAACATTTTGAAGCCGTTATTTTATGTATATGTACGTAAAATATTATAATTTGTTTAAATTGCAACTGTATTATACTTGTAGTTGATACTAGCGACTCATCCCAGCTTCCCAAGAGTTTTACAAAGCTTTAAAATTATTGACTTTTCTCAACTATTTGCCTGTATTATACACCGAAGTCTTTTCATAAATCACTATCCCCGATTTCTGATTTAAGCATTTGAAGTTGAGTATCTCCCAAACTCTACTTTAGTCTGCAAATTTGTCAAAATTTGGCATTTAAGTACGGTTTGAGACATACTTAACTGAAAATACTCAATTCAGAAACTCGCCCTATGTCTATTAACCGCATGAAAATCCGTTAAGTAGTTGTGGACTTTGTCGCAAGCAGACAGGTAGACCCTCTCCTAGAGAGGAGGCCTGAGTCCCAACAGTGGGAACATTAAAAGGCCGATTTTGCTATGCTAGACAGGTAGACAGACATACAGGAGGCTTTGTTTTGTAATATGTAAAGATAAGGATAAAGTAAATCAAACAATGCGAAAGATTTGTTCGAATTCATGTCCTTTTTGTGAGGTAAGTACAATTGTTTAGGATACGATGGGACTGACATACGCTATGCGTAAAAGCCCCTTTAAATAAATAAAGATCTATTGATGTTGAACAAATCACTAAAGATAATGTTCTAAATAAAGTACACACGTAAATTTCAGTTTCAAAAATACAAATATTACAACACAATTGAGTCACATCACTACGTCAGTTGACGTAATAATAGTCGGTCTAATGAATGAGCTGAATCATTACCACAAAGTGGGCTAAATTAAGGAAACAGTACAGGATGGAAAACTTTGCAATAATTCCGTAACTTTACCAACCGCAGTTAAAACAGTTTACTAATTGATGCTTTATCGGTTTTGTCTTGACGTAATATTGGAAATAATTCTAAGACTGTTCCTTTTAATATCTGGAACGTTATTAAATAGTGTTCTGGTTGAAGAGCTGTTTTTTACCGTGGCTTCTAATATTGGTTTTCCACTTATTACCTGTGTGTATCCGCCAAGGGAAATAAGGCGAGGCGATTAAGTATGAGTAGGCAATGCCAATAGTAGCATAAAGCAGAAAATATTGTAGTTTTTTTTTAAGAAACTGACTGTAGTAAATCTTGAACCTAATCTTTGATTGAATTTAAAAATAATACAGAAAATAGTTCAAAATTCACAATTTTGTTAAACAAGAGAAATGAGGTAAAGATACAAATAAAACATTGGGTTTTAAGCCACTAAATACACAGCTTTTGAATTTTGAGTCATTTGGAGTCAAAACATTTGGGTCATCTTTTCATAGATATTTCTGGACGATTGATTAACACTTTGCGTGACCTGGAGACTAGTTCGCTCTTTACCCTAAGTATTAATATTGCCATCCTGCCAGTCTGTAGGGCACGATTTCGGCGTGCCAAGATTACAGCGATGTGCAAGGATATTTATATTTTCATATGTATATATATGTACTGAGTTACATTATAAATACTCGTAGTTATTAATATTTAAGTCATTAATGTTAAAATGTTTTGATATACTTTGATAAAATTTGTCAATAAAACATAATTACAGCAATTTTAAAAGAACCCAAATAGTAGCACAAAGTAACTCAACACTCAATCCAAAACTTATACATTAGGGATATCGTAGCAATAGATAATCGTAAAAGCTAATGAAAGCTCTCAGCTGACCAAAAATGGCTGCTTTCGGTCATGATTATCGGCTAGTTTAACCAATCTAAATGAATATTTGTAGCTGTTACTAATAGACGTAATTTATTAACATGAAGATAACTTCTCGGTACCTATATCCTGCCGACATTATTATTAAAATAAAGGGGCATTATGTTAATATTTTTCACCAATTTTTTTTTTTTTATTAACTTGTGCTGCTTCACAATCTTTTAATTCATAAATCTTCGCTTGATCTACAATCTCAATTATTTTATTTTTCGTAAATCGAATAGCGTTTTCTTAGTCATATAAACGATATGCTTCCGTTTCTTTAAACGAAAGTCCGACTCACCTATTATGGTTACTTAGTAACTAAGAATTTCACAATTAGTATGAACGTGTTGTTTAATCTAACACCTACGAGCCTCAAGTGTGTTAATGTTTGAAAATTACAACGAATTTGAATTCTATTCTAGTAAATAATCGGTTATAGTAACGATAACAATAATCGATTATTCACTCGAATAGAATTTGAATTCGTTTGTTTCATTCAGTTCCTCATAATTATTCGAATCAGGAGTGTAAAATTATATGCGAACGTGATGTTTGAGTATTGGGCCACTCCAGTTTTGTTGATCTTTCTTATATTTTGCCGAGTATTTGCCTAACAATTATCGAGAATAGTGAACTAGCCTGAAGCGTATTGCTTTCAACGATAAGTGATCGGCAAATATAAACTGCATTAGTCTATTTACGTCAAAAGAGATGACTTCTAAATGATCACGTTCAGAAGCTGCTAGCTTTCTAAGTTTACAATGTTCTGCTCATATATGTTCTTTTTATATATATGTATACCGCTATTAGCCTTCAAATTAATTAATTCATACTATGGATGCAATAACGCAAACCTTTTCGCCCAATTTCTCCCAATTATCTATAAAGTCGTGCGGTCATAACAATATTAACATAAGCAAACATACCAGAGAAATTGAGAGTTATTACCAAATACGACTATTGACTTTAATGTACAGTCCCCTTTCACTTGGACCTATCATAACATCGTTAATGGCTGCCTAACCTTCGACTAACCCTTCGATGTTTTACTGCTATATTGGTATATGTTAAACTGGTACTTTAATTACACTAAAATATACAACAGCTGTCATAAAATGAAAATGATTATAGTTGCTATGACCCCATTTATATCCCTACATATAGATGATCATCTAATGTGTTCGGATAATTACCGAGATTATTGTACTGTGCATTGTAGTAATTATTGTCTCGGTATTACTTATAGCGGAATTGTTTTTGTTTACGTACTGAATAATATAATATGATCAATAATAGAAATGAAAACAATGTAGCTAAGTACTTTACTTTGACAAAATCAAATAAACTTGAAACAAACCTTTTGGGACAAACAGCAAACAAAATAGCGAATTTTGATACCTAATAAATAGAAAATACAGTGGAAAAGAGGATCAAATTAAAAACAAAATATTAGTTATTTTATCGAAATCTAAAGATCACAACGTCTCTTTGTCAAAAGAGGAAACTATAAATAATCATGGAAACAGTACTAATGATAAAATTAATTATTAATAATTTAACCATAAATAAAGAATTACTTATAAGTTATAACCAATAAACATGAAGTAGATAATCTAATACTGCCATCTCTTGCACAATCGGTGTGTGCTAATAATACAAGTTACATACACTACAAGTCTATGAGTAAAGCCTGGTCTTTGACACCATAAAAGGATTCCCAAAGCCTTGTGTGGACTTAGAATTTACTGCAACAAGCATGGAAATTGATTGGCCAGCCAATTTATGATGTAACGACAGCTGGCCAAAGGCGCCGGGAAGATCAATCGCTTTTATTGACGTGAAATAAGGGCTATTGTTTGTGCATTCACGAATAATGAGATTATAATGGAACATTATAGTCATGTTTTTGATCTTTCAAGCGTTTGGATATAGAATGCTGCATGTGAGTTTTTAGTTTCCGTTTGAATAAACGTGAGGATAATGGCCTTGTCTACTTTCCATATTGATATAGATAGTAATATCAATATGGCAACTGATCAATATTTTGCTTTTTCCTAAAAGGTACAGCTTAACTAGGCGCAACTCATAGATTATATTTTAACTTCTAGGTAAAAACAAAACAAGTTAAAATATAAGCTATGAGTTCAATTACATTCATTATAAAACCAAAAAATATCACCAAGCTCAATCAATTTCTAATTTTTGAATAAATTAATACTTGAAAAGCGGCGAACTTTTATTAATCAACACCTAACAACCTACAGCTTAATAATATCCTTACATACTCAATTAATGGGGAGTTGTACACAATATCTATAATGATCAAGTGTGGACAGGGATTATCCGAGTGCGCAGCCATGATGGCTGGATGGGCGTAGTCCAAGTCTTCACGTGCTAAGTCCCTGACCTAAATACTCCGTGATGGTCTTGCCTGCAACGTGTGTTTACCAAACACACCGATAATATATTTATTTTCGTTCGTGGACCGTGATTCAGAACTTCAATCTCTTTAATGAATGGTCGATAAGTCAGACTACGAATACTTACTTTTAGATTGGAATTTTGTTTAACGAAAATTTATTGATTTTTAGTTTTAAAGTGAACTTTTGAATGAACACGACGATTTAAAAATTTAACTCATTGTATTTTTTAGTAGACTTTTTAAAACTTTTTAGACTATTTAAAAAACTAAAAACATGGAGTATCTTCATAATTAAATAAGTACAAACGGATAGAAACGGTGGACCAAAGATACTTTCCTGGGGAAACCAATAAAAATTCTTTAATATTTTTCTTTCTATACTTAATTAGCTTTACTTATTTACCTTTCTGGTTTTACTAATAGCTGTTCCAGATGACAAAACTAATTTATGTCCTAAATTTACATTCGATTTCACAATAAGTTACTCGATAACTACGCGTATGTGCATTGCATTTCCCAAATGAGCATGAGTATGGCCACTATTTGTCCAACTAATTGTTTGTAAGGACTAATGAGTTGCTATAGTGGTCATTTGTTATTTCATAAATGCACTTACGTTGTGTACTGAATAATTCCACAATGATTTTTGAAAATGAATACATAATTTCGTGAAATGTACCAATAGTTCGTATCCGTAGGGACAAAATTATTTTTAGTTTACTATTAGTGTGGTATTACTGTTTGCGGTGATGAATGATGGTTGGTTATTGATTGTTTTCTTCCAAGATATGAAGGATGATACTTCGGAACATTAGTTTGATGAAAATACCTAAGATTTCTGTATAAACATTATTGTAAAGTAAAATTTCTTACCAGTTTAATTAGCTAAATGCTCTAGAAAGACAAGCGGCGGTTTCGGGGGACATCAACTTTGTAGGCGTTGAAAAAGCACTACTACATTATTACTTTAACTAAAGATTTTAGAATTAGTCATTTTTGGTCGTTGCCAGGAGAAACTGATAAGTCACATTTTCATTTGTATATCCACAATGGCTACCAAATTTGATATAATACTTATAGTTGTTTAAAATTTATGTAAAAGTAGGTACTTTACTAATGAAATTATTTCTATGACTGCCTACTTGTCTGCAGTGAGACACGTCACTATTATGGCATAAGAAATAGTTAAATATATGAATGTCCTTTACACAGTCTTAGTAATGTTATACGTTTTACGGACCTATCTATATATCTGAGGTTTTCCTTGCTAAGAGCAACTAGTGACACATGTATGGTCTTAGTAAAACATGAGTCATTAGTACATTTTGTATTCTAGTAGCGCTACAAATATAAAATACTATGGCATAATATGTTAATATCAGGCGTTAGCGAGTCACTTAGTTTCATAATCCTTACATTCCTTACATATAACCTTTGTTTGTCCACCGCTTCTGTTTGTCATTTCACGATAAACTTAAAAACTTTGATCGGGTTTTTATGCGGTTCAATTATATACAGGGTGATATAGGATGAGGAAAAGGAATATATGAGGGATAAGCGGAGACTTAAAAAAAAAATAACATCTCCATAACAAATTAAGTAAACGCATCATCGTTTTCAATACTGAAAGAACTTCGATCGGTAACGTCTTCAATCATGATACAACTCCTAATAAAAAATAGAATAATAAATGTATAAAATGACCTGACTTAATAATCGCAAATGTACTGAGTTGCAGGATGTAATTGCATAATTATTTTTTTTTCGATTTTTAAAATAATGCTAGTTCCTAAGGCCCTTCGCCCTAGGCAACTTTTTGTAGAGATGCTGTCGCGTGTTTCGGAAGGGTGCGACAGCATCGCTACTAACGCGCATTAGTCTCATTTGCAGGCGCTATAGAAAATATGCTAACGCGCTACTAACGCGCTACAGCATCGCGACTGTATCGATGCGAACGCGCTACAGAATCGCTACAAAAAGTCGCCGGCGAGGGACCTAAGTGGATTATTTTTATTTTGGGTTACAAATGGGAAGACTCGAGCTATCCAAAAATATAGCTAATGAAAATATAAACATTAGAAGACCCGCTGATAAACTAAATTAAAAGTAACATTTAATAATTAGAGATTCCATTAAATAATTTAGTTTATTAGTTAATTAATTAAGACCATCTACGGAAGAATCAATTTCATGAGCTTCCTTAAATCTTAAACGTCAAATTAATTCGGATGTCACAAGTCGCAAATGACGCCCACTTATCTCAATTTTCATTGACGTGGGCTGTCAAGGTAGATAAAATAAAAGATAGTTATAATGTAGATCTATATTCTCCTAGATGGTTGATAGCGCTCACTAAGGATGGGCAAACGTACAGAATTATAATTTAAAACACAAGTTTTTTTTTGTCACATATTATATACGACAGTAGACAAAAAAATAGAGTACAATAAACAGAGAGTAGATAAACAAATAAATCAAATAAAGAAAAGCTTATGCTTATTTACTATTTTTAAATAAACATACATAAATAAATATTAATAAAACATACTTAAATATTTAGGATAGTAAATAGATCACGGATTGATCATTTTCTTAGTTTTATTTTAGCTTTCGATTTTAAACATAAGTTGTTTTTTGGGTATTATTGTTTGGCAGTAGTATGAGATGCATAAAAATTTAATAAAATAATTTGAGTTAACCCTACCAACCCTGCTACTACTGAATACTTAACCCTGACCTGCCGGCTGTCATCATAGCTACTGATCGCCCACGACCTGCAAACTAGAATCTGTCCAATGTATTTTCCTTTTTAGTATAATAGATGCGCGATTGTGAGATAGGAATGTGAAACATGTTGTTTTCCTTTGAGTAATGCGTGGTGCGTCATTTGTAGCGTAATTTTGTAAGGTTATGTTCCTACAAATTGAGCAATATGTTACATTGTGTAGATTATGTTAAACAGCTGTTTTTTTCTGTGTTTTGTAATAAATCAACTGTAATTACCAATCTGATTTTAACTGCTGTTATCGATGTGCGAAAAGCGAAAACACGAATGAAAAAAAAAACCAACTCTTGATACAGTATCGTTCCAATTTCAAATCAAGAATTTTCTAAAATCATTTTGATATATATGTAAATTTAAAATAGAACCAACAAAGGCTTTCAATTAGTTAACGAGAGAAAGCTCGCCATAACTTTCTGAAATGTGGATGGATAATCGGAATAATGAGTCACGAGTTTTGGACATCTGCTAACCTCTTTAATGAAAACAAGCGTAATGATGTGACTAATACAAAACGTGTTGATACAGATGTTATACCTCATAATATTTGATAAATAAATAATAGTACATTTTAATTAATTCAAGCTATCTGGGTTAATGCCAACCTAGAATTTGATTTCCATTTTAATGAATTTATTATTAGGTAGATTGTAACTAAATATGTAAAAAAAATTAATTAATGCAATAGTATGCAGTTATGAGGTATAATTTATTGATAATTGAAGTATGACTTGCATGAGGACTCAATAAAAGTGGATATAAAAGAGCTTATTAGATACAAACTTGACCATATAAAAGTCACTGGTGTTATCTTTATTAAAACCTATAGAATCTAGTCATGGATAAATACATAAGATCGCCATCACGCCTGTGTTGTCTAAAGTGTGAGGCAAAGATGTACCTATAGGTCACCAACATTTTTCCATTCATATATTGGTACATATTAGCATTCGCTATACGAATGTACCAGTGTGCTACTATTATAACAAACTATACATATGTGACTAGCTTCTGCCCGCGGCTTCACACGCGTGAAAATAGGTTTCTCCATACAAACTTTGAAACTCTCTTAGTGCTAAATTTCACGCTCTTAGTCCCAGTAGTTTTAGCTGTGCGTTGATATGTCAGTCAGTCAGTTTCTCCTTTTATATATATAGATAATACGCTCAATTTGTTAGAAAACAAGGATTAAAAAAAATACATTTAGAACCATATTTTAATTATTTTATTTTCTAATGAAATCGATTAGGGGGAAATCGAACGGATGATTTCAAACTCTATACATAAGTAAAAATATTATTATGGTTTTTAAAGTTACGAGCTCACTTCGTAAACGTTGTTCTGCCACATAAATTATCAATTGAGAAAACAATAGGAGGTGGGGGCTGGGAGGGTAAAAATTGCCTACGACCTATTCTCAGATCTACCAAATATACACAAAAAAAATCACAAAATTCTGTCAAACCATTTGGAAGAAAGGAGTTTGATAACAAACACTGTGACACGAGATTTTTATATATATTTGACTGGCCTGTTAGTCTAGTGTACAGTGGCCCTGACTGCTATTATATTTTTATAGGTATCTATGTCACTATGATTTGAAATATTGTATCCCTTACCTGGTAACTATCACAAAGAAATATTCATAAAATTGTCCACGACTCAATCTATTCATTCTTCACCAGGATGACATTTAAAAAGACGCTTGATATGAAGAAATATTGTTGTATACGACCGAAAGTATATTATAAACCGAATATGCATACGCATTATAGGGTGGCAGGGTATAAGGCTTGAGAGGGTGACCAATATGTATGTAGGGAGGGTGACATATAAAAAGAAGTCCCCCACATTCTATAAAGTTTATTAACCCTACGTATTGTTATAAAGTAGATATTTTTTTCCCTTTTGTGTCAATTATTTCCAGGGTCTTCCGAATAATTTATTACGTAATTAAATAATAAATTTCACGGCTCACTAACGGGAAATAAACAACAAAAAAACTGTCAAAGCAAATAACCTTCCATAAATAATAAAAAGTCGCGACAATCAGCATACAGATAGCGTCGGTACACAGCGATAAAAAGATAAACAAGTGAATCTGTGCGACCTTCGACACATCGTATTCCTTATCACTAATCTTATACAATCGCGATCTAATTCATTAAAAATCCCTAAACCTACCTACTTACGTCAATAAAAACAATATTATCCCTCGATTCAGTAATCCGATCACGTGCCACACACACGGGGTCGACACACATTAAGTTATCATTAACTCGATTAACTTATAGGAATAAACACTGCTTGTTTATACACACCGTTAATTCGATATCAGGGTGACATATCCCGATGCGGCACGGTACGTCGAGGGGAGCGGGTGGCAACGTGCGACGTTCGGTCGCCGCGCGGGAAACTCGGGAAAAGCAAAAACGGCGGCGAACGAGCGTGCGACGAGCGTGGCGGCCGCCGGCCAACTAAACCCACACACTGATAACGCGACGAGACTCCACGGAAAATGGAAAACAATGGAAACGCGACGTGTTATGGTTATTTCGCTAGATAACGGTAATGAGATTGTATGCGGTTTGATTTAGTTGTTATATAATGTGATAGGAATTCCTTTCGTTGCTCCAGTTTGCATGGGATTAAGGGCAAGAGTTGGAAAGAGCTGTATAATGGAGTGGCCATCGTATAGTAGCACTTGAGGCTCTGTATCGCATGAAGTGTTTGTTGTTCGTTGCACTTCAGCTGGGTCTTAGTGGGGTCGATTAAAAATTCAATTCCTTTGATGTGTTTCGTGGCAACTTAACGATTTTCAATTTATGGTAACAACTTGTACAAATGCTCGCATATTTTCAACAACAATATCTTCTATTGTTTTATTAAATTACTCGTAAGTCGTAATTGGCATACCAGCACTTATTCTCATAATTCTACAACTCTATGAAAAACACGAAAATTGCTGCAGTATCAACTTAAATTACTAAATAAAAGGGGTATTTTAAAACTAGCAAATAAAACTTCGTACTTCTTCACCACTGATATATTAAGAAGAGTCTTTCCCTTAGATTCGCACGTAAGTCGCGACAGGAAGGCCCAAAATAAAATGTAACAAATATCTGGAAATAAACTCGACCGAATCCACTATGAGTAGCTTGAAACAGTTGGAAAAGGCATAGACTAATCATGAATGAACGAATGAATGAGTGTATGGATGAATGAATGAAAGTAAATAAGTTTTTATCTTTGGGCTATTTAATTAAATTTCTTTCAAACACTCCTGATGTTTGATGGAAAGTTTTGAGTGTCTACATTGTTTCAATTTTGAAATAATAAATAAATAGGATATTACCAAAGTTTACTCAATTTAAGGGCTTAAGAGGGCCCTTTTACACTCGGCTATCGTCAACGTCAAGCGTGGTTTAAAAGCTTGTTGCTTCATCTAACGCAATCCAACGCGACGTTTGATGAAGAGGCAACGCGAAAAAAGAGAGAGAACGCCTGAAAATTCTGTTGGCATTCGGTCATTCAGTGATTCACTCGGATATTTCATAAAACTTGTCCCAGGAAAAACGTGTTTTCTTTAAAACCCTACAAAGATTTTGAAAAAAAATGTCTTTATTCAGAATTTCGATTAAATGTGCAAGGCTATGGAAATACTTTTTTATAGAATATGAAGGACCAAAGTTCACGTAAAATAGCTAATTTTCACAGGTCTTTACTGGATTACTTTTAAACAAATTTATGTTATGATTTCTCTAGAAGCCTAGATAATATCCACATGATATCTGTGTATCCAAAATATTCGAAGAAAGATGAGTAATAACATCATAATCACGTAAGAGCGTTTACATGAAAATGTACATCGACTTAGTCGGCCTTAAGGGCTTATAGTTGGATCAGATTTACCATTCAATATATTGTGGAATTTAAATTAAATCTACTAGAGAAAACACAGTATGTGAATTTATTTCTATTCTTACATAGTGTAATTAAAATAAAAGACAATATAGTTATACTTAAGATAGGTATTGTAAACAATTAGTTTAATTTTTTCACAATTTTTCACTATTTTAACTTCTTCTTCTTCTTCTTGCCCCTATCCCATATTACTTGGGGCGGCGCAACACGTTTTTTTCTACCATTCTGTCCTATCACCCGTCAAACTATCACTAACTCCCTTTTCTTTCATATCACTTCTCACACAATCTATCAATCTTTTCTTTGGCCACCCTCTTCCTCTCCATCCATCTACATGTATACTCAGAACTTTATTGAAGGCTGAATTGACAAAAGGTTATTGATATAACTACGATAAAAAAACGCGTCTTTAGTTATTTAATTTGACCTACTACCAGGTTTACAAAATTCTGGTTACTAAATAATTTTATTGCTCAAATAACTACTCTCATTGTATATAAAAAACATTACATATGCTTAACATCGATCGAGCATGAACTGCACTTCAATTGTTATACCGAGTTCAATGTATTTGAGTTTTCTTGGCAGTAAAAATCGTTGTTCCCAACGGAAATAGTCAAAGTTGGAGAATCGAAGTCGGCTACGGGTTTAAAGTCATAACCTGGAGCAATTGTCATGTTAAATATTAAAATGATGTTATTGTAGTACTTTACGAAATAAACTTTGTATGAAACTGGTCATATTCAGTGATAAGCTTTTTGAAGTTAAGTAATTCATCTACAACTCAATAAAGTTGGGCAGGACACATGA
The DNA here is from genome assembly GCA_961205895.1 of Mythimna pallens. Classification (NCBI taxonomy): domain Eukaryota; kingdom Metazoa; phylum Arthropoda; class Insecta; order Lepidoptera; family Noctuidae; genus Mythimna; species Mythimna pallens. Next base: position 19,868,376 of record OY540828.1, on the reverse strand, counting down.
TGGCATGAGGAGTGGAGTAGTCAAGTGGTGTCCAAAGACAGAGAGAAGGTAGAAGGAATATTTGGCCGTCCAGCAGCGATATCGGCAGACGATATTGCTGTCATCCCAAGAAGTACCACACTCATTCAGGTTCGAATGAGTGTGGTACAGGAACGTAAGGATTGGCATTACAAAAAAAAGGATTCAAACAGAAGTACGCTTATAATCTGAAAGGCTACTTACTATCTACAGTTTTAAGTGTATCAAAGGTAAAGATCGTATCCTTTTTTCCTTTGGTAACAAAAAAAGAAAAAAATATCCAATAACATTACCTGGAACCTATGTGTAAAATGAGTATTTGTTAGCTTCCTCTTTGTAAAGGAAGTGTCATATAAAACTAAATTCTACGTAAAACTTCAAAGGTGGAAGGAGAGAACTAGTTCCATATTACCAAGAATATATTGAATTTATAGAGCTTTACCTTTTCGAATCTTTACAATATAATTAAGCTTTCGCAAAATGCAATTCTGCCATATTTCTTGCTGCTCCATAAACGAATGTCAAAACGACAGCCAGGAAAATGAATAGCTTGCTAATTAGAATTGTACATTCATTAAATTTGTAACGCGTATACAAAATGTTCAGAAATGCAGCAGAGGTTAAAATAAATTGAACTATTATTGCTCTAGCCGCAGCTAAATTAGCCACATCCTATATATCGATGTCAGAGACATGGCAGCGCATTCGGTGACCAAATGAACTGCATTATTCATTGCAGATTCGTCTGATTTCACCAAATTGAGAGCGATTTGCTCTACTCATGGTGACTTTTAATGTACTGCGTTTAATTTTTAATCAGGATGATTGCGACAAGTACATGCGTCATTGTGATTAATATTTTTTTTTTCATTTATTTTTTCGCATTTTGATAGATAATCTTATTATAACATCTGCCAAACTGCATAGCAGTTTGTCGGTAGTCGGCAACTGATAACTTATTAATTGATCAATTTAAAATACCTAATGATATATCAAAAACGTTGTTTTGGATGCGTATGTTTAATCACGTTCATAACCCAAATGTCTGAACCCGGGGCCCTAGAACGCCAGGCAAAGAAGGAACAAGCAAGTAGGTTTTAGTCAGTAAATGTCTGACACGCCCTCCCGCTCTGCCCAAGGGCGAGAGATGTCATTAGATGATTTCCCACCTAAAAAAACCCGATTGTTGGAGGTATATGAATGTTTGTTATTCTGGTAAGACATTGTCATGGCATAAATTTTTACATTCACTTGGCCGAAGGCACTTTAGTGATAAATTTCAATTATTCCAATATTTATAAAGGCAAAAGTTAGTATGTAGGTTTTAAAATGTATGTTTGTTACTGCTTCAACTCACAAACGACTGAACGGATTCGGACCATTGCTTTTAAGATGATATTCCCACCAAAAAAAAAACCCGAAAATATGTTTCCTATGATAATATCTAATTTAACGCGGACGAGGTCACTAGTAGATTAGTATTGTGAAACTAGGCCAGACATCGCGCAAACCAGAGAAAAGGTTTGGAATAAAAAGGGGGTGTCCGTTGCCCAACAGTGGAAAATAACCTTGGCTAGAAAAAAATAGGTTTATATTGTTTGTTTCCTCCCTACTACGCAAAGGTTTTCCCATGCAGGACTGAGTACGTCATCGAGTTACTGTTTCAACGTTTTTCTTAAGACATTCACTATAATATAATGATTGAAGGCTATCGAATCTATTTTATTAAACACTAGCTTTTGCCCGCAGCTTCGCCCGCGTACATAAAAAATAGCCTAAGTCACTCAGGAATAAAGCAGCTTTCTATCGGTGAAAAAAAATTTTAGCAATCGGCCCATGGGTCGTCCGAAAGGGAACCCCGGGGTTCTGGGACGCAAGACAAGGAAGGGAAATTGGAGTGGGTTTTAGCCAGAAAAGTCTGACATGCCCTCTTGCTCCACCCTAGAGCGTGAAAAGTCATTGGGTGATTTCGCACCTACTAAAAGTGGTGAAACTGATAGCAGATTAATAAATACAAAATATATCGTACCCTCATTGCAAAACCCAACTAAATGCACCAACATTTTTGTATTATTATATTATGTTATTACTATTATATTCAATAAAATTTGTAGGTTATTTACTTTTTGCCGAAGCTATCTTTGTAAATAAGTATCGTAGCTAATAACCGGTTTTACCTGTAGATTCATCTTGATGAGACGAATGGATGAATGGATTTAACTTTAATTTGGGTAAAAATTGCAGATAGTTGGTTTTCGCAATAAGGGTACGATATGTAAAACTTTACCGACCTATAATGTTTCCACTACTGGGGCGTGGGCTATCTTTCATAAGAGGCAATGGGCAGTAATTTATAATTCACCACGCGGTAGGTACCAAAGCGAATTGGTGGATGTCACGTCATGTCTCCGTTTAGTCTTAAAACAAAAAAAAAATGCGAGTCTATTATAAATATCTGTGCTTCAAGGTACAGGATTAATTTCTAGTTTGGAAGACAATGGTTTTATTTATATGAAATAGTCGCTTCCATTTTTAGAGTTTCATCACATTTACTTACAGGCATTTTGCACACAAAATTATTTGTTTTAACAAAGTCTTGTTAGTTACACCATTTATAACTCAAAAACGGCCGGACCGATTTTAATGATCTTAGCTTTTTTGGATTTGTCTCCGTCCCGAATAACTACTGAAATAATTGAAAAATTAACGCAAAAAAAATTTTTACAAAATATCCAAATTCATCGAAAAATGACGGCAACTGTCAAATATTCGGTCAATACATTCGTTGACTGTTAGGTGCTGTACGAAGTTCGCCGGGTCAGCTAGTAAAGACATATTTTTGACCTCGACCATAAACATGACGACACCAGTAAAAATTGTATAATCTTTCCGGCAATATAATACTCGTAGTTCAACAGTACCTAATATATTAACTAGTGTCAACTCCGATGACCTTGGGTCATTGCCATCCGCCGGCGTGAACTCATTCATAATCATTGAATGTTATAATGTAATTTGCATCCCAATGCGAGTCGTGTCGAGCGAGCGAGCTCTGATTCTATAATAGAAACTAGCGAGACTGTTCGTGCTTAGCAGCGGATAGGAAATCAAAGAAGGCATTTAATGCATTTAAAACTTTAGCGAATCAGCTATTTATTTAAGGAATTTAGTAGTATCTGACCGAACTTTCGGATTCGGTTTCGGCAAAGAGTTTCGGCTTTCGGCTGAAACCAAAATTGGATTCGGCAGTTTTTGTGCTACGATCGGCGTAGTGAGCTATGAGCGATGAACTATCATTTTCCGCGTCCGCGCTCATAGTCCTGTCATGACTTGTTTATTTCAGTTTGTGTTTACGCCGCGAGCTTTGTGGTAGTTTGTTTTGTTTGCTGTGAAATTGCAATTGGTTATTAATATTTCGTTTCGAAACAAGTTATAATATGTGACTTAAAAGTAAAGTCAAACTGACTGAGAGAGACATCATCATCTTCTTGCCCTAGCCCCGTTTCATTTTGAATCCGTTTGAACACTTTTTTTTCCTTCCATTCTGTGCTGTCACTCGTTACGCTATCACTAAATCCCTTTTCTTTCATTTCACTTCTCACACAAGCCTTCCATCTTTTCTTTGGTCTACCTCTCTCTTTCCATCCATCCACATGTAAACTCATAACTCTTGTAGTAACATGCGTTTCATCCCTCCTCTTTACATGGCCATACCTCGATTCCCTTTTACTTTTCAGTCACTGGCACCACTTTCAAACATTAAGATTGACTATTTTTTTCTGGATAAAAACGACCTATAAAATTGAAGTTTCGGTTTCAGTTTCCGCCGAAACTGAGACTGAAGCCGAAATTCGTTTCCGGTATCGGCCATGAAAATAGTTTTAGTCGGACACTAGAATTCATGTTTCGTTTCTTGGGTGATCAATCTATGTATCCTTTTCTCGACTATGTTGTGGTCAGTCTTACTGAATGCAGTTGCTTCGTGTTTAACTGGCCAGAATTGTGCATGAAATGATTACTATTAATGAGTAACTGATAAGCTGATACGCCTTAGCAAAACTGGAGTCAGATTTTCTGGTTTTTGACTATTCGTAAGAACTTCGATCTACTGATGCCGATTTCGGTGTATAATGTTATTTTAATACTAGCTGTTGTCAGCGGCTTCGCCCGCAAGAAAGTAGAAAATTATCCCAAGGAAACATAATCCATGACATGGTCTACCCGTGTATTAAGTTTCATCGAAATCCATTCAGTCGTTTCTGCGTGAAAGAGTAACAAACATTCATACATACAAACTTGCACGTTTATAATATTAGTAGGTCGTCATAAAACTTGGCATTTGCAAATCAATAAATTATACCCGTTCTTTTAATTATTATGTCACTGAAGTTGACATAACGTCATTTTATTAGTATATCTAAAAAAACGCAAATGGCGATGTATTTTTTTTTTAATTTAAAACGTTATTCCTCTCTCGTGTCCTGAATTAAAAAATGTGCACAAATTGTGAATGAAATATCATCAACAATTTAATTTATTATTAAATGAAATTACTCGTAGAACAAATTTCACAAACAAACAGCTTTTGACAAACTAATTTAGCGCATTTCAAACATGATTGCAATAACTCCACTGCGTTACCGACTGACTTGTATTGATTCAACATTTCTGCACGATATACTGTCTCTTGTTTTAGTTATGTTCCCAACTTCATCAGTATTGCTAGTATTAGAAGCCTGTACTTCTGGATTCAGCCTAACTTTATAATAACGTATCCCCCTAGTCGCGCAAAGATTAAATTTCTACCGCTTGAGGTGAATATTATTAATAATAAGCCAGTTATTTGACTAGAAACTAATCCATATTTCCTTATTGAATTATAACTGTTTCGTTGTGCTGACCGGCTGACAATATCGGTAATGCCTCATTTATATTGTCAGATTGTTGTGTAAGTGTTCTATTTAAGAGGGTCCTTTTCCACTCGCCTATCGTTTATAAGCTTGTTGCTTCATCTAACGCAATCCAACGCGATGTTTGATGAAGAGGCAACATGAAAAAAAAGAGAGAACGCCTGAAAACTCTGTTGGCATTCGGTAATTCTGTGATTAACTCGATTATTTCACAAAACTTATTCCAGGAAATACGTGTATTTTTAAAGTCCTTAAAAGATTTTGAGAAAAATTTTCGTCATTAAGAATCTCGATTAAATGTGCAAGGCATCATTCTATAGATGTACTTTTTAGATTATGCAGGGCCAATAATCACGTAAAATAAGTCTTTACTGGATTAGTTTTACACAAATTTGTTTTGATTTCTATAGAAGCCTAGATAATATCCACAACATATCTGTGTATCCAAAATATCTGGAGAAAGATGTGTAATAACATCATAATCACGTAAGAGCGGTGGTTGTATGAAAATGTACCTCAAGTTGCCCGCTCTTAAGTTAATTTTATTCCCTTTTAGTTCATCATTATCATCATTTCAGCCGATAGACGTCCACTGCTGGACATAGGCCTCCCCAAATGTCGCCACAATAAACGATCCTGTGCGTCTCGCATCCATCGGATTCCCGCAATCTTCACCAGGTCATTGGTCCACCTTGTAGCAGGCCTTCCGATACTGCATCTTCCGGTACGCGGTCGCCACTCCAGAACCTTTCGGCCCCAACGGCCATCTGTTCTGCGAGCAATGTGCCCTGCCCATTTTTCGTGCTATGTCGGCAACCTTTGTTCTCCTGCGGATATCTTCATTTCTGATTCTTCTTTTTTTTGGTTGATTAGTTGTATTGCATCAATTCACTGAATATTAAGGAAAGACACTGATTCCTATAAACACAGGCGTTTCCACCTAGCATAGGAGTCAGAGTCTCACTCTATCTGTAGGTATACGTTTTTATGCCAATTATATCTTTAGGTATCTCTTCTATTTTCCGCAATGTTCTCATGATAATCTCATCATTTTGACCATTCAACAATGGTCAACCTTTTGAGAACTTCTATCCCCTATGAGCTTTTTGCATTCCTGATTCAGGTTAGTACATGTACATATTAATTTTATGGTTTTAAGATTGTGTGAGCATATAGTTTAGGAAGGAGTATTTTATGTATTAACTAGCTGACCCAGCGAACTTCGTACCGCCTAATAGTCAATGACAAAAAAAAAGAAAAAAAAAAGAAAAAAGAAAAAAAAAAAAGAAAGTTGAAAAAAGTGAGTTGTGAGTGAGTGGTGTTGTTGTTGTTGTGTTGTTGAGTTGGTGAGTGTGTTGGTGAGTGTTGGGTGAGTGAGTTGTTGAGTTGATGAAAGTTGTGATACCTTTTAGCTAAACTATCAAAGGATAACGCCATCTACTGATATTATCATAATAGCATTATTCATTTTAAAATGATATTTTAATTAGAGAGGGCGTTGTATTCGTATTTTTTTTTGTGCATTTTCCTATACTTTCTCACAGTTTAAACCTTCCCTGGACTATCACGAATATTTCAAGACCAAAATTAGCTAAATCGGTCTAGCCGTTCTCGAGTTTTAGCGAGACTAACGAACAGCTATTCATTTTTATATAACAGATAGAAGACATAGGTATGTCTCTGTAAATTCACGTTACGCAACTCAAAGAAATGCATGATTGAATTGCTAAAATGAAGACGTTTGTCGTTAAGTTTTCATTTCGTAATTAGGGTTCATTTTACCTCCAGGTTGAAGTTTCTATGCAAATCAAGCCGCGGGCGGTTAATTTATAGTACATAGGAAAATCGTATGACGATGGTGAATAAGTAATTTATGATGAGAGAAAGTAATAGCGGCCATTAGAGAACTTCCCATAGCGATTGCACATCATTATTCAGTTCAAACCTTGTGTGCATGTATAATGAACGTTTGTGTAGAAACGAATACTTAATACGATTCTGGGTCGGCAGAATTAGTTCAAATTGATTATCAATTACGGTTAAATACCCTTATTATGCTCTTGAGAAAGAAATGCTTTTATTTAGCCGCATACGGTTTTTCGGTGGTAAAATTATCTTATGACATCCCCCGCTCTTGGGCGGAGCGCGACATAGTGACTTTTACTGACTAAAAACCCACTCCTATTCCTTCGTTGCCTTTCGTACCAATGCCGAGTCTTCCTTTCAGAATCAGATCCTTGGCAACAGTAGAATTCGATACTGCTGGTCCCCTGAGGGGCGCGTGGAACAGTACGCGCCGTCGACGACTTGGGCTCAATCCGGACGATACCGGACGATCGGACAGCGAGCTACCCATTGCTCGCCATCCGCAAGCCCGAGCCTTCTGTGGAGCCGCATACGGTTAGACCGGAAGCCGCGGATGCCGGACCCTAAGTAAGTTAGAAAAGAGGTTAGGGAAATGATGACTCATCTCGACTACTCGGGATGAGTATCCCGAGTATTTTATGGGAGCAGCATTTCCTGTAGCGTGCCGGAGTCTGTGTGTACGTCCGCAAAGACAACTGCTGCCATCCGTCTGGCCGTAGGATCCTCAATTTTCAACGGAGGTTTGCGGGACTTCACATTCTGTTCCGCATACCTCCAAAATTTGATTATTGATGGCACGGTCGGCGCAGTGGTTAAGCGATTGACAGCTACACTGTATTTGACGGGTTCAACCGAACCCGTATTATATGGGTGTTTTGTGTATATGAGTCTACATGTTTGTGAACGCACCTACGATACATGAGGAATTCCTAGTGTGGGGCAAAGTTTTTTCAAAAAAGAAAGAAAGAAATATAAAGAAGTATTACATGCCACTAAAGACTACTGTACTCATTAACTAGATTGAAAGATTTCAATGCTATATAACTAGAGGTAACTAGAAGCAGATTAGCTCAGCCCCTCCGTCCGTTCAAATGATCCAATTTGCCAATTGACTCGGACAACCTACGTGGAAAGATGCAAGGCTAATTTACTATGCAGTTGTTACAGATGGTCACAAGCTGCGCTGTATTAAATGTTTAGTAACGTGTTTGCGAATAAGTGCCATATTGTGTAACTTGTTGACACGAAAGATGTTACCCTGTTCAAATTTATGACTTCATAAAAAACCCCATAGAAGAACACTTTAAGTTGTGTGCCAAAAACCTTACTATAAAAAACATGCCAAATCGATCTAGCCCGTCTCAAGTGACACACCTACCATCTCAAGTGATGAAAATAGAAACAGTATTCAAGTAAGCACCTTTCATTTAGGTCATTTAGTTACTTGATGATCTCGTTCTATCATCTTTATCATTTCAGCCAAAAGACGTCCACTATTGGACATATGCCTCCCCCAATCGTCGCCGCACAAGGACCGATCCTGTGTATCTGACATCCACCGCATTCCCGCGCCCACCAAATCGTCGGTCCACGTTGTGGGGCCTTCCAGCGCTGCGTTTTCTGGTGTTCGTACCATATGAACCTTTTTTTGGGGAGATGGGGAAACCATCAAATATTTTTTCACGCTCTGGGTGGAGTGAAATGGAGTGGCAAAACTCAACCATGTTCATTCCATTCCTCTTTGTGTTCAAGGACGCAATTTTGCAGTTTTTTGGAAGACCTTGCAGTGATGGAAGATTAAGTGTACGAGCCTACAGAATGAGACAGTGACCATTTCGAAATGACCTTTTGATATTTTTTTTTTACACTTGTATCTACTACTACCTATTATATTGATTCTTCTTTCTTGTCTGCGCTACTATGAGACATTTTAAGCTTTGATAAAAATACTGGCCAATCAACAAGATTGGTAGTAGATGCGCGCTAGACACACTCAAGCATCGTCCCTTATTCTTTTATTACAATCCATTCGTTTTATGAAACCTAGATTTAAATCTAGTCCATAGGATCGTAACTCCTTTGTCTCATATAGCGTAGTTAGGATATACAACGCGTGAACTAACGCTGTCGGTCAATCACAGTAATCTGCTAACAGTGCCGTAGCTAGACCCAAAGCGGGCCCTGTAACATTTTGATTATTTTTTGTGTTGAAATGTAAAAGACGTGGTTTTGTCATCAAAGTTGAAAATGGGATTACTCTGACTGGGATAGGACAAATCTTGATTGAAAATATGTCCGTTAATTGGAGCATGTGAACTAAGATTCAAGTTTTCATTGTCATCTTATGAGAATGCTAGAAAGAACGGAGTAAGCAGAATTTAAGTTTGTGGGTCTTATATAATACGATTGTGACTGAAAAGTTGAAGGGGAATCGTTTTGTGATCAGTGACTGAAAAGTTAAAGGGGAATCATTTGTCTTGTTATGGTAAGGGATGAAACGCATGTTACTAAAAGAGTTATGTGTATACATGTGGATGGATGGAGAGGGAGAGAGAGGCCAAAGAGAAGATGGATGGGTTGTATAAAAAGTGATATGAAAGAAAAGGAAGTTAGTGATAGCATGACGAGTGACAGAGCAGAATGGAAGACAAAACGTGTTGCACCGACTCTAAATAACACGAGACAAGGGCAGGAAGATGATTGTGATATATACTACGAATTTTTGCATACATCGGGGTCCCTGTAGTCTGGGGGCTCCATATTATTGACGCGGCTGATACGCCGCTAGCTACGCCCCTGGCTTCTAAGCACATGACTAGCTTTGCAACAGTTTCCATCATAACAAGCAAAAGTAATCCCTGGAATAATCCGCAAAGCACTTTCATGAACAATAATGCTATTTGATTAGCTATTGTTTAGGGTGTTCTGAAGGCCGGACGGGTGCGTGCTTGCCCTGTTATTAATTTAACCGCAACTCTAATTAATCTTGTCCGTTGCGGATTCCCGGCGCACTACGATTCGAAGTGGCCGCATTTCAACCAAATTTCCACTGACATGACTTGTATTACATAAAGCCTGCCGGACGATTTGACAACCTAAATTAAATCGTGTAAATGTCATATTAAACAATGTTAATACCATCACTAGTTTGCATACATTTTGTGTGGAAATGAATACGGTTTGTGGAAAAGTCGTGGTTAATCGTCCGTGCACAAATGGCAAGTTAAACATTGATGGCCAAAGTGATGTTGTCGATTGTGTCTCTGCCCCAGTGACCTTTATTGTTATTTGAAAGACAAAAAGTTCACTGATTTTATTTTCAGAATCGCTAGCAAAATGTTTTTATCATTTATAGCTATAGATTCTTGCCTCTCTTTTTGATTAGGTTAGGTTAGTAGTTTTTGAGGTGGAAAATCATCTTATAATTTCTCTAGTGTGTCGTAGGGCGTGTCAGACTATTACCGACTAAAACCACACTTTTTTTAGGGTTCTGTACCTCAAAAGGAAAAAACGGAACCCTTATAGGATCACTTGTTGTCTGTTCGTCTGTCTGTCTGTCTGTCTGTTTATCTCGAGAACACGTGGAGGCATCGAGTTGAAATTAAAACTATATACTGAGGTCTGCGGAATCTTGAAACTGTAAAAAGTCAAACTTGTAAGTTAATGAGACAAAAAGATTCTTTGGTTTTCGTGGCAAAAAACGACCATTTCGATACTCTCGAGGAAATCAAAATTCATAGGGTGCTTCCCGTTGACGCAGAATCCTGAAATTTGGTATAAAGCAAGGTCTTATAGCAAAAGTATAGTAATAAATCTGAAAACTGTAAATTTGTTGTTACGTCACAATTTGTTTTTTTCGCTATTCGGAAAAATCTTAAGACACTCCATTCCGGAATTGAACTATGTATTTACATAGGTAAAATTGTATGGAACCCTAAGGGCACGAGTCCGACTCGCTCTTGCCCAGTTTTTTTAAGGGTGTAAATCATCCAATGACTTCTCTTGCTCTGGATGTGCAGGAGAATGTGTCAGACTTTCACTGACTAAAATTCATCCATGTTCCTTTAGTTGACCTTTGATTTCCAGGGCCGCGATGACTTTACCGAAAAATCAAAGCAGCCTTGATAAATTAAAACAGATTCTTGCCTTTCAGCTTTTTGTGGAAACAAAATAAATCCAATTTCATCAACTTATAGGCTTATCTCGGGAATAAGCTCTATTGTGTTAAAAGTTTTGTAACTAAATCACAACAAACAAACACCCTTTTCTTTCAAAGAGACAACAATCAAATGTGTCTCCTCTGTAGGTACGAGGACGTAAACACCGTCCGTACACAGGTCTTATCCGTCGTGACAGCTCCCGGATGATCATCGATCGTTACTCTCAGGACATTGCACATGTTCGCCGGCTTTTCTTTACACTGTGTTTTTCTTTGCTTTATTTTGTACGAGCTGAGCTCGGCAAGCGTTGTTCTGACATATAAATTATCAAATACAAAAATGGGTGAAGGTTAAAACTAGTCTACTATTTAGTCACAGACCTACCAATACGCGAAAAATTTCATAAAAATTGGTCAAGCAGTTTCGGAAGAGTTCAGATAACAAACACCGTGACACGAGATATTTGTAAAGTTTCTTTAAAAGTTTTCAAAAATATTCAGAATCTTTTTTATATTACTCTTACGTTTTTCGGGTTTTAATTTTGGCAACACACAAAAAAAAATAGGAGGTTAGAAAAATAAAACAGGAGGTCTCATATTTTCGAGTTGTCTATTACAGTGGGATATAAATAAAAAAATATTAAACTTTAATATGCAGTTATATATTTATTATGCATGTATTTAATCGTTGTTGTTAAGGCGCCGTGCACAAAATCAACTCATTTTGAACTTTTTTGATCATGGTTTGTGAGAAAAGTAAGAAGAATTGAAACCTTCTTTTATTAGATTATGAAAGTCAAGTTCTTATTCTCTCAGTTGGCTTGAGTACTTTTTTTCGTGTTGCGCCGACCCCAAATAACACGGGACAAGGGCAGGAAGATGATGATTTAATTTTAATGTAATTGTTTTATCTCTATTAAATTGCAACCACTATCTGTGAGTGATATGAAGGTTGTAATTAATTTATTTACACGAGACCATCCTTTGCATATTTAATGTAGAATATTTTGTAAACAAGTTGTAGCTATCCTTATTAATAAAATTTAATTAAAATGAAAACAGAACTGGATCAACAGGTAAACAATCTATTATTTAGGATAAAAGAAAATGGTTCTAATTCAGCTTCTAAAATTTGATTCATACATACAAACATACACAGAAGCATAGCATTTTAAATAAAAGGATATAAAAAAAAAAATTTTTGCTTCATATTTTTCTTTCCTCCCGACTGCCTACTTCAATGCTACATGAACTATGAGTTGCCGCAATATGAAAAATATTACTCTCGCATCCACTTTGCGAGCTTTCACGGAACATTGTACATTGATGGATCCAGGAGCTGAAGCATGCTTAAGTGAGGAAGATCAAGTACCATCGGATAAACTATTAATAACTTATTGAATACTAGCTTTTACCAGCGACTTTACACGCGTGAAAGTAGTTTTCTCCATACAATCTTTGGACCCCCGTTTCATCCTCCCCTTAGGGGATGAATTTTAGAAAATCCTCTCTTAGTGATTTCTACATCATAAAAGAAAAACTTGTTCAAAATTCCACACTTCTAGTCCCAGTAGTTTTGGCTGTGCGTTGATATGTCAGTCTGTCAGTTTCCCCTTTTATTATATATGTAGATTCCGCCTACGTAAAAATGATGACTTACAAAATCTAGGAATGTCATACCTTGAAGGAAGGCGGTAATATCCAATCTATATTTTTTATTAGCTCTAAAATAGGTTTAGTTTTTTTCTATGAGAATTCGGATGTTTCTGTTCCAAACAAGTAGACAAAAGGTCAAGGCAGCGTAGACTGAGGAACTATCAAAAAGTGTGCCAAAGTGTGGTAGCGTTCTTCAAAGAGTCTTAAATTTTGGTTTACAAATTCTTAGGTACCTACCTACCTTTACTTATCTAGGTAACCCAACCCAATATAGTAAGTATTTCGCATTGGACACAAATCCTAGAGCCCAATATTATATATGCAGAGGAAACTATCCCTCTATCAGACATCGTAGCAGCTCATTCACCTGATATAATCCCTTTGTCATCTGGTGCAGTTTCCTCGGAAGTCCTATAGTTAACACTAGAATATATCTAGAGCTTGTGTTCTAGATGGACGATGCTGTGTTAGGAAACTGTTACATACAAACCATTTAGGTAATTATGTAGCACAGCTCCTTGAATATTTAATTTGTTTTGGTGACAGACTTCTAACCTAAAATGTGTATGAATATATGACCCTTTTGTCCAAACTTCGACCACGATGGCAATTCAAAAATTTTCGAATTACGCAAGAGAGTGCACAAATGTGTGGAAAAACAGGCGGACTCGCTGTTCTTTGACTTAAATAGATGACACGACGAGGATGACAAGAGACCAGGCGTAAGACCAGCGGCTTTAGGTGCTTTCCGAGAGACAGAGATCCACCAACCTTCAATCTCTGGGCTACTACAAAGAAATTCTTAAGGCGTATACTCAAAAGGCGTGAACACATCACACACATATTCGTACTGCCTAGGCGGCAGTACGAATGTGTGTGCATTTAATTCCGGCCAGCTGCGCCCGGATAGAGCCCTGCTGACCTTAAATCCATTTTCCATGCGAAATATTGATTGACATATGCTACGTACATTCTGAAGAACACTTAACCAGGAATTTTTTTGTGTATAAAATTGTGTAACAAGCGAAAAATTATCATGTTGTTAAAAATTCGTTATTCGCAAAATTATTTATCTTATGAAAAAATCATATTATGTTGATAATGTTATTAGTTAGTAAACATGAATCTATAATAAACATATATATATTTCAAACTCGACCTAGCCGTTACCGAGGCTTCAGAAAATCAATGTTTTATAGCACTGCTCGAGAGTTAGAGCCTCAATAGAAACCCTCATAGTATTTTATTGCGAAGATTACAAAAGAAGTATGGAAACAGTAGACACGATGTATCAAACCCAAATTAATTGGCACAATGACAGGTGAATGATGAGGACTTACAAGTTTATAACCTCATTACTAGACAAAGGAACAAAATCATTATTTAAGTCAGTATAGATTTGTAAGTAAACTCGTAGTATTGTGATGAAATGATTCACGACACCATACTGATGATGCGAATGAAGTTGGGGCAATATTTAATAGAATAATATTGAGTTTGGTCTCTGAACAGTTGTTTTTCAATCTGCGAGTCGCGACCCCAAGGTGGGTCACAGTCTTGCTTAGGGGATCCCGAGCCAAGTAATAGTGAAAACTATGGTACTGCGCCTCGAGGAGATGTCGGCAACTGTAGTGGCCCAGCAGGGTCGAAGCCTACTGGGGTCAATGGTCTGATTCTGAAAGGAGGACTCGGCCCTGGTACGAAAGGCAACGAAGGAACAGAAATGGGCTTTTAGTCAGTAAATGTCTGACACTTACAACCGCTCCGCCCAAGAGCGGGGGATTCATAAGATGATTTTCCCACTGAAAAAAAAACCTGCCAGACCAAAACTTGTAAAAATTCAATAATAAACCTATGACTATATAAGCTTCAATACTTTTTCTGATTTTTTTTCTATTTATGACTCGCAAATTGTGTGCGGTTTAAAACACATTAGACGACAAATGAATTCAAAAAGAGGTCACAAGTGCACCCGTCTGCTCACTATATTGTTACAGTCATAACGGATCGCCACTATTTGCCTATTTAAAAATTGGGTCACGTATTCGAAAAGATTGAAAAACACTGGTTAAGACATAAGTCAATTCTCATGAGAGTATTATCAAATAAGAAACGGTATTATTTCAATCATGTCTCGAAAAAAAAATAGCAGACCAAACAAAATAATTTAATTTTCCAACACAAGCTCCCACAAAGCTCACTTCAGCGAGATGTTTATGGCGTGTGGAGAAGCAATATATTGCGTAGAACCTTCAGACGGTGATTTATATAGCCCCGGTACTTGTGACAACAATTACGACGTACGTTGTTGATTGCGAGAGCTATGACATTACCTAGAAACTCAACTACATAATGTTCTGTATTTGGCCTGTTTTTTACTTTTCGTACGTGTTGAGCGCAATGGGATCAGAGAAGGGATGGATCTTGTGACCTACCACAAGCTCTTAACCCGTTCCATTTGGCAATAGGGTGATAGCTCCATCACTCTTTTTTTTTTATTATTGTTAGGCTCGCGTTTGACCACTATCTCACCTGATGGTAAGCGATGATGTGGCCGACGATGGAGCACACGCTTGCCTAGAAGTAACCTATTCACTCTTGACTTAAAGACCCCTAGGTTGTAGCTATCAGGGAACACAGACTCCGGCAGGGAATTCCACTCCTTAGCTGTACGCATTATGAATGTGTTTTTCACTCGCACGCTTGACATGTCATGGTACCGTTCATTTTGCTAGCCAATCTTAGTACAGCTAAAGGGGGTGGGGGGGAAGGGCTAGCAGAGCTAGATTTTTGAAAACATAAATGAGCGAGAAATGAGTGAGAGGGATGCAAGTGAACAAAATGTAGGTACGAGGGTTGTGAGTAAGTGTTGCGAACGAGAAACGTGTGCGCAAAAAAGCGTGTGAAAAGTGTCCGCTATGCTTCCTCGCATCGCGAAATGTACTTTTTTTTTTAGGTTGGAATTCAACAAATATAATTTCTTTCTCCCACTCTGGGTGAAGCGAGAGGCAGTGTCAGGCTAACTGACTGATACCCACCCGTGTTCTTTCAATTACCCTTTGCGTTCCACGACCGAGGTGTTCTCTCGAACAATCCCGCAGACCACGCAGTCTCCTGGCTTAGCAGCCCCCCTAGCCAAATTACAACAGTTTCGTTTCGATTCTCTTTTCGTTGATCGCCTCGAGTCGGCCACGCCTCCTATTCCTTTGTTCTGACCACGTGTGACTGAGCGTTGAGATGACGTCCGAACAAAGAAATCGGAGGCGTAGCCGACTCGAGGCGATCGACGAAAAGAGAAACGAAACGGTTGTAACTTGGCTACGGGGGCTGTGGTTGAAACTATCACCCATTTTCACAGTGCCGCTACACATCCTCGCTCCGGTTAGCTTCTTTGCACATCTTTGATGGAAAAGTACCTTAAAAGCTCTGTTTACACTCCATTATATAATAGAGAGAATAATATGGCTACAGTAAAAGCTTGATCAGTACGGTGAATATCAGATATCTGAAAGAACAAAGGGTGTCACATTTATCGATGAGGGTTAACATGGGTTACCATGGGCAAAAGGGATCGCTTTATGTTGTTTTGATTGCAATATTACCACTTTTTTGTGGAATAAGTGAAACAAGTGTACGGCAAATTCAAATGGTTTAGTTAGTCAGTATTTGTTTCACGTCGATGGATAAATGTAAAAAATAAAGATTGATTATCAACGTATTGTTCGGAGACATAGATTTATATGTACATTTACATTACTTTTTTTTTATGTATATTTTTGTGTGTGTATTTGTGTGTGTGTGTGTGTTGTGTGTATAGACAATCAAAGTAATATAATAAAAACAAAAGTTTGTGTATCCAATGGCCTGTCCCGCTCTAGGGCGGAGACGCCAGACTAACCACACCCCTATGTTCCTTCTCTGGATTGCATGCCAACACCCCGGGGTTCCCTTTCGGTAGTCAACCCATGGCCACACTAGGCTTCGGTCCTGCTGGGCTCCTACGGTTTTGCTGACATCTCTTTGAGGCTTGTGTGGAATACTACGCACCGTCGACGACTCAGGCTCGGTACGAACGGTCCGGACGATTACTGGACGGCCGGACGGCGAGCTATCCATTGCTCGTTGTCCGCAAACCCATGGTATATAGGTATGTGTATCTGCAAATATTTGTTACTGCTTCACGCTCAAACATTTGAACGAATTTGAATGACATTTGACACATGGGTAGACAATGTCCTGAATAGGACAAATGATTTTTTGTCCAGCGAATATTTTCCCTTACTCGAAGACATGTGACATTCACCGACCCGCACTGAGCCCGCGTGGTGGATTACAGCCCATTCCCTCTCCTAGAGAGGAGGCCTGAGTCCCAGCAGTGGGAACATTAAAAGGCTGATTATGTAATATGTTATGAATATTTTCTCTTAGGACGATTGTTTACTTTCACACGGGCAAAATCACTGGCAGAGCCTAATTTCGGTTTGAGTTCAGGAAAAGGTAAATTCAAACCCATTTCAAAGGCACTGCAGAAATATACACTAAAAGGTTTGTTATAAAACGAAACTACGTTACTGGAATAGTGTAAACGAAGCTTAACATGTACAGTCTAGTATATTACTGGAAAGTAGGATGGAGTACTGTTCACCTGATCGTATTATAATGATGACAGAATATGTTTGATTAATGACGTACTTTATCACCTACGCGAGCTCTCAAATGGTTCCCTACAGAGATTTTATCTATATATATAAAAGGAGAAACTGACTGACTGACATATCAACGCACAGCCGATACTACTGGGACTAGAAGCGTAAAATTTTGCACAAGGCTGCCTTTTATGACGTAGATGAGCACTAAGAAGGAATTTTTCAAAATGAAATCCCATTGATGAAACAGGGGTCTAAAATTTATTTGGAGAAACCTACTTTTGCGCGAGCGAAGCCGCTGGCAGAAGCAAGTTATCAAATAAAGATACTTGTTAAGTAAAGGATATGTAGGTATATGTCGTGGCCAGATCTTAGAATTGATCACTTCATGATATGGCCAACTAAAACTGGCCAGATCGTTTAAACGTTAACATTTGATGATATGTCAATCCTCGTTTGGCCATATCATTGATGTAGGATTTCAATGTTAATAAAAGACCTAAAGAAAGTAGGCCAAACGAAGATTGAAGTATCATTAAACTTTAACATTTAAAACTATCTGGCGAAGTAGCGAACTTCGTACCGCCTAATAGTAAGGATAACGCCATCTACTGGCATTACAGAACAGCATAATTCATTTTATAATGACATTTTAATTACAGATGGCGTTAGATTTCCATTTTTTCTCACCTTCCCTGGACTATCTAGACCAAAAATTAGCCAAATCGGTCCGGCCGTTCTCGAGTTTTAGCGAGACTAACGAGCAGCTATTCATTTTTATATAATGTAGATATATTTGGAATTCTATCGATTCAGGAAAGTGGGCGATTCACATTTTCCTTCAACGGTCGCGCCTACAGAGATTTAACTAGTCAGAACTTTCTAAGTACTTACAGAAAGTTTATGAGCTATTGAAAAAACGTGTTGAATTCTTACTAAACACACCTACCTAGCCTAACAAGTAAAATATTGACTAGCTTTAATATTTTCAAGAGAGAGAAGAAATAAGGATAAAATCTACACTAATATTATAAAGAGGTAAAGTTTGGTTTTTTGTTTGTAGGGGATAATCTCTGAAAGTACTGGTCTGATAGTTCAATTTTTTTCTCCGATAGAAAGCTGTTTTATTCCTGAGTGACATAGGCTATATTTTATGTACGCAGGCGAAGCCGCGGGCAAAATCTAGTTATTTATATAAACCCTTAAGTTAGCTTTGAAAGGCTTGCGTTTGACCACTACCTCACCTGATGGTCAGCGATGATGTGGCCGACGATGAGGCACGCTTGCCTAGAAGTAACGTATTCACTCTTAATTTAAAGACCCCTAGGTTGTAGCTACCAGGAAACAGACTCTGGCAGGGAATTCCACTCTTAAGGTCGCGTTCCCACTAAGTCGTAACGGTTAATTTATAGTCGGACGACTATTGTTTGTAACTGTTCCCATTATAAGAACATTTATTGTGACCACGACAGATAGTCGCAACAATGACACATATTTTACCGTCACGGTTTAGTCTTGACAGTTTTTTGTTGTTTTGCGACTGTGTTGCTAGCTGTCCCCACTATCATGCCAATCTGTTGTCGACGACGTCATGTCAGACGCAATCTATAGACCTTTAACAGGATAAAAGTGCGCCGTCGCCGTCGACGCACGTTCCTACAACGCGCGTCAACGGCGCGTTTAAAAAACGTGGTGTGCACAGGTCCTTAATCGTGTGATCCAATATGTGAACGCCTCTATTGTAATATATAAGCCACGAAACTAGAAACTACACCATTATCTGTCGTCACGACAAAGTTCGAACGCGGCCTTAGCTGTAAGTACCATAAATGTGTTCCCAAAAGATAGACGTGTAGATTATGTCCTAGGCACATAGAACACGCACTTTTTATAACGAGGGGAACTCCCTTGAGATAATTTTTTTCTTTTGAGCAGGCGAAACCGCAGCAAAAACAAGTTGACCATAAGGACCGACAAAAAAGGACATGGAAGCAAACAAGCCACGCAGTTGAAAACGTGGTCCAAGTTGTTCAGTGTTCTTCAGAATTTAGTTTCAAAGTCACGTAGGTCCTCAGAAACTAATTTTGCTTTACACTCCAGTACTTACATCCCCCACACCGCGCTGTGGGTGCTGTTACAAATCAGGGCCAGTCTTTGGTAAGTTGAATCAGTAGACCGTACAAATATTTGACCCTGTTGGAATCGAATTTGTAAACCACATTACTTAGGGTGTATAGGTATTTGCTGAAAGAGTCTGTCAGACATGAAACTTATCTGCAGGATTGTTTCTGACAGTCACCACGGTCTTGGATCGTAAAGGGCAACTGAAGAAACTAGTTTGGGTTTTAGTCAGAGTCAGTTTGTCATTCCATCTTTCGCCACCAAGCGAGAAGATTTGCTTGATTTCCCACCTCAAAAAAATTGGGCAAGTGTGAGTCGGACTTGCGCACTGAGGGTTTTTGTTTTGATTTTTTTTTCGAATTGAGTTACGATGATTTTTCCGAATCGCAAAAAGGTTTTTTTGTGACCTAAGGACAAATTTATAGTTTTCAGATGATTTCTTTATCTACTCGAACTTGTGCTATGAAACCTTGCTTTATGCCAATCATCATGCTGAAAAGGAAACTCGTGGTCCGTTTGCGTTCTAGCAAAGGGTAACTAAAGGAACATAGGTGTGATTTTAATCGGTAATAGTCTGACACGCCCTCTCGCTCCTCACTAGAGCGAGAAATCATTAGATGACTTCCCACTTCAAAAAAAAAACCTGCTACTGCAGGTTTTTTTTTTATACAAATAGTCTTCGCGGCCGAGTATAGGAGAGGGGAAAACAGGCCCTCGATTATAAAAGTTAACTTTCGCCTTTTGTCGAATTTTTTAAAGTTGTTAAAAGACACTACTATAGTTTTTGTCAAACCATTTTGAACAGAAATACTTGCATATGCGTATGACTCGCTAATTCATGCTGAACTGGACCTTCTATTTTGGTGCAGCCGTGAGGCACACAATTGTATGTTTCGCTTCTTTTCTTTTTGTTTCTTGTTTACCTAACTATGATGTTTGTGCCTTGTGTTGCTGTTGTTTTTGCTAAATAAATTCATTTTCTTTCTTTCTATGTTAATGAAATATCGTGAGGAAACCGGCATGTTCTAGAACCAAAAATTCTTAGACATGTGACATCCACCAACCCGCACTGGGCCGCGTGGTAAATTACGGCCCATTCTGAGGAGGCCTAAGTTCCAGCAATGGGAAGTTTATAAGGTTGATTATGCATAAGCTTTTCAATAAAGCTAGTGACCAAACTTATATTAGCCGCAAGGGTAAATTTTGTACACTCAGCAACGCTAACTGAGGTCGGTCTGAAGATGAGTTGGACTATTTTAATATAACCAGATTCCTTCGTGCCTTGGAAAATACGGTAAGCAGTTGATCTCGGTTGTCACACAGAAAATCTGACTTCAGTCTTGCCAATGGGTATCGTATTACCCAGTTACTGAGTCGTGGAGGTAAGATAGGCAGTATAGACTGGAAAACGATCCAAATACAGTTGGGAAAAGGTTACGTATACAAGCAGACTTGCTAATGCATAGAGATTAACATGCCTAATCAAAATGCTAAGCTGTTAATATCATTCTAGCTGCCATCCAATTTAACATGAATATATTCAAGCGTCCTTTATTGTGTTATTGCATAAACAGTGCATTATGATTCTAATATCGATATTCGGAAAATACCAAATCTGCGGACTAATTGCATTGTAGGGAATCAAATAAAATAAGCACTAAATATGTTTGAAACTTTGTAATAATTAGTTCCTACGTACGACAATGATTAGCAGAAATACCTTAATTAAGAGGGCCCTTTCCGTCTAACTTCAATCTGAGCATGGTTTAAAAGCTTGTTGGTTCATCCAACACATTTATATGTATAAAAGCGAAATACCACTCACTGATTAATCACGAAATCTCAGAAACTATAACACCTACAAAATTAAAATTTGGCAGGTAGGTTCCTTAAAGAGTGTAAACCATTCGCTAAGAAGAGATTTTCCGAAATTTACTCCCTAAGGGGATGAAACGGGAGTCCAAAGTTTGTATGGAGAAACCGACTTTCACGGGCGAAGTCGCTGGCAGACGCTAGTGTTTGATAAAGAGGCCAGGCGAAAAATAGAGATAACAACTGAAAGTTCTGTTGGCATTCGGTAATTCCTTCCGTTGTTCTTTATTTTACAAAACTTGTTACAAGGAATACGTTAATTTTTTGGAAATTTTAAGATAAAAAAAAATGTCGTTCAGAATTTCGATCATAATTATGTGTAAGGTTTTCATAAATATATATTCTTTACTTTTTTAATGAGTACTGTGGCGACCATGGAGGTCACATTAGTACTACTAACTTACAAACAGGCAAAATATACTTCTAAGGCTAAAAAGTTTAGGATATATAGATGAAAAAACAATATTTAGGGGGATGTCAATAAAAATCTAGACGTAATTTTATATATGTTTTAGAAATTGCGTCATACAATATAATAACAGTATAATTGAACCACTAGAAGCTTTTCATTTGCGTCTCCCCTATCACAGTACTTTATGAAGGGCATGTAAAATTTGTGCAAAATATCAGACTTTCAGAAAACTTTACTAGATTAATTTTACACTTTAATTCTCTTTGACTCTGCCGCTTCAATAACAGGTCCCTAAAACAGGAGCTCTGCATTCTGCATCACTGCTCACCATCAGGTCAGATCGCAAAAAATACAAAATATGAAATCCAATTTGTACGGTAACAATCACTTCAATCACTCACACACTCGTACGTTTGATCTTCAAATGAACGAAGTGTGAATGGTGTACTTTCATCTACATATGGCACATAAGCTCCGAGGTTGTTGACCTCTCAACCTTTCCCTCTGTAGCCTCAGTCCTCACACAAAGGTGTCCTTCCCAGGACACCTTTGTCTCCCGACAAAGATATCTAGTTTCTAGTAAACTAGATGCCTGCTCTCATATCGCATAAATCTGTCTGTTCATCTGATTCTAGTGTCACATATTGTACGTAGTGTGAAATTTATATTGACTTTGTGCCTGCTGGGAATTTGTGTCTATCTACTGAATCTATTTTATCTTTTCCTAACAAAGATAGTTATTAATATCAAAACTAATAATAAACATTAATAACTTAATAGGTATATATATACAAATTAAAAATAGTAATATTTTTTACCCGTTTGGGTAAAAAAAGAAATCATTGGGCATCAAAAAAATCCATCCGCATCGATATCCAATGGGAAAAGTGCCCAGGACGCTGGCAGCACTGCCATGTTATTATTATGTTAGTTATTATTTAGTACTAGCTTTTGCCCGCGGCTTCGCCCGCACACATAAAATATAGCCTATGTCACTCAGGAATAAAGCAGCTTTATATCGGTGGAAAAATTTTAACAATCGGACCAATACTTAAAAAAATAAAACTTTATATCTTTATAATATTAGTGTGGTGATGAAATAAATTACACAAAGTAATGCGCCTGGCTGGGTTTGAACCCGCGACCTACAGCTCGTAAGTCGGGGCCGTTACCACTCGGTCACCACTGCTCTCAAAACGGTGAAGGAAAACATCGTGAGGAAACCGACATGTCCTAGAACCAAAAATTCAAAGACTTGTGACATCCACCAACCCGCACTGGGCCCGCGTGGTGGATTACGGCCCATTCCCTCTCCTAGAGAGGAGGCCTGAGTCCCAACAGTGGGAACATTAAAAGGCCGACTATGACTATGACTAATATTAGTGTAGATGTATTATACTGATACTAGCTGACTCAATAAACGTTATTCTGCTAAGTATATAAATTATTCAAATTAAAAAAAATGGGGATGTTTAAATAAAAATAACACAATAGGTAGGTAGGTACTATTTGGTCACAATGTAAAGATTTTTTTTTTTCGCGGAACCTCAATTCTTTTTCTACTATAATAGAAGTACTTAGAATAATTTAGGTTAGGTATAATAGCAGCTATCTACTAGTGAAAATCGCGTCAACATCGGTCCAGCCGTTTTGAAGATTAGCCGAAACAAACAGACAGAAATATTAAAATTTACATCTTTGTTATAGAATGATATCAAACATACTTTCAACAAAAAATGTTATTTTGATGTTATAAGCAGACACTTCAATTTTAGTTATATGTATATTTTAGTTGTATGTCTGTCTATATGTGAGGACTTGTAATTGGCTTTCTAATGATTATAGTTTCCTTTTTTTGTCTGGTTTTATTAGCTGTAAGTCCCCCATGTATTAAATAAATAAATATGTAGTAGTATGTATAGAGATATAGATGCACAGATAATCAAGGTGTTTATAAAATGCCAAAAACACGAATTTGCCGTGGACAACAACAACATCGACTACAGTTGTTCTTAATAAAAAAAATGTTTATTAATTTTTTTCGACTCTATTTTAATAATCGTTTTGGCAAAATGTTAATTAAATATTTGAGATTTGTTGTTCAATTTGAAGAGAGAGTATTAAATTCTCATAAAAGTGGATTTTTCAAAATGTTAAAAATCATTTAAAAGGTGGTTATACGAATTATGTTACTTTATTGATTTCATAATATAAAAAAAAAGTCTTTTTAATTCTCCTTCCTTTCGAGTCGATGATAAATTTCTAAAAAAAATCAGTATTAAAAACTGACTATTCGACAGTACTTTCCGCTGTTTTGACTTTAACGAGGTAATTATATTACGGACATGTTAGTTTGCTGCGGGCTGTAACTGCGGAATCGTCATTTTGATAACCCGCGGGGTCTGAACCATGTCAATAATTTTATGTAGGTACCCACCCACATACCCCTCTCTATCACGTTGTAATTAAAAGCATCATGAACGACAGAGTGTTATTATCGGCCTATAGTTTGACATCCCTCGCTCTTGGGCGGAGCGGGAGATAGTATCAGACTTTTACTGATAAAAACCCACTCCTGTTCCTTCTATGGCATTTTCCCTGGGCCCCGGGGATCTTTTTCGCATCACCCATGGCCCCAGTAGGCTTCGACCCTGCTGGGCTACTACTGTTGCTGACATCTCCTTGAGGTGCGCGTGGAACAGTACGCGCCGTCGACGACTTGGGCCCGGTCCGGACGGTTACCGGACGATCGGCAAGCAATGGGTGACACGTAGTCCGCAAGCCCGCGCATCGGCCTATGGTTGCGTACAAAAAGACAATCTATATCTATAATAGAACTAGCTTCAGCCACCGGCTTTGTCCGCTTGAAAGTAGGTTTCTTCATACAAACTTTGGACCCCCGTTTCATCCCTTTAAGGGGTGAATTTTGGAAAATCCTTTCTGTGTGCTCGCTTACGTCATAAAAGGAAACCTTGTGCAAAGTTATACGCTCCTAGTCCCAGTAATTTTGGTTGTGCGTTAATATGTCAGTCAGTCAGTTTCTTCTTTTATATAATTATATAGATATATAACAGATGTATAGTGGTTCCCTAATATTAAATAATAGGTACCTACTACCAATAGAATATTTGTTTATTACCTTACTGATGCATCTTTCCATTTTATACAAGGCTAGAATGAAAGAAAGAAAAAACGTTTATTCGTACCTCACACATACAGTAAAATTAAAAAACAGTAGAATACATTGGGAGTAAAATAAAAATAAAAATAAAATAAAAATTATTGTCTGATCTGTGCAAGGTCAAAAAGGCGCCTAACTCCGCATACCTGCAACCCTCGAGGTACCTAGTACCTACCTTACTCCATAATATGCAGTGCCAGTACGCCTAGGGACTAATCGTTTATAGATCGGAATAATCGCGCCTGGGTTAGGTTATGTAACGTTGTAACGTTGCAAATTTGATACGCGTCGTGTTTTTTATTTTATTTTTTTATCAAGCTGCATGTATTGCATGGTGATTTTTATTTTTTTATCAGTAGATATACAATAATATACCTATATGTATATATTGGGGGTACATTTTGTCCCCTAGTGTACCTATCTGAGGCTGAACAGAAACAAACGGAGATAAGGTAAAAAATGAAAAAAGAATCTGTGTAGATATGTATACTATTACGTACTATTGCGTATTAAACATATACACAATACAAATCTTTCACATCTGAACTGTAGGTCACTAACTTATCGCTTAGTTGTATGTTTTTCATATCTAAGTATCGATTCCCTTCGCACCTACGAATTATAAGAAAACTATAATTCGTTTATAAAAAAAACGAACGAACGATTATAAATGTTTTCTTTCTTTATAAACTGTGTAAAAGTACTTACTAATGTTTTTTTTAATTTATTTTCTAAACTTATGCATGTAGTAAATAGTAAATGCGATATTTATTTGAACAAAAACTGTCGAATTACTGTCATTTATAAGCAAAATAAAAGTAATTATAATTTTGGCTCCTATTCCAACAATGTTTAGTAATTATTATAAGTATCTGCAAACTTCTGGTACAAATCGACGCAGAATAGACATCTCGCGGAGACACAACGAACTTATTACTTTAGTTTCAGCGTCAAGGCATAGATGGCGTTGATGATACAAGAAAGTTTTAAATGAAAAAGTTTCATAATGATATGGACGGAAGGAAGCTTTCAGCATCATGACGTGACATAATATTTATGTAAAAAATATTTCAGTGCAAAGACTTCTGCGAAAAAAAATGAGGTAGAGAGTGAGTAACAAAAAGTAAATATAAGTTTACACTCGGTGTGCCAAATGTTTATTTCATATTTAGTTATTGTGTAATGCAAATTTTATTAGAAAAGTGTGCATATTTTTTTACTGGCATGAAAAATATGTCTACGTTACAGACCTACTACACTCAGCTTTGGTTGGATATAAGCTGAAGAAAAAAGATAAATAAAATAGTAAAGAACGTGTGACATAAAAAGAGAGGGAAAGCTTTGCCCAACAGTGGGATATTACAGGCTGAATAGATAAATAGACTAGCATGCAATCTGTACTTATTGTTGTATAGTTTCTCCCTTCTCATTAAGTAAATGATAATGACAACTATATTTATTTTCAATTTTTTTCATCAGTTTAAACTAAAAATGGTGTTTCCGGGGGGTCAAAGTCTCTTTTAAATTCTATACAGCAATTATGTATAGGTCAAAATTAAATCATATGAGAACCATGCAGATTAGTGTCTGAGATGTTCTTTTGAGAAAAGAACCACACAGATTTGAGTGGACCTGTCGTGCTATTCTCTAAGAAAACAGCCGTGAGCGCAGCGGTGTTCGCAGCGACGAAATCCAAATAGGTACATTGGATTAACTATCCTATGGTTAGGTTCATTAAATTGTTAATCTTATGTACGTATTTGGATTTCGTCGCTGCGGACAGCGCTGCGCTCAAGGCTGTTTTCTTAGAGAATAGCACTGCTGTCGAGTCAGTGCAATAATTAGTCAGTATTCTTTTAAGTCAGCTCAGGACTACTAAGGTGCTCAGGAGACTTACCATGACCAGTTAAGAAGTCAGTCGTGCGAGTAAGAAAAAGGGATGGAGCTATACATTCACTACGATTTTAACAATTCAGTTTAGGTCGTAAAATGGATCGTTAAGAGTTCGTAGTAGCATCACAGTAATATATAAATACCTTAACCACTATCATTTCATCGATCGATCACATCGATCATTCGACTGACCTATTGGTCTAGTGGTTAGTGGCCCTGACTGCTATGCCGGAGGTCATGGGTTCGATTCCCACCCAGGACAAATGTTTGTGTGATGAGCACGATCATTTGTTCTGTGTCTGGGTGTAATTTATCTATAATATGTGTAAGCCTGTATTATTCTATACCTCTTTTATGTTATATTAAGTCGTACATTGGTTATCGATTAATAATATGGGTATTAGTTACCATTAAATAATACATAGTAGCTGCAAAACAATACTAAAACAATTTGAATTTAAAGAAAATGTTTGTAACGGCCGAGATCGCAATGATGGCAACATCCCCTCCCCATACCTACAAAAGGGCATGTCGCCATTATTGCGCGCTCAGTTTCTGTCCGACGTTTGTGGAGTTAACAACCCGTGATTTGCAAGTAAGTTAAATAATAAATTGAGGGTATTTGATGTTTGATAATATGTTGCTCCTATGTTAATAATTGTGAGTAAAACTATTAGAATATTAACTATAATTATTAATAAATGTGTAACGTATTGCTTATGAAATGTTATTTGTTCTTTAAAACTTGTTATTGATATTGGAAACATTAAAACCCACTGTATAATGAACTAGTCTTTTGATTTATCCTACAATTCAGAAGTGGGATTAGAAGCCCATTCTAATATGTTTTTTTTGTGTTATTTTTTTTCCGGTCGAAAATTATGGATAAGCAACGAGTGCCAAGTAGCCGCCGCTCACACAGCCCGATGGACCGCAGCCCAAGGAGTCGCAGCCCCAGGGGACTCCGCACCAGGAGACTCCGCACCAGGGGACTCCGCACCAGGGTACTCCGCACCAGGGGACTCCGCACCAGGGGACTCCGCACCAGGGGACTCCGCACCAGGGGACTCCGCACCAGGGGACTCCGCACCAGGGGACTCCACACCAGGGGACTCCGCACCAGAGGACTCCGCACCAGGGGACTCCGCACCAGAGGACTCCGCACCAGGGGACTCCGCACCAGAGGACTCCGCACCAGAGGACTCCGCACCAGAGGACTCCGCACCAGAGGACTCCGCACCAGAGGACTCCGCATCAGGGGACTCCGCACCAGAGGACTCCGCACCAGAGGACTCCGCACCAGGGGACTCCGCACCAGAGGACTCCGCACCAGGGGACTCCGCACCAGGCGCTGCAGCCCGAGGCGCAGCCCGAGGCGAAGCCCGAGGCGAAGCCCGAGGTGAAGCCCGAGGCGAAGCCCGAGGCGAAGCCCGAGGCAAAGCCCGAGGCGCAGCCCGAGGCGAAGCCCGAGGCAAAGCCCGAGGCGCAGCCCGAGGCGAAGCCCGAGGCAAAGCCCGAGGCGCAGCCCGAGGCGAAGCCCGAGGCAAAGCCCGAGGCGCAGCCCGAGGCAAAGCCCGAGGCAAAGCCCGAGGCGCAGCCCGAGGCAAAGCCCGAGGCGAAGCCCGAGGCGAAGCCCGAGGCGAAGCCCGAGGCGCAGCCCGAGGCGAAGCCCGAGGCGCAGCCCGAGGAACTACCCAAGGCGAAGTCCGATGCGCAGCAGCCCGATGCGCAGCCCGATGCGAAGCCCGATGCGAAGCCCGATGCGAAGCCCGATGCGCAGCCCGATGCGCAGCCCGATGCGCAGCCCGATGCGCAGCCCGATGCGCAGCCCGATGCGCAGCCCGAGGCGCAGACCGATGCGCAGCAGCCCGATGCACATAAGGATTTACAGGTACCACCTCCACTACTACTCCTAACAATAGTAGTGGTGATTTTAATATATTAGTGCAAGCACTAAATTCTCTTGTTTCATGAAAACGAGTCATGAAAACGTAGGTTAATTTAATAATACAAACGTAGGTTAATTTAATAATACCATACCCGAAATTGATCCTGCAAGAAAAGAGCAAACGATAGGAATGTGGTTACACCATAGATATCATCACATGATATCTCCAGTTTCCCTACCACCGCCAACACTACTACACATGCAGCAATAGTTACGCAGTCGCGCACACATCCGCAATTCATAAATCAGTCCATACTACACAGACAATTATAAACCTTATGTCATTAAAAACAGCGTGTATTTTCCATGCCCCATACAGCTTACGCACACATTAAACGTCGATGTGCTATGCAAAAGCAATTTATTTTACATCGATTGATTGACTAAATAGAGAAGTTATCGATTTTTCCATGTTTTGTTGTGCCATTTCTTTTGGGTCCCAAAAACAAAATCAATAGGTCCAGAAAATAATACATTAATAATAGAATAATAAAATTTGTTTCATAAAACTCAACCTCTAACCATTTACCTGCATTAGGCTATTATATACGGCATATTAAAACGTCAATATCAAATACCGTGTCCTGGTTCTCTAAAATCCTGATATGTTTAATAACTTATATTATGAATTGAAAACCATGAAATGGCTTCACACTCACTTCTACAAAAATAAGGTCTGGTCTTAATTTAGGGATTTCTCATTCAAAAGGGCTGCGTTTTTTTTAAGAGGCTAAAGTATTTCTGGTTGAAAGTGAATTGAGCATATGGTACTATATTTTTTTTAGGGAACCAATTAGGTGGCCTTCCAGTGGCATCAACCCATTGCTTTATTAAAATTGCGTCTTTCGGGAAACTAAAAACATAAATAACATTTTAATTATCATTTTACCTAAGTTTGCTAAACCCCACCATGCAAGGCTTTTGTTAATGTTAAATAAAGAGAACAAATAAAGAGCTAGAACATGTTATGTTATTTAAAGCAAAAGTCGATATTAAATGCTGAATCATGCCCGTTATTGTAGCGCTTTCAAAACTTTCAAGACTTTAAGAAGGAAGTGAAAATAATCAAAATAAATAAAAATATTTACATTATTTCACTTCGGATATCCAACCAATCGGTATTATGGTCGATAGTCTACATTAGTAGATCATACAGGCACATCATTAACTCGCCGCAACTAACAGCGGCCGTATTATGAAATACACCGCACTGATAAAGTATCATTATGTTATTTTTACATTGCTTGTTCAGATTATTGAGTATTCAAATTAGGTAGTGGTTAAAGAGCAATGTATTTACTGCCAGAGCAATTCAGCCGCCTTGATATTTGAAAACAAAAATAACGCAGTAGCAACAAGGATTATAAGATTTGTTGTTTTACTGATTTAAAGATAAGTATAGTATTAAACTTGTACTTACATATGGTAAGAGATTCCTTGATGACCCAGGCTTCTCTTATTGCTTCGGTTCTTGCACGAAACCACTGAACAACACGGCATTTTATAATAATAGTAATATTCCACAACTATCTCACAAAGCCGTCTAGTCCCAAGCTAAGCAGAGCTTGTGTTATGGATACTAGACAACTGATAAACATACTTTATATTTCTAAATACATACATGTATAGATAAATTACACCCAGACACAGAACAAATGATCGTGCTCATCACACAAATATTTGTCCTGGGTGGGAATCGAACCCACGACCTCCGGTGTAGTAGCAGTCAGGTCACTAACCACTACACCAACAGGCCAGTCATTTAAAATTTTGTTTACGATCACATATCGCGAATCTCGCAAGTTTATGACTGACGGCCATTTGCCCGAATAAGCCGTTTTGTGCAAGTCGCGCGGGCATGCACACGCCCCCTTGCCACTTCTCCTGTTTTTTATATTTCTGTGGGTTACACAAAGTAAACGAATGTGCCAAAAGCCTCGAAGAAATTCGACTCGAGGTTTCTTCTCATATTGATACCACACAAGCGGCCCAAAAGGCCACTTTTGATAAATCACGTTGCCAAACTACCAGTTACAATATCGGGGATTTAGTAAGAGTGGATAGCCAAATACCATCTACTGGTGGTAGTGGAAAAAGTAGTGGTAATCCCTAAATATCAAGGCCCTTATAAAATTACTCATGTTCTAGACCATGAACGTTATCAAGTAGAGGACACGCCTCTTACGAGAAAGGGAAACAAAAAAATACTCTAGTATTATTGCAGTAGATAAATTAAAGCCATGTGTTTGTTTCAAAAGACCACGGTAAAGACTCTGAGGAATAATATTTAAAATTGTAATCGATTGATTCATACATTTTTGCAGTTCAGGATTATATGTATGGTAGACCGATAGTCTATTGTTCGATTAACACTGTAATAATAATTTTTATTTGTTCAGTTAGTAGGTAAATGATAGAAAAGTTAAAAAAAAAAAATGTACAAGGATCCATTACGCGCAGTAAGTTAGAATCCAGCTCTTGCGTGTGGAACCCGCACCAAAGTTCTTACGCACTTTTACTGGAAAAAGTGCAAAAAGTGTTCCTTAGGTTCCTGTACAAGCGGAAGCACGGCTATTACCCATACCTCTATCCGACAAAATTTCTATTGGGTTGCCTCGGATAAAATTCACTAGAGGTAAGACGAGCGCAAGATCAGCTCACTATAGCCTGCAAGACGCTCCGTGGCACTATTGGCGCGCCTGATTTGCTTACTGTGCTAGCGCGTTTCTTTGTCCCGGACAATTACTGTCGCGGCAAAAAGCACAGAATGTTTGCTGTGCCTCAATGTCGCACTGTTGCCCGTGCGCAGTCTCCTATACCTCGCACTTTGGCTTCACTAAATGATCTCTTGGATTCTTATCCAACAAACGATCTGTTTACGGCTGATTGGAAGATGATTTTATTGGTATGTCAGAAGTACTGTGAGAGGAATTGATGAAAGTACATGTCGTTTATAACTTAAAACATTTTGTTTAGTTATTTAACCTGTAATGTTGTAATTGATTAAATAAATAATAAATAATAAATTACTAACTACCTTAAACTAGGCATGCAAAACCAATTTATTTAATTTGAATTCAATGGACACATAACATCTGATTGCAATATAATTACATTTTGAACATAAATTAATTTAATAAATATGTGCAATATGTCAAATTCAAATAATGTGTCAAAATAATTATAAAACTTGTTCGCATTAGTAATCACGAAATAATATGTCAAAAAATAATGATAATAATGTCAGTGTCAATAAAATAAATTATTATCATTTAGAAATTTTGCGACCAGTACTTGGTCTTCTTTTTCTTCACTATAATGTAAATTTAGTGACTGTGGTAACTTGCGTTGATTAAATTTGCCTAATAGTAGTCTTCGGTACATTAATAATTAAATTGTTTTGGTCAAGCCAGTGTATTATGTCAACTAAAGTATTATTTATGTCCTGTTCGTATGTTTTTATGTCATTACATTTAATCAAGGCAGTGCTGTCGTCAGCAAATACGACCATGGGATAGTCAATGTAGCGGGGCAGGTCATTGATATAAAGCAGAAATAATAAAGGTCCCAGCACACTGCCCTGTGGTACGCCAAATCTAATATTTTTTTCCTCAGACCCAACGCACCTGGTTTTTTAACATATTTTAGTTATTTCTGTGTATATTCTGCGACATTAAGTACTTTTCTTCCATTGCCTATAATATTTAACTTGCTAATAAGTGTTCATGATCAACACAGTCGAATATTCTCGTCATGTCCGTAAAAATTGTGTAATTTGGTATTTTTTTTATCAACATTCTTTAAAACTAATGTGCACTAATATTGATTAACACCAATAAATAGCCTGTAATTTGATGTTAATCAAACCAAATATAAAATAAATGTGAATCAAATTTAATTTGGTGTTAACCAATAAATAGGGTCTGTAATTTGATTAACACTAATGGGTCTATTATTTAATTATTACCAATAGGATTTATTAATTGATCAGACTAATAGGCACCATTATCTGATGAAGACCAATGGGGTCTAAAAATTAAGTATACTAAGATTAAATGAAATAATTGTAAGGTATACTGATTACATTATTGTATTATATTGATGCATTTATTGTTTTTGTATTGCATTGTTTTTGTATTGTATTGTTTTTGTACATTGCTTTGCAGCTGAGTACGGGGACGTACTATTTTCTCGGATGGCCGACTGTAAGCCTGTATTATTCTATACCTCTTTTATGTTATATTAAGTCGTACATTGGTTATCGATTAATAATATGGGTATTAGTTACCATTAAATAATACATAGTAGCTGCAAAACAATACTAAAACAATTTGAATTTAAAGAAAATGTTTGTAACGGCCGAGATCGCAATGATGGCAACATCCCCTCCCCATACCTACAAAAGGGCATGTCGCCATTATTGCGCGCTCAGTTTCTGTCCGACGTTTGTGGAGTTAACAACCCGTGATTTGCAAGTAAGTTAAATAATAAATTGAGGGTATTTGATGTTTGATAATATGTTGCTCCTATGTTAATAATTGTGAGTAAAACTATTAGAATATATCCTATAATTATTAATAAATGTGTAACGTATTGCTTATGAAATGTTATTTGTTCTTTAAAACTTGTTATTGATATTGGAAACATTAAAACCCACTGTATAATGAACTAGTCTTTTGATTTATCCTACATATGTATGTATTTAGAAATATATACTTAAGTATGTTTATCAGTTGTCTAGTACCTACTCATAACACAAGCTCTGCTTAGCTTGGGGCTAGACGGCGTTGTGTGATAGTTGTGGAATATTATATTAATTATATTTTGACATTACACTTCGTAATCTTATCTCAAACACTCCTAGAACTACTCATAAAGACTCCAATAGTACGTTTCAAATTGCTATCTCGATAACTATCTAAATAAATGTTAACACTCAACCAGCTGAGAATTTACATAATTATACGCGCCAACCCTGTATGGAGTTGATTTGTAAGTGGAACACGTCATTTATCAACAAAATAATGACCTACGACATTTATACGCAAACGAATCAAAAGTCAATGTCAATAAAAATAACTTGCACAAAGAGCATTATACAGCATGTTTCGTAATTACTTCTAGGTGTTCGTATTATGTTCTTGTGTCATGTTTTAATATCATAATTTCAATGTTAGAGAGAGACGAAATATGCAATATCAATTGCGCCATCCTTCTCTTGGATTGAAATCATGATGACGTTAACCCATACTTATCTATCGATATTCAGTATTATAGATGCGAAAGTAACTTTGTTTGTTTCCCGGATTTAAATGAATCTGGACCATATCTTGGATTAGTTGGATTAGGTCATGGTTTCTGCTTTTTATTTCAGGATTATGTTCACGTAGGATGCCATGTCTTGGATTAGGTCATGGTTTCTACTTTTTATTCCAGGATATATAGATTCATGCGATCGAAACCGCTGTCTGAAGGTAGTCTATAAAAGTACACTAATATTATAAAGATATAATGTTTTTTTTTGTTTGTAGGAGGTAATCACTGAAAATACTGGTTCGACTGTGAAATTTTCTCACCGATAGAAAGCTGCTTTATTCCTGAGTGATATAGGCTATATCTTATGTACGCGGGCGAAGCCGCGGGCAAAAGTTAGTGTTTTATAAAATGGCCCCAGGTGCTAATTTTTTTTTACCTACTTACTCATTAGGTATATTGTACGCGATTGCATTTTTTATAACAGGATAAAATTCACTATATAGGTATATTGCTGGCTAAACTAAGCGATGCGTCAGTGTTGGCGTTCGGCGAAACACATTTTTTTTTGCCTTTTTGAGAGATTTTATGCGCATAAAAAGTATTAAGCAGAAATATTTCCTCTTTGTGGTAAACGTTTGTAAACTAACAGGTAATGTACGAAAAATAAATAAATATTGATATATCAACAGGCCCATCTAAATTATTTCGTTTGTTTAGTCTCTCTCTTGTTTAATATGTTTTATATCTATTTTTATTATTGGTACATTCTTGATACCAGTTTTACCATTTTATTTTTTTACGAAGTGCACAAATACACCAAATCCGAATCATCCTGTAAGTGAATGCGTATGTGTGCGTCGCGAGCCCCCCTGTGACATCACTTCCGCAGTCAAATCGCTTCCGCCGCGCCTGCGGGCGCTTTGACGTTCTCTCTTTGTTAGTAGTGCTCTCTTTGTTAGTACTCTGACACGTAAAATTATCTCCTGGATGACTCGTATGATTAGCCACGTGGAAAATGTTTCCATCGCCTGTTAGCCACCGAATGGGAACTCAGTTATAGTGGTGTTTTACGCATGTTTTATTTTTGAGGTTGAGGTTTTGGGGTTTATTCTGATGTCTGATAGGACGAGCAACTGATTAAGTTCAAGGTCTCAATGGTTCGTTACTCGAAACATGCCATATTTTTACCGGTGCAAAGGTGATTTTTAGTTTTTACAAGTTTTTGTTTAACTTGCAATTTATGTATGTATGTAACTCTGTTTGATCGGGTGAAAGCAACTCAATTTTGAAGCAGATATCTTCGACCGATTGAGCTGAAATTTTGTATACACGTTTTTTTTTAATATAGGCATGTAAACATTATAAGAATTATCGTAGTCTCACTCCGTGATTTACAATTATAAGAGCACGTAGCTCAAACTTTTTGCGCATTTTCTACGAAGTTTTAATGTTAAGATCATTGTACCTACATTTTTTTATTTACCTAAAAGCATTATTGTGATTCATAAGAATTGAGCACAAGTTCAAATGTCAAGCGGGACAAAAAAGAGTTAACCAAAAATAGCCGAAAGACCCACGCTTATTTAAAGATTGTACAAGAACAAATATACGCGACAACTCCAATAAAAACGAAAAAGGAAATGCTTCGACAGAAAATCTTTTATTGCCATTATTGTATAATTTATCATGAAACAGAACGATACTCGCTGAATATAGTAAAGTTCAGAGAATATAAATAAGTTTTTTCTTTCTTTCTTTCTTTTTAAAAACGTTGCCCCACGCTAGGTACGACTATTGTGTCGTGGGTGCATTCACAAATATGGAAACTCAAAAATACAATACACCCAGACCCAGAAAACTTATCTGTAGATCATACAAATATTTTTTCCGTGTGTGAATCGAACCATCGCGCATCGACACGTAACGCAAAAGCCAATCGCTCCACCACTGCGCCAATTATGCCAAACTTTGGACCCCCGTTTCATCCCCTTAGGGGGTGAATTTCGGAAAGTCCGTTCTTAGCGGATTTCTACACCCTATAAGGAACCTACTTACCAAATTTTAAGTTTGTAGGTGTTATAATTTCTGAGATTTCGTGATTAATGAGTGAATGGAATTTCGCTTTTTCGATCTAATTTACGAATACGAAGCTATATTTTTTGTTCAAGATGAGTAAAAGTTTATTGTTGGATAAATAACAAGTTTACTTATCTAATAGTTCTCGATTACGTAAGATGTGAAGCTTCGGACGTCATTCATGTTAAGATGGAGCGTGTTTGTTAGTTTCAAGATATTTTCGGAAACTCATTGGAAAGTGATTCGTGGTGTGTCGAGTTTACGTTGCTACATTGATGATTGATTGACTTGGTAGTCAATTGATATTTGTTAGTAAGTTTTTAATCACAATGTTTGTTTATTAGGACTTGTTCTATATCTACGTTTTTTTTAGGTGGGAAATCATTCAATGACATCTCTCGCCCTTGGGCGGAGCGTCAGTGCGGGTCAGACTGTTACTGACTAAAACCCACTCGTTTTTTCCTTCTTTGCCTTGCGCTCCAGAGCCCCGGGCTTCATTTTCACTTAACCCGTTGCCCCCAGTAGACTTCGACCCTGCTGGGCCCCTACGATTTGCTGAATTCTATATCAACGTAACGTTTAAGTAGTTGGTTACTAAGATAATAGGTCTTTGACAAAATAGTTACGAGGTCAGTGAGGTCCAAGATAGTCCAGAGGTGCGGGACTGTTTTAAAGACTCACCGTGGCCCTGGAACGCAAAGGGAAACTAAAGGAACACGGGTTTTAGTCGGTATAAGTCTGACACTCCTTCTCGCTCCCCAAGAGCGGGAGGAGTTAGTAAATGATTTCCCATCTCAAAAAAAGTCCAAGATAGTGTTACTAACAAACAATAATACACCCTGTAGCCTTTAGGTTACCTGTTATTCATTCTTGTTTTACGTGAATGTCGTGATTTCTTGAGGATTATTAAAACCAATATGAGGTGAATTTTGCTCTTTTTATCATACATAATAACCATGGCTGAGATTGAGATAAGACTGTATAATGATTTGAAAGTGTCCTACGTTTTTTAATGTGCAATAAGCATCATTTTACAAGCTTTTATTTAGTTTCACCTGTTCCGATGTTTGTCTGTAACCAAATTTTGCAAATTAAATTTGATCCACTTCCCGGTAACCGATTGTGCTGAAATTTTACATGTAGGTATGTGTAAAACAGATGACAATGCAACATTATTATGACATGGAGCTGATCTAATGATGGAACCAGAAAGTGGCCATAGGAACTAGGATAACCAATCGTGAAATCGTGTTTGAGCTTTTTGGAACGGTCTCGATGAGTATTAATTATTTGTATAGGTATATACCGCGCTTTAAATGCTTGCTATGCAAAAATTAATAACCGACTTCAAAAAGGAGGAAGTTATATGTTTGGCTGAATGTATATATTTTTTTTTTATTGAAAACTTGTAAGTGACTGTCGACTTCTTGAAAATACAAAACTGTCTGTAAATTATTTATTTGAAATAAATGCTTTGATTTGATTTGATCCTCAAAGTAGCAGTATACACAGACGAATGAAAATATTTTTAGCCCGGACTATGTCTAGGTTATTAAAGTCAAATATTTTACCAGAAAAACGACCAAAGTGTAGGATGATAAGTGAATGTTGAAAAATGCATGTAAATACACGGACAGCTGGTGGGCAATATAAATAAAATGTGATGTTTTTGACGTAAACGGATGCAGAATTAAATGCGATTCGCTCACGTTCATGTTTTTACTGCAGCTTCACTACTGGGAAAAACGTCACGAGTATTTCTGTCGTCCACGTCTTCGCAATACATTTGCTAAACTATCGTGTCGAATTCATAGCGTCTGAAGTTTTATTTCAACAGTAAAACATACAGCTAAATTGTGATAAAAGTTATTTTAACCAGACCCCTCAACATTTCCATAAAGGAAAACACCTTTGCTTTGACGCGAATCCAATTTCAAAACTAATCAACTCTATCTCCAAACATATTCTGGTATTCTAAACATCTTTGCCGTGTTAGTCACACTAATATTATAAAGCCGAAAGTTTGTAAATGTGTATGTTTGATACTCTTTTACACTGAAAGTACTGAAGGGATTTGGATGAAATTTGGCACATAGGTAGACCATATCCTGGAATAGCACATTGGATACTTTTATTACGGGTGTATGTTTCTTTCGATAATTTTCTACTTTTACGCGGGCGAAACCGCTGGCTAGTATGACATGCGTAATGGACACACCATTAGGTATGTAACACTAGCCAGCCCTAGCACTAGCTATTCGCAAGCGGCTCGCGAACGGCTCGCGAGCGGCGCATTCGCCAGATCTGGACGCATCATAACTTGTGCAAATCAGACATTACAGGAATTCAAAAAATCAATTTACAAACAAATATTACTACTATTCAAAAGCGTACACAAATTACAACATTTCATCTACGAAAAATTAGATAAAATCGATTGTAAATAGAGATGTTACGCTTTTGGAATTATTCTCTTAGCTACGAAAATCATATAAAACTCTGAATACTTTTACGTTACTATAGTGATTCTGTCTTGTAACGTGAAATGCCCGCAGTACTATTTCTGTACAGCAAAGATTTTAAAACAACATCGACACGTCTACCACTTCGACATTTTTTTTATCTAGCCCTTACTGTCCCACTGCTGGGAATAGGCCTGTCCCAAAGTCCTTCCAGAATTTCTTCTCTCGCGCCGTCTTAAACCAGTCCTCGCGGTACGCATCCAGATCAGCCCGCCACCTTATTCTAGGCCGGCCTCGACGGCTCTTTCC
This sequence comes from Mythimna pallens, assembly GCA_961205895.1. Taxonomy (NCBI): domain Eukaryota; kingdom Metazoa; phylum Arthropoda; class Insecta; order Lepidoptera; family Noctuidae; genus Mythimna; species Mythimna pallens. Next base: position 19,829,591 of record OY540828.1, on the reverse strand, counting down.
TTCTTCGAAATTTACGAGAATAAGAAAATACGGTTGATTGTCGTTATATATTTAGGGTATTATTATTATAATAACGTGAAACGTCAGCATATAGACAGGGATAAGTTGATTACATTATTGGATAAATATATAACAGTGGATGATGTTAATTGAAATGCCGTCGTTATTGCCCTCTCACCCGCCAAGCGTCCGTGATTGGACAATTTAATTGACGCTGATTGATAATTTAGATAGAGATTATTACTGAACCCTCACTCTGACGCTGACGTCGACCATCCATTATTTATTTAACAAGTTAAGAACTAGCGACCTGCTCCTGCTTCGTTCGGGTTCAGGACGAAACAAACTATAGAGATTTTTAGATTTATATAGCATAATATAACATATGACACTTTTTCGTTTGTTCAAACGCGCTAATCTTTGGTACTACCAATTGAATTGGAAAAATCTTTCTGTATGGTATGCTCAAATTCATGACAACTAGTATAGGCTATATAACATCACGATACGATCTGAGAAAGCGAAGTAATAACCAAAAACGCTGGTAAAACGCGGGGAACAGCTAGCTGTTTATACGTTTTATATTTGTAGGTACATTAAATTTAAAAACCGTCTGTAATAAATTCTTTAAATGTTATTGAAAATCATATCAAAAGTCGTTGAGCTGATTAGAAGAATATCACATATCAATATATTTTTAAAATGTACGTAGTAGACATTATGCATCTATTTAATAGCTGACATCAACAAAGTCACTACGCCAAATATACCTACCTAAATAAACACAATGGAATAATTTCAGTTCTTCAACAAAGAAAACGCGACTGCGTAGAAGAAGAAAATAATTGTTACTCGTAATTGCAGTGCATTGCAGAATTAATTGAAGCTATAAACTACTTAAACAGTATTATACGATACGACTAAGGGATTGTATTAAGCAGATAAGTTTAGCAGCTTCAACACACCGTGTGTGGAAATGTACACTGAGAGACTTAATACGTATCTAAACGTGAATATAATGAAAATCAATACACGAACAAATTATTTCAGTAGGTATTCGTAAATCTATCTCAGACTTATTTCTGTAAACTCATGTTTCAACTGATAATAACGTAGATATTATGAAAACAACCGTAACAAAGTTTAACATAAATAATTTTGGTCGTTAACGTATTCTCTGAAAAGTTTTTAATGGACTATTACATTCATATCTAAAGGCATTGCAAATAACAAGGTATGCGTTAGCGACTTTGAGTCACCAAAGGCCATTTAGCACAGATTTAGACGATCCAAATATTTTCACGGACGACGCTCTTGCCACACTCGGCAGGCAAATTATTCTCGTCTGATATAGCAAAATTTGTACACGACACAGTTATTTGCTTACATGTAGATTAATTCTTTGAAACGGCTCTTTGCTATTTTTATTTTATTTTAAAATCGTCTACACCCAGTTTTTGAATTGAGAATGTGAACTTGCTTAGCTCTTTTTGGACATCACAAAAGCATTAAAATAAAGTTTGACCAGAAGAGCATTTTCCGTATTTTTAAGTGACGTTCGCATTCTAATCACAGTCTCAATCTACCAAACTTACTTCCCTATATTTTGGCAAGTTTTTGTCATTTTCAAGTACTTGTCCTTTACAAGTAATTGCCCTTTAAACTCCATTTCGGAAGCCACATGGGGAGTGTAGTATCAGATTAACATATTCTAGTGTGTCGAAATGAGTAAATAAACTGATAAAAACATTATAATCATTTGCAACAAACATGTTTATCAAATATTATGAACGACCGATATATTTGGTCTCGATTTAATTATCATGTTAGTGATTGCATTGCATTTGTGATAAGACTTATCTAATGACCGCAGTCCGCACTGCACTGACTAACAAACAGCTGTCTGTCACCTGTACCACTTTTGTTAGTAGACCGTGAAATTGTAGTATTCTATGCAGCCGTTCTCACTACAATACTTGTTACTACAATGTCAAGAACTTAGTCAGGAAAAGTTTTATTCAGCTTTTTTGATGATAAGTCGCAATATACAGAAGCTTTACTACGGTTGAAACTGTCATATTGTCTAACAGATCTTGTAGATTTACGACCGCAGAGACAACATTTAGCTTAATACAATTAGTTTTCCTAACAATACATATAAAATTACGTTGTTTCAATACAAGAATAATTTATAATCTCTGAGTCAGACTAATACACCAGGCCAGTCAGACCACGGCATTATTAGAATCGTAAAACGAAAATACTGGAGCAATTTGAAGCAGACCGAAAATGAAAATTCATTCATACTCTCATTAAATTTTGATTATAGCTGGGATATATTGCATGTTTGCATATTAGAAATGAAATAACAAGCGTTAATATAGGTCACCTTTAATTTATTTCGTTTAAAAAAATTAAAAACACGGATATGTAACAAGATATCATCATAACGAACTACATAATTTCTAATGAATGTATTTTTTAAATAAGTAGTGTGTAGTTTAAATTCATTAGATACGTTTATAGCACAATACGTATCCCATGCGTTCATAAAATGATCTGACTCAATTTGAACATTTCCATTTAGCAAATGGAACAAATAATGATTCTTAATCTAAAAAGTGAGAGAGTATATTGTGTTTGACTTGTAAAGCATAATCATAAATTATGTAAATAACTTACCTGTATATTTTATAATCTTGATGTAATATAATGTCGCTGAAGTGTCCAATTACTAGATTAATGATAATACTAAAATAAATAATTTGTTACAATTTTGGTTTAACATTTCATGCAATGCTACACACAACAATACACACTAAAGCATTCAAATTATTTAGGGCATCAGTCACAATGTACATGTTATGTTAGTCGTCATTTGTTTCGTAACAAACGCAAAAAGTATTTGCCAACTGCTATCACAATTATTATCACTGCACAAATGATCACAAGATGCGGGGATGCTGGTCCAGAATTGGACTCACCGGAGCTGCTTCTGCTTTCATCATTGTCTTTGGCAGTAAACCGAACAAACTCCTGCAAGTGACTCGGCAACTTTTTAACGTCTTTCTCTTCACCACCTTCAATCACTTTTATTTTATGTTCTATCACTTTTGGTTCTTTATACACATTGTTAGTAGATTCTCGTTCGTCTTCAGTTTCGGGGTCTTTGATACCTAGCTTGTCCCACCGTTCCCTGGCTTTCGATATGAACTCTTTCTCAATTCTATTGTTGACCTTTGCTTCAAGAACATCAAGTGTTGGCATACTTTTGGAAACAGTTATATGGTTTGTTGACGCTGGAGTAGTTGTTATTTTAATGACTTTGTGTTGCTTTCTTTCTTCACGTTCTGCCATTTGAGATACGTATTCTGTATACATTTTCTCACGAAGTAACTCCTCCTGGCTTCTACTGAATGCTGATAACTTCGCTTTTCTAGTTTCAGATCCTTGCGACTTCATTACTACATCTTTTTTACGTGACATGCTATAATTATTTGAATCTCTTATTCTTTCATTAATCACCTCTTTTTCTACAACGAAAGGTGCTTTGGGTCCTTGTCTTTGCATTTGAGGGAAGTTGTTTTTTAAGGCTTCAAGGCGATGAATTTCAGCTTCTACTTCTTTTTCTTTTTGACGGATATATTCCATTTGCTGTTCACACAAATCTTTAGGAAGTGAAGGTCTTCTCGGACATTTGTAGTCATTTATCTCATCTCTGGTATCAGTAAAATAGCGATGCATATTTTGTATTGAAGAAATGTCACTCTCTATTTCTTTATTTAGATTTCCAGTAGAATAATGAAAGAATTTCCTCTCACTTTTCATTGAACGCATAGAACTGTCAGTAAAATCAGAACTTTCGTCACTTTCATAAAATGACGATGAGTATTTTTTTGGCCTTGGTGGAGGAATCGGCTTGAATGAAAAATCTCGACTTGGGAACCGGTCATGATTACTTTTTGCGAATGTTGTAGTGGTGCGTTTTTTCTGTATCTCGTCTGAACTGCTATTAAGTCGCTGATTTAAAGAATTGATATTATTTGTTAAAGTTGGATCACGAATCAAAGCTAGCAACCGACTTCCAGTTTGCGATTTAAACGGTATGATAGGAACACTATCCTCTTCATTTTCTTCTCGCTCTTTTCCGTTTTTATACTGTTCATTGTAGCCCCTGCGATCCACAAATTTTTTGTGCATATCTACAAGGTGACTAGCGTCTTCTTTTGTTAGAACAGTATTAGTTTTTTCCATAAGCATTTTTTGAGAAGGCGATAGACATACGTACACAGGCTCGGATTTGGTTGGTATACCAGTCCAGTGCTCCTCTTCTTGTGATGACTTTCTCAAAGATGAACGACGGGGTTTAATCGGTGGTGGTATTGGATCTTTTGCTTTGGTAGGTATCGAAATGGTTTCAATTGACGAAACGTCAGGCAACCTATAATGTGGCATACTTTCAATATTCTCTTGCTTATCATCAACTGTTTTTGAAGATGTGCCATAAAGTGCGATGTGCTGCAATCGTTCAGATACAGATGCTAATTCTTCAAGTATCTTTTTACCATAGGGCAATGTTGCTATATTTCTGACACATAAGTCTCTCAATTTTAGGGGTTTTTTTGTGTCATCATCAGTTTTGGCTTTACTATGAGCAGTAGTTCCTGTAACACATTCAAATACATCTTTGACATGGCTAGTAGTTAAAGACGATTGGTCTGAATGTATTTTATTATTCACACTGGTTTCATCATGCGTCATGTTAGATATGTCATTTAGGGATGAATAATTGGGATTGTATTTTGCCGTGCACTGCGAGGAATCTACACTGCTTGAAGAGTCTTGGCGTGAAAATGTGTCTTTTAAGTTTTCATTATTGTCTTCTGATTCAGACGCTACTTCTTTTATCAAATTATTTATTGCATCATTAAATTCGCATTTTAAAACTTTTGATTCCAAATCGTATTTATTTTGATTTGTTTGCGTTTCATTTTTATCTTTACTAATAGATTCATCAATATCTTTGACATATAAATTAGTTTTAATATTATCTGTTGATAAAACAACAATTTCGTGAGAGTTTTGACTAGAAATCTTTTCTAAATCACTTTTATTTTCCTCAGATCTTTTTTCATATTCAACATTTATAATGTGCTCTTTCTTTGTATCTTTAGTTTTGTCACTATGAGGTAGATGTTTTTCTTTCACATCTTGATCACATGCTATCTTTACTATATGTTCATTATTGCTGGCTTGATTCTGGACTAAAGTTTGAGATTTGTTATTACCTTGTGTGTCCTGAATTACTTCCACAATTCTTTCAGTACCTGCTGTTATAGGCACAAGTTGTTCAGTATTATTAGGCTGGTTATCTTCCAGTTCTACTTTAATAATATGTTCAGAATTAACATTTTTCAGTATTCGTTCTTCGTTAATTATCTCGGAAACATTCCCATTGTTAGAGTTTTGACTGATTTCATCCTGTTTAGTTACCAGATTTTCAGTTACTGTATTCTGTTTACTGTCTTCAGTGTTTGAAATAAATGTCTTCTTGAGGAAATTTTCAGTGTCTGTAACTTCTATAGTTGGTGTAATTATGCGTACTGATACGTCAGTATCAACATCATCATCTTCATCTTCAATCTCATGTAGAGAACTAGTACTACTAGACGTATCTGTCAAGTAGACTACTTCAGCACCGGTCATTTTTTCGACGGTTTTCATAGTCCAGTCACCTCTCGCTTCACTAACTTCAGGTTCTTTTATTTTTGCTCCAACTAGAACACATTCTTGGGGAACCAACTGTCTGTAACTTTTTTTGTGGACCGCTATAGACATCATTTTCTTTTGCTTTGTTAATTTGTTCTTATTGTCTTCAAACACATCGTCCTCTAAGTCTTCACAATCACTTCTCTTGTCACTAAGATAAGATTGACGACGTGATGTCATAGATGATCCACTTCCGCTGCCTTCTTCATCAATAACGTCTAACATTCTTGGAGGTCCAAGTCTGTGTAAGAAAAAGTCATCTGCCGATGCTTTTTTGCGTAACCTATGTTTAATTTCTTGGTTTATGATTTCTTCAATTTCTGTTTTCATTTCAATTGAGTTTAAGCCCTCTGGTTGTGTTGCTAAATTTAGAGTATTCAAATAAGTTCTTAGAGACTTCTCTTCATCAGGTGTCAGTGACTTGGTTTGGTCACACTGTGCAACATTAAGTGGAATAGTGATAACTGATAGAGTCCCAGTAGCAATTTCTTGCGGTTTTGTTGGGTCAATTTCACCAAGGTCGGCAGCACTTTCCCACTCAACATCGGATTCAACATGAGTTACTACAACATTTTGACTATCTATCAAAGCCAATGAAGTTTCATCTTCTGGTTCAGATACGTCATCTTCAATTATTTCAGTAATTTTTGTAGCATCGTCATCATCTAAACTTTTACTTTTCACTTTACTTTTAAGCTTAGCTTTACTTTGATGGGATTGTTCAGGAGCTTCCACAACATAAGCTTGAGTATCTAAGGTCTCAAGCACAGTATCTTGGCATTTTTCAACTGGTATGCTCAACAAATTGTCAACAATTCGATTGCTGTTATTATTTAAATCACCATTCAAATTAACTACAATACTAGAAGTACTACTTGCCGTATTTTCGTTATCTATTGAAGGTTGCAGAATTTCAACTTTTATTTCCTTTGTTTCAGTAACCTCACTTTCTGCGCAATCCTCTTCGTTGTCATTTTGAGTGTTACACGATTCACTGTTGCCTAATTTTGTTTCATCACTATTATTTTTATTCGCATCAGGTCTATTGTTTTTATTTTTACGTTTGTTTTTATTATTTTTACGGCGTTTCGGTCTGTCAGGCATGGTTGAAGATCGCTACACTGTTATCACTAGCACAACATAATCATATCACAAACACACACGGTCCATTCACTTGCGGCTCCACGCGTCTCGCGACACCGGTATCTATTGCGTAGGAGTGACGATTCGTCGAGGTTCGTCTAAGCGTATTTTAGGGTTTTCGCGTCGTTTGTTTAACAAGGGCCGGGTGTACAGGGACGTGAGATTCGGGTTCGAGGTTACCGATTGTGGTTTTCTTTTAGGCGAGCGGTCGCCGGCCGCGGCAGTCATGCACTCGCGCAGCGATTTACTGATAATTATAAATGGGTTGAAGTGCGAGAGCGCGGGCCGTGGACTTTATTTTTACGCGGAGACGTGTACGCCTGTGTTGCGCGCGCGCCGCTACACTACGGAGGGAGCCCGCGCGCCGCCCGCTACCAATACTGTCCGACTGTATTATCATCGGGCGCACTTCAAATCGTATATTGCTAATTAATATTGCACACACGTTTCTAAACCATTTTAGGGAGGAATAACGGGGAAGGAACTCTCAAACACAATGGCTACTATTACTTATTAGGATTTGGATAGGACGCAAACAAAATTCTAAGTTTAATTTACTAAACAATAAAACTCCTTAGGTAAGTTTCGTATTAGTTGTTTGTGATGATTCAGTGTATTCAAATTGTATTGTGTTGTGGTAATGTTGCGTAGTTTTATAAGTGAAGAATAGGTATAGACACTGAAAATAATATTTAAACAGGTGAAGACTTTCATCAAGTAATGTTGTTTAAGAGATGTGATGCTAGTGTGTTATCTTCTCGAATTATTTCAGCAAACCGAATCACCGTGGCCCGTGGCAAAATACAGATTTTTCACAATTTGAAAAAAAAAAAAATATCTATTATATTAAAGAGGAAATCACGACCTTCGCTTGTGACGTTTTGTTACATTGTTAATGAAACCTGTATTTATATGTAAAGTACGTTTTCAATTTGATAAACATCAATGATTATTATGAAAAGTAATCGATACAGGGCCAATTTTATCTCATCTACCTTGAGATTACAATCGGAATGCAGCAACAAAGATTTTATTGCGATTTCCAAGAATCGTTACAGTTATTGGGTAATAAAATAATATTATATTATAGTTCTCACAATTATAATAATAATTAATTAACTAGCGCAAAATAACCAGCCCCTGAGTTGTAAAGAGCTCTATGTGAAATAATGGTAATCAGTTGTATCCAGATCCAATTAGACTACCAACTAGACAGCCTCAATTAGTCAGAAAAAACTAGGCAGGTAGATATATTTACCTATCAACTATACGTATATTATTAGCGACCCGCCCCAGCTTCCACGGGTGTTAGAAATCTGTGAAATCATCGGTTGGTCTCTGCCATAATATACATATACTAGCTTCTGCCAGCGGCTTCGCCCGCTTGAAAATAGATTTCTCCATATAATCTTTGGACCCCCGTTTCATCCCTTTAGGGGGTGAATTTTGCAAATTCCTCTCTAAGTGCTCGCCTACGTCATAAAAGGAAACCTTATGCCAAATTTCACGCTTGTATTCCTAGTAGTTTAGGCTGTGTGTTGATATGTCAGTCAGTCAGTTTCACCTTTTATATATATGTATATAAATTATATAGATTATACACCTATACCTTCCTCATAAATCACTCTGTCTATTAGTGAAAACTGTATGAAAATCTGTTCAGTAATTTTTGAGTTTTTTGAGTTCATATAGACAGACAGACGCGGTGAGTGACTTTATTTTATAACATTCAACTATGTATCATACAGTATAGACTAAATTGTGTGAATAACTAAATTATAGAATTGGACTAAATACTTAGTAGGTTACATACTGAACTGGAGACATTCAAAACGTTATCAGTAACGATAATAATTTATTAAGCAAATAATCTTATCACACGTACGTTACGGAAATATGCCATAAAAACTGAAATTATGCGTTATCTAAAAATCGTATACCTAATTTCATTTGTAATTCGATCTAAAACTATTTCTACATGCGTTCGAATTTTAAAAACATACACGTGTAAAAAAACTATGCAAGGGATTTAAAGCCCAAGATATTTTCTACCAGTAGACCACATAGGTATAATCTTTATATATTTATAATTCATCTGTACGTGTGTTTGTCCTAACCTAACTCCTCCTAAGCGACTTGACTGATTTAAATGAAATTTTGTATTTACACATATTTGAGTGGATGCTATGAAAATGCAAATGGACCCGGTAGATGACGTACTGTAATCCGGTATCTATTTTTTTCTGACGAATGGTCTGCTTTCGGATAGATCAACGTTTGTCGGGTCCTCTACCTAGTGTATATATAGAATTCTAGATAGTATAAAGAAAAAATACGGCAGATGCAACAGCATTATTTCATTGCAAATAAAAATAGATACAGTTTCGATGACATTGATCAGAGTCAGTGGCTTGCAACGACATTTTACGGAACAGTTCTCGAGTTAAAATATAGTTTAAATAGAAAAAAAACAAACGACAAAAGCGAAGCCAGACAAAGACCTAATCTCTGCAAAAACTCTATAAATCTTCTAAATAAACTATTTTAGTAAAACAAAAGCGATTTACAGGAAGCCTACTTTTTAGTTAAGTATAGTATTCCATAACTATCACACAACGCCGTCTAGTCCCAAGCTAAGCAGAGCTTGTGTTATGAGTACTAGATAACTGATAAACATACTTATATATTTCTAAATACATACATATTATAGATAAATTACACCCAGACACAGAACAAATGGTCGTGCTCATCACACAAACATTATTTTGTCCTGGGTGGGAATCGAACCCACGACCGGCATAGCAGTCAGGGCCCCTAACCACTACACCAACAGGCCTGTCAAATTAAAGTAAATTTGACCTTGTTATTTGAGTTCATAATTATAATAATTATGAATAATAGGTGCATCATTTTCCTGGCTACAATTTAAAGTCCAACAACTTTAAAATTGAACAATTAGAAACAAATTAAAAAGAATAAAAGGAATTCTTTGAAAGAGGCACCTACCACGAGCTCTTAACGTGATTCATTTGACAACCTAAACTGAACTGTTAAAGGGATAGAGCTATATAGCGTATATAGTTTCATCCGTCTTTCTTGCTCGCATGCCTGATATTTTAACACGTCATGGTAAGGCACCAAGAATGCAAAGGGCAAATGAAGGATTGCGGGTTTCTTTTTTGAAGGGTGGAAATCGTCCAATGACTTTTCCGCTATGGGCGGAGCGAAAGAGTATTTCAGACTTTTACTGTCTAAAACCACACCTGTGTCCTTCAGTTGCAATTTGATTTTAGTTAGTAAAATTCTGACACTCTTTCTCACCAAACTGAGAAAGAGAAGCTAATTGATGATTTCCGACCCAAAAAAAAGCCTTTTTTTTTAGTTGAGTAAATCATCTAATGACAAATCCCGCAGCGATACCCAAATAACATTTTCTTATACTTTATAGGTAGCAACAGAACCTCCAACTACTATCCTCTATATAACTTCCGACAATCTCCAGACATTGGACACTATCAAACTTTCCAACAAGCACCTTACACGTAGGTATAATTAGTCCAGTATAGTACCAACTTCAGAACACAATACCCACTAGATTGCATCCTATTACATACTACCCACGTCAGCAAAAAAGTGCCCCAATTTAATTTCCTACAAAAATCTGTGTACGTGCGTACAGTCACAGTGAAAATAGGTTCGTCACTTGTTTTTATTTTTTGAGGTGGGAAATCATTAAATTACTTCAACAGCTCTAGGTCGAGCCAGAGTAAAAGTCAGAATTTCAAGGACTAAAACCCGTTCCACGCGTGCCTTAAAGAGACGCCAGTAAAACCGTAGGGGCCCAGCAGGGACGAAGTTGACGTCCGAAAGGACACGCCCTCTCACTTTACCTTAGAGCGGAAGAAGTTATTGGATGATTTTTCATCTAAAAAAACCTGTGTTTAATTCAGTTCTCGTTTTTGTACCAGGCCCACAAGTAAGTAACTCTTTCAAACAATTCTGAATTTCGAACAGTTGTCATCTGTTTTTGTTTGCTTTGTTCCAGATCGGATATGCTTTACCAACTCCATGTTGGTACAATTTCAATGTCACGTAAAGACATTTAGTTACAAACAAAAATGTGAAGATGACAATTATGTACAACAAATTTGACAAAAACAGTTGAGCTAATTGGGAGGTTTACGCTACTTTGGACTTTTTATCAAGTGATTAAATATAATTTCCCATGCAGTAGCCTGTCGATATAGCGTTAATGTGTTCTGTCTTGCTAAAGAGGAAAAAAATAAAAACTGACGAAGGTATTAACCACTCGACTGTACAGAATAAGTCAAGACGGGATATTACGAGTTAGGTAATAGGTTAGGTAGCCTAGCCTGGATCTACAATCTAGACTTGCGGGTCATGTAGACTGATTGACCACTTCCACTGGCGCAACGCTGTTATAACCAATCCGTATGTAGCACATATGTGGGTATTACATATACATTAGGTCTTTCATCGAGCTCATATAAATTCCAATGTGAGAATCGATATTCAATGTAAGTTTATTTCTAGACACAGGCATTATCTTTTTTAAATCTCTCTTATTTATGAATGTCCTAATTACTGAAAATGTTTCATAAAATCGATCATGCCTAATCCTTTTTGTTTTTCAGGTGGGAAATCATCAAATAAGTCCTCCGACTTTGGGTGGAGTGATAGGGAGTATCAGAATTTTGCTGCCTAATACCCGCCTTTGTTCTTCAGTTACCCTTTGCGTTCCATGGCCGTGGTAACTGTATTGAACAATCTTAGTCGGTCTCGTCCATTTTGCTGACACCGGACGGTGAACTGCCCTATGTTTACCGTCCACGAGCCCGCGCCTGAGGTGGCCACAATTTGGCCTACGAGCCTCAGAAATCTGCCTTCTGCTAGTGCGAGCCACTCCTTTCGTTAGGAGTCAAGCACGTCAGTCGGGCACGATTTTAATATTTTTGATCATACCTATTTAAAAGAACCAGTCCAGTGCGAATCAGACTTAAGAATTCTCTTTTTGCTGACTGAGGTACAGAACCCTAAAAATAACTTAACATTTATTAACACCTTTTATATTTGCTTTGAACGGCAATGAAGACTGTATTTCAAAACATAAGTAAACAAACAAAACTAACTTTACACCTGAATATAAATCTTACATTTAAAGAAATGACTCAATGCAGGTAGCATTTCAGTGCAAAATTCCCGGAACAGCGCAACACTTTGACTTTCAATACAAAACTGGAGGTTTTGTATTGAAAGCATTCAATGGATATAATGTTTTCTCTCTCGGAAAACTCGCTGTGGTTTAAAAGAAGCACGTATAGAAAATGCAATGGCTTACAAAGACGGAATATAAGAAAAGATATGGAATAAAATATGTAATAAAGAAAAGCAAAGTGTGGAATACTAACGCGAAGATAGTGTGCTGCACATACAAAGTCCAAATAATTTACCTTACACGAGTGTACATAAGAACTGAGCAAATAATACTGCAGACATTGACGAAGATATTTGCTTTACTCGATGAGTTTCGTTGGATTCAAAGATAAGATTTAAAACATTTACTCGGATCAAGTAGTTTCGAGATCTCTGTTGTATTTGCTTTGTTCTTAGAGTCATGTAGCACTTGGCTGTAATCTTATTGTTACTTAAAACATCGATTATTGGTCGTACTTCGAGATATCTGTCTAACCTTTTCCCTATAATATTATAAATATAATAAATATAATGTTAAAAAAATAATAATGTCATCATCGTCGTTGTCGCTTTCCAATATAACCGGGTACACTTTAAAACCCAATTATTTATTATTGTATTGCATTTTCATACTAAGTTTTTTGAATGAGAATCGGATACATCTAGGTACAATGACGTCATCGTGCTATAAGCATGACTTACGCAGTACGCAATTAATTGATCACGCTTGCAATTTATGCGCTGTTCGTATGTTTTTGTCATGTTTCATGCCTAATGAGTTGTATCAACTTAAGACTACTATAATAAATACTTAAGATTACTATAGTCATCATCATCATCATCATCATCTTCCTCCTCCTCCCTTGTCCCGTGTTATTTGGGGTCGGCGCAACATGTTTTTTTCTTCCATTCTGCCCTGTCATTCGTCATGCTATCACTAACTTCCTTTTCTTTCATATCACTCTTCACACAATCCATCTTTTCTTTGGTCTCCCTCTCCCTCTCCATCCATCCACATGTAAACTCATAACTCTTTTAGTAAGTTCTAAAGACTAGTTCCTATAGTAACTATCTATATTATAGACAAGACGTCATTTTGTGCCTGAATCTATAAATTCCCCGATACTTTTATGAAAAATAGAACCTCGATTGACCTGGCCATTAGTCGTTAAGTTTAAAAAGGTGAAAGAAAAATAGGAAAAGGTGTTAGTTTAAGTTTGTTTTCGGGTTATGCTATGATGAAACAAAGATGTATGATTTTAATATGATTGCTTCATTAGAATATACCAAAAGTGTATTAAACCGTTGTTATCTTATAACAACACTAAATAAATGTATTTTTCTTTCACCTTTTTAAACTTAATATATTTTTCGACAATGCAGATTGTCGATTTCTTTCAAATATATGCTTGCTATTTGACTGTCCAGTCAGCCATTTATTTTTGACTGACATACAACGCAAAAACCAAACAACGAGAGATTGAAGCAATATACAATTTGGAACCTATGTTCGTTAAAAAAAATTTTTTGACACACAATTTGAACGATGTGAAACGGAACGTAAAGATTGTTAAGCGTGTATTCGCTACGGACAACGAAGTAATATTTTATGAATAAATTACATATTGCATAACAGTACATTAATCTAGGTAATTTTCCCAAAATAGCGTCCCAAGAGTGCCACTGAGCCACATCTTTCGATACTGAATCGCCTAACGCCCGCGGTGAGGTAACGCTCTATATTAGTATTTAATAACAGATAGTTAGAGACTATAATACTTACAAACTATTTGGAACAAATATTCACATTTTGACGATGACATAAGTACCTACACATCGCTTCGAACTAAAAGAAAATTCTTACGTGTAGGAATTTACGTTGTGTGTCATCAACCGTTTGAAATAGAGTGTAATTTTGATAATATTCTGAAGATTTGGAATCGAATGGTATTTTTTTGATAAACAATAATGTTGTTATTTTTATGTTAAACAAATAAATTGAGCGCAAAACTCAAGTTTAACATCTAAATCGATCAGGATTTGTTCTGGAAAGAATGTGAAGTTTTCCACAAGGAAATGTTTCAAAGATTTCACGAAGTCACGTACAGATATAATTATGAAATGTTCTCGCTAATGTAGCGTGATTGCTGTTCAAATACTGGCAGACTGTTCTATTTCTAAGTTGTTTTGTTATTTGTATGAAAAGATTGATCATATGGGAACTTCTCTACAAATGAATAATTTTCTAGTACATAAAAATCTCGTCTCACAGTGTTTATTATTGATAAACTCCTCCGGAACATCTCAACCGATTTTTGTGAAATTTTTTGTGTATATTTAGTATAATCTGAGAATAGGTCGTAGGCTGTTTTATACCCCTAGATAATAAGGGTGACCCGAAATAATTTATATGACAAATCAACGTTTGTCCGGTTAACTAGTAATGAAAAAAATGTAACAACAAATTCTGTTACAATATACATATACATAGGTAACAAACACATCATATTACAAGAAACCGTACGTCATACAGAAAAACACAGCCGTGCAAATAGGTCAACACATTCACTCTTATATTAAACGTGTTTAAATCGGGATTTTACTCTCATTCAAAATACTCGGTTATTTCCAGAGCACAATCTAGACCAGCTGACGTGTTCAAGTTTAGCTGTCTCACATCAAATCAATCAATACAGGTTATAGAGAGCATTGCCGGATGTTGGATGTTGCGGTTCGGGCCTGATCTTATATTGATGTAGAACGCATCATCTTTTCTGATGGTGCCCTAATAATTCATGTATCACTTTTCAAATTTTCGTTTTTAGGCTTCCGTACCTCAAGAGGAAAAAACGGAACCCTTATAGGATCACTTTGTTGTCCGTCTGTCTGTCTGTCAGTCAAGACCCTTTATCTCGAGAAAGCGTAGAGGTATCGAGTTGAAATTAAAACCATATACTCAAGTCTGCAGTCCAAAAATTCAACTTCTAAGTTAACTAAAAAAAAAGATACGACCGTTTATGTCACAAAAATCGTAATTTTGACACTCGAAAGGAAATCGAAATTCATAGGGTACTTCCCGTTTACTTAGAACCCTGAAATTTGGCATGAAGGAAGGTCTTATAGCACAAATATAGGAATAAATCTGAAAAAAGAAAAATATAGGTTACGTCACAAAAAAAAAACGTTTCTATTCGGAAAAATCTTCGAGACTCGATTCGGGAAGTGAACTATTTACATAAGTTAGTTTGTACGGAACCCTCAGTGTGCGAGTCCGACTCGCTCTTGCCCAGTTTTGTTCTAACAGTTTATGTTGTATGTAACTAAGGAGACTCACTCATTAAGGAATTTTTAAACAGAGAAAAGAGATATTCTATAGAAGCTATAGTTACCAACGTGAACGAAGTTACGGGGGCAGCTAGTTTTAATACGAAATGGTGATCGTACCACCAGCCCTATAGCAGTAAGTGTTAAATCAAATGAAGAGACGCCATAAACGCTACACCAGCATTTCTAGAATGCAATAATAAACATCGTGGGTGAGACAAGTATTCAAACTGCACTTGCCAACAAAACGGCGATGCAACGACCTTCCAAGTTCCAGAAATATAACCGACCGTCCACCGCTTTCTCCAAGATAAAGCGCCATTTCAATATTTGTTTGCGAGAACCAAAAATAAACTGATCAGATCACGATGCATGACATAATCGCCGCATAGATCCGTGCTAGTGTGCCAAAACAGCGCGACCGCTAACTGTGGCGCCGCTTTTTTGGATCCAAGTCAAAAGGTTATAAGGTGAACAAGACCCAACGTGTTTTATTGTTACATTTAAAAATACATTTAGACTCGTCTTCGGTTCACGCTAACTATTTCTAATTAGGCCGATGTTAACGAGCAAGAAACTCGTGCAAACTGAACTGTGCCGGACTGTAATAAGGTTAAATTGTGTTTGTGCAGTATGTATTTGCTTGTAAAAACAGCTGGGATATGCACCTTGTCTGTCGTTGCTACGTATTTTCAGCCTATTGCCAAAGTGTACAGTGCAACTGCGCGTGTTTATTAACGTTTGATCGGCTCATCCATTACTGTTTTGCGAATTACTGGTTTTGGCGCTGAACAGCAGTGTTAAGTCTACAGACTTTATGGATCTTTGAGTTATAAACATTTGCTTTGATACCAAATTTATCAGCGCATATTATGGGAATACTAAGTAATATATACTAACTTTTTCCAGCAGCTTCGCCCGCGTGAAAGTAGGTTTCTGCATATAAATTTTCCTTAGATCCCCCTTCGGAGGTGAATTTTAGTAAATCCTCTCTTTTAGTGCTCGTTTCGGTTGTCCGTTGATATGTCAGACAGTCAGTTTCTACTTTTATAAATATAGATATTAAGGAAATATATAACTACAAACACTTCTATTTTATGTTGGGTACAGATTTTTGAAATAAGTATAATATGAAATATACAAAAGTCTAAACTGATAAATTTTCTGTAAATGTTTCTGGGTTGGAGTGCTGTACTAATAAATAAATTACATGTAGACCACTTAAATGTTGGTTCTTAATATCCCTGAAAGTATCTTATCTATTTTAGAACCAAAAATATAATCATATTTATTTGCAACATATCGTTTAAAATTTGAGGGACGCTTGCATCTAAAACAGGGGCAAGTAAGTTAGGTCGTTGCATGACAATCGTACCATTTTACTTGCTAATAACTCTGACCAGCGCATAATGTATCCTGTTATCTTGTACCTTGCCATGTTTGTGTGTATCTCGATAAAGCTTGGCTCCTGAACAATGTACTATATATTATACTGATACCTAATGTAGATATAGCCTTACGAATAATTTTATAGCTGTCTACATCTACACTAATATTATAAAGAGGTGGGGAAATTTTGTTTTTTTTTGTTTGTAGGAGGTAATCTCTGAAAGTAATGGTCCGATTGCAAACATTTTTTCACCGATTTTGTATCGGTGCTTTATTCCTAAGTGACATATTTTATGTACGCAGGCGAAGCCGCGGGCAAAAGCTAGTTGATACATAAAATATGTCAACCAAGTTAACCCAAACGATGATAGATGGTAACCACTGCTTGTAACCAGTGGCAAGTAGCATTCAATACCAGAGGCAGATGTCAGATATAAGAATCTTGAATTTTGGAAGTGGTATAAAATGTTATGTATGTATAATGCCAAAGTAATAACAGTAAAAAGGCTGATGATAAGATAATAGAAAAAAAACATGATGCACCGACCGCAAACATAGGACAAGAGTAAAATCGAAAATTGGAGAGTTCCATTACTGGGTGCCCAATGTGGTGAAGCGACAATAGAATCCTAACTGACTGGATGATGAAGTGGCTAAACAAAAGTGAATATAGAAAAAAAACAAATTCAACATTAAAGATATACGATCAATATAATGATATGCTGTAATACTGTAATGCGGTGTGATATCTGAGATTGATAAGAGATTAGATACTGCAATAGTTTATGTAAGGTCACCAGTTGCGTCAGAGAAAATAATAAACATGCATAGTAATGATTGGTGATATCTCTAAAACGGATGTTCTGGTCGATAACATTTAAATTCAATACCTAATTACGTCATAATCGCAATACATTAGACCTTAAGTTTCCAGATGGACTGTAAGAAGTATACCTATGGTAAAATCTAATTTTGGCTGTTATTTTTTAAGTCCCATAGACTATTAACCCTCTGCGACTGACGTGGGTCAATTTTTACAATTTTACTGGTGTGGTAGTACATGAGACACCATTTCAACATCAAATATTTTTATTTAATTAAATTATGTAGCTATTATATTTATATTTATAAGATTGTTAGCCTATTTTTTATGTTTAATAATATTTAAATAAAAAAAACAATTTGTATTTTCATAATTAAACAGTGTTTATTGACTTATCACAAATCAGTCTAAGAATCTCTACTTAAACATTAATGACATAGAAAAAATTACAAAATCAACTTTTTTTTATTTAACATTAGACATTTAAAAAATTAACAATTACAGTAATCAGTCTAGAAAAAATAACATAAATTCGTTGGTTGACTTCAAAATTAGACACTTTCAAAATCACAGCTTTGTTTGACAATTTTCACATAGTGACTTCGAGCACTGAAGGCAAATTGGCTTCGAACAATCACAGCAACAATATTTGGTTTGTCTTTTTATTTTTGTTGGACAAATGGAACATCGTTTTCTGCCACTTGGTGGAACAGACCGAACTACCGGTGTTGGAGGGGGGATATCCTCACCTAAAACCCTAGTAATGGTCATGCGCAATTCCCTTGGCAATCTTTCATTGTTTACTCGGGCTTTCATATAAATATTGGTCTAGAAGTATCATCGTCATCATCATCATCATTTCAGCCGAAAGACGTCCACTGTTGGACATAGGCTTCCCCTAGGCGTCGCCACAATGACCGAGCCTGTGCTTCTCGCATCCACCGCACTCCTGCAACCCTCACCAGGTCGTCGGTCCACCTTGTGGGAGGCCTTCCCACGCTGCGTCTTCCAGTGCGCGGTCGCCACTCTAGAACCTTTCGGCCCCATCGACCATCCATTCTACGAGCAATGTGCCCTGCCCACTGCCACTTAAGTTTGGCTAGAAATATAGATATATGTAAAATACGTAAATAAAATCAAATTCAAAAATAACGAGAATTATTACCATAAAAATACCTTATCGTAAGATAAACTAAAATAATTTACTGATGTGGTAGTTTAGGAGACACTATGAAACTATAACCATTTTATTGAGGTGGTAGTATAGTAGAAACTTACCTTGACACTGGTGTGGTAGACTCGTGGACACCTGCCTCCCACTACGCAAACGTGCGCTCACTACGACCGCCTCCTGCACACTGACCGACGCGTGAGCTCACGACAGTAAGGTACTGAGAGCGGTGGCGCTCAAATTTGAAAATTAACGGTAATAAACCGAATTTTATATTTCGCGGTGTCTGTTGGACTAACACGTCAGCCGCAGAGGGTTAAGGGAGACAGAGTTCTGGCTGTTATTCAGAAAATCCAACTGGGAAAACGTCATAATCTTCATAAACTTTTCCTTGATTTCCTAGCTACTTTACGATTCTTTGTGTATACCTTTTTGCCTTGATTGTGAGTGTAGGTGTAAGCTTCACACTTTTTGCGTTTCAAAACAAAATAACTCAATGTTTAGGTCGTGTGTTGTTCCAAAGTTTCA
The DNA here is from genome assembly GCA_961205895.1 of Mythimna pallens. Taxonomy (NCBI): domain Eukaryota; kingdom Metazoa; phylum Arthropoda; class Insecta; order Lepidoptera; family Noctuidae; genus Mythimna; species Mythimna pallens. The sequence goes on along the minus strand of OY540828.1, from coordinate 19,810,230 downwards.
GGTTACGTAAAAACAATGGGATTTTTTTTGTTGAACACAACGAGCCATTTAGTACAAAAACGTTTTTACTCACGTTTCGGTGACGGGCTCGGTGCTGTTGGCGTATTCGGTGACTTCACAGCCTGGTTCGGGACCACGTCGGCCGCTTTCGTCTCCGCTATAAACAAAAAGATCACATTACAATTGTGCATCATCATAAATCATAGGTGCTTTCAGTTTTAATTAGATTTTGATGTTCAGTCTACCTTTTATTTTAAAGTTGTTTATTAATATATATCAGTGATTTTTTTGTCCAATATAGAGCATAATCATTAAGGTCGTTGTTGCATCGCTGCCAATAACTGATTAATGATGTATCATTTAGTCAGGTTAGCGTTAAAATATCTCAAAAATGTGTGCACTTAATATAAATGTTTGTTTGTACTGAAAATAGATTTTTTCTGTAGTTATAGCAGAAATCAAAACAAATCTTTAAATTTTCAAATCAAAATAACCTCAGTTAAAATATCTGATATCTCCCAACAAGACATAACAAGAGTTTAGTCATGTTTATTTAAACAGAAAAGAATCAGTGGGCAAACTCGTAATCGCACAAAGTGTTTGAATAAACGTTGTCACAAAGGACGGCACAATAACATAAGACGGAGAAGGAAAAATAAAAGCAAATATGAAGAAACGAACGATAAATTATTCGAAAGCACAGACTGTGCTCACTTTGTTTATATTTGCGTGACAACCCTAAGATTTGTCTCGATATCGCGCACTATTTGAGAAAGAAAAGATTTTACTGGCTAATTTTGTATAACATTAAAGATGTAAATGAATAATATTTCCTGATGATTGTTCCAGGATACAGAATTAGAACAATAGTACCTAATGGTAATAAAAAAACTTTTCTTTGTGAATTAATGAACGAACATCTACCAACTAGACACAAAGAGAGATGCTTCGCATGAGATGACATGATAAAAGAAAAATTAAATGTCGCTTCAGTATTCATAGAAGCTCGAGCAACAACTATTTCCAAAAAAAGAGTCGTAAAAGAAAGAGATTGATTGTTTAAAATAAATAGAAGCCATATAGTGCATTGTTTAATTAATGGTATGCCACATATTTTTATAACTAATATTCTCTATTATTAAAATGAGCATGGAGAAAAACAAAACAAATGAGCCAAATTAATCACACAACTCAAATTCATACAAATCCCGTAACTACATACATTATGTATGTAAATGAATCATGTAATGAATTGCACAGCTGAGTCGTTAACGTAAATAGCCACCCACGTGTTTCGAGAAACAGTAGTCCACTTACCATAATATCGAATGAAGTAAAACGATACGATTAGGAAATGTCATTCGAACAATGAAACAGTAGCTGTCGAAGATTTTACTGACGTAAGCACAACTGTATTGGTTCCTGATACATCTAATGAGCACAGCTGGATTAATTTTCGCAATGGTTCCGATAATTCTAAATTTAGGCACGGTACACTGTTATTTATAAGGGGTGTTGTTGTAATGAAGCCACAGCACTTCCCGGCAGTGTGCTGCGATTAGCTGACCACTAACTACAGAGTTTAAACTGAATGCGATGCAGTCGACTCTGTTTAGAATCTGAACCAGGAAGTGCATGTGATCGGGGCATTTGGCACGGAGCAGTGTCCCCACAACCTATTGAAACGATACTTTAAATAAATCATTTATTTTGATCACAGGTGTGTCCTATTAAGAGGATGTGTACCTGGAACCTAAAAATCGAAAATCTCATTATTTTTTTTTTTTAATATTCTAGGTTTTTGGTAAGTCAACGTATTCCCGGTTGGATGATATAGTGCGACCTACGGCGGAAAACTTTCAAATTTGGGGCCAACAAGGTCGAAGCCTACTGTGGCCGTGGGTTTTAGTCAGTAAAAGTCTGTAAAAGTCTGACAATCCTTCTCGCCCCACCCAAGGGCGGGAGATTTTCCCACCTAAAAAAAAGGTTTGTCCTATTAAGAGGATTTGTACCTGGAACCTGAAAATTTTAAAACTCGTTAATTTTTTTTTTAATGTTTGGGCTTTTTGGTACGGCGGAAAAGTTTTTTAATTTTTTGTCTAAACATTTTTTTAAACTGTTTATTGATTTTATCGAAATCAATGGGTTACCACATACGAGTTCCTCGGGTGCTGAATTGTTGCATATAAGTCACACTTTCACGCCCTGCCAGGAATTCGTTGAGGTGCCAGTAACGCTATACACATTTGTGACTGTGGTATGGAGAGGTTAACTTGACTCTTACTCTCTTACTGAAGAAGGGTTAGCCTTTAATGGCAAAAGACAAACGTGTGTGGGAAGAGGGAGGCCTACGCCCAGCATTGGGACATAATGGGCTAATTAGATTAGATTAGATAGTGAATATATTTTAATTCCGCCTAGCCCGTTCCATCATCGTACCACCAGGCGTACGGCAATGCGCCACCCGTACATGGTGGACATCCCACCTGTACGCACGAAACGTTTTGGGAACACATTCATTGTGTGTACAGCTAAGGAGTGGAATTCCTTGCCGGATTCTGTGTTTCCTGATGGCTACAACCCGGGAATCTTTAAGTCAAGAGTGAATAGGTTACTTCTAGGTAAGCGCGCTTCATCGTCGACCGAATTGTCGCTTTCTATAAGGTGAGATAGCGGTCAAGCGTGAACCTATCAAGAATAAAATAAAAACATTTTAAATGTAGCAAGTTGATATCGAAAGTACATAAAATAAAAATTACTGAAGAGAAACTTTTATTTACGTTAGCGCCGCGCCATTAGCAGTAAGGTTTATTTTGTTTGGACGAATTGATTAAACTCATTTTCAGTAATTGAATTGTGTGGCCTTCTAAATGTGACGAACTATTTAAATATTCATACTAATGCGTATTAAGATACTGTGTTATAACTACTGAACCAATTGTGATGAAATTTGGTACAGAGAAAGCTTGAACTCCAAGAAAGGGCATAAGCTACTTTTTTTTGTTGGGAAAATCATCCAATTACTCGTACTCGCGCTCTTGGGTGGAGTGAGAGGCTGTATCAGACTTTTACTGACTAAAAGCCCATTCTTGTTCCTTCGTTTCCTTGTATCTGGCTTCGATTTCAACTTCGAGGTCGCTGTAAGTGACATTCACGAGAACGAAATCATGGGCAAAAGTTAGTTTAGTTACAATTGAAAATCTAAGAATAATAATAATATTTCAAAACTGTCACACAACGCCGTCTAGCCCCAAGCTAAGCAAAGCTTGTGCTATGAGTACCTACTAGACAACTGATAACCATACTTATATATTTCTAAATACAGACATATTATAGATAAATTAAACCCAGACACAGAACAAATGATCGTACTCATCACACAAACATTTGTCCAGAGTGGGAATCGAACCCACGACCTTCGGCATAGCAGTCAGGGCCACTAACCACTAGACCAACAGGCCAGTCAAAACAAAAAAAAAGAACATGATATTTTTTAACTTCTTCGTCCCTTAATAACTTAATAACAGAAAATAAAATCAGAACATTAGTCTACTTTTTTTTCTTTGCGGCGTTACAATATTAGGCCGAGACTTAATAGGTAGGCGCTTAGTGCCATAAGATGCTTTATCTTTCTTAAAAATAAAATATTTGAACAGATATTTAAAAAGCTAATGGAATTTTCCTCAAAACTCCATCATTTGAGTAGGTTTGAATGGTACTTCATCACTGAGTAAAAGTTGAGTAAGATAAAAGACGTAATCGATTGAGATTAAGCCGTCTTACTCTTCTGGAAATAAATCAAACCAAAATAAAACGTAAATAATAGGAACGACTACTACCTTGACGGCATATCTTTATCTATATTAAATGAATCCCTATTTCCCTTGGTCACGCCATCACGCGTGAACGGCTTATTTGTTATTGTTAGGAGAAGGATCTTATATTAAAGAAAAAAATAAAAAAAATTGGTAGTAGGATAGCGTTGGGTACAGCAGAAGAGAGTAGTCAGTTGACAGCAGCAAAGCCACGGGCAAAGGCTAGTCCTTATATATTTATTCTGTACGTGTGTTTGTCACCTGACTCCTTCTAAACGGTTAGACCGATTTGGATGAAATTTTATGTGTATATTTGAGTGGGTTTCGGGATGGTTTAAAAATACAATTGATTCCAGTAGGTGGTACTGCGCTGCAATCGGGTTCTCAATTTTTTTTTTATTGTCGAATAGCCAACTTTCCGACAGGACAACATGCCAGGACCACTAGTTAGGTATATACGTCGTGGCCAGATCATAGAAATTGATCACTTTATGATGTGGCCAACTAAAACTGGCCAGATCATTTTAAACGTTAAAGTTTGACGATATTTAAATCCTCGTTTGGTCTACTTTCTTTAGACTTTTACTATCATAGAAATCCTACATCAATAATAAGGCCAAACGTAATTGATCCAACAAAGTTAGAGTACCAACACACTTTATCCTTGTATCTCACAGCTTATTATCTGAATGATAACTTATGGCCACAATCAATTCCGATTGCGTATTGAGTAAGTTCCCATTCAATAAAAGAAAATCTCAACTCCAGTTAGCCATTGTTTGTAATCAGTAAATATTAAATGAGTCTCTTCAACTGCTTTAATGAAGTTCGTTTCTGGTTCTATTTATAAAGTGAAGGTTTTTCAGTGCTGTTTTAGCAAATGAATGAAAGAAACATTTTGATTCAAATCATTTTCTCTATTTTTTATACCCAATCAAAGAGATCTCATTAAAATCTCGTTAGCGAATACTTAAAGTTGGCATGTTGAAAGTGGCTCAATTAGAGCTAAAAATATAAAGTAGGTGAGTATTACTCAACAGCCAATTAAACCCAGAATATATTAGTGTACAGCTTTTAATTTTATCTCATCGCGGTTGTGAAACTGATATACCTCGTTACACCTATTTCATAAATGATGCAGCTTCCCACAGTTGCCATTACGCATAAAACCACTAAAGCTGTTAATTAAAACAACAAATTATAAACAAAACTTACATAAACAAAACTCCAATCACATGTATTTTAACGTCACTTGCGAAAACTTGCGCGAAATTGAATCACAACACTAGAAAGATGGACGATAGACTATGGAACTCGACGAGTCTTGTGTCCAAATTATCGTAGGTCTAAATAGACCTAATTCGACAGGCGGTCTACTAGACCACACTGGCCTACGGAGGCCAGAGGGCAACTGTGACAGGGCGCGCACTCACAATGGACACTTTCTGTATGTAAATCACAATAAAATACCAGCTTTGTGCTCTGATTGCGACACGCTAAACTAAACACCGAACGTCATCTATGGTACAGTTGGTTTTTATAAGCGAATATTAACTCTATTTGGTGCATCATACGGTTACTGGTTTGCTTCAAAGACCAAGTAAGGGGGAATCAAAAGCTGAACTACAGAGAGATTGCGGGAATTGGAAACGTAGCATTGATCGGACGTGTAGTGCAAACATTCGGGAAACTGCAACAGGTTACTTTAAACAAAGTACAAGAAAGATAACACGTTTAAATATCCTAGATTCTAGATAGACCATCAAAATACCGTCTCAACAAAGATAAATAAAATCAAGAATGATGATAATAATTTAGAAGTTCCTATCCCACCAAACGGAATATTGCAGTCCAAAACCAAACACAATACAGCAAAACTAGAACCAAACACAGCAATATCATCTAATTTCCAATATCAATGAACAATACACTAGGGAGATATAGATCAGGTTCTGCGCATAAACACAGCTGATAGAATGTAACCGATACTTAACAAAAGCGATAGCATCGGATCCAAGACTATAGGAGCTTCATGAATGCCTAACGAAAGCCTTTTGCAATTTATAGGATACGATATGGTTACTGTGCTGTACGACAGCATATCATAACAGGAAGTAGCACCAGGCTGTAAACACTTCAGGTAACTTGATAATTTACTATATAATGACTAAGGGGAATGCGCATGTAGGTGGATGGAGAGGGAGAGGGTCAAAGAAAAAATGGATGAATTGTGTGAGGAGTGATATGAAAGAAATGTGACGGGTTACAGAAGAAAAAAACGTGTTGCGCCGACCCCAAGTAATACCTATGGGATAAAAGCAGGAAGAAGGAAGGGGACTAAGAAGAACGAAAGCAGGAAACGTGTTGTGCCGTCTCCAATGAATAGGACTAGGGCAAAAACATAAAGATGATGACTAGGTTTGAAAAAAGGGGCGCTTACTCGTATTTCATTCAAATTGTCCATGTCGATTTCGTACTAAATAACTATATCATTTATTTCACGATGACCTAAATCATTACACAGAAAGAGAGAACATTATTGTGAACCACGAAAGGAAAGTGTTATGAGATGACGATTCTAAAGCATTCTATTAGTCAACAAATGACAAAGCACTGTGATTCCCAATTCCAGCATCTAGTCACCAGCATGGTCATTGGAAGGATCATGTTTAGCAGTAAACATTTACAGGCTGTTGTGAGCATAATTACAATGGTCGGCAATCGTCGTATCGTTATCGTCTCGTGTCACATAAATACCATCGTCCACAATCCGAATGCACAATTCCGTGCGTGTTCGCAGTGATTGACATACAATATATTGTCCAATGGCAAGGTGTGGTAGATTGTCAGCCTAATTGTGCGAGACCAAAGTTTAGTTAGGACCATCCATCACTTTGATACATGTCTGGCCTATTCAACGCCAACCAAAAACTGGGACACGGAAACGCGAAATAATTTGTCATTGTATACTTGTTTATTAATTGTTTGTGGTCTGTGGTCGTCTACGATTATGTCAGTTTGATTAATATCAACAGCGGCCCAAAGTTCTTTAACTTTAAAAAACACAGAGAAAATTTACGCCTGTATCACCAGAGGGCATGGCAGATGGCTTCCAATCTACAAGGTGCTACCGGTATATCTATATCTATATAATTATATAAAAGGAGAAACTGACTGACTAACATATCAACGCACAGCCGAAACAACTGGGACTAAGAGCGTGAAATTTTGCAAAAGGCTTCCTTTTATGACGTAGGCGAGCACTAAGAGAGGATTTTACAAAATTCATCCCCTGAATGGTATAAAACGGGAGTTCAAAATTTGTATGGATAAATCTACTTTTACGCGGGCGAAGCCGCTGGCAGAAGCTATTTTGATATAAATATTTCTATTTTTATCGTTGAGGATAGGATAGGATATCCCGTAGTCAAATCCAGAACAAGGCAAAACACACTAATATTATAAAAGCAAAAGTTTGAGAATCTTTTACTCATTCATGCTGAAACTGCTGAAAATATTTGGATGAAATTAGGCACGCGAGCAGACCATGTCCTGGAAAAACATATGGGATACTTTTTATCCTGAGAGTAGATATATGTTCCCTTGGTACAATTTTCTATTTTCACGTGGGCGAAGCCAGCAGCAGAGCCAGTGCAATATGATTTTAAAATTTTATCAAGTTCCTGAACTAAAATGATTCTTATTACATTTTTTTACTTCAAAAAATTCACAGGTCCACTGTCTCAGTTTGTACCAAACACTGAACAACAATTTATGTAACGTGCAAACAAATAAATTATGTTATTATCCTCAATGAAACCAAGCACCTCATCGGTTCTCGTTTACCCCTAATAAAATACCCTGAACGCCCTAATAAAATCATGCTTCGATCACTAATCCGTGGTGGTTATGGCAACATTCCCTGGAGGGCATTCGTTATGAGTTTAGGGTAGTGTAGGAGCCAAACTAGTCGTATATTATTCGTTAAATAGTTATTGGATGGATAGTTGGAAACTGAAATGTTCATTGAAAATGATAACAATCATACGTGTTATAAAGGCGAAAGTTTTTGAGTGTTTTATATTTGTAATTTCTTCACGCTCAAACGGCTGAACGGACTTGAATAAAATTTGGCACAAGGGTAGACTACGACTTGGAATAGCATATAGAATTTTTATCCTGGGAGTATGTCCTTATTGTCGAGTTATATGTTGTTATTGTTGGGATTATTTTCTAATTTTGCACAACTGTAGCCGCTGACAGAAACTATTACTTTTATATTAAACATGTTATTGCTAACTGTAAAAGTGAAAACGAAAACTAACGATGAATGGACCATGTGAAAAATATTACATTTATATTCAAAATTAGATATAATTATAAAATTACGAAACAGAAAATATTATAAGTATATCATGCATGACAATTTTATAAGAATTAGTTGTCTGTTTTTTACAATACTTTATTAAAAATGAAATTGATTATTTGACTTAAAATTAACAATTTATTTGATTAAACATGATGTTATAAATGCGAATTAAATTCTTGTACTTAAGGGGATGCAACTCGATAAACATTTTCACTGTTTTTCATACAACCACTCTTACGCGATTTATGACGTTCTTACACATTTTTCATTGGATATTTTGGAAACACAGTATCTTGGGGATATTACCTAGGCTTCTATTGAAATTAACATTTCAAAATCTTTTAACGGTTTAAAAAAAAACAAGTATTCTCTGGAACAAGTTTTCTAAAATATTCAAGTAAATCACGGAATTACCGAATGCTATCAGAGTTTTTAAGTGTTCTCTCTTTTTTCGCGTTGCCTTTTCGTTAAACATCGCGTTGGATTGCGTTAGATGAAGTAACAAAATTTAAAACCGTGCTCGATGTGGACGATAGGCGAATGAAAAAGGACCGTCTTAAGTCGCGAGTTAACGAACAAATCTAGCAAGCTAGTCTAGCAAAATTAATGATTTTATTTGACAAAGTTTAAATTCCATTGAAACCTATAACTTTTCCAGGTGGTCTATGAAAAACAACTTAAAATACATAGTGCTAAAGTCGATACTTAAGTTGGTGGAGATGAATCCAAATTATCTTGAATAGAAAAGGGGTGACTGCTGAGATGTTAAAAAAAAATTGGGACGACCCTAAATAAATGTGTTGTGTAAGAGTTTTTCTTTTAGTTCAGAATTTTTGAAATTATGATATTTTAATTTTTGCTTTTTTTTAAATTGTAAATGTCAAATAATTACTCCTCTGGCTTTGAGAGAAGCGAGAGAGAGTTCAAACTTTTTCTAACTAAAAGAAATAAGTACAGGTGGGTTCACCTGTACTTATTTCTTTTAGCTGTCCTTTACCGTCCGGGCCCACGGCAACTCTTTACCGTCTGGGCCCACTGCAACTCTTTCGAACAATCTCACAGCCCATTTAGGCATCGGCCCTAACGGGCCCCGTCAGTCTTACTGACATCTCTTAGAGGCACGCGTGGAAGACAACTCGCCATCGCCAACAGGTTTGGTCCTAATTGAACGGCGAGATCTTCATTGCTTGTCGTCCGCAAGCCCGGGCTTACGGTAGCAATTTCACCTTTTCCGCCATCTTACCGCAAAAGGCGGAAAGAAGACGGTGACTGCCTCCCATTCCCTCTCGCTCCGTACCCTGACTTTAACTGTACAAACTGTGTGGCTCTTAAAAAAAATGTACCCCGTTTATTTGTAATAGTATTTTATTAATAGTAGGTAATCCTGCTTTTCAAAACTATAATTATCTTCCGGAGGTACATTTTCGTTATAAATACGTACCACCGGAAGGCATACATCAACACAGGTGTAATGTCATTATTTTTATTACCTTATTACCCTCGGCAAAGGTATTTTACTGCCGGTACTAGTACTGGCGGTATTTTCCAACGAAAGCTTTTAAAAGCTCTCGTAATAATTTGATTATTGGTTCCGGCAAAGGCGGCCATTACATGCATTTATTAGCTAGATAGTGATACGGTACCAGCTGGTTTCTTTTATATATTTTTTCCTTAATTAATAAATTATTTTTCCTTCTAAAAATATATATACAGGGTTACTTTTAATTTATCGGAAATCATTCAGAGTTTAGACTTATGCATGCGCATAAAGAACTTATTTTGTGAGATCAACCAAGAAAAGCGAAAAAATGCCGTTCAGTACATCACATTAATATTTAAAGGCAAAAGTTTGTACGTATGTCTGAGTGTGTGTTTGTTACTTCTTCACGCTTGGAGGGCTGGACGGATTTGGATGAAATTTGGCACACGGGTGGACCATGTTCTGGAATAGCACACAGGCGACTTTTTATTCATAGTCATAGTAATTTATTGGTAAGGGATTCTTTCTTTTTCTTATCCCGAGAGTATGTGTCCTTTGGAACCATTTTCTAGTTTGTCTGCAAAACGGGTCAAAGATTTTTAACATGTGTGTCTGCAAAACGGTTCAAAGTTTTTTAACATGTATGTCTGCAAAACGGGTTAAAGATTTTTAACATGTGTGTCTTCAAAATGGGTCAAAGTTTTTTAACATGTATGTCTGCAAAACGGTTCAAAGTTTTTTAACATGTATGTCTGCAAAACGGTTCAAAGTTTTTTAACATGTATGTCTGCAAAACGGTTCAAAGATTTTTCTGCGATTTCAATTTTGGACTTGGTACGTAAACATTGTATACAGCCATAACCATTTTGTACCTTTCAAACATTATCTGTGAATAAAAAATAATCGTGTATATTTTGCTTTAGACTGTCCCTAACGTTGTGGGACAATATACAAATCTTTAATTAAGTTAATCGACGTAATCAATTCATTAATACAAATGAAGAAAAACGTGTTGTCCTTGTTTTAACATAAACACGTAACTTTGTGTAGCGCATTATTCGGTTCAGGCTCTATTTTAATTAAACTGTCCTGTTTATATTCACAACGTTCTTTTTTTTAAAGCTGGTTTGCCCGTTTAACAGTGAACAAAAATATAATTACTGTTGAACTGTAACTAACCCCCGCTTTGAAATATAATTACTGTTGGAACTGTCACTAACCCCCGCTTTGAAATATAATTACTGTTGGAACTGTCACTTACCCCCGCTTTGAAATCACACTAATATTATAAAGGCTAAAGTTTGTATGTACATGTTTATGTTTGTCACTCCAAGCTCGAACAGCTGATCCGATTGGGATGGATTTTGGCATACGAGATGTGAAGTCTGGGATATGATGGTTGACTCCGATCTCCCTCTTTTTAGGGTTCCGTACCTCAAAAGGAAATCTCTGTCTGTCTGTCAAGACCCCTTATCTCGGAAAAGCGTGGAAGTATCGAGTTCAAATTAAAACCATATACTCAAGTTAACGACCCCTTGAACCTGTGAAAAAATCAAACTTCTGAGTTAACGAAAAAAAAAGATACGGCCGTTTATGTCGCAAAAAAATGTATATTTGGACACTCTCAAGGGAATCGAAATTCATAGGGTACTTTCCGTTGACTTAGAATTCTGAAATTTGGTATGAAGCAAGGTACCATAGGACAAGTATAAGGAAAAATCTGAAAACAGTAAATTTGTCACAAAAAAAAACTTGAGATTCGGAAAAATCTTCGAAACTCAATTCGGGAATTCAACTGTTTATAAGTAAGTTTGTACGGTATCCTCAGTGCGTGAGTCCGACTCGCACTTGCCCTTTTTTAAGTGGGTATCTTCAAATAACTTTCGAGTCTTCTATGGAGCGAGACGGAGTGTCCAGTCAGTGTTTTACTGAGTAAAACCTACCAGTGTTCCTTCAAACTTTCGAATAACCTCGCAGCACAGCACTTGGATCTCCCACGATCTAGTTTTTATTTATCTAAACAAGACAACAAAGCCTTGATACACTCTATTAATTTATTTTCACTGTAATGATGTTAGTGTCCCCACTCTATGGTTTGCAGAAGCTTCCATAGACTTACAAATCATTTAACAAAGCCAACTGGGGGGCAATAAAATAGAGTATATTATCACAGATTGTAAACATTGAATATACCACATTCTAGTCCCAATTACATCACGGCAATTCATTCGCGTGGGAAGGCGCGTCCGGACCGTCCCTTGGATAGCTTTCATCCAGTATAAAACACCAGCATAACAAGACCTGATCGAAACAACTACAGAAATCAATCAATTAGTTCTACGAAGCTCTTAGTAAACTGGTTAACTGTATTTGCGCGGGAAAAATCCTCAATAGCATAGTTATGCAAGCGTTGTAAATAAATGTACGGTATCATTGGACCGTGACGAGACAACCGTTTGACCAATCAAAAGGACGGAACTATGGGCATCATGGTAACGCAATGCGTGGGCGCACCCCTTATGTAGGATGAACGAAAACGTATTGTACTCCATCCGGTGGTTACATAAAGTTTACGGGTATTAACTAATATAGTTGTATATCAACTGATGAAATGGTGCGTTGTGTATAGGCATTGGGCCAGAAACCTGTCACTGCGCACACCGGAGAGAATTTAAAACTCAATTCGTGACTAGCGCTTTCAAGCGCCAACAGTATTGAACGATTCAACGCTGAAATTCAATGCTTTCTAAAAACAAACGTACGACAACTTTATCACATAGGTGTGACCTCCTCGAAGACTAGCGCTTCAGATCAGAGACGCGAACTGTGGAGGAAATGATATCCCACTCTTCCAAATTTCACCGGGATATGAACTTCAGTGGCCAATCTGGAAATCTCTGAACCGGCCACCGCGGGCTCAGCTTCACCGCTGCAGAGATAATCTGGCCAAAATAATGGGGTATCAACATGCAAAATTACCTGCATCTTCCACGATTCATACGACGCCAACGACTGAACTGTCCAGGTGGCTAAATATTAGTCGGACCAGGTGAGTTACCATGACGTTCAAAGTAAGATTTTTTTATTCTTATTTCAGTGTCGGTAAGAGACATAGCTATACAGGTTGTCTAGCGCTATTTCTTACGCACAATGGAATAAGAATAAAACATCTCACTTTAAACTTCATGGTAACCCAGCAGATTCGAATCAGATCGACACGAAAGAAAAAGAAGATCACATAAGACTCTACCTTAATTTCTATATTCCAGGAACCCGGAACACATCTTGTCTGATTCAAGACCATTTTATCAGAAATGATTTCATTGTTATAAATATAACTACATTCAGGTTTTCCACCTATCTTTATAACCCTGACCTACCACGATAAGAGAACGTTAAAATATTTCCTAGGAAATTGTTAGTCTAGTCTAGGAAAGATAAGATAGTATCCGCCATTTTGAAAATGTCGAAGTGCCGTGAGAATGGAGTGATGATGTAAGCGTATGCAAATGTTCTCCATCTGATAGGAAATAAGCCATCACGATGCGACAAGACAATAACTATATAATTATTCTTGGCGTGTATGATTTCCGTTTCATTTTAAGGAAAGCCTTTATGTTCTAAATCGATCGAAGTGCAATGAATGTTAAATTTAAATATTGAAAAAAAAAAACTTTCATTTGAAAAGATTTTCAGGCTAACGTAGTGTTTAAGAAATACTCAATTTCAAATGCTTAAATCAGAAATCGAGGTATATACAGTCTAAACACTAGGGTTATCTAGAAATTGACGGGGTCCATTAAAGCTGATTCCCACCGGGGCTGAAAGACTATTAGAAAGAGTTACCATGGCTCGGGACCACTATGGGCAACTTTTTAATTTAATTATTTTTTAGGGTTTCATACCTTAAAAAGAAAAAACGGAACCCTTATAGGATCACTTTGTTGTCCGTCTATCTGTCTGTCATGACCCTTTATCTCGAGAACGCGTAGAGGTATCAAGTTGAAATTAAAATCATATACTCAGGTCTGCGGTCCCCTGAAGCTGTGAAAAAATCAAACTTATGAGTTAACGACAAAAAAAGATACGGCCGTTTATGTCGCAAAAAACGTATATTTCGACACTCTCAAGGGAATAAAATTCATAGAGTACTTCCCGTTGACAAGCAAGGTCGCAAGTATAGGAAAAAATCAGAAAACTGAATTTGTAGTCACAAAAAACTTTTTAGCGATTCGGAAAAATCTTCGTAACTCAATCCGGGAATTGACCTGCTTTCATAAGTAAGTTTGTACGAAACCCTCAGGCCGCGAGTCAGATTCGCACTTGCCCGGTTTTTTATTTGATATAAACCAGTGTTTGACTGCGATCCCACCTGATGGTAAGCGGTGATGCAATCGTGCAACTAAGGGAAAACAAGGCCAGAAAAATACTGACACTCCCTCACGACCACCTACAGCGAGAGGAGCCATTTGATGATTTTCCACTTAAAAAAAAGAAATTTAGGAACAGTTACAGTTACATAGGCATACAAATGTTTACATTTCATACTGCACTCCATATTAGCATGTTCTTGGCCACAAGCAACACAACACAGATAGCTAGTAGATAGGAATTTACAGCTAATACGAGCCACATGGTGCCATGCCGCGCGATGTAAACAGAGAAATTTGTTTTGCATTATATGGGCCACTGAAACAAACTTCCTGCATAGCGTTTATTAAGGACTGTTTCACAGGAATGTTATGTTTTACGAAATGTTTACATCGACAAGTACATGTAAGGGATTTATGGAATTATGAAACTTGTAGATTGTATAGATCGCTGACTTCTATAGTTCTACTTGCGCAGAAGCACGCAGAAGTGAAATATGGGGTCTCTGTATTAGTATGAAGAGAGATGCGGGGCGGGGAGTGAAATCCTTGTACAGTGATTGGCTCACCGATATTGTACGATGCGCAAAGCGATCCCCGCTCTTTCGCCGAGAGCTCATGATTCGTGCCGCTATCTGTAATTTGCAATTTTTTTTGAAGAAACAACTATTGTTTTGTGACCGAATGCAAGGATAGAAAAAAAATACCACGGTATTTCTGAGCCCGATAGATGTTCTAAAACCTTATGATTGAGAATAAAATAAGGAAAAGGGGTAATGAACGAAGACTTTAGTCACTAAAAGTCTGACTGTCCCTCCTACTCTATACAGAGCGGGAGAAATTCCTTGAACACCCAGAAAAAATGGTATAGAAATCGTGCTGTACAGTAAGTATGAAAATAATTATGAAAAGGCCAAAAAATAATTATAATAATAATGACGACAGCAAATTACTGTAAGTACTAATATAATAATATGCCATGGTAGAATAGACTTAACACTAATAATCATGTTTGACATAGCTACAAAATGTAACTATGCATTGCCTATTTCGGGCAAACGCACATACTTACGGGCACAGCCGTAACGGGTCAAATGGTCCGGGAATGGCCGGCAATGGTTGGGCCTAGTCGGGAATGTCCGGAGCGAAGCATGTGCATTTCTGTGCAACATAGTGAGAGTGCATTGACCTAATACAAATAAATAGCGGCCCGTATTACCAATGCGTGTTTCCGATCATTCACGGAAACTTTACACTGTATATAATTATATCCTTGGCCATATTAATAAATTTATTAGAATCATAGCAGTGAACGTGATTGTTATAAAAATACTAGCTGTAGCCAGTGGCTTCGCCTGTGTGGTAGTACAAAATTATCCGAAAGGAACATACTCCGGGATAAGAAAACATCATATATGTGTTATTCAAGGATATGGTTTGTCTGTTAAACTATTGAACCGATTTTGATGAGAGATTAGGAGTAAGCTTGAACCCCAGGGAAGGACATTTGTTTGCTTTTTATTTGGCTCCAATTTTGATTTCGTGTGCGCAATTTAAATACCGACATTCAAACGGACGAAGTCGCGAGCAATGCTAGTTTAATATTAATTAATATTTCCGATACCTACTGACAATACTACTGTAACATCTTCAACTTCTGGAAAGCTCTTACAAACAAAGCTGATCCTTGGTAAAGTAAAGGAGCGAAGGAGCTCGCGAAGCTTGTCAACCAAAAGGGTTATTAGAAATATCTAGGTCTGCGGTATCTGCTTCTGCAATACATAATTATTTAGTTGTAAATTAAAAAGGTTTACTATATCCTATTCCAGGATAAATTTTTTTAGAGATATGCAGAACAGGGCGTAAAGTCCTGCAAACGTGCCCCCCTAGCCAAGTTACAACCGTTTCGTTTTGATTCTCTTTCGTTGATCGCCTCGAGTTGGCCACGCCTCCTATTCCTTTGTTTTGACCACGTGAGCTCTAAGATGAAGTCAGAACAAAGGAATCGGAGGCGTGGCCGACTCGAGGCGATCAACGAAAAGAGAATCGAAATGAAACGTTTGTAACTTGGCTAGGGGGGGTTGGTCTGGGCAACTGTGCGATAGTTGATTTCGAACTGTTGTATATGTTTTAATCACGCGAAGAACTCTGATATCGTAATGCAGGATTTTGAACTTTTAGTTCTTATATGGTGACATAGATTTCGCTACAGTTTATTCGTGTGCCAAATTTATAAATATTTCTGATAATATTGCAACATTTTTAACTTCCGAACAAACGTTGGCCCTTTGAAATCAAGGATAAAACAAGCGTAGGAGCGCTTAAACTCGCGAAGCTTGACAACCAAATGAGGTATTAGAAATATCTGGGTCAATAATATTCACTTCCTTTAACTTTTAAATGTTTTTTCGCTGGTTGTAGCAAAAATACAAAGTCAAAGTCAAAGTCAAAAATTTTTTATTTCACATAGGCCTACATGGGCACTTATAAAACGTCAGAAGCTAGTGCACGGTTCCAAATTGGTCGTTTCCTATGGAGAAGAACCGGCAAGAAACTCCATGGTTACTCTTTTAAAAAAATGATTGTTTACAATATTTTCATATTACCGTATTAAGCGACATACGCGAGTGGTACACAGAGACTCGGCGTCTCTATGTAGTTTTTATATCTACATTTTTTTTTTTTCTTCTATAGGAAGGCCTAATAAACGATGAATGGAGTGTATGAAAGATGGTAAGGCCTAAAGTGAGGTGACTGACTCCGAAGAACAAGTCTAATATTATATTCCTGAATAAATTTCGAATATTAGCCAGATTCGAGATTAGCCAGATAAGCAGGAGATATCTAAGTGCTCAAGCGTGAACACAAACACAGATGCAATCTCTATACCTTTGCTCTCATAGTCTGATGGGACGGTAATTCGACAAGACGAGGAAAAAAGCCGGTGGTTGGTCAATGGCTTTACGTGCTTTCCGAGGTACGGTGTACACCACCAACTCTTAAACTCCGAGCTGTTAAGGAGTAATGGAAAATCCGCTGAGCACTTTTTGCCCGTCATAGGAATTGAACCCAGTAGTAATGCTTAGGAGGCGGACGCACGCTCCAGTCGCCGGGACCCCGATCCCGATTTCCGGCTACCGTAAGCGCGGGCCTGCGGACGGCGAGCAATGGGGAGCTTGACGCAGTCCGACCCTCCGGTAGTCGTCCGGACCGAGCCCAAGTCGTCGACGGCGCGTAGTGTTCCACGCGCACTTCAAGGAGATTTCAGCAAACCGTAGGGGCCCAGCAGGGTCGAAGCCTACTGGGGCCAAGGGTCTAATTCTGAAAGGAAGACTCGGCCCTGGTACGAAAGGCAACGAAGGAACAGAAGTGGGTTTATATAGTCAGTAAAAGTCTTGAGACTATCTCGCGCTCCGGCCAAGAGCGCGGGATGTCATAAGATGATTTTACCACCGAAAAAAAAAACATACATAATAATTTGTGTAATATTTACGGTCAAAAGTGAAGAGATGACATAATCACCAGATTTAACGTACTGATGACCACAGTTTGTCGTCACAAGCAAATAAAAATACACATGTTTTTTAAAACAAACAAGAATGCATTCTAGACAGTTTCAGTCAATTGATTTCATCTGTACTTGATATTTTCGCCAAATTGTTGGAACAATTTGTGCCAAAACAAATCGTATCTTTGCCAAAATCAGCCGTTGGACCGGAACCTAGATATTTTACAACGGCGTCATGTGAACACAGATCTTGGTTACGCTACGTGACCTACTATTTCTGTAAATTACTACTAATGTCAATGTTTATAGGACTTAGGAAAGTTTTTTGAGCTATTTAACGTGAGTAGAGCAGTATTTGCCCAGTGATACTCAAAAGCGCTTTACTCTGTGTAATTTATTTTATTACCACTGCTCTCAAAACCATGAAAGAAAATTTGTGAGGAAACCGGCATGTCCTAGAGTTAAAAATTCAAAGATAAGTGACACCCACCAATATGCACTAAAGCCTAGGTGGTGGATTATGGCACATATACGTATATGTCCTGGAGAAAAAGCCTGAGTCGCAGCAGTGGGAACAATATCAAGCTTATATGTTTACGAACACGCAGTTTACAATAGACGAGCTACGATGAACGCATTTTCAGTTTTCTGATAGAAGGAGTAGATTCCCCAACAGAAAAGGCCGGGGTTTCAACGAAACCAGATAAGACAGAACAAAGTATGACATGGCGTGACAGGGCAAGGCGAAAACGGGATGAGACGGAGCAAAGCGGAGAAAAGGTGAGGCAAGAAATAATAAACTAGTGCACTTCACCATCAACGATTGCATCACTGGTTACCATCAAGTGTGATCGCAATGAAGACTAGTTTAAAAAACATTATTTTTAGTATATACGAAACCTGAATATAGTTTGTTCAGAATCAGTAACTGAATCGATTCCAATAATTTATACACCATGTTAATTTTTTTACTAAAAATATTTAAAAAAAGGTGGACACCATCGACACTAAGTACAACACATGTCACGGTAGGTTATAGCGGACATTAGACACTAGCTGAATGCGGGAGTAAAACAACCCGTCACTTGCCCGGGTGGCCCGGTGATCATGTATTTATGCGGCCAACCAGGTAACTTAACAAGCTTAGAACTTTGTGATTTTTCATGATACAGATATGAAGTTTTGTACATAGATTTTTTTATATCGCATATACTAAAACTAATATTGTAAATTAAAAAAAAAACCGCAATAACCAAAGATCTAACTATTCTTCTAAGAACGCACTATTACCTACCAAAGTACCTAAGAGCAAACTTCATTCTTCCTATACGCCTAGTAATATCCAAACCTATTACAGTTTCACTTCACAACATAACAATCTCAACAATATTATGATCGTTAAACTCCGAACTTGTATCTAATACTATGTTACACACAGTTTCCTGAACCCTCTCGTTAAACTCGATTGTTTGAAACAAACTCTTCGCGTGGTTTATTATCATCGCGGTATTACGCCGTATCCGCTTGTAATTGTAATTTCTAAACGGGAAATGCTTACTTGTAAAAGAGTAGATAGTCGACAGAAGAGTGTGTTTTCTGATTGCTACAACCTTGGGGTCTTTAAAGTTATGAAACTCGATTGTGTACAACACAATCACCATATTGTAAATATAGGTGTGGTTTTAGTCAGTTAAATTCTGACATAACTATTCGCTCCACCGAGCGAAAGAAGTTATTGGATGATATCCCACCTTAAAAAAATAATATCTAAACGAAACAGTTACTTGTAAAGGAGTAAGTAGGTAGGTAAATAAAACCTAAATTGTTCGCAGAGGTTTACCCTAGATTTATAGATAAAGAATTTGGCATTGAGTATAACTCAAATATTTAATTCAAACCAGTCAATAGGGGAATGAAATTTTTCCCATACATTGTTAACATGATTTTTTTTTTTTCGCCAAAAGTGAAACCTTGGCCATATCTTAAAGGACTGTATGATAAATCAATAGCAAAAAGAATTATGTCTACCAACCGTAACAAAATGAAGTTAGAGGCTATTTAGTATATTGCTATAGTTTGTTATCAGCCGTTATTTTTCTTAAATACTGTACCGTTGTTAAATATAGTTTTAGTTTCGGTTTTTATGGTAGGTACGCATTAGATAGTGTCAATCACTATCACAATACTAAGGCGTATCTTTTCGATTCGTTTATCACTTATTTATTTTTTAGGTTTAGTGATGAAAAACTGCGAGTGTGGAATAAATATTACAGTAATAACCAATCTAATCTATTTTATCAATGGAAACCTCAAAATATTACGTATTGTATTTCCATTTTATTATAATATAACGAAAGTAAGTAACGCCTGACAAAAATATACTAGCAATGCTTCTATACGTATTTTTGTCCGGTTACGGTTTAAAGATCTGGTTCTTTTTA
This sequence comes from Mythimna pallens, assembly GCA_961205895.1. Lineage (NCBI taxonomy): Eukaryota > Metazoa > Arthropoda > Insecta > Lepidoptera > Noctuidae > Mythimna > Mythimna pallens. The sequence goes on along the minus strand of OY540828.1, from coordinate 19,790,247 downwards.
CTATTGATTCCTCGTAAGGCCTCTAACATATAACCTAGGTTTCATTTCTGGCGAAAAGAAAAAAGTACATCATGCCAATAGTTTGCATGGGCCTTTGACATTAAAACGGGATTCGTCGTGGTATCTATCTTTTATTGCAATTTGTTCCAGACTAGGAATTACTCCTGTATCGTCAGTTCATTCACAAACATGTGAGTAGCAGCTAATCACTAAACACTGTGCCAGCCGCGCCGTTAAATCAAGTGTATGTGTGTATCATCTCATGTGTTACTCGTAAAAACACTTATTTTTCACTAAAACCCCATCGAGCTCGTCAAAATAATGTCATCAGACTGAAAGTTCATTCAAAGCAATTTGAATTCTATGTCTTGATAGCAAGTGCTAAAGTCGTTTGAAATAATCAAGCTGATTGGCTGGGGTGTCATATATCGTTTGATTAGTACTACAGTTTAATCAGTGAGTCAATAAAGTATTTGACCTCTGGAAAAATTGATATCGACCGATGTTTTTGTTAGAAATAGGTAAAATGTTTCCAAAGGCATGTTCAGTACTTTCGACACGGACTTTGATGAACATTTTAGAACGTTTATTACGTGTGACTTAAAGAAATGTCTGAGTGACCTAAATCTGAATCTTTAAGTCAAGAGTGAATAGGTTACTTCTAGGTAAGCGCGCTCCATCGTCGACCGCATCGTCACTTTCCATTAGCCCTCCTAGCCAAGTTACAATCGTATCGTTCGCGCCGAATGCCTCGAGTACGCCACTCCTCCGATTCCTTTGTTCTGACGTCATCTCAACGCTCAGTCACGTGGTCAGAACAAAGGAATCGGAGGCGTGGCCTACTCGAGGCGTCCGTCGCGAACGAAACGATTGTAACTTGGCTAGGGGGGCAGGTGAGATAGTGGTCAAGCGAGAACCTATCAAGAATAAAAAAAAATACAACATAACAATAATACATGAAATAATAGGTTTGAAATTGCATTTTTGTTATAGGCATCAGATATACTTTCATAATTATGAATTCAGTAAAAAATATATATTTTGATATTACAAACAGATTCTTCTATTTTACTTATAGATTCCTAGCGCAACTGACAGACGTTATACTGTTCTAGCGTTTGCAATTTATGAGGGGAACATAATTTCGACATAACAAATAATGCTAAACCATCCAAGTACCCACTGAAATATGCACACAAAATTGTATCCAAATCAAAACGTGGAGTCGTTTAGGAGGTGTAACCGAGATATTTGTAATACATAATTATATAACATGATTGCAAAGAGTGTCCACGGAGTTTCTTGCACATTCTTCTCCATAGAGATCTACGCTTTAGAATGTGCAATTAGCATCTTTTTTCTTTCTTACTGACTGACTTCTTGACATTTCAAAAGTGCCTGTAAATGATTTACTTGAAATAAAATGCTTTGGATTTTCGAATTTTTGTGTTATGTGACAAACAGACGTACGGAAGAATTATATACCTACATAAAATAATTACTAGCTGATCTGGCGAACGTTGTTTTGCCACATAAATTATAAGAAAAAGTCACTGACACGCTACGAATTTTTTATATATTAGATTAAGGCTAAAGACCTCATAACAAAACTGAGTACTTAGTGATTTCAATAGAGAAAATAATGTCTTAACCAGAAGACGGAATTAGGTAGACTTATTCATGTACTTGCCTCGAAATGTTGATATTAATATGGATCTTCCCCGGATTTTAAACAAAAACATACATACTGATATCACACTTAACCAACATAAACGAGTTAGTCAACGAAGCACACGACGAGCAAGTTTATTAGTTCTACCAAAAACCAGGACCAACTATGGCAAAAAAATGCTTACATTTGAAGGAGCACAGTTATATAATAAAATACCCTCACTCAAGACTTCTCTCATTCAACGCTTTCAAAACCCAACTTAGTCATTACCTAATCGCCACCCAGACACTACTCGAAAAATGAATGCGTTGGGTGGGTCAAGTTTCGGGTAGTTTAGATTGTTTTGTGACGGATGTTGTCAAACCTAAATTAGTATTTAATTAAGTTTAAATTACTGTTCTCAAGTAAGCGACATGTTATGTTTTTATTGAGAATAAAGTTTCTTTAAACCTATTTCTAATAAAAAATCCCGTGTGACCAACAATATTACAAACTAGGTTCGCTCGCGTGAAAGTTGGTTTCTCCATACAAACTTTGGACTCCCGTTTTATCCCCTTAGGGGGTGAATTTTGGTAAATTCTCTCTTAATGCTCACCTATGTCATATAAGGAAACCTTGTGCAAAATTTCACGCTCCTAGGCTCTGTAGTTTCGGCTGTGCTTTGATAAATCAGTTTCTCCTTTTATATATATAGATAAATAATAATAAAAACCTCAGAGATAAATAAGACAAATGAAACAAAGATAATTGACATACAATTTTTGTTAGTATTTTTCATTGAAAAAGATCTCTCTACAACAACTAAAGTGAGTTTATACACTTTCTCCTCCTCGTCATTAATGCAGGAATAATTTTTTTCTGCTATATTTCTGATAATCATAAAAAAACATTCTGGTCTTTAAAATTAATCGCGGGATTTGAGGCATATCCCAGAATAAAGTTATTCTGTCGCTGTAAGAAATCAGTATAAGTACTTAAATACCTCTACCTAATTCCGACTTCTGGTCATAACAGATCACGACGACATCGCAAAAAAAAAACTATTCGTACCAACCTACGTTTAAACCTATAAAAATGCAACTTGTACTTATTTTCACTAGTCCATAAAATATAACCCTCTCATAGTCTCCTCTTAGTTATGAAAAATGGAAAATCTAACCCGTAATAGCAGTGCCGCCTGTGTTTTAAAGAGCGCAAATTATTTATAAGAAGTAGGTCACAATAAAACTCGCGTAGCACCTAAGTTGTAAAAAATGTACTTAATTTGTATTACTTTTCAGTAAGACTACATAATAAATAAAGTGTCTGGAAGGTAATTTATTTTTCTCGCAAGAAAAGGCACGTGTAATAATCCTAAATATCTGTGCTAAAGTGCTTGAATGTTATACAATCTATATTTACGGGTAGGTAATACGTTTACTGACTGACAGGCTGTCAATATATATAAATGTGAATTTGGCAAAATATTATAAATATAAGCAGTGAAATAAATCTTTCATGGAATGTTTCTAAAGGAGAAAACAGGGCAAGTGCGAGTACAAACTTATATTTGAAAACCGTTCGATTCCCGAATTGAGTTACGATGATTTTACCGAATCGCAAAAAAAGTTTTTTTTTGTGACGTAACTACAAGTTTATAGTTTTCATATTTTTTCCTATACTTGTGCTATGAGACCTTGCTTCATGCCAAATTTCAGGATTCTAGGTCAACTGGCAGTAACATATGAATTTTGATTCCCTTGAGAGTGTCGAAATACACTTTTTTTAGGACATAAACGGCAGTACCTTTTTTTATTAACTCAGAAATTCGATTTTTTTTCACAGTTTCAACGGCGCATTGGGTTCCACGCGCGCCCTAAAGAGCTGATAGCATATGTGACAGCACCTGCGAGATTCCATCACGGGCTGCGACATTGTTCGAAAGAGTTCCTACTGCGGTTCTGAAATGCAAAAGGCTACTGAAGGAACACGGGTGGGTTTTAGTCAGTAAAAGTCTGACCCTGAGGAGTTCTTTGATGATTTCCTAACCCAAAAAAAACAGACATTCAATCGTAACCGAGGTTTTGAAAATACAGTCTATAGTGCATGTCTATAAGCAGGTACTAACCCTTAACCACCGTCGGGATTGGAACAGCAACTTTCTTCGGCTTTTTATTATTCTTAAAACTACAAGTCAACTTCTCAATTGCCTTCAGTATCTTAATGCTGACTTTGTTAATCGTTCTAAGCTTCGGATCGGTGTACTTCGTTCGTGCACCATCGCCGAAAATTTTCTCTTTACCGGAGTCCACGCTATCCTCCGATTCAGTCGCCGATGTGTCCGATACAGGGTAAAATATATACGGGCTGCCCGTAAAACAGGGCGAGTTCATTTTGGATTGGAATTCACTGGCTTTAGAATCACACAAGCGAATTAAACATGTTAGATTTTTTTTTTATAAAGCTGTTTTCAAACGACTATTCACTGTGAAGTCTTGAAGAATGTTGTGCGAAGTCGGCGAAGGAACTGTTTAAAGTTTATGATATTCTGTTCAGGAGGTCTGTAGACCGTGACACCGCTCCTTGGGACAAGCCTCTAGGACCTTGGCCCGAGTTATTACGACGTTGTAATTAATCTGAATTAGGCTCCGTATGACTGTTCAATGGCAAATAGCTTGGAAACGTCTCGTAATCAGAGTGAGACTGAAGTAATCGACTGTGGCTGGATTGAGTTTACTTGGGCTACGTTTTCGTTGCTTTGTTTTTGTTCTATTTGTAATTTTATTAAAGTACTAACTGACTCGGTACACGTTGTTTTGTCACAAAAATATAATTCATCATAAAAAAAACAATAGGAGGTATGAAGCTAAATGACAGCCTACAACCTATTTTCAGACCTACCAAATATAAAAAAAAAAAAAAATGAAAATCAGTCAAGCCGTTACGGAGGAGTTTAATAACATGAGGAAAGAAAGAAAGAAAAAAAAATATTTGGCGGAGTAAGGCGCAAATTTAGGACTAACAAATTAGAAGTATATTTTACTGACACGACACTCAACTGTCTGTAACTGTGACACGAGATTTTTTATACATTAGAAGATAACGATTCTCCATCGAACATAAATATTTTTGGAAATCTCAATGTTATTTTTTAGGTAGGAGCTATGCTAGGAGGATAAGCTATCACCATATTCATAAGCGATTTAGAAACGTACTTCATAATGAAGAGATCATTAATCTAAAAAATGAAGAGCTACCTTAGTAGTATCAAATCAATCAATCTCTAACTATAAATTCCCTAATATGCTATAAAAGGTAAAAATAAGTTTGTATATAGTGGTAATTTCTGAAACTACTGCTGAACCGATTCTAACCGATTCAGAATCGGTTCAGCAGTAGTTAGCTAATTTATTTCTGATTTACGCTACATTTTCTATATTCACACGGCCAAAGCCACCGACAGAAGCTAGTCTGATAATAAACCAGCAATCAATCAAACTTTTTGCTCAATGATTAACATCAGGATTTCATTGATCAACTATTAAGAGCCATTAAATACGTAATTAGGACCAAATCTAAGATCAAAGTTAATTATCTCCAAGCGTGCTATTAAGTTTCCTCTTAGGAAGCCAACTTTCCGTTACAATGGCGACGGTTAAAAACAACTACTACGAAGGAAACGAAGAGATAATCGTTTGAATGTCAAAAAATAGGTCAAATGTCTATTTCCGTTAGACCGCTCAAGAACTTGTATACAAATGATGAGTCTTTAAAAATAGACAACTCTAAACGCCTACTCAAAAATGAATAGCAATACGAACTGATGAGCAGCGGGAATACTCGTTGCTATTCCATTTCTCTTAGGAGAAATCGAATTATAATTTTATGGTCATTATATTCTACAGTAATTAGATTAAAAAACAAAACGAGACATTTAAATACTATTATTTAAATATCTCGTTTTGTTTTCTTTTAATTTTTCCTTTATATTAAGAACCTATCTACCAAGAACGTGATCGGCATTTAGAAATTTTTTTAATTAACTAACTAGGTACTCATTTAATAAAATATTCTTCTCTTAATTAATCCTAGTTTTATAATTCCATGACCTTGAAAGAAATGGTCATAAAAATATTTTATAATTATATCTCATCTATACTTAATTCTGTGTTTTGGCACTTTAATCACAAAATTACATTGAGGCAAAGCGACAAATTTTGTTTACCATGACTATTAGAAATTATCTCAAGGAAAAGTAGGAATAAAAAGTAACCGAAGTCCCAATCCAGGTCTCGGTGCCCATGTGTAAAGTTTTATATAAATCCGTTCAGCCATTTAAACATGAATAGGTTAGATAATTAGGTACCTCCGAATGAGAATGGATTTTTTATTAGATATGCTTTTAATTCTTACTAAAAGGTTAAACACCTTCTTTTGTCAGACCAGTATTTGGCAACCTGTAGCTCTGTTTTGAGCTTCGTATAAATACTGAAAAGTGCAGGTGGTGGTGCATGATAGGTTACAGGTGCTAAAAGTTTTGTGCAGCGGGTCCACACTATCACTGTGTTAGAGATGGGCGAGAAAGCCCAGATTGTTTTTGCAGCAGCCACCTAGGTCCGCAGTTGGTTAAGAAATTTGCAGATTGGCCACTGCAGTTCGCGTCCAGGGAGATGTTCTGACGGGGTTGGTAGGAGAAAAGATCGGTTAAACTGAAAATTATGAACAGAATTTACGAAATGATGACTTTTGTTTTCAGTAGGTACGAGTACCTACCTAGCACGGTGTGTTTATCGAGTCAAATTTTCTTTTTTTGAAAGTTTTTATTTTTCTTGCAATATTTGTATGTTTATTTAGGTAAAATCTTGCAAATCAATTTTAAAATAGTTACTCCAGTAAAACAGTTAGTTAATTTGGGTGACAAAGCCTGCTTAGGTTAAGTGACATTAGGTATTTTAAATCCAATATGGCGGAACCTAAAGATAGTTGACCAGTTATTTATTTATGCACCCCTATGATATGGACATCAATTGAAAAAGTTTGTTGAGAAGAATCCTAAAATAATAATAATTCATTCACAATAATATTCATTATTGCGGAAAAAAAAAAGCAAGTTACTTTTTAGTATCAATAATTAATTTAATTTGTTTATAGAAGAAGGTTGGTAGCTAAAAGGTTGATAGGAAGGTTGGTAGGTTGGTAATTTGGTTGGTAAAAAGTATCAACGTTATTTTATAAAGTCGAACTAAAGCGGAAACTAACGGCCTTCGTGTGTAATCCCAGTTGACATTCTGAAACTAAGTTTAGTGTCTCTGTAAAACAGTATGTCAGTGAAACAACTTAACGGTTCTCTGAAGCACCGGTCTTAAACTGACTTAAAATATAAAACACACATGTCCAACAGGACCTCACTAATAAAAAATGTATGTGTGTGTGTGTAATGTATGTGTATTTATAGTGTGTGTGTAATGTTTAAATTGAATATTTTAGTAGCTTCATTTTTTTTAAACACCTTGTGTTAATCATAGGTGACCTACATAAGGCCATATTTATGCTATCGTTAGAATACGGAATACCTTAATATGCGCATTAACTAGATAATCTGCAAATTACCGGGTACATTCCATTAAAGTGTGAAATTTGACTTAAAGTAGCAGATATCTCCACTTTACCTGGTTAATCTGCATATTAACGGATGCTACATAATCGCGGAAAACAGAGCGAGACACTTTTGTCTCGTTGGGCAGTTCTACCTGCCAAGATAGCTTGACGGAGCCTCGCTCCACGAGGCTCCTACTTCTGGGTGGTTATAAAAAAATAACCATGCTTCGCTCCCGCTTTAGCCTACCTAACCTAACCTGTCCGTGTCGGGGTGCCCTTAAATTTTTGTGTAAAATGTCATCAAACTTTTTTTTTGAACTTTTTTTAACTAGTAGAAATTAAAATTAAATAATTACCATGAATCCGAATGTTTTGAATAAAACATTTGAATTTATTGTAAGACGGTTTTGGTATGGATAGACCAAAGGTCGAGCTTGACTCAGTGTAGAAATCAAAGTTTGGTCCGTCGATTATTCTTAATATTATAACAAAAGTACTTTCCAGAAGACCGAAGAATGAACTGTTCCTAGATATTTGACTAGCGACTCGGAAGTTTGAAATTTAGGTAAAATGGTTCTCGACAGTTTCATTAACAACGCTAAGTTTAGAAGTTAGAGAATTTAATCAACAATGAATGAATGACCTGAACGAAGAAGTGGATTGCTTTAATGGAAGTACCTTGCTCTGGGTGGCGAGAGAATTACTTTTACTCTGTTGTCCAGTTTGTTCGGGAAAATTACGCAGACAGTTAAACTAACATTGTAATACATTTTTCGTTATTTAAATTTTAACGTTTAGGATAAATACTAATATATATTATGGAATTATACCTATGTTAAAATTTATCCCACCAATTTATTTTTTGTTTTAAGAAATCATCTTAATTAAATTTTAACTCTACATTTGTAAGGTGAATTTGTGGAAAAAAATATATTTAACAAAAGTTTTTCTTAAACAATGTTGTTATTATTTGTCTTTGTACTTCAATGATAAACATTAACTGCATACAAGTAATGCCAAATAGATTTGAATCAGCGTATTTATGTTAAGAAAATTAATTTTGCAAGAAAGTAAACTGATCTTCACTGTGGAGTGAGGTTAGTTGGGAAACTACATTCAGAAATCAGAAACGTTTATTTCAAATAGACTAATTACACAATTACAGGCACTTTTGAATTGTCAAAATGTCGGTCAGTCAAAAGAAAAAAAAGTGAAGCTAAATTGCACGTTCCAAAGCGTTGATCTCTATGGAGAAGAACGTGCAAGAAACTCCATGGACACTCTTTTAAATCATATTATGAGTTACTTACATAAATCTTAATTAGGTACATATTTCTTGTCGCTTCTAATATGTGAGCACAATGTAGATAACTAGCACAATGTAGATACGGAGTTGTAGGTCGCGGCTTCAAACCCAGCCAGGCGCATTACTTTGTGTAATTTATTTCATCACCACTGCTCTCAAAACGGTGAAGGAAAACATCGTGAGGAAACCGGCATGTCCTAGAACCAAATATTCGAAGACATGTGACATCCACCAACCTGCACTGGGCACCCGTGGTGGATTACGGCCCATTCCCTCTCCTAGAGAGGAGGCCTGGGTCCCAACAGTGGGAACATGATAAGGCCGACTATGCTATGCTAATGTAGATAACTAATAATAATAATAGAAAAATAGAAATTGAATTAAGCCACTGCCAGCTAAGAGATTCAGCAGCATTCATAATAATATTCTTTAAGTCAGGGTTTTATAAGACAGTAGAGAGAAGATAGATAGATATACTCTTTATAGTCCACCATAATAATATAGTCGGCGCGGACAGTCTTATGGTTAAGAGCGGGTTTTTTGTATTAATAAGCAAAGGTATCACTACGCATGCTTAATCAAAAAGAGACAACTCAAAAAAAGGGATTTGAAAATTGAACCATATTTTTGAAACATATGTTTTCAGATTCAAATACCCTCTATTTGAGTTAGGTCTTTTTGTGATTAGGCATGCGAATAAGCGACTAAGAAATATACACATTCCTTTGCTCCTATAATTATGTCAAGTTGCTATATTTACTTTGAGACTAGCTTCTGCCAGCGGCTTCGAAATAGGTTTCTCTATACAAAATTTGGACCCCCGTTTAATCCCTTTAGGGGGTGAATTTTACAAAATCCTCTCTTAGTGCTTGCCTACGTCATAAAAGGAAACCTTACGCAAATTTTCACGCTTCTATTCCCAGTAGTTTAGGCTGTGCGTTGATATGTCAGTCAATCGATTTCTTCTTTTTTATCTATAGATAGATATGTAAAGCGGTTTTTTGTATTATTAAAAAAGCATCACTAAGAACTATACACATTCTCTTGCTCCTATAATTATTTCAAATCGGTATATTTACCTTTTTTCCGATAAATGTTTCAAGGACATTGAAAAATCAGTCATTAAAGGGGTGAACAGACGGTTGCAAACCAACGTCCCAACCAAGATGACCTTACTAGTTTCAATCCATGTAGACAGCAGTTGTAATCCATGACCTTCAACGCCCTTGGTTGAGAGGCGCGTTTTCCCAACCATCGAACGTGTTGGCACGTGGTTTACGTCCATGTAGCCGCAACACATAAACCAAGGTCACCTTGGTTGGAACGCTAGTTTGCAACCATCTGGTCGCCCCTTTACTGTCTGTTTTTAATCTGCTCAAAATTACAACAGACTGCATAATTGCAATATGCAGCAGAATTTCCCGATCACTAGCGCGCTGATAGGCAATTACGCAGTAATTTGCTAACGACGGCAACGTACTCGTAGGTAGGAAGATAACAAAGCCTTCATAAGTATAATGGTTTATTATTATGTTAATTATTTAGTTTGTTTATTAAGTTTTTTTTAGTTCATAAGATGTAATTTGCTAGCCGTTCAACGACTCGTCGACGACGGCTGACGCTGAAAATCGGCGCTGTGGCTCTGTTCAGTACATGAGCCCTAGCATTTTGCTGAGCGCTGGCCGTTTTGCGTAGGTGTGTTGCATAAGTTATGTGCCGTTTTTGTCGTAACTAAACTCTTTTTCTTTCTTTTTTTCTTCATGTTTCAAAAACTAGCCATCTTGAAATACTTCACACATATTATAAATACCCCCTTTGTGTCTGTCTGTATGTTAGCGATAATCTCAAAGACTAGTTAACGGATTTTTAAGTAGGTAGTATTCACCGGTAGATACATGCATATTTTTACTAGTAGCAAATTTTAAAGATTTGTAACACCCGTGCGAAGTTAGGGTGGATCGCTATAACAGTAGAGTATAAAGATCACAACTACAAGAGAGAACTGATAGTAAAATCACAAAAGTTACAACGGTATTCAGAAATACGACCGAAATCTGGTATTTTTTTTTTTCAATGAATAGTCATCAAATTACTTCCCTCTTTTTGGGTAAAGCGTTCCTTTGTTGTACCTGTGTTCCTTTAGTTGTCATTTGCGTTCCAGGGCCACGGTAAATTTTTCGAACAGCCCTAGAAAATTCTGTGACATTTCTTCGAGGCGGGCGTGCAACACAATGCACCATTGATTCAGGCTTGGTCCAGGAGTAGTCAAAATCTTACACCTAACTAATATCACGACGGCACGTACTGTTCCACGCGCGCCTCAAGGAGATCTTAGCAAACCGTAAGGGCCCATCAGGGTCGAAGCCTACTGGGGCCAAGGGTCTGATTCCGAAAGGAAGACTCGGATCGGCCCTGATACGAAAGGCAAAGAAGGAACAGGAATGGGTTTTTAGTCAGTAAAAGTCTGACACTATCCCGCGCTCCGTCCAAGAGTGGGTGATGACATAAGATGATTTTCCCAAAGAAAAAAAAAAACTAATATCACAAAAGCGACAAGTGAGTTTGTTTGTTACCTTTTCACGTCTAAATCACTGAACCGTTAAAATACTATTCCCGAGAAAAATAACAATAATTTTCGACGGCAACAGTTGATTTAGTTTAGTAGTAGTAATACTACAATTGAATTAAACTATTACAAACTTTACAAACTTTGCTGAGAGTTCTTTGTAATATAAGAAGCGTGGCCGCGAGCAAAAGCTATACGTGAGCATTATCTCGCTTCACAACATAATATGGCATTATCATTTACCAGCGGATACCCGATTATACTAAGATCCCAGAGCTGTCTAACATAACTTATTTTCACATGGATGAAACCTTAGGTTCTCAGTAGCGTCTCATGTGCTTTGAATACCTGTGTGCTTGTGGAGCTCCTCCTTGGTTCCCCTGTGCAGGTACCAGGTGAGAAAGGGAACTAAAAATAAGAGTTACTTAACTAAAATTTCTATGGCTGATTTTTATATATGTTTTGTAGAATATTATTTTAATGTGGTATCATAAGTGTCGAGACACTTTCCATGGACCAAACCTTCTGTCAGACGCTTTAAAGCTCCATAAAAAAGAAATGAACTTTACTTATTTACATGTCCGATTTTTAAATATGTTATTAATGTACCTTTTACTAAGTTATATTTCAGTAATCAGACAAATTGTAGTCACCAAACATTCAGTCAGTGCATGAAATCGTCTTATTAATAATTGCGTTCCAATGGGTAGCAGACTTGAGTATTTGATATTAATTTCAGCACGCGTTTCTGAGAAAAAACGTCTTGACAGATGGACCACAAAGGGATCCTTTAAGGGATCCATTTTGTCGACTTAGGTACGGAACCATATATATTTTTTTTTTTTTTGTTAAGAAAAGGAAATTATCATTTTTGATAATGATCTTAAACCATATTCGCATTATTGCCTTTCTAATGAAGCCGGTTTGGGGCACATCGGTTGGATGATTTCAAAGTGAATAAGAGACAAAGTGGACATAAGTCGAAACAATATAAAAGTTCTACATAAAGATTAGCTTACATTACCTTTTTACGTTACACTTTGCCATTTAATAACGTCAGTTTCAGGATATGTTTTTGTTATACAAATTAGGTTTACTTTCACAATATATGAGCTTGCCTGGAAACAGCCGTAAACCTTTATTACCTACGCTAGGGATAAACAAAAAAACAATTCTGTTGGCCTAGCTACATTTAATTTATTCTATCTAGTGATTCTACATAAAATATTAACCTTTTTTTTTGAAGGGGGAATCATCAAATTAATTTTTTCGCTTTAGGGTAGAACGAGCTGGCGTGTTAGATTTCTTCACTTGCGTTCTTTTTTTTAGTTGGGAAATCATCTAATGACCTCTCGTCACTAAAGTAGTGCGAGAGAGCGTGTCGGACTTTTACTGACTAAAACTACACCTTGGTGCGAAATATCTATGCTAGTATTACTGCTTCGCAGAAAGAGGCGATCGCCTGCTTTTCCCCTTCGCTCCGAAGCCCTGAAGCAGGGCCCGGCGTGAGAGATACGAGGTCACGGCAGTGCTACACCCAAGTGGGGCAAACCTCCACCCTATGCTCCAGCGTGTCCTCCGGGCTTTCCTTCGGCCTAAACCTGGTACAGGAACCTCCCGAACTTACCATGCCCGATGAGGACCTATGTCGGCAGAACGTGAGGACGCCGTGACGCCTCTCCAGTCACTCTTTAAAGAGGGGACTTACCACCATGATTATAGCGCGCCCATGCACTTTACCCTCTAGCCTGTTCTTGGGCCATAGTAACCTCCTCCAAATATTCCCGTAGCATTCAGTATTACCCTTATGCTTATTTTTCTAAACGGTATAACAGAAATGAACGTACTGTAGCGTGCCTATAAATCCATACATTTTGCCGGTAAAAAAAGGGTACCGATAATTATATCGGACATAATTTACGAGCGTAATTTTTGTAGATCATAAACTCACGACTTTTTTTTGAAAGCTCGGCAGGAACTGTATGGATCTTTGTGCTTAAAACTTTTTTGGTGTACAATAAAGTTTATTCTATTATGTTCTGTTTTGTTCTGTTCTGTTCTTTTCTGATCTATTATATTATTTTGATACAACAGCAGCCCTTTAATGTTCCCGTTGCTGGGACTCAGACCTCTTCTTAGAGAAGACTCTAGGAAGAATGAATTTATAGAATTGAATTAGTTTATTGTACACTACAATAGTAGCTAAAAATATTAAAGAATTTTTCATTCATTGTACCCATGTAATATCAACTCTAGCTTTCAGCGACAACAAACAGGAAAAATATCGCATATTTTTGCCCATTTTCTTATCGTTACGTAATATTTGTCACCAAAATTTATATTTTGAAAACAAATAATGCATGTTCCACAATTTAAGTTTGCATACGGGGACGTGCCTTCGAAACTCATCTCCTGAAACTTGTGTTCGAATCGAAATAAGCTGCTTTAACGATCCGTGTTCCGACTTGTATTTATGCAAGACTGAGTGTTTAGTGTGCTTTACGCTCTACAACAATAGTTTCCACTCATCTATATCTACTACAATCTACATTTATACAAAAGGAGAAACTGACTGACAAATCAACGCACAGCCGTAACTACTGGGACGATTAGGAACATGAAATTTAGCACAAGGCTTCCTTTTATAACGTAAGCCTAGCACTAAGTAGGGGTTTTTGAAAATTCAACCTTTAAGGGGGCTCCTTTTCTACGCACCTATGGTCAACATTGAGCATGACTTAAAAGCTTGTTGCTTCATCTAACGCAATCCAATCCGATGTTTGATAAAGATAGATGAGGTAAACATATAAAAATAAAATCGCCTATATTGTTTTTGCAAATTTTTGCCAATAGATGATACGAATTAAAAACTCTAAGTCATATTGCTATAAAAAAACTTAAGTAAAAATTCATAAATAAAATAGATTCAGCTACAATATGTGCGTGGCATTTACAACTAAAAAAAAGCGTCTTGCGCTTAATTTTATCTTTACGTTTGGTTTGTCCGAGATGGATTTTTAGATACATAAAAGTTCAGATTATTTGAAAGTGCATAATTGGTGCAAGTTTTTAGCAAAACAAAATCATCTTGTTTGTCAGAGTATTACTCAATATAAATAAGTATATTTGCTTATCTGTAGCACTTACCTGGTCTGTTTTCTTCGTAAGCTGAATCATACGCTCTAGTTGTGGAACTGCAGTCCCTTTCATCTTGATTGAATGTACTGTAATAGTCATTCCGCTCCTGTACCGGAGTGGCTCGCTCACGTTCGTTCCTCATTGATTGATGAGACAATAAACCAATGTTCTTTGTATGTGTGCGAGGAGTCTCAGAACCGTTCATACCACTTATGTTTGCCGATCGCGGTTCAGTTTTAAAACTACGTTCCCCATTATCGACTGCATCGTCACATCCATTCAGCACTATCTTCTTTATTGTTTTCACTTCTTCGACTTCGCTTATCTTGTGCTCAGAGATCGTCGAACGTTTTGTAATTTCCTCCTTCGAATGGAAATTACTGTCGCTGATAGAGTTTGACATAGTCTTACTTTCATATTCACATTTGCCATTCAACTTGCTATCTGGTCGCAAATACTTTTCAAAAGGATCACTATTTCTTTTTGTTTCAAAAGGATTCTTAGTGTTACTTTGTGCATTGTTTGGAAGACTTTGATTTTGGAACTGATCTAAATTATTTCTATGAGAAAAATCAGATTTTTCGTTGGCAGTGGTTGTAGGTGTATAAGTATGATATCCATTTGTATTTTCGTTGTGATAAGAATATGGAAGACTGCTAGGCCCAGAGTCGTATGTTTGCGTAAAATATGTAGGAGATTTTAAGTCTGAGCTGTAGTCAATATTTGACGAACTATCTCTGAATTTGTTTCTATCTAAGCTGGAGAGCGACGCTCTACCGTTTGGTACAGGTAATTTAGACGCACTTGAATAATTCGAAGGTAAAGTTGTAAAAAATGGATTCGTTGGATGGAATCTTAGCGGTTCTTCATTCTGTGTCACTGACTTAACGAGTGGGGTAGAGTTTAGTGCCGCTGGTAAAGAATTCAGGGAAGCTCGAATAGAAGACGGTGAAGGCCGGTTCTGCGGTGATTGAGACGGTCGGATGGTAGCGTACACGGGAGCCTGGGGAGTTGCTCTGCCGCCTTGCACTTCAGCCATCATTTGACTCGGCCCTGGAAGACCAATAAAACAGGTTACACTACACCAAGTAAATAAAACTTACAGTCTAACTACAAAACTTAAACGAACATCGCGGCATAAAGTTCGGTCTGTCAATACATTTAAACGAAGTAGTGTCACTCGACATTGAACTTTAGCTGCGCAAACATAAAGTTGGGTGAGTGATGTAGTGCCTTTCAACATTTCCTGGCAAACTGAGGAGCGATAAAGTCCCCGCTTCGCAATGGTGCTCTGCATATGCAGACGTGCGATAAAGTAATACATGTCTACTACACAAAAGGAATATTCCAGACTGGGAGAAGTATTCCACCTTCCCTGATTTATACGTAAGCTCATATTTTGTCTAGTAAACAAGTTAAATTGCTTTAGTTTTGCGTGAATGTAGATTTTGAGTATCTTTTCTTTAGATTAGCATAAATGGGCGAGGATGGCATATTATGATATGGTTAATGAGTAACTGTGAGATACTCGTGTAGTTTTAGTACCTTAGGACGCTCAATACCACGCTTTATGTAATGTGAATGAATATGCGGAAACACGTGCAACCACTTTACCGAACCGTTATGAATGAGAATGAGTGAAAATAGGCAAGTGGAAGTATTGACAAAGGTACAATTTGGCGGTGTTTAAAATTTGCCCCCGAATAAATGGGAACGTGATATATTTTACAGCACCATGGGGTTTGTAATGAGAGCATTATTTAATGTTAAAAATACTGTGTTACTTGATTTTATTAACAACTAGGTAGCGACCCGCCCCGGCTACGCACCGGTACGCAACGCTGATGCTAAACTACAGAAGGTCTTTATATACAACGTTCACAGCTTTTTTGTCATTAGACAATACAAACATGTTTTCTTTTGAGATTACTTTTGAAAGAGCGACATAAAATTGGCTATGTAAAATAAAAACTCAACGCTCATATCTATTTTCGAAAATATTCATTTAAATTACATGCCGTAAAGGGCCTTATTCAAAAAAATCACAACATATGACAACTGTTATCTCCTTCAACAAGATTTAAATAGACTATCCAATTACTGTGAAGATAATAAACTAAAACTAAGCGTTTCTAAATTTAAATTTGTTAATTTCTCTAAAAATAAAAATGTAATCAGGTATGATTACTCCTTTTGTAATGAACTCCTTATTATTAGCGAGGTTTTTTTTTTTTTTTTTTTTCTTTGGGTGGGAAAATCATCTCATGACATCCCCCGCTCTTGGGCGGAGCGGGAGATAGTGTCAGACTTTTACTGACTAAAAACCCACTCCTGTTCCTTCTTTGCCATTTGTTTTCCAGGGCCCCGGAGATCTCTTTCGCATCACCCATGGCCCCAGTAGGCTTCGACCCTGTTGGGCCCCTACGGTTGCTGACATCTCCTTGAAGCGCGCGTGGAACACTACGCGCCGTCGACGACTTGGGCTCGGTCCGGACGGTTACCGGACGATCGGACGGCGAGCCACCCATTGCTCGCCGTCCGCAAGCCCGCGCCTACGGTGGCCGGAAATCGGGATCGGAATCCCGGCGGCGGTTGGGGCGTAAGGACCGTTGCCGTTGCCTCACGCGATCGGCCGCCTCCTTTGCTAGCATTACTGCTTCGCAGAAGGAGGCGACCGCCTGCCACTCCTCCTCGCTCCGGACCATGGCCTGTACCAAGGCCCGGCGCGAGAGATCGCTGCCGCCGATCGCCCTCACGAGGACACGACGGTGCTCTGCCCAAGCGGGGCACACCTCTACCGTGTGCTCCACCGTGTCCTCCGGGCGGTCCACACAATGGTGGCACCCGGGCGTCTCTTCTGCACATTATTAGCGAGGTGGAGATACGTCATTTGGGAGTTCTTTGAGACTGCAAATTACACTTAGACCCGCATATCAAAAAAAATAACCGGGAAGCTATTCAGATTTTTTTTTTCGGTGGTAATATCATCTTATAACATCTCCCGCTCTTGGGCGGAGCGAGAGATAGTGTCAAACGTTTACTGACTAAAAACCCACTGCTGTTCTTTCGTTGCTTTTCGTACCAGGGCCGAGTCTTCCTTTCAGAATCAGACCCTTGGCCCCAGCAGGCTTCGACAGGCTTCGCCCTGCTGGGCCCTTACAGTTGCTGACATCTCCTTGAAGCGCGCGTGGAACAGTACAGACCGTCGATGACTTGGACTCGGCCCGGACGGTTACCGGACGGTCGGACTGCGAGCTACCCATTGCTCGCCGTCCGCAATCCTGCGCCTGCGGTGGCCGGAACTCGAGAAACTTTTCAGATGTACTTTTTGATCATGAGAGCTTCTACCGACTTTAATCGCACGGCCACTTATCTTTACCTATTTAATAATTTGATGCGGCCCTCATTACGCAAAATATACCCATGCAATAGAAAGAGTTCAGCGCAAGTTTCTCCGTGTGATGCAATTTAAGTGTCATCTAGAACGTCTTTCGTACGAAGATTCCTTGCAGCAACTCAAATTATTGTCCTTACAATCAAGGCGGCAGTTACTTCAAGTTATGATGCTTTATGGATTGGTACACAAAAGATTGGTTCGATTGCTCTGAACTAGTCAACAATATATCGTATGTCGCGCCCTGAACTGTTATAAGACGAGGGGTGCGCGCTTACCCGACTTTTGCTACGACTATCGCACAAATGCGGGTGAGCTGGCGCCCCTTCATAGATTATTAAAATTATATAATAATCACTTTGAAAAAGTTGACATATTTCCCTTATGTCACAATAAATTTAAGAAAACCATTGTTAAAATGTTACAGTGTAATTTTTAGACTTAAATAATTATTTGTAATAAAATTAGTCTTAAGCCCGTTCACTCTATAATCTTCTTCTAAGGTAATATGTGCAAACGTAGTGAGTTGTACGAGTACATTAATCTATTTTAAGATGTATTTAGACGTAAGAAAAATTATACGATTGTCCTTATAAAATAAAATATTGATGTATAATTAAATGCACAATGTATTTAAGGTACTTAATTGGATAAGGATTAATGCTGTATTACTTAAAATCGCTTCGTAAATAAGCCACTATTTCTTATAAAAAGTATAGAATAAAAAAATGGTTATTGTAGGTTATCCCTAAGAGATAGACATATGGACTTTTTGTAGATCTTTTTAAGGTGTATAATAATGTAGAACATTATTGTGATCTATCTCGTAGTGTTGAGCCAGCATTTGCAATGTAAGCGCAAAAAATGTGTTTATTTACGACATCACATTAGAAATCTTTAAAATTCTCAGTGTTTCTCTACTATATTATGTTTGTATTCTACATAGAAACCTTCCCCTTGAACCACTTTATCTATTAAAAAAATCGCATCAAAATCCGTTGCGTAGTTTTAAAGATCTAATAATACATAGGGACAGACAGCGGGAAGAGACTTGTTTTATACTATGTAGTGATGATTTTAGACGTCATTTATTTAAGATCTGATTTAAAACAACAAGATCTAAATGATAAATAACACTCAAACACTAAAAAAATAAAAATAAAAGCAGCTTAAAATAATGTTTAATTATCTTTATTTATTAATTGTTCTAGTAGTGTAGGTTTTAGTTATAAATCGCATGTTTTGCAAATTTTTGCTATTGTATATTTCGTGGAAAATGTTGTTGGTTACACGTTTAACCATATTGTTTTGTATTTTATTTTTCTATAAATTGTAACGTGTCACTGTTTGTTTTTCCATAACAAATAAATAAATAACAGTACTATTGTTACAATAAATAACGAAACCGCTATGAAAACTATATGAACTTTAAATACAAATCGATAAGGTGAACGTTGAAATACACAAATATGGCAGAGTTTTCCCATTAAGTTTGCGATGTCGCCGGTTAATCCAGTCGACGAACTAAGCTTTGATGCACTGGAGAGTTTAGTCACTCAGAAAGATGGAACAGAAGGTAAGGTTTAAGATACAGTGTAACCGGAATCTTTTGGTGAAAGAAAATTCTTCTTGACAACAGTTTTTTGACCTTTAGTATTATATATATTTTAATGTTTTTTTTTTGCAATTAATTTTGACATTTAATAATATTGTACTTAGAACTAGAAACACTTGCTGATGTTGTAAAATTAATATTATAATCTATTTCATTTTAAATTATGATTTACATGCCCTGTGTTGGCAAAATATGGAGAACTTTTTGCCTTATGACCTATGTACGAATACCCATGTTTGCAAATATATGATTATTATTATTATCGTTTAATAGATAGATAGATATTCTTTATTGTACACCAAAAATACACATTACATTAGGGAACCATTAGTATAAACATATAAATTATATTTTTAAATAAATATTTCAATAAAAAAAAGAAAATAAACATTTAAAAATTTTAAAAATAGTGTCCCACCGGTATCGAGAATAGATTCCAAGCTACCCGGCGGTCAGGGCTCCAGAGAAAAGAACCTTCTAACAATACGAGCCGTGTCCAGGAGTACCGCTTTCTGAATCAAGCCCTTGATCCAGCCGCCTAACGCGAGCCTCCTAAGGTGTTGGTCGAGGCTTTTGGCTATTAAGCCATTGACTGACACGACTATCGGTACAATGATCGCCGAGTCTACATCCCACATGTCAACAACCTCGCGAGTCAAGTCAATATACTTGATTTGTTGGTCTTTCTCGGCTTTCAAGAGGTTCCCGTCATGCGGAACGGATATGTCAACAATCATTGCACGCCTCTCGCTTCTGTCCACCACCACTATATCAGGCTTATTGGCTACAATAGTTCTATTATTATTATTAAGACAGACAGACAGATGGAAGTGATCCTATAAGGGTTCTATTTTTTCCTATTGAGGTACGGAACATTCTGCATATTTCGAAAGCTCGAAAGAACTATTATTACTGTATGAAAGGTCAAATAATCATACCTTTCCGAGGTAGTTGCAGGATCAACAAGCTCGCTTCGCTCGCTCTTGTATTGTAGTTACATTATCTTCGTTGATTTCCTCCAAGCTATCAAAAATAGGTTGCTCAAATAAATTATTTCGAGCTCACTTCGCTCGTGCTGCATATTCTATTCTGGTCTTTACGTAGTGGGCAAAAAATTTTGTCCTATTTGTGTATGAAAATCGAAAATTTGGTGGAAAATTTTGCTTTAAAAGAGAGAAGAGTTTTGAAATCCAACATGGTTTGAAAGTTATAACTAATTCAACAAGGTAAAATATGTTGTAATCAAACACTTACAGCTGTTGAAAATGTGTCTCCAGCAATGTTTATTGCACGCTCCACTTTTTCAGGCATGATCTATTGGATTTAAAGAAAAAGCAAGGCTTATTACATTACTTTTACGGGGACTTAATTAAACCACTAAACCGTTTCTTATTCATAGTTGGAAAAAATAATACGCATCGTTTTTCTACAATTGGTATGCGTCTCTTGTATCATCAGGTCAAAAAATCTGAATGGGATTTTTAAGGTTTAAACTCGAGGAACAATCGTACGACTAGGAAAGAGTTAGACATATTTTATATACTGTTACTGCGATGATCAACGATTTTAAGGAAATAATGGCAATCTAAAAAAAAGCAACTTGATCAACCGATAAAATTTCTATATGGAAAGTTTTATTTTGTTAAGAATATTATTTCATAGTTTTTAAAATACGACCGCCTACTTCTGCTACATCTTAATGAATTTAAAGATAATATTCTTTTAACTGGGAAACGTCGTCTGCCTCCTCTGTGCGAGGAGGGTTTTGTTGCGTCGGTTGATTGTCCTGTAGTGACATCTATGACGCCACAAAGGAACTTTAATTCAAAATCTTGCACTGCGGTATTAGAGTTCTCCGTGCAATTAGAATATAATACAACAGTCCAAAATGAACTATGTGGCTGATACCCGGACCAGATACAACACCCATCTGGTCGGAGGATCCTCGCTTTTCAATGGAGGTTTACGAGATTTTACACCCTGTTCCTCATACCTGTAAAGTCCCTCGATATATTGGAAAATTAAAGACTTAATAAACTATTTATATCCAAACTTACAACTTTCTTCACAATTTTCCATAACGGACCCCGAGCATGGGCGCCATGTTGATATTTAGCCTAGATAAAAGAAACATTCGTTTATCACAAAGAGTACCTAGTAAATAGTACATAGTTGAACATGCTGTCAGAGAGTGAGACAATTATCAAGAGATTTCTTACGCCCAAGAATAAAATGATAAAATTTACTCATAAGGGAAAGGGATTTACACCAATATTATTCACTGCTGGGCAAATCTATTCCTGTGGTTTCTATAAAAGTGTTTAGTAAAAAAATAAACCTCCCAATGGTCACAAATTTTTGCTGCTTTTTTTCTAATTAATATCAGTGATAAAGTAATATAGAGAATCAATGGCTGTTAAGTCTTTTGAGACAATTAAATTATAAGAGAAAAAAAATAATAATATTAAACCTCCAGTGCTCTGTCTGAAAGTTTAAACCTAAGATACATTATCACCACCAATTATCCCCCAACACGACGCACAGCGCTGTCAAATAGTCCAACAATACGTCTTGCGTCACACGATTGCGTTGTAAATGCTGGGGGGCAAGTTGCAGGACACTCGGCAACGACAGCGTCAGGTAGATTGAGCGCCGCACGTCATGTTGGGGGACATTTTGGCTCCTAAGACCTAATGCATCTGAGGCTTCATTCTAGGTTTTAGCTGAGCAGTTGTCAAACTTACGTATTGCTTCATCACGAAATAAATGATTTTCTTCACAACCATGACTATACCTCGTAATATCACCCCCGTTACATTATCGATTTGATCAACTGGAACAATGTTGGCTCGAAATCTAAAGAGACCCATAACCGAATACCTCTTCTTCATATTGAAGTCTTAAACTTCCCCGTGTTTTAATTTTTTCTGTAACAGGACAAAATCGTTTGCTTTACCATGAAAGTTCACGACAAGCATGTTGGATGGTAATATAAAAACTGTGCAAAAGTACATCGCAGTCGATTAGCTACGGGATTGTTCGAAAGAGTAACCGCGGCCATTGCAAAAGGCAACTGAAGGAACACTGTGGATTTTAGTCAGTAAAAGTCTGACACTCCGACTCGCTCCACCCAGAGAGGGAGAAAGCATTTGACTATTTCCTATATAAAAAGGACAGCTGATTAAATAGGGTGGGTCAAAGGAAAAAGTGGATATAAGAATACGTAGGTTCAGGCTTCAGGATGGAGTAAAAATTATACACAAAATAGGTCAAAATCAGTCTGCCTAGTATTTCTGCTTCTGGGTAACGCGATCTCCTTTTCTGGCTTTTACTATACCTAAAAACTGTCCAAGATCTTATCAATGATAACCGGGACCAAAAGAGGAAAGCATTTTCCAAGGCTCAGAGGACTCTCAGTATGTTATGGTTAATCATCTACGGCCTAACGTTGAAGATTGGACCCGTGTGGTTGTCAGTATGATTCTCATCCAAATTCATACTACTTACATTGCGTCACACGCTGCAGCGTACCCTAGTCACCGATTTTGTTGAAATTTCGTGGGGATGTAGCCCTGAAAGAGTTCTATTTAGTACCTCCAATAAAAAAAAATGTACCTCTTGGGTTTTGCTATAAAACGCTGGAGCGTATACGCCTCCAGCGTACCCTCTTTTTTTAGAAGGTTTGCAGTTGTGCAATACTGTGGCAATACACACCAAATAATTGTTCCCACACATAAACCTACGAATACGTAATATTGACTCGATAGCGTGCACCAATCGGCCACAATATGAAATTTAAAATTCTAACCTAAAAATGTAGCACCCAAAAAAACGGTATTTGGATGAGATTTTTTACTCAAATTATTGTCCCCACTAAGCGATCCATGAAAATGTAATTATATCTCAGAAATATGCAAAACTTTAGGAGATAACATCAAATCAAAATCATACTCAACATCATCAACACAGATCTAAAGATCTTTGGTATGCCTAGATGTGGCAGTCAAATTTTAAGTAGGTACTGAACTATATTTTGTGGTAGGCATATTTTTTATCGTTGCTTTACTGCGGTTAGCCTAATTTAAGTCAATTTTTTACTTGGGTTTAATGAATTAAAGTTAAATTTTTATTTTCGGACTTCATGGTCCAACTGTTAGTATATAAATATACATAATGAGTTTATCTATGAAATTTACAATTAAAATCCTACAACTGCTACATAACATCAAAGCATAAGCATGGTTCGATAAAGGTACGCTGTTTTGTCTTATTCATAAATCACATTTGTTTTAATACATACTTACAGATCTTTTATCTCACGAGCGCGGGTGAGCCATAGTTGTAGTTGAAGCGCGTATAGACACGCGCGCTTGTATCCGTAACTACAAGTAGCGTTAGCAAGCTCATTCATTGTTTATGAACAAAATAATAAAGGTATTATATAGTGTGGTTTTAAATTACTTCTTGATACTAAATCTAGTAATTGCAAAATGAAAAAAATAATAGTATAAAAGCCTATGTAACTCATAAATAATTATTTTTTAATTTTTTAATTACATATTTATTTTGAGCCCATGTATTATTTCGAACGTGTATTGTTAATACGTAACTTCGTCAGTATAGACAATATGTTGGCCTTAAGAACGGTATTCGGATATTTTTTCAATATTTCAATCTCCACATCTGGATATCATGCCGTTCTACTAAAACTTTTCTATTATTATCGGTTTTACGCCACTTGTAGCCTAATTTATTTAGGAACTTACGTAACGTAGCTAGACATAAAAAAAAATGAGAAAATACCCACTAACTTATTTATGTATTTTTAAATGTAGATATAATTTAATTGCATTAAATCTCTTCAAATCATTTAATTTATCAAATGTGTTTATAGAACCTACTCGAACTACGACAACTACTGCTACATGTATCGATAATGTTTTTTGTTGCTGCAACTATTTAGAAAAGGCCATTGTAAATTATCTGCCTTCTGATCATAGCGGCCTATTGGTAACTTTTGAATCCAACTTACCGATACAACAAGTGCAGATTCAGTCCAGACCAATAACATCTGGTAAACTAAATAAATTTAACAGCACTTTAATTAGTAAGTTAGGTGATTGGAATCTTGAAGTGAACAATGGTAATTTTTTGTATAACGATTTTTTTTCAATAGTCCAAACTGAGTTCAAGAAGACTTTTGAGAAGAAAACTAAAAGTATCTGCCCTAAGTTTAGATTTAGTGACTGGGCAACTAAAGGAATCAGAATAAGTAGGGAAAGACTTTTTGAGCTGTATGGCCTTAAGCCTATTATTAACACTGAAACTTTTAATAAGTATGTTGCTACATATTCAAAAATGTTTAAAAACACTTGTAAGGCAGCTAAGACCTTGTACATTAGCAATAAAGTTAAATCAGCAGATAATAAAATAAAAACGGTTTGGAAAATTATAAATAATGAAACCAACAGGAACAAAATACATAATAATGATTACACTTTGGAGACACATCATGGTCTTATTAGCGATAACAAACTAGTTGCAGAAGAATTTGTAAATTTCTTTGCTAGTATACCAACTAAAACCACTGAAGCCCTAAATTCGTCGCCATCGCATGCTTTTGGTTTATTACAGGCAAACGTTGCAGCCTGTTCGGCTGAATTTAACTTTAAGCATATAAACCCCATTACAGTAATAAAAGCGTTTAAACAAATCAAAGTTAAATTGACAGAAGATTTGTGGGGTATGTCTATCAAAGTTTGTACCTCAATTATTGAGACTATAGCGCCGTACTTAGCCTTAATATTTAATTTGTGTATAGATCAAGGAGTCTTTCCTGATCTAATGAAATATAGTAAAGTGATACCACTTTTTAAATCCGGGGACAGTAAAGACACTAATAATTATACGGCCGGTGTCCGTGTTGCCAGTTTTTAGCAAGATATTTGAAAAGGTGATGTTAAATCAAATGCTTAATCATTTTAACACAAATAACATCTTACACGATAAACAGTATGGTTTCACCAAAGGACGTTGTACAACTGACGCTGGTGTCTCCTTACTAAAACACATTTTTAATGCGTGGGAAGAGGCACAGGATGCTATAGGCATCTTCTGTGACCTGTCTAAGGCGTTTGATTGCGTGGTTCATGAAACATTACTCTTGAAACTTGAGCATTACGGACTAGGCAAAACAGCTTTAAGCTTATTAAAATCTTATTTGATTGACAGACAGCAACAAGTTCAAATAAACGGTGTCAATTCGTCGGGATTAAATGTGAAAATGGGGGTACCCCAAGGTTCAATTTTAGGTCCTTTTTTATTTTTAGTTTATATTAATGATTTACCCTATTTGTTGGAAAATAAACTTAATATGGTGTTGTTTGCTGACGACACTTCTTTGATTTTTAAGATAAATAGAAGGACTAATAATCTTGACGACGAAAATTACGCCCTACTGCAAGTCTAAAACTGGTTCACTGCTAATAATCTAGTTTTAAACGGGAAAAAAACTAAATGCATAAGATTTTCCTTACCTAATGTCAAAAGTAGTGATTGTGACGTAGTATTAAACGATGAAAAGCTAGAATTTGTCGATAAAACGGTTTTCCTGGGGATTACGCTTGACTCAAGGCTACAATGGGGTCCTCATTTAACATCTCTTGCAGGACGGCTTAGCTCAGCTGCGTATGCTGTTAGAAAAATCCGCCAATTTACGGATGTTGATACCGCTAGACTAGTCTATTTTAGTTATTTTCATAGTATCATGTCATACGGTATCTTACTATGGGGACGGGCTGCAGACATTGACTCAATTTTTATTCTACAGAAAAGAGCTATCAGAGCTATTTACAATCTTCACCGGTGCGATTCTCTAAGGGAACTGTTTAAGGATATTAACATCATGACGGTGCCTTGTCAATATATTTATGAAAACATCATGTACGTTAGAAAAAATCTTCATCTTTTTAGCAAAAGAAGCGATAGACATAATTATGTTACAAGAAATAGGGACCAATTAGTTCAACCAGGTTTTAGACTGGCTAAAGTGGCCTCTTCTTTCATGGGGTACTGTTTGAAATGTTATAATAAAATACCTCCACAAATATTAGAACTCAATGAAACGAAATTTAAATCTTGTATTAAACGCACACTATGCAGGCAAGCATATTATAAGTTGGAGGATTATATTCAAGATAAAAATGCTTGGCTCAATGCTGGTCCAGCTCCTCTACCACCGAGGTATACAAATTGATTAGTTTGGAAATTATTATTATTATTTTTTAATGCTTTTTTTTTTGGGAATTGTAAAATATTATTGTAATTTGAGTTATGCGGATGATATGGTGCTGTTGAGTGCATCGGTCTGTGGATTGAGGAAATTGCTGAGCGCGTGTGAGGAGTATGCCTCAAGCCACGGGCTGAAGTATAATGCTAGTAAAAGTAAATACCTTGTGTTTGGGGGGGATCTTAAGATATCAAAGGATGTGCCACCTGTGTGTATAAATGGGGTTCCTCTAGAGAGAGTGTATGATTTTAAATATCTAGGTCATATAGTCTCAGCAGACCTGAAAGATGGTGCGGACATTGAGCGGGAGCGGAGGGCGCTGTCGGTCAGGGGTAATATGCTGGCTCGCAGGTTTGCGCGCTGTTCGAGGGAGGTAAAAATCACACTGTTCAGAGCTTATTGTACATCCCTCTACACGTGTAGTCTGTGGGAAAGGTATACTCGTGCGGCATACAGCGCCATCCGCGTCCAGTACAATAACGCGTTCAGGGCGGTGATGGGGCTACCCCGTTACTGCAGTGCATCGGGTATGTTTGCAGAGGCGCGCACTGACTGCTTTCACACAATTATGCGGAAACGTGCAACATCCTTACTGAGCAGAGTGCGGGCTAGCTCCAACATCGTACTGGCGATGATTGCCACTAGACTAGATTGTCCTTTCATCCGGCATTGTTCGGCTAGACATGTTCCGGTGTCAATGCCGGAGAGGAAGTATTAATTTTAATTTATTTTGTTTTGATTTGTTTATTTTGTTTGACTCTGATTTTAATTTAATTTATTTTGATTTTAATTGTGCATTATTTTAATTTATATAATTTGATTTTAATTGATTGACTTTGTTTTTGATTGAATTTATATTGATGATTTGTTTATTTATTATTTTTGTATTATTTAATGTAATTATTGTGTTTTATTAACTGATTCAAAATTTGAGGCAATTTTATTTATTTATTATTAATCACTAGTCTTATTAGTTAATGTAAATTGTGTCATGTATAGTGTTGTGTTATTTAATGATATGGGTGTAACTTACCTGAATAAAGATTATTATTATTATTATTATTATTATAAGTATTGTATAATGTAGAAGCATTTATTTTCAAAGTTTGTAAATGTGAGTACCATGGAGCTATTTTATGGTTTTTTATGTTACTATTGGACTTGTTTGACATAAATGAGCACGGCAGTTGAGAGTTTGTCATGCTCACTTAAATTTCTCACTGATGGTGGCGCATGTATTGGATCATTCGGTTCCCTTCAAAATGGTTGAGCTGAGTGGTGCTAATATTAGCGTCATGTTCTTGAACGGGCGCTGTCAGTTGAGACTGGTCATCTCTTAGCTGCCAGTTGCTATTTTAATATCTATATTTAGTTTTTATTTTTACTGTATTTACATTGTTCTCACATGATAACGACAAGAAACATGTAACAGTGATATTTGTAATTACAAAACATGATTGAAAAGAGTGTCCATGGAGTTTCTTGCACATTCTTCTCCATAGAGATCTACGCTTTGGAATGTGCAATTAGCATCATTTTTTTTTTCTGACTAACTGACTTCTTGACATTTCAAAAGTGCCTGTAAATGGTTTATTTGAAATAAATGCTTTTGAATCTTGAATCTTTGAATCTTTGCATTGCATCTGAACCAATTGTTACAAACAAGCGCTAATCCCGCCGACAAACTGTTACGCAGTTTGGTGGGTTTATAATATGTAAAACTTTATTCATCCAAATAAACGATTTATTATTATTATTATATATTATTATTCATTGAATCCAATTTTTTCATTTAAGAGTGACCTGAGTTTCGCAAATGTTGGAATTTGTTTTTGTACGATATGAAAATCTTGTATTGTGCTCCGAATAACATCAGCTGTAAATCTATCAATGTCTACTTTATTTTCTCTGTTTCTTCGGTTTTTCATTGGTGAAGTGAATTTCGAAGATGTGCTAGCTACATCTCTTTCATTAGACATGTCTCGTTCTTCTTTTAATATTTTCTGCACTGTTCGTTCACTAACTCCCGTCGCTGATACAGTGCGCTTTTAAAATATTACGCAAATGTGATACATCACCATTTGGTTCTCGATGCAATTCAGTGAATTCATATTCTTCTTTGAGAAAATGGTAGACATTTGCAATAGTTTGCTGACCCTAAAAAACAATAGATTATTAAAATCACGTTTATTAAACTAACTCAATACAATAAATAATCACAACGTAAATACTCACCAAACATAAACATCAATTTGCCTTAACTCACTGCGAACGGGTACGTATCAAAATCCCGAATTTAAATAGGCCGAATTTTAAAATACCGATAGACTAAATCCCGATAATTGAAACGCCGAATGGTTGTTTGGTCGAAAGTTTTAAATCCCGAAAGTTCATTTGCCCGAAAGTTTAAAATCCCGAAGTTTAAAATCCCGAAGTACAAAATCCCGAAATTGCCACCGTTTCCGAGAAAAACGATTTTTTGTAAACCAGGTTACGTCAAAACACTTAAAAGTTGCCAAAAAAGCGTAGTCGGAGCCTACTGAAGTACTAGGGCTCTAGGGTTTACAAAAAAAAATAACCACGAAGGGTGTGGCGGAGTCTGTGTTCGCTCGCTTCGCTCGCTCACTAGACTCCGCCACACCCTTCTAACCTAACCTGTCCGTGTCGGAGTGCCTTAAGGTCCCGAGATCGCTTCACTCGCTGATCCAAAGACTAAAATCTCTAAGACAATACTACGTCGCTGCTCTTTGGGATTTCATCCATCGGTATTTCGTCCATTCGGGATTTCGTCCTTTCGGGCATTTGAACATCGGTATTTTGTGTTTCGATATAATGACTATCGGCATTTAAAACTTTCGGTATTTTGAATTTTGGTGTTTTGGACGTCGGTATTTCAATCATAGGTATTATGAACTTTCGGGATTTTGATACGTACCCCAGCGAACAACTTTTCTTCGTTTACTCGTACCTTCCATGCTGATGACGGTATTAGTTAAATAATTTTGGCGCGAACTGGATAACACTACTGACTCAGCCGTCGACTCGGCCGAAACTGAGCGCTCCCGAGCGTACGCAAACAAATACAATGTGCATGTACATTTATCCACACAAATATGGCACACCCGCGCTCGTGAGATAAAACATCTGTACATGTGTTAACACTTTTAGGTTGTCGCCAGCTAATCCTAAATATTGTACAAATTCTATCGTAATGTACTTACAGAACATTACCATCAAACGATTTAGGGATAGCCAGAGTGATCTCATATCAATTCTAATAACCCGAAACATAGCTAAGATGCATTGTTTTAAGCATGCTAAGTTTCAACGACCCTATTAAAAAGACTTCGCTATCCGTCCGGCTGTATCTGTCCGTCTGTCACCAGGCTGTATCTCATGAACTGTGATAGGTTGACGGTCGAAATTTTCACAGATGATGTATTTTTGTTGCGGATATAACGACAAATAAATACTGAAAACAGAATAAAATAAATATTTAAGTAGGGCCATACAAACGTGATTTTTGGGCCGTTTTTTTTTTGCTACGGGCGGTACGGAACTTTTCGTGTGCGAGTTCGACTTGCATGTAGCCAGGTTTTTCGTTTAAGATTGATTTTTGGTGTGTGTAAATTCATTCCAATTATCTATTAATTCCATACGATTAACAAAAAATACAAACCTTACCATCGAGTGTGTTAGGGCACGCTATAATCATGGCGGTTAGTCCCATCTTTAAGAAGTGGTTAGAGAGGCATCACGGCCTTCTTATCTTCCGTATGACGCAGATCCTCACATGGTACGTTTGGGAGGTTCCTGCGCCAGATTCAGGCGGAAGAAACACCCGGGTGTTACCAATGTGTGGGCCGCCCAGTAGAAACAGTGGATATCCGTGTGCGTCCTCGTGGAGGCGATCTATATCGGTGGCCTCTCGCACCGGGCCGCCTTTGTACTTTTGTCTTGCATGGATATTAAATAAATAATAAATGGCAGGCGATCGACTATTTCTGCGAAGTAGTAATGCTAGTAACGCTAGACGGCCACACTAGCGAGGGAACGAACATCCTCACGCCCCAGCCGCCGCGACCCCGACCCCAACTACCTGCCACGGTAGGCACCGGCTTGTGGACGATGAATGGGGTAGCTCATCGTCCAGCCGTGAGATAACGGTCCAGAGAGGATCTTCGCCAAATGTGAACCGATTTTGACGATTCTTTTTTATTTGAAAGATTTGGCTGCCAGGTATTTCAATATAATATTCCACAAATATCACACAACGCCGTCTAGTCCCAAGCTAAGCAAAGCTTGTGTTATGAGTACTAGATAACTAGAACCGTTATTTAAATTTGGTGAAGATCTGATGAAGAATTTCAGAGATAAAATGGTATTAACAATAAATAGACCAGTGTTTATGGAACACTGGTCTATTTATTGTTAATACCATTTCATAACATTATGTTATGAAATGGTATTAAGAATTAAAAATAGAGAGTTATAATAAACTCCAGTGGGGGTATAAAAAAGTTGCTGAAATAAAGAGATACGCTTCTGATATATATTTACATAAACCGCAGGAGAGCATACCATACGACGTCCTCGTAACTTATTTATTTTGTTATCAGGTGTTCGTGTGACAACATACACCGTCAAAAAATACACCCACCACAAAAGATAGTTCAGTACCTACATAAAATTGGGGAATTATAAAACGAGCGAATAAAAATAAACTTAGCGACTGATGAGATGTTGTTTTAATAACTTGAGCGGTATGAATTTGAGTAAGCGAAAAATTAACTAAACTAATGACAAATAGCGATTAATAATAAAATCCAGAACGAGCATACTAAAAGTGGGTTGTAATTAATCCATTTAAGATATTTAAAATTCCAGCCGTGTGACTAAATTACTAAGTGAGCGGCTTGGTATAAAATTGAGGTTTTACTTAACGAACTACTAAAAAGTTCACTTTAAGAAATGTTTTCACCATTTTCTAATTATCTAGTCGCAGGCAGATTCATCATTTTGAACTGGGTGAAATAGGTTAGGTTAGGTTAGAACTGTGACCGACCACGCGTTAGCCGAGCGAACGAAGCGAGCAGTGCCGCGGCAGCGGCCGGCGAACGCTACGTCCAAGTCGCTCGCACATTTTATTTTACTATTTTTGAATTATACGGGTTTTTGCAATATCCTAATTATCAAATTACCTAGTGACATACATAATCCATAAATATCGATATTTAGGACATTCGAAACACTTCATTTAAGATAAAATGCCGCTCAGTATATATAAATCATTTATTAAAAAAAACAGGACGTAACGTTGACACTCAAACAAATACTAGGTCGCACAAATATTATGTAGCTTCTCATTTTGTATTTTAAGTAACTCAAATTAATTATTGTAAGTTACCGTTCTGTTGATTTCTCGCCACGCGCAGTCAGTCGCTCACTTACTAATACTAAAACATAAATTAATTGTTTTTGTCGCTTAAAACTTTAATCTACAGTCACTAGTTTAAATACTACCCCTTAAAATTTGACTGCCACATCTAGGCATACCAAAGATCGATCTGTGTTGATGATGTTGAGTATGATTTTGATTTTGATTTGATGTTATCTCCTAAAGTTTTGCATATTTCTGAGATATAATTACATTTTCATGGATCGCTTAGTGGGGACAATAATTTGAGTAAAAAATCTCATCCAAATACCGTTTTTTTGGGTGCTACATTTTTAGGTTAGAATTTTAAATTTCATATTGTGGCCGATTGGTGCACGCTATCGAGTCAATATTACGTATTCGTAGGTTTATGTGTGGGAACAATTATTTGGTGTGTATTGCCACAGTATTGCACAACTGCAAACCTTCTAAAAAAAGAGGGTACGCTGGAGGCGTATACGCTCCAGCGTTTTATAGCAAAACCCAAGAGGTACATTTTTTTTTATTGGAGGTACTAAATAGAACTCTTTCAGGGCTACATCCCCACGAAATTTCAACAAAATCGGTGACTAGGGTACGCTGCAGCGTGTGACGCCTTACATTAGCTAGGTAATAAATAACATTCTCTATAACTACCTAATCTTTTTTTGTTGGTCTGAGCTAAACAGGGTGTTTATTGAGATCTACAATCTCAGTAGACAAGCCCTTTTTCTGTTTCTACCTACATGTTCTTCCTCGTTTCTCAAATTGCTTTCAGATATTCCCTATTTTCCTGTTTATGTTTCCTATTTAGACTAGAGATTGTTAAATTTTTATACATCACTGATTTAGATCTTTGTATGGCGATGGCGCAATAAACAGAGAT
Source organism: Mythimna pallens (assembly GCA_961205895.1). Lineage (NCBI taxonomy): Eukaryota > Metazoa > Arthropoda > Insecta > Lepidoptera > Noctuidae > Mythimna > Mythimna pallens. The sequence goes on along the minus strand of OY540828.1, from coordinate 19,757,389 downwards.
ACTATACTTTTGTCTTATTCATAACATTATCATATTTTTTTCGTAAGATATTATTTATTTATTAAAAGTTTATGCACTAGTAGGTAATGAACTCTGTACAAAGGCGGAAGGCGGATTTTATTTAATTTATTTTTTTGCTTTATATTTTGTTTTACAATGATGATGACTTTTATATTTTATTTTACAATGATGAATGATTAAATCATTTCATATGACATCCGTCATCGATGTTTGACATTTGAGAGGACTTGTCACTAAGAAAATTTATGGGAAACTAAAAAAAAAATTAAGTGGCCAGTGATAATACGCTTTACCGAACTTTTTACCCTGGAACATTGTAAAGAAGCTCGTGCTAGTTAGTTCATTCAACTTAATTTTATTTTATTTCAATTCAATTTTACCGTTTGCATTGACGGAATTTTAACAAATAAAAGTATCCGAATCAATTTTTTTTTTGTTGTAACGTAACAACAAATTTACAGTTTTCAGATTTATTCCTATACCTGTTCTATAAGAACTTACTTTAAGCAAAATTTCAGTATTCTGGGTCAAAGGGAAGTACCCTATGAATTTTTATATTCTCAAGAGTGTCGAAATACACGTTTTTTTGAGACATAAATTGTCGTATCTTTTTTTTCGTTAACTTAGAAATAAAAATTTTTCACAGCTTCAAGAGACTACAGACTTAAATATATGGTTTTTCTTTTCCTTTTGAGTGTCAAAATTACGATTTTTGTGACATAACGGTCGGTTTTTTTAGTTAACTTAGAAGTTGAATTTTTGGACAGCAGACTTGAGTATATGGTTTTAATTTCAACTCGATACCTCTACGCGTTCTCGAAATAAAGGGTCTTGACAGATACACAGACAGACAGACGGACGGACAACAAAGTGATCTAATAAGGGTTCCATTTTTCCTTTTGAGGTACGGTACTTTTGAGTACCCACGGCCCATAGCAAGTTGAAACTTGACAATATACGTTTTAGATTTATGCACACAGAAAAAAAAAGTGGACGTGAACCTATCCACAGATTCAAGATAAACACACTTTGGTGAGATAGAACGTCCATACCAGTATTTTATGTGGAGCAACTTCTTGTATAAAATTCATATTATGATACTCCTTGGCAAGACTACATCACATTTTCTGGCTTGCCTGTATTACACAATATGTAAAAAAAAGAAATCTGGCATTCTTCATATTTGGTCGAAAGAAGTATTATTTCTGTATGAAAGGTCAAAAAATCAAACCTATCTGAAGTGATTGCAGGATCAACAAGCTCGCTTCGCTCGCTCTTGTATTGTAGTTACTTTATCTTCATTACTTCCTTCCGATTCTCTAAAATTAAGATAGAAAACAGTTTGTGTAACTGTTTAAAAGAAAATAAAACCTTTTAGAAATGGGTTGCTAAAATTATTTTGAGCTCACTTTGCTCGTGCTGCATATATTCTATTCTTGTCTTTACGTAGTCGGCAAAAAAGTTTCTCCTATTTGTGTATGAAAATCAAAAATTTTGGTAGAGAATTTTCTATAAGAAAGAAGAGACTTTTGAAATCCAACATGGCTTGAAAGTTATAACTAATTCTACAAGGTAAAATATGTTGTAATCAAACACTTACATTTTTTTGTATTAGTCTTCCCGGCAATTTCTATTACACGCATCACTCTTTGAGGTGTGACCTATTGGATTTGAAGAAATAGCAAGGCTTTTTATTACATTACTTTTACTGAGACATAATTAAACCACTAAACTATTTCTCATTCATAGCTGTTCCTTCTTTGCCTCGTTTTTCTACAACTGGTGCGCATCTCTCGTATCATCAGGTCAAAAAGTCTGAATGGGATTCTATAAGGTTTAAAATCGAGGAACAATCGTACGACTGGGAAAGAGGTAGCCATATTTTTTATACTGTTTCTGCGTAATGATGATCAACGTTTTTAAGGAACGAATGGCAATCTCAAAAAAAAATAATGCACCTTTATATGGAGTCAGTAGTTTTTTTTTGTTAAGAATGTTATTCCACAGTTTTTAAAATACGACCGCCCACTTCTGCTACATTTTAATGAATTTGAAGATAATATTCTTATAACTAGGAAACGGTCTTGTGCCTCCTCTCTGCGAGGGACTTTTTGTTGTGTCGGTTGATTGTCCTGTCGCGACATCTGTGACGCCACAAAGGAACTTAAATTCAAAATTCGGCGTTGCAGATTAGAGTATAACACAACAGTTCATAATGAGCCATGTGGCTGGTACCCGGACCAGATAAAACACCCATCTGGTCGGAGGATCCTCGCTTTTAAAGGTTTACGGGACTTTACATCAGGTTCCGCATACCTGTAAAGTCTCTCGATATGTTGAAAGACTATAAACTGACTATGATCAAAACTTACAACTTTTTTCAAAGCTTCGCAGACCGGTCCCTGAACTTGGACGCCTTGTTGATATTTAGCCTAGATAAAAGAAACATTAGTTTATTACAAAGAATACCTACTAAATAGTACATAGTTGAACATCTTGCTGTCATGATTTCCTAACGCACAAGAATGAAACGATAAAAACTCGTAAGGAATTAGGGTCTACATCAATATTGTTCACAGCTGGGCAAAGACCTGTGGTTTCTATAATACGCTTTAGTAAAAAAAAAACCCCAATAGTCACGACTTTTTGCTTATTTTTTCCAATTAATAGCGGTGATAAAGTAATATATAGAATCAATGGCTATAGTAAGAAAAAAAAATAAGAAAAAAAAAATAATAAGCCTCCAGTGCTTTGTCTGAAAGCTTAAACCTCAGATGCATTAGGGGACAAATTATCCCCCAACACGACGCATAGCGCTGTCAAATAGTCCAACAACATGTCTGGCGTCAAACAAATGTGTTGTAAATGCTAGGGAGCTAGTTGCGGGACAGTGGGCAACGTTGCAGAGTCAGGTAGATTGAGGGCCGCACGTCATGTTGGGGGACATTTTTTTTCTCCTAAGCCCTATTGTATCTGAGGCTTTATTCTAGGATTTAGCTGAGCAGGTTTTTTATAAAAGCACAAGAAGGGTCAAACTTACGTAGCGCTTCACGAGATAATAGATTTTCTTCCCAACCGTGACCATACCTTGTAATATCGTCCCCATTACATTATCGATTTGATCAATTGGAACAATATTGGCTCGAAATCTAAAGAGACCCATTACCGAGTACCTCTTCTTCATGTTAAAGTCTTAGATTTCTCCGTGTTTTTATATTTCTATAATAGGATAAAATTGTTTGCTTTACTATGAAAGTTCACGACAAGCATTTACGATGCTAATACAAAAACTGTGCAGAAGTGTGCCAATTTAAAAAATACATCTCAGCAGATTAGCTGCGGGATTGTTCGAAAGAGTAACCGCGGCCCTCGCAAAGAGCAACTGAAAGAACACTGGATTTTAATCAATAAAAGTCTGATATTCCTACTCGCTCCACCCAGAGCGGGAGCCTTCTCCCGCTCTGGGTGGAGCGAGTAGGTTTAATTGATGATTTCCTATATAAAAAAGGTCGCTGATTAAATAGGTTGGGTCAAAGGAACAAGTGGATATACGAATGCGTAGGTTCAGGCTTCAGGATGGAGTTAACAATCACTGGTCTAAATTGAAAATCCCACCAAAAACATTTCATGTAAAATGTTGCCAAGACGCCCACATAAGGTTCTTCTTGTCGAATATTCACGTTATGATACTCCTTGGCAAGACTACATCAGGTTTTCTGGCTTGCCTGCGTTACACAATATCTGTATATTTGGTCGAAAGAACTATTATTTCTGTTTAAAAGGTCAAAAAATCAAACCTTTCTAAGGTGATTGCAGGATCAACAAGCTCGCTTCGCTCGCTCTTGTATTGCAGTTACTTTATCTTTCTTGCGATTCTCTAAAATTAACATAGAAAACAGTTTGTATATTCTGTTTAAAAGAAAATAAAACCTATCAGAAATGGGTTGCTCAAATTATTTTGAGCTCGTGCTGCATATATTCTATTCTTGTCTTTACGTAGTGGGCAAAAAACTTTCTCGTATTTGTGTATGAAAATCTAAAATTTGTTAGATATTTTTCTTAAGGGAGAATAGACTTTTGAAATCCAACATGGTTTATTATTTATTTATTTATTTATTTATTTAATCTTGATGCAACAAAAGGTACTCGCCATCGCGGCTACGAAGCTGCATTATATTATAGTAACGTTTTTTAATACGCCGCGCCAAATTGTAATACTTACATATTATACGATACAGCTGCGACAAATACATATTTTAAACGAAATAAGTTTTAGAGTATAAAACTTTAGACCCCCGTTTCATCCACTTAGGGGGTGAATTTTGGAAAATCCTCAAATCCTCTCTTAGTGCTCGCCTACGTCATAAAAGGAAGCCTTGTGCAAAATTTCATAATCCTAGTCCCAGTAGTTTCGGCTGTGCGTTGATATGTCAGTCAGTCAGTTTCTCCTTTTATATATAAAGATGTCAACAGTTGGTATATCACACGTTTATTATATCTTGTGAATGTTATTGAAATGAAAATATGCCAAATAACTTTACATGATATGAGATGCACCCCTAGGAAAGAGGTAATCATATTTTATATGCTGTTACTGCGTAATGATGATCAGCTTTTTTATGGAAAGAATGGCAATCTCAAAAATATGCACCTGCCATTTTGATCAACCGAAGATAACTTTATATGGAAAGTCAGTAGTTTTTTTGTTAAGAATAGTAATTAGTCCACAGTTTTTAAAATACGACCGCCCACTTCTGCTACATCTAATGAATTTAAAGAAAATATTCTTCTAACTGTGAAACGGTCGTGTACTTCATCTCTGTTTTTGTTGTGTTGGTTAATTGTCCGGTAGCGACATCTATGACGCCGCAAAGGAACTAAAATTCAAAATCCTGCACCCCGGTATTAGAGTTCTCCGTGCGATTAGAATATAATACAACAGTCAAAAATGAACTATGTGGCTGATACCCGGACCAGATACACCACCCATCTGGTCGGAGGATTCTCGCTTTTCAATGGATGTTTACGGGACTTTACACCCTGTCCCGCCTACCTTTGAATGCCCTCGATATATTGGAAGACTAAAGACTGACTATGATCCAAACTTACAACTTTCTTGAAAGCTTCACCTAATGCACCCCCAACTTGGACGCCTTGTTGACAATTAGCCTAGATAAAAGAAACATTAGTTTATTACAAAGAGTACCTACTAAATAGTACATAGTCGAACATCTTGCTGTCAGAGAGTAGTTACAGTTTTAAAGATTTCAAGATTTCCTAACGCACATTAATGAAATGATAAAATTTACTCGTGAAGGAAAGAGATCTGCACTAATATTGTTCACTGCTGGGCAAAGACCTTTAGTTTAATAAAAAAAAAACATCCCAATGGTCAAGTCTTTTTGCTACTTTTTTCCAATTAATATCGGTAATAAAGTAATATAGAGATTCAAATTGGCTATTAGGTCTTTTGGGATAATTAAATTATAAGAGAGTAAAATAAGAAAAAAAAATGATATTAAGCCTCCAGTGCTTTTTCTGAAAGATTAAACCTCAGATACATTAGGGGACAAAATATCTCCCAACACGACGCACAGCGCTGTCAAATTGTCCAACAATATGTCTCGCGTCACAGAATGCGAAGTTGGACAGTGGGCAACGTTGCAGCGTCAGGTAGATTGAGCGCCGCACGTCATGTTGGGGGACAGGTTTTCTCCTAAGTCCTATTGTATCTGAGGCTTCATTTTAAGTTTTAGCTGAATAGGTTTTTTTTAAAAAAGCAAAAGAAGTGTCAAACTTACGTAGTACTTCACGGCAAAAATGATTTTCTTCACAACCACGACTACACCTCGTAATATTGCCCCCGTTACATTATCGATTTGATCAAGTGGAACAATTTTGGCTCGAAATCTAAAGAGACCCATTACCGAATATCTCTTCTTCATGTTGAAGTCTTAGACTTCTCCGTGTTTTAATTTTTTCTATAACAGGACCAAAATTTACCATGAAAGTTCACGACAAGCATGTTGGATGGTAATATAAAAACTGTGCAAAAGTACATCGCAGTCGATTAGCTACGGGATTGTTCGAAAGAGTAACCGCGGCCCTTGCAAAAGGCAACTGAAGGAACACTGTGGATTTTAGTTAGTAAAAGTCTGACACTCCGACTCGCTCCACCCAGAGAGGGAGAAAGCATTTGACTATTTCCTATATAAAAAGGACAGCTGATTAAATAGGGTGGGTCAAAGGAAAAAGTGGATATAAGAATACGTAGGTTCAGGCTTCAGGATGGAGTTAAAAAATTATACACAATATAGGTCAAAATCAGTCTGCCTAGTATTTCTCTGCATAATCTGCATCTGGGTAACGCGATCTCCTTTTCTGGCTTTTACTATCCCTAAAGACTGTCCAAGATCTTATAAATGATAACCGGGACCAAAAGAGGAAAGCATTTTCCAAGGCTCAGAGAACTCTCAGTATGTTGTGGCTGTTGTGGTTACTCATCCACGGTGTAACGTTGAAGATTGGACCCGTGTGGCTGTCACCATGAGCTTCTCATCTACATTCACACTGCTTACATAAGCTGGGTAATCAATAACATTATCTATACCTACCTGAACAGGGTTTTATTGCATTCTTTTGTCTCAGTAGATAAGACCTTTTTCTGTATTTACCTATGTGTTCTTCCTCGAATTTCAAGTTGCTTTCAGATATGCCTTACTTTCCGGTTAGTTTCATATTTAGACTAGAGATTGTTAAATTTTTATACATCAATGATTTAGACCTTTGTGTGGCAATGGCGAAGCATTCAGAGATATACTTTTGTCTTATTCATAACATAGCACATTTTTTTAATAAGATATTATTGCATATTTTTTATCAGTTTTTTTTTGCTTTGTATTTTATTTTACAAAGATTTTATCATTTCATATGACGTCTGTCATTGACGTATGAAATTTGAGTGGACTTGTCACTAAGTAAATTTATTGGTATCTAAAAAAAAATTGGTGGCCAGTGATTATACGCTTTACCGAATTTTTTACCCTGGAACACCAAGGGCAACTAAAGAAACACAGGTGTTAGTCAGTAATAGTCAAACCAGCAACCAGTCTCGTGCTCTGAGTCCACTCAGAGCACGAGAAATTATATGAAGGCCGCACAAAAAAAGTTTAAAGTTATTGATAAATATGAATTCATTCGCCAAAAACAAAAACTGAAGTCGTCGTTGCCATAGAATTAAAAGCAGGAAATGTAATTATTGTTTTTTTTTCTCAATTATATTTTCAGAACGAAAACCACAGCACACACTTTTATACACATAAAAAGTATATATTAAGTCTTTAACTATGAAATTGCCGTTATATCTTTTTTTTTTCTTTGGCAACATTATATTTTGGATTGACTTGAATTATAAGTTCAAATAAACTTTATACTTATCAAAGTTAATTTAGACTTTTTCTGAAATTGTGTATGTATTGGATTCTTTGTGTTTTGTATTTTTTGTGGAACCTTTAAATAAAATAAAAAAATTCAAAATCGGTCCACAATTGACTGAGAAATTGGTGAACATACATAAAAAAATGCATTCAGCCGAACATATAAACTCCTTCTTTTTGAAGTCGGTTAATAACCCACAGTGTTCCTTCAGTTGCCCTTTTTACGAGATCTACGGCAACTCCTTCTAAAGAGCCATAGCTCTGGCAGGCATGGACCCTAACTGACCCAGTCAATAGTGATGAAATACAACATATGTACCCGTAGTGTACGATCCGAGGACAGAGTTCCTTTGATATTATTCCACCGTCCATTAAAAGCTTATTTTTCTAGCCATCTAGTCCCTTTATGTTACGCGCAGCACTTTCATGTGAAATAGCGATCGAAAAATATCCTGAAGCTTTAATATTTATTCAGTGGACGAAAAGTTCAAAACGATGTCCAAATAAAACTAGCAAAACTTAATCGATATCACATTTTGTACCAATGTAGCGGTTTTTTTTTGTTTTGCAGTTATTCTGTTAAGACAAACAAAAAAACACCTAATTTCAAGTCGTATTTATGTAGTGCGCGTTGAATGGGTCAACGCGCGCTACATAAAAAATATTGAAATTATTTTTTTGTTTACTTCGTGCTTCCGTTGAAAAGGGAGGATCCTCCGACCAGACAGGTGTTATGCCTGGTGGGCAACTGCTTGTTAGATGATTTTAAGCTGTCATATATATCCAGTGACGAATTAAGACTATTTGATGCCCTAAGCAATCTACGCCTGTGGGCCCCCTATCCGTATGTCAACTAGAATCGGTCTTTAAACGGTGATGAGATGTAACGTACCTTAGAAGTGGAGTAGGTGCGACAACAATAAAAATCAAAGCATAATTTATTTATTAGGGGTTAACGTATGAAATTGCCGATTTGTACAGAAAAATTGAAATTCTTTTTTTTTTATTTATAATATTAATTTAATTAAAATAATTACCATTATTATCTATACATTGCTACCATCTAATAGGAAGGTCATTTATGCCTTTGCGATAGAACTCTGGTGATCTAGATTCGACAGACTGTGTGAAAGCATTTTGTACTGCATCCTGAGAAGAAAACTTTTTATCAAGTAGAAAATAGTCTAAATCACGAAAAAAAAATGGTAGTCAGTTGGAGCAAGGTCTGGTGAATACCTAAATACTAGTAACGAATGGTTTCTAATTGCAGTTCCTGTAGAGTGAAAATAGTTTCTCGTGCTGTATGAGTATAATACACAAAATAGAAAAAAGGACGTAGAAGCAATAATGGTGAAGATTGATTCATGAGTCGGGGCTGTTTCACTGCTAGTTTTGCTATCATTGTTCGGAGTTCGGCACAGTAAACATCTGCCGTTATTGCTTGACCACTTCGAAGAAAGGTATAGTGAATAACACCATCCTGAGACCACCAAACATAACCATTTTACCATTACCTTTTTATTGGTAAGCTTTGCTTTAGGACACTGTTGCGGCGTTTGCCCTGGAGTCAGCCATTTTTCACTTACGGTTATCATAAAGAATCCACTTTTCATCACACGTCACAATTCGATCCAAAATTTCTTCATTTCTGTTTCGATTCAACAAGGCAACACGCGTTCCTTTCTGCAGATCAGTCAAATCTTGAGGCGCCAATTTTTCATATTTTTTTATTGTTGGTAAGGTAACGTTAAACCGTGCCGCTAATTCCTGGGTAGTGGCTCCCAGCCTGGCTCGGATCGGCTTCCATCATCTCTTTCTGTTATTCACCTGTGAGGTCGGTCTTCCACGTAGTTCGTTCTTCAAATCAAAGTTTCCATCACGAAAGCGTTTAAACCAAAATCGCACGGTGCGTTCATTAGCAGTCCCCTCTCCAAACGCAACATTGAAATTGCGAGCTGTTTTTGCCGCGTTAGTTCCGCGTCGGAACTCGTATTAAAAATCACTCGAATTTTCGAATTATCTTTCTTGTCTAAGCTGAATAAAAAACAACTGAAACTCGATAATCAAATGTTGCACATTTTTTAACCGACTACCAAAAAAAGGAGGAGGTTATCTATTCGGTTGTACTTTTTTTTTAATTTTTGTTACCTCAGAACTCCGTCGTTTATGGACCGATTGGCAATTTTTTTTGTGATGCCCTAGGCAATTGCTTAATTTGATTAAGGGTTAATCCGTCACTGTATATATCGTATATATAAGTCGTATATATTCGCGCGGAGAACTTTGATGCGCGATGCAGGATTAGTTCTTATGTGACGCCATAGATGTCGCTACACAGTCACTTTGTTTTCCATAAAATGTGGGTATAACGTATTCAAATGTTTTTGCAGTATTTGGCAGCAATTTTATCGGGTCCGCCTTCTCAGCAAACATTGTTAAGGTAGTGAATATTACAATAAAGTTCTCAGCCCGTTTCTATGATTCCGCATATTATTCAGTTGTATAGACACTTGAGTTACAATACTACATCAACATTATGCCTGCATCACTGGGACGCCTTGGCGGCTGACAGTTCGCGCAACAAACAAATTGTATGCGGGTCTATGGCGTGTACCTTACCTGGCCGCTGTTGGCCACGCAGTCAACCGCTTTTTTGACGTCATGACCTGGCTACGCGATGACGTCAGAGTGAGTCATGGTCCTATATTGCAATATCCACTAGGAATCAATTTGCGAATGATTGAAACAGCCACTGAACTTCACACGAAAAACCGTACTCGACATGAAAAAATCGTGGGCCTTGACCGTTGGTCTAACCCTATTGAATGGCCAGTCCATAAAAAAGTTGTCCATGTATATCGCGGCTACCCTGGAACATACACCTTAAGTAGGTCCACGTATCATCTTATACCGGCTAACTTTTATTAAACTGACAATCGTTCAGGGAATGATATGAGCAATTATCACTACGGGACCAACCCTACTTTTTTTATCACCCCATAGTATAAAACAAATTCGCTTCCCACTGTCTGCCCCAAGTATGTTTAGACCTTTAAAACTACACTAGGGATTTTGATACGGTTTTTTTTAATAGATAGAGAGATTCAAGAGGAAGGTTTATATGTATAATACATGCATAATATACTAGAGAAACACTGATAATTTTAGAGGTTTCTAATGTGATGTCGTAAATAAACACATTGCGCTTACATTTTAAACGCTGGCTTAACCCTACGTGACAGATCAAAATAATGTATTACAGTATTGTACACCTTAAAAAGGTCTACAAAAAAGTCTACAATGGTATATGTCTATCTTTTAGAGATAACCCACAATAACCATTTTTTATTCTTTACTTTTTAAGAAAAATAATGGCTAATTTACGAATCGATTTTAAGCAATACAGCATTAATCCTTATATCATATGGCTCTTTACAAAATGAATATTTTCGAAGATATTACATATTTATAGCAGTATCAGTATTGCACCCGAGCAAAGCCGGGGCGGGTTGCTAGTATAAAATAATTATATAAATATTCTGTCGAGTTTGGCAAACATAATTTGGACTGAGCAGCTGACAAATTTCATAATTGATTCCAAACTAAATTTTTTTAGAAGAATTTTTAAAGAATCAAATGAAACGAACCCATTTAATTGCCAAACGAAGTAGTGAAAAATATTTATTATTTATTTATTAAATACATAGGTAAGTTATTATACTTACGTAGTCATGTATCTAATGAAAACTTACTTTTCAACTCGGAGCCCCTGCCAATTGATCTTCTTCTTGGTGACACCTCCCTGTCTCTGCAGATAAGAAAACTTAGATTAAAACTTGCGAATAAGGTAAAAACTTGAACAAATAACTGAACTTAGTATTTATTACTTTTTAGGTTTCCTGGACATGCTGTACCAAGAAATAGGAAACGCGGAAAACGTCTGATGTTAATATTTGTTTTGCGTAGCGCAAGGTACGAAGAACTAAAGTTTTTATTTAACATCGAAAAATGACTTGAAAGAAACAAAAATGATTTTAACAAAACAAGAAAAAAAAGGACTCTGCACTCAATCATTTCTAGTAATGGCACTGCCGGTAATCTTTGACCCAGCTGTAGATGCTATACCAGCGCCGTAGACTCATCGCATTTTGCGTGTGGTCACGGCGTTATGCTGAGCGTTCGGCCATTTTACACGGATGTGGCGCATATTTATTTCACCTAATATACTTATAATTTGTTAGTTCTAAATTTGCGCCTTGTTCCGCCAAATAAAATGTTTTTCTTTCTTTCTTTCTTTCTATAAAATGAAAAGTAGATTTATGTTTTATTCGTCACATGATATTGACGTGATGCCCATCACGTCTGCGGATTATTGTGACTTAATTTAGTTTATTTAAATTAACAATGTTCTCTTTGTACATCCCTGGGCGTCGAGAATCAAGGAGCGATCTCCGGCCACCGTAGGCGCGGGCTTGTGTACGATATGCAGTGGGTAACTCGCCGTCCGCTCGTCTTACAAAGACCGATCCTAAATGTTCCACGCGCGCCTCAAAGATTATGTCAGCAAAACCGTCGGGCCCCGCAGTGCCAATGCCAGCTAGAGTCATGAGAAACACTTTTGAAAAGGAATACTGGTGGTCCTAGAACATAAAAGGCAACTGAAGGATCATAAGTGTTGTTATAGTCGGTAAAAGTCTGACACGTCCTCCCACTACACCCTAGGGCGGGAGGAGTCATTAGATAACCCACCAAAAAAAAAACAATACACGCATACATTCCTGGGTTAGAAGAAAGAATTTTAAATAACGCTACGCCCTGATTTCGTAGCGCGTAGCTATTTGCTACGATTAATATTTACGTAGGTCGACACTTAAGTATATATCACTTTGGCGCGTTTTATGAATATATTCCGGTTTTTCATTTTATCGATTCCAAAAACAAGGCAAGTGCGAGCCGGACTCGTGTACTGGGAGTTCCTTACAAACTTAGCTATGTTAATAGTTCATTCCCAAGTCGAGTCTCAAAGATTTTTCCGAATCGCAATTAAGTTTTTTTTTTTATGAACTCCTTCACAGTTTTCACATGTATTCATTTACTTTGCTGGATCTACTTTATGCCAAATTGTAAGGATTCTAGGTCAACGGGAACGGGGATTTGGTTTCCAAATGACTGTCAAAATATACGCCTAAATCGAGCACAAAAGGCTTTTAGGTATCTTTAGATTGCATTGACTTTGACTTGAAGTTAGATTATTTCAAGCACTGCTATTTGGAATAGCTGACCTGTGTACCTATTGGTATTAATTTCAACTTTTATACCTGCACACGTTCCTGAGAAAAAGGGTCTACAGACAGACAGACGTACCGTTTCTTTTTGACGACTTAAGGCGAAATTCACTTTCTGTTCTGAATCGCGTTTAGCCGCTGTCACTAGTGTCACTTGCAAAAATACAACAAAAGAAAAATACAGACAAGTGACAGCGGCTAAACGCGATTACGCGAGCCAAACGTTAAAACACGATTAGTTTTATTGGTGAATTCCGCCCTTAGGTAGGTACGTAACCCCAAAAACACATCTTGTGTCATTACTATCTTTGAAAGCTTTGTATAATATAATTTTGAATATACTTTTCGTTAATCAAACAGAGATATTGAGTTAGTTATAAACAGACCCACGTGCATGTACTTGTACATTGTACCTACAGCAAATCACGTACAAAACTAAACCTGTCAATGCCCTCAGAGATTAGAAGTACTGGCTTCTGACGTACTGACTCTGGATCCATTTTGCGAATCTCTATGAGAAACGTAAGTGGTCCAATTTATGTCATGACTAATCTACAGACCAGTGTTCGATTCTCGTGTGAAACGCCGAAGAGTGATCGGATTAAAACCGGAGTGCAGAATCGACCCGTGTGTCTGAGAATCGGAGATGTCGGCGGAAATTTGAGTGGAGCACGTCAGTAGTGGGTGCTCGGATATTTGGGAATTTTTGCTTTCTTTTAAGCAATTTTGAGTGTTAGTACTGAGTACTTTGCAGTGGAAAAGGTCCAACCACATTCACAGTGTAACCGCTGGATTTTAACATATCTTTCTGCTCACGTTTCGATAAATTCAATAACCATCTGGTATCTTTTTTTAAGTGGGAAATCATTAAATAACTTCTCCCACTCTCGGTAGAGCTAGAGAGAGTATTATACTTTAACTGATTAAAACCCACCCATGTTCCTTCAGTTACTCTTTGCATTCCAGGACTACGATAACTCTTTCGTACAATACCGCAGTCCAAGGGATATTATGTGTCTCTAAAAATCTTTTATATTTTCTCAGTATTCCTAACGGTCTGGTCACGACTTCGGTCTTAGCGGCGAGCGGCGCGGCGAGCGGCGGCGGCATCGGTAAGCGTGCAGCGCAGCGAGCGGCGGCGGCATCGGTAAGCGCGCGCGTTTTCACTATGAGACATTGATATGAAACATTTTCATACTTTTGATTCTTCCGCTTGCCACCCCGCGCTTAGTTACCGCTCACAGTAGCAAGGTCATGAACGGGCCGTAAAAGTCATACCACAAATTAGATGAAGATATAACTAATTCTTACTCGTTTAATCCAAGCCTTAGCAACGGCCCAGCTGACCGGAGCATGGCGTGCGCATCAGCATTGCTCATGCTCTTGGTAGGCCGGCCATTGATGGAGGAGATCACGTCACCCTCCCGGATACCACTGAGCGAAGCCTTGCGGCCAGGATTCACCTGGAAAGAGAGGAAATAATGTTTAAGAAATGGTGTTATAAGATCTAAGTGAGAGACGCACATCACGGACAGACCATGAAACATTGAAATATTATGTCAATAATAATAATTGTTGACTTAATGGCCAGGAGCTTCGATCAACACCTTAGGAAGCTCTCGTTAGGTGACTGGATCAAGGTCCTGATTCAGACCGGTTCCTGATCCAGGTTCGGACCGCCGAATAGCTTGGACCGTTCCCGATACCAGTGAAATACTATATTTTATATTGTTTAATGTTCTTTTTTATGGTTTTTTTAAAGAAATATTTGAAACTGTATCAAATAAGTTAAAATGACAAATAAAGACATAATAATAATAGTTAATTTTCATAAGCAGACAACAAAGTTCTATTAGATTAGTAAAAATATTCATAACCTATGTTAATTAATATTGAATTACAAATCAAGACAATAGTACTGTATTCAAGTAAGAGGTAGAATTGATTGTTGTCTAAAGTATTGATTCAATTACGATAATTCATCAGCGGCAGAATACAAATGGGATGAATAGAACCAAAAATTTCATTAGAATTTTTACTCTGTATCTAATATTGGTATCTAACTGAGTAATGTCCCCATCTTCCTCCTTGCATCGTATTCCTCAATGGTGAGGGTCTTGACCTCCTGCTATTACTGTCTCTGGCGGTGTGAAGGGCCTTGTATACCGTGGAGTTAAGAGCGGTGCGGATCTGGTCGGACCAACGTATTGGGCTGCGCCCGCAAGGTCTTTTCAATAATATATATTTTTTTTTAATAATGTAGATAAAAAATTGGAGCAAGTTCTTAAACGCTGCAAATAATTTCTTTATAACTTTAAATATGCCCCTCAAAGTTTCAAATCACCCTTGTGTTCCTATTCACCACGTTTGACGGCACTGTCGCTGAAAGCCATATGATACTTTTTCCAAAAAAAAAAAAATCCTTACACTTTTCCGGGGTAAATATTTCTATTTTTGTATAGGATAGACTACGGAAGCGAAGTTGAGATAACGCTAATGGCTTACTAATTTGGAAATAATACAGGTACCTACTATTGTACATGTGTATTTGACGGAGGGACTAACTTTTATCGGATGTGCGACTAGACTTGCCACTTCGTGCTTTGAGAAAGCAATTACCTTCGCTTAAGAAAGCGAATGGTGAGTCATATATGCAACAATAAATTGATAGAATTTACTTGTACTGTATTGTTGATACACCAACAATTTTAATATAACTGTTTTACAATATATGTATATAATAAGCCCTTTTGGGGGTAGGCGGAACAGAGAGTAAAGTCCCGCAAACCTCCTTTGAAAAGGAAGGATCCTCCGGCCAGACGTGTGTTATGTCTGGCGGGCTACTGCTCGATAGACGATTTCGGGCTGTTCTATGTGTTCTAATCCCGCGGAGAACTTTGATTGCGCGAGGCAGGATTAGTTCTTATGTGACGCCATAGATATCACTACACCCTAAATATAATGTTGAATGTTTTAAAATGAAAAGATGTTAATGTTCAATAAATAATATGTATTTCACAACTTTCACTCAATATATTTATCTATACCGGGTGTCTTTGACATCGACGCACGAATGAATACCATGGATCTAGTACATGATTCTGAAGTAGTTTTTTTTAAGGTGGGAATATCATCTAATGACAAATCCCGATCTTGGGCGGAGCGAGAGATAGTGTCAGACTTTTACTGACTAAAAACCCACTCCTGTTCCTTCGTTGCCTTCGTCCCAGGGCCCCGGGTTTCGTTTTCACACTACCCATGGATGATTCTGAAGTAGTGGAATTTTTCATCGGTTTTTTCCTAATTAACAAAAAATCTTTATTTTTTTAAATTTATACTGTATAAAATCGTTATTCTTACATTTTTAGTGAGAAAAATGAATGAATTACTTTTAAAATTAAAAATATCATCGCGTTTAGTTAGAATAATGATTTTACACAGTTTAAATTTAATTTTATATAAGGAAAAGGCCGACGAAAAATTCCACTACTGGGGGATTCATATTCATCTACTGGATCCGTGGTATTCGTTTGTGCGTCGATATCAAAGACCTGTGCATATATAAAAGAAGAAACTGACTGATTGACTTATGAACGTACAGCCGAAACTACTGAGAATAGAAGCGTGAAATTTTGCACAAGGTTCCCTTTTATTAAAAGGGAATTTTATAACGTAGGCGAGTACTAAGAGTGGATTTTCTAAAATTCAGCCCCTAAAGGAATGAAACGGGGCTCTGAACTTTTGTATAGAAAAACCTATTTTCTCACGGGCGAAGCCGCTTTCAACACTTTACTGCACAAATGGCGGCAAATTCACTATGATTCAATCAAAAAATCACAATCTGAAGTATTTTTTGATAGAATTAAATTGAAAACACAGTTTTAGTAACTGTGTTTTCAATTTAATTCAAATCTTGCGATAATTTTGGGACACCCAAATATACTACTACTAATGTACATGTGATATGCATAGTGTAGTCAGTTAAAAACGATTGTCGATTCGTTTACATTTCAATTGGTCCACTCTATTTGTGTTTTAAAGAAAAATTAAACAAATGACAATCACACTAATATTATAAAGGAAAAAGTTTGTGAGTGAGTTAGGGCTATATATCACCGGAACACCATGGCGGCGCGACCAGTCGCCGCTACCAACAAAATATATACAGCTACCTATACAGAGAGTTGGAAACTTGGTGTTCGTTTGGTTGCGCACCCAATTTGGCGGTGCGACCAGCTCGGACGCGTGCATTTAAGGTTCAATTTGATACTGTCTCAGAGTATAGCAACTCTGGAGGTGTCTATATAGTCTGTATGGTGTCTAGTTTGGTAGCTTACCGGACACTATGGCGGCGCAACTGGTCGCACCGCCATGTTGTCCCAATGAAATATAGCCCTTAGGATGTTTTCATTTGATTTGATTTTCAATTGACTTTACTTTTGAAAGTCTAAAACACTAGTATGTATGTGTGTTTGTTACGTTTTCACGCTCAAACGGCAAAATGGATATGGATGAAATTTGGCACACGGGTAGAACATGTCCTGAAATAGCATATTGGATCTTTTTAATATGGGAATATGTTCCATTGGGATATTTTTTTACTATCATGCGGTAAAATGCACTTATTTTCTATAAATCCTGTAAATAAGTAAAATAATAATTCTAAAAACAGCTGTCACAAACAACAACCGTATTTTGTACTTATCTATTCTGAAAATGAACACCAAACAGACACAGTTGCCACAGTCTCTTTAAAAGCCCAGACACAACTATATGATGACTATACGTCTATGCAAAAGTCTTTATAAAAAAATACACACACAACAGACAAGCGTGAAACTGTCTAGTCAGTGCACCCAAATCGAGATCTAATCGTGTAACTCAACTCAGAACTTAGGTTCTCAACAAACTTTCAAATACAAACTATAATACTCGTAATATATACGCTCACAATTGGCTTCGTACAAAGGGCTTGTGGAGTTGTGGCTTCTCAGACTATGAGTTCTAACATTCAATATCTGTTGTCCAAGTGTACGTATCTGTTACGTGTTGAAGCGCCTGACAGAATCTACATAGCAATGTTTATATATTGTAAGGTCGGTTGTTTTTGAGTAGCTTTTTAGGGTTCCGTACCCAAAGGTAAAAACGGGACCCTATTGCTATCACTCCGCTGTCCGTCTGTCCGTCACCAGGTTGTATGTCATGAACCGTGATAGCTAGACAGTTGAAATTTTCACAGATGATATATTTCTTTTGCCGCTATAATAATAAATACTACGAAATAAATATTTAAGTGGGGTACTACAAACATAATTTTTTGCCATTTTTTGCTACGGACGGGAATCCCTCGTACGCGAGTCCGACTCGCACTTAACCGGTTTTCTATTAAAGTATCAGTAGATTTTTGCATTAGTCAATATTCAATCTAGAGAAAGCTCATATTGTGTAAGTACCTATTATAGGGTTGTTTTATAGAAATTGTAGTTTCTGGAGTTTCAACAATTATTGAGATTCGCAAGATTAGTTTTAGTATTGAGGAACATGATTGAGTTTATGAAGAACCCGAGGGTTTTGTGTTTTACTCGATATTATTCATAGATAACTCAAATATTACAAGTAAATCGAACAAGGGTCAAGACCGCAAAACATCAATACAAACGAAGAACCCATAGAACACGTTTCAAAGAGCGAGAGAGATAGCTAGTTAACAAAACCTTTCCATATTTGATTTTACGTAACCACCATATGGCTTTATAAATACTGAAGGCAAGGTGAAGTTACGAACCACATTCGGCTCCCTCCGCCTGGCTGCCGGTGAACAAAACTTCAGCATTTCCTTAGGGGAACCTTCCCTTTGCACACAACAATCCCGGGGTCACAAAAACACTGAACACATCTACATACGCGACTCTACGTTGAGATAGGTCATTATTACGACACTATTCCACAAAAAAAGAGAAACAATTAGCGACAAAACAATATAACAGTTTCCAAATAACATTTAACTAGCTCAGTTGTAAACGATACACAAAATAAGGTCGATAGTTGGCCCAAAAACGAACCATGTCCGAAGAAAGCCGTGAACACAACTAAACCAAAGAAGGTAGCACGCAAACTAACCAATTCTATAGAAACATTATATGGGCATTATAGAAAATGCATGCGCGGTGGTCACACACCCATTGTTATGTTGCCCATCACCCGTCAGGAATATTAATCTTGTCGAAGCTCCGACCGAGGCGTGAAACCACCTTAAGTCATGCGATATCGTGTTAAAGGATTCTGATTCCCGATAGGGCAATGAACTGTGGTCTTACATTGTATGGAAATAATATGAGATTAGGATACAAGCAAATATTTTGAATTACTGTTTTAATGAGGTTACGGTATGGATTGTCGTTGGGGGTTCTTAATACGACATTTTTTTTTAAATATGATTATTTTTATTGTGCTTTTGGGTACAATATTGACTGGTCTACACTGTTCTTACATAATATCTATTAATACCGTAATGTGAAAATATTGTAAACAACCACTTTTTTTAAAAGAGTAACCATGGAGTTTCTTGCTTGTTCTTCTTCATAGGAAACGACCAATTTGGAACCGTGCTTCTGACGTTTTATAAGTGCCCATGTGGCCTACATGGGCACTTATAAAACGTCAAAAGCACTGTGAACTATGTGAAATAAAAACTTTTGACTTTGACTTTGCTTCTCGCGACTATATTAAGGCAACTAGTTTTTACATTTCTAAACTCTACACTTAGTTCGCAATAAATAATTTGAATTTGATTCAAAGTACTACATTAAGTACATGATCGAATACTACCAAAAAAGTGGACAAATCCGCCCATATCTTTTTTTCTTCTATAAACAGAAATAAATTGTTACTTTGACCGATTTGATTGTTTTTTTTTGTATTTGTTAGGACGAGGTATGCATGATTTTTTTTTGGAAAATCTAACGTAAATTGCTAATGCGATGCCTTGGTGGTATGCTTGGCAGGCAGCATATATATTAGGGTGTCCGCATCTGGTGAATGCGCCGCTTGCGACCAGCTCGCGAGCTGCGTGCGTGCATGTCAAGTTTGTGCGCTGTTCCTGAGCCGCCCGCGCCCACCAAGCGCAATTCAGACAAGCGCAATTCAGACAAGAATTGCGCTAAAGAGGTGCACCAAACAATTGCAGTAACTGCACCCATGCAACGTACGAGCAGCTCACGACTCTCGAATGGGTCGCGAGCGGCGCATTCGTCTGATATGGACGCATCATTATAAATTGAGAAGTTCTAGTCAGATTACGAAATTTGTTTTGCGGTTAGAAAGTTTGTTATTCTTCTTGCTGAGTGAACACATATCGCTCACTGCGCCTGTCTGTCTGTATGAACGCGGTTGACCTTAAAACCAATGAACGAATTTTCATGCAGTTTTCTTCAATAAATAGAGTGATTCTTGAAGACTATAAGTATAATACATGCAAAACTGAGAATTTTAAAGGTTTCAAAGCTCCCCGAGTCGTGAGTTAGGTACACAATAAATGGTATTCTATTTTATCCAATTTAATTATTCCAAAAAAATACACGGTATCCACGTACAAGGTACACGCCACAGGAAAAATATACTATGAAATAATAATTTTAGAAACTGAACGCTATTACGTCAAACAACACTCGTAGGAGCAAATATAATGCTCATTTACGTACTTGCACTAGCAGCATTATTCTCCGGTGCGCTACCAACAACAAACTACGATCACCAATTCAATTTGGTAACGGAATTATGGCAATATGTCCACACGCTCGCTAATTGTCGCGGTCTATTAGTTCACCCGGCCCTGTACGGGCTGATAATGACATTTCTGTATTAATGACCCCAAAAGCTCTTACCAAGGACCCTATAGATTCACTGTTATGGTTATTAGATTATCAAGCCTTTTGTGTCTCACTGCAAGACAAAGTCCTCCTTTCCGAGAGAAGGGAGGAGTCTCGTCTCTCCTCCAGGTTTTCCTTATGTCTGTTTCTTGGATAGTTGCGTTTTTTTCGTGCTTTTGGAATCCACTAGTCTTTGGCGGTTGTTTTTCCAGTAAGGCCAACCCTGTACCTGTGTTTCTTTAAATGGAATATTCTTGAGCTAATTTACTACAAGTTTGATATATTCCAAACTAGTTTTTAGGGTCCCTAACCTCAAAAGGATAAAACGGCACCCTTATAGGATCATTTTGTTCGGTTCAAGAACGCGTGGATGTATCGAGTTGAAATTAAAACCATATACTCAGGTTTGTGGACTCTTGAAGCTGTAAAAATATCAAACTTGTAAGTTAAGAAAAAAAATATAATTCGGTTTATGTGGCAAAAAACGTACAATTCGACCCTCTCGAGGAAATAAAAAATCATAGGGTACTTCCCGTTGACCCAGAAACCTGAACTTTGGCATAAAGCAAGGTCTTATAGCACAAGTACAGGAATAAATCTGAAAACTGTAAATTTATTGTTACGTCACAACTTTTTTTTTTGCTATTCGGAAAAATCTTCCTAGACTCCATTCCGGAATTGAACTATTTACATAGGTAACTTTGTACAGAACCCTCAGGGCCGCGAGTCCGACTCGCACTTACCCAGTTTTTTATTTTTAGAAATAGAACTATTTCATGACTGTATTTACTATCTATTTGTGACAAACCTACTCCACTCTGGAAAATAAACTAATACAGAATCCTGATAGCTCATGTACAAATCAATCCTTTTAATAACCATTTCTCAAAAATATACCCCAATGGGTCTATGTTTGAGAAATTCTCTAGTAAATATGCATATCATAGTTGGACCTATGAAAACTTCTTGAAACTTATCTTGTTTATCGAAGCAGTTTACTCAAAATAAATGTATAAAACGTGACGTAACAGTTACAGAAAACTCTTCATTGTTTACGTGATTATCTTTCTCAAAAACGATTCGATCAATTTTTCGAAAAAAACTCGTTTGTTAAATGGAGCCGAAATCGTTGCAAATGATACACGTATAATTTACTTCTGCGGCCTTTACGTCCGATTTTAATTTAGGTATCTTCAAGACTAGAGTTTCTCTCTCTCTCTCTCCCTGTCTCTGGCTTTTAATAAACTAGTGCGCTTCACCATCAACGATTTAATCACTACTTACCGCCAGGTGGTTTCACAGTCAAGCACTATTTTATATCATTAAAAAAAAACTGGGCAAGAGCGAGTCGGACTCGCACACTGAGGGTTCCGTACAAACTTACCTATAAAAACAGTTCAATTCCCGAATTGAGTTACGAAGATTTTTCCAACTTGCAATAATTTTTTTTGTTACTTAAGTACAAATTTACAGTTTTCAGATTTTTCCCTATATTAGTGCTATGAGCCCTTACTTCATACCAAATTTCAGGATTCTAGGTCAACGGGAAGTACCCTTTAGAGTGTCTTTTTTGCGACATAAATTACCATAACTTTTTGTTTTCGTTAACTCAGAAGTTTGATTTTGTCACAGCTTCAAGGTACCGCAGACTTGAGTATATGGTTTTAATTTCAACTCGATACCTCCACGCGTTCCCGAGACAAAGGGTCTTGACAAACAGACAGACAGACGGACGGAAAACAAAGTGCCCCCTAAAAATATGACCTCTAAAACACCTCATTTGAAAAACGCTCTCAATTACCAATCTCCCTGTATATGAGTACGGAACAAAAGAAATCTAACAAAGGCCATATGCATAGAGACATAAGAAAGCAGAACAGTTGCAGTCAACTTCTGAATATGGAAAAGAAAAGGCGGTTGCTCGTGTAAGGAAAATTCAAATTCAAATTGCAAGTGCAGGCCATTGTTCCAAGCCCATGTAAGTCGACGAGTAAAGAGCTTAACCATGTACCCAACGTTCCAGCTTAGTTACAGATTAATGGCATTTCTTCGAAACGTTAAGAGTTTCGTCGATATATGGAAATTGCAGAACGTGGTGTCAATAATTTTATTTACGGTGTAAGTTCGTTATATATGTGACTTTTATGTCGATGTTCACTAAAGTTTACGTTTATAGGAAGCCTACTATTTGTGGAGTAGACGTATGATTGAAGAAGGGTTAATAACCTTTTGAGGATTATGGGACATACACATAGGAACTAAACTTCGCAATCCAGCTTCGTAGTCTAAGGGCGGAATTCACCAATAAAACTAATCGCGTTTTAACGTTTGGCTCGCATACTCGCGTTTAGCCGCTGTCACTAGTGTCACTTGTAAAAAAACAACAAAAGAAAAATACAGACAAGTGACACTAGTGACAGCGGCTAAACGCGACTATGCGAGCCAAACGTTGAAACAAATCGCGTTTTAACGTTTTATTGGTTCATTCCGATTAAAAACATACATCAGTGGACATCATCAGTCATCAGTGCATCAGTGGATGGTGTACATCCCACTAATACGTACAAAGCGTTTTGGGAACACATTCATTATGCGTACAGCTAAGTGGTGAAATTCCCTGCCGGTGTGTAGGACCCGTAGGTTGTAGCTATCAGAAAACACAGACTCCGGCAGAGGGTCGAAGCCTACTGGGGCCACGGGTAGTGTGAAAGTGAAACCCGAGGCCCTGGGACGAAGGCAAAGAAGGAACAGGAGTGGGTTTTTAGTCAGTAAAAGTCTGACACTATTTCTCGCTCCGTCCAAGAGCGAGATTTGTCTCCCGACTTACGAGTTGTAGGTCGCGGGTTCAAACCCAGCCAGGCGCATTACTTTGTGTAATTTATTTCATCACCACTGCTCTCAAAACGGTGAAGGAAAACATTGTGAGGAAACCGGCATGTCCTAGAACCAAAAATTCAAAGACATGTGACATCCACCAACCCGCACTGGGCCCGCGTGGTGGATTACGGCCCATTCCCTCTCCTAGAGAAGAGGCCTGAGTCCCAACAGTGGGAACATTAAAAGGCCGACTATGCTATGCTATGCTAAAGAATTTCACTACTTAACTGTTTGTACAATTTTTTTATATTTTTTTTTATTCTGCAAATAGGTTTATAAAACACTTTTACACGTCAATGATTGTGTTTCCAAATCGTTTTGTACGTTGTAAATCATACAAAACAAAATGCATTACGATAAAATATTAGGAGTAAGTACTGTAACTAAGCCCCGCCTCAGAATCAAACATTCAAAGTCAAGCATTCCGTTTATGCCCGTTATCCCCATTATCTGTGTCCCCATCATGCGGATAACGGTATGTCATAAAATTTCTTTACAGTTATTCCTTATATGTACATAGGGGTAAAGGAGACAACGGACAGTTAAGTTTTCACACATCGTTGTCAGCTTTTAAATGTTGTTTTTTTTTTTAACCTGGGACCTATTTAATGGGGACGCACATAATAGGGACAACGGGAATACACCAAGCATCCATGTTCATTGGCATAATTGTGTGTTTCTCAATTTCAAACTTGATTCCCATAATAATTTAAAGTCGAACATGAATGGTTCGTAAATAGATGTGTTCCCAAAACTGCGTGGAGCGGTGGTTAACACGGAACATGTTGGAATCAAAACTCCTCACTAGAAGCGTCCCGTCTTCCAGATTGTTATAATTAAATGCACAACTTGCGAACGGGCTCTTGTTAGTGCAATTAAATCAAGAGTCGTACTACCAGCTGCAACTTTATTCGTTTTAAACTTAGATCTGTGTGGAATATTTATGTGGAATTGAGTTTGTGTGATTACTAACACATACATAATGTGACGATGCTTATTATTTTAATGTTTTTTGAACATTTATATTTCGGCGAGTGTGTATTGGAATTGCACAATTTAATTCCAAGCCAGTTCCATCATTGGTACATGGTGGACATCCCAACCATACGTACAAAGCGTTTTGTTATTGTAGGTAAAAAATATGGGGATCGGTGCATTACATTGGTAGCGCGTCGGTATTGGTATATATACAAACACATAAAAATACTAGTGATGCAATCAAGGTTTTTCTAAAATACGCATCAATTTTATCTTATAATATGCTAGAATTATTTTAAGATAAAAAATAATTTATTTCCAAAATAGCTGTTATCATTCAGTAGCCGATTTTTAACATACCACTTTCAGGATGTGCATTTATAATTATTACATTTTGTATGGTTCCAATTTTAATAAAATCTTTTGAATTTTACTTTTTCTTTTGTAATGAAGCTGTAATTTTTTTTTTTATTTCATTGAGATGTATTCAACATTCTCCTCAATTAATGAAATATTTGTGAAAAAACTTTTATAAAAAAAACTTTTATAAAAAAAGCTGATCACTCAACCGTTCAGTACTACTTAGAAAAAGACGACTTTCAACCGTAAGTAATACAATTTAGCCAATTCGGCTAAAACAATACGCTCGCTACAAAAGGATATGTTGCAGGCAGAGTTCAAGAAGACAGGAACAGCCACCAATTCAATTGAACCTCAATCTCCAACTAACATAGTAGTGATGACCACAAAAAACGAATAACAGGTGAAACCATTGAGGGTCTACCGTTATTGGGCAGTTACTTAACTCTAGAGCCGAATGCAAGGCACGTGTGCCTCGTGACTCCGAACGCACGTGCGTGGCTTCACGATGGCACACTCAACATACAACTCGAATCCTAAGCTCAATTTATCCTACTTATTCCGATATATTCTGTGCACTTTTATCATGTTTTTACCTTTGTATTCAACGGAAAAACGCTACCGGTATAAATCAATAGAATCTAATGGATTCCCAGTAAACGGAATGCTTCCCGACTTTTTGGAAAGAAATACCAGATTGAGTTTTTCTTGGAATTTCTGGTCGTTTAGCTTTAGAAGTTGTTTTAGAAATGAATAATAAAACTTATAATATATTGTATTTTCTTTCTACTTCATCAATTTAGTGTAGGCCATTTCCATTTACCATTTACGTGGTACTTTATGTAATTCCTAATTATTTTTGCACTGTTGCGTGCAGTGTAAAAAACATTTAAAAAATCAGATTTAAATTGTCTGTCATATTGTATTTATCGTGAGTCGTTTTTTTTTCGTGTTCACAACAGACTCTTTATGCATAAAAAAATAATCAGTCCGCTATCTTCAAGAATCCGCTGAGATTTAGAATGATGTATTCTTAGCTAAAAATGCAGTGTCATCCAAACTGAACAGTGAACATGTCTACAAAATTTTAATTCAATCGGTTAGATATAACGATGTGACTGTTTTAAAATTAATTTGCACGATTTAACCAGTACAAAAAAAAAATACATACAAACATTATTAGTAAAATAATTGATATAAATAATATTATTTAGACACTAGCAATAACCGTGTCCTGTGCGTTGATATGTCAGTCAGTCAGTTTCTCCTTTTATAGAAAAAGATTACATTAACGTAGGTGTCGCTTAGTATCAGTAGCATAGTCGACCTTATAGTGTTCCCATTGTTGGGACTCAGGCCTCCTCTCTAGGAGAGGGAATGGGTCTTAATCCACCACGTGGGCCCAGTGCGGGTTGGTGGATGTCACATGTCTTCGAATTTTAGGTTCAAGGACATGCCGGTTTCCTCACGATGTTTTCCTTCACCGTTTTGAAAGCAGTGGTTATGAAATAAATTACACAAAGTAATGCGCCTGGCTGGATTTGAACCCGCGACCTAAAACTGGTAAGTCAGGGCCGTTACCACTCGGCCGCCATTGCTTATTAGTATCAGAGATAATGGGAAATATGGGCACACAATTCATAATATATGTGCTTCCTGAAATTAAACATCAATGTTTATAAAGAGCACAGATTACTAGTACACACCTTCATTATTAATTTCAGCTTACTAAACCCTCTTAAACAACCCTTCACCGTTCCGTTTTACGCCTCGCACGATAAACGTAAAAGTTACATCTACATGACGATTTTCTAAATGAGCACGTATAATTGTTGAGCGTAAGTATAATTTACGCGCACACAAACGACAAAACGTCGTCAGCTTCGCAATCCCTGCGTAATGATGCTTACCCTTTGACGTTTAGCGTCATAGCGTCAGCGACAACCGGGTAGACTGAATATCAAGGGTAGCTGGAAACTACAGGTTGATTATTTTGTGATTACACCTAGTCTTATGATAAATTCTTGCAGAGCGTATTTTTTTTTTTTGAAGAATAATCAAGCTGAATAAAATGTTTATGACACACATACATAATTATAAACTAGCTGACGACTTCGTACCACTTAACAGTCAATGAATGTAGTATATCTTCCGATATAGCTAACCGTTTGCGATGGAACAAAGTAAAATATCAAGTTAGACACAACTTTAATGTATAAAAGTTATCTACATCGATTTCATACATTTTACGTGATGTGCGCACAACTAAAAACTTGTACAGATTTATTATCTGTACAGCCCCTCTAGCCAAGTTACAACCGTTTCATTTCGATTCTTTATTCGTTGATCGCCTCGAGTTGGCCACGCCGCCTATTCTTTTGTTCTGACCACTTGACTGAGCGTTGAGATGACGTCAGAACAAAAGAATCGGAGGCGAGGCCGAATCGGAGCGATTAACGAAAAGAGAATCGAAACGAAACGGTTGTAACTTGCCAAGGGCGGCAGATGTGATAGTTTGTAGGTATGTATGATGATGTGAGTGTGTGTTACTCCTTCATGCTCAAATGGCTGAATGGATTTAAATAAAATTGGAATGCGGGCCAAGTTCTGGAATAGAACACAGGGTAGTTTTTTAAACACGACAATAGTATTCTATAAATCTAATCTAGGCAATTAATGACACCCGGTTGTCATTCGTAGATCTCCCCTCGAGCGCCGATTGTACATACATCGGTACAACTTTAGTGACCTTGAAAAACGGTTAATTGTCGTTTTGTACACACGGGTGTACGAAATTTATTCATCTTCTTCCTAGAGAAATCCGGAAAAAGTTTATTTTTTATTTTTATTGGTGATTTTACGTAAAAACGCGCAATTACGTAATAATAATACCCCTATATGCGCGAGGTTACACGTAGTCAGACACCAGAAAGTCTAACCATTATTCTATCCAAGGAGTATCGTGTTACCCAGTAACTGGGTTGTAGAGGTGTGATAGGCAATTGCTCCATGTAAAACACAGGTATATAGCCGCATCTGGTTAAACTGAAAGCCGACCTAAAGCTATTTTGGGCAAGGCTAGGGAGATGTTGACGTGAGCAAAGCCGCTGTCGGAAGCTAGTTAAACTATGAAACACTAGAACCAGACAATTGGAATGTTAAAACTATTCGAGTGTTACCTACTGGAAGTTGAACTCCTCGTAAATCCGTACATATAGTTAGACCTTTGTGAGCTTTTAAATCCTCTCCTGACATCGACTTTTGCTCGCTTTTCATCCAACTCAACTATAAAAGGTAACATTGTGTGATCGCTTGTTTGTATGCATAAGGCAATCTCTAGGAGTGTTGCCAATACACTCTATTAACGCGGTGTAGGATAGACTACTTTTAATCCCGGTAAAATGCACAGTTCCTGTAGGATTGTCCGTGGAATCAAATCCTCGAGAAAACAATTAGTTCAGGTGTCACGTGTCGGATGCAGCGGGAACAAACGCCCGGGTATCACCATTGTGCGGATTACCCGGTGGACATGATGGAATAAACGGTGAATGTTTATTGTGTGTCCAGTTTGGGCTAAGTACCGCCGTGTCCTGGTGGAGGTAATCGGCGGCGAGCACTTCTCGCGTCCAGCTCTGTTTCAAGCCATGGTCCCATACCATGGCTTGTATGGGACCATGTAAAAGGGAATGGGAGGCGGTCACCTCCTTCGGCGAAGTAGTAATGCAAGCAAAGGAGACGAGGCAGAAACCAACCTTACGCCCCCATCCCCGCCGGAGACGCCCCAGATGTCGGGAGTCGGGGATTGCGGATGTCAAGCCATGGGTAGGTCGCCGTCCGGTCGTCCAGTAAGCATCAAGCCCGGTTCAACGCGTTGTTTTCCACGCTCGCATCAAAGAGATGTTAGCAAGACTGAAGGGGCCAGTTAGGGCCGACGCCTGTCAAGGTTGTTATGCTTGTAGAATTATGCGAACAAAAATCGACTGAACAGCTGTTTACTTTTTCGTCATAAGCATAGTTTTTTGGTTAAATCATGTCTAAACACGAAGAAGGATTATGGATAATTAGCTGCACCAAACGACTTTGGCTTTGTGAAAGTAGAAAATTGGCCCAAGGGAACATACTCCCGGGATAAAAAGTATGTCCTATGTGTCCTGTGTTAATAGTCCTATGTGCTATTCCAGGACATGGTATACCCGTGTGCCGAATTTCATCCAAATCCATTCAGTTGTTCGAAAATGAAGAAGTAACAAACAGACACCCTCACAAACTTTCGCTTTTATAATTGCAATGATTTTTAAAGAAAATATTCATATATCGTTCAACTTTCATCTATAAGCGATAGATGGCGCTAGTAGTTACATGAACTTAAGGCATTCGTTGTAGACATTAAGTAATAAAATATATCATAATTGTTAAAATGAAATATTTACTGGCAGTTAATTATTGATAAACTTTAATGTATATTAGTTAAGTCAATTGATTTTACGTACTGTTTACTTTGCTCTGATTGGTCGGACCGAATGTTTGTGAAAGTTTGTGGTGGGGAAACATTGAGTTTGTGACTGTGATTCTGGACAGAGTCAGTCTGCTTTTAGTCGTCGAACAGTGAACATGTCCTACCAATCCGAGTATTTGAAAATAATTGTTAATAGAATGATAAATATGAAATGGTGTTGATCAGAGTGAATAAAATATTTATATAACTGAAGCTTGAAGTTTATGATTCATCACATAATATTAGTAATAGTGTGATGATAAAAAAAAACAAGCTGTAAACATAGCAACTATGTATCTGTTATGCAAGCCTGGTACCTACGCTATGCAGATAATATCTTGTCTATGTTAATGCAATGGGTATCCAGTCAGATGTCATCGCCGACAGGAATTAACGCGAGCTTTGATCGATACATTGTCTAACATCGTATTGGAATCTAATGATGTGGATAATTCTACTGACCGAGTAGTGACTACCTATTTCCTTTTCGGCCAATAATATTATCTTTACAGAATAGGAAAATGGTAAATTAATAACCTATTGTCCTTATTGTCCTTTGCACAACAGGCATTTTCAAAATTAAAAATATTAAAATTCATTTATTTCAGGTAAAACCCCATATATGAGATCATTCACACACTAATAATTCCAAAAAAAAACAATAATTCAAATCCAATAAAAAATCAATAAATTAAAATACAATAAATTCAATACATTAAAATCTCAATGATCCAATAATAATAATAATAATAATCAAACCAAAACTTCAAAACATTTAAATTTATAATATTCTCCTATATGCGACACTGTATGTAACTTGTCTGTCACAGCAGTGCCGCACATAAGGACAGTCCAACCTACTCGCTATCATTTTCAGAACGGTATTGAAGCTGACACACACTCTGCGCACAAGTGACGCACAACGCTTCCGCATGGTCGCATTATCTCGCATCATCCTCTCCAAAGTCTCAATTACTAAATCTAAAATATGCCTTTTAAGTATTTATATAACAAAAAATCTGCCATCGAAAATATACATGTCGGATTGTCAGAAAAAACTTGTAAATAGATGAACACGAAATAGGTCCCCTTCATAACGCATCCTCGACATAACTCACCATATGCTACATTTACTTGGTTTGGACTCGTAAACGTGGCTAAACATCAGTCTAAACGCTGAGACGAAACAAATAAATAACGATATGATATCGTTATTTTGTTCGATGTCTCGCTAACAGAGACTATTTATATAGACAGCCTCGTTGCCAGGATAATCCACAACCTGCTAGGGATGTGCAATTTTTCGAAAGAGTTAGTAGCCTTGAGACGCAAAGGGCAGCTGAAGGAATACTGGTGGTTAGTATAAATCTGACGGAGAAGCTATTTATGATTACCCAAATTAAAAAAGGATTATCAGCCCCAACTTGCCCTTAATAATAAAAGCTAAGAGAGATAAACTAAGTATCTTGAGTTGACTCGCCAGATTGTCGAATTGTAGGAGGTGGATATAGCTATCATTGTGCCAATAGTCGTGATAGTCAATGGCTTAATAGCCAAGAGCCTCGGTCAATATCCGATGAGGCTCTCGTTGGGTAGTCGGAACAAGGGCTTGATCTAGAAAGCAGTACTTATGGACACAGTACGTGTTGTTGGGAGATTCCTCTCTCACTCTTGGTTCCTGACCACCGGTGACTTAGATCCTCTTGCTGAAGCTGGTAGACATAATTTAATAGGGTATTAATATAATATATATAAGTGATATATATATCATAATGTAAATAGACCTTATATGGTGGCATTGCCATACAACGTGGCAATGCTGTCAGCCTTTTGGGCACACTTCCAGTCGACAGCGATGCGGAGGAATTTTATGACGCCATATTTTAGCTAGTAGTTTTTCCCTTTAGTATATACCTATATAGTTTTAATTAGTTAAGTGTTTTTATTGAATTATACAGTTAACGAGAAATAAATAAAAGTTTCAAAATCATGATAAATAAATAAATATTTTTTGCATGTGTTAAAAAAAAATGTAAATGACAGTATGTGCAAATGAAGATAATAATAAATTTACTGCTCAAAATAATTACACTAATATTACAAAATATGAAAAAGACTGTAGCTACAAATTTATAATACAGAATACACAGGAACATTATAATTCTGTAATAATGCTTCCATGGCTGGTAGCTATCGCTGTAAATTTCCTACTCTAACTCTAGTTGACTTTCCGCGTCTATTAATTTTAATATCCAAACTTTTGTGAAAACTTCAGAATTCTGAGAGTTTCAAATAATTCAGAACCATTTGAACTCGGGTTATTTTCAACTTTTCAACCAACATTTATGTTTCGTAACGTAAATGATGCTTTATTAACAAATGCGAGAAAATTCGTAAAAGTGTTAATTGCATATTTAATTTCAGGAATTTCTTCATTAATGATGTTATCGGTGCCTTTAATTAAATTAATGAAACTTTGAAATTTAATTTCAACTTAGTTTCAGTTACTTTGTGAGAAATGACAATGGCAAAGAGGTCATATTCCGAGTCACATTTAGGTCGCCAATCTGCTCAAGGCATGCCTTCAATTTTTTTTTTGATTTAGTTTAATTAACTGTAATGATTTTATTCTATTTTGTGATGTAAATAATAATAGATTTTGATGAAATGGCAATGGGTTTATTACTTGAATAAAAATGAGTATAATTATTAAAAACTAGGTCTTAGACAAAATTCGAGATTTCTTACTGCATAAATCACGAAACTTTTCACATATCCGTGTCGCCAACTTTGAATTTTAGATTATAATCGTATGTGCTGAAACAGCAATCTTATACACAATATCTCGGAGACCACGTCCTCACTCTATGTGTGCAATTTTGTTTTCAAAATGCAAAAATATCCTTAATTTTGAATCTTGTACACTGCAAACTGCAGTGGAAATCTCGTTTCTTTTGAAATCTTGACTGCATCAAGACTAGCTATTTCCATATAAGTATAATATGGAAATACGTTGACGAAAGGTTTGGTTTAATTTAGGTACAGTCGACCGCATTTGAGTGGTAATGCTAATAACAAAACAACATAGTGTAAGCTGACATTACATTATATTAAAGTGTTCTACACCAAAGATCTTACCATGACGTGTTAAAATATCATGCAAGCGAGAAAGAAGGAAGGAGCTATACTCCCTATATAGCTCCGTCTCTTTAACAATTCAGTGCAGGTCGTAAAATGCATCGCGTTAAGTGCTGTGGTAGAGCCTCAGGACAGCTCATAGTTAAAGTGCTAACATTGACGTCCGGTCGACTGTTTCAGTTTGTTGAAAATTTTGAATATTGATATTTCAGTCCTGGTGCTCGAAAAATCTCAATAACTTCAAGTTTTGTTTCGGAGTTGCGACATAATTTAAGGTTAAAGGTCACGAAACCGAAATTCCGTGACTTTTACGCGTGTACCCAATATCTGGCTGAACACACCTTGTTAGGCTGTATAATCCCTGTACCTTATACCTGTTTTCTTAACCTTGTATAACGGGTAGACGGCATACTTGACGAATAATATTGTCGACTTCAAACGTACATATACTCGTAGGTATACTAGTGGTCCCGGCAGACGTTGTTGTTTTAGGAGGAATTCGGTCACAAAAACACGTACAGAAGAATTATAAGATTATCTATATATATATATAAGTATAAACTGACTGACTGACATATCAACGCACAGCCGAAACTAACGAGACTAGGAGCTTGAAATTGAAATTTTGCACAAGTTTTCCTTTTATTACGTAGGCGAAAACTAAGAGAGGATTTTCCAAAATTCATCCTCTAAGGGGATCAATCACGGGTCCAAAGTTTGTATAGAGAACCCTGCTTTCACGTGGGCGAAGCCGCTGGTAGAAGCTAGTATATAATAATTTTACTATGTTAATACATATATAAAAAAACGCCAGCTCCGCACGGTTGTAAGTAATCTCTAAATTTATCGACATTTCTTTGCTATAAAATACATGTATGCAACCTTTCACATTCTTTCTCAATAACTCTATCTAAAAATGGTGAAAACTGCATGAATTTCCGTTCATTAGTTTGAGTTTATTGCGAAAAACCGAAAAATAGACCCAATGTGGATTTTGTTTTATAATATGTAAGGATAAGAAAAAGAATAATCCGATATATAAACATAAAAATGTAGCCATTTCGAGCTTATATATAGTATAGTCATCCTTATAATGTTTCCACTGTTGGGACTCAGGCCTCCTCTCTAGGAGAGGGAAAGGGCCGTAATCCACCACGCGGGCCCAGTGCGGGTTGGTGAATGTCACATGTCTAAGAATTTTTTGTTCTAGGACATGCCGATTTCCTCACGATGTTTTCCTTCACCGTTTTGAGAGCAGTGGTGATAAAATAAATTACACAAAGTAATGCGCCTGGCTGGGTTTGAACCCGCAACCTACAACTCGTTACGTCGGGGCCGTTACCACTCGGCCACCACTGCTCTCGATTTCGAGCTTAGTCTTTATATTTTGTGATTTTAGTTCCTGTAACCTACCATGACGATTTATATGTTACGAGTATATAAGTTTTTATTACTAATATTGAATTTATATGTGTTTTTTGATACTTGAGTAAGATTTCACACAAATTTCTTCCCTTATTTTCCTTTCTACTTATTCCTTTCTACTTACTGCCTATATTTTTATTAATTTATCCTTTCGCAGGTTTCCTGAAACAAATTTCTTTGGATATAAGCAGTACCTTTGTACTAATATCTATTTATCTTTTAGTACATAAATCTATATCGACGCTTGAAAGGTAAAAATTATTAAGCGACAATGAGTAAACTTTACAGGAAAGTGATTTAAAGTTAAAATTTGTCTAAAAATTTGATAAAAAAAAAGTCGGATTTGGATACTATTACAGTATCCAAATCCGACTTTTTTTAAACTATCAATTTGGTTTTTAAATTTTAACTTTAAATCACTTCCCTGTAAAGTTTACTCAATATCACTTAGTAATTTTTGCCTTTCAGGCGTCGATATAAAAGAAAAAACTGTCTGACTGACATATCAACGCACAGCTAAAACTACTGGGACTAGAAACGTGAACAAGGTTTCCATTAAAGACGAAGGCGAGCACTAATAGGATTTTCCAAAATTTTGGAAAATCCTATTAGTGCTCGCCTTCGTCTCCAATCCCCTAAAGGTATAAAACGGGTGTCCAAAGATTTGTATCGAAAAACTTACTTTCACGCAGGTGAAGCCACTGGCAAAAGCTAGTCTATTCATAAAACCCAATTCATGTTAGTTACACCATTTATAACTCAAAAATAGCTAAACCAATTTTAATGATATTTGTTTTATTATATACGTATATATAATAACTATTAAATAGAGGAAAAAAACATTAAAAAAAAAAAACAAATACGGGTTCATCGAAAAATGATAGCAACTGTCAATACATTGTTCTCAATAATTAAAACATTCAGTCAATAAGTTCAGCTAAAAGGTAATCACTACATTCATTGACTGTTAGGTGGTACTAAGTTCGCCGGGTCAGATAATAGTAAAATAAATAAATGATACATCTTGTAATACCACTATGGCCTGAACTGTTTCTAGAAAAGTATGGTACGGCCCCGCCACTTTTTTGCTCGCCTTGGCGTGGGCACTGCCGTGCCCCTAGATAGAAATAATTTGAGTATTAGAAATGACATAATTTGGTTTACACATCCCGCGTTCTCATTGTATGCAACTCTACACAAAACACTGGATATACCGGTAGGTATCCTTTAACAATCCACTCAAGTTCCGCACAGTACAGTTTGCTTATAAACTGGACGGCTGAAATGGGTACCATAGACATTAAAAAAGATTAACGACTTCACGGGCCTGCTAACGAGTCGGGCTAACCGATAAGTTTGTCTCTGGATCGCGAATATGTCAACGAAACGGTCTGTTGATTAACTGGTACGTTATATTTAATTACGAAGTGACTTTACTGAAGATGGATAACTGTATAAAATCTTTTTTTTTTAAATCAGTTGTCTTCATTATTTATGAAGGATGATGGGAGCTGTTGGTAAGCGACAGGGGTTCTTTTGGGTCCTCGAGCTTCTAGAATATTATGGTTCATTGCCTTAGTAAATATGGCCCAATCTTTGTATACGCAATTATTCTGTACTTATGTTTGTCACCGAAGTCCTTCTGAACGGCTTGACCGATTTGGGTAAAACTCTGTGTATATTTGAGTGGGTCCGTGGATGGAGTAAAAATACTATTAAACCCGGTAGTGGCGCTGCAATCGAGTTCTCTCTCTTTTTTTTTTATTCCATATAAACCAGTGCTTGACTGCGATCCCACCTGATGGAAAGCGACGATGTGGTTGACGAACCCTCGCTCTTGGGTTGAGCGGGAGATAGTATCAGACTTTTACTGACTAAAAACCCACTCTTGTCCTTCGTTGCCTTTCGTATCAAGGCCGAGTCTTCCTTTCAGAATCAGACCCGTGGCCCCAGTAGGCTTCGTCCCAGCTGGGCCACTACGGTTTGCTGACATCTCCTTGAGGCGCGTGTGGAACAGTACGCGCCGTCGACGACTTGGGCTCGGCCCCGATGGTTACCGGACGTTCGGACGGCGAGCTACCCATTACTCGCTGTCCGTAAGCCTGCGCCTACCCGGTGGCCAGTAATCGGAATCGAAATCCCAGCGGCGGTTGGGGCGTGAGGACCGTTGCCTCACGCGATCGGCCGCCTCATTTGCTAGCATTACTGCTTCGCAGAAGGAGGCGACCGCCTACCACTCCTCCTGACTCCGGACCATGGCCTGTAGCAAGGCCCAGCGCGAGAGGTCGCTGCCGCAGATCGCCTCCACGAGGACACGGCGGTGCTCTGCCCAGGCCGAGCACACCTCTACCGTATGCTCCACTGTGTCCTCCGGGCGGTCCACACAATAGTATCTAAGAAAAAAAGAAAAAAAAATATTTGCCGGAAAAGGCGCAAACTTATATTGCTAACATTTGGCAAGACAAAAACATAATTAATTAAAAATAACATATATGCGCCACGTCCGAGCAAAACGGCCGTACGCTCAGCATAATGCCGTGTCCACAACGCAAAAATGCGACGAGTCCACAGCGCTGGTTTTCAGCGTGGGCCGGTGACGTTATCGACTAGCCGACGTCGGCCATACCCCTAAGGGAGTAAAACGGGGGTTGGAAGTTTGTATGGAGAAAACAACATTCGCGCGGGCGAAGCCGCTGGTAGAAGGTAGTAATATTATATAAGTGTGATATGATGACCAAGATATACAAGACGCTCTGAAAACAGTGTCTGCGAAACTGTTTGACGCAGACAGAGAAATGTCTGAAAGGGTTTTAGTTCTTGTGTTAGGAGATTAAGTGCATACAAAGGCTGGTCGTATTCTCTATATAGTCTTTAGTGCAATTTTTTTTTTTTTTTTTTAATATTCACACAACTATCACACGACGCCGTCTAGTCCCAAGCTAAGCAGAGCTTGTGTTATGGGTACTAGACAACTGATAAACTTACTTAAATATTTCTAAATACATACATATATAGATAAATTACACCCAGACACAGGACAAATAATCGTGCTTATCACACAAACATTTGTCCTGGTATTTGTAATTGTATTGTTCGAATTCAGGGATGCGTCATACTACATACTTCATGCCAAATTTCAGGATTCTAGGTCAACGGAAAGTATCCTATGAATTTTGATTTCCTTGAGAGTGTCGAAATACACATTTTTTTGCGACGTAAACGGCCAAATCTTTTTTTTTTTTCATTTACTTAGAAGTTTGATTTTTTCACAGCTTCAAGGGACCGCAGACCTGAGTTTATGGCTTAATTTCAAATCGATACCTCCACACGTTCACATAATGCTTTAATGTTCAACGAGAATTCAGTATCCATCGACCAATTTTTTAATGGGCACCTATCATCACCTTTCTGAATGACTTGACAAGCTCAAAGGGCCAATAAACGTTTAATTTAATTTACCTAATTCAAATTCAAAATAATCTGATATCACATAGGTACTTATAAATCGTCAGTACCTGGGACCACTGGTGAAGTAATTGAAATTAATACTTTAAAATTTCTAGTAATATCTTCCAAATGCTATGGCCGAGTGGTAACGACCCCGACTTACGAGTTGTAATTCGCGGGTTACTTTGTGTAATGTATTTCATCACCACTGCTCTCAAAGGAAAACATCGTGAGGAAACCGGCATGTCCTGGAACCAAAAATTCGAAGACATGTGACATTCACCAATCCGCATTGGGCCCGCGTAATAGATTACGGCCCATGCCCTCTCCTAGAGAGGAGGCCTGAGGCCCAACAGTTTGAACATTAAAAGGCTGATTATGCTATATGCTTATATCTTCCAAAAGCATTCAAATATAAACCACACAAACAAGTTCAAGAAACTAATTCCATTTTCTTAAATGTATACTCGTTGTAACACATAAGTCGTACCCATAACAAAACCGTTCAGTATCTTCTCCGCACAATAAACATTGGTAAGAAAAGGCCCTTAATTTAGGTCCTATCGTCTCATCGGACCATCAAACAATAATCTTTGGCTATACAAAGGGATTACGGTATCTTGTCCATTAAGCAGGGGATTTCTCCTACAGTTAACGACATCTATTGATATTTAGGCGAAGGTTAAAAGAAAAAATATTGCTGTGTTTTCTGCGATGGATTTTCTTCTAAATCGATCTCCAAATATAAAGAGGATCTCAATTCACTGGAATCTTTTTTTTTTGTTTGGATGATAAAAAAAACTGGGCAAGTGCGAGTAGGACTCGCGCCTTGATGGTTCCGCACAAACTACAATTCCCGAATGGAGTCTCGAAGATTTTTCCGAACTGTAAAAAAGTTTTATTTTGTGACGTACGTAACTACAAATTTACTACTTTCAGATTTATTCCTATACCTGTGCTATTAGACCTTGCTTTAGGCCAAATTTCAGGATTCTAGCTCAACGAGAAATACCCTATGAATTATTTTGATTCTTTTGAGAGTATCGAAATATACGTTTTTTGCAACGTAAACGGCCGTATCTTTTTTATTCGTTAACTTAGAAGTTTGATTTTTTCACAGCTTCAAGGGACCGCAAACTTAAGTACATAGTTTTAATTTTAACTCTATACCTCCACGCGTTCTCGAGATAAAGGGTCTTGACAGACAGACAGACAGACAGACGAACGGACAACAAAGTGGTCCTATAAGGGTTCCGTTTTTTTCCGTAAGGAAAACTATGTCCGACAGTGGACGTCTCTCGGCTGGAATGATGATGAATCATTGTCCAGCAATATTCTTTACCACGCACGTTGACCAATTTTGTTGATTCTCATAGAAAATGGAAATTTCAGGAATATTCCCTTATTAAGTTCAGATGCTGTGATAAAATCCTATCATTATTTTTTTACATCAATAAGAACGTTAAAAAATGTTATGACATCAGAACCACTTGGAACGTTGAATAGAAGAATAGAATAGAAATACTTTTATAAGGGACAGACACAGCGCAACGATTACATCATCATCGTCATTATCATTTCAGCCGAAAGACGTCTACTGTTGAAGTTGTCCACTGTTCCCTCAAGTGTCGCCACAATGAACGTGCGTCTCGCATCCATCGAATTCCCGCAACCCTTACCAGGTCATCGGTCATCGGTTACAAACATAAAGTAAAAAAGAACAAAAGTACAGAATGCGCCGAGCGTGCCTCAGCATGATCTTGATGAGGTGATCACCTCAGCATTTGCTGGGCGTCAGACACCCAGCGCTGGTTTAGCACGTTGGATGTCGGCGTCGATATATTTTCAATAATCAAACGAAGATTTCACTGAATGAAAGGGGCCTCAAAAATGGTCATAAAAATCATCGAGTAATAAAGACATCTTTTGAAGACAGTTTGTATAATATGAGCCTAGTATTTTATACATATTTGGAAATTATGCGTTTCACGTTCTTCCGTTGGTTTTACGCAACTACAAAAACATAAACAACAAATGACTCACTACACCACAAACTTCACCCTCTTGGATTGCGGACTGAAATGGAAACCGTGGTCCAAGGACACAAAGAGCTTCTAAAGAACACAGGTGTGGATTTAGTCAGTAAAAGTCTGATACGTCCTCTCGCCCCACCCTAAACCAGTCCACTGTTGGACATAGGCCTCCCACAAGTATCACCATAATAACCGGTCCTGTGCATCTCTCATCCATCGGATTCCCGCGACTCAAACCAAGTCATCGGTCCACCTTGAGTAAGTAAAAAGCCGGTAAGTACGTTGTCGTCACTCTAGATGAACCTTTCGTCCCCATCGACCATCTATTCTGCGAGCAATGTGCCACTGCCACTAAAGTTATGCTATGTCACCGACCTTGGTTCTTCTGCGGATATCTTCATTATTGATGCAATCTCGAAAGGAAACTCCGAGCATAACCTTTTCCACTGCCTTTTGGGTGACTTTAATCCTACTGATTTTTCTTGAGTGATTTTTCATGACTAAGCCTTTTAATTGGATGATTCTCCCACCTCAAAAAAAGACGCACACTTCACGGGATATTACCTAAATTTTTAATTATTCTAAGAACTCATAACAATAGAAATACTTTACCAAGCTACACCTTGATTTCCTAGTATGTGTTGAGCTCTCGTTGAACGGGAACCCTATACAACGAGAGATCAGCATGTACAAGTTGTTATGTCGCTGTGTACGTGTGTCTAAATAAAATCTGTACTTTTTTCCTTACAATGGCAAATGTGGTCATTAATTTATCTCTTACTAACCGGGTAAAACCCGCGGTTTTACCTGCGTAAATAAAATGTAGCATATGTCACTCAGGAATAAAGCAGCTTTCTATCGATGAAAACATTTTAGCAATAGAATTAGTACTTTCAGAGATTCCTACAAATAAAAAAACAAACTTTAACTCTTTATAATATTAGGGTCAGTTCACACCGAGACGCGACGCGACACTGCGCGAAGTGCGACTCAAAATATAACTTCTTTCGATGCCTTTTATTCCAGGGCCGGGTTTTCCTTTCAGAAGCGGACCCATGACCCCAGTAGGCTTCGACCCTGCTGGGCCCCTACGGTTTGCTGACATCTCCTTGAGGCGAACTACACGACGTCTCCTTGAGGCGCGCGTGAAAGACTAAGCACCGTCGACGAGATGGCGAGCTATCCATTCCTCGCGCGTGCGGCTGCCTTCTTTGCTAGCATTATTGCTTTGCAGAAGGACGCGACCGCCTTCCACTCCTCCTTGCTTCAGATCATGGCCTGTATCAAGGCCTGGCGCGAGAGATCGTTGCCGCCGATCGCCCCTACGAGGACACGGTGGTGCTCTGCCCAAGCGGGACACACCTCTACCGTATGCTCAACCGTGTCCTCGAGGCGGTCCAAATAGTGGTGACACTCGGGCGTTTCTTCCAAACGAATCCGGTGCAGGCTTATGTGCGGAACCCTAAAAAATACATTGCCTCATACTAGGAATAACTCCTGTATCGTGGGTGTGTTTACAAACATGTAAACTCACGTACAAAAAACATCCAGACCCGGAGCGCTTATCGGTGGGCTCGAACCCGCGACACGCAGCGCAGCAGTCAAACGCTCAACCACTGCGCCAACCGTATAAGCATAAAGCATAGCATAGCAAGCATTTTAATGTTCCCACTGCTGGGACTCAGGCCTCCTCTCTAGGTGAGGGAATGGGCCGTAATCCACCACGCGGGTCCAGTGCGGATTGGAGGATTTCACATAAGATATGTGAAATTTTTCCCGCGAATTTTTGGTTCTAGGACATACCGGTTTCCTCACGATGTTTTCCTTCACCATTTTGAGAGCACTGGCAGCAGCTGGCTGGGTTTGAACCCGCGCCAACCGAGCCGGCAATTTTTTTTTTTTTTTTTTACTGTCACACAATGCCGTCTAGTCCCAAGCTAAGCAGAGCTTGTGTTATGGGTACTAGACAACTGATAAACATACTTATATATTTCTAAATACATACATATATAGATAAATTACACCCAGACACAGAACAAATCATGCTCATCACACAAACATTTGTCCTGGGTGGGAATCGAACCCACGACCTCCGGCATAGCAGTCAGGGCCACTAACCACTAGACCAACAGGCCAGCCGAATTAACTGTTTCTTCGAATTTAATATAATACATTGTCCTTGTTATTATAATTATAATATTGTGGTTTATTGTTGTCTATAGGTAAGTGTGAGTAACTATAAAACGTATACTACCAGTAAACGATTTTTCCTATTATTTATCAAATTACAGCAGCCTAGTTCGAACGTATAATTCGGTATTTTCATAAAATGAAGGTGTTAAAATTAACTTTGATTTTATTCGTATTTTGTTCTTTCATCTATACTGGTAAGTTTTAATTACATTTTAACTCTTCTTAATGTAACCCCTAGATGTAGACAACATATTCTTAAGGATAGAGGCTAGGATTCTTAAGTATAGAATACACGCTGTGTTTAGGGTAATAAGGTTTATAATTGACTGTGCAGTATGGTCTGATTTATGAATTGCAGATGTGTGCGCGACTGCGTAACTATTGCTGCATGTGTAGTAGTGTCGGTGGTGGTAGGGCCAAACTGGAGACATCGTGTTCCGGTACATTTTTTACTACATATCATATCTCCTCCTTTCTTATATCTATGAATCAGAATCAGAGTTAGAATCAGAATAATTAATTTGTAAACATAGGTCAGATTACAACAAAATGTAAGGTGTTAAAAATAGGTAGATCCTCAATGTTTTACCCAGAAGCGTACAAATATATAAATTAACATTGTCAGTTTTCATTTAATTTCTGATATTATGTGAATTTTAACATCATTAATACTCGTAAATTTAAAATTAATATTAATCGGTACCTACATCATTACAAATTAAATTAAATTATATCAGTTTCACTAAATGTCACAGAGATTAAGGTCAAATACAATTCAGACCCATCAAAATAGGTCGACTTTTATATAAAGTTAATAATAATAATAGGCACATGCATATCATTACAAATTAAGTAAAATTAGTTTCAATAAATGTCAGAGATTAAGGTTTATGTCATATTAATGTTTATGTCAAATACAATTCAGGATTATCAATAAAGGTCGGATGATGTGCAAATTCATTAGATAAACTCTATCTAATCTAATATATAAAATTCTCGTGTCACAGTTTTCGTTGCCATAAAATCGGTCAAGTCGTTTCGGAGGAGCCGAAACGACTTGACCGATTTTGATGAAATTTTTTGTGCTTATCCGGTATCTATGAGAATCGGCCAACATCTATTTTTCATCCCCCTAAATGTTAGGGGTAGTCCACCCCTAAAATTTTTTTTTATTTTTTAGACAAGGAAATTATTTATATGGCAAAACAACGTTTGCCGGGTCAGCTAGTATTATTATAAAAGTCAATATCAATAAGCGTAAGCATATCATTACAGATTAAACATAAAATTAGTTTTAGTTAGATGTCTAAAAGATTAAGTTATTACATGTCATATTAGTGCCAATGTCAATAAAAGTCAAGATCATCAAAATAAGTCGGGTAATGTGCAATTTTCTGAAGAAGTAATTATAGAATTGTCGTCTAAATAGTCT
Source organism: Mythimna pallens (assembly GCA_961205895.1). Lineage (NCBI taxonomy): Eukaryota > Metazoa > Arthropoda > Insecta > Lepidoptera > Noctuidae > Mythimna > Mythimna pallens. The sequence continues at coordinate 19,714,401 of OY540828.1, read as the reverse complement.
TTTATTGAGAAAAACCTATCGAGTAAAACCGTATGTGAGTACGGAGCTTTACAGTTCAGTTTAGAGGCCCTACCGTGAGCTCTTTGCGCGATCCATTTGACGACCTAAAGTGAACTGTTGAAGGGATGGAGCTATATAGATAAGGTGTACAGCTCCATTCTTCTTTTTCGCTCGCACGCCTGACATTTTAATACATCATAAACGACAAGAAAAATATCGGTGCATACATTTTCTATGAACACGATCACGCATTATCTTTGCCCGTGCTAGCAACGGAGCGTCCCGTGACATGTGCAAGCGCTCCGATTCAACGCCGCCCATGGCCTCCCCGTGTTGATAATTTTTCCTTGCAGTTTTTCGACTTTATTGATGGTAAAAATAAATAATGAGTTAAGTATTAATAGAGACTGTGTACTCATAAAACCCCTTGACTGTGGACCGCGCTTTAACTTTAGCGTATTGTACGACTTGTCTAACCCAAAATATATGGATAGCAAGTATAAAAACCATATATGGAATGAGATCGGACGAAAATTAAACTGCGAAGGTATGTAGACTAGACTCGGACAAGGAAACAGAATGAAGTAAGGGAAGGCGTCGGCCTATCCACGGTACTGTCACGTCACTGACGTGTGTGAACAGACAACCTCTGACGGGACACGGATGCCCGGTCTTCCGACGGACACGTTCCTGCCATGTCCCTGACACTGCACTGATGTGTGGGGATACTCCTCTCTGGGGACCTTTACAGGGAGCTTTTTTCAATATGATCTTACTCATTATATACGTTTATTTGCTGATTATACAAATACGTATGATGAGTTTCATTAATTACCCAATACTTCACTTTTCAGTTGCTGGACAGACTATGGTGGGTGTACCTTGCAGCCGTATACAAAAACAATACTTAATTTTGGAAATCAAGAAACTACTGAGAATTGAAGATCCAAATAAACACGCACAAAAAAAACTAAAAAGATACAAAGAACAAATCGATAGATGCCGACCATGTCACCAAATTTATTGCTTCAAGGATACAAGTTAACATCAATTATGAATTTTAGCAACACCTTCGACAAGGTAGACTGCAAAATCCTATTCCCAAAAACTTTTGTACTCGGCCAGTTTCTACAATGAAGGGCCCGGCGCAAGAGATCATTGCCGCCGATTATGAATGAATAAATGACGATCAAAATGGAAAAACACTGCGCGTAGTATTTTCTTATAGCAATTGTTATGAATGATTGATTCAATTAAGAATCTACCAATTATGACAAATTTTCTTGGACAATTTCGGGATTTATTTTCTTTTACTTTTGACTACAAAAATATTATCAGTAACGAGTACGGACAGAACCCCATTTTTTTGTAATATATAAAAAGTAGATTGTATATATGGTTTTAATTTCAACTCGATACCTCCACGCGTTCCCGAGGTCTTGACAGACAGATGGACAGATGGACAACAAAGTGATCCTATAAGGGTTTTCCTTTTGAGGTACGGAACCCTTACCCCCAAAAAAAGATACGGCCGTTTATGTCGCAAAAAACGTGTATTTCGATACTCTCAAGTAAATCAAAATTCACAGAGTACTTCCCGTTGACCTAGAATCCTGAAATTTAGCATGAAGCAAGGCTCATAGCACAAAAAATCTGAACCCTGTAAATTTTGGGTTGCTGCAACAGAAAACCTCCACGAGTGCCCGCAGGCTGTAGTTCCCTTGCAGATACGTCCGAGGTGAAGGCCAGTCTGCGGGACGGTGTACCCTGGGAGTTGGCCAACGAGTCCCCTTGGGCACTATTGACTAAGGGGTCTCGATGTGCGCCTGCAAATATTGTGTCTGAAGGATCACTTCAACGCGTGTCCCTCTGCTATAGGAGAGGTAGGTGTCTACCTGTCCCCAACCCGATCTCTCGGCGATCTCCACATCTCCCTAATGGAGCTGAAAGCTGCCGTCGCTGGGTTTGGTTTCTTCCCCGTGGTCGTGTGCGGGGACTTCAATGCCAAGAACTTGGCTTGGTGTTCCCGGTGGAGGACTGGACTCTGGAGACAGGCCTGGTCGTCCTAAACAGGGATTCTGTCCCCACGTGTGTGCGGATGCGGAGTGACTCAGTGATGGACATCTCGGTCGCCAGCTCGGTCACCGCGCGTCGTCGACTGGCGTCATGGAGGGGGTGGAGACGTACTCAGACCACCGGTACATCCGGTTTGACGTCTCTGCCCAAACCTTGACCGCGCCAATTGCGGAACTTCGCGGATGCTTCTTCCGGCCCCTTCATGGGCCCGATGTAGACCAATTGGCGTCCGTAGCCTGGCTGCGTTTCGGTGACCTCTTTGGGGAAACCGAAGGTTTTGTCTACAATTATGGACGAAGTTATCATGACGAATAACTACCGGAGATTTATTGTGAAGGACGGCACGGTTGACATCTGTCGGGCATATCACCGTCCGGGAGAATCAATTCGTCACATTATCTCTGATTGTTCTCGTTTAGCTAACGGAGAGTACTTGCATAGGCACAACCTAGTAGCCAGGATTATCCATCAGCAACTTGCTCAGAAATACTCTCTTGTGGAATCGGAGGTGCCGTACTACAGGTATGAGCCCGACCCAGTTCTTGATAATGGTCATATCACTTTGTACTGGAATCGGCCCATCATCACTGACAGGACTATTATAGCCAATAAGCTTGATATAGTGGTGGTGGACCGAAGCGAGAGGCGTGCAATGATTGTTGACATTTTTGTTCCACATGACGAGAACCTCGTGAAAGCCGAGAAAGATAAACAAATTAAGTATATTGACTTGGCTCGCGAGGTTGTCGACATGTGGGATGTGGACTCGGCGATCATTGTACTAATAGTCGTATCGGGCAATGGCTTAATAGCCAAGAGCCTCGACCAAGACCTTAGGAGGCTCGCGTTAAGCGGCTGGATCAAGGGCTTGATTCAGAAAGTGGTACTCCTGGACACGGCTCGTATTGTTAGGAGGTTCGTTTCTCTGGAGCCCTGACCGCCGGTAGCTTGGACCCTTGGACCCAGTGGGATACTATTGTTTATATTTTTAAATGTTTTATTTTTGAAATATTTAAAAATGTAACCAATATATTTATGTAAATGAAATAAAGAAAATAATAAGAAAATTGATCAAGAGGCCTCTGCGACCCTCTTATGTCTTCAGATAAATAAATCCATGATAAATAATAAATAAATAAATTTACTTTTTCTTTTCAGTTGTTGTTGCAGGGCGTGATCCGAACAGTAGTGAACCCTCAAAACCATGCAGTTTAATACTCAATAACTTCTTCTACATTCAAATAAACAGAATTCTGAAAAATCCTCTCCCAACGAAAGCCGATCTGGAAGCTCTAAAAAAATGTAAGGCAAAGATAAATAGTTGCTGATATAGCTTTTAATTTCTGAGAGAGGAGAATATAGGTCTCCTCTCTGAGATGGGAAAGATATTAATAAATCACCAACTTCAAAAAAAGTTCCAGCTTCATCAACTCCCTTCTGGCCTTACCTAACATATGTATAATTTATATTGATATTATTTGCCTCAGAGGTCTAATAATGTATTGATCAAAGCGCACTATTATATACTAAATAAATAGTATTTATAAATAAAAATGTTAGTTTTATTTTAGTACTTCGCTGTATATACTTTATTTGCATAATCTAACTCCATTCTGGGTACCTAATTTATTAAATGTCTATAAGGATAAATACCTTTTTCAGGTTAGTAAATCACCAAATGGCTTTCTCTGCTTTGATTGGAGCGAGAGGAAGTGTCAGACTTTTACTGACTAAAACCCAACGGTGTTCCTTCACTTGCCCTGTGAGTTCCATGGCCACAGTAACTTAGATAAAGACTCAGGTTATAATAAAACACATTTTGACAGGTCTGTTAGTCTAGTGGTTAATACGTCCTAAAAACCAATAATCATATTTTTGGCCCTAAATGCCATGCCGGAGGTCGGGTTCGATTCCCACCCAGGACAAATGTTTGTGTGATGAGCGCGATCATTTATTCTGTGTCTGGGTGTAATATATTTATCTATAATTTGTTTGCATTTATTTAGGAATATATAAGTACATATGTCTATCAGTTATCTAGTACTCATACCACAAGACTGCTTAGTTTGGGACTAGATGCGTCGTGTGAAAGTTGTGGAATATTATTATTACGAGTACATTATCAACTAGCCCATTACTAGGCTAGTTTATAATGTGTTTTTATCTTGGTAATAACCTTCTGTAGATAGTATCTTTCATTAGAGATTTTTTGCTATGGTTTATCCATTTTTATTTCTAAAATAAGATTATGAAGAGCAAAAAAAGGTTTTCACATATTACAATCACGTTATGTGAAAAAGGTCCAAGCCAACAATAAGTTCAGTCATTGTCCTTTACATTGCATAAGTACAATAACCAATCACCGTGATTAGATTTGCTTAGGTTAATAAAGAAAACAGATTTATTTGGCACACAGTGAACAAACAAGAGCTGTGGTGGCCCAATGGTAACGACCTCGACTTACGAGTTGTAGGTCGCGGGTTCAAACTCAGCCAGGCGCAGAACTTTGTGTAATTTATTTCATCACCATTACTCTAAAAACGGTGAAAGAAAACATCGCGAGGAAACCAGCGTGTCCTAGAACCAGAAATTCGAAGATATGTGTCATCCACCAATCCGCACTGGACCCTCGTAGTGGATTACGGCCGATTCTCGTTCCTAGAGAGGAAGCCTAAGTCTCAGCAGTAGGAACATCATAAGGCTGATGCTTATATTATGAACAAACAAATATTGAAACTTAAATTAAAAAAAAATTATATTTTGATACAAGTGCAGAAAGTTTGTCATTGTGACCGAGAGGCGGAATTCACACGAGCCGAGGGCTACAGGCAATTTGCACGTGTATCAAAAGACTTTTTTCAATACATTTACGAAGAAATTAATAAACGGGGGTTGACCGGCGACTCGTGGGGATCGACGGGTGCCCGGTACGAAAAATGAAATATAATTGTGGCGGGGAGAGCACGCGCACTTTTCTGCACTAGTGCGGAAAGCAGTCTATTACGTGCCTAAAAGCGGTGGGATAAGAGTGGATTTTCGAGTAAGTGTATTGAAAAAATATTACTAGCTTCTACCAGCAGCCTGCGTGGAATTTGTACTTTCCCCCATTATTAGTTACAAGCTGCTGTCAACGGTTTCGCCTGCGTGATAGCAGAAAATTATCCCAAGGGAACATACTCCCGGGATAAAAAGTATCCTATGTGCTATTCCAGGACATGGTGTACCCGTGTACCAAGTTTCATCGAAACCATTCGTTCGAGCGAGGGTAACAAACATACACACTCACAAACTTTCGCCTTTATAATGTTAATAGTGTGATAGGTAATAAAAAAAAAAACTGGGCAAGTGCAAGTCGAAACCGCACACTGAGGGTTCCGTACAAACTTACCTATGAAAACAGTTCAATTCCCGAATTGAGTTCCGAATCGCAAAAAAAAGGTTTTTTTTTTAATTTTGATTTTAGATTTTTCAATTTCAGTATTATAGGTCAACAGCCCCTATGAATTTTGATTCTCTTGAGAGTGTCGAAATATACGTTTCTTGCAACATATACGGCCGTATCTTTTGTTTTTCGTTAACTCAGAAGTTTTATTTTTCACAAATTCAAGGGACCGCAGACCTGAATATATGACTTAAACTTCAACTCATTCCCTACACGCGTTCCCGAGGTAAAAGATCTTGACAGACAGATAGACAGACGGACAACAAAGTGATCCTATAATAATAGGTTCCGTTTTTTCCTTTTGAGGCACGGAAACCTCAAAAAAGGCTGTACACATAGCATCTATGCAGCTGTTATGCTCGCCTGGTACCCAGGTACACATACACATACATGATCACAAACTTTTGCCTTTATATAATATTATTTTAATTAACTTTAAAATAAAATTTCATCAAAAATCCGTTTAGCCTTATGTTTGTTGTTCTTTCATGCCCAAACCATGAAAGAACAACAAACATAGATAATACAAACACGAATATACAAATCTTCGCTTTTCAAATCTCAAATCTTTATTGCAATCCATAATGTACATGTGTGGTGATAAATAATAATATGGACCCTGTCGGGCACAGCAACAATATAAATGGTAGGAGAGAGGAAGAGCGCTAATATAAGTACCTATTTAATTTTCATATCTAAGTATTTATTATTTCGTTTAATTCATTTCAACTAATTACTTATTATTACTATGAGTATAAACTATAGTTTCATATTTAAATTAATAGGCATATTATTTTTTTTATAATATCTATGCGAAAAATGTTTATTGGTTTTGGTTGGTACTTGTTATTAGAACTAGATCTAAATCAATGTAACATATTTCTTTAATAACAATATTCCACAACTATCACACAACGCCATCTAGTCTCTTGTGGTATGAGTACTAGACAACTGATAAACATACTTATATATATTTCTAAATAATTTATCTATAATATGGATGTACCATATTGTATTACCATTACACCCAGACACATAAAAATGATCGTGCTCATCACACAGACATTTGTCCTGAGTGGGAATCGAACCCACGACCTCCGGCATAGCAGTCAGGAGGGCTAACCACTAGACCAACAGGCCAGTCAAAAGTATGTTTTATTAAAATGCGTATATGCCTTCTTTAGGTGCTCATCGAGGAAATAAATTCACTCTTTAGAAATTTAGAGGTTCAGTATTGAATCCTTGAATTACGAGGACTATCATACAGTACTTGATCTTTGATCATATTTTAAATTAATTCAAGGAGATTCCCGAAAATTCAAAAGAGGTTCAACTTAAGGTAATTTTTTGCAACCTTTTCATAAAGAAGTCTTTTATATAGAGTAATTTTTTTGAGGTAGGAAATTATCAAAGAACATCTGTCACTCTGCGGGGAGCGAGAGGGAGTGTTAGACATTTTATGATAGTGATCACTTTTCATTCGTGTATCATAAGTTATAATTAGTAATAATATAATTAGTAATAATATTGCACAACTTTCACACAACGCTATCTAGTCCCAAACTAAGCAGAGCTTGTGCTATGAGTAGGTACTAGACAACTGATAAACACACTTATATTATATTTCTAAATACATACATATTATAGATTAAATATTATTATTATTATGGATAAATTTCACATTTGTCTTTGGTGGGAATCGAACCCATGACCACCAACATAGCATTTAGGGCCACTAACCAAGCCGGTATTATTTTAAAATCTTTTCCACTTCAGTCTTTTAACTTAAGATCAAAAAAAAATATTGAAAATAAAATAATACACAAAAACCAAACATCATTAGTCAATTGACAATATCATTCAAACTCCATCAATTACGTGGTTAGATAACTAAGTTATTAAAAAGCAAGACAAATGAGGAAAATGTCACGGATTCCGTTATCGTTGGTTAGGAAACAAAAACAAATTTTATTAAAGAAGATATCGCTCTCGTTACCGCAAATGATTGATTACTGTTTGGTGAACAAACGATTTGGCACAATCTTACTTACGTGAAGGCAGCGTTCGAGAGTATCGCTGTATCGCTGGAAAAATAACAAAAGAATAAGAAATAAGAAGAAAAAGAAGTTTATAAGCGTGATATACTAGCTTCTGCTACAGGCTTCACCCGAGAGGAAAACCATACCCTTCTCCGATCTAAATTTTTTCATCTGTTAAGACAATTGAAGAACAAACAGACAAAGTTATTTTCACACCTAATGTCTGTTTAGCTATTTGAACGCGCTAATTTTAAATACTACTGATTCAAATTGCAAATTTCTTTAGTGTTCGATAGCTTATTTGTCAAAGACGGCCAGAGGCTACATCACGCTACGATCTACGGGAACGGAATAATAACCAAGGACGCGGTTGAAACCGCGGGGCACAGTTAGATAAAGTATAATATTGGTGTTGATGTATGTATCTTTATAGATTTGGTGGCTCTTCTTCGGTGGTGGATCTTTAATGGTTATAATTATGATTGATTCTTAATTCTTTATTGTACCATAACAACTTATAAAATGAGTGGATAACAAAGTTCTTGTAGGTACCTACTATATCTTTAAGTGCATGTATGTAAACTCAAAGTTCAGTTTTCTTCCAGCAAACCATTGAGTGATAGAGACAGATGTCATTAGAGGGTAGGATCCAATGTACAATTTTAAGTAATCACCTGCCTACTACTTTTATAATACTTATATAAAGGGTGACTGGCAATTATTGTACGATACTTAAACACGTGATTGTGCTCATGATAGCAAACAATTTTTATTATGGGAGCAAAGCCGAAATCACGAAAAAAAATTCTGCTGTTCAGTACATTAGGCAAACATAAATGTACTGAACAGCTGATTATTTTTTTCGATTTCAGGTTTGTTCCCATAGTAAAAGTTGTTGATTATCATGAGCACAATCACGTGTTCAAGTATCGTACACTAATTACCAGTCACCCTATATTATATAGGTATACTATGTCTGGTATGTCTATGCGTGATTTAATATTTTGTGATGTGATAATTATGATTGTGATCTTACGTAATTCAAAGGGAAGTGAATAAAGATTTTATTTGGTAGTTCTAGATAACAGTTCGGTAGTAGAACTATAGAAGGGCTGCGAGATTTTCGAAAGAGTCACCATGACCCTATTAACGCAAAGAGCTACTGAAAAAACGCCGGTGGGTTTTATTCAGTAAAAGCCCTTTTTTAATGATTTCCTACCCCAAAATAAAAATAAAACTAAAGGAACTGGTAATATAAGATTAGAATAAAATATGTACCTAAACGTAAGCCACAAAATCAATTAGATATCTATTGTTGATTGAAGATATCAGTTTTCTATTAGGGCGTTTTCGAAGAAGCAAAATTAACTTTCAATATAAATTACAAGGTGTTTGATTTCATAAATTAAATTATTATTATTTTTATATACAGGTAAATCTTGTTATTATTAAAAGAGCTAAGATTTATTAGAAAAAAATAATAAGAAATAACAAAGAAGTGTAATCCATTACGATATTTCACACATATTCACATTTCCACAAAAGAAAAACTTTTATAGTTACGAAACAACAACTCAACAGGTGGAGCAACTTCCGAACATTAAATCAGTTATAACAAATTATTATTTCCTCAAAGGAAAGAACTAAACAGCCAGATAGTTCTGGTACCCGGGTAAACCGAGTAATATAACAAGTAGTTCCCTTTCAGCGGTACAACTCTCTTGATAAATTGTACCGGGTTCCCACAAACAAAGTGCTCTCGACGAGACCGAGCTGTTTCACCATTTACAACGAACTCTAATTGCGTAATCTGATCCTGTGAGGAGTTTGAAGAAATACTCGTTACTCTTATTACCAACTCGGCTCCTATTGCAATCTGCTTTATTATTGACGACTAGTTTCGCACCAATTGATTTCGTTTAGCTGGCGCTGATGTAATCCGACTTATAGGAAAAGGGTTCAACGGATGTTGTAAAAAGTATATGGAACAGTCAGCACTGAATTTAGAAACAATTTATGAAACTGGAGCCGTGTGTATTAAAGTGGAAGCCACAGCACCGTTTAATATTTCGCGAGTACAGATTGTAGCGTCGCGCTCGTTCGCGTTAAAATATGTTCGGTATAAAGTAGAAAGCATTTTATACGTACCCTTGAGATCCTGAGTGGTTGGTTCTGATCGGTGCCGCCGTGCATGCGGAAGCCCCACGGCGCGCCGCCTGTCAGCTCCACCTCTCTCGCAGTCATCGCCTGCTTTTCACTCCATTGCCTCACAAATTCACAATACACAACTTCACTTCGAACTTAACTGTCAATGGATTGGCAACTTCTCTTCATGTCGTACAAAATATTAAAGCGTAAAGTGGAAGCCCGTAGTCATTTTTATATCACAATTTCATTATATTCAGTCAATTTTACGTTGGAAGCTTGAGCGGTGGGATTTGAGCCTGAAACAAATAATATTAAATGAGTAACAAGATTATGTGATACGGCTTGACTTTATAATACTGTAGTAAATGTTGACTGACATGACTAATAACTGGAAGCAGTGTAGTAGTTTGAAAGTGAGTAATTACGTTGTTTGGTTCGGCGGCTGCAGTTGCGGGCTTCCGATATTGGAATAGGGGAACAAGATACATCTATCGAACGGTTACTTAATCACTTCTAACAAGTTGGGTGGTATAAATTTAGTTTTATGAACAGTCTTCGGGATCTTTTAAATACCCCATAAAGAAGTTCATAAAATAATCTATACTTAGTCGACAGATGCTGTTAAACGGACCTCGTTTTGAACGAAAATCGATTAACCTATTTAGCGATGGCTGCTTTGTAGTGTCGAGTAGAATTATCGGTTTAATTAAATCAATTTAATGAAATATTCGATTTCCTATATTTTGGTGTAGCCGTCATAATAATTAATTAATGTTTTTGTGGATCACAACATTTGATTTGAATAACGTAAAATCTGTTGATGATTAATGTTCTTTTTTAAATAGAGGTAAGCAAAATATATTGTTCGACAGTGAATATAGTTCGAATAGTGTTGTCCCGTAGGGAGACTCGTCGCTATTGACATGTGTTCTTATAAGCTATATTTTGAAATCGCATGTAGATATATTGTAAAATTAATCATTTTTATTTTTTAGAGTAACCATGGAGATTTTTGCCAGTGCTTCTCCACAGGAAACGACGCTTGCTTCTGATGTTTTATAAGTGGCCATGTATGTGAAAAAAAAAACATTTGGATTCGGTTTTATGATGAAAAAGTTAACATGACCTGTTTGCAGTATACGTAACAAAGACAAGGACACAACGTATTTTAATGAGTTGTGTCCGGTATCAATCGCTCAGGATACTAATTGGTACGCACAACATAAACTTATCGAAACCAATGTTAGATAAAATAATCTCAATCTATAAAATAAAAAGCGAAATACCACTCACTGATTAATCACGAAATCTCAGACTATAACAACTACAAACTTAAAATTTGGCAGGTAGGTTCCTTATAGGGTGTGGACATCCACTAAGAACGGATTTTACGAAACTCCGCCCCTAAGGGGGTAAAACGGGGGTTGGAAGTTTTTATGGAGAAATCGACTTTTTCGAAGCCGCTGGCAGAAGCTAGTACCTAATAAATATGATTAAGTTCGCTATGCAGAACCGACTTAGAACCTAGCTGTAATTATTTATTCACATATTTTATTTAACTCTAATTTTTAGTATACATACAGAGAGTTATATTCGCATTCGCGAATCAACTCTTTAAATAAAGATTAAAAAAACATCATCTTCCTGCCCTTGTCCCGTGTTATTTGGGGTCGACGCAACACGCTTTTCTTCCATTCTGCCCTCTCACTCGTCATGCTATCACTAACTTCCTTTTCTTTCATATCAGTCTTCACACAATCCATCCATCTTTTCTTTGGTCTCCCTCTCCCTCGCCATCTATCCACATGTAAACTTATAACTCTTTTAGTAACATGCGCTTCATCCCTCCTCTTCACATGACCATACCAAGACAAACGATTCCCTTTCAACTTTTCAGTCACTGGCGCCACTTTCAAACTTCCCCTAATATACTCATTTCTTACTTTATCCATTCTCGTCACACCATACATCCATCTTAACATTCTCATCTCCGCTACGTGCAATATTTAAAAAAAAACATATGTTTTCTTTTTTTTTTTGAGAAAATTTTTCGGTGTTATTTCGAAATCATTAAACTTCTGAACCATAATAATAACCAAATACTAGATATAACATTCTTAGTACAGCATTAAAGTGTAACTAGGTAAAGAGCAGTGTCGTAAACGAAATGTATAATTTTATTTAAAGCGAGGTCAGTGTGTAACAGCTGAATTATTTTCAGACCATGATGCACTCCATGGAGTATGAAGGTCGGATGTGTGTGCTATATGAATCATTTTTCAATTTACTCTTAACAAATTGTGTAATAACTGGTAACTGGTCTATTGAGGGAAAAAATTACGTCTCGTGATACTAAATTTGATATAAAGGGGAAAGTAATTGGCTTTTTCTGGGAAGATGGGTTTTTGGTTTGATTTGCCGTAACGGCAATGATGGGAATTTATGCGTTGTGTATTTTTTTAAAGAGATCCATTTGTTAACAGGTAACTACAATTACAATTAAAATATCAATTAACATCCAAAATTAAAGTTCGCGAGCATTTTTATAAGAAGTTGGCAGTAGTATCATCACAGCGTTAATTTTCACAATTGCCTAGGCTATATGTACAAATTGTATGAGTATGTTCGTGTATTTAGTTTATTCATTTGAGTGTGTATAGAAATGTATTTATGATTTATTTTTTATTATCTCCTTATTATCTTTTTTTTTTACTTTTATTGCACCTACCACTAATTTTCTATGCGTCACCCAAATGTTGACCGGTAAAAAATGCCTAAGGCATTAACTTCGTGTCTGTGCACATAAAAGTGTTCATATAGTATTTAATAAATAAACTACAGAGATTTTGTACATAAAGGGGAACCTAATCTTACCCTCGTTTTATACAAAACATACCCCTGATTTCGGGAAGGACAGATAAACATACGAGAAGGTAAAGTATAGTTGTCCTATCTTACGAAGGCCAGTTAGTTTTGGATGATTGTGTAGGTTCACATACACTTTTTTCTATACGCGTATGTTGTGAACACTCGGTGTCATAAAGACTTGAGCATCGGCGCCGAGTTTCTATGTCGATTTTCTACCGGTTCCATTTCGAGGAGTGTGCGTCGGAATTGGATAACTTAAATCCACCAAACCCATTCCATCATCGGGTCACCAGGCGTATGATGATACACCACTGGTATATGATGGATATCTCGTCCATACACACAAAACGTGTTGAGTACACATTCATTGTGTTGTACATCTTATGAGCGGAATTCCCTGCCGGAATCTGTGTTTCCTGGTAGCTACAACCTAGGGGTCTTTAAGTTAAGAGTGAATAGGTTACTTCTAGGCAAGCGTGCTCCATCATCGACCATAGATTGCCATACTGGTCAAACGCGAGCCTATCAATAACAAAAAACAAAATAGGAAAAAAAATGACACACAGGGATAATTTTGAAGAGCTATCAGCCTCTTCAAAATTATCCCTGTGTGGGGAAATCATCTAATGACAAATCTCGCTCTTGGGCGGAGCGGGAGACAGTGTCAGACTTTTACTGACTAAAAACCCACTCCTGTTCCTTCATTGCCTTCGTCCCAGGACTCCGGGTTTCGTTTTCACACTACCCATGGCCCCAGTAGGCTTCGACCCTGCTGGGCCCCTACGATTTGCTGACATCACCCTGAGGCGCGCGTGGAACAATACGCGCCGTCGACGACTTGGGCTCGGTCCGGACAGTCGGACGGCGAGCCACCCATTGCTCGCCGTAAATTATCCCTGTGTGTCATTTTTTGATTCGACGATGGAGCACGCTTGCCTAGAAGTAACCTATTCACTCTTAACTTAGCTAATATACACTAAAGTTAGCTAATATTCAGGAGTAATTTCAAATAATATTATAAATAAAAAATAAATTATCAATAAACTCCACAGCTGAAATTCCCTTAGCAAACCCAACACTAACGCAAATAACCGCACATATGACTGTGACCGCACTGTTACCAGCGGGATCTAACTGAAACGTTGCGGTCTGTTCGTCTGTCTGTCCTGCGACAGCGAACCGTTTGACAAATGCGTAAACATGGAACACGTTATGTGACACAATGCTGGTTACGGTGGTTCTACTCTTCGGGATTAAACTGTGATTGATACTTGCGAGCTGTCGTGGTTTATTGCTGGGTTTGTTGTCTAAATTTAAAACGGCCATCGGTGGTTTTAATCTTGCATTCATTGATAGAAGGAGTTTGTAAGCCTTTTCAGTAAGTAACTAATCATTTACTGACCTTTTGGTCTACTGTTTAGTGGCCCTGACTGCTATGCTGGAGTTCGTGGGTTCGATTCCCACCCAGGATAAATGTTTGTGTGATGAGCACGATCATTTGTTTTGTGTCTGGGTGTAATTTATCTATAACTAGCTTTTGCCCTCAGCCTGCTTACTTAAAATATAACCTATGACACTCAGGAATAAGACAGCTTTCTACTTACTTTTCTACTTACATACATATGTATTTAAAAATATATAAGTATGTCTATCAGTTACCTAGCACTCATAACAGAAGCTCTGCTTAGCTTGGGACTAGACGGCGTTGTGTGATAGTTGTGAAAAAAAAAAATATTGCGCAGAAATTATTATTAACAGATAAGTAACATCACTGATGAAATACCAAAAATGAGAGTGGCGGTTTCATATAAATAAGATCACTCTCCTCCGAAATAGGAAACAATTCAGTATCTTGAAGAATAGTATTCGACTCTTGCAGTAGCTGTCATGGATTTTCTGTAAATAGTGGACGAACTCATCATGTTGCAAGAGATATGGCTACTGTTTTACAGTCGGCCGCCTGCCTTACACTAACCCTCCTTGGAAATGCTGTTGCTGGTGATATGAAAGAAAAGGAAGTTAATGATAGCATGACGAGTGACAGGGCAGAATGGAAGAAAAAAACATGTTGCGCCGACCCCAAATAACACGGGACAAGGACAGGAAGATGATGATGATGAGTGGACGAACATGTTGTTCTTCTAAGTAGGCGACTCTTGACGAAGTGGTAGTCACGGATCATCTGATAGGTTGATTGCGGCTTTTGCGGATCTCTCTCTATTCGTGCTATCCCGAGCAGTTCCGGCAATGGAACACTTCGTAGACGATTTAATGACGTCTGTCCATCTGGTGGGTGTTCAACCGCGAGAACGTTGGCCTTCTAATTTTCCTTGTACCACTAATCAATCCGTCGCGGATGATATGTCCGAACATATTAAAGATTCCAGCTTACACACCCTTTGTTTGGTGCCAAGTTTTTTCAGTGTGGGAACGTTAGTGGAGTGAGCAGTTCATTTTTTTCGTCAGTATATGCCTCCAAAGCTACATCGCGACGGAGAACACTATTCGATTCGGCGCGACGGGAACAAACAATTGACACTGTTGCAGTAGCCTACGCACGTTGGTGAGGTGCGACGATGAGCGAAGCGAAGCGGTCGCGTCCAGTTAGTTTAATAGGCAATAAGCGTGAACTCTTGCGATAACTTAGCGCGCACTAGGTCAAAGCTACTGCGTCGCGTTTAGTTTGCGTAAACCGCATCGGATCACTTTGTAACCATATTCGTGTTGAATCGCCCACGTCAAATACTGCGTTAGTCTCAATTCTTTTACTGTGTTTTTTTAAATGATTTAAACTAGTTCTTGACTGCGACCCCACAGTAAGCAGTGATTCAATCATTGATGGTGAAGCGCACTAGTCTAAAGAGCCTATTCACTTTACCTTAAAGATACCTAAATTATAATCGGACGGGAAGGCCACTGCAAGCAAATCGTTCCAGCCCTTCGATGTACATATGACGAGGTGAAACGTTTAGTCCAGACCGTAGAGGTGTCAACAACGTAAAGGTGGACACTCGCCGTACGTCGGGTTGTCTGATGGTAGAAAGGTAATGGTGGAATGAAGTCATGTAATTACCACGCACACTCTCCAAAGTGCATCCTGTAAATTATCGAAAGGCTAGCTCTACCTTACGCCTGTGTTCCAAACTTTTTTAGATTATCCATGATTCAGGTTTCAAACATGTTAGCTGTGGTGATTGGTTAACCAAAATGCAAAAAGATTTCTAATTAATTAAAAGTCTGTCGGACAGGTTACAGAATTTTTGGCTTGGATCTATACATATGTATGTAAACGGACAAAAAAAGTCATCATGATGATGACTACTACTACTAGCTTTGACACTATTGCGGTAGCCTACGCACGTTGGTGTGGTGCGACGATGAGCAAAGCGAAGAGGTCGCGTTCAGTTAGTTTAATACGAAAAAAAAAACAAATTTATGTTCAAACAGACCAAAAGAAGTAAAAACACAAATTTGTAGCTTGTGTTCTTCGTTTTAGATTTATTGCCTGATATGAATTAACCAATCAACTTTTTAATCGCTCAATTAGGTAGGAGTACCGTATATTCGGACCACTTTGGCATCGGATCACTTTGTAACCATATTCGTGTTGAATCGCCCACGTCAAATACTGCGTTAGTCTCAATTCTTTTACTGTGTTTTTTTAAATGATTTAAACTAGTTCTTGACTGCGATCCCACCTGATGGTAAGCAGTGAAGCAATTATTGATAGTGAAGCGCACTAGTCTAAAGAGCCTATTTACTCTACCTTGAAGACACTTAAATTATAATCGGACGGGAAGGCCACAGCAGGTAAATCGTTCCAGTCCTTCGATGTACATATGACGAGATGAAACGTTTAGTCCAGACCGTAGAGGTGTCAACAACGTAAAGGTGGACGCTCGCCGTACGTCGGGTTGTCTGATGGTAGAAAGGTGATGGTGGAATCAAGTCATGTAATTACCGCACACATTCTCCAAATAGCATCCTGTAAAATATCGAAAGGCTAGCTACCTTACACCTGTGTTCCAAACTTTTTTAGATTATCCATGATTCAGGTTTCAAACATGTTAGCTGTTAAATTACGCAATTAAAAGTCTATCGGTCAGGTCACAGAATTTTTTAATTTGTGGCTTGGATCTATATATATGTATGTAAACGGACAAAAAAGTCATCATGATGATGACTACTACTACTAGCTTTGACACTATTGCGGTAGCCTACGCACGTTGGTGTGGTGCGACGATGAGCAAAGCGAAGAGGTCGCGTTCAGTTAGTTAAATACGAAAAAAAAAACAAATTTATGTTCAAACCGACCAAAAGAAGTAACAACACAAATTCGTAGCTTGTGTTCTTCGTTTTAGATTTATTGCCTGATATGAATTAACCAATCAACTTTTTAATAGCTTAATTAGGTAGGAGTACCGTATATTCGGACCTCAACAAGGTAACTACCTATAAAATGAATCATATTTACTGAGGCGTCGTTAGATCATATTAAGACGAGCTTGTTGCTAATAATAACAGCCGTCCGAAACGGTTTTCAAGGTTAAGCAACGTTTTCCGGGGTCAGTCCGTGGATGGGTTTTTTAAGGTGAGGTCATCTAGTGACTTCTCTCACTCGAGGGTGGAGTCAGAGGGCGTGTGGCATTTTACTGACGAAAACCACACCCATGTTACTTTAGTAGCCCTTGCTTTTTTTGAGGTACGCGTGGAACGTTACGCGCCGTTAACGACTCGGGCTCGGTCTGGACGGCGTAACGGCGTGACGGTTACCGAACGGCTGGACGGCGAGCTACCCATCGATCGTCTCGCCTACGGTGGCTGGTAGTCGGAATCGGGGAAACTTCCACTCCACCCTAGACCGAGAAAAGTCATTTGATAATTTCCCACCTTTAAAAAAATGGTAGGAAGTTTGTGTAGATTGATTGATTTAATTGAGATATAGTTAGTGACCTGCCTGCTTAAATTGATACACTGGTACAGATATCATCTACATTCCTGTCGGTGACGTAATGGTTTAGTTAAAGGTTATCGATTCAATGGGTAAGGGTGTCCATCTATGCAATAATAAATAACATGGCAACTGTGATAAGTTTTAATGGATGTAATAGGAACGATAGTGTTCTGTTTACGTTGAATAAGACCGTCAGTGGATTCTAGTAACAAATGATGGATTTATTTCCTACTAGTTGCTGCCAGTGGCATTGCCTGCGTTAAAGTATAAATTTAGCCCAAAAGAACATACTCCCGGGTATAAAGTATCCTACGTGTGGACCCACAAACTTTTACCTTTTTGATATTAGTATTTTTTTTTATTGATATAATCTAATGCTTTACTGCGATCCCACCTGATGGTAAGTAGTAATGCAATCTTTGATGGTGAGGCGCACTAATTTATTAAGAGCCTATTCACTCTAGCCTTGAAGACACCGAAATTATAATCGGATGGGAAGACAGCAGCAAGCAAATTGTATTAAAAAAAAGCTTTGGGCACAAGCGTAGGGTAGCCAGTACCCGTTTGTGCATAATCGACGGTTGAAAGGCTAATTGATATAAGCGACATTTTTTCAAAAAAAAATGAAACCTGACTCAAACGACGCAGGAAAATTGGTTGATTCCGTTTATAACTCAATATTGGAAAAAATGTCGTTTAGATCAATTAGCCTTTCAACCGTCGTATTATTTTTTTCAGTTTGTTTATATACTTATAAAGTTATAATATTTAATAGTTAAGATTTATATATTAAAATATTATATAATATACCGTTTGTACTAAAATGGTATTGAAAACTTGTAGGTAATATGGATGACTGCTCGGACCTACGTAAGTACTTAGCCGCTTACTTGCTGTTTCACTTGCATTCGAGGGAGATTTCTGCGATCACTCGGATAAACAATTATCCTACGTTAGTATTAAATCCTGGCCAATAGACAATAGTACAAGTCAGTGTAAAAAACACCAAAATTCGAACACATTTAAAAAAATATATAATATACATTTTCAATGCATTTACTCGAAAACCCGTTCTTATTAAAGGGGTGGGCCTTTTAGGAACGCAATTAACTGTTTTCCGCACTAGTGCAAAAAAGTGCGCGTGCTCGCCCCCGCCACCATTTTATAACATTTATCGTATCAGGCTGGGCGTGCGTCGATCCCCACGAGGCGCGCTTCAACCCCCACCAGTCGTAAGTGTATTGAAAAACATCGTTTGATACACGTGCAGATTTGTCACTGCAGCCGTCGGCTCCATAACACACTCCCCTACGGCTCGTGCGAATTCCGCCTCGGTCGCAATGACATGACATGATTTATAATAATATTTGAAAATAGAATCAGGATAATATACAAGAAGCTGACTCGACGAACGTTTTTCTAATAAATAAATGATCAAAGATAAAAATAGCCTGCAAACTATTCTCAGACCTACAAAATATACACAAAAAAAATCATAAAAATCAGTCAAGCCCTTTCGGAGGAATTCGATAACAGTGTGACATGATATTATTATAATAATTAGACTAGCGCTCCCGGCAGAAGTTATCTTACCCAAAAGCTGGCATACCGGCAGAAAAAATTGAGAACCCGATAGCAGCGCCACCTACCGGGTCCAATTGTATTTTCAAACCATCCATGAGGGAGTACCTATTCAGATATACACACTAAATTTCATCCGAATCGGCCAAGCCGTTTGAGAGAAATTAGGTAACAAACACGCGTACAAAAGAATTATGTATATATAGGGTATATGAATAATGATTAAAAAAAAAATAGTATTTTTTTTTATTATGGGTAGGCTCGCGTTTGACTACTATCTCACCTATGCTAGCAAAGGAGGCGGCCGATCCCGATTTCCATCCACCGTAGGCGCGGGCTTGCGGATGGCGAGCAATGGGTGGCTCACCGTCCGACCGTCCGGTAACCGTCTGGACCGAGCCCAGGTCGTCGACGGCGCGTGCTGTTCCACGCGCGCCTCATGGAGATGTCAGCAACTGTGGGGGCCCAGCAGGGTCGAAGCCTACTGGGGCCAAGGGTCTGATTCTGAAAGGAAGACTCGGCCCTGCTACGAAAGGCCACGAAGGAACAGGAGTGGGTTTTTAGTCAGTAAAAGTCTAACACTATCTCCCGTCCAAGAGCGGGGGATGTCATAAGATGATTTTCGAATTGGAAATAAAAAAAAAAACCTTTCAACCGTCCGGACCGAGCCCAAGTCATCGACGGCGCGTACTGTTCTACGTACGTACGTGTTTTCCTACCTAAAAAAAAACCACTATTTCATCTGATGGAAAGCGATGATGTGGCCGACAATGGAACACGCTTGCCTAGAAGCAACCTATTCACCCTTGACTAAAAGACCCTAGGTTACGTACGTAACTACAAACAAGCTGTAATATGCAGAAAGCTACTTATATAATTATCACTTTAGGCATCTTCACTACATAGATACGTAAGGAATAGAGGACAGATATCGAGAACAAGGCTCAATATCTGTCGGAAACGTGAGTGACGCCTGAATAGCCTGCCAACCACACGTCAGAACCCGAGTATCATACATCTAGCATTTCCGATATTATGGGGAGCCTTATTGATACGGTTGGCTTTGGAATTTTGCGAAAAGGATCTGGGGCTATCCTTTTTCCTATTTTTCTATAGATAATGTCGTAATAGCCTTGCGAGTTCGAAATCGGTTAAACGCCAATATGATTTTTTTAAATTCACATGTACTTTTCTAAGTCTTCAATTACTGAGTATCGAAAACTGGCCAACACACAGTTTTCAGCCGGCCTCCAGTTAAGCTAGAAGCCAACCCCAAGCAAGTTGTGGAAAAAGCTAAGGAGATGATGATGATGATTATGAAGCAAACGAATAACCAGTATTCACTTTAATTGTATAACGATATTAAATGAAGAATTACATTGGGCACACGTGGGCCACGTACGCCATGTACACACGTATCTGGGCACGTCGGTCTTTATACATTTTATATGGCAATTAGACTTGTAGAGCTACATTAGATCCACGCCACACAAAGACACACGACGCGCCGCTACGTACAAATCAAACATGGCCCACGTGTTCGTCGGTCATATGTAGTTCTCGCTTTATGCAGTATTTCTCAAAAGGAACATATAAATGTGTCGTGCCTACATTTTGTGCACATTTGACCAACTTCTATGTAACTTCTATACTGATCATCTTGTTAGACTTGCTGACATATGCTGACTCCAACATATTTGAGAAGGGGCTTATTATTTGGGAATTAACTAGTGCCTATTTCTTATTAAGACAAGGGTGAAGAATAAGATTAAGAATATGATTTAGCAGAGCTAACTGCCCAGAATATGCCAAAAGTACAAAAGTATCGTCTCCCAAAGGGACTATACCATTTTATTTAACTTAAACCAAAGATAAGTGCTTCTAGGGAAAGGCCTTCTTTAGTAGGATTATCCAAGTGTTCCATTTTGAATTGTTTGTGAATGTTTTAGTGATTTTGTTGAGTGTGTACGAAACAACTGTAGGATCTTTATTATCCGTATCTAATGTTTGTAAGTATCAACAATATTTATATTTATGTTAATAAAAGTTCAATATGACGTCAGGACTGCGGCTGACGTAAAAGTGGAGCTGTCCAGTGGAAATCTGTCACCACTAAACGATGTTTTTCTTAACATAAATATATATTATTATTAAAATTTCATACGCAATGAAAAAAAAACTATAGAGGTTCACAATTTCATCGAGTTATACTAGTAATATTTAGAATACAGAAGGTAGAATCAATCAACTTTAAAATTTCTCTCATACTGCTGTTTTCGCATGTGCATTGCTCTTTTAGTCCGTCAATTAATTTGTTCGAGTAGATCAGACATCGCTTCACCAGATTACAGTAGTTTGTTTGGCATTTTCCTTTAAAACTAGTCTAAAAGTCTTATACTATTTAGCCTTTCCAAATTCCAGACAAACTTGGCGTCTCATTCATTTCAGCTGAATTACTTTGTCTGACTAGCCGTTTTCTTTGGCCTATGTTATTGTCGGCTTAGTACAACTACCAAACAAAACACGTGCATGCATTTGCATGCACGTATTTTGGAGCAAACGATAATTTGTTTGCTCTTCTCTACATTTCACAACAGCAAAAAATCCAATTACACTGGCGGAACACAACTACGGTCAAAAGTGGATAGACAAACATTTTTAAAATTAAAAACTTACATCAGCGTCTACGCAGACCACTGGTAAACATTACATAATATTAACGTTATATTTAACCTTCGATTAACCAAATGCAAGATGAGTCAGAGGCTGGTCTATTCTAAGCCCAGTCTTTTTACTGACGGCGATCTATTTGCGTCAATAATGTCCTATGTATCGATTATTGATTGAAGGAGATCTAATTTCGAATGGGGAACATATACTCTAAATCTGTAGACTGGTGTGTTTAGAACTAAATGGTTGATTATAGAGCCTTTTTATATTGAAGTTGTTTGATTGTTGAATAAATTAATTGACGGACATGTGAAAACAGTAATATGAGAGAAGTTTTAAAGTTCATTAATTCTACCTTCTGTATTCTAAATATTACTAGTATAACTCGATGAAATTGTGAACCTCTGCAGTTTTGTTTTCATTGCGTGTGAAAATTTAATAGTGTATTTTAGAGAAGGGCAAACAAAATATCGTTTGCTCCAAAATACGTGCATGCATTCAGTTGGCCTGAAAGCCAAACAAAATGATTCAGCTGAAATGAATGAGACGCCAAGTTTGTCTGGTATTTTCATTTGGAAAGGCTAAATAGTGTTAGACTTTTAGAGTAGTTTTAAATAAAAATGCCAAACAAACTACTGTAATGTGGTGAACTGATGCCTGATCGGGTAGTCCTGATGGTACGAGAAATCGAACATAACGACACCAAGATATGATTATGCCCAATAGTGGAGGAAGTCAAACTGTGGATGATGATGACCACAATTCAGAAGGAGAAACTCAATTGCAATTTATTAAAATTAGCAGAATAGAGTACACTGTTGTTATAATACATAAAAAAAGGAAAGATTCACCAAAGTAAGGCAAGGTAAGGATTAACTGCATCATCAACATGTTAGCAGGCTATATCTATGCAAAACTTTATGGAGATCGTTTTAACAGGCGACCCGTGAAAGTGGAATGAACAAACTCATTTTCGTATTTTTAATAGTGATAAGGATTAATTAAGATTAAGGCCGGCAAAAATGTAAATTATACTCTGAGCCAACATTATCCACATTTAATAACAAGTTCAAAATTTTTGATGAACATTTTATCTAATTAGTTATGGACCTTAATTTAGGAAACCCCAATCTAAAAACACCCAAAATATTGTTTAGGAAAGAAAGCTGCTTAACTTATCTTGAAGGAAACTAATCAATGGGTCTAAGTGTTTTCACGATGAAGTACTCCGTAATAATATAACTCCAAAAATAGTTGTAATTGACGACGAAACCTCAATTAAAAAAGCAAAAAAATAATAACATTAAATACCAACAACATTCGTAGAAAGTAAAATAATAGCACCGCGTAACAAAGGTTTAATAGGGCACATGTCGTGGTTTCTGTAATTAATTAAATTGACCCTTACCCTTGGACCATACAAAGCACCCAATACCCAGCACGCAGTCCAATTTGAACTTTAAATCTGTACGATAAAATTTCTTTTCTATGTTACCGTGTAAGAATTAGGAGTGTCCAAGAAATGCGTATTTTATTAGTTCGAATGGCTCACCTAGTGGTTCCTAAAGGGTCTGCTATTAAGGGAGTGGGTTTATCCCTCTTCTCGACTGTGGCAACGTGTTTATATTTAGTGTTATTAGAGAAACATTTCGTATTTCAGCGTTAATTTTACGACTTCAACAAATCCAAGGTCCCACAAAGTTTGAAATCCATTTAATAAATTATTAGGTGAGTCATTTGGGTTTGTTATGTATAACTTGAAGTTTGGGTTCGTGGGAGGCCTGAGAAGCGTTGGCTGGATGTTGTGAAAGCGTTAGAGTCAACAATGTGGCCAATGAAAACACGATCTTCGTGAACAAGGCTAATGGAACGTGAAAGATATTGGTAATTTTGTTACACCTTTGACCTACATTCGACACTCTCTTTATAGCCACTTAATAATGATAATTGAATCTCGAATATATCGTAGTAAATCTGCTCAGTTTTCGACTCCTGGATATAAACCAGTGATTTGAGTACATACTTTCATGCATTTATGCTTCCAAATTATATTGAACACGGAACAAATGACCTCTGTCTTCCAGATGTGTTTGCTTGTTTCAACGTCGACGTTAATCACAGCGCATGTTGGTACTTCGTGCATGTTTGCATTTATTATCACCATGTTCATATAGCTTATTTTGATTTGAATTTTAACTTAAGAATTTTTCAATGCAGTTATTGAAATAGCATCGTCTAAATTTATGATACTTATAGGTTAATTTGCATCCCATGGACATACTGAATTTGAATTAATGATTAATCTAAAAGATTTTCTTGAGATTATTACATTTTTAGCTTTATCGATTTATGTGTAAATAAATTACTTAAGTATTAACTGACTACGACTTTTTATAAACTAATTACTTACACCGTTGCTTAAGAGATACGTTACAGTTATTGTAAAAGTTAATTTTAACAGTAACATTAACAATAACCAATGAATTTATCATCTACTTTTGCGCTCTCATGTCCAACGTTAAAATTTTGTCAAAAATCCTATTTAGTTGTCAATTGCTAAAACTGACTAACCCAACCTAACTAAATTTGACCCGTTGCTAAATTGGTGCAACTTGTATTTCGCTTAACCAGAGATTAGACGCCACTGATGCTATCGTTAAAGTTAGTTGGTGCAATTCGCTTTTAGGCGTCGAAGTACTCCTTCACATCCCTATCATTTGGACATGCTTGAAACGTGCCTAGAAGACTAGCAGTAGTGCCACGTTGAATACCAATGAATTCTTTGGGCATAGAACGAGCCAGCGCTCTGGTCACGCAATTTTGATCAGTTGATAAGAAATATTTTTGAAAAAATGATGTGTTTCAAGCGATACGACATTGTATTTGTATAAAGAAGTCAAATTGATTTTAGTTTTACCAACATGAAACAATGTCATTTTTTTTTTCATCTTTGATATTTAACTACTTCACCAGTGAGTGTTATGGCAACTTCGTATCACTGAAAATAATCGGTTTTGGCGGTATTGGCCACGGAAGTGAAACCACGGATAGAACTCTAGTTTGAAAATAATATCCCGTTATACTTAAATAACTATCTGCCAGTGCACTTCGCTGGGCATCAAACAATTTTGGCGTATAAAAAAATATTAATCACAATCAAATAAATGCAGATCACTCCGTACCAATGTGGCTTTCTACTAGTGAAATAATTTTCAAAAGTGGTTTAGCAGTTGGAGAGATTGACCTTCTACAATTAAACTCACAAACATTCCCTCTTCATAATATTAGTGTACTTGTTTTTATACTTAAACATTACTCTAATCTATACAGTTTAATCTCAGCAACTTAATATAAACCTCCATCTAAACCGTGAGGACAGAGGAGGCCGCGTCGAGGGACCTTGATTTATTCGAGGCGCCTTATTCGATCCCACTTTATTATTCCCCCGATACAATACCATGTTTATACATGATACACAATATTGTAAGGGTTCTACTTGAAAATATATGTTAACGTGTCCTACACCTGTGGTTTGTTCAGCGTTTCATTATCATTTGGGTGTTCTTTTTCTATATCCTTTATAAATTCAATAGTTTCGAAGGTCAAGTTAGAATTAGTATTATATGTAGGTATATTGATTCCTCCATCGCCTTCTACCATTAGATAAATTGACGTATCGCGAGTGCCCATACTTACATTGTTAACACCTCTACGGTCGCCTCGTCGTTTATACCGCGTACATCGAATGACTGAAACGATTTGCCTGCTGCGGTCTTCTCAACCGATTATAATTGTGGTGTCTTCTAATCTAGAATAAATAGGGTCTTAATAAATTAGTACGCTTCACCATCAACGATTGCATCACTACTTACCATCTGGTGGGATTGCAGTCAAGCACAAAATTTTGTCATTAAAACAAAATGTTTCAAAAGTTTCTTTACTAAACGGTGAAAATGTTTGTCACGCCCTTTCCAAACACTGAGTGACAAAATTTACAGATTAGCCCAAGGTTGTCCTCTCAATGTTCCTTTACGTCGAAAATTCCTAGTTTACGTGGCAGGCAATTAGCTTAAGCCACTCAAATTAATTAGTTGTTCCGTGTCTAGAAACTTCAATTACGTACTTAACTGAAACACGAACTGAATCAGCTTTGCACAATATTTACTAAGTATTCATTCACAATACGTTCTCGCGCTCACTTCCAGATACTTCCAACATGATCTCTATGATAAATATCTATTTATTTCGCGCTACATACATATGTCGAACATCATTTAAAGCTCTACTAATTTCGATAATGGTTCCAGTTGTAAAATGTTCCATGATAAAACATCCCATCGGTATTCTCGATTGATATGTTAGTACAGATGTTTCCGAACTTTTTAAAAGTTGTTTTATAATTTACGTTTAAACCCACACCATGTGGCTGGACTATTATAGTCCTGCTGGATCATACGATCTAGGTCAATGTGATTGCACGAGCTACCAGTGTTCGTAAATATCTGACGTGGATACCATAGCTTGGTGCTGGCCACCTCGAACTTGTAATATCGTTACGTCATAGAGTTATAGTTTTAGAGGAGTTAAAGTATCCTATCAATTTTACGAGAGGTCAGCATGCTCCCAAGTAAACGTTTATCATCGGGTTTCACATGAGAATGGTCTGTTCATTCCATGGTCTAAAAATAAACTTTACTCATTTAAGAGCTAAGACACGCAATCAACCCATTTTAATAGTCTTCTCCATTCATGAATAAGTTCATTACCTATGAGACATTTCTATTGATAAAGTTGGCTAGTTCTCAATGCCTAAGCAACAAAGCGAAGTATTATTTTAAGATGAGCTGAATCATTGTGTGACCGTTGCAATTTAGACTCAGCAATTTGGTATAATTACGTAATTGGTAGGAAATAATGAGACCTGAGAATCGTTACGGAGATCAGGTAATTACCGCACAAACAAGATGTCGTTAAGAGAGTGACTAACCTTTGTTTGACAATGTAACTGCGGAAGTTGCAAAAGTTGCTTTATAAAATAAATACCTAAGGGTAGAAAGTAAGTCCGACGAAACAACGGTTATACTTATTGCTCCTCATTATGGGTTCTTTGATGGAGCCTAAAGTCTATATAAAGATATAGACGTAACTACTTGAAAATCAGAAAAACGAGGCCTTACCAGTAGCTCTTAACGTTATCCATTTTAAGACCTAAACTCAATTGGTAAAGGGATGGTAACATGACTTGAAATTTCGGGTAAGTTTCCAACAAAAAAGTAATCTGATTTCTGATTATAAAAACGAAACGAGAACCAAAAGTGTGTTAAAATCTAAAAGGGCCTAATAACTTAACAAGTTTGAGCTAATATTAGAGGCCCTTAAAATACTGCACCGCCCCCGGCTACTACAGAAATGCATCGACATAGTACATTTTGATAAAGGGTAAAAAGTAGTTTTTCATTGCGACCGAGGTGGAATTCTCCCGAGCCGTAGGCGATAGTGTTATTAATGCGAGTGCTGCAGTGACAAATTTCCACTTATATCAAACGACAGTTTTCAATACACTTACAAACTTATGACGTTTGGGGGTCGCTTAGCGCCCAACCTGATACGATAATACGATAAATGTAATAAATTGTAGCGGGGTGACATCGCGCACTTTTCCGCACTAGTGTGTAAGTAAATTGCGTGCCAATAAGCGGTAGTGATAAGAGCGGGTTTTCAAATAAGTTTACTTATTAAAAAATAATTTTTACAAATTAAGCACAATATTTTAAATGTGCGTCCTCCGTGCCAGTTTAATGAAATAATAATCCTGAAAGTTAAAATACTGGCTGTTTGTGAAAACATTTTGATTTATTGTAAGATTCTTTGTGAGCATGACAAGGTAGTATTAAAATTTTAAATTTTAATCGCCTTACAGTAACAAAAATAAATTAAAGGAACTTTGTAGCGTTGTCAGATGGTAAGTTTTGATACAAGTATTGAAACATTCGACTGCAAATAACCTACTTATATTTTTAAGCTCTGTTGTGAAAAGTAAAGGCGTTTTATAGGATCCGCGTCTACCGATTCTAAGCGGTGACGTGAAGCTTTTGGTTTTGTTGCCATATTAGTCTTTTTTCCCCATATTTTTCTGTCACTGATTTAATATTAATGAGTATTTTTAGTTGAAAAACATAACTTGACATTTGCAACTAACAAAACTTATATTTAAAATGTGATTAATATATAAATATAATAATAAATTACTTCCTATTATGACTCACTTTTTATTATGATTATTTATTATTGTATTTTTGAGTACAATATTGACTGGTCTACACTGTCCTTACATAATACCTACTAATACTGTAATATGAAAATATTGTAAGGAACACATTTTTTTTTTAAAGAAAGAATACACGTTTATTTGGCACACTGGTACACACAATGAGATAACAATTATAATATAGAAACTTAATTACTAAAACTTAAAAATACTCTAACACTGTGTGTTTCTCGAGTAAAGAGTAACTATGGAGTTTCTTTCCGGTTCTTCTCCATAGGAAACGACCAATTTAGAACCGTGTACTAGCTTCTGACGTTTTATAAGTGCCCATGTAGGCATATGTGAAATAAAAACATTAGATTTTTTTTGATCATTTAATATCTTTAGGTTCAATAAACTGACCAAGTATTAACTCCTAAAGCAAACACCTACTCCAAGTATTTCTGTAGCTAGACAATTAGTTTAACAATGGTTTAACAGAATACCTCCAACGCATAAAGTCGTAGACAACTTATTTTTTGAGTAAAATTATTGTGTTAGAAAAATGTAAAATATTTGATATTAATCTCTTATTACATCCAGCGTCTGGTACCGTGATCTTAAACTGATTATTGATTATAGAATAAAAATACATTGGTTAAAAGGTTTTCCACAAATTATTTACATCTATAACAGTTACAAAAACTCTTCTCCTGAAATATAAGCTCTTTTTACCTTACGACTTTGTGCGTGGGAGGTGTGGTTATATTCACCAGTCAACATTACAGATAAGTGCAAAAAAAACTAACTACAAAAACTAGCCTTTCGTTCCATTCCCAAGTCCATATCTCGCAAACTCGCGACCCAGTAACAAAGGCCCGCAAAATGTTGCGGCAACGGATGCTCGTTCATTCGCTGCCCCTGAATTTATGGCTGTCGGCCCACTAAATGCATATTCTACTCAAATCGCTAACATACTTTATTGCACGGCTTTCCGTTGGAAATATAAAATGCGACACTTTTCATTTGCCCGGATTTACAACGCGGGAAATGCTTGATATATTTTTCGGCACGTATGTGTATGTTGTAAGTGAGTATAAGAGTGTATCATTATCATGAGATGGGGTTTTAGGTAACATAGCAAAAAGTTTACATTGCGTTGAGAAAAAGGCAATTTTTTTTTTTTTTGGTGGTCCAGCTCTTTAAATTGGTCTCGTATAGTGAAAAGCATTGTCTGAGGCTTACGAGCCCAAAGGTCCAACCACGAGGTGTTAACGCTATCCTTGATTGGACGACCTAAATTAAACTATTGAAAATATTAAGCAGGCGAGTAAGTAAGAAGGAAGGAGCTAAATATCCTATATAATTCTATCCCTCTCTCTCGCTTGCATGCTTGACATTTTAACACGTTATGGTAAGGCCTCGAAAGATACTTCTTATCTCCTGCATTGAAGGCAAAGGGTAAGGGTAAAGAAACACAAATGCTGGCAGAGATTTCTACACTATGTATACGCCTAATAACTTAGGAGAAGAAGCGCTTGGGACAAATAGTCGGAAGATCAGCAGGTTGATGAGTCCAGTTATCAGTCGTGGCCAGAACAAAGGAATCGGAGGCATAGCTTACTCGAAGCGTTCGATACAAGAGAATCAAAATGAAATGGTCGTAACTTGGCTAGGGGGGCTGGAGCTTCTGTATTTTTTAATCTAAGTTAACAGACGATTTACACGTTTCAACGGGTACACTAAAAGCTACCTCCATCAAAAAACTAAGCTAAGAAGAGGAACGATGAGCAACGATAATGTCTAGTCTAAGCAGCCGATATATCTACATTCCTGCTGCAATTTTTTTTATCTTTATATAGGTATATAATTCTTTCGTACGTGTGTTTATCACCTAACTCCTCCTAAACGGCTTGACCGATTTGGATGAAGCTTTATGTGTATAATCGAGTAGATTCCTGAAGGTGGCACTGCAATCGGGTTCTTATTCTTTTCTAACGATTAGCCATCTTTCGGACAGAACAACGTTTGGGACCGCTAGTATTTGTATATTTTTCCAAACCAATCTTAAGAGATCAATTATACTTATGTATACAATATTAAGTTTACATAGGTACATGTTTACGGACCCTAGTCTCAATAACCCTTTATCTATTGAACTAAGCCATAATAACATGTGGATCGCTTGGCAAACGTGGACCTTCAACTAATACCAAGTTCTGGGCCGCTGTCTGTCGGAAGTTTAGGGCCTTATTTGTACACTCTCCTAAGTGTGGGCTCAAGCTTAGTCAAAATATTCAATGACATGGTTACATCGATCAGTCGATATCTGATACTTGTTGAAAATGGCCGAAGATTAAACTTGGTAACGCAACTCCTGAGTCCTAAGTGCCTATTGCGAGTCTGGTTTACGTTAACGACTTGTTTAACAACTGATGAACATACTTATATATTTCTAAATACATACATATTATAGATAAATTACACCCAGATACAAAACAAATGATTGTACTCATCACACAAACGTTTGACTTAGGTGGGAATCGAACCCACAACTTGCGGCATAACAGTCAGCCACTAGACCAACAGACCGCTTGAAAAAATTATGTATTCTTCAAGATGTGGTCTTTTCAATTTCTGGAAATCCACTGTTCGAGCACAGATTATTGGCCTCACAATCAATGGCACATCGTGACTCGGGATATTAGGAATACATTGCCGAAACCTACAACGATCTGTGAACAATGATACCATCATAAATCACAACGTATCTATGTTGATCTCCGAACAAAAGGATATATTTAACACCATCCTCCAAAGCCTTGAGCTCAGCCAGGGCAAAATGTTTTTCTTTGATGCTCCTGGTGAAACAGGAGAAATACATTTATTACCACTGGCACACTTGCGAAGATTAAGAAGAAAATCAAAATTGCTATGGCGGTAGCGGCTTTCTGGATTAGCTGCCTCACTGCTTCTTAGTGCCCAAACAGCGCACGCCATGTTTAAGATTCATCATCTGAGAGAGAGATCGTTTGGAGGGCTACGCCAGTTTTGATCTAAATCAAGTTAACGCAAAAGTAAGATAGGTCATGCTCAGGGATTGCTCTTAGATCGTATGGGATGAATACACATTAGCAAAGAGAAAAGCAATGGAGACTTTCAATTAGAACCCTGCAAGATATCCGCAGAAACTAAGATATGATGAGAACGTTGCATGTTTGTTTGTAGGCGATCTCCTGCAAACTACCTGTAAGGAATTTGGGCACGCGCTCAAGAATTGGCAGAAAATCCTTAAAGAGTTGGTGAAAGTCACTCAAACAGAAACTCTCGATGGAGTAGTTTCCACTGCAGAAAAATTGATTGGTCTTATGTACAGGAACGTTAGTTGAATATGGCACCACACAACTTGGCTTGGATATGTAATCGAGCTATTCAAACACCTAAAAATATCAAGGTGTAGCAATCAACAGGAGCATTCTCTCGCAAATTGAAGGAAACGTAGGGGGTAACTCCTTCATGAATACTATTGTAGAGCAAGATGATTCATTATGGAGGCACTCAGAGGCGCCACTCACAAATTTGATGATGACTGACATGACCATTTCTACTGCCCAAGTCACGAGTCACGGTGCAGCGGAAGTAACGCCCGGGTGTCACCACTATGTGGTGCACTGCGCGCGGGCTTGCTGGCGGCGAGCAATGGGTAGCTTGCTGTGCGACCATCCGATAACCGTCCGGACCAAGCCCAAGTCGTCGACAGCGCGTACTGTTCCACGCGCGCCTCAAGAAGATGTCAGCAAACCGTAGGGGCCCAGCAGGTTCGAAGCCTACTGGGGCCAAGGGTCTGCTTCTGAAAGAAACCCTCGGCCATGGTATGAAAGGCAACGAAGGAACAGGGTTTTAGTCAGTAAAAGTCTGACACACCCTCTCACTCCGCTCAAGAACAAGAGATGTCATTAGATGATTTTCCCAAATACAAAATAAAAATAAAGTCACGGGTGCAAACTTTAATAGATTCGTGCGGGTTACCGGGACTTTAAGCAGCCTCTCTCTCGGTCTGGTCCCTATCTATGGTCAGGACCCACTGTTTGATTTGATTTGATTGATTCTAATATTTGTGGATTCTAATGGGATGTTATAATTATTGAATGGCCAGGGGATTCTGAATGGTGATCAAATAAGAGTCGGAGAAACATTGAGGTATCTACTAGTATTTTCCAACTTTGAGTTAGCTATATGGTTATAGTGACTGTGGTAGAACAGGCTAAAGACGATCATCATTGTAAAAGTCGTAATATTCGAGATTATTATAAAGGGATAGGTTTTATGGGAGATAGATTATGGGAAACAAAAAGATGAAGAAGGATGCTATCACCAGAGCATGTTTAAAAACGCCCTTTCTTTAGCGTCCCTCTCCCTCTCTATCCATCCACATAATACATCAAAGCAATAACTTAAAATATAACTTAAAATGCAGTACAAAATCTCATTCCATAATGAATAACAGTAGGATCTCTATGCGCTTTTGTGGCATTAGCTACAGACACTACAGTCAGCCGCTCCATCTCAAAGAGCACTTTGTTGGTCCGAGATAATATTAGTGAACGACTACCTACTTACTTCGCTTTGTATATGAAACTAAGCACTGAGCGGCACAATGATTTACTGTATTGAGCTTACAATGATAATAAAAAGGCTATTTCTTGTGGAGTGTGATCAGTAAGTGCTGGTTTATTGGTTACTAGCTTTTGCCCACGGCTCTGCCCGCGTACATAAAATAGCCTATGTCACTCAGGAATAAAGCAGCTCACTATCGGTGAAAAAAATTTAGCTATCGGACCCAGTATCGTATAGTCTTTATTATATTAGTGTATAGATATGATTCTTGTATTTGAAGTTAAAACTTGGAAATGAATTAATTAAAAATAGTCTCTTAAAGTAAAAACAAAGATCCTGAGCGTTCATGACCATAGAGCGCTATACGTAAGCACTTTAGCTATACTGTATGAACAGTTAGAATTAGGTGAATTTCATGGCAATAATTTTACTAAGTTCAATGATGGAATATCCGATTTTAGAGAATATTATTTTCCTTTACTTAATAATGCTGCCATACACTGAAAACAAAATAAAATTAAAATTAGTGCAGCGCCATCTAGCGGAAATAAAGCCATGCTCGGGTGAGATTTCACCTTAATAAGGTTGGATATAAACAACATAGGTTGATTTTCAAAGCCGCAATTAAGTATTGCAAGTATCATTCACTTCATCAGGAGGTTACTGTTTCTCACTCCCTCTCCGTACTACGTCCGGACACTGGGGTCGCCACTGTCGGTCGCCCCTACGAGGACACGGCTGGGTTCCGCCCAAGCGGGGCAAACTTCCACCATGTGCTTTGAGTGATCCGCACAATGGTACCACCCGAGCGTTTCTTCCCGCCAGATCCGAAACAGGTACCCCCCGAAACACTCGCCTGGTGGGGACCTCCGGCAGGTGGAGTGGATTAAACTCACCCAGCTCGGGCTTTTTTTAGGTGCGCAGTTACAGAAACTAAGGGCATAGAAAAGGCAAGATTTTGTGACCATTTTGTGAGTTAATGTCACAAAACGGTACTTAATCGGTCCGAGAGGCAAAATTTCTCATTTGTCTTCTTCGGCCAGGAAGTAACGTTGGAAATGAAACAGCTCACTATGCGTAAGCTTTTTCTCAAACTCAAATTCAAACAAAATCCTTAAATAATCCTCTTTTTCAATCCTTACTGATTCTGACCCTCCGAGAAGCATGATCATAAAATTTGCCAAATAATGGCGTGAGCGCGTGATTTTTTGTTACGTTATGTTGTCCAAATATAGGTTTTTAGGTTGCGCGGTTATTTCAGCAGGATATTGGTGACATTACAGGCAAATATTTTTAAAGCAGCACAGTTTTATTTCCATTGGAATTCTGCCAACTCCTCATTTGGTCACCACTGACATATATCCTTTAAAATATATTCGAACGTTTTATCATGAAAAACCATAAATATTTGGTCTCGTAAATCTAGTAAAACTTTGATATAAATAATATCACAAAATTGGTATGACAAACAATGATTACCAAAACAGTTTGTTGGATATTTGATTCATGCTAAATATCTGGTATGACAAACAACAATATTTATTTACTGGCACGTAATTGTGATTTTGTACATTGGGAAGAGTTTTTAAATTATACCAGTAGATGTGAAAATGTGAAAAGTATCTACCAGCGATTGTGATATATGTATCTATTAAGAATTTTGTTATAAGATAGCACAAGATTACTTTTTACGACGTAGGCTAGACCTAAGAAATCGGATTTGCCAAAATTTACCACCTAAAGGGATGAAAGGGGGGCTCAAAGTTTGTGTAGAGAAACCTTGTTTCACGCGGGCGAAGCCACTGGCAGAAGCTAGTCTAACATCAATAACTAGTCAGTTTTTATAGCAACCGTGTGCCTTACCATGACTTGTTAAAATGTCAAGCGTGCGAGCGAGAAAAAGGGATGAGGCTATACAAACTATACAACATTATTTTTAGTATATGCGAAACCCGAAACACGTGTCTAGTAGTTTTATGTAAAGAATCTTTATAAAAAATTTCACAACTGTACGATGAAAAATCACGAAGTTATAAGCTTGTTATGTAAGCAGGTTGGACGCACAAATACATGATCACCGGGCCATCCGGACGACTGAGGAGTTGTTTTACTCCCGCATTCAGCTGTGCGCTAGTGTCTAATGACCGCTATAACCTGCCGTGATCTGTGTTGTACTTAGTGTTGGTGGTGTCCTACTTGTGATCTTTTTCAAATATTAAAAAAAAAATGTCATGGTTTAAAAATTATTGGAATCGATTCAGTTACTGATTCTGGAAAAACTATATTCAGGTTTCGCATATATTAAAAATAATGTTGTATACCAGTTCATTTTATGTCGTCAAATGGATGGCGTTAAAAGCTCGTGGTAGGGCCTCAGGCATCCTAAAGGATTGCTCGGTTTATCGTAGATATTATCCATCACTTTCCATCAAGAGAGATCGAGTTTGAGACACGGCTCATCAAGAAAAAAAAATTGTCTGGGTTTATTTCTCACCCTTGCCCTACCACTGAAACTCAAGTAACTGCGTATATACAGTCATAATAATACATTTTACTACTCAAACAGATAAGGCAGTAGCGAATAAAGGAAAGGTCAGCTCTGTGGAGGCAATACAATCGTAGGCAGATGACAATCATTGCTATCTAGAATCTGATGGACGCAAATGTTAGATTCTCTTTCCTACGAGATAGTGAGGCTTTTAACCCCGGCACTAATGCTATATCCAAGGGTACTAAAAACAAGTGAACTATGCTGATGAAGACATTACTTTTGATGATCGGTTTTGTTCTAAATCTACTTTCTTTAACTATCACACAACGTCGTCTAGTGCCAAGCTAAGCAGAGCTTGTGTTATGAGTACTAGACAACTGATAAACATACTTATATATTTCTAAATATATATATATATATATTATAGATTGATTGCACCCAGACATAGAACAAATGATCCAGCTTATCACACAAACATTTGTCCCGGGTGGGAATTGAACCCACGACCTCCGGCAAAGCAGTCAGGGCTACTAACCACTAGACCAACAGGCCAGTTGTCGATATGTATATAAACTTGATGAAAATCTACTTCGATTCTAATTGATCCAGTTAGAATCGAAGTAGATTTTCTAGAATAAGTCTATAAGAGTAATATATGTATTACTAGCTTCTGCCAGCGGCTTCGCCCGCGTTAGGTTTCTTTATACAAACTTTATACTCCCGTTTTATCCCCATAGGGGTTAATTTTGGGAAATCTTTGTAAAAAGAAACTTTGTGCAAAATTTCCCGCTCCTAGGCCCTGTAGTTTCGGTTGACATATCAGTCTGTCAGTTTCTCCTTTTATATTTTACCTATTCAAAAAGGGATTGAGGTTCATTGAACTCGCGGCAAAAGAGATAATAGGACACATAGTCTCAGTACTAGACGCAAGACAAAAGGCAAATTCGATTCGCCGACAAGTTTCAGGAATACAACAACTGTTTCAAATACGTGTGAAGTGTGGACAAAGATGATTAACACGCACACACATAATTACTCACAACGCACTTCACAGCGGTTAACGCTTTTCAGGCAGAAACACTACGCTGTTTTTATATTCACGTGAAAACAACCGCAGAAATAAATGGATTTTTGTGGTACGACCACATTCACTACAAGTAAAGCGGAGCTACAAAAATATTTTTAATTTTTGCAAAAAGTGCCGGAACTTTTCTACAGAGAATTCTTTGATACGGCATCAAACAAACAGATGTTAATACTACAAAGGAAAAAATAGAAAATATGTAAGTATCTTTACGGAAAAACTTTGTAAACGACTTTTATTAAAATGCTTCAACTGCATTGCTTTTAAAAACATAACACTCCTTTTTTATGCAGTTGTGTAAAAAGAAAACTCCATCTTGGAAATTGCAATAAGACAAAGAAAGGTAAGGTAAGACTGTTACCGACTCGAATGCCTCTGTTTACTAAGCATACGGGAAGAAGAAAATTAAAAACATTACGTAAAATAGTACTGCAGAGAAGACACAAACAGCTAACCCCTCACTACGAGTAGGGATAGCTTGAAAAGGAGTTAATGTCAAATCCTAACTTCATGTACTACATATGTGAGTTTGCTTGTTCGTCCAATCAATGTCGTACATGTTTCGATAGTTGGGGGTCATCTTAAGTTTTGAAGCTAATTTCGATACGTCAAAAGATCCGGTTGATAAAAGTAGAAAGAAGTTCTTAATGTGATTAAGAGATTTAAACTTTTGAAAACTTGACTAGGAAATAAGACAAAACTTTTGTTAAATTTCAATTGTGTATCTTAAATTTTTTTATAGGCACGCTAGGTCCCGGCAGATGGTATTCTGCCCGAAATCTGGCATTTTGTCAGAAAAATAAAATTAAGAATCCGACTGCAGCGCGATTCTCAAATATATTTTTAATACATCCAATTCGGCAAAGCCGTTCACGGGGAGTAAGGTGACAAACAGACGTACAAAAGAATTATGTATATAAAGATTTTTCTGTAGGCACTTAATTTCATATAATTCATTCTCATACGAAGCATTAGCCCACAATAAATTGTAGGATAAGGCAAGGGAACTCAGAGCCGCAATAAAAAAAGTAAATCCGTCGATAACAAACCCGGTCCGTATCGTAAGGGTGAGGGCAGAGGGTTGGACGGTCAGACGATAACTGGAGACGCATCTGTCAACAGATTTACGAAGGGTTACCAACTAATAGAAGGATAGTTTGAAAATAAAACTAGTTTACAATATTGTCGTTAACATACAAACGACTGTTATAAAAGGTGTTGTAAATTCTCTTGATTTAGTGCGATTGGTGTTGCATTTTGGAGGGGACCTCAAGAAAACACCTCACATAATGGCCAATTTTCCGGTAATCCAGTATTACTGGAGACTTGGCCATTTTGTACGTGGGAAATCAACAAACAACTTCCTCCTGGGTTCCTCTGGATGTAGAGAGATGTAGTGTCAGAATTTTACTAAATAAAACCTACTGTGTTCCTTCCCTTGCTAGGGCTACGGTTACTCCTCCGAAAAATCTTTTGCTGACATCTCTTTGAGGCGCGCGTGTAGCACAACGCGCCGTGGTCGACCCGAGCTTGATCCTTGGTTCGGGCTCGCCGTCCGCAAGCCCGCGCCTACGGTGGCTAGAAATTATCTTGCGTCTAGAGGCGACTTGGTCTAGATCAGTATAATCACAAAAGCAAAACGGAATATGAAGGAAATAACATCCAGCTAAGATTACAATACTAATTGTATTACATAAATATTATATATAACAATAACTAGATGTAAGAGGAAGTCTGATCGTGGCAACAGTGACTGAAAAGTGATGTGGAAATTGGTTGTCATAGTATAGGGAAGTGATGCGGGGTATGACAAAAATGATGCGAGGAAGTTTAGAGTGTAAATAAATGTGGATGACAATACCAGGAAGCAAAGACCAAAGAAACTATGCATTAAGGAAAACGCTGCCTCAAAATTTAAAATTCAAAATATTTATGTTTCACATAGGCCTGCATGGGCACTTATAGAACGACAGAAGTTAGTCCACGGTTCCAATTGGTCGTTTCCTATGGCGAAGAACTGGCAAAAAACATTGGTTACTCTTTTAATAAAATTATTGATTTTACAATACTTCAATATTATAAATTTTAATAGCAGCATAAAAATAAAGTTTTACAGGTAGGATACATACAAGAGTTTTTAATAATGCTGAAAGTCAATACTGAAAATAATTGTGTAAACTAGGAAGAATATTGGACTAATTGATAAACCAATTTAAATAATTTGCGGATGAATAAAATTATCACCCTATAAAACCAAATTACTTGAAATATGAGCTTAATTGCATCATTGCATACAACCAATTTAATTTCGTATGTGGTGGTAATATTGAACCACAAGCGCAGTTATTACTAAGGTTAATTTATATTTAAAATAATGAAAATAAAGTCGACAATATATTATTATTGTAAATTAATAATTATAAAGAAGATTATTTGTATATTTGTTTTAATCTTTGAAATTCCTGATTCACTGTCTCAACATTCGGTTGTATTATTTTTTTAATGTTTGCTAATTCAGAACTCTGTCATAATTTAGAAAATTTAATTTTTTATTTGTAAGCATATACTTTCAGGCTCATACTATTTTTATCAAAATCTAGTTCTTATGATGGGATGTATTAAAGAATGTGGAAAATTCTCAAAGATTATAGTATACGTAGTTATTTTTGAAATCTATTTAGTTTTACAAACAAAATAAAGCCAGCTTCCATATAAAAAGTGTAAAATAACTTTTATTTCGGAATCTGTTGTTAAGCAACGAAGAAACAAAACCAAAAACACCGAGTTTCTGTAGTTGGAAAACATAGAAGAAATATGAGCAAAGCCAAGAGCAAAAGCTAGTCGGAATAATCGAGGCATTGTTGACCAACTTGTAACCTTTATCAAAAGCTGTCATGACACTAAGTTGGAGCATTGAAATAGGCACTAATACAGTCATAGTTTTCC
Organism: Mythimna pallens; assembly: GCA_961205895.1. Taxonomy (NCBI): domain Eukaryota; kingdom Metazoa; phylum Arthropoda; class Insecta; order Lepidoptera; family Noctuidae; genus Mythimna; species Mythimna pallens. Next base: position 19,675,238 of record OY540828.1, on the reverse strand, counting down.
AATAAAACAAAAGCATCCCTCTTCTTCCGTCGAAGACATATTTTTCGTTTAATCCCCTTACAGGCCAGTCAAATTAGACCACAAAATAGGGATAAGGTTACAATAATTCGTACCCAGCTGAAAATTGGTAGGATTGATCAAAACACCATCATAAATGAAATCTAAAAATTCCTAATCGATCCGATGAACGGTTTTATTTTCGTTAACTTACAAGCTTAATTTTTTCACAGCTTCAAGGGACCACAGACTTGAGTGAATGGTTTTAATTTCAACTCGATACCTCCACGCGTTCCCGAGATAAAGGGTCTTGACAGACAGACAGACAGACATACAGACGGGCACCAATGTGATTCTATATGGGTTCCGTTTTTTCCTTTTGAGGCGCGGAACTCAAAAAACGAGCTAAGTACACTACCTCAAAGGTGACGTGAAAACGTGTGCATATTATGACGATTACCTCTTTCAACTTTTTGAATCATTATTATATCTCAAAAACGGTGGCTCTTACGAAAAAAGTATTTAGACATTTTTGCAGAAAATTATATGATCCATTATTTTTGTGTGAGCTTATTTTATGATAAAACTTTTTATTGAAAATCGCGAAAATGTCGTTTTTGTGACCCTTGTCCCCGAGTATTCTTTTTTCCAGATATCGGATCGACGAGGACTTTTTACATTTAATTTAGGTATGATGGTGTTTTGAACAATCCTACTAATTTATTCTTTTTTCCAGATGTCGGATCGACAAGGGCCTTTTTAGATTTCATTTATGATGGTGTTTTGAACAATACTATCGATTTTCAGCTGAGTGCAAATTGTTGTAAACTTGGATGTCTAAATTTACCGGACTATTATGCCACAATTATGCTCTCAGTACAGTTATCTTCTTCACTGTCCGCGAATGTGATTTTGATACTTTTTAGTAGGATTTTTTCGAGTCGAGCATAGCAGGACTAGAGCATAGGGAACTAACTGAAAAATTAGAAGAAGTATTACTAACATAGCAAAGCCTTATAATATTCCCACAGCTGGGCCTGAGGCCTCCTCTCTAGGAGAAGAAATGGGCCGTAATCCACCACGTTGGCCCAGTGCGGTTTGTTACCTACTGTTATAAAATCTTACATTTTAGTAGCTATCAATATTATTATTTTCTTTTCTATCTGCCTACGACTTCTACTTCCAAAAGAGTATTTGGCCTAATTAACTAAGTTTGTTCGAAGTTCCTAAAGTTTTATGACCCCTCTGGGAGACACTAGCGGTGACGAGTAATTATTCTACAAACTTTTTTATGCGACCAGTTTTTTTTTTTGGCTTTATTGTAAGTCAGCTAAGTTCTAATCGGTAACAACAACTCCAGGTGCCCAAGGTTCATACTGCCAACGCGGTACATGATGGTAGTATGAAACTTCTTTTCTTCTTTGTTTTTTCGTTTTCTTCTTTTTCTCTTTCTCAAAGGTCTGGAATAAAATTGTAAAAACTGGGAAATTGAAAACATACCCTGGAGGCTTGTGCCCTGGAAGAAGATAGTAGGTACAGGCTAATAATTATGGGCTGTAGGATTGTTCGAAAGAGTCAGTAAAAGTCTGATACGGCATCTCCCTCCACACAGAGTGGAAGACATTATTTGATTACCCACCTATAAAATAAAGTAAAAAAGCTCATAATAACAATAACTGAGTCAGGTGGCATCGGGAATGAAGATATCTGCAGGAGAACCGAGGTTACCGTACCATAGCCCAAAGAATTGCCAAACTTAAGTAGCAGTGGGCAGGGTACATTGTTCGCAGAACAAATGGTCGAAGGAGGCGAAAGGTTCTGGCTTGGCGACCACAAAGACCGATGACCTGGTGAGGGTCGTGGGAAACCGATGGATACGAAACGAACAGAACCGGTTGTTATGGTGAAATTTGGGGAAGGCCTATGTCCAATAGTGGACGTCTATAGTCTGGTGGTGTGACTCTATTCCACTACTTTAAAAGTGACAATCATTGAAATTAATATAGATAAACCACGTATATATGCCCCAGTCGGTAACGCGCAAAACTAAGACACGCATTTAAAATTTGGTGCTTATTCGAGCCGATATGGTTAGTTTATAAGTATGATGGCAATATAAACTATACAACGCAATATAAATTACAAACATTGTAATTTCCGGGTCTTGGTACAGGCCATGGTCCGGAGCGAGGAGGAGTGGCAGGCGGGCGCCTCCTTCTGCGAAGCAGTAATGCTAGCAAAGGAGGAGGCCGCACGTGCACGCGGAAGGCAATGGCCCTCGCGCCCCAGGCGCCGGGATTCCGATCCCGATTTCCGGCCACCGTAGACGCGAGCTTGCGGACGGCGAGTAATGGTTAGCTCGCCGTCCGACTGTCCGGTAACCGACCGGTCCGAGCCCAAGTCGTCGACGGCGAGTAGTGTTTCACGCGCGCCTCAAGGAGAGGTAAGCAAACGTAGGGGCCCAGCAGGGTCGAAGTCTACTGGGGCCATGGGTGATGCGAAAGAGATCCCCAGTGGCCTGAAAAAATGGCAAAGAAGAAACAGGGGGTTACCATGACGTTCAAAGTAAGATTTTTTTATTCTTATTTCAGTGTGGGTAAGAGACAGAGCTAAACAAGTTGTCTAGCGCCATCAGTTTTTGTCAGTAAAAGTCTGACATTATCTCTCGCTCCACCCAAGAGCGAGGGATGTCATTAGATGATTTTCCCACCAGAAAAAAAAAGTACGTAATTTAAAATGCGTGTCTTAGTTTTAAATATTATTATTCCTGGTTTAACCTATCAGTTATTTTAGTTCTCATTCATTAATTAGGTCTCTAGTGGCCTATATATTGAACAAATTCTTGAATAATCTTTCTACGAACCATCTTAACAGATCAAACGTACAGTTAACTTCTTCTAAAGTCTTAAATTAGAAACAGGGTGTTTCATCTTACAACCCAACACCTACTTGACATTACGGCATAAGTACCAATAAAATTTTAATTCAGACAATAGTATCTAAAACTACGTCATCGCAGCTTAATTGGGACTCGTAAAATGATTATGACCTATTAAATTGTCTAGAATTCGGTGTTGTTCTCTGAATTTACATATCATGAAATATTTAGAAGGTCATTGTAATTGAGATGGTAATTTTAATGGGAAAATGTTAATGACCTTGGAATTAATAAGGGTACACATGAGCATTGTCGCGTACTTCGAGGGACTGGAACAATTTGCCGGCTGCGGTATTCCCGTCCGATTATAATTTAGGTGTATTCAAGGCTAGAGTGAATAGGCTCTTAATAAACTAGTGCATCTTACCATCAACGATAGCATCACTGCTTACCATCAGGTGGGATCGCAGTCAACCACTAATACATATAACATATATCAATCAGAAAAAAAAAATTGAAGAAATTTTCTCCTTTCCGTAATCTGCAATGTTTACGTGTTTAAAAAAGATGTATTCAATGTATTGTATTACATTGTAGAACATGGTGTTATTGAACCACTAAGAGAAGAAGAAAAAAACAATCTATTTACGTACAAATTAAAAACATATTAATAAGCATATAGCATATTATGTTACTATAGTGGCAACTGTAAATGATAAACAAAATGTATTTTTTTTTATGCATTTTACATCTCAGGACCCTGAGAGTCTGAGTCCTGGTCCAAAGCCAACTCGCATAAGTTCTTTAGACATTTTTTATGGAACGTAATACCAACCGACGATTATCCCTCATACAAGGACAACCCCCGGTTGTTGAAAATCTGTTGCGACATATGGAAAACAAAGATAATAGAGCTATGGTTTTTGGAGTCTTAATGGGAATGGCTACCAGGAACTATTTTAAGACTAAGACCCTTACCTGAAAAATGTTATCAATATCCATCGATAAAAAGGCCACTCAATAAATGGCCCCCAAAATCAGTCGCCAGCACGAAGTGCTGTATTATTATTAATTAATTATTTTATAAAAATGTATCTATTACCTAACCTAGAGATTTAGATTATAGATATAATCTATTATAAGATGCTTAAATAATAAGTCCTCGTCTCCGTATATTCTTCTTTTGCTCTGCCCGACAGGGTCCATGATTATTCCTTTTAGCAAATATTTACCAACTAAACCTACATTGTGGAGTGTAAGAAAGAATTGAGTTTTGAACAGAAAAGTTAAACATGTAAAAACTCTTGTTTCAAAATGAATACACATGATTCATATGAATAAAATATTTAAAAAACTGGCTAAGTGTGTTGGACTCGCACAAAAATGTTTCCGTACCATTAAGAAGTCCCACTTAAATGTTTATTTTATTCTATTTTTAGTATTTCTTGTTATAGTGGCAACAGAAATACATCATCTGTAAAATTTTCAAGTGTCTATCACGGTTCATGAGATACAGCCCAGTGACAGATGGACAGACAGACAGACCGACGGACGGACAACGGAGTGTTAGTAATATAGTCCCGTTTTACCCTTTGGATTCCGCCCTAAAAATCACTCGTAGATCGTACCACCTAATGACCTGAGTCAATCAATTCAGAAATCTTCCACTCACTTCTTTTTTCGGCCAAAAACGAAATACCCTTGAATTTTTCGCAACTGTCTTCAAGTACGTACCTTCGCACTTAAGTACATACGTGCCTCCCGACTTCATGAGGGCATCAACGTAAGTAGATAGGCATAGAATGTTCAGAGTGGCAGTGAAAAGGGTTGGGTTAGCAATAGATAAGGACGGACGCCACCGGACTGTTGGTCGCGTCATTGTCAGCCCATAAAGCCCAAAAGACCCAGCATTATCAAGATCTTTTAGAAAATTTCAATTTAAAACGCTATTTTATTTAAGATGTTTCACGTCATTCATCGGGGCGGACGGATATTGAAAAGAAAAACTGTAAAAGACTGCGCCGTCGTCACAGCTTCCGCAATTTGTGGAAACGCATTTTATTACATTTGCTTCGTTTAATGTTTTTTCCTTTTCTTTATTTTAAATTGTGTTTCTTTGAAGTGATATCAATCAAATATTGAAACAAAAAAGGGGTAAAGGTTAATGAAGACTGTACCTAATAAAAAGTTCTAAAGTCTGGCTATTCGAAACTTTTTATTATTACACGACTGCCCAAAAAAAGAAGTGTATGTATGTATGAGAGTTTCTTTATTCCATCATAACTTTGAAACGACTGGACTGATTTGCATGTATGAGGTATCGTTAGAATCCTTGCATCATCCCGAGTTACATAGGCTATTGAAAAAATGCAAAATTCCAATATGGTAGGTATGATAAATAAATGAAGACCAACCCATTTTTTTTAAATTTCTTATACTATAAGAAATTATTTTACAGAGTGGTCCCTCGACTGCGATGAAAATACTGGAGTCTGTGTTTTCTGATAGCTACAACCTAGGGGTCTTTAAGTCAAGAGTGAACAGGTTACTTCTAGGCAAGCGTGCTCCATCGTCGGCCACATCATCCCTTACCATCACGTGAAATGGTGGTCAAACGCAAGTCTATCAACAATAAAAAAAACAGTTTTGGATCAAGTACTTTCCAAGATGCCGTGTTTAGTCAATGAGTGACTACTTTCTTCACTTTTCAATAAACTAACAAACATGTTATTTGATGATTTTTAGTTTAATTTTTTAACATGGCAGTCGTGATTTTTTTTTAATTATTTGTTTTTCTTACTTCTTCGAAGTAAAAATCTTATTCACATACAAGTTCATGTGCAAATACAAACCAGAAATGCTAATGGCGAGAGTCAAGCGATCTTTAAGATAAAACTCTCAAACAGTGCTGCATTCAAATTAACAAATTACCATCTGTTAAATATCGCATTACATGAATCTCTTAAGGACAGCCCAGAATGATAATGTTCAGTCCTATTACGTGAAGCTCTGCAGCGCCCGAGGAATGTCTGTCTGTATGGTAATTTGTGTAATTATATGTATCTTAGGGTGCATACGAATGCGCGTCGAATGTGCAGCAAGCTTTTGGTTAAACAGCTGTCTTTTGTATCCTTGGTGTGTATGTAAGTTGTGCTAGTCACGCTATGATCTACATTAATCCACTGCAGACCACTCGATAGAAATGGAAAAGAAATGAAGAAAATTGAAGATTTTTTTATGGATATTTATTTGGTGTATAATAGGGGTGAGGAAGTTCGTAAGTATGAATGAGAATAGATTTAAGAGAAGGAAAGCAATAAAAAAGAAATGGATTGTAGGTAAATAATAGTAACATATAGTAAGGGGTTAAATAGTGCGATGAAGGATGGATAGAAGAAGATAGTGCATCGGTTCCTAATGAAATTGGGTAAGGGCAAGAGCGAAATGATCAGGATAAAAATTTACAATCACTAAGCAACAACATAAATGTTGATTGACAAAGAACGATGTAGAAAAAAGAAAGAGAGTGACGGGTGAAATAGTGTAGTACCGTCTCCAAGTTACATAGAAGGGCAGGATGATGAAATAACAGTAGAAATTAGGACTCTTTTAAAAACCTATTAGTCATGATTATCATATCCCACGCCTTTTATAAATGGTACAGAAAGCATTTAGTCGCGCTTATTCAAGTAGTGACCCTTATTTGACTCCAATAACTTGCGTGGGAGAACGCGGTAGAAATTCTCTATTATTCCTTTGTCACCAAAGCGTATTTCTATGCATTCGTTTTATTTTTTTAGTAAAAGGGCAACGTTTTAAAACAATGAGATACTTTAAGACCTGATTAAATATAAATCTAGTTATTGTTTTATGTTGATTATTATAACTAAACAATGGAGCTTGCTTGCTTCTAAGTAACCTATTCACTCTTGACTTTAAGATGCCCAGGTTGTAGCTATCAAAAAACAGCGGAGCGGAATGAAAATTTTGTAGAGAGCATTAAATCTGACCTTTTCTAATTGAGTTAAGTACATGGTCTGTACAAAAAATTAATAAAAAAGGAAAACTTATATCAAACACATTTGCTAGATACCTCTGTCAGCTTTAAAACCGGAAATGTATCCAAAGAATTGCGATCTAAAAAGTACACTAAAATACTGGCGTAATAAGTAAATAAACGATTTCTCACGACGAAATGTTCTGATGAACACAACTCTCGAGAATTAAAATACACCTAGTGCGTAAAGACTCAATTTTAGTGTCACCTGTGCTGTTTTGTCACACAGCATGTTTTTTTTTTAAGGTGGGAAAATCATCTAATGACAAATCACGCTCTTGGGTGGAGCGAAAGATAGTGTCAGACTTTTACTGACTAAAAATCCACTCCTGTTCCCTCTTTGCCTTCATCCCGGGGCCCCGGGCTTCGCTTTCACACTACCCGTGGCCCCAGTTTTTTTTTTTTTTTTAAGGTGGGAAATCATCCAAATGACTTCTCGCGCTCTGGGCGGAGCGCGAGGGCGTGTCAGACTTTTACTGACTAAAACCACACCTGTATCCTTCAATTACCCTTTGCGTACTAGGACTACGGGTTGCCCTTTCGGAAATTCTCCGCGGTCCTAGCTAGCGGGCATCGGCCCCACTGGGCCCCTACGGTTTGCTGACATCTCTTTGAGGAGCGCGAGGATCACTACGCGCTGTTAACGACTGGGCTCGGTGCGGTTAATTACCGAACAGCCGGACGGCGAGCTACCCAGTGCTCGACGTCCGCAAGCCCGCGTCTACCGTGGCTGGTAGTCGGGGTCGGAATTACGTCGGCTAGGGCGTGAGGACCTTCGTTCCCTCACGCGTGCAGCACCCGTGGCCCCAGTAGTCACACAGCATGTACCTACGTAATTTAAGGTGGCCGCATTTGTGGTCTAGCGTAGCGCCAGTACGCCGTAATTATTTGGTTTTCTACAAGTTTTTTCTATCTTGTATAGTATACTATAGGCAACGTATGATTAAAAAACCATTACCAAATAAAAATGTATTTTGAATGAGACCTTAATTTCAAATCATGAAATCTAGACTGCTATAAATAATACCCACAAATGACATAGTACGACCTCTACTATTTTGATTAACTATGGCGGAACAGCGAACGCTTAAATTAGCAATGACTGTACAATAAGCTTTATGGAGTGTGAGGTAACAATGATTGAATGGCCAGAGGAATGTGAATGGAGATTTAATGTGCACCGTAGAAATACAATTTTGGTATAGATCTACAAGTATTTTATATTACTCTGAGCATAGAAAAGAGTTAGCTATGAGAATTGAGTAGGGAGGGGATATTTTCCTTTGGACTCCGCTAGAGCAGCCCGATGGACTGTCGTAATATAACTCGTAAACTCGTAATATAGAAGATTATAATAAAAGGAATGATTCAAGGGAGGATAGGTTATAAGAAGGGATACTATTATAAAGAGAAAAGCTGAATCAAGAGGGTATACTTCAGTCAGGTATGATAAAAATAATTAATTAAGCTCTACATGTAATTTTGATCAACCCTTTGTTAAAGAGGTGATAGAAAAGATACGTTACGCTCATGTTACCTGTCTGTAAATATTATAGGGCCATACCACCAAGTGAACGAACCACCACGAAACAGAAGGGCTCCACCACCACCAAAACCACCCCGTCCGTCAATATTGATGAAGTAGATATAGTCATAAAAACTGAAAACTCAATTTTCAGGGAACGTGTTAATATTAATATTACTAATGTACATATGCTCTACTTGGCACGTCTACACACGCTTTACGAAAGATTCATTATTATTACGTCAAGAAGCGAAGTTACTGCAGACGCAAACGTCTTGTATACACGTCCATAGGTTAACCCTACAGAAATAACTATGACAGTTATATGGAAATATCTGTTTGTTTACGTCTGTTATCTAAAGACTATCAAACTATGCGCCCACGATTACTACCGACGTCAACAACGATTTGTTGTAGAGATTTAAGATGGAGGAATCAAAATATAACTGCATAGTGTAAAGGTAAGGTAAAACGTAGTTCTCATACCAAACATCCTGAAATTCGAAGACGATGACGATGACGACGCAAGAGATGGTGAGAGGTGATAGTAGATACATAGGTAAATTGTGTGCGAGATAATCGCATAAGGCAATGGAGGAAGTCAGCACTGAGATGAGGGTTTACGGCGAAAAAAATTCTCTGAGTTCAGGTGTAGACACTTAGCATAAAGCATATTCAGCCTTTTAATGTTCCCACTGCTGGGACTCGGGCTTCCTCTCTAGGAGAGGGAATGGGCCGTAATCCACCACGCGGGCCTAGTGCGGGTTGGTAGATGTCACATGTCTTCGAATTTTTGGTTCTAGGACATGCCGGTTTCCTCACGATGTTTTCCTTCACCGTTTTGAGAGCTGGCTAGGTTTGAACCCGCGAACTGAAACTCGTAAGTCGGGGCCGGCCACCACTGCTCTCAATGTAGACACTTCTTTAGAGATAAAAGTTGAAGACATTTGAAGTTTGTACAAATTGCTGACATTGAAGAAGTTACACTTTCAGAAGACCATCATCAAAACACTAACGTTTTTTGCCCTAGGGTGGAGCAAGAGGGCATATCTTTTACTGACTAAAATCCACCTGCGTCCTTCATTTGCCCTTTGCGTTCCAAGGCCACGGTAACTCATACAAATATTCCCGCTGATCTTCAAAACCTTGAAGACTGTATCCGGAATCGGGATCACAACATCACAAGACCAACGAAGCTAAAAATAAAGATTCCAGGTACAACTAAAAGCAGAATAACGTAAGCATTCAAAGCATTATATTTCAGAACCAGTCAATCAAACTTTTGACGTCAGACCGTTTTGAAGTCCATCAAAATTCTCCTCCCTTCATATCTTCAGAAACTTGTTCAAAAACCGAGAATACAGTCATGAATCACGTTCGCGTGATATAATAAATTATTCTGTTTTCGCTAGGAATGTAAACAGTCTATATTTCAATCATCTATCGCCTCATTGGCCTAGATTCCGATGGTAAACTGAACTGATCCTGAGCTATGCCTGTCTATCACCAGCTGAGGAAAATGTTGATGAAAAATATCTTAAAATACGTACTCGTTTGTGGGAAATCATTTTAAGTGATTCTCTGCTAAATTTTTTATTAAGAATTTTTGCTCTAGACATGACTGAGGATCATATTGCAGTGTTTCCACCTGGATAGAATTCTATGATTTACCTGCTATTTTTTGTTTAAAACAAGGTTTACTAATGACTTGACATTGACATTGTTTCCAACAAATTTGAAAACTCTATCGCTATTAGGAACGCAATGTACTGTATTTTGCACTAGTGTGAAAATGTGCGATGGTCAGATTCCGCCACATTTTATTACATTTATTGTATCAGGCTGGCACTAAATTGTCGCATGTAAAATAAAATCCGCGAGCCCTTTTTTACAGTAATTGGTGACTTCATTTTATATGGGCTATTTTGTCATTGTCTTTCGGCTACAAAATGGCCTCGCCTTTGGCTAACGAATCGCGACCGCCTCGGTTGCAATGACAAAGTTTTTCCACTTGCATCTAAATAAACTATTGTTATCTGTAGGTCTAGTTAACCCTTTCAGGTAAGACCTTGCACGCATGCACGATCTGCGCACGGAGATACAACACCGGGGCGAAACTCCGCTTCCGCGCCAAGTCGTGGCATGGCGGAAAGACTTCCAGCGGGATCTCATGGTGGAATGGCGACAGCGACTGTCGCAACCCAGTGCTGGGCACGCCATAATTATGGCTATAAGTCCCCTCTTTGAGAAGTGACTTGGTCCTCACCGGGCATGGTAAGTTCGGGAGGTTCCTGCACCGGATCCGTGCAGAAGAGACTTCCGGGTGCCACCATTGTGTGGACCGCCCGGAGGACACGGTGGAGCATACAGTAGAGGTGCGCCCCGCTTGGGGAGAGCACCGCCGTGTCCTCGTGGGGGCGATCAGTGGCAGCGATCTCTCGCGCCGGGCCTTGGTACAGGCTATGGTCCGGAGCGAGGAGGAATGGCAGGCGGATGCCTCCTTCTGCGAAGCAGTAATACTAGCAAAGGAGGCGGCCGATCGCGTGAGGCAACGGCCTCACTTCCAACCGCCGCCGGGATTCCGATCCCGATTTCCGGCCACCGTAGCCGCGGGCTTATGGACGGCGAACGATGGGTGGCTCGCCGTCCGATCATCCGGTAAGTGTCCGGATCGAGCCCAAGTCGTCGACGGCGTGTAGTGTTCCACGCGCGCCTCAAGGAGATGTCAGCAACCGTAGGGGCCCAGCAGGGTCGAGGCCTACTGGGGCCATGGGTAATGCAAAAGTGACCCCCGGGGCCCTGGAAAAATGGCAAAGAAGGAATAGGAGTGGGTTTTTAGTCAGTAAAAGTCTGACACTATCTCCCGCTCCATCCAAGAGCGGGGGATGTCATTAGATGATTTTCCCACCCGAAAAAAAAAAGAAAAAGAAAAACCCTCTCAGGTACCTATCTAATCAAGATAAGTACTTAAGCGCCTATTACACTACACGTTATTTACAGTCTTAGTCTATGAATTTCTATGTATCTCATCGTTCTGTTGCATTCCTTTACACGACATTGGCGTAAGTTGCTCATTTTCTTGTGTGACGCTACATAGATTAAGACTGTCTAAAAGGCCCTTTACTGACACCCTGATGCCTCACAACAGTACAGGTACCTTCATCAATAAAAGCTTATATTTATCACGACTGTTGCCGAAAGTATAAAGCTTTCAATCAATACACTTAAAAGTGCTGAGAAAAAACAAACGACGAAGGTTTTTAGTTTATCTAAGTAATACTTAAATCCTATTTTCAGAGCACAGGTCGCGAGTCTCTTAGTCTTAAGTAGAAATGTTCTAAACATTTCCATTGTATTCCACGTTTCTTGCTAGCTTGTTTTGGCAACAACACTCCCTGTAAATTAACGAGTTATTAAGATTAATTAACACTAATTGACTGCAATAGAACATGAGGATCTACTTTAATTCTACCACCCTATTTAATGCTTTAAGTATCATAATCAAGGATATGATATAGCATAAGGAAACATTAGCTGGTAATGTACCTACATTTTGAAATGAGACGAAGAATTGGGTGTGAATTTTTAAAATACTTCCGTTCTAGCTGTTTGTTTCTGATTTGCAATTGCAATTCTACCTTTTATTATAAGGAGCGCGATTCTTTCCCTCAGTCACCTGTCCCTCAGGTCAGTTTTCGCAGGTTTCGGGAGGAACCTATTTCGGAATCGGCGGGATGAAATGCTTGAGTGTCACGTCACCATTGTGTGGATTGCCCGGAAGGCAGGGTAGAGCATCAGGTAGAAGTCTACCTCGTTTGGGCGTAGCACTGCCGTGTTCCAAAGGCGGTGATTGGCGGCGGCGGCGTTTGGCCCTGGTTCAAACCATTTTCGGAGTGAAGCAGTACTTAATATGAGTGAAGGAATTAAGTGGCCGAAACCGTGAGGATGTCATGTCCCTCACGGTCATCCTCACGCACTGCCGTGTCCTTGAGTAGAGGATCTAAGGCTGGGACTTCTCGCGTCCAGCCCTGGTTCAGGTAAGAAGTGAGAAGAAATGTGAGGCGGTCACCTCCTTCTGCGAAGCAGTAATGCAAGCGAAGGAGGAGGTCGAAACCGTGAGGCGGAGACTGGCCTCACGCTCTAACCCCCGCCCTCGCAGGACAACCCAGGCATCGAGGGTTGTAAGTCGATTCCCGGACACCATAGGCAGGCCTTGTAGACGACGAGCAATGGGTAGCTCACCGTCTGGCCGTCTGGTAAGAACCAATACCGAATCGATGAGAGATATCAGCAAAACGGAATGGAAATGTTCGAAAGAGTTACCGTAGCTCTGGAACGCAAAGGGCTACTAAAGGAACACAGGTGGGTTTAAGTTAGCAAAAGTCTGACACACTCAACCGCTCTACTCAGAGCGGGAGAAGTAATTCGATGACATCTGACTTGAAAAAAAAGGCATTGAATTTAAGTGAATTCCTTGAAACAGCCGGTTCACCTCAGTCTAGGTAAACATCTCTGTATCTAATGCGATTCCATTATAAAAGTTAAATTCGGTGCCGTCTCTCCCGAGATTAAACCCTGAATTTTTAATATTAGTTTACGGTAGTGTGAAAGTAATCTGCGTCTGATTGCGAACTCGTTCAGTGGGACAAATGGTAACCACATTGAGATCTGTTTTCACAATGCTATCAACTTTGAATTTTCTGCCGTGGTCTGTGTGTTCTGATAGCTGGGAGGTATTCCAGTCAATGTAAATATTATTTCAATAAACATTAATGTGAGATAGTTGACAAATAGGAGCTTCATCATCATCATTACAGCCGATACCATACGATACCATATATATCTAACCAAATTATGCGAATAAATGATTCGATTTTGACTTTGACTTTGATAGACTTCCGCTGTTGGACATAACAAGATACTGCTGAGATGCTGATGGGGCTGCGGCGATTCTGTAGTGCATCAGGGATGTTTGCTGTACATCGCGTCGATTGCTTTTACACTACGATCCGTAAAAGATGCGCATCTCTGGTGCGTAGAGTGCGGGGCAGCGCCAACAGCATCCTTAGCATGATCGCTAGTCGACTGGACTGTTGCTACATGAATCACTGTTCCGCCATTTGTCATGGAATGGCACAATAGTGATAACTACATGTTTTGTTGTGGGTAGTTTAAAGTATTACTAACACTAGTCTATAAGAACATTGTTACTAACAAATTGGACAACAAATTGGTCTGAAATAAAGTATTTATTATTATTATTATAAGCCCCATTCAAGTGTCACCACAACGAACGGTCCTGTGCGTCTCACATCCACATACGATTCCCGCGACCCTCACCTATTTTGGTCATAAAAAAAAACAACTAAAGCTACTGGGGCCATGGGTGATGCGAAAGAGATCCCCGGGGTCCTGGAAAACAAATGGCAAAGAAGGAACAGGAGTGGGTTTTTAGTCAGTAAAAGTCTAACACTATCTCGCGCTCCGCCCAAGAGCGGGGGATGTCACGAGATGATTTTCCCGCCCGAAAAAAAAAAAAAACTATTTTGGTCATCGGTCCATCTCGTGGGAGGATTGACATTATTAATAATAAAAAACGTTTTGCTATTTAAAATTTTAGGGTTTTTACCAAAATAGTAGAAACCGTAGAAACAACACCTTCTGGTCTATCTATTTTAATAGGGTCCATTTTACAAACACATACCGTTATTCTACCATACCCATGTCTACCTCCGATTATAATGCTATAATGTGGAGGAGTATGTGGCTGAAACTGCTACCATAGAACTAGGCATTAAACATTCAAGGGTGGTTTAAACCCCCATGAGTCTATGACCGCCCATGATTGCCCTAGCAACGCCGTGGGCCTTGCACGCATGCACTCACGTAGCATATAGATGACCTAGGTACCTAGCTAATGGTTGATACCTAGGCAACCTCTAATATATATCTACTAGGTACTTGCCTTATTTTTACATTACAATACGTTTTTACGTTTCACTTCGTCGTTTATTACATCGAAGGACTGGATTATTTTGTCTGCTGCGGTCTTCCCGTCTAATTATAATTTAGGTGTCTTCTAGGCTAGAGTGAATAGGCTCTTAATAAACTAGTGCGCTTCACCATCGATCATTGCATCACTGCTTACCATCAGGTAGGATTGCAGTCAAGCATTAGTTTACACCAAATAAAAAAAATAAAAACAATACGTTTTTTACAATTTATACTTTGAGGAAAATACAAGGAAACACGTTTTCTCTCGACGCCGAATACTCGTAGCAGCATAAAACAGACAATTTTGTAGCATTTGAAATAAAAATGTAAATAAGAAACACGTGTTCCGGAATTCCAATTACTGAAATAATGTTCCTGTTTATTTACAGCGACTGTAATTTATGGTTTCCAATAAGAATCTTATAGTATATCGATAATGATTCGTTCACTGCAACTTTATTGTAGAGGAAAATAATGAAAATGGTAAATTTTCTAAATGTGTTTAGGCACCTATTATTGTCACGTGCAAGTATTTACTTTTTAAGGTACCTACTAGCTAGTGTAGTAGTGATATTTTTTCAAAACATGTACTTACCGCGGTATTTTCTAACACATAAATGATTTATTTTTACACAAACTTTAAAAAAAAATTACTTACCCTAAAAAGATGCCTATTTTAATCACTAGTTACTTGATTACAATAAATTCTCGAATTATTCTCAATATCGTTGTCGAATCGTTTACAGTTCGATAGTACAAAATGTCAACACTACACTGAAACCACGCGGATATTATTATGCTAAACACTCGCCGTACTCGCAAGCGGATATTACTTCACTATGTTCACGTTTCGATCCCTATTCCAAGCGCCTTCATTGATAACTCGCGTCTTACTGAAAACACACGGTGCTTCGAATTACGGAGCGGAGAAGCCGGCTGCACCAATCTGTTGTCTTCCAACTCATAAACAAACTGGCAAATGGAATGAAGATAGCCGCGAACGATACGTACACGATACACACTACACTCTCGCTTTGTGAAAAGACAGACGTACGAAACACGAAAACTTGAACACACAAAAGATATAGAACAAAAAATGAAGAAAGGTTTAATTTATTAGCAAAACAAAAGATCACATTTTGGTTTAGTATCGTAGAAACAACGAAAACAACGCTAAGTAAGAGCGAGATTAGCGCTAGTGTGACGTAGTGGTGAAGCTTCCGCGTCTGCGTGATGGGGTCGCGTCCTTCAGAGAGGGCAATTTCGACACTATGTCCTTGTGACAGAGTCCATGTGGAGTGGCATTGTCATTGTGTATTGCAGCTTATCAGTTTGATGCACACAGTTTTGAACTCTAACGTAAATAAATTTTGGTAGATATTTGCTTGGTTGCTGGATAAAATACTGCAGCTAGACGAATCACGTGCGTGCAGGGGGGCCAGATGATCGCAGTTTGGTGAACTCGCCCACGACCCCTCGTACGGTTTGAAGCTAAATTGTATTGAAAATAAACTCTGATTTGGTTTGATTTCACCATTGTGTAATGTATGATCTCCCAGTTCAAAGTTTTTATGAGTAGCTAAGACCAACAGGTCTGTTTGATCTTATTTTGATCATAATGTTTGTTACAAAGACATTGAGACCATACGTAATCATTAAAAGTTTGAATTTATTACAGATATAGCCCGAAAAATCGCCGAACTTAAGTGGCAGTAGGCAGGGCACATTGCTAGCAGAACAGATGGTCGATGGGGACGAAAAGTTCTGGAATGGCGACCACATACCGGAAGCCACAGCGTTGGAAGGCCTCCCACATGGTAGACCGATGACCTGGTGAGGGTCGCGAGAATCCGATGGATCGGATGCGAGCCACACAGGACCGGTCATTATGGCGACATTTGAGGGAGGCCTATGTCCAACAGTGGACGTCTTGCGGCTGAAATGGTGATGATGATGATGAATCATTGTTTGAACGAATCAACCTAAGTCAGTAAAAACAGAACACTTATAGGACCACTTTGTTGTTCATCTGTCAATATTCTTTTTCTTAGGAACACGTGGAGGTATGAAACTGAAATTAACATCAACTACTTATGTCTGCTTTAGGCTAGTAGATGATATTAATTTACCGCAGTGAAAAAATCAAACTTCTAAGTAAACTCAATCTAAAGATAAGGCCGTTTAGCGCATATTTTAACACTCGTTAGGAAATCAAAACCTAAAGGGTACTTCCCGTTGACCTAGAATCCTGAAATTTGGCATGAAATAAGGTCTAAAGAAATAACCGACTTCACTAAAAAAAACGGTTGTCGGTTGTTTCTTAATGTTTGCTTGTATTTAACAACGACCTCCGAAATTAAAGTTAACTTTAATTTCGGAAGTCTGGATTCTAAAAAAAAGATACCAATCTGGAAGTAAATCCTTTAAGGGAAAAAAAATATTTGCAAATCGGTCCATAAACGACGGAGTTCTGAGATCACAAACACAAAAAAAGAATAAAAAATACCACTGAATTGATAATCTCCTCCTTTTTTTTGGACGTCGGTTCAAAAATCAGAAAACGGCAAAGTACGTCGCATAAAATACTATTTTGCGATTCTGAAAAATCTTGACGTCTCGATTTGGGAATGAACTATTTACATAGGTAAGTTTTTACGGAACCCTCGGAGCGCGAGTCCGACTCGCAATTGCCCGGTTTTTTTTCTAATTAATGCTCATGGGTATCCGGGATAGAAACTTTTCATGGAAAGTAGTGATCCCACCCAAACGCACAAAACATTTTGGGAACACTTTCGTTATGCGTAAGTACTGCTGAGGATTACAATTCCCTGCCTGAGTCTGTGTTTCCTGATAGTTAGGTACAATCTCCTCCAGATTGCTGATCTTTACTAAAGACTGTACCTATAGGTTGTTTTAGGCAAGCTTGTTTCATTGTTAGCATTAGGCTAGTTAGTGGTCAAAAGTAAGCCTCGCGCATAAAAAAAGCCGGGTTAGGAATCACATTCGTTTTAAACACGTTTATAAAATAAAAACTTACAGGTATACCTTTAATCTACTAAAGAACTACTTACTTATTATTATCTAAGCAAAATTTTGTTCAATTACATTATTTTCGAAGATAAGGGCTGGCGGGGCTAAACTAAATACTTAATTAAAAATACTTAAATATCACACCTACGTATTAAGCCCTTTTTATTTATTTTTTAACACGTTTACATATATTTAAGCTGACATACACACCAGAACACATATTTGTTCCGCGCGGGAACGAAACCCGTGGCACGCAGCGTAGTTGTCAATCACTGAACTACTGCGCCATCTGTGCCATAGAATGATGTATGATGACATAAAGATTGAATAATTTTGATTTGCACCCTATTCCGAATACACTGGGTCGACAGTAATAGTCGACAATAGGTCACAAATAATGTGTGTACCTACCAAATTACAAATTAATCGGTCCAGAAAATTCGGGGACTATTGTCTATGACATGATGTCTGCCGCATGTCGGATGAGCGGTGGGCTAAAAAGAGCCACTTATTGGGTTCCCTGACACCGCGGCGAAGGTGGAGAGATGAGCTGGATACATACCAGAGGGACCGGCCCGCAATGGCCGAAAACAGACTTGTGTCGAAAAGGGAGAGGGAGGCCGAGGTTGAAGTTTGCTCAGCAGTGGGACATAATGTGATAACTAACTAACTCGTCTGTGACAGAGACAGATAGACACACGAGTGTTCTTGATAGCTACAATCTGGGGATAGACAAGAGTGAACACATAATGACATCTAGGCAAGCATGCTCCATCATCACCACATCGTCGCTTTCTATCAGGTGAGAAGAAAGCGACGATTGTTTAGCTTCACTTGTATTTTTTTTTTGATTGACCGACATTTTGACAATTCAAAAGTGCCTGTAATTTGTCTACTTGAAATAAACGTTTCTGATTTTGATTTCTGATAATGGTCAAGCGAAGACTATTAACAAATAAAAAAACAGGGCAACTTCGAGTCGGACTCATGCCCTGAAGGCTCCGTACAAACTTACCTATGCAAAGAGTTCAATTCCTGGGCGTCGTGTTTCACTTTCACACTACCCGTGGCCACAGTAGGTTTCGACCCTGCTGGGCACCTACGGTTTGCTGACATCTCCTTGAGGCACGCGTGGAACACAACGCGCCGTGGACGACTTATTGGGCTTGGTCTGGACAGTTACCAGACGGTCAGACGGCGAGCTATCCATTGTTTGCCGTCCGCAAGCCCGCGCCTACGGTGGTCGGAAATCGGGATCGGTATTCCGGCGACTGGGGCGTGTGGGTCGTTGCCTCGCGCGTGCGTCTGCCTCCTTTGCCAGCATTACTGCTTCACTGGAGGCGATCGCCTGCCATTCCTCCTCGTTTTGGACCATGGCCTGTACCAAGGCCCGGCGCCCCCACGAGGACACGGCGGTGCTCACCTTTACCGTATGCTTCGCCGTGTCGGGCCAGTAGGTAAAGGCATAGGCCAAACAATCCAAACAATCACAATCCATAATCAATAAAATAATAAATCATAGTCCAAACAATCTCCAAACACTAGCAGGCCTATGCCTGCTATTCAGTTGTTGGGTTGTCGTGGCCCTTGCAAAGGGCAATTGAAGAAACATTCTGGGTTGTCAGTAAAAGTCTGTCACTTCCTCTCGCTCCACCCCAGAGTGGGAGAAGTCATTTAAAGATTTCCCACGTAAAAATAGTACATTTTGATACCAGTGCCGAAAGTTTGTCATTGCGACCGAGGCGGAATGCGCATGAGCCGTAGGCAAGTGTGTTATGAAGCCGAGGGCTGCAGTGACAAATTTGCACGTGTATCAAGCGACTTTTTTCAATAGACTTGCGAAGAAATGAATATTGACCGGTGAATAGAGGGGGTCGACGCGCGCCCAACCTGATACAATAAATGTAATAAAATTGTCTCAGGGAGAGCACGAGCTCACTTTTCTACACTAGTGTGGAAAACAGTCTATTGCGTGCCTAAAAGTGGTGGGATAAGAGCGGGTTTTCGAGTGTATTGCAAAAGTTTTAATGTGTCAATTTTATTTTATCCATCATCCTCGTCACTTTCTTCGTCACCTTCATTGATCGTCAAAGTAGGAATTTAGCACTGTCGGTAACTTACAAGTTTGATGTTTTTTAAAGCTTCAAGAGTCCGCAATATGGTTTTTATTTCAATTCGATACCTCCACGCGTTCCCGAGATAAAGGGTCTTGACAGACAGACAGACACACCGACAACAAAGTGATCCTATAAGTGTTCCGTTTTTCCTTTTGATATACGGAACCCTAACAATGTCAGCTATGTCAGGCAAGCATACAACATAATAATCAGTCTTATAATGTTCCCACTACTGGGACCCAGGCCGCCCCTCTAGGAGCGGGAATGGGCCGTAATCCGCCACAGGGGCCTAGTGCGGATTGTATTCGAATTGTCTTCGATTTTTTGATTTTAGGACATACCGGTTTCCTTACGATGTTTTCCTTCACAGTTTCCAGTGATGAAATAAATTACTCAAAGTAAGTATGCCTGGCTGGGTTTGAAACCCCGACTTACAACTCGGTCGAGGCCGTTAGTACTAGGCTTGAAACTGCTCTCCTGGTAAGCAGTATATTAATATCTATAGGTACCCATTATTATGATTTAAATTTGGAGAACCAAGATTACATGTACCTAACTCATAATATGGTTTAAAAGAGTGTCCATGGAGTTTCTTGCACATTCTTCTCCTTAGAGATCTACGCTTTGGAACGTGCAATACAACTTCACTTGTTTTTTTTTTTTTTGACTGATCGACATTTTGACAATTCAAAAATGCCTGTAATTGGTCTATTTGAAATAAACGATTCTAATTTGGTTAAAAATAAATTCTTACCCACATTCTAACTGAAATTAGCTTCAGTTCTACTTGACTGTTCAAAGCTGTATCTAAATGGTTTGACACTACATTTCAGCACCATCATCATTTCAGTTGATTTCAGTCATATACCTCCCTCAAGTGTCACAACAACGAACGGTCCTGTCCGTGTCGCATCCATCCCCGCGACCCACACCAAGTCATCGGTCCACTTTGTGGAATCAATTCAAAAGCATTCATTTCAAATAGACCATTTACAGGCACTTTTGAATAGTCAAATGTCGGTCAGTCCAAAAAAACATAGTGAAGCTAAATTGCACGTTCTAAAGCGTGGATCTTTATAGGGAAGAACGTGCAAGAAACTTCATGGACTCTTTTTTAAATCATTTCATTTTCATTATGAGTTACATGATATCTTGGTTACATATTTCTTGTTGCTTCTACTAAGTGATAGGTAATGAAAAAAAAATTTAAATAAGATAGGAACTGAAAAAATAATTAAATAAGCCTCTGGTAGTTATGAGATGATGTCTCAACTGACGGCACCCGTCCACGGGTATGACGTGTGCACCAGCCTCACTCAGCTCAACCATTTTGAAGGGAACTAAATGACCCAAAGGGAGGCCTTCCAACGCTGCGTCTTTCGGTATGCGGTCGCCATTCTAGGGCCTTTAGGCCCCATTTATCTATTCTGCGAGCAATGTGCCCTACCCCCTGGCACTACTTAAGTTTGTCGATTCTTCGACACTAAGGGCCTCACCATGAGCTGTTGAAATGTCAGTGGAGTAATCGAGAAAGAGGGATGCTATACCATCACTTAACAGTTCAGTTTAGGACGACAAATTTCGACTGGCCTGTTGGTCTAGTGGTTAGTGGCCCTGACTGCTATGCTGGAGGTCGTGGGTTCGATTCCCACCCAGGAGAAATGTTTGTGTGATGAGCACGATCATTTGTTCTGTGTCTGGGTGTAATTTATCTATATATGTATGTATATAGAAATATATAAGTATGTTTATGAGTTGTCTAGTACCCATAACACAAGCTCTGCTTAGCTTGGGACTAGACGGCGTTGTGTGATAGTTGTGGAATATTATTTATTTATTTATTTACAAATGGATCACGTTAAGATCTCGTGGTAGGGCCACAGATTTGCATGAGTAGTGTTCTGTCACTATTTGTTTGAATTTTTACACAATTTTTCTTTTAAATGTAGTGTCAAAAGTTTTGACACTACTCGCTTTAAATCATGTGGTACATCGAAGGACTGGAACAGTTTTTCTGCTGTGGTCTTCCCATCCGATTATAATTTCGGTTTCTTCAAAGCTAGAGTGAATATGCTCTTAATAAACTAGTGCGCCTCACCATCAACGATTGCATCACTGCTTACCATCAGGTGGGATCGCAGTCAAGTACTAGTTTATATAAAAAAAATGTATTATTTCATTGGATTGTTACTCAGGTTAAAATACAAACAATTTATTAATCATTATTTAATTTAATGACACAGAAAACATCAAATAGCTAATAAATTGTACACAAAATTGACACTTCATAATAGGTATGTATATAAATCGCAATTTGGTCAAGGGGGTAAATCTCAATATTTTTAATACTTAATACATTATAAAATATTATTATTTAATAATAAATATTTAAGCCGATCACAATAATTACAAATCGTTCGAATTGTATGCGCTTTTAAAATTTTGCGCTTTTACGAATATGATTAAATATGACTAGAATTGATTAAGAATAACTTAATAATTATGGCAAGACTTTTAGTTAAATATAGATTTAATAACTATATTTAAAAACAAGGTGGAACCGTTGTGCATTTCACTCAAACTGCTCTTTCTTGATTACCATAATGGAGACCAAATTTGGATACAATGAGATTCAAATAAGAATAGGAACGTCAATGACCTCTACTGTCAAATGTTGATTGAAAAGTACGGTTTGTAAAGAAAACTTATTTGCGCATTAATAAGGTTTTTTTTAACACGCTTTTATTAGTTTTTTGTGTTTAACCGAGTCTTAGTTAAAAAAGTGATGTGAAGTGATGCCGAGATGTGCGATATTCTTCAATATAGCTAATCTCGGCATCAATATAATCTATCAATCTATAACGGCATCAATCATACTAATTTTCATTTAAAACAACTGTTGGTAAAATAAATATTGAAAAACCTATAACCTTTAGGTATATTATGTTTTATTCTGATTCAAACTCTAAATTATTTTATTTCGCATTGGCTTACATGGGCACTTCATAAACATCAGAAGCTAGCGCGGCCATTTTGGCCATTTCTTATGGCGAAGACCCGGCAAGAAACTCCATGATTACAAATTCATAATTCGTAAATTAATGTTATTTAAAAAATATCTTGTTTTACTCACCGTATCCAATTTATTCGATTTGACAGCTATGACGTCACAACATGGCGGTAAGACGACCTTATTATTTATTTGAATCGCATTGTAGTCAGTTTTGGGACATTGTTTTCGAGAGCATAAACGCTCTATTCTTCGGATTTCACTATGACTTAAATTTTAAGAGGATGGTTTTGGCCTTATTATTCTATTACACGATAATAATGAATTCTATAAGTATATTTTCACGGGAATGAAGCCTCGGTGGGGTCACTATTTCAATATACAGGCTTAAAAGTAAACAAACATATTCGTGATAAAATATACTTATATTACAAATCATAAAGCATGTTTAGACTCCGCGAAGAACAGCTAGGGTCTAGTCTGGACACCTCTGATTGCGATCGTGCCCCCCTAGCCAAGTTACGACCGTTTCGTTTGCGTCGAACGCCTCGAGTAGGCCACGCCTCTGATTACTTTGTTCTGACGTCATTTCAACGCTCAGTCACGTGGTCAGAACAAGGGAATCAGAGGCGTGGCCTACTCGAGGCTGATATAGTTGGGAAAATTAATTGCTAACAAAAAATAAACTTGATAATTCGGAATATGTTGAAATATTAGTAAGATTAAAACTAAGGCCTACTGTTCAGGGATGCGTAGCTTCATAGGCGCGTATTCGTCATTATACGCTTGCCATGCCTTATATTTTTAGCTGCTAGTGACATTCAACCGAAGGTAGGAAACAATTTTTTTGTGAATGCTAAAACATCTTATAACTTCTCTCGCTCTGGGAGGCAGAGAAAGTGTCAAAGTTTTACTGACTAAAACCTATTCATGCTTACGGACGGCGAGCTACCCATTGCTCGCCTTCCGTAAGCCTGCGCCTACAGCAGTCGAAAATCGCTCTGCAACTCCCAACGCCTAGGGAACGCCTACGACATTATATCCCTGTCTGTACTTGCTTTATGTTATTCAAGTCTAAACACGCCTTTACGATAATATTCGCTTACAATCTAAATATTATTCAAATGTAAAAGTGTATAACAATTCATTCAGATTATGTTTACTTCAATAGACTAGGGTTAATTCCTGAATATCAAATGTCATAAGATTTACAAAAACATCAGCAGATCTAAACTCAGTAGGTATACTTTGTATATTTTTTTTTGTGCTACTAAAATATCACACTTGTGCAACACATTTTACAACAGAATCAAGCTAATAACAATATAACTCTAATACACAATGACTCATGTATGTATGCATATAACAGTTTAGCCGAATGCGACGCAAAGGCCGGTAATGTGTTAAATTGTTTTTATTTGGTGGCACTCTAGAGACCAAATATACATGTTCCAATTTTGAAAATATTTACGACAAGAACCGAATAATGTGACAGTAATCAAAAATTCAATATGGCGACAATCAGACACCATTAAGTAAAAAAAAATTGCCGAACTAAGTCATATGTCGTTGAATATGTAGAATAGGTCAGAGCTCTTCAAACGGCTGACTTTTTATACAGCTTGAGTGATTTTAGTTCAATTAATTCATTAAACCCTCATTGTCTTTCTATTGTGTCATATCAGCCTAGGCATCCCACTGTATGCTGGCGTTTAATGAACGACCTAGGCATCAAACTATATGTCTGCGACACTAGTTAAATCAGCCAACTAACTTAATGATTTTTTTACATGTATTATTTTATTATTGACACTTGTATTTTTATTCCACTTGATTTGTATTACCAATTTATTTAACTTTTTTTTACTCATTGTTTAATTGTAACTTTATTTTTATAAAACTGCTGTACCCAACAGGGTCCATGCGCACTTGTAAATATTTTGAAGACTTAATACAATAAATTGAATTAAATAGACATTTACAAAACCATGACATCATTGTGTACTAGTTAACAGTAACTTAATTTTAACGTTCAACTCCTTTCAACTTCCACGTGACTAGGATTATGTACCCTGCACTTATCATAAGGAACAAAGTAGATGAGATGGACTGAAAGTCAGTAACGACTATTCGTTAATAGAGATAGTCACAATACAAAGGCTACAATTTTGAGCTATAAGACATATTTCGAAAAAGTATCGTTTTTCGAGCCAGACTGTCGAATACTTAATTCGGTATAAAGGTCTATTCAGACGTACCACAACCAGACCACAACAAAAATCTCGTAGCTAGCACTATTTAAAAAAAAAAAATAGTTTAATTCACACTGACCACATTTTGTCGTTGAACGTAATCGTGTGGATGATATCGACTACACCGTTACCATATCGCAACCACAATGCAGCCACCAGCAACATGGTTAATTTGTCTGAAAGCAATGGTTACAAAGTAACCACAACACAACCACTTCGACATTTGTGGTTACTACAATGCAACTGTAAGAAGCTGCAGCGACACTATTAACATTTAACCACTTTCTGTCGCTGCGATGTGGTGTGGTTGTGGTGCATGTGTATAGGTCCTAAAGTTTCACCGAACTATTCTCCTAAAAGTAGGTACTCGGCTGAACCCATCTCAAGGCCGTACCTGACAATATCCACTTGTTTCATTGTAAGTCCCAGATTATTAAAAGCTAAAAATACTAAGCATATCAGATCAAAAACATTGCACACACTTACTATAAAGAAAACAATAAACATGCGAAAAAAGAAAAATGTGTCATCGTAACTATTTCAAGTAGTAAAGTTAGGATGGAATGTAAAAATAAATACTTAGTTCCATGAACTATAAAACAAAAATCAGTCTTATTAACCATAGACCCATTTGGAATAAATAATTTTGGTTCCAAGTTCTAATAAGTAAATATAAAAACTTTATGACGATTTCAAAATATTTTTAAAAATTGTATAGCAAATACTTTTAGTTTCAAGGTAAGACAGTAGATTTTATAAGACTACAGACGTAAAGGAATGGACTGAGCAATACCGTCACAGAATTGACTAGACTTTAGAGACAAAGCGAGTTTTGTCTTTTTTATATAGGCAGTAGTTACGAAGATGACACTGCAAGCCTGTGACGTCAGCCATTCAGATTAATAAAAAAAGAAAACTTACTGGCTGTAGGTACAACCGCTTTGTCTCTCGCATACTTTTCGGACTGTATTTACTTCTTAAACAGAGAGCATAGATCAGTCCATGGTAACACTCAGTCCTTTCCCCAATGTCTATGTATAAGATAGTACAAAATCACAGACTATAAAACTTAGCATGAACAAAACTTCTTGTCTTTATTCGCCTGAAGTTTTTGGAGAGATTGACGGCGACGCCCCGATGCACACAGCATGGCATATTCTACTGAAGACTCCATCCTGTAAGAAGTCAATTTTTCTATTGAAAAAGGAAATTTTGTAGTAATTACATAAACCAGTGGCCAAAAGACCATGTGCTGGATTGGCACAATTAACACAAATATTAACACGTAGAATTTACGTTAACGAACCTTTACGTTAAACACAATCATAATCACATTTTAATTTATATCATTATACACATTCTGTATTGTACAATAACTGTTTCTTGTCCCAAAAAGCCATGCGCTGTTAGTTGGCATGGCTTTTCCAACTAACAGCGTAGATGATTTATGTAGGATTGGCACAAAAGAAAATGATTTAAGTAGTAATTAAAAAAATTAAGCAAGAAACAAAAAAAAAATGCAAACTGCAGCTTACTATCATGTCATTTAGCGCGGAATTCACCAATAAAACTAATCGCGTTTTAAGGTTTGGCTCGCATAATCGTTTAGCCGCTGTCACTAGTGTCACTTGAAAAAATACAACAAAAGAAAAATACAGACAAGTGACACTAGTGACAGCGGCTAAACGCGATTATGCGAGTCAAACGTTGAAACGCGATTAGTTTTATTGGTGAATTCCGCCCTTAGGCAATGTCTTACCTATTCATGATGCGGTCAAGTAAAATCTCAATGGCACGGTCAATGTTCTGACCGGATTTGGCACTGGTCTCTAAATATGGAAGGTTGTAGTTCTTGGCAAATTCCCTGGCACGATTCTGGTTGACCAGTCTCTTCTCTTGTAGGTCACACTTGTGACCGCACAGCACAATATCAGGGTCCTCTGACAGGCTATGAGTCTGAAATTATAATGAGTAGGTAGATTAATATTAAAGTAACTATAGATCTAGTCACTAAAAGAATGTATATTAGAAAAGGGAAAGTGGAATCTCATTATAGAGAGTTAATTTGCAACTTCTTTTTATTTATTTTTTGTAATTGGGTTAACTTATTGACATTGTAAAGGTTGCAAGGATCATAAAACGCGCAACAAACAAACTGAAATGGAAAAGGATGGAGGAGGTCATCCCTTGGGAACCTAAATAGAAAATAAGTTATACCAATATAATTGAATGAAAGCCTCATAAGGCCAAACATCTGTACTAGGACACACTGTATAGAATTATGCGACCTGCAGTGACAGCCAACATACTACCAACTATACCATCCTAGCATGGTCATGCGTGAGGAGTGGTTAGATGCCACGGCGTCCTCACTTTCCGCCTGTCGCAGTCATCATCGGACATGGCCATTTCGGAAGGTTCTTGTCTCAAATTGTTTTTTTTTTATGAGGGAAATCATCCGATTACTTCTCGTGCTCTAGTGCGGTGCGGGAGGACGTGTCAGACTTTTACTAACTAAAATCCACTCTTATGTTCCTTCTTTGCCTTGCGTTCCAGGACCCCGGGTTTCCCTTTCAGACCCATGGGAATCAGATTCAGATGGAAGAAACACCCGGGTCTGCCAGTGTGCTGATCGTACGGAGGAGACGGTGGAGTTTAACCATATACTCCACCGTGTCCTTGGAAGTCTGATCCTCTTGGGCGGAGCACCGTTGCATCCTCGTAGAGGCAATCGGCGGCGTTAACCTTTCGCAGCCGGCCCTGGTTCACAGTTCATTAGAAGCTATCAACTCCTTATACGATGTGATGCTGGAGATGGTTGCGAGGTAACAGACATCTTTACAACCCAGCCGCTACTGCAGGACACGCCCCTGGCATCATGAGTCGCAGAGCCCAGTAAGGCTGATGCTCGTTAGCGTGACGTGAACTTTTGAGAAAGTTATCGTGGCCAAGGCCCTGGGACGCAAAGCACAACTAAAGGGCACAGATGGGATTTAGTCGGTTAAAGTCTGATACAACCTCTTGTTCTACCCTAGAACGACTTTTCTTGGTCATCTGATGATAACCGACATCAAAAAAGAAAGGATACTATCATCCACCCACATCTTTTATACACCTTACACTGAATTCAAGCAAAAATCCTTAAGCATCTTTGCCTGATTTGCAAGTCTAGCCAAATAATAGATAAATGTCATAAATAGAGACCGGATTATATGCAAAATAACATAAGCTTGTTATATGCATGCAAATATGCATGAAAAATGCTTGAAATATGCATGAAAATTGTCAGCATATGCGAATTAAATGATAAATTTTAGGAAACAAAAAAAAAACAAACGGATTCGCGATATGATGACTTTTATCGATTTCGGAATGCAGGGTAAATTTACCGATAATATTTATCATAACTAGATTTTTGGTAAAATATGCTATTACCGCTGAGGATGGCTTAAAAATGCATAAGCAAATATGCAAATGCACATAATCCGGTCCCTAATCATAAAATATAGGCATGTTAAATAAATAAACTACCTTTAATTGCTCAATCCAATTCCTGACTTCCAGGAAAGAGGCCTCATTGGTGAGATCAAACAGTAACAGGAAACCCATAGCATCTCGGTAGAAAGCTGTAGTCAAGCTACGGAATCTGTAAAAATAGTGTGTGTCTGCATTTTATTGGAGGAGATCAAGGAAGCAATGGAAAGACTTTGTGAAACATGATATTTATAAAAGGGGATGAATGACTTATAACAATATGTTTTGGCAGGATTTTCTTGACTGAAGTTCAGTTGTTCTTTTATTACCTTTTCGCTAATTGATTTCTAGTGGATGTTATTATTTAAAATTGATGTAATGTTTCGTCTCAAGTGTGTAGATACTTACATAGGCAACTAGACAATCTCTGGATTCAAAGAAACAAGAGCAATCTCGGTAACATGACACTGAGAATTTTGTTACAAACCTTACTGGGAGTTTGATTTAATGCATTTGCTGCCCAATATTGCAGAGGCAAGATTTAGAGGATTAGTTATGTCGGCATTCTAATGGAAAACAAAGATGTTTTTTTTGTTCCTAAAAGCTAAATACTTTCTAAGCTTGACTGGCAAAATGCATAAATGGTGCAGTCTAAGGAAAAAAGTGAATAACAGAGGACTGAGGAAGAGAAAGAAATCTTGCAATGAGTCCAAATAAATTGGGATAAAGGCAAGGAATGATAAAAATGCTATGTAATGTTTTAAAGCTATTTACCGTTCTTGTCCAGCTGTATCCCATAGCTGCAAATGAATACGATGTTGCCTCCCATTTTGTTGGTACAGCTGTATATTCAAAAATAAACAATTAAAATTTAAAATCAATAGGCAGATTAGCTCCAGGCAGAATTTAATTAATCAATCCAAGTACTCACTAATCAAAATGCACTCCAAAAAGCTCCTATCGTTAATTAATTTTATCTTTATCAAACAATTGAGATATATTTAGGTACTAGGTAAATGAATGCGATAAAATATTTTAATTTATGATTATGAACTTACAATACTTTTCTCCCTGAAGTCTATGCCAACTGTAGAAATGAACTGTGTGTGGAACACCCCATCAGTATATTTGTATAGGAAGCTTGTTTTCCCCACACCAGAGTCTCCCACACAGAGAAGTTTAATGAGATAATCGTAGTCCATACTGATAATGGGAGTGCAGCAATAAAATTCCAGGAAAATTGCATCAGTGTACCATCTGCCATAAGCCAGCTACCAGTACTTCTGGATTTATTTGCATAAAATGCTGTTTAATTAATAATGCTGATCCATTGCACACGTAAAATTAGACAATTCGTAAATAAGAAATAGAAAAAAAAAACATCAACAATCGATCGCACGATTACTTTCATTAAATGTCACTGTCAATTTGATAATGACAAATTGACATGCCCGGGTATCAGATAACAGCGCAGCGCTGCGGGGAGCGGGGACAATTATTATTGATTGATTTTATTAACACTACCTATCCCAATTTTTTTTTTTGTATAATTAAATCGTTACCAAGCTATTTTTAATCCAATTTACTAATAGTTACATGAATAAAATGGATATCATTATAAGTCAAACTTAACATCGACTAAATATTTGGCTGGGTAACATTATGCAATCAGCTGTTCTATGTTTACCATAGTAAATGTCATTCAGTTTTTAGGAATATCTAAAACTCAGTTTATTATATTTTGAGATATATGAAAATGACAGAGTTAAAAACTTAAAAACCATGGCCAGCAGTGAAACTGTGAAGGTGAATAATCCAATAGTCAAGGTTGAGTACTGGTACGTAAATAACTTTTGAATTGTGTTATGATTTTATCCATCCGTCTTTTCATAGGTCTTATTTAGTAATGTAGCTTTCAATTAGGTATCAAAAGTTTCAGAAAGATTTACTAACTTTTGGTATCACAATTCTTTATCATAATTTATTATACTTTCTAAAAACCAAAAAAAAATAATTGAAATATTGTTATAGAAGAGTAGTCTCATAATCATATTTGCCTAAAACGAGGCTCCAATCACAAAGTATTGTTAAAAATATTTGGTTCTGAAAATAAAACATTTTGTATTCTACTTACTGTTAGGCACTACATAGATGATTAGAAGCCTTTAGCCCAATGGGTTAGCCAGCTAAGTTTTTTATTTTATTTTTCAGTGGTGCTTGTGACTACAGCGGTCACTGCTTAGCTCTTGGACAGACTATCAGGAAGATTACTCCTAATGCAACAGTGAACTGTGCTCGTGGAAGGCAAGGTACTTAATTGTCTATTATTAACTTTGTTGTGTTATGCACTGGTAAGCCTCTTCTTTCTTGTTACCTTCAAATCTCTCTCAATTCACAAATGATGTATGATATCACCGGATGGTAAAAGATTAAACACCATAATAATTGGGTACTTACTTACTTGACTTATTTGTATCAATATCCAATATCGCCAATAGAAAGAATTTTTATTAATTTTATTCAATATTAAGGAAGTTAGTAACCAAACAAATTAGATCTGGTGGAAGGGAAAACTTTCTAGTAACAGATAAGGATGGATAAAATACAATGTAAAATCACCACTATTAAAAACTGCATATAGAAGAGATAGTCAAATGTCTCTACTTATGGCTGACTCTTTCTTTAACAAATACTTTATATGCTAATTACACAATTAAAATATTGTTGCAGTTTTCAGAAAAAGATTTATTTTTAGTGTTATTTGTTGTTTAGTCCAAAATCCATCTTCTATACTTATATTAAATCTGTAAAATAGTCTTAGTTGTGCGCGCATCGTGCAAAATGTACGAAATCTGTGTGTAATTTGACATATTCTTATCTTATCTTATCATTTGACATATTACTTACGACTTTGTTGCATCAAAATCAGTTGACTATATCAAAAGATATATGAATTTATATCACACTCACAGAGCAATTACAGCAATAATGACTGTTAGATGGTAGAAAGTTTGCCGTCTCAGCTAGGCATATTAAAATATACATAGGCAAGTACTCTATTCCAATTTAAGTCAATAGTATCTACATTGTAGTATAGTAGGTTTAAGTGATGTGATGTCTAAATATTAAATGCAGAAGGGAATAGTGCATACAGCAATAGCCAACCTTTCTATATGAATACAAATTGGTGGAACTGTGATTATCAAGTAAAATGTGTAGCTATTATTTCTCTTACAGGTGCATTTGAGGTTGAAGTAAATGATAAGTTAGTATATTCAAAACTAAAAACCATGGCACTACCAGATTTCGATGAGGTGGCAGAGGTAGTCAACAATGTGTCACTAGGGGAGGAGCCTCGGCTAATAAAAGGCGAACAACCAATCAACTGTGCAATATCATAAAATATATTAAAATACAAACAACAATTATATAAAAGTAGTTAAAGAATAATACATATAAATAGGAAAACATTTATTCTATTTTGTAAATAAAATAAATAGTTTATTTTCGAAAATAATCAGATTGTTTTAGTTTAATACTTTTTAAATATATTTTTTTACAGATCATGTAGGACACAAATTTTTTGACTGACATTAATTTACATTATCTTTGTTATTTTATAACAAATATTTTTGGTTTTAATTGTTATTAGAGATCTACTTGGAACTATCTATCTCTTATAAAATTAACATAAATATATAAAACTAATGGAATGTTCATGGCAGATTACACATAGTATCTAAATAATAATAAAAAAAACAGTACTGTCATTAAAATAATATTTTTTATAAAATAGTTTTTCAGAGCTCTCAATGTGGCAACAATGATTGTAGAATCTCAGTCTCCTAACTAACTGCATGGTTATTTAAAACCAAATAAGTAGTCAGCCTCAAAATAATAGAGGTGCTCCTTTTATAAATTCTCTACTTAATGTCTAAATACATGGCGAAACGGAAAGGTGTAATAATATTTAAAAAAACTGCTTTTAAATTGCCCATCAAAATAGTCAACTTTTAGCAAAAAGGCATAGTCAATTTACCAAGTCAAATTTTGATCAGCTGATGATAATTTTGTGCTGAAAGTTTTCTATTGAAAGTCCAATTTTTTTTTTGAGAATTTACTATGTAGAAGTCAATAAAGAAAATTGTTCATGTGCATGGGCAAAAGGAGATTCCAAAATACGACCACACCTTTCTGTTACACCCTGCATAGGGTGATTGGTAAATCATTCAGTCCAATCCTAATGGTTGTACTAGAGCAAATTTCCATGATTTTGACTTGAAATCCAAATTGGGATGCTTTTGTTGCAAGAAAAATTTTGAATTTTGTATTTCAAGTCTAATGTTGAGTAAACTGCTCTAATAATTAAGGGACGTTTCAAGATGTTTTCAAAGCTTGAACATAAAGACGTTTTAAGAATTGGTCCTTTTGTATAAATTGATATTTTTATTAGTTCAATCAGCTTTTCTTCCATGATTAGAGAAATCTAATTCTTTTATTGAGGAACTAGTTGCCTAGTTCCTATTTTCGAAAAAAAAAAAACGGAGCAATATAGATATAGTTATTCTCGGACGAACAACCCAATTTGGGCCCACGTTATTAGATTCAAAATTATTGCAAACTAGCTCTAGTATTTAAAGGATTGCGCCGAATTTCCAGTCACTCTGTGGCTAAGGTAGGCACGGGATTGGCAATATCATATGGTAGGTATTAGTTATAAAACTTAATACACTTATTACAAGTTAGTGAATTTAGCTGCAGTACGTATGTTTGATGACTCCATTAGTACAATAAATAATATCACTCATAACCAGTTATCGGAGTAGGTAGAGCTACTTTGGTTTGATGACCGCAAATGTTGATGTTAATATGGACATTCCCCGGGATTATAACAATTATCAACTTAACAGGATCTTGTAGAACGTTAGGATATGTTTGTAATGGTTATTGATACTTATCAATACAAAATTGTTACAATACCTACAATTAAAAAATATATATTTAAAAAACTAAGTTTTAATTCTATTAACCAGAAATGTGTACGTCTTGTACTTACCCATCGGAGGGGTATGTGTTCGTTCATAACTTTTTGAGATATAAATAGCGGTTTGCAAAGTAATTTATAATTTATTTAACGATATATATTTCAAATCCTAGAATTCTTTGAGTAACCATAACAATGTATTGCAAGTACAAAAAATCTCTACCTACTCCAATCAGTCCTCATAAATCAACATTTTAAAAGAAGTATTAAATACAAGCCTATTTACCCAAAAATATATAATATTCAATAATAATATGTTTTTTACTAAAATCCTTTTTCTTTTATTTTTTTTAATGATAAGCTCGCGTTTGACCACAGAGCACGTTTCCCTAAAAGTAGCTTATTCACTCATGACTTCTAAAACCCAGATTGTCTATTACTTATTTTTGTAAATTTATTTACTTTATTAAAAAAAAAAAACATCACAGCCATACATCCCAGCACGCATTATACATTTGTAATATTAAGATATAACATTTATTATAAGTAATACATTAATGTGCGTAAATAGAGTTTGTAAATTACATAAACAGAAAATATTAGTAAAGTTCGTAAATCTAAATAAAATTAAGCACAGGTCCATATCTCATTAAGGTCTTATTACAATAATATTATTCTCAATGTGCAACAAATATTGCATTGCTTTTGTATGTACGATATTAAAATATAATTTAAAGCGAAGACATGTGATGAATTAGTTTTGATTTGAATATTTAAGTCACGGAGAGCACCTTGTTTATTTTTTTTCTCGATCATTTTTCTAAATGAAAAAAAATCTAAGTAATTATAGGTACGTATATTTACTATTTACGTCATATTAAACACAAAATTACGTTAAAAACAAATCAGATGTAGGTACGGATACGAAAGTTCCTGTTCGACCACTGTCAACCTTACGGCTTAAGCCATAAGGACGAAAAGTGATCGACCCAGAATTGCTGCGGGTACAAGATGCAAGTATTACCATAGCTATTTGTAAAAAAGATTGCAAAATGGTTGACAGGTAATTAGAAACATTATTTTTTGTTAACAATGAAATGCTATTTGTATAATTTTTATACGAAAAAAAATATAGGCTGTGGAGATTTGCAGAAAAAAAAAATCAAATGTTCTGTTTGAAAATACTGTCCAGACTTTATGGTAGGACACCGAATTATAAATATAGAATCATTGTCATATTATTACGATGGCATGTTATTCGGTAAACACTAAATATTAGTTCAACGCATTACACCATAATGACTACTTTATGAGATACGGATCATAGCCCGAGAAAGCACATTATGAGGTACTTATAACAATCATTTTAACTTTCCATTGTTCTCGGTTCTGAGCCACGGACGACACACAAGTAGTTTCGCCATCTGCTTCGTGGTCTGTCACAGTCTTGCGGTAGACATGTCCTTAAGCTGGGCAGTCTTTTGAGCCACATCAACCATATGCATTTTGGTGTGCATAGTAATTTGAACACGATCCATTAAAAGCATTTTTCGCTCTATAGCAACGATAAAATATTACTGTTATTAGTACCTCTCATTTTTGCAGTATCTAACCTTAAATCCCAATTAGCTATAGTTACCCAACACCACTTTTTACCCCAAATAAGAAAATATATTTTCTTAAAAATAAAATAATATTGAAACCAACCTAAATACATTTATCTAAGTATTTCATCTACTGATATCATCATCATTGATTATAGGTTTTACTGGTGAATATACTTTAAGGAGACGGTCTTTTGATCCGTCAGCTGCGCCTACATAACTTAAATAAATACCAAACCGTAACTTCCCTGCAAATTGTTCGGAAATAGTTCTCAAGGGCTCTACGGTTTTTTCTCCAGTATTTTGATCGATGCATACCATTTGACACCGAGGACATAGTCCTTCAACCTGGAACGAAAAAGATTAAATCTAAAAAACAGAACTTAGCCAACTTCACAATGATGATCTAGCACCAGCTTACAATAAATAGTACCCTATACACCACCCCACTTTGTTTATTAGTAGCCCGAGTTGTCCCACTGCAGTTCATGGGCTCCCTTTCTTATTTCTATTCCTCCTGGTTTTGGGCAAGTTTGAACCAGTCCTGTCTGCGATGTCGCCAGACATTTCCTGGGGTCCCGAATTCCCGGG
The DNA here is from genome assembly GCA_961205895.1 of Mythimna pallens. Lineage (NCBI taxonomy): Eukaryota > Metazoa > Arthropoda > Insecta > Lepidoptera > Noctuidae > Mythimna > Mythimna pallens. The sequence continues at coordinate 19,639,725 of OY540828.1, read as the reverse complement.
CATCAAGGGCTAAATCTACTACGTTATAAGTCACTGTGATAGATTTAACTCATTATTAGTACTAGTCCTATTTTAGCTTGGCTGAATTTTAATAAAAATATAATCAAAATTCTAGATCAATCTTTGTTCAAATGTCGAAGAACATATTTACCTTGAATTCTTGGTTCCCAATGATAACTCGGTGCCAATCTCGTTCGGCAAGTTCCTCATCCATCTCTATTATAAGATTTCCTCTGAAACGATCTGTTAAATTATCTTCATCGTCCGTAAAAAGGGGATCATGAATCTTCGCCCTTAACCACCGAACTGTAGCTTTATTTATCAAAAGGAATTGAGCCTGATTACTTAGAGAAAGTAGTTTTTTCTCTCCATCATGTTTCTTTTTCTGAGTTCTATTGTCGTCACTTGATTGCCTGATAAGTCGTAGGTAAGAAACTTCTAAGGCTTCGGAGATCCAGTCCGCTACTTCGTCACCACAATCGTAGCCCTGTATCGTGTCAGTACAAACTTTGCTGCGACACAGTGATGAGTTTTTGAGTTTGCTATCGGACCCAAAATCTAATGGCACAGATATCGGATGTTTACCTGAAATATTAAAATAAAAATTATAATTGATGATCGTATTTTTTTTTTATGGACACTTGTTCCTTTAAAATACTCCATACCTTCAAAATATAATGTCATTTTTCTTTTATGCAGATCTATTTTTGGTTTTATCATACACATTCTTGTGTTTTGTTTTTGTGTTAAACATACACCGTTATCCTTAATTATCATCCAATCCCTATCATATTCGAACCCTTTCGGTCCAATTTTCCAGGTAGACCTAATTTTAAAAGCACCGCATGATTTAATAGGAAAGATAGCAGCTTCTTTTAATACAATAGCAGAATCCATATTTTGTGATATATCTTCAGCTTCCGGCATAATAAACTCTTGTGGTTCTCCTAATATTTTCTGTACATTTGTTAGGCCATTATATAGTTTGCTAGATCTTAGGGAATCAATAATTTGTGATAATATCCGTTTTCTTGGTTTCCTCTTGGTTTTGACGAAGCATCTGCATATCATATTTAGTAGTTTGTCGACATCTTCGAAAGTGTTGAAATAGCCGAATGAAGCTCTTATAGCTCCAGTTGGCTTTCCATCAATAAGATCTATCTCGTCCCCACACACGTGTCCAGATTTGTGAATTTCTTTCAACTCTTTGTTTGTAGCCACAAGATGGCGTTGGCAGGAACCGGAATTACAAAAGCATCCCGTTCGGACACTGATGTTGAATAGGTCGGCCATGTGTTGAAACTGAAATGTAGAATTACTCTTTCTTACTTACCGACTATCAAAATAATTATTTATATCAATATAATTCTTTGGGAGGTGTTTGCCTAACAGTGTAGTAGTTAACAGTACATGCTAGCTATAATGTATTAAATTATTACTAGCCTCTGCCAGCTGCTTCGCTAGCGTGAAAATAGGTTTCTCCATACAAACTTTGGACCCCCGTTTATCCCTCATAGGCGGTGAATTTTCAAAAACCCTTTCTTAGTGCTCGCCTGTATCACAAAAGAAAGCCTCGTGCAAAATTTCACGCCCTAGTTCCAGTAGTTCCGGCTGTTGATATTTCAGTCAGTCAGTCAGTTTCTCCTTTTATATATAGAATAATATCTAGTGAGAAGTTATAATTATCTTATCAAACATACCATGATAAATATTACTTACAAAGGTTTTACATAATTATTAAGACAAGCGAGCCAATTTTGACAAATTAATTTCTTCTAAAGTTGTTTAGCAATCTCGGAACAGTTGAGGATATCATAAATGTCAATGTGGCGTTATATCATAAGGCAATCTAGGGAAGGACTGAATGAAAGCTTATGTAGCTGTTAAGGTACTATAGTGACAAAAAACTGAGATGATGTTACAAAGGGTTTAAAAACTGAGATGGCGATGTTTCACAAGGACTACAAACTGAGATTATGTATTATAAAGGGCTTAAATCTGAGATGCTGATATTTACAAGGACTAAAAACTGAGACGAATTTGCTATAAAGGACTTAAAAACTAAGATGCCGAAGTTTTACACGGACTAAAAACTGAGACGATGTTGCTATAAAGGGCTTAAAAACTGAAATACTGTAGTTTTGGGACTAAAAATTGAGATGATGTTGTTATAAAAGAATTCAAACTGAAATGATGTTGTTTTACAAAAACTAAAATCTGAAATTATGTGGCTATAACTTTGAGTGTTATGTGGCTATAAATTATGGGACTAGAAACTAAGATTATAGGCTATAACGGGTCTAGAAACTGAGATTATGTGATGATTGATGCCGAAGTTTTACACAGACTAAAAACTGAGACGGTGTTGCTATAAAGGTCTTGAAACTGAAATACTGTAGTTTTAGGATTAAAAACTGAGATGATGTTGTTATAAAAACCTAAAAATTGAGATTATGTGGCTATAACGGGACTAGAAACTGAGATTATATGACGATAACTGGAAACTGCTATGACAGCTGATAAAGTTGTATGGAATAACGTAGCTAACTCCAAATAAAATGGGCCAAGCCAAAAGCAGCAGGGTGATAATGGTTTATTTGTGAATAGCGCACCACGCGGACAGTAGATAAATAGTTAATATCTATATATATAGAAGGAGAAACTGACTGACTGACATCAACGCACAGCCGAAAGTACTGGGACTAGGAGCGTAAAATTTTGCACAAAGCTTTCTTTTATGACGTAGCCGAGTACTAAGAGAGGATTTGCTAAAATTCACCCTCTAAGGTGACGAAACGGGGGTCCAAAGTTTGTATGGAAAAAACCATTTCCAAGCGAGCGAAGCCGCTGGCAGAAGCTAGTTTTATAATAAATAGAAACTGCATTAAACACTGCATGACGTAGTATCCAAGAAAAACAAACGCATATCTTAAACAATAAAAATGTACCTAATATTAAAGAAATTGCGTCATTAACGAAATGATAAGACTGGTCCAACTAGATATTATTTCTTCATCTTGTTTACAAAATTCAATAGATCATATTACATGATGTATTACTGAGTGATATAATTTGCATGGACATTGTTTGTATACTGTATGCGACGTTTAAATAACAATAGAAATGTAATCTTGTTGTGTAACAACATTCTACCAACATGCATGATTCAAGGTCAATATATCACAAAACCTGAAAGTACAAGCTGAGCATAATTTGCAAAAACATTATGAGGCCTTTTTGAGGTAGGAAATCATCTAATGACTTTTCACGTTCCTAAGCAGAACGAGAGGGCGTGTCGAACTTTAAATGGCTAAAACGACACCTATGTTTCTTCAGCTCCCGTTTGCGTTCCAGAACCACGGGTTTCCCTTTCAGATGTCGTCGATTAATACACTCTCTTCTGTTTACTAGCAGACCGTAACTTGGCTGAGCTGAGTCCCTTGAATTCGTTCTTTAGGGGTAGTGTTAGGGATAACTTTATTTCGAGCGAAACCAATTGAGTGTAGCGTTAATGCAAATTGATTCTTTGTGCAAGTTTTTTTCGAACTGTAGTAGTTGGTGATAGTAATATTCTGGAATGCAAATTAGTTGGACTAATCGGGGATAGTGTTATTTCTGGACTACTTGGGGAGAGTTATTTAGGAATGCAGGTTAGTTTAACTACTTGAGGATAGGGTTATTTAGGAATGTAGATTAGTTGGACTAATTGGGGATAGCGATATTTAGGAACGCAGATTAACTGGACTAATCGGGGAAAGGGTTCTTTGAAATGCAGCTTAGTTGGACTAATTAGGGATAGCATTATTTAGGAATTAGTCAAACGGACTAATTAGGGATAGATAGATTTATGTAGGAATGCAGGTTACGTTTACTAATCGGGGAAAGGGTTATTTAGGAATGCAGCTTTGAACGCAATGGGGATCGGCTGGGGAGGAGGGATGTAGATAATCTGTTTTTTTTTTTGCGCGCAACGCGCTACTGCAGCGCTGCTGCCGCGCATCAGTTCAACAACATTATCACACTGGAACCTAGCGGTTGTTGTTCACTGTACGGCATTTTGCGGAAAAATTTGAAGGCTGTTTCTTTTAATGGCCTGAAAACTCGTGCCAGTCTGTGTATTGTAACTTGTAACTCAGGGGTATCTACTTCCGTATGTAATTTAATTAAATGTCAAGAGGATTTCCTGCCTGCCTTGCCTACCACTAATGGATTTTGTAATACTTGAAATACTAGCTCTTACCTCTACAAAGCCAATATATGATCCATCTGCTCTCAGAAGATTAAATGTGACAATTCCACCCTGTGTCTTAATATCACTAAAATCGGAATCCATGTATGTTACTGCAGCCTTGCTACCATTTGGATGCTTCAGGTCATGTAGTTGATTATAAAGGTCCCTGGCTAAATAAAAAGTATGGTAGGAAATGGTGTCCATCATATCATTGCGGATTGTTTTAGGTATCAGTCTGTGCATTGTGTCAAAACAATGCTTCAAGGCAATTACTGCTAAAAATGGTATAGTTCCATCCTCCATCCTGCAAATAAAAGAAAAATATATTTTTTTAAAAAAAAACGTCAGTTTATACTTAACAAATATTTTAACAAAGAATGTTATTTATTACTAAAATTTTATAACAACTGGTCAAATATTGCAAGTATTGTTCCAAATATGCTACATCATTCATTGTATGCTTTATATTTTATATAAGTCAAGAATATGGGTTTATACAGATGAAAATTATCTGCGTTCGTGTTTTAATTGCATTAAAAATTTAAATGTCTGTACCAGTTGAAAGTTTAGTACAAATAAAATAAAAAAAAAATATAATTACCTTTCATACAATTCTCTTCTTTTTACATGAACGTCTTCGGTACTCAACACAAAATCAACAGTACCACCACCAAAATACTTCTTTTGGCAAAGCGTGTCACTGCTACTATTTTTAACTAAAATTGCTCCCAATCCACTTGGATACCCAAATATCTTGTAGAACGACAAGCACACAAAGTCTGGTTTAGTTTCAGATAAATCTAATTTACTAGTAGACACAAACGAAGCTGCATCAAGCAGGACATACCAGCTATTATTTATTTTACATAACTGTTTTTTTAAATGACTATTTAAGCATCCATTTTTTATGTGTTGTATCCGGTCAATGGGGTACTTGTAACCATTAAAATTACTTTGTGCAGGGTATGCTAGCAATGTGTTGGCATCACTTTTGTTTGGAAATTTTACCCTCCGCTGTGTGTTTGATTTTTCATAATCTTGATTTAATGCTTCTAAAAAATCATCATGAGATATGTGTATGATATCGGCATTTTTTTCAGCTGCAATTTCTCTCAGACCAAGTACTGATGTGTGATTGTCTCTCAGATAAACAAATGACCCACTGGTACTTTGCTCATCCTCAGCTTCGTCTACAGAAAATTGAAATGACTCTACAACTAGTTTTAGTGCAGACGTTGTTCCTGCAGTAAATATGACTGAGTAGGTTGATGGGTCTGTATTGAAATGCTTTAGGATATCACTCCGAATCTGCTCTATACAGTCTTTAGTATATTTGTCGGAATGCGGATTCATGTAGACATTATCCATGAGGTCTTGATGTATAACAGAAAGTAAACATTGTGGGTATAATGTGGCACCAGCATTTTCCAAGTAACATTTGTCTGTAATAATACAAAATTTATTTTTATTAATTTTATCATTCAAATTAACTTGTTAAATATTCACAAAGTATGTGTACAGCTGAATATACTTTAAATGTAGCCTTTGATCGACTGAATATGAAGCAAGGAAGCAGCTTGTGAAGGTTAGAGAAATCTATCCTATTATGTATAATTGTTACTGAATAATTTCAAACTACTTTGCAAAGTAGTGCTATTATTATCTACTTATTACTTTTTGTTGTTGTGAATAAAAGTGCACTAAAGGGGATTAATAGCCTTATTTTTAAAACAAACCATAATCAGTAGTAGGCCATTCCAATAATATATATGCAGAATATAAGTAATTTTAAGATCCCTCTCCCTTTGTCAGCAAAAACAAGCAAAATTCTTATCCCCCTCAACTGTTTGTTTACATTAAACTTGTGAGAAGTAGTTATCGAGTCGAGAAATAAGGAATTTACTGCAATTTTGCAGAAAATCAAAAGGGAATAAAAAATTATGGCTGAAATAAAATCAGCCAAAATGGTAGAGTTATTCTTCAGTAATGATCACATGCACATGTATATAGTATAGTGCCAATTGACTTTTTATTTAAAATGAGAAAAAATATTTTTTTGGACTTGTAAAATAAAAACCATTTACAGGAGGCATGACAGATGAATTTAAAAGTTTTAATGTTGGGTTAATTGCCAAAACAAATAATAGCAACACTGTGTGTGCTTTCAAAAAACTCAATTTGTTAAAAAAATAAATATTGAATAGTATTTATTTTATTTTAGTATTTAATTTATGTTGGTGCATGATCAGCCTTAATGTTCCCACTGCTGGGACTCAGACCTCCTCTGAAGGAGAGGGAAAATAAAATGATAATTTGAACTTTCTCTTTGTTATCTAGTTTGAAAAAAAATGAAAGTGCTTGACAATTAAGTTATAAAAGTAATAAGAAACTAATTAGAAAGCACTTACCTCCTAACCTTGTGAAATTCGATGTAATTTTATTCATATGCTCCGTATCAATAACTTGACTCAATGTGTTCATCTCGGGGTGTTCTTCATAGGAACCTGACATAGTGAAACCAGCCAATAAACATAAAATAATTATTAAATGTTTACGAACTCACGACTCCCGCAACGTAAAATTCAAGTAAAAACTAAATGAACACACGAAGTTTGTAACGATGAACCTTTATAATAAGCCACAACTCGTTTGTTTAACCTTGTACGCTGGTAATGTAACAAGTGTTCGTAATAATAAACTATTATCTCAAAATAATAAGCGCAAAAACACACACTCAAGTAGATGATCAACTGATTAACTGACATGTGTAGTGACAGCAGACAGCTGTCTAAATGACAGCAGTTTGTTTTGACATTTTACCACAGAGCAATAATAATTTATTGTTTAGAGTTACCAGTTATTGTTGGTGGTTAGTTTGTTGAAAATCCATACGTTACATGGTTACACGGTGTTGTGATAGGATTATAATATATTTTAAATATTTTTTTTAACTATTCCATATATATTTCTGTTGAGAAAAAAATTCTAGGGTCTTAAAATCGTTTAAAAAAATGTTTTTTTCCCAACTATAGATATGGCAACAATACACAAAAATGTTCGCGGGTAATATTGATTTCCATTACCTCTTTTTTCGTCAATTTATAACATTGTTACAAACACGAATTCATTACTTTTGATATACTTAATATGTACCTACTTAAGAGGGCCCTTCCGTCCATTCCATCGTAAACATGGTGTGAAAGCTTGCTGTTTTATCTAATATTACAAAGAGAAAAGGCTTGTATTTTTTTTGTAATAAATAAACTCTAAAACTGATTTTCAAAATTCTTTCAGCAGTAGATAGCTGCTATATCACTAAGTGACATAGGCTTTAAATAGGCCACTTTCAGAAGCTAGTGTTTGATAATGAGGCTACGCGAAAAAAAAAGATAACGCCTGAACGCTCAGTTGGCATTCGGTAATTCCGTCACTCACTCGATTTCACAATACTAGGTGAATTTATCGCAGTACGCGGTAACGCAGCCGCACACAGCAGTTGAGATGTTAAGAATAATTTGCAACTCTATTCTTCGGGCCATTAACTATTTATTTTATCCCTATAAACACTTTACCCGCGCAGAAATGTATAATAACTGAAAGGAAAATAACTCAATGTACCATTCTCCAGAATGTAAGTCGTTAAGGTTCACTTAAGTTTTGAAAGATGGCGTTAGTAGTCTCTAAAATAAGCAAAACCCGAAAATCCTTTGGTAGCGCTCGGTATTGCTGAATATGTTAAACTTATTGGTAGGTACCTACATTTCATACCTCAAAACAAAGAAATACTGAATTGAAATAACAAAAGAAAAAAAAAGTAAATTTTACCTTCATTTACAAGATGAAAAAAAATCTTTTTAAGGAAATTAAATTCTACTTTAGCCAAGTCTTCAAGAGGGACTTTCATAAAAAAAGTAATAGCTGAGGCACAAGGCACTAATAGTTTAAGTCTATTGCACAAAAGTGGTTCGCATACATAGGTAGGTTCACCTTCGGCAGCATCGCCTTACTAAATTGAGTTACACCAATTTAATTATTGCTTTTATGGAGGGCTTTTAGTAGCTTTTAGTATCAAGCGGGGCATGATCGACTTCCCCTAAGTGAATTGACGGCCATGACAGAGGACATCGCTTTACTGCTTTACACTTTTCCTAGAGTACGGACGTTCTGACAAGCGACAAGTTTAGTGGCGAAGAAGTTTCCGAATGAAGCTTTGTGAATGGCGGGAAAAATGCTCTTTGAAATGTGAATGACGAAAAAGGTTCAGCGTGTTTTTGGAATTTCACGTTAGTACCGGTTTAAGTAAAATTTGCTTTGAGAAACTTATTTGATTAAACACATTTGAGATTTGAGAGTTATGTCTACTTTATCATTAACTTTCTAGCCTTTGCTCAACTAGCTTGGGGTCGGATTCCCAGTCTAACCACTCAGTAATTATCATTCGTTTATTAAATCCAATTTATAAAACCGAAAGGTTCCTTTTACAAAATAAATTTTAGACCGTAATAAACATTAAGTACGTAATATTCAAGCGCCGATTGTACATTCGTCTGTACAACTTGAGTGACCTTGAAAAACGCTTAATTGTCGTTTTGTACACACGGGTGTACAAAATTTAGGTCTCTTCGTTTTTCCTAGAAACATCCAGAAAAAGTATTATTTTTTTTTGGTGATTTTACGTTAAAACGTGGACTCGATGTCGAATGCTTTAAGACTAGAAGCGCGGAATATCAATGTCAAATTTGGCCCTTTTATTTTTGCTACAGTAATAGGTATGAAGAGATTGTATAGGTACTAATGAAATTGCAAATTGCTAATACAATATTTTATTATTACACCTATTATTTTGGTGTACTTTTAATTCTACGCATACCGTACCTAATAAATCTAGAGCAGGAAGAACGAAGAATGAGTCTAATTTGGGAGCCCGCACTTCTAGTGTTAAATTAAAAAATAAAATTAGAAAAAAATAAAAGGATTATTATTCCACTAACCTTTAACTCCGACCCCTGATTGATCTCATTTTCCTTAATTGACAAATGAGTTCAGACACTGCAATCACTTCATATTATAAGCTTCAGTTGACACAAGACCTTTGTGTTTCACTATCAGTAAGGATCTCCACTAACAAAGGGAAAAACTGTCCTTCTCGAGGCGCTCTCAGAATGAAAGTGTTTGTTCTGTCACCTCACTCCTGAACCCCGTATTTACAAATATGACGAAATTATTAGTCAATAATATTATGGTATAATAGCTAGCCCATTCCATTATGAGCGCGTGATTCTGTTAATCATCTTATTGTGATGACATAATATAAATAATATGTTTTTGTTGTTCAAAGGCTCTTGTACTCTTCATTACCTATCGACATCGCATCGTTAGTCATTCAATACATAACACTTCGTGGACATAACATCTGGTTTGATTTTATCACCTTCCTAGCATTTTTCTCAACTAGTTTTTTTTTAAGGTGGGTAATCATCTAATGATTTCTCACGCTCTTCCTCAAATATAATTATTGTTTATATTGGGGTGGGCTTCCATCCAGTTTTAAAATAGGCGCCCGGTAGATATGCTGTATGCTGTACAATAAAGAGTAGATATATCTGTCTATCTGAATGCAAGACTTTTCATTAGGAAATTGCCTATTGTTTAGGTGGAATTCCTTGCCGGAGTCTGTGTTTCCTGATAGCTACAACCTTTAAGTCATGAGTGAATACGATACTTCTAGGCAAGCGTGCTCCATCGTAGACTACATCGTCGTTTAGGTACCATCAGGTGAAATAGTGGTCAAACGCGAGCCTATCAATAATAAAAAAGCCCTTGACAAAATTGTTAGTAAAATCTCCGGGTTCCGGTTTTGACTGCCACTTACGACTGACGAAGATTGGTTTTTGATCCCTGTAGCTGTCTTTCGTAGAATAGTCAGTCTATTGTACTAATGGCTACGTGATTTAGTTACTATGATGGTCACCAATCTGCAGAGAAATCGCAGCAAACTTAACCTTGACCAATCGAACCCTGCAACAGATATTGAGGCAAGACCCGTATGCATATCTTGCTTAAAAAAAAAACCATTTTGAATTTTATCTGTTCAAAAATCCAAAAATCACCAAGGCCATGGTTACCTCCACTCTAAGTATGTAGTTTGCCATCAAGTTGAATGTCATTGACTAACAAAAGTTAAAGTTCAATGGTCTGAATATAATTAAAGTACACTTACGCATATATTCGTATCTATTTATTAAATATTAAACAAGTATTCGTGACCTCTCCGAATCGCGTGTCTCGTGCCTTCCTAAAAGTCCCATAATCTACATAAATATTATTTTCTTCAGAATGTTAAATGGTGACAAAAGTTAGGTATCTATAATCGAGCCAAATTCATAATATTACTATAATTGGTATTTACTTATATATTAGCATGTATAAAATGTTTTCGTATAATAAGCTGTAGATTTTCTGTTGGTTTATATTGTGTACTAGATCAGTAGCAGCCGTCCGCTCAAACAATGGATTCACAGGATATTTTGAAAAAGTAGTAATTCATATAAAGTGGTTTTATTAGATCGCCTTAATTTTAATGATTGAATTCCTAAACATATAATTGAGTTTTGATTCTGTTATTTATAACTAGATTTAATAGTAGAAAAATATTTAGGTACATGCCTACCAGCAGACAGATACCTGTCTGGCCTATCAGGCCTATATTTTGGTTAATTCAAGAGGAAACTTAATAATCAGTGCACGTAAAACTGCTACTACGCCAAATGGGTATTATTTTTGTAGAATCAGATGTATGAGAAGTGCAAAATGGACAATAACGAATTCTAGTTTGTTTTGAATAGGTACGCTAGTCAAAACTAACTCGTTTCCATGTCCAAAACAGAAGCAAATATGGACTACAGAGAGACAGAATAAAGAAAACAGAGTGAATGATGCCAACAGATAACCCGGAAGAATAGAAGAGTAAAACGTTATCGTCAGCAGAACAACATGAGACAAGGACAACCCAAAAAAAGATGCTGAATAGCCTATGAAATTTGCCAATATGAATAACTTTGCGGATATGAAGAGGCCCTGACTACAGAGATAGTGACTGGTGCCTACAGAAGCTTGCAAGAAGAGAGCATGTTGCACCGACTTTTGGATAGAGGCAAGAGAATGATCTTGACTAAATTCTTTTCAAAGCAGAAGAAGAAGAGTCGAGTAGTCTCAACGTTTTCAAAAAGGTAACAACTGACTGCAAATGCGCCATAACCTTGCATTATAAAAAGATCCGCAAAGATGATACATATCTTTTTTTTTTTTTTTTTTTAGGTGGGAAATCATCCAAATGACTTCTCGCGATCTGGGTGGAGCGCGAGGGCGTGTCAGACTTTTACTGACTAAAACCACACCTGTATCCTTCAATTACCCTTTGCGTACTAGGACTACGGGTTGCCCTTTCGGAAATTCTCCGCGGTCCTAGCTAGCGGGCATCGGCCCCACTGGGCCCCCACGGTTTGCTGACATCTCTTTGAGGAGCGCGAGGATCACTACGCGCTGTTAACGACTGGGCTCGGTGCGGTTAATTACCGAACAGCCGGACGGCGAGCTACCCAGTGCTCGACGTCCGCAAGCCCGCGTCTACCGTGGCTGGTAGTCGGGGTCGGAATTACGTCGGCTAGGGCGTGAGGACCTTCGTTCCCTCACGCGTGCAGCCTCCTCCTTCGCTAACATTAATGCTTCGCAGAAGGAGGCGACCGCCTGCCATTCCTCCTCGCTCCGGACCATAGCCTGAACCAAGGCCCGACGTGAAAGGTCGTTGCCGCCAATTGCCTCCACGAGGACACGGCGGTGCTCCGCCCAAGCGGGGCACACCTCCACCGTATGCTCCACCGTGTCCTCTGGGTGGTCCACACAATGATGACACCCGGGCGTTGCTTCCGCCTGAATCCGATGCAGGAACCTCCCGAACTTGCCATGTCCGGTGAGGACCTGCGTCATGCGGTAGGTGAGGATGCCGTGTTGCCGCTCCAGCCACTCCTCAAAGAGGTGACTAACCGCCATTATTGTAGCGTGCCCAGCACTGGGTTGCGACAGTCGCCGTCGCCATTCCACCATGAGATCCCGCCGGAACTCGGTCCGCCATGCCGCGACTTGGCGCGGCAGCGGAGTTTCGCCCCGGCGTTGCATCTCCACGCGCAAATCGTGCATGCGTGCAAGGACTGTTGCCTCCAAATCCAATGGTGGCAGGCCAGCAAGAAGGCTCGCCGCCTCGCGGGAAATCGTGCGGTATCCCCGTATCATCCGAATGGCCATGACCCTCTGGCAAGCGTTCAGTATGGCCGCCGGTCGCCTTTGCAGTGACGGCGCCCACACCGGCGCCCCGTAAAGGGCCATGGACCGAACAATTCCCGCGTAGAGCCTCCGGATGATACATATCTGTGGTTTATCCAAATATTTTCGTCACGTTTTTTGATGTATAAATAAATTCTAATACCGTCTTCGGTTGGTTCGTAGTGGACTAGTGTTACAAGGTGCTTCAAGTTTGCGACCTAGACCTTTGTGAAACTACAGACAAAACTCTTCATCTGCAATTTGTTACAGGATATTGCCACATAATCATTTATGAGTGCAATTATGGCAATTATGGTACCTATGCATGTTTAAGGACAGAAGTATTTACATTATTATGTGAGTACACAATCTGTTCATTAATAGTGAAAGGTTGAGTAGAACAAAATAACCTTGTTTAATAAATGTAAACGTAGAACCTCCTTCTTTCCAACTGATTACAATTTGATATGTCCTGTTTTATATAAAACGGTAGACAGTTCTTTAAATAATCGTCAGCTCATGACCATTCTACGTAACTGTTTTATGGGGATCATGTTCTACGGTTTATGTTTACTCGACGAATTGAATGTCAACTTCTGAATTCTATTTATAGAAACTGCTGGAATTTAGGTTAATAATAGGTGTTTTCCATAGAAACAAGTTAAACATTTACCATATTAAAAAGTAAGAAATTAGTTAATTCGATGACATTGCATAGTAACATGCAACCGGTTTTGGTGTTTGTATTTGTAATCATTCTTGTGTTATTTGAAACGTTAATAGTAGTAGTTTAAACTAGTTTGTCAATTTGGAGGTGTCAAATAGTTTTCTTCTGATCAACCGTCGCAAGCTAGTAGGTCGTTGTCTGAGGTTAAAGCTACCTGATCCTAGGAGCCAGTTGTCCGCAGCATGGCATTGACTGACAATAAACGAGTAAATAACGCCGTCGAGTGTGTTCAACTACAGATGAATTTTTGTTTTTGCGACCGCGAGACGTTTCGCAATCACGATGAATTTCGGTAACGCGAATATATTTCGATGTGTTATCTTAGTGTTTTGTTTCGGATACGTACAGAACAGACGTAAAATAAAAGTTAGTAGTGATACAGACTTCCATAACCGGAACTCGGACATTTATTTAAACTCTTTACAGCTGATAGCTAAATACGGTCATCGGCCTCAAACTCATACAGTGATAACGAAGGATGGTTATACAGTGAATTCTTACAGAATACCGAACAGTGGACCTCCAGTGTTATTAGTTCATGGAATTGGTGACAGTTCCGATTCGTGGTTAGTCCTGGGACCAGCAAAGTCGTTGGCATTTCAGTTAGCCGAACAAGGGTACGATGTTTGGTTATATAATGCAAGGGGAAATAAATACAGTAAAGGACACATCAAAAACCTCCCTGAAAAAGAATATTGGAATTTCAGCTATGAAGAGATGGGAACACAAGATTTGCCTACCGTGATTGATTATGTACTCCAAACAACGTCACGACGTAACCTGTCCTATATTGGGTTTTCTCAAGGAACGGCAATTTTTTTCGTGATGTGTAGCATGAAGCCTGAATACAACGAGAAGATTAAACAAGCGATATTATTGGCTCCAATAGCGTGGATAACCAACACACAGTACCCGTTTATGGACATTTTAGCGCAGAATCTGAATGTTTTAGCGTCGTTTTTTGATAGTATCGGAGTGTACGACTTGTTCGCTAATAATGCATTGCTTAATTTGTATCATGCTAAAGTGTGTCGGGATGGTGTTCCGGAAAATATTTTGTGCAAGTTAGAGTATTATATAAGTTATGGATTAAGGAATATTACTAATCTGTATCCAGAAAGGCTTCCAGTGCTTGCTAGTCATATACCTGCTGGAGTGTCTACGAAGACATTTGTTCATTACTTTCAAAGTTATTTGAGTAAAAAGTTCCAAAGATTTGATTATGGTTCGAGAATGAACCAGGAGGCTTATTCTTCTATGCAGCCTCCTTCCTACGATCTCTCAATGATAACTGCTCCAATTTATATGTTTAGTAGTGAGTCAGATTGGTTTAGTACCCCTGTAGATGTTGAAAAACTCAGAGTTGGACTCCCTAATATTATTAGACATGTTAAGTTAGATAAATCCATAGATTTCAGTCATTTAGAGTTTGTTTATGGATCTCGAGTAAACGAAATAGTTAATGATGATATTAAAAGAATACTTACTGGACAACTATAAAATAATGTTTGAAATTTTTTGGATCTGTGATAATGATATTAAAAAAAAAAATAAGTACTAAAATGTTTATCTTATTTAAGTACCTAGTGCTTAGATTTATGTATCTTTTATATTTCAACTTTAGGTTTTTGTAGGTCTGTATACTTACCAAGATTTCTTAAACATTCCTGCCATTATGACTTGTTTACTATTATTGCTAAGTTTTATAAAAGGTAGATACGTAACTATGGAATTCCGAGCGTATTGTCTTGTTATCCATAGCTATAAGGTGCATCTCACATTCTTATTTATATAAATAAATCTAACTTGTTAAATGCGGGTCGGATACGTTTTCTAAGGGTTTCGTACCAGAAAAAAACTATTATGGGTAAAAAATAAAGTTACGTAGGTAAAGTACCTACATACCTACCTACATATTATGATTTGTCATGACAAAGGTATTTATTGAAATAACATAACAGGCTGCCTACTGCTTTTGAAATTCTTTGGATACTGAACCCAAAAAATAAAAATGTTTGAGATACCACATATCAATAAAATCGCTATTGATTGAAATAAAGGAAAGGGAAAAGGGAGTCGAAAAACTACCGTTTTTAAAATTGTAAAATAAAATCATCTAAAATAAACTCGCGATTGGTTTTTTGTGTGGGAGCAAAGGGCCCATTGATAGGGTTCAAATTGCTTAGGGGACGAAAAGGGGCTCCAACTGCTTTGCTATCATTGCGATATATTTGAAGATTTGGGGAATATGGTTAGTTTTTGCTCAAATCATTGTAAGTAGGTTACGTGATGGGTATCATAATAATACGACTTTCGACATTGAGTAATTCTGCGACTGCAAAACTAAACTCAGAGAAACATTGTATGAAATTAATATTCCATTACTTTACTCACCAACTAGTCATTATTTTAATCTCTTTTTTATTCTAAATAATTTAATATTATAATTTAAACTATATTTACCTGTTTTTATTCATTTTAAACCATTTTTTGTATTTCTATATTCAAGTTTGTATTTTTTTATCAGATGATGATGCCTTAGCCTTTTTTCTCAATTAGCTTGGGGTCTGCTTCCAGTATATCTGGGTGGGGCTGAATATCCATGTTTTACATGGAGCGCATGCCTATCAGACCTCCACAACCCAGTTACTGGGCAACACGATACTCCTAGGATAGACTGATGGTCAGACCCTCAAAGATCTGCGAATGACAATCAAGATCAATTGCTTTACGTGCTTGCCGAGGCACGTCAGTTATGTCCTAGATATGCTTAAAATGGTGCAACAATTTATATTTTATAATACAATTTTATTTACTGCTAACTGATGTTAATGTCAAATTGTACAAGGTCTGCAGTTACGCCTCGTAATTGAGATATTTGCATAGATCTAAAATGCAGTGCAATTCAATCTATATAAATATATATAAAAGCGAAATACCACTCACTGATTAATCACGAAATCTCAGAAACTATAACACCTACACTAACTTAAAATTTGGCAGGTAGGTTCCTTATAGAGTGTGACATCCAATAAGAACGGATTTTACGAAACTCCACCCCTAAGGGGGTAAAACGGGGGTTGGAAGTTTGTATGGAGAAGCCTGTTTCCACGCGGGCGAAGCCGCTGGCAGAAGCTAGTGTACATATTTCGTAAATTGTATCTGTAAATATCTAAAATAAGCAAATATTTCCGTTATTCCCTATACCTACCTATAATAATACAAGCTTGAAAAGTTAATAACGTGTTACGCCGACCCCAAATAAAACGGGAAAAGGGCAGGTAGATGATGATGATGATTTTGTAAATAATTATGTTGTTTGTGTTTCTAACTATTAAAAAATATACGAGTAGAAACATTCAAACATAAGAAGTCCATAGTAGTGTATAAAGTTTACAAATTATTTGAATAATTCAAAAGTTTGTGAATTAAAGTAGCCAATTTAAAATTTAGTAATTGTAGAACATAATTAGGTATCTACTTTTTAGAATTAATTTACATTCCTAGGTCAGTGTGTGCATTAATTGGATTCTTTGTTCATTTTTTGAAGTTCTTTTTAGTTTTTTGCTTAACAGTTTTAGTAAGCTAGTTATATTTTTAATTTTATTTCTAAAATGCTCTGCTGTTAGTAATTAAATGATGATTTAATATTAAGATACGGAAATTGTTAGGTAGGTACATAAAATTTTAAGTGCTTTATTATTGTCGTCGTTTCAGCTAAGTACTTTTTTATAACTGAATTAATAGCCTGTATTTACTACGTTATTTTTTAGGATTCCTTATCTCAGTTCGGCAAAAATGGAACTCTTGGCTCACTTTGTTGTCCGTTTGTCCGTCTGTCAAAGTCCTTTTTCTCAGGAACGCGAGGAGGGTGATAGTGATCAATCAAATTCTTAGGTTTGCTGCCCTAACTTGTTTTGAGTCAACGTAATCTTAAGTTCGTTTATGCTCCGTTTATGGATCATATTTTGACGCTTCCAAGGGAATCAAGACCTATAGACTTTCCTTTGATCTAGAATCATGCAAGTAAGAAACAATGCCGAGTTCAATTGCACATATAAAAGAAAAAATCCGAAACGTAAATACTAAAAAAAATAATTACTTCTTTTTTTCTGCAATTATAAACTTATTTGCAGTTGGTAAACTAACAGCAACCTGTCTATGTATGGAACCAACAGTTTTCCAACAGTAAAGTTAAGTTTGTCCTTTGGTACAATTTTATTTATGTATGTTTTCGATGGTGACCGATTTAGAAGAGACTTGTACAAAATAATCGCCAAAAACGGAAAAAATCTTCGAGACTCGATTCGAAAATTGAACTATTTACGTAGATTAATTTGTACCTTGGTGCGCTAGCCCTACTTGCGCTTGACCTTCTTTTAAATTCAATGCTTATTTTCTCTCACACTAAGTTTTAAATACCTCTATCTCATCTGATGGCAAGAGTTGATGTGGTCGACTATGGATCACGCTGAAGACGCCTAGTTCATAACTCTCAGAAAACATCGAAATAAATACCTGAATAATAATATGTAGCACAACAGAGTTTATTTTACGTTAACGCGATTTAAACGTTTTTGACGTTCGGCGCTCCTATTGGCTCGCTTCAAGCTCTTAACCAATCAGCCCCTCTAGCCAAGTTCAAGTCCAAGTGACGTCAGAATAAAGGAATCGGAGGCGTGGCCTACTCGAGGCGATCGACGAAAAGAGAATCGAAACGAAACAGTTGTAACTTGGCTAGGGGGGCAGAGAGCCAAACGCAAAACAACTCGCACTCAGCGCTCAGAGCTTGCTTTAATTAGATGTACAAGTGGTCTTTTAGCTTTAGCCAAAATCAACATAAATATATACACTATATTTAAGCACCTATAACATTATCCAGTGTGAATACAGTACTCTAATATAAACTAGAATTCTTAAGGGTGTAAATATAGGTACCGTGGGCAATATGGCATGGTCAGTAAACCCCGGGGCAGCGCTTTCGTCCGGACGGTTTAATTTGCCTCCGATCGACTGTGTGCCTGCATACTAGCCGGGTCATTGGGCATAACCTTTATGTGATATATTTAGTTTTTATTTTGAAATGGTGTTCTGTAAATTTTTTTTTTTTAATAGAAAGGGATTGAAGTACCTAATTAAAGATTTTATTATTTTTTTTTTTAACTTGTGTTTCACTATCGAATAAAGGCCTCCTCAATATCTTTGCTGAAACTCGTTTTCTTTATTGGCTTCCAATCGACTGTGTATGCTGACTATACTATCCGGGTCATTGGACTTAACCTCTAAAATCTAGTCTTGCCATAATTATTGTTACAAAGAATTTTTTTTTTTTATTGCAAAAAACATTCATCATAACGACTATTATGAAGCGGATGGAGAGTTTCAAAAATAGCATTTGGGTCCATAAATTTTGTACTTTACTACTTTGTGTGATGTTATCACAGTAGTTTGGTTTTCTTTATCATTCCACTCCAATTTAATATCACAAAAATAATTGATTAACACCGATTAGCGCGAAAATGAAAATATATGATGCATTTAAGGATGAAAGATTGCAAATTCAAATGTAATATTATGTACCTATTTTTTATATGGTAAAGATAAAAGTGGTAATGGTAAAGGTGAATGTGGATGGTAATGGTGGTAGTGGTATTATTTATGGCAGAGCTAGACTAAGTAAGTAGACCATTTTATTTGTGAAAAAATGTCGTGTAATTTTTTTTGTCTTTTTTTTTGTTTATTATGAAATTAGATACTTAATGTATGGGAAATATTTAGATAGGTACTTACTTATCTATAGACATACCTACCTATTATATTATAAAGTAGAAAATAACAAAACAGCTTTCAAATTCTGCTACAAACCCATGGACACAATAACTACAAGTATTGTAACAAGTGATATCCATTAATTTATTATTTATAAATTAATCATGTTTAATGTTTTAGTATGTATAAAACGTAACAATGTGACATGTGAAAATTCGCACCCGTAATTGTAACGCGCATACTCAATTTGTGTGAAACTCGGCTTTAAAATTATTATGTTGAAATGTTTGCTGTGTGACCAGGAAATGTACATACTATCAAATATTAACAAGTAGCCTGTTAGTATAGTTTTAACTCATTATTTCGATATTTTAGCATGTTTTATTAATTACTTACTAATCTATATTATTATTATTAAATATATATAAAAGGAGAAACTGACTGACTGACATATCAAAGCTCAGCCGAAACCGCTGGGGCTAGAAGCTTGAAATTTTTCATAAAGATCAATTATATATTTTAAGTGAGTAGTAAGAAGGGATTTTTGGAAATTCATCCTCTAAGGGGGTAAAAAGGGGGGATTTCATATGTATGCAATTTATTTTTCCTTGCGCCAATTGACTCAAAACTTTTTACAAATATCTATTAACCTAAATTAGTTTTAATGTTTGCCATATTTATTTTTTCAATATCTCCCCCTGTGCAAGATTTAGGGGGTGTTAAAGTTTGGGAGAATCTAATTCCTTGGGTTAATAAACTTGAAACTTGGCACAAATACATATTTAAATAAATAATAATGATTCCCATTATTATTTATATGTATATATATAGTGGTTGATGTGTTTTATGCTTATCTAAAAATATGAAATAAGTATACCAAGATATTGCAATAAAAAAGCATGAAAATGTACCTACCTATCGCTGCCCTAGAATATAATATGTCACAAGCAGTAGCGGATTTAGCCTGCGCGGGGCCTGTAGCAAATTTTACAAAGGGTCCCGCAAAACTTTTGTCAAATGAAAACGAATTAAATCTCTTCTAATTTATTTTTCACTTTGAGCGCATGATTCTTAGATAGCGATAGCCCCATTGCAGTTGCTTACATTGTCTTTACAGATATTCCAGAATTGGTAAGATATCACATGATATAGGAGGGATCCTGATTTGTTTTTGTTTGTCCGACCGGGGCCCCCTTATGTGCGGGGCCCGTAACGTTTGCTAGGTGGTGGTAAATGAGATAGACAGCAGGAGAATTTGAAAAGTTACCAAATCATCATCATCATCATGATGAAAAGTTCAAAAGTTACCGTGGGTCGGGAATGCATTGGGCAACTGATTTTATACAGTAAAAATGTGTCAGGCTCCACCCAGAGGGGGAGGATTTATTTGCTGATATTCCACCTAAAAAACACGTGATAAATGAGATGATATCAATTCTAAAATAAATATTATGTTATATATAGGTAGGTACCCAAATATATCTTCAAAATAAAGTATAAAATGAATATCAGTAAAGGAAAACATCGTGAGGAAACGGGCATATCCTAGAACCAAATATTCGAAGATATGTGACATCCACCAATCCGCACTGGGTCCGCGTTGTGGAATACAGCCCTTTCCTCTCTTAGAGAGGAGGCCTGAGTCCCAGCAGTGGGAAAATTATAAGGATGTTTATGCTATATCTTCAAAAACGGTGAGTTTTGATCCTAACTAAATGGTCCTAGTTAAAAGGTCCATACCTATAATTAAAAATAAAATAACAAACTGTTCTTAACTAACACTTAGTGCAAACTTTAACCTACGTTTACCTATATAGTTGCCTATTTGTAATACGTCTGCCAAAAATAAATTCACGTGCTCGCTTTATTGCCTCAACGAATTTGTTTTCTTTTTTCAATTTTTGATAGACCAGGTACAAATGTTTTTGAAATAGCTATCAATGCAATATCGGATGCGTGATCGAAAGCACAGGTCGAAAGGCTTTATTCAGGATGGTATTTCTATTCATATTCAAAAAAAAAAATTCGCTAAATCATACTATAATAAGCGAACTGTCTTCTGCACAGGGATCCGAGATCCCTGTGCAGAAGACAGTTCGCTTCTTCAGTTCTACCAGAGGTTATCTCGTAGATATCGCTGTCAGTGATAAGACTGCCATTGTACTCATAGATTTAAGTTTGTGTAAAAAGTCAGTTACTATTTTGGTGTACAATAAACTTTTCATTCTATTCTTTACTACAGACAATTCTGTATTTTCTAACAGTCGTTCTGTCCGTTAGAAAATACAGATTAATATTAGGAAATTATTCTGTTTTTATTTTTTAAATATATTAATTCTTCACTACAGACAATTCTGTATGTTCTAGCAGTAGTTCTGTCTGTTAGAAAATACAGATTAATTAATATTCTTTTTTACAGAATTTTCTGTAGTGAAGTATTCAACGAAAAGTTTATTGTACACCAAAATAGTAACAACTTTTTACACTAACTTAAATCTATGAGTACAAAGGCGATGGCGGTCTCATCGCTGACAGCGATATCTACCAGACAACTTTTGCTAGGACTTGGTAGGACTCAGAACTTAAAAAAAATCGATACCTATGTAGTATTGTTTTCTTTATAAGTATTACTTTTTATTTTATACCCACATCACTTTTAACCTTTATTGATGACAGTATTCACCCTTTCTTAACTATCTATAACTTTTCACGCAAAATAACGATAGATTCTATGATTTTTCTCTACTTTTATGTTCAAAACGTTACTGGGTAGAGAGTCAAATAAACTGGCTTATTACTTCACACGATCATGAAATACACTATTTGTAAACTTTTGTACACTCTTTTTTGAACAGCATTCCAGTGATAAATTAACATACAATTTCAAGGATCCAGTACATCATGATGACTACACTTGCTAGACCACAATGCTAATCCAATTAAAAATATGACAGAGAATGTTTTGTAACTACTCACAAAGCGAGCTCCACTTTTCAGAATTGAACATTGAACTCCATAACAGTTTTTATAACTACGTGTCCATCAACGATCATTTGTTTAGAGCATGTGCGCAAAATATTGAATACCTTTCGTCGAAAAAACATTTTATAAATATCAGCGAGTTCGCCGACATAATTGAAAAGTCGGGCACAACGCACCTGTACCTATCGCTCAAAACTAACGCAAACTGAAACATAACTGTACATACATAGTAGAAATACATATATTTTGTTAGGGTGCTGAAAATAAAACTATATGTAGTTTCTGATCTGAATTTACGTGCAACTAAACGATACGATTGCAGGGGTGATCGGATTGATATGAAAGTCATGATTGATTGGATATTTTCTTAGATATAATCTATATTTACTCACAAGTGAGTTAGTAAGTTAATAAATGTAAATTATTCACAAAGGAAGACGACAGCACTACTGCATTTTTGAATCTCATATAGCCTATTAGCTGCTTCCAGCGGCTTCATCCACGTGAAAGGAGAAGATTTCCTCGAGGGAATATAATCCCAGGGTAAAAAGTCTATCCGTATGCCAAGTTTAATCGAAATCCGGTCAGCCGTTCGAAAGTAAAGAAGTAATAAACACATACATACAAACTTTGGCCTTTGTAATATTAGTGTGGTTAACAGGTCTAGAATCATTCATAATCTTAATAAACAAAGACACTGCAGATGCAAATTATAAACGGAAACTACCGCAGTTCTAACCCCAATCTACGTAGGTATAATCTGGAGAGCGGAGAGACGAAAAATTAAAAAACTCGAGTCTGACCGAAACGCTGGTGTCACGAACAGGCGCCCTGTTCAAATTGCCTCTCTACGGTCAATTTAATCGTGAAAAACACTCTGCATTGTCTAGGTAATGAACACAGCTACCTGGACTGGGACATTCAACGAGCTCTTAATTTGCGAATCACGATTTACGCAAATATTGGACCAATGAGCACTTTGGTACTTTTGTTATACCCCTACATACAACAAAATGTGCTAACACTGGGGTTAAGGGGTTTTGTTAAGGATTTTGGTTTTTGTGTCTGTAGACACTGTGTTTATTTGTTTATGAGTTATTTATGACCACATAACGTCTCTTCGCTTCGACGACAAGACCCGTCTAATAATATGTTAATAATATTATTATTTTTAAATATGGATCTTGTATCTGAAGCAAATAAATTAAAACTCAATTCTGAGTTAAGCTCGCCTATGTACAGTGAGGGGTCAAAAGTGCAGTTCCACCTTACCAATGTTAAAATGTCTATAATTTCTTGGTAAAACAGGGTCAATGGTTCATGACTGATTTAATTGGTAGCATTGGATCATTGAATAAACTAGTTGTGGACAAAGAAATTTTAGACACTTTAGCATTGGTAGAGTGCAACTGCACTTTTGATCCTTGATATCCGAATAAAGAATATACAATTAAAGAGGAGTAATACCTACTTACAAATTTATTAGTGCGCAAAAAAAAACTGAAAGTATGGTTGTGTGTATTTTTGAATTCTGTAAACACAGTCTACCTTGTAACTTATTCAAGGAAAAAAAGCATTTTAATCAAAATATTGTTTTTTAAGAGCTGAGGTCGTTCACTTTTACTTTATTTATTTACTGATTTCCGCATTTTAATAAATGTAGGTTCGATGTAAATACTAGAGTAGGTATATCGTTTCCTGTTCCGCAAAAACATATTAAGCAGACGTATGCAGATTTTATCGACTTGATGACCTTGACTGGTTTTTAATAACCTTTATTCACGATCTTGATTTTTTTTGCGAAATTTATATTTTTTTGGTGGAACACAGTGTTTGTTACTAACTAGCTGGGGATCCGAACTTCCTTTTCAATTTCTAAGGAAAAACTATCAGGAGAAAAACCAAGTTGAAAAAAAACTTTTCAAAAACCATTACCTACCTTAATTTCTGGTAAAAAGACAGTGTTTTTATCAGTGTTTAAAGTTTTAATAAATAAATAATCTATATATATAAAAGGAGAAACTGACTGACATATTAACGCACAGCCGAAACTACTGGGATTAGAAGGGTGAAATCTTGCACGAGGTGTCCTTTTATGTCATAGGCGAGTACTAACAGACGACTTTCCGAAATTCACCCCCTAAGGGAAGAAACTGGAGTTCCAAGTCAGTATGGAGAAACCTGCTTCCGCGCGGGCGAAGCCGCTGGCAGAAGCTAGTATAATATATATTCCACATATATTCCACAACTATCACACACCGCCGTCTAGTTCCAAGCTAAGCAGAGCTTGTGTTAAGAGTTCTAGACAACTGATAAACATGCTTATATATTTCTAAATACATACATATTAAAATAAATTACACCCAGACACAAATGATGAATTGTTAGCTATACTAGACTTATTTCTTTGGTAGCTTGTGTATGTCTAGTGATTGTAAGCGAACCGTGGCGATCGGAAAAGTCGCGTAGGTATAGTTGACTTGTCTATGATGTTGTGTAGTGATTAGTGGCCTTGACTGCTGTACTTGGAGGTCGTGGGTTCGATTTCCACCCAAGTCAAATGTTTGTGTGATGAGCACGATCATTTTGTGCTGTGTCTGGGTGTAACTCATTTATAATTTGAATGTATTTATTTATTTAGTTATTAAAACTTTATACACTAGTAAGAAACACTGTACAAAGGCGGACTTAATGCCTGAGGCATTTTCTACCAGTCGATCTTAGGGTGGTGCAGAAATATAACATGGTAGGTGCAACATAATGGTAAACTAGATTAGAAACATAATAATAAATATATACTTAGATACATATATACATATTAAAAATGTTATTATAAAAACGAATCCAACAAATCAACGCTGTGATGATTACACCAACTTCCTGCGAATGTATTCACGTGCCTTCATCTTAAACGTGAACCGACTGGACGCCGTCCTGATGTTCAGAGGGAGCGCATTCTAAAGAGTGATCGTCTGGACAAAGAAGAAGGACTGGATAAATCCAGAGCGATGTGTGGGACATCGTAGTAGGCGGTTATTGGTAGATCAGAGATTTTTGGTAAGTGTTTAGTTTGTGTATCATTTATCTAATAGGTATCTACTCATATTATCCCCCCGCGCACCGCGGCAGCGAACAGACGTGTCCTCTGTGCCTCCTCGAACACTATTTTTATCCCAGAGTAATAAACTAATTTTCAAGTGGAATTTTGACTCATATGACCTAATAACATCATATTGAACGCTAAATGGACCAGGAAAGTGGAAAATTGTGTGCTAAATAGGCAGTTTTATAACTAAAGTGACTCAAAACTGTGTGATCTAAGTGATTTGTGACTACCGCACACGCGCGCTTACTAACGCGCCTGACCTTGAGCAGAGTCACACTGAGATTCGATCCTTTCACTTTTACTACTAAGGAACAAACTGATACGCTATTTCGCCTGCGCCTATAACAATACGCTTGGCTCGGTGGTTGAATGCATCGCTTGATACCAATTGTCGCAAGTTCAAACCCCGGTGTCAGCAAGCACTTTTTGTGTTCTTAAATTTCATTTCATTTAAACTACACTAGTTAAGTATGGCTTCTACCCCAAGAACACCGCCGAATAAACATCATAATTTACCTACACGCTCGGAGTCAGACATTCCGAGCTTATTCTCCAAAGAGGAACTGCCCACTGGTAATACTGTCACGACTAATATCACTCAACGTAACAAACGAAGATGTCCTTCGAGTGAACACAACTTCAACGATAACTGGACTGAGTTTAGGAATGAAATAAGTGACATGATTAAAAATATGGTCAACGTTCAGAACGCGCGTATGGACAAATTAGAAAACCACATAATGGAATTAAAAACCTCGACCTCGAAGATCGAGGCATCAAACATAGACATCGATAAATCTATGACGTTTTTATCAGATCAGCTAACCTCGATCGAAACGAAAATTACGGGGTTGGAAAAAGAACGCAACTCAATGAGTATTAAACTAACTGCACTCGAAGAGAAAGTGGAGTCGCTTGACCGCAGCATTGTTAAAACATGTGTCGAGCTTCGCAATATCCCAAAACAGTCCAAAGAAACCAAAAAGATGCTATATACCTCACTTCTAAAGTTATCAAATAACATTGAAATGAATTTGCAATCCTCCGACATACGCGACGTACTGCGGCAACCTTCAAAAAAAGATAGCACGACTTCATCGCTGACGGTTGAATTTGTGAACACCCTCTTAAAGAGCGAGTTTTTAGCCGCAGTTAAGGAATATAACAGGCGTAATCCTAACAATAAAATAAACTCCTCTCACTTGGGTTACGAAAAACCAACAACGCCAATCTACGTTGCAGAGCAACTAACTGCGTATTCAAAGCGACTTTTCTATCTGGCCCGTACCTACGCGAAAGCCAACGAGTACTCGTATTGCTGGACCTCAGATGGTCGCATCCTGTTGAAGAAAAACCCCGAGAGCCCATCCATTGTTATTAGAAGCGAACAACAACTAAACAGCTTATCTATACCTAAAGTTATATGACTAGTTTTACTGAATCAGAGTTTACTATTTTTAGTTTTTTATTGTTGTTATGTTTTTTCTGGTATTATTATTATAACCACTACCTATATTGATCAAAGCATCCATTCTTCACACACACTATATAAACACACAGCACACTCATTACAATTATGCATGTTTAATACACATTTTAGACACATTCACACACAATACATACTACATAATATGTCAGTCCAAAATACACACAACACGCCTACTTTTCTTTCAAAATATCTCTTACGTGCTTGCAATCCGCGCTTTAATATCCAGGCCTTTCATCCAAAACCCGGTCATTGCATTAGTCAACTGTTTAACCTTAACAAAAACCAAACACCATGACTGATGACGTTTTAACATTTTTGAACAATGTGGATGAAACTTCTGTTTCTGAAGCACATACCTGCACACCATCACAAGCAAATCAACTGTTAGGCAACCCTAACGACTATTTAAAAACATTTTGTCAAAACATTAGGTCTATTAATTGTAACTTTTTAAGCTTGCAAGCATTTCTAAATCTCTTTTCTTTTGACTGTGAAGTCTTGATCCTAACAGAATGCTGGCTACCCTGCCTGAGAAATCAACTAATTCCTGAAATAGACGGTTACACCAGTCACAAAACCACTAAACATATTAACCAGAGTGACGGTGTAATTGTCTACACGAAATCGTTTCTTAACCCCACGGTAGAAGAACCAGACTTTGGTAACTCAGCGTCTGGGATGATCATCAAGACTCAAAACGATATAGCACTTCTTTGCGTTTACCGCTCACCATCTACTGATAATATAGACAGCTTTTTGCGTGCGCTAAATGACATACTTCCAACACTACGTGAATTTAAATCTGTTGTTCTCACTGGCGACATTAATATTGACATTGGGTCACCTTTGGATACTCGCTCCCAAAACTACTTGAATTGTCTTGCATTCCATGGCTTTCTCCCTGCACACACTCTACCTACAAGAGGTAACAACTGCCTCGACCACACTTTTGTGCGAACAAACCGTCCCGCAATCACTTTCGTTTTCGAATCCACCATAACAGACCACTACTCCTCCTTAGCATGCATCAAAACTAAAAAAACGCGCTCAAATGAGATTTACACCGTAACCAAAATTAATTTTGAAAGCCTAGACAAATCATTCGAGCAGCTGGATTTCAAGCCTATTCTGTCTATAAAGGATGTAAACGCTGCCACTGATAATCTAGTAAATATAATATCTAAAGCTATATCTGAGAACTCAATCACGTCGAAACAGCCAGCAAAGAAAAGGATACTCAAACCTTGGATAACTCCAGGTTTGTTGAGATGTATCCGCAACAGAGATGCTCTGCACAAAAGGCTTAAATTGTCACCAAACAACGAAGTTCTCATTGTTACTTATAAACGCTACAGAAATTTCTGCACTAAACTTCTAAAAAAATCTAAAAGGCAATATGACAGCGAACAACTAAAGAATGCAGGTAAAAATACTAAGGCACTCTGGACCGTAATAAAAAACATAACTTACACTAATAAAGCAAAGCATTCATCTACTCAATTACTTCATTCACACTCACATACTGTTTCCTGTAACAAAGTTAATGATTTTTTTGTCAACATCGGTAAAGAGCTCGCGGATAAAATTATTAAAACTTCTGTACATCAAACACAAACGACCTCGACACAGTCTCACATCAGCTTGTCTTCTTTTGTCCTCGAAGAAACGGACAGTGACGAGATCCTGAAAACTATTAATAGTTTAAGATCTACCGCAGCGACTGGCTGGGATGGGATCTCATCTACCATCCTGAAAAGGTACTCAGCTACTCTGGCACCTATTTTATCTCACATTTTTAATCTCTCATTTCAGACCTCCGTCTTTCCCACTTCTTTCAAAAGAGCTATTATTCATCCCATCTTCAAGGGTGGCGATGGGAACGTAGTTAACAACTATCGACCAATTGCAGTCCTGAGTGCTCTTTCTAAAGTAATGGAACGCATTATTAATAAGAGACTGAGAGACTATTTAGAGCACTTTAATCTTATTTCACCACAACAATTTGGTTTCCGCATAAAAAAGTCCACCTCAGATGCCATTCGCGAATTGACTTCTTTTATTGTTTCTAATCTTAATAACAATAAAAAAGTACTAACAGTGTTTTTAGATCTCGCGAAAGCGTTTGACACCGTTCCCACCAAAACCCTTTTACAAAAACTCGAAAATATAGGTGTCAGAGGCTCACAACTAACATTTTTCAAAAGTTACCTCACAGGTCGAACACAAGTGGTTAAAATAGGGAACCACGTAAGTGACGAGCTTGCTATTGAGTATGGGGTGCCACAAGGGAGTATTCTTGGGCCTACATTATTTCTTGTTTTTATCAACGAACTCTGCAATTTCAAAATTCTAAATTCTAATATTGTTACTTATGCCGACGACACTGCTATAACTTTTTACGCAGACTCCTGGTCAGAACTTCAACTTGTGGCACAAAAGGGTCTTAACTCCACTCTTGACTGGCTTACTGCTCACACCCTAACACTAAATACAAGCAAAACTAAATTTGTTACATTTTCTATTAGCTCAACGTCCCAGCCAAAAAATTGTATAACGCTCAAAGCTCACACATGTCGCACACAAATTTGTAACTGCGCTCAAATAGAGTCGGTAAATTATATTAGATACTTGGGCATAATTTTAGACAGTACTCTAAACTTTAAACCCCATGTGGAAGCATTAACGAGCAGATTGCGTAAGTTGATATACATTTTTAAAACACTTAGACTCGTAGCTAACCAATTTATTATCCGCACTGTCTACTACGCACTTTGTCAGCCAGTTATATCTTACGGAATTTCTTGCTGGGGTGGGGCCTCCAAAACCACATTGCTTCCTTTAGAGATTGCTCACAGAGCAATATTAAAGGTTGCAACTTTTCGACCAATATTATTTCCCACCACTCAGTTATATAAGGATTGCAATGTTTTGAACGTACGACAGCTGTTTATGTTCCAAGCGATCTTGCTTCAACATCATTTCACTTCCTTTGTTACACTTAACAAGCGTCGTAAAGATTTAATTTGTACCCTTCCACAGACCCGTTACTCTTTTACAAAAAAATTTTTCTTTTACCTTGGTCCCTTCTTGTACAACAAAATTAATGCAAATATTCCCATATACTCTTTACCTGACCATGAATGTAAGTCAGCAGTCCGCTCTTTTCTATTAGACAAAACGTACGAGGAAACAGAATCTTTTCTTCCGTGACACACACACGCACAATCGCGCGCACACACACGCACACACCTTTTTTACACACACTCGACCCATTAATTAGACACACACATAACACATTCACATACACACACATAAATACACTACACACACACACACCCACACAAGAAATTTACTGATTCGTCTTTCGTCTTTAATTTCTCTTTATTTTTCTGCATGCATGTTATTGTTACTGGGATTATGTACCTAATTATAAAATGTACCACGTCTTGCGCCATATAATGACCTCCATATTTATATTGTATAATCGGGATCGGTCCTGTCTCTCCTAAGCTCAGGTTGCTTTGTAGCCTATTTAGGAGTACAGTGCTTCACCCGCTTACTAGATTCTTGTTTTAATCATACATATATGTGCCTATTGTATCCATTTGTGTAATCTGGTCCTTGTAAACAATCAATAAAATTTTATTATTTATTTTATTATTATTATTATATTACAAGCTCTGCTTAGTTTGGGACTTGATGACGTTGTGTGAAAGTTAGGGAATATTATTATTATTTGCGTTACTAAGGTGAAGATGTTCGGTAAATATAAGCTACTTATAACTACCAGAAATTGGCTGACCCTCTTAAGTATGATGATGCTAAACTGGAATTTAAAATCGATAGTATTTTTGATGTAGGCTTAAGGAGTCACAGAACTTCTTTAGTAACTAAGTATGATCATCATACAGAATATTTTAAATCGCTTAACCATAACCTAACAACCCTAAAGTTTCCATAGCAATAGGTACTCTTAATGAAAACCCGAACTTTTGTTAAACATTAATTACAGGCACTACCCACATATCCACAATACTCCACTTCACCCCAAATGCTGCCATTCATCCGTAAACACATCATAAGGTAGGCTTCCAGAAGAGTGATAAAGCGTTGAGGGGAGAGATGGGTGAATTGGCACGGCAACGCGCCACGTGCGAAACAGGACAACGGGATAAGGGGTCAGTTTTAGGATGCACTGGTAATTATTTGTAAAAAAGATTTGCAGGGTAAATTTTTAGTTAATGTGACGTAATGAAAATTTACAATACATCCTTTGGGCAATAAAGACATGATTTAAAAAATATAAAATGGCATTTACTGAACTAACTTGGATATATATGCTTGGGTTTTCTACAGATCACTTAATTCTTGCAAATTATGTTAAGTAGTTGATAAAACGCATGTTACTGACAGAGATATGAGCATTGCATGTAGATGAATGAAGAGGGAAAGGCAGGCCAAAGAAAAGATTAAAGGATCGTGGGAAGAGTGATATGAAAGAAAAGGGAGTAAGTGATAGCATGACGGGTGACAGGATAGAATGGAAGGATAAAACATGTTGCGCCGTCCCCAAATAAAACGGAACAAGGGCAGGAAAATGAAGATATTAGTTGATAAAATCAAGAGGAATGGATTATTATCTATTAAGTTACCTTACTGAGTCACGATTTTTTAATCTAAAAATTACACTACTTGTAAACAACACACATGTTATCCTTAACCTGACTGTTTTTCTACATTGATGACATGACGTCATTCTCAAAGTCACATCAAGATTTATTTCTCTGTTTCAGAGGGTTCCTCTGAATATTATGTTCATCACCATCGACATCATCATTTTAAAGCCGCAAAACGTCCAGTGTTGAACATAGGCCTCCTCAAATGCCGCCATAACGACTGGTCCTGTGCATGTCGCATCCATCGGATTTCCGCGACCCTTACTAGGTCATCGGTCTACCTTGTGGGAAGCCTTTCAACGCTGCGTCTTCCGGTACGTGGTCACCTTTCTTGAACCTTTCGTCCCCATCGACCAATGTTCTGCGAGCAATGTACCCTGGCAACTGCACTTAACTTAAGTTTGGTGATTCTTCGGGCTATGTCGGTAACCTCGGTACTACTGCGGATGTCTTCATTCCAGATGTAATCACATAAGGAAACTCCGAGCATAGCACTTTCCATGGTCCTTTGGGTGACTCTAAGCCTTCTGATGAGGAATATAAATTTTAAAAGTAACCTACCTTGTATTAAAATACAACCACACTGTACAGACTGTAACAATACTTTCACAGTGAAAAATTAATGCAAGTATGCCAGTTAAGTAAACTAAAAGAGCTCGTATTTATTTCAAACAAAAACCTGAATTCTATAAAATATGTAGATGTTACTTGTGTTTCACGAAAATGATAAGGTTTTTAATATAAAGAACTATTTTTTTCCAACGGTTTCGCCTATATAATATCTTTTTTATAGATATACTTATTTAAATTTATAAATGTACTTACTTTTTTAATTATGTATCTGCCGTAAATTTGCTATCCAATCTTTGAATACTTCCTGCCGCTAAACAGTAAATCTTATATAAAATACGTCTCGGAAAAAGTCATAATCATCATCATCATTCCAGCTGAAAGACCACTGTTGGATATATCTAACAGTGGACGTCATTCGATGTCCTCCCCTAAGTGTCGCCATAACGAGTAGTCCTATGCGTCTCACATCGGATTCTCGCGACCCTCACCAGATCATTGGAAAAAGTATTGAAACAAAATTTAATTCACAGTTATTTGATTCGACTATGGAAAAAAAACTATCAGTGAAAATTTCATCAAAAGTAATCAAATCCAGCAACGTTTTATTTGATAAAACGATTTCAGTTTTTGATAAATTCAATACGTTTTTAAATTAACGATAAAAATACTATTTGAATTTTTTAGAATACATTTTAATTACGAACAATTTTATTTTAAGGATTTTCAAATAAAATGATGTTTCTATGAAAAAGCAGTTAAGTTTAAACCGACAAACGCTCTGATTAAATTAACATAATTATTTATTATGTTACGTAGGTTCAACATAACAGTGTTTTGTTGTGCTAAAACAACTTTAGAACATTAATTTATTTACATATTATAACATAATGTTAGTAAATAGGTTATCTGGGTGTTGGTGGGTTTACGGCAAATGTTTTGAAGCAAATACAAATAAGCTTTTTTTTAATAATATAAACTATTGCTGGACTGCGATCCCATCTGATGGTAAGCAGTGATGCAATCTTTGATGGTGAGGCGCACTAATTTGATAAGAGCCTATTCACTCTAGCCTTGAAGACACCTAAATTATAATCAGACGGGAAGACCGCAGCAGTCAAATGGTTCCAGTCCTTCGATGTACGCGGTATAAACGATGAGGTGACACGCTTAGTCCGGACCGGACCATAGAGCTAATAATCGATCAGTTATAAAATATTGCTATTATTGGTCATTATATTTAATTTCCAACTCGCAAAATTGAAACTAGCTCATCTCGTAGGACCAAAGTCTGAGAAAACAAAGTTTGAGAAAATTATAGATAGCTGTTTTCCTGAAAACTAGAGAAAGCCTTGGACTAGACGCTAGCAAGTTATAAGCTAATATGAATGTACCAGCGTTTGCGTCCTATTTTAATAAACGGATATTACAAACTGCAAGCGAGACGTCAATGAATTGCATAAACAGGTGCTCAAAGCGAGGGTAGTATTATATTTTTTACAATAGTTCATTATGAAACTGGCATGGGAGTAGCGGCAACGTAAAATGAAAGAGAAAGGCGCGAGAGCCGAAAAGTCGTTAAAATAAGTAAGTAGGTATGGGTTAATGAAGTGAAGCAATTTCTTGATACGAGTAGCAAAAACACCGCAGCTTCTTCAGCATAGGTGACTTCTGTTTGTCGTGGTAGGAAATCATCAAACAACTTGAGGACTTTTGTCAGGCAGTCAGATGACTCTGCTGTTAGGTTTCAAACTGATGCAGGAATCGCTGGAGTGACTACGAGAAGATCTGTTAGAATAAATGTTGTAGACTACAATGATGCTTGTGATTCTACCAATTATAAACAATTGTAGCACTGATGCGAGCAGAACTATATTGTCAAAGGATCAAGATCATAGTTTAAACCTACGGGGAATCGGTGTTCTAGGAGGTTATTGAAATCGGCCGATAATTGGCAGGCAATCCTGCCAATTATCGGCCGATTTTACCCGTGCCCAAAAAGAGCACGGGTTGCACGTTAGCAATAAGCTTCCAGGACTTGAGCACTATACCAGTCCTAAATGTGAGGCGATACAAGCGCGTTAATACAGGAGACAATTCAGGCCTTGAGAACTATTGCTGGTATACCATCTGGTCCACTAACTTTATTCATGTCTAGACGACAAAGTGCTCTCAAAACTTCTTTGTTCCTTATGCGAACCTCGGGCATCGAGGTGTAGCATTGTAAGTGTCAAAAAGACCTGCTTTCTCTCTCGCGGTATTAGCCAGTGTTCCATCAGGTTTAACTAGCGGAGGCAGTGTGGGCCGACATAAGTTCGCTTCGACCGACTTGGCAATGGACCAAGAAGCTCTGCTACTGGACGGCGGTGCAGAGAGCTTTGTGCTGATATGGGTAATGCGGTCGAAGCGAGCCTTCCTTAGTGACTTTTTGTAGGATTTGGCAGCATGGTTGAAGGCCCTCTTCTTTGAACTCAGATCCGGAGCTTTGCGATTACGAGCGTCAACCCAGGTGAGAAACGCCGAATGCTTACGCTCTTCAGCTTGAACGCAATTAGCGTTGAACCATGGGTGAGCTGAGCCACCGATGGGTACGTCGCGATAAGGGAAGAAATACTCCATAGCTCTCGTATCACATCGGATAAAGCATCTGCACAGCTCGACGGATTTTCAGAATAGAAGCAGACCTGCTGCCAAGGATAAGATGCAAAAAAGTGCCGCATCTCATTCCAATCTGCTGACTTGTAAGGCCACATTCGCCGTTCACCGCGAGAGTCGCAGTCAAGTGGGGAGAAGGACGATACAGACTTCACCAGACAGTGATCTGAAGTTCCAAGTGGAGAAGAAACTGTTCGATATATCTGTCCGGATCGCTGGTCAGCAGCAGGTACCCTAGTCGCTTGTTTCACCAGCTAGGAAAGGCCCATCGATACCGCAAAGTTTCGCACTTCTCTCCCAACGTGGTCAGTCCTCTGGTATGAGAAAAGCCAGTCTTACATAGCCAGTATTCACATAAAGCAAGTATCAAATAGCTCAAACTTTAAAGTCTAATCAACCTTTACAAATGTGCATCAATCCCTTGATAACGGCCCGTTCACGACCATGCTGCTGTGAGCGGTAGCTAAGCGCGGGGCGGCGAGCGGTAAGAACAAGAGTGAAAATGTTTGAAGCACGCTCATAGCGCCGCTCGCCGCTAAGATCGAAGTCGTGAACAGGCAGTAATAGAGGAGGTATTTAAGCGATTTCACACATGTAGATCACATGACTAATCTACAATTACCATTCTGATATAAATAGCATATCAATATGAGAATAAACTTAGCTTAAAGTTTAAAGTGTACTGATATTGATATTCTGGGTCTTCTTCATAATGTTTTGACAGCAAAAATTTTAAAATATCTTAAATCTTTTGCTTGGCCTAGTATCCAGCCACGGCAATGCCGTCCGCTCAGTAATACCAGGAATGTTAATAACGAAAACTGAAGATTAAAGAGTTTTCAAAGAGTAATACAATTTTGTCAACGTGGGTCTGTGTGACGCATACTGTACCGCGATGCGGCTGCCGTGTCGATTTGTCGGCAAGCTTTATTTCCGCCTGTCGCGTGGAAATACGATAGCGGTTATATTTTATTTCCAATATTTCGGTAATCGAAATAGAAACATGGCTCCTGCGTTTGTGAAACGTGTCCGAATACGGCGGTGAGCTGCCGGCATTTTTTTTTTTGGAATATAAAATCGATTCTGCTTCGCTTTTGTTCGTTGGATATAAGCCGTCTGGTATTATTGCTGCAATTCGTATTCGTATCATTAGCTGTTTTGAGGGGCCCGTGCCCAATGGGGATACCCTATTGCTTAGTCTTCACCGTCCATTTGTCTGTCACCTCTGTATTTCATGAACCATGAATTCAAAAACAATAAAAATAAATACTTAAGTGGGGCTCCCATACAACGAACTTGATTTTTTGCTTAATAGTGTAGTACGGAACCCTTCACATGCGAGTCTGACTCGCACTTGGCAAATTTGATTTTTTTACTTTATCATCATTCATCATCATCATTTCAGCCGAAAGACGTCCACTGTTGGACATAGGCCTCCCCCAAGCGTCGCCACAACAACCGATCCTGTGCGTCTCGCATCCACCGAACTCCCGCGACTCTCACCAGGTCGTCAGTCCTTATATATGTTCTTCTTTATATGGAGTGTTAATGAACAGGTAAACTGTGTTTTTATAAACTGAATTTAAAAGTCAGTGATGTTAGTAAAAAAGTAAGACTCACTTAAGCTTACATAATCCTCAATATAAGCCATACTTACCTATAAAACCATAAAAACCTCTTTTCGCACCTTTTCACGATAACTTATTCAGAATATAATAAACCTAATAAAATCTTACATTCTTACTTTTACGAGCTTTCTTCGTGTTAACGTCTCCTCGTACCTGCACCTAAAATTTTACGTTAATCCAACCTTTCTCTCAAAAATTGAACTGTCAAATTCTGCTGCGAACAAAAGAATGATCTGGGTAAATAGAAAACGCTAAAAAAGCGAACGTCTGTTACACACCATACTTTTTAATTGAATTCCATTCAAAATTTTCATGGAGACTTTTATTTTTCCATATCATATTTTGTTTCGTTTCGTATTTGAAGTTCGTGTTTTGTTTAAGTATTTTCGTTTTGCGTCTTTTGTGTCAAGGGTAAACACTTTTGAAAAAGTTGACTTGATTAAAAAATAATGTGAAACTAGTGATAATAAAATTCAACATTAGTTCCATTATTTCCAGATTTTTCTTAAATGGATCTAGTGATTTAAAAAAAACTCAGTAGTTCCATCATGCAACTGTTAATGGTACTAGTGACAAAGAACGTTCTATTTACCTTTCACAAAAACACTCATTCCTGCACTTTTAGTTTTTTCAGTTTCTCATCTTTTTTGAAACTTACCTGTTTTTTAAATGATATAAACTAGTGCTTGACTTTTTTTTTTTTTTTTTTTTTTTTTTTCGGTGGGAAAATCATCTTATGACATCCCCCGCCCTTGGGCGGGGCGGGAGATAGTGTCAGAACTAGTGCTTGACTGCGATCCCACCTCATGGTAAGCAGTTATGAAATCGTTGATGGTGAATCGCAGTTTTTTATTTAGAGCCTATTCACTCTAGCCTTGAAGACACCAAAATTATAATCGGACGGGAAGACCAATGCCGGCAAATTCTTCCAATCCTTCGATATACCTTATGATATTACACAACTGCCCGTAACAGTAATTATTTTCCAAGAACTAAATCGGAACTTCGTCTGCTCTTCACTGCACAAATCCTAAAAATAAGCAATGCACTGCATAAAATATAACCTTTCCTTTCAGCTTTTCTTATGAAACATGGCACCTGTACAAAGATACAGACGATTCTACCTCCAAATAAACGATGAACAAGAATAAAATAGAAATGAAAAATACGACTTTAAAAGATATAATATATGAAAGGAAGGGGCTAAGTGAACGCATGATTGACTTTTCTCGAGTGCTTGCAATAATGGGAATATTGTATTACTTGTGCAAGCAATAAGAGTACCTTCCTACTTTCATAACATAATTTACATGCGGTCGATTTTAAGTGCTCTCTATTAAATTCCGATATATGGATCTATGTTGGTTAAGTGGACTTGTCGGTTCATTATAATTTTGTAATTTTAGGGTTCTACTGAAAAATTTAACTTTATGGAATTATTCAATTTATTCTAAGGATAATTGGTTTCTAAGTGCTTAGATAAAGAACAATCTACTTAGCATAGCATAGCATAGTCGGCCTTATAATTTTCCCACTGTTGGGACTTAAATCTCCTCTCTAGGAGAGGGAATGGACCGCAATCCACCACTCGGGCCCAGTGCGGGTTGGAGGATGTCACATATCTTCGAATTTTTGGTTCTAGAACATGCCGGTTTCCTCACGATGTTTTGAGAGCAGTGGTGAAATAAATTACACAAAGTAATGCGCCTGGCTGGGTTCGAACCCGCGACTCGTACGTCAGGGGACCTTACCACTCGGTCACCACTGCTCTTTAGCACTGCTCAAAATACGCATTCGTTGCTTTTTTCATTATAACATCAAGCTGAAAATGCAAAATGCCTTCTAGTTACATCCTTAATTAACAAAATTTGGTTCAGTCAAATACTCGCTGCCTTTGCGAGGTTTGTTTGATTAAAACTGCATCTTTTTAAAAATAGTACTGCTATAAACCCCCTGTCAACTTAGTTAAAGCGTTTAAAAAAGAAGTGAGTGGCTTCCAAGTTCGAATGAGTGTATTTTTGTTCGGAAGTGAAATTTTATTAGGTTCTAAAAGTATTTAGTGTTTGTCTTTCTGGCATTCGTTTGAAGGACTGTTGCATTGGAAATGGTGGATGGCTCTGTATATTTTGTGGATCTCGTGTTGAAAGTTTTTATCATATTTCTATGTGTTCCTTTGGCAGCAAAGATAAAAATTGTAAAAGGCTTTATTTAGAAAATAGAAATAAAGCCTTTAGACTTACTTAGACAATTTTTGCTACGTTTCTGATTAATGTGTACGATTTTAATTTACTTTGACTAAAATGATGGTTCATTTGCTTGAAGATATTTTCCAACTTTGCTCCGTTTGAAAATTTATCTACTTATTATGCCCATGGCTTTGCTTGCACGAAACTGCTTTTCACCCCCTCCACGCGAGCCTCAACAAGATGTCACCAAACCGTAGGGGTTCAGCAGGGTCGAATCCCACTGGGGCCATGGGTTCGCCTCTAAAAGGAAAACCCGACCCTGGTATGAAAGGCAAAGAAGGAACAGGAGTGGGTTTCTAGTCAGTAAAAGTCTGACACACTCTTTCGCTCCGCCCAAGGGCGAGAGACGTCACTGGATGATTTTCTCACTTAAAAAAAACCCCATATGGGTTGAATTTCTAAAAATCCGTTCTTTTTTTGTCTTTGACTTACAAACGACATTAGTCAGAAAATTCAGTTTTCGAGATCAAAAGGTACTTATTTATTCAATTATTATTTATTTAGTTAGCACAGCAAAATAGCCATTTACACTAAAATATGTTAATCCTTTCAGTCTGTTTTCTCACAGAACTGCAAACTTTCTCATAATATCGTCTTCCATTCACCAGCAAACAAATCCAATCCAGGGTTCATCGCCACGCGGTGGAGGTGGATCGAGCTACAGTGCGACAAAATGGTACATTAAATTAAATTATTTGCTTTCTACTTATAGTTAGTCCATTATATCCCACTGCTGGACGAAGGCCTCCGTCCCCCTTTTCCACACACTTCTATCCCTATCCATTGTGGGCCAGTCCCTCCGGTAGTTGCCAAGCTCATCTCTCCACCTTCGCCTTGGTCTGCCGCGATGCCTTGCGTTTAATGGGACCCGCTATGTGGCTCTATAGCCCACAGCTCGTCTGACATGCGGCAGACATATCCAGCCCAATCCCACTTTAGAGTAGCAGCTTTTCGGGTAACATTTTTTATTTTAGTTTTTGCGCATATTGTGTTCCTTACGCGGTCGGAAATTAGAACTCCCAGGATACTACACCCCATCGCTCGCAGACAAATCTCGAGCTTCGAACTTTCTCGAGCGATTGTAATTATTCGGAACAAAAAATTATATAGGCTGGGCGTTGATGTGTCAGTGAGCCAGGCCTTCTCTTTTTATAAAGCGTTTTGGGAACACATTTATTATGCGTACAGCTAAGGAGCTGAATTCCCTGCCGGAGTCTGTGTTTCCTGATAGGTACAAACTAGGGGTCTTTAAGTTTAGAGTGAATAGGTTACTTCAAGGCAAGCGTGCTCCATCGTCGGCCACATTATCGCTTACCATCAGCCCCTAGCCAAGTTACGACCGTTTCGTTTCGATCTCTTGCGTCGAACGCCTCGAGTAGACCACGCCTCCGGTTCCTTTGTTCTGACGTCATCTCAACGCTCAGTCACGTGGTCAGAACCGGTGGAAAGGAATCGGTGGCGTTGCCTACTCGAGGCGTTCGACGCAAAAGAATCAAAACGAAACAATCGTAACTTGGCAAGGGGGGCAGGTGAGATAGTGATCAAACATGAGCCTATCAATAATAATAATAATAAAAAATATTGCAGATAGAAGTTGAAATCCATCCCATTATAGCTCGGTTTTGTGAATATATTTGGTTAAATTCAATTACAATGTACGTATCGCTTACACGTTACCACGATCTACCGAAAACTGGAGGTAACTCAGCGAATATAGGCACAACAAACCAATCAACGTAATACTGTTCATGACTTCAGGCTATTAACGAAAACAATATTGTGTTAAAGTTACAGTAGAACGTGCTGTGTTTATCACTTTATAATAATTAAACACTTTAATGGATCTAGCGTATGATTTTAGTTCCTTTTGAATTACAGATAGGTTTAGATAGTACCTACTGGTGGTTATTATGAAGTTTGTTGACTGATTCTTCAGTTACCTACACTTCTTCATTATACACTTCTGTTTCTTTTGAAACTTAAATAAATATATACTTAAATTGTTTCTTTTTGTTTTTTTAGCCTTTTTTGTAGTGATATGAAAAAGAACTTAGGACTCGCGCACTAAGGGTTCCTTACAAACTTACCTATATGAAAAATAGTCCAGTTCCCGAAAGGAGTCTCGAAATTTTTTCCGATACGCAACAAAAGTTTGTATGACTTGGGCTTGGTCCGGACGGTTACCGGACGGTCCTCACCGTCCGCAAGCCCGCGCCTACGGTGGCCGAAAATCGCGATCGGAATCCCGGCGGCTGAGGCGCGGGAGCCATTGTCTCGCGTGTGAAACCCGGGCGTTTCTTCCGCACGAATCTGGTGCAGGAACGCAGGTCCTCACCGGATATGGTAAGTTCGAACTTACCATATCCGATGAGGACCTGCGTCATGCGGAAGGTAAGGACGCCGTGTTGCTTTTCCAGCCACTCCTTAATGAGGGGACTTACCGTGAAGGATCACAGGTGGGTTTCAGTCAGTACAAGTCTGACACTCCCTCTCGCTACACCCAGAACAGGAGGAATTATTAGATGATTTCCCACCTCAAAAAAGATCCATGATCACATGCACGGTTCGCATATAATGCTAATGTACCCACACCGTTTACTTATCTACTGTTCCAAACCAATATGTTATTATCGATCGACCCTAGCTCCTATGTATCAAAATTTACAAAAACAATTATGGTTGAAATTTATTGAAAATTCCCCCATTTTGCTGTATGTTAAAGGTTATATTGTAAAAGGGTGCTGTGTTGTTATATTTGTAGGGTTATATGAGTATATGGGTTCTTTGCTCAATAATACGTTCTAATTTGTCTAACATGATCATTCAGTCCGCAGGCCATGAGAATCTTTCACTTAATTAACCCTTTCAGGGTACTGGTTCACTTCAAAGTGATGAGCATAAATAAAATTCACCGGGGCGATGCTGTGAGCTAATGTGTTAAGTGGAGTAAATCATTTAGGTTAATATGTTTCAAAACGTTGGTTTATCTATTGCTGGGATGTGCTCAAGTGTTACTTACTTAGGAGTAGGTAACAACCTATTTTGAATATACCTGTGTTTTGCTTGTGGGTGGGAGCTCTGAGTGTGTTAAGGTAATTTCGACAAATTGATAGATTAGATTAGGACTAAATTAGGATATCTAGGTGGGGTAATAAACGCCAGCAGAGTGCCTGATTCTGACGATATCTTTATCTATATATATAAAAGGAGAAACTGACTGAATGACTGACATATCAACGCACAGCCGAAACTATTTATTTATTTATTTTATTTTAAAGAAGGCTCACAGACAAATAGAAGAAAAAATGATATAAACATTGTAACATTATTAAATAGCTAATTACGAGCCTCCACACATAGATAAGAAAAAATATATATCGATAATAAGGAACTACACACAACTACAGGGACTAGAAGCGTGAAATTTTGCACAAGGTTTCCTTTTATGACGTAGGCGAGCACTAAGAGAGCATTTCCCAAAATTCACCCCCTAAGTGGATGAAACGAGGGTTTAAAGTTTGTATGAACAAACCTACCTTTAAGCGGGTGAAATCGCGGGCAGAAGCTAGTATATATATATGTAATTATTCTGTAGGTACGTGTGTTTGTCACCTTATCCAACTCCTCTTAAGCTGCTTGACCGTTTTGGAC
This sequence comes from Mythimna pallens, assembly GCA_961205895.1. Classification (NCBI taxonomy): domain Eukaryota; kingdom Metazoa; phylum Arthropoda; class Insecta; order Lepidoptera; family Noctuidae; genus Mythimna; species Mythimna pallens. The sequence goes on along the minus strand of OY540828.1, from coordinate 19,597,676 downwards.
AAAATTTTGTGTGAATATTTGAGCGGATCCCTGGACGGTTTGAAAATACAATTGAGCTGATTAGGTGGCGCTGCGGTTGGGTTCTCAATTTTATTTTCTGACGATAATAAGCATAAAACAATAGATTTGACGGCATGGTTGAGCAATTGACTGCTGCGCAGCGGGTCGCCGGTTCGATTCCTGCACGGAACAAATACTCGTATTTGTATGTCCTATAGATTGGTGTTGCGAGTCTCGGTGTCTTGTGCATGTGACTTTACATGTTTGTGGACACACCCACGATACAGGAGAAATTCCTAGTGCGGGGCAAAGTTTTTAAAAAAAATAAAAATAAAGGCTAGATAATATTCACAAGATATCTGTGTTTTCAAATTCAAATTCAAATTCAAATTCAAAGCATTTATTTCAAATAAACCATTTACAGGCACTTTTGAAATGTCAAGAAGTCAGTCAGTCAGAAATAATGATGCTAATTGCACATTCCAAAGCGTAGATCTCTATGGAGAAGAATGTGCAAGAAACTCCATGGACACTCTTTTCAATCGTGTTTTGCAATTACAAATATGTCTGTTACATGTTTCTTGTCGCTATCATGTGAGAACAATGTCAATAAAGTAAAAATAAAAACTAAATATAGATATTAAAATAGCAACTGGCAGCTAAGAGATGACCAGTCTCAACTGACAGCGCCCGTTCACGGACCCGACGCTTCGTTTCTAAAATATCTAGAAAAAGATGTCTAATAATGTCATAATCACGTCGTAAGAGCGGTTGTTTCAAGATGTACTTCGGGAAGGGCGCCGAAAGCAACACTATATCGAGACCTCTCTTTCTGCTCTGCAGGCTTAGCCAAGTTGATAATCTACAATCGTTAAAGCTTGTAGAAAACTAATCAAATGTAAGGGAATAACGTCATCCCAACGCTAAGTCACGTGGTCAGAATTTAATTTTGGAACTTTAATTTCGGAAGTCGGTGTTAAATATGAAATAAACAATACCGAGAAAAACCGACTTCCAAAATTAAAATGATTTTGATCTTTTTGGTGTTTTTTTTTAATGAAGTCGGTTTTTTTTTGTAAAATGTTTTTTTTTTGCTATTATAATACCAGATAAACTAAACTAACTGAACTAAGGACTTTATGAGAAATCAAAAGCAAAAAGAATTATGTCTACCAACCGTAACCGAACGAAGTTAGAGACTATTTAGTAGATCGTTATTGCTTTTTATCAGGCGTTATTTTATATATATATATATATATATTATACTACACGGTTTTTTTAATGAGTTATTCTACGTCCTTCGCTTCAGCATATAACGCCGGGTGTGAACAGAAAAGAACTCGAGTCCTCAAGTCGTTTTAATTATAATATAAAAAAAACAGGTAACGCTTGACAAAAAAGTACTGCCATGCCTGCCATGTTTTTCTCTTCACTACCCTTGGTTGACTGGTAGAGAATGCCTAAGGCATTAAGTCCGCCTTTGTACCTTTATGTTGCATGAAGTTTTAATAAATAAATAATAAATAAATAAATACTAGCCATGCTTCTACATGTATCTTCGTTCGGTTACGGTTTAAAGACTTGGTTCTTTTTTCTATTTCTTCCTCGTATTATCCTTTAACTTATAACCTAGGTTTCATTTCTGGCGAAAAGAAAAAAGTAAATCATGCCAATATTTTTCATTGACTTTTCGAATTCTTTGTCCAAGAACAATAAATTCGAAGTCGTGTCACACTGGGCCCGCGTGGTGGATTACGGCCCATTTCCTCTCCTAGAGGGGAGGCTTAAGTCCCATCAGTGGAATCATTAAAAGGCTGATTATGCTATATTATTATACCAGTTAAATGTGTATCATATCACTACGGTTCCCTCTCAAGATAAATAATTTGTTTACATAGTGTTTTTTTATTATTATTGATAGGCTCGCGTTTGACCACTATCTCACCTGATGGTAAGCGATGATGTGGCCGACGATGGAGCACGCTTGCCTAGAAGTAACCTATTCACTCTTGTGGATTGAAGTTCTCATTAACCCAGACAGATTTCAAAATCAAAACAGCCCTTAATTTTAAAATCATTTCAGCATGATTACGTACAATATAATCTCATGTATTATTAATAATGGACTTATATGTTTATGATTGATACTTCACTGTGAATCCGCGTACATTATATTGAGTGCTTGGAAGCCCCAGCAACACGAATAATTGTTTTAAAAGCTTTTCACCTGCCGCATAACCGCTTTATATACAACCAATATATGATAAAAACTACGCCGCGGTTCATCAAAGGTCGGTTTATGATATGATATAGGTAGGTACAATGTACAGTCAGGGATCAAAAGTGCAGTTCCACCTTACCAATGCTAAAATGTCTAAAATTTCTTTGTAGAAGAGGATCAATGGTTCATGACTGATGTAATTGGTGGAATAGAATCTAAAGTATTGAATAAACTAGTTGTAGACTATTGAACTTCTACAACAAAGAACTTTTAGAAATTTTAGCATTGGTAGAGTGTAACTGCACTTTTGATCCCTGACTGTATCTACAACTATTACTTTTAGAGTTAGTTGAAACTGTATAAATAAAAGGAGAGACTGACTGACTGACTGACATATCAACGCACAGCCGAAACTCCCAGTAGTTTCGGCTGTGAACTAAGAACGTAAAATTTGGTCAAAGTTTCCTCATATAATGTAGGTGCGCATTAAGAAAGGGTTTTTGAAAATTCAACTTTTAAGGGGGTGAAAATGGGGAAGTTCGTTCGTATTAAAAGTTTTATTCCTTGGACCCAATATACTTGAAACTTAGCATAAATAGTAACCTATGTAAATAAAAAAGGTTTTTATTATCGTTATTCTAAACTACCCCTGTTTAATTATTTAGGGGGTGTTAATGGTTGTACGGGAGAATATCTTGCGCTAGCAAACTTGAAACTTGGCACATATTCTAACCAAAATGAATAATAAAGACTATTAATATTAGTTTTTAAAAACTAACCTCAAAATCCGGTTCAAGGGATGTTTAAGTTTTTAAGAAAAGATTCTCGCGAACTAGGCCGTAAAATATACCCAAATATTTCGCTGTTTTGCTATAGTAATATTAACATTATATTACCTGACATTATATTTATTCAGAGTTAAAAAAAGAGGTTTGTAAAAAAAGATTATTGTATGTATTTTGTCTATGGGCCTCTGATGCCTGAAAATAAAATGATTATTATTATTATTAAAAATTGGTAAAATTGTTACATGTAGGTATATATGATAATATTTGCCTCGTTGGTTTCATAGCTACAAGCGCGACTGCTGAGCGTGGGGTATTGGGTTCAAATCCTAGGTTGGGTAGAAAGAAAGATAAAACGTTTATTCGTACCTCACACATAAAGTAAAAATATAATAGGTATAGAAAAATAACATTAAAATCTATGCAAGGCTAAAAAGGCGCCTAACTCAGCATATGCTGCGATATTTAAAACGATAAATAACGCTGCGGTGTACTGGGGTAGAAAGTGTTATTGGGTTTTTCTATTAAGAATTATTTTGTAGCTACCCGGAGTTTGGAAAGTATCTTGTATCTCGGAAACCACATAAAGCCGTTGGTCCTGCACCTGATCCTTCCCCGGTTGTGTTGGACTGCCGATGCCATTGCATCGGACTACGAGAGTGATGCTAGAAGAACTACACTGCACACACGTGTGCCACACACGCCGATCTGGGCGCGTCGGTCTCCATACATTTTATATGGAAACTTGTAGAGCTACACTTGATCCATGCCAAGCGACGCCACGCGACGTCGTTCATGTACAAATCTGACGTGTGCGTTGGTCTAATGTAGTTCTAGCTTGAAGGAATAAAGAGTGTACCCTGTGTTTGCGGGCACGCTTAAGCACTATAATATCTCCTGTGTACCGGGCTAATCTCTGTTATGTTTGGCCACCATGTTTTTTTTTTTTAAGTGGGAAAAATCATCTAATGACAAATCTCGCTCTTGGGCGGAGCGGCCAATGATCGAGATTCCGTCGGGAGTATTATTATTAAAATAAAGAATGCTCCTGTATTGGAGTAAGGGAACCGTAACGGAACGAAAAAAATGTCTTCAGTCTCTAGTAATACCATCAAGCAACGGCCCTAAAATCTGTACTAATATTATTAAAAAAAAAAAACAGTTTTAAAATACGAAATACCATAATTGTGACTTTTAGTGTTTAAGTATATATCATATTTATAAATTGTATTTTTCCCTATTTAGAGACAGAGAGAATGTTAAATATTGTTATGAATTTTATTGTTCTACAAAACTAAAGTATAAGAGCTTCTACCGCCTGTATATATACAGGTTAATCCTAGTATAGGCATTTAACATAGCCATACCTTTGTTATTATTCCTAAGATTTTATGTAACTATTTTACCAAATTACTCTGAATAAATATATAATTATTATTATATTTATTTATTATTATTATAAAGCTGAATAGTTTGTTTGTTTGGTTGAACGCGCTAATCTCAAGAACTACTGGTCCGATTTGAAAAATTCTTTCAGTGTTAGATAGTCCATTTATCGAGGAGGGTTATAGGCTCTATAACGTTACGCTATGATGAATAAGATTAGAGTATAGATAAATAATTTTGAAAAAATGGGGGAAAATTATTCCTTTTGAGAGCTTCCGTTGCGTACGCTGCGTAAACGGTTTAAGTTACGCAAAAATTATGTACTATGAAATTATTTTCCTTTAAAAGTTCTAAATAAAAGTCCGCGACAGCATATGTCTGTCTTTTAAGTTTGGCTAACTATAACCTTTTTATGGTCATCAACTTTGTCCTGAAATAATGCATTATTTGCGAAGGTGTATTTATAAAAATAATAATAATCCTTATCAAAATAAATACAATATTCATTCTAAGTGTTTCATTTTTAACACAATGGAGCTTTACATCATTTGATTCCGATAAATATCTTAGAAGGTACCATAGATTTAAAATAACTCCGCGTGGCCGCGGCCGTTGAGTTGCGTCGTCGTGTATACCTGCTACTCTATTAACAGGTGGACACACCGCTCATTCTGACTATTTCTTTGCAGAAGATAGCGTGTGCTCAACCCGTAAAAATGAGGGTTTGGGAAAAGTTTTATAAGATGTCAGTTTAATCATATGGGATGAATGTGATTCATAAAACTCTGTAGAGGCACGACTCTTAGATACGAGTACATAAGAAGCTGTAATAAAATCATGGGTGGAATCACTTTCAAGTTTGCTGGTGATTTTTGCCAAATATTGCCAGTGTATAGTTAAGGGAATTAGATCTGACGTTGTGAAGTCTTGCCCGTCATGGAAGCTCGTCTATTCGGTTCGGTTGCAAGACGTTATCGAAAATAGTTGCCGTCTCCTTTCTATTCCATATAATCAACCTTACTTAAATACCTACATCTGACAGATCTGATAAATTTATGACAATTAATAGTTTTTTCGTCTATTTATCTCTGTTTGTTTTTGATTCTTATTATTTATTAACTTGTAGTTAAAGTGTCAAAGCTGAAGACAAACAAATCGCATACAAATCACGGCATCGGTAAACAACAGTTTCTTAATCTTGTGTTTAAAAGTTAAAACTGTTGTGACATGATGTATTAGTTGACTCCTATGAATTCTTAATGGCGACCTTAGCCTCACTAAGTGACATGTCACTAGTACGAGAGAGATATTATGTTTTCAACGACTACTCAATTCGAGGAAAATAGCGTAGTAGTTTTAAATGACGACACGAGTTTAAGGTACTTATATCTTCAAGTACTGTATTGACATTTGACAGTATGTAGTTGACCGCAGTTCAGCGGTGTAACACGGGTCTTGAGCTGACTTAGCGGTATTATGCTACGTACGGAATCGCAATAGAATATGTGGTCAGCTTATGCTGATTTAGTTAACACTGACTTGCGGTCGACTGTATCTGGGGCCTTCCATGACGTGTTAAAATGTCAAGCGTGCAAGCGAGAAAGAGTTATAAAGCTATATACCCTTTATAGCTCTGTAACATTTCAGTTTAGGTCGTCAAATGAATCGCGTTAAGAGCTTGCAGTAGAGCCTCTGCTATGTAACAATCAGCCAATTGCGGGTCGGGCCACATGCACTGTAGGGTTCTATAAATATTCGTTTCGAAAGCCATGAAAGTAACTCCCATGACAAAATCAAAATTAACCGTTCGGATGTACCTACAGGACTGCAAGAATTAGCTCTTACTAGAGACTAGAGAGGAGAAAATTTAAAACGTCACCTTGAAATATTGGGAAAAGCTAGAGAAACACCCGAATACATTAGCAGCACAGCTCACAATGCGTAGCTACGCAAATCGTCTCAAACGAATAGACATCATATAAATAGATGATCAGGGGACGTTTAAATTAGAATGTAGTCCAACTAAATAGTAGGTACGATTCTATTTTGTGAAACTTCATGAAATTTTTACATGTTATTGTACATTTTTTTTAAATATATTATTCGACGTTAAAAATATTAGTTACGCTGCCAATATGGTGCTGCTAGGGCCTTCGGTGGGAGCGATTCGCGCTTTGTTAACAAAGTGTGAGGCCTATGCGGCGAAGCATGGGCTTCAGTATAATAAATAAATAAATAAAAAATAAATAAAAAAAATCAAAGAAGAGGGAGGTGCTCATATTTAAGTCTGATAATTATAAGCCAGCCCGTGCTCCGCCTATTAAGTTTAATGGTGTGTTTTTGATGTCTGTGAGCAGGTTCACATATCTGGGGCAGAAAACCTAAAAGATGATGCAGACGTAGAGAGGGGGCGCAGGGCGCTGGCAGTCCGGGGGAACATGATTGCTCACAGGTTTGCTCGATGTTCGCGTGATGTAAAATTCATATTGTTCAAGGCTTATTGCCAGTCACTTTAAACAAGTAGCCTGTGGGTGAGCTACTCTCGCCGGGCTGCCTGTGCGCTGCGCATCCAATATAATTAATATTTAAGATGCTGTTGCGGTTGCCTCGATTTTGTAGCGCGTTTAGGATGTTTGCTGAGGCGCATACGGAGGACTTCCATGCAGAGAGCTGCGTCTCTGCGACAGCGCCTCCGAGGCAGCAGTAATAGCATCCTGTAAATGATTGCCGCTAGGCCAGACTGCCCATACCAAAACAAATGGATGCGTATTTTAATAGGAATGTAGATAGAGACTCAATTTTATTCTATTTGATTTTATTATTTAAATAAGACATGATTATGTAAGTTTTATCTATTGTTTAATTATCTGTTTGATTTAATTTATTTTTGTGTAATAATGGATTTAAAATTTCATAGTTACTAACATATTTTTAATATTATTACCGGTTGTTAACAATATTAAAACTATGTTAGTAATTTTAATCTGGCCATCCCACACCCCACGAAAATCTCTATCCACGCAAGTATTATAGGAGAATGTCCCGTGAACTTCACATAAAGGGTGAGCACCGATCGCCAGGTTAAGTGTGGCATGACGAGAGCATGCTAAGCATGTTCATGAATTATTAACGCGGGACGCCGATGAGTCTGCATGCACCTTTATAACAGACGCCGCTTTGAAAACCTCTCGAGTGGTTGGATGAATTCTGAATCTTTTTTTGTCACCCGACAGGAAATTGTATACAAAATGATTGAGAAGATATCGAATGGTTTGGGGAATTACGGAAATTAAAATGGAAAACTCGTGCCAAGTCACATACAAAGTTATTTCAATCATCAGGGTAGTGGCCAAGGGTTTGACAAAAATACAAGTACGTTAACAGTTTGTCTCTTTTGTATATCTACGATATTATTGATAGTGTCAAAACTAACTTACCTAGTTTTAAACATGAAAATAATAATAAAAATATTTATTGAGCAACAAAGTAAAAACATGTATACACAATTGCTTATAAGCTATTTATATACTACAACAAAATAATTCAATGAATTGTGTCTAAAGTTAGCATCTGCTGCCGAACTAGGTTTATGGCCTGTATTTCAGCAAGCATAATATTTTGTGACATTTAATTTTATATCTGAGTAATAGTAATGATTCTTTGGTTTCTTCTTCTTTTATTTCTTTCTTTTTGGTGAAGGCCTATGTCCAACAGTCTATGTCTTTCTGCTGAAATAAGGATGACAATGAATTGTAATGATGGATCCTAAAGCTTTTTCTGTAGGTAGGGTACTAAATAATACAGATTTTGACAACAGCTAAGACAAAAACTTTATAACGAGATATTAGAAGTTAAGTGATAACATTGATGTATTCCTATTGTTTTTTAAAGAATACAATTTGATATTATTATTAAATTATTCGGAGTTTCATTCTCAAAAAGGTCTGAACGGAATCTCGATTGATTTTTTAGGGTAAATGTAACAAATGAATTTAGGAACAGTTACCCCTAACCGATTGGGCTGATTGTTTACCGATATATTCAGATTGGATGACAATGAATGAGTAGCTAAATGCCGTCATTTTAATTTTTATGCATTCTAAAGGTAAAACATATTCAAAAATGTAAAATAAAAAAAAATTGACTTAAAAAGGACGAGGTTCTATGTTCGGCTGTTTGTATTTTTTTTTCATTGTTAAATAACGAAAAGGCAAATTTAATAGAAAGAAGAATAGAAACACCGACTTCCGAAATTAAAATTATTTTGCACTTTTTAGTTTTTTTTGTACATTGAAGCCGGTTGCATTTTTTTTTTTTTTCGTAAAAAGTTTCTTTTTTTATGCCATTTTTATTTGTCAGTTTTTAAACATACCTCACATAATATTGTATAGTGCAATAATGCAAACGACGGTGAACAAATATTATAGTACTCGTACCTATCTATATTTTAAAACTTCCTTATTCAAGGCAAAGGACTTGATCGTTATTACTAACGTCTTTTATAACCTTAAAACCGTTGCACGACAGTTGATCGTTTCGTACGTCTCGTCTCGAGTTCCTATGGGTGAGTTGGGGAAAGGCAGAGATTACAAACCTTTTGATTTCCCGTTGCAAGTATAATACATATTGACATAGGTTCTCTCATCTTTATTTTCTAAGTAAAATTTTTATATTGACTTAGTTAATTAAATTTCTATAAAACACTTTCATTGAATTATTTTATCATCATTTAAGCCGAAAGTCGTTCACTGTTAGACATAAGACATTCCCCAAGTATCTACACAATGAACGGCCTTGTGCGTCTCACATTCATCGGACTCCCGCGACTCTCATCAGGTCATCGGTCCTCCTAGTGGGAGGCCTTCTAACGCTGCGTCTTCCAGTGCGCGGTCACCACTGCAGAGCCCCATCGACCATCTGTTCTGCGATGCGGCAATGTGACGTGCCCACTTTTAAGAAGACTTTTATAACCAATATTTATGTTTTTTTTTTGGAATTAAGATCTGACGGCCAAGCGTAACCAACGGAACACTATTATTATACTAAGTCTCCACTGTCCGTTCGTCCTTTCGTCCTTCAATCTGTTAACAGGCTTTTAAATTGTCGTTATAACAATAAAAAATGTACGGAACCCTTCGAATGCGAGTCAAACTACTGTACTTTTTTATAGATTTTATTTTACATTTTACACAACTTTCAATATAATCACACTTTTTTTTTTGAGAATTAAATTCATTAAATCACTTATCCCGCTCTAGGGTGGGGCAACAGGGTGTGTCAGACTTTAATTAAACCCATCTACGTTCGTTCATTTGCCTCATTTAAACTCTTTCAACCATTACAGCAATCACACATAATATTATCTACACCTACCAATGTACAGTCAATAGTGAGGGTATACATTCTGCAGTACTTTATTGCCGTCAAAGTAAACAGAGGTTTTTATTGAGCCGGCAAGTGTCGGGCACTTTCGGCATAATTTAAATCTCCATTATTCGTCCGTTACACAGGAGACACACAGGTCATGGAGGACAATATTGCTTGTACGAAATTGATGCGCAAAGTTTTTTCAACGTCAATTAATCGACCTGGCCTTTTCCAAACTATAATCAGCGTACAGTCCAACTAGATGCTACTGGATATCTTAAATAATATAGTGGGATTGGATATCTATAGTGTTGACTGGCTTGTTGGTCTAGTGGCTCTGACTGCTGCCGGAGGTCGTGGGTTCGATTCCCACCCAGTACAAATCTTTGTATGGTGAGCACGATCATTTGTTCTGTCTGGGTGTAGGTAATTTATCTATATATGTATGTATTTAGAAATATATAAGTATGTTTATCAGTTGTCTAGTACCCATAACTCAAGCTCTGCTTAGCTTGGGACTAGACGGCGTTGTGTGATAGTTGTGGAATATTATTATTATATACCTACTATACTTTATTATATACTGGATATTTCACATGGAGCGGCTACCTGTCTTATCTTCATAACCCATTAATTTGGTAACACGATACTGCGGCCAGACTGGAGTTAGATTTTCTAGCTTCTGACTTTCTGTTCTGATTGTCAAAGGTCTTTAAATATCAGCTGGGACCAACCCAATCCCAATCTTAAGGAAATTTAAATTACGCTAGCTACCCTGGCGCTTTCATCTTCATGTTTTGATTTTTAACCTTATTTACTTTTAACAATTTTTTTTTTTAACTTCATTGCTTGAACTAGATTAATAATTTTGTAATAAAAATTAGTGGTTCTATGGTCTGAAACATTTTTTTTTTCGTTTGTACCTTTTAGCTTCTAAACACAAACATTAATATTATTAAATTATTATTATTACATTATTTATTGGATACACATATTATTATGTTTGTATCCCGTTGTATTTTTCAAAATAAACCTATTTTCTTTCTTTCTATTTAGTATTTGATAAACTACATCAGAAAATAGCACTTCAATTTGGGTCTACCTTTTATAGCAGAACTTTTTACGTCATAATATTGTTTTGCATAACAACGGATAGCATAAACTTCATTTCGCAGAAAATCATTTCGCATACACTCAGTTGTCATACATTCAAAACTCATAATTTTGTTAGTCAGAATCATCTTTAGGCATAATGTTTATATCCATAATAATTAAAAAGCAGAACCATCATATCGCAGAAAATTCACAGTCAGAATCGTTTTTTGGCATACATTTTATATCGATAGTGCAGCATGCATGTAGCATGCAAGCAGGCATGCAACATGCAGCATGCATGCAGCATGCAAGCAGGCATGCAACATGCAGCAGGCATGCAGCATGCAAGCAGGCATGCAACATGCAGCAAGCATTGTTTCTGTCACGGCTCCGGCGCTGCGGGGTTTGGGCGGCGCCACGCGAGCTTATCGTCACAGATGGTTTTAACGCTCACCACCGCAGCTTTGGCTTGCTGGCCGGCTTCGCCGGCCAGCCTCAGCCGCGGTGGCGGGCCTTCAAACCACCTGCTCCTCAGCTCGCGGGCCGCCCTACCCCTCCGCGCCTACGCGGGTTTAAATTACACTCTAGGGATAGGGCAGACAAGACTGCGTAAAGTCGGTTTCGCAGCGATTCGTTTCTGTCACAAAATTTTGCAGCACAACGTATTGACTTTTTTATGACACAAATTTAATTTAATATTGAAAATGCTACCAATACATGCTATATTTAGAACATTCTATGTCACTTTTGCAGACCATTCGATTTTAAATACATTGCACGTAGGTTATCTAACCATTCGACAGCATAAATTTACTTTATTTAAATTATCAGTTTTAGTCCATATATTATAAGTTTTTGATGTTTTGAACACTAATTTTTACAAGAAGATACATCTATTTTAATTTTTGATGTTCAAATATGCACCCATACCAAATAATCGTATCTCTAAATAAATGTTATGCTAAACAAAATTATGCATAATATTAATTATGGCAAAGGTAATTATGCGAAACAAAATTCTGCCAAGATAAAAGTATGCCATTGTAAATTCGGACACGTAAATATTCTGCCAAACAAAAGTTATGCTAAATAATTTTTATGCCTTAAAAATATTCGATTAAATAAGATTATGCCATGTGAGTTATGCCAAATAAAAATCGGAGTATCAAGATTCTGCCAAATAGAAGGAACCCCTTCAATTTATGTATGTTACTTTATATCGTGCTCATCGCACAAACATTTGTCCTATGTGGAAATCTAACTTACAACTTCTGGCATAGCAGTCAGAGCCACTATCCACTAAACCAACATGCCTGTCAAATGTCAATTTATATATTTTATTACACATACAATTGTTTTAACAGTTATAGACCCAAGGTAGCAAATGTAGTAGCAAAATAACCGCACTCAACTGTGTTTCTTGATGGGTACAACCCGAAAATCTGTAAGTCGAGAGTGAATAGGCTATTTCTAGGTAAGCTCGCTCCATAGTCGACCGCATCGTTGCTTTCCATCAGGTGAGATAGTGGTCAAGCGGGAACCTATCAAGAATTAAAAAAAAACTCAGAGATGCCACTCACAAACTGATCACATACCTATTAATGCATGTAACATCATCATCATCATCATCTTCCTGCCCTTGTCTCGTGTTATTTGGGGTCGGCGCAACATATTTTTTTCTTTCATTCTGCCCTGTCACTCGTCATGCTATCACTAACTTCCTTTTCTTTCATATCACTCTTTACACAATCCATCCATCTTTTCTTGTATGTATGTAACATATACTTACATACACAAAGAAAATTAATAATCGTTGGTCGGACTCAAGCAACGCCTTGGAGGACAACATTGTGTACCAAAGCTTCACAACCCCTGTCTGAGTAGGTAGCTCCCTCAGTGCACTGGTTAGTCAACAGTCTGTGAAGTCGTTCTCTACAAACGTTAACCTGCTTCCGCAATAACAGTTCCTTTACTTACGAGTTCTTCCTAGGGACCTGAAGTTATGGCCTTCGCTTTATGTCCGCAAGCGATCTTATAATTTGAATTATAAATGGCCCTGAGGTTGTAAATGTTTCGTTAAATGCGAGTAAAAAAGATTGATTTGGTGTTGAAGGCGAGTTGATAAAATTTACCAACCGTGAATTTATTCAGTTGTGAATATTTTTGAATTTTCGGTATGCAAATTAACGATTGAAATATCATCATCATCATCATTTCAGCCGAAAGACGTCCACTGCTGGACATAGGCCTCCCACAAGTGTCGCCACAATGAACGGTCCTGTGCATCTCGCATCCATCGGACTCCCGCAACCGTTACCAAGTCATCGGTCCACCTTGTAGGAGGCCTTCCAACGCTACGTCTTCCGGTACGTGGCCGCCATTTCAGAACCTTTCGGCCCCAATGGCCATCTGTTCTGCGAGCAATGTGCCCTGCCCATTGCCACTTTAGTTTGGCGATTCTTCGTGCTATGTCGGTAACCTTGGTTCTCTTGATTGAAATATACCGAAAAATAACTGTTCTTTAAAAAATAAATCAAATTTTATGGTGTTTCGGGCGCATTTTGAAATCCGGTCATAATCAGAACACATATTTGGAGTAACAATGACACCACAATTTATACTGATCCATACTTATTATATTATTAATATTATAAATGTGAAAGTAACTCTGTCTGTTTGTTTCACTTTCACGGTTAAACTACTGTACTGATTTTGATGAAATTTGGTACGAAGTACGCGAAGTTTGTACCAACCCAAGGAAGGACATAAGAAGGCTTCGACTTCACGTCCACCATAACCGATATTCATTCAAACCAAATCGTAGGCAAAAGCTCAAGTCACACTAATATTATAAAGGCGTAAGTGTGTGAGTGTATGTATGTTTGTTACTTCTTCACGCCTGAACAGCTGAACCGATTTAGATGAAATTTTGCAAACAGCTAGGCCATGTCCTGGAATAGCTCATTTTATACTTAAATCCCGGGAGTATGTTCCTTTGGGTTAATTATCTACTATCATTCGGGCGAATTCACCGGCAGCAACTAGTATGTTATAATTTCCACTTTAAACAAAGATAACTCCGGCACAGCTCAGGCGCGCCAGTCGTGTTTATTTTTAACTGGACGAAGGCGGTTCGGGAGCCTCAACTCGGTTTGACTAAACCCGGGGTGATGGCCGTTTGCCCTCTCTCGTAAAATGTTACACTGAATTGGTTAAATTAGTTATCAAAAATTATCCCTATACATGTGGCATTAACTTTCGAAATATATACTTAGATATCAAATTAAATAGTTCGATATGTTTACTTTTTAGGGTTCAGTACCTCAAAAGGAAAAAACGGAACCGTTATAGGGTCACTTAGCTGTCCGTCCGTCTATCTGTTTGTCCGTTAAGATCCTTTGTCTCGGGAACGCGTGGAGGTATCGAGTTGAAATTAAAATCCTATACTCAAGTCTGCGATCGCTTGAAGCTGTGAAAAAATCAAACTTTTAAGTTAACGGAAAAAAGATACGGCCGATTATATCGCAAAAATATATATATTTCGACACTCAATAAATCAAAATTCATAGGTCACTTCTCGTTGACCTAGAATCCTGAAATTTGGTATGAAACAAGGTCTCATAGCATAAATATAGGATTTTTTTTTGTTACCTGACAAAAATATTTCTTTTGCGATTCGAAAAAATCTTCGTAACTCAATTCGGGAATAGAACTGTTTTCATAGGTAAGTTAGTACGGAACCGTCAGTGCGCGAGTCTGACTCGCACTTGTCTGGTTTTTTTTAATGTAGCTGCCATTTGTAACTAACTTAGTATGTATCTTTAGCTAGTGGTTAGTAGATAATGGCGCTGGTTGTGCAATAAGTGCTGTTAATTTAAGTTTCTTTATAGTGAATATCATGATATTGTAATTAATTTTTTATCTTTAGACAAATAAATAAATAATAATTGAGAAGTAGTTATAATAAATAACATTTATTTCTCTCATAAAGGTAATATGTACATTGTAACACATATCTTTATATATATATAATTATATAATTTTTCTATACGTGTGTTAGTCATCTAATTCCTCGTAAACGGCTTGCCCGATTAGTATAAAACTTTGTGTCTATTTTAAGTGGGTCCATGGATGGTTTAAAAATACAATTGAATCTAGTAGTTGGCGCTGTGATCGGATTCTCAATGTTATTTTCTAATGAAAATTCAGTTTTCGGGCAGGACAACGTCTGCCAAAACCGCTAGTTTATTTATAAAATTTTGCCTCAAAACTAAAACCTTTGTGAGAGCTGGAGTCTGAACTAAGTTTGAGACCTATATGATATAGATATTTTCTATCAGATTATTTTAGCGATAGGTATAAAAATATTTTTCTCAGAATCAAATGATTAAACAGCTCTCATAATGGGCGAAGAAAGAAAAATGCAATAGGAAAATCAGACTGCCGAACGCCAACGCCGATCGATGACAATCCATTGACCGACTCGTATAGCTCTGTAAATGATTTTTTTGAATAAGAAAGAAAAGTTGTACTACCTGTCTTGGTCCTATGATCCGTAAGCATGTACCTAAACTAGTATGGTTGTCTCTTAATATGAATTTCACCTAAAACCCACTTCATAAAGCAGCAACTAGACCGTCATCACGCTTATCAAAACAGATGACATGTTAATACAAGTTGAAATGCAAAAACAATGACGTTTATGTAGTATGCAAAGTAGGACGGTAGTTCCGGCAACGTTCAATAGAATAGCACGTGGCTATTACACGGACGTGGCGCTAGTGTGCCGAGGAAATAAGATGTCACTCAAAACTCGGCAGCGGTGAGAACCGGACGTGTCACGCGTGTTACTGTCGTACCCGTTATTTTGAATTGTTGATAATTTAAAGGAATAACCTGGTATTTATGGAACGGACGAGCTTGATGTGTGGACGGAATTAGAAATGGATTTTGAAGCAGTTATAAATATTTTGGTGAGACAGAATTACGTTCAACTGAAATAAACTTACCTGTATGAGTAATTATTATTTTATTACTGATATTATATCTAACCTATACCGACCCACTGCTGGGGAAAGGCCTCCCTCCATTCCTTTCATTGGTTCCGACTCTGAGCCAGCTTTTGCTAATTCATAAGGAAGACATCTAAGTCGTCCTGGCCTGTTTAAGTAAATATTTAAATAATAGCAAAATACTGTTAGACAGTTTGGTTTGTTAGGTGGATATATTTATTTGGTAACATTGGTCAAAACTATCGATTTTACGTCCTGTATTTTAGTAACTAATGACATTTTTTTTATTGTTGATGGGGTCGCGTTTGACCACTATCTCGCCAAATAGAAAGCGACGATATGGTCGACAATGGAGCACGTTCGCCTAGAAGTAACCTATTCACTCTTGACTTAAAGACCCCCAAGTTGTAGCTTGAATTTATTTTTATTAGATATGAACAAAAACGCACCGGTATTATGATTAAAAGTATCATCAGCATCAATCCAAACACAGAGGATAAAAAATACGATGTTATAAATGATGTTCAAAATCTCAAAACAAAATGATGTAACAATGTTCAAAAAGCCAATCAAAACCAAAAGCGATCTATCAACGTACCTACATCGAGAACGCGCCATCATTGGCCATTATCGGATCCATAAGACAATGTTAAAAGGATTTTTAATTGCTGCTGCACATACAGGGAAAAGCTTTTACGTTAAGCCAAATTCAGGCTTGCATAACAGGCTATAAATAGAATGTAAATGAGGAAATTCAGACTCCAGGTTGCGGTGACGTTTCAGTATTGCTACCTTTCTATTTTCAGCCGATAAAATATTAATAAATTTTTGCTGGAGAATTTTTGTTGGCGGATGTTAAGTAAAAATATCACAACTGAATAATGTAGGTATGTTGCAAAGTAAGATGATCTGATCTTTTTACTAAAGTAGCTTATGATATATGTTATAACCGAACTAGTACATGGCATGGTAGTGAAATCTGTAAACTCAGGATTTTTTGTTTCTTTGTACCTATGATTTGGGGCATGTTGGTACAATTCCTGCAAATCTATACTATATTAATCTAGTTATATTATAATTATCTATTAATAGTCCATGAAATTTTTCACTTAGTGGTCATGGTCACCAAAATAAGAACTACAATACAATATGTCACAGTGTTTGTTATCGAACTGCTCCGAAACGGCTTGAACGATTGTTATGAATTTTTTTATAAACATATGGTAGGTCTGAGAATAGGTCGTAGGTCATTTTTTACCTTCCTATCCACATATCCAATTTTTTTCGAGCAAAGTAACACATATAAAAACTGTCAGTTTCTTCAACCGCGTTAAAGTTGAAAATATTCTAAAGACCATACTTCAGGGATAAAGAGTATTATAACATACCTACATGTATTATATTCCAGGACATAGTCTATTTGCATGCCAACTTCATCCAAAGGAGTAACACCACAAACATAACCATACAAACACACACATACATAAAAAATTTCGCTTTTATATCAGTGTAAACTATTTACAATTTAAGAAAAGCATAAATTTTCAGTTTTGTCAATTCAACAAAATGCAAGAAAACTTCCAGAAAAGACACAGAGCTTTAAAAAGGCAATATCTACTTTTCAAACATTATTTTCCATACATTACAACTTATTACCGATAAACCCTACACCCTCAAACATAAATACGCATACAAGCAGAAAATTCGGTCGCTTTTAATCGGATCGTTCGGTGGCGGGATTTGCGTCCGAATTCGTTAAGTGGGCTCGTTGCGCGCTGACACCCGGCGGATTGGTGACGTCACCAATAACTAGGATGACGTCATTAAACTGTGATAGCTGGTATAATGGACGGTCTACATGGGCTTTCGTGAGTCCGAAAATTAATAAACGTTCAAAATTTCTCGGCATGGCAAACAGAGATTATAAAGTATCGAATTTTGATGTGTCGGTTAATTAATGCAGAAGAAATTATCAATTTACAATTTCTCGAAAATTTACAATTCCTCCGGATTATTTTTTGTAAAATTACGTTGTTTGCAATAATCTGTTTTTTTAAGGTTTTTTTAGGGCTTCGACCCTGCTGGGCCGCTACGGCTTTGCTGACCTCTCCATGAGGCGCACGTGGAAGACTACGCGCCGTCGACGACATGGGCTCGGTCGGGACAGCGGACAGCGAGCTACCTATTGCTCGCCGTCCGCAAGCAGACGCCTACGGTGAACTTAGGTAACTTAATGCCTGGTTTGACACGGCACGAGAAAAGGGTATGTACGTTACTGGAAGGACTTTGAGGGCTTTGCCCAGTAGAAGGTCGTTTATTATTTATGTATTATATGTATATATATTTTATTGTATTTTAATTATTTTCTTTTTTTGTACATTTTTTATGTTGTTGCACACTGACAGCCCAGCCCCAAATCTTTTCCTTTCGTTCAGTCCATCCAAAGGTTGTCTGGTAGAAATTGCCCTGTGCAATAAGACCGCCTATTGTACACTTATTTTTTTATAAATGTTTGTCCTGTAATAAGTTAAGGCGTGCATTAAAGAAAGAAAGAAATAATTATGGACAGAAAAGAATGGTTAAAAAAAAAACTATATTTCAACACTATATTTAGAATCACCTCATCTATCTAATACTCCTTTTAAAAAACAAATCGCCACTTATTCGACTCCAACTGGTAAAATCATTAGAAACGGCAAACCCGGAATTACGATTGAGTTTTCCTTTGAAAGAGAATATAATGTGATTATAATGTATCAAGAGCGGGCTTACAGGATATCGTAATTGACATGTCATGACCAGCAGTGGTCACAAAGGGACAGAGATTGTAGAAATTTGCCGAGCCGATAATGTCGGTCGGTGACTACGTTCAGCGGAGATCGACGAATGGGGGATATGACAAGATGTATAAGCCTTTTTGTGTAAGGGTAAAATTAGTTTTATAGTACCAGTGGTTGTTGTTTATGCACGTGACACGTATGGGCATGGGTACGCAAGTTGAGTTTTGTGTTAGGTTTAAAAGCTAACGTAAGGCGTGAAAAAACTGTTTTTGAGTTCTAACTTAAATCTAAAATCCGGTCAAGTGTGAGTCGGACTCGCGCAATGAGGTTTCTGTACAAACTTACCAATGTAAATAGATCAATTCTCGAATCGAGTCTGGAAGATTTTTTCGAATTACTAAAAACGTTTTGTTTTTTGTGACATAACTACAAAGGACATTGCTCTGCGTCCATACATTGTTCGTCCTGGAGCCAAGAGCATCGAAAAATTATGTATTGTATTCTCTGTCATTAGTAAACTCCTATATGATCTTATTTTTATATCGGACTAGCTGCAGAATCGATATATTTCAAATTTTTTTCAGATTTTTAGGTTATAATCGAACCATAACAACGAATTTTAGGTATGTTTTTTCATAGCTACGAGTGATTTTTAAATTCAAAATTCAAAATTCATTTATTGGTGTGATTTTTGGTACATTTTACATGAGATCTTAATAATAAATTATTTAGTTCCTCAAAAATCTACCTTAAAGGTGTACACTCTTTCTCGTAGTTTATTATAAATAAGAATTAATTAACACATTGAAATAATTATAACAAAAACACAACATAACTCAATGAATAGAAATTAGAATAATAATGCAATGTCAAAAGTAAATAAATATCAATGTCAATTAACTTACCATAATAAAACATTAATACAATGTCAAAATTAAATAAATATCAATGTCAAGTAACTTACTATACTAAAAATAATATTACCATGTCAAAATTAAATAAAATCAATATTAGATAGCTTACAATTTATCATTAAGGAATTCGTCAATATTATAATAACATTTCTCCAATAATAGATTTCTTAATTTACTCTTAAATTGATTAATATTTAAGTCCTTAATTTCATTTGGTAATTTATTAAATATTTTTGGAGCCATACATAGTACGCTTTTGTGCATCAAGGCGGTCTTTGAAGGTCGAATGCATAGTTCATGTCTATATTCTTGTCTGATTATTTTGTAGCGATGTTCAGATGCTTTTCTAAATAGATGCATGTTCTTTTTAACAAATAAAGCAGTCTCAAATATGTACAAGCAAGGTAAAGTCATAATTTTTAACAATACAAAATAAGGCTTGCAGCTATCAGTCATTTGTATACCGGTAATAGCTCTAATGCATCTTTTTTGCGATTTGAACACCATGTCCTTATTACAGGAGTTACCCCAAAACATGACTCCGTAGCGTAGTATAGAATCGACATATCCATAGTATGCAGTGACCGCCGCTGCTTGGTTGACTACTTTCTTTAGTTTGTACAAAGCGAAAGCGAACTTACTAATTTTTTTAATTAATATTGAAGTATGTTGTTTCCAATTAAGTTGATTGTCAATTGTTAAGCCTAAAAATTTTGTATTTGCAACTTCTTCAATTTTTTCATTATTAAAGATTACATTTAGTTCCGAATTAACTACTTTTTGCCGAAAGTTCATAATTTTTGTTTTCTTCAAATTTAGGAAAGTTAAAAACAATATCTTAATACATTTAGCTATTTAGGTTTAAAGAATTTATTCTCATAAGAACAATTACAGTTCACTTAAAATGAGATACAAATAACAGCATAAAATTATTGAAATATTCACATCTGGTGTGTTGGTGATGGTGACGTCATATTATGTTATAGACATGTTTTTTTAATTTTGATTTAAACATATTAATGTTATCACTATTTATAGTACATATCTAGAAAATTAGGTGCCTATGCAGGTTTTACTGTAGCACAGAATTCTGACCAAAGAGTTTATATTTAGAGTAAATATAGGGGAAGGTGACAGGTGACTGACGATGACAACCATAGTTACGTCAAAAATAGGGATGGCAAATACGATACGATTAATCGATATTTCCTAAGTTTAAAAAAATATTTGCACCCACTCAATGTATGGAAAACTTAATTAAAAAGGACTATGCTAATGATCATATAGCCGGCTCATTTGTTTCTATGATCCGTGTTTTAACTGACCGCGGAGTGCGGTCGACAACTCATGAATGCAGAATAGACGTAACTGTACCTACATTTTGTAATACTCCTCTTTATATCAAAAGGCGCCAGAAAGGACCACTTTTTCGGGGCTTCGTCGTAAAATGGTTAATCCTAAGTTTAATTTTGTGACATTTAATTTTAAGCACGTTGATTTGAAATAATTTTCCAACAATGTACTTAAAGTGAAATCCAGTGCCTTTAACTCTCGCTGGAACGCCCATACCGATCTGCTCCGACTTTCGGTACCTCGGGTCACTCGTCCAAGGGGATGGTGAGGTAGACCGGGACGTAACACATCGGATCAACGCAGGATGGATGAAATGGCGACAGGTCACGGGAACAACTTGTGACCCACGGACTCAAGTTGAAGGGTAAAATCTACAAGTCCGTGATAAGACCTGTCATACTGTATGGATCAGAATGTTGGGCTGTGAAAAAGACGGATGAAAAAAGATTGCACGTAGCGGAGATGAGAATGTTATGATGGATGTGTGGTGTGACGAGAATGGATAAAGTGAGAAATGAGTATATTAGGGGAAATTTGAAAGTTTGTCTTGGTATGGTCATGTGAAGCGCATGTTACTAAAAGAGTTATGTGTTTACATGTGGATGGATGGAGAGGGAGAGGGAGACCAAAGAAAAGATGGATGGATTGTGTGAAGAGTGATATGAAAGAAAAGGAAGTTAATGATAGCATGACGAGTGACAGGGCAGAATGGAAGAAAAAAACATGTTGCGCCGACCCCAAATAACACGGGACAAGGGCAGGAAGATGATGATGACTTAAAGTGAACGAATTTTATTTCTGTAAACAAAATGTAAGTGAATATGTACTGTGTAAAGGTTGTTGTTCTAGATTAACAACTACTTAATTAACCTATAAACTTAAATTATTCAATGATACACAAAAAACAATTATTTAATAAATTACATTTCTGATAATGAATTTAAATCTAGAGGTAATCGAACTCTTGGTTCTAGACAACAGACATTGTATTAAGGTTTGGCTCCATTACATATATTTTTATCGTCAGAATTGTTTTTGCAAGGAACTTTATAGTCACTTTGACGCAAATTGATAACAAGTGGGCACGAGCTCAATTATCGTCTTCACTCAACCATAAAATCGACTAAAAAGAACGCAAAAAAAGCTTTGTTTAAACGACTGTTGAACTAGTTAATTTATAAAAAAAAAATTTTCACTTGAGTTATAATTTTTTTTATTTAAATGTATAATATAAAATAATTTAAAATAGGCTCGACGCATTTCTGCTTAAGCTTTTTGTGTTGGTATGGTTCTGATGAAAAGACTCACCATCATCATCATTTCAGCCGAAAGACGTCCACTGTTGGATATAGGCCTCCCCCAAAAGTCGTCACAACGACCAATCCTATGCGTCTCGCACCCACCGCACTCCCGCGACTCTCACCAGGTCGTCGGTCCACCTTGTGGGAGGCCTTCCAACGCTTCGTTTTCCGGTGCACGGTCGCTACTCTAGAACCTTTCGGTACCATCGACCATCCGTTCTACGAGCAATGTGACCTGCCCACTGCCACCGTCAGTTTGGCGATTCTTTGGGCATGAAAGACTTTATCATTATATCTAATAATTATATGAAAATTTTGTCACAGTGTCTGTTATTGATCAACCCCGAAACGGTTTGAACAATTTAAATTAATTGTTTTTTGCCTAGGACCTATTCTCAGACCTACCAAATAGGTAAATCTGAGAATTGGTCCCAGGCTAATTTTTATCCTCCTACCATTACATTCCATTTTTCCATTTTATAATTATGAGGCAGAACAATGTTTGCCAGATCAGCTAACTATTATATAATTATGTTTACCAAAATAATAACACACATATTACAAAAATTTAAAAAGGCAAAGAACGGGAAGGCAAGGCGGAAGAACCAAGTTTACCGACATAGCACAAAGAATCGCTAAACAAAAGTGGCAATGGGCAGGGCATATTAATAATAATATAATAATAATAATTTTATTAGCACACACACACGTTAAAATAAAAAAAAAGTACTTATACAAATATGAAGAAAATAAATAGAAAACACAACAGAGGTGGCTGTGGGCCCCAAACTAGGCACAGCCTGTATCTTGGTGGCCCAAAACTAATTAGCAATAGGTATAGACTGATTAAAAGTTCCGTGTGATACAGTACAATATACAGAGAAGATGCAAGAAGGAATTCAAAAGTGTACAGAATAATAAATAAATAAAAAATAAAAAAAACTACAATATAACCAAAATAACAATTGCAAGAAGAGAGAAAAAAAAAATATTAAGTTAAATTAGAATTAATAAACAAAACTTAAAAAGAAAAAGAAACACATTGGCATAAATACAACTAAAACAAAATAAAACTAAATCACAATTAATTTAAAATCAAACTATGCTAAATAAACAAAAATTCTAAGTCAACCCAAAAGCCATAGGGGACTTAAAAAGAAAAATAAAATAATAATAATAATAAATTATAATATCTGGATATCAATGCAATATAATTTACATAAAATGTCAGTAATATCAGTCAAAAAATTTAAATTAAATGTCATGAGTGGTGCGTGTGAGCGATGGGCTAGAGTAAGTGTTGTCTAGGTGAAGGTGTTTATGTTTTGGTGCTTGTCATCTCAGTGGGCAAATTATATTTTCTGTTTCGTCATACGTCAGGTCTTGCAGCCATTTCTTTAATACATTTTTTGCTTCACGTGTATTTCCAGGGACCCGCAACGTGGATTTGTTTACCACATTGAAAACCCGAATCGGAAGAAAGAGCGAGAAACGGGTGGCAAATTTTGTTCTCACTCTTGGAATAGGTAAACTGTCAGCTCCCAACCTTCCTCTTTGCCTGTATGTGAATTGACCCCCTAACACGGCAACTAGTTGAAGGAGGGCCTTAAGCAAATATAACTGACGGACGCGTAGGACGTTTGCTTCTTTGTATAGTTCATCCGTTTGAAAGCGCCGTGGTTTCCCCAGGAAAACTTTTAGCACTGCCCTTTGAGCACGTTCAAGTTCAAGCAAAGACGACTTTGCCGCGCTACCCCAGACGCCTATACAATACTGTAACAACGATTGACAAGGTATATTTTTCTACATAAGTCTTTTGAGGCACTACCGCGTAGAGATTTCATGATGTAGATGAATTTGCGGATTCATCTGGAAAGCATAGAGATATGCTCTCTAAAGGACAGATTCTATATTGATCGCAGAACAGATGGCCGTTGAGGCTGAAAGGTTCTGCAGTGGCGACCACGTACCGGAAGACGCAGCGTTGGAAGGCCTCCTACAAGGTGAACCGATGACCTGATAAAGGTTGCGGGTATCCGATGGATGCAAGACGCACAGGACCGTTCATTGTGGCGACACTTAGGAGAGGCCTATGTCCAGCAGTGGACGTCTTTCGGCTGAAATGATGAAAAAGACAATGTACATCTTATTATAGCTTGGGACTTCAACAAGGCGGTAGTCTGTATCTCTGATCACATTTCATCTCCTTTTCTAAATTGTACACATTTAGTGGCCTTTATTATGTGATTTCAATCGAATAAGATTGCCACTTTATATGAATAATAGTTTTGTAACTTGATTATTCAGATTTTGTTCCTTTTTTCTAGGACTTTTCGCTTGGACGATAATTTATTATGTTGCCCAAAAATTCGATTCTTCGGTACTTTGATGTGGTCTTGCAAATGAATACGTCGGTTATGTCATTTACTTAAAGCTGCATGGAATATGTATAAGAACTAGGACTTACTTCCTGTTTGTATAACTACTACTTAATCCCAGATCACTATGCTAAAAGCAATAACTTGAGTGTATAAAATCGTTTTTACGAAGCAAAAGTTAACACGTGGTTGGAACTGGGTTGAGTACATAGCGCGGCCATACATGACTGACGCGAGTTCGGCTCGCACCGCTGGAGCGCGGAAACAATCAAATATTGGCAACACCCTACACCCTACCCGGACTCTATGTGCAGATTTTTATTCAATTTTTTCGTCCATACTGAACCTCGGTTTTCTGTATAGTGATTGTTTAGGTACGTGTTGTGGTTTCGAGTTTGAAGAAGTAGCGCTCTGCTGTTTATTTTGCAAGTGGAATGTTATTGGTTAAAAAAAAATTACGAAAGCTGTTGAGTTAATGTTGACATTTTCATAGTAGATATCAATAAAATAGATAAAACAAGAGACTGATTAGTAGTAGAAATCTGAACGTAAATGACACTAGTCGAGCTCTTCCAGTGTCAACACTAAAGAGGTGAGAAGAGCAAGGAAAAAGAAGCAAACTTGATAAACACGTATTAACATTCACGTCCACAGACAGCACACGAGCAGCAACAGACGCATACGTACAATGAATGAACTTAAAAGCCGCTGTTAATTGAATCGGCTTCAGATTGCAGGACGCTGTCGGCGGCAGTGGTAATTGCGTTAGCTACAAACATGTCCAACCCTCTAACTGTGCTCATTCGATGTGTCCATTTTTTACATACGAGCGGGATGGAAATTTTATTGTTAATGGATGCCACGTACGAGTGAATTGAATCTAGGATTTACAATTCACAGAACAATTAAATTTCAAGTTTATGTGCAACTCCTGGTCTGAAAGCCTGTCAACATGACCGAGTAAGCCTTGTTGTCTCCTTGACCAAAATCACAATCACAAGTGACATTAGATTTGCCAACAGACTAAATTGATTAAGCTTTCAGAATTCCGGGGTAAGTGTTGTTTGAAAGTTCGTAATCAAGTTTTAGGGCTCTCAGAAAATCTTCTGGTCCTCAGTCTCCAATTTCTATTATGTAAATGTAAGATGTTGTAATCTGAGTGGGTATTGTGTTTATAACGTAGTGAAAACATCTTATTCAGTGTTTACTTATGTTTTCTGGTTATGTTGTACCGCTCACCAGACGAAAAAATACAATCAAGTAGCACAGGTTGTAATTCCCGTACTTATGGACCGAGTTTTAAACAAACGCTTCCATTCTCGAGGAATTGAGCGTCAAAGAGCGCTAGTCAACGCTAGTACGCAGTTGTAGTTTTTAAATACTTTAGCTATATTTATCGACGTGGAAGTGAATCCATCGGACGCCTTGTTATACAAGAAAAGGTGGATGGGACGAGGCGGCATGGCAGATCATCTCTGCGATGGACAAACATTGAACGAGTACTCCCGAATCAGCAAGCAAAAGTGGCGGGAAGTTGTGCAGTGTACCCTGTGAGCTTCCGGAGAGCTACCTTTATGATAACCACGACCACTCTGGCAAGAGTAAAACGACCAAGAGGAACTTAATTATTCCTGAAAATGTTAGTATATTTGTGCTTGTTTATTTGTGTTAGTATGTATCACCGCAGTCTGTTCAGTTTACGAATTTTTTCGGTTGGGGTTTACCCCAGTTTAAATAGATATCAATTTTGGTTTCTTTTTGCCCTTTCCTTAATAGACAATCGTATGAAACTCGCCAATTGTTTCGTTAATCCCTGTTATGACTGCGACAAATTACAAATTGCGTTCACCACAGATAAAGAATTAAAAAAAGGGGGAAAAAATGCCCGCCTTTATCTAAGAACTTAAGAGGTGCTTGAAATGACTCCGGGTTTTTCTCTTAGTCACTCGAATAGCGAGAACCAATTATAACTTGTAAGTAATCCGCTTATCTGAAACTGCGAGTCGACGCTCGCCGTTTGGAATATAATTCACTTTATCCATATTCAATATCAGATCGTGCGACGGCGAGCAAATAGAGCGTTTCAAGTGAGAATTATTATTGGATAAAGCTCGCCTCTTTCCTTCTTGTCTATTTTCAGTGTTCGTTGGAGTGTAATAATTAACGTGTTGTATTGGATATTGTGCTGTGAAAGTGCTCTAGTGTCTGTAAGACTTTATGAGCGTTTGATTTCTGGTAGTGATAGTTATTATGTGATCTGTATGCTCTTTAAACTGGTTTTTTTTTATACATCTCTTCTTTTTAACTACCAAAACCGATTCTTTATTTTAGTTTGTTTATATATTTCGGTACATTAATTATATACATCATAATTTCAGCCGAAAGACGTCCGCTGTTGGGCATAGATCTCCTCCAAGTGTCGCCATAATGACCGATATAATTATGGTGACGTCTTTATGTTACTTTGAATAAGATTAGTTAGTTGATTTGTTTACACGACCAAATGACGTAATGACCACATATCAATACGGCGTCTAGCGTTTTCGTTAAATTACGGGCGAAAATAATTTAATAAAATAAATAAAAAGTTAATAAAATATCAAATTTAAATGCATTTTATAGTATTTAACGATAAAATAAAAAAAATGATATAGATATATATTGTTTCTTTTCCTTTTTCTTTAGTGTTTTTTTAAGTAGTTATTAGCCCATAAGACACTTTTCAAAAATTATAGAATACCAAAATTCAAAAATATTCCTAAAACAACTAAAAACTAATAAACCACTTATTATAAATAAACTTTCCTAATGTTTCATTATTAGAATCTTGTTTGGAATAGCACGAAGCAACTAAAGAGGTAAATAATAAGATTAGCAGGTTACACCAATGTGTTTGTTTGGCCCGCGTTGGGCGCCACTTTTACGTGACACGAATTCCAACGTTTGCGAATTCACTCGTACAAAATGGCCCGTTCAGGAAGTTTAAATAGGAAACAAGTTTGATAATAAAACAAATAGGGATAGTACTGCCTTTTATTATATTTCTTCTTCTGTGCAATTTATCGGATTAATTAAGACTGAGATGTTCAAACTAATTGCTAGGCATAGGATTAAGACTTCGTTCCTTTATTTCAATAATTGCAATCTAACTAAAGATTAGTTTGTCTCAGCATATTGAAGAGCGTATAAGCATTCGTCATATTCTGAAACACAAAAATACGTTAAAGTTTAACTAAAGATATTCTCGTAGAATTTTTCGAATTTTCTTTGACTTACTTTGGAGAATGTTTCAATACTAATGTTGTCGAAGCCGACAGCTTGAAGCGGTAAGGGTCGCAGTGAACGTTGCATTATAAGGACCATGTAAGGACGTATCACAGGGCCGGCATTCCAAAAAGGAATGTTCCAACAAGCGTCACATACAGAACTTACCTAAAAGTGTAAATTGAGGGTACATGTAAATTATTTGCAAGTGAAATATGAGATGAGATGTAAATTAATTATTGGTAGAATATTGATACAAGTGGTGAAACTTTGTCATTGCAACCGAGGTGGCATTCAACCGAGCCGAGGGCTGAAGTGACTTTCCACGTGTATCAAACGACGTTATTCAATACACTTACGAAGGTATAAAAAAAAGGGAATGTCGTGCGCCTCGTGGGGTTTGACGCACGCCCAGTCTGATACAATATATGTAATAAAATTATGGCGGGGGTGAGCACGCGCACTTTTCCACACTAGTGTGAAAATCAGTAAATTTCGTGCCTAAAAGTGGCACGGATAAAAGCGGGTTTTCGAGTAAGTGTATTGAAAATAAATTACCAAACATACCTAGGTACTGTATTTAGTAGTATGGTAGCTAGCAGCTAGCTAGGTAGCTAAATGAAAGAAATAAATTCTTACCTTAAAGGCAAGGAAGGTGCATAATAAACTTGGTATGAAATGCAATACAATGGTAGCAACGCACAGCATCGCAAGTATAGCTTGAAATTCACCTTCGTCCAACTTCTGAAAATATTTATAATGAGGTTATACATAAGAACAGTTACAGTTCTATACTTACTGGTGACCGTGCACTGGAAGGCGCAGTGCTGGACGGCGTCCTACAAGGGTTTTTTTTTAGGTGGGAAATCATCCAATGACATCTCCCGTTCTTGGTTCTCGGTCCCGGGCGTGTCAGACTTTTACTGACTAAAACCGACTCTGGTTCCTTTTTTGCTTTTATTCCCCCGGGGTTCTCTTTCACAGATGACCCCCACTGGGAGCCTACTGGCTTCGGCATTTCTGGGCCCCTACGGTTTTGCTGACATCTCCTTGAGGCTGGAACACTACACACCTCTATCCTACGCTCCACCGTGTCCTCCGGGCGGTCCACACAATGGTGACACCGGGGCGTTTATTCCGCACTAAGGCCTACAAGGTGGACCGGTGACCTGTTGAAAGGCGCTGGAATCGAGACGTACACGATCTGTCATTATGGTGACACTTGGTAGAGGCCTACGATATGTCTTGCAGTAGAAGTCTTTCGGTTGAAACGACGATAATGATTTATGAGGATAATGTAGTAATAGGTAAGTATTTAATTTGAATTGTTACATTGGCGACAGTAAGACGTGGTAGGAATTGATAGATTCCATCCAAATTAAAAAGGTGACGCGCAGGAGCGTAAAAGATAAAACGCATAGTCTTTACTCAAGAATGAATAAGAGCAGGACTAGCAGGCTATAGAAAACAAAGATAAGATTTAATTGTTAAGTTTTTTTTCTCAGTGCTCTGTAGTGTAAGTGGCGAATTTACTATGCCTAAAACTATATGTGTTTTTTGTTTTTGTGTGTTTTAGTGAGTAAATCGTTGAGGTGTCTACTCAATAAATAAATAAAATTATATAATAAGTACCTCTGCAATACAATAGGCAGTCAAACAAACCACACGACCACAAAATGTTTGTTCGAATAACAATAATTTCTTGTAAACAATCGCGTAGTCATCCATTAGGCTAAAAAAAAGTAAACAAATATCAAATCAGAAATCAGAATAGACCAATTACAGGCACTTTTGAATTTTCAAAATGTCGGTCAGTCAAAAGAAAAAAAAAGTGAAGCTAAATTGCACGTTCCAAAGCGTAGATCTCTATGGAGAAGAACGTGCAACAAACTCCATGGACACTATTTTAAATCATATTATGAGTACATGAATCTTGTACATTTCTTGTCGCTTCTAATATGTGAGCACAAGGTAGATAAGTAATAATAAAAACTGATTAAAAACTTAGAAATCGAATTAAGCCACTGGCAGCTAAGAGATGACCAGTCTCAACTGACGGCACCCGTTCACGAGCATGACGCGTGTATCAGCCTCACTCAGCTCAACCATTTTAAAGGGAACAGACCAATACCACGGGCTACCATCAGCGAGAAATTTGAATGAGCATGACAAACTCTCAACTGCCACGCTCGTTATGTCAAACAAGTTGTAACCTAATATAAAAAAAAATGCTCCATGATACTTCACATTCACAAAACTTGAAAAAAATGCTTCTACATTATACAATGCTATTATTTCCAAATGCAATCATTTACCAAGCTGTTTTGTATCTGTTTGAAGAACCTCCTAGAATATCGTAATTAAATATAGTGAAGATTCATAACACTTAACTCTGAAATTCCAATTAAAACTATTTAGAAGTAGCTATAGTTTTACTTAACAAATTCCAAATTAATATTCGAATTCCAATAATAACCTCGAGAAAGCAATAATTAATTAGTCCATAACATGCCATGAGTGCCCGTAAATGTCCACTAAACATGACCTAATTAGTGGTCGCAGGACATTAATTGACTTAGCGGCCACGTTTCTAGGCATAGTATTGTGTTCAAGCATGTTTGTTCCATAAATGAATTCCTACTCAAAGGAAATTTAACAAGACTTGGTAAACTACTGAGTTAGTTCCAGTAATCAAGATTCGTGGAAATACTCTGCTATGGCCCCTTATTAAAATTAATTAATCCTCTCCAGGGGCGCCGGCTTTTAGAAAATCTCATGGGTGCTCATACTCATTTGATGACTCGAAAAAGTGGCGAAGTGTTAGAAGAGAAATGCTTCAGTGTGCATTTCGACCGACAAATAAATAAACATCCTACTTACATACTGCGTACCTACTTATAATGCGTAATAATAATAAATTGAGACAACATCACTTACATTGTCCTTGTCCCAAACTAAGGTTGTTGTAAAGTCAAAATCAAAGCGTTTTTTGCGAACTAAGTGTTTGTGGTACTATAGATAATAGAATCAATGAAGGTACCACAAATACGTAGACCCAACACAAATATCTGTTTTATCAAGAAACGTTTGTGTTGGTGCGGGATTCGAACCCGCGCCCTTTGCGTCTCCACCGGCGCTCTAAACCACTGCGCTAAACAAGTCGTCGGGTAATGAAAAAACACCCATCCTTAAAAGGCGATCACTGATCTGTTTCTTGATTTCTATTCTCAGGGGTACTCGGCACTCACTGTTTATTTCTCATGGGTGCTCGAGCCCCCAAGCACCCACAGAGTCGGCGCCCCTGATCCTCGCGAAATTCATGTTTTAATGGTCACTGTAATGTGAAAAATGTTTTGTATTATTTTAATCATATAAACGCTATTTCTTAAATAATACCATGGTTTGAAGTGGGTTGGGGTTGTATATTAGATCCAACTAATAAAACAATTGAAGTGCTACACACTTTCAGAAAATTAAAAGAGAGCATTATGCCCTGGCATCTTTTGTGATTTGTCCAAGGTATTTGATAGCATTTTTCGTAAAATAATAATCAGGAAACTACGCCACTGCGGGATCCGGAACTCGTTCCTGGATCTTTTTACTTCAAACTTGAGTAATAGAATTTAGAGAGTTGATGTAAATGGGAAATGATCTTCTGGATTCGTAGTCGCAATGGGTAAATTCTTGTCCTATTTTTGTTTAAACTTGAATGTAACGTGAATCGGTCTCTCAAGTAACTGGTTTAATGTTAACAACCGGCTCTTTGATGAAAAAAAACTAAATAAATTAAAGTTAGACCAGTGGAAATTAGTGTGCTAATAAAGAGAAAAGAGTCCTGAGGTACTAATGTGATCCTTCAGTAGAGTGGCTCAGTTTTCCACATATATACAAAATTATTTTAAATATATACAAAACCTGAATATAGTTTTTTCAGTCACAAGTTAGATACCACCAACACTAAGTACACACGACACAGGTCACGGCAGGTCATAGCAGGCATTAGGAACCAGCGCATAGCTGGGTGCATAGCAAAACATTCTGTGGATGGCCTGGTGACTATGTATTTCTGCGGACAACTAGGTAACATAACAAGCTTATAACTTTGTGATTTTTCACGATACAGTTGTGCACAGATTCTTCTTATAAAAATACTGGATTTGCATATAGGTACTAAAACTAATGTTGTATAGGTAGATAAATTAAATTATTGAAATAACTTAGCTCTCTGTCAGAAAAAAATAAAACAGCTTTGATAGATAGTGGTCAAACACGAGCCTATCCATAATAATAAAAAGAAACTGCTTCAGGCCTTTCACTTTACCTATTTTCAAATGTAGTGTGGGGAAGTAACACCAATACCTGTCATACAGACATTGTTTGTTTTTCATAAAAGGAGTCTTCTTTGAATTCACAAATTAAATCCCAAATGACTGTGCTCTCGGTGATTGTGTATGAAATTATTTTGTGTGCATATCAAAACAAAACACAACAACATAAATCAGTTAAAACATAGTGCCTTATAATGTTAATACTAGGTGCAAACTCAAGTACCAAATGCTTACACTGGCTTGACAGGTCAACTCAAGTTTGAGCACCTTTCCTCAAAAGGGTACCGCAGCTATTAATTTGCATGGATTTCACATGAAGAATTTTATTGTGAATGTGAGGACTATAAAAGTATATAATGCATAGATTTATTTATTGTCTACCAGTTTCTGTATTTTATGCAAGGCGCATAAAATACTGAAACTGGCCACTGGCGACCCAAATACCGTTACTATGATATTGTTCGTCAAGTTGTTGAACTTCTTATCGTTCTAAATTAAGCTAGTTTAGATATCCCGTCCAGAAAACGGAGCATAAATATTCGTGTCGTCTTTCCCCAAAAACTCACCTCAGACCTGGATTCTAGATTATTTAACACCGCTTACTGTATTCTTGTGAAACACATAACGATAAATAACGAAATAAGTCATATTTCTACCTGTACATAGATTGATGTTGAATAACTATCTCTCTCATTCGACTTTCAATCAAATAAGAAAAATGTGAACTTTCCTCTTGAGTTCTGGCTGGATGTATGTCAACTAGAAGATCTTGGAGACTCCATACTACAATATCGACTTTCGATGTTATCTGTCTGATCCATACTATTTGTGTTTGAATCATAACTGCAATTTGGCAGTCGTTAATAAGGGTACAAAAAATAAAAAGTTTGAAAACTTTAATACATTAAAACAAAATAAAAACTCACAAACGTAATTGTACGCGTAAAGCATGACACATATGTTAGCATACATGAAAGCCAACTCATAAGCCGGAAAATTGCCAAAATCAATGCCAGGAAGCCAAAATGGAAACAGAAGTGGTCTACTGCCTCCAACATCGGCATCATAGGTGGCCAGAAAGTAGAAGAGCGACAGAAACGCAAATATGACCATCCCAACTGCAGTACTAAAAGTGAATATGCACGCAAAAATACAGATCTTCCAAGTTTTCAGTTGATTCGCAAAATATGGTGTTCTGAAATATAACACGCACAAAGATTAGATAAATGTTAATTAAAATATTCATAATTTCATGAAAAAATATATCTATACCTACCTATGTCGTCTAAGTTGCTAAATCATCATCACCATCCTGCCCTTGTTCCGTGTTATTTGGGGTAGGTGCAACACGTTTTTTCTTTCATTCTGTCCTGTCACCCGCCATGCTATCAGTAACTCCCTTTTCTTTCTTAAATATCACTCTTCACACAATCCATTCATCTTTTCTTTGGCCTCCCTCTCCCTCTTCATCCATCCACATTTATACTCATCTCTTTTACTAGGTAACATTTAAGTTGCTAAATCATTATACTGAAATGTGTAAAAATAGATCAATGGATAATAATTCAGATACTAACCGGTATTTTTCACCTGTCGTACAGATAAATTCAAAATCTTCTTTTAGAGCTCTCAAAAAGTTGTGATATTGCGGCAAATTCCTCCTAGTACATGAAAGTATAAGCAGTTCATAGCCCAGTACAATCGTATATGTACCAGCCTCAGTAATAAGTTGTAGGTCGAAAGTCTCCAGACCATGACAGAAGGAGATGAATGTGATGAGTGAAGCTCCAAATCCAGTAATGAATAGGACAGCATTTTGATTGAAATATCTGTAATTAATCACAGCCACTTTGAATCATTATCTTATTGTTGATGTTCCAAATACATATGGTCAGTAGACAGAAAATCTCCATGAGATACTGTGGTACCCACTTACTGAGAAGGCTACGAAGGTTGATTGCTGGACTTTTTGAACAAATAGATTTTTTTAATTCGATGGCAATATGGTAAAAAATGTATTATTACGAGTACGTTACTAATTTCGAAAAATCTCGTGATAGTGACTTACGATGGTGCTTTCTTGCTGTCGAGGTCTGCAACTTTAAAAGCGACCATCACTTGATAGAATATCTGATGATACTCAAAAGGATCGACATATCCTGTAGAATAATCGATGTGGTCTTTGTTGTAAAATGATTTGATTTTTTTCATCATTGTGTCCGTTTGTCTGTATGTATTTTACACGACTGAAATCATTTGTAATCATGAGAATCACGAAATAGAAATAAACAAGCATATTTTAATAATTCTAGATAGACGAAGAGGAGTCAAGGACAATTCTTCTTGTAACTTTATTACTTTTATAATATTTTCTAATTATTTAACCGTAGGAGTATGAATTGCAATAAATATTTGATGATAAACTTTACATACTTTATTGGAGGTATCCATTCGATTAAACTAAGGTTTTTGAATTTAAACTGAAATTGAACTCGGATTGAATTCCAATTACAGTTTTTAATTTCAGATGGCAGATGTTTCGATTCCTTACTGTTATTCTTAGATTCTTAGAATCCCCTTGGCATGATACGAATTCGAAGAATAAAATTGTCTTCCCTTTCATTATGTACTTTTCTGATATTTTCTATCCAATAATTTTTAAGAACCAAATAACCTCGAATTTCTGCGATGTTATAATACCTTCGCCTGAGGCAATTTTATTGGATAAGTAGTTACGAATAAAACCTATTTTGTCTATATGGGAGACTAGTTGCTGACTGCGGCTTTTTTCTTGTAATATTTCTATTGAACATGACGATTGTGTCATCGTGTCTGTTTGTATGTGTAGTGTAAATAGGGATCGTTATGCTAAAATCAAAATTTTTTGACTTTACATGACCGTTAACATCAATATTATTCATTTAATTTATTAGAAATTCTTCTATTATACTGATCTCGAACGCTTTCTTCAAAACATAGAGTATTACATATTGCTTTATACTTACTATAAATTAAACATTGAACTGAAACAACGTTGAAGGTAAAAATAAGTTTTACACAATATTCTCATGTAATAGTTTAAGAGGTAGCAAGCACCCATGTTTATTGCATTATTTGAAATGCAGAAAACACAAAAGTTGTTTACGACATTTAAGTCCGGTTTTTCATTAACATTATGATAACAACCTTGTGCATAATATTATTATGCACAAGATTTCTGATAAACGTGTGAATATTTGATTTGTCGACTTTGAGTAACATAATGTTGGAGGTATGCATATTTTTTTTTTCTGATCTTCCATCATAATTCACATTTCTATGAAATTCTAATATCTAATAGTGATCCTGCCCATAGATACTAACCTATAGTGCTCAGACTTACGACAGAGACTCAGGCCGAAGTTCTGAATATATATTTTGAGTTAGAAACGAATCCCCCAGTAACACCAATTGTGCGGAAGGCTGCTCTGCTGAGCCACCTCACTAAGGTACTATGTGCGCCTGGTCGCCTCATAATCACCGCTGTGCGAACGGTAGACACCAGCATAGAAAGCGAGCCCGGGGCCCCGGGATGAAGGCAAAGAGGGAACAGGAGTGGGTTTTTAGTCAGTAAAAGTCTGACACTATCTCTCGCTCCACCCAAGAGCGAGATTTGTCATTAGATGATTTTCCCACCAAAAAAAAAAAAAAAAAAACCAGCATAGATAATTTTATCCATGCCTGTGTCCACCAGAGCCCAAAGTGTTGAGAACCTGGAATCTTCAAGGTTGCGGAGACGCTGATAACAGATGTCGTCCCGGGCGTACAAACACATACCAGCGTGTGGTTTAAAATTGTGCTCCAGGAAAAACCCTGGGTAAGACAGCTACGACACGTCTGACGGACTTCTTATCTGCGTCTTCGGAAGAAAAAAGAGGGAAGGTTTTTCAGTTACCAGGTGATGATGGACTGGATTGGAGTGCAGACCTCTTATAATACTGAGGTGCACTTTTAGTGAGAAGGAGTGCAGTCATTGTTTTACTTTTCTCTTTTTCAACCCTGGCATAATAAGAGTGAGAGGATATGGAGTCCCATGCTGCTTACCTTCAGTCACGCACTGGCAGGACAGCATCCATCATTGGGGTACAAGTCTGGAGACTGCGGGGACGCCTGAGTCCCCCCCGAAAATGACGAGTCTAGTTGGCGACTCGTCATTTTCGGGGTGGACTCTCTTGACATTGCTCCTAGAGAGTAATTGCTTCTTGTTTTTTCAAAGATACTTCTATGAAAGGTGTGCTGCACCATTTTTGTTGTTTTCATTGAAGAGTTTGTTTTATAAATTCAGTATTTGCCATTTAGTTCGATAGGGTTAGTAGGGTCGATATAAAACGTCACATAAGGGGTGACGCCTATTCCCCTGAGAAGGTATAAGTACAACGGAGTGAGCCAGGTTCACCAAGGTTGGCGCTTGAGACTAGTCTCCCACTGGACATTCATTCTATTGGCACTTTTCCCATCGTAGGATTAGGATAATTTTTGAATAGGTCGTTCTTCTTTTGGGCCAGGCGATAAAGCCAATGCTCCCGATCGCTGGTGCGATTGTGGGTTAGGTTAATTATTTCCTAATAACCTATATCAGGCTTGTTAGGCCGTCCAGAGTCGGGATTACTTGACACCCGATGTTCGGTATAAGGCTTCCTTTGGAGATACTTAAGAAAACTCGTGAATGATTATTTGGTGGAATTGTTTTGATCCTAGGTTTGCGGTACTCCTGGGTGATGAGTTGATATGACCGCCACTGACTCGGTCGCCCGAGCCTCGTTCGTTATCTAGCAGGGGGCATGGCGGCTGAAAGACCGCCATCGGCTATTCATACGAACCAACGATGCGAGCGGGTGAGGTTGACACTTGGGTAGGAAAAATTGTGAAATCTGTTCTCCCTTTACTCCCAAAACGTGTTCTGTCCAATGCGGAGAAAAATCTTTAGTGGTATCTTATCTTAAGTTTCTTGGTAAAACTAAAGCAAGTACTTGACTACTTTGAAAGTATGTTCAATGTATTTGGCTTTTGTCTCTGTCTGACTGTTTTTCTTGCAAATGATCATTACAAATAATGATCATTTGCAAGAAAAACAGTGTTTTTGTTCGGTCAACATTGGGTGCCACCATACATCAACATTGGGTGCCCCACGTTGTTTCTATGTTATATAAATGAGTTTTGTCAGCTAAAACTTCAAAACTGCAAAATAATATCATATGCTGATGACACAACTCTTACTTTAACTGGTGATTCGTGGGAGGAAACCTATTCTCTAGCTCAATCGGGTCTGAAGACGGAGTACGGTTAGCTGCAAACACGCTTACGCTTAATGCAGACAATACTAAATACATTCCGTTTGCAATCGGGGGTGCAGAAACCTTTTTACATGATAAGCCTCCTTTATATGTTCATCAGTGTTCATTTCCACCCGTAAGCCAATGTGGCTGCTCCGATATTCAATCTACTCAAAGTATTCGATATCTTGGTCTTGCTCAACCTCTTTTAATTTTTCCAAATTAACTACTAGAAGGCCGTACGCGATATGCAAAAACATTAAATCTAAGACAGGCTTTTCCCAAAAATTTTATACTTTTAGAGGAACTATATAATAAATTAAATAAAGAAATTACTATATAATAAATTAAATATTTTCAATTGTAATAAAATTAATGTAAACTAATAATATCTAACTACTTACTTAAATTGGACTACATAAAAACAGAAAAACTGCTAGCCATAAAAACATGAATAGTTTATATTCAACTAATATCATATTTTCTCTATTCATTGCCTACTCGGACTTAAACATTCTCACACTCACATCTTCACACCCATCAATATCATACAAACACACACACACACACACACACACACACATGCACCTAAAACCTCATTACACTTTACACATATTTAACTTTTTAATTGTTTTATTTTTTCTTTTAGCTTTTTCTTACAATAAATGTAATTAACTTAAAGAAACTGAAAAATTGTTAACTTTCGTTAGATTTTCACCATCTATACAAATGATATAATGTTTTTGTTTGCTGCTTACCCTGTAGAGAGGAGTCCCTGGTGTCGTAAAATACAAGCCATGGCTTAGTTTAGGCACCAGTCTCCCACAAATTAAAATTGTTAAATCACATCGATATTCTAAGTTTTAGTTTCCTACTGTTATCGTTATTTGTGGAAGATAAATAAATAAATATTATTATTATTATATTATTATTATTATACATAACACTATTATTATATCAGATTTACGAATTGATTCACTGAAAATAACCAGTTTAAGTACTTGTAATAAATTGGATAATATAGTAATGATGAGGATAATAACAATAGTTTATTTTTTCTGTACCCTTTGCTTAATGATAAGTTTCCCCAATTTCGTGGAGAACACGCATGAAGCAATTATTATATAGACATATATATATATTACATTATACAAAATTTATAAATGAATTGAAGTGAATAAGAAGAATCGGATAATAAGACAAAAAACAATGACCATAGAATTATTTTATTATATAACGTATATTGACATTATATTTTTTCTTGTGTTGTGCTTCTAATTAGTTTATGGTCAGTGCACTCTCATGTTGCGGGATAGTTAATTTAATTTTTCTAAACCTCATGTGATAAAGAAGAAAGGATCAAATGCATGTGACTAAAAAGAGAGATGTTTTAAATATAAATGATTTGTGTCAGAAATATTAAGATAGAAAATTTAATAAAGGAGAAAAAGTGCTGCGGCGATCCTCAATAATATGATGCAAAAGCAGGAGGATGATGTTCCAATCTTTTCAAAGACTAAGCTCGCAGCATATTGAAGTACGAATATGCAGATGTCAGTTTCTGAAAGAAAAAACAAGAAACTTATGTTGGTTGACCTTTTATTTCTAAGAGATCATCATCATCATTCTTACTTTAATTTATTTCTGAGATAGTAAAAAAATATTCTTAGACATACTTCAGAAAAAGTTGCAATAGAAATGTCTTTAAAACCAGGAGCTTGAAGTGGCAACGGTCGCAGCGAGCGTTGCATCATGAGAACCATGTAAGGACGTATCACGGGGCCCGCATTCCAGAAAGGTATGCTCCAACATGCGTCACAAACCGAATTGATCTGAAATAATAAGAGATATATAATGAGAGCAGTTATAGAAATCATTGACTAAAGTTTTCAGATCAGTTTATTCTAAAGCGATTATGTCTAATGCCATTGATGAAGGTAAATCAGATTTTAATCCATACCTTAATGGAAAGATAGGTGCACATCAAATTTGGTATTAAAAATACCACAATGGTAGTAAGACAAAGTAACAGGAGTATGGCTTGAAACTCGCCATGGCCAAGTTTCTGAAAACAATAAATTGTAGGTAAGTATTTAAAGAAAAATTAAATTGTTTACAAAAAAAATGAACATTTAATTGCTGTATGAAACCCACCTCTGCAATGCAGTAGGCAGTTAAACAAACCACAGGACAAAAAATTGATTGCTCAAACATCAATAACTTCTTATAGACTATCGCGTAATCCTCCAATAAACTGAAACAGAAAATAGAAAAATCAAACATTCATACCGTATGTAATATTGTAAATGAAGTTCTGAATACTGAAACTTATCTCAAAAGATGATTTGAAAAATGTACACCGACTTTGTCTCGACAAAGGCATTTGATGCCTTAGTACTTGTACATTGATTCTAGTAATCTACCGAACTTTTCCCAAAATGTGTTGTAGTCGGTTTCTAGTCAAACAGATGCAGCCGGATATCAAAATTTTAAGCGACTGCCAATCTGATCTCAACAATTCAGTGATTGGGTTACACGATACCCCTTGGTAAGACTGGTGTCAGATTTCCCAGTTACTGACATTCCGTAACAACTAACAATTGTCAATGATCTACTAATGACAGCTGGGACCAACAGCTTAACGTTCGGGAGGTTCCTTCCACCGGATTCAAGCAGAAGTTACGCCCGGGTGCCACCACTGTGTTGACCGCCTGGAGGACACAGTGGAGCATACGGTAGAGGTGTGCCCCGCTTGAACAGAGCACCGCTGTGTTCTCGTGGTCGGCGGCAAAGATCTCTCGCACCGGGCCTTGGTACAGGCCATGTTCTGAAGCGAGGAGGAGTCGCTTCCTTCTGCGAAGCAGTAATGTTAGCAAAGGGATCCCAGCCGGATCCCGATCCCAATTTCCGGCCACCATAGGCGCGGGCTTGCGGACGGCGAGCAATGGGTAGCTCGCCGTCCGATCGTCAGGTAACCGTCCAGACCGAGCCCAAGTCGTCGACGGCCGTCCAGACCGAGCCCGTCTCAAGAAGATGTCAGAAAAACGTAGGGGCTCAGCAGGGGTGAAGCCTATTGGGGCCAAGGGTCTGCTTCTGAAAGGAAGACTCGGCCCTGGTATGAAAAGCAACGAAGGAACAGGAGTGGGTTTTGAGTTAGTAAAAGTTTGACACTATATCCCGCTTTGCCCAAGAGCGGGGGATGTCATTGGATGATTTTCCCACAGAAAAAAAAAGCAGCTTAATGTACTTTCCTAGGTACTGTAGAATTTCAACGTGTTAATAAGGTCACCCACCCACAGATGGAACTCGACAAGCATTGCTTAACCTTGGTGATTTACTGTTACCTACCTGTACATAGATTGATGGTGAATAATAATATCTCTCATTCGATTCTCAATCAACTTAGAGAAATATTCACTTTTCTCCTTATTGGTGGTTGGATACACATCTACCAGAAGATCTTGAAGACTCCATATTACAACGTCTATTTTCGATGTTATCTGCCTGATCCATACTATTTGGGTCTGAAGCATAACTTAAATATAACAGTAGATATATTAGAAAATTATAATATAAATATAGGAAGGTTAATAATTTTGCATATATTAGGTGTAATATGGATGGATTTTGTGAGTCACATTATGAAAGAAA
The DNA here is from genome assembly GCA_961205895.1 of Mythimna pallens. Taxonomy (NCBI): domain Eukaryota; kingdom Metazoa; phylum Arthropoda; class Insecta; order Lepidoptera; family Noctuidae; genus Mythimna; species Mythimna pallens. Next base: position 19,556,529 of record OY540828.1, on the reverse strand, counting down.
ACGGAGTCAGTGAGAGCGTGACGATTTACAGGATGAAATGAAAAATCAAAACAGCTTGTTCTGACCTCAAGTAAAATTAATAAGATAATGATAGGGAGATGATAATAATGGTAGAGAAATAAGTAATTCACAACTCACATGTATAATTATAGCAGTACAGCACAACGGTAACATTAGCAAACATGAAAGCTGCCTCATAAACCGGGGATTTGCTAAAATCAACATTTGGTAACCAATATGGAAATAAAAGTGGTCTTTTCGTTACTGTATCTGCATCATGAGTAACCAGAAAGTATAAGAGTGAAAAGTAGGCGAATATGTTCATCGCTATTGCAATAACACCATTGAATATACAGATGACTATACAGACTTTCCAAGTTTTAAGTTGATTCTCAAAGTATTGTGCTCTGAAATGTTAAGTTTAAAAATTGTAGTATATTGATTTTTAATTGGAGAATGTATAAAGTAAGAAATGAGTATATAAGGGGAAGTTTGAAAGTGGCGTCAGTGACTGAAAAGTTGAAAGGGAATCGTTTGTCTTGGTATGGTCATGTGAAGAGGAGGGATGAAACGCATGTTATTAAAAGAGTTATGAGTTTGCATGTGGATGGATGGAGAGAGAGAGGGAGACCAAAGAAGGATGGATTGTGTGAAGAGTGATATGAAAGAAAAGGAAGTTAATGATAGTATGACGAGTGACAGGGCAGAATGGAAGAAGAAAACGTGTTGCGCCGACCCCAAATAACACGGGACAAAGGCAGGAAGATGATGATGATTGATTTTTAATTGAAATGTTGAAAATGAAAATTATAAATGACAATATGAAACTGTTGTAAATGCACCAACAGGTCTTCTTATTCTTGTTTTTGTGTCGATGGATTGAAATATTATTTTTTCTGATCAGTAGGTGAATGTTTAATAAAGACTTACCGGTATTTTTCTCCCACCGTACAAATATATTGAAAATCTGTTTGCAGGACTCTTAAAAAGTTGTGATACTGAGGTTTGTTTGTTCTTGCACAGTATAGTATCAGCATTTTATAGCTCAGTACAAAAGTGTAAGTTCCAGTTTCGGTAATATGTGGTAAGTCTGCGATTTCCAAGCCATGGCAGAAGGAAATGAAAATAATTATTGTTGCCAATAACGCAAATAGAAAGAGAACCGTGTTTTGATTGAAGTACCTGAAATTCAACATTACTTTTCATGATAATAAATCATATTTGGCTGTTTTTTTGTGTGAATAAGGAGTGATAGTTAATAAAAATACACATATTGATGTCAAAGAGGTCCTGCACCGTTTATTGTACTTTCAAATAAAACGGTTAAAGGTAAAAACGCAAATTACCTTCAAGAAACATGTTATGCATTCGTCCAGATCCAATTGTATGAACGTTGGGCACGCCATAATTATGGCAGTAAGCCCCTCATTGAGGCGTGGCTGGAAAGACCTTACGGCATCCTCACCTTCCACATGACGCAAGTCCTCACCGGATACGGTAGGTTCGGGCAGTTCCTGCACCGGATTCATGTGGAAGAAACGCCCGGGTGTCACCATTGTGTGGACCGCCCGGAGGACACGGTGGAGCATACGGTGTAGGTGTGCCCCTCCTGGATAGAGCACCACCGTGTCCTCGTGGGGGCGATTGGCGAAGGCGATCTCTCGCGCCTGACCTTGGTGCAGGCCATGGTACGGCGAGCAATGGGCAGCTCGACGTCCTACGTCCGGCAACCGTCCGGACCGAGCCCAAGTCGTCGACGGCGCGTAATTCGCCTCAAAGAGATGTCAGAAAACCGTAAGGGCCCAGCAGGGTTGAAGCTTACTGGGGCCAAGGGTCTACTTCTGAAAGGAAGACTCGGTACGAAAGGCAACGAAGGAACAGGAGTGGGTTTTTAGTCAGTAAAAGTAAGACAATATCTCCCGCTCCACCCAAGAGCGTGGATGTCATTGGATGATTTTCCCACAAAAAAAAAGATGTATGAACTTACATGAATAGAAAGAGTATGTAAGGGTCGTAGCAGTTGGCATTTCTGCCTGCCCCAAGGGAAAAGGCATTAGTTTATGTATGTTTCTGGTTTATGTTCCGGTAAAATAGCATTGTATGATTTTAAAACGATGATAAATAAATAAATAAATAAAGTGCTTTTAAATGTAGGTTGTCAAAAAAAAAGCGATCAGTCGAGCTGATCCTGAGCTTGTTACCCGCAGCCTTTAGGGTTTGCACGTTCTGCTTAAAGTAGGTAAATCATTAAATACTTTATCCCACTCTGGGTAGAGCGAGAGAGAGTGTTAGACTTTTACTGACTAAAAATGCTACTATTTTCCTTCACGCCACAATCGCAGCGGTAATGCCTGTCTTTGAGGAGTGGCTACGGAGGCGTCACGACGTCCTCTCTTTGTGTAGGACTCACCGTATGTGGGTCTTTTGGGAGGTATCTGAATCGATTTCAGCGGGAAGAAACACTCAGGTCTCACCATTGTGCGGATCGCCCGGAGAATAAATTGGAGCAAACAGTGGAAAACAGTCCTACTTGGTCGGAGCGCCGCCGGGTCCTCATGGAGGCGATTGGTGGAGAAAATGTCAACCAGTAGCCTCCTTCAGTGAAACACTACGATCGAAAAAGGTGGGTCAAACTATGAGGGTTAGGACATTCTCATACCTCAGCTGTCGCTGTAGGTGACGCTCCGGGTGTTGAAAACCGTAGGGCGATTTCCAGCCATCGCAAACACGGGATAGCGGTGGTGCCGTCTGGTTAAAGCAATCTTGAATCGACGGCGCGTTGTATTCTACGCGCGACTCCTAGGGCCGATGTCTGCTAGGGCTGTGAGATTCTTCGAAAGAATTACCTCCTGTAACATTTTTTGCCTCAATAATGTTTCACTGAAGAGTTTAAGCCGTTAGATAGATTTGGAATTTCTGAAAAGGAAACCAGCAGTCCTAGAAAGCAAAGGGCAACTAAAGGACATAGGTGTAGTCTTAGTCAGTAAAAGTTTGACACGCCCTCTCGCCCCAGCTAGAGCGAGAGAAGTCATTGCCTCAAAAAGGTGCCATCATCATTATTATCACTTCAGCCGAAAGACGTCTACTGTTAGACACAGGCCTCCCCAAGTGTCGCCATTATGACCGGTCCTGTGCGTCTTGCATCCATCGAATTCCCGCAATCCTCACCAGGTCTTCGGTCCACCTGGGAGGCCTTCAAACGCAAGGTGCCATGCAACCCCTTCCTAAAATTTTACTGTATTATTTTAAAGTCAATAATTAAATACATATAGGTATTTACTTTTATCGCCTTTGGTTGGTATCCCTTGAATAATCACGGTCAATTAGCTTGTTAAAACCGTGGGTAAAAAAATAAAAATAAGCAGTAGGATTGTTAAAAATGCCTCCGTCTAACACCAATTTGACCATAACGGTTTTCGCTCAATTTTTAACAATTAAACTGTCTGCAAACGTGGGCGATGGTCATTCTTTCGCCACTCAGAAAATTACGTAAAATACACAATGCCATCATCAAATATGAAGTTCAACTGTCATTGTCATCATTATTTCTACTTTGAGTCTTTAGATGGCGTTGCGAGTATCTGAATTGCGTGTGATGTCATATTTTATTTCTTGGAAACTTTAAATTCTTTATAATATCTTTCGATATAGTTAAAAAAATGCGATGAAACAAAGCCTGCAAAAATATGTAAAAAAAAAAAACGAAATTACGGAGAAAAAATAAAATAAAAATATCTCCTTAAAGAACCTTATGGGATTTGATCAATCTCTGAATCACTTGCACGTCTAGGTACGAAACCATTGCGCTATTGGATCTCCGATGTTTATCATTTAAAATAGGCGTTCTTATATAAACGTCATAATTAGCTGGTTGGCTCCTTATCGTTGATAGCGTGATGATTTTCGTTTCAGAAGTTAAATTTGCAGCTAAATGGAATAATGTAACATTATTGTACGTGATTTTTGTCGCCTTCTTGATTTTATTTTGCATTTTGATTAGTTTTTATAAAATATTTAGAAGATATCGAATAGAAATGTCAATTTTATTTTGAAGAAATGGTAAAAGTTATTTTATTACAAAAAGATGATAAAATAATGACAAAATTTTTAACTGTAACTGAGGATCGAACTCGCGGCAAAAGTCGTTCAATACTGTAGCGTTTGCGGGTTATGCGGGTCTCTAATACAAGACAAATAATACGCAGCACTATCTACAATAACATTTATTAAATATGGTCGCAGGTTCAAAATGCCTTTTTATTTTTATTTTGACGACTATGGAGGTAGGCGCGCAAAGTACTATCCTGGCCGCTATGAAGCTGGAGATCGAGGACTAGGCGCCAGCAGGAAGACGTCCCGCAGGTAGACGACCCGCTGGTAGACGAAGGGCCAGAGGGTTGCCGAACGGTTGGATGGATCTCAGGCCAGGTGCCTGAACCGGAACTTTGGACCCTGGAATTTTCCAGTCGTCGAATAAGTTTCTTTGTCTCCCGCTTATCCTTGTCCGATTGTGACCGCAACAGTGTGTAAGCGCAGGGCAGAGGAAATACGAAGGCGCTTAAGGCGAATGTGTGCATGTCACAATCAGACCCGGAGCGGGAAAAAAAAAGGAAACTACGCTTAAAGCTAGTAAGCACTAATGAAACAATAAAATAACAAGGGACTAAAACACCAACAGAAGGTACAAAAATGGGTGATACAATTCTTGTCATGTAATGGCCGTATCCAGCATGATTAAGCAAAAAAAGTAATTCTCAACACTTACCCAATTCGGGGTTAACACTGAAGCTAGGAAACTTTATGATCAATGCCATGAATATTTAAAACCACGTAAGATGACACACGCTAAGTATATTAAATGATCGTAAGGAGCGTGTGAACGTGTATATCAGCTGAGATGTCCGATCGACAATGACCGTGCGTTCTGCCAAAGCCGAGTCGTCTTTGATCTTAATATATTCTTTTTTTAATGTGTAACGACCGCCACACGGGAAGCGAATTAGCGAGTTGGAACCGTAATGTAATTACTAGTCGATTTTTCAATATCTTTAAGTAGTATAGTATAGTGTGTATATAGTTATAGATTAGGTTTAGTTTAGTTTATTGTATCACCAACAAAGTGTTCCGTTATCTGTTTGTTATTTATTTTAAGTTATTAGGTTGTTAGATTCCTGCTAATATTTTTGTTGATCAGTGCAAGTCTTTACCGCTGCTTGCTCTGATAATTTCGATAGGAACGTTGAGATTTACTATACAACGTTACAATACGAACATTTTGGATTATTGCTCATCCCCCATAGCTAATAGCGTGGTAATTTATAGCCTAAAAGATGCCCTGACTTATAAGGACTATTTATGCAAAATTTGAACAGGATCGGTTCAGTAGTTTTTGCGCCAATTAACACCAACGACAAATAATTTTATTGTTTTATTATATGTATAGATATAGATAGATAGATTATATGTCTTTAATAATCTTCAGGCTACTTACGCTGGTGGATTCTTGTTTTTTAGGTCTGTGACTTTAAACATGACCAATATCTGATAGAAGGTGTGGTGGAACTCAAATGGATCGACATATCCTTTAGAATAATCTGAATTGTCTTTGTTGTAAAATGATTTTAATTTTTCTAACATGGCTGCTGTATTGTACCTACTGAGCCACTTGAACGTATGACGTGATATAAATCACAATGTCATTAAATATAAATGCCCTATTTTAGAAACCTGCATTAAAGATACAATTTTTATTGCTATTGCGTTATGACGTTTTTTTATGTTATTATCTATTAGTGTTTTATGAAATAAATTTTTGGTTTGACACAACTGGTATTTTATTTAAAGCCTTATTTGTAAAGTAATTATGTAGGTTGACATATTGTTATCTGGTGAGAGGAATGTGGCTGAAATAATAATATATTAATTCCACAATTATCACTTAACGCCATCTAGTTCCAAACTAAGCAGAGCTTGTGTTATGAGTACTAGATAAGTGATAAACTTACTTATCTTAACACATACATATTATGCATAAATTACACCCAGATACAAAACAAATGATTGTGCTCATCACACAAACATTTATCTTGTGTGAGACTCGGAACCCAGGTATACCAGTTAGGGCCACTAACCACTAGGCTAGTAGGCCAATCGAATAATATTGGGCGCATAAGTCGATCTCCACAGTAAAGCAACTTACGGCCTATGGTTGGATGATCATCCATACACATTGAGATGCCATCACGAATAGCCAGAGAATCTCTCACGTCGAGCATTGATACAGGCCATGGTCCGGAGCGAGGAGGAGTGGCAGGCGGTCGCCTTCTTCTGCGAAGCAGTAATGCTAGCAAAGGAGGCGGCCGATAGCGTGAGGCAACGGTCCTCACGCCCCAACCGCCGCCGGGATTTTGATCCCGATTACCGGCCACCGTTGGCGCGGGCTTGCGGACGGCGAGTAATGGGTGGCTCGCCGTCCGACCATCCGGAAACTATCCGGACTGAGCCCAAGTCGTCGACGGCGCGTATTGTTCCACGCGCGCCTCAGGGAGATGTCAGCAAATCGTAGGGACCCAGCAGGGTCGAAGCCTACTGGGGCCACGGGTAGTGTGAAAGCAAAACCCGGGGCCCGGGGATGAAGGCAAAGCAATACGCTTTCTCGCTTAAGGCGTGTTTTCGGTTGGGTCCCTGTGAAATCGTCTAAACAGGTTTTACTGTATTTCTATCACTTCCTTTGTCATAGAAATATAGAACACGACACGAATATAACACATCCGATGATATTTCAATTGAGTAGAAAATGTCTTTTATTATGTGCCCGAGATTTTCCGACTATTAATTCCGAAAGCCATATAACCCCATATTTGCTGTATTACAATTATCGCTCCGGGGAATGTCGTTGACTAAGTGATTGTGAAAAAGTCCATCTTGTACTGTTTTATGGCGAAATAATGAAAATCTCGATATATAATTACGAAAATGATACGCCATTGTAAAAATACAACGTTTAATGCTAATAAAAATAATGAAGAGCACAGTTATAAAACACAATTGATAAAAAAAGTGCTTTTGAAGGGTATTTGAGATTTAAAGCTCAAGGTATTTCATTTTGGGGTAGTATTATTGTGCACGCCATAATTATTATGGGGCGCTAAGCCCCCTCTCTGAGGAGTGGTTACAGAGATATCACGGCATCTTCACTTTCTGCCTGACGCAGCTACTCACCGGACACAAATATTTCGGAAGGGTTTCGGAATCGGCGGGAAGAAACAGTTGGGTTTTACGTTTGTACACATCGTCTGGGGGAAACGGTAGGGCTTACAGGTATGCCTCGGCTGAGCGGAGCGCCGCCATGTTCTCGAAGAGGCGCTTGGCGGCGGTGACCACTCGCATCCGTCCCTGGTTCAGTTCATGAACTAGAGCGAGAGGTTATAGGAAACGGTCACCTGTTTCTGTGCAGCAGTAATGCGAGTAAAGCAGGTGGTGGAAACCGTGAGAGAGAGAACGTCGTTACGCCCCAACCACCGCAAGAGGTGCGCCGGGCGTTGAAAATTGCAGTGCGATTCTCAACCATGGTAGGCGCTTACGGGTTTGCGGACGGTAAGCAATGGACAGTTCGCCGCTGTGACAAGAAATTAGCCTGAGTCGACGATACAATATGTTCCACGCAAACACAAAGAGCTATCAGCAAAATTTACGGATCCCGGTAGGGCCGATGCCTGTGCGGGTTGCTCGAAATATACTCCTTTTATTGGCACATTCGTATTTTATGTAGTCACTATTTTGATGTATTCCGCAGCCTTTTAGGTGGAAACAAAGTCAGAGTTTAATTAAAACTGTAAAGTTGTCGCAACTTAGTTTTTCACGAATGATTTTCATGACATTTAGTTTTACATTCCTACGGAAAGGAACAGGAACTAGGAACAAAATATAGCATCGCTATGCTATATTTTGTTCCTGACAATTGTAGTTGGTATTATCATTTAGTGTACATTTCTGAGTCATTGATCTGCGGGCAGCGGGCCTAATAAAATAACACAAATGTTTTTTTTTTCAGGTGGGAAAATCATCTTATGACATCCCCCGCTGGGCGGAGCGGGAGATGAGAGTGTCAGACTTTTACTGACTAAAAACCCACTCTTGTTCCTTCGTTGCCTTTTGTACCAGAGCCGAGTCTTCCTTTCAGAATCAGACCCTTGGCCCCAGTAGGCTTCGACCCTGATGGGCCCCTACAGTTGCTGACATCTCCTTGAGGCGCGTGTGAAACAGTACGCGCCGTCAACGACTTGGGCTCGGTCCGCACCGTTATCGAACGGTCGGACGGCGAACTGCCCATTGCTCACCGTCCGCAATCCCACGCCCACGGTGGCCAGAAATAGGGATCAGAATCCCGGCGGCGGCTGGGGCGTGAGGACCGTTGCCTCACGCGATCGGCCGCCTCCTTTGCTAGCATTACTGCTTCGCAGAAGGAGGCGACCGCCTGCCACTCCTCCTCGCTCCGGACCATGGCCTGTACCAAGGCCCGGCGCGAGAGATCGCGCGCGATAGAGCTAGTTTACCTGATATTTCCATTTATAAAAATTATATTATCCTAGCAGTCCCGACAGACGTTGTTCTGCTCGAAAATCTGGCATTTCGTTAGAAAAATTGGAAACCTGATCGCAGCGCCACTTACCGGGTTCAATTGTATTTTCAAACCATTCAGGGATCCATTTAAATATACACACATCCAAATCGGTCAAGCCGTTTAAGAGCAGTTAGGTGACAAACACACTTATAGAAGAATTGTATACGTAATAAAGATTTCTACATGTAAATTTGAGGATATGACTTAGGTACATTTGATTTTTAGTTGTAGTTTTCGTGTCTTGAGTTCAATTATGTAATCGTGATGCAACAGATTTATTCCTAAGATAGTAGTGTTTGTCGGTTCTGCCCAAAACTTCTTTAATAAAAACTACACACTACAAGTACAAACTATTAGTTACTTTTTGTTTTATTGTTGTTTGTCCTGTGCGAGTCTCAAATAAATGTTTTCTTTATTTTTTATTTCATCAAAATAAAATGTGCATCAAATAATAAGCAGCGAGTTCTTTCAACAATTGTTTTACACCTTTACCTTACACCATTCTTTATCGATACATAAATTCGTTACATTAATTTCCTGGGTTATAGGTAAATGTTAAAAAAATATTTCTACAAAACCCTAAGCCATTATCAATCCTGAATAAATTATTTCTGTCTTGTTGTTTCTCTATCATACTTTTAAACTGTTTGAAACACTTAATGATTTTATTTTTGCTTTTAAAATAAATAAGGAAAGTCTAGATACGGGTAAAGTTGTTAGTATTTGGGAAATACCTGGATCTACCAATTGCGTTAGACTATATTGGTCTACAGATATCAGCGTAGGCTAAATCCAGTGGCTGTTTGTGCGGTACAGGCCAAAGATTACGAACGGTCTCAAATTTGACTGTTGCAGGGTTTTTTTAGGTGCGAAAATCATCTAATGACAAATCCCGCTCTTGGGCGTAGCGGAAGATAGTGTCAGACTTTTACTGACTAAAAACCCACCTGTTCTTTCGCTGCCTTCGTCCCAGGGCCCCGGGTTTCGTTTTCACACTACCCAAGGCCCCAGAAGGCTTCGACCCTGCAGGGCCCCTACAGTTGCTGACATCTCCTTAAGGCGCGCGTGGAACAGTACGCGCGGACTTGGGCTCGGTCCGGACGGTTACCGGAGGATCTGACGGCAAGCCACCCATTGCTTGCCGTCCGCAAGCCCGCACCGTTGCAGGGTGGGATAAATAAACAGCAAATAGAATTATAGTACCTTGAATAAATTAAATTAATTAATTAATAAAAATAATAGCATAGATTAAATCCAGTGGCTGTTTGCGCGAACTATCTCAAATTTGTCTCTAATTAAATTATCATCATCATCTTCCTGCCCTTGTCCCGTATTATTTGGGGTCGGCGCAACACGTTTTCTTCTTCCATTCTGCCCTGTCACTCGTCATACTATCACTAACTTCCTTTTCTTTCATATCATTCTTCACACAATCCATCCATCTTTTCTTTGGTCTTCCTCTCCCTCTCCATCCATCCACATGTAAACTCATAACTCTTTTAGTAACATGCGTTTCATCCCTCCTCTTCACATGACCATACCAAGACAAACGATTCCCTTTCAACTTTTTAGTTACAGACGCCACTTTCAAACTTCCCCTAATATACTCATTTCTCACTTTATCCATTCTCGTCACACCACACATCCATCTCAACGTTCTCATCTCCGATACGTGCAATCTTATTTCATCCGTCTTTTTTACAGCCCAACATTCTGATCCATACAGTATGACAGACCTTATCACGGACTTGATCGAGTAGTATCGAGTGACCCGAGGTACCGAAAGTCGGAGCAGATCGGTATGGGCGTTCCAGCAAGAGCTAAAGGCACTGGATTGGAGAGACCGCCGAAATCGCAGAACAAGTATTCCGTTTTGGTTCTACTCAATTTCAGGCCAACACTCTTCAGTCTGTGCCACCACACCTCCAATCTGTTCTGGACCTCTAGGCCACTCTCGGCAACCAACACAATGTCATCGACAAACAGCATACACCAGGGACCGAGGGCCTCTTCCTGAATGTCAGACGTCAGAGCATCCATTATCATCAGGAAGAGGTAAGGGCTGAGAGCCGACCCTTGATGTAAGCCGACAGCCACATAGAAGCTGCCAGTGGTGCCCACTGTAGACCGGACTTGGGCACTGCATCGACTGTACATCGCTCGGATCAACTGCATATACTTCCCAGGCACACCTTTCTCCTTAAGGGCCCACCACAGAACCTCACGAGATACCCGGTCGTATGCCTTTTCGAGGTCAATAAATACCATGTGCAAGTTTTTATGCGCACCTCTGTATTTCTCGCACAGCTCTAATTAAATTATAATACCTTAATTACAATTGAGTAGAAATTGAATTACTATACTAGTGTAGACATTCCGAATAAATATATATTATCAGTATTAGAAAATCTGAGCCCATGGCAACGAAGGAACAGGAGGAAGTTTTTTAATCAGTAAAAGTCTGACACTATCTCTCGCTCCGCCTAAGAGCGCGATTTCTCATTAGATGATTTTTCCACCTAAAAAAAACCCCATGAGATACCGTGATACCCAGTTTCTATAAGTATACTTTATATATATCTGACCTCATATATAACCTCCTATGTTATCCTACTGGATCGTAGAGGTTAGATAAATAGAAAGCGGGCATCCACTCTACAAGCATATGTAAAATATCTGGGATCATCAGTTTCATCCGACTAAATCGGAAGCCGACGCCAACATATTTTGGAAAAGGCTCTGGAGTTTAATTGATTGATTTTTTGAACAGATAGGTTTTTTTGATTCGATGGCAATATGGTAGTGCTACGCAGAAAAAAAAAACTGGTATTACAAGCACCTAAATCACTATAATACGAAATATCCTGATAGTGACTTACTATGGTGCTTTCTTGCTGTCGAGGTCTGCCCCTCTAATCAAGTTACAACCGTTTCGTTTCGATTCTCTTTTCGTTGAACGCCTCGAGTCGGCCACGCCTCCTATTCCTTTGTTCTGACCACGTGACTGAGCGTTGAGATGACGTCAAAATAAAGGAATTGGAGCCGTGGCCTACTCGAGGCGATCAACGAAAAAAGAATCCAAACGAAACGGTTGTAACTTGGCTAGCGGAGCTGCAACCTTAAAAGCGACCATCACTTGATAGAATATCTGATAATCCTCAAAAGGTTCGACATATCCTGTAAAATGTCGATGTGGTCTTTGTCGTAAAATGATTTGTTTTTTTTTTATCATCGTGACCTTTTGGCTGTATATACTTTACACAAATTAATTTGTGTAAAGTAAAGTATCACATTCTATATTAGAGAAATAATTGTATTTTAATTGCGTTAGAAAAAGCTATAGGCTATTGAAATAATAAGTGGGAAGCATATTTTAACAGTTTTCGATAGAAGAAGAGGAGTCAAGGCTGATTCTTCTTGAATCTTTATTATAGATTTTCTAATTAATTAAAGGTTGGAGTATGTCCAGTAAAAAATGTTTGACCATAAACCTTACATACTTTATAAGTATTAGACATGACTCAAAAGACTCTTTATCCAAGCAACATGCATTAATCACATAAATAAATGAATGTATGAAACTTAGACTGAAAAATAATCAACAGAAGGTCCTAATAATACATTTTTTTATCGAGTCCTTTATAAAATTCCAAATTAGTATCATTCCTTTTATTTTTTTCTGCATTTACTGGCATGGTTCTTTAACTCGGTAGGCAATCAAGTTACAGTTTTTAATTTCAGATGGCAGATGTTTCGATTCCTTATTATATATTCCGAAGAATTGTCTTCCCTTTCATTATGTACCTTTCTGATATTTTCTATCCAGTAATTTTTAAGAAAAAAATAACCTCGTACTTCTGCTATATTATAACCTTCGCCTGAGGCAATTTTATTGGATAAGTGGATGTGAATGAAACCTATTTTGCCTGTATGGGAAGACTAGTTACTGTCTGCGGCTTCGTTTTTGTAATATTTCTACTGAACATCACGATTACGTCATCGTGTCTATTTGTATGTGTAGTGTAATCTAAATTTTTGACTTCGTATGACCTTAAATATCAAATATTTTTAATTGAAATGTAGAACATGCAAGACTAAAAAATAAATAAAATAAAAAGGTAGCTTAATAACCTTCTTGTTTTTGTAGTCGGTTAAAAATTATACAAACAGCTCTGCAAATGAAGGACAGTTATGCAGAAAAAGCCCTGATCGCGCTTGTAGGTGTGGCATGTGTATCATGAGTATGTGTGTAAGGGTGTGTATGTGCGAGAGGGTATGTATGTAAGTGAGGATATGAGTGTGACTGGTGACTAGTGAGGTTGTGTGGTGTGTGAGTTATAGTGAGCAATTTTAGTTTACTTATCCCAATTTATATCCTGCCTGTTTATTTATTAGTTTGTTTATCGGCTAGTCATAATTTCACGTTTAGACGAAGCGTAGATTCAAATATAGGCTGTCGGTTAGCCTTGCGACAATGTCTTGGGATTAAAAGAAGTTAAGCTAGTCTTCTTTCACCAACCATGCGCATCTCAACCCACATGTAACTAATTTGATTATTGCAAAGCAGGATAATGCACTCAATGGCCGGCATAATGGACTCAATATCATTGTAGGTTTTAGTTTTAAGTTAATCAGTTACAACTTTTTTACAGTCCCGGAGTTTCATGAAATATATATTTAATTCTTTATTCAGCAAGTTGTATAGAGCAGATGATTGCCTTGAGTATTGACTTTTTGCGAAGGCAGATCTAACCTTGACAACTGGAGCAACTAAGTAGCTCCTTCTGTTTTTTAGCTTAGAGGAGTCATACGGGAGAGATGTGTGCCTTCTTAGTATAAGTTGAAGAAAATAAAGCTTTCTTACAGACAAAATGTCAGATAATAGGTAGAGGCTGTGGGTGGGGTATCTGTAGGGCTTAAAGAACATGACCTTAAGTAAGGATCTCTGCGCCCTCTCAAGTTCCAAAAATTTTAGTTTTGTTGTCCCTCCCCAGCAAGACAGGCAGTATATGACGATAGATTGGGCCAGTGATAATATATGTATACTTGCTTCAGAAGTTGCTTTGATGCCATATGACCCAGTGTTTTAAAAGTCCATATCAGCTTCTTAACTCTTTTCATAAGAAGTTCGGTGTGCATGTGCCAGGACAGACGCTGGTCAATCATAACACCTAGATATTTAGTATGCTGTACCCTATAAATTTTTAAGCAAGAGCACCCGGGGGTTGGTTTTTGGGACAATTATAGATTTTTGTTTGGAAATCTTGAGATGGTTGTGAGTTATTATACTTAGTAAAGCAGATAGTTGGATTTGGAGGCATTCAGTGTAAGAAGACTATGGTTTAGCCAGGCTGCTATCTTCGCAAGGCCACCCTCGGCCAACCTACAAACATTATCCCAAGTCTTAGCAGTGAAGACAATGGCAGTATCGTCGGCGTATGAAAAAATTAGCCCACCATCAATCTTCATGTTGCAGAGGTTGTTTATATAGATAAGGAATAAGGTTGGCCCAAGGACACTACCCGGGGGGACTCCAAAAGTGACGGTTGATTCAAAACGGGTGTACGACGTAATTCTAACCTTTTGATTGCGATTTTTGAGGTAAGATTTTGAAAGTTCAAGAGAGGGTCCCTTTATGCCGATGCGTTCGAGCCTCTGTATAAGTAAAGGGACTGACACACTGTCTCAAAGGCTTTTTTGAGGTCAAGAAAGACAGCTGGAAAGGAGCCAAGTGTCTACTTGGCTCCACCATCTACACCGTCCACCAAAGCAGAAGTTAGTGACAGAACTGCATCTTCAGTAGACTTTCCCTGTCTAAACTCAAACTGAAAACGCGACAGTATTTTATATTTAGATAGGAATCTAGTTAGGCGTTAGTTAATAAGTTTCTCAAGGATTTTAGAAATGGACGGAAGTACCGAAATTGGTCTGTAGTTAGACAGGTCAGACTCATCCCGACTTGTATACAGATGTTATGAGGTCTACTTTCAAAGCGTCCGGGAAAAGTCCCTGCTTAAAGCGTAGATTAATTAAGTGGGTAATGATTGGTACTATATGCTCGTGTGCTGACTTGAGAAAGTTGACTTGTATATTGTCCCAGCCAGGAGCGCTATCCGAATTCAAGCTCATTATCATCATTTTTTTTTTTTTTTAATGTGAATGTGAGAACACCGTGGACTTCCTTCCTATTACGACTCACTTTTTTTTTAATATGATTATTTTTAGTGTGCTTTTGGGTACAATATCGACTGGTCTATACTGTTCTTACATAATGTCTATAATACTGTAATATGAAAATATTGTAAACAATCATTTTTTTAAAACAGTAACCATGGAGTTACTTGCCGGTTCTTCTCCATAGGAAACGACCAATTTGGAACCGTGCACTAGCTTCTGACGTTTTATAAGTGCCCATGTAGGCCTATGTGAAATAAAAATTTTTGACTTTGACTTTGACTTTGATTAGAGTGGCTCGAACTCGGGTTTGTGTCGAGAAGAACAAAAGATCATTCTCGTCAATGTGTAGGTCAAGCCTAAGTCTCTTTCAAAATACAGCGCATCAAGCTAGTGGTCATCCATGGTTTTAGGACTCTATTTTTTAAAGGTATATTCAGAGTAGTTGTACTGAGTGTGATACAATTTTGTAGTATTTCGATTAAGTTATTAGTAAGCGTGTTAGGGTTATCTAATTTCAATAGGTCCAATAGGCTTTGAGGAGCTCAAGCCCCTTCATTGTATCAAAAACTGTTTTAGTTTTTTAGCATCTTATTAGGTTAGTATGGTCTGAAATGTTTAAGAAGGTCATGAAATGGTCAGTAAGGGTCGTGTGAATAACTGCAATGGTTGCCAGGTTTGAGTCTTATCATAAAATGGTCAAGACAGGTTTTGTCTCTCGTGGGAAGCGAGTGGCCAGGGAGTAGACCATGCATTGCTAACATATTGAGATAGTTAAGTCTCATCATTAAGTCTGTTTGTATGTTCGTGTGACTGCTAATTTTTATTGTATATCAGATTAACATTTATGTGTCCGGTGATTATTATGTTTTTAGTTGATGCAAGGGTAGACAGGTGATTGTTTAAGGATTGAATAAATTGGTCAGCGTGTGCAATTGAAGGGGATCGATAAATAGCAACAACTATAATGTCAGGCGTAACATGAATCTCTAAGCAAGACGCATGAGCTAACTTTACTTCTCTTGTTTTATTTTTGTGTGTGCTTTTAATATAGGCGACTACTCCGTCAGCCTTATTCAAATAGTTTGTAGTTTGGTACTAGTTATAGTTAGTTATTTGAGGTATTAGCTTATTTGAGTTCAACCTACATTTGGTTACAATAACCAGATCAATCTCTATTCCTAGATTGTATAAATTTAATTGAAGATCGTCAAAATTAGAATAGACAGATCTAATATTCTGCGAAATAATAAGGTAAATATTGAAGTAGGTTAATAAATTGACACTTGGGAGTTCTACTAATGCATTTGTAACCTATTTATGAATAATATTGAAAAAAAAAGGCATATATAATATTTTTGGAGCAAATCAAACACTGTGTAGGAGCGCCCTTCGCCCATCAGTGAGATGAAATAGGTTAGTATAAAAATAATAAATGACAATGACAACATATAAGTCACGTTGATAATCACGTGAAGTGATAGCTGACCGCGTGGCATAGAAAGTTTAAACCATTATTGATCTAGTTTTTATAATTAGTAGACACTCGAGCTAGAACGAACATAGTAGTAGTGAAAAGTGCCTTTTGAAATTGCTCATTCATCTCTTACATCTACGACGGGACACCGAGAGAGAGAGAGAGAGAGAGAGAAGTGCATCCAGGGTTTTATTTAATGAATCAGATTAGCAGTTTATGTATTTTGCCAACAGCAAAGCTTGCTCTAACTACAGTTCTCCAAATCTTAGAACTCAGGGGAGTCATAAAAGCTCAAGTATTTATGGGGAACTCGCATAACGTATTTGCAAGGTATTAGGAGCAAATTAGTATTAAAACTAATATTATTATGGACAGAAAATGGGAAGTGGTTAGTGGAATGAATGTAGCATAACATATTTGCTACTGACGTAGATCTATTTCATAGCAGCCTGCCGAGGTTCACCGAATCAGCACTAAAGTGCATTAAAAATATAGGTACAAGCTCCCGAACTTGCCATGTCCAGTGAGGACCTGCGTCATGCGGAATTTGATTTGTTACCGCAGCCACCTATTAAAGATGTGTTTAGTGGGTTGTTTTTTTCGGTGGAAAATCATCCAATGACATCCCCCGCTCTTGGGCGTAGCGGGACGGTACGCGCCGTCGACGACTTGGGCTTGGTCCGGACGGTTGCCGGGCTGTCGGACAGCGAGCTACCCATTGCTCGCCGTCCGCAAGCCCGTGCCTACGATGGCCGGAATCGGGATCCCGGCTCCGGCTTTTTTTTTTTTTTTTTTCGGTTGGGAAAATCATCTCATGACATCCCCCGTTCTTGGGCGGAGCGCGAGATAGTGTCAGACTTTTACTGACTAAAAACCCACTCCTGTTCCTTCTTTGCCATTTGTTTTCCAGGGCCCCGGGGATCTCTTTCGCATCACCCATGGCCCCAGTAGGCTTCGACCCTGTTGGGCCCCTACGGTTGCTGACATCTCCTTGAGGCGCGCGTGGAACACTACGCGCCGTTGACGACTTGGGCTCGGTCCGGACGGTTACCGGACGATCGGACGGCGAGCCACCCATTGCTCGCCGTCCGCAAGCCCGCGCCTACGGTGGCCGGAAATCGGGATCGGAATCCCGGCGGCGGTTGAGGCGTAAGGACCGTTGCCGTTGCCTCACGCGATCGGCCGCCTCCTTTGCTAGCATTACTGCTTCGCAGAAGGAGGCGACCGCCTGCCACTCCTCCTCGCTCCGGACCATGGCCTGTACCAAGGCCCGGCGCGAGAGATCGCTGCCGCCGATCGCCCTCACGAGGACACGACGGTGCTCTGCCCAAGCGGGGCACACCTCTACCGTGTGCTCCACCGTGTCCTCCGGGCGGTCTACACAATGGTGGCACCCGGGCGTCTCTTCTGCACGGATCCGGTACAGGAACCTCCCAAACTCACCATGTCCGGTGAGGACCTGCGTCATGCGGTAAGTAAGGACGCCGTGAGGTCTTTCCAGCTACTCCTCAAAGAGGGGACTTATCGCCATAATTAAGGCGTGCCCAATCCCGGCTCCGGCTGGAGTGTCAAGGCCGCGCCCTTACGCGTGCACGTCCGGCCTGCGGGAACCTCACTTTTCCGAAATTTTTATATTCGAATTTAATTTTACCGAAAACTATTGACCGACGTCTTTTTTGCTATATGCATTATTTGACATATTTTTAGATCATCGAAGTATCAAATGTTATAAGTATTATTTTACCGAACTATATTTCGCCGATTTACAAAATAACTTTTAGCTATTGACCGAAGCCTCTTTTGAACTTATTTCATTTGCCAAATGATTTATTTGCCATATTTTCACCACACCGAAACAACATTTTACGGAATTTTGGTCACAAATATATAGATGGTTACTTAATAGCATTTTCAACATTAAATTAAAATAGCATCATAAAAAGTCAATACGTTGTGTTACAAAATTTTGTGACAGAACCGAATCGATGCAAAACTGCAAACAGACACAGTCTTGTGTGACCTACCCCTAGAGTGTAATTAAAACCCGCGTAGGCGCAGAGGGGTAGGGCGGCCCGCGAGCTGAGGAGCAGGTGGTTTCAAGGCCCGCTTGCTAAGCTGCTTGCTTGCAAAGCTTCGGCTTGCTGGCACCTCAGCCGGCCAGCCTCAGCCGCGGCGTTAAGCGTTAAAACCATGGGCGATGATAAGCTCGCGTGGGGCCGCCCAAGCCCCGCAGCGCCGGAGACGTGACAGAAATAATGCTTGTTGCATGTTGCATGCCTGCTTACATGTTGCATGCCTGCTTGCATGCTAAATTCCTGCTGCATTTTGCATGCCTGCTTGCATGCTACATGCCTGTTTGCATGCTGCATGCCTGCTGTAGGTTGCATGCCTGCTTGCATATCGCATGTCTGCTTGCATGTTACATGCCTGCTTTCATGCTACATGCCTGCTTGCATGCTGAATGCCTGCTTGGATGCTGATGTCCTGCTTGCATACTGCATGCCTGCTTGCATGCTTGCTTGCATGCCTGCTTGCATGCTGCATGGCTGCTTGTATGCTGCATGCCTGCTTGCATACTGCATGCCTGCTTGCATACTGCATGCCTGCTTGCATACTGCATGCCTGTTTGCATGCTACATGCCTGCTCGCATTCTGCATGCTTAAAGCAAGCATCCTTGTTTGCATGGTTCTTACTGGGACCAATTAAAACCACTTTTGTTCATAATCAACTATATTATGAAGTGCCTTTACTTTTGAATAATTCATTAAAAAAAATATTAGATTAAACTAATCTGAAATTAGTTTCTGTTGCCTCAATCATGCCACTGTAATGATTACATTTCTAGGCGTTTGGTGAAATGAAAATATGGTAATTAAAACAGTGGTATAATGAATGTTCGAAAACATAATACCTCGAACAAATGTTATTTCGGCTAAGTGTAACATCGGGTAAAAGTTTTTCGACCAAATGAAAGGTTAGAGTAACGAAAAAAATCGAATTGATAATAGTACGACTGATACAGTGGCAGATGTGACTTCGATGAAATAAAAAAAAAACGAGACAAAAACAGTTGAATAGTTTTAGGTGAAATGAAATTCGGACAAATATTTTTCGAACTTATGATAGGTAACCGCGGCCTGCTCCTTTGCTAGTATTACTGCTTCGCCTAAAGAGGCGACCGCCTGCCTCTCCTTCCCGCTTCGGACCATGGCTTGTACCAAAGCCATGGCCCGGCGTGATCGTTGCTCTCCCCCCACGAGGACATGGCGGTGCTCTACCCAGAGGTCGAGCTCGGTAGAGGCGTGCCCCGCACACCTCTACCGTGTGCTCCACCGTATTCTTCGGGATGTTCTGTTTCGACACACGTTGGGCGCCACTTTTCCTGACACCATTTTTTCGTTTTTTAACCGACTTTAAAAAGGAGGCGGTTATATATTCGGTTGAATGTATGTTTTTTTTTTTTATGTATGTTCACCGATTTCTCGGTCAATTGTGGACCGATTTTGAAATGAAAGTAGAGGGGGAATATATCGAACTGATCTGATGACGAAACCTGAAGTTAGGCACCGGAACTCTGTAATAAATTAATGTAATCTAACCGTGTTTGGGATTATTAGAATTGTCATGAGATGCACTCTGGCTATAAGGTATTTAAGTTTGGCCGAGGGGTACTTTTTAGTGGTGGTACCATAACTAAAAGGTGTAAAATAAAAAACTTTTATAAAAAAAAAACAACCGACTTCAAAGTAAAAAGAAAACACTGAAAAGTGCAAAATAACTTTAATTTCGGAAGTCGGTGTTAAATAACGAAGAGACAAAACTATTATAGAAACACCGACTTCCGAAATTAAAGTTATTTTGTACTTTTCAGTGTTTTTTTTTACTTTGAAGTCGGTTGTATTTTTTTTGTAAAAGTTTTTTTTCATATACTTTAGTAGTGGTTAGGTTAGGTTAGAAAATAAGATGTAATTGCAATAATCATTTTATTTTCATCATAATTATACTCTTATCTACCGTTATTTATTATACCGTTATCCCAATTTACTTGGAGACGACGCGTCGACGCAACATATGTCTCTTCCGTAACTCTCTATAACACGCCATCTTAGAATTATTTTATATTTACTTATCTACATTGTGCTCACATACTAGAAGCGACAAGAAATATGTAACTAAGATTGTAACTCATAATATGATTTAAAAGAGTGTCCATGGAGTTTCTTGCACGTTCTTTCGTAAAGATTTACGCTTTGGAACATGCAATTTAGCTTCACTAGTTTTTTTGTTTTTTTTTTGACTGACCGGCATTTTGACAATTCAAAAGTACCTGTAATTGGTCCATTTGAAATTTAACGTTTCTGATTTCTAATATCCTTGGAGTAATATCTTACAGATAGTTCCGCATTCATACTCAAAACGTCCTTCTCGATATTTTCCTCATTACTTTGCATCAAGTATTTTATCCAATGCGAAGAAATCTTTAATGGTATCTAAACTTAAGTTTTTTATCAAAACTGTACTTTCACAATAGCACGGCATACTTAGACTTTTTCGAAAGTATGTTCAATGTATTTGGCGTCACACCGCCATAGCCGATGACAGCGCGCCGCCCGAGCCAGCCAATCATAGCCAAGCCAAGCCACCACCGCCACTACCGGACGCCTCCGGTGGGGATAACGCCACTTAGCCAGCAGCAAGCTCAATTTCGGCCTCTTTTCGTTGCGACCATAGAACTAAGCGGAAGCTCTGTCCTATTGTAATCAGAACTTAGAATAATATATCAGTGTGATTATACAGCTTGCCTTTTTTTATTTATACCCTTCTGTTTCACTATATAATGTAATGGTAGGTAGGTAACATCAGTGTTTTTGTTAGGTCCACGTTGGGTGCCAATTTATATGACACTACACTTAAGATTTACAAATTGATTCACTGAAAAGGCCGGTTTAAGTACTTGCAATAAATTAGATAATAAAACAAAGATGAGAACAGAACAATAACTTTTACCAATTTCGTGAAGAACGCCCTTTTGAAATAGCATGACGCTACTGGTTAGTTAAACGTTGATGATAAGCACGTGACACTATTATGCTAGTTCAGTTCACTTCACGAGACATTATTTTTACTTGAAACAAGACTGTCTTAGACAGAATTGGCAAAACATTTTTTTAGCGGTAAATTTTGCGATTTTGTATTTGGGATAATTTTTTGTTAGTGGTTTTAAAAGTTAGTGTAATTGTTGGCAACAATAGACGTCTAAAAACAGTCTTGTTGCAGACAAGTCTGCGACGTCGTGGACAATTCTGTCTAAGACAGTCTTGTCTCAAGTGTGCTCAGGCCCTAAGAAGGATCGGATTATAAGAAAAACAATGACCATAGATTCATTTTATTATTATATGAAACAATATTTTTAGTAATTGCACTCGCATTTTGCAAAATAGTTATTATATTTTTTCTTAGCCTCAAGTGATAAAGGAGGAAAGATCCAATGCATGTGACTGAAAAAGAGATAAGTTTAAAATATAAATGGATTGTGTGAGGAATGATAAGAAAGAAAATTTAATATAGGACAAAAAGTGCTACGGCGATCCACGATAACACGATGCAAAGACAATGTTCCAAGCTTTTCAAAGACTAAGCTCGCAGCATATTGAAGTACGAATATGCAGATGCCATTTTCTGAAAAAAAAAAAAAAACAAGAAACTGTTATGCTGGTTGACCTCCTATTTCTGTGGCCTCACTATCATTATTCTCCTATTCTTAATCTAATTTATTTCAGGGATAGTTACAAAATATTCTTAGACTTACTTCAGAAAAAGTTGTAATAGAAATGTTTTTAAAACCAGGAGCCTGAAGTGGCAACGGTCGCAGCGAGCGTTGCATCATAAGAACCATGTAAGGACGTATCACGGGGCCCGCATTCCAGAAAGGAATGTTCCAACATGCGTCACAAATCGAACTGATCTGATAATGTAAATAGAGAATAGTTATAGTTATAAAAATCACTGATTAAATTTTATTCTGTTTATTCTACAGCGGTTATGTCTAATGTCATTGATATAAACCAGTTTTAATCCATACCTTAATGGAAAGATAGGTGCACATCAAATTTGGTATGAAATATAGGAAAGTGATAGCAAGACTATATAACAGAAGTATGGCTTGAAAATCGCCTTTGTCGAGGTTCTGAAAACATTAAACGCTAGGTAAATATTAAAAAAAAATATATATATATTGTTTACAAAAAAATATAAACATTTTACTGCGATATAAGTACCTCTGCAAGGCAGTAAACAGTTAAACACACCAAAGGACTACTAATTGTTTGTTCAAACATCAATATCTTCTTATAGACTATTGCGAAATCCTCCAATAAACTGAAATATAGAAAAATCAAACATTCACACCGTGTTTAATAAAGTACATGAAGTTCTGAATACTGAAACTTCTCCTAAAAAATGAATTGAAAAATATACACTGACTTTGTTTCGACAAAGGTATTTGATGCTTTCATACTTGTAAATTAATTCAATCGATCTGCCGAACCTTTCCAAAAATGTGTTGTGTTTGGCTTCCAGTTAAACCAGATGCAGCCGGATATCAAAATGTTGCACGAAGCGACTGTCAATCTGACCTACACAATTGAATTGAAAACAGTACTTGGGTACACGATCCCCTTTTGAAACACTGAATAACAAATGACAGCAAGGAGCAACAGCTTAACATGCTTTTCTAGATATGGAAGAATTTCGATACGTTAACATATGACAGTCACCTACCCTGAGATCAATCACAAAAAGCTTTGCTTAACCTTGGAAATCTCCTCGAGTGGCTGTTACTTACCTGTACATAGATTGATGGTGAATAATAATGTCTCTCATTCGAGTCTCAATCAACTTAGAGAAATATTCACTTTTCTCCTTATTCGTGGTTGGATACACATCTACCAGAAGATCTTGGAGACTCCATATTATAATATCTACTTTCGATGTTATCTGCCTGATCCATACTATTTGGGTCTGAAGCATAACTGAAATATAATAGTAGAGATGATAGATAGCTGGTATGTTACTCATGGTAAGTTTAACATAGATGGACTTTGTGGATCACGTTACTTTTTACAAAAAAAAAATAACCGACTTCACTAAAAAAAAACACTAAAAGGATCAAAATTACTTAAATTTTGGAAGTCGGTGTTTCTCGGTATTGTTTGTTTCTTATTTAACACCGACTTCCGAAATTAAAGTTATTTTGATGCTTTCAGTGTTTTTTTTAGTGAAATCAAAAAGTTTTTATTTTACACTTTTTAGTTGCGATACACTTATAAACAGAGTGCCTATTTCTCATGACAATTCTAATAAGCCCAAACACGGCTAGGATACATTCATTAATTACGGAGTTCCTGTGCCTACCTTCCGGCTCCATACTCATCATCAGATCATTTCGATGATACCATTTTCAACGTAACTATTTAGAACCATTCATTTATTTGTATTGTCATAGTCGCTTAACTATCTTCATTGTGATATCTATGTGAGTATGAAGTTCCGTTGACCATCTGGTCTTCTTCATAAGTTTCATTTCATTAAATGTTACTTTTTAACTTGAAATGCTTAAGTTCTCGATGAAAATACCAAAATTACTATATGGATGCCTATAATGTTTGAGGAGTTCCCTTCATTCCTCATGGATCCCATCAAAAGAACTGAATTTTGAAAAAAATGGGACCGATCTGGAAGCATATCCTATAAGGGGAAAAAAAAATTGCAAATCATTCCATAAAGGACGGAATCGTGAGGTAACAAACTAAAAAAAAAACAATTAAAAAAATAAAACCGAATTGATAACCTCCTCCTTTTTTTTGAAGTCGGTCAAGAAAATGGAGTCAATGAAAAAAAAAAAATTAAAAAAAAAAATGCAACCGAATTGATAACCTCCTCCTTTTTTTTGAAGTCGGTGAAGTAAACGGAGTCAGTGAGAACATGACGATTTACAGGATGAAATGAAAAATCGAAACGGGATGTGCTAACTTCAAGTAAAATTTATAAGATGCAGGGAGATGATGATAATGGTAGAGAAATAAGTAAA
This sequence comes from Mythimna pallens, assembly GCA_961205895.1. Classification (NCBI taxonomy): domain Eukaryota; kingdom Metazoa; phylum Arthropoda; class Insecta; order Lepidoptera; family Noctuidae; genus Mythimna; species Mythimna pallens. The sequence goes on along the minus strand of OY540828.1, from coordinate 19,532,165 downwards.
TCACAACTCACATGTATAATTATAGCAGTACAGCACAACGGTAACATTAGCAAACATGAAAGCTGCCTCATAAACCGGGGATTTGCTAAAATCAACATTTGGTAACCAATATGGAAATAAAAGTGGTCTACTCTTTTCTGTATCTGCATCTTGAGTAGCCAGAAAGTATACGAGCGAAATGTAGGCGAATATGTTTATCATCATTGCGAGACAAACATTGTATATACAGATGAATACACAGACTTTCCAAGTTTTAAGTTGACTTTCAAAGTACTTTGCTCTGAAATGTAAAGTAGAAAAGTTGCAGCATAATGATTTATTACTAAATTAAAAATCTTGTCCTAACAGTAATTTTAAATGACGTGACATGTAACTGTTGTAAAAGCACTAGTAGATCTTCTTATTCTTCTTTTTGTGTTGATGGACTGAATTATAATTTTTTCTGATCAGTATAAAGACTTACCGGTATTTTTCTCCCACCGTACAAATATATTGAAAATCTTTTTGCAGAACTCTTAATAAGTTGTGATACTGAGGTTTGTTCTTTTTTGCACAGTATAGTATCAGCATTTTATAGCTCATTAAAATAATGTAAGTTCCAGTTTCAGTAATATGTGGTAAGTCTGCGGTTTCCAGTCCATGATAGAAGGAAATGACGACTAATATTTTTGTCAATAGCGCAAATAGAAAGAGAATCGTGTTTTGATTGAAGTACCTGAAATTCAACATTACATTTCAAGATAATAAATCTTATTTGGCTGTTTTTTTGTGCGGACACGCGAAAGGGAAGAATAAAGAAACGGTGCATGAGTGATAAAAATGCGTGAATAATGAATGATAGTTGATAAAAATACACATATCGATGTCGAAGAGGTCCTGCACCATCTCCGAATAAATATATCCATATTTGTGTATCCATATAGAGTAAATGGAAAATGGGTATGTTCTAAGCATTCCAGATTTATAAATTTTATTTAATAAATTATGTATCTTCAATAATCTTCAGACAACTTACGATGGTGGATTCTTGTTTTTGAGGTCTGCTACTTTAAACATGACCAATATCTGATAGAAGGTCTGATGGAACTCAAATGGATCGACATATCCTGTAGAATAATCTGAATTGTCTTTGTTGTAAAATGATTTTAATTTTTTTAACATGGCTGCTGTATTGTATTGTACTTGCTGTACTGAGTCACTTGAACTTATGACGTGGTATAAGTCACAATCTCATTAAATATGAATGCCTTATTTTAGAAACCTGCATTAAAGATACAGTTTTTATTGCTATTGCATTATTTTTATATTATTGTCTACTAGCTGTTGCCCGCGACTTTGTCCGTGTCAAGTTCGTAAAAATGACCGAACGCAACTAGTTATTCTGTGCTTGCGATTCATACCGAAAGCATCTAATTCATTTATTTTACTTTCGCACAAAACGGAGGGATTTACTGGAGGTAATTTTCGTTTTGGCCTTAAAGGAACGAAAATTACCTCCAGTATATACAATGTATTTCTTACGACCAGGTGTATTTATTTTATTTATTTCGCTCACCAACAATATAATACACGTAAATGAGATATTTAAATCAAGTAAACTTATGAACGTCAATAATCAGAAAGAGACATGTAGCCCTTTGCTCTGGGTAAAGCGACAGGTAGTGTCAGGCATTTGCTGACTAAAACCCACTTGTATTCCTTTAGCTAATCTCCATTTGGGTAATATAATTTCGTGTTTACTACGCGTATTGTTGTTGTGAAAGTCGCTTCTAATTTTAACGAGTCCTAAGTTTTTACGAACATACAAAATACTTTCTAAGATATAAAGAGAAGGCAGAGTCAGTATATCGATTTCTTTGAATCTATTTCTGAGGAACTCGCGAGGACCCATTTTGTAAATAACCCGGATTGCTCTCTTTTGCAATATGAAAATTGAGTCTACATCAGCTGCAGATCCCCACAGTAAAATGCCATAAGATATAATACTGTGGAAATAAGCATAGTAAATTAACCTAGCTGTGGCTATATCCATCAATTGCCTTATTTTTCTTACTGCATATGCTGCTGAGCTTAATCTACCTGAGAGAGTTATAATATGAGCGCCCCACTGCAGTTTAGAATCGATAGTTATATCTAAGAACACAGTTTCTGTAATTACATCAAGTTTTTTGCCGTCAAGAATTAGACTGACGGCAACTTGAGGGACATTCGGTAATGGAAATTTTATACATTTAGTTTTATTCGCATTTTGAAAGAACAGACAGACTTTCATTGACATGCAAGACATCCCCATCTTTTCTATCTACTTTAAAAATAAGAGGAGTGTCATCAACAAACTGAATTATATCGGATAAATTAGCCATCATCGTGTGTGTCGTCATCGTGTTTTTTATGTTAAGACTTTTGAACGTTTTTATAATTATATCAACAAAGATACGCTTAAAATCGAAGGTTCGTATAACCTTAGTGAAATGTTCTTTTAAAAAAGATTCAGCTAACAAACATGAAGAAGTGATAGATTTCGTAACTTCTATTGGGATGTTCGTGAAAAAGTTTTCTAACGTCTCAGCCACTTTTGACCTATCTGAGATGATTTTATTACCAATTTTTAGCGACAATTCATTCCGATTTTGTTGGTTTGTCTTTCCATTTTCCCTGTTTATCACCTTCCAGACAGCTTTTATTTTATTATTAGAATTTCCAATTAACTTACTTATTGATTTAGATTTAGCTTGGGCGCAGCCTCTTTTGAATATCTTTGAATACATTCTAACGTGGTTATGCAAGTTTAGATCAGACGACAAGGATTTTTCATAGTATAGCAGATATAAAGTAGCTCTGCTTTTTCTTATACCAGCAGTAGCCCATTCATTAAATTTGGATTTATTATTGATTTGAACTTTTTTTAACTGGACACGCCTTATTAAATTCTCGGCATACTGTAGAATATAATGCACCATAGTTTGCATTGGGGTCTTCCGAATCAAAATTGGCTGTTGAGAGACTACCAAGAACATTATTATTAAAATAATTTAATTTATTTTTAGTAAGCAGTCTAAACTCTGCAGGTGAATCTGATTGTAACATTTTGACTAACTCGAAAGATGCGAGTTGACCATTACGGTCACCTCACGCCACTAATAATGGATGAGTTTTTTATATTACAATTAGTAAATATATATTTTTTATTATATATATTATCTATGCATGAAGCTGAGGTAGGTGTTAATCTTGTTGCTTCATTAAAAATACATTTTAGATTAAAAGAACTAAACAATGAAAGAAGTTAACATTTTTCTGGTTTTACTAGTAAATTAATATTTAAGTCCCCATAAACGAAAACTAATTTATTATAAGATCAAAAAAGATGTCAAGTTTGATGCAGGTGGTCTGTAGACACATAAGCAAGTTCATCTTTCAACCTCTGCACATGCTACCTCACATAAGCGATCAACAGAGCAAACAGTGATATCTTTCCTTACCTTATATCAAAGAATTATTACATAAAAACAAGGTGTGTACAATAGATCATCAATAGGGGGTCCTATTGATGATCTATTGTACACACTGGCAACTGAAAAATTATTTACATTGAACACCATTATATCTAGTTTTAACCAGGTTTCACAAAAAACATAAGATATCCATATGATATTTATATATTAACATTTCCACATCTAGAATTTTGCCAGAGAAGCAATTTATATTCTGATGGTATAATAAAATTATATTATTAGGCTTCCCTTTTGTCATTTCTAATAGTTCAAAGAATCTATATCAGTATTATTAGGCATACTAGATAATATTGAATCTCATTTAAATGATAATATTATAAGCTAATAAAGTAGCCAATAAATGTCGACTTTTTTTGGGAAGAAACATATGTTCCCGTATCAGAAATTTTTTTTTACAAAATTGTTAGTATCAAAATACAATCAACGGTCACTATGACGGCATGACAAGATATGCATCAAGTTATTTAGGCTAAAAATGTAATTATTTTCATGATCATGTAAACAGTTCGAATAAGGCAATGCACATAATATTAATTTACCTAATTTCAATTTAAGCAGTGTTTCGATACCAATAACTATGTCCCGTTTAGTTACACTAAGACTATTTCCAATCACAAGTACCACTGTGGTCTGCATATTCATTTGTGTATTTTTTATTTTATGAACAAGCTCATTAAAAGGCAGGTTATGGTAACAATGACTCACAATGGTATGTTTGCAACGGTTGTTTAACAAAAATCCAAAACCTGTCCCTAATCTATCCGAATACACCAAAATATTATTTTGAAAAGGGATTACAGATTCTGTAGTATGAGGTTCATGTTTAGAGGATCCTGATATTTCATGCTGGGGCATGGGAGGTGGCGGTGTGGAAACACAACTACAGGTGAGATGGTTGGTCAATGACTCATACCTTTCTGCATTGTACTTCACCAAGTCCACCAACTCACAAGCCTCCTACATGCGCTCACTCAACATCTGTTGGCTAGACTCCAACTTAAAAGATTTCTTTTATTGTATTTTCCCTACACTGTAGTTCCTTTTGAAGATTGTGTATATCAAAATTATACATTAATTTGCTATTTTCTAACTTATAATTACTTTCTTTTGATTGTTTTTGTTATTTAAAACGCTGCTGTCTTTCTTACTTAGGACAAATCCTGCCTTAGGCGGAGCGGGAGATAGTGTCAGACTTTTACTGACTAAATACCCACTCCTGTTCCTTCGTTGCCTTCGTCTCAGGCCCCGGGTTTCGTTTTCACACTACCCATGGCCCCAGTAGGCTATTGAATCTATAAGCTGCATCTAAGTCTATTTTGGCGTTTTCAGACAGTACCAATCCAAGATACTTAAAATGGGTGACTTTGGGTAATGGTTGACCATCGATGGAGATATCGGTGTCAGGCATGGTCTCATCGCTAAAACTGCATCTCATGTATTCGGTCTTACTGCGACTAATACGAAGACCGTGGTTTTCTAGCGCTTATTGCCATTGTTGGAGATTGATCTGCAGCTGACTTGCAGACTTATCCACCAGAACGACATCGTCCGCATACAGCAGGCACCAAGGTAGTGGTGTAGTAGCTAAAACGCTGCTGTCTAAGATCAATATTACGTTTATAAATATTCTGGGTTTTTAACAGTTTCTTACACTTTTTAATAAGCGGCGCAGACCTTCACCATATACTCCACCGTGACTTTTGACCAATCCGCTGAATTTGAAACAGAAGCCTCTCGTATCACCCCCACTGCTCTGTATTTATGACTTCACAAAACAATAAAATGACGGCAAACAAATCTAGCAAACCAATTGCGGCTGTAACTGATACTGGCCTCCATCAAAATGCTGTCAAGAAGGTATCGACCGGATGTCGACGTAAGGCTGCAAAGAATGTTGGATTCATTATACGTACCTAATCAAACTGTCTTAAAAAACGCAAACAGCGTCAGGCCCCGTACTGTGTGAATGTTAACCGTAAATAATAAGACTCGCTATTATTGGGACGCCTGGTGTAACCCTTTCGCTTTCCAATGCAGTCCTATATCGGCATGCATTAAATACACATCTATACTCGTTCTACATATTTTACGATACTATGATAGCGCAAAGGGCTTCAAGAAATGATTTTTCCCACAGTTTTGGAAATTCCAAGAGCCATGATTTAGCTCCGATTTTCAACACATTATGCATCAAATCTCTTTGTACCATGTATGGTTGCTTAAGTCTACAATTTGAAAGCGAGACCCAATCTCGTTCTTGTAAATATATCTTTATGGGTTTTTCTCGAAATGCTAAATAATCCACAAGTTTTAGAATCTTTGAATTAGGTACTCGTTCTAAACAGTAGGCTATGGTCAGGTCCGAGTGAGAGACTACTTAAAGTACTGGTAACCCCCACGTACTACTCAATAAGCATCTTTCTGTGATTAGGAACCAATAATTGCTTGTTTTTGGCAGAATTCCAGAGAGTGACATTTCGTGTGTTGTGCACAACTTGTGACGGATCTCTGAGGCGTTAATCGAGACTGAACAACGTTAAACACTAATGTGTGATTAGTTTTTGCGTAGGGTCTCTGAGTGTGGCAATTGGTGTGACTACACCAAGACACTGCCTTCTAACTTTCTTCTGGGCAGCTTTGGGTACAATTCCTCCAATCTTTCATGGAACAACAGTTGCTCCTGAACTATACGACAAACTGTTCCACCTTGTTGCTTCGATCAACTTTAGCCGTGCCAAAAAGCACAGACTGAACATTTTATTTGGTACTCGAACCGTCATCCGAACCCAGATCCTAATTCAATCGCAATGTCCACCCTCAACGCTCTCATGGGCTCTTAACCTGATTGTAATGTATTCATGGATAAAAATCTTGTCAAATTGTTGTAAGATGAGTGAATAGCTGCTGTGTTGTTACATTTTGTGTAAAAAATATGCCTTTAACAAATATAAATGACTTTGGCCGTGTTACCTTGCAATCAATAATTAAATACATATTTACTTTTCTTGCCTTAGGTTGGGTTGGTAGGTCTTGCTTGACTAAAATTTGTATAACATTTTTTTTTAAATTCTTTTTCTATAATAATGATATGAGTAAAAAGTAAAAATAAAAAATAGGAAAGATCCGCTGTCTGTCCAATAAATGGACGTCTCAATTTCAGTAATGTGTAGTGAAGTATCTGATAAACTGCTTTGAAAGTGCTGATGTAGAGACCAAACTGTCAATAAAAAAGAAGTAAGAACGCAAAACTATGTTAGAATTTCTTGTTTACAGTAAAATAAAATAAAAATATCCCAAAAAAAAATCTGAGATACGAACTCGCACCACGTATTCATATATTTATAGGGTGACTGGTAATTAGTGTACGATACTTAAACACGTGATTGTGCTCATGACAACCAACAACTTTTACTATGGGAACAAATCTGAAATCGCGAAAAAAAATCAGCTGTTCAGTACATTTATGTTTGCCTAATGTACAGAACAGCTGATATTTTTTTCGCGATTTCGGCTTTGATCCATTCAGGCGCCAGGGAATCTGACACCAGTCATACCTATGGGTACCCAATCACTGGGTTTTGGACCTCAGGTACACCGACTACTACATGTAAAAGACTGGTATGATGCCTCCAGTAGACTGGAAGTGAACCCAAACTAAAATATAAGTTGAAACTTAGGCCTAGGTGACAATAAAAATGGTATTTGATTTTTAATCATAATGATATTTGGTACTCGATTTCTGTCAAAATTATTCTAGAGCTTTTCTGATAGTAATATTTCTATCACTTTCTTTGTCATAGAAATATAGAACGCGACACGAATACAACACATTCTATGATTTTTTAATTAAGTGGGATATGTCTTGTCTGTTATTAATACCCGAGACTTTCTGACTATTAATTCCGAGATCCAAATAACCCCTTATTTGCTGTATTATCGCTCCGGGCAATGTCACTGGCTAAGTGATTGTGAAAAAGTTCATTTTGTACTGTGTTTTTGGCCATTAATTAAAATCTGGATATATTTACGAAAATGATTAACCATTATAAAAATACAAAGTTTAATACCAATGAAAATTATGAAGAGCACACTTGTAAATATGGCCATGATGAAAAAGTGTTTTGAATTGTATTTGAGATTTAAAATAAGGTCAAAGCTTTCAGAACTCGTAGGTATTTCACTTTGGGGGCAGTATTATTGTGCACGCCACATTGTGGCGATAAGCCCCTATTTGAGGAGTGGTTACAGAGGTGCCACGGCGTCCTCACTCTCCACCTGACGCAGGTCCTCACTGGACACTAATGTTTCTGGAGGGTCTTGTTTCGGATTCAGCAGAAAGAAATGGTCGGGAATTATCTTTGTGTGGATCGCCTGGAGGACACGGTGGAGGTCTGCCTCGGTTAAGCGGAGCGCTGTTATGTTCTCGTGGAGGCGATCGGCGGCGAGATCACTCGCATACAGCTTTGGTTCAAGTCATTAACTAGAGCTAGAAAGCAGTTACCTCTTTCTGCGAAGCAGTAATGCGTACGTTGTTACACCTCGCTCGTCGTCAGCTCGCCGCTTTGATAAGAATTAAGCCCGGGTCGACGGTGCGTTGTGTTCCACGCAAACACAAAGACCAAAATTTTGACCCGATAAGGTGATGTCAGCCCGGGTTGCGAGATTGCTCGAAAGAGTTACGAAGTCATGAATTGGAAAGGCTAACTCTCTCTTGCTTCGTCCAGAACGGGATAAGTTATTGGGTGATTTAGCACCAAAATAAAAATAGTAAAGATGCGTGCCTCAATAGTTTCAAAACTAATCAATTTGTGGTATATGTGGTAGTGGAGCTGGACCAGCATTGAGCCAAGCATTTTTATCTTGAATATAATCCTCCGACTTATAATATGCTTGCCTGCATAGTGTGCGTTTAATACAAGATTTAAATTTCGTTTCATTGAGTTCTAATATTTGTGGAGGTATTTTGTTATAACATTTCAAACAGTACCCCATGAAAGAAGAGGCCACTTTAGCCAGTCTGAAACCTGGTTGAACTAATTGGTCCCTATTTCTTGTAACATAATTATGTCTATCGCCTCTTTTGCTAAAAAGATGAAGATTTTTTCTAACGTACATGATGTTTTCATAGATATATTGACAAGGCACCGTCAATATGTTAATATCCTTAAACAGTTCCCTTAGAGAATCGCACCGTCGGAGATTGTAAATAGCTCTGATAGCTCTTTTCTGTAGAATAAAATTTGAGTCGATATCTGCAGCCCGTCCCCATAGTAGGATACCGTAAGACATGATACTATGAAAATAACTAAAATATACTAGTCTAGCGGTATCAACATCCGTAAATTGGCGGATTTTTCTAAAAGCATATGCAGCCGAGCTAAGCCGTCCCGCAAGAGATGTTAAATGAGGACCCCATTGTAGCCTTGAGTCAAGCGTAATCCCTAAGAAAACCGTTTTATCGACAAATTCTAGTTTCTCATTGTTCAATATTATGTCACAATTACTACTCTTAACATTCGGTAAGGAAAATCTTATGCATTTCGTTTTTTTTCCATTTAAAACTAGATTATTAGCAGTGAACCACTTTTGGACCTGCAGTAGGGCCACAGGTGAATAACAATGAATTGAAAGAGATGGTGAAAGCTGATCCGAGCCAAACTACCCAGAAATTAGCGGCATGGTTTAACCTACCAACAATATTCACTCATTTGCGTCAAATCAATAAAATAAAATATATGAAAAATGGTGCCTCATGATTTGACTTATCTGCAGAAAGGAACGCGTATTGAAACTTGTGTTGCCTTGTTGAATCGATACAGAAATGAAATAATATTGGATCGAATTGTGCTGTGTGATGAAAAGTGGATTCTTTACGATAACCGTTAGCAAAAAATACAACCGCTGACCCCAGGTCAAACGCCGCAACAGGGCCTTAAAACAAAGCTCACCAATAAAAAGGTAATGGTAACTGTTTGGTGGTCCCAGCATGGTGTTATTCACTATAGATTTCTCCAATCTGGTCAAGCAATAACGGTAGATGTCTACTGTGCCGAACTCCGAACAATGATATCAAAACTAGCAGTGAAACAGTGGACTCATGAATCGATCTTCACCATTATTGCTCCATGATAACGCGAGACCTCATACAGCACAAGAAACCGTTTTAACTCTACAGGAACTGCAATTAGAAACCATTCGTCACCCTCCGTATTTGCCAGTCCTTGCTCTAACGGACTACCATTTTTTCGTGATTTGGACAATTTTCTACGTGATAAATAGTTTTCTTTCTCAGGAGGCAGTACAAAATGCTTTCACACAGTTTGTCGAATCTAGATAACCAGAGTTCTATCGCAAAGGCATAAATGACCTTCCTATGAGATGGCCGCAATGTATAGATAATAATGGAATTCAGTACAAATCGGGAATTTCATACTTTAACCCCTAAGATTAATGACCTTCCTTACATGATGGCCAATTTATCCAATATCCCCTCGAAAGATGTACATACGTCTGTACAACTTGAAAGACCTTGAAAAATGCTTAATTGTCGTTTTGCACACACATTTGTACTATTTTTTTTTGCCGAAAATTTTGGTTTTTTTTATCTTGGTTTTTCCTAGAAAAATTCAGAAAAAGTATTTTTTTATTATTTTTTTGGTGATATATGTAAAACACGCAATTAAGTAATAATAGTACCCCGGGGCGCCCGAGGAGATATAATTCTATTTGCTTATGACACTTCCCTTATTTTTAAAATAGATAGAAAAGATGTGGATATTGTCTTGCATGTCAACGAAAGTTTTTTTTTTTTTAATATTTCACAACTATCACACAACGCCGTTTAGTCCCAAGCTAAGCAGAGCTTGTGTTATGAGTACTAGACAACTGATAAACATACTTATATATTTCTAAATACATACATATTATAGATAAATTACACCCAGACAGAGAACAAATGATCGTGCTCATCACACAAACATTTGTCCTGGGTGGGAATCGAACCCACGACCTCCGGCATAGCAGTCAGGGCCACTAACCACTAGACCAACAGGCCAGTCAAAATTCTATGTATACAACGAATATCTAGTAAATGTATAAAGTTATCATTACCGATTGTTCCTCAAGTTTGTGTGAGTATAATTCTTGAAGGCAAAAAACTTCATGTTATTACGGAAACTCTGTTCTTAGGTATAACTATTGATTCTAAAAGTAAAAGCTCAGCCGCATATGCAGTAAGAAAAATAAGGCAAATGACAGATGTAGCAGAAACTAGGTTAGTTTACTATGCTTATTTTCACAGTATTATGTCTTATTGCATCTTACTGTTGGGATCTGCAGCTGATCAAAAGGGCTATGTAAAAAATTAATATATAATTATTTTTTTTGCATAGATTGTAGGTACATGAGATAAGTTAGAACAATAATTAAGTGGGCCTTGTACAATCTACCTTATATTAGGCATGCAAACGTTAATGAGGTTACTAACAATATTGAGAAACAATCATAACTTTAAAATTGACTTAGTATATACTTGGAATAAAATAAATCAAATAGATTAAAATCAATTAAATCAAGGAAATCAAACAAATTGATATACTAACTCTACCTTCTCTTTAAATCTTAAAAACACACAAAAATAAATGCACTAGTTGGTACCAATGTAAAGTTGGCAAGTGAAGATCCACACTCGTGTGCTTCTTCTGCCCTCGCCAACCTCATGATATGATTTTAAGGTTTTCGATTCACCGAAAATGACCAGTTCAAATAGTTGAATATGATGGATAATTCTCTATTAAACACAATCCCAGTAGTCATCCCCTTTCTTAACGCATTATCTTACAAACTGTCATCCACACTCATACTCAAAATTTCCCTCACGACATTTTTCTCATTACTCTGCATCGCGTTTTTGTAACATGTGAAGAAATCTTAAGGATTATCAGTGTCTTGGTTAACTGTACTTTTATAATAGCAAGGCATACTACGCTACTTTGAAAATCCGTTAACTTTATTTGGCTTACTTAATTACCTATTGATCATCCGCAGGTAATATCAGCAGATGCTTTGTTTGGTCCTATGTTGGGTGCCATCTTACGTGGTATTATTAGGTTTACAAATCGATTCACCGAAAATGGCCAGCTCTTGTATTATGTTAGATAAAATGGCAAAAAATGAAGATAGCAACAATTTATTTTTTCTGTGCCTTACGAATTATGACAAGTTTTATCAGTTTCGTGAAAAAGCTCTTTTAATGTAGCAACTGGCTAGCTTAATACTGATGATAAGTACGTGACACTAGTGTATTTATTTAGTTCACTTCAGGAAAGACTATTTTTAAGTACAAAAATAAGAAGGATCGGATATTAAGACAAAAAAGAACGACCACAGTACAATTTTATACATTTATTTATCTCAGAACCCCAAGGTCCTGGACCTTTGGAAGGCGTACGAGGAGTCGAAACCAACTCGCAGAGGCTCCTTAGACACTTTTGATGGAAGTACCTAAATAAAATATTAATGGACTGTGTGAAGAATGATATGAAAGAAAAGGTAATGAAGAAGAATTAGTGTGGCGCCAATCCTCAGTAACATTGCAAAAAGGTAAAAGGCTGATGTCCTAAGTTTTTCAAAGGTTAAGCTCGCAGCATATTGAAGAGCGAATAAGCAGATGTCATTTTCTGAAAAAGGAAAACAAAATACATTTGTGATTTTTAAACATTTTGGTTGACTCAACTGTTAGTTAACCGGCTCGCACTTCTAAGATATCACCACCATCGTCCGGTATCCTGTTCACCAAAAATTGATTTACAAATTTTCACTTGACAACCAACGATCGGCAAAAACATGTTCCGTCATTTCATTATTATACAACAACAAGTTTTCCAAATAATTTACTTTACAAACAAATATAAACTTTTGTTTAATATCGTGTCATTTGACAAACGATTCATTTTTTAATCATTTTATCTTATAATACAACGTTTGGAATATTTTTTTTATATATTTTTAGTAGTTGCGGGTAGGAACTAAGTATTTTTTTTTGTCTCATGTTATTCAATTTTTGTCAACGCTGCCGATAATAAGCTAGCTCGGGACTTGCGGCACCCCAGCTTGACTGCCAGAGGGTCATAGCCATACAATTTTTTTATTTTTTTATTTTTAAGGTGGGAATATCATCTAATGACAAATCGCGCTCTTGGGTGGAGCGAAAGATAGTGTCAGACTTTTACTGACTAAAAACCCACTCCTGTTCCCTCTTTGCCTTCAGCCCGGGGCCCCAGGCTTCGCTTTAACACTACCCGTGGCCCCAATAGGCTTCGACCCTGCTGGGCCCCTACGATTTGCTGACATCAACCTGAGGCGCGCGTGGAACAATACGCGCCGTCGACGGCTTGGGCTCGGTCCGGACAGTTACCGGACGGTCGGACGGCGAGCCACCCATTGCTCGCCGTCCGCAAGCTTTCGCCTACGGTGGCCGGAAATCGAGATCGGAATCCCGGCGGCGGTTGGGGCGTGAGGACCGTTGCTGTTGCCTCACGCGATCGGACGCCTCCTTTGCTAGCATTACTGCTTCGCAGAAGGAGGCGTCGGCCGGCCACTCCTCCTCACTCCGGACCTTGGCCTGTACCAATGCCTGGCGCGAGAGATCACTGCCGCCGATCGCCCCCACGAGGACACGGCGTTGCTCTGCCCAAGCGGGGCACACCTCCACCGTATGCTCCACCGTGTCCTCCGGGCGTTCCACACAGTGGCGACACCCGGGCGTGTCATCCGCACGAATTCGGTGCAGGAACCTCCCGAATGGCCATACGTATGGTGCGGGGATACCACACGGTTTCCCGCGAAGCGGCGAGCCTCCTTGCTGGTCAGCCACCATGGGATCTGGCAGCAAAAGGCCTTGCACGCATGCACGATCTGCGCGTGAAGATGCAACGCCGGGGTGAAACTCCGCTGCCGCGACAAGTCATGGCATGGCGGAAAGAGTTCCGGCGGGATCTCATGGCGGAATGGCGACAGCGACTATCGCAACCCAGTGCTGGGCACGCCGAAATTACGGCGGTAAGTCCCTTCTTTGAGGCGTGACGGGAACTGGACACGGCGTCATTACCTTCCGCATGACGCAGGTCCTGACCGGACACGGTAAGTTCAGAAAGTTCCTGGACTGGGTGGCACCATCCGGTAACCGTCCGGACCGAGCCCAAGTCGTCGACGGCGCGTGCTGTTCCACACGCGCCTTAAGGAGATGTCAGCAACTGTAGGGGCCCAGCAGGGTCGAAGCCTACTGGGGCCAAGTACAATCTGCTCAAAAAGGTATGATTCTGAAAGGAAGACTCGGCCCTGGTACGAAAGACTACGAAGGAACAGGAGTGGGTTTTTAGTCAGTAAAAGTCTGACACTATCTCCCGCCCCGCCCTAGAGCGGGGATGTCATAAGATGCTTTCCCACCGAAAAAAAAAAACCCCAGCTTGACTATTTTTCAAACCACCCAGAAGCAGAAAGCCCAACTTCTTGTGGCTTTGGCAACATAGGGGAGGGAGAAATGAACTTATTGACTTTTTATGAAAGTGTCATAAAAAGTCAATTTGCAGAACGAATCGTTTGTGAATTAAATAGTACACGAGACGTTGGTTGTTAACAAAAAAATTGTGAATAGAGTTTTGCTGAAACTTTAGTGAACCCCATCGTTTTCTTGCTCATATCCTAGTTTATTACAAGATTTTATTTAGTTTCACTTTTTTGCGAAGTTTGCTTGTCTGTAATTAAATCTTACAAATTAAATTTGACCCATTTCCCGGTTACCGATTGAGCTGAAATTTTTCAAGCATGTGTAAATCAGATGACAATGCTAAATTATTATGACATAGAGCTGATTTGATAACGGAACCGGAAGGTGGTCGTAGGAACTCAGATAACCTTATACTGTTTGAGATTTTTGGAATGATCTTAATGAGTATTAATTTTAAGACGCCATATTTTAGCTAGTAGTTTTTGTCTTTAGTGTATATATAGTTTTAATTAGTTAAGTGTTTTTTTATCAATTAATCTTAATCAAAATGAATAAACAACTCCTCCGAGTTTTTTATTGTATAGGTATATACCACGCTATAAAAGCTTGCTATGAAAAAGTGATTTTAATTGAAAACTTGTTTCTGGTAAAGTTACGAAATATTCATAAACTCACTTGGGAAAAAGTTTCAGCAGAAATGTCTTTAAAACCAGGAGCCTGAAGTGGCAACGGTCGCAGTGAGCGTTGCATTATGAGGATCATGTAAGGACGTATCACGGGGCTCGCATTCCAGAAAGGTATACTCCAACATGCGTCACATACTGATTTGACCTGATAATGTAAATAGAGGGCAGATATAAAATATAATGTCTTGAGTTTTATTCTCCTATATTTTATTAATATAGAATAGTAGTTAATCCGTACCTTAATGGAAAGATAGGTACACAATAAACTTGGTGTAAAATATAGCACGGTGGTAGCAATACAAAGTAATAAAAGTATAGCTTGGAATTCGCCTTGGTCGATTTTCTGAAAATATTACTGTATGTAAAAAAATGTAAAGGAAAAGAAATATGAATTCATGGTGGAACAAATAAATACCTCTGCAGTGCAATAAGCAGTCAAACAAATCACAGGACCACAGACTACTTGCTCAAACATCAATAATTTCTTATAAACTATCGCATAATCCTCCAATAAACTGAAAAAAAGACAAATCGAAAATTCGTACTGAATTTGTATATAAAGAATAAAGTAAGTGGCATACTGAAACAATCCCTAAAGTTTTATCACAAAAATCTAGACGTTGTCTTGACAAAGACATTCGATACCATATTACTTGTATGCGTGTAACTATACATATTCTAAACTGTGTAATAAATATAAATCTACTTTATTTTAACGAATTATGTTGATTCCGGTACTATTTAAAACAGCAACATTGTGTATGTTATAGTTTTAAATATGGAGACGGCCGCAACTCTTCTCACTCAGGACCATGGCCTAAGAGCTCGGCACGATAGGTCACCGCCACTTATCGCCTCCACAAGGACATGGCTGTGCTCCGGCCAAGCGGGGCACACCGCCACCTTAAGCTCCACCATTTCCTCCAGAAGATCCTCACCATAGTAACAAACAAGCGTTTCTTCCACCTGAATCCGGTGCAGGAACCTCCCAAACTTATCATGTCTAGTAAGGACCTGCGTCATGCAGAAGGTTAGGACGTTGTGGCTCCTCTCCAGAAACTGTGTTAAGTTTGGCATCCAGTTGAACCGGATGCAGTCGGATATCAGTATTATACATGGAGCGCACTGCATATATGACCTGCACAACTCAGTAACTGGATAACACGAAACCTCTTGGCATGACTTGTCAAATTTTCTGCCTTCTGAATATCCGTAACGACTGTTAAAGATCTACAAATGATAGTTTTGACCTTCAACTCAAAGTAGTTTCCAATGCTCAGAAGAGTCTCGGTATGTTAGGATGGTTATCCATCCACGTTACTCAACCTCTGAGGTTCTACTCGTGCGGCTGTTACCTACCTGTACATAGATTGATGGTGAATAATTATATCTCTCATTCGATTCTCAATCAGTTTGGAAAAATATTCACTTTCTTCCTTAATTGTGGTTGGATAAATGTCTACCAGAAGATCATGGAGACTCCATATTACAATATCCACTTTCGATATTATTTGCCTGACCCATACTACTTGCGTTTGAAGCATAACTGAAATATAACAGTTAACGTGGTAATTATAAATATGAGGAAGTTAATAATTTGGCTTATATTAAATTAAACATTCATAAATTTTGTGAGTCATGATGTGAAAGCAAAGGGAGTCAGTGCGAGCGTGACAGTTAACAGGACGTAATGGAAGATAAAAACGAGTTATGATGACCACAAGTTATAAATATAAGAGATTATAATAATGGTAGAGAAATAAGTACAACACAACTCACATACGTAATTATAGGCGTATAGCAGGGCGGTAATATTCGCAAACATGAAAGCTACCTCATAAATAGGTGACTTGCCAAAATCAATATTAGGTAACCAAAATGGAAATAAAAGAGGTCTACTCCCTTCTGTATCAGCATGATGAGTGGCCAGAAAGTAGAACAGAGAAAGATAGGCGAATATGTTCATCATTATTGCGACACCCATTGTAAATGCGCAGATGACTGTACAGATTTTCCAAGTTTTTAGTTGATTTTCAAAGTACGGTACTCTGAAATGTGAAGAACCAAATATTAGATTACAGCATGATGATTTATCACCATATTAAACATGATATGCGAATATGTATATTATATTAAAATTTATATTATATTTTACAGGTTGCATTTTGGAGAGTGTGCGCGGGAATGCATGACTTGATTCCACCATCTTCTTTCTATCATAGGACAACCTGACGTACGACGAGTATCCTAATGTTACGTTGTTGAAACTTCAACGGTCCGGACTAAGCGTTTCGCTTCGTCATTTATACCGCGTACAACGAAGGACTGGAACAATTTGCCTGCTGCGGTCTTTCCGTTTAACTATAATTTAGGTTTCTTGAACGCTAGAGTGAAAAGGCTCTTAATAAACTAGTGCGCCTCACCATCAATGATTGCATCACTGCTTACCATCAAGTGGGATCGCAGTCAAGCTCTGGTTCATATCAAATAAAAAAAAAATATATGTGTAAATGCAACAATGATGAAAGTATATTAAAAACATACCGGTATTTCTCTCCCACCGTACAAATATATTGGAAATCTTTTTTCAGGACTCTCAACAAGTTGTGATACTGGGGTAAATTCTTTTTTGTACAATAGAGTATCAGTAACTTATAACTCAGTACAATACTGTAAGTTCCAGCTTCAGTAATAAGTGGTAAGTCTGCAGTTTCGAGGCCATGATAGAAGGAAATGGAAGATAATATTGTTGCCAAAAGCGCAAATAGAAAAAGAATCGTATTATGATTGAAGTACCTGAAATTCAACATCACTTATTATGATAATAGAAAAAAATGTTTAAATTTTTTTTCTTAGGAAAAATGCATTTAAGAAGCAAATCTAAGCAACTCTAAAGGATCAGAAAATTACTATGTAATTAATAACGTAAGGTTTAATGATGTACGCAAACATATTTAGATACTTTTTATTAAATTTATAAACATATTAAAATCCAGAGATTATACGAGTATCTGTATAAGTATTAAATATTGTATCTGTGTACTAGCTTGTTTTAATTACTTTAAATTTTAATCTGTGGAAAACGTAGTGGGTAGTAAGTATAATTGTTTTAAAATATTATGACTTTTTTATTGATTAAAAGAATTTATTATAGATCATAACTGACTACTTTTGCATGTAGACATGAGAAAAAGAAGAAGAACAAAGAAACTATACATGCTTTACTCATATAACTAGAAAGTGCGTGAATTCCTATTGAGATTTCGGTTACACATGTCACCTCTAGAATAATAATAATAATAATATAATAATAATAATATATCTATTCATAGGTAATTTGGTAAAATAGAATGATAGAGACCTAATCCAAAATTTTAATATTTCGACTTCCAAGTCATAGAATCAATAAAACGAACTTGCCTATCGACTTTTAATAACAAAGAGACCGAATTATACGCACGGCTTCTTTAAGAGACAATGCATGTATTATTAGATGACAATCAGTGAGAGCAGTGGTGCCCGAGTGTTAACAGTCCCGACTTACAAGTGTAGGTTGTGGGTTAAAAACCAGTCAGGCGCATTATTTTGTGTAATTTATTTCGTCACCACTGCTCTCAAAACGGTGAAGGAAAACATCGTGAGAAAACCGGCATGTCCTAGAACCAAAAAATCGAAGTCATGTGACATCCACCAACCCGCATTAGGCCTGCTTGGTGGATTAAGGCCCATACCATCTCCTAGAGAGGAGGTCTGAGTCCCAACAGTGGGAACATTATAAAGCCGACTATGCGATGCTATGCTATGAAAGTCGAAAAATAAAAATTCTGGATTAGGTCTCTATAGTTTTAAAGGTCCGACATATAAAAGAAAAAGTGGTCCTGCATCGGCTCCAAATAAAAACGTAAAATAGATTTCAAATATTCTTGATTTATTCATTTTCTTTAACTACTGAAGTGTCTGCAAGTCGTATACATAAAAAAAAGAAATTGTCAACTTACGATTGTGGGTTCTTGTTATTGATATCTGCTACTTTAAAAGCAACTAGAGCCTGGTAAAAAGTCTGATGAAACTCAAATGGATCGACATATCCTGTAGAAAAATCTGAATTGTCTTTATTATAAAATGATTTTAATTTTTCTAACATGGCTGCTGTATTGTACTGAGTAACTTGAACGTATGACGTATGAGGTATATATCAAAATCTCTCTCTCTATATATCAAAGTCTATTTACTGCTCCATCTTTTTTCTCCATCTTTCAATATATACATTTTTCAACTTTTAGACCTAGACGCTGAAATTTTGCCGAAAGGTTTATTGTATGATTTTTACAAAGAAAAAGAAAGGATAAAAAAAAAACAAGTTAAACAGAAGAAAAAGGTGTCCAAATTTTTTATGAAAAAACCTACTTAAACACGGGTAGAGCCGCTGGTAAGAAGCTAGGCTTTTACGTGTATAAAAGTCAGTTGTTACTGACTGACTGATTTATCAACGCACTGTTTAAATCACTGAACGGATTGCACTAACATTTGCAACACAGATAGTAAATCCGACGCTAGCTTGTGCTAAGAATGGAATTGTCAAAAAATCCTCCCCAAAGGGGATGAAATGAGGGTCCACAAAAGAATATGGAGAATTTTACTTTATCTTGGGCAAAACCTCTGTTATCTATAAAAGTTTTAATCCAATACATTTTAAGGTTTGTACAATTGGGTTCTTGGGAGTCAGAGACACCAACTTCTCCATCTGACTGATATTCAGTTGCATCCAGTTAAACTGGAAGCTGACGCTAACAAAAATATATGGGAAATAGGGAAAGGGGCCTAAGCCTAGGTGTCTACCAAGATATAATGATATTGGGTACTTGCTTCTTCTGTTACCTAAAGTTATACCAAAATACGGGGCTTATGCCATATGCAACGGAAACATTAAAATTGATCTCCTAAAGTTTTTCAGATAGTCATATTTCTATCACTTTCTTTATCACAGAAATATAGAACACAATACGAATACACCACATTCGATGATATTTCAATTGAGTATAAAATGTCTTGTCATTATATGCCTGATACTTTCTGACGCGTATTTCCAAGAACAGCCAAATAACCCGATATTTACTATATTATCGCTCCGGGCAATGTCGTTGACTAAGTGATTCTGAAAAATTCCATTTTGTACCGCTTATGGCGAAATAATTAAAATCTGGATACATTTACGAAAATGATACGCCATTATGAAAAGATAACGTTTAATGCTAATGAAAATTGTGAAGTACACTTGTAAAAAAGAATTACGATAAAAAAGTGTTTTTGAAGGGTAGGTCTTTGAGGCTTGAATTAAGGTTTAAGCTTTCAAAACTCGTAGGAATTTTACCTTGGGCAGTGCTATTATAATGGGTAAACTAAATGATTATATCGATACTATCTGTATCTGTCTGAGGAAATTTTGTCCTGCAAAGACGAAGACAATGCTTGTGCAGACTTTAATTTCCCCTATTATCGACTATGGTGATATATGCCCCTATGACCTGAACGCAGTCTTGCTGGATAAGATTATAGTTTGAGGAAATATGACCATGTATCAAGCTTCAGATAGGAGCTCAAATGGTTGCCTATTTGCCCAAACTCCTTTACTGTGTACATATATAATGGTATGTATGTATGTATAGGTATATATTTTATTAAATATATATGTATGTTTAGTTTTAGGTTTAGCTTTGTATATAATTGTGTGATACTTGTTGTCTAAATAATATTTTCTTTTTTTTATGTAATAATGTATGACGAATATTGTACGCACGAGACTTGCGCATGTGGCGCATTTAGCCATCTTTTTTACAACATAGCATATGCACAGCATAATCAAACTTTTATTGATGTCACCTACTACTATAGCATAATCAGCCTTTTAATGATTTCACTTCTGGGACTCAGGCCTCCTCTCTAGGAGAGGGAATGGGCTGATAATCAAAAGAAGGCTCAAGAGGTTTTTCTTCACAGTTTTAAGAGTAGTGGTGATGAAATAAACTACACAAAGTAATGCGCCTGGTTGGGTTTGTAAACACTTCTTTCAAGCTTTTATTTAATTTGGAAGAGAAAACCTTGCAAAATTAATATTGAACAGGTTATTCCTTACCGACTCAGCTGAAAATTTGCAGACATGTTCAATTTGGATGACAATGTGTAGTAGGTTATGTAAGTCCGCCATATTAGATTTAGAATGACGTCATCCTTAATCCAAAATGGCGGACTCTTAAAGATGGTAGACTACTTATTTTTTTATATACTCTCATAATATGGATATCAATTAAAAGGGTGAAACATGTTTGGCAAAAACTAAAAAGTAATAAATTAATTAATATTAAATAAAAATTGTTGAAATTGTTTTCAGCTTTTGCTTAAATATTCTAAAAAGAAGAAATAAATGAAATCATTTATTACACTAATATTATAAATGCCAAAGTTTATGAGTGTATGTGTAAGTTTGTAACTTCTTCTCGCTTGAACGGCTAAACGGAGTTGGACAAAATTTACCATATGGGTAGACCATTTCCTAGAATAGTATACAAGACAATTTTCTACTTTCACGCAGGTGCACGCGCTAGCAGCAGTTAGTTTCAAATAAGCCGATTACAGGCCCTTTTGTATTGCCAAGAAGTCAGATAGAAAAATGATCCTTATTGAACATTCCAAAGCGTAGATTTCTGTGGAGAAGAATGTGTAAGAAATTCCATGGACACTCACCACTATCAGTCAAGAGACTCGACAACAGTCTGATCACATCCGTCCAAAGACATTATGCGTATATCATCAACACCACTTAGTTCGACCATATTGAAAGAAACCGAATGATTCAACACAAATAGATACTCATATATTATTAGATACTCTTTATGAAAAATATACATAAAAAATTATAGTATAAGTTTAAGGGTCGCCGCATACGGGCCATCGTCCACAACCACAAAACGCCGCCACCGGCATATTTCCTGTAGTTTTCATAGATTTTATAAGGATTCACCGCACACGGTTGACGCCGGTGGCCGCCACATGCTTTAAATCGCCGCTGCTTACTTCTTGTGGCTCGCACTGGCCACTAAACGCCGATACAAAACGCCATCACACACCACTCGCGCATTTAAACCTTCTTTGTCAGAGTCCATTATGATACTGCGCGTATGGGTTAAAATAAATAGCAGCCACTGGCCACAAGTGGCTTGTGGCCGTTTCTAGTTTCTCGTGGCGACGTTTGTGGCTGTGGCGTGTGGCCCATGTGCGGCGACACTAAAAGTGATAGGGTTAAACAAGTAGGTTTGCCTATAACAACAATTTTTTACAAAAGCTTGTCTGACATGTAGCTTGATAAACCTATCCATTGTAGGCGCGTCTAACCTTTAAAGTGATGTCGGTCTGCGTCTGCGAAGAAATTCTTTTATTTTGTTTAGAAATATATATTTATTTTACTGTTAAATCACGCTAAATACTCTCCAACGTTTGATGGTCTATTAACAGTCTACACGTGTTATTGGCAAAATTGTGGTGTCTTTTCCACAAATGCCATTAATGAAGAGTTGAAGTTGCAGTTAACCTTTAGAGTGAATTTAAATTTAATAAAAATAAGCAAACGCGGGTTTACCGATTGACTTTTGGCTCAAAAAGGCAACATTTAAAGGAAATCGGTACTTATTTTATTGGCTCATTAAACGCTTACACTACTTTTTCACTACTTTGATGTTTACCTCAGCTTTTTAGGTAGAAACAAAGACAGAGTTTAATTAAAAACTGTAATGTTGTTGTAACTTTGTTTTTCACGAAGTTTTATCACCTTTAGTTTTACATTCCTCTGCTTGCGCTGTTGTATTTTATTACTGGAAAATAATACTGTTTTGTATCAAAAGAAAAATTGTTTCAGTTAACGATTGCAGTCGGTATTGTCATTTATTGTTGATTTCTGTGGCATTATAACAATTTAACCAATTTAACGAATTACACGTCTCGAACACCGGCTACTTATTACAATACACCAATAAATATAATCTACTATGTTTTGATATTGTATTAAAATTTGTTTTATGCATTTTTTAGGTTTTTGTACTAGTGTATCTACAACTGAACAAAAAGAGAAAAATTTAGGGTTGAACTAACAACCATTAATTTTTCTCCATTCGTTCAGGCCATCCTAGGGTCTGTACGACCCAGCGCGATTAGACCGCCTATTGTGTACTTATTTTTATAAATGTTTGTCTTGGATTAATATGAGCTGTACAATAAAGTACATAATAAGTAATTTTAGAAAATGGGCTTGAAGTTTTTCTAATATTTTGAAAAAATCTCGTGTCTCAGTGTTTGATATCGAACTTTCGGAAAAGGCTTGATCGTTTTTAGGGTTCCGTACTTCAAAATGAAAAAATGGATCCCTTATAGGATCACTTTGTTGTCCATCTGTATGTATGTCAAGACCCTTTATCTCAGGAACGCATGGAGGTATCGAGTTGATATTAAAACCAAATACTACAAATAGTCTTTGGTCCCTTGAAACTGTGAAAAAATCAAACTTCTAAGTTAAAGAAAAAAAAGATACGGCTGTTTTTGTTGCAAAAAACGTGTATTTTGACACTCTCATGGGAAACAAAATTCAAAGGGTACTTCCCGTTGACCGAGTATCCTGAAATTTGGCGTGAAGCAAGGTCTCATAGCACAAGTATAGGAAAAATTCGGAAAACTGTAAAGTAGTTACGTCACAAAAAAAAATCATTTTTTGCGATTCTGAAAAAAATAACTTTTTTTGCGATTCGGAAACTTAAAACTAAAAGTTAAAATTGTTCAGGATCGTCCATTACTCATTTTACATTTTAACATATAAAAAGCATAATCAGTCTTATAATGTTCCCACAGCTGGGACTCGAGCCTAAATCTAGGAGACACGCGGGCCCACTGTGGTTTGGCGGATGTCTCAATTTTTGGTTCTAGGACAAGGACTACCTAGTTCTTGTTCTAGAACCTTTCCTCACGATGTTTTCCTTCACCATTTTGAGGGCAGTGCAGATTAAATAAATCTTCTTCTTCTTTTCGTGTCGATATACTCAAACTAAATTTTATCTGACCAGTATTTGGCAACCTCTACGGCTCTGTTATTGGCCTCGTATAAATAAACTGCAGGTGGTTGTGCAGGATGGACAGCATAGTAAATGACGCATGTCCTGTGCAGCGGCTCCACACTGGCACTGTGTTAGAGATGGGTCGAGGAAGCCCCATTTGGCCAAATTATTTTTACAGCGGCCAACCTGAGTCCGCAGTCGGTTAAGAGATTTCTAGATTGGCCACTGCAATTCACGTCCAGGGGGGAGATGTTCTGACGGGGTGATGAAATGTGTAGGAGTTGGGTGCTTCTGCTTCCACAGCGCGCATCTCTGACGAGAGATGCACTGTCTTTTGAAGAAGTCGTAAATCGCATAAAGCTTTTACGACTCTTTAGACGTGTTTATGCAGGGGGTGACGGCCGTTCCGTTCCTGTTTACTCTTCTCGATGCAGCTGGCTATCTCGCGGCGAACTTCTGGAGGTGCTATACCTGCTAGAGGGTACAACATTGTAAGAGGGGTAGGTTTTAAGCATCCCGTTACGATGCGGCAGGTATCGTTCAGCGCTATATCCACTTCTCTAGCGTGAGCGGAACGATGCCACTCTGGACATGCAAACTCTCCTGCTGAAAAAGAAAGGCATAGGCCTGAAGTGCGAAGAACTTGTGGTGATGCTCCCCAGGTGCAGGATATAAGGCGCCGAAAAATATTGTTTCTAGTCCCAACTTTTTGTTTTGTTTTTAGGCAGTGAGACTTAAATGTCAGGGAACTATCCAAAGTAATGCTCAAATGTCGAAAAGGTTGAGAGCAGTGCTCCATATCAACTCCTTGCCACCTTATACTTAAAACCCTGTTTGACTGACGTTTGCGAAGGTGAAAAACACAGAACTGGGTCTTGGAGGGGTTAGGTCGTAGTGCATTTACATCGTAGAATTTGCCAAGTGCTTCCAGAGCTTCCGTCAGTTTTACTTCGGCTTCTTCGAAAGTAGTAAAACTAAATAAATTCGGTACACAAAGTAATGCGCCTAGCTGGGTATGAACCCGTGACCTACAACTCGTAAGTCGAGGCCGTTACCACCACTGCTCGTTTTACATTTTGTCTCTATAAATTATATAATTCTTTAAGGCCTAAAATGTTTGTGTGATAATAAAAATGACTGGAAACGTCTTCTTTTATAGCCCGACATTTTCTGGGCTATCATTTCGATGGCCAATTATGGCACAGCATTTAGCTGCACCGCTTCAAGAAGCTACGAAGTGCTAGTAAAAAGCGTCCTTGGTGCTATAAAACGGCTATCAAACGTGAGGTTGCTAGTGTTTGAAGATCGCTGCTAATATTGGAGAGAATTAAATGGTGAAGTAATATAATTATGAAGGTGATATATCTTACTTGATGTGATTTACCTAGTTAATTGTAAATATATGGTGTGGAGTACTGCAGCCACAAATGGGCTGGAGTTGCAAAATACCATCTAGCAGCTTTGAACTCAGAAAGACATGTGAAGACGCTAATTGGTGATCCAGATTTGGTTACTTCCAATCTACAAAGTCGGTACAGGCATAGGGTAGCTAGCCTTTCAGTATTTTAGAAGATGTATTTTAAACAGAGTGCGCGGGAATATGACTTGATTCCGCCATCAGCTTTCTGCCATCGGACAACCCGACGTATGGCAATTATCCACCCTTACATTGTTAACACGTCTATGGCCCGGACTAATCGTTACGCCTCGTTCGTTCGTCCGTTTATAACGCGTACATCGAAGGACTGGAACAATTTTACTCCTGCGGTCTCCCCATCTGATTATAATTTAGGTATCTTCAAGGCTAGAGTAAATAGGCTCATAATAAACTAGTGCGCTTCACAATTAAAGATTGCATCACTGCTTACTATCTGACGGGATCGCTACAACGGTTTTGTTGACACATCCTACGCTTTGAGTGGAACACTAAGCGCTGTCAACGACTCTGGCTCAGTCTTTACTGGATGACTGGACGGTGAGCTCCACATTAATCGTGGTCTGCAAGCCCGCGTCTACGAGATTAGAGCTTGTGAGATATGCGGAACAGAGAGCAAAGTCCCGCAAACCTCGGTTAAAAAGGGAGGATCCTCCGACCAGACGGGTGCTATGTCTGGTGGGCAACTGCCCGATAAATGATTTCGGGCTGTTCTATATGTTCCAATCGCGCAGAGAACTTTGCGCGATGCAGGATTAATTCTTATGTGATGCCATAGATGTTGCTACAGAGCCATATCACAGTCTTTCTGTGTGTCTACACAAAGTTTGAAAACCAGTCATGCCAGGGAGCACTGGATATTTTATCTACTGGATTATTAAAGATATAGATAATCATTCCACGTGACATACATAATAGTATTTAGCTACATCCGGTTAGATTAGGACCCATATCGAAGATTTTTGGAAATAGGCTAGTCAGACAATCATGTAGAGATTAGAACCACACTTTTGACCTACAGGATTGTTCGAAAGAGTCACGGCAACTCTTTCACTTGTGTTCCTTTAGTTTGACTTTGCCCTGGATTGCAAAGTCCAACTAAAGGAACACAAGTGTTCAGGATCTCAGGGAGATGGATAAAATAAGTAGACTGTTCTTGAAGGTATATTCGAGTAATGACAAAATGAATAAGTAGCTTTACAGTGAGGGGTCGATAGAGGGACGTGTGTGACTCGGAAGCTGTCGGATCGAGAAGTGCCGTCCGCTGTGCGCCGCCTCAGCCGTCGGTGACGTTAGTTCGTATACTCACGCGTTTGATGCGTGAACTCAAGTGGGATTTAGCCAGTAATAGTCTAACACTCCCTCTCACTATACCCAGAGTGGAAAGAGTTATTTTATGAATTCCCATCACCAATGAAAAGGCTGTTATGTTAAATCTTTACGGGTTTAGTTATTTTATAGCAACGGTAGTTAAGTTAATTAATATTCTGATAATCAACACTTTCGACATTTCTCATGACGGAAGCAGTGTTGTAACTTGTAACAAGATAAAAGATGAATGTCGCTACCCTTGACCTTGAAATAGTTCCTTACTGACCTTAAAACACCATATAGTGGGTGTAGCGAGGCCAGAGGTATTATTTATGATTTACGATAAATCATCACATCTTATCATGGTACATAATTCTGTTGACATTCAATTAATATATTCAAGTAATATGCATGTATTTATTTTTTATAGTAGAAAGTATAATTAGTTAAATAAGTATTTCATTTTTATATTTAACTACATATATCTCAGACGAATAAAAATTGGTCTGAGACATATATGTATTATTTGATTTGATCAGTATAGATTAAGATTTCACACATTCTTCTTCTCTTGTTTCCTACACACTATTGTCTACATTTCTTTTAATTTCTCCTTTCGCAGGTGCAGACCTGCGAACGAAAGCGAAACTTCTTTGGAAATAAGCAGTCCCTTTGTACTGTTGTCTATTTTGTAATGTCTTTTTCTGTTTTTTGTGTGTAAGTAAAATAAATAAATATAGTATTATAAATTGTTTATTACCTGTTTGGTCTCGTCGCGAGCGCGAATACTGACCGTGGGGTCTTTTTTTAAGGTGGGAAATCTTTAAACTACACCTGTGTCGCGTCGATTCCCGGCTCGACCAAAAAGTGCTAAACTCGATTCAATAGCCGATGCTAAACCTACACAAATAGTTCCAGAATATGCGGTTGTGCGTTTATGATAACTTTACTTAAATAATATACATATATAATATAATATACAATATTCCACAACTATCACACCACTTCGTCTAGTCTCAACCTAAGCAGAGCTTGTGTTATGAGTACTAGACAACTGAATACCATACTTATATATTTTTAAATATATACATAGGTATTATAGATAAATTACACCCAGACACAGAACAAATGATCGTGCTCATCACACAAACATTTGTCCTGGGTGGGAATCGAACCCACGACCTCCGGCATAGCAGTCAGAGCCACTAACCACTAGACCAACAGGCCAGTCAAATAAATAAACTTTTCTCTATGTTCGAAATCTGTAAAAAATTCCTCCATGAAAACATCTATTTATATAAAAATGAATAGCTGTTCGTTAGTCTCGCCAAAACTCAGAAATGGCTGGATCGATGTGGCTAATTTTGGTCTTGATATATTGGAGATAGTCTAGGGAAGGTTTAAACGGTGGGAAAGATGGAAAATCACGAAAAAAAAAAACCGAATACAACACCATTTCAAATTAAAATGTTATTATAAAATGAATTATGCTGTTCTGGTAATGCCAGTAGATGGTGTTATCCTTGCTATTTGGCGGTACGAAGTTCGCCGGGCAGCTAGTACTAAATAAAAATAACAAAAACCAGCCAGTCAATTAAGACCCTGTATAAAATAGGATTCATAAAATACACACACGTAAAACATATCACCAAACGAATACCTCGAATTCACAGACTGTAAAATACTCCCTACTGCAAATAATTACAGATTAAATTGTTACAATTTGTGGGTAACAGTTATGATTACGAGTAATAGAAGCACTACGGTAACATAAAGACACGGTTTAACTGGAACCAGCTGTGTCTCGGGAGCTGTAAACAGTATATACTCGTGGTTCCACTGTTACTTTAAAGACGATTTGTTTTAACCGACTTTGTATTAAAGGATTGAGGAGTAACCAATGATTGGTTAATTCGTTTTGGCGTGGTGTGAGTGAGCAGGTGCACCATCTTGTTGAAAAATTATATTTCGTTCCTCTTCCGGTAGAAGGTTTAATTGATTTTGTAAAAGCTCCGATATTTCAATGTATTTTGATTTCACTTCGATGATACCATTTTCAACATAACTATTCAGAACCTATTTATTTGTATTGTCATAGTTGCTTAACCACCTTGTGGGAGGCCTTCCAACGCTGCGTCTTCCGGTGCGCGGTCGCCACTCTAGAACCTTTCGGCCCCATCGACCCTTACAAGGCCCACAAGGTGGACCAACGACCTGGTGAGGGTCGCGGGAGTGCGGTAGATGCGAGAAGCACATGATCGGTCATTGTGGCGACGCTTGGGGGAGGCCTATGTCCAACAGTGGACGTCTTTCGGTTGAAATGATGATGATGATGATGAGTTGCTTAACTATCTTCATTGTGATATATCTATGTGAGTATGAAGTTCCGTTAGCACAAAAGATCCAGAAGGGTCGAAGTGCTCTGGCCTAGGGCCAGCCCCACAACGAGATAAGATAAGATGAAGTTCCGTTGTCAATTTCTGGTCTTCTTCATCATATCTTCATCACATGTTACGTTTTGACTATAAGTACTTAAGTTCTCGAAAATACCAAAATCACTATATATATATATGCCTATAATATTTGAGGAGTTCCCTCGAATCCTCATGGATCCAACCATTAGAACTGGATTCTGAAAAAAATGGCATCAATCGTTAAGCATATTCTCTAACAGGAAAAATTAAAAAAAAAATTGGAAAAAACCGACGAAAAGTTCCACCACTGGGGGTCCAGAATCTTAAACTTTTTTTTTTAGGTGGGTGTGTCAAGAATCATATACTGGATCCATGGTATTCGTTTGTGCGTCGATGTCAAAAACACCCTAGTATAAAATCCCGAAAAATTGATACACTTTTATTTTACTAATTGTTAGGTTTGATTAAAAACCTAGTATCTGATTTAATTTCCAAGTTTATTTTATGCAGCAACATTCAAATTATTACGAGTGCTCGCTTGGTAGTCATTTAAATAGCGGTATTAAAATAAAGGTGGGAGAGAATAGCACTAGGTTGGGGATCGGCAGTCAGTCTTGAGTACTGGTTACGTTCGGACCTAAACTTTTATGTAAAGTGGGAACTAATTTAATAACATCTTCTGCTCTAGGGCGGAGCAAAAGGGTGTGTCAGACTTTTACTGACTGAAACCACAAAAGGCAACTGAAGGAACATAAGATCCTTCAGTTGCCTTTCGCGTTCTAGGATCACGGGTTTCCCAGAAGTCAACCCATGGCCCCAGTAGGCTTCGGCCCTTTGAGGCGCGCCTGGAAGACACGAGCTCGAGTTGAACGGTAACCGGACGGCCGAATGGTGAGCTACCCTTTGCTCATCGTACGCAAGTCCACGCCTACGGTGGCTGCTAGTCAGGGTAGGGTTTCCGGCAGCTGGGGCGTGAGGATGTCCTAGACCTAAACTTTTGTGGTGACTACGATAAAGTGTACTTAAGAGTCTACATTTTGTACCAATAATTAATAAGAACTAGCTGACCCGGCGAACTTCGTACCGCCTAATAGTGAGGTTAACACCATCTACAGGCATTACCAGAACAGCATAATTCATTTTATAATGATTTTTCAATTAGAGATGGCGTTACATTCGGATTTTTATTCGTGATTTTTTTTGCATTTTTTCTCACCGTTTTAACCTTTCCTGGACTATCACGAATATTTCAAGACCAAAATTAGCCAAATCGGTCCAGCCGTTCTCGAGTTTTAACGAGACTAACGAACATTTTTATATACTCATATATATGTGATTATTTGAAGGAATAAACAGATGTGTGATTAAGTATGGATTATTCCTTGAATAGTTTTCTTACTGCAACGGTTGTACTGTCCTATTGATAGTCTTATAAACTTCTACACAATTCTACAAAACAAAAATGCCAAATACACAAAACCCCAAACATTAAAAGGTCTACGAGTAAAGCAGCTCAGAATTTCATTACACGTAATAGTATTGGCTGATTAGTAATCCAGTAAGCTGTGATTGGTTGTTGATTTTCAAATTACATTCCGTTGGTTCGTAACGCAAGCTAGTTAAGTACTCTCTGTGTCGGTAATTACTTTTGTTACTCTAGAATGTGGATACTTTTCTAGGTCTATTTTTTTTGGACCTTTTGGTACAACATAATAGAAAACTTCTGCACCAGGCACGCGTGGTGGATTACGGCCCATTCTCTCTCCTAGAGAGGAGGCCTGAATCTCAGTAGCGGGAACATTAGAAGGCTGATTATTTTTTATGTCTTAAAGCGTATCATTGATATGATGTAGCTCAGAAGAGCTGACCTTAAAAAATAAATTGTAAAATGGTGACTAGTGTAAGATTTAAAATTTTTCGCCAAATCTTGGTGACTCTATTTCATTTTTACTGGGTGAGCAGTGGTTGCCCAGTGGCAACGGTCTCCATTTACGAGTAATAAGTAAGTCAAAGGTTCAAACACAGTATGGAATTTTTATTGATTTATTACAGCTCTTAAAACGGTGAGGCATCGTGAGGAATCTTATAATATAACAACAATGAAGACATGCGACCAACTTGCACAGGGTCCGCATATCCATCACACGGGCTATTCCGTCTCCTAGAGAGAAGGGCTGAGTTCCAGCAGTTACTATTCTTACTAGTAATTTCCAACGGCTTCGCTCTCATAGCCCATATTATAGGAACCTTGTAGTTTTCAGGGATTATCTATTCTTCCAGAGTTCATGGCTGGCAAACAAACATTTTGTATGTTTTTTTGTTAAAGAAACAATTTTATCTTATTTTTTTTCGTGTATTTAATAAATACAATAAACAATATGTTGAACATTATGTAGGTAAAGAATACAATAGAAATTTAAATATAAATTAATCTAAAATATTGAGTCAATTAATTAAAAATGTGTCTATAAATAAATCTCTTGTCATTAATCTTTTTTTACTTATTACAGAGTATCAAACTAAATTACTTTACGCGTCTGTGTATTTATCCGCATATTCCTCCTAAACCACGCAACGAATTTTGACGTGGTTATCACTAATAGACAGCAATAAACGAGAAAGGTTTATGTATATAATTTGCACCTAGACGAAGTTGGGGCGTTTTATAAAACAGCATCATTTTTTATACCAGTATAATTACGCATTAACACATTATGAATTATCTGAAATTGAGTATTCAAATCAATTTTAAGTACCTATAGTTTAACTTTATATAATTCGTCGGCCACATCATCGCTTACCATCAGGTAAGATAGTGGTCAAACGCGAGCCTATAAATAATAATAATAATAATCATTTATTTGTCAGAACAAGGTAGCTTTGTTCATTACATGGTCTTAGGTTTAAACATTGAATCTCGTCATGTTTTACCATATAGGCGTACAAATATTTATAAGGTTACATGTGAACAGAATAAAATCATGTAAGTAATTAGCAGACCCCTGCCTACTTCACCGGACCTGAATTATATTTGAAGTTAAAAAGTATTATTAATTACAATCAAATATAGCCTATATCACTCAGGAATAATGTAGCTTGAAACTGATAAAAGAATTTTCAAAATTAGTTCAATAGTTCCAGAGATTACTTCCTACAAACAAAAATAAAAACTTATCCTGTTTATAATATTAGTGTAGATAAATGAATTAAGATATCTAAGTGTCATTGAAATTATAGTAGCATTTATTACTTAAAGATTCTTTCAATTTATTTTTAAACCCGGTCAAATTTAACTCCTTAATTGATTTTGGAATATCATTATAAATTTGCGGGGCTCTGCGGAATATGCTTTTCTGCATAAGCGCTGGCTTGGCTCTTAATATCATAATCATATGGTAATGATGATATAATTGCCATTATGACACCATAAAACAGTACTATGAATATTTTAATAAGCTTTTCTCGGCATCAAACTGTAATGTTTGATGCGTCAAAAATTTTGATAGAATTTCATTTTTGATAAAATTTTAAACGTACTATTGAGACACAATAAAAAATGTCTTTGGAATAATAGATTAGTCAAGATTCATAGAGACGCAGGATATAACTTCATTTTTTATAATCTAAAGGAGATGTGCTAGAGATTTCCCAAGCTGAAGAGATCATGGAAAAGTTGAATTCACTGAGTTAGATATAAATAAACTTGGATTTTTATTGGAGAAATCTATGCAAATGGAGCCTCTCGATTATTGCTCAGTGATATAAAACATGCTGCGTTTAATGAAACATTAAATTTAAAATTAAGGTAAAATCTCACTGAATCTCTTATTGTAGACGGCTGTGGGTATAATTAATTATACTGTTACCAACTAAATTATTAATTAAAAAAAAATATGTAATTATTGTCGTATCTTAGACAGCTATTATAGGTAGTCAGACGCCAGAAAGTCTGAACATCAGTCTATTCAAGGAGTATCCTGTTGCCCAGTAACTGGGTTGTAGAGATCTGATAGGCAGTCACTCCATGTAAAACACAGGTATTCAGCCACATCCCGTTAGACTGGAAGCCGACCCTAAGCTAGTTGGGAAAAGGCTAGGGGAATGATGAGGTGATTAGCAGGAGTATTAGTCACATTTCAAAACATATATTTACTTTTAAAATTTACTTGCAAGATACACTAGCTTTTGACTACGTTTACTCCTAAGGTATTATATACAGGCTTTTTTTTTCGTCCAATCCCTCGCTCTTGGGATCCTCAATTTTGATTCCCTTGAGGGTGTCATAATATAGGTTTTTTTGCGACGTAAACGGCAGTATCTTTTTTTCGTTAATTTAGAAGTTTAATTTTTTACAGCTTCAAGGGACCGCAGATTTGAGTATATTATGGTTTTAATTTCAATTCGATACCTCCACGCATTCCCGAGATAAAGTGTCTTGACAGACAGACAGACGGACAAAAAAGTGATCCTATAAGGGTTCCGTTCTTTTCCTTTTGAGGTACGGAAACCTAAAAATCGTAAATAATCGAAAGCATGTAGATTGCAAAAAATAAGGCTACATATGCATTCCGGTCAGTATAATCCTGTTACTACTAATCATCGTCAATGTTGAATGGAGGTGAAAGAGCCCAATTAGGACCGTATCCGGTGCCGGATGCGAAAAATTAATATGTGTCCGTAATGGGGTCAGGACCGGAACGGCAAAACGGTGGCAGAGACCGATCGCCGGGCCGTTTTACTAGCAATTATAATCAAAACGACATATGTTAGGTGTTTCATGATATTTTGGGTTTTCTGACATTGATTCTTTGTGGCAGTTCGCTGGTCACTCACTCCCTTCCCGACACCTCGTTTCTGGATGAACAGCTAGCAAGATGAAACTTAAATATAATATAATATAATGAGAGCAGTGGTGGCCCAGAGTGGTAACGGCCCAGACTTACGAGTTGTAAGTCGCAGGTTCAAACCCAACCAGGCGCATTACTTTGTGTAATTTATTTCATCACCACTGTTCTCAAAACGGTAAAGGATAACATCGTGAGGAAACCGGCATGTCCAAGAACCAAAAATTCGAAGATATGTGACATCCACCAACCCGCACTGGGCCCGCGTGGTGGATTATGGCCCATTCCCTCTCCCTGCGAGGAGGCCTGAGTCCCAACAGTGGGAACATTATAACGCCGACTATGCTATGCTAATAATATAATAATGTTTATTGTTCAGAAAAATGATTCACAAATTTATATGGCCCTAGTCTCCACACTAGGATTCCCCGTGTCTACTGTGTCTGTGTGTGTGTGAGAATAGTCTCCTTCGTCTTACAAAAGTAGTAGTAGATATTAGGGAGGCGACAATAATTAACTAAATTTATGTCAAGATACTTCATCTATATATATAAAAGGAGAAACTGACTGACTGACATATCAGCAAACAGCCGAAACTACTGAGATTAGGAGCGTGAAATTTTGCACAAAGCTTCCTTTTATGACGTAGGCGAGCACTAAGATAAGATTTTCCATAATTCACACCCTAAGGGGATGAAACGGGGGTCCAAAGTTTGTATGGAGAAACCGACTTGAAAGCGGGCGAAGCCGCTGACAGAAGCTAGTCTTAATATAATATAATATAAAAAGTTTTATTTTAAATAATATTTCCTATCTTAATTGACATACGTATATATTTGTTATGTACATTTATATATCTATTATATTAGTATCTGTGTATCTCTTATTGTAATAAATTTTTGTGCTTAAAGTTAAACTAATAACAGGCCCATATCTTGTCCTGAAAATAACTGTCCATTCCAGGTTGCCTGGAAAAGATCGTGGAATGCGATAAGGCCGCCCATTGTATGTGTTTTGATATAAGTTCTTCTTTGTTATGTTTATTGTAAGTACCTACAATAAAATATATAATAAACTAGGTTCTGCTCGCGGCTTCGCCCGCGTGAAAGTAGGTTTCTCCATACAAACTTTAGAACCCCATTTCATCCCTTTAGGGGCTGAATTTTGGAAAACCCTTTCTTAGTGCTCGCTTACATCATAAAAGGAAGCCTTGTCGAAAATTTCACGTTCCTAGGCCCAGTAGTTTCGGCTGTGCGTTGAGATAGAAGACAAATGAATAAAT
The DNA here is from genome assembly GCA_961205895.1 of Mythimna pallens. NCBI lineage: Eukaryota > Metazoa > Arthropoda > Insecta > Lepidoptera > Noctuidae > Mythimna > Mythimna pallens. The sequence goes on along the minus strand of OY540828.1, from coordinate 19,497,076 downwards.
ACGTAATATAAGTATATAATGGATTGGTATTTATGAATATATCTTTGTATGTAAAATAAGTCTTTACCTATGAAATTGCCGTTTTATAAAATGGGTTGCTTTGAAGTGAGATATGTTTGGATTGACTTCGAATTATAAGTTCAAATAAACTTCATATTAAAGGTACGTCAGTCTTTTTTCGAAATTAGGTATTTATTGGTTTCTTTGTGTTTTGTAATTTCTGTAATATCACAGTACTTATAACCATTTTTGTATGAAATCTAAGAAAACTCGCATTATTTTGTAATACACTCTACCGTATGCGATATTGATGATGAATACGGAAACCTATTATAAATGGCAAAGTCCTGCCCCCCTAGCCAAGTTACAACCGTTTCGTTTCGATTCTCTTTTCGTCGATCGCCTCGGGTAGGCCACGCCTCCGATTCCTTTATTCTGACGTCATCTCAACGCTCAGTCAAGAGTATCGAAACGAAACGGTTGTAACTTGGCTAGGGGGGCTGACTTCACTAACTGACTCATCGACACCCAGCCCAAAGCCCTTGGACCAAGAACACTGAAATTTTGCACAAAGGTAACTTTTTTGCTGTATGTAGGTATACAAATACGAAAGGATTTTCTAACATTCGTCCCCTCAGGGGATGAAACGTGGGTAAAGACGCTGGCAAAAGCTATTATAATATAATTACTTTTCATATATTAGACTTTTTTACGAACTGTGTCTGTTTTAGTGAGCACTGGTTCTTACCTACGAATGTGATCTTTATCTTATCACTCAAAATTTTACTGGGAGAAAACTCACTGTTGAATTAAGCTCGCCTTTGAATATGAATTGTTAAATCAATGTTCACTATGTTAACTTTTAGTGTACAATAAAGAATTAAAAAAATTCATTAAATGTGTTCTTAAATAACAGGGTCATATACATCGCATATTGACTGTGAACCGGTAAACGTTCGCTGACACCTTTATAAGAAACAAACACAACAACACACAACAACTTACAGCAACAAGAAAATAAATAGCATATTATATTGAATAAAAATGCGTACATAGGCATTTAATAATATGAAATGTAATAAAAAGCTTTACAATTTTGTAAAGCTTTTTATTACATATCTTATTGAAAACAAAAGTAGCATACTATATCCTTCTAATATAAAAACGAGTTATGAAAATATAAATCAACGAAAAAAGTTGAAGTTAGTACAAGGCGCCAAATTTAAATGTATTTAAGATTGATGGGATTTCGTGCAACGCTGCGGAGTATAAAATAGTATGAAATGGATATAAAAAGTGTATTAAAAAGTGAAGTCTTAAAAAACATTAGATAGAACCGGTTACCAGGTCACATTCGATATATCAGATATTCAATGATGTGTGTAACTACATTATTATAGGCAAACAGTAGATCCTAGATTATCTGAATCAAATAAAAATGGGCGTATTCTTAAATGCACAAACCATCGTGATCTTCTTGCCCTTGTCACATTTTATTTGGGGTCGGCGCAACATGTTTTTTTTTCTTCCATTCTATCTTATCAACCGTCATGCTAACACTAACTTCCTTTTCTTTCATATCACTGTTTACACAATCCATCTATCTTTTCTTTGGCCTTCCTCTCCCTCTCCACCCATCTATGTATACTCATAACTCTTTTAATAACATGCTTTTCATCTCTCCTCTTTACATGACCATACGAATACCAAGACAAACCTTAGTAAATATGTACTCATATTATTAGGTATATGATTTAGGTTTCAGTGTTTTGGATTATTCTAATCAAATGCATAATACCAAATGATGAAGAGATATACTACAATAATCTCTGTTTCTAAGCCAAGTGTTTCCATACCAGAGCAGTTTAATATGCACGTGAGGTTTCAAGCTATGCTAATGCACTTGTTATATGAGCTCCTCTTTCTCGGGGGAAGAGTAAAAGGAGAATAAATAACGGAAAGCCCTGTTTATAGTCCCTCAGGATTTCTTGGTTAATTGGAAAACGTTTAGACTCTGAGGAGTTAATATAATGGGTTTAATGTTTTTTTTTTTTAATTGATTTAAACCAATGCTTGACTGCGATCTCACCTGATCGTAAGCCTTGCAAATGAGGCGGCCGATCGCGTGAGGCAGCGGTCCTCACGCCCCAACCGCCGCCGGGATCCTGATCCCGATTTCCGGCCACCGTAGGCGCGGGCTTGCGGACGACGAGCAATGGGTGGCTCGCCGTCCGACCGTCCGGTAACCGTCCGGACCAAGCCCAAGTCGGCAACGGCGCGTGCTGTTCCACGCGCGCCTCAAGGTGATGTCAGCAACTGTAGGGGCCCAGCAGGGTCGAAGCCTACTGGGGCCAAGGGTCTGATTCTGAAAGAAAGACTCGGCCCTGGTACGAAAGGCAACGAAGGAACAGGAGTGGGTTTTTAGTCAGTAAAAGTCTGACACTACCTCCCGCCCCGCCCAAGAGCGGGGGATGTCATAAGATGATTTTCCCACCGAAAAAAAAAACCTGATCGTAAGCAGTGATGCCATCATTGATGGTGAGGCGCACTAGTTTATTATGAGCCTATTCACTCTAGCCTTGAAGACACCTAAATTATAATTAATTATATTTAAATAGTGTGAATGTATTCTAGTCAATGTTAATTTACTTTTAGTTTTAATGTAATTTGAGAATTATTGCCACGAATATAAAAATATGGTTATCGTTTAGCTAATGAAACCAGTTACAATAATGGCTTAGCCTGACGAAGGGGGTCTATATGGGTTTATTATTTCTGCATACGATTATTAATGAGTCCATTGATTGCATCATCATAATTTCAGCCTAAGGACGTCTACAGCTGGATACACGCCTCCCCCATCTGTCACCACAACTAATGGTCCTTTCATCGGGTTTCCGCGACTCTCACCAGGTTCTGCGTAATCTTAGCCATGACTACTATGTCGTCGGCAAAACGTGAGATAAAACTAAGCGACATGACGTTATCTTAAAAAAATAATTCAAAATTAGTTCACACAAAAATATTAATAATACGTCATTTAGACGCTAAAGACTCAAGTAGTCATATAGCCAGTTTAGTTTGTACGTCTATTCGACGTATGTTGGATAATCCAAAGTTAGTGTAATGAAAACGTGACTTATCTGCGAGGCGCAGCCTGACACGGTGGGGTAAGCCTTGAATGCTTGCACGTTTTCAGCCGTTGAACGATCACGTAAGGCATCGAGTTCTGAGCATAATGATCATCCGTGTGTCACTTTGACGGGGATCGGTTTACCTCATGAAGACGTGTTATTTGTGAACTGGAAAAATTATAATTTAACAGGTTTACATTCTATTAGCGCGGATTCTAGGTTCTGTTCGTGTTTTTATCCCCGCGATTTTTTTTTTAGTTTTGACATTGGTCACTTCGCTATATTTCTTTTGGCTCTCGTTAATTTCATTGTCGATTTTTGATGATATTCAATCAGTACTTGATTTCTCCTATAAACATGATATTATAATATTGCATAATTATATTCTTATTCTTATATTCTTTATTGTACATAAAATAACAAATTATTACCAAAATTGGACAGCAGATGCATAATAGCCTTTTTTCATGTTCCCACTACTGGGACTCAGGACTCCCCTTTAGGAGAGGGAATGGCAATCCACCACGCGTATACCTACACATAAAAATATAACATGATATTAAAAAAATCATCATCATCATCTTCCTGCCCTTGTCCCGTGTTATTTGGGGTCGGCACAACACGTTTTCTTCTTCCATTCTGCCCTGTCATACTATCACTAACTTCCTTTTCTTTCATATCACTCTTCACACAATTCATTCATCTTTTCTTTGGTTTCCCTCTCCCTCTCCATCCATCCACATGTAAACTCATAACTCTTTTAGTAACATGCGTTTCATCCCTCCTCTTCACATGACCATACCAAGACAAACGATTCCCTTTCAACTTTTCAGTCACTGGCGCCACTTTCAAACTTCCCCTAATACACTCATTTCTAACTTTATCCATTCTCGTCACACCACACATCCATCTTAACATTCTCGTCTCCGCTACGTGCAATCTTTTTTCATCCGTCTTTTTCACAGCCCAACATTCTGATCCATACAGTATGACAGGCCTTATCACGGACTTGTAGATTTTACCCTTCAACTTGAGGGGCATCCGTGGGTCATAAGTTGTTCCCGTGACCTGTCGCCATTTCATCCATCCTGCGTTGTTGATATTAAAAAAATATTTTTTTAATATTATCATGTTATATTTTTTTAAACATAAAAATAAACGAAGCCAGTTTTCTACGCACAGCAGTCGATCATGAGACCTAAAAATCAATCAAATGTCTTCTTTTGTTATGGGTGGAGCGAGAGAGAGGATCAAACTTACTGACTAAAACTCACTTGTGCCGTTTGATACAGAGCCACGGTAACTCTTTCGAACAATTCAGTCCTGAATTCAATTTAACTTCACTTTTTTTTGACTGCCCGACATTTTGATAATTCAAAAGTGCCTGTAAATGGTCTATTTGAAATAAATGTTTCTGATTTCTGATGCTTAGAAGGGCTGCGCGGGAGATGTTCTTTGATGTACATATTCCACCATTAAAGTGAAATATCTATAATAATAATAATAAATAACATTATCAATATATATATATATATATTTTATTTATTTTTTTTCATTATCTATATATTTTATAATATATATGTCTTTGTCTATGTGTGTGTGTCTATGTCTATATCTATGTGTGTATATATCTGTTATTTATTTATTGTGCAAACCTACCACATTATTGTCTTTTTAACCCAAAGGTTTACTGGTAGAGAATGCCTTGTTGCATTAAGTCCGCCTATGTACCACTACTGTACATGAAGTTTAAATTAATAAATAGATATTATGATGTTGACAATTAGATTACTCTTGTATCGTACATTGTCTAGGACTTTATTACATACGTAAACGTCTTTGTAGTGTTTATTGTTACAGCTTTTATGTGCAGTCAAATACATTACGAATTAAGTGGACAAAAGGTCCAGCTAACATTGTCTGTATTGTCTTGTAATAGTTCGCTTTTTACATTATAAATGAGGGTTTTCTAAAATGCCGTTCACCAGATGACAGCATTGAGTTGTCAGGTCCAGGCACTTGTCAAAACGCTTATGTTAATGACATTAGTTAAATTGACGTCAAAGTCATAGTTTTTTCAATTTAAAATTAGAAGAACCTTCGGCTAAGTGGCGCCAACTGGCGGTATAATTTTTTCTGAAAACCCTTATTGTCACTTCACCTTACCATAAATCATATATTTATTTGTGAAAACAAACGGTGAAACATTAAGTATAATTTTACAGTAAATAATAAAATTCAATAAATAAGATATATGCACAACCAACAACATTTTCCACATAATTTAAAAGAGTAAGTTTGTAAGAAAAGTTTGTACACCTTTTGCGTCCTGGGACCACTTTCCACGGTATTTACCTCCTTAAAAAAGTCCCGTGCCTTTTTAACCGACTTCCAAAGAAGAAAACTCGTGTCTGGGTCTCAAATCGGCTGAATTTTTTTGACATAGATAATACTATGGTACATATACCAATAAAGTGGTAGGTGTTGACAAATGTAGACAACAGCTGATTTATTTTTCAAGATTTCAAATTTGATTTCATAAATCAAACTTGGTCACGTTCATGAGTACTTTCAACTCGTCAAAGATGGCAATGAATAGAAATTCACACATTCACAATCGCATTGTATTTCTTTTAAACTACTAACATAGAATTCACATATGCATAATAATTGGTAGGTAAACATATCTAGAGTGTATGTTTGTCCAAAACTTGAACAAGGTAATCGCAGTGCAACTCGGTTGCAACCTAACCTTGATGGCAAAGTTCATGTCGTTAAAAGTTTGCGTTTTGAAGAGGAATGTGTATGCAACTGTCGCGTTGGTATATCTGAACAAGATTATTTGATGTTAAGAATAACGTAGCTATAGGTATTGGTGCATCTCATCGCGAAGCCGGGGCGCCCTGTGGACTCTCCGTCCGCGTATCGGCCCACTATTCCACGGCCAGTCCGCGTATCACTGTTGTGACTCAGTTCGATGGCACTGCACAAGTCCGAGTCCATGTGTTTTCACAGTCTTCGGAACGCACCACAACCAGGTTCCCAAATAACGGTAGCAGGAGTTCACATCGGAGTCGGGTCGACGATGAGGTACCTGGGACTCGTCCTCGACAGCTGATGGGATTTCGAGGAGCACTTTCGACGTCTGGCTCCCAAATTGGATCGACTGGGGCTGCCCTCAAACGGGTCCTGCCCAACTTAGGAGGTCTAAATGCCTCCTGCCGGAGACTCTTCGCAGGTATCGTTCGGTCCATGACCCTTTAGGGAGCGCCGGTCTGGGCACCGTCGCTGCGAAAGCGACCGGCGCCCAAGCTGAACGCATGCTAGAGGGTCATAGCTATCCTGATGGTGCGGTGATACCGCACGGTTTCCTGTGAAGTTGCAAGCCTCCTTACTGGCCTGCCACCATGGGGTCTGGAGACAATAGTACTTGCACACATGCACGATTTTCACGTGGAGATGCAAGACCGGGGCGAAACTCCGCTACCGACAGAGTTGTGGCAGGATCTTATAGTAGAATGGCGACAGTGACTGTCGCAACCCAGTGCTGGCCACGCCATAATTATGGCGGTAAGTCCCCTCTTTGAGAAATGGCTGATAGGACAACACGGCGTCCTCCTCACCTTCCGCATGACGCAGGTTCTAACCAGACATGGTAAGTTTGGAATGTTCCTGCACCGGATTTGTGGGGCGATTGGCGGCAACGACCTTTCGCGCCGGATACAGGCCATGGTCCGGAGTGAGGAGGAATAGTACGTTGTCGCTTCTTTCTGCGAAGCAGTAATGCTAACAAAGCTGGCGGCCGCACTCGCAAGAGAACGGCCCTCACGCCCTCGCCGCTGGGATCCCGATTCCGATTTCCAGCCACTGTAGGCGTAGGCTTGCGGATGGCGAGCAATGGGTAGCACGCCGTCCGGTCGTCTGGTAACTGTCCGGACCGAGCCCAAGTCGTCGACGCGCCGACAGCGTGTAGTGTTCCATGCACGCTTCAAGGAGATGTCAGCAAATCGAAGGGGTCTAGCAGGGTCAAAGTCTACTGAGACCATGGGTTAAGTGAAAATAAACCCCGGTGCCCTAGAAAGCAAGGCAAAGAAGGAACAAACGAGTGGGTTTTAGTCAGTAAAAGTCTGGCATGCTCTGACAGCTGGCAAAGTCTTTGAATGATTTCACACCTTAAATAAAGGTTTATAGCAAATCTCAAATATTAAAAAAAAACCGAAACGGAACCGAAAAAAAAAACAAAATTACCGAAATTGAAAACCGTAACTGAAAATGCCCGAATAAGGTGAAATTCGATATATGTTTATTTAACAGGACTTTTTTTAGTTTGAAGATAATGGCTTGCTGATACGCTTTGTTGCGTATTGTAAGTATAGCAAGCAGAAACAATTGCTTGCTATACTTATAATACGCAACAAATAAATAAATTAAAAACACATTAGTTTACATTTCAAGGTAATAAATAACAAAAACAAAACATAAACATAAATAACAATAACAAAAGAGACTTTGACCTCTGAATGTATGTTTCTTCTGAGGGTAGTCAGTTAGGAAATACCGGCCAAAACTAGTTTAAGTTTAACGAAAAAAAAATTACGTGTTAAAATGACCTATTTACAAAATATAAATAATGTTATAGTATAGTATAAAATTTATAAAAATAATATAAGTACAAAAGCGCATGAATAGGCAGGCTAATCATGCAGGTTTTATAAGTGCCCATGTAGGCCTATGTGAAATAAAAATATTTGAATTTTGAATCATATAACTTTAAGAGCACCAAGAATAAATTACGGTAGAAGGACAGTCGTGTATGAAGGAGCTGAACTATATAACCAGTTGCCTAAAGAAGTAAAGGAATCAAAAGGCCATTAAAACACCATATTTAATAAATAAATATTAAATTAATATTACACAGCGTTAAGTTTACAGTAATTTAACTTTAGTTTTTGCTTTCTGCGACACCGTAGCTTAACTAAAACTTTTTAACCACATGTAGATATAATTTAATTTTTATCATTAACAAATTTAACAGAAAAAAACAAATTACAAAGAAACAAATGAAAAAACCAAAACAAGGCTCCTTTTTCACTCGCCTATCGTCAACATCGAGCATGGTTTAAAAGCTTGACAAAAAGGCGACGCGAAAAAAGAGAGATAACGCCTGAAAATTCTGTTAGCATTCGGTAACTTCGAGATTTACTCGAATATTTTACAAAACTTGTTCCTGGAAATACGTGTTTTTTTAAACGCATAAAAGTTTTAAAAAAAGATATCGTCATTTAGAATCTTGATTAAATTAGCAAGGCTTATATTGTAATACTTTTTAAATTTTTATGTATGACTTTTATGAATGTAATACTTTTTCAATTTTTATGTATATTATGAAGTGTCAAATTCATGCAAAATAGCAGATTTTCAGAGGTCTTTACTGGATTAATTTTACACAAATTTATAAATTGATTTCAATAGAAGTCTAGATAATATCCACAAGATACTGTGTTTCCAAAATATCTAATAAAAAATATGTAATATCGTCATAATCGCGTAATAGCGGTTGTATGAGAAACAGTGAAAACGTATGTTGAGCTGCATCCCCTTAAATAGGTATATTCTTTGGAATTCATTATTCCAAATTTCAATCACAGCTTAAAGTGACCCGTTTTGAAATGCCAACTTCATTCAATGGAAATAGTATACTTTCATGATTATTATTTTATGGTCTTCTAACATGTAGGTACGTAGGTATTTCATTAAATATAAAAAACGAACAAGAAAAAATCAAGAGACCAATTATTAAAAGTTTGGTATTTTTATAAAAACTATTTAAAATGGATCATCCATCGAAAATTTTTAAGTTAGCAGTTGACTTATCCTGAAAGAAACTGTTGGATTTTCATAAATTTTCTAGAACAATGTTCCTTAATACTCTTGTTACATATAAAAGGTACCTGATATTCTTAATGAATATAATAAAACATATTTACCTACTTCACACATTTCTACAAATTTCCCACACAATTTTCTCTATCAGCGAGTCATCGGAAACCATAAAACTACCTAAAATAAGATATTTAATTAGGCAATTACTCCCCGATGGGATAAACGATGGTGTATTAGGTACCAAGGAATAAGAAGACGGGGGAAGTTATCGGATAACAGAAAGTGTGCTCGTGGAAAAGATAATGGTCTTGTTTTGTTCGCTTTAGATATTTTATTCGAGATATTTTTGTGGCTAATAGCTGGGTTTGGGTAACGTGAATACATTTTTTTGTAACAAGAAGTATAATGAGGGAAAATATTTATTTAGATTTCACATAACAGCTTGCCTTTTTTTTCATCGTCAAATAACTCTTCATGCTCTGAGTGCGAGAGGAAGTCATATAGCGGGGTACACATTTCTTCCACCTGAATCCGATGCAGGAACCTCCCGCGCTTACCATGTCCGGTGAGGACCTGCGTCATGCAGAAGGTGAGGACACCGTGTTGCAACTCCAGCCACTCCTCAAAGGGGGTACTTACCGTTGTGATTATGGCATGTCCAGCACTGGGTTGCAACACTCGTTGTCCACATTTCACCGTGAGATCTCACCTGAACTCTGTCTGCCATGCCGCAACTTATTGCAAGAACAGAGTAACATCATGTCTGTACTCTGCAAAGGGTTAGAAAAAAAAGAAAAAATATTTGCGTTGAATTGTATGCCTCTCAAGTTGAAGAGTAAAATCTACAAGTCCGTGATACGGCCTGTCATACTGTTTGGATTATAAGTTGGGCCGTGAAGAAAAGCGGATGAAAAAAGATTACATGTAACGAGATGAGAACGTTGAAATGGATGTGTGGTGTGACGAGAGTGGATAAAGTGAGAAATGAGTATATTTTAATAGAGGAAGTTTGAAAGTGGCGCCAGTGACTGAAAAGTTGAAAGGGAATCGTTCATCTTGGTATGGCCATTTAAAGAGGAGGGATGAAATGCACGTTACTAAAAGAGCTATAAGTATACATGTGGATGGATGGAGAGGGAGAGGGAGACCAAAGAAAAGATGGATGGATTGTGTGAGAAGTGTTATGAAATAAAAAGGAGTTAGTGATAGTTTGGCGGGTGACAGAACAGAATGGAAGAAAAAAACGTGTTGCGCCAACTCCAAATAAAACGGGATAAGGGCAGGAAGATGATGAATTGTATGAAAACTATAAATAAATATAAAAAGACAACCTGAAGTAAATATCCTAGTCAATTATAATCAAAGACATTAAATATATACCACCAAATTATAACATTCAATGTTCCAAGGACGCAGGCCAATGTCTACAAGGGCCATGGAAGGACTTCTGAAAATGAATGTTTCGAGGACATTTTGACACCATAAGTTCCGTTATACACGGACAAATTACCTAACCTACCCATTGTGTAACTAGGTATTGAAATATCGAACTTAGTTACTTCACTCACATCCCAGCAGTTACTTCACCGCGTGGGCAACGTTAACCCAAAAGTCTTATTGTTTACTTAATGGCATGTTAGTCTAGGATAACTACATAGTTAACAGTGCCTGTTATTAGAACACTAGCACGTATTATCATATCTCGGCGTAGCTAATTGTGAATGAGCTGAGTATTTTAAGCGCTACATGTAATAAGGCGTCATCACGTAGAGTTGATATGCTGTCCAGTTTTGACATTTGCTCCGCTGCCGCGCCAAGCCACGGCATGGCGGACAGAGTTCCGGTGGAATCTCATGGTGGAATGGCGACAGTGGCTGTCGCAACCCAGTGCTGGGCACGACGCAATTATGGCGGTAAGTCCCCTCTTTGAGGAGTGGCTGGAAAGACAACACGGTGTCCTTACCTTCCGAATGATGCAGGTCCTTACCGGACATGGTAACTTCGTAAGGTTCCTGCACCGGATTCGTGCGAAAGAAACGCCTAGGTGTCACCATTGTGTGGACCGTCCGAAGGACACGGTGGAGCACACGGCAGAAGTGAGCCCCGATTGGGTAGAGCACCGCCGTGTCCTCGTGGGGTAATCGGCGGTAGCGATATCTCGTGCCGGGCCTTGATACAGGGCATAGCTCGAAGTGAGGAGGAGTGGCAAGCGGTCGCCTTCTTTTGAGAAGCTGTAATACTAGCAAAGGAGGCGAGAGAACGGCCCTCACGCCTCAGCCGCCGGGATCCCGATTCCGATTTCCAGTCACCGTAGGCGCTGGCTTGCGGACGGCGAGCAATGGGTAGCTCGCCATCAGACCGTCCGGTAACCGTCTGGACCCAAGTTGTCGACGGCGCGTAGTGTTCCACGCGCTCCTCAAGGAGATGTCAGCAAAATCATAGGGGCCCAGTAGGGTCGAAGCCTACTGGGACCATGGATGATGCGAAAGAGGACCCCGGGGCCCTGGAACGATGGAACAAGAGTGGGTTTTTAGTCAGTTAAATTCTGATACTATATAGAACGGGGGATGTCATTAGATGATTTTCCAACCGAAAAAAAAAATACATTTGAATAATGAACAATCAGTCTATGTATATTGATTTATTCTTAAACTAGCAAACACAAACCTCTGTTACAGATTTTTTTTTTAAACTGAAAACCGTATGAAATTTCTTTGCGTGATGAAAAAGTTTGGAATTATAGATAGATAGATAGATATATTCTTTATTGTACACCAAAAATACAAATTACATTAGGAATTTAATATTAATATGGTGTCACAATGGGCGGTCTTATCACTAAAAGCGATTTTTTACAGACAACCTTTGGATGGATTTGACAGAGAAGGAGAAAAAAGATACGCAGGTAGTTCGAGGTGGTAGGTATAGATGCGTATAAGCAGGGAACACAAAATACGACTGTTCTGTTCTATAATATAACTACTAGCCGCCCCAGCAATCTGCCCCAGCTTTCAACGGGTGTTCAATCTTTAAAATTTTGGGTTTTTTTTTTTTTCTACAATAATGGGCATGTATTATACACCTAAATCTTTCTCTTGAATCATTATATTTGTTAATGCAAAACTGCACGAAAATCTGTGACTTTACCGCGTTCATACAGACAGACAGACGCGGTAGAGGACTTTGTTTAGTAAAATGTAAGAATATAGATATATTATATGTGTGTACAAAACAAAACGCACTCTATAAAGAAAACCTCACCTAAACAAATATGATAAATTATTCACGTAGTTTTCCGCACACTCTAACCCTATCAATGTCGAGTTGAACCCGAGTTGTGTCTTCAAAATCTGTTCTGTATTCCTTAGTATTGCGGTCACGTATGCGAGGATCTAACCGTCTCCTGTTAGTCAACAAATTGATATTTTTCAAACACATACAAGCTTCTTCGAAGGTAGATATTAAAGGGTTGGTTGGATCAAAGATTACGTTTTTCCAATGTTTCTTGGGAATCGTTTTGTTTGGGTAGTGAGATTACGTTACTGTATTGTTTAGATCGATAGATAGATTTGGAAAACGAATTGTAGGTACCGGTGGATGGATTGTGATTATTTCCTGAAACTCCTCAATAATTTTACGTACGTTTATTTTTTTTTTCAGCGGATCCTTTGACTTTGTAGCTTATCTATTCTAGTGCGACGCATATTGGAAATTGCAGTAGTTTTACTTAAGGAATCTGCTGGATGCGAGTCTTAAGCATCGACGCTGAATTGTTCGCTTGTGGGTTTTTTATCGCCATCTGCATGCAAGCCCGTTCCATCATCGGGCCACCAGGTGTAAGGCGATGCGCTACCGGTCCATGTTGGGCATCCCTCCCGTACGTACAAAAAATTTTGGGAACTTATTCATTGTGCGTACAGCTAAGAAATTTTCCTGCTGGAGTCTGTATTTCCTGATATCTACAACCTAGGAGTCAAGAGTGAATAGCCCAAGCATAATCGCTTAACTTCAAGCGAGATAGTAACCAAGCGCTAGCTTATGAATAATAATAAAAATGGGTGGACTTCAGCCAGAAAATGACGATAATGATAACCGACGATGTTTCAGTACATTAATTATAAATTATCGTTGTAGAAAATATTACAAAAATCGTTGACTACAATCAAATAGATAGTTGGAGATCAATATTTATTTATTTATTTATTTATTTAAAACTTTTATGCACTAAACATTGTACAAAGGCGGACTTAATGCCTTAGGCATTTTCTACCAGTCGACCTTAGGGTGGTGCAGAGACATAACATGGCAGGTGCAACTTAATAATAATATTTGTCATTGTAGACGACGAAAGTATGAGTTTTCAAAGGTTTGATGATTGATGAAAAACTGTGTTTTATCACGTAACTTAAAGGTATATAAAGACAATTACCTACACAAATATGCAAAACATTTTTCACAAAATTCAATAAACATGTTAAAACCCTACTAAACTGTAGTATCAAACAATACACTGTAAAGACCTAAATCTTACAATTTACGCTTTATTCTATTTTGTAGTATTATTAAAAGTATACAATGTATGTTATAGTTCGGAAACACGCGCGGAAAATTAAATTATGTGCAAACTTAGTCCAGGAGCTAGTGGTCTACGATGAGTATACATAAAATCACTTTTAAGAGTGTTTTTAATTTAATATTGTGCGGATTTCATCTCGTTGCGGAATTGCTCTGCATGCGGGGCCGCTGCCCGATATTATGCCCCAAATTCCGCGTTTGTGTGTATGTTTATTGCTCCTTCGCGCTGAAATGGCTGAACGAATTTAGATTAAATTTGGCACACGGGTAGACCATGCCCTGGCATAGCACACTTTTTTATACTGGGAGTATGTTGTTTAGGCATAAATGTATAGTTTCATGCAGGCGAAGTCACTGACAGATAGTAAAAGGTAAATCCAGAATAGTTCTATTCTAGAACTATTCAAAGCAAAGGGCGACACGGGTGGTTTTAGTTATCACCATAATGTGGACAGCCCGGAGAAAACGGTGGAGCATACGGTAGAGGTGTGCCCCACTTGGGCAGAGCACCGCCGTGTCTTCGTGGGGGGCGATCGGCGGCAACGACCTCTCGCGCTGCTCCCTGGTGCTGGGCATGGTCCGGAGCGAGAAGGAATGGCAGACGGTCGCCTCCTTCTGTGATGCAATAATGCTAGCGAAGGAGGCGGCCGCACGCGTGAGAGAACGGCCCTCACTCCTTAGCTGCCAGGATCCCGAACCAGATTTCCAGGCACTGTAGGCGTAGGCTTGCGGACGGCGAGCAATGGGTAGCCCGCCGTCCGGACCGAGTTCGAGTCGTCTACGGCGCGTTGTGTTCCACGCGCGCCTCCAAGAGATGTGAGCAAACCGTAGGGGCCCAGCAGGGTCGAAGCCTACTGGACCATGGGTTGTGCGAAAGTATACCCCGGGGCCTTGGAACGAAGGTGAAAAAAAGAACAAGATTTGGTTTTAGTTAGTAAAAGTCTGACAGACCCTCTCGCACCACCAAGAGGAGGGCGGGAGTACAATAAATAATGTAGGTGTTTTCAAGGCTAATGTGAATAGGCTCCTAATAAACTAGTGCGCCTTACCATCAAAGATAGCATCACTGCTTACCATCAGCTGTGATCGCAGTCAAGCAATAGTTTACATTATTCAAAAAAAAAGTACTCTTGGCTGTTTATCCATCGACCAAAGCGCATCAAGCTAGTATTATAATGTGGACATGTGTGGCTGACATTTAACTCATAATATATCTCTGAACGTTCACTAGGCTCGCCGTCGTATCTTAGTTTAATTGATCACGTACGAATAAAGTTCAGTTAAATTGGACACTGTTGTAAGATTAGGTGAATAGTTTCATGTTGAGATTATTGTTTTGTTGGTAAAATCATGTCTTATTGTAACTGTGTTGTGCTTAATTATGATTTTATTGTTTAATAGAGTGGCCAAATGGGGCTTCCTCGACCCATCTCTACTAACACAGTGCCAGTGTGGAGCCGCTGCACAGGTCATGCGTCATTTGCTATGCTGTCCATCCTGCACAACCACCTGCAGTTTTCAGGATCTATACGAGGCCAATAACAGAGCCGTAGAGGTTGCCAAATGCTGGTTAGATAAAATTTAGTTAGAGTACATCGACACGAAAAGAAGAATACCTAAATGCCAATATACTCATATTTAGATTGGTACTAGTTGGTTTTAAGATTATTATTTTGATGTAAGAGAATTTTCTTGCTATGAAAGCGTCCTTATCTACAACTGCTTTTTTTAAGGTAGGTAATCATCTTATGTCTTCTCTCGCTCTAAGGTGGAGCGAGAGGGCGTGTTAGACTTTTACTGAACAAAACCACACCTATATTCCTTTTTTGCCTTGCGTTCCAGGACCCCTGGTTTCCCTTTTGGAAGCCAACCCATGGCCCCAGTAGGCTTTAAGCCTGCTGGGCCCTATACTATGGTTGTATAAACCTATACTGATGACGAAGGGATTCAGTTAAAAATGGGCTGCCGGATTCTTCGAAAGAGACTTCACGACCCTGGAATGCAAAGGTCAGGTGAAGTAACATGGGTGAATTTTAGTCAGTAGAAGTCTGACACTCTCGCTCCACCCAGGGCGGTAGAAATTATTTGATGATTTTTGCCATATAAATCAAATTGCTTACCATCAGATGGGATCAGCGTCAAGCACTAGTTCATGGCACATGGTACATGGTAGATATCCTACCCATACGCACAAAGCGCTTTGAGAACACATGTATTGTGCGTACAGTCAAGGAGTGGAATTCTTTGTCGGAGTGTGTCTTTCTTGATAGCTACACCTTAGGGGTCTTTAAGTCAAGAGTGAATAGGCTACTTCTAGGCAAGCGTGCTCCATCTTCGACCACATCATCGCTTACTATCAGATGGGATGGTGGTCAAACGCGAGACTGTCATTAATAAAAAAAAAAATGTTTATATAATTTAAAAAAAATAATCCTGTAACTTTTTAATGTAGTTTTGTATCTGGTTTATGTACCTAATATACATTCATATAGTTGATGCGAAGAAAAGATCTCGTAGAAAACATTTAAGAAAGTAAGTCGAGTACGTTTACCATTTTTTTTTTTTTTTTTTTAAGGTGGGAAAATCATCTAATGACAAATCTCGCTCTTGGGTGGAGCGAGAGATAGTGTCAGACTTTTACTGACTAAAAACCCACTCCTGTTTCCTCTTTGCCTTCATCCCGGGGCCCCGGGCTTCGCTTTCACACTACCCGTGGCCCCAGTAGGCTTCGACCCTGCCGGGCCCCAACGATTTGCTGACATCACCCTGAGGACGTTTACCCTAGGGATATCGTTATGACGCGGAGGTTACCTAGACTCAAAGGTTGTAAGTAACCTTTGAGTTAATATTAGCTTAGTTCTTTGGTTTTATGTAGTTTAGAGTAGTGATCAATAAAATAGTAGTATAAATGCACTACCAAGTAGCATTTTGGTTAAACATCGTGTCATCATCATCATCGTCATCATTTCAGCCAAAAGACGTCCACTGTTGAACATAGGCTTTCCCCAAGCGTCGCTACAACGACCGGTCCTGTGCATATATATCATAAATCTCATGCCAAATGTTGCAAATTAAATATCCAAAAAAAAAAAACTATCACGCCTAAAATTATTCAAATATACCAAAAAATAAATAATTAAAAACATTATAATTATGTTAAGGTATCAAAAAAATTGTAAATATTTACAAAAAGATAATTTAACTGTGTTTTTTCAAACTATGAAAAGAAAGTGGTCTAGACATTCTGACATCAGTATGTCTGGACCACTTTCTAATATTGTTACTTGTATACTCATTAAACTGTACATTGCACTCAGAAATTTAAAAAAATATTATTATATGCGAGACGCGCAGGACTGTTCATTGTGGCGACATTAGGGGGAGGCCTATGTCCAGCAGTGCACGTCTATCGGCTGAAACGATGATGATTATAATTATTAATTACTTACATTACTTTTAGAGAAGAGTATGACTTAGTTGAGCGCCCTTTAACACAGTTTCTATTCAAAAATCAACGTTTGTACAGAAATTTTACGGAGGCGTTATCGTTTTATACACCTGAATGTTCAGAGAGGCCCTACCATAGATCAGCGTTCGAGTATCATCGACAGGACATAAAGTACCTAAGCTAGACGTATTCTGAGTTCTCTCAAAGTGCCCCTGTTCTCCGAATATTAATTGACGTAGTAGCTATTTTTGGCTGACATCTCTAATGTGTAATTATCTTGTATCACAGTGTTTGTAGTCAAGATACGGAGGAGGTGTGCCCGTTTGGACAGAGCACCGCCATGTCCTCGTGGGGGCGATCGGCCGCAGTGACCACTCGCGTCAAGCCCTGCTACATGCTATGCTCCGGAGCGAAGAGAAATAGCAGGCGGTCATCTCCTTCTGCGAAGCAGTAATGATAGTGAAGGAGGCGGCCGCACGCTGAGCAATGGGTAGCTCGCCATCCAGCCGTCCGGTAATCGTCCGGACTGAGCCAGAGTCGTCGATGGTGCGTACGCCACACGCGCCTCAAAGTGATGTCAGTAAAACCATAGGGGCTCAGCAAGCCCGAAGCCTACTGAGGCCATGGGTTCGCTACCGAAACGGAAACTCGGGGTCCTGGAACGCAAGACAAACAAGAAACATAGGAGTCTGTTTTAGTCAGTAAAAGTCCAACACGCCCTCTCGCTCCGCCCTAGTACGGGAGAAGTCATTGGATGATTAGCCACCTAAAAAAATTATTTTATATGGCAGAACCACTTATGGTTCATATGAAAAAAGACGATTTACTTCAGCAGCAGGGCTGACCACGAGTAATGGCCCCGATAAAATAAATTACACAAAGTAAATACATGTAATTTATTTCATTACCACTGCTCTCAAAACGGTGAAGGAAAACATCGTGAAGACACCGGTATGCCTCCGAAGAGAACCAACGAAAATCAAAGACATATGAAATTCACCAGCATGCCTCATTTTCTCTCCTGGAGAGGAGGCCTTAATCCCGGTAGTGAGAACATTATAAGGCTGATTGTTTAATTCTACCTTCAGTAGATACCGTTGTGTCTTGTTTTTTTTTCATTCATTAGGTAGTAATGTTTCAGAAAGTATTCATTAATTTTTACTACAGGATCGACCCCGAAATTGCGAAAACATATTAAGTTATACAAACAAAAATAATCTAATGAACAGTTGACATTTTATTAACCAACTTCAAAAAGTAGGAGGTTCTATGTTCGGCTGTATGTATTTTTTTAGGGTTCCGTACCTCAAAAGGAAAAACGGAACCTTTATAGGATCATTTTGTAGCCCGTCTGTCTGTCTATCAAGACCCTTTATCTCGGGAACGTGTTGAGGTATCGAGTTGAAATTAAAACCTTATACTTAAGTTTGTGGTCCCTTGAAGCTTGAAGCTGTGAAAAATTCTAACTACTGAGTTAACAAAAAAAAAAGATACAGCCGTGTATGTCGTAAACAAGTAGGTATATTTCGACACTCTCAAGGAAATCAAAATTCATAGGGTACTTCCCGATGACCTAGAATCCTAAAATTTGACATGAAGCAAGGTCTCATAGCACAAATATAGAATAAAGTCTCAAAACTGTAAGTTTGTAGTTACGTCACAAAAAAACTTTTTTTGCGATTCGGAAAAATCTTCGTAACTCAATTCGGGAATTGAACTGTTTTGAAAGGTAAGTTTGTACGAAACCCTTAGTGCGCGACTGTGACTTGCACCAGTTTTTTTACATTGTAGTCGGTTGTATTTATGTAATATATTGGTTTTTATTATGTATGATATTGGTTTTTTTTCCTTTAAAAATGATGGAGCGCCTGATCTATCCTCAGTTGTGGAAGATAACCGTCCCATCGAACTATCAAAGTAAAGGAACAGAGAGTGCACCTGTGTTTGCTCACACGCTTGTGCAATATCCGTTAAGATTGGCCACCGTGTTCGAAATTTGGTCGGAAGGATTATAATATACACACGCAATAGCTAGCAGCTCCTTCACAAAGAGATAGGTACAAGGAAGGTGCCAAAACACGACTCTATTAGAACATATTCTGTGCCATAGTAGTGGTCCATGTTTACATTTGAGCGAGGCCCAATCACGCGTATGCTCCGCCTCGTCACAATAAGATAGCAACGCCATTGTCGTGTATTTTGTTCATATTGAACGCCTATCATTTCAAGCACCTTCCGTTAACTGTCGGTGTTGTATCGTAGTTAGATACGAGATAGTTGGATAACACAACAATTGTGCCTTTGATGTCAGGAATAGATGGAGGGTAGCCTACTGTGTGATGTGACACACTTGGTCAATGGGTGTAAGGGTTCATAATATCTAAGGGTGTGGGAAAGTACACTAGGGATGTTCAACAGTGGTAAACAAATTTTTGGTATTTTTTTTTTTAAAGAACTCGTTTAGTTTGATATTACGCTGTCTTCAAGAAGTTATATGAAGCTTTAAACCGAAATAGTCATGTAAGGAGATGGGCAGGTTGATGGAGCCAGTTAGAGCCGGTACGTACCATGGCTGTAAATGGTTCGAAGGAGTTACCGTGACCCTCTATAAAGGGGAAATAAAGGAACTTGCAGGTTTTTAATCAGTAAAAGTTTGACACTTCCTCTCTGTAAAAATAGAGGGATGCATAGGTATCTACTAAATACGTAACTAACAATACCAAATTAATTTTTAAAAAAACTATCACTTATTG
This sequence comes from Mythimna pallens, assembly GCA_961205895.1. Lineage (NCBI taxonomy): Eukaryota > Metazoa > Arthropoda > Insecta > Lepidoptera > Noctuidae > Mythimna > Mythimna pallens. Next base: position 19,477,283 of record OY540828.1, on the reverse strand, counting down.
CTTCTATCGTGGTCTTGAAACAAGTTCAATGATATCCAGTTGGTTACGAAAAGTCAATGCTGCACCTCGAATGTAATCTAACTAACCAGCCTATATCTATGGTCTTACTGGCTTTGTCCGTATTGCGGGACTGTTCGAAAGAGTTATCACAGCCCTGAAAGTCAGCCACCGTAGGCGAGGGCTTGCGGACGGCGAGCAATGAGTAGCTCGGCGTCCGACTGCCCGGTAACCGTCCGGACTGAGTCCGAGTCATCAGCGCGTAGTGTTCCACACTGCGCCTTACAGAGATGTTAGCAAAACCGTAAGGGCCCAGCAGTGCCGAAGCCCACTGGGGCAATGGGTTGATTTCCGGAAGGGAAACTGGTGGTCTTAGAACGCAAAGGGCCTTATTTCTTCTTTGCCATGCGTTCCACAGGACCTCAGCTTTTCCTTTCAGAAGCGAACCCGTGGTTTTTGTACGCTTCGACCCTGCTGGGCCTCTAAGGTTTTGCTGATATCACATTTAGGCGCGTGTGGAACATTACGCGCCGTCGACGACTCGGGCTCGATCCGGACAGTTACCGGACAGCCGGACGGCGAGCTACCCTTTGCTTGCTGTCCGCGAGGCCACGCCTGCGGTGGGTGGAAATCGAGGTCGGAATCCTGGCAGCTGAGGCATGAGGAAGACCGTGCCCTCACGCGTGCGGCCGCCTCTTCCACTAGTATTACTGCTTCGTAGAAGTAGGCGACCTCCTGCCATTCTTCCTTGCTCCAGACCATGGCGTGTACCAGAGCCTGGAAAGTAAAAATGGGTAAAGTTGCCGCTTTTGCAGTACCCACAGAAAATGGTTAGATAATTCTGTACCGGAAACCACAAGGTTAGGTATTGATTGCTGGTTATGTATTATCTTATTTCTATATGACCGCAGGCGGTTATTAGTGCAGTAGGTAATGGCGATCGCAAATGGGCTTTTAGCCAGATAGAGTGGTTTCTCTAAAATGGAATCCATGTATATATATTGTATTGGAAGAATTAATACAATGTTCGTAATAGTCTTGTAGTGAAAATCTTGATTTGTTGTGTTTTATTTAGTTTAGCGTACAGCAATTTTATATCTATGGTATTAAATTTTGGGGCTGGCTTTACCAAACGGAGCAAAGTCTAAATAATTCCACAATTCCAAAACTACTCAACTACTCAAGGATTCTGTAAAAGTACCCTAGTATAATATCAGGAATGACGAATTCCAAAGAGATCCAAAAATAGAACTCATCACCATCATCTTTCAAAAATTTGCTGAAGGTCACGAACACGGATTTCACCGAAGTGAGAACATTGGGGCAATCCATTTGCTGTATAATATGAATCACTACATACGTATACACTAAAAAAAATTAAACCTTTTGAGTTAGTATAGTGTTTTAAGTTACAATAATAATCAACACCCAATAGATATCCGTACATAATTATAATATATGAACAATGTGTTTCATAAATATCTCTAAGATAGTTTATGGTCTTGTGTAAAAGTATAAAAGGACGCTATTTTCATATATAACTTGCAATAATAAGTTAAAGTAAAATTGCTTATTAGTATTTTAAGCAAAACTTTGTTCAATTACTAAAAAATGCTTAATTAAAGAGTACAACAAAATATTGCAAATAAATTTATTAATAACTATCTAGATTTTGCTTACCTACATCCTGTTTACCTCAAAGGATAAGTATGTAGCGCAGAAGAAAATATAACATGACGTAAAGTCCAGTTTCTTCCACAAATTCACATTTGATTTAAAAGTTTCCTTTTTTAATCGCTGGCAACCATAGATAGAAACATACATACATAAAAACCTTATTTTACAAAATAAAAAAAAGAAACGCTTTCAATTTCTCACCAATCGATTGTTCGAAATTCAAACCCTAATCATTTAACAACATTGAAGTCACGTACTGGCTGCAATATTTTCGTTTCCGAACAAACGTAGTGCAAATGTACAAATAAGTAAGACTGGCCACCGACGCCGGTCAGATCCGGCGTCCCATGAATTTAGATTGCAAGTTTATTCCAAGTTCAAAATTCATCCAATACGCTACGGCTGTGGATAATTTGATGTGGGAAATATGTTCTTGGACATGCATCATGTCTTCAGCCAGCAACTAAACCGAGGGAATTTTTGGCGGTAATATTTTTGAATAAAGTTCAGTGCCTCTTAATTATTTATAAATTGATTCTTTGTAGAAATTGTGATGTATTTTTTATTTTAGATAGCGTTTGACTACTATGTATTGATGTATTTTTGAGTCTGTGTTTAATGATAGCTACAACCTGGGGATCTTTAAGTCAAAAGTGAATAGGTTACTTCTAGGCAAGTGCGTTCCATCGTCGACCACATCATCGCTTCCCATCAGGTGAGATAGCGGTCAAGCGCGAGCCTATTAATAATAAAAAAAAACTCAAGTGTTTACGCAATTTAAAAAAAAAAGTTTGAATTATTAAAACAGGCGTGATCTCTGTAAAATGGAGCTGAGAATTTTATTGTAATATTGACTACATCAGAGGGCTTAGTTGATAATTTACAATAGTTAACGCTAGTAGAAAACATCAAATGTATGGGAATGACGTCATCACGACGCTCAGGCACGTGGTCAGAACAAAGGAATCGGAGGCGTTGCCAACTCGAGGCGATCGATGAAAGAGAAACGAAACAGTCGTAACTTGGCTAGGCCTGCAGTAAAGCTTGCCGAAAAGGCTGAATGGATACATTTGCAGACAAATATTGTAAAATAACTAGAATGGGTTACCTATATTCGCATTCTAATGGTAAACAAAATATCTGTATTCTGTATAAAAAACTAAATAATTTCTTAATTTGACAATGGCTAAATAAAAAAAAAAATAACCCTAGTCGCTGCAGAACTATAGGTATTTTCAAATGCACAAAACAATATCATATACTTTTACTCGTAAATACATTTTTAATATGTAATCACGCTTCTGCATCTCCACATGAAATCACTTTTCTGTGTGATTATTTTTGTAAATAAACAATATAATAATTCAACTTTTAGCGTATTAGACTGAGAAATGAAAAATGCTTTTTATTCATAAATAAATTTTAGTATTCTCATTCTCAAAGTACAGATTACTCGAAAAACTTTGGCAGACAACGCCAACGCAAATTTCAGACACAACAACAATCCGTACTAATATTTAGATATAAATGTGAAAGTAACGCTGTCTGTCTGTCTGTTACGCTTTCACGGTTAAACTACTGAACCGATTTTGAACAAATTTTGTACGAAGGAAGCTTGAACTTCAAGGATGGACATTGGATAAATCCGTCTTCGACTTCAACATCGAGTCCGAAGCCGCTGGCAGAAGCTAGTATCCTATAAAAGTGTATAATACTACAAAAAAAAAAAACACTAAAATGATCAAAATAACTTTAATTTCGGTAGTAGTTCAGTAGGTGTTTCTGGTATTATTTTATTTGTTATTTAACACCGACTTCCGAAATTAAAGCTATTCTGATCGTTTTAGAGTTTTTTTTTTGTAGTTAAGTCGGTTCTTATTTTTTTTTTTGTTAAAAGATTTTTAATTCACACTTTTTAGTTGTTATATATATACACTTAAAATAGCCAGAGAACCTATTTCTTATGACAATTCCAACTAACCCAAACACTGCTAGGATATATTGTTTTATTTGAAGTTCCCGTGTCTACGTTCTACCTTCCACCTTCCGGCTCCATAATCAGATCAGTTCAATAGTATCTTATAACCAAAGTGCATTTTATGATAATTCTAATAAGTCCAAATACGGCTAGGATACATTGGTTAATTACGGAGTTCCGGTGACTATCTTCCGGCTCCATCATCATCAAGTCACTTCGATGGTACCATTTTCAGAATAACTATTCAGAACTATTTATTTATTTGTATTGTCATAGTTGCATAACTATCTTCATTGTGATATCTATGTGAGTATGAAGTTCCGTTAGCCATTTCTGGTCTTCTTCACCAGTTCCCACTTTATCAAATGTTACTTTTTACCACAATCACTATATGTTTATGCCTAGGTAGTTAGGCCTATGATATTTGAGGAGTTCCCTCGATTCCTCAAGGACTTCATTATCAAAACTGGATTTTGAAGAAATGGGTCTATAAACGACTCCGTCGTTTCTGAGGTAAAAAACATAAAAAAAATACAAACGAATTGAGTACCTCCTCCTTTTTTTTGAAGTCGGTTAATACAATAATTTCCCTCAACAAATTCTTCAGGTTTATGACATCGTAATATTTGTGTAGCTGCCTATCCCACCGTCTGTTATCAGGGTAGCACACGCGTTTGACTCAAAGACGATTGTCTGACATGACGGGTCGAACGCTTCCCAGAGTTACGCTATACTACGGTTGAATTGGTCTTCGAGTATGAATTTGAGAAGGTGTCGAGTTTGGTATAAAAATTATAGATAAAATAAAATCACCATCTAGCTAGGAAAATCTAAGATAACTATTAGCAGGCGATTGGTAAGTAGCTGTGTACTTTATATTATTAAGTCGACGATGACATTCAGTTCTTTTATGTAGATAACATTACTATCCGTGAAGTTTTTTTTGTATTATTTGCCGGATATCCTAAAATGTTAACAAGAAAAAAATTAAGTACTGCCAGTTGATTGTTTTTACCAGATTCAAATTAAAAATAAAGAACCGTAAAAGACCATGCAAAGCTTTTCATCCAGAGACAGTCTGCATTAAGTAAATTATTAACTTAACTGTGGTGCAACCACACTTAAGTTTATAATTTATAACATTTGATAAGGTTTCCGTTTATCGACTGTATACAATTCATGAATCTAAGCAGCCTTTACCGTTTTATATAAGATAGGTAGGTTTTATTTTATATTTAATTGCTGGATTTAGTTTTGTTTTATGGATTCCTCTGATCTGAAATAAATTTATTACTATTATTATAGTTACTCTTAAATATGACTTGGTAGTGAATTACCGGATACCCTTCTTATCAATTTGTATAACATTTCTATAATAAAATCCAACCAACTAGCACTGGGCCCGTGTGGTGGATAACGGCCCAGCCCTTCTTCTAGAGGCACTGCAGAGAGTCAGACCTCCAGGGCCTAAGTGTCGCCGCATATGGACCATATGCCACAGCACAAACGCCGCCACGAGAAACTAGAAATGGCCACAAGCCAGTAGTGGCGGCTACTACTTTTTTAACCCATACCCGCAGTATCATATTGGACTCTGACGAAGAAGGTTTAAATATGCAAGTGTCGTGTGACGGCGTTTATTGGCTGGTGTGGGCCACAAGAAGTGAGCAGCGGTGATTTGTAGCATGTGGGGGCCATCGGCGTCAACCGTGAGCGTCATCCATATAAAATGTATGAAACCTACAGAAAATATGACGGTGGCGTCGTTTTGTGGTTGTGGTCGGTGGCCCATGTGCGGTGACCCTTAGTTTCAGCATAAGGAACATTATAAAGCTGATTATATATATATATATATATATATATATATATATAATTTCATTTATTCAAGTAACTAAGGACTCATAATTACACATAACACAAAACATAACACCAACAAACAAACAAACAACATTTACATAATTATTTCACACACAGTTATCGATAACTGCAGGTAACATGCAAGTCACTGCAGCGCCTTATAAAAGGACAGTCGAGCCGGTCGGCTATCATCATCAGCACATTGTTGGGGCTGCCGCGCACCCTGCGCACCAGAGATGTGCTCCGCTTACGCATCGTCGCATAAAAGCAGTCAACGCTAGCGGCGGCAAACATGCCCGAGGCACTACAGTGTCGCGGTAGCCCCATCAGTGCCCTGGATGCGTTATTATACTGGACACGGAGGGCTTCGTATGCTTTTCGGGTGTGATTTACCCACAGGCTGCACGTGTACATAGAAGTACAATAAGCCCTGAAAAGGGTCTGCTTTACTGACCCGGAACAGCGCGCAAACCTGCGAGCTATCATGTTACCTCTAACAGCCAAAGCCCTCCGCTCCCTCTCAATGTCAGCATCGTCTCTGAGTCCGGATGTTACTAAATGTCCTAGGTATTTGAAATGCTCCACTTTGACCAAGGGAACACCAAACAGTTTAATTGGAGGCACTGCTGCAGGACATTTAGTGCCGGCCTCAAAAACCATGAACTGACTTTTTGTCACATTGTATTTAAGACCATGCTCTTCAGCATATGTCTGACAGAGCCCCAACAATGTTCTCAAGCCACAAACAGCACCATATCGTCCGCATAGCCGCGCTAATATTATTCAGACAAACTCCATTAATTAATTATGCTTGTTATTATGAAATAATAGAGCGCTCTATACCCCATTTATATTCAAAGTCCACAATTGTGAAGAGTTACTTCCAGTTTAATACGATCTAATAGAGCATCTCAAACGCCGACTCATAGATATTCAATGTATGCTTTGATTCTAAATCTAATAACAGATTCTGGAGAGCACGGCGTTTATTGTAATAGGGCGCTTGAATGTATCCCGCTTTCGAGGAAATAAATCACTGACTTATTTTACTTTGTGGAATTGTGAGGGATGTTTCGTTCTTGGTGGAATAAAAACCAATTTTATTTGGTTAGACAATTGTTCTCGGAATCATGTTGAGAGATTTTTTGGAGCACATCTTCGTATCGGGTCTAGTTCATAATATCGATAGTCACTACATGTCATCGATGATCGCTGTATCGAAAACGTTCCATCGACGGGCTAATGTATCGAAAGTACCCCAACTCGATGGCTACATCGACAGTACCAATCTTAAAGAAAGTATCGAAAATAAAAAATGGGTACTGTCGATACATTAGCCCGCCGATGGAACGTTTTCGATACAGCGACCATCGATGTAGTGACTGTCGATATTATGAACTAGACCCAGTAGTATCTTACTATTGAGCACATCACACGCACAGCTATCTGCAATATTGTTTTAAGAAAATTAATTTAAGAAAAAATAGGCTTTATTACATTTTTTGTTAAATAATTTGGTCCCGTACTTTGTACTGTGGGTGCGTACCCAAACATGTAAACTTATATACATAAGGCACCAAGACCCTGAATAACTATCTGTAGGCCATACAAATTTTTGTTCCGTGCGGGAATCGAATGGCTGAACGGATTTATATGAAATTTGGCACATGGCCATATCCTTTTTTTTTGGTAGAAAAATCATCTAATGACATCTCTCGCTCTTGGGGGGGCGCAAGGGTGAGTCAGACTTTTATTGACTAAACCTACTCCTATTCCTTCTTTTTCTTCGTCCCAGGACCCCGGGTTTCACTTTCACACCGCCAGTGTAGGCCATATCGTACCCTTATTGCAAAAACCAACTAAATGCACCAACATTTTTGTATTATTACATTATATTATTACTATTATATTCAATCAAATTTGTAGGTTATTTACTTTTTGCCGAAGCTATCTTTGTAAATAAGTGTCGTACGTAGCTAATAACCGGTTTTACATGAAGATTCAACTTGATGAGAAAAATGGATGAATGGATTTAATTTTAATTTGGGTAAAAATTATAGATAGTTGGGTTAATACGGGTTTTTTTTTAAGTTGTGAAAATCATCTAATGACAAATCGCGCTCTTGGGCGGAGCGAGAGATAGTGTCAGACTTTTACTGACTAAAAACCCACTCCTGTTCCTTCGTTGCCGGGTACGATATACTGGAATAGCATATAGAATACTTTTTATCCCGGAAGAAAGTTCTTGACTGACTTGACTTATGATTCTACGAACCCTAGTTGGGGCAGAGAGCGTTCACTGAAGTCACTAGTCAGTAGGTTACCTTGGGACAATTTTCTATTTTCGCGCAGGCCAAGCCGCCGCCAGTAGCTAGTTGAATATAAATTATATCCGTATAAGCGGTTTAATTAGACGTGAGAGCGGCACAAACTAATCAATTGGTGTAATTAACAGTCGTTGCGTTGAAATGACGTATTCCAGGATTTAAGGGGATGCAACTCGACATACATTTTCACTGTTTTTCATACAACCGCTCTTACGCGATTATGACGTTATTACACATTTTTCCTTAGGTATTTTGGAAACACAGTATCTTATGAATATTATCTAGGCTTCTATTAAAATCGATTTATAAATTTGTGTAAAACTAATCCAGTAAAGACCTCTGAAAATCTGCTATTTTGCATGAACTTTGATACTTCATAATATACTAAAAGTTAAAAAGTAAACAAAGTATAACAACAGAAGCCTTGCAAATTTAATCAAGATTCTAAATGTCATTTTTTTTAACTTTTAAGGTTTTAAAAACAAATACTTATTTCCTGGAAAAAGTTTTGTAAAATATTCGTAAAAATCATGGAATTACCGAATGCTAACAGAGTTTTCAGGCGTTATCTCTTTTCACAATTATTGTAATATCTTATTTCATGTACCTACAATCTATGCAAATAAATTTTTATTTTACTTTATTTTACTTTACTTTACTCTCTTTTTTCGCGTGCCTATGCATGCTATACGCGATACGCGAGGGAAAAAGGACCCTCTTAACGACAAGTTTTACATATAGATTAGTGAATCGAACTATTTTCAGTGAAAATACAATGTCCATAGCTAGCTACCAGTATTTAGCTTTTATTTTATATTGTTTATTTAAGTCACCAACGTATACATAGGGGAGCAGTGGTGGCCTAGTGTTAACGGAACTGGCTTACGACTACGGGTTCAAATCCAGCCAGGTGCATTACTATGTTCAATTTTTTTCATCACCACTGCTTTGAAAATGGTGAAGGAAAACATCGTGAGGAAACCGGTATGCAGTAGAACCAAAAATTTGAAGCCATGATTGTGACATACACCAACTCGGACTTGGCCCGCGTGGTGGATTACGGCCCATACCCTCTCGTAGGAAGAGGCCTGAGTCCCAGCAGTGGGAACATTATAAAGTAATCAGCCTTATGGCCTTAAAGCTGATTATGCTGTGCTATGCTATAAACAATAATGGTTTTACATTTTTTTATACCTATATACAATACCTTTAACCCTACTAAGAGCTTATTCAATTAGTTTTTATTTAAATTTAATTTGTTTTTTAATTTGATTAAAAAACAAATTATTTGTTGTGTAATTATTGGTTTTCTATTACTTAATTCCTTTCAGTGCCTATTTCTTTTACTGCAAAATAGTGTTGTGTTACGTAGAACCTTTAAACTGCTTAATCAGATAATTACCTGGAGCACCAAAATATAGGCTGCGTCTAGTTTGGGGCCCACGGCTACTTCAAATGTTCTACTGTTTGTAAAGAGATAAAAAAAAATTTGGGCCACAGCAACATGTTTTCTTTCAATTCTCTAATAATCATCCTTTCAGTATTGACACTTTCTCCAGCGATATCACATTAGTCTTACAAAAAACCTTTACTAAGTAAAGAATATTGACTATATCAATGTTACACTAGTGTAACCATATAATACACAAAAATAACTTCCTGTACCAACATTTAGTTTGCAAATTTTCACCGGCGCCGCCAGAAACAAAGGAAATGCGATTACACCGGAACCGGAAGTTAGTTTAAGTTAAGCGCGGGAAACATCCGCATTATGTGGACAACATGGAGTAGATAGGAAATGGAGAGATGATAGTTACGAATAATTTTTCATACAAATGAATATAATATAATGCGTTTAGTAGTAAAATTTCAGTTGTACGAGTAGTTTTTTTTTTTTTGTAGACAACACCGAAGACGAATCATTGACAATTGAGGATGTATGGATGTTAAGTTTATTCAAATTCATTTATTCCTAATTTAGACTTAGACCTTGATGGACTATTGTATGTAGGTCGTGGCGGCCATCATTTACATCAGTCAACCTCTAGGATCTGGAATTAGGCCTCCCAGTTTGTTTAGGGTGCCTATGGCACAATTTGTATACCTAATACCATAAAATATTTGCATTTAACGACCATTGTATGTCATCAACTTGACTTAAGGAAGAGACTACCAAAATCATAAATCTTGTTCCTTCTCGCAACGCTGCTTTTTATCGCTCGTTTAAGCGAGAGTGCATTTAAAGTCGTCATGCGTTAGTGAAATCTACGTGAATTAGTTAGTGATCGCCTAAGTTACCATCAGTTTACCCGTTATATCTTTTACATAAGCATTAAGAGTAAAATAAAAGAATTCGTTAACCTATCTTTTACAGTAGAATATTACTACTTAGTAGGTATTTACCTACATATTTTACAGGTTTAAGATAATATATGTGCTGGTAATATGTGTGTATGTGTGTCCTTGGTGCATACCAACTACAAAAGCTGATAGCTAAGCTATCATTCCAATTTTTACGAGACTAGTTATATATATTTATTATTTATACATCTATCTCTCCCATACATCCATCTACCTACATACTATTAAATAAAATTGAAATATTTATTTGCTAAATTATTATTATTTACAAAATGCATGTGAAATTAACATGGTGGCATAAAATGGTTGACCAAATTTGAAACTATGAGCTACAACGGAAAATACTCAAAGAAGTTTAGGGCTCGATTTTAATGGAAACTAAAACAGTATCATTAGATTTTTGAAAAAAATTATATTTACTTTAATTTAATTAGTACCTAGGAGGTAAACCAGATAGTGTCACTAAACAGGATACAATTACGAGAAGTAATGACAAATGTTTTACGAGTTTGACGTGAACGTAGTCGCTATGCAACAGCTAGTTCTAAATAAAATAATTAAGATCCATCCATTGGCTCTCTACTCCGTGTCACCTAGACGGTGGTATATTATTATTGCCTACTTAGATACAGTTTAGTCATGGTCGTTTGGTTATTGAGTTCCTGTGCAGAATGTCTAGATTCTCGTAGTTGTAGTGTATAGGTAGGCTAATATTACTGGCAATTTGCGGTCTGTCGTGTTAGTAGCGGGTATGGACGTGTGATTATTAGGCATTGTGCTGTGTCTGTCTATCCATGTAATATTAGGGCAATGTTGAATTAGATTGTCTACTGGAGGTGGTGAGATGAATTCGTTTTGAATTATTGAGAAAAGGAAGTCAGCGTTAAATAAATTCATAAATTAATTTAATGATTTGTAGACTTATGTAACATTAAGGTCTTAAATAACAACTCAAGTTGTTTCGCTATGTTAGCTAATAATAACATATAAATATTTCATAATTATAAATAAATTCTTTCTTTGTATTTAAAACTTTAGTCGCATTAAAATATATATACTAAGGTTCCTCGTATTTCAAACTGTGAAAGTAGTAGAAATATTCAGATAAAAATAATCTCACCTTATGGGTACCATTTTTTTTATTTTTTTTCTAGTTGATAAATCATCAAATGACTTCTTCCGCTCAAGGGTAGATAGAAAAGAGCGAGAGGGCGTGTCAGTCTTTTCCTGACTTAAACTCGGCTGTATCTTTCAACCTTTTGCGTTCCAGTGCCGCTAGAAAAGGTTTATTGTTTAAAAGCTATGGCAGTAGTAGAAATAATCTTTAAATGGGCGCCATTTTGAGTCTGAGAGATAACTATGTGACTGTTCCCACTCTGGGTGAAGCGAGAGAGAGTGTCAGATTTTTACCGTCTAAAACCATTCAATCGCGTTCCTTAGTGGCCGCGGTGACTCTTTTTTAACGATCCCGTAGCCCTTCCCTATGGATACATAAACATTGATACAAACCTCATACGTACAAAAAAATGCATATTCCTTACAAATTCAAGATTTCAACAGGCGTGAAGTTCTGTGAAATTCTACGAAAAACATAAGCTATAGGTAAAAATTCAAAGTTATTTTATTATTTACTAGCTTCCGCCAACGGCTTTACTCGCATATCTACGTCGGTAAGAAGTAATGTGTATTATTGATGAAAGAATTTCTATAATCGATCCAGTAGTTTTTGTTTTGTCCCCGGAATTAAAAAGTGGTATTTCTTTACTATATTTTATTAGGAGGGGGTAAAACGGGGTTTGGAAGTTTGTATGGAGAAGCCAACTTTCGCGCGGGCGAAGCCGATAGCAGAAGCTAGTATTAGTATAATTATAAAATTAAACGATCACTGTCAGTATTCAAATTCAATGCCAAATCAAAGCTCTTTATCAAATTGCTATTAAATGACAGGACGGTCGGTATTAGCTGCGAATGGAATATTGAATACCGTGCCAATACCTCAATTTCATGGATACAACATTAACATATAACATTAAGATTACAATATATTACTTTTGTACACAATCCTGTTTTGAGAAGGAAATAAAACATTGTGTTTAGTATCGTCAGTCATTCATGAAGGTCTTAGTTTGTATAAAAGTTAAGCTAAACTTACAAAAAAAAAAGTGGGATTTATTGGATTTATACTTTTCAAATGTCCGTTACTAGACGCATTTAAAAAAAAACCTAATTAAATATTGTGAATTATTTTTTAAAAGCTCTTCCAGTACAGATTCGGGACTGTAAGGAAGAGACCATCATGTAATAATAATAATCCACAACTATCAAACAACATCATCAAGTCCCAAACTCTCTCTAAGCAGAGCTTGTGCTTTAAGTACTTTACAACTGATATACATACTTAAATATTTCTAAATTCATACATATAATATAAATTATAGATAAATTACACCCAGACACAGATCATTTTGTTAATGATCGTGCTTATAACACAAATATTTGTCTTGGGTGGGAATTCCACAACCTCCGGCCTAGCAGTCAGGGCCACTAACCACTGAACCAACAGGCCAGTCAAAAATAGACTAGAAACCAAACAACCGCAATCCCTTAAGGAAATACACTACATCGAAACAGAAATCAATCCCATTCACACTTAGTTTATGAAGTTAACAGGAAAAACTACGTATAAACAGGGAATTGAGCAAATGAAACGGCAATCCATCCATCAAAGGGGTGACAAACCGTATCAGGATCGATTTGTGGCATATTGCTGGCAGACATATTGGGTTGTGCCATGCAAAGTCACGCGCGGCAACATACCGCGCTGTATTGTTGGAAGGTTGTGGTGCAGCGAGAGCGATAAAAAATAACAAGTGACTGTCAATAGCAGAAATTCTGAAACAAAACTAAAAAAAAGTACCTTGAAAACTGACTATTTTTTAGGATTGTGTACTTAGTAGGTAATTCAAACATTCTTTATTAGAGCCACTGAAGGGTTGTTTAATAGATACATATTTTCATATTGGGTTGCTTAACTTTGCATGACAAAGTCACGCGCGATAGTATCACGCTGCATTGTCGTAATGTTGTGTTGCAGCGAGAGCGGTGGTAAATGACACGTGCCTCTAAGGAATTAAAAAGAAATTAAATGATTTCAGTATAAGGCTATAAGAACCAGTAAGCAGCAGCTTAAAGACAATTATTCCAGTGAAGAGCTATTTAAGACTGTGTAAGAACCAGTGAATGTTTGATACAAACATATAGGGTTGTGTCATAAAAAGTCACGCGTGGTAACATATCGCGCCGTATTGTTGGAAGGTTGTGGTGCAGCGAGAGCGATGAAAAATAACAAGTGACTGTCAATAGAAGAAACTAAAAACAAAATAGTTCTAGAATTTACTGTATCGAGACTCTTTTGTTATCTAAGTGACTAACGATAGAGGAAATTCTAGAAGACAATGAAAAAAAAAAAACTTGCGTAAGTCTTTCGGATACTTTTTATGAGAGCCATTAGAAGGTTGTTTGATAGATATTTTAGGGTTGTGTCATGCAAAGTGACGCGCTATAATATCATGCTGTATTGTCGTGAGGTTGTGATGCAGCTAGAACACTGTTTTTTTTTTGTAGGTGGGAAAATCACCTAATGACCAATCTCGTTCTTGGGCGGAGCGGGAAATAGTGTCAGACTTTCACTGACCAAAAACCCACTCCTTTTCCTTCGTTGCCTTCGTCCCAGGGCCCCGGGTTTCATTTCATACTACCCATGGCCCCGGGTTTCATTTCATACTACCCATGGCCCCAGTAGGCTTCGACCTTGCTGGGCCCTAAATATTTGCTGACATCTCCCTGAGGCGCGCGTGGAACAATACGCGCCGTCGACGACTTGGGTTCGATCTGGACGGTTACCGGACGGTCGGACGGCGAGCCACCTATTGCTCGCCGTCCGCAAGCCCGCGCCTACGGTGGCCGGAAATCGGGATCGGAATCCCGGTGGTGGTTAGTGCGTGAGGACCGTTGCCTCACGCGATCGGCCGCCTCCTTTGCTAACATTACTGCTTCGCAGAAGGAGGCGACCGCCTGCCACGCCTCCTTGCTCCGGACCATGGTCTGTACCAAGGCCCAGCGCGGCCGATCGCACCCACGAGAACACGACGTTGCTCTGCCCAAGCTGGGCACACCTCCACCGTGTGCTCCACCGTGTTCCCTGGGCGGTCCACACAGTGGCGACACCCGGGCATCGTTTCCGCACGAATCCGGTGCAGGAACTTCCCGAACTTAACGTGTTCGGTGAGAACCTGCTTCATGCGGAAGATGAGGACGCCGTGAGGTCTTTCCAACCACGCCTCAAAGAGGGACCTACCGCCATAATTGTGGCGTGCCCAAGCAAGAACGGCGTTTAATAACGTGTAGCTTTAAATAAAAGGAATTAAAAAAATAAATAAACTGAACATTGACTTAAAACTATTATTCCAGTGAAGTGCTGTTTAGGACTGTAAAAACCAGTGAAACGAGGCTTATAAACTCTATTAGTCCAGTGAAGAGATGTTTAAGACTGTGTAAGAACCAGTGAATGTTTGATAGATACATATTGGGTTTTATCATGTAAAGTCACGCGCTATAACATAATGCTGTAATGTCGTGAGGTTGTGATGCAGCGAGAGCATCAGAAACTAAAAACTGTATATAGAGTAAATTAAATGAGGAAATTTTAAAAAACCGTGGAAGCTCTACTGTTTGGAGTCCTGTACCTAGTTGGTAATTAGAATAGTTTTATGAGAGCCACTGAAGGGCTATGCGTACTGTTCATGGAGTAAATTATAGGATGAAATTAATAAAAAAATCTTGAAAGGTCTATTGTTTGGAATCCTGTACCTAGCCTGTACCTAGTTGACAACTAGAATAGTTTTTACGAGAACCACTGAAGGACTATGCGTATTGTTTATAGAATAAATTTAAGGTGAAAATTTAAAAAAAAAACCGTGAAAGGTTTACTGTTTTGAATCGCGTACCTAGTTTTTTTTAAATCTTTATTACGGAGCTTTGTCACAATATTGACTATGTCACTCTATCATAGCCAAATTTTGGTTTTTTAGTTATTTTAAATGATTGTAATATATTTTATACAGAACTCTTGCCTCGTTTGAACTAGGCTTAGTAGGACACTGGTGCAAATACCGACCTCAAACATATTTAGAGTGCTAAACAGATTTCTCCTGAGGCGTTCACCGCGCTCACACTCCACCAGAATATGATGTACGTCCTGGATTAATCCGCATTTTTCGCAATTAGGTGAAGATGTAATGTATATTGGAATCGTGTACCTAGTTGTTAATTAGGATAGTCTTTATAAGAGTCACTGAAAGGGTATGCGTATTATTTATCTAAAAGAGTAAATTATAGAAAAAAATATTAAATAAACGTTTAATGCCGTGGAAAAGTGGAGTTTCTAAATACAGGCATTATTTTTTTATTTAACGATTTATGTACACACATAAAATAAAAGATTAGAAGAAGGAAACAGAAAATAGGTACAGAGGTGATGCTTATTTCTAAAGAAATCTCTTCCAGCACACCTGCGAAAGGAGAGTTGGAAAAAAATAGATATGTAGACACCGTGTGTAATTTAAACAGGTTACGATTTGGTAGATGTTGTTTGCAGTAATTGAAATTACTTAATTTACCAAAATATTTACGACTCTGTAAACGTCTATTCAAAGTCCTATGCTAGCAAACGCGACTTTTCAACTTTCAACCATAAACTCGTAATTGGGTTTTTCTATTACAAAAGAAAATCCCAGTTATAGAGGATTGGAACGTTCCCAATGAATAGGCCGGACCCCTATCCCAGCGGGACTCAATACAGCGCAAACTGCGGGTATTCCATAATATACCTCTGCATACCCCTCTGGGAATTGTAACCGTGAAGATTATTATGATATAATTTGTTTCGATACTTTTTCTTGTCGGATCTTTGGCGGTTTGGAGGATTTAATAAAAAGACTGGTTAGGATACCTTTTTAATGTTGATTACTTTTTAGTCCCACATGCGCGCTTAAAGAGTCGCAATTTTTTTAATTTATTGTGCACACTTACCACAGAATTGTCTTTTTAACCCAAAGGTTGACTGGTAAAGAATGCCTTGTTGCATTAATTTCGCCTATGTACCACTACTGTACAGAAATTCAAATAAATAAATAACTATCGGAAAGTGGAACAAAATTCAAGACTTTTTAAGTCTTACCCACAACTTGTTTACAGTTTTTTTTTACATCAAACATTTAAACGATGGTCCTGTGTAAAAAAAAAAAAAACAATTAATGACATGCACACTTTGATTATATATATAATCAAAGCATGCACACTACTCACAGATTTAGACCACTACATGGTGGTTCTATTTACGATATATTTTTTATTAGACAAATTTAAATTAGACCTCAATTTAATTCAGTAAGAATTACAAAATTAAAACACGATAATAATAATATTTTCTACAGTGAAGTTAAATATATGTATGTAAATTAAAACAACTTGATTACAAAATACAAAAAAATAAATAAATAACACAACTCAATTTTTTACGTCGTTAAGTATTATACACATATTTCCTTGCTTTCATATACTTATATTATTTTGTATTAAATGTATTTTATTAATATTATATACCAGCGTATCCTTTCTCCTTCTTTGTCAAATTCATCTAAAGGTTATCTGTAAAAAATTGCTTTTAGCGATAATACACCACCGCTGTAATTTTTTATATTTTTTAAAGAGTATATCTATCTAATTACAAATTCGAATTGTAAAATTAAAAATTAAACTATTTTATTTGACTCTCTTTGTCCAATACCATTAGACTAAAGATTAGACTAGAGTGATCAATTCAAATAAAAAAATTAAAAGGCTCAATTTAAGCAGCCGAGTTAGGTGAGACTACGGATCAAACTGGTTACCATTCGTATAATATAAACCTTCTGTGGTGTTGCTTAATTGAATGAACCCACGGGAAGAGCTAATGATACAACAAAGTAAAAGTTAGTTTAGCAATAACTATGCTTATAATGTCGAGCAAAACAAATATCGACGTTCATTCAAATAAAATTGGCAAAAAGCTTGAAAATGTTTGGTTGAAGCTCGCATGTTTACTCGTCCCGCTGTCGGTAGGTTCCGGCCATCGTTCGCTTAAACATTCCTCTTTTAAACGTTTACATCACAGGTTGTCAAAGTTTTTACTTAGTGTATTCCTGGGGTTTTAATACATTCTATTGGGTACAGTAGGTATTTTACAAAATCCTACTACAATATCTACCTATACTACTCGTATAATAGTAGCATTCAGCTACATTTGATTTGATTGATTATATTGATTTATTTCATAAACAATTTTTACATTGCATAGAAAATTTTAAAAAAATATGTGAATCTAATATCCATGAATCTAATACCTACTAAATATCTAATATCTTTGTTTTACTTTGTAGTAGGTATTAGATTCATGGATATTAGATTCAAATATTTTTTTAAAATTTTCTATGCAATGTAAAAATTGTTTTTGAAATAAATCAATAAATATAAATATAATGCAAATTACAAAATTCAATTTAAGAACATAATATAAACAATCAATAGAAATTATAAGTACAATAAACAAAGTGCTTTCGAATAATATTTTACAATTTCCCTCTTATATGGTGTCCAATCTTATTAAGTAATATCAAAACAATATAAATCCAGATTCCGCCATAACAATTAATGTCAAAAGTATAAATATGTGTCAATAAAGAAATAGCGATTTTAAATTCCAAAATACTTATATCAGACAATCACCGGATTTTCTGATATAAATATATTTATTAACCTCGCGATTGATATTCCGCAAACCCAGCGTTATTTAGAGCTTTTCTAAGTTACGAATTGCAACTACAACGCAAGGGATATTCAATAAGATCTCAAAGTTATATAAAAAATCTATAATAATTAGATATATCAGTGTCCTCGTGGACCACTATTTATATTTCATGCATCCCAAATTTTATTTTGTCGACGACATATACTTTGCATATCTTATACAGATATGCAAAGTGTGTAAAAAACCCCTGGGGGTTCATATCCAAGACTTCATTTTGAGAATGACTGGCTTACATCATACAGATGGCAGGAAATGTAACAAAAATAACATAATAAAAACTATCGGATGTTTTCAAATGCGTATACCTTTACTTGTTAGCGATTTTTCTTCAGAGCAATTACTTTTATGATTTCATGTGGAAGTTCAAGTTGAAAGCAAGAGATTTTGCAATATAAATATGACATGTTTTTATTTTTAAGGGAGGGATTTTCCAGGACGTTTTCCAGGACCAATAGCTTTTCCTTTTGTCAAATCTCATCACAACAGTAAGATTAATAGAGTAGTTACTTTAACTACAGATTTAATAATAATTTATGTATTTATAAACACATTACACGCACACATATTATGCACTGTTTATTTATATAATACTTCCTTTAATTCCTTTTTAGGGTTCCGTACCCCAAAAGGAAAAAACGGATCATTTATAGTATCACTTTGTTGACCGACAGTCTGTCTGCCAGTCAAGACCCTTTATCTCAGGAACGCGTAGAGGTATCCAGTTGAAATTAAAAGCATATACTCAAATCTACGGTCCCTTGAAGCTGTAAAAAAAAATTAACTTCTAAGTTAACGTGAAAAAAGATACGGTCTATACGGTCGGAAATAAACGTTTTTTTGCGACATGAATTGTCGCAAAAAAACGTATATTTCGACAATCTCAAGGAAATCAAAATTCATAAGGTTGAATTCCCGTTGACCCATAATCCTGAAGTTGTGCATAAAGCAGGGTCTTATAGCACAGGTTTAGAAATAAATCTGACAACAGTAAATTTGTTGTCCTTTCACAAAAAAAGAATTTCGGTATCCGAAAAATCTTTGAGACTCCAACCGTCTGGTAACCGTCCGGACCGAGTCCAAGTCGTCGACGGCGCGTACTATTCCACGCGCGCCTCAGAGAGATATCAGCAAACCGTAGGGGCCCAGCAGGGTCGAAGCCTACTTGGGCCAATGGTTTGATTGTGAAAGGAATACTCGGCCCCGTTATGAAAGGCAACAAATTTATTAGTTAGTAAAAGTCTGACACTATCTCTCGCTCCGCCCAAGAGCGCGATTTGTCATTAGATGATTTTCCCACCTAAAAAGTTTTTTTTTAATTTTAACTCTCTATTTCTTAAAATAAAATTATTATTTTCCCTAAAAATGCTCGGTCACACGTCCTCTGAGGGGTTCATTAGGAAACCATCGTGATTCTATCTGACATATCGCAGAAATGGACCCTTTCACTGCATCCGTGAGGCACTCACTTTGACTTACACTGGTAAGTAAATAACAATAAAGAACTGTCTTTATTGTTATTTCTGTGCGTGTTTCATATCATCATCATCATTATCATTAATAAATTAGATTCGTTAGTTCTTAGATAGTAGTAGTAGTAGTTTCTTAGTAGTGGTAGTATTTTATTATTTTTGTTACTGTAGGAACTTGGAGCACATAAAAAAGGTAACCACAGAAAATAAACTAAGTATAGATATCAGTATTTTTTTTTTAAATATCGCATCATAAATATGCTGAAATAGGAGGCTTTTTGACTTCGCAAATGTTTTTTTTTCTTGTTATACGAATGGCCAAAAAAGGAGTAATTTATAGATTAGTTATCATTTGTTATTTCAGATTTTTTAAAATGTTTTTCTTTCTTTTCCAAGACATGGTCTACCGAATTTTATCCAAATCGATTCAGCCGTTTAAGCGTTAAGGAATAACCAACATACTCATACACAAACCTACATACAAACGTAAACGTTCGCCTTCATTATATACGGAGTCTTTGACAGTAGATGTCACACAAACGAATACCACAAATTCATTAGATGATTCTGGACCCCCCAATGGTGGAATTTTTCGTCAGCTTTTGCCTAATTTAAAAAATAAACTGTACTTTTCTTAAATTTAAACTGTGTAAAATAATTATTCGAATCAACCCCGTTAACAATTTTAATTTTAAAAGTTAGAAAAAAGAAGAAAAAAAGGCAAAAGCTGACGAAAAATTCCACCATTGGGGGGCCAATGGTGGAATTTTTCGTCAACTTTTGCCTAATTTAAAAAATAAACTGTACTTTTTTTAAATTTAAACTGTAAAATAATTATTCTAATCAACCCCGTTAACAATGTTAATTTTAAAAGTTAGAAAAAAGAAGAATAAAATTAGAAAAAGTCGACTAAAAATTCTACCACTGGGGTCCAGACTCATGTGCTGGATCCATGGTATTCTTTTGTGCATCGATGACAAAGACACCCTGTATTAGTGTGATTACTGTTTTGTACTATTGAAAACCAAATGTTTAAAATATCTTCTAATTTGTTAATTTCAATACAACATTGATTTTAACCGAGTTTCCGAGTTTACGTTTTGGACACCTGCCGAGTTTCTACCTCGATTTAGTATGACCAGCAAGAGCTTCCATTTTCAATTTAAATGCTTCATAAATAGTTTAGTTTGGCATCTAAAATATTTGAGTTATTTTTTAATTACTTCGTTTTTTAATACTTTTCTTTGTAGTAACAATTGAGAAGGAATTTATAAGTGTGGTTGGTGGCAATATTGTTTTCTTAGAATTAGTTGGTTTATGACTGGATTTTCTTTTACGTGGAAATTCTTCCAATGTTTTCTTCCACTCTAAGGTCACAGGGCGTGTCAGATTTTTACTGAAAAAATCCACCTGTATCCTTCAGTTTATATATTGAAGTCGATAGATTATATTACTTTATGTTGTCCTGTATGAAAGCTCAGGTCTTTCGCCAGAAAAAAAAATGAGACACCGATTGCCGCGCCACCTATCGGGTTAAATTGTATTTTTTTTTAAATATAAACTAGTGCTTGACTGTAATTCCACCTGATGGTAAGCAGTGATGCAATCGTTGGTGGTGAGGCGCACTAGTTTATTAAGAGCCTATTCACTCTAGCCTTGAGAACACCTATATTATAATCGGACGGGAAGACCACAGCAGGCAAATTGTTCCAGTCCTTGTATTTTTAAACCATCCTATGATCCACTCAAATATACATATAGGTACATAAATTTTATCCAAGTTTTGACTGACTTTTACAAAAAGTTAGTTCACAAACGCACGTACGGGAGAATTATATAATCGTATATAAAGATATTTGCTGCAAAAGACCTTGCCAAAAAGAAAGGTTAATGGTGGTATGGTAAATAAATGGTTGACTGGTAGAGAATGCCTTGTGGTAGTCCGCCTATGTACCACCACTGTACATGAAGTTTAAATAAATAAATAAAATGTGGAATACCAAAAATATAGACAAGTTTAAAAAAAAAAACGTCTATTTATAATTTTGTCTTAACATCGAAACGATTACATGAAACCTTTTACTAAAATAAATAAAAGAAACAATATCTACGAACTGCAACACTTTTCAGTTTAAAACCTAATTTCGTAGAGATCTCGCATAAAATTACATCCGCGCGTACGGAAATAAAATGATTTCCAACTGAAGTAGCGTTGCAGCTTGTATTACCTGTGTTTGTGAACTTGTGCATTACAGCACAAGTGCATAAAATATGTTGCACGAGTGCTTAATACTTGGCATAATTCTGCTATTAACACATTCAGTGCCGTGGAACCGGGAGGCAGGTAGTAAAATAATCGAAAATCTTATACTAAGTATACTTTTACATGATTGAACTCGCTACTCGGGTCATGGTTATTACCATTTCAATCGAAAGATCCACTCCAGGACATTAGTCCATTGCCTGGTGGTTTTTACCTCATAATTTTGTTACTCAGCTCTAGAGCGGTAGAAGTCATTGGACGATTTCATTTATTCCATTTTAGTACTATCAACTAAAACCACTGCTATTTGCTTGGACTTGAATTTAAAATTTATTTTGATTCAAATTCAAGTTGTTGGTATTCGTTCGGAATGGAAAATAAATATAATTTGAAAAAATTGAGCAAGTGTGAGTCGGACTCACGCACTGAGGGTTCCGTATAAACTTACTTAAGTAAATAGTTCAATTCCCAAAGGAGTCTCGAAGGCTATTTCCGAAACGCAAAAAAGCTTTTTTTGTGACGTAACAAAAAAATTACTGTTTTCAGATTTATTTCTATATCTATGCTAAAGAAGTACCCTATGAATTAACCCTTGAGAGTGTTGAAGTATACGATTTTTGCGATATAAGCCGACGTATCTTTTATTTTTCCATTAAAAAAGATTTCATTTTTTCACAGCTTCAAGGGACCGCAAACTTAAGTACATAGTTTTAATTTCAATTCGATACCTATACGCGTTCCCAAGGTAAAGGTTCTTGACAGACAGACTGACAACAAAGTGATCCTATAAAGGTTTCGTTTTTTCTTTTGAAGTACAGAACCCTAAAAATACAGGTGGTATTAGTTTTTGGTATTAGAACGGAATAAATCGATAAATCCCCACCTCAAAAAAATAATAATATTAAAAAACCCCAAACACACTTATGAAATAGCTAGGCAGATTATTTGAATAAAGGAAATCACTACCCCGAGAGAAAGTAATAAAAGGTTTCCATAAATCATAAAACAATTTTCCAACATAAAACTTCCAAGTTGCAAAGTTCACTTATCATATTTCCTGACGCGACTGACCAAAAGTGACAAAAACTAATAATATCAATGGAAGAAAAACTTTCCATTTCCACAAAACTGAAAGAAACAAAACCATAACACAAGAGGCTTATGTTCAATAAATAACAGGAGTTAACCTTTTCTAATTGATTGATGGATATCTGTTCTGTAACGTTCTTCGTAAACGCACACCAAGACATAACGGAACGTGTTCCGTGAACGCGTTTTACCATAATTTAATCATCTTAACGGAAAAGGTCAGGACTTCGGAACGCATCATAAGTCATGGAGGTAGTTTTACAATATGTTAAAAACAAATGTCTGCTAGAATTTCCTAATGGCTGGTCTAGGCTTCAAATAGGCTATTTCTAGGCAAGTGGTGTCTACCGTCGACCACATTATCGCTTGTTATCAGACGAGATAGTCATCAACACTAATTTTATAACAGCGAAAGTTTGTGAGTGTGTACCAATTTGTATGTTTGTAAAGTTGTCAAAAAATAAATGGTCTGTTTTGACATTTGTCAAAATGAATACTTAAATACATAAAAAGAATACTCGCAATATATTCCATCATATTATTTAACGCGCCAAAAAAATTTATGTATATTATAAAACACTGCATAATTTTATTGTTTCTTACAGTTGCGTTCCAAGTTACATTCCAGTGTCTTCCTCAAATGTCAAAACGGGCCTTTTATTTTTTAACGAGCTTAGTATACTTTTTATCCCTGAATCATTTTCTACTACCACATGAGCAAAACCACTGGCATCAGCTAGTATTATAAAGGCGAAAGTTTCTAAGTGTGTTTATTTGTGTGTTTGTTACTGCTATTCGGATTTCGTTGAAACTTGATACACGAGTAGACCATGTTCTGAAATATCACATAGAATAGGTACTTTTTATCCTGGAAGTATGTGTCATTGATATAATTGTTTACTATCACGCGAGCGATACCGCTGACGGCAGCTAGTCAATCATAATAATAGAAAAAACATTCTTTATAAACAAAGCACAACTTCCCCCATATCCTACAAAGCATCTGAGCTATAAAAGCTCGGCCGTAGGATACAAGACGTAACGTTGCATAATATGGCGCGTGTTCAGCCA
The DNA here is from genome assembly GCA_961205895.1 of Mythimna pallens. NCBI lineage: Eukaryota > Metazoa > Arthropoda > Insecta > Lepidoptera > Noctuidae > Mythimna > Mythimna pallens. Next base: position 19,453,288 of record OY540828.1, on the reverse strand, counting down.
AAGTATTCGTTATGGTATTTGCTACACCTAGCCAACGAGGGCATACGTTTTTCGATATGACGCCGAACGTCAGGTGCTCATCTCGTGACCTAGTTATCAAATTCTATTTTAAAACAACAGCTTTAAGTTTCAAACGGGAATGTGATCGCGATTGTCGCTTATGATGTTTCGGTTTTAAGTAGTCTGGAGCCCTCCCTCTAGGAGAGAGCGTTGCCAGCGGCGGAGGGCACTTGAGACTCTGGCGAGGTGATCCGAGTGGCGATATTCGCGAGTTGGGGGACCCGCTCGCTGCATCCCTCTTGCTCGCGACGCGCCCGTGTCGGCGGGAGGCAGCCGCACCGGCCCGGCGTCACTCACATCGTTTCGGTCTCCCCGATCGTGTGTCCGATCCTCTCCTATCCGCGACGTACGATCTCTCCGATATCTACCGGTACTAAATCGAGCGTGCCGCGTCTGCCGCGACATTTATCAAAAACATATCCCTTATTTCGTGAATTACCCTCCACGGTCCCATCACCAGCTCTCCGAACTACGGTCAGTAAAGTTTCATTTAAGTAATTATTAAGTTTTGTTTTGGACTTTTCATAGTGAATTCGAGGACCGTTATATTTAAGACTTTACACGTGGTTAGTCGGCGTTTTAGAATTCTGTAGATCGGTGCAAATAAAGGATTGTTTGGATTGTGGTAAAGGAAAAGCGTCCGTATAGAAAAGCGGCCGGCCCCGCGCCGCCCGGTCTCATTTGCATCTGTCAAGCACTGGGTAAGTACCTGCTGCGTCTGCTTTTTAAAATCCTTCTGGTTTTTTTAAGTGTCCTTCAGGAGATCTTTCTTGGATAGCTTTAATCTTGACTCAGCGTGATGGCTAAACAAACGGAGGGTGGTAAATTTAATTATTTTGTCTACGTTCAATTATCTTGCGGTCGGCAATCTGTGTAATTAAAATTTTATATAAATCTGCACCTGTCTGGAATTCTTTTTTTTTTTAAGTAGATCGTTAATTTTGCGTTGGCATTTTAAAGATCTACTAATTAGTTTTCTACGCGATTTATGTTCCTCTATGATGTTGATTATTACCGTTTATATCGAGAATTAAATTATTATTTTCATGACGGATTATTAATAATGGAAAAATTCGTGGACAGAAGTTTTCTTGTTACACTAAACCCCTAGGGCGATGTAATTACGTTTATTGAAAAATGTCGGGCATAACTTTCCGGGCATCTTTCTCTCTACATTGTTAATTTCGAATCGAGTTAATACACATACCTAATTCGAAATTAAACTTCAGTTTCCAATTTATCATGGGTACTTACCTACAAAACGTTATAAATTGTTTAAAAGCGCGCGAAAGGGATAAGATTATTGCGGAAGTTAGAAACTTTCCTCTAATTTGGGTACAAACTAGTCTCAGCAACTATTAATTAAAAGGTAATAAATAACGTTTGAACAACGGTTACGCTTTGCAACAATTCCACTTGATATTATTCGACGTCGATTTTAATAAGAAAAAGTTTGTTGACTTTGGCTCGATTTTAATTTTCTTTTTTCTTTGTGTTTGGTACACTACGTTATACCCAGTAAAAGGTTGCTAAGTAGCCCTTGTTTTAATGTATTTTGTTTTAAAACAAAGACTATGTTCATCATTCTATCCATTTGTGGGTAAGATATTAGATTGCGGAAGAGGTTTCCTGTAAGACCAAAAGCTAGTAGTCCCGTGTGGTTGTTGCCTGACTCTGACGGCTCGTGTGGCCCGCGTGGCTCATACATGTATGTACGTAAACTGATCTCTTCCATATTGATATTAAGGCGGGTCAGTGAACACCGTATGTCACCCTTGTAAATTCTCCGGGATTCCGATTTCCGGGTGTCTATTTTGATGGTTGGATATATTGGATATATTTTCGTGTGTAATTTACCTATTTTTTTTTTCACAAACATTAAATATCTATATTTTCATAAGAAATTGGCAAAACAGTCATCACTCGTATTATAAAGTATGTGTGTGTGCGTTTGCGTATGTTTGATCCTCCTTTACGTTTAAACAGCTAAACTGATGTGGATAAAATTTAGTACACGAGCAGACTACGTATTATATGTCCTGGAATAGAACATAAGATACTTTTGGTCCTGAGAGTATGTTAATCCACTGGCAGAAGCTAGAAAAAAAAATCTACGATTAAAATAAACACTAAAACCTTTTAATAATCAAAATAAAATACAAAAAAAATATCAAAGGGCATCCATTTATTAATAGCCTAAAAAAACTGGTCGATAAATGCAGATACAGTAAAAAGATTTTTTTTAAATATACCTATTTAGACCTTACAAAAACATCTTTTCAATTATTTTGACTTTAATTGACCTTATTTATTATTGACCTCCTTAATTATTTTGACATACATGTACACCTACTTTAATATTGACATTTGTATTTTTATTCAATTAGATTTTTTAACTAATTTATTTGAATTTTTTGTTTTTTAACTTTGTTAATTACCTATTTGTCTTTAACTTAATTTATTTAAAATTGCTGTGTTCAACAGGGTCCATGTGAACTTGTTACTTATTTGAAGACCTTATAAAACACATGTGATTTGCTATAAATTGAAGTCAATTGAAATAACTTCTATTAAATAATAATTATTAGTAACTGTTCCAAAAATAGTAACTGTTCCTTTGCACAAAAAACTCAGATGAAAAACTTTTCCAGTACCTAACTAAAATGGGATGAAGAACACCTGGATCCTCTCACAATATTGTCAAGGGTATTAAGATAAACTCATTCAGATAAAATCCCATTGAGTTTGTTTCTTTTGCCGCCATGTCATTATTGTAATGGACCTTAATGAAAATTGATGATCCTTTGATTCAATTAGGTACTTTCTGCGAATTTATGAAATCTCTTGTTTTTGTTGTGATACCTAGTATTTTTCTTTTAATATTCTATTTCAAATTCTTTGAAACAAAGATTTTCAGTTTTCCGGAATTGCGTCGCTTTTGTAGAGGGCAAAAGAATATACTGCCATTTTTTTACAATAAACTACATTCCATAACTTCAGAAATAAACCTCGCAGATAAAACTCCATTGAACAAGATTTTCTTTATCAAAAATTCTCTTTGACAAATTATCTCCATTCGCAAAAACCAAAACACGTATGTCACAATTCCAAAATGTACTTCGATAAGTTGATTTAACGGCAGCTAAAAAAAAAACCTCATAAACACAAACTGCAGTAAAAAAAAACAACAAAATGTACCACAGACGTCAACAAAGTTATTTATTTCAGCAAATAAAATAAATACATCGCTAACTTTTCCCTTTTCGGCTCTTTAAAGGTTAAATTATATACGCTTGGGGTGCAAAAATGGAGACGTATGCCACTATGGGGACCCGAGAGTTATTGTGGGCGACCTACATGGCTAGAAAGTGGTTCTCTATTCATATTTTATATTCCATTACATGAGACTGTGGGTTATTGAATAGGCGGTGGTGGCCGCAATTTTTGCGGAACATTCTTCGAGTCTCCGATACAATCTATTGCGGCTCGGGAGAAAAATTACAGGCTCATGACATAGGTTTTTCTCGGACGCGGGAACGGTCTGAGGTAGCGGCAGTGATGTGTAACTAACACTGTAATGGTATATATGTTATCGGGTACTTTCTTTTACACCATGTGAGCAATGTTATTCATCATCATCATTTCAGCCGAAAGACGTCCACTGTTGGACATAGGCCTCCTCCAAATGTCGCCATAATGACCGGTACTGTGCGTCTCACATCCATCGGATTCCCGCGACCCTCACCTTGTCCACCTGGGAGGCCTTCCAACCCTGCGTCTTCCGGTACGTGGTCACCATTCCAGAACCTTTCGTCCCCATCGACCATCTGTTCTGCGAGCAATGTGCCCTGCCCACTGCCAGATAGTGTCAGACTTTTACTGACTAAAAACCCACTCCTGTTCCTTCTTTGCCATTTGTTTTCCAGGGCCCCGGGGATCTCTTTCGCATCACCCATGGCCCCAGTAGGCTTCGACCCTGTTGGGCCCCTACGGTTACTGACATCTCCTTGAGGCGCGCGTGGAACACTACGCGCCGTCGACAGCATAATGCCCTTGCCACTTATGTTTGACGATTCTTCGGGCTATGTCTGTAACCTTGGTTCCCCTGGGGATATCTCCATTTCTGACGTATATTGGACGAGAAGACACCGCACAGCTTCCCGAACGCTGCCCAGCCGAGTCGGATTCGACAATTGCCCTTTTTCTCGAAGTTAGACCAATGTTATTGTTATTTATTTGTTTATTATATTTTTATTGTAAGCCTAATAAAAAATACAGGATTAACATTTATAAATTTAGTGAAGATAAAATATTTCAAAAATCAAAAAAAAAAAATGGACACGCTTAAAAAATAGGTACTAAGGAGTAAGTTTATATACCTGAAATCAATGTACTCGTACATTGGTGATTATTTACATATTTAACAATTTTTACATAGGTAATATGTACGTATTTAAAAATACTGACATAATTATAGACATACTAATAGATTCATAAGATCAAAACTTTGAACACTAAGAGATACTAAGCTTAATGTACCCTAAAAGAGAAACCATGTATACAAAAAACTATTAACATATGAAATGAAATACTAATTCTAGCAAAACATTACGAACTTTCATATAATATTCTACCGTAAATAATAATTTATTGTGACATATTTTATATTACATAATTACAGTAGCTACCTTAACTTTTAAGTAAGATAATACCCTGTCTGAAATAATGGCCCTCAAAGGCTCTTTGAGACGATGTCACTTTAATTTTGTTTCCCTCGACAATAAGCACAACAGTGAGACATTTAAAGACATAAAATGTGTATAGAAAAAAACCTGTTTTAATAAGAAGAGGTAAAGAATTCATGAACAAAGAAAGATTACTTTTTTTTCGTAAATAGTTCATAGAAGGGGAAAAGGACAGTATGAAAAAGTAAGAATATAAAAAATACAAGGGTGTATTTTTCACTAACTAAAGGGGAGAACACAATCTTGTTAATACTTAAACCAGCTTTAGATGCATAATTATGGTGCACTATGCCAATGACGGAAGATAAAGATAAGAAATATCTTGAAATATAATTTTATATAAAACAATAAAAATAAAAACACTAGTTCTAATAAAATTTATATAAACACTAACCGCAGCTAACTGCAGGAGAAACATGGTTTTTTTTATTATTCTTGATAGGTTCGCGCTTGTCCACTATCTCACCTGATGGAAACCGACGATGCGTCCGACGATGCGTCCGATGATGGAGCGCGCTTACCTAGAAGTAACCTATTCACTCTTGACTTAAAGATTCCCGGGTTGTAGCCATCAGGAAACACAGATTCCGGCAAGGAATTCCACTCCTTCCACACCTCCTCGAAGGTTACCGGCATAGCACTAAGAATCGCCAAACATAAGTGGTAAGGGCGATCTGACGAACCTAGTTACTTATCTCTTTTGTTAACTGTACATGATGACGACATAAAAAAAATAATAGGGAAAATTCTAGTAAAGGAATCATCTACATCCCTTTGTTATTGACAGAAGCCTTTGCCTGTTTTCTCTCTGATCTTTAAGCAGAAGAAAAACACAAAGTGTGCCCGTCGCTTTATTCCCACGCAGTGCTCAACCAGCGAAAAGGGCTACTCCAATATTTATTGATGACAGTTTGATCTAGTAAATCAGATGAGTAATCGACAGAGATTTTGTTTATATTATTTTGTTTATTCATTTTAAGTAAATCTAGTAATAGCATCAACTGCTGAGACTCAGGCCTCCTCTCTCTAGGAGAGGGAATGGGCCGTAATCCACCACGCGGGCCCAGTACGGATTGGTGAATATCACATGTTTTTGAATGTTGGTTCTAGCCAAACATGCCAGTTTTTTTTCCAGAAAACGACGATGTAACCATAGAGTAGGCAAGGGCAGAAGGATCTTGCTTAGTGTGGCTCTATTAGAGACTAGAATGATCTTTTTTTATGGTATTTCCACCACAAAAATAAACGTCATGTCACCTACTTTTATTTTTCAAGTAACTTTTCCCACTCTGGGTGCAAGTGAGTGTCTAACTTTCACTGACCAAAACCCATCCGTTTTTTTAGGGTTCCGTACCTTAAAAGGAAAAAAACGAAAACCTTACAGGATCACTTTGTTGTCCGTCTGTCTATCTGTCAAGGTCCTTTATCTCGGAACCGCGTGGAAGTATCGAGTTGAAATTAAAACCATATACTCAGGTCTGCGATCCCTTGAAGCTGTGAAAAAATCAAACTTCCAAGTTAACGAAAAAAATATACGCCGTTTATGTCGCAAAAAACGTATATTTCGACACTCAAGGGAATCAAAACTCATAGGGTACTTCCCGTTGACCCAGAATCCTGAAATTTGGCATAAAGCAAGGATATAACTTATAGCATAGATATAAGAATAAATCTTACAACAGTAATTTTCTGTTACTTCACAAAAATAAAAAATAATATTACGATTCAAAAAAAAATCTTCTCTCGCTCGCACTCGACAACTATCCTCACCCGATTGAAAGCGACGAATGTCAACGAAGGAGTACGCAAGTAAGCTTTAAGCTATTAGAAGTAACTTATTAATTCTTGACTAAAAGATACCCAGGTTGTAGCCATCAGAAAACACCTACTTGTTTGACGACATGTGGGATGTGAATTTAGCGATCATTGCAGCGATAGTCGTATCAGCCAATGGCTTAATAGCCACAAACCTCGACCGACGTCTTAGGAGGCTCTCATTAGGCGGACTGATTGACAAGGGATTGATTCGGAAAGTGAAATACTTTATATTTATTTATTTCAGATAAAAGATCTATTTTTTGTTAGCCGTGAACTTAAAATTATGTTAATAACACATATGATACACATTGCACTTTGTAACGATCCCACTATACATAGGTACAATTAAATAAAAAGTAAAAATCATCATTTTTAAACTTAATTTTGTAAATTATATTTAAAAAAAAACACGGTAGTAAATAAATGAATTAATTATGAATTATTTACTATGCTTCATAAAATAAATTGAATAAAGGCCCAACGTTAAAAGTAGGGTAGGTACTCGTACCTACCTATTTATAAACACATTTATACTTATAAACATGCATACATATATAATTTATAATTATATAACTTTTAAACATGTTTATAAACACGTTTAAAAGAGATACCAACGAGTATGCGGAAAAATGGGGTGAGTATTATTTATTTATTTATATATACTTTACACCAAGATAATAAATGATACATTTGAGCCTTACATTTAAAAACATACAATTGGCGGCCTTATCGCATTCCGCGATCTCTTCCATGCAACCTGGCATAGAAAGAGATTGTCAGGACATAAAATGGGGTTGCAGTAGGTGAATTAAAATACTAAGAATAAAGAAGTATGTATTAAGCAAAGACTTTATTGATTTGCTTTCTTTATATGCCTTTTTGGCCTTTAGGTGCCTTTTTGGCCTCGGACAGAATTTTTATCAATTGTTTTTTTTTTTGTTATTTTAGGAAATATTTGATATTACAATGAAAACTATATGTCAACAGTCGAGTGATGACAAGTGCGATCGCCATGCTTACGCCACTGACTTTTTTTTTGTGTCCAGCTTAAATATGTACATAACAATTATTTGAACATGTCGGAGATGCGGGACTGTTCAAAAGAGTTGCCGCGGCCCTGAAACGCAAGAGGCGATTGGAGAGAAACAGGGTTTTAATCAGTAACAGTCTTACAATCCCTCTCGCTCTACCCAGAGTGGCAGAAGTTATTTGATGATTTCCCACTAAAATAAAGTATACAAAATGATTCGATACATTGTTATTACATGTCATGTGTGAAAGCAGTGGTGGCCGATTGGTAACGGCCCAGGCTTACGATTTGTAGTTCGCGGGTTCAAAACCCAGCCAGGCGCATTACTTTATGTAGGTAATTTATTTCATCACCACTGCTCTCAAAACGGTGAAGGAAAACATCGTGAGGAAACCGGCATGTCCTAAAACCAAAAATTCGAAGACATGTGACATTCACCAATCCGCACTGGGCCCACGTGGTGGATTACGGCCCATTCCCTCTCCTAGAGAGAGGAGGCCTGAGTCCCAGCAGTGGGAACATTAAAGGGCTGATTATGTTATGCTTTGCTATATTGTTATTATAATTTAAAGGAAGAAAGAAATCTCTAGGTATTATTTTAAAGGTCACTACAATAAACTTACAGTAATGTCAGGGCCCAAGATACCGGTGTGGCGAGTAGCAAGTACAGTGCGCCAGTGAAACTCACTACTGCGAAACGAAAGCCGCAATGGATGCTTAGATTAGTTTTTATTTAGTAAAATGTCGCTAAGCTCTTGTAGCGACAGCAAATACAAGTGAATTGCGTGTGCTGTGCAAGTACTTGGATTTACTTGCTTTACTAATATTTTAAATCGGAATAGTTTGGTTGTTTGTTCGAACACGTTAATCTCAGAAACTGCTGATTACTAAACTTGTTAAAAAATAAAAGGCCCGTTTTGACATTTGAGAAATACTCTAGAATGTAACATGGGATGGAACTGAAAGAAACAATAAAATAATAACAGTGTTTATTTTTGCGTATTTCAGTATTTGTTTTGATATTTGTCAAAACAGGTATTTTATGTTTTGACAACTTTAGATAAATAATGTAATAGATAAATTGAAAAAATTCTTAAATTTTCGGTAATCCATTTACTGAAAAATACAGGCTAGTTTTTTTTTTTCTAATTTGAACCTTACGAAAGTGTTTTTTTTTTATTATGTTAAATAAACGTATTTCTCAAAAAGGCTGTTTAAAAAAAATAAAGTGAAAAACAATACACTACTTTTACTGATTAAAAATTGAATTCAGAGTCAGAGCTTTTAGATAAACTTGATAATAAACATTGCTTATCTTTATAAATATGAAACAAAGAGAACTTTTTTTAAACTGATAACTAGAATAGAATCATGAATTTTAAGTTAAACGTCATCTTTACGCTATTAAAAATATAGTTTTTTCTCGCCATCCACAAAAAGATCATAATTTTCGTAAAACATTATGGAAAGAAGGATAAAAATATGTGAGATTTATTTTTTAAATCCCGGAAAGGCTTCATAAAAATGCATACTTAATAACATAAAGCGATACGATATTATAGATTTTGAACCCCCATCCTAAGCGTAAAATAATTGGGGCGTAATATAATATCCACCCCGATTTGAAAAATGAGATAAAAAATGTCGTCCTAAATCTGAATTATTTGGAAAAATCGTTATAGCTAGAAAATACTTAGATATTTATATATTCGAATGTATTTAATTATCATAGTCACGCTAATAGTTTATATCTATGTTTACACGTTTTAACAATCCTATTTATCTAATGGAATCACATTAGAACAGAAAGCACGCCGTAAAATAAGAATTTCCATTCGATCTGAGTTCAAAGCGAGTTGTAAAATCGATTTTATTGCTTTCACATCATAAAGTCCAGAACGCATTTTTACATCGATAGTACCCACTTCCTTCGTTACAGTACTTATAAAATACTCCGAGCAAGTTTCGTTGTTATCATCAATACCGCCCCATGTTTTACGAGTATTTTGAGCTATTAAGCTAGACCGCAGCTTCTGCGTGATTTTTATTATAAACAATAATGTTTAAAGGGGAAAAGATATGATGTGTTGTAAAACGATTATGATTATTTTTTTATGTTGAAAAGTCGGCTTTGCTAGTTATTTTAAAATGCATTGGTATTTTGTGCCTTAAAACTATTGGGCTTAAAATAAAGTAGGTATATGTCCCTGAATTTTTGTAATCTTCGTAAGATTGTAACAAATCTTGCAATAAAAAATAGTATCATCACTATTATGTAAATAATATTCCAATAAATACAATAAAACCCAACAAAATTAAATACATGAGTACTTTGTAGTTTTTCAGTGTCTGACTGAGAAAAAAGAAGATTTATTGTAAAATAACGGATTTTACAATTACCTGATTAAATTTACCTTATTTATTGAACAATAACCTAACAAATCAGGCAGTAGATTAGCTAGCAGAAATCTCGAGATGACACTATTAGAAGCTACTCTAAATACCTGATACTTTAGTTGCAGAACTAAACCAAAAAAACAATAGCGAAATAGAATTTAAAAAAAAATATTTAAAAAAAATCTTTCGATTGTTTTGCCATCCGTACGTAACTGCGCTCGCGACTAACGTAGGTGCGCGATAGTGTCAACAACCTGACAGGTCTTAGTGCAGTCTTTCTGAACAGGTTCCAGGTCCAGTAGTAATCCCTGTGAACAGGGCTTATGTCATATAACGTCATGATAATACACTTAAGTATTTATTAGCTCCGGATTCCTACGCGCTGGCATTCGGTAATTATGTTCGGGTATTTGCATTGCAGGGGCGTTGGTTATGGTAGTATGGAGATGGTAGGAAACTATATGGTAAAGGGCGTTTTTTTTTTTAGGTTGTAAAATCATCTTATGACAAATCGCGCTCTTGGGCGGTGCGAGAGATAGTGTCAGACTTTTACTGACTAAAAACCCACTCCTGTTCCTTCGTTGCCTTCGTCCCAGGGCCCCGGGTTTCGTTTTCACACTACCCATGGCCCTAGTAGGCTTCGACCCTGCTGGGCCCCTACGATTTGCTGACATCTCCCCGAGGCGCGCGTGGAACAATACGCACCGTCGACGACTTGGGCTCGGTCCGAACGGTTACCGGACGGTCGGACGGCGAGCCACCCATTGCTCGCCGTCCGCAAGCCCGCGCCTACGGTGGCCAGAAATCGGGATCGGAATCCCGGCAGCAATTAGGGCGTGAGAACCGTTGCCACTCCTCCTCGCTCCGAACCATGGCCTGTACCAAGGCCCGGCGCGAGAGATTACCGCCTCCGATCGCCCCCACGAGAACACGGTGTTGCTCTGCCCAAGCGGGGCACACCTCCACCGTGTGCTCCACAGTGTCCTCCGGGCGGTCATTGTGGACCGCCCGGAGGACACTGTAAAGGACAATGGAAATTCGGCGGAAAAAAACAGTTCTTTTTGCAAAAATGATTACTTACATTTTTCATCTTCAACGTTTCCTTTATCATGTAGATTCAGAATTCGTAATGAATACCTAACAGAGATGGGGGTTTAGTACTAGATAACTAAACAAAAGTTGGAAAAAATCCAAAAAGAACGATTACTGCCAGAAAAAAACTTTTCAAAGAGTGTAACGCGGTTGGTGGCGTAAAATCTTTAATTGAATTGAAATGCCAGAAACTGCATCAGAATGCTAGAAAAGTGAATTGTTCGAAAGAGTTACTGTGGCCCTGGAACGCAAGGGCGGATTTTAGTCATACCTTCTCGCTCCACCCTAGAGCGAAAGAAGTAATTTGAGAACTTAAAAAAAAATAGCTGCTCCAATGAAATAGATATGAAACTGTACTATGATGAATACAAGAATACCTAATACCTTACCCCAACCTCAGCCAAAACCGCAGATCACGACTATATCAACAGAGTAAAAAAATACTAGTCTAACAGTTCTTGTCGCCGTTCTGCGGTTGTATTCGAGGTGAAGATAAATATTATTTTCTAGATGTCATTGAAGTTATATGTCAATAAAGTGTTATACGAGTATGTCAATAAAATTATTTGTTACATTCTTACTCATATCTTTTACACGCTTTTGACTGGCCTGTTGGTCTAGTGGTTAGTGACCCTGACTGCTATGCCGGAGATCGTGGATTCGATTTCCACCCAGGTGTTCATCACACAAACATTTGTTTGTGTGATGAACACGTTCATTTGTTCTGTCTGGGTGTAATTTATCTATAATATGTAAGTATTTAGAAATAAACTTATAAGTATGTTTATCAGTTGTCTAGTACTCATAATACAAGCTCTGCTTAGCTTGGGACTAGACAGCGTTGTGTGATAGTTGTGGAATATTATTATTTAGTTTCACCTGTCCTGATGTTTGTATGTCTGTAATAAAATTTTGCAAATTAAATTTGATCCACTTCCTCCTTCTGAAATGCTAAATTTTTGCATGTATGTGTAAATCAGATGACAATGCTAAATCATTGTGACATGGAGCTGATCGGATGATGGAACCGGAAGGTGGCCATAGGAACTCAGATAACCCTATCCTGTTTGAGCTTTTTGGAATGGTCTTGATGAGTATTAATTAAGCATATGCCGCGCTACAAAAACTTAGTATGAAAAAAATGATTTTCATTTAAAATCTTCTTTAAATACATTGATGCAACAGAAAAGGTCACCAATAATGTTGATTGATGTTACGGAGGCACAGATTTCACTTCTTAGCTATACGCATAATGCATGTGTTCCTAAAACTTTTTGTGCAAATGGGTGTCATGGTCCACCATGTACGATTTTGAAATTGGAATTTAAAAGAAAGGTTGGCTAAATGCTTGGGCGATTAGCTGCTGTGAGTGTCGCGGGTCGATTCCCGTACGGCATAAACATTTGTATGGCCTACAGATCCGTGACACTAGGAATTACCCCTTTATTGCAATACAGGAGGGTACGTACCCACGGGTGCGTTCACAAAACACCAAAAGAAAAATCTGTAGGCTAAAAATATTTGTATCAAGACCCTTGATACCCAGTGCAGCAGCGAATTGCTTAACCACTGTCTACGCGGTGTTTAGACGTAGGCGCTTTAACGCGATCACGATCGCGATGCGACGCGGCACGTGGGTGTGGTGTGGACCTACGTGACCAACCGCACGTGGGTGTGGTGTGGAAATGAGCAAAGCGAAGCGGCCGCGATAAGTGGCTTTAATGTTGTTGCGTGAATTCTTGTGGTACGGAGACTTGTTTTATATAAATGGCGGCTAAAGCTGCAACGCCGCGCTCAAAAAAAAAAAAATGAAAATAAAATCTTAAGTGAACGACATCGGATCGCTTCGCAACCGCATTCGCGTTGAATCGCCAACGTAGAACGCTGCGTTAGTAAAAGCAGTAGTGCTACCACGAGCTCTTGAAGCGATCCATTTTACGACCTACACTGAAATGTTAAAGAGATAGATCCCTTATCGAATTAGGAAAAATCTGACGTAAAATTCCACCACAGGCTGATCCAGAATCATGTACTGGATCCATGGTGTTCGTTTGTGTGTCGATGTCAAAGACACCGTGTGTAGGATGTAAGTCCCCTGTACTCAATGTGTGATCATTCTAGAAGGCCTGTTGGTCTAGTGGTTATGGCCCTGACTGCTATGCCGGAGGTCGTGGGTTCGATTTTCACCCAGGACAAATGTTTGTGTGATAAGCACTATAATTTGTTCTGTGTCTGGGTGTAATTTATCTATATTTGTATGTATTTAGAAATATATAAGTATGTTTATCAGTTGTCTAGTATTCATAACACAAGCTCTGCTTAGCTTGGGACTAGACAGCGTTGTGTGATAGTTGTGGAATATTATATTATTATTCTGAAAATAAAACCGTTTCGTTTCATTGCAGTAGGAAACACTAACCGCAATAAAGTACTGTCCTATGGCTGACAATATTATCGTTTAATACTTACAGAGATAATTTAATTTACTAACAGAGGACGCATAGCCTTCTAGTACTGAACTGTAGATTCCAGTACAAGCGTGTTTATGTAACTAATTTAATTACTAACGTATAACATAGCTTGGTATCGTAATTGGATTATATATTATGTATTTGTGTATTTCAGTTGTTCAAACGTATGTTATGATCCAAATAGCGACTGTCATAATGGAATGCCTTTGAATGTTGCCGGCTTCTGGGGTTGTTTAATATAAATATTAGGGTTGTGGTTATTGCATTGTGTACGTTATAGACAGTGGTATATGCTACCACATACACAGATTTTTGAGTCAATTCTGTATTTAACCTAGTGGCGATAAGTATACTTTTTCGTTTGACAGTAAAATTTTAGGTCTATGGGTTATGTTTTTTTTTTTTTAAATCGTTCAACTGTAATTTATTTAATGTAAAATGTTAATTTATGGTTATAGTTATATAAAACAATTTTTTCAGCAAATTCATAACTTATGATTTTGAGCAAATTATAATTATATGAAAAAAAGAGAATCTGTTACTACTATTATTTTAATCAATTATATTGGTTTACTAGTAAATTTATTACACCTAACAGTATTTTGCTCGTCAAAATGGGCTCATGATTTTCTTATACATTTGTGTTTATGAGATTACGGGATAATTGCGAACAGTATATTTTCTATTAAACCAATAAAGGGCAATAACAGACATCATTATCGATTTAAGAATTGATTACATAAAATATTTTATTACAAATTTTACATTTTGGATGCAATTTAATTAGTTAATTTATAAATATTCTAGTCACTTAACTAGCTGATACCAATCTTTCTTTAAGTACCTCTTCAAATTCGTAATTACTCTACGAATTCCGCTATAATTTTAAATGTTTCTGGTATATGATAAGCTACTGAATGAAAATTTTGTATTAATAATAATAATAAATATTTAAAAATGTATAAAATATGTATAAAAATTAATAAAGAAAATAATAATAATAATATTCCACAACTATCACACAACGCCGTCTAGTCCCAAGCTAAGCAGAGCTTGTGTTATGGGTACTAGACAACTGATAAACATACTTATATATTTCTAAATACATACATTATATAGATAAATTACACCCAGACACAGAACAAATGATCGTGCTCGTCACACAAACATTTGTCCTGGGTGGGAATCGAACCAGTCAGGGTCACTAATCACTAGACCAACAGACCAGTCAAATTAAAATTTATACATATAAAATATGTCGGCACTTTATTGTATTTATTGGAAGTAGAGGTTCCACTCTATATCTTACATAATCAAGAAATAATATGCTGGCTACACAGAGCAAATTCACAAGGCATAATATTATGTATTATAGATCTTACATAATTTTTATTATCTTCTCAAGGCAAGGTATCTAGACCGTATTGTTGATGCTAAACTAAGGTGTCATAGAAGATGCTTGGATCATAAAAAACTGGCTATGTGCGTGTCGGATTCACACACGAAGGGTTCTGTACGTATATTCTATGTGTGCAAAACACACCGACAATATAACATTCTTGTATGGGAACCCCCTTTAATTTTTAACTTTATTTGACCTCCTAGTTTGTTTCCGTTTTTTCTCAAGGTACTCAGCTAGGAAACACTGGCCTCATGTAGTTTAAAAACTGAAAAAAAAATAACGTATAAAAGTGTTTTTAAAACCTATTTACAAAATATATAAGATATATCATTTATTTGACTTTGTTATTTTTTGTTGTAGCGGTAATAGAAATATACATTCTGTCTAAATTTAAATTTTCTACCTCTTACTGTTTATGAGACGTTGACTGACGGACGGATGGACAGACAGCGGAAGCTTAATATTAGTGTGCCGTTGACACCCTTCGGTTACGGAACCCTAAAACGCGCGTGACAAACGCACATTACTAAGGGAATAAAATAGGTAAGTATCCTTTCACGGGGTGAAAAAGTGTTTGTATATTTGTATGAGAGGTCGTTTACATTCATTATTTAGTTTCGTAAGTAAATACTCCGTAAAAGATAGTAGAATTGCAATCATTTTGTTGTATTAAAATTTTGCTTTAAAATACTATATTTACTTAAAAATACTTAACTAACTTATAAGAGGTAATTAGATATTCCTCCTGACCGAATTTCGATCATGGTGGCTCTCAATTTAGATTAATCAAGTCATCATCATCATCATCACTTCAGCCGAAAGACGTCGCCACAATGAACGGTCCAGTGCGTCTCGCATCCATCGGACTCCCGCAACCGTTACCGGTCCACCTTGTAGGAGGCCTTCCAACGCTACGTCTTCCAGTACGTGGTCGCCATTACAGAACCTTTCGGCCCCAACGGCCATCCGTTCTGCGAGCAATGATTAATCAAGTACGCAGGAGATGTTATATTGCACAAGTGTATCCACAAACATGTACGCTCACATACACAAGGCACCCAGACCCAGAACACCTATCTGTAATAAGCAATATTATTTATTTTAATTCAAAAATGTATGTTCTATGGTTCTGTGATTGATTTAAGGCGTATAATCATCAGCTTCCTGCCCTTGTCCTGTGTTATTTGAGGTCGGCGCAACACGTTTTTTTCTTCCTTTCTGCCCTGTCACTCGTCATGCTATCACTAACTTCCTTTTCTTTCATATCACTCTTCACACAATCCATCCATCTTTTCTTTGGTTTCTCTCTCCATTTCCATCCATGCATATGTAAACTCTTAACTCTTTTAGTAACATGCGTTTCATCCCTCCTCTTCACATGTTATAAGGTATACAATAAAGTATGCAATAAATCAGTACGAATATCAACACAAACACATATTAAACCATCGATCGGTATCAGTTAATTTTATCATCATTTCATCAATTAGTTCCAAAAATGCGGTTTTCATAGTTTAACATAAATGTTTTTGATTCCATACCAGGCAAGTGCGAGTCGAACCCGCGGACTGAGGGTTTCGTACAAACTTACCTTTGAAAACAGTTCGAATCGAGTCTCAAAGATTTTTACGAATAAGTTTTTTTTTTTTGTGACGTAACTACAAATTTACAGTTTTCAGATTTTTTCCTATACTTATGTTATAAGATCTCGCCTAATGCCCAATTTCAAGATTCTAGAACAACAGGAGGTACCCTATAAATTTTGATTCCCTTGAGAGTGTCGAAATATACGTTTTTTGGGACATTCGGCTGTATTTTTTTTTTGTTAACTTACTATTTTGCTTTTTTCACAGCTTCAAGAGAACGCAGACTTGACTTTGTATGGTTTTAATTTCAACTCGATACCTTCACGCGTTCTCGAGATAAAGGTTCTTGACAGACAAACAGACAGACGGACGGGCAACAAAGTAATCCTATAAAGGTTCCGTTTGTCTCTTCTGAGGTACGGAACCTTAAAAATAAATTAAATCTAATAATTAATTGGTTTATTAATTACAAAACATTGGTCATTGGTGGTTGAAATACTGTTATAATTATTTGCTCTAGACAATATTTACAGTAAATTAGCAGGTTAATTTTGTATCTACATCATAATTAAAATGAATATTTTGAAGTACCTATTCTCAATTTCTTACATTTAGAGAAAATAAAAGTTAACCAATTTTGACAGCAATATGTGGTAGAAAGTTGAAACTTGACTAAGATTTTTACTATTGACAGACCCATGTTTGACTACTATCTCACCCGGTGTCCAAAACGTTTGACATAAGCATAAGCTTATCATCAAAAATCAACCGGTCGTTGACACTTGAGGGAGGCATATGTCCAGCAACGTCTTTCAGCTGAAATGATGATGATGATGAATCAGACAATAAGGTTTCCGTTGCTGGAACTGAGGCCTTCTCTCTACGAGGGGTTGAGCTACCAAAGACCTCCTCCACCGTTGGACATAGGACTATCCCAAGTGTCACTACAATGAATGGTCCTGAACATCTCACTTAAATCGGAATCCTGCAACTCCCACCAAGTCATCGGTCCACCTTTTAGGAGGTCTTCCAACATTGCGTCTTCCGTACGCGGTCGCCACTCCATAATCTTTCGGGCCTAACAGCCATCTGTTCTGCGGGCAAGCCCTTCACACTGCCACTTAAGTTGGGCGATTTTTCGGGCTATGTCGGTAACCTTGGTTCTTGCTGCGGATATCTTCATTCCCGATTCGATCAAGCAAGAAAACTCCGAGCATAGCCCTCTCCATGGCCCTTTGAGTGACTTTAGCCTTTTGGTTGGGCTGTAGATAGATTCATTGTTTAATATAGACATAATTATCTACCTATTATGATAAAAATCAATACGATAATGTAGAAAAAATTACAGTTATAACACATAGATAACATTCAGTCCACACAATTTAATTCATTTATAATACCAACAATACAATGCTATGTCACTTCGTGCTAGCGACCGTTTTTGGGGGCCCATTTATTGAGCGTGCAAGTCATCTCCTGTCTTTTTTATCGATGTACATTAATAATATTGTTTAGAAAGGGGCCATAGTCGTTCCATAGTAACCATTCTATTTAAGCCTCTACAAAATCGCCATAGCCCTGATAAGGATAAAGAAATTAATCTTTTTTTTTCAATATGTCACAATAGTTTCCCACCAACCACGGATTGAAACATCTTTTGGTACACATGCATAGCGTGACAGCTGTAGCGAACAACATGAACACGATTTTGTAATACACGACATGATTTATAAGAGTGTTCATGAAGTTTCTTGCACATTTTTCTCCATAGAGATCTACGTTTTGCCTCATCGACCGTCTGTGCTACGAGCAATGTGCCCTGCAGCCCACTCCAATTTAAGTTTGGCAATTCTTTGGGCTATGTCGACTTCATTCCTGGTGCGATCACAAATTGATCAATATAATATAATTCAATGAACAGTATAATACACAACATTACATATAGAATACGCTTCATGTATACTATGTCAAGTGAAGAGATTACGCACAACATGGACTCAGTGCTAATGCCCAGAGATACCTACTCGATATCAGACTTCTTCACATTAGTAGTTCTAGGACATACCGATTTACTTACGATGTTTTCCTTACCAATTTTAAAAGACATGCGCTATTCAAATAACACGTGGTCAATGCCAAACATTTTAGCATTTCAGCAATATTATACCTATCATTGATGGGTTTTCTTATTATCTCCTATTACAACAGACCACTGACATTAAATCTTGTACAACTGTACAAATGCAAGCATAAAAGCAGAAGTAGCCAACTGACGCCCCGCAGTGCATTTGCGTGGCCCACACCTTTGAGAAGTGCCTGAAATATAAAGAACAAATATTTATGGGTTTACTTACAATACGCCGTGGGAGAGCACTGCACGGCTTTTATATGTTTTTGAATTTTACACGGTCAACAAAATGTTGAGCGCTCCTGGAATATATTGTGAACTTCGATTAAACTGGCTAAAACCGAGGGTCTTTCGATTAACATATTTTTTACTTGGAAAAAGGTGAAATACTCAGTCAAAAATGTGAGCAGTAGTGGCCCAGTGATAACGGCTTCGACTTACGAGTTGTAGGTCGAGGGTTCAAACCCAACCAGGTGCATTACTTTGTGTAATATATTTCATCATAACTCCTCTCAAAACAGTGAAGGCAAGCATCGTGAGGTAACCGGAATGTCCTAGAACAAAAATTCGAAGACATGTGACATCTACCAACGGATTACGGCCCGTTCCCTCTCCTAGAGAGGAGGCCTGAGTGGGAACATTAAAAGGCTGGTTAATTGATTATGCTATGGTATGCTTCTGAGGAATCGTTGGAAGTTTATCTAGACTGTCTTTACTTATACACATTATCATCCCTTTATACATTTTACATTAGTTTATGTGAAAACTTGTAAATGTCAGTTTTTTTTTTACCTATTTTAAGTTTTTACTGTAACAATTAACTTTAAGTTTTCCGAATAGTAATAAAATAAAAATAAAATAAATAAAATTCCCATTAATATTGTAATATGGAAATACAGTAAAATCAATTATTTTTCTTAATAGAATAACCATAGAATTTCTTCCCGGTTCCTCTACATAGGAAACGACCAATTGGAACCGTGCACTAGCTTCTGACGTTTTGTAAGTGCCCAAGTAGGTCTAGGTGAAATAAATATTCTTGAATTGAATCCCCAGAATAAAAAGCTCATCATCAGAAGATATTTTATTTCCATTTTGGATGACATAAAAACTTGTGTAACAAAACCACAATAAACTGGCCTTCTATTCTAGAGAAACTCCACACGAGGCCAGCTCAAGGTTTAAAGGGTACCTCAAATAGAATAAAATTTCAAATTTCGCGTACTTAAAAGTACAACAGCTCAAGTACCTAAACAAAAAGTCTGAGCAATTTTAATGAACAATTTTATTGAATCGTTTTTCACCTAGAACTCAACATACAGTGAGAAATAGGTCACCTTTGTGTAAGGCAAAAAAACTGTTAGAATTTTTCTATTGAAAGGAACGCAGGCTAAATTTTATTCTTACCTTACCAGCCAGTACGTTTATTCGAAAAAAATATAATGAAAAAAAATGAGAAAGGAAAAAAAAAGTAACGCATTTGGAAATAAAATCTCAACAAAACCATCCTCTGTAAAATCGAACCAAAATAGTTCATATCTAGAAGACAATAATGCCGTTACCAAAATCCTTCAAGTTGCATAGCCAAAATACAAATTCCAACACATTCGAGCAACATCCTTCAAAAAGGAAGACACAAACAGCATCACAGAATTTGCGCGGGATTTGTACAGGCCACCTATGACCCGCGTGAAGGAAAGCCATCATTTGTAAAGCTCAGAGCAACAACCGCGAGCTTCCGGTTCCGTGTGTTGACAACACTTTACCTCATGCAGGAAAACATGCCATTACTGTTTGAGATAGAGATTTGATTTAAGAACGGAACACTTTAAGATAGTGTTGTTTTCTGAAAGTTCCTAACCGTAGATTATAAAACTAATTTTGTTATAATGTGTATATTTCTTTGCAAAAAATATATATAGTTTCTTGGTACTTTGTAGCTACGTATCCTAATTTCCTAGCGCGTGGCAGCGCGCTCAAGTTAATATCAAAATGTCAAAAAAGTCTCACATTGTTTTGACATAAGCCTTCTAAGCCCAAAGTTTGCTAAATTATCTTGTAAAAACTTGTAATAACTTGTTGTTCCACAAATAAAGAAACCTTTGTTTTCAGCAGTAGCATACAGTAAATCTTTTTCAATTTATGTAGAATCTTGTGTGAGAGGATTTCGGTTCGAACTGCGGAAATATATTTACTTCATTTAGGCGGTAGGTCAGTAATTACACAATTTTTTTAATAGCCTACTCTGTCTCACTGCTGGGCACAGGCCTCCCCCATTTTCTTCCAGGTATTCTTTTCTTGAACCACTTCGGACCAGTCCTTACGGTAGGCATCTTGGTCGTCTCGCCACCTCTTCCCAGGTCGACCTCGGCGGCGTCGTCCATCTTCAGGTACCCATTTTGTGAAGACTCTCTTGCCCACCAGTCAGAGTGAATGCGGCTGATGTGACCCGCCCAACCCTATATTTACACAAATATTATGAAGGAAAATTAGGTGTTTGTGTGTATGTTATTTCTTCACGCTCAACTGACTGAACGGATTTCAATTAAACTTGATATACGGATAGACTTGTCCTGGAAAAGCACATAAAATACTTTTTAACTCGGGAATATGTTCTCTTTCGATAATTTTCTGCTATCACACGGACAAAGCTAGTGTCAAATAAAACGAAGAAACCTAAAATGAACAGCAGGATATTCATAAAAACAATATTGAAGCATCTAAATTTCAATATTATTTGTCTACTGAGTAACTGGCAAATATTATGTGAACTTTGTTTTGAAAACAATATAGGTACTATGATATCGAAGGAGATGGCAGAAGTGACATTTTTTTCTTTGTAAGATTGCAGGCCGATTAGAAAAATGTACTTATAAACGGTTGTGAAGGATTTGATTTTTATATGGTATCAAACATATTAGAAGCGACAAGAAATTTACACATTTCTTGTCGCTTCTAATAATATGTTCGATACCAAGATTTATGTAAGTCATAATATGATTTAAAAGAGTGGCCATGGGGTTTCTTGCACGTTCTTCTCCATAGAGCGCTTCGCTTTGGAACGTGCAATTTAGCTTCACTTGTTTTTTTTTTTTGACTGACCGACATTTTGGTAATTCTTAAGTGCCTGTAATTGGTCTATTTGAAATAAACGATTCTGATTTCTGATTATCCACCCAGTAAGTTACACACTTTCAAACAAAAAAAAAAAGAATTTTTCAGAATATACATAAGAAAAAGGTCAAAAAGGATGCACATGATAATAATGATAGCGTGATGAAGAGGTAATAAAGACTAGATACATAAGTATACCTGTCGATTAACCACGCATATATAAACACACTCAAAAACACACACACAGACACACTTTCACACCATCATACACAAAACTCATACACACACTCATGGCAGCATGTTTTTCTACTTTTAAATTAAAAAAAAAATGTTTTTCTTTTGTTTTTTTTCTTTATCAACACACTCTGTCTGACGTAAGATTAATGTCACTTTATTGTAGGGAAGACACTAACACCTGCAACACAGTTTCTACTAGCGCAGGCGTTAGGGAATCCTATAATCCAAATTGTAAATTATTAAAATAAAAAATTATTATATTATTGAGAGTGGTTGACATTTTTGATTGATGTCGTTCTTATGCGGACAGATAATGATTTAATCTGACATAACAGACAGACTTACGGCCAAAAAATATATTAATACGTTTAATAACAATAGCCTAATCAGCCTAATAATGTTTTCACTGCTGGGACCGGGACTCAGGCCTCTGTAGGAGAGGGAATGGGCCATAATCTACCACTTTTTTTTAGTTAGTTAATCATCTAATGACATCTCCCGTCCTTGGGCTGAGCGTGAGGACGTGTCAGACTTTTACTGACTAAAACCTACTCTTGTTCTTACTTTGCCTTCGTTTCGCCCCAGGGTTCACTTTCGCACAACCCATGGCCCCTACGATTTGCTGACATCTCCTTGAGGTGCACGTGGAACACTATGCACCGTCGACGACTTGGGCTCGGTCCGGACGGTTACTGGACGGTCGCACGGCGAGCTACCCATTGCTCGCCGTCCGCATGCCCGCGCCTATGGTGGCCGGAAATCGGGATCGGGATCCCGGCGGCTGAGGCGCGAGAGCCATAGCCTCGCGCGTGTGGCCGCCTCCTTTGCTGCTTCGCAGAAGGAGGCGACCGCCTGCCACTCCTCCTCGTTCCGAACCATGGCCTGTACCAAGGCCCAGCGCGAGAGATCGCTGCCGCCGATTGCCCTCACGAGGGCACGGCGGTGATAATCTACCAAGTGGACCCAGTGCGGATTGAAAGAGGTCACATTTCTTTGATGTTTTGGTTCTAGAACAAATAGTTCTCATGATGTTTTCTTATGTGCCATGCTCTCGTGGTCTATGCGTTTCCTAACCACATGATATGCTATAAAATTATTATTAAAATATTAAACGGCTTAAATATTTTAAGCCTGAGCGCCGCCGCAGTGTTCCAAAAATAAAACCGCCAAAATATTATATCTCCACAAAAAAACGAAAATGCAACAAAATATTATAATTTAATAGACATTCGAAATTATTTAAAAGCCATCGAAATCAACGTAGCGAATTTTCCGCCAAAAATGCGATTGAAAATAACCTTGTTTCCACTTGGACAAGGCGAATATTGCATTTTCGCCTGAATGAAGTGTCAACTGCATTTTAAATAACTTAGTGGGCCTGGCTCAGCAGTGTATTGATTTGTCGTATTTCTGGCTACTATTTTCGGGTGCATCGATGAGAAAGGGCATTAAAATTTATTTGAAAACTGGGCCGCTATGTTAAACAAAAAGAGATGACTTTTCAAATTGTTTAAAATAGACAGCGAATTTCATTTTCCTTTGTTTTCGTTGAATTCGGTGTGTTGTTCGGGCTTTTGTTGTTGGGACACGAGAATACGTGAATAAACTACTTCATTCCAAACTAAATATCTACTTATGTATTGTTTCATAAAAGCATATTATTTAATAAGTTAGTATTGTATTCACATGCACTCAATGCAAGTCTAGTTTTACGACGTCGCTTTTACATGGAAGTAGGCATTAGGTATTACTATTCAGTGGGAACATTTTGAGGCTAAGCTATACATTTTTCAAATACCGTATTATTTAGGGGATTTTCTGCTATGTCTAAAGGTTTGTATTGTAAGCTATTTAAATGTATACAAACGACGGAATTAATAAAAAATAAATAAAGAAAAAAGATTTTTGTGGTACGCACAGGATAAACAAAAAAAATTACATACTAAAACAACTACGTAAAAAGCCTAAGCGAGGCCAAAAAGGCTTCTATCTCAGCATATGCTACAATATTTAAAAAAAAAACAACGAAGCACTAGTATTCTGATAGGGCCTATAATGCCACGAATACAATCACAGAACATAGAAAATAGATAAAAAATAAAATAGTATTGAAGCAATTCCAAGTTTACTAGATTAGGCATTACTGTACATACTTAATCCAGTATTTGACCAGACTCAAGCTAAGAATATGTTTTTGTAAACGCCACTGATGCCCGTTTTCAATACATCTCTGAATTCTCCTTATTATATAAATAAACTATAGAAGGCGCCAGATAAACGTGGAATAAAGTACATTTACCTTTACGCGTAGGTACCCGAAAAACAAACAATGAACTTTTTTTCATTACTAGATCATGTCACGGTGTCATGATCACGATACCATTCAAGACAGCTTTATGTCTTTATTTTTCTTTTTGAAATTATGAATGTCAACCAATGTAGAAGGGTCAATGACCGTTATTCCACGTTTATCTGGCGCCTACCTTACGTAGCAAACTTAAATAGTAACTATAAATACTTTTACACTAAACCTAACTATGTATATTTAATACAATTACACAAAAGTTACTCAGGCGTCGAAGTACTCCTCCACATCGCTGTCATCTGGAAATGCGTTTCGACCCCAAACGGCTCAAAACTGTAATTTTACCAATGCAATTACAAATTTATTATGCTGTGCTATTTGCGCCATTTGAGGGTCTCAGCAGCCGCGGCGGCACCGCCAAACTAAGAACATGAAATGGCGCAAGGGTGTCGACACAGGTTGCGTCCCACACCAGAGGCCTACCCACCTTCCACGGCACCAATGTCATACCATCTGGTCTCTTCCAATCGTCACGTAGCCGCTAGGTTCTAATACGGCAGGTACGCCAGCGGTGACAAGAGCTCGACGAATAATGTCGTTGATGCTAGCTGCCGTGCTATGCGGCCTGCGCTCCTGCAGCAGGACATGCCATGGTGTCCGAGGCTGTCGACAGCTTCGGAAATATAAATAACCTTCGATAGAGATAGAATGTATATGTATTTTTCTTTTTTATGATACTAGCTTCTGCCCGCGGCTTTGCTCGCATAAACATAGGTTTCTCCATACAAACTTTGGACCCCCGCTTTATTCCCTTAGGGAGTGAATTTTGGAAAATCCTTTCTTAGTGCTCGCCTACCTACGTCATAAAAGGAAACCTTGTGCAAAATTTCACGCTCCTAGTCCCAGTAGTTTTGGCTGTGCGTTGATATGTCAGTCAGTCAGTTTCTCCTTATATATATATAGATATATAGGTATATATATATAGATCCCACCTGATGGTAAGCAGTTATGCAATCGATAATCCTGAATCGCACTAGTTTATTAGGAGCCACTCTAGACTTGAATACACTTAAATTAAAATCGTATGGGAAGACCGCTGCAGGCAAATAAGCATTATTACAAGTAGTACCTAGTCTTATTGATACTTAATTCGAACTTAAATTTTATTTATTGTTGCGCACTTATTAACCTGGTTGCACTCATCATCAT
Source organism: Mythimna pallens (assembly GCA_961205895.1). Taxonomy (NCBI): domain Eukaryota; kingdom Metazoa; phylum Arthropoda; class Insecta; order Lepidoptera; family Noctuidae; genus Mythimna; species Mythimna pallens. The sequence goes on along the minus strand of OY540828.1, from coordinate 19,427,694 downwards.
TATTTCAACCGAAAGACGTCCACTGTTGGACATAGGCCTCCCCAAATTGTCGCCATAATTACGCGTCCTGTGCGTCTCGCATCCACCGTAACACGCGACCATCCGTTCTACGAGCAATGTGCCCTGCCCACTACCACTTTAGTTTGGCGATTCTTCGGGCTATGTCGGCGACATTGGTTCTCCTGCAGATATCTTCAAGTCCTAAGTCTACAAGTACTGTAAATTTAAAAAAGTAAGTCTTGAACTGAAACACTCTTTCGCTATTGTCACAAATCTGAATTTAAAGTTTCTCCACGACCAATCAAAGGGTCATGCAGCAATTGTCAAATTGAAATTGGATTTCTGAACGGTCAAGTCACGTTTCATTGAGACCGCTCCATTCGGAATCACTGGTTTTAGTTATAGGACTGTTTGTAGTGGCTATCTGTCTGTCTGATGAACTGAAGGGTGCTTTTAAATCTTTTATGTTTTGATTTAATCGATATTTTGTCTTCAAAAGAAGTATATTTTTATCATTCCTAGTACAATCATAATATGATCATGGTATGGTACGGTGTGATGGGCAGACTCTTGTAGTCGTCCGTTTCGTGCTCTCAGTGTTTCGTTAAATATTCGAAAAGGATTCAAAGAACATCAAAATAAATTTGTTTTACAGACTGAAGGGATTTTTATTATTTCTTTTTACAACCAGCGCTGCAGGAAAGTGCGCACTTCTTTGATAAAATTTAATTTTGTTCTGGCGACGTAAATAATGTTAGTACTTATATTTTCTCTTGCATTCTAAGGGTTGTTTTTCAGGTGTAAAACTTTGATAAGGACAGACAATGAAATTTAGATATATTTGAAAGGATAGCCAATACGTTAAGTTTGTTTGAGAATGTGAAATTCTATAAAAACCAGGATAGGTACCATTTTGTTCAAAATATTTACCTACAGAGAGCTGCATCAATTGGGACCCCTCTCACATTAAAATATTTTAGAAAAGGGGATAACAAGTTGATGACGTTGTCCGTACCTAAAGTATGATATTATTTTCTCTTCAGTTTGAATTTTCCTGAGAGAAATTGCTGAAAAAAGGATTAAATAAGAAAATTCTTAAGAGGACTATAAGAGCTAGTTGCGAATTTTAAGTATAATCCGCAAATGTATTTGATTCATCATTCATCTTTAGAATAAATACTAGATGATAGTGTGTTTAAAACAAAACACAGCTAATTTAATACAATATAATATATAAGCGAAGATATCTCTAAAAATTACTTATAAAAATCTAAATTCTGCCAGCGGCGCCCACGCGCGATTCACTCACGTGAAAATAGGTTTCTCTATACAAACTTCCAACCCCCGTTTCACTCCCTTAGATGTCTACACCCTACAAGGAACCTACCTGCCAAATTTTAAGTTTGTAGGTGTTATAGTTTCAGAGATTTCGTGATTAATCAGTGAGTGGTATTTCGCTTTTATATATATAGAAGACTAGCTTCTGCCAGCGGTTTCACCCGCGTAAAAGTAGGTTTCTCCATACAAACTTCCAACCCCCGTTTCACTCCCTTAGATGTCTACACCCTACAAGGAACCTACCTGCCAAATTTTAAGTTTGTAGGTGTTATAGTTTCAGAGATTTCGTGATTAATCAGTGAGTGGTATTTCGCTTTTATATATATAGAAGACTAGCTTCTGCCAGCGGTTTCACCCGCGTAAAAGTAGGTTTCTCCATACAAACTTCCAACCCCCGTTTAATCCCTTTAAGGGTAAAGTTTCGTAAAATCCGTTCTTATCGAACGTCTACACCCTATAAGGAACCTACCTGCCAAATTTTTAGTTGTAGGTGTTATAGTTTCTTAAATTTTGTGTTTTAATCAGTAAGTGGTATTTCGCTTTTATATAATATATAGATTAAAGCTGGACCATGCAAATATTCTTTATATATCTATTTAATATAGTGTTTTAATTTTATGATCAATTCTGTAGATTTTGGTAAACTTATAAATTGCTTCATATTTGCAAGCTTTGTGTCATTGTGCATTTCTTTCTATCGTATGCAGTTCGAGAGTGACCGCACTTTAGGTCCCGTAGTCCTCTTAATAACATAGAACATATAAAATTTTCATTTATTAATATCAAGCTTTTGTAAATAAGGCCACTTCTCCACTGACACGGCCCAACAAGTACCATCAACTCAGTTCGAAAATATTTCAGTCAAGTCTATTTGCCTTGTTCTACATAATCGGAATTTTACCCGAGTCCCCGTCAATGTGTCCCTCGCTTGCTCCCGGTATTTTCGTCAGTTGTCAATCTGACATGCATGACTGACTACACGTTTTTCCGATGGGCTTCGGGATCAAATACATTCAACGCGGAAACGATGTAGCTCGAACACAACCTTTACGAAAGTATGATCATTTCATAACGTATATTTATTCAAGATTCCAATTTTGTTGGAATACGTTTGGTTTTTTGTTTGATCTTATTATTTTGTATATACTCGTCTTAATGAGACAAATTATACACCAATGATATTTATTTATTACTTTATTGCACACCTTAACTTACTACAGGACAGACATTTATAAAAAATAAGTGTACAATAGGCGGTCTTATTGCACAGGGCAATTGAACGCGATCAGTTCTATCTAAATTGTGTTCAAGCACTGCTGTCTATATCAAGCTTTTGAGCAACACTAATTGGGCTTGCAAAAATCGATTTTAAACGGTAAGATATTGTCCCAATATTCATCAAAGAAACTGACAGTTCTCAGGGTGTATGTTAATTATTAGCTCTGACCTGAATATCGACGACAGATGTCTTTTTACATGAAAAAAGGGCAAGTGCGATTCGGACTCACATACTGAGGGTTCCGTACAAACTTACCTATGAAAACAGTTCATTTCCCGAATTGAGTTACGAAGATTTTTCCGAACCGCAAAAAACGTTTAGACGTAACTACAAATTTATGTTTTCAGATTTTTTCAGGATTCTAGGTCAACGGGAAGTACCCTATGGATTTTGATTCCCTTAAGAGTGTCGAAATGTACGTTTTTTGCGACATAAACGGCCATATCTTTTTTTTCGTTAACTCAGAAGTTCGATTTTTTTACAGCTTCAAGGGATCAAAAACTTGAGTATATGGTTTTAATTTCAACTTGATACCTTTACGTGATCCCGGGATAAAGGGTCTTGACAGACATAAAGACGGACGGACAACAAAGTTATCCTATAAAGGTTCCGTTTTTTTCTTTTTGTTGTACGGAACCCTAAAAATGAAAAAGTTACTTGAGGATTCCTTAAGTAGATCCCTGCCTTTCAGACATCCTATTATCTACAAACAGCATGTTATGTGTTGTGTCGGAAACCACACAAAATTATTATACAATTTCATGAACAACCGAGAGTATAGAAAGGTATGCAGAGGAATGCACAGATTAAATAACTATGTGTTTGCTTATGAATTAACATCCTGCGAATCTCTTGCAATATGTAAAGGTAAATTGGCAGTACCTTTATAGTAGAATGTCACTATGAATACTAACATTGTTGCCATATTTAAATTCGATGTTAGAATTAAAATAACTTGAACTGCAAAAACCCGTAGGTGCTGAAATAGCAAGGTGACTACTAAAAAAATTCGCATTTTTTTTTGTTGGTATAATCCAGTGCTTGACTGAGATCCCACCTGATGGTAAGCAGTGATGCAATCATTGATGATGAGGCGCACTAGTTTATTAAGCGCTTATTCACTCTAGCCTTGCAGGCGCCTAAATTATAGTTGGAAGGGAAGACCGCAGCAGGGGAATTGTTCCAGTCCTTCGATGTACGCGGTATAAACGACGAAACAAAATGCTCAATCCGGACCGTTGAAGTTACAACAACGTAACGGTGGATACTCGCCGTACGCCGTGTTGTCCTATGGTAGAAAGGAGATGGCGGAATCAAGTCATACATTTTTTTTTATCACTCAGCCCCGTCTAGTCCCAAGCTAAGTAGAGCTTGTGTTATGAGTACTAGACAACTGATAAACTTAAATATTTCTAAATACATATATAATAAAAATATAAGTATAAATTACACCCAGACACAGAAAAAATGATTGTGCTCATCACACAAATATTTGTCCTGGATGGGAATCGAACCCACGTCCTCCAGCATAGCAGTCAGGGCCACTAACCACTAGACCAACAGGCCAGTTAAATATTGTCTGTTTATATAGTAACATATAAACAGACATTGTTAGACAGTGATATTGTCAAAGATAATATCATGAGATAGTCATCCATTTCTTTATGCGAAATCTTCAATTGACCTCTTTCGTACTGGATGGAGCGAGAAGTGTCAGATTTTTATTCACCCTACTATGTTTCTTCAATTGCCATTTGCTTACCAGGGCCACGATAACTTTTTAGAACAATTCCAAGCTCCGGATGGTCATCCACTTACAAATACATTTAATTCATAACCTCTTACCCACCACACATCACTCTTACTGTACAAAATTCTTGTGAAAACTCCCATGGGTACCGAGATAGCTATAATAAACTACTAATGCATATTTTATCTGTTATCTGCTTCATGTGAACGCACAATGCAGCCACAAGGGACTTTTTATTAACTGTTAAACCAACTATTATGGCTTTTAGCTGAAGCACATGGGAGGATTTAGTTTCGATCGCCGCTTTTACGACAGAAATGATACTGTGGTTTAGTTAGTCACTGCATTTGACAGGTCATTTAATATGTATCTAAGCCTTATCAATTCTGATTGAAGTTTCCTGTCTATAGGTATGAAATCACGTTTAATAATTTTTAGGGTTGGATACCCGAACTTGTAGACGATTAAATTTACCTGAAACAAACAATTGAGTCTCAATTCAGACTCCTATAAAGTGGATCGATGACTTGGTAATGGTTGCGGGAGACCAATGGATGCGAGACGCACAGGACCGTTAATTGTGGTGACACTTGGGGAGGCCTATGTCCAGCAGTGGACGTCTTTCGGCTGAAATGATGATGATGATGAAACAATTCAGTTAGGTAGATCTAACTTTGCGTTAGAGGTCAATCGTCAAATCCAACTTGGCTGGGCAGTGTTCGGGAAGCTGCGCGGTATTTTCTTCACACTTAACGGGTTTTTGGTATAATATTGATGTTATTCTTGTTACTATACAAGTAATTTCATCGTCATTGTCCTGTTTCTATCGCAATTTATTTGGGACTAGTACCTAACTGTGCATTTTTGGGAATAGATTATGGCACTCGGCATTACTGTAAGTCTATTTATTGATGGGCACGCCACAATTAAGGTGGTAAGTTCCCTCTTTGAGGCGTGGTTGGAAAGGCCTCATGGCCTCACCTTCCGCATGACGCAGGTTCTCACCAAACCCGCTAAGTTCGGGAAGTTCCTGCACCGGATTCGTGCGAAAGCAACGCTCGGGTGACGCCACTGTGTGGACTGCCCGGAGGACACGGTGGAGCACACGGTGGAGGTGTGCCCCGCTTGGGCAGAGCAACGCCGTGTCCTAGAATCCGATGTCAGCAAATCGTAGGGGCCCAGCAGGATCGAAGCCTACTGGGGCCATGGGTAGTGTGAAAACGAAACCCTGAGACGAAGGCAACGAAGGAACAGGAGTGGGTTTTTAGTCAATAAGAGTCTGACACTATCTCCCGCCCCGCCCAAGGGCGGGGGATGTCATAAGATGATTTTCCCACCTAAAAAAAGGCTATTAATTGAAAGAGCTTTTAAGACTGTTTTTTCTTCTTTCGTATCGATTTGACTCAAATTGTGTCCTACCAATATGAAGCCACCAGTCGTGGAAAGTGCAGATAACTATGCATGAAAGAAAGGAGGTGAAGCATATCCTGTGAAGGGATTCCACACTGTTACTGTGTTTGCGATGGATCAAGGATACCTTATTTGGCCAGATTGCTTCTGCTTTATGGATGCATATAGTCTATCGTACTCTCTAAACAAACGTCATAACAGTATTCACACCCCATCTAGGAATTACCACAAAACGACGAGTAATCATAATATCCCTACATCGTTTCCAAGGTCCCTATTTCGTTTACTAATTAGCGCTGAAGTTATAACTAGCTTCTACACCTAAAAGTTGGTTGTTAAACTGACATCATTCATGAAACACGTAACTGACTGAGTTTATTACTTTGGAAGTTCAAAATGTTCGACACAAAAGCACAATCGGTGGGAAAATCATCTTATGACATCCCCCGCTCTTGGGCGGGGCAGGAGATAGTGTCAGACATTTACTGACTAAAAACCCACTTCTGTTCCTTCGTTGCCTTTCGTACCAGGGCCGAGTCTTCCTTTCAGAATCAGACCCTTGGCCCCAGTAGGCTTCGACCCTGCTGGGCCCCTACAGTTGCTGACATCTCCTTGAGGCGCGCGTGGAACAGCACGCGCCGTCGACGACCTGGGCTCGGTCCGGACGGTTACCGGACGGTCGGACGGCGAGCTGTACGGTTGGCTTTGGTATTAAAAGTTATGCAGTGCTGCTGATATAAAGCTAGCAGTACCAATTTAGCTTTAGCTAACATGCATAAAAAAAAAATAAAAAAATACATTCAACCGAAAATAGAACCTCCTTCTTTTCGAAGTCGGTTAATAAGCCACCTGCAAAGCGTCGACATACTTCAACCGTAGTAATAAGAAAGGAACCGCGGAGTAGTGAGAAAAGTTATAATTTCCTCTTGCCTCCGAACCAAACAGGAGATAGAGAATGTGGCAACTTACTAATCTCCCGTAGTCCAAGAGGTACCTCTCAAGTGGTACCACTGACACAAAAATAAGAGCTTTTTTTGGATTGAAAAATGATTAAACAACACTTTAGATTAAGCGAGAGGGAGTGTCAGACTTTTACTAACTGAAACTTGCACCTGAATGCGTGAAGCTTTATGCTGAGCGTTCGGCCGTTTTGCGCGGATGTGACGTATATCTTCCCTATCAATTAATAATGTTTGTTAGCTAGTTTTAAGATTGCGTCTTTTCGCGCGAACAAACAGCTTTTCTTTCTTTCTTGTCCTTGTTGTGTTCTTTCGCGCCTTTGTATAAAGGCCTTTCGGTTTTCAGGGCTACGGTAAATCTTTCGAATAATCCCGTAACCCGCATTTAAGTAGATACTCTGAGCTTTTCATTATGGGAATTCAATTCAAGAATATTTATTTCACCAGTTGCGTTGCGTTGTGACTCTTTCAAAAAATTCCGCAACCTCATAAACATCTGCGGACGCAACAGTCATCTCAATAAATGCTTTTAACCAACTTAATAACATTGGTCTGATGAGAACGCTTTTATTTCGATTAATATCAATATTCTGGAAAAGCACTGATGAGTTTAAATATATGTTTAACGACTTTATTGGACCGACCTTTATGCAATCGGGCCATTAAGACTTTAAGAGCTGTAGTGAATTTAAATTTAAAATTGATATATACCTATTTTGAGGCGTACGCGCTTTCTTTTAGTAGATTAATCTAACTTTGAGAAAGAGGTCAATCGTCAAATACGACTCGGCTGGGCAGCGTTTGGTAAGCAGCTCGGTATCTTCTTGTCCAACATACCAGTGTCTCAAGACAAAATTCTATGACTAGTGTGTGTTGTCAGTGATGACATATGGCACTGAAATATAGTCGCAAACAATGGGCCTCATCAGAAGGCTTACAGTCACCCAAAGGGCAATGAAAAGGACTATGCTCGGAGTTTTCTTGCTTGATCGCATAAAGAATGAAGATAACCGCAGGAGAACCAAGGTCGCCGACATAGCCCAAAGAATCGCCAAACTAAAGTGGCAGTGGGCAGGGCACATTGCTCGTAGAACGGATGGTCGATGGGGCCAAAAGGTTCTAGAGTGGCGACCACGCACCGGAAGACTGAGCGTTGGAAAGCCTCCCACAAGGTGGACCGACGACCTGGTGAGAGTCGTGGGAATGCCGTGGATGCGAGACACATAGGATCGGTCGTTGTGGAGACAATTGGGGGAGGACGTCTTTCGGCTGAAATGATGATGATGATTGTATGTTCTTGGATAAATTTCTTATATATAGAACGCGTAAAATTTTATAATCTACGCGGACGCTGCTGGCACCGCTGCCGCCGACGTTCGTTTGGTGTCTATCGGAATGGCGCGAAATCACGCGCGAACGCCTGGGGATCAACTGGTTAATACAAAGATGGATAACAAAGACTAATGATGGTATTATGTTTCCTAACAGCTACAACTTGACGATTTTTAACTCGAGAGTGAATAGGTTACTTCTAGACAAATATGCTCCTTTACGACCACATTATCGCTTTCCATCAAATGAGATAGTGGTCAAGGGCGAGCCTATCAAAAGTTAAAAAAAGAAGATAATATCTTCATCATTTTTATTTTTTAATATATAATATATTATGTTGCTGAAGGAAATTAAGGAATGTGCCTTCTTTTCCTCTTGTGCATGGTGTCATCCATAGATTATATTTCTATGGTGTCGTCATTTGTATGGCTAAATTATTCTGTCCAGAATGTGGACGCGTTGATATTTTCTGTGGTACGTTTTAGTTTTTTTCATGAGTCAATAAGTGTTCATACCAGATAAACCATCTACATACAAAGTCAATCAGTGATTTGAGCAAATATTTATTCATCGCAGTTACGATAGTTATTAACAAATAAACTCCACAAATCATTATTTGCTTCAATCAAATCAAACGCTAAAAATAAAATATTCTATCAGCTAAAATAATTTGAGAGATGTTCGTAGAACGTTAAAGCATTTCAATTTCTTTGATACAAAAAATTGATATTTGAATACAGGTGGAGCGACAAAAATGTTACTTACCGTGTTCTTTACGATTTGAGGTGTACGATCAAAGGAAGCGTAAATTTTATGACGAATTCATACAAAATGAGCTCACCTGCCATACCGATTGATATTAACACAGGAAAAATTCGGAAGATTTTACGATAATCTTCCACTTCGCTGATGGCGTTAAGATGGTTATATTTTCTCGTATTTTTTTTATTATCGAATATTGTATAATATGCTTGAAACTGTTTGCTCCGTCACTAGACCAGCAACACACAACATCTGCCTGGTAACATTGCTGAAATGGAACTTCTTGGCGACACACAATGTTGTATTATATATCCTTTTTTTTTTTAAACCATTGTTAGTTTTTAGGGTTACATACCCGAAGAGTGCCAACGGAACTCTTTTACTAAGGTTATGCTGTCCGTCAATCGGTCAACGGGCTGTATCTCATAAATTGTAATAGGTAGAGAATTCTTACAGAATGTGTATTTCTATTGCCGCTACAACAACAATAAATAAGTCAAAAATTTAAGGGGCTCGTCGTTATATTTTTTTTTTTTGCACGATTTTAAATTAAAGTACGAAACCCTTCGTGTGCGAGTCCGATTCGCACTTGGCACAATTTTTATTTCTTTTATGTGTGTACTTAGTGAATATCACCCATTTATTTATTTTTTTTTTTGAAAATTAAGGATTTTACAGACTACGTTTGTGTTCGTACGGATAGTTATCTGAAGGTATTGTATGGTACATCTACATAATGCCTGTTATTTGCCAGTTATGTTATAATTTCCATATAAAATGGGCTATCGTGTCACCACTATATGGGCATAAATGAAGACTGTGCTAAGTTGGCGCGCTGTATTGGAAAACGTCGCTATAATGTAATATAGCTACCTCACGTTTAGACAAATTATAATTCGGTTGAAATAAATACGCCGGATTGTATGCACACTTTACGTTCATCAAAGCGGCTTAGTAACGTTAAGCAAAACGTTGGAAACACTTTATTCTCGTCATTACTGTCCCACTGCTAGGTTAAAGCCTCCTCCAAGTTCTTCCAAACATGTTTCTCTCTTTAAATACATAATTATCATAAAAAACTATTATTTTTTTTCACAGACAAAAAAAAAACTAGCATTGCAAACATAACATACATTCTATCTTAACTATAATTATCTAACACCCTAACACTTCGCACTTACAGTTCAAATGAAGGAACTTAGTTGATGAACCAGCGATTTCCAATTAAACACAGTACGAGTTGTTAGCAATAGTATTAACAATGTTTATATTGTTTAGTTGGTATTAGTTTCTACGTTAATATGTTGGCTACATTGTGAACGAGAGAGACAGAAATAGAACCCCATATAGAATTGTTACCTGAAGAAAAAGGTTCACACAAGATTGTGATACTTAGTTCAACATAATAAGAACTTAGGAGTGTGGGAGACTCACCACGACCATGGAATGCAAAGAGCGACTGAAGGAACATGGATGGATTTTAATCGTAACTTGGCTAAGGGGGCAGAAGACGATATGCAATGGACGGTCACTCATCCACAAAATGACCTCGGCTAGTGTAGCTTAACCTAGAAATTCGACCCGTGCAGCTGTTTTTATTTAGCCAGGAGTCTTCAAAAGACATTGTGTATACAGTCTAGTAAATAAACTGTAGCAAGTAAACTTCTTAAATTGTTAGTGAAATAAAAAAATAATAATTGTGCTCCAAAGATAAGCACTGTTTCTTATTATTTATTAGTGCTAAAATTAATTTACTTAGGTCTTTGCTTTAGGTACTAATTTTCCTCTTTAAAAAATATTTCGAGAACAAATATTTTTTGCACGTTATTTTAGAATATAACAAAAACTTGCTCTGCTTTGTTATTCCGTTTCTCTTTATTTATTTCCTGGTTGACTTTTTCCTTGGCTGAAATATAAAATGTCGAGTCATTTAATTTATTAGAAAATCACACACTAATGGATCTCATCAAAGTAGAATAAATGGTTACAAACACTTAAGTTCATACACAGACAGATATATAAATGTCGACTTTATTTTTACACAATAATTAGTGATGATAATAGTAATGTGTCTATATTTAACAAGTTCAAATTATCAAATGACCTCACCAGCTTGAGAATTTAGTGAGAAGTTGTGTCAGACTTTTACTGTCGAAAACCTGTCCCTCAGTAACTGTTTCAAGAGATCTCGTGGTGGTTCTCGGCGCTGCTGGGCCCTAACGGTTTGCTGACATCTCTTGAATACTACGCGTCGTCGATGACTCGGCCTTGGTCCTTTCTAAATGACCGGACGGCGAGCTACCCAATGATCGAGGTCCGGTAAACCGCGTTCGAAAAGTTTGATGAATGAGTATTTCCACCGCCACCGCACCAGACCCCCTAGCCAAGTTACAAACGTTTCGTTTCGATTCTCTTTTCGTTGATCGCCTCGAGTCGGCCACGCCTCCTATACCTTTGTTCTGATCACGTAACCGAGTATTGAGATGACGTCAGAATAAAGGAATCGGAGGCGTGGTCTACTCCAGGCGATTGATGAAAAGAGAATCGAAACGAAACGTTTGTAACTTGGCTAGGGGGGCTGATTGCGTTTATAATTGGTTTACCACAGAAAGAGTGTTAAACTTTTTAAATTAAATCGTATAAAATTATTTAAATACCGGTCCATACTTACCTTTCTCCCAATAAAATAAATTTCTACCAAGATTCTCCTCTGCCATTTAAAAGTCATATAAAAGTTTGCGCCATTCAATGCGATTCCACGGATCACATTATTATCGGTTCAAGGTGCACTTCGTGTCAATATGTGAGAGTCGAATGTTCGTCTCAATATCTGAGAGCACCTATATATGGGAATGTGTGAGTGAGTCACTGTGAGGTGTGTATTCAGGGTTGCCAACCATAAAATATTAACTGTACATTTTTCCTTAGATATGTTTCATGGTATGTCCTTCAACTCGACTCTTCATCGAATCATTACACTAATCGAAGGACGTTTTTTAGTTGTCATGGTGATTGAGTCTAAGGGCGGAATTCACACATAAAACTAATCGCGTTTTAACGTTTGGCTCGCATAATCACGTTTAGCTGCTGTCACTAGTGTCACTTGTCTGTATTTTTCTTTTGTTGCATTTTTACAAGTGACAGCGGCTAAACGTCATTATGCGAGCCAAACGTTAAAACGCGATTAGTTTTATTGGTGAATTCCGCCCTAATAGAGGCCCTTTAAACTTAGTTAAGACAAAGATTGGTTTTTGTATTTCAGATGGAAGCACTGTCTAGGTATTTTATTGTAAAATGAGATGCTATTTGGTAATAATAATATGGTGGAGCGTACGAATGTCTCTCTTCAGGCGGTCTCCAAGTGGGGTGAAACCAATCTGGCAGAATTCAACGCCACCAAAAAACAAGCATGTCTGTTCACCGCCAAAAGGAGTCCGTTCACCTTGGGTCCTGCTTTTCGGAATGTATCCCTGGAGTGCACCGACCGCCTTCAGCTCTTGGGTGTCGAAATTTCTTCTGACCTCAATTTCGGGTGGCTTATTGAGTGCAAAGCCAAGGTAGCTGCTAGAAAACTAGGTGTTCTTGCAAAGATCCGGCGGAACTTCACACCGGGTCAGCTTCTAATGTTATACAAAGCACAGGTCCGATCGTGTGTGGAGTACTGCAGTCACATATGGGCTGGTGCTGCAAAATGCCATCTGGCAGCTTTGGACTCAGTAGAAAGGCGTGCGAAGAGGCTAACTGGGGATCCAGATTTGGTTAAGTCCAATTTACAAAGCCTCGAGCACAGGCGCAGGGTAGCCAGCCTATCGGTATTTTACAGGTTGCATTTTGGAGAGTGTGCGCGGAAATTGCATGACTTGATTCCGCCATCTCCTTTCTACCATCGGACAACCCGACGTACGGCGAGTATCCACCCTTACATTTTTGAAACACCAACGGTCCGAACTAAGCAATTTGCTTCGTCGTTTATACCGCGTATATCGAGGGACTGGAACAATTTGCCTGCTGCGGTCTTCCCGTCCAACTATAATTTACGTGCCTTCAAGGCTGGAGTGAATAGGCTCTTAATAAACTAGTGCGCCTCACCATCAATGTTTAAAAAATAATAATACGTACCTTAGAAAAGTTCAAGTTTATTTCGTTAAACTGATTTAAAGTTTAATTAAAATTATATTATACCTATGTCAGTTTAATTGTTTTTACATTTTACTAGTTTCTGCCCTCGACTTCGTCGGCGTGAATGTCGGTTATTGTGGACGCGAAGTCGAAGTTAAATCCAGATAAAAGTAGGTATGCTCATGTCGTTTCTTAGGGATCAAGCTTACTCCATACTTATTAAATTTCATCATAATCAGTTCAATAGTTTAAACGTGAAGCATTACAGACAGACAAAGTACCTACTTTGAAATTTAATTTTGTAGAATTAGTATGAATTAAGAACTACTAAATTTCAAGAACTTTTGTAGAATATTATTATTATTATTTCTATTTGGAAAAAGTTGGCAATACTGGCTGGTAACGGAGTGTGTGTGAGTGACGTTTGTCGCCACTTCGGGACGTTAACGTCTCGCCTTCGAGTGGATTTCATTGTTATTCAAACTGGTAAAGTAGTTTTATGCAGGTGTCTTCTCGAATTGGAGAGTTATTAGGGTTTATCATAGAATTCTCGTTAAGAAAAATGAATATCGGTATTTTAAGAAAAATGCCTGCCGATTCCTGTATCAATTTTTTTTTTTGTATACGAACTGCCTGTTTATTTTTCCAAATTAGAAACATAATTACCTTCTTTACAATCGTTGGTATCGTCTCTAATGTCCTAGATCAGATAGCTTTATAAACAAAAATATTATCATCATCATAATCTCAAACGAAAAACGTCCACTGTTAGTCATAGGCCTCCCCCAAGTGTTGCCACAACGGCCAGTCCTGTGCGTCTTGCAAGCTTTGAATTCCCGTGACCCTTACCAGATCATCGGTCCACCTTGTTAGAGGCCTTCGAACGCTGCGTCTTCCGGTACGTCGTCACCACTCCAAAACCTTTCTGTTCTGCGAGCAATATGTACTTTTCGTCAACTATCATTTAGGCAACTAGGAAAACGTGCTCCATCGTCAGCCACATCATCACTTACCATCGTGAGATAGTAGTCAAACGCGAGCATACCTATAAAAAAACCATATTTATTTTATTTATTTATTAAACAATACATGTAGACCGATATTATAATAAAAGAAGAGAAGAAAGAAACAAAAAGAAAATAGGTACAAAGGTGATGCATATTTCTACAGAAATCTCTTCCAGCATACCTGCGAAAGGAGAGTCGAAACAAAAAAGAGATGTAGATATCGTGTGTAAGATTAATAGGAAAAAAATAAAAAAACAAACAAAACACCAACGACCATATGATAAGCACCAACGCGGACTTACCAAACATAGGAAGGTAGTGTTTACAGTTTCACCGAGAATTGAAAAAGGACAACGGTTAAACAACAAATTGGTTAAAATGGCTGTAAACAAATTCTAAAAAAAAATATGGCCACTGTAAAATTGCCTACATCACATTTAAAACCTTTTACAGCATAGGGATGTTCTAGTTAATCAAACGATTCGATTCCAATGACAAGTGACCGGCCGGATCCGATTCGAGTGTTTGGAACCGGTATAAATCGACTACTTCAATGACGGCGCTCAGAGGAGCGTTGTGTTGAAATACGTGGCACAACGGAGTTAGCCAAGTATTTGGCGCTTGGAACATGTAATTATCTGTAGTTAGCTGTCACTTTGCGAGCTTCGCATGGCTACCCACATTTCGGAAGGAAGGAAATTCCTAAGAGAGAGTGATTTTATTTTACGGACAAAAACAGTGCTTCGAATTTAGATTTATTAGCGTAACAGAATTTTCTGAGGTCGTGAGATCGTCTGTTTACCTTTCGTCCAAAATATTAAAGAAAAAATATGTATAAAAAAGATTCCACCTTTGAGACAAACTTCCTTTGTTATCAGTCCTTAAAGTCCTTTAACCATTTAAATAACTCAACAATCCTCGACAAAAGTCTAGTGAAGCAGCAAAACAAAGATGAAAGATAACGTAAATACAGTTTTTACAGACGTAGTGACAAAAGAAGCTGACATCCGACGCTGTATGTTATGTTTATAAAGAAAATATGAGTGCTAAGTCGAGCAAATGTTTTTTTTTTGCTCGAGAGATAGATTTTGTGTCGTCTTGTTATACAAAGAGGTCCATGCTTGAGCAACCCCCTCTTTGATTTATTTTGATATGTAAAGAGGACAGACGTCGATTCATGATTTTTGAAGAAGAGGGTGAGGGTGGCTTTTGTTAATTAATACGTATAGCAGTTGTTATTGGGAGTTTATAATTTATTTTATCTATACATATATCTATACTAATATTAAAAAGAGGAAGTATTTGTATTTTTTATTTATTTATTTAAACTTATAACAGATACTTCAAACAGAAAAAATAAAATAAAAAACATAAGTTATTAATAATAATAAAATACATATATACATGTATTACATTATAATAATAATATATATAGCTGAAATTATAAACAAATAAATACTATGAAAAATATCAAAACATTAAGAGAACTTAATAATAATTCTGACAAAGACCGAACTAAAGTTGAGAGGACTTCAAGTAGTAGTTCCGAATTTTACGCTTGAAGGAAAATTTACTTTCAGCTTTTTGTTTTTTTTTTGTTTTTTTTTGTGATTTTTTAGATTTTTGTATGAATAAACTCAAAAACTACTGAACCGATTTCATTTTTTTTAACGTGCCGTGCTTGGTAGGAACCGCGTCACGTTTCGGCTACTGCCCTGAGTGTCACATGTTCGATTACCGCACGGAGCAAATATTTGTCTGGCATGCAGATATTTGTTCCGGGTCTGCGTGTCTTGTGTATGGGAGTTTACATATTTGTGAACGTACCCACGATACAGAAGTGATTCCAAGTGTAGGGCAAAGCTTTAATTAAGAAAAAAGAATTTTTTTGACTATGAAGAAATACACACTAAATTTTTTGTAATTATATTTACAACACGCTTATAACAGTAGATTATGTGACTAGGAGATAAAGCAGTGTCTTTAAGTCGCGGGTGACATATTGAATTCCGAACGAAACGAAGGTTGCTAATTTTAATCCCGAACGTCAGTGAGGGTTTATATAATTAACTCCCGAGCACTGCGAGGGAGTTAATTATATAAATCCCTAAACCTGAGTGAAGTGAGGAATTCAAGCCACCCAAGACAAAGACAGCTTTATCCCCGTATTGGATACTCTACTTTTTACACCATCTGTGAGATAATTAAAAGACAATTTAGTAAAACAAATCATAATTAATAGAGAAATATAAGTATTATTTACGAGTTAATCTTATTTATAACTCAAAATGTTTTCAGATTTGAAACAAACAAAATTCACTACTCAATGATTTTATAGTTTAAATTTTCTATGACGCTCCCGCTTGTTCATTACTTTTTTTTAGAAACTTTTATTATTCTTTTTTTTCGTTAGTGGCCAGTTTGAAATTTGAATAAACTTGTTTGATGCACTACATTTTAATTCACATAATGCTGACGGTTTTTCACGTTCCAAATTCAAATCTCATTATTCCCTAGGGACATAATGACGTCTTTTTTTAAGTGATGGTTGTATGACGTTTAAAAGGGCATTATCGAGCAGGTGGTGTAAAATAGTGCATTATGATATAAGTGTGTAATGTTAATGATTGCCGTTGAGGCGGTATTTAGACCCGAGCCGTGGCGAGGGTCTTAAGAGAGCCAAGAGCGGTAATCATTAATTACTCACGTGTGTCATACGACGTTTTTCAATAAACTTGTGAAGAAAATAACAGTAAAACTAGTAAAATTTTCTGTGACATGGCGGTAAAAATCTGTTTTCATAAGCCGCGCATAATTTTTTTTATATTTACCCCTATAGGAAGGCTAAGGTATTTTGATCATACTGCCTAGTTTTACGTTTGTTTTCTTGCGTGAAAAGTTTTTACGATAATGTCTTTCGTAGTGGCAATAGAATACGGATGTAACATTTTCTATTGATTTTGTAGTATTTAATTTTATTTAATTAATACAGGTAATGAACTTCACTAGAATAAAAAAAAATCACTCCAAAAACCGCGCGTATCTTAAAATGGCAGCCATAGACCACAAAAAAAAAAAAACAAATTTTATTTGAATGTACGATTTATGTACTAAATATTATTTATTAAATAAATCGTTTGTACTACATAAATTTGTCCATTTTAACTTGTAAATTGGATGAAATAAGTTATAAGTAAGATACTAATTTCTACACTATTGAACCCAATAACTTAATGGGAATTTTATTCGAATTCAAAATTTGTTTTGCGAACAAAGAGGTTGAACAAAAAGGTTTTAACTACATTATAGCACTAGTGCGTAATGGTAATCAAAATGTCACAGTTTGGTAACGAGTGTCATTATATACCTAAGTGCAGTGCAATAAGAGTCACTTTCTGAGCAAGTGTGTTGAAAAGATTATTGTTTAAAGCTGGACTATTCCTACTTTGCTAAAATATAACTATAAGCCGACGAACTGTAATTTAATAATGAATTCTAATAATAGCACTAGTAAAGATGATTGGATATAATTGTTAAATTATATTAATTTTGATTCAATTAAGTTGGTCGTTTTGATAGGCAAAACTAATAAGTCCGGACATAATAACTCCGCAGTACTGATATTTTTATTAAATTTTGGACGTTCCAATATGAAATATTTGTAGATGATCGTCTTGATATAAAGAATAATAAAACATGAAATATTTGAAGTATATTTTCTTCTTGACATACATCTTGGACACGTCCGCATTAAATGCTGTTCCTGAGCAAATAGACCGATTCAACTCCCGCGTGCTTCCGTCATGTCAGGATAGCCGTTGTTCAAAATTAGTGTTGCCAACGCAATAAATAAAATGTTCCAACAGAATGGACTAATACGTGACAATGATTTATTAATATTTAAAAACCTAACAATACTATACCTTCGGTTTAGGTAATATACAAGGGACATCATATAAGTAAAAAATGCGCGAAAATTAAGATACTCATTGCTCAGACCTCCAGACATTTATAACATGACAAGCCTCTGCCATCGACTTCGCTCCCGTCATAGCAGAAAGAATCATCCCCGTTTGTTACCCAAAAAATGCAGAATCAGTAAACTGCCTAACTATTCAAATAATTATGATATTAATTTGAAATCTTATAAAGGACTCTTTACTAAAATGTAAAAATAGGTCTTTTTGTTGATTTTGTTTCAGTTTAGGTTTCATTCAATAACTTATTTTTTTGATTAATTATTTTTTGCTCGGATACAGAGTCTTTTGAGTCATGTCTTCATAGTATAATTATTATTCCTTGACAATCTATGTAAATGTTTTATTATACATTGCAATTGTTAATGAAATTGTTGTCTCGGTCTAATTCTTTACACTGTAAAGGAAGTTTTTATTTTACGTTTCCTTTCAAACACATATTACTGCTGCTGTTTATTGATTAAAATAACAACAAAATTAACAAATTATAATAAATAAAAGCAAATCACAACAGCCATCACAAATCTAGCTTAAACTCCCATTTCCTTCCATTGCAATGGTGTTGCGTTTTTTTAGATAAGTAATACATAAATCGATCGGATTTGTAATGTTTAAACCGATTATTTTTCTTCTCTATAGAGGAAACCATTTTTACATTCCAGTATTATCAAAGAAAAAGCCTAAAATATACAGATTACGCATGTATCTACAATCTGTGAATATTTTAAATTATTTTATACGGCATTATGGCCATAATTATACGGCGTGTACTATTTTCATGCCTAATATCCTTTTTCTACTTTATTTAACACCATAAATGCATATTAACACAGCTCATGGTCGCTCTTTGAGACAGCTACTTTGGCCCTGGAACGCAAAGAGCTACTAGAGGTACGCAGGCACATGGTGAATATATATCCCACCCATTGCACTAAACTTTACGGAAACACATTCGTTGCGTGTACAGCTAAGCAGTGTTATTCCCTGCCGGAGTCCTGTCGGAGTGCGAAATCTAGAGGTATTTAAGTCAAAAGAGAACCGGTTAATCCTGGGAAAGCGTGCTCCATCGTCGACCACATCGTTACTTTCCATCAGGTCTAGTGCGAGCCTGTCACCATAAATTAAAACATAAACGGCCGTATCTTTTTTTTTCGTTAATTCAGAAGTTTGATTTTTTCACAGCTTGAAGGGACCGCAAAGCTGAGTGTATGGTTTTAATTTCAACTAGATACCTCCACGCGTTTCCGAGATAAAGGGTGTTGACAAACAGATAGATAGACCGACAGACAACAAAGTGATCCTATAAAGAAAGAAAAAAAAGAAAGAAAACATATTTATTCTGCCCAAATAGACGCACAATAAAATATAATCATCTGTCGGGCTATAAGGGTTCTTTTTTTTCCTTTTGAGGTCTGGAACCCTAAAAAGGGTGTGTTATGATCATTAAAAATCTGACACGCTCTTAGCTACACCCAGAGCGTGAGAAGTTACTTGATAATGGTCCACCACAAAAAAAAAAAGATCATTTCGCCTATTTTCTAGCCCTACCATTATGTAATCTCTAATAGAGCCACACTAAACATGATCCTTCTGCCCTTACCTACTCTATGGTTATTTGAAATATGGATCTTCTCTGCACCATGGTAGACAGTTATTGGATTACGAGCCCTGTGTGGTGCTCTTCAGCTAATAAAATCTGTTCAATGGAGCTAGCGTTCTCTTTCGACTTCATAAAGATTGCGTGTATGAGTGAGTATGAATAAATATAGAGTGCACAGAGTTTACAATTCTAGTGCCTATCAAATGTGATAGCACGTTTCTGACAGTAGACTTTCTCTCAGGTGTAATGGGTTCCACGGATCTTATAAGACTGGTTGAAACGGTACGGGAGAAGAACGTTTGGAAGGACTTTGGGAAAGCCTACCCAGCTGTGAGACCCCAGCTGTGGGACAGTAAGCGGTAGAAAAAAAAGGTTTCTAAAGTAGTGGTGGCCTAATGGCACATTACTCGTTGATATGTCATTGTGATATGCGCAGGGCCTGCGTGGCGGATTACAGTTCATTTTCTCCTGGAGAATAGGCTTGAGTCCTAGCAGTTGGAACATTATAAGGTTCATTATGCTTATAAAGGTTCCTGATAGTAGCGAATACTTCTTAAAAAATATTTTTTATAGAATATGATCATGCCAAGTCACATTTGAAGAAAAGATAAGAACATCATTGTATTTTAATGTACACAGTTGTCTAAAATTAATTGCTACGATATTGATTTTTTTTTTTTTGTTGGAAGTAGTGGTTCACCAATAAAAAGCTGCTTTATTGAGTGACATAGGCTATTTTATGTACGCAGGCGAAGCCGTGGGCAAAAGCTAGTCAACTGTACAAAGCGCTCTACGCCCAATTCGTACCCTTTCTTTAGAGCCCACTACTTGTAACATTACAGCCTATAACGTTATTGATGTTTGTTTACCAACCGTCGATGTAAACAACCTTTTTATTGAATATACTGGGAGCTACGATTTACTAAGGGGAGTACCTACGACTAAAGCCTGGGCCAGAGTGCACGTGCGGTGACTGAGGCGGGTGCGGGCACGATTATTAGGACCTAGTACATCACGAGTTGTTGTAGAGGGCAGTACAGATTAGACATGTTTCTTTATGATAAAACATCAGACAATCGGTCGTTAGTAAGACCGCTTCGACAGGTCGTGCTTGGGGCCTGCCACAATCACTTTATAAGGGGAGCATGCGAATGCGAAGGTTTATTACGTGAAATATTTTGGGCCCGCTGTCGCCATCGCCCTAGCTCATCACCTTGTTCTACACCTAAAATCGGGGGGAGGGGGAAGTCTCGATGTTTACGCACTACTGGGTTTCCTAGAAATCTCACAAGAGACCCTTATTCGTTATTGGGGAAATGATTTAAAAATTACGGTCTAGTGATTTGTGTTTTAAAATAAATGACAGCAGGTACTGTTATTAATATAACAATATTCTACAACTTTCACACAACGTCGTCTAGTCCCAAACTAAGCAGAACTTGTGGCCTATTGGTCTAGTGGTTAGTACCCCTGAATGTTATACTGGAGGTCGTTGGTTTGATTCCCACCCAGGACAAATGTTTGTGTTATGAGCATGATCATGTTCTGTGTCTGGGTGTAATTTATCTATAATATGTATGTATTTAGAAATATTTATGTATGTTTATCAGTTGTCTAATACTCATAACACCAGCTCTGCTTAGCTTGAGACTAGATGACGTTGTGGAATATTATTATATTATATTAATATGAATGTCTTCACTAATCAAATATTCTTGTATCTGTTACAGGTAAACTTCAAAATCATCTAACAAGAACAACCACATTCACCAATATCAACGTAAGTTCATAACTAAAACATAACCGTAACTCATAAATACACTCATAAAATAGCCAGCGTACGCGTCATAACCCCATATATGTACTAGGCGAATAGGAAATGTAGGAATACACGACTATCCAGTTACCTGTGCTGACGAACGACACTCTCTAGGCGAGGGAGAGTTCCTGGCTTCGCAGTACATATGAAGCCTTTTATAGGTCGTCAACCTGTCAGTATAAAGTCTAAGATATACCGCTACTGGAATAGCAGAGGCGGTTTTTTTTTTTTGCCGTGAGCTGAGGCAAAGGTATTTTGCGGCGGCTTAGGTTGTTTTTATTGATGAATGTACTGTTAAGTTCGGTTATGTGCCTGTTGAGTTTTTTGTTTGTCTGTATACACAAGTGTTTGTCATTAAAACTGTTGCTTTCTTTTCTTATAATCAAAGCCAAATGGAGGTTCTAAAAATGCCTATATATATTTTTTTATGCAAATCATTGTTATTTTGTGACCAATAAAACTTTACAGACTGGAATATATATTTAAAAATATATTGAGCGGCGGTTCATGATATTGTGATTAATATAATGTTTCAAAATAATTTATTTATTATTTACATATGTTGCAGTCAAATCTCTTAATCAGTCAAAAGTACTATTGACTAGCAAAATCAGTCCAAAGTACTTTTGACCGTATGCTTTAGTCAATAATACTTTTGACGAAGAGCGTCAGTCAAAAGTACTTTTAACCGCAAATTTGCTGTCAAAGGTACTACTAACCAATAAATTTCAGTCAAAACTACTTTTTTACAACCTGTTCAGTCAAAAGTATTTTGATTTTGCTAGTCTTGTAGTACTTTTGACTGGTTAAGAGTTTTAACTACTAACATACACACACATAAAATAAAAGATTAAAAGAAGAGAAAAATAGGTACAAAGTTGATGTTTATTTCTAAAGAAATCTCTCTATAATGTGATAGATAGGTACATAAAATAATTTATAAAGCCTATACATATGTACGTGTTATGAGTAGATACAATTACGATCTATCGTTGTGCATCGAGAACTTATAAATATTTTAATTGTACTAAGTGCGTATATCCAGCAGATCAATGAGCCTGTACCACTAATGACCTGCTCTTATAGAAAGTGCACACTCCACTCAATGCTAGTCTCCTAGTACTTTTTAAAACGCATTAACTGAAATGTGAAAATGGTAATTAATTGAAATAACAGTTTATATAATTCATCTTGTACTTGAGATAACTACAAATTAATGAGGAATCGTAATGAGGATAGCGAAATTATTTTATTACTGTTCATTTTCTTTTCCGGCAAGTATCTTTTCTCATAATGATTCCAATTACTACTGGAGGCAAAGATTTTTGTGCTTTTTTGTGGTATAAAACAAGATTACAGTATTACAAATATACTTGAATTAAATTCGAGATAGTTTCTTTGAATCATCACCAATTCAATTATCGACTTTAGCATAAAGTATTTTTTTTAAATTTCTTTATTGATCCTGGTTGTTATTGCTTGTTTACTAACTAGCTAACATAAT
Organism: Mythimna pallens; assembly: GCA_961205895.1. NCBI lineage: Eukaryota > Metazoa > Arthropoda > Insecta > Lepidoptera > Noctuidae > Mythimna > Mythimna pallens. The sequence goes on along the minus strand of OY540828.1, from coordinate 19,404,838 downwards.
CTACAGCTTTATTAGCCTAGTTTTTGAGCCGTAGTTGTATTATTCGAATTAAAGTCTGTAGGCTCTTAGTTAAATAAGTCGAAAAACCTGTTGTCCTACAGGTAAAGATGTCTGTGTTTCTTTTTTTGAGGTGAAAAATAATGACTTCACCCGCTCTTGGGTGGGGTGAGAGGGTACATCAGTGTCCTTCAGTTGCCATTTGCGTATCAAGAACAACGGTATCTCTTTAAAAAATTCCCGTGGATATAACAGAATAAACTTTATTGTACAACAAAAAAGTAATACAACCTATAGCATAGCATAGTCGGCCTTATAATGTTCCCACTGTTGGGACTCAGCCTCCTCTCTAGGAGAGGGATTGGGCCGTAATCCACCACGCGTGCCGTGTGCGGGTTGGTGGTTTCGAATTTTTAGTTCTAGGACATGCCGGTTTCCTCACGACATTTTCCTTCACCGTTTTGAAAGCAGTGATGTTGAAATAAATTACACAAATTAATGCGCATGACTAGGTTTGAACCCGCGACCTACAACTCGTAAGTCGAAGCCATTACCACTCGGCCACCACTGCTCACACAACTTATAAATAAACTTAAATCTACGTGTAAAATGGCGGTCACACCAAAGAAAAAATGGCTGATCACAATATTTTGCTCACAGTTTAATAGCCTACGGTCAGCCTCAAAACTAAGGTGTGATTACATTTATTACTACGTTCCCACATAGTCCCCACGAAATAAATAAACCACCTAAAACTTCTGGCTATTCTGAACTTTATTGTGATTACCAGTGAAAAGGTCATCAAAATTTGTAATTAATATATTTATTATGAATAAACACATAACCGTTGTAAACAGAATACATTAAATATGTGGTGAATATGAGTCCTTGTGGAGTGCATAAAATTATAATTATTAGTTTGGCAACCAAAAGCTGGATAATTAGGGTATGAAACATCTGAAAACGGTTTTTTTCCTTGTCTTTACACGATTTGTATACCTATGTAGACTGGCATGTACTGCAGCCCCGTAAATAATAATAATAATATTTTCTTTATTCGGATAACAATGATCCATAATGGTTAGTAACAATTTGAACTTATAAACTATGTTAGTAGGTACAAAATACAATTACATTTTATTTTACAATTTAAAAGAATACTTTAAAAAATAAATAATTTAAATGTTTAAAATTGAATCATTTAAAATTAAATATAATAAAATTGAATAATTTAAAATGTAATAAAACAGAATTGAATTATTGAATAATCTAAAATTAAATATAATAAAATTAAATAATTTCAATGACTTAAAATATAAGTAAACTAGTTTCTGCCAGCGGCTTTGCTCGCTTGAAAATTGGTTTTTCTATTCAAACTTTGGACCCCCGTTTCATCCCCTTAGGGAGTGAATTTTAGAAAATCCTCTCTTAGTGCTCGCCTACGTCATAAAAGAAAAGCCTTGTGCAGAATTTCACGTTCCTAGTCCCAGTTGTTTCGGCAGTGCGTTGATAAGTCAGTCAGTCAGTTTCTCCTTTTATATATACCTATAGAAGAATAGAAGAAAGAAAGAAAACACGTTTATTCGTGTTGTGCACAATGAAAAAAGAAAGTTATAATCAGTGTGAGTCCAAAAAGGCGCCTAACTCAGCATGAACACGGCATGCACTCAGTATGTGTATAGAACAAGGGTAAACCAAGTCCTCGAATAGGGTATAGGATGGTTATCCTGGGAGTATATTCCCCTAGGATAATTTTCTGCTTTCTGCATATTTTTTTCATTTATTTATTACTCACATCTATTTAAATAAAAGCGAAATACCACTCACTGATTAATCACGAAATCTCAGAAACTATAACACCTACAAACGTAAAATTGACAGATATTTTCGTTATAAGGTGTACACATCCGCTAAGAACGGAATTTCCGAAATCCACCCCCTAAGGGGATGAAAAGGGGGTCCAAAGTTTGTATGGAGAAACCGACATTCACGCGGGCGAAGCCGCTGGCAGAAGCTAGTTCATTATAAAATCACCATCAAATTCTAGATGAAAACGACCTGAGCGCGAGTTGTTTTTACGTTAATGCGATTGACACGTTTATAACGATCGGCGCTCCGATTGGCCCATTCCAAGCTCTTAACCAATCAGAGAACTAAACACGGTAAACGCTTTGATCGCATTCATAAAACAAAATACTTCTGAACAGTCAAGTAACGCAAGTGCGCTAGCGCTTATACTAATAAATTTTAACCGCTAACCCGGTTACTACACACATACAGTACGTAGTACTACAGTATGAACTATAGGTATGCTCGCTCACACAATCCGTACCCTAACTGCTAACAACATTTGCAATATTAATTATGCGAGCCGCCAGCTTGATGTTCCGGGTTAATAACAGACCATTCGGGATGGCATCGGGATTAAACAATACGTGTGCCGTAACTATTTAATGAGATACACACATTGCTCTCAAAAATGTTTCACGATACTTGTCACCCAGATTTCATAATAACGAACGCTGTAACTGAAAATATCGTGAGGAAAATCGTGGAAGTTAAATTGTAATTTTTTTTTATAAGGCTGTCTCAGAGTTGGATTATTTTGTGTGTCGTTTTGAGGGTCCTTTCAAATAGACCCCAGCCACAACTAGGGATGTAAAAGGTGCGCCAAAAACTACGCTTCTGTAAAAAAAAAATATCAAAAGTAAGTAATCATTCAAAGCTTGCTACTACCAAAAAATCAAGGCATACTTCATCAATTTGTTGATACCGAGTAAATTACTTACTTTGTGTGGAGACACATTAATCAATAAAGGATGATTAATGAAAGCGGGCGCACGATCTCGATCGCTTGATGGATTAGCGCCCATATGGTTCTGCATAATTTGCTGAGTGCTGCCACCTGTGCCCTGTTGTTATATCTCCCTACAAAAGTTAGCCGCTCGAAAAAAATCCCACCGTATTTTGTTAGTAAGCATTATTTTTCTTGTTTAGATTACGAAATAAAAGTCGGGAGGAAAACGAGCCGAATTAAATTTTCGTTTCCGTGGGCCTATTTATATTCGGAGCGGTCGAGTGTAAATCTAAGATTCTGTAAATGATTGTACCTTAAAGTGGATAAGAGAATAAGTACTGGGGCAGAATGTTGAAGCCGAGATTTTTTCGAATAAAGTTTAGTGACTGTTTTAATAATTTGCAAATTGATTCCTTGTGAAAATTTCCATGTAACTTTAGTATAGTTTTGTGTCTCAACTGGACAATATGTGGAATCACTGAAATGATATCGGTAAAATGGAGCTGAGAATTGTGATTTAGCACTGACTTTTTGCCGAAAAGGCTGGCTTGATACATTTGCTGCCCAATACTGTAAAAACATTAGAATGTTCGCATTCTAAAAGAAAACAAAGGGACTGAATTCAATCAAAAACGAAATACTTTCTAAACACAGTCAAAAAACACAAAAAACAGAGTCGGACTCGCGCTCTGAGAGTTCCGTACAAACTTACATAAGTAAAGAGTTCAATTCCTGATTAGAGTTTTCAATTCTCGAAGTTTTTTGATTTCAGCTTCAAGGGACCGTAGACTTGAGTATATGATTTTAATTTCAACTCGATACTTTTACGCGATCCCGAGATAAAGGGTCTTGACAGACAGACAGAGGGACAACAAAGTGATCCTATAAGATTCCGTTTTTTCCTTTTGAGGTGCGGAACCCTAAAAAGTACCTACTCGGAACATTCACATGTCACATTCATTGTTGTCATTTTTTTTTAGCGTGTTCATCTTGTAAGAAACTTCCTTCAAGAAATCTGTTAACAAGGAATAAGAAAGTTTTTGACCGTTTAAAATGTTCGTCTCGCCTCTAGCAGTTGCGGCACAGATTGGCAACGGATAAATCCGTACAAATCCTGTGTGGCCACCAAAGCTTTCGTCGGACCGAAAAAAAACGCGATTGATTCAACCTAAATAAATCTGCTGCTCAATAATTTTAGGTGAACCAATATTTTTCTAGGATGTTATTAAGTAATATAAAACACATATTTGCAAATATGGTTTCATAGGTGTTAAGTAATAGATACTAGGGTCAATATTAAATTGTGTATTTACAATCATCGTAATATTTCTCCTATATGCATGCAAATTACTTTTATGTGACTTTTTACTTTTATGAGTTATGAAACTAAAATTTTAATGCAAAATAAATTCTTATTATTGTTCATTGCGTTCCAAGACTTGCGAAGAAAGCGGGCATTGGTCCCACTGGGCCCCTACGATTTGGCTGACATATCTTTGAGGCACGCGTGGAACAATGTACTCGATTCGGGCTCGGTCGTTTCAGGACAGCCGGACGGCGAAATACCTATTGCTCGTTGTCCATAAGCCCTCGTCTATGGTGGCCAGGGATTGCCCTGCAACTCCTAATGCCCCGCGTATCTTAAGTTGGCAACTGGGGCGTGAAGGATTTCCGTTCCCTCACAGTTGCCGCACTCTACTTCACTAACGTTACTATTTCGCAGAAGGAAGTGACCGCCTCGCATTCTCTCTCGCTCCGGACCATGGCAACTGATCGCCTCCACTATTACACTATTCAATACCTAAAAGTCTATTACGTGAGACTTAATACTGCCATCAGGAAACCCTATTCCCAAGCGTTTACACACAGCTCTATAAATATCTTTCCATCTAAATCAGGATGTCATACAATGTTGCTACACGATTGGCGTGCAAGCATAATTCTATAACACTCAATCTGTATATGCAGACAATGGCTGGCATCCATCTCCTGTCGACGCCATCGGAAAACAATAGAACGCATTCCACGTCGCAGCTTGCGATGTAAAAAGCACGAAACATAGCGTTTTTGCCAACTTCATGACTTTTGTGTTTTTTTTTAAGTGAATTGCTGTAATTTACCTATGTATGTTCTACATCCTTCGGCGGAAAATTGGTTAAAGGTTTAACATAAGTAGGTGTGTATTGGGGTACCTGGTTTAAAAGAGATCCAGGCACCCCAATACCAAGTCGTAGTAGTCCAAATGAAAGATTCTTAATAGAACACTAATTTGGAATAGATGATTCGAAATATAACACTTATTGATTAGAAAGCTCACTTTGAATAAAATATTCTAAATAGAACACTCATTTTGAATAAAGGATTCTGAATAGAACACCCATTTTGAATAAATGATTCTAATTAGAACACTCATTTTCCTGCTGTTTTTTTTGCATTATAATTTTTTTTGTTGGTGCCTGGATCTCTTTCGATCCAGGTACCCCAATACACACTAACATAACATATTCTATCACATATCTATAACATAACATATTCTATCTCTACTAACATATTTATTTCTTTTCTACAAAGGTGCTTTACAAACTAACATTACATAATAAAATAGAATTATTCCTTTGTGGAAGACTGGCATCTACACTAGGAAATCCTGTCACACAGTTTACCAAGTTCCTCCGCAGACTATGTTTTCATTTTCAAACATGGTCCTTTGAAAAAAACAAAAAAAAAAGAAGCAGGAAAACAAAATAATTAAAAAATAAAATCTGGTTGTTAAGTGGTGTGGAGGTCGTATCGGTGTGGTGTTTGCATTCGCGAAATATGGAAGTACCTAGTCTTATTGGGTTATTTGACTTTCGGTTTATAAGAGAACTAGCAGCTACTAGCGGCCTTCCCGCGTGAAAGTTGAAAATTGTCCCAAGGGAACTTACTCCCGGTATGAAAGATCCTATGTGCTATGACATGGTCTTCCCGCGAGCCAATTTTCATCCAACTCCGTTCAGACATTCGAGCCTAAAGAAGTTACCAACATACACACCCACAAACTTTCGCCTTTATAATATTAATGACTGTGATATTTAATTTGTAATTGCGTCTAAATTTCGAACCAATAAAATTTCAAATTGTCTTATATGCACCTGTCTTGTTATTTCTCCATCAACCTTGGTAGAGAATGCCTAAGTCATTAAGTCCGCCTTTATAACTTTTTTAAGTTTAAATTTAAAGAAAAAACCTTACCTGTGACAGTTTTCATCATCACAATCTTCTCGACCTTGTTCCATGGTTATTGGGATCGTCACAATACCTTTACTTCTTAAATTTTCCCATATCAACAGTTACTGACGATTTAATCATCATTACTATCTAAATTTCAGCTGAAAGACGTCCACTGTTGGACATTCATATATTCTATTCTTGTGAGAGACTTTCCAACTCTGCGTTTTCTGTTATGTGGTCGCCATTAGACTATCTGTTCTGCGAGCAATGTGTCCTGCCTGGTTCTCCAGCCTTTTCTATTGCCCTATGGGCTTATGATAAGGCCCGTTGTGAGTGATCACGGAGCCATATGGCACCACTGGCAATAGACGACGCACGGGTCATAGACGATTTTATACGTAGAATTTAACTTCGAATAGTTCTAACATTTACTTTAGCGTACGTTAGCGTAGCGTCTGTTTTTAGATGGTTTATCGATACCTCTAAAGAGTAATGGGTCATACCAGGTATAAGGTCCAAGTCTGGTAGCTTGGACCTTATACCTGGTATGACCCATCAGAGTTCACAAAGAGTAACCATTCGTATAAAACAACTGTGCTCAATAATCTAACAATATTGTCAAGCTTTGACTACAAAAGATTGTATCAGTTGCCTTTGTAGGCGCTTCACAGACAATAAGGAAGGTTCATGCCAATTATTTTTCTAGTGCTTCAGTTAGTTTTAGTGCGATACATTCGATATTTATATAAAATCTAAGATAGGATATTTTCAAGCGAGCGATCAGTTACTTGATTTGTTTTCGTGTTTAGTTGGAAACAATTCCATAATTCTCTTTGATTAATGTAAGACTATCACTTTACTTACATACATAGATTTTAGGGTGAAACTCTTAATTGGAATATAGCCTCTAGATTTAAAATTGCCTGTTTATAATCCGCAGACATTATAGCCTCAAGTCTTTTTTTTATCTGGGAAATCACCAGTTCAAATCAATTTAAATTAAAACGTCGGTTCACCGGTCCAATTGGTAGTTTCCTATAGATATTAACCAGCAGGAAACTCCATTACCAATAATACAATATTTCCATATTAGGGTATGAAATGACAGTGACAGACCATTCAACATAATGCCTAAAAACACAATAAAAATAATTGTAATAAAAAATGCATTGAAATAGAAAATAATCTATGAATCTAAGGCGTCAACAATGTTCTCACATTCACGTTATAAAAAAAGGCTATAAAAATAAAATAAAACCATCAATAAATGAGATGTTTATAATAATAAATCATTAAAGAAAGCTGTGGTCAAATCATACAAAAAACGTCAAATATCGTCTCCCGATCTGATTAGAGCGAGAAACATTGTCAAATATTTAATTACAACACACCTGTATCCTTTCAGTTGTTCTTTTCCGGGCTGCGGCTATTGAAAATTCCCGCAGCCCTAATTGCCCTAATCACAATATTTAGGACTTAACCAAATATAAGTTGAGAAAAACTCTAGTAAAAGCCCAAAAAATCTCAGTCCAAAACAGATTTAACGCACAAACGGCAAAAAGAATCAAAAGCTTGTAAAACATTCAGCACCCGTGTAGCGAACGTACTTATTTAATAACATTTGTCGGTTTGTTTATGTAATTGTTATTGGGTGGCTAAATTCTAAAAGCTGGCTTGCCCGTTGTAATTGTGCATATGCGGCATCCCGAGTAACTGCTTGTTTAATTTTGCAAATGTTATTAGTACCGAGGTGAAGGTGGGGGCGCTTGGCGCGTGGACCTGTGTCGCGGATGTGACACGCTTGGCTACAGACACGCCTCAAACGTGGCTAATTAAGAGAATAGTATACTGCCAGCCTTTAACATTAAATGGTTATACTTATACGCTTTAGGGCTATTGATTTACTGCGGAATTGTTTAAAAGATTTACTATGGTCATGGAACGCTAAGAGCAAATGAAAAAACACTGGTGGATTTTAGTCAATAACAGTCTGACACCTCTATTGATTAACCATCTCAAAAAAAGGTAACGTTTCGCTCATCGTTTATATTGCTTACTCTACTCCACTCCTATTTTCTTTCGTTGCCTTGCATTCCAGGGCCGGGTTTTAATTTCAGATGCGAACCCATGGCCCCAGTAGGCTTCGACCCTGCTGGGCTCCTATGGTATTGCTAACACCTCTTTGAGGCGCGCGTGGAACTTGGGCTTGATCCGGACGGTTACCGGACGGTCAAACGGTGAGCTAAATGGCATTGTGCTGTTTTATTAGCCTGAAACGGGTAAAACCGCGATCACTAGCTAGTAAATAAATAAATGATTACCACTCTCAGAAAAAAAGAGCGATTCACTGACTATGTGTTATGAAGCTTGATAAATTACTTTTCTTCGTATGAAACGATAGATACCTCTTTTCTGAACGTAACTGTTCTTTGTTAGCCTAACTGAATAAGGACCGTCGAAACTGGGGGAAGGATGAGCGGGTCCGTGAAGATGGAAGGAGTTTAGGGAGGCTTTTACCCTAGTATATCAGAGCAGGCTAAATTGAAGCCTAAATGGTACAAAAACAGTATTCAAAAATAGACTGTGTTTTTAACCAACTTCAAACAAGGAGGTGGTTATCAATTCGGATGTTTATATTTTTTTTATGTATGTTCGGGCGTAACTCCGTCATATATAGGATTCGCAAAAATTTGTTTTTGTTCGAAAGGGTTTGTTCTGAAATAGACCCATAAAAATTTCATGTAGATCTGATGATGAGTTGCAAAGACGGCCGATGGAACTCTTCAAAAAATGACAGCAAATCAACCGTAATTGCTTTATCACATAAATATGCAATGGTTTCACAATCACACAAAATAACACTCGGACCATACACTCGACTTACAACAAACAAGCAACTAAAAAACCAAAGTAAACAATGCAAAATAACTTTAATTTCGGAAGTCAGTGTCGGTATTTGCCTTTTTTCTATCTTTTATTGCACCAACCACTATTTTTCTCTGCATCATCTAAAGACTGACAGGTAGAAAATGCCTAAAGCATTAAGTCCGCTTCTGTACTTTTATGTGCATAAAGCATTTAATAAATAATAAATTGAAAAAGAAACACTCGTTGTATTGCTTTGTAAAAAAGTTTTTTATTTAGGCCAAAATTACAGAGAGCAATCTAATATGAATGGACAGAATAATTTGGCAACAGCAGATTAAAGAAAGCTTACAAAAATTGGAAACCTAGAGCTTGTTGCGGAGAATGAAAAGTAGGAAATCTATTCGCTAATCCTGGATAGACACTACCTCGGATTTAATTAAAATTTGCCTCACCTTTTTAGCGCATTTGTCGCGGTTTGCACCCGCTTACTAACCACGATTCGTGATTCTTTTTTGTACATTACGGTTTGTTAGTGTTTTACTACCGGACTGTGACACAATAATACAGGGAGATTGGTTTAGTTCTTTATATGAATGCAGAAACCGTTAGAAAACAGGTACAAACTTTATATAATTATTTGTTTTTTTTTTTTATAGTATTATGAACTAGTGTTTGACTGCGATCCCACCAGATGGTAAGCAGTGATGCAATCATTGATGGTGAATCGCTCTAGTTTTAAAAGCCTATTCGCTCTAGCCTTGAAGACACATAAATTATAATCGGACGAAAAGATAGCTGCAGGCAAATTGTTTAGGGCCTATTACACTATTCGATATTCAGACAGTCTTAGTCGATGTCGCGTAGTGTAATAAGAGTTAGACTGATCTTACTCGGAACAAAAAATAAAACAGTCTGAATATCGTGTGCTGAATATCGAATAGTGTAATAGGCCCTAATCATCCTCACATCGGAACTCCTTGCTGCAATTACACCAATGGAGCACAATTATTTCAGAATCTGATCCTACTTCTAACATTATGTGCGCGGTGGAGTGGTAGACATCAAAGAAGCGGCGTGGAGGTGGATCACGCTCCATAAGACCAATACTCCACCAGGATCCCACATGTACCAAATTCCATATCGAACAGATTCTTTTACAATTTTTTTCGAGGCACTATCGTTCAACTTTTCAAAGGAAATTGATCGGTGACCTTGGATAGTATATTGGAGATTTGAGATTTCTCTTCATCATTCAAAAAAGTCCACTGTTTGTTCGAAGGTACGGTTGGCATATTTGTTAAACTATTGGCTGCTGCGCTGCGTGTCGCAGGTTTGGTTTGGCCTACAGATATGTAGTTTCAGTTGTGGGTGTCTTGTGTATGTAAGTTTACATGATTGAGATTGGGTTTAATTTTAAAAGAAAACTGTCGGGCACTGGTCTGCCCCAAATATCAACAATGACAGTTCTTGAGTGTTACGCATTTATCAAATTCCCGCTATCCTCACCAGACCATCGGTCCACCTTGTGGAAAGCCTCCCAATGCTGCGTCTTCTGGTACATGGTCTTTGAAATTTCCTATCCCTATTATAAATTTGGTTTTACCACTCCACTTCCAGTCTTACTAAATCCCCAAATCGGTACCTAAAATCCAAACAACAAATCCCTATAACTGTCTTTGTAAAGTGACGTCACCTTCCCTAAACAATCAATTGCCATCAAAAACAGCTCTGACATCCAGCCAATACAGCTCAATAGGGCGTGTAGACACGAGAGGCTATAGATATGGTAATAAGTTGGCCCTAGTTAGGGATGCACGACTCACTGAGCGCACAGAAGGTGCGGAATTGAAGTCCGTTGAATAGTCTACACCCTGCCTTAGATCTAGGGATGCTACAGACGTCATTGTGCGAAGGCTCAGGTGCAGAACTTGACTCCCATGCATGAGGTTACTAGAAGGGAGGAAATAATAAATAAAGAATAAAACATTTTTTTTTTTTTTCAAGTATAAACTTATTTATAATCAAGCAACTTTTTTCTTTGTCCAATAAAGAGTATCTCTATCTATGTATAAACAGTCGCCGCAGAATGATCCCCAGCCACTGCGGGTGTGATCGAACGCTGAGTAATCCATTGCTCGTTCGGTAAGGACCAACAAATTTCCGTTAAACAGTCATTATACTTTATCACTATATATCTATCTATATTTTGAGTGCTTTATTAAATGAAAGGCTTCAATTACTACTTTATTACTACGAAATTACAACTTCCCAGTTATTTACTAAGATATATCTCGGTTTTAGCAAAGATCCGTAATGTGATGGACGATATTGTTATACACAATATACTCAGTAGACCTTTTTTGGGTGTATTCACACCCAAAAAAGGTCTACTGAGTATCACGTTTTGTAGACTGTTACAATTCCGCTAAAAGCTTGCGGAAGCGAATGCGGAGGCAGATTTTCAGAAACCCGTGGTCCTAGAACGCAAAGGGCAACTGAAGGACACAAGTGTGGTTTTAGTCAGTAAAGTTTATCACCGCCCTCCCTCTCCACCCTTAAGCGAGAGAAATCATTAGATTATTTCCCACCTTAATTTTTGATAGATTTTTTGCGCAATGACAAGCAATGTTCTGGTACAACCCTATAATCTAAGTACGATCATCCAGAACCATCTTGAAGACGCGACCTCAAGATAACTTCGGAATTAGTTTCAAACAATCTCTTATTGTCGACTTATTACAATTGTTACTTGAAATAAATGGACAACTATTAATTTTGATCGGGGATATGCTAAATTCACGGAAGTTATTTTGGATTAAGCGAGCTTGGGAAACTATTCAAGCTATTTGTTCAGTTGATCACCTATGATTTATTTACGTTGGATTCATATAATTTATGAACCCTTCCTGCAAACTCTGAGATTTTTATTTATTTTAATAGTGAAGTATGTCGTAATCTAGAACAATTACTAGTTGAACTATTGCTCTATGAAAAATATTTTGAATTACGAAGACATAGTAATTAGTACTACATTTAGTAATTAGATGGCGTTGTTAAGTGAGACGATTTCTCTGAATCGCGTTTTGGTTTCGCTACTGAGTATAACGTAGGGTCTCAATACAATTTTTAGAAGACAATAGATCTCCGTCTAAGTAATACCGTTTTGTATTCATGGTCCTTCGAACCGGATACAGAAAAGTAAGCAAATTTAAATTGGTTTAACTTATACAGAAGAAAGATTAGGTACACAGTTCATCCTCGTGTTTCTGCCCTTGTCCCGTATTATCAGGGGCAAGAGCAAGAGTAAGCAAGAACACGTTTTTTTATTCCATTCTGTCCTCTCAACCATCACGCTATCACTAACTCCCTGCTCTTTCATATCACACCTCACATAATCCATCCATCTTTTCTGTGGCTTGCTTCTCCATCACCATCCATACACATGTATATTCAACATCATCATCCCTGTTCTTCACACAAGGATACTAAGACAAGCGAATAGATTAGAAACACAATTACCACCACTATAAAATCAACATTTCAGTCGAACGACTTCCTCTGTTGGACATAGGCCCACCCTATGTATCGCCACAACGACCAGTCCTGTGCATCTCGCTTCCAACAGATTCCCGCGATCCTCACCAGGTCATCGGTCCACCTTGTGGAACTTTTTTTAAATTCTTTATAGGTTCGCGCTTGACCGCTATCTCACCTGATGAGAAGCGACGTTGCGGTCGACGATGGAGCGCGCTTACTTAGAAGTAACTCTTGACTTAAAGATTCCCGGGTTGTAGCCATCAAGAAACACAGATTCCGGCAAGGAATTCCACTCCTTAGCTGTACGCACAATGAATGTGTTCCCAAAAAGTTTCGTGCGTATAGGTGCGATGTCCACCATGTACCTGTGGCTTATTGTCGTACGCCTGGTGGTCCGATGATGGAAAAGGCTAGGCGGAATTCACTCACACTCCCCTAAATGCAACCTCTTATTCACTATCATTTATAGGGTTGTTCAGTATAAGCGTGGAGGTCCCACGAGAGGGAATGGGCCGTAATCCACGTCGGCACTGTGCGGGTTGGTGGATGTCATATATCTTTAAATTTTGGTTCTAGGACATCTCGGTATCCTCACAATGTTTTCCTTCACTGTTTTGAGAGCAAAGGTGATGAAATAAATTACACAAAGTGATACACGTGGCTGGGTTTCAATCAACCAGCGACCTACAACTCGTAAGTCGGGGCAGTTATCACTCGGCCACCACTGCTCTCATAAGGTGGTTATTTTGAATTAAATACCTAATGACAAAATCAACATACAAAAGATATCTCTTACATTAAATAACAGAATATCTGAACTTTTGAAGTAAACGATTCAAAACACTTCTTAAAGGTAAATTGAAAAATAAAACCTTGTATTGAAAGTTTCATCTGCAGTTTGCGAGACACGTCTCAGTCAATATTTAACCCGACATCGTTTCAAAGTTTCTGTTACACCAATTCAATAAGTTTCCCTAGTAGGTTCAATAAAACAGCAATGCCTTGCTTGCTTTTGACTGCATTCGAGTTCTTTGTGTGAAAACTTTTGATTAGTTTTGATACCCACCCTGGGTTTGTTTATGGCTTCAATGGACTGCTTCACGAACTTAAGGCGTGCTCTGCAGCTGGACAATGTGTGTTGGTGTTTTATATATTTACTATTTGTAAAATGTGGTTTAGTTACCGGAAAGCGCAACATTAGAAGGCCTCCCACAAGGTGGACCGATAACCTGGTGGTGTCTTACATACATACCATAACATAATCAGCCTTTTAATGTTCCCACTGCTGGGACTCAGGCCTCCTCTCTCTAGGAGAAGGAATGAGCCGTAATCCACCACGCGGGCCCAATTGGTGAATGTCACGTGTATTCGAATTTTTGGTTCTAGGACATGCCGGTTTCCTCACGGTGTTTTCCTTCACCGTTTTGAGAGCAGTGGTGATGAAATAAATTACACAAACTGTCTGTGGTGTCTTACTTGGTCAGAATTACTATGATGATAATTTAAGATTTACTGAGAATATATGTGCAAGCCCAGCAAGCAGTATTCAATCTTCACCTGTTCATGTTTCTACTGGTGATGTTCTTCTGTCACTTGTCCATGTTCCTCCTTCTGTTATACCTTACTAAGGACTAAAAGTGGTAGAATTGTTAGACCTCCTGATAGACTAAATCTGTAAGCCTTGAATATCTTATTTGATTTTAATTTTGTATGTAATATACGAACTATGTCTGAAGTAAATTAATAAATAAATAAAAATTTCATGTAATTAAGAGTTGTGATTATACTTTTTCAGTATGGCGTTCATCTAGATTAAATGTGTGCATCTTTATCTTCTTTTGTTGAAGTTTAAAACAAGGGTTGTGAGAATCTGATGGATCCGAGACGCATAAACATAAGCATAATCAGCATTTACAGTGTTCCCACTGCTGAGACTCAAGCCTCCTAGAGAGAGAGGACTCTTGGAGATGGAAAATAACAGGAATTAAACATAACAACACAGATACATCTCAATTTTTAATATTAGTGAGATAAGGAATTGTTTAGGTACTCGAAAATATATTTGAAGTAGCTTTGAGAATACATAAAGGAAAATCGGATTTTATAATCTTTCAGTACTCAAACGTTGAACCAATTAGAGATTACACTTCACATTTATAATTCTCTTTATGGCTTATTTCTAGATACGGAAAATTATTAATCGAGTCTGTCTGTCCCTAGAGTTTGTATTCTGACAGAACTATCTATATAAATTAAATTATATTTGTTGTATGAATGGAAAACGAGATAAAGGTCAAAGTTAAACTGGACCGATTGCATGAGAAATGTTGTGAGGGAAAAGAGAGTCAGTGATAGCGTGGTGGCTGACAGGACGGAATGGAAGGCAAGTTACATGGGACTAGGGTGAAATTAAAATTACTTAAGTTACTCATTATAACATAAACTATCTACCAATGTAAATCCTGTAAAAATCAGTCTAGCCGTTTCAGAGATATGCCATATGTCAAACAATTATTTAAAAAAATGCATATTTGCTATAGATACCGAAAACGCTTCCATGCATTTAGAAAAAAATTAAAGATTTTGCTACTTTTTTATTTTTTTTTATATGTATTTGTATGTAAAGTCTAAAGTGATATAAACGGATGGTCGATGGGGCCGAAAGGTTATAGAGTGGCGACCGCGCACAGGAAGACGCAGCGTTGGAAGGCCTCCCACGAGGTGGACCGACGACTTGGTGAGGGTCGCGGGAGTGCGGTGGATGCGAGAAGCACAGGATCGGTCGTTGTAGCGACGCTTGGGGGAGGCTTATGTCCAACAGTGGATGTCTTTCGGTTGAAATGATGATGATGATGATTTGTATGTAAATATATGAGTCCGAGAAAGCTTCTTGGCGAAAGAAAAATTGGGGAGCACAACTACAAATTGAGAAAATTTCAAAAAAGCAAACAGTGAATTTTCCAATGAATTTTTTTAAGTATCTATATCTAGGTACTCATAATATAAGTCAGATCGCCTAGTTTTTAATCTCTCGCGCGTTTAGGGGTATTATTATTTCGTAATTTACATCTACATTATTAATTTTTTTTCTGGATTTTTCTAGTAAAAACTAAGATATAGAGACCAAAATTTTCGGCCGAATAAATTTCGTACACCCGTGTATACAAAACGATAATTAAGCGTTTTTCAAGGTCACTCAAGTTGTACAGACGTATGTACAATCGGCCCTCAAGGGGAACTTGCCCTTTTGTTTTCTAGATTTGGAGTATCCGGTAACTTTATTTTTTGTTGGTTACCTGAGACCTATCCGATATTTTCAGGCACGATTATAGGTCAGTCTGCTGAAATTTCAGCTATTTTGTTAGCCTTTTATAATTTTTACCTATCTGGTTTCAAGTAAAAGTGAAAATGGCCTGAACTGTTTCTAGAAAAGGATGGTACGGCCCAGCCGTTTTTTGCTCGCCTTGGCGGGGGCACTGCCGTGCCCCTTAATAATGATAAATTTGGAAACCAAGTTAACTTTCAAATTAATATTATCATGTAGGTACATTATTAGCAATGAGAAAATCATTCATTATTCTAAGAAAATTGTGAGAATCTTAATTTAAAACTGTGAAAATTATCCCAAGAGAATATGTTCTCGGGTAAAACGTATCCTACGACCTATTACAAATCATGGTCTAGTCGGGTGCCAAATTTCATTCAAATCGGTTCAGGCATTTAAGCGTGAAGCGTTTTTAGACATACTTGTACACATTCGAATAAATACAAACATTCGACTATAAAATCTTAATGTAGTGTGATTTCACTATCTATCTTATTATGCACCATCACAATCTTAGCCTGTTTTTGAGAGATTGAAATCGCTCCGGACTAAGCGTTTCGCCTCATCGTTTATACCGCGTTCATCGAAAGACTGGAGCAATTTGCCTGCTACGGTCTTCCTATCCGATTATAATTTGGGTGTCTTCAAGGCTAGAGTGAATAGGCTCTTAATAAACTAGTGCGTCTCACCATCAACGATTGCATTACTGCTTACCATCAGGTGGGATCGCAGTCAAGCACTAGTTTACATCAATCATTTTTTATTTTATTTTTTAAATTAATTTTAATTAGAAATTATCAAATAACTTCTCTCACTCTGTATGGAGCACAAGGGTGTGACAGACTAAAACCCACCCGTGTTCTTAGAATTGCACTTTACATTCCAGGCCACGGTGACTCTTGATAAATCCCATAAATCTGGTAGAACCACAATCTTAACCTTCCAAACATAAAACGGGCTACTTTGCCCACTTAACAAATTACGGCAAAAAAAAATACTACCCACAGAAAACCGTCTGCGTAAGAACCTAAGAACCGTAATACATTACGCACATTTGAGAAGCAATAACTATTCGCACAGTGCTCGATGGTACCAGAGTACGGTTCAAACTATTTATACACGGTTGTAGCAGTGACTAATTTGTTCTTACTAGATATTTCGGCGCGAACTAAATTTATGTCACTTGCATTAGAGTAACTCCTGTCGTTGAAAACAGATAGTAAATTCTAATAACAACGTATTTTAAAATGTTACGGTATGTATTGTGCTGTTTTAATCGAATCGTGACTCAAGTTGACGCCATATTATAGGTAAAGAAGACTATTACTGTAATTTCTTTCATCATCATTGCTCTCAAAACAGTGGAAAGAAATATCAAACTAAAAATTCGAAGACGTGTGACATCTATATACTGAGCCCGCATGGTGGATTACGGCCTATTCCCTCCCCTAGAGATGAGGCCTGAGTCCCAGGAGTGGAAACATTATAAGACTATGCTATGAATGCTACTACTATTATTCATGGTCAATTGTAGGACGGTAGGCAAAGTAAATGAAATCTAACATCGTTCTGAACTACAGCATTTTTACTCGTAGTTTTATAAATATAGCGCAGATTGTATTGAACCAAAATACAAATGCTTTTAACACACAATTTCACTGTTATTTGACCAATATATAATAATATTAAATCCCCCAATTTTCCAGTGGCTGCGTATATTATGATTTTGCATAAAATTCACGATTCTGTTTGCATAAGTAATTGAATGGAAAATATTTTTAGGTGGCTTGGTTTCACAGTTCAATGCTCGCATTGCCGTTTCATTGTTTACAACGACTAATAATGCGATTTAAATACGTTTTATAATATTGAGTAAAAAAGTGTGTTGTTTTACTCAAAGTTGGTATAATGGGCAAAGTTAGTAATGCCCAGACAATATGAACTTTGCCCTTTGGCAATAAACTATTATTAGTTAGGTTTATTGTTGGTTAAAACTGTACTAAACATAACATTTTAGTAACCTAAAATCTCTCCTAATCCCGGTTTTTGGCTAGAAGCTGTAAGCAAAACTCAACAAAGCTCTATTTGGTCGAAACATCGACATGAAATTGAGAAAAGTTTATAGTTTCGGGCATATTGAGATCGTGCTACAAAACAGATTGTTTCAAGAAGGGTCGTAGTCGCAATAAATAGTTCATTACTTTGAACACAATTAATATGAACGGCGTGTTTCAATACAGTTGTTTCTAACTGAATATCGAATCGCTAGACTGAGACGGAATTGTTTGATCTGTGACTTGTAATAACGAGGTGAGATATTAATTTATCTTGCCTTGGTTCAGATTATTATTTTAGCCTTAAAAAATTGTATTTTGGATGAACATATTATTATAGCATATTATTATATTTTATTATTATTTAATACAAAACAATAAAAAATTATTGCCTTGTATTTATTTTTATCTTGTACCTTTTTATTATTTATTTCATGACTGACCTTTTTATTATTTATTCATGAAATTTAGAACAATTAATTTAAAACGTAATTATTAATAATTTAACAAACACTGTAAGTGCTGTGCACACCTTTAAGTGAAGAATTCGTTGGGTTAATTGTATATTATTTTTTAACACTTTTTTTTTGTAAATGTATCAGCGAACTATTCGTTTGAGTGCTGTAATATATAAATACTCAGTTACTGTGTTGTTGAGGTTAAATAGACATTCACTAAATGTAAAATACTGTTAACTAGTTGCATACGGATTTACTGGAAGCCGGTCTTAACTTAGTTCGGAGAAGGCTAGACAGATTCCTTCTTGTCTAGTGCTTTGAAAAACATTGCAACGAGCTACTCCACTATAATTCATGAGAATTACCCACCTATTAAAAGTGCTCTGCCCAAGCAACTCTGAAGACTACACTCAACTCAAAGGCACTCGTGAGGGATTTCCTCACGCCCCAGCCACCGGGATTCCGACCTCGGTTTCCAGCCACCGTAGGTGTGGGCTTGCGGACGACGAGCAATGGGTAGCTCGCCGTCCAACAGTCCGGCAACGACCGAGCCCAGTCGTCGACAGCGCATAGTATCCTTCGAGTGCCTCAAAGGGATGTCAGCAAAACTAGCAAGGCTGATGCCCACTGGGGCTACGGGGAATTTCTCAAAAAGAACGTGGTCCTAGAAAGCATAAGGCAACTGAAGGATACAGGTGTAATTGTAATCCACCGTAGAGTAGAAGTAGTAAAAAAAACATAGTTGTAAAAAAACTAGAAAGATTGATTGTTTTCTAGTGCTTTGAAAAATAGTGCAACAAACTTCTCAACTAATAAAAGTGCTCTGCCCAAGCAACTCTCTCAAGTCTACACTCAACTGTTTTAAGACATTATTATTTCACAACATTCCATTACAAAGCTAACCAAATTAAAACTTCAGTAACAAAAGACAACGGGAATTTGAAGAACAAGGTAGGAACCTCAACGCAACGCGGCATGTTGTCATAAACAACTTGTTTGGAGTCCAACTTTAGATCTATCTTTAAGGCGCTTGATACCACAAGTTGGAGTGTACCGATCCGTTTTTCGTCGTTGCAATTAAGTATACTAAATTGATGGAGTATACAATAAAGGATGTAGCTCAGAATATATTCCATGCTATGGTTTTCATCTTTTTTTGGGTCGAAACGTAATTCTAACAGGGGAAGTCCCCTTTATTACCTATGCGTTAAAATATCAGTCATGCTACTATAAAGCTCCATCCCTTGAACAGTTCAGTTTAGGTCATCAAATGGTTTGCGTTAAGAGCTCGTGCTAAGGCCCTCTGGTCTTCAATTCCACTTTTCAACGAGTCTTCCTTTCAGAAGCAGACCCTTGGCCCCAGTAGGCTTCTACGGCCCCTACAGTTTGCTGACATCTCCTTGAGGCGCGTGGAACACAGCACGCGCCGTCGACGACTTGGGTTCGGTCTGACGGTTACCGGACGATCTGACGGCGAGCTACCCATTGCTCATCGTTCGCAAGTCCGCGCCTACGGGGCCCGGAAATCGGGACCGGGATCCCGGCGGCTGGGGCGTGAGGGTCGCGCCCTCGTGCGTGCACGTGCGACCTCCTCCTTTGCTAACATTACTGCTTCGCATAAGGAGGCGACCGCCTGCCACTCTTCCTCGCTTCGGACGCTGGATATGATCATTACTATAATCATCATTATTATTTGCTTTTACACCCATGTTTTCTTCGTATTGCATTTTTTAATTTATTTTTTGTGCACCTGCCATGTTGTCCCTTCATCACCCTTGGTTGACTCGTAGAGAATGCCTAAAGCATTAAGTCTGTCTTTGTACGTTTATGTCGCAATAAGTTTCAATAAATAAATATACATAAATAAATAATTATATTTACAAATAAAAAATATTGTAGTTTGCTAAGAATTTTTGAAGGAGACGACATTTTTAATCATCTTTACGACGCAGACTCCAAAATTCTTTCTGAATTGTTAAGGATTTGCTAGCCACGTTACTTAATGCCCTAAAACCAAACACTCCGATGCACTATGTTCAAACTGATTGCACAAGTTCACGAAACGGTTTAATTCGAACTTGCGTCACTAGTTTGGTAAGCGGTATTTCATTTCTCCTTTTCGTGAATAGAGAATGTAAAAATAGCGTCCCATATATACAAGGATTGGCTTCTATATTTTCAAAAGGTCTATTTTATTATAATTGGAATGAGATTGGGGATCGTCCTTTTTATGATAAAAACTCAATGAGTGCAAAATAATTAAAATCATTTTAATATTATAAAAAAAAAAACATAATAATAATGTAATATTCGTAGAACCTAAGATATTTGCACGCCACGAGAAATGGCAGACATGTTTTATTTAAGGTCTTGCATGCATGTATTATTTTAATTCCATATGCAAAAATGGCCACGGGGATATTCTAAAAAGGAAGCTCGTAGTCCTAGAATGCAAAGGGAAACTGAAAGACACAGGTGTGTTTTAGTTAGTAAAAGTCTGACACGCCTTCTCGCTCCACTTCTTGAGCGAGAAAAGTCATTGAATAACTTCCCAACTCAAAAAAAAAAATCGGTGTAATCTTACTAGGCTAATGATAAGATTTTCTTAATCTTCCACTTCTAAGGAAAATCGAAACATACAACGAGCAGTTGTAGTAAGCATTAAGCTACAACTACATTAGGCCGATGCACACGTGTAACACGCCTGATTTGTACGTAGAACGACGTCGCGTGGCTTCGCATGGCGTCGAAAAAGTATAGCTCTACAAGTCTAGTTGCCATATAAAATGTATGGAGACCGACGCGCTCAGATCGGCGTGTGTGGCACACGTTAGCGCAGTGTAGTTCTAGCTTGAATTGAAATAAGAAAAAAGCATAGCTATAGACTACTAGGAAAATACCCTCATTCATCTTTTTCTTTTCTATCGACTAATAGCCGAACAAAGTAAGATTAACTGGCCATTCTCATTCCACTCACCAAAATGCTTGTTTAATATTATGATAGAATGTTTTTTGAAACGGTTTTATCCGTAAACATGGGTCTCAAGTTGCCCGAAACTCGGGGAGCTCAGTCTATTATACTGCCCACCTAATCGGGGAGTTCGCTTGTGTTGTTACCGTAAACTCCCTTTGTGCAAAGTTCTGGCGTTATCCATCGGTTTGCCCAGGTTACAAACAAACATAAACATAATAAAATGTCAAATGTAAACCAAAAAAGATTTTTACTTGTCAGTGCACCCAATTTGGGCAAAATGATTTTGTTGAACAATGTCAAAAACGCAAAATTACAACCGGTCTGTTTATTAATATCGTAATAATGGAAATATAATAGAAACTTTTTTTTTTAAGATGTACTATGGAATTTCTTGCTGGTTCTTCCCTTTAGGAATCGGTCAATTGGAACCGTGCGCTAATTTCTTTTTGTGAAATAAATAAGTTTGAGTTTGGTCAAAATCGTAAAATAAGTATAAAAGGAGGACAGCATTAAAACTTCAAAAACGTCTAAATAAGCTGCCAACTATAGTAATAATAATAAATAATGTATTTGGGTCAGAAATGTTAAAACGTAATAAAGAACTTAGAAGTTCGTGCGATTTTTTATTTACAAAACTAATAAAAACTCCATGATTTGTGGGAAAAGCGGGCTTTTCTATAAGTACAAAGACTTTCATTCCTTCAAAATCAGGGAGAGAATGAGAGACACTTATTGGCGTTTTGATTTTTTGCAAATAGTGAGGTGACCCTACTCAACTGCGAGTGCCTTGTAAAGGGTTTATTGACATGTGCAGCTTTCAACATACTGTGAACAGCAATTTACTTACGTCCTTTATGTAGTGAGGTTCGTTAAGAGGGATGCTTCACGGTAAGTACACTAACATAACATACATAATGTGGACCAAAAGTTGTCTTTGAATAAATTATTATTATTTAATCAATTTGACACTGACATGTAAAATGCAAAAAAAAAACTTAAGAACATTTAAATTTCGCGGGCTACCCAGGTGCTTTCACATTAACCAATGCGAATTATAATTCCTAGAAACAATATACCAACTGGGTCAAATAAAATTAATTAGCGAAATTCCACCGACCTGTTTTTTTTTTCATTTATTTTTCTTAGAAAATAATGCCCACTTCATCTACTGGGTTGTAATAACTTCTGCCAGCGCTGCAGGACGGATATGAAAGAGTAACCGTGGCTCTACGACTCCCGACAACCGGGATGTCTCCTATAGTGGTGGCTGGGGCGAGAGGATAACACTCCCTCACGGCTGCGGCTATATCGGCGAACGTGGCGATCCCTTCACATTCCTTCTCGCTCTGAAAGTATCATCCATATAACGCAAAAATCAACTGAAGGTTCATGGATAGGTTTTATTCATTCCGAATCGCAAAAAAAGTTTGTGACGTAACTACTAATTCACAGATTTCAGATATTTTTTTCCTATACTTGTATAACACAAGAGACTATGCTTCCTGCCAAATTTTAGACCCGTTCCCGAGATAAAGGGTCTTGACAGACAGACAGACGGACGAACAACAAAGTGATCCTATAAGGGTTCCATTTCTTCGTTTTGAGGTACGAAACCCTAAAAAAGGATTATGATCACTAATTAGACTCAGTATTTTCTCCTTCCTTCGAGACCCAACATTCAAAAATCTCTAGTAATGATGTCACCAAGAAAGGTTATCAATACCTACATACAGCAAAGTGTATAAACAAATCAATCTCGATAGAAAAAATCTGGTAGATACTTTCATCTCGGGAGTGTATTAGAGGAGACCGCCCAAACAAATATGGAAGTAACGGATTATGATCACATTTCCCCTTACAACCTTCCATAGCTTTATCCGTGACACATATACTATGAGAGCGAGTGGAAAAAAAGCCTTTTCCACATTCATTTTTAAGCGAAAGGGACCCTACTGTGAGTAGGCATATGTACATATGTCGTTACAATGACAAGTCTTAGTGAGTAAATATTTTATTATTCAGATTGGGATTGCATTTTGGGATTAAAATGGCCGCTTTCTGCTTTTATTTTGTATCTGTAGATTATTTGGTTATCCCTTTTTTTACCCTTGCGCTGTTTTTGAAATGGCCTATCCATTGGTGTCACTTTTCTTTGCTGACTTCCAAAATTGAAGGAGGTTCCCAATTCGTTTGGATTTTTTTTTGTATTTTGTTCAACGTTGGCTTCGATGTTAACTGATTTTGATGTTTTTTGTTTTTAATTTTCTGTAGGTCTTATTTAAACTTGGTGATGGTCTGATGACTGATTTCGAATATAAACAGATTGATATCGTTAATAAATGATACCAAATCTTTCAAGATTTTTGCGATCCCAGGTCTGTTTGTTGTTAACGCCATATCAAAGTATACATAACATCACGCTGGTACGCTATAAGATGCAGATTTGTAAAATCCACCCAGGTGTATCCTAATTTCCCCAATTTTGTTAAAATTTATTTAACTTTTTTTTTGTTGGGGCTTTCAGTTCGAAAAAAAATATATGTATGGACTGATTTTGATGATTCTTTTAATACTGAGGTAAACACATCAAAAATACAGTTTTTGAAATTTGTGAATCTATTCATATCTGAATATCAAATTTTCTCCGAATATAACACTTATAGGTAGGTATATTTTCTTTTACAGGTTATATTATTGGGAAAAAGATGTCTTCAATTCTAGGAAAGAATTATCTTGAATAACAGAAAATGTACAAATACGTGGAATAAATTGGTTATCTTAAATAACCCAAAGTAATTATTCAAACATGATTATTAGTAAAGAGATACCCACAATATTTGAAACTAAGCTTGTTATTGTTGTTCAAAACCTAAATCCCGAATCCATTAGATTGGTTACCTGTCCATTTTTTTAATTTTTTTACTTATTTAGTCCAGCGTCAGCGGAGAGGGAGAGGGAGACCAAAGAAAAGTTGGATGGATTGTGTGAAGAGTGATATGAAAGAAAAGGAAATTAGTGATAGTATGACGAGTGACAGGGCAGAATGGAAGGAAAAAACGTGTTGCGCCGATCCCAAATAACACGGGGCTAGGGCAGGTAGATGATGATGATTTAGTCCAGCGTCAAATCGTTTCAATTTTTTTTTTTAGGTGGGAAATCATCCAATGACAACTCCCGCCCTTTGGCGGAGCAAGACGGTGTGTCAGACTTTTACTGACTAAAACCCACTCCTGTGTTCCAGGGTTCTCTTTCGCACAACCCTTGGTCCCAGTAGGCTTCGACCCTGCTGGGCCCCTACGGTTTTGCTGACATTTCTTTGAGGCGCGTGTAGAAAACTACGCGCCGTCGACTTGGGCTCGGTCCAGACGGTTACCGGACGGTCTGACGGCGAGCTACCTAGTGCTCGCCGTTCGCAAGCCCAAATCGTTTCCATCGTAACCATGTCTAACAAAAATAGTTTACAATCTTACGGCGTTTGCAATTTTCCAGTAACATGTATAAAGAATATTGAACGGCTCGATTTCAGGCTGTGATCCGAGTTCATATGTGCTACCTATAAAATTTAATGGCACTTAAACATGTAAATCTTTTTCGTGGGAAAACATGTGTAATGTACAGAATACATTTCATAGAAGGGATTTATATTCCGACGAGATAAATATTGCCCCATGTCCATTCAACGAAAAGCGATAACAGGATTTATTTAGTTATAATATATGTTATGTTGAAAATACTAGCATTTTTTTTCGTATTCTGAGCAAATCGGAACGGACAATAGCAGACTGATAACTAAATTGAAACGACCTAACGCTTTTTGATGTTTTTATAACTCGACATATTCGTGGAAATTCGTCATTGTGTTACATTCAATAGAACTAGATAAATTTTGTAAGATCAAAAATCAAGCCTCGCCGATACTTTTGAATATTATTGTTATTTAATTAGTTTTGCACTTAATTTTAATTCCCCAGGTCCAATTACTTTTATATGTTTTTTTTTTTAAATTTTATATGGAATTCACCGTTCGTTGCATATTTTTGTTGAGTGTATGTAATTATGTCACTTGCAACTGTTTATTTTCACTTTCTGTTACTAGTTTATGGCGGGATTTCTTTGAGTGAAATTCAGTGGCTGCTTTAATTATTCGCAAATAGATTCTTTGTGGATATTGTAATGTGAAATTGGTGTAATTTTTTATCTCAAGTATCTGCGCAACTGGACATTATGTGGAATCATTGAAAAAGACGCGATCCCAGAATTTTATTGTAGTGTTGAAGTCAACCTTCACCTGATGGAAAGCGACGATGCGGTCGACGATGGAGCGCGCTTACCTAGAAGTAACCTTGATTTAAGATTCCCGGGTTGTAGCCATCAGGAAAGACAGATTCCGGCAAGGAATTCCACTCCTTAGCTGTACGCACAATGAATGTTCCCAAAACGTTTTGTGCGTATAGGTAGGATCTTCTTGGAGAAGGTTGACTTGATACCTACATTTTCTGCTAAATACTACAAAAACAATAGAATGTGTACATCCATATTCTAAAGGTAAACAAATTAACTATTCATACGAAGACATGGCTTAAAGGACTTAGTATCCAAGTCAAAAACGTTATCAAAAAAAAAAACGTAATTGTGTAGCTGTTTATCCCCAAGTAAATAAAAACATAACAGAAAATTAAGGCTTATTAAAGACTAATAAAAACATTTTACACAATAAATCCTCGAGACAATCATAGTTGAAACAAGTACATACTTCGACTTTGACACTAGAAGCACAGATTACAGAAACCCGTCACAGAGACAACCTTTTAATCTCAAATAAATAATAACAAAGAAAGAGACGATAATCTTTGAAAGCTTTCCTATTGCGTAACAATGAAAGTTGGAGATGATTACATCAAAGACTTTGAACTGAAATGCCTGTAAGTATCAGCGGCCATTTAGGGATGAATAAATAAAGATAGGATGGGTAAGTTGCTTCAATGCTTTGTTTGTTTTACATGATATTAAAGAAATATGGAATACTCCACTCCATTTAAAGTAAGATAGACATATTTTAACCTTTTTAGTTTCGTTCAACCGATTTTAACTTCTGTTGCGTTGGCGGTATGATACTAGCTGCTGCAGTAAACAGTTGGTATTGTAACCACTACAATACTTTTTTACTTTTTATGCCCAGCTGCCTACTAGCAAAGGAGGAGGCTGCACGTGCACGCGCGGCCCTCACGCCCCAGCCGCCGGGATCCCGGTCCGGCGCGGTCTTGCGGGCGGCGAGCAATGGGGTTTTGTTTCTGAAAGGAAAACTTAACCCTGGTATGAAAGGCAACGAACGAACAGGAGTGGGTTTTTAGTCAGTAAAAGTCTGACACACCCACTCGCACCGCCCAAGAGCGAGAGATGTCATTGGATAATTTTTCCAGTTAAAAAATATTTATGCCTACGGATTAGATGTCAAAATCGGTTGAATGGAGACTAAAAAAAATGTGTTTATAACCTTATTAACTTCATATGAAGTATTATAACTTCTGTCATTAACTTCGCCCGCGTTAATTGGCGAGGTCGGTCTATGGATGGGTGATAATATTTAACCGCTTGTGTCGAATTAGTCCGACGAGTGTTTTCGTGTCCAATTCGCCAGGGTCGTATGTTTGCGAATGGTTACTCCATCTCATTTAGCTCTTTAATCGTCATAGGTGACAGAATGGCTGACAAGATGGAGTAATAATAGGTTATTTCTAGGTAAACGCGCTCCATCGTCGACCACATTGTCGCTTTCCATCAGGTGAGATAGCGGTCAAGCGCAAACTTATCAAAGAAAGAAAAAATGCTAAGACTGGAGCTCTACTCCACTTCGCTTCTGCCTTAGCCTTCTAACATAACCTATCCGTGTCGGGGCGCGCTAAAAGATGTTAAATCTTCATGTCGCACTAGACTAATATCGAGCTTCATTGTGTCGCACAAGCGTGCATTCGAACTATCATGGCAAGCTGCAGTACGGTTTTGTTCCAATTCCATTTTTCGAGCTTACGTAGTACGCCACTCAAAAAAAAAAACAAAAGTTTGAAACATATTCAATAATTACAACAGAATGTAAAACAACCTCCAATTGGGAATTGTATCCGCTGCCTTGTTTGCCCAACAAACGCAAGCAGGCATCGTATTGCCGCCCATAGTCAGTGGTCGCCACCGCAAACCGCTAGCTGACATGTTAACTATACGCGTTTGTGTACCGACAGGTGATATTGTTGTATGGACAGATTCTTGTTTAGCTAATATATTGACTTGGTAAGTTAGAAGTTACAAGCATTGACGGGTTAAGGCAGCTGTGTAATGAAATTGATGTTTGTTAGCTATGGATTTGAAAAGCCTACTATCGCGTAGTGTTCTACGCGCGCCTCTAAGACTTGTCAGAAAAACCGTAGGGGCTCAGCAGGGCCATGGAAGGGATACCCGTGGTCCTAGGACACTAAGGGCTACTGAAAGAACATATATGTGGTTTTACGCCCTCTCGCTCCGCCCTAAAGCAAGTTAAAAAATAAAAGATTAAAAGTAAAATGTTTGTTTTTTTTTGGAATAACGATGTTTCCTTTCGAAAACAGGCTTGAGAAGGAAATCGATCGCCATATTATAAATGCTTGGAAAAGCTTATGGTCTATGAAGAAGTAACCTATCGGTTTTCTACTGGTTACATTTTAGGGAGTGTGCGTCGGAATTGCATTGAACTTAATTCCGCTAATCCCGTCCCGTCTTCGGACCACCAGATGTACAGCGATGCGCCATCGGTACATATTTATATACCTACCTACTCGTGGTCCCAACAGACGTGGTCCTGTCCGATAGCTGGCTTTTCGGCAGAAAAAAAAAAATGAGATCCCGATTACAGCGCCACCTATCAGTTTTCAACTGTATTTTTAATCCATCCAGTGACGCCCTCAAACATTCACTCAACATTTTATCCAAATCGGTCCACCCATTTAGGAGCAGTTAGGAGACAAACACGTACAGAAGTATATAAAGATATTAGATGTCGTTTTTTTTAATTGTTGATAGGATCGCGCTTGACCGCTATCTCACCAGATGGAAAGCGACGATGGAGCGCTGTTAGAAGTAACCTATTCACTCTTGACTTAAAGACTCCCGGGTTGTAGCCATCAGGAAACTCAGATTCCGGCAAGGAATTCCACTCCTTAGCTGTACGCACAATGAATGTGTTCCCAAAACGTTTTGTGCGTATAGGTGGGATATTTACCAGTACATAACCATAGATATAGACAAAAAAAAATTGAGTATCAAACAAATGCTGAAATAAAACAGACGCAGGTTAACTTTGCGGTGCTAACACGACAAAACCATCTCATGAGAAGTACAAATTCTTTAATCGCCATGGCAAAATACATGGCGTGCGAACCAGTGATCAGCATAGTATATCATTAAAGTATAGATGAGCGCTACTGCCCATTCAACCGGCATAATCCCTTTCGCACCCCTAACGACGCCCGGAGGAATCAAGGGGACTCCCTTTACCGAAGTCCGGATCCGCACACGGCAAAACAGAATCGGTCTCGAGATACACCCCATAGTTAAAACCAGGGATGTTGCAGATATGAAATTTCAAATCGGATCTGGATATAAATACGAATATAGGAATATCATTAGACCGGTTTCGGATTACAGATATAAAACTATATATTTCGAATTATTATTTAGGACTACTATTATTAGGATATTAGAATTACAAAATTATAAAAGTAAGATTTCGAATTTTCTACACTGCTCTCAAAACAGTGAAGGAAAACATCGTGAAAAAACCGGCATGTCCTTTTTTTTATTTAGCCTATACTTTTTCAAGGCTGGGCAAATACCTCCCCCAACTTCTTCCAGGTATTTTTTTCTGGAGCCACCTAGATCCAGCCCTAGCGGTAAGCGTCTAGGTCATTTTGCCACCTCTTACAAGGTCGCCCTCGGCGTCATCGTCCATCCTCAGGTACCCACTTTGTAGAGATTTTTGCTCAACATTCAGTCCTAGGCATGTCCTAGAACTAGAAATTTGAAGACATGTAACACCCGCCTATCTACACAGGCCTATGTGATAAATTACAGCTCATTACTTCTCTTGGAGAGAAGGCTTGATTCCCAGCAGTGGGAAAATTATAAAGCTAATTATGCTTATGACATATTTCTAGTTTAAGTTATCAGATAACTGTTCTTTTAATTTTTAAGTGTTTGTGTGAACAAAAATAAATAAATAAATATAATTTGTTTAGCCAGGTAAAAAAAAAAATCAAAAACCTATCGTAACCTATCATTTAGACTCTGCTTTTATCCGAAATTTTTATATCGGTTTCAATTATGGTTACCATGTTTTTTTATTTCGGATATTCGTTAGTTTCAGTTACTGTTATGGATCTTCTTTACATTCCTGGTTAAAACTCCCAAAATAGCGTCTCTCAAATGTTGTGTGTCAAGAAACCTTCCCGAATTGGTTTTCAAATAAATTAGAACCTTTGGAATTTCATCATTTAGTGAGCACTGTTATTGGATTTCATGAACCAAATCGTAAATTCAAAATTAAATTTAGTTGAAAGGAACTCGATAACATTTCATTTAATGGGGTGGTCCGCTGGCATTTACTTCTGAAGCTTTGTACCGACGACACGTCATTATCTAACAACTTTATGTTCCATGTAAATAATGGACACACAGAAGATAACGTAATTAAACCAACCTAATGTTCTCTACGTCAGGTTTATCAATTTTATTTTTATAATAAGCTTAAGCTTGATCTCTATCTTATCTGCCCCCTTAGCCAAGTTACGATCGTTTCGTTTGCGTCGAACGCCTCGAGTAGGCCACGCCTCTGATTCCTTTGTTCTGACCACGTGACTGAGCGTTGAGATGACGTCAAAACAAAGGAATCGGAGGCGTGGTCTACTCGAGGTGTTCGATGCAAACAAAACGATCGTAACTTGGCTAGGAGGGTGGTCGACGATGGAGTACGCTTGCCTAGAAGTAACCTATGTAAATCTAAACCTACGCAAGTAATTCTTGACTTAAAGACCTCCAGGTTGTAGCTATTAGGAAACACAGACTCCGGTTTCCACGTATTAAACAAATGTTTACAAGTCACACAGTTTCGCAACAGCATCGATTCTCGTAAAACAAAAGACCGCCTAAATGGATGTATGTGGCAGACTGAGACTAAACGGGGGTCAATTATCGCTCAATAGCCGTAACTAGTGTTGGGGACTACGCATCGATATCACCGTTTTGCGACCAGAGATTTATAGTGCACGACTGTACTGCGTCCAGTCCCAAAACGCGAATTTCTAAAGCCATTTTTTGCGACGGACAACGCCAACTAAGTCGCGCTGTATCGCCGGTGTAAATTCCAAGTAAGTCAGGGGTTGTTTTTATAAAGTCTGACGTCAGTCCCTCAACCCGTGTGAGTGAAGCATTTCAGGGGATCAATTTTCAAAGAAAATACGCTTTGTAGATCCGGTTTACTAGTGTGATGCGGGCAAGCCTCAAGCCCGTCGAGAGGACGAAGATTATAGCTGGGTTATGTTCACGATTTTTTTCCTTTTATGTATATTTGTTTAACTGAAGAAAACCATAAGCTCGGGTCCGTAAAGAATTTATTTACGCATTCATCCCGTTGCTTAGGTAAAGTCGGTAAAGGACTCTTTTTGGGACACAGCGGTCTGAAGTGTTGAAAATTATGTCTTTATTTTGCTTGAACTAAAAAGAAAATATGATAATTTTAGGTACTAC
Organism: Mythimna pallens; assembly: GCA_961205895.1. Taxonomy (NCBI): domain Eukaryota; kingdom Metazoa; phylum Arthropoda; class Insecta; order Lepidoptera; family Noctuidae; genus Mythimna; species Mythimna pallens. The sequence continues at coordinate 19,373,844 of OY540828.1, read as the reverse complement.
AGAGATTTGTCAAAGGAAGCTTGAAAACTTAAATAGGAACTACTATTACAACTCCCTTTTTTGAGAGAGGAAAAACCAAATAATTATTAAAAGTGTCAGACTTTTACTGACTAAACACCACCTATGATTCATTGGTTACCCTTTGCGTTTCAAGGCCATGGTAACTCTTTTAAACTAACCCGTAGACCACACTACAATCCCCTTGGTTTGCCTTACTTTCAAAGCAAAACTAACGATACTAATTACAGGTATAAATAATTTAATCAAGAACATAAACTTAGCAAGCAAAACTACAGAAAATGCGTCAAAAAGCCGCGCCACTTGTACCCAATATACTTTACGACCACACTCAATGACCACTCTTCACTAAAGCGTCTATAAACTACAAATCCTGCCACAGAGGTCGTTTGTAACAAAGCAACGTGACGTCATCACTACGAACGTTCGCCACTGAATTATTTTTTTAAATCTTACACAGCACACGTATTAAGGGAATTAATTTTACAGCGAACCGCGTTAGCCCTGTAAATTTAATCAGTTTGCAAACAAATGACGAAGGTGGGACCTCTACATTACCATGCCATGGAAGTACCGTCCACAGTTAATATGAAAATGCGGGTAACCAACGTGAAAATATGACGGCATTAATATAAATTGCACTTAGCGTCGGTGGGGTAAAACAACTATTAGGGAGGAATAATATGAGCTGTACGCTAAACGTAATGTTAGTTCATTGCGGAGAGAACCTCATCATAATGATTGTTATATCATTGTCAATGTCAAGTTCAGAGTACATTTTGATGAAGTAATGAAGCTAAAGTGATGAGTGGAATGATTAATCTTCTATATATATAAAAGGAGAAATTGACTGACTGACATACCAACGCACAGCCGAAACTACTGGGACTAGGAACATAAAATTTTACACAATGCTTCCGTTTATAATGTAAACGCTGCATGTTATTCAGTTTCCACTTCAGAACCTTTGGGCTCCATCGACTATCTATTCTGCGAACAATGTGTCCTGCCCATTGTTTGTTGTGTCTATATTTAACTCCAAATTGCCAATAAAAAGCTGTCATAGGATAAAAAATTAATTATATTCATCAATCAATCTTCGTAACCCTGCGGACTCATATAGAACTTCCACTTCCACACAACAATATACAAAGGCATCAAATTTTTAAAACATTCACAGTTTACTGAATCTTCATAGCCGCGGCGGCCGGAATTTGATATTGTAAATGCCAAGCAACGAAGTTGATTGTTTCCCCATCATACGAGCTTTACTCCGTTTCATTAATATTTACCTTTGTTCTATCCCGCTAATTCGAAATAACATGAACGAATACCCTTTTGTTATTTTATTGTTATAAACTCGTATATTGTTCTTGAGAAACTAATTAATTGGCCTTTTTTGTCGTCGTAATTTATGCGCGTGGAGGTTCAAAGGTTGTGAAAAGAAAATTGTTGGACAAGTTGGGTCATGGGTTTTATTTTAACTTTTTAAGAGTTTTTTTTTTCATTTATTTCATCTTTATTGAGGACAGTAAGATAAGCATAGCATAGTATAGTCGGCCTTATAATGTTCACACTGAGGAGGCCTGAGTCCCAACAGTAAGAAAAGAAATGTAATTTTTTTTTTTAATTATGAATTTTTTGGAGGATACCAATTGAATTGAATACAAATTAAAGTAGGTACAATAATTTACAAAGGCCTACATAGGTACTTATAGAAACTAAACTAGTGGTAATAGTAGCTATATAGAAGAACCGGCTAAAACTCTAAGAAGGCAAAAAAACGTATATTTTGACACTCAAGGGAATCAAAATTCATATGGTACTTTTCCTTGACCCAGGATCCTGAAATTTGGCATTAAGCAAGGTCTTATAGCACAAATATAGGTATAAATTGGAAAACAGTGTTTGTTAACCATTGTTTTCCGATTTAGATTCCGGTTCCGTCACAAAAAAGTATTTTTTTGCCATTCGGAAAAATCTTCGATACTCCATTCGGGAATTGAACTATTTACATATGTTAATTTGTACGGAACCCTCAGTGCACGAGTCCGACTCGCACTTGCCCACTTTTTTTTTTGTGAAAACTCATCAAATGCTTCCTTCCATTCTGAGTTGATCGAGAGGGAGTATCAGACTGACTAAAACCCACTTGTATCCTTCAGATACCCTTTACAGCCAGTACTTTTGAACAAACTCGCACCCGATCCATATACAATCCCGAGTTCCGATTTCGATGTACAAAAATCGAAAACGTTATTAATTTTTAGGGAAGCAGGTAGGTTACTGGAGGTATTCATTGAGCGTTTATTGAAAAGCCGAGTGCACAGCTTTTGAAAAGACTCGCCTGAATGCCACCGTGGCGAAAGGCGACTCGACTATAGTTTAATGCCTTTTCATGCGTTGAATTCGTCGTTGGTTCTCAAATAATACTGACATTTATGAGGTCTCATGTGAAGAAAATAAACTTTAAGTAGACTTTACTGAATATGGTCAATTGGACAAGCCAATGAACTTTTTTTTCTGCGGTGCAGCCATCAAATTACTACTCCGGTTTTTTTTTTTTTTGTAGGTGGGAAAATCATCTAATGATAAATCGCGCTCTTGGGCGGAGCGCGAGATAGTGTCAGACTTTTACTGACTAAAAACCTACTCCTGTTCCTTCTTTGCCTTCATCCCGGGACCCGGGCTTCGCTTTCACACTACCCGTGGCTCCTTCTATAAGTGGAAGGAGACTGAGTGCGGTGCAAAATAAAAAAAAATACTGTTGGTCATAGGTCTCCCCAAACGTCGTCACAACGATGGTTCTTCAGTGTAAATAAGGACTCCTGGCCCATTGGCAACGTTATTTTTTTTTCCAAAAATTTACAATAAAAAAATATTCGTAGATAAATATTCCTCATGACTTCAGTAATATAATAATAATATATTCCACAACTATCACACAACGCCGTCTAGTCTCAAGCTAAGCAGAGCTTGTGTTATGAGTACTAGACAACTGATAAACATACTTATATATTTCTAAATACATTGGAAAATTTAAGAAAGTCTGAACATGCTTATATGCTTGCAAAGAGAATGAAAATTCTGGTACCCATAAAATATATTTTTTTTTAATTAAAAATAAGATATGATAGACAAAAAATAAGGCACTAAAATATTGTCTACAACGTATAAAATTCTCCAGTAGGCACACAAGAACTCGAGAAGGAATAATACGTCCCCATAAAACTCTATAATGAATCGTCTTTGTCCACTTGCATACAATACAATGATCCCTCTTCACTCGAGGGCTTTCTTTTTTGCCCTCTCCTGAGAAAACTTAACCTTGGCCTGAAATTCGTATTATCAACCTTCCTCTATGTAATAATAATACCGCGTTTTTTTTTTAAATGAAAAGTGTTTTAAATTTGAATGAATGTTTTAGGTTTGTTGAATTTTTAGGTGACAGAAGTTATTATTACATATATATTTTAATAGCGTCTGCCAGTGGCTTTACGCATCATCATCATTTCAGCCAAAAGATGTCCACTGCTGGACATATTCCTCCCCCAAGTGTCGCCACAATGAGCGGTCCTGTGCGTCTCGCATCCATCGGACTCCCGCAACCGTTACCAAGTCATCGGTCCACCTTGTAGGAGGACTTCCAACGCTACGTCTTCCAGTACGTGGTCGCCATTCCATAACTTTTCGGCCCCAACAAATACATGATACTTTACGCATGATTGTAGATAATTATAAAAAGGGATCATACGTATAATTCTAATGTTGTTTCCAGACCTGCACTCCTAGTCAAGTTGATAATCTGTAATCGTTAACGCTAGTCGAAAACTAATCAAATGTATGGGAATGACATTATCTCAACGTTAAGTCGCGTGGTCAGAACAAACGAATAGAAAATTCGTAGCCAAGTTCACATCGATCAAAATGATAGAATAAAATGTTTTTTAAATCCTTTGTTATTGTAGAACGAGCGGGATCTCAGGCGCGTCAACATAGCTACCAACGTATCGTTTTCTACAATTGCTGACACCGAGGCGTTACCGATTAGAGAATGGAATACGAGACGAAACGGTTGTAACTTGCCTAAGGAGACTGGCGAATGCACTGCTGGCGAGCCGCTTTCGAGATGCGCGTGCTGCTCGTGTGCGGTTACAGCCCAAGTATGGTGTGCCGCCCTAATGCAGCTCCGGCAATGCTCGAGTGAGGCGCATGTGCAGCGCGCGCCACTCGCGCACTCTTAGCTTCATTCACATTTGAACTATGTATGTGGTGCGCAAGCGGCACTCTCACACCAACTGCGCCGTTCGAGTACGGTGCGTAGCTTGCGCGCGAGCAGCGCTGGGGCTTCCTACGAACATAAATGCACGCGCGCAGTTCGCAAGCAGCTCACAAACGTCTCGTGAACGGCGCATTCGCCAGGTCTGGACACAAACTGTGAAAAATATCATCTAAATTCGTTTAGTTGTTTGAACGTGAAGAAGTAACAAACATACAATTCACAAATAATAATAGAACAAAAGGCGTAAAATTCATTGGAATATATCTACATCTAGGTATGCTTTGTGCTATATTGGTACAGTCACGAGCAATAAGATAATTACATTGTCACATTTTCAATCTACCTTAGAAATAAGTGTACGACAATCTAAATTATTAATTGGATGGTTAGGGTTTTAGGAACTATTTGTCGTAGGTAGTACACTTATTTCTTGAGTAGCAGAATTGAAAATAGAATAAAAAATGTAATAATATATATTTCTTATTGCTCGTGACTGTATATATATTTTATAACCATTAATTATATTTATCTCATAAGAGCATTATCTGTCTAAAAATGCCGACGACCATACATCATGTGATTGGGTTCAAGTGTTGCGGTATGAACATTCTTTGCGTTCCAAAGTGTCGGCCATTTTATGGCTCTATTCTATCGTCTCTAAATAATTCAAATTTCATTTTTAAACTCTTGATCGGGAAATTTAAAGCTGTTTTTTTAAAACGAGATTATGGAAAGTTGATGTATAAAGGAGTTACAATACATTATTATCCAGCGTACACTAATACGATAAAAAAAATAAAACAATTTGATTATTTGTAAGAAAAAAGAGAGTTTACATCATTGTGTTAAATATCCTTTGCATACTGACAATTTACTTTGTAATGTATGTATTTTTTTTTTTAAGGTGGGAAAATCATCTAATGACAAATCTCGCTCTTGGGTGGAGCGAAAGATAGTGTCAGACTTTTACTGACTAAAAACCCACTCCTGTTCCCTCTTTGCCTTTATCCCGGGGCCCCGGGCTTCGCTTTCACACTACCCGTGGCCCCAGTAGCCTTCGACCCTGCTGGGCCCCAACGATTTGCTGACATCACCCTGAGGCGCGCGTGGAACAATACGCGCCGTCGACGGCTTGGGCTCGGTCCGGACAGTTACCGGACGGTTGGACGGCGAGCCACCCATTGCTCGCCGTCTTGTAATGTATGTATTGTACTCATGTTTGTGCAAATAAATGATTATGATTATTATGATTATGATTACAACCGTGGTGGTGGGGTGGTGGCCTAGTGGTAACGGCTTCGATTTACGAGTAGGTAGGTACTAGACTTGGGACCAGACGGCGTTGTGTGATAGTTGTGGAATATTATTATTATTATAACTACTATGCCATTTTTTATGCTAAAAAAACAGATCAACAAACACCCTTAAACTTTTGAACAGAATCCAGAGACTTTAAATATCCAGTAAAACATTATTTATGTTAAGAATACGTTATACGAAATAATCCGTGAAATTCTGTAGCTGCTCTGCGCCGGCAGGCACAGACCCAGCTATTTGTTACTCTCAATATTTTGGTATGTACTAGCGAAGCATAATTTTCAACGATGCATCTTGACGTTGCGCGTCGGAGCACTTTGCCTTGTGTAAATGGAATTTTCTGGGTTGCGCTCACGTTTATAAATGCTGGTTATTTTTTAAGTGATGTAAGCATTTTTGACGGGAATTTTAGTAGCAGGTGGCGTGAGATTTTGTAACGGAACTAGCTTCCTGTAGCAGCGGCTTGTTCCACGTGAAAAAAGGTTTCTTTATACCAACTTTGGACACCCATTTCATAACCTTAAGAGGAAAATCTTCTCTTAGTGCTCACTTACGTCATTTAAGAAAGCTTTGTACAAAATTTTACAATCATAGCTCTAGTAGTTTCGGTCAGTTTCTCCTTTTATATATAACTAACTTTTGCCCGCAGCTTCGCACGCTGGCATGAAATATAGCCTATGTCATTTAGGAATAAAGCAGCTTTCTATCGGTGAAAAAATTTTGCAATCGGTCCGGTACTCTTTATAATATAAAAAAAATATAAATATTAGGGTAGTCCCAGTAGTTTCGGCTGTGCGTTGATATGTCAGTGAGTCAGTTTCTTCTTTTACATATATATAAGAAGTACAAATGACGGCAAGTTATAACATTTTAGATCAAATTATGGATTAAAGATAATTATTAAAATTAAAAATAAGTGCAAGAATGTTTTTTTTTTTTATCTTATTTTGTTTGGGGGCCCAAGGCTACTTCGTGAAAGGTTACTGTCGCCTATAAATACCTGCAACAAATGATTATACTAGTATGTAAAATTTACTATTTGTTATGAATAAAACATTCTTATTCTTTCACGTATCCCAATCAAAAACAACACTACAAAATTAAAGATACTTAACAATTTCTTCCCACGAAAAAAAAACATTATCAAGTAACTCGCCACCCATTAAAATGCAAGTCACAAAATTTCCGCCGGTTGCAGAAACACTACATAATCACGTTTATTAACCATTATGACCCTCTTACACGCTCATTCAGCCAAGTTAATGTCCCAACCCTTAACTCAAAACTGGCTAATTTTATGACAAGTAAAATTCATTAAATTAATACCTCGGAAAGGATTTGACGCGATTATAAAGAATGGCATGTTGTTAGGAAACAAAAGGGCTGGACTGGACCTTTCGTACCTTTTCATATAATTTCCATTATCACATGTCATCCCCCTAACGTTCATCTCGTGAAATGAGGAGACTTTTTATTTTTTTAAACCCTTGGTCCTCGTGAACAGACCTTTCATTTAATATAATATGCAGAAACACTTCGTGCCGAAAAATGTGGGCTATCTATCAAAATGTACGTAAGTAGTCTTCTGTGCGCTGAGTGCTTGTTTACATTAACGCGATCAAAATGTTTTCCGTGTTTGGCTCTCTGATTGGTTAAGAACTTGGATAGGGCCAATTGGAGCGCCGAACGTCATAAACGTGTCGATTGCGTTAACGTTAAACAAACTCGCACAAGGCACTCAGATTTCGTGTAGTATTTTTTGAGCTGGGAAATGATCAAATAACTTCTTTCCCGCTGGGCTTAACGAGTGGAAGTCACCGAATTTTACCGATTAAAACCCGCCTGTGTTCCTTCAGGTGTGCTTTGCTTCCTAGAGCCACAGAAACTCGCAAAAATAATAATAATAAGAAGACTACAAAAACCATAGCCCTATATCTTAGTTTTCCATATGTCGCAATATTTCCTCATTAACCGGGGGTTGTCGTTGGATGAACTAGCATAGCATACAGGGATAATTGCCGGTTGTTACTACGTTCCATTAAAAGCGAATAAGGGGTCTCTGCGAGTTGGTTTTGACTCCTCGTACGCCTTACAAAGTCCAGGACCCCAGGGTTAATAACTAATAAGATAATAACTCATAACGAAATAATAATAAACTCTCTCAAACAATCACAGAGCTCTAACTGATGATTCAAAAGATATTAAAAGAAATGTTGCTCTAGATAAAGTGTCACTAAGCTTAGTTTAGCAACATAAATATGCCTTCGTAAATCAGACACCTTTTACGAAACATTATTCCACATTTCGTAAAGCGAACTGACCATTTTTTCCAGGAACACTAAAAATATGTTTTCTTCACCTGCAAAAGCCGAATAAATAGGAATAATAACATTTACAATCGGTTAGTTCGTAGGTAACGTAGCAGCGTATCTGCCACGTAATGGTAAACAGGCAATTTATTTCGACGTACCTAACGTTTGTCGGAGGTACGCTAGATGTAGAATAGAGATACAGAGCCGTCCATTTTATGAACTCGTATGCTAGATAATTTTTGATTTATGTGACTGTTAACACGTATCAATGGATGTTCATAGTTCAGGTGTTTTATGGTGAAAGTCAAAGAATTTATTAGGTCTGGTTTAGTACTTTTGGATTGTTAATGAGTCAGTTTTACTGGCCGAAAGTGTATCTTTAACCGTGAAGTTACTTGTGTGTTTTCTTCTTTATTTATTTTTTAGGTCTACCAACAATTATTTACACAAATATTTGAATAAAATTTTAAAACTTTAAACAGTGTAACAATTACTTAAAAGTAAACATCACATGTACTAAAATAAATTACGTCATTGAAAGCTTACTTGTAAAGCTGACAAGAGAAAATTGTACAAAATCTGTTCTTACTTTTGATAATTATTATTATTGTTAATATTTAGACAATTTTAATGCTTTTACATATACAACAAATCAGATAATATATAATATAATATTCTACAACTATGACACAACACCGTCTAGTCTCAAGCTAAGCAGAGCTTGTGTTATGAGTACTAGACAACTGATAAACATACTCATATATTTCTAAATACATACATATTATAGATACAAAACAACCAGACACAGAACAAATGATCGTGTTCATCACACAAACATTTGTCCTGGGTGGGAATCGAACCCACGACCTCCGGCATAGCAGTCAGGGCCACTAGCCACTAGACCAACAGGCCAGTCATATAAACAGTTTAGAATTTTAGATTTTTGTTTGTGTTTTTAATTAACTTGCAATGTTTGTATGTATGTTTATTTAGGACAAATCTTGCAAACAAATTTTGAAACAGTTACCCCTAACCGATTGACTTAAAATGTGGTACACCTACTTATAACTTGGATGACAAAGCTCTAATATGATACCACAGAGTTGACCTAATGATGGAGTTATATAAAGCCTGTAAGAACTACTGAGTGCAATAAGATAACCCCAACGTGTATGAACTCTTTGGAATAATCTTAATGAGTAGATACTATATACATGATATCACATAATCAGCCTTATAATCTTCCCACTGTTGGGACTAAGGCCTCCTCTCTAGGAGAGGAAAAGGGCCGTAATCCACCACGCGGGCTTAGTGCAGGTTGGTGGATTTCACAAGTCTTCAAATGATTCTTGGATATGCCGGAACCACTGTAGGTAACGCGCTATAAAAGATTGTTTAAAAAAAATCATAGACAATTTATTATATTCATTTACTCAAAAAAATATGTCAATGACGGCGGAAATAAATCTTATGTCAAATTGAACTAAAGTGTTCTTATTCCAAATACGACAAACACAAAATTATGCGTTTATTTTCTACGTGTATTTCTTTGTCAAAGAACACAATATTACATTCGCAAGAGGTGCTAGATATATTATTGATCGGTGATGTATGAAAAAAAAATATCTTATACAAAATTCACGTTTATCGTAATGTAGGTAAGACACCTAATACAATTGTGTACGATAGACCACCTCGGTTTAAACATGAGTACATATTTACGGGTGTTAACCCTTTGGGGTTAAATGTCGGAAATTGTCGGAAAATCCTCTATGGACCGGCCCTACAACATTATTACATTGTAGTATAAAATATATTCGACGTCGCCATCGTAGTACTAGGTACCCAAATTAAAATTGGGAGCGGATTAGAAGTAAATAGGGGACACAAGAATGGACCCCTTTTAATCATGCCGTCATCAATTGGCTTCCCGTATTAATAACAAAGAAAAGGGAAAAAGAAAATGACAAAGAGATTTTTTTATCTATTTACAATCAAAACATAAAAACTTTTATATAAAAAACGTGCCATTAAATAAACTAAACGATCCTGAACCAAAATACAAATATTTTCACACTTTTAAAAGATTCTCACCCACTACTACGTCGGCGCCTCGTCACGTTCTCGCAGACCATTAGCGGCAAACAGCAGGCAGTGGGAACGTGCTCATTTGCTGCACTCTGCTAACTAACAGACCGTATTTTATTTATTATTTTGCTACGAAAGAAAATATTTGATATTTAAATATTCTGTGAAATATATACCTATCGGAAAATGAAGCGTTGGAAGGCCTCCCACAAGGTGAACCGTGACCTGGTTAGGTTTGCGGGAATGCGATGTATGCGAGACGCACAAGAACAATCGTTATGGCAATGGAACAATCGTTATGGCAATACGCGATCACGAAACGAAATCGCAATCTGCGAAACATGCAATCATGGGAAATTTTCAATTCATTTGTACTTTTTTTAGTTTATCTAAAACCATTACTGACACCCCGTGCCTTGCAAAACATATAAAGCAGACCGGCCGGCTGGTTGTCATTCAAGTAGTTCTATGACAGTCGTTACAGGTCAGGGGGTAGTCAGACGAGTCAGTGAAATCTAACCATCAGTCAATCCAAAGACTATCGTGGTGCCCAGTATCTGGCTTGTGGAGGTCTGATAAGCAGTCGCTCCAAACATGTAAATATTACACGCCACTAACCGAGGTAAGACACTTCTTTTATCTGTTCCGTGGGTGACCGTAAGCTGTAAAAAAACTGGCATGGTAACAAAAAAAAAAGCATATTATTGAGGAAACTTAGAGCTGTGCGAGGTTGCTAAGCGATGACGCTCACAATAAAAATATGTGTGTGGGATGAAATGTCGGCGTTATCCACGTTTCGCCAAAAGCTATGACAATCAGACGATTCAATTGTATCATTATCCTATTATATCAGATATCCTATATCAAATATCAACCCGTAGTTGCGCAACCTACATGTTTGAAGGCGGAAAAGCCGCGTTACAGTCTAAGATGAACTAACACATCAGTGAGATTTTTTTTCGGGTGGGAAATATTCAAGAGTTTTGAGTATACATGTAGATGGATGGAGAGGGCAACGGAGAGGGAAGCCAAAGAAAGGATGGATTGTGTGAGGAGTGATATAAAAGAAAAGGGGGTTAGTGATAGCGTGACCGTTGAGAGACCCTAAGTAATAAATGACAATGGCAGGAAGATGATAATGGGTGGGAACTCATCAAATAATTTCTCCCACTCTTCTCACAAAAGGGAGTGTCAAACTTTACTGACTAAATCCCACAAGTATTCCTTCAGTTGTCCTTTGTGTTCTTGGGCCGCGATAACTCTTTGGAATGATCACGTAACCCATCAGTAAAATAGCTTATATGACAAAAACACTTTAGGTTGACCGGACAAAACTACAGACTGACGCCTAAGGACGTTTGTCGTCCCTTGAGCTCTTGCAGGAGGCAAATTAATACCTGTATCGATTTGTAGACTGAACTGAGGCTTTTGATTCCGATTAAAATTGTTTGGTCTTTGACAACCAACACCTTTGTGACAGGCATTCTCCTTTAGGTATATGAGCTAGCAATCACCGAGATTGCTAACTTAACATGTTACCTATCCTCTCCCTCAAAGCAAGGCATTTTAGTTTATTATATCCTGACGAGTATCTATCGAATATCCGTCTGTACAGATTCTTGGAAAAATCGACACGAATTAAGTTTTCTCTCAAGACATATTTTTTCTCTTATGGAAAAACACTTTATTGGTATCTAGCCACGTGTAACATTACATTAGTAGTAAGCCAATATTGATAGAAAAGTAAATAATCTCAAGTGAAGGTTTTACGTAGGCTGTATAGTTCTTTCGTTGTAACATGACAATAGCCGTTGTTGACCCGACTACATTTATTGAAATTCTTTTAATGAAAAAACAGTCTTCGATCGACATCCACACTGATCTCAAGATGTGTCGCTAACGAACAACAATGCAAAATTGTTTATTCAGATTCTTTAAAAGAAGTTATACAACTTGGCGAATAAAACGAGTATTTTGGAACGCACACTTATTTTAACACAAAATATTTTATTTTTAATCCACAGAGAACCAAAAAGATTACAGAAAATTACAAAAAAAAACTTTATATTGTAAAAAAGAATATTAATTCGTTTGATAAATAAATTATGTGCATATCTACGAATATACGATCTCGTAAGTTATGTATTATAGTTATATGTAAATTTTATAATATTTTTTTTTGTATCTGTTTATGTGTCCATTTATTTACTGTTATTGATATATGTATGTATTATATGATTTAATTTAGATAATATAGTCTATTTAATACTTTTCTATGTTATTTATACCGACAGGAGAGTTGGATGAGAGACATCTCTCATCCAACAACCCTGCTGGAAAAAATTTCGTTAGAAATAAGCAGGACTTTTGTACTCTTTTATCTGTATTTGTTCTTATCGATTTTAAGTGTTTGTGTGTATATAAATAAAAAAATAAACAAATAATTTTTACTAAACTCGCAAATGCCCGTTTCTAAGAGTAATAACCGCTATTACCTTGCTAAAACGAAGCAACTATAGACTGTATCTATTATTTACCTAAAATAGTAGTTCGCAGACGAGCGAACACAAGAGAGGAATATTAAATAAGACGTCGGTAACCATGAAACTCTGCCTCCACTCGGAATTGAATCAGATTATTGAATGAGTGTGTAGCGACATACGATGTCTTTGCTTCGACAAAGATATTTAGTTGCGCTGGATATGGCATTGAAAGTCGGTCCAAATTAGATGAGCTACACAGCTTGGAGTTACTTCAATAAATTTTATTTATTACGGGGAGATAAAGGATACATCGATAGAATAAAAAAATAGGTGTTCGTATGTAATACATGAGGTTTTACGTTTTTGATACAGTGAACCATCAGTTGGTCATCGATCCATTTTTATTACGTTTTTATTTTACATATTTGATAAATATTTTGGCTGGTCTACACTGTCCTGTCATACCTACAATATTTAAATTTTTATATTGTGAATTTTTTTGCACATAGGAATTAATGATAGATAGAAACCGTACACTAGTTTGCGACGAAGTAAAATATTTTGAAAGATTCGAATATTTTAACTATATTTTATCTTTTTTTTAGATAATAATTGATTGTTTGTACGGTATAACATCTGGAAGTATTGTTGTTAAATTCTTGTAAAATTAAAAACGATTATTACTAACTATCTTAAACTACTTTTATCTCATAGAAATCACAGCTTCTGGGAAGCGAAGGCGAGATAAACTAGTTTGTAACAAAATATAACGTATATAATAAAACATAATACTACGACTTTCCGACAGTTCAAAGAAAATACCACTAATTTTCGTGTCTTGTCACATCCAGCGACTGATATCGTCGAGTTCTTCAGATAATCAAGTTAAGGTTAGGTCAGTTTGCCGGACGAGAGGCTAGTTTCATGCTGTACCGTCCTAACGTTTTGAATATCTCATTTGAATGCATTCTGATATCTGCTTGAGAGCCGTTCTTAGTTAACGTCGTTTAGGGAAAACAATTTAAGCTCCTTGTAGTTGCTTTATTTCTGTGTTTCAGGTAAATTTTGCAGTAAAGTAATTATGTATTTTTATCATCTATCAATTGAATAAGTTCTAATAAACACTATAAAATTTGATACAGTTACTAACATTATTTAGAAAATTTGAATCCAGACTCGACTTGGTAGTGTGGTTTAGGAGGAATAGATAGAGATAAAGAACAGACAAACAGAATGACAGACGTATTATACTTTGTAGAAAAGATATGTGTTAGATCATCACTATAAATATTCGTGTTTGAAGATCTTCTAGTAAGTAAGAAATGCTAGTTTCAGAGTTCCTGTTTTCTATACAACTATAAAAAAACCCTTCAAAATAATTTGTACGGGTCATTGGTCCACCTTATGAGTGGCCTTCCAACGCTGCATCTTTTGGTACGCGGTCGACAATCTAGAACCATTTTAGTTTTCTGGCATCGTGCTGAACTGGACGAATTTGGCGTAGCCGTGAGACACATTGTTGTTGTTAATTTTTTTTTTTTTTGTGTTTAACTTTTAATACTTGTTTGTGCATTGTGAGCCATCAGCAATAAACATCTTTTCTTTCTTTCTTTCGGTCCCATCGACCACCTATTCTGTGAGCAATGTGCCCAGAACACTGCTACTTTTGTTTGGCGATTGTTCGGGCTATATCCGAGCCTTGGTTCTTCTACGGATATTTACATTCCTGATTTGATCACGCATGGAAACTCCAAGCCCTCTCCATTGCCCTTTGGGTGAAAATAAGTCGTCTCATGAGGCCCGCCGCTATCAACTAAATAGTAAACTATATACCTACATTACACGAAACAGTTTATTAACACTGTGTGTATTTCAAATTTCACAAAATAAATACAAAACATGATCCTTTGTTCCCAATGTCCAGTCTCTAAAATAATTCTGCCACGTCATACAACCTACCTCGAACCGACTCAACTATAAATGGGAACAAACTTTGAATATACGCTCAGCTCATTATATTCTGAAGTCGTTAGTTATATTAGTTAGCGAAATGTAAGTAACTGTTTTAAACAATGAAATTATTCGGGTATTATCTGGATGGAGTTCAGGACCTTGTGGCTAAGTAATAACAGGCGTACGGGTCGAGCCTGTCAGCATAGGTGACGGGGACTGCTATGGCCAATGCCTGCCAGGGCTACGTTATTGTTTGAAAGTCCCGGTTAAGTCCAATCTACAAAGCCTGGAGTATAGACATAGGGTAGTCAGCCTTTCGGTATTTTACTAAATGCATTTTGGAGAGTGTGATTCCGCCATCTTCTTCCTACAATTGGACAACCCGACGTACGGCGAGTATCCACCCTTACGATATTGAAACCTCTTCGGTCCCGACTAAGCATTTTCGACTGCAATGCTCATTGCTGAGGATACTATCCTTAGCGATGAGAGATCTAAAACAACAAAAAAAAATAACGATCTGCTAACCCAGGAATCAAACACATAATCTCATGCTCAACAATAGAGTCATATGACCACTATACTAACAAGGTTGTTTTTCATTTTAAATCGTCATTAATTAAATTATTTTTTTAAAGTAAGCCACGATAAAGTAAAGTTTGGCCAAAAGTAATGTACTGATTAAAGCCCTTCCTTCTTTGCCTTGCGTTCCATGACCCCGGGTTTCCCTTTCCGAAGCCAACCTATGGCCCTAGTAAGTTATAAGTTTGGCCCTGCTGGGCCCCTGCGGTTTTGCTGACATCTCTTTGAGGTCAATTAGGATAAGAAATGAAACGGTATAAGATGTCCATTACAAAAGTGTATAATAATTTGGGTGGTGGATTCTTTTTCTCATTTTAAATCTACGTTTTATATTTTATCCTATCCACCACCACGTCTGAATTAATTCCAAACCAAAAAATAACTAAGCAGTAGGTACAGACACATTCTAATTTCTTATTAACAAATACCCTCCCGGGAGGGGACTTAATCCATTTTGTAGCTTACTAATACGCAAGCAAAGACATCCCACATCTCAGTTTTGACGTAGGTACGCATCTCCTAGTCATACGTGAATTTATTTGCATATAATTATTAACATTACGACGGCCCCTTAACTTAAGTGGATCATTGAAAATTAATATTTTAGGCTTCTGAAAGTTAAACTGAAAGCATTTCTGTTTCATTTTTGGAATATTTGTGCCTTATTCATATTCTAGAGAGGAAGCCTGAGTACCAACGGTGGGAACTTTGTAAGGCTGATTATGTTATGATATGTTATGTTATTATTAATACTTAATTTTCAACGCATTTTTCCCTACTTTAATAAAATAAAATGGAACATAATCTTCGCATATTACTTTTTATATACTAATCCGTTTACAAAGCATAGTATGTAGAATAGTAATTATTATCAACATAAAAAAAATGTAAAAGTAAAAGTTTGTGAGAGCGTGTGTGTAGATCACGTGTGTGACCACGTCCCGGAAAAGCTTTACATTTTAAATACGTGTCTAATTTTTTCAAGTGGGGCACATAACCGACTGGGGAATGTACGCCTGGTATACCATAGAATACTTTTCATTTTAAATACGTGTCTAATTTTTTCAAGTGGGGCACATAACCGACTGGGGAATGTACGCCTGGTATACCATAGAATACTTTTCATTTTAAATACGTGTCTAATTTTTTCAAGTGGGGCACATAACCGACTGGGGAATGTACGCCTGGTATACCATAGAATACTTTTCATTTTAAATACGTGTCTAATTTTTTCTAGTGGGGCACATAACCGACTGGGGAATGTACGCCTGGTATACCATAGAATACTTTTCATTTTAAATACGTGTCTAATTTTTTCAAGTGGGGCACATAACCGACTGGGGAATGTACGCCTGGTATACCATAGAATACTTTTCATTTTAAATACGTGTCTAATTTTTTCAAGTGGGGCACATAACCGACTGGGGAATGTACGCCTGGTATACCATAGAATACTTTTCATTTTAAATACGTGTCTAATTTTTTCAAGTGGGGCACATAACCGACTGGGGAATGTACGCCTGGTATACCATAGAATACTTTTCATTTTAAATACGTGTCTAATTTTTTCAAGTGGGGCACATAACCGACTGGGGAATGTACGCCTGGTATACCATAGAATACTTTTCATTTTAAATACGTGTCTAATTTTTTCTAGTGGGGCACATAACCGACTGGGGAATGTACGCCTGGTATACCATAGAATACTTTTCATTTTAAATACGTGTCTAATTTTTTCAAGTGGGGCACATAACCGACTGGGGAATGTACGCCTGGTATACCATAGAATACTTTTCATTTTAAATACGTGTCTAATTTTTTCTAGTGGGGCACATAACCGACTGGGGAATGTACGCCTGGTATACCATAGAATACTTTTCATTTTAAATACGTGTCTAATTTTTTCAAGTGGGGCACATAACCGACTGGGGAATGTACGCCTGGTATACCATAGAATACTTTTCATTTTAAATACGTGTCTAATTTTTTCTAGTGGGGCACATAACCGACTGGGGAATGTACGCCTGGTATACCATAGAATACTTTTCATTTTAAATACGTGTCTAATTTTTTCAAGTGGGGCACATAACCGACTGGGGAATGTACGCCTGGTATACCATAGAATACTTTTCATTTTAAATACGTGTCTAATTTTTTCAAGTGGGGCACATAACCGACTGGGGAATGTACGCCTGGTATACCATAGAATACTTTTCATTTTAAATACGTGTCTAATTTTTTCAAGTGGGGCACATAACCGACTGGGGAATGTACGCCTGGTATACCATAGAATACTTTTCATTTTAAATACGTGTCTAATTTTTTCAAGTGGGGCACATAACCAACTGGGGAATGTACGCCTGGTATACCATAGAATACTTTTCATTTTAAATACGTGTCTAATTTTTTCAAGTGGGGCACATAACCGACTGGGGAATGTACGCCTGGTATACCATAGAATACTTTTCATTTTAAATACGTGTCTAATTTTTTCTAGTGGGGCACATAACCGACTGGGGAATGTACGCCTGGTATACCATAGAATACTTTTCATTTTAAATACGTGTCTCATTTTTTCAAGTGGGGCACATAACCGACTGGGGAATGTACGCCTGGTATACCATAGAATACTTTTCATTTTAAATACGTGTCTAATTTTTTCAAGTGGGGCACATAACCGACTGGGGAATGTACGCCTGGTATACCATAGAATACTTTTCATTTTAAATACGTGTCTAATTTTTTCAAGTGGGGCACATAACCGACTGGTGAATGTACGCCTGGTATACCATAGAATACTTTTCATTTTAAATACGTGTCTAATTTTTTCAAGTGGGGCACATAACCGACTGGGGAATGTACGCCTGGTATACCATAGAATACTTTTCATTTTAAATACGTGTCTAATTTTTTCAAGTGGGGCACATAACCGACTGGGGAATGTACGCCTGGTATACCATAGAATACTTTTCATTTTAAATACGTGTCTAATTTTTTCAAGTGGGGCACATAACCGACTGGAGAATGTACGCCTGGTATACCATAGAATACTTTCATTTTAAATACGTGTCTAATTTTTTCAAGTGGGGCACATAACCGACTGGGGAATGTACGCCTGGTATACCATAGAATACTTTTTATGCCGGCAGTATGTTTCCTTGGAATAAGTTTCTAGTTTTACATGGGCTGAGACACCGGCAGAAGCTAGTGCAATTATAATATTCAATAGATACTTGCTATACTAAAGAACTAACAAAACGACCAAATTTATTTTTCGTTTTTTTTTTATAATTGATATAAACTAGTGCTTGACTGCGATTCTACCTGATGGTAAGCAGTGATGCAATCGTTGATGGTGAAGCAAGACCAATTGTTCCAGTCCTTCGATGTAAGCGGTATAAACGTAAAGGCGAAACGCTTAGTCCGGACCGTAGAGGTATCAACAATGTAAGGGATATGGATGTACACTTGCCGTAAGTCGAGTTGTCCGATGGTAAAAAGGCATTTAATTAAAGGCAGGTATGTCATATAATTTCCGCGTTCACAGTCCTTACAAACTGTTTCAAGACTACCTTTAATATGTTGTTAAATATCAATCTTGATTCCACCCAATTTAGTTTAGTACATACAATTCTTAATATCATGTTATTGAATGAGTGGAGTAACGGGAAGCCACATCCAATAAACTTAAAGGCTTGAAGAGAAATTTAAAGGCTAAATGTTACTTAACTGTTGTATAAGAAAAGTTATTTACGAAAGGAAGAAAGAAAATGATTGTTGGTGACTCGCACTGGTTAAAGAATGAAATAACAAGTTAAAAAAGACCTGTGGGAAGCCAAAAAGGCTCCCTTTACGTCACTCAACCAAATCTAATATTATATTATAATAAAGGAAACGCGCATTGCCCACGGCTTTGCCTGCGTCTGAATATTTGCTCGGTTAGGTTTAAATAATACTTATTCTTCTCAAAGTTTAACGTTGAGAAGGAAAATATTTAAACAGTCTGTAAAATATGATTGAAAACCGTTTGTTTCACCATAAGATGACTTAAACCGATAGTCGAGCACATTTTCTAAATATAAGATACATACAACATTTATGTGAGCAGTAGTGGCCGAGTGGTAACAGCCCCGACTTACGAGTTGTAGGTCGGGGGTTCGAACCCAGCCAGGCGCATTACTTTGTGTAATTTATTTCATCACCACTGCTCTCAAAACGGTGAAGGAAAACGTCGTGAGGAAACCGGCATGCCCTAGAACCAAAAATACGAAGATATGTGACATTCACCCGCGTGGTGGATTACAGCCCATTCTCTCTCCTAGAGAGAGGTGGCCTGAGTCCCAGCAGTGGGAACATTAAAAAAAAAGGCTGATTATAAGATACATACGAGTACGTCTTACAGATAAATCAGATAGTTTCTTTATGTTAGGATAATCATTTATTTGCTCAAACATGAGTACATTACATACCTACATCACAAAGTAAATTTTCAGCATGCAAGAGATGTTGAGATGTGCATGATGAGTTGTTAATATAAATCGTCATATTTGCCCTGGACAATGGCGTGCAAATATTTCCAAAATAATAAAATAATTCTAGCGAGCCATAAGTCAATTTTTTTTTCCTCGGCTATCACACAAAGGCCGTCTTGCAGAGCTTGTGTTATGAGTACTGATATACATACTTATATATTTCTAAATACATACATATTATAGATAAATTACACCCAGACACAGAACAACGATCGTGCACATCACACAATCATTTGTCCTGGGTAGGAATCAAACCCACGACTTCCGACACAGCAGTCAGAGCCAGTAACCACTAGATCAACAGGCCAGTCAAAAATAATATATATTTATATAATATCCTGATACAAGTCAAAATAAAATTAAACGTCTAGAATGTCAAACTAATAATTATAAATATTAATTATAATGCCAAACTAATAATAAAGATTAATGAAAATTAAATTAAGTTCTGGATTATTTCGTCAAAACTTACAGATAATACTTGATTATGCTAACTAAAAGAGTAAAATTAAAGCCTTGAAATGTAAATCTATATAGAGCTATCTATAATAATATAAAAATCTATTGCTATTCGTTAGTCTCGCTAAAACTCCAAAACGGTTTTACCGATTTGAATAATTTTGTTTTGTTCCGTCTAATACAGGCGTGGTATAAATGAAAAAAAAAATAGGGAAATCTGTTAGAAAATTTAAAATTGTTAACTTTGACGGGAACAAAGCCGCGGGTGGCAGTTAGTATATTTTTATAGATATAAAATCATTATTTTCATGCTTAAATTTCTTGATCAATGAACAAGCTTCTATGATAATATTTGTATTACAAAATCACATATAATTGCCTAAAATACTCAAGAAAAATCCACACATACAGCTAAAAAAACACTATAACATGCATATAGCTCTAACACATTTGAAAAATTGCCCATTGCCCACTTTGCCGCGAACGAACGTATCAATAACGGAACACGGTATGGCTGATATCAGCCCGTTCATGTGACACTGTTCAATTCCCAAAAGTAATAAGTCGTAAATTTATATTACGCCGCCGAACAAGTTAAAACACATTATATCTATGTCTGTGCGAGTTTGTACGGTTATTTGAAGTATGGATTCATTTAGATCCACAGTTTAGTTGAGGTCTTTCACCAAGGTTCCTTATTTTATGAGGGAAATCATCAAACGAATCCTCCCACTTCAGAGTGGGAGAATTCGTAGGCTGCTGATACTTACCGGACCGCGAGCTATCCATTGCGCGCCTTCCACGCCTGCGGCTACGCTGGCCAAGAATAGTCCTGCGACTCCCGACTTGATGAGATAGAACAGCTTTTTTTGTGCTGGGAAATCATTAATTAACTTTTCTAACTCTAGGTAGAGCGAGAGGGAGTGTCAGGGTTTTATTGACTAAACAGGTGCCTGTACTTGTGTTCAGTTTTTCTTTGTGGTTTAGGGCCACAAGAATTATTCCAACAAAGGGCCCTGCTCGTCAATCTTGCTAACATCTCTTTGAGGCACTCTTTGAAATACAACGCACCGTCCACCTGGGCTCGTTCTTTATCGGACGGTGAGCTACATATTGCTCATTATTCATAAGCCCGTGTCTACGCCCGGGGCTTCTCGAAGATTCCGATAACGCAAATTATCGTAAAAATTTGATAAACTGGTTGAATAAATTTCGATCGCCAATCTTATCGCTTGGCTTAAGTATAATTTGTGACGAGTACATATTTTTTCCAGAAACATGGAGGCTTTAAGTCAAAAGTGTAAAAGTTAGTTTTAAGCCAACAGTACTACTCCATCGTGATCACGTCATCGCTTTTCACGTGTTAGGTGAAATATTGTCGTGGGCTTTTCATTGATAAATAAATGTAACTCTAAACCAAGGGATTTAGCGGGCTTACGGTCGACGAGCAATGGGTAGCTCACCGTCCGCTTGTCCTACAAGTACCGAGCCCGAATCGTCAACGGCTCGTAGTGTTCCATACGTGATTCAAAGAGATGTCATCAAAGAGAGGCCCAGCAGGGCTGATGCCTGCTAGGGCCATAGGAAAACTACTGAAAAGGAAACTGATAGTCCTAGAACGCAAAGGGCAACTTTAGAAACATAGGTTTGGGTTTTAGTCTGTAAAAGTCTGACACGTCCAAGCGCTCTGCCCAAGAGCGCAAGATCATCATCATCATCATCATTTCAGCCGAAAGACGTCCACTGTTGGACATAGGCCTCCCCCAAGCGTCGCCACAATGACCGATCCTGTGCTTCTCGCATCCACCGCACTCCCGCGACCCTCACCAGGTCGTCGGTCCACCTTGTGGGAGGCCTTCCAACGCTGCGTCTTCCGGTGCGCGGTCGCCACTCTAGAACCTTTCGGCCCCATCGGCCATCTGTTCTACGAGCAATGTGCCCTGCCCACTGCCACTTAAGTTTGGCGATTCTTCGGGCTATGTCGGCGACCTTGGTTCTCCTGCGGATATCTTCATTCAGCGCAAGATGTAATTTGATAATTTCCCATTTAAAAAAAAATCCTTAAACCTAGACTGCTGAAATTTTGCTTAGAGGGGTTTCTTTATAATGTACCTATCGTAGCCATGTTATAGAATTGACCATTTCATGATATGACCGAGGGTTAGGTTCGTTTTGAGGTGGTCATTTCGTAAAGTGGCTAACCATTAATTTAATTCCTCCAAGTCCGTTCCATCATCGGACCACTAGACGTACGGCATTGCGCAACCAGTACATCATAGATATTCCTACCCATACGTACAAAAAGTTATGGGACTGTGTTTCCTTATAGTTACAACCTAAGGGTCTTTAAGTCAAGTGTGAATAGATTACTTCTAGGCATGTGCTCTATCGTCGGCCACATTATTGCTTACCATCAGGTGAGATGATAGTCAAACGCGAGCCTATCAATAATATGTAGGGGTTAGATAGCGCATACAATACACACACTATAATAGCGCAAGCTTATAAATATGTAACCACAAGGCGCGCGACACGCACTCGTTGACTGTACATCATAGTGTCAATATAATATCAGTGCAGTCCAGTGACCATCTCTTTTATTTATCTCCGATTACCACATCAACTAAAAATAAAAAATAAAAACAAAGTTTTCGACTTTAATGCGACTAGTCGAGTAGGCGATATAAGGACTATAAACTTCTCGACCTGAACTGGTAACTGTATGTCGACATACACATCTCAATAAGTTTGTGTATTATAAACTTCACTGTAAATCACGGTTAGAAATCTCACCTGCATACGAGTTCTTACTCAGAATGTTTCACTCAGTTTATAGACTAACTCGGTACGGTTGTATATTGGTTTATAAAGTAAGCGTACAAGAGTAAGCTACTACAAGGAATTTACTAACAGTATTTTTAATATCGTGCGGTTTTGATCACG
Organism: Mythimna pallens; assembly: GCA_961205895.1. NCBI lineage: Eukaryota > Metazoa > Arthropoda > Insecta > Lepidoptera > Noctuidae > Mythimna > Mythimna pallens. The sequence continues at coordinate 19,350,875 of OY540828.1, read as the reverse complement.
CATGCGGGATTGTCCGCATATAAATATGTCCCTTTCATACAGTATGTGTTTCCTGATGGCTACAACCCGGGAATCTTTAAGTCAAGAGTGAATATGTTAATTCTAGGTAAACGCGCTCCATCGTTGATCGCATCGTCGCTTTCTATTAGGTGAGATAGCGGACCAATCAAGAATTAAAAAAAAAGTATTTATTGTAATGCGTGGAATACGCACGCGGGATAAGATTTTTTTGCATTATAACATTTTCTGCATGCGGGGCAATCCCGCATGCGTTTATTTATCTATTATATATTAAAACAACTGTACAAAGGTGGACTTAATGCCTTAGGCATCCTCTACCAGTCAACCTAGGGTGGTTAAAAGATAACATGGCAGGTGCATAAAAAAATTTAGATTATTAAGAAAACAAGGATACAAATAAAAATATATATGAAATGAATATATATAGGTAAAATATACATACACATATATTATATTTAATATAATATATACCTACATATATGTATATACAGAGGCTCATGGAATATATCCGTCCATATCGTTACAAAACAATGTTACGTACACAGAAATATATAGAAGAATATACTTGATTGTAGGTATTTTAAAATTATAAGAGTTGTTACCAGTGATATATTCATTACTTTAAAAATAACATTATTAAAATATGAACCACATCATCCCCTTATTTGCCGTCGCATCGTAGCATCGCCTACGCTTACTACGCCGTAGCAATTTTCGTAGCAAGACGGGTGCTCAAGCGCTACCATAAAAGGCATTTGATAAGAGTAATACTTATGCAGTGTTAAGAAAACTTATTTATATGACTCTAACTCTTAATATATTTCCTCAATCTCTTTCCAATTTCATTAATAATATAAGTTAATAAAATAAATTTTATCAACTAATTTCCCAATACCCAATTAATTTACCTGAGTAAATCTTTAGTTACCATCAATTTGTTACTAACTAAAAACAGTAGTTACGTACCGTTTCTTAGAATTTTGGGTTGATTGACCTCCCCAATAACCAATTAGGCCCGGCCCAATGTTTCAAGATGTACGTAAACAAAATTTATTACCACTTAAATTGGCCATTATCAGTAATCCCTGTTTACTAGCGAGCCTAACACAATTTCTAACTATAAACTGCCATTTTTCATTTCTCAATCTGAATTAGGTAAAGTTTGTTAAATTTTATGCTGAGAAAATCTTTGGAAAAAATCACTTATTATTATTATTTATTTATCTCAAGACCCTAAGGTCCTGGACCTTTGGAAAGCGTACTAGGGGCCAAGGCAATGCTCATAGGCCCTTTAAACAATTTTCATGGAAAATGATACCAATCGACAATCCTCAGTTGGTGGGAAACTACACTTGTACTACTTGTTATCTTATTATTCTTTCCTTTTTTTTATGCACCTAACATGTTTCCTCTGCACTACCCTTGGTTGACTGGTAGAGAATGCCTAAGGCATTAAATCCGCCTTTGTACCTTTGTGTTGCATGAAGTTTTAATAAATAAATAAATAAACTATTACGACATATGGAAAATAAAGATATAAGGATATGGTTGTTTGGAAGTTTAAGTGGACTTTTAACATATAACATGGTTGTTGGTAACCACCAACAACCATGTTATATGTTAAAACTATTGCATGCGACATAAAGTACAAAGGTGGATTTAATTAATTTATTTATTTAAACTTTTTGAGAGCAGTGGTGATAAAATAAATTATACAAAGTAATGCGCCTGGCTGGTATTTAACACGCGACCTACAACTCGTAAGTCGGGGCCGTTACCCCGTCGGCCACCACTGCAGCACTGCTCACATCAAACTATCCTACCAAAAATATCCTACCAAGTTATCCTAACAAAAATATAAAATTACTCAACTGCATTTTATTGACTGTGCACATACACCGCAGCACCACAACGTACGGTCAGCAGTCAACGTACTCGGGACTCATAACGATATACCATCAATATTAGATGACCCGCCTCTAGTGAAGGCACGTCCTCACTCAAATGGACTTCATTATTATTACAAACTTTTATTTAACTTGCAATGTATGAACTTGTATGTGTGTATTTTATTAATTATTTATTGTATATATTTTGTAAATAATACCCCACTAGCTACCGTTTTTATAAAGGTTGTAAATCATCTAATAGCTTCTCCCGCTGGGGAAGCCGTGTCCAAATTTTCATTGACTAAAACTACACCTATGTTCCTTCAGTTGCCCTTTGCGTTGTAGGACCACAAGTTTCCCTTTCAAAAGTCAACCTATGGCCCCAGTAGGCGCTGCTAGCCCCCTGCGGTTTTGCGAACATCTCTTGAGGTGCGCGTCGGACACTATGCACTGTCGTCAACTCGGGCCCGGTCCGGACGGTTACTGAAAGACCGGACGGTGAGCTACCCATTACTCGTCGGCATTATTATTACCTAATATTAGTGTGATAGAACAAAGCAGCATTAAAAAAAAGCTTGTTAACTCCAGAGCTGCTCGTACATGCAATTGGAAACTCTAGACTCAAAATGTTCGCAGTGCCAAACTGTTAACATTGTTTTTTGGTTTAACAATAATTTTTCTATGACTACTAGAACGCTGGTTGTGTCACGCCCGTGATGTGTCACGTGTGTCATGTTATGTTTCCCTAGTTAAACATGTGAATAGCGTAAAATTCAAAAGCGTGTCTGTTTATATTTGTTAGTTACACACTTAAATATCGTCAGTTACTTTTTGTAGAGCATTTTTGGGGTTCTGTACCCAAAGGGTAAACCGGACCTTTTGGCTAAGACTCTGCTGTCAGTCTGTCTGTCACCAGTCTGAATCTCATGAACCGTAATAAACAGTTAAAATTTTCACAGATGATGTATTTCTGTTGCCGTTATAACAACAAGTACTAAAAACAGAATAAAATAAACATTTATGTGGGCCACCCATATAACAAACGTTACTAACGATACGGAACCCTTCATGCACGAGTCTGACTCGCACTTGGCTACTTTTTTTTTGTGAAATTAATTCGGATTGGGTCAACTAGGTTGGGTTGGGAGAGGAATTGTGCATAATGATTGGTTATAGGATCTGTCCCAATCAAATTAGATCTAATATCGTCTTCGGGATGCTGTATATGATTACTTACATGATTGGCGATGAGGGATCTGATCTGGTATGATAATACCCACAGTACACAATGTATATATTTCCTGTCATGTTGTTAAGAGGGTCCTATTTCACTCGTCTATCGTCAACATCGAGCATGGTTTAAAAGCTTGTTACTTCATCTAACGCAATCCAACGCGATGTTTGACGAAAAGGCAACGCGAAAAAAGAGAGATAACGCCTGAAAACTCTGTTAGCATTCGGTAATTCCGTGATTTACTCGAATATTTTACAAAACTTGTTCCAGGAAATACGTGTTTTTTTTTAAACCCTTAAAGGTTTTTGAAAAAAATTGTCGTCATTTCGAATCTTGATTAAATTTGCAAGACTTCTATTATTATACTTTTTAAATTTTTGACTAAATTATGAAGTGTCAAAGTATATGCAACTTTGCATGAACTTTGACACTTCATAATTTAGTTTTATTTTTTTTAACTTTGACACAGCAGACTTTCAGAGGTCTTTACTGGATTAGTTTTACACAAACTTATAAATTTATTACAATAAGAGCCTAGATAATATCCACAAGATACTGTGTTTCCAAAATATCTAATGATAATGTGTAATATCGTCATAATCGCGTAAGAGCGGTTGTATGAAAACCATTGAAAATGTATTGCATTTGCAGTTGCATCCCCTTAAGATGGTGTAAAGGCTTCTCACGAGCATGAAGACCTTTGTTTTACGTAGTATCTCTGTCGTGGCCTATCGCAAATCCATCTCATTTCTCTGTGATGGTAGGGCCCTAAAAAAACCTCGAAAACTTTTTGATACGGGGCCCTTTTGGGACTAGCTGCGCCACTAGCTCTATCTCTTTTTTCGTGGAAAATCATCAAATAACTCCTGTGGTGAAGTGAGAGAGAGTTTCAGACTTTTACTGATTAAAATCCACCAATGATCCTTCATTTGCCCTTTGCGTACCAGGATCACGGTAAGAGACACTTTAACACTACTTCGCAACCCAATATATTTGTCCCTAACCTTTCGTACAAAACAGGTGTGACGTAACACTGTTTCGGTAATATCCCGTTCATTATTGACCGTGTTTTTCCGCATAAAACACTCAACAGCATAAAATATGAAAGACTGCACAGCACAGTGCAGCGATGCGTCAGTTTTCGATGCAAAAGGCCGCGCGGCCGGAAACTGGTTGCCGCTAGAATTTCCCTATCCATATTTGATCGGATTTACTTGACAACACTTACGCCGTCCACAAACTCACGCCAAGTTGCTTTATATATCGGAAAATTCTCTTTGGTAGCCATATTTGATGGAGTCGAAAATTTGAAGTTATGGTGTATGTTATGCTCATTTTTTAGAGTGCTTGTTGAGTTCTTTACAGGTTTATCTGGGATAAATTCTTATATTTGATAATGAAAATTGTGACAGTAATCTTAACACTTTGATTGTGGTAGGGATTCGTACCTCGAAAGGTAAAAAAACGGAACCCTTATATGATCAATTTGTAGTCCGCCTGTCTGTCTGTCTGTCAAGACTCTTTATCTCGAGAACGCGTAGGGGTATCGAGTTGAAATTAAAACCATATACTCAAGTCTGCGGTTTCTTGGAGCTGTGAAAAAAGTCAAACTTCTAAGTTAACGAGAAAAAAGATACGGCTGTTTATGTCGCAAAAAACGTGTTTCGACACTCTTAAGGGAGCCGTTGGCCTAAAATCCTGAAATTTGGCATGAAACAAGGTCTCATAGCACAAATATAGGTATCACATACGTCAAAAAAAAAAATTGTTGCAAGTCGGAAAAATCTTCGTAACTCAATTCGGGAATTAAACTGTTTTCATAGGGAATTTTGTACGAAACCTTCAGTGCGCGAGTCCGACTCGCACTTGCCCAGTTTTTTTTTATTATGAATAGGCGTTTGATCACTATCTCACCTGATGACCCTCACTCCGACAGGAAATTGAACTCCTTAGCTGTACGAATAATAAATATGCTTGCCATCAGGTGGGATCGCAGTCAAGTACTAGTTTATTTTTAAAAAAATGTGTTCCCAAAAGTCCGCCATGTAGGTTCCGGTGGCGCAACGCCGTAAGAGTTGTTGGAAGATTTCACACCTTTTGAAAAGGGTTTTGTTTGAACAAGTCAAGTATCTTGTGCAATTTGCCTACTGCGGTCTTCCCGTCCAATTATAATTATGGTGCCTTCAAGGCTAGATTGAATAGGCTCTTAATAAACTAGTGCGCATCACCATCAACGATTGATCACAGTTACGCATTGGTTTATATCAATATAAAAAAAAACATGTTTGAAAGGTTTTATGTTTTTTTTTATCTTTATTAAGGAGCTGTGTCACAATATTGACTATTTCGCTTTATCATAGCCAAAATTTTGAATTTTAAGTTATTTAAAATGTAATAACTCTTGCCTCGGCTTTGTGATGTTCTGGCCTGTTAAAATCATCTTGCTGCCCTTGTCCCGTGTTATTTGGGGTCGGCGCAACACGTCTTTTTCTTCCATTCTGCCCTGTCACTCTTCATACTATCACTAACTCCCTTTTCTTTCATATCACTCTTCACACAATCCATCCATCTTTTCTTTGGTCTCCCTCTCCCTCTCCTGGATGGATCCACGTGTATACTCATAACTCTTTTAGTAACATGCGTTTTATCCGTCCTCTTCACATGACCATACCAAGACAAACGGTGTGGTGTTATGGCCTGCTATGTTAACACTAAATAACCGCATTGTTTACTTTCATTTCATTGTTAAATTCTATTACAACAACAGACATATCAAAACTGCATTATTCATAGCGATTGCGAACTATTAAATCTGTTGGGTACAGCAATAAGCCAAGCACTAACTTAGTGTAACTTTACAACTTGATTCCTAGCTACTAGAACCGAAGTCACTGGCTTATACTCGGTTAAGAAGTTTCCTTCAAACATCACTTCATTTAATATTCGAGTTAACGTTGTATGTGATTGAATTCATTATCTTCGTCTCATCATCATTATCATCATTTCAGCCGAAAGACGTCCACTGTTGGACATAGGCCTCCCCCAAGCGTCTCCACAACAACCGATCCTGTGCGTCTCGCATTCACCGCATTCCCGCGACTCTCACCAGGTCGTCGGTCCACCTTCTGGGTGGCCTTCCAACGCTGCGTTTTCCGGTGCGCGGTCGCCACTCTAGAACCTTTCGGCCCCATCGACCATCCGTTCTACGAGCAATGTGCCCTGCCCACTGCCATTTTAGTTTGGCGATTCTTTGGGTTATGTCGGCGACCTTGGTTCTACTGCGGATATCTTCGTCTGCTTCTTTAAAATTGGCTGCAATAGCGAAATAAGTTTTCGAAGTAGCGAAGTAATAGAGGATTCAACGCACTACATTGGTGGCGCAAGTATCTACTCACGCACGCACAAACACGCTATGTATGACACAATCAAGAACAACCTATTTTTAATAATACCATTAAGTAAAAAATAAAAAAAAATAGCTGAAATAAATTCAGTAGCTGATTCTGAATTTACTTCTCCCGCTCTAAGGCGGTGTCAGACTTTTACAGACTAAAACCACATCTATGTTCCTTCTTTGCCTTGCGTTCCAAGACCTGGGGTTTAAATTACCTTTCGGAGGTCAACCCTTGGCCCCAGTAGGCTTCGGCCCTGCTGGGCCCCTACGGTTTTGCAGATATCTCTTTGAAGCGCGCGAACAATACGCGCCGTCGAGACTCAGGCTCGGTCCAGACGGTTACCTCCATTTCCATCCATTCATATGTATGTTACCGGCTATCTGTATAATTCAGGTATTCTATACCTAGGCAATGTATAGAATAACTAAAACGTGAAGGTAATGTGTACTCATTACTCTTTCAGTAACATGCGTTTTATCTCTCCTCTTCGCATGACCATATCAAGATAAACGATTCCCTTTCAACTTTTCGGTCACTGGTGCAACTTTCAAACTCCCTCTACTCGTTAGATACTCATTTCTCACTTTATTCATATTTGTCACACCAAAAATTTGTCTCAACATTCTCATACTTCATGCAACCTTTTTACTGAGTACGAACTATGAACTATGGTTCATATGGTATGGTGGTGGTGTGGTATGGTATTGTATGGTATAATATGGTATGGTGTGATATGGTATTGTGTGGTATATGGTGGTGAGTGTAAACTATGGTTTATGATTACAACATTCACTTCCGATGCATAATTTATTGTAGCTTCCGATTTTATGACTTGGAATTTTATACTTAGTAGTTGAAATAGTGTAATAATATATAATTATTTATTGGAACTTCAATATCATACATAAGTATATATTTTTTCATGGTGTATATATTTTACTAGCTTCTGCCAGCGGCTTCGCACGCGTGAAAATAGGTTTTTCCATTTAAACTTTGGACCCCCATTTCAACCCCTTAGGGAGTAAATTTTGGAAAATCCTCTCTTAGTGCTCGCCTACGTCATAAAAGGAAGCTTTGTGCAAAATTTCACGCTCGTAGTCCTAGTAGTTTCATCTGTGCGTTGATATGTCAGTCAGTCAGTTTCTCCTTTTATATATATAGATGAGGTAGTCCATAAAACCGAAAAGAATAAGCAAAAATTTAGGTACTTGCAACGGTAAACAAACCAACAAAAGGTAGATTATTAAATCATTCATTGTCCTTTTTAACACATAAAAATACTTCCTCCCAATTAACTCACCTGTTTAATTTCATCAAAACATTTCACAGAAATGCCTCGAGAGTAATTTCTTCAACGCGATTTGTACTAATTAAGCTTGTTTTCTCTTCTAATTATCTCCTGAATATTCACCGGACGAAATCACTTGACCCCAAAATTGTTAGAGATATTGTTTGTTTACTCTCCAGAGGGTAGGCAGAAAACAATGAATACTTTTTTTGTAAGCAAACGGCGATGGAAGCAGGTAATGAATATGCTGAAACAAAGAGCCCAATGCGGAGGCTCATTAGGCATTCAGTTGTTGTGCCTGCCTTAAAAATCATTTACAAAAAGTCTTGATGAATTTTAGCCCTGTTTATTTCGGACAAAATTGTTTAACATTTTTATTATTGTAATTTTTCCTTTTCGTCATTTCCGCGCTTGTCCGTTTCGTAACGTTTATTAAAGTGCTGGCATGTAACGTTGTGGAACATTATAATGAATTTGAGAACGAATTTCCAACTTGGATTTGATGACAGCTAGCTGTCTGGGAAATTAGATAAATAACTGTTATGAGTTGTGGAAGACAGATAATAACGTAGAGTCTGTATGTTATATTAGTTGGATATTTTTGTTGAATTAAATTGTTAATCCTATAACAAAATTTCGGGGAGATGATGCCTAAACTGTTTAGATACGCAAAAAAATACAATAATACGAAACTATAATAACTTGCGGCTTTGTTAATATTATGTGATCTGAAATTACTTATTTACATTGTTTTTATTAGATTTCATTTTATGTATTTCCAGAATTTTTATTTGTTTTATCGAATGATAGTTTTTTATTTCTCGTGCCCTACTCCACAGCAAACATGCATTGTAAGTGATGAGAAGGTAATGAAAGATACTAAATAATAAGGTAGCTCTATCAATGAAATAATATTTGCAATCAGATCCTTTAGAGATCACTAACATATTCTTCAGTCTTTATTCTTTATATGTATTAATTAGGCTAAAATGTGCCCGCTGCAAGGACTAAGGCCTCTTTTCTAGCAGAGGAACGGGCTGAAATCCACCACAACACCCATTGCGGGTTGGTAGATGGCACATGTCTTCGAATCTCTGTTTTTTTTTAAAGGTGTAATACATCTAATGTCAAATCTCTCTCTTGGGCGTAGCGAGAGATAGTGTCAGACTTCTACTGACTAAAAACCCACTCTTGTTTCTTCTTTGTCTTCGTCCCAGGGCCCCGGGTTTCACTTTCACACTACCCGTGGCCCCAGTAGGTTTCGACCCTGCTGAGCCCCTACGATTTGCTGACATTTCCCTGAGTCGCGTGTGAAACAGTACGCGCCATCGACGACTTGGGCTCAGTTACCGGACGGTCAGACGGCGAGCCACCCATTACTTGCGGTCCGAAAGCCCGTGCTTATGGTGGAAAGCAGTGATGATGAGATAAATTACATAAAATAAAGCCTGCCTGGGTTTCAACTCAAGACCTACAACTCGTAGGATCCCCGTGACCACTGCTACTGACGTCTCTACCCACTCTCATCACATCCGTTTCTTTCCACGTGTAAACAGTAACTGTGCCAAAAATACAGTTATTTCGTCACCAAAGTTTAAACTGTCCCTAGATTTGAAGGGCCAAAAACGATTAAGTGACAAAATTCAATTTGGTCGAGTTACCTTTTACCGAAACACTGAATTATGGGCGTACTAAAAGATATTGAAAGCTTTGAGTGAAGTTTGCGGTGTAATTACTTTAAAATATGTAAATCGATGTAAACAGTTTACCTCGTTTTCCTTGGGTGAAGCATAATAATACAGCGCCATTGATGTTCAGGTTATAAAACTGAAAGAACAAAGGTACTCTTATAAGCTTTTGCGTCTTGTGGTCTGACGTTGACAGCTGCATATGTTTTATTGGCTTTTCTTTAGATGTCTATACTATTTAAATAATATTTTAAAGCTGAAGAGTTTGTTTGTTTGGTTCAAATTGAAAAATTCTTCCCGCAACCTTCACCAGGTCATCGACCCACCTTGTAGGGGGTCTTCCAACACTGCGTCTTCCGGTACGCGGTTGTCACTCCAGAACCTTTCACATCCGAAAGATGCGAGATGCACAGGACCGTTCATTGTGGTTACAGTTAGGGGAAGCCTATATCCAGCAGTGGACGTCTATCGGCTGAAGTAATAATGATGATGATAACTCATTTATCGGGAAAGTCTGTAGGCTTATAAATATCACGCTACAACTAATAACTCTAGACCAGTAACCAAAGATGCGGGCGAAACCGTACTGGACGGTTAGTTAATTATTTATTAAGAATGAAGAGTTATTTTGGTTGAACGCGCAAATCTCAGAAACCACTAGTTCAGATTGTTTTTTTTTTACGCGACTGTAAGAAAGGTTATGTTTTTCGCGCGTATCTTGTTTAATGTTAGATAGCCCATTATATAACATCATGTTCTGACAAATAACAGTGGAGCAATAACTGAAGACTCGGGATAAAATCTGGCATGTTCTAGAATCAAAAACTTCGAAGACATGTGACTTCCACCAACCCACACTAGGTTCATTCCCTATCCAAGAGAGAAGGCTAGAGACACTGCAGTAGATACATTATAAGGCTGATTATGTTATACTATTTGGCGAACTTCGTACCACCTAACAGTCAATGTATGTAGTATATCTTTAGATAAAGTCAACCGATTGCGATAAAACAAATCCTAAGTAACATATCAAGTTACACACAATTCAATATACAAAAATTATATACATCGATTTCGGACATTTTACATAATGCGCGCACAACTAAAAACTTCTACAGATTTATTATATGTATAGATTACACCTTTAACCAGAATATAACTAAATGCAAACAAAGTACAGCATAACCTCCAGGAAAGACTAAATTGCATCGTTGAGCCCCCAGGGGTTCAAGTTTGGCTGCCGCACTGCGTTTAGTGATTGCAAAATTTAACTTTCAATTGAAAACTGAGCTTTTCCGCTTGTGTATACTAATATAATTTAAAGCAGGGGCCAAACTTTGTATGGGGGCGGAATACTGAAAATATGACACACTCTGTGTATTGCATAGCCTTAAATATTACTGAGTATTTTCTGGATTTTAAGTCGTGACGCGGTTCGCAATGTTTTAGGGAGTAACACTACAGGTTTGTTTTTGGGAGTAGCTCAAGTTTCATTCATACCATCAACTGTTCTTGTCGTAGTCTATACAAAATCGGCCAGGCCTAATATCAATATCTCTTTATACACTCATTCTTTAAGTGTCCATACTTACAGGAAAAATTCAAATTCAAATTTTAAAAATCGCTGTATTTATGTTGAGTTGAGTGTCTTTTTAGTCACGCACAGATTATAATTTTAAGTGTTCTTAGATATAACTAAGAAACTTAAAATTATAATCTGTGTATTTTTAGTTTTTTTTTTACTATTTGTGAAGCTCAAATAAATATTTTTTTCTTTCTCTATCAAACCAAGTACATAGAAGTATAGTATACAGAATAGTACCTGACATTTAATTAATATTCGGTTCGACCTTCGTCAAGTAAACATTGGTACAGTAAATAAATATGTTTATGTCGTAACCGACTTACGATTAAACCTTAACAGCAAAAAATGTTAAAAATAATATAAAAGTGCTTATTGAATAAAATATTTTCGGTCTCATTACGCTCGGCACATGTCGCCGATATCCATATTTTAAGGTAATCACTGGTGTCGTCCGTATAATATCTACAAATACATACATAATATACTTACATTTTTTCTAAAAGGTAGTAAGGAGTAGGCAGAATACATGGAACGCCATCTATATATCATTATTAATTTTTATTTTCCTAAGGTTGTCTGGTAGATATCGCTGTTAGCGATAAGACCGCCATTGTACCCATAGATTAAATTAGTTTATAGGTTTTTGTTACTATTTTGGTGTACAATAAAGTTTTAGTCTATTCTATTCTATTATTTTTATAGTGTGAAAACATCAAATTACTTTTTTTGTTTTCTTCCAACGGTGCGTCTTCCGGTACTTGATCAACACTCCAGGAAGGCCTTCCACATGATGGACCGATAACCTGGTGAAGATCGCAGGAATCCGATGAATGCGAGATGTACAGAACCGTTCGTTATGGGGACACTTGGAGGAGGCCTATGTGCAGCAGTGGACGTCTTTGGGCTGAAATGATGATGACGCTTCAGACTGTCAGATAGGTAGAACACTGCCGTGTCTTCGTGGGGGCGATTGGTGGTAGCGATCTCTCGCGCCGGTTATTGGTACAGGCCATGGTCTGAAACAAGGAGCAGTGGCAGGCGGTCCTCTTTCTGAGAAGCAGTAATGGTAGCAAAGGAGGAAGCCACCCGTGCACGCGCGAGGCAATGGCCCCCGCGCCCCAGCCAGATTCCGATCCCAATTTCCGGCTACCGTAGGCGCGGGCTTGCGTCCGTCCGACCGTCCGGTAACCGTCTAAACCGAGCCCAAGTCGTCGATAGCACGTAGTGCTCCACGCACGCCTCAAGGAGATGTCAGCAACCGTAGGGGCCCAGCAGGGTCGAAGTCTACTGGGGCCAACTGTCTGATTCTGAAAGGAAGACTCGGCCCCAGTACGAAAGGCAACGAAGATAGATAGATAGATATATTCTGAGAGCAGTGGTGGCCGAGTGGTAACGGCCCCGACTTACGAGTTGTAGGTCGCGGGTTCAAACCCAGCCAGGCGCATTAATTTGTGTAATTTATTTCATCACCACTGCTCTCAAAACGGTGAAGGAAAACATCGTGAGGAAACCGGCATGTCCTAGAACCAAAAATTCAAAGACATGTGACATCCACCAACCCGCACTGGGCCCGCGTGGTGGATTACGGCCCATTCCCTCTCCTAGAGAGGAGGCCTGAGTCCCAACAGTGGGAACATTAAAAGGCCGACTATGCTATGTTATGCTATGCTATTCTTTATTGTACACCAAAAATACAAATTACATTAGGAACTTAATATTAATATGGTGTCACAATGGACGGTCTTATCGAAGGAACAGGAGTAGGTTTTTAGTCAGTAAAACTCTGACACTATCTCTCGCTCCACTCAAGAGCGAGGGATGTCATTGGATGACTTTCCCACCGAAAAAAAAAACCAACTCCTGTTCTTGTCGAAGTCTATACAAAATCTACCAGGCCCAATATCGAAATCCCTTAATACAGTTAAGAAATTGAATTACTTTTATTTCAGATGAACACAAAAGATTTTAACAATTATTATTTTCTCATAACGATGTTCGGTTAAATTTTCGGGTCTATTTCATCTAGCAATTATCTTTAGAATAATGAAGTTGTTTCTACGTTATCATTACGACCTAGATCCGATAATCAAAAATATGAAATTTCCAGAATTAATTTGCGTAAGAAAGCGTAAAATGCCACCTTAATTCAGAAGGAACTGTAATATTTTCTGCTTCGTAATTCACTTGTATTGTTAATGCGAATACGATATCTCGTAAATTAGCATGCTGCTCAAAATTCTGTTTGCGCAAATTCACTTCTTAGATTAAGCAAACTTTATGAGAACGAATGAGACGAGCGACGTAAGAAGTACAAATTCAACTTCTGAATGCAATCAACTGAAAAATTTCCCAGTACTTCAGCAACACAAGACTTCTGTATCTAAAAAGATGCTTGGGAAAAAGTTAAATAATGAATTCTTTAACAAAATTTTTACATAATAGCTGGTTTCTTTACAATTCCGAAAGATTCATCGAAAAGTAATTCGGCTTTGTCTATTCGATTATACCTTTTTCAAAAGTGTGAAATTAATTCAAATTAATTAGCATTCAAACAAGGATTATTGTTCTGTGAAACGCGTTTAGAATTTCTTAAAAATTAAACTCAAATACAATTGGGCGCGTTTATTAAGTTACTGAACTTTTCAATGTCCTTTGTTTCGTATAATGACCGCTTGTAAGTGGGACATTGGGTCTATCATTTTCCTCTTCTTTGTGGGAAAAGGGAACCGCTCAGGGGCGCCGAATCCGTGGGTGCTCGGGGGCTCGAGCACCCATGAGATTAAACATCAAGAAACAGGATCAGTAATCGCCTTTTAGGTTACGTATAAATTATAATATTTCTTGATAATAAAAACTAATTTAATTTTATATAATGGTTTCATTTTATATTTTTATCAAACTACTGGGATTAGGAGCGTGAAATTTTGCATAAGGTTTCCTTTTATGACGTAGGCGAGCACTAAGAAAGTTCACTCTCTAAAGGGATGACGCGAGGGTCCAAAGTTTGCATGAAGAAACCTACATTCACGCGAGTGAAGCCGCGGGCAGAAGCTAGTGTAGTAATTATAATAGTATAGACAAATAAAATTGGTGTAATGTTAATTTAAAAACCAAGAGCTTTCCTATCTAATAAAACACTGACAAAAGTTGATAGACCTCACAGCACTAACATGAAAAATATTTACGTCCCAAACCTACTTAGATCATATAGACGTACTTGGCTCGTAAAAACGGAGGGTAAGCGGGACAGGTCGTGTGTATGCGTGGCCATATGCAAATGTAACGATAACACGCCTTAAGGGTCAATAAACTGTTACCTCCTCAGTTTTATGACATGATAAGTGTATTGCTTGTATCTTCTTTCCTCTTATATCTTCTGCCGCCATTAGCTTTTAGGTCACGTTGCCTCTTACTGACGTTATGTATTGTTTTTGTTACAGATTGGACAACGGGATTTAGTGTGAGGTAAGGACTTTTTGGCAGGAGCCTTTTTGGGGGAGGGTCGAGATTAAATCAAAATATTGTCTTTTAAAACTTGGGGATTGTTATTATTGTCTGGTTATTTTATTATTTATTAAAATTTCATGCCATACAAAGATCAAAAGCCGGATTTAATGGTTATAAACCAAGGGTTATGGAGAACCAATAGAAAATAAGAAAATACATATTAAAAATCATTAATTTGAATGAAACTTCAATGTCAATCAAACAGTTGAGAGTGTTATTTGAAAAAAACTGTTTATTTTGAAGATATAGTTATCGTGTAGGTACATTAAAAAACTGGGCAAGAGCGAGTCGAACTCGCGCCCTGAGGGTTCCGTACAAACTTACCTATGTAAATAGTTCGATTCCCGAAAGGAGTCTCGAAGATATTTCCGAGTTGAAAAAAAATATAATTGTGACGTAATCGTAACTACAAATTTACTGTTTTCAGATTTATTCCTATATCTGTGCTATAAGACCTTGCTTTATGCCAAATATCAGGATTCAGGGTCAACGGAAAGTACCCTATGAATTTTGATTTCCTCAAGAGTCTCGAAATGTACGTTTCTTGCGACATAAACGGCCGTATCTTTTATTTTCGTTAACTTAGAAGTCTGCCGTTTCACAGCTTATAAAGAGTCTTCACAGACAGACAGACTGACGGACGGACAACAAACTGATCCTATAAGGGTTCCGTTATTTCCTTTTGAGGTAAGGAACGCTAAAAAAAAAATATGTTAATTTTTCTATAGAAGACGAACTTTCTTTATAGCATCAGTAGTTTCTAGAGATTAGCTGTTAACGATTTTATCACTATTATTTGTGACGGCACGGATGGCGCAATAGTTGGGCCATTGGGTTCCCGCGCAGAACTAATATATTTGTGGCCTAGTATAGATAGTTGTTGCAGGTGAGAGTGTCTTTTATGATGTATGTATGTGAGTTTATATGTTTGTGAACACACATATAATTTAGGTGTCTTCAAGGCTAGAGTTCTTCAAGGCTCTTAATAAACTAGTGCGCCTCACCATCAAAGATTGCATCACTATTGGAGGTGTGCCCCGCTTGGGCAGAGCAACGCCGTGTCCTCGTGGAGGTAATTGGCGGCGGCGATCTCTCGCACCGGGCCTTGGTACAGGCCATGGTCCGAAGCAAGGAGGAGTGGCAGGCGGTCGCCTCCTTCTGCGAAGCAGTAATGCTTGCAAAGGAGGCGGCCGATCGCGTGAGGTAGCGGTCCTCACGCCCCAACCGCCGCCGGGATTCCGATCCCGATTTCCGGCCACCGTAGGCGCGGGCTTGCGGATGGCGAGCAATGGGTGGCTTGCCGTCCGACCGTCCGGTAACCGTCCGGACCAAGCCCAAGTTGTCAACGGCGCGTGCTGTTCCACGCGCGCCTCAAGGAGATGTCAGCAACTGTAGGGGCCCAGCAGGGTCGAAGCCTACTGGGGCCAGGGGTCTGATTCTGAAAGGAAGACTCGGCCCTGGTACGAAAGGTAACGAAGGAACAGGAGTGGGTTTTTAGTCAGTAAAAGTCTGACACTATCTCCCGCCCCGCCCAAGAGCGGGGGATGTCATAAGATGATTTTCCCACCAGAAAAAAAAAAAACTATCAGGTGGGATCGCTGTCAAGCCCTAGTTCACAAAAAAATAAAAATACCCACGATACAAGAGTAGTTTCTTATCTGGGGCTAAAAGCTCTAAAAATGCCTAGATTATTTAATAAAACTATTTCATATGGAAACAATAATATATATCAACAAGTTATGCCGAATAAAGCAGATAATGTAAGTTAAATTCATATGTTTCTGTTACGATATCGAAACAAAACATGACACACACAAATGATTGCGAGAATGAATGTGAAATATTAAAGGTAAATTATGTTTAATTACCATTGACATCAAGCTACTTATCATACGACACACTACGTGCATATAAGTACTCACGTTATTTCTCATGTGGGTAGGTAGAAAGTACAAAAAACCACCAGCTTAATCAATCTGCCTAGCCTTTTCCAAATTATGCTTTTTTTAGGGTTCCGTACCTTAAAAGGAAAAAACGGAACCCTTATAGGATCACTTTGTTGTTTGTCCTTCTGTCTGTCTGTCAAGACCATTTATCTCGAGAAGGCATCGACTTAAAATTAAAACCATATACTCAATCTGCGGTCCCATAAAGCTGTGAAAATATCAACGAAAAAAGAAAGACACGGCCGTTTATGTCGCAAAAAAACATGTATCTCGACTTTCCCAAGAGAATCAAAATTCACAGGATACTCCTCATTGATCTAGAATCTTGAAATTTGGCTGAAGCAAGGTCTCATAGCACAAGGGAAAAAACTGAAACCGGTAAATTTGTAGTTACGTCACATAAAAAAAACTGTATTGTGATTCGGAAAAATCTTCGTAACTTAATTCGGGAATTTACCTGTTTTTACAGATAAGTTTGTACGGAACCCAGTGTGCGACTCTGATTTGCACTTGCCCGGTTTATTTATTTGTACGTGGGAAATCATCAAATGAATTCTCACGTTCTGGGAGGAGCGCAAGAGAGTGTCAGACTTGTATTGAACAAACACACTGACTTGTATCAACACAGGTGTGATTTTAGTCAGCAAAAATTTTGACACACCCTCTCACACCACCCTAGATCGAGAAACCATTGGATGATTTTCCATTATAAAGAAAGCATGAAAACGGAATTTATTAGTCTTATTATTTAGAAGCCTATATGGTATAATGTATCAGAATGCAAACATACTAACAAATACATAGTAGTACCACACAGCTGCTAACAGCTATTCAATACGCTTGCTGGACTGAGATGTGATAGAGCCGAGTGCCACTGCAATTAGATGACAATGCGGTATAACCCCTTAGCCACGATCTACACGCTTAAGCGACAAGCGTCTTACGACAGCGGCTAGAAAAAGTTGTTGAGGGCTGAAACTGTGTAAAGCGGGCGCCCGCGCGGTTCCATAACAAAGTGTTCCGTTGTGAGCGCCCGCGTGGTTCCATACGAAAGTGCTCGTTGCACCCGCGGGTTTCCACTTTACGCAGTTTCAGGCCTTAGAGCGTGCCACAACTATCAACGACAGCGATGCGACGTGACATGTAGAGGGACGACTTCGAACGCTCCTATTTCCTGGAACAAGTTTTGTAAAGTATTTGAAGAAATAACGGTATTACTGAATACCAACCGAGCATTCAGGCGTTATCTCTCTTTTTTCGCATGATTTCTGTATCAAACATTGCATTGGATGAAATAACAAATTTTTAAACCATGGCTCACGTTGACTCTAGATGAGTGGGGAAGGCCCGTCTTAAGAGTAGATGCAACCAGCGTCTCGCCGACTCCACTAATGGATCGTGTCACGCCAAGAAGCCGCTTGACGCAAATCGCCTTGCAAGTCGCATCGCCCGAGGTAGTGACCGGAGCCTTAAATGGCAATGCCGTATTAGGGTCTTGTTCACGGAAATTGACGTAAGGATTAGTTTATCAACAATATTGATTCTCCCTGCATTGTATCACACGTTGGATACCGGCCTATAGTTGTGGTCAATTAATAGTGCTAGGTCATTTAATTACCGCTCTGTAGTAATGTTACGGTGCTAATTAGATGTCTGCTGTCATATTATGTACCTAATGAGGATACTGAAATATGTAGCGATATCTATGGCGTCACAAAAGAACTAATTACAGTTCTCCGCGTGATTAGAATATATAGAACATCCCGAAATCATCTATCGGGTAGTTGCCCACCAGACATAACACCCGTCTGGCCCGAGAATCCTCCCTTTTCAATGAAGGTTTGCGGGACTTTACACTGTGTTCCGCTTACCTCGTTACTGTTTTTTTTGAGATGGGATATCATCCAATGATTTCTCACGCTCTAGCATGGAGCGAAACGGCGTCAGCGACTTTTACTGACTAAAATCACATCTGTGTCCTTCAACTGCCGACCGAACGGCAAGCTATCCATTGCTCATCGTCCGCAAACCCGCGCCTATAATGGGTGGTAGTCGTCCTCCTGTGACGATGCAAAAACGACTCTTGTCGTGGCGATAGGGGCGTAAGGATGTCGTTCCCTCACGCACACTGAAATACTTGTAAGTAAAATTGAAACGAAATAATAATTTTTTTACTATCGAAAAATGGGCGAAAACCCGCTATATTATGATAGACTGTTTTGTGGATATTCAATCCTCTGTAAATGAAATACTCTTTTTTATTATTCGCTACTGCTATTAAGACACTGCGTAGTGGTAGTTACTTATATGGCTTTTTAGATATATGTTAATCATAGGAAGGAATCGAGTATAACACTAGTTATGGAAATAATAAATCTCTTTTTCATAGCTCGGGGAATAAAACTATAAACTATAAATTTTGACTTTATCACTTTAAACGGTAACAGACGAATGATTACCAACAAAAGGAAACATTAATGTTAATGACATCTTGGCCCACAACACTTGACGATTAAACGTAAGTCATAGTGCAATGCTGTCAGTTTTTGCCACTTCGACCATTAGTTTCTATTTGTCTGTGGAAACACATTATGCCACATAATGGAATAGTTCGCAACAGATTTTACGGTATTTTTTTATTATGTGCCAGTGTTGGACCTAGGTTTTTCGTTTAGTTTGTTTTTTGTTCAAGAATCCATTATGTTTCAGGATTATACATCATAAGCGTTATTTGTGATACTTTTAGGTTCTTAATTTTTACGTAGTAAATCATCCAATGGTTTCTCTCACTTAAGGCTGTAGCGAGAGGGCGTGTCATACTTTTACTGACTAAAACCCACTCCTATGTTTCTTCTATGCTTTTTTAACCCAAGATTATGTTTTTTTGGCATATTTGTTTTCTGTCGCGTGGTCCATCCGTTGGCATAAGCTAGTTTTTTCAAATGTAAGTCATGTGAAAAAACTAGCTTATGCTTCTTTAATTTTTTATGTTTAGCAAATATATTCAAGGAAAAATATATATTTATGTATAAAAGGGTGTCTTTTGAAAACAAAGGCATCTTTGAGAAAACAGTTCAAATCACGAAGATTCCTAAATCAAAATTTTTTTCACTAGAAATAACAAAAAAAAAAAAATACTATTGCTACAAACAGAACCAAACCGTTTAAGAAAATGTTATTCTGATTGCGTTAAAAGGTCGTAAAAGAATAAAAAAACGAAGCTTGTAAAAAAGCGGTAAGTTTCACGGAGTTTCCTTTGCCTCCATTCGTTACTAGCTGTGCAAATATATAAACATGGATGTTACGACTCATTGCTTCCGCGACTCCGGATCTTAAAGTTTTAAGACTTATTATTTACCTCTTGAGTAACCAATCGAATTGGCCAGCCAATTTTGTAAATAACGGTGTTGTAAATGTAATTGAAGATTTTACTGATACCCCGTCCTTCAGAAAGCAGCGTAAAACCGTTGGTCCTCGCTTTCATTCATGGAGGAGTTTTGGAGGGATTTCTTCGAGTGAAGTTCAGTGGCTGTTTTCATTATTCGCAAATTGGTTCCTAGTGTATATTGTGATGTAAATTTGGTGTAGTTTTGTATCTCAAATGTCTGCGCAACTGGACAATATGTGGAATCATTGGAATAGGCGCGATCTCGGTAAAATGGAGCTGAGAATTTTATTGTAGTTTTGGCTACCTCAGCGAAGTTTGCTGAGATGGCTGAATCGATACATTTGCTACCATATACTACAAAAACATTAGAATGTGTTACACCTGCATTCTAATGTAAAACAAAAAGAAACAACTATGATATTCAAATACGAAAGACATTATTACTGAAAATTTATCACTCATGAAAACATAAACGAAAGACTAGGTGATATGGTCGAATGACTATAGCCTTCCCTAAGGGGTAAACAGAATAAAAAAAAAAAACATAAAAAAAAATCGTAGATCTTTGACAGTTGTCACGGGTTGACGTTAGACGTCAGAAAGTCACATCAAGTAATCATCAGTCTATCCAAGGAGTATCATGTTGCCTAGTCTCAGGATTGTGGAGGTCTGATAGGCAGTCGCTCCATGTAAAACGTGGGTATTCAGCCGCATCCAGTTGACTGATTGGAAGCTGACTCCTAGCTATTTGGAAATGGTCAGGGAGATGACGAAATGTAATTGAAACATTAAATACTTATTGAAACATTCAACAAAATTTTAATATTGAACGGTTTAAATATAGACTGATAGTGGTCCAAAATACTTGAAAGGCATACATTATCATTATCCTTAATTTCATGAAATTATAAAATTAAAACGGCTACGAACTTTTAGTCTAAATCCCCGATCTTTACTGTAAAGGCGCGGTGACGTCACACGCGAACGCCGGCGTTCGCTTGGGTTTATGAAGGTTAACCTATTCCAGAACATGGTGGAGAGCAGTGGTGGCCGAGTGGTAACGGCCCCGACTTACTAAGTGTAAGTCGTGGGTTTAAACCACTACCATCACTACTGCTCTCAAGACGGTGAAGGAAAACATCGTGAGGAAACCGGCATGTCCTAGAACTAAAAATTCAAAGACATATGACATTCACTAACCCGCACTGGGCCCGCGTGGTGCATTAAGGCCTGTTCCCTCTCTTAGAGAGGAGGCCTGAGTCCCAGCAGTGGGAACATTATCTGATTATATAAACATGGTCTACCCGTGGGCTAAATTTCAACCGCATTTTGTTCAAACATAGACATATACGAGTACATTTTTGCCGTTATAATAATACTAGTGTATAGAATAAGCACCCAATGGTATAAAATTACATGAGTTTCCACGATGATAAAGGTAAATAAATCAAAACTTGTCATGCAGGCGCAAAGCAAATCAGTATAAAATTTTAACTCTAATAAATTTTCGTCATAATTATAATTTCATCCGAAAGATGTCCACTATTGGGTATGTCCAGCATCTCCCCAAGTGTTACCGCCCTATGGGTCTCGCATAAATCGGGTTCCCGCAACACTCACCAGGTCTTCGGTCCACCTTGTAGGAAGCCTTTCAACGCTCTGCCTTCTGTTACGTGTTCGCCACTCAAGAAGCTATCGGCCCCATCAGCCACTTCGAAAGTCTTCATTTTCTTTCATACGATCTGACGCGAAATCTGGTCCGACCGATAGAAACCTGGACCACTCTGTCGTTGGCTTCGCATAAGTTATGGAAGGTGCAGGTATTTGTGCATGCTAGACAGGAAAGAAAGCGAGAAGGGGAAGGGGACGTCTTGAGAAGGGGCTCCACACTGGCACTGTATTTACTATGGTTCAAGCATACCCTATTTGGTCAGATTATCTCTGCAGCATCCGCAGATATCGGGAGAACCAAAGTCGCCGACATAGCCCGAAGAATCGCTAAACTAAAGTGGCAGTGGTAGAACGGATGGTCGATGGGGCCGAAAGGTTCTAGAGGGGCGACTGCGTACCGGAAAACGCAGCGTTGGAAAGCCTCCCACAAGGTGGACCGACGACCTGGTAAGAGTCGCGGGAGTGCGGTGGATGCGAGACGCACAGGATCGCACAGGGTCGTTGTGGCGACGCTTGGGGGAAGCCTATGTCCAACAGTGGACGTCTTTCGGCTGAAATGATGATGATGATGATGATCTCTGCAGCGGTCAACCTGAGCCCGTAGTCGGTTTAGAGATCAAACTCAAAGTTTATTAGTATTGCCAAATGAATATCGAACCACATATCTAGTTGCTTGATAGAGTCGTAAGCACGCCTGGACGTCGATAGACATTTGAAGTTTAATTGCCTCTGACGGTGTCTACGTCTTCACTATAGTTCAAACTGTTTATCAACAATTAATCTTAATCGTGGGCCCGTTTGTCATAGATTATGTATTATTACGGTTGAGTAGGTAAGCTAATTTATGATGGGTATAGCTGCTCTTTCTGGGACAGCTTGATTGTTCGAAAGAGTTACTGTGGTTCTGAAACGCAAAGAGCAGTTGAAGGAACACAAGTGGATTTTAGTCAGTAATAGTCTGACATTCCATCGCGCTTCACTCAGAGTAGGAGAACTTATTCTAGTGATTCCTCACCCAAAACAAAATAGTCTTGAATGTGCATGTGGATTCACGTACAACTAACTTCTATTATGTTTTTGTAAGTCATAGAAAAATAGGTTATGCACACAGAACTAATTTTCATGTTATCCTACCTGAGGATCCTACTATCAAAGACATTCAAAAATAACCTGCGTCCGTGAGATAGAACAACTATAAATATACTAATATACCGTTTCAGCATTTGAAACCTTATGATAGGTAAAGGAATATTATTATAATTAAAGGAATCCAAATAATTATCAAGAGACTGTGAGAATCCATTGCTCTGTATATTTTAATGATTTAGGTAGGTTTATCCTGCTGAGATGTTGTCAAGCACAAAATAATCCACAAAGTTTATTTCATTAGCGCAATTCTTAATTGTGTTCCTTGACGCTGTAATGTCTCCAATAAAGTCGTATTACAAAATAATTATTTACACTGTGGACTCCACTCAACGAAATTGTGTAATCCGTCCAATAGAAATCTATAGAGTTGAGAACATCACCGAGACAGATCCGATATTGCGAATTACGCTTGAGTGAAGTCTTTTAATTAAGCTTGGTACGTCAGTGCACGCCGTTTGGATCACCCCATCAATTTCTGCTCGACTTCTGATTGTTTGAGCCAAGCTGAGCTCGTTAGCAAACGACGTACGACCAACCCTAGTGACACAAGGTGCAGCCCTAGACGACCGATAACACGCACTGGGCCCGATATTGAGCCGCTTTTGCGCTCATCCCCGGCCATTGTTTATGCTTGACGTGACGAAAGTAATTACTTATTTGACGCCAACCTGCCTACTGCTACTGAACAAATTTTCACCTTTATTGCCGTCGGATATGACAGTAGTAGATTACGCGAACGGTTTTTCAAGTGTTTATTATATTGTTGAGCTTCGAAATTGATACTAAAGTTATTTCTGAGCCTCTTTTATTGTATGGATTCTTTCGAAGAGAGATAGTGAGTTATTTATGCGAGAAAATTATAAGTTGATAAATGGTTCGAGCACAGATACTTAATACAATACTAGCACTCAAGTATTTTTTTTTTAATATTCAGTTATCATCATAGAGCGGTTTCTTTTTTTAATAGCCTATCCTCAACTTCTTCCAGGTATTGATTTCTTGAGCCACCTCGAACCAGTCTTTGCGGTAGGCATCTAGTTCGTCTCGCCACCTCTTCCCAGGTCGACCTCGGCGGCGTCGTCCATCTTCAGGTACCCACTTTGTGGAGACTCTTGCCCACCAGTCAGACTGCATGCGGCTGATGTGATCCGCCAATCCCACAGAGCGGTTACAGTAAAATTTTCTCACAGTCATTATGAGTATGTATGTATGTATGTATAATTTTTATTCACACGATCATGCAATAAAAATAACTGACTGATCTTGTCTCCAAGTCAGCGAAACAACGGCACTTATTCTTTTCACGTCACGTTTCATTCATTAACATCTTTCCAACCGAAGTACGTGGACGTAAGTCTCGCCCAGGTGTCGCCACAACTATCTTCTCTTCTTGCATCTATTGCATTCCGTGACCCTCACCAAGTCATCGGTTCACCTAGTGGAAAGCTTTCCAACATTGTGTCTTCTAGCACGCGGTCGTCACTACGGAATCTTTTTTTTTTGGTTTTCCTGCGGCATTCTTAATTCTAGATTCCATCTCGAAAGGAAACGCCGAGCATTATCCTCTCCTATTAGCATAGCATAGCATAATCAGCCTTTTAATGTTTGCACTGCTGGGAATCAGGCCTCCTCTCTAGGAGAGGGAATGGACCGCCAGTGTAGGTTGGTGAATGTCACATATCTTCGGATTTTTTGGTTCTAGGTTTCCTGTTTCCTCACGATGTTTTCTTTCACCGTTTTGAGAGCAGGTGGTGATGAAATAAATTACATAAAAAATGCGCCTGGCTGGGTTTGAACCCGCGACCTACAACTCGTAAGTCGGGGCTGTTACCATTCGGCCACCACTGCTCTATTGCTGTACTATAACGAAAATAATAACATAATATAATATTCCCCAACTTACCCACAACGCCATCTAGCCCCAAACTTTGCAGAACTTGTGCTATGAGTACTAGACAATTGACTATATATTTCTAAATACATACATATTATAGATAAATTACAAGCAGACGCAGAAAAAATTTCGTGCTCATCACACAAACATTTGTATTGGGTAAGAATCGAATCCACGACTTCCGGCATAGCAGTCACGGTCACGGCGACGTTGGTTCTAGAAGAATTGCGACCGCGCACCGAAAAACGTAGCGTTGGAAGGCCTCCCACAAGGTCGACCGACGACCTGGTGAGTGTTGCAGGAATGCGGTGGATGCTAGACGCACAGGATCGGTCGTTGTGGCGACGTTTGGGGGAGGCCTATGTCCAACAGTGGACATCTTTCGGCTGAAATGGTAATGATGAGCCACAGCCTCTAACCACTAGGCTACCAGGGCAGTCAAAATGTTGCGGAAATACAAATATAAAGCAGTGTTTCAGCACAATACGCCTTTATCCACGATATTCGATTCCTGCTAACCGCGGCAGCGATGAAATATTAGTATAGAGTAGCTACTAATTTATTAAATTACTTCGACAAAGCATTGCTCTTACAAAAGTTATAACTAAATTATATCTCGGCCTTGATTCCTTTCTAAGAGACTACCTAATCTGACCTCATGAAACTTGCATTCCGCTCCGTCACGTCAAGTCGAGTTTTGTTCAACTTTTCGGAAAGTCGTAGGTTGTTTTATTTCTAAGTATTGGTAGAAACCATTAGGTTCATTTTCAAGTATTTCCTTACTTGACAGTTTCGGGAACTTTGCGGATGTCACCTATCTTATGAAGGGTACAGGTAAGAATAGGGAATGTCCTCATGAACTGATTTTGAGGAACACATTTACAGTTTAGAAGTTTTATATTTTGATTGAAATCAAAGTTTGCTCACGACATTATGTTGAGTTTTTGTGGGCACAAGTAGTTGAGAAACAAATTGCCTTAGATATAATGTGATACCATGTCGAAACCCTGCTTGCGTCATACAAAGCCGGTGGTATTTTGAAGCTACGGGCGCTCAGAGTAGGGACTCGGCTCGCTCATCCAGTGATTCCAAAGAAGACGGTGGCACAGTAATCACGTGCTGCCGAACACAATGAGGCTCAAGGGAGACCGCTGTACAGTCTCCTCGGGGATATGCCGTAACAAGCGTTGTATAGTGGGGGTTCCGGAATAGTCTTTTAAGAGGTACCGGCGCCCCTTCTATTTGCTGATGGTGATCACCAGGGTGATTTTAGTAAGGAAAAAATCCCATACTCCACGGAGTTATCCCAAAAGAGCGGGTACCTTATGAAGGCATAAAAATAATTTGATTCGAGTATAAAATAGAAAAATACAATTATTTAACAAGAACAGGGAGACCCGCTTGCGTTAAAGTAAGTAAATTGAAGATAATGTCTATTTCATGCCTCCGTATTGGTCATTCAGATTTGTCAGACAAAGAAAGATGTTGGTCTCAAAATTTAAGGGTTGATCATTGAATATTTAAAAAACGTGCTGTGATAAGAATACATAAGCGATTCCCTCAGCCCTGGAGACACCCTTTTATGCTTATAAGCCAGCTGAAATGCTGATTGAACAACTTTTACTGAAAATATTTTTTAAGTAACGGATTTTTAATACAGATGACGGGTTTTTTGACTGGTCAGTTGGTTTACTAGTCAGTGGCTCTGACTAGTGGGTTCAATTCCCACCCTAGACATATATTTTTAATGAGCACGATCATTTGTTGTATTGGGTGTAATATTTATCTATAATATGTATTTATTTAGAAATACATAAATGTATGTTTATCAGTTGTCTAGTACTCATACCACAAGCTCTGCTTAGTTTGGGACTAGATGGCGTTGGGTGGAAGCTACGGAATATTATTATTCCAATAATTTATTTTATTTACATACTTTTTACTCATTTAAATATTTCTTAAAAAAAAAACCATTTAGAAATATAAAAAATAGTAGCCCACCGGCATCGGGAACAGGGTCCAAGCTACCGTGTCAAGTGGTCAGGGCTCCTGAGAGAGAAACCTCCTAACAACACGCGCCGTGTCCAGGAGTACTGCTTTCTGGATCAATTCCTTGATCCAACTGTCCAACGCGTGCCTCCTCAGATGTTGGTCGAGGCTCTTAGCAATTAAGCCAATGGCCGTCACGACTATTGGCACAATGACTGCTGTATCCACTTTCCCCACGTCGAAAACCTCGCGAGCCAAGTCAAGATATTTAATTTGTTTATCCTTCTCAGACTTCACGAGGTTCTCGTCATGAGGGACCAAATCGTCGTTATTATTAGTATTAGATCTTTCTAAGACACCCTCAGTTATTTTCACAACGTTAAATATTTCAACATACTTATTCTAAGCAAGAACTTATTTTTATAAAATCTCTTTTCATGAGCCCGAATCGTGCTTTTATTCTCTTTTGTCCAATTACCGAAATTGTTTTACAAGTATACAAAGCTGTGGTCCTTATTTGGGTTCAAATGTATTTCATATTCGTACTTAGATTTATTCGAACATAAGTATTGAAATACATTTTATAGCAGCCTCTTTGTAAGCGTATTTACTTTGGTATAACCCTAAATTGGGTTTGTGCTGTTGAACGGCATGTATGTATATCTTGGTTAATTATTATTCGCAAACGTATGCAGCAGAGAGAGATTCTGTTTAAATATAAATGAGTGTCTGCATCGGAATATTATGAACAGGCGGGTAAACAGTGAATAAGGTTGCAACGATATGTCGAAAAATCGATAAAAACGTAAAATATTGATAACGACGAAATGCCGAAATTGATATATTAAATTGATAATATTGTACTGGCAACACTGACCATACGAAAAGATTCAGCCAAATCTTAAAAAAAGTATTTCTGTTTTATTTTTCATAATTCACATAAACCTATTGATCTAATGAAAATATAAGTTACTTCTAGGCAAGTGTGCTCCATCGTCGACGACATCGTCGCTTGCCATCAGGTGTGATATTGGTCAAGCGCGTGCCTATCAACAATAAAAACAGCAAATAATGATATATTAGCGTACTAGACCGATATATTGGTATCGGCTCAATTCGATATATATCGATATTTTTATAAACCTTGCATCCCTAGTTGTGAACCCAGTCACGTCTGGCCAACACGCCAGTCAGAAGGTCAAGGGACCTTTTGGCCAGGCGCCACTAAATTGTCTGTGGACGCCGAGAGCCGGTAGGCAACTCCCTGATTTCTGTAAGCTCAGCCAGATGGATAGCGTACGTTGTTTACTTGTGATATAATTTGCATTTATTATGCTTGAATTAACTTGGATCTTGGTTGTAGTACTTGTTCTATGGGCTGTAACTATACATCATTATCTTCCAACCCTTGTTTTATGTTACTTAGAATTGGCTCAACCTTTTTTTTCTTCCATTCAGTTTCGTCGACCGTCACACCATCACGGACTCCCTTTTCTTTCATATCACTTCTCACGTAAACCATCTATCTTTTATTTTGGGCTCTCTTTCTCTGTCCAATCCACTTGTATCATCTCTAAAGGCTAGTTAACCTATAGAGATGGCCCTAAACCAGTCTTGTACAGTTATATGGGACCATAACAATGTTGTATGGTCTGAAAATACAGTGAATATCAATTATTTTTCTCAAATCATTTCAGATTATAACTTTATTTTAGTTGTAAAAATTATACTACTTAAATACTATATCTCAGTTTACTAAGAATAAGTAAGTTTTTACTTAATTAAGAACAATGAAACCGAAAAGCTTTGCATAGTTAAACTACAGAAAACTTTACACCATTAACATAACCTAGAGAAACAATAAATTACACATGTTGCATACAATTTTACTTAAATCTACAAGCAAAGTATCTAGAAAACCGAAAAACTTAATTTCGTAAAATAATGTTTTTTTTTTATTCTTGATAGGTTCGCCCTTGACCGCTATCTCACCTGATAGAAAGCGACGATGCAGTCGACGATGTAGCGCGCTTACCAAGAAGTTTTTTTTTTTTTTTTAGGTGGGAATATCATCGCTTACCTAGAAGTAACCTTTTAGGGTGAGGTAACTATCAAATTATTCCTCATGCTCTGGGTAGAATGAGAGGGAGTGTCAGAGATTTTTTTTAAATTACATAAACTAGTGTTTGACAGCTATCCCACCTGACGTTAAGCAGTTATGTAATCGTTGATGGTGAAGCGCACTAGTTACTATATACACTCTAGCCTACTACTATTCACACTAGCCTTGAATACACCAACCCCCCTAGCCAAATTACAACCGTTTCGTTTTGTTTTTTTGTTGATCGCCTCGAGTCGGCCACGCCTCCTATTCCTTTGTTCTGACCACGTTACTGAGCGTTGAGATGACGTCAGAATAAAGAAATCGGAGGCGTGGCCTACTGTAGGCGATCAACGAAAAGAGAATCGAAACAAAACGGTTGTAACTTGGCTAGGGGGGTTAAATTATGATCGGTCGGGAAGACCGCTGCTGGCAAAATATTCCAGTCCACTCTAAAACAAAATAAAATCGTATTTTTTTTTAAATTCGCTGTAGCGACCGCAAGCGTCGCGCTTTTGTGGTGGTTCTTTGTCTGTTGAATCAGGTGAGGCATGGGTTAAGTGCAAATTTCCAATGTGTTCCGAACCATTAAGCTACTTACTCCTCGATGCTCGTAGTATCTCACGCGGGGTCTACCTTTGTATCTTGGTCACGAATTACTTTCAATACTGTTGTAATTCTAATAAATGAACACGGATTGTGAATTTGAATGTAACGTATTGTAAGGAAAGATAAGAATTTAATTTGATATTATAAAAGTTAATAGAAAAATTTTTCGTTGAAAAACTGCCATTTTGTGTCTTATATACGAGCAAATACTCGTACAAAAATCTCGTGTCACAGCGTTTGTTATCGAAGTTCTCCAAAATGGGTTGATTGATTTTCATGTTTTTTTTTTTTTTTGTTTATTGGTAGGTCTGATAATAAATAGGTCGTAGGCTATTTTCCCTCCTAACGCTTTTATTATTATTATATTTTATTTTTTTTCTTTGATAAATTTATTTGGCAAAAAACTTTTCCGAGCTAGTTAATCGAATAAATATTTTGATTTTATTTCTATAAATTGTTATTTATGTGAAATATGTAGTAAAATTGTGTATCAAATGTTGATATTGATAGCAAGCAATCTATAGCTTACTAGATAGGATTTCTAGGAAGATGGATATCTGGACCTGTAAGAGGGTACATTTGACCCAAAAAATGGCTTAATGTCACAGAAGAAGGAGATTTAAATCCAGAAACAGATGAACTCTTGATTCTTATTTAAATTGTTTTATAAGAATACTAGGGTCTGCCAACGTAACGTAACGTAGTAACATTCTACTGGTGAAAGATTTTTTTGAATCGGTCCAGTAATTTTTGAGTTTCTTAATTACAAAAAAAAATACAAATATATAATATTATTTTTATTTCTTTTTTTATACATAATATGATGTCTTTTTTATTTTTTATCATATCTTCTAGAAAAAACTAAAACATTAACTAAACTATACTAAAACCTAACTATGTACATAAATATAATACAAACACACAAAGTACACTCAGGCGTCGAATTACTCCATCATCGCAGCATTGCCACGTTGAATGGCAATGCTAATTCTTTGGGCGAAGAATGAGCCAGCCCTCTGCCCCCCTAGCCAAGTTACAATCGTATCGTTCGCGCCGAACGCCTCGAGTAGGCCACTCCTCCGATTCCTTTGTTCTGACGTAACCTGGTTACGCAAAGTGTCGATCAGTCGGCGTGAAATTTCCTTAAAAACGAGATGCGCACTCGGACTCCATGACCAAAGCGTTTCGACCCCAACCGGCTCAAAACTGTAATTACCAATAATTTTTAGTTTGTATATATACCTTTTAAGTTATATTTTTTTTAGTTTAGAAAATTATAAGTAGTTAATAATTTAAATAAATATTTCTAATCCGTTAAACCAATAATTTCTCTATATTATATTTAGTAGGTAGTAACTGACGCCATAATTACGAGAAACATAATATCTAGTCAGAAAATTGAAATCTTTCTTCGGATTTTCTATAAATCAAAGCTTTTATTCAGGTATTAACCATTTGGCTATTGTAATATGAAGTAGCTAACTATAAGCACAGAATCGAAAAAGAGAATAACCGTTGAGTACAATAAAACAAAACGATAAGCACCAGTATGTTGCTGTTAAGTGGTGTAACACGGTCGAGCCACTGGATAGTAGTGATGCTGCATTTAATATTTACTAACACTCGATAAACATAATATGTACGACACAGTATAACTTGACCCAGAGGATTCTTTGGCCGAATTTTTAGAATGAAGTTCAGTGACTGTTTTGATTATTCGCCAATTGATACCTGGTAGTGGATATTGTAATAAGATTATTAAAAAATCATTATTATTGTGTCGTCAATCATTACATCTGTATTTCGACTGTCAGCGTCAATACTCTGAAATACTAAATAAATGTTAATATGTGCCAACCAGTGAGCAGAATTGTAATAACATAAAAAATAAAATTAGGAATATAAAATTGGTCTAGTGTCTAGAAAACAGAGCAATGTGTAGAATCATTGAAACATGCGCTATCTCGGTAAAATTGAGCTGAGAATTTTATCGTAGTGTAGACAACCTGGAGAAGGCTCACTCAGTATATTTACTGCCAAATACTGCAAAAACATTTGAATGAGTAATATCCGTATTCTAATGAAAGTTAAAGTAACATCACTAAATACTTTCTAAACTTGACACTGGCTGAATTTACAAACCGTGCGAAGCCATATCACATTTTTTTTCTTTTTAAATAAGTTTTTTGCAGATTATGTTGACAATTCTTATTAGTTAAAAGAGCGTCTTGTATATGAGTGGTACCACTACTGGGGGAGAGTACTGATTCATTTGTAGAATCACATGTGTCGTTTCAACTTTTCATCTCAAACCCAACTCCCATAGTGATCACCCACCGCTAATTCTCATGATAGAACAGAGCAGCTTGAGCAGGACTAATCAAGTTTAAAAGTATTATATACTCCAAAAATATTTTTTTTTTGCTCACATAGTTACACATACTGTAGAAACAACGTTTAGAAACTTAATATTAAAAAATAACACTAACAAAAAGTCCAAAACGTACAAACCATAGTCCAATGCGACGAGGAATGGCAGACGGTTGCCTCTTCCAGCGAAGCAGTATTGCTAGTAAAGGAGGCTGCCGCACGCGTGAGGGATCAGACTTCCTCACTCTCTGGAAGCCGCTGGAATCCCAACTCCGATTTCCAGCACTTTACACTTTGCTCGCCGTCGCCGTGAATCGCCCTGCGACTCCCAATACCTGGGGCCTCTCCTGGAGTGTTAGCTGAGGCGTGAGGATGTCCTCTCCCTTGCGGTTTGCCTGCATTAATAATTGGCAGAACGAGATGACAACATGATCAATACCTAACATTTGGTCACTTCGTCAATCCAATAATGGCTGATAAAACATCGCTTTGTCTAGAACTTCAGGTGTTCAGTAGCACCAATAATTTACCGTAATGTAAAACAATATATAATTCTAGTAATTACACCTTATAACTCAACAGCTTACATGATAACAAATCTTAGTAACAAGTATCTAAACTAAAGCTAACATACAAACAACAGATACATAACGTGTGTGAAGGCGGAGTTACCGTGCCTCATATTATTTCGTACCGCACTCGTCTCAACGACACTAGATAACAAATACTGTCGCAGTCGAGTACTTGCTCAAACAACTCGCCCGTTCGAACAAACACTAATACCGAGAAATGTTGTGCTAATCGGCTCTGCACTAATGGGCATTCGCCATTTTCCTTTTAAAGTATTTTATTCCGTTCAAAACTCAGGAAAATATAAACTGTACGGATAGATACGTCTTGGTAATATTTACATCTTAGATTAATAAGCTTGTGATTGAGATTTTTCTTTTGAATTGGGAGATTTAGCTTCGCCATTATTTACCTTCCAAAAAAAATTGCTCATTTCATTTTCTTTGGTAGTCAGCCTTGTAACATAAAATATTAAATTTATATTAAGTTTTTGTTAGAACCCGCAATCTGTTTTAATTTCAATGTAGGGAAAAGTTTTCTTGGTACTTATGTAGTACCACTAGCTCAAATACACGCTTCAGTAATTCTGTAATGTACTTACTTATTCGGAGTTTTCGCAAAAACGAAATAACGTGTGTTTACTGTAGGTGTGTTTCAGTACTACAGTAAAAACTTTTGTGTAAGTGAATGACGTGTGTAAAATATGTTTGGGGATTAAATTAATTTGAATACGAGTAAAAACGGAGGCGATGACTTGGTAACGGTTGCGGGAGTCCGACGGATGCGAGACGCACAGGACCGTTCATTGTGGCACCACTTGGGGGAGACCTATGTCCAGCAGTGGACGTTTTTTGGCTGAAATGTTGATGATGACGAGTAAAAACAATTGAGTACATACTAAGGTGCTGGGTAGATTGTCCTGTCCGATAAGACGTTGTAGGTACAATTATTTTTTTTTAATAAATAATGTTTGTCCAGTGTTACAATGATACAATAAATCAATACATATAATAAAGCTGTAGAAGTTTTCACTTGTGCACTCATCATGTAAAATGTACGAAACCTATGTAGATAACTTTTATACATTAAAATTGTGTGTAACTTGATATGTTACTTAGGCTTTGTTTCATCGCAATCTGTCGACCATATCGAAAGATATACTACATTCATTGAATTGTTAGGTGGTACAAAGTTCACCGGGTCAGCTAGTAAATAACAAATAAATAGTATTCGTTTAGATTTCGATTCAAAATTGAACAACAGTGCCGGATATACAAATGTAATTAATACTCTAATTATTATTCCAAGCTTACACCATAAAGATAATCATACCTTCTTAACACTAATTTTATAAAGGAGAAAGTTTGTATGTACGTCTATGTATCTTCATGACTGAACGGATTTAGATGAAACTTGGCTCATGGATAGTCTGGTCTATTTACTAAGCGGTACTTTTATCCTGGGGGTTTGTCATCATCATCATCATGATCATTTCAGCCGAAAGACGTCCACTGTTGGACATAGGCCTGCCCCAAATGTCGCCACAATGACCGGTCCTGTACGTCTCGCATCAATCGGATTCCCGCGACCCTCACCAGGTCATCGGTCTACCTTGTGGGAGGCCTTCCAACCTTTGTCCTTGTTTTGCCTTTGTTTTGTTTTGGGGGATTTATCCCTTAGGAATAATTTTCTACTTTCACGCCGCTGAAGCTGCTGGCTGAAGCTAGTATCAGGTAATGTCTCCGTCAGGGAGCGGTGACCACAACCGTATGGGGCTCGCTAAGCGATGCCTCCTAGGACTGCGGGACTGTTGAAAGAGTTACTGTGACCCTGGAATGAAAAGGGCAACTGAAGGAACACTGGTAGGTTTTAGTCAGTATAATAAAAACAACACAAATAAAGTAACCACAAAACAGAACACACACATAAGCAATACATGATAATATCGGACACAGCCAGCAACATGTATGCTACAGCAATGTCTGATATCCTCCTCCTTGCGTCGTACTCTTGAATGCTGAGAGTCGTGACCTCCCTGCTTCATCACTTTCAGTCGAACGATATTCCTCCATCTGTTTCTGTCTCTGGCGGTGAGAAGGGCATTGTATAGCATATAGTTAAAAGCGGTGCGGTCTGATCAGACCAACGTATTGGGCTGCGTCCACGAGGTCTTTTCCCATCCACTTTACCGGTCACGATGAGCTTTTCGTGGTTGCCACCATCTTTCCTTGCAATGTGGCCGAAGTATTGTATTGACGATAACCGCGAGCAGATATTGAGTTCTCGCAATATGGATACGTTGGTCCGAAATGCTGTCCAAGGTATACCGAGCATCATTCTTTAGCACAACATCTCAAAGGCGTCAATGCGTTTGCGGTCTGCAGCTTGCGTGCAGCTGCGGCTGCAAATGTCCAATATAAGGGCAATCAAATCTCTCGGCAATCATCGGCAGAACTGTATTGCAGCTTCCCCAAGCTGCTAACTGCTGCATCCAGCTGCTGCTATAAAGCTGACACTTCTTTTCGCTACATACATTGATATCCTCTTTTTTTATGTGGGAAAATCATAATATGACAAATCTCGCTATTGGGCGGAGCGGAAAATAGTGTCAGACTTTTACTTACTAAACACCCACTCCTGTTCCTTCTTTGCTTTCGTCCCACGGCCCCGGGTTTCACTTTTACACTACCCATGGCCCCAGTAGGCTTCGACCCTGCTGGGCCCCTACGATTTGCTGACATTTCCCTGAGGCGCGCGTGGACACGCCGTCGGCTTGGGCTCGGTCCGGACGGTTACCGGACGGCGGACGGCGAGCAATGGGTGGCTCGCCGTCCGCAAGCCCTATAAAAAAAGAAGAACATCAAAGAAATAGCTATATAAAGCAAATTAATGTTTACATTCCAATGGCCGGGGTACCGACGAGCCGAGCGCTTTCACTTTCATTTAGATAATGGTCTGTAATATAGAAATTTGCCGCAAGTAATTAAAATTGATATAGTCCTGCCATTGATATTTAGTTGCTTTCAAGGGATCTGTCGGACTTGGAGTTAAGTTTCAAGCCTTCGAGTTTGAATTTGAACTTTGCTCAAACTTGCCAACATTACCGTTTTTGACTTGTTATTCGAGATGGGGTTGAATTTAACAATGACAGGAGCGAAATGATATGAGTTAAAGCTAAAAGTTATCAGAGATTTTTGTTAAAAAGGAACAAATTGTAGTGGATTCTGTATTAATTCGCCCGATTGTAATTTACGTGTTTTCAAGACTAGAGTAAATAGACCCTTAATAAACTATTGCGCCTCACCATCAACGATTGCATCACTGCTTACCATCAGGTGGGATCGCAGTCAAGAACTAGTTTATATCAATAAAAAAATGAAAATTCTGAGTGTGTGAGATGAGTGGTTCTTGTCAATTGGTTCCTCTTTAACGTATTACCTTTTTTGACTTGTTATTCGAGATAGGGTTGAATTTCACAATGAAGACAGCGAAACGATATGAGTTTGTAAAAGCTGAAAGTTATCAAGAAATCTTTTGACGAGATCAGTTAAAAAGAAACAAAAGTGACTTCTGCATTAATTCCATTAGGTGGAGTTTGTGAGACGAGTGGTTCTTGTCAAGTCTTGCGGTTAATGTATCAAGTCAGTAACGATTTTGCTAATGTCGGAGAGAAGGGTCGCTTCGGAATTGGTCACTTTACCTTTCACTGGAAGGTTTTGACGCAGATTAATGGTTTCGCGTTATACGGTAATATGACGTGGAATAAACACTATGTTTATAATTTAAAACGTGTTAAATAAATAGGTTTTGTGGAATGATTCCTCGAAAATTTGTTTTTCCAAGCTGGTAGGTAAGGAAACAGGAACAAAGGTTGAAAGCTTACGTAAAGTCGGTTATATTTTTTTTTAGATAGGTATCACACACACTGGCACTGGCATAAACAGTAAAAGATAAAAAGTATCTATTTTTAGGACTATTCTGGGACATGATCTATAGATACCGGCACGGATCTTGAGCGCTGACTTCTACAGTTCTACTGGCGCAGAAGCATGCGTGAAATAACGGGTATCTTTAGTGGTATGAAGAGAGATGCAGGGGCGGAGAGTGAAATCCTTGTACAGTGATTGGCTTGCCGATACTGTACAATGCGCAAAACGATCGGGCGGGGATCATTTTGCGCATCGTACAGTCTCGCCGAGCGCTCAAGATTCGTGCCGCTATAGACGGTGTGCTAATTTTTATCCAAATCCGTTGAGGCGTTTGTGCGTAAAAGAGTAACAAATTTGCCTACAAACTTTTGTCTTTATAATTTTAGTATGATTACCCAAATTTACTTAAAGTTCTGTTATTATTTAATTGTTTTGTGCCCTATCTAAGTCATAGTTACTTCTAGAAGTTCAACTAATGTCAAGGCTCAGTACACTCACCCCCAATGATCTTTGACAAGTTTATTTGTAACAAATAATATCTACTTATTAAGAATGAAGATATAATATTTTTAATATCTTAACCAAATAATTATCTATCTATTTAAATGAATTATTTTTCCTAATAATTCCAAAATTTTCAATCTGCCTTGCTTTTTCCACCAAAAATCAAAAGCCGCCGCTGAAATCGCAGGCCGAAATGTTCTAGAGTGGCAACTGCGTGTCGGAAGACGCATCGTTGGAAGGCCTCCCATAACGTGGACCGATGATCTAGTAAGGGTCGTGGGAATCCGATATGATTTAGGCCAACGGGATTCCGTTTCAGTATCTCCCCGTGGCCCTAGCGGGTATCGGCCTCGCTAGGCTTCTACGGTTTTGCTGTCATCTCTTTTAGGCGCGCATGGAATACTATGCGCAGACATAGATAGATAGGTACCATTTAATTAAGATTATTAAATAATTTCATAGCATCTGTCTTTTAATTCGTTTGGAAGATACCACATGTTTTTTTTATTATTAATGATGGGCTCGCGTTTGACCACCATCTCACCTGATGGTAAGCGATGATGTGGTCGACGATGGAGCACGCTAGCCTAGAAGTAGCCTATTCAGGCTTTAACATCCATCCATATCATTATAGAAATACATTTTTTTTTTCTTAGATATCGGATAGATACTCGACAGTGAATAATACCGTTAAAAACGTAAAATTTTGACAACCATCCGACCACAACATACGCTCAAAAAATGCACTGAAAAAAAACCGCTGTAAAACGTTCGTCCATTTGATAAGAGGGCTTGGTGACATGTTCAATTTACTCTGATTGACTTGACGGCAGACTCGACACTCGATACTAGGTGATTGAAATCCCGATTCCAACGATAAAACTCGATTTAGTGTCTGATCGTATCCGTAACTAAAAACGGGGCGAATTAGGCTCGGCCGTCAGAACCAGGCCTTAAATCGATTAAGAATTTAAAAAAAAGTTTGACGTTTATTTTATTTTGAATTCCGAATCCGATTTTTTTCGTTGAAGACTATCGTTTATTTATTTGAATTGTTTGATACTTTTTTACAAGATGTAGTGTTTCTTAAGTCTTTTTTAGGATTTTGTACCTCAAAAAGAAAACATGGAACCCTTATAGGATCACTTGGTTGTCCGTCTGTCCGTTTCTCTGTCAAGACCTTTATTTCGGGAACGTGTGAAGGTACCGAGTTGAAATTAAAATCATATACTCAGATCAGCGGTACCTTGAAGTTGTGAGAAAAATCAAACTTCTAAGTTAACTAAAAAAAAAGAAACGGCCGTTTATGTCTCAAAAAACATATATTTTAACACTCTCAAGGGGTTCAAAATTCATAGGGTACTTCTCGTTAACCCAGAATCCAACAATGGCATTAAGCAAGGTCTTATAGCACAAATATAGGAATAATCGATTCCGATTCCGTCACAAAAAAATTCTTTTTTTGCGATTCGGAAAAATTTTCGAGACTAATGGAGTATCGAATTTTTTTTTTCAGAAATTGAATTATTTAAATAGGTAAGTTTGTACAGAACCCTCAGTGCGCGAGTCCGACTCGCACTTGCCCAGTTTTTAATATCTTTGTTAGCAATTTGTACTTTAAAGGTACCCACAAGAAAAGTAAAAAAAAAAATATAATATGGCGAGTTTTATTTCTCTTCTTACTTGTTTGTAGATTTTTACCAAAATATTTTAAAACGTCTTGTAGGTAAACCTATTTCCAGAAGATCAATTTCGAATTACGTACAAACAGCAATGATGGCCCTTCAATTCCATTAATGTACGTCGTGGTAAACGACGTTTGCCCAGTCGTGTGAGTGAGCAGTATTTGCCAATACCTGTTAATGTCAATAGCGACATATTGGAGATTTCCTCTCTATATTTTTATACGCGTAACGAGCTCATTTTCGTCCGTAGCGCAAGCGTCATGTTCCCGCTAACAAGATTTGAGCAAACAAGTCGCAAATCAGTATGGCAATGAAGCCGTATGTTCTACATAAATGAATATTTGATTTTGTTTGTGATGCTTAAAAGTTGTGCTACCAAAGAAAATTCGCTGATAAGTAATTTCGTCTTTAATATGGCTCCGTTTTCGAGAAACTCATTCTGTTAGAAATATTTAGGTACCCGCTCTCATGCATGAGATTGTTGGTTTAAAACCGGGTAAGTATCAATGTGAACCCTCTAAGGGCGGAAGCCACCAATAAAACGAATTGCGTAAAATAAAACAAAAGAAAGATACAGACAAGTGACACTAGTGACAGCGGCTAAACGCGATTATGCGAGCCAAACGTTAAAACGCGATTAGTTTTATTGGTGCATTCCGCCCTAATTCATATGCACTTTTTTAAGTTTAGCTAGGACATTATTGACACTTCAAAGTGATCATTGCAGAAACAAGAAACAGAATTAAGAAAATAATGGAAATAAAATTTAATGAGATATTAAAGGAACATTTAATATGATGTAAACGGAAAACCGCGAAAGAAAAACTTTAGTCGCAACAGATATGATATTAATATTTCTTTGGAACAAGTAATAAA
Source organism: Mythimna pallens (assembly GCA_961205895.1). Classification (NCBI taxonomy): domain Eukaryota; kingdom Metazoa; phylum Arthropoda; class Insecta; order Lepidoptera; family Noctuidae; genus Mythimna; species Mythimna pallens. The sequence goes on along the minus strand of OY540828.1, from coordinate 19,311,587 downwards.
ATCCAATCATGTCAATTACGGGCAAACGCCCTTTATATTATCTGCAATAATTATTAATATAGACTTAATATCTGCAAATTGCGACTTTATTCGATTCGTATTAACGTAGACCTGATTTTAATTAAATTTCTGATACGAAGGAAATCGAGATCATGTAGATAATTTGCAATTAAACTGAGTCTAAATGTCGAAACACTTTTTTTATTATTATTGATAGGCTCGCGTTTGACCACTATCTCCCTGATGGTAAGCGATGTGGCCGACGATGGATCACGCTTGCCTAGAAGTAACCTATTCACTCTTGACTTAAAGACCCCTAGGTTGTAGCTATCAGGAAACACAGAATCCGGCAGGGAATTACACTCCTTAGCTGTACGCATTATGAATGTGTTCCCAAAACGCTTTGTACAAAAGGTTTTATTTATTTTGTGTATAAACTTTACTCTACGTTTTTATCTTAACTGTTTTCATATGATTTATACAGTACAGTTAACAAGAAACTTAAGTAGGTTCGTAGGTGTGTACCTAATTAACAATCCTAATAACCTTTATTTTGAAAACTAGTTTCTGCCAATGGTTTCGCCGGTATGAAAGAAATAAATATATAGCCTATGTGACTCAGTGATAAAGTAGCATTATACAGGTGAAAGATTTTTTTTAAATAGTCCAGTTTTTGATTTTATTACAAACAAAAATACAAACCTTTTTTCTTTACAGTATCATCTATATATATAAAAGGAGAAACTGACTGACTGACATATCAACGCACGGCCGACAGTACTGGGTGTAGGAGCGTGAAATTCACCCCCTAAGGGGATGAAACGGGGGTCTAAAGTTTGTATGGAGAAACCTAATTATACGCGAGTACAAGTAATTTTGTATCACATAAAAGCTGAAAGCTTCGAAAAACTCGACTAAATCGTGAATTCTGTAATATTTATTTTATGAAAGTAAGTCTTCATTTTGCAAATATCGAGTTAAAAAAAAAAACTAATAAGACCAGAAAAATAAGACTGAAGAAGAAAAATCAAACTAAAAACCTCTTAAACGCTCTTTAACGGGACGTCTTTGAGAAACAACTAAAAAATTCTAAACTTGTCGCGATCTCCTCTCACTTCGTTAAATTGAATAAAAAAGTGTTTGTGCACAAAGTGAGCCGATAATCGATTCTCTTGAATATTTCAAACACTGGGGAACGTGATGGAAATAAAATAAACAATAAACACGTACATTTTTGTATATAGCTTCGGTTCCAACAGAGATGTGCTAAGCTATGGATGGGTCTAGATTATTTTTCAAATGACATAAACTAGTGCTTGACTGCGATTCCACCTGATGATATGCAGTGATGCAATCGTTGATGGTGAAGCGCACTAGTTTATTAAGATCCTACTCACTCCAGTCTTGAAGACACCTAAATTATAATCGGACGAGATGACCGCACCAGGCAAATTGTTCCAGTTCTTTGACGTACGTGGTATAAAAAAGGTAACGGCGAACACTTAGGCGAAACGCTTAGTCTAGACCGTAGAGGTGTCAACAATGTAAGGGTTGACACTCGCCTTACGTCGGGATGTTCGATGCTAGAAAGGCGATGGCGGAATCAAGTCATGTAATTCCCGCGCAGTCTCCAAAATGCCTTCGAGCGTGAGTTTCCATCAATAGGATTGCTCGATTTTCTAAGTTAAGCTAAACTTAGCTTTAGTTTTAACGACGCGACAGATGTGTGCTAAAGATAATATATATAATAAATAATACTCGCGAATGTTGTAACTAGTTTTGAAGCGTACGGAACAGCGCTGCCGCCCATTTTCTTAGCACATCTTACTCGCACAACTACACAGTTTCATTTTAGCATCTATCACACAGCTTAGCTACCTCACTCGTCTGTAGTGGTAACGCAGACTAATGTCCGCGGACCGCGGTTTCCCACCTCTGCAGGCCATTGTCGTGCATTTTAAAACCAGCTCAAGTTTGTTTTGGTAACAATGCTAAACAATGCTAATGGCTTTCATAATAGCGCCCTAAACATTTTGTAAAAAGTGATGCTTTGCTTTTACTATTTGTAAGGAGCATTATTTGTTTTTTATATAATCATGTTGTTTTATCTTAACTAAGTGTACTTCTTAATGTATTTATTTTCTATAGTTGCACCTACCATGTTATGTTTCTGCACCACAACAACCAAATGTAGGAAGAAATAAAACGATGAATTCAACTTTTTTCTTTTTTCTAAAGAAATATTATTTGAGGTTAAGTTAAAATTTTTTTTTTTTTTTAAATAAAGAAAGAAAAATATTTTATTTGGCACACATGGATTCACACACTGTAAAAACAAAATTTAAGACAAACTAAGAAGAAAATAAAAAACTTTTTCTTTTTTATATGAAAATATCAAAGAGTTTATCCGTGAAAAGATGCAATAATACCTTACAATATAAGTTTGAATGTCTTATAGTATGATTTAAAAGTAAACTAAAGTTAAGTTTTAACTTAATAAAATATAAAACAAAGTTACACCGCACTGAGTTTAAACCGTTGAGAACTTAAAGTATTACAAAAGCTGTCTTACCATACAATTCTGTTGTTCATTCTGTTTGACTAGTAGAAAATGCGTAAGAAAATAAGTGTGTCTTTGTACAGTATGTCTTACTAGTGCATAAAGTTTTAGTAAAGAAATAAATAAGTCTATCTTCCTTGTCTGTATTTTTACAAGTGACATTAATGACAGCGGCTAAACGCGATTATGCGAGCCAAACGTCAAAACGCGATTAGTTTTACCGGTGAATTCCACCCTAGGTCACCTTAAAATTTGGTATAGATTCCCCCGCAAAGAGAACTTTTTGACGTTGATTTTCATTTTCATACATTTTCATCAGGTAATAAGAACTCACTCGGAGATTTATGTAACTACCCTACTCTCTCTAGTAATGCTTTTACGTCCACATTTTCCTTATGAACGTGTTATTTTCAGTCTTTTAAGAGAATATACATGAATAACTACCATGTTTTACAGTCATTACTGGCTTTATTTAAAAATCTATTAATCATTATCATCATTTTCCTGCCCCTGTCTCGTGTTATTTAGGGTTGGCGCAACATGTTTTTTTCTTCTATTCTGTCCTGTCACCCGTCATACTATCATTTACTCCCTTGTCTTTATGTCACATTATTATAATTAATTTTACGAGACACTCCGTCAAATATTCCAGTATGATTCATTGCGCCTCAGGGAGACATAATTACCATAGACATATTGACATCAGTTGAGTTGTTGTTGGGGAGTTTGCGCCTTTTCCGGCAAATAAACTGTTTTTCTTTTTTTTTTTTTTTTTTCATATCGTAGGGGCCTAGCAGGGTCGAAGCCTACTGGGGCCACGGGTAGTGTGAAAACGAAACCCTGGGCTCTGGGACGAAGGCAACAAAGGAACTGGAGTGGGTTTTTAGTCTGACACTATCTCGCGCTCCATCCAAAAGCGGGATTTGTCATTAGATGATTTCCCTACCTAAAAAAAAAAGTATGATTCATTAATAATGCGGTTTCTGTCTGTCTCGAGTAATCATGGAGTTTCTACTGGTTCGTTCCATAAGAAATGACCTATTGGAACCGTGCGCTAGATTCTGACGTTTTATATGTGCCCACGCAAGCCTATGTGAAATAAAAACAATTTGAACTTGGTTTTTTACATTTCCGCATCAATTTATTATATTATTAATGTCAAAGTAACTCTGTCTGTTACTTTTTAACACCTAAAGTACCAAACCGATTTTAATGAAAAATGGGGCTACATTTTATCTAGCTTCAACTTCTACTTCGCTTTCGCTATAATTGACATTCACGCGAGTAAAATCGTGGGCAACACCTAGTTAATTATGTAAATATGAAAATAACTCTGCCTATCTGTTACGTTATCACGGTTCAACTACTGAGCCGATTTTTATAAAATATGGTACGGAATAGTCTTGAATCCTAAGGAAGGACAGGTTTTTTTTTTGACCTAGCTTTGACTTGTAACCTGATTTAACGCGTACGAAGTCACGGAGTCAAATTGTCATGTAAAAGTTTTTATAAATAAAAACTTTTACATGACAATTTTTCCGTCTATCTAAACTAAATGAAGCCTGTGTTTCCCAGCTTACTACCCTGAGAAGAAACATCGCGTTCTGCATTGCATTCATTGTCGCATTTCTGCGTTGTGGACACGGCATTATGCTGAGCGTACGGCCGTTTTGCTCGGACGTGGCGCATATATGTTAATTTGAGTTAATTATGTTTTTGTCTTGCAAAATGTTTGTAATATGTTAGTTATAAGTTTGCGCCTTTTCCGGCAAATAAAATGTTTTTCTTTCTTTCTTTCTAAACACGGAAACGAACTCCGAGAAATATAATATAAAATTATATTCCACAACTTTCCCACAACGCTATCCAATCCCAAACTAAGCCGAACTTGGGCTATAAGTACTTGACAATTGATAAACATATATTTCCAAATACATACGTATTATAAATAAATTACACCCAGACACAGGACAAATGATCATGCTCATCACACAAACATTTGTCTTGGGTGGGACTCGAGGCCACGACCTCTGGCATAGCAGTCAGGGCCACAAACTACTAGACCAAGAGGGCAGTCGAAAAATAAAACTCAACATAGATTATGGTCTACAGATAATACTTTTTATTTATAAATATACCCACACAAGACTCGAGAGAACCAAGTAGCTGAAGCTAGTTGAAAGTAAATCATCATTACCGAGTTTATTACGTTCATTTCGTGACAGGGTAATACAAATCGTCACACGTTTATTAATATCATGTTCCAACTACCGTCGCGTACGTTTTCATTCCACGAGTGGCATCCGTAGCGTATAATTTCTAAACAGAACGCGCCAACCTCCCCGTCAAAATATCGTCTGAATGTTGTTGTGTGACGTAAACACACAAATGTACCCAAGTGTGTGTGGTTTATTGATTCATGCCGCTGGAATGTATGCCTGCTCTCTTGCTCTTAATCAAAACTACGTCAGTGTAAAAGGGAAGATCTACCAGGTGGCAAACTATCCACGTGGTTAGAATACCTTCGCAAGTAGAAGTTGGACTGTTATCTTGGATGCGCTGTAGAAGTTTTTTTTATTCCAGCTTGAATTTTTTTAAACACTCGATATTAAATAAATTTGTTGTTCTTTTTTGAGAGAAAAATCAGTCGACATCTACGAAATAAATCACTCGTGTAAGTATTGAATTATCGTGTCAGATTTCAGCATTTAATATTTTACACAAAAATCATATTCGTACCAAACATTCGTGAATGTCACGTTCAAAATACAGTGAAAATTCTCAAAACTTACAAATCATAATTATGATTATATTATCATAATTATGATTTCGTAACAAGTTTTGTAAATCATAAATAGAGTATATTAATACAGTTGAGGGAACAATAACCTGTTCTTAACAGAGAAACATGTTCGGGTCTTGTTAGGCTGCTCAATGTTCACGATTGCCCCGAGGCGACACAGCAATCACGATGTTAAAACAAATAGTCTAAACGGCTAATTAGTTTGTTCTACCGTTCGAGGGTGCGCGAATGTTACACCCCTGCTTGGTACCCGAGCTAGCTATCTATAGCTGTTACTCAAATAGTGCAAACAAATAGACATTGTCTTTAATTCATTTATTGAGTTGTATTGCTACAAATGTAATTGGTGTTTGGTATATAAAATCATGCAAGCTTTGTTTATTTTATCAAGCACAGAGAAACAGTAACATATACCTAATACATCATTCTGTGTATATAAAAAGAGTAATGGCAGGTTTCTGAATTGAGTATTTTAAGACACAATCTTAAATGCCAAATTTTGATAGGTTTTCAGGATGAAGTAGAGTGTTAGAAATACTTAACTTCAAATATAATATTTAAATCAGAAAACCCGACTCACTGACTTTTCAACACCCAGTCTAAACGGCGCGTAGTGTTCCACGCGCGCCTCAAGGAGATGTCAGCAACCGTAGGGGCCCAGCACGGTCGAACCCTACTGGGACCATGGGTGATGCGAAAGAGATCCAAGAAAAATGGCAAAGAAGGAACAGGAGTAGGTTTTTATTCAGTAAAAGTCTGACACTATCTCCCGCCCCGCTCTCATTGGATGATTTTCCCACACGAAAAAAATAAACCTTTTAACCTAGAAAGCTGAATATTTTCACAGATATATTGTCTTTGAGACGTAAACGAAAAATAAGAAAAGAAAAACCTTAAGGGTGTGAAAAGTTAGTTATAAATATGAGTTCCAAAGAGCTGCTTATTTCTAGTTTTTTTTTTTTTTTTTGTAGTAGATCTATGTAAGAACTTATTAAAAGAAATGTAAATGATAATGTGTAAAAACGAGAGAAGAAGCTTTCAAAGGTTCATGAAACCGGTTCAACAGGTTCAAGGAAACACTTCACATGGATATGTGAAGTGTAAACCGGTTTCATGAACCTTTGAAAGCTTTTACTTTAGGTTTAGACTTCGTGACCCAATTTTAACAGAAGCGTGGTCCTACACATTCTTGGGTAGGTTTGAAAATGATAATATCGATTGTTTAGTTGCAAACAATTAGAACGGATCTTTTTTTTTTAGGTGGAAAATCATCTAATGACATCTCCTGCCCTTGGGCGTAGCGGGAGGGCGTGTCAGACTTTGACTGACTAAAAACTACTCCTGTTCATTCTTTGCCTTCGTTCCAGGGCCCGGGGTTCTCTTTTCAACCCATGGCCCCAGTGGGCTTCGACCCTGCTGAGCCCCTACCGTTTGCTGACATCTCCTTGAGGTGAGCGTGGAACACTGCGCGCCTTGGACGACTTGGGCTCGGTGCGGACGGTTACCAGACGGTTGGACAGCGAGCTACCTATTGCTCGCCTTCGGCAAGTCCGCGCCTATGGTAGTTGGAAATCGTGATTGGGATCCCGGCGACTGGGGCGTGAGGGCCGTTCACTCGCGCGTGCGCGTGCGACCGCCTCTTTTTCTAGCATTACTGCTTTGCAGAAGGAGACAACCGCCTGCCACTTCTCGCTCCAGACTATAGTCTGTACCATGAACAGAACGGGTTTGAGTTTTTAAACAAGGAAAAATTAATAAAAGGAATAAATAAACCATCGTTTATTTTTGATATAAATCATAAACAGAACAATATTATGAATCAAAACACGAATCGGAGATTCCATAATTACAAAAATAATTCAAGCTGAAAATTATAATACTGTGTTCACAAATGTAACAAATTAATTTGAAATTTTATTATCCCAGTGTGTTTTGTTAATCGAGAATTAATATGATTACTTATTGAACCTTGAAATCGCGGAACGGAATTAATTTACCCGTTGACAAATCATTTTTTTGAGGTGGATAATCAGCACATAACGTCTCCCGCTCTGGGCGGACTGAGAGGGAGTGTCGGACTCACACTTAAACGTCAACTTACACACCATTAGCTTTACGATCTTAAGAGCGTTCACTCGAAATTACGCGCTATTTGGCCAAAAACCATGATTTTCAAACCCGTTTATATCCATTAATGCATTATTGTACAAACATGTGATTTACCAATAACATTAGGAAATATTGTTGTCTAAATAGTTAAGTAGGATTTTATTAAAATTAATAGCACACTTGTGAACTATATTCACATATGTAAATAGAGGTTTTGAAATTTTACTTTCAGAGGCAATTTCGAAGCTTGACAACTTCTACAGTTCTAACAGAATTAATAAACAAAAAATACAAAACAGTAACTAGAATCCTTAACAAAATAGTTATAGAAACAGATTCATTAATTTAGTTTACTAATTAAGAAAATTTAAATAAAAACATTGTCAAATTATTAAGAAATTATGGGTAAATAAAATGATGATTTGCACTAATTTAACTTAATTTTATCATTATAATAATAGCTTATTCTAATAGAAGAACATGTGTTTCAAAACTTACCACATAAAGTTTGGATTAAATTAGCTTTTTCAATTTTTTAAAAATATTTTAAAAGGACCATAAATATCGGCGCACGAGCGTCGCAAATTCAGTCGCCCAACAAAATTCATCATCACGCTCGCGCGCCGAGTTTTGTGATATTTATTAAAAATCGACAAAGCTGTTTTTATGAAAATCATGGTTTTTGGCCAAATAGCGCGTAATTTCGAGTGAACGCTCATAAGGTTGTACTTTTTTTTATTTTTAAACATGTTTTGCCTTTTTTTCCACTTTTTTTTTTGAATTATATTTAAAGAAGAGTCACTTCGACTATATTTAAGCGACACTAATGGGAGACGACTTCTGTAATACAGGTTTCTACCTAGCTCCGAATTCAGGCCTTCTTTATTTAGTCGTGTAAAATAATTGTATTGACACATACAAAAAATAAACTATTTGACTGATTAATAGATTGAGACTTTTACTAGCTAAAACTCACCCAGGTTCTTTCAGTTGCAATTTATGTTTATGGGCCGCGGTAATTCTTTCGAACAATTCTGCAGCCCATCTTTCCATCACCTTTGGTTGACTGGGAAATAATGCTTAAGCCTGGGCCGAAGCCTACTGGCGCCATGAGTCCACTTCTATAAGGGTTTCCCGAGGTCCCAGGATGCAAAAGGCAACTGAAGGAACCTGGGTGAGTATGAGTGAGTATATAGGTATGGTTTTAGTTGGTAGAAATCCGACACGTCTTCGCGCTCCATCCTAGAGCGTGACAACTCATTGAATGATTCCCAACCTTAAAAAAAGCCCGTCAATAAATGATACATGATTAATGTTTGTAGCTATTTGTAAGTTCATTTCAGTACAACAAAATAAATTGGGCTTCAGTATTTACAATATTTAATGATTCGATTTGATTATTTTTCTTTGAGAACCAAAATATTGAATACTCAGAAAAAATTAATAACATGATCAAGATAATTTAAATTCATCGTCACCAAATAAAGTATCGAATTGAGTGTTTTATATTTTATGGATAAAAAAAAGTATCGGGTAATTCGAACTTTTTCATGTATAACATAGGGTTAGATGTTTCGGAATTTGTTAATTATCTCAAACTAATTTCTGCAAGGTCGCCGACATAGCCCGAAGAATCGCCAAACTTAAGTGGCAGTGGGCAGGGCACATTGCTCGTAGAACGGATGGTCGATGGGGCCGAAAGGTTCTAGAGTGGTGAACACGCACCGGAAAACGCAGCGTTGGAATGCCTCCCACAAGGTGGACCGACGACCTGAAAGTGAGGTGAGAGTCGCGGGATTGCGGTGGATGCCAGACGCACAGGATCGGTCGTTGTGGCGACGCTTGGGGGAGGCCTATGTCCAACAGTGGACGTCTTTCGGCTGAAATGATGAAGAATTTCTGCCATTAGTTTCACCTGCACGAAAACAGAAAGAAATCCCCATGTTCTATTTGAGGACATGATCGACCCGTGTACCAATTTCAAAAGTTCAGCCGTTGAAGCATCAAAAAGTAACAAATATAAGTGTGTTTTCATACACACATAAATAATCTTTTGCCTACATAACACGTATTATTGTGATTCTATATTCAAATATTAAAAAGGGTTGAAAGTCATGCAAGAATAATTTCAAATAACAAACGAATATCAAACAATATAATAACAATGTAAAAAATAACAAATGAACATACCTATTACCTACAAATACAAAGGGACTGGCAATTGTGCCTCGAGTTAAACCATCACAAACACATATCGTTACTTTGGTGATAGGTACCGATATTCTAGAACAGCACCGATTTTCTGAATTTCGAGCTCAAAATTCATATGAAAACGTTGCAACGTGCTATTCGAAGCGAGAAGTCATAAACCAACCTCTAACCTCAGCATCGTTGCTGTACCAAGATTGATCTGCGTAGTCATTCACCCCGGGATTTCGTTAGGAAATGATCAAAGAAAATTAAAATGACCCACAGTTAAAAAGGCCTCTAAGTTAGCGCATCAAACCGTTCAAGTGAAGCTTAACTGTGACGTCACCGAGAAACCCCGGCCTGGTGGACCTCATTAAAAATTCGCAACAAATTAGCTATGCTCAGTGTTGGCTTCATTTCTCAAATTCCTCATTCTCATAAGTTCGCAAGAGCATTAAATTTTCACGAAATTGCTTTCAAACTTTTCCCCTCTCAATAAGCTCCAAACTCAATTTCCGAAGGCATAGTTTTGATCACATAGTTCATTGTTGTATATTAATTTACCTGGTTACGTTGTATAAGTACCTTAACTTAACTAGTTAACTAATTATTTCAAAATCTCCATTGAAAGTTGGCGTGCTTAAAACCTCAGCCACTAGAAACATTCAATCGTTTAAAAGGGTTTTTTTTTATATCTGAATTGCCTACTGCGGCTTATATTCATTCAGCGACCACTTTATCCGGGTGTCAGAATTGAAAATGAGCCGGGTTCCGTTTATGGAGCAAGCACTACATAGGTAGGTATAGAGTCAGACGTTGACTGCCGGCGGTACGAATATAGAGGCAGCCGGAGTTGCCTTAATAATTCAACAGAGCAATGCTTTTACAAAACCTGTCGGCGTCAATCCTAATTTAGCGCCACCGATCGACTCGCTTTCGGAAAGTGTCGCTAGACAAACGTAATGGAAGTCTGGTGTTCTAGCAGAGCAGCTCATTTCGTTGCTCAGCGAATCGCTTGCCCGATTTTGGATAAATTATTTCGTTTCCAGCGCGTTGTAAATGATTTGACTCCACTTATCTGATTTGTGATTCACTATTTCTGGTGATTGTTTAAATTTTAATTCAGTTAAATTACGTTGCTGTTCTATAAATTATTTATAGTTATCTTTATTATATTTTCGTTAAATATTGATTGACATAGAGACAGGAGATAGAACACAGAGCAAAGACGAAATAACCACAAACAGACAGAAGAAATGTCAACTTTTCGCGCGTTTGTATCAAACTTTTACGTACGGACGTTCGAAATATAAATACAATATGACATAAGATGACATGTATCAAATATTTGGAGGTTCGTTCCGATGTGGGGACGAAATTCGAAGGTAAAACATATTAGGATCAGCTGGTTATTATTCCACTCGATTGATAAGAGCCATCTGAGAGGAATTGGATCCGCTAGTAGGTAATGAGCTACTTTATGTCGAAGTATTATTGCAGACGTAGACCAAATAAACGCTTTAAGTATTCAATTATAAATGTGGTTACGTATAGACTATTGCGTATAAAGTATATTGGTACCGATACAATATTTGCAAATCAATATTTTTTGTTTGTATTAATTAGGTAGGTACTTTATGATTTATTAATATTATATTAGCCGGAATCTAATGACCCTTAGGTGTTTCCGACTAACCATTTTTTTATTTATTTTATTTAAAAAAAAAGGTTCCCTCGCATTAGGAATACCTCCTGTATCGTGGGTGCTCACATAAACATGATTTCCAGACCCGAAACACCTATCTGTAGGCCATAAAAATATTTGTTATGGGCGGGAATCGAATCAGTGACACGTAGCGCAGCATCCAATCGCTCAACCACTGCGCCAACCATGCAGTCGTATTAGGTTTTAGATTTAACTAATACCTACATATATTTAATTAATAGAGGTACGTCTAAATATATTTGTGAAAGTTTAAGAGTAACAAATACAAAAATCATTGTGTTATACATATCTGAAACGATTATTACCATTTTTTACACCATATTTCCTTACTAATTCCTGCACAATACTCCCAAAACACTAAGTTGATATAGCCACCACAAACGACACTCTCTAAAGACCAAATCTAGTTTCGCAGCGTGAGACAGCCAAACTTTACGGTGTTGAATCTGAATACGCCAAAATCAACCTATAATTACTTTTTTTTTTCTATAAAGGCTTTTTTTCGTCTGCCAGCACAGATGCAATAATCAGCAAACATTTAGAAACGAAACTAAAACACAAAGTTGATGTAGGCAACTTATCGCGACAGCGGAGTTTTGCCGTGGCGTTTTACGCGTAAATCATGCATGCGTGCAAGGACTGTTGCTTCCATGGCCCTCTGGCATGTGTTTACCTTGGCCGCCGCTCTATAAAGGGCCATGGACCAAACGATACCTGCGTACCACCGGCAGAAGGCATCTGGACCCCCTAAGTCGGGCAGGAGCCACTTGAGGGCAGCCTCAATTCGATCCAGTTTGGAAGCCAGATATCAGTAGTGCTACTCGAAATTCCATCGGCTCCCTGTACCCGGAGTCCCAGGTACTTCATCGTCGACTCGACCGATGTGAACTCTTACCGTTATTTGAGAACCCGGTGGTGGCGCATTCCGAGGGTCGTGAGAACACATGGCCTCGGACTAACACTGTCTGAAAGCATAAATCTAGTTCTTTGTCGTGTGATTACTGAACTTTACGCTGTTAAATCTAATTACGCCGAAATCAACCTGTAATATGTTTTTTTTTTTTTTTGAAAATACTGTTCTTCTACTAATGGCACCAAAAAACATTTAAACGCTAACACTCAAAGTTGGTATAGGCCCCACAAACGACACTCTTTGAAGACACAAATCTAGTTTGGCGGCGTGAGATTGCTAAAACTTCCCCAAGTCGCACACCTGCAGTTCCTGCTGACTTGATTTGCATTAACTTGTGACGTGTTACTTGAGAACTTATTGTGGACTTAGTCGCAGCGATAACGTTAAGTGAACGGCTTAGAGCCTTTTGTTTTGTAAGAGAAACTGTGTATTGTGCAGTCGAAGAAATTAGTTTTTTTTTTTTTTGGTGGTGTTGGTAAAGTTGCATTTTTGTACTTAAATCCCTTTTCACTAGGACTACAGACATACACCACTATTTTTTATTAGTACAAAAAATTGGGGCTCCATCCGTACTCGTTACTGATCAAACGTATTTTTGTAGTAAAAAGTTAAAGAAAACGAAAACCCAAAATTGTCCTCGTAAATTTGTTTTATTTAGTAAATTCATAATGGAATCAATCATCATAACAATTGCTACTAGAAAATACTACACGCAGTGTTTTTTTATTGTGATCGTCATTTATTCATTCATAATCAACACCCTGTATATATATATATACCTGTATATACCCTGTTTATACACTATGTCCATAAATTGAGTGACAGTTTTGGGATATAAACAAACGCTAATAACTTTGCTGTTTATGAATATTATTTATTGAGATTTCACTTAAATAATAACAAGACCTTTTCTAATAAGCCCTTTAAGTATTTGTACTAATTAAAAATTAGTGGTGTATAATAACTGTTGCCAGGGGCTTGGCCCACGTGATAATATACTTATCGAATAGGGGTTTAAAAAATAGTCTTCGACCTATTCGCAGACCTATCAAATGTAGACAAAAAATGTCATAAAAATCGGTCAAGCCGTTTTGGAAGAGTTCGATAACACTGTGATACAAGATTTTTATATACAAGACAATAATAGTATATAAGTATAGATTCGTTCGTCAAAATTACCAACTATTAATGATACACACTGTCAAGTTTGGTTTGTATGGAACGCTTTGATAATGCCATCAAACGGCATTCTGTGAGAGATTTTTATATATCTATATATATAAAAGGAGAAACTGACTGGACTGACATATCAACGCACAGTCGAAACTACTAGGACCAGGAGCATGACATTTTGTGCAAGGTTTCCTTTTATGACATAGGTTAGTATTAAGAGAGGATTTTCCAAAATTATAGAAAATGAGAGAAGATAGTTAATATCATACTGAAATATTGTTTTTTTTTTGTTTTCATACCTGTTACAAGCCCCAAATAATAATATTTTGGATGTTATAATTGCCCTGCTTTCACGGTACACGAATTTGAAGAAAATTACAAAGAAAATCATCTGCCTACAAACATCTATGTAATTGCTCCTATTGTTCAAGAAACGCTCTAATAACGAAGTGAACAAAATAATCACAGTGATTCACCCATTATCCTAATTATACTTAATAGCGTTAATTATCAGCGATTTATGAACGTTACAGAAACATTTAATTAATATAATTACAAATGACTGTACAATTATTGAGATAGCAACTGATGAGGGTGCGAACTCGAATGTAAACATTCAAGTTCGTCAAAAGGGACAATCCAAAGGTCCTTTAGATGGCCTTGTAACAAGGGAATTCTAATTAATTGAAATGTTTATTATCTCAACCTCGGAGCCAATCTGTCTGCAAGCTAATCTGTACTATCTGTACTATAATCCTTACATATTATAAAGCATAGACCCTCACCGCGTCTGTCTGTATTATCTATATATATAAAAATAAATAGCTGTTCGTTAGTCTCGCTAAAACTCGAGAACGGCTGGACCGATTTAGCTAATTTTGGTCTTGAAATATTCTTGATACTTCAGGGAAGGTTTAAACAGGTAAAAGTTCTCGAAAAAAAAAATCCGAATACAACGCCATCTCTAATGAAAATGTCATTTTAAATTGATTAACGCTGGTTCTGATAATGCCAGTAGATGGCGTTATCCTTATTATTAGGCGGTATGAAGTTCGCCGGGACAGCTAGTTATTATATACTTTTATTTTTTGTTGTATACCGCATAGAAAAAACATAGGACAAACATTTATAAAATCGAGTGTACAATGGCGGTCTTATCGCACAGGACCATTTCCAGACAAACTTTGGACGGACTGAACGAAAGGAAATAGATTTAGGGCTGTCCATGTACAAACCCAATATAATATAATAACTAATAAATATCAAATCAAGTACTAATCTAGTAGATTCATGAGAAAGGTTTAGATGTATAATACATGCATATTATAGTAGAAAAAAGCAGAGAATTTCTAAGATTACCACCCGAGACAAGCTAGGGCTTATAAAGCTGAATAGTTGGTTTGTTTCAACGCGCTAATCTTAGGAACTATACGTTTGAATTTAAAAAAAAAATCGTTTAGTGTTAGACAGGCCATTTATGGAGGATGTCTAAGGCGCTGTACAATAGAAACTTACAAACTAAAAAATACATTTAATAAAACAATAATAACCTAATAACAAATCCATACATTGAAGAAAAAAAAAACAAATATAATTTAGAAATAAAAATAAGAAAGAAAGAAAGAAGTATCTTTCTTTCTTTCTTTCTTTCAAATATAATTTAGAAATAAAAATAAAATATATGCTATAAACCATTACAATTATAATTATAATTTTATTTGTTTCAGATACAGCAAATCCATATTTTTGTTAGTAGATACTTAAAAATTATGTTAGTCATTATGCTATGACTAATAGCCGCTGGAGAACCCGCAGAGAACAGTTAGTTCTTAGATAAAATTAATAAGTTTAGTATTAAGTTCTATCAAACTCGTACTTAATATCAACAAAGATAGTTTTATAAACAGTGTTATACTGCAGTGTTTATAGGGTAAATATTTACTGTTAAACAGGTGGGTTTCTAAAGCTAACTTTAGTTATTTAAGGATGATTTTAGCGTTGGAAATATTCAGAAGGGTAGGCTTGATCACGTTAGACGTTAATTGATACACAGTGATAATTCAGTGACTCCGAGGAGGATTGTAATTGGTTTAACAGCGTTATTACATTTGGCTATTAAATATTCCTTACAATTTATGATCTATTTAATTTTAGTAGTAGCTTTATACTTACATTTGTTAAATGCAAAAGCTGATTTTATTCATTTATTTAACATTTCATGTACACACACACATACATGTAAAATAAAAATAAGAAGAGGGGAACAGAAAAATATGTACAAAAGAGAAACCAAGTACTGCGATATTACAGAAAATACAAAACCCAAAGAAATAAATATACCTTGCATATAAAGTTTATTTGAACTTATAATTCCAAGTCAATCCAAAGATAAAACACTTCAAAGCAACCCGTTTTAAAAAACAGCAATTTCATACTTTAACCCCTATTATCATATCCCGCAGATGTACGAGTAACATACATAAATATTTTGAGATGTAGCAATGAATGGATTGTGCAACATCAGTGTGTTACCACAATGAACCGCCATGTGGGTCTCGTATCCATCGTATTCCCGCGACTCTCACCAGGTCATCGGTCCACCCTGTGGAAAGACTTCCAACGCTGCATCTTCCGGTGCACTGTGGCTGCTCCAGAAACTTTCGCCCCATCGACCATCTGTTCTACGAGTGATTTATTGATGACCTGGTAACAAAGTACCTAACATGGTTAGATAACAAATATTTTTAGACTAGCTTTTGCCCACGGCTTTGCCTGCGTACATAAAGTATATATAACCTATGTCACTCAGGAATAAAGCAACTTTCTATCGGTAAAAAAAAAAATTTGCAATCAGACCAGTACTTTCAGAGAGTAACTCCTACAAACAAAAAAAACATAAACACAAAAAACAAACTTTACCTCAATATAATATTATAAAAATGTTTCATTGCTTTCTGCCTTTCACAATACTTCGAGTGAAAAATTTTATTGGTTATCTACTCAATAACGGCAATGATGATATGATTGCGAAAAATTTTGAAGACATGCAGAATGGATTAGCAAACACGGTACCTACTTTTTACAACGGAAAATTGCGAAGATGTTACGCGGGCGGAGAAATTATGTTGAAAAGGCATGTATTGTTGTGCGTTTGTTATGGTATTTTATTGAGTTTTTCCTCAATATTCTTAATTGAGGATTTAGAATGAGCTTTAAGGCATTTTAAAATTACATAAATATTAGGCCTGTATTTTTAAAATATATAATTAATAGTAATGGATAATTTAAGTGTGTGACTTTGCCGATTTATTAATTCATTCTTAAAAATTCATTACCGCTGCTGTCAACGGGAACAGTGCCCAGAACGCTGGCAGCATTGCCACGCTGAACGGCAAAGCTGATTCGTTGACCAAAAAAAAGCCCATCCCTCTGTTCACGCCAAGAGAGCTGGGCTTTTTTTGGCCTCATTTGTATTTAAAGAATTTAACACCTTGTAACCCACAGCTTTGTTCGCATGAAAGTTGGTTATACCGGATGCGAAGTCAAAGCTGGATGAAAAGTTGCCTATAGCCCTTCTTTGGTAGGGGATGCCCATAATGCCATCGACACACCAAAAAAAAATGTATCTAACTACATTTCCACCCTTCCGTTCAGCTGTAAAATTCCTCAATTCTTAGTTCATAAATATGAAACTAAGTTACTACTCCATATCCTTTTGATGTCTATCTTCCATACATTTAATTCAATCAAAAGGAAAGGTGGACCATAAACACGGAATGTAATCCCCTGGAGCCACATTGCAGGGGTTTTGCTTATAAATTCTGTATTAAAATAGTTCCGGATTTCCTTGACATTCGCTAAGCTTAATGTTACAAATAAGGGTGTTATCCTCTAGTAAATGTGGGTGTAGAATTCTATTATATAGGTATATAATTCTGTTTCTATGACTTATTTGAAATGAGTAGTAAATAATATAGACGGCTGAAAGGCTATTTGATCTAAGCGACATGTTTTCAAAAAAAATTGAAACCTGACTCAAACGACGGAGAAAAATTTGCTGATTCCGAATATGTATATAACTCAATATTTGAAAAAATGTCGTTTAGATCAATTAGCCTTTCAACCGTCGATATATATTATAATATAATGTATTCCACAACTTTCACACAACGCCATCTAGTCCCAATCTAGCACTGAGCTTGTGTTATCTATACTAGACAACTGATAAAAAAAACTTTCTAAATACATGCAGTCATGCATATATTATAGATAAATTATACCTAGACAGCGTTCATTTTGGCGAAACTTGGGGAAGGCCTTTCAGACGTCTTTCAGCTGAAATACTATGAAATGAAATATGATGATACTTAGACAGTGGACACAGAACAAATGATCGTGCTCATCACACAAACATTTGTTTCAGGTGGGGATCAAATCCACGATCTTAGGCACAACAGTCAGGGCCATTAACTACTAGACCAACAGGCCAATGTAATCGTGACAATAGAAGAAAATCCTGGTATTTCCTAGGTTTAAAGTACATCACTGATCTTAATAACCTATGCGTGGTAATCCGATAAATGATATTGTAAAATCCCCCTCTAGCGCCGATTGTACATACGTATGTACAACTTGAGCGACCTTTTAAAACGCTTAATTATCGTTTTATACGCACGGGTGTACGAAATTTATTCGGCCGAAAATTTTGGTCTCTATATCGATTTTTCCTAGAAAAATCCAGAAAAAGTTCTTTTTTATTTCTTTTTTTTGATGATTTTACGTAAAAACGCGCAATTACGTAATAATAATACCCCTAAGGAAGTTAGTGATAGTATGACGAGTGACAGGGTAGACTGGAAGAAAAAAACGTGTTGCGCCGACCTCAAATAAGTTAAGACGTTTTGTAAGTGCCCATGTAGGCCTAAGTGAAATAAAATCTAGTTTTTCTTTAAGCGGTGTGGCACTTAGATTTAAGATTGAAATGTTTTCCTGTATTATGTCGTTAGTGTACTCATTGTTGAACCTAAACAAAAACAAATGATTTTGAGTTTAAATTGACTTTCAACAGTTTTATATTTTTAAATAAAATCTGTTCGGTGTTATTTGAGAAAAGGAAAAACAGCATTAATAAAAAAAGGATTTCGTTGTCTTTTCGAATGTTGCAAAACATTATTAGATAAGTGAATTTCATGAAATCATTTCTCCATAAAATCATTACACGTTGCATTTTAAGAAATGAACATAAAATAAAATTTGTAGGTATTATGGCCCCGTTACTTTCATCTTTCAATGTAACGCCAGGTAAAATCATATTTTATGCCCTTTGAAGGGAGTTTCCTTCCTTAGGCACGTGTCGGTTTTTTGTAAATAAGGACCATTATCCCTTGACGGTTCCTTTCGAGGTGTTTAATGTAGTGCCGAGCTGCCCTTTGCCTTTGTAACATTAATAATGGGATCGCAATCGAGATTAACAACCCAAATTAAAAATCAATAACAGTCGTAACTGATGAAAGTTCTCGAGAGTTGTTTAGAATTATGCTTAATAAATAATTTGTTAATGTCCTTGTTTTTATGAGTGTTGAGTTAAATTTTAATAGTTTGTGCTCACGGTTTCACTCGCGTTTTTGTTGATAAAACATATCGCACTATCCTCACTAGATCTTAAGCTATAATTGTACATATTATAACATTCAGATCAGTTTTAGCAAGGCTCGGAAGTTTAAAAAGAAAACCAGCAGACAATGTTTTTGTTTTTTTGAGGTGAGAAGTCAACAAATGACTGCTCTTGGTCTAGAAAGGACCGAAAGGGCGTGTCAGACTTTTACTGACTAAAACCCAGCCTTTGAGTTCCAGGGGCATTACTGTTTCATGCGCGCGTGGTATACGCGCCATCGATGACGACTCGGGTTCAGTCCTAACCTGATGACCGGACGGCGAGCTGCCCCTTGCTCGTCAGCCGCAAGCCCGCAGCTAAGGTAACCGGGATCACCCGACGACTCCCAACACCCGGGGTGTCTCCTGCAGCCATAGCTAGAGCGTGAGGTTGTCCGTTCCCGCACGATTGTGGCCATCATCTTTCATACTGCTTCGTAGGAGGTGGCCGCTTCCCATACCCTTTCCCTCTGAAACACAAAAAGTTACTTTCGTATTTACAACATTACTTACTACAAATTCATAAATAAATGCAGGAAATGTATTGCGAGTAACTCTCACAAGTTCACAACGGGATTAAAAATATTTCACAACATGCTGAAAAACTGATGTATCGTCCGCAACAGCGACCGATGCAACCAATCGGCCTAAATCCTTCATTCCGGAATTTATTATTAATAAAAATCAGTTTCCTGTTCGCAACTCTGGAATACGCGTATTTCATATTATAATCATGAAGGGTACCATAAAGCAAACAAGTGGAATAAAGAAAAAATAAAAAATATTTTTAGCCAGCCCTTCCGATGACGCACAAAGTGGACTGGGATCAAAAAGATCAGTGTTTCTTTTTATAGATGTTTAATGTTATACATTCCTGTACATTCAGGTATCTAAGTACCTACTTCGAGGAATCTTTGAAGTTTTATATTTTGCCTATTCATAACTCGCTTTCATTAGATCCTGCATTGTATACCTTTCTGTAAATTCTTCTGTGATAAAACCGTTTTCTTTTCAGCATACCTATCTTTCTTGCTTCTTATATCAATACTGTTTCTTTTTATAAGTAAGAAATCATCAAATAACTTCTTTCGCTCTGAGTGGAATGGTAAGGACAGGCTTTTATTGACTAAAATTTGAAAATGTTCACAAGGGCGCATATTCCCGTGATAAAAAGTATCTATCCTGTAACCTATTCCAGGACATGGTTTAACAGTGTGCCATATTACATTTTGATACAAGTGCAGAAAGTTTGTCATTGCGATCGAGGCGGAATTCGCAGGAGCCATAGGCGAGTGTGTTATGGAGCCGAGGGCTGCAGTGACAAATTTGCACGGGTACAAAGGCAAATTTTCAATACACTTATGAAATGAATAAACGGGGGTTGACCGACTGTTATACGATAAATGCAATAACATTGTGGTGGGCGAGGGCACGCGCACTTTTCTGCACTAGTGCGGAAAATAGTTTAATGCGTGCTTAAAAGCTGTGGGATAAGAGCGGGTTTTCGAGTAAGTGTATTAAAAAAGTTTTATCCAAATTTTGTTATGTTTTGCTGCTAAGACGGTGAAAAATGATTTGCGATTTTTTTTCGTGTGTTTTGCTGGGTTTGCCAGATAACAAGCCTGATACAATACATATTATAATAAATTTGGGCTAATGCTGGCAGCCACTTTTCCACACTAAGTACTGCAAAATACACTAAATTATGAACTCAAAATCTGTAGCCGTAAGTGCAGCTTTTCTAGACAGCATGTTGAAGACATATTTGCGTTTCTATTTGAGCTCGTGATTAAAATTCAAACTTTTGATCCACTACCAAAATCAAAAGAGTTATTGAATCGCTGAAACTAAAAAACAAAACAGTTATTGAATCAAGATTGAATCCCTGAATATAAACAACAAAATAATGTAAAAATCTGGAAAAAGATTTTAGACGTGTGTAAACTATGAAGCGAACATTATAAATCAAGATTCTTTCGAACTGATAAAAGTTGAAATAGATTTGTTACCTAGCAGAGTAGAGGTGTGCACGCCTTCGGGTCATGTTCGGAAATAACGAGGCTTGTAGGTTTCAAAGAATAACCGACGCCTTTGTATATGCCTTACTAGACTAGCTTCTGCACGCGGCTACGCTTGCGTAAAAGAAGAAAGTATAATCCTATGCACACACCTCCTGCGAGATAAAGAGTATTCTATGTTCGTCTATTCTAGGACATGCTCTGCCTTCGTGCCAAATTCTATATCCTTTCGGATAGTCTAAATCCGCCTTTATTTTCGCCTTTATAAAATAATTCACCATCGTCATCATTTTTGCCGAAAGATATCCACTGCTGACCATAGACCTCTCCCAAGTGTCGCCGCAAAGACCGATTCTCTAGCATCCATTGGATTCCCGTCAGCCTCACCAAGTCATCAGTTGGCCTTGTTCGATCTTCGATCATGCCTCCCAACACTGCGAATATTAATGAGATTGAAAAAATACCATTTTTGGTCTGGTCTTAGTACCTATTATATTTTTACCCCTGGCAACTGCTTAACCTATGTCTCATAAATAATTAAATAAAAACATTTATTTGACCAAATTAACATAAACAGTCACATTTAGCATTTACTATGTTTCATAGTAAATCTGATGTAACCAAATTTGACAGGGCTTTCCGCCCAATGAGTCCTTTGCAGTTTTCTACACGGTATCAGCCTGCTCTGTGAAAGCATATCAATCGGAAATATGAGATTTTTCCGTCAAGCCGTGTCACAAAGCAAGAAAATAAAGTTATCAGCGTTTCGGAAAACTTACTTTGTAAAAGAGTTTTGGAAAAAACTCGAACTGAAATTTTGGCTGTCAGCATGTTTGCGAAAAAATATGCCAGTCTGCCATCTCGGTTAATTAGTGAATGTTCGGTTTTAAAAAAGGTAACCGTATGTTTTTGGTACAGGTTATCAGTTCAATGGAATGTATGAAGGAGTTACCGTGGCCCTAAGGCCCCTAGCCCACGGCGACTTTTTGTAGCGATATCTGTAGCGTGTTAGTAGCGCGTTGTCATATTTTCTATAGCGTTAGTAGCGATGCTTATGAAACGCACGACAGCATCGTTACAAAAATTCGACGTGGGCGAGGGGCCTAAAACGTAAAGTACAAGTGAAGGAGAAATGAGATAGTAATCAGCCAGGCCAGACCACACCAGAGCCTGTATATAAAAAATAAATAAATATATGTTAAAAAGTAGTACCCCCCAGAGTTGCGGCATTATTTGAAAGAGTCACCACGGTTCTGGATCGCAAAAGGCAATTGAACGAACATGGGTGGACATTAATCAATAAAATTCTGATACACCCACTCGCTCCACCCTAATGCAAGAGAAGTTATTTAGTGTTTTCCTAATTCAACAAACAGCTTATTATTTCAAAGCCTTTCTGAAATTTTGGACAACATGCTTAGTTATTTGTTATTACGTGTTCCTTTTAAGGGACTTCCAGAAGCATTCAAAACTCAATCGGATATCTGAAAATCGAGCCAGTACGGTTTTTTAACCACGAGTACCACTGAAAATTGCTGGCAGATGGGCAGCCAATTTCAGAATATAACGTCTAAAAACTACACGTGTAAAACTAGTCTATCGACTGCCTTGTCGATCTGCCCCCAATTTTATAATTAAGCATTTAAGTTAAGTATTTTTCACACTTTAATTTAACCTGAAAACCTGCTAAAATTTGACTTTAAAGTAGGGTTCGAGACGTGCTTAATTCAAAATAATCAATTCAGAAATTCTACCCTAGTGATTACAAGTACTGCTGAGCATAAAGTCCTTTTTTTTTGGTAGGAAATCATAAAATGACTCTTCTCGCTCTAGATGAAGCGAATTTTTTTTTAATTGATATAATCCAGCGCTTGTCTGCGATCCCACCTGATGGGAAACAGAGATGCAATCATTGATGGTGAGGAGCAATCGAGTGTCAGACTTTTACTTATTCAAATTCACCTGTGTTTCTTCAGACACCCTTTGCATTTCAGGGCTACTGTATTTATTTCAATCAGATCAGATCCCGCAACTTTTGTAGATATTGCCGCTGGAGAGCCTCGTCGTTTTTCCTGACAAGATACTTAGGGCACGTGTAGATCTTAACGCACGGATTCTGTGCTTATTGTATGGCAAGTTACCTATTGCTCGACGTCCGCAAGCCCGCACCTACGGTGGGTGAGAATCGCCTCGTGACTACTGTCTCCTACTTCCCTAGCCAAGTTACAACCGTTTCGTTTCGATTCTCTTTTCGTTGATTGCCTCGAGTTGGCCACGCCTCCTATTCCTTTGTTCTGACCACGTGACTGAGCGTTGAGATGACGTCAGAATAAAGAAATCGGAGGCGTGGCCTACTTGAGGTGATCGACAAAAAGAGAATCGAAACGAAACGGTTGTAACTTGGCTAGGGGGGATGGATAATTTTCTCGAACCAGCCCCCTTAGTAGGCACTTAAATCATCTCACTCTAAAGTTACGTGAAATTCTTATTCATATATCGTTGTTTACTGAATTATGCGTATCAGCTCCCAAAAATGATTTCTGGATTGAAATTCAGTTTGTAATAGGTTTTATAAAGTAATTATGGAACTCATTTCAAAGCATGCATGTAAGTCTAGAAACTTTGCATTCTCATTATAATATGGGGAACAGGGAAATATGCTAACTTGAGTTTAACTTATTATCTGATTAAGCTCATATAGAACAGTTTTATGAAGTTACAAATTTAAGTCTTAGATGATTTTATTTTTAGGGTTCTGTACCTCAAAAAGAAAAAACGAAACCTATATAGGATCACTTTGTTGTCCGTCTGTCTGTCTGTCAAGAGCCTTTATCTTAGTAACACGTAGAGGTATCGTGTTGAAAATAAAACCATACTCAGGTCTGCGGTTCCTTGAAACTGTGAAAAACTCAAACTTCTGAGTTATCGAAAAAAAAAGATACGGCCGTTTATGTCGCAAAAAACGTAGATTTCGACACTCTCAAGGGAACCAAAATTCATAGGGACCTAGAATCCTAAAATTTTGCATGAAGCGAGGTCTCATAGCACAAGTATAGGAAAAAATCTGAAAACTGTAAATTTGCAATTAAGTCACAAAAAAAAGATTCAGAAAAATCTTCGTAACCCAATTCGGGAATTGAACTGTTCATGTAAATTGGTACGGAACCCTCAGTTGAACGCGACTCCGACTCACACTTGCCTGGATTTTATTATTTCTTTATTTAACTATTCACGTACATAAAATAAAAGACAAGATGCAGGAAACAGAAAAAAGAGGTATAAAGGTGATGCTTATTTTTACAGTAATATCTTCCAGCACAGGTACCTGCGAAACGGGAGTTGGAAAACATAAAGCTGTAGACACCGAGTAGTAGAAAAATAAGTACACACAATAGTACATTTTGATACAAGTGCAGAAAGTTTGTCGTTGGGACTGAGGCGAAATTCGCACAAGCCGTAGGCGAATCTGTTATGGAGCCGAGGGCTGCAGTGACAAATTTGCACGTGTATCAAACGTATTTTTCAATACACTTACAAAAAGGAAAAACGGGGGTTGACCGGCGACTCGTGGGGGTCGACGCGCGCCCAGCCAATCAATGTAATAACATTGTGGCGGGGAAGAGCACGCGCACTTTTCTGCACTAGTGCAGTAAACAGTCTGTTGCGTGCCTAATATCGGTAGCGGGTTTTCGAGGAAGTGTTTTCAAAAACATTATTTATTATGGATAGGTTCGCGTTTGACCACTGTCTCACTGTCTGGTCGAAGACGGAGCACACTTGCCTAAAATTAACCTATTCACTCTTGACTTAAACACTCCTAGATTCTAGTTATCAGGAAACACAGACTCTGGCAGAGAATACCACTATTAGCTGTACGCACAATAAATGTGTTCTCAAAACGAATTGTAAGACGTATAGCTGGGATGTCCACAATATACCGGTACAGTCACACTTATATTTATTTATTTATTTATTAAAACTTCATGCAACACAAAAGTACAAAGGCGGACTTAATGCCTTAGGCATTCTCTACCAGTCAACCTAGGGTGGTGAAGAGAAAATGCAATTAAGTCACAAAATTAAATCGTAGAGGCGAAAGTTTGTGAGTGTGTATGTTTGTCACTTATTCACGCTCAAACGGCTGAACGGATTGCAATGAAAGTTGGCACACGAGTAAGACCATATCCTAGGATAGCACATAGAGACAATTTTCTATTATCAAACGGGTGAAGCCACTGGAAACAGCTAGCTAGGTATATTTGTCAGATCGGTGATTTCTAAATGATTCTAGTGAGAAATTAATTTTAGATTTACTTTGAATAGTTTTTGTACCAACCAATACTAAGCATATTTCCTTCTACAGGAAGGAAGCTTGTATTTATTTACTTGTTTAATAATCAGCACAAAAAAAGTTTTACAACAAAAAAATAATCGACTTCACTAAAAAAACACTAAAAGATCAAAATAACTTTAATTTCGGAAGTCGGTGTTTCTCGTTATTGTTTGTATTTTATGCCTGTTTTTGCTTCTATGATGGTCATTAGCGAACGAATTCAATAAAAAAAGCACAGCGATCGAGAGAAAAAGTATGGGAACGAAGCTGGCCAATCAGAACAAGCTATCGCGTCATTTATCTGTACTCTGATTGCCTGACGATGACGCGACCGAATTGTGATCGGATATTCGTCCCAAACAAGTAATATTATTTTATATTCTCATCTATGATAGTAACACTAGAATGAATAGGCTCCAAATAAACCAGTGCGCCTCACTATCAACTATTGCATCACTGGTTACCATCAGGTGGGACTTCATCAAGCACTAATTTATATTATTTTAACAAAACACATCGTATCTCAAAATTACCACTTTCGACTTCAACCCCAAAACAACTGAATACCTATATATGAATTTCTATGGTTACTTAGCAATTATACAAAGGGTTAGTCGAAGGTGTAGGCACAAATTGCTCTTAGCAGTGGTGATGTACTGGTAAACGCATTAGACGTCCTGATGGAGCAATCAGCCCGACACTCTAAGTTTAATGGAGTAGATTAAAAATCGATGTCGTAAGTAACGCGGCAGGATATGCGACGCTTTCGGCAAGTCGCTTATGAATTTTCTCAAGATTACTTAGTTGGTTTTCAGAGAATCACTGGGTGTATTTTTTTAACGTTGATATCGGTCCATTTATGCAAAGTTGTATTATTATAATCTGTATTTTATTTAACAATTAAATTTATATTTTTTTGATTATCTAACAATAAATCTCTGAGAATCTGTATTTTTTTTGTAGACAATATAAAAATTTCGTATAAGAATTGAAATATTTACTTGTGAGCATCAGTTTCTAGATTGGTATTTAAATGATTTTTTGTATCGACCTGATGGAGCAATCAGATCAAAAACTCCAGATTAAAATCGATGTCTTAAGTGACGCGGCAGGATATGCGACTCTTTCGGCAAGTCGCTTATGAATTTAATCAAGATTACTTATTTGGTTTTCGGAGAATCACAGGGGGGTAGTTTTTTAAAGTTGATATCGGTCCATTTGTGTTAAGTTGTATCATTATATTATCTGTATTTTATTTAACAAGTTAATTTATATTTTTTTAAGTAAGTATCTACCAATTAATTTCTGAGAGTCTGTATTTTTTTTTGTAAACTATATAAAAATTACGAAAAATAATTGAAATTTTTACTTGTGGAAATCAGTTTTTAGATTGGTATTTAATTCATTAAACCCCAAGCGAACGCTTATTGTCTTTCTATTGTGCCTCTAATTACGATACTCAAAAGATTAATTAATTTTTTGTATCGACCTGATGGAGCAATCAGACCAAAAACTCCAGATTAAAATCGATGTCTTAAGTGACGCAACAGGATATATGCGAAGCTTTCAGCAAGTCGCTTATTAATTTTCTCAAAATTACAAGTCGGTTTTCAGAGAATTATTGAGTGTATTTTATTAACAAGTACAAGTTGTAATAAGCGACATTGGATGTTGTTCCTTTAGTCTAAAGTTGTATCATTATAATCTGTATTTTATTTAGTTCTTAATTTTTTTACTTTAGTTATCTATCATTTAATTACTGAGAAAGTGTTTTTTTTTTTTGTCTAGAGTATATAAAAGTTTTATAAAATACCTACTGAAAGGTTTACTTGTGAAAATTAGATCCTAGGTTTGTATTTAAATTTTAAGTTTTACTTGAAGGAGCATCAATCATAAATAAGTAAGTGTAGCTGATTTTTGCGATTTTTTAATGTAATATGTATATGTAGATAATAAATACTAGATCATCAGATCTTGTGACGGTTGCGATCCGATAGTTGCAAGACGCACAAAACGGGTAATTGTATCGTTACTTGGGGAGGCCATTTTCGGCTAAAATGACGATGATGATGATGATGATAAAGTAGATATTGAGAAAACTTAGTTTAAAATTAAATTAAATTTATATGTAAACTTAATTTATAAGTTTGAATATATTTTATATATTTTAGAAGTTTAGTCACAGACTGTAAAAAAACTACTTACCAATATATGTTAAACAGTGGAAAATTAAAAGAAGAATTTGAAGCACTTATTTATAAGCCTTGTTTTTATTTCAAAGACTCATATTCTTGGGATACTTTGTATCAAGTTAATTTATTTTCTCAGAATAAATGAATGTTTTAACATTATAAATTATTTACAAACTAATATTATAAATGTAAAAGTAACTCAGTATATCTATTACGCGTTCACGCGCTCACACTTGTGATACAAAACTACACCAATTTCACATCACAATATCCACTAGGGATCAATTTTCGAATAATTAAAACAGACACTGAAAACTTCATTCGAAGAAATACCGCCAAAAAACTCAGATGAATGTGAAAACAAAAAAACAACCATAAACAATCAACAAGAAACCTCTTTACTTACAAATGGGCCTTCTACGAGTTACCTAACATCGTTACCCTACACTACCTACAGTTACCGGGTTCTAGCACAGAGGATGTTTCGTGAAGTGGCGCCGCGAGCAACGACTCTGAACATTTGTGTTGTGAACCCTCTCAACGTTTCACCTACATCCATCGTGCTGCCGTACCTTCGTAGCTATACATGCTCGTACAGGTCTGTAGTTAAATGTTTACATCGACTTATGACAGTATACCTTTGGAACGACATTGATAGACGGGTTTTATTAGTAGGAGACACGTTATATACACGACTTAGGTACTTGTGTGCGTACAAATGTTTTACAGAAGAAGTTAGGGGTAAGGTACGTTTGTACGGAACTCTTGGTGCATGAGCCCAACTCGCATTTGCTCGGTTTTTTGTGTTATATTTGGATATTACATTCAGTTAATGAGTATTAACTGAATGTAATATCCTTTACAAAAAGGTTTGTCTTGTTGTACTAAGATTTTATATTTTGATTGAAAATAAATCTTTAAACCTAATTAAATAGTTTTTTATTAAATGACTAACCATTTTTGCGCTTGGCTGTACTGATAGTTTTATTTTATATTTTTTCAAAGTTAAAATGAGGTTCCAGTATCTGCGACTTGGTCAAAAGAGTTACCATAGCCCTCGAAAAAAGTGCCACTGAATTAATACTGTGGGTTTTAATCAGTAAAAGTCTGACACTCCCTCCGTGACGCTTCTCCTAGAGCAGAAGTCGTTTGATGATGGAACGTACGTAATAAACAACAATTTCACCACTTAACATAAAATTGCGACACGATAAAATCGTAATTGAAAAACAAAATTCTTTTAAAATTTACATAAATTATTTCTTTGATGTTAAGGCCGTCTGAAACAGAAACGTAGGTCCCTAAAAAACGAGCATAAAATCCTAAACATTTTACTTTTTAATCTATAATAATCTGTAACGTCAAGAGCACGGTTACTGTCTTGTTTTCGTGTTTGACAGTTATAATATCCGTCGTTCTCTGAAAATGTTTTATCCTCAGAGAGTGGCTGCCTGTCTGCCACTTTAGTGAAGCAGACGGTTGAATGACAAAATTCACTTGTTTAATATGTTAATACTTTTTTTTTTATTCTTACCACTTACTGAGTGAAATTAGATGATTTATCACCTCAATAAAAGAGGATAATAATCTACTTGAAATATAATAAGACACAACAGGGTGACAAATGTAATGTGTTACAGGCACTGGTACAGGCTTCCAAACTAAGCGAATGCTTGTACTTTTAGTGGTCCAAGGTAACCCGCGAAATTCATTTTTTAAATGTTTTTTTTTTGCATTTTGCAGGTCAGTGTAAAGTTGTAGGTATAATAATAATATAATATAATATTCGACAACTATCATAAAACGCCGTCTAGTCCCAAGCTAAGCAGAGCTTGTTATGGGTTTATTTTTAGGTGGGAAAATCATCTTATGACATTCCCCGCTCTGGGCGGAGCGGGAGATAGTGTCAGACTTTTACTGACTAAAAACCCACTCCTTTTCCTTCGTTGCCTTTCATACCAGGGCCGAGTCTTCCTTTCAGAATCAGACCCTTGGCCCCAATAGGCTTCGACCCTGGTGGGCCCCTATAGTTGCTGACATCTCCTTGAGGCGCGCGTGAAACAGTTCGCGCCGTCGACGACTTGGGCTCTCTCTTACGCGAACTACCCATTGCTCACCGTCCACAAGCCCACGCTTACGGTAGCCGGAAATCGGGATCAGCATCCCGGCGGCGGTTGGGGCGTGAGGACATTGCCTTGCATTACTGCTTCGCAGAAGTAGGCGACCGCCTGCCACTCCTCCTCGCTCCGGACCATGGCCTGTACCAAGGCCCGGCGCGAGAGATCACCGCCGCCGATCGCCTCCACGAGGAAACGGCGTTGCTCTTCCCAAGCGGGGCACACCTCCACCGTGTGCTCCACCGTTTCCTCCGGGCGGTCCACGCAATGGTGACACCCGGGCGTTTCTTCCGCACGGATCCGGTGCAGGAACCTTCCGAACTTACCATGTCCGGTGAGGACCTGCGTCATGTGGAAGGTAAGGACGCCGTGTTGCCTTTCCAGCCACTCCTCAAAGAGGGGACTTATCGCCATAATTATGGCGTGCCCAGCACTGGGTTGCGATAGTCGCTGTCGCCATTCCACCATGAGATCCCGCCGGAACTCTTTCAGCCATGCCGCGACTTGTCGCGGCAGCGGAGTTTCGCCCCGGCGTTGCATCTTGTGTTATGGGTACTAGGCAATTGATAAACATACTTATATATTTATAAATACATATATATATAGATAAATTACACCCAGACACAGAACCAATGATCGTGCTCATCACACAAACATTTGTCCTGGGTGGAAATCGAACCCACGACCTCCAGCATACCAGTTAGGGCCACTAACCACTAGACCAACAGGCCAGTCAAATGTAGTGGTATGTTGACTTAAATACGATTGGCGGCCGTAATGCGTATTTATTTATGGAATTATGATTATTGAATGGCTATTTCATGAAAGTCATTCAACAGGATACCTAAGAACTTAAAAATTTTATATCGCAGGCTACCTTAAAGCTTTTAACGTTGGATTTTTTTTTTAAATTCAGGTTTACTTTTTTTAATTTATATATTATTTTGTTTCAGGTAAGAAGTGTGGCAGTCAACTATATTATCAAAATTAAAGGTACTCATTGGTAATTGTAAGAAGTCGTTTATTTTCTGATTTCTAATTATTGGCTTTTGCGATAGACTGTTTTATTTACTTGTATTTACTACTACAGTGTTCGTAGGAATTGTTGAAATAACACTACATAATAGCAGAATCAGCCTTTAATGGTCCCAATACTGGGACTCAGGTCTTTTCTCTTGGAGAGGAAATAGACCGTAATCCTCTACATGGGCCCGATGCGAGTTGGTGGATTTCACATGGCTTCGAAGTCTTGATTCTAGGTCATGCTGATTTCCTCACAATGTTTCAGTGTTTCGAAAGCAGTGGTGATGAAATCTACATTAAAATAAATAGCTGTTCGTTAGTCTCGCTAAAACTCGAGAATGGCTAGACCGATTTGGCTGATTTTAATTTTGAAATATTCGTGATAGTTCAGGGAAGATTTAAACTGTGAGAAAATATGGAAATATATATAAATATATATATATATATATATTGGAAATACAACGACATCTCTATTTAAAATGTCATTATAAAATGAGTTATGCTGTTCTGGTAATGCCAGTAGATGGCGTTATCCTTACTATTAGGCGGTACGAAGTTCGCCGGGTTAGCTAGTTTATATAATCAATATAATATATATAAAAGCAAAATACCACTCACTGATTAATCACGAAATCTCAGAAACTATAACAACTACAAATATAAAATTTGGCAGGTAGGTTTTTATATGGCGTAGACATCCGCTAAGAACGGATTTTACGAAACTCTACCCCTAAGGGGGTAAAACGGGGCCGAAGCTGCTGGCAGAAGCTAGTAAAATTATATGAAGTGAAGCGCCTGCCGGAATTATAACCACTAGGCCACCACGGCTCAAATGATTCAGATTGAATAAATGTAAACATCTCTTTGGCCCGTGCCGTAGACGCCTATTTCGATCAACTGTTAAAGATCATATTGATGTTCGGGTTACAAAGAAATACTATTTATAGCAAAGTGAAATGCGAAACATTATGAGGGCATTGTGCTCACGATGCTAAACTACTATACTACTAAACCAACTCAAGACAGTGGCTTCGCCCGCAAAAATAGAAATAAAAAATTGGGCAAGTGTGAGTCGGACTCGCGCCCTGAGAGTTCAGTACAAACTTACCTATCTAAACAGTTCAATTCCCGAATGGAGTTTCGAAGAGTTTTTCCGAATCGCAATTTTTTTTGTTGTGACGTAACAACAAATTTTCAGTTTTCAGTTTTATTCCTATACCTGTACTATAAGAACTTGCTTTACGCAAAATTTCAGGATTCTGAGTCAACGGAAAGTACCTACCCTATGAATAATGATTTCCCCGAGAGTGTCGAAATATACGTTTTTTTATACATAAACGGCCGTATCTTTTTTTTTTGTTAACCTTGAAATTTGATTTTTTCACAGCTTTCAAGAAACCGCAGACTTGAGTATATGGTTTTAATTTCAACTCGATACCTTCACGCGTTCCCAAGATAAAGGGGCTTGACAGACAGACAGATAGACCAACAGACAACAAAGTGTTTCCCTTAAAGAGTTCCGTTTATTCCTTTTAAAAAGTACCTACCCTATATCTTAATCAAGGCTATAGACAAGTGGCCAAGGAGTCTTTAAGTCAACAATGAATAGGTAACTTCCAGGCAAGCGTGCTCCATGGTCGACCACATCATCGATTACCTTTAGGTGATATAGTGGTCTATCCGAGTCTAGTATTTAGTATTAAAAAAAGATGGCGCCCTCAGGATTGCGGGATAAATTGAAAGAGTTACCACAGTTCTGGAATGCAAAGAGCAATTGAAGGAACATGGGTGGAGTTTTAGTTAATAAAAGTCTGGCACTACTTCTCGCTCCACCCAGAGCGGGAGAAGTTATTCGATGACAACCCACGTCAAAAAAGGCATAACCTTGATTAATTTAACAGTCATCTGAATGTACAAAGTATTAGGAGGAATAGTAGGTATAGCATAATCTGCCTTATAATTTTCTCACTGTTGGCATTCAGGCCTTCTCTCTAGGAGAGGAAATGGGCCGAAACCCACTATGCGGGCCCAGTGCTGATTGGTGGATGTCAAATGCCTTCGAATTTTTGGTTCTAGGACATGCCGGTTTCCTCAAGATGTTTTCCTTGGGTCTACCTTTTATAGCAGAACTTTTTACGTCATAATATTGTTTTGCATAACAACGGATAGCATAAACTTCATTTCGCAGAAAATCATTTCGCATACACTCAGTTGTCATACATTCAAAACTCATAATTTTGTTAGTCAGAATCATCTTTAGGCATAATGTTTATATCCATAATAATTAAAAAGCAGAACCATCATATCGCAGAAAATTCACAGTCAGAATCGTTTTTTGGCATACATTTTATATCGATAGTGCAGCATGCATGTAGCATGCAAGCAGGCATGCAACATGCAGCATGCATGCAGCATGCAAGCAGGCATGCAACATGCAGCAGGCATTGTTTCTGTCACGGCTCATGCTGCATGCATGCAAGCAGGCATGCAACATGCAGCAAGCATTGTTTCTGTCACGGCTCCGGCGCTGCGGAGTTTGGGCGGCGCCACGCGAGCTTATCGTCACAGATGGTTTTAACGCTCACCACCGCAGCTTCGGCTTGCTATTATAATACATCTATTTTAATTTTTGATGTTCAAATATGCACCCATACCAAATAATCGTATCTCTAAATAAATGTTATGCTAAACAAAATTATGCATAATATTAATTATGGCAAAGGTAATTATGCGAAACAAAATTCTGCCAAGATAAAAGTATGCCATTGTAAATTCGGACACGTAAATATTCTGCCAAACAAAAGTTATGCTAAATAATTTTTATGCCTTAAAAATATTCGATTAAATAAGATTATGCCATGTGAGTTATGCCAAATAAAAATCGGAGTATCAAGATTCTGCCAAATAGAAGGAACCCGTTTTCCTTCAACGTTTTGAGAGCAGTGGTGATGAAATAAATTACACAAAGTGAACTCGGGACCTACAACTTATAAATCGGGGCCGTAACCACTCGGCTCTCACTCTATTAGGATATTATCAACTCTATTAGGAAATTCTCAGAAACAGCTTTTAATTATACATTAAATAAAGTGATTCTGAAAACTATAAATGTCAGAACTAATTTATATAAAACGTCGATTAGTGAGTTTAACCGCACAAAATGTCTCATAAAGATTTCAAGAAATTTGGAAATATTTGAGTGTTAGTTTTCCATTAAATGATATCATAAACTGTTTGGAGTATCTTCTTATATAATATTTGTAAAGCTATATGTGTTAATGGAAAACATGCGTTTAGAAAAGACTTAATTTTCGAATGACTACATACATTCTTCTAAGTGTCTTTTAAAGAAACTTCTTCACTCCACTCGACTAGATCACCATGATGAAATAACAAGCAGATACTGTAATAAATGGCGTTGATTCGAATGAGGGAAATGACTCAGGAGTTGATTAATCAATCAATACATTTATTTGCATAATACAGGTAAGTATAAAATCAAAATCAAAAATTTCTAATAAACTATTTACAAGTTCATTTTCAAGAAGTCAATCAGACAAATACCGGCCAAGTGCTAGTCGGGCTTGCACATGAAGGGTTCCGTACAGTCCATAGTCAAAAATGGCAAGAAAATCATGTTTGTTGTACGGGAGCTCCCTTAAATACTTATTTTATTCTGTTTTTTTTTTTTTTAATTATTTTTTGTTATAGCGGCAACAAAAATACTTCATTTGTGCAAACAACTGTCTAACTATCACGGTTCATGAGATACAGCCTGATAACAGACGGCCAGACAGACGCACGAACAGCGGAGTCTTGGTAATAAGGTCCCGTTTTACCCTTTGGGTACGGAACCCTAAAAAATTATGCTAATTGCTCATTCCAAAGCGTACCTATTACCTGGTGTAACCTATTCGAGTTAAGTTAATAGTGACGTCATCGTTGACACTCGGTTAAGCCACGCCCCATGACCAATCAGACCATAGTAAAATTAGAAGTAATAATTAATACCTCACCTCAAGTCAACATTTACACAAGATTTTAGAATGACATCATTTAGTTTAGCATTTATTGTCATTTAAAGTCTGCAAAATTCGTTATGGTTAAGGGTATTAAAACTCATTTACTAACCTAACCTAACAAACATACATACAAAGAAATATATATACAAAATAGCTAGCATAACTAACAATACAAAATAATATACATAACATAACAAAATCAGCCTTTTTAATCTTCCCCTGCTGAGAGTGAATGCGCTATAACTCGCCACGTGGGTCCAGTGTAGGTTAGTGTGACATGTCTTCGAATTTTTGGTTCTAGAACATTTCGGATTCCTCACAATGTTTTCCTTCACCGTTTTGGGAGTAGTAGTGTTGAAATAAATTACACGAAGTAATAAACATACAAACAAATTACAAGTTAAATAAAGACTTGTAAACAGAGTTCACAAAGGCATTATAACAGGGTGACGTGGCCAGCATCCTTCTTGTATTAAAATATCCGCGATTTAAAACTTCTGAAATTTAAAATGAGGTTTTCCTTCTAAACCAAAGAATTTAATAACGAAATCTCTTTGGATAAGACCTTTTTGAACGCTTTACAACTTCCGATCTCCGAATGGCGAAGTGATGGTTGGCAGTTTTCTTAATACATTTAACAAAGGATGGTCGACTTAAATTATAAACGTCTTGTTAAATTGAAAATGATATTTCTTGAAATAGATCTAACCTTTATTTAAGTCAAAAACAGACAGCGGGTTTACCTTATCTTTTACAGGAAAACGTGCTACAGAAATTCTATAGAGATTTGTGAAGAAACAGATAAAACGAAGTAAAAGGCACAACTACTTTAATTCTAGGCTGTTTTTAATTTTTTTTTACATTCATGGGTAGTGTGAAAACGAAACCCGGGGCCCTGGGAGAAAGGCAACGAAGGAACAGGAATGGGTTTTAAGTCAGTAAAAGTCTGACATTCTCTCGCTCTCCTTCTTTCGAGCGAGATTTGTCATAAGATGATTTTTCCAACTAAAAAAAAGCTGTTTTACAAACTGAGTATGACCCGACTTTTACGGTCGTATCCAATTACTACAACAGCCCCGATTTACGAGTTATAGGTTTCGGGTTCAAACCCAGCCAGGGGCATTACTTTGTGTAATTTATTTCATCACCACTGCTCTTAAAACGGTGAAGAAAAACATCGTGAGCACGGGCATGTCCTAGAACCAAAAATTCGAAGACATGTGACATCCATCAATCCGCACTGCGCCCGCGTGGTGGATTACGGCCCATTCCTTCTCCTAGAGAGGAGGCCTGAGTCCCAACAGTGGGAACATTATAAAGCCGACTATACTATGCTATGCAACAAATATCCTTCATTTGCTACTAGAGATAGAATTTCAATAGTAATAACAACCACACAATATTCAAAGTTAAGAACGCTTGCTGAGTTCCAGGAGGTGGTCCTAAAAAGCAAACTAAAAGTTAACCAAAGGAACACAGGCGAGTTTTAGTCAGTAAAAGTCTGACACTCTCTCTCGCTCCACCCAGAGTGGGGGAAGTTATTTGATGATTTTTAACATAAAAAAATAGTACTAAGTGTCGACAACAGCACAAATATTCACTTTATATCGTTTTAAAACGTGATAACGTGGTAGGAGGCGGCGTGAGACGGTGGCGTATTGTTACGACGCACGTCTTATCAGATAGTTTGGATGCTAAACTTCGCTAACACTTCCTTACGGCAGCTTTAGCACGCACGACGTCACACTGGCAAGATATGTGTCACGGATTTTGTCGTATTTTGTATACACTTCGTCTTCAAATAAGTTCTAGGCTAACTTTATTTGTAAAAGAGGCGTGCTTTGAACTTTTTTGGAATTTATTGGTCTCCTTGTGTATTAAGATAATACTAAAAAGAAAATATTGATATTGATTTCAAATAACGGCTTTATAAAACGGATGTGTGTCGTTTTATTTCTGTCACGCTGTACAATCGAATAATCGATTTTATGATAAACTAGCTTCTGCCAGCGGCTTTGCTCACGAGATTATAAAAAAATATTATGTTTATAATATATTAGTGTGATACCATTTTCTCTGCAAAAACTTCATCTGCCCAGCCTTTATTATGGTACACTTTGTTAGTAAAATAACTTCTTATCTTCTTTATCTTTGTTAGTTAAAAATCTTATAACTTTGCCCAACTAATACATTAAAAAAAACTTATCTGGCAATAAAAATGACTAAACAAAAGACAATTTTTTTTAAATAATTTCTCTTAAGGAAGTATAAGCGTGAGTTATGGGCACACTTACGTATTTATATACCTCTCATATGTCACGCTGCACAATCAAACATCATTCATTTTTTACCTTAATTCAATTATTGTCAACAAAAACCCACTTCGGTCAATAAAAAAACTCAACCGAATAACCAAACATGTTGTGTTCCCCCTTATACTCGTATAAGCATCAGCACTCTAGCCGTGGGCACGCTTACCCGCTAAACGTCACGGCGCGTGCCGGCGTCACAGTCGGAAGCGTATTGTTTACGACGCACCTCTTATCTGTCACGCTGAACGACCAAAACATAACTCCACTTCGAATTTATGGACTCACGCGATATTCGCCTGTGCATAAAGCAAGTGACATTGGTAGGGAGTATTTTATGAGATTTTCCGATTTAATTGATTCATTATAATAATAATATAATATAATAATAATAATGTTTTATTTTTTATTTTTGAAATATTAAAAAATGTAACTAATATGTTTATATAAGTGAAATAAAGGATAATAATAAAGGTTTAATAGCTAAGAGCCTCGAACGATATCTAAGGAGGCTCTCGTTGGGCAGCTGGATTAAGGGCTTGATCCAGAAAGCGGTACTCCTGGACACGGCGCGCATTGTTAGGAGATTCCTCTCTCAGGAGCCCTGGGCTACTATTTTTTATATTTTTAAATGTTTTTTTATTATGTTTGTTTTTAAGAAATATTTAAAAATGTAAATAATATGTGTATACAGAAAATAAATGAAAATAATAATAAATAAAAATAAACGCCTAACTTAAGAACGGCTGAACAGATTTAATTTTTTATTAATGTTAGTAATAGTATGTATAATAGTTTTATGGAAAGAAAATTAGAAAATTATAACTATAAAAATAAAATTTGGGATAACTAAAGTTCACTGCGCACACGTGTGTCACGTATGCCGATCTGGGCGCGTCGGTCTCCATAGATTTTATATGGCAACTAGACTTGTAGAGCAACATTAAATCCACGCGACGTCGTTCTACGTACAAATCGGGCGTGATCCACGTGTGCGACGGTCTAATGTAGTTCTACTTTGAAGGTATTATTTTTTTATTCCATGTAAGTTTTAAACCTATTTTTTATTAGGTTTGTCGTTCGTGATCTTTGACAGTCGTTACAGTTAGTCAGACGCCAGAAAGTCTGACCATCATTCTAAGGAGGATCGTGTTGCCCAGGCAGTCACTCTGTGTAAAATACTGGTATTCAGCCAAATCCGGTTAGACAGGAAACCCACCTAAAACAGTTGGGTAAAGGTTATGGAAATTAATATAAGTTTTAGACCTGCGGCATTGTTTTAAAAAAGGCTCACCGCGGCCCTAGAACGCAAAGGGCCGCTGATAGAACACTGGTAGGATTTATAAACTTTGTATGTCAGATTTTTACTCAACCTAGAGCCACCTAAAAGAATATGTTTTAAACCAGAAAACATCGACCAAACAAAATATGAGAAACCTTGGTAGCGCATCTATATTGATATCTATGCACGCAAACACCAGACGCTAGTAACGCAATAAAGATTTATCAAAAATTTATCAAAATACGTAAGTATCCCAAAATAATTCATGATTACTTTATGATAAAAAATAATCAAAAACATCTGAAATCGATTCAGTAGCCGTTTTTGAACATACTACTGTCAAGATGTACGTTTACTTACTATATTATGTTACATGTGTATAAATAATATTAAGTCGCAACACAAAAGCAATGTTCTAAATACGAAAGTATCCGTTCAATAATAGACTATGAATTTCTAATACTATTTCTGTAGCTCGTCGTTGCCAGCTTGCGGGGTATGCGGGGCGGGGGGGAAGTAATGTCTGAAAGCATAATATGATATTATTGCCAAAATAATAACGCCGAGTAGACAACACCGCATCTTCCCCTGTTAGGGCTGACTTGTGTACTTCAGGTTGTTTTGTAATACAGTTACTTAAATTTGTATATGGAGTTTCCTGTAACTCGAGTTGCGGTCTTCGGTTGCGGTAGTCTTTTTTTATAAAGTTGGAAATTATTTTCAAATTAAGTAGGTGAACATTATTTTTGACGTATTATAGAGGTTCTAAATATAAAAATTATTTTTGTTAAATTAAATGTCTTTTTTGCATTTTCGTGTCCAAAATTTGTAGTGACATGGCAACATAAATTTTGACGAAGTTTAGTATTTTTTTTTAAATAGCTTATGAATGTTATTATTGTTAGACGTTAAATATATTTATTTTTCTCATTTTTTTGTGTCCGATATTGCCTTGGCATGTTTTATACAACTGCTCTTTACTTTCAGAAAAAAAAGCATTAATTTTTCCTACACAGTTACAGGAACACCAAAACGTTTTAATTAAAATAGTACAAAGCTATGCCATCCCTGAAGATTGACTTCAAAATTAAACGTCGTAGATTATAGTGGACGGCACGATACGGTGGAGTTTAATCGCCGGGCAGGTGCGTGTGACATGACCGCCGGTCCGCACCACAGATAATATAATACTACGTCGGTACTATCCGATTCTATTTATTGCCCTCAGCTACAGTTAGCGGCGTCGCCACTAAGCATCCGTCACGAGGAATCAATTTAGCATTCTAGGTGGCAAGACCTTTTCAATTTATTGTTACGTTTGTGTAGCAATAAAATATGACACCAGTCTTGGCAAGGGTATCGTATTACCCAGTTACTGGGTTGTGGAGATCAGTGAGCAGTCGCTCCATGCAAAATATAAAACTGAATGTCGCCCCCAAAATATGTAGTTAGAAGAGCTCGCCAGATTTATTGACTAATTACGTTTGTTGTCAACACCCCCAAATCCCCTAATCCCCATCGTAAATATTTAAAAATGAGCGATTCGATTTTCGAATACTCGTTTGAATTTTTAAAAAGGAATGAATTTATTATTATTTTGAAACACAAAACTTTTAAAAAGTTCTTCCAAGAAGGCTCTTCAAGGAGTACCGAACAAAATCCGAAAGCCTGTCACGCTTCGATACTTCTAAATTTATACATTTACACGGGTGACGTCATAACAGAGTTGACGCGTCTCATTCCGCGACTTCCCGGCTTGTCAGACACAAAATGGAGCGGAGGCAGGGCCTTTTGTACTTGTAGGCTTTGTGTGCAAAGTAAGCTTCCTACCGAAGCATCTGTGCGATGATGAAACTTGCCAGACAACGCTTTTAAACACGCTTTATGTCTCGAATTAAAACTTTAAAGGAGGAAATTAAACGTCCGAAAAATTTTGCATGTTACACTCACGGGCTGTTCGTTGTTTGGTCTCGGGAGGGGTTGAGTTGAGCCTACTTTTTGTCACAGTTTTGTTCGGAGACTGACTGACTGCGTTTGAGTGAGTAACTAAACTCACTCAAAAGCAGTCACTTGGTCGTAGGTATTCAAAAAATCGTGAAGTCTGGAGAATCTAGTTAATCTAAAGAAAGAGATCATCCTTAATTTATATGTCTAATTAAAAATGATATCTATATCTCATAGATATCTTTCAGTACATTGGAAAAAAAAATAATATAACAAACGTAC
The DNA here is from genome assembly GCA_961205895.1 of Mythimna pallens. Taxonomy (NCBI): domain Eukaryota; kingdom Metazoa; phylum Arthropoda; class Insecta; order Lepidoptera; family Noctuidae; genus Mythimna; species Mythimna pallens. The sequence continues at coordinate 19,270,939 of OY540828.1, read as the reverse complement.
AGCCAGGTCTGCCTTCTTCATAGCTTGCCCAGGCACCTGGTAAAAAGTACAAAAATTACCAAAAGTTTCAACAAAATCATCACACAGAAAACGACAAAATAACCTAAAACACCAAGTGAACTAACAGCTGAAGCTTAATCAAAGTACCACAGTTTCACAGCAGCAAAATTATCATTGCCGAGATGTATATTCCCAACCCTCTCTTGCAGAACAAATTCCACTTGTCAAAATGTTCACGCTATGTACATGGGAATCACAAAGCGAGACGCTTACAAAGAACGGCCCTAACAAATGGTTCCGTCAAGCCGTGTTGTTATACGTGGTTGGACGGTACACACTATCAACTGTGATATTACTCGTACGTATGTTTATTTTCATCATGTAAACTGCGGTTATAGTTATGCTAATTTGAGTTTAAATACTATTCAGGAAATTGGGTGGTGATTTTAGGTGTGCTGTTATGAAAGTTGCCTAAATGTTTTTGATTTCCTTCAAGATTTATTTATGCCGAACGCTTTCTTTTTAAAGTTTACTTTACCTTTTTTGAGGATGGGAGATAATCAAATAACTTCTCCCTCTCTTGGTGGAGAAAGAGGGAATGTCAGAGTTTTACTGACTAGAACCCACCATTAGTCCTTATGTTGCATTTTGCGTTCTGGGCCCGCAGTTATAACTCTATCGAACAATCCTGAAGACTTTGGGTTACAGGTGTTACTTTGGGCCGTTTTTCTTTTGGGGCGGGAAATCATCAAGAAACTTTTCGCGCTCTGGGTGGAGTGAGAAAAAGTGTCAGACTTTTACTAAATAAAACCTACGCGTGTTCTTTCAGATACCCTTTGCGTTCCAAGGCTGCGCCCACAGAGACACTATAACAAATTTTTTTTTGTTAATTTTTTTGGCTTGGGTACTAAGTCCTTTAAGCCATGCCTTCTATGAATAGTTAATTTGTTTAGTATTAGAAGATGGATGTACACATTCTACTGCTTTTTTAAGAATTGATTTAAACTAGTGCTTGACTGCGATCCATTTTTGTAGTATTTGGTAGCATATGCATATATAGTCAACCTTCTCGACAAACTTCGCTGTGGTAGTCAATACTACAATCAAATTCTCAGCTCCATTTTACCGAGATCGCGCCTGTTTCAATTAATACTACACATTTTCGAGTTGCGCAGACACTCGAGACACAAAACTACACCAATTTTACATCACAATATCGACTAGGAATCAGTTTGCGAATAATTATAGCTGCGACTGAACTTCACTCGAAGAATTCCCGCCAAAACCACTGTCATAGAATAAACGCCGCGCCACAGATAAATAAAAAGTTGCTAATCTTCCTGTTAAAACGAAAACATGGCGATTAGAAGCAAAGCGAGACGCTTACAAAGGATTGCCCTAACGAATAGTTCCATCAAGACGGTGTGTGTTGTACGTGGCTAGACGGCACACACTATTAACTGTGATATTACCTACACATGTTTATTTTAATCACGTGAACTGCGGTTAAAGTTGTGTTAATTTTGGGACCAACGCTATTTAGTAAATTGGGTGGCTACCATTAGTTGGTCATTTTCAAATTGCTTAAATATTTTTGGGCCGTTTTCTTCCAAGATTTAGTTTTTTTTTTTTTTGTAGGGGAGAAAATCATCCAATGACATCCTCGCTCTTGGGCGGAGCGCGAGACTTTAACTGACTAAAAACCCACTCCTGTTCCTTCTTTGCCTTCGTCCCAGGGCTGAGTTTTCCTTTCAGAATCAAATCCTTGGCCCCAGTAGGTTTCGACCCTGCTGGGCCCCTACGGTTTGCTGACAGCTCCTTGAGGCACGCGTGGAACAGTACGTGCCGTCGACGACTTGGGCTCAATCCGGATGGTTTCGGACGGGGAGCTACTCATTGCTCACCGCCCGCAAGCCCGCGCCTACGGTGGCTAGAAATTGGGAACGGGAAAAAATATATTATCATGGGCATTGCTAGACGAGGTTGGAATGATGAAAGTAGTTTACCAAAAGTATAAGAATGGAGATGCTAATCAACCATATGCGTTATGAGACTTCTCTATTAGATTTAATACATGTGCAACGACCATTATATGTATAAAAAGTTTTGTATAAACCGTAGAAAGGAATATTATAATGCAGAAAATTACATTTTATAAACTTAAAAATGCGTAATGAATTAATTCAAAATAATCCTGACCATTATTTGAATGACTCCGATACAACTTGTCAAAGTGTCAAAGGTTTTAGCAACTTTTGATTGATCTTTGATCTACACCTGTGACTGACAGTTTGACAGTAGTTTGTTTATCTATCAAATTGAAACGCAATCAAGATCACGTCACAGATTTGAGCGTTTAGGCGCGATAATGTCGCGCCTAAACAATAAATTAATTAAATCTGATTTTATTTCAAATATATTTATTCATATTAATCACGCGTCTATGTATAAAATGAAGGGCTTGCAAACGGCGAGCTGACGGCGGGCGGTCATATGTACGATCGTCTGGTAACCGTCCGGACCGAGCCCAAGTCGTCGACGGCGCGTACCTGTTCCAAGCGCGCCTCAAGGAGATGTCAGCAAACTGTAGGAGCCCAGCAGGGTCGAAGTCTACTGGGGCCAAGGGTCTGCTTCTGAAAGGAAGACTCGGCCCTGGTATGAAAGGCAACGAAAGAACAGGAGTGGGTTTTTAGTCAGTAAAAGTCGGACGCACCCTCTCGCTCCGCCCAAGAGCGGGGGATGTCATTGGATGATTTCCCCAATGAAAAAAAAACCTATAAAGTTAAAACAGTCTTAAAAAATCGTCAACATCTCTACTGTTTCACACACCGAGAATTTAGGAACCGAACTAATCAGTGGGCCTATTGGGTGACTCATGGATTAGGCAAAACCTCAAAAGCCGATAACACACGAACGGAACCATGAGTTCTGAACTAAATAGCCACAAAGTACCAATATAGGTAACGTTCCATGTATACGGATAATCGGGGAGATAAACTGGATATTATGGCTTGTTCGTGTACTTAACAACAGGAGCTCTGAAAGTTTCTTCATTAGAAATGTTTAACCTACTCGAATAGCTTCTCCGAAATGCTAATTTATTTTCGCAGTTGTCTGACTGAATATAATGAATGCGTCAGTTGCTAACTACTGTTTAAAGGCTGTTTTGAACTTCAATAAATATCCTGCAGTTTTATTTCAACTTTTTAAATGGAGTAACAAAAGCTCCTCATTTCACTGAACGAATGCATCAAAAAGCGTCCTACAAAGGTATTTTAATATACGTAGAAAAAGAATAAAAAAACCGTCAAGTTTTCTTATTACCCGGCGCTTTCTATCTCGTGTCACATTTTCTACAACGTGAAGATTAAACGTATTGTTCTGCCACTCAGAGAATCGCGTTACTGACGATTTTTTTTCTCCATGAAACACGAACAGAACTGAGTAACTAGAGCGCTGTTCGTCCCTTTCCTATTTATAACACGGTTCAGCCCATTTCCACACTGACAGTAAATGGATCCTGATGAACTTACCTACATAATGTGATACCTTGATATTAGACCGCTACAATTTGTCTCACATGTTTCATACAAGTTAGGGAACGAGCTATTATATGAATAAGATACGGAACAAATCTTGGCGTTGTTGGCGAGGTGCCAGAATGTGACAGAGTTTAGGACCACCGAGCGGCTGACCTGTGCCATTACCAGTTTTCTCCGTTTAACCATTTCGTCTTTATATCTTTAGTAATAGGTATCAGGTATTTGTAGCCTAGTTTAGACTGAAAGAAGGTACCTTGAAATTGTTATTGCAACTATAACATCTGGCTCCAAACCAAGGACATTGTTGTTGTTAAAGATGTGTATATGATGAGCAAAGCGTCTAGACAGCATTGTTATTTCTACCTGTACTTCTTGTATAGTGATTTGTGTTGAATTTTCTTTAGATTTTTCTTAATACTATTTGGAAAACCATAGTCAGCAGTCTGTTATGGTATATTTTTTTTATTATTGATAGGCTCGCGTTTGACCACTATCTCAGATGTGGTTGACAATGAAGCACGCTTGCCTAGAAGTAACCTATTCTCACTTGACTTAAAGACTTTCCACCGACCACCGACCAAAATAAGTTTAAATTTATCAGGAAAAAAAACTAAAACCGACGACAACGTGTGACTACGGTTTTTCTTTTTGTTCTTTTCGAAGTATGAAAATCTTGTTTCATACTTTTTTAGCGTCGTTTTTTTTTGTCGTAATCAGGTTTTAGTTTTTTTTACTTTATATTTATTTAAACAATTTTGGTTTTAAATTTAACACATGACTTTTTGTCCGTTAGAGGGCGCCATATCGAGTTTTGTGACACGACACGTAGCCTATGTTCAGCTGACAGTTAAGACGGTTCTAACGATACCTCAATACGTCGAGTTCCGATAAGTAGATTAGGAGCTATGAGGGAACAGATGAACATACATAATTACATAGCCTGTTAAAATCATAACCCTCCTTTGGTTTTGCCGTAGTCGGGTAAAAACAGATTCATATTGCTTCATTATTAAACCAATTTCCAATATAAATAAGATAAAATGTATTTATTTTGCAAACATTCCTACATCCCTAGCAATAAGATATCATCTGTGAACCTTGTGATCTCGCCAATCTGATATTACAAACCGTCTAGACTGGGATATACCTAGACAGGTGAATTGCAATTCTTGAATGAAATTAACTGACCTGAAAAATTAATCAGGACCTCTTTGAATATATAACAATTTATTTACTAAGACTTTCTGACTCAGACCGAGCTAGACGCTCTGGATAGGTGGGTCCGTATATTGTTATCCACAAACCGGATGCATAACCCCACGATTATCGATGATGAGACTGTACATCTCGCGGAAGTGGAAGGAGATCGGGGCTTATTTAACGCCAAGACTCTACACAACCGCGAGGTGTGCAGCCTCAGAGAATACATTCAAAAAACCGACGTGGGTATGCACCGCGATGTGGTGACAGTGGACAAGGGACTCACCCCGTTATCCATAGCTAAAGAGAACTGGTGCAAACCTGTGGTACATACTTTTGAAGACCACTTCTTGCCTTTCCTTACTTCTGTAAGGAAAGGCAAGAAACTCCACGGGTGCTTTTACCGGGCTCTCCGTGAGCCTGATGTAGATTACTCGGCGTCCGTGGCCTGGCTACGTTTCAGCAACCTTTTTCGTTAAACTGAAGGTTTTGTATGTACGACGATGGTTAAACTGCAGGTTTTGTATGTATGTTTTGATGAACAACTACCGGAGACATATAATGAAGTAAGGGATGGTTGACATTTTTCGGGTGAGTCTATCAGACATATTATCTCTGGTTGTTCTCGTCTGGCTAATGGCGAGTATTTGCACAGGCATAACCAAGTAGCCGGGATTATTCATCAGCAACTTGCAACGTCCAATAGTACAACCTAGTGGATTCTGAGGTACCGTATTACAGGCATGTGTCCGACCCAGTTCTCGAAAATGACCATGTCACATTGTACTGGTATCGGCCTGTCATCACTGACCGGACTATCGTAGGCATTAAGCCGGATATAGTGATGATAGACCGACTAGCGCGCCGCGCAATGATAGTTGATGTCACCATCCCACATGACGAGAATCTCGTGAAAGCTGAGAAAAAGAAACAAATGAAATATCTCGACTTAGCACATGAGGTTGTCGACATATGGAATGTGGACTCGGCTGTCATTGAGCCGATTGTCGTGACCACCAACGACCTGATGACTAAAAGCTTCGACGACCACCTGTCGAAGCGGTCGTTGCGCGGTTAGATCAAGAGCCTGATACAGAAGGCAGTACTCCTAGTTACGGCACGCATTGTGAGGAGGTTCCTGTCTCTGGAGCCCTAACCACCGGTGCTTAGACCCTGTTCCCTACACCGGCGGTTTACTAATTTTTTTTTAATGTATTTTTTATATGTGTTTTAAGATTATTATAAATTTATAAAATATGTGTGTGTTCACATCTTTCACTCAACGACATCTATTCCCAAACGAAACAGAGCTTGTGCTATGAATACTAGACAACTGATGAACATACATAAATATTTCTAAATACATATTATAGATAAATTACACCCAGACAGAGAACAAATGATCGTGCTAATTACACAAACATTTGTCCTGGGTGGGAATCGAACCCACGACCTCCGGCATAGCAGTCAGGGCCACTAACCACTAGAACAATAGGCCAGTCATGTCAAATGTGTTGGGAGTCGCAGGGCGATCCACTCCCTCTCGATCCACCCAGAACAAGAGAAGTTATAAGGCCTGGTAATCTGGTAACAAAGTTGTTGATGTACTAAATAGTTTAAGGCAAGGTATTTTGTTAGCTAATATAGTTGACCGTCGGTTGTGAAGTTGTTGGTACCGTCTCGACGAAACAATGTCGCCAGGATCTAATGTGTAACATTAAATATAAAATACTTGCTTACGCCAGTGATTTCGCCTACATGAAATTATTACTTCTCTTCATTACAATTTTAAATAAGTAAGTAATTATTTACTGGGAAAAAAATTATAAGTCTATAAGTAACATCAGTGATAAAACACCACAGATAAGAGTGGCTATTTCACATAAATAAGATCACTGTCCTTCAAACTAGAAAACAATCCTGTATCTTGAAGAACATTTTCAAATGCATTGATACAGTTTCCTAGATTTTAGGTTAACGCAGACAAGTAATAACATATCATCCCATACAACTGCGATTTTGGGAAAATGCGTTTCAGATTGTTCAATTCTAAGATTCGTAGAATATTGACGGCAAAAGAATAAAATGTTCTGGTAGGTTGACATGTCACCCATCGATCAGCGTCCCAGTATTAACAGAGGGTTTGGCCAAGTTGGTTATCTACAATCGTTAACGCTGGTAGAAAACTTCAAATGTACGGGAATGACGTCATCTCAACGCTCAGTCACGTGGTCAGAACAAAGGAATCAATTCAAGAAAGAAAAACAATTTATCGTCTTCATCATTCATCATTTCAGAAGAAAGACGTCCACTGTTCTTCGAGTTATGTCTGTAACCAAAAGATTCAAAGATTCAAAGATTCAAAAGCATTTATTTCAAATAAACCATTTACAGGCACTTTTGAAATGTCAAGAAGTCAGTTAGTCAGAAAAAAAAAAAATGATGCTAATTGCACATTCCAAAGCGTAGATCTCTATGGAGAAGAATGTGCAAGAAACTCCATGGACACTCTTTTCAATCATGTTTTGTAATTACAAATATCACTGTTACATGTTTCTTGTCGTTATCATGTGAGAACAATGTAAATACAGTAAAAATAAAAACTAAATATAGATATTAAAATAGCAACTGGCAGCTAAGAGATGACCAGTCTCAACTGACAGCGCCCGTTCACGAACATGACGCTAATATTAGCACCACTCAGCTCAACCATTTTGAAGGGAACCGAATGATCCAACACATGCGCCACCATCAGTGAGAACCTTGGTTCTCCTGTGGATATCAACTTCATTCCTAAGGCGATCATGCAATAAAATCCAGGCATTCCTCTTTCCATTGCCCTCTTGGTGACTTTAAAGCTTCTGATGAGACCCTAGGCTAGAGCTTACTCATCAAATGTATTGAAGTACAGAGTTTCAACTGTTCTGGTATTGGCACAAAAATGTAAAAGATAAAAATCTTTTTACAAAAATAAAATACAACCGACTTTAATGTAAAAAAAAAGCACTGAAAAGTACAAAATAACTTTAATATCGGAAATCGGTGTTTCTATAATAGTTTTTATAAACAAAGCAATTTAACTTTTTACGACGGTTCTGCTGTGATCCTATGAGGAGTTCTGTTCTCGAAGTTTATGATCAGATCATAACAATATTTCTATGGGACTAACTCGGAAGCATAACCTTTCATCAAAAAAAAATTTCAAAATCGGTCCACAATTGATCGAGAAATCGGTGAACATACATAAAAAAAAACATTTAGCCGAACATAGAACCTCCTTCTTTTTGAAGTTGGTTAAAAAACTCATACTATAGAAAATATAAGCCCACATGATTACCAGCAGCGGTGCTCACCACGAATACACTGAACATTGGAATCGAAGCATTTGTTACTCGTGGGAGCATAATGCTAATGAGTTTACATGTACATACAACTCATTAGTCATACAGCATTAATAGATACTTACGTCACAATATGATCATTGTCATGCAGGTCACGGTGTAATTAAACAGCATCACAGAAATGCTCAGGTATACTGTCCACAAACGCGTAGCTTCATAGACGCATATCCATCATTATAAGCTTAGTGTACGTCTGCTTGAAGCTTACTTAAAAAAACTAAAAAAAGTCTGTCGACGAAGAGCGTCTACGAAGCTACGCGTCCGTGGACAGTAGGACATAGTCTTGTATGTAAGCTTCACGCAATTATACACCAAACGTATAATGATGACTACGCGTCTATGAAGCTACGCGTCCGTGGACAGTAGGACATAGTCTTGTATGTAAGCTCTACGCAGTTATACACCAAACGTATAATGATGACTAAGCGTCTATGAAGCTACGCGTCCGTGTACAGTAGGACATAGTCTTGTATGTAAGCTCCACGCAGGTTTGCACCAAGCGGATAATGATGACTACGCGTCTATGAAGCTACGCGTCCGTAGAGTAGGACATAGTCTTGTATGTAAGCTCCACGCAGTTATACACCAAGCGTATAATGATGACTACGCGTCTATGAAGCTACGCGTCCGTGGACAGTAGGACATAGTCTTGTATGTAAGCTTCACGCAGGTGTACACCAAGCGTATAATGATGACTACGCGTCTATGAAGCTACGCGTCTGTAGACAGTAGGACATAGTCTTGTATGTAAGCTTCACGCAGGTGTACACCAAGCATATAATGAAGACTACGCGTCTATGAAGCTACGCGTCCGTGGAGAGTGGATCTTATGCTACCCCTGTATTAATTACAAGTAAATATTCAATTCGTATTGTGTAAAATGAAATTTGCTGAAATGGAAATGAATTCGATGAAATGATTAAAGAATTAATTTTACTCACCGATTCTGACAAATTAACTGAAATATATTAATAACTTTCCGATTTATTTAAGTAAGAATTATTTTATTTAAAGTTTCGGAAACCCACATATTGCCAAACGTATTGCCGATCATTTTATAAACCATATATATTAGATAGACACAAACTTACAATAGGAGCATGAAATTATTATCCGCTATTGTTTTTATTTTTGCGGTTACATCTATTAATTTAATATAAATAAATTAAAACTCCCGAAACCCGGGACCTGGGACGAAGGCAACGAAAGAACAGGAGTGGGTTTTTAGTCAGTAAAAGTCTGACACTATCTCCCGCTCTGCCCAAGAGCATTAAATGATTTTCTCACCAAAAATTAAATTAAATTTCAGATTTAAAAAATCTGAAATTCAACTCGCGTAATAGTTGATAATTATCCCAAGGGAATATACATCTGATATAAAAAGTATCCTATGTGCTATTCTAGAACATAGTCTACACGTGTACCTAGTTTCATCAAAATCCGTGCAGCCGTTCAAGTGTGATGACGTTACAAACATAGACTTACACTCGTAAACTTTCGCCTGTATCATATAGTGTTTTTTTTTTGACATTTTATATTACACACTCACAACTAAATGTTTTTCAGTTACATCTGATGCCAAAATTCTTCCCCTACCTCATAAAAGTGGCCCCTCATTTACGGACATATTTGCCCCATCGTATCAATTTCGGCGCGTACCGCAAAACAAACTTGAACGATCGTGGCAAATTATGATGAATGGACTACCCACTACCCAAACCCATGTCATCATAATATATTGACATGATAGCTTCTTTAGTAACGCCACATGCTACTCCGGTAAGTACTTTTTGTTAAGAGTATTTACTCTCTTAACTTGATGAATGTTCGAAGTTAAGTCGTTGAGCTCCTTAAGGGGATGCAACTCGACATACATTTTCACTGTTTTTCATACAACCGCTTTTACGCGATTATGACTTTATTACACATCTTTCATTAGATATTTTGGGTACTCAGTATCTTGTAGATATTATTTAGGCTTCTATTGAAATCAATTTGAACTTTGACACTTCATAATTTATTCAAAAATTTAAAAAGTCAAAAAAGTATAACAATGGTAGTCTTGCAAATTTAATCAAGATTCTAAAGGAATACAACTTTTTTCAAAATTTTTTAAAAGTTAATAAAAATGCGTATTTCCTGGAACAAGTTTTGTAAAATATTCGAGTAAATCACGAAATTGCCGAATGCTAACAGAGTTTTCAGACGTTATCTCTCTTTTTTCGCGTTGTATTTTCGTCAAACATCGCGATAGATTGCAGTAGATGAAGTAACAAGCTTTTAAACCATGCTCGATGTTGATGATAGGTGAGTGAAAAAGGACCTTCTTTTAATAGTACTGACTTGAACTATACGAATACTGATTCATTAACGCTTGCACTGACTGATGGACAGGTCCGCTCAAATCTGTGTGTTATGTCCTTAAAAGACCATCTCAGACCAAGCCAGGTCTTCACCTGATTGACCATTACATGTTTGCTGCACGCACTTTAAAAGAGATTGTTACCTCTGAGTTTGTTTCGTTGTTTCTTCTCAGGTAGGAAATACCAGCCTCATCTAGTTTAAATTGACGCGTAAAAGTGATTTTTAAAACTTATTTGCAAAATTTATACTATTTATCATTTATATTGAAAATAAAACTTCATTTTGATTCGGGGCCCCGGATCAGCTACGGCACTGGTGAGTAGTGTAAAATATTATAAAGAGGTAAAGTTTGGTTTTTTTTTGTTTCTAGGAGGTAATCTCTAAGAGTACTGGTCCGATTGCTATATTTTTTTCATCGTTAGAAAGCTGCTTTATTCCTGCGTGACATAGGCTATATTCTATGCACGCGAGCGAAGCCACGGGAAAAAGCTAGTTTTAAAATAAACAAGGCTTATCCTTCTTAATAACGTCCTCTCGCCCCAGCCACCAGGATTCCGATTCCAATACCGGCCACCGTAGGCGCGGGCTTGCGGACAGCGAGCAATGGCTAGCTCACGGTCCAACCATCCGGTAACCGTCCGGAACGAGCCCAAGTCGCCGACGGCGCGTATTGTTCCACGCGCGCCTCAGGCAGATGTCAGCAAGTCGTAGGGGCCCAGCAGGGTCGAAGCCTACTGGGGCCACGGGTAGTATGAAAGTGAAACCCGGGGCCTTGAGACGAAGACAAAGAAGGAACAGGAGTAGGTTTTTAGTCAGTAAAACTATCTCCCGCTCCGCCCAAGGGCGGGATTTGTCATTAGATGATTTTGCCACATAAACAAAACCCTTAATAATAACAGCACAGATGATCAAAAAAGTGTTACAAAAAGCTCCTTTTCTTTTAACAAACCAGTTTCATAATCCTTCGCTCAGTGTTTACCCCTTATTTATCTACAAACTAAAGCGCCCCGATGCCCAGTTCCCGCAAGAGACCGCATACGGCTATAATTAAGTTTAAAAGCACAATGCCGCCTAACAAATAGCGCAATAAGACTCGCTGGTTACTGCTGTAATCACATACCTGCTAATCCTTTAGAGGCTAAATAGGGTAATTTGAAATGTAGCGTCTTTTTGCCTTAAAAAAAAGTCAGCAAAACTGAAAGTGCCCAGTAGAGCCAATGCCTGGTTATAATCAGTAAAAGTCTAACACGCCTTTTCGTTCCCCCATAGAGTGGGAGAAATCATTAGATGATTTCCAATGACAATCATCCAATGACTGCCCTGTAAGGGCACTGCAAATACGCATAAAATTATTAAATTACATTATAATAAATCGATTCTGGTTATTATTATTATTACAATTTATTAAAATTATACTAAATATAAAACACTTTTAGACTTTCGTCAAGTGTTATTTTTAATGAAAATTTATTACGATTTCTATAAAGGCCATAACAACTTCATGAACAAAACAAAACATAACAAAACAGACTTGGAGAACATAGAAAAATAAATAATAATACGAAGATTGTTGTTAATAGACGATTTTCACTGCTCTCCTCTTTGCCTCTTTTTTTTAAGGGTGGTAATCATGTAATTCTTTCTCCTGCTCTAAGTTGAACCTTACTGACTAAAACCACACCTGTACCCCTAGCCAAGTTACAACCGTTTCGTTTCGATTCTCTTTTCTTTGATCGCCTCGAGTCGCCAACGCCTCCTATTCCTTTGTTCTGACCACGTGACTGCATGTTGAGATGACGTCAGAACAAAAAAATCGAGGCGTGGCCGACTCGAGGTAATCAACGAAAAAAGAATCGAAACGAAACGGTTGAAATTTGGCTAAGGCGGCTGTGTCCTAGGACCTTGTGTGTTGTTGGCCCTACAACACACAAGGTCCTAGGACACGGGTTTCCTATTGAGAAAATCTCCATGGCCCTAGCAGGTATGGGCCCTACTTCGTACATGGAACACTACATGTGCCTACCCGTACTACCCGTACTATCTAGAGTGAAGCGTTTTAAAAAAGACTAAAAATTCATCCATTCAGAAAAAAAAAAACAACCACTTTCCTCTTTGTGATATCTGAGCAACTAATGTCAATAAAACTTTTTTTATCGAGTCATCCTATTTCAAAGGCTTTGTTGTCATCTGGATATCGGTTTATTCTAGTGACTGTTAACTGATCTAGTGCCCGTGGTTCAGTATTTCCCGATAATCCGTACCAGAATAAAAGCGAGGACGTGAAAGAACGCACAGACGGACGAACGGTCCAATCAATTACAAACGGATTTGAAGCGGCTGCCTATCGGTCCAGTGTCGAATCATGCACCTGTATGAAATTGGACTTTGAATGTAAGATATTAATATTGCGAATCCCTTCTATTGACCCATCGGGATTTGAAGAGGATTATTACCAGGTATCTTCCGTTGCGCAGTAGCATAGCATAGCATAGTCGGCCTTATAATGTTCCCACTGTTGGGACTCAGGCCTTAGGAGAGGGAATGGGCCGTAATCTACCACGCAGGCCCAGTGCGGGTTGGTGGATGTCACATGTCTTCGAATTTTTGGTTCTAGGACATGCCGGTTTCCTCACGAGGTTTTCCTTCACCGTTTTGAGAGCAGTGGTGATGAAATTAATTACACAAAGTAATGCGCCTGGCTGGGTTTGAACCCGGAACCTACAACTCGTAAGTCGAGGCCGTTACCACTCTGCCACCACTGCTCCGTTGCGCAATAGCTTTGGTAAACTTGATGATTATGGAGACTGATAATGTACCTTGTGAACAGTCTTTGTCAAGATTTTGTTAAATTTGTAGTATAAAACAATGCCAGTATTTGGGCTAATTGGAATTGTCATGGGCTATAAGTACCTACTTCTATATCTGGCTATACTTTTTTTTGAGGTGAGAAATCATACAATGACTCTCTCGCTCTAATGTGGAACGAAAGAGCGTGTTAAAATTTTCCATACTAAAACGCACCTGTGTACTTTAGTCGCCCTTTGCATTTTAAGGCCACAATCACTCTTTCAAATATTTCCGCATCGGTATCGGCAAATTTCAGGAAAAAGTAAGGGTGAGTCTCGTTCTAAGATGGAACAAGAGAGGGAGTGTCAGATTTTTAGTGACAAAAAACCTGCCTGTTAAACTTTCTGGGACCAAGAGTTTCCTTTTCAGATATTCCCCGAGGCTCTAGCAGGTATCGGCCCTGCTGGGCGTACACGGTTTTCAAGAAATGCGCGTTGAATAATATGCGCCGTCGACAATTCGGGCTCAGTAAGGACGGCCAGTTGCCCTTTACGTTCTAGGGCCACGATCATTATTTCAAACGTTCCCGCAATCTCAGTAGTCACGGCATAATTCAGGAAAAAGAGAGGTGTGTGAATTTTTTAAAAGAACTTGACCCCTTGACTTGACTTGTTTACTTATATTTATGTTGGTCGAAAGCTGTATTTTAGCAGTAACTACAGCTACCAAAGTTGTCAAAAAATAAAAGGCCCGTTTTGACATCTGTCAAAACGAATACTTAAATACGCAAAAAGAATACTCGCAATATTATGCTATCATATTATTTAACGCGCCAAAACCAACTATGTATTTTTTAAAACACTTTATGTAATTAATTATTATTTTATATTATTTCTCTCAGTTTCGTTCCAAGTTACATTCTACTGTATTTCTCAAATGTCAAAAGGGGCCTTTTATCTTTTAACGAGTTTATACTGTTTATTTATTTATTTTACTATTTTTGTACACATAAAAACAGAAAAAGACAATACAAAGTAGACAAGAGTACAAAGGTACTGTTTGTTGAACTTATTCTCTTTCTTAAGAGCAGGATTGTTCGAAAGAGTCACCGCGGTCCTGAAAACCAAAACTGAATCGCGGGTGAGTTTTAATCAATAACTATCTGACACTCCTTCCCGCTCTACCAGGAGCGGGAGAAGTAAAATTGATGACTTACAAAACAAAAAATAATGTCTGACATGTGTTAATCTATTGGCATACCTTTAGAGCATTCGTGACCCTAACAACCACCAGTACACAGCAGCATTGTCATCAAAGACATCTTTCCCAGAATCTCTTGAAATATCCTATAGGCCAACTTGTATCTTCACCACACGTTTGTACACGGAACACCGTGTAAAACTGAATGAGTTTTTCCAACCACATGCAGCTTGTCCGTAGGGACCCAACAGGGTCGAAGCCTACTGGGGCCATGGGTGATGCGAAAGAGATCCCCAAGGCCCTGGAAAACAAATGGCAAAGAAGGAACAGGAGTGGGTTTTTAGTCAGTAAAAGTCTGACACTATCTCGCGCTCCGCCCAAGAGTGAGGGATGTCATGAGATGATTTTCCCAACCGAAAAAAAAAAAAAAAAACATGCAGCTTGTGCTTGTGGTAGGTCCAATAGATACAAAAATCAAACATATTCAAACCTGTGAGTCTGTACACACACCACACACAATAACATATTAACATTACAGGAAGAATACGACTTCCTGTATGAAGTGTAGTAACAAACGATTATATTCCTATGTGGAGCTCCGTGTCTACATATTTGATACTCTCGTACGTGCTCGTTACCCACCAGAATGTAATAAAGTAAATGGAGCCGAAAATTATCTCATGCTCTCTCAAATTCAGCGACGGTACGCGAACATTTTTATCATAATTCTGTTGTCTATTACAAATGTACGGACGTTTTGTGAGATTTAACGAGCGATTCCGTCCGTGTTTTAAATAGGACCCTGTTTCGTAGTTTCTGTGTTTTTGAATATTTATGTCTGTGGTTGTACTTAGGTAGTGTATTATATTATTTTTTGACTTACTATATAGTAGCTACTGCCAGCAGCTTTGCCTTTGGTTATATATATGGTGAACCCATGTACCCAGTTTCATTAAAGTTCAGCTGTTTGAGTAAAGAAGTAACAAACATACATACAAGTACATACTCAAAAACTTTTACAGTTATAGTAATGATAGTAACATTTTCGAACTCAATGGGTTATTCTATTTTTAACCAACTTCAAAAAGAAGGAGGTTCTATGTTCAGCTGAGTGTTTTTTTATGTATATTCACCGATATCTCCATCAATTGTGGACCAATTTTGAAAATATTTACTTCCTGCTTAAGGTTATATTTCCAAGTTAGTCCCATAGAAATATTGTTATGATCTGATCATGAACTTCAAAGATATGGAACCGAACTCCTCATAGGATCACAGCAGAACTATCATAATAAATAAAATTGCTTTGTTTATACGTGTAATCGATGACTGGCTGAAAGAAAATGAGGAGGGTATATGTCGAACTGATCTGATGATGAAGCCGGAAGGTAAATTAATGTAATCTAACCGTGTTTGGGATTATTAGAATTGTTATGAGATGCACTCTGGCTATAAGGTATTTAAGTTTGGCTGAGGGGTACTTTTTAGTGGCGGTAGCATAACTAAAAAAAAATAAAAATATTTTTTACAAAAACAAAAAGAACCGACTTCAATGTAAAAACATAACAATAAAAAGTGCAAAATAACTAACATTTCGGGAATCGGTGATAAATAAAGAAGAGACAAAACTATTAAAGAAACACCGATTTCCGAAATTAAAGTACTTGCACTTTTTATTGTTATGTTTTTACATTGAAGTCGGTTTTTTTTTTTTGTAAAAAGTTTTTTATTGAAGACAAAATGAAAAACAAATTGATACTGCTCACACAATATGCTTACATAAATCATGTTTCAAAAAATACTCTCCTGAAGATAGCGTTCGAATGAATTCAAAATACTTGTTTTCTTTACAAAAAATAAACTCCGTGATATATTGGAGTCGAGGGGCTAGATCTTATCACAGCATCCCCCTCGAGTATCAATCATTTTCAATAACTAAACGTCGCATAAAATGACAAAAATAAAACGGATTCGCTTTTTCAATCTTTTCCTTTCTGCTTCAAATTCAATAAATGTCGCAATTAATTAACGAAAGATGAGAAAAAAAAGAAGAGGAAAGATAGTGGATCGTCGTGAAGTGGTTCAATGATAATCTTATGAAAAGTTAAGAGGAAGGGAAAAAGAAAGGAAAATAATATTAGCTGTAAAAAGTGGTTGCAAATAGCATTAGACCGGAGCTAAGTGATGTGTTGTGTAGCGGTCAATCGCACTTTGCGGTGGTTTCTTATAGTTTCTAACTACGGAGTGACTTCGAAACTTTGACCACTAGACTGTCGACCTCTTAGGAAATAGCTCTTACTTGATCTTTATTGTGATTAAATAGTCTAGTTTTTTTTATCTGCATAGCAACATAGCCTCGTTTTTTTTTTGTTCGGAAATCATCGAACGATTTATCACGTTCTAGGGTGGAGCTAGAGGGCATGCCAGACTTTTACTACTACCTATGTCCCTTTGCGTTAGGTTGAGGGTCACACGGTAACATTTTCAAACGTTCCCACAGCCCTTGTGGGGGGCTCTCCTTCGGTTTTGCTAACATCTCTTTTAGGCGCGTCTGGAACACTACGCGCCGTCAACTCGAGCTCGGTTCTTACCGATTCTTCGATTCTTCGGGTTGGATGGCGAACTAGCCATTGTTCGTCGTCCTTAAGCCGGCACTCAGGAATCCTGAAATCCAGCATAGTCAACCTTACAATGTTCCCACTGCTGGGACTCCGACCTCTTTTAAAATCACCACATGGGTCCAGCGCTGGTTAGCTCGCTGTCCAATCGTCTGGTAACCGTCCGGACCGAGCCCAAGTCGTTGACGGCGCGTAGTGTTCCACGCGCGCCTCAAGATGTCAGCAACCGTAGGGGCCTAGCAAGGTCAAAGCCTACTGAGGCCATCGGTGATGCGAAAAAGATCCCCGGAGCCCTGGAAAAATGGCAAAGAAGGAACAAGAGTGGGTTTTTAGTCAGTAAAAGTCACTATCTCCCGCCCCGCACAAGAGCGGGGGATGTCATTAGACGATTTTCCCACCAGTCATTATGGTGTGACCATCACAAAATCACTCCAAATCATAATTTCGGTCATAATCAAATTTATAGATATTGGAGATCAATTTTATTTTCTTACACACTTCTATCAACAGTCTCTAACCACTGTTTATGTGTTATAAATAATGAATCGGAATATTCAAATACCTTTGGGATTACACAAACACAACTTAGTGTCCAAGCTACATTGAATTTGGTATTTAAATAAAACCTGGGTCTGTATTTAAATTGGTAAAAGTTTTTATCCCTAGAGAACATAAATAAAATCCAACAACAAAGCCTAATATGTAAGTAGGTACTTTGGTCGATATTATAATATAAACTACCTTTAACTAAATATAGGATGTCCTAAAATTTACGTAAGGTTTGATTTAAATAGAAAACACAGTTTTTTGGGATTGTTAACTCTTTATTGCGGCAAATTCAAAACTTGCGTTAGTTTTGACTGGGGCCATGGGTTAAGAAAAAATGAATCCCCAGGGCCCTGGAGCCCAAGGCAAAGACAGAACTAACGAGTGGATTTTAGTCAGTAAAAGTCTGACATCCCGCCCCGGCCATAGGCGGGCCCCGGGGATTCATTTTCACTTAACCCATTGCCCCAGTAGGCTTCGACCCAGCTGGGCCCATGCGATTTGTTGACTCAACATCTCCTTGAGGCGCCGTCGACGACTTGGGCTCGGTCCGAACGGTTACCAGACGACCGAATGGCGTGCTACCCATTGCTCGCCATCCACAAGCCGACTAAAAGACCTCAAGGTTTAATAAGTTTAATTGATAAGTACAGCAATTATAGGTTTTCCTGACGGCGAATTAGTTGTAGGCACGAGACTTAGACTTTTCACCCAAACACGGCTAAGCATCATTATCTCCCTAGCCTTTCTCCAAGTAGCTTGGGTCGGCTTTCAGCATAACCGAAAACGGTTGAATACCTATTTTTTACATGGTATGACCGCTTACAGATCTCCGGGTTGAGTGGGCAACCCGATTCTCCTTGTATAGACTGATGGTCAGATTGTCTGGCATCTGACTACCTGTAAAGACTATCAAAGATCTACGAATGACAACCGGGACCAACGACTTTATGTGCTTGCTAAGGCCCGAACACGGCTAATTCACGTGAAAAATAGTGATAAAACTTATTTCTTTAACTGTAAGAAAACGGACAGATCAAGTAGGTCAACTGGGCACACTTATCTCCCACAAGATCAATTAAACAGACAATAATTTCCTTACGTTAATTTCGTCGAGCCTAGGGCACGACAGCGAACTATTCGCCATTGCAGTGTACAAACACAGACCCAACGCCCGCGAACAAAGAAAACGGATAATTAAAGCCGAGCTACGAGAAAAGAGATTTTTAATGAGCCCCGACGTTTGCCACGTAATAAGACTTTATTATAACCATAAAAAACCAGTAATTAAATAATAAAGATGGCGAAGAAATGCTTCGGTACATATTTTGACATAAATATTTTGTAATTCGTTGAGGAAATCGTTTTCAATAAACAAGTATTTGGGTGATATTAAAATTACCTTTGAAAGATAGAAATTTATAATTTATATGTATTCAATAAATAAATGCTTTGGTGATGACTTATATTTGTATTTATTTATTGAACCAGAAAGACGAAATTCCAATTACACTGATTACGTTACATACAAACTATGTAAAATACATTAATGAAAACGTAACACAGATATTCAATATTATTTTTAGTATATGCGAAACCCGAAACACGTGTCTAGTATTTTTATGTAAAGAAACTATGTATAAAATTTAATAACTGTATCATGAAAAATCAAAAAGTTATATTATATACCTAGTTTTCCGCACAAATACATGATCACCGGGCCATCCGAGCGACTGGGGGGTTGTTTTGCTCCCACACCCAGGTGTGCGCTGGCGCCTAATGCCCGCTATCACCTACCGTGACCTGTGTTGTACTTAATGTCGGGTGGTGTCCAACTTGTGATCTTTATTAAATATTTCTGGGAAAAAATATAACATATTGTAAAAAATATTGGAATCGATTTTGTTACTGATTCTGTTCTAACTATATTCAGGTGTTGCATATATGTACTAAAAATAAGGTTGTATAACTGAACCTCTCACTCTCGATACATTCAATATATATCTCGTTCCATTCATGACATGCATGTTATTAGATGTTGTATCTATAGTTAATAGGAAACCTCACAAGTATCTCTTTTTATTCGTCTTGATCACAGTTATAGTTTAGGTTTGTACCATTAAATCAGAATTGGTTTGTTTTGTTCCTCACATTCGTTATAATAACACAGAAAATAAGTAACAATAATTCCAGTGAAAGTCGACTGAATCGAGAACAGTCAAAAGGGCTGTTTTCTAAAAACTAATTAAAAAATCTAAGATCTTGAAGGATCTTAATTGAATACGCTGTCTAATCTACTACACTATAATAGTTAGAGAAAGCGAATAGAATTTTTGGAAGCGCCAAAGGCGTCATCGCTTCTCAAAGGCAGCCTGTTCGCATATAAATTGACGAATTTGCCTCCATTTACACCTTGCTGTCATGCAGGTCGCTCCTCTGGGCTCTAGCTCGTTAATAATTTATAATCGTTTCAGATTATACTCATGAATGCTTCCTAGCTAATTTCACGCTGCAGATGTAAAATAGACCTTCATTATACAGAACATGCATTACCATTTTTAACTACGAATAAAAAGAAATCTTAATCCGAACTATAATATTTTGACACCCAATCATCTACACTATACATTACAGTTACACACCCTAACTCCCACACACATTCTGTATTATTGCTATTGTTATGATTATCGTGTAAGCTATATTTTTTTTTCTTTGTTTTTTTGTCTATCTTGTCACTGTTGTATTATAATCCCTGTATAGTGAGAAGTCTGGCTCTTGTAATACAGGATATCCTAGTACAAGAAACAGGGCGACACTGATGTTTGTATTTTTAGGTGATTTTAATAAATTATTATTATATTATTATTACCATTCTTATACAACGCTGATTTTCTACTCCGTTTTATAATAAAACAACTTCCCCGAACAAAACCGAAAGCTAAATAATAATCAAACCATAGAAAAGCAAATAATTAAGTTAGCAAAGAATTTAACCTCGTACAAACAAGGTACTTCAAATATAGACCTCCGAAATTTTACGCAAGAATTATTATCGTGTGTTTAATAAGAGCCTTATTTGGCTGCCAAGTACAGAAATTAATGATCTGATCGAAATAATTAGAGCATTATTCTTTGAGGGATCAATATCGGTTGTAGCCATGACCCGGACGCATGTTTAGCGGAAAAAAAAGCGAAATTAAACGAATGGTAGAATAAAGGACTCTCCAGATTGTGGCAAGCAGACGTGTTCAAGTAGCAGGTCGTGCAGGCTCATAATAAGAGGGCAGCTTCGGAACACGCTGCGACCCTCGCACCTTATCTTCTAATCATAAAATCTCCACCTTTACTATTTTCAGCCGACTTCTAAATGGTGGTACTGAGTACAATGCGTATATACCTTTACATTGTAGATAAAGGTAAGCAAAAGCTTTGAAAAGCTGAGGTTTTCTAACTATTATGGAATCGTGTTTCTTCTTAACTGAAAATATTAAGGTTGTCTGGTAGATATCGCTGCGGTAAAATTGCTATTGTATCCATTGATTTAAGTTTGTGTAAAAGTTATGCTACTATTTGGTGTACAATGAAGTTTGTCCTATTCTATTCTAAATTTGAATTGTATTTTTTTTAATTGTGATTAGAGCTAAGCGATGGTTAGTCCACTAAACGATTATGTAAACTGTGTTGAAGTGACTACAAGATGAAGACTTACACCGCTTTTGTTGCTTTAATTGATCGGTCACAAGACATAAGCCCTAAACAATAACAGATACGATCTATTCTTTGAAGTGATCAAGTCAAAATGAGTGGATAATTAAAATTCTGTTTTTAGAAATTCCATTGAATATTTCGATTAACCGATAGCGATTTCAATTTCCTTTAGTCACGTGCGCCGGGATATCGGATCCAGCGGTTGGCTCCGGCAGTAATGAGCAAGCGGATGGCAATTTCGCTAGATGGGCTTTTGGTTACAAGAGCCTGTTTTTATGTCAATGTGCTTTTAATATGTCTACCTCGCTTGTGTCAAGATTTAAGATACTACATATTTTATCAACTACCAAGCTGGTATTTTCGTGCTATGCGACGCAAATATTTTTTTATTGGGTCCACAGAACTTAAATTAAATAGGAGGTCACCAAAACTTTCCGAAGTTTAGAACTGTAATAGAGAATTAAATAATTAATGAAATCAGACGGTCTATATCAAAATTCCATTTTTCTTGAATATTTCAAGCGGTTTACACGTCGAAAAACTAACTTAGGAAATCCCATAGGATACTTTCAAACAGATACGGCGGACCCGAAACGGTGGGTAGCTAGTAAATTGAGTTGGTCATGAAAAATGCAAATGATAAAACGTAGGGGTCTCAAGCAAAAAGTAAATATTTTCCCTTCAGGGACTTATGTATAGTATTTTTTTTGAAAAATGGGGTCAAACAAAAGGTTCCGGTCGATGTTTGATTTGGGCGAAGATTTCTGATGAAAGTTTTAATATTAATAGGAATGGATAATTATGTTATATCAGTTTGGGGGCTAGGTTTGGTTCAGTTAACAATTATCGAGGGATAATTGAAGTTTATGCTCAGCTTGGCTGTGGCAGGCGGTAGGCAATCCGCTGGCGCGGCGTGTGTGCGTCGGATAACTGAGCGCAGCCTGCCATCCGTCAGCTTAGTTAATACACGTTTTAGTTGGCTTGTTGCCTGTCATCAGGGTGCACCATATTTCGCAGATGTTTAGCAGTTTAATAGTTTCGCCCGATACATGAAGGTAAAAGGCTAAGTAGTGCACTTGCTACTCTACAACACGCTATATACCTAAGCTTAGGTTAGTGTTTGCATTTGCTAATGGAGTACTCAATACGTCAGATTTACGAAACCATGAAGGGATTTCCTATGGATAAGCCGGTGCTTTACTCAAAATTGTTCATTGTTAATTCACTAAGTATTTACCGAGAAGAGTGCATTTTAGGAAAATTTATTTTATCTACATTCATATTATGAAGGGAAGGAAAGATTTGTATTTTTGTTTGCAATTCATTTAAACTTAAAACCTACAGGACTGATTTGAAAAATTCTTAGAATACTACCACTGAGTGACACTGCCATATATTTTACACTTACGCGCGGGTACAACCGCTAGAAGAATCTAGTATATTTATGAAGGTGATTTAAAATCAGAAACATTTGATGATTTCTAAATCGTATACTAGCTAGTCTGGTAAGCGCCAAGACCGAGCCCAAGTCGTCGATGGCGCGTAGTGTTCCACACGCGCCTCAAGGAGATATCATCAACATCATAGGGGCCCATCATACCGCTGCTGACTAGTGCCGCGGGGAATTTCTGAAAAGAAAACCCGTGGTCCTAGAACACAAAAGACAATTGAAGGTCACAGGTCACACAGGTGCCGCCATGTGATCTGGAGGCAACAGTCCTTGCATGCATGCACGATTTGAGCGAGGAGATGCAACGCCGGGGCTAAACTCCGCTGGCGAGACAAGTCGTGATATGGCAGACAGAGTTCCGGCGGGATCTCATGGTGGAATGGTGACAGCGACTGTCACAACCCAGTGCTGCACGCCATAATTATAGAGGTAAGTCACCTCTTTGAGGTGTGGTGGGCGCGTAGTGGACGTCCACGCGCGCTTCAAAGAGATGTCAGCAAACCGTAGGGGCCCAGCAGGGTCGAAGCCTACTGGGCCGTATGTTCGCTTCTGAAAGGAACACCCGGCCCTGGAATGCAAGGTAACGAAGGAACTAGTAGAGGGTTTTAATCAGTAAAAGTCTGACACGCCTTCGCGCTCCGCGCTCACGGGCGAGAGATTTCATTGGATGATTTCCCACCTAAAAAAAAAGAACGTCACACAGGTGTGGTTTTAGCCAGTAAAAGTCTGACACGCATTCGCGCTCCACCCTAGAGTAGGAGAAGTCAATGGATGATTTCCCATCTCAAAAAAAGTACATATTTTATTAACAAATTTTTGCCCCACACCAGGAATTTGTATCATGGGTGCACTCATAAACATGTAAACTCACATACATAACACATCTATCAGTAATCTATATATATAAAAGGAGAAACTGACTGACTGACATATCAACGCACAGCCGAAACTACTGGGATAAGAAACGTGAAATTTTGTATAAAGCTTCTTTTTATGACGTAGGCGAGCACTAAGAGAGGACTTTCCAAAATTCATCCCCTAAGGGGATGAAAGGGGGTCCAAAGTTTGTATGGAGAAACCTATTTTCACGCGGGCAAAGCCGCTGGCAGAAGCTAGTCTAATATATACAAATCTCGTGTCACAGTGTTTGTAATCGAACTCCTCGGAAACAGCTTGACCAATTTTTATAAATTTGTTGTCTGACTGAACACAAGCTTATAGAAATGACGTAGATAATTATTTTAAGACACGGCTGCCTGTTGTTGTAGGTTCTCCATAATAGTAACACAAGCCTCATTAAAATCTAAGGATTAGTTTTGTAACAACGTATTATAATCGCGAAAAGTATTGAATTAAATTCACCTCTAATTTGTCTGAGATTTAATTGTTCTATTTTGCAGATGGTATACCGATATTTGAATGAAGGGTGAAAGAAAATATTACCTCGAATTGAACGAAGGGTAAGGTAGATCAACTCATGAGTTTCGGTTTGTTCGAGAAAGTTACTGTGGCCCTGGAACGCAAAGGCCAACTGAAGAAATGTAAGTAGGTGAAAATGGACCGATGATCTGGTGAGGGTCGCGGGAATCCGATGGATGCAAAACGTACAGAACCAATCGTTGTGTCGACGCTTGGGGGAGGCCTATATCTAAGATTAGACGTCTTTCTGATATGATGATGATGATCATGATTTTGCATCACTCTTCATTCTTCTCATCACTCAAATTTTTCTGCCCGTATTTACTTCATTCCCGTATTAGAAAAACTCAGTTCATTCTCCATGTGAACCCCGCATTTGACCTGTAAGCGTAGATGCGGTGTTGCGAGGGTTAATCAAAGAGAAAAGAACCTAATATCCAGGAGTTGGGTGTATATAAAAGTAAAACAAAGGTTAATAAATAAAGGAACGATTCGTGCCAAACGTTGTGAGTTAGGTTGTGTCTAGTATCTATTAGACTCCTTTATTTATTTGCAAATGGATAAAATTTACTTTATTTCTAACCCAAAAAAAATTTTAATGACTCGCATTGCTCGAATTTATAACACACATTTCTTTCAAGATATATTCAACTGCAATAAACCAATTTTCAAAAAAACTAATTATATATTAAAACTATAAAACACGTACTAGCAAAACTTGGACGAAATCTCTGAAACTATAACACCTACAAACTTAAAATTTGGCAGTTAGGTTCCTTATAGGGTGTAGACATCCGCTAAGAACAGATTTTTAGAAATTCACCCCCAAAGGGGATGAAAGGGGTTCCAAAGTTTGTATGGAAAAAACCGACTTTCACGCGGGAGAAGCCGCTGGCAGAAGCTAGTTTAATCTTTTTGTAAACTACTTTTTCTAATTTTTATTCCAAAATTAACTTCAAGCAAAATTGTAACTATATACTTTTATTAAAATTTTGGTATGGTCCGTTCGCATGATATATAATTATCCCAGATATAAAGGTAAACCGGTAATTAACCATAAATTACTGTAAAACACTTAGTCTGTAACATACTTTGTGTAACGCTGTTGGTTACCTAAATAAAATAAAATAACCAACTTCCAAATAAGGAGGAGGTTCTCAAGTCGATTGAATATTTTTTATTATTGTTATTTTTATCTTGTTGAGCGATATCTTCACCAAAAGTTGACCAATTTTAATTTAGATGAGTATATTTTTGAGGTAGTTTCATTTATAATTAGTTAAGATCATTTGAAGAACTTCGGAGATAGATCATGGAACTCTTGATTAAAAACATCGAGTTCTACTTCTGTTGCCGCTATAACAACAAATATTAAAATACAGAATAAAATAAATATTTAAATGGGGCTCCCATACAACAAACGTGATTCCGTACCTCAAAAGGAAAAACGGAACCCTTTTAAGACCACTTTGTTGTTCGTCTGATTGTCTGTCCGTCAAGGCCCTTTATCTCAGGAACGCCTAAAGGTATCAAGTTGAAATTAAAACCATATACTCAAGTCTGCGGTCCTTTGAAGCTGTGAAAAAAATCAGATTTCTGAGTTTAGGGAAAAAAAAGATTAGGCTCTTTATGTGGCAAAAAAACGTATATTTAAACACTCTCAAGGGAATCAGAATTCTTAGGGTACTTCCCGTTGACCTAGAATCCTGAAATTTAGCATGGAGCAAGCAAGTCTAATAGCAAAGTATAGAAAAAAATGTGAAAACTGTAAAGTTGTGATTACGTCACAAAACAAAAATCTTTTTTGTGATTCGGATTAATTCTTCGTAACTCAATTCGGGAATTGAACTATTTTTATATGTAAGTTTCTACGGAACCCTCAGTGTGCGAGTCCGACTCGCACTTGCACGATTTTTTTCTCTATAATAATATACATATTAGTTATATTATAGTGTCTAATGTTGTATAGATAATTTACAATGTTATTGTTTTTGTTTTTATTTTTTTATTTAAGATTCCATGTACTTGTTTCTTCATTGTGTGTGCCTGTGTGCTAAATGAACGTGTTTTCTTTCTTTCTATAATGGTATGGATACCCTTCGTGCACGACTTGCACTTTATTAGTTTTTTTTAATCATAAATCATACAAAACTAACACTCATAACTTATTTACTTCGTACTAAATGCCCAAGCATTTATCGTGACATCTCAACATAACATGGCCCAATTTACATCGTCCCCGGTCTTCATAAGATGGAGCTAACTTAACTCACTTAAACATTCATGCCGGACATTACTTTGCTAGAACAAGGAACACTGAAGCTATTACTCAAGTAAGAATACACCTGCAGAACATTAAACAAAGTAGAAGAACAGGTCGCGAAGGAATTGAATTTGAAAAATTTTCAAGACGTAAACCGTTTTAGACTTCTCTTGGCGAGGCGAATGTTTTATGTGTTCGTACTGATATACAGTCGACTCTCGTTAATTCGAAATTCAAAAAATCAAATTATCGAGTGTTCGAAATATCAAGTGGTTAGAAAAATAATTGTTCGAACTGAAATTTAACTAAACAAACCAATTCGTGCGGAAGTGTGTGTCAAACTACAACATTACAAAAACAAAGGCTCGAGTACGATGATAAAAGTTTGAACATGTCTCAAAATTTACTTACATACCTCTGCAAGTTCTGCAATCTTTCTCTTTATTTCTCTCTACAACTTTGGATTGTTGAGTGTTTGACGCCGATGAGTTCGAATTAGCTCGTCGTTCGGTTACGTTGCGATGTTTTTTTCGTTCGAATTACCAAGTGCATAAAAATGTATTGATTTATTTCGAAATATTAAGAGATTTTCTAGGGAACTCATGATTACTTTGAATTATCGCAGGTTTGAATTAACGAGAGTCGACATAATTAGGACAATGTGTTGTTAATAAATATAATTTAGAACTTAAAATAACAAATAAATTAGGACACACTACATTGATTATAATTCAAATAGATTGTATTGTCAGACATTGAAATTAAAATATACCAAAAATCAATAACATCGATTAAGTTGTAATATAAAATCAACATTAACATTTTAACATATGAAATTCCTCATTGAAATAACAGAAAACCTAAAAACCAAGTGAAAAATATAAAAAAAAAAAATTACAAATTGATTAGGACACACTACATTAATTACAAGTATAATAGATTAATATTTTCTTTTTATTTAACAGTTAAAATTAAAAATTAAATAAATTTGTTGATTCCGAAGTGCCGTTAAACAAAGATGATTATCCTTACATGTAATTTTTATAACATTAAAAGGCAATACATGAATTGTCAAACTTTCGGTCAGTCAGAAAAATGAAGCTAATTGCACACTCCAAAGCGTAGATCTCTATTGAGAAGAACGTGAAACAAAATCCTTTGACATTCTTTTAAATCATGTTATATATTACAAATATCTCTTGTCACTTTAATTATGGAAGAACAATGTAAATAGATAAAGAAAAAAAAATCTAATTTAGAAAGTGAAAAAGTCACTGGCAGCGAAGAAATAACCAGTCTCAAATGTAGATACCCGTTCACGGACACGACGCTTATTTATTATCAGTATTATGTAATAATCTCAACCAGTTTGAAGGGAACTGATTGATAATAGTACGTTATGATATAAGTGTCTAATGTTAGTGATTACCGTCGAGGCGGTATTTAGACCCAAGCCGTGGCGAGGGTCTTAAGAGAGCCAAGAACGGTAATCATTAATTACTCACGTGTGTCATACGACGTTTTTCAATACACTTGAGAAGAAAATAACAGTAAGTATAGTAAAATTTTCTGTGACATGGCGGTAAAAATCTGTCACGCATAATTTTGTTTTTATTTACCCCTAGACGAAGGCTAAGGTATTTTAATCATACTGCCTAGTTTTACGTTTATGTTTTCTTGTGACAATAGAATACGGATGTAACATTTTCTAATGATTTTGTAGTATTTAACTTTATTTAATTAATACAGCACTGAACTTCAATAGAATAAAAAAAAACACGCCAAAAACCGCGCGCATCTTAATATAGCGGCCATAGACCACAAAAACAAGTTTTATTTGAATGTACGATTTATTTACTAAATGTTTTTTTATTAAATAAATCGTTTGTACAAGTTAAATTTGTCCATTTTAACTTGTAAATTGGATGAAATAAGCAAGTAAGATACTAACTATTGAACGCAATAACTTAATGGGAATTTTATTCGAATTCAAAATTTGTTTTGCGAACAAAGAGGTTGAACAAAAAGGTTTTAACTACATTAGCATTAGTGCGTAACACATAATCAAAATGTCACAGTTTGGTAACGACTGTCATTATATACCTAAGTGCAGTGCAATAAGAGTCACTTTCTGAGCAAGTGTGGTGAAAATGATATTTTTAACCTAGATGAGGTCAATGTTTCCTAGCTGACTACCCTGAGAAGAAACACCGAAACAAACTCAGGGGTCAAAGTCTTTTTTAAAGTCCATACTGTATACACGTAATGGTCAAATCATATGAGAACTACTCAAATGTCTCTGATGGTCTTTTGAGAAAAGAACTAAAAGCACGAATGATCCTTTTCTTTTACTTTGTATAAATATATATATGTAAGTATATATTAGATATATATGTATGTTTATTTTATCTAGGTATATATATACATTTGTACCCTTGCTTTCTTCTTATTCTTTTCTTTTTTTATGCACCTGCCACGTTTTCTCTTCACTACCCTTGGTTGACTGGTACAGAATGCCTTAGGCATTAAGTCCGCATTTGTAACTTTATGTTGCATGAAGTTTTAATAAATAAATAATAAATAAATGATCCAAAACACGCGCCACCATCAGTAAGACTTTTGAATGAAACATGAATATAGCATAACAACCCAGCCTCTTTACATGTTTCTGATTATAAAAGTACATATTTCGAATACCTTGTTTGTATGTCTTTACCTATACAAGTCAAATTAATTAGCATACATACCTAAGAGATCTAATCGAAGCAGCCCGTAATTACTCAAAGAAGGATTGTCATTAATTGGCGTACGTATTACGTGTACAAACATTAAACAAATAGGTATTAATTAAGTATTTGCTTCTCAATAACTTTGTTTTGGCGTCTACCTAATTGGATACTTCAACATAATAGTGTTTACGCTGAATTTCTCTTTTCAATTTTGGAAAATAGTTACCTAAAATACTAAACAATTGTGCATACAGCTAAGGAGTGAAATTCCCTGCCGGAGTCTATGTTTTCTCGAAGCTACAAGCTGGGGGTCTTGAAGTCAAGTGTGAATTGGTTACTTCTAGGCAAGCGTGCTCCTTCGTCGATCACATCAGTGTTTATCACCAGGTGAAATAGGTTATTAGGTCAAGCGCAATTTATCAACAATAATAATAAAATAAACCTTTATTAAAGAACATATAGATGCCAACAGTCGGGACCCATTTTAGATCATCATTCGATTTTAGTCTAGATTATTTTTGGGTCCCGACTGTTGCATTCAATATATTCTAAATTAATGCAATTAAATAGAACTGGACTGAGCTTATTCTTTTTCTTTTCAGTTTTTATTTACGCAGTCGGGATTTTTTAAATTTTATCTAATATATTTTTGTATTTTACACTCTTTAGTTATTGATGATGTTACAAGGAGTAACTTGGGCTACTTTTCATTTACCCTCGGTAACGGGACTTAATTCCCAGGAGGATATAAAAAGGGGAGTAACGAAGTCGCGAGGAACAATTAGTATATAATAAATAAAATATTTCCTATTATATTTATTTTTAATATGGTCATGATATACCATTTTGAAATCCTTATGATGAGCCCTTTAATTTGATACCCATATCGCAGTATCCAAAAAAAAATTTTTTTTTTTACCTTAAATTATGGTTTCTCACAGTCGTTACAATGGTTTTTTTTTAACATCGCCTATCTAAGAACACTTGGGTTATCAAGACAAATCTAACGATATCTTAATTATATAAATGAGTTCAGAGAAGATATGAGGTAATAAAAAATATTACATACATACATACAAGATACGCGCGAAAAACATAACCCTTCTTGCAGTCGGGTAAAAATATTATCAACTACATACTATTTTATTGCACCTTGTTATGTCATTCGAAGTTAAACTATTTCCTTTACCTAGCAGATGTTCAAAGTGTTCATACCTACAACTCTCTCTTGTCTATTACATACAATATTTGAGCCTCGCATTTTAGGGGAAGGCGAGCAAGATTCTGCTTTCAAGAGAGAAATTCACAAACCTGTCGTGCATTTTCATCCAGACACGACCGAAAAATAACTTCAAATAAATTTAAGTAGGTATATATTAAATTAAACATATGTGTATGTTTATTTTATCAATACAAATACATTTATACCCTGGTTTTCATAGTAATCTTTATTATTTTTTTATGCACTTACCATATTATCTCTTCACCATTCTTGGTTGATTGATGGTAGCGAATGCCTAAGGCATTAAGTCTGCCTTTGTAAGGTACAAAATCAGACTGAGCTGCATGAAGTTTTAATAAATACACGCTAATTTCATGGCTTCATAATAAACAGACTAAATTCCTGATTTATTAAGCGCCATATTTGTCAAGCTTCTAATCTTTTGATGTCACTTAATCCGAACTGAATAAATTAAGCGATTTTCCGTAATGCCTTATGGAAATAATTGGTGGATAAAACCCGCAGAAGCCGGCAAAAGCCTACATTTCTCACATTTAATTACATTATCTGATTTCATAACCTCCAATTTGCGGCTTATCGTAAACGTTTACAAGTTGGTCAAATAAATTTTCAAATAAAGGATGATTAAAACTCTTGTTTTTTGGTAAATAATTAGGCATATTAACATCTGTACAAAGACTGATTGTTGAACGTGAACTGATTTATGTCCTTGCGTTTCATCTCGTTATTTTATTCGCGTCGCTTATACGTTACTAGGTGGATTACCTCATTATTAAGAACATTCTGACTTCGAGTTACATTTAAAATGGAAGTAGATTTTTAAATGTATCACTCTAGGTCACAAGGTTGAGAATAGCTCTGTGTACTTATTTCCCAATTTGAGGACTTGATTTCAACTCTACTTTAGCCTGTCGAAATTTGGCAACTCGAATTTGACACATTCTTAACTCAAACTCTATTCAGAAACTAGCCGTTAGGTTTTCACACAAAAGAAATTTTAAATAGGTACTCAACTTCAAATGCTTTGAATAAAAAATTGTAGGATACATAGGACGGGTTTCTGAATTAAGCATTTCGAGTTAAACACGTCTCAAATTTTGATAGGTTTTTAGGCTAGAGTTTGAAAAATACTCAACTTCAAATGCTTAAATTAAAAATTGGGGGATACAAAAGGTGGATTTCTGAATTGAGTATCTTGATTTAAGAGCGTCTTACACTATACTTAAATGCCAAATGACAGGTTTTCAGGTAAAGTAGAATTTGAGTAATTCTCAACTTCAAATGCTTAAATCAGAAATCAGGGGATAGTCTTTGCTAAGTGTTACTTACATTTCAAGATTTATTTTCTCTTTTAGCTAGTTCGAGCTAATAGTTTAAACTTCCACAGTGTTTAAAAACTTAAAAGCTTAAGCTCTAAAGTTGTTTTCATTAGTGCAATCTCTTTTAATCTTGAATCAACGCGCTCTCCGCGCAATGGCGACGGCGCTAAAGGGCTAAAGGCCCACTTGATGGTAATTCCGTTAATAGATTCCTTGCTCAAATGAAGCAGTGGTTTCAAACCTCATCCCACTAAACTGTTATACCGGAAACTCATTACGGCTTAAACCAGCTAAGAAATCTTATAATCTTTTCCTTGAAAATTGAAAATCTTGAATAATTGAATATTAAAATTATTTGGCGCAAAAGCTTTTTCATCTTGCTCCTTCTTCCTGCAAGTTTTCTTTCTCAGCTATTCCATTTAATGGGAAATCATGGGAGAGTAAGAAATAAATGAAATATAAAGCACCAGTATAATAATTACAATTTGAATATCAGTTTAGAGGAAGACTCATGTTTGTTAATGACGTTACAAGAATCTAAATTGCGTTTATTCAATGTTACGATCCGTTACAAAATTACGACTGTAAATAAAACATAAATACAGAGTCCATTTTCCTCAAATTGAAAGTAAAATATATTGCTCCGGTGTAGATATCGCTCGTTGGACAGTTTCCAGTGCGACATTTTTGCCTTACGTTACGACTGCTCACAGTAGAAGGAAATAAGTCGTCATTTTATTATACCTGACTTTCAGAGTGCTGTAGATGGAAATGTCATAAATTACTGAAAATTTTATTAAGTATTAACTTTTATTATGTACTAGCTTTTGCCCGCGGCTTCGCTCCCGTCAACTGACTACTCTACCCTACTCTACCCTACTCTACCCTACTCTACCCTACTCTACCCTACTCTACCCTACTCTACCCTACTCTACCCTACTCTACCCTACTCTACCCTACTCTACCCTACTCTACCCTACTCTACCCTACTCTACCCTACTCTACCCTACTCTACCCTACTCTACCCTACTCTACCCTACTCTACCCTACTCTACCCTACTCTACCCTACTCTACCCTACTCTACCCTACTCTACCCTACTCTACCCTACTCTACCCTACTCTACCCTACTCTACCCTACTCTACCCTACTCTACCCTACTCTACCCTACTCTACCCTACTCTACCCTACTCTACCCTACTCTACCCTACTCTACCCTACTCTACCCTACTCTACCTTACTCTACCCTACTTTACCCTACTCTATCCTACTCTATCCTACTCTACCCTACTCTACCCTACTCTACCCTACTCTACCCTACTCTACCCTACTCTACCCTACTTCACCCTACTCTACCCTACTCTACCCTACTCAACTCTACTATACCCTACTCTACCCTACTCTACCCTACTCTACCCTACTCTACCCTACTCTACCCTACTCTACCCTACTCTATTCGAATTTTTCCGTAAAAACCATCCTTGAACTTCAACGAACATTTTAAAAAAAGAATTGGCCAAATTGGTCCAGGCGTTGTTGAGTTATGCGCTTACCAACACATTTTGCGATTCATTTTTATATTATAGACTAACTTTTGCCCAAGACTTTGGCCGTGTGGATGGTGGTTGTTGCAGACGTGATGGCGAAGTTGAAGCCAGATAAGTAGCATATGTCCGGTCTTGGGGTTCAAGCTTGCTCTAAACCAAATTTCATCAAAATTGGTCCAGTAGTTTAACCGTGAAAGCGTAACAGATAGACATACTGAGTTACTTTCACATTTATAGCAATAATATATATTTAAATAAGTAGTAAATATGGATAGTCTATGCGCTTTATGAAAGTAGTGACTCATCATTACAACTCCAAAGCCGCATTTATACTGGGGTAAATATTTGCATTAATGCAAACTTTTCAGGAAACAGATTATTTTAAAATTTAATCAGAATCGTCATTTTTCACTTTTATTTCTACGATTGAATGAGGTATAGTGAGGATAATTAATTTCTAAAAAAATAATACCTGAGTGCAATTAAATAAAATTTCAGTGCTTAAATTAAGACTAATAATAATTGAGGTAGATAAGAGTGAGCATCATTCCATTTACATGCTGTATAAATTGC
Organism: Mythimna pallens; assembly: GCA_961205895.1. NCBI lineage: Eukaryota > Metazoa > Arthropoda > Insecta > Lepidoptera > Noctuidae > Mythimna > Mythimna pallens. The sequence continues at coordinate 19,237,031 of OY540828.1, read as the reverse complement.
ACGCGTAAAAGGGGTGGGTTACTGGTTCTGTTATAAAAATATATAAAACGACCATACTTCAACACCTGATTCCATATTGCTGGCCATTAAATAGGCAACATTTCTCATTAGTTAGCGGTTCGCCCTCGCTTAACCCGCTTCCCCCGGACCATTACCTAAAAATGGCCATTCGTGCTAATATCGGGCTGCAAGGAAGATTTGTGCGGACTATTATTAAAGGCATTAGTTGCAAATAACCGCAAATAAAAACGGCTAGTTAAATACGAGGTAAAAATATCGCGTAAATCAGTCTGAGGAAAGTTGAGCGCATGCCTTGGACTCTATTGTCTCTTTATGATTAAAATTTACCTTGGGGCGAGGGTAGAGAGTTTTAAAATGAGACCCGAAACTTGTGCGCCGTAGTTCCCAGTTGCCAGGTTCGAAGGCACGAAACAAACAGAGGCGGGACGTAGGTACGGCTAATGTAAAAACTTTCAGGTGGTGGTAACGCTGTTGTTTGCGCACAAAACACCGACCTGTGCGACGATCATCTAAATATTTTCGCGGAAACCGGAACTTGACTGGAGCGTTTGATTTTTGACTTTGAGTTTGTGGGATAGAGTATAAATTTGTTTGTTTATAGATGCCGTTTCAGTTAAGTAACTTAATAAGTGGTCCAGTCAGTGCCTACCCTTCTAAAATGTTCTAGAAAAAATGATAGCTATAAATTATATAAGCTACAATTAGATTTTAGACAGTCTGATATTCCCTTACGCCTAAATGACACTTCTTACTCCGGGTGGTAGAGAGAAGAGTAATTTGCCACCTCAACAAAAGCTATAAACACACAAGCATTTATATCTAGTCTTTGAAGGCTCCAGACGGGGCTCACTGGGGACGAGAGTTACGAGTTACGCCCTGGTACGCAAAGGATATCTGACGGAACATACAGGTAGGTTTTATAAGTCAATAAAAGTCTTTTACTCCCTCTCGCACCGCCCGCAGCAGGAAGGGTTATTCCATGATTTCCCACCGAAAAAATTAACCAGATGAAAGAGTCTTAGTTTTCATAAAAAAAAAACTCCAATGTTTGGTTACAGTTACACCGAAAACTGAGGCAGCTTTTCGCTTTTTATTTCCGTCTTTAGTACTGTAATCATTTTCACGGCTCTTTTACTAACAAGGCTGTGTGACTATTCTTTGTGCACTGTAAGTATTTATTCCTTTAAAATGAATATACAAGACGATGGTAGGTATTGTCTTTTGGAGTCCGGCCAAGTTCGCGAGTCGGTAATATTTTTTAAATTCAATTTCGGTGAAGCCACAGACTTGTATCCAGTCGGCTTAATGTACACCTGCTGAACATTTAAATGAGATACTACGCTCGCTATTTACTTATTTATTCGAGATTTTATTTCAGAGAATATATTCACAAAGGTTTCAATATGAATAGGTTTCGGTTACGTTTTTATTTGTAATCTTTTTATTTTTTTTAAAAGTAACTGATGGACTGCCCAATTCGAGGTTCAATTTTGTACTAATTTTTATCGACTTACTTAATTAGATTTTAATTAAAAATTGTGACTATTATATGATACTTAAATAAGCAATTAAGTATTTTAAAAAAGATCAAAATTTTAGCATTATTTTCACTTATGAGATTAAGAGCGTTCACTCGAAATTACGCGGTATTTGGCCAAAAACCATGATTTTCAAACCCGTGTATATCCATTAATGAATTATTGTACAAACATGTGATTTACCAATAACATTAGGAAATATTCTTGTCTAAATAGTCAAGTAGGATTTTATTAAAATTAAAAGCACGTTTGTGAACTATATTCACATATGTAAATAGAGGTTTTGAAATTTTACTTTCAGAGGCAATTTCGAAGCTTGACAACTTCTACAGTTCTAACAGAATTAATAAACAAAAAATACAAAACAGTAACTAGAATCCTTCACAAAATAGTTTTAGAAAAAGATTCATTGATTTAGTTTACTAATTAAGAAAATTTAAATAAAAACATTGTCAAATTATTAAGAAATTATAGGTAAATAAAATGATGATTTTTACTGATTTAACTTAATTTTATCATTATAATAATAGCTTAATCTAATAGAAGAACATGTGTTTCAAAACTTACTATATAAAGTTTGAATTAAAATAGCTTTGTCAATTTTTAACAGATATTTTAAAAGGACCATAAATATCGGCGCACGAGCGTCGCAAATTCAGTCGCCCAACAAAATTCATCATCACGCTCGCGCGCCGGTATTTGTGATATTTATTAAAAATTGACAAAACTATTTTTATTCAAATTTTATATATTAAGTTTTGAAACACATGTTCTTCTATTAGAATAAGCAATTATTATAATGATAAAATTAAGTTAAATCAGTGCAAATCATCACTTTATTTACCCATAATTTCTTAATAATTTGACAATGTTTTTATTTTTATTTTCTAAATTAGTAAACTAAATCAATGAATCTTTTTCTATAACTATTTTGTTAAGGATTCTAGTTACTGTTTCGTATTTTTTGTTTATTAATTCTATTAGAACTGTAGAAGTTGTCAAGCTTCGAAATTGCCTCTGAAAGTGAAATTTCTAAAACTATATTTACATATGTGAATATAGTTCACAAATGTGCTATTAATTTAAATAAAATCCTACGTAACTATTTAGAGAAGAATATTTCCTAATGTTATTGGTAAATCACATGTTTGTACAATATATCATTAATGGATATAAACGAGTTTGAAAATCATAGTTTTTGGCCAAATAGCGCGTAATTTCGAGTGAACGCTCTTAATTTAAAACAAATTCATAAAAATTAAAATACTAGCTTCAATTTATACGATACTTTAACACAAACATTTCTAATGAAATGTTTACCAGACACACACTAATAAATACACACAGCAAATCTTGAAAAAATACATTCATATTTCTAGAAACTGCACGTGAAAAAAAAAACTCAGCTAGCATTAATATAAAGTTAATAAAACACACTATTCATGGCGCATAAAAGGCTGGGAGTGATCCCTTAATAACGTGCGGGTGCATCCTGGCTTCATTAGAGCGGTTCAACCCCCTCCCACCTGCTCGCCAGCTCAGTTAAACTTTATGAAAAAATCGCATAATTTTCATCATACTTCACATCCACATAACACACCTAAACCCACAATATATCACCCGTATCGAAAAAGATCGCCACAATAACTCTTCATTTAAAAAGTTTACATGAATCTGCGACATAATGCCTCGTTACAGATAATCCAATTCGATAAAACTTACAAACTTAGAAGCTGTATAGTTTTGAGATAATCTCCGGTTAACAAAGTTTGTACCCAAATTCCAATACAAGTTCATATTACAAGTGTTCCTTATCAAACTTTAGAACCACCAACACGGAGGTTTAGAAAACGTGTAATTTTAAAAGTAGGGTAGTTTTTTTTTTATTTGTGTAACAATGCAACTAGCTTTGTATTCTTGCCATGACAATCCTATGAGAGCCACTGTTAGCTGGGGTCGAGCTGAAAGCCACGTTAATTACGACTTTTTACGGTGTACCGCAGCGGCTAGTTGAAAAAAATAAGCTATCCTAACTCGGAAACTTCTATCGCATAGTTGAATATATTTTAACTCCTCTCGGGCAAACAAAGTTGGCAGAAATCCCGTTTTTGGCCACGTTAGGCTGCGCCACCTACTGAATTCGCAACGGCAGGTCGGCCGATATCAAATTTACCTGTACTAACGCGTTTCCAGATAAACCCTGAACTGGGTTGCAAATAAACTTTATTTATTATTAAACACAGAACAGTTCAGTTGATAATTGAATTCATTAGCTCATTTCAAGTCGTTGTATTTGCGCCAAGTTCTGGAGATCGGCTGTTTTAACTTCATACGCCATTTTATTCCAAACTTTCTGTTTATGTTTCACTCGAGCAATTTGAGCCGGTTCGTCTTAAGAAGGTTTACTTACAATTTCGCGTAAAAGAATCCAACGCCCGCAGCGAGGAGCGAAAATAAATATCTTAAGTTATTGAATGAAAACTAAGTTCTATAATACGATCCAGAAAGTGAGTTTTAAATGAAAAGAAAATAAGAATAAGGTTGGCATTTGTAATTGTTTTATCATGTCATATAAAAAGGGCGGATTCTTTTATTTAATTTTATAATTTAATTTTAACTTGTAAAACAGAAAGAAAAAATGAAATCTTATCAACATGCTCATAATCTCGCTTTTAGACGAGGTTTTCTATGAAAATGCTTTTGATATATGCTTAATTACTAATTCTATATAGCTGGTATGAATAAATACTCCTAGCCGCTTATATGGCAGATTAGATAGATAGATAGACATATTCTTTATTGTACACCAATAACAAAAATTACAATAGGAATTTAAAATTAATAGGGTGTCACAATGGGCGGTCTTATCGCTAAAAGCGTTTTTTTACAGACAACCTTTGGATGGATTTGACAGAGGAGGAGAAAAAGATACGCAGGTAGTTCGTGGTGTACTATTTACATATATTCAATACATAAATAATAAAATACGTAAAGTAAAACAATATATAATAAATATATATATTAGGGTGTTTCATGTTTTTTTTTTTTTAATTTTCGATTTTCAATTGACTTTGCTCGAATTCTTGATACCACTCATGCACAGTACTCATATACCAAAAATCACCATAATAGGTTAATATTTACCGGAAAAGTACGCTTGCTCGCGCCCGTCACAGTTATTACATTGATTGTATCAGGCTGGACGCTAAGTGACCCCCACAAATCGCACGTCAACCCCCACGCGTCACGCGTCGACCCCTCTTTAATTATGTCTTCATAAGTGTATTGAAAAACGTCGTTTGATACACGTAGAAATTTGTCACTGCAGCCCTCAACTCCATAACATCCTCGCCTATGGTTCAGGTGAATGTAGCATGCCTCGGTCGCAATGACAAAGTTTGCTTTAACATTTTTTACAACCCCTCTCTGAATCTAAAATTGCACCGAAAAACCTCATTTAAATCAAGGTCAAGGTCCTTTACTAAAGGTCCGAATCTTCTAAAAACCTTTCTAAGAAGATTCAATGTTTTAATTTTATTTGTAGGTCTTTGTTTCATTAACCAAAATCCTTCAATTCGGGTTTAAAGATTTGGCTTTAAGGAAAACAAAGGTAATCTTCCAATAATCCCCTTTCTCGACCTCGGTTTTAATTTCAGTTGTGATTCTCAAAAATCCTTATCTTTGTTTGGTGTTAAACTCGATTTTAATTAAGAACCTCCAAAGAAAATCTTTTACGATTTTTAAGCCTATTTCATTGTTTTCCGATGACAACAATCCTGATAATGGAATAGAAATATCTGCAAAAAGAATTGAATAGAGAGGAAATGCCCGTGGTTGAAAAAATGGCCTTTTGAGTACTTTTTAGGGTTCCGTACCTCAAATGGAAAAAACGGAACCCTTATAGGATCACTTTGTTGTCCGTCCGTCTGTCTGTCAAGACCCTTTATCTCGGGAATACGTAGAGGTATCGAGTTGAAATTAAAACCACATACTTAAGTCTGCGGTCCCTTGAAGCCGTGAAAAAATAAAACTTCTAAGTTAACAATAAAAAAAGATACGGCTGTTTATGTCGCAAAAAAACGTTTTTTTCGACCTTTCAAGGAAATTAAAATTCATAGGGTACTTTCCGTTGACCTAGAATTCTGAAATTTGGCTTGAAGCAGGGTCTCATAGCACAAAAATAGGAAAAATCTGAAAACTGTAAATTTGTAGTTACATCACAAAAAAAAATTGGTTGCCTGTAAAGTCGGTATACGGGCGAAAGTTTTACGAGACAACGACTTTGGGTGGTAAAATAATTTTAATGTGAATATTCATTCGTATAGTAGGAAGAAGGATGAAATAATAGGGGACGCGTGCCTTTCACTTTTTATGTCTGTCTCTCTCGCTCTTAGGCGGGCTAACCATGCCCGAGTGGAAGGGACGCGTGCCTCTCACTCGCTCTCATTGTGAGCGCATAACGTGAGCGGAGCGTAACGCAGTTTCTTGAAGTGTCACCCGGCAAACCAATTTATAAGACGTTGTCACGTCAAAAAAAAGTTTTTTTGCAATTCGGAAAAATCTTCGTAACTCAATTCGTAACGGACCTAAGAAATAACCTTTCAGGTATATTCTATGTTTTCTTTCCGTGCAGGTTAGAATAAAATTATTTGAGGTACGTTATTAGTGGCAAATTAATAACGTACAAACAAAGTCAGTTAGAGTTTCTCATCCGCATCAGTCGCGACAATGGAACAGCTTACCAAGTTAGGTGTTAATACGATTTACTTTTATTAAAGCTGTTTCATTGTTTGCTTGCAGTTGCCCCAAGCGGTCGAGACGAGATATTACTGTCAGACACGAATATAATAATACAAATTATTATACTTTCCCGCGCAATTTTAAAAGATGGCGTCTTGTTTTGTTCTGTCGCTGCCGTAATGCAATGCCTTGCAAAGTTGGTAGTTTAGTTTGAATAAAAGAGTTTTTTCTTTATTTATTCAGTTGATGGGGAAATTATTGTGTTTGTTGTGGACAAATTGGTCTGTTTTTATATAGTTCTATTTTGACTCCTTTTTTAAGGTAGGAAATCATCAAAGCATTTCTCCCGCCCTGGGAGCGAGAGGATGTGTGATACTTATATATTGCGTCGCGCTATAGCTGATGAAAACTGATGATGTATCTTGAGAACAGTCTTTATCAAGACCTTATTTAAATTATATTGAGGTGGGAAAATATCCAATGACTTCTCTCACTATAGGGTGGAGCGAGAGGATGTGTCAGACTTTTACTGACGAAAACTCACCTGTCTTCCTTCAGTAGTCACAGTAACTCTTTCGAAAATTTTTGCAACCCTAGCAGGTATCGACCCTACTGAGCCCCTTCAGTTTCACTAATATTTATTGAGGCTCTATTTTGACGGTCTATATTGCGGTAGGTCAACTTCATTACCATTGGTGTGTTTCAAAGGCCTAGAAAGAAAGGGCTGATAGGAATCTAGCGTTATCTATCTCAGGTATATCATACTAATTGGTGTCAAATATGTACTTTATAATAAATAAAAATATTAAAAAACTGTTGGTTTGGAAAGAGAAAGGAGAGATCTTTGCCTAGCAGTGGAACAGAAATTAGGATATAAAAAAAAAGAAATTTCGAAATTGGGTAGGTAAATCACGACCTGGAATAGCACATTTTTAAGCCACTGATCATATTTCAGTGAACGTATGTATGTATTTAGAAATATATAAGTATGTTTATCAGTTGTCTAGTACTCATAACACAAGCTCTGCTTAACTTGAGACTAGAGGGCGTTGTGTGTTAGTTGTGAAATATTATATTATTATATTATATATAATAAAAGAAAAGAAGACGGAATTGCTCTTGAGTGGAGCGGAGATACTGTCAGACTTTTACTGACTAAAAACCCACTCCTGTTCCTTCGTTGCCCTCGGATGCTTATCACTCTTATCCTTTTTTGCTTTACTTTTTTTGAGGTGGGAAATCATACAGTAGTTTCTCTCGCTCTAGATCGGAGCGCAAAAGCGCGTCAGACTTTTACTGACTAAAAACACACCTATATTCCTTCTTTGCTCTTTGCGCTCTAGAACCACGGGTTTCCATATTGGAAGTCCACTCATGGCCCCAGTAGGTTTAGGCCTTGCTGGGCCCTACGGTTTTGCCGACATCTCTTTGAGGCTAGCGCTGCGATCTTTAAGCAGAATTAATTCCGGAAATATGTTTAAATTAAATACTAAAACCACGTAGCCTAATAATGTTAGCCTTGAAACCTTATGCATTAGTTTCCCTCAGTCACTTTTATAGCGCCATTAGATCCTAAAACCCTCTTAAAGGGAAATTATTTTTCTTCATATTTTCTTTAACGACATTCCTAAGTGGTTCCATAAAACATTTCTCACTAGCTTTTTCCGCCAGCTCCACTCGCGAAAATGATCACTAGGAAATGTGTTTATCCTTAGAAAAGGTATCCTGTGTCCTGACCCAAGCCCTGGTCTAGACGCGTGTCAAGTTTCTTCAACTAATGAGACTACAGACTTTTACTGACTAAAAACCCACTACTGTTCCTTCGTTGCCTTTCATAGCAGGGCCAAGTCTTCCCTTCAGAATCAGTGCCGGCTGGGCCCCTACGGTTTGCTAACATCTCCTTGAGGCGCGCGTGGAACAGCACGCGGCGTCGACGACTTGGGCTCGGTACGGATGGTTACCGGACGATCGGACGGCGAGCTACTCATTGTTCGCCATCCGCAAACCCGCGTCTACGGCGACCGCTTGCCACTCCTCCTCGCTCCGGACCATAGCCTGTACCAAGGCCCGGCGCGAGAGATCGCCGCCGCCGATCACCGCCGCCGATCGCCCCACAAGGAAAGGGCGTTACTCTCCCCGAACGGGGCACATCCACTGTGTGCTCCATCGTGTCCTCCGGGCGGTCCACACAATGGTGACACCCGGGTTTTTCTTCCGCACGAATAATAATGCCCATAATTATGGCGTGCACAGCTTAGTGGGTAAATAAATCAGTGCTTTGTAAGAAACAACTAAACATACCTACAGACTTTCACATTAGTACAGGTAGTATTTTAATTGTATTTACATGAAACCTGCTTCCAAACCTACCCTGACACTGGGAGACCGAAGTGTTTTCACGCACACTCACTGACAGCTCATCGATGACTGAATTAGATCCTGTGGGATTGAGGGCGAGCCTAACGCTATTTACCTCCGCAATTGCACCTCCATGCTGACAGAAACACCCAATACCACTTTACATACCCTGGGGATCGAACCCAATACCAAAGGCTCGGTAGATACTGTCAAAACCAGTCTTTTGTTGTTCTATACATTTCTGTTTTGTACAATGAAGGGACAGCTTTGATCCCCATGTTTCGTCATTGTTTCAAGCTTTATTTTAGAATGTTTTATCCTGTGTTAGTGGGGTATTTAAAATAATCATAGTTAAATAGAGAAATTGATATTGATAGCTCAATTTTGAACCTGGAAGAGGAAATACAATTCAATTCAAAATTAAATTTTAAAATCAATTCAAAATATAAAATACAATCCAAAATATAAAATTCAATTCAAAATTTAAAATTCAATTTCAAATATTTTATTACACACCATCCTACATGGACACTACGACTTCAGAAGCCAGTGCACTATTCAAGCTGGTCGTTACCCGTGACTATTTAAAAAAAAATTACAATATTGCCATAGTGAGAAGACAATAACATAATGAAATGAAGATCAGATAACATAATGTGGTATTTTGTTTTCAGTAGGAGTTAGAAAAATCTTTTTCTGTATAAAAATTATCTTCTATTCAGAAAATCATACCAAAGAAATAAAAATAAAAGAAACCTGAAAACGAAAGGGTGGATAGCATGACATGTGACTGTTTCCATTACATTACAATTTTCCAACTGAGATGGTATTCACTCTGGTATTCGATATTGAATAAACTATAAAAGATCAATATTTTCCCAGTGGTTCGACATCTCAAACGCCTTCAATACAACAATGCTCCCAGTTCGGATACTGCACAAGTTTGCGTAGGACGTGGACTCATTCACTTCCATCAATCCCTTGCTCCCATTATTTGTTTACGTAACTAAGAACTAAATGTCACATCTACTCAAATAATCCAATACACTTTTCACCTTAATTCCTTGATCTTAAGACTCACGTTTAACTCTAAAGAGTATACAATGCTCAGATTTTCGGATAGTCGAGGTCGTTCGTTTCGTAAATCCGAGGAAAAGACTTTCAATTTTACAAAGGGGTGAGCGAAACATAAAATTTGTTTTAGAACGCTGCTCAACTAAATCAAACTTTAATTTATAGTAATTAAATATGATTTTCCAGTGGGTTAAGTATCTGACATTGTAGTCGGTAATGATGTCGACCACATTTTAAAGCCTATACTTCATAACGTCGTGATCAATGGGCCCGCCATGTGCAACAGTGCTTAATCAAAACTTCAATTAAATTTTCGTAATACCTTTCGTCGAGCGCCCTCGCCGCGGAGAGCACACAAATTAATACCTACGTCCCGGGATATGTTTTAATTTCGATATATCATGATAGTAGTTGATGAGTTTCGCTTAAATTAAAATATATTATCAAAGGCTTCATTGTGGACGTTTACGTTGCTCCAATACGTCCTGTAAATAAGACAACGAACTTTAACCTTTTTATAGGCACTTAAAAGGTCGGATATATCCGACAAACACTCTAGCGTTTATTACGCTAGGGTCACACATTCCACGACTCTATGTCGTCAGCTCTTCTATCACCAGTGGGGATTGAGGAGCTAAACGAGTCGCAAACACACGTCACTGGCGAATAGGACGCGAAAAGACTCGTCGGACTAATCCGACGCGGGCGGTGAAGGGGTTAAACGAAGTTGATCAAAACCGTAGAGACCCAGCAGGGCCGAAACCTACTGGGGCCATGAGTTGGCTTCTGAAAGGGAAACCCGGGGTCCTGGAACGCAAGGCAAAGAAAGGACATAGAATTGTGTCGACGTCAGTAAAAGTCTTACACGCCCTCTCGTTCCGTCCTAGAGCGCGAGAAATGGAAAAACATATTCTCTGCATCTTCCTGCTCTTGTCCCGTTGGGCCGACCCCAACGGGACAAGAGCAACACATTTTTTTCTTCCATTCTGTCCTGTCAGTCATCACGCTATCACTAACTTCCTTTTCTTCATATTACTTTTCACACAATCCATTATTTTCTTTGGCCTCCCTCTCCCTCTCCATCCTTATGTATACTCATAACTCAATATATAAAAAAAACACATTCGGTTCTCTGTAAATAAGACAACTTTAAACAAAGTTGATCAACATTAAAACTGTAAATTAAGACTGGTCGAGAGAAACGAAGGCGGTATAGTTCTCAATTAAAACACAATTCAGTCGAGTCGGGGTGTTAGTTTATTTTTTTCATTCGTATAAATGATCTCGGTGGCAAAGTTTGTTAATACTAATAAACGGGTCGGCGAAGGCGGCAAGTCTTCGCGCCTCGCACCATTTGTCTCGAAAGGTAACGAGGAACGACTAATGGGGTCCCGGCCGAACCTAAGTAATTTAGAAAAACGATTCTTAAGATAGACGACTTCCAGTTTTATTTACTCGTGAAAATGCGGGGAACTACTCTGTGTGCGGTTTTTGGTGTTACCAACTCGAAACATGTAGATTTACAGTGATCAAGAAAGCTTTGCGCCATTTTAGGGATTAAGCTTGTTTTAAATAAAGGCAACACTCGCTTGAAACCAAGCCAAGTTACTAATCTGAGTGTTAACACATCTGTTTTGGATTTATGAAAGTTACTTTAATATGGGTAGGTACCTTGCTATAGATACGGCTAAAAACCAATTTTTTCGAGATGGGACATTTTCTTTCTTTTCTTCTTTCTACCGCTCTGGGTGGAACAAGAGGGAGTGTTCTATTTTTACTAGCTAAACCCACCTGTGTTCCTTCAGTTGCTGTTTGCGTTCCAGGGTCACGATAATTCTTTCTAACAATTCCGTAGCCCCCGACTAAATACCCTAATTTAATTGCTTTATTTTCGCCATAACCACGAAATAAATTACCAAACCAAAGAGTTACAGAATACAGGGTAAGCTAACAGAATGCTTTTAACCTACAAAATATGTTCACATAAGCGAGATCTTGGAGCACAAGGTGCCATAACTTCTCCTTGGTTACCGAGGACCATATCAAGTGGATTGTAGGTATTTCCTACCGAGCTTGTAGAAATCTTGACACCAAAGTGAATATCTATTAACTATAATTTCGTACTCTTATTGCAAAAACCAACTAAATGCACCAACATTTTTGTATTATTATATTATGTTAATACTATTATATTCAATCGAATTTTTAGGTTATTTATTTATTACCGAAACTATCTTTGTAAATAAGTATCGTAGCTAATAACCGGTTTTACCTGTAGATTCATCTTGATGAGACGAATGGATAGCTATATTTAAATTTAATTTTGGTAAAAATTGCTGATAGTTGGTTTTTGCAATAAGGGCACGATTTGTAAAACATTGTGAACTATCAACCCGGTCCAAACGGTGTTAAAAATCTTTTTTTTTTAAATATAAACTAATGCTTGACTGTCATCTCACCTGATAGTAAGCTGTGATACAATTATACATGTTGAAGCGCACTATATAATTAAGAAGCTATTCACTCTAGCCTTGAAGAAATCTAAATTATTATCGGACGGGAAGACCGCAGTAGGCAAATTGTTCCAGTTTTTCAATGTACGTGGTATAAACGACGAGGCGAAACGTTTAGTCCGGACTCATCAAACGTCGGGTTGTGCGAAGGTAGAAAGGCGATGTAAAAATTCGCGGCCTTTCTCTACTATGTTCTGAGTATATTATACACCTAAACCACCTTTAATTTTTTTTTTTACACATCTATCACACAACGCCGTCTAGTCTCAAGCTAAGCAGAGCTTGTGTTATGAGTACTAGACAACTGATAAACATGCTTATATATTTCTAAATACATACATATTACAGGTAAATTACACCCAGACACAGAACAAATGATCGAGCTCATCACACAAACATTTGTCCTGGGTGGGAATCGAGCCCACGACCTCCGGCATAGCAGTCAGTGCTACTAACCACTAGACCAACAGGCTAGTCAAAACTATTACTCTGTCTATTAATGAAAACTGCATGAAAATCAATTCAACTGTTTTTGAGTTTATCGCGGACATACAGGCGTGGTAAGACTTTGTTTTGTAATATGCAAGGATCTCCAAAATGTTCAATAGCCGATTCCACAATTTATTTAGGGCTTCTTCAACCTTCATGCTTGTCATTTTGAGTCACAAAAAAAACTAAAAGACTACCGATTATCGAAAATCAGAATGAATAACAAGGTATTTCCCATTTTATTGTTGATTCGGGTTGAGAATCATTAACATAATTGCCTCATGAAATTTTTGTGCAGATTCAAACTGCACCTTATTTTATCATGGCAGTAGCTGTTTAGAATTCAAAAACTTGTAAAAGTTATATTATATAGCATAGCATAGTCGGCCTTATAATGTTCCCACTATTGGGACTCAGGCCTCCTTTCTAGGAGAGGGAATGGGCCGTAATCCACCACACAGGCCCAGTGCGGGTTAGTGGATGACACATGTCTTCGAATTTTTGGTTCTAGGACATGCTGGTTTCCTCCCGATGTTTTCCCTCACCGTTTTGAGAGCAGTGGTGATGAAATAAATTACACAAAGTAATGCGCCTGGCTGGGTTTGAACCCGCGACCTACAACTCCGTAAGTTGGGGCCATTACCACTCGGCCACCACTGCTCTCTCTATATTATATAATATGTCTTAATACATTTTGATTTGGTAACGTATTTTTCGAAAGATTAATATGTATAGTAACCTTATGAAACATGCGATACCAATCGGGATATATTGAGTTTTTCTCCTATTAGCGAGCATACCAAACTGCGTCCCAAAAGCCTAGTTCCCCAATCCGACACCAGCGCCCTCTCCCAAATCCAGTCGTGTGAAACCTCCGGTGATTATGCCAATACCTCCTGTGCCCGTTCTTCGCAACTATGACGGAGAATCACGTCCAGCAGTGGACATTTACGACCTGTTGAGATTGATTGATTGATCCCAACGACTACGCTACGTGCTTCGAATAAGCACAGAAACGTTCTTTTTTTAAATTTTGTTCTTTTACTAGAACATGAATACAACGTTACAAAGAAAGTACAAAATTGTTCGTTTAAAATGTTCTTTTCTTATTTATGGTAGCTATATTATTTCATTAAGTCATGATTGTTAGTAACCTTTGTAAAGTTAATAAGCTTTTGTGTAAGACCTGAGTAATAGATTTCGGACATTATTTTATTTTTTTATTACCTGAATAAAGTTTCGCAGGAACACAGTTTTTTCCTTAAATAACCTTACACGCAGGGTTGAGTTTTAAATTACCCTTAAATTACTGTATCGAATAAAATCTAGAGTAAATCAATTGAGACTGTTTGCACAAGGGTCAAAGTCACCAATGAATTTAAATGTCTAATTCACACATTTCCTGAAAACCTAATTGAATTCAGCGATTCGATAAGTGGTTTCGATTTCGGCCGATCATCAACTTTATATAGCTCAGTACAGCTTAAGATTGGAAATACATCAAACATAGTAATGTGCTGGGTGACTTTCCTTATTGCCGCAACCTTGGGGTCTTAAAATCCAGAGTGATTAGATTACTTCAAGGCAAGCGTGCTCCATCGTCGACCACATCATGTATAATGCATTTTGCCCGATTTTTTTTTTTATTAAATATAATTTATCAACGAAAATTTGTTTAATACCTAAGTAATTTGCATTTTTATCCCTTGGTAGATTTTTTAAACTCAGGAATAAAAATGGCAATTTGACAGCTTTTCTATAGAAAATATAATGTCAAACTGCCATATTTATTCTTGAGATAAGTGTTATCTGACTATTGAAAAATCAGTCCAATAAAAAATGGCTATTTGACAGATTTTATGTGGAAAACATGTCAAACTGCCATATTCAATTTTCAAATAAGACTGCAGATACTATTTGAAAAATCGGCTCCCAGTTAGTACCTACCCAGTTTACTGCTATATATTTTTAGTTAGTTCCAAATACACACAAACCAGAACATCCTGAAAACCAATAAAACAGTTTAAACATTAATTAAGACATCAGGACCACTACGCATTTACAAAAAGAACTCGCTGCCATTATTGGTTGAGAGCAAACATCATTCTACACAAGAAGTTTGCTTAGGACTGTCGATACAAACCAATGGACAGCTAGATTAGCCGCTTAAGTATCGTGTTTCTGATTGTAGATACTTGTACAGACGTTATTTGATGGTTTTTATTTCGTTTTGTGCCAGCACCTATTGAGTTTATTTAGGGACTCAACAAAAAGGCGTGATTCGGAGACAATAGCAACACATGAGCCATTATTTATTTGAATTTAGAACAATTTAAGAAACAATTTTGGCCCAATGTCGCTACGCACATGTCAGCGAAAATGGAAAATAGTAGCGGTTTCAATATAAAATTGAAGACGCATGACATCCACCAACTTGTACTGGACCCGCGTGGTGGATTACGGCCCGTTCCGTCTCCTAGAGAAGAGGCCTAAATCAAAGCAGTGAGAACATTATATGGCTGATTAATTTTGAAAAGACTGTATGACAAGAAGTATGCTTCGCGAGATTAACGCTTAAGAGCGGACAACTCGAGGTACATTTCCATATAACCGCTCTTTCGTGATTATGGTGTTATTACACATTTTTCTCTACATATTTTGGATACACAGCTATCTTGTGGATATTATCTAGGCTTCTATAGAAATCAAAACAAAAAATTGTGTAAAACGAATCTAGTAAAAACCTCTGAAAATCTGCTATTTTGCGTGAACTTTGCCCTTCCATAATGTGTTCATACATTAAAAATATAAAAAAGTACATCCATAGAAGCCTAGAACATTTAATCGAGACTCTGACGACAATTTTTCTGAAAAAACTTATAAGGGTTTAAAAAAAACACGTATTTCCTGGAACAAGTTTCGTGAAATATTCGACTAAATCACAGAATTACCGAATACCAACAGTTTTCAGGCGTTATCTCTCTTTTTTCACATTGCTTCTTCATCAAACATCGCGTTGGATTGCATTAGATGAAGAAACAAGTTTTTAAACCACGCTCGACGTTGACGATAGGCGAGTGGAAAAGGGCCCTCTTAACTATCTTGTTCTAGTCCAATGGGTTGAGTCGTGTTACAGACTTATAACGTTGTTATTTGAAAGTCTTTTTTTAGTATTCAGCCAGTATCGGATTTATTAAACTTTAAAAAAGGTTGATTTTTAAATGGCTTGTTCTAATTTTAAATGTCAATCGTCCGGTGGCCAGATAGGCAGACGATATTATTGCCATCATAGGTATAGTTGTGCAAAATTAGTGTAGTTTTGTATAGTATAGTATAGTGAACAATATGTGAAATTATTCAAGCGCGATATAAAATGGACCTGGTTCAGATCATGGTCGGGAGCGAGAGAGAATGAGATGCGGTCGCGTGCTTTTGCCAAGAATTTAGCACCTAGCGCTGAAGGCGAGCGCAAGAGTGATGGAAAGTAAATCCTTACGCCCCAGCCGCCACGACAGGACCACCTCAGGTGTCGGGAATCGCAGAGCGATCTCCGGCCAACGTAGGTTTGGGCTTACGGGCGACGAGCAAGAAGTAGCTCGCCGTCCGCTCGTCCTATAAGGACCGAGAAACCGTAGGGGCCCAGCTGGACCGATGCCTGCTAGGACAATGAGAAGGCTTCTGAAAAGGATACTTATGGTCCTAGAACGCAAGAGGCAACTGAAGAAACATGTGGTGTAGTTTTAGTCAGTAAAAGTCTTACATATTATCCTCGTTCGATGATTTCCCACCTCGAAAAAAAAAACGAGTATAATGAAGCTGAAGTTTACCGACAAAGCCGACACATACATTTGCTACCAAATACTGCAAAAAAAAAATAATATGTTACATCCGCATTTTAAAGGAAAACCAAGTCAATTTTTGATTTTGTATCAAAAACAAAATACTTTCCAAACTTGTCACTGACTAAATATACAAACTGTGCGAAGATAATCAAAAATAACTCACTGAGTTCGAAAGTGATTTTTTAAATGATCAAAATAGTTCACTGTACAAAATCAAATGAAACTTATCGAACTATCAGAATCTATAATATGATAACATAACATCAGTAAATACAGAAACAAACTATAAAAATAATAAGACCAACAAATCTTGACAGTAATCAAAGCATTATAAACAACACAGACTACTTACAATGCCAGAGAGAAATAAGGTGAATATAAGCAACCCGTACCGACTTCATAATATCCTAATTGCTCTATCCTTATGTTACCAGCTACGTTATGTTCCCAAGAGTGAGACGTATCTCAGGGAACACTAAGGCCGCGTTCCCACTTTGTCGAGACGACAGATTAATCGTGAAGTTTAAGTGTCGTGGCTTATATATTTATATGGATGTGTTCACGTATAGGACGACACGATTAACTGTTGTCTACGACTTTTTTTTGTGACAGTGACAACAGTTTGTCATGACAGTGGAAACGGCTAAAACGACAGTCGTAAAACGATAAAAAATGGTCACGACTAAATCATGTCGACAATATTAGCTTGCTACTTATTTGAAAAAGACAAATTTACTCCCGTAAAATAATAAAATATCGTCGAGATACAATGGGAACAGCTAGATACGATAGTTGCTAAACGATAAAAAAAAATTGTCGACAAACAGTCGTTAAAAATCTTACATACTCAAACTCTAATACCTTCTCTTTGTATTCTAGAAATACGTCAAACAAAACCATTAAACAAAATCAATCCTGCTGGGACTCAGGCCTCCTCTTTAGGAGAGGGAATAGGCCGTAATCTACCATGCGGGTCCAGTGCGGGTTGGTGAATGTCACATGTCTTCGAATTTTTGGTTCTAGGTTTTGAGAGCAGTGGTGATGAAGGAAATTACATAAAGTAATGCGCCTGGCTGGGTTTGAACCCGCGACCTACAACTCGTAAGTCGAGACAATTACCACTCGGCCACCACTGCTCTCATAATTAAAGTCTCAATATAATTATTAATATGATGTTATTTTTCATGCTCTGTCTACGAACTCCTTAAAGAAAAAAATAAGTGAGATTGCTTTTTTAATAGTAATTGTGGCAAACTGCGAAGACACCCAGACCCTGAACAACTATTTATGGGCAATACAAATATTTATTACGCGCAGAAATTGAACTCACACACGTGACGCTGTACAGCACTCAATAGTTCAACCACAGTGCCCGTCGTACTATTAAACACTATCTATCACACTATAGCATTTGTTTAGGTATTTAAAAAATAAAAATAAAAATAGCAAGGCCAACAAATCTTGACAACAATCAAAGCACTAAACGACACTGACTACTTAAAGTTACAAAGAGTAATAATGTAAATTCTGAATACAACCCGTGCCGACTTCATAATATCCTAATTGCTTTTTACTTATGTCACTGCTGGGAGTGAGAACACTTAGCGTTGTACGTTAGGTTTGTTTTCCATACAGATTTTTATAGAGAATTGCGAGAACACCCTTACCTAACAAATTCCTTATAATTTGGTAGAAAAAGTGTTGTTTAAAATTAGCAAATCAAAACCACAATGCATTTTGAAATTAAAATTTTTTTTAGTTGTTTAGGAAAGCAAACGATTAAACATTGCAATTTTATAGTAAATTATACAAAAAAAATAGGTTGAATAATAAAAAATAATTGATTTACAATTTTCTTATTTTCCGCCACACTTTCAGAAAATAAAGAAAAAATAACAAAATTGATATTTTTTATTTTACTAATTAAAATACAGATATACGTTAATACGTTAATTTTAACAACCAGGTAAATACATGTATATATATATATATTATATAAACAAAAAAAAATTTGTAATAATTCCTTATTACCAACTTTGTATGGACCAGCAGCAAACTTCCAAGGTCTTAATGGCACTAAGCAATTTAATGTCCATGTACAAAACAAGGTAAATTGCTTACTTTTGGGAACACTAATTGGTAATAACTACGCTTCACTACATCCTCTTGTCTCTCAAGGATTCTAAATAATTCTAATATTCTTGTTTCAGACTACCGCTCATCCCGCATTCTATACGGCCCTAGCAATCTAATTAGGTAAGTACTTTTCACCTAATTAATGATCAAATTACGTGTTCGTTATTTATCGTTTTATGTTACGGAGTTAAATAGTTTCTTTTCGTTCTGTAAGTCCTTTTAAACGGCATACCTCACGAAGCACTGAAATCGTTCAGGGAATGCCATCTTCTTCTTCTTTTTGATTCGATGGTAAACTCGTCAAACTTTTTGGGCCCAATAGGTGGCTACATTAATAGCAGCATCGGTAGCACTCATCAAATCCTCCAGAGTGCAGGTGTATGGGCACTTGGGGCATTCTAGTATGTGGCTCATGTTTTGAACAGGAGCACCGCAGTCACATTGAATATCCGACGGGTCTATAAAACCCCATTTTGCCAAGTTGTGTTTGCAGCGGCCTACCTGGTTTCGCAACCGATTTAGTGCTTTCCATATAGGCCACTGCAAATCGCGCCCAGGCGGGAGATGTTCTTGGGGTTTCAAGAAGTCAGATGGTGGTAGGGAATGCCATTTAATGGCATTATCAAAGCGTTTCATACAAACCAAACTTGGCAGTGTGTGTCACCATATAATCATAGTTTTAATTGGCAACAGGGAATATGGATTTTTCTTTTGTCATCTAACCTGTTCATCAGTAGCTCACCTACAAAAATAGAATACTAATTGTGAAAACAATATCGAAATTGGTAGAAAAGCAAACGAGATATGGCAATTTTAAACAAATATACCTATCTCTCGCCAAGACGACCTTTTCTATGGCGGCCGCATATTGCTTGCTTATCCCTATTCAGACTATGGCTATTACAGTGAATTTTACTTAACGAACGAATTCATACTTACATGCATATATGATACTGCCTTACCGATTTCGACTACAATGACTGATTTTTGTTATCAATGATTCTACATTAGCGGGGACCTGTCCTTTACATCCTGTATATCTCTTTTCTCAACCAAGGGTTAAGCTCGGAGTTTCCTTGCATGATCGTATAAGGAATGAAGATATCCGCAGGAGAACCAAGGTTGCCGACATAGCCCGAAGAATCAACAAAATTAAGTAGCAGTGGGCGGGGCACATTGCTCGTAGAATGGATGCTCGATGGGGCCGAAAGGTTCTAGAGTGGCGACCGCGCATCGGAAGACGCAGCGTTCGAAGGCCTCCCACAAGGTAGACCGATGACCTGGTGAGAGTCGCGGGAATGCGACGGATGCGAGAGGCTTATGTCCAGCAATGGAAGTCCTTCGGCTGAAATGATGATAACGATGATGACCACAAGCTCTTAACGCAACCATTTGACAACCTAAACTGAACTTTGAAAGGGATGGATCTATATAGGGTGTATAGCCCAGGTAGGCCGCTGCAAACACAACTTGGCCAAATGGGGTTTTATAGATCCGTCGGATACTCAATATGAGTGCGGTGCTCCTGTTCAAAACATGAGCCACATATTAGAATGCCCCAAGTGCCCACAACGCAGCATACTGAACGCTTTTTATATGCCGATGATTTGGCCTTAGCGGCGCAATCGCTTACTTTCGGAGAAGTTGAAACTGCTTTGACACAGGTGCTTGAGTTGCTTGGTAAGTACTATGACAGTAATGCTCTTCGCCCGAACCCGTCCAAAACTCAATCTTGCGCGTTTCATCTCCGCAATAGCTCTTCGAATAGAAAACTTAACATCACGTGGCGGGGTACTGACGTAGAGCACTGTAAAAACCCGAAGTACCTGGGTGTGGCGTTGGATAGAGCGTTGACTTTTAACGTGCACTGCCTCAACACGAAGCAGAAGGTTGGGTCCCGGAACAACCTGTTGCGCCGCCTTATATCTACCAACTGGGGAGCAGCAGAGCAGCACCCGATGTTCTTCGCACAACTGGCATGTCTTTATGCCTCTCTGCTGGTGAATTCGCGTGCCCCGTGTGGCATCGATCAGTACACGCAAAACAAGTAGACATCGCCTTGAATGAGACGTGTCGAATTATAACCGACTCCGCTTAATAATCTTTATCCGTTGACTGGTATAGCTCCACCTGCTGTACGTAGGGATGTCGCGTACGCGATTGAAAAGAAAATTCAAGAGTCCGATTCCCGACATCCCCTCTTCGAACACAAAACAGCCCCAAGTAGGCTTAAGAGTCGGAAGAGCTTCCTGCGTAGCACAGGCTATCGATGACCCGCCTCCCAAAGAAAGAATAAAGATTTGGGAAGAGCATCACCTATCACCATCTGACTTCTTGAAACCCCAAGAACATCTCCCACCTGGGCGCGATTTGCAGTGGCCTATATGGAAAGCACTAAATCGGTTGCGAACCCAGGTAGGCCGCTGCAAACACAACTTGGCAAAATGGGGTTTTATAGACCCGTCGGGTATTCAATGTGACTGCGGTGCTCCTGTTCAAAACATGAGCCACATACTAGAATGCCCCAAGTGCGCATACACCTGCACTCTGTAGGATTTGATGAGTGCTACCGATGCTGCTATTAATGTAGCCACCTATTGGGCCCAAACAGTTTGACGAGTTTACCATCGAATCGAAAAGAAGAAGTGCCCATACACCTACACTTTGGAGGATTTGATGAGTGTTATCGATGCTGCTATTAATATAGCCACCTATTGGGCCCAAACAGTTTGACGAGTTTACTATCGAAACGAAGAGAAGAAGAAGAAGAAGCTACCTATATATTTCTATCTCGCTCGCACGCATTACATTTTAACATGTCATGATAAGGCCCCAGTTCCTACCTATATGTTTTCAATATGGTTGCTTCAACCAAATTAGAATGAGATACTGAACGATGCTATTTATCTTTGTTGTAACGAAAGCGAGGTGTTCCCGATCACGAGCGGCGGCAATTGTTTATTATAATGGTGTCTGACGGCCGGCGAGCTGCCGGCTTAAAATGTCTGCGGCAACATCACAGGAGTTTCGTATGACAATGAGATAAGCCGGGCCGGAGTGCGAGAACATTATTGTACTGGGGATTGAAGTTAGAAGGTTGTTTTACAATATCGAGCCTATTCAGTAAAAATGTCATAAACGACTGCTTACGTTTTTTGCAGAAAGGGATTTTTCCTTTCATAATTTAAAAAGTATTTATGATAACGGCTTTGCCCGCGTGATATTAATATCTCAATTATCCCAAGGGGACATATTTCCGGCATGAAAAGTATTCTATGTGCTATTCCATGATGTCTATCCGCACTAAGTTTTATTGAAATCCGTTCAGATGTTCGAGCGTGTAGAAGTAACAAACATACAGACACACACCCACAAAATTTTGCCTTTATATTTATTTATTTACCCAAAAAGATTGCACAAAAGCAACATAAATGGGAATGTAACTTGCCATACATAGCTGGCATACTATTTTTTTCTCTTTGCTAATAGTGAAACCTAGGCCATATCTTAAAGAACTGTATGAGAAATCAATAGCAAAAAGAATTATGTCTACTGACTTTTTAGTAGATCGCTACTGTTTTTTATCAGGCGTTAATTTTCTTAAATAAAAGTACTCCGTTTCTGAAATTCTAAGTTTCCTATTGTAAAATATACTACACGGTTTCAATAATGAATTATTCTGCGCCCCCGCTTCCGCATATATCGCCGGGTGTGATAGGGGGGCGTCTTGTGTTGCAAAGAACTCGAGTCCTCAAGTTGTCTTAATTATAGTATACAAAAAAATAGGTAACGCCTGACAAAAAAAGTACTAGCAATGCTTCTATAGGTATCTTCATTCGGTTGCGATTTAAAGACCTGGTTCTTTTTGCTATTGATTCCTCGTATTATCCTCTAACTTATAACCTAGGTTTCATTTCTGGCGAAAACAAAAAATAAATAATCATGCCAATATTTTGCATTGGCTTGTATTAAGCTATAATTATAAATACAACTCAGTATAATAGATGCATCTGTAACCGAACTAGGTAAAAACCTGTATCTCTGTATACTGCGCCAAACCTTTCTCTCTTTATGCTATTAGTGCTATTACCGTAAGCTAAAAAACAACTTATTGTATCCCATTAAATGTTAGACGTAGGCGGCTATCCAAGACGAACATGGAGAAATGAACCTGAATAATAACCTGAATCCATCCGTAAAGTCTGACTCGAAATGCCAAAAGACAAACGGCCGGATTGCGGTTTTCGAAAGAGTTAGTGCGACCGTGGAACGCAAAGGGTGACTGAAAGAACAAGGTCTGCTCAGCAAAAGTCTGACACACACTCAGTCAAACGACTCCAACCATTATTCACACACTCAAAAATGCGCACATAAATCTACACACACATCCAAGAACAACCCACCTTAATGCAGTGCAACTATAACTGAGCAGGTATTCCCTATTCACAACTAAGACTTCAAGAACACAAAACCTAATCTTGCATTGCCACTACATAAATAACGGCAAACTGACCACATCAAAGTTCCTCAAACAAGATTTCCATCCAATGCAATCATTTATTATGCAGCTTCCAACGGACGTCCGTAAGTAAATAACAGCTGCATTGAAAGTAAAGGTGCTTTCCTACCAAACATGAGCGGGATAAGCTAAGGTAAGCAGTGCGTGAAGAAAAAATCCACGAACAGGATCTTTTCATTTCTCTTGTCCAGGTTAGCGCAGGGCCGAGCAAAGCATATAAAAAGTGAGAAATGTGTGCGAGGGCTACACATCTCCATTTACCCCGCCACATCGCACTTCGCTCATGCACAGCATTCGTAGGTACCTGTGACTACTAATCTCATAGAATAAATACTATTAACATATTTTCTTAAACACTTTTTAAATAAGGAAGAACACCCCATTCCTGAACAAAAAACGCAAATTGTCGCTTATGATGTTCTTCATGAAAGGGGTCTTATTTTAATTAATATGAACTTGTGCTTCACTGCGATCCCACTTGATGGTAAGCAGTGATGCAATCGTGTACTTTAGCATAACTTAACTATCTACGCACAGTTACACAGCTTAACTACCGATTCCTCCACCACGGAAGCACCTCGCACATCTTCGGTGAAAACAGCACCGCACCACACAGTGCACCTCGTAACTACCTAGCACCTCTCTTGTGTAAAAGCTCCCTAAGTCGGTCGAACCATTACAATATTTAGCCCTGCGGACCGTTCCACCTGAAGTCTGTCAGAAATCTGAACGCCTGGTATCTAGTAAATACATTTCGGTACGGTTGAGAAGATATCAATTATTTGCGATCGATCCAAGGCAGCCGGCCAAAGCACTACTGTCGAATTGCTGGGAGTCAACTTGCTTTGAATTTGTAAGATGACTATCAGATAGAAATTACGGGTGGAGATGCAAATAATAAACGTTGAAACGTATAAATAGAAATGTTAAGACTGGAAGTCAGGATATAGAACAAGGTTTTAATTGTCAAATATTGCCCTAAACATTGTGCCTAAGTTATTGGCCAGCCATAGTGAACAATGACAAGGAACAGAGCTCCCATCTCTCTTGCTTTTATTGCCTGGCTTGAGTACAAGCAAATGTGCTTAGGAGAACGATGTATAACTCAGCAAGATGCTGGTAGAGATCTTGACCTAACTTCCAAGATTATCCTAATGCTTGAGGAGTAGAGAGGTATACTAACCTCTCCACTCCTCAAGCACCCCAGGATATGTTGCCCCTTTGTTGCTATGTCACTTCGTGCTAGTGACCGTTTTTGAGGGGGTTTTTTATTTAGTGTACAGGTAACTCCTGCTTGTTGTCAATGTATATTAGTAACATCGTTTAGGCTGGGGCCATAGTCTTTACAAAGTTCTAAGTAACGATACGAAAACGATATACACGCAACTCGGAAAGCCTCCTTTCATGCACCCCGAAATCTTAACGAGTACCACGGATCCTGCAGTTAACGAGTCACCTACTAGGTCCGAACAGTTTAAGGAGCTTATCATCGATACGAAAAGAAAGAAAAGAATAGATATAAAATTATAACCATTTAGAAGATAATACACAAACTTACAAATTATATTCTATGTTACATCATTTCATAAAACTGTCAAAAAAGTCAGTCAGTCCGAAAAATTATGCTAATTTCACACTCCAAAGCAGAATCTTTATAGAGAAGAATGTGCAAGAAACTCCACTATATTGCCTTCTCACACAAACATGCCATGTTTATATGGCTTCTCAGTTCTCAGGTCTGTATTTTACAAATCATAATAAATCCATGAACCATAACAATTACTTAAGTTAGTACCGTTAGCGAAATAGTAACTGCTAATATAATTCTGATTGTACAATCAAATTAAATAATATTCAGTACTAACATCAAATTACCACATAAATTCGTAACTGGTAGTCGGAAGCTGTACAAAGCTCTTATTTCATTAGACATAGCGGGAACAATTACCGAATATACCGGGAGTAATTATTTCCTCTAATTACCTCACTTTTACAACGGGGAGGGTGAGAGAGAGGTACATTACGGGGTTTGTAATTCTAGCTCAATTAGTCCTGGTTTAGGTTATAAACTAGTGTTTGTATGAAAGCTAAGTTTAGTTATTTATTTATGTGGTGATGCGTTTCTGTAAATAAGTGTCCAGAGTTTCCTTTTTGCTGGCGATTTCTAGATAGTGTTTGCATGTGAAGATGGTAGTAAATTAAATTCAATGCTGGATGATATACTTACGAAAGTAGTAAATAGGCTAAAAGATATAAAAATTAGGAAATAAATATTTTTAAAACCAAACTTATGCAATATTTATTAAAAACGTCCAAATTTCGAATTTCACGTGTGCTGTAAGTGAAAGAAAAGATCAATCAGTGTAGTTGTGACTCGCCCCGACTTTACAAATGTGCTAATTATATACTAACCCGGTTTCTCATTTAAGCATATGAAAAATTTCTCAACCTCTACATCGAAAACCAGTCAAAATTTGGCGCTAAGTAGGATTTGGGACGCTTTTGAATCAAAATACTAAATTCAGAAACCTTAACCAAAGGGTTTAGAATAAAAGGAGAACAATTTAAAAATAGAAAGAAACAGAAGAATGAAAAGTAGTTTCTATTAGTAAAACCCAACCAAACCAAACCACAGTAGCCTAAGGTTTTATAAAGTTAGCGATATAGGTAGAAAGCGACTTTGTTTTATGCTATATAAAGATGTATTTATTGAAACTTCATGCAACATAAAGGATACAAAGTCGGACTTAATGCCTTAGGCATATATTAAACTGGTCCTCTCATTTTTATACGAAAGCTTTAACCAAGCCCCTCAAAGTTAAGCACATAACGACAACACGATACTTAAGCGTGCCGCCAGTGTATAAAGCACGAGTACAAAGTTCGGGTACGGTCAAACTTACGCAAGGATGCACAGTGCGACACTAAAACCCACTTTACCTTGTGTAAGTTTGCCGCTAAAACAGCTCAAGCGCCAACAGAGCAAGCATTCATTATTTAAACTTGATATTACGGCAAAATGGAGACTAAAGTTATGTTTTAAAATCGTGATGAGATAAACAGCACGGAATATAATGTGTTTTTCGGTTTTGAGTTTATTAAGTAATACCTAATTGTTAGTTTTAAAGAGAAATATAACCATTGTGGGAATGTACTGGAATAATTTTCACAATTATACATAATTATGTTATTTAGTAGTAATTATTTGTTTAGACTTAATCTTTGTGAAATAAATTATATATAAACCAAAAAATCTAACTCGCCCTCTAGCTCCACCTCATCTTTCACCTCATCCATCACCTCCAAAACTCGAAAAAAAAACTATGAATAAATGCTTTAAAAAACACTACGGATTTTGAGCGTTACATAAAATGAATAATTATATAAAAATCATTGTAAAACCAACCGACTAACGAGATTTTGGACAAAGAATTCATTAATTTGTAAAACGCCTCATACGTATTCACTTTTACGGACTTATTAATTTTTCATTAATGCAAACAAAAACGAATGAGCATCCGACATTTAAAGGAGAAAATGTTTAAAAAATCGTTAATCAAAAAACCTTTTTTGGACTAAAATCGCGAATCGAAATTTTAACTCAATTTCGCACTACAAATAAACCGCAGCTGGGTTAATTGGCGTAAAAATAACGATGTAATTGAAATTTACACGTTGTTGAGAGTAATACAGAGTCGGTAATATATTAAATACAAGCCTGACGTACTTGTGATATGATAATGAGGGCATGGTGCTGGGTTTTATACAACACAATCAGGGAAATTGGTTTTTAGCAATTTAAAGAGGCTTTAATCCTTCGTGAAGCTTGTATTGACAAATAGGTATAAATAGATAATAGGTAAGTACTCGTATATAATATATAAAAATGAATAGCTGTTCCTTAATCTCGCTAAAACTCGAGAACGACTGGACTGATTTACGCTAATTTTGGACTTAAAACATTGTTGCTAGTTCAGGGAAGGTTTAAACGGTGAGAAAAAATGGGAAAATTCACGAAAAAAAAAAAGACCGAATACAACGCCATCTCTAATTAAAATGTCATTTTAAAATTAATTATGCTGGGTCTGGTAATGCCAATAGATGGCGTTATCCTTTGACAGTTTAGTAAGCGGTACGAATTTCGCCGGGTCAGCTAGTTAACTATAAAAATATTGATACATCTTGGTATCTTATTATTATTATAGCTAGCCGGTATTATTCCACTGC
Source organism: Mythimna pallens (assembly GCA_961205895.1). NCBI lineage: Eukaryota > Metazoa > Arthropoda > Insecta > Lepidoptera > Noctuidae > Mythimna > Mythimna pallens. The sequence continues at coordinate 19,209,574 of OY540828.1, read as the reverse complement.
TGGGCAAATCCCTCCCTCCATTATTTCCCACGATCACGGTTCCTCGCTTTCCCTTTCCAATTCATAAGGAAGACATCCAGGTCGTCCCGCCTTCTCCGTCCGCCTTCAGCTTGTTAGAAAGGCCGAAGACAGGCCTGTCCCATTTATGTTGGGCAACTTTTTAAGCCTATCTTGAGCTTGTCTTGGTATCTATCTAATTTTATTTTAATGACAAAGTTATGTGGACAGAATTAAGATAGTAATGCTTAATTACCAACTTTTCAAGAACCTGTAACATTCAAAAGCTATTTTGATGCTCTTGAAAGTCCGCAAACCCCTTCCAATCAGAATTTTTCGTTCTAAAACCACTCAGTCTTAATCCTTGTTTACATTTAAACTTCAAGACATTCTATAATGCGACACTAAGACTTTAAGAAAAGTTATAATGAGAAACTAGAGCTAAAACTTCAGAATTTGTGGGCTAAAGAAATTAAAGTACCTAAATCACATTCCCCTTTAGTGAATACTCGATAAAGATGATTAACCCGTGAAAATAACGAGGCGGCCATCTTGTTTTAACCAGACTGTTTCTCAAGTGGCTTTAAAATTACTTTTGTTCTGCTTTAATAGAGAAAGTGTTCAAAATTGCTTAGTTTCTGATGAATCATGCGGAAAGAAAGGTATTGAACGGAAATATAAAAGTAAATTCTTAGTCTTTAGTGTTCTTAGTGTAGTTCGTAGCATAGCTAGCATAGTTCATATTAATGTTCTTTTTTTTTAAAAAAAGCCGTTACTGGTTGTTCCTTTTTTAAAGTGGTCATCTTATAAATAATAAATATATTTAATACTGACAGATTATAATTGAATATTTGCATCATAATTTATTTTAATATTGGAAAAATGGTAAGAAACAAAAACGAGTTTTTATTCAGTATTGTTTAATCAAATCAATGATCGATTAAAAATACGAACAAAGAATCTTGAAAGAAAACATTTGAAGAATAGAGACAGTACCTTATTGCTATTTGTCAAAGTTATCGTTCCTTTCACCATAAACGATGGAATTATGCTTTAAAAATGAAAGCACTAAGCTTGAAAGGCAATATCGCCATATATAAAAGAATAGCCTATATAAAACTGTTATGCGGGATATTGAATAGTAAAACTTTCCTAGAGCGTTCATATAAATGAGAATATTAGTAGAAATATTTTATGTGGCCATTGTTGGCGGGAACTTAACCAAGATTTCCTCGGAGACCACAATTTATAATCAGCACCATGTTTCATTAATCTTCAGCACCTACTTTCTCGATAATGTACGCGAGTTTGTAAAACGATATGGAGCAATTGGAAAAATGAATAGCGATATCAGAAAAATATACAACCTGCCACATTTTACCACAAAGCAACAAAATTTTACTAATATTATAAATGTGAAAAACTGTCATTTTAAAATTCTTTTTCAACAGCTGAATGAATTCGACCGAATGAAGACACAAAACTTCACGGCACTTTCCCGAAGATATTTTTTAATTTTCACACGAACGAAACTGCTGTCAAAAGTTAGTCTCACTAATATTATAAAGGCGATAATTTGTGTGTATATTTTTATGTTTGCTACTTCGCAAGCTCGAACGGCTGAACTGTTACTACTACTGGTCTATTATCACACCAGTAAATAAAAAAAATTACAAATTTTATTTTTGTAATGTGTAACTTAGTCCATCATAAACATTTCTAACAGAAATGTCGAAAGAGTAGTGATCAAAATATTTTAAATATTTTTTCGAAAAAACAGTTGCAACTAGATCATCATCATGTCTGCTGGACATGGGCCTCCCCCGAGTGAAGCCACAGTCCTCTGCGTCTCGCATCCAGTGGACTCCCGGGACATTCACCAGGTTGTCGGTTTATCGTGTGAGAGGCCATTCAACGCTGCGTATTCCGTTATGTGGCCGTTCATGGTCGCTCTTCTTAAAGTAAAGTACCATAACCCCTCTACACCTGTCGCGTTTTTCTCTCGAGCATGGCGGAATCAAACTACTTCTAAAGGGCCTTAATAACTAGTTTTAACCCATCTTCAGGATTTCGACCGTAAATACGTCATCATCTGACACCTTGTTGTTTTTAAGCTGCTTCAGACAGAGCCATCCTAATCTCGCGCAGGCTGGGATGTCTTCGGTATTCTGTAGGGTTAATCTAGGTCTTGGATTGTTTATTCGATTGATAATCTTTTATTTACAGAATACCTCGATCTCTCTCAGAAGTTCTGATTTGACGGAATGATTCTGCCATCGTCGATCTTAAATCTTGTGAGCTGGCTCTGCTCAACAAACAAATCTCTTACAAAAATCTTGCCTTTTTATTCCGCTCACTCATGTCTTTAATTTGTTCTTTATTAAAGCGATGTAAGTCGCTTAACAAGAGATATATATTGAACTGCCGATAACTGCACAAGTCGAGTATAGACTGCTGCAGGATCATCACAAGCCTTTCCTTCATGAGGTTAAGAGTAGCATCTGAGAGCCTATTGCTCCTATTAAAATTTGTTCGACGAGTCTTAAAGATCTTTGATCCGACAGGTTCCACGAACCCATTATTATTTACGGTGCTCCCTAGACTTGTGCTCTACTGATGGAATCACCGTCAAGCACTAATTTATATCTTTAAAAAAAGACGAATATGTGGCTTAAAAAGACGAATACACACTTCTAAGTAAATTTAGATTTTCAGGCTTTTTCATTAACTACTAGCCCGGCGAACTTCGTACCGCCTAATAGTAAAGATAACGCCATCTACTGGCATTACCAGAACAGCATAATTCATTTTATAATGACATTTTATTCGTGATTTTTTTCCATTTTTTCTCACCGTTTAAACCTTCCCTGGACTATCACGAATATTTCAAGACCATAATTAACCAAATCTGCCCAGCCGTTCTCGAATTTTAGCGAGACTAACGAACAGTTATTCATTTTTTATATACATAGATTATTATTTATTTATGCAACAAATATGTTAAGTTCAAAAATGCAAGCACTTTGAGATACAGCTTTAATAATAAAATACAATTCAATGGACATCTTTTTTATAGGCTAAATAGAGTGTCAAACATCTTATGAAAATGGTGTTCTTAACCTTCTTGTGTACCTAACAACATAAATAAAAAGTTTTTGGTGAAGCTAATATTTGAATATAATATGTTTGACTACCACAAATAAAAGTTTGAGGTTGAAACAAACCTCTGGTAACATATTTAGCGGCCTATGGGCCCAGTGCTTTAGCAGTTAGTAAAATATTTATGAGCAGAACCTTTTCTCTGGGCTTTTTTATACCCGTATAATGTGAGGAATTTACTGGCCTGATCCTGTAATGTAATTGAATTTACAAAATCGATAGGATACTAAACATATTTCGGTAAACGATCGGTGCTCATGGCTAAATAATAACAGACATTTATACTTCGATAGGAAAGTTTTTTTTTTAATGTTTCCACACACTAGGAATAACTTCGTGGGTGCGTTCACAAACATGTAAATTTACACACACAAGACACGCAGACCCGGAATTATCTGTAGGCCATACAAATAATTGTCCCATGCGGGAATCGAACCCGCGGCACGCAGCGCAGCAGTCATTCGCTCAACCACTGAGCCACCCGTACCGTCAAAGGTTAAAGCTACTCTTGCCAAGACCGGTCCGTGGATGGGTGACCATTCATTAAATGTCTTTGTTATTGGTACAGTACAGTGATTGAGCTTAGTGGTGCTGATTTACACATCATATCCGTGAACGGACGCTGTCAATTGAGAATGGTCATCTTTTGAATGCCAGTAACTTATTTTAATTTCTACAATTTGCTTTGTTTTTTTTACTTTTTATTTATATTGTTGTGATGGTGTTGCATATAAAATGCTAGTAATTCAGCTGCATTCAGTTAGGCTGGAAGCCGATAAACTTACCGGGAAAAGGTTAAGCAGATTAATATGCGATTAGAAACGAGTAGATATCTTTTCTTACTCAATTCCAGAGAGTGACACTCAGTGTGTTGTCCTCAATGTAATTTGTACTGGTTCTCCAAGGCGTTACTTGAGACTGACCATCGATTATAGGTTTATTATCATGTATGTTGTATGAACTGACAGGTTTTTTTTTTTATGGGAAATCATCCAATGACTTCCGACGACACGAGCTCAATCCGGACGGTTACCGGATGGCCAGACGGCGAGCTACCCATTGCTCGCTGTTGCACTGATAGGTTTGTGATCAGTTTGGGAGTGTCATCTCTGAGCGCGGCTATTTTGCGACTACTTGTATTATCTTGGGTATATACCTGTTGAAACAATTATATGTGTATATAAAAAAATAAAAATTGATCGGTTTATAAACGGAATTTTAACTAAATTGGACCTCTATACAAACCAAACGTGGTCTACGCGGTTTTTAATTGGTGCCGTAATATTTTATCGTTTGTATTTATTTAATTGGACGTTTGAATATCACTTCAATGAAATATGGATTTCGATGATGAACTTTCAATGATTTGGTGTAAGTACCAAAATCGAAATTGGAATCTGTATGTTGGAATATTGACTAAGGATATAAATAACCACAATATATTGATAGTTTGACTTGACATGGAAAGGAAATTAAATTCATGATTTTAAGCGTATTTACTAATACTACTGTCCCCGCAGTTTCATCCACGTCTATTGTAACTACTCCACTCCCATGACTATCAGCGTAAATAAACGGGTTAACTAAAACCAAAACTAAAGCCGACAGAGTGAGGAACACCACGCTGCGTCAAAAGACGGGAATTATGGACGTCGGAAAAAAGGCTGCCAGGCTAAAATGGGATTGGGCGGGTCACATCACAACTCTCTGACCGGTGGGCAAAAGTCTCCACAAAGTGGGTACCTGAAGATGTACGACGCCACCGAGGTCGACCTGGGAAGAGGGGGCGAGATGACCTAGATGCCTACCGCAAGTACTGGTTCGAGATGGCTCGAGAAAAGAATACCTGGAAGAAGTTGCGGGAGGCCTTTGCCCAGGAGTGGGACAGCATAGGCTATTAAAAAAAAAACCAGACCAACCAACCCAAATTTTCAATTCAAACCAGTAAGCACTTGATATTAACTCGTTAAAACAAACAAACCAATTCTTAAATACAGCTATAGAATATTTCATTTATAGATATTTTTTTAAAATTACAATATAAAGTTCACTAGATCTAACAAAGATTATTCAAACGTGATTCAAACAAGCTACATAGGTACAAGCAAAATCCGTAAAACAATTTCAAAATCCAAAATTCCGTCCTAGCATTTACGGATAGCGATCCGATACCAGGAAACCGCCAGCGAAAAACCGAAATTCGCAGACGGAGTTGCATAGTTACCTGCGCGGAGCATCGGGCCGCCGTCCGTAACCAAACTACCGCTAATTAGTTAGGTATTTTCGCGCGAAAACTTCAATTAATCCCGTCAAAGCCACCACTGGCGTTCGCTAGCCTTTTTGTTGGCGAGAAAAGTCAAAGACGTGAAAATCGGAATGAAGTAATGAAATTTCTATTGGCGAGCCGTTTAGAAGTCCTATGGTTTCTTTACTCTCTTTGATTCCTTTTTGGTTAATCTGCACCGATTAAGTTGATATTCGTGGTTCAGTTTTTGTTTTTTTTTTTGGTGCTTTTAAGCTGGTCAATTATGTAGGATTAAGTTGGCTGTGTGAAACTTGGGCGTACACTTCAAATTAATGTCTTTTCGAGTGTGAACTGCAATCATATAACGTAACGTTTACGTTTTTTTTATGTTGGGAAACCTTCCATTGACCTCACCCTCTCAAGGGTAAAGCGAGAAGGCGTGTTAGTCTTTTACTGACTAAATCCACACCTAAAGAACGTGTATTCGTGGCATAAACCGAATACCTAAACGTTTTTTCTTTCTTTTTTTTTTAGTTTCTTTTTTTAGTTTTACTAAACAGTTCCAACATCAACAACAACAACGACAACAGCAACCAACAACAACAACTTCCAGTTGCCTTTTATGTCCTTGGATCACGGGTTTTCTTTTCAGAAATTCTTCTTGACTACAAAGCATACCTACACGTAGGTAGAGGTTCAGTTTCTGCGTGCGTATTTACGTTATTACTTTATGAGAACTGGAAAAAGACGTGTTTTTTTTCCAAAGTGTCAATTGCATACATTTTATACGTGAATGTATGTATATTTTTTATTATATCCGCTACAGTTCTGTACAGCTATAAAAATGGCGGTACAAGAAGGCGCGAACTCATCGAACCGTCGCCGTCTACGGACGTCGGGATAATCTCATTGAGAGATTTGATTTTCCGCTAAATTACATAAAAGTAATGAAATACTTTCCCGGGATCTCGGGAACCGGGAGACATTGAAAGAACTTTACACTGATCTTATTAAATGTTCACACGTTTCTGTTTTACCACTTCATGAAAGTTGCGTTGTTTTGAAAATATTTGTATGATTATTTTGAAACCCTTTTCGTAACCCTATCAAATGAAATGAATTCGTTTTAACATTTATTTTTAAACAAAGATCAAAACTTATATTCATACTAACTTCTGCCATTGGTTTTGCCCACGTGCAAGAAGGTTTGTCCGCACAAATTTCGGATCTCCGTTTCATACCCTTACGGGGTGAATTTCAGAAAATCCTATCTTAGTGCTCGCCTACGTTATAAAAGGAAACCTTGTGCAAAATTTCACACTCCTAGTCCCAGTAGTTTCGGCTGTGTTTATCAACACACAGCCGAATGTTAGTCAATCACTGATTGTATCTCCTTATATATATGTAATATAAGATACATAAGATATAGATAGAAGATAGATAATATAAAGATGAAACCCACCGAATACACAAGAGAATTCACTAAAGTTTAAATACAATAAAGTCACAGACAGTCACCGAACAAGCAATAAGTCCCCAAAACACTCGAATTCAAATCCATACATACGTCTCAATAATCGAGTCGAGTTCAGTTTTGACGTAACAATAGTTCCTCCAAACTTTAACATTTCATTAGTAGACAGCAATAGCTTATAAGTGGGATGTTTCACAGTTTAAGCGGGATATCGTCCGCGCCCCCCGCCGCCCGCACTCACTCTCGCGGGGTTATATTCCGTGCCTCTTATTCAATTTGTGAGCGAATCAGTTCCGCCAACCCGATTATCTTCCACGTCGAGATTTATATGCTCACAAGAGAGCTTTTTCTGAGGTTTTCTCCAAGAATGTTGCAAAAAATTTCATATTTGAAGCTTGTGAATGTCGACATTTATTTGTGAACTATTATGTTTCGTGAGCTTTCTTTATTATGTTTGTTTTATTCACATGAGTTCTTTATTGAATAAGAATGTTTTTATTTATGAGATGTGTTATTTTGAGACTCTAAATCGCATAAAAGGCAGTGCATAACATTAATGAAATCAAAGAGCGCTTCTTCAGAAACGTAAATGCAACTATTAACTGTTAGTCTTGCTTTATTGGCTCATTGTGCTCGAAGCGAGTCCGTGAGAAAGCAACTAGTACTTTTCTATAATGGGAAAGCACTTGGCACATGTACAGAGCAAGAGGCCACTTGGCTTGGTAAACATTTGCCCAATAATTGCGAGTCTTCAGTTACGCTGCACGAATAAATATCCGCCGCCCCAGTGGAAAACGTCGCACATTCCTTTAATTCAAAGTATTTCTTTATTGGAGAAAAAGTCATAGAGATATTGTTTTATCGACAATAACTTCGAAGATTTATTTGTGTGAGTAGTGATATGAAAGAAAAGGGAGTTGGAGATAGCGTGACGTTTGACAGGACAGAATGAAAGAAAAAACGTGTTGTGCCGACCCCACGCGTAACACGGGACAAGAAGGGTAGGAAGATGAGATGAACTTCGACGATTTAGACTGTAGTTTTTTTGTAGGTATACTTACCCCAAAAATTAATCAAGTTACCTATTTTGTTTAGCAGATGAGATATGAAATAATTTGTAGTAGTAATGTTATTAAATTCATGTAAACTAAGTTATCGTTGATGTATGGCTAGTAAATTATTTTGTTATCAAATAGAGTACTCTCATAATCTTTTCAATGTTCATTAAGTCTTAAACAATGAAGCCTTTCGAGAAACAATGGAGGATAACTGAAGAGTATTGAATTCCAGACTAATTGAGTTCCTATCATAGTTTTTTTTAATTTGATCTGGTGTTTTAATTCTAATGACACGTTTTTTATTATAACGATAGTTGATTTGAAAATGATAATTTATAAATTAATCTGGTTTTTTAAATAATAATGACATGTTTTTTACTGTAACGATATTTTTTTAATGATAAATTGGTGAAGATAAAGTTGATAATGATAATTTATAAATTGATCTGTTTTTTTTAGATGTAGTGTAATGGTATAAAAAATAATAATGTTTAAATGTTTGTATGCTGAATTGTCCGAATTGTAAACTGCGACTGAGTTATATTGTATCTTAAAAACTATTGTGTAAGTCATATTTACAAAATAACATTCTATTGTATTCTATTCAGAATCCAGAGTTCCAGGAAAAGGTTGAAAAATTACACTTTATTGGCTTTATTCTGTCTTGTGAATAAAATTCTTTATTGTATTAGGATATTGAATATAAACTGGGGGCGATGGATGGCTCGATTGAACGTTCAGTCGCTCATAGCTGGAGATTGTGTCCATTAGGGTGGCAATTCAGAAGCCGGGCAAATCGTCTGCGGCGATTTCCATCACTGGCTAGCGACTTCACTGGCCTTTCCCGTCGTTGTTCCCACTTTACGAGATACTTTACAATTTTTATCTGTGGTTTATTATTACGACTTTTATAAAGGTTTCTGAATATGAAAATGGCCTCTTTGACGCATTTGTAGGTTATCATAAACGACTAAAATAATTCAGAGCGAATTCTTTATACCTACTTTTTTTTTCTGTAGGAAAATCATCTTATGACATCCTCGCCCTTGGGCGGGGCGGGAGATAGTGTCAGACTTTTACTGACTAAAAACCCACTCCAGTTCCTTCGTTGCCTTTCGTACCAGGGCCGAGTCTTCCTTTCAGAATCAGACCCTTGGCCTTTATATCTACAATATTTCCCAATTGTATACAAGGTGTCTTTCCAGAATCATGTACTGGATCCGTGGTATTTGTTAGTGCGTCGATATCAAAGATATGTATAATAACTAATTTCCCTGCGCGAAAGAAGAAAATTATCACACGGGAACATGCATATGTGCTATTGCAAAATATGGCCTACCCGTGTACCAAATATCATCCAAATCCGTTCAGCCGTTCGAGCGTATAAAAGTAACATACAAACTTTCACCTTTATTATTATTAGTGTAATATTATTACTTAGATGTTTGAGGCTTTACATACCTACTTACGTAGATAACAATAATCACAAGGGAACAAAATTCGACTTTTTATTTTATATTTGTTGTTTACTAATTTGACGTTGCTGATTTTAAATCTACTCTCTGTTTTCTTCCATCAGTTCTAGTTTTTGAGATACAGCTTTTGACCATATTTTTGTACTAGCTAAATTTAGCTTCCATGAATCCGACCTGTCCGAATTAAAAAGGCTATTTTTTACAATATCCACGTTGAGAATTATCCGAAAAACAATCCCAACTATTACTGTGACGTGTGGTGAATATACGTCCAAAAATTTTAGATCAAGTGCATCAAAGTACGTAAAACGAGTGTATTTTGATTGATTAGGATTTTCTTTAGACACCCGCGACCAATATGTAAGAGATTGTAGATCAATGTGTGAGATTAGTGTACCTACATCTAAAAATGGATAACAGTATTTTCGAACACACAGGAGGCTATAAAACATATTCTTGTTTTATTGGTCTGTGGGACAAGCTGAGTTAGACAGCAGCTGAGTTAGAAAAGATGGCCAGTTCCAGGCAAGCTATAGCTCCAGGGAAGCTGAATCTAATGTATGAACCACTAGTGTCTAGGGACCGCATCATACGGCCACCTCTGTATATCAAATAAGAGCTCATGAAACAATTTGTCAAAGCTCAAACAAGGATCGTGATGTTTTAAATACAGCTCTAAATAGTTCCATATTTCGTGTACATATGAAACTAAAAGCTAGAATTTTTGATGGTCCTCGAATAAGAAGGATGATAAAGGATAAATAATTTAATAGTTACATGTCAAGTATTGATAACATTGCACTCCGGCGCCAGCAAATAGATGGCTGCAAGTGCAAAACAACCCCTCAGTCGCCTGGATGACCCGGTGACTATAATAATAAAAAAAAAAAATTATAACATAGGGCACATTTACAATAAAGTATATTAAATATTAAAAAGAACACAGTTGCTGATTTGCCTGAACTAGGGTGAACCTGTGCTTCAAGCTAAAGAGTGCTTAAATACAAAATAATAAATTAACACTAACTATGACTGTTATAAAAAACTTAACTAAATTTAGAGATAAGGTAAGTATTTTAGCTGATATAACAAGATTAAAACTTTGTGGTTTTTCATGTAACAGTTATGAAATCCTGTACATAGATTCTTTACATAGAAATACCTAATAGACACGTGTTTTAGGTTTCGTATATACTAAAACTACTGTTGTACTAGGTTGTCTAACTCCATTTCTTTAACAGTTCAGTTTAGGTCACGTTAAAAGCCCGTGGTAGGGCCTCATGGTATAAGTAAATAATATCTACATATCTATCTACCTACCAAGTAAATAGTTCAGCTTAAGACAACAAACTGAATTAGTAACACGATACTATAGGATTATGTTCAGATAATTATTGCGTAAACAGCTTAAAATAATAAATTCAAAACACAAATTGAATTAATACTAAGACGTCATAATAAATTCATTATATAAATGCATTACATCAGTATTCTGATACAAAAAGTACAATCTACTGCATGTCAATAATAATACAATGCGTTCCAAATAAGAATAGGATCGATTGCCATGTTGTGACGTCACGTCGTACTGTCAAATCGAAGAATTATTATGGTCAGCAAAACAAAAAATTTATAAATTTAATTTATTAACGAACTGTGAACGAAAAAAGTTAAATCACAATCCAGTTCATCAATTTTGCTCATCTCTAAGTTCTTAAATTTTTCCCAATTTCTTGCGATTTAACAGTATGACGTGACGTTACAACATGGCAATCGATCCTATTCTTATTTGGAACGCATTGCACTTAATTTGTCTCGTGTTGCGGTCCATGGTTACGGTAACAGGCAAGTCGCTACAAGTTGAAATGGTAGTACCAACATACCATTAACTAGGTCATTATAAACATGTGTAAATTTAACTAGTTTTAAGGCCACCTCTCAATTAAGCCCATCTTTTTAGAACTTGGTACTACTAAGTATTCATAAGTTTCTTTTATATATTTCTTTGTAGAAGTACTTAAATAAAAAAAAATTATTATCTCTTTAGAACAATCGCGCAACCTTGGCAGGAATTCGCACTAACGGGCCCCGCCGTCTAGTTACAACCGTTTCGTTTCGAATCTCTTTCTGCAGTAACGCCTCCGATTCCTTTGTTCTGACCACGTGACTTAACGTTGAGATGATGTCATTCCCATACATTGGAAGTTTTCTACTAGCGTTAATGATTGTAGATTATCAACTTGGCTAAGCCCTCTGGGCGTTTCTTCCTGCCGAATTTGCAACAGGAATGTCCCGAAACAACAGGACTTGCGTCAGACAGAAAGTGCAGACGCCGTGGCGCCTTTCTAGTCACTCCTTAAAGAGCCTATCCGTCACGACTGTAACGTGATCAAAGTAATTCTGGAAGTCAAATTAGCAAGACGTAGGATCACTAGGGCGTCGGTTTCACAGCGTTTTTATATCGAAGGTCTAAAGGTTGTCTTCATACACCTATTGCTATCGTTAACTGTACAACCAATTAGTGAGCAGTAATAATTAGGTAAGTTAATCTGGTTTACCTTTGAGGAAACAGTATAGATTGCTGTGAATAAACAATCATAAATGTTTGTTTATTTGTTATTTGAGTCCCAGAGGAATGTTTTAGAGTATTTATTGATGAAATGGGTCTCGTGAAGGTTTGTCGTGTATGTGTCAAGTAAGAGGTTGGTTCTATGTGAGATGAAGGTGGGAAGTGATTCGTGGAAGGTCACGGGATAATGGCATTATGGTTAGTGTGTTTTGTGTGAATTAATTATGATACCTGAACAATGTTATTGTGTACGCAACAAGGTGTAACAGAATTATTATTAAACTCATTTACACTCATACGTACCTATGTACATACATAGGTATGGCAAGTCTGATATTTTACAGTAGCTAGATTCGGAAAAATCTTCGTAACTCAACTGTTTTCATAGGTAAGTTTGTACATACCCGACAGTGCGCGAATTCGACTCGCACTTGTCTTAGTAATTTTGTGCTTCTAATAGGTACATAATAATAAAAATAGAATACATTTTAATGACAAATATTAGGTCATTTAATAAAAATAAGGGATATTCAGTTTTTCAGCATGTAATTCAATTATATTTAAAAATCTACCCGCTTTTTGAAATCCTTAAAGTTAGACCCACGTTACTTAATAGATACGATCGAATCAATTTCCAATATTCCAGCTTCGTAGATATAAAACAAAATCCCTTTATAAATAAAACATAAACCTAATTGTTCTGAAACAACATCAATATTTAAAAAACTCTTTCCAAATTCAAATGTTCCAAAAAGCAGAATTTTTGTAAGTGAGACAATTTACCTATAACTTAGAATACGAAAGCAAATCAACAGCCCTTGAGTTTATAAAAGAGGAAATTCACAGAAAATTTCATGTTTCTGCTCCGTAGATCTTCAAAATTAAATTAGCATTTAGTGGATATCAGATCAAATTGGTTCCCCGTGGGTTCAATCGGGTTCATGTTTATTTATTAGACCCTAAAAGGATGCGGTAATAATATGCTGAGCTCAAAGAATTAGCATAACTAATTTGCTGCTTTAGAGAGCATAGTTAAATATTTAACTGGTAAATTGTTTGGCGTTAACTTCAAAATGTATTGTTGTCTGTGATTCTGTAATTCTGATATCATACAGGGTGACTTAATTAATTCCTGAAAGATTACAGGAAGTTAAAATATTCATGAATTCAAACAACTTTCACTGAGTCGTTCATTCTGAAATACATACCGCACTTTTGGTAAAACAAGGTCATATATGTATTTTTTTTTAAATTCTTATATATATTGCTTTAAAAATACCTTTTGAACTGAAAGGACAAAGATACTCATTAAGTTCCTTAAAACACAAAAACATGTGGAATTCCCTCCCGGATCGTCGCTTTTCATCAATTAAGATAGTGTTAGTGATAGCGCTATTAATAGCTCTCCGATTGTAAAATTTTTAGTGCAAAGGGTAAGTGCTATTAGCACTAGATAGTAAGTTATTTATTAAAATACTAACACAGTATGGATGTTTTTGTGTCCGAAATAAAATAAATTATATTCTATTCTATTCCATTAATAATATAAAAAATCCACCAAAGGGAGTGGGTTTTTAGTCAGTAAAAGTCTGACACTATCTCCCGCTCTGCCCAAGAGCGCGATTTGTCATTAGATGATTTTCCCACCTAAAAAAAACCAAAGGGAAGTAATGACGTTGTCTATGGCGCCTTCTTTTAATCTCTTCAGTACTACTTACATTTTGTAAATTTACAATTTTTTTGATAAATGTGTCTTTTGTTCTGTCAACAGTGTGATATATGTATCAAAAAGCTGCTATTCAGTCTGTTCGCATAACTCAAAAAAATGAAAGGAAAACAAAAGATTTATTTAAGTAGATAACATGAAATAGAAAATGCGTAAGCAAGTATTTCTCTTTGTAACTGTAAACTGCCAAGTCGATTTTCATGAAAAGCGTCAAAGAAATTTTGTTTGAAAGCGAAGTCTTAGCCTTATAGCGATGGACTACTGGCAAGATATTTCTTAGTAGGAAACCCAATAGTTATTTAGTAATATCTATTGGGTCTTGTCACTTGTCATAAACCTAACAGATACTCAATGCATTTTGTAACCACACATGTATAAAACTAGAACTACATTTGACCGACGCAAACGTGTAACACGCCTGATTTGAACGTAGAACGACGTCGTGCGGCGTCGCGTGGAGTGGATCAAGTGTAGCTCTACAAGTCTAGTTTCCATATAAAATGTATGAAGACCGTCGCGCTCAGATTGGCGTGTGTGGCACACGTGTGCGCAATGTAGTTCTAGCTTTAATCCGTTGCTTAGGTACCTACAAAAATAAAAAATATGCCTGTGTGACTATTCATAGAATACCCTAATAAAATTTTCGCTTCCTTAAATATTTAATAAGTTATGTGAATGTTTCCCATCAAAGAACAGCAGACTGAAAGGTTTTAGAAAAAAAATAATTCTCCTTTCGCAGGTCTGCTCGAAGAAATATCTTTTTAAAATAAGCAGTATCTTTGTACGTTTTTTTATAATAAGATATCTTCTTCTGTATATTTGTGTGTACATAAATTTGAAAATAAATAATTATTTTACAATTTAACATTGATTATTTTTATTTTACAATTAGCAATATTTACTTCGTAAAATATTACAATTTTATAAATTTTATTTTAGTCATATTTTAGTATTGTGAATGTGAGAACTACGTGGAATATTTTTTCCTTTTCTGTAATTTTAACATACATAGTGTCTGGCAGTTATAAGTATTTTATGAGACCTACCCAAATGGCCTTTTTTTGGTATTGTTCGTCAAGTCGTTGGCTGCTTAGTAATTCTGAGTTGAGCTACACGAATACTGACAAATGCTTGCACTGACTGAATAGGTCCACTCAAATCTGTGTGGTCTTTTTCTCAAAAGACCATCTCAAACACAATCTGCCTGGTTCTCATATGATTTGACCATTACATGTTTGTTGTATAGACTTTAAAACAGACTGGCCTCTGATTTTATTTCGGTGTGTCTTCTCAGGGTAGTCAGCTAGAAAACACCGGCTTCCGTGTAAAAGTGTTTTTTAATAACCTATTTACAAAATAAATAACATTATCACTATGATTTACCCAATATTTTGTTAAGCTATTTTAAAACCTAAAAACCCACTCAACAGGAGTGGCCTTTCATACCAGGGCCGAGTCTTCCTTTCAGAATCAAACCCTTGGCCCCAGTAGGCTTCGACCCTGCTTGGCCCCCTTTTTTTTAGGTGGGAAAATCATCTTATGACAAATCTCGCTCTTGGGCGGAGCGAGAAATAGTGTCAGACTTTTACTGACTAAAACCCCACTCCCGTTCCTTCTTTGCCTTCGTGCCAGGGCCCCGGGTTTCACTTTCACACTACCCGTGGCCCCAATAGGCTTCGACCCTGTTGGGCCCCTACGATTTGCTGACATCTCCTTGAGGCGCGCGTGGAACAGTACGCGCCGTCCACGACTAGGGCTTGGTCCGGACGGTTACCGGACGATCGGACGGCGAGCCACCCATTGCTTGCCGTCCGCAAGCCCACGCCTACGGTGGCCGGAAATCGGGATCGGAATCCCGGCGGCGGTTGGGGCGTGAGGACCATTGCCTCACGCGATCAGCCGCCTCCTTTGCTAGCATTACTGCTTCGCAGAAGGAGGCGACCGCCTACCACTCCTCCTCGCTCCGAACCATGGCCTGTACCAAGGGCCGGCGCGAGAGATCGCCGCCGCCGATCGCCCCCACGAGGACACGGCGTTGCTCTGCCCAAGCGGGGCACACCTCCACCGTGTACGGTTGCTGACATCTCCTTGAGGCGCGCGTGTAACACTACGCAGTGTCGTGGGTTGCACCAAAAGCTATGTGACAGTTCCCGTCAAAGTTAATTTTAATAGCAACATTACGTTCCACCATGATGCAAACATTAGAGTTTTCTCATAAAAAGTAATTATTTGTCATCTGCTTTAATCGTAGCTAAAGCCCTATGACTGTATTAAAATTAAACTTGGTATATTTCTTTACAAAAATACAAATATTTCCTTTTTTATCGTCTTGTGAAAATAAAGTGTATTGCTAGCACTCCATTAACACTACAATAAATAACACATTTTCCTCTTGTGACTATAACAAATTACACGAGGTTAGAAAGCATAATGTATATTGCTTTGCGGTCCACTAAGAAATAAGAATGGGCCTCCCCATAGCGTCCCATGGGGATCACTGGAGCCTTCGTAAAATATACCTTTGCTAGAAACTCAATAGATCTAAGCTCCTACGTGGGTATTATTTACCAAACCGACATAAACTATTTGAAAACCTTACAAAAAACCATCAGTCAAGCAATGACAATTGGATTGTCAACAATTTTTTTTTCTATTTTCCGTAAACTCTGTTTCTGATAATTAATTTAACAAATCCTTTTATTCAATCCCTATTTTGCCGTCATCGGTGTCGTCAACAGACGTTTTTGTTTATTTCTAAATTAACTTTCTGTTTTGTTTTTGTAAATCTAAATTCTCATTTATAACGGACTAGATTCGGTCATCGGCTTCGCACGCAAGAACTTAAGTTTCTCCATACCAACTTTAAACACTCGTTTCACCCCCTCCAAAGTTGAATTTCCAAAAATCCCTTCTTAGTGCTCATCTTCGTCATGAAAGGAAGCCTTGTGTTTTCCACGATCCTAAGCCCAGTAGTTTCGGCTGTGCATTCATATGTTAGTCAATCAGTTTCTCCTTTTATATATATAGATTATTCGGGTGTCTCAAACGTATTTATCGATTTATGCAAAAATGATTTTTATTTCGTTACTGTTTTGTACAGACAGTTGTATCAATTGGCTCTCCCTCTCACATAAAAATAATTTAGAAAAGTGGGTAAACAGTTCATGTCACTGTCCGTACCTAGAATAGTAGCTCTATGTTAAAAAACTGATATTCAACTGCATTTACTCGTATATATCTACACAGAATGCGGAAAAGGATAGACATATGGACTATTTTGCACTTAGAAACACCAGCTTTGCTAATCTCTCTTCTGTTGCTTGACTGGCTTATTGGTCTAGTAGTTAGTGGCTCTGACTGCTATGCCGGAAGTCGTGGGTTCGATTCCCAACCAGGACAAATGTTTGTGTGATTTTCTGTGTCTGGGTGTAATTTATCTATAATATGTAGTATTTAGAAATATAAATAAGTATGTTTATCAGTTGTCTGGTATTCATAACACAAGCTCTGTTTAGCTTGGGATTAGACGGCGTTGTGTGATAGTTGTGGCATATTATTGTTATTATTATAGTTAATTTTCCAAAATTACATTTAGAACCAAATCAACACAAACGATTACTACAAACTTTTTACCTCACACCTATAAAGTTCCACCAAAACCCCGCGTACAAACGTGCTACAAAAGCCGACACGGGCATGACGAACCTAAAACCTTCGTCACGAAACTATGACAGCACAGACCACAGAATGTATAAAAGACATGTCAATAACACGTCCTCATTTTAAAGTTAGTTAGGAAACCCAAGCAAAGATGGCGGTCACGTCTATCAACAAACAAAAGAGCAGGTACGTTATATCTGGAGCAGTAAGGTGTAAGGTATAATACACATTTATCAGTCCAGCCTGTCTTGCCACACTGACAAGTGTTTCCGTGAGTGGCGACCGTAATGCCTAACAATAGTCACCACTACCCTACATCCCCTCTCCCACTATCGCTAGTCTCTTTCTGTATGATTTCTAAAGGGTTCCGTTACACTATCAATGCTCCATATCTTCTTGACGTTTGACGAATCAATGAACTTTAGTTTGTCAATCTATTTGGGCTTTGTGGACACTATTTGATTTATCCCAACCCTGTATCAAATGTTGTTCCTCGAATTTCACGATAAACTGAAATTGCGATCGGCATAATTGAATATCAGAGTGATTCCATCTTCATAGTCTCTCGTAGTTCATTATGATTTAAAAATGAGATTTCTTACTGTATAAGGTAAACGCAGGTATTAACGACCCCCCTAAGGCAATTTTAAAATCAACCATATTTTTTTAGTATACTGGTTCCTCTAAAGATTAATATTTTCATTTTATATGCTAGTGTTATGTTTAAAAAATGTATTTACAGAATCAAATACATTTAAATAAAGGATTATCTTGTAAAAAATAATATACAATGTGACTTAGTCGATTGTTGCAATTACCGACCCATAAAAACGGCTGTGAAGCTATTAACGATTTTTATGCAGCTATTCCCGATCGTGTATGAGAGGAGGCCTTTTTCCAGCAATGGAATGTATATAAACTAGTGATGATGATGATTACCGATCTTAATAAAATAAAACAAAATAAAAATGCAAATACTTATTCGTATTTTTTTATTATCGTTATTTTTAATAAAAAAAATTAGTACTTCTTAGTAATACCTATGAACTAAATAATTATAAACTTTTAAATTAATCAACATAATACTATTAATTCACATATATATTTTAATTTAAGGATTTCAAACTCTAGGATATTTCCTTATGCTATTGAGATCATAATCATTTTTTGAAAATTATAACATTAATCATCACAGTCATTGATTCACCTCTTTTTAAAAATAAATTGCAACTAATTAGTTACATATATGATTTGGTACAACTGATGCTTACAAACGAAACAATAAAATCACTTAAAAAATACATTCATCATCAGACTCACTGCTATATAAGACTCGACGTTTAACAGCCTCTCTTGCAGAGTTTGACTCTAATAGACGTACGGTAGTTTCTGCTTCAAAAGAGTCTCTATCATTAATTAAAGTACTATTAGAATGTTCATGTCCATTTTTAGATTCATTTTCTAACTCACTGGTACAAAGCACGCGACGCTTTGCTGCTTCCTTTGGAAGTAAATTAAAATCGAATTTGCTATCTGATTGATATTTACTAGGTCCTGCTACAGGAGAATCTTCTTTGTTAACCGCATTCACTTTTTTAATAGGTTTTTTCTTCTTTGAGGTCGTTGTTTTCTTCAGTAATTCTTTTTGTTCCTTTTTTTCCAAGATTTCTTGTTTTCTTTTTATTTTTTTATTTTCTTTGTCTTCTTTTTCTTTTATAATTCTCCTTTGATATTCCATAAACTCATCAGATATAGCTACTGTCGGCGTGAGTTTTTTATTTAATGTCTTCTTTTTATTGTAATCGGTATTATTCTTCGGAAAGTAAAGAGAATTTTTGAAAGGTGTCGCATAATTTTTAAATGGTGTGGGAATAGCAGAGCTACCACTTGTTTTTGGAGCGCTCTCTTTGGTTTCATTTTTGGGTGATGGTGTATACTTCTGAAGTGTTTTTAGCGGCTCCGTGGTTATTTCAATTACAGTATTATTTTCTGGTGCAAGAATTGAAGTGGACATGGGTGTTAACTCGTTGGTGGATGGTAAAAGAATATCATTTTGTTGAGGAGTAGATGTCTGTAGAAACTGGTTGAACTCATCTTGTACAGTTAATAAGTTTACAGTAGGCGACGAGGGTAGAGGTTTTTCAATAAACAAGGACAAGTTGGATGCCTCTTCTCCCAATACTTCTGAACCTTGCTCTATTGGCAGTATTAGATTACTTTCAGAACCTATATCAAAATTTAGGATAGCCTCAGATATATCTGGCGTTACATTCAAAAAATTGTTATTTAGTGTTGATTCCCCTAACTGCAGAATACTTCCACTCTCTTGATTTATGGCGTTTTCGGGGGTAATTTTCTTCCAATATTCGAATAACTTTTTATAAGTTGGATCTCCCATCCATTGGCCTCCCGAATCTTTGAAAGTTTGTAAGGTTATAGGTGACAATCTAGCCTCGAAATCATGTTTAAATTTTTCTGCACATTCAGATGTGGTTATATGATTGATGTCTTCAATATGATTTAAATTTGGCAACAGTTTACTGTAGTTTATTTTAGATGGATCAAATGGATATAATCCACAACATCGAAATCCGCTCTGTATGGTTTCAGGCTTAAGGCATTGGTCAAAACATTTTTTTACTGCCGGAGCAAAATCAGTGCGTTTAAGCTTGGCATAGTTATTTTGAATTCTGAATTCATGCACAATAGTCCTCCATGTTCCTTTGACTGGTCTGAAAACAGCTACGTCAAGCGGCTGTAGTATATGTGTAGAGTTGGGAAGTAAAGCTACCAGGATAATTGCTTTTTCTTTACAAAATGTTGATAGTGGAAGTGATATGTGAGATGTGTGACCATCCAAAAACAAAACTACTGGAAATGGTATTTCATTTGTTACAAGCCACGGATAGAAGCAGTTGGTAACATATTCATAAAATGCTTCTGTGTTCATCCAACCCGATTCCGTGTTACCAAGTCCCCATCCACGAGGTAATGTAGGCACAAGATTTTTTGGCAAACGTTTATACGGAAAAAGTATCATTGGAGGTGCTAGATTTCCGTCAGCCGAAACGTTCACAAGCACAGTCAAGCACTCTTTTTCGTCATTAGCAACACGATTATACACTCGTTTGCTACCTTTGCTGACCAAAACTTCTTTCTCTTTTGGGCATAAAAAGAAAGCAGTTTCGTCACAGTTAAACACTCGTCTAGGATCTTCTAAAACATGATGCAGATTATTTGACATAAAATAATTGTTCACTCTGTCGAACCATGCACGTATAGCCGCTTCTGTGACTTGATTTCGGCTTGAAGGAAGATTTTGTGCAACGCGTTTAGATACTGTTGGATGTCTCTTTATAAAATTTTCAAACCAATATCTGCCAGGCACACCATTTTTAAAAGGGTTTGGACGATTTAAGTTTTGGACTAGCTTAGCCACTGCTTCTAATAATTGTTCTTTTGTAACTGGAAATCCCATCTTGCCAAGGTAGTGAATCCAGTCTACAATCTGTTTTTCTTCACTTAAATTAAGAACCGGCTGAACTCCGCAAATTTCATTCTTATATTTCCCGTCCCGTTTGTCTCGTAATGTAGTTTTGGGAATATTAAACCTTTTTGATGCCTCATATACACTTGTACCGTTATTAATTGCTTTGATTGCTTCGGCGAGTTGTGTTTCACTGTAAACTTTTCGCCGCTTTTGTGGCTCCATACTTCTGGAAAAAAATATAATTGTATGTTTTATGTTGGTTTAGCCAAGAAGTAGCATTTATTAATAGGTACCTATTGTCATAAAAGTAGGTGAGAAACTAAATAATCTATATACGATCGGTAATAGCTTCTTATAGTTGCTTTTGTCGACCCTCATAGGTCGGTAATAAAGTATGTAAGTATAAACATAAATTGTATTACCGACTCATAAAAAAATGGTTATTTTAATTCAATTGACCTTTAGACTATAAAATCAATCATAATTGATTAATGTCACAAAAAATATGAACAAATGCACACTGTTTTAAACACAATAACAATGATTTATTGCTGTAATTATTCAATATCGATCCTAGAAAAATATCATAACTTTGGTTAAATTGACAACGCTAAAAGGTAAAAACTAGACAAAAAAGTTTAGTCGCTAATAGATTTTTATAAAGACTGATAGCTTAGATTTAAACTGGTCCATAAAAATATTGGTGTTAGTGTGATATAATAACATAAAAGAAAAATAAAACGAAAAGTTACGTTGCTGCCATTGCCGACTTATGGGTCGTTGATAGCTGCCACGGCTAAAACTGATGAAGGTAACACCATCCCATTTTAATTTAAAGTTTTATCGTTTCAAATTACTTTTTATTAATAAAATGTCGTAAGAAATCAAGAGTTGACACTTAAATGAATACATTTAGTAACATAAGATAAAGTATAGACGTCATTTGTTTGTGTAAATGTCTTAGATAGAAAAGTCACGTACTTACTTGAAGGAACAAGGAAACAGTACTACACGTCCTGCGTCCACGCTGCCCCGCAGTAACTGACGTATTTTATCTCTTTTTTGCACAGCTACTCACACTAACGTAAAATTATACGATGCTCAAGGAATAAACGCGTGTGTAACTTTGCCTACCTATAGCTAGAATAGTTCTGGAAACGTAAAGATTTCGAATTACTTTTATAGATCGGTAATAACTACAGATTTTCGATGGGTCGTTGATAGCTGCGTTTACCTTAAGCATTTATTCAAAGAAAACTTCATTGTATAAATCTGAAAATAATATTCACGAACAAACGAAATATAGGATTCCGAATAAAGAATTTCTTTTTATATTAAAAACGAACTTCAAAATAAGCAAAAAGAACGGCTATTCAAACGTTTTAACTTTTGTGCGAATTTTCGACTAAATAAGCAGCAGTAGCCATTTTTGTGAAACGATATAATTTTTACACCGAAATTGTTGTTCGACGCTTTTCAGGAAAAAGGTTAATTTCCCATCAGACATTTTAAATTATGCGAAACATTGTCGCATGTTAATAATAAAGCGTGACAAATAATTTTGAAGTTGAAAGAGCAAAAGTTTTCTCATTGCTGCAGACGAGGAAGTTCATAATTATTTGTTAGCCTCAACGAACTACTGCGCGATTTTAATTGAAACAAAACAAGCGAAATATGAGACCTGCTTGACCTGCTATTGAGAAGTTAATTTAGTACTGTGTTTCAGAGTTCGCGGGAACATTTGTATCTTTGCTTTGTTCTATGATAACGACCATCAGTTCCGCGCTTTCCGATTCAATAAATCGAAATCAAAGTTTTCAGACACGCGTCAAATATTCGGATAAAATGAAATTGAATAGTAAATACAGTGTTTCAGTTCGTTCCAGGATCTTTCATGAATTATGTTAGTTGTTCCCAGTGCTGAGGAAACTTAAATTACTTTTGCGTATGTATTTTTATTTGACCTGAAAGTTTAGTATTGGTTTGGAAAAACTAGGTTTGCTGAATATATTGAAGAAATTCACCTGTATTTTTAAAGTTCAAAGTATTTGTTAGTTACAGATTATTGACATTTAGAGTGTCATCGTGACATTATTTAGCTGTCTATTTAAGCATACAATGAGAAGAACATAAGTATATTTTTTTATAAAACGTAAAATAGTCTGATCCCCATCAAAAATAGTAGACTTTAGCTAGACTCCAAGTCTGCAGGATTGTTTGAAAGAGTTATCTCGGCTATGGGACGCAAAGGGCAACTGAAGGAACTCAAGTGGGTTTTAGTCAGTAAAAGTCTGACTCTCACGCTTGCAACACCCAGGGTGGGAGAAGTCATTTGATGATACCTACTTTCTTTAGAACTTTTATTATCATAGAAATCCAAGGCCAAACGAGGATTGACATATCATCAAATGTTAACGTTTAAACGATCTGACCAGTTTTAATTGGCCATAACATGAAGTGATCAATTTTAAGATCTGGCCACATATAGGTATGTAAGTTAACATATATGGGCGAACACGAAACAAAAAAAAATGGTATGTAAATGTAAAGGGTAACATAACGTTAATTAAAAAGGAGTTTAGTACATGGAAATTTTAAACAATATCGAAAGTTAAAATGAGACATAGGAACACGGGCACACGTTACTAGCAAACTAACTCTAAATATTTCAATTGAAACATGTCTGAAACAGCAACGAAAGTTTGGTTATTACAAAACTGTCGCAGTAACCTAAATTCTATCGAGCAGGTTCAATTAAAAAGTGCCGATACTAATTAAACTATAGTTTGGCTTGGTCGGTGTCACGAAGTTACCTGGCCGGTCGAACGGCTGACTCTGTTAAACCGAAAATTAGTTTCCAAATTCTGATGAAAACTTTAATTGATTCCTCAAAGCCAATATGTGGGTATGCTCGTTCAATCGAAAATTCCATGAGACCGTTCGACAAGTTCGAGCGAAACTTTTGTAATGATTATTTGACATTTAAAGTAAATAAAAGACGAAGCTTCAAAGTCTTGAGCGAGCCTTTCGATTTTCTACCGGTTGCATTTCGGGGAGAGTGCGTCGGAATTGCATAGCCTTATTCCATGAAACCCGTTCCATCATTGGATCACCAGGTGTAAGCCGAAGCGCCACCGGTACACGGTGGACATCCCCTTATACGCACAAAACTTTTTGGGAACACATTCATTGTGAGTACAGCTAAGGAGTAAAATTCCCTGCCGGAGTCTGCGTTTCCTGATGGCTACAACCTGGGGATCTTAAAGTCAAGATTGAATAGGTTATTTCTAGGTAAGCGTACTCCATTGTCAACCGCATCGTCGCTTTCCATCAGGTTCAAAGCGCGAACCTAACAACAATAAAAAAAAATTGACTAGATGACCCATTTCTATGACCAAACTCGTAGAACCTTTCAGCCTTTTCGACCATCTTGTTGATAGGGCTGAAAGGTTCTAGAGTGGCGACTGCGCACCTGATGACGCAGTTTTGATAGACCTTTCCCAAGGTGGACTAATGACCTGGTGAGAGTCGCGGGAATGCGATGGATGCGAAACGCATATGACCGGTGCCTATGTCCAGCAGTCTTTCGTCTGGTATGATGATGATGATGATGACTCATTTAGCGACCGAGTACAAGGTTATTAGAGCAGCTTGTGGTCGATCTCCAAGGTTAAGCAACACTTGCCGATGCCTCTCTGTGGAAGGGTGACCCTCTGAACACCTCGAGATTCCTCCGTGCCTCGAAAAACACGTTAAGCCAGAATTGGATAGTCAGAAACCAGGAATTCTGATATCAGTGTTACCAAGGGGACTTGAGTTATGAAGGGGTATCGTATTACAGACTTACATTGTATTATGGGATTTATGTAGCTACTGGCAGTGACATGAATTTTACGACAAAGGAACTAACATAAGGGAAAGATCACCAAATGGCTCCTAATGCTCGGTTTCTGATTTAAGCATTCGAAGTTGAGAATTACTCAAACTCTACTTTGCCCTGAAAACCTGTCAAAATTTAGCAGTTAGGTATGGTTTGAGACGTTCTTAACTCAAAATACTCAATTCAGAAATCCGCCCTAAGGCTTAGATATGAGGAGACAAAAGACTGCTTAATAAACATAGAGATTTTTAAGGAAAAGAAAGAAAGAAAATACGTTTGTTTTTAAGACAAACGAACACACGTACTAGCACTCGAACACACATAAACACACACTTTCACACATGCATTTTTTTTGTGGATAAATCATCCAATGACATCCCCCCATAAAAGTCTGACACACCCTCCCGCTCTGCCCAGAGCGGGAAATGTCATTGGATGATTTCCGACCTTAAAAAAATAACATAAGTAAAATAAATTATTTATTTAGGTACTGCTTTATTTCTATTACCTAATATTATATAACAACATCGTTGGCAGTTACATTTTCGAGCCGTTTGGGGTTGAAACTCTCGGGTCGTGGGGTCCGAGTGCTCATACAGTATTTAAAGACTTATCCAATCGCCTAGTTGACACTTTGCGTGACCCAAAGGCTCGCTTTTACCTCAGAGATTATGCATTGCCATACAACGTGGCAATACCTCCAGTCTTTTGGGCATACTTCCAGTCGATACTTGGCAATGCGGGAGAATTTTTGACGTTATATTTTGATATATTCAGTTTAGAGTGTTCATTTTAAGTGTAATATAGTTTGTTGTTTTTGATAATGTTTTGTATGTAGTAAATAAACTCCATACTAAATTCAAACATTGATGTTGAAAAGACTTTTATCATTTGTTCTGTGTGGGTGTAATTTATCTATAATATGTTTTTTTATTTAGAAATATATATATCTATGTTTATCAGTTATCTAGTACTCATAGCACAAGCTCTGCTTAGTTTGGAACTAGATGGCATTGTGTGAAAGTTGTATATTATTATTATTTATAATTTCTTTTTTGTTGACTGACTGTATCTTTTCATCATCATCTCAGCCGAAAGATGTCCACCGTTGGACGCAGGTCTCCCCCAAGTGTCGCCAAAAGGACCGGTACTGAGCATCTCATATCTCGTCCTATATAGCTTTTAAAAAATTATATCAAACAACTATTCCCGCTCAAAGTGGAGCAAGAGGCAGTATCAGACTAAAACCCATCTGTGTTTCTTCAGTTGACTATTGCGTTCCAGGGCCATGGTAACTCTTTTGAACACTTCCGTAGCCATGATTGGTTTACCATAATTGTTTCATAAAAGTCACAACCTAACTGTTCGTCATTAGCAACAAAGATGTTAATTGAATGCGATACTTTGGTTAATGACTCATCGTATCAAACAAAGTATGAAATTCACGATCGTATTTTACGATGCACTAGTGAAATATGAATTGTTTTGTTTTGTGGGCGTTTCAACTGTGATGGCACATGTCACTGATAATTTGAATAGTTTATCAAGCATTTATTGTCTTTCTGCAGAACAAATGTGACGGAGCATCGATCAGTTAGTTAACTCTCGCTTACCTAGAGATACTTAGGGCGGAACCATTTATACTATATATACACTTATCTGTATTTTTCATTTGTTGTATTTTTACAAGTAACACTAGTGACCGCGGCTAAACGCAATTATGCGAGCCAAACGTTAAAACGCGATTAGTTTTATTGGTGAATTCCGCCCTTATTCATCATCTTCCTGCCCTTGTTTCTTACCTCATGTTACTTAGGGCCAATTAAGTTGGCGATTAGCACTTTTTATCATTTTAGCTGAGCAAAAGAAATAGCGCTATAATCTTCCAAGCAATATGTTCAAAACCTCGGCATCGCTGTCGACTGGTAATGTGCCCGAAAGACTGGCGGCATTGCCACGCGCGCTGCGCTAGAACTACATTAGACCGACCCACACGTGGACCACGCCTAATCTGTATGAAGAACGACGTCGCGTGGCGTCGCATGGCGTGGATCTAGTGTAGCTCTGCAAGTCTTGTTGCCACATAAAATGTACGGAGACCAACTCGCCCAGATCGGCGTAAGTGGCACACGTGTGCACAGTGTAGTTCTACCTTTATTCTCTGTCCAAGGTCAAGTCAGTCCTTAGGGCACCTGAAATATCAACAAGATCTTTATAACAAACAGTTTGTGACGAACTAAATTAATTTATTTTACTAACACAAAGCAAAATACCAACAAGGAAAAAAACAGTTTTTAATTTTATTGTAACTGTATTAATTATAACAAAGATATTATAAGGAAAAAGCTATCAGCAATCTACAGACCTATTGTAAATATTTGTACCCTTTATGTAGCTACTGTAATATTGAAAAAGATTGCATGAAAAATAGCTCAGCTATAAAACTTGTGGACTGGCAGGCAATTATACTTTTTAAAGATTATGCAAAATAATACAGAATAGGTTTTTTGAATTAGATTAAAAAAAGAATTGAATTGTTTTTAAGTCTGATGAAGTTTAGGATGGCTTGACAGCCATCCAATGTCAATGTCAATGTCAGCTTGACAGCTGATAGGTGAGTTTAATCTTGTATAATCTATATAGTTAGAAGGAGAAACTGACTGACTGACATATCAACGCACAGTCAAAACTACTGGGACTAGGAGCGTGAAATTTTGCACAAGGTTTATCTTTATGACATAGGCGAGCACTAAGAGAGGAATTTTAATAATTCACCCCCTGAGGGGATGAAAGGGGAGTCCAAAGTATGTATGGAGATACCTACTATCACGCGGGTGAAGCCGCTGGCAGAAATCAGTTTATAGAATAAAGTAATGTTCTAGGAAATCCAACAGAGTCATCGATTAACGCGTTTTATTAATAAATATTACGTAACGTACCTTCATAGTACGTAACAGCCGAGTAAAGTATATATGTGCAAGCATCGTCGTACCCATGATTCTGAACAGTAGGGGAAGTCCACAGAAATATTTGAATTTATTATTACAGTCTTAAAAAATATGATATGATTTTTCAGTAGGTATCTGTATTTCTGGATTGATAAAAGAGCTGGGGACGTCCACAGAAATATTTGGATGGTTTATATAAAATATGATAGAACTTTTCAGTAGGTATCTGTGGTTCTGAATTGATATTATATAAGAGCTTGGTAAGACTAAAGCAATGTTTTGATCGATTGACTTATCAGACAGGTCTGGATAGGACTAGAACGTGGTTGACTACTGTAATGATATGAAAAATTACGCCTTTAGGCTTTACCTGGAGGGTTAGACAGAGCCCTACAGGCTAAAGCATTCAGGCAGGTGTTACCAAAGGGTCACCATAGTCCTGGAACGCTAAGAGAAGCTGAAGGAACACAGGTAGGTTTAAGCACAGTATAGATAAGATATGGAATAGTACGGAAACTACCTACAAATGTTCGAAACGGCTCACTCACACAAACATACGCATCGACGAGACTCCTAAGCGGCATTCACTACTGACAGGACCGCGAGAAACGCTTAGGAGTCTCGTCGATGCGTATGTTTGTGTGAGTGTGGCGTTTCGAATATTTGTAGATAGTTTCCGTACTGTTCCATAATTTATCTATACTGTGGTTTAAGTCAACAAAAGTCTGACACTTACTCGTAGCGGGAGCCTATTACGGCTCATCTTACTACGTCATCATCATCATAATCAATCATTTACCATTGGCCCTCTTCTACAAAGAAATTTTAGACATTTTAGCATTGGTAAGGTAGAATTGCACTTTTGACCCTTGACTGTACAACAGTTTAAGTAAACTACATAATAATATTGCTTGTTTGTAAGTTGTTGATACAATTGTACACTTTGAAAATACGTGAGTAATCGTTATGATAATAATTTATTTAGACATCTTATTGATATATACACTTTACAATGTCAGTAATTAATAACTAAAAGTAACTTATCCCTCTAGGTAAGGTATAAGCGGTATAAACGCTTGACGAAAAGGAAAAATAACTGCCGAGATAAAGTCGTAATGAAAAGATTTATAACAATTACCAAGTTCTCACATTCACTTGACTCAAAAATGTTCCTACAACTTGCTTGAATTTATGTATGTTTGATCTTTTTTTTTAAGGTGCAAAACCATCTAATGACTTCTCGCGCTCTAGGGCGAAGCGCGAAGGCGTGTCAGACTTTTACTGACTAAAACCACAACTGTGTTCCTTCAGTTGCACTTTGCGTCCCAGTATCACAGGTAACCCTTTCAGAAGTAGACCACACGCACGCATGAAATTAGAAATCAAACAATTACAAGGAAACATCTTTCGGGGATAAAAAGTGTAGTATCCTATATACTAGTCCCTCTTTATTTTATTTTCATTTTATTTTATTTATTGAGGGATAATAAACAGCTATAACATATAAAGCTCATGCATATAAATAACACTATATAGGTGATAATGTTGCAGCCAACTGCATTATCCACAGATTAAACATAGAGGTAATAGCCATATTGTTTGCCACTAGATGGACATTATGTACAATATGTATATTAAACACTTTATTGTTTGCTCAATGTAAAATATATACATATATATTTTGTGGAACATTTTCATATAAATAACTGAAATCAACAATAATATAATACCAATACCAATGACTCAATTGCAATTGAGAAACTTTTTCATAATATTTGTTTTAAACTTAAATTTAGAACATGCAAATATATCAATGTGAATAAAATTCAATTTATAAGATTCCGACATTCTATGGATCGGGTAGCGTAAGCCAGAAATTGTTCGGCATGCATTTAGCGCGAACAAGGTTCCTGCACGAACAAGGTTCCTGCACGAACTTTGCGCACGTTTACAGTGCGGAGGACACGATGGAGCATACGGTGTGTCAGTGTGTGTGAAGTCCGTGTGGGGGCGATCGGCGGCGGCGGTCGCCTACTTCTGCGAAGCAATTATGCTAATGAAGGAGGTGGCCGCACGGGTGAAGAAACGGCCGTCCTCACCTCCCAGCCACCGGAACCCCGATTTCAAGCCCCCGTAGGCGAGGGCTTGTGGACGACCAACAATGGTCCGGACCGAGCCCAAGTCGTCGATGGCGCGTACTGTTCCACGCGCGCCTTATGGAAATGTCAGCTAACCATAGGGGGGCCCAGTAGAGTCGAAGTCTACTGGGGCCACGGGTAGTGTGAAAGTGAAACCCGGGGCCCTGGGACGAAGGCAAAGAAGGAACAAACAACCAAAAACACACCCTCCTGCTCTACTCAAGAGCGGGAGATAATATTAAGATATATAATATTACATATTTATATGTAACTATAATGGAATGGAACGGTAGTGTTCTTTCACTCTTCTTTTAAAAACTGCAAGATTTTACCAAGTTTGGCAGTCCCTAAAGTCAGGTGGTAATGAGGTCCACAATCGTACTGCGTACTTATGCAGTGAAGGAGTAGGAATATAAATCGTTACAGTGGGGAGGGTATGATGTTGATGGTAACTGTCCAATCTTAACAAAATATAAAAACCTTATTTACTATGCTAAAGCTAAGAAAAATGTTTTAGTGGAAATAGGAGCCAGGCAGTAAGAGTAATATAGAAATTTAGTGAGGAGAATGATGTAGTAGATGTTTAAAAAAAAAACGATATAATATCTACTTATATTTTATTAATTTATACATTATAATCTCTTAATACATTTTTTGTAATTTTTTTATTTGTTATACTCTCCACTATACCAGGTAGAAGTTTGGACCGCGGTCCCGGTCCAAAGAGCTTCACAGCCCAAAATTTATACTTTAATACATTACTTCTGAACCAAACCATGCACTTTCTAATATGAACTACAGTCAAATTGATCAATAAAATCATTCCACCGCCTATTAAACACTCCGAGTGCTCGCGCTTTATCCTCCGGTTCCAATGCACTGTATTTTAGAGAATTAATAGCCAAAGTTTTTAAGAGCTTCAAATCTTGAAGTTTACTTGTTACCCCTACAAAAGCAACGTAAAAGTCATCAGATAATGGATCAGCTCCCCAAGCACCAGGGTCATCACTAGACAGGACAACAGGCATATTCAAACTCAAGAAAATATTTAAAGGATGATTCCGGACATCCCTGACGAGAGATAACACAGCATTAGATAGAACATTCACTTCCACTCCTATGTCCTTGTCGATTACTTCTTGAATAAGAACGGGGTGTTTAGCTAGTGCGTACCCATGACCAATTCGCTTAGTTCCTAACAGTATAGCATCTACTAAGTTTTCATCTGTAAGTGTTCCAAACCAGTTGGTTTCACCAGCGTGGAAGAAGAAATTAAGATCTTTTGCTTCAAGTAACTGTGGTACGAATTCTATTAGTGGATTCCCTGCATCTTCTTGGCCGACTAAATCAAATCCTGCGAAGAGTTCTGGCATTTCTCTTTTAATCCGTCTTGCAGTTTCTATGTACTGGGCTAATACATTTGTGTCCACTTTCCTCGACGGAGCATATATCAATTTAGCTCCAATAAAATCCGGATGATCTTTCTTGAATCTGTTTATGATTTTTCTGTAAGCTTTTGCGGTAATCATCGTATCATACTCAGAGCCATCTAACTCATAAAGAGTGGGCAAAATACTCCTCACTTCCACATACATGACATTGTCATTTTTGAAATATGTGAGGGCGTCGTAGAAATACTGTTCCCAGTTTAGTCTGTAAGTCAGTAGACCGTACGCAGAGTTAAAATATTGCATAAATCTGGTCCAAGTTTCTTTGATAGAAGGGTAAACTGTATCAGGATTATCACAAACCAAGGTGAAAAGTTTCCGGAGTTGTGCGTCGAATTCGGTTACATTGTCAACAGCACTCCTTGCTTCACTCATGAGTTGCCATTGGACACCACACGTCGCGTTAGGAACATTATTTGAAAACCGAAACCTAACAGGTTTATCGAAACACACATAAAGATGCTCCATGTAGGTGATGTTCAGAAGATAGTCCGCTCCCATGATCGCCATGTCGTGAATATGAAGTACGGCTCCTTTGGGCATGCTCTTGATGATCTTGTAAACTTTGGACTTCTGAATCTCATTTTTGTAACTGAAGTAGTGATGCGAAAAATTAAATTCATTCGGGTGGTCAAATCCATAGTCAAGTTCGTTGAACTTATGTTGCATCAAACAATTGTTCACCGCGTTTTCTTTATCATTGAGTGTAGTATTCCCTCCAAGAGCTGACCGTAATTCTTGCTCAACTAACTTCCTTCGTCTCTCGTTGTAATTGTCGTCACATTTTGCGTAAGTAAATAGTAATACAAAAATTATATGCCACATACTGTATGACACGTTCGCCGCGGCTCGGCGTCAAATCGGTACTGAGGACCGTCGACCTTACATTTTATTATTAGTTAAGCACGTTTATGGTAACAATAGCGTAATAATTGATACCAATTTATTGTATGAGACTACTACTACTGATAACTACGTGAGATTCACAGTGTTATTGTTGCGAGTTGTTCAGATGGATAGATTTTAGGTATATTGTAACTTGTCAAGAATAAAATAGATATAATGTCATAACCAGGCGAAAAAAAAATTTTTTTCATGAAATTGTCGGCATTTTCGTGAAATGGCGGCTATTTACGAAATTTTAAAGTAGTAATCGATCGTATTCCAACTATATCAGAGACATTTTAGTATGACATATTACGTCACATTACTTAAATATACAGAACTGTATTCGGCAACTACTAGTGCAACCATAATATGGAATTTATTTTGTATGCCATTACCTATGGCTAAACATGTAAACCATTGTTCTTTATACAAAATCTTGTAGCACTATAACAATTCCAATTTGTAGTAATCAAACGTCCTAATTACAAAAACGTCCCTTAAAACGATTTAAAAAAAAATGTGAAAGAAAATGCAGTTTAATATCGCCTATTATTTAATTAATTTTCAAATTAATGTGCTCTCTCTGTCTTTCTATACGGAAAAAAACCAAGAAACAAATAAAACAACGGTCATAATTTAACTTTAGGGTCAGCACCTAACAAAAGTATTACATATTTCATAAAATAATGCTATTTCACGAAATTATCGACAACTTCATGAAATGAAAAATTCTGCAATTTAACTACGACATAAATATTAAATTTCAATGTCTGTCATCACGTTTAGATTCGTCTGCAGTCACCTATGAAACGAATACTGATCATGTTTATGGAAATGAGATAATAAATGATACTAAAATAACACAAACAAGTCCATTTGCTTATCAAACAATAATACCAGATTCAAAAGCCAGACACTTGTATCAATTTTATTAATTTAGTATTACTTCATCGATTTCACAACATGCTGATGATGATAGATATAAATATGTTTAATTTCAATCTTGGCTGTTTTTATGCCGTAGGTCGGACGACAAGCTCTGTACAGAACCAGCAAAGTTCTGTACGGAGCTCGCCGTCCGACTGTCCGGTAACTGTCCGAACCGTTTTTTTTTTTTTTTGTTGCCGGGGTGGAAAATCCTCATGGATGTCCTTCGCCTGGGGCAGACGAAGAGGTCTGTCAGACTCTTACTGACTAAAAACCACCTCGGTGTTCCCTCCCACACTTGGACCGGGGATTGTGGGAGCTGATGCGCCATCCATGATCCCCGGAACTGTCCGAACCGAGCCCAAGTCGTCGACGGCGCGTACTGTTCCACGTGCGCCTCAAGGTTTGAACGGGTTGCTTTGAACTGAATAAATACAGCATTATTACAGAAAAAACAAACCACAAAGAAACTAATAAATACCTAATTTCGAAAAAAGTATATTGCAACTTTAATATAAAGTTTATTTGAACTTATAATTCCAAGTCAAGCCAATGATATAACGCTTCAAAGCAACCCGTTTTAAAAAACGGCAATTTCATAGTTAAAGGCCTAATATATTTATTTATTTATTTATTTCAGGTACTCTCTGCACTTACAGTCGAAACCAACACGTGCAGAGAGTCATTATTATATATTACAAAACAAAATAAAAAAAAAATAAAAAAAAAACATAAAATAACACAATATCGATTACTATCAATCACATCTGCAGAGTTTTGCTGTCAATTTTAATTTGACTCTGTCATAATTTTCGAGACATCCTGTATAAGTTTGGGTTCAGCATGGCTTTCTATATAAAATGTATGTGTGTGGACATGCATTTACCTGCCGTCACGTTTTA
Source organism: Mythimna pallens (assembly GCA_961205895.1). Classification (NCBI taxonomy): domain Eukaryota; kingdom Metazoa; phylum Arthropoda; class Insecta; order Lepidoptera; family Noctuidae; genus Mythimna; species Mythimna pallens. The sequence goes on along the minus strand of OY540828.1, from coordinate 19,175,590 downwards.
TCCTTTGGATTAAGCTGTATCCGAAGCGACATGTAATGCATATGAATATGAAACTAATGGCTACCTATGTAGGGATATGATGGATTTTCATCAATCAGGCTGCAGGTTGGGGTTAGGCAGAGTCTACTGACAAAACACGAGCTTTATGATGGTTTTAAAATCTTGTAAATAAGAGGTTCTTGCCGATCCTTCTCCATAGGAAGCGACCGACCCGAACCGTGCACTAGATTCAGACATTTTATAAGGGCTTCCGTAGGCGCGGGCTTATGGACGAAGAGCAATAGGTAGCTCACCGTCCGAAAACGACCGAATTGAGTCTTGAAGATTTTTCCGAATCTAATTTTTTTTTTGTCGTAATAGTTTTCAAATTTATTCCCATATCTTTGCTATAAGACCTTGCTTTACGCCAAATTTCAGGATTCTGGGTCAACGGGAAGTACCCTTAAATTTTGATTCCCTCGAGAGTGTCGAAATACACGTTTTTTGCGACATAAACGGCCGTATTTTTTTTTTTCAGTAAACTTAGAAATCTGTTTTTTACAGCTTCAAGAGACCTGTATGTTTAGAGTATATGGTTTTAATTTCAACTCGATAGATAGAGATAAAGGGTCTTGACAGACAGACAGACAGACAACAAAGTGATCCGATAACGGTTCCGTTTTTTCCTTTTGAGGTACGGAACCCTAAAAAAATTAAGGTATACGTAGACATAACTATACAACATCAAAAGGGGCGAGTGAGGTCGTACAATTGTTTGGTGAGCCATTCTTCTTAGCGTCTCGGAATCTGATTAATAGCAGTAATATTTGGCGCCTGTATGGACCACAAGAATTGTTCAACGGCCCAGCTGAAGTTTGTGTTTGTAGTTAGTTATAAGTAAGTGCCTAGGTGCTAAAGAGAAGTTTGTTGTTTTAATGATGATTAGATGTGGGAAAACTTTTTGTAACGTCGATAAACCTTCTTAAGATACTCCAAGCTTTAAGGTAGAAGTATATTGGACCCAAGTGAGCCACGTACGCCAATCTGGGCGCGTCGGTCTCCATACATTTTAAAAAGCAACTAAACTTTTAGAGCTACATTAGACCCACACCGCGCGACGACACGCGACAGCGTATGCGTCGGTAATCTAGTCTTGAGCATCGACGCCACGTTGCTAGCCTGTCGGTTTTCTACCGGTGTCATTTAGGGGAGGGTGCGTTGGAATACCATAACCTAATTCTGCCAAGCCCGTTCCATTATCAGACCACCAGACGCACCAATGGTGCGGAGTCTGTGGTTCCTGATAACTGCAATCTGAGGATCCTTAAGTCAAGAGTGAATAAATTACTTCTAGGCAAGCGTGCTCCATCGTGGACTACATCGTCGCTTTCCATGAGGTGAGATAGTCTTCAAGCACAAGCTTATAAAGAGTAAAAACTGGGTAAGTGTGAGTCGGACTCACGCACTGAGTGTTCCATAATTATAAACTTACCTATGTAAACAGTTCAATTCCCGATTGTGGTCTCGAAGATTTTTCCGAATCGCATAAGGTTTTTTTTTGTGAAGTAACAATAACTTTACAGTCGTTATGGCAACACTTGGGGGAGGCATATGTCCAACAGTGGACATCTTTCAGCTGAAATTATGATGATGACGATGTTGGTAACTTTGCTTATCCGAAACATTATTTTAAAAAAATGTATTAAAATATTAAGCAGGCGTTTTAAAACCACTAAACCTAAATTCTGCCACATAATCTAACATTTCTTTTCCTGCGCTTCAAAACAAAAGAAAAACCAAGAAAGCCCCGCTTAGCTGAAAGTATCTTCGCAATTCTAAACCGTCTGTATAATAACGTGCATATTTTTAAACTTTCCATGATACCCAGGGAATGTTATCTTTCAATCTGAAAATTTGTGAGTAATTTTATAAAGGGAAAAAGCCCCTATTTTGTAAATTGTTTATTTTGCGGTACCTACCTAACCTATATAGGATAGGAAGGTTTACAATGATAGCTTATTCATCCATTTGCATTGTTAATTTTCACCGTATTGCTTGATCAATATAACATGAATGTTTGAATAGAAATACGTAAATGTTCATAATATTGATAAATCCCAATCGATCCGAATTTGCATGTCATATTCACTTCATCGTTTAAAATTAAGGATTTCAATTTTAGGGTAATTGTTATCGTGTCTATCTGAATCTGTCTAAACAGATGCCATTTAGTTTGTTTTTTTTTAGTTTCTCGGTTATCAGCAGGGGTATTTATTAGTATTGTATTGATGGAACTTCGCTAGTACAGGAACTGCAGAACCAACGCATTCCTCTATAAATTTTTTTTCACTCGATCTTATTACTACATTTTAACACTAGTGGCCTGTCCCAGCTTCGCTCGTGTGCAAATTATAAGTGAACAAAAACCTTCCCCGTTTTGCTGTCTTTTTTAGTAAAACAACAAACACACACGCGGATAACGACTTTGTTTTATACTACATATGTAGAGATTTATTACGTTACCTTAAAACCAATTTTCGTAGTTATGAAACGTTCACAAAATAGCTACATTTTACAGTGACCATACATATTGTGGCGACCATGGAGGCCACACTAATATTACTAACTAGCAAGATATACTTTTAAGGTTTATTTTTTTTAAAGTTTAGGATTGATAGATGTGGAGTGATGGATGTTAGAACAATATGTTAAGGGAAGGTCAATGAAAGTCTAGACGTAATTTTATATATAAAATGTATTAGAAAGTGCTTCATACAATATAATAACAATATAATTCAACCAGAAGCCTTTCATTTGCTTCTCCCCCTACCACAGTATCAAAAACTTGTAAAAATGTGTGGATATTTGAGACGTTGTTGACAGTGTGGGTAAGATGAGAATGTGAGAGAGTTCTGAGATGTGAATGCGAACACTTCCCAAAAATTAGAGTCTTGCTCCTTAATTCTAATCCCTTTAACACTATTTCCGCTTAACACCAAAGATTACCACTTTACACATCGCTCTATATTTCTCTCGAATAAAATACGGAGCTATATACAAGGGGCGCACTCGATCTATTATCGGATCGCTAGGATCCTCAAATCCTACGCTAGGCTTCCAACTCCCAACAACAGTTAACCCGGAATTACAAATGTTTGTAGATGTTGAAAACCATTGGCGTATTGGCTACCCATTGCGCAAACTGCTCTATTCGAATGTAACTCAAAAACAAGGACAAGCAAGGTAGGTATAGTAAGGTTTATGATCACCATCTACTAGAAATACATATTTAAAGGTAATGTGGAACAAAGTCTAAAGTACCGCAAACCTCAGTTGAAAAGGCAGGATCCTCCGACCAGACGGGTGTTTAGTCTGATCTGGGCAACTGCCCGATAAATGATTTCGGGCTGCAGTATAATATGTTCAAATCACTCGGAGAACTCTAATTGCGCGAAATAGGATTTAAATTTTTTTAGTTCCTCTTTAGCGCCATAGATGTCGCTACACATTAGAAGAATCTTGCAGAACATTTTCTAAAACGTGTATCTTGCTTCGTATTAAAAGTGGCTGTTATAAGAATTAGCGGCAAACCCTTAAAAAATCCACCAAAGGTATTGGAAAGGATCGCGTGACCTCCCACGCTTTACCCCACAGACGCAATCCAACAGTCCATGCCACAATCCTACATCAGGCCTCCAACATTAGTTGGCCGGGATCACCAATGTTTGCGGCAGCTGCAGGCTATTGAAAACGATCGGCATGTTAAGAGGGTACCTATTTATTTAGCACAGAGTTGCGGCCAACGATAGCTTATTTGCCAATTTGCATCATTAATGTTGAACACTTAATTGATTTAATATGTAAATGTAGCGATAAAATTTTGTTAGCTGTTAACATCTACTATTTTCTATAGTGATTTCAAAATGGAGTGGAAAATTAGGTACGTGTCTAGCGCGCCGCCAATATAGTCCAGCGTTTAGGCCTCAAATAATTTTCAGTTAATCCTGTGTAGTGAACGTTGATGATATTGCCATTATCGCCACATGTAGCAGGTGAAGTTAACTAAATATGAGGGTGTTTTTTTAAGGGTGGAAGTCATCCAATGACATCTCCCGCTCTGGGCTGAACCACACCTGTGTCTTTCAGTTGCCCTTTGCATTCTAGGACTACGGGTTTTCTTTTCAGATATTCCCCGCGGTCCCAGCTAGCGGGCATCGGCCCTGCTGGGCCCCTATGGTTTGCTGACTCTTTGAGGAGCGCGTGGATCACTAAGCGCTGTTGTAAATATGTTTTGACAAGATCCTCCGACCAGACAAGTGTTGTGTCTGGTCCATCAATTGCCCTGTAGTTGATTTCGGACTATTGTATTAATGTTGTAATGACGCAAAGAACTCTGATACCGCAATAGTTAACTCATCGTAACTGATATTTATTGTTTACGCTGAGTACGGTCTCCGTCAGCATGCGTCATATTGCAATTCTATGCATTTACTTGAAATTGGGCATGATTATTTTTCTATATTCAGTCTTGCATCATCCATCAGCTAAATATCCTGTATATTTATAATTAAATTAATGTTGTAATAAATAATATTTTAACTAAATTCCCGATCGCCGAAACATAACACAATACAGGTTTTTAACCGATTTCAAAAAGGATGTGGTTCTATGTTCGAAAGAACGTATTTTTTTTTAATTTATATAATATGTTCACCGATTTCTCGGTCAATTGTGGACCTATTTTGAATTATTTATTTTTTTGATTGAAAGGTTATGCTTCCGAGTTGGTCCCATAGAAATATTGTTATAATCTGATCATGAACTTCGAAGATATAGAACAGAACTCCTCATAGGATCACAGCAGAACCGTCGTAACAAGTAAAATTGCTTTGTTTATTTATACGTGTAGTCGATGACTGACTGAAAGAAGTTAAATAACGAAGGGACAAAACTATTATAGAAACACCAACTTCCGAAATTAAAGTTATTTTGCACTTTTCAGTGTTTTTTTTTACATTGAAGTCGGTTGTATTTTTTTTTTTTGTTTTTTTATATAAGTTCGAATGTTATATCAATCTATGTGTTGCTTACGACAACATGATTATTACATATGGTTAACCTGACCTTACCTACCCTCCTCTGCAAAAAATGCAATCATTGACTTGAGGATTGCATTTTTTAAATTCCACTCACAACACAACGGACAAGCTTTTTGCCAGTTAAAAAAGCGTTGACAGATTAGAATCGAAATAGCTCTAGAATTTGTGTGAGAGTTCAGTTGCTGAAAAAATATTGCACGTACGGACCGACGTTAACCAATATAGCCCACATATTGTGAGGCCAAATTCACCAGATGACCTATATGTCAGTGACTGTACCTCGATGAATGACGTGACTGGCTTATCTCAGCTGTAAACATGCCCGCTGACACGTTATACCGTCGCAAATTCTACTTAGCTTTTACTCAGTTACTTAGTTGGTGTTGAATATAATATAGGTATAAGAATATTTCTTGAAGGAAGCAGTAGTGGGACATTTTCTTTTATAATTATATAACTAGGGCTTGACTGTGATCCCACCTGTGATGGTAAGCAGTGATGCAATTGGGGATGGTGAAACGCACTAGTTTATTAGGAGCCTATTCACTCTGGCCTTGAAGACACCTAAATTAAAATCGGACGGGAAGACCGCAGCATGTAGCATATTTGTTAATTTGTCATGGCCACAAGCCTGTTTTCATTTATTTGAATATGATAACAAAAGCTCATTGAAAACAGTTTCTAAATAAACCAAGTTAAACTGACGGTGAGTAAACACGCTTCTACTGATTGCAGTAGTGTAATTTAGTTGGATAAGTAAAATGTGATATTGTCTACTAAAAGCTTATCAATGAACAACATTCAAGCTCTTAAAATCATCCTGCCTTTCCGCAGGTAAACAGAAATATCGAAAATTTTATAACTTTGAATTTAGCTACAGGAACAAACATACACTGCGTCTCAACAGCTCACCTACGAAATGCATGGAAAGTCAATATTGAACGAACAAACTGCATTCACAAAAAGAGAGCACGCGTTTCATTCACGATTAACTTCAAGGTACCAGGACTTCATAAATGCTTGGAGCACTTCGAATTCTTACGAAAAAGCAGCACGTTGTTGTCTGCAAACGGCTCGTCAGTTCGCGCGCCAATGTTAATTGTCTAGTCTGGCAGCCTGGTATTGTAATACGGTAGAATTTAAACAATGCCGCTTTTCTTTCTTCGTGGGTTCTTTTTTTAAATACCGCTTGATAGACCACCGAGGATGAATAGATTTAAATTACAAGTAATGGAAGGTTTTTATCCAAAAGTCTGTAACTTTTTCTTTCGTTATTGTCTGATATTTTTCGTGTTGTATGTTATGAACAAAGATGTTTGCAATATGATTTGCAATTTTTAATATTCGAAAATCACTTAATTCGGTTCGATATACTTTTACATCAGCATCCAAAAGCCACAGCATTAAAACTTAAGCGAAATGTGCTGATGTGGAAACTATAAGCTCCAAGCTTTTTTAAATATTTGCACAAGAAGGCTTTCCTCCGGCTCTTGCAGCGAATTTTTCTGTTTGTTACAAAAGTTGGGGTAGAATTAGCATTTATCGTCTATAGACAGGATTAAACAACTCTGCAAGTTGCATTTTTGTAAAGAAAAGGTGCAAACACAGGAACAAAGTTTCACAGTCGATGCTCTCAGTTTTAGTTACGTTCAAATAATTTTAGTGGTGGGTATGTAAAAACGATTCAATTTAAAAAACAGTTTTAGTGGTTCACCGGTAAATCTACACGCACAAAATGAATATACCTCTCTCGCATAGCTTTAACTGATGGTGGAACTCGACCAATATTCAATTTGTTCGCCCAATGTAAACACAGTCTATAGTCGACTGTTATTAAAACTTCATCAAAATCAACAAAAAGATTCATCTATCGATAGGTAATACCTAGATACTAAATGTATTAAAACTCCCAGTGAACTAACAGAATCCAAAAAGCCAAACAAAATGTCCACAAAAAATAACCCTTTGAATACAACGCCACTTTTCCGAGGGGGAGCGAATGACGAAATTTGATTCGACAGGCATTTCGTTTCGGCTAATAAAAGGGGATGTTTCGTTTGATCCAGTTTCAAACAATATGGATTAGCACTTCACAACAAACTACGGAAACCTGAAAGGTATTATTAATATTGTAAAAGAGATAAAATGTTTTGCGACCAGCTTAGATGGCTGAGATGGAATTACTTGTCTTTTTGTTACCAATAGAGCTTACGTTGGAACCAATTTCTTAAAGACTATCATCTAGATTAGAAACCTTTTTGATCTTGTTTATATTGATTAGAAAACTGTACTTATTCGTATAAGTTCAGAAGATATAAGATACTTCCTTAAGTTGTCATTAAATTTCATATCGTGGCTTGGATGCTGCTGCTGACCCTGGGTGGTGACTGACTGTATCTGTGGGTTCTTTCCATACTATTCTATTAAGGTTTCAGGCTACAGACCTAGTTTATTATTAATTATAATATAATATAATATTCCACAACTATCACACAACGCCGTCTAGTTTCAAGCTAAGCAGAGCTTGCGTTATAAGTACTAGACAACTGATAAACATACATATAATTTCTAAATACATACATATTATAGATAAATTACACCCAGATACGGAACAAATGATCGTGCTCATCACACAAACATTTGTCCTGGGTGGGAATCAAATCCACAACCTCCGGCATAACAGTCAGGGCCACTAACCACTAGACTAACAGGCCAGTCGTCATTAAAATCCCTCCATTTATTATTATAACGCGTAGCTATATAATTACTTACTTTTGTTTCGATCAATTACTTCATAATTCGATCTCCTCTCTTTATTGCGCGCTCCCGTTGTCGTGGGATAGAATTTCCAATAAACAAAAAATTACATAAAAAATTGTAACAGAATGTTTCTGTTAAGGTGATTCCCTCATTACGGGGAATCATAAGAAGATAAAAGCTTTTGTGTAACTGATCCTTTAATGCTCGTCAATAAACAAATAATAAACAAATTTGAATGTTTATTGTACAGCACGTTCGAATCTCAAACACGTAAATAATGGCTCATTTACCGAAGAGTATGTAAATGTATTTCGACATGTTCGGCATTGTGAAAGCTTTTAGCTGAAACTCTGTAAGTATATCAATATTTCGCATTTCTATCTTATCGAAAAATCACAATGCAATCACGCGACGTTTTCAATTGTATCAATATTTTTTATTCGAGTTACATCTGCTCTTTCTCATACCCTTGTCTTGTCGTTTACCCTATCCGATATTCTTTAATATTTGTTGTATTTTGTAGCAAATATCCATGAAACAACATTACGTTTTTATTTATTATTTACGATCTCTAACAAAGGATGCATGTACACAATATGTATCTTATTAGTAGTTCAGGTATCTTGTTGGTGTATTCTTTTACTTACAGGAATCCACAGTATTCACAATAACATGACCATCATCATCGTTATCATCATTTCAGCCGAAGACGTCCATTGTTGGACATAGGCCTCTCCAAGTGTCGCCATAATGACCGGTCCTGTGCGTCTCGCATCCATCGATTCCCGCGACCCATCACCAGTTCATCGGTTTACCTTGTGGGAGGCCTTCCAACGATGCGCAAAAACATGATATTATCTTTATTGATCTATATCATGTTTCATGAAAATTGTCTAAAGGGCCTCTGCGAGTTGGCTTTGGCCCCTCGTACGCCTTCCAAAAATCCAGCACCTCAGGGTCCTAAGATAAATAAATGGAATTTTAATAACAACGAATAATACAAAATTTGTACTATTATTATAAACCTGATAACCCGGCGAACTTCGTACCGCTTAACAGTCAATAAATGTATAGTCAGTATATCTTTCATTACAGTCTACCGATTGCGATGAAACAAAGCCTAAGTAATATATCAAGTTACACACAATTTTAATGTACATAAGTTATCTACATCGATTTCGTACATTTTGCGTGATGCGCGCACAACTCAAAACTTCTATGAATTTTTTATATGTATAGATATAGATATATTAAATTAAATCTCAAAAACATTTACGTTGAAAATTTTCAATATGAAACTGAAATAAAAGATATTTAGGTGTATCGTAATATTGTGGAAATGTAAGTTTCCATTAGTGGTCGCTTAGAAGCTCTCATAGAATGCTCCAATAAATGTGCGACAAAATCTCATGATCTTGCTGTTGGAAATTTCTTAGAATTGAATCAGATAGGATTTCATATTCGTGTAACTGTATCACACTTATTAATAAAAATAGAATGATAATTCTTTTTTTTTATTGATATTTAAACTAGTGTTTGACTGCGATCCCACGTGATGGTAAGCAGGGATGCAATCGTTGTTAGTGAGGCACGTTAATATTATTATATAGGTGAAAGTTTTGAGTACGTATGTGTTTTTAGGGTTCGGTACCTCAAAAGAAGAAAATGGAACCCTTATAGGATCACTTTGTTGTCCGTCTGTCTTCTTATCCATCTGTCTGTCGATCTGTCAAGACTATTTATCTCGGAAATGCGTGGAGGTATCGAGTTGACATTAAAACCATACATTCAAATCTGCGGTCCCTTGAAGCTGTGAAAAATCAAACTTCTAAGTTAACGAAATAAAAACATACGGTCGTTTTTCTATGAAACTTTTCATACTGGGTGTTTCCTTGTGGTAATTTTCTACTAGATCTCATATGGGCGAAGCCGCTGGTAGACTATATGATTTTAAGTTCTTAGAATAGAACTGTATACCTTCGAGTTTAATTGTTTTCGCCTGTTAATATCTGATACTAAATCGAGTCGCAGAAAATAAAAAAGTAACAGAGCCTTTAATTTTCATTGAGCATTAAGTCTTCGTTCGTTTTCCTTGCATTTATTGGGAAACTTAGATTTTTATGCAAAAAGCAAATGAAATTGCAAAGCATTTTATTGCGTCATTTTAATGAATTGGCAACATTATAGATATTGGATACTAAAGTACTTGACAGACTGTAGTTTAACGGATTGATGAAACAAACAGTTAGCTCGTTATTATCATCATTCTCATACCATTTTTAGGGTTCCGTACCTCAAAAGAAAAACGGAACCCTCATAGGATCACTTTGTTGTCCGTCTGTCTGTTTGTCAAGACCCTTTATCTCGGGAACGCGTGAAGACATCGAGTTGAAATTAAAACCATATACTCAGGTATGCAGTCCCTTGAAGCTGTGATAAAATCAAACTTCTGTGTTAACGAAAACAAAAATACGGCCGTTTATGTTGCAAAAAACTTATATTACGCTACTCTCAGTGGAATCAAAATTCATGGGGTACTTCCCGTTGACCTAGAATCTTGAAATTAAGCATGAAGCAAGGTCTCATAGCACAAGTATAGGAGAAAATCTGAAAACTTAAATTTTGCAGTTACGTCAAAAAATAAAACTTTTTTTGTGATTCGAAAAAATCTTCGTAACTCAATTCGGGAATTGAACTGTTTTCATAGGTAAGTTTGTAGCGAACCCTCAGTGAGCGAGTCTTTATTAATACACTTACTTGAAAACCCGCTACTATTCCTACCAATTTCAGGAACATAATTTACTGTTTTTCGCACTAGTGCGGAAAAATTTACGAGCTCACCCCGCAACAATTTGCTGTATTGATCGTTTATCTGGTCGCTAAGAGACCCCCACGAGTCGCAAGTCAACCCCCGTTTATTTATTTCTTCGTAAGTGTTTTGAAAAACGTCGCTTGATATACGTGAAAAGTCACTGCAGCACTCGACTCCCTAACACCCTCGCCTACGACTCGGGTGAATTCTGCCTATGTCGCAATGATAAACTGCTTGCATCAAAATATACTCATTCAGCTATAAGAACGAATTTTAATAGTTATAAGAAGAACTATTTTACAAAAAAAAATAATGGGGCTCTATCCGTACCCGTTATTGATCATATTTATGTGTAAAAAAAAAACCAAATCCCAAAATTTATCACGAAAATTACAATTTTGTCATAATTGGTAAATAAATAATTAATCAATCTTTCATAGCATTTACTACTAGAAAATACTACGCGAAATGTTTTTTCATTTTGATCGCCATTCATTCATTCTTAATATCAATAGTCTGTACAATATTTCCATAAATTGAATGACATTTTGGGATCTAAACAAACGCTAATAACTTTGCTGTTTATGAATATTATTTACTAGCTTCTGTCAGCGGCTTCGCCCTCGTTAAAGTAGGTTTCTTTGGACCCACATTACATCCTTTTAGGGGGTGAATTTCGGAAAATCCGTTCTTAGTGGATGTCTACACCCTATAAGGAACCTACTTGCCAAATTGTAATTTTGTAGGTTTTTTTTTTAGGTGGGAAAATCATCTTATGACAAATCGCGCTTTTGGGCGGAGCGGGAGATAGTATCAGACTTTTACTGACTAAAAATTCCACTCCTGTTCCTTCTTTGTTGTAGGTGATATAGTTTTTGAAATTTCGTGGTTAATCAGTGAGTGGTATTTCGCTTTTATTTAAATAGATTGAAACTTTACTTAAATAATAACAAGACCTTTTCTAATAAGCCCTTTAAGTATTTGTACTAAATAAAAAATAGTGGTGTTTACGCAAACTTTCGCCTTTATAATAGTAGTGTAATAATCACACTATTATCTATTATTAAGAAGAAAGTTCTTCGGCCTTCCAATTCGTTAATTTCATAAAGACAAAGCTCTATTCCGCAATGCTAATCATCACGTGTTCGATTCATGTTTATTTATTCACTACTCTGAATTGACATTAACATCGGTCGGAAATGGAGCTAGTCAATTATTTGACAATGTCCGATTGTGATCTGCTTTTAGCTATCCGGACGTTTGAGAGCAATATGATTCAAATCAATTTCTGTTTATCGTATTAGTTTTAACGTCAATATGAATAATGTTGAACATTTTATAAATAAACTAGCTTCTGCCAGCGGCTTGTAGATTTCTCCATACAAATTTTGCACTCCCAATTCATCCCCTTAGGAATCAGGGGGGTGAATTTTGTAAAACGTCATTTAATTAAAGGGCCGCTGCACGTGCTGCTTCCCTGTAAATAGTAAAAACGCCTGCCCCCCTAGCCAAGTTACAACCGTTTCGTTTCGATTATCTTTTCGTTGATCGCCTTGAGTCGGCCACGTCTTCTGTTCCCTTGTTATGACCACGTGACTGAGTTTTGAGATGACGTCAGAATAAAGGAATCGGAGGCGTGGCCTACTCAAGGCGTTCGACGCAAGAGTATCGAAACGAAACGGTTGTAACTTGGCTAGGGGGGCTGATACGCCGCAAGACGCCCCGCGTCTCCGTACAAACTCTTACTGTTTCAAACATTCTCGTAACCCGTAAAAAGTAGGCATCGGCCTTACTGAGCGACATCAATTTTGCTAACATCTCTTTCGCGCGTAACACAAAGTGCCATCTACTCGGGCTCGGTTATACCGGATGGTCCAACCCTTTGCTCGTCGTCCACAAAACCGCATCTAAGACGCCTGGCTGGGTATCTCCCCTTCTTCTTCCTTTAGGTGGCAAATGCTAGCATAACATAGTATTATCAGCGTTTTTAATGTTCCCACTGGCGACACTGAATGAGCCGTAATCCACCACGCGGGCCCAGTGCGGGTTGGTGAATTTCACATGTCTTCAAATTTTTGGTCCTAGGACATGCCGGTTTCCTAACGATGTTTTCCTTCACCGTTTTGGGAGCAGTGGTGATGAAATAAATTACACAAAGACATGCGCCTGGCTGGGTTTGAACCAGTGACCTACACTCGGCCACCACTGGTCTCGGCAGATGCCAGCAGAACTAATTTTCCCCGTTTTCCGGCTCACACGACCAAAAATCTCAACAATCAGTAGATAATACAGCCAATCCTCGCTCACTTAACACACAACTTTCCTGTTTGGTCGTTTCTTTTATTCTACGGACATCTGTCCACTTTCCGACGCCCGGACGCTCGGACCCTTTTGTACCCTCGTCGCTTGGCACTATTTACCTGTCAATGTCTTCATAGTTTTGCGTCAATATTTCAGTTTTTAATGCTTATTTTTTTTTTTGCTGACAAAACTGCAACGTAAAATATGGCTTGGATATTAAATTGTGACTGGCCTGTTGGTTAGTGGCCCTGACTGCATCTAAGACAAATGTTTGTTTAATAAGCCAAACATTTGTTCTGTATCTGGGTGTAACTAATATGTATCATCATCATCATTTCAACCGAAAGACGTCCACTATTAGACATAGGCCTCTCGCAAGTGTTGCCACAACGACTGATCCTGTGCGTCTCGCATCCACCGCATACCCGCGATTCTCACCAGTCGTCGCTCCACCTTGTGGGAGGGCTTCCAATGCTGCGTTTTCCGGTGCGCGGTCGACACTCTAGAACCTTTCGGCCCCATCGACAATCCGTTCTACGAGCAATTATATTCTACGAGTATTTAGAAATATATAAGTATATTTATCAGTTGTCTAGTACCTACTCATAGCATAAACCCTGCTTAGTTTGGGACTAGATGGCATTATGTGATAGTTGTGGAATATTGTATGATTTATTTTTAGTCTTTAGTAATTTTCATGGAAAATCATCACAGAACTCGTTGCGCTCTGGGTGGAACGAGAGATTGTTAGACTTTTACTAACTAAAACACACGGTATCTTTAGGGCCGAGTTAGCTCTTTCAAACAAAACCGCAACCCAAAATGAAAGTTTTGGATTGGCATAAAACAACTTATGTGCGTGTGAACTGAGGGACTACGCTGATATTTCGCAAAATAAAAATCATCGTATTCAGTAGTAGACTCAAAACAATTGTAGAACAAAGCTGGGAATTTGTAAACAAATATACTAAAAACTACAATGCCTTAAAGTGTGGTCCCCCATACCTCACAGACCATCAGCCAGATCTCGGAAAGTACTACATAATTGTGGCGTGCCCAGTCTTATAGATCTATATCTTCTCTTCACAAAACTATGTCAATATGCTTCTTGTATTTCTGCTACCTTGTTTTGAACAAAAAAAAACACAATGACTAGATAACATCACATTACACTGGTTATTCAAAAAGTGCACCGTTTTATTAGTGCAGTATGTTTTAGAATGTATTATCCTATTCTGTTAGTGCATAATATGCATAGCATATAGCATAATCAGCCTTTTAATGTTACCAATGCTGGGACTCAGTCCTCCTCTCCGAGCTAGGAGAGAGAATGGGCCGTAATCCAGTGCGGGTTGGTGAATGTCACAAGTCTTCGATTTTTTGATTCTAGGACATGCCGGTTTCCTCACGATGTTTTTCTTCACCGTTTTGAAAGCAGTGGTGATGAAATAAATTACACAAAGTATTGCGCCTGGCTGGGTTTGAACCCCCATAATATGTAGGTATTTCTAATTAGGTATGTCTTCTAGGTTAGTGCATTTTTTTTGTCAGTGTCTGACAGCATTGCTTAGCTAAATAAACTATTTTATTATTATTATGTATCAGTTATAAGTTAGTTATAAACTCCACAAACATAAACCGTAAATATTTCCACTCATATTTTATTTATTTAATCCAAACTTGATGTTTGTACGAAAAATTTTATATTGGGGCCACGGACGCTTATTATCGGAGAAGGCACCTAAAAGAGGTTCTTAAGAAAATGTTTGGTGTAACACAAAAGACATTTCGCCTCGTGAAGCCACTTGGAGACGTCAAGGGTAGCCAGGGATTACAGTCACAAGGGTAGCCTCGCGAATTCTTGGTTGTACTTACGAAATATAGAAATAGGCTTAATATATACATATATAGGTTTTTCTCTGCTCGACGTAAAAGGGACTTATACAACTATAATAAGTGCTTAGGTAGACATACATAATACTACGAGGATTACACGAAATACCGTAAGAAAAAATGTTCTTAGGTAATTGTATATTTTTAACGCCACAGTTGGCGCAGTGGTCGAGCGGTTGCCTGCTGCACTGCGTGTCGCAAGATCGATTCCTACATGGAACAAATATTTGTGTGACCTACAAATAGGTGTTTTTCATCTAGGTGTCTTATGTATGTGAGTTTACATGATTGTGAATAAAAAACTACGAACAGAAGTTGATTCTTGTGTAGGGCAAAGTTAAAAAAATATATAAAATCAAGTCAAGAATTGTGCTGTTAAACCCGTTAAAATCTCTCTGTCGTCTGTGTTTCCTAATAGCTACAACCTGCGGATGTTTAAGTCAACAGTTAATGGGTTATTTCAAGGCAAGCGTGCGCCACCGTTAAACACATCACCGCTTTCCATCAGGTGAGATAGTGGTCAAGTGCGAGCCTATCATAAATTTAAAAAAATATATATGTATATAAAACTTTTGATTTATTATTATTATTTTTTCAACACACTTGCTCAGAAAGTGACTATTATTGCACTGCTTATTAGGTTATTGCATTCAACAGTATAAATTAGTGTCTTGCTTACTTATTTCATGCAATTTCGACGAACTTGTACAAACAATTTATTAATTTAAAAAAAAATAAAAATAATAATAAATAAATCGTACACTCAAATAAAATTTGTTTTTTCTTTGTGGTCTATGGCCGCCATTGTAAGTGCGTGTTTTTTTTGTGTGAATTACAATACTGTATTAAATAAATAAAATTCAATACTACTAAATCCCTAGAAAATGTTACAGTCATCCGTATTGTATTCTCACTACGAAAGAGATTATCGTAAAAACTTTCCACGAAAGATAACATAAACGTAAGTCTAGGCAATACGATCAAAATACCTTAGCCTTCCCCTAGGAATAAATAAAACAAAGTGATGCGCGCGCATAACCAATCAGATTTTTACCGCCATGTCACAAAAAAATTTACTAGTTTTAGTTCACTAAACCCCGAGCGAACGCCGTCGTTCTCTCGGTCATAGTTTTTCTATTGTGTCTCTAATTACGCTACTCAATTGTCGTTTTCTTTACAACTTTATTGAAAAACGTCGTATGATACACGTGAGTAATTACTGATTACTTACTGTTCTTGACTCTCCTATGACCCTCACCACGGCTCGGGTCTAAATACTGCCTCAACGATAATCACTACACACTTGTATCATTATGTACTATTCTATTTCATTAACTGCTTAGTTGGCCCTTACTTGCCTCTACGCTCCATTTTAACTTCACCCTCCAAAAACCACGTCAGAAAACTGTTGTATCTACTACAGATAAACGTCGCAAGTACTCAGTGACCAAACAGCTACTCATTGCCATCAATATACGTACCTACACACACATACAGATACAAAATATTTTCCGCTCCGATGGTTGGTTACCCTTGTGTTAACCGCGGCGATGCTCTCAGCCCGTGAAGTAGACACGCGTGATGCGGCACCCCTGGGGACCGGAAGGTAACATCACATTACCTTACGGAAACCCAGTACCGGAAAACTCTCATACAAACTTAATAAACGCGTTTTTGACAACCTTATTCAATATTTCGATAGTAAACCATATAACGGTTCTTCGAAAAAGGTAGGTACACATTTCTGCTTGAAGAATTATGTTTGTGTACTTAATAAAGGCTTTGAATTTTAGGCTGGTAGACCCGTTGCCAGCCTAAAATTACAAAGTATATATTTAATATGGCAACCCTAAAAATACCTAAGGTTAACATTACAGAAATACTCGTATCATGTTTTTATTTTATTCAAAAGCTCTGTGTTTTAGAAATGAAGCCATTAATATACTATTAAAGCGTTCTAAGCTTAGACCGTAACAAGTAGGATGACATGGCTTGCCCTCCGGCACTTCAGGCTATATGTTCCACAAAGCAGAAATACGGAAACCCTTTTATATAATCTTTTAAAAAGACGGAACAAAAGAAAAATATTTGACCTGGTTTTTTTTTTGCAAGAAATACCGAGTTTTCTTTTACAAAACATTTTCGTGACTGAATAACTGACTGATTGACTGACAAGCATGAAATTCAGAAGATATGTTTCTTAGCGTATGTCAAGGGGGTGGAAAGATATTTCGAAACTTCACCCCTTAACGCCTCAGTGGGTTGATACAGATACAAAAACACTTCTTAGGTATTCTTAAAAATCTCTGAACTGTTAAGTAACCGATGACTGAGAAACCCTAAATTGAATTGAATAAAGAATAAAAAAAGCTTAAAAGGAGCTGGAGAGCCAGAGATTTTATAAGTCTAAAATATTGCAAACAAAAAAAAATGGCCAGAACTAGCTTCAAACTTCAAACACTACACTTTTTTGTAATGTTTGAGGCTTGGATACTTAATCCTTTAAGTCATGTTTTTATTTTGAGTTACTTTGAGTTCCATTAGAATGGAGATGTAACACATTCTAATGTTTCTGCAGTATTTGGCAGCGAATGTATCGAGTTAGGCTTCTCGGCAAGCTTCGCTGAGGTAGTCAATACTAGGTACAATAAAATTCTCAGCTCCATTTTATTGAGATCGTGCCTGTTTCAATAATTTTTACTATTATCCAATTGCTTATAGGTACTTAAGATACAAAACTATTCCAATTTTACATCACAATATCTACTAAGAATCAATTTACGAATAATCAAAACAACCACTAATAAAATTAAGATTTTTTAATGTGATTTTATGATCTAGTAACAGAGGTCTTTAGGTCCAGAAACATTTAAGAACCTAACACCATAGACTAAAAAAACTAACCCAAAAAAAATCAAAGAAATAATAAACACGGCTGTTGTTAGTTCCGCACATAAAGCATACACCTTAATGGCGTTAGTTAACACCTAACTAGACGTTTTAATTAAATTTTACTCTACATTGTAACAATTTAGCGCCGGCCATGTTATAAAAAGTAATGTTAATAAGATCCGGGGCCTGTTTTACGCAGGCTGTAAATCAAGTCTCTTTTCATTTTGGCAGAGGTGTCTGATCATTTCTTTTCCGCTTAGGGAGGAATTAAACCTGTCTATGGGCAATTGTGAGCTTCCTCGGCATTTTAAAAATTAAAAGAGTTGCCTTTGCCTGCCTTGTGACGTAATTAGAATGTATTACGTACGGTGGGCGTTCTTTATGACTGGCGTAACAATATTGTGACGAAAGATATTAGCTTTTATTAAATTTTGTTATGTAACTTGGGTGTGAATATTTTTATTTAGTTTACCTTATGGTGGTAAAAATCTTATCTAACAATAAAGTTCATTTATCAAAATATAGGATATAGGCAGGTATAGTTTTTGTATGTACTTATCTATCTAGTTGTAGTTCAAACAATTTTAATTAAATTAATTAGTGTTCAGCTAAAACTTAGATAAGTAAAATCGAATTATTTTCTGGTAGATTTTCTCTATCTATAAATTAAAGTAGAAGACATCTAGTTTAATTTTCATTAGTTCTGTCCTTTCATCATTCAATAATCTCAGTACTACTTTTTTATTATAATACTAGCTTCTGCCAGCAGTTTCACTCGCGTAAAAGTAGGTTTCTCCATACAAACTTTGGACCCCCGTTTCATCCCTTTAGGGGGTGAATTTCGGAAAATCTTCTCTTAGTGGATGTCCACATCCTATAAGGAACCTATTTGTCACATTTTAAGTTTGTAGGTGTTATAGTTTCTGAGATTTCGTTATTAATCAGTGAGTAGTATTTCGCTTTTATATTGATTATGGTGAAGCTTGCGTTTGACCACTATCTCACCTGATGTGGTCAACCCAGAAATAACCAATTCACTCTTGGCTTAAAGATAAAAAATACGGTGTGTTTAAGTCAGTAAAGTCTGACACCCCTCACGCCCCACTCTAGAGTGAAAGAAGTCATTGAATGATTTTCCACATTCAACTTTCTTTATGTGGGTAATCTTTAAATAACTCTCGCTCACAACTCCCGCTCTGGGTGGAGCACGAGGGAGTATCTGACTTTTACAGACTAAAACCCATAGTGTTCTTTCAGTTGTCCTGAATTTTTTACCTAGCTATCTCCAACTTCATTGGTGTCTTTGTTGAGACTATACCAGTTCTCACAATTATTCCGAAAAAAAAAAGAACAAACATGAAATATGTACGAGAGTAATTTTATATTTCAAACTTTATCTTTCTTTCTTCAATCATCATTAATTCATTGAATAATAGGTGGGGTTCCCATTTTGTAAATTTATGTAATCCTAATCTTAGCCCAAGTCATCGACGGCGCGTAGTGTTCCACGCGCGCCTCAAGAAGATTTCAGCAAACCGTAGGGGCCCAGCAGGGTCGAAGCCAACTAGGGTCAAGGGTCTGCTTCTGAAAAGAAGAGTCGGCCCTGGTATGAACGGCAACGAAGGAACAGGAGTGGGTTTTTAGTCAGTAAAAGTCTGACACAGCGCTACGCCCAAGAGCGAGAGATGTCATTGGATGATTTTCAAACCGTAAAAAAAACATACAAATATTTTTTTTTTTTGTTTGTCCTTTATCGAAGGTTGTGGCTATCAGAAAAGTCTCACATTCACAAATATTATCCCTTCTAAACGGCTGATGCACCCTCAGTATTTCACTTTCACAGCACTTCGTTTTAAATGTAACTGCACCTCTATCTTACGTATCATCGGAGTTAGGGCCACAAATCAGTTTTATAGTAGCAATCGTTTACCGACACCCCACGCTGTAAGTTTCCAAGTTGATCATATATATTTGCTTGGATATATGTTTTCAATTGAAAGTTAAAGTTACAGCTTTGAAATTGAGGTAACCCTAACTGGGCAGATTTGGGATTTGATTCTTGATTTATACGAAGTTGCTTACAGGATTTGTTTTTGACTTAGTCGAATAGTGGAAGTAATTTTTTTTTTATTTTTATTATTGGATAGGCTCGCGTTTGACCTATCTCACCTGCCCTCCTTGCCAAGTAACGTTGAGATGACAACGCTCAGTCACGTGGTCAGAACGAAGGAATCAGAGTTATGGCCTATTCGAGGCGTTCGACGCGAACGAAACGATCGTAACTTGGCTAGGGGGGCTGATGGTAAGCGATGATGTGGCTGACGATGGAGCACGCTTGTCTAGAACTAACGCACTCACTCTTGGTTATCAAGCAAATCCGTTAGGTTAATATGGCTTGCAGATATTTTATCTATGTGTTTTGAACTTAAGTAAGCGTCTGAGATTGATTTATATATTTTTTTAAATTTATTTATGAGTTGTACCTTGTTGTCTTTTTGTTGTTGTTGTTGTTGGAGTGGCGACCGCGTACCGTAAGACGCAGTGTTGGAAGGCCCCCTACAAGGTGGACCGATGACCTGGTGAAGGTTGCGGGAATCCGATGGATGCGAGACGCACAGGACCGTTCATTGTGGCGACATTTGGGGGAAGTCTGAAATGATGTGATGTGATGATGAGTTGTATATTATCCGATAATAGCCGATGGTTGCCAGGTTGTATCATCATATCGAGGGCTTCATAACAAATGGGCATACATGCGAAAATACCATTTAGGGTTCCGTACCTCAAAAAGAAAAAACGGAACCCTTATAGGATCACTTTGTTGTCCGTCCGTCTGTCTGTCTGTCTCTCAAGAACTATTATCTCGGGAACGCTTGGAGGTATCGAGTTGAAATTAAAACCATACACCCGTGTGTACAAAACGACAATTAAGTGTTTTTCAAGGTCACTCAAGTTGTACAGACGTATGTATAATCGGCGCTCGAGGAGTTAATCGATTAGATGAATTTGTATGAAACTTAATACACAGATAGACCAAATCCAGGAATAGCACGTACACCACTTTTGGGATAATTTTTTATTTACGTACAGGCGAGTCTGCTGGCAAAAGCAAATTTATTACAAACGTTTCTTCGTCTAAATATTATATCTGCTGATTAATCAACTGTCTTACAAACAAGAACCACTTTTCTCAAAATCAAATCACCGAAACCCAATTGAGAATCGACCATACACATCAAAAAGCTACTTATTAACACAGGGTCTCAAGTATTAAATAGATTGATGCATCAAAACGGTTATTCCGCCCCTTTCAAAACGGTTATTCCGCCCCTTTCAAAACCAGAATTCCGCCCCGCTAAGTCATAGTCAAATGAAAACGAATTAGTGTTGTGCCTACTGGCAATGAGCTAGCAAACAACCACTAAATATGCGAGGTACGACCTTTAACAGCTCACCACTAAACCTGGCTTTGTGTGAAACGGGCGGAATTAATGTTGATGGTACTACGAGTTTTTGCCACCTAATAAGCGAAAATGAGCGAAAGATATAATAAATAAATCATTTTTATTATTTGTAACATCAACAGAAATGATCGTACTAAGATGCTGGCAGTTATTATCGTTGTTTTTTTTTTGCATTATATTAAACTCGTTTTTTTTTAGATGGGTAATCATCCAATGTGTTCTCACGCCCTAGGGCGGGGCGAGAGGACGTGTCAGACTTTTACTAACTAAAACCCACTCCTATGTTCCTTCATTGCCTTGCGTTCCAGGATTCGGGTTTCGGAAGCCATGCCAAGCCCATGGTCTCAGTAGGCTTTGGACCTGCTCGGTCTCTTTCGCTGTCGATGACTCGGTCCGTATTTTTACTTCTTTTTTATGGGAAACATCAAATAATTCCTCCTGCTCTCAGCTGCACGAGACGGAATGTCAGACTTTTACTGACTGAAAGCTACGTTCTTTCAGTTTCCATTTGCGTTCCAGGCCACTATAACTCTGTCGAACAATCACGCCGTCTATTACTTTTGCATCCAAGTTTATGCCCTAAGTTCTATCTCTTTCAATCAAGTTTTTCTGTATCGGTTAACTTGTGGGCCTACCACACTTAAAAGCTTCACCACAGTTTTGCCTGCGGAACCCCGTGCGTGTTGTTGGTAAAACTTCTACAGTTTACACGGTGCTCCGTATATGAACTGGCCTGCGCAGGCAAAACTGTGGCGAAAGCTTGTACGTGTGGTAAGCTAATATTTTTTTTCTTTCACACAACGCCATCTAGTCCCAAACTAGGCAGAGCTTGTGCTATGAGTACTAGACAACTTATAAACATACTTATATATTATAGATAAATGACACCTAGACACAGAATGTCCGGTAACCGTCCGGACCGAGCCGAAGTCGTCGACGGCGCGTACTGTTCCACGCGCGCCTCAGGGAGATGTCAGCAATCGTAGGGGCCCAGCAGGGTCGAAGCCTACTGGGGCCACGGGTAGTGTGAAAGTGAAACCCGGGGCCCTGGGACGAAGGCAAAGAAGGAACAGGAGTGGGTTTTAGTCAGTAAAAGTTTGACACTATCTCTCGCTCCGCCCAAAAGCGCTATTTGTCATAAGATGATTTTCCCACCTAAAAAAAACTTAGCCAGAATAAAAGATCGTGCTCATCACACAAACATTTGTCTTGGGTGGGAATCGAACCGACCTTTGGCATAGCCGTAAGGGCCACTAACAACTAGACCAACAGGCCAGTCAAAGTCATAACAAATGATAAAAATTTATTTCTCCCTCTCTAAATATTAGGTACACATAGTAACTTTAATAAAAACCCTTCACCAATGACAGAGAAATAATACACCAGTGCCTACATTTAATTAAACGTGCGTAAAACAGAAAATGATTAAAGTTCTTGACAACTGTTTACGACAGCCTTCTAAAAGTACCGACTTCAGATGAAAGGATGGGGGCTGGTAATGTGAAGTGAAATAAATCAACCCCCAATTTACCCGCGTCTTAATCAAGGTGAAAATTAATTTTTTGACTGAATAATTAGACCTCTGAACCCTATGAACCATACCCTTTATATTTGAGGTACCGTGGCCCTGGAATGCAAAAAGCAACTGAAGGAACACAGTTGAGTTTTAGTCAGTAAAACTCTGACACTTCGTCTCGCTTTACCCAAAGCGGGAGAAGTTATACGATAATTTCCCAACTAAAAAAGAAAAAAAGGGGGAAATGCATTTTTTTCTCTCCACAGAAGGACGTACTGCGAGTTGTAATTTATTTTCGCCTGTAATTTATTTAAAATATATATATTATATAAAATATTTATTGACTGGCCTGTTGGTCTATTGCTTAGCGGACATGATTGCTAATCGGGAGGTTGTGGATTCGATTCTCACCTAGGACAAATGTAGGTAGGTGTGATGAGCACAATCATTTGTTCTGTGTCTGGGTGTAATTTATCTGTATTTAGAAATTTATAAGTATGTTTATCAGTAATCTAGTACTCAAAGCACAAGCTCTGCTTATTTTGGGACTAAATGGCGTTGTGTGATAGTTGTGGAATATTATTATTATTGATTCATGTACACACAAACATAAAAATAAAAAGAAACAATACAGGTAAAAGAACACAAAGGTGCTGCTTATTTCATAAGATTTTTTTCCAGCATACCTGCGACAGAAGAGTTGGGTGAGACATAAAATAAAAACATAAAAATGAGAAGAGAAATAAAAGAGCAAAACAATTTCTTTAAATATCTGAGAGGTCGAAATTCTCAACAACGACAATATAATAAAATAACGTCGGTTCTACAAACTCATATCTACGCAGCTGAGATATTTGTTGAAACCGTATCATATGCATGCCTTCATGTTCTTGAACTAAAATTAAATTCCCTCGATTTTCAAAGTTCTATAAACAAGGATTCTTTCGAAACACGAAGAGTCTAGAGCACTACAGAATTTCGTAAACTTAGTGAGAGAGTAGATACGAAAATAAAGCTGGTATATATGAGTGACATGACTTCTGAAAATTTATCAAAGACCAAGCGAAAGTTGTGAACAGAGCGGAAATTCCTGTGTTGCGAACCCCAGTGAGCGGCGTCAACCACACGTTACACCCAAGTCACATTATTGACAAGCCCTCACTGAGGAATGTTTCACCGCATACTATTAATTGACTTGAGACACATTCGTGCAAATGAAAACCTACAAACACTATGAGCTTAAGAAACGGATAGATATTAATAACGTAGATATTATGATGACTTTCCACAAGAGCAAATGTACAAATTACTTCTTAAGATTTATGTGAGTTATATTATTAAATGGTGGTGTAAATATGTACCCATTTTGTTATACGTTTGTATCTCTGTCACTCTCATTACATTCTCACAACCCATTCACACTTCACAAATGTATAACGACTATGTTAAACAAACAATAGTTTTTATTTTAAACTAAGATCTCTTTTTGTTAATTCATATTTACGTTTTATTTTCAATAATAATAATTTTGTTTTCAAATCTATTGCGAATATAGCCTCAGACTATTTTTATAATGAAATTTTATTTGTGTTGCAATAATTTACCTAACGTTCAGGAGAAGACTG
Source organism: Mythimna pallens (assembly GCA_961205895.1). Classification (NCBI taxonomy): domain Eukaryota; kingdom Metazoa; phylum Arthropoda; class Insecta; order Lepidoptera; family Noctuidae; genus Mythimna; species Mythimna pallens. Next base: position 19,151,249 of record OY540828.1, on the reverse strand, counting down.
TAGCACTGCGGTGTTTCCTAGCACAAGAGTCATTGCCTCATTGGTACTTGTATTCATTTTTTAGGGTTCCGTACCTCAAAAGGAAAAGACGGTTCCCTTATAGGATCATTTTGTTGTCCGTCTGTCTGTCTGTCAAGACCTTTATCTCGAGAACGTGTGGAGATATCGAGTTAAAATTAAAACTATATAGGTCTGCAGTCCCTTGGAGCTGTGAAAAAATCAAACTTCTAAGTTAACGAACGAAAAAGACACGATATAGGGTACTTCCCGTTGACCCACAATCCTGAAATTGGCATGAAGCAAGGTCTTACTTATAGCACAGGTATAGGAATAACTCTGAAAACAGTAAATTTGTTGTAAGATCACAAAAAAAATTTTTGCAATTCGGAAAATCTTTAAGACTCCATTCGGGAATTGAACTATTTACATAGGTTAGTTTGTACGAAACCCTCAGGGTGTGAATCCGACTCGCACTTGCCCAGTTTTTTTTTATAAGTCAGCTAAATACCTAATGATTTAACCAAGAAAATAAGATAACAGCTGCTAGGTCAGAATAAGACACAATAAACATTTAATTCGTTACCGGATCAAGTCCAGACAAATAATTTTATGTCCCGTTTTATAGCAAATAATTTCTACTGAACCATCTTTAATAATATTTTTCATCTCAACCGTGTTTCCCGCAAACGCTATCACAATGATCTGACCAAGTAATCATAGATTCTTAGAAACAGAGTGATTTTTATTTCACTATCAATCTTTCAGGGTGTGAAATTACACGTGAATATGAATAACATTTATCATGAGATAAACTAGTAATAAAAAAAGCAATAAATTTATATTCGCATAACATAAGTACTTAATTTTAGATATATATATACATTAGTATTATTATTTCCGTTTTAGGTAGTGTAGTGTCTGTAGTAAAGGGTTTTAATTATTTCACCCCCTAAAAGATAACATGTAAAATATTCCCTTTCTGCGAAGCAGTAATGCCAGCAAAGGAGGCGGCCGATCGCGTGAGGCAACGGGCGTCACGCCCCAACCGCCGCCGGGATTCCGATCCCGATTTCCGGCCACCGTAGGCGCGGGTTTGCTGACGGCGGGCAATGGGTAGTCCGCCGTCCGACCGTCCGGTAACCGTCCGGACCGAGCCCAAGTCGTCGACGGCGCGTATTGTTTCACGCGCGCCTCAGGGAGATGTCTGCAAATCGTAAGGGCCCAGCAGGGTCGGAGTCTACTGGGGCCATGGGTAGTGTTAAAACGAAACCCAGGGCCCTGGGACGAAGGCAACAAAGGAACAGGAGTGGATTTTTAGTCAGTAAAAGTCGGACACTGTATCTCGCTCCACCCAAGAGCGGGATTTGTCATTACGACGGTGAAGTGCCAATACCTTCTAACTAACATAAATTATTTTAAGTGCTTTTAATTCAATTGTGTGTTTCCGCATGTTTTTGTGGAATCTCTGAAGCGAATATTTAGTTGCTACTGCACCAAATTAAATTATGGAAACACTTCTTAACTAAACCAACATGTCAAATTTTACTATTACCTCATAACGTTTTTAAGACAAATATTTTTTGACTTCGACAGTTAGGAGTTCTTGTCACTTCGCCGTCGAAGATGATATTCCCACCTAAAAAAAAAAACATTTAAAATGTAATTGAAGAAATTCTCTCTCTCTCTCTCTCTCTCTCTCTGTACTCTAAAATAATTATTGATTCTGTAACTAAACAACTTAAATCCGAAACCGATCGTAGCGAAGTGATTTAAATCATTCTCTTTTAAACAGATCCCTGTCCCAACATATGTTAAGAGGGCCTAAGCAGCGAGCATAATCCGATTACCTCACTCCGGAATATTAGAGTAGGTACTACACCAGGGAAATATGTGTAAACACTAGAGATGTGCACTGTGGACGTGGCCGACTAGACGACTAGTCTCCGTTAAAATGCTCGATTAGTCGCTACTTTTACTACGTAATTTTTTTATTACATCAGATTTTTGCAGCATCTCAATGTTTTATGTAAATTTTGCTCTACCATAAATTTCAAAATTGTAAACATAAGAATAATTATTTATTTATTTATATACACACAAACACAACTATTATTCACTATCTGTATTTTTGGGAAATTAAAATATTTATTATTATTATTAACTAGTTGTTGATTATTATAAAATTCCCCAACTAGTCGGCTACACGTCGTTCCATCTCTACCAAAACACTATACAATCTGGTGCAACCTTCTGTTTCGTGTGACTGAGGGATATAAATTCAACCACAAATTCTAACCCCCTATTGAAACTTGTCATAACTTTGCTGTTATTGTTGGTTCTGTGTTGCGCTGCGATAACTATTTAATTAGCTCTGAATTTTGCTTTTCCAAGGCAAGTTAACGAAATGCTACAAGTGAAAATATTATTATTTAGGTTTTGTCAGCGGCTTCGCTCGCATGCTGGGACTCAGGCCTCCTCTTTGGTGATGAAATAAATTACACAAAGTAATGCTAGGTTTGAACCCGCGACCTACAACTCGTAAGTCGGGGCCGTTACCACTTGGCCACCACTGCTCTCAATCGATGATTATTGTTAATCCAGCATGTTTGCTAAAGTATTACCAGTATAAAAAAAATCTGGGCAAGTGTGAGTCGGACTCACGCAATGAGGGTTCCGTACAAACTTACCTATGAAAACAGTTTAATTCCCGAATTGAGTTACAAAGATTTTTCTAGAAAAAAATAGTTTTTTTGTGAAGTAACTACAAAATTACAGTATTCAGATTTTTTCAAATACTTGTGCTATGAAACCTTGCTTCATACCAAATTTCAAGATTGTAGGTCAACGAGAAGTACCCTATGAATTTTGATTCCCTTGAGATTGTCGAAATACACGTTTTTTGCGACTTAAACGGCTGTATCTTTTGTTTTCGTTAACTCAGAAGTTTGATTTTTTCACAGCTTCTAGGGACCGTAGACTTGAGTATATGATTTTAATTTCAACTCGATCCTAATCTAGACCAAATTTTATCCAAATCTGTTCGCTAAGTCAAGACTTAATTGATTGGTAAGTATAAACTCACGTGTCTAAAATTTTTAGCAGGGCATAAGACCGCCATAATTTGTACTTTTTTTTTAGAATTATTGAATTTCCAAATATTTTACTCTAGGGAATTTGTAGTTGCGAAAAGTGCACTATTGATCAATAGTAACGTTATCAATCAATTAGAATCGAATGTAGGCTGACAGGCTGGCAGATGGATGGGAGAGCAATGCAATGGTAAAATATAATCGATAGATCTTAACATGTTTCCAAATATTATTTATGTTAGATAGTTGTAACTCTGGTAAAGGGAGCCTTTACGTTCTTAAATAAAAAATAAGTTGTTTTAAGACTAGGTGAAACAAAATTCTCTCTCGTTAGCAACTTTAAACGGCAACTTTTCTGAAAACCACAAGCAAAAGATACACGTTTTAATTACATGTATCTTTTTTCTTTTTTTTTTCGTAAGGTTCTGGAATGGCGACCACGTACCGGAAGACGCAGCGTAGGAAGGCCTCCCATAAGGTTAACCGATGACCTGGTGCGGGTCGCGGGAATCCGATGGGTGCGAGACGCACAGGACTGGTCATTATGGCGACATTTGGAGGAGGCCTATGTCCAACAGTGGAAGTCTTTCGGCTGAAATGATGATGATGATCTTTTTTCTAGTGTAAACCGTATTTACAAAATAAAAATAAAAACATCTTGTGGACTACAGGTACGTTCCAAAAAAGAAAAGGATAGATTTTTCGCCATATTGTGACGTCATAGCTGTCAAATCGAAGAAATTGGGTAGGGTATAAAAAAAAATATTTACGAACCATGAACGGTTTCAGTCCAGTACTATCCCATCAAGTGCAACTGTATTACTCAAAGAATTTTAAGTCTTCAGTTACTGACCCTTTCTATTTTCTATACTTATTAATATTAGACACTACTTCCTTTCTAATTTACTTGGACATTCGCAGAATAGTCGACATCGGCTCTATTTGCCTTTAACAAAAAATAGAATAGAATCATGAACGAAGAATTCTTAATCAGAATTTTGTTATTAAATTCCGCTTATATCTGCATCACTGTTTGAGTGGTCAACGTCGTCGTCATCACCATCATCATCACTGCTGCTTTTCGCTATCAAATAAATCATGGACTAACATACCAACAAATTTTGACTGGCCTGTTGGTCTAGTGGTTTGTGGCCCTGACTGCTATGCCGGAGGTCATGGGTTCGATACCCACCCAAGACAAATGTTTGTGTGATCAGCACGATCATTTGTTCTGTGTCTGGGTGTAATTTATCTATAATATGTATGTATTTAGAAATATATAAGTATATTTATCATTTGTTTAGTACTCATAACACAAGCTCTGCAGCTTGGGAGCTTGGGACTAGACGGCGTTGTGTGATAGTTTTGGGGGAAAAAAAACATCGTCTGCGGAGAGACGCCGTACAGAATGTGGATGACACTCCGCCAGTACCTAGCAGAGAAAAGAGAGTGAGAATACCAGTTAAGTGTTACTGGTACTCTCACTTGATTCTAACTGAGCTTCGTTGAACCGTTTTGCTTCTGAAAATCATGTAACGTGCGTCTGTTTCTCGTTACAAACATAGTTTAGTAACATTACAGCCTACGGCGAGGGGCGGGGATCGATGGAACCAACACCACAGCCGTTTGCTAAATACAATTTCTACAACGTCATCATTAATCAACTCGTTCATTTATGAGTATAGAGGTTTGGCAAACGGATCCTTGTTTTGATCTTTGGATCTGTGTTTTTGTTATTTGAAAAAGCTGCATTTTCTTGACAGGAAACCTGCTTTATTTTAATTACAACATCATATACCTAGTCATTTCCCAACGAGCTTGGCGTCGGCTTCTAGTCTAACTGGATTCGGCTGTGTACTAACAGATGACCGGAGTTTCACATGGACTGCCTATCAGACCTTCACAACCCAGTTACTGGGCAACACGATATTCCAAGGATAGACTGATGGTCAGACTTTCGTTCATTTTACTGCATTTAATGACTGTCAAAGAACTACGAATGACAACGGGACCGTGAGGTTTATCATGCAAAAAGAAAACTTAGATGTCATTTTCAAGGTACTTAGGTGCACCAAAATAAAGTTAGATTGCCAAGAGTACCCGAATGTTCGATAGGGTTACAGACTTACCAGGGACCCTGGAACTTAAAGGACGACTAAAGGAACACAGGCAGGTTTTAGTCAGTAAAATTCTGACACTCCCTCTCGCACCACTCAGAGAGGGGGAGTTACTTGTAATGTAATGTTTGAATATAGAATAAAATATAGTATCAACATCTTGGTACAAGTGGAGAAAGTTTTTTCATAGCGACCGAGGCCGAGTGCTGCAGTGACAAATTTTTAAGTGTATCAAACGACGTTTTCCAAAATACTTACGAAGGAATAAATAAACGGGGGTTGATACGCCTAATACGATAAATACAATAAATTGTGGTGGGGCGAGCTCACGCGCTTTTCCACACTAGTGTGGAAAACAGTAAATTGCATGCCTAAAGCGGTAGAGGTAGGAGCGGGTTTTCAAGTAAGTGTGTTGAAAAATGCTTATCGGTGTGCCTGACACCTAAATTTAAAAATAGCCGTTATAGGAAATAAGCTTGAGAAAGGGACCAGTCAAAAATTCAGACCCTGATTTTCCAATTTTATTTCCAGAAATTTCTTATTCAGTATTTTTAGGTCCACCTGCTTTTCTTAATCAAAAAACACCATAAAAATTCAACTTTCAAACAAAAAAGACGCATTGTACTAAAATATTCTATTTAAAACGCTTCCCCATGCATGTCAAGGCATGCCGATTGAAAAGCGGACGTCGGCTGTTGTGAATTTTTGCAAGGCAACATAAACTTTGCGTAGCATCTCTTTTACTCTTGTAAGTTCTTTTATGAGACGGTGCAGACACTTTGAATGACGACGCGACACACGAAGCAATTAAAACTTGCTTGTACGTGTTTATAAATGTAATTAGAGTATTTGCTACTGTTATGATGAGGCGATTTTCTGGTGCGTGATAGATGAGCTACTAAATAAAGTTATAACTTGTAAAAACTTTAAATAAGTAACTTACATTTTACAAGGTAAAAAAACATCTTTACATGTGAAATTGGTATTTTATAAAATTAGTCACTTAGAATTTTGATATAAATATATTTAAGGCATGTTATTCCTTTTTCGAAATTCTTATATTCATAATTGTACATAACATTTACAGATAATAAAAAATAGGACAGCTGGTGTACACAAAATTGGGTGTACACAAATATGCATTTATTTCTTTGGTTTTGTTTTTGTACCTATAATTATTTTATAGTCATGACGTTTGAACACGTGTTCTTATTTTTCAAATTTCGAATTAAGGGCGTTTAAAATGGTGAAATAAAATTAAATAATTGGCAAAACTACACAACTCAATTTCATGATATAAATACATGTTTTGTACAGTTTATCGATCTGCGAAGCTTAGTAGCCCCTACGATGAGTGATTCTTCGAGGGTTGACATCAAAGGCAAGGAGAACACAATTAGGATCAAGTCTTTGTGTTGTAGTTGATGTTATGATTGTAAAGTGTTGATAATAAATGTTTGTTTCTTTAATTAAAAAGAATCTGAAAAATATTTGAACCGTGTTTAAAAGGTATATTATCAAATGATATGATGAGTTACATAATTATGACTTTTATTTCAGTCAGAAGCACAAATAATATTTAATTTAAGTTTATGGACTACTACACAAAACTGCGATGCAATGCGATGCGACGCCACATCACAGCGATGCGAATTGCTGCGATGTTCAGAGTGCCTGGTGCACACTGCGACGCGACGTCGCATCGCAGTGTTGTGTTTTGGTCCATAAACTATGATACGTCATTACTTCATAAATACAATGTCCAAACACGAAATTTTCAGGTTAGTTGATCCTCCACGTAAGAGAGACATTGACCTCGTATAGGTATGTAATTTGAGTGAGTAATGACGCGTGTACTCAAGTACCCGCGTCTACATAATCGTACTACACAAGTAAGTAGTACGATTGTAATAGTGTGACAATTTTATGTGAGAATCTTGTGTTACTTCTATTGAATTGGATTTAAGGAATGCACACGCGAAATCTGATAATTTTGTGAACGTTTTTTTACAATTTTAAGCTCAGTATCAGATGTTATGACAACAAAAATTATATTTGCATTAACGAAATGTAATTTCTGAAAAAGAAGCCCGTGGCCTTAGACCGTAAAGAGCGACTAAAAGAACCTAGATGGGTTTTAGTCAGTAAAAGTCTGACACATCCTCTCGCTCCACCTCCCAAAAGAAAACCCTGTCGCGTAAATAAAAAAAAATTAGGGTAGGTATTCTGTTTTTTTTTTTTCAATACACTTACTCGAAATCCCGCTCTTATCCCACCGCTTTTAGGCACGCAATAGACTGCTTTCCGCACTAGTGCAGAAATAGCGCGTGCTCTCTCCCACCATAATGTTATTACATTTATCGTATCAGACTGGACGCGCGTCGACCCCCGCAAGTCACCAACCAACGACTCAACGATCGGTCAACCCCTGTTTATTCATTTCTTCGTAAGTGTATTGAAAAAAGTCGTTTGAGACACGTGCAATTTTGTCACTGAAGCCCCCGGCTCCATAACACACTCGCCTACGGCTCGTGTGAATTCCTTCCGGTCGCAATGACAAACTTTGCTGCCAAGTGCAGAAAGTTTCAAAATGTACTATTTCTTAATATCAAGGCTAGAAGCCCTTAGAAGCTCTTCATATTCGGATCTCGGGAGTGGGTACTTTTACCTACTAAAAGATTGACCAAGCTTTAAATATCAGCCTGTAGGTGAAGGTAGTTCAGTTGTAGATGGAAATAATATTTTTACATATCCAGTTCATAGAGACATCAGTTATTTTTATGTAACCCACAAGTGACACGCACGGTTCCTACTTCGATCTTTAAATAACGGACGACCTATACCTTACAAACGTTGGTAATATAACTTGTAGGTACAAATTCTTTTTTAAGGTTCCACACCCAAAGGGTAAAACGGGACCCTATTATAATAATAATATATATCCCAACTAGCAAAATGTCTCTGTCAACAAACTTCTGTAAGTATGGAATTGGGCACACCTTGTAAGATTATTTGCCCTTATAGTAGTTGTATGACGGTTTCATTAAATGCTTTTTCATCTTACATTAATCTTGATAATGCTTTTGTAAGAACAAATACACTTACAAGTGTCTTTTAGCACAATACGTCTTATAAGGTGCCTTTATAAGTTACACAATCTTTGCCAAGACAGATATAAACCTTTTATAAAGTCTAAGCTCTTATTACGGATTATTCATAAGGCTATTTTGCTAGTTGGGATAATAATATTTAAAAATATAATTTATGTATGTATATGTAAATGAATAAAAGGAATAATAATATTCCAGTCTTCACCAGGCTATATCTCATAAATCGTGATAGCTACACAGTTGAAATTTTCACAGATGATATATTTCTGTTGCCGAAATAACAACAAATACTAAAAACAGAATAAAGTAAATATTTAAGTGGGGCTCCCATATAACAAATGTGATATTTTTGCCGTTTTTTGCTTGGTGCGTGAATTCGACTCACACTTGGCCGGTTTTTGCATTATTTTCTATAAAAAACTTCAAACTAGGAATTACTCTTTATGTGTGAATGCGTTCACAAGCATGTTGACTCACCTACCTACACAAGACAGCCCATGAAACATGCAGCGTAGCAGTCAATCACGCCAACCGTGATTTTGAAATTCGAACAAAAAATCGAATAAGTAGTTTTGTTTTTTTATGTACCTGCCATGTTTTCTCTTCACCACCCTTGGTTGACTGGTAGAAAATGAAGTTTTACCAAATAAATAAGACACGAATTTTTTAATAAGATCATTTCTTACAATAGCCAGCCAGTCGCCGCCTTCAGGCGAATTTCTCGATCAACTATTTAAGAAAAAAAAACAGTAAAATGTTCTACTCTAGCTGGGGACCACTAAATCGATAAGGAGTTTCTAAGTTCCATTTCCAGGTCGAATAAGCTTTCATTGGCTGAACAATTTCAGCAATTTTTCAGCCCCTAAGGGTTAACATCTCGCTGCGATGTTGGGACAACGATTTTATGTTGGTATGGTTAAATGCATGAATTTATGTTACCTGTAAATAGTGTAGTTATTTACAGGTAACATAAATTCATGCATTTTTGTGTTTAGTCTATTTTTTATACTTTTATCCTTAAATACTAATGAATGTGAAAGTAACGCTGTCTGTCTGTTATACTTTCACAGTGAAACGACTTTGATGTAATCTAGTTAGGAGTAAACTTGCACCCCAAGGCACACACAGGCCACTTTTCGTCTGAATTTGACGCCTCCGGGTCAGCTATAACTGACTAGCGGACGAAATTGAGGGCAAAAGCTAGTCTATAATATTTTTTATATTCAAAGTTCCGTAAGTGTGACCGATCACAGCGGTAGCGGGCCCTAGCTGAATATCTATTACTGCGTTATTTATTGTTTTTAAAGATTGCAGCCGTTTCGGCCTCGAATATTTTTTTTTATTATTTCATTTGGATTTTTAGTTTTTTTTTTTTTAGTTGTGCGATTTCTTTTTAGTAGGCATACCTACATTTTTCTCTATTTCTTTCTTTCTTATGGTAAATATTAGTAGGTAACAGTAACGTGTGTGTATTGATCGCCTTACCTTAAGTCAAGACAATGGGCTGTCACTACCAAGTGTCGACCTCAAACGCGTTAACAATCCATCTCCTGCAGTCGATTCGCATCGTGGTTACGTATGCCATTCTGTTTCTCTACAATCCCACGATGTGTCATATAATCCGGGAGCTTCCTTCCACCGCCCACCCAGGCTGCACAACGGTAAATTATTAACTGCACTAGTCATTAAGCTCCGTCATCATTGCTGGTCTTGTATGCAATTAACCGTGGACCTCTCACACAAACCCGGACATGGGCAGTTATCATGAGCGTAGTGTAGTTCAAGCAGATCGTAATATCGGGTATTCGGGTCGTATCACAATTGGCTCGGGTCCGAAAACGAAATGGGGAGGTGTACAGTGTATACCGGCTGTCGAAAAGTAAACACTAGCAAACTATTTCAATATTGTTGAACGTAGCTCTACAGCGGCTTTGCGCGTTATGGTCCAATGGGCTTGCAATAAATAATATACTCGTATTCGTACGTAGGTACTTTCTCTACGAAATAATTGGTTTCACTGTACACATATGTGTTCTCAGCCGTGAATACACCAAAACGTGAATAACCCATCCCTGATTTAAACGAGTATATTTTATTGGTGTTTATTTTCCTCAGCTATATTGCTGGACTGTATAAATAAAAACAGAAGTTGTACTCTCTCCATGGTTTTCATTTTGCGGACGTTGGAATATGTAAACAGGATAGCAAATAGACCATACGCTCTGAGAATATGTCGTAAGATAAAAGGCTCACAATCATGATAAAGCAGTATTTCAAACAATAATTCTTTAAAGTTTAAAATTTATAATAATATAGGTTTCCTCGCTAATATACAATAACTTACAAGTAACAACATAGTAAAGACTGTTCAAAATCTTAGGTACTATTTCTAAAGAAAGGTAATCTTTTTATAGTTTTATGAATCCAGACTTTTTGATATCATAAATGTGAAAATAACTCTGTTTCCTATTTCTGATTTAAGAATTTGAAGTTGAGTATTTCTCGAACTCTACTTTAGCCTGAAAACCTGTCTAAATTTGACTTTAGAGCCCTTCTTCTTCTTCTTCTTCTTCCTGCCCTTATTCCATATTACTTGGGCTTGGTGCTTCACTTTTTTTTTCTTCCATTCTGTCCTGTTACCCGTCAAACTATCACTAACTCCCTTTTCTTTCATATCATCCCTCACACAATCCATCCATCTTTTCTTTGGCCTCCCTCTCCATCCGTCTACATGTACACTCAGAACTCTTTTAATAATATGTGCTTCATCCCTCCTCTTCACATAACCGTACCAAAACAACCGATTTCCTTTTATCTTTTCAGTCACTGACTCCACTTTCAAACTTGCTCTAATATACTAATTTCTCACTTTATCTATTCTCGTCACACCACACATCCATCTCAAGATTCTCATCTCCGCTACATGCAATCTTTTTTCATCCATCTTTTTCACAGCCCAGCATTCTGATCCATACAGTATGACAGGTCTTATCACGGACTTGTAAATTTTACCCTTCAACTTGACTTCAAAATCACAAAATTATAAGCTGATGTTACCCGGTTGTTCGAAAAATACATGGTAACCGGGTCATCCGGGCGACTGAGGGGTTATTCTCCCGCATCCAGCTGTGCGCTGGCGCCTAGTGCCCGCTATGACCTGCCGTGATCTATGTTATACTTAATGGCGGTAGTGTCCAAGTTGTGACCTTTCTTAAACATATTTTGGAATCGATTCAGTTACTGATTCTGAACAAACTGTATTCAGGTTTCGCATATACCTACTAAATCTAATGCTATAAAGGTACCTTAGTTTACTTACCTATAGGTGTTTTCCGGCAAATAAAAAGTTTTTCTTTCTTTCTTTCTGTATCTTTTCATTTATGTAACTTTGGTTAGAACTCATCCATCAAACAGCGAATCAAACATTTTGAGAGCAGTAAGTTCGCATTATTGTTTTATATAAATTCTTATTTCTAAACGAATGAAATAAATTCGGATATTTTAGGTTATAGAATCTTTAATAAATTCTTAGCCGTTTTTAATAATGAAAATGGAACAATATTCAAAGAAAAAGCTAAACTAAAACTTTGTACTGAATTCTTAATAATAGGGCGCAAAAGGAAAATAAAGCAACAAAGTAATTTCTTAAAATATTTATAGATAGGTGTATCTGCTAAAATGTGTTATTTTATTTTCTTTAGTGCAACTGGCGGATAGCCGTTTTCATTAAAGTAAAGTAAATAAATAAATTGTCTTACAATAACACAATCTAATATTATAAAGACTAAAGTATGTATGTGTATACTTCACACTCGAACACCTGAACGGAGTTAGGTGAAATTTGATGCATTTGGGATAATCATCCAATGATATCCCCCGCTCTTGAGCGTAGTGGGAGATAGTGTCAGAATTTTACTGACTAAAAACCGCTCCTTTTTATCGCTCGCGCCGAACGCTCCGAGTAGGCCGCGCCTCCGATTCCTTTGTTCTGACGTCATCTCAACGCTCAGTCACGTGGTCAGAACAAAGGCATCGGAGGCGTGGCCTACTCGAGGCGTTTGGCGCGAACGATACGATTGTAACTTGGCTAGGGGGGGCTGTTCCTTCGATGCCTTTCGTACCGGGGCCGAACCTTCCTTTCAGAAACAGATCCTTGGCCCCAGCAGGCTTCGATCTTGCTGAGCCCCTACAGTTTAGTGCTACGATAGATTACGTCCTGGAATAGCATATAGGATATTTCTTCCTCGTTTTAGCCCGAAAGTATATTCCTTTAGACAATTTTCTACTTTCGCGCAAAAGAAGCCACTGGCTTATCTTTTATATTTACTACATAACAAAATAACAAACCATAGTAAGATATTTACATCGCTATTTGTCACTGTCTACTATATATATACACATTGAGTCACTAATAAGCTAGCTAGCGTCTTTGAGTATAATATTCAGCGATAACACCCACACGGAACAGAACCAATCGCTATAGTAAGCTAGATCTCAATAGGTATACCAGTATGCCGCGTATGGTACTAACGCACATATTGATTTGAGAATGCTTCAAAACGTGAATAAAAGGCGCTAAATAAAATATAGTCAACAGATAGTTACCAAAGCTAACTTTTTTTAAAATTTGTTTACACAATAAATAATAATGAATATATATTTACTTACAAACACAGACAGAGTAAATAAGGGTGTTTTCTGAATTCATGACTAGTGTTCATTTTATGGTAAGCAGTGGTGGCCCAGTAAGTAAATATACTCTAGCTATTCCAGTATCTGGTTATCCTGAGGTAAAGTTGTCAAAAAATAAAAGGCCCGTTTAAATATGAATAAAATAAATACATAAATAACAAAGTCGATTGTATTTTATCAATACAAAAACGTTACAAAGTGCAATATAACTTTTTAGTTCTGGTATCGACTAAACCTAAATAGTGTGCAAGTTTTATATATAGTAAGGTACCTATAGAGAATAAACATTACAAGTGTGCCTATAATATCAGAAGAGCTTAATTTCTCTAGGATCCTATCATCAAATCCTGACCTGATGATTACGGGAGTACCTAGGAAGTGTACCCTTTGAAACAAAAATAGAATTTTCCAAATCGATCCTGACTTCTTTGAAAATACACAAAAAAAAGTATCCAACGAATTAAGAACCTCCTCCTTTATGGAAGTCGGTTAAATATTTTCTGAATCTATCATTGTTACGATAAAACAGAACAGCAAATCCATTGTAAGATGCATAGTTTGTTATCAACAAAACTGTTCTATTCATGTCATAGGCGTCAATGCATCTTTGAGTTAAGTACCAATAATATACGTCTACAATACTCAGCGATAACACCCGCACGGAACAGTTTCAATCGGTATACCGGTATGGTATATACCTACGCACATATCAGTACCTACGCTGACGGGTAGCATTGCTCACATGAATTCCTGTGGCATAAGACGGCACAGCTAATGGGAGGCGATGGATCAAATATGGATTCAATGTGCATTTGTGTTTGAATCGTGTATAGTGCTATGTAGTTAGTTATTTGATATTCGCACGTCAAAGATGAAGGTCTTCTCAAATATCTATTGTATACTCGTATAGTGCTAACCGATACCTACCCATAAGGAAATTTTATTATTATTTAAGCAACTATTATATATCTGTCTGCCACGGTTTAGTGACTGCTCTGCTCCTATCGTGTCGTATTGGCATGCGTATTGGTGATAGCGTGATGTTATGTAGCCTCCTTTAGCCATCCACGATAAATTAGATATTCAACAGTAAAATATTTTTTCAATTTGAACCGGTAGTTCCTGATATAAGCAAGTTCAAAGAAACTCTTCCGCTTCATAATATTATTATGATAATAATTAATATATAGGTAGTACCTACAGATTTACATTTTGGAAAGTAAGAACTTTTGAATGCTTTCATTACTTTTTGGTGGCTTGCATTTACACGGAAAAGCTCGTTAGACACGCAATATTAATTTTTCTTTTATTTATGACACACCTCAAAGAATAGACTTTCATTTGAGCTTAAACTATGGTTTTAGTTTCAATTATGACGTTTTTTCAGATTCATAAAACCACCTATCGACGGTGAAGTGCCAATTCCTTCTAACTAACATAAATTACTTTTTAGCGCTTTTAATTCAAATGTGTGTTTCCGCATGTTTTTGTGAAATCTCTGAAGCGAATATTTAGTTGCTACTGCACCAAATTAAATTGTGGAAACACTTCCTAACTAAACCAACATGTCAATTTTTTGTATTACCTCCTAACGTTTTTAAGACAATCATTTTTTGACTTCGGCAGTTAGGAGTTCATGTCACTTCGCCGTTGCTATGTAATTCATAAGAAACATAAATATTAACTAACTAAACTAACTACCTATTTATACTAAACTTAACTAATGTACAGTTAGGGATCAAAAGTGCAGTTGCACTCTACCAATGCGTGTTGTGTAAAATTTATTTGTTGTCAAAGTTCAATAGTCCACAACTAGTTTATTCAATACTTTAGATCCTATGCTACCAATTAAATCAGTCATGAACCATTGACCGTCTTCTACAAAGAAATTTTAGACATTTTTGCATTGGTAAGGTGGATACTGCACTTTTAATTCCTGACTGTACCTACATATAATTCAAAAACACTAAATACAGTCAGGCGTCGAAATACTCTCCCACATCGTTGCCTTCCCGAAGTATGGCCAGAAGCCCTACTAAGAGCTCTCAACGCGATTCATTTGACGACCTAAACTGAACTGTTAAAGGAATGGACTTATATACGGTGTAAAGCTCGATCCCTCTTTTTTTTTCCTCCCATTCCATTTCACAGGAGAATATGGCTTAGCACTTGTGCATCCGCCAGTGTGATCCCTCTTTATCGCTCGCTTGCTTGACATTTTAACATGTCATGGTAAGGCCCCAAAAGACTGGTAGCATTGCCACGTTGAATGGCAATGCTAATTGAAATGATGAAATTATTATATGAGATTGTTAATGAAATAAATGTTTACCTACTGCATGCTAAAGATGTAAATGTCTAAAATGCCGAATATAGTGAGACCCCAGTAAATGTTAAGAACTTGTTATTTACGTATATTCTTGCAAATAAATATAATTTATGCATTAATTAATTCATTCATTAATTCACTCATTCATAATTCTTTGGGCGAAAAACCAGCCAGCCCTCTAGTCACGCAGTGTCGATCAGTCGGTGTGAAATTTCTTCGAAAAGGAAACACGCACTCGGACCCCATGATCCAAGCGTTTCAACCCCAAACTAACTATTAAGTATTACAAAACCCTACGAAATAATCAACGGTCTTTAATCCATACAAAACTTTCACTAAACAATGTTGAAGTACCACCCACAAATAAAGAGCTACCGACCCATTTCTTGGGTGACATAATAAATAACCATTAGGGTTGTAATCCTCGACAGGTTAGGAAAAGTTGAACTGTCATACTCCTAAACTTTTCGGACGAAAATATTAGGTTCTTTGTGATGGAGGCGAGTTTCTGGTCTTAGCTTCAACCCTACTCCTAGAATTATAATATTGGAAAGACAAACAATTAGTCCTTAACTGAATATTTGACGGCCTTATAGGGCTCTAATTAACGAAGAATCTTGAGATTTACAGTGTTTGTACCTTTTGTTTATTCTTGATAGGTTCGCGCTTGACCGCTATCTCACCTTCTTGGGAAAAAGACTATTTTGACTTTTAATAGAGCATTAGATCATAATTAACTTGGCGATGCATAAATATTATTAAACACAACTATGTTTAAATCTAAATTTTGTCAGACATATTTATCTATTTATATAAAAGGAGAAACTGACTGACTGATATATCAATGCACAACCGAAATTACCGAAACTAGGAGTGTGAAATTTTGCACAAAGTTTTCTTTTATGACGTAGGCGAGCACTAAGTGAGGATTTTCCAAAATTCACCCTCTAAGGGGATGAAACAATGGTCCAAAGTTACTGAACGAGAAACTTATTTTCATGTGGGCGAAGCTGCTGGCCCAAGCTAGTCATTTTATATAAACCCGTTTTTTAAAACTTATTTTTTCAATGCATTTTAAGAATCATTTTTTTAATAATGATTACAATCTATCCTGAAAGACTAATACAATATAGTTGTAATTAATTATTACACGTTGTAGATTATGTAAAAACTACGAAGAGCCTCCTTTTGTAGGTACCTACTGTTTACTTGAGTGAATTTAAATATCTGATTTAACCTCCATATTCACTTTCTTTCACGTAAATGACTTTATGTGAAGAATAAACATAATGAAAGTTTTACATTTTTTTATTATTATTGATAGGCTTGCGTTTGACCACTATCTCACCTGATGGTAAGCGATGATGTGCCCGACAATGGAGCACGCTTGCCTAGAAGTAACCTATTCACTCTTGACTTAAAGACCTCTATGACATATTTTTTATTAAAACAGTATATTTGATACTAAGTAATTGTTTATACCCCAGGTAAAAGATCTCAGTGTACAGCTTCGTTAGTAATATTTATGTCTGTAACAAAACCAACGTTACACCATTTCAGTTTATTACCCGTTCTTGTTATTCTGTTCCAGCTGAAGTACAGATAATAATCTCTCGTTGCTCAAGGCGGTAAGGGGTCTCCATCATCAATTACCTTTGCCGACTTAATCTATTTATTTACTGTCTATTTACAAGCACCCTACTTTCTCATTTATTTTAACAAAGTGTACAACAAAGTTAACAGGTGAAGAATGCAAGAAGAAGAATGGTGACAAATTGAACGAATAATGTTCGAAAATCTTTAATTAGTTATTCGAAAAGTATCTCTTAAAAATAGCGAGAGGGAATGTCAGCTAAGATAAAACAGAAGAATCTGGAAGTTCGTTTAAAAACCAATTGTTTTATATTAGAGGATTATCAACTTTAATTGGTTTCGGACCGTGGGTTGAAGTGACGTTTATAAGCTTCACAAACTGTATAATTCACGAGTCTATCAGAATACTTTAATTAAAATAATAAAGTTATTAATTCAGCCAAGTTTTAAGTAGATGTTTTTTTTTGTATGAAGCCAGCATTTTCGCATAAATACCTTTAATTAGTGACTCATTAATTTTAAGAGATTCTATGAGAAGTCGGAGAGGTCTGAAGTTTAAGCAAACTGATTGTTTCGCATAATTGATGGGGCTCAAACGAGATTAAGTGTACAATACAATAATATATATTACTTATTAAATTTAATGAAGCTTTCCTTTCTGTAAACCGGAATAAAATTTATTCAATATTTGCATGCAATTTAATGATAACGTCTGTTCTGTGTTGCAAGAAAAATACAATGAAATAAATATGTTTTTTTTTTAATATCAATATTCTTTTTTGAATAATGGAGTCGCCGTTGAACAATTTTTAATTATCTTTTGACTGCAGTTACGTTCAGTCGGAAGTGAAATGATTTTTTGATAAGAATGACGAAAGGGTCGAAACGGAACTCTTTTGTTGTCAACCCTACGCATGGTCGTCTGTCCATCTGTCCATCAATCCGGCTTTTGAAACGCGACATAAATAAAGTATAACATGTAATATATACTAATAATAATGATATGTATTGAGGACAAGCTATTATTATTTAGATTCTGGGTTCGATAAGGTTTAGACATGATTAGTAGGGTAAAAAAAAGGTTTTGGGAAAGTTTGATGTAGTCCTACCCTAACCTAATTCCTACTTTATCTCATTTTGATTGTAATCTGATATTGATGTTATGTGTATTTCATACCCTCGAGAACATTTAATTTTCTATTTTGTTCGTCATACTCAGTTAGGGCTTACTCTGTTTCCATACCATGAATAATATGGTACCGACATAGCGCGTTACCATATTATTATTAAATAATAATATTAATAAGTAAATCAAATATCTCGACTTATAACAGGAGGTTGTCGACATGTGGAATCGACATCGGCTGGCATTGTGCAGATTGTCGTTACCGATAACGGCCTGATAGCCAAAAGCTTCGATGACCACCTGTCGAAGCTATCGTTACGCGGTTGGGACTAGGGCTTATTACTTCTGTATCAGGTATTATGAGAAAATTCCTCTACAGGTCTCTGGAGTCCTAATCATCGGCAGCTAGGACCCTGCTCCCAACACCGGCGGTCTTCTATTTTTTATGTTCCATAACATGATAATTTCAGCCGAAAGACGTCCACCGGTCACCAGGTCATCGGTACACCTTATATGTTAATATATATCATTTGTCTGTATATTTAAATGAATAAAGAGAATATGGTGAGTCTTCACATAAAATTAGAGTTGGTCTTCTTCAACCATTTCAATAATTAAGTCGGCAAAAATGTTAATCGAAACAAAATTCATTCCGTTACAGTTCGGTGACTATTTTTGACTCAATAAATACTTATATAGGTATAGAGTCAAAATAATCGTCCATCCCTTAATTTATCAAAACATTTGACTTACAAAACTCGCAATTTCTTTATCAAAGAAAATCCTAAACACAAATTAACCTGTACAAAACAGAACCTGTTTCATAATACTCAGCAATAAATTCTTATTGATTCACATAAGGGGGGCCCTAAACGGTTCAATTAGGCGTTTTTAGGAAAGCCCTTCAAGAACATGCCTTCCTAATTGGTTCTGAAACTCTGTGAATAGCTTAACAAATTACTAACACAATTATTTACTTAGCAGAATATATATGAATCAAGCAAAGGTTTTAGCCCATAAGTGCCGATTCAACGGAATTAATAAAAGGTATAGTCAGTAAGAAAAATCATTGCGCAATTTTGTGTTTTTTTTTTGCGCACTGAAGTTGTCAAAAAAATAAAAGGCCTGTTTTGACATTTGTATTTTGTACTACCTAGCGGCTTGTCCGGTGTAGTGTAGCAACTACTAAAATAGCTAAAATAGCTACTACTACACCGGACCCCTAATTATTATTTTATTGTTTCTTTCAGTTTCGTTCCAAGTTATATTCTAAGGCTTTTCTCAAATGTCAAAAGGGGCCTATTATTTTGTAACGACTTTTTCCCACAATTTTTATAAAAGAGAATTTTTTTATTTATGTAAGTACCTAAGTATGTATGTATGTGGGTATTTGTATCTTTATTACACCTTCACGCTCAAACAACTGAACTGATTTGGAAGAAATTTGGCACACAACGGTGCCCTGGAATGGGACATAGGATAGGCTAATAAATCATCAAATAACTTCTCCCCCTATGGAAGAGGCGAGAGGGAGTGTCAGACTATTACTGACAAAAACCCACCTGTGTTTCTTCAGTTGCATCTTGCGTTCCTGATTATAATGATGTAGTTATTAATGTACCTTTCTTTGTTACAGATTGATCTACAAACAACTCAACATTGGAAATATCAGCCTTTATTATTAACATGTAAGTATAAAACTTTCGAAAATATTAGATACCCAGTTATATTGTCAGAGAGACAGGTAATTGAGCGTAGACAACCTTATTATTTTGACTGCCTACGGCTATACCATCTCCCTTAGATATAGCTTTTAGAAAAAAGCAAAAAAGCTTTTCACAAAAGGCAAACAAAATTGATAAAAATAATTGCGAAAAACCGGCCAAGTGCGAGTCGGACTCACGCACCAAGGGTTCCGTAAAGTCACGCAAATAACGGCAAAAAAAAAACACGTTTGTTGTATGGTAGCCCCACAAAAAACAATATTTTTTAATTCTTTATTGTACACTAAAACAACTTATAAAATAAGTAGATAACAAAGTTCATGTACATAGGCGAGCCTAACTCAAAGTTGAGTTATATTCCAGCAAACCATTGAGTGATAGAGAGAGATCACAATAGAGGGTTTATAATTTCGTTGTTATAGCGGCAGCAGAAATACATCATCTGTCAAAATTTCAACTGTCTAACTATCACGGTACATGAGATACAACCTGGTGACAAACGGACAGACAGATAGACGGACGGACAGCGGAGTCTTAGTATTAGGGTCCTGTTTTACCCTTTGGGTACGGAACCCTAAAAACAAGTCGGTCTTCAATACGAAATCAATTATATTTTTAATAAAAACCCTTTACTCGTATAATACTTAGTCAAACATAAATGTGATGGCTCGTTTGTCGTATTTTTATTCGAATTTTATCACGAACTGAACACGATATATGTGAATAAATTTGCATAAAACGAATGGACACACGAATAATCCTCCATCTATGTCTCTTTATGCGGTGTAACGGGTCTGTAGAAACAATTCAAGGGATGAATTGGTGAATTTTGAATGAATTACAACGTTGTCTCGTCATATGTCACAGGGAAATATTAATGTAACCGCAACTAGGATTAAAACGGTCCGAAGTGAGGCGGTATTTCACTTGCGGGGCAAACGTTACTCGTAAACTTTTCAATGTCAGGTAACGCGTAAATAACTCGACCGTCGTTTAGGGCTATGTTTTCTCAGGTTGCCTTTATCTTTATCTTTTGGACATATGTTTCTTTTATACGTAATTGTGACAACTTGACCTGACTTGGTTTAGACTAGACGAAATATTTTTTTAGGAATGTCTGTTCCGGCTTACGGGATTGATCGAAAGAGTTGTATACCGTGGTCCTGGAACGCAAAGGGCAACTGAAGAAGTGGGTTTTAGTCAGTAAATGACTCTGACTTTCCTCATTCTACTAAGAGTAGAAATATTTGATGATTTCCCTAAAAAGATCGACGGCGTGTATTGTTCCACACGCGCCTCAGGGAGATGTCAGCAAATCGTAGGGGCCCAGCAGAGTCGAAGCCTACAGCTGGGGCCATGGGTAATGTGAAAACGAAACCCGGGGCCCTGGGACGAAGGCAACGAAGGAACAGGAGTGGGTTTTTAGTCAGTAAAAGTCTGACACTATCTCCCGCCCCACCCAAGAGCGTGATTTGTCATTTGATGATTTTCCCACCTAAAAGACTGGTCTAACCCTTATTACACTACGTGACATCGACTAATACTGTCTGAATATCGTGTGCTGAATATCGCGTTTTGTTTATTCTTGATAGGTTCGCGCTTGACCGCTATCTCACCTGATGGAAAGCGACGATGCGGTCGCCGATGGAGCGAGCTTACCTAGAAGTAACCTTTTCACTCTTGACTTAAAGATTCCCGGGTTGTAGCCATCAGGAAACACAGATTCCGGCAAGGAATTCAACTCCTTAGCAGTACGCACAACGAATGTGTTCCCAAAACGTTTCGTGCGTATGGGCGTAGTGTAATAGACCCTTTAGTCATTCAGCTGAGTATTCAGCCTATGGGCCTCAATTAGGGATATGGGTGCCCACCCATATCCCTAACATGCCCACCGTGTATCCTTAGCTCGTCACTGCACAAACAGAATCTACTTACTTATTAGGTATAGTCCGATAATTACCTCAACGACGTACCTATATGTACAGTTGGAGTATACCTATCTAATCACAAGACAAATGACAATGGATCCCACTTAAGCTGAGCCGTCCACGCGAGATTATCCGCTCAGTTATTGTTGCTATACTTACACTTGTATTGGATAATCCTTATCATTATGTGGGTGGGATCTTATTTCTGGAAATGTAATGGTAGATTAGTGGAGGGCTAATTATTTTGTTTTTTGGTAATATTTGTATCTAATGAGGCTGGCAATCTATTGTTTTGTTTGTTCTCATTTCTCATCATGGTTGGCACGTGTCAAATATTTCACATAATGTGGAGCTTACAAAAACGTAGAAGCGTGTGCTTCATACGCTTTCTTAATCATAAAAAGATCTAACTCAAAAACTGGGCAAGTGCGAGTCGGACTCGTGCACTGAGGGTTCCGTACAAACTTGAAAGGTAAAATACGGTTTACAATTTATAACGTATTAAAAAAAAACTACTTACTAGTTCCCGTTCAAACCAATTTTGCGTGGAAGTTTGCATGGTAATGTACATCATATATTTTTTTTTAGTTTTATCATTCTCTTATTTTAGAAGTTACAGAAGGGAACACACATTTTACCACTTTGGAAGTCTCTCGCGCAAACTATTTAGTTTAGAAAAAAATTATATTGGAAACCTCAATATCATTTTTGAAGACCTATCCATAGAAACTCCACACGTATGGGTTTGATGAAAAAAAAAATTTTTGAGTTTCAGTTTTTACTATGGAGAACCCCCAAAATTGTTTTTTATTTTCTATTTTTGTGTGAAAATCTTAATGGTTCACAGAATACACCTTCTTATTCTTACCAAGTTTCAACAGTATAGTTCTTATAGTTTCGGAAAAAAGTGGCTGTGACATACGGACGGACAGGCAAACAGACATGACGAATCGTTAAGAGTTCCGTTTTTTGCCATTTGGCTACGAAACCCTAAAATTAGTAGTATTTCAATCTCATTATGTTATTTTTTCAAATACCTAATATGAATTAGTGCTTGATTGCGATCCCTCCTGATTTTAAGCAGTGATGCAATCGTTGATGATGTAGCGCGCTAGTTTATTAACAGCCTATGTAATCTAGCCTTGAAGACACCAAAATTATAAGTAATCAAACAGGAAGACTTGCCTGCTGCAGCAAATTGTTCCAGTCCTTTGATGTACGCGGTATAAACGAGGCGAAACACTAGACTGCGCACACGTGTACCACACACGCCGATCTGGTCGCGTCGGTCTCCATACATTTTATATGGAAAGTAGACTTGTAGAGCTACACTTGATCCACGCCACGCGACGTCGTTCTACGTACAAATCTGGCGTGTTATATGTGTGCGTCGGTCTAATGTAGTTCTAGCTTTAGTCTGGACCGTGGAGGTGTTAACAATGTAAAGGTGGATATTCGCCGTACGTCGAGTTGTCCGATGGTAGAAAGGTGATGGCGGAATCAAGTCATGCAATTCCCGCGCACACTCCCCGAAATGCATCCTGTAAAATACCGGAAGGCTGGCTACACTACGCCTGTGCTCTAGGCTTTGT
This sequence comes from Mythimna pallens, assembly GCA_961205895.1. Taxonomy (NCBI): domain Eukaryota; kingdom Metazoa; phylum Arthropoda; class Insecta; order Lepidoptera; family Noctuidae; genus Mythimna; species Mythimna pallens. Next base: position 19,127,949 of record OY540828.1, on the reverse strand, counting down.
AGATTGGACTTTAAGTTTTATGCTTGAAGAGTTAGGTCCCTTTATGATTCAGCGAGCGTATGTGGCTACCTTTAGATGGGTAGGGTTGCTACTCATTGCCAGATTGTTCGAGAATTACCGTGGTCCACGCACACAAAGGGCAACTAACGGAACACAGGTAGGTTTTTAGTCAGCAATAGTCTGACACTCGCTACACCCAGAGCGGAAAGAGTTATATGATAATTTCCCAGCTACCCCACGCAAGGACTAGAATATCTGCAACAAATTAGAGGCTATATTATAAGTAGGTACAGTAGTGCCAGTGACTTAGCTAGGCGTGGGCGAAGCGGCCCCTCGTCCACCGCCTCGCACCCAAAGGGCCTCTCGCAAGCGAATGCTCTTTAATAACGAGGGTTTTTTTATTGATAGGCTTGCGTTTGACCACTATTTCACCTGATAGTGAGCGACGATGTGGTCAAAGACAGGGTCGCGATAGTTGCTGTCTCGTTTCCAAATTTATGAAAAAAAGGCCTCGCTTATGCACTTTCGCCCACGTCTAAACTAGTCCACGCTACGCCTCTAAGTAGTGCTACCACAAACTCTTAATGCGATCCATTTTACGACCTAAACTGTTAAAGGGAGGGAGCTATATTCCCTGCAGGCTAAGTTACTACGGTTTCGTTTCGAATCTCTTTCTACAGTCAGTAACGCCTCCGATTCCTTTGTTCTGACCACGTGACTTAGGTAACGTTGAGATGATGTCATTCCTATACATTTGTTGTTTCCTACTAGGGTTATCGATTGTAGTTTATCCACTTAGCTAAGCCCTCTGGGATGTATTGCTCTATCCCTACTTCTCGCTCGAACGACAAACATTTTAATACATCATGGTAGGGACACTTAAGTTGTGAAATTTACAGGCACAAAAAGAACCTGTTAAAGCATTTAGCTTCACATAGCAAATAAATAATTTCCACCAAAATCCGTACGCATTCACTCCGTAAAATTTGTACATTCTGTACCCATAAAAACGTCAACCTTTATTTCAATACATCCTACCTTTCCAATACGAAAACATCGGAAAACAAACTCGAAATACGAAAATATCCAGGGATATAGAACCCGAAATGATCATTAAAATTAAACGCCGGGTCGCGAGGACGATTCGGCTCGTCGGCCCGGCCCTCGTCCCTCGGCTTTCGGCTTTCAGCGTCACGTGAGAATATCGTTGTAAATAAATTGTTGGCCACCGCAGTGACCGTTGACATGAGATTATGTGCCCTTGTGACGTGTGATCCATTACTTTTCATATTTCATGTAACGTATGCGAGTACCGTGATCTATTATGACTAGTTGTTATTTGAGCCCACTACAGGTAGGATGTGATGACACCTATGCCTATTAATGATCCTTTTGAGTACCGTAATTAGAGACACAATAGAAAGACCATGAGCTAGCGAACGCCGGCGTTCGCTTGGGGTTTAATGAATGAAATACTAACAATAGAGTATGTTATGAAGAGGAAAATGTACAGTCAGTAACAAAAGCACATTGTCACTGTCACCTTCACCTAGATACATATTATGAAAAGTGTCACGCGAAATGATTCAGTAGGTACCTTTAGAGTTACTGCTTCTTAAGTTTTCTTACTAGCTATCTTAAAAAATGGAAAGATTATTCGATTCCTATCTCTACCTAACCCAATCGGGAATAATTATACTCTTCGTTTTGTTTTAGCGCAAATATTTGCATTTACGTTTGACCTGTGTCACAAATAGGTCGTGTGCTAACTTTTGCCGGGTCCCCCCGGTGGCAAAAGTTAGCACATGACCTAGGAAATACTTGTTGACATGCAGAAAAGGAAGAATGTAGGAAACAAGAATGAGTTGAAGATAGATTAATTCAGAAATACTATAGTATGATCTCGAATTATTCAGAAAGACTAAGCCAAGCAAGCTCGAAAATTGTTGCACGTAGCACATTGCTTAGAATATTAAGATGCGAACATTATTAGGTGCGGTGCTGAATCATCCCAACCACTTCTTCTCTTCTTTTTCTCTATTTCTTCATCTTCATCAATTGGTCATCATTGATGTATTTTAATACGTCAATGTTGGTCATATACCAATCTAATACCATACTACTAAGGGCTAAGGGTGCTTTATTCGTTTTTTTTTCGCGGAGCGCCTTTGGGCACTGTTCTGTGTAGCGCCCCCGAAGTGTGCACTTCAAGTAATTCAAATATTCCATTCGTTATATTACTATATACCGATGGAAAATTTGAATTGTAGGTGCAACAACCTACAACATAATATAACAATACCTACAACATACAACGTGTACCTACTTAACATAATAAACTGACTTCCTGAAAGTGATATGTTCAAAACCGGCTACTGAATCGATTGCAGCGAATTTTAAAATAGATAAAAACACATTACATATTTTGGTAAATTCTTGATAAATCTTGATGCGTCATAGCGTTTGTGTGTACGTACGTAGGTACTGTAGGGGCTGGAGACGCAATGAAAGGCTTCTTGTATATTATTTAATGTTATTGTATTGTTCTAAGCACTTTCATTATAAATATTTTCTATATAAAATATATCATCCCGACATTAGTCTAATGACGTCCCCTATTCTATTGATTGACATCAATCATCACTAAACTCTTTATAACTTAAAGGCCAGTTAGCAACTTAATAATAAGTGCGGCCTACTTAGTTGTCACAGTACCTACCAATACGGATGCGCTGCAAGTGTAGTGCGTCGATTCCCATATTATTTTCTTACAATTAAAATAAACGTAGAACTACACTATGCGCACACGTGTGCCACGTACGTCGATCTGGGAGCGTCGGTTTCCATACATTTTTTAAGGAAACTAGAGCAGAGCTACACTAGATCCACGCCACGCGACGTCGTTCTAGGTACAATCAGGCGTGGTCCACGTGTGTGTCGTCGGTCTAATGTAGTTCTAGCTTAACTTATATGGAAACTAGAGCAGAGCTTCACTAGATCCACGCCACGCGACGTCGTTCTAGGTACAATCAGGCGTGGTCCACGTGTGTGTCGTCGGTCTAATGTAGTTCTAGCTTAACTTATATGGAAACTAGAGCAGAGCTTCACTAGATCCACGCCACGCGACGTCGTTCTAGGTACAATCAGGCGTGGTCCACGTGTGTGTCGTCGGTCTAATGTAGTTCTAGCTTAACTTATATGGAAACTAGAGCAGAGCTTCACTAGATCCACGCCACGCGACGTCGTTCTAGGTACAATCAGGCGTGGTCCACGTGTGTGTCGTCGGTCTAATGTAGTTCTAGCTTAACTATTTTTTTTTAAAGCAGTAGGTACCTAAGTGTATTGAGTAAAATTTTATTATAGCTTATTTTTCTAGTTGGGGTGTAGGTACCTGTATGGGTGTGTATTATTCCACTTACATGTTATATGTTTTTTGTGATATTTTGCGATCCTCTACGCCCAGGGCGGGCAGCCCCTCAGCAGCCCCACCAGTTTACGCCACTGCCTATAACTGTCCGTTTGATTAAGGCTATCTTTTCTTCTCATTTTTCAGTCAAGTATGTCTCCGTGGTACCTAATTACATACTATGATTATTTAGGTACCTAGATCTTTTCAACTTAGGTAAGTAGTTAGTAGCTAGAGGTACCTACTGATTCACTATTTTGAAGTTCAAATCGTTGTTTAGCTAGCAATTATATTCTTATCAATGAGCTCAGAAATACCTATAAGTAGGTAATATGTAGGTTTGTAATATAATAATTAATAATAACAAACAACATATTAATTATTTATAGATATCAGTTAATTATTACCCAATATTGCTATAAATAGAGTTCGTGACACAAATTAAACAAAGATAAGACTTTTTCAATATTGTAACAACTCACGTAGTAGATAGGTATCTTACCTACACGACTTCTTTTTTCGTCATGTTTCACCAAATGCGGTAGGTACCTACATAAAGAAGTCATAGACAATTTTATTTTTTTCGCTCAAGCTTAGTTACTGCACAAAACGTTCGGTTGAATCCTGCTTACAGTAGTGCAGCGAGGAGACGCGGGAGAAACGAAGCATTCGTTAGGTGCAGCACTACGCTTGTCATCCAACAGTGTACAAACAAGGATAAAGCAGTCCATTAGTGTTGGGAATCTTCGTGAGAACGCTCTTTATATTTTTTCCGTTCAAAATATTTATTCAGCGGGAAATAATGAACAACGAAATAACTAAGGGAAACCTACATGTCGTCGTTTTAAGCAATTAAATACCAACTTAAATAGGATTAGGGGTAGGATATAGGGTAGCATATTTGGTCCCAGATTGGTCCTATTATATTATTTCGCGTTTTCTGTTGCCGTCGGCAATTTGTTTACGACTTTGAAGTTTGAACCGGTACCTAGACAGGTAAACCTAAGAATTTTAAAGCAAATGGTTCCTAGTGATATAGCCTAAAAACAACATTTAGTAGGATAAAATAATGTCCAGACATAAAATACATCTAAAAATAACTAAAATACTTACCTACTTACGTCAGTAACACTCGAGAAATAAATTGGTACCTATGTAACAAACGTTTTGCAAATGTAAAACTATCTAAATATGCCATCAAAAACATAACTTGTAAAAAAACCAAGGCTCGCAACTCAGTTCTTCTGCCGTAAAAAGTTGTGAGATCCATGTAATTCGAAGTCGGTTAATTTATTCAGTCCGTAAGTACTTAGGGGACCTTGATGACCTAGATTGACTTGGCAATCGGACTACATAATCTAATTTAATATAATACGTATTACTTGTGTTATACTAATCGTGGTTCTGGGATAGGTAAGGGTTAAATAACCTGGAATATTTTTTTAGTTCTTGGCTCAATTTTGTATCAAAAACTACCTTTAGGTATCCAAAACCTCAATTATAAATATTTTTTCAAATCCACACAATATTATGTTTAATAAAAACCTTTTAAATCTGGTGGAAAGGTAAAACCAAACAGTATAGTAAATATATACCTCTTATAGTAAATCTTTATTCTGTCAAGAAACAGAATAAAGATCAAAGAGTATAGTAGATGTTGATAAAGATCATATAAAGATGCACATTCTGAAATGTAACGTCACCGCTATTAAATTACATAGGTACAAAAGAGAGGTTTCATCTTTTGTCTATGTTAGCCTGTCAAAAAAGTAGATCTGTAAAAAAGGCACTCTCGCCAGTAGCTAAGCAAAAAAATGGTGTGTTACTTCAGTAAGTAGGGTACTTTTGCAAAACAAATACTTTTCAGGACCCTAGGCGATTTTCAATTAAAAGCTTTTCAATTTTACTCTTTTCTGTCTTACGGAAACTTGTGAGCGTTTTCCCAGTACTATAATCGAAGACTGTTTGTTCACTTATATTCTCCTTAAACTTTTTCATCCAGCGGTTCAAGAGTTAGTCAGGGTCTACTTTTCTCATAGCCTTTTTCAATATCCCAACGCTATGGAAAATGTCGCTGGTTTTAGAAAATCTACAGATGAATATACTTTCTACCCAACCTATCAAAAGTGATTTAGATGACAATGTTCGGATTCAGACTTGAACTCTCGAATGTCAAAGATGATATCGCCATGTTCCCTTTTTAACCGACTTCAAAAAGAAGGAGGTTCAATGTTCAGCTGTATGTAGGTATTTTTTTAATGTCTGGATTTCTCGGTAAATTCTTGACCGATTTTGAAAATAATTATATGCTTCCGAGTTGGTCCCATAGAAATATTGTTATGATCTGATAGTGAACTTCGAAGATATGGAACGGAACTTCTCAAAGGATCACAGCAGAACTTTTGTAACAATTAAAATTGCTTTGTTTATACGTGTAGTCGATGACTGACTGAAAGAAGAGGGGAAGGGGATATATCGAACTGATCTGATGATGAAGCCGTAAGATAGGCACCGCGGCGGAACTTTGTAATAAATCAATGTAATCTAACCGTGTTTTTAGATTATTAGAATTGTCATAGATGCACTCTGGCTATAAAGGTACCATCGAGCTAATTTGATTATGGAAGGTAAGCATTAGAACTCCGTAATAAAACAATTTGTCCTAGCCGTGGTCAGAGAATATGTAATACCGTGGCTTGGCTTATTGAAATTGTCATGCAATGTTTTAATGATTGAATTCTATAGATACCTTCTATAGAACTTGCACACTATTTAAGTTTGGCTGGGGAATACTTTTTAGTTGTAATACCACAACTAAAGTGTAAAAAAAAATATACAACCAACTTCAATGTAAAAAAAAACACTAAAAAGTGCAAAATAACTTTAATTTTGGAAGTCAGTGTTAAATAACGGAGAGACAAAACTATTAAAGAAACACCGACTTCCGAAATTAATGCTATTTTGCACTTTTTAATGTTATGTTTTTACATTGAAGTCGGTTGTATTTTTTTTTTTATAGTTTTTGTTTTATGTTGAAATCATCGAATAACTTTTCCCAATCTGGATAAAGCGAGGAGTGTTGGACTTTTACTAACTAAAACCCACATGGGTTCCCTCAATTGCCCTTTACTTTCCAGGCCACGGTAACCCTTTCGAATAATCTCGCGACCCTAGCAGGGCCCCATGTCCCCTGGCTTTAGATACATCTGACTGCCTATATCCCATAGTATTACTCGGTTGCTTATTACCATTCAAACATCTATAAGCCCTACATCTAAGACCTTATATTTGTCAAACGAAACTAGTCTAATGTAAGATAGATCTAGTTATGCAGTTTACCTTAGGAGATATCCCGTCGACCGACAATAAACGAGGAACGAATTTGCATGGGACAAAGCATTCAGCTTCAATATTGGCGTGCGGGGACCCGTTTTTTTGTTTGTTTTAACTCTTCCTATAAAAACCTCTATAGAACTTTATTCAGTCTTTTTTAAATCTTGCGGGTATTATGAATAAATTAGATAATAATGTTACAGGTACTGAGAAACTATAATGACTTAAAGTTGTTAAAAAATAAAAGGCTCGTTTTGACATTTTTATTTAGACTACCTAGCGGCTTTTCCGGTGTAGTGTAGCTACTACTAAAATAGCGAAAATAACTACTACTAAACCGGACCCCTAATTATTATTTTATTGTTTCTTTAAGTTTCGTTCCAAGTTACATTCTAGAGTTTTTCTCAAATGTCAAAACAGGCCTTTTATTTTTTAACGAGTTTATCGATACTTTGTGTTCGGTACTATTGGGTTTTCTAGTTTCAAGAAAACTGGCTAGATCTGCCTCTTTTCTATAGATACTACTTACAGGTAGTTATATCTATCCACTTTAGCAGGTTTTTCTTCGGACGCACACACTTCCGTAGCCCCATTGATAAATAATCACTTATAGGTAGGTAGTGTGTTGTGTGTTAGTAGGTACTTCAACGAACAATGGTCCCATCATCCTAGTCTAACCGTAATGACCTACCACAAAATAAATAAATACTTTTAAATCATTATGCCTGGCAGCCAGCCGTGATGGCATTTCATCGTCTGCCAAGCAGAGTCAACGTTCGTAGTAGTGATCTCAGGGTAAGACTATGTTTATCACGAGACAAGTTAGTAGTATGAGGGAGAAAATAAAATTTGGTAGACGTTACCGTAAAAAGCCACAGAATCAGAAACAATGAAAAATAGTCATTACTCAGCAGTGGAACAATAAAGGCTAGCTATAATTTCTATATATTCTATGTAATTAAGTAATAATAAACGATACCTAATTATTAAGTGTCAAATATGACATTCAGTTAATGCAAGTCCGGTTATAAGCTTTTCAGACTACTGCTTGTATCTTACTGGGATGCCATGTTGGTGCTGCCAGTTCGCGCAACCAAGAAAATGCGTACAGTTCTATGGTTTGTAGGTACCTCACCTAGCCACTGTTGCTCACGCAGCCAAACATACTTTTTTCTGGCGTCATTACCTGGCTACGTCGCCATGGCGGCGTCCCAGTGAGGCACGGCCTTAAGTCGTATATAATTAGGTAAGTTTTGTCATTATTCGGTGCAAAAAAAGTAGGCTCAAAGTAGAAATATTCAGACCGTAAATAATGACTAGTTAATTAAGACGATGGACACGTCCTTATAAATATTAAATACCTTGTGGGACGTTTATGGTTTACGTACCGTTATGCGGATTATGGGTGCATGTTCCCACAAACACACATCTATATAGTGACTATAAGTTTTTATCTGCCCACTCTGTCGATGTTAGCCAAAGTAAATATTATAACTAGATAATGAAACGGTCTCAACACTCCTGAGAGGTAAGATTTGACGTGCGGTTACCGAAAGTCGATTGCCAGGTCGGGATGTGGTGATTTTCTCTTCGAAAACTTACGTTAATTGTAAGTAGCAGCAGTGTTTGGAATTGTGCCAAATTAATAGGACATGCAACAGTAGATATATTGTCTATCTAACTCTGCCTACTCCTTCAGAAAGTACAGACATGATGAAGTAAGAAACCTTCTGATTCACACACTGAAATAATGAAATGTAGAAATAACAACGCTTGAACATTATTTAAATGTCGGCGGCAGATAAAGTTTCACCACTTTATTTACAAACATCAACAACCTCTATATTTTTATCGATAAGTAGACCGTCTATGCGGGCACTAATGCCGACTGTTTTACCGACGAAAATATCATCTGTCAAAATTCGCAATTCGCAGCCACCAGGGGCGCTGCAGTCAGCTTTTCCCTCTATCCTCTATTGTTTATGACAATTACAAGCTTCACACCGACGCGTCACCGTCGGGTTTTATTTTAATTTTATAATTATATGTGACAAAGAAAATTGTGATAAGTGTGATTTTTATACACATCTTGGTGATAATATTAGTGTTAAGATTTGTTAAGTTATTGTTGCAACGTGGAAAACAAACGAGGTAAGAAAGTTGTTGAAACACGACTGTCGGGAGAATTGTTTGGGATTACTGGGATCGATAACCTGGTCGGCTAGCCATGAGGCGCGACGCTGAGGTTATGTCGCGAGCCGCGAACAGGTATCGGAGTTCAAGTAACGGTCCCTCCGGCCGGAGCGAGCCGCCTTGCGTTACAGCCGCAGAATCCGGTCGTACCTAAGACCAGTTAGTTCATAATAGCGTCTAGATCCTCATTTGCCGTCCTCATTCCGTTACGCTTGCCATCGACCGTCACTGTAAATAAATATTCGGTAATCGGCTTCGCTTTTAAAAATCGCCGAGTGCCCATACACCCTGTACCTTTAGTTCGCTCGAGACCTCTGGACGTTCCTTTTGAGATGTGCGCCTGTTTTCCAGCTTACCCTGCCTGCAGTGCGTGCCACGAGCCCCAGAGTCCCAGCCATTAGATTGAGTGGAGTGTCCCCTGTGCCCACGTAGCCCTGTACGCAGCCAAAATTCCGCGAGACAGTACGGACACCTCCTCCAGCATGGAACTGGAGAAACCCTCTACTCTCCACGAGGAAGACTCCAAAGTTACCCTCACAATCAGACTGATTATGCAGGGGAAGGTAAGAGAATAAACACTTGATTATTTTTCAAAATTGGCACCGTTTTCAAAATATTTTGAATTATTTTCAAATTGTGAAAGTGTACACTTTACCTTCTTCTAAATTCCACTTAGTATTGTGGTATTTTTGACTAATTAACTTAGTGTGAACAAAGTAGTTGATTGATTTGTCTATTTCCCAATATTAGTACTTAAGTAGTTGTAGTAATTAGTTCCTGCATTAGAAAATTAATTTAAGCTTACATTAAAACTAATTAGGTACATAATTTAGCATTTTTACAGAGCAAGCTTACATGTGGTATATTTTTATGTATTAAACAAAGAACGCTAAATAGTAAAAAAGCAAAGAACTCTTTAGAAGATGCAATTATTTTTTAATGAAAAATAACATTAAGTTTTATTAAATTTAATGACAAAGCCCATAAGGTATCTCTTTTAATACTCATAGTATATATCATACATAATATACATTGACAGAGTCTACAAAAAATGCATTGTTTTGATCACAATGTGAGATATACAATGATCTCAATCTTTGGGTCAAACACTGCATTAACTATTGAATGTATGCGGTTGCTTTGTTTTGTAAACATTTGAATTATTATTATAGGATATGTTTGAAACCAGTTAACAGCAACAGCTTAATGATATAAATAACTAGCTTCTGCCAGCGGCTTTGCCCGCATGAAAGAAGGTTTTCATCATACAAACTTTGGACCCCCATTTCATCCCCTTCGCCTACATCATAAAATGATATGTCAGTCAGTTTCTCCTTTTATATACATAGATAAAATATGTCAACACTACATTTTACAGTTAAAGAAGCTGATATTATTTTAAAAAGTTAGTATACTATGTTATTAGTATAATTAGTACACTTTATATTCAGGTTACTGACTGATTGCGAATAGTTTTAAATTTAAATTATGGCAAACTAAGTTTAGGGTTTGGAGATGTACAATAGGGGCTTAGGTTCTTAGAACTTAGTTGCCATATGTAGTTACAAATATATTATAACAGAAAAAAAGATACACACTAAATGTTACAGATCTACAGTTTACACATTATCTATATCATATAACTATCTTATATTAACCTTTTGAGTACCGTAATTAGAGACACAATAGAAAGACAATGAGCGAGCGAGGCGTTCGCTTGGGATTTAATGAATTAATGAAGATAAAATAAAAAGTTTTAACAAAATAGCAAAGATGTTTACTATATAATTATTTGATCTGACGCTGTATTGTAAAAAGAATAACAAACAAGATAAGCATGGACCAAACAAAAACAAACAAGAAAGAACAGGTTTTTATCAAAAATACATGTGTGATTCAACAAAAGCAGGTTTCAATTAGATATACCAACATTTATACTTCTATACAAATATTATAAATAGAAAAGATTTGCATTTTTGTTTATAATGAATAAACTTAAAAACTGCTTTTAAAAACTATCACCATGTCAGCAAATCGTAGGGGCCCAGCAGTGTCGAAGCCTACTGGAGCCATGGGTAGTGTGAAAACGAAACCCGGGGCCCTGGGACGAAGGCAATGAAGGAACAGGAGTGGGTTTTTAGTCAGTCTATCTCCCGCTATGCCACAAAAAAAAAAACCAGTAGAATGGTACTTTATCACTGAGTGACATGTGAGTGATGCCTTTGGCAGAAACTGGAAGAACTAACTAATAAGTACAGACTTAAGAATGATGGCTGTATAAACACTGGGCTAGAGTGAATAGGCTCTTAATAAACTAGTGGGATTAACCATCAACGATTGCATAACTGCTTACCATCACATGAGATTGCAGTCAAGCACTAGTTTATATCATAAAAAAAAATGCACTGGATTTCGGTCTAGGTACCCAAAAAAATAATGTTGCTCTCCTATAACAAACAGCAATAAAACAATGCTCAATGTTTGTATTAATTTTTTTAGTTAGAATGATTGTTGGTTTGATACACTTTGGTGCATACTGTAAGTACAGAAAGCAATTGTTTAAATAATATAGGATAACTGAAAATTAATTGAACCAATTAAAAATTTAAACATAAATGTTAACACCCAGTTAGGTATTTTGCTAGAAGACAGCCATGAAAACATTCAATTTGTTCCAATTTCAGTTTAGTTTAATTGGATATAGTTATATAACAGTTTCACTCATTATTACAAAACTCTGTAAAACTAAAACCAAAAATAATATACTTTATATTACTATAAATATAATATACTAAAGGGTTAGAATGAAATTCTAAATAGGTACATACATTTTAAGTTATCAACAACAAATGGTTGTTTTCACTTACTCAAAATAGGTATATGCCCTATAATACTACTTAATATTGTCGCACTCTGCGACAGTAGAACTTCGGTAGGGGATATTTTACTCAATTTTTAAACCTATTCTAGAACTGCAAAATCCTTAATTTTACAAGCCAGCTCGTTAGCTATAAAAATCTAACTCATGCGATCTCCTTTCGATATCACAATATATTAAGGCGAAAGTATGTTTGTTACCCCTACACGCTCAAAGGGCTGAACGGTTTTGAATGAAATTTTGCACCATGGATACTCTTTATTGCGGGAGTATGTTCTCTTGGGATCATATTCTACGTACACGCGAGCGAAGTTACAAGCTAATATAAAAATAAAATGTTGAATAAGTAAAAAATATTCAACAATACATTTAAATAATTGTTGTACTTAAGTGAAAGAGTTGTAGCCATTTGTTTGAACATATGGTAATCTAATATGACTTTGGTATTTCAATCTTGTTAGGGAACACACACTTGTAAGGCTGCCCAACGCAATATCCTGTTTGTTAACCATGTAGGCTTGCTTAACGACTAGGCTTTCATTTTATTATTTCTAACAAACCCTTATTACTGCTTCAGGTCAACTTATATACTTAACAACTGTATCAAATGTGAACATGCATGTTTTTGACGTTACATTTTATTAGCATGATATAAATCACATCTTGTAACTGAGGCCCTTCTACGAGCTCTTAAAGCGATCCATTTTACGACTTAAACTGAACTGTTAAAGGGATGGAGTTATACAGGGTTTATAACTGCATCCGGCTTTCTCGCTCGCTCGCCTGACATTTAAACACGTCATGGTGAGACCCCTGTTTTATTTAAGCTCCCATTACTCAACAGCTTCACTAATTTAGCACACATAGATGTCGCTAGATTGCACTGACATGTGAGATGTATTGATGTTAACATCTACCTATGCCTACTTTTACATGTAGGTAGTTTTAATTGGCTATAATCCAATACAAAGTACATTTGGCAACCGGCCAGCTATTGGCACTCGCCCTGTTCATCAAACTTCGATTTGTACCTTTTTCTAATTGGAGTAATGTGTGATATTTAATGTTGTCATTGTGTTTGCGTCTACCCACTTCCTTAATCGCAGTCTGGAATCGTTATATTCTTATTTTACTGACTAGCGCCCGCATTGTGTTAACTGTATGTTTTTTGTGTAAACATTCCAATAAATTAGTTAGTTTAATGTTATGAGATACGTTTCACAATACATTTGATTTGAAAATAAAATCTAAGAATTCCCAAATACCTTTACGAATTCAAGGTTCACGTGAGAGTAAGCTACCGTACTTTTCACCGACTTCTCTTTTTCACGCTACATTTCATCAATAAACGTAAAAGTGAAACGTAAACTCTCGGCATGTAATCAATTATTTACGACTAGCTTAGTCAATAATTCATAGATTAATCTGCAGTGAAATTGGTCACTGTCAATCGTCGCAATAGAAGTTTGAGCTGGCGGCTTAGATTATGTTCGCTATTTGTGTCGTGTAAGCGGCGGCGTTGAGCAATAGCATTGTTCACATACTGAAGAAGTCATGATGCCCAGTTGCCAGCACCGATCTGATACAACAAGTCTCTAAAACCGTATCATTGCAACCCCGATGCGTGTGACTGTAGCAAAGAATCTCTATGCAGTGACTATTATTGGCGAGCAGACGGGAAATCTTTTGTACTATAAATCTCTGCGCGACTACATTAATTACAAGTGCGTCCGCCCGTTGCACAATACTTGCCAATGTAGCAATCCCTTAGGTTATTTTGGACGCCAATTTTAATTAAATCTAATGTAACACTCGTTCTAAGTATAACGTAGTTTCTGTTTGTTTGCAGGAAGTTGGCAGTATTATTGGCAAAAAAGGAGAGATTGTTAAAAGGTTCAGAGAAGAGGTGAGTTTAAGGAGTCTTCTATTGAAAATCATAATCAGCCTAACCCTTGGCCGTGCGTCACTGAGACGCCATGGCAGCGTAACTGGGTCTTGACGTCAAAAAATGTATTGTTGACTGCTTTTACAACAGTGCCCAGGAGAGGTACACAGAGCTGCATGCATTTAAACTGGCGGCGCCGCCATGGTGTTTCAGTGAGGCACGGGTCTTATAGTTAATTTTTTTTATTAAAACATTTTTGCAAAGAACTGCTCAGCTTATCACACAAATTATGGTCGATAAATATTATATTGTATTTTTTTCAGTCTGGAGCAAAAATCAACATATCCGATGGATCGTGCCCAGAGCGTATTGTCACTGTTACTGGCAACACAAGTGCTATATTCAAAGCATTCACGCTTATATGCAAAAAATTTGAAGAGGTATGTATAGCTTATCAATTTATCATACGATTTGTTTACTAATATTGATTGATATGAAAGTAGTTATTTATAGTGTGGAAGAATTATTTTCATTTCTCGTATTGCCAATAAAAATGAGAATCATGCGCCAATGTTTATACCACGTCATAAAATTCTCAAGCCATTCAATATCTATAGAGAAAATACTGAAATATATTCTCAACATGTTTTTACGACGTGCGATGATTGATTCCTTCTGAATCTTATGTTCTACTTTGTTCCACATACAAGTTATTATGGTGAACTCTTCCAATCAAACAGCAATGCATTAGGCGTCCATTACACGATAGGTTTTGCTGTCAGTTTTGCCACAGTCAAATATTTTGACTGACGAAAAACCTACCATGTAATGCGATGACTGACGTTTGCATAACGACAAATGTTATGGCGATAAAAATCCGTCATTGAACGACGCTTGCATGACCGTGTAATGGACCCCTTAGACTGCTGACAAACTGCTTTACAGCTTATGTTATGTTAACATCCATGTAACACTGTTGATTATTAAATTAAAAAAAAAAAACAATTGCATAGTAACAGTAAGATGACTTGGCGATTAGTAACAATCTACCATACCGACAACGAAATGACAATAACTCCTGTCAGAATCAATAATTTACAAAAACTAATAAAAAGCGTTCAATTTCTTGGGAAATTAATTTATTTGTCGAGAATAGTAATAATCTAATTATGCTGCATTAATTCATTTTACGATTCTACAGTAGTCACGTTGGTTTAGATTTATAGTGGGTAGTATTTTGCAGTTGCAATTAAAAATGCCCTTCGCAAATTTTATAAAACCATGCGATAAATCACCTGTATCTTGAAAGCAATAAAAAGTGGTTTTATCGAAACATTTCAGTTGTGAGGTATTGGCATTTTTTTTAAATTGTTATAAACCCATGCTTGACTACGATCCCATCTGATGGTAAGCAGTGATGCAATCATTGATGGCGAGGCGCTATATTAAGAGCCTATTCACTCCAGCCTTGAAGACACATAAATTATGGTTGGACTTCACCATCAATATTAGAGGTTCCCATGTAAATTGTGATTATATAAATTCAAATTATTCTGATCGTGTCAACTGTCAGAATTCTACTCTGTGGTCCTACTTATTAGTGCTAAGTAGAAGCAGTCATTGTTGAAAAGGGTAACTATACGGTCTAGATTGAATTTTACCAATAAAATAATTGCGTTCTACACATCTGGTATCTACAGCTATCAATGTCATCATTTCACACTCTCTTGAACACGGTTTAGTTTTGCCGGTCGCATTCAGTTTCATTGGTGAAATCGGTCCTTAGAAGTAATCACTCTGGGCTACGAGATTGTTCGAAAGAGTTACCGCAGGCCTGGAACACTAACGGCAACTGAAGATACACGGGTGTGTTTTAACAGCAAAAGTCCGAACCTCTCGTTTCACCCAGTGCGGTAGGAGCTATTTGATCAATTCCCACTTAAAAAAAGATCATAATCATGCTATTTCTTCACCAAATATTCTACATCAGTGTTTTTCAATCTGTGGGTCGCGACCTCCAGGAAGTCTTGCTTAGGGGGTCGCGTTCGAAAGTCAAGTAAAAGTGATGGTTACTGACCCTACGCTACAAAAAGTATAATAATTCAGTTATAAAACTATAGAGAAGTGGTGGTCGAATGGTAACGGCCCCGACTTAGGAGTTGTAGGTCGCGGGTTCAAACCCAGCCTGGCACATTACTTTGTGTAATTTAATTATTCACCACTGCTCTCAAAACGGTGAAGGAAAACATCGTGAGGAAACCGACATGTCCTAGAACCAAAAATTCGAAGACATGTGACATTCACCAACCCGCATTTGGCCCGCGTGGTGGATTACGGCCCATTCCCTCTCCTAGAGGAGGCCTGAGTCCTAGCAGGGGGAACATTAAAAGGCTGATTATGCTTATGCTAATAAAACTATGCTTGTTTGTGCTTCAATACTATCTCTGATCTTTGTTTTATTTTTTTACACGTAAGTTGTGTGCGATTACTTACGTAGACTTAGACGTCTAAATTTATATAGTTGTCATAAGAGCGCAGTACCCCCGACCGCTCGAGGAAATGTCACGGTTCTATGGGGTCGCCGCTATTTGTCTATTTAAAAGGGGTCACGTACAATCAAAAAGATTGGAAAACACAGTTCTACACAAATCATGGTCTTCTAAAGCATCATTCTAAAAACAACGTCTGTCCCGTTTCAGTGGTGCTCGCAGTTCAATGAGGGCGGCGGCGGCGGGTCGCGCGCGCCCATCACGCTGCGCCTCATCGTGCCCGCGTCGCAGTGCGGCTCGCTCATCGGTAAAGGCGGCTCCAAGATCAAGGAGATCCGGGATGTCACCGGTGCTAACATTCAGGTAATAAATTTTTAGAGGTATGCAGAATAGAATGCAATTCAGGTCATAAATGGGTCAGAGTATAACGTCCCGCAAACCTCCGTTGAAAAGGGAGGATTCTCCGATCAAAGGCCCTACCACGAGCTCTTTACACAATCCATTTATTTATTTATCTTAGTACAGAAAAATAGCCATTAACACTAAAATACGTTAATCCTTTCATTCTGTCTTCTCACACAACCGCGAACTTTCTAATAATTGTCTTCCATTCATCAGCAAACAAATCCTATCCAGGGTCAGTAGTTTAGCATCTGCGGTATAGGAGAGCCACCCATTTGACGATCGATATAGAGTGTATAGCACCATCCCACTTTCTCGCTCGCATGCTTGACATTTTAACACGTCATGGTAAGGCCCCATGGGTGTTGTCTGGTCCGGGTAACTGCCTGATATGATTTCGGATTGTTGTATATATTCTAATCGCGCGGAATATATGTCACTACAAAGTTACCGTTATTTTCCTATCAAAACTCGCCGAACCCGTACTAGGCTCACATGTGATATTTCTGTCTTTACTAAAAACTATATAGCCGAATTTGAGGGCGATTCCGTTATAGACTCATAACCACAGACTGTGAAGTTCTAGGGGTTCTAGAGTTTCGGGAATGTGTTGAAAGAGTTACCGTGGCCCACGCAGAGGGCAACTGTAGGAACACTGGTAGGTTTTGGTCAGTAAAAGTGGTCATAGCGGGCATTAGGCGCCAGCGTACAGTTTGATGCGGGAGCAAAACAACCCTTTAGTCGCCCGGATGGCCCGGTGACCATGTATTTGTGCTGACAACCAGGTGACATAACAAGCTTATAACTTTGTGATTTTTCATGATACAGTTATGTAATTTTGTACATAGATTCTTTACATAAACATACTAGATACGTGTTTCGGGTTTCGCATATACTAAAACTAATGTTGTAAATATATCGATCAATATTTTACTTGTTGCGTTTTGTTATCACAAGCTCACAATTATATTTCTGAGCAATAATGGCAGTAAGATTGATTTTTATAGCACAGTTAGGCATCTTTTTATCGAAATAAACCTTCTTGTTTATGAAACAAACCCTGAGAAAGTACATTTGTCTATCTGTTACCTCTTCACGTCTTAACAGATTTGAATGAATCTTGCCACATGGGTAGGCACATGTCATAAATATGATCTTTTTATCCCGGAAGTATTGTTGCCTTGGGATATTTTTAGGGTTCCGTGCCCAAAGGGGAAAACGGGACCCTATTGGTTCACTCTGCTGTCCGTCTGTCTGTCACCAGGCTATATCTTATGAACCGTGATAGTTAGACAGTTATTTTCACAGATGACGTATTTCTGTTGTCAATATAACAATAAATACTAAAAACAGGAATAAACTAAATATTTAAGTGGTTCCCATACAATAAACGGCTTTTTTTTTTGCTGTTTTTTGCTACAGACGGTACGAAACCCTTTGTGTGCGAGTCGGACTTGTACTTGGGCGGTTTTTTACTTTCACAAGCGAAGCACCTGCAAGAAGCTAGCAGTCAATATATCTCATTTGAATAAGGCCGCAAATATCGAAAGCGAAAACCGGATTGGTGATCAGATCACTACGGTTTAGTTAAACTGTTTGCCCTAATCCACTTTTCATAAATGACAGGCTCGCAATCGAAGCCCTTAACCTTGTATTCGCCGGAAACTACAGCATTTAAATGTATTACAGTTAACCGTTTCTAAATAAGAACAGTACAAGTTCATGACCATTAAGCCTGAGGCTGCGCGGGCGCAGGTCCGCCCACTTCCTCTAGCCACAAGTTTATTACTACCGCATTCTTTATAGAGTAGACATTAACGGGCCTACACCGATTTTAGAATTGGATGGGGCCGATAGGGTTGTCATATACAAAATGGTCAAAAAATATCCAAAACTAAGCAATCCCTTAAACATATTGACCCCTATTTATAAAAAAATAACTATGTGAATAGTTAAAACACTGATTATCATCGTCTTCCTGCCCTTGTCCCCTGTTATTTGGGGTCGGAGCAACACGTTTTTTTCTTTCTTCCATTCTGTCTTGTTATCTGTCACGCTATCACTAACCCCCCTTTTCATATCGCTCTTAACATAATCAACACACACAATTCCTTTTCAACGTTTCAGTCACTGGCGCCACTTTCAAAGTTTAAACACTGATTAGCAGGTTCTTAATTCAAAATATTCTATAGAGAATTTGAATTTAGAATCTGTAATTAACCTAAACATATGGTTATCGAGTTTTATAAATGAGGCTGTTTGTTACAACCATGCCATAATTGGCCAGAAATAGTTGTTACTAAAATACTATTTCCAATGTCTATGGTCAAAAGATCAAGGAGAAGTATCCTATGTTATATGTGCTATTCCAGGACTGCTGTGCCAAATTTATTCCAAATCCGTTCGAACATGAAAAAATTAAAAAAAAAAACAAAACAAATATTGTTATTTCACATGCCTCATGGCCCTCATAAAACGTGATAAGCTAGTGCATGGTTCCAAATTGGTCATTTCCTATGGAGAAGAACCGGAAAGGAACTCCATGGTTACTTTAAAAAAAATGTTATCTTACAATATTTCCATATTACAATCAATATTGTATCCAAAAGCACAATAAAAATAATCATAATTAAAAAAAAATGAATCGTAATAGGAAGTAATCTAAGAATTCGAAATAATATAAAAAAACAAAAAAATATAATAATTACATAAATGAGATGTAAATAAAACAAATCTACCTCTCCCTCCCAAATTTACCTTTATAACTTTAGTGTGATATTTTGAGTCATTTAGAAAATTCAATCAAGTTTTTCAACGCATGTTATTATTATTATTTTATAGGTGGCGAGTGAAATGCTGCCAAATTCCACAGAGCGAGCCGTGACCATCAGTGGGACGTGTGACGCTATCACACAGTGCATTTATCACATCTGCTGTGTCATGCTAGAGGTAAGCTTACAATGTTATCCACTCAAATTAGTAGTCCACTGCTGGACATAGGCCTCCCCCAACCCAAGTGTCGCCACAACGAACGGTCCTGCGCGTCTCGTATCCAATGCATTCCTGCGAGTCTCGGTCCACCATATGGGAGGCCTTCCAACACTGTATTTATTTATTTATTATTAGGATCGTCAACATTACATGCACTGGGAAATTACATGATCAATTATAAAACTATATTCAAGTGCTGCAACACTTAGAGACAATCACAACATTAACACAAAACATTTGATTTTAAAACACATAAAATTAGTTGATTAGCATTGCGATGTCAAAAAGAAAAGTAATAATAATTAGAATTAACATTATAGAAATACATGAATTAGTAGTCACAGTCACAGTCTGTAGTAGTCACATTCGTGATAATGGTAATGTGACGTGTGACACTACGGTTGGCGCAATGGTTAAGCGCTTGGTTCGATTCCCTCACTAAACAAAATATTTATATAGCCTGCAGATAGATGTTCCAGATCTGGGTGTCTTGTATATATGAGTTGATATGCTTGTGAATTCACCCACGATACAGCAGTAATTTCTAGTGTGTTGTTAACACCTCTACGGTCCGGACTAAGCGTTTCGCCTCGTCTTTTATACCGTTCACATCGAATGATTAGAACAATTTGTCTGCTGCTGTGTTCCCGTCTTGTTACAATTTAGATGTTTTCAAGACTAGAGCGAATAGGCTCTTAATAAACTAGTGCGATTCACCATCAACGATTGCATCACTACTTATCATCAGGCGGAATCGCAGTCAAGCACTAGTTTATATTATTAAAAAAGAAACTACACTGTTACCGTTTTTTGTCTTTATCCGGCAGAAAGAGACAGCATGATCCATATTATATGAAACGGCGTGACGCTACCGACGCTCGGACGCGTGCAGTATTCGTCACGTCTTATTGAGTTTATGCTCTTTATTCTTATAATGTGAGGTGCTCTATAGATTCCGGGCGGAATCGTATAATGACTTAATCGACTTTGTTAACAGACTAACATGTGAACAAAAATTAGTATTGTTACATCAAACAACGTGTCCATTGTTTCAGAGCCCACCGAAAGGCGCCACAATTCCCTACAGACCAAAGCCAAATGTCGCCGGCCCAGTCATTCTAGCCGGCGGACAAGCGTACACTATCCAAGGCAACTACGCCGTGCCCGCGCAAGATGTAAGTTTTAGAATGTACTAATTTGTTATCTTAATAATACTTAATCTTAATAAACTGCTAATCGAATAATTGGCTTTTAATTTTTTTGTAATACGAATTTATGGACTAAATGGCGATTTATTTATCTGTCGGATAACTTATAACTGAAGTGTAAAAGTAAAAACAGAGGATTGATTACTTTTTTGCAAATGTTTCTAACCACCTCACTTATCCTTCAAATATAAGATGTTTGACTGGAAAATCAGCCCTAAATGTTACAGGAAAATTAATAAGAAAATTTTATTAATAATGAAACTTGATTTCACATTATTTACAAGCTTTATGATTTAGAAATAACTAATATATTTAACTTTTGAATGAAACTGCCTTGGCAACTGGCAACATTACTTATTTATTTAACTGGCTATCCCATTTGTATGTCTCATTTGTGTACGTCATCTTTCAGCTTTCGCATTTTTCACAAATTGATTAAACGACTAGAATTTAGATCTGAAATTGTTAGGGGTAATACAATTATAAAAATTAAAAAAAAATGTGATATAGAGCAACAGATTTCTTTTAAGCTTATTTTCTAATTATGGACAGAGAATCTACACAACCACTACATACATTTTATCACTTCTGAGTTGACTGGAAGATTTGATGAACTAGGAAACGGATAATTGCCAGAAAAAATAATGTTCGGTGGTATACATAGGCCACCATACGCTATAAAAGATTCTTTTTGATGAATCACGTTTTCTGGGATGCATTCTATGAAAGTACGAAATACAATGGCAGATAATACGAGTATCTTGCTCGGACATCCGAACACGCAATAGCAGATATTTTATGAACGGTATTATAATAAAAAAATGTAACTTTATTCAATGACGCGTCGCTATAAAGATTTGTCGGAGCAGACATTAGCGTTCTAATCAGAGCGGCCAAAAAGTTAGTTGCCATAATCTCCGTCGAGCTCTGCCTATGTATGCATTCACGTGGAAAGCTGGCAGTTGGCGTCAATCTTGCAGAACAAGCCCACATAGTTAACGCTTTTCATCGAAGGATGTTTAAACCGATGAAAACTCGAATCGGAATCGATCGGAGACGATTCGTGCTAGCAAAATGACCGCCAGCCGTCTGGTTCCCACGTGGAAGCATTGCATGGCTGCGGGCTGCGCGGAGGCACGCAATAACGGATAGTACGGAACGATCTGCTGTGTCAGTGGGGCGGTACCGGCGGTGCGGTGTGCGCGCCCGTGTTCCCCCTGCTGGAGGTGAAGCCCCCGCTCGTGGGCGCGCTGCCGCCGCACCACCTGCTGCCGCCGCCGCTGCACGAACACCACCTCGTGAGTCCACGCCCCACCGACCTCATAGAGACTGCCGCCGGGTCCCGGCTGGGCGGCTAGCGATCACCGACGAGCTGTAAACAAATGAAGTGCTATTCTAACCACAAAGTTTAGCGCCATGACTGCCAGAATGTATGCTACAGAAATACGCTTTTAATCAGGAAAAGCCAACGAAAAAAATCTGGAGAGAGCAACATCAGTTAACAGACGTCTTAGCATTTTGTAAAGAATTTACGTCGAAGAGTACACTTTTTGGCAGGTGTGTCGCCACGCTAAGGCTTATCCCGGGCTCGTGTACTTTACCTACTCTTTGGCACTCCTTAAATGAAGGCCAATCTGGCAGAACACGTACTAGCAATTCATTTCTTTACCACTCTCCATAAACGAAATAAGTCTGCATGTAGGATACGCAACATAAATCCAAGACTGCCTGCCTAGCTGGGACCAAAAGCTAGGGCCTTCCGTAAGATCTTCACGTCTATTGTAATGAATGCTGAACCGATTCGGTATAGACATCTTTGAATCAAACACTATTATGCTAAACCCGCCCCGTAGACTTTACAATACCAGAATGTTTTAACTTTGCCTGTTAGTACATACGAAGATCTTCTAGTTTATATACCTGTGACGAGAATCCATGAATTGATATATAAGTATTTAAAACTCTTCTCTATGAGGTTGTGTGGACTGAGTGACGTAATGTGATTGGTGCTGCCCCAGAATCCCCTCGAATTGGATGTGTGGCGTCGATCCCCGTAGCGGCCATGAATTAACCCTGTACTATAATAGTGTTAGAACCCCGGTGATGTGGCGTGTAGGAATGATATCCATATTATTTTGCGCTGCTCTCTTGCACCTTACGCTTGAAACTCATCGATATATTCTTTCTTGTTTGCACGTATACCCCCATATCTGTATCATTCTTTATCCAATATGTTTTCCATTTATTGATCCGTAGTTTAAGCATTTAATGTTAGCACATTTGTAATTATAATAGTCGTGTAGTGATGAACACATTCACATTCAAAGCTTTATCTGTTTGTTTTCTGGCATTGCCGAGATACGAGCGTATGTACTTCAACCAGCTCGCGCACCTTTCAGCGATGTTCAAGTTCTTACAAACGTTCCTATACTTGCACCTCTCCTTATTTTGCCTCTGCCTTGCCTATTCCATCGTTTTTCTTTTATTTTCCACACGAAATATAATAATGGTGATTAACCATGGTCGCGCATGGCTTAACGTGAAACAAAATTTATATTTTAGATTACAGTAAACAATGCCTTTTTGTTAATTAAAAGGTGCATTTTTATGGGCAGCACCATTCAAGAACTCACGACGTGGATTAAATTTTTTTTCTGAGATTGCTATGAAAATTCGCAAATCCTTACCTGTCGTCCATTTTGAATCCATAGACTTCACTGATCCAGTATGGTTAATTCAGGTATTTCGTTTTACACAAAGAGTTATTTTAACAATCTGAATTAATTATACGTCATGTCAAAATTAAAGTGAAAATTGCGAATTTTCCTAGATTATAAATATTTACTTTGTAAAATCTAGTTTTTACCCAGGTAACCCTATCCAGCGATCCCATCCCGGCTATGTCAGAGAAGAAAAACAAGCAGCTGGAGCTCATAAATATATATAAAATTAATCTTAGCATACTGTAATGGACTTTGTTTAGACGAAACATTTTCAGAGAATGAAGTATCACACTGTGTAGTATGATCTCTTCTTCCCTTGTATGAAACTTGTATTGTCTTGTAAAATATACTGTTTTCGTAGCAAAGATAATATTTTTCGAAATTGTACATTAATTTACATGTATTTTAGTAAATGTCTTCACTAAAATATTTGTATGGAACGCAATGTGAAATTGTAGATCTAAGGTTTGGATTGGGAAACTTAAAATTATAATGGTAAAAACCAAGCGAGGTGGAATCTGATGATTGTGTATCTTTGTTCAAAATTAAGATACTTATGCAGTGCTGCCTTCCAAGTCTGTTGTTATATATTTGACAATAAATTACACAGTGTTGTAAATAACCTTAATACATTAAACCCCAAGCGAACGCCGGCGTTCGCTCTCTCATCTTTGTCCAAAATTAAGATACTTATGCAGTGCAGCCTTCCAGGTCTGTGGTTATATATTTGACAATAAATTACAGTGTTGTAAATAACCTTAATACACACATAAAAAAAGAAAAACTCATATGCCCAATCACAAAGAATACCATCTTGCTTGGTACCAAAATGCATTAAAAAAAAAACTAAGTATCCAAATTCTTTTCTAGATGGGAGGCCTGGCTAAGTCACCACTGGCTGGCCTGGCCGCTCTCGGTCTAGGCGGCCTAGGTCCAGCTAATGCTGCCGGACTTAACCCTGCAGGTAAACAGAGCCTAAGTATGTATTATTATTTTTAAATCCATACTAACAACTTTATATTTTAATGCTTTTGTAAATAGATAAGATTTTGGTAGTGTCATAGAAAAATAAATAATAATCCGAAGTGAAATTCACGCACAAAGTGTATTCAAAATGAGAATACTGACACCTATTATAAACTAGTGCGCTTCACCATCAAAGATTGCATTACTGTTTGCCATCAGATGGGATCGCAGTCAAGCACTAGTTTAAATCATTAAAAAATATATTGCAAAGTCAGGCCAAAAGCCCGGTATTCAAAACTGACTATTATTCTTCTTCGCTAACACCCTTTAGTTCTGAGGACGACAGTGCACAGTTTTGATTCTGGAGTATTATTTATTCTTCTATAGTATTGTATAGCGCCTCATTCATAAAAGCATGTCTTAGTACCTACCGTCTATCGCTTATAAAAAGCCACAAAACCATAATCATATAGAAACTCGCAAATATCCTAGATACATGATGCAAGCTTTAAAATATACCGCCATAGCAGGCCAAATACTGAAAGTGAAAAGGGTAAAGCTACAGCTCAAAATATAGTGCTACACTTCAGTCATGAAGTTCAAGACATGAACAGTCAGAATTAGGTGGCTTTCGAGGCAATAATTTGACTAATTTCAATAAAACGGAATGCCCGATTTTAGCAAATACCATTTCCTTGACCTAATAATAATCTCATTTACTAATAAACAAAATAAACTAAAAATATTGAGTTCAGCGCCATCTAGTGAGAACTAGTGAAAGCTTTCACTTTAGTGCTAAATAATCTTGTATGCAAAGCAACTATTGAATGTACTTTGAGCTGGCATGCGTTCAAACTGTACTTCGATTATGGTACGGACTCAGCTATGAACGACGCGCTTTACATGCTTTCATGTTATGAGTAGTGTTAGATAATACAAATAACTATGTAAATAACATTATAGGTACAGCTTAGATGTCTGTAAGCACAAAAAAATAAATCTTCATTGAAGACTGACCTCTTACTAAAGGAATGCGCAGACAGGGACGCCGGCAAAGGATTTTTTTTTACCATAGGACATTCAAACATATTGCTATCGAAATACGATATAAATTACTGTGGTTTAGAATTATCCCGTGTCATCGAAATCATTGCACGGCATTGAAAGACGCATCACGGGCTCCCGCGATGGGATGCCGTGGCTCGCTGTGGTAGGCATGCCGAAGGGCGCCGTCGCCCGCCTTGGCGTGCTGTGGGATGAGCCGAGTGAGACCGACCCACCATTAGTATCGGCCAGCAAAAGCTGCCAAGGCATACTTCGTCGTGCCGCTGCATACCGGTATCTAAGTGGCTAATGTGCGCTGACTGGCGGCAAAATCCTTTGCCATACAGTCCGGGTCTGCGTAGGCCTTTAGTCATATTTTTCAATAATCCCTAATAAACCCTAGCGCTTTTACAAACATGTCTTTAGCTTATTTATATCATAGCATTGTTATACGTTAAAGCGGTTATTATTAATCGAGAATATGTATTCTTTTCAGCGCTAGCAGCTCTAGCAGGCTCACAACTGCGCACGTCGAACCAGTCGCGCAACCAGCCCGCTACTAACCAACAGTCGCATGAAATGACAGTGCCCAATGAACTGATAGGGTGCATCATTGGAAAGGTAAACTATTTTCGACTTTGTGTCTTACTCTTAAAGTTTAATTCATTATAAACAGTTTTCTTTGGCTTATTCCCGTTCATGATAAACAGTTTTCTTTGGCTTATTCCCACCAGCTTTTAAGTTTACGGTTATAGAAAGATGTGTTCAGAAGAATATGAACCTTATTGCAGTTTAGAAATAGGTTACAATCTTAACAATAGTTATTTCTCATTTTGAACTTGTAAGTGAGAGTAAATATACATTCAAATTTTATGTTGTCAAACGATAGCGTTTATAAAATTAAACTATTATTTAACGCATCTCCAAAACTAGAACTAAAAAGCGTGTTTGTTTTTTCACCAATAGACCGACGCACACGTGTAACACGCTTATCCACGCCACGCGACGTCGTTCTACGTAGAAATAAGTTCTACGTAGAACGACGTCGCGTGGCGTGGATCAAGTGTAGCTCTAAAAGTCTAGTTTCCATATAAAATGTATGGAGACCGACGCGCCCAAACCGGCGGCGTGTGTGGCACACGTGTGCGCAGTGTAGTTTTCGCTTTAATTTATCACTGGCACTCCTTCTAAACTAAATTTAAATCATGACCAGGGCGGCACCAAAATCGCTGAAATCCGACAAATCTCCGGCGCAATGATCCGAATATCGAATTGCGAGGAACGCGAAGGCGGCAGCACTGACCGGACCATCACCATTTCTGGCAACCCTGACTCCGTGGCCCTGGCCCAGTACCTCATCAACATGAGGTAAGTCGATACTAATTAACAAGAATCCGTTCAATTCTTTCCTCACATCCATCCGACTCCTCAGGAGTATTATTTTGTCCAGTCAACTTTTGCCTAGTCCACCCTTAAGGTCGATTTTTTTTATGTTCCCTCAATATTCCTCTGATTTATCTCACCTTATGGGCCGTTTCGAAATCGTTTTCGTTTTAATTGGTAAAAATATTTTGTATTAAAAAGGCGTCTGACCCGAGTAATGATAGGATTATTATTTTTTTTAGTTTTTTTTTTGCTATTGTATCAGTATTCATGATTTTCTTTCGATGCAAACCTTTGTTATTTGACCGATTATGTATGTACCTACTCAGTTTTGATGGAATCAGTTTTATTTTAACTCACAAACGCTCGGAAAGCCACTTTCTTTATTCTGATTGGATATTAATTAGCACCATTCTTTATTAACATTTTGTTTGAAAAGATTAAATTTTTTGGGTCGTTTTATTTTTCGATGAAATTTAGAAAGGACCTGATATGAAAACCTTTTGGACAAAATCCTGATCCTATGCCTTGTTTCATATCCTGCATTTAAATAAGCCGCAATAATTTTAATCTACTTGTATTTTTAACTATAATAGTTACCACGGAATTAAATGACGTCGAAAAGTACGAAACCCCTTGTAAATATAATTTATATTTTTAAATATTTTAAGACTCACACTAAGCTTATTATAAACTAGCGGTTTATGTTGAGTTATTTAATTAAATATTTAAGTTATACATTGTGCACGTTTTTTTTTTAAAAAAAAAAAAGTTCATCGAGACAGAAATCTCTTGTGTATTCGAAAGTAAATTCTATGTTTTGCCTTGTGAAACTTTCCCGAGCGTTTGTTAAAACAGATAGTAATAACTACAAAAACTTAATTTAATCAAACATATATTTATATTAGTTCGATGTGCAATTAACAACTTGCTGTACGTGATTGATCTTAGAACTTCTGAAAGAGAATGAAAAAGTGTGTAAGTTTTATAATCGCTAGAACAGTTTTACTACAGCGTATAAACAGAGTGTATTGTCTATTCTGAGGCGTTCGATAGCCAATCACTCGCAGACCTATTAGGTCTTAAGTCATCGATAAATCTGTATAGCATATTTTTTACTTAGAGCGAATACCTAACTGACGCTTAACCAGCGCAGCCAGCTACAGGGTAAGATGATACCCCTTGGTAGTTCTTTGGGCCAAAATATTCTTTAGTTCTGAAGTCTCGCATCCATCGGATTCCCGCTGCCATCACCAGGTCATTGGTCTACCTTGTGGGAGGCATTCCAACGCTGCATCTTTCGGTACGTGGTCGCCACTCCTTTCGGAGTTTCCTTGCGTGATCACATCACGATATGAGAACCAAGGTTAACGACATAGCCCAAAGAATCGCCAAAGTTAAGTGGCAGCGGGCAGGGCACATTGCTCGCAGATCTGTTGATTAGAAGGCGAGAAATATCCTTGAAGAAGAGAACGCACACTCTGACTTCATGACAAAAGCGTTTCGACCCCAAACGGCTCAAAACTGTATTTATTACCAATAAGGTCTAGAGTAGGGTTGGAACATCAGATGTCGCTATGTTGCCGACAACGGTTGAATCCAAAGTATTTATTACTTATCTTTCAACTTGTCTCTTTCCGGACAGGATAGTTTTGCTAAAACACCTGAAAGAAAGAGCTATTGTCCAAAAAAGGAATCATTGAAGGCCTTCTTTCGTTAAAAGGAGAACTCATCCCTACCTCACCTTTGAAGCGCAGAAACTATCATTAAACGCAATATTTTAAGAGTTTAATCGAATAATCGGAATCTGTGGGCACAGCAATCTGTTGAACAGCAATAAATGACTTGATGTCAGGCCAAGACAATAACGGGATAAACTATAAACTCCAATCTGGATAACTAGCCTCAAATGGCAGTATGGAGGGAAAAGAGGCTGTCATGTAGTGGGACGCGTAGGTTAAAATAATACTTAAAAATTTGTTGTAAAACTCGGGCCAGCGCCGTCGCGTCGCGTGCTCTCGAATAGGCCCACAGGTCACCTGACCCTGTACAACAATCCTGTCCCGCTCCGGCAGTGTGGAGCTTCAGAAGGCAAACCTGGAGAGTAGCTCCAAGAGCGGCACCGCCAGCTCGTCCACGGCTAGCCCGCTCGCCTCCGCCATCCCGCTCGCGCAGCTGCTCAGCAAGACGGGCGTATTAGCAGCCAAATCGATATCATTTTAATTAAAAATGGCGACTGACCCGAGTAATAAATGAGTTATTATTTCATTATTCTTTTTTGTTTGTTTTATTGCTGTCGTAAAAGAGATATTCGATGCAAAGCTTTATTGGCCTATGAATACATTGATGATGCTTACTGTAAAAATCCATTTGGATTAGAGTATATACTCTTAAACAAGTTTTGGGACCGTTAACAAGTCAAATTCAATTCAAAAAACGAGTACGTCAAGTCTTCGCGTCGCCTCACCATATTGTTCGAAGACTTGAGGTCTATAACCAGAGGTACGTTGACATTGATTGTCGGGCTGGTTAAAAAAATGCTGGTTGCTTAGCGCGCTCGGTGCTATGCTCGAAGTTTCTTTGAAGGATAAGATCCAAAATGAAACTTTAGGAAAAAGAAGAGACAGAGGTAGCTTAGAAAGCTGAAGTGTCAGTAGGTCCCCTATTTTTGTTGAAAGACCGATAGCTTTTTGACCATACGAGTACTAGAGGAGAGTCAACATATCGACAGTTGTTGTGTAGGAAGCCCCCCAGTTAAATGGACCTTCAAAAAGCATCTGGGACGATGCGGAAGGAGTACACGCAGGTGTGGCGCACTCCAGTATATACATATGTTCAGCAACAGACTTCTGTATGGATTGGCTGACCTATTGTGATTTTCTTTAACGTACCAGATTTGACTAAGATTAATATTGACATCACACGTATTGAACTGGATTCATATCGGATGAGGTCCATAATTTATTCTTGAAAACAAGTAATTGAATCGGAGATTGAAACTTCTTATGTCTAATTGTCTTATTTTTTTAGTATTTTAGAAATTTAATATAGGTACAAACTTCTATACATATAATAAATCTGTAGAAGTTTTTAGTTGTGCGCGCATCACGTAAAATGTGCGAAATCGATGTAGATAAGTAACTTTTATACATTAAAATTGTGTGTAACTTGATATATTACTTAGACTTTGTTTTATCGCAGTCGGTTGACTATATCGAAAGATATACTACATTCATAGACTGTTAGGTGGTACGAAGTTCGCCGGGTTAGCTAGTATTTAAATTAAATTCGCAGAAAATTGTAATCGAAAATAAATAACTTTGGTTTGTGTCGTAAACCTTTTAACGAGCGCCGGTTGGTCGTTTGACATATGACGTCAGAGGTAAATAATTACAAATACTTTTAGTGTTACCACAACAAATACACAAAGCATAAAATAACTTGGTTACTTAAACGTCCGTTATAAAACTCGGGGCAGCGCCGTCACATCCGCGTCGCGTGCACTCGAATAGGCCCAGAGGTCACCTGACCCTGTACAACATTCCTGTCCCGCTCCGGCAGTGTGGAGCTTCAGAAGGCGAATCTGGAGGGTAGCTCTACGAGCGGCACCGCCAGCTCGTCCACGGCTAGCCCGCTGGCGTCGGCCATCCCGCTGGCGCAGCTGCTCAGCAAGACGGGCGCCCTGGGCGCGCTGAGCTCGCTGTCGGCGCTGGGCGGGCTCACGGACCTGCTGAGCGGCAGCGCGCAGCCCGTGCAGACCACGGGCGTGCACCGCAGTCACAAGTCCTTCAGCCGCCGCCAGGATGATGACGCACCTCCCAAATCTTCTAAGGAAAGGAAGTACAATCCGTACTAGCCGCGCAGGCGCTCTACGATGTAGCCCGGCTGCGTATGCGCTTGGCTCGGACTGTACTCGAAGTGCATCGCGATTGTGACTTGAAATGAGATGGTATTAGGTACAACGCCCAGAGATCGATACGGACAAAATGTGTGCCAATAAGTTCCTTATCTTATGATATCATGAGTTCCTTATGATTAAAGAAACAATCCTACTAACACATAAATAGTTTACAGTCAATTAACCTAAAACTTCACAAGAATCCATTAGAAATTAAGTTTTGCATAAATACTTACCCACAGACTTTCAGGGAATTTGAAGTTTCTATGAAATATATAAATACATGTGTCCTGTGACTTCCGCATTAATATTCTTTATAATTTACTAGCTGACTTGTATACCACCGTCTTCACTGGGCTTCAAACATTTTTGGCTTAAAAAATATTATTAATTCCAAAATAATAAAGCCTATGCCACTCAGGATTAATGTAAGTAGCTTTTTCAAAATCTATAGTTTCTACTAACATACTCGCAAACTTTATTTCTTTATAATAGTGGTGTATGATGGCTTCCGAAAGAATATTAATCTTTAATCTATATATATAAAAATGAATAGCTGTTCGTTAGTCTCGCTAAAACTCGAGAACGGCTAGACCGATTTGGCTAATTTTTGTCTTGAAATATTCGTGATAGTTCAGGGAAGGTTTAAACGGTGAGAAATAAAACTAAAAATTCACGAAAAAATAATTAAGGCCGTATACAACGCCATCTCTAATTAAAATGTCATTTTAAAATGAATCATGCTGGTTCTGGTAATGCCAGGAGATGCCGTTATTCTTTGACAATTTAGCTAACACAACATTCATGCAGTACGAAGTTCGCCGGGACAGCTAGTATTTTATATAAAAATCTTAATCGTCTTTGCGTTTATAGAAAAACAATCACTCTCGGGTAAAAGTGATAACAAAGTTTATAAATAAGTTTAAGAATTAACTTAACTGTGTAGACTTATTTATTTCATCATAAGGAAACATCTTCCACACAGTTTTCGTATCGATTTCTGGGTTCTTGGTCCGAACGCGTGTTGGACCTTTGTTACTTTGGAATCATGTAACTAGAATTGTCATCGTAAGATTTTATTGATATCTAAGAGTGAAACCAATACTAACTGACGGCGAAATGTCTGTTTCACTTGACTCCTTGGAGCTCAAGCACAAGACTAAGCCAGTCCTAACACTGCGTTTTCTAAGGCACAGATCATCATTTTATTATTTTTAAGAGTAAATAAACGCAGTTCTTTATTATTATCTAAAATCTGTTTTCATATTTTTATTTTATTCAGTATATTGTCAAAAATTTTAAAACACTTTTATTACTTAAATACTGAATCGTATAATGGTTCTTTTGTTTAACACAACTATCTTATTTTTAATGTTCTATTGATCGCTCTTGGTTCGAAGTATATGAACCTCTTTTAATATAATTCATCTTGTGTGAACAAGCACGATTGATTTCTATTTCAAATAAAATCAATACTGACTTCTGTATCTGTTTATAGTATGACTAAGCTAGAGACAGCTTTTGAAATGACAAAAGAATGAAATTAAACTTGTCATAAAAAGACCTCGTTTTTTTATAAATATTAAAATAAGACTAAAATATTCGGGGACTAAAATAATCATCATTAAAAGTTAAGTAATTAAAATGAAATAAAATCTCGATGGTAATACTTAGTACATAATAGATGTGTAAAGTTACATGATGGAAGCGACGGTAAATTAAAATTAATACGACTAACGACAACTAGGGATCTTGACAATAGTAGAAGTACGTAGAAGCTAAAGGCTGTAGAATATACAGAGTGCTTTGCGTTCAGATGTAATGAAATGTCTATTTGGAATCAAAATACAGGGTGTCGCAATCAGAAAAAAAAAAACATCAAACGGTACTTCAAACTAGAAATTCTAGAAAATTAACGCTCTAGTAATTTTGTAATTCACCTCATTTGTACACATTCACTTCGACATAATGAAGAAGTATTGTTTGATGACAGTACCTCTGTATACACATTTTAAATGGAAGATCAACTTAGATTTTTTGACAGAATATTGTAATATAAGAAATCACAGTTTCGTTAAATTATTTCAGTTTACATCATTGTCTATTCGTTGCTAAATTGAAATTCTTACAAAATTTTCGACACATTTTTGAAATCAATGAACTAGGCTTTGTAAAACTATAAACTAAAAAGAAAATTATATAAAAAAAATATATTTTATCTTCGGTTTTTGGTTTCCGCATACTTAGCCCATGATGGACCATTGTGTGTTGGCAAAAAAAAAGTATTATGAATAGTAATTTTACTTGTTAAAAATGTTATAGTTTATAGTTTTGTAAAGCTGACCGATCGTCTGCGTATGAGTTTTATTTTGAACATCGAGAAATGATTTGTTTGTAGTTGGTATGAGTAGTTTTATTTAAGCCAAATATATTCCAACAGGAATGGGAATGTTGGATGTTTTTATTATTTATTATACATTTATAGCTACTTATGATTCTTTCTCAGGATTTATTATAAGTAGTTTGGACTGTTTTATATTTAGGTGACCTTATTAAGTCTAAAGCAGACAGCGCCATTGCGTTAGACATAGCGAAGCTATAGAACACTAGTTAGGTGATGGCGTTGTACTGTCACTACATTATATTTGATTAATTAGTGCGAATTTAAAATTGAGGTCCAATTCGTATGTTTCTAAATGTAGTTCCGTAGGGAATGCAGATTATTTAGCTGTCAATATAATTTTTTATTTGTAATAAAAATCATGTTTATTTTAAGGTAGTAAACGTTTTCGAATTCATTTCAGGTTTATATTACTCGCTAGAATCGTTAAGCAAAAGTGTATTGTTTTAAAGTACATACTTAATAAAAATAATAATAGTACGCGTGTGTTTTTCATTGATAAAGAAACTTTTGTCTGACAGAGCACAACTTAGTCTTTAAGTGCAGGTAACCATGTCTAGTAAATGTTCCGAAACACAAAGCTTCCTTGAAGAACCCACGCCACCTCCTGCCCACCCACCGGCACCAAACATTCCCGTGATACCTGACATGCTGAACTTTGCTCCACGTGTACTATCCTACTGCTCAATGGATCATCCAATATCCTGGTAAGAGTTTTCCTTACATTTAATTTAAATCCTAGTGTTTCCACGTTTTAAACTTGTTTCTATGGACGGGTTCACGTTCAGAACCTGTAACTGCTTTATCCTATGATCTCCATTTCCATCCAAGCTGTTATTTGAATTTGATCTATTGAAACCCAACACGAAAATTTTGCTCGTTTGTTTCCCAATGAATGGGGTGTTATAGATTGTTATGACGATTGTTCGAACAGATGTGACTTGCGTTGCGGTGTGCAGTACAGTGAATGAACGTGCTTGTGAAATGTGTTCCAGGATCACGATGGAGACGGCCGGGCTGCCGCTGCCAGGCTACCACTACATCGCTCCCAACCACATCGTGAAGGCTCCGATCCATTGAATGGGGCTCCGCGGCCAGAATTCCGGCGTTGCGTACAAATTGTACAACACTGAACGCACCATTCTGATGCAGCCGCAATACGGGACTCTGGCTCCGATATATTTCTTCAAATGAACGTGACCAAAACAATCTCTCTAAAACGAGGTGACGCTATTGGCAAGACATTAGATCCACGCTGAATGTATGTTTACATTTGTTACGAGTTTATAAGTATTTTAGATATTCTTATATTTATTCTCCACTGTATTTAATTAATTGGAGCAGAACATGTCAGTGATTTATATGTATATCAGTAAGACCTGGGGAAGGGGTTTGAAAATTATTATTATAAAAAAAACTTACGACTGACATTTTAAAATTTTTGCTAATCCGTGAACAGTGAACATGTAACATAACTTCACAAAACACTTATTTTAAATAGTTGAATATTTATTTTTGTCTGGTTCACTGCTCACGGCTTATGAATTTATAACAAAGTGTGCAACAAGAGTTAGCTAAGCTGATCGAATTTACTATGGATTTAAGCGGTTGAGTGTATCAATTGTCTGTTGGATTTATTTTCCATTATGATCAGTACCGACCACAAGTAAAATGTTCAAAGTAAGTTTAATCGAGTGTCGGCGTACATAGATAGTGTAGAAGCGTTACAATCGACCTCGGACCCGCTGACGTAGCGTAGAGTAGAGTAGCGAACAGAGCGAGAGGGTTTAAAGACAATATTTGTAAATAAAATAATCGTAATTACCTGAGAATTAGGTGTTACAGTAACAGTTGCGGCGCTCGGACGCGGCGCGGCGATACGAAACCGATGGGATCAAATCCTTTAAGAAAACTTACTTTAAAAACGAAGACAGGAGAAGATAACATTTCAGTATATCATTTAAAATCGTCTAATATCACAAAAAAAAGACGTTAGGTATAAAAAATAGTGTTGCTAAATGTGATAGTCTTCTAATTTATTTTACATTTGAACTATTAAGATCTCTAACGTATACACAATGTGTAGGATACATCGGCTACTTGAAAATTGAAGTCGAATAATTAATATTGGTCTAGGGATCAAAGCCAAAGATTGTTAAAGTTTGTTTAACATTAATAATGTTGTGGATTTATGCTAAATTATTCTGGGAGTAGTTAATGTTTAGTAATGTAATGTAGAACGGATAATTTGAATTATTTTATCACCCTCTCCAGACTGCTCTTTGTATTTAGTCTTAGATCAAATATAGTCCTGTGGTAATCAAATATTTCCAAAAAAGTAAAAAAAAATACACTAGGGTAACGTAGGGTAAGATAACTATAGGACCACTGTATGAAAAGCTTTTCAGTGAGATGTCTTTCTATTTGCTTAAAAGTTGAATAGTGCCAAGTCACGATGAATAATCGAGTGCCAAAATATCAGAATTTCAACTTCGTAAATAAGGCATAGGTGTGAACTGTGCACGTATTTTAAACATGGTATATGGTAAAATAACAATAAAAGTATCAAATTGATAGGAATTACGTAAGCGATTACTGTATTATCCACTACTTATTAATTTTGCACCCTAGTTATAAGGTTACGCGATTACACTTATCTAATATTCTCGAAACATATCCCGATAACATATTTCCCAAGTCTTCCCCCGCAGTATTTCAGTAATTAATGATTGTGCCAAAGTTGTGTCTAAAATTTATTTATATAATTATGTGTATTTAAATGTGAAGTCGACAGTATTGAAAATTAGTTCGTATTTCGTTAAAATCGTCGGTCGATATGCTAGTCAAATTGTTCTGAAGTTAGAAAAAAAATTAAGAAATTCTATTATAATTAACTAGTCAAAATTTGTTTTTTTTTTCTATCGGTGTATTTGCGTTGTGTAAAAATAAATAAAAAGTTTATTTTATTTTTTTGTTTGCACCTCTCTCAAAGTTTAAACTATTTTTGTGTGCTTCAAGTAAATTAACGTAGCAATAAAATTTTTGATAAAATCAATTATTTATAGTCTATTAAATTGCAATTAAGACAATGTATAGAGCTTCGTAAAGTAAGTACCCGACAGGTTTACATAGAATTACTCTATAGATATAAAACTGAAAAGATAATTTTGAAAAAAATAAATAGTAATTTACTAAAGAGAAGAGATTTCATAGCTGTGATTAACGTTTGGGGGTGCACTTTTGTGCGAGAGCTACGTCAGGATGTTTGTCGCGGTATCGGATAGAGATGCAGGTAGTAGTCATAGTGCACGCTTGTAGTTCCGAGAGTGAACAGGGCGCAGCAGAGCGCGCGCGTCACAGGCGAACACGTTTTATATAATAAATTGACAGGTAATTGTAACGCAAATACTTTCTGATAAGAAAGTATCAATTCATCGGTGTTGTCAATGATATTAATAAAATTTAGGTCAATGCAATTTTAAATTATTAGTGAATAAATAATAATTAGTGATAATTTTTCATTATATCCTTGTATTATTACGTTCAGTTGTAATTAATAGTAATCACAGCAATCGATATAATCTTTATTATACTCATTATATAATTATACTTAGCAATATTATTATGATTCGTATTGTTATTGTTATTTTCATTTGCTCAATTTTGTCAATGTTGATGTAAGCTAGGATGCGAAATGATGTTCAGTTTGTTTTCTGTTGTTCGATAAGCAATATTATAATTTAGTGTGCTATGCACATCGTACTCATTTGTACGACGTAAGTATACATTATATTACATGGAGCATCTTTAAATTTAAATTACTTACTTTTAGATGCACCAAATATGATATAGGCAAGATACGTGACTCTATATGTTACTATTGTATAAATAATCACTTAATATTTAAGTCTAATTCATTTTGTTATTCTTCAGTCAATTACTTGACATTACTTTCTTTTCTTTGTCTTGCGTATCGCAGCCTATAACATATTTAATAATTAATTTTAACTTACAGTTATATATCGATTTTATTGGATTGGAGGTTTTAAATACAGGAATGTTTATTTAGGTAATGTTGAGAATAGTGTCACTGTGCCATCAAAAGTATAAGAGATCTGAGTAAGGGCTAGGGAACTTTCAACAAGGACTTAAGGTTGAAATTACGTTGAATACTCACGCTGAAGACATTTAGTTAGTCCATGATTCCGTATGTCATATAAGATTTCAATTAAATGAATTATTTACTGTGTAATCAGATATCAGTTTTATCCTCGTTATTTGTATGTTTCAAATGTTCGTAATATATTTAAGTCACTAAACTAAAAGTTAGTGCCTTTTGTTCTTAGATTTTCTTCAAATTATTTTAAACTGTAAGTTGTACGATTGTGGACTTCTTTTGGATCGTGTTATGAATTATAGCCTTTATTGACAGGGTCAGACAGCGCTGTATAGTGTAATTACTTCAATCTTAGCAAATATTTATAAATGTAATAGTGAATTTCTTTACAAATTTCGTGTTAGCACATGTATTTGAAGTTCTTATTGCACCGTTTTCGAGAATCCCTTGAATTTTGCGGTTAATGATATTAAAATTTGACATTACTACATTCTATAATTAAATATTTTGGATAAATGCTTACGATGCAATCCACTTCGTTCGCATATTTATTGGTGACTATTATTGCATTCATAATATGGTAATATTTTGCTATGTCCTAGTAAATATACTTACAGGTTCAACACGATTGGGTAAAAAGGTTGTGTAATTTATTATGCATATTATACAATATCCAATAATATTATATTCGCTTCACACCTTTCTAAATACACTACGATAATATTAGACAAAATATTCATCTTTTAAATACTACACTTTCGTAGTGAACAGGGTAACATAATACAGAGGATTTCATCATATCTTCACTTCATCTACACAGCTTTTAAAGTTCAATTGTATGTATTTCGAATACCCTTTATGATAGAACATATTTTTCACAATTGATTTTTAAATCTTTAATTATAAATAAACGGAATAATGAAGTATGTGCATGCGGGTACGACAGATCGTACCAAGTAAAATGAAATGTATGGTAGGTAATGAATAACATTCTTAAGACACGTACTACAAAGTATACGACACACAATACTGTGTGTTTACAAAATTATCAAAGTAGATCTGCTGTCATATTTTCTGTCATATTGTGTATGTGCGTAGGCTATTAATTTCGCAGTTTCGACACCTGTGTAGTATTAAAGTTAATAGTAATTATTGACTGAGTATAGTTAAGAATTGTAATATCAAAAAACAACAAAAATATCTGATGTTTTTGTTTCACTGCTGTTATTTCAATAAGCATTTAATTTTTTGTATTCACTATGGTTAGTAAACTATAAAAGTGTATTGTTCTACAAATGTTATTTGGATATAAACACATAGACTTTATTGGTTATTATCAATGACATAAATATACTAACATTTAAGTGTTGGAAAGTATGGTTAAGATGATTGAAAATGTGTGTTTTGTGATCTCTAACGCGGCTATTTATCTAGTCAATCTAATGTATAACGTTATGATACTGCTGCGCCTGCGGCAGTTCCTTCAATGTTGATATATTTATGGCGCTGACTGCCACCAACATCATAATATGCCATGCAATAATACCTGGTACCTAATTAAAAGTTAGATTTAACTAGAAACAATTGATGATTGGATTCACAAGCGTCGGGCGACATTGCGGTACTCTTCTAATGAAGTGGCCTGGCATGGGGATGGCACTGCTTCCTGTAGAAATCAATTTTATTGATTGGATTTTACAGGCCTTCAATATTACTGATATAGCCAGCTGACCGCTGAAAGTAGACTTGTAGGTAGCTCGGTGGTCGAGGACTGTGTTGACGTGTTGTTGAGAGTGAGAGCTTACATAGTAATAAATTGGTTGTGCGGATAATTCACATAGCGTTTGTTTGCCCGGATGTCGCCGAGAATAGATAGGGAATGTGCATATTATATTAATAAAGAATAACTTGCACATATTTTTATCAAATCTGATAAATAGTTTATTCTTTACTGCTTCTAATTGTACTGCAGATGCAAGATGTCGTGTAATCTACATTATGTTCTCACAAGTCTAGATGTTCACATGTCATATCTTTCGAATATCACTGTAATTATCTACATATCTAATCGTTTTGTGTATTGAATTGATTAAATGTTATGAATATAAATGTTGTACTCACGGTTACAGTATACTGTCATGAGGTTCATTTCAATATGATATTAATGTTTGTTTTCATTATGTTAATTCAATAAAGTGTGTAAATAAACTTTGTGTTTTATTGATTGGACTTCCTAAAGTGTCGAGACGTTTTAATGGAGTTGGAAAAAAGCTGTGTAGAAATTCTATTTCAGAAGAGCTCAAGGACCTACCAATTTAGGATGGATTATATAAATTGATATCTTTAAAATATCCTTACATTTACAACAACAGATGTAAAGATTACAGAGCCATTGTGCATGACTACTTGGCTGCGGTCCTACAAATTATAAGCGAGTGTATATTACTCCAGCAAAGTGTAAGATCGGCATTGACTGTAAGAGATTGCCGGCTTCTGCAAATGTTGCCCGGAGGACACGAAGTAGATCTGTCCCGCTTAGGCGGAGCACAGCCGTACTGTCCTCGTGGAGGCGGTCGGCAGCGGCACCTCTCGCGTCAGGCCATGGCACGGAGTGAGAGGTAACGGTAGGTCACCTAATGCGAGCAAAGGAGGCGGTGGAGGCAAGCTTCACGCTCCAGGCGTCGGGAGTCGCAGAACGATTCGATTCGATAAGGACCAAGCCTGGGTTGGCGGCGCATTGTGTTCCACGCGCACTTCGAAAAGATTTCGGCAAAATTGACGGGCCCTGTTAGGGCCGATGCCTGCCAGAGCTTTGGATTTTTCAAAGGAGTTACCGTAGCACTCACAAAAAGGGCAACTGAAGGAACACTGGGTTTATTCAGTAAAAGCCTGACACTGCCTCCAGCGCCACCTAGAGCAGGAAAAGTTAGGTATTCAATTTCCCACGTAAAAACAAGTTCAGCAATTGTTGAGATCTTTGGATTCGTTGTTATAATAGTTATTTGATACAGTTTCTGCTGCAGTATCTAACGTTACACCATTAGAAAAAAAATGTTTTTTATGGGTTAAGTTAGATACAAATGGTAGGTTGTATAGTAGCGATAGATGGATATGCTGTTCGATATCGATAAATATTTCATCGCTGTTAGCTTCATGGGTCAACTGTTCCCTACACATAAAGGTATAACACATGTAGGTGTGTAGGGACAGTCGGCAACAAAAGTCAATTAATATCTACTTAGGTACTTACTGCTACTTTTTACACATCTAAATTAAACTGATTTGATAATCTGTATTACTTTTAGCTAGAAGATTCCTTAATGTTTTTTTTCTGCTTCGAAAATAGTTACCTCAGTTTTAAAAAATTAGAACTCAATAATTTGATCGAGTTTTGTTGCTAAGCGTACCTATATTAGGTTGATACCTAGTTGTACGATATGGTTGCATAGTTTAATGACCATTCAGTGACCTGTGGCTGCTATGGATACCAGCTTGACAACTTTATTGGATACAACCAGTTGCTTCGTGTTTTAAACCTACATACTGTGTCATTATCACGTCTAAATTATATCTAGGTATGGACCCTTGGTCTACCTAAGAAGTTATGTGTTTTTATTTTTCTATCATTGTTGATAGGTTAATTATAGGGTCGCGATTAACCTAAGTCTCACCTGATGGTAAGTGATGATGCGGTCGACGATGGAGCATATGTTTGCTAAGAAGTAATTATTCTATTCACTGTTAACTTAAAGCCCCAGGTATTTTTGTGAGGGATAGTCATCAAATGATTTCTCTCGCTCTAGGGTGGAACGAGAGGGCGTGTTAGACTTTTACGTAACTCACATAGTAAATTTTTCTATTTTCACTAACTCTTTTCCTTCTGCTTGGAAGAAGGCTCACGTCCTACTACGACCTAAAGTGTTAAATCCTTCTTCACCATCCCAGTTCCAACCAACATCCATCCTCCCAATCCTCTCCAAAGTCCTTGAGAGTGTTGTTCAGAATCAACTGTCTCGTTATCTTTCCTCTAATGGCCTACTAAGTCCTTACCAATTTGGTTTCAGACCTGGCCATAGCACCGTATCAACCCTTGTCAAAATAACCGACGACATTAGACTGGCTATGGAAAATAATTGTCTAACCATATTGGTTTTATTGGACTTCAGTAGTGCTTTTAACTCACTTGATTTTGACTTCCTCTTAGGAATCCTTTGCTCCCTTAATATCTCTGCAGCAGTAATTGAGTGGTTAAAATCTTATCTTCGGGGCCGCTCGCAGTCTGTTCGGTCAGATGAGGTTTACTCTGACTGGTATGATTTGGCTGCGGGTGTACCTCAGGGTGGCGTCCTCTCTCCACTTCTTTTCTCTGTTTTTATAAACGCTATCACTAAGGTCCTAACTTCTAACTCTCCTCCTCTAATCCTAATCTCTATGCAGACGACTTGCAGTTAACTCGCTGAAGCTGTGGATGCTATCAATTATGGCCTTGAAAACATAAACAAGTGGGCTAAATCCTTTGGACTTTTACTGAATCCAACTAAATCTCAAGCGCTTATTATTGGTGGCAGATACATGCTTAACCTATTGGATTACCAGTCTCTCCCGCAAGTAGTTTATGATTCAGTGCTCATATTGCACTCGAAAAGTGCTAAGAACCTAGGCGTCCATATAGATATCTACTAACGAGGGAGGTTCATATATCTGATGTTAATAAGAAGGTCTTCTACTCTTTTCAGTCCCTAAAACGTCTCAAAAAACTATGCGGATGTTTGTTTTCGAGATGCAAAGGAGGTATAAAATAATAAAATAGGTTCTCCTAAACAAACTTGAGTGACTGCAGAACTTGTGCATCCGCTTCATCGTTGGCCTACGCAAATACGACCATGTGTCGGAGTTTCGTACCAGTTAGAAGTGGCTGCCAATTCGGCGTTGGCGTGATACCCACATCTTATCTCTTCTCTACACTATCCTGCACAATCATAATTCTCCTCAATTCCTCCGTGAAAGCTTTGACAACATGTACTCGAAATGTGGCTAAAAAAAGAGAAGAGATGAGAAGCAGAAAACTTAAAAAAGAGTAGAATAAACTACTGTCCATCTTCCCCTTACTACTATGGTTTTCTCTCCCGGACACCTCGGGAGAGACGGCCAATCGAGAGTTTTAATTATGTTATTTTTTAAATTATTTCATTACAATTTCATAAGTACTTTCTGTTATTTAGAAATTAAATAATTAAAAACTGATCTGATCTATTTTTACAGCGTCTAACAAAAACTACGGCCATCTCTCCCGGACTTACCCTAATCAGATCTGTTGATCATCATTAGTACCAATTTAAATAATAGGTCTTTACCTATGTAATTGGAGATTCTATAACCAGCATTTTCAGAATTAATTATCTGTGGATTGGCGCGCAATTCGAAATTCAAATAAATTTTATTCGTAAGTCGTGTTAATTTAATTTTAATTTCAGTCATTTGTTTTTAGATAGTTTTTTGTTTTTGTGATATTGTGGTAGTTTTTGGCGCTATGAATAAACTGAAAATTCGTACAATTTTCGAATATGAGTTCCTACGTGGAAATACCGCTGCGCAAACAACACGAAACATTAACGACGTGTACGGGCATAGCACTGCTTGCATAAACACAGTCCATTATTGGTTCAATCGTTTTAAATCTGGAAATTTTGAGTTGAAGAACGAGCCTCGCGGTGGGCCGGTAACTATTGTCGACAACGACGAATTGAAGGCGATAGTGGAAGCGGATCCATCTCAATCTACGGCTGAGCTTGCTGCGGGCCTTGGAGTTAGTGTCAAAACAACATTGAAGCACTTGCGTCAAATCGGAAAGATAAAAAAGCTAGATAAGTGGGTGCCACACGAACTAAGCGACCGACAGCGAGATTTACGTGTATAGCACTACTGAATCGGCATAGAAACGAGGGAATTCTTAATCGAATTGTTACCTGCGATGAAAAGTGGATCCTGTAGGTACGACAACCGTAAGCGTTCGTCTCAGTGGGTGGACCCGGGTACAGCACCTAATCAGTGCGCTAAAAAA
This sequence comes from Mythimna pallens, assembly GCA_961205895.1. Classification (NCBI taxonomy): domain Eukaryota; kingdom Metazoa; phylum Arthropoda; class Insecta; order Lepidoptera; family Noctuidae; genus Mythimna; species Mythimna pallens. The sequence goes on along the minus strand of OY540828.1, from coordinate 19,084,571 downwards.
AAGATTACTCATAGGAAGATGATGGTGACTGTCTGGTGGACCAGTGCCGGACTTGTACATCACAGCTTCTTACCATTATGGCGGTAAGTCCCTTCTTTGAGGAGTGGCTGGAAAGGCAACACGGCGTCATTACCTTCCGCATGACGCAGGTCCTCACCGGACACGGTAAGTTCGGGAAGTTCCTGCACCGGATTCGTGCGAAAGCGACGCCCGGGTGTCGCCACTGTGTGGACCGCCCGGAGGACATGGTGGAGCATACGGTCGAGGTGTGCCCCGCTTGGGCAGAGCAACGCCGTGTCCTCGTGGGGGTAATTGGCGGCGGCGATCTCTCGCGCCGGGCCTTGGTACAGGCCATGGTCCGAGGCGAGGAGGAGTGGCAGGCGGTCGCCTCCTTCTGCGAAGCAGTAATGCTTGCAAAGGAGGCGGCCGATCGCGTGAGGCAGCGGTCCTCACGCCCCAACCGCCGCCGGGATTCCGATCCCGATTTCCGGCCACCGTAGGCGCCGGCTTGCGGACGGCGAGCAATGGGTGGCTTGCCGTCCGACCGTCCGGTAACCGTCCGGTCCAAGCCCAAGTCGTCAACGGCGCGTGCTGTTCCACGCGCGCCTCAAGGAGATGTCAGCAACTGTAGGGGCCCAGCAGGGTCGAAGCCTACTGGGGCCAAGGGTCTGATTCTGAAAGGAAGACTCGGCCCTGGTACGAAAGGCAACGAAGGAACAGGAGTGGGTTTTTAGTCAGTAAAAGTCTGACACTATCTCCCGCCCCGCCCAAGAGCGGGGGATGTCATAAGATGATTTTCCCACCGGAAAAAAAAAAAAAAAAAACAGCTTCTTACCGAATGGCACAACAGTGACGGCAGATGTCTATTGCCAAGAATTGCAAACAATGATGGAGAAGCTCGCAATTCAACAACCAAGACTAGTCAATCGCTCTTCCCTATTGCTTCTCCACGACAACGCGCGAGCTCACACTTCACGACAGACCATCGCAAAGCTACAAGTGTTACAGCTGGAAGCTCTCCGTCACCCACCGTACTTACCGGACCTTGTCCCAACAGATTTCTACTTTTTTCAAAATTTAGACAATTTTTTAAGTGGGAAAAAATTCAACACCCGTGATGCAGTACAAAACGCTTTCGCTGGCTTCATCACCTCCCGTCCGGCAGACTTCTACAGTAAAGGGAGAAACAAACTGCCATCAAAATGGCAAAATTGTACTATAGATAATTTGGGCCAGTACTTTGATTAGCCGAAATAAAAAAATTACCAAAATTTTTATATTTTAAAATTATCATACAAATCTCCAATTTCATAGGTAAAGACCTAATACCTAGATTCTACTTACTATTAATACAAACCACAAATCTATTAAAAACTCTCGGAGGATTTCAACAAACTGGCTGTGTTTTCATGGCAACCGATGGAAAGATAATTATGGATGAAACATAAATAAATTCATAGTGAATAAAAACAAAGAATGCCATTAATAAAATTCAAAAAAAAATCGAAACCATCTAGCGGTTTTATCCTTTATGCTTGGCAATTTATGGTAGGTGATTTCCTTATCACAAAAAGTATCAACTAAGTACATAAATCTTTATAATACTTTAGTCACGTTAAATAGGTAAGTGAGTTCGTTTACTTGAAAGCATTTTCTAAGTTTAATAAGATTCTGAAAAGTTGATGTTCAAAGTTTAGTGAAGTTTTGTTATAAACTGAAGCTTAATGAGAACACCAGAATACTGGCAGTGACTACGCGACAACGCAGGACTGTGGAGACTTTATAAGTTACGGAATCACTATAATATTATTATATAGGTGAAAGTTTGTGAGTGTATGATGGTGTGTATGTTTGTTGCTTCTTCACGTTTGAACGGCTGAACAGGGGCGCCGACTTTTAGAAAACCTCATGGGTGCTCATGCTCCTTTGATAACTCGAAAAAGTGGCGAAGTGTGAGAAGAGAAATGCTGACCGACCGACAAATAAATAAATATCCTACTTACATACTGCGTACTTAATTACTAATTATGTTTGATAAAAATATAAAATGAAACCATTATTTAAAATTAAATTAGTTTTTATTATCAAGAAATATTATAATTTATACGTAACCTAAAAGGCGAGTACTGATCCTGTTTACCACCCACTGTTTATTTCTCATGGGTGCTCGAGCCCCCGAGCATCCACGGTGTCGGCACCCCTGTGGCTGAACTTATTCGAATAAAATTTGACACACGGATAGACCATGTCCTAGAATAGCTAATATACTACCATGTCCTAGAATAGCATGTATAACTACTTTTTATCCCAAAAGTATGTTTCCTTGGAATATTTTTTTCTGTCATGCGGGCGAAGCGCTGGCAACAGCTAGCGAAAGATAATTAATACTTAGGACCTCCAGATAGGAACTAGAATATAACGACGATATTGTCTGTCGCACATATATTCTATAGGAACCAAGGTGCTCCCATTTGATAAATTATTTTATATCTTTACCGTTTTTTTTAAGACCTTCCTGCTTAGGGGCCATCTGTAAATTACGTCACACGTAACGACGAACTACTTCGTCGACCCTAAGGTGTCGTGCCTTAGGGTCGACGAAGTGTGACAAGAGGCGAGATTAGTCGTAGATTTCATTAACGTTTAATTTCAAAATCTATATCTTAATACTAAAAAAAATATCAACCTATTTAAAATAGAAAATATTTACAACTCAACCTGTGATGTTTTGGTGTCAATTTTTTCTAATGTTTGATGTTAATTTTATAATAAATACTGCTTACTTCGAAACTGTTGCTTCAGTTAAATCATTTCTAGATGCAAAATTGCAAAATATGTGACGTCACACTTAAGCAGGAGTATTACAAATGGGACCAACTGTGACAAAGACGAGTGGGTTTTTTTTTTGGGTGGGAAAGTTATATTATGACATCTGCCGTTCTTGGGCGGAGCGAGATATAGTTTCAGACTTTTACTAATTTAAAACCCACTCCAGTTCCTTCTTTGCCTTTGTCCCAGGGGTTTCACTTTCACACTACCCGTGGCCCGAGTCAGAGCCAGTGGCTGTTGGGCCCCTACGGTTACGGTTGGGGGGTCTAAAAATAATAAAATTCGTGTTACGTAATTTATGGATCGCCTCTTTGATATACTTACCTAGCTTCCTAGCTATTGTTTCTGCCTGAATAGTAATTCCTACATACCGACCCAAAGAGGTCAGTGACGTTAAGGGCTAAAGGGCTATTCCTAGAAGGACAAAATAATACCTTTACGATTGGATGAAGTATTTTCACTGAGATATTCATAAATAATATGATAGGAACCTACCTAAGTAAGCTCGGAGGCAGTGCCGTAACTAACTTTTTATGTGCCCGGTACTTACCAGTTTCTGAAACCGTTTTTAATATAAATTAATGCATGTTTTTGCTTGTTTTAATAATTTTGTATGCAATTTTCAACGTAAGGAATATTTTTACGTCTTTCGTTTTTTTTTAGGTGGGAATCATCTAATGAATTCTCCCACCCTTGGGTGGTGCGTGAGGGCGTGTCAGACTTTTACTGATTAAAACCCACTGTTCCTTCTTTGCCATCGTTCCTGGGCCCCGGGGTTTTCTTTCGCATCACCCATGGCCCCAGTAGGCTTCGACCCTGCTGGGCCCCTACAGTTTACGTTTTGCGTAAAATACCCTTACCTACATCAATCATCGTAAGATACATTTAATTATTTTAGGCAATTGTCCCTTACGTTATTTCTTATTTCCAGTATCAAAATAGTGTGTACTTTTGTTTATCCAGCGGCATTTACTGCCGGCAATCTTATGCGTTAATATGTGGATAATGCAGTGGGCTGAAATATTGTAAACTCGTTTGTACTGTTTTTGTCTTAAATGTATGTTGTATCTGTTTATTGTCCCACAAATACATAATATGAAAAAAATACTCCGAGCTGGGTAAGTTTAATCTTATCCGTCGCTTGATCATTTTTGCGCCCCATCGGGGTCTGGGCCCTGGCACAGCCCTAGTAACGGCACTGCTTGGATGTAACAAAATATTAATTATCGTTGGGTATTAGTTGGTAATTAGGCAACCTCGATCAATGGTAGATATGATCATAACTTTTTCGATTAAGTTTCTTAGACTTATTAGGAGCACATGGAGTTGTTCTATCCGACGAAGGCGAATTAGTCTTCAATGTGTATTGTAGTTTCACGTAAACTGCTGTTTCTTTATGCGTAAGCTATTTTCTATACCATCAGGGTAAAAAGGTATGCAGAAAAGGCTGTAAAGTTTTTTTTTAAGTTGGGTAAGCATCTAATGACTTCTCTCACTCTAGGGCGGATCGGGAGGGCGTGTAAGAGTTTTACTGACTAAAACCACACCCATATTGCTTCTTTGCCCTTTTGCGTTCCAGGTCCACGGGTTTACCTTTCGGAAGTAAACCTATGTCCCACACAAGATGTAAAACTAAACCTCCATTGAAAAGGGAAGATCCTCCGAGACGGGTGTTGCGTCTGGTCCGGCAACTGCCCAATAATTGATTTCAGACTGAACTATGAAATTGCCATTTTCAAAACGGGTTGCTTTGAAGTGAAGAAGTATCTTTGGATTGACGTGGAATTATAAGTTCAAATAAACTTTATATTAAAGGTATGTTATTCTTTTTTCGAAATTAGGTATTTATTGGTTTCTTTGTGTTTTGTATTTTCTGTAATATCTTAGGTACTGGACGCCGAGCTACCTATTGCTCTACATCCGCAACTCCGCGTCTACGGTGGCCGGGAATGGCACGGCGACTCCAGAAGCCCGTTGCGTCTCCAGCAGGGACTGTTGCATAAGGCTTATCTTCGCCTTATGATTTCAGCTACTATCCTTTGCTCGTATTATTGCTTCGTAGAAGGAGATGATTGCCTCCCATTTTGACGCCACAGTTCGTATACTTACTACTTACAACAGTCCATCACAACTCGCTACTAGAGGCTGTATTTTCCCTTCTTTAATTCTCTAGTTACTGACCTGCCCCCCTAGCCAAGTTACGACCGTTTCGTTTCTCTTGCGTCGAACGCCTCGAGTAGGCCACGCCTCCGATTCCTTTGTACTGACCACGTGACTGAGCGTTGAGATGACGTCAGAACAAAGGAATCGGAGGCGTGGAGAGAATCGAAACGAAACGGTCGTAACTTGGCTAGGGGTGCTGAACTACCAAATTACCAAAGAGTAGAGAAACTAGATACCTAGTAGGTATGTAACGGGCGAAGTTTGCTGCGACAATAGTAAGTACATCTACTAGCTGCAATTACACTAAGTAGTAGTTGCTACATCTGGATATCAAGCGGAAATTCCCGGTAATTGTTACATGGTATAGTGCTGCTCAAGATGTGCCAGTTAATGGTTTTACATAAGGCTTACGACAGACGGGCGCACCGCACAAACAAGGCGCTGCATCTATTTGTTTTCTTGATAGATTTTGCAACGTAATTTTAGGCAAGTAGGTAGGTACTATCCAGTCGGCAGCTACAGTAAATAGTGATTTATTTATTTTTAAAGAAAGCTTACAGGCTAAAAACAATTAAATTTTTTTTATATAGGTAATGAAAATGGCTAATAACAAGCTTCCACATATATATATCTAGCTACAGATTGCATTGACATCTTTTTGGTTTAAAATAAAGTTAAAAATTAATTTAAGTAGGTATAATAACAATGGAATCGAATTAAGTGATATCAAAGATGAAGAAAAAGACTACATAGCGTTATCTTAAATTTAAACTAATTGAGTTATCTATGATTGTCTCCAAAAAATTCCTTGCTTAGGATCTTTCTTATATTTTGTAAACTTGTGCAAAACAGATCGATTTCTAGGTGCGATCGTCAATTATTGAAGGCTGTAACACTACGTATATAATAAGATTCGAAAGCAAAATACATTAGTCAGATTTTAGGCAACGGGAACAGGGGGCTTCCACGATCTATTTCACAATCTAAACTGCCCCCCTAGCCAAGTTACAATCGTTTCGTTCGCGCCAAACGCCTCGAGTAGGCCACGCCTTCGATTCCTTTGTTCTGACGTCATCTCAACGCTCAATCACGTGGTCAGAACAAAGGAATTGGAACGATACCATTGTAACTTGGCTAGGGGGGCTGAACTGTTAAGGGATGGAACTATATAGGATGTTTAGCTCCATCCCTCTTTCTTGCTCGCACTCTTGACATTTTAATAGGTCATGGCAAGACCTCAAGTCTGTTATTACAATAGTGTCAGAATGGTCTATCATTGATTTCATAATTGTTTATTTTGACAAATTTGGTAATCTTCTAATTTAATGGCGTCATTATGACTTTATAATGGTCAACCACTGACACGCCATTGAAAGAAATGGCATAGAATTGTAATGTCGTACATAATGACAAATGAATATCAGACGTACTTACTGTGGAAGTACGTCTGTCGTTTTAACTGGGTGATTCTTTGAAATTGAGACAATGTCTCATTCATCTGGTCTAGTTTTTTCTTAACAATTTGATATTTTTATTTGCATATTAATTTTCCCCGATTATAAATGTGTCAAAGGCATTCATTTGCGCCCAGTAGCTTAGGACACAAAATAGATAGGTACGAAAACTAGGCCAGATGAATGAGACATTCTCTCGGTTTCAAAGAATCATCCAATTCTCTTTGGACGTACAGATGCGTTATTCTGCTAAAATTTTGACAGTTCCTTTGATCAGTGTCCTACCAATAGAACGTCGTTGTGCAGTCATTGCTAGCTGAGAGAGACAGCTCGATATTGTCATTCTACGAGTACCACTATACTATTACGAGACCAATGATTGTCTAATGATCGACCATTATGAAATTAGCAGACTAAGAAATTTTAGTAAAATGACAATGGGATCGTGTTGGAATGACGAATATATAAAAATAACAGACTTGGGCCCCTGGAAATTTGCACTATGGTTGGTCAACCATTTTAAAAATAAAATCACACTAACATTAATATACCTAATAAAGACTAAGGTTTGTAGGTAAGATATACAGCATTTTTTTTATATTGTTAGGTTCGCGTTTGACCACTTTCTCACCTGATGGTAAGCGATGATGTGGTCGACGATGGAGCACGCTTGCCTATTAGTAACCTATTCACTCTTGGCTTAACATAGACATGAAAATCCACTCCTTAGCTGTACGTAGATACAATAAATGTATTACCAAAATGTTTTGTACGTATGGGTTGGATATCCACCATGTACCGGGCGGTGGTGCAACGCCGTCGCTGTATGTCTTGTGTTCCGATGAAGGAATAGGCTTGGCGGAATCAAACTGTGCAATTCCAGTGCACACTCCCGCGGCAGCATAAGCGGCAGTTAGGTGCTGCCAGGACTGTGAAATTGTTAGAAAGAATTATTCCGGCCCTGGACCGCAAAGGGCAACTGAAGGAACACAGGTAGGTTTTAGTCATTGTACCCATAGATTTTAGTCCCTGTAAAAGTTATATATTGCTAAATTCCATTTCAATTATCTACAAGGGCTCCCAATATTTTTTATTAAGTACCCTTTTAGGACCATAGCTACGCCACTGCATCATAATCGTATTATAGTCTTCTTTTTGCTGCATCGCATCAATGTAAATAAGACATAGGTACTATTAGCAGCATCTCGTAACGCCACAGGTGTGCTCACTGCTCATAATCGCGGCTGCTGATAATATTGTATGCACAGCGCTGGTTCTAACGAGATAGCAATTAACGTCTGACTCACAAAGTTTACCCATTCTTTGTCTGGACTCTGAGATGGAACAGTTACGTAATGGGAAAACGATTATCATATAGGAGAAAGTTTGTAGCTAAATACTTCAGTTGTGAAAATACTATTTTTAAGATAGCGTAAGTAAATTATTTTTGGTGGGAAATCATCAAATATCCTCTCCTACTTTAGGTGGAGCGGGAGGGTGTGTCAGACTTTCAGTGACTGAATAGATAGACGCCCATCCGAGAAAAAATACCTTTTTTTTCCTCAGTGGAAAATCATCAAATGATTCCTCATGCTTTCGGTGAAGCGAGAGGAGAGGTAGAATGTCATAGTTTTACCGACTAAAACCCACATGTGATCTTTCAGTTGCCCTTTGCGTTCGACATGGGCTACGGCAAGGGTAAAATAAATTTTATTGTACACCAAAAATGTAACACAACTTATACATAAATTTAAATCTATGGACACAATGGCGGTCTTATCGCTCTTAAACCAGACAACCTTAGAATGGATCGTAAGAACTTAAAATAATAAAGGTCAGTGTAGTCCGCGGTGTCATCATCATCATAATTTTAACCGAAATACGTCCACTGTTAGACATAGGCCTCCACCAAGTGTCACCACAATGAACGGTCCTGTGCGTCTCGCAACCATCGGATGCCCGCAACCTTTACCAGGTCATCGGTCCACCTTGTAGGAAGCCTTCTAACGCTGCGTCTTCCGGTACGCGGTGGCCAATCCAGAACCTTTCGGCCCCAATCTGTTTTGCGAGCAATGTGTCATGCCCACTTAAGTTCGGCGATTCTTCGGTCTGCAGTGTACTACTGCTAACAAATTAATCAAACACTGTTTATAAGCATATATATATATAAAATAATTATAATTATTATTGTAAATCTTTCGAATAATCCCGTAAAGTACACGAAAATGGCTGTCTAACTAATGAAACTATACCAGATGATCTGTTACAACTGTTTGCCGACAGTACGTACTTGTGTCAAAATAATGATTGATTGATAGCCATTTTTTCAGTTATGTCATGTTTTTTCTACCTACTGAAAATAGGTTTCCTTGGCGAATAAAACCACTATCGCAATTGGTATAATAATTGTCTGGATGCAAACATCGATAAGAAAAACATCGATGTCATTTAACCAAATATTGCTGATTTTGCTAAAAATCTTTAAAACTTGACAGTATTCATATTTTCTTTGTGTTTACATTGCGATGAGTAAAGTGAAATATTGGCAATTTTGATACCTACTCATCACTTTGAACCATTTTTTCTCTTACACTTATATGCTTCAGTTTATTAGTCTGCCTCATTCTTTTATTTAATAATTAAATAATATAAATAAATTCAAACAAAACAAAACATCGTTTAAAAAAAATCGATACATCGATGATTTATTTCGTAAGATAAACATCGACGTTTAGCATCAATGGTTACTATTAAAACATCAATGTTTCTGAATTATCGATGTGTCGTTTGCATCCCTAATCAGAATCGAACCTTTTTGTGTAGAATTTACCATTTATTATATTTTCACTCCCAGGGTTGTGGGATTATTCGAAAGAGTTACCGTGGCTCTGTAACGCAAAGGGCAACTGAAGGGACACAAGTGGGTTTTATACAGTAAAAGTCTGATTTCGTTTCTCGCTTCACCCAAAGTGGAAGGAATCATTTGACGATTTTCTACTGAAAAAAAGGTATTTTCACTCTGTTGCGTCTATCACAGACATCGGAGACCTTTTTTATTTACGTGTTCTGCCCATGTCTAGTGGAACGGTGAATATTCTATGAACCTCCGTAAGTAAATGACAGCCGAAAGTGTTGCGTAACACTGCCAGATTAAACCAAGGCTTTTTACACAAAGCTGGTTCAATCCTGAACAATTTAACCAGGTATGTATTTATTTTCTCACGGCACTTAAGCACTATTCGCAGTATTTGGTTAGCTACATTACCTGCCTCACTCCAGATCGGAGATAGCGCTCGCGTTCCGTCCTGCCATTATCGCGGCTTCACGCGATTCTTGGCACCATGACCTCTGTTTTGTTATTGACTTTCCTCTGATACAAAGTCACAAAGTGGGTCAGGATGTATGAAGAAGGTTGATGTATTCCGTTTGATTACTCAGCGGTAAGTAAAGTAGTATGAATGTTTGTTGAAGGCATGCGCTGGAGAATAGTGTATTACTATAGTGTTTACTTAGTAATTAGGCCAGTCCCTCATATCAGTTGAAAGGAGCAGCTAGTGCGAGTGGTGAGGAGTGACAAGATTGGCGAGGAGTCTGAGAGCGTGCGGCTCTTGGTCGGGGCGACAGTCGCGGCGCAGTGCGCATGCCCGCCACTGCGCCACAACGCGCGCTCCCCCTGGCGGCGCGACGTCGCAGTGAGTTGCGTAACAAAAGCACACTCGGCTCTCGACGCTACGCTGAAAACTTTCGGCCGCTCGGCCCGCGCCTACGGCATGGAGAAACGTAAATTCATATAAAACTTTTCCGCGGTGCGCGCCGTTTCACTCGCTGAAATTCTTCTCTGAATCTATTGGATAGTCTTCGTCGCCGTCGGTTCGTCGCTTCTGCTTATTTTTAAGTTGTTGAAGTTATCTCTTGAAGTTGACTGTGGCGAAAAGTGAACTGTTGCGGTTTTCGCCGGCCGCTTAATAGTGTGGACTTTCTAAGTGTTGTGTTCACTTGCTTTGTTTTTCTTTGCTCGAGTGGTGGCCTGGCGGTGGTCTGCGTGCTGGTGGGAATCGATACTGCGGTGGGAGCGGCGAAGGTATTTTATTTTTACTACCTTTTGTATTAAATTATAGCGCAATAGCTTTAAGTAGAGACGTGCCTGTAAACTTTATATTTTATCGCTATGGCGATGCTGAAAATATGCGGGTAGTTCTGTCAATTTTCAATTTAACTACTTAGTCGGGAAAGTATATTTTAAGTTAATCACTTTTAAGTGTGTTTATATCAATTTACATAATGTAAAACGTAACATTTGCGTTCCTATACATATTTCAATTCGATTTGTAGATGTAGTATAACTGAATAAAAACTTTTTAAACACGAAACTGTAAAGAAAAGTCTGAAAAGAGTTACTAAACTACCATCTGTCCATTCTGCAGACCAAACACATAACTTATTCAATAACTTTTCTGAAAGATAAAATACGTATAAAAACGTTTTATCTGTCTTGTCTAATGTAGCATGTACTTCAGAACCATTTGTCTCGACTGCTTAGTTACCGGCGATCAGACATCGCTTACACTTTCTTCGCCGAAATTTTATTCCCAAATTTGGGATACAGCCAACCAATGACGTAGATGTCTTCGACAAACTAGGTCAAATAATATAGGTCTGGAACTAGACTACTTTTACGACCATGTATTAAAATGTTACTGAGTATCAATAATGTGCTATGATATTAATTAGATAGATTTATTTGTCTATTTATAGCGTGTATTTCAAATAGTTGGCGCGCACGACTTCCTTTGTCATTGCACCTCTGTGATACGATACTTACTTTTGAATTATATATTACAACGAACATACGAACTATACGTACAAAATAACGTTGCAGACTTTAGAATATAAATTTCTTTTCGACATAGCTTCGTTGACGTAACAAGGTGAAGGTACAGCTTTCCTTTGTTCAAACTTACATTACTATAGTATTCAACTGACGTGTAAAATTTACACTAAAATGTTCATTAAAATACCACCAATTTCAGCTGTAAAAATATGAATAAACCAAATTACAATCACCGGTTACCAAAGTTGTTTATGCACAATACCTTTCCAAACGTAAAAGGGGTGCGAACTTTGTGTTAATTTATTTGTTTAATTTCGACTGAAGGGTTGGGCAGATATTAATGTATATTCCGTTGTAGGATTGAGGTGTAATTACTGAGGAAACTGATAAAAGAAAGCTCGGTTTTTATGGATATCTGTTTTTTTTTCCAAGGTTTTATCTTTTGTTTGATCTGACAGTTTTTTCTAGCTACGGAACACATACACAGCTAAATCACTTATAAGTACACCCATAATAGTATCAGTCTTTCCTATATCTATGTTGGTAGAGATCCTACAATTCTGAATATCCAGTCGTCGTATAGTCAGGGATTGGTTTGCGTTACGCCCATCTCTTGCACACACTCTTTTACTCATTCAGGGCCATGAAAATACCTAATTGCGTTACGCCCATCTCTTGTACACACTATTTCACTCATTCAGGGGCATAAAAATACTTAATCCAGTGAGGAAAACTTAGTAGTAGCGATCCATTCTGCTGCTGCCTAAATGATGTAGCTATGCACCGAGCGAAGTCGCTACAAATTTTAAATAACTGAAGTTACTTTAACACACAACACATTCGATTACACCGTGCACATCGAAGAATTAGAACAATTTGCCTGCAGCGGTCTTCCCGTCCGATTATAATTTAGGTGTCTTCTAGGCTAGAGTGAGTGATTTTTCACTCTAGCCTTGAAGACACCTAAACTAAACGCCTTAAGAGCCTTCTTAAGGCATTTAGTTCCTTGAACGTCTGACCGGAGTTAAATGCACACAAATCGTACTGCCGCCTGCGCTCGCATAGAACCCCGCTACCGCTGACCTTTAAATCCATCTTCTTTGCGAAACATTCATTGATTGATTTACATATGGTATGTAGATTCTGAAGAACATTTAACCAGCAATTTTTTTGTGTAAATATATTTCTAAAGATCAAAACCGTGTAAAAGGAGTAAGGAAAACAAGCGAAAACATATCATTTTGTTAAATTATTTTTTTGGCAAAAGTATTAGTCATACGAAATATGTTGATAATGTTATATATGAATCTATATTTTTTTCAAACCTATCGATATACCCGTTACCGAAGAGTAGGCTTCAGAAAATCACTGTTTTATGGCACTGCTCGGGAGCTAGGGCCCTTAATAAACTAACGCGATTCATTCCATTAACGATCGCATCACTGCTTACCGTCAGGTGGGATAGCAGTCAAGCACTAGTTAGTAAAAAAAACTTTTTAAAATTCTCGTAAGTAAACTATCCGCCGTTGGGATTAACAAACGAGGGTTTTTTTTTATAATTGATAGGCTTGCGTTTGACCACTATTTTACCTAATCCAAGCGACGATGTGGTCGAACACTGGATTGCGACAGTCGTTGTTTCGTTTTCGATTTTATGAAAGAAAAAGGTCTCGCCGATGTGCCTTTGCCCACGTCTAAAGCCACACTCCGCCTCTGCGCCGTTGCCAGAATAATGAAGTTGGGTATTGTCAAATGTTGGCATAAAAGTGGGGTTTGACACGGTCATAACTAAAATAACACAATTCAGTAACCCGCCCTACATCTTGTAAAATTAAGCTCTCCATTTCGACGGTAAAGCAAACACCACGACTGGGAGATGTCTATTAACCCACCTCAAATGATAATGCTGATACCTACTAAAGTGTCGCATCACACGGTATGCCAGGGTCTTGTTTCTTATTACACAAATAACATCACAGTTTGGCGCCGTTTCTCCCTGAATCAGTTTGATGAACGACCTCGTAAAATTGTTAATAGTCTGTTTGAACCGCGTGTGACACTCGTTGAGATTAAAACTAGCCACTATACCCAAGTTTATGTTGATTAAAATATCTACCTTAGTCGGCCTAATCATGACATACCGGCCGACAGTGTAAATAACTGGAAGAAAGTTCTCGAAAAAATGTGCCTTTATTAGAAGCTTCTGCTAGTGACTTCGCGTGAAAATATGTTTCTCCATACAAACTTTGGACCACCGTTTCATCCTCTTAGGGGGAGAATTTTGGAAAATCCTTTCTTGGTATTCGCCTACATCATAAAAGGAAACCTTGTACAAAATTTTAGTCCCATTAGTTTCGGCTATGCTTTCATACGTCAGTCAGTCAGTTTCTTCTTTTTAGGGTTCCGTACCTCAAAAAGAAAAAACGGAACCCTTATAGGATCACTTTGTTGTCCGTCCGTCTGTCTGTCTGTCTATCAAGATCCTTTATCTCGGGAACGCGTGGAGATATCCAGTTGAAATTAAAACCATAAATATACTCAGGTCTGTGAATTCTTAAAGCTGTAAAAAAATTAAACTTGTAAGTTAACGAGAAAAAAAGACACTTCGGTTTATGTGCCTATAAGAAACCTACCTGCCAAATTTTAGGTTTGTAGGTGTTATAGTTTCTGAGATTTCGTGATTAATCTGTGACTGGTATTTCGCTTTTATATATATATATATATAGATTACTAAAGTAATAATATGTTACTGAAATTGAATTATCGATTAGAACATTAATTTCGACTCGTACATAGAAAACTTTGTCTAGAGTCTCAGGGGACTGAAATACTAAAAACGGTACAATGACGATTGGTGTTATTATTTTCAAACATAGTGTTAGGTTCATTTAACAGTGATATCTTATTACTTGAGTAATTATTTCAGTCATGAATCTCGATTAAAAACTGACAGATTTACTCATAATCTCGATTCAAATCTTCTTTTAAATTGGAATTTATGACATACAACCCAACTAGCAAAATAGCCATAAAAATATTCCGTAATAAGAGCTTAGACCTTATAAAAGGTTTATATCTGTCTTGGCAAAGATTATGTAACTTATAAAGGCACCTTATAAGACGTATTGTGCTAAAAGACACTTGTAAGTGTATTTGTTCTTACAAAAGCATTATCAAGATAAATGTAAGATGAAAAACACTTAATGAAACCATCATACAACTACTATAAGGGCAAACAATCTTATAAAGTGCGCCCAATTCCATACTTACAGACGTTTAGAAGTGTGTTATAAGAGACATTTTGCTAGTTGAGAACTTATCCTTCCTGATACCGTATACCGTAGGTATTTAATTTATATGCGTACCGTAACCCTCTTAACCTACATAAGGCTACGTAACTACAATCTAAAACCTTTCTCCCAATTCGTCTTCGTAAGGATCGCATTTTACGTCACGTTTTAAAATCGCCGGAACTCCGGCACGTACCCAGACATTTATTGGATAAGGACCCTGAGGGAAACCCTCTCTTGGGTAGAGGGAAATTATCTTACAAACAACCAATTTGTTCCGTACATTATCGCACTTCCGATCAGAACTTACGTTCCTGTTTTCACAAAAGAGATGGTAACGATGTTGTTTTCTATCTGAGTAAACAGATAGAATAGAGTATTAAACTCATTATTGAAAAGCGTCTCAATTTGATTCTATAGTGCTAAAAAACCACTAAAAAAAATACAAAATATTTATTCAACTGAATAAATATTTTGTAAAGTACCCTAAAAACGCATTTAAAGTTTACATTTTCAAATTTCGCGCTTATTTGACGAAAATGTACTCGTAAAAAGCAGTGGACGCCATATTTACTCTGATCGTGACGTCAGTTGGCTGTGTAAAATGCGTCGATCAGTTGACAGCTGTCACTTTAGTTTATACAGCCGAATGACGTAATAACATGACGGCTACTAATTCAAGGCGATAAAGAACAGATAATAAAAACGGAAAACTTTGAATTGAATTTTAACATTTATTTTGTTATTTTATGAACTAAAACTATTTTAATAACATATATATATATTTAGATTTATATACATATATTATATATTTAGATTTTTTCTCATATTGAGTAAAATACCCAATTACCAGCTGGTAGAGCTTCTACTAAATAATAAGACTCGATAGGCAATATTTCGTGTTTCTAGCAGTATTGCAAGGAAAGCGTCGCAGGTTTTTTATTGTTGATAGGCTCTCGTTTGACCACTATCTCACCTGATGGTAAGCGATGATGTGGCCGACGATGGAGCACGCTTGCCTAGAAGTAACCTATTCACTCTTGACATAAAGATCCCTAGGTTGCAGCTATCAGGAAACAAAGACCCTGGCAGGGAATTCCACTCCATAGCTGTACACATAATGAATGTTTTCCCAAAACGCTTTGTACGTAGGTATGTATGGGATTTCCACCATGTACCGATATGAAATTGAAACCCGGGGCCCTGGGACGAAGGCAAAGAAGGAACAGGAGTGGGTTTTAGTCAGTAAAAGTCTGACACTATCTCCCGCTCCGCCAAAGAGTGAGATTGGTCATTAGATGATTTTCACACCTAAAAAATAAAAAAAAACCGTGCATCGATGGAAAATCCATTTCATGAGGCTTTTTAACTTCGTCTGTTGATTTCTTCATTCTGTTGATTTCTAGATCCACATTACCGTGGATTATTTTAATAATTAAGCTTATATTTAGGTACAACTTTCACACTAATTACACTAAAAATAAAGACAAAAGTTTTTGAGCGAGTGTGTGTGTCCTATATGTAATTTTGATACTCCTTCACGCTCCAACGGCTAAATGGATTTCAATGAAACTTGGCCCACTAGTAGACCATGTCCTAGAATAGCACATAGGATACTTTCTATCCCTTGGGATAATTTTCGGGCAAAGTCGATGTCAGCAGCTAGTATTTATATAGATGTTTATAAAGGTTTTCCGTGAGCTTACATGACTAAAACATATAACATACATATGTACTTATATCTCAAATGAGACTACGAATCAATAGTTTCATTATGGGATATGTTTTGTTTATCGATCCAAGAAAATCGTTAGTGCTAGGCCGAATACAAAAAAGTCCCAATGTAAGTCTTGTATGAAATATCATTATGAAGATAAAATAGTTGGACCAATGCCAATATGTGCTGTGAAGACCTCCTGACCTGCTATTGAGATCATACAACGAAATCGAGACTTGAGCGTCGTAGTTATGGGCTGCAGGACTGTTCGAGGAAGTCACCACAGTCCTGGAACGCGAAGGACAACTGTAGGAACACTCATCATCATTTCTCTAGCTTTTGCCCAACTAGCTCGGGCTCATCTTCCAGTCTGCGGATGAAAACCCATGTTTTACATGGACCGACTGCCTGTCAGTCCTCCACAACCCCGTTACCTACTGGGTAACGCGATACTACTTGGATAGACTAATTGATGGTCAGACTTTCTGGCGTCTGACTGTCTGTAACGACTGTAGAAACACTGTAGTCAATTAAAGTTTGACAGTCCCTCTTTTTTGAGGTAGGAAATTATCCAATGACTTCTCCCGATCTAGTGTGGAACGAGAGGTAACAAACGTACACATTAACTTCGCCTTTATAAATGTAATGTTAAAGTTAATATATTATACTAGCTTCTGCCAGCGGCTTCGCCCGCTTGAAAATAGGTTTCTCCATACGAATTTCCAACACCCGTTTCACCCTTTTAGGGGTGGTGTTTCGATTTTCGTTCTTAGCGGATGTCTACACTCTATAAGGAACCTACTTGCCAAATTTTAAGTTTGTAGGTGGTATAGTTTCTGAGATTTCGTGGTTAATCTGTGAGTGATATTTTGCTTTTATATATAGATTACATCTGTGTATACATGGTCAGTTATGCAAAATAAAGGTTTAATCGGCGTGTCCGATTTTTACTGACTTAAACCTATGTCCTTCAGTTGCCTATTGCTTTCTAGGGCCACGGTCGCTCTTTCAAACATCCGAGAAGACTGAGATTATCTCTTGACCACACTGATTTGATGTTATCCAAACACCAAAACCAAATAAGTAGGTTATTAAAATAGGTAAGCCGAGTATAAATTCGTGTAATGTGGACCGAGTCTAGAGGAGCCGAGCACGAGCGACCCTGCACGAATTAGAGCTTGGCTCGTGCTCCGTTCTCGCTCGGCTCTTCTAGTGTAGACCCACCTTTAGACGAGCTAGGTTAAATGCTTGAGAATTCATAAAGGAATAGTTGGAATGAGAATGTTCAAAGGCTATCTCATTCGTAGTACAATTTGTTAATAGGATTAGATGAAGGAATTTCTGCTGGGTTAGTAGGTAGTGTAGTAGCAGCGTCGTTTACATTAATATTACATAGAGAAACGGTCGGAATTGCGGTACTTGCAGCGTCTTGGTAGTAAATCAAGAATTGCAGCTGGTGTTTCAGATGATGTAGCTGCAAACTGCAGATGTATAAATGAGTAATAAGGCGTATAATAATGAGTATCTATTAATTTTCAATTTTATTAGCTTTTCCTGCCTGAAATACAGGATTTCCTAGTTCAGGCACGTTAGACTCAGAATTGTTATTATATTATATTATCCTGTGATGAACTTTGTTTTTTTTTTATTATTCCATTTATTTATTTTCGCATTGGTACATAGGGTAGGTACTTTTAACATTTTCAAATTTAAATCTTAATAAAAAACATTTAAAAATAGTAGCCCATCGGTATCGGAAACAGAGTCCAAGCATATTATTATTTTTTTAATATGAATAAATATTTATTACTAGTGTGTGGAGTACTGCAGTCACATATGGGCTGGTGCTGCAAAATGCCATCTAGCAGCTTTGGACTCAGTGGAAAGGTGTGTGAAGAGACTAATTGGGGATCCAGATTTGGTTAAGTCCAATCTACAAAGCCTCAAGCACAGGCGCAGGGTAGCCAGCCTATCGGTATTTTACAGGTTGCATTTTGGAGAGTGTGCGCGGGAATTGCATGACTTGATTCCGCCATCTCCTTTCTACCATCGGACAACCCGAAGTACGGCGAGTATTCACCCTTACGTTGTTAAATCCCCAACGGTCCGGACTAAGCGATTCGCTTCGTCGTTTATACCGCGTACATCGAGGGACTGGAACAATTTGCCTGCTGCGGTCTTCCCGTCCAACTATAATTTAGGTACCTTCAAGGCTAGAGTGAATAGGCTCTTAATAAACTAGTGCGCCTCACCATCAATGGTAGCATCACTGCTTACCATCAGGTGGGATCGCAGTCAAGCACTGGTTTATATTAAATAAAAAAATAAAAAATATACTTATATTATTTTTTTACTAAAAATTTTATTATCTATTTCACAGAAAGCAGGTATTTTTCCAGCTTAAGAAAACCAAAGATTTTTACAACAGATTGAACTCTCAAAGAATATGTATCTCCTGTTTTTATTTTAACATTCGCGCAGCTCAAAGATGACTCCTAAATCCAACAAACAATTTCACTTATAACGCCTCACTACCTCGACGTTTTCGTTTTATACCAAATACAAATTGATCGTTGTTTTGACACACAACTAAAACAATAATAAATTTCAGCCATTCAGGTGTTGCCAGAAATATTTCACCTTTCCCTATCCACACTGTGTTGTCTGTCATAATCGTGATAAAATTAGACCGAGTAGCATGACGCTGGCACATTGCTCTTGACAAAAATAAACATGTTTTTACAATAGTCCTCACATTGAACTAAACCAATATTATACAGATGTAAAATCCATACTCATATACATAATTAATTATGTTTATAAAACATAATCCCGCGATAAACCTAATAACTACTTTTTTTCATGCAGTTTTTACCAATGGACAGTGACTCATGAGGAAGGTTTAAGTGTATTAATATATTATGCATAATATGGTAGAGGAATGCCGAGAATGACAGATTTCTAACACCTAGAATGTGTGGGTAAAGACAATTTATTAGTTTAGGATATAATTAAATTACTTATTAGTCTGTGTATATGGCTAGATTGTAATAAAATTAGCGTTCATCCTTTGTTAAAAAAGTTACCCACAGAAAAAAAAAGTGCTGCCTTATTTTTTTTTTTAATCTCGCAACACAATTATCGCACAGGTTTCTTTTTTGTTTTTTATTTTATTTTATGTTTATGATTAGTCCCCGCCAGTCGCGCGGTAGCCTGCAAGGCACAAAATAATACTCAAGTCATTCCAATATTTTTTTTAATAAAAATTATACATACGAAGTTTTCTCTATTATTTTCGGATAAGTAATAATAATAATATTCCACAACTATCACACAACTCCGTCAAGTCCCAAGCTAAGCAGAGCTTGTGTTATGAGTCCTAGACAACTGATAAACATACTTATATATTTCTAAATACATACATATTATAGATAAATTACACCCAGACACAAAACTAATTATTTATTCGGCCGAAAATTTTGGTTAATCTTTGTTTTTTCTAGACAAATCCAGAAAAAGTTTTTTTTTTATTTCTTTTTAATTTTTTTTTAGGTTATTTCGTGTAAAAACGCGCAATTACGTTATAATAAAACCCCTAAACGCGCGAGGGGTTAACACAATTTTAGTATTGACAACAGACATTGTTATCCAACCCCGGGGTTCCAGCAACAGTATTTGTTTCAGAACGTTAGTACTGAAACAAAACACACCTGTATCAAACTGCTAATCTCCGTAAATTATAAACTTACACGCATTCACGGTAGGTGACGGCAGTAGAAAATCCTCAACTTTGTGTGAATGTCACTGTCAGCTGCTGCTAGCGACATCGCCTGCGTGAAAGTTGAAAATTATACTGCTGGGATAAAAAGTATCTTATGTCCCATTCCATGCAGGATATGATCTACTCTTGTACCAAGTTTCATCAATATCAGTTTAGCCGTTTGAGCGTGAAGAAGGAACACACACTGTAATAATATTAGTGTGATTCTATTTGTTTGGGCTGCTGGATCGTTCGAAAAAGTAACCGCGGTTCTAGAACGCAAAGGACAACTGAAGGAATCAGGTGAGTTTTGGTCAGTAATAGTCTGACACTCCTGATTCATTTTTAGGGTTCCGTACCTCAAAAGTAAAAAACGGAACTGTTATAGGATCACTTTGTTGTCCGTCTGTCTGTCTTATCACGGGAATCCGAGAAGGTATAGAGTTGAAATTAAAAGTTGTGAAAAAATAAAATATCTAAGTTAACGAAAAAAGATACGGTCGTTTATGTTGCTAATAACGTATATTTTGACACTCTCAAGGGAATCAAAATTCATAGGGTGGGTACTTCCCGTTGTCCTAGAATCATGAAATTTGGCATGAAGGGCCTTGCTTCATGCCAAATTTCATAGTACAAATATAGGAAAAAATCTGAAAACTATAAATATGTAGAAAATACTTTTTTTGCGATTCGGAAAAATCTTCGTAACTTAATTCGGTAATTGAACTATTAACATAGGTAAGTTTGTACGAAACCCTCAGTGCGCGAATCCGACTCATACTTACCCAGATTTTTCTAATACGACCCCAAAAAATTACTGAATGACTTTTTAACAGGCATTAAGGCATTTAGTCTACCTCTGTACTTTTGTGTGCATAAAGAATTAAATAAATAAATAAATATTAGTTTAGACTAGCTTCTGCCAGTAGTTTTGTCCGCATGAAAGTAGGTTTCTCCGTACAAAGTTTGAACCCCCATTACATCCCCTCAGGGGGAAATTTTGGAAATCCTCTCTTAGTGCTCGCCTACGTCATAAAAGGAAACCTTGTGCAAAATTTTACGTTCCTAGTCCCAATAGTTTAGGCTGTGTAATAAATCAGTCATTCAGTTATTACTTTTGAATCTTTCTGTATCAGTATCGCTCGTACAAGGAAGACTCAAAGAGTTAGAGCCTAATAAAATTAACGCAGCCATTCCCCCAAGTCCTCAAGCGTGATAACAGCATGAAGATCGTAAACACAGGCTCCAAAATCCTCACGACTTCTAACAATTGTTCACCGATCGGCCGGGACTTTGCGTACAAGGCACAATGATCTTTTCATACGCAGTTTTCCCTATATGACAACTATAAAAATGCTGTAAAGATACGGTGGTCTTGTTGTTGTTTATTTTTTTGACAGAATAATAATGTGGGGTTAGTAGTTCGTCAAGAGGGCGGAAACATAAGTGTTTAGAAAACTTTTATCGGTCCGTCTGTCTCTGTATTTTTGAATTAAGATATTATTTAGGCGCGCTGAGTAATTTATTATTCAATACATTTACTTGAAAACCCGCTCCTATTAGCTTTTAGGCACGCAATTTACTGTTTTCCGCACTAGTGCGGACGAGTGCGCGAACTGGCCCTCGCAACAAGATTGTATTTATCGTATCAGGCTGAGCGCCGCGCAGCCCCCACGAGTCACCAGTAAACCCCCGTTTATTAATTTCTTCGTAAGTGTATTGAAAAATGTCTTTGGAAATTTGCCACTGCAGCACTCGGCTCCTTATCACCCTCGCCTGCAGTTCAAATCGAACTTTCTCCACTTATATCAAAATGTATAATATATTGTGGGTGAACGAGAGTGAAGCGTCACGCTCGGTTATCTAACGTTAGTCCGACTAGAGCCGATCTTACCCGAACGATTATGATTTCGTATTATTAACCTCAGCTTGATGAAGCTCTCACTTCTGTTTTTAGGTCTTAAGCACCTACCGTTTTTCTATTTGCGGTACAACAATAGTATACGTGTGTACATAATATTATATCTATAGGTAGCTAAATAAAAATAATAAAATAGACGGCACGGATGGCGCAGTGGTTGAGCTATTGGCTGCAGCGCTGCGTGTTGCGGGTTCGATTCCCACCCAAGACAAATGTTTGTGTGATGAGCATGATCATTGGTTTTGTGTCTGGGTGTAATTTATCTATAACGTGTATGTGTTTAGAAATATATAAGTATGTTGATCAGTTGTCTAGAACTCATAGCACGAGCTCTGCTTAGTTTGTGACTAGATGGCGCAGTGTTGTGTGATAGTTGTGAAAAATAAAATCCCTTTAACAGTTCAGTTTCGGTCGTGAAATGAATCGCGTTAAGACCTCGTGGGAAAATCTCCTCTGAGAAAACTCCGCTCTTTCCTAGAACATTCTTCGATACGGAGGCGTAATGTCTTTTTCAAGGAACTGATTACAGGTTAGAGGTAACCTAGTATGTAATTGAATGAATCAATCAATGAGTGATCGCTAACTTCGGAGATTGTTTAACAATTCATAGGGTTACAAGTTACAACCACTTACAACTCAGACTTGGACCTAATAAGTAAATTAATATGTCAAGGTTTTTTTTACACCGATATATCGTTATTATTTTCTACCTACAAGGCTACAAACGCTTGCCCCTCGATAAATAATATAAAAGAATTTAGAAAAAAACCAACTTAATTTTCGAATTTTCGCTTGAAATTTTTCTATTTTATTTTAAGGTTATTTGTAAAATACTTATATTATTCAAGGGTTTTAAATTGTATAGTAATATTTTACTTTTTTTTTTTATTTGCGTGGCAGAGTGGACGAAATATTTCTCTGTTAGACTTTTTTGTACATTATTCAACTTATTAAATATTACTACGTTTGATAGTAGTGTTCTAGAAAAACAAGTTTTCATGATGAAGTCAATAAGCATATGACAAAAAAGGGAGTCAGTATGATACCGTGTTGCGCCGACACCAAGTAATATGGGATAAGATAAAAAGATGATGGTAATAGAGTAGTGGTGAATAGATTTTCATAAGAAAAAAGTTTAGACTTGAACTTGCGGACGGCGAACAATGGGTAGCTCGCCGTCCGATCGTCCGGTAACCGTCCGGACCGAGTCCAAGTCGTCGACGGCGCGTACTGTTCCACGCGCGCCTCAAGGAGATGTCAGCAAACCGTAGGGCCCCAGCAGGGTTGAACCCTACTGAGGCTAAGGGTCTGCTTCTGAAAGGAAGGCTTCGGCCCTGGTATGAAAAGTAACGAAGGAACAGGAATGGGTTTTTAGTCAGTAAAAGTCTGACACAACCTTACGCTTCGCCCAAGAGCGGGGGATGTCATTGGATGATTTTGCCACCGAAAAAAGTTTTTTTTTCTTCAGCAAAACAGTTTTCTTAACGTTGATGCCTTGCATCTGCCAACTATCTCAAAAATTGCTGTACTTTTTGTCGGTCCCTTTCAAAATTATTGGGTAATGTCCTGTTGGTATAGGTGTGGCCAGTCATGGCAAAAAAAATATAATAAATAAAATAAAATGTATACTACCTAGGTTAAGCTTACTATGGGTCTATGTCACCCGAAATAAAGATTTTATTATTTTTATACATTTATTTATCTTACAACGCTGAGGTCCTGGACCTTTGGAAGGCGTACGAGGAGTCTAAATCAACTCGCAGAGGCCCCTTAGACGCTTTTAATGTAACGTGGTACAAACCGGCGATTATCCCTGTACGCGCTATATTAGTACATCCAAGGACAACCCCCGGTTGGTGGGAAACTATTGCGACATATGGAAAACTAAGTTTTTGGAGTCTTAACTGGACTGGTTACCAGGAACTATGTTAAGACTATGGCCCCTGCATGAACAATGTTATCAATTTCCATTGATTAAAAAGCAGGGGGTGACTTGCACACTCAATAATAGGGCCCCCAAAAACGGTCGCTAGCACGAAGTGTGGTAGTAACAAGAGGGCAACATATCCTGAGGTGCTTGAGGAGTGGAGAGGTATACTACGGCTATCAGGGCAATCCCGGAAGTACGGTCAAGAACCCTACCAGCACCTTACTGGATTATATATCCTTCTCCAGAGCACGTTTGCTCTTACGAATCTCTACTACTAAAGGCAAGAGAGAGGTGGGAGCTCTGTTCCTCGTCAGTGGTCACTAGGGCCGGCCAATAAAGGCAAGCCAGAAATGAAGAACAAGAATTTTCCCGGAAGAGGTCCGTGAGGTCACTAATGCCCAACAGTTCGCCACAAAACTGCCCTGCGGATTGTAACTCTCTTAGTCTGGCTCCTCACCCTAGGCATGTTACGGTAAAGCATACGGTACCGACACAGACCTAGGGTTAATTGGAGCGCGCCAACCCCACCACGACGTCAACGTAGAAATATGGCGATGGGGTTATTATTATTATTATAAATATTGTGAACGATGAAGCACGATTACCTTCACATGCTTTCAGTATTCTAGTCATTCTTCCGACTCGTTTCTTATCCAATTAGTTTTAAATTCAAAAGCATGCCTTTAAAAGAAAATCTATAACCAGTAAAGCTCATTAGTGTTGCCACGTCACTAAACTGCTTCATGCGACGACAGTCAACGACCTTGCGTGTGACATACTCTATTGTCTATTCCCTATAGTACGTAAATATTGTATTATAATACTAGCTTTTGCCAGCGACTTCGCACGCGTGAAAGCAGGTTTCTTCATACAAACTTTCAACCCCCGGTTTAGGGGTGGAGGTTCGGAAAATCCGTTCTTAGCGGATGTCTACATCCTATAAGGAACCTACCTGCCAATTTTTAAGTTTGTAGGTGGTATAGTTTCTGTGATTTCGTGATTAATCAGTGAGTGATATTTCGCTCTTATTTGTATAGATTTATGAAGCTGTTTAAAAATACATTGCCGCGCATCTACCCATAGTGTTCGGGAGTTCGGGACGATGCCGATGTGACGGACCAAACTGGTTTAAACTGGATCAGTCAATAACGTTTGTTCTGTCGCGTAATAAATTATTACGCAGTTGCATTGCTTTGTGTTGTACTGGAGATTGTTAAAATTGTAGACTTGTCTTTTTTATGATTTATGTTTATAATAGAACTAGCTTCTGCCAGCGGCTTCGCCCGCGTAAAAGTAGGTTTTTCCATACAAACTTTGGACCCCCATTTCATCCCTTTAGGAGGTGAATTTTGGAAAATCGTCTCTTAGTGCTCGCCTAAGTCATAAAAAGAAACCTTGTACAAAATTTTCTGTACGACGAGCTACCCATTGCTCGTCATCCTCAAGCCCGCGCCTACGGTGGCCGGGGGCGTAATATTCCTAGCGAAGGAGATGGCGCACAGTTGCGGCCATCTCCTTCGCTTCCATTAAGTAGGCACCCTACTGCTTCGCAAAAGGAGGCGACCGCTTCCCTCCATTCCCTCTAGGCCAGAACTAGGGCTGTGAATAGGATAATACTTCCAGCAGACATGTTAAAAAGAAATGTAGACAATAGTGTGTAAGAACTGGATAAAAAGAATATTTTAACTTTTAAACTACAACATCTAATAAACCTACATGTATTGTAAAAAATAATATATAGTTTTATAAATACCATATGTATGTAGATAGGTACATGATATATATACCGTAGAAAATCATCGCTCGAAAATGTTCTCGATGCAGATCCATTTATAAATGAGACACGATAATTTGATTTAGCTCTCGAAAAAATGTGGAGGGAAATTCAAAATTCGAACAATGGTATTATAGTAATTTAAATTTATATAAATGAAGTTTTCAAAATAATTACAACTGGCCATTGCCTTATACATAAAAACTTTTTTTTGCAAAACTTTCTGAGTAGCCTGGTAGGTATGTCATCGAATTATCTAGTTAAAATAAAATCCTTGTCATGTGACACTGCTATGTGTTATAAAAATGTATGTGTTCAGTGAAAATGCTAAAATTTTAACAAAGCTCAAATATTTATATTTATAATAAAATACATATTACCACACACTATTTATGACAGCTAACCAGCTGCGTATAGCGGATACCCTAATGTTGCCTGAAACTACTGTAACAATTTTGTTACCACAACAAGTAACTAGATATATAGGATAGATCTGCAGTCCCACATCGAACGAACTTTTTAAATATAAGGCGTATTAATTACCTATAGATTAATAATTTATACTGTAATTAGGTTTAGCCAACAACTTTGTTCGCGGGAATGTCTGCCATAGCGTACGGAGGGCTTAATTTTTTAGTTGTAACTTTTACAAAACATTAAATAATCGAATAAATCGACGATTGTATAAAAATTATAATATACATAGACAAACGTTTTTAACGTCGTCAGTTTTTAGGTATACCTACATACATGTCACAACCGTCAGCTCAAAGAGTTATTCTTTGCTAAGTTTCTTATAAGCACCTAAAATAAAGTATAGAATAAATAAATAAAGACGCTAGTTTCGGACGAGCCCAATATTCGGCCCTTTTCAGGCCGAAAATGAAACTCAAGCCGAAACCAGTTTTTTGGCCGAAAACCGATACCGAACCCTCGGTCGGTCTATAGTTGTAGGTACAATATTCTATGAACGTCAAAGTATCTGTGACTGAAAGCCCTGAAAGGTAAACAGCCCAGATGGGTGGACAATAAAGGCTATTCATAAATGACAATCAAGTTGTTGTTTGTTTCAACAGAATTGCACAATTGATGCATGCATCACGTTGAACAAAAAGGTAAAATTGATTAAAAATTTTAATCAGTAAAAACAACATTGTTGACAAATAACTATTTGGTTGTATTGTGGCCAAACTGTTTGGCAGTTTGTTAACTGTTACTGGTTCAATTTTATAATTGACTGGCTTCCGCCTACAACTTCGGCCGCGCGGTTTGCTGATAAAAAAGTAGCCTATATCATGATAGTCATTGCTTATTCTGTCTCTAAACGTTATAAATTCATGCATCTAAATGTTCTGGTTGTGAAGTACTCGTTGTAATTTTTAACTATGTTTTTTTCTAGACCTTGCGCTTACACAGTACCTAACGCCTATTGATTAGTGCTTCTTCATCGAAGACGTCCAGGCCGTCCCGCCACCTCCTTCATGGTCTACCCCGTGTCACTATTTCAGGGTACAATCTTGTGTTTTGCCTTTTTGCCCACAGCTCGTCAAAATAGAAAGATAGCCTTAAATTCCGGTCCGGACTTAGCGTTTCGCTTCGTCGTTTATACCGCGTACATCGAAGGACTGGAACAATTTGCCTGCTGCGGTCTTCCAGTCCAACTATAATTTAGGTGTCTTTAAGGCTAGGGTGAATAGGCTCTTAATAAACTAGTGTTCCTCACCATCGATGAATATCACTGCTTACCATCAGGTGGGATCGCAGTCAAGCTCTAGTTTAAACCAATTTTTAAAAAAACTTAGGTAATCATGACAGCCATAATTATTCCAAAATTAGGTTTTTTTTCAACTTTTCGTCCAAATGACATACGTATATAAATTTTCTTTTCATAAAACATTGAGTAAAAAACCGTAAACCGTACATATTTGAGTTTATACGGTTATTGATTACCGTGCACCTATTAATAGTATGTTCTGAGGTCGGTCACACTCCTACTGCCAGGCCTGCAAGCTAGACTAGCTTTAAATAAAACATGCGGCGGAAACGCTATCGATCCAGTTTGAATACGGCTGATACAAACGTTTGATCAAGTTGGGCCGGCTTTTTTTGTATCTTTTAGTACCTACGACTTTGAACAAAATACTGCGAGAAATGTAGATAGGTGTCAATTGTACCGTGTGAGTCTTGCGTTAACCTAACTCGCTGCTCCAATTCTCAAAATGAAAAGGGTATGGGCTTGTAAAGGGCTTGGGAAGGGTTTACCCCCGAGTAACACACCAAATATTTTTTGTAATATCGACCTTTTTAGGAAAAACATCGTAAATGACAGTTTGCGTTTTTGCAGTAGTGGGTTTTCTCTGTCGTTACTATTAAAATATAATTAATTAACAACTACAACCAATAGAATAGCTGCTATTAACATGTTTTCATAATTACTTTTTAATGGTTGAAGACAAAACCCATTCCTGTAATAAACGCAAATTGTCGCTTACGATGTTCTGAAAAGTTTGGTTTATAATCATCAGGTCATTATCGTTCAAGCCTGTTCACAACTAGATATGTTGGGTTCCCTCATGGAAAGGGTACTCTAACCCTCAGGAATATGCCCACAAAAGGCGTCGCAAAACGTGTTCTGGAGTACCGACTCTTTTAAGAGGTAACGGGCTCCTTATTGTACTGATGGTAACCTCCAGGGTGGTTTTATAATAATGAGGAAAAATCCAAAGTTCGGGCTATTTTTTAAGGTAGAAAACCCCCATCCCAAAAAAAAGTATGTTCACTTCGGTTTCCAATCTAAGTGAAAACCAAAACAAAAAAAAAAAAAACAAAAGAAATCAATGATTCGTAAAATATGCAAAGAAAAGAAACCGCAAAACATAATTTAATTTGCTGGTATTAATATGTCAATCAATAAAACTGCTTAAGTGTTTTATAATGAACCCTAAGGTACAACATTCCACTCATATTCTAACATAAGTAACATTATTATAGCATTAAAACCTGTCAGAATAATTTAAATAAGTTAGAACTAATATTTATAGTTTTGCCCACCCACATGATTAACCAAGGACATGAATGCGGCATTTTACCCATGCCTCTATTATTCATTTGGCCTATTACTCATTGTACTTGACTTAAGAACTTAACTAGTTAACTGTACTAGCTAACTGTACCGATCGATACAAATAGTATAAGTACTGAACACGTTTGTTTAACGACATATGAAAGCTTACATAACTGGGAACTTTGTATTGTAGCAGTTTTTTCTTGTCTATGGTCGTTTTTGTAACAAATTAGGTCAGAACTGTTGTTGCAGGCGTATGTTTAGCAAAATTGTCTTAGCCTTCTTCTGTTTTTCTTTCTATTCGTTGGTAAAAACAATGTCAATGGTTTTGGAGATATTTGCTGTTCATTTGTGGGGAACCTAGTTCACAAAAGGGTCTAGAAAAGTTGGTGTTTATCTTTCACCACTAAAGATTTCAACACTGAACTAGATTACAATAAATAAGTTCAATTCTTGTATTTTTATGTATGTCTACGCAGCATCAGCAGTCGTCTCCAAAACATACTGTCAATCATGTCAAGAGTAAGAGGCACCTACCTTAAAAAGAGTACCTAATATAATTTCATTTTCGTTTTGTTTCATATTATTTTTATACCAATAATCTCTTCTAAGCAAGACTTGTATTGTCTCTTACGAATTCGGTTAGTGAGTTAACTGGTCGAATTAAAAAGAGCGGACACATTTTCGTTTAAAAATAAAAGAAAATTAAGCCCAGACAAAGGCGAGAATTCTGTCGACTTAACAAAATTAACTTTCGGTAACGCTCGACTGAAAAACTGCAATTTCGACCGTTCCGCCATTCCTTTTGTACCCTTTCGTGTTTAAAAAGTCACTCAGTACCCAGCAATTTAAACTGCTGAAATAATGCCTTTTGTGTTAAATAACATGAGTGTTATTATTTTTGCATATTATAAGCGTTCCTGCCAAAAATATTTTTGTAAAGAATGGGATGGAATAAACTGTGTTATACTCCAATATAGTAACAAAATTTTATTTCTTATCGTCATTATTTCAGCCGAAAAAACTCCGCTGATGGACATAGGCCTCCCCCAAGTGTTGCCATGATGACCGGATCTTGTGCGTCTCGCATTCATCGGATTCCCACGACCCACACCAGGTCATCGGTCTACACAACCTTTTGCACAAACTTAAATCGATGGGTACAATGGCGGTCTTATCCCTGGCAGCGATATGTATCAGATAACCTTTGAATGAACTGTAAGAACTTATAATAAAATAGGGGTTTGCTGGTAAATTACGATGAAACCCAGCTTAATGTGTTAACTAAACCGTTTTGTTATCTTTAGACCAGTAAAATATTTTCATAACACACTGATGTAACAAATCAATTTTTTTTTTTTTTATTTCACGTGAATCAAGTTTGTCATTAACTAATAACAATTTACTTATAATTGTCGGCCCAATTAGAACTCAAAAATATTTGTTCCCAAACTGTATTTACAGAATCAAGTATACGCCTTTTTGAGAAAGAAATTTCTTCCAACAGACCTGCGAAAGAAAAGATTAAATAAAAGAAATGTAGACATTAGTGTGTAGAAACAAGAAAAGAAGAGTTTGTGAAATCTTAAATTACAGTAATAAATAACATATATAATTTAAATATTAATAAATATTTATATAACTTTATAATAAAAATAAATACCCACATAATAGGTATATTACATACATAATTATTATAAATTTTTCAGTTACCACGTCAGTTTCGGTTTCGTTTACGGCTGAAACTAAAAGAGGACCCGAATATTCTGTTACGGTTTCGGCTACAACTTGTATTTCGATCAGTCACTAGTCTTAACTTAAATCTTCGCTGAAACATGTTCTTAAGTGAATCCTTATACCCATGTAGTAACAGTAATACCACCTACACTAAGTCAGCAGTTTCGGGCGAACATCCGTAAGTAAAGTAACATCGGGTGTTCGGTGACTAATCACCGATTCGAACGGATAATTTGCTTTGCCCGGATAATCCGGATTAACCAGTTTGAGCTCACCATCGAACATTAACTGCTTCCGGTTAGCCGGGTGCGAGGTGGATGCCTCGGATAAAAAGCCTCAAAGGCTGACTGACTGATTGAGTTTCTTTCCTAAAATTTCTCTCTCTTGGATTTTTTTTTTCTCACAGAAATCTCGATTTTCAGGCACACAAGCTTTGAAGAATAGGTGTTTGCATTATTTTAGCTACGTGACGCTGAATCTAATCTAACTAACTACAAAATGGGAGTCCCACCCATTATGAATGAATGATGACGAAATAAAGAAAGGTCAAATATGAAGAATAAAAATACTAGAGGCATAAAAAAAGTACTCAATAAAGGCTTCAACGGCGTTGAGATAGCAATTTTTTTTTATTGTAACTAGCCAGCATTATTGTTCCATTTCAGGAGAAGGGACTGACCTCCCCGTTTGAATTCAACTCTGTTTTCTTCAAATACGGGCTCGTCCTTTCTGAAGAATTTGAGCTTGTACCAGGGGCACCGGCTTTTAGAAAACCTCATGGGTGCTCGCTCATGCTCATTTGATGACTCGAAAAAGTAATGTAGTGTGAGAAGAGAAATGCACACCGATCGACCGACAAATAATTAATGTCTTACTTACATACTGCGTACTGAATTACAAATTATGTTTGATAAAAATAAATAAGTAATAATAAATTGTGACAACATTACATACATTGTCCTGGTCCCAAACTAAGGTTTTCCTTTGTACTATGGAAACCAGGAACAACGAAGGTACCACAAACACCCAGACCCAACACAAATATCTGTTTCAGCAAGAAACATTTGTGTTGGTGCGGGAAGCGAACCCGCAACCCTAGCGTCTCAACCAGCGCTCTAAACCACTGCGCAAACGGGTCGTTGAGTAATGATAAAACGCCCATTGATAAAAGGCGATTACTGAACTGTTTCTTGATGTCTATTCTCGGGGGTGCTCGAGCCCCCGAGCACCCACGAAGTCGGCGCCCTTGGCTTGTACCACCATTCTCATTTAATCTATCCTATAGTTCACACGCCATCCTCAATCAAACAGACACTCAAAGCAAATAAACTCACTAAGTCTTACTACAGATTATAACAGGAAACATAAAACATTTTTAGATTCAGACATTACTAAGAATTATTTGTCTTGACGTTAGCTCAGTAATTCCTTAGATTAGTCTGCACACACAATGATGTAATCTAGCATTAAGTCTAATTGATTCGCTTGTCAACATTCACTGTACATAATAATGCTTGAACTCTTAATTGTTTTACCAAGTCATTTCTTGCTGTATTTAAAATTTAGAAGAAGTGTAACGTCAACCCTTGACTTTTACACTTTTTCTAAATTTTAAATTTAGATCAACCCTTGACTTTTGCCACAGGTAGTGTGAAAGTGAAACCCGGGGCCCTGGGACGAAGGCAAAGAAGGAACGGGAGTGGGTTTTTAGTCAGTAAAAGTCTGACACTATTTTCACTAGATGATTTTCCCACCTAAAAAAAAAAATATTTTAAATTATAATTATTTATATACCCTCATCACTGCTGTCGAGTAAAGTGACTTTATGTTCTTTGTTACGTATAGTCATTAAAATTAGGATTACAGAAGTCAAATTGTTTGTTTATAAAAGAAAACAATACTGCTCTATACCGGAAAAATATCACCGTGAAAACTTATAGAGATGAGTTATCATTCCACAATTTAATGCTGGTGTTTGACCGCTAACTAGATAGATCTAGTGAAGGACGCCAGTGCGACGCTAGTAGACTAGCGTTGCACTGGCGTCCTTCAGGATAGTCTGCGGTATATTAATTTTCGTACCTATGCCTTTTGTAATTTGTAGATCACTTTCTAAATGTATTGTTTTTTATTAATCAGTCGCGGGAATCCGATGGATGCGAAACGCTCACTAGGACCGGTCATTATGGCGACACTTGGAAGAGGCCTATGTCCAATACTGGAAGTTTTTCAGCTAAAATTATGATGATGATGATGATGATGATCAGTCTAAGCTATAGTTTTCTACTATCAATAGATTCCGTTATAAGTAAATAAAATCACCCGTAAGTTTCGTTGATTGCTTTGTAGGTTCAGCGCTGCATTTTTGTGTCAAAATCTCGAGTTTGGAAGTTGATGGTGTGATCTGTGGTCCTGCGCCCTGAACTTTCTCCAGTCGTGTCGGATTAAGCTAGAACTACACTGCGCACACGTGTGCCACACACGCCAATCTGGGCGCGTCGGTCTCCATACATTTTATATGAAAACTAGACTTGTAGAGCTACACTTGATCCACGCCACTTGACGTCGTTCTACGTACAAATCAGGCGTGTTACACGTGTGCGTCGGTCTAATGTAGTTCTAGCTTGACTGTCACATTGGACTATGAGAGTAAAGGAACAATTTGCGCACACGCTTGTGCACTATTTTATCTCCTGCTTACTTTGTTAATCTCTTATATTTTATATAGCATATTAAGTTTTCATGACAAAACACGTGTTAATTTACATATTCGAGTAGGTAAGTGCCAACATTTTTACAGTCTAATTAAAGCATTAAGTATGTTTTAATATGACATACGTAGTCCACATTTAATTTTTATTAATTCAAATATAGGTACAACAAGAACAGAGATGGAATTAGAGCGTAGTCTTATATTATGAAACTCTGAATGTAAGATCATTACCATATTAGCTATGTTAACAAACAGTAAAGCGAACGCTTGTTCTCTCCAATGTTAAAGACTAAATGAAGGCACGCTTTTCCCAATTGCTTCGCTCATGTGCAAGTCGAAAATTATCCTAAGGGAATAGGATAATTTTAATCTTGATAGTATCTGAATACTATCGAGATTAAATTTATCCTATTTTGTATATCAGAATTTGGTTGACCCGTGTTCTTAACCGACTTCAAAAAGGAGGAGGTTATATGTTCGGTTGTATGTATTTTTTAGTGATAATTGGATTTGGATTGTAGCAAAAATGGAGTGACAGACAGACTTTTACTGACTAATACCCACGACACCCCCTCCCACCCCTAGTGTTCCTTCATTGTCCCTTTGCGTTTCAGAGCCCGCTGACTCTTTCGAACAATCCTGCAGTTCTGGCAGGCATCGGCCTTAGTGGGCCTCGTTATTCACACCGTTGACCCGGACCTGGTCCCTACCGGAGGGCGAGCTCCCTATAGCTCACCGTCCATAAACTCACGTCTAAGGCGTGAGCATACCAGAATTTATTAAAGTCTTTGCAACTGTTGAAGCGTGATTGATTTTGAATTGAAACATACTTTTAAGTAGGATCTTTTTTTATTATGCTCCCGGGCTCCCTTTTGACTACTATCTCCCCTGATGGTAAGCGACGATGTGGCCGATGATGGAGCACGCTTGCCTAAAAGTAGCAGTAGTAGTAGACCTATAGACCCTTAGGTTACAGCTATCAGGAAACAAACTCCGGCTGGGAAATCTATCTAAACTAACGAATCTATTTTCTCTCTCTGCTTTGTTTGCTAAACAGATTATCATAATGGTAACTCCTACGACCAGTGTCGAGTGGTAAATTGCCACTGAGATGTTAGGTACGTACTTATCCACTTTATTTCTATTCTATGTTCAGACACAAAATAAACATTAATATTAACCGTTCCTGAAAGTTAAATAACGGTGTCAGTAATAATTAAGATGGCTGGGAGACAGTAGGCAATGGTAGTAAAATGTTACCTTTGATAAGCAATTTATTTGCGCTGCAAAGAGAAAACCCTTTCTGTGCTCATTATAGAGTGATGTTCTCGGGTTCCGAGGCTCGGAATGATAATGCATTTCCTTATAATAATTATCTGACTGAATTTCACCTGCGACTTCTTGGCAAACAATACAATGTTTAACTCCGTAAAACCTTTTTTTTAGGTGGATAATCACCAAATTTTAATGAAAGGGAGTGTCAGGTTTTTACTAACCAAAACCTACCTGCCCCCTAGCCAAGTTACAATCGTATCGTTCACGCCGAACGCCTCGAGTAGGCCACGCCTCCGATTCCTTTGTTCTGACCACGTGACTGAGCGTTGAGATGACGTCAGAACAAAGGAATCGGAGGCGTGGCCTACTCGAGGCGTTCGGCGTGAACGATACGATTGTAACTTGGCTAGGGGGGCTGGTACGGAAAGGGCAAGCGAAATACCGCGGCAGCTCTTTTAAAAAATCCCGCAGCGCTGGCAAATCTTCGTAATACCTAAGAAAAGAAATCGATGCCGTAGCTTATAAAAGGATCTCTCTATCTGAAGTCTTACTTGATTCAAGTTTACAATTGCCTGATGAGCCAGATTATAACAATAAAGTAAATGTAGCCTTTATGAATTGGTGGCTAAATATAAACAGTTGCACCTTTCGACCGAAGGTTTATTAGCTATCAAGGTCGTTTCGTGGATAGGGTGACCGTCTGTTAGATATTGAGACATCGCCATCAGTCTTAGTGTTGGCATTTGTAGATCATTAAAAAACTGACCAGCATTCTTACTTAAAGAAAATGGTGTTAAATTTCCCAGTAAGTACCTACTTGGATTTCAGGCAGAAATGGAATCATGTAGGCTATCCATTAATGTAAAATACGGATAATCAGCTGTATTTTGCTTTCTTCTATCATATTATGAAGGCATAAATTTGTTTGTAGGTGTGTAGGTTTGTAACTCCTACTCGTACAAACGGCTGAATTGATTTGGATGATATTTGTCACACGGGTAGACCATGTAATAGCACATATTGCATGTAATAGCATATATATATTTTTATTTCGTAAATATATTCACTTAGGATCTTTTTCTATTTTAATTCTGGTTAAGCCGCTGGCAGGAGCTACTAACTTATACACAACAAATTTTTAATTAGTACAAATACTTAAAAGGCTTATTAGAAATGGTCTTGCTATTATTTAAGTAAAATCTCAATAAATATTAATAATATAATAAATATTGTATTTTCTAGTAGCAATTGTTATGAATACTTAATTGATTCAATTATGAATTTACCAACCATGACCAATTTTCGTAGACAATTTTGGAATTTCTTTTTTTTTACTTTTGACTAAACAAATATGATCAGTAACGGATAGAGCCCCATTTTTTTTTTGTACTGATTGAAAAATAGGTTTGTATAGAAGAAGGTATTTCTGTTTGCAGTCTGATATTTGAAAGATTCATTTATAAATGAAAATCCAACCACATGCCACGTTTCCATCTTCAGTTGTTTAAGAAATGCGTTGTTTATTAGTCGCGGAACTGTTTTATTTGTATACTTAGACGTACACAAACAAATTGTTGGCAAGCTCCCATGGTTTGAGTCTGTGTGATGAATGAAACACTTAGTAGAGCCCTTCCTAAACGCTTTCCATCACGTAATTTAATAACACAATGTCCGCAGGGCGGTTCGCTTTGTGTCTCCCTAATGCCAGCGTCGCGTGAACAAATAAATACAATTAGGGTTTCTTTCATACCACAAGTTCGTGGAGACCGCAACGCGTCACTGTTATGTCAAATATTGTTATAACACCTACTTACGTATAAATATGACATTGTTATAACGAAGTTGAATTCCTTTACGTATTTTTTTCGTGTATGTAGGTGGTAGTAGGTATCTCTTTTTTTTTTGTCAATTTATTCTTCCTTTGTATTTTTGTCGATTCAAGTATAAGAGACTTAACCTACCACATAAAAAGAACAGTCGACAAGGTCGGTAGAGGCGAGCGTTTTCATTTGTGAAGGCTCTTCAAATACCACCCCCTTAATTTAAAGTTTTGTTAAGGAAATTTATGACTTTGACAGTCGAGTCTTGATAATCCGGATCACTGCTATTATTATATAACTTTTACATTGTTCAATCAAGTAATAATACATTTTGATACAAGAAGAGAAACTTTGTCACTGCAATCGAAGCGAAATTCTTAAATACTCGTATTTTTTAATTTAGAACACAGATAAAAATGTTATTTTTTTGGTAAAAGCAAATAATCGTGTTTATTTATGATATTCTATTCATAAATACGATATTTTTTTTATGAAATATTGAGGCATAGAAATATTTTTCTTTGCTTTGACAAAAAAAATATTTTATGTAGTTTTATGTATGTATTTTTATAATTTAATTTATGTTTGTATCTATTTATGTGTACATTTATTTACTGTTATACATGTATGTATTATATGATTTATTTTAGATAATAATTAGTCTATTTAATTCTTTTCTATATTATTTATACACACTGCGTCTACATCTCTCATCCAAATCTCCTGCCGCAGGTCTGCTGGAAGAAATTTCGTTAGAAATAAGCAGGACCTTTGTACTCTTTTATCTGTATTTGTTCTTTACGATTTTAAGTGTTTGTGTGTACATAAATAAATAAATAAATAAGTAAATAAATAAAACACGGTTGTTTATGGTCATCTGTGACGAAATTAGGTAAAATAAAACCTTTGTTATACCTAATTGTAGTGTGATAAATGGTTTTTGAGAAAGTGTATTGAAAAAGTATTCTCTATCTACATATCTACTTATCTACATATATAGTTTTAATTGCCATAAGATTCACGAATCTGTAAAACCTGCATCGATATTCATTCCAGAGAGTTACGACCAACTGTAAAACTATCTATAAAATAAAATACAGAAAACATAGGATGACAGGTTTATATCTGCATACAGCTTGCAGAATATTTGAATAAAGCTGTTATACTTTAAAATACACAAAGGAATGTTATTTGTCATTACCGTGACGACGACGGTAGTATAGCTACTCGCTTTGATCAAAACTGGTACAAAACAAGCTTGTTCAGTTATTGAAAATGTAAAGTTAAAATCTATATATATAAAAGCGAAATACCACTCACTGATTAATCACGAAATCTCAGAAACTATTTACACTTACAAACTTAAAATTTGGCAGGTAGGTTCCTTATAGGATGTAGAAACCCGTTACGAACAGATTTTCCTAAATTCACCTCATTAAGAAGATGAAACGGGGGTCCAATGTTTGTATGGAGAAACTGACTTTCAAGCGGGCGAGGCCGCTGGCAGAAGCTAGTAGTCAAATAAGGACAAAAAACCGAAGATATAGGCTAAGTACCTTATATTACCTTAGATTTCAAAATAATTAAGTTATTGATTAACAAATACTTGAAGATCAAGGGGCTAAGCGCACAACCCTGATGCACACCCACTATCGCCTTGAATACTTATTTAAGACCACTAGGCTTCGGACTCTCGTGCTGACACAGCTGTAAATGTTGTGAATAATGTAGATGTAGTATTCAGGTGCTCTTTGGCTTTGAAAAGTCTGCCACACAAGTTTAAGGGGGAACCCGGTCGAAAGCTTTTTCAAGATCAATAAATACATTAAGAAAGCCCTTTTGTTGATTGTATTTTTCCATTACGATTCTAATCGCCTATGTAGCGCCAGGGGTTGATATGGCTGGCTACTGTGAACCTGAATTGGGAGATGCCTCGGTGATTCGTATGTTAATTATTTGTTTCCACGTTTTCAGAGTTAGCTCAGTCTTATATCTATATAGTTTTCATATTTTGTTACATCACCCTTATTAATTAGTATTTATGTAGAGTAGCAGTGGATAGCTTTTCTGCAATGGTCCCAGTCGTTTTCATAGGTCTGACGGTATCTCGTCTCGGCCAAGTGTTTTGCTGTTTTCCATAGCGTTCATTGTCTGTTTGACTATTTTTAGGGCTATTTTTCACCGAGACACCATGGCGGCGGAGTTGCGCCGCCATGGTTTCCGTAAGCTACCAAACTAGACCGTACCAAAATGGACCTTAAGCGCACGCGTCCGAGCTGGTCGCGCCGCCAAATTGATTGCGCAACCACACGGACACCAGGGAGTAACTCTCTATAGAGCTGTATACATATTGCTGGTAGCGGCGACTGGTCGAGCCGTCATGGTATCCCGGTGAAATATAGCCCTTAATCTATTTTGGGTGGCATTAAGTGAGACTTCTGATTTTAGAATTCTCATTAAGTAGCTGCTCATAATATTCAGTCCATTTGTATCTGATTTGTGTACCTATTGTCTGTTAGTAAATTGTGTTTCTTGTTTTTTAATGTAGTGTGTAGTGCAAAGACATTATATATACTACGTGTAGTGACTTTGTAAGTAACTACTATCTGCAATTTTGAGGATTTCCTTTTCAGGTTCGAACTTTTCCAACTCATTGTAAAAATATTGGTTTCAAGTTTTTAACTTGCCTTCTCTGGCGGCACAAGATTTTTTTTTAAAGTTCAAGTCAATTCAGTTATCTTTTAAATCATTAACAAAATTCTATAAAATCAATGCGATTAAGCAAAAGGTTGTCTAAATTATTATCAGACAAGAAAGACAACTTTGTTCAGACAAAATTATGTAAAAACTTTTGAAAGGTACGAGGGTGTCGGTTAAACTTTGACGATTCAGATTTCCGGTGAGACTCAAAGTAATCTCTGTCACGATTTGTTTGAATAAATTATGCTTAAACGGTCGGTGAATGATACTGTAACCGTTTAGGTAAATTAAAAAATAAATTAAAACGTTCTTTTTAATTGCCCTACAAAATATTAAGCTTAAACTTAGTTCATTTATATTATCCTTATCTACTTGGAGTATAATGTAATTTAGGGCATTATCATCTTAAAAAAAAACATCTATTGTTTTTTTTGTGTGTCCTCAATCTTTCTGGTAATTACATTACTTAAATATTTTCCTACAAAATATCCCTAATTCTTTTGCATGGCATGGCCTATACCATGGCAGTAAGAAGATATTAAAAAGATTATAATTTATCTATATTTCAATTAAAACAATAACGTAGAGACAACAAAGTATTGTACTCCAGATAGCAGTTATCTAGACAGATTAAATAGTTTCAAACTCTGCCAGGAGAGAGAGGTAATTAAATACCAGCTTGATTTATTTGCACCTAACTGCAGCCACTGAGCGACCGGAATGCAATCAATTGCTTGGTTTATCTATGATATAGATAGATAAAGGAGACCGTCGCGTCGTTGACTTACAATATTACAATAGTATTAGGTAATAGTAGTCTCAACTACTGATAATGGGATGTGACATTTGAATGATGAAAGTGGGACTATGAAAGGAAATTAAACGTTGTCTAGAGCAGAAAAGGGTGTAAAACCCCACACATCTCTGTTGAAAAGAGAGGATCCTACGACCAGATTGGTTTGCGGACGGCGAGCGATGGGTAGCTCGCCGTCCGACCGTCCGGTAACAGTCCGGACTAAGCACAAGCCGTCGACGGCGCGTACTGTTCCACGAGCGCCTCAAGGAGATGTCAGCAAACCATAGGAGCCCAGCAGGGTCGAAGCCTACTGGGGCTAAGGGTCTGCTTCTGAAAGGAAGACTCGGCCCTGGTATGAAAGGCAACGAAGGAATGGGAGTGGGTTTTTAATCAGTAAAGCTGGCACACATCCTCCCGCTCTGCCCAAGGACAGGGAATGTTATTGGATGATTTTCCCACCGAAAAAAAAGACCGGATTGGTGTTGTGTCTGGTTCGGACAACTGCCCAATCGTTGATTTTAGGCTGTTTTATTCGTTTTATGCAAGTGGAGAATCGAAATTTTG
This sequence comes from Mythimna pallens, assembly GCA_961205895.1. NCBI lineage: Eukaryota > Metazoa > Arthropoda > Insecta > Lepidoptera > Noctuidae > Mythimna > Mythimna pallens. The sequence continues at coordinate 19,044,233 of OY540828.1, read as the reverse complement.
AATTTTAGTTCCATAATTTTAGTTGTATAGGTATTTGAGTGGTAGATATCGCTACAGATTTAAAGACTAACATATTTCTTATTCTTCTTAGCGTTTCGATGGCAAAGAGGTACAAAGGTTGGGTAAGAAAATTCAGAGGTGTTTGGCTTAATATTCAACCACACGAACCCCTCTCACCGACGACGGGTCGACGCAGTCATAAAAGATCCTCAAGTGTACCTACATGACACGACAAGATAGAATTATGCGGAGATGCTTTAAAAAGCTCAAAAAGCCAAGTAGTATGGGGGATAAAAGAAAAGAAAAGAAAGAAGAAAAAGTTTATTTGCACAATCATGGCACATAACTTAGAAAAAATAATAAAATATAAATGTAACAAATATTGATTTGTTATATTTATATTTTATTATACCAAAGAGTGAAGTTACGTGACGCATCCGCGCAAAACGGCCAGCGCTCAGCAAAATGCTAGGGCTCATGTACTGAACAGAGCCACAGCGCTGATTTTCAGCGCCAGCCGTCGTCGACGAGTCGTTGAACATGGGATAAAAGTTCATGTTAATAAAGGAAGAGTTATTATTAGATATATCTAGTCTTTACAGTCATGCTTCTGGACACACACTTCCCGCCATTGCCTCCATTGTTCACGGCTCTGGGCCTATGCTCGCCCATACCTCAAGAAAACAACTAGGGAAGAAATACATTCCCATACATATATACTAAAAATAAAACAAACGAGGTTTCATAGCATCAGGCTGTAGGTATGTACATAAACGTTTGTACGAGCCACTCATACTCATAACAAATTCACAAGTAAGGCCGTCCCCACACGTTACGGTAATCAAGTCTCGCCAAATCCCACGTAATAATATTATCATTGCACGGATTATCTTGGAAATGTGAGGAATGCTGACACTGTTCCCATCCTTAGCTGTAAATATTTGGCGTAGATGGCCTGTCCCTAATTTATTTTATTTCTCTTCCCTTGAGGGTGCGTGTATGACATTAGAATTCATTTGAATTATCCGTTTTCGAGTGTGGTTTGGAGATAAGGGTTTGGGTTATGAATGTCCTGATATTTCCGGGAAAGAATGACCAGTTCACCGGAATTTAAATTATATTTTCTTCGTTGCATTTTCCTGTGATATTAACATTTATTTGTTGAGAATAATCATAGCTTAGACGGTACATGGACGCCGCCAATCACAGGCTCTGTAAACACTACGTAAGCGCTACGCCTCGTAGTGTAGTCGTAAATATTACGCATCGTAAGCGCTACGCATACGCAACTATAATAAATTTATAGGTGCTACATCAACGCTACGGAGGATAGGCGCTACGAAATCGCAGCATTTACGCAGAATAAACACATACGTGCCTATGGACCATTTAGGTCTTAGACATTGGACACACAATGCACTACAAACATACCTACAAAACCATGCAACAGTCTTGCAGAAATCGAGAGAACCCAAGTTATGTCAACTGTCATCAATCAATGTAGCACACAATAAATCTCATAGAGCTGTAAATCACGAAACTTGAACAGGTTGAGTAAAGTTTGCAATCGATTCTTCCGATAGGCCAGGCTTACCTTCGACTTGTATCCGACCATAAATTCAGATATTTCCGATTGCGATTCTATTCGCCGAATGAGAATTATGCAAAGCAATTTTATTCCGATATTACCTCTTTCCTAGGTGTAAAAAGATTTGGGTTTGAATTTAAAATGTTTTTGAAAAACATTTGATTAGTTTAGCAAAAGGTTTTCTATACCTACAGCTAAATTAGCAGCAACAGCAGCAGCTTTTCTCGCTTAATGATTTAGATGTTTTTTTTTCTGGTGGGAAAATCATCTAATGACATCCCCCGCTCTTGGGCGGAGCGGGAGATAGTATCAGATTTTTACTGACTAAAAGCCCACGCTTGTTCCTTCTTTGCCATTTTCCAGGGCCCCGGGGATCTCTTTCACACCAGCCATGGCCCCAGTAGGCTTCGACCCTGCTGGGCCCCTACGAATGATTTAGATGTTAACAGAGCTAAAGGAGCAGGTAGGTACATTCTTAAATATTATAAAACAAAATCACTCACCTCGTCTGTCTGTGTATGAACGCGAAAAACTCAAAAAGTACTGAACGGTGTTTATAAGGATAAATCATCCTTATAAGGTGGATAATAAATACATATTGTATTCGAGCAAAGCCGACAATTTTAATGGTTTCTAACACCCGTGCGAAGCTGGAGCAGGTCGCTAGTACATGCATATAAGTATACCCCCAAAAGAAAAAAGACGTGAGTTTAAACATAAACTCACGTCTCACACACACAAACACACACACATTTACTTAACTTACAACTTAAAGAAAATGCTAAGTAAAATAGGTGTACACAAGAGCTACGACATAATACAGTACCTACAACCTACACTTAATAATAACTTGCCAATTAATTTCATGAAAACACGTACGTTTATTTTTAGCCTAATGTAAGTTCTTAATTAATTTACTTTTCAGTTTTAATTACATAAGTGCTGGTAACCGAGCTCTATGTCCACATTTGCTTAGTGTGTGAACATTTTTAGGTTACAAAAAAGTGCTACATAATTTTCAAGAGTAATTTGTTATTTACTGTACAAAGAATTGCTTTCGTTTGAGCAATGTTTGAATGCTTCATCAAATACGAAAGCTTTTAAAGAGTTTGAAACCAAAAACACAGCTGTTTTTTTCTAGCTTTAATTTCACATTCATCATTCACACACAGCCAGATTGCAGCAAAGTTTTATCTCTTAAAACGTAAGGTTTTGAATGTCTTACTTATTTATTTTACCCTAGAACTTTCCCTGCCCGAGGCGGCCTTTTATTAAAATATACACAAGCCGAAGCTTGAATAAGACATAACGAGTTGACTCGGGGTTGTAATGAAAGGACGCTGCGACAACGACCTAATGAATAATAATTGTTGGTGGAAAGCAATGTCACCCGAGACAATCTGTGAAGCAGAAAATGATACGCTCTGAAGATGTTTAAGCCTTACAGATGTTCAAGCTTTCTGTTAATGTCTGTGCTGTGAACAAGACTCGCATAGGCTTTTATAGCGAACTGTTTATTTCCTAATCTGTTGTTTGACTAAAGAGAATGGGCGTTTTGGACTCAACGCTGTGTATCATAGTAGTAGCTTAATTTTTTTTTACAAGGTTCCCACAATCGGATTGCAGTAGGATATTATCAATATAGTAGATGATTTTTCCATTTTATGCACATTTTTTACGTGGCTTATCGTCAAATAACTTCTTTTTTTTTAGATTTTTGCTGACTAAAACTCACCTGTGTTCCTCCAATTACACTTTACGGTGGTAACAATAATAATAACTTTCGAACAATACCGCTTCCCTAGCTGCCATTGGCCCTAACGGGCCCTGTCAATCTAGCTGACATTTGTTAACGATTTTACGGAGTCCATACAAAAGTGCCCGACATCCTTTATTATAGTGAGGTACTGTTGTTTACGTAATTATTGCTATTACTTAGCTTTCAAGACAGAAAGTACAAAGGACATGTACTAGGTAAGGGTATATACTTATTAGTGATATTATTTTACCTTGTCAAAAACTTGGACTCGAAGTAGGTATAACTCAGACATGCATCGTGCTTACTTGTCACTGCAGATAAAAATATCTAGCCTTATCAGGAAGAATATTGTAAAAGACATTTTTCGCTTTTTGCAACAAGGGGTACTTTCTTTCCTTGTTTAAAAATATTTATGAGAATGACGTTCTAAAAATGTTAAGACTTGTTAGTAATAAAATTACTAGTCTATCAGAATAGGCACTGCTATCATTAATACTTTAATAGGGAATATACCTGGTCTTTTTATTTTTTAAGTTTTTAGCTTTAATAAACAAATATGAAAGAATTTTTAAAATATCTTGTACGCCCCAAGGGTACGACATAGCCGTTCGTAGAATATTTAATTAACACCATCTGTATTATGTACAATTAACAATTTAAAACAAAAAACAACCTACGATCCTAAGATGAAATAAAATAGAATAAAGATGATTTGATTTGATTAGATCTTCATCAACAACGTACCTACTTAGTTATAAAGCTTCATAGCTGTTAATAAGAAAGAAAAGTCCGATGTGGTCTTTGACAACAAAGTTCATTACGCGCATACAACTGCCGTAGAAAACAGTGATTTGATAAGAGAGACAGATATATATTTTTTTTAATTGTTCTAACTCATTTGCTTTTCTACTAATTTTGATATTGTTTTCACTGTTAATATAATATTTTTGTATATTTATTGATTAGCTTCAGTCAGCAGCTTAGCCAGCCTGAAAGTAGGTTTAACCATATAAACTATGCACCCCAGTTTCATCCCCTTGGGAGGGTGAATTTTGGAAAAAACCTCTTTTAATGCTCGCCTACGCCTTCGGACACTCCTAGTGTCCGTAGTTTGGGCTGTGCTTTTATATTTCAGTCAGTCAGTTTCCTCTTTTATTTAAATAGGTATTATAGACAGATAGAGAAATAATAAGGCCCGTTCTGAAAAATTACGAACAGTCGCATACAATCTTCTACCTGAAAAGGGCCGATATGTGTCGCAGACGAAATCGATGGTCAATACTATTTTAAATCTTCCAGATTATAATAGACTGGAAGTTTTCAATTTACAATTCTATCTCGGAATTTAAAATAGCACTAGGTACTTTGTATTCCGGGAGGATGACAGACTTAAACATAAAAATTTTAGATGCCACCCGACACATGTATGTGCCACAGTATACATAAAAGTAATATTATAAACATCTTTGTAATAAAAAAACAGGTAAACCAGCGTAATGGCGAGGTTTGTTGATCATTTATTTAGTTACAAACACCTCTTTAACGAATTTTGACTGTACGTAAGGTAACTGTTTAAAAACAGATTTGGGTTTCTAGGATTGAAAAAAATATTTGAAATGTTTTGAAAAAAAATTACAAATATTTTGAAATTTTCTGAATGAAAATCTGAGAAATGTAAAAAGTTAAAAGCAATAAAATAAAATGTATGATCGACATGGAAAAAATTCGAAATATTTTTATTTTACATAGGCCTACATGGGCACTTATAAAACGTCAGAAGCTAGTGTAATAGATGGATGTACTGTGTGAGGCGTGATATAAAAGGAACTGAGAGATAGGGATAGTATAACTATTAATTGATGGGAAAAAATGAAAGAAAAAATACATCTTTCGCCTACTCCGATTTATATGGGATAAGGGCAGGACGATGATGATCATGATTATGAATGAGAATGACCAATATACGACAAAAGCCAAAATCACAATTCATGTTCACATTCACAGCACTAATTCGGTTACAATACAGCAACCTACTTCCAAACTCTGTAAAACATTTCAGAACACGTACCTACTCAAAGTCTCGAACTTACAAGATCGTTAACAGTATCCAACATCTTTATTAGAGTTACTAAGGACGCCGAACTCTGAGAAACGAGGTTTATATTCATATCAAACTATTGTGTCACCGCCTCTGGGGTGTTTTGTAAAATGGTTGCCGCCTTGAATATTTATAGGGACTGCAGTAGAACGGGTAACCCCGACGATGTGCAGGTACGGTGATGATGGAATGAAAAGTAATTTCTGTAAAATATTTAATATCTTGGCTGTATTCCTCGAAAGATTACAAGGCAAAAGTGTTTCCAAAAGTAAACACCAAGATAGCACATTTCTACATAATCGACCTTAAAATTGAGTTTTGATGTTGCACTGACTGAAAATTTATTTTTTACTAGCTTTTGCCCGCGGCTTCGCTCCCGTCAACTGACTACTCTACCCTACTCTACCCTCGTCTATTCGATTTTTTCTCGCCGTAAAAACCATCCTTGAACTTCAACGAACATTTTAAAAAAAGAATTGGCCAAATTGGTCCAGGCATTGTTGAGTTATGCGCTTACCAACACATTTTGCGATTCATTTTTATATTATAGATTATTACCCAGTATTTTCAGAAACTTACGTACCACCTGTACCCAGGTTGTTGCAATTTGCGCATCACCTGTGCCTAGGTTGCTTATGCAATCGCATAGATGATACGCAAGTTTCTGAAAATTCTGGATATATAAATAAGAAATTTTTACTCAGTACAACTCTAAAATTCAATTTTAGAGTCGATTATGTAGAAATGTAGTGCTATAATAGCGTTTGTAAATGATGATGAGTTAGTGCCGCTGTTGAGTGCTGTTTGCACGATTCCAATCAATTAATCATGGCCTATCACAATCAGCTGCTGCATACACATGCTTGTGAAACTTGGCGTGATAGTGTTGGGACAATTATTTGCAATTTGCAAACATATTAGGCATTTATTGTGACTTGTGGGTTTGTTAGTTTTGTGGCCTTCGATGTATGATAGTAACAGGGATTTTTGTCGCAGTCTTAGTTAGCCAGCTTATATTGTTTTGTACTTGCATGATTCTGCTGTCACTTCGGTGTTTCATCTTATGTCGTTTTCCTATGTTCTCGTGAATGTCTACAGGTATTTGTGCCCAAAACATTCGAAAACTAGTTCTTTTTGCACAGCACTTAAAGTTCATACGCCGTGCGTTTCAATTTCTCTATCCACACTAGTGCAAAATAGAGGGAGAGAGAGAGAGAGAGAAAGAGAAAATACTAGGCAAATACTAGTCCAAGTTAACTTTTTCAACCGTCTTATATATCTGTCTCTTGTTTTGAAAACTTCAGTGTTACCCAGAATTATAAAAAGTTTTCCAGAAACTCAAACCTAATAACGATATATTCTTTTTTTAACATGAAAATAAGTTATAAGTAAACAACAAATGCCTACACTGTTGGTATAATTATTAGGCTCGTTATCATTAATAGTGGACAATAAAAGAACACTACCTACCTGCTTATTGTTTCATATTTATTGATGTTTGTAGTGCGTCCTTAATAATCAGTTTCTTTTGAAGAGGTATTACAAGTCGTATGCTATCAATAATAAGCTATTCTTTATTTAAGGAGGACCTCTTTAGGGGATAAATTTTCGGAAATCCTGTCTCTTTGATCGTAGTCGTTAAAATAGGAATCTTGTCCAAAATTTCGTGCTTCTAGACCATACAATTTAACTTTTACAAATATTAAAAATTCTAATATTTTACTAATAATTTCCTATCAAGTAGATTTACAATATTATTGCCCTTTTGAATAAATTCTGATTTGATGTCACCACTCTATTCAGTGTACATTGTAACGAACTCCTGCGCATTTGATTTATTAGATGCATGCCCGACTGTCCGTGTCAGTTGTTAAATCTCACAATTTACAGTGTTTGTATATGTATTGCTTGAAAAGCTGCACCTTACACTAAATCTTCTATGTATCTACGTTTTAATCTTCACTACATAGTATAAAACAAAGTTGCTTCCCATCTGTCTGTCCCTATGTATGCTTAGATCTTTAAAACTACGAAAGGGATTTTTATGCGGTTTTTTATAGATAGAGTGACTCAATAGCAAGGTTTATATGTCAGTATTGCACCCGTGCGATGCCGGGGCGGGTCACTAGTATTAAATAAAATGTTGATCGTTCTTAAGCTACATAAAAACATGCATCGGGAAGCATGTTGAAACTCCAACGGTCCGGACTAAGCGTTTCGCTTCGTCGTTTATACCGCGTACATCGAAGGACTGGAACAATTTGCCTGCTGCGGTCTTCCCGTCTAATTATAATTTAGGTGTCTTCAAGGCTAGAGTGAATAGGCTCTTAATAAACTAGTGCGCCTCACCTCACAACAATGATTGCATCACTGCTTACCGGTCAGGTGGGATCGCAGTCAAGCACTGGTTTATATCAATTAAAAAAAAAATCATGTTAACCCATTAGTCCCAGCTGTCAATTATAGATTTTTGTCAGTCCTTACGGATTGTCAGAAGCCCGAACATCAATCTTACTAAGGGTGTTATCAATCCAGTAATGATTGCGGAGGCCAGATAGGCAGTCGCTTCTTGTAAGATACCTATATTTAGCTCAGCAGATACTAACAGTTTTTTTTTACACAATGCCATCTAGTCTCAAACTGAGCAGAGCTTGTGGTACGAGTACTAGTACTAGACAACTGATAAACATACTTATATACTTCTAAATACATACATATTATAGATAAATTACACCCAGACACAGAACAAATGATCATGCTCATCACACAAACATTTGTCCTAGGTGGGAATCAAACCCACGACCTCTAGCATAGCAGTCAGAGCCACTAACCACTAGACCAACAGGCCAGTCAAAAGTTGGAAAAAGGTTAGGCTTTAATTGATAAATTTTAATTTCTTTATAGTTCGACTTAGGTTCTTAAAAAGGATGCCGAAAAAATTGAATACAAAAGTGTTTGTTTTTTCTCTGCGGTATTTTTGTATGTACATCTGGTAGTTCAGCTAGTTGGTAATAAAAACAATTCGCTTTCGAATATGGAACCAAGCACAAAGTATATATGTAGATACCTAATGTATCTTTTTGTGTAATGTAACCCAACAGTATTTTTGTTCCGGCTACTTTATTGCTCTGTACTACTAATCGAGCTCACTTGGAGAACAAAAAAAGGGTTCCTTGATTGAACTTTGTTTTATATCCTTCCTGGGTCCATTAGCGTTTTGTTCGTATAGGAATGACTCTCTATTTAACAGGATATGTAGTTTCAACATTCATTATAAAAAATTAAGTAGTTTTTGGTTATATAGGGTGACTGGTAATTAATGACCGATACTTAAACACATGATTGTACTCATGATCACAAACAAGTTTTCCAAAGTAACTTTTTTTAGACTAATTAGTTTTATGATAATAACAAAGCTGCTTGAAATTCACGTGCGCGTGCTTGCGACCGCTCAGCTGTTAGCCGCGTAAGGCCGTTGTCTCATGACTACTCATGAGTATATAAAAAAGTTTCTTTAGGAAAGCTGTTTGTAATCATGAGGACAATCACGTGTTTAAGTGTCGGTCACTAATTACCAGTCACCCTATATAATTAATGTTGGATCTCCAATGATGAACATCTGTTCTTCTATACTTAATGCTCGATATCTGTTGGAACATTACCTAGCTTATTGTGTTTTTATTTTCAAGTTTTTTCTTTCATATTGCTTTCATATTTGCCATGTTTTGTAAAATAGACTAGTAAAAATAAATACCTATAGGGTTACTTAAACCTTGTGTAGTATTTTTACGTAAACATCATCATCATCATCATCATTTCAGTGAAAGACGTCCACTGTTGGACATAGGCCTCTCCCAAATGTCGCCATAATGACCGGTCCTGTGCGTCTCGCATCCATCAGATTCCCGTGACCCTCATCAGGTCATCGGTCCACCTTGTGGGAGGCCTTCCAACGCTACGTCTTCCGGTACATGGTCGCCATTCCAGAACCTTTCGTCCCCATCGACCATCTGTTCTGCGAGCAATGTGCCCTGCTCACTGCCACTTAAGTTTGGCAAACGTAAACATACTTTTAATTAATGAATTAATTTAAAATAAAATTAGTTCTTTAATAGTACCTTGATAAAAGAAATACCCATTCAGACTGTTTCATATTATCTACCAGTAATATTTTACTTCAAATGAAATTATTTTTTTATGACAAAAAATTCTTCTACTGTTATTATCTGTTACAGCCCAACACTCTCACAACCTCTATTTAAACTTTATACTACTAGCGACTTCCAGCGGCGTCGCCCGCCTTATTATAGAACATTTAATTTCCATCATTCATCGGCATTGCACTCCTAGAAATTCGCAGGGCTGTGTTTAGCCGCGTAGAAAGGGTGAAACAACAAAACGACCCTCGCCAACCAATGCATAATTACAGCTTGGTGCCCCTGAGACTTAAGAGTCGTAGAAGTTTTGTTACAAGCAAAGTAACACCAACTCGAAGAGATGCGACCTCTGGCGGGAGAAGTTTAAACCTCCTGATGAGTTTATCGAGCCGTTGGAGAGCCTCTCTCCTGGACGCGAGTTGCCTTGGCCAACCTGGAAAACTCTAAACAGACTCCGCACCCAAGTTGGGCGCAGCAAAGACAATCTCCACAGATGGGTTCTCGGACGTTTTCGATCTTCCGTGTTTGTGCGGCATCTCTCCGCAGACCATGTCCGACCTTCCATCCTGCATCTGCACATGCTGTAGGGAACTAATGACAGTATCAGTGGACGGCATTGCCAAAGCGGAATACTGAGCCAGGCAAGGAATTTAACTAGTTTTGCCATCGACACGCTAAGAAGTAAAACATTGTCCAAGGACACATACAAAGTATCTTATATACTATTCCAGGACATGGTCTCCCCGTGCCAAACATCCAAATCCGATCATGAAGAAGTATCAAACATATACACACGCACTCACAATTTTTCACAGTGATAGCTTAGCTTTTCATACGCATCCAGCCCTGTAGGCGCGGGCTTACGGACGGCGAGCAATGGGTAGCTCACCGTCCGAACGTCCGATAACCATCAGGACCGAGCCCAAGTCGTCGACGGCGTTTAGTGTTTCACGCGCGCCTCAAGGAAATGTCAGCAACCGTAGGGACCCAGCAGGGTCGAAGCCTACTGAGGCTATGGCTTGTGTAAAGAGAACCCCAGGGACCTAGAAAAGAAGGAACAGGAGTGGGTTTTAGTCAGTAAAAGTCTGACACGCCCTCCGGCTCCGCCCAAGGCCGGGAGATATCATTAGATGGTTTTCCACCTAAAAAAAAAGCGATTCATACGCATCTACATTATAACCTCCCCAAATATTTTTCCTAGACCCGAAATACACAGAAAATTGATCCACACCATTAGATGCGATACCTATAGATACAATAGCTTTGGTAAGCGAAACCTCCACGCACGTAATGCGTAGCCTTTCAAAGGACATACCGTAACAGATCAGACAGGTCGGTTAACGAGAGCCGTTTGATAAAGACCCGTCGCCATTACCGCGTCGATCGTCGTCAATCGTCTCGGCTATCGCGGAAATCATCGACATATCTTCGGCCTACACATCGACGATATTGCGTCCGGGTTGCAGATGTTTAATGGTTTTATCTTTGTCGATTTATTGCGAGATTTTTGTAATGTGTTGCAATAAATGGAATGAAATTGGCAGTATGATTGTGATTGTGCATGAAAGCGATAGATAATATTAAATTTAGATTTTTGGCTCAGAATTCTAAAAGATGAGACTGCTTAATGAGGGAAGTAACTAGGTTTAGAAGATAATAGCAATACTCGAAAAACTAAATAAATAATTGTTAACGCTGAAATCTTACAAACAAATAGGTCGGTAACGGTTGTTCGCAGATATATTGCCATATTCTTCTAGACACTATCTCATGAGAGATATTTATTTCATGGATGACGTGGTGGCCTATAGTTACACGGCATGCCTAGAGTGAACCTTTATATTACTGCCATTTTTTGTACTATAAATATGTAGTTACAATAGATAAGTACTGTAACTAAATGTGCTCATTCGTTTAAATTTGCGTAAAGATATATTTAAATATTATTTATCTATAATATTTACGTATTTAGAAATATATAAGTATCTTTATCAGTTGTCTAGTACTCATACCACAAGCTCTGCTTAGTTTGGGACTAGATGGCGTTGTGTGAAAGATGTGCAAAAAATTTTTTGCCTAGGGTTTTTTTTTTATTGTTATAAACTAGTGCTTGACTGCGATCCCACCTGATGGTAAGTAGTGATGCAATCATTAATGGTGAGCCGCACTAGTTTATTAAGAGCCTATTCACTCTAGTCTTGAAGTCACCTAAATTCTACGTGTTAGCCACTTTCTGACTAAAGCCCACCTGTATTCCTTCAGTTGCCCTTTGCGTTCCAGGGCCGCGGTAAATGTGCGAATACAGAAGTATGGATTAAGGTTGAAAAAAAAAGTAATCAAACACTTTCATTCAGGGCATTTAGAATTTTGCTGCAATTATAATTATGTTCTTGTTAGAAATGCAGCAATGAATTTTCGAAATATTAAAAATAAAACAGCCGGAACTTTGTGAGTCCATTAAAACGGAAAAATCTGACTTTACAGTCGTTTAATTAAAAAAGGTCTGGTAGGGTCCAGGATAAGTCGGCTTTTAATTTAGCAAATATACCTTTTATTTGAATGTCACAGTGGGTTTTTATTTTACTTCAGAACAAAGAGGGAGCGAAATGGAAGCAAATATTTGTACCAGGATGAACGTCGATTTATGAATAGCAAACGAGTAATTAATTTCAGTGAAGTGCTGACCCTTGATAGTTTTTTTATATTTTTTTATTTGGTATAAACCAGTGCTTCCAGTGCTTGACTGCGATCCCTCTTGATGGTAAGCAGTGATGCATTCATTGATGGTGAGGCGCACTAGTTAAGAACCTATTCTATGTTGTTAGCAGTAAATTGTACAACTCCCTAAACAAAAACAAAATATTTTCGTACACAAAAACAGAATGCAAAAATAAACTTAAAGATTATCTCCTAACCCTTAATTTTGATCGCACGGAGGATCTTCTGCTGGGCAACTTAAACTGATGCATACAAAACACCCTTATACTTATACTACTACACACAGAATCATATTTTACGCTTTATGATATCTTTGCAATGATATTTTATTAGGAATTTTAATTTAATTGTATGTGGACCGTAAAAAAAGTGTATGTGTTTTTCAGTATGTAGGTATGCTATTATTCTATGTCATATCTTCTTTTTGGTTGGTTTGGTTTCAAATTATTTTTCCTATTCAGGGTGAAGTGGCAGGGAGTGTCAGACGAATAATTAGAAGCCAGGAAACTTGACTAGTCTTACCAAGGGGTATCGTTTTAACCAGTTACTGGGTCTTGGGGGTTACATAGGCAGTCGCTCCATGTAAAATACTGGGTTGCAACGGTCAAGAACTTAGTAGGGAATCTGTGAAACAGAAGCCCCACGCCCCGGCCCCTGCCGGAGACGGCGTCGTCGGGAGTCGCAAGATGATTTCCGGCCGCCGCGCGCCGTAGGCGCGAGGTTTCGAACGGCGAGCAATGGTTAGCTCGCCGTCAGGCTGTCCAGTAAGGACTGGGTCAACGGCGCGTTGTGATCAGCATAACGCGCGCGCACGCGCGTCAGTGTGGCGGTGTGTTGTGTATTTTTTAAGTTTTAGTATTTAAGTTTCGTTATCTCATTGTGTGTACCTGTGTGCCAAATAAACGGGTTTTCTTTCTTTATTTCAAGATTGACGTGGCCAGTTAGATCTGATGCCTGCCAAGGCTGCGAATTGTTCGAAGAAGATACCGTGGCTCTCGTAACAGAGCAACTGAAGGAAACAAATGGGTTTTAGCCAGTAAAAATCTGACTCGGCTTCTTGCTCTACCCTAGAGCGTGAGAAGTTATTTGATGATTTCCCAAGTTAAAAATGAAAAGCTAAGATACAATTGTTTTGACAAGGTATGGTTTTTATGGCTGATTTTTATATGATTTGTAGAATATTATTCTAAAGTAGTAGAGCAGTAGTGGCCGAGTGGAGAGCAGTGGTGGCCGAGTGGTAACGGCCCCGACTTACGAGCTGTAGATCGCGGGTTCAAACCCAGCCAGGCGCATTACTTTGTGTAATTTATTTCATCACCACTGCTCTCAAAACGGTGAAGGAAAACATCGTGAGGAAACCGGCATGTCCTAGAACCAAAAATTCGAAGACATGTGACATCCACCAACCCGCACTGGGCCCGCGTGGTGGATTACGGCCTATCCCCTCTCCTAGAGAGGAGGCCTGAGTCCCAACAGTGGGAACATTATAAGGCCGACTATGCTATGCTATGCTATTCTAAAGTAGTACGAGTATCATAAGTGTCAGACACTTTCTATGGACCAAAACTTCTGTCAGAAGCTTTAAAACTCCACAAAAAATAAATGAACTTTACTTATTTTTACATGTCTCATTTTTAATTACAAAGTTATATTTCAGTAATCAGACAAATTGTAGTGACCAAAAATTGTTCCGCCGAGAGTATGACCGCGAGAGCACGCATGCGTTTCAGAGCAAGTGAGACGATTTCATGCACTGACTGGATGTTTGGTCACTACAGACCAACCACCAAACGTTTCATCCTTGTGAAAACAAGTTATATCAGATCGCTCTGGGATCTTGGACTATTAAGACGTCTAGATAAACTCGTTGTACCTAAGTAGAGTTTTATCATTTATTAGTTACTTATAAGTGTTTTCTTCTCTTCTATCTTTATTAGAAACTAGGTGTCCCTCGCGGTTTTACTTGCGTTTTTGGTTACTGCTCCGCTTCTGAGGGTCGATGCGTGATGTTTAAGTCTATAGACTTCTTGAATATATGAGTTATCCAGAATTAAATAACTGTCCAATTCGAACTAGTAGTTCCCAAGATTCATCATCATCATCATCATCATCATCATTTCAGCCAAAAGACGTCCACTGTAGGGCATAGGCCTCCACCAAGCGACGCCACAACAACCGATCCTGTGCTTCTCGCAAGATCGTTCCCAAGATTAGCGCGTCCAAACCAACTCCGCAACTTTATAATGTTAGTAAAGATTTATGAAAATATAACAAAACCTTTATGCAAGCGCTTTATATACTTCTGTACTAGTTTTTACATTAACCCTGTGCTAGTGAGGTCAGGGAGACTATATAGACGTGCCCGTGGTACATGTACAATAGGTATAAGTATATTGAACCCTGAAGCCATTCAATGACGGCCAGATTGCTTCGCTTCAGTCTTCGTTGTTTCATACATACTAAAGCACTCAACTAATAAAATATTTAAATATTAACCAACCAACCTCTTTACATCTTCTCAAATGTCTTGACTTTTTCCCTTGCGTAGCGAGAAATAGGGTGTAAAATGAAATTCAATGAAAAATGTTTGTACAAAAGAAACGTAAATCACGATTCTTTTATGATTCTTTACGCGTTTCAAGTCATTTTGTGAATAACCTTGAAGGTTTTTTTTTTCATCGAGCCGTCTGAGTGCTTCTTGCCTGGGCACGCGTTGCTGTCAATAATTATGATTGTTTAGAAGGCTGTCCCAGGTAAACTTAGTTGTCCACAACTTCGAGTGTAGAGTCACCGGTCTTGAAAGGAGTAGGTGACATGAATGTTTACTATGTCTGGTTTTGTCTATGTTCTTTTTAAGTCCTACTCTTTCGGAAGCTCTATTGAGGTCATCGAGCATTGTACTGAGCTACGTAGTCTCAGCCAGCTCTTCTGTTGTCATAAAACTTGGACATTTGTGAGTGTAAATATCCAAGTTCAAGACAAAAAAAATAAGTTCAGCGCTATAAGTAATACCAGTGTATTACTGAGCTGAGCTTATTGACTTTTTTATTGTATTTAAAATTGAGAACTAATAATAATAATATTCACACAACTATCACACAACGCCGTCTAGTTCCAAGCTAAGCAGAGCTTGTGTTATGAGTACTAGACAACTGATAAACATACTTATATATTTCAAAATACATACATAATATAGATAAATTACACCGAGACACAGAACAAATGATTGTGCTCATCACACAAACATTTGTCCTGGGTGGGAATCGAACCCACGACCTCCGGCATAGCAGTCAGGGCCACTAACCACTAGACCAACAGGCCAGTCATGTTCATATAGTCGCCCGGAGTATATAATCAGTGTTAAAAAACCTACCCTGTCCTTGCTTATCTGGAAAACTGTACCGCACTCAGGTCGGGAGCAGTAAAGACAATCTACACAGAAAAAGGTTGTCGCACGATTCCCATCTTCAGTGTTTATGCGGCATCTTTCGGCAGACCTTGTCCTTCTATATAACGTCTGGATCTTTTAGCACAAAAGATCCAGAGGGGTCGAAGTGCTCTGGTTGTTAAGGCCAGCCCCACACAAGATATAACGTCACGTGCCCTGTTACCTGTTTATGTAAAGATCTAATGACAACGTCAGCGAACGGCATTACTATGGCCCAATACTGGGCCAGGCATGGAATTTAATTTAGGAAATTTAGCCATTGACACGCTAAGAAAAAACATTAAATGTAGACCTTGATTTCGCAAGATAATGATTAAAAAATCATTGAAGTAATCTATCCACTCCTAGCTTGAAAATTGTGGAAATCAGTTCGATCATTTGTTTATGTAATAGTGTAGTTTACTACGAAAGTAGGCTTCTAACCACCCAATAAATACCCTGTCATAGCACATAACACGATGAAATAACACAGCTTATTTATAAAACTGGGTCAATGCCCTCTTTTAATAGAAAAACTGGGCCAGTGCGAATCGGACTCGCGCATTGAGGGTTCCGTACAAACCTACCTATGATTTTTCCAAATCGCAAAAAATATTTTCTATTTTGTGACGTAACAACGAATTTACTGTTTTCAGATTTATTTCTATACCTGTGCTATAAGACCTTGCTTCATGCCAAATTTTAGGATTCTGGGTTTATGGGAAGTAACCTATAAATTTTAATTCCCTTGAGTGGTAAAATAAAGGTTTTTTGTGACATAAACCGCTGTATCTTTTTTTTTCGTTAACCTAGTAGTTTGATTTTTCCACAGCTTCATGGAACTACAGACCTGAGTGTATAGTTTTAATTTCAACCCAATACCTCCGCGCATTCCCGAGATAAAGGGTCTTGACAGATAAACAGACGGACAACAAAGTAATCCATTAAGGGCTCTGTTTTTTTTCCTTTTGGGGTACGGAACCCGAAAAACCACTTCAAACTTCGGTTGGCACAGAAAGTTGTCCGTCCATGATGATAAGTTATTTCAAAAATATTCGCGAAACATCCACTCTTGATAATAAATAGGGCAAATAAATAAACTTTACCGAACGATTTATTGGACCGAATATTGATGACTAGTGAGATGCTAGTCAACACCAATCAATCAGTTGCATCGATCGTTTGTATAAATATAGCTCTAATCTATATATTTATAAGGAGAAACTGTCTGACTGACATATCAACGTACAGCGTATCTACTGGGACTAGGAGCGTGAAATTTTGCAAAAAGTTTCCTTTTATGACGTAAGCGAGCACTAAGAAAGGATTTTCCAAAATTCATCCCGGCACCAGTGTACCGTATACGGTACACCTCATACCAGCTAACTTAAACCTGAACTGAGGTGTACCGAATTCGGTACACAGGAGCCTGAGAGGTTAATGGAAAGAAACGGAGGTCCAGTTTGTATGGAGTTGTTGTTGTGCTGATGTTGGGGCCTCCCCCATACCCACAATAGACGTTATCGGCTGAAATGATGATGATTAAGTAACCAAAGTCGTGGTAGAAACCGCGTGGTACAACTAGTTCTAAATACTGAAAAAACTTGTTCGTAATACTCGTAATACGATGACCTCATTCGTTTATCCACTCTGTCGTGGTGAATTGGGAATTACAGGCGACTTACGTGTCTATTATACTCAGCTTATAAAAATCTTCCACCGGACGTAGGCCAAGTATATTGGATAAGTGGATAATAGACAGGTGACGCGTTTCCTCGTTTGTGCCTAAGTAAACAGTTGGAAGACGTTTTAGCTCTACCTAAAACAGACACATAATCTTACGTCATGTTTTAACGGGGGTAGGCCACTTGAAGTTGCTAATCGCCACCAGCTATGACCCTTTTGGGCGGTAAGTCCCCTGTTTGAGAAGTGGCTGGAAAGGCAATACGGCCTTATCTTCCGTATGATACAGGTCCTCACCGGACATGGTAAGTTCGGGAGGTTCCAGCATTGGATTCGTGCGGAAGAAACGCCCGGGTATCACCATTGTGTGGACCGCCCGGAGGAGACGGTGGAGCATACGGTAGAGTTGTGCCATGCCTGGGCAGAGCACCGCCGTGTCCTCGTGGGGCGATTGTTGGTAGCGATCTCTCGCGCCGGGCCTTAGGACAGGCCATGGTCCGGAGCGAGGAAGAGTGGCAGGCGGTCGCTTCCTTTTGCAAAGTAGTAATGCTAGCAAAGGAGTAGTTCACCGTCCGACCGTCCGATTACCGTCCGGACCGAGCCCAAGTCGTCGACGGTGCGTAGTGTTCCACGCGCGCCTCAAGGAGATGTCAGCAAGGGGCCCAGCAGGGTCGAAGTCTACTGGGGCCATGGGTGATTCGAAAGAGATCCCTGAGGCCCTGGAACAATGGCAAAGAAGGAACAGGAGTAGGTTTTTAGTCAGTAAAAGTCTGACACGCCCTAGCGCTCCGCCCAGGAGTGGGGATATCATTAGATGATTTCCCCACCCAAAAATAAAAAGATATGATCCTTTTTTTGGATAGGAATCGACAAATAACTTCTCTCACTCTGGATGGAGCAAGGAGTGTCAAACTTTTCATCACTGAAACCCGTTTTCTTTTAGTTGCTCTTTGCTTTCCAAAGCCGCATAGATCCTTCTGAACAACATAGCACATCACATATTCCTTTTGCTTCGTTTCGGATATTCACGTACGCCAATAATGAACATGACTTTTCTGAAACATCACCAATAGACAATGAGGCCTGCATAATATGTATCGAGCCTTTTCAGGCAAAATAGCGTAAACGACAATTTGCGTTTTTTTCCGGGAATAAGTTTTCGCTTCCAAAATTAAAAAGTCTTAGATCAGTATACTTACACGAATCATCATCATTTCAGCTGAACAACGTCACTGCTGTACATAGGCCTCCCCCAATTGTCGCCACAATGAACGGTCATGTGCGTCTCGCGTCCATCGGACTCCCGCAACCAGTACCAAGTCATCAGTCCACCTTGTAGAAGGCCTTCCAACGCTACGTCTTCCGGTACATGGTCGCCATTCTAGAAACTTTCGGCCCCAATGGTCATCCGTTCTGCGAGCAATGTGCCCGGCCTATTGCCAATTAAGTTTGGCGATTCTTCGTGCTATGTCGGTGACCTTGGTTCTCCTGCGGGTATCCTCATTCCTGATTCGATCTCGCAAGGAAACTCCGAGCATAGCCCTTTCCATTGCCCCTTGAGTGACTTTTGGATGACAAGTCTTCTGTTACACGAATGATAAGTTATATTTTTTTTAATTATATTAACTGTCGGTTGATGTTTTTCCTGAAAAGGGTTGACATTATATCTTTCGGGGCCATTTCCTTGTTTTGGTATCTACCTACCTCTGACTAGGTATTGTTGTGGTTTTTTTTTTTATTTTTCTCCCGACTACGGCAAATCCAAAGGAGGGTTATAATTTTGACAGGCTATGTATGTAAGTATGTATGTTTGTATGTATGTGAGTATGTTCATCTGTTCCCTCATAGCTCCTAATCTGCTTATCGGAACTCGACGTACGAGGTATCGTTAGAACCGTCTTAATTGTCCGCTGAACATAGGCTACATGGCGTGTCACAAAACTCGGTATGGCGCCCTCTAGCGGACTAAAAGTCATGTGTTAAATTTAACACCAAAATTGTATAAATAAAAATAAAGTAAAAAAAACTAAAACTCGACAACGACAAAAAAAAAGACGCTGAAAAAGTATGAAAAAAAATTTTCATACTTCGAACAGAACAAAAAGAGGAGGAGAGAGGGTTCCACGGTAGGTAAACAGTACCTACGGTATAGTAAACCATGGGTTACCGTTATAAGTCAATAACCTGAAAATTATCATTGCATTTAAAATGTATAGTTCGTGTCAAATAGCAGTATCAGTGTTGTTATCGTTCGAAGCTGCATTTTAGATTACGAGATATTTTCTAATAGTTCGGTACAATTCATATTTATTTTAGATAGTTATTTAGGTATTAACTCATCACGCACATAGATATAAATTCTTTCTTCGTTATCCATTATCACTAACTGACGTCTAAATGGATATTCAAAACAACGTGCGCTGTTGGATTTCAACGTCTGAAGTTGGAATTCCTGGTTTTATTTAGGCATCTGTTAAAGTCTTTAGTATTTGTTAGTAACAATGGATATAAGTGTAAGTTACAACTATTGAATATCCTACACAAGAAATGTAGTTTCTGCTTCAGTATATTTTGCAATACCTAAATCTGAGTGGTGGTGGCTCAGGCTCAGTGGCAACGGCCCCGACTTGTGAATCTTGAGTTGCGTGTTATTCAAAACGTCTGGTTTTGAATAACACGCGACTACTCACTGGCGCTCTACTTACCGTAACTAAACCACCATCCATCCACCATCAGTATGTCCTAGAATCAAAAGTTCAAAAACATGTGAGGATGTCACATGTTTTTGAATTTTTGGTTCTAGGATATATCTACTAACCAACCCGCACTGGGTCCGGTTGCTCATTTATGGCTCATGCCCTCTCCTAGAGAGAAGGCCTGAATCCAAGCAATGGGAACATTAAGGCTCAACTCACATTAGCGCAGAGTCGAAGCGATGCGTCGCTTACTGTTTTCAACTACAACGCAAAGCGACGCGCGTTGTCGCGCTACGACGCTTACATACGCGCGCCCGGTTCACAGAGCTGGACCAAATCAGAGACTTTTGAACATTTGCGAATACACTCCTGCTCGACAACTGACGTATCACTGCACGCGAAAAACACGATGATACGCGACGACGCGCATAACCGTACGACTCTAACCAAGCGTCAACAAGCGCGATTCAATATGGGCGTTACGCCAATTTGTACCTTAATCGTGTGAATATAGAGACGAATATGCTGTAGGCAAAAAGCATGACGTTTTGCGATGTTTCGGCTCTAGCCAGTGTCGGTTGAGCCTTTTTGTTCTATAGGTATCTGAAACCTATACATACAAGAGTGGATACTACGTGATGCCATTCCTTATTTACTTCAACACCCACGAAAAAAGATGTCTATTCTTAGAAAACAAAAGACAAAAAATACAATGTTCCTTTTTTAGAAAATATTTGAACTGCGTAACAGAATAGAGAAGTAGTGTAACAATATCCGTTATTTAGGGGAAAACTTTTAAATTTTATCGTTTTGTTTGCTTCTCTGTTTATTGTGACATGTTATGTAAGTAGACAAACAAATTAAATCAAGCTATGTAGGTTAGATTTTCGACTTACTGACGATTCGGACATAGTGTCCAAATTGACACATTTTTAATTCAAATTATAAAACAATTTGAAATAATTTTTTCACTGACGATTCGGACACACACTGTTTAGTAAAGTCAGATAAAACAGTTTTAATATCTAATATATGAGGAAAAAAGCGTTACCAAAACTATTTTAGGCTGGATTTAAGACTTTTTTTTTTATCCGACTTAATACAGTCAGACTGTTTTTATCTGACTGTACTAAAAAGCTTCAATTTTGGTGGTGTCCGAAAAGTCAGTGAAAAAATAACGAAAATGAAATGTGTCGATTCGGACACTGCGTCCGAGTATATTGTGACCGAATCGTCAGTAACTCAGATTTCCCGATGTCCGCCAGACGAGATTGTTGTCGTCTGCTATCATAATCCCTGTCACACAGACAGATTAATGAGCTATCTTTTTTATAGCCTTGCAATTTATTGGGATAATAATTTAGGACAGTTCAGTGACCGAGTGGGAAAATGATATGACGGGTATTGTTTTCTATTAGGGAGTCAACGATAGATTACCTAATATCTAACACAGGTAAATAATATCTTCTAGGTATATACATATTTTGAAAAAAAAAACTGGCCAAGTGCGAGTTGGGTTACAAACAGTTCAATTCCCGAATTGAGTTACGAAGATTTTTCCGAGTAGCAAAAAAAGTTTTTTTTTTTGTGATGAAACTACAAATTTACAGTTTTTAGATTTTTCCCTAATCTTGTGCTGTAAGACCTGGTTTTATACCAAATTTCAGGTTTCTAGGTCAACGAGATGATGAATTTTGATTCCCGATACACGTTTTTTGCGACATAAACGGTCGTATTTTTTTTTAGTTAACACAGAAGTTTCAATTTTTCACAGCTTCGCTCAGGTTTGTAAACCTGAGTATATGGTTTTAATTTCAACTCGATACCTCCACGCGTTCCTGAGTTAAAGGGTCTTGACTGACAGACAGGCGGACAACAAAGCGATCCTATAAGGATTCAGTTTTTTCCTTTTGAGGTGCGGAACCCTAAAAAAGGAATATTTGGCATCTTGTTCTAGCCCCAAATTAGGTTCCAAAAAGACTGAAGGGAGCTGATAAAGTCTTTGCCCAGTTCATCTGTTACTGTAAAATTCTACAGGAGTTCTTCAGAGTTGTAAAAACCGTTTTTTTTTTTAATAAAAACATGTTGGCTGGTGTTGGAGACAGCCAAATTAAATAAATAAAACATCTTTACTATTTTTTTCTTTTAATCTTTAACCCAGAAGACTCCATCAACGTTAATATCCCGATATACCCTAATCTGACCCAAAAACATTAAGCTAAGACTTGCCCTCTTTCCAATTACTCGTTTGGGCCTAAATGTCAGTAGTCAGGAAGCGTCACCTAGGCCAAGGGATTGTTACAAGGCTATCGGCGTCTGATCGATATAATTAAACAGGGGACTGGTTGCCAAGTTGGCCAGACTGGCCGTGGCCGATTTGTCTGATGAGATAGACAATTCTCTTTTTATACGATCACATTTTACTTCACCTACCAAAAGGTCCTAATGACCCGGCAAACGTTGTTTTGCCAGGTCATAGGATCAGATACCATCATCGATTGCATCACTATTTACCATTAGGAGGGATTGCAGTCAAGCACTAGTTTATATCATTAAAAAAAGGATGACAAATAATGGGGGTTAGAGGTAGGAGGTTAAAAATAGCCTACGACCTACGTAGGCTATTTTTACCCTTTTCTGAGACCTGCCGAATATACACAAAAAAATTCATAAATATCGGTCAAGCCGTTTCAGAGGGGTTCGATAACAAACATTGTGACAAGACATTTTTATATATTAGACTAGCTTCTGCCAGCGGCTTCGCCCGCGGATAAGAATGTTTCTCCATACAAACTTTGGATCCCTGTTGCATCCCCTTTGGTGGTGAATTTTGGAAAATTCTCTCTTAGTGCTCACCTACGTCATAAAAGGAAACCTTGTGCCAAATTTCACGATCCTAGTACCAGTAGTTTCGCGCGTTTTCTGTGCGTTGATATGTCAGTCAGTCAGTTTCTCTTTTTATATGTATATATAGATTACAAAACTAAAGATAACTTACCAAACTGTTAGAAAATCGAACACACGAACGAAGCTCTATTGGGGTTCTTAATTACAATGACCCAAGTACAAATAAAAATGCCAAGAAAACAACTCAAACTACCAGTTTTATCAAATGTTAGTAGGCACTAACAATAGATTAAGAGGTACTAAACCTATTAACCGAGATTTATTTCGAGAGAATCTCTTATTTAGTCTATTGACGCGTCTTTTGGTGCAAATTTGTTATTTGCAAGAGATTCTATATAATAGTGTCCCGAGTTCGAGTTGTGTTGAAATTGTATAAACCAAACAATTTATGTAGGCTACTTTAGTACATAGAATAATACGTAAGTTGACGCTACTGTCTACGCGATTACATTATTTATAGTCGTATTATATGTCACCCCTTTTTATCTTAATTGTCAAACCTATTGTACTGGATTTTCTTTTACTAAATATATTCTACTATTATATATTAAATCCTGAGTTATTTTTACCCTATCCTATCAAGTGGTTTATTTACATTAACGCGATCGAAATTTTTATCGCGTTTTACTCTCTAATTTACCATGGACAGCATTTCGGACCTATGTATCCATATGGCGAGAACTCAAAATTTGCTCATAGTTGTCGTCAGAGTGTCTACACAAGATTCTACAATACTTCAGTCATATTGCAAAGAAAGATGATGGCAACTTCGAAAGGCTCATCGTGACCGGTACAGTGGATAGGAAAACGCCTCGTGGACGCAGCCTAATACGTTGGTCTGATCAGATTCGCACCGCTCTTGACTCTACGCTATACAATGCCCTTGACACCGCCAGAGACAGAAACAGATGAAGGAATATCGTTCAAATGAAAGTGATGAAGGGAGGTCACGACCCTCAGCATTGAGGAATACAACGCAAGGAGGAGGACTCTCTAATTGGTTAAAAGTTTGTAGCGGGCCAATAAGAGCGCCGAGCGTCAAAAACGTGTCGATCGTGTTAACGTAAAACCATCTCGCATTAAGAACTCTAATCGCGAAGCCCACCCATGCGCATTATTTTACGCAATGCGTATACCTAGGTATCGTGAATCATTTGTTTCGGTCTTCGGAAAGATTTTTGTTTTGTAATTAATCATAACATTATGGAATGCTTGTCAAATTCTTTGTATGTGTCGGTGATTATGACAATTTAGCGATACTAAGACACTCAATTGATTACCTAATATTTTGTTGACGAGTCACGTGCGACAGTTACTTTTTGAATTTGGTCAGACGTTAAAAGGCAGTCTGGGGCAATCCGTCGAGTAGTTCGAACGCTCCAAACGATAATGCTGGTTCACTAATCTTAGGATACACCTACGTCCATATTTACCTAATTATATGGTGGATTAAAAGTCAAAGTCAAAAATTTTTTATTTCACATAGGCCTACATGGGCACTTATAAAACGTCAGAAGCTAGTGCACGGTTCCAAATTGGTCGTTTCCTATGGAGAAGAACCGGCAAGAAACTCCATGGTTACTCTTTTAAAAAAAATGATTGTTTACAATATTTTCATATTACAGTATTAATAGACATTATGTAAGAACAGTGTAGACCAGTCGATATTGTACCCAAAAGCACAATAAAAATAATAATATTTAAAAAAAAAAAAAAAGTGAGTCGTAATAGGAAGTAACCTAAGAATTCGCGAAGTCCACGGTGTTCTCACATTCACATTAAAAAAAAAAGAAGCTATATAAAAAAAAAAACAAGAACAATAAGTAATTACAATTATCAATAAATGACATGTCAACAGAAAGAAAATTACTAACGAATTTATGGTGGTTGGCGTCTACTAATATAAAAAATATTGCAAAAGCAATGTGTAGGAAGAAAAGAAAATATGTATATATTACAACAAATGTGGAGCAGTTAATAGATAGATGTACACAATATTATGAGTTACCAGGGGGCCACATGTGCAGAAGTAAAGTTATTGTTAAGTGTTATTTTAATTCTACGCCATGAACTCTCAACTAGAAAACCTTACTAATGACGGCTATGCCGCTAATTTATCGCTGTCGCATTCATACATCTTAAAGAATTTAATAATTATGTGATTTTCCAAATAATGCAACCGAATTTCAAAAAGACACTGAATCAAAATAGGTTCAAATCAAATCTTGACTATTTACGAAAACGCTAAAAATCCGAAAAAAAAAACACAAATGAATATCACTGCCACATAAAATTTTAAAAGCCTAAATTTTATTGGACATACTTATAGCTTGGGTCGTACCTATATTATAGGTGAGAGATGACCAGTGTTGGGTAGTCGTCATGCATACTAACTAGCAGAGGCTTAAAGATATTGGAGAAATAAGTATCGAAGGCGATGAGTTAGGATCAATGGTGTTTCCCGTAACAAAGAGTTTGCATTCGAAAAGTTTACATACTAGATACATTGTACCAGTTCTATTATAAGCTTACTAATTAAAACAATTTACGAATATGATGTTTGATTTGGTAGAGCAAAAGGTTGGTATTTATTTTTTTAGCTGGAAACTCATCTAATGACTACTCACGCTCTAGGGTGGAGCGAGAGGGCGTGTCGGACTTATACGAACTAGTACCAGACCTCAGTCTTTTAGTTGCCGTTTATGGTCCTTGAGTCGGAGAAAGTTATTCGATTTGGCAATACGAAATGGTGATTCTAGCTATTTATGTCTTGAACAAATTTCTAGAAGTTGAGTGAGACAAGATGGATAGGACTGTCATATTTTGTTTATTCGTGAATAGAGTTTATTTCACCCAAAAATATGATTTTTTACCTTTTCTATACTTTTACAATTATGTATTACATGGTTTGCGTTCTTTATGTAAAGGTAGGTACAATCATTGTATTTTGTAATCCTAATCACATGGAGAAAAGTCTTAAAAGCAGACTGCCTCCAAAGCAACCATTAGATTAAAGATTTCTTCTGTTAATTGCAGTCAATTTCCTTAAAGATGTCGCAAAAGGACAAAATAAACTCGAGAACTAAGATAAGGATAAACTAATCTATCCAGCTTACGAAAGAATACTAGGAAAAGGGAAATATAACCAGTCGAATAGGTTTCCATTTTAGCAACCACGATTCCAATCAAGAAACATATTAAATAAAGGATACTGTAGTAAAATTGATAGCTTCTAGGCAAGCGTGCTCCATCGTCGGCCACATCATCGCTTACCATCAGATGAGATAATGGTAAATCGCGAGACTATCAATAATAAAAAAAAGCTTTTCTACCTTTCTTTTTCGGTGGGAAAATCATCTTATGACATCTCTCGCTCTTGGGCGGAGCGGGTGGTAGTGTCGGACTTTTACTGACTAAAAATCCACTCCTGTTCCTTCGTTGCCTTTCGTACTAGGGCCGAGTCTTCCTTTTAGAATCAGACCCTTGGCCCCAGTAGGCTTCGACCCTGCTGGGCCCCTACAGTTGCTGAAAGCTTTTCTACCTACGCCTACGTCGGATGAGAATCTGGAAAAAATATGGCAGATCTCATAAAGATATCGTCTGTAGGATACCTACCTAAATCAAGCGTTATCTATATGAGGTATTGTAAAATTATTCAGGTGCTATAGTCAAGGGAAAAGCGTCTAAATGTTACGTTAAAATATGTAACATTTTTCATCCGTTATGTTTCTCATCGTGCATTTATTCTGAACCCTACTCAAAAGCAATTCAAGAACGATTATAAACAAAAATCGCCAAACAGTAGATCCAGTATGGTGGCTAGCCTGATACTGTAAATATAATCATTTCATTAAAGTCGTAAAAAAAAAACACTTTTAGCGATAAGACCGCCCATTGTGACACCCTAATAATTTTAAGTTCCTATTGCAATTTTATTATTTAAATTAAAGATTAAACTTAATTTTGTATCAAAACAGTTACAAAAATCTTTCACAAGATTTTTTGCTGCATATATAGTTAGATATTCAGTTTCAGCTATCAAAAGATTGAGTTAAAAGTAAATATCCTTCATGCATTTAAAAAAATTACTAAGAACAATTTGCTTTAATCTGTTAGAAAATTAAGTTATAATCATATTATAAGCACTGCAATATTTTTATTGCATGTGGTTCTTTTTTTAAAGAACTTAGTTACGTTTGCAGGCAATAAAATATGAGCATCGACAGGAATCGACGAACTATACAACGTGGCGCTGTCGATACGACATTAAATTAAAATACTCGTAGTACTAGTCCATAGGGAAATTATTAAACTACAAAAAATCCTAAAATCGAAAGCTAAGAAAAGTTTTTTTAACAAACGAAATAGCATAAAATCGTAAACAAAATAGAACATAATTTATAAATATCGGTACACTAACCTGTAACAACATCGCCGTGTCATATAGTGAAGTAATTCTTTGGCACCATTATTATGAATGCTCAATAAAAACAATTACACCTAATCACAACTTTTTATTAATCAAATTATTAATCTTAATCACTATGCCATCGACGACTGAGAACATCATGAGGTTTAATTTAATGTCGTATTATCAGCGTCACCCCGTATATTGGTATCTATGCGCGAACACACAAGTGACACATTCAAGATATCAAGAATTTATCAAAATGGATAATTCATACTAAAATAATTCTTAAAAATTTTAGAGTAAAAAAAAAACTATTTTAAAAATAGCTGAAATCCATTCAGTGACTCGATTTTGCTTTGCGTGAATTTTTAGGATATGCATTTATTCTGTTACATGTCGTATTTATTTTATTATTAAATTAATATAATATTGAAAATTTGCATTAGATTTAATATTGTGACTTAATCATTCCATAATTATTTTTATTTTTATTTAATTTTAATTTTGACATTTTATCTGTAATTTTAAAAATTGTGTTCATTTGTATTCGTTTATGTACTTTTTGTTATTAACATAATTTTAAATGCCCACTTTCTAACACAAAATATTGATCTTGTATCTGAAGCAAATAAATAAATTAAAAAATATGTCCACTATTATTCGGGTCTCAACCTCTCAACACCATTACGATACATCTCTCGTTGTATGACACAGCTGATTGCCGCTATCATTAATATCCCATAGACACTTACCTACCTTCGCATCTTAACCCTCCAGCTCCCCCACCCTCACATAATATTTGAAAGTCATATTTACCCCACACACAGCTAATATTTGAGAGTCATATTCGCCCCTGCCACAGTTATTTCCGAGACATCAAGCTTAATGTAAGACTCGTGAAGATGGGAGAAAGCTGGACCCTCTCTCATTTAGTTATTGAGTACGGTTGATGTTTTCTCTCGGTACTTGTGAATATGGAAGTAGACAGGTACCTACTGAAAGGGTTAAGTATTGGTACCTTGTACTATTACTTATTCTGTGGTATTTGTAAAGGATTTTTGTTTCTACGTATTACTTTGAGCTAAAAGTTTTAGCGTCTAATGTCCTTGTTAGATTGAATGCAGGTCTACGGAATTTTCGCAAGAGTTATAGCGGTCCTATTTCTTTTTCTGTGAGGTGGGAAATCATCTAATGACTTTTCACGCTCTAAGGCAGATTGGGAGGGTGCGTCAGACTATTTTTTATACGTGAGCCTATTCACGTTCGACCACAATCTCACCTGATGGTAAGCGATGATGTGGCCGACGATTGAGCACGCTTTCCTTCTTGGTTTTGCTGATTAAAACCACACCTCTTTTTTTAGTTGCACTTTTTTGCATATGTTCTAGAACTACAAGTGACCTTGTCAGAAATCCTCTCATGGCCCACTAGGGCCGATGCCTACTAAGGCTTCGGCCCTGCTGGGCCCCTAAGTTAGTTATAGCGTTCCTGGAACGCAAAGAGCAACTCAATGATTTTTAATTCTCTTTGGAGCAATTGAGGAAACAAAGGTGGGTTTTAGTCAGTGAAAGTTACACACCCCTTATCGCTCCACAGAGCGGGAAATTCATTTGATGATATCTCTACTGAAAAAAAAACCAAATTAGAAGAAGAATTAATGAGAATATTTTTCTACTATGAGAAAGCGCACGTGTGCTATTAGACAATATTCTTAGGCACCTGTCTAAGATAATGTACTTATTAATATACATAATGTGGTTGGACTTACCATAATATGCCATATGTAAGCATTAGGCGATACTAGTATTTAACGGCATAAAAAATCAGTAAGTAGTCCTACGCGCGAATATGTGCTAGTTGCACAAAGACAGAAGATAATTAGTAGTATATCTATTTTAAACCGAAACAGCTGACGACGGCGACGGTACAAATAGTACCCAACAATGCCGGCATAGTGAAAGACGTTAATTGACGCTGTAATGGATTTAGGTTAAGAGCTAGTGCCTGTAATGCTGATTGACATAAATAACCCTCTTTTTTGGGGCCGTAAAAGGCACTTCGCACTAGCTACGTTACTATGTTTTTCGGGCGAAACACGTTTTTACTTTTTCCCCCTTATTAACCGACAGCAAAAAAGGAGCAGGTTCGCAATTTGGTTGTATTATTTTATGTTTTTGTGGATTGCCTGGGGTTTTTTATCTCAGATTAGAGTTATGCGGATAAAATTATATATGTGATCTTGGTTTTGAAAAAAAATAATTAAAATAGTTCATCTAGAATTTCGGTTTTTTGTGTTTTTTTAATTCGAATGTATACAAAAAAAAACCAGATTGGTCCCATTTTTATCAAAATTCAGTTCATATTTTTAGCATGAATTCAAGTATTTGCATTCAGAAAGTATCACATGGTGAAGTGGAACTGATGCAGAAGACCACAGAAAACCAGCGGATTTTAAGAACACGTATTTATTATCTTGATTAAAATAGGACGAAACAAATTTAAATAAACGATTCATATAAAAGAGTATCATCGAACTCATCGATGACGATGAAGCCGGAAAGTAAGCATCGGATCTCGGTAATAAAACAATTTGTCCTAGCTGTGTTTTGGCGATATATTGGAGTTATCATAAGATGCGCTCTGGCTATAAATGGTAATATTTTGTAGGTACATTATATACCTACACAATTTGTACACTTAAAAGGTGTAGCTGTGAGGTACACAACAACAAAAAAAAAACATAAAAACATTAAGAATAGTTAAGCAGCTTTAGTTTTGGAAGTAGGCGTCAAATGCCGAATAAACAAAACCAGAAACATAGACTACAATTTTTTTTTTTTATATGGCTGTCGATTCTATTTTACTTTTTTTGTTAATTAGGTATCTTTTGCCCACGGCTTCGCCCGCGTACGTATGTATATATGTCACTCAGGAATAAAGCAGCTGTCTAACAGTGAAAAATTTTTAGCAATCAGAGCAGTAGTTTCAGAGATTATCCTCTTTATAATATAAGTGTAGATTTTTGATATCATTGAAACATCGCGAATATGAACGGCTGCAAATTCAACAATATGCCTGAATTTATGACTATACCATAGGGATCGTCCATTAATCACGTGAAGCTGAAAAGGGGGGAGGGGGTTCGAAAAACATGACAAATTATCACAAGGGGAAGGGAGGTGTAGTGAAATACCACGCGTAATTTTTTTTTTTCGAAAAAATGGGGCGCGACCTTGATCGCCGTGGGAAATTGTAAGATTCTTTGTACCAAAAAAATACAAGAGTTTTTAAGAGGGGGAAAAATATGCAAAAAAAAAAATAACTTGATTATTTGGTGTCTCACTGGATGACGGTACACAGACCGTCTTTTAGGTATGTGAAGTAGGCTTATTGTATTGTATTGTGTTGTATTGTATTGTATGTCTTTATGTTTTTCTTTAGTAATTATCAATCTATTGTAATGAAAATATGGATCTCTGGTCTGACAATAAAGTTTATTATTATTATTTTTAACCATTAAACCGTCGGATATATCCGACAAAAACTCTCGTGTTTATTCCGCCAGGATCGTACATCCACGACCACATACCCTATCTCGTCAGCTCTTCTATGGGGATGGAAGAGCTAAACGAGATGCAGTACCTAGTCGCAAACACACGACCTTGGCGAATAGGATACGAAAACACTCGTCGAATTAATCCGACGCAAGCTTTTAAAGAGTTATTAGACGACCCCATATTTTATACATAATATTTTTCTTTCTTTCTAATTAAATACATACTAATGCAAGCAAGGAAACAAGTAACGACTACAATTAGTACCAATTAAATAAAATGCATATAGAATATCAACGCTCGTGAGTTTTCAGGGAATTCA
This sequence comes from Mythimna pallens, assembly GCA_961205895.1. Lineage (NCBI taxonomy): Eukaryota > Metazoa > Arthropoda > Insecta > Lepidoptera > Noctuidae > Mythimna > Mythimna pallens. The sequence goes on along the minus strand of OY540828.1, from coordinate 19,012,913 downwards.
ACATATAACTCCATTTAATATGCATATTTCAGTCCTATACATACACATTTACGTACGCATATGAACTAACACGGTAAGTGGCAGTTGTCTCGGTTAATTTACCCCAACGGAACGAGAACGCGTTTACGATTTATATTTATTTTATCGTTTAATAAGCCACAGGGCGGCGCGGCGGAACTTTTAAAAAGTTATTCATACTGGAAAAAATGTGTGGGAGGGTTTGCAAATTGTTATGAATTCTGGAGACGCGGGCATAAGACGGGAATTATTTCGAGCCTGGGTCCAGCACACGAAAGGGAACCTACAGTACAAAAAGCTAATTAGAAACGTATAGTCTCGCTTTAATTAACTAATAGAATAAAAGTTCTCTCCACAATGGAGGAAATCAGCGCAATCAAACGAACGTGACCAGTATCCCAATGGAAGAAACTTTTCGCAGAGTCGGACCACAGATAACACAAGTACAGCACTAGCGAACCAAAGAGAAAAGTTACGAGCGTATTACTGTGCTTATTACGAATGGATGTGCCACTTCGTATTCTTTAGGTATATCTTTGGTATATTGAAGAGTTTTGACAAATAAGATCTAATGGGATTGATGATATTTTTTTCTGAACTCACGCAATAAACAGGTCTCGTGCAGTAGGGGGCTCTGTACTATCAAAAAGGCCGTAATTAATATTATTTTTAGGCAAACACACATGTATATTAAGTGTTCTAATGTGCTCTGTGACCTCTTTTCTGTGACAGACAGAGGACATACCTTTGCCTAGTATAGTTTAATATTACAAAATTAATTCCACATATCGTACTGTTTATGTGAACCAAAATACTTTTTGCGAAGCAGGCGGCAAATCTTTCGATGTGGCTAAAAACGGATCAAAGCTTTTTCTAATTAAGAACCTGAAAACATCGGCACGAAATAGAAGAGGATCTCGTCGGTAATTTGGCTTCAGTAATTGAAGAATATCTCGAAGTATAGCAGTAACATTTCATCATCATCATCATTTCAGCCGAGAGAAGTCCACTGTTTGACATAGGCCTCCCCCAAGCGTCGCCACAACGACCGATCCTGTGCGTCTCGCATCCACCGCTCTCCCGCGACTCTCACCAGGTCGTCGGTCCACCTTGTGGGAGGCCTTTCAACGCTGCGTTTTCTGGTGCGTGAAGCAGTAACATTTACATTATTATTACTAGCCCATATTGTCCCACAGCTGGGCAAAGGCCTGCCTCCATTCCTTCCAACGATCACAATTTTTTGCTTTTTCTTTCCAATTATGAAGAAAGACATCCAGGTCGTACCGCTATCTCCTTCGTAGTCTTCGGGCCCGTGTCGCTGTGTCTGGGCATCAATGGTGTATTTTACGGGACCACAGTTTGTTAGACATATGACAGACCATATAAGTCCCAGTCCCATTTAAGTTGGGCAGCTTTTTTAGCCTATGTTACTCAGGAATAAAGAAGCTTTCTAACGGTGAAAAAATTTTAGCAATCGAACTAGTACTTTTAGAGGTTACCTCCTACAAACAAACAAAAATAAAACAAACTATACCTCTTTATAATATTAGTGTAGACCAGTAAAATTTATTCTAAAATAGTCTCTATATATTTCTAAAATAATCTTCCAAACAAAACACTTTCGCTACAAAGACTTCAAAACAATGTTTCACTTTCCATGACCCGAGGCTGCATATTAAATTCTGACACCCCATTTGAAATGATTGTCTCTTGTTCCCATTATACTTACTTATATACCCGTAATAAATCGTTGTCGGCTATTGTGGAACCGCTTGACAAATGAGATTACTCTCGATTCATCTCAGTCGAGAGGAAATAGCTAATAGTGGGAAAACCATCGGTCATTTTCTTGTATGTATAGCGATTTCAATTTTCTTGTTGTTCTTGCTGGTTGATTGATTAATCGTGTTACAGGTAACACATCCGACTACATATATATCTTTCTTTCTTCTTTCTTTATATAAAAGCGAAATACCACTCGCTAATTAATCTCAGAAATCTCAGAAATCTCAGAAACTATAACCTACAAATTTAGAATTTGGGAGGTAGATTCCTTATAGGGTGTAGACAATCTTTAAAACTCCATTCAGGAATTAAACTGTTTACATAGGTAGTTGTACGGCGGAACCCTCAGTGCGCGAGTCGGACTCGCACTTGACCAGTATTTTCTTTAATATTTTTTAAAATGGTCTGATAACAATCAATGTATCACTAATAATAATTTTCTTTTCTTTATTCTTCCAAAAAGTACACAAAACACAATGACTAGACAACATTACATTACACTGGTTAGTTCCAAAAGTAAGTCAACGACTCCCAAACTGAGCACTGCCCGTATCTTGGGTAGTCGGCGGTCCACCGTTTTATTAGTGCAGTCTGTTTTAGAAGGTATTATCCTATTCTGTTGGTGCATAATATGTAGGTATTTCCATATTAGGTATGTCTTCTATGTTAGTGCATTTATTTTTATTTTTTAAATAGAATAGAAAGCTACGCGATTGCTGAGTAACAGACTAATTTCCATACTGGTAAAAAATGAAGGTTTTCTGGGAGGTTAGTTGACCCCAGAACGGGAGAAATCATTGGCTGATGCCCCACTTCAAAAAAAAAAAAACTTGGGTATATTACATAGTGGTAGCTAGGTAGGTATTACATAGAGTGACTGCCTATCTAACCACCGCAGCCTGCCCCATTTGGGGACATGTGCTAACTTCCGAAAGGTAAACTCATGGTCTTGGGACGCGAGGGAAAAGAACGAACATAGGTGTAGTTTTAGTCAATAAATATCTGACACGCCCTCACGCTCCGACCTAGAGCGGGAGAAGTCATTGGATAATTAACCTTATAAAAAAAACCTGCCTGACAGCATTATCGCTGAAACTGAAGATAACGACGATGTCGCTGAAAAAACCTTGCCGCTAGTTATCGACCGCCGTCGTATTTATAAACATTTATTAATGCAGTTGGTAGTGCTGGCACAAACTTTGAAGGTTCGGTGCTTTTTGTAGAAACTATAGCAATGTTTTTAGTCAATAGTTTCTGCCAGCGCCTTCGCCCGCGTCCCTATATTGGTGTTTTTTTTTTTAATTCGGTCCAATTTTTTTTTTAATTTGTTCATTACATACGTTCAAATCTTCCCACTTTTTTTTTAGGTGGGCAAATCATCTAATGACAAATAGCGCTCTTGGGCGGAGCGGGAGATAGTGTCCGATTTTTACTGACTAAAAACCCACTCCCGTAAAGTTAGTTCCTGTTAAGTTTATTCTATTCTATTCTATTCCCGTTCCTTCGTTGCCTTTCGTACCAGGGCCGAGTCTTCCGAATCTTTCCACTTTATAATAATAATACCTATATATTATCACAGTACATACTCTTTTTTAGCAAGAAAACGTCAAATAACTTTTTCCACTCTGGGTGAAATGAGAGGAGTGTCTGACTTTTACTTATTAAAATCCACCTGTGTTCCTACAGCTGCCCTTTGTGTTCAGTGCCGCAGTAACCCGTTCTAACGATTATAGCTATGGCAGGCATCGACCCTTACACGCTCCGTCAAATTACAGTAACTCCTAATAATCAAATTCAAAATATTTAATATAATAAATTACACATGAACCGACCCAGATTTACCTACTCACACCTAAATTTACGACGTTTTGTATGTATGAGACATTACAAACATTTCCAACAATTGGCCATTTCCTACATAGAAATACCAGCAGAAAACTACAGTCGAAACTTGTTAATTCACAACTCGAAAGACTTAGTTAAAAATAACATGAAAGTTTGAATTATTGAGTTATTAATCAATTATTTTTTATTACATAACAAAATCGAAAAGTTAGAGACATACTCTTCTAAGTATATAAACAAGCAGATTTCTTATGTCCTATGAACCATTTGAAGAAACCCAAGTTCCACTCCTTCCTTGTTACGGCCGCAATAATCACATATGTATAAATACCTACATAGTAAGCTCACATTCAACACGCCTTAATACGGGAAATTACTAGGGTCTGTGTTAAAATTGTTCTACCATCTTACATTCAATGGGCATTAAGGTACAGTTGAGCAATGAATGAAGGTACAAGGCAGTGAGAAGACTTTCTTTTATTTTTTCAGTTAAGGAAAACATTCAGTTGGGTTCGTTGTCTATACTTAAATCAAGACAAAAATAAAGAGGAAAGATTTATATTTTTATTCGTAATGAATAATTTCGAAAACTACAGGAACGATTTTTTTTACCTTTTAACCGCTTGCCTCGGCCATTTGGTCAGAGTGAGGCCATATTTACAACCATTTGGTCGTAAATCCATTTCGCCAATTCTTCTGTCACTTGCAAGTTACACTAGGTATCGACGAGTTAAACGAGATGTAGTATTTGTCGGATTAATCCGACGTAAGCGGTTAAAGGATAAAAATTCTAACAGCACTAGAGTGACTATATATTTTCAACATATGTACACGCGGGCGAAGCTGAAGGTAGTATTTTATAAGATAGATAAAGTCAAAGTCAAAAGTTTTTATTTCACATAGGCCTACATGGGCACTTATAAAACGTCAGAAGCTAGTGCACGGTTCCAAATTGAAATATATTTTATTTATTTATTTAATCAATTACAGTAACTAAACAAAAAGTTTTAAGTTATAAACGACATGTACTTTCATCAATTTCTCTCACAGTACTTCTGACATACCAATAAAATCATCTTCCATTCATCCGCAAACAGATCGTTTGTTGGATAAGAATCCAAGAGATCATTTAGATAGGAAATTGAAATGATAGGCATGTTAAACAGACCTCAACCCCGCTTGGGCGGAGGCGGACCTCTCGCGTTGGGCCCTGGAGGAATGGCAGGCGGTGGCCTCCTTTTGCGAAGCAGTAATGCTAGCGAAGGAGGAGGCCGCACGCGTGAGGAAACGAATGTCCTCACACCCCAGCCGCCGAGATTCTAATCCCGACTACCAGCCACGGTAGACGCGGGCTTGCGGACGTCGAGCAATTGGTAGCTTGCCTTCCGGCCGTCCGGTAATTGAACGAACCGAGCCCAGTTGTCAACAGAGATCCACGCGCTCCTCAAAAAGATGTCAACAAACTGTAGGGGCCCAGCAAGGCCGATGCCCGCTAGCTAGGACCGCAGGGAATTTCTGAAAAAGAAACCCGTAGCCCTAGAACGCAAAAAGCAACTGAAGAACACAGGTGGTAGTAATGGTATAAGAACCAGGGAAATATGTCGGCGTTGCAATTGAGACGTTAAATTATCAAGTTTGTTGATTTTTTTTAGAGCTAGCCTGCTACATCCGTCTCGCAGTTCTAACCCAGAATTTAGCCTAAATTGAGCACTAACTCATCACACCATTAATCAGGTGAACAATAAGACAACGTGTCACAGTCCTCTGCCGGACGTAATTAAATGTTCAACTATATAATAGACATATATGATAGGTACATAATATATAGCTTAATAGAAAGCACGTGTATTAATTGTATATCGCCTCACTAATGAACGAGGATCAGTAATAAAGGGAATACGTGAAACTAATACTATACATTCTAAGAAATGGCACTAGGGTTGGTATTGTTTTTTGGAAGTAATATAGTCTTTTTATTTATAATCATTACAAAAAATAAAGTTGATACAGTTAGTTAAAGTTGTTACTTACACATTAATTTTTATTTAGTGCCGGATGAGAGAGGGGGGCCTGTGTTTTGGTACCGTACGACTATTTTTAACTTGTCACACAATTTTCTTTAGGATTTCTTTGAAAAGACATCAAATTTCGAATAGCGATGAAAATATTGTATTTTGCGTACTGTAAGTATTATCTAATACATAAACAACTTTTGTCACAGTGTTTGTTATCAACTCCTCCGAAACCGGTAAAATGTTTTAATCTCCTACCCCACCTCCCATTCTTTTCTTTGATAATTTGAGGCCGCCAATTGTGTTTTTTTTTTGTATTATAATTTCAATTTATAATCTTGGTATGCAATAAAGTATATATAAATAAATATACATTTATATGGCAGAGCAACGTTTGCCGAGTCAGCTAGTTAACCTATAATAAGTACCTACAATTTAAAATTTAAAAATAAGTACGATACTATTACTACGGGTGGCAACCCTAAATGCCACGCTAAACTCCATTCAAACTGAATTACCTATCTCTTTCTCCCTCTTTTGTTACTAGAATGGGATCTTTCCTCTCTTTCGCGAGGGTATTTGAAGAATTCTCTATTGCACACCACGGTTCGTGCTGCACTGTACTGGTGCATGTCAGATCAATTAAAAGGCACAAACTACGCAGTTATATACGTTCAGGAATCATTGAACGTTTATATGAAAGACATAAAACTTCTAGTTAAACAATTGATTGGTTTTATCAAAAGAACCTGAGTGATTAAACCAATCAATCATTCTGGTTTCCTGTGTTTGATTTAGCTTTAGTTTTACAGTAACCAGTTGGCGAAGCAGATGAATTATATCTACTCTAAGCAATGACGAAACATAAAATTAGTAACCGTTAGAAGGTTTGGTTTCGACAAGTTCGACAAAAAAATCTAGTTTTGGCATTAGTTTCGGATTTGATAGAAAATCTGCCGAATCTGCGACCGCACCGAAACTGCTCTCAATCGAACGACGTGCGATAATTTACGATTATAGCATAACGTTCGGTTGACTTGGGGTGAGTTCGTTGCTCGAGTGTCACCCGCCATTATCAGCTGAGTTTGCCGGCCGGCCGGTCTCTCATGTCGATCGGTAAAATATTCAATTAATGAGATTCTTCCTACTTATAAGAAGTGTCTTAGAATAAAACGTTGACAAAAATTATTAGTAATTTAAATGTCTAAAAAAGTTTCGTTTTTGGCCGCAACTGAGACAAATACCAAGGACATTACATTATTTTTATTTGTGCCCCAAAGAGGACCAAAGATGACCGTCATGATAACCTTCAAATTCTCAGCAGAGAAAACCACATGACTAAATGAAAAAAGTACAAAAGATCAAACTCTAGTGATCCCAAGTCCCAAGTACATTGAACTACAAAAATGTAATTATGATATTAATTTTAGAGCTGATTGCTTATTTTTAATTGAACAGTATTGTATTGCGACTACGCGCACGTGATTCTTAAGGACACCTACATACCACGCGCGTGCATGACTGTTCTTACATGATTTCACGGCACTAATTTTAAATTATTGCAACAATGTATAAATACTATTAGGTGTAACAATTTGGCTATTCAAACGTGAGCCTATCAACAATAATTATTTAAAAAATCTGTTACGACCAAAACTAAGTTGGTAGACTTCTTCTTCTTCTTCCGTGATAAATAGAGGGAAGGGGAAGAACTTTTGTAATCATCTGCGTTTCGGAGATTGCCTCTTGCACACAGACATGACACTAAGACCCGCGCCCACGGCGACTTTTTGTAGCAATGCTGTAGCGCGTTTGCATAGAAACAGAAGCGATGCTATAGCGCGTTAGTAGCGCGTTGGCATATTTTCTATAGCCCTTGCAAATGCGACTAACGTACGTTAGTTCGGCGAGGGTTCAAAAACTTCAAACACGTTTTTCACAAAATCGCAGCAGAGCAAAGTTGAAATTATTATTACTTATCTGCGTCCACTTGCAATTACAATACCTGTATCAGTCCATTTAAAGGACAATGTCCTTCAAGATACAATATTGATCTTAGATCTAAGGTTAGAAGTTGGAAGACAGTCGATTTATTTATATGAAATAACCACTCCTATTTTCAAAAAGATAATCTCAGATAATGATTATCTTTTTGCGCGGTCGCTCACAATGGACGTCTTCAGAAGGCCAAATATTAAGTCAGCCAAAGGCTATGCTCGGAGCTTCCTGGCATGATCGAATCAGGATTAGATATCTGCAGGAGAACCAAGGTTACCGGCACGAAAAGATGGTCGATGGGGCAGAATGGTTCTGAAGTGGCGATTGCGTTCCGGAAGACGCAGCATTGTAAAGGTGGACCGATCACATTGTGGCCTTGTGGGGTCGCGGGAATCCGATGGATGTGAGATGAACATGACTGGTCATTGTGTCAACACTTGGGAGAGGCCTATGTCTTTATGATGATGAATCTTTTAAAGTCAAAGTCAAAGTCAAAAATTTTTTATTTCACATAGGCCTACATGGGCACTTATAAAACGTCAGAAGCTAGTGCACGGTTCCAAATTGGTCTTTTCCTATGGAGAAGAACCGGCAAGAAACTCCATGGTTACTCTTTTAAAAAAAATGATTGTTTACAATATTTTCATATTACAGTATTAATAGACATTATGTAAGAACAGTGTAGACCAGTCGATATTGTACCCAAAAGCACAAGAAAAATAAGAATTTTAAAAAATGATTACTTACGCCCTTGTCTACATTCAAACGTACAAACTTCACGTATTTACAATATTAGTGTAGATTTTTTTTATCGTTTTTATGATTCATTCATTGTAGCTGTTGGCATCTCGTAAAACTATTTCTAATGTGTTAATTTCTTAGGTGTTTCCGAATGTTTGTGTTTAACTGGCTATAAATAGAGTCATTACGTAATTACAAACATACGACAGCAACGACATTGTTTATTTACACATCTACGAATCGAATGTGAGTTACACCTACACTCGTCATGCTTCAATATAGGTATGAAAAATAATAATGGTATTTAGAGTCGGTAAGTAAGAAGAACTAGGTTAATAGAAAAATCTGAAACCTGAATACCAGTTTAGAGGTGGGTGGAACAGGGTGTTAAGTCCGACATACCTCCGTTGTTAAGGGAGGATCTTCAGACCAGACGGGTGTTATGTCTGATCCAGGGAACTGCCCGATAGTTGATTTCGTGCTGTTATATCATAAGAAAAAGAAAGAAAAAAAAAGAGTTTATTTACGTCAAACATGGCGCATACCTTAAAAATAAAACAAATAATAATAACTACTTCAGCAAAATGCTGGGGCTCGTGTAAGGCCTCAGCGCTGATTTTCAGCACCAGCCACCGTCGACGGTGAGATGTAACATAAGCTGGAACTGCTTATTTAAAAAAAAAATCTTCCAGCAGACCTAAGAAAGGAGAGATTATAAGATAGATAAGTAGACAATAGTGTGTAGAAATAAGAAAAGAATAGTTTGCGAAATCTTAATTTAAACTAATAAATACTTTTATGCCTAATACTAAAAATAAATACATTATTTATATATCGACACCCGCATCGAACAAGGCAGTATCTCGGATTACAGTTCAAACAAAATTCAAACAAAGCACTATCACTTTTCACTTTTTGATTCATTTAAAAAAATTACTAAATTAGTTTTACAATCTTTTTCGTTGCGGGTGTCGATATGTTTTAATCGCACGGAGAACTCTAATACCGCGTTGCTGGATTTCGTAGTTTATTTCCTATGTGGATAAACGCCATAAAAAGTAAATTGTAAAACAAAACTACTGATCCAATTTTAAAAATTCTTTCTTCAGTAGAATGCTACCTTATCAATGATTGTCATAGGCAATTTTTTTACTTTCACACAGGCGAAGCCGCTGGCAGAAGCTAGTAAACAAATCAAAGTCGTATAATTGAATGAAATGTATTTTACAATAATTTTAACTGTATTAAATAAACTAGAATATTATACACAAAAGGTAAATAAAAATCACCTTGTAACTTCTGAACTGAATATATTAGATATAACACAAAAAAATAGTATCGATTTGAACCACGAATGCGCCCGGGGCCTGTGAAATGGACTGGCTAGTGCAGTGAACCGTGGTAGGAATTATAAAGGTGGTTAGATGGTTGGGTGGCCCATTGTTGTCCGCTGACCGGCCATCGATCGCACTGATATTTACCAAAGAACATTTTTACATTTGGGTACTTATTTATTTATTTCACAATTCATGTACACACACAGAGGCGTAGCGTGGACTAATTTAGACGTGGGCGAAGGCGCATCAGCGAGGCCTTTATCTTTCATAAATTCGAAAACGAGACAGCGGCTGTCGCAACCCAGTGTTCGACCTAATTACCGCTTACCATCAGGTAAAATAGTGATCAATTGTGAGCCTATCAATTATAAAGACGGCCCTTTGGGTGCGAGGCCGTGTGCTGGAGGCCCGCTTCGCCCACGCCTGGCTACGTTACTGTACACATATAAACTAAGAGACAAGAATAAAGAAAACAGAAAAATAGGTCAAAGGTGATACTTATTTTTATAGAAATCTTTTTCAGTTTACTTGCGATAGGAGAGTTGGAAAAATAGAGATGTAGACAACGTGTGTAAGAGTAACGGGAAAATAAGTAGGTACACACAAAATAGTTATCTATGAAAAACTATAACTATACAAGTAAAGTGGAATATTGTTTAAACAATCTATTTATCTAAGTAGGTAGGTTCTTACTTCATTCATAGATCGTTTTAAAGAGTTACCGTGAAACGCAAAGGGCAATTCAAGGACACAGGTGGGTTTTAGTCAGTAAAAGTCTGATGAGCCCTCTCGCACCACCCAAGAGCGAAAGAAGTCAGATTTTCAGATAGCATCCATATTGCACGATCCATAATTACATCAAACTTTTTCGCTCCAACTAGCGTTACGATTGCATTTGCCTCGTATGCGAAAAACCTTTTTCACAGCAGCCGGATAAAAAAACAATTTATTTTTAATATTTCGTTGACACTCAGTGCACATTCACAGCGGTAGTTGACACTTTAGTTTCGCCTCAGTTTTTAATTAAAGCAACACAAAACGTCAGATATTTTATATTTGTGATAAAAGTATATAACATCATTAGCTACCCAAATGAAATCTTTGTTGCCACAAAAATATACGCATATTATGGACGGAGTCACGTTCTAACATAAGGGGCCATTTATAAAAATCGTATACGTAAGTTAACGACATTTTCCCGCGATTTAGGCCTAAGCTCGTTTTTGTTTAGGTTTCTGCGAAAATTGAAATATCAGAATTATGGCAGCCATGGAATATGTAGGTACATAAGTCTTGATCACTTATGTATGTCAGAACATGTAGGTTTTATTTAAATTAATATTTACTAAGTATATCATAATAATATCCACCTAGAATAGCTTACAAGTAGGTCCCATAGGTTAATGCTATTCTATTTATGTAGGTACGTAGTTAGATAAATATACAAATGCTAAATACATACATAATACTAAGTACATCATGCAAAAATATCAAATTTAACTTTTTCCAGAAAATATTTATAAAGTTTTGAAGTTCAGAACAATTTATAATTTTTTCGCATCGTCATCCGTCTAGGATAGAACAGTCCAATTGTACTGAATGGAGCTTTGTAGTGTAAATGAGTTAGGGTATTTACATTCTACGTCTAAAAATAAGATTGAATTTTTACCGCATTGCGCTTGTTTTGTTAACATTTTGTGAGATTCCAATGTCAATTTATTTTTTATATTTCACTTTTTATAATTTTTTTGTCTATTGCATAAATAGCCGCAATAATTTTTTCGTCAGCCAGGATGACGAACGGATGCATTCTTTATTTAAATAATACTTTTTGTAACACGCCTAATTTATGGAAAAGCATCAAAGTTGTTAGATTTATCTTATTATTAAATACTTATAGACAATAAAAATGTTATTTTATCTACTACTGCCACTAAGTCTAGGCAAACTTAGTGGCAGTAATAGATAACATTCTTCTATACTGCAGATATAGGAAAATCTGCAGTATAGAAGAATGTAATTGCTATTGCTATTAAATTAATTAGGAGCAAGTATGTCGTTAGCTGTAAATGCGAAAAATGAAACTCAAAGGCAAAGAAGGAATATAGAAGGGGGTTTTAGTAAAAGTCTGACACATCTTCCCACTCTATCCTAGAACTGGAGAAGTCATTAAATGTTTTCTCACCCAAAAAAAATCCCAAGCAATTTTTTTTAAATAGCAGCTTGTCCACATAACCTGTTAGCCTCAACGTTGCGTAGTAAGTCGTTCTATCTAATTGAGTCGCTTGAAAAATGTACACACATTTCCCGGAGGTCGCACGATACGACCGGCACGACGTAGGTATAATAGGTAAATGGGGTAAGGTTCTCATCAAGCACGAACCGCGCTCAAAGTGTTGCCAGCTAAATTATTCAGCACATCTGTTCACACACATTCTCCAGGGAGTATCTACTTTTGGTTCTTGGAATCCTTTTTGGGTTGCAGATTTTTTAGGTTAGACATCTAGTTTTTGAAGGTGCCAGCGTGTTTTTTTATGTTTTGTTGCTAGGGAATTAAATTTTATCTCACTATATAAAAGTGAAAGTTTGCATGTTTATATTACATTATTATGTATGTATGAGTGTGTATATGTTTGCAACTACTTCACGCTGAAACGGCTGATTGGATTTAGATGAATAGACTTTGCCCTGGAATAATACATAGGATATAACTTTATATCCCAGGAGTATCTAGAGATTCTTGGAACCTCAACTTTTACGCGGGTGATGTCGTTGGCAGGAGTTAGTACTTTTATATACTTACAGGGGCGACTCCTTGGGTGCTCGGAGGCTCGAGCAGCCATGAGAAATAAATAGTGGGTGCTGAGCACCCCTGAGAATAGACATCAAGAAAAGGATCAGTAATCGCCTTCTAGCTTACGTATAAATTATAATATTTCATGATAATATAAACTAGTTTAATTTTTATATACTTAATGGTTTCATTTTAAATTTTTATCAAACATAATAAGTAATTAAGTACGCAGTATGTAAGTAGGACATTTATGTATATGTCGGTCGATCAGTGTGTAATTTCTCTTCTCACACTTCGCCACTTTTTCGAGTCCATCAAATGAGCATGAGCACCCGTGAGGTTTTCTAAAAGCCCCTGTTTATATAGTACCTACCTTTCTTTTTGATATCCACAGTATTGGTAGGATAAAAAAAGACTAAAAGTAAATTCTTTCCGCTTCAGATTTCCAAGCGCTTCTCTTTGAAAACACGTTCTGCAAACGTAGGTACCTACTTATGCCTTTAAAAATACTTTCAGATATCAATTTTCCTATCTGTGCAAATACTAAGTTCTCTTGGCATTTCAACAGAAGCATTTTAATATGAAATGCGGCAAGGTAAAACGCTCGGCTTCATTACTTTTGTGAGCAAATAATCTTCAAAGTTGCAATGCCAGTTCAATTTGCCTTTGAATCCTTTTTAGGGTTCCGTGTCTCAAAAGCAAAAAAACGGAACCCTTATAGGATCACTTTGTTGTCCGTCCGTCTGTCTGTCTATCAAGACCCTTTATCTCAGGAACGCATGAAGGTATTGAGTTGAAATTAAAACCATATACTCAAGTCTGCAGTCCCTGAAGCTCTGAAAAAATCAAATATCTGAGTTAACGGAAGAAAAAGATACGGCTGTTTATGTCGCAAAAATGTGTGTGGTACTTCCCGTTGACCTAGAATCCTGAAATTTGGAATGAAGCAAGGTCTCATAGCACAAGTATAGGAAAAAATCTTAAAACTCAAAATTACTTTTTTACAAAAATTAATTATTACTTAGTTACTTCACAAAAATAAAACTTTATTTTTGTGATTCGGAACAATGATCGTACCTCACTTCGGGAATTGAACTGTTTTCATGGGTAAGTTTGTACGAAACCCTCAGTACGCGAGTCCGACTCTGATGATGTATTCTCCCGCGTTGGGTGAACCCGGAAGGAGTATTAGACTTTCATTAACTAAAATCCACCAGTATTCCTTAAGTTGCCCTTTGCGAGAACAACCTTTGCTTTCTGTAAAAGAATTTTCCGTATAATAATAAATCTTTTAACAATACACATATTTTTCGCTGATAGCTCACTAACCACTCAATTACTGACAGATGAAATGCATTTTCCCGCTCGAATGAGATTTTAAATAAAAAAGGGCTAGACTTTATTTGTTACGCCCTTTGCCTGTTTTGGCGAATATATACTCATATATTGACAACAACTTGATACCTACATATTTACGGATGACCGCGTATTTTGTGAATAGTTTTTAAATTGTGTATTATCCATTTTTACTTACTAAACCGTAAGTTTTATTTTGAGTTGATTTCGTTCTACTTGTAGATTTTGTCAAGGTCTCATCAAGTTTCCATCTAAAGGAAAACTAATTTCTTTATTAATCTTTTGGTAAATTAAAAGACGGAAATCAGATTAAAGAACTAAATAAAGGAAAAACTAGTTATTAATTTAGTCGTAAATATTTTCTATTTTTGTTGCCTTAATTACTTAAAACCTTATTGAAAACCTCTAATAACTACTAATAAATAATTACTTTATGCTACCGCAGATAGGAACACACGAAAGTAAAGTAACGATGTGACAATACCTTTACTTTGAAAAAATCTGAATCACATTTGACGTTGGTACGCATGGACCAAATTCGTCGTACCAAATTCGAAAAAAAAAACATAATAAAACAAAACATTAAAATTCATTCAAACGTCATCATCATTAAAAAACAACAAAAAACACACATCAAAAAACAAAATCACATTCATTCATTAATTTAAATTTCAGTTTAGACGTATAGTCCCTTGAACATCTCGGCGGAGTTAAATGCACACAAACTCATACTGCCGCCTGCACCACCATAGAGCCCCGCTGACCTTTAAAATCATTTTTGTTTGCAAAATATTGATTGATTTACATATGCCATGTACATTTTGAAGAACATTTAACCACCAGTTTTTTTGTGTAAACATATTTCTAAAGATCAAAACCGTTTGAAAAGAGTAGGGAAAACAAACGAAAAAATATAAGGTGTTAATTTTTTTTTGGCAAATATAGGTATTAGTCATGCGAAAATTTAAGTTGATAATGTTATGTATGAATCTAAATACACATTTTTTCAAATTCATCATTCAAACTGGGTTAATAGAACCCAGTTGTTACCGAGGAGTAGACATCAGAAAGTCACTGATTTTATGGCACTAAATGGGAGCAAGGACCTTAAGCGATGAGCTCAAGAGAGTTTCTCCACTTTACACGAGCGGTGGCTGTACAATCCAATCAATGTTAATTGATGCCCAATGAGACTTGAGACGGGCAGACTAATTAATTTATCGTTTGTCCCACAGATACAACTGATTTCGGGACGTCGTCTTAAAGTTTTGAGGACTAATTTTCTTGATTGGATGTCAGGATACTTTGTGCTCGTTTGAATATAACTGTTTAAACTGTTATATATATCTATGTGCACATGCTCTATGTGCACATGCATTTTTTGTAAGTTTTTTTTTAATATCTACTTGTCTTACTATAGTTACAGTTAGGGAATCCAATTCCGCACCTTTTTTGCGGGATCAGAAATGAGGGATTACTCGTACGGGATCCCGCACGCTTGCAGGATTGATTTTTTTTTCTAAGAAAAATAGGTTTAGACGACGCGCCGTTCTGATTACACGCGACTTTGATGCGGGATTGGATTCCTTAGTTACAGTTAAAGCAAAAAATAATAATAAAACCCCTAAACTAATTAAAACAAACTAAAATTTGGCATCAAAAAAGTCCTCCGCTGTGGCGCTGTCGACTGGTTATGTACCCAAGAGACTAGCGGCATTGCCACGCTGTATGGCAATGTTTATCTTTTGTCCAGGGTAAGTGCCAGCTCTTGGGTTACGCAATGTGTCAAAAAGAATTTTCGAAGTTGGAAATAATCTTTAAAGGATTTTTTTTTAGGTGGAAAATAATCCTATGATCAGCCGTCAAGCACAATTTAATTACTATAGTAATGACATGCCCTACATGCACTTCAGTCAACTGAACTCATAGATGTTTGCGTGTTTCACAGCTCTTTTCTAATTACCTACTCTATAATTGACAATGGGAATCAGTCCCTACGAAATAAAAATAAAACTTTATTACCTTCAGACCGCTATAAAATCAACGTATCAATGTCAGCAATTAATTCTGAAGTCACTACATAAAGGGACGAATTTGTATAACAAAATAAATGCTTTTAAACACCCCTTATAAAGTCGAGCGGCAAGGCATGACCTTATCGAGTTGACTGCTACTAAATGAGTAATCGATTCCGGCTGGCACGAAAATGTGTTAAGGTGTCCCCACACTGATCTACGGTGAAACGACCGGTTAAAAAAATAACCTTTATGCTGTCGAGATAACAAGTTAATAGATGATTTTCGGTGCAAAGACGCGAGACACGACCTTACCATCTACAGCGACTAGGTAAAAACAGAATATTCGATGATTAAGGCTAATCCACCTACAGCTATTTTTTTTTTTTAGTTGGGAAATCATAATAATAATAATAATAGTTCTTTATTTTCAGGCAACTAAGGCCCATAGACAGAATACATAAAATAATCTTAAAAATATTAAACTAATACATATTAACAACAAACAATAACTAATCTATTTTTCTTTTTTGCACTATTGTACACTCCCACCTATATATCTATTGTTCTCTTGTAACTACCGCTCTGGGAGGACCGCGGGGAAGTGTCAGACTTTTACTTGCGTTGCCCTTTGCATTCCAAGGCCACAATAACTCTTTTGAACAATTCTACAATCAGGAATCGTCCCAATTTAAAAGTCAACCAGTTGTTGTGTTCTTGAACATTTTCTATCGGTCAGTGTGAGAGCACCTTTACTCGCCGATCGCCGCACTGCTTCTATAGCAAAAATTACCTGAAACTGATGAAGCAATTTTATTTAATATATTATGATATGGTAACAGAGTTACGTAAAATTATTATTGGCAGTTTCATCAGAGTAATCGCGCTACTGAAGATAATTCTATTCAATTCCAATTACTATCCTAAATAATGAGTCAAATCCCATAATGCTTAGTTGGTCAAGCCCCTTTTGAATACTAAGAGTGGATTGCACGAAGAACTTCGTTAATTTCCGTCAATGGTAATTTTAACAGTAACTTCATTTAACCTGTTTCATTCTACTCATGTTAGTGTTTTGTTAAAACATGTCGTTGATTGTCATCTAACAGTAATCCTTCACCGCCTGAATTTCAGCAGTAAATTTTTCGTTATTTGTGTCATTTTAACCATTGCTAAATTGGTGCAACCATACATAATTAGTTAAACCAGAGATTTGACGGCTGATGAGGCATTATCGTTAAAGTTAGTTGGTGAAACTCATTCTTAATAATAGTCATACCCTCGGTTTCTAATTTAAGCATTCGAAGTTGAGAATTACTCAAACTCTACTTTGCCCTGAAAACCTGTCAAAATTTGGCAGTTCAGTATGGTTTGAGACGTCCTTAACTCAAAATACTCAATTCAGAAATCCGCCCATAATCTCCTTAGCCTTTTCCCAACTAACTACCCCAACTCCCAAGTCGGCTTCTAGTCGTGTTTTACATGAAGCGACTGTTTATTAGACCTTCACAAATCAGTTACTGGTCAACACGATACTCTTTGGATAGACCGATGATCAGACTTTTTGGCGACTTACTACCTGTAACGACTGTCAAAGATCTACAAATGACAACCGAGAAAAACGGCTTTACATACTCCTAACAATAGTCGACGTTTATTAAACGACAGCTTATTCGAATAGTTTAGCTACCCCCACACGTTCATTTCCCTCTGCAAACTGCGGCAAACTAACACCCACCAACTACGATTATCTCGAACGAACAAGTTGAGAACTTTGTAATAAACGCATCACGTTTAATGACAAATTTCCATTCAAATTGTAAAATATAATAATAACCGTGGACTTAAATAAATTGTGCGGAACTTATAACATAAAACTGTTTTATCCTGATGAATACAAATGAGGAGGTGGGGGTAAGTCGTGATTAGGGTTGCCAGGTTCTTAAAGCAGAGCAGAGAGCAGACGAGCTAGTTTGATCAGAGTTTTGGGTAAAACCTTCAACTTTTTTTAAATCGTGTGAATATCGGTTATTGCTGACGCGAAGTCGAAGCCAGATAAAAAATATGTGTGTGTGTGCGTATTTTCTACCTTGGGGTTAACTTATTAGTAAGCTTACCTTTCATCAAAATTGATTCAGTAGTTTGATCGTGAATACTACTTTAAAATTTTTTAAATTGTAGTATGGATTTTGTGTATTAGTTATAAGACAAATGTATGTACATTCAAGCTATTTGATTCTTCAATACAACATCCTCCCACTGCAGTGCATAGACCTTTCTTTTCTGGAGCCATTCCCCATGCTTCTATAACAGCTCGAACTATTTTTTACCCGCGATGGCTACACTGTCGCCAAATCGTCTTCACTTTAAATGAAATAGCAAAAACATCTAATGATTCAGTCTTCATTATATGCGTGACTGGTAAAATGTAAAAAGCCGGACAGGCAGGATGCCGTCTAATTTGTTCGGACAGGAATTCAAATAGCCTAACAATGTCCGGACTGCTGGCAGCCCTAGTCGCGCGTCGCGGTCGCTTGCTACCCACCCCATGCCTTCCTTCAGCCACTAATGCGTGTTACAACTGGCCTTGACATATATTTACTTGTCATACTTTCCTTGGATTTACGTTTCGATATTTTGGGTTGTTTGTAACAGACGGTCGATGACAAGTATTCGGTTATAGACAAATCCAGATCAACAGATAGTAGTGTTTTGTTTGTGTACCGAGACTTAACAAGAAAGAAACCAGACAGTGTTCGGCAATAAATGATTAAATGAAGGACTCGGTGGCCTTACAAAAAACAAATAGAACAATAAAGATGTCAATGATAAGATTATAGAATAAATAACTAGCTCTAATAAATAACTGGCTGGGTTTGAACCCACCACCTACAACTCCGTAAGTCGGGGCCATTACCACTCGGCCATCACTGCTCTAGATGGCCGGCATGTCCTAGAACCAAAAATTTGAAGACATGTGACATCCACCAACCCGCACTGGGCCCGCGTGGTGGATTACGGCCCATTCCCTCTCCTAGAGAGGAGGCCTGAGTCCCAACAGTGGGAACATTATAAGGCCGACTATGCTATGCTATATTAATAAATAACTGCCAGCGGCTTCGGTGGTGTGATAGTAGAAAATTTTCCCAAGGAAACATACTCCCAGGATTTGGGGTAATTTTTATAGAGGATGACCTCCGCGCGGCCTTTTCAATTAAGCCAAGACTCTCGTCCCCTATCAAAAGTCAGAAACATGACCATGGACAATCTCTGGGACTACGAGACTAACGGTGGCAGAAGGAGGAGCAAGTCTTCCTAATGCCTGCCCGGCGGCAGGGTAAATGACAACGAGCCCACTCTTACTTCGCCGAAGAAGACAAAGTCTTCTGCTATAGCAGAGGAACACGCGTTGAAGCGTTCTATCCGACAGAATATTCGCAGGCTCATATCGAGACCCCTTAGGCAAAAGTATCCAATGGAGAGTCGTTGACCGCCTCCCGCCACCCTGGGACCGTCACTCCGGACGTATACGAAAGGGAACCATAGCCCGCGGGCACACGTGTAGGTTTCCTGTCGTAGCACCCCATAATATTAGTGTGATGAAGAATATTCGCCCAAATAAAGAGATCAAAATGAGGCTTCTGAGTTAGAGTTTGGTTAGAGTCAAAAATCCAATAACTACTTAATGGTAATTGATTTGTCACACTCAAATCATGAACCAAATTTCGGCCTGTAAACAGACAATAAACTAACTCGTTAGCTGATTTTAGCAGCCAGTGAGCCGACTGAACATCGCCTGAACAGCCAACATGGCGCGATATTGGTCGCCCTGGCCAAACGTTTGCCACACGCGTTGTAGCGTGAACATAACCAATGAACACGGGTAACTAGGAGTGAAACGTTTACCGGGAAATGGGAAGTGTGTCAGCATAATGTTTGTGTGATCGAAAATCGTATGACAGTCACAATATTGCTTGAATCATGGAATCATAGGTTATAGGAAATTCCAAATTAAGTGACTGTTCATTTGAGCGTTGGGGTTGCGTTTTGCACGCGCCCTTTTTAAGGAGAATGTTTTTTAGCGTTTCGGAGATCGTAGATCGAATAATGACAGCTGCGTGGGATTGTTCGAAAGAGTTACCGTGGGCATGGAACCCAAAAAAGGCAACTGAAGGAACAGCGAGAGGAGCTAGAGGGAGTGCCACACTTTAACTATATAAAACCCACCCGTGCTCCTTTAGTTACCCTTTGCGTTCTTGGGCTGCGGTGACTCTTTCAAACAATTCCGCAGCTCATTTTACCCTTTTTTCACGTAATTTCCATCAACAAATAATTTTTCAATCCACACTGTTCCTTCAGTCACCCTTATTGCGAGGGCTGCGGTGACTCCTATGAACAATCCGCAGTCCTATCTTATCTACTCAGTATTTCATAACATCCTACACCATTCAGTTTTCTCTTTGTATATTCCGTTTACTTAAGTTTAATCAAATAGTGTCATTAAAAACAAACACAGTTAGTTTTTAACAATTCTCTTATCACACATCGTTATCGACACTTACTAACTGGTAACTACAACCATGATGGATAGCTTGGAATGGATCAATTTGTAAATAACAAATGCATTTCCCCTCCGTTGACCTTGCAGCTCAAACACAAAATGAAATTCTTCAAAGGTCAAGGCACTTCATAAACACGCGATTACAATCTCACGCATACACGACCCTAAACGAAACATGGACGAAAATGAGGGCGGCGACCAATCACGGCGGCCGTCGTGGAAATTTGTTTTGTACTGAGTAACTTTTTCCCGCGATTGGGCTCGCGTAGCTTATACTACAGGAATCGTGCGTTTTAACGAGACGAAAAGTAGCTGATATGGCACACAGCGATTTATTAACAAAAATCTGCAATATTTTTGTTAATAAAATAAAGATTGTTATCAGATCGCTTACCATCAGGTGAGACAGTGGTTAAACGCGAGCCTATCAATAATAACAAAAAAAAAAGATCAAGACTTACCTTTTACAAGCATTGCGGCCCCAGGCATAAAAATCCGTAGCCTAGAACGCAAAGGGCAAATAAAGGAACATACGTGGGCCCTCTTACTCCACCAACTTGCTTTAAATTGCATTTATCTTTCTTCATATTATGTGTGTTTGTTTATATCTTGAAACCGCAAAAACAAATATTTAACAAAATGCATACTAATACTCGAATTAATGTGAAAGTAACTCTGACTGTCTGTAATGCTTTCACATTTAAACTACTAAATCGATTTTGATGAAGGTACAGAGTCAGCTTGAATCCCACGGAAGGATATGGGCTACTTTTAAATGCTGTTGCACTTTAAAACTTGTTTCGACATTCACACGAAAGAAATTGCGGGCAAAAGTAAGTCAAAAAGATATATTGCACCCACGTAGGTACTTCACATAGACATATTATGTTTGTGGGAATAAACATCCTTGTTCTACGCTATTAATCTCGCTAAAACATACACCTTTTGTCTCTTTATATTTTGTGGTTGCACAGCGTACAGCTGCTGTATCTTTATTCTATTTTTAATTCATAAAACAGTACACGAGAGAGTCCATCTGTCCGAGCACTCTTAGCTCGCCTGGGGGAACTTTATACTGGAATAAGATAAAAAATGAACCAGCTAGATAAATGGCTTCCGACGTTATAAGAAAAGTAACTTAAGATATATATGGTGTGGAGTACTTAAGAAAGCAGTTTGTTGAAGACGTTAAGGCTAATGGGTCTTTCTGTTATTTCATTTAATTAAAAAAGAATGTACACCAGGGGCGCCGACTCCGTGGGTGCTCGGGGGCTCGAGCACCCATGAGAAATAAACAGTGGGTGCCGAGCACCCCTGAGAATAGACTTCAAGAAACAGATCAGTAATCGTCTTTTAGGTTACGTATAAATTATTATATTTGTTGATAATAAAAACTAGTTTCGTTTTTATATAATGGTTTCATTTTATATTTTTATCTTACATAATTAGTAATTAAGTACGCAGGAAACAGGACATTTACTTATTTTTCGGTCGATCAGTGTGCCTCTTCTCACACTTTGCTACTTTTTCGAGTCCATCAAATGAGCATGAGCACCCATGAGGTTTTCTAAAAGCCGGCGCCCCTGATGTACACCTAGTAACTAAATAAATGCACATCCTGAAAGTAGTATGTTCAAAATCAGCTAGTAAATCCATTTACAGCTATTTTTTTAATATATTTTTTTAACCTTAAAAAGTTCTTGATTGTTTTTGGTGAAAAAGACCTAGATACCTATTTTAATAAATTCTTGATACTTGTAACAAAACGTGTAACAAAAAGGGTATATACATACCAAGTGCACGGCTTCTTGATAAGATAACAAACGATACGGGAAGGGTTTTTGAACATTATATTTACATGGTAGGAAATTATGAATTATTTCAATACACATGATACCAGAAACCGAACATTTCAAACTGAAATCAATACATCACTAGCAAAAAGTCAGCTGATCGGTGTCAGTGAACTGTTCATGAATAAAAACAAACCTCTTACTCCTGGTACTTTTTCAAACAGTGGATAAAGGGTTCCGGATGTTTATTTTTCTTAACAAAATTTTTCAAAGGAAAATAGTTTTGAGAAGAAAAATGTTTTTTTTTTTAGTTGAGGAGACTAAGTAGATAAGGGTATTCGTGTGGTTATGGAATAATTAGGTATCTATCTGGTATCTACGTGAAACAATAAGAAATACCTACTTTTTTATTGTTTTACGTAAATAGGATAACAAACAAATGAGTGAATGTAACAATTGTCGACAAAGTAATCTACCATAGAATTGAGTAGGTACCTACAACACAGTAATAATACTTTTAATTTAGTAACTACATTCCTACAAATGTTCTTACGTACCTAATTCTTTTTATGTCGGTTACCATACATAGTAGGCACTTAGTTTGCGAGAAATTAATTACTTGATTAACGTGCGAAAGACGCCACGAAAAAGGATTTCATATCATAATATTTGAACCCAAAATATCATTTCTAAGCAACTTATGTCTCTCCTAGTACAAATAAACTCCCAGTGGGTTCCGTTCTTGAATTTAATTTAATTAGAGGACTTTAATAAGTTGGTACTTTTTTGCAGAGTTGAGATGATTTAAATCATGGATTTTAATAAGTAATTTAAATCTCAATTAAAATCAAATGATATAAAAGAAATCGTTGATTTAAATTGACTTTTTTGTTATAACACAATTTAGTTTAACTTAAAACGCATACATTGATAGTGATACACTCTTTAAAATAATGTTTGTGAACAACAAGCCATGCCAAAAACTAGTGCGCGCGCCGGGCAGCTCATTAAATTTTTCAAAATATTAGACACGCAAGCGTGCGACCCACGCCGCTTTTAGAGGAGACTCTAAGTAGGTAAGGGTATTCGTATGGATATGGAATAATTAGGTACTCGTACCTACCTGTATCTGGTATCTACGTGAAACAATAAGAAATACCTACTTAATTATTGTTTTACGTAGATAGGATAGCAACAAACAAATGAGTGAACGTAACAATTATCGACAAAGTAATCTACCATAGAATCGAGTAGGTACCTACAACACAGTAAATAATACCAAATTTAGTAACTACATTCCTACAAATTTTCTTACGTACCTAATTCTTTTTATGTCGGTTGTCATACATAGGTAGGTACTTTTTTTTTCGGTGGGAAAGTCATCTTATGACATCCCCCGCTTTTGGGCGCGCCGGGAGATAGTGTTAGTCTTTAACTGACTAAAAACCCACTCCTGTTCCTTCGTTGTCTTTCGTACCAGGGCTGAGTCTTCTGAGAATCAGACCCTTGGCCCCAGTAGGCTTCTGCTCTGCTGGGCCCCTACAAAAATAAATAAAAAAAATTTGACTTTGACTTTGACTTTGACTTTGACTTTGACTACAGTTGCTGACATCTCCTTGAGGCGTCGTCGTCGACGACTTGGGCTCGGTCCGGACGATTATCGGACGGTCGTACGGCGAGCCACCCATTGCTCGCCGTCCGCAAGCCCGTGCCTACGGTGGACGGAAATCGGGATCGGAATCCCGGCGGTGGTTGGGGCGTGAGGACCGTTGCTTCACGCGATCGGCCGCCGCTAGCATTACTGCTTAGCAGAAGGAGGCGACCGCCTGCCACTCCACGGCCTGTACCAAAGCCCGGCGTGAGAGATCGTCGCCGCCGATCACCCCCACGAGGACACGGCGTTGCCCTGCCCAAGCGGGGCACACCTCTAACATGTGCTCCACCGTGTCCTCCGGGCGGTCCAAACCGTGGCGGCACCCGGGCGTCGCTTCCGCACGAATTCGGTGCAGGAACTTCCCGAACTTACCGTGTGCGGTGAGGACCTGCGTCATGCGGAAGGTAAGGACGCCGTGTTGCCTTTCCAGCCACTCCTCAAAGAGGGGACTTATCACCATAGGTAGGTACTTAGTTTGCGAGAAATTAATTACTTGATGGACGTGCGAAAGACGCCACGAAAAAGGATTTCATATCATAATATTTGAACCCAAAATATAATTTCTAAGCAACTTATGCGTCTCCTAGTACAAATAAACTCCCAGTGGGTTCCGTTCTTGAATTTAATTTAATTAGAAGACTTTAATAAGTTGTTACTTTTTTGCAGAGTTGAAATTATTTGAATCAATTGATTTTAATAAGTAATTTAAATCTCGATTAAAATCAAATTAATTAAAAAAAAACGCTGATTTAAATCAAAACTTTTTTTTCTTATAACGTAGAAATTAATACAATTTAGTTCAACTTAAACGCATACATTGATAGTTATACACTCTTTAAAGATAATGTTTGTGAATAACAAGCCATACCAAAAACTAGAGCGAGTGCACGCGCCGGGCAGCTCATTCAATTTTTCAAAATATTAGACACGCAAGCGTGCGACCCACGCCGCTTTTAGAGGAGACTCTAAGTAGGTAAGGGTATTCGTATGGATATGGAATAATTAGGTATCTATCTGGTATCTACGTGACAATAAGAAATACCTACTTTTTTATTGTTTAAATGATTGAACGTAACAATTGTCGACAAAGTAATCTCCATAGAATCGAGTAGGTACCTACAACACAGTATGAACTACCTTTGTCATAGATACTACCAACAAGTACAAAGTAAATGAAACCTGTCAAAATACTGTCAAATGTTACGAAATAATATCATTTTTTTTTTTTTCTAAAAAACTATACGCTTGCGCACATTAAGTCTGCGTAATTACTTCTTTGACATAAATAAACCTTTTCTACAAAAATATTATAAGCTTATAACTCAGCAGCCGGTATGGTACAGTTTAGCCAGTTTAGTCTTAATTTATCTTTTCAAAATAAATGAAAAACATGCAAAAGTACTAGGAGTCCATAAGAAACGAGAATTGTTATTGCTGAATTTAACAGCGGCTTGCGCAATCACAGATCCCTAATTTCCTTTCAGTATGATATTGAATACGATAAAATATTATGTCCCTGTCGCACGCGCCACCTGCGTGTATTATGTGAGAGAGATGGCAATGTTTCCATCGTTCGTTCGGCTACTCCCTTTGGCGGCATGCGGCATCTTTGAGCGCGCCGAAAGGCTAGCCTAAAGTGAAATTAGGTAAATAAATAAAGTAAAATTTTGCATTAGTGGACGACCAATAATCGTACATTGCAGTCGCATATCCGGTTCGGTGCTTGTGATTTATTGTGGTTGTGACAATCGTATGATGGTGTTAAGTAATAGTGAATATTATGAGATGATGTTGTGTGTCGGAAGAGAAGACGGTAATGTGCGAGCTGCTCGCGAACTTTATCATCGCCGATTTATCGAGGGTAGGCCAGAAGCTGAGCGTCGACAGCTTCCTTCGGTGGCGTGTTTCCATCGCATGGTACTTCGTCTGCACCAAACCGGTTCCTTCCACGCTCCTGGTTTAGGGGGTCGCCCGAACACTACCGATCCAGAATTTGAGGAAGCCGTACTGGAGCATTTTGAAAATAACCCGCGTACTAGCACTCGGCGAGCTGCATTAGCGCTGGATGCCTCAAACCATATGCAAGTATGGCGAGTGTTGCACAATGACGGTTAGCAGCCATACCGTTTCCATCGCACCACACTACGCACGTGATGTTCGGGAGCATTTGGTTATGCGCTTTCGTCAGTGGGATCGGGCGCGGTAGCAGACACGTGGCTTGGCCCCTGCGATCCCCAGACCTAACTCCATTAGATTTCTTTTTGTGGGGATACATTAAAAACATTGTGTTCGCAATGCCGTGTGATACAGTGGAGCAAATGAGAGAGCGAATCGAAGCCGCTTTCAGGACAGTAACACCAGACATGCTACGCAATGTTCAGGTGGCCATGCACAGGCGAGCGGCCTTGTGTATACAGTACCACGGTCATCACATCGAACCTTCTAATCTTCCTAAACTAATCTTTAAAAATGTAAGTTGAATTATTATTTTTCATTTTAATATTTACTTTGCTCGGAGTATGGAAAAATATTTCCATTTTTGAATGTTATTATTTATTTATCATTTTTTATTTTGGTTAATTTTTAGTCCGCCTTTGTACATTGTTTCTTACTAATGCATAAAGTTTTAATAAATAAATAAAATAAATAAATATTTTTTGAGGCAAAATTTTAGGTAGACAGGTACTAGGCGAACAAAACGTCTCATGCAAGCGCGCGCCGCGGGCAATCTCTATCCCTAGCTATTGTGTAAACGGGGAAACCCCGTTTAAACAATGGCGATTGGCCGAGGCTGGGCCCACGTGTAAACGCACCATCAGAATTAGGTAGACAGGTACTAGGCGATCAGATTTACAGAAGAAATGTTTCGTAATATTAGCAAGTGACGTGGAATGTTATTGACCCTCGTAGTGTCGTGACACGTTTGTTATGATTTGAATTCAAGAATCATACGATACCAAGAATTTGGTATCAATTCTTTGAGTTATTTATTTTGGTCTGAAACTTTGTGTAGAGATTCTATACCACCTATAATCTTCAGCGCTTCTTGATGTATATACCCTTTTTGTTACACGTTGTATACCTATACAACGTGTAACAAAAAGGGTATATACATCAAGAAGCGGTGAAGATTATAGGTGGTATAGAAACTCTATACAAAGTTTCAGCTCAAAATGAATTACTCAAAGAATTGATACCAAATTCTTGGTATCGTATGATTCTTGAATTCAAATCATAACAAACGTGTCACGACACTACGAGGGTCAATAACATTCCACGTCACTTGCTAATATTACGAAACATTTCTTCTGTAAATCTGATCGCCTAGTAACTGTCTACCTAATTTTGATGTTGCGTTTACACGTGGGCCCAGCCTCGGCCAATCGCCATTGTTTAAACGGGGTTTCCCCTTTTACACAATAGCTAGGGATAGAGATTGCCCGCGGCGCGCGCTTGCATGAGACGCTCTGTTCGCCTAGTACCTGTCTACCTAAAATTTTGTCTCAAAAAATATTTATTTATTTTATTTATTTATTAAAACTTTATGCACTAGTAAGAAACACTGTACAAAGGCGGACTAAAAATTAACTAAAATAAAAAATTATAAATAAATAATAACAATCAATAATGGAAATATTTTTCCATAGTCCGAGCAAAGTAAATATTAAAATGAAAAATAATAATTCAACTTACATTTTTAAAGATGTGAAGAAGAAAACAAAATCTGGCGAAGCTTCTACCTGATTGCAGTACCACTCGCAGAAGGTCACGCGAGGCAAAAAATCTGCAGGTATCAGCTCCTGGGTGCGACGGAAATGGTATGGGTGCTGACCGTCATTGTGCAACACTTGCCATACTTGCATATGGTTTGAGGCATCCAGCGCTAATGCAGCTCGCCGAGTGCTAGTACGCGGGTTATTTTCAAAATGCTCCAGTACGGCTTCCTCAAATTCTGGATCGGTAGTGTTCGGGCGACCCCCAAAACCAGGAGCGTGGAAGGAACCGGTTTGGTGCAGACGAAGTACCATCCGATGGAAACACGCCACCGAAGGCTGTCGACGCTCAGCTTCTGGCCTACCCTCGATAAATCGGCGACGATAAAGTTTGCGAGCAGCTCGCACATTACCGTCCTCTCTTCCGACACACAACATCATCTCATAATATTCACTATTACTTTACACCATCATACGATTGTCACAACCACAATTAATCACAAGCACCGAACCGGATATGCGACTGCAATGTACGATTATTGGTCGTCCACTAATGCAAAATTTTACTTTATTTATTTACCTAATTTCACTTTAGGCTAGCCTTTCGGCGCGCTCAAAGATGCCGCATGCCGCCAAAGGGAGTAGCCGAACGAACGATGGAAACATTGCCATCTCTCTCACATAATACACGCAGGTGGCGCGTGCGACAGGGATACAATAATTTATCGTATTCAATATCATACTGAAAGGAAATTAGGGATCTGTGATTGCGCAAGCCGCTGTTAAATTCAGCAATAACAATTCTCGTTTCTTATGGACTCCTAGTACTTTTGCATGTTTTTCATTTATTTTGAAAAGATAAATTAAGACTAAACTGGCTAAACTGTACCATACCGGCTGCTGAGTTATAAGCTTATAATATTTTTGTAGAAAAGGTTTATTTATGTCTAAGAAGTAATTACGCAGACGTGTGACGATGTGCGCAAGCGTTGATTAGAAAAAAAAAATGATATTATTTCGTAACATTTGACAGTATTTTGACAGGTTTCATTTACTTTGTACTTGTTGGTATTATCTATGACAAAGGTATTAGTTCATACTGTGTTGTAGGTACCTACTCGATTCTATGGAGATTACTTTGTCGACAATTGTTACGTTCAATCATTTGTTTGTTGCTATCCTATCTACGTAAAACAATAAAAAGTAGGTATTTCTTATTGTCACGTAGATACCAGATAGATACCTAATTATTCCATATCCATACGAATACCCTTACCTACTTAGAGTCTCATCTAAAAGCGGCGTAGGTCGCACGCTTGCGTGTCTAATATTTTGAAAAATTGAATGAGCTGCCCGGCGCGTGCACTCGCTCTAGTTTCTGGCATGGCTTGTTATTCACAAACATTATCTTTAAAGACTGTATCACTATCAATGTATGCATTTAAGTTGAACTAAATTGTATTAATTTCGACGTTATAAGAAAAAAAGGTTTTGATTTAAAACAACGATTTTTTTTTAAATTTATTTGATTTTAATCGAGATTTAAAGTACTTATTAAAATCAATTGATTCAAATCATTTCAACTCTGCAAAAAAGTAACAACTTATTAAAGTCCTCTAATTAAATTAAATTCAAGAACGGAACCCACTGGGAGTTTATTTGTACTAGGAGACGCATAAGTTGCTTAGAAATTATATTTTGGGTTCAAATATTATGATATGAAATCCTTTTTCGTGGCGTCTTTCGCACGTCCATCAAGTAATTAATTTCTCGCAAACTAAGTACCTACCTATGGCGGGGGAAGTTCCTGCACCGGATTCGTGCGGAAGCGACGCCCGGGTGTCGCCACTGTTTGGACCGCACGGAGAACACGGTGGAGCACATGGTAGAGGTGTGCCCCGCTTGGGCAGGGCAACGCCGTGTCCTCGTGGGGGTGATCGGCGGCGGCGATCTCTCACGCCGGGCTTTGGTACAGGCCGTGGAGCGAGGAGGAGTGGCAGGCGGTCGCCTCCTTCTGCGAAGCAGTAATGCTAGCGGCGGCCGATCGCGTGAGGCAACGGTCCTCACGCCCCAACCACCGCCGGGATTCCGATCCCGATTTCCGTCCACCGTAGGCACGGGCTTGCGGACGGCGAGCAATGGGTGGCTCGCCGTCCGACCGTCCGATAATCGTCCGGACCGAGCCCATGTCGTCGACGACGACGCCTCAAGGAGATGTCAGCAACTGTTGGGGCCCAGCAGGGTAGAAGCCTACTGGGGCCAAGGGTCTGATTATGAAAGGAAGACTCAGCCCTGGTACGAAAGACAACGAAGGAACAGGAGTGGGTTTTTAGTCAGTAAAAGACTGACACTATCTCCCGCCCCGCCCAAGAGCGAGAGATGTCATGTCAAGATGACTTTCCCACCGAAAAAAAATAAGTACCTACCTATGTATGACAACCGACATAAAAAGAATTAGGTATGTAAGTAAATTTGTAGGAATGTAGTTACTAAATTAGGTATTATTTAATGTGTTGTAGGTACCTACTCGATTCTATGGTAGATTACTTTATCGATAATTGTTACGTTCACTCATTTGTTTGTTGCTATCCTATCTACGTAAAACAATAATTGAGTAGGTATTTATTATTGTTTCACGTAGATACCAGATAGGTAGGTACTAGTACCACATGGCTTGTTGTTCACAAACATTATTTTAAAGAGTGTATCACTATCAATGTATGCGTTTTAAGTTAAACTAAATTGTGTTATAACAAAAAAGTCGATTTAAATCAACGATTTTTTTTTATATCATTTGATTTTAATTGAGATTTAAATTACTTATTAAAATCCATGATTTAAATCATCTCAACTCTGCAAAAAAGTACCAACTTATTAAAGTCCTCTAATTAAATTAAATTCAAGAACGGAACCCACTGGGAGTTTATTTGTACTAGGAGAGACATAAGTTGCTTAGAAATGATATTTTGGGTTCAAATATTATGATATGAAATCCTTTTTCGTGGTGTCTTTCGCACGTTAATCAAGTAATTAGTTTCTCGCAAACTAAGTGCCTACTATGTATGGCAACCGGCATAAAAAGAATTAGGTACGTAAGAACATTTGTAGGAATGTAGTTACTAAATTAGGTAAGTATTATTTACTGTGTTGTAGGTACCTACTCAATTCTATGGTAGATTACTTTGTCGACAATTGTTACGTTCACTCTATTTACGTAAAACAATAAAAAAGTAGGTATTTCTTATTGTTTCACGTAGATACCAGATAGATACCTAATTATTCCATAACCACACGAATACCCTTATCTACTTAGTCTCCTCAACTAAAAAAAAAAAAACATTTTTCTTCTCAAAACTATTTTCCTTTGAAAAATTTTGTTAAGAAAAATAAACATCCGGAACCCTTTATCCACTGTTTGAAAAAGTACCAGGAGTAAGAGGTTTGTTTTTATTCATGAACAGTTCACTGACACCGATCAGCTGACTTTTTGCTAGTGATGTATTGATTTCAGTTTGAAATGTTCGGTTTCTGGTATCATGTGTATTGAAATAATTCATAATTTCCTACCATGTAAACATAATGTTAGAAAACCCTTCCCGTATCGTTTGTTATCTTATCAAGAAGCCGTGCACTTGGTATGTATATACCCTTTTTGTTACACGTTGTATAAAAATAAATAGCTGTTCCTTAGTCACGCTAAAACTTAAGAACGGCTGGACCACGGGTATCGGGCTGGACCGATTTGGCTAATCTTGGTCTTGAAATATTTGTGATAGTCCAGGGAAGGTTTAAACGGTGACAAATTATGGTAAACTTACGAAAAAACAAATCGAATACAACGCCATTTCTAATTAAAATGTCATTTTAAAACGAATTATGTTGTTATGGTATACCAGTAGATGGCGTTATCCTTTGACAGATTAGCTAACACAACATTCATTGACTATTAGGTAGTACGAAGTTCGCCGAGTCAGCTAGTTCTTGATAAATCTTGACTGCGTAACTTTTGTGGATAGACCAATACCATATTATTTGCCTGCTATTATGATAATTGAAAAATACCTTATTTAAAAAAAAACACTACCTACGAATATTTAAGTAAATTTTCTGTGCTTGAATTAGGTATAATTGTTACTTAATTTTCTAATTGGGGTGTTTAAGGGTATGCATTATTCCAGTTACATCTTATAAGTTTTAAACATTTAATAATTTATTATTAATTTATTTTAATAAACGAAAGATTGCCTCAGACAGAGAGTTTTGGCAAAAAATTGCTTTCAACCTAGCAATTTAAAAAATAGTTTACTTTATTTGGCTGGCTTTGAGTGTTTCTAATGCTAGATAGAAATTCCTATTAATTTATGTAGGTCGGTTTTCTATCGATTACATTGGATCGGAGTGTGCGTTAGAATTGTACAATTTAATTCCACCAAGTCCGTGCACTAGACGTAGCGCGTTGCGCCATCGGTACATGGTGGCATACGTACAAAGCGTTTTGAGAACACATTCATGCGTACAGCTAAGGAGTGGAATTCCCTGCTGGAGTCTGTGTTTCCTGATACCTACAACCTAGGGGTCTTTTTAGTCAAGAGTGAATAGGCAAGCGTGCTCCATCATCGGCCACATCATCGCTTACCATCAGGTGAGATAGTGGTCGAACGCGGGCCTATCAATAATAAAAAAGGTAAACGTGATTTCTGTAGACTACCGGTTAAAGCACACAACTTTCATAAGTATGCACGTAAATAGCAATAAAATTCAAAACTACAAACTTGCAACGTTTTTAAGTTTCCTGCAATACTTTTTACGGCGCCATTCTACAAGTCCACAATCCACTATAAAATACACCGCTAAAAACTTTATATTTAACCTTCGTTTTTTCAAAGAGGTCAATGTTTATGTTTCAAAGTGTACAGTATCTGAGTAAATCGCGGACGTTCCAAACCCATTTCCGCTAAAAGGCTTTCCCAACGCGCATAACTTTTTAAAATAACAAATGAAAACAGGAACGTGATGTATGGTGCGACAGTAGGGTCATTCTACCTCGCTCTCACATAGCATAAGTCAACAGTCACTAACCTAGGTGTGAAAGAGATAGACGTATGTCATCTAGTCGCATTTAAAGTGGATGGTCCAGGATAGCAGTCAATGTCAGGTTATATGTTCGTTAAAATATGTAGATAGACTTTGTTTAATTAGTAAGACAATATGTGTCACATTTAATTATACCTAATCCTGTTTTTTTATCCCGAAATAAAATAAAAAATCTTATATACGGGCGTCATGGCGTTTGACGTCAAAGACCATTTCGGATTTCTCTTCTTTAATAACAAGTTGAAAGTTCGAACTTGATAAAGATTTTTTTTTTCATAATAGTCTGTAGTTTTAATCAGAGCTAAGAAGTATTTAATTTGGCAAATAAAAATTGCATGCATATTCTCTATTTGACAAAAATTGGCCTTCTGTATTTATTTTGTATGGAAACATTCCACTCGCTTTTCATTCCATTTTAACATTGTACTCCGAATAAAACCGTGTGTTGGTAGATATTACAATGTACCTTTGTACAAACTTGATTTGTTTTCAAATGGTGTTGAGTCAAAATAAGTAATCTTTACAATTACTAATGTAAAACCCTGTCTGTCTGTGCGCCTTAACAGTTAAACTTACGTTCAGCCGATGACTCATCATCATTTCAGCCACGACGTCTACTGCTGGACATAGGCCTTCCCTAAGTGTCGCCATAGCACCCGGTCCTGTGCATCTCGCATCTATCGAACTCCCGCGACAAGTCTAAACAAAGACAAGTTACCAAGTCCTCAGCAATCGACGGTTGGGGATCGACGGCTGAAAGTAACTGAATGTAATTCGGTAGACGGGTACCTACACCATGTCCTCGAATATGACGTTGACTACTTTTTATCCCGGACTCTTTTTATCTCACCCGCTATTAGAAGATAGTAAATATATATGGCCCGGCAACAACAGTTCGGTCTATACCAAGCACTTTAATAATAATATTGACAAAATATGAAAAAAAAATAAGTACATGCAGGTATTTTTGAAACATGATCCAACAAAATTGGTGGTCATATTTTAAATTCTGCTTATTTATTTATTTACTTTTCTTTGTTTCAGGTATGTTATCCAGAAATTCTAGCTACAATATGGCGTCATAAAACTCCTCCATATCCCAGAAATTCGTTAGTATTCCTTAACCTATGTTAGTATAATAGACAACAAACTTAAAAATATAATGCTTAATTCCGCCACCTTTCGGAGACGCCTAGCAACAGCACATGCACTGCACGCAGGTGCCCCATTAGGTGGCATTCAGTCTTGCTAGCAACAACGCTCAGAAGAATATTGTCGCCGTTGTTGCTGCCCCGCATTCGATGCAGTAATGACGCGGACCTTTTTCTTATGATCGCAAAGAAGTCGAGTACGAGCTGCAGAAAACATAAGTACTTATTTATTACTTTTATAAAATATAACAATGAAAATCATAGTAACAAACACACCGTAAAAAATATTAGACGGCCGCGCCACCGGTCCAAAATATTTTTGAAAAAATTGGTCACCTGCTTAAAAACTGCTTACTATATACTGCTTGCACGAACAGTAAATTTTTATCACCACAGCAGCTCAAACAAGTAGGTTTTGCTGCTTGAAAGCTGAGCAAAACTCGATTTTGTTCACTGCGTAAGACAAAGTAACTTTTTAATTATTATTTTTTTTAGTCATACAATTCGAAACATTCGAACTGCACTTTACTCTGTCTCTTTCTCACCCTTATAAAAAAACGAGTGAGAAACATGCCATTTCAAAGTTCATTCCGATTTTAAAATTCCACCACAAAGAAAAACACGTTCGGAAATGCGTAATAAATAGAAAATATTTGTAAATTATGAAATTGTTTTTTTTTTTATAAATAAATTATTGAATTTTAAATTTATTATTGTATTTGAACAAAAATAAGAGTACCTGAGTACTTATAGCAGCAGATAAAACTGGCATTTAACCTTTAAATAATTATTTCTAGTTTCAACATTGACTGGTTTAGAACGTGCTTTAAAAAAACAGCGGAAATAAAATAGTGGCAAATAAGATTAAGAATGTTAAAATAATTGTAAAATATGAGCGACAGAGATAGTATTTATTTTAATTGAAATCATTATTAAGTCTATTACTGATAATTATTTTATTTCCCAAGTAATATGTGTTCTCGCTGCTGAAGTGAAAATTTTTTTGTGACCTTTATTATCTATGACATAGCACGTCCTTTTTTCACTCCGGAATTGGTATAGCTTTGCTTATTAGTAAGTTAGCTTACTTACGGCTTGTTTTTTGATCTGCCGACATATCAGCCAATCCAATAGTTAAAATTGTAACTAATTGTTAAATTACACTAAAGTAGTTAAATTAATTTCTTTTTCTTTCTTGACAAATACTTGCTTACTTGACTACAGGTCAAGCGAACGGTTTGATTTGATTTGATTGAACAACGCATTTTATCAAAATTAAACAATTACGATTTTAAATTAAATTAGCGGACTTAGCAACGGAACAAAATACTCATCCCAGTGTAATTAAAGCATTTTTTTTTGTCATGTATATTAATATTTTCACTAATTTGTGTTTGGAATAAACTACCAATAGGTACTTAATTTCAATACCTTTTTTTGTAATTTAAAAACTAACAACTTGCTGGACAGTTTGGCACTCAACCAAAAATAGTCCCGCAACATCACCACCAGAAGTGTCAGACGTTTAATCATATCAGGTAGATCCGGCACATTGAAAACAGCAGGCTACGATGATTTCCCCAAGGGTTGATGTCCATGCGGCAGGAAAATCAGTAAAACTGCCGTAAAACTGAACTCTTGCTAATAAACCGCATCGGGAAATATTTGAAGGAATTCGAATAAAAATGCGCGAATATCCGAGTTTCAATTTTAAATTGTTTTAATCAAAATTTTGTTTAAAACAAATATTTTTGGAAAATTTTGACGTTTAGAACCACTTTGGAATCGGAATCGTTTTATGAAAATATTCAAACTGATAAAGAACGTTTTCCGATTAAACCAATTTTGATTGAAACTATTCAAAAAGTATTTTGCAAGATAGAAAGAAATAATACATAAAAATAAAAATATAAACTTATTTAAAAACCAATAAAAAATATGGAGTGAAAAAATTACTCAACATCGCTGTCGACTGGTAATGTGCCTAAAAGACTGGCGGCATTGCCACGTTGTATCGCAATGCTTTATCATCTGTCCAAGGTAAAAATGACTGGCTTTTATCTACAATAGATCAAACATACTCAAGTTGTAAATGACTACCCTAATGACAGCTTCTATGTAGAGGAGTGCTTCATCGGCTAAGTATATTTTGTTTTCGAATACAGGTTGGGTTATAAATATTCTTAGTAACTTAATCTTAAAGTCATTTATTTATGTACATACATTTAGTTATGATCTATAAACAAGTCATAAATGAAAGAATAGGGAATTTGCATGAAAAATATGTGCTTTCTAACCTTAGTTTATCAAAAAATTTAAAGAAATAAAATACGAGATGTAAAAATTATGGCAAATATATCTGCCTCTTTCGCCAGGACACCTTTTTCTAAGGCGGCCATGTACGGGCGTGATGTACTTTGACGTCTAAGTTCATATCGGACTTCTCGTTATTATTAGCAGCTTCGAAGCTTTATTACTTCGTTGATAACGATATTTTAAAAATTCTTTCATATTTTTTAGCTAAAAATTATTTAAATTACCAAATTAAAAAATTGCATGCATAGGTATTCCCAACTGTGTATTTTGCCACAAACGCAATCTTGTACACTCGAATAAAAAATCTACTAGAGATTCCCCGTCGCGTCGCCTCGGTAAGCGCTAAGCAATCTGCCTGATGTATCCGCTTAGCTGATGTATCCGTGTCGGCGCTGAGTGCCGATACAATGGAGATTCAATAGAGAGGCGCTCGTGAGGTCGAGACGCGATGGCTGTATCTCTGAGCATATTGGATGATACGATGCTATGACATAGTCTTGTGTGTGGAAAATGTGAGAAATGGTTTACAATAAAAATGGAAAACAAGAGACGTATAAAAGTAATATTACGCGATCCCGTATAATTAAAAGTATATTTCTTCATCCGCTATTTAACGACGATAAAGATTAAACTCGAGTATCAGCTAAAAGAGTGTGGCGCATATTATTTCAGCTGATGCCCGATTTTCATAAATAACAAATCAGGGATGTTGATCAAAAACACGTAATTACAAATTTTATTGTTTAACATCATCGGCACGTGATTTAGCTAGGTGTTTTTCGAACATCTCACGCCTTAGTACCCGTTCGTGTTTACATTGTAAGTAAAAGCGAACAAAATAAAATAACTTTGTGGTAAACAATTTCCTACTAAGCTCAAAATTGACAGATCGGGACACGGATGGTGGAAGAAACTTCTTCTGATAAAACATACTCCATCAACAACTATTTACAAGACATCTACTTATAAATAATGACGAATCTAGTCGTTTGTGATGGATGAGTCTTTTTACAAGGAAGAGCGGATATAGTTGGGGTGGATAGCAGAAAGATCGCAACCTTTCGTGATGAATGTACCTCGACGCGAAAATGAAGGCTTGCGATATTCCTGGGGGGGAAACGGTCTGATTTCATTACACGCGCGAGAGGTTTTCATAAAGTGGTGAAGTAGATTTATAGTTTGTTTTCACATTCATCACATTGTTGGTAAACTAGCTTCTACTAGCGGCTTTGCCCGCGTAAAAGTGGATAATTCTCCCAAGGTATTATATATACCTGTGACTATTACTTACTGCAAAATAGGATATCCTATTTCAGGATATGATCTACCTGTGTGCCAAAGGAAAAGAATATTACGTGAGCATAATTACTATAAGAGCACATCAATTCTGAAAAAAAATTGTTTAGTTCAGAGCTACTATAAACCACACTATCTCTTTCTCTTTTTTTTTAAACTTTGCTCCACACTAGGAATAACTCCTGTGTCGTGGCTGTGTTCACAAACATACCCGGAACTTCTATCTGTAGGTCATACAAATATTTATTCCTTGCAGGAAACGAACCAGCGGCACACAGCGCAGCAGTCAATCGCTCAACCGCTGCGCTAACCATGCCACGCGCGCATCCGTGCCGTGCCGTATTTATATTTATTGTCACATTATTATTTCATTTTTATTCGACATTATAATTATTATATTATCACTAGCTGACCCGGCGAACTTCGTACCGTCGAATAGTCAATGAACAACCTTTTAGCTAAACTGTCAAAGGATAACCCCATCTACTGGCATTACCAAAACATACATTAATAATTCATTTTAAAATGACATTTTTAATTAACAATGGCTTAGTAACCAGATTTTTTTTTCGTTAATTTTTCCATATTTTCTCACCGTTTAAACCTTCCCTGGACTGTCACGAATATTTCAAGACCAAAATTAGCCATATCGGTTCAGCTCTTCTCGAGTTTTAGCGAGACTAACGAACAGATATTCATTTTAATACATAAAGATTTAAATACATTATTATTAAAATTAGTTTTTCTTTCAACCTCATTGAATATAAGCCGTCAATAATAATAGATATATTGCTCTCATTGAAAACACAAATGCACAAAAATAAACTTGTATAATTTCATTACAGGAAGGTAAGTCTCGTCCCTAGGGCGTCGTAAGATTCTCAGGGATTACATCAAGTGGAAAACCACGGCTATTCACGTGAACAGAGAAATAATAACGGCGAATACTGGAAACCGAAATCCCTGAGGAAAATAGGGACCAGAAACGTGAAAGCACGTTCGTAGAAATAATACTAGAAATAATAAGGAATGATCAACGTCTTTTTTAGTTGCGAAATTTGATTTTTCATGCCTTTGGTGCTTTTTTAGGGTTCTGTGCCTCAGTCGGCAAAAACGAAACCCTATAGGATCAGCTAGTTGTCAAGACAGTTTTTCTCAGGAACGTGAGGAGTTTTTAAGCTGTAATTAATATCAAATGCTCAAGTCTGCTACCCCTTCGAGCAAAGAAACAATCGAAGTTTACGCTCCTTATAGACGCATATTTTGACACGCGCAAGGAAATCAAAACCGTTGACCGTTGGGGTTTTTAGCAAAAGGATTAGATACTTTTTCACGATTCAAAAAATCTTGGAGATTAGATGCGGGAATCAAACATTTTTTTTTTATTTTTTTTATTTTTTTTTTACATATATTTACAGCTTTTTTATATACCTAGGCTCAAAGTTCTTTCTAGATCCCTGTTATACACAGCAACAAAATTTCTCTTAAGACTTACCACCAACAGGTTTGGAACAATGCCAGAGTTGTGGTGATTGTTTGGAAAAGTTTAACAGCTCTAACGTGTAAAGGGCAACTGAAGAAAGTCTGTAAAAATCTGATATTCCCTCTCTGTAGTGAGAGCAAAGGAGTTATTTTATGATATCTCACCAAAAAAAAAGACTTGGCACAGTCACAGCGGCACAGTTTTTTGTTATTAGGTTAACATTGGTGCCAGAATCACTAATTTATTTACGTTAGACAGAATTGACAAAACTCATGTATCAAAAAAAAATTTTGTAAATTCAAACATTAATTCTAAAACCATCATTTACAATATATACGCTAGCTGTTCATTTTAAAGTAACTTTATTTTTCTTCAACGCTTGAAACTTTGCAATAATCTATTAAAAGATCCCATTAGGAACTTGTTAGTAAGTTGGAGCATTAGACTAGAAGTAGCAGAGTACCACCGCTCATTAGTGAGTTAACTAGATAACTCGTTAATGAGTAGACGGTCAGAAGATGAACACGCAAAGACAAAAGAAAAAGACTAACAAAGTAATGTAACAATTTACAACACAACTTGCCTGCTGCGGTCTTCCCGTCCGATTATAATTAGGTGTCTGCAAGACTAGAGTGAATAGGCTCTTAATAAACTAGTGCGCCTCACCATCAACGATTGCATCACTGCTTACCTTCAGGTGGAATCGCAGTCAAGCACTAGCTTATAACAATTAAAAAAAAAATACAATTTTGTCGAACTATCGTCTGTATTCCCTCATTTTTTTGTGAGAAACCATCAAAATAATGATTCCTCCCGCAATATGTGGAGCGAGGAGTGACTGACTTTTATCGAAAACCCACCTATCTTCTTTCAATTGTTCTATACGTTCCAGGGCCACGGTAACTATTATAAACATTACCGCAGCTCTAGCAGGCATAAGAAAGACAGAAAAACTTTTTATTTGCCGGAAAAGACGCAAACGCATCAGGGTTGTGGAATTGTTTGACCTTACCGCGGCGTTGCACCCCTAGCCAAGTTGTTAATCTGCAATAGTTAACGATAGTCGAAAACTAATCTAATGTACGGGAATGACATTATCTCAACGTTAAGTCACGTGGTCAGAACAAACGAATAGAAAATTCATAGCCCAAGTTCACATCGTTAAAAATGATAGAATGAATTGTTATCGTTTCTACAAAGTTCAACGCTACACCGTTTGTTATTGTAGAACGACATTGTAGAACGAGCGGCCGACTCAGACGCGTCAACATGGCTACCAACTTATCGTTTTCTACAATTGCTGACACCGAGGCGTTACCGATTGGAGAACGGAATTCGACACGAAAAGGTTGTAACTTGGCTAGGGGGGCTGGAATGCAAAGGGCAACTAAAGGAACACAGATGGTATTTGTTTAAGTCGGTAAAAGTCTGACACTATCACTCGCTCCAGTCAAAGTGGAAGAAGATATTTGATGATTTATTACCGAAAAGAGAAAAAGTGGCAGCTAAAACAATTCTT
This sequence comes from Mythimna pallens, assembly GCA_961205895.1. Taxonomy (NCBI): domain Eukaryota; kingdom Metazoa; phylum Arthropoda; class Insecta; order Lepidoptera; family Noctuidae; genus Mythimna; species Mythimna pallens. The sequence goes on along the minus strand of OY540828.1, from coordinate 18,972,432 downwards.
ACAAAGTAAACAAGAAAGTAATATGATAATTTAGGACAGTAAAGTTTAAAGTACTTTCTGCTAATAATATGGCTTTGAAGATTTTTTGCTGTGAATCCGGATACATTAGCTTCCTACGGAAACATTATCCATGGTTTCTTCTACAGAGCCAGGAGATGACTAAATGGAACAGGACACTCTAGAGACGGTTTATTATTGTTACACTTTCCAGACGAACTCAGCTTATTAGTGGTCGCTCGGAGAAATTGTTGTTGTTTTAATTTAATTTCTTTTTATTATTCCCATTCGATTTACAAAACCCCGTCCCCTCCGTAAGATACAGACGCCCTAAAACCGTCTTCTCTACAAAATAGGCTCCCGACTTCAATATTTAGTCTGTAATTAGAATGAATCCCCACTACCCACCAATTCATGAAACACCTTACCAAGCGATTCTTTGTCAATTTTCAAGATTCACCATCAAAGGAATTTTTTTTTAGGTGGGAAATCATGGTCCAGGTCTAGTGCCGTGAGTGAGGGCGTGTCAGACTTTTACTGAATAAAACCCATTCCTATGTTCCTTTTTTTCCTTGCGTTCCAGGACCGCTGATTTTCCTTAGGGAAGCGAATCCACGGCCGCACGTTCCCGATGATGCCATTACCCTGCCCCAGGCGAGCCGTAGGGGAACCAACACCCTTTGAAAACCTAAACCACTGTCCTTCCATCCTCGCCGCCCCCGCTCACGACGATTCCTTGCTCTGTGTTTTTTCTCTCCTCCCTTTTAAGGGCGGGGTAACATCGTAACGTCTGTCTTATTTCAGACAGCTTTCACTTTCAGAGACAGTTTTTTTTTGTTAATACATCACGAACTATGGTGGACGTTGAGTAAAAGATCGGTTTGATGTTATGGCTATATATACATAGGTATATTCCACAGATCGTATGTCTTCACGAATGCCCTGGGTATTACTATACAAAATGGTTCGACGTATAATTATAATGAAATACCTGCCTATTGAAAAAAAAAAAACTGTAATTACAGCGAGATATAATAATTAACTTTTTACTGATTAAATTATACCCGTGGTCCTACAGCGCAAAGGACGACGAAAGGAGCATAGGAGTGGTTTTAGTCAGTAAAAGTCTAAAAGGCCCTCCCGCTCCGCCCTAGACGGGAGAAGTCATTAGATGATTGATCTTCTACAAACCCACCTTAAAAAAAGTGTTTTTCCCAGAGGTCGACGATTCTTTTGTTCTTCATTTCCCACCGAGTCCCTGACAAAAAAAAATGTTTTAAATATTCCTACATCAAATCCCAACGGGTCTACGAGATTTGTCCAAAGTACAGTCAGTAAAAACCATTTCTTGTCTGTTTGTAAGCCTTGGGAAAAATAAATACTTAATAACTACGATTATTTTGATTTTTATAGAAATAGAAATAATAAACATTTATCCCTTATCAAAGTTTTTACTGCTGACTGTACCAAAAATTCTCATGGACTCGTAGGGGAAGAAAATATTTAATATTTTAAAATGATGTGGACTCATTGGTAACTAATGTTTAATTTTTCGAGAACAATAGACTTGTGGACCTTTGGGAATAACCCAAGAAAAAGTCTTAGCAGACATCAGCTCTACTGAGCCCATCCGTTTCAACACGCCAGCACAAAACAACAAAACATACTTGCAATATAAAGAATCGTTTGTAGAAGATCAATCGTACACCTAACCTAAACCTACAGGTATGGTACAGGCCATGGTCCGGAGCGAGGAGTGGCAGGCGGTCGCCTCCTTCTGCGAAGCAGTAATGCTAGCAAAGGAGGCGGCCGATCGCGTGAGGCAACAATTTTCACGCCCCAACCGCCGCCGGGATTCCGATCCCGATTTCCGGCCACCGTAGGCGTGGGCTTGCGGACGGCGAGCAATGGGTAGCCCGCCGTCCGACCGTCCGTAACCATCCGGACCGAGCCCAAGTCATCCACGGCGCGTACTGTTCCACGCGCGCCTCAAGGAGATGTCAGCAACTGTAGGGGCCCATGGGGGTCGAAGCCTACTGGGGCCAAGGGTCTTATTCTGTAAGGAAAACTCGGCCCTGGTACGAAAGGCAACGAAGAAACAGGAGTGGGTTTTTAGTTAGTAAAAGTCTGACACTATCTCGCGCTCCACCCAAGAGCGTGGGATGTCATAAGACGATTTTCCTAAAAACAAAACCTAAACCGGTCGGTTTACCCTATTTACCCTATGTAAATTTTCTAGACATATTTTCAACCTAGAACAACACAACAACTACTAGAGAAACCGTTTCATACACGTATGTAATTAAGGTCAGGGGACCGTGAATTTTAATAATTCACAATAATAACGAAGAACTGAGACCGGCTATTATTTTCTTACAATTATGTATATAGGCCGGAACGCGTCGCGTCGAGCCGGATTTAACTGAATTAAAAACAGCTGTTCAGTGTGCTGTCCTTAATAATATATTTCAATTAAAAGCACTTAAAATAAAATAAAAACTGGACAAATGCGAGTCGGACTCGCACATTGAGGGTTCCGTACTAACTAACTTATGTAAATAGTTCAATTCCCGAATCGAGTCTTGAAGATTTTTCCGAATAGAAAAATTTTTTTTTTTTTATGAACTAACTTCAAATTTTTAGTTTTCAGATTTATTCTTATAATTGTGCTATAAGACTGGCTTCATGCCAAATTTCAGGGGTCAAGGTCAACGGGAAGTACCCTCTGAATTTTGATTCCCTTGAGAGTGTCGAAATATACGTTTTTTGCAACATAAACGATCGTAACTTGGCTAGCGGTGCTGGTATTTAAAACATAAAGTACCTTTGTGTCGTCTTTTTACTGTATAATTACGACCAGTTTATAGTAAAGTTTACTGCTTCAATTAAACAATACGTTCTCATATCCCAGTAATAAAATATTCCATTATCATGAGCGTGCATCCAGTGAACAGTTGCTAGATACACCGTGCCGTCATATTTGATCTCGTAAAGCCGCTGAAGCGTGCAAAATATATTGCTAGCTGGGTTTGTTCACTGAGCGTCTGAAACTCATATGTAACATGTACGTGCTAGTACATAGAGAATATACAACGTTTTATAAATAAAGTTACTTTGTCATTTTTAAGGAAAAGAATCATAATAAAAGTCTGCGGAAAATATTTTACCTCTTTGAAACATTTAGCATCCTGGTTACAAGTTCTACTAATCAGAAGACAAATATTAAGTAAATATTTATTAAGTAAATTTATTATCAAATGAATCATTTTTCTTCTTCGAGGTTATGCCAACTCAAACTCCAAGGGGTTTTGAGTGAGATTTATTCATGTGAAGTTCAGAGTTTGTTTTAATCATTAGGTTCTTACCTATGAAATTGCCGTTTTTTAAAACGGGTCACTTTCAACTACGATATATACGGATTGACTTAGAATTATAAGTTCAAATAAACTTGATATTAAAGGTAGATACGTTATTCTTTTTCGTAATAACTTGTTTATCGATTTCTTTGTATTGTGTATTTTCCGTTATACCATTGTATTTATACCTAAGCATTTTTGTATGAAATCTAAGAAAACTCGTTACTCGTTGAAATATAAGTTCTACCGTGGAAACAATGCGTCTCAAACAGTAGGTATGCCATATTGATGACGTATGCGGATATAGAACTGCTAATGAATGGGATGTGTATTTTTGGGACATGACACACATACACACACAAAATGTAACAAAAGCAGCGTAGACCATAGACAGAAAAGCAGTTAGCCAAAGCCATGCTTTCCGCCAGCCGCCGCCGTTTTTGCTTTGTCTGCTTTTCTGTCTAATTTGCTTTTCTGTTTGTTTTGTTATCTAAAAAATCAAGGTAAACCCATAACATAGTATAACCATGCCCATCCCTGTGTTACAAACTATTTCTGTGCTGAATTCAACGACGACGATCAATTGAGGCGTTTGTTGAATCAGTGCGAGAACTGAATGAACGGTTTCGGATTTCCTGTTTCAGAATTATTTCAGTACGGAACAATTCACTGGAAAATTGGAAAGACGGTCAAATAAAATTCATAAGCAATCTTTCAGGGAGTGATAATTCTCTTAAGTATGAACGACATCAACTTTCACTTCTTGACCAACTCTATTATATGGAAAAAAATAGCAGCTATCATAGTAATCACAAGAATCTATATATATAAAAGCAATTGCCACTCACTGATTAATCACAAAATCTCAGAAACTATAACACCTACAAACTTAAAATTTAGCAGGTAGGTTCCTTATATGGTGTAGACATCCGTTAAGAATTTACGAAACTCTACTCTTAAGGAGGTAAAACGGGGTTTGAAAGTTTGTATGGAGAAACACATTGCATTTACATACATTTACGCGGGGGAAACCCCTGGCAGAAGCTAGTATTATATAGGTGGAAGTTTGTGTATATTATGTTTGTTACTTCTTCACACTTGAACGGCTGAACAGATTTGGATGTAATTTGGTACACGGGTAGCTTGAATAGCACGTAAGATACTTTTAATCTCGGAAGTATGTTCCCTTAGGATAAAAGCTGGCTTAGTATAAAACATTTTATCCCTCAATAAAATGTGCGTAAGTAAGGAAAACTGTTTATTTTATGTCAGTGTTGGTCTTATAGTGAAACATGTACATATCGATGAGTAATTTCAGCCCTAAAAAAGTGGGCAAGTGCGAGTCGGACTCGCGCACTGAGGGTTCCGTACAAACTTGAAAGGTAAATTGCGGTTTACAATTTATGACGTATTAAAAATAAAAAAACTTCTTACTAGATCTCGTTCAAACTAATTTTCGGTGGAAGTTTGCATGTTAATGTAAATACATCATATATATTTTTTTTTATATTTCTCTTATTTTAGAAGTTACAGGGGGGGCACACATTTTACCACTTTGGAAATATCTCTCGCGCAAACTATTCAGTTTAGAAAAATAATATATTAGAAACCTCAGTACCATTTTTAAAGACCTATCCATAAACACCTCACACGTATGGGTTCGATAAAAAAAATTAGAGTTTGAGTTCTAAGTATGGGGAACCCAAAATTTATTGTTTTTAATTTTTATTTTTTTGTGAAAATCTTAATGCGGTTTACAGAATATATCTACTTACCAAGTTTCAACAGTATAGTCCTTATAGTTTCGGAAAAAAGTGGCTGTGACATACGGACGGACAGACAGACAGACATGGCGAATCTATAAGGGTTCCGTTTATTGCCATTTGGCTACGAACCCTAAAAAAACCCTGTATAGCTTTACTGCAACTTTATTGTCTGTGGTCCAGACCGCCCAGTTCTATAAAAAGTATCACAAGTCACAATCGGTCATGAATACCAAACGGTACCCCAAACTCAATTATTTTCGGCCACCAATTGTGACTGTCACGAAACACATTTATGTGAGAATCTCATAATAATCGTTTTGATACAAACAACGTGTACAATATAATAATGTGCGCGTCAACGTGAATAACAAACGACGCAACGTAACTTCATGAATTTATAACGTCCTGTCAAGTCTGCTCGTTTCTCAAAAATATATATGACTTAACATTGTATATAAAAATTTTATAAATCTATTATTTAACTTTTAAACATAATCAGCCTTATAATATTAAGTACGTAGTTTCCTTCCAGGGAAGGTAAGACAACTGAGGTAAATATATTATCACTAACTTTAAAAGTCAATTACCTTTTCTATTCAAGTGAGAAATCCCTTAATTACTTCTCCCGATCTAGGGTGAAGCAGGGGCGCCGACTCTGTGGGTGCTCGGGGTCTCGAGCATCTATAAGAAATAAACAGTGGGTGCCGAGCACGCCTGAGAATAGACATCAAGAAACTGATCAGTAATCGCCTTTTAGGTTACGTATAAATTATAATATTTCTTGATAATAAATAATGGTTTCATTTTGTATTTTTATCAAACATAATTAGTCATTAAGTATGCAGTGTGTAAGTAGGACATTTATTTATTTGTCGGTCGATCAGTGTGCATTTCACTTCTCACACTTCGCCACTATTTCGAGTCATCAAATGAGCATGAGCACCCATGAGGTTTTCTAAAAGCTGGCACCCCTGGGGTGGAGTAAGAGGTCTTGTCAGAGTTTTACTGACTAAAGCCCACCTGTGTCTTTCAGTTGCCCTTTGCATTCCAGGGTTATGGTATATCTTTCAAAAATTCCTGCGGTCCCAGGCAATTGGGCTAACGATAGCGTGTTTTTACTGACTGTACTTTTTTACAAGTCTCTTGGACCCGTAGGGAACCCAAATATGAACATATAAAACACTATTAAATAATTTTCATGGACCCTGATAGAGTCATGGACCTCTGGGAACAACCCACAGTAGCTTTCTAAAGCCTATTTATTCCTCATTAACGGTAAAGTTAAGCGCCTATTACACTAAGCGATATTCAGCATACGATATTCAGACATTCTTATTTTTTGTTCCGAGTAAGACCGGTCTAACCTTTATTACACTGCGCGACGTCGACTAAGACTGTCTGAATATCGAGTAGTATAATAGGCCCTTTAGCAAATTTCAAATAAAAAAATTATAGATTCATGTACAACTTTCCAACAAATGTTTTTTTTTTGATTAAGTAATTAATACTTTTGCCTAAAAAATAAGTTTGTGTAATTAACGAAATTTGCTTTTCGCTACTTTAGCGTAATCCTGCCAAACTTCCGTGTAAAAAATCTTTTTACACAGAAAAATCGTTGGTTAAATGTTCTGCAAATTGTATAGATATTATATATGTAAATCGATCAATATTTTGCAAAGAAAATGCCCGATGTTGAGATAATTTACAAATTACAACGAGGCTCTGCCATGGCGCAAGCAGCAGTGATCATGCGTTAGCAGTTACAAGTGGCGGCTGTATTGTTTGCGGTTCCGCTCGTGTTATCGACTGACGAATGTGTCAGTGTAAATACTCACTCAATCATCATTATCATTATTTCAGCCGAAAGACGTCTACTGTTGGACATAGGTCTCCCCCAAGTGTCGCCATAACGACCGGTCCTGTGCGTCCCATCCGTTGGATTGCCGCGACCCTCACCAGCATCGGTCCACCTTGTGGGAGGCCTTCCAACACGTCTTCCAGTACGTGATCTACTCTAGTACCTTTTGTCACAATCAGCCATCTGTTCTGCGGACTGTTCTGCCATCAATTCTGTTCAAGTACTCACTAACGTATTGAATTAGGATTCGTTTGTAGACTAGATCGCTGCAAAGGATTTATATCTCAACTCTCGAAATCAACTTGACTCACGAAGACGCGATGGAAAGCGACGATGCGGTCGACGATGGAGCGCGCTTACCTAGAAGTAACCTTTTCACTCTTGACGCAGTGTCTGTTGGTGCAGTGGTCGAGCGATAATATATGTATATACTTAGCGATTGGTTTCGATTCCCACATGGAAGAAATATTTAAATCGCCTACAGATAGAAGTTCTGGGTCTGGGTGTCTTATGTACATATGTAAGTTTAAATGTTTGTGAATCAAGTCGTTGAGCTCGTTAGAAGTCCTGAGTTGAGCTTTGCGAATACTAACAAATGCTTGCACTGACTGAACAGGTCCACTCAAATCTGTATGGTTCTTTCTTCAAAAGACCATATCAGACAAATCTGCAAGGAATAATGTACTCGTGATGCGTTGTAAACGATTTTATAAGTGAATTTGTAAATACATTTATGGAGGTAGACGGAACAGAGAGTAAAGTCCCGCAAACCTCCGTTGAAAAGGGAGGATCCTCCAACCAGACGGGTGTTATATCTGGTGGGCTACTGCCCGATAGATGATTTCGGGCTGTTCTACATATATGTTCTAATCGCGCGGAGAACTTTGATTGCGCGATGCAGGATTAGTTCTTATGTGACGCCATAGATGTCGCTACACATTTATGATTTTCTTAACAAAATATGGAAAGACGATTCTAATTTCTACGATTACAGTTTTAGCTCTTTATTATATATTTTTATCATAAATATTTAAAACACTATGTACACATTGTATCTAGAGTAAAAAAACGATGTTCGTGTGCAGCTAATCTGTTAAACTTTATTCTATAGTAAATAACCATTAGCATTCTCGGACCAAGGTGGCAATTACGGTTGCCATAGTGATAAATAGTTTTAACATAAATATTCAGTGCTGTGTGAATAGTGAATACACAAATGTAGTACATTTAATACTACATTTGTGTGCATTATATGCTCAGTGACCGCAAAATGGTTTTATTTATATCAGTACCTACTAAGGCATTAATGGCATTCTACTGACTGGCAGGGTTCAATCAGAGGACTATACGCAGTTGAAAATCAGCAATCAGAGTGATAGTATTCTTCTTTCTTGTCGATATCACTCTTAACAGAGTGGTCGTGGTCATCACTTCAGGTGTTAGTGGCAAGCTTCACAACACGCCGCCACTCCTTTCTGATGGCCGCCTTACTCGTGCATTCGTGCAGTGATGATGAGCCATTTACTGCCGCTTTAATGTGGTCAGTCCACCTTATAGGCGATCTTCCTCGTGGCCTGGTACCCTCAACCTTTCCCTGGACTACAAGTCGCTCAATAGCCACTTCCCCTCGGCGTCATACGTGACCAAAAACGGTGAGAATACGAGACTGTACCAAAGATGATAAACCGTTCTTGATGCCGAGTTCCCGAAGTATAGACTCGTGGGTACGGAAAGAATAGATATATTAAATCTATTTAAATCCTTACATATTATAAAACAAAGTCCCCCACCGCATCTGTCTGTCTGTACAAACGCGACAAATTCAAAAACAACAAAGCGGATTTTCATGCAGTTTTCATTAACAGACAGAGTGATTCATGAGGAAGGTTTGAGGATATATAAGAGCCTTTTTGGCCTCGCACATGTGTTTTATTTTTATCTTTTAATATTGCTTTCTTTTATTTTTTAATTTAAATAAAAGTTAAGTATCTAAAGATTAAGTAGTTACTTTTTATTTTATTGTTGTTTGTTCTGTGCGCGTCTCAAATAAATGTTTTCTTTCTTTATTAAAGTAGAGAAAAGCCACCTAACACCCATTCAAAGCTGGGTCAGGTCGCTGGTATATAAAACACAAAAACTGTTTCCACCTATATACACCTAAGACCGTAATAGGCTTTGAAATCATTCAACCGATGTGCCCCAAACCGGTTTCATTAGAAAGGCAATAATGCGTGGAAAAAGATGGTTTTAAAATAATGTAATACGAAAAATATGCAAAATATTCTTTTTTACAACTTATAAAGAATAAGTACTTGATACGAGTTTGCGAATGGCGAGCAATGGGTAGCTCGCCGTCCGACCATCCGGTAACCGTCAGACCGAGCCCAAATCGTCGACGGCGCATATTGTTCCACGCGCGCCTCAAGGAGATGTCAGCAAATCGTAAGGGCCCAGCAGGGTCGAAGCCTACTGGGGCCACGGGTAGTGTGAAATTGAAACCCGGGGCCCTGGGATGAAGGCAAAGAAGGAACAGGAGTGGATTTTTAGTCAGTAAAAGTCTGACACTATCTCCCGCTCCGCCCAAGGCGGAATTTGTCATTAAATGATTTTCCCACCTAAAAGAAACGCCCTACCCAAACCCTCGATTTTAGACCTAAATTCACTGTTTCCAGTGACAAGGTTATAAAAACTAAAAATAAACCTGCATTTATTCGCTAAGCACTATACAGCGTGTGTCACACTCATCCTGGAGTGGCCGCTGGTACTAACCCCTCATTATACAGGGCGAGGCCATCACAAAACATTAAAGAGACAGGCTTGACTCCGTGGAGCAACTGGGACTTGTGCTGTCCCTGACATCTGCTAAGTATTAGGGCCTTGTGATTGTTTAGTACGACTTAATGTACTTACTAAAAGAATAATTTTACTTAACCCAAAAAATACTACGCAAAAAAAAACAAAAGACAATATTAATTATCATTCTATTTTTTATCATTCTATTATTATTTATTATTATTATTTTATTCGGACTTGGCTCGTTGATCGGCCTTTCAGAAACCGTCGTCGCTTATCGAACGACACCGTTCAAGTTACAGATTGACGATTGTTAGTTTCGAAAAGCATTGAATAGAACTCTTTGTCACATATCGAACTACGTATTAGGTACACCGTTAGGCGATCATCCATACACCGGCTAGTATTCAAATGTTTGTCACAGATCGTAAATATATTTGTTACGGTTATTTTTTTTTTTTATTCCACAACTATCACGTAACGCCATCTAGTCTCAAACTAAGCAGAGCTTGTGCTATGAGTATTAGACAACTATTACTTATGGATTCCTAAATACATACATATTATACATAAATTACACCAAGTTATTATTGTTACTTCACTCCACTGTAAGGTTAGCCAAGATTACTTAAGCGGTGATGTTCGATAAATGACGTTATATAATTCACTAGTAGTCGCAACCTCAGTAATCATGACCTTTCATGACATCCATGTCATCTTTCACAAACTCCATCCACACTGCCTTCGGTCATCAAAGAATGGTGTTATTAACCGTACCCAGTCCAAATTGAGAGGAACGAAAAGCAAACAGAATTTATTTTCTTAATTTTATCTTTGTTTCCACAGGTTTGTAATACTTGCAATACGATAGAATGTTGTTTTAGGTTCACACGTATGGTCCCTTAGGGGGCGGGATTGTTCGGAATAATCACCGCGACCCTAGAACGCAATCTGTAGGAACACAAGTGGGTTTTAATCAGTGAAAGTCTGACACAGAAAGTGTCGCTCTCTTATTTGAGGACTAGCAGCTGCCATCGGCTTTGCCCACGTGATAAATGAAAATTATACCAAAAAGGAATATTCCTGGGATACAAAGTATCGTATGTGCTATTCAAGAACATGGTCTACCCGCGTACCAAGGTTCATCGAAATCCGTTCAGCAGTTGGAGAGTGAACAAGTAACAAACATACACACTCACTCACAAACTTTCTCCTTTATAATATTAGTGTGAAAAAACTAAAAAGTTTAGGCTTATAAATACGTATAGCAACAGAATCCAACTATGTTATAACTTAAAACTTATCCCTTTACCGCGCTTACGGTATTATCCCGGTTGGGACGAAGCCCTCGAGGTATCAACGGATTTAGACTTCGGTCAAAAAACATCTCTCACTAAATCAATCTACAAAAAACCCCATAAAAGACTGTACGAATAAAAAATAACTTTGTGAAAATCCAACGTCCCAAAAATATTGTTTTATTAAACAAAACAAACAAAGAGATAGTAAAAGTCATATTTTTATATATCCCTTTGAAATATTTATTAAAATTCACTACACAACGCACAATTTCCTTCGTCCTACATTCTGTTACATAATTTACATAAACAAACAAGGAACTAGTATTTTCTGCTTTTATATTTCCTCGCTTTTTATTTTAGTACTAACAGTGCAAATACGCACATAAAAAGTCAACAAAATATATTCATAACTAGTTGTCCCCCGCGGTTTTACCCGCGACTTTGGTTGCTGCTTGGCTCCTATTAATCGTAGCTTGATGTTATATATACTAGTATAGCCTTACTCGACAAATGGACTTTTTCTTAGCGTATATCATGCTGCGTATATGATGCACGCGTCATGCTCGTTCACGTCAACACGTTCAACGCGTGCTGTCAGATAAGACTGGTCATCTCTTAGCTGCCAGTGGCTTAATTCAATTTCTATTTTTTAATTAGTTTTTTTTAATTGTTATTACTTATCTACATTGTGCTCTCATAATAGAAGCAACAGGAAATATGTTAACAAGATTTATGTAACTCATATGATTTAAAAGAGTGTCCATGGAGTTTCTTGCACGTTCTTCTCCATATAGATCTACGCTTTGGAACATGCAATTTAGCTTCACTTTTTTGACTGACCGACATTTTGACAATTCATAAGTGCCTGTAATTGGTCTACTTGAAATAAACTTGGAGGCAAATGAGCTATCCGATATTAAAATAATTTTCCATTTCGTACCAGTACTTTCTGAGATTAGCGCTTTCAAACAATCAAACAAACTCTTCAGCTTTAAAATATTAGTATAGATTTTCAGTAACACTTGCTAGCATGAAGACTATCTAGTTTGAGCTCTGAACGCAAACAAAAGTTCCGAGTCGAGGGCTCTCTGTTGTAAGAGAAAATATTTGTTTAGCGGCCCTTCAGCTAAAAGTGCTTGAAAGCCGTTGTGGGACTTGTGGTGACAAGAGTCTAACTGGCCTCTGTCTGGAGAATAAGAGACTGTCATCTGCGAGAAGCATCCTTAAAATCTAATCAAATAAGAGGGGATATCTACCTAATATACCGCATCTTGAATCGTCGTTTGTTATGCTGGTTTGCATACAAATGGACTTAGCGTATTTTTAATAAGCAGAGGTAGTACTGGCTTGGTCGCACTCACAACAGATCCAGTTTACGAGGAAAGTATAAGATTTTATTGTAAACTGATGAAGTTTTTGATGGCTTTGTTAATTTAAATAGAAGTAAATTTGTACGTTACGTACAAAGATTTGTTTCTTTAACCTTTGCTAGTTTAACCACTTCTGCAAGAAAAATAGTAAAACAAACTTTTTCCGTGTGTAGTATTTTTATTTGGAAGTCGATTGTATTTTTTTTAATATCCATTACAGTATAAATGGGTATTATATGAAATTTAATAATACCCATACAAAAAACAAATCCCCGTTCGGTAGTTTTTTGTGATATTAAGGTTCCGTACCTCAAAAGGAAAAAACGGAACCCTTATAGGATCATTTTGTTGTCCATCTGTCTGTCTGTGTGTCTGTCAAGACCCTTTATTTCGGGAACGCGTGGAAGTATCGAGTTGAAATTAAAACCATATACTCAGAACTATGGTCCCTTGAAAAAATCAAACTTCTGAGTCAACGACAAATAAAGATACGGCCGTTCATGTCGCAAAAACGTATATTTCGACACTCTCGAGGGAATCAAAATTCTTAGGGTACTTCTCGTTGACCTAGAATCCTGAAATCTAGTATCTAATCTCATAGCACAAGTAGGAAGAAATCTATAGGAAAAAATCTGAATACTGTAAATTAGTAGTTACGTCACAAAAAAATAATATTTTTGCGATTCGGAAAAATCTTCTAAATTCGAAAATTGAACTGTTTTCATAGATAAGTTTGTACGGAAACCGCATAGCGCGAGTCCGACTCGCACTTGCCCGGTTTTTTATTTGGAGATCAATTGTATTTTTATAAAATAGTTTTTATTCCCCTTACACTTTTAGCTGAAGTAAACTAAAAAGTAAAGTTACGCCAAAATTATTGATAACCCTAATAACATGGAACATAAACATATAATTATGATGGAATCAGGGTGAACTGTAAATCTGCGTAACCTTTCAAAATTTACCAGCATGTGTTATGTTATGAAATAGTGTACAATTAAGCCATTTCATAACATAACATCACGCTTGTTTACACTGTAAACAATAAACAGAGATGCGATTGCATTAATCTCGGAAGAAATGCTATTAATTATTGAAGGGTTTCAATGTCTATTGACGCGTCGTCGACTACATGGGCTCGGTCTGGACGGTTACCGGACGGCCGGACGGCGACCTACCCATTGCTCGCCGTCCGCAAGCCCACGCCTACGGTGCGCGGTGGCTGGAAATCGGTGTCAGGATCCTGGTGGCTGGAACGTTCCACGCGCGCCTCAAGGAGATGTAAGCAAAACTGTACTACAGATAAACATTGGAGATTTTCTTGGGCCAGTAAATACAGAGTATACGGCGAAGACAGTGTTTGATAACGACCTGGAGTTTATCCGAGATGCCTTTTGTGACCTTCCACGTCTCACACCTATACAGCATTACGGTTTTGATGTTGGACCGGAATATTTTGAACTTAACTCTTCTAGTCAGATTCCACGATAGCTACACGGGACGGAGCTGTGCGAAGGTTGCTCTTGCCTTGGCGATCCTCGAAGCGATATCCTCTTCGGTCCCTCCAGTCTCTGACACAACACTACCGAGGTCTACGTGCGCCTCAAAGAGATGTCAGCAACTGTAGGGACCTAGCAGGGTCAAAACCTACTGAAACCAAGGGTCTGATTCTGAAAGGAAGACTCGGCCCTGGTACGAAAGGCTACGAAGGTACAGGAGTGGGTTTTTGGGAACTCATTTCTTAATAATAACACTACCGAGGTAAGTGAATTTGTGGACCCTTTCCACAGCCTCTGTACCGAAGAGTGACAGTGAAATCGGTGAATATCCACAGAAATTAAAATTCATATAATCGCACATAAATAAAGACCTCTTTTATTATAAGTAGGTAAATAAAAATACCAAAAGCATAAACCCGTCTAGAGATACCTATCCTACAACAGATAGTGCAGGCTTTATAAGTTTTTTTTGCTGTATGTGCCCCGTTTATAACTCGCCTTTGTCAAAGATAGTTGATGGGGAAAACCTGCCCCAGAAACTTATTCCGCTAGAATGGGCACCCTTTGGCGGCACAGGAAAAGGTCACCACCGAGTCATGTTACCGGTTACATTTTCATCGTTGGCGGTATTTTTTTATTGATGAAAGGGAACTGACACGCATTGAGGGAGTATTGACCTCGAGGATTTTTTCTCGCATAACATTATCTACTTACATTTTGTTTTGTTGAAATATTTTTTATGGTTGGTATGAGCTTTAGGATATGTGTATCTCGAAGAATATATTATTGTAGTTAAGATATCGTGTTGCTTTTGATAACAAACTCGTAACTCCTGATTTGGGACTTATTTTATGTTAAGAAATGGCTGTAGATATTAGGAGACGCTGAATGAGTATAATATTAGCTACTTAAAGCCACAATGTCTGCTGGCTACGGGATTTTTACCCTAGAACGCAAAGGGAAAATGAAGGAATAAAGGTGGGTTTTTGCCAGTTTGACACACCCTCTCGTTCCATCATAGAGGGCGGGAAAAGTGATTTGATGATTTCTCAATTAAAAAAAATAAACTAAAAGGGATTGAAACATTTCAAATGTAATATTTCACTGAAACTGTATTTCTAAAAGGAAAGTATCTCACATTAGAATTTCATTATAGTCAAGTTAGTCATATTAATCGATTGCCTATAGAAAAAAAACTGCACAACATTGTCAATTTCACAGCACAATACAAAAAACACGTAAAATGTAATTGGACTACATCAAGGCCTCCGAAAAACAACAACAGCATTCCAGTATGGAGGCCAATCTCCCTGACAATGATGTAAATGTATACGAAAATTGCAATTATCTCCGACCGCATAATAACCACTCTCTACGCAATTCCCAGGACAAACAAAAATAAAAGAAAGATAATCCCGGAGTTAACATTAAACGTGCTAAGCCTACTACATTGAGTGACGGGACACATAAATATTTCTTGACGTTATGAAACGACTCGTGTGAAAATAAACGTACTAACCCTTGTAAGGCTTTTTGGTTTCGTATTGATACAAATGTAGTCAATTGCCACCCGTTTATATTTGTTAAAGTGAAGTGGTTGTGCGTGCTACCCGTTTCGGTAACTTTACAAATGACTCGAACTTAGATAGGTACTTTTTCCCATTTGATTGATGAATAACGGTGAAACTTACCGAATGAAACAACTTATTTCTTGCCAATTCATTACCAATTTCTCCCGTAATAGTCGGGTTACTACGGTTTTGAGGGTACAACTTTGGTTCAAAAACTTCTGGTTAACCAATGGAAACACAGTCCTGTGTTCCTATGTAAATAAGCTTGGGCTTATACTCCAGGGCCAGAGTAACCCGACTTTACAGTGCCTATGCACAACTGCTACCCACTGCCACACTACTAAGTAATTTAAGAACTATTTACGTTTTAATAGACTCAACTTCTCATCTATTCTCAGCCTCTTTTCTTCACAAAAACAGGTGTGGCAAGTGTGAGTTGCACTTGTCACTTTCTAAGACCATCAGAAAATCAGCATGTATCTTTGGTGCGTCACGTATTTACGTTGAACGTGTGAGACACGTTCATTAAACGACGATATCCTGGAGATTGGCAAAGGATCCATGGCCCTTTATGGGGCGGCGGTATGGGTGCCGTCGCTGCGAAAGCGGCTGGAGGCTAAACTGAACGCATGCCACAGGGTCATGCAATGGCCACCCGGATGGTGTGGGAATACCGCAAGATTTCTCGCGAAGCGGCGAGCCTCCTTGCTCGCCCGCCACTATGAGATCTAGAGGAGTCCTTGACGCATGCAAGATTTGCAAGTGGAGATGCAACGACGCGACGGGGCTAAATTCCACTGCCGCGCCAAGTCGCGGTATGTCGGACAAAGTTCCAATGGGATCTCATAGTGGAATGGCGACAGTGACTGTTGCAACGCGGTGCTGGGCACGCCATAATTACTCGGCTGGAATGACAACACGGCGTCCTTACCTTCCGCATGGCGCAGGTCCTCATTAGACATGGTAAATTCGGAAGATTCCTACACTGCATTCGTGCGGAAGAAACGCCTGGGTATCACCATTGTAATCAAATATTTTTGAATTTAGAACATAGATAAATGTTAATTTGTTGGTAAAAGCAAATTATTGTTTAAATAACCATGTTTATTCATGATTATATTTGTGAACAGAATGTTCACAAATACAATTTGAATATTCATTAAATATTAAAGTCTTAAAAACATGCGCCTATTTGCTGGGAAAAATTATTTCAAATTATCGATTAATTTTTCCCAAGCCCACGATAACCGACGTGAAAGGACGTTTAGTCGAGTTCTGCAGGAGTTCCAGTTTACCCTAGGCGTCGTCGGATCGATAGAGAGCAGGTAGCAGTGACGTAGCCAACTGAAGTTCTAGATACCATGAGGTCGATGAACTTAGGACGGTATTGTGAACTGACCTCTAGGAATGCCGTAGTTTTTTTTTGCATTTATGTTGTTAACGTAGATATAACGACAAATCGAACTCAATGTATATACCTACAAACATTAATTCAATTCATTCGAAATAGGAACGTCATATTTAGCATAGCAATTTTAGGTCGAGTAGACACGAATATTTTATTGAAAATCAATGAGTAATTTGTATCAACAAATAAATCCCTTGTCACTGCCGCAAGAAAAGGCTTTTGTATAAGTAAAAGATAAGTTATATTTACTGTTTAGTGAGGTTTTACATCTGCAACACAACAGTACAAATTTTGGCGAAATAATCAAAAGAAGTGAGTTATGATTTTCTGACTGTAATGCAAAAGATTTATTCCGTTCTAATACCAAAAACTAATACCACTTAAATTTGTTGGAAATTATATTTATTTTCCATTCCGAACGAATACCAACAGTTTGAATTTGGTACAATCAGCTCAGTGTAACGTAATCAAAATAAATTTGTTTTCTTGTATTTATACGCGCATTTTATTTTTTTTCGCAGTGAATTATTTTTTTTTTTCAATAAAAGTCTTATCATTACACACAAAACATTTTTTCTGACTACATCTTTGGACGTTTTTTTTAATATAAGAACAAAACAAATACCATTGGTATTAGTTTTTGGTATTAAAATGGAATAAATCAGGCAAAAAAGTATAATGATTCTCGTCTTTCAAAACGAACAAGTGATAATGGTTTTCCTAATTAACACTGCCCTACGACATTGACATTTTAATAAAGACAGACGGCAAAGTCTTGTAACATTGAGAGGAATCATTAGGTAATGACTGCTATTTCGAGACTGATCAATTGATGATGTCACACGTGATATTAAAAGCGTCCTGATTGAAATATATGATCAGCAATAACATTCCTTACCACCAGGAAGTAAGGTTCATATTCTTTTATGATTGGGATTATTTTTATTGTTCTGTATCACTGTATGAGCCTTAATTAAATGGTCTATATTTGGAACGGACGCTAAATAAGAACAGCTTGTTTAAATAATAACGGTTGAGTTGATCTTCGAGGTTAAGCAACGCTTACTTCAATTCGTTCAAATCATTACATACCTATATACCTTCTCTCTCCGTGCTTCGGGAAGCAAGTTAAACTGTTAGTCCCTGCCATGAACAGGCAGACATTTGTGTGATACTCGGCTGCATTCTATTAAACTGGAAGCTGACGACACATTTATTTATTTTCTCCGATAAGTGTGACATTTGTACAGTTAGTGAAAGGACAAGTTTGAAGATGGGAGATAGAAACCCGTACTATGTATGGGTCTCATGTGCGTGTGTGTGTATTCCATGACCTGTGCTATCGGTCTTCTAATCCGAAAACATTATATAAAGCCATGGTTAGAGTATAAATTACAGTGGCAAGGATTGCTTATATAAACTTATATAACTCATAAAAGATAAGATTGCAATATAAAATTATATTAAGACATATTAATTATAATTATATTTGTGTGCTTAAAAGCTATTTGCGATATAAATATAATTTTGTCATTAACTCATCAATCATCAACTGTAAATTTTAATTTAAAAAACTGATACAATAATCTAGACGCATATAGGAATTTTGATGGTTTCAGTAGGAATTTAAACATTTTCATTCAAAACAATCACAAACTACAACTTAATAATGTGGAACTGGAAGAAGACCACAGATAGCCGATGGCAGCTCACAAAACAGATATCTCGAATAACATTTTAAGAGTTAATTAATGGTTTGGTAAGTTTGTGATTGACATAAGAAAGTCTTAGGTTGATTTAGACCGGACGTGAGTATTTTTATGAGAGGTACTCTAAATACAGACTTACGACTTTGTGTAGAGTGCTCGGGGGAGAGCTAAGCCCGCAATTATTGAGATAATTCCCTCCCAAAAGTGTGCTAGCTTAATTATTTGGAAAGTTTGTGCAAAAATATAACACTCGCTTTTCAGAATGGGCCTCGAGAGACGCTTGAGCCTGAAGTTTGTGATTAGATTTCTTACTTACGGTACGCCTACTTTCAACGGGACTCTTAAAAGGCTCTAGAACTGGATTAAGATGTTTTTTGTTGTTAAGGGGTTTCTGTCGTACATTTCCTTGGTTTTCACATATTCAAAATTCGCTAACAACATTTTAAGCTATAATGTCTACGTATAATAATGACGTGTAGTTAGGTGTAGGCCCGTTTAGGTATATACCCCTCCTGCGGAAATTTTCAAAAGAGTTACACGCACGCCTCAAAGAGATGTCAGTAAACCGTATGGGCCTAGCAGGGTCGATGCTCACTCGGGCCACTGCATTGTGTAAAAGAGTTACCAAAAGCCTGGTACACACAGGGCAACTGAAGCAACACAGGTGCGTCTGTCAAGTCTGGGAGGCCGTTTAGGTCCACCCATAGCAGGAGAAGGCATTTCATGATTTCCCACCTCAAAAAAAAGGTATACCCTTGCTATCGTGTCAGTAAAATTATGTCAGTTTAAACACCAATTCTGCAGACTTTGCTTACACCTTTCTTACCAAAAATCAAAAATCTGTACGGTAATCATTTAAATACATTCGTGCGTGGTGCGTGCGTATCAATTCCTTAACTAAATGAATATGTATTCACAAAGAAGTTAACAATCCACTCGGCGCTCCTCCTATGCATATATTACTGCCGAAAATATCCTAGAACTCCAAACATGGCCCACAAATGGGTACAGTCACGCAAACCGTCGTAGCCCTCGCTTCACTTGACGCCATTTAATAAGTAGCTGTTTTTGCTAACATTTGACTTTGACCTACTATTGCTAAAAAGATTAATCAACAATATCATATAAGTTTCTTTATGTAAAACAAATGTATTTATTTTCGGGAGTTATAAATTACTATTTAAATTTAATATATAAAGAAGTCCTGTTTTATTACTTTTTAAAATTATAATTGAATTAAAACAAAAAGTTTTGAAACAAATTCATCTCGAGTAACGCGAAACAGAAAAGTAGGGTACTGTTTTAAAATATGAGACGATTATTGGGATATATACTGATATTAATCATATTATTTTTTTTAAGGATTTGCTACGAATAGGAGTCTTCTCAAAAAAGTAGGTTTCCTTATACAAACTTTGGACCCCCGTTTCATCCCCTCAGGGAATAATAATAATTAAAATTATTTAGTAAATAATTTTGGAAAATCTTTCGCCGCTTCGCCGAGTGCAAGTATGAAATTAGCCCATAGGAATATAGTCCCGGGAAAAAATCTTTGAGGAGTAGGGGACTCCTCAAAGATTTTTTGCATTAGCTTTGAGGAGTGGCTGGAAAGACCTCACGGCGTCTTCACCTTCCGCATGACGCAGGTTCTTACCGAACATGGTCAGTTCGGGAAGTAACGCCCGGGTGTCACCACTGTGTGGACCGCCCGAACGACACGGTAGAGCTCACGATAGAGGTGTGCTGCGCTTGGGCAGAGCACCGCCGTGTCCATGAGGGGGAGATCGGCAACTCCGGCAACCGTAGGCACGGGCTGATGGATGGCGAGCAATGGGTAGCTCGCCGTCCGATCGTCCGGTAACCGTCCGGACCGAGCCCAAATCGTCGAAGGCGCGCCTCAAGGAGATGTCAGCAAACCGTAGGGGCCCAGCAGGGTCGAAGCCTACTGGGGCCAAGGGTCTGATTCTGAAAGGAAGACTCGGTCCTGGTATAAAAGGCAACGAAGGAACAGGAGTGGGTTTTTAGTCAGTAAAAGTCTGACACACCCTCTCGCCCCGCCCAAGAGCGGGGTGGTGATTATCCCACCGAAAAAAAAGAAACCCGTGTGCCTTTCATCCAAATCCGTCATGCCGTTCGAGCGTGAACAAGTAACAAACAAGTGACTGTGCGATAATATTGATATAGTGTAATTTTCAAAGTTAATGTGTGTAGGTACAGTAAGTACTTTATGTTATTTTTAATTAATTATGTTTTTGTCTTGCAAAATGTTTGCAATATGTTAGTTATAAGATTGCGTCTTTTCCGGCAAATAAAATGTTTTTCTTTCTTTCTTTCTTTCTTTTTACTTTTAAAAAATTCTAAATCTTTTCATAGTAAAAGTTAAATAGAACCGCTGAGCCGCCATTCGTAAATGAATTTTTAAAATTACTTTCAGGAATGTGTTCCAAAGATACACTCGACGAAGTTTTTATCGAAGTTTCCAACAAACACGGCTGATCCCAATAAAATAATTAACACAAGTATAAAGTACATTTGACTGCAATTTGTTTCATGTTCAACTAATTGATTGATTTCAATGAGTGAGAGGGAGAGGAAATACTTATTGACCTTTTTTGTACGATCTTTTACAATTTTTCAAAAAGTCGATTTATTTTTCATTAGATTGAGAATTGTGTGAGGAGTCATATGAAAGAAAAAGTAGTCTGTGATGGCGTAATAATAATAAATCATTTATTTTTAAGCATCTTGGGCCGTGGTAAGATACCTTACAGATTGTCATATGTATGAAGTAAATTAAATACATTTTTTTTATGGTTGATAGGTCAGAATGGAAGAAAAAAACCGGGCAAGTGCAAGTCGGACTCGTGCACTGAGGGTACCGTACAAACTTACCTATGAAAACAGTTCGATTCCCGAATTGAGTTAAGTACGAAGATTTTTCCGTATCGCAAAAGTAGTTTTTTTGTGACGTAACCACAAATTCACAGTTTTCAGTTTTTTTTCTATACTTGTGCTATGAGACCTTGCTTCATTCAGGATTCTAGGTCAACTGGAAGTACCCTATGAATTTTGATTCCCATGAGAGTGTCGAAATATACGTTTTTTGCGACATAAACGGCCGTATCTTTTTTTTGTTAACTCAGAAGTTTGATTTGTTCACATCTTCAAGGGACCGCAGACCTGATTATATGGTTTTAATTTCAACTCGACACCTCCACGGATTCGTAAGATAAAGGGTCTTGAGGGACAGACAGACGAGAACACTAGAACCAGTTTTTTTTAGTTTCAGAAATCATCAAATAACTTCTCCCACTCTGGATGAGGCTAGAAGGAGTACCTACCAGATTTTTTAAAATTCAAACTCACTCGTGTTCCGTCAGTTGCCTTTTGCGTTCCAGGACAGCGATAACTCTATCTAACAATATCTCAGCCCTGGATTACAAGGTTACCTTATAATATCCAGTTATTCATTAAGTTGTTTAATATAAACAACTGTTAAGGCCCCTAGCGCCCAAGCAGTGCCATAAAACAGTGACTTTCTGAAGCCTCGGTAACGGCTGTGGTAATAGATTTAAAAAATAAATATGTTTATCATAGATTCATGTACTATTTAACATCGATATATTTTTGGCTGGTTTTCCCTTTGATCTTTAGAAATATGTTTACACAAATAATTGCTAGTTAAGTGTTCTTCTGAATGTACATAGCATGTGAAAATTAATCAATATTTCGCAAAGAAAATGGATTTAAAGATCAGCGAGGTTCTATCCAGGCGCTATTGGCCGAAATTAAATGCACACATACTCGTACTGCCGCCTGGGCGGTAGTGCGAGTATGTGTACATTTAACTACGGCCAGATGGTCAAGGGACTATACGCCTTAAACAACGATCACCAGCTCTTTTGACTTTAGAATTTATTTGAAATGGTTCACATGTTGCCAGTTGATCGGAGTTTTGAATACCCAATTGTGTTTAAAACAAACAGTAATAATAACTGATGAAACCACAACAGAAGCGATAAACCAGCGGATATTATACAATCGTTAGGTTACTGTCTGTGGCGTGACAGACAATTTGTTATCAAATATTCACAAGCACTTCGATTTACCATAGCTACGAAAATATTTGACTCACTATGAATTATTTAATCAATTCCGATGTAGGAACTCCTAATAATTACTTTATATATTATTCCAAATGGTGACCATTTCTGAGTCGGAAATAATTAGTCAGAATCGGAATGAATTCTGACATGAAACCTCTTTTAAAATATTGAAAGATTAAAAAAGAGACTGAACAGAAATTATAAAAAAAAGTATTACGCACGTTCCTACAACATGCATTTTATTTATTTAAACAATTTTAATAGAATGCATCATCTTTTCGACCCGGATCACCCTCTACTGGGTATTCAGCCCACCAATTTTTGGTCCAACTTCCTGATTATAACCAGATACACATAAGTTTGGAATAATTCCCAAAAACATCGTAACCATGAACATTAGAAAACAACATATATTTTTTTTAAGTAAATTGTGTTGTCGTTTCATAGACTGAGTTTACATTTTATTCCCAACCAATATTCCCCGTTGCCTTTTGTTTTCCTTCAATATCAGAATATAAGTACTTTCGATGAACGTACCTATTCTGAATATCGGTTTCTCTTTATTGTATACGTGGAAGGATTACGAACTAAATAAGTTTGAGCACGCAAAGCTTGAGTCAATGCTCGAAAGGTTATCGCTGTTTCTGAAAACGTTCAGAATAGTGCTTTTAATTAAGCTGAAACTGTAGTTTATGTTTTTATTCTGTATATTTTATTTTTGCTGACATTTTCAAAGTATGAGTCACTAGCTTCTGCCAGTGGCTTCACCCGCCTGAATTAGGTTTCTCCATACATACTTTAAAACCCCGTTTCATGCCCTCAGGGTGTGAATTTTGGGAAATCCTCTCTTAGTGCTCGCCTACGTCATAAAAGGAAACCTTGTGCAAAATTTCATGCTCCCAGTCGAAGTAGTTTCGCCAGTGCATAGAAGTGTCAGTTAGTCAGTTTTTCCTTTTATACTCGTATAACATAGATGTTGGAAAGCAGTGCCGAATGAAGCGAGCGTATGACTTATACCAAATTCTACCAAGCGTCCCCTCAATGTAATACATAGAAATCTCGAGTCACAGTGTTTGCTATCGAAATCTTTCGGTGTAGTAAATTAGTAGATTTCTGTTGATAATATTTTTCCCTTTCAGAAACTTAGAACAAGCAAAAACCTAGAATGTGTCACTTCCATTACCTGGTGTCTACAGTAACTATCTAGAATGCATGTGAACTAGATTTTCGTTTCCACTATTTTTGGCTTTAAAATCCGATGTAGTTAAAATCACATTCGAATTTTCAAAAGATTTTTTATAGGCCAGCTGGAATGGATGTCGGTTCTTGTTAGTGTTAAAAATTGGAAAAAGGTACTTCCATCGGATCTCTCAACGTCTACCTTTTTTCTGATGACCGAAACGATTTCTGTGAAAGAGGATTTACTGAAAATCTATTTTCGTTGCAAATTGCAGTAGGTAGTATATTATAAAATAAAATAAATCACACTATTAATACAGTGTTGAAAGTTTGTGAGTATATGTGCATGTTTGTTACTTCTTCATGCGCAAACGGCTGAACGGATGAAACTATGCACACGAGTAGATCATGTCCTGGAATAGCACAAAGGATACTTTTTGTCCCAGGAGTATGTTCACTTTCTACTTTTACGCAGGCGAAGCCGCTATCAGCTGCTAATTCATTATAATAACATACCTAATTCACGTCATTTAACTACATTCAAGACAGAGTTCAGAATAAGCTAGTTGAGTAGGTACTTTATGAAACACAAACTAAGCAATCTCATTCCAGATTCCAAATCCAAACTAATCACGTTGTCGAAATCAGCTGTACGTCAAATAGGAACTGTTTCATTGACGCTATCCCGTCGGTTTAATTACTGGCCGAGTGTGAACAAGATTTAGGGCAATATTTACATTTTCCTGCAACAGTACATCCGTCGTGGCCACCCGACCGAATGTAATTAGTGTGGTGAGGCGACACATCATGATCCACTGCTATGTTGTATCAGTGAAACTAGTGGGACATGGAGTAGAGAGGACGTGGAGGTATAAAGTTAAAAAGAACTACACGTCCGTGTCTTTACTATTTTAGTAAAGCTACGGACGCGTAGCTTCATAGACGCGTATTCGTCACTATACGCTTGGTGTACGCCTGCTCACAGCTTACATACAAAACTATGAAACTCTATCGACGGAGCGGCAACGTCGTGCTCGCGTCGCTGCATGCAGGCTTCATCGCATACATCGAAAGCACATTCATATTGGCAGGTCTCAAATCTTCGTCGTCCGACAGCATTGTCACAAATGATTGAAACCGTACACGTGTAATACGCCTCGTGGACAGGGTTTTAGTGAGCTGTACTGCTCAAGCTGTCTGGCGTATTTTGAAGTGCGTATGAAGCTACGCGTGGGTGGACAGTGAGACTAATTAAACAATCAAGCCGTTTGCAGGCTAAATGAGGGTGTTCTAAAATGGCATTCACCAGGTGGCAGAACTGAGGTGTCAGCTCCAGGCACCTGTTAAAACGCTTATGTTAATAACATAAGTTAGACATCAACGTCAACGTCAAATGTTAGACGTCAACGTCATGTATACGTTTTTAAAGGAAAAACCTGACGGGCAGCGGCTAAGTGGCGCCAACTGATGGTGTAAATTTTCCCGAACTACTATCGGCTTTTAGGGTAGAACAGACCTCATAACTTGGTTTAACATCAAATACGGCATGCTATTTAAAAATGCGATAGCAGTTACCTTTAAGACGAAGATTGATCACCCCAAACGTCACAATTTTGTTATATGACGTGCTCCATTTAGTGTTTATTCCATGTGTGGATAGGTAGCACACTGTCTGCCTTCGATAAAATTATTACTGTCGGAAAACTCTCCCGACGTGTGTTGAAAACCTTTTTCAATAACGAAATGGTTCTGTTGGGGTACGAACATAACTTCATTTGTTCTTATTAAATTGAATGGAGAGCCGCGGTGTTTGTAAACTTCAGTAAATATTTGTTGAACTTATTTTATCAATATTTTTTTACGGTTCTCTTGTAGGCATATATTTTTATGCCTGTATACGCTCGCAAATGAGAACTGTTTAGACGCTACAATCCAAAATGACGGCTATGTTTTTTTTTATTATTATCCAAAAAATAAATCTGGTCGTAATTTACGACTAATCGATGAAATGCTTGACAAACGGGCAGGTAAAGAAATCTACACTTAATATTATGATAAAGAGGTAAAATTTGTTATTTGTTTTTTTTTGTTTGTAGAAGGTAATCTCTGAAAGTACTGGTCCGATTGCAAACATTTTTTCACCGATTGAAAGCTGCTTTATTCCGAAATGACATAGGCATTTTATGTATACGGACGAAGCCGCGGACAAAAGCTTATTAATTATAAAAGTAATATAATATTTCCCGACATCATCAAAATATTTTGTACCGTTCCCTTCAATCATTAATAATCCATATCGTCCAGTTTAATGCCCGATTCATAATAAATAATTAACGGCAAATTCGCGAGTATCACGCCAAGTGAGATATTGATTTCACGAATTAGTTTGCGGGTCGCGTTCGGGGTTTGCGGCGCCTGCCGGTAAACCCCTGAAGCCTGGGTCCCCAGCTCCCTACACGCAAACTGTCATGCCTCCACTATGTCTCGTGAAATATATTACAACTAGCTTTTGCCCACGACTTGGTTCCCGTAAATGTCGGTTATAGCGGATGCAAAGTTGAAGTCGAAACCAGATAAGATGTAGCCTATATCCTTCCTTAGGGTTCACGCTTACTCCATACCAAATTTCAGATTTCAAAATCGGTTCTGTAGTTTAACCGTGAAAGTGTAACAGTTAAATCCAGTTAAGTAGGTACTTTCACATTTATACTATTAGATATTATTAGTATATTTCGATAAGAATGTGTTCATGGTTTTATTATTTCTGGCAGCGTTTATTATGTTTAAATAAGGGTGCAGGAAGACATAGTGCCAATCTATGTTATGTGGATGCGTAACCATCTACAAGTAGAGTAAAGTTCAGTGGCTGTTTTAATAATTTGAAATTAATTCCTCGATTCGATGCATTTGCTGCCAACTAAAAAACATTAGAATGTGTTAGCATCTGTATTGTAATAGAAAACAAAGTTACTGTATTCTGTATGTCTGTGTCTACACTGTTCTTACATAATATCTATTAATACTGTAATATGAAAATATTGTAATCAACCACTTTGCTTAAAAGAGTAACCATGGAGTTTCTTGCCGGTTCTTCTAATTTTGGAACCGTGCTCTAGCTTCTGACGTTTTATAAGCGCCATGTAGGCAGGCCTATGTGAAATAAAAAAAATTTTGATTTTGATTTTATAAATAACAACTTTTTATAAACATAAGGCATTAACTGGCTGCTGGCTGGCTAAATGCAAAAACCGTACGAAACAAAAAGAAAAAATAATAATATCAGGTTCTTTTATCATAATATATTTATCATAAAGGTCTGATTAAGGGACAGAAAAAACCTGTATATTCTAAATTGACCCCAAACTCTGAAGAAAAAATGTAAGTGGTGCCAAAACGTTAGCATTGTGGTGCTGAAAGATTAGCATTTACAGTTCTTGTTATAATAAATGCCTAAATCAGGCTATAAATACATAAGTTTCAAATAAATAGGCACACAATTCCGGCAATTCCTCTATTTTCATTTTCAGAAAATAAAATAGCACCCCGAGTCACGAATCAAAGTAATTTCGTCCGCGGCGCGATCGAGTTATTTATTGAATTTTGTAACAGCCGTGTTCTACAAACTTATTACATAACAGAGCTTTCGTTTTAAACTAGCTGTTACCCCGTAACTTTGTTCGCAACAATATTTTACTTTGCACCCGTTAAATCGAATAAAAGTTGGTTTTCAGAAAGTTTTTATAGCTCACTGTTCGCACTACAATATATTTTTACTGCCTCTCTAGGAATATATAACTTACTTAACATTATGTTACTTATGGCAATCTGTCAAAGCAACACTAGCTTCCGCCAGAGGCTTCACCCGTAAAAAAAAATATGTCAAGGGATAAAAAGTATCCTATGTTTTATTTCAGGATATGATCTACCCGTGTGTTAAATTTCATCTGAATCCGATCAGCCGTTTCGGCGTGAAGGAGTAACAAACATAAGCAAACGCACACACACACAAACATACATATAAACTTTCACCTTTATATTATTATTGTGATTAAACCAAAGAAGTATTACAAAAAAAAAAAAACCTGTGACAGCCAGTGTCTATATATACATAGGTAAAGGAAACCACTAAGTTCAAACATCTACAGCTATAAGTTAAATTGAATTGGATGTCTTTTATTGCCGCCCATGTTTACGGCAAGCCGTATTCTTTGAGAAGTCGATCGTATTATGTCTAGATAGGTCGTGTGTAATTCTCGAAAGAAGCATCGTTTGTGAATGAGTGCTGATAGTTGATTGAAATAATAATAATAATATTCCGCAACTTTCACACAATGCCATTTAGTCCCAAACTAAGCAGAGCTTGTGCTATGAGTACTATATAACGTTTTTTAAGTGCCCATGGAGGCCTGTGTAAAATAAAAACTTTTGACTTTGAGATAACTGATAAACATACTTATATATTTCTAAATATATACATAATATAGATAAATTCCACCCAGACACAGAACAAATGTTTGTGCTCATCAGACTAACATTTGTCCTGGGTGGGAATCGAACCCACAACCTCCAGCTTAGCAGTCAGGGCCACTAACCACTAGACCAACAGGCCAGTCAATGAAATATGGGAATCGATAAGTGTTTCCAGGAAAAAAATAAGAAATTAAATTCTATTTCAAATTAAAACTCGAACTATGTATTTCAAATAAACCATTTACAGGTATTTTTGAATTGCCAAAAACTCGGTCTGTTACTAAGATGAAGCTACTTAATTGCACATTCCAAAGAAACAGAACGTGCAAGAAACGCCATTCGTCATCCTCTTTTAAATCATGTTATGTGTTACAAAATTCTACGTTTCTGTTACATAATAACATGGTAAACAAATTAAAAAAATAAAAATAAAACAAACGCTTTAAATACAGTTAAAGAGTATTTTGAGAACAAAAAGGTGGGATTCATCTGTATAGTATATTGGGATTGATCTACTCGAGCACAATTTTTGTAATTTTTTTGTTGTGGTTTTTTCTACCCGTTTATACTCTTTTTTTTGTTTTATATACCTTGACATAAAATGTCAAATTATAAAATAAATATATTCAATACTTATTTTACAATTTAATACATTAACTTTTACATAATCGTTCACTTTAGAGGTTTTTTTTATTAAATACTTTTTTTACTGTAAATGTGCACTAGCTTCTGACGTTTTATAAGTGCCTATGTAGGCCTATGTGAAATAAAAACATTTGACTTTGACTTTGACGTGGATTATTTTTCATTTCAGTTTCAATTTCAATCAATCAGTTTCAGTTTTCAATATTAACGGTTGTCTGGCAGTTTAAGCCAAAATTAAAAATTACTGAAATGAAAAATTATCCACCTACCCGTATGTCCTTTCTTGGGTATTGTTCGTCGAGTCGTGAACTCCTTACTAGTCCTAAGTTGAACTACACGAATACTGACAAATGCTTGCGCTGACTAGAAAGGACTCAAATCTATGAGGTTCTTACCTCAAACCTCAAAGTTCTCGTATCATTTGACCATTACATGTTTACTGTATGGACTTTAAAAGAGACTGATGTCGGTTTTGGTTTCGGTGTTTCTTCTCAGTGTGTGTTGGTACTTCCTAGCTGACTGCTAAGAAGTACCAGCTTAAATGAACAAGATAACTGACGTGTTTTACACCTCAATTGTTTCGTTAAATTAAACGGTGTAATTTAATAATTAATTTATCATGGTTAACACAAACACATTTTGATAGTGTCAAAAAAATAAACAAATACCTACTGTACTTTTGACATTGTCAAATAATGCCAACAGTAAAGGAATAGACATCAAAGTGACTTTCCCCCGATTTCTATTAAGTATTTCTCAAACTCTAGCCTGAGAACCTGTCAAAATTTGACATTTAAGTAGGGTTTAACACTTTCTTAACTCAAACCCACCTATTTTAAGGACAAGTTTCTGAATTGAATATTTCCGTGATCTTTGATTAACTAGCCAGTCACCGACGAGACAATATTACTTTCAGTTCTTCATTTGAAAAGAGTCTGCAAACTAGCATCTAGCTTTGACGTACACTCCGGAACGAAACGCCCGCGGCTCGAGTTGCACTCGGCTGGGTTTATTGCTCTTTTTACGTCATGCTGAACCCCGAGATTATCTCGGAAACAACTGTGAAAATCCCGGGATTACATAAGAGGATTGGGTTTGTATTCTGACGGTGGTATTATTTGTCCTAACTTTAAACGGCGATCGCTTTTACACAGCTTTAACACTTTGTGTTATGATTTGTTCGTTGTCTTATTGTGAATTTGCTTTGCAATAGCAATTGGATTACCACGATTAATATAATTTATGACCATTGTAAATTTCAAAACCGTGGACTGGATGGTATTTCCCATTGGCTGAAATGTTAAACTTTCGTCACCCAATAAGCCGCTTTAGAAGGTGAATTTTTCTTTATTCCTTAGTGCTCACATAGGTTATAAATAGAATGCTTGCGAAAAATTACATAGTTCTAGGTCTGGCGACTTAAGCTTAGCGTTTACCTGTCAGTCATTTTAATAGTTTTATTACGTAGGAATTCCTTACAAATATTAGACCCGTGCCTCACTAGGACCCAAAGATAATGAATGCAGCTCTATGGTGTGTACCTCATCTGGCCACTGTTAGTCATTGACTGCATGACCAATAGTGGCCAGATACATTTTTCTGACATCATGACCTGGCTACACTCCCATGGTATCCCAGTGAGGCACGGCATTTATAAACTTGAATGGGTTAGGTACTTTTTATCTGGCTTCGAATTCGCATCCACAATAACCAACATTCGCCGGGGCAAAGACACTAGCAGAAGCTAATAAGTCATAATACAGTCTAGTTATTTTGTTTTTTGCATTGATTCATTTCAGCTACCTTGATATCTCCGTTCCATCACAGAAATATATTGATGGAACCTTTCTCCATGCTCATCTCAGACTGTACAGCTAGGTGGAAAAAATCGAGATGGGAGTGCAAAAAATAATTTCTTAGACCAACTGAGTGTAGTTATCATCTGTTTTGGTCCTTAATAATCTAAGTATGAGATGAGAGCTTCCTAATTTCCTTTTCTTTCGCTTCCAATACTAAGTCAAACGCAGAATCCTTTACTGACGTATTTTCGGCCCAACAAAAATTCCTTCCTCGACTTTCGCATCACCTTCTGGGAAATTTTTATCTCAAGCTATGAACTGAGATGGCCAGGTTTTTAATTACAAATGTGGTCGTTTCGATTCATAGCTTTGACAAAGTTCTTCAATAAACCTAGCCTAATATGTACCTAAGCCTAAGATTATTTCTTGAAGCCCAATCTGCGAAACATACATAAAAAGCAACAGTATTTGGTCTACCGGAGTGTATCCTAATTAACAACAGAAAATATGCACAGATTATACAAAATATAAAATGTCACTTGTATCTCTAAAACTAGACCTAATCGTTACTTTTTATGATAATTTTTGAATTCAGCAGATGAAAATAAAGGAGACTGATCTATTTTTGAGTCCAAAACATTTGCATTGTTGAGCAGATATAGGGATGTTCGATTTGTTTGTCTGTCCATAACAGTGATACTTCTGTAGAGGTATGCGGACCAGAGAGTAAAATCCAGGAAACCTCTATTGAAAATAGGAGAATCCTCCGACGAGACGGGTATTGTGTCTAGTCCGGACAACTGCCCGCTAGTTAATTTCAAAACGGCTGTACATGTTCTAATCGCGCTGAGATCTTTAATACCGCGATGCAGGATTTTGAATTTTAATTCCTTCCTTCTAATTAATATTATTTCTGTATTGTCAAGCAACTGAGGCCCATAGATAAAATACATAATATTACAATCTTATAAAATACGTAATAAAGTAATACGTCATATTAAAAATACCACAAACAATAAACTATAATTATACACGTAACAACGGCGTCGTGTTCCGCTGCGTGCTGTCGCATAACCGTCCTCGGAAACGTCGATACACGACACCTTACGGCGAAAGTCCTCCCTAAAAAGGTCTGCAGATGATGGTGGGTTAGAACTCGTATCACGAACGACTTGAAGTTGGTGTCGTGGCGCGAATCCAGCCTTCCGACCCTCAGAGTCCAGTTGATCTTCACCTTCAATTATACTCCTTCCTATTATGAAGTGTTCACTTGAACTCCCATTCGATCCGTTGTGTGTGGATGATATATATTCTAATACCAACCACATAAGTATATACGTATATTGGGGATCAAATAAGTCCAATTATAAATGTGTAGGCGGTTGCCTGTGCCCATTCAAACGTGATTTAATAGCGTGTTTACGCTTAGGAAGGCAGGTAAACCGGAATTATACGATTGACATCTTTCGCCTACGTTTCGATTTAACGATAGATTAAACCTTCTTTATTGTGTTATTGACATTGCTTTTCTACGAATCTAGGCTGATATATGAGGATAACTGTTTGTAAAGTACCTATCAATAACTAAACATTTGTTTTAAGTACTTAGTATTGTTCGTCAAAGTTTTTAAATAAGCGATTTCAACCGCGTCTTTGCATTACTGAACTGCCCCCCTAGCCAAGTTACAACCGTTTTGTTTCGGTTCTCTTTTCGTTGTTTGCTTCGAGTCGGCCACGCCTCCTATTCCTTTGTTCTGACCACGTGACTGAGCGTTGAGATGACGTCAGATTAAAAGAATCGAAAGCGTGGCCTACACGGGGCGATCGACGAAAAGAGAACGAAACGAAACGGTTGTAACTTGGCTAGGGGGGCAGCTCTCTTGTGGATTGTAGTGCAATGTTATATAGCCTGTCTGTCTGTATATCTAAGGCTAAAAGAATTATTCAGTTCTCAAAAGTAATTCCAGAACATAGAACGTTCAAACATAAAAACTCTCTCAGCTTTACAATATTATTAGCGACCAGCCCCATTTACGCACGGGTGTTAGAAATCTTTAAAATTCTCGACTTTTCTATACTATAATACGAAGGTATATTATCCTTAAACCATCCTCATAAATCCCTTTACCGATTGGTGAAAACTGCATGAATATGCTTTCAGTATTTTTTTAGTTTATTACGTTCATACAGACAGATGTGAATTTGTCTTATAAGGACTATAGTAAAGACTAGCTAATGAATAGATACTATTTATTTATTTATTTAAATTAAGTACAGCCACATCACTTACATTTCACATCCAAAGAACAATCTTAAAACATAAGGACACGACAATTAAGGCGTAAATAGCGCTCACTAAAATAAGCTTGCTGCATACTACAACCACCAATAACTAAAATAACACCATCCCATCTCTTCCCGAGGGTGTCGTAAGAGGCGACTAAGGGATATACCAGAGAATCATGGGCAGCAGCACATTACAACAACCAAACTGCGATCGTCAACCCGTCTACCAAGCGTGGCGATTATGGCAACCCCCCCCCCCCCCAAACGAAAATCAAAATGAAAAATTGCCGCCAGTGCCCGGCAGCCTGTCTCCTTCTGTACCCTTGACTCCGGACGCACAGGACTGTTTATTGTGGTGACACTTGGTGGAGGCTTGGTGGAGCAGTTGACGCCTTTCGGCTGAAATAATGATGATACTACAGCTTACAACAAAAAAACTGTGCTAACCAGCCTGCCATATTTTCAGCAGGTGGATTATATACGTACATATATGTACATTATTACATAGGAGTACAAATATATGACGAGCAAATAGCCTGCCAGCTAAGCCATTTCTCTTCTTTCACTAAAAGCTTTTTTCAGTTTTCTCATTTTTAAAACAACTTGACCCAGAGGGGTTTAAAGTAATTTAATGTTTTACATAATTTAATAATAAGACTTATTTCTCTCAACGTGAAATTTTAAAAGAAAATGTGAACAAAGGTCTGTGAAGGAACATTATCTGGGAAAACTTTAACAATTAACCATTACCCTGAAGTTACTAATTCCGCATGGACTATTGAACTAAACTCGTCGTTTATTCTTGATTTTATTTCTATTCGGACAATTAAGTATTTTTGAATTATGACCGTATAGGGGCGTTAGTTCTTTGATCACTATCGTAATGCTGTTTAAACATGACTTTCATGCGAAAACATACATGTGAAGTTTTGGATATCTGTATTCTTCTTCTTTTAGAATTGATAGTTTTATTTTCCTTCAAAGTATTTGGGTCCAATATATGGCCACTTTTATAGCGGCCTCAGTGGTTCTCCAAAGTGCAGATATAGTGACACTTTGGGCACTGAAATAAGTGGGCCATCTGTATTCTAAAGATTGTCCTTATCGTTGTTGCTAAGTGCGATTAAAATCAAAGTTGTGTGAAGAGCATAAACATTTTACTTAGGCACTTCTAAGAGAAATACGAAAACAATGAGTACCCAAAGAATGAACATAACAAGAAACATTTTTAACTTCGCACAGCATTGAAGAAATATGTTAAACCTCACAGGAACCGCTTTTTGTAATAGCGAGTAAAAGTGTAGTCTATAAATTCATACTTGGATAAATACTCCCAGAGATATAAATAGTAATACTTGGCCAGCGCCTCTAGCCAAGTTACGATCGTTTTGTTTGCGTCGAACGCCTCGAGTAGGCCACGCCTCCGATTCCTTTGTTCTGACCACGTGACTGAGCGTTGAGATGACGTCAATCGGAGGCGCGGCCTACTCGAGGCGTTCGACGCAAACGAAACGATCTTTGCTAGGGGGGCTGAGAAGAACAGCTACAAAGAGATCTGAAAAGATAAGGTGAGGCCTTTGTCGGGTAGTAGGATAACGAACTCGGCATCAGACAGCGCCTATCATCCACAGTGCAGTCACGCATTTTGACCTTCTTCGGCCATGTATCTCGTCGTGGTCATGACTCCATAGAGCGTCTCATAGTGCAAGGCAAAGTTGAGGGCACCAGGCCACGTGGTAGATCACCAATGAGATGGATAGACCAGATCAAGGCCGCAACTAAGTGCTCGGTTTACGAATGTACCCGGAAAGCTGCAGTCCGCGATGAATGGCGCCGTATTACTAGGATGGTCACTCATCGTGATTCACATTGATGACCACGACCACTCTGGCAAGAGTGTACCGACTGAAAAGAAGGATAATGTAAATAAAGTACAACCTTAAGATTTAAGAATTTTGCATTGAAGAAACGTCTTTAAAAGAAAGTAGTGATGACCCAGTGGTGACGGCCATGACTTTTATGTTATAATGCATCGCGATTTCTTAAGTTATTTTATTTTTTGAGGCGGGAGGGATCATATTTCTTCTCGCGATCTAGTGTGGTGCGAAAGAGCATTTCAGACTTTACTGAATAAAATCTACTTGTGTCCTTCAGTTGCCCTTTGCGTTCCAGGACCACGGTAACACTAGGCATGCGCTTCACGTTGTGTAATTTGAAAACGTCGAATGAAACCATCATGAGGACTATCTTATCGAAAAATTCGAAGACAAATGAAATCCACTAACCCGTACTGTACATTTTATCTCCTAGAAAGGAGGTCTGTAGCGACATCTATGGCGTCACATAATAACTAATCCTGCATGGCCCAATCAAAGTTCTCCGCACGATTAGAATATATATGACAGCCCGAAATCATCTATCGGGCAGCTGCCCACCAGACATAACACCCGTCTGGCCGGAGGATCCTCCCTTTTCAACGGAGGTTTGCGGGACTTTACTCTCTGTTCCGCCTACCTCCAAACCTCCTCTGAGTCCTAACTATAGGAACATAGTAAAATTCAAATTCAAATATTTATTTCAGATAAACATCCACAAGTGTTAGTAGTAGTACAACTTAGCCTAATGTTAGTATTAAATTAAATTATAGTAATAATAAACAACCAATGAACCGTTATACGAACAGTTCAATGGTTCATTAGTTTATTTGGATAAGTGTGTTTGGACACTTATCCACCTTTGTAAGAGGGGAGAGTCCCACCTGTCTGAAAAATACATTCAGAATGCCATTGGAGGAGGAACGTAGGGGCGCCAACATGGAAGCGCATCGCTTCCGCATGATCACGGCGAACCCGTCAACACATGCGTCCGCGAACATCCCTGCCCCCTAGCCAAGTTACGATCGTTTCGTTTGCGTCGAACGCCTCAAGTAGGCCACGCCTCCGATTCCTTTGTTCTGACCACG
This sequence comes from Mythimna pallens, assembly GCA_961205895.1. Lineage (NCBI taxonomy): Eukaryota > Metazoa > Arthropoda > Insecta > Lepidoptera > Noctuidae > Mythimna > Mythimna pallens. Next base: position 18,936,357 of record OY540828.1, on the reverse strand, counting down.
TGACTGAGCGTTGAGATGACGTCAGACCAAAGGATCGTAACTTGGCTAGGGGGGCTGACGCGCTACATCACCACATCAACCCCAAAAGCGCTCTGAATGCGTTATTATACTGTACTCGCAGGTCGCTGAATACCGGCTAGGTATACTTGGTCCACAGGCTGCACAGTTGATTATGCTATGTTATGCATAAAACAAACCAATTCTTTTCTTTTCAAATCTGCAGAATAGTGATTCAATAGACTAGTATTGTGTAACAGCGGGTGCACGATAACCGTCGTTATCCCCAGGAGGTCCCCTTTACCCCGGTAGGTCACATTGCCCCGGGTGGCGGGCTAACGTTACTCACTGTACGGTATTTATTAGTTCCCATACTTAAGCTGTCTACTTTGAGTGTCTCTTTACTTTGTTAGAGAAAAATAACAAGGAAACTTGTTTAAGCTGAACGTTTAATTAACTTTCTTTTTAATTATTTCAAAAAGACTCAAACACATATTATAAAAATTCGTTTGCACATCTTTGAGATAGCAGTGCGACTTTTAATTCATTAGATTTTTTTTGAGGAATGAAAGTAACCAAATATGGAATAGTATACTATTATGGAATACCACGATTACTCGTAAATGAATTATTCTAGTTTCATATAACTGTAATCTCTCTTTTTAAATCATAATACTTGCGTACCTACTGGTTTCAGCTAGTAGCAGGAGAGCGAAAAGTGTGACAAAAGTTTTTGAGGGAGTTTCTAAGATGCTTGGGGAGAAACTAGGATCAATTAACTTATGGGCTGGTCCTAGGTACATCGAAATTTTTGTAGTGTTCCATATTTGAGTACCTTTTCCAGAATTAGACACCTTTACTTTGATTTTATTTTTGACAATATAAAATAACTATCTGCTTTAAATTTACAAACATATAACAAGACTATTACAAAGATAAGCTCAAACGTAAGGTAGAATTTATTTAAAAATAAAAGACTGAATTTACAGTTGTAATCCAGAAGTTTAATGCTTAATTTGTAACAAAAATAAAATAGCATGCCATATTTGAATACTTTCCTCCTACTCATTACCCTAAACAATTTGTATCAGGAATCGACCCTAAAATATGGACCCTTTATTATGAATATGGTACAGGTTGCGTTCGCATTACTTGTCAAAACTGTTGTTAGCAACAGCTCATTTTCATTGCTAATTTAGGGATTATCCTATAAACGTTATACACATTCATGAGCACTTTCACAAGACTGTTAATGACTTAATTCATCCTGTATGATAAATGTTTCATTTATAATAATCAGCCTTATAATGTTCCTGCCACTGAAACTCAGGCCTCCTTTCTACGAGAGGGAATGAGCCGTAATCCAACACGTGGACCCAGTGGATGTCATATTTATATCTTCAGTCTTTGTTCTAGAACATGCTTCACGGTGTTTTCCTTCACCGTTTTGAGAGTAATCGTGATAAAATCAATTAGACAAACTATATAATGCTCACAATCTACCACTCGTAAGCCCTGGTCGTTACTAGTAGGCCACCACTTCTCTACCCATATGCCACATTATATAAGCATAATCTGCCTTTTTAATGTTCCCACTGCTGGGACTCGGGTCTCCTCTCTAGGAGAGGGAATGGGCCGTAATCCAACACGTGGGCCCAGTGCGAGTTGGTGAATGTCACATGTCTTCGAATTTTTAGTTCTAGGACATGCCGGTTTCCTCACGATGTTTTCCTTCACCGTTTTGAGAGCAGTGGTGATGAAATAAATTAAACAAAGTAAAGCGCCTGGTTGGGTTTTAATCAGCGACCTACAACACGAAAGCTGCGGCTGTTACCACTCGGCCACCACTATGCTCTTCGGCCACCACTGCTTATGCCACATTAGGTCTATACTTATTCTTAAGAAATTCTCGTGTTTTTTTCTAGCTAACCTATCATGCAAATAACTTGCGAGAAGGATAAAAATATCGTCCGTGGGCATGCACTTCCATTATTTATAGAATTATGCAGAAACTGTCACACTGCGCCAAAAATAGAAGTCCTCCCGTCTCGGGAGAGATTACAACTGTTACTTATGACTGCGACATCTCATTATAATGCTACTCTATGCCTGACTTTATGTCTATGTTCAAAGCACATTTTAGTGTAAATAATGTTTACAGTTGAGGGCAATGGTGGCCGCGTGGTAACTTACGAGTTGTTAGGTCGCGAGTTCAAACCCAGCGAGGCGCATTACTTTGTGTAATTTATTTAATCACCACTGCTCTCAAAACGGTGAAGGAAAACATCGTGAGAAAATCGGCATGTCCTAGAACCCAAAAATCAAAGACATGTGACAAGTGTGTTTACCAACCCGCACTTGGCCCGCGTGGTGGATTACGGCCCATTCCCTTTCCTAGAGAGGAAAAGTGTGACCCAGCAGTGGGAACATTAAAAGGCTGATTATGCTAAAATATTCCAAACCAGCCATCACTCAAAGATGTTGTTGAGCAATGAATTGATGAAAATGCAGTTCTGCGAGCAATGTGCCCTGCTCCCACTCAAGTTTGGCGATTCTTCGGGTTATGTCGGTAACCTAGGCAGAAGCGGATATCTTCAAAAAGAATTCATTGGACATCAAAAGAATTGTACCATCTATATTCCAAATGGTATAGTATAAAATTACTATACAGAATAAAAACTGTTACATCCAATAACATTTAAATTAACGAATCATCCAAAACAAAAAAAAAAAATATATGTGTTTAAGTAAATTGTAGCATAACTGGCTCCCGTCATCATCATCATCATCATTTCAAGCGAAAAACGTTCACTGTTGGACATATTCCTCCCCTAAGTGTCGCCATAACGACCCGTCCTGTGCGTCTCGCATCCATCAGATTCTTGCGACCGTCACTAGGTCATCGGTCCACCTTGTGGGAGGCCTTCCAACGCTGCGTCTTCCGTTCGGTCCATCTGATTTAATTGAAACAATTACTTAAAATTACTGCATTTTGTTCACAAAATCTCCAAACTTAATCAAAATAATCGACAACAATCAACAATGGTTCCTTGTCCAACTGGCATCTCATAATATTTTAACCCTTGATAAGAAAGGGGTCTAAACGGACGGGACTTTGAAATTGGAATGAATGGGTTCGAAGTTTGAAGTTTTCGGTAGCTGCGAGGCAAATTGTATGTGTTTAGGCGCGATACGACTTTCGACTTTCGGCCTAGTTACTGGTAACTTAATTAAAACTAGTACGTATTAATACTAAATTATTACTTGCACAATTATTGTATTTTTGATATTATAATGTTATTGAAGCAATTGATCCTCACATCAAGCTTGGTTGTTGCTGAATCAGTCGAAGTGTTTAAAACGTTTTTTTGAGGTAGGTTATTTCCTCAAAAAATATTCAACGAACCCAGTATCAGTGTCTTATAAATATATGTTCGAGACATTTAGAAATTAGATTTACAAAAAATGAGTTTTTCTGACAAAAAACATCGATTGTAATCAAGCCAACTCTCGACACCTAAACTCTATTCTCATATTAAATTTATAATTCTTATTTTAGTTCATGATCCCAACAAGGCTGTTCCTAGCGAGTAGGTCCTACACGACATGTCATGAGTTTTTGGCGGGATTTCTTTGAGTGAAGTTCAGTGTCTGTTTTAATAATTCGAAGGAATCAATTTCCTAGGGAATAATGCGATGTAAAATTGGTGTAGTTTTGTATCTCAAGTCTCTACGCAACTGGAGAATATGTGGAATCATTAAAACAGCCAAGACATAGCTTAAAAGACTTAGTATCTAAGCCAAAAACATGACAACCAAAAAAAATATTTATGTCATATTTAAAATTCGAACGGGGTGCGTTCCCCCGCCCTCGTCCCATAATGGCGGTACGAACGAGCACGTCACTAGCAGGAGGCAGGGTAATTGCCTGCTACTAGCGCTAATAACAAAGTTTACACGCAGCACGAATTCATGATGCGAACATTAAGAGCACTCAGGCCATCAGACATCTTAAACACAAGCCGCAGTAAACAGATGTAGGTTGTACTTAGTTATGTACCTTTTAGTAAGGCTTTGTGTATTATATATATCGTTGTTTTAGTATTTAGTACAAAAAAGGCAGGATTTCTTTTTTGCATCAAACGAGCTGTGTAAATCTTTCGAATTTGAACTACTAAATAAGTACTGTGAATAGATTACCTATCAGAATACTTTTTTTTTTTTTCTTTGGCAACTGAGCCGGTGTCGACTATTCTGCCAGTGTCATGTGGTGACGGCAGCGCCGTAAGGTGAGCCGTCGAACTTTGCCCTTTGTGATAGATCTAAGACGTTAGTGGCAGGTTACAGATTGATGTTATTGTCATTTAGGAATTTGGATAGGAGTTGGACAACTTTAGGAGAGAAATTCGTCAATAGGGAATGGAAGTTAGTAGGAAGGGGTATTTTAATTTTGGGAAGCATTTGGTACAAGTCGAGGGAGTGGGAGTTTGAAGGACAAGAAAAGAAGATATGGTCCTATGTACCGTCATCGAGGCCACACATCAGAATACTTGTTAGATACCAAAATACGAGTATTTCCACATCAAATTTAAGTCAATGCGCATGTCATGTCATGTGTCATATATAATACTTATGAGTTTTATGAATGACAAATTTTTAATAAACTACTACGATAAGTCTACCATTACATGCCATCTGTCAAACAGTCGTAGATTCCCGTGATATTGCACGCTTAATCATGAAGAGCAATAACTCAAATTGAGAATTGTATCATAAACATAATTAGGAGAAATAAGATTCAATTTTCATAGACTTCATTTTGAAATTATTTCATGGGCGATATATTATGCATACCTATATATGCACAGAAGTTAAGGTCAATACCGGAGCATATAAACCCTCCAATGACGACCTCAACCCGTAAATGCTTACTTGACACCAAAAATAAACGTACTTTCATTTATGGAGGCGATAGGCGGCGGCTACCTATTGCGCCGAACCCTGTTTCAGGCCATGGTCCGGAGCGAGAGGGAAAGGGATGCGGTGGGCGTGGGCTAGCGGAAGACGAGCAATGGGTAGCTCGCCGTCCGCTCATCCTATACGGAATGACTCCGAGTCGTCGATGGCATGCCTCAAAGAGATGTCAACAAACCGTAGGGGCCCAGCAGGGCCGATGCCTGCTAGGGCCATGAGGAAAAGTATGAAAGGGATACTCGTGGTCCTAGAACGCAAAAGGCAACTGAAGAAACATAGATAGATAAATATACTCTCACAAAGGTCTACCCTCTTGCATCACCCTAGAGCTAGAGAAGTCATTAAATGATTTCCCACATTAAAAAAAAAACACAATCATGTAAATTAATAGTTGTTTGCAATGGCTTATGTAAACCTCTTTATTACGAAACTCATCAACTCCGCAGTATATCCTCAGTCTTGTCATAAATTCATATTTTATACTGAAAATAAATTTTAATTTTCCCGAAAGAAATACCGTTTAAAAACACCGGTACATCTACTGAATAAATGTTGCACATAAATTGTATTTTGCAGAGAATGTGTAAACAAAATGAATATCTTCAGCATTTATTATTTTTCAGTTGAAATAATTACATCTTCGCTAACGAGAATTCTCGAATAAACTTTATGTAATATTTCTGTTACCACTTTTGTATATGGAAAACAGACCAGAGAAGATTCTCTAACTTCTAGCAAAATATTTAATATACTGTATTTAACTCGCAGATGGAGAAGAAACGGGTTTTTGGAGGTATGCGGAACAGAGAGTAAAGTCCCGCAAACCTCCGTTGAAAAGGGAGGATCCTCCGACCAGACGGGTGTTATGTCTGGTGGGCTACTACTGCCCGATAGATGATTATGCGCGGAGAACTTTGATTGCGCGATACAGGATTCGTTCTTATGTGACGCCATAGATGTCGCTACAGGTTTATAACAGAGATTAATCAATTTCTACACACTTTTATAATTTTCTTCTTTACAAATGGCGAAGTTTTTAGCATCCACTTATAATATAATATGGAATTAGCCTCCATCAGTCAGTGATACGATAAGAAATGATTAGTTTTGAGAGCACCTACCTATTATAGTATCATAGATAGGTATATACTCGCATATATATATAGACCTAGGACACTGGGATTGTTCGAAAGTATTACTGTGGACCAGGAACACAAAGGACAATTAATAACAATAATAATTGCCATTTATTCTCTATTCACAAAGCTGATTTAAAGTTAATTTTGACAAGACAATGTCTCAGCTGTATTCCACCTTTGCGAGAGACTGGTGCATTTTATAGGTTTTTGGAAAAAAACCTGTAAACAATTGAAAGAATACAGGTGTGTTTAAGTCAATAAACGTCTGACATTCCTTCTTGTCTCGTCTTCCTCTCGCTCTGACACTCAGAGCTCAGAGAAGTTTTTTGATGATATCCATCACACAAAAAAAGATTAATAAATAGAAATACTCTTTATTAATCTCTTCATCTGCAGGTAATTACTGTTATAACACCATAACAAATTACAATTAGGACCTTAAGTGTTACTGGGAGGTAACATCGGTCGAAAGCACGTAAAGCCGGTGATCCCAGTTGTCATTCTTAGATTGTTGACAGTCGTTACAGGTAGTCAGACGTCAGAAAGTAAATCCAAGGAGTATCGTGTTGCCCAGTAACTGGGTAGTGGAAGTTTAATAGGCTATCGCTCCATGTAAAACACGGGTATTCAGCCGCATCCGGTTAGACTGGAAGCTGACCCCAGGCACAAAATAGGTACAGAAGTCAATCTCATATATGTAGTTTACTTTTCATACCTACACTCGGCGATCGCGCTAAGGTCTGCGCGTTGCGCCTAACTGTCCGAGTGCGACCGGACGCGGTGATAAATGCTTACCTAATCTGAATTGTAAAAAAAATTACATGGTCACAAAATCATCTTGTCTTTCTCGGCGCGAGGCCTATTTTGTGTTACGTTAATATAAACCATCAAAATACAAGCAAATATCTACGAAACAACTGGTAGCCTAAAAAACGTCAATTCACTGTTTAATCTTGAATTTAAACAACCGTCCACTGAACAGTTAGAATAAGGCTTTTTTTGTTGGTCCATTTTTCCACAAAAAAGTTCACAGACGCGTGTCTCGAACGGATAGCACTCGAGCTCGCATTGAGCTGAATTGAGCCGAGATATCATGTCCGTGGGCGGTGTCTATGTGTGCGTTTTCGAGCGCGCTTTGTATGTAGATTGACTTCTGTACCCATCTATTTTGTGCCCCAATTTAGTGGGTAAAAGGCTAGGGTGATAATGAATAACGGTTGGTCTTATCGCTAAAAGCGATATTTTACAGACAACATAAAAAATCAGAATGACTTTTAGGACAGAGGCCATAACGAAGACGTATTTTTATGACTCACACCAAAATCTCAGGTTTTTAATAACGATACTCGACGCCGCAGTCCTCCCAATAAAGAAAATATAGACCAATAAAAATATTGACATGTCACACAGAAATAACAACTGATATTTATTTGTTCTGTTTCGTAACGGGATCGCTGACCATTCGATATGTTTCTTCATTTGAAGGAAAATTGTATCTTTTATGATTTATTTTCTTTCTGATTCATTTAGAATATGAGATGAAAGGAAATATTTTCATCTCGTAGGTACACAGGGATTTGATTCATGTCTGCCTCGTTGATCGCAAGCGTTAAGCGCTACTGCAGTGCATGAGGTCCCGAGTCGGGTGAAATGTTATCTGTGTATTCCATCTAGAATATCTAAGTAGTGTAGTCTGGGTATACGGACTCGTTGATGGAATTAAGTAATAAACATAGCTGGTGAAATGTGGGTAGGTAGCTAAGGTACATTACTACAACCTCTTTTTTTTGAGGGTGTGAAATGAAACAGACAAGACGTTTACTTACTAAAAACCCGCCTGTGTGCCTTCAATTGCCCTTTGATTTCCAGGTTTTCCATTTCCAAGACGCAATGCAGGTATTTTGCATGGCGTCGCTTTGAATCGCTCTTATAGGACGCCATGTAAGTAATTTTGATCTATTTGAATAAACAAATTAAAGAAAAAAAAACTGTTTCATAACAACCACCTTTTTCAAACACGCGATTCGTTTATGCATCAGTGAGTCATATTTCCACAACAGGTGCAGAAGGGTTTCATAACCTGTGTAATAACAATAAAAACCTGACCTTTTTAGGGTTATATTGGCATCCTATTGATTTTGAATGTAATACGGGTTATATTGGAAAAGTTAATAAAATCACGCTCGATTGAACTCCATGCACACGAGTATAATTGGGGTTATAAATAAATGTAAGTTATTTTATTTTATGTTACTGTATTGTATTGTTTATGAATATTGCTTCGTCGATTGTATTGTTCAGATTGGAGAAGATTTTAGTGCCTGTTAGTGATCTGCTTAATGCAATCGAGTTTAATTTGTGTGATGACAGAGTGGAAATTGTAGTGGAGTTACAAAAATAAATGGCATAGTAAGTAACAACATTTAACAGTGATATAAATAACTAAATAACAATAAATAATCGAACCCAGACAGGCACTTTACTTTGTGTAACCTATTTCATCACCATTTCTCCCAAACCGGTGAAGGACAACACCGTAAGGAAACTAGCATGTTTTAGAACCAAAAACTTCGAAGACATGTGACATCCAACAACCCAGACTAGGCCCACATAGAGAGGAGGTCTGAGTCCTAGCTGTGGGAACATTATCAGGCTGATCACGCTTATAATATAATATTATAAGCGTGATCAGCCAATGCCTATGATATCTACGCCGCAACCAAAAGAAATAAACATTCAAAAATCGAAAAAAAAAAACAAAGTACCACTAAACTAATTTATTTTAAATATATTCCAATTAAATTGAGTGAAACCTATTTGCTGCTAGAATATATAATGATCAAAAACTTATTAAAAATAACTTACTGCTAATATGGAGTTTTGCTGCGTCAGCGGCTCGTGGCTGGCCCAAGTGTCGACGATGCAGTTTTCTTGCGTCTGGCGTCAACCGAATGATTTGTTAGGTCAGCGTAATGAATATTATGAATCTGTACGTAAAAAAACACGAGATTGATTTTCTAATGTGTTTCATCGTACCAGAAACCGTTATAATACACAATTAGCTTTAATTTAATTACACTTTCACAACAAGCAATAATAAAAGCTTGACAAGCAAGTAATACAGGATCTAAATCCCCGTGTCCGGAAGTGGCATAAGCGATGCGGGCTGGGATGCTGGGATTATGGGATTATGCGACCGGAACGGACTTGAAGAGAACCGGAGGCATCTCGCTACGTAAGTCTCTGACCCAGACTGAGTACCGGTTGTACGGTGCCAATGTTGTTATCCAATTTAAAAATGGTTGTAGATGCCTTTTGTAAGTTTTGCTAGTGATTATACATAGAGTAAGATGGAGAAAAATAATGTAATATCGCCGTGTCAAAATTAGAAATATATGTGGCAGCTTAACATTTTTTTGCCGTCGCCGATCGCTTCCATGATATGCTCCACCGTATCCTCAAGGCGATTTGCACACTGATAAAATCCGGGCGTTTCTTTACGTAGAAAGTTGCTACATTACCGGAGCTTAAGGGACATGGGTAGCGTTGCCTGGCATCCGGATAAAGCCGGTCACAGTCAGGCTTTTAGGTTGTGTGTCCGGCCAAATTAGGCGGACTCCGGCCTGTCCGACTTTGGTTAGGTTTTTTAAATTTGACCTTTTTTTAGATTTGTAATTGTGTTCTGCCTTACCTTGTATCGCTAGCGTAAGCGGAACGGACTAGCAATTATATCAGAAAAGATTTTATTGTCAATAAAAAAGGCGATCGTTACTTCAAAAAAGAAATTGTCGGTCTTTTTATCTGAAAGTCCGGCTGAACTAGCTAGTCTATCCGGGTTTTCAGTTTTAAGACCTGGCAACCCTAAATATGGGTGTGCTTTAGTCTGTAAAAGTTCTGACACTCCCTTTCGCTCTACCCAGAGATAGATATTTGATGACTTTTCATAAAAAAAACAAAAAGGCAACTACGCCGAAAGCTACGTGAAAAAAAATATGCTTGGGTTTAAAGTATCTGAGAAAAACCGCTACAAACTTCAAAACAAAAAGCAAATTGCCATAATTGAGGTAACGTTCTGGAAAAAAGTAAATTGTTTCGACGTTCAGAAAATTGGTAAAAAAAGTGAAGAACAAACGTTAACAATCGATATCAGACAGTGATTTATTGTCCTTTAACTTGTGGGCTATTATTACTTATGCTTTCAAAGCTTTCAGACGTATTGTTATGACCCCCGATTGTCAACAAGGGTTTAAAACGCTATAGTGATTACAAACTTTTATACAAATTAGGTGACAATTTATCATCATCATCATTCATTCAACGCAAAATTTCACAAGGTGAACCGGTGGCGAGGGACTGGAATCGGTTGGATGCGAGACGTCCAGAACCAGTCATTGTGGCGTTACTTGGGGGAGAGTTCTTAATACGATCCATTTGACAGCCTAAACTGAACTGTTAAAGGGATGGGCTATATGGGGTATATAGCTCTATCCCTCATTCTCGCTCGCATGTACGGTAAGGCCCTTGTGCCCTGCAGTGGACGTCTTTCGGTTGAAATGGTGATAAAGATATAAATTAAAACATTATTTTAACTAGAACTTAGGCACTCTGCCGTCTCCAGGAGTTGTCAGCAAACCGTAGGGGCCCAGGGTCGAAGCCTGCTGAGGCCAAGAAGACCCTTGGCCCCAGCATCCTCTTGGCTCTTCAAAGGGCCGATCTTCCCACCCACCGATACGCCCCCCCTCCACCCTAAAGCGAGAGAAGTAATTGGATGAATTCCCACCGAAAAAAAAATACAGTTTAAAGGAGGACGCCATATGGATAAAAAAAGACACGTCCTTTGTTTGAACTACTCAGAAAATAAAAAGCTAGTGAATATTTCATCGAAATATGTATGTTCTAATGTTGGTTATAACAATTTATTATTTTAATTTTGTTCTTCTTTATAATAGCCATTATTGACTTATGCACAGGACTTTACTAACGTTATAAGGAGTAGAGGAAACAAGCGAAAAATATCATGTTTTTAAATCATTTTTTTTTAGACAAAAGTATTAATCGCACGAAAAACTCATACATGTTGATAATGTTGTACATATAATAAATCCATTAACCTAGCCGTTACCATGGAGTAGGCTTCAGAAAGTCACTGTTTTATGGCACTGCTCGTGCGCTAAGGCCTTAAGAAAAATCTGACTTCAGTATTTTGAATCAAAACTTCCTTTGCTACGACATTTTACAATCGCTACGAAATTCGTAAATCTCGTAGCCGCGTAGCGCTACAGCTGCTACGCGCTATGAGGCCTCGGCGGCGCCTCGCCTTGTTCAGTGTCATGACCAAAAGTGCGGTCACAGGCTAACTTCATAGAAAAAAAAGAGATGTTCGATGACAGAATACATGCAATTTTTCTTTGGCATTTTATTAGGATACAAGAATTGCTGCAAATAACCCACTTCTGCATTATATGCATGCATGCGTACCTACTTCGTGCGGGCGGAAAATAAACATAAAACTTCCTTACTAATAGAAAGAGCAATAAATGCTCTATTAGTAAAAACGGAATTATATCCTTTGCATAGTTCAGTAGGAGTTAACGAATAAACAGACAGAAGCAGAAAGAGTAAGCGAAAAATTAAATGATTAAAATTAGAGTTAAGTTTGACGACCATCACTCTTAAAAAAAAACATTTATATCGAGTACTAACTGTACCCCGCGGTTTTGGAGATGCAACGCCGGGGCGAAACTCCGCTGCCGCGCCAAGTAGCGGCATGGCGGAAAAACTTCCAGCGGGATCTCATGGTGGAATGGCGACGGCGACTGTCGCAACCCAGTGCTGGGCACGCCTTAATTATGGCGATAAGTCCCCTCTTTGAGGAGTGGCTGGAAAGACCTCACGGCGTCCTTACTTACCGCATGACGCAGGTCCTCACCGGACATGGTAAGTTTGGGAAGTTCCTGTACCGGATCCGTGCAGAAGAGACGCCCGGGTGCCACCATTGTGTGGACCGCCCGGAGGACACGGTGGAGCACACGGTAGAGGTGTGCCCCGCATGGGCAGAGCACCGTCGTGTCCTCGTGAGGGCGATCGGCGGCAGCGATCTCTCGCGCCGGGCCTTGGTACAGGCCATGGTCCGGAGCGAGGAGGAGTGGCAGGCGGTCGCCTCCTTCTGCGAAGCAGTAATGCTAGCAAAGGAGGCGGCCGATCGCGTGAGGCAACGGCAACGGTCCTTACGCCCCAACCGCCGCCGGGATTCCGATCCCGATTTCCGGCCACCGTAGGCGCGGGCTTGCGGACGGCGAGCAATGGGTGGCTCGCCGTCCGATCGTCCGGTAACCGTCCGGACCGAGCCCAAGTCGTCGACGGCGCGTAGTGTTCCACGCGCGCCTCAAGGAGATGTCAGCAACCGTAGGGGCCCAACAGGGTCGAAGCCTACTGGGGCCATGGGTGATGCGAAAGAGATCCCCGGGGCCCTGGAAAACAAATGGCAAAGAAGGAACAGGAGTGGGTTTTTAGTCAGTAAAAGTCTGACACTATCTCCCGCTCCGCCCAAGAGCGGGGGATGTCATGAGATGATTTTCCCACCCGAAAAAAAAAAAAAAAAAAAAAAAAAAAAAACCCCGCGGTTTTACCCGCGTCTTTGGTTACTATTCCGCTTCTGTTACTCGCAGCGTAATATTATATAGCCCATAGCTCAAACAAATTTTGGTTTTATCCATATGTAAGTATATAAATAAAATATAATATTTTTCTTTCTTTTATTCATTTTTTCTTTCTTACAATATTTTTCTTTTTCTTGATTTTTTTATTTCTTACTATACAACACTAAAATATTTATTCGATTAGAACGAGTTGTTCTTGAGATAGGCGCGTTCAAGCAAAAATTCTTCAGCTTTGTAATATTAGTATAATTTTCTTTAATGCTTATTTCCGAAACAACTAATTTCTCAGAAAAATGGTCAGATTAACATATTCGTATATTGTTCGGCAATAACGATATCCCCTTAAAAAGCCGAGCCGCTGATAAACCGTATAAACAATACCGCTCATTTGTACCAGTGACCAACAAAATTGGTGCTTAATTTTATTAGGACTTTGTAATTAAAATTAACAGCAGAGATAAATGTAAATGAGCACGTTTTTGAGCATTGTGATGATAAATGCGGTTCTATTTTTAACAACGAGTATTTTAGCTTCTGTTCTGATCCTTTTAATTATTTATAATTTGTTTTAATATGAAAAATCAAAATTGCTGTTATTTGGTACAGAGTGCATAGCATAGCATAGTCGGCCTTATAATGTTCCCACTGTTGGGACTCAGGCCTCCTCTCTAGGAGAAGGAACGGGCCGTAATCCACCACGCTGGCCCAGTGCGGGTTAGTGGATGTCACATGTCTTCGAATTTTTGGTTTTAGGACATGCCGGTTTCCTCACGATGTTTTCCTTCACCGTTTTGAAAGCAATGGTGATGAAATAAATTACACAAAGTAATGCGCCTGGCTGGGTTTGAACCCGTGACCTACAACTCCGTAAATCTCCGACCAGACAGGATGTTATGTCTGGTGGGCAACTGGCCGATAGATGATTTCGGGCTGTCGTATATATTTAAATCGCACGGAGAACTTTGATTTCGCGATGCAGGATTAGTTCTTATGTGATGCCATAGATGTCACTACAGCTATAAGCGTTTTTTTTATTCTACAGTTCTATAAAAAGAACTATGTAGTCTATGTGTTGACGTAACTTTACAATTAATTCAATATTTATTTTCTATTAATACCCATTTTAAACTAACTTTACCATAAATTGACTGTAAATCTTTAACTGGCCCGTTTATTGTAGACCAGATTTTTTTTTAGAAATAAGTTCTACAAATATCTGTAAAAGTATATATAAGTTCGTAAATTGTGTTTTTTTTTCGTGAATTTCTTAAATTTCTCTGATCTGTTCTTAAAACAGCTTTTGTGTTTAAACTATCCAACTGATTAAAATAAAATTTGGTATAGAAATAGTACAGTCATGTCACTCTTGAGTGCAACCGCACATACTTTTGTGATTAGTTAAGATAACCTCAAGGAAAAAAAAATTAACCAATATCAACGGGCCACCCTGTTTATTATTCCTGTCGTCCAAACTTCAATGTAAAGTTCAACGAATCCGGACTCGAATTACTTTGAAAAGGTAGGTAAACACAAACCCAGTGAATCGAGTAATCTCATTAATTAATTGTAAACTTGGAAACATGGAACAACTCTGTCCTACGTTACTCGTACGTGTTAACTACGTGAAATAGGGTCATACGTAATACTCGCTGTAATTAACATGCACCCTGTATATTTATACATGTATACACACATACTTACACAAAGCCTTACGTGTGAGTGTTTTTTTGCATGCTGACATTTTGTGTTAGCTCTCTTTTTTGTAATAAACAAATACACGGACACAAATACATACGTCATCCCCACTCTACATGTAACATTTTATATAATAAGCGAACATCCTGTTGTATGTATGTAATCGGCTACTGAATCGATGTTAGCTGTTTTTGAAATAGGTATATTATTAATCGCACCAGGAATGAAGATATCCGCAGGAGAACCAAGGTCACCGACATAGCCCGAAGAATCGCCAAACTAAAGTGGCAGTGGGTAGGGTACATTGCTCGTAGAACGGATGGTCGATGGGGCCGAAAGGAGCGGCGACCGCGCACCGGAAAACGCAGCGTTGGAAGACCTCCCAAAAGGTGGACCGACGTCCTGATGAGAGTCGCGGGAATGCGGTGGATGCGACGCACAGGATCGGTCGTTGTGGTGAAGCTTGGGGGAGGCCTATGTCCAACAGTGGACGTCTTTCGGCGGAAATGATGATGATGATGATGAATATTTATCCTAAAATATTTTTTGATTACTTTAGGATAAAAAAAAAAACTTATTTTGATTGTATATGGGTGTTTTGTATTATATTAATCACTTTGTATAAATTAGGAATGACAAAGAAAAACTTGTATTTTTGTTAGCATATACTGATGTGTTTTCAATCTTTATTTTTACTATGTAATCTGTAAACTTAAGTTTTTCTAAATAAACCTTATTATTTTCAGGGTGCGGAACCCTAAAAAAAAAACGGAACCCTTATACGATCAATTTGTTGTCCATCTGTTCGTCTGTCTGTCTGTCAAGACCCTTTATCTCTGGAACGAGTAGAAATTAAAACCATATACTCAGGTTTGCGGTCCCTTGAAGCTGTGTATTTTGACACTCTCAAAGAAATCAAAATTCATAGGGACCCGGAATCCTGAAATTTGGCATAAAGCAAGGTCTTATAGCACAGGTATGAGAATAAATCTAAAAATAGTAAAAGAACAACGTCACAAAAATAACTTTTTTGCTATTTGGAAAAATCTTCAATACTCCATTCGGGAACTGTAGTTTTTACGGAGCCCTCAGTGCGGGAGTGTGACTCGTAGTTGCCCAGTTTTTTATTACATGTGTAGCACAAACTAAGCTTTATGGACACATTAAAAAAAAAACACTTATGCTATAAGCACACAGGTTGCCTATGACCAGGATAAGGCAATCATTATATACCAGTAGACGTTTCCGTATAATTTTTTGACTTGCCACTGACAGAAGCCAGTCCAATAATAAATTAAAAAAATAAGCGTAAAGAAAATCCCAACTTGAATTAAGGAACGTTTGTACATATGAAACGAAACAACCAATTCAGAACAGCATCTTTTTACATAAAAAATAATGCATGAAAAGATTACTCTTGTAAGAACATGATTTAGCCTCTTCTCCAGGATTTACGAACGCGACGGAAATTAGCATAATGACGCACCGCGGCTCGGCTTAGGAATGAATGGCACCATTTTATAAATGCAATGATTCCCAACGTTTTTTAGGCCCCTTAAAATCCCGAACCGCTGTCAACTTTAATGATAATTTAAGTCTGACTCTTTTAATTTTAGTCTTGCTATTTTATATCATATTAGTTTATTGGAGAATTTATTTATAATATAAACTAGCGGCCCTGGCAGACTTTTCCCTGTCCAAAAGTTGCTTTTGGTTAGAAAAACAAAAAAAAAACCGTTTGCAGCGCCACCCACCGGGCCAATTGCATTTTGAAACCTTCCAAGGACCTACTCAATTAAACACAGAAAATTTCATCCAAATCGGTCAAGTCGTTTAGGAGTTAGGTGACAAACACACGTACAGAAGAATTATAAGCCTGTCATTCCTTCACGCTCCGGACCATGGCCTGTACCAAAGCACAGCGCGAGAGATCGCCGCCGCCGATCGCCCCCACGAGGACACGGTGGTGATCCGCCCAAGCGGAGCACAACTACACCGTATGCTACACCGTGTCCTCCGGAAAATAAGTATGTGTTATGGCCGCTAATCGTTATATATATAAAGATTGGTTACCTACAGTTAATACCCGTATAATCTGTCGGCCCGCCACTTAATAAACAATAAAATATGTATTAATGCCTAAATCAAAAATAAAAGAAAAGAAATGAACGAAACCCAATGTCAATTTCCCTTTTTCATTCCCAAAACAAAAAACATTCGCCCGTCAATGGAGTGCTAATGGCGGCAAAAACGAGTTTTTGTGTGCCAGTTACTTGTGTCTGATAGCACGAATATATTTTTATTTTGGGGGTTACGTTTATAAAAACAAAACACAACCAGTATTATTAAAATGGCCGCCAGTTGTTGACTTAATTAAACGGGATACGGTGCCAATGAAAAAAGGGTTTCATAGCGTTAAAAATAGAAGTGTAGAAAAAGTGGGAACACTCCACATTTTTGAGGGCCCACAAAATTAAAAACCATAACATTCTAACTTATTTGACTGAGATGAAGTCCAAACATTTTGCAATATTGTCGCTCTGAATGAGAATATATTTTTATGTCAGCCATTATTCTTGCTACAATGTGAACCGTTCTCAAGAACCTTGTAACAAGTTTCACAAAGGAGCCGACGGGAGCTCTCGGACATAATTCGCATTTAAATTAGCTTGTAAACAGAAATGAATATAAATAACTAATAATGGTTCGTTTTAATTTTCATAATGTGACTTAATTTTTCCGTTGTAAGGACCGCAAGGTCGCATGTGGCGCCATCTCGCGGTGGTACGACGTCGCATTCAATGTTTCGAGTAGAAACAAATTGTAAGAGGACTAGGCGAGAAGTTCAATATAGATAATAGGAATTTCGCTCCTTCATAACGTGAAGTATCAAATTCTAGCTCCGGGCCTCCCGAATCAATAGGTGTAATGTTACATAACTTGATATGGTAAAAGAAAGACTGTGGTCGCAGTGGTAACATTTTGCTCGAATTTATTGTTTCGACATAATAAGTGGAAGCCCTACCGCTATTTTTCGAGCACGATTTATCTATATAAATCTAAAGGCGTATATTAGTTCAGCTTTCTCGGGTGAACCTACAATTTTTCTCACATTTTTCGTATTTTCTTCGTGTTTGGGAAAGAAAAGTAATGTTACTGTAGGCGAAATGGGTAATTGTATTGGAAATAAATTACATAGGTGGTCATTAATAAAAACGCCCGATGTTAATGGGATCGTGATTTTATTTTCTTCGTTTCCTTTACCAAATTGGCACCTAAATTATTTTTAGAAGATTTTGTAACGATAGAAAAATAACCTTGGGTTGAAGTAACAGCCACTGTATGTTTTTTTAGATATCTGGTTTGATATAAGTTTATGTTTGTTGCAGACATTCAGCGGACATGTTGTGGCGGGCAGAAAAGACGCGGGCGGGTTGATCCATCTCTCCACATGCCGACAAAGCTCTGCAGTCAGCAGAAAGGTACCGCTCCTCTATTTTCACCCGTACAATCCTATTCTTTATCGTCATTGATGAGGCTGCTTTCTCCGTAGCACCGGTCATCATTCTCATCAAAAATGTATGAGTTGTCCGTCATCAAGCTAAAACATAAATGCGTGTTACCATCCACGCCACGCCTCCGATTCCTTTGTTATGACGTCATCTCAAATCACGTGGTCGGAACAAAGGAATAGGAGGCGTGGCCGACACGAGGCGATCGACGAAAGAGAATCCAAACGTCGTAACTCGAATCGAGAGAGATCTCAAGTTAGCCCATTTGCCAGAGCCAGAATAGAATGTCCTGGCGCCGAATAGTAAGGAGACTCGACCCCAAATAATAGAAACAGGAGAGAACAAAGAAAAGACCAGTCGTCTTCATATACTGTCAGTCTCGCACACGCGGTCCTAAATATAAGACTTAGTTACCCGGAGCCACAATTTAATGAATAGGCTTATGCAAGGATCGCAGATAATGAAGAGGCTTATGCGCGTTAAACTATAGGATTTATTCCTATCAAAATAAACGTTTTACATTAATATATATAATTACTATAAATGGACCAGTTGTGGCCCAGTGGTTAAAGCCCCGATTTATGAGTCTTACGTCTTGGGTTCAAACCAAATCAGACACTTTACTTTGAGTAATTTATTTCGTCACCACTGCTCTCAAAACGGTGAAAGAAAACATCGTGAGGAAACCGGTATATCCTATAGTCAAAAATTCGAAGACATGTGATAGCCCGCACTGCCCTTGTGCTAGATTAAGGCTCATTTCACTTCCTAGAAAGAACTAAGCGTTCTTTCTAGGAAGTCTCAGTAATGGGAACATCATAAGGCTGATTACGCTGAAATGACTCGTGTCTATTGTCCTGACAACGGTCCTAATCTCGTACCATATTCTTATTTTAAAAATACGAATTATTTTTTATCTCTTTTATTTATAATGTGCCAGTTATAAACCTTCTGAAGGGGTACTAATAAAAGAGGCTCTACATTACTACAAAGCAATACCTATTCTTCAACTTAAATCTTGATATCACATCGAAAGCAAAAAGTATAATACATATACCCAAACTCTTTAATATTTTTTTTTGTTCTACGCTGTGCTCTCATAACTATTAATATAAAAATATTATAAAGTCAATAATTTCTTTAAAAGAGTAACAATCGAATTTCTTGCCGGTTCCTCTTCACAGGAAACGACCAGTTGGAACAATGCTCTAGCGTGTTCCGTTTTATAAGTGTCCAAACAGGCCACTATCCAGGCAGGTATTTTGTAGCAGCAGTTCTATAAAAAATGATGTTTTCAAAAACTTCATTTTTGTTTTAGTTCTTGATAGGTTTGCGCTTGGCCGCTATCTCATCTGATGGAAACCGACAATGCGGTCGACGATGGAGCGCGCTTACCTAGAAGCAACCTATTCACTCTTGACTTAAAGATTCCCGGGTTGTAGACATCATGAAACACAGATTCCGGCAGGGAATTCCACTCCTTAGCTGTACGCACAATGAATGTGTTCTGAAAACGTTTTGTGCGTATATGTGGGATGTCCACCATGTACCGATGATGGAACGGGCTAGGCGGAATTATTTTTTACAAAACTGCTGCTACAAAGTGTTCTCAAAATCAATGAGTATCCGGTTAGGCTTCCTCGGATGCTTAATGTTGCAAATTGGTCAAACTATCATAAACGTCCTGTCTGGAATACATCGAGTTACTAGCAATCCTATAATGCACTCTATCTTGGTTATGAACACAATCCAATTCCAAAGAATATTCAACAGACCTACGAATAGCAGTTTCCAAAGACGGCGAACTCCACAAAGAACTTCAACCTAACGCTATCTCTAGAAAAAATGAATAGATCCATGCTGTTCTTTATGATCTTTCCAATATTATATCATATGGCAGAGAAACCGAATAAGATTTATTTCCAGCACGTTATCGAAAAATAAAAATAAGTTTGACCATTGGGTAATGCAGACACAATCAGAAAGAAAATATTGTCGGCATCTGGCCAAGTTTGAAAAGGGAACGAGTATAAAATAGGCCTCGAGTCATAAATTTCGATATTTCCCCAGACAGCGCGCTTCTAACTTCATACGTCACAAGTAAAAGGGACGATAAACCTTTTGTAACTATATTGTCCCGATTGTTTCCTCTAGTTCCATTTATTTGAGTAGGAATACATTTGTTTATTGAATAAGTAATAATGGTTGTATTGTATTGTATTTCGGGTTGTTGTCCACAAATCCACATCTGAAGCGCGTATTTTGCGTACGGGTGTCACAAATTTGTCATTAAATCCACTCTAATTTCTCAAAGAAGGCCAGCAGTGCCCTGGTGTTACTGACAATTTCGCGGAGGGTAGAGGGCAGCTTAGAAGCAGACGAGCTAATGTCTCGTCCTCCTCAACAGTAATAACGGTTACAGTAGTGAGTAATCCATACTAATATAATAAGTGTGAAAGTAACTGTCTGTCTGTTACGCTTTCACGGTTGAACTACTGAGCCGATTTTCATGAAAAGAGGCGAGTTAATAAGAGGCATTTTTCGCCCATCACACAAAAAAAAATGTTTCTGTTTCCGACATTTTTAAATCCATTTGTATAGTTAAAGATAATATTTTTCTGTTATTCAGTGACAGTTACGTGATAAATAATATGTATAGTATTAGTACGAGTAGTAATTTGGGCACGCCACAATTATGGCGGTAAGTCCCCTCTTTGAGGCGTGATTGGAAAGACCTCACGGCGTCCTCACCTACCGTATGACGCAGGTTCTCACCGAACACGGTAAGTTCGGGAAGTTCCTGCACCGGATTCGTGCGGAAGCGACGCCCGGGTGTCGCCACTGTGTGGACCGCCCGGAGGACACGGTGGAGCATACGGTGGAGGTGTGCCCCGCTTGGGCAGAGCAACGCCGTGTCCTTGTGGGGGCGATCGGCGGCGGCGATCTCTCGCGTCGGGCCTTGGTACAGGCCATGGTCCGTAGCGAGGAGGAGTGGCAGGCGGTCGCTTCCTTCTGCGAAGCAGTAATGCTAGCAAAGGAGGCGGCTGATCGCGTGAGGCAACGGTCCTCACGCCCAAATCGCCGCCGGGATTCCGATTCCGATTTCCGGCCAACGTAGGCGCGGGCTTGCGGACGGCGAGCAATGGGTAGCCCGCCGTCCGACCGTCCGGTAACCGTCCGGACCGAGCCCAAGTCGTCGACGGCGCGTATTGTTCCACGCGCGCCTCAGGGAGATGTCAGCAAATCGTAGGGGCCCAGCAGGGTCGAAGCCTACTGGGGCCATGGGTAGTGTGAAAACGAAACCCGGGGTCCTGGGACGAAGGCAACGAAGGAACAGGAGTGGGTTTTTAGTCAGTAAAAGTCTGACACTATCTCACGCCCCACCCAAGGGCGGGAGATGTCATAAGATGATTTTCCCACCGAAAAAAAAAAAAAAAAAACGAGTAGTAAACAGAGAGTGTTTTGCCTTTTTGGATTCCGTACCCAAAGGGTTAAACAGGACCCTATTACTAAGATTCCGCTGTCTGTCGGTCTCTCACCAGGCTGTATCTCATGAACCGCGATAGTTAGACAGTTGAAATTTTCACAGATGATATATTTCTGTTGCCGCTATAACAACGAATATAATAAAATAAATATATATAGAATAATATAAGTGACAATTGACAGTATTTTTGTACGGATTTGACGTTACGGAATCCTTCGTGCGCGAGTGCGACTCGCACTTGGCCGGATTTTTTGAAATTTTTTGTAGAAATTTATTTTGACTGTGAGTTGGCCAAAAAATGCCTCTTATCAATTCTCCTCCTTTGGTTCGGAGTAAACTTTACGGCTACTTTTTATCACGACGAAGTCGCGGGCAAAAGCTAGTCTTCAATATTTGAACAAATTTATTTCCCTTATGTAATACTTTCCCTTTTTAATAAAACAAATGCGAATAAAAAAGATCATAACCCGAAACAGTACTCATGAAACCAGCTGTGAAAATGAGAAAATACAATTACCAAAAAAACATGAAAATGTTGCCGCAATATTTTATTAAAAGGGTTGTAATAAAACTGCACATACAGTTAAAACAATATACACATACACACATACACACACAGGTAGGCGTTGTCGTACGTGCCAATGATTCGCGTGTCGCTCTTATTGACGTCATAAGCATAACCATAACACAACTTTTGAAAGTAGGTCATGTGTTCTCTGCGCTTACAGTACATACAGCAAAAATATTCTACAGGGTGTAAAGGAAATGGGTGGTTAAATTTTAAATATGCTTCTGACCATAGAAATTAACAACTTTTGGCAAATCATAGTACTCGCAATTCCCAAAATTTATCCAGCTGACTAAAATTAGAAAGAATAGAATCTTGTTTCTGTAAATATGGGTATAGTTTTTTTTTTCAGCATGCAAGTCATCATCGTCATAATTTTAGCTGTAAAACGTCCACTGCTGGACAACTCACTAGTTTGTAGGTACATTCAATGATTAGGTACGTACACCTATGGGTTTGCAAGCTGCGCGGGTGTTCTATCTCTATTGTACGTACGACTGCGTCACGCGGCTAACAGCTTAGCGATCGCCGGTCGCAGGCGCGCGCGCGTATTTAAACAGCTGTTATATTATTGTGATAAAACTAATGAGAATATAAAAAAAGTTTCTTTGGGAAAGTTGTTTGTAATCATGAGTAAAATCATGTGTTTAAGTATCGGTCACTAATTACCAGTCACCATATATATAATTATAATAAAATAATTTATTGGTAAAAAGAGTGCAGTAGAGTAATGCCCTGAGTCCTGTGCTAGGTGAGAACACCTGTGTTAAAGGAATCAGTGACGATGAAGCACGCTTGCCTAGAAGTAACCTATGGACTAACCCTACTTCCTCAAAGACAGCTGTTCATTTCCATAAATAAGCAGTTTATTTGAAAAATTACCTCTATCCATTACATCCTGTATACCTAGAAGTGTTGGAGGCCTTGCAACACGCCAGCAATAACACTGCGTGCGCATGAACCTCCTCGTGACTGTGTTTTGATTTGATAAATTTTATTTGCAAATTAAGTATGTAAATTAAATAGTACAATACGGATATTCGCTTGCGAATTTACCAGCTATGTCAGGATATATTAATGTAACTACAGAAGCGAAATTAAATGTAATTTAATCTTATTTTACTACTAGCTAAGCTAAGTAAAGTAGAAAATTTTCCCATGGGAATATATTCCCGGAATAAAAGTATCCTATGTACTATTCCAAGACATGATCTACCCGTGTGCCAAATCTGTTCAGCCTTTTGAGCGAAGATGATGTAACAAACATACACACATACAAATTTCACCTTTATAATGTTAATGTGATGGGTATTCCATGCCTGAAATAATGACCTAGATTATGTGACCAGGGCAGGGGATAAAGCATTGTCTAAAAATCGCGAGCGGCATGATGAATTCTGAACGGAACAAATGTTTCTAATTTTAAATCCCGAACGTAGCGAGGGATTTATATAATTAACATCTGAGCACTTCGAGGGAGTGAATATAGAAACCTGAGTGAAGTGAGGAACTTAAGCCACCCAAGACAAAGACAGTTTTATCCCCGTGATGGATTTCACCTACTGTGTGTATAGGTAAAAGACAATATACTGAAATAAATTATAACGTATATTAGAGAAATATAAACAAAATCCACTGGAATTATAGTTTTAATTTTCTATAACGCTCCCGCTCTTTCATTTTTACAGTCCTCCGTTAGAATGTTCCCCCCAGCAAGTCTTCAAGGCCTCAAGTTTGCTATTACAATAGTGTCAAAATGGTCATCATTGATTTCATATTTGTTGATTTTGACAAGTTTGGTAATCTACTAATATAATGGCGTCATTATGACTTTGCAATGGTCAATCATTGCCGCTCCATTGAAAGAAATGGCATAGAATGGTAATCGCGTTCATAATGACAAATGAATGGCTGACGTGTGTGCGGTAATCTGCTAAAATTTTGACAGTTCCTTTGATCAGTGGCCTACCATTAGAACGTCATTGTGCAGTCATTGCTTTTAATTTGTTACGAGACAGCTCAATATTGTCATTCTACCACAACTCTATTACGAGACCATTGACCGATCAATGATCGATCATTATGAATTAGCAGATTATGAACTTTTTGCAAAATGACAATGGTATTGTGCTGGAATTTATAAAAATAGCAGACTTGATGTTAAATGTTATTTAGTGCTCTTGTAGTAAAAAGTCAAAATGGTAACTTATAAATAAATATTGTTTATATGAATCCAACCTGAAAAGATAAGTCGGTACAGGAACGGAACGTCAATCGAGTTTGGCATCTTATAGGAATACTCCACGAAACTATTTCCCTTACACGGATATTTCAACTTATATTTTATTTACCTTCAGTAATCCGCTTTACTCCTCCGAGAGTTTTGTTTTTCCTTCTAAACAACTGTCTTTGTTTTGAATAGTGACTATATTTTCTATATATATGAGAGTGATAGTGAAATTGGGTACCTAACTCATTTTTTCTATTATTTGTGTAAAAAAGTAGCTTTATCCAAAATGGCAAATAGAATTTTTCAAATCCATTCAAGAAGTAAGTCAGAAACCATTCTAAGATTAGAAAGGTCTCCCTTCCACCGGATGGTGGACGGACTCCATTCGGGAATTGAACTATTTACATAGGTAAGTTTGTAGGGATCCCGCAATGGGGGAATCCGACTCGCACTTGCCCAGTTTTTTTGACAGTGAACGCAAAGGGCAACGTCGACGACGACGAACACAGGTCAGGGGTTTTAAGGGCCTATTACACTACGCGATATTCAGCACATATACAACGATGTTCAGAGTCATTCAGTCTTATTTTTTGTTCCGAGTAAGACCGGTCCAACCCTTATTACACTACGCGACATCGACTAAGGCTGTCTGAATATCGAGTAGTGTAATAGGCCCTTTAGTCAGCAAAAGTCTGACACGCAGTCTGGCGGCTAAATAATCTAGGGATCTTCAAGTCAAGAGTGAATGGGTTACTTTTATGCAAGCATGCTTCATCATCGGCCACATTGGGCACGCCATAAGTCCCATCTTTGAGGAGTAGCTTGAAAGGCGGGAGGTCATTCATGATTGTGCGGACCACCCGGAGCACAGCATACAGTGGAGGTGTACCCCGCTAGGGTGGAGCACTGCCGTGTTCTTGGGGGCGATCGATGGCGACGGCCGGTCGCACCGGGCCTGGTTTGGGCACGCTACAATTATGGCGGTAAGTCCCCTCTTTGAGGTGTGGCTGGAGCGGCAACACGGCGTGCTCACCTATCGCATGACGCAGGTCCTCACCGGACATGGCAAGTTCAGGAGGTTCCTGCATCGGATTCAGGCGGAAGCAACGCCTGGGTGTCATCATTGTGTGGACCACCCAGAGGACAAGGTGGAGCATACGGTGGAGGTGTGCCCCGCTTAGGCAGAGCACCGCCGTGTCCTCGTGGAGGCAATTGGCGGCAGCGACCTTTCGCGTCGGGCCCTGGTTCAGGCTATGGGCCGAAGCGAGGAGGAGTGGCAGGCGGTCGCCTCCTTCTGCGTCATTAATGCTAGCGAAGGAGGAGGCTGCACGCGTGAGGGAACGAAGGTCCTCACGCCCTAGCCGCCATAATTCCGACCCCGACTACTAGCCAGCCAGGGTAGCTCGCCGTCCAGCTGTTCGGTAATTAACCAGACCGAACCCAGTCGTCAACAGCGCGTAGTGATCCTCGCGCTCCTCAAGAGATGTCAGCAAACCGTAGGGGCCCAGCAGGGCCTATGCCCGCTAGCTAGGACCGCAGAGAATTTCTAAAAGGGAAACCCGTAGTCCTAGAACGCAAAGGGTAATTGAAGGATACAGGTGTGGTTTTAGTCAGTAATAGTCTGACACGTCCTCTTGCTCCACCCAGAGCGTAAGAAGTCATTTGGATGATTTCCCACCTTACAAAAAAAAAAACAGGTAATATAATGGTCAGACGCGAACCTATCAATACATTTTTTGTATAAAACTTCCCGAGTACTTAAATAATTTTAACCATACTTAAAATAATACCAGCTAATTTTACAAACGGTTAAAACGTGCAACAAAAACACGCCATTAGCCTTAATAATCCTAGCTTTGTAAAATGGGTTAATTTGAGTGCTTACCTGTGTAAAACTCTAAGTAAAAGAGGGTTAATCTTACCCATTTAAAATATATAAGACTGGGTTGTAATTATTTCGTTATGGTCCAAAAGGGAGCAATTACGTAGATATTCGTGTATTCATTAAAATCATCAGAATCGTTTTGAAAGAGACTTTCAAGCAGTCTTACCTGTGTATTCCTGTCTTTACACTTTACAGAACCAAATAAAATTAGGTAGTGAAACTTCGCAGAAATTATTAGTACACCGCTGCTAGGTTGTATGTTATCTATACTTTTATACTAATATTTTATAGAGGAAAGATATGAATTTTTGATTTGATTTAATCTTTGGTTTAAAAAAAAAAAACATGTATTACTAAGGGCGGAATTCACAAATAAAACTAATCGCATTTTAACGTTTGGCTCGCATAATCGCGTTTAGCCGCTGTCACTAGTGTCACTTGTAAAAATACAACAAAAGAAAAATACAGACAAGTGACACTAGTGACAGCGGCTAAACGCGATTATGCGAGCCAAACGTTAAAATGCGATTAGTTTTATTGGTCAATTCCGCCCTAAATATGGTCACATAGGTTTAACCCACTGACCGTTATAACCGATCATTTATACCTCAGACACCAAGCCCTATTTTACCATAAATACACACGATTCGCTAGGGAATCAAATGACGCGTTGAAGTCGCGCGACCCACGGACATTATACTAGACTGGACCATTCACATTACTAGCAACATACAGATAGCGCACGAATCTCGAGCGCTCGGCGAAAGAGCAGGGATCGCTTTGCGCATCGTACAATATCGGCGAGCCAATCACTGTACAAGGATTGCAATCCCCGCCCCCGCAACTCTTTTCATACCACTAAAGAGACCCGATATTTCACTTCTGCGTGCTTCTGAGCAAGTACAACTGTAGAAGTTAGCGCTGAAGATCCGTGCTGGTATCTGTACCTTGTGCCTTTTAATACACAAGTATGGTAGACGAAATGGAATGTTAGAAATCTACTTTACTAATGCAGGACTTGCACTTCGATTACAGCTAGTGCCCTCGGTTTCACTAGCGTCGTAAAAGATCTATTTCATGTTGGTACCCGGAAAACACACATCGACCGAGAGTAACTGAATTAGATAGTAGACCTCTCAAAAAAAATATACTGATTCCAGCCTTTGAATGTCTTTTAGAACAGGCCAAATACACCACTTTTAATCATCGCGCTTTTTTATTCATACGCTTCTCTCACCTGATGGTAAGCTATGATGACGTGAATACATTCATTGAGCGTAGTTAAGGAGTGGAATTGACTACCGTTCGTGATAGCTACAACCTAGCGGTCTTTAAATCAAGAGTGAATTAGTTAATACTAGTCAAACGTACTCCACTGTCGACCACATCATCGCTTACCATCAGCCGTAGCCAAGCTACAACCATTTCGTTTCGATTCCCTTTTCGTTGACGTTGACGTTTTCGTCACCTCGAGTCGGCCACGCCTCCTATTCCTTTGTTCTGACCACGTGATTGAGCGTTGAGATGACGTCAGAACAAAGGAATCAGAAGCGTGGCCGACTCGAGGCGATTAACGAAAAGAGAAACGAAACGGTTGTAACTTGGCTAGGGGGGCAGGTGAGTTAGTAGCAAAGCGCGGGCCTAACAATACAAATATAATAGAAGTAACCTATTCACTCTGGACTTAAAGATCCCCATGGTGTAACTATCATGAATACAGAGTCTGGCAGGGAATTAAACACTCCACGCTTTCTAAAGACGAGTTTTATAAGATCAAATTTACTTAGGACCATAATCTTTTTGTGTGCCAGATTGTATGGAATTGATTACGGCATTTGTGATTGAGCCCAGCATCTAAACGTCTACTTTCATCTACATAAAAATATAGTATAAACAATTAAACATAAAAACTAAAGAATACTTTTGTGATATTTTCAGATGTCCTAATATGGGTTGGTCATGCGTCGTGGCACGCGCTGTGGCCATCTTCCTAATGCTCAGTCGAGCATCAGCTCTCACATCAGACATGTAAGTAAACCTCCTTTATTTTACCCTTTATAACATACTTTAGTCCACTCTTGCCTAATTCCTGAAAGCTTATATCGTTAACTGTTAAATTTCATGTTGATTACATAAAAGTGAAAAAAAATATTTGAAAACTTTTGGGAAACTTTGTGGATGTCATTTCACATCTTAAAACCTTTATTAGAGATTTGAACCAATTTGAAATTTGTTATTGATACAAATTAGTGTAAATAATAAACAAGACCTAATTGGGTAATTGGCCTTTATTTTTATTTTTTATGAAAAACCTTTTCAAAATTTTAAACCAACAGCAGCGTTCTGTGGATTTATAGTAACCGATAGATTTAGATGGTAATGAGTAGAGCGTGGAAGGACACACGGCGGGCGCAGGCGACGAAGCGTATTTAACACGCCAGCCGGCCCACGCCAGCCAAGCGTGAAGTTCCTCGCTCCATTAATACACCCTGCGGCACTATGCAAAACAAATTGTCTGTGGCGAGAGTTATACGCCCAGTATGTTTATTATCCCGGCTACATTATCACTTTTCTTTGAATTGTGTAAACATAACTTGCTTAACTTGCTTAATTTCCACCTTGCGCTCATAATGATTATTTTGATTGCATACAGCCTTCTTGTTTAACTTTGGACTAACTTCCAAATCAGTTTAGCACGAGTGAGCAACTCCTAGCATCTCACAGAGAGCTTTTGTTTCCGCACACACTTACTAAAAGTTAGTTTTGACGTGTGTTTCGATATGATTCAATTGTGGTTTTAGTTACCAAACTTGTCAAAGTAGTCAGTAAACATTGTTTTTCGAAATTATGTAGTTAGTTAATGGTTGTGTTTTTAAATAATTACTCAATATACTTGAATTTTCAATAGTTAACAAACACACTATTACGACTATGACATTTATTATTAGAACGTGTCATTGCTCTGTTTATTAGCTTATTGAACGGCTTTTGTAGCAGCAAGGTAATAAGTGTTAATCTAAAATCAATACTAAGCGTACTGCTGTGCGTTTCCACACGCTTAATTTGCCATGATATATGCTACGGCATAAATCTTCAATAGTACTCGCTTCCAGGCCATTATGTTCATGATTTAAAATGTTCTTTAGAAATGCAAAATTGCTTCACAGTTTTTACATAAAAGTCTATTCACTATTCTCCAGATTTGCAGCGGGAAAGTCGGACAAAGAGATACTGGACAACCTGCTGAAAAACTCTCGCTACGACAAAAGACTGCTGCCACCAGTAGATGGTAAATGTCATCATTTTTATTATCTGTACTTACATCAAATAAAACCAAGCTTTCAAATTATATCGTAAAAATTTCATAGCATCATTGACTTGATATAATTTGAAAACTTGATGCTGTGGCGTTTGAATGAAGGGGTCGACTAGGTCATTGAAAATTGGTATAAATTGCAGATCCAGAATTCTGTTGTGGTCTAACTTCGCCCAACGACTCTCTGGCACAAAATAATGTGGGGCTCTCGTCTCTGCGGCCTCGCTCGCACAACCGTGGTGCGTTGTGTTCATGTTTATGAAAAGAGAAATCCTTTCACATGTATCTGGATCGTAGCAACTGTAACCTTGTACTCCTTGCACGCAACTTCAATATTTTTCTTACCTCACGCAACTGTAGATACCTGACCCTATGCTTTAGAATAATTTTATACCTCTGTATATGAGTCACATATTATTTCTACCAGTATGGATGCACCTGATAACATTGATGTATTAGATTAGAACACACCCACTTTTATTATTGAATTTATTTAAACTGATTATTTCGTATTCGTCGGTATGCTAGTCATTACTTTCTCTCTCATAAATAACAACACTGTGTTTAATGGTTCAGTCACTCAACATTGAATAACGAGTTTTCTTTTTACGCCATGCTTTTTGCCTAAAATGATTTTCTCTTTTCACAAACATCAAACACAATATTATGAATTCTTGTCTGTCGTAAATTCATACTTCTCTTCCAATAGAAATCGGATCTGCCAACTTCTTATTTACAATTTCGTTATTCTTGCAACATGAGTAGCCTACGGTTTATTTTTGTTATTTAATTTTATTATACTTACTTAGTTTTCGATCATTATCTACTACATTCTAACTTGTCTTGGTTACATGATATTTTATAATCGAAATTTTTAAACTAAGAGAGGTCATTAATAAGCGAAACAAAAAGAAAACTGCTAGACACTTCAATATAGGTAGTGCCCTACTGAACTCCAGCACAATTGATAGCAAGCATGTACTATAAGTGTATATCGTTGTTGTGTCTTGTATGAATAATTTTTTTATCAAGTTATGAATGTCATCAATATGTTTTTTTCAGGTGTCCTCACCGTAAATGTAAGCGTACTTCTTCTTAGCTTAGCCTCTCCGGACGAATCTAGTCTTGTAAGTACTTATTGAGCTTATTTACTTCTCTTCCTGTCTATTTTCCTTCTCTTGTTTTAATTTCTGTTTAACGTTTCCGCTTGCAGAAATACGAAGTGGAGTTCTTACTTCAGCAGCAGTGGTACGACCCTCGCCTGCGCTACTCCAACCAGTCTCATTACGACTTCCTAAACGCCATCCATCACCACGAAGACATCTGGTTGCCGGATACGTACTTCATCATGCACGGCGACTTTAAGGTCCGTATCGAACCGAACCTAGACAACTTACATAATTGATAATGTGAAGATACAGATTACAAAATTATATTTTCATCTAATTTTATACATAATTATTTCCACCATGCTTTCTTCTGAAGGAGTTTTCCCAGCACTCATGGGTATTTATAACTACATACAATGCTTCATGAATCTAAAAGGACCATTATTTGTACATACAGAATTATTATAGCTGACACTTCATGCTCGCCTCGATTTCTTTCTGGTTCTTACAATGCAATCTAGACGTTTGGAGTTGATTTTCGTAGATTTCATCGTAACACTTGGTCCGATGGTTTTTGGTGATAAGTAATTTGTGAACACCATGTAGGAGTATTTAGGATAGGAGCGTAATTTTATAGTGCAAATGCTTTATTTTGATTACTTCTTACACAAGATGATATTCTTAACTGTGCTTATTTTTCAGGACCCGATAATACCAATGCATTTCGCTTTGCGTATTTATCGCAATGGTACTATTAACTATTTGATGCGGCGGCATCTCATCCTGTCGTGTCAGGGACGGCTCAACATCTTTCCTTTTGATGACCCATTGTGTTCATTTGCCTTAGAAAGTAGTAAGTTAATTGGTCCTATTATGCATCTCTCCCTACAAAATTCGCACTGTTCTGTTAAATACCCTAAGTAGTATATATTTTTATTTTCACTCCCCAAAAGCCTTTAAATTCAACAATTGTACTAGTGACATTGCTGTAACACACTTTGTATTTGCCAGTATCGTACGAGCAGTCGGCGATCACGTACGTGTGGAAGAACGACGAGGACACCCTGCGCAAGTCGCCCTCACTCACCACGCTCAATGCGTACCTCATCCAGAACCAAACCATTCCCTGCCCTATCAAAGCCAGTTGGAGAGGTAAAATATACGATTGTTCATTCCTACATATAACATACATACAACATACCAACATCGCTTCTAAAACGTTATTTGAAAGAAAGATATCCTCCAAATCATATATTTTTTTCGGCCTATACGGTAGCTTAGTAACCAAAATTAGATATTTTGTTAAAGCACATCTTATATTTTGCACAAGAGATGGTCAAAGGATGCCTAATTATATTGAAATTCTGATTAACTCTTTTCAGCTTGGTCTTGATTTATGTAAAAGGTTAAGTTTCGTAATTAATTTATTTTGTGTGTTATTAAAAATATATATAGTAGTCGCTTGATAGTGTACGTTATGCGATCACACGTTGTCGAATACATTAGGTGTAACCCTAGCTAACAAGCATGTTCATCTAGGTTGTCCGTCTGATCATACAGTGTGATCACTAGTCTAGTCTTATATTACATTGTGACTTTGTAGTGTACAGTCATTAATACAAATTTTGCTATTCCTAACATCTAAATGTATTCATTAGTTTGTTGAGAATGTAGAGTGTAAGAATTTGTTAACGTCTTTGCAAGCAGCTGAGGGTAATTCACTTTACGAGGAAGACGAAGAGATGACATGTAATCTTTGCCAGAGACGCTTTGAGGAGCAAGGTACTTAAGTTGCACCGGACGAGGCACCGTTCTGTCCGGTGTCGTCGTATTTCAAATATTTTATGCTTATGTGTGAGTAAATGCGTAATTGTGTTATAATAATAAAGTGTTGTATAAAATGTTGTAAAATTGGTCGTGATGATGGAAAGTCGAAGGTTTGCTCCTTACGATACCTTTGTTATACTCACCAGCATTCATGTTATTTTAGTTAAGTGCTCATCACTTTTTTCATTGTTTTCATGCATGCACATATAAATTTCATACATTACTGTGAGAGCATGCGTTTGAAATAGTACGCTGTATCGTTTTTAATGAACGTCATAATGCTACGAAGTATGTTCATGAAGATGAGGAGACACGACAACACAACACGCATTACTCATACATACAGAACGTAGTTAGTATACTTAGATGATGTTTTGGCTGTTCATTATGTACTTTTATTTTAACAAGGCCTCTGAATTGAGTTACTTGGAATTTTGTATCCCGGTTATTTTTATTTTGAAATTAAACGACAAACACTTCGCGTGCTACGATATTCCTATTGTACCTAATGATATTCACTCCACAGGTAACTACAGCTGTCTAAAGGTCGACTTAATATTTACTAGAGACCGAGCGTTCTACTTTACAACAGTATTTATCCCTGGAATAATTCTGGTGACGTCCTCGTTCATCACGTTCTGGCTGGAATGGAACGCCGTACCAGCCCGTTCCATGATAGGTAAAAAGTGGCTGGTATCTGGAATGCTCTCGGTCTTGCGTACTGCATACATTTTACTCTTCGTAGATGTTGGCTGCGGCTGTTGATATAACACGCTATCTGTTGCAGGTTTCGCTTATTATATGTAAACAATAGTCATATAGTCCAAGCCGACATATCATTCTCACCTGCCAATTTTATTTTTGTTTATTTTTAGATTATGCTTGACATTTTTAGGTAATT
Source organism: Mythimna pallens (assembly GCA_961205895.1). NCBI lineage: Eukaryota > Metazoa > Arthropoda > Insecta > Lepidoptera > Noctuidae > Mythimna > Mythimna pallens. Next base: position 18,903,058 of record OY540828.1, on the reverse strand, counting down.
ACAGCTGCCTCAAAGTGGATCTTATCTTCACACGGGATAGATCATTTTACTTCACCACAGTTTTCATTCCGGGGATCATTTTGGTGACTTCATCGTTTATTACTTTTTGGCTGGAATGGAATGCAGTGCCTGCTAGAGTAATGATAGGTTGGTTCACTGTTTTATTTGCCCAATTCTGAATAAATTTAATATCATGTATACAAATATTCAAAATTTTCTATAAAATAAGCTCATACACGGTTACCAAACTGACAGATATTTCTGTAAGTATCGGAATCCTTTAAAATTCTATCATTTTACGCAATACAAGCATTGCTTATAAAGATTGGCTACTTGTAAGTAGATTATATGTACTAGTACTTTGGTAATCGCATGATTTTTCTACGTTTCTCTCTAGAGCTTTACAATTTACATTCTCAATGTTCTAGTAACTGTAACATGAACACGCTTCTTTTTGACTAATATTTTTGTTGGTAATTGTTATCTTTTAAATATAACATTTTGACGACTGTGATAAGATTCTTATGTTGGTTTGCTTTTTACACAGGTGTAACAACGATGTTGAATTTTTTCACTACATCGAATGGATTCAGATCGACACTGCCAGTCGTGTCGAACCTGACTGCGATGAATGTGTGGGACGGCGTGTGCATGTGTTTCATCTATGCGTCCTTACTAGAGTTTGTGTGCGTCAACTATGTGGGGCGGAAACGACCTTTACACAATGTTGTCTACCGACCCGGAGAAAATCCAGTCACACAGGTGAATACTCTTTTTTATCTCTCTCAATTTCACTAGAATGTCATCAGTGTGTCTATCTATATTTTACTACAAACGTTACACTGATGGCGATCTATTTGGAAAATTGAGCCTATAAGTATATTTTTATTGCCATGTTTGTTAACTATAATTTTCAAAGTTCAATTTCGTGAAACGTGTTATTAAAAAAATCTAATTCTGTTTATTGGTGTTTGTTAATAGGCTTCGTGGGTATAATGAAAACCACATACATCCAACATACACAACATTAATCCAAAATTTCAATATACCTACCTATTTACATGTTTAAAGCCCTGTACATACACTCTACCTTCTACATGTTTACGCTACTAAACGTTACCTCTCCTTACTGTGGTCCTTGTAGCCAGCAATTGGTATTAGATCCTTTCAAAAAGCACTTTGATATTGTATGGTGGTATTAGGTGTATTTTCTAGAAAACCCACAATCCATTCACGAAGGAATTTAAAAGTTCCGCAAGTTCAAGATTCACGTATAGCAAACAACATTTTGTATTGATCCCTGACATATAAATTAGCTAACCAGAATAACAAATAAGTTCCGTCGTGAATATTTTAATATTTTTTTTCTGTTTTTACTCTTTGCAATGTTTTCTTTCAATCTTACAACAACAAGACATGGCTTGATAAACGAGTACGTACTTTATTTAATATACGTATTATACGTAAACGGCAATGTCATGTTGTTTGTTTTCTTTCTACAGCATGCTTCACCTCTTTAACGTCTTTGCATGTATTTGGCTCATGTATTTACTAAATTTAATGGGTAAGCAAGAATTCATCACATATTGTATCATTTGCAATCGTCACTTCACCAAAATAAGACTATTTTGTGTGGCCATACCTCATAACCTACAATTCGTGTCTTTACATCATTCCTTGCTTTTCATGATGAAATCCATAATTATATATTGAGATTGTGTATCGAACATCTATAAGAAAACATTGCAAAGATGCAAATTGACTTGTATATTATGATTGATTTTACGTTCATACTTTTCTGAAGTGGGTACCGTATCTATTTCAAAGTGCATACAATCCATTATAAATGTGGCCACTACAACGTAGTCTACATTCACGATTGCACATCGTTAGACCATCTGTCACGAGTGAACAAACTGTGTGTGTGATGTGTTCGCAGCGACTGCCTGCAGTCCTGAGCAGAATTGGCATTATACTGGCCAGCCCCTTGGTAAGAACATTCGCCGCATTCATTGGCACTATCCAGACATTGCTCGTATATTTCTCTTGTACCTCTGTTCTGAAAGGCTGATTTACTGTAGAAACTAGCTTAACAATAATTGCTTATTTAACTATGATAACGCAGGTGAGTCTAATTTAAAGTTTAGATTTGCAAAAATCAGTCTTCCCTGAACATTCTTTAAATATTTTTGATACTAAAATTTAATATCAATCATAATATTTTGAATGTTGTTTACATAAGTTAAAGTAAACATGAAATATGCGGAGCTCTAGTCATCATCTTCAAACACAAAACGGTTATCGAAAATGCATGTTGTAATCCCAATAAAAAGCTTCAGTAGAATTGGCCTCTATCCACCAATTTCCTTAAATTTATTTATTTTTTGGTTTCTTTATTGTCAATTCATTTAAGTTATAAACGTGAAAACTCCTCTTTAGATGCATGCACACCTATCTTACTAACCTTCCTTTCAACCCATACATTACTACGACAATGTTCAATATTTCAAGTTGATCAAACTAAAGTAGACATTCACTCCCTTCTATATCAGGGTATGCTAACTTTATATACTCAGATTATTGAATCTTATTCAATATATTTTTCAATAGTACGCTTATAGTTACTTCTGTTACATTGAACACGTTGCTTATATAAACCTTAAGACTAGGTTGACGCAGCTTCAGCGGTACGTTTGTATGATAAGTCATGCTTCGGCTAAACACTGGTTAACATTTACGTAGGAGGCGATGGCTTTCCTCCAATGGGCACGTCAAGATGTGCCCCAAGCGGAGAGTAGCGGCGCTGTAAGTGATGTCATTGAGAATGACACTAGTTAGCCCCACATCACCAGCATCATCACCTCTGAGTCAGATATCATGAAAACTAACGCATTCTTTTATTTAACGCTGCTTCGGAACGCTCCAGCCTGTGAGTATATCTACTGTCATACCAGCTGTACCCTTCAAATTTTCTTATATGTAGCCCTAAACATGTAGAGCTGTATTAGTTTTGTGATATTCTCACGTATTAACCAAACAGTGTTACTTTCTTTCAAAACTATTTATATATAACCAATAAATATTAAAATGTAGGTAGTTTACTAATCTAATCTAAATTTCAGTATGTATAACGGCTGAAATGTGATACGATATATATATTTTTTTTGTATATCTCTCTCTCTCTTAGGTTTATTAAAAACTAAAAAACCTTTTAGAAAAAATTAACTAGATTTATTGTCATTTTTCTATATAATTGGAACTGCACAATACTGAAACAGGAATATTTTTTTGTATTTTACTTTAATCCCCATACGGGTTGATGGGAATCCATACCATGTGATGGAACACAGCCCAGTCACCACCATCAGAGAAGACCTGAGTCCTAGCAATGTGATCATTACTATGTTAGTCGGCACGATTTTGTTAATTATGCCAGTGGTGATATTTGATCAAGTAAAATAAAAGAAATAAACCAACTGGTGTTACAGGGAGACAAAAAGCGCGAGTCGACAGGCGGGGCCGACATGGTGTCTTGTACCGCATGCACTGGCCCAGGAGCCTGTACACACACCGCCAACAATGGCGGGGTCTCGGAGGTAACAGTCCCTCTATCAGACGCTAACATATACTTACCAATATTTTGCGTATAACCCTACATTCCCATTTATTTTAGTACAACTACATTACATTGTAGAAGCACTTCCTCGAATATAAAACAGCTTGCGAGTAATTTCCAGCTTCCTCGAACATAGGGTTGAATACGCTACTTTTTATTTTCCCGCTGATGCGTAGATCACATCACAGCGAATACGAGAAGAATAATAGGACCACTGAAATCTTCATCTGCCATAGGGTTGGTACGTAAGCAACAGTGACACAGATCCACAGTTCCATTAGCCTCTTATACACAGTAGCGGCTTACGGTATCATCATTCATTTTGCATAATAATCTTTTTCAGCCATGTTTCGTCCAGGTTCGCAAAAAAGAACCGCCGCACCCGATCCGCGTGGCCAAGACCATCGACGTGATCGCGCGGATCACGTTCCCCACTGCCTACGCCGTGTTTCTCATCTTCTTCTTCATTCACTACAAGGCGTTTTCTTAATGCTGCCTTCACTTACCGCTGTCGCTGGCCGCTTCGTGTGAACGGACATTTACTGTGTTTTTCTACTATTCTTTTACTGCGACACAAATATGTATGAGATTAAGCTACTCACTCTACTATTATACATATTTGATGATTGTCAACGGTCGAGAATTGTGATTATACCCATTTATAGTGATCGTACTGCTAAGATAATTATAGTTTAAGATACTTGAAGCAGAAAGCTAACGTCACAGCTTTCCATAATTTAACGTCATAAATTGAAAGATGTGTGCGATTTTTCTACAGGCTTTGAAATAGTTTTCTACAATTTCATAGACGGACGTTTATAATGTATATTTACGCGTAAGATTTACTTTCTTGTGAATACACGAAAACTTATGATAGGATAAAGAGGGATCAACTTATGTAATTGTATGAACATTCTTGTATCAACGTGATTACATCGGATTTTGTATGAATTTAGAGAGATCGTGTAGATTATCGAACGACGGAATATACACTGCGGAGAACTGCCTTCGATGTGCAGGAGATAGAATTCTATTTCAAACCTAAAGACAGAACCAGCATATTTGTTGCTTTTAAGTTATTATAACTAGTAAGATAGCAAAAAGACATGATTACTTTTTATATTTATTAGTAGATAATAATCACCATAGTTATTAGTTTGTCCAAATCAACACTTACATAATATGTTGTGATAATTATAACAATATTTACTAATTGCTTTGTGAAGGCGAGGCGTAGGCAATGATCGCCGTATCATTTGAACTAAAGTGATTAAGTTTCGAAATAATATAATAAATTCGAGTAATGTAAAAAAATAGCTGTAGATGCATAGATGAAGCTCAAGTCATTATTATCTTTAAATTCTAATATAAATATATAATACCGATGAGTTCACGCTATTCCAGAGGTGTACAAGAGTGTGTATACCGATTGTGTTGATATTGTACCATGAACATGCCTTCTACATGTCAAAGAGTTATTTTTGCCTGATATAATATTAGTGGTTAATACAGAAATTGATGAATATAATGCCGGCTGTAAATAATTATGAAATTAAATTACACCTATCAATACGTAAGGTATAGTAACCTAATGAAATATTGTAACCAGATACTTGTGTAAGAGTATCGTGAATATTGTGCTGTGAGACCATACCGTCACCTTATTCGTTGCATAAGTAGATAACTCACCACGTTAAGATATTTGTAACATTATTATGATATTGTCCTCTATCATCACACCCTAGATATTACGTAGTGTCCACAAATGCTAGAAGCCGTTTGTATTTAGGAATAATATACTTATTAAATAATAACGAAATCTTTGTCCAAAACCGCAATGCGCTTTAGTTCCCGAATGTCTGTAGGAGGTGCGTTATACATTGATTACAATAATATAATATAATACCTACCTGTGCATGGTCGACAGAAAGCGTTACATCATATTATACTTCATTCCAAATATGATTAGACCTTTAAACAAATCTTTTTTCTTTCCGTTCAACTGACTGAATTCTATTCCGTAAGCTTAAGAATGATATCAAAAGCAAAAAAGTGGTTACAATAACAACTATTTACTGCAGTTGCCATTTGTCATGCCAGCACCGCAATAAAGGCCAAAATCGGTTGAACGGACAGAAAAAAAGCTTTGTTTAAATATCTTATTTCGAATGAAGTATAGATAAAAAAAAATATTTTCTTTAAACTAATTCAATAATAATTATATCCGATAAAAAAAAAAACTGAAGTTTAATTGAACACCATTTAAATTATGCCTTTTGCTTTATAAAAAGTGGACCAAGGAGTCAACTGTTTTGAAACATAGATTTTATATCTAAATTATTATAAAACAATAAATTATAAGAAAAAGCGTTTTGGCTGTGCTTTGAAATCAAATTATATAATTGAAAAACGTAGGGATGCCTGATTGAATTAATTAATTATAATGTTATTATTTAATATTCTTTTGAATCATTGTAACGGGTGGTCAAATGCTGAGAACCTGCAATTGAATAAAAAACAACGCTTTTGGCTGTGCGTAAAATTATATGCATCGATCAATTTCTATTGGAAAACTTGAGGTGTCCATAATTGTATATTAAAATTAATGCTTGGATGCCTTAGTACCTTTAAGTGAGTGTAATGTTGTGTAGACACTTACATTAAAAGACGCATTAGGAAATACATTCAGCTACTTATGAAGGCGGTCAACACAAAACATTGTACAAACTCTACTGCAAACTTATTCATTTTAGTATCACGGCTAACAAAGATATATTTATTAAATAATCTTTTGCTAATGATCTCTTTTACCTGATATCTAATTATTATCTACTGTTCTCCTATGTTAACAGTATTACCTATAAAGTTTAATAAATGTTTAACACGAATGAGACCATTCCCTTAATATTTGGATAGATACAAAGTGATACTATTTTAAATTCGCTACGTTTTTATAGGTACTATTTAAAATGTAAGATAAAAGTGACATATCATTCGCTTTATAAGATTCAACCTTGTACCTATAATATTGTGCTATCCTGTTAAAAATATAATATATTATTATTATATGCTGCCTTTACATATATATACATGTATAAGTTATACATTTTATATGGGTAGGTATTTATTTAAGCACTACTTCGTTTTTTGTAAATTACGCGTCGAGAGAATGTTATCATGCCAAACTTTTTAAATTGCTTATCATATTTTGTATATTATTTATGAATCTATATCTAACACTTGGAACTGACTACTTACTGTTATATGTTAAGACTCGCTTCCCTCCATTTAGGTATTCACGCTTATGGTCACGCCCTTACACTTGCAAATGTATCCTTGGTATTTCTTAAGTCGCCGTCGGTGCTTATTTCAGAAATATCTAGTTCATTTGAATATCACTTATTATTTGGGCCTAGTCCAAAATATAAAATGTTGATTTTATCTATTGAGTCTAAATTGTTCTACAATAAGCTGTTGACTTTAAATAAAGTTGTTTGTTTTTCCTGAAATATTTTAACTAACTCTTAATCTGATGAGTTATTATTGTTATCGTAAAGATTTGTAGAAAATGTTTCTATTGTGTTTAAAATTAAGATTGTGTTATGTACAAATGAAAAGACACCCGGTACTGTTTGTTAAGTGTTTACGAAATATGTTTCTACACCTCCTGTTTAAATAAATAAAATATGATAATAAATATCTATAAACGTTTATTTTTCTATCTTATTCACGTTGTCTAGTCATTTTTGCCACTGAATTTAACTAAACCTTGTGAGGTTCAGTTGTAGGGCAAATATAAAATGCTTCGCTGGAAATGAGAGATTAGGCTTAACTGTAAGCCGCGTAATTATAAGTATAAAATAAGCAACTTTAATTAATATATAGGACTTGTATGTACCATAATGCTGTACCATAAAAACAATAATATGAGTAGAGATACTTTGTTAATACCTGAAATTGTCATCGCGTTCGTGTGTACTGTCACTTTAGATTTAGAAGTATAAATCTCTTTTATGCAAACTTTGGTAAATTTTGTGAATAGAGCAGCATGCAATGCAGCTTTGAAATTGATTAGTTTATCAACTAAGTTATTATTAGTACCGTAAAGTCTGGTTACCTGGTGACCCTGAGGTATGACTTTGACCCAAGCTCGGTAATCAGTAGAAACACTGTTTCATGTTCCTATTGATGAATATGTGTATAAAGTATCCCGACTTTTCTGTATTTCATCGAAAAAAATTACAATTTGTTAATAAAGAGCAGGTTTTATTTTTATTTCGGCAACTTACTTGTCGATATATTTTTTGCCACCATCTTTACGCCTCTATATAATTATGTACCTATTTAATTAAAAATCCAGAATTTACCTTAGTTTGAATAATAGAAAATATACACAAAACCAGAACCAATTATAATTTTATTCTGCTTCAGAAAATATTTGCAATTGTTATTTATAGTTCATCCTGAAATAAAAACTGTGAACGCGATGTGCTACAGTAGAGTTTTATTTCAAATGCAATTAGTCATTTTTCTTCAGCTTATTTTAATGGTATATAAATTAAACAACACAATTTGAATAATAAATTATAATTAGGTAATAAACCCCCACATTCAAAACGTACAAATTGTTAAATTAAGAGTTTTTGAAACCAAAAGGTAGCTAAAGTTAAGACACATTTTTCTTGCAACTCATTTTCTTAGACAAATTTTCAAAATAATAATTTGCAAATTATAGAAATGAACCACTTTATGAACAAAGCCCTAGCTAGCACCTTGCGTTGCTGGTTTTTGCATATTATAAATATTATGTATAATTGTAGATACATTGTATAGCTTATGTTTAATTACCTATGTAATAGTGTTAAGAAATTATTGTCAACATTTTGATGCATGAAAAGACATTAGTGAGATAAATAACAATGAATGAAACTCTTCTGTATTTAAAAGTGATAGTTTGTCATTGTTTATATAATAATAATTGTAAACATAATTACTTACTAATTTGAGTATGTCATTTTCAAGTGATGTGACACGATATTTGACAAGTGGCTTTTGGAAATGACTGACGATAATTAAATAATGTTTATTGTGTTCATAGTAAACTATATGGCAATGTCTATCAAAAATTATAGTCAAATCCTTAACAGGACTCAAAATATACTTTTTTTGAATAATTTATTTATTTGCTTTTAAATATTTATAAAATTCATGCTCGATTGGCTCGCACATTTCGTCATTCAGTTAACAGCCTAGCCTTTTTATGAATGTTATAAAGCCAACCCGGACATTTTAAAACGACCGTGGTAAATCGTAAAAATAATTTTGACTTATGTTTAGCTAGCAGTGTGATGACGACGGTCATATTATTATGCAAAATAAACCGATGAAGCTTATGAGGGGCTGCTATTACTATCTGCAAGACTTAAAGGTAACTAATATGAAGGGGATAACGAGGGCTTTGTCTGCTCACATTGCTCGCTCACTCTAGCCCCCGTCATCATCTTCGAACGTAACCAATCGTGTCAGGGTACCCCAAGTCATTTTTGATCACATAGTCATCCTATTGTATGAATGTTCATTACCACGAAGTTCATTAAATGTCGTATTAGGCGCAACGACTGAATATCACACAGTTCCGCTGCTTAAAATAGGCTGTTTAGTTATCAAGCTAGGCTGTTAACTGAATTGCGAATTAAGTTTGTTGGTCGGTGCCCATGAACAACTTTTCTATTAATCCATACCTAATTTATGATTTTTAGTAATAGAAGTTCCTCTGGTTACCATAAACATGGTTGAGGGCACATGTGTGTCAAGATGGGGCGACTGGATAGACGTAGCCTTACCAACGCGTTGTTTCCATTAAATTAAATTATATTAAAATTCATTTATTTTGGAAACCAGTCCATATACATTGATTAAAAATTTTGAAATTCTAATAACATTGCCATTTGCCAACGCAACGCGATAAATAGTTCGCTTATCATAATTATTTTTCGAAAGCTTATAAAAATTTTATACATATATAATATGGTTTTTACCTTCCATATTGTGAATTTTTGATTATTTAAAATTATGCATAAGTATGAAAATTTTAAGTTTACAAGCCAAGTTAAGCTCGCCTCGGCACTGCAACGTGTAAGCTTAGGTAGTGTCTGCACATATGTAACTACTGCGTAAATAGGGTACGTAAGTATATGAATAACAACTATATGATGTAGGTACCAATAATAAGTCGTGCTTAGTAAGGAGAGGGCAGAAAATACGAAATTTTAATCTACCTCGCCCGACCTACTGAATGCAACCAAAATGAAAATCAACTATTCAGATTATGATGACAAACTAGGTTTACTCACAAAGGCTAATCTAACAAATACCTACGATATCGATCAATTTGATTAAGATTTTTTGGCAATAGATATTATACCCCATATAACAAAACATGTGCTCACATTTTGTTGACTCTACGAACGTCTAACAACTTTTACATATAAGTTTTTCTGTGGGATATCATCTAATTACTTATAGATAGAATCCGAATATCTAATTCATATCCTGGGACCAATTTCATTTCGAATTTGTTTTGAAACTCCTTTCGAAATCTATTATGTAGATAGAAAAGTCAATTTTCTCGAAGTATAAACCCACATTGAAGCACAGTTTGGAAGATAATCTGACTTTACAGGTACCCGAGTAGGTACCTACCTCGCTCCAAATCTTTGTCCTCTTTTTTATCCTCTTCCTTATTAAAGACGACAAATAAGAAATAATATTTTCTAAGATCGGGGTAAATAAAGGCCCTGATAGGATCGGTGAATCATCGGTATATCAAATTCTGTAGTAATGTTTTCACATCCGTTTCTTTCACTATACAAGCACACCACTCAAAGTTGAAAGTGTAACGTCTTACAATATATCTAGGTATACCAAAATAAAACAAACCAACGATATTTGGGTGTCTTCAAGGCTAGAGTGAATAGGCTCTTAATAAACTAGTGCGCCTCACCATCAACGATTGCATCACTGCTTACCATCAGGTGGGATCGCAGTCAAGTACTAGTTTATATAAAAAAAAAAATGATATGAAGTTTAACTACATGTTCGCATGATATTTCTGATGAAAATACTTACAAGTAGGCATCTGCATCTGCCATACCATATATAAAGAAATACGCAGAAAATATTGAATTCTATAATCTGCTGTTAAATCAAATTGTGTAGAACCATTATGGGGAACAAGATATGGTGATGACTATGACGAACGTTAAATGTAGGTTTGGTGCGAAAGATGAGGTTCAAATAGACCACAATGCCAAGCAATGTCTTTAAATACCTGATGGGGACAAGATACAGAGTAATCAGTAGTTTGTAGCTCACCAATCTGCTGATTCTAATATGGTATATCCAAACTTCCAAATATCCATCCAATTACTTAGATATCCATTGGTAATGAGACGTGGCTTCACAAATTGTCACAAGTGATATTTTTAGAGGCGACGTTACACAGTTACTCTTTGCTTCGACTAGTTGGTATTTTGTATCAAGCAAATAATTAGATCATAGACAAATTAGATAAGTATTCAATTATTATTTTCTTAATAAAGTCAGTCATGATGCAGTTCGTATGTATTTTATTATTAACAACAAAAACAGACTAAACACATAGTTTTGAGAAGGAACGAAAGAAATATGAATTATTATAGATTAATTATTGGAAATTGTAAAAATGTTACCCAAGTCTTTATTTAAATTACTCATTTTGTTTATTGCAATTATATTTGAATAAAGGAAGGAGCTAAATAATATTTTAGGTACTTTGTAGTTACGTTTAGAATATATTCGTACCTGCCACGTATGCCTCACTATTATTTGTACCTAGGTATAGGAACCGCCCTTATGCTGTTTCGGTAAATTTTCTTTAATTATAAGTCCTTAATTAAAATTGTCACAGTTTTGTTAAACACCGATTGCTTTTGTAAATATTAAGATGTCAGCGCGCTGACCGCCCGTTCATGTTGTATTATGGCATTGTAAATAATTTTAATGTAAAATTTATGAATTACAATTTTCATCAAATAAAAACACAAATTCGACTTACAAGTTTTATTTATTTAACTAAGCTAAGCATTTGTAAAGTGTAATATAATAGGTACTTACCTACCTACTAACCTGTGCCACTCTATATTTAATTTATATATCCAATTTTTTAATAAATAAAATGTACCTATGAAATAGAGTTCTAATTCCATTGAAATTTTGAAATAAATGGTCACTTAAAATTCAACTTGATACGCACAAAACTAAAGCCGAAATTATTGGCGCCGGATCCAAACTATCTCGAATTATTGAATCACAAGTAGTAGTTGAGTCTTTGACTTTATATACCATCAAGACGCTTTTAATCATCAGTTATCGTCGCCCCTTTGGTGTAAACATGTGGAATGCGAAAGCACCAGGGTAGCCTTACCCTAGGTAACTTTTTTATGAAATATCAGTATCAGAATACATCCAACGAACGAAATCAAATTACTGCATGAAAACCTTTGAAAACTGCAAGAAAAACTTTAAAAAATGTGGGAGTGGGAATTGATTAACAGCCTGTCCTGCAATAAATTCACTGAAAAATCTGCCCCCCAGAAACTTCAATCAGGAAGTTCCCATTAAACAATATCCGTCAGGTATTGCTTTGATAACTTTATCTGGATCCAGCTCGTCTTCACTTAATAATCTAGAACCAGCCACAACAGATAGAATCTAAAAAATAGTTAGGAGCCGGTTGTAGTCAATGAGTACCTATTTTGTATGAAGTCCGACCAAGTCCGCCCGGGTCTATGTCGATTTCGAACATTTCATAATTATGTATATTTATTTCAGTCGATTTAAATTTCATGGTGTTCTATTTTATATTTGTGGATTTCCAAAAGCTTAAAAAATTTAAAAATAAAAAATATGGAAATTATACGGTTTTCAAAATAAATAATTAATACATAAAGAAAGTAGCTCAAGAAAAATATTATAGGCTAATTGTAGCTAGTTAAGTGACATGGCTTCCACTTATTCAAACAAGAAAATCAATATCACAAGCACTTACCAACAACATATTGTTCGATGCTTATCATGATAATGAGGATATCCGCAGGAGAACCAAGGTTACCGACATAGCACGAAGAATCGCCAAACTTAAGTAGCAATGGGCAGGGCACATTGCTCGCTGAACGGATGGCTGTTGGGGCCGAAAGGTTCTGAAATGGCGACCGCGTACCGGAAGACGTAGCGTTGGAAGGCCTCCCTACCAGGTGGACCGATGACCTAATATGGATTGCGGGAATCCGATGGATGCGAGACGCACAGGTCCGTTCATTGTGGCGACACTTAGGGAAGGCCTATGTCCAACAGTGACGTCTTTCGGCTGAAATGATGATGATGATTACCACGATAAGTTTGTTATTAAATTTAATTAACACTTGGTAAGTGAAAATAGCACCTAGTGAAAATAGGGAGTACCACCGCTAAAACTTACTACAAAATGATTAAAATAAATGACTAAAATACGTCATTTAATTATGATTATTTAACTCCAGACGACACTTTAAAAAAAAATTAAATTAAAGAACACAAACGTACAACTTCATACTGACTGACCTGCAAAGTGCAAAATACAAAAAAAAATCTTAAAAAAATTTGTATTTAGCGGGCTACATTTATGTAAACCTCCTTAGAAAAAAAATACTTTCTAATTTATCCAATCTTAACTACTATTTTGAATAAAAAGAAAATCGAAGATATAAAAAAAAAATTCCAATAAGAACAATATTGTCATAATGTGACCTATGCAAATCTCGTCTGGCAAACAACATAAGCTACATTACACTTCCGTTCATTTTCAAATGTCCTGGCGGACTTCCGCATCCGCTCCATATCCGGTCTTTTAATTAAAAACTAGCAACTCCAAACATGACATTGGCTCAATGCACAAACCGTGCGAAGCCAAATAGAAGAAACAAAAACTCCAAAACTAGTGATGTTCTTTCGATTCCAAAAGCTACACAATGATAAAATCGTTAAATTAGTTCCCCTCAATTGTTGTAAAATGTGGGTCTTACTTTAATTATTCGACCTTATTAGATCGACCTAATTCAAGATAGTGTGATTTCGGCAATATTAAAAAAGGCACTATATATTTCGACCAATGATGAAAGAAACATCATTGATTTCGACCGTGATAAAACCGGTAATCCACATTTGACAGGTGAATTGTAAGAATAGGCACATCACTACCCTCGAAATATTAAAAAAAAGTGTGGCCATGACAACCGATGTGAAATCGAAACGATCGAAAAAATATGATTTAAATAGCAAATACGTGTAGGAATATCATTTCAACAGTACAGTTATTAAGAAATGATAATGTTCAACCTTTGGTCTGTGCTTCAGTGGTATCTGCGACCTTTCATCAAATGGTTTCTTAGAAAAACTACAAAATTGTGTGAACTTCAAAGAATCTGTTACGGTGACAAAGCCGGGGCAGAAAGAACATGTAATGTGGAGAAGTCATTGATGCTCTCCCGTACACGAGATGTAAAAGAAGTCGTATCTTTTCTGGACAGCGTGGTTTATGAAAGAAGGTTCGTTCCTCGTAATTTTCGTGAATTCTTGGATCCATCAATTGCGATCATACTAAGGGTAAAGAAAATAAACCCCAAGCTACATAGTTCCTTTGTAGGATCTTTTCGACGATGTTTAGAACAGATTTGGAGCTATAGATGTTTAATGGACCAAGTGGAGCACCTTCGACAGACGCAGTTTGATAGCAATAATAATGAACATGAGGATAAGTTACTGAAGTTGTGGTCCCTGCTGGTGCCTCATGCACCTCTTGAGGCGCGAGTGACGAAGCAATGGCAGTATATAGGATTCCAGGTAAGTTTTCCTCCTCGCGCAAATCCATCCAAAGATTGTCTCATCCATTTGACCTCTATAAAATATTGAATATTCGTTTATATTTAAATGGTGTATACTATAGAGTATTAAATAAGCTTTAAAAGCCTGTGTGGCCACTAAAGTTCTCTAAGGTTATTTTATCATCTAGCTAGCAATAATGATAATTTCATTATTTGTAATTAAATAATAACATAGTTGCTTTCTAAAAATATGTATCATACTAATAGTTTTGTTAATTTTCAGGGTGATGATCCAAAAACAGACTTTCGTGGGATGGGTCTCCTTGGATTAGAGAATCTATTATATTTTTCTATGGAATATCCTCAAGTTTCAAGCCATGTATTAAGTCATTCACTACACCCGAAATATGGCTACACCTTTGCCATAGTAGGCATCAATATCACTTCAATGGCTTATTATTTACTAAGAGATGGTTCCGCTAAAACTTACATGTTTAACTCCAAACAATATTTACCAAATGTAAACTTATTTCATAAATTTTATTGTTATTTATTTTATGAGTTTGACAAAATGTGGATAGAATCGAAACCAGCAAACATGATGGAGTTTTCTGATATTTTTAAGAAATTTGAAAATGCAGTGCGTATTGAACTGGCGGACCCTGCTTCAGTTTTTAGGATAAATGTTGAAGTTGACAATGTATAACGGTGAACCCAGTGCTAGTACAATTCACAATATTTAGTTAGAAGTTATTGCACTAAAAGATTATCATTTATTAAGCTCAGCACAGAAGACCGAGTGATAATAAAAAGTGTGATACTAACTCGCCTTATGATTTATATTTATATTTTTCGCCTTATATTTTAAATGGGCTTACTTAATATTTTAACTACGCTACACCAGGTCGTAAGCCGTGCCGAAAAGGCGCTAGAATGCAAAGAGATATGCCTAGCAACTTTTCTCGACGTAGAAGGCGCGTTCGATCGCACTACTTTTAGAACGATACGAACAGCTGCAGAGAAACATGGCATAGACCCTACCAATTGTGACTGGATGGACAATATGCTGAAGGGCAGAGTTATAGAATCAACACTGCTAGGTGAGACCAAAAGGGCGCATGTCACAAGAGGATGCCCGCAAGGAGGCGTACTCTCGCCAACACTGGTGTTTGGTGATAGACGAGCTGCTAATAGAATTGAACAAAGGACTAACATACACAGTTGGATATGCAGATGATTTTGTGATACTTGTAAATGGAAAATTTCCCAACACTGTGTCGGGGATCATACAGGAGAGATTAAACATGGTTGAAAGGTGGTGTAAACTCAACCACCTATCCATCAACCCAAGCAAAACGGTAATCATCCCGTTTACCAGAACTAACATCTAACAACAATGGGTACCATAAAGCTCTACACTGTAATAGAGTTGTCCACAGAAGTAAAATATCTAGGAGTAATCCTAGACAGCAAACTCACGTGGAAAAGCCATGCCATTTGGCATGTGTCGCTCTGCCTATGGGAAGACATGGGGCCTTAGACCCCAGGTTATCAAATGGATCTACACCATGATGGTGAAACCGCTGATCAAATATGGGAGCATCGTATGGTGGACCAAAACCAAGCTGGCAACTTGCAGACAGGCCCTAAGCAAAGTACAGCGGACTGCCTGCATGGCCATTACAGGAGCATTTAGGACCATGCCAACAGCGGCGATGGAAACGATGCTCAATCTCACCCCTTTACACATTGAAGTGGAACTAGAGGCGAGGAGGGCCATTCATGGGCTTAAAAGTATGGGGCACTGGACGAACTCCGGATGTAAAACAAACCATACAAACACAAGACCAAACAGGGAACTTGATTGGATGATGGACATGGGATGTGACAAAATACATACCAT
This sequence comes from Mythimna pallens, assembly GCA_961205895.1. Classification (NCBI taxonomy): domain Eukaryota; kingdom Metazoa; phylum Arthropoda; class Insecta; order Lepidoptera; family Noctuidae; genus Mythimna; species Mythimna pallens. The sequence continues at coordinate 18,886,641 of OY540828.1, read as the reverse complement.
TCACAATCTCAAAAAGGAGTTTAAGGTCTACATTCCGAGTAGGGAGGAATGGAAAGGTGGGATAAAACCCCAGGAGTCTTCACGGGGCACTATGCCACCAACAAACAGCTCCACAACATGGGACTAGCAAGGGACCCGACTTGCAGGATCTGTGGAGAGGCAGAGGAGAATATGCTACACTTACTGTGCGACTGTGCAGCACTAGACTCCAAAAGACTAGAGTATCTGGGCCAACCATTTCCACGACCAGAGGGCTAGGCTCAGCCCCATCAAGGCCATACTGGGACTCATGACGAAGGTGTATGGAGGGCTGGGGGTTGAGTAGAAGGGAGGGGGATTAGCACAAAAAATCCAGAAGGGTCGAAGTGCTCTGGTTTAAGGCCAGCCCCACTATAAGATAAGATAATATTTTAATAGGAAAACTTATGCAATTGTTTGCATTAGCAACTGATAGTACATATAAAAATATATGTTTTTGAAGCCAACATCCCAGTGGTACTTAGAATATATAATATTATTATTATATTCCTGAAAAACATCAAAGTTAACAAGAATTATTTTTGTAAAATTGGTAAGAATATTTTGTGGACCATTTATTAAGACTAACATAATGTTATACTTTATGATCTCTGTTGACTAATACGCAATGACATAATGTTTTAAGAAATAGTGCAATATGTAAAATAGCAATGTTTATTACTTTAGTGATTATATTAAGTATTGAGGTACCTAGTTATAATTTTATTATGCAATTTTACCTTCAGGTACTTTAGTTTTTCTTATACTCATTTACCAATTTGAACTGCTTATGAAGTTACGAGCAAATATAAGTTATTATTAAGGATATTGTTCACACACTTATGAGGAGACATGCACGGCAATGCTATCTATTATTATAAGTTCTCTTTAGTCAGTATGCCGCCTGTGAATTGAACGAAGAATTACAGCATACTTTGTTGTAAATGTGTGCAAAATAAAAAAATGCATGTTGTTGTTTTGGAGAAAAAATAATTCTGCTGGAGTAACATTGTTCTAGCAGCAAGACATTTTGAGCAGTGAGAGTTAGAGCATCATTGTCATTGAGTCATCTTTAGTCTAATTATCCTTATAATACTTATTTTCTTCATGCATACCATATGCTTCCTGCACTGCTGATTTGCAGAGGTTTACTGGTAATATCTCGAATTTTACTGGATTTTTCACAACTTTACTTATTTTCTTAGACTAGCTAATTATTATTAGATAAAATGACCGATATTTTGAATTCTTTGTTGATTAGAAACATTAGAAGAAATGTGTAATTAAACAAAACTGGTTCAGGATATATGAATTGTAAATCAACAAAATTGACTTGAGTAGATAATCTTTAAATATAAATGTTGCAATATTTAGTGTATGTTGGGTGAATTTTAACTAGATTTAATGCAATGCAATAATTTATATTGTAACATGAGTGTTGTATGTGGCTTTTGCTATTTATTTATTTATCAAGAAAAATTGCACAGAAATAAAAAAAGGATTAGATGCAAACTGATTTTTATTTTTTTTCCATTTATTAGAAACTAGAAGCTGTCAGCGGCTTTGCCCGCGTACCTTGAGAGTAGAAAATTGTCCCAAGGGAACATACTCCCGGGATAAAAAGTATCCTATGTGATATTCCAGGACATGGTCTACCCGTGTACCAAATTTCATCTAAATTCGTTCAGTTAATATACACACAAACTTTCACCTTAATATTATTAGTAGGACTGATAATGGCAAATTTAATAATGAACTACTGTCTTTCTTGTTGGTATATGAATTTGAGCAGTGTATGTTGTTTCTAACTGATTAAAAGCAAGTGAGGACTAAATAAAAGTCTATATCAAAATAATAATAATAATTTATTTCTCCACAGTAATATTGTACAAATTTGAGCAATAAATTGGAGGTGACTTACAAATGCATAAGAAATAAAAATGTGCAACTGCGCCTGAGCTAGGCCGAGCCTGTATTTCAGGACGCAGTTCTCTTACCAGAAAAGAAGATATCAATATAACAGCATTTGAGTGTTGACGTCTATTTAAGTTAACATATAACAAAATATTAATTTGCAATCAAAATTGTGTGTTGTGTGCATGTGCTTCGTGTGTTTGTGGTGTAATTTTATCTCAACGTTTTAAGAAGGTCTTCAGTAGTTTGGTAATCACATGTTAGTAGGAAGTCTAATAGTTTGCCTTTGCATCCTTGTTTGTTTAGTGTGTAGATATTAAGAGTTGTGTTGAGTTTGTTGTAGAGGAAAGGACCATTGAAACAGAAAAATCTATGTGTAAATGAATGTTTAAATTGACGGGACCGGTGTACTACAGCATTACGACGCCGTTTAAGTAAATTATTCTTATCCAAGGGGGTAAGAGAGTGTTGTTTGAGAATCACAGATAATATGTAAAGTTGACGAACGAATAAATATTATAGATAGTTCACAATGTCTTTTATATAAAGAAAACTCTTATGACCTTCACATATTTATTTTATTTTAATATACATATAATAAATAAAATTATCTGCAACATTATACTCATTTAACATAAAAACTACAAACATTGTATATCATGTACTTATATACCAACAATTTTAGTCACGATTCAGACCCAATATCACCAAAGTTCTTATTCACAACACAAGTTAAGTAAATGCAAAATTTTATTTAAAATATAAAATAAATAAAAGATAAATGCATAAAAAATAGTTTTTTTTTAATGTTATAAAACAAATATGGTTATTTACTCTTCTTTTCTTTTTTAGTGTCTTTTGAAGGTCTTGATTTTCCTGCTTTGAGAAGAGCTATGATGGCAGTTATTGCTACTAAGCCAAATCCTGCAACTCCTATTTGCCAAATCCAAGGATGTTGAGCCAGAATGTCTAGTCCAAATTCGACACTTATTTTGATCATTTGGACGCACCAGTCTACTAGTTCATCACTGGAACAAAAATAATAACTCATCAGTCACTGCAACAAACGATGTACGTCACGTAAATTTTTAGCATTTTTGTGTCCTACTTACAATGGTGATGCCAACAATGGCACAGGTTCTCCTTTGGAATTCTTATACCAGTCTTGAGCAAATGTAACAAAAGATTTCACATCTCTCTTAGGTAGATCGAAGCGGTATACCTTTCCAAGGCGGAAGCTGAAAGAAAAAAAATAACATTACTATTTCATCACTTATAAGGTAATAAATACACTGACAATAGGTATACCATTTCTACATTCAGAATAATTAACAGTTCCTTTATGACTGTATAATTTAACACCTATTTAAATATTCAATGATACTTGTATGTACTGTGTAAATAGCTGTAAATTGGATACTAACTACTCCTGCATTATCGAGTTAGGCTAAGAACTCATGAAGCGGTTTTACCCGCGCCCGCCGCGGTAAACAGCTGTTTTATTTTTAAACTCACGAGGCCGAAGTTTTGTGCGGTTACGCAGCCGTCGCGGTTCATCATCATGTTCCTGCCCTTGTCCCGTTATTTGGAGTCGGCGCAACACGTTTTCTTTTCTTTTCATCTGCCCTGTCACTTGTCATGCTATAACTAACTTCCTTCTCTTCCATCTTTTCTTTGGCCTTTCTCTCCCTCTCCATCCATCCACATGTATTGACCACCGCAGGTGCAGCGGGAGCCGCAAACAACCGCGCACACCGCGGGCGTAAGACGCGTGAAATGCGCTTTATTTTTTTTACATATATCTGTATTTTACAGAAACTGCGAGCCCGCAAAGCGGCAGACGTATGTGAAAACCGCTTCGTGAGTTCTTTGCCTTATGAATAATTTTGCGGCTGCATAACACTTAATTATTTGAAAACGTAAAACTTAAGTTTTGTGCAAAATAATGTAATTTAACTACCGAATTTCAGTTCTGAGTTTTGTTAGAATTGGAAGTGTACCTGCTGAATTCAGCCAGAGTTCGATAGTACGCTACTCCTCCCAGCATATATGCAGCAGTATGTACTACAGCTACTTCGAAGCGACATTTTCCGGATTCTGATCGGATGCATTGCAGATTATTTTGAACTACTATTAGTTGGAGGAAACTAAAAACTTACAATAGGAAACTTGGCAGTTTGTTGATATTGAATCTCTTAGCTGTGTTCAGTCCTGCTTGGTTGGAGTCCATCCGCGCGACGTTGATACGACCTTTCAATGTGGCACCCACGCTCTCCCAAACTGCGTGTAGCCTCTGACAATCCACGCAGGAAGCTCCATAGCTGGAAATTAAACATCATTTAGCCGGAGAATGTAATAAGAAAGAAGTGGCGCAGAATCTTTGTCCAGCAATGGGACAATACAGGCCAGATACAATGCGTTCCAAATAAGAATAGGCACGATTGCCATGTTGTGACATCACGTCATACTGTCAAATCGAAGAATTATTATGGTGAGCAAAACAAGAAATTTCTAAAAATTTAATTTATTTACGAACTGATAACGAACATAGTTTAATCAGAATCCAGTTCTTCAATTTTGCTCATCTCCGAGTTCTTAAATTTTGCCCAATCAGTATGACGTGACGTCACAACATGGCAATCGATCCTATTCTTATTTGGAATGCAATAGATAACAATATGTAACAAGTTGCCGCATTTGGACGGCACGGTTGGCGCATTGGTTGAGCGATGGACTGTTGCGGTGCATGTCGCGGGTTCGATTCCGCACAGAATATTTCTTCCGTGTCTGGTTGTCTCGTCTATGTGACTTTACATATTTGTAAATGCACCCATGAGCATCTGCTTCTAAGCTGCCCAGTGGTCGCAGGATACAGGGCGAAGTACTTCAGACACCCAGATAATCTCCGTGAAATGGTCAGTAACACCAAGGCACTGCTGGCCTTCCTTGAGGAGCTAAGGTGGATCGAATAACACATTTGTCCTACCCGTACTATGCGCTCCAAATAAGAATAGGAAAGCCAATAACCTCGATCTGTCAAAATTTGATTGAAAAGTATGGTTGATTACTGAGTCTTAGTTAAATATAGTTGAAGTAAGAATGTTATTGTTTAATCTAAATTACCTAAATATATATTATTTAAGTCATAATTAGTTTAAACTATTTTCTTTCTTATTTTCATTGTTAGGAATTTCGCCTTTTTTTTCCATTTGCCACTACTCAGATACTTCAGTCAGTGACGCAGATATTAGCAAAATTGAAGAACTGGATTGTAATTAAACATTTTTCGTTAATGATTCGTAAATAAATATTATATAAAACATTTATTGTTTTGCTCACCCTACCCAATTTTTCGATTTGATAGCTATGACGTCAGAACATGGCGTAAAAATCGATCCTATTCTTATTTGGAACGCATTGTAGTTGTACGTAAAATACGCGCTTTAGTCGTGGAGTTGCGAACACTAGCCCGAAATAAAAATACAAAGAAATGTACATTATGATGCAGGAGTAATTCCTAGTGTCGGGTAAAGTTTAAAAACATTAGTTGTTTTAGTTTTGATGTTGCATATTTAGATTAAGACAAAAATTGATTGCCTCGTGTTGTGATACAGGTTGCTTGTCTTGATCCGAGAAAATAATGTTAGAATGTTGTAATCTGTATAAATAATGTGTCAGTAGGTGACCAAGTTTTTATGAACCAACTTTGCTGATGAAAGCTTTCAACATTTGTTTATAAAAAATATTTTCTGATTGAAGTTTCTCTTCTTTAATTTATGCAAAAAGTTAAATTAATAAACTATAGTTTAGTCTGTTTGTTATTAAAATTTAATAGTATGCATAACAAATATTTTATATTCAAAATAATATTTGATTTGTTTAACAAATTTGATTGTTTTATTACAAAATAGCAATAAAAGTATGTTTTTTAAACAATTTAACTGCTTACAAAATGTGAGCAAAATGCTCTATGTACAAGTAATCATATAACTTTGAAGATTGTGAGTTCTCTAAGATTAATAATGTAATGCATACTTACAACATAACAAACCAATCACCAGTGGTGGCACCTGTAGCAGCCTGAGTGATATGTTCAAATATTTTATCAGTAAGCTCTTTGACAGCGGGAGCCTGGTTCTTCTCAAAGAACCCATAGATTTCATTCTCATCTGGTTCCCCTAAAAACAATTATTGGTAATACATATAGAATAAATAGAATCAATTGACTGAAGATACAACCATAAAATTAGGAAGATCTCTAGGTTAATAGGAAAATCTTTAGGTCATTCAGATTTTCAGAGGTTTTGTTACATTACAAAGTTAGTTTTTAAAGTTTCCAAAACTAATGTGACTGGCAAGCAAATTATTCCAAAGTTAAATATCTTTTTTTTTTCTTCAACATATAGCCATATGTACAGTATTAGCTTTTGCCTCACATTTCTTTTATAGTGCAGGTGTTGTTGCACAGAGGTCATGACAAGAGGTGAGGCATTATTTGAAATGTAACCAAGCAAACAAATAACATCCCAAAATAAAAGTTTTACCACTAAACAGCAAAGGGACACCATGTCTAAAGAACACAAGCGCAGGATCCTTGGCTGGGTTATATAGCCTGCTCAAGTGACTGTTTATTGTCTTCACACTCACAGCATTCATATGCTTCTTAAAATCATCTTGTAGACTCTCTATGTGAGTTTCCAATTCATCACATTTATCACAGTTTGGTTTGCCTGAAAATATAAATGAAGTAGAATTTTAATGGCATCATTCTAAGTGAATATGTGAAATAAGTTTGATAATGGAGAAGTATAAAACAAAATTATGAATTTTCTATATATAAAACAAAATTATGAATTTTCTATATATAAAACAAAATTATGAATTTTCTATATATAAAACAAAATTATGAAGTTTGGTAACGGAGAAGTATAAAACAAAATTATGAATTTTCTTGGCCAGTTGGACAGTATTTTTCAGGGGTCTCTGAAATCGCTAATAGCAGAAAACAAATTAATGTTTCCTATTCTCCATAAACCCAGTACTTTTGAAATGCGAATAAATTCATGGATAGGGTCATATTTCTGCATTATGATTATAGCTATAGTTTCACTCAAATAGTATACAGATCACAGAAGAAAGCATGATATCATTATTTCATTATCTACCAAAAAATGTGAATGTGTCATAAAAATACCGGCTAAGGAAAAGCTAAGAACATCTTTACAAAATATGACCAAAAGTCAACTTTAACTAATAAAAGCTGCTTCACCTAAAGTTGTCATATTAATATGTTTATGTACTTACTAAATAAAACAATAAGCTTTTCTTTCTCTCTAATTAACTCAAGAAGATCATCGTCGCTAACACTTTGCAAAGTTTCGCTGCTAGATTTTATGAATGAAAAAAGTAAGACTACGAAACCCACTTTGAACTGCATTTTACTTATATTTAAACCTTGTCTTAGATAAATATCACTAAATGTTTATACCACTTCTTACAAAATATGAATAAATCAACTTATCCACTAAATAAAAGCATTGGACATTACAAAGTACTCTGTGGCATTGAATTCAGTCCAAAGACCGAAAGACCTGTGAATGTAAATTATGATGGTGAACTAGAGAAGCACAGATTACATTATTAGAAAGGTACCTTTACTTACTCAAAAGTCAACCACAGACAGCATTCAACGTGGCTAAATATAAACAAAACGAAATTGGCGGATTGTAAGCGTCCATGACACGATAGGTTTTGCTTTCAGTTTTGACCAACCGAAACCGATATGCAGCCAAAACCGAAACCGTATATTCGGCTTCTCTTCCAGTTTTGGCCGTTACCGAAACCGAAATAGATACCCAAATTGACATGGTAACATAAAAACTAACAAAAAATATTTTTTTGATACATATATAATTATATATACTTAATTATAATTATAACTTTCATAAAATTCTAAATAATCGAATAAATCAACGATTAAATACAAAATATTACACACACAGACGATTCAGTCAGTTTTTGGGTATCTATCACAAGGGATACTAATTTAAAAGAGATACAATAGAAGATATGTCAACTGTCATCCAAATGCCTTAGGGGAGGGCTATTGGCTAACTTTTTTAATAACAGTTGACAACTAGCATTCGTTGCACACTAAACTTATTTGTCAACTGACAATTTCATAAAATTGGTATTACGTATCACACAAATGACTAACAAACTACGGTGGAAATTTGGTGAATTATAAAAATGTACGGTGCCTATTGGGACCACTCCAAAATTTTACCGACTATCATACAGCTTCAAAAGCTTACACAATCTCAATTTTAAAAGTATCAATACAATAACATTTGTCAAAAAGTGTTACGGTGGCTATCAAAGGCATCAGTGGCTAATGACGTCACTGCAGTTGGTCACTGAAGATAGGCAATACGAAACTAGCTGTGTGACAGTTCAATGATGCACATTGTTAACAATTGATCATTCCTTGAACTGTCAACAGAGTTACGCAATAGCCCCGCTATAGCTTTTAATGCTATACAAAGCACAGTTCCGATAGTGTGTGGCGTACTGTAGCCACATATGGGCTGTTGCTGCAAAATGCCACCTGGCAGCTTTGGACTCAGTGGAAAGGCATGCAACGAGGCTAATTGGTGATCCGGATTTGGTTAAATTCAATCTTCGAAGCACAGGCGTAGGGTAGCCAGCCTTTCGGTGTTTTACAGGTTGTATTTTGGAGAGTGTGCGCGGGAATTGCACGATTTGATTCCGCCATCTCATTTCTACAATCGGACAACCGGACGTAAAGTGAGTATCCACCCTTACGTTGTTGAAACCTCTACGTTCCGGACCGGCGTTCGCCTCGTCGTTTATAACGCGTACATCGAAGGACTGGAACAATTTGCCTGCTGAGGTTTTCCCATCCGATAATTTGGGTGTCTTCAAGGCTAGAGTGAATAAATAGGCTCTTAATAAACTAATGCGCCTCACCATCAACGATTGCAACACTGCTTACCTTCAGGTGGGATGGCAGTCAAGCACTAGCTTATACCAAATAAAAAAACAAGACGCTAATTTCGGTCGAGCTGAATATTCGGCCATTTTTTGGCCGAAACCATTACTCCGAAATTTTTCACCGAAATTAGCAGTAACCGAAACTGTACTACAATTAGTTAATTCAAAGCATAAACAACTGAGATAGACTGTACCTTGCGTCATTATTTAGATTGTTAAAAAATAACTGTTTGATAATTAGTCGATTTTAATAATTGATTAATTATCTGTTTACTTTGACCTGGATTCTTTCCATAAATGTCAAATTCAAGTGTCAGTTGTCACTGTCAAAAATGAATTCTTATTACATCTGTGGTAGAGGTCTGTGATCTACACGATTTGAACAAAAATATTATTGTGAGATTTATTGAGTTTGAATTTATTTTATACATGTTCATTGGGACATTTTGTTGTAAATAATAGATAATTCGTTATTTGACTTGACATTTTTAAGTTAAGAAATTGAAGAAACCATCAACAGGTGAAGGTTTATTATAATTCAATGTCACAAAGCCTATACTGACTGACCCACCTCTTCCCTTGGTATCTAAACATGATTACCTTGTGAAAGTTCGATCTAACAAAGTAGCAACGTATTAGAAATATCACGATTATTTTCCAAGCTGTGTTCGGTATCGAAGGGTCTTTTGATATAAGATTTTCTTAAAGAATAAGAAAGTCATAAAAAGGGAGGAGAGAATGAGTCATAGTTCGTAATTTGGTAGTGCTGATCTAATCCTTAGCAGTGTTGTATGATTGTTGCATTTACATATTTTTCTTTGAAGGAGTTCTTAAAAAAATGGCGGAAGTAGAAGAAAAAGTGGTGATGACACCAAAAAGCAAAACGGCTAATTCAACAACTTTAGTGATTGAGAGGAAAGCTGTGGAAGCAGAGGCCAGTGATAAGATCCATGTAGCTGGTGGAGACCACACTGGGATTATTATCAATAAAGAGAAAAACTATGGTATGTGCAAACTTTTTAAATCCTAAACCACACTTGGGACTACCTTCTGAGGCTGTCTCAAAACATAGTCTCAAGCAAGACAGAAAGGGCATGTAGTAAACATTAACAAAGTTTTATGGATTTAAAACTTTGGGCTTACATATTCAACACAACAACATGTTTTTCTGTTTCCCTTCATCTTGTTTTTATTTTATATGTAAATATTTTTTTTTTTGTTTTGGCAATTGAGCCAGTTGCGACTATTCTGCCAGTTTCAAGTTGGTATGGTGTAAAAAAAATAATGATTTTACATCTAAAAAAAGTTAAGACAAGTCTCCTCTAATTTATTCTAAATTATATCCTGAGCCACCTCATCCCAGCCCTAATATGCAGCTATATTGTTTTAATTACATAAAATACAACACTAAATGTCAGCTGACAACTATAGGTTCAAAACCAGTAGGTTCAAAATAGCTTGATTTTTTCACTCGAGGGGTTAACAATAAATGGTCTTAGCTTATGCACACAGAAGTAAATGTGTATTTGAACCTCAGCCTGCCTTTTTGAGATAGCACTACAATACTTAAAATATTTAAGGTGTTAAGATCTCCACTTTGAAAATATTAACAATGCCTTTAGGATCATTCACAATGCTTTTTCACATTATTATCTGATAAGACACACTATCAGCTATTAGCAGATGCATGTGTTTCAAATAGCTTGGAGAGATTTAGCCTGTCCAATCGAGTTTTGATGCAGTTTAGTGTGGGAGCCTTCAGAACCGTTTCCGGGAACCCGTTCCATACAACTCAGTTAGCTTGCTTGTTTTAACGGCTTCTTCCTGAATGCATTTCCCCATATTATGAACGAAATGCTATATTTTAAAAGGCATACTAGCATTTCATTTGAATATAATCTTGCCAGCCACACAAAAGGTTATCAATATGTTGACCTTGCCATTTCCTGTAGCCTAGTTTAAAAATAAAATTAAAATATAGGTATGTATAATATCCTTAAACAGTCACTACCGTATTTAATTTCAGTAATCTTTCCTACTGTTTTTCCTGTGCCATAATTTTAGCATGATTTTCTAATTTTATATTTCCGCATTTCTGCCAACTGCAACAATATACCAACATCAAAAGTATTAATATACATGTCACCAGAGTGTAAACTTTTGACGTATTATGAATAGATCATGACCCAATGTCACCCGACACACTGTACTGCAGTTTGACTAAGATGTATGAAATACTAGCTTGTGTCTGCAACTTCTTTTGTACATGATTAATACTTTGAGTTCCTTCATTACTAGCTTCTGTCAGCGGCTTCGCCCATGTGAAAGTAGGTTTCTACATTCAAAATTTAGACTCCGGTTTCTGTTTCTCATGCTGAGGTCCGGACACTTTAGGACTGAATTACCTTTGTTAGTGAAACAAAGCAAACCTCTATATCTGGGAATCGTTCATTCGATTTTAATGTCATAGTTACCTCTATAATTGAGATTGCGAGTGTATTTTACCTCTTTTATTAGAGACTTTATTTTAAAGAATACTTTTTCTAAAAGTTTTCTTTGAATTTTATACCTCTGCACAGTATGTTATTTGGCCCTAGTAGCGGTCGTCCTCATTTAACGTGGTTTTTAGAGAGATAACATTAAAACAAATCGTATTTAAAAACTTATTTTTTTTTAATCGAGAAAAAGTCATAGAAACCATAGAAATATATTATCTCATAAATTAGCACTAAATTATCATTCAATCCTTTACGGTATGATGGGAAAAGCACTAAAAACATGAATAAGTTAACTACAATGTAAATAATCATACCCTAATGAAATACCCTATGGATGAAATCATTACTTTTTTGTAATATTAAGATAAATATTTTCTAACGAATTTCTACATGGTCGCATTTCTTTTCAGTGCTAAATTGTTACTTACAATACTAACTACCCACCACACAAAAATCAGATGCTACGGATACAAGACTCCATAAATATTCAATCTCAAAGTTTGGAGTCAGGGTTGTCAGTCACACGCTAGTGCCTGTCAGTTTTCAACAAGCAAAGTTTTTTATGTTGTTGCTCTTTAAAAACTGACAGGCACTTATTGATTACAGGTGATTAACAATTTAAATTATATTCATTTTTAAAATGTATTTATTAGTTGCAAAAGCTGGTTTAAAATTATGTAAGGAATCGAAAATTTAAATGCTTCTATTTTTCTAATGATTGATATTTAAAAGTCAAAGTTCTTTATTTCTTCGAAGTATAGGTATTCTCATAGAATACTTTATAATGTCAAGCTGAATGTTCGGACAAACAAATATTTTATGTGTAATCAAAATCTAGAGTGACTTATAACTCTATCTTCGATGAAGGTTATTATGTGGAATTGGGAAGGGGTCCACCCTCGTCAGGCAATTGCCAAAACCCCAATTCCTATACATAGTATCTGGAGAAGCGGGGGTGAGGTGTCATGGAGCCGTCAAAGACCCATGGCACTGCTTTGCCTCAGCAGAAATTGACCCATTCTACTGGGGGATGTCCTTCTGGGCCCCGACCAGAGGACTTAATGCAAGGGGGGAATGAGGGCGCCAACCCTCATTCTGGTCAGCGAGTGGCAGAAACGATTACTAACGACGACAAAGGCATGAATATAGATATGAAATCTTACGAAACTGGAAATATACACTCTTTTAGTCGAGAAAGCCCGTTCAAATGGACTGAAAAACAGGCCTACAGATCTCGATACTGATGAAAGAAACATGGTTGTGTTAAATGCTCTCTTTCCAAATGGTATTCCTAACAGTGTTGACGTTCAAAATAAAAAAATCAAAGAAAACCTTTCAAAATTTATTAGCAAATGCGAAAAACTCTACAATGACAGCAAAAGAAATTTAAAACGATTCCGTGATAAAAATAAAGATTGGCTTGCTACTAATTTTAATATTGAAATACCGAAATTTGAAAATAATTTACGATTAGATGTTGATACATTAACTTCGGAAACTAGTAATTTTCCTACAAAAGAATCTTTGAATCCCAAGAATCCGGAACCGTCGACTTCCTCATCTATCACTCCATTATTAAGTGCATCGACACCATATGATAATCTCAGTGACCGTCAAAAACGTCGTTCAAGAAAACAGCTTGAGGAATCGCTTGAGGAAGAACCCCAACCAAAAATTATTAGAGCTGTATCTAGAGTTTTAACTGATACTGAAACCAAAGAAAAGTTAAAAAAAAGTTCTGCTCAAGAATTAGAATTTGTAATAAACGAATGCTTGAAAAGTCCAAGTAGGTCTAAAAAGATTGCGATCTCAATAAAAACTAAAGAAGAACCCAGCAGACCTTACACACCAGATGAAGCCCTCAGTTTAATAATTGATAGGAAATTGACTGTAGATGATTATACTTTCATGGAACGTGATTTAAAAGAAAGAGGATTTCCAGCTTATCCCCCATACTATAAAGTAAGTTTAGCAAAAAAAATGTGTTATCCGGAAGAAGACATAAACGTTACAGATAGAGAAGCAAGTGTTTCATTTCAAGGCTTGCTAATACACACATTTCGTCGAATCATTAAATTTCGCGATGAATTCATTTCGGAGTATTGTAGACAAAAACAGATAGACACTGTTCAATGTATCTTTGAGGGATCTTGGGGGTTTGACGGAACTACGGGACAGGCGCTTTATAAACAAAAGTTTTCAGATGATGATGATAGTGAGGATAATGAAAATTGTTTGTTTGCCACAACATACATCCCATTATATTTAAAAACAACTGACGGATTTGTATTGTGGTCAAATCCGACTCCACAGTCCTTTAGATTCTGTCGTCCTTTGAAGATCCAATACAAAAAAGAAACCAAAGAATTAATTCACCAAGAAAAAACACGGGTAGAGCATGAAATACAAAATTTAACACCAATATATGCGGAAACTCTCACAGGCCAGAGCATAATTTCAAATCCTAAGTTACACCTTACTATAATAGACGGTAAGGTTTTAAACATAATTTTAAATGTTACATCGCAACTACGTTGTTCTTGTTGTGATGCTACAGCCAAAGAATTTAACCAACTAGATGTTGTGAAAAACAAACCTGTGAATCCTGAAGCCTTACGTCATGGATTAAGTCCGTTGCATGCTTGGATCAGAATATTTGAATTCTTATTGCACTTGGGATACAAAAATGATCCAACAGTAATGAAATGGAGAGTCACTCAATCATCACCAGAGGCCAAAATTGTCGAGGAGCGGAAAAAGTCCATACAGCATGAAATAAGGGACAAAATGGGACTCTTGGTTGATGTTGTTCGTCCCAACTCAGGTACCACGAACGATGGGAATACGGCGAGAACTGCTTTTTCAGACGAACATCGCCACACATTTGCAAATATTTTAGGTATCGAGACATGGCTAGTGGACGACTTACACACTATTTTGGTTGCGCTATCAAGTGGATTGACAATCGATGCTGTAAAATTTGAAGAACTGTGCACATATGTTGCTAGAAAGTACGTCGAGATCTATCACTGGTTTTATATGTCCGTTACATTACACAGAATATTAATGCACGGCAGGCAAATAATAGAGGCGAGTTCATTACCTATAGGTGTATTATCGGAACAAGCAGGCGAATCTAGGAATAAATTTTGGCGCTACGATCGTCAACACCATACAAGAAAATTAGATAGGAAAACCACCATCACCGATTTATTTCACCGAGCGCTGGAATCATCCGATCCTTATTTATCGTCATTAACACTCGGTACTCGACAAAAACTAAAAAGTCCTCGGCCAATACCTACTAAGGCTCTTCGTATCTTAAAAGAAACCAGAGATAATGTAAATATCAACCCAGTGGTGGAGTACTCCAATAGCGTTGAAGATATCGTCGTACTAACGACAAATGAAATATTAGTTCATCCTGATAATGAAGATGAATCATAAAACTATAATAATAAATTTAATAATTTGAGTAACCTGTGTTTTTTTTTAGCCTATAGAAATGAGACATTTTTCGACTTAATAATATCCTAGTTTTTAATTCAGACTAAATAAAAAAGTTCGTTGAAATACTTTCAGGAGTTATGGCGTGATGCGCCTACAAACATATAAACAGATAAATAAACGATCAGGAAAAAAACTAATTTGATTTTTGTGGTCTTAGGGCTTTTAAATTTTTCCTAAATATGTATATTCAACTCACACACCTCTGCTAGGTAGGTACAGTTTTATAATAACAAAAAAAAATATATACTGATTTTAGAATCTCTATTTTGAAATCGATTAAAAACTTTTTGTGCCAACCCTATTTCCATAGAAATCTTTAAAAAACTTAGAAATAGCTTATCTCAGAAATCTCGCTAGATATACGCTTAATATTTTGCCAGTTTGTAGATACGCTAATTACGTTTATTCTGTAGGTAAAAAAAAATGCGACCATCTAGCCGTTATTTTTTTTCATTAATTTTCTGTAATTTACAAAATATTTTTTTTCTTTATTTCCTGTGTGATGGGAGACTTGCAATTTTCACATTTAATATGTGTGTAGTAGGACTATTATTCTACATACTATTAAGGAAGGATTAGTGTCCCGTTTTTCTAGAAACGTAAAAAGAAGTTGCCGTTGAGGTCAATGACCTTACAAAAAAAATGTGTATTTTCAAAATTAAGGTAATTTTTTAAACAGTTATTATTAAAGATGATTAATTATCACTTAAGCTATTGAAATCAAACAGAAAATGAGGACGACCGCTAGTAAGGCCAAATAACATACTGTGCTCTGTAACAGTGATAACATCAATTTTTCACCTCTCTAAACTTGTTAAAAAATAAAAGGCACTTTTTGACATTTGAGAAATACCCTAGAATGTAACTTGGAACGAAACTGAAAGAAACAATAAAACAATTATTATTTACATAAACACGTGTTTTAAAAAAATACATAAATTTTTTTGGTGCGTTATATAATATGATGGAATATACATATTGCGAGTATTCTTTTTGCGTATTAAAAGTATTCGTATCTGTCAAAATGAATACTTTATTTATTTATATTAGGGCCTTATATTTTTTGTCAACTTTTTATTCTCACTATAATATGTTTACAATTGTTGTATGATGTTTATAAAAATACGTTATTTTATTTAATCATCGCACCTTTGTATCTGAAATAACCTCTATTCTCACCTCTATTAATGGATAATAATTATTAATGGGAAAATTACCCTCTGTAAATGAGACAGATATTTATTTTTACCGGGATATCTGAGACACTGGGTAAGTGGAACACCTCTTCAAGTGAGACAAATTTGCAAGTCCCTTAAAGTCCCAGTTGTCCAGGTTTCACTGTATTGTTGCCAAAGAATGAAGTTAATTCCCTCAAAAGCAATTAAAAATTATAAATCATTTAATTTATCAACTCCTTAAGCAAGACAATGAGCATTGTATTGTGCTATATTGGAACAATATACATGTTATTTTATAGATAAGAAAATTAACACCACTAAAAAGTCTGACACGCCCTCCCCTTCGCCCTAGAGCGGGAGAAGTCATTGGATGGTTTCCTACTTTAAAAAAAAACCAATGTTGATTTTTGTTTCAAAATGAGATCTGAATAATATTCCGGCCATGATTTTTTTAACCTTCAGGAATCGTATTGGAATCATTGAACTGGTCATCAATCTGACTGCTGCCCGCGACTTTATTCGTGTGGAGTTTAGGAACATTCTCTCCTTTTTTGGGGCAATCCTGTAAAAAAGTGTTATCTATTTCAGAGATGTGTGCCCCCCCCCCCGCTCCGGGAATAAGTCCCGGTCTTGAGGTAAAATAAAAGGTAGCTTAAGTTACTCATGTAACGTCAACTGTATCCCAATAAAAGTTCTGTCGAATTTTGCTCAACTGATTTGTATCCCAATGAAAGTCCCGTCTAATTTTGTTCAACAGATTTGAAGACGTATCCCATTCCCACAGGAAAATAAAATGTAGCCTAAGTTACTCCTTGTAACATCAGCTATCAGTCAGTCGAAAAGTTGAAAGTCTTGACAAAATCGGTCCACTCGTTTCGTAGATGTCCCCCCCGAATTAAGTTCCGTTAATTAATTATTGCTCCTCTGAAGACGTATCCCGTAGTTTGAAATTCCGTTCTCGCGCGAATTTAAAAAGTAGTTATAGGCCTGTCAAAATCGATCCACGCGATTTGAGATTAGCTGGAAAAAACAAACAGATAGATATTACAAACAAACACTATGTATGTAATATTTATAGATGTGACCATCGCACAACATAATTTATCTCATTTGGAACTTTTTATTTGACGCAATCGATTTGTTTATCTATAGTAATAATTATATTAAAGTGGATGTTTTATTTATTTATTTAACTGCTTATCTCTGGAACTACCAGTGGGATTGAGAAAATATTTTTGGATGGCATAGCTATATCTATGACGAATAGTTTAGCCTATATGTATAACATCACGCTACGACTCACGGAAGCAGAGCAGTAACCAAAGACGCGAGGGACAGCTAGTATCACTATCACTACATAGTATAAAACAAAGTCGGTTCACGCTGTCTGTCCCTATGTATGCTTAGATCTTCAAAATTTCGCAACGGATTTTGATGCGGTTTTGTTTAATGGATAGAGTGATTCAAGAGGAAGGTTTATATGCATAGTATAGTAGAGAAACTTAACAACTTAAACGTAAATAAATTTTTGCGCTTACATTGCAAACGCTAGCTGTACCCTACGAGATATATCAAAATAATGTACTACAGTATTGTACACTTTAAAAAGGTCTACAAAAACTCCGCGATAGTATATGTCTATCTCTTAGGGATAACCCACAATAACCATTTTTTATCCTTTACTTTTTACGAGAAATAATGCCTTATTTACGAAGCGATTTTAAGCTATACAGCTTTAATCCCTATCCAATTAAGTACCTTATATACATTGTGCATTTATGTAGATCAATATGGCCCTTTACAGCATGTAATTTAAGTGAATATTATCGAAGATATTACGGATTTAAAATGCAGGGACATAGCGGTTGCGGTGGTATCAGCATTGCACCCGTTCGAAGCCGGGGCGGGTCGCTAGTTAATATAAAAACTATCTTTAGCATGACCTCTAAGTATGACCTAATGATTGAACACTAGCATCATCATCATTGTTAACACTACTTGGTAATAATAAATTATGTATTCATGTTTCAGAGAATGGAGTGACGGAACCTTGCCATGCTCAGTTAGAATTCTATGTATATTTGGTGTCGGGCGCGACAGGGACCCACACTAGAGAAGCGCGCGCACTGCGGTTCTGGTTCAAACCCAACATGACTCCTCATGAAAGGCCTTACGAAGCTCAGGCTTTCTTCAGGGAACTGGTCAGTCCACAAGATTTTCCCAAAGGTAAATATTTAGTTAACACTTTTTTAACAGACTTCTAAAAAAGGAGGAGGTTCTCAATTCGGATGATTGTATTTTTTTTTATGTTTGTTTCGCGCATAACTTCGTCGCTTGTCAACCGATTTGAAAAATTCTTTTTTTGTTGGAAAGGGTATACTTTCCAAATGGTTCCATAGTCACTAAGTCGGGATCTGATGATGGAATCTTGGCGGAATCGAGGGAACTCCTCAAATATTATAGGCGACCATAAATTGATTTTGGTATTTTCATCGAGAACTTAAGCATTTATAGTCAAAAAGTAACGTTTGATGAAGTGGAACTGATGAAGAAGACCAGAAACGGTCAACGGAACTTCATACTCGCATAGATATCACAATGAAGATAGTTAAGCGACTATGACAATACAAATAAATGAATGGTTCTGAATAGTTACGTTGAAAATGATATCATCGAAATGATCTGGTGATGATGATGACGTGAAATATCGGGTCTCTTTAGTGTTATGAAGTGAGACGCGGGGGCGGGGAGTGTACCTAATCCTTGTACAGTGATTGGCTCGCTGATGTGTACGATGCGCAAAGCGATCCCCACTCTTTCGCCGAGCGCTCAAGATTCGTGCCGGTATCTGTAAGACCCGTATTCTTACTTAACACTAACAAAAGAACATAACAATTTGGTGCCATTTGAAATAATTTTAATTTCTATAATTACAGATTATGTGGGTTACATTAAAAAGATAATGAAACTAATGCAGCACAAGTACAATCAACTAAAACTACTTGAAGTAGAATTAAGACAAGAAGCAGCTGGTCCTCCCTTACCTGGTAAGTACCTTCATGCATTCCAAATAAAGACTTTTTGCACAAATATTGGGATAATTAACAGAAATGGTAAAAAGAATGTATAATATGTTGCATATATTTTTAAATAAGGAGTTGGTGCACCAAGTACAGTTGAAGTAAAAGATTTTAAAGCTGGGTACAGACCAGAATCATGGTTACCAATGAATATGATTTGCTATTTTTTGTGCATACTGCGACATGAAAATAAAGACAATGATAGTAAGGATTTACAATTATAAAGTATTAGTTTTATCATGTTATTTAAAGGAGAGGTCTAAAATGGGCTATTATTACGAAGAAATTTGAACACCAATGTGATATACCTTATATGAAAGCTTATTTATTACGCTACTCGATTATGTTTAAGTATGAATTTTCAGTCCTCCGTTATGGTAAAAAGCTGAAAGTTTTTCAGTAAAAACAAAACGCACATTTTTTATTTATTCGTTCCTACGCAATAGAATTATTTAAAATGTAGCTAAAATAGCTCGAAGCATCGCCAAACTTAAGTGGTAATGGGCAGGGCACATTGCATGCAGAACAGATGGTCGATGGGGACGAAAAGTTCTGGAGTGGCGACCACGTGCTGGAAGACGCAGTGTTGCAAGGCCTACCACAAGGTGGACCGATGACCTGGTAAGGGTCGCGGTAATCCGATGAATGCGAGACGCACAGGACCGGTCGTTGTGGCGATGCTTGGGGGAGGCCTATGTCCAACAGTGGACGTCTTTCAGTTAAAATGATGATGATGTAGCTAAAATTACCTGAAGTTTTTATTACGATTTCAACTGCCGCTTTATGAAAAAAAGATAAAATATACAAATAACCGTAATAATGCAATATTAAAACGTTTCTTTCTTAACAATGTCAAATCTGTAAATGTCAGATTGACGTTTTGTCAACTTGACATTTGACGTTGAAATAAACACACAGATACACGATACGTCATTGAGATATATGCACACACACACAGATATAAAGTTATACTGTCACGTCAATTACCACAGGGTTGCTAACCATATAAAATAATGTATAATGATACAACCTTAAATTTTTTCCCCTTCACTTAAAATAAAACGGAGGTATGTAAAATGTTATTTAATGCTCAAAAAAATCAAGATAATTAAGCTCTCTCAGCCTATATAAGTCAGATTGCTGTTCAATTTTTGATTATTTTTAGCCCAAGCTCCATGCATTTATTGTACGTCTCTTTTTATAACTTGGGAACTAAAGATTACGTTCAGGTGTCAATTTGGATGCTAATTTAAATTGGCATATAAGATGGTTGAGGCTGTCTGTAACTAGCCCAAAAAGATTGCAATTTATATTATTCTAAGCTTAATACAAATAATAATAAGTATATCTGTTTTTAATTTTATGGTACAGAAGCAAATGGCGTTATTACGAGTAAGAGCGTTATATACAACTATTCTAATGGCTGTATGTATATTATTTTAGTATGTATTACTATTGTGCATGTATGTACTGTATTCTACAACTATTATGTATCTGTTCATCTATGATTTCTTGCGTAGTACAGTTGACTAAATCACACACAACGCTGTAAATTCGAAAGTTGCAGTAAACTTTTAATTATTTTTTTCCAAGTCGTGAAGAAGTTAATGAGTGATTAGAATAGGCTTACAAAGGCTTGTTCAATCGGAGGGCTCATTTTTGGGACAACTTTTGGACGGCTTTTATTTAACTTGAAAAAAGTTATTTGTTGAGATTGGATCATCGGATGCATATTACCTAAAATTGGGATTGTTGGCTATTATGAAATGCATTT
Source organism: Mythimna pallens (assembly GCA_961205895.1). Taxonomy (NCBI): domain Eukaryota; kingdom Metazoa; phylum Arthropoda; class Insecta; order Lepidoptera; family Noctuidae; genus Mythimna; species Mythimna pallens. The sequence goes on along the minus strand of OY540828.1, from coordinate 18,865,655 downwards.
TTATTTTTCCGCGATTTTGAAATAGACCAATTTAGTATTTTTCTGCTATATCATCTAACTGATGTTATAAAAGTCAGCAGTTACCAAACTGTCAGACGGCAGCAGAAAACCATCTTAGAATAAGTGAACAGACTATATTTAGAATAATGCATGTACCTGACAACTGAAGTACGTTTTTTTAAAAAAAAAATGTAATGAAGAAGCCAACTCTATGATTATTTACTATAAGTACATATATGGAGTTGGCTTCTTCATACATTTATACTATGGACTTTGACCAAAATATAAGATTTTTATTTTGTTTTATTTTATAATTACATAGCCGATCTTCATGAAAATATCCATCTGAATATTTGATCTTACTAATTAGTCAAATAAAAATAAAAGTGCATCACTTTTGTAATTTGGGTGTCAAAGCCCTGGCACTTAGACTTAAGAATTAGCATCACCTTCATTAGGCTTAGACATCGGTCAACTGTATGTTATTTTTTGAATACCTAGTCAAATTAACAGATGTGGTTTTTGATTAAAAAAAAAAAACATTAATACTGCTGCTCGCTTGTTTGAAAAAGTATTACAAACATGCGTATATTATACAAACCAGTTTCTGCCAGTACCCATGTTTTTTCAGTTATAATTATGTATTTTATCAAAATATTTATTTTTTTGCTTTACCATAGTAATTATTATGTATGTGATAGCTGCATTCATTAGTATCTGCGCGCCATTGATCAGAATGTACTCTTAGTAACCATTAGTAGGTCAATTAATTTTAGCAAACACATTTTCTTTTCAAAGCAATCCACTAACGTACTGATTGCATGTATGAGTTTTGTACTGTTTGGACTGAAATTTAGATTAGACTAATTTTAAGGCGTGTCATTAATCTTTTAACCGCCAACTACTCCATCTTGTCAGTTCTTCTGTCACCTATGGGGATTGAAGAGCTAAACGAGTTAGAGTACCTAGTCGCAAACACACGACCCTGGCTAATAGGACACGAAAACACTCGTCCAATCGTTAAAGGATTAAGAGCTATAATCCTGTAGTTATCAACGTCTGCGTACGTTCTATTGTTTCCCTAAAAAATGGCACGGTTGGCGTCGTGGTTGAGCTATAAGCTGCTGCTCTGCCTGTCGCGGGTTCGATTCCCGCACAGAGCAAATGTTTGTAAGGCCTACAAATAGTTGTTCCGGGTCTGGGTATTTTGTGCAGTAAGTAAACTCACATAGTTTACTTGTTTGTGAACGCACACACGATATAAGAGTGTGAAACAACGTTTTAAAAAAAATGTTGGCGATGCTAGTCTATAGTGGTATTTGTATCTCGATTATAATGAATGACATGACCGTTGCTCACATTTATAACGAGACAAATTATCAATAGTGGAATCGCTATTACATCTTCTCCCGCGTTGGAGCGAGAGAGAGAGGAGACTTACTGTCTAAAATCCACAACCACGGTAATTATTTCGAACAATTCCGCATTATTTGTCCCCATAACAACGTCTTATGGATAAGTTCTTACCGTTTCCATTGTTTAATATATTATGGTTTGTTTTTAGCGTATATTGAAGACAGTATATTGAATCAAACACAAGACAATGTTATCTCAGAACAGAGAGTGTTGGACATGATAGAGAATGCGTATCCTAATCCATTGAGAGTGGACGATTTTGTCACGTAAGTTTTTTTTTTATTGATATAAACTAGTTCTTGACTGCGATCCCACCTGATGGTAAGCAGTGACGAAATCGTTGATGGTGAGGCACACTAGTTTATTAAGACCCTATTCACTCTAGCCTTGAAGACACCCAAATTATAATCGGATAGTATCTTTACATTATTTTATCAATTTAATACATAGGTATGTAGGTAGCTACATACCTATGTATTAAATTGATAAAAAAAATTGATAAATAGTGGCTCCATAGATGTAGATCTATGGAGCCACTTAGAGACTAAAAACTACGAAATCCTGCATCGTGTTATTAGATTTCTCCGCGCGATTAGAACATAACATTTCTTTAAAAAACCATCTCAGACAAATCTGCTTGGTTCTCATGTGATTTGACCATAGGGGCGCCGACTCCGTGGGTTTTCGGGGGCTCGAGCACCCATGAGATATAAACAGTGGGTGCCGAGCACCCCTAAGAATAGACGATGGACATTTTTTTTATTACCCGTCGACCCGTTTGCGCAGTGGTTTAGAGCGCCGGTTGAGACGCAAGGGTCGCTTCCCGCACCAACAGAAATGTTTGTTGATGAAACATATTTGTGTTGGGTCTGACCGGTGATGTTTGTGGTACCTTCGTTGTTCCTGGTTTTCATAGTACAAGGGAAAACCTTAGTCTGGGACCAGGACAATGTATGTGATGTTGTCTCAATTTATTATTATCAAACATAATTTGTAATTGAATGATGATGATGATGACGCAGTATGTAAGTAGGACATTTATTTATTTGTCGGTCGATCTATGTGCATTTTTCTTCTCACACTTCGCTACATTTTCGAGTCAGCACGAGGTTTTCTAAAAACCGGCGCCCCTGCCATTACATATTCACTGTATGGACTTTAAAAGAGACTTTAACCCCTGAGTTTGTTTTGGTGTTTCTTCTCAGGGTTGTCATCTGGGAAAAACCGGCCTTGTCTAGTTTAAAATGACGAAAAAAAAAATTAACATGCAAAAGTGTCTTTTTAAACCTATTTCCAAAATAATATCATTTATCATAAATACAACAGCCCTAAAACAAATATCGGGCAGTGGCCCGGATCAGACGTAAACGCCGTATGGTTGAAGGATGCTCCCTTATTAATTATATGTTTACATAGTATAAAACCAAAGCCGATTTTCACGATTGTGATTATCCGCTAATTCCTCCTATGCCATGTAACGAATTTGTTGCGGTTTTCACTAACAGAAAAAGCAATAAACGTTGTAATGTTTATGTATATAATTTGCACCCGTACGAAGCCGGGGCGTGTGTGTTAGTTACATAGGTACAAGTTTAACAATGCCATAACTTGTATCATAACTAGTGACTGACCGAAACATGGTTTACAGTCGAAACCGAAACCGTAACCGAATATTCGGCTCCACTTCCAGTTTCGGTCGTAACCAAAACCGAAACTGACGTAGTAACAGAAAAACTGTCAAAAAATTGAAGTAATATTTTGATACAGTTGTTCCTAACTGTATTTCGATAAAGTTATGCGTTTAAACAACTTTCATAAAACACTAAACAATTGAATAAATCGGCAATTACATAAAAGTTATATACCATAGACGAACTAGTCAGTCAGTTTTTAGGTATCTGTTACAACCGTCAGCTCAAAGACGGTAGTTTCAGTCGAGCCGAATATTCGGCGCCTGTTTGATTTTGGAAACTTTTTTTGGCCGAAAACAATCGATTTCGTTTTCTGATCTTCTATCGATCTCTAATCTCTACTCCGATCATAGAGGGTGAATTGCTCTCTCAATTGCGGAAGGCAAAATCTGCCTTTGATTGGTTATAGACAAAGATTTTAAATAATAATGGCTTTAATACATTCTCAAGGCTTTTAAGACATCTAACTTTAAATTGATACTAACCTAAACCATTTGGGGATATGTGGATTCAACTCTGACTTACCAGTCACGGAATAAGTGTTACGTTAAGACATAAAAACGAAATAAACAAATAACGAGGTCAGTCAAGTGAGAGAAGAGAAACTGTTTTTATAATCCATGGTACAATAATAAATAAATTATTGAAGGTAATCAATTAATTTCTATTGCAGTGCTGGAAAGTGGTCAAAGGCAGAAGTAAAGGATGCGTTAGAATCCCTAGAAGAGAAAGGCCTGACCCGTGCTATGTCGGAAGGACTTTACGTCCGGCAACATAGTGTCGACACACAGGTAATAACGATTTGAAAAAAAAACTATTTATAAAATACCTATTGGCTTTTCCCCCGGAGGTTTTGCTTTCGTGATCTATCCTACTGAACCCACATGGGTCTTCGAGACGCATTTACTGTCCAAAATAACCAATATAAAAACACATTGAAATACAAAGAAGAACCTTACTTGAAACACAAAAATTATGAATTTATATTTTTCATAAAACAATTTTCTGTATGATACACTGCTAAGAACACAGATGGCGCTACTTGGTATTGTTCAGGGTATTTTTGAATGCTAACAAGGAGCGCCGTCTGTGTAAGTATGCGGCGTTAGTTGCACCTGCAGATTGTACACCTGTACGAAATATACTAAGATGAATTAATCACGTTTTAATAATCATTTGATTTCGCGGTGGACAGACTCTATTGGTCAGTCCTTACGAAAACTAGACGCGAGGCTCGAATAAAAATACGCAAGCCATAATTTGTTACTAAGCATTATCTGCAGCTACACTAATATTTTGAAGAGGTAAAGTTTGTGAGTTTTTTTTTTGTAGAAAATAATTTCTGGAACTACCGAACAGTTTTTTACAAAAAAATAACACCGACTACAAAGTAAAAAAAAAGTACAAAATAACTTTAATTTCGGAAGTCAGTTTTTCTATAATAGTTTGGTCTCTTCGTTATTTAACACCGACTTCGTAAATTACCTGTTACGACAGTTCTGCTATGATCCTATGAGGAGTTCCGTTCCATATCTTCGAAGTTCCTCATCAGATCATGAAAAAAAATATTTTCAAAATCGGTCCGCAATTGACCGAGAAATCGGTGAACATACTCGTACATTAAAAATACATTCAGGCGAACATAGAACCTCCTTATTTTTGAACTCGATTAAAAATCGGTTCAGTAAGGCATCAGCTAAGTAAAAATGTTTGATGCCGAGCTAAGTAGGCGCGGCTTACCTAGTGTTTAATAATTGTGTTAAAAACGTCATTTGATAGGCGAAAGCATTTGACATTACACTCTTGGATCCTGAACGTCTTCTATCGGGTCAATCCCGCTTCGAGAACAATGAAAAACTTCTTCAGCTTGCTTTTGCCAGTGGCTATCCCGCATCAAATGATATGCCTATGTCACTCAGTGATAAAATAGCCATCTACTGGTGAAACAATTTTTAAAATTGGTCCAGTCGTTTTTGAGTTTATACACACAAACAAAAATAAAATCTTTCCTCTTTATGAAATTTGTATAGATTTCAAACATTTATTATAGAAGTTTAATAAAGATTTGAAGAAGGATTTGAAGAAAAAAAAAAAAACAAACATTAATTGTAAAAAAGTTTGACATAGAGATGTGACGAAAAATATTGAACAATTTTCTTTTGTTTAGGTTGTGAAACAAATGCCACAATTGTGTTCATCGAGGCAGCCGAGCATAGCTGTGATCACGGCGCTGTACTGCGAGAAGCAAGCTGTCGACGCCATGATGGATAACCAGGAGACCTACGTACGCTACACTACTGTTGGTAAGTACTCTAACATTAAGTTCTTTTTTTTTTCAAGAAGATAATCGAGTCATCAGTGGTTTTTTAAGACGGGAATTCTCAAATGGCTAACTATTTTAATATTTAATTTAATAACGCAAATGTGTTGCAAAGAAAATAAATCGGAGCTTTCTTCGAGATAATGTGAAAGCTACGTTTCTGAGCGTGGCCATGTTCTCGCTAGATGGCGATGAACTCAACATTTTAAGATTTTTTTTTTCGTTTGTTAGCTTTATTAAGCTAGGGAAATGGTATTTGCTAAGATCGGACATTCTACTTTATTGAACTTAGGGCCTGTGCACACCAAGTTTTTTAAACGCGCGTAGTCGACGCGCTTTTATCCTATTAAATGTCCATAGGCTGCGTCTGACTCGCGTTTGTATCGCGTCTGTATCACTACAAACGCGCGTCAACGGCGCGTTTTAAAAACGTGGTGTGTACATGCCCTTAGTCAAATTGTAGTCTCAAAATCAACCTAATTCTGACTGTTTATTCTAATTATAATTTTGTCGAATGTTATGCGACACTTAACGTTCTGGCGAAGCCGGGCAATGTCTGATTAATGTCCGGCGCCACATACCGCAGTGTTGTGCGTTTTGATCAAAATTCCGAAGCTTCAGTGTCCAGCCATATCGACGCAAAGTCGAAGAGTCAAGCGAAGTTTTCGAAGGAGTTACCGTGGCCTTCGGAAAGGGCAACTAAAAGAACACTATTGGTCTTAGTCAGTAAAATTCCTCCCGCTCCACCCAGAGCGAAAAAGTCGTTACATAATATCCCACGTAAAAAAATAATAGTCTAATATAAATATAAATATAATATTTACCTCTATTCTACCTCCACATTATTGCTAACAAAGGAGGAGCCCGCACGTGCACGCGCGATGCAATGGCCCTTGCGCCCCAGATTCTGATCCCGATTTCCGGCCACCGTAGGCGCGGGCTTGCGGACGGCGAGCAATGGGTAGCTCGCCGTCCGACCGTCCGGTAACCGTCCGGACCGAGCCCAAGTCGTCAACGGCGCGTAGTGTTCCACGCGCGCCTCAAAATGCCAGCAACCGTAGGGGCTCAGGAAGGAAGGAGGTGGTGAGGGTAGCAGGAATCCGATGGATGCGAGACACACAGAACCGGTCATAATGGTGACATTGGGGGGAGGCCTATGTCCAACAGTGGACGTCTTTCGGCTGAAATGATGATGATGATGTAGGGGCCCAGCAATGTCGAAACTTGCTGGGACCAAGGGTGTGATTCTGAAAGGAAGACTCGGCCGAAGCAACGGGAGTGAGTTTTTAGCCAGTAAAAGTCTGACACCATCTCTCGCTCCATCCAAGAGCGTCATTGGATTATTTTCCTAGCGAAAAAAAAAAACTTCCACATCATAAAGTACACATTTTATCGAGATAAACGTTTAGATGGTAGGTTGGATGTGCGCGTTATTTTATAACTTACACTGTGCAGGTATAATTATGTACCTACACTAATTGGCGGACTTATCTTCTATATTTTTTATCAGAAATCTGCACCATCAGTTAACATTAGATATACTTGCCTGTGTTTATTTTTGTACAAGATTTTGTACTAAACAACAAACCACTAAAACAAATATATCTTTTTCATACTAGCGCTATCGTTTTTTTTTTCTCTTTTGCACGCACGTAACCTAATGGTAGAGATGTCACATTTCAATTTGTGCATCCTTTTTCTGTTATTTAACAGTTTCCTCTTTCACCATATTTAAACGGTTTCTAACTTACTTTCTAGCTTAAGTGTTATAGTAGAATCATAACTTGACACCGTTTACCTACCTTCTATTCGCACGTCATGTGGTTTTTTACGATGAGCATCAAAGGTAGGTAATATCAAAAACCGCTCACGTTGCCCTTACGTAAACGAAAACCATGAGCAATGATAGTGACGTCACGCTTAACCCTTTAACAAAACTTCTTGTATAAATTTGCAATAAATTAGCTAGCCTATCGGTAATCTTCCCGCTAGACCACGTCATGTCAATAATTTATGGAAGAACCCCACGTGAATGGACAGGTTGTTAGATTTTTTATTGGACACTTTATATTTCTATTGTAAGTCGCAATCACTGTAACGCCCAAATATTACGTCACTGTTGGATGTCTGTCAAAATTGCGTGAATAATTTCCAGCTTTACCCCCTACCTCATTTTTGCTGGTAACGATTTCTATACGACAATTTTTTTGTTGTGAGAAATCATCAAATTATAACTTCTCTCGCTCTAGAGGGAGTGTCAGACTTTTACTGACTAAAACCCACCTAAGTTTTTTCAATTACCTTTTGTGTTCCAAGGCCACGGTGAGTCAACAATCCAAGGCCTAATAACCTCTTTTAGAGAGATGAGCAAATAAAATGCCAAACTGTTTATTTATAATGTGTTACCTCACCGCCTTGCAGGCTGCCGATGACATGTGCTCATAGATAATAATAATTGATTGCATGCATTGTAGACAGCTAAAATTGCATTAATCATACATTATTCGTCTATTGGAGGTATATCAATTAATGGTGTCAACTAGTAACCGATCGAAACACGATTTGAAACCGAAACCGTAACCGAATGTTCTGCTCCTATTCCAGTTTCGGCCGTAAACCGAAACTGACGCGGTAACACAAAAACTGACAAAAAGTGAAAATAATATTTCGATATAGTTATGCTTAATTATATTGTTATAATTTTCTCTTAATACTAAATAATCGAATAAATCGATGATTACATAAAAAATATAATATAAGTAGATACATAGACGAACGAGTCAGTCAGTTTTTAGGTATCTATTACATCACAACTGTCAGCTCAAGGACGCTAGTTTCGGTCGAGCCGAATATTCGACTCCTTTTTGGCCGAAACCGAACCTTCGTTCGGTCTCTAGTGTCAACCTTGAGATGTAGGTACTTATATTACGTGTAAACTTCTTGACACATATGTTCGTGAGTCATCACATGAGACTTGGCTTATCACATTTCTACCACCACAGGTAGGGTTTTCTACGTTTGATTCATAGCGGAACTACCTATAGGTATATGACACACAAAACGCACGTACTTACTTAATCCTATACTCTCACTTAGGGGTCCAGTACACGATAGGTTTTGCTGTCAGTTTTGCCACAGTCAAATATCTTGACTGACGAAAAAACTTCCGTTTAATGCGATGACTGACGTTTGCATGACGAAAAATGTATGGCGATAAAATTCCGTCAGTCAAGCTTCATTCATGATTGATGGTTTTGATTGACGCTTGCATGACCGTGTAATGGACCCCTTACACTCGAAAACGCATCATGCGAAAATCCATCCATCAGTCTCGAAAAAACAAACTGCTTTTTTTTTAAAAAAAAAGAAAAGTTTCATGAGCCGAGGATACCACGTCCTATCTTTTTCACTCCTTTTTTTAAACTGTACAGACAGTTTAACAAAATTACTTATGTACTTGCTGAACGACCAACAAGAATAATTTTGCTTATCACTTCACAATGTTTTGTTTAAATTGCATTCCGAAGTTGAATGCTTCCGTATCTAACTAAATTCCAAAGCATTCAACTTCAAAATGCATTTTAAAAACGTTTACAGAAAATTTAAAGTTAATACCTGTCTTGTAACCCTTCCACCTGAGAGTCGAGTTGGAATTTGTATTCGAGAGTTGAACTTACCCGCGATTGCTGAAGGTAACCACACCAGAGCAGCCAGTGTTGTTATATAATTTTTTTTCTTTGCTTAAGGATACTGAAAATATTTTAATGCTGGCAATGCCGCACGTTCGTTTTTTTTTTTTTAAAGCGGCTCCTAATTGGAGCTGCCTTTATCCTTCTTGAAGATTGGACTATCAAGTGCAATTTATTTAACTGAGATTAGCGCATTTAATTAAAAAATATGTGCAGATGAATTATATTATTATGTAGGTATAGATAAGGTAATTTCTGCAGCTGATTACGAGAACTAGCCGGGGTTCTCATAGATATCATTTAGATCTGCTTACTTAAATAGATAGGTGATGTTGTGTCTATATGCACGTATTATGTGATCGCTAAGTGTTTACTACCATCTGTATACCACCTCAGTTAGTCGCAAATCGCAATCGTCTTGAAGCAAACACACATTTTAAATGACCAAATTCGTGCTAAGCAAATCTACCTTATCCTAAAGAACATAGTGGTCAAAATCGAGCCGGACTAATTAGCAAAAAAAACAAGTTATCGAAGTTAAGTTAACGAGCGGCCGCCGGCCGGCGTTTAACTTAAGTCAGCCGCATCCCAGAGGTGATTAGTGAATATTGACAACAAGTTAAACGAACGATGAGTGCTTTTGCGGAGTTAATTAATGTTTTGGAAGACACAGCTGCGTTATTACAAAAAAACACAGTTGAATTTGAAGAAATGTCCTAAAACCAAGTTGACAAAAGGTTACGTGGAGACAAGAATCAGATGTATAGAGCAATAACAACACCGAAAATAAATAACACCGAAAGAAAAAAAAGAACTATAAACTTCTGTTAACGAAGACTTCTTTATTTACGAAGACTTGTATTTTGTGTTATTAGCCGATTTACAAGACCTTTTGTTGACAATAAATGCAGCGTCCGCGCCTTCTACGTCAGTGTCATCGAAAAACAACTCGTATACAAGTATGAATAATGATCAACTCGTTAGGCTACCGAGGATACAATTACCGAGTTTAAGTGGGAATTATGAAGATTAGCCCACATTCAAGGACCTATTTATTTCGTTAGTACATGAAAACACAGCGATCAGTATTGTTCAGAAGTTGCATTATTTGAAGAGTAGTGTCATCGGGGAGGCCGGATATTATTGAAGCCTATTCAAATTACACAAAGTAATTATAATCAAGCATGGAGTGTTCTCAAATCAAGGTACGGAAATAAAATTATTATATACTCAATCTGCAAATCAAATCAAGAATTTATTAGACGTCACAACGGATTGTTTGGATAACTTACAAAACTTAAATCTAAGTACGAGCTCATGGGATCATTTAATTATTTTTCTTGTGATACAGAAAATGGACCCTAAGTGTCACAAAGAGTGGGAACAATCTTCTAGCACAAGTGATGAAGATAACTTACCTACTTGGAATGCTTTGAAGGAATTTCTGCAATCAAAATATCGTACCTTATAACTTATAATGTCAGCATCAGGCACCCGTGAAATTCCTATAAAATGACGTTCACACCTTGTTACTGCTACAGCAACTACATTATCATCGTCGGCAGATAAAACATGCGTGCTCTGTAAAGAAAAACATTTTATGTCATATCACACTTTATTAGCTAAAATGCTAATACAAAAGCTATGGCTGGAAAAGGTTGGCTGGGACAACAAAATAAGCCAACAGCTGGTGGACGCGCGGTTTACTCTTCGTGAAGACTTTCAAGAAGTAAAAGAAGTATATATTGATCAATGGCTTGGCACATTGAGTATGGATTTAGACAAGATTGAAGTTCATGGCTTCAGCGACGCCTCCACACGAACGTACGCAGCAGTGGCTTATGTCCGAATAAAGATACGAAATGGCTCGCTGTCAACAAAACTGATAGCGGCAAAGACTAGAGTGGCACCACTACGAACTGTTTCCTTACCACGATTAGAGCTGTGTGGAGTGGTGTTGTTGTCGAGGTTGCTTAAGCAAATAGAACAAGCCATGAAAATACCTGCATCAAACATCTGTGCATGGACGGATTCAACAATTGTACTTGGTTATCTGGTGATCCCCACAAAAGAAAAACATTTGTAGCGACCCGGGCAGTAGAGATCGCTGAAAAAGTAAATAACAACCAGTGATTTTATGTCTCATCTGAAGAAAATCCTGCAGACATTGGGTCCCGGGGCATGTTGCTACTTGATCTGAAAAAGTCCGATTTGTGGTGGAAGGGTTCAGCTTGGCTCTCTGAAACAGAAATAGGATTAAAATAAGAAAATACGTCACAAAAATAGAACATGAAGAAAGTATAATGCTGCAATTCAAAGAATTCGATAATCTAAGAAAATTGATAAAAGTAATAACATATTGTCAAAGATTTTTAAATTTTAAAAGAAACACGGAACAAGGTTTTACTACAAAGGAATTAGAAAATTCTTTAATGAAATGCATTAAATTGGTAAAACAAGAAGAATAATTTGAAGATGAAATAAAAAGACTAAAATAAAATAAATCTGGAAAAGGAGAAAGTAAAATTAAAACCTTGAATCCTTACCTTGATGAAGATGGTGTACTCAGGGTTCGACTTCGTAACGCGAACTTAGAGGAACAGGCTACATCTTAATGTACTGGGAAACAAAACGATTTGGTGCCTTTGATTATAGCTGATGCATTACACTTTGCATGGCGGCGTTCAACTTATGTTAAGTTACATGAGCTCAAAGTATTGGGTTATACGAGGCAAGGCACTTATAAAATTCTGTATACACAAGGGTCTAGTATGTGCTAGACTCAGAACACGATCAAGGATGCAGCTAATGGGTGACCTGCCTAAAGCGAGAGTAAGTCCTGCTTGAGCTTTCATACATACCGGGAGTTGATTTTGCAGGCCTTTTCAAGTCAGCATGTCCAAAAGAAGAGGCATCAGAACTCAGAAAGCTTACACCTGCATTGTCATAAATGTATCAAGGCTATGCACCTTGATCTTGGTAGTGATTTAACGTCCGAAGCTTTTATCGCCAGAAGAGGAAAATGCAGTGATATATGGAGTGACCACGGCCGAAATTTTGTCGGTGCCAACTAAGAACTGGTGGCCGCATGGAAGGATGCAAATCTGGTCTTTGAAGGTGTCATATCGAACACATTGGCACTGGAAGGAACACAATGGCATTACATACCAGCATATTAACCGAACTTCGGAGGCTTGTGGGAGGCGGGTGTAAAATCTGTCAAATACCATTTGAAATGCGTGCTCACCGCTAATCACACCTATGAAGAAATGACCACGGTGCTGTGCCAAATTGAGGCTTGTCTCAATTCTAGGCCATTGTGCCCTATCTATGACAAGGACCCAGCCTGCATAGAAGCATTTACACTTTTTAATCGGCGAAACTCCTATCGTTGTACCGTCACCTGATTTCAAAGACTCAGACTCATTCCTTATCCCGGTGGCAATACACCCAAAAATTGCTTGGCGACGTTGGCATCAAGAATACCTAACTCGATTGCAACAACGTCCCATTTGGTAAAAGAAAGCTGACGAGTTCAATATTGGTGATGTTGTTTTCATAAAAACCGAAGAATTACCGCCTGGCAAATTTTCTCTGTGTTGTAGACAAACATCCTGGAGGAGATGGCATTACCAGAGTCTACAGCATAAAAAGTGGCAACAATGTAGTGAAGAGACGTTGTTCGAAGTTATGCCCTTTACCTATTGCTACTGAGTAACATGTTATGTTTAAGTTAATCATCAAAGTGCAATGTTTTGTTTAAGTTGAATTTTCAAATATTATGTTAAAGTTAGCTTATTGATTGTCAGAGTAAAATTTTGGATTAATAAAAGAACTATGTCCTTTTGGTGGGTGGTATGTTGTGTCCATATGCATGTATTATGCGATCGCTAAGTGTTTACTACCATCTGTATTCCTCCACCTCAGTTAGTCGCAAATATATCGTCTTGAAGCAAACACTTATTAGTTTATTATTAGTTTTTTTTTTTTTAATTATATACATAAATATAATATAAATAAATACCTTCTTACCAAAGCTCTGGAATTCTGTGACTTTAAACGAAAACAGGTAAATATGTTTTTCTGTTACGAACTGGAATTTTCCAATTAGGTACTTACGTCCTTTGCACTCATGCACATACCATCTATGAAAGGTACCAACATAACAGACAATTAAGTGCTAATTTTCTGACGCCTGCGTCAAACGTCAAAGTCTAAGACTGCGTGAGCCATAATTTTATAACACACTTCTCATCAGAAAAATCGAAACACTTCCGTTTTTATGGTTTCTGTGCTAATTTAACACAAAAGAGTTTTCATTCCATGAAAAAATCACATGATTGTATAGCTGGCAGTTCATCCATTACAGCAAAAATACAAAATTAGAATTTCATTTGTTTATCTTATAAATGAAATGATTCACTCTTTTGAGACAAAGTGTGTTTAGAACATGAAGCAAATACAAAGGTTTAGAGTTGCATTTCACCTTCGAAAACTAAAAATTAGCGCTTATCTTAAAACTTTTTGTTCTTTATTTATTTACTGTGACTTTGGGACGTCCGAAAAAGTGTTTTTTTTTCTAAAACATATGGATACTTCGCCCGCAGAAGTAACTCGTTATTTTTAGTTCCCTTTTTCACCTGGTACCTGCTCAGGGGCCTCAAGGGGGAGCTCCACAAGTACACAGGTATTCAAAGCACATGAGACGCTACTGAGAACTTAAGGTTTCATCCATGTGAAAATAGGTTATGTCAGACAGCTCTGGGATCTTAGTACCTTTATCATATTATTCACTAATAAACTACATTTGACATATATTCCTAAATATACACATTTTTCTGATAATCCTTACAAAACATAAACTTGAAAGGTGTTTCGATTTTTCTGATGAGAAGTGTATATTACTTTAGTCATAGCTGTCTCTATCAGGCTTCATGCATTCATCGACTTGAGTTCATTAATGGTTAGTTTGGCTTATAGCAGATTCACGCAGCCCTCACAAGTCATCGAGTTGGAAAGTTCATCGGTCGATATAACTATGCGAAATGGCTAGTCCTCAAGTAATCGCTTGTAAAACCATTTTTCTGTCTACCACCGCCTTGCTCCCAGTTCCTGCTTCACATAGTCAACTTTTATTGTCACGGGTAGCTTTGTGAAAGTAGATTTTATCATGATAAAGATTAATAGTGTCATCAGTTAATCGCAGTATAAATTAAGGGATAAAGCCCATAATTGTACTGCGGTTGCCTGTTAGAGACTACCTTGAGGCTCCTGTTTCACTCGCCTATCGTCAACATCGAGCATAGTTTAAAAGCTTGTTACTTCATCTAACGCAATCCAACGCGATGTTTGACGAAAAGGTCATGCGAAAAAAGAGAGAACGCCTGAAAACTCTGGTAGCATTCCGTAATTCCGTGATTTACTCTAATATTTTACAAAACTTGTTCCAGGAAATACGTGGTTTTTGACACCCTAAAAAGTTTTTGAAAAAAATTGTCGTCATTCAGAATCTTGATTAAATTTCTTGTCCACTTAAATAAATAAATTTCTTGTTCAAGGCTTGACAATTGTTATACTTTTTTTAATTTTTGAATAAATTATGAAGTGTAAGTTCATGCAAAATATCAGATTTTCAAAGGTTTTCAAAGATTAGTTTTACATAAATTTATAAATTGATTTCAATAGAAGCCTAGATAATATCCACAAGATACTGTGTTTCCAAAATATCTAATGAAAAATGTGTAATAACGTCATAATCGCGTAAGATCAGTTGTATGAAAAACAGTGAAAATGTATGTCGAGTTGCATCCCCGTACCAATATAAATTGCACCTACGTACACTTTAAAGAAACAAATGAATGCATAGCGCATGTGTAAATAAATTTCTACCACTTTTACTACCAAGAACATACAATTATTTGTTCGTGTGCCTACAACCTGCTTCCCGAGTCGTTATTTGTAGCTTTTGTTGACTTGTGTTCATACCAAGTACCTGACCAGTTAGTTCAACTCTAAGTATGTATAGCATGCTTAGATTTTTCAATAATTGTACGATCCATACGCTGGTCTCTTAGCATCGAAAGTGTAATTTTCTACTGCCCTGTTCTAAGGAGTAACCGCGGCTCTGAAAATCAAAGGGCAACTGAAAGCTACGTGTCAGTTAAGTCAGTAAAAGTCTGATACTCCCTCTCGCTCCATCCAGAGCAAAATAATTAAATTACTGATTTCGCACCACAAAAAAATGCCCACTGCTCTAGGTCGTCTTAGTTCTGGGAACATTAAATTATCAAAAATGTTCTGAAAGGAAGGAAAATGATGTTATGATTATTCTTGTTTATTATAATTAATACGGGAAACTTCTAAGTTTAGATAGGTGAGTCTGCTTACCTATTTATGTTGTTATTCCAATTAATTTCTATAATTAATATCCCGATTGCAGTGCATTTTATGAATGAAATATCACAGGAAAACAAAACAGAAATATATATATAACATATATTATCTGCACCATGTTTTCATTCATGGTATTACATTTACGTCAATAAACAATGTTAGTTATTTTAGATACGATAGTAAGGTTACGGGCAAAATCCCACGTTGACATGTAAATAATACATAATGTTTATTTACAAATTGTAACATGGACTGAAAATGATGGTCACAATTTTGTAGTTACTTCCTGTTTCATGCAGTTTTTGAGTAGGTCATTATCATTATCCAGCCAGCAGCAGTAAGAGCCATGACAATGACAAAGAGTAATACAAAGTATCCCCCTGGACGCGAATTGCAGTTGCCAATCTGGAAATCTCTTAACCGAGACTGCGGACCCAGGTTGGCCGCTGCGCTGTAAAAACAATTTATCCAAATGGGGCTATAGGCCAATAATAGAGCCGTAGAGGTTGCGAAGTACTGATCAGAAAAAAAATTGTTAGAGTACATCGACACGAAAACAAGAAGTACTATTTATTTAGAAAGAGTCCAAAGACACAATTGGCCCAGTGGTTGAGCGATTGGCTGCTACGCTGCTTCGTGTATTTGATTCTCGCACGTAACAAATATTTACATAGGCTACAGGCAATTGTTCCGGGTCTGGGTTGCCTTGTGTATGTTTACATATTTATATGTGAACACACCCGCGATCTTGAGCAAGTATGTCAGAGTTAAAAAAAAAATGTTTGATTATTCAATAGGCATATAAATTTTTTGCTCAATTATTTATTTTCTACACGAAAGCTGTCAAAGCGCCATTGTTATTCCTAAAAGTGGGTACAATTGAGATGCGGGGAATAGCACTGTAAATGCAAAGGGCAACTGAAACAATAGGCCCTCATTATTGTTTAAATTTTAGCTAAACCGTATAAGTACCTATTTTTTATGTTATACTCTCTGATCATTCTCAAGTTTACTTATTTATTAAAAGTATTAGCTGGGTTCACAACAGGAAACAAAACAAATGTAAGAGATAGTGACAAATTGTATTTTCGTATTATAAATAAATGCCATAATGTGTGAGTACATTATTATGTGCGTAAGCAAATATTACTATAAGGCACGTACACAAATTATAACATAATAGGTTCAAAACATACACAATATGTTACATTAAAGCACACAACAGTGAAAATTCCACAAGAAATGTCTAAAAATTAAATGGTGGGATCTTGACGACTAAGCTATGAAGACACGTAATTTTCATTTATTTGTGATGTTGACTCATCTACATGACTGACAGTGATTCTCTCTTTTTTTGTTCATTTTATTTACGGTTCAATCACGTTCCAATCCGGAAAAAAAATATATGATAATAAACCATAAGTCATTGGTTTTAAGATCTAATGTCAAGTAACACAATCCAATTAACTTTGACCCTCAAGGCTAAGTAGACAAGGTCTAGCCATCAAGGTGAGATTAACATTTTTGACGACTATTTTAGGCTCAATAATCATTGCGTAGGCGCAGCTGCAAGGAAATGATAATTATTTGACTTCAAAGTTAATGGAAATGTCATTAAAAGTTTGTTTTATTTAAATATAATTAAAACATTTTAAAAAATTACGTATCTTCCACCAAACAAATGCTTCTTTCTCACAAATCAGGTAATGACCAATTTTAAATGCTATTTGCTAATCACTACAATCCATTTGCATCTAATGCAATCAGTAAAACGGATGAATGGTAATGAAAATATGTACTGAATACTGGTACTTAATGAAAACTTATTACCAATCCAAGAAGGTCATTTAAACATAATAATTATATTACAATAGTATTCACATCTATTTACTAATGTTACAACAAAATATCTAAATGCTTAAGTAGGATCATTGTTCTAAGACAATTGCTGGCTTTTATGATATCTTAATACCATGCTTATAAATACTTCAACAGTAAGAATACATTACCATAGTTATTGTATAACTGCTATAGTAAATAACATAACATATAAATAATAACATTTGCAATTAAATTAATATAAAAATATGGACAGATTCATAATACATTTTTGTGATGTCAGACAGCCCAAAGCATTTTGCTCACAAATATAATAGGTTTCACAATACTTTAAGATATTCGTAATGTTGGTTACAAAAAAAAAATCGTAGGTCCATATTCTAGGAAAAAAAAACAAGTCCATGCTCATAAATATGGATTTCTACTCAGATATGATAAATATCATATTTAATCTAACAGATTAAAATTGATCATTGTCCCAGAATAAGGATCTATCAAGATTTAATATCCAAATTGGAAATCAAGACCTGATACTCTATTAATATCACCATTGACAGTTAAAAATCTTATACTTTGTATATCATGCTGGAGTTGCAATGTGTATAAATGGGATTGTCCAATACCTATGTTCATAAATCCATTTTCCCTCATTCTGAATTTCACAATTAAATTGGTATCTGAAAAATAAATGTAGAAAAAGTGTGTCATTAGACTGTTGATTATATTTACTTATGTTACAGAAAGTATGATGTGATATAAGAGTTTCTCAGATAGTGCCTGTAAATAGCGAAGATTTAGTTTTATTGAAAACAGAGATTATTTTTGTGAGGAATATGTGAATATTGTTAGAATACAAAAATTGTAATAAGTAACCAACTCCAACTCATAATAGTGAGGCTGATATATGACACATGGTAGAAAGATACACACATTTATTTAAACTTCATGTACAGTAGTGGTACATAGGCGGACTTAATGCTACTAGGCATTCTCTAGCAGTCAACCTTTAGGATAAAAAAACTGGGCAAGTGCATGTCGGACTCACTCACTGAGGATTCCGTACAAATTTACCTATGAAAACGGTTCAATTCCCAAATTGTTTAATTTTTTTTCAGGATTCTAGGTCAACGGGAATTACCCTATGAATTTTGATTCCCTTGAGTGATATAAAGCTTAGTAAATGTTTCTAAAACTTGCATTCCACATAAACAGATTTTGTATGTGTAAAAAAATCTACAGATACCCTCCTGTCTAGGAAGAATGGAGGGATATGTTGCACTCCTACAGACTAGAAGAGAACCCAACAGCTCCTACCATAAGTTGTGGCTGTGTGTAGTGTGTAAGTTAATAGTTAGACTCAAAAGGTTAAGCCTTTTGAGTAGCGTAATTAGAGACACAATAAAAAGACAATGACCTCGAGGTTTAATGAATTAAAAGATCCAGTAAAATTATAGGATATCATTAACAGTGCAGTTATATAAAACTCTTCATATTTTTATTTTTTATACCAAAGATCGGGTTAGCAGTAGAGGTTTTTTAGAAAGGATTCACAAACCTGTTAAAAGTGCAGGAGAGAGTCTAAGTTGTCCACACCCAGAAATTGGCATGCAGTTTTTAAAAAGAACATTTAATACATACATGTACCTTCATAATAATCTCCAGCTTTATCATTGAAAACACTTGTAGTTTGCCCATTCTGTACTGTGGTTATTGTCACATTATCAGAATACTGAGGTGGGAATGTCATCTCTAATTGACAGGCAAGGTTGCTATAATCAGGTGAATTAAATCCTGTTACTAATCCAACTCTCAATCTGTAATTAACACAAGTATGAGTCATCACATTCCATTAGATTATAGCAGGTTTATTAGCAAGCGCTTGTTGATGGTTCTTAAATAGTTTGTTTTGACGTAAAGGTCTATTAACCACACTATATACTTTAAATCTCTTTGTCTGTTACGCTTTCACTGTTAAACAACTAATCCTATTTTAATGAAATTTGGTGTGGAGGAAGCTTGAACTCCAAAGGCTACTTTTTATCCTTCTTCTTCGACTTCGGATTGGCCTCACAATAACCAACATTCACGCGGACGAAGCCGCTGGCAGTTTAATATGCACAACACGATAAAGAGAGAAATGTGTAATATTATAATGTTACATACATGCCTGGTTGATCCATTGTCTCCAATTTAACAGTGATTGTGTCATCTGATTCCAATTGTTTTGGTAAAACAAACATTTTTTCGTTCTTTAACTGTGGCCTTGGCCACGGCGGAGCTTTACTAACGTTCCCGACGCCGTTCCCCCCGTTTAGTTGAACACTGTACGGCTCTTCAGTACGTGCTCCGTCTCTAATATAGTAAACAAATAAGTTAGAATACACCAAGAATACGTTTTATCTATTCAGTTTATATATATATTAAGGATGATAAGAAAAGATTTGGCAATGTTTACATCTTAAATTGCAATTAGACTGATTATAACCTATATACACTCGAAACAACGCAAGCACATGACGCGATGTTGATTCAGGTGGCATTTCACTCCAAGGTAATAGAAAAGGTGATACAATTCTTTATTTATTCACTTATTCATAGCATAACATGAGCGTCCGGTAAAAATATTCGTGATATTTTTTTGTTTGACGTTTTGTCGTATTCTAAACCTACACTGACATTTGATAGACAAATAGACATTGACAAATAAAAAGCTGCGTCCGGGAATGTTCTTGATACTATTTCGACATGTTCATTACTTATTCAATTTATTCATGACACTTTCTGATTTTTAAGTGGTATCATGTTATTTACAGCCCACAAGTCTTTTTATAAAACAATTTAATACTAAGAAACCTATTTAAGTCATTACCCGGCTAAGCAATCCCAACACGATTTCAACATCGACATCTTCGATTATTTTGGTACACAAGATTTTTCTTACACTTGGAGACGCGTCAGTATTTCATCGTGACTACTGAGTTCTAAGATGCATCTGAGATCCAAGTTGTTTAACGGTGACGTAATGATGAAAACAAACACACAGGCACTGATTCCACCGACCTCGAAATCGTCTCGTAGATCGTACTACGTCATTTCACGACACGTAGGTTCGCTTCGACATTTCACTTGATACTGCTACTCGTTTTCTGCTGTTATGCATTCACTAGGTATATATAAGAACGTGTAATAGTAACACTTGGAACAGATGCTGCGAGAAAACTGGTTAGAGAATTCCTCGCTTAGATTTTATATTAGTATCGTGCCAGCACGTGTATACCTACTTAGTTAAAGAGTCGATAAAGTTGATAAATGATAACCGCGGCTATTGTTAACTTAAGTATTTAACTCTAGATTTTATAGTTATTGAATATTGTTAACTAGGTAGGTTTGGCAGGTAAAAACTTGAATAAATGATTTTAGTTGGGACATTTAGACACTCAATTTTTTGTAGGGTTTCGTACCCGAGGATGTAACGGAACCGTTTTACTAATTTCAACTGGCCGTCACACTCACAGGTAAGGAAACTTTTTCACAGAAAAGACTAGCAGAGACACACCCACTTTTCGTCAGCTAGGTTTAAAGTTCTAATGTAGGATGAACCTATTGCTAATAGCCATTTAAAAACTTCAAAGGTTTGGTTTGAGGTTTTATCTAGCTGCAGTACGTAAGATATACATCAAAGAGTGAAAACACTCAATTTTATTGTTTTTGTCTTCAACACTGCAGATTACAGTCACTCGGCCACTTTTCTTTTTCATGAGAAAAATTAATAGATACTAACTGACTGGTAGAGAAAGCCTTGTTGAATTAATTCCGCATACCATTACTGTACATAAAGTTTAAATACTAAAAATCACTTACTTGACTTTATTCTGCTGTTTCTTTACAGTTACGTTCGTTTTTCCAGCTGTACGTTTCATTGTGTCCACTTTGAACACTAATCGAACATTGAACGAATATTGACTACCCAATACATATTGGTAAAGATTTCCTTAAACTGAATGAATGTGTCATAACTTTATCAGTAAGATCAGATAAAGTATCTTTTTATGGTTGACGGAGTTCGTCATGTTTGTAAATAATAAAATACAACAATGCGTTGTGTAATCTACCATTTACGAACGTCTATGAAGGTTGCGTTTGGAAATTTTTACTTAGAGCTTTATGGGTTTGTTCGTTTTGTATAATTGTGTCTCCAATTGCCGTATCGGTGCCAAATACTAGTTCATATACCTACATGAACACACGAAAAATAGAATTATAGACGGCGTAGCTCGTGTGAATAGTTTACTATTTCAGTTTGGATGGAAGTAATTGTTAATGCATTAGAATGCACACCGCCGGCGCAGTGAGAAGTCAGGCTAGATCCACCTTGCTGACTGGCTAACATTACAATCACCCAAGACGCTAACGAAGCAGGAGAAGTATTGATATCATTAGAAAATAATTAAGTTTGTTACCATCCTAATGTACGTCGTTTATAAACGCTTGGAGTATCTATCATATGGTAGATAACGATATCTATTAATTAGAAACAATCTTAGTTATTATATCGAAATGTTTCTTGAGCACCTCACTAAACAGATTGAATATATTTTGTTGTCACTTTTTAACCAAAATGTACAAATTGTTCGTCTAATGCCTTTCTTCTCTGTTTAGTAAGTGCTAATAAATAAATTAGTTGATAGTGTGTAAAATATGTACTTAATGCCCGTGATAAGTTAGGTTTAACAATTGTGTGTGCCAAGCATTGTTATGGACCACGCATACAGCCCAATGGGCTAAATGAGGCTCAAAGAGAAATAAGTATGATTGTTTATTTTTTCTAGTCAGAAACTTTGAACGAAATGTTTCTTGAGCACCTCACTAAACAGATTGAATATATTTTGTTGTCACTTTTTGACCAAAATGTACAAATTGTTCGTCTAATGTCTTTCTTCTCTGTATAGTAAGTGCTAATAAATAAATATGCCCGTGATAAGTTAGGTTTAATAATTGTGTGTGCCAAGCATTGTTATTGACCACGCATACATCCTAATGGGCTAAATGAGGCTCAAATAGAAATAAGTATTATTGTATATTTTTTCTAGTCAGAAACTTTAAACGGCTGGTTCCGACTTAAAGTTATTTTCCCATTTGTATATAAAGATGTATCAGTATAAGTACACTAAAGAAATAAGTAATTTAAACATGGTTTCATTGATTTTTCATACCACTGATTTATAAAATGATAAGGTTTATATACAGGGGGGATTTCTGACATGGGTCAGCAGATTTGAGTTTTGTGTCTAAGCATTTTTGCGACAGACAATTCATGTGTAGATTTGAGTTTATGTCTAAGAAGTATTTTTCGACAAACAATTCATCTGCAGATTTGGCGACAGACAATTCATCTGCAGATTTGAGTTTGTGTCTAAACATTTTTGCGACAGACAATTCATCTGTAGATTTGAGTTTGTGTCTAAGCATTTTTGCGACAGACAATTCATCTGCAGATTTGAGTTTGTGTCTAAGATGTATATTTGCGACAGACAATTCATCTGCAGATTTGATTTTGTGTCTAAGATGTATATTTGCGACAGACAATTCATCTGCAGATTTGATTTTGTGTCTAAGATGTATATTTGCGACAGACAATTCATCTGCAGATTTGAGTTTATGTCTAAGTATTTTTGCGACAGACAATTCATCTGCAGATTTGAGTTTGTGTCTAAGCATTTTTGCGACAGACAATTCATCTGCAGATTTGAGTTTGTGTCTAAGATGTATATTTGCGACAGACAATTCATCTGCAGATTTGATTTTGTGTCTAAGATGTATATTTGCGACAGACAATTCATCTGCAGATTTGATTTTGTGTCTAAGATGTATATTTGCGACAGAAAATTCATCTGCAGATTTGAGTTTGTGTCTAAGTATTTTTGCGACAGACAATTCATCTGCAGATTTGAGTTTGTGTCTAAGCATTTTTGCGATAGACAATTCATCTGCAGATTCGATTTTATGTCTAAGAAGTATATTTGTGACAGACAATTCATCTGCAGATTTGAGTTTGTATCTAAGCATTTTTGCGACGCTCGTCAGAATTATTTATTTATTAGCTAGCTGCTGCCAGCGGTTTCGCCCGCGTGTAAATATAAAATTATCCCAAGGGAACATACTCCCGGGAAAAAAGTATCCTATGTGCTATTCCAGGAATCAGGACATAGTCTACCCGTGTACTAAATTTTATACAAATCCGTTCAGTTGTTCGAACGTGATGAAGTAACAAACATACACACACTATCATAACGATTATGTCTATTGGTGAGCTAGTAGATTTATCCTCTGGCGCCGTAGGTTGCCCCATAAAAGTAATTGCGTGCTTAAGTTTTGCTAGCTTCTGCCCGCGTGAAAGTCGGTCTCTCTATACAAACTTTGGACCCCCGTTTCATCCCCTTAGAGGGTGAATTTTGGGAAATCCTCTCTTAGTGCTCGCCTACGTCATAATAGGAAACCTTGTACAAAATTTCACGTTCTTAGACCCTGTAGTTTCGGCTGTGTGTTGATATGTCAGTCAGTCAGTTTCTTCTTTTATATATATAGATATTTGAGTATGGTTTCCGCACTTAGTCCTATGCGGACCATTGTACGTGGGCCATGGCGGTCATAACCTTGGGTGGGCTTAATCCAACCAGCCCACCTGACTCCAAAAACAGATTTGGCCTCTCAGATTTTTCAGGGCATCAATGAGGGAGTTCGAGGATCCTAAGATTCGTGTGCGTATTTCAGTAACCCCTGTGCAGTATTGTAGGATGAGTCCCAATAATAAAAATACTCGTATACTGTTCAATCTTTGAATTTAAAAGAAATTTAATAGAGACATTACCATAGTAATGTTCAATAAATTAGAAGTAGCTGATTCAGTACAGCAGCCGTACTTGTTGGATTGTGGCCAACATCAATTGTTTTATTATTAATGTATTTTATCATTATCTAACTATAAATCCAGGAATAAGTTTTCTTTCTTTTGAAAAGATATTAAACAGTGAAAAGAAAACCCGACGGCACCCAAGATTATTCTTGATGTGTATATAAAATATAATTATGAGAAATCATTTCTTTTTTTTTTAATTGTGTTTCACTGTAAACCTACATACACAATACACCCAGATTCAAAACAAGTGTCTGTAAGTAGGAAACCCTTATTTGTAAGTAGGATACACATATTTATTCCGTGCGGGAGTGGAACCCGCGACATGCTGATTTTTACATATACAGGGTGCAATCAAAATCTGTGAAGGTATTAGCTGACCCATTTCAGAAATCCCCTCTGTATATAAACCTAATCATTTTAAAAATCAGTGGTATGAAAAATCAATGAAACCATGTTTTCTTACAGTTTAAATTATTTATTTAGTGTACTTATACTAATACATCTTTATATACAAATGGGTAAATAACTTTAAGTCGGAACCAGCCGTTAAAAGTTTCTGACTAGAAAAAATATACAATCATACTTATTTCTATTTGAGCCTCATTTAGCCCATTAGGATGTATGCGTGGTCCATAACAATGCTTGGCACACACAATTATTAAACCTAACTTATCACGGGCATTAAGTACATATTTTTCACACTATCAACTAATTTATTTATTAGCACTTACTAAACAGAGAAGAAAGGCATTAGACGGACAATTTGTATATTTTGGTTAAAAAGTGACAACAAAATATATTCAATCTGTTTAGTGAGGTGCTCAAGAAACATTTCGATATAATAACTAAGATTGTTTCTAATTAATAGATATCGTTATCAACCATATGATAGATACTCCAAGCGTTTATAAACGACGTACATTAGGATGGTAACAAACTTAATTATTTTCTAATGATATCAATACTTCTCCTGCTTCGTTAGCGTCTTGGGTGATTGTAATGTTAGCCACTCAGCAAGGTGGATCTAGCCTGACTTCCCACTGCGCCGGCGGTGTGCATTCTAATGCATTAACAATTACTTCGATCCAAACTGAAATAGTAAACCATTCACACGAGCTACGCCGTCTATAATATCTATCTGGTTGATGTCCTCAATGTTGTCGATCTGGCAAAACAGCGGATTGCTTGGGCCACTTATTTGGGTAACGAACGATATCATAAACATGTCGTTCGTTCTTGCCTTTATCAACAAGGAGAAAGATGGTCCCTCTGTGAAGAAACAAAAAGTAAATTAAAATTATATCTTATATTCAGATGCGGGCTAATAGAGAGGTTGGAATCCATAGGAATTTGGACATAGGTCGGGAGAATGACGTGTTATCAAAAAGATTTTAAAGTAAAAAAAATATAGACTAAATTATTTAGAATGTTGTAAGATCAACAAATAGAACAAAAATACAAACCTGTTGTTATAGAACCTTCAGGTAGTGTAAGATTGAGCTCATAATATTCACTCTCGAAACTTAATGACGATTCAACAGAAATCGTTTGATCACTAAAGTTGAATTTAAACTGACAACTCTCCTTTCCATTTTTAGACAGCTCCACAATCAATCTGTAAAAAATATAATAAAATTTAGGTTAAATGTCGGTAGATGTTATACAAAGCACAGGTCCGATGTGTGGAGTACTGCAGTCACATATGGGCTGGTGCTGCAAAATGCCATCTAGCGGCTTTGGACTCAGTGGAAAGGCGTGCGAAGAGGCTAATTGGGAATCCAGATTTGGTTAAGTCCAATCTACAAAGCCTCGAGTACAGGCGCAGGGTAGCCAGCCTATCGGTATTTTAAGGTTGCATTTTGGAGAGTGTGCGCGGGAATTGCATAACTTGATTCCGCCATCTCCTTTCTACCATCGGACAACCCGACGTACGGCGAGTATCCACCCTTACGTTGTTGAAACATCAACGGTCCGGATTAAGTGTTTCGCTTCGTGGTTTATACCGCGTACATCGAGGGACTGGAACAATTTGCCTGCTGCGGTCTTCCCGTCTAACTATAATTTAGGTGCCTTCAAGGCTAGAGTGAATAGGCTCTTAATAAACTAGTGCGCCTCACCATCAATGATTGCATCACTGCTTACCATCAGGTGGGATCGCAGTCAAGCACTGGTTTAAATCAAATAAAAAAAATAATTTATCTTTAGCTAGGTATTTATAAAATCCAAGTGTTTTCAAATTCATATTTGTTACCAAACCTGTCGGCCAGAGACAGGCCGGATAAGCAGGTAAGAGACGGCAAGACGAGCTCTATAAACAATTGGCTTACGAACGCAGAAGACTCAGAGAAGTGGACGTTGGGGAGGGCGACATTTGCTCTGCAGTAAGACATAAATAGCCGAAAAGACGAATCTTACTTTAAATTGAACTTTAAATATACTTACGCTTCGTTCGGTGTTTTCGGATTTATTTTGCCTGTTATTTGCATGTCTAGACCTGGCTTTACAACTGTCGGAATATTATATTTACAACCCCATTGCGATTCTTCTGAACTTGAAGATCTTAAAGAAAAGAAAAAGAAAACAATCGGTTAGTTTGGAGTTTTCCCGGTACATCCATAAGATGACAAAATAAATGCACTAAGATATCACTAGGTCGCGTTATTGTTTTATATAACTTACCCAAACGCTGTTGTACATGCCATAGGACGTGCCGCACCTTGATTATAAGTTATCGCAAGCACAATAAACACCAATACCACCGACGTTTTTGTCACTGCCATTTTTCTGAATTAAATTAAATCACTAAGGTCTGAACCCACAAACACTGATCACTTGTTTATATTACGATAGGTGAACGTCAACTAAAGTGATTTAACTGCACAATTAATTAATTAGTAAATTAATCTTAATTATTGGTAGTCCCAACAATAGTAGGACTATTACCAATTTGCAGTTGGTTGACACTAATGAACAAATCCAATGATCCTTTTATTTAAATGCCAGTTTAAGTGAATCATTAGTAACGATATACGTCATAATTAATAAACTTGCCTGCTTTTATGGTTTTAGTTGTCAATATTAGTTTTACTATCCTTGTAAGGGAGTTCCCTTCGATACCTTATGGGAGGATAAAGTTTATCCTAGAACCGTAAATACAGCAAATAGTCACGTGCGATTTTAATGCAATTTAATAATTTATGTAATGGAATGAAGAATGGTAAAGCCATTGGTCCAGATGGAATACCAATTGAAGTGTGGAGGTTATTGCGAGTGGATGGATTGACGTGGTTAGCTTTGTTAAGCCATACCCGATGAGCGATGCAACAGCTCTTTGGTACCCATTTTTACAAACAAAGGTGATGTGCTTGACTGTAACAATTATAGAGGAATAAAGCTAATGTCACATACTATAAGAGCAGAGAGAGAAATAAAGAGGTGCATAAAAACTTGCACGCGGTATTCGTTGACCTCGAAAAGCCATACGAGCGGGTACCTCGTCAGGTTCTTTGGTGGGCCCTTAAGGAGAAAGGTGTGACTAGGAAGTATGTGCAGTTGATCCGAGCGATGTACAGTCGATGCAATACAAAAAGTCCGGTCTACAGTGGGTACCATCGTCAGCATCAATGTGGCTGTCGGCTTACATCAAGGGTCGGCTCTCAGCCCTTACCTCTTCTTATGATATTGGACGCTTTGATGTCGGACATTCAGAAAGAGGCTCTCTGGTGTATGCTGTTTGCCGATGACATTGTGCTGGTTGCCAAGAGTGGCCTAGAGGTCCAGAACAGATTGGAAGTGTGGTGGTGGCACAGACTAGAGGAGGTGTGGTAGAACCAAAACGGAGTACTTGTTCTGCGATTTCGGCGGCCTCTCCAATCCAGTGCCTTTAGCTCTCGCCGGAACGCCCATATCAATCTATTCCGACTTTCGGTATTTCGGGTCGCTCGTCCAAGGGGATGGTGAGTTCGACCGGACGTAACACATCGGATCAATGCAGGATGGATGAAATGGCGACAGGTCACGGGAACAATATGTGACCCACGGATGCCCCTCAAGTTGAGGGGTAAAATCTACAAGTCCGTGATAAGGCCTGTCATACTGTATGGATCAGAATGTTAGGGAGATTGCACGTAGCGGAGATGAGAATGTTAAGATGAATGTGTGGTGTGACGAGAAGGGATAGTGAGAAATTAGTATATTAGGGGAAGTTTGAAAGTGGCGCCAGTGACTGGAAAGTTAAAAGGGAATCGTTTGTCTTGGTATGATCATTTGAAGAGGAGAGATGAAACGCATGTTGCTAAAAGAGTTATGAGTTTACTTGTGGATGGATGCAGAGGGAGAGGGAGGCCAAAGAAAAGATGGATGGATTGTGTGAGAAGTGATATGAAAGAAAAGGAAGTTAGTAATAGCGTGACGAGTGATAGGACAGAATGGAAGAAAAAAAACGTGTTGCGTCGACCCAATATAAAACGGGACGAGGGCAGGAAGATGGTGAATAATTTAATCAGTAATAACTGTAGTCAGGAATAATTGAATAATAACCTTTTTTTATGAGTAACTGTAAAATTAAGTGTGTTGTATTTAAAATCAGAATATTTTAAAACGTCGTTTTTTTTCTAGGGGAATCGAACGTGTACACACTGGGCACGATAGGCAACCATCGGGTAGTGACCACTAAACTCCCATCCGTGGGTCGAACTCGAGAAGCTATGACCGCTGCTGGCAACACTACCACAAGACTCCTGGGAATCTTTCAGAAGGTAAATAATAATGCTTTTGTAGGAATTAATATGTCAAGTAACGTTTGCATGGAAAGAAATAAAAGCTGTTTATTCGTTACAAGAAAGTGCGTATAAAGACCAACTTAGCACTAGAAATGCTTCATGATAAATATTAGCACCGACCACCAAAGTGCTCTCAAAAATCTATGAATCTATCAACTTAGTCAAAGCCTAGCCGAAAGCAATGGCAAATCATAGACTTATCTTGCGGCTTGACTGAAAAGTGATCCTGCATTCGATTCCCAAATCTACCAGTGTTATGGGTTTTTTCATTAGGAAATTCTCAGTAGCAGTCCGTGGGCCTGGACTTGGAAC
The DNA here is from genome assembly GCA_961205895.1 of Mythimna pallens. Taxonomy (NCBI): domain Eukaryota; kingdom Metazoa; phylum Arthropoda; class Insecta; order Lepidoptera; family Noctuidae; genus Mythimna; species Mythimna pallens. The sequence goes on along the minus strand of OY540828.1, from coordinate 18,836,298 downwards.
CGGTTGATGACGCAGGAGAACTTGGTTAAATTAGTACTTAACCTTGGTTATGTCAGTACATATCCCGAAGAATCGCTAAACTTAAGTAAGTGGCAGTGAGCAGGGCTCATTGATCGGAGAACAGATGGTCTATGGAGCCGAAAGGTTCGGGAGTGCCGAATTCGTGCCAGAAGACGCAGCCTTGAAAGGCCCTACAATGTGGACCGATGACTTGGTGAGTGTCGCGGGAAGGGGATTCGATGGATACGATACACACAGGAGTGATTGTTTTGGCAACACTTGAGGAAGGTCTTTTGGCTGAAACGATGATGATGATAATGATAGCTCGTCCGTCTATTGTATGGAACATTGTTGGTGTACTGTAGATCACTTTGTCCAAACCTTCGGGGAAGGCAGGCGTGATGACGACTTTGTTACTCGAATTTTATTTAAAAGCATGATGTAACAACTGTAAGCTAAAAGCAATATGGTACGAGTATTAAAATTTAAGCTCTCTCTGGTCAACTCTGGTCTTAAAATTTTATGGAAGATGGTACATTATGATAATACAAGCTCTCAATCCTTGGTGCTAAAGTAGAAATCCCCATTAGACCGGCTTTAGTTACTAAGTGTCTAATGCGTTTTCTGGGACACATTGAGTGTTTTGTGTTAGTTCTCGTTTTAGATATGTTGATGTAGAAACGCTGGGCAAGCAATAGTATACCCACGGATAATCCTACTTCCTACAAAATCACACTAATATTGTAAAGACGTGTTTGTGAGTGTTTGTATGTGTACGTTTGATACTTTTTCACGACCGTACGGCTGAATGGATTCCAATGAAATTTGGCGCACGGTCTACCCTTGTCCTGGAATATTTTTTATCCCGAGAGTAGGCTTCCTTGAGACAATTTTCTACTTTCACGCAGGCGAAGCCGCTAGCAGAAGCTAGTGTTAAATAAAGTCTGCGTGTCTAATGAAATAATATTTTTTTTTTACAAAAATAATACAAAGTCAGTTGTATTATTTTTGTTAAAAGTTTAAAAAACAAAAAAAAAACAGAATAACAACTTTAATTTCTGAAGTCGGTGTTTCTATAATAGTTTTCTCTTCGTTCGTTTGAAATTAAAGTTATTTTTGACTTTTTAGTGTTTTTTTTTTACATTTAAGTCGGTTGTATATTTTTTTTTTGTAAATAGGTAGTTTTTTATTCTACACTTTTTAGTTGTGGTAGCACAACTAAAAATTACATCTCAGCTAATCATCATCAGATTAGCTCAATGGTACCTTATAGTCAGAGTGCATCTCATGACAATTGTAATAATTTGGGATTATTTCAATTTTCATGAGATGCACTCTCACAACCGAACACGGTTACATTGATTTATTACAGAGTTCCGGTGCTTACCTTCCAGCTTCATTATCAGATCAGTTCGATATATCCCCTCCCCTTCATCTTTCAGTCAGTCATCGACTACACGTATAAACAAAGCCATTTTACTTGTTACGACAGTTCTGCTATGATGCTATGAGGAGTTCCGTTCCATATCTTCGAAGTTCCTCATCAGATCGTAATGTCAGTATTTCTATCAACTCGGAAGCATAATCTTTAAAACAAAAAAAATTTTTTCAAAATCGGTCTACTAATGTCCGAGAAATCGGTGAACATAAAAAAAATACATTCAGCCGAACATAGAACCTTCTTTTTTTAAGTCGGTTAAAAAGGATCGTTAAAAACCTAACTAAACGGTATCATCATCATCATCATCATTTTAGCCGCAGACGGTGTGGCTATGCAATGTCAGAAAGTTCATCATTCCTCTTACACCGAATGAGTTATCGTATGACGATTCGGAATAATTCCGGAAAATTTTTCGATGCGTCCTTTGGCAAAGTTGATTGGAATTATTACTTACGTGGGCTCCAATTAAGGGTACTGTATTTTTTCCCTGAAATCATTGAGGAATGACTTTTCATAAAAAACTTATTACAAAAAAAATAAACGACTTCACTAAAAAAAACACAAACATTCAAAATAACTTTAATTTCGTAAGTCGGTGTTTCTCGGTATTGTTTGTTTCTTATTTAATACCGACTTCCGAAACTAAAGAGATTTTTGATCCTTTGAGTGTTTTTTTATTGAAGTCGGTTATTTTCTTTTTTGGAAAAAGTTTTTTATTTCACACTTTTTAGTTGCGATACACTTATAACCAGAGCGCCTATTTCTCATGACAATTCCAATTAATCCAAACACTGCTAGGATACATTTAAAACTCCTATGAAGTTCACGCGTCTCCCTTCCGGCTCCATCACCAGATCAGTTCAATAGTACCTTATGTCAAAGTGCACCTCATGACAATTCTAATAAGCCCAAACACGGCTAGGATACATTGATTAGTTACGGGGGTATTTTGAAAAGTGGTCCAGAAACGACGGAGTTCTGAGGTAAGACAAACATAAAAAATAAAATAAAAATACAACCGAATTGATAACCTCCTCCTTTTTTTAAGTCGGCTAAAATATAATTAGGTAATGGTTTATCTACCTACTGATATTTTACAAACTCATTCCTAACCAAACCGAAGCTGAAAACCCACTTTTGGTTTGATGTGCACGTCATATGCCTACATGAATATGACTTTCATACGACAGTCATATGTATGTTTTCCCAATGTCGTCAATATACAAAACTAAACGGTTTAGTATAACATTATTTAAGGATATAAATAAATAAATATAAAAGTAAAATCACAACAGGATTTGCAGATCGACATAACATTTATATGTAAAATGGAAATAGTATATATATATATCTATCTATATTATTCTGCCTTTTCCTTATTATGATGGGGACCGGTTTCAAAGCCGGGATGCGGTAATATTTTACATAATTGTTTTCATCTAACCTCAGCGACTTAATTAATGAAGGATTGGACTAGTTAATTACAACAACCAATGCAATTACATGGCACGGTTGGCGCAGTGGTTGAGCATTTCGCTGCAGGGTTCGATTCCCGCAAGGAACAAATATTTATGTGGTTTACAGATAGTTGTTCCGGGTCTAGGTATCTTGTGTATGTGAGTTTACATGCTTGTGAACGCACACACATTAAGATGTTTCATGTTTTTTTCTTTTTAATTTTCATTTGACTTGGCTCGAATTCTTGATACCACTCATGCACAGTGTTCATATACCAAAAATCACCATAATCGGTACCAAAGTCAAAAATCGAAAATTTAAAAACATGAAACACCCACCCACGGAATAGAAAAGCGTTCTTTTCTTATCCGTGTTTGTACCAATCTAAGAAAAGCAGTACGTATTACTCGCCATTTCGCCAATCTTGATTCACCCACATATATACATAAAATATACGGTCCTATACGGGGTTAAATCCTATTGTGGGACGATTTTTTTAAATAAATAATTAGCCTGAGTTAGCTTTGCGTTTATAAATGAGCATATCGACATTTGCTTTTCAAGCTCAAAGTTTCAAACATCGTTTCGGACATTCGCTTTTCAAAATTTGCGGAGCGTCGAACTTTTCATCTGGTCTTCATCAAATCTTATGATGGTATCGGCACCCGTGGTTATTTTAACGCTCAAATGACCAGAAAGTACAAAACCGCACAATACAACGTAACCGCACCAACGTAGTTAGGTACCATTTATGGCGATTTGTGGATCTATAATATGAAGATATCAGCTCGCTGTAAAACCGCTATAAATGTTTCTAAAACATTCGAATTTCAAAACATGATAAGCACATCTGCAATGCATATCAACATACCCGTTCAGCCGTTAGACGTACCGCTAGACATGACGCATATAACACGATAGAAACACCACCATTTCACACTGACCTGTGGGAAAATTACTATAAATGGTAACTACGTTGTATTGTGCGGTTTTGTACTTTTTTTTTTTGGTCATTTGGAAGTTAATATAACTACGGGCGCTAATACCATCCGATAATTTAGTGAAACACATACATTGCGGACTTGAATACTTAGCTCGTTTTATTACAAAATCATTCGTACTCGGACATTATTCCCATCGTACTGCCACCTGCACAGTCCTGCGGGAATGCTTGAAAGTGTTACCGTGGCTCTGGAAGGCAAAGAGCAACTGAGGGAAACGGGTGGGCTTTAGTCAATAAAAATCTGATACGCCCTCTCGCTCCACCCTATTTCGAGAGTAGTCATTTGTTGATTTCTCACTTCAAAAATACTTATCTTTTCTTACACATCATCCTTCACACAAACCATCCATCTTTCCTTTCTCCTCTTTCTATCTCGATCCACTCACGTCTGTATACATCAATCTTTTGGTCATATCCGTTGCATCCCTTAGAACATTTTTTCCTATTGGCAATTTATGACAACATCGGTGCATTGGCGTCAGTATAGCTAAGTACAAGACGTCAATAAAATATTTGTGGCTTGTTCCTTCGGAGAACTACATCCAGTAGAACGCGCCATGTTTTTCAATGTACAATTTGTATTTTAAATATTGCATGATCATGCATAGATTATAATATTTGCTAGTTAGCGTCTTCCAGCGGTTTTACCTTGACTGAAACTAATTTGACCGAAAGTCAAAACTAACTAATAAATGAGGGCGGTCCGTGACTTTTCGAATTTCCTGCCTCTAAATTGAAAGGGCAACACTGCTCCTGTTAACACGCATCTGTCAGTTGACTCCTGTCAAATAAATTGAAAGGGCAACACTGCTCCTGTTAACACGCATCTTTCAGTTGACTCCTGTCAAGCACTGAAGGCGCCGAACGTTCTGGACGCTCAGTTGAGGTATCCACACCCGGAACAATCGAAAAAATCCACGATGTGGTGTTGGCCGATCGGAGATTGAAAGTGCGAGAGATTGTGGAAGTCATAAGCATCTCGCATGACTCAGTGGTTTTAATTTTAAATGATCACTTGGGTATGAGAAAGCTTTTCTGCAAGATGGGTGCCGCGTTTGCTCACAATCCACTCGACCACAAACGCAATCGTGTGCCAACTTCGCAGGAGTGTTTGGCGTTGTTCAACCGTAATATGGATGAGTTATTGCTCTGTTTCGTAACCATAGATAAAACTTGGATCCATCACAACACACCAGAGACCAAACAGCAGTTAAAACAGTGGGTTTCTCGGGGTGAATCGGCGTCAAAGAAGGCCAAAGTGGGTTTATCGGTCAATAAAGTCATGGCGACCGTTTTTTGGGATGCACGCGGTGTAATCAACATTGACTAAAATTCCCTTCAAAAGGGTAAAACAATCAATGGCGAATATTATGCCAACCTTTTGGACCGATTTGATGAGGATTTAAAGACAAAACGCATTTGGCCAAGAAAAAAGTTCTTTTCCACCAGGACAATGCAAGTGTGCACCCATGCGCAGTTTCCATGGCAATCCATCAATCAGTTAGGCTACAAATTGCTTCCTCATCCATCCTATTTTCTTGGCCACGCCATAATTGGCGGTAAGACCACTCTTTGAGGCGTGGCTGGAAAGACCTCACGGCGTCCTTACCTTCCGCATGACGCAGGTCCTCACCGGACATGGTAAGTTCGGGAAAAAGTGTATAGCAGACAGTGCAAAGGAGACTACGTTGAAAAATAAAATGATGTTTTATCCAAAAACCTGTGTTACATTAAAAAAAATCACGGACTTATTGACACGCCCTCGTAATATTGGGATAAAAGGTATCCTATGTCCTAATACAGGACCGGACATAGTCTACCCGTGTGCCAAATTCGTTCAGCTGTTAAAACGTAAAAAAAAACAGACAAACAGACAGACCGTTTAACTTTCGCATTTATAATATTAATTTAGATTTTCTTTACAAACAAGTTTATTTTTAAAATCGAAGCGTCGATAATCACATTGATTTAGGTACCTAAGCGTATTATTTTGGCCTTGAGTTTGTTCTATTTTGTATCCATGCGTGAAATAGCAATGATTGCATGGGATCGGCATGTTTGGTTACCATAAGGACAGAATTAGCTCAGTAGAAATAACTACCGTAATAATTTTGTTGCCATAATGTTGCGTACAGTATTTGAATTGTATTTCCATTTATAAATTACTGTTTTCGTTAGGGATGTCTGAAGTATATGTATGTTTCCTCATGTTCTGTACTGTTATAAGGAAACTTCGGTCTAACGACTAGGAAATCATAAGGAACATCAAAGTTCTGGAACACATATGAACTACTCAAATTTCGCATAATGCAGCATAGGTCCTAATGGGAAAATGCTCGAAAAGTCTGCCGAACACCGTAGGTTCATAAGCATTATTTTCAAAATACCTTGAACCTTTGGGATAAGAAGACACACGTTCGAGGCACACGAGGCGCTAAATACGCTCTTAGTCCCTCGCATTACTGTAGTCATCAAATACTTACTGTATGCACCACTTTTCTTCTTTCCTAGTCGATGATTAACCCTCAGAAATGTAGTTTGGGCCCAGTAAGTGGCCAGTTTTGAGTTCATTAAGTTGTCAATAGTGCAGGCATATATGAGCATCTACTTTTGGTATGAAACGGGTGCACACTTTGCCAAGTTTTTGCAGAGGTCTATGTGGGTTGCGGGATTGTTCGAAATTATTGCGGCTATGGAATGCAAAGGACAACAGGTCCACACAGCGTTGTCGCTCCACTTAGAATGGGAATCAGTAATTCGATTTTAAACCTACAAAAAGAAAAGCAGAAAGAGGAAGTAGAAAGGATATGGGAAATAAAAATTCAATTAAACTTTACAAAAAAAAAGACTATTTATAAACATTTCGAAGATATCTCTGACTTGTGCGAAATCAACCGTTTGTGATGACTTAAGTTGCTGCCATCCTGTTCGGTCTTAAGCTTCGCGCTTCATTTTGGTCAAAGTCTTCGAATCTGCAATGATTGGTTCCTCGCCAGGTTTGCTTAAGGCGACCACGTTTACGCTTTCCTTGAGGATTCCAGCCTAGGGCTTGCCTTGGTATATGATCAAGTTCCCTTCGGAGCGTGTGGCTGATCCAATTCCACTTGCGGTTTTTGATCGGTTGGTCGATCAGGCGTTCGATTTACGTTGCAGATTTTCTCGGGCCAGTAAACACCGAGAATACAGTTAAGACAGCGATTGATAACGCGACCTGGAGTTTGGTCTGCGATACCTTATTATAATCTGCGCATAACATAGATGAAAAGGCCAGCTAATATTCTATGCTATTTTCAATATTACATTCTTGTTTGTGAGCATGGATGGTACAGTTTATTTTGTTGTTACTGTATAAGTTCCCACTAATAGCAAACTTGCATAAGGAAGGTAATTCATTTATTGGGCTAATTATTAAAGTGAATAATTTATTTATGTAAAATTATAAATCATATTGTACCATATATTGCGGCTGTAGCGTAATTTTGTGGCTATTTTATGTAATTTTATATCCTGATATTTTCACATAGTGGGTAATTTTTTTTATTAAGTCGGATTTGAGCATGTTTTTTTTTTTTTCGGTGGGAAAGTCATCATATGACATCCCCCGCCCTTGGGCGGGGTGGGAGATAGTGTCAGACTTTTATTGACTAAAAACCCACTCCTGTTCCTTCGTTGCCTTTCGTACCAGGGCCGAGTCTTCCTTTCAGAATCAGACCCTTGGCCCCAGTAGGCTTCGACCCTGCTAGGCCCCTACAGTTGCTGACATCTTGAGGCGCGCGTGGAACGGTCGGACGGCGAGCCACCCATTGCTCGCCGTCCGTAAGCCTGCGCCTAAGATGGCCGAGAATCGGGATCGGAATCCCGGCGGCGATTGGGGCGTGAGGACCGTTGCCTCACGCGATCGGCCGCCTCCTTTGCTAGCATTACTGCTTCGCAGAAGGAGGCGACCGCCTGCCACTCCTCCTCGCTCCGGACCATGGCCTGTACCAAGGCCCGGCGCGAGAGATCGCCGCCGCCGATCACCCCCACGAGGACACGGCGTTGCTCTGCCCAAGCGGGGCACACGGATTTGAGCATGTTGGCAATTGATTCAAGCATATTTGGGTTTTGCTTCTACATGAATACTTATTAAAATCTTACAAATACATATATTAAGGTTCGCTATAAGAAAACCCAATTGTGGGTTACGCTCGCCTTTGTACATCAGCTGTCCAATTTTCAATTAATTGTAAAATTATGTACAATAAAGAATATAAGAAAATCATCAATACAACCCTCTCAAACTAACAAAAATTTCGCGGGCTGACTTAGATTATCCCCCTTAAGAACACCCTCACTACGATTGTCGTGTTCCTTCACGACTGCTACTTTCTACATTCTGGCCAGGCCGACCGGAACATGGTAGAACATCCTACCCATATGTACAAAACGGTTGGGAACACATTCATTGTCCGTGTTTCTTGGTAGCTATAACCCGGAGAGTCTCAAGTCAAGAGTGAATTAGTTACCTACTTTTAAGCACGCGCTCTCCATCGTGGACCACATCATCGCTTACTATCAGGAGAGATAGTGGTCAAGCGTAAGCCTATCAATAATAATAAAAAAAAAGTCTATGAATCTATGAAAATTATATAAGATGTTGATCAAGATACTCTTTTTTTTTAATAGCATTCTGTTTCTGATTTAAAAAAAACTTCAACTTTCTTAAATGTGAATTTTTTGATCATCAATCATTCCTTGAATAATTAAACGGAATTAGATGAAATTGGTTCATGAGTAGACCACTCATTCAGGTCATGGTCGGTTTAGATAAAAAGTATTGTTTAAGTATCCCGAACGAACGTATCCGTGAGATAATTTTCGTCTTTTATGTAGGCAAAATCTAGAATTCAAATATTTCCATTCTTGATATATATTATATTAACGTCTCCAAAAATAAGTGAGGTGAAGAGAAACTGTCCACTTCCTGATTAAATTTGGCCATACCTACTTCAACTTGGCAATGTCATCCCGTCAGTCATATTTTAACCAGTTTCTTAGTAACAGTCATTTGTGAATTGTCGATGACAATTGGTTCACTCACAATAACTACTGGACTTAAATATGACTGCCGAAATATGAATATGGGTCTACTATATATATGTCAATCTTTGCCAAACAAAAAAATCGGGGTGTATGGTCGTGACGATCAAAACCCAAACTTTGATAACAACAGAATTTTTCAGTTGTCCTTTGTGTTCTAGAGCTACAATCAGTCACTCTTTATCTGTTCTTTATTGGGTCAGACCAGTAAAATGCTACTTTATCATTGAGTGACACAGGCATATATTTTTAACTTTCACGCGGCCGAAGCCGCTAGTGATAGTACTAGCTTCTGCCATTTGTTACGTTACACGTTAAGAAGTGCAATGATGAGAACAGGTGTAAAATGACCACTCCCTGATTAAATTGGCAACAACTCACCTTGGCTGTCCCGTACCGTTACTCATATTTCAATAGGGGATATAACAGCAAAACTTTCTGTTCTCAGGTGGAGTATGTGTTCCTGGTGGGAGTGGGAGGCGGTGTGCCACACTACACGGACTATGCGCGACACGTGAGACTGGGTGACGTTGTAGTCTCGTCGCCTGCGCCGGATCTACCCGACAAGTGTGTATCTTTTTTAATTCGGTGACTGTATTTATTTTTGTACAGTATAGGTACTAAACAAGAAAGAACACTAAAAATAAATGTTTTAAAACAGCTTCGAAATTGGTTATTAAATGAAGCAGCATTTAGCATTACAACTATTAGTGCGAGAAAGACTGGGGATGTGGTGGGAAAAGTCGCTATCTCTTTTGTACACACGTAACCTAATGGCGGTGACGTCACATTTCAGTGTGTGTATCCTTATTCTGATACTTGACAGTATACCTTCCATCAGATTTAAAAGGTTTCTAGCTGACTTAATACTGAAAAACTTACTTACTTTTTGATAAAAATAATTAAAATAAATAGTCAAGTAGGTACCCAATTGGGTGCTAGTAGCATTGTTACTTGAAAGTTATCAGCCAGGTTGAACACTGATATTAATTTGGTATATTTTAAATAATGTGTTCCGTAGAGACATTAGGAAGGGCTGCGGGATTGTTCGAAAGAGTTAAAAAGTTAGAGCGGGAGAAATTATTTTCGTCGTTGGGCTCTATGGACCGGGACCGCGGTCCCAACTTCAAAACATGAAAAAAAAACCTAGTAGTTTTTGGACCAAAAATAAAATAAATACAGTCTTTTTGGTAACTGTACGTTACTGCCTTTTCCCACATGGTCCCAAAATACTACTCAATAAATTATTTTTATAGGTGGAAGTTGGGACCGCGGTTTCGGTCCAAAGAGCCTTATGATGACCCATTATTTGATAATTTCCCACCCCAAAAAATTAATAGAAAGTAGGAAGGATAGGGGAAATGAAAATTGGTTTTTCAGAAACGTGTTCTTAACGGAGAAAGTACAAAATTTTGCATGACAGTATCTGATTCACTACAGCGAAGACTGCCGCAAGCAAGTGTAACGTTGTGGTTTGTATTAAAATCATTCATAATGTAACTGGAAATTCCGGAAGGGCGCGTCAAAGACAGACAAACGTACACGGTACAGTGACGTCATTGCTACCTATAAAAATGTCTCATGCGCGTGGGTAATAGGGTGCAATATACTTTTGTATGTGTACGGTAAAATAAATGAACCTCTAAAAACAAATACATGTAGTAAGTAAGCTCAAAACCAATTCAATATGGATTGCTATGACACGTAGAGAAGTAGACCTCGTTTAGAAAGTCAACAATTGGTCACATCAAAGTTTATTGACCCATCCTCCAAGCTTAGTATGCAGAAAGCGTAAGTCATAGCTCATGGTGTTCGGTCATTCGATCGATAAAGTGGGGTCAATTTTTACCATTGATCTGATTGATCTTTAGAGTAAGTAACCTATTGTTAAATGGACGACAAACTAACCGTCTAATGTATGGATTGAAAAACGAATCATCCGGAATATCCTAACAATTTTTAAATAATTCTTGACTATTGTCAAACCACAAACAAATATGTGTCTAATTGCCGACAAATTGATGTTGTAGATCAGCCATCAAACTCTAAGCCACTGTTGGGCCAAAAGCATGAAGACCGTAGTAGACTAGGTGGGCCGCAAAACCTAATCTTAAAGAAGACAAATTACTGAAAGTGTTAACGAACAACTTTCTAGGATTTTATAGGAACGTTTTCTCATTTCTTGACATTAAACAGGTCACCCTATCAAATAGGTCTGGTACTAAATCTCTATCACTTACGTCTACAAGTATTCATAGCAAACGGTTTTTAACAATCTTGTGGACCGCATCACAGTATATACAAATGTTCGAAACGGCTCAGTCACTCTCGTCGATGCGTATGTTTGTGTGAGTGTGCCGTTTCGAATATTTGTAGATAGTTTCCGTACTGTTCCATATATCTATAGTGTGACCGCATTATCTGGCCTTTTTTTAAAATTGATTCGGGCCGCAGAAAAATACTCCATGGGCCGTATGCAGTCCGCGGGCCGCATGTTAGACATACTGGTGTAGATAATCTTTAATCTTTTCTGAAACAAAAAACCAAGAGTGATTATTTTGTTCAGTCCGTTTTATGACTGGCGCGGAAAGATAAGCACTTATGTTCGTCTTTGTGTTTTTACCTACATGATTGGATTCTCATGGGAATTTGTAATTATTTGTTTATATTCTTGGGAATGAATACTGGAACATTTTATGTTTATAAGCTGCCAAGTGTAATGCCGTTAAAAAAACTGCGTCAATTCTTATTCGTCATTCTTTATTGAGAACTTGAGAATTGATACTTTGAACTATGATGGCATTAACCCACAAATCGAGGTCTTGACTTGGTTACACCCACTCAAAGAATTCAGAGTTGTTTTCGCCAGAGTAGTCGTTATTCAAATATAATTTGACTATTCTCCTTAATTTAATATTCATCTCAGACGTGCAGTTCTTATGCAAAAGCTTGTGAAGCTTTTATTCTTTTAAGGTGGGTCTACGATAGAGGAGCCAAGCTCGAACAGAGCACAAGCCGAGCTTAAATTCGTGTAGTGTCCCTGTGCTCGGCTCCTCTAGAGTCGGTCCACACTACACGAATTTGAGCTCGGCTCGTGCTCGGCTCCTCTAGAGTCGGTTCCTCACTACACAAATTTGGGCTCGGCTCGTGCTTGTCTCCTCTACCGTAAACCCACCTTTAGATTCTCGATGTGACATAGATATCAGTGCGGTGTACACATCTCCAGTCTGTTACAAAAGTCATGACTGTATGACTGTTACTTGCTGAACTTGCCCAACATCATGATAAAAGTCATGGCCGTACGAGCTAATTATCATGTTATAACCCATCGTTGGGCAAAGACTCGTGCCGAAAATAACCCTAGGGGTCTTTTAAGTCAAGAGTGAATAGGTTACTTATAGGCAAGCATGCTTCATCGTTGGCCACATCATCACTTACCATCAGCACAGAATAAGTAATAGTACAAGCCATCAGGACATAGTGGTCAAACGCGAGTCTATCAATAAGCCTGATGGTGATCCAGATCTCGCGGTAATTAGATAATAGGACAGTCAAGCATACATAGGTAATAAATATGTATATAATTGGCTTTTATGGCCTGTGGTTTTCTGAAAACCTTCTTTCTCGGACGGCCTGAAAAATACAAATGTATATACAATAGACATTGTAATTCATTCATAAATAAGAAGAGTAGGTAAATATTCGCTCACCTAGTAACCAATTTGTTGTGGTTTGGCTAACCACACAGCCGATGCTTCATTTTTATCGAGAATAATTGCTTGCGTAGGTACCAACCCAACCCATAATGATTTACTCAACGTGCAGATGAAAGTTTGTAATCCATAAAATACGTATCAATAAGAAAGTAGAGCAAGCGGGAACATTAATAAATTCATTTTTAGGGTTCCGTACCCAAAGGGTAAAACGGGACCCTATTACTAAGACTCCTCTGTCCGTCCGTTTGTCTGTCTGTCGGTCCGTCTGTCACCAGGCTATATATCATGAACTGTGATAGCTAGACAATTGAAATAGATGATGTATTTCTGTTGCCGCTATAACAACAAATACTAAAAAACAGAATAAAATAGATATTTATACAAAAAACGTGATTTTTCTGCCGTTTTTTTGCTACCGTTGGTACGCTGGTTTTTTTTTCTATTGATAGGCTCGCGCCTGACCACTATTTCACATGATAGAAAGCGACGATGTAGTCGACGATGGAGCGCGCTTGCCTAGAAGTAACCTATTCACTCTTGACTTAAAAATCAAGGTTGTAGCTATCAGGAAACACAGCGGGTAGGGAATTCCACTCTTTAGCTATACGCACAATGAATGTTTTCTAAAAACGTTTTGTACGTATGGGTCGGATGTCCAACATGTTCTTACTAGTGGAGCAGCGCCGTAGGTCGGTAGTCCAATGATGGAACAAGGCTTGGCGGAATTAAATTACGCAATTTCGACGCACACCTTCCGAAATGCAACCGATAGAAAACCGATAGCCTAGCAACTCGGCGTCGATGCTCAAGACTTTGAAGCTTTGACTAGACGAGTGCATCATTACGAATAAACCACTCATCTACTCAAAACTGTCACATTTAAAATGTAAAATCGTTACCGAGTTTATGATTTCAATGTGCATAGACAGGGTCTAATTATAACTGTAGTAATTGGACAAAATCCGCAGCCGTGACTAGTATCGATAATGTAATGACGACAAAACGAAAAAATTAATGCACAGGTGTAGTAGAATTATTCTGTTTATATTTTTTTAAGTAACTAATGCTGATAGTATAGAAGTTAATGAAAAAAAAAAAATTGAGACATCAGAAACGTTTAGCTGAAATAGATTTTTACAGGCAATTTTAAATTGTCAAAATGGCGGTCAAATAAAAAAAAGTGAAGCTAAATTGTACGCTCCAAAGCGTAGATCTCTATGGATAAGAATGAAAGTCTATGGACACTCTTTTAAAGAGGTATCCGCCTACCGCATACCTGGTGTAAAGTCCCGAAAATATCCATTGAAAAGGGAGGTTCTAATCGCACGGAGAACTCTAACACCGCAATGAAGGATTTTGTATTTTAGTGCTTAGTGGCGTCATAGATGTCATTAATTAACTTTTTGACTTATTACAACCAATCATCTATGAATTATGACTTCAGCGCTGTCAAAAATGACACTAAAAACCTATCGCTTTACATGATTTGTATCTCAAAGCTCTACTGTTCGTTGTTCTAAAAATCATTGTTCTCGGTAATACCAATACTTAGGGTTGTGACTAAACAGCTGTGTAAACTATAATATTTCATGCCAAGTATATAGCGTACGTGACTTTTCATACCACGGTTACAAATACCCATTGTTGTGATATAGGTATGATTGTCCCATATTGACGTCGCCATAACGTAATAGTGACATGCGCACGATCACGATTGTTTATGATCTATTTGCCATTACATCCTTGTTCATCAATTAGCGTATTTCCTAGTTGTAAAATTTAAGGAAATCTTCCGGACTATTGAGTAATCATGATAATTACGTTATTTTTATACTTAGGCAGTTCTGTACTCGTTACAATACGATACGGTTGCGTAGTGAAAGTGTCTATTTTATGAACTTTTTGGGACGAAAAGTGAATTACACCCTTTTTTAGGGTGGGAAAATCATCTAATGACATCCCCCTCTCTTGGGCGGAGCACGAGATAGTGTCAGACTTTTAGGGTGGGATATCAACAAATAAATACTCCATATTTGGGTGGAGAAAACGGAAGCATCAGACTTTTACTGACTAAGACCCATCTGTGTCGGTTGCCTTTTGCGTTCTGGAGACTCACCCTGCATTCCGAATTGCGATAAAAGTGATAATATCGCGAATCCGACCGACGCGCAATGTCACAATTACTCAATAGCCCTTATATTTTGTGACTATTAAATTTGGTCGGATTCGCGATGTAATCCACTTTTATCGCAATTCAGAACGCTGGATCTGTAACTTTTTGAAATAATCCCGCAGCCCTGTCAGGCATGAACAGTAGGGGGTCTCGTCAGGAGTCAATCATGCTGACATGGGTAAGCCTGTACGAGGCAACTTTGTCAAAGTCACGTGAATGAGCTAGATCTGAGTAGTGCTGGACCGGTACTGATAGGCAGGGAATCTATTTCGACAGAGATGATTACAAAGCAAAATCATTTTTTTTAGATTTTAATGTCGCCTAAGATCTATAAAATAACAGTTGGTCGGAAGACCGCCTACCTACCATATAAAATTATGGATCTCTGGTTCAAATACATATTTATAGAAAAGTTGAAAAGTAAGGATGTGGGTGTAATTTATGTAGAGCGATCTGTAGAGGTAGAGGCATGATTTGTAGACATATCTTGTTACGAATACAGATAATGCTTGAGACAATAAATAATAAAACATCTTACAATAAAATAATTATGTGCATATTTAGAATTCATGTTTACATTTATGTGGTGGGGTAAAACAAAAGTACCTAGAGTATTTACCTTGTATAAGTATGGTAAGTAGCAGGTATTAGTTACCTGTAATAGGTATTATATTGTACTACTTACTATTCAGTTAGGTACACATAGCTTTACGTCATAAATAGGTAGTTAAATCTTACCTGTTAGCGATATATCGTCGTGGTGATGAACAAACGACGCTTAATGTTTCACAAAGGTATGGACTTTTTAACTCTTGCAGTTAAGTTAGGGTTCTTATCCTTATCGTTGACGACTCGTAGTGTTCCACACGCGCCTCAAAGAGATGTCTGCAAAATCGTAGGGGCCCAGTAGGGCCAAAGCCTACTGGAGGCCAACCCATGGCCCCAGTAGGCTTTCCTTTTTTCCGAAAGGGAATCTCAAGGTCCTGTAACGCAAGGCAAAGAAGGAACAAACGAGTGGGTTTTCCGCCCTAGTGCGGAAAAATTCCTTGGATGACTTACCCACTTTAAAAAAAAACATTAAGCCTTTAGGGATTAGGGTCCCACTCTCCATGCTTGCTAAGGTTACAGGATTGTTTGAAAGAGTTACCACAGCCCTGGACGGCAAATGGCAACTAAAGGAACATAGATGGCTTTTAGTTAGTAAAAGTCTGACACTCTAGCTCCACCGAGAGCGAGAGAAGACATTTCACTACTCTGGTAAGCGAATAACGATGTAGAAATTGGCTAGGCCTTCTAACATTGTTAGAATGTTCCTGCGACCGGGGTTCCTACCCCGTTGAGTTATTAAGAGTAGAACTAAGCAAGCTGGGGCCTTACCATGACATGTTAAAATGTCAGTCGTGCGAGCGACTAAGAGAAGTGGAGCTATACTCCCTATATAGCTCCATCCCTTTACCAGTTCAGTTAAGAGCTCGTGGCAGGGCCCTTTGGTCTATGGCTGCAGACTCAACTACCGCGGTTTTTTAAAAGCGTTTCGAAAACAGCCGTGTCTGTCTCCTTGCAAACTCAATCATAAACAAGTGTCTACTATTAAATACCTGCATATTTAACTAGGTAAGTTTTACCTGTAAATGTTTCCTAGTAAATTATGCAGACGATGATGATCTTGTAAAAATATTTATTACAAAGGAATTAGGTCAAAGTTTGACGTCAGTTGGAAAACCCAAGAATGACAACATTTTTCAGAAAATTGTAAATGGTTGATTAATTCTGGAAAATCTCTAGTACTAATTGACATACACACTGCTGAAAACATTTTGAAGGTTCAATTTAAACCCTCCACTAGCGTCAGACACACGTGTTCGACGTACTGTGGAAATACACGTGTAATATTCTAAAATTATGTCTGTATGAGGACAAAGTTCATGTAAGTATATCTAAAGCGAAAATGTGGGTCATCTCCGTAGCTCAGGTGCAATACGGTTCGCTTATTACAGAGCGTTCGCGGTTGAAGCGAGGTCGGTTATTCTACTAACTTTCGTGTATCAGAATCACAACATGAAGACCAGTTTGCCATCCGAGAGATAAATTATACAAAGTCTGTCTGAAATCTGCTAGACGGATTTTCATGCTGAATTCATCAATAGACAGAGTGATTCATGAGCAAGGTTTACATGTATTATACAATGCATATTATAGTAGAGAAAAGCTTAGAGATTTGTAACACTCGTGCGAAACTGAGATAGGTCGTAAAATTGCACAAAATTGATGCCTGTGAAAGGAAAAATAAGGTAAAGGAAGACCGACCCTGAGTAATTGGGGCCTACGGTTTAGGAGGAAGAAAATAAGACGCTAAAACGACACTTCGAAATTACGTCGTGTGTCCAAATTCATACTTCCGTGGATTCACTGTATTTGGCCTGATTACCTACACACATACGTTAGCCACACCAAATAAGGAAACTGAAACGATAGTAAAAATCCTATCGACGGCCTAAACATTTGTACATATACGGTTATTATGCGTGGGAGTTTCAAATTATGTAAGATTGAGTAGGAGGCGTTCTGTATGCCCAATGAATGTCAATTGACCACTGACTTCACTTGACCCTAGTGAACATGATTCAATTTGAACTTACTCTGTGTTATATTCGTGACCATTGTTGGGCTAGTTAAGTTAGCACTTGTATCACGCAGATCCGTGGGAAATTCCTTATGGTTAAATGTTTTCTTTTATAGTATCGTTTTCTAACTGTTATGTTTATTAAATTAGCTAATTTTATTAGTCATTGTTACACCGCATTATTAACAATTAAATTGATTCCATTTTAGGTAAGTATTTTTACCTATCTAGTGAGTCAACTTAGGGCCTAAACACAAAATAGTGAGCTTGCACGACGCACTGAAAGAACTTCGTACATTGTGTGGTCAGAACCAATGCCTTGCCAGTGGAAATTGCATCGTATCGCAGTTATGTGTTTTTTTTAGGTTGGAAAATCAACCAATGCTCCTCCCATGTCAGACTCTTACTGACTAAAACCCAATCTCACTCCTTTTCATTCTTTGCCTTCGTTCCAGGGTCCCATGGTACACTTGCGCACAACCCATGGATCGCAGTTATGTGTGGAGTCCTTTACCCACGTTTTGAAAAAGTCAATACAAAACCAGTATTTTTCACTTAAATATTATTGTTCACAGATACGTGTACATATTCTGTGAGAAGGCAGAAAAGAATGCGAAAGGAGGATGGGACTATGAGGTGAAACCTTATAAGCCTGCTGACTTCCTTCTTCAAGATATAGCCTTGCGCCTGAGCAACGCTAAACCTCTTTGGAATGCTTTTGTTAGCGAAGGTAAGATTTTGTTACTTATTGGTACATCAAGTTATTAACTAACCAGTCAACTGTGATGGTGACATTGGTTGGTGTACGCACGGGAGGGGCGGGGTAGCAGGCTCGCTGACGGGCGCCAACACTCCTGCACCGTAAAGCTACCTTAGGCATTTGATAAGCCTAAATGGCTAGATAGGCATCGCAACGAACTACCGTACTGTAGGAACAGTCGACAAACTACCATGGAATGCAAGATTTTTTTCATTATTGCACCTTCAGTCATCGAAGCAGAGGATGCTTTTAGACCCAGCACTGCCGGTGCTTGCTAGGGCTACGATAACCTTTGAAAGAGTGACCATGGCCCTAGACAGCAAAGGGCAAATTACGGAACATAGGTAGGTTTTAGCCGGTAAAAGTCTGACACGCCATCTCGCTCCACTCAGAGCGAGAAAAGTGATTTCATGAATTCCCACCGCAAAAAAGAGGTCTATGAGGGCAACATTAATTCTGGTCTCGTAATCCTGTGCTAACGATTTATGTATTTGAAGCATAAAGGTACGCTTTCAATGCACAAGTAGGTACTTTGATTTTTGGTCTCTCTATAGTTCATGAAAAAATGGTCGTGTCCTATTTTTCCGTTACCTCCAAAAAATATGTTTATGATTTAAACATTGCAGAATGTGTTACGGAAATATCTTTATGAGTTCTAAACAAAGCTATTAAAGATAATGGTGTTTGTTTTAAAATTCTATGCATATTTTTAACAAAGCAAAGAATAGGCTAGGTCTGTTTCCTGTGAGTTCATAACTTACGTTAAAAACATGAATGGGAACAATCTATCATCTAAATTTAACTTCTACCCAAGACTTTGCCTCCGTGTTTTTTTTTTATTCCATGGATTCTCATATTTATTTATTAATTATTATTTTATTATATCCTTTATTGTACACCACATAAACAAAAATAAGGACAAACATAATTAAAAATAAGTGTACAATGGGCGGTCCCTCCCATAGTATTAGACTTATCTAAGGTTACCTACTGTCTGTAGTTGTCCAATGGTATTTGGGGTCGGTGTTATCTTCCGCCGCCGTCACGCTATCACTTGACTCCCTTTTTTCTGTATCGGTTACCTACGACCGGAATAAAAATTATCCCATGTCCTTATTCCGGCCATGGTCTATTTCATCTAAGGCCATACATATTAATAACATTAGTAGGAGTATTAACATGGTAAGTGTTAGACTGGACGTTCACAGGTGAACTGCAGTCCGGTACGGGGTACCCCCCTAGGTATGACGCAGTTCGAAAGGTCAATAAGAACTAATGTGATTCAGCAATGTTTACAAAACACCTCTAAATACGACATCAAAGAAGTCAACTCACTTTTACGAGTAACATGCGTAGTAATGGAGAAACCAAGGTGGTTAAAAGTCCCTAAAGGAACTGTTCTAATAGATACAAGAAATAATTTCTGAATCCTCCCTGAAATCTTCAGTCTGTTAAAATAATATTTATCTACCGTTATCTAAAGAAAATCTTACGACCGTGGTAGCCTAGTGGTAACGGGCCCCTACTTACGAGTTATATGTCGTTGGTTCAATCCCAGCGCGGCGCTTTGGTTTGTGTAATTTATTTCATCACCACTGCTCTCACAACGGTGAAGAAAAAACATCGTGAGGAAACTGACATGTGTCAAAATTTCGAAGATGTGTGACATCTACCAACCCGCACTGGGCCCGCGTGTTGGATTACCCATTGATGGCCCATTCTCTCTCCTAGAAAGGAGGTCTGAGTCCCAGCAGAGGGAACATTAAAATGCTGATTATGATATATAGAAAATCTATTAAGTTAGCAACCAAAAAGTCTGCTGCGGAGCTGCCTAAGCTACACTCAGATACAGATACTTTGCTTCGTTTATATGAAAACTAGCTTCTGCTCGCGGGCAAAGCCGCTGCTTTACCCGTGTGCAAGTAGAAAATTATCCCACGGGAATATTGCCGATTGCCAGCAGATTTGATATCAGACATTGCTGTAGCAGACATGTCCCTGACTATGTCCAATAGTGTAATGTATTTCCTTATGTGGTCTGTTTTGTATTTGCTGTATGGGTGTTATTGGATGCCTGAAATAAATGCTTTTTTAGGGTTCCGTATCTCAAAAGGAAAAAGGAACCCTTATAGGATCACTTTGTTGTCCGTCCGTCTGTCTATCTGTCAAGACCTTTTATCACGAGAACGCGAAAAATCGTCGAGACTCCATTCGGGAATTGGACTGTTTACATAGGTAAGTTTGTACGGAACCCTCAGGGTGCGAATCTGACTCGCACTTGCCTAGTTTTTTTTATATATACTCCCGTGATAAAAGTATACTACGTTCTACTCCCGGACATAGTCTACCCCTAAGCCAAATTCTTTCAGGCGTTAGAGCGTGAAGAAGTAACAGACTTATGTACATACAAATGCCTTTATAATATTAGTGTGTATATAGGGGTATCTTCCACTGCGACCCAATGCGTAGCTAACAAACAAAACTACTACGAAGTTAAAGTATCTAACTCCTTCGTGTAAATCGTATACTGGAACTTGCACTAAATGCTTTTGTTATTTCTCTTTACAGGCTTGGAACGACTTCGAGGCGTGCCTGGTAGATGGGACCCCCCTGAAGGTGCTACCGACCGTTTGTGTGTGGACATCGGCGAAGGTGCCTTTATTGAAGTGTCACACCCGGCACCACAAGGAGACCAAGTGTAAGTACTTTGTAAATTATTTGAACTCTGAATATTATGATTTTTTTGGACAATTAAATCAATCTCTTACATACCAAAGTAGAAATTCTATGGCAACTTTTTGTCATCGACCTATTCATTACAAGTGGCTGATAGCGAAATTAACTTTGACCCAATGAAGCCAAAGTGCATAGTTGAACTAGTAGGCAATGGAATGTGAATTATCTGAGGTTATTATCTAATTTATTTAATTGATGATCCGCTTCCACGGGTGGCTTTTAAAATGATAAATTATCTCATTGATCGCCACAGTTCATAAGAAATAATAATTTCTACATCAGACCGACAGATGATTACTGAATCATACGCCTTGTTTGAGGTGCTAACGCTTATAGTCGGTACTTGGTCATTGGTGTATCTAAGGATATTTTTAAGGAGTGGCTTGGCCCCTGACATGCCTGTTTTTGTGTGAACTTATCAGTATTTTGGTTACCATCATATAATTTTGAATCGGTAGCCCAAACATCCTGAGGTGGGCAATAGACCATACTGGAGTGAGCATGGTTCACTCCCCTACCCTGTATATACACCTATGCACTTGGTGTTTATAGGTTAATAAATTTTTGAGCAGAATATGAGGTTTTAAAGCGACTTCCTTATATTAAAATGAAAATAAACAATACACAACGATAAGAGTAATAAGAATTTATAAGATGATTTCCTATAAGTATAATTTTCTCATCAAACCAGGTCGAGGTTCACAGCAGAATCTAATTCTATATTCATTTTACTGTTGTATATGAATCATATTACCAACTAGTCTCAGTATTATAAAACTCTTAAGTTACAGAAATAAATTATAATTATAGTAATATTCCAACAATTATATAAATCACTAACAATATCCTGTGAAACTATTCATAGCCGATGGGAATATTCCATACGCTAAAATGTTTACAAATATGGTTGTTGTTCAAGATAAGCCTGAAATAAACAGGTTTTGTTTTTAATTGATACAAACTAGTGCTTGATTGCGATCCCATCTGATGGTAAGCAGTGATGCAATCGTTGATGGTGAAGCGCACTAGTTTATTAAGAACCTATTCACTCTAGCCTTGATGACACCTAAATTATAGTTGGACGGGAAGACCGCAGCAGGCCAGTCCTTCGATATACGATGAAGCGAAACGCTTAGTCCGGACCGTTGAAGTTTCAACAACGTAAGGATGGATACTCGCCGTACATCGGGTTGTCCGATGGTAGAAAGGAGATGGCGGAATCAAGTCATGCAATTCCCGCGCACACTCTCCAAAATGCAACCTGTAAAATACCGATAGGCTGGCTACCCTACGCCTGTGCTCGAGGCTTTGTAGATTGGACTTAACCAAATCTGGATCTCCAATTAGCCTCTACGCACGCCCTTACACTGAGTCCAAAGCTGCTAGATGGCATTTTGCAGCACAAGCCCATATGTGACTGCAGTATTCCACACACGATCAAACACAAGGATTGTTCAAAACAAATGATTTAGGAAAAGCGTATCAGTAAGGTATGATTGGATTGGGGGCTAACCAGACGTAAGGATTAGACGGTTTTTAGTAAGATTTATCCGTGTCTATGACGCACTTCAGTCAAGTTCGCGCGTAATAAAGATAATTGTGTTTACTCAAAGCAATATTGTATAAGGACTTGTATGAGCTAGTGACTTT
Source organism: Mythimna pallens (assembly GCA_961205895.1). Taxonomy (NCBI): domain Eukaryota; kingdom Metazoa; phylum Arthropoda; class Insecta; order Lepidoptera; family Noctuidae; genus Mythimna; species Mythimna pallens. Next base: position 18,813,659 of record OY540828.1, on the reverse strand, counting down.
TATTTCTTGGTAAATCATCAATTAAATAAAATAAAAATAAATAATAAACAATAAACGTTTATTATTTATTTTTATTTAAGACTAGCTACGCCAACGGCTTTGCCTGCGTGAAAATAGGTTTTTCTATACAAACTTTGGACCTCCGTTTCATCCCCTTAGGGTATGAATTTAGGAAAATCCTCTTTTAGTGCTCGCCTACGTCATAAAAGAAAGCCTTGTGCAGAATTTCATTTTCCTAGTCCCAGTAGTTTCGGCTGTGTGTTGATATGTCAGTCAGTCAGTCAGTTTCTTCTTTTATATATATAGATAACTAGGATTCAATTTGTTAGTTCCTTATAACTTATTGAACAACAAAAGTCCAAACTCAAGATTTGTCAAAGGGCAATGAAGCGCAGCATGATAGGTGTTAAGCGAATAGATTGCGTTAGAAACATCACGCTGCGCTCCATAACTTAAATTAGCAGATGTGGGGGAAAAATAGCCAGGCTGAAGTGAGAGTGGCTGGCCACGTCACACGAATGTACCCGGACAGATGGGCGAGGATTGTCACTCACTGGACGCCTGAGGGAGGTCGACGCCGTCGAGATCGGCCGCAGCGAAGGTGGTGTGACGATCTGATCATGTTCGTGGGGCAAACTTGGCCAGAGATCGCCCTAGATAAAAAGGTTTGGAAGGAGAAAGGGGAGAGACCTTTCCCCAGCAGTGGGACATACAATAGTGTTGGAATGGTGAGAATATCCACCCGTTCTATACTACATTCATATTTTGTTACGTTGCAACACTGCTTCTCTTCCGTTCTGGCTTGCACACAATATTACCATAAAAATCTGTCTAGTTTTAGAAATCTTTTCTTATAAACAAATAGTGTTTTTCAAAGTAATCCGTTGTTTTAACATGGTAGCAGAGCGTGGTTTGTAAAATAAAAATAAGGATTGCAAAAGTTTTTGAAGATTATAAGTATACGAAAGTCATTGATCATTGATGTGAAGAAAGAAAAAAAAATGGAGCGTGCGAACCAAATTAACATACCGGTATTTGATGGGAAAGAATACGCTAATTGGAAAATAAGGTTATTAAAGTACTTACAGTATAAAAAATGTGGTAAAACTGTACTATACCGGACAACGAAATATTGGGTTTTTTGGGGTGAGGGGGGAGGGGGGGGGGGGGGTACCACTACCATTGTCTACAAATATTTGTGCACTGAAATATAGTTTTCTGGGTGGTTTAAAAAATAAATAACCCTAACCTAACCTCCCACTGTAGCAATTGTATACTTTCATGTATTTAGATTTAAAAAAAAAACATTTTTGTTATGTCGGAGAGCGCTCTACCATTGTATAAAAATATTTGTGCACTGAAAAGTAGTTTTCTGGGTGGATTAAAAAAAAAAATAACCCTAACCTAACCTCCCACTGTAGCCATTGTATACTTTCATGTATTTAGATTGGAAAAAAAAGAAAATTTGCGTTTTGTTAAATATTCATTGTGGTTGTATGACCTGACAACATTGAGACTTTGCGTAATTACTTTTTAGACATAAACCTTTCCAATATAAAATTGTGAGCGTAAAACTCGTTGTCCGGTATAGTACAGTTTAGCCCAGGCAGGTGCTACAGTAACTGAAAGTGAAAAGCTAAATTATATGCTGAGAGCACTGCCAACTCAGTATAGTTATATTGGTGACATTATAGACATTCTGCCAAGAGAAGACCGGACAGTAGAATACCTTATGAGTAAAATAAAATTGCAATATTTAGAAGGAAAACAAAATGAAACACAGGATAAGTCAGAAACTAGCCCAGTAGATAAATCAAATGCTTTTAAGTCAGAAACAAAGTCAGCTCCTAACTCACACAATCTATGTTATATTTGTGGGAAACCAGGTCATATTAAACGTAACTGTTGGTTTAATAGGGAACAGAAAAATAGAGGTAATGGCTCAAATTATAATAGAGGAAGAGGTCAAGGTCGTTCAAGTCATCGGGGACGCAGTCGAGCTTTCAGCAATCATGGCCGAGGAAGAAACTTTGATTCTGGAACAACGAGCGAACAAAATTTTCATACCACAGTTGTTGAAAGTAACATGACATTAAGCTTAAATGAAAATAAGTCTGTTGACAATGAAATTACTTGGTTATTAGACAGTGGATGCACAGACCACATCATAAATAGTGAAGAGTATTTTGAAAGGTCAGTAGTACTGAAAAATCCAGTTAAAGTTAAAGTCGGTGATGGAAGAATGTTAGAAGCTACTAAGATCGGTGATATTAAAATATATTTCTCCGTTTATGGTTTATTGAGTTATGCAAGGATCACAGATAATAGTAATACAGTTGTATCAAAAGGACAATGGGCAAAAATTTACAATCCAAATGGTAATATAATGGCAATAGCACATAAAGAGGAGCGATTATATAAAGTGAGCAGTTACAATGAAAAAAAGAAAAAACATTCAAATGTATGTAAAAGTACATTGACAGTCAAGGAAAAATTACATCATATACTTGGACATATCAACTTTAATTATTTAGATTATATGTGTAAAAACCAGTTGCTTGAAGGAATACCTAAAGAAATAGAATCAGAGTACATGAAGTGTGCTATATGTATTGAGAACAAAATGCATAATTTACCATTCAAGAATAAGAGAAGAAAAGCTGAAAATATACTTGACATTGTTCACAAGGATGTCAATGGACCACATAATACAACAGGATATGGTGGTGAAAAATATTTTGTAACCTTCATCGATGACTATAGCAAATTAGCAAAAGTTTATTGTATCAAGACGAAGAATGAAGTTTCAGACTGTTTAATAGAGTATGTAAATGCAATACAAAATTTAACTGGAAAAATGATAAAAGAATTAAGGTGTGACAATGGTAAAGAATATATAAACAGTAAGATGTATACTTTTGCAAGAGAAAAAGGAATAATGATCAAGACATGCCCAGCATATGTACACGAGTTAAATGGAACTGCTGAAAGATATAACAGGACCATAATGGATATGGCTAGATGTTTACTAGCTGAAGCAAGAGTCGATAGATGCTATTGGCCGGAAGTGATCAAAGCAGCAGCTTATCTGAAGAATAGGACATTGGCAAATACTCTAGTAAGAAAAACACCGTTTGAAATATTTATTTAAAAAAAACCATCACTAAAGGAATTGAAATTGTATGGAAGTCGAGTTTATGTTAGAATACCAGAAGAAAAGAGAAGATCTAAATGGGATAAAAAGGCAGAATTAGGAATATTACTGGGATATGCTGAAGTTGGATATAGAGTATTAGTAAAAAATCGAATAAAAGTGGCCAGACATACCGATATTATTGAAGAAGATGTTATGTGTATAAGTGACAATGAAGACAAAAAAGGAAATATAGAAGATGAAGGAAATGAAGTAAATAAAAATAACTTACCTGAAGAAACTCCCAAAAATCTAAGCGATGATGACTCTGACAATGATAATGACAACAATATTGTAGAGCAAAGAACAAAAAGACAAGTCAAACGTCCAGTCAGATTTGGTGAAGAATTTGGATATTACTGCATTGGTGCAAATTTTTGTGATGCTATGATTCCAGGTACATTTCAGGAGGCGATAAAATGTGATGAGGCCAAACAATGGAAAGATGCAATGGACCGTGAGATGACCAGCCTTATCAAAAATAATACATGGACTCTAGTGAATAGACCAGATGACAAAAAGACTCTAGATGTGAAGTGAACTCGTTTAGTAGTTAGAGGTTTCCAACAAAAGGATAATATTGATGATACATAATCACCTGTTGCTAAAATGCAAACATTAAAATTGTTATTATCTTATTCATGTCAGTATAGTTTACATATTCATCAAATGGATGTTGAAACAGCCTTTTTAAATGGTAAAATAGGGTCTGAAATTTATGTTAAACAGCCACAAGGCTATGATGATACTTCTAATAGAGTTTATAAATTAAATAAAGCTTTATATGGTTTAAAAGAAAGTCCAAGAGCTTGGTATGAATGTTTTAATCAATTTATTGAAAAACTTGGTTTCTATAGAAGTAAATATGATTATTGTCTTTATGTCAAAAGGGAAAACAATGTATTTATCTATATACTAGTCTTTGTTGATGATTTATCAATTTGTTGTAAAGAAGTAAAAGAAATTAATGATATTAAGAAACAACTACATAAAAAATTTAAAATGAAGGATTTAAATAAAGTAAAGTGCTATATTGGTATAGATATTGAGTAGGATTATAATAACTGTAATAATATCTTAACACTGTGTCAGAAAAACTACATAGAGTCCTTAGCTGAAAAATATAATATTAAAAATTCTAAATTGTATAAAACACCAATGGAACTCAATTTAAAACTGTCTAAATCGAATCTTAATGAAGATGTTAAATATAGAAATTTGATAGGGGTCACTCTTATATATCAGTCATGGTACTAGACCTGACATATCCTACAGCGTAAACTATTTAAGTAAATTTCAAAACTGTTATGATGAAACACATTTCAAATATGCTTTGAGAGTTCTAAAGTATTTGTATTCAACAAAAGATTTGAAATTAACATACAGACAAAGTCATAATACTGTTAATATCGTGAACTGTTTTGTAGACGCCGATTGGGCAGGAGATATCACTGATAGGAAGTCAACTACAGGTTTTATTATTGAATTATTTGGAAATCCAATTTATTGGAAATCTAAGAAGCAAAGTTGTGTAACCAAGTCGTCTACCTTTGCGGAATATGTTGCATTATCTGAAGCTGTAACTGAAATAAATTTCTTAAAAATTTAATTAATGATAATTTTGTCAAAATTAGTCAACCAATTAAGATTTACGAGGATAATTCTGGAGCTCTTGCCATAGCCAAATACGGAAACTTTACTAAAAACTCTAAACACATGGAAGTGCAGTATCATTATGTTCATGAAAATTATAAGAACGGAGTTATTGAGATTGTAAAGATTGATCCTGATTCAAATGTTGCAGATATACTTACTAAATCTCTTGGGAAAGTTAAGTTTATAAAGTTTAGAGAACAGCTTCATTTAAATTGAGATAATTTTTAGTTGCATAAAACTTAATAGAATTAAGATAGTGTTAAGTCTACTTTATATTATTGATAGTAATAAAGTAAAAGATAAATGGTACATGTTATTGAAAAGGCGTGCAAGCTACTAGTTTGAATAATTTGTTAGTAATAAAATTAAAGATAAATTAGTACATGTTAAAGAAAGGGTGTGTACGCTATTAGTTTAAATAAATTGTATGTTAGTTAAGGAATATGTTAAAGGGTATGTAAGCAATTAGTTTGAATAAAAGTGTGTTATTATAGGAGTATAAAACAAAATATAAATGTAAGGAGGCGTGTTGGAATGGTGAGAATATCCACCCGTTCTATACCTGGGCACGCCACAATTATGGCGATAAGTCCCCTCTTTGAGGCGTGGTTGGAAAGACCTCAGGGCGTCCTCACCTACCGTATGACGCAGGTTCTCACCGAACACGGTAAGTTCGGGAAGTTCCTGCACTGGATTCGTGCGGAAGCGACGCCCGGGTGTCGCCACTGTGTGGACCGCCCGGAGGACACGGTGGAGCATACGGTGGAGGTGTGCCCCGCTTGGGCAGAGCAACGCCGTGTCCTTGTGGGGGCGATCGGCGGCGGCGATCTCTCGCGTCGGGCCTTGGTACAGGCCATGGTCCGTAGCGAGGAGGAGTGGCAGGCGGTCTCTTCCTTCTGCGAAGCAGTAATGCTAGCAAAGGAGGCGGCCGATCGCGTGAGGCAACGGTCCTCACGCCCAAATCGCCGCCGGGATTCCGATCCCGATTTCCGGCCACCGTAGGCGCGGGCTTGCGGACGGCGAGCAATGGGTAGCCCGCCGTCCGACCGTCCGGTAACCGTCCGAACCGGGTCCAAGTCATCGACGGCGCGTATTGTTCCACGCGCGCCTCAGGGAGATGTCAGCAAATCGTAGGGGCCCAGCAGGGTCGAAGCCTACTGGGGCCATGGGTAGTGTGAAAACGAAACCCGGGGTCCTGGGACGAAGGCAACGAAGGAACAGGAGTGGGTTTTTAGTCAGTAAAAGTCTGACACTATCTCCCGCCCCACCCAAGGGCGGGGGATGTCATAAGATGATTTTCCCACCGAAAAAAAAAAAACCCGTTCTATACTACATTCATATTTTGTTACGTTGCAACACTGCTTCTCTTCCGTTCTGGCTTGCACACAATATTACCATAAAAATCTGTCTAGTTTTAGAAATCTTTTCTTATAAACAAATAAAGTGTTTTTCAAAGCAATCCGTTGTTTTAACAATAAGCTATTAAAAATAAAAATAGCTTATTATATTATAATAAGCTATTAAAAATAATAATAACTTATAACTAGTGTTAGTAATACAATCTTAATCTCGTTCCCAGCTGGACCCATGAATCGAGGTACCTATCAATACTTATGTGAGCATTAATAGCTTCATCGATTCATGTACAGACTATCCAATCTAGGTATTTGCTATATACTTAAAATGATGTTGCGTGCGACTAGTCCGCATTCATTGGTTCGCTTTCATAAAAAAGAAGAAGAAAATCATTGTTTTTTAGGGTTCCGGTTACCTCCAAAGGAAAAAACGGAACCCTTATTGGATCACTTTGTTCTCCGTCTGTCTGTCTGTCAAGATTCTTTATCTCGGGGACGCGTGGAGGTATCGAGTTGAAATTAAAACCATATACTCAGGTCTGCGGTCCCTTGAAGCTGTGAAAATATCAAACAACTGAGTTAAAAAAAACCCCACTCTTCCTCAGACCATTAAAATGGAATGGTAATTGCTGCTTCATTTAATGACAAATTTTGATGCTATTCTCAGAAAAAGATTTCTTTTTATTATTGTTATTTTTTGTTTATTTAATATAAAATGTTGTACGAAAATAACCACAGGCAAATACCCAATTGTTCGAAGCGATCAAAATATTTCGATCGTACTTTACTTAGCTGTACCTAAATCTTTACGTTACCCAAATCATTATCATCTTTTTCTTGTCATTATCCCCATTTAGGAGACTACATACGTATAATATTTTTCAACACACTTACTTGAAAATCCGCCTTTAGGCACGCAATTTACTGTTTTCTATCGTATCGTATGAGGTTGGGCGCTGCGCGACCTCCACAAGTCGCGCGTCAACCCCCGTTGGGTTGACGCGCGACTTCTATACTATTACTATACTATACTATTTATATCTTCGTAAGTGTATTGAAAAACGTCGTTTGATACACATGGAAATTTGTCTCTGCAGCACTCGGGTTCATAACACCCTCGCCAGCGGTACGGGCAAATTCCGCCTCGGTCGCAATAACAAGCTTTCTCCACCTGTATGTGCTATTTTATTATTTTGCAGTGACAGAAAAGACAGTGGTCTCCGTGTGCACTTGTCCCCGGTGGCGGGAGGGCGTGCCGTGAGCGGCACTGGAGAGGCGCGCGCGGCCTTCGCGGCGCACGCACGCGCGCTCGCATACGACTGCGAGCTGGACGCCGTGCTTGACAGCGTCATCGGGAACAGGAAGGATTGCTTCGTGTCTATTAGAGGTAAACTATGATACTGAACTGTCTCGTTGATGAAAAATTTATAGTCGTTGGAACAGCACTTCTTAACGTGTTTTTTTTTTTAAGTAAAACCTTACCCCACACTAGGAATTACTTCTGTATCGTGGGTGCAGTCACAAACATTTAAACTCGCATACATAAGACACCCAGACCCGTAACAATCCTCGGAAAACCTGTTAACTGTAAGGTCATATACATATTTGTTCCCTAACCTAATCAGAGACACGTAGCGCAGCAGCCAATTACTCAATCACTGCACTAACCTTGCCGTCAATGCCCATGTGATTGACACTGCCAATTAGTTAACAATTTTTTAAAAATATATATATCAAAAAGTAACTATCCAAAATTGCAACTGGAAGAAAGGGGAATTAAACTTTCGCCATACATAACTGGCATATATTTTTTTTTCTTTTCGCCAAAAGTGAAACCTAGGCCATATCTTAATGAGAAATGAGTAATCAATAGTAAAAAGAATTATGTCTACCAAACGAAGTTGGAGAATAAAGGCTTCCCCTAGAGATGTGATATGCAGCTATGCTGCGAAGTTATATAAGATAAGCTACGAAACTATGTGACCGTTTCCACCAGTGCTAAGCTATAAATATGTTTGATGGAAATTAAGCGTATCCATAGCAACGTAGTATAGCACATCTCTGATGGAAAAGTACCCTAAGGATATAAGGATGCACTTTGCACATACTGAAATGTGACTATTGTACGATTGTGTAGATAACGAGATATTCCCACGACGCCCACTCTTCTCATACTAATATTTGAAACGCTAATTGCTATTATTTTTCGGTTCAGAAAAATATTTAGTGTTATTTGTTGTTTAGTATAAAATATTATACAAAAATAAACACAGGCAAATACCCACTTAGCAAATGGTCTTTACTGTCCATAATAAGAAGGACGACAAATAATAATAATAAGAAGGAGAAAAGATGGATGGATTGTGTGAAGAGTGATATGAAAGAAAAGGAAGTTAGTGATAGCATGACGAATGACAGGGCAGAATGGAAGAAAAAAACATGTTGCGCCAACCCCAAATAACACGGGACAAGGGCAGGAAGATGATGAATAAGAAGGACGACGACCTTTAACCTGACCTGGCTGCCCTCACAGCCGGGGTTAACTGAAAACCGATCGACCAAACTTTTAATAAACAGCCTTTATCCTGTACATAAATGTTCGTATAAAAAGTTTTCATTGTGCCGAATATGGTAACGGCCTGATAGCCAGTCTGGCATAGTGGACAGAAAATGAATACTTACTCGAAGTATTTGTAAAAAGGCCTCCAGTAAGTAGGTTGAAATATAGTTATCCAATAAATTTACAATCCAGTTACCAGACATTTTGTTGTCCTACGAAGTTAAAATGCGCAGTAATACATTTTTGCTTTTTTATCCACAGGCATATCCGACTACCGCGATGGAACCCGCGGCAAGGAGTGGCAGCCGCACGCCGCCCTGGCCGCCGCGGCCGTCATGAAGGCCATCGTGGCCGCCATGCCGCCACCCTCCGACTAAACGACACACACAGTCACACAACCCATAATTATATGGCATTTACTTATTGCAAAATCTATAAGTATCACCGATCGGCTGATCAATCCACGGAGTAAAAAATAATGGAGTGCTAAGGTACATATTTTTTTTGGATGATTACTGATATCTGCAGAAAAATCAAATTTTAAGCAATAAGTTTGTAAGCAATATCAAATTGTAACTGTTTTATTCGAATTGCAGTAAATAACAAAAGTGCGAACCCCAGTGAGAAGAAAGTAAGATTCTATTTACTCGTGCAGGACGTTATAAATGGCACAGTCGTCAAATCTTATCATAAAACGCGTTTGTATTATTTACAAAACTTAAGAAACGATTAACTATCTATAAGTTGGTACCTAGAATGACTACCAAAAATGTTGTTAAAATGGTCACAAAAAAACATATCAACTTCACAAGTTTTTTTTAGCAAATGTTAGTAATTTTAAAGTAGATTTAACTGGTCAAAGTCGTAGGGGTCCAGCAGGGCCGAAGCCTACTAGGATCCGTGGGTTGACTTCTGAAAGGGTAACCCGTGGTCCTGGAACGCAAAGGGCAAAGAAGGAACATAGGTGTGGTATTAGTCAATAAAAAAAAAAACTGGTCCAAAAGTACTTCAGACCAATTCTTAAGTTAAAACTGATAAACACTGAGAGATAAAACAAAAATATCGCGAAAAGCGCGATGTTCTATGCCTCTTGCCACTCCATTTGTTAGTTACTCCGTATCACGTATATTTTAATATTTGACACGCGTAATAATTCACCGTAAGAAGTTTACCTACCACTTTTTATTATATTGTACACATTATTAATAGGTAGTGCACAATGTTCATAAACATGATATAACTCATCTTGGTTATTATAGAAACATAATGCATGTAACCATTCCAAAAACTCATAATTATCTTAATCTGATTCCCTAAAAAGTATTTATATTATTGGATGCAGTTGTATGTTTGGAAGATGAGATTTACTAATGTTTTAATATCAATCTGTAATATTTAAGTATTGGCTAAATTTATGCGTATTTATAACTACGGTAGTTATCCATACTTATAAATCTAGCTATCATATCTAATGTACAGGTTTACTTGCCTTAGCGTTGGCTGTTATAAAAGTAGTAAAAATAATAATATTGTCTTATTATAAATATTTACAAAATAATAGGGTAGTTTTTAATAGTGCTGAAGTACACAATGGTAGCCTTTATGAAAAACGTTATTTGTGTGGAAATCACACGTTTTGTAGTAAAATCTTCCACTTGGAACGTCCTAAGGACAAAAACAATATTCTTACACTAAAAAACTAAATGGTTATTAAGACTGTGAACAGATTTCTGACTCGATGGTACTATTTCGAATGCCTAATTTACTTAGAGGATACTGAAAATATATAAGTTTACTGCCTTATATTTTGTGTTGTGTTTTGTCAAATCAATAAGTGGTAACTAGCAAAGGGCTCAAATATTTTCTGTCTTCCTCCTTTTTGGTTGAAAATAAACTTTTAAGTATTTTTTTACATTGTTTTGATTATATTTTACTCGCATAATAGAATTAGAGAAGAGTTACCAGTTTCCAGATTGTTGTTATAATTCACTCGTATTTTTTAGTTTCATATTGCTTAGAGAATTCTATAAAATTCCAATTCACTTGAAATTAGGGTAATGCCAATATTTATAGTAAATTGTTCACTTTGCCCGAGCTTAGGATATAATTATATTAGATTTAATAAATTATAAGTAGGTACGTATGTAATATTTCAACAAGTTATTTATTATATTATTTATAAAATACTAACTCACTGCCATCAATGGCCTATTTATAATTATAAGATTAACTTTGTTATTGGACGATGTTTTATCAAAATATGTAACACATATTTTTAAACCAAAGTATAGACGTTTGGCTGTTTTTTGACAACCTTGTCTAGTCGCCTAAAATGTGAACATTTTGTTGAAATATTTTATTTACACGTAATTCTTAAGAATCATTGATCTATGTATAAATTGTGAAGTCACATAGTTTTATCCTCGTTGATGTTTGTAAAAGTGTTTTCATGTTCAATTTGAACACTTTCTCCATATTTATATTTTTTTTAAAGGAACTGTAACTTAATTGGGGCCATAATATTATTCACATTCGATCCTATTGATGTTTGAGTATGTATGTATGTATAAAGTAAAAATATTATTATGTACGTTTCTTTTGTAGTATATTGTGTTATTATTATAGTTCAATAATGATAAAATCATGTTAAATTATTATTTTAATTGTTTGATATTATAATTTCTCTCATAACAGTTGTCTGTTATGTTGAAGTACTGTGTTAGCAACTTATTATACTGTCATTATATTGTATCGCACAAATAAAGTGAATAAAATTTGAATATTTTTTAAATTCTTTGTACCTTAAAATCATCCATTTTCAGAGGCACTTTTTTATGGTGGGATATCGTCTTATTATTTTTTTAGTTATCATCCGTGCGTTTGTTTGTTTATGGTGCGTGTGAAACAACAACACGCGCCGCCGACACGGGCTCGGTCCTTCGACGAGCGGATGGCGAGCTACCCATTGCTCGTCGCCCGACGTTCTCTACCGTATGCTCCACCGTAATCCGGAGTTAGAGGCGTCAGAATGGAGTTTCGTTGATTTACATGAAAAGGAAAACTCCTCTCTTTGGCAACGATGATTTTTTTATGGCGCCGGTGGTCGCCAACGAGACTGCTGAGCGTGAGGTCCTGGGTTTTTATATTAATTTGCGAATTTCACAATGGCTGCCCGGAGTTTGGAAGTTTGTGGTGCCACCCCCGTGTCTCGGAAAGAAAACCTACAGCCGTTGGACTTGCGCCTGATCTCTCCCCGGTCGTGTTGGATTGCCGTCCTATCGGACTATGAGTATTAGTGAACAGAAAGTGCACGTGTGTTTGCGCACACAGAAATACACTCTCTGTTTACAGGAGAGACAACCCGGTATAATACCAGGTTGTTCCCAAAGGACCAAGAGTCTATTGTTCTCGAAAAATGTAAGTTTGAACATTAGTCCCTAATGAGTCCACGTCATTTTAAAATATTAAATATTTTCATTCCCTACGAGTCCATGAGAATGATTGGTACAGTCAGCAGTAAAAGCTTCGATAAGGAAATAAATGTTTATTTGGGAAACACTGAGAAAAGACCAAAACAATGTTTTTAACGCTATAACTTAATGTACAATTTTTTTTTTTTTTTTTTTATTCGCTATAAACCAGTGCTTGACTGCGATCCCACCTGATGGTAAGCAGTGACAATTTAAATAAAACCGCGATCTGACTGCGTTGGCATGCGTCGGTGTGAGGCGAACACTCGCGAAACCGGCAGTTCCGTCTAATTCGCCTTATTCACTACTACCGCGTATGCACGCGATATTTAACTTTCGTTCATATAGGTACGACGGCTTAAGAGCGTTCACAAATTACGCGCTATTTGGCCAAAAACCATGATTTTCAAACCCGTTTATATCCATTAATGAATTATTGTACAAACATGTGATTTACCAATAATATTAGGAAATATTCTTGTCTAAATAGTTAAGAAGGATTTTATTAAAATTAATAACACGCTTGTGAACTATATTCACATAATGTAAATAGAGGTTTTGAAATTTTACTTTCAGAGGCAATTTCGAAGCTTGACAACTTCTACAGTTCTTACAGAATTAATAAACAAAAAATACAAAACAGTAACTAAAATCCTTAACAAAATAGTAATAGAAAAAGATTCATTGATTTAGTTTACTAATTAAGAAAATTGAAATAAAAACATTGTCAAATTATTAAGAAATTATGGGTAAATAAAATGATGATTTGCACTGATTTAACTTAATTTTATCATTATAATAATAGCTTATTCTAATAGAAGAACATGTGTTTCAAAACTTACTATATAAAGTTTGAATTAAATTAGCTTTTTCAATTTTTAACAAATATTTTAAAAGGACCATAAATATCGGCGCACGAGCGTCCCAAATTCAGTCGCCCAACAATATTCATCATCACGCTCGCGCGCCGAGATTTGTGATATTTATTAAAAATTGACAAAGCTATTTTTATTCAAACTTTATATAGTAAGTTTATAGCGCGTAATTTCGAGTGAACGCTCTTAACTGTTATGTTTCGGTATTTTCAAAAAAGCAATAAGCAGTGATAATAATCTTTTTTTTAGTACACACATTAAAAAATACCTATATTCTACTATCTAGTGTAGATGTAAAGGATATTGGTAGCGACCATAATTTGGTCGGTTTACTAAAGATAAAAAGGCCTAAATACTTCAGTAGGTACAGTGTTGCCACACCAATTAATCATTGACATCGGTCGATTTGTGGTAAAAGTACGAACTGTATCGATCGACGTCGACTGATCTATTTTACCATCGATCGACGTTAGATGGATGAGAGTGTACACTACGGTATGTGAGCGATTAAAGAATTGCAACACTTATGAAAAAAAAAAACAAAGTCTGAAATTAATTATTTTAATGTCTAGACTACAAAATATACATTGAGGTTCTGGGTTTATTAGAGGAATGTCTTTAACAATACAATTATATCAAGAAATGAAACTAAAGTAATAAAACATTTAGCTTAAAATAAAAATAGTCTTGGTGGAAGTAGTGGTAATAAATCATATTTGATAATGCATGAATAAAGGTAACATCCTTCCAGCCTATCCACTTGATTGATTTATTCTGAAATATAAATTATTTTATTATCTTCAAATATTAATTAACCATTCCCAACACACTCAATAACCATTAAGATCAACATAAAACATTTTAAGGAATCACTAGTGATGGTTATTAGGAATACTACACCCTTTGATTATATGTCTACTGCACCAAATAAATATTCTTCACAATGTGAATGTCCTATAACACATTACAGAGAAATATAAAATAGTCAAGCTTACATTCAGGATCAATAAGGAGGGAGAATAGTAAGTATAAAATTATATTAAAGCCTTCTTGGATCCAGATAAAAATTTTAACATACATATTTCATTTTAACATAAGCTTGGCTCATGCAGGAATAGTATAGTATAATAGAAATAAGTATTCTAATTGCATTTTTTTTAACTACATGTAAATTATTGAAATAAAGTTACAATCTTGAACACAGTGGTTTATTATACTTGATTACATTGCAATATTTAAGTCAATTATATTATGATTTAAGTTTACAATTGATATAGCAGTATATTAACAAACCAAAGTTTACAGAATAGGCATATGGGATACAAGAATAGAGCTTACAAGAATAGTGTCAAGACTGCAATGTAATAGTTTCTGTATTAATTATACAGAAACCTGTATATATTATATTTAGTTGAGCATGATTAAAAGTAATAGCAAAACAGACCAGAGCATACATTTGTAACATATACAAGGGTTAGATTACAAGGGTTGATAAATATATGGATTAGTATGTGCAAACACAAAAGCAATTTGTGTCATAATCAAATATTGTTACTTGCATCAGTCTTAGAAGCATGGCAGCCTTGTTTGATCATCTATGTTATTGTTGATCTTCTATAATTTCATAAAACACATTTATTACATCATACACACAATTATAAAATATTACAGTATTAAAATTTCAGACTAACACAACATTCAATATTTATAGTTTTATAATGTTATTTTGTCATGAGATTGTTCATTCCAATAAATACATTTCATTGGTAAAATTAAATTGATTGTAAAAAAATACATAGCATCACTTCCGTTACTTCAAAAACAACCTACAGAACAGATTTTCATAAATACTTGATTTAACAAATTTTCTACTCACCAACATATTTAACTTCATCAAAAGCTTTTCTTGCTTTCTTGAGTTCTTCATTCATTGTCAGTAAGTCTTTAACACGAGCATATTTTCGCTGGTCTTTCCGTACTAAGAAAATTATATCTTCTACTTGAACTCTACCTGTTCGGCCCACTTCCATTGCTCTGAAAATTCACCACAATCCAGTAAATTAAAAGAAATCCAAAACATACAATTGTTGAATAATTTGATTAAGTTTACATACTTGTGGGTCGTTTCTGTTATAAATTCTATCACTAAATCTTCCAAGAAGTCGACACTTTCTGTATAGGGATTCTGGTCGTCTCCAAAGCCATACATCATACATCTTAATTCTTTGCTAAATAGCCTTTTCCGTCCCGATGCTGTAGCCCCAAGTTGTTGTTCAGTTTCTTCTTCGTCAAACTAGACAAAGGAGAACATTGACTGTTAAATAACGCTGCTGTAATGGAGAAACTTCGAGATCTGTTTTACTAACCTGATCATAGTTATCTGGTGCATCTGGAGGGGTCGTCATTGTAACAGCTGTAATTTATTAGTAAGATAAGAGTTTATATTTTTGATAGTTTACAGCAATATTTATCACTTCTTCAACAATATTTTTTCAACTTCAACTCTTCGTTGATGGCATTTGTGTTGAAAACAATATTTTTTTAGTCTGAGCTGAGTCTGATGACGATTCTAGTGACAAATGACATGCCATTGACAGTTAAAAAAAAAAATCGTATTACTGCTGCACTCTGCTGAATATATTTCAGTATTAGTCGATTATTCTCGTTGTTGCCAAGTACAATAACTAAGTGACAAAAGTACAATAACTAAGTGACAAATGGGGGCTGGCCAATCTGTGTGCTTTCGCGGTTTACTGAACGACATGACTCACATGGTAGCATAGAGGTTGGCCTACCTCACGGACTCCTTCAGAGGATGTGAGGGGGCGTGGGCTTTAAGGGAGAGCGCAACAGTCGCATAGATCCTTAAGGTCAGTCTGGTGGTTATCCTTCTCGTGGTTGCCGCCCCGTTATTGGTCTAGTTCCTTAAGAAATAGACGTAACAGAAACCATCGGGCGCTTTAATGCAGGGATGGAGAGGTCATGTCTCTGCGTGTCCATCATCAACAGGGCAGATGGTGGATAGCTAATGACCTCCCGCGTGTTTGTGCCGTGCGCGGTGACCCGTACGGGGGGATGAAGGAGTCCTGGTGGTTGAGCCTGAGAGGGGTCGGGTTGTATTTACCCCTTGAAGGCAACACGCCACTTTGGTCTGGATTTCTCCTCAAACGGGCGGCCATGGTCTAGCCAATCATGGTCAATCGGCTGCGACGTCCGGTCAGACGGCCGTCAGGTGAGTACTCGGGAGTGATGGGGTTCGCAGCGGAAGGCAGGTACGCACTGACACCTGTTGTGGGGGGCAGATGTGGACTGCTGGAAGCTCGCGGACAACGCACTCACGGGTACTATATCAGCTCGGTAACCTTGGTGCTTTAAAGCATCCCCGATGTTGAGGGCTCGATGGTGGGTGAGGAGCCGGGCTGATGAAAATACAAAGCAAAAAGTATGGATAAGTTAACACAAAACCAAAAACAAGGTGACAAGACCGGAAAGGGCGTGTCACAAATGGCCGTGGACCTGACTACAGGGACTAGGCTTAAGGCGATAGCAGGTAGGGGGGCCGCTGCCTCCAAGCAGGATGTACCCGTATCGGGCTTCGACTCCTGGACCACTGTGACCCGTAAGGGCTGCAAGGGACGGGGGAAAACCGGTATGGGGGTTCCGCAAGGAGGGAGTGGCGCCCAAGGGCACTCTGGGGCAGGGGCACCGCTGCCGGGTCGTGGGGGCACCAGCATACCGACACCTCCGCCACGGACGGAACCTGTACAGGGAACGACCGGTGGAGGGACGGGAGCGGGGGACTCCGCGACGCAGGCACCGGGGCCGCACCATCGGCGCTTGAGTGGCAGCGCTAAGCGCAGGTTGAAAAACCTGCAGCGACAGGCTGCAACGACAGGGGGTAATACGGCACCTGTCAAAAGGACACGTGAGGTGAGTGATGAGGCCAAGGAACCGGGTAATGACACTAAAAAGGTCAAAACCCAGGGATCCTATAAGGACGCTCTTATGGGGACGAAGATGGCGATCGTGCACGCGTCCCACCCGGACCAAGCGCTGGAGGCGGGAACCCTGGGTCCGATTCAGGAGTTTCTGTGGAAGCTGCTGATGGAGACCCCGGATCCACTGCCCCGCGTGAATGTCGGGAACATGGTCGGAGGGGCGCTGCACGTCAGCTGCGAGGGACTCGACGCGGTTAAGTGGCTCCGCGCCGTCGATGGCCGGGAGGTCAGTGGCACCAAGCTGCGGGTGCTGGAGGCAAAGGACCTTCCGAAGCCGATCAAGATGGCGTGGAAGTCTAAGACTTTCAAGGGCGCCGACCTCGCCAATACTTTGAGGCTGCTCCAGCGCTTCAACCCGGCACTGCACACAGATGGGTGGAAAGTGCTGAAGGTTGACGTGGAGCCAACCACGACACGCCGGATTGTCCTTATGGACAAGGTATCCGCGGACGCCATCAGGGAGGCTGGCTACACACTCCACTCAGGACTGGGGCCTAGCCAGTTTAAACTGCTGGAGGACGCGGATAGAAGGAGGGAGGACCAGGCCAAAGAACAGGCCAAGGAACCCCCAGCGACCTCGGCTGCACCGGACGCCCCTAGTGGGGAGGTGAAGGAGGCCTGCGTCGAGGAAGTGGTCCCAAGCTCGGAGGAAGAAGCCTTCCTCGCTGAAGAGCGGGCCAGCGACGGCGCAGAACAGTACGAGGACTACCATCCAGCGATGGAACTGGACCGCGCGTCGTCACCATCGACGTGCGCGGGGGACCTAGCGGGACTGGCAGTCCTCAAACTGGACCCCAACTGCCCGGACTCAGACGAGGACGGGGAGGCGGGGGTGGACAGGCAGTAACAGGAAATAAGATGGCTGCTATAAGGTTTGTACAAATCAATCTACAACACAATAAGGCTGCGACTGCCCTTCTGGCGCGCGAGCTAAACATGTTAAAATATGA
Source organism: Mythimna pallens (assembly GCA_961205895.1). Taxonomy (NCBI): domain Eukaryota; kingdom Metazoa; phylum Arthropoda; class Insecta; order Lepidoptera; family Noctuidae; genus Mythimna; species Mythimna pallens. The sequence continues at coordinate 18,795,602 of OY540828.1, read as the reverse complement.
CATAGCTCTAATACAAGAACCTTACATTTACAAGGGGGAGATTAGAGGCCTGGGCAGGACTGGGGGTATTGTATACTACCAACGTCAGGACCTAAATGCAAGGGCTTGCATCTATGTCAGAAATGGCCTAGATGCGATTCCCCTGCACAATTTCTGTTACAGGGACCTGACAACCATCAGGGTCCCTCTAAGAGAGGAGGAGGGAGGCGGAGCGCTGATACTAGCCTCCGCATACATGCCGTATGAAGCCGAGGACCCCATCTCAACGAACCTGAGGGAACTCGTGGAACACTGCAGCCGGGAGGGCCTAGACCTGATCATAGGCTGCGACGCCAACGCACACCACGTCATTTGGGGGTGCACCGGCAATAACAGGAGAGGTGAAAGACTGCTGGACTTCCTGGTAAGCTCACCTTTACAAATTATAAATAATGGCAACAGGCCCACGTTCGTCAATGCTAGACGAGCGGAGGTGATTGACCTTACAGTAGCTACTAATAGGGCTAGTAACCGCATAAGCGAATGGCACGTACCAAACGAGATCTCACTCTCAGACCATAGGTATATTTGCTTCAAGTACAGTACCCGATGGAAAAGGGAACTGGTAACAAGGAGGAACCCAAGACACACCAATTGGAACTCGTACACGAAAGACTTGAAAGTGGAACTTGGGGACCCCAAGGGAAAGCTGAATTCAGCAATTGACGTAGAATTTGAGGCGGGGCGAATATCCGAAGCCGTTCTGAGCGCTTGGACAAATAATTGCCCCGAAAAGGTAGTACAAACAAGAAAGGAACCATGGTGGAACTCTGACCTAGCTAGGCTACGGAGGGAAACTAGGGCCGCCTTCAATCGTGCTAAGGCTCTCAAAAATTTTGAGATGTATGCTATAAAGCTAACGGAATACAATAAGGCTGTGCGCAGGGCCAAAAGGAAGGCATGGAGGGACCACTGCGACAGCATTGGCAGCATTCCAGATAGCATGAGGCTGTCGAAGGCTATGGCCACTGCAAAGGTGAATCCACTGACATCCATCAAGGATGGGGATGGCAAACCGACAGAGTCTGGAGGTGATACCCTTGAGATAATGTTCAGAACGCACTTTCCCGGCTCATTCGCAGCTACCGACACGGCGGACTCGTTAAGCTTAGACGACATTAAGTCAAAAACAACGAAAGCCGACTGGGACGCCGCGAAAAAGGTAGTAGGGCAGAATGGCATAAAGTGGGCCCTGGAAAGCTTCAAGCCATACAAGGCCCCGGGACCAGACGGAGTGTACCCAGCCCTATTACAAAGAGCGGGGAACATACTAGAACCGCATCTGGGTAGACTATACAGAGCATGCATCGCCTTTAGCTACATACCAAAGGCGTGGAGACAGGCGAAAGTAATCTTTCTTCCCAAGCCAGGAAGAGCGGACTATGAGGACGCTAAGTCATACAGACCTATAAGCCTGACATCATTCTTCCTAAAAACTCTGGAAAAGCTTGTAGATAAGCATGTCAGGGAGGGAGCGCTGAAAAAACAACCGCTTCACAGGATGCAAAACGCATACCAGCCTGGTAAGTCAACAGAAACTGCGCTACACCAGGTCGTAAGCCGTGCCGAAAAGGCGCTAGAATGCAAAGAGATATGCCTAGCAGCCTTTCTCGACGTAGAAGGCGCGTTCGATCGAACTACTTTTAGAACGATACGAACAGCTGCAGAGAAACATGGCATAGACCCTACCATTTGTGACTGGATGGACAATATGCTGAAGGGCAGAGTTATAGAATCAACACTGCTAGGTGAGACCAAAAGGGCGCATGTCACAAGAGGATGCCCGCAAGGAGGCGTACTCTCGCCAACGCTCTGGTGTTTGGTGATAGACGAGCTGCTAATAGAATTGAACAAAGGACCAACGTACACGGTTGGATATGCAGATGATCTCGTGATACTTGTAAATGGAAAATTTCCCAACACTGTGTCGGGGATCATACAGGAGAGATTAAACATGGTTGAAAGGTGGTGTAAACTCAACCACCTATCTATCAACCCAAGCAAAACGGTGATCATCCCGTTTACCAGAAGGAGGGACCTAACAACAATGGGTGCCATAAAGCTCTACGACACCGTACTAGAGTTGTCCACAGAAGTAAAATATCTAGGAGTAATTCTAGACAGCAAACTCACGTGGAAAAGCCATGCCGAAGCGACAGCAAACAAGGCTCTAAGAGTATTTGGCATGTGTCGCTCTGCTTATGGGAAGACATGGGGCCTTAGACCCCAGGTTATTAAATGGATATACACCATGATGGTGAAACCGCTGATCACATACGGGAGCATCGTATGGTGGACCAGAACCAAGCTGGCAACTTGCAGACAGGCCCTAAGCAAAGTACAGCGGACTGCCTGCATGGCCATTACAGGAGCATTTAGAACCACGCCAACTGCGGCGATGGAAACGATGCTCAATCTCACCCCTTTACACATTGAAGTGGAACTAGAGGCGAGGAGGGCCATTCATAGGCTTAAAAGTATGGGACACTGGACGAACTCCGGATGCAAAACCAACCATACAAACACAAGACCAAACAGGGAACTTGACTGGATGATGGATATGGGATGTGACAAAATACATACCATTCAAAATCTCAAAAAGGAGTTTAAGATATACATTCCGAGTAGGGAGGAATGGAAAGGTGGGATGAAACCCCACAAAGGGAAGAACCAGGTATGGTACACGGATGGTTCTAAAATGAACACCGGTACAGGAGCAGGGGTACATAGTGACAACTGCAATCTCAGCCTAAGTTTGGGCAAACTGGCGACGGTATTCCAAGCAGAAACCTATGCTATAATCGCATGTGCGCAGGAAATACTAGACAGAGGCACCGAAGGGGACACTGTCTACATTTTAAGCGACAGCCAAGCAACACTTAAGGCACTCACGTGCAATAGAGTGGACTCTGGGCTCGTACTAAACTGTATTAAAATACTTAATCGGCTAGGAAGGCGCAACAAGGTCAGATTGATCTGGGTGCCAGGTCACACAGGAGTAGAAGGCAATGAAAGAGCCGACACTCTAGCGAGAAAAGGATCCGAGACACCCTTACAAGGGCCGGAACCTTTCATAGGACTCTCACCAAGGGTCATCAACCAAGCATTGAAAAGGGCTGCGTTAGAAATACACAGCACACACTGGCGCAACACAACAGGCCAAAAGCATGCAAAGCTATTTCTTAATGACATAGATAAGGCCTGGACCCAAAAATTATGGAGGTACAGCAGAACACAGCTCCGAATAATCACAGGAGCCTTCACGGGGCATTATGCCACCAACAAACAGCTCTACAACATGGGACTAGCAAGCGACCCGACTTGCAGGATCTGTGGAGAGGCAGAGGAGAATATGCTACACTTACTGTGCGACTGTGCAGCACTAGGCTCCAAAAGACTAGAGTATCTGGGCCAACCATTTCCTAGGCCAGAGGACTATAGGCTCAGCCCCATCAAGGCCATACTGGGACTCATGACGAAGGTGCACGGAAGGCTGGGGTTTGAGTAGAAGGGAGGGGGACTAGCACAAAAGATCCAGAAGGGTCGAAGTGCTCTGGTTTTAAGGCCAGCCCCACACAAGATAAGATAAGATAAGATAAGTGACAAATGACACAAGAAAACAAGCACCAAGCATAAAAAAAAAAATAGAAAAGCGCGGGAATCGTCGAATTTGGCGGGCGTGATTTTTCTGGCGGTTTTGTTAAAAAATAATTAAAGTAGAGATTAGTTGTGTAAATTTAAGTAGATATTGCTTAGAATAGTTATTTTATTATTTGTGTAATTTGTCTTCGTATTTAGGGTAAGTTTTTATTTTATTCCCTTTTTCTGTCCAATGGACAAAGAACCACCCGATCCGGGGGGCACAGTCCCCTCGGTAGGGTATAATGTAAGTATTAACGAGTCCAGTATGGACACAGACTCGTCTATAAATAGATCGGAGCGTAAAAGGGCTAGGGCTCCACGCAAGATGTGCAAACATTGCAACAAAAGAAGGAGACATGGTAAATCTACAGCAGATACCAACAAAGATACACACTGCCATTGTGAAAATGACTCGGTAATAACTAAATCATCAAACAACCAATCATTACAAACAACAGCTGCTATAAATCATCTGGAAACCACTCCACGTTCTGTGGATGGCCCCCAAACTGGAATATCTTCAAATTCAGATCTCCCCCAGAAAGCGCCACAGGTTGCTAGGGCTTTGTACGAATCCACAGACTTGTCTCCATATGTGGTACATATTCAAAAAATATTTGATACGACGAATCCAGGTCAAACATTACACCCAATCACTTTAGGTCACTTTTTAAAAAAACGAAGGTTTAATAGTATTATTAATGGTTCAATAAAACGCATTGGTCGCAACAGAATTTCTCTCAGCTTCTCACATTACCAAGATGCAAACTCATTTATAAATGACCCTTGTTTGGCCAAGGAAAAATTGAAGGCATTTGTTCCATCAATTAACGTGTGTCGTATGGGAATTATTAAAGGCGTCCCTACCGAATGGTCTCCTGATGAAATCATTGAAAATGTTTCTGTCCCTACTGGATGCGGGAAAGTTATCAAAGTTAGGCGTCTTAATTATAAAGTTCACGAACCGACCCCTGTTTGGAAACCATCTCAAACAGTCGTGTTGACCTTTGACGGGCAAATTTTACCGAAACGTGTGTTTTGTTGCTATAATTCTATGCCAGTAGAATTGTATACATTCCCAACAATACAATGCTTCAATTGTTGTCGTTTCGGCCATACAAAGGTACAATGTAGGTCGAACCCTCTGTGCTTCAAGTGTGGGGAGAAACATTCTGCTGACACTTGTAGCATTCAAGACGAAAATGGTAAATGCTGTCATTGCGGTGGCGTTCATTACGCCATCAATAAAAAGTGTCCCGAGTTTGAGAGACAGAAAGCAATCAAGCACTATATGGCCCATAGTTGCGTATCGTATGCCGAAGCGTTGCAGCTACATCCCCCAGTGTCAAAACTATATGCAGACGTGGTAACTTCAGCTCCTTCACTTGCCAATAATAAACCTACTTTACGCTCTTCACCCCATTCACCTAACACATCACACAAAAAAACTGTTTTCTCAAAACCTAGGGACCCCCCAAAAACAACTAAGGGGTATGACCGGGCAGCTCACCAAAAACTTATTAATAATGAAGTTTCGATGACAGGTAATGGTGTTGCATTGCAAAATAAAACAAATAATGAAAGTCAAATTTTAAATATAATTATTATGTTAATCAATACTTTATCTAAAAATAATATTATTGAACCGTCCATCGTTGCCACTGTAATTGATACGCTGTCTAACTTTTCTAATTTTAATCATAATGGATCCAAGTCTATCCAAGATTGTTCAGTGGAACAGTCGCAGCATAGTGAATAAAAAATCTGATATGTGCTATATATTGAATAAATATGATCCCTTTGCAGTCGCTCTCTGTGAGACATGGCTTAAACCAGGGTTCTCATTTAGAGTTCCTGGCTATGCATGTTTAAGAACAGACAGAAGCGATGGGTATGGCGGCGTCGCCATACTTGTAAAAAATAACTTGTCCTTTCAATCTTTCCCTCTTCCCAGTCTCAGTGACGATATATCTGCCGTTGCTGCCGTAGTAAATAAAATCTGTTTAGTATGTATATATTATTCTCGCCCGACTGTGACTATCCTTTCTGAAATTAATAATCTTTTATCAGTCTTACCTAAACCATTTTTGGTAATGGGCGATTTTAATACCCAACACCAATCTTGGGGAAGTTCTAATACCAACTACTATGGAGAAAAACTATTAGAAATCCTAGACTCTAATAATTTGTGTATTTTAAACACATGTCTCCCAACACGCCTAACAGATCCAGCTGAAGGAATAAGTGCTCCTGATCTCTCGATATGTACACCTGAGCTAGCATCAACATTATCCTGGTCTCCTCTACCTTTATCTTATGGCAGTGATCATTTCCCATTAATAATTTCTTTCCCACATAAAAAGCCAGAGGTTTGCAGTCCCACACCACGATTAAAGTACAGACTTCAAAATGCAGACTGGAATAAATATAAAAATGGTGTAGAAGAGAGAATTCTTTCTTTATCTGATTCCTTACAACATGATCCTCAGTTATTGGCTGATCAATTAACAAGGATTTTAATAGAGGTAGCAGATAATACTTTCCCTATAAAAAATGGTGCTACAGGCAAAATTCCCTCACCACCTTGGTGGGATGCTGATTGCACTCAGGCTGTTAAAAAAAGAAAAAAGGCACAAAAAGATTACTGTCATAATATGACTCAGCTCAATTATGAGCTATACCTAGAAGCTGCTCGTGCAACCCGTACACTTCTTAAGAAAAAGAAATTCGAAGGTTGGCAAAAATTTTGCGAATCTATCTCTCCAGCAGTTAATGCTTCCATAGTATGGCGAAATATTAAACGATTCAGGTCAGCATTCAGTGACACAACAGCCTCAAAACTGCCATTAGAGTTAGCCAATGAGTTCATGGATCATTTAGCTCCTTCTTCAGTCCCTGAACAGAGATCTTTGATGCATTTTCCTTATGTTCCTATTTCTGATTCTGACTTGAATTCTCTCTTCACACTAAGTGAGTTGAAAGGAGTCCTTTCACATGTTAAGGATTCAGCTCCTGGTGAAGATGGTGTACCATATTCATTTTTAGCTAATCTTTCCGACTCTGTTCTTTTAATATATTTAAATCTTATCAATACAGCCTTAATATCTGGCAACATCCCATCAAGTTGGAAGTCTCAAATAATTATTCCTGTTCTAAAACCGAATAAACCTGTTTCTAATGCTACTTCTTATCGACCAATTGCACTGTCAACGGTTTTAGCTAAGATTGTCGAACACCTTATTAAAAATTGTTTGGAGTGGTACTTGGAAAGCAAAAACTTGCTTGGTAAATCACAGTTTGGGTTTAGAAAAGGTAAAAGTACTATTGACAACCTTAGTGTATTCATAACTGATATTCGCTTAGCCTTTTCTTCCAATAACTCTGTAATTGCTGCCTTCTTGGATATTAGCTCAGCCTATGATAATGTCCTTGTATCAGTCCTGGAACAAAAGTTGAAATCATTACAAATTCCAACAATGCTGTCTAATTTCATAATTAACATGCTTTCGGAGAGATCTTTAAATCTAGATGTTGAAGGGCATAAATTTACCCGTTTAGTATGGAAAGGTCTCCCTCAGGGTTCTGTACTTAGTCCACTCCTCTATAATATTTACACTTATGATTTAGAATCTTCTCTTAATGGGTCCGTACAAGTCCTTCAATATGCAGATGATTTACTTCTTTATGTATCAGGTAGTTCTGTTTCAAATATTTGTTCTTCCTTAACTTCTTCTTTATGCTTACTGAAGACTTGGTTGGACGCCAACGGCCTACACCTGTCGATTGATAAAAGCAACATTGTCTTATTTACTAGAATGCGTAAGCCTCCCGTAGTTACAGTGAAGTATAACAATTTTCCTATAATAGTTAAAAACCAAGTAAAATTTTTAGGCTTAATTTTAGATACTCGTCTTACTGGTTTACCACACTGTGATTATATAGCTGCTAAATGTGAACGAAATATCAACATTATTAGATGTCTTTCTGGTGTCTGGTGGGGAGCACATCCATTTTCATTAAAATTACTTTACAACACATTAATTAGAAGTGTATTGGACTATGGTACCTTTTTGCTGGAACCTGCTAATGTTGCTGGCCTTAAGAAACTGGACAGTGTTCAATCTAAGGCACTTAGAGTAGTTTCAGGTGCAATGAAAAGCAGTCCTATTAATTGTCTTCAGGTGGAATGTGGAGAACCTCCACTTCATTTGCGACGTCAATTTTTGGCTGATAGGTACATGGCCCGTTGTTTGCAATTCACACACCATCCTTTGCTAAATAAACTTTCTACTCTCTCTAAAGAAGTAACCTCGTCCACTTACTGGAGACACAAAGTTACTCCGTGTTTAATTAAAAGCTTTAGAAAATACAATTTAATTGAAGCGCCTTGCCACCAATCTCAATTTCTTCCTATATTTCATTGTAATTTCAGTTCATTAGTTATGTCACCAAATATTCAGTATAACCTCAACATTTACCGAGATGACGTATGTCCTAACGATAGCTTCAAATTCACTATGGATAAAGACTGGAAGGGTTATCAGCTCCTGTTTACAGATGCTTCGAAGCACGGAAGAGACTCATGTGTGGGAGTAGGTGTATACCACTCCCAATATAATATTGTACAAAAAATAAAGCTCCCGCCCGAATCATCTGTATTTACGGGAGAATGTTACGGGCTATTCAAAGCTGTCGAATATATACTTGTTATGGGCTTGCGGAAAACACTTATTTTAACTGATGCAAAGAGTGCCTTACAATCTTTGGCCAGATTTCCTTTCTATAGTCAAAATCCTTTTATTATATTTGAAACACGTGAACTCCTCAATAAGTGCTCTCTTAAGGGGTACTTAGTGCATTTTGCATGGATTCCCTCTCATTGTGGCATTTTAGGTAATGAGAAAGCAGACCAATTAGCTAATGATGCCGTTTTGTGTGGAGATGTTTTTCCTTACAAAAATAACTCCCAAGATCTGGCTGCTCTGCCCAAAGTTTATCTACAGGAATCCTGGAGTCAGCTTTGGTCGGAGCAATCACTGAAAGGGAAGTTTTACCGATCTATTCAGCCATACATTCCTGTTAAACCTTGGTTTAGCAAGTACAAACTAAGCAAAAAGATTTCATCGATATTCATACGTATGAGATTGGGTCATGTGTGCACTCCTGCTCACCTTGCCAGGCTCGGCATAGTGCAGAGCTCTGTGTGTGAATGTGGTGCTGAGGTGGGAGATCTGAACCACCTTATTTTTGCTTGCCCTCTTTATGACCACTCCTTACTTTTCCAAAGTCTTGTTTCCCTCCGAGTCCCTTTTCCCACTTCTATCTCATGTATCTTGTTTAATTTTAATTTTAATATTTATAAAATCATAGCACTTTTCCTTGTGAATAATAATATAGCTATTTAAATGTTAAAATGTAAATGTTTGATACATAATTCATGTATATATATTTATGTACATATTATTTATAATGTATTTTTTAGCTTAATGTATTAAAGACGCACCAAGTTGGTCTACTTGTTGGACCAACTGGTCGCGTTAATTTTCCAATAAATATATTATATTCCATACCTACTGTTGTAATCTATAATTTTAATTCAGTAATCCAAAACAACTAATCTCCTTTCCTTTTCCAAATTTTCCTTTCCAACATTTTATTGTTTCGCGAGTAATCGATTCTTACGTTTTGTTTTATAAAATATAAAAATATTGTCAGTGGCAATAAGCACGAACAGTGCAACGCCATACCCCAAAAAAAAAAAAAAAAATAAAAAAAATAGTAGTCTTGGCGGCTTTAGGTTATGATTTGAGATTTTGTGTTTTGAACTAATAAATATTATAATTGCAATGATTTACTGTACCGTAAAGTAGTAAGTAGTGAAATATTACGATTATTGTATGCGTAAAAATTTCATAAAACGACACCATGAATCCTATGACGTAAGTTTACCTTTGCATTGATGATTTAAAAGTAAGATTGTTTTTTTATAAAAACTGTTTTCAATATTTTGTTTATCCCAATTCTAGGAATGTGAAAAACGTTCTGAAGCTAAGTGAACGTGAGCTGTCTGGGAAATCTAAGACTTCTTGGCATGACCAGTACAAGGACAGTGCTTGGGTGTTTGTTGGAGGTTTGCCGTATGATCTCACTGAAGGGGACATTATATGTGTTTTCTCACAGTAGGTTGAAATCACAAGTATAGTTATAGTGTTAACTTTATTAATATTATTTGAATAAATTCTGTTTTAATGTAATGGTTGAAAGCGCTCATTTAAACACTGCTTCATTGTAAGTTAAACTCTGTTGGCTAACACATAACAGCAATTATTTTTCTTTCAATAACCTTTTTTTTTAGAATAGATTGATATTTAAGTAAGTAGTTACTAATCTCATATTATATTATTGCAGGTATGGAGAAATAGTGAACATAAACCTGGTCCGAGACAAAGCAACTGGAAAGTCAAGGGGATTTTCATTTATATGCTATGAGGATCAACGGTCAACAATCCTTGCTGTAGATAATTTAAATGGAACCAAGGTAGGTAAATTTTTATACTATGATAGTGGCATGATTTCTGATTGTACAATAATTTGGTGACTGAGCAATATTACAACTTTTTTTCAGTTTAATATTTTTTATTTACATTGTATAATTACTTATAAGCCACATCACATAACATAATTAGTTATAAGCCACAACACTTAACATGATTGTTTGTCTTTCCCCAGATACTGGGCCGGACGGTAAGAGTGGACCACTGTGAACAATATAGAGCTCCAAATGCAGATATGTCAAAAGTTGATGAAGTGACCGCAGCTATTAGGATGGAGGGTTGTGCTCCCCAACTTCAGCCTCTTATTACCAAATCGGAGACTGTTGTGAAACCGGTAAGTTGAATTTTTATACAGACTATGTAGTTGAAAAGATGGAGTGTACGATAGGAAAGTACATACCTACTCTGAATATTGATGTTACCAATTCATGTTCATCAACATGAAAACATCATTAATTGTAATTTTTATTTTATTTTAATATTAAACCTTACAAACAAAATTAAGATCTTCTAATGTTAGGAACCTTTTTGATATTTTTTAAATTGTTTTTTTTACCCGACTGCAAGAAGGGCTATGTTTTTAATTAAAGTATATTGTTCAAACTGTTATCTAAAATTTGGTGTTGCAGGAAAAAGAGTCTAAAGAAACAATAAAGTCTGGCAAGGTTAAAAAGAAGAAAGAAAAGAAAAGTAAAAAAAAGAAAAAGAAGAAAAGCAAAAGTTCCTCTTCAGAATCAGAATCTAGTAATTAAGTTTAAATGTTTTGTTTAATAAATAAAAGACAACATTTTAAATGATATATTTTATTTGAAACAATACATCACAGTTCACGATAACATGCAACATAGAGATCATAAATTCAATTTATTTGATTGAATAATACTGACTAGACATATTATAATAAACTTTGACAACCACAAGTAAAAAGATATTCACATAAATATACAAAAAATCTTAGTAACAAACACATTTCACTTACATACACCTAAACAGTAATATTTCGTTAAAAATTTGGTCTTATTCATTACAAAGAAATAGTTATTAAAACTCCCTAAAAATAGTAGGAATGACAGAAGAACTTGCTAATTCATTTTGTAGATCATTGAATGATCTCTTCTAATAAATTAATTGTTTAGTATTGGTTAAGAAAGGAAGGACCTAAGATTAATTAATATGTTTTAAAATAGTAGTACCACTACATCTACTATTTGAGATTCAGAAGATACAATCATCAATATTTTGGGCATTGTTAATTCTTGAGGATTTTCTTAATCTTTTCTTCTGTGTTCCCATTATTATAAGCTATGATGCCTTCTTTGTTGCAATAGTCTTGGGACTCCAGATCCATTTCATTATTGTATGTGATAGCATTTTGAGTGGAGAAGCTAATGAGATCCCCACCCTTTGCTTTAAGGATAGAGTGAGGGGCACATGTATCCCAAAGGAAAGTTGTTCCTTGTGACATGATGTATGCTGCTGCTTCACCTGAAAAAGAAAAATATTAAAAAACAAATAAAATTATAGCTCTAAAAGCTTCTACCCCCCATATTAGGGGAGTGGGGGTTAGAAAGAGACAAAAAGTAACCAATGTCACTCTCCATCCCTTCAACTATCTCCACTCAAAAAATCACGTCACGTAAGGACTATTTTAGCTAATAAGTCCGATATACTAGTGATAGACCGATTAGCGCGCCGTGCAATGATAGTCGTTTATCCCGCATGTCGAGAATCTCGTGAAAGCTGAAAAAGAGAAACAAATCAAATATCTCGATTTAGCACACAAGGTTGTCGACATGTGGACTCGGCTGTCATTGTGCCAGATTCTGTTATGCACACGGAATCATGCCCAATTATTTTACTTACAGTTTTGGTAAATTTGATGACATCTCTTTTGGTTGTCTAATTTTTTTTTTGTTTTGTACAGTGAACACATTTACTATTTTATGATTTACCAACTTTAACATATATGTTTTATTCACCTTAAACCTGACACTGATTACTAAATTTCGTTAGGTAGACTCATTTTCATCCGTACACTCTCAATAAAAAATGTTCAGTTGAAAACCTCGTAGTTGTCTGGCATTTTCGCTGAACTGGACCTTTTTGGCGCTACTGACCTGTTTTTCTACATTGCGTGTATTTTTCTTTCTAGTTACGTGTGAACCAGGCTGCACCACTTACGGTCCTTAGGATGTTGATTTAGGCTCTTTGGAGGAAAAGTATGTTGGATTTGGAATCCCGTAGATCCAAATCGGTTTTATAACTCAGGTATAGACTCTTAGTTTATTGCTTAGGGATAGAGTTGATTGCCAAGCATCCACAAGAGATTTTTGAATCGATTATTTAATTCGTTCTGTTTGTGCTTAATATGGTCTTTCCATGTCATACGTTGGTCCAAGTAAAATCCCAAGTATTTGACACATTAGCACGGTGGTAAAGGATCCTGGCCAAGTTAGATTGTTGGGCACAGCTTCTTTCTCAACGTGAATGTAATGTGGTGCGATTTAGGAGCACTCGCTTTTACACGCCATCTTCGCAACCACTCGTTGGTTAGGTTGAGCTAGTTTTGTAGGCATCTACTGGCTTCCTCTGGATCACTACTGGATGCGAGAAATGCGGCATCATTTGCGAAGGTTGCAACAGTTACGTTTGCAGCTTGAGGTAGGTCATGAGTGAAGATATTGTACAACATTGGACCAAGGACCGAGCCCTGGGGCACACTCCCGCAGCGGCAGGTATTCAGAGAAGATCTCGTGCTACGTTGCTTAACTCAAGTAATTCGAGCCCGCGTAGGCGCGGAAGGGTAGGGCGGCCTGCGAGCTAAGGAGTAGGTGGTTTGAAGGCCCGCCGCTGCAGCTGAGGCGAGCGTTAAAACCATCTGCGACGATAAGCTTACGTGGGGCCGTTCAAACCCCGCAAAGCCAGAGCCATGACAGAAACAATGCTTGCTGCTTGTTGCATGCCTGCTTGCATGCTGCATGCCAGCTTGCAAGCTGCATGCCTGCTTGCATTCTGCACTCTTAAAGCAAGCATCCTTAAATATGGTAATTAAAACAGTGGTACAATAAATGTACGGAAACATAATATTTCGAACAAATGTTATTTCACATGCCTGCTTGCATGCTGCATGCCAGCTTGCAAACTGCATGCCTGCTTGCATTCTGCACGCACAGTGAAACACACAACAACACAAAACAGACAACAGTGAAAACAGTGGTACAATAAATGTACGGAAACAATACTTCGAATAAATGTTATTTCGGCTAAGTGTAACATCGGTGGAAAGTTTTTCGACCAAATGAAACGTCGGAGTAATGAAAAAAATAAAAAACGAAACGATAATAGTTTAAAATTGGTTAGGTGAAATGAAATTTGGTCAAATTTTTTTTTTTTTTTTAAACTTATGATGGGTAACCATAATAATTTTTGAGTTTGGAAGTGATAACTGACACAGCTCTTTACATATATGAGGAAGAGGGTTGGTTCTAGGACACTGCCCTGGGGAACTACATAAAACAAATTTTCTTCTTCACTCATAAATGATCCAACCCTGACAACCTCGGCATCGGCGATCTCTCGCGCCGGGCCTTGGTACAGGCCATGGTCCGGAGCGAGGGGTGGCAGGCGGTCGCCTCCTTCTCCAAAGCAGTAATGCTAGCAAAGGAGGCGGCCGATCGCGTGAGGCAACGGTCCTCACGCTCCTACCGCCGCCGGGATTGCGATCCCGATTTCCGGCCAGCGTAGGCGCTAGCTTGCGGACGCCGAACAATGGGTAGCTCGCCGTCAGTAAAAGTCTTACACTATCTCTCGCTCCGCCCAACAGCAGGGGATGTCATAAGATGATTTACCCAACGAAAAAAAAAGAAATCCCTGACAACCTGTTTACGCCCCGATAACTACGAAAGTTTTCGAAGGCAATGCCACAAATGCCAATCTGTTCCAGCTTTTTAATCAGTTTAGGGACAGAAACAGTTTCAAATGCTTTCAAGAGGTCCAGAAAGTCCAACGCGAAGCTTGTGAAATTCTTGGATTGACTTTCTCGAAAATTATTGAAATGGTTGAAAGGACGGATATATGCCTGTAATTAGCAACAAGATCCTTATCTCCTTCCTTGTAAATAAGATGGACTATAGCAGTTTTGAAAAATTCTGGAAAAATACCAGAGGATAGACAGAGATTAAAAATGTGGACAAGGAGGGACTATTGTATCTTTTGTGGTTTTGATAAATGTGGATGGGATTCCATCATAACCAATAGCGCATCTTTGAGGTTCAAAATGAGATTAAACATGGTTGAAAGGTGGTGTAAACTCAACCACCTATCCATCAACCCAAGCAAAACGGTGATCATCCCGTTTACCAGAAGGAGGGACCTAACAACAATGGGTGCCATAAAGCTCTACGACACCGTACTAGAGTTGTCCACAGAAGTAAAATATCTAGGAGTAATTCTAGACAGCAAACTCACGTGGAAAAGCCATGCCGAAGCGACAGCAAACAAGGCTCTAAGAGTATTTGGCATGTGTCGCTCTGCTTATGGGAAGACATGGGGCCTTAGACCCCAGGTTATCAAATGGATATACACCATGATGGTGAAACCGCTGATCACATACGGGAGCATCGTATGGTGGACCAGAACCAAGCTGGCAACTTGCAGACAGGCCCTAAGCAAAGTACAGCGGACTGCCTGCATGGCCATTACAGGAGCATTTAGAACCACGCCAACTGCGGCGATGGAAACGATGCTCAATCTTACCCCTTTACACATTGAAGTGGAACTAGAGGCGAGGAGGGCCATTCATAGGCTTAAAAGTATGGGGCACTGGACGAACTCCGGATGCAAAACCAACCATACAAACACAAGACCAAACAGGGAACTTGACTGGATGATGGACATGGGATGTAACAAAATACATACCATTCAAAATCTCAAAAAGGAGTTTAAGATATACATTCCGAGTAGGGAGGAATGGAAAGGTGGGATGAAACCCCACAAAGGGAAGAACCAGGTATGGTACACGGATGGTTCTAAAATGAACACCGGTACAGGAGCAGGGGTACATAGTGACAACTGCAATCTCAGCCTAAGTTTGGGCAAACTGGCGACGGTATTCCAAGCAGAAACCTATGCTATAATCGCATGTGCGCAGGAAATACTAGACAGAGGCACCGAAGGGGACACTGTCTACATTTTAAGCGACAGCCAAGCAACACTTAAGGCACTCACGTGCAATAGAGTGGACTCTGGGCTCGTACTAAACTGTATTAAAATACTTAATCGGCTAGGAAGGCGCAACAAGGTCAGATTGATCTGGGTGCCAGGTCACACAGGAGTAGAAGGCAATGAAAGAGCCGACACTCTAGCGAGAAAAGGATCCGAGACACCCCTACAAGGACCGGAACCTTTCATAGGACTCTCACCAAGGGTCATCAACCAAGCATTGAAGAGGGCTGCGTTAGAAATACACAGCACACACTGGCGCAACACAACAGGCCAAAAGCATGCAAAGCTATTTCTTAATGACATAAATAAGGCCTGGACCCAAAAATTATGGAGGTACAGCAGAACACAGCTCCGAATAATCACAGGAGCCTTCACGGGGCATTATGCCACCAACAAACAGCTCTACAACATGGGACTAGCAAGCGACCCGACTTGCAGGATCTGTGGAGAGGCAGAGGAGAATATGCTACACTTACTGTGCGACTGTGCAGCACTAGGCTCCAAAAGACTAGAGTATCTGGGCCAACCATTTCCTAGGCCAGAGGACTATAGGCTCAGCCCCATCAAGGCCATACTGGGACTCATGATGAAGGTGCACGGAAGGCTGGGGTTTGAGTAGAAGGGAGGGGGACTAGCACAAAAGATCCAGAAGGGTCGAAGTGCTCTGGTTTTAAGGCCAGCCCCACACAAGATAAGATAAGAAAGATAAGAGGTTCAAAATAATTCTTACAAGTTCGGCATCATCAAAATGGTACATTACCATTGATTCCAATGGGGTTGTCATGGAAGAACTCGCTACCTGGGGCGAAATGTCAAGGTCTGAGCAGCTACTTTGCAATGTAGAATTTGAGAACTTGGATGTGAGGATACTGCCTACATTCGAAAAGTAATGGTTTACCTTATTGACAGCGAGAAAAGGATCTTAGTCACATTTCAGTAACTCTGAAGAAGTTTTATGTTTGACCATGTGGGTTAATTCCTTGATGACTTTGGGTTTGAACTGAACCTTGGGTTCCTTCCGGCCTTCTCAAATTCTGACCTTTCATAAATGCATTTGAGCTTCTTGAGTAAATTATTGCTCAAGGTTTGATAGCAAAGATATTATTTTTTCTCACCTAAAGCAACTTTCAGCAGCTTGTGCCCAGCACCTGGTAGAGACTTGACTTCCCATCCAGCTTGTCGGAATTTATCAGCAATTTCAGGTTTCTCTACTGCACTCATGAGTATGATGTTCTTTTCATTGTTCTCCACAACATAGCTGCTACCCCATTCATGCATATCTTTGTAATTAATACCCCACACAACTCGCCCTTTCCCACTGGAAATCAAGAAAAACGATATTATTGTTTTCATTTATATTGCTTAGTAAACTTATGTAACAATTTTTTTTCAGTAAAATTACACAACATCAAGCCTTTTTCCCCTACAACGCGAGGTAGAGGTGCATCTATGAGTTATTTTTAACCTCATGAAATGAACCAATTGAGCAAAAGCAGGGAGAATTCAATTTTTAAAAACCCATAACACTTCACCAAATCATGCTAGGAATCAGACCCAGTATGTTGGGTAGGAGACTACTAAATCAATGAGGCAATCAATTGTATTAAAATATATTTCCTTATTCTTGTTTACGAATAAGGAAAATATATTAATTAAAGTTAAGATAAATTAATGAATATAATGCAAACTTACTCGTCATAAAAAGGCTGATTGATGACTCCAATAATAGGTTCTCCAGTGGACCTCAGATAGGCACCAATGAGTACAGTCACACATGGAAGACCATGATCAGCATCAGCATTTCCCTGGACTCCAGCTATGAACTCTGCAGTAGCATCTGAGAACAGAAGATGTTCAGGTATAACATTATTGGTCCAGTATCCATTTTGAAAAGCATTTAAATGTTTGTTTATTACTTATTTTAAATGGACAAAATATTGAGATAAAATATTTCATATTTACCAATTGGATCAATCCAAATGCCTACATCCGATGTGTCGATCTCAGGAATATCTTTCGGCAAATTGTCACAAAATTTATGATCGGTTTCACCATGGGCCGCTTCAGCCATTCGTTTAGCAAGAGCCGGTGCTACTAGATACTGTAAGATATCCGCAGTGCCTTCAACACTATCGCATAATTCGATCCTCACTCCTCCAATCTCGGAACACTCCTCGCCTCTTACATGCTCTGCAAGCTCTGGGAAATGACCCGCAATTTCAGTCTTAGCAGCTTCCTGCGCCAAAACATCCGCAATCGTTTTGAAATCTCTCTCAAAACGGGCGTTGGCATCGCCTTCGAATTTTTCTGCCACCAATAACACTTCGTTTGTTCCTCCTGCACAACAGGAACGAGCGACACATGCCGCCTTTTCTGATGCGTTTATAAGAGTCTCTAAAATGTTTTTCATTTTCTCAGGATTAACACATTAGATGAAATCAATAATTCAATTTACAGGATCTGTGAATTTCTGAGCACAGACTACAGAGGAGGAGGAGAGATACTCTGAGATCTAAAAATAGAAATGTCAATGTCAAATTTGTTTATAATATTTTCTAATCAATAACATTAAGGACGCACAGTTAAGATACGAACTCACCATGAATCGACTAAAAGTTATTACTCCAATTTTACAACTAACGCCAATGCCATAATGTGTCACAATATTATTTTGTGTAAACCATAGATTATTAAAAAGAAAACAAATAGTGGCGGCAAAATTATAACTCCGCAACCAACTCAAAAAAATTATTTTACTGTTCATTCGCGCTAAATACTCTCCAGCGTTTGATAGTCTATTAACAGTTTGCACGTGTTATTGGCAAAATTGTGGTGTCTTTTCCGCAAATGCCATAATGAAGAGTTGAAGTTGAAGTTGAAACTTCGATTTGATTGTATTGTCTAAAATTTGTACGAATCTTGAAACTTTTCACCAAAAGTGAAACAATAAATCAATGGCAATAGAATCATGTCTAATAACCGGAACCAACCGAAGATAGAAACTATTAAGTATATTGCTATAGTTTGTTATCAGGCCTTATTTTTCTTAAATAAAAATACTGTAGGTATGTCTGATATTTTAAGTTTACTATTATTAAATATAACTGTTTTAGTTTCGGTTTTTATGGTGAATACGCATTAAATAGTGTCAATCACTATTACAAAACTAATGCGTATCTTTTCGATTTGTTTATCACTTATTTATTTTTTACTAGTTTTAGTGATGATAAACTACGAGTGTGGAAAAAATATAACAGTAATAACCAATTTAATATATATTGTCAATGGGAACCTCAAAATATTAAGATTATAAGTAATAATTTCCAATTTTTTTAAATTTCATGTAAACCAGTGCTTGACTGCGGTCCCACCTAATGGTAAACAGACGCGCAATCATTGATGGCAACCACACTTAGTTAGGTTAGGTTAGAAGAAACCTTTCAAGAAACTTAGAAGCTCTGCTGACCATGATACGCTTAAATTACTATATTTTGCTTTGTGTCAGTCCGTCCTATCATAGTGCTTACCTGTGTGGGAAGGCGCCACGAAAAACTGCTTCATCCGTTTAGAGAGGGCACAGCTCTCTGTGCTGAAGGTGATGCTCTATCGACCCCGACGATATCCCACTGTGCAGCTTTATGTTGACTGCAATGCACTTACAGTCAGGCAACTCTATGTGCTCCTTTCGAGCTGGTAGACACAAGCATAACGTTTTCTCTTGTGAACGTCTTAGAACGGCCTTCGCAAAGCATCAATTTTATGTTGTTAGTAGTAAATTGTACAACTCCCTAAACAAAAAGCAAAAAATATATTCGTACACAAAAACAGAATGCAAAAATAAACTCTAATCCTTACTTTTGATCGCACGGAGGACTTCTGCTGGGCAACTTACACTAATGCATACAAAACACCCTTATACTTACACTACTACACACACAATCATATTTTACGCTTTATGATATCTTTGCAATGATATTTTGTTAGGAATTTTAATTAAATTTAATTGAATTGACATTTTTAATCTTATTGTTGATTTGAGTTTATTATTATTATTTCTATTAATTTTTTGTAAACAAATTATTATATTTTTAAATATTTTTTTAAACAAAATCATACAAAACAAAAAACAATTAAAAATATAAAAAATAGTACCCCACCGGTATCGGGAATAGGGTCCAAGCCACCGGCGGTCAGGGCTCCAGAGAAAGGAACCTCCTAACAATGCGAGCCGTGTCCAGGAGCACCGCTTTCTGAATCAAGCCCTTGATCCAGCCGCCTAACGCGAGCCTCCTAAGGTTATGGTCGAGGCTCTTGGCTATTAAGCCATTGCCCGACACGACTATCGGCACAATGATCGCCGAGTCCACATCCCACATGTCGACAACCTCTCGAGCCAAGTCAATATACTTGATTTGTTTATCTTTCTCGACTTTCACGAGGTTCTCGTCATGCGGGACGGATATGTCAACAATCATTGCACGCCCTCTCGCTTCGGTCCAACACCACTATATCAGGCTTATTGGCTACAATAGTCCTGTCAGTGATGATGGACCGATCCCAGTACAAAGTGATATGACCATTATCAAGAACTGGATCGGGCTCGTACCTGTAGTACGGCACTTCCGATTCCACAAGAGAGTATTTCAGAGCAAGTTGCTGATGAATAATCCTGGCTACAAGGTTGTGTCAATGCAAGTACTCTCCGTTAGCTAGACGAGAACAACCAAAGATAATGTGACGAATTGATTCTCCCGGACGGTGACATGCTGGACAGATGACAACCGTGCACAATAAATCTCCGGTAGTTATTCCTCATGATAACTTCTTCCATAATTGCACAGACAAAACCTTCCCTTTCCCCAAAGAGGTCATCGAAACGCAGCCAGGCTACGGACGCCAATTGGTCTACATCGGGCCCGTGAAGGGCCCGGAAAAAGCGTCCGTGAAGTTCCTTGCTCTGCCATACTTCCCTGCGATCGTTAGGTTCAAGCACTACCGGTTTGCGCCAGTTCTCGTTAGCCAGGGAGAGCGGGATGAGTCCCTTGTCCACTGTCACTACATCTCTATGCATACCCACGTCGGTAGCTAGGAAATATTCCCTGTGACTGCATACCTCGCGGTTGTGTAGGGTCTTAGCATTTAAAAAACCTCGACCCCGACACTTCCGCGGGATATACAGTCTCATCACCGACGATCGTGGGTGATGCATTCGGTATGCAGTCAGCAGTGTACGGACCCGCCTATCTAGGGCGTCAAGTTCCGTTTGAGTCCATTTGCGTACGCCGAAAGAGTACATCAATACCCAACCGTTGAAGGCGCGCACTTTGTTTCCGCCTGAAAGAAGGCTATTGAATACCTTCTTCAGGCGTCCAAAGAAACGTTCCTTCATCGATTGCTTCATGTCAGTGATATTGATGCCTAGAACTTCCGACATACCCAAATACTTATAGGTTTCGGTTGGAGAGAGGGATCTCAGGTTTATGGAATCCGTGAGTTGAGTGCCCACGGATTCCACAACCTCCCCTCGTTTTACATGCATGACCAAACATTTGTCCACACCAAACTCTATCCTGTTGGCACTACTGAAGGTTTCAGTTACTTTCAGTAGCTCCATCAGTTGCAGATTGTTGGGGGCAAAAAGTTTCAGGTCATCCATGTAAAGTAGGTAAGATATTACCTGATCACCTCTCTTCGACCGATAGCCTAGACCTGAATTCTCCAGCAGTGTGCCGAGAAGATTCAAGGCTAGGCAAAACCAAAGTGGACTCAAACTATCACCCTGGAATATACCTCGCTCGATCCTTACAGGTTCGCTATTTCTCTGGATATGTCGACCTCCTGGATAGCGGAGGACCGTACTCCATTGCCTCATAAACGACATCAGGAAGGTGCGTAGTGTTATATCAATTTTATACAATTCTAGCACCCTCATGAGCCATATATGAGGAACAGAGTCATTGTAATCTATCCAACATGTCGACAGATCCTTTCGGAAACGTCGAACCTGTTGGCTAATGGTCATATCAATGAGGAGCAGCTCCTTAGTACCGCGGGACCCGTTCCTGGGACAGTCTATAAAGTTCTTACATCCATTCTGAGAAGGTGACATGATCAAATTTTTGTCTGTATTAATTTTGCTTCTCAGTATGGATGTAAAAACTTTATAGACTGTCGGCAAACACGTGATCGGTCTATAATTTTTAGGCTCCTACCTGGCTTATGGAGCAGGTGGGTTATTCCTGTTGTTAGGAACTGGGGTAGCGACCCGGACTCTAAGGCAGACTGAAACTGATATGCCAAGCGAGAGTGCGATCTTGTAAACCACTTAATCCAGAAATTGTGCAGTCCATCCGGCCCTGGAGATTTCCAGTTTGGCAACGGACGGACTGCACTAGCTACATCTTGGGGGCTGATATCAATTGCCCCTATTTGTGGTATTGGATCGCACGCACGCTCGACTTCTCGAGTCCAGTCACTCTCAGTGTGACTGACAGGCACCGACCAGATGCTGCAACAAAATTAACTCATGGCGTCATCATCCGGGAGGCGCGCATCAGTCACACTTTGGTCCGGTGTCTCCCAAGCCCTATAAACCCACCTTTCATTACTCCGGAATGTGCGATTCTGGGTGTATCGCTCCACCCGCCGCTTATACCTGCGGATACGGTTTGCCCATGCATACCTTCTGCTCCAGGAAGTCGATGCGCTCTGTGACACGGGACATATAGTCTCGGGGGTTGATGTCAGTCCCCGAAAACGCCCGCCTCACAAAGCGCATCACTCTTGGGCGAGTGTTGCCCTCCCGCTCGATCCTGCACTGCCAAGCCGGTACGGCTGGTTTTGTAGCTACGTCACAGTTTGGAAACTTGACGTGAGCTACACGACATGCCGCAACAGCTGCGCAGTACATTATCGAGTGTGTATCAGTGAGATCTTCGCAGCCGTCAAAATAATTTGACAACTGCAAATCCAGAGCACCCACCAGCGCCTTATTCTTATTATTCATGGGCAAACGAGGTAAGGGCGGCCTAAGTTCGAGCGGCATGTTGCGATACTCCCGAATAGCACACTCCAAAGCACTCCTCAATTCATTATTGCACTGGGTACTTACATGTGTAACCATGTCAGTAATCTCTTCGTCAGCATGGTCGGAATGATGGTAGGACGGTGGTACCATCACTGGTACCACAGACTGCGACGAAGGAGCAATGGCATGGTTATTCATTTCCGTTCGGAGACTATCAAGTACAGTATCGTCCGACATATGATTACGCTGGATAACCAGCACCTGATCCGACAGTCATTGAGCCGAAACGTTGACGACTGGCTCAAGCACCTGAAACAAAGAGAGCATCCGAACACGGTACGCGGTCAGGTTGTTTCCTCCTTCTGTAGCTCCATAGTATGCGCGCATGACGTTCTCATTGATGGATTGCGTCCATCGCATACTCTGCACACTTCCGCCGGGAGCTGGGACCCTATCAGACGCCGATGGGCCTCGAGGTCCTAAGCCACTCGGCGGCCGGCGTCCTCTCCGTCGACGCGCAGATGGTGGTGACGTGGGCGGAGAAAAGTACTCTTCGCTGGAGCTCGACGCAACTGCCACGGCCGGTGTCACAGCACTCACGGTGGGGCTAGATTCCGGCGGTGGCGAGGCGGAGCTGAGCGACGCGGCCGGAGGTGGTAGGCGTGCACGGCGAGCTCCGGCTCTGGTCAACATGTCATTTCACTTTTCATCTTCAAATTTGCCATAGTTTCTATTATTGTCATTATGATTTCATCTTTCTTCTTCTCTCATATTTGTTATTTCGTTTTACTTTTATTTTTCTAGGGTCTTTTGGGTTTTATTCGATTAATTTATTGTAAAAATGTGCAGAGAAAATTTTTGTTTGTCACTTGGTTGACAGCCGAGCCACAGATTCTTCAATTCTTATTATTATTACCTATCAAAAATATACCAGCAATGCTTCTATACGTATCTTCGTTCGGTTACAGTTAAAGACCTGGTTCTTTTTGCTATTGATTCCTACTATTGGCCTCTAACATTATAACCTAAGTTTCATTACTGGCGAAAAGAAAAAAGTAAAACATGCCAATAGTTTGCATTGGCCTTTAGTAGTCACTGGCTCACTGGTTAGTTGTCTCTCTCTCGTTCAGAGCGGTGTCGTCTTAGTCCGTCCCACGCGACCATAATGTCTTCTGCTTTACTCCCCATAATTATAAGTAATCTGTGACTCAATTAATCGACCTTCGTTCATCCATTCCATTCATATGCAGTAAAATGTAACCAACAATACAATTTTAATATAAAAATATTTTAACTTTTAAAACAGAGGTATTTTGTAACATTTTTTTTTCATTTTTGTTTTTATTAACACGATGGAGTTTACGGTGGAAGTGTGCCCTACTTTGGTGGAGCACGGCCGTGTCCTTATGGCGGCGTTTGGCAGCAGCTCGCTCTCGCTCCGGGCCCTGGTTCTGGGCATGGTCCGGAGTGCGAGGGAACGGGAAGCGGTCGCCTCCTTCTGCGTAAAAGAGTTGACCAAAACCGTGAATCAACGGATACCCTCACGCCCTAGGCGTCCCCGAAGATATCCCGGGCGTCGTGAGCCGCACAGCGATTTCCGGGTTTGCAAACGACAAGCAATGGGTAGCTCGTCGTTCGCCTATCCAATGAGGACCCGGCCCGAATCGATGGCGCTTCGTATAGCACACGCTCCTCAAAGAGATGATGGGCTGCAAGAACGTTTGAAACAGGGACCGTGGCCCTGGAACGCAAAGGGCGACTGAAGAAGTTTGGGTTTTAGTCAGTAAAAATCTGACACGCCCTCTCGTTCCACTCTAGAGCAGGAGAAGGCTTTGGATGATTTCCGACCTCAAAAAAAAAATATCCAATTGGTCCTGGCAACACTAGTCACAAGCCTACACTGGGGTCTGCTTCTGAAAGGAGGACTCGGCCCTGGTACGAAAGGTAACGAAGGAACAAGAGTGGGTTTTTAGTCAGTAAAAGTCTGACACTATCTCCCGCTCCGCCCAAGGGCGGGGGATGTCAGTGGATGATTTTCCAATCGAAAAAAAGGGCAATTGAGTAATATTGTGACGATGCGCGTTGCTCGGATTCGCGATATCATGACTTTTATTGCATCTCGGATCGCTGGGTTCGTAAGTTGGTACCTACCTATTAAAGTTAATATTTATTTGGTACACCTACCGTTTTTGCAAAGGCTCTTGTTCAGCATGCATTTTATTTGAAACTCATGACCTTGTAGGTTTATTAACGCAAAAAAGTTCTAGCTCGGTGAACTGAGAAACCATAGGTCTATTCAGAGAACTTACGATTTCACCCAATTGTATTGATTTTAAAGAAAATGACACTTTTTTACTTCAAATTCCTTTGAAGTTCTTAGCTAACAGTATGAATTCATTTTGACATTTTTTACGAAAGTGTTCAAGGTTGCCAAATATTAACGTGCGAGTGCAATGGTAACTGCCATCGTGAATGCGTGACACTTGTCGTGAAACGGTGCGTGCTTGACCTCAGGAGCGCGTGTCGATCGAACTATTTCTCTAAATCACTAGTAAATTAAATAAAGCACCGAATAAAGTTATATTGTCGAGACATGTTGCTGTTTCTAAGTAGTTCATGAACGTTGGATTCTGTGAACAATTTTCTTTTGTTCTGTGGGCGTACTACGTATTTTGTTACAGTGTTATATACTGTAGAATACTCATCTATCCAACTAAATGATATCTAGAGCGATAAAAAGGTAGATAGGGTAGGGTGATTGCGCTGGTTTTCGTCCAATTATCGGAGTTGCCAGCTTTGTGATGCGAAATAAATAATTATGTTGAAGTACTTACAACGAATTAACACAGTTTAAGTTTAAAAAAGTACAGATTAAAAAAAAAGGAAAATGCCGACGAAAAATTCCATAACTGGGGGGTGGTCCATGTACTGGTCGTCATGTTAGTAGATAGGTATTAAAGTTGTCAAAAAATAAAAGGCCCGTTTTGACATCTGTCAAAACGAATACTTAAATTCTTAAATAATATATTTTTACACATCATATTATTTAACGTGCCAAAAAAACATGTATGTATTTTTTTAAAACACTGTAATTCAGGTTATTCAATATTATTTTATTGTTTCTTTTAGTTTCGTTCCAAGTTACATTCTAGGGTATTTCTCAAATGTCAAAACGGGCCTTTTATTTTTTAACGAGTTTACGGATCGCAAAAAGTCCAAACTTGCGCGGGAAGTATGGTTTGTAATTTTGTATGAATCATGTTTTACGCACGTGTTAGTACCAGCATAGTCAAACCAGCGCAATCACCTTACCTAATTCAATTAGTTGGTATTATTAATCTGCTTGTTGAACTTTTTTTTAATTGTGTTTTGAATTTTAGAGGACAATATAGGTAAGTAGTTAGAAACTCATTCCTGCTTAGATTTGCTCGATAGAAAGCTCACGATTGATAAAGTACAATTGTTAGAAAGGGCGACCATGAACTGAGGCTGGTCGTTTAGGCGTAACCTAGGTATCTGTTATCTGTAGAAATCTATGATTTTACATGTTGATAAGTAGGTATGTCAAAGATTTTAATGGATTATAGATCAGTAGGCATTTTTGACTAGGACTGGCTTTCAGAAAGCCTTGCACGTGCTAATTGCTATCTAATCTACTAATGTAGGTACCGTGAGAATTTCAAACTGGAACAAAAAGGGACTGTCCGCAAAAAAATTAAACTCGTGTTAAATTGACTGTCATTGTAGACAAACACCACAATATTGTGTAAATAACCTATAAGTAGCAATAAGGTGAGGTACCGAAACTAATGGTGTGGGCAAGAGGTGGAAAAAATACTGAATGGTAGGCTATATTTTTTTAAAATTATTTATAGGTTTGACCACTATCTCACCTACAATAACGACTTATGTCATTGTTGTCAATTGTAACGATAAATCACGAGTTCTGAATAAGCGGGTAGATACTCAACTACTTCGAAGTAAACTGTGGGTGTGTCAATCTCACTCGCGTCGTGACGTGACCATACAATTTTATTTCAATAAATCGTACCTCAATTTCTTACAATGAATTGAAGAGCTATTACTGCCAAATTATTTCTGTAAATGATTTTTGTTGCCAACTTCTATTTTCGTAGGTACAGAGAATATTTAATAAGACTATGTTTACATTTAGGCATTATTTTGACCGAGTTTTGCTTGTATGTCCTTTCTCTTGGAGTTAAAGACCTTGTGGCTACTGCACGTTCAATCATTCGTTTTCAGATGAATTAAGACACTTGTAGGTACTTAGGTAATTCTTACGTGCACTAGTCACGTCACTGCATATATTGCATATTTTTCAATTGAATGCGATCTGTTGTTGATCTAAAACAATAAAATCAGTGATTAGCTCGTCTTTTGTGTGCAAACGCACGTGTATGCATGTAAATGGGTAAGTATAAGATAACATAGCATCCCTTTTTATAAGGTAGGAAATCATCCAATGATTCCTCCCTTCCTGGGCGGAGCGGGTGGACGTGTCAGACATTTGCTGACTGAAATCACACCCGTGTCCTTCAGTTACTCTTTGCGTTCTAAGACCACTGGTCACTCCTCCGGATTAAGGCCTGAATCAGGGCGCGTGAGGTCGCTGCCGCCAATCACCTTCACGAGGACATGGCGATGCTCCGCCCAAGTAGGGTAAACCTCAACCGATTCCTCCACCTTGTCCTCCGGGTGGTTCACACAATGGTGACACCCGGGCGTTTCTTCCGCCTGAATCCACCTCCCTGGCTATCAAGAAAATATAAAAATGCGTCATAGGTATACCTACCTACTTTGTGTTAGAGAACGCACACGTAGCACATCCGAGGATAGGTGATATAAGTTTGGAGCTCGCTTCGCTCGCTCTTGCATCATTCTTCTTTAGTTGCAAGAGGGTGCTCAGGGTGCACCTCCTAGAAAATGATCCTGTCATATTTATGTAGTTAATGTCGCAGTAGTGTAAGTTAGTGGGTACCTGGGTAAGTTTTAAATCTTAAATTATCCTATTAAACTAATATAAAGTTGAAAGTTTGTGTGTGTATATTTGTTACTTCTTCACGCTCGAACGGCTGAACGAAGATTTGGATGAGATTTGGCACTCAGGTAGACCATGTCCTGGAACAGCACATAGGATGCCTACTTACTTACTTTTTATCTCGGGAGTATGTTCCCTTGGGACAATCCTCTACTTTCACCCGGGCGAAGCCGCTGGCAGCAGCTAGGTTAATTTGTTAATCCTACGAATAAGGTTCATAGCAGTTTTTTTTTATTGTTATAAACTAGTGTTTGATTGCGATCCCATCTGATGGTAATGCAATCGTTGATGGTGAGGCGCACTAGTTTATTAAGAGCCTATTAACTCTAGCCTTGAAGACACCTAAATTATAATCGAACGGGAAGACCGCAGCAGGCAAATTATTGTCCCAGTCCGTCGATGTACGCGGTATAAACGTTTGAGATGTTTTGCTCTTATTGTAAAGTAAAATAGACCATTTTAAACGATGTCGTAGGTAACTTATTTAACTTTTTATTAGACTAGTTACTTGCAAGTATTACCACAGTATACTGCTTTATGCTTCCGAAAACGAACACCTCTCTTGTGTAAAATGTTAAGAAAATGCTTAGATCCTTCATTTAAGATTGTGAGTGTTGGGTAATCGATCGATCAAATAAATTGAATCCACTAGCACTTAATAGATTTCTGTCTATTTATTCTTTTATGTAAGTAGATACAATTGCCACCCATTCTCTCAAAATAAGGCTTGGGCAATGATGACATCCATGCTTACCTACTATATTTTAATGACAAAGAGGTAGTTAAGCGAATGCATTGAAACTAGAAAATTAGTTTTATTCAAGATTACCAATGCTTAAATATCTTAATAAGCAAAAACCGTGCTACTGAGGAAGTTTGTACATACTTATTTACTTAAGTTTAACGTTATTACAATTCTAGCTTTTACGCAAGACGATTCTATAGTAAGTGTAGGTATAGTATCTAAATACCTTATGACATTAGAAAAGCTTAGGTTTTCTGAATATCTCAAATCCTAAAAACTATTGAACCTATTATATACCTAAGTAATAATATAATATTCCACAACTATCACACAACGCGCCGTCTAGTCTCAAGCTAAGCAGAGCTTATGTTATGAGTACTAAACAACTGATAAATATACTTACCTATATATTTCTAAATACATACATATTATAGATAAATTACACGCAGACACAGAACAAATTATCGTGCTCATCACACAAACATTTGTTCTGGGTGGGAATCGAACCTACGACCTCAGCTATAGCAGTCAGGGTCACTAACCATTAGACCAACAGGCCAGTCATATCAGATAATATTAGGTATTTGTAGTTCTCTAAAGAAAAGCGGTCAAAAAGTCATTATTGAGCAATAGGTAGGTAGGTAATTGTGACTTGTGGACAACTTGTTATCCGCATTAGATTTAGCAACAATCACATCGGATCAACTTTATTATTATCTACTTTTATTATCTTCATCATAGTTTTATTAGTTGCGAACAAATCTTGACATAAATATTATCATGTAACTATCCTTCCTAATTCCTTTATCTGATGTCACAGAAGTGAGACACATATTTGTGTTAGTGTTTTTTTCTTAGTCATCTTAAATTTTGTTTTTATAGTGTGTGTATCCATACGTGCCAAATAAAATATTTTTCTTTATTTCTTTAGAAGTAAGAACTTGCAAAATAAAGTCAACATAATTAATGATCTGCAAGTTATACAGAAGACTGAAGAAAAAATCTAGCGCACTGCTTAGCGTTTGTGGGCTATGATAAAACCTTAATTTTGATCGAGGCTTGGGCTGTACTGCAGTTTCTTCAACGATGCCAGATTGACTATCGGTACATTGATATGCTGAAGTGTTTGTACGAAAACGCCACCATGTCAGTCCGCCTTTAGTATCAGATCTCGAAACCGATTCTTTTGCAGTGGCGTGTGAGGCAGACAAACGTCATTTCTCCGAACCTGTTCACAGTCGCAATGAAGGATGTCTTCAAGGTTTTGGACTGAAGAGGTCTCGATGCTGTGTACAACCCAGAACTTCGATTTGTCAACGACAAACTAGTCATGGCTGTGACTTTGGAGGACCTCAGTATAATGCACCTAAGTACTACTACTCTACTTGAAAGAGAGAAAAAGAGTGGGTCTTAAAATTAATGCAAAAAAAATCTGCGTGGTCAGTGATAACGTGGTTTCTTACAATGGGCCTCATCAGAAGTAACAAAGTCACCCGTATGGAGAGAGTTATGCTTGGAGTTACCTTGAGTGGGTGTGTTCAGGAATGATAATATCCGTTGGAGACCAAAGGTCAGGTGGATATTGCCCAAAGAATCGCTAAATTTAAGTGACAGGGTACATTGCGCGCATAATAGATGGTCGATGAGACTGAAACATTCTGTAGCGGCGACCGCGTACCGAGAGACGTAGCGTTAGAAGGCCTTGGGTAGCCCGATGACTTGATGAGAGTGGCGGGAATCCGATAGATGCGAGAAGCACAGGACTAGTCATTGGTGCCACGCGACGCTTGTTATTCTTTGACTTGGGAGAGGTCTATATATCCAGCAGTTTTTCTGCTAAAATGATAATGATGAATTAATAGACTAGGCAGGTGGTAGATAATTAAATAAAATTAAAATTATATATGTTCGCCACATGCTTTATTCAGTAAGTAAACAATATTAACACAAATAATAGAAAGAACCTTCAATGTTTTTAACTAACAATTTGATAAAATAGATAGCTACCAGGAAACGGTAGGTTAGTAATTCAAAAAACAAACAGACAAAATGCCGCAGACTTCCTCGCGTCGTAACGATAGCCTAGTGTTGACCTCACTATAATGAAAATTAAAAGATACAATTAAAAACTAAAATTATCAAACATACTAATTTTTCTACCGGAAGTGCTATTGGTACTTCAATTTGTATGAAATTAAGGTGTCTTTGAAATATCATCGTAATTAATTAGCGTGATGCTCGAGGTTCATTTTGTCACGGTTATGGTAACGAAACTCCGTAGCTACCTTATTTCATACTAAGTATTGGTAATATACACAAGTTGATATAACGCTAGCTTACATAACAGCTGATAATGACATGTTTGAAGTTCCGCACGTGATGCATCTTGCGCGATGTTTGCAATAGCAGTGTAACAGATGCTTGCTTACATGATACTGAGGAGATTGCTGAGAAAATTGTATACCTCTTGCTATTCACTGTTTTACTGGTTGGTACTGGTTGGTTGGTTATTCATATTGTATGTTGGAGTAACATCTGAGAAGCAGTAACTGCAGTACATTAGCCATTTGACTCAGCTTATAATTAACAAATTACGTTGTTAAACGATTCTTAAGTCGTTGACTTGTTCAAGATATTTCATGATATGATCCCTCCTCTACCCTACCCTAGCTACCTTTCGCTACTTACCTACCTACCCAGGTACTATGACATTCATGAATTAGCCCTGTTTCTCGAAATGACAGAAATGGCATAATCTACAGCACGTCAATCTGGCTACGCCATGGAAATTACTTTTTTTTTTATAAACGTGTGCTATTTGTGTTAAACAATATTGGGTATATATATAAGTATTAAAAAATACAATCGGCTTTAAAACACAAATATTGCAAAATAACGGATATATATAAAGGTAG
This sequence comes from Mythimna pallens, assembly GCA_961205895.1. Classification (NCBI taxonomy): domain Eukaryota; kingdom Metazoa; phylum Arthropoda; class Insecta; order Lepidoptera; family Noctuidae; genus Mythimna; species Mythimna pallens. The sequence continues at coordinate 18,764,398 of OY540828.1, read as the reverse complement.
TATCGGAAACCGGTGTTTCTTGTTTTGTTTCAGTATTTATTGATACCGACTTCTGAAATTACCTATAGGAATAACAAAGAACCCATAATTATTCAATTTGCAGTCTGGGATTGATAGGTAAATAAAATAATTTGGGACTATCGCAAAGTTATAATTGTAACTTAAACCAAAACCGAGAGAATCATTAAGAACGGTCCATAAACCAAAAAGTTATGCTCGAATTGATAACCTTAATAACATGGAACTTGAACACAATAATAAGTGAAATGAACCCATATCAGTGTTAACTTGTGATGTTATGTTAAGAAATATGTTAACAATAAACATACATAATTATACAATTGCTGCAATAGGGAATATACATGGAAAAATATTTGTTATGTAACCAATTTATCAATAAATTTATGAAAATACAATATTACCTATATTAACAGTGAAAACAATATTAATATTGGTAGTAAGGCAAACAATAAAATTTTAAAGAAATATATCCTCGTCAAAATGTTTTCTATGGTGGTCGGAGAGGCGTGATGAACTTTGACGTCAAAGACCATGTCGGAATTCTCTATCTTATTAGCGCAGTTTTGAAGCTTTATAACTTGTTATTGATGAAGATATTTTAAAAACTCTTTCATATTTGTTTAAACGTGGAAATTAAAAATAATAAATTAACTAAAAATGATTTTATTTAGCAAATAAAAAGTTGCATGTACTTACCCTATTCCGAAAGATTTACTATCATTTATTGAAGAGTTCCTTGACCTATCTCCGAAGTCCTTCATCAGATGTTCAATAAAAAATGGAAAAAACCACCTCGTAAACATACTCTTCTAAACAAAAAAGAATTATTAAAATAGATTAACCTTTAGCGAAGATATCGTTCCACGTGTTACAAAAAAGAATAAAATTCAGTCGGCTTAATAACCTTCTCCTTTTTTTAAAATCGATTAAAATATAAGCTTACCGAAATTTATGAAAATACAATTTCTTCAAATTGAAATTTATTAAACGCAAATTAACTATTTGCTTTCTTGCTCTCAATGCCCTTGATTTGTGAAACCTTGTGCGAGGACCTTGACTGAGTCAGCATTTAATGATATTCCCGGCAACACAGAGGTATAATAAAAGGTTTTGTGGTTGTGACTAATAATTGTGGGCCGTTTAAATGCATCTAAAACCACTGAAGTGTTCTGTGTAACACCAAATGTAACTTAAGTGGAAAATCAGTTTAACATATCAGGGTTATAGAAACCAATGTAAGCACCTAAACTTTGTGCTCATTTGTTCATCACCATCGCCGTAATTTTGGAAACGGTAGGTATCATTAATTCATTTTTGTTCCCCAGATTTTGAAATGACAAAGTCATTTTAGATTTCATTAGTCTTATAATACCGTAAACACGGTCTACTGAACAATTATTATGAAATTCATATCATTTAATAACATGCAATAAAACACTATTTTGCAACTTGCATTTAATAATTAAAATTGTGTCACAATCCGGGCTCTACAAAATGACATAATCATTAAGTTCCGAGCAGGTAGGCAATTGTTTATGTTATTTATTTTTAAGTGAACGAAACCTTTGTCTTGTGAGACGGAAGTTAAAGTTTTATTTGCTGTGGCAGGATTTCCCCTCATAATGTCATTGGTTGGGTTTTTAGTTTCATATTTATTAATTACTTAAATAAACCAATATTACCCACAGCTTATTGAATACTATCAGCGGAGTAAGAAATTAATTATATTCCCAAGTTAAGACAATGAACCTAAAATTAGGACAATAAAGATTCTACGAGAAAATACATTTAACATTAGATACAGCCACAAAATTAAAAATATAAAAAAGAACAGGTTTGGAATAAGTTTAAAACATGTTTCAAAAAAGTAGATCTACAGGCACAAAACCGTCGTCATCGCATCGACCTTGTCGATGCTTGGTGCTAATGGTGATGATAACTCGACCGTGTCTTTCGGGATTGTTCGGAAGTTGTAATCGTGGCCTTGGGGCGCAAAAGGGTTACTGAAGGAACACAGGTAGGTTTTAATCAGTCTGACACTCCATCTGGCTCCACACAAAGTAGGAGGATTCATTTGATGATTTCCTAGGTATTAAAAAGGGAGAGAAGAAAAGGGAGAGGGGGAGAGATGATGACTGTTTCGATCGAATATGGTTGATATCCGATCAATCACAGAAAACGTTTAGTTATTGCGATCAATGGACTTCCACATGATAGGATGCCGATTCATGAAAACGCCAAAACCAGTTATGAGATTGATCGATCATTGATATCGGTTGTACACAATATATTTCCAGACAATGTGATTAAATAGCGATTATACATAATGGCTGGATATTATGAATATTGACTAACTTAAAGGTGGGGTAGATAATTTGGTAAAATCATTGCTTTATCTAAATTATTATTCATAATAACTAGTTTGACTTAGATAAAGTAATAAACTCGGTCCCACTCGCTTCTCCATAATTACCATGTTCTTTTTTTTGTACAAGGTAGAACTACACTGCGCATACGTGTGCCACACACGCCGATCTGGGCGCGTCGGCCTCCATACATTTTATATGGAAACTAGACTTGTAGAGCTACACTTGATCCACGCCACGCGACTTCGTTCTACGTAAAAATCAGGCGTGTTACACGTGTGCGACGGTCTAATGTAGTTTTAAGAGTTGTTTAAGTGTGGAGTAGTGCTACAGAGAGATAAATCTAATATTATTCACAAGTTAGTCATTTTTAGGGTTCCATATCCAAAGGAGAAAACGGGACCCTATTACTAAGACTCCGCTATCCGTCCGTCTGTCTGTCTGTCCGTCTGTCCCCAAGCTGTATCTCATGAACCGTGATAGTTGGACAGTTGAACTCTGTTTCTCTTAAATGATGTATTCTGTTGCCGCTATAACAACAAATACTAAACAGAATAAAATAAATATTTAAGTGGAGCTCCCATACATCAGACATGATTTTTTGCCCTTTTTAGGATTCCGTAATCAACTAGGAATCCTTATAGTTTCGCCAAGTCTGTCTGTCTGTTCGTTCGTCCACGGATAATCTCAGTGACCGTTAGCACTAGAAAGCTAAAATTTGGTACCAATATGATATCAATCACGCCGATAAAGTGGTAAAATAAAAAGTAAAATATTTTTTTGATAATGTTAATATTTTCGGAAATAATCGCTTCAAAAGTAAAAAAATATGTGTCTAACTTTTCAACCATAAGTTTAGAAAATATGAAAAAATCTCAAAAGTAGAACTTTATAAAGACTTTCTAGGAAAATTATTTTGATGGGGTTGGGACGGGTATGAACTATTATATTGTCGAAACTCGAATTGTTCGGTTGCTCTCTCGTTGGCATTCTTGCTCTTTGTCTGTCGAACAAAGAATATTTGGTATTGTGGGAAATTGTAATTGTGTTTAAGTAAATTATATTGTGGGTTTAATTTTTCTTTAAGTTTTAAGTGGGGACACTTATTGTGACGAACGGGAAACTACGGAACCCTATACTATTGTCATAAGATGATTTTCCCACCTTAAAAAAAACGCCACTGGGCACGCTACAATTATCGCGGTAAGTCCCCTCTTTGAGGCGTGGTTGGAAAGACCTCACGGCGTCCTCACCTTCCGTATTGCGTAGGTTCTCACTGAACACGGTAAGTTCGGGAAGTTCCTGCACCGGATTCGTGCGGAAGCGACGCCCGAGTGTCGCCACTGTGTGGACCGCCCGGAGGACACGGTGGAGCACACGGTGGAGGTGTGCCCCGCTTGGGTAGAGCAACGCCGTGTCCTCGTGGGGGTGATCAGCGGCGGCGATCTCTCGCGCCGGGCCTTGGTACAGGCCATGGTCTGGAGCGAGGAGGAGTGGCAGGCGGTCGCCTCCTTCTGCGAAGCAGTAATGCTAGCAAAGGAGGCGGCCGATCGAGTGAGGCAACGGTCCTCACGCCCCAACCGCCGCCGGGATTCCGATCCCGATTTACGGCCACCGTAGGCGCGGGCTTGAGGACGGCGAGCAATGGGTGGCTCACCGTCCGACCGTCCGGTAACTGTCCGGACTGAGCCCAAGTCGTCGACGGCGCGTCTCAAGGAGATGTCAGCAAATCGTAGGGGCCCAGCAGAGTCGAAGCCTACTGGGGCCATGGGTAGTGTAAAAACTAAACCCGGGGCCCGGGACGAAGGCAACGAAGGAACAGGAGTGGGTTTTTAGTCAGTAAAAGTCTGACACTATCTTCTGCTCCGCCCAAGAGCGGGATTTGTCATAAGATGATTTTCCCACTCAATATAACTTTAAAAAAAAACACTGAGCTTTGCCCGACTCTGGTACGGAACGCTTCGTGCGGGAGTCCGACTCGCACTTGGCCGGTTTTTTAAATATTAATTTGTTATACTTAGTTAAGTTAAAAAGCGATACTAAATATTTATACTTTAATGACTTTGAATTATGACTAACGTTAATTACACTATTATAATCAACGCTTGACATTTATATGATATTGTTAATTAGAATATTACAGCAAATTATATTATAATTTAAATGTTACGTACCTACTATTCAAATAATACGTTATTATTACAGCTCGTTGAGCTTACAAAAATTTACGCGAGAATCGTTGGAGATATAAGTTAATATCTAAACGCGAGAATCGTAAACGGAGATATAAGTTAATATCTAGTAAACTATTGATCGCAAGCGTGAATGTTGACCGTGAGATCCTGGTTTCTGGGCTGGAGAAAAAAGTGCTATGTGGGTTTTCCATTACGAATTTCCCGGTAGATGTCCCGAGTTTGAAGATGGTGGTGTGACACTCCCATGCCTCGGAAAGCATGTAAAGCCCTTTGTTGTGCTCCCTGATTGAAGTCCCAATGTACTATGAGAGTACAGGAAGAGAGAATGCATTTGTGTTTGCGCACACGTTTTTGTACTAAGTACCTACCTATAATATCTTCTGCAATTATTATTATTTAATGATTTTAGATACAAGTTTTTTTTTATTCTTACATTTTAGTGAATAACATTCTTGGAATCATCACCTCGAGCCTTTTATTTTGTTACTCCAAATAACTATGTTCATGTCTGTAAAATCGTAGGGACCTAATAGATGAACGCCAGGGACACGGTAAATTTCTCCAAAAGAAACCTGTGCTCTTAGAACGTAAAGGGCAACTGAAGGACAGAGTTGCAATTTATTCAGTAAAGTCTACCATACCCTATCGCTTCACTATAGAGCGAGAGAAGTCATCGAATAATTTCCCAATTAAAAAAAAAACTACTACTATATCAGAAAAATAGACACCTTCAAGCTCGTCCTCCACAAACTCGTTGTAAGACCGGTTCTGCGATTTGTCTCTCAATATTTTTAATTCTTTTTAATATTTCGTAACTAAGTCGGCAAAAATCTAGAAGTCCGTGATAAGACCTGTCATACTGTATGGATCAGAATGTTGGGCTGTGAAAAAGACGGATGAAAAAAGATTGCACGTAGCGGAGATGATGTTAAGATGGATGTGTGGTGTGACGAGAATGGATAAAGTGAGAAATGAGTATATTAGGGGAAGTTTGAAAGTGGCGCCAGTGACTGAAAAATTGAAAGGGAATCGTTTGTCTTGGTATGGTCATGTGAAGAGGAGGGATGAAACGCATCTTCCTAAAAGAGTTATGAGTTTACATGTGGATGGATGGAGAGGGAGAGGGAGACCAAAGAAAAGATGGATGGATTGTGTGAAGAGTGATATGAAAGAAAAGGAAGTCAATGATAGCATGACGAGTGACGCAACGCCGTGTCCTCGTGGGGGCGATCGGCGGCAGTGATCTCTCGCGCCGGGCATTGGTACAGGCCATGGTCCGGAGTGAGGAGGAGTGGCAGGCAAGCAGTAATGCTAGCAAAGGAGGCGGCCGATCGCGTGAGGCAACAGCAACGGTCCTCACGCCCCAACCGCCGCCGGGATTCCGATCCCGATTTCCGGCCACCGTAGGCGCAGGCTTGCGGACGGCGAGCAATGGGTGGCTCGCCGTCCGACCGTCCGGTAACTGTCCGGACCGAGCCCAAACCGTCGACGGCGCGTATTGTTCCACGCGCGCCGCGGTGATGTCAGCAAATCGTTGGGGCCCGGCTGGGTCGAAGCCTACTGGGGCCACGGGTAGTGTGAAAGCGAAGCCCGGGGCCCCGGGATGAAGGCAAAGAGGGAACAGGAGTGGGTTTTTAGTCAGTAAAAGTCTGACACTATCTCTCGCTCCACCCACGAGCGAGATTTGTCATTAGATGATTTTCCCACATTAAAAAAAAAAAAAAAAGCATGACGAGTGACGGGGCAGAAAGGAAGAAAAAGACATGTTGCGCCGACCCCAAATAACACGGGACAAGGGCAGGAAGATGATGATGATGAACTAAGTCGGCAAAAACGGCATCTTTATAGGATCACTTTGTTGTCTATCTGTCCGTCTCTCAAGATCCTTTTTCTCAGGAACGCATGGAAATATGAAGCTGCAGTAGTAGTAGCAGCAGTCTGCTACCCTAAGCAGCAGTGAAAAAAAAATTCTAAGTCAACGCAATAAAAAAAACTGGCCAAGTGCGAGTCGGACTGAGGGTTCCGTACAAAGTTAAATATGTAAATAGGTCAAATCCGGAATGGGGTCTCGGAAGATTTTCCGAAACGCAAAAAAAAATTGTGACGTAACAACAAATTTACTGTTTTCAGATTTATTCTCATACTTGTGCTAAGACCTTGCTTTAAGCCTAATTTCAGGATTCTGGGTCAACGGGAAGTAGGTACCTTATGAATTTTGATTGCCTCGAGAGTGTCGAAATGTACGTTTTTTGCCACTTAAACCGAAGTATCATTTTTCTCGTTAACTTACAAGTTTGGTCCGCAGATTTGAGTATCTGGTTTTAATTTGAACTTGATACCTCCACGGGTTCCCGAGATAACGGGTCTTGACAGACAGACAGACAGACAGACAACAAAGTGATCTTGTAAGGGTTCTGTTTTTTCATTATGATGTACGGAACCCTAAAAAACGGCCATTTACGGCTCTTATTTTGATACTAGCTAAGTAAGTCAAAACCTTTAGGATACTTCTTCTTGACCTTGGAATTTGGCATGAAGCAAGGTCTCATAGCATAAGTATAGGAATAAATCTGAAAACTGTAAACTTGTAGTTACGTCACAACAAAAACTTTTTTGCAGTTCGAGAAAATCTTTGAGACTCGATTCGAGAATTGCCTAGGTCAGTCGGGTCAGTTTGTACGGAACCCTCAGTGCACGAAGTCGATTCGTACTTGCACGGTTTTTTGTTCTCTACCGCCATTTCATATAATACAGTTTTACATAAATTAAAAAAACAGGAAAACCCGACTGCGTAAAAAAATACTTTAAATATAAAATCAATTTAATTGCATTAACTAACACATAAATTAAAACAGAATTTATTATTATAAATTCTATTAAGGAACATGTAGACTGCAACAGTCGGGATCCATGTTAAATGGAATGATTTTAGTCTAGATTATTTTAATGGTTTCTGGTTTCAATCAATATGTTCCTTATTAGAATTTATTATTAGTGATAATTAATGCAATTAAATTGGGTTCTACGCTACTGGACTGAACTTGTCTTTTTTTTCATTTCAGTTTTTATTTAAAGTATTTTTTTACGCAGTCGGGGTATTTTTATTTTTTTTTATTTTTTAGTTATTATGATCTAATATCACTTTTTATTCACTATATTTTAGGCGTACATTTATCACTATAAAGTTCACAAACCTACCTAGTCATTCGCCTCGCTTATTTTGTATCTTAAATAAAATTGAAGTGTCTGTTTGTAATATCAAAAAAAAATTTGTTTACTTAATGTAAATATATCAATATATTTACATTAAGTAAACAAATTTTATATATATATTTATAACAAAAATGTGAATTTTGAAATTTTCTGTTTTCTGTCGGCTAACATTCGAAACGGTTACGCCGATTTTGACCGGACATTCATTGACGGATAGCAAATGTTATAAGCAGTTACTTGGCCACTTTTCATTTTTCTGCGGGAGCGGGATTTCAAAATATGGTATAAAACGTCGAAACGCTTAAACAAGATTTGACGGTACTTTCATTGTGATATAGGTTTTTTTGAGGTGGGAAATCATCTAATGACTTCTCTCGTTCTAGAGTGGAGTGCGAGGGCGTGTCAGACATTTACTGACTCAAACCACACCTGTGTCTTTCAGTTGCCCTTTGCGTTCTAGGATCACAAATCACAGGATAGATTTAGGTAATGGCCCTGCTGGGCCCCTTCGGTTTTACTGACATCTCTTTGAGGAACGCGTAGTACACGACACGCTGTCGACGATTTGGGTTCGGTCTGGACAAAAGCCGGACGGCCGGAGTGCGAGCTACACATTGTACGTCGTCCGAAAACCCTCGCCTACGGTGGCTGGTAGTCAGGGTCGGGGTCTCAGCGGCTGGGGCGTGAAGATGTCCATTCCCTCACGTGGACGGCTGTCTCCATCACTAGCATTACTGCTTCGTGAAAGAGGCGACCGCCACCCATTTAACCCCCTTACTCCAGACCATGGCCTGGACCAGGGTCTGGTGCGAGAGGTCACCGCCACCGATTGTCCCCACGAGGACACGATGGTGCTCCAGCCATGCTCACCTCCACCATAAGCTGGAGCTTACGGGTATACGGTGGACCGTGTCCTCTGGGCGGTCCGCATAATGGCAACACCCCCGAGCTTTTTTTCCGTCGAAATCCGGTGCAGGAACTCTCCGAACTTACCATGTCCGGTGAGGACTTGTGTCATGCGGAATGTGTGGACGCCGTGACGCCTCTTTAACCACTCCTCAAAGAGGGGACCTACCCCCATGATTATGGCATGCCCAACTTACGGATAATTGATGTTACAAGGAGTAATTTGAACTATCGGTTAAGGCTACATCTGATTTTCTTGCGGGAACGGGACTTAATTCCTGGGGTGGGGAGGGAATATATCTATGAAATGGATCGCGGGGCACGGCAGTACCCCCGCCAAGCCGAGCGCGAAGCAAACACTGCCGTACCATACTTTACTGGAACCATTTCGCCGCATTTTCAGGCCCCTATTTAAGGATACACAAAACCAGGTGCTCCATGACACCTTTTCACCAATCTGTCGCCAGAACCGCTACCCATTGACGATGGAAAATTGCTACTTGGAAAACGTATTGTTCAACGTATTGTTCAACGGCCAAGTCACACAACATTAACTATAATAATAAAGAAATTGTAGTAGGGAACCTTAGACTTGGCACGCTATGTCTAGATTTCATTACTTTTTAGAGATAAACAAGCAGCTCCATCGAGACTTGGCTGGTTTTTTACAGAATGTTTTTGATGGGATAACCTTTTCTTGCACGATTGCCCCAAAAAAGGGGATTAACGAAGTCGACTGTAACCGCTAGTACAAAATAAATAACATATTTCATATTGTACTTTTTTTTAATATGGTCATGACATACTATTTTGAAATCCTCATGATGAGCCCTTTAATTTGATACCCATTATGCAATATTAAAAAAAAATATTACTTTAAAATATAGATCACAGTCGTTATGTTTTTTTTTAGCGTCATCTATCTTAGAACACTTGGGTTATCAAGACAAATCTAACGATATCTTAATTATATATGTATATCTGTTTAGCGGTTTGGAAGATATGAAATAATAAAGAAAATAACATACATACATACAAGAAACACGCGAAAAACGTAACCCTTTTTGCAGTCGGGTAAATATTTAACTTAAAACAATCGTACGTTATATAGTGCTACGTGTGTTAAGGTTTCAAGTTTGAGCGTTTTGAGCTATTACAAAAAAATAGATAAATAGGCATCTTATTGATTAAAATCCAACCTTTGTGATACTTCGCGGTTCAAGGGTGTAAAGAATAAATACATACCCAGATAAGCGGGTAAAAACAATTACCCTGACTCTGCTGTCACGCAATAAGCCTGAACTAACTACCTAATTTATAATGTTTTATCACTTTGTTCAAGGCTACCTAGATACCTATTAGGTATGTAAAATAACTAGATAATTTTTATTTATTCTTGTCCCAATAAGAACTTTGTCTAAATTGTGTAGTATAATGGCTCAATAGTATAGATAATATTCAGATTTAATAATAAGACAGACCAATTAGGCTTGATTAGGAGCGAGAGGGCGTGTCAGACTTTTACTGAATAAAACCACACCTGTGTCCTTCAGTTGCCCTTTGCGTTCTAGGACTACGGGTTTCCTTTTCAGAAATTCTTTGCGGTCCTAGCTAGCGGGCATCGGCCTGCTGGGCCCCTACGGTTTGCTGACATCTGCTTGAGGAGCGTGTTGAGCTACGCGCTGTTGACGAATGGGCTCGGTCCGATCAATTACCGGACGGCCGGATGGCAAGCTACCCATTGCTCGATGTCCGCAAGCCCGCGTCTACCGTGGAATTAATTAGGCTGGCTTTTTAGGATGGAGCAGCAAGGGCAGCTAAATACCTTAACCGTTGTAGTAACAGGAATATGATCTTGGGAGACAGTCTCCTAAGAAGTTTTGAGATTTTATTTCTACATGGTAAAATTTTGAAGGAAAAAAAACATCTGCAGTTTTATTACAAAAAGTTTTCATTTTACAAACGATGAGAAAAGCCTTTTGCGATTTGTAGTTTTTCTAGTATTCAAACCTTCGTTGGTCCGACAAACTTTTTGATTCGCATTAGAAACAGGATAGATTGGCATCAAAAAACTTTTGTAAAAATCGCCCATTTTTTTTTGCTGAATGTACCTACTTCTTTATATAATTTTCACAGATTATACAGATCAAAAGGTCTCAAATGTCATGGACAGACTGTTTTACTGTAGATACAACTGTTAAGGGGGCCTACCCTTACTGCCCCATCTCAAATTCCATGATGTATATTTTTATTTTATATTCCATAATAAAAATACTTAGCATGCAATTATAAAAAAAAATATATATATACAGAGAGAAAGAAAGAAGAAGAAAGAAAAACATTTTATTTGCCGGAAAAGGCGCAAACTTATAACTAATATATTGCAAACATTTTGCAAGACAAAAACATAATTAACTCAAATTGACATATATGCGCCACCTCCGAGCAAAACGGCCGTACGCTCAGCATAATGCCGTGTCCACAACGCACAAATGCGACGAGTCCACAGCGCTGGTTTTCAGCGTGGGCCGGTGACGTTAATCGACTAACAGACGTATACGTACTTATACGAGTATTTTAGCAATTGTACGAAGATTAAATTCTCGAGTGCAGTTTACTACTGAACTGGTTTTATTACTGAAATCCCCTTACAAAATAATTAACGCATTTTTGGTGAAAGTCCCCGAACAGCACTCGTTTGGAATACCTCCAATATGTGGGTATACGAAACTTGACCTTGTTATAATAAAAGTTGTAATTCCTTGAAAATGGTAACAATCGCTGTTGCATAACATGGAATTATATGAATCAGGTTTTGTTCCAAAGGACCATAAATCATTTAATCTTTTTACATATTTTATTAATGTAGTTAGTAGTAGATGAAGACTTACTTTGTGGTGTAGACAGAATTAATTACGACCTACTGATAATAAAAGAGCATTTTAAATAACTTGGAATATATAAACGATACCTATCTAATATAAATCTATGCAAATTAAGTGATTTAAATAGTGCTATTATTCAGATTCCGTTCCGGCAATATGAACTCCTTGACCTTTCCTGAAAAACACAATAGATTCTAAATGTTCTAGTTATTTACGAATGTCGTGATCTCGCTCAATATCAACTGTCTATAAAGAGAGATAAGGTGATTGTCGTACACAGTCTACGTAACAGAGTAGGTAATAGAAAAATGTTTAAGGTATGGTATCCGGCACTTTGAGATAATAACAGAGAAAGTTTAGTGGAGCAAGGGCCTTATAATGGTTTAGTTATCAAACTAAGGTTTCACACAGAAATGTGGTTGGTCTTTACGAGTTACCTACTTACCAAAGGTTGTAAAAGCAAGTTCTCTATGGAGCCAGTACAGAACAGCACCATTCTATCACTTCTCGGAAGTGTTAAGTGTTGTCAATGGCGACTAAAGAATTCACTAGATAATTGTAAAGCAGCAATTCTTCTGCGCCACTGCAATTGTCTACCCGCCGCCGGCCAAGAGCACTGACAATTGCAAACCAGGGTGATTTGCAATTATCTGGCAATTCTTGAGGTGGCCTAGGTCCAGCAATGGACTTCCATTGGCTTTAGCAATTTAGCAACCCGTTTGACAAATAATGGTAAATGATGATGTAGTCGATGACGGAGCACGCTTGCTTGAAATTGTGAAGAATACAAGATTCCACGTGTGGAAGCACGTGTGTGTTTACACAAAAAATTTAGGTATTAATCGTGAGTAGCTAAGCATATTAAAGAAAATAATACGTGTGAAGTGTTATAAAACTGAATTCTGGAATAAATTTATTACGTTTATAACTAAAGATTACATTATTAAATTTTAAGAAAGATATCATCATCAATTAGTACGTTCTTACTACAGTCTTACAATGAACAAAGAAACTTACACTCATAAATTGACACAGTCTGCAACGATAGTCTATTCTTGTGTCAATAAAACAAACAATTATTAATTGTGATTTTTATTGAAAAAAATTACAACTGTGTCAATAAAAATTACAATTATTAATGGTCATTTTTCTTGACAAAATTGTAACAATTGTTAGTTGTCATTTTTATTGAAACAATTGTAAATTTTAATACTATACTTTACTAATCTACTTTTCTGTAGAATTTAAAACTTCTTTGTTCCCAATTTATCTAAATAAAAAGGATTGAACCTGGTTATGTCTGACTCCTGTAGTCGGCACATAACCCACCGTTATTCACAGAAGGAGATACCCACACCTGCAAGCAGCTTGGCAATGATTTTTGTCAATGTGTTGAGGAGACAAAGTAACACATGTTACATAGGTACATACCTTGGCATCTTAATCGAAAACTATACTGTCACTGCTAGTAAGTGCTCTAAATTAATGCTAATATTTAAAAAAAAAGGGTACATAGCAGACCACGAAACCTTTAGATGTGTGTACTTCGGTCTTCGCTCATATGGCGGCATGGGGTGCAACTGTGCTGCAGCAAAGATTCACTTGATGAAACTTGAACGAGCTCAAAAGGTCGTCTTAAAAGTTGTTTATGAAAGGTCTTATCGATATCGGTATCCTATTGGCAGTCCGTATCAATAATGTCACTTTTTTAGGGTAAGACAACTTTTCACTTTTTTCTGACTCATTATGCTGCCACCGATTAGCCTCACATACCCAAACCAAATCTACCGCAGGTCATGTAGACACATAAAATGGAAAACACTCACTGCTCATAAATAGGTATTATATATACCTATTTATGGTATTCGCTCATAGACCGGTGAGATTCCAAATATATTTGTTAAAAACTAAACAAAATTCTAGACAAAGTAGGTTGCACTCTAATTTTAACGTGGATATGACTAGAGCTCATGACCAAAGCGCAAGAACTGAAGCCGTAAATACTGAAGCTCTCCAGACTCCTTTAATGTAAATCTCACGCAATAGCTCAACCAGGCGCTTCACATCCCTCTCACCATGAGCATAGCTAAAGGGGTGACCAGAAGGTTGCAAACTAACGTCCCAACCAAGGTGACCTTGCGAGTTCCAATCCGTGTAGACAGCAGTTGTTCTGACCTTCAACGCCCTTGGTTGGGAGGCGTGTTTTCCCAACCACCGAACGTGTTGGTGCGTAGTTTACATCACACAAACAAAACACATATACTATTGTCACTTTAGAACGCTAGTTTACAACTGTCTGGTGACCCCTTAAGGGCGGGTGGGAGAGGAGAGGATCGGTACGAGGTTCTAAAAATGTACAAAAATAAACTAGCTTTTGCCCCGGCTCACGTAGAGGAACTCAATACGCCAATCTCTGTTAGTCTAACTACTAATTTAACTCTATGAATTTAAATTTCTGTAGACTTCGGGAACTAAATCGCAGAAAAAAATAATATTTACTGTAACCATCAGAATATGCGAGAAGGATGACAAAATTCAAACAAATAAATTGACGGCATAATACGAATATCTACATAGTATATTTTTGGTACCCACTAATATACAGGATTAGAAATACTGTGGTATCGAAAGAGATCGCATGAGTTTAGGTTAACGAACTGGCATGTTAAAATGTACCTGTAAGGATTTTGTATGTTCTAGAATAGATTTGAAAATTGAATAGAACAAAATAATGTCTAGTTTTGTCGGTCCGGACGCGATCGTTGTAATGTGATGATGTGATGTGATATTATTGAAATCCAGTAAAAGTAGTCAATCAAGATAAAAGTTTTATTTCAAATAATAATCAAGATCCTGGTGTCGCACAAGAGTGCTACAATACTGTGAATTTTTATAAATTTATTTCTTTATACTACAAATTGCGTCATATTTTTTGCTATTAGTTCTTTGAGTTATGTCATTTTTGTCGAAAATGAACGATATCAGACATCTTGGCGATGGGTTAAAGTATCCAGCTGACCTTAACTGCATGTTTGTTTTAATTACGTTTCCTAACATGCGATGTGTAAAAGCATGATACGCATCCTAGTAATTAATTTATTATTCCAGTCAGTTACGGTGGCTCATCGAGTTTGACTTTGCCTAATTTGAAATAGTGTACTTAAAAAGATGCTCTGCAATAGCTTAATGACGAAATTAATACTTTATCAAATGCTGAAAAACCATTTTTATTAGAAATATACACTTAGATACACAATTTGATCTTATTTAAAAGTGACAGATTTGCATGTCTTCAGATTTTTTTGGGGTGGGCAATCGTCACATAACTTCTGAATTTGGAAGAGCGAGAGGGAAAGTCATAAAATCCAGCTGTGTTCCTTTAATTGCTTTCCAGGGCCGCGGTGATTTTTTCGAATTCAGATTTCGACAGTTCGTCCGGCCGTCCGATCACCGTCGGGACTAAACCTAAGTCATCGATGGTGCGTACCTATGAGCCCCTCAAAGAGATATCAGCAAAATCGTAGGGGCCTAGCTAGGCCGTGGCGAATTTCTGAAAAGGAAACCAGTGATCCTAGAACACAAAGGGCAACTGTAGGACACGAAGGTGTGGTTTTAGTCAGTAAAAGTCTGACATGCCCTAGATAAAGCCATTTGATGGTTTACCACCTCAAAAAAAGCTCTAGCAGTTCAAGAACCTTTAAAGTATTAATGGGGAATTTGAAAACCTGTATTAAATAGTCTACTTTGTCTCGGCAAAAGTGTATGTAGGTGATATTTTAAGGTTTTACAATCTATGCTCATAGTAATGATATGTCATTTCATCTGTTGCCAAACTGATTCTAAATAAAAACAATATGTAGTGACATTTACAGATTTATAAATTATAAATTATGTCCAGCAAACTACTACGTAGTATTTCGGAGACCGATTTAGATATTCTTACAATATCTACCACTGTCTATTACTAAAGTAATATCAATTAGAACGAAATTGCGAAAAAGTGTGACAATATTTTTTCGGTAAAAATTCAATTGGAAATATAGGTGCTTTGATACCAGAGATTTTCTTTATTAAAAGCTGTTAGGAATATACCACTGCTTTTAAAGCATGAAAACCACGTGTTTGGGTTTTCGCATGAGTATAGGTAAATATGACCTTGGGGTAATTCTCAGTGGCGCCCCTTATGCAATTTACAATAGAATACAGTCTTCGCTTGGTTTCAGAGGTTTGTGCAAGTTGAACGCTCGTGGAGAATAGACCTCTAAGTGTACTTATTATACTTATGTTTCGACTCTCTCAATGTACGGTTTCTCGCGGTGTTCAATTTTCTTAAAGTGGAGTGTTGTTACTGGCGAGTTTGATGTGTGTTAGTGTTGGTTTTTTTTAACGACAATACTTTTAAATGTTTAAAATGTTGAATGTGTTTGATAGTTGGTAAGTTTTTATTTTGTTATTTTTTTATTTAAGTAAATAATTTTGCGTTACATTAACTGTTTAAGTACTTTGCGTGTATATAAAATCAATAAAAGATTTATTTATCCGTAGCAATAAGGTATTGAGTATAATACAATCTGCTAGTATTATTTTAATTTTAATAAATATTTGCTGAACTAAGAAACATTACAATAGGTAAAAAATTGTCGTAAGGTCGTTCTGACTCTCAGATGATATCTAATTCAAATAATGTAATTAGTTCCCACTTTATTATGTTTACCACTAAGACATTTTTAAAATTTAAGAGTTTTATTATTTATTCTAAATTATATTGTATCTTCCTAATCTAAGGACAGGAAAAAAATGTTGGTCGTTAAGCTGTAATCAGACGTCAGATGACATAATTGCCATTGCGGGTGGAATAGAATGCGGGTGGAATAGGATGCGGATGGTACAGGAATATTGGGATTGGCACTAGAATATAGAAGTCTATGGAGCTGTGAGCGATGTCAGGCTTGTAAAAACATAAGATTTGCTATAAAATGAATAAGCCCGACGTTCATTCGAATAGCTATTAAAAATAAGCTAATATAGCTGCTTGCTAGCTGAGGTGCTTACATTTATCTACAATTATTTTCAGAAACACCGAACCAGTGTGTTACGTAAAGCATAATTAATTTAGCTAGCACTTTGATTTAATCTTGACTTTGACCTATGATGGAACAGGTCCAGCAAGTTTCTAGGTAAATTTTGAACAATTTTTTAAAACTTTTTTTTTTTAATTTACTGTTTAACTCTGAATAAGACTTAAGTTATCTAAATATTGAATATTTGAAATGGATTGTAAGGAGGCATGCAACCAATAAAGTATCAATGAAGATGCATAAATTATTGAAACAGGTCAATAAAAACACGCATGTTCTAAATATTGTTGATAAGCTGTTGTTACAAGATCTTTTATTGTTTTTTTTTTCAACACTAGTGTTTTCCTGCGGTTTTTCATACAAACCGTATTTCAGTAATAAAGTTCAGCGATAGTAGATAAATGCAGTTTTTTAATCAGTGAAAATATTTTTTAAAAAGTATCAGTCCTTTAGTAGTTTAGATCATTATCATTTGCAGTGTAGTCCTAATCCTTTTTCTATCTGGAAATTATTAAATAACTTCTCCCATCTGGGTGGGGCGAGAGGGAGTGTCAAATTTTCACTGACTAAAATTCACCCCGTGATCTAATATATAGGGTTATTAGAGGTTTGCTCTGGAGCACAATTTAAATATACGCGCGGAAGTATGAATATATTGTAGACGTGAGACGACAGCAAATGTCTTTTTTTTCAAATGTTTTCTAAGAACACTAGGTTCCCAACGCTTTGGGCTCTGGTGACACAAAACTGAATAAAAATTATCTACGCTTGTGTTTACCGTTTTGGGAGTATAGCAGTATAGTGATCAGGAGACAGGCTCACACACCACCTTAGTGAAGCAGCGGTTGCGGCTCAGCAGCAGTACCTTTCAGGTGAATTGATGTCCCTGGGGGTCATAATTATCCACTTATCCTATACCAGTGCACAGACCATGTTGGATGAGAGACGCAAGAGTTAGCATTAGCAATAAATCTTAACCAACTGGTCCAGGGGGCAACGCACACAACTAATTGGTGGATTCAAGCGAACAATGGATTCAAGCGAAGAAACGCCCAATTCTTCGCTTGAATCCGAAAGCAATCTAGATTAGTCGTCAGCAGAGGGTCCAAACAAAAAAAGGGTCCAAAAGTGTCACCATTATGCGGGCCGGCCAGAGGACATAGTGAAGCCTAATATGGAGATGTACCCTGTTGGGCGGAACACCACCGTGCCCTTTGAAAACGATCGGCTCACGCCAGGTCCTGATTCAGGCCATTTTCTGAAGCGAGAGAGAATGGGATGCGGCCACCTCTTTCTGCGAAGCAGTAATGTTATCGCAGGAGAGATCTGTAACGTTAGGGAACGGACATCCTCACACCTCAGCCTCTGCCACAGGAGACACCCCGTCGGGACACCGCATTGGAAGTCGCAGGGTGATCCCAGGCTATCGTAGGCACGGGCTTGCTGTCGACGAGCAATGGGTAGCTCGTCGTCCGGCCTGTTGATACGGCCCGAGCTCGGGTCGTCGACGGCGCGTAGTGTTTTAGCGTTAAGATAAGAGTTACCGTGGTTCTAGAACGCAAAGGGCAATTGAAAGACACGGGTTAGTTTTCACGGGTCAGTTTCACACACGGCAGAACCTTCAACAGGGCTGCTAAATCCTGCAAGAAGGTTTCATACTATGTTGGTAGTAGAGCATTTTGGTTCCTGGCTAAGTCACGTGTAACCGTGCTGATGTCCGACTATCTTGAGCTTCGTGATGCAACATTGACATCTACCTACAATTTTTACTTATATCGAGGCAAAGCCAGAAAGTTAGGGATAACCTAACAAAAATGATACAGTATTTCACGGCGGACCAGCTGCTCAACCTCTAGCATGCGTAAGTTCGATCATGCATGGAGTACTGCTCTCACAGCCGGGCCAGATCTGTTAAATACCAGCTTGATGCTTTTGAGTCTAATAAAAAACAAGCCGAATCCATCGGCACTAATTTAGGGGTTGAGTCGAAGCTCCAAAGTCTGAGATAGAGATGAAGCGCAAGCCTATCAATAATATAAAGTTTGACCGATTTTCAGGCTAAAATTTCAAATTTGAATTCCTAAGAAATTGGGGTAATGTGTCCATATTAATGTTATCTATTTTCTTGATTTTTCATAAACTAGAAATACAACGTGAAAAACTCGTTACTTTAATTTGATAGATAAAGTTATCGCTTCAATTAAGTCTTATTTAAATTGTGTTTAACGGGTCAATGTCATTTTTTATTTCAATTCTACTGAAGTAAAGATCATCAACTTCATCATCATTTGAGCCGAAATACGTCCACTGTTGGACATAGGCGTCCCCCTAGCATCGCCACAACGACCGATCCTGTGCGTCTTGCATCCATCGGATTTCCGCGACCCTCATCAGGCCTTCCAACGCTGCGTCTCCTTGTACACGAAAGTAAAGATGATGAGGCAAATTGAAACCTGGGTGGTTTTGTAGAAATTACATATTTTTAGGGCTACTGCAACTTCCCAAACGTTAAATTTATTATAGGCCATTATTGTCAACCTGATGGGAATGCAATCGATATAGTTAAGAATAGGTAAATGAGGAGATTTTTGAGTAAACTTGTAAAAAGACTATTATTTTTTCAGGAAACAGTGGTGGATCATCTTGGCGATGATATCAACGATGATTTCAGCGTACCGACAGGGGCCACCACACATTGTTTTCATCATGGTGGATGATATGGTAAATAATATTTGTTTTTACAATTTTTTAATTTTAATTTTACTAAGAACATTAAAAGGCACATTGGAACGTCATAGTTTACAGTAAATAGAATATATAGATCCAATACATATATGAATCCAATACATATATATACTAGCCTCTGCCAGCAGCTTCGCCCGCTTGAAAGTAGGTTTCTCCATGCAACCTTTGGACCCCTGTTTCTGTGGCTGAATTTTAAAAAGTGTGCAAAATTTTACGTTCCTTGTCCCAGTAGTTTCGGCTGTGCGTTGATATGTCAGTCAGTCAGTTTCTCCTTTTATATGTTTAGATATATATTTAAAGAGTTACCGTGGCCATAAAACGCAAACGGCAAATCAATGAACATGTGGGTTTTAGCCAGTATGCCTCTCTCCACCCTAGAGTGAGAAAAAAAATTGATTATTTCCCACCTCAAAAAAAAAAAATATATAGAAGAAGCAACACGCTATAATCATAATATTTTTAAACATAATTTTATAAACACGTTTTAGGTAGACTTTTACTCAAAATTAAACTATACAGTTTAATAAAAAATCTACACGAATACACATTAACTTAATTTCTTTTTTACACGTTTATATTAGATATATTCTTTATTGTACATCATAAAAAATTACAGCTTAACATTAATTCGGTGTAACATTGGGCGCTCTTATCGCTAAAAGTGGTTTTTTACTGATAACATTTGGATAGATTTAACAGAGAAGGAGAAAATGCAAGTAGTTCGTGGTGGTAGTTGGTAGTGTTAATTCGCAATTAGCCAAAAAAATATGATAAACTAGGTTCGCAAAGTTATCTATTTGACGTGACAATGACTTGTAGTTCAGCGGTCAACTACCAACACTTCAGGAGGCTCTCGTTAGGCAGCTTGATATACTCCTGGACACGAATCGTATTGTGAGGAGATTCGTAGATTCACAATCGGTGCTTAGATCTTGTTTTCGATAGGGAAACTCGCTAACAATTTAATATTTTTATTTTTTATATGTAAATAAATAATTTAAAAAAGTAAATAATATCTAAATACTATGAATAAACGACTTACTTTGATTAATAAGTTCATATTATGTTTATTAGTCGCAGTATTAACCGCAGGCTAAGGGAAGTGTGAGGATTGGAAATAATATTAAAAAGGCTTACGCGCGTTGAGCTGTAGTTACGATTTATTCCTAATTATAATTAATAATAAACATCTTGTGTCACAGTGTCTGTTATCGAACTCCTCCGAAACGGCTTGACCAATTATTATGTTCTTTTTTGTGTATTTGGTGAGCCTGATATTAGGTCGTACCCCTAATTTTTATTTTATTTTTATTTATTTATTAAATATACACACACTATCTTTACAGGCTGAACCTAATACAATAATAAAAAAAATATAATTATCGAAAAAGACATCATCTTACAATAACTCTTAAAAATCTAAAACAATACTAACTTCTATTACAATTTAGACTACTAACTATAAAAAATATTATTTATAGGGCAGAATAGCGTTTACTGAATCTGCAAGTAAGTATATAAAATTAATTCCTATCGGCCCGACAACCATTCTCATTTTAACTGGCAATATTCCCTATTTTAAAACTCTAATTTGTGTATGGTGTTTATTTATAACGTGCTAGTTCCAAACCCTCCAAAAAGTTACTAATGAAAGACGCTCTACAGTATTTATTTGGTCCTTATTTTCAATAAATATTTTAAGAAAATCAAATCATAATGAAGTCGAATTATCATCTCAAAAGTATGGAAAATGGAAACCGGTATAATACGAAAGATGAAATACCTACATATTTCGTGAATTGTACCAGGCCAGGCACATGTTACTGGAATATTTTTGCTACATTTCTGATTGTCGGAAAATTCGAATTTTATGCCAAAATCTTGTGCCAAGTGTGTACAAGGCTTAAGGATTTCAGAATTTCGTTAGGTATCTACCAAAAACTGGGTTACGTAGAACGCTCACTGTAAAATAGTGTAAAAGTAAAAATAATTAAATTAGCGTGGAGGCTATTTTGAATAAATGTTCAACAAGTTCATTTAATGTGGAACAGTAAGAAAGTACATGATAGAGACCTTAGACCTTTTTTCGAATTGGTTAATCATCAAATAACTTCTCCCGTTTTTGGTGGAGCGGGAGGGCGTGTCAGACTTTTACTGACTAAAAACCACCTGCGTCCTTCAGTTGCCTTTGCGTTCTATTGCCGCCGTAACTCTTTCGAACATTCCCGCAGCCCTATCAGGACAGTCCCCTCTTTGAGAAGTGGCTGGAAAGGTAACACGGCGTCCTTACCTTCCGCATGACGCAGGTCCTCACCGGCCGTCCCGTCTCGACCGTCCGGTAACCGTTCGGACTGAGCCCAAGTCGTCGACGGCGCACAGTTTTCACGCGCGCCTAAAGGAGATGTCAGCAACCGTAGGGGCCCAGCAGGGTCGAAGCCTACTGGGGCCAAGAGTTTGATTATGAAAGGAGGACTCGGCCCTGGTATAAAGGGCAACGAAGGAACAGGAGTGGATTTTTAGTCAGTAAATATCTGACACTATCTCCCGCTTCGCCCAAGAACGGGGGATGTCATTGGATGATTTTCCCACCGAAAAAAAAGTCCTATCAGGACACCAAGTAACTCTTAACACGCGATAGTGTTTAAACAACTCTAGCAACATAATTATTGTCTATTGTATGTAAAATTTTATTAATTATGTGACAAAAAAGTTCACAATCAATTTTGTTTATACTTGAAATTGAATTAGGTAACAAATTGAAAGGTGTTTTATTTAAGACCTAAGTGAAAAAATATAATCAAACATTCGGTTGGAACCTGGTAGGACTTATTAACCTTCAAAGTATAACACATTATTATGTAGGTCATTGGCCTTCAGGGGCCAAATCATATCTGCCCTACTATTGTTTAGAAATTCACATCTATGCATAATAGTGTGACATACATACATACCAGACAGTAGTCCATTACGAAACGCCGTGCTTTTTAAGAAACCTTTGTTATTTTCCAGTTGGTAGCTGAGTATTTTTATTTGATACTAGCTTCTGCCAGCGGCTTCGCCCGCGTGAAAGTAGGTTACTCCATACAAACTTTGGACCCCAGTTTTTCCCTTTCGGAGGTGAATTTTGAAAAATCCTCCGCCTACATCATGAAGGAAAGCCTTGTGCAGAATTTCACGTTCCTAGTCCCAGTACTTTGGGCTGTGCGTTGATATGTTAGTCAGTCAGTTTTTTTTTTATATATATAGATCTACATTATATTAATACTCAACTTTGAGTTAAGCTCACATAAGTACATGAACATATACATATCTAAATATTTTGTAACTTGTCATGGTGGTGTACAATAAATAATATGAATATATAAAGATATAGTTTGTTTTTTTTTGTTTGTAGGAGGTAATCTCTGAAACTACTGGCCCGATTGAAATTTTTTCACCGATAGAAAGCTGCTTTATTCCTAAGTGACATAAGCTATATTTTATGTATGCAGGCGAAGTCGCGGGCAAAAGCTAGTTCTTTATGAATGAATTATTTTAGTGAACAGTGGTGGCTCAGTGCGTAGTACGACTCTGAGTCGATGTACGTAGTCTGTACACTTTATTTTGTGTCGTTTATGACATATCACTGCCCTCAAAGCAGTGAACGAAAACATGAGGATACATGCATGGCATGTGGACATGTGATATTTTACGTCCTATTCCCTCTCAAATAGAATTCTAAGGTACGTTATAGGCCGGGTTAAGCTACATAATATAATATTCACACACAACTATCACACAACGCCGTCTAGTCCCAAGCTAAGCAGAGCTTGTGTTATGAGTACTAGACAACTGATAAACATACTTAAATATTTCTAAATACAAACACAATATAGATAAATTACACCCAGACACAGAACAAATGATCGTGCTCATCACACAAACATTTGTCCTGGGTGGGAATCGAACCCACGACCTCCAGCATAGCAGTCAGGGCCACTAACCACTAGACCAACAGGCCAGTCAAAGCTACAGCCGTGTCAAAAGAAGAAATGCTGGATACGCACTTAATTTTTCCAGCAAAAGTTTTTGCTAAAAACAGGTTCGAAGTTTTATTATTCGCTCACCAAAGGCTTACAAAAAAAGACATCTCACCTGAACCGAGCAAATGGACAGGACGAATAAGTTTGGAAAGTTGTTTGTTTGAATAAAATTATTCCGGTACGATGGAGCGTTCACTGAAATGTAGGAAGAATAACATTCATATTCTAGTTTTTGAGCATAATGTTAGTAGACTATTTTCCTTGCTTCACTTTAATATCTTTTTAAATGATTTAACCGAAATTGACAGACATCACTGATAGTTTCAATGCAAATCCAAATAAAGTCAAAACACAGTGCAATCGATATGCTCGGAATAGATACAATTTTCTTGTTGTTCAATAAAACTGGTTGTAAAAATATAAATGGAGATAGAATTGAGTATGTCGATTTTTAAACTTCGTAAAACCGCATTCGGTTGACACCGTATCGGTCCCCATCGTCGGAGCCGTATTGTTCTGTATCGGTGGTCGTTTAGTACGCCCATTTACTAATCTGTCGTATTTCAACCTTTACCAGTGGGAATGGCGGGCAACCGCTGTTTCGTGCGATAAATACCTTAATCAACAACTCGGTTTGCTTTGAATTTAAAATGTATCTGTGCAATTTTCATTAGTGCAAGCACTTTTGTCCTCAGGTTTGTATTGTATTACTTTATTAAGTAGGTATACTTAAGACTACAATAATAGATGCTTCACAAATATGTCTTTAAATATAAGAGCTGCCATGCTAGGATTATTATTTATTTATTATTATTATTCATTTATTTCAGACATAGGTAGTCCATAAATTACATACAGAATTAATATCAAATAAAACATTAATATAATTAAATCAAATAACATGAGAATGCACATAAAATGAAGTTCAAATAAAAATTAAATTAAATTAAAATACAAAATTACAATCACAAAATTAAAGACACAATAACAATAATTTTCACACACACGATGTTCCAAAGTCAAATTATACGGGGAGAGACGCTAACATGAAGATTAAGATTTACTTTTTATGTAGTTTTATCTGATTTACATTATGCATGTGAAAATCCAAAGAAACGGACTCAAAAAGCTAGGTTATGTTTTGCTGTCTAGCAACAACTTTTTCAGAAAAATCTATTTGGCCAAAACCGCATTAATTTGTAAATAGTCTCACAAAATGCTAGCATATTATATATTGCATTACCGTAGGTAAATATTAAATTACATTCATAACTGCATGACTAATTTCACGCTCTAGCGATTGAAAAGAAACAATACTATCATTATTTCTTAATAGTTCTGTATTTCATTGAACACGTTGTTTTTTCATTGGCCATGAATTTATTGTTACGCTGTCATTGATCCGGTTATCTTTGGCTCGATTATCTTCGCGTGCGTAACACTATCATGATTATGTTACGGGTATTATCAATATAATTATCTCTAGTCTCTATTCCAAATTAGATTTATAGTGTTGATCTTTGTATCAAAAGATTTATCTAGATTTCTTTTTTGTTTTGGCTTTTTCTTAACAGTCATTATGTTTTTTATCTTGGGTGTGAATATATCTAAAAGAAGGATCCGAGATAAACTGTCAAAAGTACTCTCTAAGGGCGGAATTCACCAATAAAACTAATCGCGTTTTAACGTTTGGCTCGCATAATCGCGTTTAGCCGCTGTCACTAGTGTCTCTTGTTTGTATTTTTCTTTTGTTGTATTTTTACAAGTGACACTAGTGATAGCGGCTAAACGCCATTGTGCGAGCCAAACGTTAATACGCGATTAGTTTTATTGGTGAATTCCGCTCTAAAAGAAATTTTAACTGAAGTTACGAGTGATGATACTAAAACCGATCGCCTCGTCATAAGTGATTAAGGTCCTAACTCCCGAGCAGTGTAATAAAACAGTGACTTTCTGAAGCCTACTTACTCCGCGTTAACGGCTAAGTGAATAGGTTTGAAAAAAAAAATATGTTTATTATAGATTTATGTACAAGATTATCAACATATGATTTTTTCGTAAGACTAATTTAATATTTTTGCCAAAAAAAATTGTTTTAATAACATGATATTTTTTCGCTTGTTTTACCTACTCCTTTTAAATGGCTTTGATTTGTAGAAATATGTTTAGCAAAAAAATACCTGGTTAAGTGTTCTTCAGAATGTAAATAGCATATGTACCTAAATCAATCAATATTTCGCAAAGTAAATGGATTTAAAGGTCAGCGGGGCTCTATCATTTAATTCCGGCTAGATGTTAAAGGGACAAGGTACAAGGGACCTTAAGATAACTTCGGTATTGTCTCGTGGTAGACGGAAGATCAGCACATGAGGCCTCAACTGCTCAATTCAGATGTAAAGGCCGAATGCCCGAGTAGCTAATTGTGTGGATCATTAATCTTTAAGGCTTTTAGTAGTCTAATTCTGGCTGGAGAAAGAGAGAGTTTATGTTCTCTAGTGATACTGTTTACTGGGTCCTTTTATGAACGATATCAGTCTACAAAGTAGGGCAGAAGTTAGTGGTAATAAAACCGGTATTTGGCCTCGCATTTTTTTGAATTTCGGTGCTAGATGTCTAGGCCCGTATGAATGAACGTTACCACTGAATTGTAGCATAGCATTGATATAATATATCATGTAATATTTATGTATCTAGAAATCAGTGATACTATCTGACTCGGCAAATGTTGTTCTACCATATAAAATATCTAGGAAAACAAAATTGGGGTTTTTTTTAGGTTGGAAAAACATCTAATGACTTATCCCGCTCTTGGGCGGACCGGGGATAGTGTCAGACTTTTACTGACTAAAAACCCACTCCTGTTCCTTAGTTGCCTTTCGTACCAGGGCCGAGTCTTTCTTTCAAAATCAGACCTTTGGCCCCGGTAGGTTTCGACACTGCTGGGCCCCTACAGTTGCTGACATCTTCTTGAGGCACGCGTGGAACAGTACGCACCGTCGCCGACTTGGGCTCGGTCCAGACGGTTACCGAGCGAGCGATCCATTGCTCGCCGTCCGCAAGCCCAAGGGGAAAAAGTTGGGGGTGGGGGTAGGGGAGTAACGACCTATTCTCAGACCTACCAAATAACCATAAAAGAATAAATGTACATAAAAGAAATTATAAAAAAAAAAAACGGTCAAGTCGTTTCAATGGAGTTTAATAACAAACACTCTGACGTGAGATTTTTATATACTTGAAGATTATAAAGAGGTAAAATTAGTAAGTATTGTATGTAGGGGGTAATCTCTGAAACTACTGAACCAATTTTAAAATTCTTTCATCAGTAGAATGCTATGTCATCACTGAGTGACATAGGCTATATATTTTTTATTATCACGCTGGCAAAGTCGTGGACAGAAGCTAGTGTATATAATAATAAAAATGATGACATCTTTCTCAGGGCTGGAATGACGTATCATTCCATGGGTCAGATCAGATTCTGACTCCTAACATCGACTCCCTGGCGTACCAGAGCGTCATTCTGCAACATTACTACAGCGAAGCAATCTGCACGCCTGCGAGAACAGCATTACTCACGGGGAAATATCCCATGCGGTTGGGTAAGAATGATTATATGTTACGCATGTATTTTCTGAAGCTGGAAGATCTGTAGATATCAATATGTTGCTATCTATGTTGAAGACTGTGAAAGTTATAGGGGGCGATCCTATTACCATCAACCAAGTACCTATAATCAATCTAGACTTTGGCCTGTTACTGACAATATCTTAGGCACACAGTCTGATTTCGAACGCTGCACGCTAGCCGATTCAGGAATCGACCCCAGGACCCCGAGTTTATCAGTCGCACTTGTGAGTCGACCAAGGCAGTCAACATTATAATTTTTACTCTAATTAATTTGTAAAGCTGCACGAATTTCCATTCAAGAAAGTGTAATGTTGTCGAAGGCAAACGACCAAATGAGAGCTGTTAACCTTCGGTCGTGCTGTACGCAATTTTGTGTAGGTACGCTCTCGCAAAACTAGGGCTTTCGGCAATTATATTGTAATTTTGATAACTTTAATTGCTTCATTCATACTATGTTTTACATCAGTAGTTAGTACTACAACAATATATTTAATAGGTGATATAATTTTTAACGTTATACGCTTTTTATAAATTTCTTACGGCACGGCCACGCTAATATTTCCTAGACCTCCCGTCTAGGAAATATTAGCGTGGCCGTGGTGACTATGAGGCGTTTACAAGAAAATGCATTGGGAAAAGTGTAATGCTATGTGACAAAGTTTATCTATCGATCGGATGATACCTATAGGCCAAAAAAAAGAATAAAGACAAAACTTTCAGTAGTTACGAAGTATGAGATTTCAATAGCTAGAGGTAGAAAAGCCAATATACCGAGAAAATTAATAATGAAGGTTAAAATTGCGGAATAAATTGTCTAAATGAATACTCTTTTAATAACAATGATTTCCATCACTTGATGGACACAACAGTGATTACCACTGAGTGCGGTCGCTTACCGCGCGATCGCGTGAGGCACGTTGACGCCAATAATTACCTACTTATAATTGATTACCTACTTAAACCGCGATTTTTTAACGCTGAGACCTTTGACATATCTTTCAATGCCTCTATTTTATCATTCACTGCAATAGATGTTTTTAAATAAAATATATCACTCGGAACACTTTGCAATCGGAAATGTGAAATGAGTTGATTACAATAAGTGGCTCTAAGGAACCATTCCACTGTTTCAAAATGGTCTGTCTTTATAATAGACATTTAATAATATCGTCACACAATAAACTCTTACTTAAAACGGTTACTTAAATTTGGTGTTAATTTACTCAATTGCATCAAGCAAGAGGCGTGACGGTTTCCTTCCTATTTTCACAGGTATGCACGGCCAGCCTTTATTCAACTCTGAAGATAGGGGCATACCAGTTAAGGAGCGTCTTCTCCCATCATACTTGAAAGACTTGGGCTACTCAACTCATTTGGTGGGAAAATGGCACGTGGGCATGTCCAAACCCGAGTACCTCCCGATGTCTCGCGGCTACGACCATCACTACGGCATGCGAGGCGGCTTCGTAGACTATTACACGTACAACAAAGTCGAAACGGTGAGTTAACGACATTTGTCGGGACTACAAAAGGCTCGTCGATGTAGGTAATTAGGTGTGGACACCCAGCAACCGAGCCATGAAATTTTATAAGGCCAAGCAACGCGGATATGCAGTCACGTTTTGTTAGACGCGAAAGTACTATGAAGTGAACGGTTTAAAGCACTATTTGTTTGCAAGAATAAAATGTTAAGTTAAATATTAATACTACTGTTTTACAATTTGTTCACAGTGGCCGAATGGACGACAACTGTTCGGTCTAGATCTTTACGATGATGCAACACCACAAGAGTGCGAGCAACGGTACATTGTGGACGCACTCACCGAGAAAGCAGTTAAAAGTAAGTTTGCACAGAAGTTTCATTTACAATGCCATTGTGTTTTGTATAGCCTTTTGCAACAGTCTTTATAAATTCAATAACGAAGGAAATGCGCAAGATTTCATCTTCAATAGGTACTAAAAATTGGGAACGAATGGTGTAATGTGACGTTCTGCAACACTCATTTAGGTATGGAACGTACCTCCATGATTGCAATATTAACCCATAGTATGGTTAGAACTTGCTGCAATCATGCAAATATCCATTACTCAATGTAATTCAAAGTTTGATTGAATTCAATGTCTTTAAGTGCTGTGATTCGGGTCTATTGTTTGGCTGGCAAAGCTCCTACCAAAAAAATTACAAGAGATAGATCAAGAATGCCAATCATAATATCAGCAGTAGCTTTATTTTCATTCAAACATTAATATTTCGTTTTTATCCACTGTTAAATTTTCTGTTGAGTCCTTCGATATCCCGTGGCCCTCTAGCTGTTGCAATGTCTTTATCTGAGTTCCATTCACTTAGTGGTTACTTTGCTATCCATATAAAGGTCTGGTACAATACTTCGAAAGATTTCTATAACTTAACACAGATGACCTATATTAAGTGTATGACTAATCTATAAGATGGGGTAACTATTGGGAAATCAATGTCGATCTGGTGAAGGTCGCTAGAATCAGCTGGAAGTGGCTGGTGTAAGACTGCTCATTGTGGCAGTTCTTTGATCATGTATGTCCCGCGGTAGACGTCATTTGACCAAATTAATCATGAGAAAAATGTATATTTACATCATTATGTCTATTAAATTAGTACGCCTATACGCAGTCGTGTATTACTGCTTTTATACCCTTTATTTTGTATTGGCGCAGCATGTTTTCTTCTTCTAACTTCATCTTTACTTAATAATTATAACAATCGAATGAATAAACGTATCAATCAATTACAACCGATCAGACGACCAAAATTGCTTTAATGTATACCTACTGATAGTATATTTAAGCGGAAATTGCAGAATTTATTCGTAATATAATAATCGATTAATTTATAAAATAATTACATTTACAATACAATATCTTAAGTATTTAAAAAAGACAGTTGCTTATTTGCCTGAATTAGGGTAACCTGGACTTCAAGCTAGAAAGTGCTTAAAACTAGAAACAAAGATAAATAAATTAACATTCGATATGACTATAATTAAGAACGAAACTAAATTAAAAGATATTAAAAGGTATGGTGTGTTTTATTTGCATACTATACAGCAACTACATATTTTGAGGATATACCAGAATGGCATGCAATATCATTCCGTCTCTTATTAGTAATTTCGGCTTTATAGCAAAGCGTCGTATGCTGTTTTAATGCCATGTGCATTATGAAAAGCACAGTCAGCACGCTACACGATTTGTATAACAAGTCTGTGAGATAGAGGAAGGACAGGAAATTGGCTACTATTAAAATTGCTCTCTGAGCTCTTTCAAACAATAAGTGGGTTTTAAGTGCTCCACCCAAAGAAGTAATGTAGGTGTAGAGAATGGGGTATATATAGGGATTACAGGTTGACCTGAGGTCAAATAAAGTGGACCAATTTAGAATCTGTTATTGCTTGCAATTTTTTAAAAACAGCTATTAATTTGTGCACCCTATTAACCAGATTTTCAATGTGTGGTCTAAAAGAAAGCGTCTCGTCTATTACAACCCTGAGATATTTAATGTCGCATGTTTTGAGGATAAAAGGACAATCACACATGCTGGGTGAGCGTAATCAGTGTAGATTACGCTCAGCCAGCATGTGTAGCAGCATGTGTAAGGCATACAGATGATGGATAGTCATTTTAGTTTGAGGCTTGCGCATGTCAAAGTGAATATATTTAATTTTGTCAGTATTTGAGGTTAGTGAATTGCTTTGAAGTCAGTTAGTCACAGTATTGAAACCTAATTGAGCGTATTCGTACAATTCGCTACTGTTTTTAGCGGCAAATATTAAGGCCGTGTCATCGTCATATGAAACAATTTTGCCTTGTTGAATATTTAAATTTCACAAATCGTTAATATAAATCAGAAATGGGGTAGGGCCCAGGATGCTTCCTTGAGGAACACCTTATTTACTATATTACTTATTTGCTCGTCACTCGTAATATTGTCTATATAAAAAAAAAACAAATAGTTGAGTCGTCTCAAAGACCCTTTTCCTTTATAAATTTATATGTGTCTATTTTAACTACAATACATATTATACATATACTTTTGTATTTTTGTTTTGTATAATATTTGCTTTTTTATGCACTTGCGATGTTGTCTCACCTTTTTCTTCTGTTGACTGATAGAGAATGTCTACTAGGCATTATATCCACCTTTGTGCGTTTGTGCTGCATGAAGTTTTTATAAATAAATAAATAATGTTTATTCCACAGTCATCCATTATCACAACTCGACGCAGCCTTTGTTCTTGCACGTGACGCACAACGCTCCACACGCCGGCAATAACGGTGGAGCGTTACAGCCGCCGCTGTACTCCTCTGTCAAAAATTCCCACATCGCCAATTCTAACAGAAGATTATATGCAGGTAATGTTGCACACACATACTACCACTATCTTCCTTCCTACACGTGACGCACAACGCTCCATACTCTGGTAATAATGGTGTAGCGTTACAACCACCAGTGTACTCTCAGTCAAAAACTCCCACATCGCCAATTCTAACAAAAGATTACATACAGGTAATGTTGCACACAGCTATCACCATCTACCTTCCTACACGTGACGCACAACGCTCTACACACTGGTAATAATGGTGTAGCGTTATAACCACCAGTGTACTCCTCAGT
Source organism: Mythimna pallens (assembly GCA_961205895.1). Classification (NCBI taxonomy): domain Eukaryota; kingdom Metazoa; phylum Arthropoda; class Insecta; order Lepidoptera; family Noctuidae; genus Mythimna; species Mythimna pallens. The sequence continues at coordinate 18,732,692 of OY540828.1, read as the reverse complement.
CAAAAATTCTCACATCGCCAATTTTAACAGAAGATTACATGTAGGTAATGCTACACACACACTATCCTTTCTGCATGTGGATCACATCGCTCTTCACGCTGATAATAATGGTGGAGCATTACAAATGTCACAATGCTTCTCAGCTAAACACTCTAACATCACCCATTCTTCTCCTTTTTTTACGTGGGAAATCATCAAAAGACTCCTCTCGCTTTGGATGGAGCTAGAGGGAGTTTCAAACTTTTACTGAGACCTACCTGTGTTCCTTGAGTTGCCCTTTGCGGTTCAGGACCACGATCACACTTCCGAACAATATTATAGCCCATAGTATATGATACGCCGGTAATAAGTGTACATCTTTACAGCCACCGTTGTACTCCTCAGTCAAAAAATTTCCTATCGCTAATTATAACAAAAAATTATGCAGGTATTGAGGTGGATAATAATAATATTCCGCAACTATCATACAACTCCATCTACTCCTACTAAGCAAAGCTTGTGCCACGAGTACTAGACAACTGATAAACATATTTATATATTTCTAAATACATACATATTATAGATAATACAATCTTTCACCCAGACACAGAAAAATTGATCGTGCTCATTACACAAACATTTGTCTTGGGTGGGACTCGAACCCACGACCTCCAGCATAGCAGTCAGGGTCACCAATCAATAGACCAATAGACCAGTCAGATGTATAGAATATTGGCCTCTGACAGCGGTTTCACTTGCTTCGTGTGGAAGTCGTCCCAGTTCTTGGTGAAAGATATTCCCAAGGGATCATATATCCAGGATAAATAGGCTCTATGACCTAATCCAGGACATAGTCTACCCGTGGGCCAAAGGACATGGCTAAATTGAATTATAGACGACTACCCGCACTATGAAAACGCATGTATTAACATGGTATCTAGCAATAAATAATGCTGCATAGCTGAAAATTAGTATTTCGTAATTTAAAAAGTTTGAGGAACTTTTCATATCTACACAATCCTATAAATAAAATCGTGTACCTCCTATGACAAAGGTACAAAAACTTCGGGAAATGGGATATGTCCGCTCTCTTGCAGTACTCCTTGATCTAACCAAAGCAAAGCATAAAAACAATTAAGAAACTTTTTATGTTTAATAGTTCACGAAAGTTATAATAAATGATTAAACACTAAATAATTCATGAATGAATATTTAAATAATAAGGGTTAGTGTGAGATTCCTATTCGTGCGAGATATTCCTATTCATGCTGGGGCAGTCGTTTAGCCATCTCCTTTCATCCGAACCTGTTGAGCCGTTAAAAAGAAAAGACGTAACTAATAGACCGACAGAAAAGACGGACATATAGACAAACTGACATATTTACTTTCGCTTATACAATATTAGTATGGATAAGGTATTATAATTTTTTTAATTGTCACACCACTTCTTCGTTATTGTAAATAGTATGACTGCAAGGGCAATCTTATCGACATGACGACAGCGATATCTACCAGACAACCTTCGGATGCACTGAATGACCTAAAACAAAAAAAGCAATAACCTGTCCCTAACTGTATTGCAATCAGCTTCCAAACAGAAATCTGACTGGATGCATCTGGGTACTATAATTTCACGAGGTTATCTGGTCCCAGTGACTGGGAGTGTGGCAAGACAAAATTACAAGAAAAAAAATAAAGAAACAACTATTAGGCGCTGCTTGTATATTTTTAGGATAAATATCTATTAAGTTATCCAAATCTCCATTGTTATTTTTTATTACGGATTTGTCGAAAGTATACAATAAAAAATACGTATCTATTTTCAGCAAATCCTTTGTTGATACCAGACAAAAAGTAGTGAAACATTTTTATATTTCGATGCATTGTATTATGTCTGAATAAGAGCTCTTTCCTCATATAGGTCACTAGCACTTTACCCTGCGACTTACCTTAAAAATTAAGACAGTCTTAATTATTTATTTTGATTAAATTTTGTGTCAAGTTTCAAGTTTATTAACCCAAGAAATAAGAATCCTCCTTATAATCTTTAAAATCCCCTAAATAGTGTGTAGTAGGGAGTAGTTCTTAAAACTAATAATGATAACCTTTATTTTTTATTTAGGTTACTTTTTGTGCTAACTTTCAAGTATATTATTACACGAAATGACATTTTACATACAAACGGAATACCCCCCTTTTCACTTCCTTAAAGGTTGAATTTCCGAAAGCCCCTTCCTAGTGCTCGCCTACGTCATAAAAAGAAGCCTTGTGCGAAATTCCATGTTCCGTGTCCTAGTAGTTTCGGCTTTGCTATGTCAGCCAGGTTAGTATGGACACAGGTTAGTATATATATATATGTCAGTTAGTCAGTTTCTGCTTTTATATATAGAGATATCTGAGGGGAAAATTAATTTATTTGCAATATTTCTTAGGCCTGTATACTAGAAACTTGGAGTGAATGGTAACCCAAAAAAATAAAAAAGGTTTTCATTATTGGTTATTCCACCATCTTAGGTGTTCCACCATGTTGGATTTAAATGACGTTACACAGCTAATCGTGCATTGTCATTCACACTAAACGTGTATACAGCTCAATCGGTTAAAGATATCTGCTGCAAAATTGAGTTGCCAGATTTTAGCCGAACATACATATTTACATACATACATACATTGTAAGTTAAAAAAAAGGTTCTAATTATTCTTTTTTCAAAACTACCCATAAACAACGATTTAATGGGTGTTAATAGTCGTATGGGAGAATCTTATTTCTTGGGTTGATAAACTTGAAACTTGGCACAAATTGATTTCAAAATCATAATTAGTTTTTCAAAACTACCCTCAAAATACGGGAGTTACAGTTTTTATGAAAACTTTCCCACGAACGAAGTCGCTAGCAAAGTGCTAGTATACCATATGGTGACTTCCACAGAATCAGCATAGGCTTTTCCAGGTATTGTTAGAGAGAGCACTGCGAAATGCGTCTTTCGGATTAGTGATACTGAGAATCACCACAAAGGGATTTTGCCGTTCACTACGAAACTACGATCAATCTCACTAGTTTCAAGTTTTGCCCGCTATAACAGAATATACTAATTATGTTTAACCGAGATTACAAGTACCAAAACATTTTTTTTTTGTTAGCATGTTCCGTCTCACTCCCGGGCAAAGGCCTCCCTCTTTCTCCTCTCCTTCCATCTACCAAAACATTATTGAAAATATTGTTTTGAAATATGATTTGTCTTTTAGAGTTCCGTAGCCCAAGTGTAATTAACAGAACCCTATTATAAGTAATCCTCTGAGTGCCTCCACTGTCGGTATATCAGCGCATTGTATTATAATATGAACCATAGTAGGTAGGCAGTTGAAATTTTCAGTGCCGCTATAACAACAAATAATAAAAATCAACCCTTCTAATGCTAGTGAAACTCGCACTTAACCCCTTTTTTATTCATACAATGCATAATATTTACTAAACCGCACTTAGGTCAAGTTCAGAATTTGACTTTTATTAGAATAGAATGCTCTTATTGTTTTTATAAATTCTTCTGCCGTTAAAACTAAGAAAAGTTATATATTAATATTTTCAGAAATCGTGGCACACGTAGACCGTAGCGTTGGCAAAATAGTTGGAGCTTTATCAGATAAAGGAATCCTTGACGACACCATCATAGTATTCGCTTCCGACAACGGAGCACCAACGGTCGGAGATCTAAGGAACTGGGGTGTCAACCTACCCTTCAGAGGAAAGAAATACACTCCATGGGAGGGAGGAGTCCGAGTACCAGCTTTCATATGGCAGTCCTCAGTAAGGCCAAGGGTTTGGCAAGGACTGATGCATATATCAGACTGGTTACCGACCCTAATGGCCGCAGCAGGAGGTAGCGTACCAACAGCTATCGACGGAGTCAATCAATGGGACTCCATAATGCAAGATGGAAAATCTAAACGCAACGAAGTTTTAATAGCTATTGAAGATGGCACTAATTCCTGGGCAGCTTATAGAGCAGGAGACTATAAAATCGTCGTTGGTAATGTCACAGGACTAAGCAATGGTTACTATGGAGCGGAATTGATGGTGAATAAAAGAAATCCTCCTGAATATTATTCTGCTTTAAGGACCTGTGAAATGACAAGAGCTTTTGAACAAATTGGGGTTTATTTAGATCTTGATGATGTCAGGCAAACTAGAAGGTTGGCCACTATTAAGCAAGAGGACACTGCGAGGGATGCTACGTCTTGTTTACCTTCACCTAGTAAGTTAACTTACACTTACTTCTGTACACTAAATAATTTCCTCCATTGAATTAATCAAATAAACTGTTATATCTTGTTCTTTTGAGGAAGTATCCTCTAAATGGAACTTAAAATATAGTCCTTAGTCATCGGTACACAATAATTTAGTATAACTTGCCAACCCAAAAGTTATTTTAATATTGAATCCCTTGGCAAAGGGATGAGTAATCGCAGTATTGTGTTCGATTTGCATAAAGAGGATGTTTTTGACATCATTTTATACGCTGTCCGGTAAAAACAAAGAACATACCCGTCGTCGTGACAGATTTTGGTGGGAAGCTTAACAAAATCTTTCATCTGGCAATATTCATACATTGTAAAAATTTGAGAATGTAAAAATTATTTTTTAAGGAAATTATGAGATTTTCGCTACGTTCCATCTATTGCACACAGCTGTAAGTCTTGTGTGAAAACAAAATGGTAGATGTAGTGTCCCGGCCATGAAAAGTACATTAATCGTCTTTTACGACATCCATAGAAATCTTCTGTTACTTCAAGTTTCGAGAGATTCCTTTGGCACTTAACCTACATTTCACCATTTTCTAAGAGGTTTTCTTATTATAGTTATGATTTAAATTTATTACTTATTCTAAAATTAGATACTATTTTCAAATTTAATGTTTTTATGTGTGTAATTTAATGTTCTCTTTTTTGTTTTGGAAAATAAAATTCGGTATAAACCTCAATTACGCTGAAATAATTTTTTGCCCAATTAAGATAAACATATTATGTATATTAAGCAACCCAGTTAGTTAGGATATTTTCATAGTCACAGATCCATTGAAATAGTAAAATATATACTTTTTCTGACAGCCCGCATTCATCATCACTGGGTTTTTAGATAAGCACATTTTTTTAACCTTCATATTCCAATTTATTTCTATTCTAAATATCATTAACCGCGTTTTACACCTAATGTTCTAATTCCTTCGACAGGATAAATCTTATCAAAAAGAAACAAATGAGTCACAAAATATATACATTAAATTTTATGTATATTTTCAGCTCGCGGCTGCCTTTACAACGTGCGTCGTGATCCGATGGAGAGTAACAATTTATGGGGAAAGGCTAATAAAATAGCCACTTTGCTCACAAGTCGACTAAGGGCACTATGGGCCTCGCAGCTAAGACGAGGGCCTTTAAGACTAGATCCTGCCAGCAACCCATCTAACTTCAACTATGTTTGGACTCCCTGGCTCGCAAATAATATTACTCGCAGTAACAGTAACTCCAGTCCAAGGCCCAATGATAAGCAAAGAACTGAAAACATTAACCTGTCGTTTAACTTCAACCAACAAACGACTGGAAACAGAAACACTACGGTCGCGGCAGTTGTCAACTGCGAAGGTACGACCGGCTTGAGGAACTTTTTGTGCATTCTGAAAAGTGTGTTTTAATATAAGTATTTTAGTTTTTTAAACTTTTAAACAGGAGATTTGTTCGAATGTGTTCTGAAAGACTTCTTGTTTCAATATCTGGGTCTGTTAAGCTTGTGTCAAACTGTCAAGAGTTTTTAAAATGCCATTTGTTGATATTTAACGATACGATTCGAGATTGAAATCAAAGAGATTTATATTAAGGTATGATTGTACGTTTTCACTATTAGATGCATCGATGTCTTCACTATCCTTTGTATATTTTTAGTTTACTTCTTTCTCATTAGTTGTTAATGTTTGAAGTTTAATAGTGTAAGTACATAACATGATTTATTTAGATGAACTAAAGTGACAGCTATAACAATAGTTTCATCGACAGCTGGACATTGTCCATTGCTGTCACTTTTAAAAATCATGTTATAGTTGAGTTAGTGTTGTGTAGTTGTATTGGATGAAGTATTTTATTGTTGATCTGTTATTTATTGTAGATAATAAATAGGTAGATTGAACTAACTCCCCAACAATTTTCAAACCTTAAGATATTTTTGATTTGTTTTTGACGTTTACCGATTTTTGTACGTCAAAAGTACAATATTTTTTCGTCGAAATCTTTTTGGGAATCACTTGACATTTAGCGTTTTTTCCATCAACGATTGAGAACGCGATATATTGATTATGGATTAAATTAGCTTCCACAAACCAGAAATTGTAGAATCACTCTATGTACGAGAAATAGTTTCCTCCTATGGATGAGGCACTGATTGTAATAGACTAAGAGGATTTAAGTACTGCACTTGGTTCAAATTGAGTTTTGAGTTTTATCCGAAATGGAAATGTCCTAAATGGGGATATATTCTCGATAAAAAATAAAGAATATTAATGGTCCGCGAGTTATATTATTAAAAATTATACTTTATGAAATCAATAAAAATATAGATACTAACATCAAGGGTAGAAGAAGAAAAGCAGTAAAGTTCAGGACAAGTGATTGTGACATCACTTCTGGGTAAAATTTTTGGTGATTTGACAAATGAACGAAAGATGAAATGACAAATGAATTTTTCTGGAAGTCAAACTCACAAATAGGGCAGTATTTGAGTTCTAAGTTCTATTCGAACTCGGCATGTTTTAAATTCAAACAGATGGAATTTGAATCTATATAGTGCGTACCCTCTCTTACGTCTGAGTCTGATGTGGACGATTGGAAACCGAAAAATGAAGGTCTGAAGTTCAGACCTACATACATTTCGGTTTCCAATCGGCCACCCACGCCATTATAATATTCTCATTAGTCACTTGTACCGTGAAACCACTATTCGACATTTGAGCAACGAATACATGCCATGTGAAGTACCATCATGTCTCCTGCAGCCTTTAGGGATTTGGGGATCGAGAGGTGTCTTATCCCAGTGTGTCTTATATATAAATGTATTGTAACTAGATCGTTATTGTAAACTTGTATTGTAAATATTTGTGATACTTAGTATTAAGAACTAGATAAATAAACATTAAACATCCCCAAGTTTTATCTTAAAATTGTTTGATTTTAAATCCATTCTGGGATAAAATATTATATATTTTTTGTTGGCGGGCGGCCATCAGTTAGTTACTATTACACATTTTTAAACACACGTGTAACGCATTATTTTTTAATATAGCGTCAAAGTCGAAAACTATTTGGGTTCGGAGATAAATGCCAGGTAAGAACTAAACCAAAGACAACTGGAATCAATTTGTATTAGGGAATCAAATCCATATATCACGCCGGTTAAAGATGAGCTAGTTAGTAGTGTTATATTTGTTAACAATAATCATAAAATCATTAATCATCACTCATTATTGTGAAATAGTGGAATACACACAAAGTGGTGAATGGACTTCATTTATTTCATTTAAAGATTTTTGTATTCGTATATTTTTGTTCCCGAATTGATTAAAGCATTGTCGCCATAAAAAAAAATCTACTTCAGTCACTAATAAAATAAAATATAATTCATTCCTGGCCGCCGAATTTTTTATTTTATCCCAAATTTTCGAACAAAATGGATGATCTTTAATCTTAAGTATTCTACAAATGTTAGATTTAGTAGAAATGATTATTTTAAAATAGTTAAAATGTTAATGTTTTTCTTGCGGCAATTTTGTATTGATAAGGAGTCAGTCAGTCAGAAAGTAGAAGCTTATTGACAATTCAATCAATTCACGATCTATATTCTCTCCCGTTTCTAAACCCTATGAGGCGAAGATTGTTTGCAGGCACAAATTACACATGCACAAACGCTCACTCAGATCAAATAGATATTTGAAGTTCCAATCAACTTGTTCCATGGGGGGATGGAACCTGTAATCAAAAAGCTAGTTTCTAACTTGAAAGCCACAGTAATAAGCTGGCTTAGTTCTGAGATCTTCGAATTTCAATTGAGCTGGGATTGATTCTAGTTAGTGTGTCTATTTCAGATTTATTTACATATTTATTTATTCATTAAACCCCAAGCGAACGAATCTCATTGTCTTTCTATTGTGTTTCTAATTACGGTATTCTAAAGGTTAAATCCTTTTGCACACAAAAGTACAGCGGTGGACTTAATGCCTTAGGCATTTTCTACCAGTCAACCTTTGTGTGATGCAGAGAAATATAGTGGTAGGTGCAATAAACAAGAGAGAGAAGACGAATACGAGAATAGATATACTAATAAACCATATATATAATACAATTAAACAATATACACTAAAATTAATGAACTACATACCTAAGTAATATATCAAACAATTAGTCCAAATCGACAATTGGATAACATTAACGCTGTGATGATACTACTGCCAAATTCTTAGGAATTAGCTCTCGAACTTGAGTTTTGAATGTTAATCGGTTTGTTGCCATCCTGATCTTCAACATACCTCTCTATGATAACCCCTCTTCTTCTTTTATTATGTCTTTTATGCTGATCTTGATAAACTACTTTTTCCTCAAGTAATAGGTACACAGAAATGTCAAAAGACATCGATACCATATTATGATGGTTTTGTTTCGTACATGTTGCGTGCGCCTGTTGTGTCCGTTGTGTGTTGTGGTGGTTTTAAGTCTACCCACAATTGTATAACCCACCCTCTTGATTAGCCATTTACATCATTGTAATGCATCTTGCTGTCATTAAAGATGAAAATGCTAAAGATGAGTAGACATAAGTAAAATATAGGTATTTACTTCGTGGGGTAGATGATACTAAATTATCAAACCCACTGAGTCATCATTGCGGCCGGGACATGTTCACTGTTGGACATAGGCCCAAGTGTCACCATATCAACCGGTCCTATACGTCTCGCATCCATCGGATTCCCGTGGCCCTCACCAGTTCATCGGTCCACCTGGTGGGAGGCCTTCCATCGCCGCATCTTCCGGTACGTGGTCGTCAGTCCAGAACCTTTCGCAACCCACTTGAGTAAATAGCGAGTTTGATTTTTTCACGTTAAACCAACCATTACCATTAACCAAACACTAATTTGTATAAAATAATGATCTCAATTAACTTGGAAGTCATTCCGCAGAATGTCAAAACTGTCCCTAAATAATTTAGAAAACCTCGACAAGCCAAGCGTCAAAGTTTAACGTTAAAATAGGAGTCGTTAGCGGCAGTTCCGGTTAGTATGAAAATGTGCGGTAGTGGCCTCAACTAGAACGTTTGACAGCTACATTATGTACGCAAAGTTGCGGTGGACAGTCCATTCCTATTTCTACGAACGTTTGAAACTGTTACGGGCAAATAAAATCTTTTTCAATTTACGGTCGGTAGAGTTTTATGTTGAATATGCAGAAGTGCTCTTTTACTGCATCAATTTAAATTACAAACCATGGAAGAAGTACTGAACTAAGTTTTCAAGTTGCATGGAAAAAGCATTTTTCAATCTAAGTACAAACAAATATTCCATTAAAGTCAGTTGGTCCCTCATCGAGTCGTATTCCTCATTACTGAGGGTCGTGAAGTTTCCGCTGGATTAGCTTCTTATTGATGGTATCTCACCATCTGTGACGGTTCTTAGCGTCATGAAGTGCGACGTGCAATTAGGCGTCCAGTATGGAGCGGACCTAGAAAGAAAGAAAATATGTTTATTTGGCACACCATGATACATTGATTAACAAAATAAATTAAACATAAAAAAAATGGAAAAATAAAATTAACAATAAAAATATGTCTCACGGCTACGCCAAATAGGTCCAGTTAAGTATAATGCTAGACAACTATGTAGCAGTTGCCTGACGCTGGTTTTCAACTGAACCTGACCTGACCTGATCTGCCCATCTTTTTGGGCTGTGGCCTTTTGGTCGTTTGCCATCAACCATGCCAGTTACGATGAGGTCAATTGGTACTCATAACTCTTATCTTATCCCTACTATTATTTATTTATTATTATTTTTGAGGTTAGAAACAAGTAACAAAGAACTCCTCCCGCTCTAGCTAGCTCTAGCTAGCGAAGCTGCTAGTTCGCGCAGCCAAGAAAATTTATGCAGCTCTGTGGCATGAGTATCTCACCTGACCACTGTTTATCATAAATAAAATAGGGCGCCCTGGAAAAATGGCAAAGAAGGAACAGGAGTGGGTTTTTAGTCAGTAAAAGATTGACTTTATCCCCCGCTCCGCCCAAGAGCCAGAGAGGGGATGAGAGGGGATGTCATTAGATTATTTGCCCACTCGAAAAATAAAGCCATGTGGGCCGCTGACGAGATACGCTGTGAACATAGGTCACGACATATCCCGCCAGCCATTCAGCAGGCTGCGTTGTCCGCTGTGTTATTGGCTTGCTAGATAAGTAAATGTATTTAAAACGCCGGCCGCCGCCTGCGGAAATAAGTTATAAAAAATCATACTTATTGGCTTGCAATAAAATAATTTATGTGGACGGTTGGCGGACCACATGGCGGCGCTGAGAGTGTTAAAGGGAAGGAGGTATATAGTAGGATGTATAGCTCCATACCATCCCTTTCTCGCTCCCACACTTGACAAGGTATGGCCCTTAACTACGCTGCCATGGTGTCCCAGTGAGGCACGGCCCTTAATGTTGTCATCAAAAGTGTACAATTTTAAAGTTTTTCACTCATTTCTAAACTCTCAAAGTTGGCACCCTGTTCGGCGTAATTACTGAAGTTAAACGTGTGATAATGTTGTTGATGAGTTATTGGGTGACCCACATGTTCACGCTGCTAAGTTGCATAATTACTAAAGTCTAAAGTTCACCACCCACCTCAACTTTAGCCTGCACAACGATTTGTCGCCTCTGTTTAAGTTTTATCTTATTTTCCATGCAGTTTGTATAGACGCTGCATACAGCTTATTCGTGCTTGGATTTTTTAAGCAAGTAACGCCGGAGTCATGCAAATTGTAACAATAGGAAAGGAAAGAATCAGATTTGAAAAAAGTATCCAGAATGTGGCAGTTGGTTGCTATCCCACGCAATTCGTAAAAGGAGCGAGAGCTACAGTTGCGCAGTTGATAGGAATGAATTGGCAATCCGTCAGCGGAGCAGCAATTTCATCCCTAACATTCGTTCAGATGGTTTCTATGAAGATAGTATATTGTAGGTCTGCGATCAAACAATCTTCTTGGTTTTGTAACTGTGATTTGATTTTAGTTGGTTGTATTGTCTTTTACTATTCTGCCTCGAAGTGAATTATATTTTAAATGGTACTTTTTTCTTCAATCAATTTAATCCATGAAATAATAATGGATTAAATTTATTGAAGAAAAAAGTATAGATAATAAGTATAGCATAGATAGATTGAATAGAATAAGATTGAATATTTTTTTTAAGAATCATTTATAAATGAAATTGAGGATAGTTAAATTAGGGTTATTGAGGGTCTGACAGGTAGAACAGTAACATAGCTATATCAGTATTGTTTATGCCAAAATATTTTACGTTTTATGATAGATGATGATTACCTGTTATATTGTCATTTGCACAGTTAGTAATCTAATTTATATATAATATATAATTTTCTTTATTTTGAGAAGTCTGTACTTATCTATATTTACGAATGAAAATTATGACCTACTTGGATTGCCCTAACAGAAGTTTTAAAGGAGATACTAAAACGCGGGGTACTCGTAATAGGTATCATAACTAATGAAGATTTTCAGAAGAACCAAGATTGCTGACATAGCCCAAATTGAAGAAAGAATTGTCTTTAAGTGGGCAGGGCAGTTTCTTAATTGTTAAATGATAATGATAAATGATAAATGATAAATGATAAATGATAAATGATAAATGATAAATGATAAATGATAAATGATAAATGATAAATGATAAATGATAAATGATAAATGATAAATGATAAATGATAAATGATAAATGATAAATGATAAATGATAAATGATAAATGATAAATGATAAATGATAAATGATAAATGATAAATGATAAATGATAAATGATAAATGATAAATGATAAATGATAAATGATAAATGATAAATGATAAATGATAAATGATAAATGATAAATGATAAATGATAAATGATAAATGATAAATGATAAATGATAAATGATAAATGATAAATGATAAATGATAAATGATAAATGATAAATGATAAATGATAAATGATAAATGATAAATGATAAATGATAAATGATAAATGATAAATGATAAATGATAAATGATAAATGATAAATGATAAATGATAAATGATAAATGATAAATGATAAATGATAAATGATAAATGATAAATGATAAATGATAAATGATAAATGATAAATTTTAAATGATAAATGATAAATGATAAATGATAAATGATAAATGATAAATGATAAATGATAAATGATAAATGATAAATGATAAATGATAAATGATAAATGATAAATGATAAATGATAAATGATAAATGATAAATGATAAATGATAAATGATAAATGATAAATGATAAATGATAAATGATAAATGATAAATGATAAATGATAAATGATAAATGATAAATGATAAATGATAAATGATAAATGATAAATGATAAATGATAAATGATAAATGATAAATGATAAATGATAAATGATAAATGATATTTTGTAAATAGGTTTAAAAAAACACGTCAATTTTTTTTGTCATTTTTAAATAATAAAAAGTAGTTAATAAAAAGGTTTGGGTCGCCGGAGTCTCAACGACTTGTATGGCCTGGGCTGCCATTAGTCCCCAATCCCATAATACATAGTTTCTATAGAATTCTCTGGTCTTTTATGGATGGCAAAGTGGCTCGGCGCCATTCGTGGTGTTTAAAAATAAATATAATATCTTGTAATTAATTTGGAGTAGGTGACAGACAGTCACATATGCAAATATTAGTTCCGTGTGGGAATCGACCACTGCGCCAATTGTGACGTCGTTATTGAGATATCGTAATTTTAATCGTTTTTTTAACTACCTATTTTGTCTAACACTTCCTGCTTTGACCAATCGGGGACGATCGGTCAAAGCGGTAAATGATTATAACGTAACGGCGTTGTTCCATCTGTTCTGATGAATTCTACATATTTACGAGTATAATAACCCGCCCAATTCTATTTCAGCCTAGCATTTTTTAAATCTTAATCACACCATTAATATTGTAAATATATTTTTTAATCGATATAAACTAGTTTTTGACTGCGATCCCACCTGATGGTAAGTAGTGATGCAATCGTTGATGGTGAGGTGCACTAGTTTATGAAGAACCTATACACTCTAGCCTTGAAAACACCCAAACTATAATCGGATGGAAAGACCTCATCAGGAAAATTGTTCCAGTCCTTCGATGTACGCGGTATAAACGACGAGGCGAAACGCTTAGTCCGGACCGTAGAGGTTTCAACAGCGTAAGGGTGGGATATCGCCGTACGTTGGATGGTCCGATGGTAGATAGTATTATAAAGGTAAAAGTTTGTGTGAATGTGTGTTTGTTACTTCTTCACACTCTGATGTCTGAATGGATTTTAATGAAACTTAGTACATGGGTAGACCATGTCCTGACATAGCACATAGGGCACTTTTAATCTCGGGGGTATGTTCCCTTGGGATACTATTGACTTATTATAAATATATTATTACATTAAGCAAGTGAAGCCGCTGGCAGCAGCTAGTTTTGGTGTATAACAAAAGAGTACGTGAACCATAAACACATGATATTTTTCTCATTATTTTCTTCTTATCCCTGAATCCTGTGCGCGTATGTGAAATCTCACCTCTCACAATCATTTATTCGTCTTATTTCCTATAGACTTGCTGCTCACTGCGGTTTTACCCGCATCCGGTGGTATATAGTGGTCAAAAGCGAGCCTATCAATAATAAAAAAAAAATCTTTGGTTACTAAATCCCTCCTATTGATCGTAGCGTGATGTTAAAAATAGGCTTAAAGCATTTCTTGATATTTAAAGTCCATCTGGGCTATCCAAAACTTAAAGATTTTTTCAATTTAAACCTATTGGAAATTCCTGAGATTAGCGCGTTCAATCAATCAAACAATAATAATAAATACTACGCCGTCTAGTCTCAAGCTAAGCAGAGCTTGTGTTATGAATACTAAACAACTGATAAACATACTTATATATTTCTATATATACATATTATAGATAAATTCAATTAAACACCCAGACACAGAACAAATGATCGTGCTCATCACACAAACATTTGTTCTGGATGGGAATCGAACCCACGACCTCCGGGCCACTAACCACTAGACCAACAGGTCAACTGTCAAACAATCTCTTCAGTGTTATAATAATATTAATAAAGATAGAATGAAATTAAATGAATTTGAATGATAATTTATTTGTATTGTTTTTTGCGATAAATAAAATTGAAGTGTCCGTTTACATAGATAGATATTTTGTTTAGAGAAAATTTGATTACAATAAACTGGTTTCATATACAAGCAGATGCATAAAAGTGTGATATCGTTCAATGACAGGTCGTTTGGTCACACAGCGCGGACCGTCAACAGTACACGCACGCTAACAAAGATAAATATAGTACTATTTTATTTGTTTAGTCTCACATTGCTATCAAGACAAATAACTCATTCAGCCATAGTATCAGTGATTGTGTCTGTAGTATTTCTTCCTTGTCATTCAACATGGGAACCCATGGAGTGCTATATACACTATTGACTTTCGGATTTATTAGTATATCAGTTGAAGCGGATAAACCTAATATCGTATTTATTATTGCCGATGATCTGGTAAGTGGTGATTTTTTTGTTTTACATAAATTGTAAATATACCAGTTTCTAATCGTTGGTTCTTGATATAGGAATATCCTACCTAATATCATCTCTTGATGATCAACTCTTTTTTATTAGATCATCAAATATTGATCATAATGCGGGTTGGCGTAATGATCGATAAAACAGTTTATAGATTCAGTGACCTAGAATGATTACTTACTATCGCAGTAGCCAGTTATAGGTAGCCTGTAATAATGAGGTCTTAAAACCAGTCACTGGAACATCGTTATAGAAAAATAATGAGTCTACAATCATTGGGATCTAATGAAATAGTTAAATGAATGAAGGGTTAACAGCATTCAAAATTATTAGGTTTTCTTACTAAAATGTTAAAACTCCTTTTTTACCCATACAGCTTTGTCTGTCTGCCACAGTTGCTTAATTTAAGATCAGCCTATATTCAACTTGAGGAATAGTTACATTTTAATAATAAGGCTTGTTCAATTGCACTACTCTCAAGTTAGAGAAATTTAAATATATTTTATCACTGCGGTGGAAGCCGAAGGACTGATTTTTATAATGAGGTAACTAGATCAAAATGTTGTACCAGTTGTGCCATTGAAAGGGCTTCATTTGCACATAATAAAACATTATACTAATCCAGAGTAATTTTAAGTCTTATGATGATAAGTTTCGTATCCACGAAACCAAAAAACAAACAATTTGAAATAAATCTAGTTGATGGAGATTTATGCAAATATGCAGGGAAAATATTACGATATCTGCAACTAATACAACTTTAGTCATCAGTAAAAACCCATTGCAAAATTAATCAAGGAAACAATGATCAATACTATCATGTCTTTAATACATAATTTACGGAAAACAATGGAGAGTATCAATTATGTAAAATGGTTACGTTTTCAATTTTATTATAGCTTTGTTTATCTATTGTTATATTTTAGGGATGGAACGACGTCAGTTTTCACGGATCCGATCTAATTCCAACACCAAACATTGACTTGTTGGCGTATTCGGGAGTGGCACTTGGAAGATACTACAGCCATGCAATATGTACTCCCTCTCGATCAGCACTTCTCACTGGAAAATATGCTTATAAGACAGGTAATTTCTTTAGATGCACTCTATTCACTATTATTGCTTCCCACTATGAAATTGTGTACCATATGTATACTTTCTCCGCCACCAGCAGTGTCTAACGCGGATCACGATGGCGACGACTACGACAATGCTCCAGAGGTGACCGAGGTAGAGATGAGTGTGGCGGTACGAAGGCTGAGTGCCAAGAATACCGCCTCAGGACCCGACGGCTTGCCTGGTAAAGCCTGGGTGTTGGCCATGGAGGCTCTCGGGTCTCGATTAAGAGGGCTCTTCAGCGCATGCATGGAGAGGGGCGAATTCCCACTTCTCTGGAAGACGGGGAAACTGGTCCGTATCGCCGGGGCGCCCTGCGGACTCTCCGTCCGCGTACCGGCCCATTGTGCTGCTCGACGAGGTGGGCAAGCTCTTTGAAAGAGTAATTGCAGACCGGTGGACGCCATCATGCGCGTACGAGCTCTCACGACGGATGCGGTGTCCCAGGGCAGGTGTGTCGTGGCGGTGTCATTGGACATCGCTAACGCCTTTAATTCCCTGCCCTGGAGTAGCATTAGGAGGGCACTCCGGTATCACCGGGTGCCCGACTACCTCTGTCGTGTGATCGAGGCCTACCTGTCGGACAGGTACATCATCTACCCTAGTCACCAGGGAAAGTGGAAACGGCGAGAGATGTCGTGCGGTGTTCCGCAGGGATCGGTACTATGACCGCCCTTGTGGAACATCGGCTACGACTACGTGCTGCGCGGCGACCTCCCTGACGGGGTCAACGTGGTCTGTTACGCACGACGACGACACGCTGGTTCTGGCTCAGGGACAAGTCCGAGGCCATGTGTTTTCACGGCCCTCGGAGCGCGCCACCTCGGCGCTCCCAATTAACGGTAGGGGGAGTTCACATCGGCGTCGGGTCGACGATGAAGTACCTGGGACTCATCCTCGACAGCCGGTGGAATTTCGAGGAGCACTTCCGACGTCTGGCTCCCAAACTGAATCGGACTGAGGCTACCCTCAAGCGGCTCCTGCCCAATCTGGGGGGTCCAGACGCCTCCTGCCGGAGGCTCTACGCAGGCATTGTCCGGTCCATGGCCCTTTATGGGGCACCGGTGTGGGCGCCGTCACTGCGAAAGCGACCGGCGGCCCAGCTGAACGCGTGCCAGAAGGTCATGGCCATACGGATGGTGCGGGGATACCGCAAGGTTTCCCGCGAAGCGGCAAGCCTCCTTGCTGGCCAGCAACCATGGGATCTGGCGGCAACAGGCCTAGCACGCACGCACGATCTGCGCGTGGAGATGCAACGTCGGGGCGAAACTCCGCTGCCGCGACAAGTCGCGGCATGGCGGACAGAGCTCCGGTGGGGTCTCATGGCGGAATGGCGACAGCTACTATCGCAACCCAGTGCTGGGCACGCCATAATTATGGCAGTAAGTCCCCTCTTTGAGGAGTGGCTGGAAAGGCAATACGGCGTCCTTACCTTCCGCATGACGCAGGTCCTCACCGGACATGGTAAGTTCGGGAGGTTCCTGCACCGGATTCCGGACCACCCGGAGGACACGGTGGAGCACATGGTGGAGGTGTGGCACGCTTGGGCAGAGCCAAGCCGTGTCGGACGGGATTCCGATCCCGATTTCCGGCCATCGTAGGCGCAGGCTTGCGGACGGCGAGCAATAGGTGGCTCGCCGTCCGACCGTCTGGTAACCGCCCGGACCCAGCTCAAGTCGTCGACGGCGCGTGCTGTTCCACGCGTGCCTCAAGGAGATGTCAGCAACTGTAGGGGCCTAGCAGGGTAGAAGCCTACTGGGGCCAAGGGTCTGATTCTGAAAGGAAGACTCGGCCCTGGTACGAAAGGCAACGGAGGAACAGGAGTGGGTTTTTAGTCAGTAAAAGTCTGACACTATCTCCCGCCCCGCTCAAGGGCGGGGGATGTCATATGATGATTATCCCACCGAAAAAAAAAAATGTATACTTTGTCTTGCCATAAATATTTATAAAATAATCTGTGTTAGTTTATACATTAATATAATAACATTAAATATATATATATATATGAAGCTCATTAAATATGATATCCAGTGGCAGGCCATACAGTCCTTTTATCGTAGAGGCCAGTTATCGATAGAAACATGTGTACTCTCGTCTCTCTCCATAAAAAATTCTTCACAGTCAATCTTATGGGAAGTTTTAGGAACTTCAAATTATCGTTTTGATTATGCCATGGGTGGATCGAGCTTTATGACCCGGTGCGTTGTCTTGCTGAAAGGACCATTATTATAGTGAAATTGTATGTTTGATCCATTTGCAAGCAGCTCATCGCAGAGTAACCTCTTTTTTTCATTTTAACTTTGGACTATCCAAAGGTATTTTCTTTGATTTTGAATACGTTGCCGCACACTAGAAAATACTTCTGTATCGTGGATGCGTTCAAAAACATATATTTAAACTCATTATCAGTAGGCCTTACAAATATTTGTTCCGTGCGGGAATCGAACTCTACTTCACAAACCGTGCTGTCAAAGTCGTCAAAGATTGTCTGGTATCACTGGCAGTGATAAAACCGCCAATGTACCCATAGATTTAGATTTATGTGAAGTTCTATTATATTATCTACAGTGCATACATTAATATCTATTACGATTTCTCAGCCCAAAACTGAATTGACGTCGGGTTCACATGTTCATTGTTTCTCCGTGACGCACATTCTTAATGCTTATCAAAGTGTCTGAACAAATATCTATGTATATTTTTCATGTTTTTATTTCTATGATGTTTTTGCTACAATAATACTGTAAATTTTCCAAAGTATCTTTTTGAAACTATTTCCTGAATTAGATTATGTTTTCTCAATTAGGAATGCAAGGAATGCCTCCTATAACGATGGGTGAGGATCGGGGAATCCCAACCAATATTAAGCTATTGCCCGAGTATTTGAAAGATGCTGGTTACTCAACTCATTTGGTTGGCAAGTGGCACGTTGGATCTTCCCGAGAAGAATATTTACCAACCAATAGAGGTTTCGATAGCCATTTTGGACATAGAGGTGGTTATGTGGATTATTATGAGTACACTTACGAGGAAGAAGTAAGTACTATTTAATTCATTAAACCCCGAACGCCGGCGTTCGCTCGCTCATTGTCTTTCCATTGTGTCTCTAATTACGCTACTAAAAAGGTTAACATTGATTTGAAATAAGTTGAAAATAATGGGTTAATAAATTAAATAAAAGTAGATACATTATTAGGCATCTAGACCCTTTGGCACGTTCCCGAAAATCTAAATGATTATTATTATTTCCTTATTATTACTCTCACCCCATTTAACTTTGGTGTTTTAACTTCATTCAGTTTTCTCGCAAAACATCATAAAGATATGAGCTGATGGTACATACTGCATCTAAATATTTTTGATCGATTTACGCGGGATATAACGTCACTTATAAGCACTTAATTTTTCTTCATTTTTAGTGGACCGTTGGTCAAGTTTCTGGTATGTCCTTATTTAGAAACCAAACCCCAGCTTGGGACGTTGAGGGTTACATCACCGACGTTTATACAGAACATGCCAAGTCAGGTAAGTCTTTTACTTAACCGATATAACTACAATATAAGTCACCATCGGATAATATACATACATATATTGAAATAAGATAATTCATCTGATCTCTTGCATTAACTCATATAATATAAAGAATCTGAAAACATTCGTCAAATAATTTCATTTATTATTTAACAGTAATCGAGAATCATGACACGAAGTCTCCTCTTTACCTGATGGTTGCGCACAACGCTCCGCATTCGGGTAATGATGCTGCCCTTTTGCAGGCGCCGCCAGAAGAGGTCAGGGCGATGAGACATGTCGAGTCACCTGAAAAGAGGATTTTTGCAGGTAAACAATATCAAAAAAAGAAGAATTTGATGGCTCAGTTATGAAGGGCAAAATCCTGTTGAATTTTATTTATGTTTGTGTAATTCATCATCATCATCTTGTGTAATTTGCTAAACCTCTTTCAATATTTTTTGTTTGTATATTGAATCATACTTTATTTTAAAAGGAAAATAAAAACACTATCATTTGTCGAACATTGTTATATACGTACCAATACTCAGATTTCACTATATATGTAAAGGTTTTTGTTATATTTCATCAGCCTTAACTTTCTATTTACTTTTCAGCCATGGTAAAAAAACTTGACGACAGTGTCGGTGATATTGTTCAAGCTCTATGTGACAAGGGAATTTTAGATAACACAATAATTGTGTTCACATCAGACAATGGAGGAATGACTGTTGGCGAGTACAAAAACTACGGTTCAAATTATCCACTGAGAGGGATTAAAACAACACCTTATGAGGGAGGTGTGAGGGTGGTTGGCTTAGTGTGGAGTACGCATTTAAATAATACAAGTAATTACTGGGACGGGTATATGCACGTCGCAGACTGGCTCCCCACTTTATTGAGTGCTGCTGGTGTAGAAGTCCCAAAAGACATTGATGGAATCGACCATTGGGATAATATTAACTCTAACTTGCCTTCTCAAAGGTTTGAAATGTATGAAATGGACGAAAATGTAGGCTATGCCTCAATAATTTACGGAGAGTTTAAGTTGGTAACGGGTAATGTCGTTGATAGTTATATTTTACACCATGGCTCGAACCTTACAGGCATGATCGGCAAACCGCCGTGTTATGTCAAAACTCTTAAAAGCAGTGCCATGTATAGTATACTTGACTCAGTTGGTATGTCCTTCAATACTGATGACATGAGCCTAAGGAAGAAAAACACAATCGAATGCGATACGTCTTCGGCAACTACGTGTTATTCTGGTAATGGTGAGTTTGGTTCATGAATTGTTAAATAAGTAATAGTAAACCATGTGACTGGTCGAGTGGTAACAGCCCCGACTTACGAGTTTTAGGTTGCGTGTTCAAATCTAGCCAGGAGCATTACTTTGTGTAATTTATTTCATCACCACTGCTCTCAAAACTATGAAGGAAAACATCGTGAGGAAACCGGCATGTCCTAGTACCAAAAATTCGAAGACATGTGACATTCACCAACCCCTTTTGGGTACGCGTGGTGGATTACGGCCCATTCCCTCTACTAGAGAGGAGGCCTGAGTCCTAGTAGTGGGAACATTGAAAGGCTGCTTATGCTATGCTTTGCTAAACCATGTGACTACTACAATTATCCTGGAACTTGTAAGTTTATACTGCCTTTACAATTTTAGTTCTTCGATAAACATATTATGTAAGTATAGTTAAGCACGGTGTAAAACCGGTGTAGTGGTTGTTTAAAAAGTGTAGAGTACTTAATTTGGTGCATTAGCTTACTACTTAATTTTTTTGAGGTGGGAAATCATCCAACAGCTCCTCCCTGCTCTGGATGGAGCGAGAGAGATTGTCAGATTTTACTGACTAAAACCCACCTGTGTTACTTCAGCTGCTCTTTGCGTTCCAGCATTGTAACTCTTTTGAGCAATCCCACAGCAGCTCACGACTCCTTGAAACCTGCCAGGGGGGGGGGAAGGTTCTTGTATGTAAATAACATTGCGTGTATTATTTTTAGGTACAGTATGTCTATACAACATAATAGAAGATCCCTGCGAAACGTCAGACTTATCCACCAGCTATCCGCATTTAGTTTCCTGCATGCAAAGACTTCTGCAAACGGAGATGGCAAAAAAGATTCCTAGAGCTCCAGTTTTTAGGAATCCCTTAGCCGCACCTAGTTTGTTCAACTATACGTGGGATGTTTGGATTAAGTGAGGTAAATCGATTAATAAATATTATTATCAACATTTGTATTTGCAGTGTATCGTAACACCCTGTGATAATCGCTGTTAACTTTTAAGTAGTAAATGTAGACTAAACATGTTTTTATTTAGAATTATATCCAAAATTGTGAATAGAATGAAGGTCTTTCTAAAATGTTAGATTTAATTTTTTTGTCATTGTAAAAATGGAAGGGTGGCTATGTAATGAATAATTCTCGTAGTTCAGCTCCGCAGTGAGTTCCCGGGCAGAGATTGTTCAAATATTTACATATGAGTATGACTGGCGAGGTCTGGCTTGAGTTCTATCTTTTTCACTGACGTTGATTGTGTAGCGTACTTGCCGTGTGTATTGAGATAACGATATCGCAAAATCAGATTATTGTTTACTTAGGTTTCCGTAGTGCTTCCGAAACCGTGGATATTTCGTGTTGAATATGCTAGAATCTATAAGAAAATGGCTTACCGAGCGAAATTGTTCATTTAGCTCTGTAAGCTATTTATTTATTCTTTAATTTGGTTAATTTGACCAGTTTTGACTTATCGTCTTCTTGTTGTCTCAGTGAACGCGGAAAAGGGAAGATTAAGCAACTCAATTAGCATTTAAGCATTTTGTTAGACTGAGTTTCGTTAAATTTTTCACACTTACAATCTTATTTTAGGTCTGAAATGTTTATTTTAACAGAAATATTGTAATATTTTGAGTATATATGAGTTTAAATAATATATTTTTTTAGTATGTCCGGTTGTAGCCAAATTGCTACTTAAATTGTTTTGTAAAAACAAAAATAAGGAAGATATTGTTTATTTACAAACAAAATTCAAATCGTCGATTGTGATTTTTTTATAAGCGTGAGAAAATTTTTTTTTTACAAGATATTTTGATTTTGAGATATGTTTTGGTGTATAATTACATTGCAACCTATATTTTCTAAAACTAGTAGTCAAACCTGAAAATCTACCTAAAATGCAAAAAGTTATATGTATGAGCTAATTGCAATGGAGTCAAATAATTTCAAATTATAAATTCAACAGGAATACATAGTTTGTTATAAAATATAATCTCTTCCTCTGCAAGAAGTTTCTATTCTGCTAAAAGAGGTAGGTAGTTACATAGATAGATAAAACATTTATTTCGTAAGTATACATTTTCCATTTATTTGGTATACATTTTCTTTTTATACCGTTGTAAAATGACAGGATATAATATTAAAAAAATGATTGAATGTCCGACATATAACGGTAGAGAGCCCAGAGAAGGATACTTGACATTTTTACAACGCTATAAAAAGAAATTATTTTGCATAAATCCGAAAAAAATCATACTCGGCACCGTCGTAAAATAAAGACAGTAAGGAGTAGCGGTGGCTATAGGTACTTCATGATTGTTATGGAAAGGACGAGTCAATAAAAGTCAATAAATTATTTTGTGAAATTCACACATTTCGAGCATGCTCTGGTACAATGACAGCCTGAATGCGTCTGACACGGAATTGTAAGATCAGGTTTATAACATTTTGTATAAACCTGCCCCCCTAGCCAAGTTACAATCGTATCGTTCGCGCTGAACGCTCCGAGTAGGCCACGCCTCCGATTCCTTTGTTCTGACGTCATCTCAACGCTCAGTCACGTGGTCCGAACAAAGGAATTGGTGGCCTACTCGAAGCGTTTGGCGTGAACGATACGATTGTAACTTGGCTAGGGGGGCAGATCTCATTTGTAGGTATGCAAGTATTTATTTGCGTCCCTGACGAGACCCTAACCCGAATATGTGTGTATAGCGCCTAAGTATTTTAGAGCTCACGATGAAATTGAGAAACAATTACAATTCAAAGTAAAGTGTGTGAAAATATTTTCACATACAATGTCTTATGTTCAAACTAGGTCAAAAAATACATTCTGGGTTAAGCTTGCCTTTCTGCATAACATATCCTTTTGTTTTTGTGTTAATATGTCTTTGTGTGCAATGAAGAATATGAATAAAAGTACTAACACCGTAAACAACACGTATGTAACTACTCTAGATGTTGCTTCAGCAAGTCTTAGTTTTACCTAATCTGCTAATCCTCTAGTGCTCCGTTGCAAATCGATACCAATTAAGACTGAAGCTGAGTTTGAGTAGAATCTACTCAGCGTCCTCTGATTATGTCCTATGACTTATTTAAACGAGCTAATTATACTGCAAGTTATAAATATGTTAATTTCATTTGTTGTTTACGGCAAAATTTGCATTAAGTAAATATTCAATTTTTTATTAAATAAATAACAATAAAACTAGTTCCCACATAATATGAAAAAAAAAATGTAATTTAATGAAACAAATGTTTCTTTATAATAAAAACATTGAAATTGTAAGATAAAGTCTTCTCAAATACACTTCATGATGAGCGCAATGTAAAGTGACATGTGAGCGATGGCACGAATTTAAGGCAGCTGCCAAAATCTTCTCACTGTACCAAAGGAATTTAGGAGCGTATTACAAACGGTTTTCTTACAAAAGCGACTGCTTATTACATGAATAGAATTTCTGTGAAACCTTTTAAGTAGCTATTAAAGTGTTCCTCGGTAAGCCACTTAATATTTAGCTTAAATTTACACTGTTTACCTGTTAAGCGCTTCAGGTTAGTGTAATATGCAGTTTCTTATGTTTATGTCTGTTCTCTCATCTTATTTTTAAATTCGTTTTTCGTAGCTTTTAGGGGGTGTATTAATGGGCGGCTCAAACTCGTTGACCCATCAATGAATGACAAAAAACGCAAGCAATTTCATCTAAGTCCATGCGCCAAATTTAAAATTGCTGTTATTAATAATAAGAAGCTATAGTGCTTAAACAAATACACACTTCCTTAACATATACAATGAGTTTTATTGAAAGGAGGGCATGCTGTTGTGTGAATAAGTCTTTGGAATCTAATTATTGAGAAAAACTGGGCAAGTGCGAGTCTGACTCGCGCACTGAGGGTTCTGTAGAAACTTACCTATGTAAATAGTTCAATTCCCAAATGGAGTCTCGAAGATTGTTCCGAATCACAAAAAAAGGTTTTTTTTTTTGTGATGTAACAACAAATTTACGGTTTTTAGATTTATTCCTATACCTGTGCTATAAGACCTTGCGGGAAGTACCCTATGAATTTTGATTTTCTTGAGAGTGTTGAAATATACGATTTGTGCGACATAAACGTCCGTATCTATTTTTTTCGTTAACTTAGAAATTTGGTTTTTTCACAGCTTCAAGGGGACCGTAGACCTGAGTATATGGTTTTGATTTTAATTCGATACCTCTACGCGTTTCCAAGATAACGAGCCTTGACAGACAGATAGACAGACAGACGGACAACAAAGTGATCTTATAAGGGTTCCGTTTTTTCCTTTTGAGGTACGGAACCCTAAAAACTGCTACATTTATTTGTTCAAAATAAAATTAACTGAATTTTTGAGTAAAATAGAATTGAGTGGTAAAAAACAACCGTGGTCCTAGGCATTTTTTACCTGTCGACCTTAGGGTGCAGAAACAGAACATAGCAGGTACTTAACTTTATGGAAAAAGAAACCGAAAATAATTAATAAATTCATAAAATACATACATACACATAAACGATAATTGTTAAAAACGATTACTATAAAACAAGGTTGGGTATATTCTACCAAGTTCTTGCGAATGTAATGCACATGTGCATAGAGGAGAATGTAAAATAAACAAGAATTTACGTCTGCATGGTACTTTTTTGCCATTATCATACTCATATTATTTTTTATGTCCAAAGATGCGTATATTAGTGTGGGGCACAATCATGGAAATTTCGACTCTCGAAACTTCCAATCAAAATCTATATTTTTACTGCTTTGTTTACATACAGGACTAAATAATGACGAAGCAAATTGATATCATTTTTTTTTATTTTGTTATGACACCATCAAACAGTGAAGTAATCGTCATATTACGTTTGTATGGAAGAATTGCCGACTAGTGCATCCTTGAGTAAATTATATCCAAAACAAGAATCCATTTATCGGCTTTTAATACATCGGATGAGACAGGTCAAGGTCTTATTCAGCAGTTTATCTATGTTTAGTTGATTCAGTTTGTTATGAAGGGCTTCGCACCTTTTGAGGTTTCCTTTATACGTTTTTCAATTAGCTCACAAAACGTTATGAATGAAAAGCGACTGTTGGCATAGAAACATCTGACATATTATTATAACATTTTCACAATACGGATTACGCAACTTCAATCCTAATGGTTGTCTGTAAGTTGCCAATGCTTTAATAGAATAGAGCTTCGTTTCCAGTACTCCAAATCCTTTCACAGCTTAGAGAACTCGCTTGCTGAGCACCTTTCGAAGTGTTATCTATATATAAAAGGAGAAACTGACTGACTGACATATCAACGCACAGCCGAAACTACTGGGACTAGGAGCGTGAAATTTTGCACAAGGTTTCCTTTTATGACGTAGGGGAGCACTTAGAGAGGATTTTTCAAAATTCACCTCCTAAGGGGATGAAATGGGGGCCCAAAGTTTGCATGGAGATATCAACATTCACGCGGGCGAAGCTGCTGGCAGAAGCTAGTCTACGAATATGGTATGTATGCATGTAGTAGGTACAAGGATATTGGTTGGAGCTTTATTGTATCGGCGAGAGGCAAGCAACAAGCAAGAACGATATATTATCGCTCTTGCTTGTTGCTTGCTTTATAATAAAATATAAACCCCTACAAAAATGCCAGTGTTACCTAAATTTTATTTTTAAAAGAGTTGCTCCAGAAAATAATTTCACCACATCTGTTATATAAATATCTCGTGTCAGGGTGTTTGGATGGAGGTTGTATGTTCGGCAGTTTGTATTTTTAGGGTTCCGTAGCCAAATGGCAAAAAATGGAACCCTTATAGATTCGTCATGTCTGTCTGTCTGTCCGTCCGTATGTCACAGCCACTTTTTTCCGAAACTATAAGAACTATACTGTTGAAACTTGGTAAGTAGATGTATTCTGTAAACCGCATTAAGATTTTTACACAAAAAGAGAAATAAAAACCATAAATATTGGGGTTCCCTATACTTTGAGCTGAAACTCAAAATTTTTTTTTCGTCAAAATCTGTGGATATGTCTTCAAAAATGATATTGAGGTTTCTGACATATTTTTTTTCTAAACTGAATAGTTTGCGCGAGAGACACTTCCAAAGTGGTAAAATGTGTGCCCCCCCCCCTCTGTAACGTATAATAAGAGAATGATAAAACTAGAAAAAATGTACAAGCAAACTTCCACCGAAAATTGGTTTGAACGAGATCTAGTAAGTAGTTTTTTTTAATACGTCATAAATTTTGTACGGAACCCTCAGTGCGCGAGTACGACTCGCACTTGCCCAGTTTTTTTATTTATTTATATTTTGTATTGGAGTTTACCGATTTCTCGGTAAATTGCGGACCGATTTTAAAATTATTTTTTTGATTGAAAGGTTATGCTTCCAAGTTGGTCCTATAGAAATATTGTTATAATCTGATGATGAACTTCGAAGATATGGAACGGAACTTCTCATAGGATCACAGCAGAACTGTCGTAACTTATATATAACGTAAATTGCTTTCTTTATACGTGTAGTCGATGACTGATTGAAAGAGGGGGGATAGCTGATCTGATGATGAAGCCGGAAGGTAGGTAGGCCTGGGCTTTGCTTATTGGAATTGTTATGCAATGTTTAAATGATTAAATTTTATAGGATTCAATGTAAAAAAAACACAAAAAGTGCAAAATAACTTTAATTTCGGAAATCGGCGTTAAATAACGCAGAGACAACGACTTCCGAAATTAAAGTTATTTTGCAGTTTTTTTGTGTTTTTTTTTTGTTGCATATTTGATAGGTATGAGAATCCTACCCCTATTTTTTTATAATCGTGATTTTTGTATTTTTGTTTCTATTATTACTTACGTTCGACTTTTTTTAAATAAATTTGTATGGCAGAACAACTTGTGCCGGGTCAGCTGCTTTATTATGTAAAAATGCTTGAATATTGGTTGCTAAGAAGCCTCTTCAAGTTAAAAAGTGGCTTTGATGCAAAGATTACCCGGTCAGCAAGGCTTCCGAAATAACGGCACTCCGTGCGGCTACTCGAATATAAGCTATTTATTAAATTTTGTGAAGGTTCTGTAGTGGTGTCCTCCGCTGCCCATATAAACCAGTCACCAATATTAGGAAAACCCTAAATTAAAGACTAAGATACCATACTAAGATACTATTGTACGTTGTATTTTTAACATTCTGTGTTAAGCTATGTTGAAAATCTCACTTACTTAATCTTTATTTTGACAGTTATTAAACGTGTCACCTACTTTTAGTGCAAATTGGCAAAAATTTCGATATTTCATAACAAATCTCGTTTTAATTTCTTTATTCAAATCTGGTTAAGAAAACAAGCCTTAATTTAGAAAGTTACTACTTACTTTTTGCATCCTGGAGTTATAAGATCACAGTGTGTCAGTTTTAGAGAAAGTTTTGGCGCCGTGCAGCCTGCGTCGGACATTTTGTCCGCCACCCTCAGCAGAATCTCATTATCCTGAGCAGCGTTCAGAAATAATTACTATGTCGCCAGGCCGTTAGCAGATGCTAATGAATAAAGATTTACTCTAATCTGTGGAACTTTTGTTGCGAAGCCAAAAACGTCGTGTTGGTTATTATGTTGGCTTTTAGCAAGTTTATTTTTTATTTAAATAACAAGTCAAATTATGCTTAAGCTTATTTTTTTTGAGGTTCTTAATAAAATTAATGAAACATGAAGACCTAATACAAAATTAACCTGATTTTAATTTTTGTTTAGGGCCTTATCATACTAGCAGATTGTGAGCGTCCTCAACGAACACGCCGCGCATGCGCAGCGAATTAGTTGCGGATGCGTAAGAGATCCGGCAACGAGGCCCGGATCTCCGGGGTATTCAAAGTAACAAAGCCCACAGCAGTGTCTCCTCGTCGGAATCCATTTTGATACTGAGTGTATTGTACGTCGACAACTTGCTACAAACACGCGTTGAAAACGTTGCGAATTTTCCACGCGTCTGCGACGTCTTCGCTGTGCAACCGCGGCGTGTTCGCGACGCACTCGCTGCGCGCCCGCCCCGCCTCGCAGCCGCTCGCAAACCGCTAGTGTGATAAAGACTTTAGCTCGTTTACGCATGTAGCCTGTACCTACCTGAGTGAATCGAATAAAGATCCAATTTC
This sequence comes from Mythimna pallens, assembly GCA_961205895.1. Lineage (NCBI taxonomy): Eukaryota > Metazoa > Arthropoda > Insecta > Lepidoptera > Noctuidae > Mythimna > Mythimna pallens. The sequence goes on along the minus strand of OY540828.1, from coordinate 18,703,777 downwards.
GCTTTTGCCACCTCGAAAATTACACCAGAAGTGCGTGCGTGTGTGTGTGGGAGTGCTTCCGCATGCTAACATGTGGAAGCGTTGTGCGTTTCTGATGAAGCGCAAGCGGGCCAGCTTCTGAGATCCTACCACGAGTTCTTAACGCAATCCATTTGACGACTTAAACTGAACTGTTAAAGGAATGGAGCTATGTAGAGGTATATAGCTCCATCCCTCTTTCTCGCTCGCACATCTGACATTTTGAGACGTCATGTTAATACCTCAGAGCGAGATTGTGGCCCGGTGGGACTCGCCGATGTGATGGCACTGGATGTGACTACACACTGTGAGTGGTGGCGTCCAGGGTCTGACATGAACTGGCGCTACAGTGCGGTGCCACTTTACGTTTTTTTTAGTCCTGTTGGTTTGTCTTTGTATGTACTAAAAATAGCTTTGTAAGGTTCTTGTGTTTATCATTATTACTATAAAAATATCCTGTGTTATAATTCAGATCTAGACCCGTATAAAATGTCCAAATACCGTTCAAATATTCAAGCTTGATTGATTAACCGTTTTAATACCGTAATTAGAGACACAATAGAAAGACAATGAGAGAGCGAACTCCACCAAATATACACATTTTAACATTTATTATAACGCCTTTAGTAGGATTAGTTGTGGTGAAATAAAAACAGCTATCGGAATTAAATAAATTCGAAATCCCCATTTGTAGTATATTTGTAGGTCCGTGCTATTATTCTGAAACCTCTATGTTGTTAAAACGCCGAAGTAGACAATGCTTATCCTTTTTTAATGGCCTCGTGTAATTGGATTTTCACTGAATTTATGCCCAATTATGACAGTGGATGTGTAATAATAAAGTAAAACGATAAGGAATTTATTTCATCTACTGTATGAGTTTAATTATTAATGAAATACAGACTCTGATTTGTGAATTGTTAGGTTTGTAGTTATGTTATAATTGCAAACAGCAAAATAAATGCATTAGCTTTTATACTAAGATGCCAGAGCTGTCTGACATAACTTATTTTGACATGGATAAAACCTTAGGTTCTCAGTAGCGTCTCATGTGCTTTGAATACCTGTGTATTTGTGGAGTTCCCCTTGGGGCCCAGGGGCCCCAAGACGATGCTCAGGAGCAGATAACAGGTGAGAAAGGGAACTAAAAATAACGAGTTACTTAATTTTTTATGGTTGATTTTTATATATGTTTTGTAGAATGTTATTTTAAAGTAGTATCATAAGTGTCAGACACTTTCCATGGACCAAAATTTCTGTCAGACGCTTTAAAGTATAAAAAAAACTTGAACTTGAACTTCTATTTTAGAATAACATCTATAAAAATCAGCCGTCTATAAAAATTTAAGTTAATTTGCTCTTAGTTCCCTTTCTCACCTAGTACTTGCCCAGGGGATCCAAGGAGGAGCTCCACGAGCACACAGGTATTCAAAGCACAGGAGACGCTACTGAGAATCTAAGGTTTCATCCATGTGAAAATAAGTTATGTCAGACAGCTCTTGGATCTTGGACTACCGTAAAATGGAGTGAATAGAAACGCATGGGTGAGTAGAAACAAAACTTTAATGGGGATTGCCACGTTATTGAAAAATTGTTTGCAGTATTTGAGTACTTAAAATTGGTATATTAAAACAAATTACTTTATTGAAACTAAAAATATGATAATATATCAAAGTAAAAATCTTAATCACAGTTTTGTTTCCATTCACCCCTGCGCTTCTATTCACCTCGTCCCCTCGAGCGCCGATTGTACATACGTCTGTACAACTTAAATGACCTTGAAAAACTCTTAATTGTCGTTTTGTACATACGTTTGTACGATTTTTTTTTGAAAAATCCACAAATAGTTTTTTTTAAATTATTATTATATTTTTTTTGGTGATTTACGTAAAAACGCGCAATGACGTAATAATAATACCCCCGGGACGCCCAAGGGGTTAACTGTATTTAGAATTGTGTTATTTTTCATTCATCACATCCTTCACTCCCAGGCTGCGTTCATCAAATTAAAGAGAGTGTATGACTGACGACACATCTGCAACCAATTTTTTTTTGGGTTAGGTTGAGGCATTTTAGTTTCGTTTTTATTATATCTACTATGAAAATGCTTAAAATACAAAAAGCAAGAACGTTCAATTATAATTTTAGTCTGCTTCATCATCAACGATTTCATCACTGCTTACCATCAGCTGAGATCGCAGTCAAGCACTAGTCCATATCAATTAAAAGAAGGCAAAAATTATCAAATATTTTTAAGCAAATATCGAAAAATATTTTAAAATTTCGATTTTATACAGGCGCTAGGACAGTTCGTTGCTTTTCACACGTCTGCGCTAAAAAAATGCAACAAAACCCACCTCAGCAAAGGTATCGAGATTAATCACGTAAAACACCGTAGTTATTCCCATGGGGATTCTGGCCCTCATCAGCATGAACAACACAATCTGACGAATCCGTTTGTCTGGACAGTTTTCCCAGTTACACGAGTATATCGCTTGACGAAATTTCTCGCTCTGTAATGCATATTAGGAAGTATATTATTACGCGTTCATAGTAAAATCATGAAGGTTTTGTTAAAATTTTGTTTTTATAAATACGAATATCTTACCTAACAATTGCAAATAACTGTATCTTTGTTTAAAACAAAGCTAGCGAGATATTAAATATAATATGACAAGATATATATTTATTAATTTTTTCTACAACTGAATCTGACACTGACATCACAGAAACAGTCTTGGGTTGGAATCGAGCTTACGACCTCCGGCATAGTCAGGGCTACTAACTACTAGACCGACAGGCTGTCGCCAAGTCGAGATTGTATTATATATGTATATCTATGTTTTTATGTATATTTTATATGCTGAATTATTTAGTTTTCGAATGTATTTATAGTTTATAAGGTTAGTATGAATAAGTTTATCATAAGTCACGAGAAAATGTAAACTCTTTCTCCCCGATTAGAGGGGTTATTCCCTGAGGATCCCGATCCCCGAGGGCCCTGTCCCTGAAGACCCCGAATGCGATAAATATGATTACAATTATTTTTATTCTTTAAGGTTTTAAATTTTTAACGCCATTCATTAATTCATAAAAAATAGCCTGTACAATATTTCCATAAATTGAGTGACATTTTAAGATATGAACAAACGCTCACAACTTTGCTGTTTATGAATATTATTTATTGAGACTTTACTTAAATAATTATCAAAACCTAATAATACTAACTAAAATTTTAGTGGTGTACCTAGTTGAGTTTAGTATAAATCAGGGGCGCCGGTTTTTAGAAAACCTCATGGGCTCATTTCATGACTCGAAAACGTGGCGAAGTGTGAGAAGTGAGCGGCAAAATCACTGATCGACCGACAAATAAATAAATGTCCTGTAGGTATGTTGGTTTGCTGACGTATACCGCGAATGGTACACCTAAGTCACTACTGTCTTGAAGGAATGTTCAAAGAAATACTGGTTTCGGTATTGACAGTTTATTTTACTCACATACACTGTTACACGATAATTTAGAACAATAGGATATCGGCGTGTGCTTGGCTAGCGAGCCTCGGAGCGACTGCTTACGCTAACGAGTTACGTATCAATTGTCTGAGTAGTTATATTACAAAGTAGTGTCGCCTCTAACCCTACAGTCCTTCTTACATACTGCGTACGTAATTACTAAATATGTTTGATAAAAATATAAAATGAAACCATTATTTATTATCAAGAAATATTATAATCTATACGTAACTTAAGAGGCGACTACTGCCCCCCTAGCCAAGTTACAGTCGTATCGTTCACGCCAAACGCTTCCAGTAGGCCACGCCTCCAATTCCTTTGTTCGGACCACGTGACTGAGCGTTGAGATGACCTCAGAACAAAGGAATCGGAGGCGTGGCCTACTCGAAGCGTTCAGCGCGAACGATACGATTGTAACTTGGCTAAGGGGGCTGATCTGTTTCTTTATGTCTATGCTCAGGGTCTATGTCATGGGTACTCGAGCCCCCGAGCACCCACGGAGTCGGCGCCCCTGGTATAAATAGTAATTTAAAAAACAAATCTAATAAAAAAACTTGACTGCCGTATCTATCATCAGCATTTTATTAAAATACCGCCATTAAAAAAAGAACCGTTCCGCTATGTATTATAACTAAATGCGGAAAATCTATCTAATTAGGTCTTACCGTTTCCATTAGAAGGTCGCTGTAGTAACAAGGCATGAAGAAATGTAAAATGCAGCCAACAAAGAATGAAATAAACTCGACGTTTATCCGTTTATCTCGCAAATCCTGCAAGAATTAATTATAATTTATTGTGTATTATTCATCTTGTATTCCGCATAGTCGGATTATTTTAATGTTTAGAAGCTGTGTTTCATAGCTTTACAAAAGAAATCTTTTTAACATTAAATGAAACAAGAATAAAACTTAGCATAGCATAGTATAGTCGGCCTTATAACGTTCCCACTGTTGGGACTCAGGCCTCCTCTTTAGGAGAGGGAATGGGCCGTAATCCACCACGCGGGCCCAGTGCGGGTTGGTGGATGTCACATGTCTTCGAATTTTTGGTTCTAGGACATGCCGGTTTCCTCACGATGTTTTCCTTCACCGTTTTGAGAGCAGTGGTGATGAAATAAATTACACAAAGTAATGCGCCTGGCTGGGTTTGAACCCGCGACCTACAGCTCCGTAAGTCGGGGCCGTTACCACTCGGCCACCACTGCTCTCTGAATAAAACTTTAACTTGTACAAAAACGTATACTTAGTGAAATACATTGATCCAATTTACTTACTGCGACTATTTGGAATGTGGTCAGTGGTAACAAAAATGTAGTCGCTTTCATATTATATTCGTACAAAATAGAGAAGTTAGCTTTCACGCGATCCACTAACCTGTAAAATACAGTACGGTTATATTTCAGTGTTTAGCAAAAACTTGATGTACCACGTCACGTAAGCTATACTTATTGACATACTTGTAAAGATCTTGCTGTTTTGAAATAATCTTTTTCAATCCTTCTTCTATTTCTTTGCTATCTTTAGCGTCGACAAATAGTTTTCTGATGCGTAGACTGAGCAACTCAAGTTGTCCACATATGTGTAACATAAATATAGGTACCATAGGATCAAACCCTACATACATCGACGACGCATACGCAGCGAATACAAACGTAACAATGAATAACGTCCAAAAGACTATCGTTAGATTCTTGAAGCCATCTATTGGTTCCGGGTACGTTAGGTCAAAAAGAGGAACAAGTTCGAATTCTCCCTTACAATAATAATAAGCCATTAGGAAAAAAGCTTTTATCGGGAAGATAGCACTAGTGCCAAAGCCGAACACGAGCCAAAATTTGCATACGGTAACACCTCTTTTAGCAAATTGTACAACTATATCCTTGTCTTCTTTAGACTCGTGGACAGTGTCGTAGTCCTTTTCCACGATACTAATGAGTACTTTAATAGATTCTTCGTTATACAGGAGCACAAAATACTTTAGAGTGATTGTTAAAGATACGATAACCATCGTGCCATTCTTACTAGCTTCAGCGAATTTACCGGTTTTAATGTCATGATAAAAGATGGAATACAAGAGAAAAACACAACAAAAGAATGTATTCATCATTATGATTGAGAATCGAACTTTCCACCAAGTGTCGTGCACGACTGATGGATGAGAACCGTTTAAACGCAAGGAAATTGTTGATATTTTAAAAACTTTTTCAAATTTTAAGTCAAATTCCTCCATTTTGGCAGCACAACTGCGCGATTCTTGAATATAACAAAACAGTTTTGAATGTGTAGCTTTATGAATCGGGAATCATAATGGAAATTGTAAGAAATGAAGTGATTTCTTTGTGAAAAAGGGTCTGCTATTGACAGAATAATAACACTTTAACTGGCAAAACAATACTTTATAGAAGTCTACTCTCAGCCTGCGACTTTACTCTCCTGTGTAGGATTTATAGAATAAGTTTTTTTTTTTGGGTGGGAAAATCATCTTATAACATCCCTCGCTCTTGGACGGGTGAGAGGGCATGCCAGACTTTTACTGACTAAAAACCCACCTCATTTCCTTCTTTGCCATTGTTCCAGGGCGCCGGGGATTGCATCACCCATGGCCCCAGTAGGCTTAGGCTTTAGGCAGTAGGCTTACGGCGAGCTACCCATTGCTCGCCGTCCACAAGCCCGTGCCTACTGTGGCCAGAAATTGGGATCGGAATCCCGGCGGCTGGGGCGCGTGCAGGTGCGGCCTCCTCCTTTGCTAGCATTACTGCTTCGCAGAAGGAGGCGTCCGCCTGCCACTACTCCTCGCTCCGGACCATGGCCTGTACCAAGGCCCGGCGCGAGAAATCGCTGCCGCCGATCTCCCCCATTCTTCTGAATAAGTTGGAAGATGATCGATTACTAAGATAGGCAAGCAGTTACAGTCTACGGGAAAACTTTCTCTTTTAGGTATGTATATGTAAAAGCAGTCGCAAGCAAGAATTTTATAAAGAAACTAGCTAAAACGTTGTTCTGCCAAAAATACAGTACTAAAGAAAAAAATGGGGAGTGGGGGTAGGACGATAAAAAAATAGCCTACGATCTATTCTCAGACCTACCAATCAGACATAAAAAACCATAAAAATCGGTCAAGTCCTTTTGGAGGATATCGATAACAAACCCTGTGATACGAGATTTCTCATAAGACTAGCTTCTGCGAGCAGCTTCGCTCGCATGAAAGTAGGTTTTTCCATACAAACTTTGGACTTCCGTTTAATCTCCTTAGGAAGTGAAGTTTGGTAAATCCTCACTTAGTGTTCGCCTACGTAATAAAACGAAACCTTGTGCAAAATTTCACGGTCCTAGTCCCAGTAGTTTCGACTTGATATGTCAGTCAGACAGTTTCTCCTTTTATATATATATACTCGTATATATAGTAGGCGTGGGCAAAGTGTGTCATCTTTGTGATTGGAACATTTGCATCTGAATCACTGTAATGTTCCGGAACACTGATATGTATCATTTAGAACATTTGGAACGTCGGCTCAAAAGATACAAACACAGACACTGACTCTTATGAATCGTGATCTGTTACGTCGCGTCATGTATCATTTGAAACGAAACATTTGGAACAGCGGCTCAACGAAACATTGACACACAACAACAAATCTGCATAGTTCTCATGTGATTTTGTTTTTCTTATTTATGTTTCTTCTCAGGGTAGTCAGCAAGGAAACACCGGCCACATCTAGTTTATAATGACGAAAAATAAAATTGACGTGTAAAAGTGTTTTTTAAACCTATTTGCAAAATAAATATCATTTATCATTATCATTTAGCGTTTCAACGGAACATTTGGAACGCGGGCGTTATCGTTACGTCGCGTCATATGCCTAGTTTTTACTTCAGGTCATTAATTATATTTACACAATTTACGTTACATGCCAAATATATGGATAACATAGACATTCATTACTTTATTGTATGTAGAGAACAACAAAATCATTTCCATTCGTGGTAAAGCAGCAAGCACGTATCATTACCTTGTATCTGACATAGTAAACTACGTCGTCTCTACAACGTCGCGGCACGCACCCCCGCATTAGGTGCTCAATTGAATTATGGCTGTCATCAATCAAGCTTCGGAAACATTACTGAAACTTCTTATTTTGTCGTCAAACCGATTATGGGGAAATGGCTTGTATTATGGAATTTTTCCGTTGTATATACATCCTTTGTATTGTGTATTGACCGTATACATTTTCTCTTGGTATCAAACCGGATTCTGCTAATGGTATGCTCCTATATTGGAAAAATATATACCACGTTCAGGCTGAATATTTCGAGTGGGCATCGATGGCCAATTTAGAAACTAGGAGGTAAAGAGAAAAGCACTGTAAGGAGTATCGGGCTTGATTTAGATGAAAACTAAGTAAGCATCATATTATGATATTTGAAAAACTCGTTTTTTTTTGGTCAGGAATCGAATCCGTTGATTATAAAAAACTTTTTACAAAAGTAATACAACCGACTTCAAGGTAAAAAAACACTGTAAAGTGCAAAATAACTTTAATTTCGGAAGTCGGTGTTTCTATAATAGTTTTGTCTCATCGTTATTTAACACTGACATCCGAAATTAAAGTTATTTTGCACTTTTCAGTGTTGTTTTTTTTTTTTTACAATATCTATTGTAAAAAAAAAACAACTAATAGTCGGTTGTATTTTTTTGTAAAAAGTTTTCTATTTTACACTTTTTAGTTATGGTACCACCACTAAAACGTACCCCTCAGCCATACTTAAATACCAATAAAGCCAGAGTGCATCTATCTCATGATAATACCAAACACGGTTAGATTACATTTTTTTTTTACAGAGTTCCGGTGCCTAATTTCAGGCTTCATCATCAGATCAGTTCGATATATTGCCCCTCTTCTTTCAGTTAGTCATCGACTACACGTATATGTAAATATAGCAATTTTACTTGTTACGACAGTTCTGCTATGTTCCTATGAGGAGTTCTGTTCCATATCTTCGAAGTTCATGATTAGGTTCATGACATAACAATATTTCTATGGGTAAAAATATTCAAAATCGGTGACCGAAAAACCAGTGAACAGAGAACCTCCTCCTTTTTGAAGTCGGTTAAAAAGAAACAAAATACACACCTTCCGCTAGTGTCGCTAATTAGGACACAATTTTGGGAAGTAATAACAATGATTGAGATATACGGAATAGGGTGTAAAGTCCCACAAATCTCCGTTAAAAAGGGAGGATCCTCCGGGGTTATGTCTGGTCTGATCAACAGCCCGGTAGATGATTTCGGACTGTTGTAAATGGTTCTAATAGCGCGGAGTACTCTAATACTGCGTTGCACATATGACAAACTAGCTATAACCTAACTATAGACTAATCTAATTAGCTATAAACTAACTATATCCCATGGTAACCATCACGCTATCACCGACTCCCTTTTCTTTCACTTACAAGGTGAATTTTTCAAGTCGCCGTGGACGAAAATTCTCCCGATACATTGTGGTATGTAATACGATCATTAATCTTACGTTCACGATGCGTGTTATTGTTGGTTATAAAAATACAGACTCTGTGATGACCTATCAGCTTTTAAAGTTGAGTTACACGATTTTCTTTCATGGATCTTTTAAGAAACAATGGACTGGAACAATTTGCCTGCAGCGGTATTCCCGTTCGATTATAATTTGGGTGTCTTCAAGGCTAGAGTGAATAAGCTCCTCATAAACTAGTGCGCTTCACCATCGACGATTACATCACTGCTTGCCATCAGGTGGGATCACAGTCGCTAAATTATATTATTTAAAAACTGGGCAAGTGCGAGTCGGACTCGCGCACTGAGGGTTCCGTACAAACCTACCTATGAAAACAGTTGAATTCCCGAATTGAGTTACGAAGGTTTTCCGATTCGCATTTTTTTTTGTGGTAACTAAAAATTCACAGTTTTTAGATTTTTTCCTATATTTTTGCTATGAGACCTTGCTTAATGCTAAATTTCAGGACTCTAGGTCAACGGAAGTACCCTATTAATGGAATAAATCCTTTTAATTTCAACTCGATACCTTCACGCGTTTCCAAGATAAAGGGTCTTGACAGACAGACGGACGGACAGCAAAGTGATCCTATAAGGGTTCCGTTTTCTGCTTTTGAGGTACGGAGCCCTAAAAAAGAAAAACATTTTCACCTGTAAGACAAAATGTTGGACAATTTTAATTTACAACTCTATAGATATTTAATAAAGTTTAGTAATGGTAAACATTTTAATGGTCGTTCTACCGTCTGTTTTACAATGAGCTAGGCACATAAAAATGGCAAGATAACGCACGAAAGCTTATTTTTGATAGGCCTATAAAAGTGTATCAGAGATTGTAAACACGTAGGTATCGGATTATCATAGGAAAGGCGGCTCTATATTTTTGTACGTCAATTTACTTGATCAGGATCGAAAAGGGAACAATATTCTCTTGAGATCTTGTATGGCGAAAGATTTAGGTCACGGCTTCATAGGTTGTCAGGCCATGAACGACTCCCCCTACCGACGGTTCTATGCATGGAGCGCACGATCTTTGCGTAGAGGTTTGGCATTTTCGCTGCAAACTCGACTGGCTCATTAGCTGAACGTATCCCAAAGGGTTATGGCCATCCGGATAGTAGGCGGTGAGCCTCTTTGCCGTAGAACCACCCCGTGGACTCATCGTTTTAAAGAGCCACCATGGCCAGGTGACACAAAGGGCAGCTGAAAGAACACAGGTGGGTTTTAGCCAGTAAAAGTTTTACTCTCCCTCTAGCTCCACCCAGATTGGCAGAAGTTATTTGATGATTTCCCACCCAAGAAATGGCCATAGCCAGATCATGGAATGGCAATGATTCTAGTGGACATTAAAAGAAAAGAAATAAAAAAAACGTTTATTCATACCTCACACATAGAGTAAAATTAAAATACAGTAGAATACATTGGAATTAAAATAGTAGAATTAAGTATAAAAAATAACGTTAAGATCTTTAAGATTTTTTTAACTTTAAAAGGAGGTAATTGACGTAACTGCATTGTATTTTTGTATTAAATTAATTGCAGTGAATTTTCTCACGAAATCAAAAGTTTTTAGAGATTCGGATGACCTAAGTTAATAAGCAGATTTGATTAGGTGGAGGAAAATTCCATATTTTTTTAAATAATAAAAAAACATTTTACATAAAATGTTTTTGGTCCTTTTGTGCACAGTAGTTAAGTAACAAATCCCTGATATTTTTGTATCATTCAGTTCTTCAGTAACAAATGTAGTTGTTACGTATACACAAAAAATGTGTCAACATTTCAAAGTCCATTTTCAGTAGTCCCCGAGATATTCTACTTTATATTTGTTCATTTGTATTCCGGCCGCGACCCAAAAGACCCGCTGCTGTCTTGAATTCCTTATTTTGAATCACGACATCTTTTTTTTAGAATCTTTAAGCCACTTTATAAAAAAGATAACAAAATGGAGAGTGGTATCTAAGGTAAACATCTGATGTAATTTTCTCTATGACGTTTCGTGTAGATACTATAAGGTAATGCGGATATAAGGAAGGTGGAAAACCTCGCATTCTCCCTTGTATAGCTGTTTTAAGGTTAATGTAAAAACGCCTTACCAAAATTTTGCTAAGCGGATTCAACATTTGCATAACTGTTAAATGCCCTTTAAAAGCGACGTGTTCGCGCAAAGTTAGGAAAAATATTTTGGCTTTACTTTTACAAAGTTTTTATTACCGTTGCCGACGCCTCGCATGTTACCTACATTTAAAAATAATATTTCCTGCTTTGTGAATTCGTCTAACGTTGTGAAAAATCCAATTTATTTTACTGGTTAAAATCATTTGGCTGTGTTGGTGCAGTTTTCTTCTGTCAAATAAAACCAATTAGACTTGATCTATATCATGATTTGCCTTGGACCTTGTTCCAATTGCCTAAAGTGACGGTCGTCGACCAAGCAAAATGGGTCATCTCGTCAAACAGACAGCTTGATGGATCGCCTGTAGTCGGTCTGCGAGAGAGGGCAGCAGCTGACTCATTCCGAAGGCATTACCATGCTTTCGCTGTTACATTATTGAGAAGAGATCGTGACCGCAGGGCCACAAAAAAACTATCGCTCGGATAGTTCACATTTTCTTTTCGCCCTTTGGAATGACAAGAATTTTCAATAGATTAGTTACATCTTGAGGACCGAACTTACATCATTCTTAAGATATCAACATTTATCTTATCAAAACGGAAAAGGATTTTAGAGTTGAGAATGATCTCTTGAGTCTTATCGTTTTGTTTATTTTAAAGTACCTATTGCTTAATTAAAGTTCTATTTATATTTATCATCAATGTAATAAATGGTTTTTATTACTGCTACGGCGGCGGCGATGACCTACAAAGGAGACAAACAGAAACACACAATCAATTGGATTAACGGAAATATATTTATTTCTATTTAAAAACTCGGGGACTACAAAGTAGATTGAACGATGTACAGGTACAGAGAGATATATAAATAAATTTGAAATAATGTAACCGGGGAGCGGATGTCTTCAAGCCCCTGCTGCTGCTGCAGGAGTTGCCTGAGGCATCGGGAGTCGCAGGACGATTTCCGGCTATCGTAAGCGCGGGTTTTTTGACAACCTGTAAATAGCTCGCCGACCGGCTGTGTGGTAAGGGCCAAGCCCGAGTCTACAACACGTGTTCTAACAGCAAAACTAAAGGAACTCAGCAGGGCCGATGCCTGCTAGATCTGTAGAAACCTTTGCAAGAGTTACCGTGGCCCTAAAACGCAAAGGGCAAATAGGTTTTAGTCAGTCAAAGTCTGTCACGCCCTCTCGTTCCACCTTAAAGCGAGAGAAGTTATTTGATGATTTCCCTTTTGTCAAAGAAAATAAAAAATGTATTCTTTTCTTTTATTTGTAATGTGTCATATTATGATCTAAACAAGTCCTGGTAAAAAAGTTTGTTCAATAGTTATATTTTATGTTTCTTTGTATATCTATCAGTTTTTCCTGCGTGTCGGTTGTAAAAATCTAGGATGGATACAGTTAAAAAATAAAATTACCTACTTTATAGTCACATATTGATTTAAAATAGCTACCGTTTGATATTTCAATTCCTGATCTGAAAATATAATATCAATCATTTAACAAAACTATGTTTCGTTGAAAGAATTTATTTATGCTGCATAAAAATTCGGATAACGCCGATTTCAGTTTTCATTTTCATAAATATTGTTGCCTAGAGCTGTGTATCGACAACAATTATTGGATGGTCAGAAAAAAGAATGATTTGTGTGTTTGCAATCGTTATTTGCGGAACTCTTTGATGGATATGCGGTGTGTAGGTACGTCACAACGGGAACTAATTGAAGCGGACGCCGGACGTCGAGCGACGACGGCGGGAAAAACTGCAACACGATGAGAAAACAAAGGGTACGGATAGGTTTTTGTAGCAATCGTCTCGCTTGACGAGGGCTGCAAATGGGATGAATTAGCTGTTTTGTTTCAATTGGCTGCATACGTGCTAAATGCACGCCTGAACTTAAAAGGAAAGAGTGAAGACTAATAGTAGTGACTGAACGCTGTGTCGTGCTCATTTTTCTTTCAGAACAGGTAATGGAAATGTATTCTTCTGTCAACTGGCGTGATAAATGCTTGACTAGCATTTGGAACCTTTTCGCACGTGCCCAGCAGTTCCAGAAAGGAGTAACAGGTGGTTTGATCTATTAATTTGAGCAATGCATTTTATAGAAATTGCCGATAATATAAATTTCAGATTAAGGAAAGTACGTTACAAAACAAACAAGGATTTTGCTAGCTGATATTATCACCGCGTAAGTCTTTTTATGTCATAATACGTTACGTATGTCATTCGATATGAAATCAAACAACATTGTGTTTGAGGAATCAAACATTTGAAACAATGGTGACGCGTCATTTAACATAAAAAACCATATATATGTCGGTATGTCAGTGTAGAACAGAAAAGCTACAGCAAAACCCTGGAACTCAGTTGTACTCGCATACCAACAGTGCGTACTTGTTTTTTTTCTAATAATTGAGTTACGTGCTACTGAACAGTTTATTTGCTCTTCTGAAAAATTCTCGATTTGACTTACGCGATTTTTTATGACATCCCCTGCTCTTGGGCGGAGCGGGAGATAGTGTCAGACTTTTACTGACTAAAAACCCACTACTGTTCTTTCGTTGCCTTTCGAACCAGGGCCGAGTTTTCCTTTCAGAATAAGACCCTTGGCCCCAGTAGGCTTCGACCCCCATAGGCCCCTACAGTTGCTGATATCTCCTTAAGGTGCGCGTGAAACAGTACGCGCCTTGACTTCCGCAATGTGTGTGATAGAACTTAAGCGACGATATATGATAGTTAGTTTTGCCATCAAAATATTTCGTTCAGTAATTAATTTATCAAAGGGCTCAACTTTACCTGTAACCATTAAGTTGTAGACAAAACAATGCTATCACATCTCACTTAACATTACAGCGCGTACGTGGGGAACATTCTGAATTCCCTGATGACGCAACACGTTATTATAATTAGGCACCGATTCGCATCCGACACGAATCCGAAAGAACAGATTTGGAAATGTTCGCATGTATCTTGGGATTTAGACGAGGAATCTTTTTCTATATTTTACGTGAGGCTTTCAGTTTGTCAGACGCATATCTAAATATGCGTTGTAAAGAAAACAAATACAAGACCCCAAAAAATACTGATTTTTATTGCTTTTAATCATCATCATCATCATCATCATTTCAGCCGAAATACGTCCACTGTTGGACATAGGCCTCCCCCAAGCGTCGCCACAACGACCGATCCTATGCTTCTCGCATCCACCGCACTCCCGCGACCCTCACCAGGTCGTCGGCCCACCTCGTGGGAGGCCTTCCAACGCTGCGTCTTCCGGTGCGCGGTCGCCACTCTAGAACCTTTCGGCCCCATCGACCATCCGTTCTACGAGCAAAGTGCCCTGCCCACTGCCACTTTAGTTTGGCGATTCTTCGGGCGATGTCGGCGACCTTGGTTCTCCTGCGGATATCTTCATTCTTTATGCGATCACGCAAGGAAACTCCGAGCATAGCCCTTTCCATTGCCATTTTCCTTTGCCCATTGCTTTTAATACTAAAAATATATCAGCTTATACTTACTGATGAAAATAAATATAAATACTCAGAGCATCTGTTAACCTGTGTCTTGTAGGTAAGTACGAGGAGGTACCTACTTAGGTCTATGTTTTAGCCACAGGATCTTAGGACTCAGGATAAGAGTGAAAGAAACAAAGCATTTTTTTTGTAATTTCTTTTAGGTAAAGTTACAAAAATTATAATCAACTTATATTTTGTTGAAAACTGTTCCCTCGACAGTCATTATAAGAATTAAGGATGCACGTGTTATCCACTGTTCAATAAACTCCTACAGAAATGAGTTTTTGACACAAAACCTCATAATTTTATAAGTGGAAGTTCCCGCGAAGTGTGATGACATTACAGGCTTTACATACGTCCGTTGTCTAAGCGTAATTTTAATAAAAAAGTTCCAATTTAAAAAACAAGATTAGTAATTTTTTGGCTTTTAGTTCCCAATATCAAACAAATCACAACAACACTCCATAATCACGGTGATAAGGTCCCTTTTTGAGTAGTGGTTCGAGAGGCGCCCGCCACGGCGTCCTCACTTTCCGCCTGAGGTAGAACCAGGCTCCCGAAAACCTCACCAGACGATGGTGAGGTGTTTCGGGAGGTTCCTGTTACGTATTCGGCGTGAAGAAATTTCGGGGAGTCACCATTATACGGATGGGTCCAGGGGCCACAGCGGAGCGTACGGTGGAAGTTCTCCCCACAAGGCGTGTTCTCGTGGAGGCAGTCGGTCGGTTCCATAGCCTGGACCTGGGAACCAATCAGCTCCTGCGAATCAGTAATACCATTAAAAGAAGTGGCAGAAAAGGTGAAGGAGAGGCAATCCTCACGACCCGGCCACCACAGGAGATGCCCTGGTGACTGCCGTCCACCTTAGGCGCAGGCTTGTGTAAGTGTGACCATGTTGACGGTGTATTATGTTCCGCGCGCATCTTAAAGAGCTATCAGCTTAGTTGACGGGGACCACTAAGACCGATGCCAGCCAGGGCTAAGGAATTGTCCGAAAGAGTCACAGAGGCTAGTGAACTCAATGGGTAACTGAAGGAACACGGGTGGGTTTCAGTCTGAGCTTCCGTCTCTTTACACGCCTCATAAAAAAAAACTGCTAAATGCGTCGTACAAACAAATACCATCTTCAGATTACCTACTCAAATCACAGGTTTTCTCACGATGAGTAAATTGACATGCACCAAGTTTTGCCATTTGCGAAAGGTATGTAGGATACGAGGCATGAAACATTACCATCGTGGAACACATATATAAGTTAGAAAGTTCGTTAAACCCATATTTACTTAAATAAGAATGTTCATAAATAACGAGGCATGAAAAAATAAACACATTTTATCACGTTAACAAGTTACAAACGGTCTATCTCCTAAGTTACTTACTTGTTCTTCACGTCCTCACCCCACAGGGAATAAGTCCATAAATATAAATAAAAGTTTTCTTCTACTAAAATTCGCATTCATGTGGTTAAAACCTAATAGGGTCTGACATTGTGTAGCTTACCTTTGTCACACCTTAATGTGCAAGAAACTTTTCACAGTTAACCGTCCTCGAATTTTGGAAATAATCCTCAAAAGTACAAATAAGCCCTGCTCACAACGTTAAGGAAGCAGGTTGGAAATCTTGTTCTTTGTAACTGTGTACAGGCAGTACATGTGTATTATTACTGTGTGTAAACAGAGACCTGTAGGTCTCTGTTTTCCAACTTACGGAAAACCACATATTGCATATCGTATCAGAAGGTTGCGTGTTCAAATCACGTCGGGGTCACCAGTTTGGGGGTATGCGGAACTAAGAGTAAAGTCCCGCAAACCTCCGTTGAAAAGGGAGGCCAGACGGGTGTTATGTCTGGCGGGCAACTGCCCGCTAGATTATTTCGGGCTGTCGTATATATCCAAATCGCGCGGTGAACTTTGATTGCGCGATGCAGGATTAGTTCTTATGTGATGCCATAGATGTCGCTACACCTTTCGCTATTAATTAATATACTTTTGACATTATATCCGACATTTGACATTAGATTTATTCGTAGACATAATTATGTTTAATGATTTGACTCAATATTTTACATTATTTAATTTGAATTTTATAAATTGTTTTGCTTAAATGTGACCGTTCTATTTTAATATTATTTTCAAATGATGTACTTAATGTTCAACACAATGTTTATTGTTACGAATAAAAAAATAAAAAATACACCTAGAAGGATTTTTACACCATAAGTTTTGCACTAATATATATGTCGTGGCCAGATCGTAGAATTGTTCACTTCATGATGTGACCGGTCATATCATGAAATGGTTGCATTTCATGATATGGCCAACTAATACTGGCCAGATCGTATAAACGTCAACGTTTAATGATATCGTAGGGTTTCAACGATATCAAGGGTGTAATAAAAAATTCTAAATAAAGAATGTTAAAGATAAATAAGACATTAAATAGCTTTAATTAAAAAAGAAATAACCACTAAATAATACTATTAGAGATTGAACTCTACTAACCTATGAAATACGTTCTGAACTTCAAGGTTTTTTTTAAGTTGCGCTCGTTTTTTGAATAGCTTTCGTAAAATTCAAGTATTTTTTATAGTAATGACATTTCACTATATCATTATTATCAATTGGCACATTATTAATAACAGTTTTATCAGAATAACCACAAGAATTACTTTCCGCCGCCATGATTCATAACAAAAACAAAACAACATCAGCGCCTCTAACGGTGGATAATGTAACAATTTTATGATATGATCAGCCATGTTACCGTAGGTGCGGGCTGGCGGACCGCCAGCAATGGGTAGCTCGCCATACGGACGTCCGGTAACCATCCGGACCGGGCCCAAGTCGTCGACGGCGCGTACTGTTCCACGCGCGCCTCAAGGAGATGTCAGCAATAGTAGGGGCCCAGGAGGGTCGAAGCCTACTGGGGCCAAGGGTCTGATTCTGAAAGGTAGACTCGGCCCCGGTACGAAAGGCAACGAAGGAACAGGAGTGGGTTTTTAGTCAGTAAAAGTCTGACACTATCTTTCGCTCCGCCCAAGAGCGGGGGACGTCATAAGATGATTTTCCCACCGAAAAAAAGAAGAAAAAAGCCATGTTTGGCCATATCATGAAATAATCATGCGTTTAGCCGTTCATATTGTTAAACGCAGAGTGTTCATTGATTTGGCTTGCCCAAATCATGTTGTGGCCGGACGAGGTTCTATATCATGAAATGCCACCATCATGATATGGCCGGTCACATCATGAAGTGATCAATTCTAAGATTTGGCCACGACATATACATATAAAAAAAAGAAACAGACTAACAGACATATTAATGTACAGCAAAAAAACTGGGACTAGGAATGTGATATTTTGCACAAAGCTTCCTTGCACAGCACATAAACACTGAAATGAAATGACATGCAAATGGTTTGTGGCATTTTTAATTTGTTGAAGGAGTGTCGCATCCCAGCTACCTATGAAGGCACTGTTTCACTTCACGAAATTGGAAAACTGCAAAAGGAGAATAAAACTTTTCCCATACATTGCTGGCATGTATTTTTTTCTTTTCGTTAAAAGTTTCACTTTTAGACCTAGGCCATTAAAGGACTGTTTGATAAATCAATAGTAAAAAGAATTATGTCTACCAGCCGTTACCAAACAAAGTTAGAGACTATTTAGTATATTGCTATAGTTTGTTATCAGGCATTATTTTCCATAAATAAAAGTATTGTATGTCTGATATTTTAAGTTTACCATTGTTAAATATGGTTTTAGTTTCGGTTTGGGTGAGTACGCATTAAATAGTGTCAATCAATATCACAACACTAACGCGTATCTTTTCGATTTGTTTATCACGCAGACACCACAAATTTTTAATTAGTACAAATACTTAAAGGGCTTACTAGAAAAGGTCTTGTTATTATTTAAGGGAAGTCTTAATAAATAATATTCATAAACAACAAAGTTATTAGTGTTTGTTATTATCCCAAAATGTCACTCAATTTATGGAAATATTGTACTGTAGGCAATGTATGGAAAAAACATAGTATGTACTATTTTTGAGTAGCAATTGTTATGAATGATTGATTCTATTATGAATTTACTAATTATGACAAATTGTGGGATTTGTTTTTTTACTTTTGACTACTAAAGTGTGATCAGTAACGGGTACGGATAGTGCCCTATTTTTTTGGTACTAATTAAAAAATAGGAGTGTATAACAGTAATAACCAATTTAATCTATTTTATCAATGGAAACCTCAAAATATTACGTATTATATTTTCATTTCATTATAATATAACGAAAATAGGTAACGCTTGAGAAAAATATACTAGCAATGCTTCTATACATTTCTTCGTTCGGTTACGGTTTAAAACCCTGGTTCTTTTTGCTATTGATTCGTTGCCTTTCATTTTTGGCGAAACCTAGGTTTCATTTCTGGCGAAATGAAAAAAGTAAAACTGGTCAATAGTTTGCATTGGCCTCAGTACGCAGTGATGCAATTTTATAAAACTGGAAGCAGCCAGGAAGGCAGCGATGGAACCGCAAAAAAATAATAATTTGTCTTCCTTAAACTCCATGCAATTTAATTTATAATGTAAACCACACTGATTGGTTGAGTGATCAATCATCAACTAGCCTCTATAAATGGAGTGGCCTTCAGAAACTTGAGGCAAGCAAAATAATAAGGATGTTCAAGGCCTTTCTCTTGATCTAGAATCAAGACCATTTACCTGCTACTTACCAAATAGTATCACAACTATCAAGAGAAAACTTGAATCGAATTTCTTATCTACGATTGGAAATTGAACGCCATAGTCGTAATGCATTTATTATTCGTTTATCTCTATACCACACTAGAGCAGCTCTTTTGTTTCTTAAAACAGGAAAGGCGATGTCTCCATACATTCCGTACACGTTCATATTGTATAGAATGCGGCATTGTCTCGTGTAGTCTGCGCAAACTAGTCGGCTCCATATGTCTACCGCCGAACAGAACGTAATTAATCAAAACAGTCGGCATTCAGTCTAGTGATTAAATTGATGAAGATTGTACCCAGCTGCTGTGCGGCGCGTCGGAACATTGTCAAAGTGTACCGTACGCTACCCACCGCCTGACCTGAAGAGGGTAAGAGGTAGGCTCGCTTAGGCAACTCTATGAATTATTATGTCTCGAGATTTCCCTCGAGTCGCGCCTATATAATTATACGCCAAACTTTTCGCTTCACATATCGTGGATAGTCTACTCAATTACTCTAGATGTGATATTCAACTCTAAAAACGTTTTTTAACCCCTTGTTGTGTAAACTATGAAAGAGGTCCAATAAAATATTTTTTGGCAAAAAGTAGCTCTAACCTTTCGAATACCGTAATTAGAGACACAATAGAAAGACAATGAGAGAGCGAACGCCGGCGTTCGCTCTCTCATTGTCTTTTTCGCTTGCTAAATTACACTCTGCCATTTAAAAGCGAAGCTTGGGGTTTAATGAATTAAGCTAAAATACCAAAGAAAAAAAAAGATAATATTAATAATAATAATTGCTATTTATTCTCTCTTCACAAAGCTGACTTAAAGTTAATTTTGACAAGACAATGTCTCAGCCGTATTCCACCTTTGTGAGAGACTTGTGCCTGTTAAAGGTTTTCGGAAAAAAACCTGTGTTACAGGTCACCAGGCCCCTTCCATAGCTACAATTAACTATTACAGAGTTACAGTGCAAGAGACGAGATTGATTATTAATGAACAACTAGGTAAGAGTTAAATAATAGGCTTAATACAAAAATAGAAAAGTAATAACATTAAAAAAGATTAAAAAAAAAGATAAAAGTTGTTCAAAAAGCAAACATACACACGTAAAGAAAAAGAGAGGCAAAACTACACACATTCCCTGTACAGCATTATTCAAACGGGATTATGAAATTTCAAGTCCCCTTTTTATATACTTATTTATTTTCCATTGGCAGACCAAACATGTTGAACACATCTTCATAGAACTTTGACAGAACATTACCGTAGCTGAAAAATACTGTTTTTGAATTTTCGAATAATTGCATTCTAAGATAAAATTTAGGTTTTGTCTACGCGTAATAATTATTACGATACTACTTTTTTTGAAAAATGTGGCTTCGCTTGCGATATAGGCTCTAAATATTTAGCTTAATTAGTTTATGTATGTACAAACAGAATAGTTGTCAAATCGATCATCTTAGTGTAGTCGATTAATTAATTGGACGTGGTACACGTCTCGTTATGCCATGTCACTGACAGAACGCTATTCGAAATAACTTGATGGAGTGTCAGCCGTTGTAGGTGCGGCACCGATTGATGTACTGAATCAACCGTGAGCGCTAAATATAGATAGGAAATCACGCTGCGTGGTGTTAACTTGGTCAGGTAGGTTATTTTTAAGGTTCTGACTCGCTAAAAAGGTTATTTATTTAGGGTATGACTACAAATACATTAGGTTTATTTGTAGGTTAAATACTGATTGATATTAGGCTTAAGCCGACTCCAATTCATTTAATCAAACCTATAAATGAATTGAATTCATTAATGCTTTTCTCACACCTATCAAAATATCACTCTGTCACTAGCGCCGCATTAACTCCACAGAGCAACATTTAACTCGTTGATTAATTGTTGTAACGCAAAGAACATCAAGTTTCAACAAACTTACAAAAAGCTAAGCTTAAAATTGTAGGACACTTTTAACACCTCATCGTAAGTGTCACTTCGCACGAAGCGCCTGTTAAATCCTTCGCCAACTTTTCCATTAAATATCTCTAGCCCGGAAAATGGTATAAGTGCAAAGGTGAGTTTAGATAAAACTAAAAAGAGTAAAGCTGTGATTTGTTGCTCTTAGTATTGAGGAGAGATAAGATTTGACAAGTAATGTTATTATTTTGGCCATGAACTTGGTTAACGTTCACCTAACTAATTTAGAAAAGTTGGAAAAAGTTGCAGGTAATACAGCAAAAAATCATAGGTAGTTACGAAATAGATTTGAAAAACGCAACTTGAAAATCAAAATGAATATAGTTTCCTGTGTAAAGTAAGTAAATTTAAAGTGAGAGATAAGATTTACTCGTACCTATACACCATAAAAAATACAGTAGGAGTTTAACATTAATAGGGTTTTTTTTTTCTTTGGGAAAAGTTTTCATTCAATGACATTCCCTGCTTTTGGGCGGGGCGGGAGATAGTGTCAGACTTTTACTGACTAAAAACCGACTCCTGTTCCTTCGTTGCCTTTTATACGGGCCGAGTCTTTCTTTCAGAATCAGACCCTAGGCTCCGGTAGGCTTTGACCCTGCTGGGCCCCTACGGTTGCTGACATCTACTTGAGGCGCGCGTGGAACAATACGCGCCGTCGGCGACTTGGGCTCCGTCCAGACAGTTATCGAACGGTTGACGGCGAGCTACCCATTACTCGCTGTCCGCGAGCCTGCGCCTACGGTGGCCGGAAATCGGCATCGGAATCCGGAAGGCTGGGGCGCGAGGGCCATTGTATCGCGCGTGCACGAGCGGCCTCCTCCTTTGCTAGCATTACTGCTTCACAGAAGGAGGCGACCGCCTGCCACTCCTCCTCGTTCCGGACCATGGCCTGTACCAATACCCGGAACTTTAATAGGGTGTAACAATGGGCGGTCTTGTCGCTAAAAACATCATCATTTATCGTCATTATTCATGATCATTTTGCTGTTTCTTCCTTTTCCTTGGAGCAGTTTTTCAGGAAGCCATTGTAGCTCTGTTTTTCCTTATTTGTTTAGTACACATAAACTCGCCTTTACAGAACGCTAATTATAATGTGTAGAGTCGTCCTGAAATTACCAACCGCGTACATTGTCACTCTGTGTCAAATTGGATACCCTGTGATGTCAAATTGGATGCTTTGTAATTTACCGGAAAATGTTTAGTACAATGTGTCTATCAAGCTGACAAACGAGTTAGTGATGTCATTGGGAAACAGACATGGTGCGCTGTATATTTTATTTTGTGATGTAATCATAATTAACTTGCGAACCATCCGAGCTTTGCACAGGTGTTCGAATTCTCGGCTTTTCTCTATTACAATATCCATGTATTTTACACATTAACCTTCTTCATGAATCACTTTGACTATTGGTGAAAGTCCTAGCCCTTCTAGCCAAGTTGCAACAGTTTCGTTTCGATTCTCTTTTCGTTGATCGCCTCGAGTCGGCCACGCTTCCTGTTCCTTTGTGCTGACCACGTGACAAAGCGTTGAGATGACGTCAGAGTACATTTTGATTTTATCGCGAACATATAGACAGACAGACGCGGTCTGAGACTTCGTTACATATGTAAGAAGATAAGTATTGATGTCATATG
Organism: Mythimna pallens; assembly: GCA_961205895.1. Lineage (NCBI taxonomy): Eukaryota > Metazoa > Arthropoda > Insecta > Lepidoptera > Noctuidae > Mythimna > Mythimna pallens. The sequence goes on along the minus strand of OY540828.1, from coordinate 18,680,746 downwards.
ATTGATTGAGAAACAGCTGTCTACATAAATTACAGCGCGTTTACTTTAAATTAAACTGAAATATTATTAGTACATAAATATATTTTTATTTCGTGATTTCATCGTTAGTCTCAAAGTTGATGACAGTGTATTCGTTTATATTTGTATTGTCGTCTCTACATTATGAAAGGAAATGCATGTTATATAAGGAATTAGGAGTAAACTATTAATTACTAAGGAATAAATTACTAATTTTATTATACCTTGTCTGAATTAAATTTTTTCTTCATCTTGAATTAAAAATTAGTGGTGTATAATTAATTATACACCGCTAATTTTTAATTAGTACACATATTTAAAGGGCTTATTAGAAAAGGTCTCGTTATTGTTTAAGTAAAGTCTCAATAAATAATATTCATAAACAGCAAAGTTATTACAGTTAGTCTATATCCCAAAATGTCACTCAATTTATGGAAATATTGTTCGGGTTATTTATTGATTATGAATGAAAAACAATGGAATAACACTGGGCGTAGTATTTTCTAGTAGCAATTCTTATGAATCATTGATTCTATTATGAATTTACCAATTATGAAAAATTTTCGTGGAAAATTTTGGGATTTCTTTTTTTTTGTACTTTTGACTACACTGATATTTGATTAGTAACAGGTACGGATAGAGACCGTTTTTTTGTACTAATAAAAAAATAGGGGTGTATATTTATATTAGAATCATCATCATCATCTTCCTGCCCTTGTACCATGTCACTTGGGGTTCGCACAACACGTTTTTTTTCTTCCAATCTGTCCTGTCACCCGTCACGCTATCACTTATTTTCCTGTCTTTGAAAATGTATTTTTTGTAAACTCAAAAAACAAACACACTAAACTAGGTTGATTAACTTACTATTTATTAATATATTTGCACGTTCTCGGCCTGCACAAAGTGATAACTCTGAAATATTTGAAATATTTTATCATAATTGAAATCTGTAGAAGAGGGTGCATTTTATAGTCGACTTCATTTACTTTGAGTGGAAAGTGTTTCTTAAAAAGCTTTTGTATGGAAAAATTTTTTTTTGTAGTACATATTGATTGAAACTGAAAATAAATGTCTCAGGAGTTTTTAAATTACATTATTTTCTAAGTAAAAATATTTTCCATCGAGGATTATTTTAAGCTTAGGTACCGTTATAAATCGATTATAATCATCATAATTATCAACCTAAATTCAATTCCATCACAAACGCCTTTAAGTCTTTTTTCCTTTTCTAAAACTAAATTGTTCTTATGAAATAGTTCCAGTTAAGGCCTTTTTTACATAGCATGAGTAGGATGATAGCATGACGAAAATATGCATCTGTAAGATGAAAGAAAAGGATAGGTAGCTACATTGTGTATGGAATACTGCTCTCATTTTTGGGATGGTTCTGCCAAATACCAGCTTGATGCCCTGGAGTCGATTGAGAAGCGAGCCAAGAGGATCATCGGTGATGATGCACTTGTCGAATCAAAACTCCAAAGCCTTGAGCATCAAGGCATTATAGCATCGACGCCGAGTTGCTGGCCTGTCGGTTTTCTATCGATTACACTTCGGGGAGTGTGCGTTAGAATTGGCCAATTTAATTGCACCAAGCCCGTTCCATCATCGGACCACTAGACGTACGGCGTTGAGCCATCGGTACATGGTGGACATACCACCCATACGTACAAAGCGTTTTGGGAACACATCCATAATGCGTACAGCTAAGGAGTGGAATTCCCTGCCGGAGTCTGTGTTTCCTGATAGCTACAACCTAGGGGTCTTTAAGTCAAGAGTGAATAGGTTACTTCTAGGCAAGCACGCTCCATTGTCGGTCACATCATCGTTTACCATCAGGTGAGATAGTTGTCAAACGCGAACCTATCAATAATAAAAAATAAAAATAAAATATGAATCTGACAGCTGTCACCCATTATATCCTATAGTAATTGTAGTGTAGTTGCACTTACAAAAAAAATAAGCGGACAAACCTTACACTATACATAGTATAGATTTCTATAAACAAAACAAACAACTTAGAAATGAACATTTTGCCCTAAATACATTTGCATGTACAAATTAGTACGACCCCTATTGACAGCGAGTAAGATGCGGCAAGGCATGCAATCACTCAAATTGAGTTCACTGTTACAGATAGTTTCACGTCGCTACGAGTTTGTCGATCATTTTACACTTCCCAGTAATTAACACCATACCACACCGTCTTAGAATAGAACCGTAACATATATACAAACCCTTGCTTGATTATAATTACAATTTGCTGATAGTAAAGGAGTAAGAGATTAAATTATGAGATCAAAAGCCAGGGGTTGTGTTGTTTCTGGTAGTATTGTAGCTGGATTGTTGCTTATAATATTGCTACCATCAATATTACCATCATCATCAAGCAATGCTTCTCTGTTGTTCGATTTGGATTAATTAAAAAAAAAATTATATATTTAATTTATAAAATTGTGTATATATTACATAGTTATTTTGTATCTACGATTGGTGTGTACCTCTTTTTGATATTCACCTGCCGCTATTTTTTTCAGCATCACTCAAAAGTTCACTAGTAGAAAATGCCTAAGGCATTAAGTCCGCCTCTGTAACTTTATGTGCATGAAGTGTTAAATAAATTAACAATACCAGCGATATATTCTGGTCATAGTAGTAAAGAGCTTCTGTGTCAGTAACAAATCTTTTCGCTTTCAAGTTTTATCATTACAACGATCATAAAAAAAAAATATTTCTCAAAGCAAGTAAGTTTCTACATCTTTACAAGGGAAATGTGCCGTCATTTCCAGACTGACTATATCTCAAAAGAAATTTCAAAAGTAACTCAGAGCTCTCTAAAAGTTATGAAGTTCAATGTGCCATCAAAAATTCGGAATTATGACAAATGTTTCAGATACATTTGCTGAACACAAGTCGTGACCTGAATCGCAACTCCCCCTTAGCGCAGCCGAGGCTAACATTATGGTAACGATGATGAACATTAAAGCATCAGGTTAAATAAAAGCTCGTAATAAGTAAACAGTGCGGATATGAAAAGTTGGGGCAATTTGCGAGCCACGGAACATGCGGCCGGAAACGGTGGCAACAAGAGGTGTTAACTTTTAATTAGTTCGACAACTTTCAAAGAAGCATTAAGGCTTCCTGGCCGCTTGAGCCCGACCTTTTGTTTTTCACTTTGTAATCAATGAGGACACTTTAAATTCAAAGAACTTTTTTGTTGAAAATTTGTACGTAATTTCGTTGAACACTTTGAAATATCCGACGAAAGGATAGCCACGAAACCAGAATAGCTGAACACGTAGCTATGAGAATATGAGAAAATATGATTTGCAAAAATGTGGCTAGAGCGGAATTTTTCAAAAATATTTTATCGACAGCTGTTGCATACGAGATTTTTGATATGGAATTCAGTCGTTGAAACTTTGCTGCACTAACTACTTCTAACAATGCCTGGGATGTAGTTTTTAGTTTGTTGAAACTTGATATTTCCTAACTGTTTTGTTTGAACTGATTGAGAACTTCGAATGCACTCTGTTCTATTTTTTGTGTTTATAAAAAACTGTCCTACGTTTTTTGAAAACTTGTTGTGGCCGGTTGTTGAAAACCCAGTTTTATTGTAACAAAAAAATAGTTGTAGGGAGTAACAGAAATACTAGTGATGTGATCCAGACACTTAGTTTCCCACTAGCCTTACCCAACACCTGGTTCTTAATACCCTTATTATTAGGGTTAGAATAATTAAATTTTATGAAATTTTATGAATTTAATGTAGAGGTTCGCACAAGTGATTTTTTCCAAAACTTGATAAAACTACAAATATGGTCTAATTTATATAGGGTAGGTTTTTTTTTTTTTTCAATGTGGGAAATCATCCAAATGACTTCTCGCGCTCTGGGTGGAGCGCGAGGGCGTGTCAGACTTTTACTGACTAAAACCACACCTGTATCCTTCAATTACCCTTTGCGTACTAGGACTACGGGTTTCCCTTTCAGAAATTCTCCGCGGTCCTAGCTAGCGGGCATAGGCCCTGCTGGGCCCCTACGGTTTGCTGACATCTCTTGAGGAGCGCGTATATAGGGTAGGTGGCGCCGACTTCTCACATCCTGCCCTGGTTGAACCCTCATTACGAAGCGAAGCAGTAATGCGAGTAAAGGAAGTGGCGGAAAGTGTGAAGGAGAGGATATCTTCACGCTTCTTTGTTTTAATTTAATTTGTGATTAACTTTTTCATACATGAAATTGTGTTTGCAATGATTTTACCTCAATTTAAACTACTAACTTGATTACTAATTGATTATTGTTATATAATTATCATAATTACCTTAATAGGTGTAGAGAGTGAAGAAATTTTTTTTTTCACAAACTCAACGATTATTTCTTTTCACATCTATTTATATTGTAATATATTCTATTTGTTATTTTTTTTTTTTATGATTATCTGTGGAGTTTCTTACCGAACCGGTAGGAATGGAAAATGGACTGAACGGAATTGAGCACGAGCAGAATCTAGTGCTCAGTCCCGTTACGTACATGGACTAGAAAGTCAATGTAGGCTTTTGTAAAATTAAATAATATATTTTGATTTGAATGGAATTAATATTTCGATCTATACGAAAAATAAACAATGTTTTTAAAAATAATAAGGTTGTTTGACAGCCAGCACAAGCAAACACGACCTTCGAAAAAACATCTGTGTGTTATAAAGCCATGCTAAGCCATTATTGTAATATGTCATGTCAAAATATTTTTGTACAAAATATTATGTCAATGAAATATTATTTATGTTTTCAAGTAACTGTGTTGAAAAACGTCGTTTGCTACACGTGGATATTTTCCATTTCAGTCTTTCAGCTCTACTATGATCTCGCCTTCGGCTCGGGAGTCAATTTGACCGTGACCGTGGCATCACCGCGGGCCCTAACAGAATGCCAGCGCTGCGTTATTTAAATATGCTGAGTTAGGCGCCTTTTTGACCTTGCACAGATCATACAGTTATTTTTTTTTTATAAGTACTTAATTCTATTATATATTTTAATTCCAATGTATTCCACTGTTTTTTTTTTAATTTTACTGTATGTGTGAGGTACAAATAAACGTATTTTCTTTCTTTCTTTCTTTCAATTTTGTTTGGGCTGCAATGACAAAGTTTCACCTACTTGCATCAAAATGCTCTAAGCAGGTTTTTTTTCCGGTGGGAAATCATCTTATGACATCCCCCGATCTTGGCTGGGGCGGGAGATAGTGTCAGACTTTTACTGACTAAAAACCCACTCCTGTTCCTTTGTTGCTTTTCGACCCAGGGCCGTCTTCCTTTCAGAATCAGACCCTTGGCCCCAGTAGGCTTCGACCCTGCTAGACCGCTACAGTTGCTGATATATCCTTGAGGCGCGCGTGGAACAGCACTCGCCGTCGACGACTTGGGCTCGGTCCGGACGGTTACCGGATGGTCGGACGGCGAGCCGCCCATTGCTCGCCGTCCGCAAGCCTGCGCCTACGATCGATAGATATGATTGTTTTTAGTCCAGTGCTGTTAAAATTTAGCCAGAGTTTTATTACCAATGTAAATGCTATTAGGAATGGTTTTATTCGTTATTTATTAAGTAATTAATGTAATATGTTGGCATGGTTATTTTAATTTGTTAGCAAAATATAACCATGAAATTCAAGGGTTGAGTAATTTCTTTATGGTCTACTTATTATATCCAATTAATTGAAATTATAATAAAACTTAGCGATGACATTTTCTGTAAAATATATAAAGAGAGAGTTCATAGTTTCCTTGCGTAATCGCATCAGAAATGAAGATATCCGCAGGAGAACCAAGGTTACCGACATAACCCGAAGAATAACCAAACCTAAGTGGCTGTGGGTAGGGCACATTGCTCGCAGAACAGATGGTCGATGGGGCTCAAAGGTTCTGGAGTGGTGACCACGTACTGGAAGACGCAGCGTTAGAAAGCCTCTCACAAGATGGACCTGATGAGGGTCGCGGGAATTCGATGGATGCGAGACGCACATGACCGGTCGTTATGGCGACCTATGTACAATAGTGGACGTCTTTCGGCTGAAATGATGAATGATAATGGAGAAATATTTTCTCTATTCAATGTGTTTTCCCAAACCTATGCTGAACGTCCCTTTTAGGTACATTTGTTCATGAAATTTAGTTTAGTTCCATTTTTACAACTAGATGGCGTTATGCATTCAGACCTACTTTCTAAATCACGGTGTTAAGATTTTTCGTCAATCATCTATACTTTCAACGAATGTTTCCATACCCCAATGGAGGAGAAATGCACAGAACGACACTCTCTATGATCCTGTCGTACTCCTCTGCTTCTTTTACAATCAAAGATATAACATAATATATTTTGAATTAGACTATTATTGCTACTACTGGTATTCACTGTTTAAAAGCGAAAAAGCATCATGTTTTTTTTATCGCGCTTGACCGCTATCTCACCTGATGGAAAGCGACGAAGCGGTCGACGATGGAGCGCGCTTACCTAGAAGTAACCTATTCACTCTTGACTTAGATTCCCGGGTTGTAGCCATCAGGACAGACAGATTCCGGCAAGGAATTCCACTCCTTGTTTATCAACAACCAATAAACTCAAGCATTGTTTTTCAATATAACCTCCCCACCTTACGATTTACTGCTGTAACGTGGGTCAGTTAACAATACTCATGTATATGTAGACTGACATACTCAAGACACCTCGACCCGAAACAACTGTCTTTAGGTTATACAAACATTTTGACTGGCCTGTTGGTCTAGTGGTCAGTAGCCCTGCCTGCTATGCCAGAGGTCGCGGGTTGGATTCCCACCCAGGACAAATGTTTGTATGAGGAGCACGATCATTTGTTCTGTGTCTGGATGTAATTTATCTAGAACTAGCGACCCGCCCCGGCATTGGGTGCAATGCTGATATCACCGCAACTGCTATGTCCCTGCATTTTAAATCTGTAATATCTTCGAAAATATTCATTTAAATTACAAAGGACCATATTGATCTATGTTAAATGCACAATGTATTTAAGGTACTTAATTGGATTAAGATTAATGCTGTATTGCTTAAAATAGCTTCGTAAATAAGCCATTATTTCTCTTAAAAAGAAAAGGATAAAAAATTATTATTGTGGGTTATCGCTAAAAGTTAGACATATACTACATCAAACTTTTTTGTAGATTTTTTTAAAGTGTACAATACTGTAGTACATTATTTTAATATGTCTCGTAGGGTTCAGTTAGCGTATGCAATGTAAGCACAAAAAAACTGTGTTTAAATGCGGCATCACATTAGATACCTCTAAAATTATCAGTGATTCTCTACTTTATTATGCATGTATTATACATATAAACCTTCATGTTGAATCACTCTATCTATTAAAAACGCATTAAAATCCGTTGCGTAGTTTTAAAGATCTAAGCATACATATGGACAGACAAACAGCGAAATCGACTTTGTTTTACACTATGTAGTGATATGTATAAGTATGTTTGTCAGTTGTCTAGTACTCATAGTACAAGCTCTGCTTAGTTTGGGATTAGATGGCGTTGTGTGATAGTAGTGGAATTATTGGTTATTTGTTGCATGCAGGAACTAATGTTCAAACTATTCCTCATAAATTAATATAATAGCAGTAGATGTATCCTATCAGGCTTGCTGGCTGATAGGATACATAATCACGGTCAGTAATCTCGCTAAACACTTGGCATAGCGTTCAGTCCATTCAGTACGCGTCCAGTAAAGCACGTCCCCTCTATAGGTCATGGCTAATCTGGCATTTGGCACGCGTAAAATGTTGAGTTGTGGTTCAGCTGTGTGATCAATTGAACCACGGAACTTGAAATTGTAAAGGCTGTCACAAAATTAAAAACACAGTTTTTTTTGGGGTTGCCAGCACTTTACTGCACAAATGGTGGCAAATTTAAATCTTGCGTTAATTTTGGTACAACCTTTACAAAAGTTTGGCTGATTTTTCAATAGTTATATAAATTTTATCTGAAGAATCCATCTTCCTACCCCGCCCACCTATATACCTGGTCTTAGTCACGTAATGTCCACTACATCAAATTATTGTATCGAAATGTCCACAATATCTGAATGATAATAATGCACTTTAAAATGTCCTGTTATTAAAAGGTTCACTTTACCAATCTACTGTATCAAAACGTTATAAAAAATATAATGTCCTTGAATACATATTTATAATTAAATTTATTTAGGAATTGAATCATTTACGTTAAAAGTGTTCTTATTTTTCTCTAAAAAAATATAAACCAAGAATAACTGCACTAGTCTTTCCAGCCCCCCTAGCTAAGTTACCACCGTTTCGTTTCGATTCTCTTTTCATTGATCGCCTCGAGTCGGCCACGCCTCCTATTGCTTTGTTCTGACCATGTGACTGAGCGTTGAGAGACTTCAGAATAATGGAATCGGAGGCGTGGCCTACTTGAGGCGATCGACGAAAAGAGAATCGAAACGAAACGATTGTAACTTGGTTAGGAGGGCAGGTGATAAAAAATATAGTGGTCAAACGCGAGCCTATCTATAAGAAAAAAAACATAAAATTGTTATGTTATGCATTAGCCAATTTAGCGGACATATCTCTACACAAAATCTGTGAATCGGCTATTTTCGTTCCTCAATTAAAAGTTAACTGGTGATTCAAATATCAGGTCTAAAAATAATAGAAGGGCCATTTTGTAATACAGAACTTTGTTTAAAGCCAAGATTATTTGGATTTGACATGACTGGCTTTGACACATTGATAATTGGGTAGCATATTGCATTGGTAATAGGGGGTTATTACAGATAAATACCTAATTTTGGAAAAAGAATAACGTACCTTTAATATAAAGTTTATTTGAACTTATAATTCCAAGTCAATCCAAAGATTCACAGAACACTTCAAAGAGACCCGTTTTAAAAAAGTGGCAATTTCATAATTTAACCCCTATTATTATGCTTTGGTGTACGATACTGAAGCATATTATGCGGATGGACTGGAAGTTTTGGGGATTTTATAGGTGGTATATGAGTTACGTATGACACTTAATATATTTATGTATCTTCCATAAAGTACTTGTATTTCAGTAAGATTATTCTCGGCGATACTTAGAAGAAAGGATTACATTTTTACTTAAAAGTCACATAATATTTCAACCGTGGTGTTGACATTAAACGGCCATCTTTGATGAGCTTATTCAGGGAAACTGAAAGACTTTGACAACTATGATTTAATGAATGGTGGAGAACAATGGAGAACGTTAATAGTATCTCGCGATCGATATTACCAATTTTTTCTTATCTATTTATATATGTTGCAACCCAAAATTACGCAGCAATTTTACGAGCTCGTGTATTGAACTCTTGTACTACGCTATCGAAATTAAATATATTGTTTATTGTTTATTGTTTATTATTAATCATACATACAGCTATCATTACAGACAAATCCAATGCGATAGTGTAGTCAAAAATACAAATTACAATAATTATGTCATACAATTGCAATTCACAACATTTACAAAAATAAAATAACTTAGTCAATATAATACAAAATAATATAACATACAATTTAAATAAAAATACAAGGCAATTAATTATCAGAATACAATTATTTAATTCAATTTATTATTATTATTGTAACATAAAAAATGTAATGCAACTTTTGCGAACTCGCTCAGTGAACATGAGAATATATCTATTCTATCAGCCACCAGGTTTAGTGTGCGCATTGCCCTCGAGAATGGGACGTTGACCACCAGCTTGGTGCGACCGCGCGGCAGTGCGAACAAATCTGGCCGTCTGCGACGTTGGACGTACCCATCGGGCACGCACAATCCCATTTCCTGCAACACACCCGGATTGTTTGTGTTGCCCCGGAACACTCCTAGGATATACGATACCAACGCTAGATCCCTTCTTGTCTCCAACCTGTTGTATCCCACCATGCCCAAAACGAACAAGGTTGGGTACATCAAGGGATAAAGGGGGTATACCCCATAAAGTCTTAGGTACAGGTATCGCGTATATTTATTTTGTATGCGCTCCAACATGAGAGTGTATTTCGCCTCATTTGGAGCCCATACAGCTGCATTACTCTCTAACTGACTCCTAATTAGCGCGTCGTACAATGCCGAAATAGCCTTAATATTGGTGAAATCTGCTGCTCTACGAAGCACGAATCCCAGCCGCTTGTATGCCTTTTTACAAACTCTGACTATATGATCCCGGAATCTCAGCTGTGTATCCATATGGACGCCAAGGTCTCGCACTACTTCCTCTCTTTTCAGAGGCGTATCGTTCAGTTTGTAGTTGTAGTGAAGTGGTAATCTTGCACGGCTGAATGTCAGAATTGAACATTTCGAAACGTTGAACTGCAGCTTGTTTTTCCGACTCCACTCAACTATACGATCAATGTCCCGCTGAAGGCGGTGACAGTCTTCCTCGGTCTCAATGGCCAAAAGCAATTTAAGGTCGTCCGCAAATAGCAGACACCTGGCGTCACTCACTACATCAGGCAGGTCATTGATCATAATAATAAATTGTAACGGCCCCACATTTGTGCCTTGACTCACCCCCGATCTAGTGAAATAAGGCTCAGACCGACAACCACAATACTCTACGTACTGTTTCCTGTCCCTCATATAGCTCGCAAAGAATTGGAGCAATTTTGGAGTGCAGCCGACTCTCGCCAACTTCGATAACAAGACATCATTATCCACTAGGTCAAAAGCCTTCCTAAAATCAAAGTAGGCGGCGTCCACCTGCACCCCCGCGTCGATATGAGGAACCAGGTACGTCATAGCGTTTAAAAGGTTGCTGGTTGTACTACGCGCAGGACGAAAGCCATGTTGTGCGTCTGACAGTTGCGAAGCCACCTGCCCCTGAACATCCCGCTGAAAGGCAGATTCAAATACCTTCGCTGGTGTCGACAGAATCGCTACTGGTCTAAAAGACTCGACTGCGGTTCCGTCACCCCCTTTTGGTATGGGAATCACACGGGTGACCTTCCAACGTTCCGGGAAATAGGAATTACCTAGGCACCTGTTAAAAATGTGTACGAGTGGCTCCGCCAGTACCGATCTACAATCTCGCATTACAAATGCAGGGATCCCGTCTGGGCCTGCTGAACGCTTGGGCTTGAGACGGGCCAGTGCTGCCCGCACCTGCGCGAGCGTCAGTTGTGAGATGTGCACGCGCGCGCTGCTTGAACCGCCGGCTTCCACCGCTTCACTCACATCAAGCCGCGCTGGCTCCTCATTGTATACAGAAAAGAAATAATTCGCAAATTCCGTCGCGCACTCTAAATTTGATAACACTGACCCGTTTTTAATTATTTTAGTTTGAGCATTGGATCTCGTTTTAGTTCTAACATAATTCCAGAAGGACTTAGGATCCTTTGCTAAGTTGCTCTGCACCCTATCCAGATGGTTTTGGTATTCCCGGTCAACACTTTCTTTAATGCGCGCCCTGCATGCGGAGAAAACATTGTAATCAACGCTTGACTTAGTTGATTTATACTTCTTGTGTAGTTTCGCCTTTAATTGAATATCAGAGATTATTTCTTTCGTATACCATTCTGGATAACAGTACCTACTCATATGCGCACGCTTAGGGCGTTTTTTAGGTACGCAATTATCCAAAACGCCACTAAAAATATTGTAAAAACACTCTAAAGCTTCATCCGGTTGCTGAATATTATATATCGGACTCCAATCGGTGGATGCTAAAGAGGAATACAATAAATAATAGTCTGCTTTATAAAAGTTCCATTGAGGTATGACTTGACTTACGGTTACCTGACAGTCCGGAGATCCGGCGTCGGCCGCCGGCATGGCAGCGCGCATCTCGCTCACGTTGATACACGTATATATAATAATATCTCTTAAATATTCCAATAATTCATAGTAACCTCGGAATATTGATGAGTGGAAGATTGCGGACAGCGAGCAATGGGTAGCTCGCCGTCCGACCGTCCGCTAACCGTCCGGACCGAGCCCAAGTAGTCGACGGCCCGTATTGTTCCACGCGCGTCTTAGGGAGATATCAGCAAATCGTAGGGGCCCAGTAGGGTCGAAGCCTACTGGGGCCACGGGAAGTGTAAAAGCAAAACCCGGGGCCCTGGGACGAAGGCAAAGAAGGAACAGGAGTGGGTTTTTAGTCAGTAAAAGTCTGACACTATCTTTCGCTCCGCCCAAGAGGGGGAATTGTCATTAGATTATTTTCCCACCTAAAAAAAAAGCATTTAAAACTATAACTCAACTAAAAACGATTAGAATTAACTGTGAATTTCTCCTTATTATAATAATATTGTTACGTGTAATATGTGCCAGGTTAAATGTTAGTTCATAAGTAAAAATTGTTCCTTAGAGTTGATAGCAAAATTTTGCCTATTGCGTATTCACTGTACAATCTTCTTATCAAACAAGTAGAAAAAGATGGTGAAGGAGCATTACCTACCACTTTAATTTTTCTTCTCCTTTCTCTTTCGTATATTTTAATATTTACTAGTTTATTATTTGGTAATATACCTATTTATGTATTACTTTGTGTAATTTATTTCATCACCACTGCTCTCAAAACGGTGAAGGAAAACATCGTGAGGAAACCGGCATGTCCTAGAAACAAAAATTCGAAGACATGTGGCATCCACCAACCCGCACTGGGCCCGCGTGGTGGATTACAGCCCATCCCCTCTCCCAGAGAGGAGGCCTGAGTCACAACAGTGGGAACATTATGAGGCCGACTATGCTATGCTATGCTATGCTATGCTATGCTATGCTATGCTATGCTATGCTATGCTATGTATTATATGTATATGTATTTTATTATCTTTTTATGTTGTTGTACATTGACAGCCCCAAATATTTTCCTTTCGTTACAGTCCATGTAAAGGTTGTCTGGTAGAAATTGCCCTGTGTAATAAGACCGCCTATTGTACACTTATTTTTTATAAATGTCTGTCCTGTAGTAAGTTAAGGTGTGCAATAATGTAATAAATAAATAGTAGAAAATTCCCCAAAAACAATGATTCTTGGAAAGAAAGGGATTCCAAACCTGGAATTGCTGCTTTCACGATTTATGGACATAATATACAGGCGTAGAGAGTTAATACTTTACGGCTTCCGAGGCAAATAGTCATATTATACAGAAAGTTGCCAAGGCGTTGTCTATAGGATCATTACATGTACATCATTATGTGTTTTTGAGTCAACCTAAGTACCTACCTACCTAGTCTACCAAAGCGTTTTGGGAACACATTCATAATGCGTACAGCTAAGGAGTGGAATTCCCTGCCGGAGTCTGTGTTCCCTGACAGCTGTGGTACTAGGGGTCTTTAAGTCAAGAGTGAATAGGTTACTTCTAGGCAAGCGTGCTCCATCGTCGACCACATCATCGCTTACCATTAGGTGAGATAGTGGTCAAACGCGAGCCTAAAAATAACAAAAAAAAAACCTATAAGATTTATAAGTTACCTACGGTGGACATTTCTCGTCCTTGCCTTGCATGCGTAGAGGCTACTGTCTGGGGCTTATTGTCATTTCGCCCAAAAGTTTGACACTCCCTCTCGCCCCACCCAGAGCGGGAGAAGTCTTTTCACGGTTTCCCTTTAAAAAAAGGGTTGAAAAAGTGCATTTAAATATCAGCGAATAAGGGGCAAATCTGGAACAGCCGGGTTGGTATCAGTTGGCGCGTATGTAGTAGACAAGGTGAGGTTTGTTGGCACGCAAATAGTAGCCAGGGATTTTTTTTTTATTTGATATAAACAAGTGCTTGACTGCGATCCCACCTGTAGGTAAGCAGTGATGCAATCGTTGATAGTGAGACGCACTAGTTTATTAAGAGCCTATTCACTCTAGCCTTAAAGAAACCCAAATTATAATCGGATGGGAAGACCTCAGCAGGCAAATTGTGCCAGTCCTTAAATGTACGCGGTATAAACAAAGAGGCGAAATGGTTAGTGCGGACCGTAGAGGTTTCAACAACGTAAGGGTGGATACTCGCCGTACGTTGGATTGTCCGATAGTAGAAATGAGATGGCGGAATCAAATCATGCAATTCCCGCGCACACTCTCTAAAATGTAAAGCACTGAAAGCCTGGCTAACCTGGCTGGTAATTTCAATTGGCACGTCTATCGCAGCCTAAGTAGTGGTTTGGGGCCTATACCAGGCACGGCACTAGTAAACAGGGACCGGGGTCTCTGTTCTGCTTCATACTTGGGCTACCACCGCGGACGACGAGCAATGGGTAGCTCTCCGTCTTGTCGTCCGGTAATCGTCTGGATAACAAGTAAGTAAAAGAAAATGCGCATGCTGGAATATTACCTTACCGCCATTAGGATATGTACGTGACGGACGACGAGTAATAGGTAGCTCGCCGTTCAGCCGTACGACCTCTCGCGCCGGTCCCTAGGATTAAGAATGGCAGGCGGTCGCCTCCTTCTGCGAAGGAGTAATGCTAGCAAGGGAGACAGCCGCACGCGCAAGGGAACGGCCCTCACGCCCCAGCCGCCAAGATCTCGATCCCGATTTCCAGCCATCGTAGGCGTAGGCTTGTGGATGGCTAGCAATTGGTAGCACTCCGTCCGATCGTCCGGAACGAGCCCAAATCGTTACGGCACGTAGTGCTCCACGCGCGCCACAAGGCGTCAGCAAATCGTCGGGGCCCTGCAGGGCGATGCCTACTGGGGCCATGGGTTAAGTGAAAATGAACTCCGGGGCCCTGGAACCCAAGGCAAAGAAGGAACATACGAGTGAGTTTTACTCAGTAAAAGTGTGACACGCCCTTGCGCTTCGCCCAACAGTGGGAGAAGTCATTGGATGATTTTCCACCTAAAAAAACCCCGAAAGCCTAATTCTGGTTCTAGGGTTAACCTTAAGATTAGGCTTCTGGGAGATTCTCTAGTCTGGCGTCTCTCCCAAGACACTGCGAGTGAGGAATCGGCCTGAAGCGATCAGATAGCGGTCCCCCAGCTGGAGCCGGGCTATACGCAATCTTTTCTCTTGGTTGCACGAGAACTGCCAGAGAGTCCGTGTGTACGCTACGTGTACCACCGTATCGGAGCGACGCAACCAGGTCCCGAGTCTTGTCATTGAATCTATCTATATATACATATAAAAGCTAAATACCACTCACTGATTAATCACAAATCTCAGAAACTATAATAACACCTACAAACTCCTTTGGCGGTCAGTCCCCTCTTTGGTTCGTGGTTGGAAAGAACTCACCGGACCGGGTGTCGCCACTGTGCGGACCGCCCGCTTGGGCAGAGCAACACCGTGTCCTCGTGGGGGCGATCTCTCGTGCCGGGCCTTGGTACAGGCCATGGTCCGGAGCGAGGAGGAGTGGCAGGCGGTCGCCTCCTTCTGCGAAGCAGTAATGCCTCACGCCCCAACCGCCACCGCCGGGATTCCAATCCCGATTTCCGGCCACCGTAGGCGCAGGCTTGCGAACGGCGAGCAATGGGTGGCTCGCCGTCCGATCGTCCGGTAACCGTCCGGACCGAGCCCAAGTCGTCGACGGCGCGTACTGTTCCACGCGCGCCTCAAGGAGATGTCAGCAAATCGTAGGGGGCCAATAGGGTCGAAGCCTACTGCGGCCACGGGTAGTGTGAAAGTGAAACACGGGGCCCTGGGACGAAGGCAAAGAAGGAACAGGAGTGGGTTTTTAGTCAGTAAAAGTCTGACACTATTTCGCGCTCCGCCCATGAGCGGGTTTTGTCATAAGATGATTTTCCCACCTAAAAAAAAGGTACCTAAGGAACCTCCTTACGGAACAAAAGAAAAGAAAAGGACGAAAGGAAAAGGATGGAAGGTAAGTTGTAGACATCCGCTAAGAACGGATATTTAGAAATTCACCCCCTAAGGGGATGAAACGGTTGTCCAAAGTTTGTATAGAGAAACCAACTTTCACGCGGGCGAAGCCGGTGGCAGAAGCTAGTTGTACTATATAATTGTATTATACATTCTTAGTAAGCATAGACATTAGAATAGCATATGCATAATCAGCTGTATAATGTTCCCACTGCTGGGACACAGGCCTCCTCTCTAGGAGAGGGAATGGGCCGTAATCCACCACGCAGGCCCAGTGGGGATTGGTGGATGTCACATGTCTTCAATTTTTTTATTCTAGGATATTTTGGTTCCTTCACGATATTTTCCGTCACCGTTTTGAGGGCAGTGGTGATGAAATAAATTACACAAAGTAATGTGCCTGGCTAGTTTGAACCTGCGACCTACAATTTGTAAGTCGGGGTTAAGGGACCCCGACTTTGCTACATTCGTAGTATTCAAAGTAAAACAAATATTAGATAATAACTAAGAACAAAACTAAAACTCGTTTATTTTAATTACAACACAGAATTGTATTGTGGTTTTCTTTTCTATTTAAGTATTCAGTATTCGGTCAAGTAAAGTTTCGAAAACAACAGTTGAGGTGAAATTAACGGATTCATTATTACGTGCCTCACAGTCCGCTACTTGACTATTTATTAAGAGACTTCAGCTGAATAAAAAGGGAAATATGTGAGGATTTCAGTAAAAAAGAGTGTCATTTATAATTAATTATAACTTTTGAGGGATGAATTCTTTGGTGGCCTATTTTATAGTTACCAAGTCCAGCGTTTAGCTAATCGATGAAGATTATACTGTATCCATCGAAGGATTGGAACAATTTGCCTGCAGCGGTCTTCCCGTCCGATTATAATTTAGGTGTCTTCAAGGTTAGAGTGAATAGGCTGTTAATAAAGTAGTGAAATTCACCATCAACGATTGTATCACTGCTTACCATCTAGTGAGATCACAGTCAATCAGTAGTTTAATATCACATATATATACAAAAAAAATAAGTTACTGAAGGTCAAAATAACTACACATGCATAGTTCTACTTGTTCTTTAGACGTATATAGAAGCGTAAATACTACTTTTACCAGCTTAAATTAATGTTTTTTTTTGGGTCAGCAATCATTTAATGATTTTTCTTGCTCTGGGTGAAGCAAGGGGAAGTATCAGACTTTTAATGACTAAAATCAAACTGTGTTCCTTCAGTTGCCCTTTGCGTTCCAAGTAACTCTTTTGAACATTCCCGCAGAGATACCAGTTTACTGGATGAGAAAATACGTTCATTTTATTCAAACATTAATTATAGCATAGCATAGTCGCATAGTCGGCCTTATAATGTTCCCACCGTTGGGACTCAGGCCTCCTCTCTAGGAGAGGGAATGGGCCGTAATCCACCACGCCGGCCCAGTGCGGGTTGGTGGATGTCACATGTCTTCGAATTTTTGGTTCTAGGACATGCCGGTTTCCTCACGATGTTTTCCTTCACCGTTTTGAGAGCAGTGGTGATGAAATAAATTACACAAAGTAATGCACCTGGCTGGGTTTGAACCCGCGACCTACAACTTGTAAGTCGGGGCCGTTACCACTCGGCCACCACTGCTCTCTACAACATTAATTATAAAGTATAGTAATTATTCAAGTAGGTAACAGTTAGAATATGGAAGGAAGTAATAATATACTTTACTTACACGTATTTTAATAACCCCTTTCAAGGTATTTTAATATTTTAGGCTCTAAAATATTAAAATTGAAGTAAACGTTGTATACATTTTGATATTCTAAATAATAATAATTTGTTATTTTACGAGTTCCTTAACTAATTACACTGTCTTCCTGATACCGAAACTGATGTAGCCAGATGTTCTCATTTCTCATGCAAATCGTTGTTTTATAGCAAAAACTTGGAAAAATCTGTGTTTTTTATACCGCCCTATTCTTCAAGTTGAACACCATAAGCTTTGTTTTTAGTAACTTTTTAATGTTTGTTAGGATTATTCGTCATAATGTTTGAGGTAAGCCTGCTTGTAACGTTAAGGTTTAATATAAGAAGGTCCTTAGAAGGCTTCAAAACCATAAACATTGGCATGCTGGTGTAACGTAATACAAACAAACCTACATGGATTGTATTTTACAGTCAATATGATTTCGTATTAACTTTTGTAAGTTTCCATTTAATATTTTTTTTTTATTCTTGATAGGTTCGCGCTTGACCGCTATCTCACCTGATGGAAAGCGACGATGCGGTTGACGATGGAACGCGCTTACCTAGAACCTATTCACTCTTGACTATACTATAACATTATAAAGAGGTAAAGTTTTTTTTTTGTTTTTATGTTTTTTTGTTGGTAATCTCTGAAAGTACTGGTCCGATTGCTAATTTTTTTTCACCGATCGAAAGTTACTTTATTCCTGAGTGACATGGGCTATATATTATGTACGCGGATGAAGCTGCGGGCAAAAATAATGTACATTAAATAATTAGTATAATAGTTAAATCCGAGCCTTTGACAAAGTTTCTTAAAATTATTAATATATTTTGCAATAATAAAATTAATTTTCTCCCAGATTATGTAATCAAAAGGACTTTCATAAGTCTTCATTTCATTAACGTTAAAGAAACCAAGTAAGTATTTCTATTAACTTAAAAGGTAGGTTTACCTTTAAAGGCAATCAATTTCTAATCAATAAGTTATTAACTTTGTGGTATAATCCGTGATAGAGAATAATATAATGGCAATTAAGTTTCCTAAAAAGTTCTTCAGACTGAAGACCTCCTTCTAATCTATTATATCAGACGGGTCGTGACCTCTTGCAGGAGTCGTCAACATTACTTTTATTAACATTTCTTTACATATTTTTTTAAGGTGGGAAATCATCTAATGACTTCTCGCGCTCTAGAGCGGTGCGGGAGGGCGGGCATGTCAGACTTTTAGTTACTAAAACCACACCTATGATGCTTCAGTTACCATTTGCGACCCAAGACCACGGATCCCCCTTTCAGAAGTCGGCTCATGGCACTAGCAGGATTCGGCCCAGCTGGGCCCGTACAGTTTTGCTGACATCTGTTTGAAGCGCGTGGGACACTACAAGCCGTCGACGAATCGGGCTCGGTCCGGTATAAATTTACTGTTTTCAGGTTTATTCCTAAACCTGCGCTATAAAACCTGCCTTTATGCCAAATTTCAGGATTCTGGGTCAACGGTAAGTATCCTATGAATTTTGATTCCCTTGAGAGTGTCTCTGAATTTATGTGTTTTTGCGACATAAACGGCCGTTCCTTTTTTTTACGTTAACTCAGAAGTTCGAACTTTTTACAATTTCAAAGGACCGCAGATTTGAGTATGGTTTTTAATTTCAACTCGATACCTCCACGCGTTCCCGAGATAAAGGCTCTTGAAAGACAGACAGACGGACAACAAAGTGATCCTATAAGGGTTCCGTTTTTTTCCTTTTGAGGTACGGAACTCTAAAAATGACGAGTCTGGTAATACCTACCTAATTAGATACCTTCCGTAATTGTCAAATTCTATTTAAACGTGTAGCTACAACTATTAATCATCACGCATTGCTTTTGTTCTCCAAGGAGAATTGGGCTGCAAACGTATTAATGGTAATTTTGGTATTGATACAGGTGACACAGTTAAATCTATTAGCACATTAATGAGCGGAGCGGAAAAGTGTTTTAAAATCAGTATCTCTTGTGAAACGGAATAACAGTGCTTTAATTCTTTATTGTACAAAAAAAAAACATAACATAAAATATGGAAATACAGACAGTTCATGTACAAAGGCGAGCTTAACTCACCAATGAGTTTATCCCAGCAAACCTTTGAATTATAGGGAGTGAACATATACATAACTAAGTCTAATATATAATTATATTATACATACTATATATCTTATCTTATCTTGTTGTGGGGCTGGCCCTAGGCCAGAGCACTTCGACCCTTCTGGATCTTTTGTGCTACATACTATATATACTAATATTATGTTAATAATGAAAGGAAGTGCTCTTTAAATTTCCTTTTAAAGACATCTAGAGAAGGGCTACTATCTCGAAGAGAGTGTGGCAGAGAGTTCCAGAGACGTAATGCAGTTACAGAAAAGGAGCCATCATAGCGGCTAGAAGTACGACGTGGGGTACGCAGTGCTTCATACATCAATAAATTAAAATTTTGATAAACTTTATTTACTGAAAATACAGGAAAAAACTTTAGTAAAATACTCAATTTATACTGTACTTACAAACAACTAAACTAATAATAAATAACTTAATAGATATTGTTAGTTGTTTGTAAGTAGGTATGGTATAATTGGTATAATTTGTTAAGTATTTGTAAGGACGTAAATTACATTTTTGTGATAAAACATCTAACATGTGAGACTAGCTTCTGCCAGCGGCATTTTGGAAGATCCTCTCTCTCGCTCGCCTACGTTATACAAGGAAAAAATTTACGCTCCAAGATCCTGTGCGTTGATATGTCAGTCAGTCAGTTTCTCCTTTTACAATAATAATAATAATAAATTTTTATTACGGACAATCAGAGTCCATAAAACATTGCACATACAGAAACAACTTACACATACAGAAACAAATTACTTACACGGAAACAAATTACATTTACATAAACATATTACACATAAACAAATAAATTAAACATACAAAAATTGAAATAACAAAACTTTTTAATATATTTAAATGACGCACGATGAGTCGTCATCCAGTGCCACATTATCGGGCTGTCCAACCTGTCGGCCACAATAATATAATATAATATAATATAATATAATATAATATAATATAATATAATATAATATAATATAATATAATATAATATAATATAATATAATATAATATAATATAATATAATATAATATAATATAATATAATATAATATAATATAATATAATATAATATAATATAATATAATATAATATAATATAATATAATATAATATAATATAATTTAATATAATATCATATAATATAATATAATATTCCACGACTATCACACAACGCTGTCTAGTCCCAAGCTAAGCAGAGCTTGTGTTATGGGTACTAAACAACTGATAAACATACTTATATATTTCTAAATACATACATATAGATAAATTACACCCAGACACAGAACAAATGATCGTGCTCATCATACAAACATTTGTTCTGGGTAGGAATCGAACCCACGACCTCCGGCATAGCAGTCAGGGCCACT
Source organism: Mythimna pallens (assembly GCA_961205895.1). Classification (NCBI taxonomy): domain Eukaryota; kingdom Metazoa; phylum Arthropoda; class Insecta; order Lepidoptera; family Noctuidae; genus Mythimna; species Mythimna pallens. The sequence goes on along the minus strand of OY540828.1, from coordinate 18,659,662 downwards.
AACCACTAGACCAACAGGCCAGTCAGTAGCTACCAGTGTGTTGGAACTATCGCGCACCCGCCGCATCAGGGATGCTATTCGTGTTCGCATGACAGCGTAAAAATCTGGCACGCCTGCTTCCGCGAACATCCCCGTCACACGGCAAAAGCGCGGCAGCCCCAACATAACCCTAAAAGCGTTATTATATTGGACTCGAAGATCATTATACGAGCTTTTTGTATAGCCGACCTATAGGGAGCACGTGTACAAAGATTGGCAGTACGCCCTGAAGAGTGTGATTTTAACCTCTTTTGTACAACGTGCAAACCTACAGGCCAGCATGTTACATCGCACTGCCAATGCTCTGCGTTCTCTCTTTAGATCCACATCACCGGGCAGACTATCGGTGACATTTATTATAAACCACTAATTTAGAATTAGTACATAAAAAATATAGCTCTATCTGTACTCGTGTATATAGATTTGACTGTAAGCTGTTTTCTGTAAGACCTATTTGGTGTTACAGATTGAATTTCCTTCAATAAGGAACACATAGTTTCAATCTTGCGATTCTTTCTACCGAGATATTGTCTATACCTTGAGTTCCTGGTCTATACGGAACCATCCAATCTAGTGAAAATGAAATTTTCCCAGTCGCGCTTCCTTCCTGTTGTAGTACAAATCAACTCACGTCGCGAAGTGGAGGTAGACTTTGAAATTCAAAAAGCACTTTAAAATGCGTCCATTTTTAATAATAAAAATGTTGTCGTTGCCTTTGAGAGTTCTACTTTTTTTTATTTGAGTTTCTCATTCAGTTTCCCCGCTGTTCCTGCATTTCCGTTCATACTTCTGCTCCGCTAACCGTTCACTAATATACTCGTACCTGAGTATTTATACCTATATATAGATACTATTAGTATCGAGTATTTCATTCGGTACACGGGTTTCAGATGTAATTTATTTCCGACAAATACATCACATATTGTCAAAATGAGGCAATTATTTTAGTAAGTTATTTGTAAAATGATATTCGATTTGTTTTACAATGGACAACCAACTATTCAAAGTTACTCTTTGTTTCAGTTTTTTCATGTCTCTCGTGGTTTTGATTAAGTGTGAAATTTATTCAAGGCCGAATATTGTGTTTATTGTAGCAGATGATTTGGTAAGCAAAATTACGTTATACAATTATTACATATCTGAGTGATTCATTGGATTTATTTTGTCTGTCTTTTTGTGATCTTCTTCATGGACTATCGTGATAAGTGATTGCTGCTTGAATCAACCCTTTCCTTATCCAAAGGAGCTATTAGTATCAAATCCACGCGCCACCTAATATTTTTTTTAATTTTAAGTTTTTTTTTATTATGTTGGCACCACAGCGTAAAAATCACTGTGATATTTTTTTTTATTTGTTTTGTTTTTTCATATTTTTTAAAATAATTTTATTGTGCTTTGGTGTATGTTTTATGTTGCAATAAATAAATGTTTTGTAATATCTATATCTATTGTATATCTATATATTTCTCGGTCTGCTGTTGGTTGTACAACCTCTCAATTTTAGTGAACCTATAAATGTATATAATTTTCCTAACCAAATCACTAGTCAAAGTCACCAGTAATAACGTTTTACCTTGAACCTCCAATCTTATTTGTATTTCCTTTATTAAATTTTTGACGTAATCATCGCAAAATCTTACAGGGCTGGGGCGACGTGAGTTTCCACGGCTCAGATCAAATAATGACGCCTAACATCGACATGCTCGCTTACCAGGGCGTCATAATCCCGCAGTACTATACCCACTCGTACGGCACGCCAGCTAGAAGCGCGCTTTTCACCGGAAAATATCCTATAAGGATGGGTACGTTTGCAGCAAAGAAAGCGCTTTCTTGTACAAAGCTCGGGTGAATTTATTCGTGTAATATTTTAAAGGAGTCTGTTTATTTGGCTTTTTGATATGGAGTTAAGTCTACTGTTTGTTTTGCTTTTATAGCCAGGAATAGTAGCGCAATATTATTATTCAGATGTTGAATTATGGTATTAATTAGCACATACAAGTGGGTAGCATCTTTTATATTTCGGTAATTATTACTGTAGTTCAGCCACTCCATGTAAAAATTTAAAAATTAAAAAAAAAACAAAACTTATCATTTTAAATAAACCATAGCAGGCACTTTTGAAGGGACAATAAGTCGATCTGTTAGAAAAATTAAGCTAATTGCACATTCCAAAACATGCATTTTCTATGGAAAAAAACGTGCAAGACATTCTTTTAGTTAATGTTATGATTTTTTTTAAATAATATTTATCACTTTTTTTAATAAAAAAAAACTAAATACAGAAACTGAAATAAGCAACTGGCAGTTAAGAGATGACCAGTCTCAAATGACGGTGTCTGTTCACGAATATAACGCATGGATCAGTTTCATACTCAACCATTTTGAAGGGAACTGAATGATCCAACACACGCACTACCATCAGTGAGAATAATTGACTGAAAAAGAATTGAGTGAGATGTGATTTCCTATTTCCTTCCCAGGTTTATTTCTAGTCTCAGGTTGAACCGTATTAAGGCATCGTTACTAATTGGCTTCAACGGATCAATGCTATGAAAAATGCCATGCTGTCTCTCTACCACCCATAGTTGACTTGTAGAGAATGCCTAAGGCATTAAGTCATCCTTTGCACCTTTGTGTTGCATTGAGATTGAAATAAATAAACATATAAAAATTATATTTCATTAGAACCATATCGATGGCCCCACCGAATAAACGTGTAAGAGAAAAGTGACAACTTTTCAGCAAAAAATAAAAACGTTTAAACTTCAATAACGCTCATGTCATTGTAAATAGGTATACATAATGCATAATCAAATTAAAGATAAAAAAATAAACTATAGAATTTTATATATACTTCTTTAAAAACTTCAACGAGTTTCAAGAAATTCATGAAAAACTATTTAATATTTTTACTCTTGTGAAATTCGCATGACTAGGTCTCAGTAATAATTATTACACGTTTATTCGTGTAATAAAACACAACGAAAAAAACGCACTGTAAGGTTATACTATTATTCTCCGTAAATCAAGTTTGTTTTTGGACCCAGCTATAACTATTTACACGCTTTTTTACAGTACATTGTTCTGCTATTATATGATTGCAAAGATCGTAAGCATTTATATTAGTGTTAATAAGATTAGTTATCATTTATGTAATACATCTTTGCTAATGCATGGTATAATAATAAAAATATTTTTATAAAAAGTTGAAATAAAATACTGATATTTTAATGAATAAAAAAAGATATAATCATGTATTTATGCACGTGATCACAAAGTACTAGTCTTTTTGATTAAAAAAATTACAAATTGCAATATTAGAAAATTAGTCCTCCTCTTCACTGTCATTGGAGACCGCAATGGAGTTATCCAATGGCAGTAGATTTATATACAAGCTTTGATAATGGTTTGGTATTGCTCCTGAATCACAAAGACTTATCAAATCCTTAAATAACGGAAGTGGTTTAGGTAACATTCCAGTGTACGCTAGTTTTAAGCTTTCAGCATCTTCTGTAGGTTCTCCACGCCGCTTGAGTTAGTCCTTATCATGATTTGCATCTCTCGTAATTCATCTTCCAAACTATACCTGCAGTAAATTGTATTAGGATGATCATGAGAGAAGTTTACTACTTTTATTTTGCTCCAGTAAATTTTATCGTCGTTTGTGTCCTTTAACCAATTCTTCCCCTTTACTAACTCCTTAAAATTCATAAAATCATTTTGTGTCATTTGTTTTACTTGGTACTTGTGCCCAGTAACTTTAGCATTCTCTATCAAGTGCCTAATACATTAGATCGAGAGTCTATATAGTATGACTTTTCTTTGAACGCCCGATAGCAGCAAGCATAGAGTCACTTTCTTATAGGCCCTTCTCTATTGAATTAGGAATTAAAAATATATTTTTAATTTTTAATTCAACGTGAGCTGGATAAATAACCACAGACAACCTGCAATTTCTATGGCTCCCCTCTTCGCAATCTGAGTTGACTCTATTAAACTCTAATATAGCATCAATAGGAAAGGAACTTCGTGACTGACATGTCAAACTTTCTAAAATAAATGAAACAATCGAATCCCTATACAGTGGACCCCTGGTAATCCGGCCCCTGTCTAATCCGGCACCCCTGTAATCCGAAATGGTCTATTATTTATTATTGAATATTTTTTTGATAATACGTAAGTACATTTTTTTGTACACAATTATTTTCCAATTTAAAGTTATTGCATATTTTTTGTAAATTCTATAGCATTAGTGACTTTAATTTTATAATAAAACGAAAATCTATCTCTATTAATTTACTAAATTTGACATACATAATGAAGTATGATTTGTACTTCAGAGTACATATATATATATATATATATAATATAAAAAAATCTTGTCATTGGATCTGTAATTTGTCGGATTACAAGGTACTCTTTTGTAAAAAAAAAATCGGACTATAGGACTTAGGCAGTACTCTATAATCCGACAAATTCGATAGTTCGACACTGCCCTGCAAAATGTTTGTCGGACTACCGGGGGCCCACTGTAATGTATTCTTATAACAAGGTGTAGCAAACTGATCATAATACCGTATTTACTACAGCGAAGACTTCCGCATGACGCAGGTCCTCACCGTACATGGTAAGGTTCGTGCACCGGATCCGTGCGGAAGAAACGCCCGGTTGTCACCATTGTGTGGACCGCCCGGAGGACGCGGTTAAGCATACGGTAGAGGTGTGCCCCGCTGGGAAAGAGCACCATCCTGTCCTCGTGGGTGTGATCGGCGGCAACGACCTCACACCGGGCACTGGTATAGGCCATGGTCTGGAGTGAGGAGATATTTCTCCTCAATCCCGACCGCAGGCAGACGCCACCTTCTGCGAAGCAGTAATGCTAGCGAAGGAGGCAGCCGCATGTGCGATTGTTTGGCCCTTAGATCAGGCGCCGAGATTCCGACCCTGATTTCCAGCCACCATAGGCGAGGGCATGCGAATGGCGAGCAATGTGTAGCTCACCGTAATCATCCGGACCGAGCCCAAGTAGTCAACGGTGCGTAGTGTTCCACGCACGCCTCAAGGAGAAGTCAACAAAACCGCAGGTCCAAACGACTCCTGCCGGAGGCTCTATGCAGGAATCGTTCGGTTTATGGAGCGCTGGTATGGGCGCCGTCGCTACGAAAGCGACCGGTAGCCAAGCGGACCGCAAGCCAGAGGATCATGGCCATCCGGATGGTGCGGGGATACTGCACGGTTTCCCGCGAAGCGGCGAGCTTCCTTGCTGGCCCCGTGGGATTTGGTGGCAACAGTCCTTGCACGCATGCACGATCTGCGCGTGGAGATGTAACGCCGGCGCGAAACTCCGCTGACATGCCAAGTCGCGACATGGCGGACAGATTTCGGGTGGAATGGAATGGCGACAGCGACTGTCGCAACCCAGTACTGGGCACGCCATAATTATGGCGGTAAGTCCCCTCTTTGAGGCGTGGCTGGAAATACCTCACGGCGTCCTCACCTTCCGCATGACGCAGGTCCTCATCGGACATGGTAAGTTCGTGAGGTTCCTGCACCGGATTCGGGAGGTTCCTACACCGGTTTCGGGAGGTTCCTGCACTGGATTCGTGCGGAAGAAACGCCCGGGTGTCACCATTGTGTGGACCGCCCGGAGGATATGGTGGAGCATATGGTAGAGGTGTGCCCCGCCTGGGCAGAGCACCGCCGTGTCCTCGTGGAGGAGATCGGCGGCAGCGATCTCTTGCGCCGGGCCTTGGTACAGGTCATGGTCCGGAGCGAGGAAGAGTGGCAGGCGGTCGCCTCCTTCTGCGAAGCAATAATGCTAGCAAAGTAGGAGGCCGCAGGTTCACGCGCGAGGAAATGGCCCTCGCGCCCCAGCCGCCGGAATTACAATATCGATTTCCGGCCACCGCAGGCGTGGACTTGCAGACGACGAGCATTGGGTATCTCGCCGTCCGACGGTCCGGTAAACCAAATCGTCGACGGCGCGTAATGTTCCACGCGTCCCTCAAAGAGATGTCGGCAACCGTAGGGGCCCAGCAGGGTCGCAGCCTACTGGGGCCATGGGTGATGCGAAAGAGATACCTGGGGCCCTGGAAAAATGGCAAAGAAGGAACAGGAGTGGGTTTTTAGTCAGTGAAAGTCTGACACTATTTCGCGCTCCGTCTAAGAGCGGGGGATGTCAATAGATGATTTTCCGACCCGAGAAAAAAAAACCCGCGTACCCGTTTCTAATGTTACGTACGATTGCAATAGAATCTATTGCGTAAACATTTGTTTATTTACCGTTACTAGAAATAAACTTAAACTAATATGCAAAGAATATTAATGTTGGAATCTTTAATACAAATTTTTATAAAAAAATACTATAGTGAGAGACAATGCAATACTTTAGTTTATATAACCCATTTATATTAAAACTTCAATTTCGTGGAATAAAATATTAATAATAAAATTTGCATACATTTTTACGCGAATAAACGTGTAAGACGACATTACCCAAAGTCGAAACCAATCACAAATGTTCTGAAACGCCTGTAGGTTTTAATATGTTTATTCTTGTGTACTAGACGACTCAAAAAACATGTAAGGAAAGCATAAACTATTATTCTTATAATTTTTGAATAAATTATTTTCCTAGAATAAAAAAACACACTATCATAATAGGCCTTGTTTTGGGTCTAAAATTCATAAAAAAAATTAAGTAGATGCAGGATAGGCAAAAGAAACGAAAAATGAAAAAAAAAAAAAAACGTGTAAGAACTCTTGCACGTTTATTCGGTGGGGCCATCGATATTTTGATTTATTTTCTGAGAAAACCTAATGAAAAAGTGATGCTTAAAATTTTACGTATCTAAACTAGAAATTTGTTATATAAATAATAAACAAATGAAGTATGAATCCATTATGGTAACCCAATTATTTCTATTCACGTAACCCAAAATAAATCCATAACGAAATTAATTATTTTAATATTGTATGTTGATTTGTAATATGATTTATTTGATGGACTCCTTGGCCTTCATTTGTAATGTTTTTCTTTGTAGTATCGTTATGTGAACCACTTCTATTATTCCATTTTATATTAAATCAAAAAAGCTGTTCAGAAGTAGGGAAAAACCCAATTGGTTAATAGGTAATTTTGACTTTATAACAACAAACGAATATTCGAGACAAAGATCGCAATACCGGCATTATTAATTCTCATAATGATCCAATTTGGTACGATTTCCGTAAAAGAAAAACTTCAAAAGCCAATTATTTCTTTATTTATAATATATAATAAAACCCACATCCAAAATTAGTATTTCCAGAATCGGCTACTGAGTCGACTTTTTTCTTCAGTGGGAATAGCGCTCTTGGGTGGAGTGGGAGATAGTGTCATACCATTACTGACTAAAAACCCACTCCTGTTTCTTTGCCTACGTCCCAGGGCCCCGGGTTTCACTATCACACTACCCCGCACGGGTAGTGTGAAAGTGTGTGAAAACTGAATGGACTTCAGCTTTTTTAAAAATAATCATGAATTATTTTAGTGTAAAAAAAAAACCTATTTTGATAAATGTTGATTGTATCAGTAACCTGTTTGTGTTTGTTTGCGTAGATACCAATGCTACCAATGAAGGAGTCGATGTTCATTTATTATTTTCCTACAAATAAGATAGCTAATTTCTTTAAAAAAAAAAAACACCTACTCGTAAATGCATTTAAGTAAAATTTCAAAGCTTCAATTATGATTGTTACTTAATTTTCTTATTCGGGTGCATAAGTGTGTGCATTATTCCAGTTACATGTTGTAGTATATATTATTTTAAAGTCGCCTCTACTAAATTTAAGCCAATCGTTTTGGTCTCCATCATTCCATTACTTAAGCTAATCCAATAACTAAAACTAATTATACATTCCTCAACAAGGTACCCAAGGAATCTCGATCGCATCTGCGGAGGATCACGGCCTTGCTCCGACAGAGCGACTGCTGCCCGAGTATTTACAAGAATTGGGCTACAAAACACATTTGATAGGTAAATGGGGCCTCGGTAAATCCAGGGAACATTATCTACCCACTAATAGGGGCTTTGATACGTTCTACGGTTTCTTAGGCAGCAGTGTGGATTATTTCACGTATAACCACGTTGAGGTACGTATATTTAAGTCTTTTAAGGTACATATACACTTTCCTGTCGCAGGTGTGTTAGAAGAAATTTATTTTGAAATTAATAGCACCTTTGTGCTCTTCTATCTGTATTACTTCTTTTCGTTTTTATGTTTGTGTGTACATTTTATAAATAAATAAATATCTACACGTTTGTCAAGTCGGTTTACCGTTGTGTTTTCCATCGCGAACGTCATTCATTTAATTTATTACAGCAGTGTTATTATTCCATCTTTTTGCATCCGCAACCTATGAGACTTCGCCGTTTCCACTCTGGCTGGTGATCGAAGTAGATGATGAACCTGTCCGTCAGGTAGGCCTCGATCCGACCGAGCCCAAGTCATTGACGGCGTGTAGTTCCACGCGCGCCTCAGATGTCAGTAAAACCGTAGGTCGAAGCCTACTGGTGACTGATGCAAAAGATAACCCCCAGGCCCTGGAACGAAGGCATAGAAAGAAGGAACAAACTCACTCCGGGTTTTATTCAGTAAAAATCTGACACGCCCTCCTGCCCGACACAAAGGCGGCAGATGTTATTAGATGATTTCCTACCTAAAAAAAACCTATGAGACCTGCAAACCCTAGATTTTTACTTCTACCTGGTTAGCGACTGGCCTTGCATTGGCGACCTTCAGGCGAGTCTGTAATCGATCGGCGACATGCTGGCGACATGACTACTGTGTGTATGGACCTTAAATATTAAGGTATCATTAAGGTACTTGGAACACAGAACTATTGTTGAAGCGAAGAAAAGAAATCTTCTTTTGTTTGAATTTAGGAATAGAATGTTATTTTCTTGAATTGTATTTTAGATAGACGTTGTGATTATCTCGGATCGTTGTCGATGATGAACAAAAAATGAACAAAAATATGTTAAGTACGAAAAATGTATTTGTATTATAAAAGTTTAAGATATAATACTGCTTACTTTATAATATTGTGTCATCATCTACCCAGCCTTTTCCCTATTAGCTTAGTGTCAGCTTTCAGTCTATAATGGTTTATTTGTAAAACACCAACAACCTTGCAGGACTGTATTACTAACATCATAAACAACAACTTTTGTTCTATGACTTTTTACAAAACATAATATATTTACCAAAAACCAAACCTTCAAGATTTCGTTGTTCTATCTAACACATTTCAACTCTGTATTTTGCTGTACCCACCTACGCCTCCCGCGCACGATTCCGCTCCCCTCCGCTATTGTACTATCGATTGCTTCGCATAGACTTCGTAACATTAAGAACGTTCAATTTAAATATTTTTATTTTTGTATGATAAATCTTTAAAACTCATAGAATAAAAGTTGTTGTTTATGATGTTCTTAACATAATCTTAGAGGTTGCCAGTGTTTTACAAATAAACCTGTATAGTTACAGATGCGGCTGCATACCTGTGTTTTACTTGGAGCGACTGCCTATCAGACCTCCACAACCCAGTTACTGGGCAACACAATACTCCTTGGACAGACTGATAGTCAGACTTTCTGGCGTCTGACTACCTTTAACGACTGTTAAAGATCTATGGATGATAAGCGCGACCAATGACTTTACGTGCTTTCCGGGACACAGGGTGTCGTTAATGTCCTAGATAAAATTAGAAAAGTGCATATGATTTGATTTTTTTATTAGGCCCGGTTTCGAACACGCACCCTTATGCATGAGAGTCATTGGGCCATCACGATAGTTTATTATATTATTTATTACTAGTAATTTCTGGCTAAATAAAAAGAGCCGCACTTCGAAGTTAAGCTATGCTTACTGAGGTCAGTCCGTAAATGGGTGACCATCTATTATATTCCGAGGTTCCTACGTACCTCAGTAATCATGTTAAGCCGTTGGTCTCTGCTGTCATTTAAACATCTTTGACACTCGTTACAGAGAATCAAAAGCAACAAAAGACACCAATCTTGTTGGTGGCCAGGCTGAGTTAGAGTGGGATAGGCAGTCGGTCTATGTGTTACAGTGGTAGCCGACCCCAAAATAATATTGTGAAGAGGCGATACAATACAATACAATACAATACAATACAATACAATACAATACAATACAATACAATACAATACAATACAATACAATACAATACAATACAATACAATACAATACAATACAATACAATACAATACAATACAATACAATACAATACAATACAGTGCAATACAATAAAATACAAAAAGTTAATTTTTGCACACAGGTATTAAGATGTTATAAAATATTTATAAGTGTCTCTGTGTTCTGCCACAGTAAGTGGCATACACATATTAATAAAATATTTATAATTACGTTTAATATTAGGTATACTTAGCCTACTGAACAATATTCAGAAAGTAAACACATTACTAATGAATAGCCACCTACTATAATAAGTACTAATTAAACATTTTAAACAATCCAGGAGGTACCCATTTCTTCATATTTATGAATATCTATTACAAAGGCGAGGGAGATAGACTAATCATTATCGGATCCTGCTATAGACATTTAATTATAATATAATCGTTTGAAAGTAGATAGTTGCTTAGTTGTTTTGATACTATACGTATTATAATATTATCTGAAAATAATTTCCTGTAGGAGTATGTATTTACGTTTATTCTAACAGGCACTAATTCTTGCCAGTGACTCTGCTCCTTTAAAATACGAAAATTATTATTATCCTACTGGAGTACAGGTACCATTACTATCGGGATAAAAAGAAAGAAAGAAAAATATTTTATTTGGCGCACATATATGGATACACACAATGTAGAAAAAACATGTTGAAACTTAAGATAACAGAAAAAAACTAACATCGCGTGTTTCACGTGTTCGCCAAAAATCCAGTTCAGCGAAAATGCCAGACAACTCAGAGATAGCTGTCTGACACTCGTTTTCCACTGAACCTTATTAAGAGTGTACGGATAAAAATGAGTTTACTTAAGGATATTTAGTAATCAGTGTCAGGTGTTAGGTGAAAAAAGACATATATGTTATTGTGTCGTCAATGATAAAATAGTAAATTTTGCAAACTTACGTCCAAATCCAGGTCATGATTTTCCCCATTTTCTACTGAGTAAAACTCGTGCATCATCTTTCCTTGCCTTTTGCGTTCCAGGGCCGCGGTAATTCCCGCAGCAAGCAAAATAACAAACTTTTCAGTTTTATGATAATATTCTATATATATAAAAATGAAACCCGTTTTCCTTGGTCACGGCATCACGCGTGAATGGCTGGACCGATTTCACTAATTCTTTTTTTGTTGTATTTGTTATTATTAGGAGAAGGTTCTTACGGAAAAAAATATTAAGAAAATCTCTCAGAAATATTGAAAAATATACATTTAATTTTGCATATTTAAAAAAAACGCGCGTAACGAATGTCAATGTCATTCACAGCCATAGACTATATTGAAAGACCATTGTTTGTTCGGAAACGTGGTTACCTAATTAAATTCGAGCATCATTTGTTCCAAAATAAAGTAGTGCATCATTGCTACGCTAAGGCGGTACGAAGTTCGCCGGGTCAGCTAGTAATATTATAAAGTTCAAGAGATCGTTTCCCAGAAACTACTAACTCGAATTGAAAAATTCTTTTAGTGTTGGATAAACCATTTATCGGGGAAGGTTATGGGCTATAACAGTACGCTACGATCTAGGAGAGCTGAGCGTTAACCAGACTAAAGTGAAACCGCGGGGGACAGCCAGTACTTATATAATACAAATGAGTTAGAGTAAAATAGAAACATTTTTTTATGTAAAAAAATTACATTGCCCCACACTAGGAATAACTCCTGTATCGTGGTGTGTTCACAAATTTACTGTCGTATTGTTGGCGCCACGTTGTATAAACTCATATACACAAGAGATCCCGACCAGGAACACTTATCTGTAACCCATACAAATATTTGCTCAGTGCGGGAATCGAACACACCACACACAGTGGTAGCATCCAATCGCTCAACTGCTACGCCAACCGTGCCGAGACTTATTTCTTCTTAAATTTCCAGACATGGAACGATACAGTCTTCTACGGACTGGATTTCTTCAATAATTCGGTTCCAATTGAAGATCAAAGGGGCCACCTAACTGAAGTACTGACCGATCAAGCAGTTAACCGTACGTATGTTTAGTAATTACATTTTTCCTAACATACACACAAATATTTATTAGTTCACGCATTACTGTATACAAAGTTGGACATCACAGAATTTTAAAGCAATTAATAAAATTAAATGGTGCGTGGTTAATCGCTCATTCGATTAATAATTCCAACTCATAACGTAACATGGTCCCTAATGCCCTATGCATACATTAAATCTAGCAAAAGCTGTGTTAATAGGAGTAACCCTTAACCCTTGGGGTATGACACATAGGGTTAGGGTTATGCAGGATAACCATATAAGTCAAAGAATTTGTGTCGTGTTTGTGGGATATTAACCAATTTTATAATTTTTTATTGTTATCTATATATATAAAAGGAGAAACTGACTGACTGACATACAACGCATAGCCGAAACTACTGGGACTAGTCGCCGACCAGGCGACTGTTATGTCTGGTGGACAACTGCTCGATAGATGATTTCGAGTTGTTGTATTTATTGAAATCGCGCGGAAAACTTTGATTGCGCGATGTAGGATTAGTTCTTATGTGACGCCATAGATGTCGCTACTGGTTTCAATAAGTAAATTGTTCTAAAATCAGTAATAGAAAGAATTTTTTAAATACGTTCAAAATTAAGTGAGTTACAAACCTTTTAAATAGAAGGTTTCTAGTTCCTGGTGGAAGGGGAAAATATCAAGTTTTAAAATAGACGAACAAAACAAGCAATAGAAAATGTACATGCTGAAATATGACGTCACCGCCATTAGGTGACGTGCGTACAAAAGAGACAGTAAAATGTTTCCACCATGCGCCTACTCTTCCACATACAAATATTTGAATAGCTTCATTTAATAAGCAAGTATGAAGCTGCTTTCAGAAAAAAAAAAAAACTGTTTTGTGTCGTTTGCTGTTTAGCATAAAATATTTTACAAACATAAGTGTGAACAGACTCAAATATCAATCTCATTCCAGTAATCAGGAATCACAATACATCAGTGCCACTGTACCTCCACATCTCTCACGCAGCCCCTCACGTCGGAGGGGGCTACGTTAATCTGCAGCCCCCCGAGGACCTCATTGCCGCAAACGACCACATCGCACATACAGCACGGAGATATTACGCCGGTAAATAAATAGAAGTAAATCTTATGACCATTACACAAATAGGATTGGGAGCTGTGGTTAATTTTTAAATTGTAATTTAGTAACGGATTTTTTTTTTTCAAGATGGGAAATCATCCAATGACATCTCCCACCCTCACTGAGTCAAACTTCTACTGACTAAAACCCACTTCTGTTCCTTCTTTGCCTTCGTTCCAGGGCGCCGGGGTTGTCTTTCGCATCACCCATGGCCCCAGTAGGCTTCGACCCTGCTGGGCGCCTACGGTTGCGGATATCTTGAGGCACGCGTGGAACACTACGCGCCGTCGACGAATTGGGCTCGGTCCAGACGGTTATCGGACGGTCAGACGGCGAGCTATACATTGCTTGCCATCCGCAAGCCCGCGCCTACGGTGGCCGGAAATCGAGATCGGAATCCCAGCGGCTGGGGCGTTTTTTTTTTTTTTTTTTTCGGGTGGGAAAATCATCTTATGACATCCTCCGCTCTTGGGCGGGGCGGGAGATAGTGTCAGACTTTTACTGACTAAAAACCCACTCCTGTTCCTTCGTTGACTTTCGTACCAGGGCCGAGTCTTCCTTTCAGAATCAGACCCTTGGCCCCAGTAGGCTTCGACCCTGCTGGGCCCCTACAGTTGCTGACATCTCCTTGAGGCGCGCGTGGAACAGCACGCGCCGTTGACGACTTGGGCTTGGTCCGGACGGTTACCGGACGGTCGGACGGCAAGCCACCCATTGCTCGCCGTCCGCAAGCCCGCGCCTACGGTGGCCGGAAATCGGGATCGGAATCCCGGCGGCGGTTGGGGCGTGAGGACCGCTGCCTCACGCGATCGGCCGCCTCCTTTGCAAGCATTACTGCTTCGCAGAAGGAGGCGACCGCCTGCCACTCCTCCTCGCCCCGGACCATGGCCTGTACCAAGGCCCGGCGCGAGAGATCGCCGCCGCCAGCGGCTGGGGCGTGAGGTCCATTGCCTCTTCTGCTAGAATTACTGCTTTGCAGAAGGAGGCGACCGCCTCTGCCACTCCTCCTCACTCCGGCCTGTACCAAGGCCCGGCGCGCGAGATCGCAGCCACCGAGCGCCCCCACGAGGACAAGTTGGAGCTCTGCCCAGGCGGGACACACATCTACCGTATGCTCCACCATGTCCTCCTGGTTTTGTTTTGAATTTTGATTGTAACGAACAAATTAAAAATATTAACAGCATCATTTAATGGCCAGTCAGGAGTTCTTTTCGAAGAAGGACAATGTCCACGACTGTCTTAATCTATAGTACCTATCGAATTTAAAGTTCAGACAGACGAAACTACTTTTATTTCGAGCTCCTTTTGTACACTTTTTAGACATCTAAGTTGCTAGGTACATACATAATTTATCTATAATATGTATGTATTTAGAAATATAAGTATGTTTATCAGTTGTCTAGGACTAGATGACGTTGTGTGAAAGTTGTGGAATATTATTATTATTCTATATTCATTAATAATTACATATAAATTATATTTTCAAATATTTAATAAAAATAAATAAAAAATATGTTAAAAAATAAATAAAAAATATGTTAAAAAATAAATAAAAAAACATTATTATTATAATTACATTGTTAACTTGGTTGAACGAAGTAATAGATATTACATTAACGAGTACCTGCTCCCAATC
This sequence comes from Mythimna pallens, assembly GCA_961205895.1. NCBI lineage: Eukaryota > Metazoa > Arthropoda > Insecta > Lepidoptera > Noctuidae > Mythimna > Mythimna pallens. Next base: position 18,644,616 of record OY540828.1, on the reverse strand, counting down.
AGTTAAATAATGTAATTTAGGACCTAAAAACCTCAGAATCTCATTAGTGATACTTAGTCCTTGTGGTTTTAAGGACAAGCTAAGATCGGACATCGCGTAATTGACTTTTTTATAGAGCGCATTTTTTGCTCCATCAATAGCAAACGATTTGCTCGCTCAGGGTATTCAAAGCTCGGGAGACACTAAAGAGAAAAACGATTACAGCCCATCACTACGTTAAATCCTTTGTCAGTAATTCTTGTGGAAAAACAACTAGTAGGCATATATTCATTCGGGTATTTCATTAGTGCTCTACAATAGTAATTCCCTATAACAATTAATTGGCGTGTTCCGATATCTTAACAGGTCTCGTTGCCGGCTTAGACAGGAGCGTCGGTCACGTTATATTGGCACTGGCCGAGAGAGAACTTCTACACAACACTATCGTCATTTTGGTTTCCGATAATGGTGCAGATTCAACCGGATTAAACCGGAATTTCGGCTCGAATTTACCTTTGCGGGGTACAAAAGGCACGCCCTGGGAAGGTGCGGTGCGCACGACAGCGGTTGTATGGCACGCATCGATATCAAGCAGCATCTGGCCAGGTTTGTTTCATGTAGCCGACTGGATGCCAACACTAATTGCTGCTGCAGGTGGCAATTATAACGACACAATAGACGGTATCGACCAATGGAATGCTATAACAAAAGATGAGCCACCTCCTAGACACGATGCGTTGATAACAATGGACGATCTTAAGGACTGGGCCGCTTTCCGGCAAGGAGATTATAAAATAATCATAGGTAATGTGGAACCGGATAAAAGTCAGTACTATGGAATGGAGCTAAAAACGCTAAGACTTCCCGGGTATTCATATGAGAATGTGTTGCTAAGCTGTGACACAGCCCTAGTGTTTAAGGAGACTTTATTTTTAAATTTAGACCTGGAAATGGTCGCTATGAAGCGAAATTATTCGAATTTATATTGGAATATTAATGTCACAACAAGTTCAGAAGATCTTTGCATACCAACAAAAGGTTAGTAGGAACCTAATAATTACATAATTTTACTACTAAGTATAGAATCTAATATATAAAAATCTCGTATCAAAGTGTTTGTTATCGAAATCCTCCAAAACGGCTTGACGGATTTTATAATTTTTTCTGTGTATATTTGGTAGGTCTGAGGATATATCGTTTGGTATTTTTACCTACGCAGGTGGGGTAGGAGTACGCCCACAGTCCATTTCCTTTAATGATTTATATGGCAAAAAATGTTTGCAAAGTGAACTCGTTCTAGTATAAATAGTAATAATATTAATACTATAAGATACTAGTTTATTAACAACAATTTTCAATGTTATCTCATTTCTTGGTTACAGCAAAGGGATGTCTGTTTGACTTGAGCGTGGATCCCGCAGAAACTAATGACTTGTGGTCCTCTCATCCGGAGCTCGTCCACCACATGGTTCTCCGACTCCGAGTGTACTGGGCCGCACTAAATCCACGACAAAGACCAACGCCAGACCCGCGAGCAAATCCTGCGCTCCACGATTTTATTTGGCTCCCGTGGCTTGATAACGGAGAAAATGTATCAAAGACTTTAGAGGCATTCCCGTCTTTTCCTTTGCAAGTTTCCGTCGGCGAGCTACAATATTTAGTAGATTTCAATCTGAAAGCGTTTAAAGACAGTTTGACAAATTATGTGCAGAGTTCAGCTGACTCATTCATGCAAAACATTGTTGGGTTATTCTCTTTTTAAATATTATTAATAAACTTGTTATACAAAAGTAAATTAAATCTGAGTTTCGTTACATCGGTCCTTTAACTTTTTAAATTGTATATGTTTTATATTTTTATCAATGAAGGGGTTGTTAAAACAAGCTTGATGACTTGGATGGGCCGTAATAATGAATTTTATGAGCCGACGAGTTATTTTGTCGTCGCTTCGCCGCCCGCCCTTTGATCAAGGCGTGCATTAAAAAGGAAAATTGGTCAGCTTTTTGGGTTCGCATAGCTGAAAGAGCATCTGTGTTATAACGTTAAAATAAATAACAACATCCATCTACGTCTAAAAGGCGTAAGGGACTAACGAAATAATAATGTTTAGAGGAAGTTTGATTATATTTCAGCCATTTGCCGTGATATTGCTTTATAAATATAAATGAAAAGGTATTTATTTATAAGTATAGTAATACATAACAGAGCCTCGTTATTTATCGAAAAATCTGTGATTTACGAATCGGATCCAGAATAATGTGTCATGAATAAAAGATTGTAGGGCGTTCTCTCCAATTGGTGTAGTGTCTATAATTTGAATGAAATCTTGAAAGAAATGAAACAAGGCTTTTGAAGATTTTGTTCATAACTTGGACTAAAAATAGTCCTTCTTTACACTAATATTCTAATATAGAACAGTCTCTGAACTTCTTTGAGGGAATGACTAGAGTGAGATACAATAGAACTACTGCTGAAGTGTTATAAAATATTGTTATATGTGAGAATTAGAGTATTATTGATTCCGAGTTCATGGTTTGTAAAGTGAACTTTAAATTAATTAATACAGTTTTACTATAAGTGTTATTGGTAAAAGTGGATGGATGGAGTAGAAGAGAGAGACTACAGAAAAGGTGGATGGATTGTATGAGAAGTGATATGAAAAAAAAGGGAGTCACTGATAGCGTGACGTTTGAAAGGACAGAATGGACGAAAAAGACTAGTTACGCGGTGCGCCGTCTTCAAATAATATTGGACAAGGGCAGAAAGATGATTATAGTTAGCAGTTTAAAAAACAAATCCAGCTTCTAAAATTCTTCTTTGTATTTTTAATTGAACGAATCAGTATGTAAATTTAAACGGATACCTCCGAAATTCTCAAACAAATTCCTTTTGTGTCTGTAAAATTGTCGACTTTAGGAACATTAAATCAGGATTGATAGCAGGAACTGTGAGCGCTACCCAAACGTTTTGAATCGACTTAGTATTGGCGTCATAAATCTTTTGAGTCGGAGAGCCCTCTAATCTAACACCCGAGGAGAAATATACGAGCCTTCGTTTGTACACCATTCTTACACTGAATAACCACGGATTATGAATAAAGAAAAACCAACGGAATGGGACACTAACTAAGTTTCTCCTTCAACTTTTAATGATAGAAGTTTACGTTATTTATTCATGAGGTTGTCGTTCAAGTTTAATATTCATTTCTGTGACTCCAAATTATTTTCAATAAGGCAGAGTAATGAAATGTCATGGTTATGGCAGCCGTCTCGTTAGGGCTCTGCATTAATTACTCGTCTGCTATAAGGACGAGTTTACCAAATGAGGTTGAACTGAATTGGAAAGTGAAGAGAGGGGTGAAAAACATCCATGTTATTTAACTACTACATAATATAAGATAATCAGCCTTATAATGTTTTCATAGTTGGGTCTCAGGCCTCTAGGAGAGGGAATGGGCCGTACACCACTCACCGCCCAGGGCGGGTCAGTGGATAGCCTCCAGGATGTGCCGGCTTCTTTGCGACGTCTTCTTTCACCATTTTACGAGTAGTGGTGATGAAATACATTCCACAAAGATAATACACCTACAACTCGTACTTCCGGGCTGTTAGTTACCAATAGGCTATCACTGCTCTCAGTCGGAATCGTTTAACTATTTAGCAACTAAAATTGAAGAAAATTCATGAATGAATGATTTCTCTGCCATGAATTCAGAAATTCCATATTGTCTCTTAGTGTTCGCTCATATTTATATGCTTTCTTTTAACCTCTTTTTATTAGGTGAGAAATCATAGATAAGTTCTTTCGCTTTGGGTGAAGCGAGAGAGATTATCATACGACTAAAATCCACCTGTGATCTTTCGATTGACTTTTGAGTTCCAGAGCCACGGTACCCTAACTCTTTCGAACAATTCTGCGGCCCACTCTTTCAATACATTTCTTTATATACAATTTCGGTTCCCAGTGGAAAATGTAAAGTTTGAAAAAAGAAGTACAAGATTGAAGGATCACATCGCACTAAACTTCCAACACCTACGTTTTCTCTCGACTGTTATTTATTTGGAACTAAGGGATTGGCGCGGTACCGATACTGTGAATGCTCTCATTGTTTATCCTGTAAAATAGTTTATTCCAGCGAGAATGTATCGATATCAGCTTTGTACAGTGAATTTGTGTATTTATTTCACTGAAAACCACCGACTTGTTTTACGTTATTGAGGTTTTATATGTTCAGGCAAAAGAATAATTGAATTTTGCTTCAGATATATATTTCTGATTATCTTCTACTACCAGCTTCGCCCGCGTAATAGTAGATAATGATCCCAAGGGAATCTACTTTCAGAAGTAACCTGTACGTCCTATTCCAAGGCATTGTTTACCCATGTGCCAAATCCATCCATTTAAATCCGTTGAGTCGATAGAGCGTGAAGTAGATGCTAACATACATGCACATACACAAATACATATATATAAATTTTCGTTTTTATAAGTGTAATGTTTGCGGCTGGGAATTAATGAGTGAGGTGGATTATTAGGAACGTGCAGCCCCCTTAGCCAAGTTACAACCGTTTCGTTTCGGTTCCCTTTTCGTCGATCGCCTCGAGTAGGCCACGCATCCGATTCCTTTATTCTGACGTCATCTCAACGCTTATTCACGTGGTCAGAACAATGGGACAGGAGGCGTGGCCGACTCGAGGTAATCAACGAAAAGAGAATCGAAACGAATCGGTTGTAACTTGGCTAGGGGGGGCAGGAACTATAAGTGGCAGCACAACGCCGACACAAGAGACACGGTGCGGACAAAAAAATAAACTTTCCAGGCCTGTCATTGCTGTGTCATCGTGCTCGTGAATAAGATTTATTTTTGTAATATTATGTAATTTAACATGAAAAAAAAAACCTAGTTTTGTCATCGACAAGCTAAAAAGAAATATGGCGGTAAGTCCCCACTTTGAGGAGTGGCTGGAGCGGCAACACGGCGTCCTTACCTTCCGCATGACGCAGGACCTTACCGGGCATGGCAAGTTCGGGAGGTTTTTGCTTGGGATTCAGGCGGAAGCAACGCCCGGGTGTCATCATTGTGCGGACCACCCAGAGGACACGGTGGAGCATACGGTGGAGGTGTGCCCCGCTTGGGCGGAGCACCGCCGTGTCCTCGTGGAGGCAATTGGTGGCAGCGACCTTTTGCTTTGGGCCCTGGTTCAGGCTATGGTCTGGAGCGAGGAGGAATAGCAGGCGGTCGCTTCCCTCTGCGAAGTAGTAATGCTACGAAGGAGGAGGCTGCACGCGTGAGGGAACGAAGGTCCTCACGCCCTAGCCGCCGTAATTCCGACTCCGACTACCAGCCACGGTAGACGCGGGCTTGCGGACGTCAAGCACTGTGTAGCTCGCCGTCCGGCTGTTCGGTAACTAACCGGACCGAGCCCAGTCGTCGACAGCGCGTAGTGATCCTCGCGCACTCGCAGGGCCGATGCCCGCTAGCTAGGACCGCGGAGAATTTTTGAAAGGGAAACCCGTAGTCCTAGGCAAAGGGTAATTGAAGGATACAGGTGTGGTTTTAGTCAGTAAAAGTCTGACACGCCATCCCGCTCCACCCAGAGCGCGAGAAGTCATTTTGAGGATTTCCCAACTTAAAAAAAAAACTAAAAAGAAAAAAGACAACAGTAGGCACATTTCTGTTAAACTAAAACATACAAATGTGATATAAATGTCCCCATAACATCGCAGTTGGCAAATAAAGCGTGATTCTATTTGCATGCATGGCCGAGGAACAAAGAAGTGCGCATTTTTGTCCCGAAGAAGTTTATCAGTGAATTGCCATCGGGGCTGGCAAGCTGGCGTGGCGCCAGGCTGCGTTCCTAACAACTTTATTATGCATTACCGGGAGCGCGTCACCCCTAAATAAGCAACAGTTCACTTGCCAAGTTTTGGCTTTACATTTTCATTAGATGGCGGTCTGTCAACGCGTGTGATATTAGAGCATAATTTGCGATAGCAGTGCCTCCAGAGATTGGACAAGGGTGTAGATTAGTGGGATTAAAAATAGATCGGATCATGGGTAGTGAATCTTGGGAAATCTACTTTAGTCCGTATTCTGAATGTGGAATTGTAGTTATAGACTTTTGAGCTCAAAATTATTACGTATTAAAAATATTATTTCGGCCTAGTGACTTGGCAGCCGACCTCACCTCTTGACATTCGAAAACAATCTACTTTTTCCTATCAAATACGAACGCTTGTCTTTATATATAATTCTTTTGTACCTGTGCTAGTCACCTAACTCCTTCTAAATGGCTTGACCGATTTGGATGAAATTGTGTGTGTGTATATATGTTTCAGTGGGTCCAGGGATGGTTTGAAAGTAAAATTGAATTTTTCGCGCAGTTTTCACGGTTGATTCATGAGTAAGGTTTAGATGTATTAATTGCTTGACATTTTTTTACTTTAATTAGTAGCGAAAAGTCGGGAAATCCCAAAATTTTTAAAACTCTTTTGAAGTTGGGGCGGATCGTTACTAATAGAATAGAGATGTAAACTCTCTACTGATAAACATACTTACATATTTCTAAATACACCCAGACCCAAGACAAATGATCGTGCTCATCACACAAACATTTGTCCTGAGTGGGAATCGAGCCCATGACCCCCGGCAAAGCAGTTAGGGCCACTGACCACTAGATCCCTATCAGAAGGAGGAGACAGGCAGGCTGGAGGAGGCCTATCAGAAGTAATTTCTAGTGTGGGGCAATAGTGTCTAAAAAAAAATTAAAAACCGGGCAAGTGCGAGTCGGGCTCGCGCACTTGCGCTATAAGACCTTGATTCATGCCAAATTTCAGGATTCTAGGTCAACGGGAAGTATCCTATGAATTTTGATTCCCTTGAGAGTGTCGAAATACACGTTTTTTGCGACATAAACGGCCGTATCTTTTTTTTTCGTTAACTCATAAGTTTGATTTTTTCACAGCTTCAAAGTATTGCAGACCTGACTGGTTTTAATTTCAACTCGATACCTTCACGCGTTCCCGAGATAAAGGGTCTTGACGGACAGACAGTCAGACGGACAACAAAGTGATCCTATAAGGGTTCCATTTATTCCTTTTGAGATAGGTACGGAACCCTAAAAAGAAAGATTGATTACTACTGAAAAACTAAACATTGAGGAAGTGTCCGTGATTGCGCAAAATAAACTTAGTCCTGATATCAAGGCTTCCTTAGTGTCTTCGCTAAGCCTATGTCAGAAGAGGCAAAAGTCTCTATAAAAAATATTACAATTTTAATTAAAAAAAAATATTAATTTTTTATAGGCTCGCGCTTGACCACTATCTCACCTGGTGATAAGCGATGATGTGGCCGACGATGGGGCACGCTTGCCTAGAAGTAACCTATTCACTCTTGACTTAAAGACCCCTAGGTTGTAGCTATCAGGGAACACAGACTCCGGCTGGGAATTCCACTCCTTAGCTGTACGCATTATGATTGTGTTCCCAAAACGCTTTGTACGAGATGACCACCATGTACCGATGACGCAACGCCGTACGTCTAGTGGTCCGATGAAGGAACGGACTAGGTGGAATTAAATTGTGCAATTCACTCCTCGAAGTGTAGTCGATAGAAAACCAACAGGCTAGCAACTCGGCGTCGATGCTCAAGGCTTTGGAGTTTTGATTCGACAAGTGCATCATCACCGATGATCGTCTTGGCCTCTTGGCTTGCTTTTCAATCGACTCCAGAGCATTAAGCTGGTATTTGGCAGACCCATCCTAAAGGTGAGACCAGTATTCCATACACGATCGAATTAATATCACAATAATTTATAATACCTTAAAATTCAAAATTTGGCTATGATGGGGCGACATAATCAGTATTCTGACAAAGCTCCTTAATAAAGATTAATAAAAAGGCTTCCTCAGACAGGCCCGAAACGACTGTAAGACAGCGATTCGACAAAAATTCTACAAAAAGTCGCATTCTTTCTACTTTAGGTGCTCTCTAAAATTCAACTGCTTATCGGATAGGCGCTCACGTAATATGCCTTTGTTAATTGTCAATCAACACGGTCCGAAGGCAGGTGCAGGTCATCTTTCGGTAATCAGATATCAACCTGATTTGCACGCGGCCAACCTTCTCCGTAACCTAATCATGACAGGTCATCAAACAAACTTATTTTAACGAATAAACTAACCTTGATCAGGGCAGCAGCTATGGTAGCATTCTGCCAGGGCTGCGGTATTGATGAAAATTTAGCTCGCTAAGTAGCTCGCCATCTGACCGTCCGGTAACCATCCGGACCGAGCTTAGGTCGTCGACGGAGCGTAGTATTCCACGCGCGCCTCAAGGAGATGTCAGCAACCGTAGGGGTCCAGCAGGGTCGAAGCCTACTGGGGCCATGGGTAATGCGAGAGAGATCCCCGGGGCCCTGGAACGAAGGCAAAGAAAGAGCAGGAGTGGGTTTTAGTCAGTAAAAGTTTGACTCAGTAAGTGTGGGAGATGTCATTGGATGATTTCCCACCTTAAAAAAAAACTGCCGTTACTAAATTAAGTGGGTTTTAGTCAGTAAAAGTCTGACGTGCCCTCTCGCCCCGCCCAACGGTGGGAGATGTCATTGGATAATTTCCAACCTTAAAAAAAATCCGTACCCGTTGCTGATTATATTTTTTGTAGTAAAAAAAACAATTCATTTATTATTTGAAACATTAAAATTTAGTCAAATTTTCAAGTATAAATACACTCCCTCTCGCTCCACCCAAAGCGGGTGAATTTGTTCGATGATTTTCAAATACAACAAAGAAGATCTTACTAGAAGCTGTTTGCGAACCTATATAATATAAGTTACATGATATTGATATTAAATTTTTTGTTTTTATAAATTGTTGCCCCACGACCGGTACACGAGATACCCTATATCTCATGCACTGTGTGAGACTGATAATTTTTTTTTTTTTTTGATAATGATGCAACGTGATATGATTCGAGTTTAAAATAGAAATCAAAGTAGGCATTGTGTGTCTGTGTTCAAAACAGTATTCAGCAAGATTAGCGTGATGATAAATATATTTATGTATATATATAAATTTATTATTATAGCCCTATAATCATTTTGTAAACGTAAAAGTTTTTTTTTTTTAGGCTTCCGTACCTCAAAAGGAAAAACTTGTTCCACATTATAGGGTCACTTTGTTGTCCGTCTGTCTGTCAAGACCCTTTATCTCGGGAACGCGTAGGTATCGGGTTGAAATTTACCAACCAAACCATATACTCAGGTCTGTGGTTCCTTGAAGCTATGAAAAAATCAGACATCTGAGTTCACTAAAAAAAAGATGCGGATCGACACGTTTATTATATATGTTCGGCGCTCCGATTGGCCCGCTCCAAGCTTTTAACTAATCAGAAAACCAAACGCGTTACACGTTTTGAAAGCATTAACGTAAACCCAAGTCACACTCAGCGCACTGGGTACAAAAAGAGTTAAAAAGACAAAGTCGAAGGTTTCTTGGAAATATTATTATTTGGTTCATACTAATTCTTTGATGATAAATAATAATAATATAACAACTTGGCTTGGACCCTTGTTTTTTTTTATAGGTGTGATTTTGTTACAATAAACCGAGTAAGTGCGAGTCGGACTCGCGCACTGAGTGTTCCGCACAAGCTTACCTATGAAAACAGTTCAATTTCCGAATTGAGTTACGAAGATTTTTCTGAATCGCACAAAAAGTATTTTTTTGTGACGTAACAACAAAGGACATTGCTCGTCGTCCATACATAGCTTGCCTAAAATCCAACAGGGTGGTGTATTTACTCTTTGGGTTTTAGATAATGTATATATTCGATTAAACCTAAATTAAAACAACAGACACTTTTGAGAAATCTGAAAAAATCAAAACACTTTCGGATTTTGAGGTTATAATTACGCCAATAAAAACATTCGATAGGTAGCAATAACTTAGCATTTATTACTGAATGATATTACTACCAAATGTCAAATGTTGTCATCTGTCAATTCGTCAACTGTCAGTGTCGATATCGATATCATAGTCAAAAAATTCGATTGAAAGCAGTATTTAAATGAGTATTGCTCGTTTCAAACAGCGCATTCAATCGAATTTTTTGACAAGGCTTATTATGGTTTCGCGACATCATAGCGGACTGTTTGTAACTAAAAATCATTATCGTATAATCAAGTGTTGAGAATGCTGACGCTTGTCTGTGTCAAACTCTTGGCAAAAAAGAATTGGCTGTATGAGTTATAATACCTTTGCCTATTAAATACCTCAAATTGAACCAAAAAATAATAGAACTATCATCGAGGATTATGACGGAAGCTAAGGACGAAAGTGAATACTTCTTAAAATGTTTTCGAAATTAAAAAGTGCCCGTTCTATTAAAATATAAGTAATGTATATTATTAAAAGAACTAGTAATTATAGTAAATATTTTATGCGTGTTGGTTCATAGGCCATTTTTTACAATGTTCTTTACAGTTTTCAGTTTTTTTCCCATATCTGTGCTATAAGAACTTGCTTATACCAAATTTCAGCATTCTGGGTCATTGGGAAATACCCTATGAATTTTGATTCTCTCGAGAGTGTCGAAATATATGTTTTTTGTGACATAAACGGCCGTATCTTTTTTTCAGTTAACTTAGAAATCTGATTTTTGTACAGCTTCAAGAGACCGCAGATTTGAGTATAAGGTTTAATTTCAATTAATACCTCCACGCGTTCCCGAGTTAAAAGGTCTTGACAGACAGACAGACAGACGGACGGACAAGAAAGTGATGATAAGGGTATCGTTTTTTCCTTTTGAGGTATGGAACCCTAATTTCCACTACTTACAAATGTTTAAAGTCAGGTGCTTACGGAACCATCGCACGGCTTGTCACCTTACTGCTGTACCTATATTTTTTAGTTATTTAAAAATTATGAAAGGTACCTACAGCCCACACAGTAGCGAGACCTATTCTACACTCGTAGACAACTTAGGAACATAATAAAGTTCTATACATTTCTACATTATCCGATTGTAAGTTGTTCATTCTTGTTAGAATTCCTCGTAAATTTGAGGTCCTCTAGTTAGAAAGTTCCGCGGGACGTGGAAACACCTTGCAAACTCCTTTGAACATTCATAACTCGTAATAAAATTTGTGCATTTTAGAAAACCGCAATACCCTATACGGGGGAATATGTGAAACTTTTCGTTTCACGCCAGGAATACTAAAATGTAGCCTTGTAGGTCGTTTTTATCGTTTGTAGCATCTAGCACTAGCTCCGAGCTAGGAAGAACGGATCGTTACTGAATACAGATGCGACAATCTGTCTTTTGTGTTATTGTCAATTTGTGTCTATTTTTGTCCTTTTATTGTCTTTAGAAAAATGGGCCAAAATGGTCATAGAGTGGTATCCTATAGAGAGAATTAGTCAGCGAGCGAGGCCCTGTCGAAAGTGGAGCTAGGATTTGAAAACCCGCAGTGTTGTACTGTGGATTAGCCGTTACGACCGTGATCTCTGCAGGAGCTCAGGGAGGCCTATGCGAAAGTAAAATAATATGTGAGGATATTTTAATTAATATTCAAATTATAAAATATGATTATTATTATTCTATTTATTTTCCATATTATTATATAAATGTTATTATTATTGTCTTATACTTACACATATTTGTTACTTTTATAGTCGGTAATAATAGCGTTACAACCGTAACGCTATTATTGAACACACAGGGTGGAATAGAAGAAAAACATGTTGCATCAGACAAGGATGGGAAGATGATGTTTGTTACTTTTATTTGACATTTATTCTCTAGATAAAGATACAAAGTATCGAATAATTATAATCTATGTATAGAAAAGGAAAAAAAACTGGGCAATTGCGAGTCGGACTCGCGCACTGAGGGTTCCGTACAAACTTAAAAGGTAAATTGCGGTTTACGATTTATGACAAATATAAAAAAAATGATATTAGAAACCTCAATATCTATAATATGTATGTATTTAGAAATATATAAGTATGTTTACCAGTTGTCTAGTACTCATAACACAAGCTCTGCTTAGCTTGAGACTAGACAGCGTTGTGTGTTAGCTGTGGAATATTGTTATTATCATTTTTGAAGACCTATTCATAGATACCCCACACGTATGAGTTTGATGAAAAAAAAAAAATTTTGAGTTTCAGTTCTAAGTAGGTATGGGCGAACCCCCAAAATGTATTGTTTTTTTTTTCAATTTTGTATGAAAATCTTAATGCGGTTCACAGACTACTTACCAAGTTTCAACAGTATAGCTCTTATAGTTTCGGAAAAAACTGGCTGTGACATACGGACGAACAGACAGACACATGACAAATCTATAAGGGTTCCGTTTTTTGCCATTTGGCTACGGAACCCTAAAAAAGGGAACTGCTTGACATATCAACGCTCAGTCAAAACTACTGGTATTAGAAACGTGTAACTTTTCACACGGCTTCCTTTTATGACGTAGGCGAGCACTAAGAAGAAGACTATGGAAATTCTACCTTTAAGGGGTTGATAAGAGAGAGTTTCAGTTGTAAGCATAATCTCATTCTGTGTACCAGTTATATTTGAAACTTTGCACTAATATTTCCGTCCGATCCGCTGACTTCTCAGTTCTACTTGCGCAGAAGCACGAAGTGAAATATCGGGTCTCTTTAGTGGTATGAAGAGAGATGCGGGGGCGGGGACTGCAATTCTTGTATTGTAATGATTGACTCGCCGATATTGTATGATGCTCAAAGCGATCCCCGCTCTTTCGCCGAGCGTTCAAGATTCGTGCCGCTATCCTAAGTAAATAATAAAGATTGGCATTACATGTTTTCAGACCTACTCCCAATAGAGCAATTTAGGGAATTTTAAAGATCGCATGGAAGATCCTTATTTCTTGAGTTCATAAAGAGGTGACCAAACGGTTGCAAATCAACGTCCCAACCAAGGTGACCTAGCTAGTTTCAATCGGTGTAGACAGCAGTTGTAATCATAACCTTCAACCTCCACCGAACGTGTTGGCGCGTGGCTTACATCCATGTAGCAGCAACATAAATCAAACACATAAATCGTTTTTAAAGGGGATTTTAAAGGTCGTATGGAGGATCCTTATTTCTTGAGTTCATAATGGGGTGACCAAACGGTTGCAAATCAACGTCCCAATCAAGGTGATCTAGCTAGTTTCAATCAGTGTAGACAGCAGTTGTAATCATAACTTTCAACCTCCACCGAACGTGTTAGCGCGTGGTTTACATCCATGTAGCAGCAACATAAACCAAACACATAAACCAAGGTCACCTTGGTTGGAACGCTAGTTTGCAACCGTCTGGTCAATCCTTAAACTTGACACTTAGCACAAGTTTCAAAAGTACCTTCAAAATACTGATAAAAGGATGTTAAAGTTTTTATGTAAATATTCTCGTGAACGAAGTTGCCAGCAAAGTGTAGTTTTTTTACTAAGCTGACCAAAAATATTCTATTTATCATGATACAATTGCGTAATCATCCAAATAGTATGAATACGGTTAATTTGATTTTCGTAAGTTCGTTAAAGCTAGAGCTGCTATCATTAATGTATCGATAAAATTATTATAATTAATCTGTAAAAAAAATACATCAACGTCAAATACACCTACAATATTTATCGACCAACTGTCTTTAAGAAAAAAAAAATTCAATACGAAAAATCCGTAACGTAGGTATTGATTGAGTTATAAATATGAATTTATCATTTACATTTACATATTCATGAAATGTCTCCGTTGAAGTATCCAATTTGGATCGACGAATAGAAAACTTTCCATTCCACGTACAAAATTCTAATTACATTATGTTTCTGTAGAAAAGCTTCGAGCGGTCCTTTCATAAGCTCGCAAAGTGACATAATCCTTGAATTTAATAAATTACCCCACAAATTGAGACTTATATAACAAGAATGAAATTAACGAGGGCAAAATGACTTACAGTTGGTACCTCAGCTTTTATCGTGTGTAAATTCGTTATAGTTAAATTATGTATTTTGTACTTTGGCACTTTGAGGTAGGTACTTGGGCCCCGGTGTTTCCTTATTACTTTGAAATAAATCAAATTTTACAGGGTTGTCAGAATTACGTAACAATATTTATGGCATTTTTTTGTGATGGGAATTCATCTCATGATTTCAAGCATATTCAGCTTCATGTGCAGTATATTATTTAAGAAGGGCGACAATGCCCTGCTTAAGAAGTACAGGCCCATCTCGCTTCTGAGCCATGTCTTAAAGTTATTCGTAGCGTCAGTATATCTCAGGCAACACATAGCCCGTAGAATCGCCTAACTAAAGTGGCAGTGGGCAGGGCACATTGCTCGTAGAACGGATGGTCGATGGGGCCGAAAGGTTCTAGAGTGGCGACCGCGCACAGGAAAACGCAGCGTTGGAAGGCCTCCCACAAGGTAGACCGACGACCTGGTGAGAGTCGCGGAATGCGGTGGATGCGAGACGCACAGGATCGGTTGTTGTGGAGACGCGTGGGGGAGGCCTATGTCCAACAGTTGACGTCTTTGGGCGAAATGATGATGATGATGACTAATATTATGAAGCCGAAAGAATAGAACAAAATAAACTTTATTGTATACCAAAATAGTAGAAAAATTATAGAAACTTAAGTCTATGGGTACAACGATATAGTTACCAGACAACCTTAGAATGGACTATAAGAAGTTAAACTAAAAAAGTTTGTAACTATGTGTGTACACTTTGTTACTCCTTAACACTCAAACGGCTGAACGGATGAAATTTGGCTTACAAGTAGACCATGTTCTGGTATAGCACATAGTATAGAATAGAATACACTTTATTGTACAGCTAGCTTTGCCCACGTACATAAAATATAGTAAATGTCACTCAGGAATAAAGCAGCTTTCTATCAGTGAAAAATTTTATTTAATAATTTATTTATTAAATTATTTATTATTATTTTTTTTATTACAATCGGACCAGTACTTCCAGAGATTACCTCCTACAAACAAACAAAAAAAAACGAACTTTTTTTCTTTCTCTATTTTTTCTTTTTTATTCTTTTTTTGGGCGGCTGGCCGGCCTCTCCTCGCACTTGCTAGAAGAAGGGAGCCAGGCTCGTCCTACCGTCATTATGAAATAGTGTTCCGAGTATTTCTTTTACATTTATCAATGTACCCTTTAATTTAGAATTCTTCTGACCAGTACTGTACCTATAATTTGCGTTTTATAATAAATGACACAGATCGTTTTAATTACCAACACGCAACCCTTAAAATAATATTGGTGTAGATGGTCTTATACTTTTCATCCCGGGAATATATTCATCTGGAATAATTTTCCACTTTCACGCGAGCGAAGCCGTTGGAAAAAGCTAGTTATTCGATAAATAATCTAATTTGAACATCATTATTTATCTCGCGTACAACAATATTTAGGTGACCCATTTTTCAGACAATGGCCCCAATAAAATGAACTTTCAGTGTACAGATAACGGTTCCATTCATTCATTCATTCAGTGCGCTGTACGATTTTTTTTTTCAGAAAAGTTTGTTCCTTTTTTGCGAGTTCATATTTTGCTTGCTCTTCCGTATCTTACATCCATTGATGTAGTTCATTCTTATATTTGTTGTTCCTTGATAAAGTAACTTTTTATAAAATGTTTACGACATTAATTTCGAATGCTATTTTTGCTTTAATTGTAAATTTGGAATTATTAGCATTGTTAAAGTCGTAAAATGGTTCCAATTCAATCCAAATTGGAAACGCACGGAGTATCTAAGTAGGCGAGGAAGGGAGTGGAGCATGACTCGTCGTAAATACCTATATCACAACTAACTAGCAATTGGATTACCCACAGATTGGACGTGCTAAACGATTTGTACGCATGAATACGTTACGGTCCAATTCGACAGGATGTATTTGTATGTAATGTTGAATCATCGTGAGGGAACTTTGGTAGGCTGAAATAGTGAATTTGGGTATTAGATTCCTCTAAATAAAGCTAATATATTTATACACCACTATTTTTTAATTAGTACAAATACTTAAAGGGCTTATTAGAAAAGGTCTTATTATTTAAGTCTCAATAAATAATATTCATAGACAGGAAAGTTGTTAGAGTTTGTTTATATCCCAAAATGTCACTCAAGTTATGGTAATATTGTACAGGCTATTGATTATTAATTAAACACAATGTAAAAATACTGCGCGTAGTATTTTCTAGTAGCAATTGTTATGAAGAATTGATTCAATAATGAATTTACCAATTATGAAAAATTTTCGTGGACAATTTTGGGGTCTAGTTTTTTTAACTTTTGTCTACACAAATATGATCAGTAACGGGTATGGATAGAGCCCTATTTTTACTAATTAAAAAAGAGGGGTTTACTTGTTTGAAATCAATCAAACTTAAAATAAACCAAACAAATTAATTGAAACAAATTAAATAACAACAACTACATAAATTAATTAATAATCGGTGTTAAAAAAATTACTAATCCTGATGACATATATATGACCAATTCAATGACTATTTCATCGCAATGACACAAAAATTTAAAAATGATAATTATGACGTAAACCACATTGACATTGACAATAACACAAATGCTTTATTTTTGACTCCTGTAAATGAAACTGACATTATTAAAATAATTGATTAATTAAATAACACAATTTTAATCGGATATGACGAAGTAACCACTAAAATAATTAAATTAAGTGCAAAAATTATAGCATCCCCACTTAAATACCTAATAAATCTCTCATTTGAACAAGGTAGTTATTTTCCCAAGAAACTTAAAGAGTCTATAATTAAACCACTATACAAAAAGGGTAACTGCTCTGATATCAGTAATTATAGGCCTATTAAAAAAAAAACCACTTTGCTTCAAACTGTCATTACGACGAAAAGTCGATGACGAAATTACATTTTGACTTGTGGTAGAGCAATGGTGGCCTAGTGGTAGAGTAGTGGTTGTTTAGTGGTAGAGCACTGGTGGCCTAGTGTTAGAGTAGTGTTGGCCTAGTGGTAGAGCAGTGGCGGCCTAGTGGTAGAGCAGTGGTGGCCTATTGGTAGAGCAGTGGCGATTTTTTTCTTTCTCGGCATTTCTAAAGATGCTTCTACGCTAGAGGAGCCGAGCACGATTCGAGCTGAGCTCAAATTCATGTAGTGTGGACCGACTCTAGAGGAGCCGAGCACGAACGACATTATGTCCGCTCGTGCCTCGCTCGTGCTCCGCTTGTGCTCGGCTCCTTTAGCGTAGACCCACCTTAAGTTAGGCTTGAACAGATAAGGTTGGCAAGACTTAACTTTGAAAAGAACGTGATGGAACTAACTTTAATATAGTTAAAGTAGAATGTTAAAACTTTCTTATGTTGGTAATAGATTTATACCAGATGGAACGTGATAATGGTTTTAAACAAAAGATGTCGCCAACCACTGTAGTCGATTTTAATTCAGAGATAACTTTGATGGACAAGAGTTTAAATATTCTGTTATTCATTTATGTTGACTTCAATTAATAATTGGTTGACTATTTGTGATGTTTTTGCGTTATTGAGAATACATTTAGAACTTGGGACATTGTTTTGATAACCAGAGATTGACAGAGATAATAATAACTAAAGATAAATTCTATAACCCATCGTCTAAAGTCCAATGGTGAATTGACATTCAATCAGCGTCATAACTTTGGTCAAAAGTACAAAATGGGATTGGTCTAGACAGGAGCCTCAGTAGTATATATTTTTTTAACCAACTTCTAAAAACGGAGGATTAATAAGTCAATGTAGTTTTTTTAAGGTGGTTCTCATAATATTTTCTTTGTATCAAAATACTCGTAGATAGTACTCGTTGTTACATAGGTACAACAGGCACCTACGAGTGCTTATTGTTCGTTTACTTGTTTAATGACATATACGAAGGTTACTCATAAGGCTTGAAGTCACCCAAATGGCAATGAAAAGAACTATGCTCGGAGTTTCCTTGCGGGATTGCATCAGAAATGAAGATATCCGCAGAAGATCAAAGGCTGGCAACATAGTCCGAAAAATCGCTAAACTTAAATATCAGAGGGCGGATGAACGATAGGGCTGAAAACTTCTGGAGTAGCGACTGCGCACCGGAAGATGCAGCGTTGGAAGGCTTTCCACAAGGTGGACCGATGATCTGGTGAGGATTGCGAGAATCCGATGGATATGAGACGCACAGGACCGTTCGGCGGTTTGACCGGTGGCGACCGTTCGGCAGTTCGACCGGTGGCGACTGTTCGGCGATTTGACGATGATGACAGGAAGTAATTAAACACAGAAACTCATGAAATACATTTTGGCAATGGCAAACGGTAACTACATAATCAGCTTCGCAAATAGTTATGTCTATTTATCTCCGTCATCCGTCAACAAACAAGGTTTCGCTTCTAATTCTAAATCAAGTTAATATGTACTAGTGACGATGTAATTAGTTGCTAGCTAACGAGAAACGCAAATATTAATGAATCTTGGGACAGAAGCTCTTTCTCGGCGTTTCTCGAATCTTACTTGCCTTAAGTATAAGTGACTTTTGGCGCTATTACGAACGAACTTGATAGAGAAATAGCTAACTTTAATAATTTAGAGTTCTGTATAATTACGTACTCGTTTAGCTATTTTGGTGGTATGGTTAAAGTGTAAATCAATAGGGAAAGCGAGAAATAGTTTTCCTCAGTTGTATTGAGGTAAGTATCAGTGGGCAGGGCACATTGCTCGCCGAACCGTTGGTTCAGGGATGGCGACCGCGTACCGTAAGACGCACCGTTGGAAAGCCAGGTGGACCGATGACTTGGGTCGTGAGAATTCGATGGCTGCGAGACGCACAGGACCGTTCGTTATGCCAGCACTTGGAGGAGGCCTATGGCTAGTGTCATGAAAACTCGTTGACAATAGATATTACTTGATATCCAATATAACCGGATCCCGAAATTGCTTTAGCACCGGGGACTACGCTACGGCAGGTTATACAGAACACTGACGAGTATAATCAGAATAAAATAAAACTTTACTGTACACCAAAATAGTAACAAAAACTTATAAACTAACTTAATCTATGAGTACAATGGCGGTCTTATCGCTAACAGCGATATCTACCAGACAATCAGCCTCTATGCTTAGCGTTTGTGGACTACGAGAAAGCTTTTGGTTCGACCGAGACCTGGGCTGTACTGTAGTCTCTCCTACGGTGCCACGTTGTCTGGTAGATATCGCTGTCAGCGATAAGAGCACCATTATACCCATAGATTTAAGTTTATGTAAGTATAAATTGTGTTACTGTTTTGGTGTACAATAAAGTTTATTATATTCTGTTCTATCGGTACATCGAAGTGCTGAAGTGTTTGTGCAAAAAAGCCTTGTCAGTTCGACTTAAGGACCAGACCTCGAAACCTATTCTCTTGCAGCGGGGTGTGAGGCAGGGAGACGTCATTTCTCAGAAACTGTTCACGGCCGCAATGGAAGATGACTTCAAGGTTCTGGATGGAGGGGGCTAGGTATTAATGTCAATGGCGAGTACATTACTCACCTTCGGTTTGCCGACGACATAGTAGTCATGGCTGAGACTACGGAGAAGCTCAGTACAACGCTCGGTGACCTCAGTAGAGCGAATGAGTACCGAAAGGTGCCACTCTTTCGGAAGCTCTACTGATTAATTTTAAAATTAACATGGATAAAACCAAAGTCATGGTTAACATCCATGTAGCACCCAGTTCTATCGAGATCGGAGACTACACTCGAAGTTGTGGACGACTACGTTTACCTAGGACGGACGGTCCAGTTGGGTAGGTCTAATTTCCAGAAAGAGGTCAATCGTCGAATCTGACTCGGCTGGGCAGCGTTTGGGAAGCTGCACGGTATCTTCTCGTCCAATATACCACAGTGTCTCAAAATGAAAGTCTATGACCAGTGCATGTTGCTAGTGAAGACATATGGCTCCAAATCGTGGTCGCTTACAATGGGCCTCATAAGAAGACTTTAAGTAATTCAAAGGGCAATGGAAAGGGCTATGCTCGGAGTTTCCTTGCGTGGTCTCATCAGAAATGAAGATATCCGTAGGAGAACCAAGGTTACAAACATAGCTCGAAGAATCGCCAAACTTATGTGGCAATGGGCAGGGCACATTGCATACAGAACAGATGGTCGATGGGGACGAAAGATTCTGTAGCGACCACATATCGAAAGACGCAGCGGTGGAAGACCTACAAGGTGGACCGATGACCTGGTGAGGATCGCGGGAATCCGATGGATACTAGTCGCATAGGACTGGTCGTTGTGGCGACGCTTGGGGGAGGCCTATGTCCAATAGTGGACGTCTTTCGGCTGAAATGATGGTGATGATAATCCAATTTAAGCAATCTGACTAGCCTTTTCCAAACTATGCTGGGGCCTATTCCAACCAAATTTATATGAATACCAGTATTTTACATGGACCGACTGACTATCTGAATTCCATAATCCAGTAACTGGGTAACACGATACCTAGCAAGACTGGTATCAGATTTTCTGAATTCTGACTACCTTATGGACTGTCAAAGATCTTCAAATGAAAGCACGGAGGAGACTCGGTGCGGTAGGTTTGTAATGGATGATTGCCCATCTCCAGAGAGACTCCTGTAAGCTTTGCTTAATTCTGAATATCAGTTTGTATGCAGTAAATTGGGACCAATCGGAAAGCATTTCTTTTAATAGGAAAAAAATAATTGCAAATCGGTCCATAAACGACGGAGTTCTGAGGTAATAACACATATAAAAAAACAAACAACCGAATTGATAACCTCCTCCTTTTTTTTTGTCGGTTATAAATGAATGCGGCCGAATATGTATACACAAAGTTCCTTCATCACCAATAATCTGTTCTCTGGCTATCCCATCACAATAATATCATAAAGGTGAAACTTTGTGAGAGTGTATTAGCACATGGGGTATTTATCGAGGCTTTTTTTATCCAGGGAGTATGTACCCTTGGGACAATATTCTAATTTCACGCGGTTGAAGCCTGTCGGCAGCTAGCGTGGTCATACAACTGTTATGTATGAGCAGATTATGTCTGATTTATTGTCTTAAGATCGATGATACCCCGCGTTACGAAGGTGTCAATTATATGTGTCGCGGTTGACATTCCACAATATATTTTTTAGGTCGCTTCAGAATTTTTAACTTCCTTTGTATAAAACATCGGATAATTGTATCGAAATGGAAAAGTTTGCAATTTGAGGATTTACACATGAAACATACGAAGTTGAACCACAAATAATGTATAACTTTCTCCTTTAGGCTGATTATCTAAGTACGAGTATTAGCTTTTTGAAACATGGAAAGTAATAGATCATTATTTTTAATTATTTGTTGTTTCATTTTTAGGGTTCCGAATCCAAAGGGTAAAACGGGACCCTATTACTAAGACTCCGCTGTTCGTCCGTCTGTCTATTTGTCTTGTCTCCCTGTCTGTCAGTCAATCCGTCTGTCACCAGGCTATATCTCTTGAACAGTTATAGCAAGACAGTTGAAATTTTCACAGATGGTGTATTTCTGTTGCCGCTATAACAGCAAATACTGAAATAGAATAAAATAGATATTTAAGTTGGGTATATATATATATATATACAACAACCGTGCTTTTTTAGGAAATTTTTTGCTACGGTCGGCACGAAGCTGGTTCGCGAGTCCGACTCGCACTTG
The DNA here is from genome assembly GCA_961205895.1 of Mythimna pallens. Classification (NCBI taxonomy): domain Eukaryota; kingdom Metazoa; phylum Arthropoda; class Insecta; order Lepidoptera; family Noctuidae; genus Mythimna; species Mythimna pallens. Next base: position 18,622,933 of record OY540828.1, on the reverse strand, counting down.
GCTGTTTAACTTACCTATTTATGAATTTTTAAATTGTAGAGAATTAATTTTCCATTATTATGGTTGATAGTGTCCTATTAGTTAGGAATATGTAAATTAAGCAGATGTGATGGACTGGTGGTACTTCTGTCTAAGGCTCGAATACACTTTGCTTTAAGGAACATTATCACTTATCTCGAAACGGTGATGGAAAACATTGTGAAGATACGAATGTCCTGGAAACAATAATATATAATAATAATAATATATAATATAATATTCACACAATTATCACACCATATCATTATTGTAGGATTTCTATGATAATGAAAAGTCTAAAGAAAATAGACCAAACGAGGATTGACATATCATTAAAGTTTAACGTTTAAAACGATTTGGCCAGTTTAACTTGGCCATATCATAAAGTGAGCAATTTCTATGATCTGGCCACGACATATAGACTGATTGTGGTAATGGTAAGTAAACTTATAACTAACTAGCTGCTACTACCGCTCGCCTGAAAGCAGAAAATTAACCTAAGGGAACATATACTCTCGAGATAAAAAGTCCTATGTCTATTCCAGGGCATGGTATACCTATGTGCCAAATGACATCTAATTCAACCAAACCTCAACCACAACCGTTAAAACGCAAAAAAGTAAAAAAATACACACAAAGTTCGTGAGTGCGCGTATGTGGCGCACTCACGAACTTTCGTCTTTATAATATTAAGTGTGATAGATAAATCCTGGAATTTAACCGTTAGGTAATCATATTTTTTTTTTTGTATTGAATTATCCCGGAATCATTAATGTAGTTATTAAATCTCGGTGATTTAAGAATTTGAACTAAATTATTAGATTAAACGGTGAAGGAAAACATCGTGAGGAAACCGGGATGTCCTAGAACCAAAAATTCGAACACATGTGACATTCTCCAATCCGCACTGGGCCCGCGTGGTGGGTTAGGGCCCAAACCCTCTTTTAGAAAGAGGAGGCTTAAGTCACAGCAGTGGGAACATTTAAGTTTTTCACCAATCGGGATTAATATAAAACTATTGCGACATTTTCTTTGGGTGCACTAGAATAGTGTGCACAGGGATAATCGTCGGTTGGTACCACGTTCGACTAAAAGTATCTCAAGGTCTTCTGCGAGTTGTTTTTGGCTCCTCGTACGCCTTTGAAAGGTCCAGCACTCCAGGGATCTGAGATATACCTACGCATAATAATTATAACTAGCTTTTGCCCGCGGCTTTGTTCGCTTACATAAAATAGCCTATGTCACTCAGGAATAAGGCAGCTTTCTATCGGTGAAATAATTTTAGCAATCGGACCAGTACTTTCAGAGATTACCTCCTACAAACAAGAAAACAAACTTTCCCTCTAAATATTAGTGTAGATTTAGTTCAAAGTTCCAATGTATTTAAAGTGCAATAAATGAGTATTTAATAAATAGTAATTTAAATAAATAATAATTTACAATTTTATAAAAACCGGAATTTAATTGTCAAGTTCATGATTCCGAGATCTTAGAGGAGATATACCTAATTATTAACTCTGTTTTACTTACTTCCATGAACTTTAGATACTTAAATATATTCTACTTATTTTGAACTCCACTTATGAGGAAAAAACGGAATACATTTTATGAAATTTTATTGTCTGTACTATTAATGAAACTTTATTCATTCCAAAATGATTTGTTTTCGCGTCAACAAAACAAAGGATTTCGAACAAAATTCATAAAAAAAGTAATTGGGTACGACTCGTCAATATCTCGGGAACCTTTGTTAAAATATATATTGAAAGAGTTTTGTTCAATTAAACTACGGTACAGAAATTGTGAATGGTTATGTCATTTAATTAAAATTAAATCTTTCTTGTTAACAGTGATTGGTAAATGAAATATTAAATAATGATTCAGAAATAACTTACTGCAAGAATAGCGTAAAAATTGACTCGGTAGAATTGCAGCGATTTGCACTTCATTCGTCTAATGACCCAGTTCTGTATCTACGAGTATATAGACATAGAGAAAAAGTCTTTATTAAAAGTCCACAAATCCTAGCCTGTTGGTTAGTGGCCCTGACTGCAATTCCGAATGTCATCGAATCGGTCAAATGTCGTACGGCTTTTGCAAGAAGGCAAAAAGCATTCAGACCTATCTGTATATGTTTACAACAAAATTAATAAACTTGTCTATCTTTACCCGCCGTCCCTACGTGATTGTGAATTGAAAGTACGAAATAGGCTCACTCTTAATATTATGTTGGTGTGGAGAAAATAATTCATAATCCTTACTAATCCAATTTTTACTTAATATCAAATATAAATATGAAAATACACACGCACACACACACGAAGACTACACACACAGCACGATTTAGTTAGTTAATTTTAGCATCAGTATTTTAGTTATTTCATTTTTCAAATAATATGTACGCAAAATATGAAAAAAAAATGTTAATAAGAACTAGAATTGAATTAAGCCAAAATAAAATAGAGAGGGCGCTGACTCCTGATATACAGGCCTGCCTAGTTCGGGAGTCAGAGGTTTCAAAAACTGTATCAACCTTATAATTATGACAATAAAGAATTTATTATTATGTGTCAATATATGTCAGAATCCTGAGGCACTTCCTAGAGCTTTGGAAGGCGTACGAAAAGCCGAAACCTACTCGCAGAGGCCCTTTAAACACTTTTAATGGAACGTGGTACCAACCGACGATTATCCCTGTACGCGCTATGCTAGTCAAGTGCACCCGAGGACAACCCCCGGTTGGTGAAAAACTAACAAAGACAATAGGGTTATTATTTTTTATTATTATTGCACGAGACGCACAGGACTGGTCACTGTGGCGACACTTGTGGGAGGCCTATGTCTAACAGTGGACTTCTTTCCGCTGAAATCATGATGATGATGATTATTATTGCTATGCCGGAGGTAGTTGGTTCGATTCCCACCCAAAACAAATGTTTGTTTGATGAGCACGGTTATTTGTTTTGTGTCTGTGCGTAAAATATCTATATTATCAGTTGTCTAGTACTCACAGCACAAGCTATGCTTATTTTAGGACTAGATGGCGTTGTTTGAAAGTTGTAGAATATTATTATTGTTATTAACTTTCGACTGCGGGATTGTTCGAAAGAGTCACCGCAGTCCTGGGACGCATAAGGCAACTAAAGGAACACAGGTGTGTTTTAGTCAGTAAAAGTCTGACACTCTCGCACCAACAAGATTGGAAAAAATATTTGATGATGTCCTACTCAAAAAGGGAGTTAAATTTCAAACGGATTTAGCAAACTGTTGTATCTTCATTATGCACGTATAAATAATCAAATTAATTTGCAAACCTAATATCGGCTTATTATAATAAAACGATAGCTATTGTCTATTGTCTAAACGTCATAGGATCGGGTAGAACCAGATTGTCGTGTTAATAAACACTTGTATAGAATATATTAATAGTCAATTTCATATGTAGTTTTAGTAAACAAGTTTTCAATGAAAATCATTTTATAGCGCGGTCTGTACCTATATAATTAATACTCATCAAGACCATTCCAAAAAGTTCAATCAATTACGATAGGGTTATCTTATTGCGCTTTTTACCGATTTTCTATGGCCATCTTCCAGCTGCATCATCAGACCTTAGTTACCATCTAGCACCTAAGAGACGAGTCATACGAACCCAAACTCGATGGGGTTGTGTCGTTCAATTACTGAGTTTCTATGGCCATCTTTCAGCTCCATCATTAGACCCTGGTTATCATCTAGCACCGAAGAGCTTGTCAAGATGTATCAAACAACCCCAAACTCGATGGGGTTGTGTCGTTCAAATACCGAGTTTCTATGGCCATCTTTCAGCTCCATCATCAGACCCTGGATACCATCTAACACCAAAGTGCTCGTCAAAATTTATGAAACGAGTCCAAACTCGATGGGGTTGTGTCGTTCAAATAACGAGTTTCTGTGGCCATCTTTCAGCTCCATCATCAGACCCTGGTTACCATCTAACACCAAAGTGCTTGTCAAGATGTATCAAACGAGTCCATACTCGAAGGGGAACTCTCATTTAACTATCGAGTTCATCATGTTGTTAATTTTTTTTTAGGCAAAAATATTACGAAAAAATCATATGTTGAAAAGGTTGTACATGAATCTATAATAATTTTTTTTCTAGCCTATTGAGCTAGCCATTACTTGAACCATTATTAGAAAGTCACTGTTTTATAGCACTGCTTAGGAGTTAGGGCCTTAAAATATTGAAAGTTATGAGACGGTTTAGACAATATTGTACCTAAAAGTGGATCAAAATAGAAAATAATCTATGAATCTGCTGATTCTACAGTGTTTTAACATTCACATTATAAAAATGAGGCTATTATAAAAATAAACTTATCGATGAATGTTTACAATAATAAATCACTAATAAAATTTAAGCCAAGAGTGAATAGGTTATCGCTTACCATCAGGAGAGATAGTGGTCAAACGGGAGCCTATCAATAATTAAAAAAAAAATAAGTAAAGATGGCTGAGGTACTTTTTATAAGTATGTTATTACTATCAACATTCTCTAGTCCTTCTCATAATTTATTTGGGATTGAAGCAATGTTTTCTACAGTTAACGACTAATACAGAGGCATGGAACTTCTGTATTTGTCGTTAAGGGCTACTTACAGTATTTCATACAAATATCCAAGTCTATTCTCAGAAATGAATGCACTGATTTTAATGGAACTTGAAACGCTTACACAATATACTTAGCTAGGTTTTAGTTAGTTACGAACTTTTAAAAAAAATTGTTAGTTAGAAAGACGGAGAGAGAAATTTTAAGTTTTTTATCCAAAGTGAAATGCCGTGGGAAGTAAATGTCTCCTCCTTTCAAGCCATTTCATCTTTCACACATTACATCCATCGTTTATTTAGTTAGCCCCTTCTCTTCAAGTCATCCACATTAACACTCAAAACTGTTCCTACTACGAGTCTATTCTAATATATTTTTTTGAATACCCTAATTTTTATCCCACCTGAGCAATAGCGTCCCCTTTCACCTTCTAAACCTCTGTGCTCTAAATTATTAGTCAACGTAATATTTTGTCACACAAAAAGCGCAACAAAGGTAGAAAAAATAAAGCTCAAAGAAAGGTAAGACGGATGGGCGATATGATACAACATACAATGGACTATAACCGTCACGACACGACGGCACGTATCGGCCGAACGAGCCACAGCCCGTAACTCTACCGGCCGGTAGGAAGGTACCATTCGTTACACGTCAAATCTTTTCATGTGTCATCATATAACAAGCGTATTGTGCTATCGGGATATATCTCGATTATATCAATTTTAACACTGTTCATAGGTTTTCTTTTGTCTTCTTTCTTTTCTATGTATGTGATAGGTTGACGGTTTGCGAAATAATTGGTCTATGTGACATGATACATGTGTTCTTTGACTAACCATTTTATTTCTATTATTGATAATTTTCTTGTTTACTTTCTCACCTTAAGCGATGCTGTGGTCGACGAGGAGCTTTGCGCACGCTTGTCTAGATGTAACCTATTCACTCTTTAATTAAAGATCGGGTCGTTGTAACTATTAGTATACACTGACTCTAGGTCTATGCTCGCTATGGCCACGAGATTTTTTAAAGAGTTACCATGGCTCTCAAACGCAAAAGGTACCTGAAGGACAACTATGGGGCTTTAGTCAGTAAAAGTCTGACACGCCCGGAAGCTCCACCTTAAAGTCATCGATGTTTTCCCACCTTAAAAAATGCTCAACTATTATTAGATAAATATCTTCCTGCTTAGGCTTAAACCATCGTGGGTTTAGAGTATTGTTGGCAAACACCAAAACGCGATTTTAAATTGCCAAATAATCAAAACAAGAAAGCTTGACAGGTTTTTGTTTACATTCCGTCACACCGGCTGACGCAGGTAACATTATCAAAACATGTAACGGAACGATTGCATCAACGCACTTCGTAAGTTTGTGCACAAAGGCTTTTGAACTTGACAGTTACAAAAGGTTGTTGGAAACAGCAGGTAAACCGTATTATATGTTAAGTGGGCCGTATAAATAACCGCGGAACCTTGACATTGGCATTGAAAAGTATCAAATACATTTCGTGCTTTTTCAAGTGAAGTTAATATGCTAATCGTGGTTAGATTTTCGAAGCTCAACGGTCACACTAAGCCTGATGACCACTATGGCTAGTTAGTTGCCGCGCCGGTTGGTGTGCGAGAGAGAAGGGACGACGGAGCGTCAACGCGTCAGTGCCTCCCGCGGTACACCCGGCATTTATCGCGGCGCATTCTCGTATACCGCGCGTTCCCAGCTCGGTTATCCCGCATATGTATTCCGCGAGTGTATCTCTGTGAAGCTCTTGTGATCTCTGGATGTTTAGCAACCATGGGTGGACGACTAGTGTTGTTGTTAGTGATGTGCGCGGGACTCGTGGTTGGCGACAGGAAACTTACCGTCGTCGAGAAAATACGAGGAGACGGCGACCTCTCGCAGGTATTCCAAACTTTATAACGAGTTCTTAAATAGTTTTAAAAGTCTTTTGTTTTACTTCTAAGAAGTTTTTAAGCGCACTCTTTGGTGCTGGAACTGCTTTAGTTGTGTTAAAGTTAGTTACGGCAATTTTATGGAGTATCTAAGTTCGACGAGTTGAATGAAAGGATAAAGTTGAACCTGCAGTTTAACTGTCTCAAAGTTAGCGTAATCATTTGGTGTCTTAACGTGTATCCTTGATCCAAATCAAAACAATTGGTTTACTTTATTTTTATTAAGGTGGGTGTAAGGTAGAGGCACGGGGTCTATGACCTACTTGCTCGTTTTCATATAGGTGCAGAAAACAAGTACCAGTGTCAAAGATATGTGAATAAATTAAATTGTTTTTGGTCTTAATGTACGGACCAAGTTGTTGTTTTTTTAATTGGCTCACTGCATCAGCATCCTTATCAATATTATAACTTCGATGACTCCACATTACAGAGTTGTTTTTGTATGGAGAAATGTTTCTCACAAGCATGTTTTGTGTTTAACATATTTCCTTATTCATTGAGCTTAGTTTACATACTAAGAAGTTAAGTAATAATAACACTTGCGATTAAATTACAAATGTGGTTTGTAATCGCTGGCCATCTGGCAGGACCGTGAGTCATGTGGTCAAACCCCTTAGCTAGTTCCACAGTTTTCCACTTGGGACAATGCCGCTCTGATTTGTGCCTATAAACTTTCACTGTCCGACATTAGCATTTCCTTTGTTTCTAACGTTCTGCTGTACTTACGAATAGTTACGACCATTATTTTCTAAAAGGGAAGAGAAGTACGAACACGCGTAATACTTGACATTTTCGTTCAATCATTTGGGACAGACAATGGGTTGACGCCCTTGTTTAGTTATGGCAAAGGACTCAGTGGCGTTTTTACTCTTGGTTGTGGGTTTGATTCTTATCTGAAGTGTCTCATACACTGGGAAGCGTATGGGACTTTTCAGATTGGTAATTTTACACTATCAAATCTGGAAAAATTTGATAGTGTTGAATTAGACTAAAAATACGAGTAAGTTTATTTGTGCATATAGAAGAAATTAAGAAATTAAGGAGAATTTAGAAGGAGAATTTAGAAGGAGAATTTAGGAGAAATTAAGAAGTGATAAGTTTCCAGAAAAATGCAATACTAGTTGTAGACAAGGACCTTGAGAAAGAGTAAAGGAAGATTAGCTCAATCTAAGCGTGCTTAAATTAGCCAATCTCGTAACTTCAGCCTGACTTTTTCAAGGAAAGAGCAAGAACTGACATTACGTAAATCTAAAAAGGGTTTGGCTGAAGAAAAGTGACGTAAACGGCACACCCAAATTACCAATTTGCGAATTTGCAATTCATCGATCGAAGCCATTAAAGACACAAGGAAGTACTCATAACCAGGAAAACGAAAGACGGCTGATTGCAAGTCATAAAGAAATTGCTGATAAAGAGAGGGGTAGATATATGCCCAGTCGTATTATAAACCTGTCACTCCTTAGTGCATATAGTCGACTTCTTACCGACTACTCGGCCAGGCGGCTTCCGTTTTAAGTACGCATGAGTCATCAAACGATCCATAAGCTCAACATTGGAAGTGCAAGCCAATAAAGTTTGAAAGCTGCAGTGCTTCAATTAGAGGAAGGGCAAGAAGTTAATCTAATGTGTTTACTTACTTGTTTAGTTCCTGGTCAGCTAAGTGGAGTTGCAATTGCACTAATTGAAGCTCTACTTAACCTTAACTCTTCTTGAAATCCGACTTGGTACAAGTAAGAAGAAAAGTAAATAATTATTAAGAACTGATTTCCGCTAGCTGCTTTGCTTGCGTTTGATTAGTATTTTCCTCCATTATAAGTTATAGCCCGTATATTACTCTGATATATAAGCAAATATCATAAAATCCGTTTGAATGTGAAGTAGTTATAAACATACAAACTTTTATCATTATAATATTAGTGCGATTAGTGGTGGTTTAAAATAGATTCAGTATTCAGTGAAGTCCGTCATCTTAGGTAGTTTAGGAGAATGGAATTTAAAAAAAAAAACTGGAGTATTAACACATTTCCAACCAAGGCATTAGATAATGAGATAACGATAAGGTGCTGATGATTCAAGTATACGAGTAATATACTCGAGTATATTACTCGTATACTTGAATTAAACTGACCTCTAAATTAAATTCAACATGATCGGTAGTAGCGACCACTTGACCGAAAGGTTTACCTAGAATTTGCATAATTATATATACAAGTCCGGATATACATAAATACACTAACTTATTGCTATCTCCAAAAGCTTGTTTATCCATAATAAGAATCCTAATACAAAACAAGTGAAACGAAACCCGACTCCAGTGAGCAAATCTTACTTGAAGAATTTAAAAGACCCGTAATTTTTTCTTTTATTTACAAAGCTATGGTCCGCTCGACGCCGATAAGCTAGGACAAAATCTTCTTATTAAAGATATTATTTTGTCACGGTCCAAGCCGGGTTACAGAGGAATTTACATATTTTGTTCGTGAGCGGAAGAGGGAACAAAATATACAAACTCAATAACTAAAGAGTTCTCCAGACTGGAGTTTAATTTGAACCCGTTATCGACATTAGTCCCGAAGGACCAAAACGTATTAAGCTATAATGCGTAGTACCTTCCTCTCCAAGGAATGCATAAAACTCATTCCTATTTTAGGCCCAAGTTGTAAGACTCATAAAACTTTGCTAATGTCTGTTTTGGTACACATTTTGGTTATAAAGACCTACTTTTAACGGTTTAATTTCGTTATACTCATCATTTCCGAAACAAACTCCCATTTAGAGTTTGTCTTTAACGTAATTCAATTAGCTTTTGAGCAATATCGATAATTTCATCAATGGCCACGTACTATAAATGTTATTAGAGGACTGTTCATAATTTAATCGAACGTCTCAAATGGCTGCATCCGTTGTCTTATGTCGTTTCAATTGTGGCTCAATTTTGTCAAAGGCTGGTCTTGGATTTATTAATAGCTGTAGCAATGTTAAGCAATTAGTCCTCATACAGTTGGGGAGAGAACATCTACTGGAGCAGGGTACGAGGTAGGCTGGACCGTTTATGTACTTATGTTACCAAACCTCTTCATTGTGAAGTCCTATACAAACATAGACTTGCGTTCTGTTTTGAATTGTGGCTTCTATATGTTTGAAATTGAAAGTGGTTTAATGCCTGATGCTAAAATACAGACGATTTGCCTCGAAGCATTGGTAGAATTCGGCATGATTTTCAAATTAGTAAGCGCCAACCGTTCCAGTGAAGGACCATTTTCGATTTTGATCTCTTCGGATTGTGAATTCTTGCTTATTTAGAATTTCGAGAGACTTCTTATTCATAAATTTTTGTGTCAATATTCTACAAATTAATCGCACTAATATTAAATATATAATAGTACAGATATTTATGTATGTGTAAATTTGTTAGGTACACCTTCTTGTTCAAATGGCTGAACAGGTTTAGTCGAAATTTTGCACACGGGCAGACCATGTCTTAGAATAGAACACAGGGTAGTTTTCTACCCGGAAGTGTTCCCTTGGGATAATTCTTCACTTGCAAATGTGCAAAGCCGCTGGTAGAAGGTAGTATTTCTATATTTGGAGTTTCTTGTGTACTGGCGCTTATTTAGGTACGTGCCTGTAAACCGACAACCCGCAGTGAATGATGAAATATTAGATAACTTGTTGTATTGTCTACGTTACGGATGTCCTTATGTACGAACGTACTAGGCATACATAATTGGTAGGAGCACGCGACGAGCGCTCATCTTGCCCGCTTCCTCAGAGATAATTATTGTGGACAACGGGTCCCTTCGTCAATCAACGAACAGTTAAATTTCATTTGAGCTTCCTTTGTGAAGGTACCAGTAGTAACGACTAACGATGAATATTATGTTACCTTCTACAAACTTTGTCATGTGGGTCGTCATGACAATTATCGTGGATTAGTTAGGCCATTGTTTATTATGAAACTCGTTAGTAAGGTAGGTATCTATTCTTCTATTATTATTAATTATTCAGAATAATATAGAACGTTTGTTTAGATAATCGCTGTTACATTAAATGCTGACTCTACGAATTACGTTGGCGTAGGCGTTCATCCGATACGAAATGGTTTGCAAGAATGGATTTATGGGTAAATGTTGTCTTTAATAAATCACCGAAAAATGCGTTTACTTTTAATTTATGGTATCTGTTTCTCTGCCTCACAATTGGTGAAAAATGCTTTAATGAAAAATTGTTGTGTGTCGTGACCAGCGTTCGAGGTTTCAAGGGGATCAAGTAGCGTGGTCCGGGATGGCAAATCTGAAATACTTTTAATAACTCTTGTCTACCAAACTGGGAAGCATGCGAAGAGTTTTATGCTTGAAATTAAATTCTTGAGAATGGACTTCAGCATTCGCAGATGCTGTTGCGTCTTGTAGACATTTAAAATGGATTTAGATAGGTTCACTGCTTTTTTGTTTAATCATAAGTTTGTTTCGTTATTACCTATTATTAAAGAGTTTGTTAGTGTAAGTAGAGTGTTTGTAGAGTTTACTTCTGCACACTTAAACAGCAGAATGAATTTGGATGAAACTTGGCACACCAGTAGATCAAGTCCTGAGATAGCACAAATTTTTTTTTTTTTATTCTGGGAGTATGTTTACTGAGCATAATTTCGACTTTCAAAACAGGCAAAATTGCTGGAAATAAATGTATAACATAAAATCCTTAGCTACACACTTTTTCAGCTTGTGATTCTGTATAACGTGATTTATTTTTACCCTATAGAACACTCTATTTTACAAATGGAAATATTCCATTTATTCCCACAAATTCTCGAACGCGAACACAATACAAAAATCAAACGGAATTTATTAAAACCATTGAATGAATTTCACAATCTTTCAATAAAAAATCAAGGAACGATTTCTCAAACGCTTTTGTTTTAAGATACGACCCGATTAATTGGCAGGCGGGTGAAGTGTCGGAAATTATAATATGGCGCTGATGTAAAATGTTTCTGTAAAGTTACATACAACAATTGATAAGGCCCGGTAATGTCGCCGTGTTCGCGTCTCACCGTTCAAGTGTTATTTAGAAAATGGATTTTGTTTTCTACCTTCGTTAGCTTAATTTTTTTAAAATAAAAATTGACAATATTGGTTTTCTATTGTAGTTTTATTACTGGCACTTATTTAATATAGTTTAGAACGATTTGTAAAGATTTTTTTTAATTGACTGTACTAACTAACTTGACTAAATATTTCGTATTATTCATAGTCTGGGTCAAACGTGTGCCTATTTTTTTTTCGTTAAAGAGGATCATAGTTATATGTTTGTAGTAGTGTAATTTGTAGCAATTATTCGATACCTCAGATTCTATATTTAAAGTAATGAATTTAGGTGTAGTTTGTCGACCACTGAACTTCTACTAAAAAGAAATTTAAGACACTTTAAGTATTGGTAAAGTGGAACAGCACTTTTGACCCCTGACTATATACTATAAATATTTAAGTAATAAATAATACTGTGAAACTTTTGAAATGATTACGCCAAATTCTAACTTTAGTTATGTTAGAATTTTGTGGTATTGGCGTAACTAATAAATAATATTTCGTTTTGTATAAATAATACCAACAATAAAATTGCAACCTTTAAATGTAGATATTTAAAGGTAGTCTAATTAAATAAAATGAGATATATAATAATATAGAGTTTCACATTTCTGTTTTAATCTCTAAATGCCTTATTTTTTCAATGTGTTTATGAAGTTGTAGGTATCCCATAAATTATCTTTTTTTCATTATATTTATCACATTTACTGATATCTGAAAAAGGGTTCTTTTTACTCAACAGCTCCAGAAAGAGTAGTATATTTTTTTTGTTATTTAAAAAATCGCAGCTCAAAAGACCAAAAACTTTAAATCAACCAAAAAACTTTTGAGTTCCTTGAAATTTTTTCACGTTCACTCTCTATCTCATAAAATACATGCACGACGTGACAATATCTGTGGACACATCCTGTCACCGCTTCCTGCGTTCCTGTAGGTGACGAAGTATCAATTGATAGAGAATTCAATATGCCGCGTACCTCGTGGCGTATTCCCGCGTACCTATTATGCGGGCCACGATACGCGCCCAGCGTTTTTTATCGTTTTCGTATTCAGAACACGACGAACTGACACCTACCTGACAGGTGTTCTAATGCCTAAACGAATTTTAACGTATTTTTCTGAAGGTCGGCTGGCTTATAAAAAAATTGGTTTCTATGATCAGTGAGTATCTGATCAAGGCTATTGATGCCTGTTGCTTCCTAGGGATGTGGACGTGAGGAAATAAGCGATGAGTCATGGACGTGAATATTTTAAATATTGGTCATCAGCATCACTTATTGGTTATTGTTTTATGATTTCGTAATAAGGAAAATACCTACAAACCATAATGGTAATTTAAATATTATAAAGCTGAAGATTTTATTTGGTTGAACGTTTGTGTCTTTGGATCTGATACTGGTTCGAATAAAAAAAAAATATTTTAGTCGCCCATTTATAGAGAAAGACTAAAAAGGGGCTAAAAAATATCACGCTACGAGCAATAGGAGAGGAGCAGTAACCAGTGAAACCACAGGCGACAACTAGTTTTATTATATTATAATAGTGACTCCTCAGCTTCTTTGAAATTATCGGCTGTTCTCTACTATATAACATGCGGGTAGATACTTAAACCTTTATGAAACTAAAATTGCATGAAAATCCAATCAGTTTTTGAGCTTATCATTAACAAAAACAGACGCGGTGGTGTACTTTGTTTTATTGCACCTAAATAATATGTAAGGATAAGCTATTTCCAAGAGAATATTTCTTGTAACTGCGAAGTATCTCAAAGAAACAGTGTACCATAAAGTTTACCCATAGATATTTTAAAGATATTAAATATTTTGAGATATTTCCAGTCTATCAACGATCCACGAGGACGAAGCTAAAGTCAAGCGAGCGTTTGAAATAAATAAGTTACTGTTCGTGAATAAAACTGTTCGTCCAGGCGTTTAATATTCAATATTCTGTTTCAAAGACAAACTTCTCTACCTTGGAGACCGATACCAGTACCGATACCGATACTCTATCACTATTAGTTACCGTTGAGTCCAATGATCCACTTTTAATGTCGGTATGGTCGTTCGACAGTCGTTGTAGTTCACTTCGCAAATAAATACCGCAATTAAAATACGTAACTACTGTTTCTGACCCTCGGGTGGTTTGAAAAACGGGGTCATGGGGCTATATGGACCGGGACCGCGGTCCCAAATTCCACCTATAAAAAATATTATGTGTTTAAGTATCGGTCATTAATTACCAGTCATCCTATATTAGAATGCTCCAAGTGCCCATACACCTACACTTTGGAGGAGTTGATGAATGCTACCGATGCTGCTATTAATGTAGCCACCTATTGGGCCCAAGCAGTTTGACGAGTTTACCATCGAATCGAAAAGAAGAAGAAGGCGAGCAGTGGTGGTCGAGTGGTAACGGCTTCGACTTACGAGTTGTAGGTCGTGGGCTCAAACCCAGCCAGGCGCATTACTTTATGTAATTTATTTCATCACCACTGCTCTCAAAACGGTGAAAGAAAACATCGTGAGGAAACCGGCATGTCCTAGAACCAAAAATTCGGAGACATGTGACATTCACCAATCCGCACTGGGCCCGCGTGGTGGATTACGGCCCATTCCCTCTCCTAGAGAGGAGGCCTGAGTCCCGGCAGTGGGAACATTAAAAGGCTGATTATGCTATTCATATTTTTTGAGTAGTACGAGTATTTTGAGACCACAAGGAAAAAGGCATTAAAGGACAGTTACCAAAAAAAAACCTGTATTTATTTTATTAGTGGTCCCAAGATACTACTCGAAAACAAAATATTTTATAAGTAGGCGGAAGTAGGGACCGCGGTCCCAGTGCAAAGAGCTCAACAACCTGAAAAACGGACCCTAAGGGCTACAGTTCCTATAGAACGTGTCGTTTTGGTTTCTAATGATTTGTTTTAGTGCCGTACATCTTTTGAGTTGAAGTTTACTTTTAGATGTAACTATGCTTAGAAGGTTACGCTCAGCAGCGTAGCTAGGTGACCATCGGCCTTGGGGCAAAAAAAAAGTCGGGCGCCATTTTTTACACGGGAAATCAACAAATAACCTCTCCTGCTGTAGGTGGAGAGGGAAGGAGTGTCAGACTTTTACTGAATAAAACGAGTTGCCATGATTAGTGTTACAGTTTATTTTATTTAGATTTCGAAGGTGGGAGAAATTGACAGTAGTTTACTAATGAGTTTAGGGGCCCCCCGAGTTTGAGGGCCCCGGGGCGCTGCCTTGCCTAGCCCTTCGGTAGCTACATTAGTGGTTACGCTTTTCAGGTTCGTATAGATTTCTTGCTAAAGTTAATAGTTTTCTTAGTCAGACCATTATGATGAAACTGTTCTTGACTGTAAGTTTGTGTTATTTTATCATTTGAGCTCACAAATGACCAGTAGCTGAAAGTTCTTGAAACTAATACATTTTAGATTACTTTCGTACAAGTTACTATCCAGTTTAGAATTAAGGCTAAGCACGTTAAGATCGCTCAGTTCCCTTTGAAGAATGTCTTGTGGTTTTAAGGAATTACTAAATTAAACACGAATGTTTAATAACGTAGTAAACTTAACTTAACTTTGGGAGTAGAAATTACTTTGAATTAAGACAAAGCCGCGTTGACCTTAATTATGTCATAATAATTATTACTTTTAATAGCTTCTGCTGAGAGAAAATTATTATTTTATGTTTTACGACAGCTATGTCAAGAGGGAACTACATTAGACCGACGCACACGTGGGCCACGCCTGATTTGTACGTAGCGGCGCTTTGCGTGGCGTCGCGTCGTGTGGCGTGGATCTAATGTAACTCTACATGGACACCGACGCGCCCAGATCGGTGTACGTGGCCCATGTGTCCCCAATGTAGTTCTACCTTTAATGTTGTGATCGCATCAATAATTAATGTATCCGCAGGAGAACCAAGGTCGCTGACATTACACTAGTTGATGTTACAAGGAGTAACTTAGGCTACTTTTCATTTTCCCGCGGGAACGGGACTTAATTCTCAGGTTTTATATAATTTGTCTCTGAAATGGATAACACGATTTTACACGATTACTTCAAAAAAGGAGCGTAACGAAGTCGCGAGTCACAGTTAGCAGATAATAAATAAAATATTTCCTATTGTATATTTTTTTAATATTGTCATGATATACCATTTTGAAAATGAGCCCTTTACCCATATAGTAGAATAAAAAAAAAAAAAAAAAATTTACTCTAAAGTATATTAGCGTCTCACAGTCGTTATGTTGGTTTTTTTTAACGTCACTTAAGTATCTAAGAATACTTGGGTCAAGACAAATCTAACTATATGTTAATTATATAAATCCGTTTAGCGGTTTGGGGGATATGATTTTATAAATAATATTACACACATACAAACATACAAGATATGCGCGAAAAACATAACCTTTCTTGCAGTTGGGTAAAATGGCTAGAAAGATGATTATGGCGTTAAATACATTGATTAGATTTTCAAAACTATCCTCAAAATACGGTGGTCAGAGGTGCTAAAGTTTTTTTCTCACAAACAAAATTGCGGGGAAAGTACTAGTTAAAAATAATCTTACTAAGCACCTATTCAATGAATACTGTATTACCTACATTAGTGATAATTCTGGAAGTACTCGTGTAATGTAGGTACAACAACTAGAACAATTCGATATGGATTATTTAGGTTAATATGAATGTCCAATAAAAAACATCTAGACCTGTTTTTATCTTTATTTAATTGTATGTTCAATGTCAAAACAATACGAAGAAAACAAAATAATCTTGTTTTTTGTTTATTATCACTACATACTGTGATGAGGTATGTGTAAGTATGTACATACGTGTGTGTGATTGTTAGTATACAATCACGCTAATATTATAAAGGCGAAAGTTAGTGGAAGAAAGAAAAACAATTTATTTGTTCGAAATGACGCACTCTTCAAATTAGCTCACAATCAAAAACTGTACACCTAATTATGGAGAAAAAGAGAGTGAATGAGAATATGAGATGGTGTGTTAGTGAGTGTATGTGTGTATGTTTGTTCGTCGTCACGCTCGAACAGCTGAACGCATTCCTATGAAATTGTGTAGGCTAGAGCATGTCTTGGGGGGGGGGGGGGGGGGTTTCGGGACTATGTTCCCTTAAGATAATTTTTTCTATCACGCGGGTAAAGCCACTGACAGTAGGTTGTAAAGAAATAATAATGAGTTGTGTCAACTTCAACAGTTTAATCGCGGCCATTTTGATTTAAATTCGAAGAGTTTGCGAATGTGGGTAGTCGGATAGGTTTGTAGGTTATTGCAAATAATGGCGGGGTCCGAGTCGCTGACAGTGATGCGGGTGTCTCTCAAGTGATGGTTCTTATACAGATTTATGCGTTTTTTCATATAGACATCGGTCTCTCTAGGTCTCGGTTGAGAGGTTACATTTCGATTTCTACGTGATTTGAAGGTTTTTCCTTCAAATCACCGCTTTATGAGACTCGCTATCTTATTTTATCTTAAAGTTTTTATGATTTTGATATTCATGTAAGTACTGGCAAGTTATAATTTATTAATTCATAAGTAGGTACTCTCTTTTATCTACATATTTTATATATCTACAAATAAGAGCTTATTATCTCTTATTTGTAGAAATATAAAATAGATAAAAGTTGCTAAGAAATGTTTAAGTATAGGAGCAAAGTACTATTTCATTTATACCTACATTTTTCAACACACTTGTGTTGAAAAATATTTAGCTCAGTATGTGACTAATTGCACCACGTTTTGGTATATAATGGTGAATGTTACCAAACTGTCTCATTTTGATTAGGTACCATTACGCACTAGTACGATAATGTAATTAAAAACTTTTTATTAAACCTTCGTGTTCTCAAAAAAGAGTTTCATATTAGGTTTTGCGTTCAATAGTAGGTATAAATTAGTGTCTTACTTGCTTATTTCATGCAATTTTATGTTTAAATAAACAATTTTAACTTGTACATGTTTAATAAATAAAGCGTTCATTTAATTTAAAAAATTCATTCAGCAACCTCATTTTTATTCTTACTATAGCAGACTAGCTAGTCTATGGCCGCCATTTTTAACAAATTTAATTTTTTACCGCCATTTCACAAAAAAAATCACAACTACTAGTTTTACTGTAAGAAGTTGTAGTAATAGTTAATTATTATTTTTTTCTTCACAAGTGAACTAAAAAACGTCGTATGATACACGTTTTCGGCTCTCTTATGGCTCTCGCCTTTGGCTCGGGTAGTGGGCAGTTCGGCACTATACCGCCTCAGCGGTAATCATCAACATTACACTCTTGTATCATAATTAAATAACCTACTATTATTTTTCTTTATTCTACAGCAGATACCTACTTATTCAGTGCATCTAAATGATCACAGTGACCCACAAGATTATCTAAATGTCATCGACCTCCTGCTCTCTCCGACGAGACACTAACAATAACGATTATAAAACTGTCCTCAATAAAAAAAATACATTTCATTGTAATTCGGAAATAAACTACATAGATCATTTTGTCGCTAACTCACCAGTTAAATACCACAAACAAATCGATTGAACACAAGAGGAAGCAGAAAATTAAAAAAAGCGATGTCTGGTCGAAGTTTATTGAACTCGCTGTTATGATCATGTTCAAAGAAAGAAAGAAAGAAAAAATAAATTTATGTTGAACTTTTACCAGCGACAATCGCGCTAAGACTTTGATAAAAAGCAAAGAGGTTGTTTGAAATTAGTTGCTTTCAACGCGGGAAAATTGACCCTTCATCTATGATGCCCCGATAATTGAATGTCCGTTATAAGAAGAAAGGAAAAATCTTCACAATATTCCTCAAAGATTTATAGAGAAACTTTTTCAATATACTCTAACATCAAAATTATGATGAAAGTACACGATGAACTAAATTTCGAATAAGCAGGTGGTTTTAATCGGATCAAGCGTAACGACTTGGCGAAACGAACTCTGCACCAACACCCTTTGAAATTGTACTGCTTTAATTATAACTTTAGCATCTGCCGTACGAAATAATTAAAAATGTTGCATAATGAAATTGTATGATGATTATGTGACATGCTATACACAGCAGGGTAGCTTGTAGTCTTGGGGAAAAGAAAGGTCTTCGTTCACACGTCTAGTAAGGACCAGACCCGACTTGACGGCGCGTAAGTAGTGTTCCACGCTCGATTCAAAGAGTTATTTACGAAACTTATGGAGCTCAGTAGAGCCAGTGCCTGCTGAGGTTTCGGGAACTATCGAAAGAATTACCATGGCCCTGGAACGCAAAGGGCAACTGAAAGAACATATGTGGGTTTTAGTCAGTAAATATGAGATACACGTAAAAAATAAAAACAATCTTTCACGATTGATCCCCAAAAAATCCATGGCTTCCAATACTAAAGATTGCTACCAAAGGCAATGTACCACAAAAGTAAATTTCATCTAAACGTTATCACAAATGTGAGTAAACGACATACGAATGAATCCAATAACGTTCGGTTACTCGACGAACATCTCCGATGCAAGCGGTTGCCTGAGAGATAGGCTCTTTTATATTCAGAACAGGAGCCCACACGCCGAATTGCTTACAGTTCTACAGAATTTCTGAACAGTATCCTTGTTCTTGTTTGGATATGGATCCACAGGTTTTAAAAATTCAACCCTTTTTAAAACACAGCGCAGTTAGAATAGAATTTTATACACGTAGCATTCGAATTTCAAACTGGTTTACTTTTTAATAGTTTCACAAATAGTAATGGTCGATTCAAGGTACTCGTACATTTAATAAATACCAGCCAGTATTATAATGATTTTGAGCACGTATGCTTGTTTTATATGCAGAAGCAATAACAATAATTTAGACGATAATAACATAATTAGGTTTACCACTTTGATAATTATATGGAATATTGATTTTTAGAAAGTTGTGCGTGTCAATGATCGACAATCTTGAGAAAAATGTTTGTGACTGACAAATGACGAATCTACCGCCCGATGGTAATGGAAAATAAATTGAGGAAAAGGAATGTAAACGAACTAATAGGTAGAGTTAAGTTAAGCGTGGAGCGCACTTGAGACTCTAAAATGTCTGCTGACAGGTAAGGGCCTCGTTTGAACGTGACATGCTAAAGTCGGCGCACTCACCTCTATTGTCTACAGGGCATCCGCGGCGTTATCGCGTTACCCCGCCTTCCCCTTTATATGGCTGCATCCCTAAGAACTGCGCTCCTCGCAAAATGCTTGTTTATCGTACACCCATTTTTGTAAAAGAAAATGTTGCTCGCTTTTTAGACATGTTTTCCAATGGAAGTCGCAGGCATTGTTCTTTTCTTTTAAAGTTTCTTTTTTCCCTCGTTTTAACTAGCGGAGCTGAAGTATTTTTGCGAAACAGAGCCCTAAATTACTGTTATTTATTACACCATTAAAGTCAATTGATTTGAATTTTTTTTTCGTGGTAATTGGAGCAAGTGGTTGTGATGCTGAGCCGCCAATAACTGAATTGACAAATAGAACTGTGAGTGTGCATAATTAGAATGGATGGGATGTCCGTCGTGCTATCTCTTACGAACTGATTTTAAAATGCTTGCATGGGCCATTTAATCCGTCATCATTGTGAATTTATGACCGTTGTTCGGTGCCCCTCTCTAATAAAACTCGATGAGCCGTGATCTGTATGCCAAAAGTTCCACAATAGCGCTATAAGTTGCTTTTATTACGCACGGTGCATCTTAATGCATCCGTGAGGGATGTGTGCTAACGTTAAAAATGTCCGATTAATTAAATATTGTATGATTTATAGTATTCCATACTTTTAATGATGCAGATAAGGTTTTTTTTATTGAATCGACGACGTGCTTTGTTCATGAGTGGCGTGGTTTTCAGTTAAATAATTTTATTCGAATATTTGAAGTGTGTTGTGTTTTATTTAACTTTTATACGGAATGATTTTTCCTATCAATTTATTTGTTGATGTAGTTTTTAATGTATTGATACAAACTTTATTCAGATAAATTCTTGTCTACATGTAAAATATTTGATACTGACTTTTGATTTATTTTTTATACCTATGTTAAGGGCGTTTGGTAAAAGTCCCCTCCAGCATTTTCGACTCGTCTTTATTTTGTGCTTTTCGCGCAAAGTTTACCTCACAAATAAACACAATATATTTTTATTCGTATTCTAGCACACAGTTATATGATGATTTCTTACCAAAAAAGAAAAAAAAATCTTTTTTCCTTATTTATTTATTTATAGAAACTTTACGCACATAACACTGTATAAAGACGGACATAATGCCTTAGGCATTTTCTACCAGTCGACCGGTGGTGCAGAAACATAACATGGTGTGTGCAACTTAATAAATAGATAAACGAAAACAAACAAATACAATAGTAAATACATACCTTATTATGAGCAACAATAACTATGCGGTAGATAGGTATATTCTTATATCAGAATCTCAAACTGTAGGCGGAAGCTATTCCCATTAGTTTGGCATACATCCTACCATCTTGACAGGTACATGGGATATACATTAGCTCTCTCTTTGGCAAACCAAAAAGACATCTTACAAATATTGACATTCATCGACCGATCATAAGTAGTTTATCATACTACGATTCGTAAATTATAAGAAACTAGCGACCTGGCTAGCTTTGCACGGGAAATCTTTGAAATTAAAAACTTTATTAAAAAATTTACCCATAATGCAATCTCGGGCAGATTGCATTATGGGCAAATTTTTTAATAAAGTTTTTAATTTCAAAGATTTCCCGTGCAAAGCTAATAATAAATAGATATTAAGCAATTATTTTTTGAGGTATAATGATAATCGACAGACTCGACTGTCCTTATATAAGGCGCTGCAGTGACTTGCATATTACCTGCAGTCATCGATAACTGTGTGTGTGAAATGTTTAAATGTGGCTTGTTTGTTGGTGTCACGTTTTGTGTTATTTGTAATTAAGAGTCCTAGTTACTTGATTTGATCATCAAATAAATTCAGACTTCTGACTAAAACCAACCTGTGTTCTTACAGTCGCCTTTTGCGTTCTAGGGCCCCGGTAACTCTTTCGAAGTTCGCGCAGGCCTAGCTGGGATTTTAACCTTGGGGACTTAAAGTAGAATAAGCTATAATAATAATTTTATAAGGTCTGGAATTGACTGCATTTGCTGCCCAGTCTTTTCCCTACTAAGATTGGGTCAATTTCTAGTTGCGTACCTGATGCAGCTAATTTATAAGTAGTTTAAATAGTGCCATTAATCTATGAATTATTGTAATTATCAATGTCATGTTAAAATCTAATTGGCAAGATATAAAAGGCTTTTTATTTCATTTTTATTTATTTATAGTGCGACTACCTCTTGGTAGGGCTAGATGTCACGTGGGAAGAAGGCGGCGACCGCATTCAGGGCTAGCGGATAGCGAGGAATGGGTAGCTCGAATGCCTGAAGCCGTATGGCCGTCCGGTAAAAAGGTGTCAGCAAAATGGACGGGGCCTACTAGGGTCGATGCGTGTTAGGGCTAAGAGAAAGACTGTCTGTCTCGCTCTACTTAGGGTGTTTTTAATATCGTGCGGATTTCATCACGCATGCGGGATTGACCCGCATGCAGAAAATTTCGAAATGCATAAAACCGTCCCGCGTACGTATTCTACGCATTACAATAAACATTTGTATGATATGGACATTTGCGAGAGTTACGCGTGCGGAGCAATCCCGCATGCGTGATCAAAATCACACGATATTAAAAACACCCTTAGAGTGTGAGACATTATTTTCAGGCTTCTGAATACGCCTAACGACTTAACTACTATAGGCTGAATTTAATAAATGGTTCTATAGACCTCACAGTTATTTTGAATGACCAAAAAACCAAAGCTTTTGTAAACCTTTGTAGGTTATATTAAGCTTTAATCCGTTTGAGTTGATAAAATAAAAATTCTGAAAAAAGTTTTAAAATCCCAGCTTTTATTAGTTTTTGCTTTGAATGCCTAAAAAACGCAGATTTTTAAGCGTATTATTGGACGCTATTCGTATCTGTGATATTTTTTATGCAAATTGACATGTAGCATAAAATAGTTGTGCGGTGTGTGTATAGGGAGGCCGATATTTAATAGTTGAAAACTAAATTGGATTTAGTTTTACGTGCGAAATTCTGTTCTGAATAGCTTAACAGAGATATATCTACGTAGGTTTATCATTGGATACGTCTGCAGGTATAATTGCCTATAGCTGTGTTCTTTATAATAAAATATTTGTTACAACCTCGGGATTCTTGAGATAACATTAAGCATTCTTTCCATATCGCTTATTATTATTACGTTCCTAAGAAATAGTAATGAGATACTAACTGTGCACGTGACATCAGACTGTTGTTTCACTACATCAGAGGCTGTTAAAATAGTGGTATGAAAAAAAAATCGTAAAGATTTTTTTTGTTAGTTACCGGTTTCTGGAAGACCAAAGCTCTAAACATAAAGCTTCTTTATTAAAGGCTCAATTTTGTATTCGAGTTCGTAAATAGGTATAATGATTAATGAGTAAGAATCAACAATTTAAATTTGTAATTAATGAAAGAGTAAAAAACCAAAGCAATGGGCTTCGGTATTGGTCGAAAGCTTCACCGCAACCGTGGAACGCAAAGGGCAACTGTAGGAACACAGGTGGGTTTCTGTACAAGGGCCCGACGTGGGAGATTACCTCCGCCGATCATCCCCACGAGAACGGCAATGCTTCGCCTAAGCAGGGCATAACTCCACCGTGTGCTTCACTATATCCGATGTAGGAACCTCCCGAACTTACCATGTCCGGTGAGGGCCTGCGTCATGCTGAAGGTGAGGATCCCGTGACACCTTTCTAGCCACTTCTAAAAGAGAGGACTTACCGTCGTGATTATGGGGGTCCATGCTTGCTAGAACTGCGGCTACGTTTGAAAAACTAACTGGCCCTAGAACGCAAAAGGCAACTATAAAGGATGCAGGTGGATTTTAGTCTGTAAAAGTCTGGAACCCTGTAGTTCCACATTAGAGTGGAACAAGTCATTGTATGACTTCCCACCCCAAAAAAAAAAAATTAAGTGGCAGTACTTAGTAATTTCAAGTTTCTTCTTTCTTCAGTATAAACGTGAATCCATTCAGCTATTTTCGGATAAATCTTCCCCAATACTGGCGTTAAATTGCCGATGATTTAATTACAAGAGTTAACTTTGACAATTCTAGGTACTTGTAACGTAATTAATGAGATCCATTCCTCTTTGTTCAAGTTCTTAAATGCGACAGTAATCCGCTTTGGATTCGCGTTCGAACGTAAAAAAAAGACTTTCGTGTTTTTCAATACTTGAACTGAGTTTTTAGGGTTGATTTAATGAAATATTTCTTTTTGTTTTTAACTTTGTCCCCTATTAGGAATTTCTTTTTTATCATGGCTTTTTTTTTCGGTGGTATATCATCCAATGACATCTTCCGCTTTTGGGCGGAGCGGGGGATGTGTCAGACTTCTACTTACTTAAAACCCACTCCTGTTCCTTCGTTGCCTTTCATATCAGGACCGAGTCTTCCTTTCAGAAGCAGACTTGGGCCCAGTAGGCTTCGACCCTGCTGGGCCCCTACGGTTTGCTGACATCTCCTTGAGGCGCGCGTGGAACAGTACCGGACTACCGGATGTTTGGACGGATATGAAAATTAAACGGAAGAATTACTGGACCCATATGAAAATTTTTCACCAGTACAATGCTGGTTTATCACTGAGTTACATAGGCATTTCCTACTTCCACGCGGGCAAAGCCACTGGCAGTTGCTAGTTCTATAATAAACTAAACAAAGTAACTAAATACTAAACAAATTACACAATAATCACGGCTCTTGTTTTCAACTTATTGCCCATATCCCACATTATGCTATGCTATGCTATGCTTATGCTTGTGCTTATGCTACTCTTAAATTAACTTGAAAGCAGGCAACGTGGAATGTATGTAACAGAGTTGCGTTTTCAAGAAAATTTAAGAGTCTAGATGTTATAATGCGTAGCATACGTGGCATACGTTGGCATAGTTTATTTTTATTCGCACATTTTTCTCAATAAGGTGCAGTTCAAAACCAATGCCAGGTAACTAAATACTACGTAGTTGTGTGGCATTTTTGCTGAACTGGACCTATTTGGCGCAGCCGTGAGACACACAATGTTAGTTTTCTTTTTTTATAATCTTAAGTTTCTATATTGTTGTTTCTACACTGTGTGCCAAATAAAATAAGAAGTTCTTCCTGTTCTTCAAGTAATTATTCAATGGTAAAAATTATAAAATTTTACATTCACAGTTTCTGTCCTTTCTATTCTTACTCTGTCCGTAATAAACATAGTTTCGGATGAATGCTTCTCGGGAATTGAAATTCATTCACGAGAACGCCAAGAACGTATTTTATTTACACTTTTTTTCCAGTGAAACCGAGTCTAATAAGAAAATACTGCTTCCCTCACAAGTCTACGGTAGCTTAGAATAGGCACTCGTACTATTTATTTTATCTTCAGGCTTAAACGACTACCACGTAAAAATGATTAAAAAACTTTTTGAAAATAAAATGTGTCGATTCGAACACTTTGTCCGGATTTATTGTGTCCGAATCGTCACCAAATCTGGAATTCTTACAGGATGCATTTTTTGATTTAGGTAACTTCACCTTTCCTTTCTCAAGAAAATCTGTGTATAGAAGGTAAGCGGACACGTGTATCTTATTGTGCTGTTTATTTTCTTTTTACTTTATCGCGCTCTTGGTGAAGTGAGAGGGAGGGTCAGATTGTTATTGAAAAAATACCTGTGTTTCTTCCGTTGACTTTTGCGTTCTAGGGTCACGGTAACTCTTTCGAATATTCCCGCAGTCCATCAGGTTTTTGTGAGTAAAACTCTGACACTCTCTCGCCTCACCCAGAGCAGGAGGAGGAGTCATTTGACAATTTCTCACTGAAATAAAACACTAGGTTTTTACGGTATAATAAAGTAGTAAGCACACATACGAGTAGGTATACAACATTAGTTTTCATATATGCAAAACCCGAAATACGTGTCTAGTATTTTTATGTAAAGAATCTATGTACAAAATTTCATAACTGTACCATGATAACTCACGAAGTTATATAAGCTTGTTATGTTACCCGGTTGTCCGCACAAATACGTGGTCACCGGGCCATCCGGGTGACTGAGGGGTTATTTTGCTCCTGCATCCAGCTGTGTGCTGGCTCCTAATGCCCACTATGAACTGCCGTGACCTCTGTTGTACTTAGTGTCGGTGGTGTCCAACTTATGACCTTTTTATATATTTTTGGGAAAAATGGTGTAAAAATTATTGGGATCGATTCAGTTATGATTCTGAACAAACTATATTCAGGTTTCACATATATACTAAAAATAATGTTGTATATACCAGTGACAATACCGTTGTTTACCATTAGGAGTATCCTCTTTGGGAATTACGAGCGTTATGGTTATGTTATTACTTTTATGGTTGTCTTCAAGAAGAAACTGCGATGTCGTTGTGTTTCCTTCATTGTTATTGAACAAATACAAAGAATAACTGATATTCGTGTATAGATACTAGGTACACAGTATTTTCTTTTACCGTTATTCATTGGTTCTCTCAACTTTTATGAGTTACTTTATTGTTTAGAAGTATTACCTGTTCCCCGCGATTCTGCCCGCGTCTTTGGTTAATGTTCCGATTCCGTGGGTCGTAGCGTGATGTTATTATAGCCCATACTATCTGTCATGAATCTATCTGTCTCATACAGAAAGATTTTTTGTAGCTCGCCGTCTGACCGTCCGGTAATCGTCCGGACTGAGCCCAAGTCGTCGACGGCGCGTACTGTTCCACGCGTGCCTTAAGGCGATGTCAGGAGACCGTAGGGGCCCAGCAGGGTTGCAGCTTACTGGGGCCAAGGGTCTGCTTCTAAAAGTAAGAATCGGCCCTGGTACGAAAGGCAACGAAGGAACAGGAGTGGGTTTTTAGTCAGTAAAAGTCTGACTCACCCTCGCGCTCCGCCCATGAGCAGGGGATGTCATTGGATGATTTTCCCACCTACAAAAAAAAAAACTTGTTGGGAGGTATTGATGATAACGACATTAGAATAGATTAAAACTTAAAATGAATAGATGCTTAAATCTGGCATATTTCTGAATGATTTCAATAAATTCAACTATTCCATAAATATGATCTTGTTGTGTTAAAAAAAAATGAATTTTTCATACTAGAAATGATTAAAGTATGAAAAATCCATTTTTTTGACAACCTTAGTAGGTGTATACTTGGATGAATAGTACGAGATATTTTCAATACATTGCCATGAAGTATCGACTTTAGTTTTATATATTTGTCAGTTTTCAGATTTATTTGTGCTATAAGACCTTGCTTCATGCCAAATTTCAAAATTCTAGGTCAATGGGAAGTACCCTATGACTTTTGATTTCCTTGAGAGTGTCGAAATACACGTTTTTTGCGACATAAACGGCCGTATCTTTTTTTTCCTTAACTCAGAAGTTTGATTTTTTCACAGCTTCAAGGGACCACAGACCTTAGTGTAAGGTTTTAATTTCAACTCAATACCTACACACGTTCCCAAAATAAAGGGTCTTAACAGACAGAGAGACAGACAGACAGACAGACGGATAACAAAGTGATCCTATAAGGAAAAACGGTACGTTTTTCCTTTTGAGGTACGGAACCCTAAAAATTAACATAAACGTATCTAGCGTTAATTCAGGTGAAGAGATTGAACAGAAAACCTCAAAGTTTAGCTCTGATACAGATACATCAGGAGCAATTGAGCCAATTAATAAATTAGGGCCGTTAACCGGCTTAATCGCAGCTGAACCGTAACCGTGTCACACCCCTACTTGTGACTTATTTACGTAATTTATGAAGAAATGTGGAACTTTGTCTAACAAGTGTTACAACCTACCCGACAATGGACTTCTTTTCGAGTTGTTAACTTGCCTCTTAAAACTTCCTTCAAAGACAATTCGGGAACAAAACTTACGATTAAAATTAATGAGGTTCTGTTCGAAGGGAGTTCCACGTACCTACGAGTATTTCTTCGTTTTCATGAGTAATTATTGCCATAGCCATCTTGATCTGAAGTGGGGTGTAAATCAATCGTCATGGAAGTCAGAAGTTAGTAGAGTTTGGTCTTGGTAGTAATTGGATTGTAGACGACTGGTGCCTGGCTATGCAACTAACTCAGATTACTGCAGTTTCTACATGCTTGGACATTTGTTCTAGTCTAAAGCCGGATTCCCAGCGTGTGTATTTCTTTTTTAGCGTAGTAACCTACGCTAAAAAAGAAATACATTTTGCTTGCTTGTAGGATACTTTTTCCAACAAATAAGTTAATTTGCATTTTTATGCATTGTTTAAAGGTCTAAAACCATCTTCTATGTTTGGGGTACATCGAAATCAAAAATTTATATCGGACATAGTGTTTTTTATACATAGACAGGCCTACATGGGCATTTATAAAGCGTCAGAAGATAGTGCATGGTTCCAAATGGTCGTTTTCATTTTCCATTGAACCGACATTCGAAACTCTCGACACTTGAAAATAGAGATTTGTACTCGTAATTTCATATTGTAGGATTAATAGGTATAAGAAGATAGTGTAATCCAGTCTAGGGAGTTTAAATAAATTTAATAAGGAAAATAATTAAAAAATGGGTCGAAATAGTCTGTGGAGTCGACCGTATTATCACATTGTAAAAAGTCTTATAAAAAATTAGCCTATCAACAAATTATACGATATAACAACAATAAAATTAATCACTCATGAAGTTAGTAAGTGTTCTAAATACAAAAACAAAAACAATGTCTTACATAAATAAAAAAATAAAATAAAGTAATTAGGTATTAGATGTTTATACGATAATGCAGTTAATCAGTTACCAGCAAAGCCAGCAAAGTCCTACCATTTTTAAGTATAAACCAATCAGTTAGGTTCCAGGATCAAGTCAAACAAGACTATGACTACTCATTTATTCATAGTCTTGTTTGATGCCTTTTTGTCCACAATATTTTAGGAATAAAACATAGTCAAACAAATGTTCAATGCAGATGTGTGTACAATAAATCACTTTTTTCCAAAGTCCGAACTACGAGCAGATTACCATCATTTATTATAATACCATTAAATGCCAACTACCCGCAAAATGTGTGCCAAAGAACATGGCATTTTGTGTGTAATCCGCCAACTTATTTGTCAAAGCTAATGGTTTTTAGGGTTCCGGACCCAAAGGGTAAAAACGGGACCCTTTAAAAAATTCACTGTCCATCTGTCTGTCACCAGGCTGTATCTTATGAACCTTGACAGTTGAAATTTTCACAGATGATGTATTTCTGTTGCAGCTATAACAACAAATACTAAAAATAAATAAAATGGGGCTCCAATACAACAAACGTGATTTTTTTACCATTTATTATTATTATATTATTATACGAATCCCTACGTGTGCGAGTCCGACTCGACCTTGGCCTATTTTTTTTTTTTGATCTAGGTAATAATCCATAGGTTTTTTCCTGCTGTTTGTTTGTGTTGTGTACAAAAAATAATAATGTGTTGTGTAACATGGTTTTGTGAGTTGCTTAGCTGAGCGGATCCACAATAGACGGGCCCCATTGTGAAGCGTAATTGAAAATGCGGGCTTAATCGATGCTTTCTATGTTATTGTAATATTTCGACGCGCGTCCTGATTTTTGGTGTCGATAATTTATACGATGTTTTAATTTTTAAACCCCCGACACAAAACGAGGGGTGTTAAAAGTGTTTGACTGGATGTGTGAGTCTGTCTGTAGCACTGTAGCTCTTAAACGGGTGGAGCGATGTGAATATGTTTTTTTTTTGTATTTGAAAGTAGGTGTTCTAGCGATGGTTCTGAGACATGTTTTACTAAAATTGGTTTAGCTATTTACAAGTTATGAAGGGGAAGGGTCTAAGGGAATTAATAATAGAATGTTTGAATATATGGCTAAGTGGGGTGTCTAAGGGCTGGCATTTATCTTGCACAGATGATAAGTATTACCAAAAAGCAGCGTGACAATGCCGCCAGTCTTTGGGCGCAGGCGAGCAATGTGGAGGAATTTTTAAACGTCATATTCAAGTTTGTTTTAATTAGTTTAGGGAATTGGAAGTTAAATAAAAAAAAAGTATCAAATGAACGAGTACATTACGAAACTGTATGATAAATGGAAATAAATAAAAGGCATGATTCGTAATTTACATTAAAAAAGAATTAAAAAATAATTCTTGGACCAAAGTGATAAACTTTAAATTTAAGTTTTATCACTTCGAATAATTGAAACCTTTACAATCCCGTATTATGTTCGTTATATACAAAACTCTTAGCTTTACAGTTAATATGACTAGAAAATTGTTAGTGCTCCCGTATATTTCGGCTAGCACTGTTTGCTATAAATTCAAACATTCGAGCAACTCTCCAGTGGCATAAGCATTACCTTTGAAGGAAAATATTCACTCAACCGTCTAAACAGACTCGAAACTTTGAGTTACTGGTTGCTTAACGCAATTTAGGTGATGGTATAATAAAGGCAGAAAATTAGATTAGTTATATCAAAAGCATAATTATAGAATAATCAGCCTTGGAATACTACCACTGCTGAGACTCAAGCCTCCTCTTTAGGAAACCATCACGAAGATCCAGTGCGGGTTGGTGAATATAACATATCTTCGAATTGAAACAATTTGCCTGCAACGGTCTTCTCGTTCGATTATAATTTTGGTGTCTTCAAGGCTAGAGTGAATAGGCTCTTAATAAACTAGTGCGTTTCACCATCAACGATTGCATCACTGGTTACCCTACAGGTGGGATTGGAGACAAGCACTAGTTTATATTAAAAGAAAAAAACATTCTAGGACATGCCAGTTTCCTCAAACACTCACACACACACACACACACACTCACACTCAGAACCGTGGTCATGAAATAAATTACACGAAGTAAAGTGGGGTTTGAATCCACATTCGACTTACTCAGTGACTGTACTTATAATTAAATTGGGCAGTGGGTCCAGTCGATCTATGCAAAATGTGACTGGGTTGAGTGATCCCGCGGATCCATTTCGAGTGGATCCAGTTGACCAAGCATAAAGCATAGCATAATCAGCCTTATATTATTTCCACTGCTGGGACTGATTCTGGGACATGCCGGTTTCCTCACAATGTTTTCCACCACTCCACACCACAATGTTGACCAAACACTTGTACAATTAGTAAGTCGGGGCCATTATTACTGGGTCATCACTGAAAATGAGAGTTATTTAATTAGAAGGAAAGTAGGTCCCGGGGTACGGTGTTGCTGTATAAACTAGGTAAATTGAAGGAAGCACTTCAAGAGCATGTTCCGGTTTCGAGCGAAATGCCGAGCGGCCACCGGCCACCGACCACCGATATGGCTTCCGCTCACTGACCGCAGCATGTACTAGCAGTCCGCCTCCGTACACAGTTTTGTAACATAACTCCGCAGTTTCAGCCAAACCCAACCGTCAAATTAGGGATGTAACGAAGTGTTTATATCGGAACCGAATTTGGAATCGGTGTTCTTACAATGCGTTCCAAATAAGAATAGGATCGATTTCCATGTTGTAACGTCACGTCATACTGTCAAATCGAAGAATTATTATGGTGAGCAAAACAATAAATTTTTAAAATTCTATTTATTTACGAACTGTGAACGAAAAAAATTTCATCAGAATCCAATTTTAAAATTTTGCTCATCTCTGAGCTCTTCAATTTTGCCAAATTTCTTGCGATTGGACAGTATGACGTGACGTCACAGCACGGCAAATCGATCTTATTCTTATTTGGAACGCGTTGTAAATTAAACATTATTTAAACTAATGGAAAACTCGGATAAGTATAAATGAAGAGTGAATTCACATTACAACAAATACGAAACAAAACAACAAGTGAAAGAATAATTGGCAGAATTCACAGGGGGAGAGAAGTTTTCTGCGTGACAAGTATAAACTTGTTTCTACCTCCGATTAAAATTAATCGGAATCGAAGATGCAAAATCAGTCAGAAGTAGCCCTTGGAATAGGCCATGGTGGCCGGAGCGAGGAGTAGTGGCAGGCGGTCGCCTCCTTCTGCGAAGCAGTAATGCTAGCAAAGGAGGCCGCCGCACGTGCGAGTGAAAACCCCTCACGCCCCACCCGCCGGGATTCCGATCCTGATTTACAGCCACCGTAGGGGCGGGCTTGCGGACGGCGAGCAATGGGTAGCTCGCCGTCTAACCGTCCGGAGCGAGCCCAAGTCGTCGACGGTGCATAATGTTCCACGTGCGCCTCAAGGAGATGTCAGCAAACCGTAAGGACCGAGCTGGGTCGAAGCCTACTGGTACTACATGGGTGATGCGAAAGAGAACCCCGGGGCCCTGGAAAAAAGGCAAAGAAGGAACAGGAGTGGGTTTTAGTCAGTAAAAGTCTGACACGCCCCCTACCGCACCGCCCAAAAAAATAAAATAAAAAATATGGCAAATAATTCACGCCCGGTATCCTCTCGCGCGTTTCTCGTACACACGGGTGTACGAGAGAGTTGAGTGCCCATCGCGCAATTGTACACACGGGTGTACGAGAGTGACTTGCACCGATTGGATATTTTTTCTGTGACGTATATTTTCAAGTTGCAACCCGTTCTTTATTTGATTGAACAGAATAGTTCATTCGCTTTCTGTTAAAATATTTTCCATTGGCAATATCGATACATGGAATGAAGAAGATTGAAAAAAATAAAGTGATCCGTCATTCAGCTTTCTGTCACTTTTTGGAGCCATTGTTGCGTGTGGTTGCGTACGGACAGAGAGCATGTTTCCAACTAGAAAACGGTGAGTAATCTTATAAGATTTATATAGAATTACTGAGAAATAAGTGTAGATTACGTTGCAAGTGTTTGTTTTTGGAAAAGTAATAAATATGCCAGTGAAAAAGTGACGAAACTTGTGAAGATGCGTATTTTTTTCCGTCATGGCCGTCGTGTTTCGACTTGTTTTAGTGCAAAATTTATCTCGAAATGCTTTGAAATCTACATAAGTTGTTAGTTTATTTACCTATAAACATAATGTAGTTACTACAAAGTGATATAATTGCATATTGTTATCATAATCGTTGTTGTAAGAAAATAAACCGGTAAAAATGGCGCCAAATTCATAAACATTGCATAAAGTACAGACAGCAAAAAAATTTTTTCGAATATTTTTTTGTTGTAATTATTGAATATTCAGTATAACGTAAATATTGTCTTAGTGTTCATATCTATGAAAGCCAAATGTAAAGATTGTTTTATTTTTCGATTTTATATTTTTCATGATCAAAAAAAAATTTTTGTTCTTCTTTTTTACGTTATTTCGCATTTACTTAGGCAGGGTATTATATTATACTTAGCAGGCATTTATGGGTTGATTTGGGTGATCAAAACATTGTACAAGTACTAATGTTTTTCATTTTATTTTAAGATTACGTTCTCGAAGCGTCACCCCTGTTGGGGATGACCGGGACAGCCGTGGCAGCCCCGGGCCTAACCGGCTACCCTCGGCTCGTCGGGCCCTGTTATTGGACCTCATAAAGAAGGCCCCGGAACGGGAAATTTACGGTCCCTCACCACCACGGTGAGTGTCTTTTTCATAGCGTTACCTACAGTGTTTCTTTAGTTTCAATGGTGTAATTTGTAATTGTTTCTTTTTAGGTCTCGAGCTGTCGTCGTCGACCAAACACCTGGGGGTTCTCTACGGTTGACCGATTCGACGGTGCCGATCGAGAATTCCCCAGGTGGAAGAGTCCACATCAGCGAAGCAGGGCAGTCCAGGCCTAGCCTGGACTTGCCCATTGGGTAAGTTAATTTTCCTTCACAGTCCTCCTAGGCTATCACGGTGCCATGGGTGTACGACATTGCATTTATTTGTATTATCTTTATCTAGGGCTGATGAGGCGGAGCTCCTGGATGATTTAGACTTGGACGACGACGAGATCATGGAGCTCCAGTCTAAACATCCGGGGTTCATCCAGCAGAGGTTGAGGAGGCTGCGAGGTGGCGACGCACCGGGGCCATCGAAGGTGCCAACTAAAGCCAGCGCCAGCAACACGGTTGCTCTGGCTTCTCTTGTCTCTAGTGCCATGTCTGAGGCAAGCGTTTCCTCCGAAATTGATGTTCGTCCATCAACTTCGAGGGAAAAATTGCCTTCACGGACGGTAGCTAGAGATTATGGTAGTGACCCCGACAGCGATATCGAGGACGTATACGATGTCTCGGCCATACCAGTTGTCACGAATGGAATTCCTGACTCCGAGGAGCTTGAGGAACCGGTAGAGGCTTTGATAAACGAGGTCGATACGGGGATGGATAACGCTATCGATACTCTTTTGGGTGATTCGAGTAGTTTCAAGTGGGAAGAAGACTTTGGATCATTCAGGGCTGTTCGTGAGAATTTCTCAGGTCCTACCCCTGGGTCAGTCAAAGACTACGATTCACCCTATGATGCCTTTACCGATATTTGGGACGAGGAAATCATAGGGTTGATAGTCACGGAAACTAACCGATATGCCCATCAGGTTATCGATGCTGAGCGTGAAGCAGGGACATTGAAAGCATCATCTCGCCTTCATTCGTGGACGGACACAAATGCAGACGAAATAATGACTTTATTCGGGATGTTTATGTATATGGCTATCGACTCGCGGTCGTCGATAACCGAATATTGGTCATCAGACGATGTGCTCCATTTGCCGGGGTTCAAACGTCTGATAACCTATAATCGGTACATTTTGCTAAATAAGTTTCTTCATTTCGTGGACAATTCAGCTGACGCAAGTCAGCCAATGTCGCGAAATGAGGGTGCTTATTTAGCAAAACAATCGGCCAAGCTGAGGAAGGTGGCTCCTATTATTGAACATCTCAGTAATAAGTTCAATTCCTTGTACAACCTAGGTGCTGAATTCAGCATCGATGAGTCTTTGACCTTATTCAAGGGTCGTTTGTCCTGGATCCAAACAATAAGGTCAAAGGCTGCACGATTTGGAATCAAGTCATATGAACTATGTGAGTCCCGCACTGGTTATATGTCGAGATTCCAAATCTACACCGGTAAAGATGACAGTACTGATGGTAATCCATTACTTGGCGTCGATTTGGGAGGGAAGAGCACTAAAGTAGTTCTAGAGCTTTTGCAAGGTCTCGAACATCGGGGGCATTGTGTGGTGATGGACAATTTTTACAATTGTCCAGCATTAGCACGGTACCTCAAGAGTTTAGGCTTTGATTGCTTTGGAACTCTTCGTGTGAACCGTCGAAACGTCCCTAGTGCCATTGCAAAGGTTCCGAGGAAAGTGAGCAAGGGGACTATTATAGCTCGCCATTGTGGAGATGTATCCATCATTGCATGGATGGACTCCAAAATGGTGAATATAATATCCACCTATCACACCCCCGAAACGTACATGGGAACTAGGGCCGGAAAACCACTTCAGAAACCGGTTTGTGTGAAAGATTATAACGGAGCCATGGGGGGTGTTGATCTAAAGGATCAAAAGCTCTCCATGTATCCGTTAGAGCGAAAGAGATGCCTGAAATGGTATATGAAGATTTTCAAAAGGTTAATGAATGTGAGTGTGCATAATGCGTTTGTGCTGTACCGAAGTTCAATGGCTCGCAGAGATAAATTGGCTGAATCGCATCGTGAGTTTCGCTTTGAACTTGCAAGGTCTCTGATCAAACGGCATCGGCCCTGTTTGACAGAGATTAGCCAAGTTCCAGGGGATCTCATGAGGCTGAGGCGAGATATCGTACACGAGCCAATGTACACATCGGGTAGATCGAATAGAAAGCGATGTATGATATGTTATCGACAGAAGAAAACTAAATTGATTCATTCTCGGTGCGTTCAGTGCGATATATATCTTTGCTTTGAAGACTGCTGGAGAATTTGGCATTCTGCAGCAGAGCTTCCGGGCGAAGATCTTATAGAGCGGCCGAGACCGAAGCGCCGAGACTAATCATTTTAGGGCATGGTCGTGAAGCGTGGTTGTTTTATGAATGTGGTGTGGTGATCTGGGGCCTCTCGTGAGGGTCGCGTTTCGACGGGACGTCTAACCGTTGAACATATCTCGTTTATTACTGCTTCAGTTGCTGTTATCGGAGGCGTTACTACTATCGGGGACGAGACGATAGCCTAGTAGCGCCTTCTGCGTTGGCATATTCATCGGGGACTGGTATCTTACGGGACTGGTATCTTACGGGACAGATATCAGTCTCAGTTTGTGCATTGTAAATAATGTACGAATACTCATTATATGTAATGTACAAATACATTTGTAATTTTTGCTTTAGTCTGAGATTGCGCATTGTGAAATTGTATATTTTTGAAAATAAAACCCATAATACAGGACAAAACCCCAATGTATATCCTAGCTGTTACAATAAAGTGTACCACCTTCAATATATCAATGTAAATGTACAAATACATTTGTTATTTTTGCTTTAGTCTGAGATTGCGCATTGTGAAATTGTATATTTTTGAAAATAAAACCCATAATACAGGACAAAACCCCAATGTTTATCCTAGCTGTTACAATAAAGTGTACCACCTTCAATATATCTATGTAAATGTACGAATACATTTGTTATTTTTGCTTTAGTCTGAAATTGCGCATTGTGAAATTGTATATTTTTGAAAATAAAACCCATAATACAGGACAAAACCCCAATGTTTATCCTAGCTGTTACAATAAAGTGTACCACCTTCAATATATCTATGTAAATGTACGAATACATTTGTTATTTTTGCTTTAGTCTGAGATTGCGCATTGTGAAATTGTATATTTTTGAAAATAAAACCCATAATACAGGACAAAACCCCAATGTTTATCCTAGCTGTTACAATAAAGTGTACCACCTTCAATATATCTGTAAATGTACGAATACATTTGTTATTTTTGCTTTAGTCTGAGATTGCGCATTGTGAAATTGTATATTTTTGAAAATAAAACCCATAATACAGGACAAAACCCCAATGTATATCCTAGCTGTTACAATAAAGTGTACCACCTTCAATATATCTATGTAAATGTACGAATACATTTGTTATTTTTGCTTTAGTCTGAGATTGCGCATTGTGAAATTGTATATTTTTGAAAATAAAACCCATAATACAGGACAAAATTTCATGTGTAAAGTGAACCCTATGACAAAATATATGTTTTTACATTTTTATTTTTATTCTTTTATTTTTTCATAACATAAATAAATTCCCTGAAAAGAAGTACATTTTATTCCAAATCATTCAAAGGCTTCTCTGAGAAAGGAAGGAAGATTGGTGGTTGATGCAGTTGTTAGTAAGTATATAACTGAACGAGCGACGACTTAGTGAGGGTCGTGGAAATCCACTGGATGCGAGACACACAGAACCGGTCATTGTTGCGATGTTTGGGGTTAGGCCTTTATCCAGCAGTGGATGTCTTTCAGCTGAAATGTATAAAGATCATCGTCTAGTTCTTTGAATGACGTAGGGATCCGATAAGAAAGGATTACTCAAAATTCTATCAAAAACGGGGGGGGGGGGGGGATTTGTGTGGAAACATATACTTTCCCGTGGTTGAAACCGCTGGTAAAAGCAAGTCTATCATCATCATTTCAGCCAAAAGACGTCCACTGCTAGACATAGACCTCCCCAAAGGGGGAGGGGGTTGAACCATAACCCACCACGCTCAATGCGTGTTGGCGGGTCGCCATAGCTTCATGGCAAGGGTGCACCACGTGCAGGTGAGGCTTGGGTCCCCATGGATGTTGAATGGGACCCCTATACACCCCGCTAGTCTAAAGCTAGTCTATATTGGTATATAACTAACATATCAACGCAAATCCGAAAAACACATGAAATAGGAGTGTGACATTTCGCACAATTCCTTAGCACTGTTCTTTGTATGACGAAGGTATCCGATAAGAAAAGATTAATCTAAATTCTATCCCAAAAGGAGGAGAAAAATTTTCATTTTCACTCAAAAATATAGGTACATAAAACATGCAATAATTAGCCACTCTGAGATAATAATACAAGACGTACAATGATTTAGTTTCAGTATATCAGATCTTGACAAAATTTATACGAATCTACCTTGGAAGTATTTTGCTTTTCAAATATATCTTTTTTTATCCATACTAAATCGATTGAACTACTACTGGCTACTTTTACTTACCACAAAATCTAAATACCTTGATAAAAACATACTTACACGCGAACAACACCTACTATTCTGGTTCTAACGGTTTTATAAAATATAAATGAAAATAAAATAAAATAAACTTTTTTTGTAAAACAATATTACAAAAAAAGTTTATTTACAATAAAGTAGCATTACTAACAGTAACATAACAAAAATCATTATAAACACCACTAATAACACATTATAAAAATACATTAAAAAATTTATAGTACATCGAAAATTTCTTCTCGTAACCTTTTTCTGCCAACAGTACACCGAGGTACCTATCTCGTCAGTGTTTACATTTTGCGCGCCAGTAATGGCGCGGTTTTTTGTTGAGTTGCGGAAAAAGTGATTGCGTCGTGTAATTATTGTGTTTTGATGTGATATGAGTTATGTTGTTTTTGTGCAAATGTATGGACTATCGTATTCAAATGTTTTTTTCGAGAATATGTGTGTGGTTTTGGTGTAATGTGAGAAAGTTAAAGGTTATGTGTAAGAAAATTTGCAAAATGCCAATTTATCTCGTCGCTACGAAGTCAGGTCAGTTTCATTTATTTATAATCTTACACAGTTCGATAGGAAAACTAATGGGCTTTCCGGGAAGGTATAATTTATTGCATATAATTATCAATATAACCACGAAATTGGCGTTTTTCTCAAGGTCAAACAAAAAAAAAAAAATAATCGGAAAATGCTCGACGCGTGACGTAATTTGGGTGAAAGTTCGCGAACGTTCGAGAGGATAATGAGAGAATTTACTGACGTTTAAAACGCTCTCCTTTATTAAGCCATTAATCGAATACTTGCTTAGGTATACAGCGGCTTTGTTCACTCCAAGTTATTCACCGTACTCATCTCAAAGCGGCGTGTCAAGAATATTTACTAAACGACGGCCTCTAGACATTTAATTATATAATTTTCTTTGTTGAAGGTATTTCGTTTAACTGAGCACAATATTACGGCACTTCTCATTCATGTAAATGCAATGGCAACAGCGTAAACACGGCAGCGTTAACAATTACTCGGTTTGAACACTAGGGTACTGATAAACAATTTGTATGAGCGTAAACGTACTTAATCAACAGTTTCCTTGTTTGTTTACGGTAATTAGCATCGATAATAATATAGCTGATGTTTGTATTTACCTTACAGTGAAAGATAAACAATAGGTCCTCTCATTTCCACCGACCGCTCCTCTAATGTAAGGAGAGCCCGGTCTTTTCAATGAGCCGGGGACATTGATCCGACATGCAGGCGCTTACAAGAATTTTAATTTAAACGAAACGAGACACTAATGATTACATTACGTAGTCCAAGGCACTCGCTGTTGAACAGGAAGTGGCGCGCATCATGAAATAATAACAACAGTTGGATCAAATTAAAACAATTTCCATTGAATAATTTACATACTTTCAAACTTTGAATCGAGCTACCGGAATACCTGTCATAGCATAAATATTACAAGCTTGAAATGAATGATCGCAGTTTTCCAACTCCGCCAAGTCTGATTTATTCGGGTCCAGTTGTAAATAAATGGACGGGCTGCCATCAAGCCATCAATAAAATGTTCACAAACATATCACTCACCAAACTTAAGACAGTTCTGATAGATATAATGACAATGTTGGAAATGTATTTTTGCACGAGGAGCATTTTGTAAATTGATGAACAAATTTTGTTGACAACAATGCTAAAGTGATTGGAAATTTCGTTTCCGACTTTGTGTCTTAGACCGTAAAGTCTTCAAACCATTGATCGGATTTTGGCTCAGCTTTTATCAGGTTTCAGGGGAGCCTGTGAGAGAATAACAAAGGTAACTTCATCGATAGTAGCCAAATGAAAATGCATAGGTACTTAGACTTATTTTGTACAGTGTTGGATGCACTTTATTAAAAATAGGCTCCCCTACTCTAGACTCTACTCTATTCCATTAAAACAACAACAACTCCGGCGCGAGCTTTAAAGTCTAAAATGTTAGATCTTTTTATTAAGTCCTGCATATTCCAAAGCATTTATAAATTAAAAGAGTAGGTAAGATAGTTGGCCGTTTTTTAAGTACTTCACCTTATGGTAAGCAATGATGTGGTCGATGGCATGCTTGCCTAGAAGTAACCTATTCACCCATGACTTAAAACGGTGGAGGTTGTAGAAACACAGACTCCGATTGGGAATACCATGCCTTAAATGTACGCACAATGAATGTGATCCCAAAACATTGTGCATATGGGTGGAATATCCATATCGCATAGCCGTACATCAAGTAGTCCGATGATTAAACGGGCCTGGCAGAATTAAATTATGCAATCCAAATGCAATCGATAGAAAACAGACAGGTTAGCAACGCCTCACTGTTTTATTTTAACTAAACTACTTTTACTAATCGTCGTTTTAGCTAAGTAGCTACTTGTTGTTGCATAAAAGCCAGTTTGCTTATCAAAATCTTCAACAAAGCTGGGTATTGTCCTGGCTCATATTGAATGCAAGCGAGCGCGCGGCGCCGCGCAGCCAGCGGCAAATCAAAAAGTGCTCTGTTGCCGGTTACGCAGGAAATTCCTGCTCGGTGGTCCTACATCTATACCACTTATATTCTCCTAGTAATAATCGGATAGCCTGGATCAGATAGCCGCTTTAATATAATAAAAGAGCTTGCAACAAAGGAGCTCGGTCTTAAAAAGCATTTTAAAAATAATTTGCTCTAAACGCTCGCTCTACCGAATGGAATTAGTAATTGAGATTCTCTTCTAAGTTACGGTCGATGGTGCTTGATATTATTCAGATTTTGAGCTTAGGGAAAGAGGTGGACCTAATAGATGCTTACTTTTTATAGGATCTTAGAAATTGTATGCAAATGCTCCATTTATGCAAAATTCGTATAAATGTATTTAATCTCAGCTTGACTTTTTTTTGCGCCAAATGAGGCTAAGCTACAGTCACGGTGTTAATTAAGAAAATTTCAACATTTTTGTGGGATCACAGTAGGCCATTTCCGTCAGATGTGCCGACATTATTCTTGATGTATAATTTTGGTCGGAGTCCAGACAACTTAATCTGTTCTGTGATTGCTAAAACTAGTCTCGCCCCGGCTTTGAACTTGAGAATAACCTTATTAATCATTTAAAGTACCTACACAAAGCTCTTTTCAAAGTCTGTAATAAATTAAATAGCTTCAATGTAATCCGTTAAAGTTGAGAATTTTCTTGTAGCTTTATATTATTCTTGGCTTACAAGAATTTTTGTATCGAATCAAATTAAGTCTTACATTTTGAGTTTCGACTTGAATCATAAAATAAGAATGAATAATATTGTTAGTTTTACAAATACGAGATCCCTCAAAGCTTTGACAATGAAATGCGAATAAAGCATAACAAACTTAAAAATTCAAGCGCAGTGGTTGCAGGGTAGTATTTAATAACGAAAGATTTGATCTGTTATTATTAAATATTGAACTTCAACATCATAAATAATAATGGCCTGTGGATATATCTGATAAGATAGCATGAAAACTAAATGTAGCTTTTAGTAGGGAGCTGATCGTAAATTCAAATCCAATACACATGACTAAAAGGAGAGTCGAAGAGCGTCGCGAATACTACACAGTCACGCTACACCTATCAATATTCTACAGCGCTTATATTGTTTGTAAAGAGCTTCTATCTACATCAATTTATACTGTGTCTGAAATTTGGTAACGTATGTATTATATCAAATATTCATTCACTCAGTAGGCGTAGTTAAAATTTTGACAACGCCCGAACTAAAAGGATCATCGCATTGAAACAACGTTAATTAATAATACCTTCATAATTTACAGCGAACATTACTGTACCGATATTTTTTAATTACAAAGCAAAACTTTGGATAAAGTTGTATGTTTATCCGTTTTGCATACTGATGTAAATTCAAATTTTGTTAAAACAACTATAAACGTGGGCGGAGGAAATTACTAGGGTCTCATAACTTTATACAAGTTAGAAGAGCGGTAGACACGAAATGTCGCGTCGTCAGAATGCGGGTTCCATTGTTCATACATCCTCCGATGTCTCTCGTTTAAACACTTGATACTTGCTCTCCTTTTGTCTAGTTTTCGAGAACATGTTACACATGCGACAGTTTTCAAGTGCGGATTTTTAGTGTAATAAAATGAACTTGTATTTCCAAGGACGATTGTTTAGTTTAATATTTTCTTTAGGCCTCGAGCTGGACGTAATCATTTACGTATGGGTTGTGGTTAATTGTTTACCATTATAGATATAAAATTATGTCTGGGTGGCCATGGACTGACTGGTAAATTGGTATAAGTTCGTAAGTGTCATAGTTTTGGTTGTAATATTTGAATTTGTAAATGATTTTCCAATACTAATTATAATAAGAGAACTATGGTTACTACTTTTCATATCAATAATAGAAATTTTATAGGTTTAAATGTAATATATTATGTCTGCATAGTAAGCTAAAGGTAACATGACTTTTATTTCAAGGGACAGACTATGCTATGCTCCCAAAGGGAAAAACCCCGGAAATCTAAAAACAGAAAACGTACTTTTTGAAACAAACAAAAGAGAAGCGACATATTGATGACGGCGGAATCAACATACTTATGTTTCATTCAGTCCGGATGCAAGCGGCCGTTAGCCGGCCGAATATCGGACAAAGCTCGATTTTTCATGCAGATTTAATCAGTAGCTGGATATTACTCGGGTAGCTTTACAAATAAACACACTGTCCGACTAACTCCGGACTGCATGCCGCGTTCTGTAATTCGAGGCATATGGCGTATTGACGGCATATTGACAGAGATTATAATATTAGAAAGCCCCATTTGGGGCTTGAGTACAAATGCCAATTAAGATTAGCTTTATTAAATATAGAAATTGAATGCTTTTAGCATCTGGGTGTTCGTGTTGTTTGTCGTGTGGCAAGGTTTTGATTATGTTTAGAAATATTTTATAGTTACTTGATGACGATTACATATTTACGATTAGGTAAATAGAATGATGGAGGATTATTTTTGAGAAATATTTTTATTTGAAGTGTAAAATAATTTGTTAACACCAATTTGAAGAAATTCAAATCATCACTATTTATAGTTGGGATGTAATGGAAGATTTACATATTATTATTAGTTTTGTATAAAAGTGACTGGTTTTACTGATAGCGTTATCTATTTACTACTTCAAAATAATCAGTGGTCAGAGCGCCCAGTTGAGATTTTAATTTTAATACTTAAAAATATATGTATTCTAAGAAAAGGCGTGCGAAGAGGCTAATTGGGGATCCAGATTTGGTTAAGTCCAATCTACAAAGCCTCGAGCACAGGCGCAGGGTAGCCAGCCTATCGGAATTTTACAGGATGCATTTTGGAGAGTGTGCGCGGGAATTGCATGACTTGATTCCGCCATCTCCTTTCTACCATCGGACAACCCGACGTACGGCGAGTATCCACCCTTACCGTTGTTGAAACTTCAACGGTCTGGACTAAGCGTTTCGCTTCGTCGTTTATACCGCGTACATCGAGGGACTGGAACAATTTGCCTGCTGCGGTCTTCCCGTCCAACTATAATTTAGGTGTCTTCAAGACTAGAGTGAGACTCTTAATAAACTAGTGCGCCTCACCATCAATATTGGCATCACTGCTTACCATCAGGTGGGATCGCAGTCAAGCACTGGTTTATATCATATAAAAAAAAACACGAAGTACTTATAAAATAAAAATATTTTTATAGACCACTTACATTAAAGAAAAGGCCAGTTTCCTGTTTTGAACACTTCATTAGCAGTTTATTCTTATAAATCTGTGAAGGAAAAAAACAAGATTGATGAGCAAATATTGAAGGAGCTCTTTAAATAGAAAAGGTTATATTAATATTAATAACAATGGTCTTATCTACTCCACGGTTCACAAGTGGGTACTTGAATATGTGAGAGCATTTTTCGCATTTATGTTCAAAGTTAGTATTTAATGTAGGTAGGTAGGCACGTCCTTCACATGTAACAGCCCGGTGGGTGTATTCTGTACTTAAAATTGGAATATTTTATTGCGAAATACTGTTTTAGTATATCGGGGTATTATACCTGCCAGGTCTACGGGTTTGTTCGAAAGAGTGACGGTGGCAAAAGAACAAAGGTCAACTGAAAGAACACTATGGTTTTAGTTAGTAAAAGTCTGATTCTTCCTCCTGCCCAACCTAAAGCAGGAGAGAAAAATTGCTATTGTTACAATCACATAACATGTTTATTAAAGAGTAGCAGGCAAAACTATGCCACAGTATATTTGTTAGAAAAATTTACAAATCAAATAAAATCAAGATTTCTGATATTGAAGTTGAAATCTATTTTCAAGAGACAAAGAAAATGATTATTCTACTCTCTTGGAAAAATCTCTTCAACTATCTGAAAATAATAACGTAGCTCCATAAGTAGGTACGTAGTTAGTGCAAATGTTTGATGGCTCCGGTCAGTATATAAAGTTACCTCATGTTATAAAT
The DNA here is from genome assembly GCA_961205895.1 of Mythimna pallens. NCBI lineage: Eukaryota > Metazoa > Arthropoda > Insecta > Lepidoptera > Noctuidae > Mythimna > Mythimna pallens. Next base: position 18,578,553 of record OY540828.1, on the reverse strand, counting down.
TATTATTTAGATAAGTACCTATTTTAAAAACTGGCCAAGTGCGAGTCGGACTCGTGCATCGAGGGTACCGAACCAATATGTTATAGCTAGGCAGTTGAAATTAGGTTTTTGTTGTTATAGCGATAACAGAAACACATGATCTGTGAAAATTGCAACTGTCTAGCTATAACACTTCATCAGATACAGGCTGGTGATAGACAGACGGACAGTAGAGTCTTAACCGTCCCGTTCCGTTTTTACCCTTTGAGTAAAGAACCCAGAAGGCCTGAGTCTTTTCCAGAAGGTTTGACTTGGAATCCACAACATTAATTAAATAAAAAAAGGTACCTTTAGGAGAAGGATTCAGCAAATTTGTTCACGTCGACTTGTTCACGAGAATATTATTGTTTGCACGGACAAGAGAATGTCAAATATTTACTTAAATATATATTTTTGGTTTGATATAGAAATCAAAAATACTTTCTTTGTGAGGACGGAAAATGGTTGGACTGCGATTTTGTGGAAGTACAATCTCTCGTCTTTTGAAAGGCTAGGATTAATCGCTCTGCTGACGGGTCTTAGTGCACTGTAAGCTGAAATCCTTTTGACAATTCAACAAAATCCGTTGCGGTCATTTTAGTAGGAGGAGACAGTTTTTGCTAACGAAACTTTAAATGGATATCTGTTAGAGCTTCCAGTAGTCAAAAACTATTAGTACTGTGAGTTTGTTACGCAATAAGGAATTATTACTATAAATCTAGCTTATACTGTCTCACTGTTGCTCCAATCCTTACATTGTTAACGGCTTTGCGGCTTCTTGCCTATTTTCCTAGAAAGAAAGGTTATGCATGAAAAAAAAAAATGTTGTCGAATAACAAAAATTTGTTAGTAAAAAAGTTATAAGAAAACAAAATTTTAAGAAATGTCTACTTCTCTCGCAATGACGTCGGTTTCTATGGCAGTGTAACGGCATGGACTTTGATGTCAGAGTCCATGTCGAAATCTTCTTTCTAATTTATCAGCAGGGGTCGGATTTAGGTAGAGTTATTCGTGTACTTGCATCTAAATGTTGATATTAATGTGGATCTTCCCGTGATTTCTAATGAAAAATCTCGTGTGGGTAACAATATTACAAATAAATAATAATAAAAACCCCAGAGATATATTATATAAAACAAAGATAATTAACATACCTACAATTTTCATTAGTATTTTTCATTGAAAAACGATCTCTACGTCAACTGAGGTAAGTTAACAAATTTATACACTTCTTCCTCCTCGTCATTCATGCAGGAAGGATTTTTTTCTGCTATATTTCTGATAGTATCTAGTGATTTGAGGCATATTCACTTTATTCTTTCACTGTATGTAATCGGTGTAAGTACACGTTTAACTCTTTCTAATTCCGACCTCTGTTTATCAGTTTAGAAGTTTTATAACTTCGTCATTAATAAAGATATTTTTAAAAAATCTTTGATTTCATCTAAATATCCTTTAATTTTTCGTCTGTAAAATTAATTAAAATAATAATAAATAGCATAATGGGAATCTAAAACTAAAATACATACATTTGGCGGAAATCGTGCGTTCTGCGATCTCTTAAAGGCAACCTGGAATGGATAGAGATTGCCTCGACACCAAATAGGGTTGAACTTGGTGCCAAAAAATAAATTAAATTCAATTCACAGATACGAATGTAGCTTCATTCTAGTCCTACTATGTATTACTACTTAGCTGATATTATAACTGACTAATGGTCCGAAGCGAGGAGGAGTGGCAGGCGGTCGTCTCCTTCTGCGAAGCAGTAATGTTAGCAAAGGAGGAGGCCGCACGTGCACACGCGAGGGCGCGGCCCTCACGCCCCAGCCACCGGGATCCCGATCCCGTTTTCCGGCCAACGTAGGCGCGGGCTTGCGGACGGCGAACAATGGGTTGCTCACCATCCGATCGTCCGGTAACCGTCCGGACCGAGCCCAAGTCACCAATGGCGCGTACTGTTCCACGCGTACCTCAAGGATATGTCAGCAAACCGTAGGGGCCCGGCAGCGTCAAAGCCTACTGGGGCCAAGGGTCTGCTTCTGAAAGGAAGACTCGGCCCTGGTAAGAAAGGCAACGTAGGAACAGGAGTGGGTTTTTAGTCAGTAAAAGTCTGGCACACCCTGCCGCTCCGCCCAAGAGCAGGGGATGACAATGGGTGATTTTCCCACGAAAAATAAATAAATATTATAAATGACTAAATCTGGATGTTTTATGTAATAACAAATAGGTATGCAAGTATTTTTTTTTATTTGCTAAATTAAATAATTTTAGCTCTATTAAAGAAATATGAAGGAAAATCTACACTAATATATTTTTTAATCTTTTAATTTACCAACACCTAGATGATAAGTTCTCGACTAACCATTGGATCAATGTTGTCTGAATTCATAAAAAATATTATTATTATTATAATAGCAGCGAGCACTAAGAGAGGATTTTCCAAAATTCATCCTCTAAAGGGATAAAACGTGGGTCCAAAGTTTGTATGGAGAAACCTATTTTCACGCGGGCAAAGCCGCTGGCAGAAGCTAGTATAAATATATAAGATGGTCGACGTCGACATCGACATCATAATGTTTCTTATCTATCTTCAACATTCACATTCGTTTGTCAGAAGTTAGTTGGATTAAATTGAAGACTTGTAAAGTAGTCTGCACCTCGCCTCGTACCGGAGCACTGGACGTTGTTTGCCGAGAAAAAGCTTGACAAATTGAAACAGAACTTTATTGTAGAATAACTGGAGTTACCCTCAAAAGCCGGTAAAAACTTTTGAAGTTCTTTCTTCTAGAAACAATAACATTAATATTTGTCGCAGAGAATTTGTTTCCAGACGGTTTTGAGTTTTTGTTTGTTTTAGTAAGAATAAGCTTAAAATAACAACGACTCACTTTTGAGGGTAACTCGCCGTCTGACCGTTCGGTAACCGTCCGGATCGTGCTCGAGTCGTCGAAAGCGCGTAGTGCTCCACGCGCGCCTCAAGATGTCAGTAGGTAAAACCGTAGGGGCCCGGCAGGGTCGAAGCCTACTGGGGCCATGAGTTCGGTTCTGAAAGGACAACCCGGAGTCCTAGAACACGGTAAAAAAAAGACGGTTTCGAGTTTATGTTTATTTTAGTAAGAATTAGCTAAAAATAACAATGACCCTGTTGTAAAGGTTGTCTGTAAACCTATTGTTTAGACTGGTAGGCGACCAGGCAATTTAAATTTACCCTATTATCAGCTTACTCAGCAAGGGATCGCCGATTTATGTGAGTACTTAATGAAAATTAACTCAATTATAATTTGAACCTAAGTCATACCACTGATTACGTTAACTTATCATAAAAGGTCGTATTCGTATTAATTTTATATATATTATTAGCTGACCCGATAAACGTTGTTCTGTTATATAAATTATCAAAGAAAAAAATTGAGGGTTACCAAATATAAACAAAAAATTATATAATAATCGGTCGAGCCGTTTCGGAGGAGTTTAATTCAAACTGCACTGTGACACGAGATTTTTATATTAGACAAGCTTCTGTCAGTGGCTTCGCCCACGTGAAAGTAGATTTCTCTAAACAAACTTTGAACCCCCGTTTCATCCCCATAGGGATAGGGATTAGGGAGCGAATTTTGGGAAAATCTCTCTTAGTGCTCGCCTATGTCATAACGGGAAACCTTGTGAAAAATTTCAAGCTCTTAGTCCCAGTATTTTCGACTGTACCTTGATATATTAGTCTGTTAGTCATTTCTTTTATACAATAATATAATATAGACATTTACTGAAAATTACGGATAAGTTGCTTGATAAGTCTATTTGCTTTTATTACATCCATGAAAACTGTGAGTAAGATGCTCTACTTCGCAATTAAATAAAATATGTTGTACGGATGCCACAAAATCTTAATACATTACTTTAGTTACATAATCTGTGTGCCAATTCTGAGGTCATACGAGTTTAGTGACCCCTTGTTGACGTGTAGCAGACTATCAGATGTTTATAGTGGCGGTGCCATCTTCGGATGGCGCCAACTCGACTACGAGGGATCTCGGCGTCGCGACGAACTGGCGCCGGACGTCGGGTTGGTATATTAAGACAACTCCTTTATTTTTAGTAATGACAGTAAATCTGCACGTTGAAGAGATTTGTTGTTTCGCCTGTATACTGTTAGTACGTATTGAAATTTTTACGTTCACTGCATTGTTGTACAATAGTTTCAGTGTGCGTACAGTTAAGGAGTAAAATTTCTTGGCGGGGTTGGTGTTTCTTGTGAGGATCTTTAAGCCAAGGGTGAACAGGTTACTTATGGGCTAGTGTGCTCCATTGTTGACCACATTTTCATTTAATGGCTTACCATTAGGCGAGATAGCGATTCTATCAATAACAAATGAAAAAAAATAAAGTGATATTGTTTGGCAATAGCTGGAGAGTTAGAATTATTACTTTTTTTGGGGTTTAGTATCCAGAGGGTAAAAACGGAACCACTTTACTAAACTCCACTGTCCAACTGTCTGTCTCCAGGCTGTATCTAATGAACCATGATAACTAGACAGTTGAAATTTTCACAGATGATATATTTCTATTAACGCTAAAACAAAAAATACTAAAAAAGGAATAAATCAAATTGTGTAAAAAAATTGTATAGATACGGAACCCTCCGTGCGCGAGTTCGACTCGCACTTGGCCGGTATTTTAAATTATGCCTTTATTTTTTTTCTATATTGTCTTTTACTGTGTAAGCCAATTATACCATGTTTTCTTTCTTTCCTATCATACTATCAATAAGGCAAAATAATCCGTGAAAGCTTTAATGAAAAATAAAATTTCTTGCACTAGAACTGCAATGGCGAAAGCATTGAATATAATTAAAACACTCTTGTGACTTGTAAACTGCTTTACAAACTTTCTGAAAAACGTTCTTAGAAGTTGCGGCAGAACGTTTGAAAATCCGGGCGGTAGTTTTCAAAGTGCCGCGGCGGCAAACTTTGTTGTGTGTCGTGTTAGTGGTCCAGTGAAACTGCGGTTGGCCAGGATTAACGCAGGACTTAATGTTCTGGATAACTGGCTGCTATTGAAATAACTATAAATGAAGGATTTGTTTAATAGGACCTTAGTTGCCTTTTTTAGGGTTCCGTACCCAAAGTAACGGTAAAAATAGGACACTAATAAAAAGTATCCACTGTCCGTCTGCCTGTCACCAGGCTGTATCTCATGAATCATGATAGCTAGACAGTTGAAATTTTCACAGATGATGTATTTTTGTTGCCGCTATAACAACAAGTACTATAAAACAGAATAAAATAAATTGTGTTAAAAAAACTGTTGTAAGTATAATTAATGGTACGAAACCCTTCAAGGGCGATTCCGACTTGCAATCAGCCGGTTTTTTTTTACTTACGTGGAAAATCATCAAATAACTTCTTCCGCTTTAGTGTCAGAATTTTACTGACTAACTGTTGTATCTAATTATATAATTATAAAATATATGTAATCTAATTATCGGATAACTACACGGTTCCTACCACTACAGACAGTAGGGGGTTTTTCCCAGGAGTAGGACAGAATTAGACTAATTTATACATAATACAAATATCTAGGTTGGCAAAAAAGGCATTGTAGTAATACTAAAATAGGATATAACTCAGTATCCTCAATTCTGTTTAATCTTTAAGGGCCAGCTATTCAAACTAATTTACATAGCTTATCAAATTCAATTATACTCAAAAGCTATCATAAACAAACCCAAATGGGATAGCCTGTAATTATTATCTTAAAGCATTAAGTATTTCTAACGAAATTAAGGGTGTCCGTAATTTATTCCGATTCCTTTGATTGCAAAGTTGGGGGTCATAATTTGTGAAGAGTTTGTAAAGTTTCATCGCAACCCCACTTGATGAGATTCAAAAGGAAATACTCGATTTCACTGTATGGGCAGGCTCTTAAATGATTTATGCTTGGTTCTAAATATAGGCCTATCCTTATATATTGGCATATCCATAAATATTCACTATTCCTGTTTGTATATTCATCAGTGGGCTAAAGGTGAAAAAACCAAGGGCTCGAGCGTTCATGATGACTGTTCGTAATGTATATTCTTAAGTGCAGCTAAGCTAACCGCTATGGTTAGAGTCAAGAAAAGTAAAAACTACGTTTTTTTTTTAAGTGTGGTAATCATCCAATGACTTCTCGGCCTGTGGGCGGAGCGAGAGAGCGTATCAGACTTTTACTGACTAATATCACACCTGTGTCCTTCGTGCCTTCTGTGTCTCTTTGCGTTCTAGGACTACGGGTTTCCTTTTCAGAAATTCTAGCTAGCGGGCATCGGCCCTGATGGGCCCTTACGGTTTGCTGACATCTCTGTGAGAAACGCGTGGACCACTAAGCGGTGTTGACGAGTGGACGCGTTGTAGTAACATCAATAAGTGATGGTGACCGAGCTTACCAGAATGCAACATGTAATGGCACAAACATTTTAATTTTTATAAAAAAACAACTCATCTAGCTACACAGTAATGCTCAAAATCGAATCTGAAAAGTTACATTACAGGCGAATGGGTGAAGCACCTTTATATCTCAAAAATTACTTATAGGTTTTATTTTACTGATAGTTTACTGAATAATATGACCGAGAAATTTACATAACATGATTTAAAAGTGTGTCCATGGAGTTTCTTGCATGTTCTTATCGATCAAGATACTTGTAGATCTACGGTTTGAAATGTGCTATCAGATGTTTTTCTGTCTGATCAACTACTTGATAATTCAAAAGTGCCTGTTAATGTTTCAATTGAAATATGTACCTAGATGCTTTCTTGTTTTATATTAGGGCCATATTTCACTAGCATGGACATCATGGCGACGCCAAAATTTTATGATTGACTCCAGAACCAACAGTGGCCAGTTGTACTATAAGTGAGAATTGTTTTTACGTTAATGCGATCGGAACCGTTTACCGCGTTTGGCTCATTGATTGGTTAAGAGCTTGGTGGAGGCCAATCGGAGCGCCGAGCGTCATAAACATGTGGATCGCATTAACGCAAAACAAACTCGCACTAGGCATTCTGGTGACACACAGCAGAGTCCCATTGAGGCGTGCCTCAAGGCCTGTTGGCCTTAGTATAGAGTAAGGGCCTCCTATTTGAAGCTTGTTAGTCTAGTGGTAAGTGGCCCTGACTGCTATGCTGGAGGTCATTTGTTTGTTTCCCACCCAGGACAAATGTTTGTGTGATCAGCACGATCATTTTGTTCTATGTCTTGGTGTAATTTATCTATAATTTGTATGTATTTAGAAATATATAAGTATGTTTATCAGTTGTTTAGTACAAATCGGCACCAGTTCAGTTCAGACGTCCACACATACCAAAAGCTCTGCTTAGTTTGGGATTAGATGGCGATGTGTGATAGTGGTGGAATATTATTATTATTATTATCTTCTTTTTAGGTTTTGTTAATTCTGTTAAAAACTCATATTTAAATTAAGTCTGTCTATCCTTTTTCCAAGTGAATAGCTTAAAGCAATCGTCTAGAATGCCTACAAAGCTAGCGAAAAATTCGAGAGAGGAAATTCAGGAAGATTGATTTTCAGTTCAACGATCACGCAACAATCTAGTCGACCACGGCGGAAATTAAGCGAGTTGCGATAGCAAATAGTAGTTCTGTAGCGATGGCAAATATATGCAAAGCGTGTAGTAAAATTGATTTTCTTGAGATTAAACTGTCATACTCATCTTGCTGTAAAACCTTTGGTTCTCAATTCGGTCCGAGAACAATAAAACTCACTTTGAATCATATTTAATTTAATTTTCCATAAAAAAAAATACGTTTATGTAGTAGGTTACAATTGCATATTATTTCTTAGCATAGCATAGCATATTGAGCTTTATTATGTTTTTCAAATATATCTCACTACTGTGACTCAGCTCTCCACTCTAGGAGAGGTAATGGGCCGTAATCCACCATGCGGGCCCAGTACGGATTGGTGGATGTCACATGTCTTCGAATTTTTATTTTTAGGCCATGCCGGTTTCCTCACGATGTTTTCCTTCACCGTTTTGAACACAGTGATGATGAAATAAATTAATGAAATTAATTATTATAACCCTCAACCAACTTGAAACGAATCACGAAACGCGAACTACCATTGAATAAACTTAAACACAGAAAAAATGTAATAATATATTCTTGTTTTCTGCAACATATTCCGATGCGAATTTTCTTTCAGATGTTATCACATAACCAAATCATAAACATTCGTTGATAGTCTGAAAGCAAAATACTTTCTTAGTGCATCTCATGTAGGGGTCGGATTCGTCTCGAGTGTAACAGAAGTGATTTTATTATCACCACCTAAAATGCTATCTTGTTCTATTTACAGTTCCAGGATATGGTGTACCCGAGTGCCAAATTTCATACTAATCCGTTCAACTGTTTGAGCGAGAAGAAGTAAAAAAAACACACAGACATACAAACTTTGGCCTTTTTAATAATTATGATTGCGATGTATGAATGCTTGAAATAACTTTGGACGGTGATAAAAAAATCTTCCAGTATATTGAGAGCTATTTTTATTTTATAAAAAATGAGCAACAAGTCAGTCACATTATGTCATATTACATCTAATTAAATTAAATAGGTACATAAATGTGGAGAATAATGCAACCCACGATTACGACGAATACGATTTTAATCGCTAGGGGTGTTAATAACAACACATGCAGTGAGTAATAATTTTATAGGGACACTAGAAATAGTATTAAGATGAGAGAAAAATTCACACAAGTCACACACAAGCTATCGGGATAAACTGGAAGATATTGTAATATATACTCATATACTGCAATGTTGGGTGCAATGCTAAAACCGATATGGACATGTTTAAAGTATTTTAATTAAACGCAGTCTTCAGATCGTTAAACACCAGTCAGTATCGTTTAGAATTTGTGCTGACTATCTAGTATAAAAAGAGTGAGGTTATCATAAAAATAAGTGACTTTTTATGTGCGATTTCAATCCACTTTACGTCTCTTCTGATACCTATCTATGAACATGTTGGAATCGTAAAACATGTCGTATAATACAGACTCTGTCTGAGTCCGCACCGATTCAGGATCGAGGATCCTGCCAAATTTATGTTTCCACAATGTTCAATAATTTTTCCAATTGTATTTCCTCTTAGAAAAAATATTGAAAATTGTCTTTTTCTAACTGTATTTTATCTACATTTTTTGTCGTGATGGCCCAGTAGGAGGATTAAAGGCACCCGCCACTTATGTATGAGGTTGCGGGTCCGAAACCGTGCAAATACCGGGCAATATGAATTTTTCAATTCATATGTACTTTTCTAAGTTCTCGGTAAGCACGTAAAGCGGTTGTCCTGGTTGTAATTTGTAGATCTTTGACCGTCGTTACAGCTAGTCAAAAAGTTTGACCAACAGTCAAGACAGGAATATCGTGTAACTCAGTAACTGGGTTGCAGAGGTTTAATAGGCAGTTGCTCCATGTAAAACACAGGTCTTAAGTGGACCCCAAGCTAGTTGGGCAAAGCCTATGAAGATGATGATTTTTTTTTCATTTTTTCCGTTAATCTAGCAGCTAATGAAATGTAATAAATAAATAAAACGTTCCTGAAATGAAAATTACCAAAATATACTTTGTACAAACTGTGGTGAACCCGCGAAAACAACATGTATATCTCCAATAAATATCAAAATGACTGATTTGACGCCTAACCCAATCTGACACAACACTTAACCCTTCGCCCCAAATTTATTGGCACTAACGTATAATAAAATAAAACTATACTATCCGCTCACCCGGCGTTGGTTGTTTGAATGATTTCTAGATATTTGCTCTATGGCGCCGGTGCCTGTTTTATGGGCTGATTCAGCGCAACTTGAACGATTGGCACGTATTACTAACAGCCCTATCGATATCTTTATATGCGATAGGCCAGGCATTTAAGTTTGAGATGTTACGGTGAAAATGATACCCGTATATAAGGCACAAAACCAAACATTAACTTTTACGTTTACGTTTGCTTCCGTCTTTCTGTCCTTGAGTGTGACATAAAATAAAGTTAGGAAAGCAATAATCCACACGCGGGTGAAAGGGTAACAGGGGAACTGTGTACTAGGATCACCAAACGTCAATCTCACCTGCACTGTGGAAGACAAATGAGGTGTTGTTGACGGATAGATAGCGGGGAAACTGTTTGTCTTACTGGCGCAAACTTCGGGCAATGACGAACAATGACGTCACCGCAACTACCCTATTTTGAGGATGCCAATGAATAGTAGCGGACTGTTCAAAAGCTTCTCTGCTTGTAAAAGGGATGACTATTCTATTATATGTTGCTTGTATTCAACTTAAGCTAGCTTCTGCCAGCGGCGTCACCAACATGAATGTAGAAACATTTTGCCAAGCGAACATCCTTTTTAGGGTTCTGTACCCAAAGGGTAAAATGGGACCCTATTACTAAGACTCAACTGTCCGTCTGTGTATCACCTGGCTGTATCTTATGAACCGAGGTAGCTGGACAGATGAAAATTTCACAGATAATGCATTTCTGTTGCCGCTCTAACAATAAATACTAAAAATAGAATAAAATAGATTTTGTAGAAAAAAATGTTGTATACAATGTGTTGCACAATGAATGTGTTCTTGAGATAAAAAGTACGAGTATCTTATGTACTATTCTTACGTGTCAACTCTCATTTTATCTAAATCAGTTCAATCGTTTGAGCGTGAAGGAGGAACAAACATACAGATTACACACATACAAACAAACTTTCGCCCTTTTAATATAATAGTGATTATTATAGCTGGCCAGTCAGACTATTTACACTTTATTAAAAAAAAACTGAGACACTTTAAGTACGGCACTTAAAAAAATCCTTTCTGCGATATTTCCGTCTGACTATTTAGGTCGTGGCTTTATTTTTCTTCTCAATTGTGCCAATAGTGTACGTTTCGTGATATAAGGGCACTCCAGAGTGATTTATTTTACGAGCTCACGACAGGTGAGTCCGGGTACATGTCCCCCTACTCATGTATGTACAGGGGACCGGGACCCAACTATATTTTTTCTCGGAAATCACGTTTGTACCTATGATATAAATAATGTAGGTATATTTACTCTCACTTCAAAGCTGAACTTTGAAGTGAGCGCTTATTTATATTTAGGAGAAATTCTAAAAATATATAAATAAATTTTCTAAGGAAAATATATGAGTTTATAGCTTGTCCAATTAGTCCCTGTATTTATTTTATGTAATTAAAATTTTAGGTCAACATTGAAGGATGTTTTCAGATCCTCCTTATTTACATAGCAAAGTCCTTTAGCGTGTCTGTTTATCTGTTTGCTCATGTAAAAATTAAAAAACTACTTAACGGAATTTTTTGCGGCTTTCATCGATAAACAGAGTGCATAACATAACATAATATAATATAATAGAAATCTGGAATCAGAACTAATATTAAAAGGCGAAAATTTTGAACGTCTGAAAGGAATTGGATAAATCTAAAGATTTCATACCACCAAAACATTGCCAGAAAATAAACTTTTTAGTTGACTGAAGGGGACAAACATACATAGACAGATACAAGAACAAACACCAATAACCCTCCCTTGCGTCGCGCAGTCGGGTAAAAAGCAACCGTACCACCTACAATCTTATTAAAAATATAAGGTAAATTATTTTTAATAAGATATTTTTCCTCAGTTTTCGCGTCAGTTAATTGGTCGGTATTGGGGCTACTGTCACACTTTGTTAAGCTTTCTACGTGGTTCATAAAGTGCCGCCACTCAACACTTCCCCACATTCCTTTTGATAATTTTAATTGGTAAAAATAATTAACGATAAAAAAGATGGCACGTGTAAAAATAAGCGGAATAGCTCAGCAACGGATACAAAAAAAAATGGCAACCTAATATCTGTGTCGTAGCTGTTAAGCACTTCTTACCTACCTCGCTAAAGTTAGTATTTTTTGTATGTATAGTCACGTCGTTAAGTAAGCTAGTTTCTTTTTTTAACAAGATTGTAAATAAATAAAAGAATAACAAAGTTTTATTATAACTATAAGTAACTAGTTGCTGCCACCGGCTTCGTCCATGTGAAAATAGAAAATTGTCTCAAGGGAACATACTCCCGAGACAAAAAGTGTTATGTTATATTCTTAACCCAGGGTGATGGGGGTGGAAAAGTGTTACACGGCCGTTGGGATGGGTCTCATAGACCCGTTCATTAGATAACAATTATCCAATACTTTATGAATAATGAAGTGAATATTTTATTGGTGTTTAGTTTTTGAGGTATTTATGTAAATAAATGAAACACAAATATCGTATTATATTAAGTTTTAATCATATTTATTATAGCTTTAAATAATAACGACAAATATCAACAAAATCTTTCTCTTCTACTTAAATGTAATTCTTTTATTAATTAACAATCAGTCTTAATGTTTTAATGGCACTTTTTTTTTGGAAACTAAATTACCTTTAGAAGAAAAAAACAAATAATCACTGAATCTTTGGTACAGTCAGCACACAAAAGTACAATATGTTCTAAACAAATATGTTTGTTGTAACTCTCGCAGGTGTAATTTGTTTTACGGTTTTTCTTGGCTGGACACATTTGGCACCTTTTGCAAACATTAGCCTATCGGCAATAAAGGCTTCTCTTGAAGATTCACCAAATTTTTCCAATTTCTATTCGCAACTCATGTGGAAGCACTGACACATTTTTTACTAATTGCCCACAATAACACAAATAAAATACATTAAACTATATATCCGAAACTATAATTGTAAACAACAACAAAAATATATATATATATATATATCAGGATAAATAAATAAAATAACATCTATACAAAATGGCGCGAAATTGTTACACTAACTGCGGGGATGGGTCTCACATACCTCATTCAATTTTGTGTACTTGTAACTTCCACTGCGGCTGTCGCACGACTAACGTGTTACCTGCGATGAATAGAACAACTCAACAGCTTCAGCTATTGAGAAAAACGGCAACTTCGCATGCATAGTAACCGAGCTAGAAGCGATATAAAATGTGACGGGACTCACAGACCCAAGCCCCATGCCGCCGAGTTGGTTCCATGACATGGTCACATGTTCTGAAAGTGATGATTAATGTAAATACATGAAGTGTGATTCCAACATCTTCCTTGTTTACCGACCAACAACACGTATAACATGTATATATGTAAGTAAGGTAAATAAACTAACACTAACACCTATTATAAGTAATCCAACTTTTATAACGTACACTCTAAAAAAGGTTCAGTTGAAAACCAGCGTTAGGCAACTACCACGAAGTTGTCTGGCATTTTTGCTGAACTGGACCTATTTGGTGTAGGCGCGAGACACACAATTTTAGTTATTTTATTTTCTTATTTTTTATCTTAAGTGTTTACATGTTGTTTCTACATTGTGTGTATCTGTGTACGTGTGCCAAATAAAATATTTTTCTTTCTTTCTTTCATTTTTCTACCAATTCATTCTCAAATAAATCAAATGAAATAGTGAATTCATACCGTGTGGCCTATAGAAAATAAATTGCAGTAACTACTTATTATCCGTTTATTTCGTAAAAATATTCCCAAGGGGCATGTTTTATGTCTTTTATATTATTTCGTATCATACCCATAACTTATCTGTAGACGGTAGCGGTGCAAACCTGACGGGTAATAAAATGTCGCATGTTTATTTTGACATGAAGGTGCCATTATCTAACGTTCCCCTAGTACTTTGAACAATATATTTAAATCATGTTGCATGCTTTTTATTGAATGGTGTCTTCAAAATAGTTTCAATTTCTTAATATTTTGTATTTATGTATGTCTGACAAGAAAACCTACTTACTTACTTACATATGTTCCTTGTCCCCTAGATGGGGCAGAGGGCGTCCACAGTGCGCCGCCATCCCATGTGGTCTTGAGTTTCGCTTTTCATTTTGCTCCAGGTCTTCCCTATGTTCTTTGCCTCTGTGATGACTGTTCGTAGCCAAGTCTGCTTAGGGCGACCACGTTTACGTTTTCAGCAGGTGTTTTTTTAATATGATCGTAATCGATGATGTGATATTTTATATGTTTTGACGTTTGTTCATCAATCATAACTCAAAGGCCAGATTTGTATGAAATTATCGAATGGGCCATGGCCTGGTTTAGGGCATGGGGTATTTTTAGAGATATCTTTCGATAGTTTCCTCTTTTACGAGGGCGGAGTCTGTGTTTCCTAATAGCTACAGCCTTGAATAAGTTACTTCTAGGCAAGCGTGCTCATCATCATATATCATAGACCACGTCATCGCTTACCATCTGGTAAGATGGTGGTCAAACGTGAGCTTATACATAGTAAAATAAAACGTGGAAATGAAAGTTGTGTAAAAAATAAAATTAGGAGGTTACGTTACGGGCACGACCCGGCTTCATTAAAATATACATATGTATAAGTCTTATGCTCTGTCAGAATCTTAACAAGGAGTTTTTTATTCTACTTTGAAACCACACGAAATATTTTTTTAGATAGATCCTTTAACAAAATATTCATGAATCAAAAAAGTCAAGGTCTAGTCAAGGACTGAATTTAGAATGCACTCGTGCGGACGGCGATGGGTGCCTTACCGTCCGGTAAGAAGAACCAAGCCCGGGTTGTCGGTGCGTTCTGTTCCACCCCACCAAAGAGATGTCAGCAAAATTTACGAAACTGGTTAAGGCCGATGCCTGCCAAGGCTGCAGATTGTTCGAAAGACCTACCGTGGTCCATGCAAAGGGCTTTGAATCATTTAAAAAAATAATGTATATAGCCTGGTGTTATAATACATATAGCTGCTCTACCTATTTCAAAATATTCAGGAGTTTTTAAAACCAAGGACTAGTCGAGGACTGAATTTAAAAAGCACTCATAGTTAGCAGCTAATGCATAAGTCATGTTTTAAACCGAGTGAGTTACTTTTCCTGAAAACTGTAAAAAGTCTTTTTATTTAAATAAGTAGGATAGATCAACTGAGAAGTATGAGAATGTGTGATAATTCTTTGTACTAGTAGTCTGTTATTTAACACTATTAAAAATAAAAAAAAAACGGCTATGCATGTATTTTGTTACCTACTTAAGATTCAAAGCATTTTATTTTAAATAAACCATTTACAGGCATTTTTAACCGAATTTTGAAATGTTCAGAAGTCAGTCAGTCAGAAAAAAAACTGGGCAAGTGCGAGTCGAACTCGCGCACTGAGGGTTCCGTAAAATCTACAATTCTCGAATGAACTCTCGAAGATTTTTCCGAATTGCAAAAAAGTTTTTTGTGACGTACGTAACAACAAATTTACTGTTTTCAGATTACCTGTGTAATAAGGACCTTGCTTTATGCTAAATTTCAGGATTCTGGGTCAACGAGAAGTACCCTATGAATTTTGATTCCTTTGAGAGTATCGAAATATACATTTTAGCGACATAAACGGCCGTATTTTTTTTATTCGTTAACTTAGAAGTTTGTTTTTTTTACACAGCTTCAAGGGACCGCAGACCTGATTATATAGTTTTAATTTCAACTCGATACCTCTATGCATTCTCTAGATAAAGGGTCTTGACAGACAAACAGACAGACGGACGGACAACAAAGTGATCATATAAGGATTTCCGTTTTTTCCTTTTGAGGTACGGAATCTTAAAAATAGTGTCTGGTTACAACATCGATTAATGTGGTCCATATGGAAACTAATGGGCGTTTAACAAGTTGTGAATCTAAACGCCTTTTTTAACAATTCCAACATTAAAAAGTTGTGTACCAACGAACGTACATCTATTTACTACACACGTATAATTTAACGCGCCGAGACTGTTTCACTTGTAAACTCGATTAGAAGCTCCACTTAAACTAACTGGATTTAGCGGGCATGTCTCATATCCGTGATGCCATACTTACGTAGACACGATTTTATGTTTTAGAATATGGAAAAGAAAAAATTATAATGATTTTATTCGACAGAAACACAACTAGTTTGAAGGTAAATACGAAAAGTAACAAAAATAAAAAGTAAAGCAGTTTTAAATCAATAAAATAATTCGTTTTATTAAAATAATATGAAATATAGAGTGCTTCACAGCTGCACCAAAATAAGTCCAGTTCACCATGAATACCATACAATTTGTGTCTGGTTTTCAACAGGATCTGAAGTCTAATGGCCTAGGGCTTAGCTCTGAAGAGGCTTGCCTAGCAGGGCCGAAGCCTACTAGGGCCATGGGTCGACTTCTGAATAGATATCCGTGGTCCTAGAACGCAAAGGGTATCTTAAAGAACGTAAGTGTGGTTTAAGTCTGTAAAAGTATGACACGTCCTCTTACTCCACCCTAGAGCGGGTCATTAGATGAAAGTGCAATCATAAAAAAAAGCCTAATGAAACTTCGTTACTTTAATAAAAAATGGTTTTAAATTATTTTCCATCGGGTCGTTTTCTTTGTCCACTAGTGTATAATTTGAATGCAAGGTGCAACGTTCAAAGCGAAACCAAAACTTCCAAAAATGTTGATTTATTTTCGTGCACTCACGTTCACGTGGCCGTATTTGCTCTATCCCTATACGATTTATGTAGTGTAGTGTGTAGTGTAGTGTAGTAGTATACCTGTGGTACAGGTATATTTTTTCTATATACTATATATTCTTTCTACAGAATGGACTGGTGTAGTAGGTAATCATGACCAGCGTGTCTATATGACGGTGTGACTATAAATAAATAAATAAATTTATTTCACACAAAAAAAACAGCATTTACATCATAAAACTATGAACATATAGGCATATTAACTATGAAAGTAAATAAAACCAAAAGGTATGTGACGATCGTAGAAGCAGGTGGCGTTCTATGCTGCAGAGTGGTATGAAAGAGTTACAATGCAAAGAGCAACTGAAGAGACATAGATTATACAATTAAAGTCTGACACTCCGATGTCGCTCGACTCAGAGCGGGAGGAGTAATTTGATGTTTTTCCACCTTAGACTAAAAAGGTGGCATTCTATAGTTACTGCCCACCTCCATAAAAAAAAAGCGTCAATTTAAAGATAAGAAAGATAGATAAAACATTTATTCGATGCAAGACAGAAAATGAACAACCAATACACAGAAGTACAGTGAAATTACAAAATTTAACACCTAAAAAAAAAATGGAAACAAATACAAAAATCTATGTATCGTCATCGTATGTATATCGCCTAAGACGTCTTTATGTCGACACCGTCACCGGCCCATGCTGAATACCGGCCCCCCTAGTCAAGTTACAACCGTTTCGTTTCGATTCTCTTTTCGTTGATCGCCTCAAGTCGGCCACGCCTCCACGTCATCTCAACGCTCAGTCACGTGGAGACAAATTCAGAACAAAGGAATATGAGGCGTGGCCGACTCGAGGCGATCAACAAAAAGAGAATCGAAACGAAACGGTTGTAACTTGGCTAGGGGGCAGCGCTGTAGACTCGTCGCATTTTGCGTGTGGTCCGGCAATATGCTGGGCGTTCGGCCATTTTGCGCGGACGTGGCGCATATTTTTCACAAAGAATACTTATAATTTGTAAGTTAGTCCTAAGAATGCGTTTTTGTCGCCAAATAAAATGTTTTTCTTTCTTTTCTACTTTCTTTATAGTAAATGTCCTCGGATAGGTCCCTATTTATAAATCAGACAAATCGGTTGGCTACCCAATATCTAAAAGAAGAACAGTCCGAACAATTCTTCAGATGTTCCTTGTTCTCGTTCAGTCTTGACACATGTAGTTTTCGATTTGGCCATTTTATCTCTCTATCCATCATTGTTTAGAGGACACAACAAAGGGTGGTAGGGTTGACCTGCGGAATTGTTCTAGTGTGGTGTTGTTCGAATGAGTAATCGCGGCCCTGGAACGCAGGGGCCCCGTCAAACTAGCGGACCCCACCAAAGTACCACCAGGTTCCAGATATAAATCTGAAATTTATAAGTAGCCATGTGTTTTAGTCAGTAAAGGTCTGACACTCCCTCTCGCTCCACCCCGAGTGGGAAGACATTTGATGATTTACTTATTATTATTAAAACTTAATGCATTTGTGGAAAACACTGTACAAAGGCGGACTTAATGCCAGAGGCATTTTCTACCTGTCGACCTTAGGGTGGTGCAGAAATATACCATGGCAGGTGCCACTTAATAAAAAGACGAACAGAAAAGATATCACCATAAAAAAATTGGTGATTTGTTCTAGTCCAGAACACCGAATATTGGCCACGCGATTGCGCTTAGCACAGATTTCTGCTGTCATAGCCACTGTCAGACTTGTCGCGAGTCGTCAATTTCAGTGATTACATGGTGATACTCACTGACGCACTTGGTTCGTATCGAAAGTTTTGATTATGCTATGTATAGTCGTCTCTATGTTCTGTGGTGTAGACAACGATCGCTCCTGTGACGTCACAAACTTGCTTTATGGATGGCCAAACTAGTGGTGTGCTTACTAATGAATGAATTAACGTGCATGTAACCGAAAACCGCAACTAACCAATGGTCTAGAAAATATGAGTAAGCGACTGAGCGTGAAAGTTAAAGTTCTAAAAATAAATTGATAGTAAAAATCGAAACTATCTAAGTGTATTTTGTATAACACTGACATCGGTGGAGGAAAACTTAGTGAAGAAGCCTAAATCCAGGTTTCCTCACGATGTTTTCCTCCGCCATTTTTTTTTGCTAAGTTAATAATGGTTATTTTACAGTAGAGTAAAATAACAATAACAAATTATGAAAATCAACATAACGGCATCCGTTTTTTGGAAAATTGATGTTTACGATAAATCACAGTACTTCATTTCATTGAAATGGAGCAAGTGATTTTTTTTAACCAAATGGTTTCCTTCCGCAAGTTTCATACTTGGGCATGCCATAATCATGGCGGTAGATTTTCTTAAAAGGAATCCCGTGGTCTTATAACGCAACGGGCAACTAGGGACACAAGGGTGGTTGAAGTCAGTAAAAGCCTAATGCAACCTCCCGCTCCACCCAGAGCGAAAGAAGTCATTGGATAATATTTCACCTTAAAAATAAAAACACTTCTTCAAACTGCCAATAGTAATTTACACATCGTCTGTAATGTTAATTACAGTCGGGTAATAAAAGAGTTAAGCAATGTTAGATCTTCATGACTGACGCTTTGCCTTTCGGCGATACTGGCTGGTGATGGCTAGCATTAAAAGAAAAAATAATCCCACGTCAAAGTAAAATAGTACATTTTAATACAAGTGCAAAAAGTTTGTCATTGCGTCCGAGGCGGAATACGCGCGAGCCTTAGGCGAGTGTGTAATGGACTTTTTCAATACATTTATGAATAAATGAATAAACGGGGGTTGTCCGGCAACTCGTAGGGGTCGACGCGCGACAGGAATGATAAATATGATATATGTACCTACTTAATAAATATGTGGCGGGGGAGAGCACCCGCACCTTTCTGCACTAGTGCGGAAAACAGTCTATTGTGTGCCTAAAAGCGGTGGGCTAAGAGCGGGTTTTCGAGTAAGTGTATTGAAAAATATATTATTATTATTTGGTAATACACTAGCAGCTATTAGCTGATGCGTATAGTTTGGAGACGTTTAGTCTGTCCAACCGATTTTTAAAGTAGTTCAATGTAAGAGCTTTCACCACATTTTCCGGGAGCCTGTTCCATTATGTTACAACTCGGTTAGGTAGAAATTGCTTCAAATGTTTCTTTCTGGATGCATTTCCCCATAACTTGAGGGAATGTCCTCGTAAATGTTTGTTGGCATTCAGGTCTTAAAGGCTGGGCACATTTTACTATTCTGTGAGAATTTTATTAGACTCAATAATCCTACCCCTATAATCTTACCAGCAATCTGTATAATACATACAGTATTCTATATAATACCTAGGCAATGTAACAGATACCTAAAACGTGTAGGTAATGTATGAAATATTATTTATTTTATACTTTGGATAGGTATTCTGTACAATACCGAATGCACAGCCGTTAATTAGCCGTGTCGGGGTGCCCTAACATTACGTTACCTCCTTCCCTGCTTTCGTCTTTTACAGTGATAGAACATGTTTAATTTTATAAGTAGGTCGGTTAAAATTGATAAAATTAGACCAAAATCCATTTATTTCACACATTTCCGGTGGACCAACAGGTATTAAGGCAAAGTATGTATTGGACAGTATCCAATACATACTTTACCTAGGTAATGTATACAATTCCTAGGGATCGTATAGAATACCTGAATTATACAGATCGCCGGTAACATATAGACTACCATGTCACTCAGTCCATAAGGTAGCATTTTTCTGGAGAAAGTAAAGTATTTTAAAACAAAAATATTAAATCTTTCCTTTTTTATAAAATTCCTTTTTTATAAATAAATCCTTTTTTATAAAATTTCCTTTTTTATAAAATTTCCCTTTTTATAAAATTTCCCTTTTTATATAATTTCCTTTTTTATAAAATTTCCTTTTTTATAAAATTTCCTTTTTTATAAAGTTTCCTTTTTTATAAAATTATTTTTTTATAAATATCGAACAAGGTGTCGTGTTTGTGTTCTGAATGGAAGCCTTAACCGATTAATTTAATGGGAAACAGAATAGCGCAATATGAAACTGATCCCTGATACAAATTAGGTTAACAAGCCAGAAAATCCGCGCCCGTTTTCTCTTTTTAATTGAGCATTATTTATTACCAGTCCGTGTTTACGAAGTTTATAACAATAACATCAGAATTCTGGTCGCAAGATAATAAGTGGATTTTATTATCGAGAGAGATGTTGAGGAACCGTTTGAATTTAATGAAATTTTTATAATTTTCACTTCATAAGAACCTTCCTAAAACTTTTACAATTAGTTAAAAAAAACCGGGCACTGAGGGTTCCGTACAAAGATACCTATGAAAACAGTTCTATTTCCGAATCGAGTCTCAAAAATCGCAAACAAGTTTAGACGTAACTACAAGTCTTCACGAATCGCAAAAAGTTTAGACGTAACTACAAGTTTTCACGAATCGCAAAAAAGTTTAGACGTAACTACAAGTTTTCAGTTTTTTTCGTACACGTATGCTATGAAACCTCGCTTCATGCCAAATTTCAGGATTCTAGGACAACGGGAGGTACGAATGAATTTTGATTCCTTTGAGAGTGTCGAAACATACGTCGATATAAACGGCCGTATTTTTTTTTCGTTAACTTACAAGTTTGATTTTTTTAAAGCTTCAAGGGACCACAGATTTGAGTATATAATTTTAATTTCAATTCGATACCTTCATGCGTTCCCGAGATAAACCACCGATTTCTGATTTAAAGCATTTGAAGTTGAGTATTACTCAAACTCTACTTTACCCTGAAAACCTGTCAAAATTTGACATTTAAGTAGGTTTGAGACATTCTTAACTCAAAATACTCAATTCAAAACCCGCGCAAAGGCTCTTAACCGACAGACAGACAGACAGACAACAAAGTGATCCTAAAAGGGTTCCGTTTTTTCCTTTTGAGGTACGGGACCCTAAAAACAAATTGGTCCAGTCACTCTTGAGTTTTGGCTTAGCAAATATATTTATAATAATAATAATAATAAAGCTTGATTCAGAAAGCGGTACTCCTGGACACGGCTCGCATTGTTAGGAGGTTCCTTTCTCTGGAGCCCTGACCGCCGGTAGCTTGGACCCTGTTCCCGATACCGGTGGGGTACTATTTTTTTATATTTTTAAATGTTTTTTTTTGTATGATTTAGTTTAAAAAAATATTTAAAAATGTAATTTATATGTGTTTACAAGGAATAAAGAGAATAATAATAATAATCAATTTATTTCAGGCAACATGTACCCATATCATAAATACCTTATAGACCATACATAATTACTTATAATAAATCATTTTGTTAGTAAACATGATTTAAAACTATGTTAGTAACACTTCACTTCACACTATTCGTCTTGGTGCTGTCCTGTGGTGTTTGTCCGCGGAAGCGACGGAACACCACACCCTGTGGCCAAAAGTCTTCGTCCATTACGTGGTGTAGAAAACAGTTCGGTACTCGCACCACAAATGCCTTAAAATTTACATTCCGGTGCGACTCCAGCAACTGCACCCTCAGTGTGTACTTCAACTTTTGGCGCACATAATCGACGATGTCCTCCACCTTTGTGGTGTAATGCAGGCGGGAGATGTACACCGGTGTGTTCGGCTGAGCGGCACGCACACTCGCACCAGGCGATGCTGGTGCTTTGCCGCAGAGATTCCGGCTGGCTTGCTTTCGGCGTTTCCTCCTTTGCACCGTAAGGAAGCCATCTTCACTTTCAGCCTTACTCATTGCCTTATTAGGCAAAGGCTTCGATATAGGAGCGGCAGGGGCGCTCGCGGTGACGCTAGCGTAATCCTGATGATTTATATAATAATGAAACCGATATCGATCGATTCTTCTCGATAGGAAACGACCAATTGGAACCGTAGATTAGTGCGCGTTTCTAAACTATCTCACCTGATGGTAGTGTAGTAGCGATATGGCGTGAACTTTTTTTACCATGTTTTGTCACACGTATTATATGATCATTATCTACTTCACAATTCACGTGGTTAAAGTAGTTACAGTAATAATCGGAAACATCACGCAAAATAATTGTCACAAAATGGTAATTGACCACTTATCTACACGACTCCACAGTCGGCAATCTTTTGCTGAGCTCTTACACTCAACTCAAAACATTTGTGGGTACATTTTGTAGGTGTAAAATTTATCTCCCAACACCTACAAAACCGTCATCATCCCATAACTTGTAAAACGAAAAATATAAAATTATTTTGAAATTTTCCGAAAGTTTACCTCGAAGTAGCTTTAAACCTCGATTTTAAACATTCAACTTTAAAATACCATTTCAAATTTTATGCTCGAGGAATAGTTCGAAAATGTCAACTTATCATTTGTAGTTCGGGGACAGGAGCTCTTCGAAAGATTTCCATCAAAAAATTCCTTCAAAATTTTCCAAAAGCAATATTTGAAAGCGAAAATTTTCTTTGGCGAGTTATACGTTTAATGTAGCAGTTTCTCCCAGAATTTCTTACTTTTCATTTTCACCGTCACTTATTCTGACTCGAGAATTCGTGAAGACGAATTTGCCAAATTGAATTACGATGTCTTGTAGGAAGGTGATTTTACGATTTTAATTTTACAAATAAAGATTATAATCCGTGTAAGAGCTTTATTGTGTCAATTTGTAGCGATAAAATGGTGTCCATTAAAGGGCTGAAAAAGCGTGAGCACACAACAGATGGAGTGCGACACGAATATTTGCTGACCCTATAATAAAATCTGGACACGCACACATAAACATTGAATAAATAAAGGCTGTCGACAAGTGCTTTTTGGCAAAAAATGGGAGAAAAAAATTATGTGAAATGAAAAAACACGTCGCATGTATCCATCCGAATTCCTCATTAATGGAAATATTTTCTTTGTATTTCGGGTGCCGAGCGCAAACTTTGTACTTGTAAAACATGAATTGCTATTTAATATTGCAACTGTATTTTCAAAAAGACGACGTGATGCAAGAGGACGCATTGAATAAGAAAGCAGTTGAATATTTTATGTATTTACGTAGAGAAAACAGTTTTCCTCTCGTGGCGTAGCAAAAAACTTGAGTTATAAAATTGCAGAAAATATGTAGCACTATTGTAGCTCTGATTTCTATCCAGCATTTTATTTGACTCTTCAACAGAACATGGTTTATAGAAAAAGATTTTGTAACAGTCATAAAATTTCACGGACATTTTCAACTCTTCAAAACTTTCGACAAAAAGTTATGTCATTAGGCTATGAACGCTGTCCGCGTTCCACCACTACCGCTTGTCACAAACGACTCTGACTAGAATAGAAAACACATGCCCCTTCGGCATAGCGCCAACTAGAAAATGTTTGAAACAGACTAATTAGGGAGGAGAGCGAGAGATTATATTTGTCGTGCGGTTCCGAGTAAAAAAATAGTCCACACTCGGTGTCGTAACAGGCGACCAAGGTATTATATCATGAGGATGGGTAGCAGTGGCATTCTGCTAATTGGAACGTACCACCAGATTACTGGATTATTTTTTTTGAAGTGGGAAATCATCTTATGACTTCTCTCGCTCGAGGGTGGGGCGAGAAGACGTGTCAGACTTTTACTAACTAAAACCATACCTATGTTTCATCAGTTGCCTTTTACGTTCCAGGACCTCGACTATCCCTTTCATACTTTTCTCTTTTTCTTTTATTTTATGGCTCTAACAGGCATCGGTCCTCCTGGGCCATGCAGGCCATCGAAACGAAACGGTTGTAACTTGGGGTCCAGAGCGGTCTGCGAGCTATCCATTGCTAATCGTCCGCAAGCCTGCGCCTACGGTAGCCGCAGATCGCTCAGCAATTCCCGATGCCCGGGGCATATGACATGTATTCTACCCTAAGGACAGCTTTCATTTAAATTTTTACATTCGCATCATAGTCGTGAACTGACCAAAACATCTCTAACTTTCCAACACTCTGACAAGTTTTTGACATTAATTGTCACTAAGATTGTATTGTGACTTGAATGCGAACGATTTTAATCATGCGAATTGGCCTTTAGATACAAAAATTCTTAGCAGTCACAGGAAGCAGTAATTTTCTCCGAGTCCAGGTGCATGACAATTTGTAGACATAATTTATATTAAATTATTGAAGGGCTAGCACTTGCTCCCTATTTGACCTGATTGTAAGCTATGTATATGGTCGACGATAGAGCACGCGCAAGTTATTAAAGCAATTAAAAGTAATCTAGTCATTCTAGACTTAAAGACACCCAGGCTATAGCTCTATCAGAAAACACAGATAACGGCAGGGAATTCTACTCCTCAACTGCACGCACAATGAACGTGTTGATTTCAGCAAGAAACTGACGATTATTTTACCAAAAAGATAGACTAACTCTTTCAGCATATCTTATACAAAACAAACCATTTTTGCGACGTGGCTGCCATAAATATTTTAATGAGAATTCGCGCTACAAAGCTAATCCTACTCATTTGGACGGACACTCATTCATAATAATTTGCCTTTCAGATTATGTAGAAGCTTTAAGGCAATTTGTTTTTACCAAGTCCTGTCTCCGCTAACGGACTTATAATGACTGTTTATATAAGGACCCGATTAATTAGTAATGAGAAAATAATTAGTTATGCATATTTTATCTCTGTTAATAAAGGTTTTTTTTTTTTAACAGGCTACTAATGTAAAATTCCGTGAGTATGATTTTTCCTTTTTTATATTACAAAACTTTTTGTTCGCTTTACGATAACTCTGTTCTGTGGTTGGAGGGAAATGTGTGTTTTACATTCGATGTTCGGTTTACGGGTTATATTAGAGATCCTTTGGGCTTTCATTAAAATAATAATAGGGACATAAACTCGTGTTGTAGACTGTTCCTCCGCCATATTGTCCATTGTGAAGAGCTATTAACTTCACAATAACGCTCCTCCTTTCAGTAAAACTTCGATCGGGCGACCCTTTATTAGAAAAAATGTCATGCACCTCTCCTGCTGGGTAAACACAATGAATTAAATCAGATTAACACTTACTATTATGGCGAACGCTTTGTAAGCGCATTCTAATCAAGATTAGGGGTGTCGACGTAATTCTTTACATTTAAATTCGTCGTCAACAAAGGGCGCGCCAAATCCGAGTGGAAATAAACAATTTCACACGTTGTTAGGGTGCTGAGCTTCTGCTGCCGAGCTGTCTGATTTTATCGTCAATTTCAATGGGTTAACATTTACAGTCGGGATCACGACGGTTATTTATTCTGATTTATTCTTATTACAACTAATGCTAGTTTACACTTTACGAACAACGTGTTTTTGTTGCATTTTAAAAAGGATTTGATTTATGATTTTTAGGGGATGTACACAATGTATCATAGTTGCAGATCATTAAAAAGTACGTGACTAGTTCCAGATTACGAGTGCACTTTTTTAACATCTACTAAAAACTTATCGATGTCGCTTTGAAAGTAGACAATGCAGGGGTCTTCCCTTCCGATTATAATTTAGGTGTCTTGAAGGCTAGAGTGAATAGGCTCTTAATAAACTGGTGCAATTCACAATCAACGATTGCATCACTGATTGCCATCAGGTGGGATTGCAGTCAAGCACTAGTTTATATCATTAAAAAAACTGGGCAAGTGCGAGTCGGACTCGCGCACAGAGGGTTCCGTACAAACTTACCTGTGTAAATAATTCAATTACCGAATGGAGTCTCGAAGATTTTTCCGAAACGCAACAATAGTTTTTTTTTTTTGACGTAACAACAAATATACTATTTACAGATTTATTCCTATATCTGAGCTATATGACTGCTTTATACACAATTTTAGGATTCTGAGCCAACGGGAAGTACCCTATGAATTTTGATTCCCTCGAGAGTGTCGAAATACACGTTCTTTTTTGCAACAACAACGGCAGAATCTTTTTTTTTCCGTCAAATTACAGGTTGTTTTTTTATATGATTTTAGTTTCATCACGATATCTCCACGCGTTCCCGAGATAAAAGGTCTTGACAGACAGACAGGCGGACGGACAACAAAGTGATCCTATAAGGGTTCCGTTTTGGCCTTATGAGGTACGGAACCCTAAAAAAAATAGTTAGCACATAAACAAACCCAATCTACTTTAAACAACTTCATGAGAACCATGCAATCTACCTAAGTGAAATAAAAGAAAACTATATCCATTACCGTTGACATAACAGCCCAACAAAAGTTAGAACTCAGGTCTTCCTACTTATTTCCTGTAAAAACACAGTGCGAACAAAATGTCAGTTCGAAAGCCATATAACCTGCACCCTGTTTATGTTACGGTGGCGTTTGCTGACTCACCTTATGTTCGTGCCCTATGCCTTGTTTTAAACACAGGTTGATTCGTAATTTGACATATATTATTCATTTTAAGGAAATAGTTCACAATGGAGAAGTATATACGATGGGATGAAGGCCCGCCCGCGGCTGTGAAATTTTAGATTATAACGATGAATTTATAGCAAGATATTAGTTTATCTTTCTTGTTTAATTTTAATTTTTGTCAGCTGTAAATTTAAATACAATAAAAAAATACAAATAATACCTATACTAATTTTGGTCATATCGCATGAATGTACACAGAGATGGGCAGATAGGCAGAGATCGTCAGCCATTGTCGTCAGTTTTATGATCATTATTTTTTTTACCTGTTATAAAATTGACAAGTTTTTATTTTTTAATTGACAAAACTAGTACTAAAAGTAATTAGGAACTATAGAACTCGCCTTTTGATTTGAGATTTGCATTTGTGCACATAAAGCACATTTTAAATTTTGCTTTTGAAAAAAATGATTTGCTACCGAAAGTTAGCAGATCATATTTTCATTTGATATTTTTCGACAAAAAATACCAGAACTCCAGAACTATGCTGCATGCGAGTAGATCTCATTTTTTTATGCACTGCTGGAAAATTATCTGCTAAGTTCACGGCCATTTGAACGCGTGTGGTCGATCGCGGCAAATGTAGTGTGACGATCTGATCGTGATCACATTTGTAGGTCAAGCTTGGCCAGATCGCACAAGTCAAAGCGATTTGGAAGGAGAAAGGAGAGATGTTTGCCCAGGAGTGGGACTCAAACCAGGCTAGAAAAGTAAAACGAAACAAAACTGTATTTTCGAGAAAATGTTAACAATTTTAAAGTACGTATGAACTTTTTAATATAAAAATAAATCAAAATTAACCTGGAACAATATTATGGGGTAGGTACTTTTTTTGTAACTAGCAAGTTAGGTCATACATAAATACCTTGTATAAAACCACCCAGCCTGTATCATATGAAATTGTTAACAAAGTGACGATTCACGTTTTGCATTCGATATCAATGACATGTTTACGTTTTAAAACATGGGGTTTTTAGTAGGTACGTACCCCTCGGTTCCACTAGTCCATTACTCCATGACGGATACGTTGTTTTGTTTAGTGGGTGTGACCATTTTTGAATAATGTGTGAAAATTTGATTTAACATATAGGTATTTATTTCCTTTGAATGTTTGTTATTGTTTCACACAAAAACTACTGTACGGATTTCGATGAAACTTGGTACACAGATAGCATATAGCATAATAGCATAATCAGCCTTTTAATATTCCCACTGCTGGGACTCAGGCCTCCTCTCTCCAGGAGAGGGAACACAGATAGACCATGTTCTAAAATAGCACATGGATACTTTTGATCCTGAGATTATGTTCCCTTGGTATAATTGTCTACTACCACGCAGGTGGATCCGCTGGCAGCAGCTAGTACCTATACAACATTAGTTTTAGTATATGCGAAACCCGAAACACGTGTCTAGTATTGTTATATAAAAAATTTCATTACTGTATCATGAAAAATCACAAAGTTATAAGCTTCTTATGTTACCTTGTTATCCGCGCAAATACATGATCACCGGGCCACCCGGGTGACTGCGGTGTTGTTTTGCACCCAGCTGTACGCTGGCGCCTAATGCCTGCAATGACCTGCCGTGATCTTTTAAAAATATTTTTGGGAAAAAATATAACATAGTATAAAAATTATTGGAAGCTATTCAGTAACTGATTCTGAACAAGCTATGTTTAGGTTTCGCATATACTAAAAATAATGTTATATAAAACACAAAAATGTGTGTACCTATGTCCACATAAAGTCCTTTATACATTTAGAATCCATTGAAACCATTCATTTCGTTCATCCAATACCATTAATTTCGTTTTCGGAACACATTCATTGTGCGTACAGTTAAGGAGTGCAACTGTACCGGAGTCTGTATTTCCTGATAAATACAACCTGAGAGTCTGTTAGTAAAGAGTGAATAGTATACCTGTAGGCAAGCGTGCTCCATCGTCGACCACATCATCGCTTACCATCAGGTGAGATCGTAGTCAAGCGAGAACCTATCAATACAATAGAATGGATTTTGTTAAATGTCCCTAAAAACTAAAATAACAAGTATTGTTTATTGACCAGGTATTGTATTTTTTTGTGAGAAAACTCGTAAATAGTTTTATAACAACCTCTTGAAATTTTGTGCAGATTCAAAACTGCATCTTGTATAAGATAGGCGTCCAGTACACGGTCATGCAAGCGTCAATCAATTCCATCAATCATGAATGGTGTTTGAATGGCGGAATTTTATCGCCATTATGTTTTCGTCATACAAACGTCAATCATCGCATTAGGCGGTAGGTTGTTCGACGATCAAAATATTGACTGTGGCAAAACTGACAGCAAAACCTGTCGTGTAATGGACGCCAAATACCACCATCGATCTTAAACGAAGGTTATCATTGTATGTTTAGAATCAGGGTCTTACCTTGACGTGTTAAAAATGTCAAGCCTGCGAGCTAGAAATTGGGTTGGAGCTAAGCAGTATATACCTTGCACCTTATTTAGCTCCATCCCTTTAACAGTTCAGTTTAGGTCGTCAACTGAACCGCGTTAAGAGCTCGTGGTAGAGCCTTTGAACAACAATCTCGATCGACTTGGGTTCACATAAACAACGACAAGTGATGCTTGCTACAGGGGAGTTTGTAGAACTAATAAATTAATCGAACGTGAACATGTTAATAAAGGCGTGATAGACAAACAGACTGGATAACGTGCTACATGTTTACGTTTATAATATAGGCTTTAGGTAGACAATGTTACAATAAATGATTTGTTTGTTGATTGGCTACAATAATATTACTGTCATAAGCATAAAGGACGCCAGTTGAAGGCGGATAAAATGGAAGAAAAAAACGTGTTGCGCTGACCCCAAATAAGAAGGGACAAGGGCAGGAAGATGATGATGATGATGAAGTATGAATGACGCATCTGATCCAAACATAAAATAGGTAAAAAAGAAAGAAAATACATAAAATGTTAAATATTTTGTTCAACGAAATTGGACTTTCCACTAGTGTATCAAAAGCAGAAAATTTAGGTATCTATATATATAAAAGGAGAAACTGACTGACTGATATATCAACGCACAGCCAATACTGCTCGGACAAGAAGCGTGAAATTTTGCACAAGGCTTCCTTTTATGATATAGGTGAGCACTAAGAGAGGATTATCTGAAATTCACGCCCTAAAGGGTTGAAACGGGGGTCCAAAGATTGTATAAGGAAATCTATTCTCACGTGGGCGAGCCGCTGGCAGAAACTAGTCTGAAATAATTATAAAAAGGGCCTTGTATTGATGATTACAAATGTGTAATCACTACTTATTGCAGTGTAGCTAGTAGAAGCTTCTGCTTGAAAGTCGATATGTTACCCCAAGGAGATAAACCTATATCCTAATCCTAGACATGGTCTACCCGAGTGCTATATTTCATACAAATTCGTTCAGCCATCAAGATGTTAAGAGGTAACAAACAGACAGATAA
The DNA here is from genome assembly GCA_961205895.1 of Mythimna pallens. Classification (NCBI taxonomy): domain Eukaryota; kingdom Metazoa; phylum Arthropoda; class Insecta; order Lepidoptera; family Noctuidae; genus Mythimna; species Mythimna pallens. The sequence continues at coordinate 18,548,097 of OY540828.1, read as the reverse complement.
ACAGAGTTACTTTTATAATATTATTATCTTCTAAAAGCAGAACATAATCCGAAGGGAACAATTTTCGCGATTTAAAAAAGTTCTTATGTACTATTCTAGGACATGGTTAACATGAACATTCTGCCGTTTAACTTATGTAAGTTAAACGGCAGAATGGTACAAACTTTTGCATTTACAATATGTGATATGGATTCCTGTTGGGAATCCATGGATTGTGCCTAAAGAGACAGTTGCGCCCATTTTTCTTTGGATGGCAGAATATGAGAATATTTTGTCTTAATTTTTACTAATAATAAAATATTTTAAAATGCCATAGCATTGAACTAACAAAATATGGATGTAGTCATAAGATGAATTTTAATCCATTGATTTATTACTATTATTATCTTTTTATTTATACTACACATATTAATTAGACATTTAAGAAAAATGTATACTGCATGTCGATTATTATTTACAACCATTTACCAAATAGTTTACAAGAGTTACCACTGACAATGTTTAAAAAAATACTTTTTAATCTGTTATTGTTTAAAAGATATTATACCGTTAAGGATTATTTAGAAGACAAGTCAATAGAATGTGTAATCGACAAGATCGGGTAACTGACAACACTGACTGTGAATATATTTGCACGCCATGTTATGGCAGGATATGCTGAAACAAATATACTGTAACACCTTATGTACCATATTCTAGCAAATAAATATTTTGATTGATTGATTGATAATTTCTGTAAATGTATTAAAAAAGTGTGTAATGTTAAAATAAAAGTAGAACAAAGTTTTTGTTGGAAATATATATTTTGTAAATGTAAATAAAGCTTTATACTTAAAACATTTCATAATATAACTTTTATTATTATTGAAAGCTTTTCTTTAAATTACACTGAGAAAAATAAACAAAAATATTCGAATATTATTGCGTATTCACGATTAATTGGAGACTACGCCAACGATTCACTACCTCTCTTAATTGAAAGGGAATACTCATGATCGAAACCCATTTAATGTCCATCAACACGGAGTTTGAGTTTATTTTTATGAATTCAAATGGAGATGTAGGGTGTTCTGGTAGTCTAGCATTTTTTTTAAATCTCATTTCATTATATGCTGAAAGAGTGACGACGTACTAGTAGCGTAGCAAGGCGTAGGCGATGTGGGCCCTCGCCCACGGCCTCGCACCCAAAGGGGCCTCGCTCAAGCCATCGCTTCTTTAAGTACGAGGATTTTTTTTATAACAGATAGGCTCTCTTTTGACCACTTTTTTATCTGATGGTAAGCGACGATGTGATCGAACGTTGGGTGCAACAGTGGCTGTCTCGTTTTCAAATTTATGAAAGAAAAAGGCCTCGCTGATGCGCCTTCGCCCACGTCCAAACTAGTCCACGCTACGCCTCTGGTGAGTACCTCGTTGGGCTCTCGAGGTCCTAAGCACGACTGTTGAGCGTGAGATCCTTGATTCAATTCTTAGGATGGCCAAAATGTACTATTGGGTTATTCTGTTAAGAATTACTCTTGTACGTCAGAGTTTAGAAGTTGGTGTTGTGACCCCCTTGTACCTCGGAAAGCACGTAAAACCGTTGGACCTGCGCCTGATTTCTCTCCGATCGAGTCGTTTGACCCATCGGGCTATGAAAGTTAAGAGGGTCCGAAGGTCCCAACGCGATCTTTGAAGAAGAGGCAACGCGAATAACGCCTGAAAACTCTGTTAGCCTTCGGTAATTCCGTGATAAGTGTTTTTAATAAACCCTTAAATGTTTTTTGAAAAAAATTGTCGTCATTTAGTATTTTGATTAAATTTGCAAGGCTTCTATTTTAATACTTTTTTAATTTTTGAGTAAATTATGAAGTGTCAAAGTTCATGCAAAATAGCAGATTTCAGAGGTCTTTACTGGATTAGTTTTACACAAATTTATTTAAATTGTTTTCAATAGAAGCCTAGATAGATCCACAAGATACTGTGTTTCCAAAATATCTAATAAAAAATAATAACGTCATAATCGCGTAAGAGCGGTTGTATGAAAAACAGTGAAAATGTATGTCGAGTTACATTCCCTTAAGGAACAGAGAGTGCACATGTTTGCGCACACATTTGTGCACTGTGCACATCTATCTGTAAGCGACAATTTGCGTTTTTTTGCAGGAATGAGTTTTCTTTCCCCCAATTAAAAAGGATTGCTTACAATGTTCTTCTTGAAAAGGGTCGATGTCTCGTGTACTTGGCTAATCTATATTGAGATTGGTCACCTTGATCGGAATTTGGTCTGGAGGATTTATTATTACACAGTGAATAAGTAAGAGACTATCTTTTGTAATTCTCATAATAAAAAAGACAAAATCTTCAAATTACAATATTACACTATTTGTCTGGTATTAAATAATAATTATATAATAGTATTAAATAATAAATAATATTATACAAGTATTACGTAAGCACTACAGGGGGTGGGGGGCTTTGCTTTGCTTATTTTTAATGACATGAGGGATGGGGCGTCTAGATGGATGGAAGGATTTTTTTATCGATGTCGATGTTCAAAAATTACACGAAAGTAAGCAGACACACATCACTGAGCAGTAAACACCTTTGTCATTAAAGAGGAGTCATGGATTCGTGTGTCATGGACTGAGGACTGTTAATTAGAATTAATATACCAAAATATTTGTAAAAAATCTGCTTATGTAATACTTCAACGGCCCATAGACATCACTGTCAGTGTCAGCGATAAGACCGCCATTGTACCTATAGACATTTTTTTTTAGGTGAGAAGTCATCTAATGACATTTTCTACTCTTGGGCGGAGCGCGAGGGCGTGCCAGATTTTTACTGATTTAAACCCACTCCAGGAACAGGAGTCAGTAAAAATCTTTGCCTTCGTTCCATGACCCCAGGGTACACTTTCGCACAACCAATGTTTGTACCTATAGATTTAAGTTTGTGTAAAATTTTTGTTACTATTTTGGAGTACCCTAGAGTTTATTCTATTCTATTACACTTATTTTGATCAAGTTGGGGATTTTTCATCAATAGAGGAATAGCTGTTTATGACAGATATCAACAAGCTTATATTCCTAAACGTGACACCAATTATTCAAAAAAACAGTCAAAATGACAAGAAAAAAAAATATACGATAAAATCTTGCGATCATCAATTTGCCGATTTAAAGAATCGCGAACCCTTTTGTGCCGAAACCAGGTAAAAACTATTGAACTGAACGCAGCAAAGCAGTGAGAGCACGAGTTGTCCCAAAAAACGGGACAAATTATCACGTTGTGACAACTGGGGCGAGACGGGGAGATAGCTACGAGTGGGTTATAAAAAAAGGAATAAAAACTAGGTATTATGTAATTTTATTTCCACGAGGACGCGCCGTGGGAACCGACTATAGCCTGTTATGAATTTTTTAAAAGTGTTCGCAGACAGTAGGTAATATTGAAGCACTGTATTAATTAATCTGGGAAAACGGAGCAGACGGATGCTGCGATAATACGACGATTTCTTAAAATATCCAAGGTATTGGCAGATTGATGAGGAGCAGAGGTAGCCCAGTAGAAACAGCTTCGACTTACAAGGTTGCGGGTTCAAACCCAGGGAGGCGCTTTACTATATGTAATTTATTTCATCACCACTGCTCTCAAAACGATGAAGGAAAACATCGTGAGGAAACCGGCATGTCCTAGGACCAAATATTTGAAGACATGTGATATCCACCCTGAATTACGGCTCAGGCCTCCTCTTTACGGTCGACGACTTGGGCTCGGCCCGGACGGTTACCGGACAATCCAAGCAAGCCCGCGCTTACGGTGGTTGGAAATCGGGATCGGAATCCCGGCGGCTGGGGTGCGAAGGCCATTGCCTCGCGTGTGTACGTGTGGCCTCCTCCTTTGCTAGCATTACTGCTTTGCAAAAGGAGGCGACCGCTTCCCACTCCTCCTCGCCCGGCGCAGGAGATCGCTGCCACCGATCGCCCCCAAGAGGACTCGGCGGTGCTCTGCCCAGGCGGGGCACACCTTTACCGTATGCTCCACCGTGTCCTCCGGGCGGTCGACACAACGGGTGCTGCTGGACGTTTCATTAATCTGGTGCAGGAACCTCCCGAATTTACCATTTCCGGTGAGGACCTGCGTCATGCGGAAGGTAAGGACGCCGTGGGGTAACGTTTAAAAAAAAATCTTGGACAAAAATTTGAGCAACAAATGTAGTAGTATGCATCTATAATTTATTTAAATTATAGATAGCCTACATACATTCTTTGTCCCTTTTTTCACTGTTGAGTTTTAGAGTAATATTCCCTAACGTTATGTTTAAGTATTTACTTGTTCTTAACCGTCTTTCCACCATAAAATTTCCACGACATTACTGCTCTAACTTGCAATTTTTCCAAGAGAAATTCATGCCTGGTTTATAAGTTCGTAAACAGAAAGTTGGAATTCCTATTGCCTAGTCGTCCTGGCCATCGTTATTTAGTTCTCCACGACTAACTTTTAAAGCATTATAATATCTATGTAGCAGATATAAGTATTTTTCTCCTGCGACAGTATTATGTAATGATAAATTTTATAGTCGTGATGTTGTAAAGTTTCCAAGTACCATATCTCATTGGATTCTTGTTTTTGTTTGAAAACTCTGTAGTCTACGAGACACGAAAAATAAAAGAACATCAACTAATATTATTAAGAGCGCCCAACCCGTGATACTATTTCCATACAACCGCTCTTAATCACACAACTTCCTCTAAACAGTTTGGAAACATAGATATTATGTGATTATTATATTATCTAGATTTTTATTGAAATCAAAATCCAATTTTATACTGGATTAATTAATCCAGTAAAAACCTTCGAAAATCTGCTATTTTGCATGAACTTTGACCCTTCATAATGTACTCATAAATAACAGGAAGTTTGCACATTTAATCGAGATACGTAATAAATTTTAAGGTTTAAAAAAACACATATTTCCTGGATCAAGTTTTGTGAAATTTCGAGTAGGTGAAGGAAGTTACGGAATGCTAACAAACATTGCGTTGGGAGAAATAACAAGCTTTTAAACCACGCTCAAGTTGACGAAAGAAGGATCGGGAAGGGTCCTGTTAAGAATAATCTTCTATAATGTCACCATGAAATGCGATAAACAAAAACCAAACTCATTCCTACATCTAAAGTGTAGGAGCAGAAAACTTCGCTTGTGGTGTTGCGGTACCTTATCAGGGCCTATTGTTCAAGTACTGTACCATTTATGGTTACCCTTTTGTGGACACATGCTGCGGTACCATTATTGCGCTCCCTAATTAGAAGGGCAAGCCATGTTTCAGGTATACAGGGAACAAGGCTAAACTATCTCGCCACCAATCGTAAATAAGTCGTTATAAGGCTAACAGTGATTGAACTTACAAAGGCTTTGTCTTTGTGAAATTTATGGCAGCGATAATTTGCAAGTGGTGAATTAGCACTTTAGTCGTACACTTGGCAGTCACTCGGGGGAGTTCGGGGACAGTCGGGAGAGCTCGGGTCTCTTCGTTAGCTCAACGAGGTGCTATGTTTTTAGGGTCGCAAAGATTCTGTCTAGACTTTGCGCTGCATTTCACGTGAATTTTACTCACTTCAAGTTAAGTAGACTGAACGGAATTTTAAGCTTTTCCGGGATTCACTTTGTGTTTTCGTATAAAAATACTGGTATACGTATACAGTAGATATATCCTCTCTACCTTTAGAGTTCCTTTTACTTATATGTAGTGTATGTTATGATTAACTATACTAGGTACAATTTTATTATAGAATCTTAAACTGCAATTTATGAATCTTTTGGGGTTATCTCAGTAATATTGTAAATGTTTTTCTCAAAAAATCCGATAAAATGTAAAACTACCTCTAGTAAAATGTGACTGACTTATATAATAATTAGACGATTTATCGGAAACACACAACTTCATTGAATTTATTTTGAAACTAATTTTTTTCACCCGCGTCTTTGGTTTTTGCTCCGCTCCCGTGGATAGCGTGATGTTTTATGGACACCCGCAACGAACAAGTTTGTAACATTATTTTTTTTAAATGTACCCAAAAAGTGATAGTGCCATGTTTGAATTTTGTTTAGACTTTTATCCGAGATACTGCCTTCTTAGACGCGAGCTTTCGTCGATAATGGTCTATCCAACACTAAAATAACTTTTCAATTCGAACATGGAGTACCCACCTGAGATTACCGCAACAAACTAACAAACTCTTCAGCTTTATAATTTTAGTAGGAATAGAGGTATAGTATAGAAATATAGCTTTACTTTCTTGTCTGTAATCTCAGCAGTTGTCCCGTGGGTTTATGAACGTTCAATTCTGTCGATATTAAACGAAAAGTATTAAAAGCTTACATTTCTTCAACTTTACGAAATCGGAAATTGAATAGAATTTAGTTCTGACGATTTTTCTATTCAAATTAAATACTGAAAAAGAAAAATATGAATAATTTATTACAGGATCTTCATAAGAGTGTCGCATAAAAAGTATTATATAACTATATGTGGGTACATAAAGCACACCTGCTTTATAAAATTCTCTTTGAAAATCTCATATGTACTCGTCGTTATGGGCTTTGCGGATGAGTGTCGTATTAAACCCAACCGTCGTGTCAACATGAACAGGCGTCGGGATTTCTGAAGTAATTACACGAAAAACGTCTGCCACAGCCTCCACTGGTAGGAGACAAAGCATTTCATACACGGCCCTACCGCAGGTATACGTTGATAAATACATTATGTGCACTCATTCATACTGATAAAACTTGTACTTAACCGCGTAATAGGGCCCAAGATAACAATACGGAGCGCATTAATGCAGAATATTGTGGGGTCTGTGTTATGATGAAGTATAGGTATGCAATATGCTTTATTATAACGGCCTCGGGTTCACCTCACTGGTTGGATTCCCTGGTTCGGGCGAAAAGTGCTACTTATTCGGTTTTTTTTTTTAATTAGGTACTCTGTAGCAGCCCGGAGTTTGAAGTTGGTGGTGTGACACCCCCGTGCCTCGGAAAGCACGTAAAGCCGTTTTTTTTTTCGGTGGGAAAATCATCTTATGACATCCCCCGCTCTTGGGCGGGGCGGGAGATAGTGTAAGACTTTTACTGACTAAAAACCCACTCCTGTTGTCATGTCACTGCTGCTGTGTCGTTGCCTTTCGTACCAGGTCCGAGTCTTCCTTTCAGAATCAGACCCTTGGCCCCAGTAGGCTTCGACCCTGCTGGGCCCCTACAGTTGCTGACATCTCCTTGAGGCGCGCGTGGAACAGCACGCGCCGTACGTAAAGCCGTTGGTTCTACGCCTAATCTCTCTCCGGTCGTGTCGGATTCCCGCCCATCGATGAGAGTAAAGAAACAGAGAGTGCTCCTGTGTTTACGCACACGTTTGAGCACTAATATCTCCTGCGTACTTGGCTAATCTCTATTGAGACTCTCCACTGTGATCGAAATGCGGCCAGGAGGATTTATTATATGCTTCACTAGCTTCTGCCAGCGGCTTCACTCGCGTGAAAGCTGGTTTCTCCACACAAACTTTGGACCCCCGTTTTATCTCCTTAGGGGTTTCTTTTTTTAAAGTGGGAAAATTATGACAAACCCCGTACTAATGACAAATCCGAGCGGGTGGAGCGAGAGATAGTGTCAGACTTTTACTGACTAAAAACCCACTCTTGTTCCCTCTTTGCCTTCATCCCGGGGCCCCGGGCTTCGCTTTCACACTACCCGTGGATCTCCTTAGGGGGTGAATTTAGAAAAATCCTTTCTTAGTGCTCGTATACACCATAAAAAGAAGCTTTGTGCAAAATTTTACGCTCCTAGTCTCAGAAGCTTCGGCTGTTGATATGTCAGTCAGTCTGTTTCTCCTTTGATATATATAGATAGATTATAATGAATGACATCACACCAAGGTCGTGTAGGTTTAAATGAATTCACGTTTACCTGAGATGTGCGGTGAAATATTACTTGAGGAACTGAATGTAATAATGGAACTGTCAATTTGATCATTATTTGCACGCCCCAAATACTAAAGCAAAAATTGGCAAGTATTTCGAGTAAAGTTCAGTGGCTGTTTTAATTACTTGCATATTAGTCCAGTCGAAATTAGGTACGTATCTCGAAATTTGAGATACCAATAATCAAATCGAATAAACATACATGAGATGTCATTATACAAATAAAAAAAACGTAACGTATTTTGATATCCTAAAAGTTATCTCAAAACCTACATAGGGTAACCCCTACGCGACTATTAAAATCTAAGGTCAAAGGTCACCAAAATCGTTTTTTGCACCTTTTTGCAAATATCTCGTTTTTCGCTATTTGTATTTATTTTCAATATTATAGAGGATTAAATTCCCTAAAATTTTTCTTTACAATTTTTTTTAATATGTTGAATCGTTTTCAAGATAGAGAGCAGAGAAGGTGCGGTTAGAGCATCATTTCACATATCTGTTAGTACAACCAGTGTTGTCACACACCAACAGTATTTTTGGTTGATAATCCTCCTGTTTTGGGTAAAAAGACAGGAGACTTTTATGACTAAAACCCAGCTGTGTTCGTTTATATAATTTTTTCTACGGTTTATCTATATATATAAAAGGAGGGTTTTTCCTTTTATGACGTAGGCGAGCACTAAGAGAGGATTTCCAAAATTCACCCCCTAAAGGGATGAAACAGGGGTCCAAAGTTTGTATAGAGAAACCTAACTTCACGCGGGCGAAGCCGCTGGCAGAATCTAGTTTAGTATAATTTGTAAATGTTTGTCTTTAATGTTTTTGGGACCTGGTGCTCCGGCCTTTTAGAAGACGTACGAGGGTCCAAAGACAACTTGCACAAGCCCAATAGACACTCTAAGGCAGTACGCACCCACAATACAAGAGTAGGTATCGTGGATGCGTACTGCCTTAGAGTGCCACAAACATGAAAACTCACATACACAAGACTCCCAGATCCGAAACATCCATCTATAGGTCTTACAAATATTGGTTTTGTGCGGGAATCGACACCGCGACACGCAGCGTGGCAGTCAATCACCAAAAGTGATGTGTTAAATTCAACCCGTGTGCCCTTTGCGTTCACTCTGTTATTATTATTTAGACATGCACCCCTTACAGTGATCTTATTTGCCAAAGCCAATTTGATTTACCGTAACATGATCTAATCAAGTCAATTTATGCGAAAGTTCGCAACTATGGGGTCATTAACCGCCCCCAAACAGGGCATTGGCTCACCCCATCGTTGGCAGATCTTGTCGGCGCCGATACCGCTCTGCCGGCGCCAGTTTAACCGTACCTTAATTTTGCAAGCCAGTGTACTTGTAACCTATTTTCCGTTGCCAAAAACCCTGATATGTTGACCCATATAAAATATTAATATAAATGTTATAGGCAGTGAACACATGAAGTGAAATATTTATGATTTTATGGTCTAAGGTCATCGCGAGTGTGTTTTACATGGATTTAAGACCCGTGAGGGTAATCAATAAAATAATATTAAAGCATCGGGTGTCACCGTCGATTAATAGTTAATTTTGTTTACTTTTTACTTTATTTTTATTTCACACATAAACATACACTTTTTATTTTATTTTTTAAGTTTTAGTTTTAAAACAGTGACAATATCACTGCTTTTTTAGTGTTCCGTTAAAAAAAGGTTAAAACCGGACCCTTATACTAAGATTCCGCTGTCCGCCCGTCTGTCTGTCTGTTCGTAAGTCAGCAGGCTGTATCTCATGGACCATAAATACTTAGACAGTTGAAATTTTCACAGATGTATTTCTGTTGCCGCTATAATAAAAAACACTAAAAACATAACCCTTCTCGCAATCGAGTAAAAAACAGAATAAACTAAATATTTAAGGGCGCTGCCATACAACAAACATGATTTTTTGCCGTTTTTATAGATAATGATCCGGAACCCCTCATGTGCGAGTCCGATTTGCACTGGTTTCTTCTATTATATTTAGTCAGTATTCCGTGAGTGTGTGTGTGGCCCTATCAGTACAGTACCATACCAATACAATATCAGGGATGCGTTATTTTTTTTTAATATCGCGGCATAATATATGCTGATGTAGTAGCCTTTTTAGCCTCATGCAGATCTTGTTTTGAATATTGTTATTATTATATTTTATTTAGTTCATGTTAGTTATTAGACTTTAATTATTTATTTTTTTGCTTGTCCTGTACGAGCCTCAAATTAACATTTTTCTTTATTCACCTATTTCTTTCAAAACAAATAAGACGACATGCACAAGAAAAATTGAACTTGTAGAACGAACAGTTTCTTTACGTTCTTTTGAAAATCAATTAGTTGGCGGTCAGAAAGGATGTGGAGTTTCTAGGAAAGAATCAATTTAAATAAAGAGCTCTTTTTCAAAAGCTGATATTAAACTACCAGTCTTTCTAAAAAAACGATGAAGTAAACATAAATTTATACATGATAGTTTATTTTTTTGCGTTTCGGTTTAAGATACTTGAGGCCTTCACCACGTGAACTATGGATTTTCCAGGTTAATGTAACTTAAAAAAGTACCTTTTACTCTCTAAAGTTGTTTTTTTTTTGTGATTTATTGAAATCTGAATACCAGCCCAACTGTTATTTCTTAAAATTATTATAATACCGTTGTGACAGAGAGATATCTATTACTGTTCTTTCTGTATATATAGCTCCATCTCTTTTTCACACCGAATTTCCCGAATTAAAAAAAATATAAGACGTCATAGTAGACACCTACTCCCGAATTCGAATAGTTAATCCTACATCCAAAATATGCTAATGTTTTTTTAAGTCTTAATAATTTTAATGTTGTATATTAGAGGTCTACCTACTAGGTAGACCTCTAATAAGGTAGGTAGATAATACTCTGGTTTTAGAGTAATAAAACCTATTCTGTTTTGAACTGAGCGGCTGCAGTTCATCTAACCAAGGATAAAATTAAAAAAAAAATAAACCAAACCCCGGCTTACCTTCTCTCGCTAAAGCGGCTGATTTACCACTTATTTTTGAAGTACTTCAAGTTGAACAGTTCTGGTGGAGCCGGGTCCGAGTAACACAACACGGTTAACAGTTATGGACAATTTGTCCTTGATTTATCGATTTTGACACACGGTGTTCGAATTCAAGCCATGTAAACTGCATCTGGTTTGAGCGCAACGACTAGAGAACGCGCTCGTCGCGATGACGCGTAGATATGCCTCACGTTTCAGCCAATCACGCGGTAATTACGCAGCCATACAAAGGACTTCTGATGCTAAATTCATCCAAAGATGGGTTAGATACAGAACAAGTGTGGCTGTAGACAGTAAAGGGGGAAAAATCAATCTTTATGCTTTTGGGACAAATGCCAGAGGCTGAAAATTATGTAGGTATAACACGTGGAACGTGAGCATGGGTGGAAAAAGTTCAGAATGTTTCAAACATACATATTTATATGTACGACGGATGTACAGAACATTCATGTGTATATATAAATAATGGATACATACTGTTGAAACATTACCGGCTGATAGGGATGAAAATATGAACGAATTGTGGGCAGTTTGTTTTGAATGCTCATTTATGAGAGCTTGTTTTCTGACCTTGAAACAATAGTATAATTAATTAGCTTTTGCCAGTGACATCTGCCGCATATAAGTCGAAAACTGTCCACTCCAACATCGGTGCTTACGTTGGTGATGACATTTGATTCTTTTGTTTCCATGCCATTTAATTTATTGACTTTTTAAGTCTTAATCAATGATATTTTATCTAATGACATTTTAAAATTTTGATTCTATGACATTTAATTTAGTGCCTTGTAAATGAATTTAATAATTATGTAATTTGTTTTATGGGAATAATACAAAAACAGTGTGATATTATAGACCATCTGAACTAACATAGAAATAAGTGATACTAACATATAATGTGGACCAAAACTTGTCTTTAAATAAATAAATAATTATTATTATTATCAGGCGATGTCTTTAAAACAATTAAAATTAGTATTCAAATTGCATCGGACATCTGCCGACATACAAGACCTTCCTAGTTTCATTTTAGTTGGTTAACCGTTTCTCTAACCTTTAAAATATTAATAATAATTCGTCTGGGCAGGTCAAAAAACTTGATTATGAGGGTTCGTAGGCATTCGTTTGAACTAACCTAATCCCACAGGTTCCCTGGAGATGTGAGGGAAAAGGTTGCCTGAAATAACAAATCTGGTGGATATTATATTTAACATCATCCTTTGTGGATGACCTGGGTTACTGTGGTCATTTTATCTATAATTTAAGAAGACTATAGGAGCTGATGAGCAGTGGTGGCCAAGTGGTAACGGCCCTGACTTACTTATTGTAGGTCGCAGATTCGAACCCAGCCAGGCGCATTACTTTGTGTAATTTATTTCATCACCACTGGTCTCAAAACGGTGAAGGAAAACATCGTGAGGAAACCGGCATGTCCTAGAAACAAAAATTCGAAGACGTGATATTCACCAAGCCACACTGGGTTCACGTAGTGGATTACGGCCCATTCCCTCTCCTGGAGAGAGGAGGCCTGAGTACCAGCAGTAGGAAGATTAAAAGGCTGATTATGCTTATGCTAGGAGCAAATCACGAGTTTTTTTAGTGCGCAAAAGTATATGATCCACTGCAATAAAAAGAGCCAGAAAAATATATGTTATTCTTCAGGATAAATGCTGGACAGATAGTGTGTTCAAAATAATTATAATAATACAGCTCATTTAGTACGATAGAAAAAAGCCACAAAAATGCCTCTAAAAATTACTTTTATCGTTTGAAAACCGGACTACCGTACTACGCCCCAACGGCCATCTGTTCTGCGAGCAATAAGCCCTGCCCATTCCCACTTAAGTTTGGCGATTCTTCGTACCATGTCGGTAACCTTGGTTCTCCTACGGATATCCTCATACCCGATTCGATCACGCAAGGAAACTCCGAGCATAGCCCTTTCCATTGCCTTTGAGTGACTTTAAGACTTCTGATGAGGCCCATTGTGAGCGACCTCGTTTCGGAGCCATATGTCATCACTGGCAACACGAACTGGTCATTGACTTTCGTCTTGAGTCACTGTGGTATATTGGACGAGAAGATAGAGACTACCCAGCCGAGTCGGATTCGACGATTGATCTCTTTCTCGAAGTTAGACCTACCCATCTAGACCGTCTGTCCCAGGTAAACGTAGTCATGCCTTATTTACGCGAAATCAAAATTTTCATGTGAAAATTTGACAGTGTCAAAACATGTGGGACTACTATTTCGACTGTACATGTGGAAAATTGCAAATACACACACAATCATACCTATATACGTAGAGTTATACTTAACTAACACCCAGACTAAGATTAAACATTTATTTTAGGTGTGATGATATATTTCGTGCGAGTGAGAAAGAGGGAGGTAGCTATACACCCTGTAGAGCTCCATCTTTTCAACAATTCAGTTTAGGTCGTAAAATGGATAGCGTTAAAAGCTAGTGGTTTTCTTTTCGGTGGGAAAATCATCCAATGATAAATCCTGCTCCTGGGCGGAGCGAGAGATAGTATCAGACTTTTACTGGCTAAAATCACACTCCTGTTCCTTCGTTGCTTTTCGTACCAGGGCTGAGTCTTCCTTTCAGAATCAGACTCTTGCAATTGCTGACATCTCCTTGAGGTGCGCGTGGAACAGTGCACGCCGTCGACGACTTGGGCTCGGTTCGGATGGTTACCGGACGGTCGTACGGCGAGATACCCATTGCTCGCCGTCCGCAAGCCCGCGCCTACGGTGGAAGAGCAAGTGGTCGGGCTTCTGGGTTCTCTAAGAACTATATAACTACCTTAATTTTATTCTGTCAACATTGTCTTAACAGACAATAAATGTTGTATTGTAAAGACATTTAGTTTATCGTAATTTCCACTCTTTCAAAGACAGAATAACATTATGTATTTAGGTGCTCCGCCTACTTTCTTGAGTATTAGGAAATCAAATTCTCCGTACTAATTTGATATTATTTGAGAAACGTCGTACTTTATTTCAGGAAGTTTCCTTAAATAAATAATACTGACAGGGCCAATAAGTAAGAATGACTTTATGTAGGCCACTTAGTATTTTTCCAGTATTATTGTAACTGAAAGGAAAAAAACGTTGATTAGAAATCTTTTGCTATTATCAAATTTGTTTAAAATAAACAACATTATAAGGGACAATAAACTGTTATCTGTCAGTGTTGGCAACACTTTTTTTTAAGGTGGGAAATCATCAAATTACTCCTGCACTGGGTGGAACGCAACGGAGTGTTAGACTTTTACTGACTTATACCCACCTGTGTTCCTTTAGCTTCCCTTTGCATTCTAGGACGGCGATAACTCTTTCAAACATTCCCACAGCCCTAACAGGGATCGATCCTACTGGGTCCCGTCCATATACTGACTTATACCCACCTGTGTTCCTTTAGCTTCCCTTTGCATTCTAGGACGGCGATAACTCTTTCAAACATTCCCACAGCCCTAACAAGCATCGATCCTACTGGATCCCGTCCATTTGCTGACATCTTTTTCAGGCGCACAACGAGCTGTCGACTAGGATTTGATCCTCACCTATCAGCCGGATGGGGGCGATCGGTGGCGGCGATCTCTCGCGCCTGGCCTTGGTACAGGCCATGGTCCGCCTCCTTCTGCGAAGCAGTAATGCTAGCGAAGGAGGCGGCCGATTGCGTGAGGCAACGGTCCTCACGTCCCACCAGCCGGGATTCCGATCCCGATTTCCGGCCACCGTAGGCGCGGGCTTGCGGACTGGACGGTCGGACGGCGAGCCACCCATTGCTCGCCGTCCGACCGTCCAGTAACCGTCCAGACCGAGCCCAAGTCTTCGACGATGTCGACGTCGGCGCGTTCTGTTCCACGCGTGCCTCAAGGAGATGTCAGCAACTGTAGGGGCCCAGCAGGGTCGAAGCCTACTGGGGCCAAGGGTCTGATTCTGAAAGGAAGACTTGGCCCTGGTACGAAAGGCAACGAAGGAACAGGAGTGGGTTTTTAGTCAGTAAAAATCTGACACTATCTCCCGCCCCACCCAAGAGTGGGAGATGTCATAAGATGATTTTCCCACCGAAAAAAAAAACCTATCAGCCGGACAATAAGCTACCGATTGCTCGCCGTCCGTCGTTGTCGTCATCTGCGGTGGCCGAGTATCACCCTGCCAGTTCTAACGTACGGGACGTCTCCTGCAGTAGCAGTTGGGACGTGAGGATGTCCTCTCCCTCACGGTTTCAGGCACGTCCCTCGCTCGCATCACTGCTTCGCCATCCTTGCATGTTTTTCATGACCGCAATATTGGCAACACTAAAAAATCATTAAAAACTACATCAACTCTACGTGAGGCCCAAGCTTTGTGCATCGGTAACTATGGCAACACTTTGTGTGGCTCAAACTTTGTGCAGGGGCAGTGACACAAAGTCTTGTTTTCGTACGAAATGAGAGGAGTACCTCAGTTAAAACTGTGTGAGGTGCCGAGGTGCGTGAGAGATGCTTTGATGAAACTAACGCCAGTGACTGTCCCTGTGAATAGGTATGTCTTTCTTTATGTTTTTGGTTACTGTGGAACCCGCTAGTTGAGTGAAACAATTGAAATATGTATGCTATTGGAACTAGTTCTGTTAACTGAATGAAAGCTATTTTGGACGGTGTCGTTAGGAAGACTTTTTGTACCAGCTATTGCAGGTATTTTGTTTACCATTTATAATATGCGATGTTTATTTTCCAAATAGATCATATATAACACTTTTACATGTAAATTTTTTCGTTAATTTAAACCAGATGAGGCTAGTGTTTCCTAACTGATTACCTTGAGAAGAAACAACCTCAGAGGTCTAAGTCTCTTTTAAAAGTCCATACAGTAAACATGTAATGGTCAAATCATATGAGAACCATGCAGATTAATGTTTCAAATGGTCTTTTGAGGAAAGAACCACACAGATTTGAATAGATTTGTCCAGTCAGTGCAAGCATTTGTCAGTATTCGTGTAGTATAGAAGGTAATAAAAGATCTTTAGATGGGTCTTGAATATAATTTATATTTTTCACCTGATAGGTTCAGCAAAATAAAATACGTACAAAAAAAAAAAACAATATTCCGCCAATATTCGATACCAACGCAAGTGTGAAACGTGTAACTACCTCCAAACGCGAAAACAATAATACAAAAGTAATTTTGGCCCATTCGGAAACAATTCCACACAACGGATGCAGCCAAACGTTCGCCGCTAACGGCTAAGTACACATTTCGCAAATTTACTTGTGAAGTTCTAAACTTGCGACACTTAAAAACTACACAAGTACGCTAAGCGACCGACTGCTGCAACTTCCAAGAAAAATAGCCAATTGACATAGTCCTTCGTCTGCCAGAAAAAAGAGAAACAACAGATGAAAAATCTGATTGTATCGCAAGAAATTGTTTCGCATTTCTCATTCCTCTCAACGCTTATTTTCCGCACAATGCGAACGAAATAAATCCAGCTGCGTTCATTTGTGAATGCAATCATGAGTACAACGCGGAACAGCTAATCCTGATCATTATTAATGAGAGTTTTAATTGGTTCACTATGGAATGGAGTCTATGAATTTTAAATTATAGTCTCCAGGGCATGTGGGTTTAGAGGCCGCATGGAGGTAATGCGCTTTGCGTACTTGGAACACCTGTGCGTTTTAGTTTGTTCAACATTGTTCTAGAAATGAACTCTAAAACGGTTAGTATTCATAGGCTTATTTGAACTGCCAGTGGGTGAATTCTGTTGCAATAAATTGAATGTTTTGTGTTGTCCGTTCATCTATTGTTTGGCATATACAGTAAAATTATTGTACAGAAATGGATGCGGAGTATTAGAGGTTGCTTTGATCAGGTTTGTATGTGGGTACGTACAATGTACTCTATTATCTTAAATTTGGGGTCTACTAGTTTTTGAAGTGATCATTTATTTCTACTCTCTGAGCAGTTTATTTGTTGTTATTAATTATTGTTTATTGAGATTGTCCATACAAATCTACACATTGGAACGTGCAATTTAGCTTCCCTTGTTTTTTTTTGACTGACCGACATTTTGACAATTCAAAAGTGCAATTGGTCTACTTTAAATAAACGTTTCTGATTTCTGTTTAGCGACATTTATCATACCACATAGAAACTAAAAAATATTAAATCCTGCATAGCGGTATCATAGTTCTGCGCGCAATTTGAACATATACAACTGTTCGAAATCAACTATATGGCAGTTGCCCGGGCCTGACACAACACCCGCCTGGTCGGAGTGTTCTCCCTTTTCACCGGAGGTTTGACACCCTGTTCGACATACCTCTAAAGTAAGACTGAGTATACCGTCACACTTAGCTATATAAAGCTCTTTGGGTTAAATCAGCCGATCTAACCTTCGGGTTCGGTTACGATTAGCCTTGGTGTTCGCATTCTTCGCCTTGATGAAATTTTAACTTCTTTTGTGTACACATCGTTTTCTACGTTTTAGTACTAAAGTGATCAAAATCCAGTACCCTCTATTTTTCTATTTGTATTCCTTTATATTTTGGTTTACTTAATATTTGTATTTTTTTTAAACGCAAACATGGTTAGTTTAATAGTAAAACATTTTACAAAAATCGATAAAACTAATGAAAAGGGACATCACGTCAATCTGTTCATTCGTTGACAACATGTAATTTAGTTTCAGCTGAAAATACGAGTATTTTTCACATTTCATGGTAACCTGCTTTTCCTGAATAAAATATAGTGAAATAAAGAAATGTAGCGGGCTGTGAGCGCGGTGAAATTATGGTTATTTCCTAGCGGCATAAGTGTCAGGGCGAGCATATTGTGTGTATGGTACTGGGTCATTACCTGCCAGCTTGTGTGGACATTACTGAGTTGTATTGTGTATTGTATATGTATCGTCACTTATACACCCACCATCAACTTGGAACATTTATATTTGATACATTTGTCTCTCAAAATACAGTTAGCCCTAGTTTGAGAGGCAGGTTTCATTAACTTTATGGTTACAATTGTTGTATTCTAGTTATATATACCACCATTATGTACCAGTATTGTGCGTCTTGCATCCTCCATCCTCCTCCACCGGATTCCCACGACCCTCACTAGGTCTTCGGTCCACCTTGTGGGAGGTCTTCCAAGTTCTGCGAGCAATGTGCCCTGCCCACTGCCATTTAAGTTTTGCGATTTTACGGGCTGTGTCGGTAAATAATTTAGTAAAAATATAGGATTTTAGTGATTTATCCTCAACAGTACTGTAATAAAAATAAATAATATTTTTTAAAATTAAATTTGGGAGTAAATAAGCGGAAAATTACGTGAAAAAACCTTGATAGCATTACAAAACCTATTTTTGATTTCTTTTACTGGCTCAGAGTAATTAGAACAACATTTAATCGAGTTATTAAACCGCCCTCGCTCTTAAAGAAAATAAAGTTGACAGAATCCATTTTCATTTCTCACACAAAAAAGTACCGAGCACCCGAGCATTGTTTATTTTATATTCTAGCATCCAAAATATTGTAATGGTAACAATTTGTATACGACAAACAAAATATGACAATTTGGCTTAGTCTCGTGGACTATTACACATCAGGCCCCATATATTTCTTCGGGATAAACATTTGTCTATGGTAACCAACGACTAACTTTTCTTTATCAGATCAGAGGCCTTACTACAAAGTCTTAATACCATCATGATCCTGTTGTGATGACTTTATTTTTAAGGTATTGAATGAGATTGAGCCTTCACGCTCGTTCGAGTAATGTCGGCTCAAGTCAGCCAAACTTACCCAAACGATTTCCTATAATTTTTTATTATTATCCTCACCTAGTTTTTACTTCTGTTTCTATAGCAGCCTGGAGTTGAGCAGAGTTGGCTCAATGGACCCCGATTTTTGAGTTGTATGTTCCGGGTTAAAAGCCAGCCAGGAACATTCAACAAAAATTTGAACACATGTGACATTCATCAAATCGCATTGGACCCGCGTAGTGGATTACGGCCCATTACATCTTCTGGAGAGGAGGCCTGAGCCCCAGCAGTGGGAACATTATAAGGCTGATTATGCCATACTATAGCCCGGTGTTTAGGACTTGTAGGTGTGACATCGTCGTGCCTCGAAAAGCACGGTCAAACAAGTCTTGTCGGATTGTCGTCCTATCGGACTATGACAGTTAAGGAACAGAGAGTGGGCCTGTAATTGCCCACACATTTGTACACTATATCTAATACTAGCTTTTGCCCGCGGTTTCGCCCGCGTACATAAAATATAGCCTATGTCACATAAGAATAAAGCAGCTTTCTATCGGTGAAAAAAATTTAGCAATCGGTCCAGTACTTCAAGAGATTACCTACAACTAAAAGAAAAAACAAACTTTTACCTCTTTATAATATTAAGTGTAGATTTCCTGCGTACCCGGCTAATCTCCGACAAGATTGGCTACCGTGACCGAAATTCGGTCGGGAGGTTTATTATTATTACTCTTACAAACAACAAACATACACTTTGACCTTTCTGTAAAAGTTCAGTTACAAAACTTTTTGTTCATAGTCCGTTGTATAAAACTGTTACAGGTCGAACGGATATTTATATAGTACATTATAGGCTATTGTATCTGCCCCCAATAAAAACTTGTTAGCTGAAATAAAAAATCTAAAAGTTTTAACGAGATTCGGCAAGTTATAAAGAAAAACGTTCTAACATTGGGGACCTATAAGTACCTTAAAACATTACTCTGTTCGACTGTCTGCTTTTTTTGTCTTGTGATAACATTCATTTTATTGCATACCATAGCATAATCAGCCTTTTATTAATGTTCCTAATAATTGATTTAATTAATTGTTGTTAATTTTATTGGCTGTCAATAAATTATTATTTGCTTTACCCATTTCAATGCACATAAAAATTATATTTTTAAATTTTTACTTTTATTTTGATAAAAACCTATGAAAAAAATATACAGGCGGTAGGTAAAGCACTATCTTTCCCACATCGGATTCTTGATAATTTTAAAGTGTCATGGTAGGGCCACAGGTCATTGGTTCATTTTGAGTCACGGTCGTTACTAGTGATTTTTCACGCTATCATACTGCCCTACTAAGCAAAAAAACGGTAACTCAATGAAAGTGAGTTTCGAGAATAAAAAGCTTTTGTCTGTCTGAAATGAATGTCGGTACAAAAATATCTATCACTCGGTTTAAAGAACCGATTAATCTATTTCTGTTTTTTTTTTTCTAAGAAGGAAAATGCCACAGTTAAAACTGTAAAGCTGACAATAGGAAGTAACGGTCAACGTGAAACGACGCTTGTCCGGCCACATTGCGACACTGATCGTCCTACTTAGTGTCCAAATATAGACCTCTGACTCGACCTTAAGACACTCCTTCTTCATATTATATAATAATGTCGTCTGTGTTTTGAGATGATACTTGCTCCCAGACAGGATACCGGTATGCCTAAGGTTGGGTACACACTCACACGCAATGAAGAGCAAACGTTGATTATCGAATGCTCGACGATCGGATATGTCGCAACAAATTAAAGACGATTTGTTTGAATCTTTATATTGTTGTATGATTTATTTTGTGTGGGGTAAAGTTCCTGCTTAAATATTGAGTAAATGTATATATGTATAACTAGCTTCTACTAGCGGCTTTGTCTGCGTGAATGTCGGTCGGTTGAAGCCACATTGACACAACGTATTTCACATTTATAATGTTCACTTAATCCATACGGATTCAGAAAATATGGGAGGGCAAATATTTAGGACAAATTCGATACAGAACACACGCCAAAAATACAACAAAACAAATCAATTGCCGTGCAAATAAAATTGATATAAATATAAAGCACGTTTCTAAACTGGTGGCCCAGAGATAGCGGCCCGATTTACGAATATGTATGTCCTGGTATTAATTTTAAATATATGTCGTAGTTTCAAACCCTGGCAGGTGGTGAAGGCAGTCATCGTGTGGAAACCGGCATGTGGTAGAATTGAAAAATCTAATACCACAACCACCAACTCACTGGACCCACATGATGGATTACGGCCCATTCCCTCTCCTATAAAAGAAGCCTGAGTCCCAGCAGTGATAACATCATAAGGCTGATTAAGCTATGCTATGCTGGTCTATTTATCTCCTAAAAGAATGAGTAGCTAACAATTTACAACCCAACATAGTGTGATAATAACATTCTCAACTACCAGGCGCGCAGTACACAGAAGAGTAACAACAGATTGGTTTAAAGATTGCAACTCTGAATTCGTAATGACAGGTTGCGAGCTCAACTACGAGCTCTTGTCTTCGAATAAATATTTATTGCACTACAAATACTGGAATAGGTACCTTGAGCATTAGGTACGAAACTTTAGCACCTACGCCTAGCTTACACAAGGTTAAAGGTGCTTTTTCACTAAAGGTTTGTGAGGCAATTTTAATTCCGCCAAGCCCGTTCCGTCATGGGACCCACTTGAGTCGTGCGAAGGAAAATTTCACCAATGGGATCACGTCATTTACCTAGCGGAAATGGGCAGATATTATTGTATGAGCAAAAATTTTATGAGAGATGCGAGCGAGGTATGTACCTAAATAGGATATGTGCGAAGGACGCGAGCGAGAAATGTATACACGAGGCGCGTACTACTTTTAAAGAGTCCACCACGCAGTGTCGCACCACCTCAAAGTCAGTTACGCTCGATTTCACAGCTTCGCTACGCATCCTGGCACTGCGCTAGTTCGTTCAACTTTGATACCATTTTTCACAGCACTGCTACACGTCTTTACACCGCCAAACTACTTCGCACTTTTCTGGTAGAAAAGTTACCTAAAACTTCATTTCAAACTATATTTTAGTTAAATATACATATATAGTTACATCAATGCCACATCCCATATTCGATGTTCTCATTTTTCGGCATCCGTCGGCTTTGCTGCATCGTAGTATCAAATGGCTTCAACAAGGTTTCCAAAAACTGCACACTGGCTTCTGACACAGGATTCATTTCAGTGCAATTTCAACTGCGTTTCGAATTTGTCGGAAAAGAGACGAATAAGTAATGTAATGATACTATTGTCCACCCCATAATAATCTTATATCTCGCCTTTTATTTTCTTCCTTCTCCTCCTTGCGTCGTTTATCCTCAATGCCGACGCTCGCTCGTGACCTCGACCTATCTTCGGCGATGTGGATGACGTTGCAGACTGTGGTCCCCAGTGTAGTACGGATTTGGTCTGGTCAACGTATCGGACTCTTTGGGTCTTTTCCCATTTACTTTTCCTGTTAGCAATAACTTTAACAGGTTATCACATCTTAGGTTAATGTAAGTGAGCATACGTACCGTTTTAATTAACTATAAATAAATAAATAAATCACTTCTCTTTCTGGCACCTGGTTCTTTATTTCGTTCCTGGGTGTCTATAAAACATATAAAATGCAAAGGTAGGTACTTGTACCAGACATCAGTTGAGTGCACTCTGCCAACATATGGCGTATTAATTTTTATTACACGTTTCAACATCCAGTCGACGGCATTTTCAATACAAAACTGCTCATATAGGATCTATTAAATGTCAAGAATTTTTAGAACGAAATCCGTTTTACAATTTATAGAATATCCAACGCAACAACACGCCAGCAGCCTTATTTTTTTTTTACAAATTAATTAAATAACGATGTTTATATAAAAAATTGAGAATTAATTACGATACCCAATCATTTGACCGTAAGCATGTTTTGTTAAAATATTTTTCGAAAATCTTTTTTTATGAATAATCTGTAATTTTGTGTCCATAAATAAAGTGGCATAATGTTAAGTAGAGAGAGCAGTGGTGGCCGAGTGGTAATTATGGCCCCGACTTACGAGTCGCGGGTTCAAACCCAACCAGGCGCATTACTTTGTGTAATATATTTCATCACCACTGCTCTCAAAACGGTGAAGGAAAACATCGTCAGGAAACCGGCATGTCCTCGAACCAAAAATTCGAAGACTTGTGATCATTCACCAACCCGCATTTGGCCCACGTGATGGAATACGGCCCATTCCCTCTCCTAGAAAGGAGGCCTGAGTTCCAGCAGTACGCACATTAAAAGTAAAATATTGTAATCAGTAAAATATTGTTATTTGGTTATGAAGTCTGTATTCGTGTTAAGTAAAAAACAATGGCTTCCTAGTTTCACCTTCATACGTGAACATAAAGGCTGGTAGGCATACATCGGTGCACAGTGCGCTCTCGAGGGAACCATTGTTGTCGAACTACCTACGCACGGTGCCGAACGACGCCGCGCCGCCGACGTGATTTCTATTACCGTTTCCGAGTTTTCTTTGTATAAATTATATTGTTTGAAGTGTTTCACTTTCTTCACAATACGCGTGATCCGGTTGAATAACTGTGTAGGTACCACCTTCCTGTTGTATTACGATTTGTATAGTTTAGGAAAATAACACGATATTTGATACCTACGATGACCTAAAAAGCGGATAAAAGCTTTGTTTTCTGGATCCTATTTAAAAAGTTTTTGTTCTTCATTACATTATTGATCAAAAGTCTAGTCTTAGGCGTGAGGTGAGAAAGCTTAGTTGTAGTGACTCTTACTTAGTGAGCCTAAGTTTTGGGTAAATCTTTGTTTTATTTATTACTTAATTTAGATCGTGACCACAGAGCACAAAATGGTTGTGCTGCCGCCGCCAGTGGCGATTATAGAGACGAGACACCATAATCTTCAATTAATTTCGTGCCAAAAGGCCACACAAATGTGAAACCGAGACACGCAGCGTAGTACTAGTAGTAGACTTATAAATACTCACAGAATACTACGATGAGCCCAGCCTTCAAGAACTTTACACACTGAATGCCAACAAACATTTACGAGGACATTCCTTCAAGTTATGGGGAAATGCATCCAAAAAGAAGCCTTTGAAGCAATTTCTACCTAACCGAGTTGTAAGGGCATGGAACAGGTTCCCGGAAAGTGTTGTGAAAGCTCCTACATTGAACTGCTTTAAAAATCGGAAACACACGCATCAGCTAATAGCTGCTAGTGTGTCTTACCAAATAATAATAATAAATAGACTCATTTTTCTATAGATATTTTCATCACAAACAGTATGTTTTAAAATTATGTGAAATAAATTAAATTACATAAAATTGTAATGATTAAAATTAAATTACTTTAAATTACATTATCAGTTAGTCAACAATTGTTTCCTAACGGAATTTGAACAGCGGCATGTCTATTACATTCATGCCAGACACATAGACAGTCGAGGCCTGTCGTTAAGCATTACCAGCATGTTATTGGGGTTATTCTACACCCGGTGCCCTAGGGACGCGCAGCTTTTACACATAGTAGTGTGAAAACAGTGCGCGCTTCCCCAAACGTCTCTGATGCGCTACAAACGGGACAGCTTCACTATCGCCTGGAACGCCTCATTGTACTGGATACGGAGAGCCCTGTATGCCCTTTAAGTGTAGTCAACCCACAGGCCGCACGAGTCTAGGTATGTGCAGTACGTTCTGAAGAGTTTGACCTTCACCTGCCTAGAATACCGCACAAACCTGAGGGTTATCATATATATCAGTGAAACCCGGGGCCCTGGGACGAAGGCAAAGAAGGAACAGGAGCGGGTTTTAGTCAGTAAATGTCTGATACTATCTCCCGCTCCGCGCTCAGCGGGATTTGTCATTAGATGACTTTCCCTCCTAAAAAAAAAGGGCTATCATATTGGCTAGTGCCATTCCCGTCCAATGTCAGCCTGGTCTTTAAGGTCCTTGGTAAGTAGACTGATGCCCTTAATACCTAATACTCGCTTTAGTGGATTGCTATCTGAAAGGTCAGGATATTGTGACCCCGTTATGTCAATATTCTAGAAATTTCTATTTAAAATAAATCGCTAAAGATTATAAACGTATTTCTAGCTGAACGGTATTTTCTTGTCTAAGAAAGAAAATATCTTAGTGACGTCGGAAAAGGAGAAAGTAGCCACAATTTATTTTATAACTAGTGTTGGCAGAGGTTTCACCCGCGTAATAAACGTAGAAAATTATTCCAAGGGAACATAGTCCCCGCAATAGATAATACAAACACACAGATTTTTTTAAATTTGATTTGTAGAGAATTAAGTAGGTAATGGGTAGTACGTTTATAATTTTTAGGGTTCCGTACCTCAAAAGGAAAAAACGGAACCCTTATAGGATCACTTTGTTGTCCGTCCGCCTGTCTGTCTGTCTGTCAAGGCCCTTTATCTCAAGAACGCGTGGAAGTACCGAGTTGAAATTAAAACCATATACTCAGGGCTGCGGTCCCTTGAAGCTGTGAAAAAAATAAACATCTGAGTTAAAGGGAAAAAAGATACGGCTGTTTATGACGCAATAAACGTATATTTCGACACTTTCAAGCAAATAAAAATTCATAGGTACTTCCCGTTGACATAGAATGCTGAAATTTCGCATGAAGCAAGGTCTCATAATACAAGTATAGGAAAAAATCAGAAATCTGTAAATTTGTAGTTACGTCACAAAAAAAATATTTTTTGCGATTCGGAAAAATCTTCGTAACTCAATTCGGGAATTGAATTGTTTTCATAGGTAAGTTTGTACGGAACCCTCAGTGCGCGAGACCAACTCGCACTTGCCCAGTTTTGTTCTTATGAAAGTAATTAATTGTTTATTTT
The DNA here is from genome assembly GCA_961205895.1 of Mythimna pallens. Lineage (NCBI taxonomy): Eukaryota > Metazoa > Arthropoda > Insecta > Lepidoptera > Noctuidae > Mythimna > Mythimna pallens. Next base: position 18,522,399 of record OY540828.1, on the reverse strand, counting down.
TTCACAGAGCAGATAGCTCCTTCTACACTACAATTGCTATAGGATGGTACGGGTGACAGCTGTCACATTCATACAATGACTAAAAAGACTTTAGTTTTGTTAACATTGTGTTGTTAATTAAAAAAAAAGGCTTATTAGAAAAGGTCTTGTTATTATTTAGGTAAAGTCTCAGTAAATAATATTCATAAACAACAAAGTTATTAGCGTTTGTTTGTATCCCAAATCTTGTCACTCAATTTATGGAAATATTGTTGATTATGAATGCAAAACAATGGAAAACCACTGCGCGTAGTATTTCCTAGTAGCAATTGTTATGAATAATTGATTCGATTATGAATTTACCAATGATGACAAATTTTCGTGGACAATTTTGGGATTTCGTTTTTTTTTTTACTTTTGAATACATATATAATTATTATTCGTAATGGGTACAGATAGAGCCCAATTTTTTGTACTAATTAAAAAATAGGGTGTATAAGCCATGACACTATAAAACTACACGATTATCTGTCGTCACGACAAACTATGAACGTGGCCTAACTCCACTATATGCAGCTCGTTACCTGCAAGCAAGGACGGGTTGTACTCATTAGTCAAAACAAGTTCTTGTTCTCCTTAGGGCATAAAATAAAGTTATTTTAAAATAGAAAGTCCGGAGGGTGGTTGCTTTAGAAAGATAAATAATACAATACATCTCGGTTTCCTTTTAGGTTCTGTGAGGAATATACAAGCCCTAGAAAGGTTAGTTAATTAATGCTTTATGTACCTTCCTGCGTGGCTCTTTTTAAGCCGGAAGTACAGTTCATGTTAATACATATTTTTCTTCTTGGTGTATGTTATTTTCCAAGCTTCAAGGTTCTTCGTTGTTCCTTTAAATTGGTCACGTTAAGTCCTCAAAACAACACCTATCCAAACTAATTATATAAAGAGATAACATCGCCTTTTATAAAAATATTTTTTTCAAAATGGTTTTTACGCCATTATCTAGGTACCAATTTAGAGAAATTGATTTTTCGATGCATAATTACTCTGGTCTGTAAAAAGTATTCTGTCCTATTCCAAGACATATGGTTTACACATGTGTCAAATTTTAAGTATATATATATATATCCTATCAGTCGTTTGAGTGTAAAGCCGTACCAAATATATACATACATAAATACATACACTTTTACGATTTTGAGTGAGTGAATCAAGGGATAGAGAGTTTTAAGGAAGTGACCCAGAACTTTCTTAACACTAGAAACGCAAGTGTCTCAAATTTGACTTATTCCTGCCTCCTAGCCTAGTTACGACCGTATACCTTTGTTCTGACCACGTGACTGAGCATTGAGATGACGTCAAAACAAAGAAATCGGAGGCCTATTCGAGGCGTTCGAAGCAAGAGAATCGAAACGAAACGATCGTAACTTGGCTAGGGGGGCAGCTCTAGTTTTAATAGGCGTAGAATCGCAAAGTACACCAAAATATGTGTAACGATCTTATCCGAACGATAATCCATACTTATATTAATCTGTAGAAGTGAAAATTCTGTACATTGAAAATATCAAAAGAATAAATGGCAGGACCTACCGACACCGAACCCAAAAATGTGATTAAAAAAATTTGTCTGTCTGTCAACTGTGAACAAACAGTTCAGGCATCACGCAAAAACTACCGGTTCGATTACGATTAAACTTGGTATAATCATTCTTTAATATCCTGGGCACCACACTGGGTACTTTTTATCCCGAAAAAGTATATACAATAAAAAAAACAAACTTAATTTTGCGATTTGATCCCTAGACTCGATTACTGTACCAACCGCAAATACATAATAAGTTTGTCGTAGGTTACGTCACCCGCAGTGGAGTTCACTTAGGGGCGCTGCACACGTCTAAGATACTATAATATTTTATGTTAAGATACAATATCGCTTGCCATACAATTCAATGGACTATCACACACGACGAAGACAATAAATAATCTTTATATATAAAAGGAGCAACTGACTGACTGACATATCAACACACAGCCGAAACCGTTGGTATGTCGGTCAGTCTAGCAGGACTAGGAACATGAAATTTTGCATCAGGTCTTTTATGACGTAGGCGAGCACTAAGAGAGGATTTTGCAAAATTCACCCTCTAAGGTGATGAAACGGGAGTCCAAAATTTGTATGGAGAAACCTACTTTGACGCGGGCGAAACCGCTGGCAGAAGCTAGTACATAATAAAAATATTGTATTATCAGTTACCAGTTTCATTTGTGGTATACAAATGAGACACTGGTAACTGATAATACAATTTAATTTGTGGTACACAAATGAAACTGATAACTGATAATACAATCTCGATCATTTCATATTACTGTAACAAAAATAAAGTAGCTAAAATTGACATTGATATTCCGCACTTCTAGTGTTATATCTTTCACTCACTTATTTGTTTTAGTTTTTTGTCGTCAATGAGTTATGGAGCTACGCCCTTTGTAGCGGAAAGGGTCGACATATTGTTTGTATGTAGGAGTAGGTAATCTCAGGAGAACTGATCCGATTAGGAAACTTCTTTTACTAATAAAAAGTTGTCTGGTCGCTGATAAATCATAGCTTATATTAATATAAAAAAACATTCTTGTAGCGATAGTATGACGCGACAATAACAAAGTAACTAGCCGTTAGAAAAAGACAGGTAACTTTTCTAGGCATTGAAATAAAAACAGTTATCTTTTTTGAACGTTGGAAAATAAACAGAGGTAGCTTTTCTAGGCGTCGACAAATAAAACATTACTTTTCTAGGCAGCAGAAAATAAAAACCGATAACCTTTATAAAAATAGGCGTTGAAAAAAATAACAAGATCAGACCAGCAACGTCCTATAACGTCAAATTTGCACAATTTGTTATTAACACACAACCACACAAATCAAGCTGCCATAGTAAAGTCCATTAAACATTAAGGCTCCGTGCACAAAATCAACACATTTTGAACTTTTTTGATCATGGTTTGTGAGAAAAGCAAGAAGAATTTAAACCTTATTTTATTAGATTATGAAAGTCAAGTTCTTATTCTCTTAGTTGGCTTGATTACTTTTTTAAAATAATGTGTGTATTAATAGCAATTACCCATATTCAAAACCCTTTTCTCGCAAAAGTAACGAGCGAGTGACGTTTGGCTACGTTTTACACCAAACTACAACTGATTTATAACATTAAAAAAAATATCAGTAACATCATTATATGGTCTACTGGCAGATGGGTTGAAAACATTATTGACTTTAATAGAAAATATAGCAGAAAAAAAATGTTGAAGAAACACAATTCTTGGAAAACATCTGGACAAATAAGTATTTTTTTCTATACCTTAGCAACACATTTAAGAAAATTTAAAAATTGCACAATAAACTTAAGAAATCCCTTTAATAGAATCTAAAATTTATTTTATAAATAAACAATGTCTTCATTTCTTAAATTACAAGCAAATTGAACTATATTATCGACCGCGCAAACTCGATCGCGTCAGTAACGACCGGGCTCTCCCAGCGTGAGCACACGTTACTTTGCTTCGCAGCTGCTCGCGAATATTACATGAAAATATTCCCAAGATTGCACGCCGACTACCATTTTTTGATCCATTAAGTATTATAGTTTATTTTAAGTACTTTTTTGTTTATGAAAATTGTTAAAATTTCTTTCGACTTCAATATTAATTAGAGGTAACGGTTGTATGTTTATTTGTAAAGGTTATCTGCGGAATTACTTTACTACTACCCAAATACAAAAATTATTTCACTAATGAAATCTACAATGTTTAATGGCAGCTATATTATCATCCAGTGTTATAGACTATGTACAGGATGTTGATATTTCTTATGATTACTTAAGATATAAGGTATTCAAGGTTTAGTTTTCGAAATCATTTTTTTTTGTAGATAATGGGTCGAAAGAAAGAGACGCATTATCAATTATCATTATTAATGCGTCACTAAAAGAAAAAGGAAACGACATGTAGGGCTTTTTTTTTATTGGATGGGAAAATCATCCTATGACAAATCCCGCTCTTGGGTGGAGTGAGAGATAGTGTCAGACTTTTACTGACTAAAAACCCACTCCTGTTCCTTCTTTGCCTTCGTCCCAGGGCCTCGGGTTTCACTTTCACACTACCCGTGGCCCCCGTAGGCTTCGACCCTGCTGGGCCCCTACGATGTGTTGACATCTCCCTGAGGTGCGCGTGGAACAGTATGCGCCGTCAACGACTTGGCCTCGGTCCGGACGGTTACTGGACGGTCAGACGGTGAGCCACCCATTGCTCGCCGTCCGCAAGCCCGCGCCTACGGTGGCCGGAAATCGGAGGACCGTTGCCTCATGCGATCGGCCGCCTCCTTTGCTAGCATTACTGCTTCACAGAAGGAGGTGACTGCCTGTCACTCCACCTTGCTCCGGAGTATGGCCTGTACCAAAGCCCGGCGCGAGAGATCGCCGCCATCGATCGCCCCCACGAGGACACGGCGTTGCTTTGCCCAAGCGGGGCACACCTCCACTGTGAGCTCCACCGTGTCCTCCGGGCGGTCCACACAGTGGCGACACCCGGGCATCGCTTCCGCACGAATCCGGTGCAGGAACTTTCCGAACTTAGCGTGTTCGGTGAGAAAAACGACATGTGGGGCTGATACGAGCGGGACAAATGTTGCTATTTTTTAGTAAATTGATAATGAAAATTTTGAAATGACTATGAATACTACAAATGTTGACAACATGTGTGAACTTGATCTAAACATGGTAATTATAACCTTTGTGTTACGCACAGGGTGTAAATTAATATCAAACCTACTTTTAGAAATTCATAACTTTTTTAGTTTTACATGGTAGTCAGGTGATTGCGACTGTTTATATAGGAAGTTTAAAGTAAAAATATTTACCATTTTTTCAATGATAAAAATAAAGGCTAAATAGCCGGCCAGCAACAGAAAAAAAAATTGCCGTGAAAGCGGCAATCGGCTCTGTATTTATTTTTTCGAGTTGTAGAGTTCTGTTGAATCTCTGCTATATGAGATTTGTATTAACACGATAAGTTCATCAGAATCAGATATGGATGTAACGCCTGATTCTCAAGAAAAGAGGCTAAAGCAGTAGTGGAAAACCTTTTACCGCCTAAATCAAAAGAAATATATCTAAAGTCATACGACAAATTTTGAGGACGACTCAGATTTTTATTTTTACTTTATTTATATTCGTAATGAAAAGCACAGTGTTTTACTTCGGGTTAAAGATCTCTTCGAACTATTGGCGTCCAAGCGTATTTTCGGGACTAAATAAATTGATCTCACCCCTTGGGTAACAATGTATTATATGATTTATGGTGACATTGCACTATTAAAATATTTGCTAGTTATAATATAATTTTTGATAAAACAGACACAAAGATGACGATTTGTGTTTCAGAAAAGGGTTATTTAATTTATTTAATAACTAAACTTTTAAAACTTTTGCCTGCAGCTTCGTTAATTTCGATTTCCATTAAGATTTGAAAGACACGTGGCAGTATCTAGGGATCATAAGTACGTTATTGTTATTTGCCTCGGGACAGTACTTTTCTTCGGGAGGAAAGTTACCCTGTAACCGTTTTTGTTCACCAGACAACATATAATATGTATAATTTCAGGATAATCAGTTCATTGATTTAGGCGTGAAAAGCTAACAAACAAAAATAAACTTATTTTCGCATTTATAATAATTAAAACTATAGAATCTTGAGAGTAGTTAATTTTATTTGTTTCAAATCTTAAAACTTGTCGAGTAATAGTTAAGATTAACTTGTAAATAATATTTATATATCTTTAATATATATTTTGTTTAAGTAATTTGTCTCTTAATTATCTCACAGATAACTAAGAAACTGGGTAAGTGTGAGTCGGACTCGTGCCCTGAGGGTTCCGTACAAATTACAATTCCCGAACGGAGTCTCGAAGATTTTTCCGAATTGCAAAAATGTATTTTTTAGTTATAAGGTGTTCGGTGGAAACACCGAACAGTGACGTTAGGTAACAACAAATTTATGGTTTTCAGATTTATTCCTATACCTGTGCTATGACACCTTGCTTTATGTCAAATTTCAAGATTCTGGGTCAACGGGAAGTACCTTGTGAATTTTAATTACTTTGGGAGTATCAAAATTTACGTTTTTTTTTTGCGACATAAACGGCAGTTTCTGTTTTATTCGTTACCTTAGAAGTTTGATTTTTTCACAACTTCAAGGGACTGCAGACTTAAGTATATTGTTTAATTTCAACTCGATACCTCCACGTATTCTCGAGATAAACAGTCTTGACAGACAGACAGACGGACGAACCACAAAGTGATCCTATGAGGGTATCGTTTTTTCCTTTTGAGGTCCGCAACCCTAAAAAGAAGAGTATCCAACACGGATAAAGCTGTTTGTCTTGGGCACCTTGAATCCCTTACTTCGCTCAGGTTTCTATATGAACTCCTTAGCAATGTTCGGGAGTTAATTATATAAATCCCTGACGATCGGTATTATAACTTCGTTTCGTTCGGAATTCAACATGCCGCCCGCGATTTAAAGACACTGCACTGCACGCCACATAATCTACTATTACATATTTTTGACGTATCGAAAGTGTTTTTTTTTACAACCATTTATATAAATATAATTTTATCATCTGTTTTGGATTTATCGTTCTGTTAAATATCTAAATCTGTCAACATCCATCTAACACAAAATTAAATAATTTTGGTGTACAGTGTGATTAATATAAAGACACACGTCTCAGACGTTTATTTACAAACCTTACTTAATATAAAATTTTGTAATTTAGAATAATATCTTCTAAAGGATCAGAATTGTTTAAGCGGTCACGAAGCTCGATTTTTACGCGTGTGTGCGTGTAGTTGTATGAATGATGCACACAAACATATCATTGCAACGAATTTGCCTAAACTCTAGCGAGTGAATTTTATGCACGGCCTCTTAAAAGCCACAACAAATCGAATTTTGGCGGCTTATTGTAGTTGTCTACTCTACAATATCGCAAGCGCGTACATAGCATAGCATATTCAGCCTTATAATGTTCCCACTGCTGGGACTCAGGCCTCATCTCTAGGAGAGGGAATGGACCAAGCGCGTACGCTTATAAGAATATATTATGTCTTAACGTACGCACCTCACGAGAGCGGCGCTGGCCCGAACGTGTTAGAGAAATTGCAAACTTTCTATTCTATATGAACATAACATAATTGTGCTAGAATTCAAATGAAATAAAAAACTTACCTAGACTGGATATAAAATATGAATTGAAACGTGGATAGGTTAAAGCAGTTTTCATTCAGAAGCTAGGTAGGTACTTGTACGTACTACTAAGAGTTGAGTGAAAGGAACTATTTATTGTATAGCTCGCAAACAATGACTACCGTTATTTCTCACTGTTCAACTACTTTGGTAAAATGTTAAGGCCCTAACTCCCAAGCAGTGACATAAAACAGTGATTTTCTGAAGCCTACTCCTCGGTAACGGCTAGATCAATAAGTTTGAAAAAAATATATGTTTATTATAGATTCATGTACAACATTATCAACATATAATTTTTGCCAAAAAGATTTTGCCAACATATTATTTTTTTGCTTGTTTTCCCTAATCGTTTCAAATGGCTTTGATCTTTAGAAATACAAAAAATACTGGTTAAGTGTGCTTCAGAATGTACGTACGTCGCTTATGTAAATCAAACAATATTTCTATAATTTAGGTTTTAATTTAGGCTTCAAGGTAAGGTAGTTTAATAAACTAGTGCGCCTCACCATCAATGATTGCATCACTGCTTACCATCAGGTAAGAGTTGGTTTGTATCAATTAAAAAAAAAGTAAATAGATGTAAAGGTCAACGGGCCTCTCCGGCCAGATGTTCACGGGACTACACGCCTTAACGAAAACACATTTATATACTGACAACCATATACATATATTATATCATCACAATTCACAACAAACCTACGCAATGGGCTTATCTCGCTCGAATTTACAATTGTAACATTCTCCCTAGCCTAAACCTGTATCAAGTAAAATTTTGTCATCAATTTAAATTATGATAAATGAATGTTCGCAAAACAATTTAATTTATTTCTGAATTCAATTGTTTATTTTTTAATTGTTCAATTTTTTTTTTTTGCTTTATTTATTTTTATTGTTTAACTTATAATGTATTTTAAATAGGTTTTAAAACCAATTTTACACGTCAATGTTGTTGTCAGTTTAAACTAGATGACGCCGGTGTTTCCTAGCTGACTACCATGAGAAGAAACATCGAAACAAACTCAAGGGTCAAAGTCTCTTTTAAAGTGCATACAGCGAATATGTAATGGTCATATCATATGAGAACCATGAAGATTGGTGTCTGAGATAGTTTTTTAAAGAAAGAAAGAAAACATTTATTTGAGACTCGCACTGGACAAACAACAATAAATTAAAAAGTAACTACTGTAAAAAGAACCATACAAATTTGAGTGGACCTGTCCAGTCAGTGCAAGCATTTGTTAATTCGTAAAGCTGAACTCAGGACTACTAAGGAGCTCAACGACTTGACGAACAATACCGAGGAAAGGACATTTGGGTAGGCCGCAGAAAATACTCGAATTTCCAGACATACGTTAAAATTAATGAAAAGAAAAAAAAGAAATAAAACAATCCAAATAGTCCTCACATTCACAATAATAAAAGGAAATATATAAAACAAAGTTTACAAAAATGTAATACTTAACAAAGTAAATATTTAACTCAAACATTAAAAAAGTCACATATTAAAACATAAATAATAATGTCCAAAAAATAGTAAAAAGTAAACCTCAATGTCAAATCGTAAAAAAGCACAAGTAAATGAAAACAAAAACCAAAGAAAAAAAGACAATTGTACTGCGTACTGGAACAGATAAATCCCGCAGTAGGTACTTAGTACAATTTATCACTTATTACAATTTATATGGCTTTGATAAATAAAAATAAATATTTTATTACACTTGGTTCACCTGAATCAGCTTATCCGAATAGAGCGAAAATAGAATATACCGTAATCGAACATAGGATCTTTTATTTTTTTTCGAGGCAAGAAATCATTAAATATCAGGGTGGATCGAGGGGGCGCGGCCTGTCAGACTTTTAATTACTAAAATCTTTCGAACTATCCCTCAGCCCTAGAACAACGATGAAGCCGCGAAAGTAGTAGAACCCCGCCAATGTTATAAATGCGATAGCTAAACAGGGTTTAGTTTGCTTATCAATCACGTGTCAACGCCAGAACGAACTGAAAAAACTTGGCATAAGTCTATGGCTTGGATTAAGACATAGGTTAGAAGCTTATAAATCCTCTTTATTACATTTTCGTAATTTCACGCTAGTAAATACATTAGTTACGGCCTGTTCACGACTTTGCCGCTGTGAGCGGTAGCTAAGCGCGAGGCGGCGAGCGGTCAGATCACAAGCATGAATATATTTGAAGCACGAGTTACCTCTCATAGAGCTCTGCGCCCGCGTACCGATGCTGTCCCGCTCGCCGCTAAGACCGAAGTCGTGAACAGGCCGTTACGTATATTTTGTTTAAGTACGATCGACGGCACGGTTAGTATAGTGGTTGAGCGATTGGTTGCTGGGCTACCTGTTGCGTGTTCGATTCCCGCACGGAACAAATATATTATTTGTATGACCTACAGATAAATGTTCCGGGTCTGGGTGTCTTAGTATGTGAATTAACATGTTTGTGAAAATACAATACAGGAGTAATTCATAGTGTGGGGAAAGGTTTTTTTTTAAAAAAAGTGGGTAACTGCGTTCAGTTACAGTAAAACTTACTTCATCACCATCCAACCCAACAACAAAAAACCCAACCAGACATACATTTTCACTGTTCTTAAAACCGCTCTTACGCGATTATGACGTTAACACATATTTTTCATTACATATTTTGGAAACACAGATACGTGTATCTTGTGGATATTATCTAGATTTTTATTGAAATGAATTTATAAATTTGTGTAAAACTAATCCAGTAAAGACCTCTAAAAATCTGCTATTTTGCATGAACCCTTCGTAATGTACTCAAAAATTTAAAATGCCAAAAAATATAACAATAGAAACCTTAAAATTAAGATTCTAAATATACAAATCATTTTCCAAACACTTTTACAGTTTAAAAAAAAAAACGTATTTCCTGGAACAAGTTTTGTAAAATATTCTAGTGAATGACGGTATTACCGAGTTCCAGCAGAGCTTTCAGGTATTATCTCTCTAGTTTCGTATTGCCTTTTTGTTAAACATTGCGTTGGATGAACCAGCAAGCTTTTAAACCATGTTCAGGTTGACAACAGATGAGTGGGCAAGGGCCCTATTAAGTTTTTTTTTAAATTTAGTTTAAACTATTGCTTGATTGCGATCCCACCTGATGGTAAGCAGTGATGCAATCATTGATGGTGAGGCGCACTAGTTCATTAAGAGCCTATTGAATCTAGCCTTGAAGACACCCGAATTATAACCGGATGGGAAGACTTCAGCAGGCAATTTATTCTAGTCCTTCGATGTACGCGGTATAAACGACGAGGCGACGCTTAGTCCGGACCGTAGACTCTACGGTCCTCTATGCCGTAGAGGTTTCAACAACGTAAGGGTGTATACTCGCCGTACGTCGAGTTGTCCGATGGTAGAAATGAGATGGCGGAATCAAGTCATAGAATTCCCGCGCACTCTCCAAAAAACAACCTATGCAAAATGCATTTGCTATTACATTGTCCTCTAATTTAAAAAAAAAATAAGACACCAGCAATCAAATTTTAATAAATTTGTATTATTTTTCATAAAATTACAAATCCCATAAGGTTCCAGTTGGATGCCGACTAGATATTGGTGAAAGGTTCGTGTAATGTGGCCTTTATGTTTAAATAATCAATATACTTTTCTATCCAATACTCTGTTCAGACATAGCTTTTATAGGTAGTACGTGCCCTATACAATATAGGAAAAAAAAAAGACTGATAAAAATAGGCTGTACGTTGTTGAATAAATGAAATAAATTTAGTCGCAGCCAAAAAATTGTACTCATATAAATAACTAGCTTTTGTCAACAGCTTCGCCCACGTGAAAGTAAGTTTTCTTCATACAAACTTTGGAACCCCGTTTCATTCACTTAGGGGTGAATTTCAGAAGATCCCTTCTTAGACATCGTAAAAGGAACTTATGTGCAAAATCTCAGCGTTTTAGATCCGGTTTTGATTGGGCATTGATGAATTAGTAAAGGAGCCAGGACTCTGCCTTTTTTATACACAGATATTCGGTTAAATGTATTTTTCTTGTGTAAAAAGATCTGTTATTATTACCGCTTTAATCATCTTCTCGACTTGGATTGATTACATGCGCAAGATCAAAACTGTAACATCCAATAAATAAACCAACACTGCCAATATAATGACACATATCACTGTCAGAATTATTATCATTGTAAACTAAACATCACAAATCAAAAATTTTTTCTTTGATTTCATGATTTTTTTCTGTTTATTTGAGTGCAAATAAAATTGTTTACATAATTTACAGAGTCCATTTAATAATTTGACAGTTTTGTTCACAGATAAACTATAGATAGGTATGGATATAGATAAGGTTGTATACCGCTAAAAAAAAACAGGATCTTTAGACCACGTTCACACCTAAAGCCTCAGATACACTTGGGGACAAAATGTCCCCCAATATTTTTATTTAGGTATTTTATTTTATTAGTTTTATTTTATATAACACAGTAAAAAACATTATATGCAAAAGAAGGCCAAATACCCGTTTCCACTTATATATAAATAAAATTAACAAAACGGCATACATAGCGTGAGCGTTAAACATAGAAATTCAAGAGAAGAGAAGAAACAAAAATACGATACATTTCATTACGAACTAGATCAAACATCAAAGAAAAAAAAAATAAAAAAGGAAAACGCTATTTAAAATTTTTTTTAAGTTTTGGACACTATTGCAAATAAATCAAGCTCACTGTGTTGAACATTCTATATACTCTTTGAATGTATGAGTTCTGTCTGTAGACAGTTTACACGATAGGTACGTGAAAAAAATCAGGTCTCCGAAGAAACACAGACGGTACACGCAGTCCAATCTTGGCGACCAGCTCGGGTGCGTCAATAGACCCGTTCATTTCATTGAATAGGTAGGCAAGATCTGCAATTTTTCTTCGTTCAATATGTCACGAAACACTGTTAAATTTTCCAAACATATATCCTACGTCACGAGAATACATTATAATTGGGGAGCAAGTTGCGAGACACTGGACAACGTAGATGCTATATATCCATTAAATCAGAAAGTTTGTGCATAGTCGTTATAGTGTGAATAAAAGAACAGTCAAATAATAATTTATTAGTAAACAGACCACAAAAATCTATTAGGCTAGTAACAATATTCTTATCCTATTTTAGTACTTAATTATAAATCTACTATATTATAAAACTGTGAACGTACGCACGAATGCACAAATGCATTACCTACGTTCGTTCACAGTCGGGAGCAGATAAAGTACTATTTTGGTGTGAATGCAGCTTTATAGATTAAAGCCAACAGATACAGACCGCCTCTGTCAAACCATCAAAACTTTTTCTCGCGTACTTTTATCCTTATGCTGTGGCTACATTATCGGGATTCGGCAAATGATATCGATATAGCGAAAAATGTGACCGACTAGTTCCTGGAATCGCAAAGTATTCGGGCGAACACGAATGGTTGTCGTGGGCGTAAAAAGGCGATTGATCGCTAATGTAGACAACAATGTTGCGTATACCCGAATATTACATTATTATCGCAACAACGTGACACTAATATTCGCACGACAATGTAATATGATAATACAATTAAATTATGATCTTCCAAATAGTACTAAGGGCAGTAAATCGTTTGCAGTGTTTAAAACTAAATAAGAAAGAATACATTTACGATAAAAATTACTAAGAATAGCTTGATCGCTGTATGTTATAAAACATTTATTATTTTTAGTTAAGCTCATTATAATAGAAATATGCATTATTCTTAATGAGAAATAAATTTGTTAAACCTGAAATGTAGCCATAGCATTTGAAAAATACATTTAGGTTAAAATTTACTGAGAATTGCTCAATCGCTGTATGTTATATTACATTTATTATTTTTAGTTAAGCTTATTATTAAGTGAACTATGTATTGTTCTTAATGAGTAATAAATTCGTTTAACCTGTTATATACCTAGGCATATCATAAAATTATTTTAGTAAACATTGTAACTTTGGGTATTACGCAACGAGCTGCCTAAGGATGCCAAATCCTCAAACACATTAAATCAACTTCAAATGCAAATCAAATACATGTAAAGTAAATCTAACCAAAATTCTCTCTTGTCCCCAGTTTCTATCGCTGTTGGAACGCAATGTGGTGGCCAACACAACCCTGCACTACCGACAGATGACTCTGTTCGCGCCAACAAACGAGGCATTCCAGAGGTTCAACGGAGAATTGGACGACTCACTCGTGCTCTATCATATAGGTATGCGAGTTATTTGTACCGTAAATGTTGTGGCTGAAAACGTGTGGGCCTGTGGTGTCTGTGTGTGTGTGTGTGTGTATGGCCTCTCCATTGAAGTCGTGTGGCCCCAGATAACACATTTATCTTTTGTATTTCTACGGTGTTGTCGGTAAATGGTTGGTGAATGTGCTGAGATAAGTGAACAGCACTTTATGTGATAGATACAGTTGAATATAATAAACCAATTCTATTTTTATCATTACGGTGTATTTGATAGGCTTCTCACAAATTGACTTTGTCGGACGAACTTGAATTTGTGCCTTAACTCTTAACAACAGTTACAATATCTTGTGATATGGAAAAGTTTAAAAATCACGGCCCTGAAATGTAAAAAGCAACTGAAAGAACACAGTTTGGTTTTAGTCAGTAAAAGTCCGATATGCCCTCTTGTTCCAACCAGACTGGGAGGAACTTTTTCTTAAGTGATGCTGCTGGCAGAAGCTATTCTTTATATAAACACAAAAAAAGTTTCTACCTATGTACCTTATGCACAATCTGCGCGTGGAGATGTAACGCCGGGGCGAAACTCCGCTGCCGCGACCAGTCACGGCATGGCGGAAAGAGTTCCGGCGGGATCGCGGGATCTCATGGTGGAATGGCGACAGCGACTATCGCAACCCAGTGCTGGGCACGCCGTAATTATGGCGATAAGACCCTTCTTTGAGGAGCGGTTGGAAAGGCAACACGGCGTCCTTACCTACCGCATGACGCAGGTCCTCACCGGACATGGTAAGTTCGGGAGGTTCCTGCACCGAATCCGTGGGGAAGAAACACCCGGGTGTCACCATTGCGTGGACCGCCCAGAGGACACAGTGGAGCACACGGTGGAGGTGTGCCCCGCTTGGGAGGAGCAACGCCGTGTCCTCGTGGGGGCGATCGGCGGCGGCAAACTCTCGCGCCGGGCCTAGGTACAGGCCATGGTCCGGAGCGAGGAGGAGTGGCAGGTGGTCGCATCCTTCTGCGAAGCAGTAATGCTAGCAAAGGAGGCGGCCGCCAGGATCCCGATTTCCGGCCACCGTAGGCGCGGGCTTGCGGACGGCGAGCAATGGGTGGCTCGCCGTCCGACCGTCCGGTAACCGTCTGGACTGAGCTCAAGTCGTCGACGGCGCGTAGTGTTCCACACGCGCCTCAATAAGATGTCGGCAAACCATAGGGGCCCAGTAGGGTCGAAACCTACTGGGGTCAAGGGTCTGATTCCGGAAAGGAAGACTCGGCTCTGGTACGAAAGGTAACGAGGGAACAGGAGTGGGTTTTTAGTCAGTAAAAGTCTGAAACTATCTCTCGCTCCGCCCAGGAGCGAGGGATGTCATAAGATGATTTTCCCACCGAAAAAAAAAACTATGTGACTGAAAATATCCATCCTGCGCCCCAAACCGGTTTTATTAGAAAGGCGATCATGCGAAGATTGTTCTAGACCACAAAAAAATTCAAAAAAAAAAAACTTTTTTCATCGAAAATTTATCAAAATCCGCTAATTAAAAATACTTAACTTATTTTCAAACTCGATCGCGCCACTCGTTAATAATACCGTATTTCTCTTTATATTTGAAACCATGCTTAACAGACATCCTTACTGTAAATAACTGTCGAGCCCCTGTTTCTTGTAGGGTTGGCCCTCGACAGTTATTTTAGGTTATAATGCATCTGCATAAAACATTCTCTGAGGTATTTTGGTACATACATCAAAGTCGCGTGTTGTTTTACCCGAGCTCAAAGACAAAACTTCTGAAACTTATCCTATTAGTCAGCCCTCCTTGTAGTTTAGTCTAAACTAACCTAGTTCAGGTACAGCAACTCCAAATTAAAGCGATTCTGCTAGATTTTCACCTTGTGTCTAGGTGACACCCAGGCATTCATTAATTTTAACTCCACATGTCTACGAGTCACGGCGCTGCTTATTGTTTAGAATATTAACTTTGTTTCACGTGAACTACGTTAGACTGGAAGTTAATTAAACTTCGAATGAAATGAAAGCTGATGATATGAAGTTTACGCTCAGAATATCTCCGATATATTCAGGATATGATCGGTTAAAGGGATTACGGAGCAGCGATGGTGTTGTGTTGTGATAGTTTGCTAGAAGCGGATTGTTCGACAGACACCACAGTCCTGGCACCATTCCAGGGCTCATACTCGTGGTCTTCGAACGCAAAAGGCAGTTGAAGGAACATAGGTGTGGTTTCAGTTAGTAAAAGTTTGACACGAAGTCATTAGATAATTTTCTGCCTCAAAAAAAGGGTACGGCCTCCATCAACCTAGCGGGCCACGTCAAACTAGAAGCAGGCCCCGTCTAACTAGCGAGTTCCGCCAAAAAGTGTCACTATTGGGTTTTCTATCAGGAATTTCTAAGTACTTATGTTCCTTGGCAAATGAAGGAACACGAGTGGATTTTAGTCAGTAAAAGTCTTACACTCCTTCTCACTCCATCCAGAACGGGAGAAGTTATTGGACGACATCCCACCACAAACGAGAAAGACACGTACTAGAAAAGGCAAGACTTAAATTAGATTTAGTCCACAACCTCTTATAATTCAACGCCTATCGCTTTTGTAGATTGATAAAGGAGGTTCTCTAATTCAATATTGGCTGACATAATCCGATTATAATCGTCATGGAACGAGCTAAGTGTCAAACGCGGTTTCTCCCGCGCATTATTTGAATAAAATATTAATAATGGCGTCACTGTGTCATTTATCAGGAAGATAAATAGATTTTGTGTCCTGCGAAATGGCACAATATACTGAAGCGAAGTTTTGTTGCAAAGAATGTTCGTGATCGTGACTGAAGCTTTATATTTTGCTCGACGAATATGACCGTAATAGTGTATTGCATCATGATTATTCATATACCTAATCCATCGAATATGTCCCGGTGCAGTAATTAATTGAGGGTGCTAATTAAACAGACTTATTTATTTATGGCACACCAACGACTTATTCACTAGTACATTTTTATATACAACTATCAAACTTAAATTCTAGAGTGAATTTGTCACTTACGAGTGTGCACAGCATTCACATAAATTTCAAACCATATAATAATATTTATGCTAAAAAAAACGACTTCTTTTTAATAGTATTATTCGCATCAAAAAAACTACATTACCTTTAAGTTAGCCACAATTAACAAGCGTCTGAATCTATGACACTAGTTTCTTAATTATTTATTTATTTAGTACATGGAGGACTTACAGCTAATAAAACCAGACAAAAAAAAAGGAAACCATAATCACTAGAAAGCCAATTACAAGTCCTCACGTATGGACAATACAATAAAAATTAAAAATGGTGTGAGCACAAAAACAATAAAGCTTAACTTATTATTATATTTCTGGATGGCTATGAAAAAACCTCAAATGCTAAGGCAGGAGCTCCGCTCTGTTCCGCTCCCGCCTTAGCCTTCTACCCTAACCTGTCAGTATAGAAGAGCCCTACAATTTGTAGCTCGCTTCACTCGCTCTTGGACTAAGAATATTTAGTTGGCGTTGTGAAAAAGACAAATTAGTTTATTAGGGGCTATTTCATTTTCTCGTTACTTAGTTGTAAAATGAGACACGTGGTCAAAAAAGTGAGGCTTGTCTTATAATTTCTCAATATTAATTGTAAATGTCGCCTGTTGAATATTAACTGCCTATAGACTAAAATTTAACTAGGCAAATATAATAACCAGCTGGGTTTGATCAGTTTGCTCATAATTATTGCCAAAGCCCCTTGTTATATATACAACTAGCTTCTGCCAGCAGCTTCGCCCGCGTGAAAGTAGGATTCTCTATACAAACTTTGAATCCCCGTTTTCTTCCCTTGGAAAATCCTCTATTAGTCTCGCCTACGTTATAAAAGGAAACCTTGTGTGCCCCGCTTGGGCATAGCACCGCCCTGTCCTCATGGGAGCGATCGGCAGCAACGATCTCTCACGTCGGGCCTTGGTACAGGCCATGGCCGAAGCGAGAAGAAGTGGCAGGCGGTCACCTCCTTCTGTAAAGCAGTAATGCTAGCAAAGGAGGCGGCCGCACGCGCAAGTAAATGGCCCTCATGACCCAGCCGTCGGGATTCCGATCCCGATTTGCGGTCACCGTAGGCGCGGGCTTGCGGACGGCGAGCAATGGGTAGCTCGCCGTCCAACCGTCCAGTAACCGTCCGGACCAAGGCCAAGTCGTCAACGGCGCGTAGTATTCCACGCGCGCCCCAAGGAGATGTCAGCAAACCGTAGGGGCCCAGCAGGGTCGAAGCCTTACTGGGGCCATGGGTTCGCTTCTGAAATGAAAATCCGACCTTGGAATGCAATCAACTAGGGAACTAGGAGTGGGTTTTAGTCAGTAAACTTACCTGCCCTCCCGCCCCGCTCAATGGCGGGAGATGTCATTGGATGATTTTCTACCAAAAAAAAAAGATCACAATCGCAATTAATGAGCGTGGGTGGAGTCCTGAGTTCCATTTTGAGGGCTTTTCCATTATTCTGTAGCCGCCTCGAGTTTGGAAGTTGTTGGACAGATACTACCGGGCCTCAGAAAGCATGTTTAGGCATTGGTTCTGCGCTTAACCTCGCCCTGGACGTGTCGGGTTGCTGATTCATCGGAATGCGAGAGTAAAGGAATAGAAAATTCATCTGTGTTTGTTTGTGTACACGCTCGCATTAAAGGGCTTCAGCCCTTTAATATCGTGATCAAAATTCGGTAGGAAAAATTAATATTTTTCGAACAAAATGTAATTATGGGACAACATAAAACATTGAACAGTTAAAGTATGCCTCCCAAAATCAATTGAACTGCTGAAGAGCTTTAAGAGCTTTTTTTTTCGTGTGATACCTAATGATGTTGAATGAATTCGTAGTTCTACGATGGGAAGATATCAATCGATATTAACCACCCGTTGTAAACGTTTAGCAAGACAACTGGGATTGCATTAAAAGAATAATTTACTAAAGTCAAACGGGGTGATTAGGGGTAAACAGGAACAAAAATTTGATGGGGATTTTCACATTATTTAACTATTTTCCCAGCACCCTAAAGTAATTCTATTTATTCACTAATTGTAATATATATGTCCGGTCAATTTAGACATCCGAGATTATAAAAAATCACACCCAGTTGAAAAATGGTAAGAGTACCATCATAAATGAAACTTAAAAAGTCCTCATCGATCCGACACCTTGAAAAAAATACTCGGTGTTAAAGGTCACAAAAACGAGTTTTTCGCGATTTTCACCAAAACGGTAAGTTTTATCATAAAATTAGCCCAGACAAAAATTGAAAATCAGATAATTATCTACAAAAATGTCTTTTAATTTTTTTTTCCTAAAAGCCACCGTTTTTTATCACCGTTGTTGAAACTTCAACAGTCCGAACTAAGCGATTTGCTTCGTCGTTTATACCGCGTACATCGAGGGACTGGAACAATTTGCCTGCTGTGGTCTTCCCGTCCAACTATAATTTAGGTGCCTTCAAGTCTAGAGTGAATAGGCTCTTAATAAACTAGTGCGCCTCACCATCAATGATTGCATCACTGCTTACCATCAGGTGGGATCGCAGTCAAGCACTGGTTTATATCGAATATAAAAAGAAAAATAATAATATAATGATTTAAAAAGTTAAAAGAGGTAATCATCATAGGCACACGTTTTCACGCCACAGTTTAGGTATTTAGTGTACTTAGCGCCTTTTTTAGGGTTCCGTACCTCAAAAGCAAAAACGGAACTCCTTTATAATCACTTTGTTGTCCGTCTGGTGCGAATTATTGTAACCTTACCCCTATTTTTGGTCTAATTTGACTGGACTTTAACGTTAGTATACAAGTTACAACATTAGTTTTCATATATGCGAAACCCGAAACACGTGTCCAGTATTTTTATGTAAAGAACCTATGTACAAAATTTCTTAACTGTATCATTAAAAATCACAAAACTAACAAATGTTACCTGATTGTCCGCACAAATACATGGTCACCTGGCCATCTGGACGACTGAGGGATTGTTTTACTCCCGCATCCAGCTGTGCGCTAGTGTCTAATGTCCGCTATAACCTGCCGTGACCTGTGTTGTACTTAGTGTCGGTAGTGTCCAACTTGTGACCTTTTTTAAATATTTTTGGAAAAAAATATAACTTGGTGTAAAAATAATTGGAATCGATTCAGTTACTGATTCTGAACAAACTATATTCAGGGTTCGCATATACTAAAAGTAATGTATAACAAAGTGAAAATTCTAATGAAAGTTTGGTTCCCATTCACCCTTGCGTTCCTATTCACCCGTTTGACAGTACTTAATTAACTATCAAATATTTAAACTATTAATAACTATTATCCATGAAAGCTTCCTCAACTTGTCAAAGTTCTCGAAGCCTGTCATTTTCTCTGAATAAGATCGCCAAAGTTGGCCATTTTATGTAACAAGATCAAGGATTGTGGGTACAATGTGCTCTCTTAAAAAACCGGGAACATTTACGACAAGACACGAAGTTCGTAGTTATAAACTGTTAAAATTCACCTAAATCCGTAGAAACGATTCAAAACTTGAAAGCTACAGATAAGTTATATTGAGTGCTGTATTTCTTTAACTATAACTTTAGTGAATTCCAGAAAAAACGTGGTAAGTTTTTAGAC
This sequence comes from Mythimna pallens, assembly GCA_961205895.1. Taxonomy (NCBI): domain Eukaryota; kingdom Metazoa; phylum Arthropoda; class Insecta; order Lepidoptera; family Noctuidae; genus Mythimna; species Mythimna pallens. Next base: position 18,502,221 of record OY540828.1, on the reverse strand, counting down.
TATGAAATTAAGGTGTTATGAATGAATTCTAGGCGTGAAAGTGGAAAAACGTCTCGTTGTTTATTCATGTACTTTTACGATAAAATACAGTGAAGTCTGAATGAATAAATACGCAAAGCTGATACAAATTGTTCAGATAAAAGTAGGTACTCGTACATACACTGAATGAACCTATATGTTGTATAGTTTAGGCAAGGGTATTAGATGTATACCTACGATAATATTTAATGAAATTAGCTATACACCATTAAAGGAAAAAGTAGAATTTTCTAACAACATTTTTAACGAAGTTTAAGGCGTGGTCATAATAATCGTGCGGACCTTCCCGCCAGACGACAACGGAGACGTAGGTATTGGTATATCCTAAGAAGTAAACAAAAAATAACTTTTATAATTTTCCTTTCTTATGTCCTACTAATGTACTAAGGCGTGAACTAACAATACCAAATTCTTCCAGCAAATCTGGCGACCACGCTCTCAAACATGGACTATGCGATATCCACGGATCTAGACGGCAACCCTCCACTGTGGGTGACGACGCGGCGCGGAGCTATGCACGACGACATCTATGTGAACAACGCCAAGGTTTACGTCTCCAGATCTTATCAAGCTGTAAACAGGAATAATAAGTTACAAGTAAGTGATTCTGCTCTATCTCACTAGATGGTAAATGTTGATGTGACCGATGATTAAGGTCACTGTTGGACACATACCTCCTCCAAGCGTCGCCACATTGAGTGGTCTAATGAGTCTTGCATCCATTGAATTCCCGCGACCTTCACCAGGTCATCGGTCCACCTTATGGGAGGTCTTGCAACGCTGCGTCTTCCGGTTCGCGGTCGCCACTCCAGAACTTTTTGGCCCCAATGACCGTCCTGTTCTGCGAGTAATGTGCCCTGCCCACTGCCACTTAAGTTTGGCGATACTTCTGGCTATGTCGGTAACATTGGTTCTCTTGCGGATATCTTCATTACTGTTGCGATCATCAATGAAACTCCGAGCATAGCCTTTTCAATTACCCTTTGGGTGACTTTTAACCTTCGCTTGCTTAGTAGTAACCTTTTGAGGCGCTTGCCTAGAAGTATGACTTAAAGAACCCCTAGATTACAGCTATCAACGGGAATTATCAGGAGTTCTGCTCCTTGAATATCCTTATATTTCAAGAGCAGAACTCTTGATAATTACCTGACCCCTTGGTCATCCCCATCTATCGTTGCGTTGTTTTGTATGGAAACCAAGATTGTATGTGTGTGTGCGTGTGCATACTTTGTTACTCCTTCACGCTCAAATAGCTGGACGGATTTATACAAAGTTTTTCACAAGGGTTAACTAGTTTCTGGAATAGGACATAGGATTTTTTTTTATCAAGGGAGTATGTTCCCTTGGGATAATTTTCTATTTGCACGCAGTTGAAACCACTAATAGAAGTTAGTGTAGTTGTCGTTTTCTATAAACCTACTGATAGAATGGTTTACTGAGAGAGGTTCAACAACACAGAAAAGAATTTCAAGATTTTTTTCCACAAAGTAAGCCCGGATTTTCTCACTAATACAGTGAGTACGAATGCCAATAACACTCTCCCTCGAGATTTATAGTTGTCGTCAGGTGTCTTCGGCAAAGACATAACACAATTATTATTTCGAAGAGATACTTCGATAACTCCTATAACTTAATTCAATAAACTTGCTTAGTTTAATCTGGCCGGATTAGGGTTACGTTTGAAAATCGAATCGGTTGAAGTTATTTTTTATCCGACTGCGCTGGAAGAAGGGTAATGTTTTTATAGTGTATATATGTTTGTGTATTATATACAGTACTATTACGGCTTGTTGCATTTTAGCTTCAGAGTAATGGTGTGATTCGTCTTAGTCATCAAAGAACAAATAATTTATTTTCCATTCACAAAATTTGTACTACATCTAGTGGTTGACCTTTTAGACAAAAATTGCCAGTGTTAGGGCACTTCGCTCTTCCGAAACTTAAAATTACTCGATGTACCTACTAACAAATTATTTCAAATCTTAATAGTTTAAAGTGACTGTGTACATCAAAATTATAAAAAAGTAAAGTGGCCGTTTTGGCGACAATTTTTTTTTTTTTTGTGATTTAGTCTTGTAGGATATAATATGCCATGTCAAAAAATTCGACCGCATAAAAAAAACGGAAATGTTCAAAACCTTTGTGCTCTTCTACCTGCTTTTGTTATCTTTATTTTTAAATGTTTATGTGTACATAAATAAATAAATAAACACGTCACTCTAAACAGTCTGATACAGTTGGTGGAATTTATTTTAGTTCAATCATAGCTTTGACGTCATCAATTGCATCATTATTAATTCAAATACTTTAACATCGACGAAAGCTGAAATAGCCTTTTTATTTCACCGTAGTAAGAGTTTTTCATTCAATCAACCCTCTGAAAAAGTAAGTTTTATTGTCTACGTCTATCGGGTACAAACGTAATTGGCACCTAAACCTAATATTGACAGCTAGGAACACTTTTAAATGCTAAAGAAACATATGTTTATTTTTACTTTTTCTCTGTAAGGACCTTCTAAAAACATCAATAATAATCTTTCAAATTAGTTCACTCATTCTCGGGTTTTGCGTTTAGCAGTACATTTACAGTACACAGCATAGGCGCCTGTCTATGGTTTATTACCTATTTATTTAATTTTGTATGCAATATTTTTATAAATATTTATTTAACATTTACATGACACACTAAATATACACAAAATCACGCTTTTTATCTATGTTTACTTTACTATTTATTATTTTGTTAATGATGTGATGCCTAATTGTATTTAACCTCCGTGAGCGTGACCGTGGCTCTTGACTCAAGGGATCTTTCCTGACTCGACTGACCCGGTATAAGAATGGGATAGTATCTGAAATGTTTCATGGTGTGTACCTGTTTAGGCGTTGTTAATTTTATTGATTTATTGATGCTAATTACGGTAATGATAAAAATTTACAATAATTTTATTAATTTATTTTTTTAATGTAATTCAATAATTTATCAATAATGTTATCAATGTTTCAATAATTTATTTAATCTAATGTATTTAATTTTATTTATTTATTATGTTATGACAATTTTAATTTTATTTAATTGTATAATACTACTATGGGTTAATTAATGCCTGAAATAAACGATAAATAAAAAAAATAAAAAAAATTGCTTGGGCTCTAATATAATACCAGTGCTGCGTTATTTATCGTTTTTAAAAATCGCATATGCTGAGTTAGGCGCCTTTTTGGCCTTGCAAAGATTACAATTTTATTTTTCCACACCTATTCTAGTTCTACTGTATGTGTGAGGTACGAATAAACGTCTTATCTTTCTTTCATTTAGCTATTCTTTTGTAAGTATGATATAAAGATTCAAAAGTATTTATTTCAAATAAACCATTTACAGGCACTTTTGAAATGTCAAGAAGTCAGTCAGTCAGAAAAAATGTTGCTAATTGCACATTCCAAAGCGTAGATCTCTATGAAGAAAAATGTGCAAGAAACTCTATGGACACTCTTTTCAATCATATATAATAACACTAATAGTATAAAAGCAAAAGTCTATGTGTACGTATGTTTGTTACTTTTTCACGGTCGAACGGCTGAATGGATTTTGAGGAAACTTGGTACACGGATAGATGATGTCAAGAAATTGTGAAATGTCACATAGGATCCCGGGAGTAGGTTTTCTTAGGACAATTCTATACATCCACGTATGCGAAGATAATTGTGGGCGGAATTGTTCGAAATAATTACCACGGCCGAATGCAAAGGGCAACTAAAAGAACACGGGTGGTTTTCAGTCATAAAAAGTCTCACTAAAACTCACTCACTCTCACTCCACTCAAAGCGTTAAAAGTTATTTGATGATTTGACACCCCAAAATAGGGGGTAGATTTTATTACCCATAAATTCACGCTCCATTTTTATGACGAAACACTAAAACTAAAAAAGAGTTGCTCCGTAAGTGACTCGGAAAAATCGATATTTATTACATCCTCCGATATTATTATATTGCTGTTTACCCAATTAATCACTACCCCAATAACATAGCCTTACCCAAATCAAGGAAACAAGGGGCTTATTCGGGTTATTCGGAAAAATCTAATCAGGTTATGTTTTTTGTTTAACCCGTCACATTGTGTTGTGCCAAAAAGTCCGCAACGATCAATATCGCGACAGAGTTTTGGCACGTTCCTTATACGAATAATGTACAGGGTAAAATTGAACCCAGGCAAGCTTGAACGACGTGATTACTTGCCTGATTCAGGAAACCAAAACATTTGGCTGATTGCTGCTAAAAACATATTTTTATTAGACCGTGCCATGCGAGAGAAATTCGCATAAAGAGACTTTTTATATAACCCGCCAGTTACGTGCAAACTTATACGAGTATGTATTAGGTAAATTTTTGTCTTTGACTTTCCGTTTTCGTACTTTTAAATAGGGATTGTACCTATTAATGAAAAGTGTCCCAATTCGACCTTAAGAAACTACTAAAAAAACACAATTTGTTTCTTCAATTGACAACTGCTAGAAAAAAATCGACTTCACTAGAAAAAAAACCGGGAAGGTGCGAGTCGGACTCGCGCACTGAGGGTTCCGTACAAACCTATGAAAACAGTTCAATTCACAAATCACAAACTTAGATTTTTTCACATACATACTATAATATCTGACGGAGGATTAACCTCCGAAGTGTTTTTAAAAAGTGTGACGTCAGCATAGCTGACGTCACCAATGTTATCTTCATGATGGTCACTCATTTTTGGATCTTCAAAAGAAAACTTCACAAGTTGTTCCAAAACTTCGTTTATTCCACGAACAGCGTAACGACGTCGCAGAGAGGTCCGTACTGTCCGGTGGCTCAAGCGAGAATGCCCCGGCACCGACAGTGCGGCCGTATTTATAATGTTCGCCCCACTGGCGTGCACGTGTTTTAAGGTTAAGTATTGAAACATTTAAATTACAATAACAAAAATAGCGATTCGCTGACCAACGTTAATTTTACATCGAAATAAACTCGAAGTAATCATTCTACTAATTTTTAGGCCAATTTAATTATAAATCTTAATTATTTCAATCAAACTATTTGTAATTGCGCCGATACGGCCATTCTGACAGGCGGTGCGCGCTCTGCACCAGCCTCGTTGATCCTCGTCGCAACATCTGTAAGAATAGAAAGAACTTTCTCTGAGTTTGATATCTGTGAGCAACTTGCGTTGCTTTATATTTAGTTGTTATGCAAAAACAGACCACTGTTATGTAAGTCTGAGAATATCAATGCTAATAAGGTTTGTAGGTTGTTAAGAGGTTCTCGAGGAGTTCTCGAAGGTTCTCGTAGGGTTCTCGTAGGGTTCTCGTAGTGTCTCGTAGTGTCTCGTAGTGTTTCGTAGGTTCTCGGAGGTTCTCGGAGGTTCTCGGAGATTCTCGTAGGTGTTAGAGTTAGTTTGGGCTATTTGAAATTATTGAATTGAGTTACTTACCCTTTATTCTGATGGGTCATTGCTTGGTTGTATTTGTAAGTTTTCTCGTGAGGTCGATGGTATAGGCTCATTTTGTTCTGCTGCAGGGTCTCGGTGAGTAGGTGATTCGTTTTCCGCCGATACGGTCAACTGATCCCCAGGTTGAGGGGCGCGGCGTAACTGGTCATGGGCAACCTTGCGGGGTCGTCCTCTGCCGACAACTTTCTTAACCAAATATCGGTCGTTTTCTAGTATTCTACAGATTTCGTATGGCTCGCTGAACTTAAGATCTAGTGATGTTTGGTTGCGAGGATTATTCTTAATCAACACGTAGTCTCCCCTTTGGAAATGATGGATCTTGGCCTTATGTAGGTTGAAGCGTTGTCTATCCTGTTCACTGGAACGAATCATTTTCTGTTGTACCTGTTGAGTAAGCGCTTCAATATCAACGGTTTCGTTGTCAATATCAACGAGATTGAGAAGCTCAGGAGGTACACAGTGTTTCCGCCGTGTAATAAGTGTCAGTGGAGCAACACCAGTGACTCTATGTGTTGTACAGTTCATTGCCAGTTGAAGTTCTTCAAGCACAGTGTGCCACGGCTCCGTTTCGTAATTCTTGATCATAACCAGTGCGTTCTTTAGGGTTGCAACGACCCTTTCCACTTGGCCATTTGCTCGGCTAACTCCTGGAGCAAATTTGGTCACAGTACTCTTTGAATTCCCCAAGAAATTCTCTTCCTCCATCGACTACGATTTGAACCGGTGCGCCAAATAGATGCACACTACGTTTTAAAGCAGCTAATGTGCTATGTGGGTTCTTGTTGGTGCTGAAATACAGTAAAATGTATTTTGAGAAAGCGTCGATGGTAACTATCACGTACTGCTGATCATCTGGAATTCCTAGCTTCCCTGTTATGTCCATATGGATGACTTGGAAGGCAGCCGTTGGTTTTTGTATCGGGTGTAGTTGGGCTTGAATTGCCCCGGATCTGCCTTTAGATGTTCGGCATATCACGCAGTTATCAACAAATCTTCGAACAGTAGAACTCATTTTGTTAAACCAGTAACTTTCTTTTATCTTCTGTAGAGTTTTTTCCCAACCGATGTGTTTTAGAGCCTTGTGAAAGGAGTTTATGATGCTCCATTGAAAGGACTTGGGAACGACTGTGCTAAGCTGTTGACCGAAGACAGGATCATTAACGTTCTTCTTCAAGACGTCGTCCTCCAAGACATAGTCTTCCACCGGGTTGTTGTCTCTGAGGCTATCCATTATTGGTCGCAGCTCATCGTCCCGTCGTTGTTCAATTTTGAGCCAGTTCAAGTCTCTTGTCATAACGTTAACTGCTAGCTCAATTGGGTTTCTACTGAAAAAGTCAGCATGCTGAAGACGTTCACCTTTGCGGTACTCGACTTCGAAGTGATAATTTTGCAGGAATGCCCACCAGCGATGAATCCTTGGCAGGAGATCCTTTTTATGTTTTGATGCCTTCAATGCATTGCAATCTGTTATCACGGTGAATTTTCGCCCATAGAGATACTGGCGAAAGTGCTTTATAGCCCGAACCACTGCCAGTGTCTCCAACTCGTAGGAGTGGTAGCGACTTTCAGCCTCCGTGGTTCTCATGCTCATAAAAGCAACTGCATGTTGGCGTCCATCGATCACCTGCACCAGTACTGCACCAAATCCCAGGCTGCTTGCATCTGTGTACAGTAAAAATGGGTGCTTCTTCTTGATATAATGTAAGCACTGGCGCGGACGTTAGGCTGTGGATGATTGTGTTACGTGCTTTTTCGTGCTTGTCTGTCCATGTCCAAGTTGCTCCTTGTTTCGTCAATTCGTACAAAGGCACCATAACACGAGAAAAGTCAGGAATATATCTCCTGAAGTAACCTGCCAAGCCGTTGAACTGCCTGACTTGCTTGACAGTTTTGGGTATTGGAGCTTTAACGAGGGCCTCAACTTTTCGTGGACTTGGTCGTACTTGTCCATCAGAAACGACGTTTCCGAGATATTCAATGGATCGTTTGAAGAAACTGCACTTGTCTGCGTTGATGGAAAATCCAGAGTCTTGAAGTGCAATGAGGATCCGTTCCAGGTGTGAGATTCCTTCTGGGAAATCTGCGCATTTGCTTAAAACATCATCTACGTATACTTGTGCAGCTGTTCCCAGCAATGATGTCAGGGCTCTGTTGATACAACGCTGGTAAACTGAACAAGCATTGCTCAAACCAAACGGCATGGTGAGATATTCGTACAGTCCATCTGGTGTGACGAAGGCGGTCTTCTCTATTGAGGTCTCGCTAATAGGAATCTGGTGGAAACCAGCCGCCATGTCAAGACTTGTGTAGAAACGTCCATTTGCCAACTGATCAATCTGATCAGAAATCAAAGGCAGTGGATAGTGGTCACGCAGAGTATTCGAGTTAAGTTCTCGAAAGTCCTCGCAAAGTCGGTCGTCACCATTCTTCTTCTTCACTAGTATGATGGGGCTCGAGTAGGGAGATTTGCTCTCACGAATTATGTTATGTTCCAATAGCTCTTTAATTATGTTGCGAACTTTCTCTCGTTCCACTGGGCTGAGGCGATATGGTCTTCTTTCCACGAATTTATCAGGGTTTTTCAGTCTGATTTCAAGTTCGCCAGTATTGACACGAGTCTTCGGATATCCGCGGATAAATAGATGTTCGTATTTATTCAGAAGTTGACGTAGTTGTTTGATTTCATCTTCATTGATATGATCGCAGTCCAAGTTGTTAAAGAGAGAAGAATTTGTACTCACATGATTGACGAGTGTTCTGTGGATTAGCTTCGTCCCTTTGGCTGTGACTATCACACTTAGATTGGTGTCATGGATTAGATTCATGCCCACCAAAATGTCTGTTGACATTTCATAGTCTGGCAAGACGTAAAATTCGAGCTCAACACTGATGACGTCGATAACGCAAACATTTGTAAGTTTGGTTAATGACAAAGCGGGGAACTGACCAACCCCCTTCAAATAATTTACCACTGGACTCCTTTGACCAGGTAAAGCTGCAGCAACGGATTCTTTTATAATTGAACACTCCGCTCTACTGTCAAAGACGGCTTGAAAAATCCTGTCCCCTATTTTGATGGTGATCGGAGCCAGCTTACTGCTTGCTACGCAGTTCACGTTCGAAGTTAACGAACGTTCACGTTTGAAGCAAGTTTCGTAAGTATGGCCCGGTTTTTTGCAATAAGTACAACTAGTTGTGGTTGTTGCTTTTGGATCCTTGTTGCCATGAGTTTCAGGTTTAGACTCGGAAGATCTGAATCTGCAATTATCGGTAGTATGGTTTGTCTTTTTACATATACGGCAGCTTGATGTAGATGGTGTATTGTCAGCAAAACGTGGACGTTTGTTGTGTGTTGTGGAACTGGAGCTTGGATGAGTACGCTTCTTCCGTATGGATGTTGCAACTGAGATCAGCTCAGGAACACTTGTTGCCCTGGCGTTCAAAAGTTCGATACGCAAGCGCTCATCGTTAACGCATCCAATCACTGCCTCCACAGCGTGTTCATCTCCCAGTTTATCCTTGGTGACTCTCTTCCATAGGATCCAAGCTCGTGATAAGAACTCCGCGATGTCTTTTGTTGAGTCGTAAACATGTTCTCTGAACATGATGATGTCCCGAGAGTATCTATTTTCAGGTTCAAATGTGGTAATGAGATTCTTCCTCAACTCTTCCCATGTAGTAGTATTCACCATCCAATCATCGATCCACATTTTTGCACGTCCCTTCAACAGGCTGCAGACTTTCATGCGGACATCGAAATTATCCAGTTTGTATGCTTCGATCGCTTGATCGATATGTTGGCACCATTCTCGTACACCGACGTGGGTGTCCGGATCGAATGATGGTAAATAGACATCCTTGATCTTTATTTTTGCTTCGGTAAGTGGAGCACATAAGCGTTCCGACATCTTCTGCATCATCTCCATCATTTGCATCAGGAATTGCGGTGGTATCCCGCCCATCTGTAATCCATGGTGTGGATACGCTTGTGATATTGATTGCGGTACAGTTTCAAATGGTGTATTGGTAACCAACCCAGGCTCCCGTCGCTGGGTGATGGTTGGTTCCGGTTGATCAGGTAGCGGACGAGCTGATGAGGAAGTGGTTTGGGTAGGAGCTTCTTGCAATCCCACTTCTGATGACGGAGGATTAACCTCCGAAGTGTTTTTAAAAAGTGTGACGTCAGCATAGCTGACGTCACCAATGTTATCTTCATGATGGTCACTCATTTTTGGATCTTCAAAAGAAAACTTCACAAGTTGTTCCAAAACTTCGTTTATTCCACGAACAGCGTAACGACGTCGCAGAGAGGTCCGTACTGTCCGGTGGCTCAAGCGAGAATGCCCCGGCACCGACAGTGCGGCCGTATTTATAATGTTCGCCCCACTGGCGTGCACGTGTTTTAAGGTTAAGTATTGAAACATTTAAATTACAATAACAAAAATAGCGATTCGCTGACCAACGTTAATTTTACATCGAAATAAACTCGAAGTAATCATTCTACTAATTTTTAGGCCAATTTAATTATAAATCTTAATTATTTCAATCAAACTATTTGTAATTGCGCCGATATATCCTATTTTGCTGTATTTGCTCGCACAAAACACTCGATAAATTTAAGCCCATAACTTAAATTATATTTATAGTCTCTAAAATGTAAAAATGTAATGCAAAATGTAATGTATGTAATGTAAAATGTAATGAGTGTTTATGCTTTGAAGTCAGATTAACACTGATAATACTCGAATTGACATTGGCGAAGTAAAAAAATACTAGGAAACCCAGAAAAACATAAATACCGACTTGGAGCAAACAAATAAACAATAATGTTGAAGCAATAACTATCAAGTGTGTAACCCAATTCCAAGCCAGACTAATTAGAGAAGGAAGGAACAACAATCAGGGTCAGAGGTCAAGCGGACCCAGGACGGGCCCAAGAGCCTTCCGACACGCTATTTATTAACACTAATAATGAGTACTTCACGCCAAAAACCACTTAGAAACTAGAAAACTTTTTCTTTACAATATTGACTGGCCTGTTGGTCTGTGGTCTAGTGGTCAGTGGCCCTGACTGCTATACCGGAGGTCGTGGGTTCGATTCGCCCACCCAGGTCTAATGTTTGTGTGATGAGCATGATCATGTGTTCTGTGTCTGGGTGTAATTTATCTATAATATTTAGAAATATATAAGTATGTTTATCAGTTGTCTAGTACTCATAACACAATCTCTGCTTAGCTTGGGACTAGACGGCGTTGTGTGATAGTTGTGTAAAAAAAAATCTATATTCTTCGCAACAATTTTATTCACAGTTCACTAAACAAAAAGGTTTAACTAACGAGACAGAACTTTATATCAGCATAATTTTCTCTTTTCTTTTGCATTATTTTATTATCTTTGATTTCCTTTGACAAGAGCAAGAAAATTACAAAGAGTATAGTAGAAAATTATTTGCTTCGTGTTTCTTTTGATACATAATAAATTAATTTTATTTCTAGCAAAATGATTGATGTGAAATTGTTTATTTTGAACCTGGCTTGGGATATGGATTATTGTGATTATTTGCCATAGTCTGTACATTATAAAGCTAAACAAATAATGGATGGATTGAAGCCAAGATAAATTTTACTAGTGTGAATAATTACTGTTATAGGAGTAACATTGGGTAAATCGAGACCCGCATCTATACAGAGCTGGTAAATGTTTACTATTTTTTTTTCTATTTTTGTTAGGGTCGCGCTTGACCACTATTTCATCTGATATTAAGAGACGATGTTGTTGACGATGGAGCATGTTTGTCTAAAAGTAACCTGTTCATTCTTGACTTAAAGTCTCTGAGGTTGCGGGTTTCAATAGCTTGAAACAAGGGGGCAGGGAGTTCCACTCATTTGCTGTCCGCAGTGTGAATGTGTTCCCAAATCGTTTTGTGCGTATGGGAGGGAAGCCGCCGTACATCTATATTTGTTATTGTTTTCTTTTTTCTGAAATCTCTGGCATGATTAAGGTCATACATACTCTGCAAAATAATTTGCAAGTGTGTTTTCCAGGTTAGAAATAGATAACACGCTGTAACTTTCTTTTTAGTTTGGTGTGGAAAATTATCAAATAAGTCTTCCCGCTTTGGGTGGAGTGAAGGGAAATGTGAGATTTATACTGACTAAAACCCACCCATGTTCAGTTGCAGTTTGCGCTCTAGATCAAGCGCGAACTTATTAAGAATACAAAAAAAAACCGCGGTGACTCTTTCAATTCAAAAAAGCCACGGCTGCAGATTGTTCGAAAGGGCAACCGATGGAATGTTGTGGGTTTCAGTCACTTCATCACCCCGTCAGAACATCTCCATTGACGATTTTCTCCCCGAAAAAAAAAATCTATAAATATTTTTGTTTTATTTAAATCAAGGAAGTACAAGGTAATTGCCATGATTTTAATTATATCCTTTTGTTTCAGGTTCTCCACGTGATAGACCAAGTATTGCTGCCCCTACAGCCTCATGGACCCAGTTCTATTAGCTCCCCAGTATATAATCCTAATGCCTATCACTTCCTGGAGCATTCAGATCTTTTTAACATTGGACAGCATCGACTCAGGTAATTTTTAATTATTTATTTATTTAACAATTTACGTACACACTAATTAAAGAAAAGAAGAAGGAAACAGAAGAATAGTACAAAGGTGATGCTTATTTCTAAAGAAATCTCTTCCAGCATACCTGTGAAAGGAGAGTTGGAGAAAATAGAGATGTAGACACTGTTAATTGTGTGGCATTGTTTTTAATTAGGTAAAATACGCACCATAAATTTCCTAAATTCTTAATTCTATAATGTATACAAAATTTAATATTAAACTGCAGTCATTTGACAATGCATGTACAAGGTTGAGCTTAACTACAGAAGTTTTGTTTACACGTTATATATAATATTTATGATTGTTTCTAAATAAGTAGTGAAAGTATAGGTATATACTAAGCTGATTAAACTTTAGTTTTACGTAAGGACGTTTTCTTAGTAACAGTCCAACTTTGCTTTACAATCTTATACTTAACCGCTGACCCGGCGAACTTCGTACCGCCTAATAGTCAATGAATGTAGTATATCTTTCGATATAGTCAACTGATTGCGATGAAACAAAGCCTAAGTAATATATCAAGTTACACACAATTTTAATGTATAAAAGTTATATACATCGATTTCGTACATTTTACGTGATGCGCGCACAACTGAAAACTTCTATAGATTTATTATATGTGTAGATATGAAGTTTCAGGGGTTAGAAAAAAAAAGCATAGTCCTTACTAATTATGTCGGTCCCTACTTACATCATTTCATTATCATCAGGTAAAATAATTATAAAACGACTTGCAAGTTGAAATTACGCAATTATTCGTCGAAAATAATGTGCAAATGGGCTTGAAAATTTCCATTTAATGAACAATTACACAGGCTTAGTTTGCATCGTAATTGTGCTAAAAAGTTAAGTACACGGTATACATGAAAAGTGCTTCTAAAAAGGCTGAAAAATAAGCCTGAAAATGAAACAAGTCCGAACTTAATTACTTTGCGAGCGTTTCAATTACCACCAAACTCGCGGCGAACCGAATTATCGTTGCATTGAACTTTCGCACGTTGAGTTCGCGAAACAAACAACACAATTACTGTGCTCCTAGTACCGACTATCTCTAGTGCAATCTACTAAGGCTGGTCGTACACGCCAGGAATTCGAATTGAATTCTGTAGCGAATTTAATGAATTTGGAATTCTGAGTTCGTGAATTATTGCGAGTGGGTCAAGGTTATACTAAAATGTATTACAGTAGACGTCTTTAATTTTAAGTCGGTTAATGTAAGTACTAAAAGGAGCCTCGAAATTCAAATTTTCTTGAAAAACTTAAGAAAATTTGAATTTCGCGGGCAATCATGGAGGATCCAGTCCATCAGCAGGTTAATGTGATGTTTGCACTGCTTAGAGCATTAAGATGCGCCGTATTTTGATCGTTGAATTTGTCATTGAATTACTCGGCCATTTCGTGTAATGGCGCCATTTCATGAAATGTTATTCTGTAAGATGGACATTTCATGTAATTGTATAACAGAATCAATACCTTTACAACAAAGAGTCAAATTCCAGTCAATGTTTAAAAGAAAAGAAAAATTAGAAAGTCTATGAGCTCCCACATGATACTGCGATGCCAATTTTTTTGTTTGTTTCAAGAAGTAACTTTAATAAAAAGAAAAATTCAAATTCGTTTAATATTAATTAAGTTAGAAACATTTCAAATCTGGTTGAAGGGGAAACTGTCAAAGTCAAGTCAAAGTCAATTTTTTTTTATTTCACATAGGCCTACATGGGCACTTATAAAACGTCAGAAGCTAGTGCACGGTTCCAAATTGGTCGTTTCCTATGGAGAAGAACCGGCAAGAAACTCCATGGTTACTCTTTTAAAAAAATGATTGTTTACAATATTTTCATATTACAGTATTAATAGACATTATGTAAGAACAGTGTAGACCAGTCGATATTGTACCCAAAAGCACAATAAAAATAATAATATTAAAAAAAAAAAAAAGTGAGTCTTAATAGAAAGTAACTGTCAACTAACAGTATAAAGATGCTCATACTAAAATGTGATGTCACTGACATTAAGTTAAGAGTGATCAAAAGACACTCTTCCTCAAACCGATATTTGGAATGCTAATTGCGGCTTTATTTAATAACTAATTTCGATGTTGTTTGCAGAAAAAGATTTTTTTAGTGCTATTTGTTGTTAATTATAAATTTTACAAAAATAAGCCCAGGCATTCAATTGCTGCAAAGGGATTTTGTGAAGCAAAGCAAACGATGATTTTCCAAGTACAGGTCAGGTTTAATGTATGATGCGAATCAATTCCCATGTTCTTGCGATGCATCGTGCAAGCTTGCAGATTTTTACGATGTGACCTCGCATCGCAGTTTTGTGTTTGGACCCTATATCATGATGTATTTTTCCACAGATCCTTCAGACAAAAAGTGAACCAGCTGAAAAAGAGCAAAGTGTTCGACTCTGATGGCAGACACACGTTCTTTATTCCAGTCGACGAAGGATTCAAGGTAAAGGTATAAAAGTACTTCCGAAAGTAGACAGCAAAAACATTTCTTAACGGTACAAAAATAAAGTCGGTTTTTCTTTTTAGCCCACAACAAGATCGGATTTGTTGGATGAGAAAGTCATAGATGGGCACGTGATTCCCCATCATGTGTTGTTCACTCATGCCACTCCTGATACCAAGGAGTTTGAGACCCTGGCCTTCGGAGACAATGTCAAAGTTATCATATCGTTCAGCACGGTCATGAATGGGAAGGATGAGATAAGTAAGTATGATGATCTAGCCACATTAATATTTAGTCGTCGTCCTGCCGTCCGGTAACCGTCCGGCACGAGCCCGAGTCTTTGACGGCGCGTAGTGTTCCACGAGTGTCTCAAAGAGATGTCAGCAAAACCGTAAGGGTCCAGCAGGGCCAAAGCCTACCGGGGCCATGTGTTTGCTTCCGAAAGGGGAACCCAGAGTCCTGGAACGTGAGGCAAAGAAGGAATATAGGAGTGGGTTCTCGTCGGTAAAAGTCTGAAATGCCATTTGCGCTTCACCCTAAAGAGGGAGTGTGTGTGTGTAGTGAATACCTTCCCACCTAACAAACGCCACAAGATATTAATCTGGTAACTTTGTCACTACAATTTGTCTGACTAATGAAATATAACTTTGTAATAATTACTTTAATAACATATTTAAAAAGCAGACATGTAAAAATAAGTAAAGTTTATTTACTTTTTGTGCAACTGTAAAACGTTTGACAGAAGGTTTGGTCCATGGAAAGTGTCTGACACTTATGATACTACTTTAGAATAATATTCTACAAGACATATATAAAAATCAGCTATAAAAAATTAAGTAACTCGTTATTTTTAGTTCCCTTTCTCACCTGGTACCTGCTCAGTGGTCCCAAGGGTGAGCTCCACAAGTACACAGGTATTCAAAGCACACAAGACGCTACTGAGAACCTAAGGTCTCATCCATGTGAAAATAAGTTATGTTAGACAGCTCTGGGATCTTAGTATACACCTACAATCTATCTCGCGAGATTGTAAACTGTTACGTCCTACTTACAATTTAACGCATTATTTTTCGGTAGATTATAATCTATCGGAATGAAAACAGTTAAATCACAATTATATTCGTATCTGAGTATATACCTTTAAAACAAATCTCAAGTACAACCCATACCAGCGGAAAAAAAATCGACAAGGTCTCGAACCACAGGAACGAGAAATCCAGTCTTCATAATAGATTGAAAATGTTTGACCTTTTAGCTGAACTCAGTTATAAACTAGCTAGACACAAATGCAGGTAAAAGGGCAAGCTTTCAAGCGTACTCCGCGATAACAGCTACTGACATTTGATCAACTTGATAATAATTATACACCCCTATTTTTTAATTAGTACAAAAGAAAATGGGGCTCTATCAGTACCCATTACTGATCCTATTTTAGTAGTCAAAAGTAAAAAAAACGAAATAGCAAAATTGTCGACGGAGTTTTGTAATAATTGGTAAATTCATAATAGAATCAATCATTCCTAACAATTGCTACTAGAAAATACTACGCGCAGTGTTTTTCAATTTTTATCGTCATTTATTCATTCATAATCAAAAGCCTGTACAATATTACCATAAATTGAGTGACATTTTGGGATATAAACAAACGCTAATAACTTTGCTGTTTATGAATATTATTTATTGGGACTTTACTTAAATAATAACAAGACCTTTTCTAATAAGCCCTTTAAGTATTTGTACTAATTAAAAACAAGTGGTGTATAGATATACTAGCTGCTGCCAGTGGCTTCGCCCGCGTGATAGTAGAAAATTATTCCAAGGGAACATACTCCTGGGATAAAAAGTATCTTATGTGCTATTCCTGGACTTAGTCTGCCCGTGTACCAAGTTTCATCGAAATCCATTCAGCAGTTTTTGCGTGAAAGAGTAACAAATGTCCATACTTACAAACGTTCGTGCTTATAATAGTAATAGGATTTTACCTTTTATTTTTAGAAACACTTAAAAGCCAATAAATAATATAAAAGGAAAAACTGACTAACTGACTGACATATCAACGCATAGCCGAAACTACTGGGGCTAGGAGCGTGAAATTTTGCACAAGGTTTCCTTTTATGACATAGGCGAGCCCTAAAAAAAGATTTTCCAAAATTCACTGCCTAATGAGATGAACGGGAGTCCAAAACCAACTTTCGCGCGGGCGAAGCCGCTGGCAAAAAATAATAATATTCAACATACTTTGTGGAAAAACTTTCTGTATTCTATTTTAATAAGGACATGACTTGGCAGTAGATAGCTTTTTATGTGGGAAAATTATCGAACAACTTCTTTCATTCTAGGTTGAGCGAGAAATCCTCCCGTCAGACTTTTACTGACAAAACCTACCCGTGTTCTTTCAGGTGTCTTTTGCGTTCTAAAGCCGCAGTAACTCTTTCGAACTATCCCGCAGCTTAGCTTTTGCCATTATCCCAAGGGAACAAACTCCTTTTACAAAAAATATCCTAGGTCCGATCTCAGAACATGGTCTACGCGTGCAGCAACTTTCGTTCAAATCTGTTCATCCGTTTAAGCTTTAAGGAGAAACGAACACAATTATACGCAAACATAAATTATATTACTTCCAAACTTTCGTCTCTTTAAAATAAGTGTAATTTGTAAGTAATATTTGCTGGAAACAAAATAAGACGCGCTTCAAAGAAATGTTTGGCTAAAAAAATACTTTCAAGTTAAAACGATACTCTTCTTTAATTTAAAAGAAAACAATAAGGACTTGTGGAAATAGAGAACACGGATAAAAATATCTTGTTTAAAGAAGTATCAAATAATATAATAGTTGACTTGTTTAACCACAATCAAACCATACCATAAATAGTCCGGGAGGTAGCGATGCAAAATGAAAAAGTCATACTAAGCCAGCTGACATTGTCATTGATGGTTGATCTTATATGACCAACTAGCTTCTGCCAGCGGCTTTGCCCGCGCGATTATAGGTTTCTCCATACAAACTTTGTACCCTCTTTACATCCCTTTAGGGGGTGAATTTTGGAAAATCCCTTCTTAGTGCTCGCCTACGTCACAAAAGGAAACCTTGTGCAAAATTTGACGCTTTTAGTCCCAGTAATTTCGGCTGTGCGTTGATATGTCAGTCTGTCAGTTTCTCCTTTTATATATATAGATAAGTGAACTAAACGTTAGTTGCTCAATTAACGGTGGGTACGGGTGTACCACTTCTAGAACCACCCGTTCAGGAACAGGTAAAAAAAATTAAGTTATAGTACGCCCGCTGAAACTTTTTTCATAAATATTTTACATCATACTAAGATGAAAAAATATCGTCAGCTGCATGGTGGACGCGGGGATTATGCGTCAGTCGCTCGCATGAACTTGTAAAAGAAATACGTAAAAATAAGTTAAAGTACGCCCCGGATGAAATTTAAATAAGTAATTGTTTAAATTGTCAAGTAGTACGAAAACAACGAACAGCTGCGTGGGTAGCGGTGGAAAAACCGTCAGGTGACGCACTAAAGATCCATATGATAAAACAATATTATATGAAAATATTTTGCTTTACTTTCTTGTTTTATTTTACATAGATGGAAAAAATGCATAATATAAAATAAATTCGAGAGTAAAATGGAAATATCATAAACTAATATAAATAGAATTAAAAAAAAAAAAAAAACAGAGATAAAAAGATAACATTACCTATTCATCAAATGAAAATGATGAATGTATGATGATAGGTTCTTAATTAACTTGTGCGCCAATCAACGATTGCATCACTACTTACCATCAGGTGGGTTCGCAGTCAAGCACTAGTTTATAACAATTAAAAAAAGTGTATCCAATTTACTAGACTACTGAAAAGCAGCAAACATAATTTTCAAATCTTTGTAAATATTTTTTTTTATTTAGATTAATATTTGACTATTATTTTGTAAATATCTTTTGAGGCATTTAGTATATTTAATAAATGCCTCAAAAGATATTTACACGGATTTGAAAATTAAAAAATCCATAATAAATATAAATAAATATTTAGATTTTTTTAAATATTTTTTCTGTCGATAAAATTTAGCATAGATTCCCTTATTTTGATATGTGCACATTATAAAGACTCACACGTACATATTGTTAATTTCTATATATCTTATCAAATAAAATTTTGAATCAGTAATATCCAGTTTTATCCGATACTTCTTTAAAAAATATCTTGTTTAAAGAAGTATCAAATAATATAATAGCTGACTTGTTTAACCACAATCAAACCATACCATAAATAGTCCGGGAGGTAGCGATGCAAAATGAAAAAGTCATACTAAGCTAGCTGACATTGTCATTAATGGTTGATCTTATATGGCCAACTAGCTTTGCCCGCGCGATTATAGGTTTCTCCATACAAACTTTGTACCCTCTTTACATCCCTTTAGGGGGTGAAATTTGGAAAATCCTTTCTTAGTGCTCGCCTACGTCACAAAAGGAAACCTTGTGCAAAATTTGACGCTTTTAGTCCCAGTAATTTCGGCTGTGCGTTGATATGTCAATCTGTCAGTTTCTCCTTTTATATATATAGATAAGTGAACTAAACGTTAGTTGCTCAATTAACGGTGGGTACGGGTGTACCACTTCTAGAACCACCCGTTCAGGAACAGGTAAAAAAAATTAAGTTATAGTACGCCCGCTGAAACTTTTTCATAAATATTTTACATCATACTAAGATGAAAAAATATCGTCAGCTGCATGGTGGAGGCGGGGATTATGCGTCAGTCGCTCGCATGAACTTGTAAAAGAAATACGTAAAAATAAGTTAAAGTACGCCCCGGATGAAATTTAAATAAGTAATTGTTTAAATTGTCAAGTAGTACGAAAACAACGAACAGCTGCGTGGGTAGCGGTGGAAAAACCGTCAGGTGACGCACTAAAGATCCATATGATAAAACAATATTATATGAAAATATTTTGCTTTACTTTCTTGTTTTATTTTACATAGATGGAAAAAATGCATAATATAAAATAAATTCGAGAGTAAAATGGAAATATCATAAACTAATATAAATAGAATTAAAAAAAAAAAAAAACAGAGATAAAAAGATAACATTACCTATTCATCAAATGAAAATGATGAATGTATGATGATAGGTTCTTAATTAACTTGTGCGCCAATCAACGATTGCATCACTACTTACCATCAGGTGGGTTCGCAGTCAAGCACTAGTTTATAACAATTAAAAAAAGTGTATCCAATTTACTAGACTACTGAAAAGCAGCAAACATAATTTTCAAATCTTTGTAAATATTTTTTTTTATTTAGATTAATATTTGACTATTATTTTGTAAATATCTTTTGAGGCATTTAGTATATTTACTAAATGCCTCAAAAGATATTTACACGGATTTGAAAATTAAAAAATCCATAATAAATATAAATAAATATTTAGATTTTTTTAAATATTTTTTCTGTCGATAAAATTTAGCATAGATTCCCTTATTTTGATATGTGCACATTATAAAGACTCACACGTACATATTGTTAATTTCTATATATCTTATCAAATAAAATTTTGAATCAGTAATATCCAGTTTTGATTCACATACTTTGCAAAAAAGACAAGGGCCTCGCAAAAGGTTTGCCACCCCGGGGCCTCGAAACGGTTGAAGCCAGCCCTGCATTTTGACAAGCTTGCATGTTCACAGTAGTGAATCAATTATTCAATTAATCAAACTCAGACAGGGTAATTGCCTGTATAAGGGAACGCTGAAGGAATACGTTCGTTCGTCTGTCAAGAATTCTAACTTCTCTATTGTGATGTATGACGCTAATTGGCATGACAAATTTAATGGTTCAGCCAAGTGTGTACTTTCCGCGTTCAAACCTCGTATACCGAGGAACGTTTTGTATTACCTCGTATGGTTTTATTGTATTTAAATTTTTCAGGTGGATGTTTATTCATGATGAATTGATGACTGTTCATACGGTTTTTTTTTAAGGTGGGAAATCATCCAAATGACGTATCAGACTTTTACTGACTAAAACCACACCTGTGTCATTCAATTGCCCTTTGCGTTCTAGGGCTACGGGTTTCCCTTTCAGAAATTCTCCGCAGTCCTAGCTAGCGAGCATCGGCCCTGCTGGGCCCCTACGGTATGCTGACATCTCTTTGAGGAGCTCGTGTATCATTACGCGCTGTTGACGAATGGGCTCGGTTCGGGTAATTACCAAACAACCGGACGGCGAGCTACCCTGTGTTCGACGTCCGCAAGCTCGCGTCTGTCGCGTGGCTTTTAGTCGGGGTCGGAATTACGGCGGCTAGGGCGTGAGGACCTTCGTTCCCTCACGCGTGCAGCCTCCTCCTTCGCTAGCATTAGTGCTTCGTAGAAGGAGGCGACCGCCTGCCATTCCTCCTCGCTCCGCACCATAGCCCGAACCAGGGCCCAACGCGAAAGGACGCTGCCGCCAATTGCATCCACGAGGCCACGGCGGTGCTCCGCTCAAACGGGGTATACCTCCACCGTATGCTCCACCGTGTCATCCAGGCTGTCCACACAATGGTAACACCCGGACGTTTCTTCCGCCTGAATCCGACGCAGGAACCTCCCGAACTTGCCATGCCCGGTGAGGACCTGCGTTATGCGAAAGGTCAGGACGCCGTGTTGCCGCTCCAGCCATTCCCCAAAGAGGGAACTTACCGCCGTGATTATGGCGTGCCCAGCACTGGATTGCGACAGTCGCTGTCGCCATTCCGCCATGAGATCTCGCCTGATCTCTGTCCGCCATGCCGCGACTTGTCCCGGCAGTGGAGTTTCGCCCCGGCGTTGCATCTCCATGCGCAAATCGTGCATGCGTGCAAGGACTCTGCCTCCATGTACTGTCCATACGGTTACCACACAAAACTGTTATGTGATGCGATACAACGCGACGCCGCATCGCACCTGTGATGCGACGTGCTGCCAAGTGATTTCGTGTGGCTAAGGTTCAAGTGATCAGGCAATGTGCAATGCGAATAAATTCGAAAGTTTATGCGATGCGTCGTGCGAAATTTAACGGTGCACATCGCATAGCAGTTTTGTGTTTAGGCCCATAGTTGATAAACAGTCATAACTAAGTAGATTTTGAGGCAATAATTTGACTAAGGCCTACTGTCCACGGACGAGTAGCTTCATGAACGCGTATTCGTCATTATACGCTTGGTGACAACGTCGTGCCGTCATGTCGTTACCGCTTCATCGACAGAGTTTCATAGCTTTGTATTTAAAATTAATAATAATCAAATGAAAAACAAACATTAGAAAAAAAACTTAAAATTGATCTACAACATAATAAAAAGGAATACAATATGGTTTAATCTATACAATGTGTTGTTTTTGATATCCCTTAACTCATGGTTTATATTCTATAAGGAAAAATAATACTAAAAGTCCTTGAATATGTGGTCCAAAAGTATATGGTTTTGAAGATATCATCAATCATAATTAATTTAGGTCAAAAATTGTCACCTGTATGACAACTCTTTATTTTTGCGACGTTGCCAAACTTCGTAGTAGTGTAGTAAAGTTGTGAAAAAAATAAAACAAATTTTAAATGGCATTACATAATAACGCTGTCATTTTTCGCTTATTGGTGTTTTATATTAATAATCGTGAATTTATCGAATTATTTTGTATGAAAAATAAAAACAAAAAAGTAAGATAATTGAAAAATAATACATAATTATGCCAGTTGATTCTTTGATATGGTCTCATTTATACTCTAGAGTTATGAGATATAAAAAAAACACGTTGTATAGGTCACTGGTTATTCTGTAGAACATAGAACTTACCAAATAGGTCACAAAGATGCGCGTCAAGAAGACTGCTGTAATTGTTTACCAGTTTACAAAATCAAAATGAATAAAATTAGTGGATTTAAATTTTTTTTTTTTTTTTCTAGCCTACGTAAAGTCCAACACCGTTGCTGGCGATGCAAAGCATGCCCGAGGCGTGGTTCTAGCAGACATTGTCAGAGCCAACATTCCAGTGAAAAACGGAGTGGTCCATCTTATACAGAGACCACTCATGGTCGTTGATACTACCGTCATCGATTTCCTTAGGGTGAGTGGACTTTTAGAAAGCTATGCTCCTTAAGATTGTCTTTTGTTTAAAAAGGATCTTAGCATTAATGGTGGAGGAATTACTGTGTAAGATTTAGCTATTTCGTTGCTAAGAAGAAGGTTAGCAATATTCGCTTGACAAACTTTACTCTATAGATTTTCACTTCTTGTGTTGTCCACATATTGATGTACTGCTACTTGACTACATACTTTACACTTCACATAACATTCTTTCAACTATACTTATATTACTGTAAGCTAATAGAAACACAATTTCAATCACATAATTGACTTTCCGCTCCATTTTAATGGGAACCAGGCTATGAAGGTAAAATGAAGCGTTTTATTTATTTCTTCTTTTTATTATCCATCTTTGTGTGTCCTTTATTTTTATTACATACCCTTCCGTTTCATAGAATCTACGGTATAATCAATTTGAGCACGTTCTTTAAAAGTTTTTCTGTGTGCAATCGAGCGTTACTTTGAGTACTGTGATAGTCTGGTAAGCTTCATTATATGCCATAGTTATATTGTTTGGTAGACTCCAACCTAACGTTGATTTGTAAGTAATTTGTTCATTAGATACAAAAGTTTAGGACCCAAATCATTAGTTAATGCAGTTTTAGTACAGTAATAATCAAGTGTATAAAATAATATCGTTGATAATAACATTTGTAGAATTTGATTTAGAAGTATTTATTGTTAATGCGTATTTTATGTGTAAACCTTAAACATAAAATCAAGTATTATGTCTTTACTGTAACATATACCGATAGAACCCACTAGTACAGGTAGGTATAATGAATATTTGTTATTATCTCTTTTTGTTTTTGCATCCCCGCTCCATTGGATCCTGCCGTCCTGCATGATCTTGACGACTTTAGGGAATTGTAAGTACTGTCGCCTTTTACGCATGACTTAACTACCTTAAATACCTAACTTGTACACCTTCTTAATAAACATATTTTCTCTCTTCTCTTTTTAATATTTTGTAGATTTTACTACTTTTGTAATGGATAGCCCGTAACAAAGGTAAAGTACGATCTGTATTTAAATGTAGACGTAAATATTTGAGTACACAACAGTATTCAGTGACTTACAGCTGAAAGAGTGAAGTTAATTACGCATTTCATTACAGAGAACAGTACGTAAATTAATTACAACGGTCACTTGATAAACGTTGGCTTTAAAAAGGACCTCGGAAGCCTGTACAACGTTATCTAGATAAAAGATTACCAAGACTGTTTTGGTGTGCTATTTATTTCCTCTGAGACTAAAATAAAATATTGTTTAAACAGGAAAAAGAAGACGGACCTCTTTGTAAATTCTATGAAGTAATCATGGATCTGGGAGCAAACAACCAGTTTTTCAACGAACTTACTTTGGCGAAAGACATCACTCTGTTTGCGCCGTCAAATGAAGCGTGGGCTGACTTCAGCGTCCAAAATATCATTAGGTTATTTACGTCGCTTTACTTTTTACGAGCTTTTTGTGTTGATGTGATTGCTACCATAATGTTCCTCTCTGATGAGCTTTACTGACATAAATATTGTATTTTTTTAGAAATTCAAAGTGCGGAATTATTCTCATGTTTACTTTGAATTGAAGTCTAATCATGTTTTGTTTGTAGGAACCATCAAAAGCTGAGGGACATTTTGAACTTGCACTTGGTTCGTGAGAGGTTGCCATTGGACGCGATAATTCACAACAACATGAATCAGGTAAACATTGACATTAAAATTTACAATTCCTGTGTTTCCATTCCAATATTTAATTAATGAACGAACATAAATCTGTAAGTAGAGATCTGAAATTGCCACGAATTATAAAATACGATTCGTATTAAATTTAATGTCGTATTGGTTTTAATTCTCTGGTTTGGTTGCTGCTATTTGGAATCAGCTACCCGGAACTGTATGTTTAATAATTTTTAAATATAATTTATTTCACAAATGTTTTAATCGTTAACGGCCCGGTGTTGTGTTTAAACGTACTTATTATTTTTAATTAATGAGTCTCTCCCTGTTCATTGTATTCCATCGTTACTGTGGTTGCATGGTTGTAAAATGAATTCTTATTACGTGATTTGTTGTATTTTATTTGGATAGATTTTCCAGGAATGTGCTATCTGTATTTTGGATGACCCTTTAGATATTGTTGTAAATGCATCATAGCATGGGTGTCGAATGCAACATCAATATTTTGACCGTAATTTTTTTCTACAACCTGTATTTTATTTTAGATCTACCAAGCACCAACGGCTTCTCCTCGCAAGTACCTGTACTTCAATGTCCTGACGCGCGGTCAGAATCAGACTCTGACAGTGGAAGGAGGGGGTGTGAATGCCACCGTGACACTTCCCAACATTGCAGCAACCAACGGCTTCGTCCATATCATCGACCGAGTACTGGGAGTTCCTTACACAACTGTCTTTGAGAAATTGAAAACAGATCCCATGTTGAAGTAAGCATAAACATAATCGCTTGCTTGTGTAATTTTATACTTAGCCAGAAATGAGGACTTGAAAGTTTACTCAGAAGAAGAAACATAAACAATTTGTTAAGAAACAATATTAACGATCTATCTTTTGTTTTAGCATCACCTATAATCTGGGCAAACGACAGATGTTTAACCAGCAGCTCAATGATATGGAGCACCGTTACACATATTTCGTCCCTCGCGATCACGCTTGGCTCAAATTCCAAATCAAGCATCCCTCCGCCTTCAAATCTCTTTTCCGGGAAGACTTTGGTTATTTCGTAAGTTTCAAATTTCCATAATAATTTAGAAGTTATGTCTGTGTGTTTCATCATTATTTTATCTTCCTTGTCGTTTTGCAGACGAAACAAATTTTAGAGCGGCATGTTATCCGGGCCGGGCGCGCCTACACAGTATCTGATTTAAAACTTCTCGCGAACGAAACACATCCCTTCGTTCTGCCGACTTCACGCGATCCACTCCGGCTGCGTGTCAAGGAATCTGATAAGAGTAAGCTTTTAGCGGTTCATTTACATTATTATCTGCTTTTTTTGTTTATTGTTGAGATTTTGGAGTCAAGATTTGAGATTAAACTAATTTGTTATTTTCACAGACTACTACGTGGAGTGGAACGGCCACTGGATCCATGTGTTCAGGCCTGATGTCGAGTGCACCAATGGTATCATCCATGTCATTGACGAGCCTTTTGTGCTGGAGAGTGATATCCGCGCCACCGGTGGTGCTCAGAGAGTGAGCGTCGCCTCCACGTACTTCGTACTCTTCCTGTCCTTCTGTTTCGTAAGAATTTTGGAAAATTAAGCGTCCATGGGTTTCTGTTGAGTTAAAAACATTCGTATTATTAGCCAAAGAGCTACGAATTTACGTTTCAAAATTCTCATTTTACGGCGAAATTATTTGGACAATGTTCGCGACCGCATTGCATTGAATGTAAATTAATGAATTAGTTTCGGGTACCTTCGTTTTACGTTACCGTAGTGTTTGATATACTTTAGGAATATAATATGCGAGATTTGCACTGATTCGTTAAATATATGGTCCGTTGTAAGATATTTACCAAATGACTCGAGACATACACTGCCATCAATATTAGAACGTTTTAAGTAAAACAAAAGAACATTTTAAAACTTTTATATATCGAATTTGCATTTTAAATCGAAACTGTTGTTGTATCAATCTTTATTGAAATCCCTGTATTCTGAAATATATATAATATATTAAATAAAATAAATATTTAAGTAAGGCATTATAGTCGTATAGGTATTTATTTCTACAATAACCGTTGTTAAAATTTATTTAAAATTAATTATAATGAATGAATGAATCTTGCACTCCATTTTTAAATTTTGGGTCCCTTGTGCCTTTTTTAAAACCAAAGTACTAAAATTAATTCAAAATATACCTATCCAAATTATTATTTACAAAAGTATATAATATTTACTTTAAAACATATACATTCCATGTTATAAGTATCTTAAAGATCTATTAATGTCTAAATATTTATCATTGTTACCACTAAAGTACCCAAATTAAGTTTCAGTTGTAAAATATCTTCGACTGAAAAATTATAATTGTAGAAATTAAAATCGAAAGCATTAATTTACATATGTAGAAGTTATTCATTCGTGTCAAATTAATTGGTTTATAAATTAAAATGTCTGGAGTGAAAAGATTATCTGGAAGCGTATCGAGAAGCGTCTGCTACTATCATTATTACACTTAAGTTCATTGAATATTTCCAACTTACGATGATTTGAATTTAATAAAAATATATTAAGGAAATGGCCGCTTTAGCATGCACGCTGCTGTTGGAGCTCAGCAGGTCTTTTTATCATTATTATAAGCAATGGAAAGTAAAGTATTTAATAGATGTATTCTTAAATTGAGAGCGATCATATAATAATAATAAATGTATATAGGAATGAATGGGCTTATAATTATGATGGTGCATTGTGATTCTCTTACGTTTACTAAGCAGATGTAAATAATTTATATAAGTTAACATAGTTCATTATAGTTATTGTATAATTTAGTAGCTATTACTTGAATACGACTGAAATTTTATCACATTGTCACACACGAACTATTGGAAAATTTGAAATGGTTTTAAATGAAAACAGAAATGTTGCTTCCGCGCTTGAAACTGTAATAAAAACGTTGAGGTTTTTCTATAAAAGTGATTTACAAAATACTGTTTATGTACTTACATTTAAAAAGGGGTCACTTTTTACTGAATATACATATATTTGGAGTAGATATTTACAACTGTAAGGCAGCATTTATTAGAGAATTCTTACTAATTAAAATACTCGAGTACCCTGTTAAAAATCAGTGTAATAGATACATCGTCTGTCGCTTTATAGGTATATTTACATTCATAACAATTTAAGCAAATATTCAAGTGATGTCTATATTGAGCCAAAGCTAATGCTACTTCAACTGATATCATATTACCTTCCTATATGTACTGTGTAAGGTTTAAATATTACATAACAATAGATCTTAGATTGACATATAGCCGATACATTTAAGGTTCGAATGTTCATGGAAGCGATCATTATAAAATTGCATTTTTAATACTATACATTAGTGTTACGTGGGGCATATTGACCCAAGACAATATAATTCTGACCAAATATTAAACCAAATATTTGGTAAGTATGGAATTGGAATTCAATTATTTAGTGGATGTTTTGGTGTTATAAATAAAATCTATGTCAAATTAGTGAAGAAGTTATGAGGAAGTGTTTAATGACAAAGAATTTATGTGTAAAATATACATATTGAACTTCTCGTGTTGGTTTCATTGTTGAATTTAAGGATCCTGAAGACAGACATGGTGTGACATAGCGACAACATGAATTTTTTTTGGTGGGTAATGTGACCTTATGAACAAATTTATATGCCAGGGCTTCGTAATTGTTTGAAAGAGTAATCATGGCCGCTCGTAAAGGGCAAAACAAAAGTGGATTTTAGTCAGTAAAAGTCTGACACACCTCAATCCACCCAGAGTGAGAGAAATCATCTGATGATTTTCCACGTAAAATAAAAGTTATGTCGCATTGTCGCGTCCCTGTCTAAAGCAATCTTTAAACTGTCCCCCTATTCAAGTCACGTGCTCGGTGGGTGTCAAATTAAATTTGGGTACGGCAGTGTCGACAATATAAGCGGACCCTGCGCCACGCTGTTTTAACAGTCGGCAATAACAATGTTAGCAACAAAATCTAAAACAAAATTAACAACAATAACAATTATATGTGTTGAGATGTACTCGCACGGAAACGTTTCAGCAGCTGCTACAGTTTCATTAATTTTCAGCTGCACGAGCGAATATCTGGCTAATTAACCAATATATGGTTGCACTGGAAACCTTGTTATTATATTAATCCAATTTCAACCATGATACTGCCCTCGGAAGCCCAAAAAAGGATAACTCAATCTAAATGTGTTTTGAGAAAACATGGGTTTTACTGAACAATTTTTTGAGCTGTGGTAGCCCAATGGTAACTGCCTCGACTTACGAGTTGTATCTAAGCTTTGGGTTCAAACCCAGATAAGCGTTTTAATTTGTATATTTTATTTCCTTTATCTTTTTTAGAGCAGAGGTGGTGAAGAAAAACCGACATGTCTTAGAACCAAAACTTTGAGTTCTGGATTACGATCCATTCCCTATCCTAGAGAGGAGGCCGGAGTTCCAGCAGTAGGATCAATATAATACTGATTTATGTTTATACTCTATAGTAAAAACACTGATATTATAAAGGCTAAGGTTTGTGAGTGAGTGTGTGTATGTTTGTTACTTCTTAACGATCGAACGGTTGAACAGATTTCGATTAAATTTTGGTATACGGATAGACCACATCCTGGAATAGCACATAGAATACTTTTTATCCTGGGAGTATGTTTCCTTGGGATAATTTTCTATTATCACGTAGACAGAGCCGCTGGCAGCAGCTAGTGACATAATATTAAAAAAAAAATACATTCAGCCGAATGTAGAACCTCCTTATTTTTGGTCTTCTTTTTAGTCGGTTAAAAATAGGAAAATGTTGTTAAAAAGTATCTTAAATCTTTCTCCAGGTTCAGTACTTATTCACTTTAACTCGTGGGCAGTGGCGGGCGCGGTCACGAAATATCAAACATATGACGTAATATCGAAGTGTTCACGAACGAAACGCACGTGCGGTCTAAGTAGCAAGCTAGTGACTGGCGCGCGCGGCGCGCTCGCGGCTATATCAAAAGCGCCTATTACACTACGCGTTATTCAGCACACGTTATTCAGACTGTCTTATAAAGAAAGCAAGCCTTGCTGAACGTGGAATTCAGATTCAAACCAGTCTAACTCTTATTACAATAGGCGCTTAACGCATGAGATAATTGTGTGTTTTCACGTCGAATTAGCAGCGGAGCGCGCTATCCACCCGCGACGTCAGCACCTAAGTTTAAACGGTATGATCTTGTCACTAGAAACGGTAGCAAGTTTTCACGTTTTCATTGCCTTTCAATACAGAAGAATTTATTAGTACTGTTAAGGCTAGTGCTGTTCACGTCACACTCGCGCTGTTCACGTCACACTCACGCAAACGCCTGGCGGCCAATGTGAACACGAACTGCCACGTCTTCGCGGCCGCACCCGCCACCACGTCCGCGCGTTCTAACGTGAACAAGTACTTAAGGATATATCTATGTTAGATTACAATAAAATTGGTTAAGCAACTAAAGCGCACTTTCGAAATAA
The DNA here is from genome assembly GCA_961205895.1 of Mythimna pallens. Classification (NCBI taxonomy): domain Eukaryota; kingdom Metazoa; phylum Arthropoda; class Insecta; order Lepidoptera; family Noctuidae; genus Mythimna; species Mythimna pallens. The sequence goes on along the minus strand of OY540828.1, from coordinate 18,472,297 downwards.
ATTAACAGTGTTACTTTCGCATTTATAAAATAAGTAAGTATTATGCAAAGTGTTTTCTTTTTGTTTGTTTCCAATCGGTAACGCCTCGGTGTCAGCAATTGTAGAAAACGATAAGTTGGTAGCCATGTTTACGTGCCTGAGTCGGCCGTTCGTTCTATAATGTAGTTCTACAATAACAATCAATGATGTAGCGTTGAACATTGTAGAAATGATAACAATTCATTCTATCACTTTGAATGATGTGAACTTGGCTACGAATTTTCTATTCGTTTGTTCTGACCACGTGACTTAACGTTGAGATGATGTCATTCCCATACATTTGATTTTTTTTCGACTAGCGTTAACGATTGCAGATTATCAACTTGGCTAGGGGTACAGGTCTTTTGAGTATGCAGATAAAGTTTAAAATTACTTCACACTGAAAGTGCTCGCCGCGTCGCTGCCATTCCGGTGTGACTCGGCCCTAAGAGCAGGATTTCGAGTTAATGTATTGAAAAGGTTTATTTAACTTTAGTCTTATCAAACTATCGGAACGTTTGGATAAAAAAAAGCAAGAATTCAAAAGAGAATTTCGAAAAAAGAATTCCAGTTTCGCGCGGGCACTCGGTTTTAACGGAATAATTGAACGCAACGCTGCAAAGGTCGTAGGCAGCCTCTTAATCCCATAAGGTTGGTACGACAACACTTCTACCCTGCGATGCTAATCCCCTTGATGGATGGCTGGAGTAACTCCTTTCTATGAGCCCATCCCATTACTGGGGACACGTTCACCCGACACAGTAATGCGTGTTGTGGTTTCTAATTACCGCCATTTAAACAGAAAACATTGGGAATAAACAATTTGGTATGTTAACAGGCATGTTTATAAACAATAGGCGCAGATTGAATGTAATTAAAGTGTTATTCGACTGAAATATCCACATGGAGTGAGTTACTGTACCTAAAGCCGGGAAACCGAGGGTTTTGCCGAGGGCGACCCGAATAAATGGGTCATCTGAATAAAGTTTGAATGTAGAGATCTATTTGTAAATGGAATCTGATTTTGTATGAAAAAAGGTTATTTGTAAGAGTAGACATGTAGATTTTATAAAAATAAATCCTAAAGTATGTTCTGTTCTCCTCTATTTCCTTTTTGAGTGATATTTATTTTACAAATGTTTGTGTTTTTAAAAAAAAACACTAAAAATTTCGTCAATTTAAACTGAATGAGACCGGTATTTCCTAGCTGACTACCCTGAGAAAAAACACCGAAACAAACTCAGGGGCCAAAGTCTCTTTTATAGTACATACAGCAAACATGGTCAAATAAATTTTTCTTTTTCTTTTGGTGGACGGCTTAGACGTCGTCCATAGGAACTGGTAAGATGTGACGCAGAGCGAGAAACAATAGAAGGAATGGTGGGAGGCCTTTGCCCAGCAGTCAGACAGTAACGACTAAATATTACAAGAAGTAATAATAATATATTTTTCATTTGAAGGTGAGAAATCATCAAAAAAATAACACCTACACCACCCTGCAGCCTGAAGCGTGACCGGCTCGACCTAGAAGCGTGACAGGCGGGGGTCACTCACTTACAGTGGGGAACGCCACCAAAGTCGACACTCTCGTCGCAGGTCGTCTCTCGTTAGGCCTCCCCTGGCAACTGTGAGTCCCACCTGTCGGGGTCTGACCAACTGGGTGTCGCGAAGTAAATGTTATAAACAGCGTCACGGCGCTCCTACTGCACCTAAATCACGAATACTTTAGCCTATATGGTGACCTAGAGAAGCGCCCGTTGTTGCGAGTGCCAATGGAAAAAGCGAGCAGGGGGCGAAGCCCTGAACTCGCCTGCCCCGCCCCTCTAGAGGGACGATTGCTCGAAAAGAGGGGTATTGTAAGTTTGACCGCTATGCGTGTGTGTCTGCATGTGGCACTATAACGATGAAAAAACCTATTTGGATGCCGTATTTTTTATTGGACAGTTAATTTTCTGTCGATGATTTTTAAATATGTCTGATCTAAATAGGTGCAACTATTTACAATATACTCGTATGGGTTGAAAGTGGGAATGATCAATCGAATATTTGCAGAAATGGGGTATCATATAAAAGGGTTTATGATATATTTATTCCAAAACAGTATGTCGCGGGTTTCTTCAACTTTTATTTTGAGATTTATTTTCATTCTCATGAATTTATAGTATGAGACAAACGGGCACTTTGATTAACATTAATATTTTTAGTTTTAGTTTTTACTAAGTTATGTTTAATTAGTATAATACTTTTAATTTTCTCTGTTTTTGTATTTATTTAAAATAAATTATGTACCTGTCATGCATGCAGCTTTTTTCCTAGCAATTTAAAGTGTACTCATTAATAATATGAGCAGTGGTGGCCGAGTGGTAACGTGGTCGCGGGTCACCCAGCCAGTCGAATTACTTTGTGTAATTTATTTTATCCCCACTGCTCTCAAAACGGTGAAGGAAAACGTCGTGAGGAAACCGGGATGTCTTAGAACCAAAAATTCGAACACATGTGACATTCACTAACTCCCTCTCCTAGAGAGGAGGCCTTAATCCCAGCAGTGGGAACATTAAAAGGCTGATCATGCAATGCTATGCTTATCATTAATAATAATCCGTGAACAGCGCTGTGGGCTACATTATCATTTAAAATATTTATGTTATTATGTTTTTAATATCGCACAATGTAGCTGATGTGTGATTCCCAATAAAATAAACAGTAGATATGGTTTTAAAAAAAATGGTTACATGTTTATACTTTTCTTTTCAGCTGTGTTAGTTCAAGGTATCTAGCGACTCCACTACCATTTCAGATGCGAAAACATTTTTACAAAAAGAAAATTCGCCCGGATTTTTCGGCAGTCGCATGAACAATGCCGCTTTGTCTGAGAATAAATGTCTCCTCACTATTTTTACTAAGTAAACAGATTTGTTTCTGGGCCGTTCCTAACAAAAATAATATTAACAGGTGTGACCGGTAAGATTTTTACTCACGCACGGTAATCCTGATAGGAAGAATAATAAATATTTTGTGAAAGAGTAGCTTAGTTGGTGATTTATAGAGTAGAATATTACGAAAAGACCTTCATTAAATTATTTCATAGTAAGTAAGTAATCATTTGTTGCGCAAAAAAAAAACCTTTATTAACATTGTTACTTACAATTTATGGAAGTAATTATTCTGAAATAAATTTTATTATTCATTTTGTTTATTTATTTTTTCAAACATATAAATACAAATACATTTTTAAATATTTCAATATCTTAAAAAAACATTAAAATATATAAAAAAAACATCATCATCATCTTCCTGCCCTCGTCCCGTGTTTTGGCGCAACACGTTTTCTTCTTCCATTCTGCCCTGTCACTCGTCATACTATCACTAACTTCCTTTTCTTTCATATCACTCTTCACACAAAAAAAAAAATATTATTATAAGTAACATCAGTGATGAAAAGGGATCAGAATTAGGTAGTTTTTATTTTATTTTATTGTTCGATACATTTATACTACACTGGTTACAACAAAACACTTGTCTGAAACCTTAAAAGTTTTATGAAATGTTGATATTAGTATGGATCTTCCCGGGATTTTTAATGAAAAATACCGTGTGACCAAAAATTTTACAAATAAATAATAACAAAAGCCTCAGAGACAATATAAGACAAATAAAACAAAGTTAATTAACATAAGTATTATCGATGTGGTCAAGCTATGGAGTTTTTCATCCCTTATAGAGACGTACCCATCGGAGGCTCAGCTCACCCATGGTTCAACACCGATTGCCGTCAAGCTGAAGAGTGTAAGCATTCGGCGTTTCTCGCCTGGGTTGACGCTCGTGACCGCAAAGCTCCGGATCTAAACTCAAAGAAGAGAGCTTTCAACCATGTTGCCAAATCCTACAAAATATCCTATAAAGAAGGCTCGGTTCGACCGCATTACCCATATTGGCACAAAGCTCTCTGAACAGCCGTCCGATAGCAGAGCGTTCTGGTCCCTTGCCAAAATGGTCGAAGCGAACTTCTGTAAGCCCACATTATCTCCGCTGGTTAAACCTGATGGAACATTGGCTCACACGGCGAGAGAGAAAGCAGGTCTCTTTGCATCTCTCTTCGCCCATCATTCTCATCTTGACACTAGCAGTGCTACTCCACCATATCTACCTCACTGCAACACCTCAATGCCTGAGGTTCGCATAAGAAACAAAGAAGTTTTGAGAGCACTGTGTCGTCTAGACGTGAATAAAGCTAGTGGAACAGATGGTATACCAGCAATAGTTCTCAAGGCATGTGCGCCCGAGTTGTCTCCTGTATTGACGCGCTTGTATCGCCTCTCATTTAGGACTGATATACTGTTCAAGTCCTGGAAGCTTGCCAACGTGCAACCCGTACCCAGAAAGGGCGATCCTGCCAACTATTGGCCGATTTCAATAACCTCCATACTCTGCAAGATTATGGATCGTGTGTTGAACTCGCGCCTCATGGCATACCTGAAAGGTAACGATCTCCTCTGTGACCGACCGTACGGGTTTCACCACAATCGGTCTATTGGGGACCTACTAGTGTATACCACTCACATGTGGGGTGAGGCCCTCGAGAAGAATAGAGAAGCGGTTGCTGTCTCCTTAGACGTCTCGAAAGCCTTCGACAGGGTATGGCACGCCAGCCTTTTGAATAAGCTTCCAGCGTACGGCATTTCTCCTGGTCTGATTAACTGGGTAAAAAACTTCCTGAGTGAACGCTCTCTCCGAGTTGTTGTCGATGGATGCTCATCAAAGCCCATGCCGACCGACGACTAATGCCGGAGTTCCTCAGGTCAGTTCTCTCTGCAACTCTTTTCCTGCTGCATATTAACGATCTGCTGATGCCCGGTATCTATGGATATGCAGATGATAGCACAGTTGTAGAGAGATACCTGCCAGGTGCTCGGGCTAGTAAGGAGCGAATCCGGTCGAAACGAGAGGCAATGGTAGAGTATACGAATGTCTCACTTCAGGCAGTTTCCAAGTGGGGCGAAACCAGTCTAGTAGGATTCAACGCCGCCAAAACACAAGCGTGTCTGTTCACCGCCCAAAGGAGCCCGTTCACCTCGGCCCCTGCTTTTTAGAATGTATCCCTGGAGTGCACCGACCGCCTTCAGCTCTTGGAAGTTGAAATTTCCTCAACCTCAATTTTGGGCGGTTCATTGAGTCAGAAGCCAAGGTAGCTGCTAGAAAACTAGGTGTTCTTGCAAAGGTCTAACGGTACTTCACACCGCTGCACTGGAACAGCTTCTAATGCTATACAAAGCACAGGTCCGATCGTGTGTGGAGTACTGCAGTCACATATGGGCTGGTGCTGCAAAATGCCATTTAGCAGCTTTGGACTCAGAGGAAAGGCGTGCGAAGAGGCTAATTGGGGATACAGATTTGGTTAAGTCCAATCTACAAAGCCTCGAGCACAGGCGCAGGGTAACCAGCCTATCGGTATTTTACAGGTTGCATTTTGGAGAGTGTGCGCGGGAAATGCATGACTTGATTCCGCCATCTCCTTTCTACCATGGGACAACCCGACGTACGGCGAGTATCCACCCTTACGTTGTTGGAACTTCAACGGTCCGGTCTAAGCGTTTCGCTTTGTCGTTTATACCGCGTACATCGAAGAACTGGAACAATTTGCTTGCTGCGGTCTTTCCGTTCAACTATAATATAAGTGTCTTCAAGGCTAGAGTGAATAGGCTCTTAATAAACTAGTGCACCTCACCATCAATGATTGCATATCTGCTTACCATCAGGTGGGATCGCAGTCAAGCACTGGTTTAAATCATTTTTTTTTTTTGTATTATTCATTGAAAACGATCTCTCTACGTCGTCGTGTCTCTACGTCTACGTAAGATTGCGTCATTTCGCGTAACTAAACTGTTTTTTTTTCTTTCTTTTCTTTTTCAACTGAGGTACAAATTTATACATTTCCTCCTCCTCGTAATTAATGCAGGAAGAAATTTTTCCTGCTGCATTACTGATAGTGCCACAAAAAAAAATTGTCCTCTTTAAAATTAATCTCGGGATTTGAAACAGATTCACTTTATTCTTTCGGTGTAAGTACATGTTTAACTCTACGTAATTCCGACCCCTGGTGATGAAACACCAAAAAGGCTATTTCACATAGATTACTGTCCTCCAAACTAGATCACAATTCTATATCTTGAAAAAAGAAAACAGTACATTATTTAAATACATTGATACAGTTTTAGTTTACTAGCTGGTGCCAGCGCCTTCACCTGCGTGATATTAGTAAATTATCCCAGAATAAAAATTATCCTATGTACTAATTTAGGACATGGTCTACCTGTATACCAATATTCATCGAAATCTGTTCAGTAGTTTTCACGTGAAAGAGTAACAAACATACATACATTCTAACTTTAGCATGTATCTTCAGTGATCTTTCATTTGTGTCTGGTTTGTTACTTAATATTTAAATGCGAATAAACTGACACATAGACCATAAAATTTCAGTAAAACAAACATATTGCTTTGAAAATACATAAATTAATATCGACGAGAAATATGAACTGGTTCAACACACAATTATTTAGCGTTGCTGTCTGTAGACCGCATCCTTTTAAACCTTTCACAAAATAAATGCAAGCTGTTACGACCTCTTCGGAGAGGAAAAGAAAAAATACAAGTTTTTATGGACTCGATTTATCTTAACGCTCCAGGCAGAAGTACGGAAAACGATCGGAATCAAACACAGTTCTCCTATTTCAAACTGCCTTGATCTGATTAATGTTTATTTTTTATTTGCTGAATCAAAAATCAAAGTCTAAAACTGACCAGCCGTCATTTCGTTTCCTTCACCCGATATAGTGTACTATTTTTATTTATTTAGTGAAAACTGGGTGAACTGTATGATCGGTTTGGTGAAAAAGTGTGAAAATGACAAGGCAGGGTACGAAATAGGGCATAGCTGACGGATGATTGAAAGATATGGTAGAAAGAGCGTGAAGCGGACAACTAGAAAAAGTTTATGTTTGTAATAATTAATTATGTTAAACATGTATATGTCCTCGATATGTTTGCAGTATAAGATCTAGTTAATGAGTTAGAGGGCTTATGAATATCGAAAACAATTATAAGTGAGTGTTTTTCACTAGGGTGGAGCGCAAGGGCATGTCACACTTTTATCGAATAAAACCACAGTTGTGTCCTTCAATTGCCCTTTATGTTCTAGGACCACGGGTTTCTTTTTCAGAAATTCCCTGCGGACCTAACGGGGCGTCGGCCCTGCTGGGTCGGCGCCTACCGGGGCCAAGGGTGATGCGAAAGAGATCCCAAGGCTCTGGACAATGGCAAAGAAGGAATAGGAGTCGGTTTTTAGTCAGTAAAAGTCTGACACGCCCTCACGCTTCGCTCATGAGCGGGGGATGTCATTAGATGATTTACTCACCTGAAAAAAATCTCTGGAATAAAAAGGTCAATTGAAAGAATACAAATATCTGACAATCCTTTGCACTCCACCCAGACCAGGAGAAGCTATGTAATGAATTCCTAAAAAATACATAACATAACATACGAACAATTGTATAAATCGATATTACATAACGTGACAACACTCTGTTACTAGCCTTCAACGAAATATATCGTAAATAACTCTACAGTGCAGTTATTAAAACCCTTTGGGAACAGTACCGCGCTTAACGCTAGACGTGTGACGCATTTTTATTAAACTAGCTTCTAGCCGAATCCTCAAAGGTATAAAATATTTGCATATCCTTGATACATGATCTACAGGGATCAAAATCATCCTATGTTGTCATCTTCACGACAAGGCTATATGTATGCAAAATTCATGGAGACCGGTCGATCAACTGAGTCGTGAAAATGGCATGACACAGGTGTATCTTGAACTTTCGTAGAATTCAAATTTGTGATCGGGCAAGTGATTTTGATGTTGTATAGATTTTTATTAATAAAAAACTTTTACAAAAAAATACAGCCGACTTCAATGTAAAATAAAGTCGGTGTTAAATAACGAAGAGACAAAACTATTATAGAAACACCGACTTCCGAAATTAAAGTAATTTTGCACTTTTTAGTGTTTTTTTTACATTGAAGTCGGTTATATTTTTTTTTTTTGTAAAAAGTTTTTTATTTTACACTTTTTAGTTATGGTACCACCACTAAAAAGTAACCCTCAGCCAAACTTAAATACCTTACAGCCAGAGTGCATTTCATGACGATTCTAATAATCCCAAACACGGTTAGGTTACATTAATTTATTAAAAAGTTCCGATATCTACCTTCCGGCTTCATCATCAGATCAGTGCGATATATCCTTTCTCCCTTTTCTTTCAGTCGGTCATCGACTACACGTATAAACAAAGCAATTTTTACTTGTTACGACAGTTCTGCTGTGACCCTATGAGGAGTTCCGTTCCATATCTTCGAAGTTCATGATCAGATCATAACAATATTTCTATGGGACCAACTTGGAAGCATAACCTTTAATCAAATGACCACCAGGATGAAATTGATTCTTTTTGTTTTTTAATATTAAATTTATTGTAATGTGGTATTCTATAAATAAATAAAAAATAAAAAATAAAAAAATAGAAATCCAAAATTGGTCTACAATTGACCGAGAAATCGGTGAACATACATAAAAACAAAACATTCAGCCGAACATAGAACCTTCTCTTACTGTCGTGGTCACAAGTATGACTGCTGATCGTCCTTGGTTCGATTCCCAGGACAAGTAAAAAGTGCTATTGGATTTTTCATTGGGAATTACTTTTTAGCCGGCCAGACTATGGTAGTTGGTGATGGGGTGACCCCGTGCCTGGAAAAGTACGACTACCGAGGCAGGATCAATGGTCGTAACCATTGATCCTGCCTCGGTCGTGTCGGATTTCCGTCCTATCGGGCTATGAGAGTACCCACACGCTGTACATATCTCCTGCCTACCTAGCTAATCTCCGTTGAAATTGGCCACCATAATCGAAATTGAATCGTAAGGATTATTTTAGTAGGGGACATTGCCATCAAGTGAGCACAAACCAAATCCGGCCTGGTACTGAGAAATTCGAATGGTATAAACCAAATAATCCACATGAACCGAGAATCAAACCCGGGATTTTATGCTTAGCAGTAGCGCTCGCAACTATTATATCGACGACCCAATCTGTCACGTTTTTTTTTTAAACTGTGAAACCAACTGACAACCGTTGTTGGTAAAATAATTTATGCAAATATGGACTAAATTAAAGATTAACCTATTTACAAGAACAAGTACAGGACAAGGGAGGGTTGCTTGCTACGCCGCAGTGCTACGGTGCTACGAACTTTGCTACGTGTCGTAGCTCACACTACGCTTGCCTAAAATATTATTACCTTTCAAACTTTTTTGCAGCAGTTATAGGTATTGCTTTATAAATATTAGTGGAGTTTATCGTTTCTTATTGTTCAAAAAGTCATAAAAATAAGAGGGTCTTCTTCTTCTTTTCGTGTCGATGTACTCTAAATTTTATCTGACCAGTATTTGGCAACCTCTACGGCTCTGTTATTGGCCTCGTATAGATCTTGAAAACTGCAGGTAGTTGTGCAGCATGGACAGCATAGCAAATGACGCATGTCCTGTGCAGCGGCTCCACACTGGCACTGTGTTAGAGATGGGTCGAGGAAGCCCCATTTGGCCAAATTATTTTTACAGCGGCCAACCTGAGTGCGTAGTCGGTTAAGAGATTTCCAGATTGGCCACTGCAATTCGCGTCCAGGGGGGAGATGTTCTGACGGGGTGATGAAATGTGTAGGAGTTGAGATGAAATGTGTAGCATGGGGTGAACGTTCTTTGTCAAGGCCAAGATTTGCACTTGGCATTTTGTTAAAATATCACGTAGTCATAAAATATTAATACTGAAAGTCAAGCTTTTCTGTGATTAAAGGCACAAGGGTATTACATAATACAGTTTCTCATTTAGTAACTACCATTTCTCTACTCCTACGACAATTCTCTTCACGCGTGCTTTTACGTTATTGCTACTTTTTTCTGTACAGGCGCTTCTTTTGCGTGGGACAATTCTCGGAATTTCATAAATTCCAATGAAGCTCTTTTCAGTTGGTTATATCAAGAGTGATACGATGGTATACAAGATGAAAAGAATCGAAATATATTATTTACTGTAGGTAAAAATAGGAAATATCATAAAAAATTGCTTACTTGTCGCAGTTTGACAAGTGTCCTAATTTACTTTGTGTAGGCGTTCATGATGAAAATACACAAAGTAAAGGTTATGAATACACAAAGTGTGTATTGAAAGGTTAGCGGCGGTAAATTTTAAACAATTATTTAAAAGATAACTATTTTTATATTTATTTATTACATAGGTATTTACATTTAAAAATACTAACTATAATTACAATACTAATTACAACTAACTAAAATATGGCGTCAAAGAACTCATCCACATTGCTATCGACTGGTAATGTGCCTAAAAGACTTGCGGCATTGCCACGCTGTATGGCAATGCTTATCCTCTGTCCGAGGTAAAAGCCAGCCCTTGGGTCACGCGAAGTGTCAACTAGACGTTTTGACAGATCTTGATCTAAGATAACTTGTATCTACGTAGAACGTAGTCTTTGTGTCGACACCGTCACCGACCTACGCTGATCCAGCGCTGTATACTTCTCTCATTTTGTGGTTACGGCATTATGCTGAGCGTTCGGCCGTTTTGCGCAGACGTGGTGCACATTATTCCTATAAAACATTTATAATTTGTAAGCAGGTCCAAATATTGCGTCCAAAGTTCCGCAAATAAAATGTTTTTCTTTCATGCTACTTTTCTTTCTTCTGTAGCGACATCTTTAGCGTCACATAAGAACTAATCCTGCATCGCGCAATCAAAGTTCTCCACGCGTTTAGAACATATAGTACAGCCCGTAATCATCTATCGGGCAGCTAGCACAAAGTGGCAAAAAATATTTATTTTATTCTGTTTTTATTTATTGTTATAGCGGCAACAGGAATACATCATCTGTGAAAATTTCTAGCTACTGACTAGCTATCACGGTTCGTGAGATACAGCCTGGTGACCGACAGACCGACAGTGAAGTCTTAGTTGTTGGTTTTAGGTCCCGTTTACCCTTCGGGCACGGAACTCTAAAAACCAAACCAATTCTTTAGCTCCATACAAAGCAATCGCAAAGGTAATCCGAATCGATTTAACTGATTCTGTTTCATTGAACTTAAGATTTAAATGTAACGAAAATAAAAAAGACTGCGACTTGAATGAATGGCAGCGGGAATTTGCAATTTAAACGAGTCTTAGACGATACTAAATGCGATTCGATTTCCTTGATTTCATTACTGGTATCGCTACGAGTACATATTGAAAACTACAACTAAACATAAATCGAAACTACTCGTAGAACACGTATTATGAAAAGGTTTGTTAGTTTTAGGCCTATATCTCGCTTACGTCAGTGATGGCGCGGTCAGCCGCCTTACTGACAAAATATGTTTAGTTTTCTACAACCAAGCCGACACCAGGTGAGGTGTAGTCCAGGCTTTTTTTTGTGGTGGGAAATCATCAAATGACTTCTTTTTTTTATTCTTGATAGGTTCGTGCTTGACCGCTATCTCACCTGATGGAAAGCGTCGATGCGGTCGACGATGGAGCGCGTTTATCTAGAAGTAACCAATTCACTCTTGACTAAGATTCCCGGGTTGTAGCCATCAGGAAACACAAATTACGGCTTCTCTCGCTCTAGGGTGAAGCCAGAGGGCGTGTCAGACTTTTATTGACTAAAATCCAACTGTGTCGGTCCTCCCAGAGTAGGATAAGTTATTGACATTTATAGGGATGCGACTGGTTGCTCCACCACTGGTATCCTTTTGAGATACAAAAAAGTAGATGTTCTGATTCCATTACGAAAATACTTTCACCGGAGCTCCATTATTACCGAGTCCCATGTCGCATACTTTTTATATCGGAAAAAATACTCGTAGATACAATTCCTGTGGGGCAACGCGAACAAAGACACAAGAAAAAGCTAGTATAATAGACACTAACATATAAAGCCAGTACTTATGTAGTGTAAACAAGATAATTTACAAAAAAAAATAGACGCTGGTAAAAAATTGGCTGCTATATTTACTGTGAGGTTGATTTTTTTTATTACTTTTCAACAGGTCCTTTTAATTCTAACGAGTGTTGCATAAATCTACAACTAATAATCCGCCATCTTCAGGAAAACGCCATACTGACTGGCTGACTGTTGGTCTAATAGTTAGTGGCCCTAAATGTTAAGCCAAAGGTCGTAGGTTTTTTTTTTCTGGTGGGAAAATCATCTAATGACATCCCCCTCTCTTGGGCGGAGCGGGAGATAGTGTCAGACTTTTACTGACTAAAATCCCACTCCTGTTCCTTCTTTGCCATTTTTCCAGAGCCCCGGGGGTCACTTTCGCATCACTCATGGCCCCAGTAGGCCTCGACCCTGCTGGGCCCCTACGGCTGCTGACATCTCCTTGAGGCACGCGTGGAACACTACACGCCGTCGACGACTTGGGCTCGGTCCGGACAGTTACCGGACGATTGGACGGCGAGCCACCCATCGTTCGCTGTCCGCAAGCCCGCGCCTACGGTGGCCGGAAATCGGGATCGGAATCCCGGCGGCGGTTGGGGCGTGAGGACCGTTGCCTCACGCGATCGGCCGCCTACTTTGCTAGCATTACTGCTTCGCAGAAGGCAACCACCTGCCATTCCTCCTCGCTCCGGACCATGGCCTGTACCAAGGCCCGGAAAGGTCGTGGGTTCGATTCCCACCCAAGACAAATGGTTGTGTGATAAGCATGATCATTTGTTCTGTGTAATTTATCTATTATATGTATGTATTTAGAATTAAATATATAAGCATGTTTATCGTTTTGGGAACAAATTCATTGCGTGCACAGCTATGGAGTGGAATTCCTTGCCGGAATCTGTGTTTCCTGATGGCTACAACCCGGGAATCTTTAAGTCAAGAGTGAATAGGTTACTTCTAGATAAGCGCGCTCCATCGTCGACCGCATCGTCATCAGGTCATCTATCAAGAATAAAATTTACAAAAACATACTCATAATACAAACTCTGCTTAGTTTGGGACTAGATGGCGTGTAATATTATTATATTAAATTTAGAATAATGTTACTTAGCTAAGCATCCATTGTCATTAAAACTGGACATGTCTGCAAAATTTTAGCACAATCGGTTAGGGATAACTGTTTTAAAATTCATTTACAAGATTCGACCTAAACAAACATACACACAAATATACAAGTTAAATAAAAGCTTGTAAAAATACTGCTATTACAAGATTCAATTTATTTACTTAATTTCGAGATTACAATACAAAAAGAAATCCCTCTAATCTTTCAGTTCATTTATCTTTGTCTGGTGGGTAATGTACCAATCTTTTCTTTTTAAAGACAACCACTTTAGTGGATAGAAAAATAAATGTATATAAAAAATAGGCTATCCTTTAAAGTGCGTTTCGGGGACCAAGTAGGGTTCCGCAGTCAATTAACAACCCCGTGATTGTCGCCTGTCACCAGGATGTTTGTGCAAAAAAATGTACGCAAGTTACGTACCTACCTACTTTGGAAGATTGTTCGGAAGAGTTACCATCATCATCTTCTTCCATTCTGTCCTGTCACTCGTCACGCTATCACTAACTCCCTTTTCTTTCATATCACTTCTCACACAATCCATCCATCTGAAGAGTTACCATGGCCCTGAATAGAAAAAGGGCAACTATTGCGATGTATGCGATTTATTTGCGAGCGAGAGAGAGAGATCGAGCTATACATCCTATATAGCTCATTAGCTCCATCCCTTTGTCAATTCAGTTTAGGACGCAAAATGGATCGCGTCAAGAGCTCTTGATAGCACTTCAGGTGGGTATTACACAGTAAGTGACTCTCACTCTCGGTTCACCTAAAGCGGAAAGAATCATTGATTGATTTCCCATGTAAAAAAGTCTTTCTGCCTGGTTAGAACACGTGCCTTTGTAGCCTATGTCAGTAGAAGTTCCGCATTTGCTATACAAACCGACTGGAAAATAGTAGTTCGGATGTGGTTTTGTGCATTTGATATATCTGAAACAAAAGTATGGCTATTATATATTATTAAAGAAAGAAGAAAGAAAAATAGTTTATTCACGCGAAATGACGCAATTACGCTGTTTTCGTACTTCTAACTAGGCTATAAATGGCGGTCAATAAACACTATGATGGTCACTTAACGTGTTGAAGAATCTTCAAACTACGAGTAGAATACGGATAAAAATGGTCGTTAATTATTTTAATAAAATAACTGGGTACTTATAGAACCCAATACCAATATTCTTCATCTTCTTCTTTTCGTGTCGATAGACTCAAACTAATTTTTCCTGACCAATATTTGACACCTTTTATAGCTCTGTTATTGGCCTCGTAAAAATCCCTCGTATAATCATGAAGCACTAGTTTATAACAATTTAATAAAACATCCTGACATTATATGCGCACAACCTGTACGTTGTGCGCATGTAATGTGTAGCAGCTCCAAACTGGCATTGTGTTAGAAATGGGTCTAGATAATATAAGTACATATCGCAAAGTCCCCCACCGCGTCTGTCTACCTGTTCGTGATAAACTCAAAAAGTTTAGAATGGATTTTCTAGCGGTTGTCAACAATGGGCAGAGTGATTCACGAGGTAGGTTTAGATGTCTAATACATGCACATAACAGTTGAAAAAGGTGAGAATACCCGTGCGAAGCTGGGGCTCTCGTAATGGATTAAAATTAAGATTTATTCAAAATGGACGAATTTTAAAGTGCTTCATGTATTTTTCAGTCGTTGCTTGTTCAGGTCTAAAATCACGCGGAACAAGAACCTCCAATAAAACGTAGTCTCTAATTGAAGTAGACTCGAACCATGTTCTCACCAATTAGCGTGCTAATTACTAAACAACTCATTAACGTTTGAGTGTGAAAGAGCAGGGTTTAAATATATCTTCTAAGACTTAAATATAAGCGGTTGAGTGCAAAATGTTGTAGATATTTTATTACTTTTTATCGATACCTGTCCTTATTCATCTCATAAATTTTCACAACGTGTAAGCGGTTTCTGATTCGCGAGATTATGATTTATGAGTTTTTACGTCTCTGGCTTTTGAAGAAGAAACGACCATCTGCGTTGAAGATAAAATTTGATAAGTATCTTTAGGTACCATACTGAAGATGTGTCTGCTTCTCGAGGTTTCTTTATTAGTGATCGACCAAAGGTTCAATTTTCGAAATTTTCGGCAAAAAATTCTTGTTTCGGCATCAGTTTCGGTTTCGGCAGAAAATCAACCGAGCTTTCGGCCGCACCGAAACAGCTTTCGTGAATTATCGCGCAATATTCGGCTGACTTCGGTTAAGTTCGTGGCTAGAACGATACGGATTGGGTTAAAAATTGGCACTCGGATGATCACGTTCAAGAATAGGATATTAGAATAGGTACTTTTTATTCCAGGACCTATGTTCCCTTGGGAACATTTTTGACTTTAACGTGGGCTGGTAGATAGTTTCTACCAGCCCACGTTAAAGTCAAAAATGAGAGTTAGAGTTTATATTTATTTCCTTTTTAAATTCCATTTCTTAATACAATTAGGGGGCACGACAGTGCCAAAAGGCGAACAAAAAAGTGGCACGGCCGTACCATCCTTTTCTCGAAACAGTTCGGGCCATTTTCAACTTCGTTGTGTATAGAAGAAGAGTGAAGAAGAGTGTCTAGAAGCCTGAATTTTCAGTAACCAAGCAGGCATTGTATAAATACGGTATATTTTTATTTACTTGCATTAACTTACCCTAGTCATGTTCATGTGTAAGTGGGTAATATTACTGTCTTAGATTACTGTTATATTAAATTAATATTTTAGTTGTGTGCCAAATAAACGTGTTTTCTCTCTTTCTTTCTTTCTTTCTTAGTTTGTAAGGTTGCATTCCACATCGCTTTGGAATTTCCAATCTGTATTGTTGTTCACATACTAGTAAATAAATTAATCGCTTTCGGGTAATTCTGGGGTCAAGGTCATGTAAAAGCCGATGTACCGTCCAGGATCGCAGTTTAATAGAATGACAACTTCGACGATAGATTTCGAATTTTCGATGTCTGCCCTTTGTCAATTCAGGATTGTAGGTACCTAATGGTGTGTTAATGATGCTTTAACAATGAATCAATTGGATTTTATTAATCTCCGAACAGTTGTGTACACTTCAATAAGTTTTACGTTAAATCCGACGATTTTGGTTGTCATTATCGTAACGGTGATCTTGATAGATAGTCTTAATTTTAGCATAGCCTTATACTTAAAGAGTGTAGTATTTACACATGCCACGGGACTTTTTTAAAGGGTTACTGTGGTCCTAGAATGCAAAAGGCGACTAAAGGGCACAAGTAGGTTTAAGCCAATATAAGTTGAATACGCCTTCTCGCTCCAACCTAGAGCGTAAAAAATATTTAATGACTTACCTACTTTTTTTGAGGTGGGAAAATCCCTCAAAAAAAGTAAGTTGCATTTTACCACAAATTTTGAAACTGAAAACTGACCCTAACATACCCAAAAAAAGTTTAAGCAGAAAGAAAAAGTAAATCTGAAACATTTAAAGGCACTCATCACAGCTTAAAATCAAACGCACCAATCAGATGACAGTAAATATCAAAGAGGTTCCCATTCAAAATTTTTTAAGTTCCATACGTCATCGGCTCGGTGGCCCCGAATGCAGCACAGTATGAACAAATACAAGCATTGGTAACGAGCCTGCAGCCCCGGTGGGAATACGGCCACGGCCCCGTTGACATTTCAAAACATCACCTGATTTTTCAAATATCTATCTCCCTTTCGAAGCTTCGTTAACAGGCTGTCCTATCAAATTGCTGGTGACATTTTTCGTAGATAGTTTGGTAGATATGTAGGTGTGGTAATAATATAGGAACCTTCCTATTGTTAACTTATATTTACTTTTAGAAACCCTACTACCTACTGAATAAAATTGTAAGATGCTAGAAGGGCGCTGTATACTGACTGCCCTGTTGATCTAGTGGTTAGTGGCCCTGACTGCTATGCCAGAGGTCGTGGGTTCGATTCCCACCCAGGACAAATGTTTGTGTGATGAGCATGATCATTTTTTCTTTGTCTGGGTGTAATTTATCTAATATATGTTTAGAAATATATATGTATGTTTATCAGTTGTCTAGTACCCATAACACAAGCTCTGCTTAGCTTGGGACTAGACGGCATTGTGTGATAGTTGTGGAATATTATTATTATACATATGTGATGGGGTTTTTCGTGATTCCACCTATAGATAACGAAATTAATTGACATCATTGTTCAGTCCAACTATTGAACGTTGCATTCCGCTGCATATTACTGGCAAGGTTCATGCATCTTTTTTGGGAATCCGTACTTCAAAAGAAAAAACGGAACCCTTATAGGATCACTTTGTTGTCTGTCTGTCTGTCTATCAAGACTATTCATCTCGGGAACGCGTCGAGGTATCGAGTTAAAATTAAAACCATATACTCAAGTCCAAGGTCCCTTGAAACTGTGAAAAAAATCAAACTTCTGAGTTAACGAAAAAAAAAGATACGGCCGTTTACGTCGCAAAAAACGTGTATTTCGACACTCTCAAAGGAATCAAAATTCATAGGGTATTTCCCGTTGACCTAGAATCCTAAAATTTGGTATGAAGCAAGTTCTTATAGCACAAGTATAGGAAAAAATCTGAAAACTGTAAATTTGTAGTTGTGTTACAAAAAAATAAACTTTACTGGTGATTCGGAAAAATCTTCGTAGCTCAATTCGTGATTTGAACTGTTTTTATAGGTAAGTTTGTACGAAGTTTGTACGCTTTTAATGATATAAAATAATGCTTGATGGTAATCAATAATTGCATCACTGTTTTACATCAGGTGGGATCGTGCACTTTACCAAGTTTATTAAGAGCCTATTCACTCCAACCTTAAAGATACCTAAATTATAATCTTCATACTACAATACAATTGCTATAAGATGGTGCGGATGACAGCTGTCGGATTCATACAATGTAGCTACCTATCCTTTTCTCTCATCTCAAAGATGCATATTTTTATCCTGCTGTCATCCTACCCGTGCTATGTAAAAAAACCTTAGTAAAGATGAAGAAGAATAAGCTTAACATAACATCAATGAAAATACTGGACCAATAAGACATATTTATTCATATTTTGATTGCGACATTAAGTTTAAAAAATAAAACTCCAGGTAAAAAAATTTGAAGATCCCTGAAACTAGGCGAAATTGATACTAGTTAGACGTTTAGAATACCCTCGTTAATAAAGTATTACAATCCAGAACATTTCTAATTAAATGTTTCCAAATACTGTAGATAGCTTGAAACCTACGCAAATATTATTTTTGGGATTCCCTTAATTGAATTATTATCTATTAATTGAATTTCTTAATTCGGAACTACTAGTTAAAGTCCTCTCAACCTTAGTCTTCGTCATAATTATTATAATATGTAACATTTTGAATTCTCTTCATTAAAATGATTTTATATTTATTTATAGTATTTATTAGTTAAGCATATATACACCACTAATTTTTAATTAGTACAAATACTTAAAGGGCTTATTAGAAAAGGTCTTGTTATTATTTAAGTAAAGTCTCAATAAATAATATTCATAAACAGCTCGCAAAGTTTTTAATAAAAATAAAAAAATTACATAAGTGAATAATTCTATTACATAAAAGGACCTGGCTTTAACACACATTTTTATATAAAGCTGGTCCAATTTTATATTTATAGCTTCAGTGGTTTATTGTGGGCGTTAATGAAGTTATTAAACCAGTCACGGCATCAATTTTTATCTAGATAGGAAGATATCTTGAGTTATCTTGATTTACTGATACTCATGAACGTCAGTAGGTATTTAAATTTTTTGGTTATCTCTTAGTGTCTTGACCGCAAATTTGCACCCAGTGACTATAATTTGGGCAGGGCAAAGCGCTCGTAGAACAGATGTCCGATAGAGCCGAAAGGTTCTGGACCTGCGACCGTGCATCAGAAGACGCAGCCCTGGAAGGCCTCCCACAAGGCGGATCGATGACCTGATTAGGGTCACAGGAATCTGATGGATATGAGGCACTCAGGACCACTATGTTCAGCAGTGGAAATTTTTCGGGTGAAATGATGATGACGATGATGACTATAATATAATCGTAGTAGTACTTAAAATACTTAGATGCCTATATAACTTACGAGCAGTGGTGGCCGAGTGGTAACGGCCCCGACTTACGGAGTTGTAGGTCGCGGGTTCATACCCAGCCAGACGCATTACTTTGTGTAATTTATTTCATCACCACTGCTCTCAAAACGATGAAGGAAAACATCGTGAGAAAACCAGCATGTTCTAGAACCAAAAATTCGTTCACATCCACCAATCCGCGCTGAACCCGCGTGGTGGATTAAGGCATATTTCTTCTCCTAGAAAGGCATTATACGGTTGATTATGAGTTTGCTAATATTAGTGTACTCGTAAAAGTATATAGATTATCGAAATTGTTAGTATTTCATATCTAATTCAAATGATTAACAACTCATGCGCATTCAATATAGATTAAGATGAAGTGTGCCGAGTTTAAATTCAGAACCCGTACATGTGGCAAATATTGTTAGTCGCCGGAAGCGCTTGCCAGCGGAAACACGTCACCGGAGGCGCACGCCCTCTACATCCGGCCGACAGAGGCAGAGCTATCCGAGCGACTTACTTGCGCTCATTTCTCGCCGAATGGATTCCAGGGAATCGCTTTTCAATCCGCCCAAGGTATTCTCAAAGAGCCTTTAGTTCACTATCGAGCACAAAAGACAGTGTCTGTCCAATTATGTAGGTACTTCGTATATGTCTGACGTACGATAGAGGGTAACTGGAGCTCGCAAATCTGAAAATCGAATATTGGACACAATAGATAGGATTAGGTGTCATTTTATAGTCTGTTGTAAAGCCTACATTCTCAATATTGCTGCTTTGATGTCTTTTCTTTTGTCATGCAGGAAAGGAAACTTTACTACCCCCTCCTTCTCTTCTCTTAGTCAGGCATCGACCATATACATATGTATCAACAACGCAATTTTACTTGTTACGTGGGTTCTGCTATGATCCTAAGAGGAGTTCCGTTCCATATCTCCGAAATTCATCATCAGATGATGGACAATATTTCTATGGGATCAAGTATATATACCCTATCAAACAATAATAAATAATTCAACATGTATCTATTGACTTAGGCCGGAATTCACCAATAAAACTAATCGCGTTTTAACGTTTGGCTCGCATAATCGCGTTTAATCATTGTCACTAGTGTCACTTGTAAAAATACGACAAAAGGAAAATACAAACAAGTGACACTAGTGACAGCGGCTAAACGCGATTATGCGAGCCAAACGTTAAAACGCGATTAGTTTTATTGGTAAATTCCGCCCTAAGAAATCGGTGACCAATTGTCATTTCCTACAACACCTATTTAGTTGCATATCTTTTTTCTGCAATGGAATTCAAGGTGGTGCCAACAGTAACAAAATTACAAATAGAATTCCTTATAATGGCATATGCCGTAGCTTTGTTGGACAGTGAGCCCAATTTGTCCTATGGTCTTTTGTAAGCCTGCCGATTATTTTAGTTAACTCGTATTTCGTACCTTTTTTTTTTTGTTTTCGAGGGGAAACCTTCAAAAGGCGCCCGGACTAATTTCGTACATACTGAAAAATTGAGTCGAATGAAAATTGTTTCTAATAAAAATTGTTAAATGAAAATATATAATGAGGCTCATCAGAAGGCTCAAATTCACACAAAGAGCAATGGAAAGGGCTATGCTCAGAGTTTCCTTGCGTGATCGAATCAGAAATGAAGATATCCGCAGGATAACCAAGGTTGCCGACATAGCACGAAGAATCGCCCTGAATGTGCCCTGCCCATTGCTCGCAGAACGGATGCCCGTTGGGGCCGAAAGGTTCTGGAGTGGCGACCGCGTACCGAAAAACGCAGTGTTGGAAGGCCCCCTACAAGGTGAACCGATGACCTGGTGAAGGTTGCGGGAATCTGATGGATGTGAGACGCACAGGATCGTTCGTTGTGGCGACATTTGGGGGAGGCCTATGTCCAGCAGTGGACGTCTATCAGCTGAAATGATGATGATGATGATGAAATGAAAATATACTGTAACGAGAAATCCGTGTGGATTTTTTCCAAAGCACTGATTCAATAGATTTAAGAAGTGTTTTTAAATAAAACTAACATGACCCATTTTTAGGAAATCCCACAATATGTTATTCAGCACGTTTTCACATTGTCATATGTGTTGTAAGGTTTCGTGGATGGATTTCCATTTGTGCTAGGAACACGAAAAAAGTATAGTCTATTGGTTAAATGTATTTTTATAAATAACCTACATAGTTTTTACCAGCTGGGTCGGTCTATCTAAACTAATAATAAAAAAGTAAAATTGATTGTCTGAAGGAGAAAATCCTTGGAAGTACGTAGACGTACGAAGTCGTTTCTAATACTCAATACTCAATACTTTATTGCATTCCATATTATGTACATAGGTGGTATAAAAATATAGTCAAGATCAATATGGACCCTGTCGGGCACAGCAAAGTTGGGAGAAAGGATGGCGGCAAAGTAACAATTCATGGAATAAATTATTGTAGGTAGATCTAATAGATGTATATTATTATGTATATGTATAAGTATTGGTAGATTGTGTCCGATTATTTAATTTTTGTTTTTAGCATCTTTATTATTAAATTATGTATGTATATATTTAAATTAGATTGTGTATGCATATTATTATTATTATGTCTATTGTATAAGTAATAATAATAATAAATTATTTATTGCCCAAAGAAAGGAAAAAAATACATGACATGTTACATTTATGTTTGAATTCTTTTTACATATTTTGTGAATAATGTCCCCTATGCTAGGAAAGTCCTGTGTTATAGGAGACAATCATTCGTCCATTTTTACAATTAGCAGAATTCGATGAACCAAACGTGTAACAGTAACAATAATTTATGTACGTGTGAGTACGCATGCTGGAGTAGTATGTGTGAGAAAGTGTGTGTGTGAGGTAGTGTGTGATGTTATGTGTGTGTGTGTAAGTGATGGTATGAATGTGATGGTGTCTGCGCGTGTGTATGATAAAGTAATTGTAAATTATGTCAAATATTTTATTTATTTTTGTCATCATTATTAGTAAATTGTTATTATTAAAATTATCTATAATAGTTTTGTCTCTTCATTATTTAACACCGACTTCCAAAATTTAAGTTCTTTTGCACTTTTCAGTGTATTTTTTACATAGAAATCGGTTGTAATCATTTGTTTTGTAAAGTTTTTTACTTTACACTTTTTAGTTATTTATGGTACCACCACTAAAAAGTACCCCTCAGCCAACCTTAAATACCTTATAGCCAAAGTGTATCTCATGACAATTCTAATAATCCCAAACACGGTTAGATTAGGTACATTAATTTATTACAGAGTTACGGTGCCTAACTTCAAGCTTCATCATCAGATCAGTTCGATATATTCCCCCTCTTCTTTCAGTCAGTCATCGACTGCACTATAAACAACGCAATTTTACTTGTTATGACGGTTCTGCTATGATCCTATGAGGAGTTCTATTCCATATCTTCGAAGTTCATGATCGGATCTTAACAATATTTCTATAGGATCAACTTCTATAGGAAAACATAAACTCGGAAGCATCATGCTTCCAGTATCCAGCATCCAGCTTCTTCTAGTTTCGATTTTTTTTTTTTGTTTTCAGCAAAAAAAATATTTCAAAATCAGTCCACAGTTGACTGAAAAATCGGTGAACATACATTAAAAAAGTCCATTCAGCCGAGCATAGAACTTTCTCCTTTTTGAAGTCGGTTAAAAAGGAATGAAGCTATATAGGGAGACATTTTGAAACGTCATAGTAAAGGCTCTGATTCTATTTCTAAAATGTTTAGTTACTGGAGGATGAGAAGGATATATGTTATACTACTCGTATAATAGTAACATAATATCCTTTTGATATAGAAGGCTTTAAGTCCTTCTGATGTATAAGGCAATGAAGAGGTTATGCTCGGAGTTTCCTTGCGTGATCAAATCAGGAATGAAGTTAACCACAGGAGAACTAGGGTTACCAAATTAGGACAAAGAATCACCAAACTTAAGCGGCAGTGATAAGGGCGCATTGGTCGCAGAACAGATGGTCGTTGAGGCTGAAATGTTCTGGAGTGGCGACTGCGTATCGAAAAACACAGCGTTGGAGGGGCCATCCACAAGACGAACCGATGACTTGATGAGGGACATGGGGATGTCTCAAATGCCTCGGGCATTTGAGACGCACAGTACTAGTAAGTAGTCGTAAATATCTTGCTTAGGCATATAATTTGACATTTTTAACTGCATTTTTTATGATTTCATTCATCTTCTCGTCAGCTAAAATAACTTTGCCGCAGACTCTATGCAGGAATCGTTCGGTCTGGTCGACCGGCGACCAAGCTGAACGCAAGCCAAGGTCATGGCCATCCGGATGGTGCAGAGATTCCGCACGGTTTCCCGCGAAGCGGGAGGGTCGCCGCTTGCTGGCCTACCACCGTGGGATTAAGACAGTTCATGTATGCTTGCACGATCTGCGCATGGAGATGCAACGCCGGTGTAAAACTCCGCTAAATAAGAAAAAATTAAGATATATAAATTAAATAAAAAAAAATTAAGAATAACTTGCTCAATCGTCAAACAGCAATTGTGCAAATAGTGTGCGAGACTGTAACAATAAAATGGAACCGTCTAGATCTCAATCCATGTATCGTCGATTTCTCAAATCCTAGTAAGACAAGGATTTCAGAATGCAAAGTTGCAAACACCTTGGGTGACGTCCAAAGCAACTTGTCGCTTTTCATGCATCTCTGCGATCTTTCTCGCGACATGTTGCGGTTCCGCAGCGCGCCATATTTGTTCTACGGCAAGTTTTATCCGACGGTTGTTTTAACAACTTATTGGGTGAAAACTTTGACATTCTTGAACTAGGGTCTCCTCAGTCGTTGCTATTTAAACGAATATCTTTTGTAAAAAGAAACAATTTTTTGTAAGAGTTTTTTTAGAGTTAGAAATCATCTAATGACTTCTCTCGCTCTAGGGTAGAGAGGGAGGGCGAGTAAACCATGGTCTATGTTCATTCTTTGCCCTTGTGTTCCAGGACCACAGGGTTTCTTTTCTAAAATCAGCAGCCCTACTGGGCATCGGCCCTGCAGGCCTGCGTTCAAAAATGAGGTTAGAGTCAACTCTAATGACGTCATCAGGGTAAATACTCTACGCTCGCATTTTTTAATGCGAACGTAGAGTTCAACTGTCAATATCAAGCAAGTGTCATTTATGGCCGCTTACACCAACCTACCCTGCTCGGAGTTGGTGTTAGTTAGGTTAACTTTAAGGTAACTACTCGAGTTAGAAAAGAACGACCTTGGGTTGCAACTCGAAGCATTTTTGAACGGTTGGAGTAGCGTGACGTGTCACTGGTACGAGCGAGAAAAAGAGGTAGAGCCCACCCTATATAGCTCCATGCGTTTAACAGTTCAGTTTAGGTCGTGAAATGGATCGCGATAAGGGCAAAACAAATACTCCACGATCGAATGATTAATCTTCACAATCAGCAAAATCTATTGAAAGGATTACCTTAACAAACCCTCCAATAAACCCGTATTGAAACAGAAACTGTACAAATACAGTTCACCGAAATTGCGGTATGCACGCCTCTACGTTTCCCAATATTGTTTATAAAGGTCAGTTCTAAATCCAGCGGCTTTTGATACACAACAAACAATAATATTTTGAAACCACGAAACTTTCGGTTTTCGAAAACAGTATTGGATAGCCGGGCGTCAATCTAAGGGTTATACAAATGAAAAGGAAAATCGACATGTTAAATCGAATAACATCATTTATTTGCATATTATGGTAAGTTTAACATATATTACAGGTAGGTGTGATGAGCACGGTATACTATAACCTAATAAGCTTTAGGCTCGAAGCTAATGCGCTTAACTATCAACGATTGCATCACTGCTTACAATCACGTGAGATCGCAGTCAAGCACTAGTTTATATAAATAAATAAAAAATACGATGACAAAATAAAAAGTAATTACCATTACTAAAACAATATTGAGCATGATCATTTGTTCTGTGTCTGGGTGTAATTTATCTATATATTTATGTATTTAAAAATATATAAGTATGTTTATCAGTTGTCTAGTACCCATAACACAAGCTCTGCTTAGCTTGGGACTAGATGGCGTTGTGTGATAGTTGTGGAATATTATATTTTATTATTATTATATTATATTAGTTGTGCGCGCATCACGTAAAATGTAGAAAATTGATCTAGATAACTGTTATACATTAAAATTGTTTGTATCTTGATGTATTACTTAGGCTTTGTTTTATAGCAATTGGTTGACTATTTTGAAAGTTATACTACATTCAAAGTTACTACATTAAATCACAGCGAACGCTGGCGTTCGCCCGGTCATAGTCTTTCTATTGTGTCTCTAATTACGGTACTCAAAAGCAGTATCATGCCACTGGTACTTTATATAACCACCCGAATTTTTATCTGGTAACTGATATGATGATTCTCAAAAAACACTGAAGCCCCAAATTATTTTATTAATTAACATAAATATAGCTAGAGTTTCCACCGAAGTAAACATAATATTTACACGGTTCTATCTAATTTTATTGTGGCTTCACAGCTAGATAAGCTCGTGTTACATAAAGAAAAAAAACAGACTAACAAAACCACACGAATTCCAGTGTGCTCTTGACAGTCCAATTACAGAAGAACAATAACTTGTGAACAACAAAGGGACATAATCTCTTTGATTGCAATAACGCATATCAAAGAAGGTTTGTACTCCGAAATTCATAGTCTATCCCCCTTTTCTTCCTTTTTTTTTGAGGGTAGAAAATCATTAAATATCCCAGTGTCAGACTCCGTGCGGCGAGTATCCACCTTTACATTGTTAACACCTCCGGTCCGGAGTTCCGGACTAAGCATTTCGCCTCGTCGTTTATACCACGCACATTGAAGAACTGGAAAAAATTGCCTGCTGCGGTATTCCCATCCAATTATAATTTAGGTATCTTCAAGGCTAGAGACCCACTCTAGCCTTAATAAACTAGTGGGTTACTTCATCAACGATTGCATCACTACTTACCATCAGGTGAGACCGCAGTCAAGCACTAGTTTATTTTATTTAAAATAAATAGTTCAATTTCCGAATTGAGTTAGGAAGTTATCCCGAATCGCATTTTTTTTTTTGTTACGTTACACTATAGTTTTCAGATTTTTTCCTATACTTGTGCTGTGAGACCTTGCTTCATGCAAAATTTCAGGATTCTAGGTCAACAATACGAACCCTATGAATTTTGATTCCCTTGAGAGTGTCACAATGTACATTTTTTGCAACATAAACGGCCATCTTTTTTTTTTCGTTAACTCAAAACTTTGATTTTTTCGCAGCTTCAAGGGATCGCAGATTTGAGTATATGGTTTTAATTTCAACTCGATGCCTTCACGCGTTCCCAAGATAAAGGGTCTTGACAGACAAACGGACAGATAGACAACAAAGTGATCCTATAAGGGTTCTGTTTTTTTTTCTTTTTGAGGTACGGAACCCTAAAAATGATTCTTACTGACTAAAATTCAACGGTGTTCCTTCAGTTTCCCTTTGCTTTCCAGAACCGTAGTGACTATTTCGAACAATCCTGCGGCCTATAACATTCTATCCCCCTGGGGGCCCGATCTTAGTCCGGACTTCCTGATCAGGAATATAAGCCGCACCTTTCCTGAAGTGGGGTTCAAATCGTTAAGTACCTACCTACGTACCTTCTGACAGGAACTTGGGATTGATGAAATCTTGACCTCGAGATACGAGTTAAGTCTCTAATTGTAGTTTGAAGCAGACACATAATGCTAAGTGCTACTTCTGTCGAACTTTCGAGTTTGTATTTGGCACGATCTGCACTTAGTAAATTCTCTGAAGTTCGATGGCAAACTTGCGAGA
Organism: Mythimna pallens; assembly: GCA_961205895.1. NCBI lineage: Eukaryota > Metazoa > Arthropoda > Insecta > Lepidoptera > Noctuidae > Mythimna > Mythimna pallens. The sequence continues at coordinate 18,445,144 of OY540828.1, read as the reverse complement.
AAAACTTGAGAAGTTAGTTGGCTGGCATTTACAGAACATTTTTGAAATTACGTGGTATCTTTTGTTCTACCTAGGTACACTAGGGTTTACCCTCAGCTTCGCTTACGTGTTCGAACCGTAATTTTTTGTCACTAATCATTACTTTCAGAGATTATTATTATTTGAACAGAGTAATAAATTTGAACAAACTTACTATTTAAATTCTTTATAAAATTAGTTTCGAGGTATTTTTTTTTAATGACGTTTTTCGACTGCCAAAGCGGAATTACGTTTTCCGCGCGTATCATATATGACTTTATTACCTTGTATGTTCCAAATAGTTACATAGACTTCAACGGTTATAGTGTCGTTAGATTTGTCTCAAAACCTCCTAAGATACCTAAGTGTTAAAAATAAATCAAAATGGTGGGTTTTGGGCGCTAAATTGTAAGTTGTTAATATTTTATTTATTGAAGCACATTTGAGTTTACATGTGGATGGATGGAAAGAGAGAGGGAAGCCCAATGAAAAAATGGATGGATTGTGTGAGAAGTGATATGAAAGAAAAGGGACTTAGTGATAGCATGACGAGTGACAGGACAGAATGGAAGAAAAAAAAAGACGGGTTGCACTCCGGGAGTGCCGGCAGAAGTGAAAACTTGATTATTAACGTTGAGCATGTTTGATATTTTGGAATGGTTAGGGAATAATTTTGCACCAATTGCTTTATCAGTATAAAAGTACTATCATTTATGTGGTAGAATACAATATTCATTTATTGCGCTATCGTACACAAACATGACAATTTATATTTTCCATCCGTCTTACGCTTTTTCGATCAGGTCACGTGTCCTGACGCGAGTTTAAGATTTTATACCCATTACAGAAAAAGTGCTCAACGCCGCTAAAGAAGTTTTCACTTCAAAAAACGTGTTGCACCGACCCCAAATAAAACGGGACAAGGGCAGGAAGATGATGATGATTTATTGAAGCAAATCTATCGGGTAGGATATTAAAATGAATGAAATTAAAAGATTACAAAACAATAATATGTATAAATTTAAATTAGAATAATAATTCTGTAGGCGGGTACAAAGATATACTACAAAGTAGACCGATGACCAGGTGCGGGTCGCGGGAATCCAATCTTATCTGCCGTTCATCCACAAACATGAGCGAACCATCTAAGGACAGAAGATACAGTACCAAGATACTAAAAACTAAATGCAAGAGTGAATATCGCTAATGAGTGGAACTTTTTGTTGAAAGCTGTGTTTTTCAATAGCTAGGACCCGAGGAAGTTAAAGCCACAAGTGAATAGATTACTTCGAGGCAAGCATGTAGCTACTCGCTACCGTATCATCGCTTACCATCACGTGAAATAGTAGACAACGAGAGCCAACCTTATAAATATACATACATAGCGTAGCGTTGGAAGGCCTCCCACAAGGTGGACCGATGACCTGATGAGCGTCGCGGGAATCCGATGGAAGCGAGACACACAGGACCGTTCGTTGTAGCGTCACTTGGGGGAAGCCTATGTCCAGCAGTGGACGTCTTTCAGCTGAAATGATGATGATGATGAGGCGGGTTTTAGTTAATACTTTACTATTACCACAGCTTGTTTGCTTTGTATAAATCTCTTTAGCGCATGCACCTGACGCCTGGCACACTCTTGATAACAGTGTACTAAACATTAAATGCTAAAAAAGTCACACCAAGGTTAAAATAACATTACAAAGTATAAAACGAGCCCCTAATGATGCCACCAGTTTAGTAAAAATAAATAATATGGTTTTACGAGCTACTGTTAATGCAGCATAATTAAGCTTGTCCAAACAACAGCTACAATTTAGTTTTATAAACAAAACGGCAGATAGGAACTGTCTCAACAGTTCTTTTTTATTAGGGACTATAAACTTATTTGTTTTAATCAAATAACAGCTGTAGTTATTGCGAACCCAAAACTTCTGTGTTACGTTATAAAACTAAGCTAAACTAACTAACAAAGAAATATCTAGGTCTCTCTCGGATTCTTTCTCAAGGGTGAAGATAAGTGGTTATAATAGCACTTTGCCAGCGACTTAGTTCGCAATATTTTCATAACAACTTTAACAGCCCTTAAACTGTATTTTGAGAGTAGTTTTTTAGAACTAATAATGACAGTCTTTATTATTTATTCTGATTAGAGTGTGTGTCAAGTTTCAAGTTTATTAACCCAAGCCTGAGCAGGGGTGGCCGAGTGGTAACGGCCCTGACTTATGAGTTGTAGGTCGCAGGTTCAAAGTAAACCAGGCACATTACTTTGTGTAATTTATTTCCATCACCGCTACTATCAAAACGGTGAAGGAAAACATCGTGAGGAAACCGGCATGTCCTAGAACCAAAAATTCGAAGACTAGTGACATTCACCAATCCGCACTGTGCCCGCGTGATGGTTTACGGCCCATGCCCTCTCCTAGAGAGGAGGCCTGAGTCCCAGCAGTGGGAACATTAAAAGGCTGATTATGTTATGTTTATGTATAACCCAAGAAATCAGAATCTTCCATACAATCCTTAAAACCTCCCAAAATGTTCTATGTGGGGGTAATTCTGAAAACAAAAAATAAAACCTCCGAACTTAGGTTCCTATTTGTACTAAGTTTCAAATATATTGGCACACGGAATGAGGTTTTGTATACAAACTAAATTCCCCTATTCGCCCCATTAACAATTGAGTTTCTTCCCCCTTCTTAGTGCTCGCCTACGTCATAAAAGGAAGCCTTGTGCAAAACTTCATGTTCCTAGTCCTGGCACGGCTGTTCGTTGCTATGCCAGTCTCAGTCAGGTTTCCCTTTTATATATATAGAATAACATTAAGTAGGTACACGTGGAACCTTCAACTTCTTTTACGATAGACCTACTTTTTATTATGAACCAGCTGCTGCCAGCAACTTCGTCGGCGTGATACTAGAAAATTGTCCCTAGGGAACATATTCCCGGGATAAAGACAAAGGATCCTATACACTATTCTAGGACATATCGGTGTGCAAAATTTCATCTAAATCTATTCAGCCGTTTGAGCGTGATGAAGTAATAATACATACACACTAATAAACTTTTGTATCTATATACATATAATAAATCTGTAGAAGTTTTTAGTTGAGCGCGCATGTAACTTTTATACATTAAAATTGTGTGATATATTACTTAGGTTTTGTTTCATCGCAATTGATTGACTATATCTTGATGAGACGAATGGATGAATGGATGTAACTATAATTTGGGAAAAATTGCAGATAGTTGGTTTTTGCAATAAGGGTACGATATAGGTTCCTAAGTATGTTTATCAGTTGTTTAATATTCATAGCACAAACTCTGCTTAGTTTGGAACTAAATAGCGTTGTGTGATAGTTATGGAATATTATATTAATTTACAACCCTCACGCACGAAAAGTCTCCGACAAAAGCTAGTACATCATATGTAATTATTCATACAACTACAGTATTAAAATTCTCAGCAGAAACTGCAGCTAAAGTCTACATTGAATTAACAGAATATAATATCAAAGGCGAGCGATATTTCTCTTAAAACAACTGTAGTTAGGTACCTAAAATTCATGAGGACGAGAGTTTCAACCCCGGGTCGGTGGCACGAAAGAAAACGTTTGGACTATACACATTGTTTGTTTGCCTGTATGGGCCGGCGGCGTTAGTATCTCATCTCATGCAATTTGCATTTGTTTAGCTACACAAAGGCCAACAAACTATTTGTTACTGCCCCCGACCTACCTATATGTCCTTTAGTTTGTAAGCTATTGATATAAGGCGCTTGTTTTGTCCCTCTTTGCATAATACATTATTTTGTTGGTTATTTATAGCCTGTCACTTGCTCCTGAAAAAGGTCCTTTTTTGCTTTTAGAATATTTTCAAGCAAATTCTTTTTACTTTTAACTAACTTCTGCCAGCGGCTTAGCCCGCGTGAAAACAGAAACTTATACCAAGGGAACCTACTCCCGGGACAAGAAGTATCCCAGAAGCTATTCCGGGACATGATTTACCAGTGTGCTAAATTTTATCCAATCCTGTTCAGCCGCTCATCCATTACAGCTCACAAAGCACAGCATATCAAATGCCATCATTATCATCGTTTATTAAATTGTCCACTTCTGGGAATGACGTCATGTTATACCTGCCCCCCTAGCCAAGTTACAACCGTTTCGTTTCGATTCTCTTTTCGTTGATCGCCTCGAGTCGGCCACGCCTCCTATTCCTTTGTTCTGATCGCTTGACTGAGCGTTGAGATGAAGTCTTATATGGGGGCTGTAAATATATAACTTTATCATTTCGAAAGCAAAAATCAATCCGTTTAGCCTTTTCCGAATATTTTTTTTTCGAGTTATCATCAAATTAATATTTTATTATTGTGAATGGGACCAAGAGGATTACTTTTTCCTTTTCTGTAATTTTATTGTCTCTTTGTCTATCTTATTTACATTTAATTTACATTTTTAAATGTTTCTTAAAACATAATTTATTATTATAATTTTTTATTTATTTATTTTATTTTACAGAAGGCTTAGGTACTAGAGTAATAAAAAAATATATAAAAAGTGTAATTTTAACGTATAATTTCTGGAAGTTTTAAGTACTTTATGCGGTCTACCTAAATTTCCATTCGCTTTTGGGCGTTCCTAATAACGTCAAGGTCAGCTTCCAAATCTTCACATCATCATCATCATTTAGCCGAAAGACGTCCGAAAGATTTCCGTGATCCTGACCAGGTCATCGGTCCACCTTGTGGGCCCTCCAACATTACGCTATTATATAATATTAAGTGTGATATTTTATATAGTATTTAATAGGTTGGCTCTCTTTGTCTACTATTTCTCGTGATGGTAAGCGATGATACGGTTGCGAGTAGTTACATGTTTGGCTCGAAGTAATCTATTCACTTGTGGCTTGAACTCCCTCAGGTTGTAGTTATCGGGAAACACAGCTTTCAACAAGAAGTTCCACTCATTAGCGATATACACTCCTGCATTCAGTTTTAAGTATCTTGGTACTGTATCTGCTGTGTGTGAGTAGCAAAAGGTACAAGGCAGATACGATTGCACTCTCAAACAATACATACATACCTTACAGGAGAAGAGACCTTACCCGACTCTAGTTAGACTTATACTTTTCTATGATGTATGTTTTGTATCTATTGCCTTTAGAAACGAAAAAATGGCAATTACGCCCATTTGTTATGAAGCCCTCGAGATGTTCTTCAGGAAAGTCAGTAATTGAACCAAAACAGTTAACAGGCTTAAATAAGTATGTTAGGATTTTATTAACTGCAAAAATGTAGTCAGTGTTTTGTTAGATCATGCCTACAAAAAACGGCATGAGATTGTATTATGTACCTATACACCCCTATTTTTTAATTAGTTCCAAAAAATGGGTCTCTATTCTTACCTCTTACTGATCACATTTTTGTAGTCAAAAGTAAAAAAAAAGAAATTCCAAAATTGTCCACAAAAATGTATCTTAATTGGTAAATTCATAATTGAATCAATCATTCATAACAATTGCTCCTAGAACCATTGTTTTTAATTCATAATCAATAGCCTGTAAAATATTTACATAAATTGAGTGACATTTTGGGATATAACCGAACGCTAATAACTTTGCTGTTTATGAAATATTATATATTCAATGAGACTTTGCTTAAATAATAACAAGATCTTTTCTAATAAGCCCTTTAAGTATTTGTACTAATTGAAAATTAGTGGTGTATAATCTCGCCCTTTTTTGCCTTTCTGCTCCGCTCCTGTGGGTTGTAGCGTGATACCTATGGTTATAGCCTACCTCGATAAATGGGCTATGCAACACTTAAAGAGTTTTTCAATTTCAGTTTCTGCAATTAGCGTGTTAAAACAAACAAACAAAATCATCAAAGTATCGTATGTGCTATTCCAGGACATGATCTATCCGTGTACTAAGTTTCATCGAAACCCGTTTAGCCGTTCGAGCGTGAACCTAAGAAACATACAAATATGTTTGTCATACTTAAAAACTTTCGCCATTATAATATTAGTGTGTAAAATATAGATCTTAAATATTTGAAATACATGGATATTTTTTGTATCGAATATTTCTTTGAACCAGTAGGTTTTTTTACAAAATTCAATCAAACGAAATAAATATTACGGAGAATAGCCAGTATACTTAACGAAACATCTATCATAACCACGGACATTTTAAGCTCTCTACTATTCGCTGAAAAACAGTTTTTTCAGAACATTACTCATGCTAAGAGAAAGATGGATTGCTGTACGTTTTCATATATTTGTAGGTAAATAAGAACTTGCGAAGTAATGTCATTAGGGAAAATTATTGCTAACAATATCCTTTGAATGTATGATTGAATTATCAAACTAAACAAATTGAAGCGATATCTTGAAGAAGGTCCTAATCCATATCCATTGACAAAATGTGTCTATACTTGTATAAATTTTATTGTTAATAATTTTTACGAAAAATAAATGTAAAAATATAAATATATATAAAAGCGAATTACTACTCGCTGATTATTCACGAAATTTCAGAAACACCTACAAATTTAAAATTTGGCAGGTATGTTCCTTATAGGGTGTATACATCCGCTAAGAACGGAATTTACGAAACTCCACCCCTAAGGAGGTAAAACGGGGGTTGGAAGTTTGTATGGAGAAACCTATTTTCACGCGGGTGAAGCCACTGGCAGCTAGTATAATTATGTAATACAGCTTATAATCTTAAAATACAATTGATACTTAATTTATCCTCAAATCATAATATTGGCATCAAAAAGTTGCTTGTATCGCATTTGGCCACCCTATCTACATTTTTCAAAAAAACTTTCAATGTGACAAACATTATACTGAAATTGTTGTATGGGATGTTGACTGGCCTGTTGGTCTAGTGGTTAGTGGCCCTGACTGCTATGCCGGAGGTCGTGGGTTCGATTCCCAACCAGGACAAATGTTTGTGTGTTGAGCACGAACATTTGTTCTGTATCTGGGTTTAATTTATCTATAATATGTATGTATTTAGAAATATATAAGAACGTTTATTAGTTGTCTAGTACTCATAACACAAGCTCTGCTTAGCTTGAGACTAGACGGCGTTGTGTGATAGTTACGGAATATTATATATTATATTATGGAAATAATTTCGTATTGTCCAGTAGTATCTGTCTGCACTCCCGCAGACACATCTAAGTCACATAACTATCACATATCCAAGTCGTATACTACCTACTGTATTGGAACGGAATTACTGGAAATCATCAAATAACTATGTTATAAATAAAGGTTCTCTTAAGAGGGCCCAACCAGTGATGCTTCCTATACAGCCAATCTTATGTGATTATGACGTTATTACACATCTTTCTCGAGATATCTTATGTTTATTATCTAGGTTTCTATTAAAAACAAAGCACGTATAAAACAAATCAAATTCAAATTCAAAGCATTTATTTCAAATAAAACATTTACAGGCACTTTTGAAATGTCAAGAAGTCAGTCAGTAAAAATGATGCTAATTGCACATTCCAAAGCGTAGATCTCTATGGAGAAGAATGTGCAAGAAACTCCATGGACACTCTTTTCAATCGTGTTTTGCAATTACAAATATCTCTGTTACATATTAAATTTCTTGTCGCTATCATGTGAGAACAATGTCAATAAAGTAAAAATAAAAATATAGATATTAAAATAGCAACTGGCAGCTAAGAGATGACCAGTCTCAACTGACAGCGCCCGTTCACTAAATACCTCTGAAATAATAATTCAGTAAATACCTCTGAAAATGTGCTATTTTGCACAAATTTCACATGATCCCTTTTAATGTATTCATAAATTAAAAGTATAGAAAATATATTTACGGACACCTTACATTTATATTATGTTTTTTTTTCCAAAAACTGTTAAGGTTTAAAAAACGTATTTCCTGGAACAAGTTTTGTGAAATATTTAAGTGAGCGGTAAAATTTACCGAACGTTCAAGCACTCTTTTTTCGCGTTGCTCCTTTAACAAACTGTACGTTGGTACATCCAACGTTTGTTAAAGACAACAGGCTTTTCAACCGTACTCACGTTGGCGATAGACGAACCGGGAAGGGGGCCGCTTAACCCAACCAACCAATATATTACATAAAAATTGGTCGTTTATCTATTGTAACTATTTAGACTGTACCTGATTTTGTGAAAATAAATAAATTATTATTATTATATACATACTATCTACGGTAAAATTCAAAATGGTATATCTAAGTTTATTAAGCGTATTTTTCTTAGCTGCTATACTTATCTACATTTTACAGCTTCCAGACAATTGTACATGTCCATAAGCTTTGGTGTCGTAATAACTTGAAAAGAGGATTCGCTTGGAGCCCAAGTTGGGTAGCAGCCAGGAAAATTCTGCCATTGTACAAGTTTCAACTTATACGTAACATATTTAACTAAATAGGTACGTTGACAGAGCATTTAATAAGGTTCTTGACAAGGGAGAAGGTCTTGCCACCAGATTCAGGACAATGGTCATATTCAATAATATACTTACTTATCCCATGCTACATCAATATCTAGCATCGGATAAGTAGGTACTAATCCGATGCAGCGTCCATTTCCACGCAAAAAAAACTGGGCAAGTGCGAGTCGGACTCGCGCACTGAGGGTTCCGTGAAAACTTACCTATGTAAATAACTCAATTCCCAATTGGAGTCTCGATTTTTTTTCCGAACTGCATAAAAGTTTTTTTTTATAGAAAGTAACTACAAATTTGAGCAGTGGTGGCCGAGTGGTAACGGCCTCGACTTACGAGTCGCGGTCGAGGTCGCGGGTTCAAACCCAGCCAGGCGCATTACTTTGTGTAATTTATTTCATCACCACTGCTCTCAAAATGGTGAAGGAAAACATCGTGAGGAAACCGGCATGTCCTAGAACCAAAAATTCGAAGACATGTGACATTCACCGATCTGCAATGGGCCCGCGTGGTGGATTACGGCCTATTCCCTTTTCTAGAGAGGAGGCCTGAGTCCCAACAGAGGGAATATTAACGACCGACCGACCATGCCAACCGACTACGCTAACTACAAATTTACAACTTTCATATTTATTCCCATATTTGCTCATAAGACCTTGCTTCATGCCAAATTTCAGGATTCTGGGTCAACGGGAAGTACCCTATGAATTTTGATTCCCTTGAGAGTTTCGAAATATAAATTTTTGCGACTGTGCCATTTTTTTTTCTTTAGTCAATTTAGAAGTTTCATTTTTTCACAGCTTCAAGGGACCGCAGACTTGAGTATATGTTTTTAATTTCAAGTCGATACCACCTGTTTCCGAGATAAATGGTCTTGACAGACAGACATACAGACAGACGGACGGACAACAAAGTGATCCAACAAGGGTTCCGTTTTCTCTGTTTGAGGTACGGAACCCTAAAAGCCACCTGGTTTTTTACGTAGGAATTCATCAAATAACTTCTCCCTCTCTGGGTGGAGCACTAGGGAGTGTCAGTTTTTTACTGACTATAATCCATCTGTGTTCCTTCAGTTGCCATTTGCGTTCTAGGGCCACGGTAACTCTTTCGACAATCCCCCAGCCCATACTAAATAACTAGAATTTACATTACCTTCATTACATACCGAATCTTATACTAACAGTATGTAATCTAGATAGGTATGTAAGTGTTTTAAATGAAGTTTATTAATGTTTACCTGTGTATAAAAGCAAAGTTCCATACTGATGTTGCTAATGATTAAAGTTTATTACCGACGTGTATGTAATAAACATAAGTTTTGAACACATAACAATCTGCGCAAACTATAAAACTTAGCAAATTGACTTTTCGGTACTTTCCGCAATCGATAATCTTAGAGCCTTGCCATTACTACGACACTGTATCGCGTCGCGTCTTACTGCGGTACTTTGCTACGTCGTGCGGTTACACGATGCCGCACCGTGTTGCGTGGATACATGGAACGATGCCGCGTCGTACCACGATGCCGTTTAGATCAGGCGCTGATTCGCCAAAAATTTCACGATCGGTCCTTAATGGATACTCACAGATCCGATTCCGATTGATTTTGTACCTCCGATTCCGACATATTTATATCGGAGGTACAAACAAGTTTATACTTGTCGCGCGGAGAACCTCCCTTCCTCCATGCCATGTTTTGATTCATATTTGGCATGTTGTGAATCCACGCATCACTTATACTTTATCGATTTTTAATTAGTTTCAGTAGTATATAGTTAGTACTGAATTGACGCTTCTGCCTCCGCGACCGATTCCGGTTCCGATTTCAATTCGATTCTTTCGGAGTCTGACAAACCGTATTTAAAAACTTCAGACTCATAGATTATTTTCTAATTCAATCAAATTATTTTGTTGTACATACTATATCCCTATTTTCTCATACTTACGTCCTTAAATTACTTTTACGGATCTCATAGTGGAATGGCGACAGCGACTGTCGCAACCCAGTGCTGGGCACACCAAAATTATTTCAGTAAGTCCCCTATTTGAGAAGGGGCTTGATAGACAACATGGTGTTTTCACCTTCCGCATGACGCAGGTTCTCATCGGACGTGGTTCCTGCACTGGATTTGTGCTGAATAAACATCCGGGTGTCACCATTAGGTGGACCGCCAGAGGACACGGTGGCACATACGGTAAAGTGTGCCCCGCTTGGGTAGAGCAGTGCCACCGTGTCCTCGTGGTGACGATCGGGAGCAATGACTACTCGCGCCGGTTCCTGGTACAGGCCTTGGTCCAGAGCGAGGAGGAATAGCAGGCGGTCGCCTCTTTCTGCAAAGCAGTAATGCTAGCAAAGGAGGCGGCCGCACGTGTGAGGGAACGGCCCTCGCGCTCCATTCGCTGGGATCCCGATTCCGATTTCCAGCCACCGTACGTAAGCTTGCGGACGGCAATCAATGGGTAGCTCACCGTCCAGTCGTCCGGTAACCGTCCAGACCGAGCCCAAGTCGTTGACGGCGCGTGGTGTACCACGCGCGCCTCACGGTCATGTCAACGAATCGTAGGGGCCCAGCAGCAGGGTCGAGGCCTACTGGCCCATGGCGGTTAAGTGAAAATGAACCCTGGAACGCAAGATAAAGAAGTGGGTTTAGGTCAGTAAAAGTCTGACACGCTCTCGTGCTCCTCCCAAGAGCGAAAAAAGTCCTTGGTGGTGATTTCCGACCTAAAAAAAACCTTCTTTTACTTTTGAGTAAACTGGACTTAATTCCCCACTAATTTCCTGTGGAGGGGGGTAAATCCGAAATGGATTGGAAACAGAGAATATTTAATATCCTTACACTACATGCGAATTCGCGGGTAACAGCTTGTATAAGATAAGGATAAAACCTCTTAAACCAGCCTTACATCATCAACTGGTGATTTCAATTATATACGCATAACGACATATCGTTATGCGCGACATTTAGTATGATTTTGATCCTTTAAATAGACATATCTATTTAAGGGATCAAAATCATACTAAATGTCTCCCTTGTTGCCAACTAGATTAAGGGTTTTGGGGTCAGATTGCGGTTACTGGGTGTACCCTAGTCTTACCCAATACCCTCGCCAGTAGTTACCGTAATAGGTTCGCTAGTTACGTATCAAATCCTGGGAAACGGTTAACCTGAATCTAAGGGCAATCTACTGAAGTGATTTCAAACAATATGCTAGTAATTAGTTTTGGTACTTGACTTTGATGCCGTGTGTTACCGCTGTTCCTAAAAGGTACGGACCGTTATTGGTAGTAATAACGTTGCGTAATTTACGCAAATAATTTCTTTGCCTTCTAACACTCTTTTTTGACAGACTTAAAAAAAAAAGAAGGAGGATATCAATTCGGTTGTATGTTTTTTTTTTAGGTGTGTTACCTCAGAAGTCCGTCGTTTATGGACCAATTTGCAAATTTGTTTTTTCCTCTTAAAGGAATATCCTTTAAGAGGAAAAAACAAATTGGTTCCATTTTTTTCAAAATCCAGTTCTGATGATGGGATATATGAGGAATCGAGGGAACTCCTCAAATATTATAGTGGTTGCCTATAGTGATTTTGGTATTTTCATCGAGAATATAAGCATTTAAGACAAAAAGTTACATTTGATGAAGTGGAACTGATGAAGAAGACCAGAAATGGCGAACGGAACTTCATACTCACATAGCTATCACAATGAAGATAGTTAAACGACTATGACAATACAAATAAATTAATGGTTCTGAATAGTTATGTTTCTGATTAATGGTTCTGATGATGATGATGATGGAGCCGGAAGGTAGGCACTGGAACTCCGTAATTAATCAATATAACCTAGCCGTGTTTTATGGCGGTAAGTCCCCACTTTGAGGCGTGGTTGGAAAGACCTCACGGCGTCCTCACCTACCGTATGACGCAGGTTCTCACCGAACACGGTAAGTTCGGGAAGTTCCTACACCGGATTCGTGCGGAAGCGACGCCCGGGTGTCGCCACTGTGTGGACCGCCCGGAGGACACGGTGGAGCATACGGTGGAGGTGTGCCCCGCTTGGGCAGAGCAACGCCGTGTCCTCGTGGGGGCGATCGGCGGCGGCGATCTCTCGCGTCGGGCCTTGGTACAGGCCATGGTCCGTAGCGAGGAGGAGTGGCAGGCGGTCGCTTCCTTCTGCGAAGCAGTAATGCTAGCAAAGGAGGCAGCCGATCGCGTGAGGCAACGCTCCTCACGCCCAAGTCGCCGCCGGGATTCCGATCCCGATTTCCGGCCACCGTAGGCGCGGGCTTGCGGACGGCGAGCAATGGGTAGCCCGCCGTCCGACCGTCCGGTAACCGTCCGGACCGAGTCTAAGTCGTCGACGGCGCGTATTGTTCCACGCGCGCCATAGGGAGATGTCAGCAAATCGTAGGGGCCCAGCGGGGTCGAAGCCTACTGGGGCCATGGGTAGTGTGAAAGCGAAACCCGGGGTCTTGGGACGAAGGCAACGAAGGAACAGGAGTGGGTTTTTAGTCAGTAAAAGTCTGACACTATCTCCCGCCCCGCCCAAGGGCGGGGGATGTCATAAGATGATTTTCCCACAGAAAAAAAAAACAAAAAAAAAAACCGTGTTTGGACTTATTAGAATTGTTATGAGATGTACTTTTTCTATAAACTGATCTGATGATGGAGCTGGAAGGTAGGCACAGGAACTCCGTAATTAATCAATGTATCCTAGCCGTGTTTGGGCTAACTTTGGGGGTCCAGACGCCTCCTGCCGAAGGCTCTACGCGGGAATTGTTCGGTCCATGGCCCTTTACGGGGCACCGGTGTAGGCGCAGTCGCTGAAAAAGTGACCGGCGGTCATGCTGAACGCTTGCCAGAGGGTCATGGCCATCCGGATGGTACGGGGATACCGCACGATTTCCCGCGAAGTGGCGAGCCTCCTTGCTGGCCTGCTACCATGGGATTTGGAGGCAACAGTCCTAGCATGCATGCACGATTTGCGCGTGGAGATGCAACGCCGGGGCGAAACTCCGCTGCCGCGCCAAGTCTCGGCATGGCGGACAGGGTTCCGGCGGGATCTCATGGTGGAATGGCGACGGCGACTGTCGCAACCCAGTGCTGGGCACGCTACAATTATGGCGGTGAGTCCCCTCTTTGAGGAGTGGCTGGAGCGGCAACACAGCGTTCTCGCCTTCCGCATGACGCGGTCCTCACCGGACATGGCAAGTTCGGGAGGTTCCTGCATCGGATTCAGGCGGAAGCAACGCCCGGGTGCAGTCATTGTGCGGATCACCCAGAGGACACGGTGGAGCATACGGTGGAGGTGTGCCCCGCTTGGGCGGAGCACCGCCGTGTCCTCGTGGAGGCAATCGGCGGCAGCGACCTTTCGCGACGGGCCCTGGTTCAGGCTATGGTCTGGAGCGAGGAGGAATGGCAGGCGGTCGCCTCCTTCTGCGAAGCAGTAATGCTAGCGAAGGAGGAGGCTGCACGCGTGAGGGAACGAAGGTCCTCACGCCCTAGCCGCCGTAATTCCGACCCCGACTACCAGCCACGGTAGACACGGGCTGTTCGGTAATTAACCGGACCGAGTCCAGTCGTCAATAGCGCGTTGAGATCCTCGCGCTACTCAAAGAGATGTCAGCAAACCGTAGGGGCCAGGGGGCAGGGCCGATGCCCGCTAACTAGGACCGCGGAGAATTTCTGAAAGGGAAACCCGTAGTCCTAGGACGCAAAAAGTAATTGAAGGATACAGGTGTGGTTTTAGTCAGTAAAAGTCTGACACGCCCTCGCGCTCCACCCAGAGCGCGAGAAGTCATTTGGATGATTTCCCACCTTAAAAAAAAGCCGTGTTTGGGCTTATTAGAATTGTCATGAGATGCACTTTGGCTATAAGGTACTATCGAACTGATCTGATGATGGAGCCGGAAGGTGGAAGGTAGATACAGGAACTTCATAATAAAACAATGTAACCTAATGTAACCTGTAATTTTGGAATCAGTGTTTCTCGGTGTCGGTTTTTAATGAAATTGTTTTTGTTTTTGGTAAAAAGTTTTTTTTGTGGGATTTATCGAATAACTTCTCCCGCTCTGGTTGAAGCGAGAGGGACTTTCAGACTTTTAATTACTAAAATCCACCTGTAAACTTTCAAGTTCAAGTTCCTCGGGCATCTTCAAGTTCTTCAGACAAATCACCTGTAACGAAGACCCTATACAAAGATTGAGAATGCTTAAGTAATTAAGTCCGCTTTTATACATTTCTGTTATTGTAGTAAAAAAAAAGTGACCATGGCCACTGTCAAGAGTGCACTACTGAGAAGAAGAGTTATAATATAGATTAAGTTACAATATATGTCCTTCAGTTGCCATCCGGCACCGTAAACCGGATGGGCTACTAACACCCTCTTCTAAAACATTATTGCTTAAACTTATCCATAAACATGAAAAAATGTGACATGTTTGCCTACACTCAATGAAGCCAATTTAACTGCTGAACCAGAACACTAATAAAATCAAAATCACTTTCACATCAACAGCTTAAAGATTAAAGGTTCCTATTGAGTGAGTACTTACTGCCTGCTTTATTTATTTCTCGTGGCTTTAAGATATTTTCTCAAATGATGCTGCGGTCCAACATTCTTTCCTGGCCGTTCGTGTGGAAAGAAATCAAAGGATCTCTGCGCTTCGTAGCCAGCTAGGTAACTGAAATTTCCCGGGTCGTTGAACACCGTTTTTGGTCAAAAAAGGGAACTTATCTTGACGATGAAAAGCTTTTAAAGTATTCTAAGAATATTATCTATCTTTATGTTACATTAAAGTACTGATTCTTTTAATTATTCAGAAATAAAAAGGGAGGTAGATATTCTTTAAAGAATTTATTAAGTACAACGGAAAAAAATCAGGAAATCTTTTAGCTTATTTGTGACATTTTATTTCGAAAGAAACCCTTTTTTTGAGGTGGAATATCATGCAACGGCTTCTTTCGCTCTGGAGCGAGAGCCAGTGTCAGAATTTTACTGACTAAAACGTACCTGTGTTCCTGTTGTGATTTACATTTGTTCACTTCAAAGCTAGACCACACCTGATTAAAATTTGTACGTAGAACGATGTCACGTAGATCTAGTGTAGCTCTACAAGTCTAGTTACAATATACAATGTATGGAGACCAACGCGCCCAAATCAGCGTACGTGGCACACTGTGCCACGTAAATTAATATTAGTACTGTAAATTGACATTTTGACTTGTATTTTGACATCTTAAATTTTAATTTGACAATTTGAATTGTATATTGACATTTGGTATTATGTATTGACATTTTGAATCTTTACTTTGACATTTTGAATTATATTTTTGACTTATGTGCGCAGTGTAG
Source organism: Mythimna pallens (assembly GCA_961205895.1). Lineage (NCBI taxonomy): Eukaryota > Metazoa > Arthropoda > Insecta > Lepidoptera > Noctuidae > Mythimna > Mythimna pallens. Next base: position 18,429,322 of record OY540828.1, on the reverse strand, counting down.
TTCTACCTTCAGTCCAGCAACTGCCGAGCACAAATGTGTGTGAAAAAAAATTGAGGAGGAGAGTGATAAAAAATGCTAAAATGATTGTTGACTGTTTCAACAAATAAGTGTAGCGACGTCTATGGCGTCACATAAGAACTAATCCTGTAGTTTTCCGCGCAATTTGAACAAGTAGAACAGCCCAAAATCACCTATCGGGTTGTTGGCAGTTGCCCACCAGACATAACACCCGTCTGGTCGGAGGATCCTCCCTTTTCAACGGAGGTTTGCGAGACTTTACACTCTGTTCCACTCTGACCTTACACTCTGTTCAACAGACATAAATAACGCCCGGCGTTCGCTCGCTCATTGCCTTTTTTTTTATTATTGATAGGCTCGCGTTTGACCACTATCTCACCTGATGGTAAGCGATGATGTGGCCGAAGATGGAGCACGCTTGCCTAGAAGTAACCTATTCACTCTTGACTTAAAGACCCCTAGGTTGTAGCTATCAGGGAACACAGACTCCGGCAGGGAATTCCACTCCTTAGCTGTACGCATTATGAATGTGTTCCCAAAACGCTTTGTACGTATGGGTGGGACGTCCACCATGTACCGATGGCGCAACGCCGTTTCTATCGTGTCTCTAATTACGGTACTCAAAAGGTTAAGTAATACCGAACAATTTTGCCTACTAAACATTAAAGATAAATGTTAGTGTTACTATTACTATTTTACGAAGTGCGAGATTAAATTTCAAGAATGCGAGGAAGTAAATTGGATTTTACCGCAACATATCGTATTCGAGTATATTTGCGCGTCACGTCTGGATGGGGATAGCAACAGTACCTATGTATCATGTGTTAGATTTTCTAATCTAACAGTATGCATTTATTATAAACAAGCTGATGCCAGAGGCTTGGCTCGCGTTTTCGTAGATAATAATCCCAAGGAAAAAATTATACCTAACATAACATAATCGGCCTTGCAATATTACCACTGCTGGGACTCGAGCCTTCTCTCTAGGAGAGGGAAGGGGCCGTAATCTACTGTGCGAGCACAGTGCGGATTGGTGGATGCCACGTCTTCGAATTTTTGGTTCTAGGAGATGTCGGTTTCCTTACAATGTTTTCCTTCACCGTTAGAGAGCAGTGATGATGAAATAAATTAGGTGCCTAGAGTAATGCGCCTGGTTGAGTTTGAACCCACAACCTAAATCCTGTAATTCGGGGCAGTTAGCACTGGGCCATCACCGTTTTCAACTATAGTTTGCCTCAAGCAGATGTCAGCAAACCGTAGGGGACCAGCAGGGTCGAAGCCTACTAGGGCCAAGGGTTTGTTTCTGAAAGGAAAACGGCCCTAGGACGGAGGCAAAGAAGAAACAGGAGTAAGATTTTAGTCTGTAAAAGTCTGACACGTCTTCCCGCTCCGCCCAAGAGCAGGGGATGTTATTGGATGATTTTACCACCTACAAAGAAAAAACTATATTTTAAAAACTGAAAAATTCTATTTATATATATATATATATACACCACTAATAAGTTGATTTATATATATAGACAAACTAGCTTCTACTAGCGGCTTCACTCGCGTGATAAAAGAAAATTATCCCACTACCGCAATTAAAGTATCGCTATGTGCTATTCCACGACATTATCTACCCGTGTTGCAAGTTTCATAGAAATCCGTTCAACCTACATACGCACATAAACCTTCATTATATTCGTGTGGCTTTTGAGAGAAACTAAATTGAAGACGTTTCATAAAGGGGTGCTATAAAACTAAATAGTTTTGAAATTAGATCTGTGTGTTTAACTTAATGTGAACCAACAAACAGTTGCTATCTATTGAAAGAACAGGTGCTTTGTACAAGTCATATTAACGAAGGAGAAGATGCAGGAGTGGAGAGGAGCAAGACCATAGAGTTAACGTTCTATAGTTTCTGTTTAAAATATTTGTTATCTAACCACTTTATCAAAAAATATATAAAACTAGAATACCAACCATGACTAAAAAAAAAACACTAAAAGGATCAAAATAACTTTAATTTCGGAAGTCGGCGTTTCTTGGTATTGTTTGTTTCTTATTTATTTATTTTTTTAGTACTTTCGGTTTTTTTTTTGGAAAAAGTTTTAAACACTGCTAGGTTACATGTTTTAATATGAAGGTCCTGTGTCTACCTTCCACCTTCCGGCTCCATCATCAGATCAGTTCGATAGTACCTTATAGCCAAAATGCTTTTCTTGACAATTCTAATAAGCCCAAACACGGCTAGGATACATTGATTAATTACATAGTATGGTGCCTATATTCCGGGTCCATCATCATCATCAGGTCACTTAGATGATATCATTTTCAACATATTTATTCAGAACCATTTATTTATTTGTATTGTCATAGTCTCTTAACTATCTTCAGTGTGATATATGAAGTTCCGTTTACCATTTCTGGTCTTTTTCATCAGTTCCACTTCATCAAATTAAAGTTCTCGTTGAAAATACCAAAATCACTATGGTTGCCTATAATATTTGAGGAGTTCCCTCGATTCCTCATGGATTAAATTATCATAACTGGATTCTGAAAAAAATGGGACCAATCGGAAAGCATATCCTCTGTGAAGAAAAAAAAATTTTGCAAATCGGTCCATAAACGACGGAGTTCTGAGGTAATACACATAAAAAAAAAAACATACAACCGAATTGATAACCTCCTCCTTTTTTTTGAAGTCGGTTAAAAACAATATTAAAATTGGCAGAAAATTAAACGAGATGTAAAAATTTATAAAAAATATTTTGTCTCTCTCGCTAAGACGCCATTTTATATTACAAACGCGATGTATTTTGCCGTCAAAGTTCATACCGAACTTTTTCTACTCGTAATTAGTAGCTTTGAAGCTTTATAACTTCATTGTTGATGAAGATATTTAAAAAAGTCTTTCACTTAAGAAAACAAAAACCCGGACAAATGTGGGAGTCGGACTCGCGCTCTGAGGATTCAGTACAATTTACCTATGAAAACAGTTTAATTCCCGAATTGAGTCACCAAAATTTTCCGAATTGCAAAAAAATATTTTTTTTTGTGACGTTACTACAAAATTACAGATTTCATTTTTTGTTTTTCTGTACTTGTGCTATGAGACCTTGCTTCGTGCCAAATTTCAGGATTCTAGGTCATCTGGAAAACTGAAAACTGTTCCCTATAAATTTTGATTCACTTGAGAATGTCGAAATATACGTTTTTTGCAACATAAATGGCCATATATTTTTGTTTCATTAACTCCGAAATTTGTTTCTTTTTACAGCTTCTAGGGACCGCAGACTTGAATACATGGATTTAATTTCAACTCGATACCTTTCCACGTTCCCGAGATAAAGGGTATTGACAGACAGACGGACAATAAAGTGATCCTATAAGGTTTCCGTTTTTTCCTTTTTAGGTACGGAACCCTAATGACGAATGATTCAATTAGGCAAGTCGAAAAAAAGCATGTATATTTCTTATTGTTACAAAGAGTAATAGAGAAGTTTCATTATTTAATTGCTTATCAAAGAAAAAAAATCAGTAAAACAGCAAAAATTCGAATGACATTAAAATATCTCAACAAATCAAAAAGTTATGGAACTTTAAAGTTGTGCTTACAAGAATAATTTTATTTTACGCGGGCCATTCTATGACGTCACACGACCCTATACCATTGCGGTGATATAAAAAAAACACCACCAATAACTAAAAAAAAAAGTAGTTTTACGTATTATAACTAGGAAACTAGCGTAAGAGGAATTTTAATGATTTCTGATGCAAGAGTGAGTCTCTTTTAGATCAATTGACGTCATTCTCCAGTGAGAGACTGCAATCGTGCGTAAAGTTAAATAATAAATTATTTCGTGATTGATTGTTGGATTTCAAAAATGTCACCCATCCATGGATTGACTCAGCAAGCCTTGTTTAACATTGAGGACAAGTTTATTTCGTCTTTGATAAATAAAATAAAAAGCCATTTATTCAACTTTGTAATCATATGATTTATTTATTACAATTTTGTACTATTCATAATTATTTTTATTTTTTTAAATACTGTAAATAAAATATAGTACATCAAATTATTTAATTTTTTGGTATATGCTTAAGCAGCGCAGCTGAAAAACAAAAAGGCAGGGGCGCCGACTACGTGGGTGCTCGCGGGCTCGAGCACCCATGAGAAATAAACATTGGGTGCCGAGCATCCCTGAGAATAGACATCAAGAAACAGAACAGTAATCGCCTTTTAGCTTACGTAAAAATTATAATATTTCTTGATACTAAAAACTAGTTTCATTTTTATATAATGGATTAATTTTACATTTTTATCAAACATAGTACGCAGTATATAAGTAGGACATTCATTTATTTGTCGGTCTATCAGTATGCATTTCTCTTCTCACAATTCACCACTTTTTCGAGTCCATCAAATGAGCTCATAGAAAACCTCATGGTTGCTCATACCCATGAGGTTTTCTAAAACCCGGCGCCCTTGCAAGAAGGCATCGGGTGAGGACGGAATTACGGCCGAACTCCGGTAGAAAACCGGTCCTTCATACTTCAGAGTGCACATGACATATCATATGTAAATCAATCAAACGAGAAGAAAATGATTTTAAAGGTCAGCGTGGCTCTATGCGGGCGCAGGCGGCAGTACGAGTATGTGTGCATTTAACTATGGCCAGATGTTCAAGGGACTGTACGCCTTAAAATTTTGAATCAATTTTAACATCAAACATTAGCCATTAAATACTACTGTACTGTAGCCTTTAATAAAAGTAAATTACTCGCATTAAAATACCCATTAAACGTTTCACGAAGCATTCACAAAGTGAGCAAAAGTTGAAGAGTAAATGTCATTTCATGCCACAAATATTGGTCATGCACTCAATATTGTGTGAATTATATCAATCACCACAATCCTTCCGACCAGGTAGTCCGATGGCCTGATGAGGGTCGCGCGAGACCGCAGAATGTGACAACTATAGGAACGGTCGATGAGGCAAGCCTTAGGAAAGCCTTATGTCCAACAGTGAACGTCTTTCGACTGGTGTAATCACAAATGCGTACAGCTAAGGAGTGGAATTCCCAGCCGGACTCTGTGTTTCCTGATAGCTACAACCTAGGGGTCTTTAAGTCAAGTGAATAGGTTACTTCTAAGCAAGCGTGCTCCATCGTCGCTTACCAGGTGAAATAGTGGTCAAACGTGAGCCTATCAATAATAAAACAAATCAATAATTATTAGGTACTTATGATTAACTAACTTTAACCCATGGCTTCTCCCTAGTGAATGTTAGTTATTACGAACCGAAAGTCGAAGCCAGATAAAAACGACTGCTATTCTTGGGCTTCAAGCTTACTTCGTTCCAAATTACATCAAAATCGGTTCGAAACTTTAAACGTAACAGCGACAGACAGAAATCAGAAATCAGAAACGTTTATTTCAAATAAACCAATTACAGGCACTTTTGAATTGTCAGAATGTCGGTCAGTAAAAAAAAAAAAACTAAGTTGTGAAGCTAAATTGCACGTTCCAAAGCGTAGATCTCTATGGAGTAAAACGTGCAAGAAACTCCATGGACACTCTTTTAAATCATATTATGAGTTACATAAATCTTGGTTACATATTTCTTGTCGCTTCTAATATGTGAGCACAATGTAGATAAGTAATAATAATTAAAATAAGGTTGGGTCATGCCGGTATTGATGTACTCTTTCGGCGTACTCAAATGGACTCAAACGGAACTTGACGCCCTGGATAGGAGAGTCCGCATACTGCTGACTGCATACCGAATGCATCACCCACGATCGTCGGTGATGAGATTGTATATCCCGCGGAAGTGCGGGGGTCGAGGTTTTTTAAATGCTAAGACCCTACACAACCGCGAGGTATGCAGTCTCAGGGAATATTTCCTAGCTGCCGACGTGGGCATGCATCGAGATGTAGTGGCAGTGGACAAAGGACTCACTCCGCTCGCCCTGGCTAATGAGAACTGGCGCAAACCGGTAGTGCTTGACACTAACGATCGCAGGGAAGTATGGCAGAGCAAGGAACTTCACGGACGCTTTTTCCGGGCCCTTCACAGGCCCGATGTAGACCAATTGGCGTCCGTAGCCTGGCTGCGTTCCGGTGACCTCTTTGGGGAAACCGAAGGTTTTGTCTGTGCAATTATGGACGAAGTTATCATGACGAATAACTACCGGAGATTTATTGTGAAGGACGGCACGGTTGACATCTGTCGGGCATGCCACTGTCCGGGAGAATCAATTCGTCACATTATCTCTGGTTGTTCTCGTCTAGCTAACGGAGAGTACTTGCATAGACACAACCTTGTAGCCAGGATTATCCATCAGCAACTTGCTTTGAAATACTCTCTTGTGGAATCGGAAGTGCCGTACTACAGGTATGAGCCCGACCCAGTTCTTGATAATGGTCATATCAGTTTGTACTGGGATCGGTCCATCATCACTGAAAGGACTATTGTAGCCAATAAGCCTGACATAGTGGTGGTGGACCGAAGCGAGAGGCGTGCAATGATTGTTGACATATCCGTCCCGCATGACGAGAACCTCGTGAAAGCCGAGAAAGATAAACAAATCAAGTATATTGACTTGGCTCGCGAGGTTGTCGACATGTGGGATGTGGACTCTGCGATCATTGTGCCGATAGTCGTGTCGGGCAATGGCTTAATAGCCAAGAGCCTCGACCAACACCTTAGGAGGCTCGCGTTAGGCGGCTGGATCAAGGGCTTGATTCAGAAAGCGGTACTCCTGGACACGGCTCGCATTGTTAGGAGGTTCCTTTCTCTGGAGCCCTGACCGCCGGTAGCTTGGACCCTGTTCCCGATACCGGTGGGATGCTGTTTTTTATATTTTTAAATGTTTTATTTTTTATTTTTGAAATATTTAAAAATGTAACGAATATGTTTATATGTGAAATAAAAAAAAATTAAAATAAAAAATAAATTAAAAACTAATTAAAAAAAATAGAAATTGAAATTAAGTCACTGGCAGCAAAGAGATGACCAGTCTCAACTGACGGCACCCGTTCACGAGCATGACGCGTGCATCAGCCCCACTCAGCTCAACCATTTTGAAGGGAACTGAATGACCTAATAACACGTGCCACCATCAGCGAGACATTTGGGTGAGCATGACAAACTCTCAACTGCCATGCTCGTAATGTCAAACAAGTTGCAACCTAATAAAAGTGCTCCATGGTACTTCACATTCACAAAACTTGAAAAACAAAGTTGTTCTACATTATACAATGCTATTGTTTCCAAATACAAAAAAATTCGAAAACATTCTACAAAAAGGGGAATAGTATCTCTTCCAATATTTATATATATCTAATATATTAAACAAAAAAAAAACTAATTTGTAGGTAAAAGTGGCTGTGGCTGCGGAGCAGGACCGGCATTTAGCCAAGCGTTTTTATCAAGGATATAATCTTCCAGTTTATAATACGCTTGTCTACATAGTGTGCGTTTAATGCATGCTTTAAATTTGGACTCATTCAGTTGTAGAATCTCAACTGGTATTTTATTATAAAATTTTACACAGTACTCCATGAAAGAACTATGTACTTTAGCCAATCTGAACCGAGGTTGATCTAATTTATTCTTGTTCCTAGTATTATAATTGTGCCTGTCACTTATCTTAGTAAAAAGATGAATATTTTTCCGAACATACATAATGTTTGCATAAATGTATTGACAAGAGACCGTCAGGATGTTTAGTTCCTTAAATAGTTCCCTAAGAGAATCGCGTCTGCGAAGATTATATATGGCTCTGATAGCTCTTTTCTGCAGAATAAAAATAGACTCTATATCTGCAGCCGGCCCCATAGCAAAATACCGTAAGACATGATACTATGAAAGTAACTAAAATAAACTAGTCGCACAGTATCCACATCAGTAAATTGACGGATTTTTCTGACAGCATATGCTGCGGAACTAAGCCGACATGCCAGAGATGTTAAATGAGGACCCCATTGTAGCCTCGAGTCAAGCGTGATCCCTAGGAAAACCGTATTCTCGACGAATTCGAGTTTCTCCTTGTTCAATACTATGTCGGAGTATTACTTTTAACATTCGGTAACGCAAATCTTATACACTTAGTTTTTTTTTCCATTTTATACTAAATTATTAACAGTAAACTAGTTTTGGACGTGCTGTAAAGCATTTTTTACGTCATCAAGATTTGTGGATTGATCTTAAAAATTAACGACGCATCGTCAGCAACAATATGTGGTTGTTTTTTTAATAGATGCGGTAGATCATTTATATATACTAAAAAGAGGAAAGGACCTAATATCGAACCTTGTGGTACACCCATTTTGACTTTTAAACCCGGAGAATTGACACTGTTTATCTGAACTTGCTGTTGCCTGTCAATTAAATAAGATTTCACCAAGCTGAGTGCAAGTTTAACTAGTCCATAATGTTCTAGCTTTAAAAGCAAGGTTTCGTGATTAACACAATCAAAAGCCTTTGAGAGGTCACAAAAAATTCCTATCGCATCTTGGGCTTCTTCCCACGCTGCAAATATATGTTTCAATAAAGTGACACCAGCGTCAGTCGTACAACGTCCTTTGGTGAAACCATACTGCTGATCATGAAAGATTTTATTGCTGTGAAAATGGTAAAGTATTTGATTAAGCATAACTTTTTCAAACACCTTACTGAAAACCGGCAATACTGATACAGGTCTGTAATTGTTAGTGTCATTATGGTCACCGGATTTAAAAAGTGGTATAACTTTACTGTACTTCATTATATCTGGAAAGACTCCTTGGTCCACACACAAATTAAATATTAAAGCTAAGTACGGTGCTATGGTCTCAATTATAGATGTGCATACTTTAACAGAAATTCCCCATAGGTCTTCGGTTAATTTGACTTTTATTTGCCGGAAAGCCTTTATGACTGTCAAAGGGTTTATATGTTTGAATTTAAATTCAACCGGACAGCCTGGCAAGTTTGCTTTCAATAAAGTAACTGAAGCTTCAGGGGAGGAATTTAGAGCTTCCGTTGTCCTAAGAGGTATATCAGTGAAATAATTCACAAACTCTTGGGCTACTTCTATGTTAGAGCTTTTGGGACCATGTTAAGTCTCCAATAAAAAATCCGTATTGCGTACTTTATTCCTACCAGTTTCACTATTAATAACTTTCCACACAGTCTTTATTTTATTGTCTGCCGATTTGATCTTATTGCTAATGTACAGGGCCTTTGCTACCTTGCAAATCTTTCTGGAAAGTTTAGAATATCTATTTACATATTTATTAAAAGTTTCAGTGTTGAAGAATGGCTTAAGGCCATACAGCTCATAAAGTCTTTCCCTACTTACCCTAATACCTTCAGTCGCCCAGTCACTAAATACAAAATTAGGGAAAATATTTTTAGACTTCTTTTCAAAAGCTGTATTAAATTCATTCAACAACTGAAAACAAATTATGATAAAATTTATTGGCATCATCAATGCCATGGCCCACAGACTTTTTGACCGAGATTACTTTCGCATTATAATATAAGTATAGTTTATATACAACTCGGTTTTCGATTCTGGACCTAAGAAAACTAAAATAAATGATTTTATTTGATTTTTTTATTATTAATAACAATGTGATTTATTTTTTCTCATAATGGTTTTGTTGCACTTAATAGAACCACATCTATGAATTTGCATTGTGCGAGCTGGTGCCTGTTGTACAGCGAGTTGTGTTGTGAGCTACAGGTCACCAGGCCCCACTTAGCGGCCGCACACAAGTTTATTGGCAAGTAACATGAATTATTAGTCAGTTAAGTCGTGTTAGCCAATGGTTTAATAACCACAACCCTCTACCAATTCCTTAGGATGCTCTCCTTACTACTTACCACTAATAATACATTGGCCAAAAAAAAAACGAAATTATATTTTTTCACTTGTTTTCCCTACTCCGTTTAAATGGCTTTGATCTTTAGAAATATGTTTACACAAAAAATTGCTTAGTTAAGTGTTCTTCAGAATGTACATAGCATGTGTAAATCAGTCAATATTTCGCAAGAAAATGGACTTATGATTTTATTTTTTTATTTTGGTAACAATAATAATAATAAACAACAACAAAACACACAACAACAAAGGAAGGTGCACGTTCCATTAAAAGTGTTGAAAGGCCTCTACGAGTTGGTTTCGGCTCATCGTACGCCCTCCAAAGGTCCAGGAAGTTCCTCAGGTTTCTGAGATATATTGACACATAATAATAATAAACAGGATCAGACATGGGTTTTAATCAGCAAAAGTCTGACACGCCCTCTCACTCTACGCAGAATGTAAGAAATTATTTGGTGATGACGCAATTCCAGTCGTCATCGTTAAGGAGGAATTTTCAGACGTTATATTTTAAGATTATAAATAAACGAGGTGTCGGGTCTATTAGTTTTCAGCAACCTGGGCCGCAGCAGAACTGGTGCCTGCTAAGGCCATTGGTTCTGAAAAGGATATACCTACTCATGGTCCTGGAACGCAAAAGACAATTGAAGAAACATAGGTGAGATTTTAGTTAGTAGAAGTCTGACACGCCCTCGAAATCATAGATAATTTACCACCTAAAAAGAAGGAGCCAATAGATAGAAGAAAGCAAAAATAGTATTCAAAATCACAATATATGTCATCATCATCATTTCAGCCGAAAGACGTCCAGTGTTGGACATAGGCTACCCCCAAGCGTCTCCACAACGATTGATCCTGTGCGTCTTGCATCCACCGCATTCCTGCGCCTCTCACCAGGTCGTCGGTCCACCTTGTGGGAGGCAAAATCACAATATACATATAGGCCTAATTATCCAATTGAATATGGCTTTATTACAACAAAAACAGACATATTCAACTTATTAAAAAAACAATCGTTGATTGAAAATTAATGAATGCGCATACCACAAACGATTGCTTCAATATTCATAACAAAATTAACAATTCCAATAGGAAATATTTTAACTGAGTCATCTCTTTTCCCTTTCCATCGGTTTTATTTTTGTACCAGTTGAGCTGATTCTCTATTTGATAAATGATCCTACATCCTACTACCCACTATATAACATGTAACTTGAATAAAGTACACTGCCGCAAGTCGGATGAGCGGTGGGCTAAAAGAGCTACTTATTGGTTCCCAGTAAACGCAAGGCGATACCGCGGCAGACCAAGGCGAAGGTGGAGAGATGAGCTGGATAAATACCAGAGGGGCTGGCCCGCAATGGACGAAGACAGACTTGTGTGAAAAAGGGAAAGGGAGGCCTTTGCTCAGCATTGGTACATAAATGGGCCAACTAACTTTATATACTAGAAAAATTAAGTTTAATCATAATTCAAGAACCGAAATTTTGCTTTAATGCAAGGTTAAAGGTAGTGTTGTTTTAAGAAATTATTTATCCTAATTATTATAGGTAAATAAAACACCAGGAATCAACGTACTACATTGATAGCGCATCAGTACTTCTTCTTCTTTTCGATTCGATGGTAAACTCGTTAAACTGTTTGAGCCCAATAGGTGACTACATTAATAGCAGCATCATTGGTATTCATCAAATCCTTTAAAGTGTTGGTGTATGGGCACTTTGGGTATTTTAATGTGTGCCGCATCAGTACTGGTATCTATACACGCACACACAAACATGCTGGTGACGCAGTCAAGATTATAAAAATAGTTTTTTTTACGTGACAAATCCAATGACTTCTCGCTCTTGGGCGGAGCGAGAGGGCGTGTTAGACTTTTACTGATTAAAACCTACTCTTGTTCCTTCTTTGCCTTCGTTCCGGGGCCACGGAGTACACTTTCACACAACCCATAGCCCCAGTAGGCTTCGACCCTGCTGGGCCCCTAAAGTTTGCTGACATCTCTTTGAGACGCGCGTGGAACACTACGCGCCGTTGACCATTCGAACTTAGTCCAGATGGTTATTGGATTGCCGAACGGCGAGCTACTCATTGCTCGCCGTCCGCAAGCCTACGCCTACAGTGGCTGGAAATTGGGATTGGGATCCCGGCGTCTGGGGCGTTAGGTCCGTTTCCTCACGCGTGCGGCCGCATTCTTCGCTAGCATTAGTGTTTCACAGAATGGGGTGACCGCCTGCCATTCCTCCTCGCTCCGGACCATGGTCTGTACCAGGGCCCGTCGCGAGGGGTCGTTAACACGGCGGTGCACTGCCCAAGCGGAGCACACCTCTACCGTATGCTCCACCGTGTTCTCCAGGCGGTCAACACAATGGTGAAACCCGGGCGTTTCTTCCGCATGAATCCGGTGCATGAACTTCCTAAATTTACTATGTCCGGTGAGGTGAGGTGAAAGGGAGGGCGCCGTGACGTCTTTGCAGCCACTTTTCAAGGAGGGGACTTACCGCCATAATTATGGCGTGCCCTGCACTGGGTTGCGACAGTCGCTGTCGCCATTCCACCATGAGATCCGGCCGGAATTGTCTCCGCCATGCCACGACTTGTGGCGGCAGCGGAGTTACGCCCCGACGGCGGCGAAAAATAGGTAATATTTTATCTAAAAATAACCAATTTTAATACAGCTGATCAATTCAGTAGCCGACTTTGAACACACTGCTTTCAGGATGTGCTTTTATTATAGTAAATATCGTATACTGCTAATATTATAAACTATAAATAATAATATTCCACAACTATCACACAACGCCGTCTAGTCCCAAACTAAGCAGAGCTTGTGTTATGAGTACTAGACAACAGATAAACATACTTATATATTTCTAAATACATACATATTATAGAGTAGTCTGGGTGTAATTTACACCTAGACACAGAACAAATGAGCGTGCTCATCACACAAACATTTGTCCTGGGTGGGTATCGAACCCACGACCTCCAGCATAGCAGTCAGGGCCACTAATCACTAGACCAACAGGTCAGTCACTCTTATGTCAGTGTAATAAAACTCTTATGTTTGTTAGTAATACGCCTCTAGATAGGACTGAAGAGACATGCGTGAAACTAGGCACATTCGAGAACCATGTCCTAGATTTGGGCATACATAGAATTTTTAAACCAATAGTGCGCTCCCTTGGTACAATTTCCTAATTCCATGCAAGCAAAACCGCTGGCAGAAACAAGCATTGAATATAACATGTGTTCTTGGCTCTTGAGTAAATCTAATCCGTCCTTTTCGTACGAGAATTAGTAAAGTAAGAGCCTTTCACTGAGGCTTAGCTGCCGAATGTAGAAGCTTATCACTGCAACGTTGATTTATTTAATACATTAGCTTTTTACCAACACAAAATGAGACTGTATTTAGGAACAGCTTTCGTCTAATTCTCGTGATAAACTCGTACTACCAATGATTAGGAAATGAAAGTAAGGTAATCCAAAAATCCAGGAGCACCGAAAGGACATGACGAAAAAATGACGAAGCATTTTATTTCCCTAATGTAAAACATAATATTTACAGCTTTAAACGACTTTTTTTATCTTCCCCGAACCACAATAGCAACCGTCGAAAACACGGAATGATAATATTGTTCTGGCTGCTTTAGGGAAAATGCAACTTGCTGCTTGCACACAAGGTTTGGATTCCTAGATTGAAAGGAGGATATTTTTTGGTAACATTTCGTTTGGATAACCAGACCTTGCAGGCATTCAAAATTCTTTACCTTTTATCAAAGCCGATGTGAAGCATGATAATCTTAAGTAGAAGAATGGTTGTAAAACTGAAAACGATTCAGGGTAAAATAATATTTTTAATATCATTAACACATTCGGACCAACATCCGGACAAAGTACAATTTTTTGTTAAAGCAACGTCTAATCACGTCCATAAAAATATGTCATTATTTGCACTACGTCTCATAACACCAAGCAGCCATAATAAATTCTATTCGTTTTTTTTTTTAGGTCAAATCATCTCATGACAAATCCCGCTCTTGGGCGGAGCCCCGCTTTTGGGTGGAGCGCGAGATAGTGTCAGACTTTTACTGACTAAGAACCCACTCCTGTTCCTTCGAGTCTTCCTTTCAGGACCAGACCCTTGGCCTCTGTAGGCTTCGACCCTGCTGGGCCCCTACGGTTTGTTGACATCTCCTTGAGGCTCGCGTGGAACAGTACGCGCCGTCGACGACTTGTGCTCGGTCCGGACGGTTACCGGACGGTCGGACGGTGAGCTACCCATTGTTTGCCGTCCGCAAACCCGCGCCTACGGTGGCCGGAAATCGGGATCGGAATCCTATAGGTGTTTGGGGCGTGAGGACCGTTGCATCACGCGATCGGCCGCCTCCTTTGCTAGCATTACTGCTTCGCAGAAGGGACTTACCGTCATAATTGTGGGTCGTGACAGTAGCTGTCTCCACTTCACCATGAGATCCCGCCGGAGAAATTCTATTAGTTAAACTTTTTCGCTGCAAAACTTTCAAAAACTATCAAATATCTTAGAGAGCTACTTGTAGAGCAGAACGTTTATCAACGCATCTCCATTTTGTAGGACGAGACTTGGAACATAGTTGCGGTGCCAAGTTTACGAGATTCTTCGAAAGAGTTACCCGGGCCCTGGAACGCAAAGGGTAATTGAAGGAATACAACGAGATTTTAGCCAGTAACAGTTTAAGTCTCGCTGCATGCAGAGCGGGAGAAATTATTTTTTCATCATTACTTTGAGATTTTTTCATCATTTATCACATAGCATACTTTCCACCACCCCATCACTAGCCCCCCTAGCCAAGTTACGACCGTTTCGTTTCGATTCTCTTGCGTCAAACCCGATTTCTTTGTTCTGACCACGTAACTGACCTTTGTCATGACGTCAGAACAAAGGAATCAGAGGCGTAGCCTACTCCAAGCTTTCAAAGCAAGAGAATCGAAACGAAACGGTTGTAACTTGGCAAGGGGGCTATGTCTGTAACGTAAATGAAAAATGGCAAGCTCTGTCTACAGTAATATACAACGTTCCTCGTACGTAAAATTTTAATATGGAATAACTGAGATGCTAGAATATGAATAAAATATTGTAGAAAATTTTATATGAGCTTGTTGAAAATATTTGTGAAACAAAAAATATAATCTCAGCAGTATACTGTTTCAGGCGAGTACTAAGCTAACCAGCATTTTTTAAACTATATGTGCCCTCGTCACTAAAAAATTAATGTAGGGATTTTAATGAAATTTCACCGTTGTGATGCTTAACACTGCAATATGCTGGCCCTGCTTTACATGCCTTATGTAATTATTTTATTTGAATCTCTTTGTGTTTTTGCTGTCTTGTTTTGTTATTATTGTAGTGCTTTTGATGTACTCTTTTTATGAATAATTTACAAATGAAGTTGATCAGTATTCTGTGGTGTGACTGTTTTCTTTGTCATGAATTAATATTGGAATATGATACTGTAGCTTTTATTGGAAGCTAGTTTAGGCGGTGTTTTTTCTTAATTTTACTTATATTTCTTAGTTTTCTTGTGTGATCGCATCAAAATTGAGACCCCATTTTGTTCCCTTTGGGATGGGGGGGGGTTGTCTTCCGCAAAGTGGACCGATAACCTGGTGAGGGTTGTGTGAATCCAATGGATGCGAGATGCGCAGAACTGGTCGTTGTGGCGATACTTGGGTTTGCCCAATGACCAGCCGTGGGCATTTTTGCTGAAAGAATGACGATGATAAACTTTTGGAGGTATCAGGAGGTTGCGTGTTCATATCACGTCGGGGTCACCAGTTTGGAGGTATGTGGAACAGAGAGTAAAGTCCTGCAAACCTCCGTTGAAAAGGGAAGACCCTCAGACCAGACAGGTGTTATGTATGCTGGGCAACTGCCCGCTAGATGATTTCGGGCTGTTCTATATATTCTAATCGCGCGGAGAACTATAATTGCGCGATGCATGATTAGTTCTTATGTGACGCCATAGATGCCGTTACAAACTTTTAATAACAGCAAACTTACTAAACGATATTAGAGAAAACTTTGATATGGATAGTTTCCGACTACAGACCTGCTTATTATTAACGATACTTGAAGAAAATCAAGCGGCCTCGCTTCAACTTAACCTAACAAACAACTTACACCATTTCAACCATGTTTGGAAAATAACCATTCAAACAATTTATGAATAAACTTTACAATATGCTCCATTTACATTCCTTCCCTTTCGGTTATACCATCAGAAGTTGTTCTGTAGCCTTTCAAAGTTATCGTCACACATGCCAATATGGCAGCATGTGAAATCGAAGGTACCTAAGTTAGGCTATTAGTATGCATGCCTTCACTCCCATGTCGCCATGTGTCACCAAACATTGTACTGACGATATATTAGATATAATTAATAAGGAATAAATATCTATTGTTTAGTTTTAGGCTTTGTTTGGCATTGTAAATGATAAAAAGTTTTAACTTTTGTTTAAAGTTGCTGACGTTTCGAACATAATTATATTCGGACACAGTGTTCAAATTGGCACATTTTTATTTCAATATTATTTTTTACTGACGTTTAGGACCCACACTGTTTAGTACAGTCAGATAGAACAGTTTCAAAACATATTATATGTGGAAAAAAGGAATCAGGCTGGGCGCTCGTTGAGCCCCACGAGTCACCGGTCAACCCCCGTTTATTAATTTCTTCGTCAGTGAATTGAAAAAAGTCGTTTGATACACGTGCAAATTTTTCACTGCAGCTCAAGGACAGGTGCTACAGAACAGCACGAAGTGCTATGTGAAATGTTACTAACATAGTCTTAAGTCTTATTTAATAACGAAAATTGTATTGACTCTATGTACGTTAGTCTGTTGGGCTACGATACCTGATAATAAATCATTTATTATTATTGTTATTCTAGGGCAAAGTCTACCCGTGCACCAAGTTGCTTCGAATCCGTTCAACTGTTCGAACGTGAAGAAATAAAAAACATACACACACCCACACACAAACTTTCGCTTCTGTACCTAATATAGGGAAATCTTGCGTTAATTTTGGAACACCCTATATTAGTGTAATAGTAATATCTTACTATTTTTGTTGTCAATTTCTGTATACAACGTTATACAGAAGTTATATTTTTATTTTATTTATTTATGAGACAATAAACAACTACAATACACATATGCATTAAAATAACCGGGCAAGTGTGAGTCGGACTCGCGCTCTGAGGGTTCCTTACAAACTTATCTATGAAAACAGTTCAATTCCCGAGTCGAGTCTCGAACATTTTTCCGAATCGCAAAAAGTTTTTTTTTTTATGATATAACTACAAGCTTACAGTTTTCAGATTTTTTTCTATACTTGTGCTATGAGACCTTGCTTTGTGCCAAATTTCGGGATTCTAGGTCAAAGGGAAGTACTTGACCGACTGACAGACAGACAGACAAACGGACAACAAAGTGATCTTATTAGGGTTCCATTTTTTCCTTTTGAAGTACGGAACCCTAAAAACGGTACAAACGAGTATTTTTAATATTGCAATGCTGCATTATCGTCATATTTATATAAACAAGTTAACGACAAAAGGCAAGGTTTGCATTTATACCTGAAGACATCACGAAAAGTGATCAAAAACCGATCAAATTGGTTTATCGACAGTCTCTTCAGTAGATATACTCAAAGTGCTCGTCCATTTGAATAACAGGAAGTACGCGGACGCTGCCGGAAGTGGTCGTGATGCGGGATAACTTCTGGTTCCGGGTTGGCCGGCCAATGACATACTAGTCTAGGTATAGCGCGAGCCATATTGTGTGGACGTGATGTAGATACATTGTATGTTCTGTCTTCGAGTTGTGTTTAGCATGATATTGCGTTATCGAAGGAGATCGCATGAGTTGTTTTTCTTATTAACTGGTGGACTGGCTAGATAAATTACCTTTTTAAGGATTTTGAATTTAGAATATGTTGGTTTTGAAATTTAAAGATTTTAATCTGTCAATAATTTCATGACCTAATTTAAAGATTCTAAATATGAATTGTTTTTTTTTTTGTTTTAGTAGTGAGGTGATTTTTTGTTGCAAAATTTAATTATTTTGATGATATAAAAATATAAATTATTACAACGACTTTTGATTTCTTCGAGAACAAATAAAAACGGGAACCAAGGCAGGACCTATCAGAGCCTGATTTCCACAATATTGTAGAGCCTGTTTCATCAGTACGTCTATATAGAGTTGAAAGCTATGACTCGTAAATAAGACAAAGAATATTTCAAATTATAAATAAATAATAGTGTCAGATGAGAATTAGGATGGCTGTCAGACTGGAAGATGCGAGTGATTTTTTATTGTTTTTTAATTTATGTAAGATTTTCCTCTTTCTTTTTCACTCTTACTACCAGTTTCTGTCATATAGTCATAATGTCTACGTCTGCGTCTGCGAAGAAATTCTTGTATTTATTTGTAAAATATTATAAATTTTCTCCACTATTTGATGGTCGATGTGTTATTGGCAATATTGTGGTGTTTTTTCCACAAATACCATTAATGAGTTGTAGTTAAATAATGAGTTACTACCACACTTATTTAGGGTTCCGTACCTCAAAAGGAAAAATCGGAACCCTTATAGGATCACTTTGTAGTCCGTCTATCTGTCTGTTTGTTAGACCATTCACCAGGATTCTCGGGAACGCGTCGAGGTATCGAGTTGAAATTAAAACCATATACTAAGGTCTGCGGTCCCTTGAAGCTGTGAAAAAATTAAACTTTTGAGTTAACGAAAAAAAGATACGGCAGACATCCACTTTTGGACATAGGCCTCCTCCAAGTGTCGCCGCAATGAACTTTTCTTTTTTTTGGTAGTCTATCTACATAGGTATATGAAATGAAAAACTGACTGAGCGACCTATCAACACACAGTCGAAACTACTAAAACTAGAAGTGTGAAAGTTTGCACAAGATTTCCTTTTATGACGTAGGCAAGCACTAAGAGAATTTTTTTCAAAATGGGGATAAAACGGGTGTCCAAATTTTATATGAAGAAACCTAATATCAAGTGGGTAAACCCACTGGCAGAAGCTAGTAGAGTTATAAAGATAAAATATTTCGAACAACGCTTAGCGGTTGGTTTCATCTCCAGTCTTTGGTTTAGTTCAACAATGACATAAAGAAAGAAAAAGAAAGAAAAACTTTTTATTTTCCGGAAAAGATAACTAAAAATAAAATATAAGCGCCACGTCCGAGCAAAACGGCCGTACGCTCAGCATAATGCGACGAATCCACAGCGCTG
Organism: Mythimna pallens; assembly: GCA_961205895.1. Lineage (NCBI taxonomy): Eukaryota > Metazoa > Arthropoda > Insecta > Lepidoptera > Noctuidae > Mythimna > Mythimna pallens. Next base: position 18,410,147 of record OY540828.1, on the reverse strand, counting down.
GGTTACAGCGTGGGCCGGTGAAGTTATCGACTTACAGACGTCGGCAACAATATTGTGTACCAATTTTGAATGATTTCAGTATAATAAATAAAAATAAATTTTAGGAGAAAGTCATTAATTAAAATGCTGTAAAGCTGTTTTGAAACTGAGACATAAACTGTTGGTGTATAAACACACGCATGTGAGTTTTGTAATTTTTATACATTCGTATAAAACATCCTAATCTGAGCTGTAAAAGAGTTTAGTTTGCCTTTTACGACAGAAAAGAAGACATTGTAATTTTTTTTGTGTCTTGTAAAAGGTAAACTAAAACTCTCTATAAGATCTTCTTTGCTTAGACTCTGAGCGCTGACTTCAACACTTTCAAACACAACATCCAAGTTTGGGGGTAGATAAAAAGCTCCCTTGTTATTTTTAACGACACAACTAAAAAAAGGTGGAATTGAAAATTGACTCCAACTTCACTAATGAATCAATTTCAGAACAAATCTAATCTCAAATATTGCATAACAGCAGACACGTTCTAACTACGTAAAAAACAGAATCTCGTCGGGACGATACGTCGCCGCACCGGACCGGTGTCATGTCTAATGCATAGTAATGAACTTCGAAATCCGTAACACACGTTGACCACTAAGAACAAAAGATACGAAACTGAACGGCTTGTTTCGGGTTCCTATAATTAACGGATAGTTACTGGTAATTTAATTGCTCGTTATTTTGTAAAAGATAGCGAACCGTAATTGAAATAGTTGAAAAGGGTAAAATCTATCATCGGTAGGCAGGCAGACAGTTTTTACCCGACTGTGCCAGAAGGAGGGTTATATTTTTGCGCAGATATATTTCCTTAGAACAGATTTATTTGAAGTTAGTACCTAACTAACAAAATAACTATACTCTAATTTCGATAGACCAAAAAATGGTGAAGGAGCATTACCTTTCACTTTGATTTTTTCTTCTCCTGACTCAAATATATATTTAATATTTATTAGTATATTTTTTTCTTATAAAGTATGTATGTATTTGTGTTATTAGTATTTTTCTGATGTTGTACACTGACATCCCTAATTCTATCTCCTTTCTTTCAGTACATCCAAAGGTTGTCTGTAAGAAATTGCCCTGTGCGATAAGACCGCCCATTGTACACTTATTTTTAATTATGTTTGTCCTGTATTTTTGTTTATGTGGTGTACAATAAAGAATAAGTTTAATAAATAAATAAACCAAAATGGCAGCTCGAACCGACATTATTTATTGAAAATATTAAAAGTGTATAGTCAATCAATTGTACATTATATTAGTAGGATAGCGTTTTTCCAAATTAAAATTTTACTATTCACGTAACTTTACAGATGTACAGTCACGAGCAATCTATATCTATCTATCTATCTATCTATCATGTATAAAAATGAATAGCTGTTCGTTAGTTTCGCTAAAAATCAAAAACGGCCGGACCGATTTGGCTAATTTTGGTCTTGAAATATTCGAGTTAGTCCAGGGAAGGTGTAAACGGTGAGAAGAAATGGAAAAAAAATACAAAAAAAGAAAACCGAATATAAGGTCATCTCTAATTAAAATGTAATTTTAAAATGAATTTTTCTGGTTCTGGTAATGCCAGTAGATGGCGTTATCCTTACTATTAGGCGGTACGAAGTTCACTGTTTCAGCTAGTAAGATATAATTGTCATATTTTCTATTTATCTTAACTTCTACCATTCAAGAAATATATGTGCATTAATTGGTAGGCTAAGTTACCTATTTGATGATCAAGTAATTAAGAACCACTTAACAGACATATATTCCTGAGGTACCCATTATAGTTAGCCTGTAGCGTTCAACAGTGTGGCAAAAGTCTCTTTCCATTTTATCTATTGTTGAAATGGTGAAACAAAAAACCCGAATACGACAAAAAAAAAACGACCATGAAAAAGTATGAAACAACATTTTCAGTATGCTGAAATAAACAAGGTATTTCTCTCCATTTTTATTTTTTAACACATTACTTTTTGTCCGCTAGAGGGCGCCATATCGAGTTTTTGACACGTCACGTAGCCTACGTTCAGTGGACAATTAAGATGGTTCTAACGATACCTCACATGTCGAGTTCCTAAAAGTAGATTAGGAGCTATGAGGAATCAGATGAACATACTCACTTACATACATACATAGCCTGCCAAAATCATAACCCTCCTTTGACTTTGCCGTAGTCTGGTAAAAAGAGATCGAAATGCTTGTCCAAAGCAGTAAAGAAAACATTTTTAACAGGTAGCCAATGCGCTATAAGGGGTATTGATTGGATACTGGTAGGGTGGTAGGAACCTTATATTACACTTTACCCTTTACCTTACATTACAGACATATTCAGCTTCCCTGACCTTAATACTCTGGGGTCACGCTCCCTATTACTTGTACAAGACCATAGACCCGCCGCTCCAACAATATCACATTTCTGAAAAGCCTTCTTCACCTTGATGACGCAACGAGTTTATCTCAGTCCAGAGGAATGGCCATTGATTCAAGGTACACAAAATCCTTATAGTCCAGGGGTTCCCAATCTTTTTTATACTGCGCCTCCCTTTAGGTCCATGTTCTAATTTTTTTTTGCCACGCCTTTTTAAAGGAAAATATGTAACTATATCCGAGCAGGTCTATATTATTATAAAATCTGTACTAGTATGATATTGTTGGGTAACATTTATTCCAAAATTGAATCACAGCGTCTTTATCGAATCGTAGTTTTGAGCTCACATCACAAGATCATTCAAACAACTGTTCTTCCTCGACCATTGAAAGTGCCTGTGACCTGAGTGTTTGAACAGTTTGCGCGGCCTCTCGGACAGGACCACGACGCCCTGGGGCACGCGTCACGAGTCGCGACCCATTGTTTGGGAACTCCTGATAAATCCATTATATGACATGTTCTAGTAATAGAACATTCAAGTATGACTTGGCATGAAGGGCTTTTAATAAAAAATAAAGTAATAAATATTTCCTAGGGAAATAACAAACACTGCAATAACAAATGACATGAGTGTTTCATGTCATTTCTGTGTAATAATGCAGAATGCGCTTATTGAATCATTTATTCGTTGTACTTATTATACATTTCCTTTTCCTTCTTAGAGGTTAGTTTGTGTCTTTGATTTTAGTTTAGTGAAATCCGTCTAAATCATTGTTTTTACCAGTGCATAAAGTTTTAATATTGTGAAGATAAACGATCACGCGTTTCCACAAATATGTTAAGCATAGTTCATACTGTAGCATAAACCGCGTCATTAAGCTAAATAATACATTTTATTTCGTACTTCCTGCTCAGGTCAACATTTTGTGTTTATTTACATACATATATTAAGTAATACAAATTGCTGTTGCTTAAAAACGCGCGCAGTAGTGAACTCCCGGTATTATCAGTAATTAAATTAGCCTTGCAAAACGCCGACATTTACTATACATAAGTACGTTTACTCCCAAGCATTTATTTCCTTTACGCGCAGCGAAAATTCTACGTATTTCACAGGATATTGTTTTCAGTTTCTGGAAGCGCAAATTCATCAAGTTTCGGGTTTCCGAAACATTTTTGCTTTGAACACAACCTGAATGGAATGTTTTTCATTTCCGAAAGATGTGATAATTTTTATTTTAGAGCGGTCGTCGCTCGTTTCGGGTTAATAAGATTTTAATATTGAATGCGAAGGTGTCAACTTTGTTACATGCGAGTCGTTTAGCCTATTGTATCGAGTTTACGAGCAAGCCAGGTCATAAAGTCAGTATTGCTGAAGGTTCAGCTATCAATAAACTTTATATAGTTAAAGTTGCAGCCGTTTTGTGGAAAATCAACTACAACCTTAGATAGCTAGATGTGCGATCGAACGTGCCTTTAAATAAATATCCAGTCCTATTCAACCTTCACCTTTCTTTGTTTTGGTTAAATGGAGAATTTTGACTACAGATGGTAGATCAATATCTCTCTGTTCTTCATAATCCCAACTTCCCTTGTATCTTCGGGAACGCTTTAAGTACCTTTTTTCTGAGAGGAAACCTTTGTCGTTCATCATTTATCCTTCTCCTTCGTTTTCCTCCCTACTCTTCAAGTCGCTACTGTGGATCTTTTTACCTGCGCCTCTGAAATTCTCTTCCACACACATTGATGGCCAGTCATTCATTGGAGGTTTTCAGGGCAAGAATTTGGGAATATTTCCTGTCAAAACGACCCATAATTATGAATATATAATAGGTTTTATTTATTGTATATAATATTATGTTTATGTGTGCTGTACACATATTTGATTTGTATCTTTTTAGTTTTCTGTATGAATAAATTAATGTGCTTAAGTTTGGTTGTGCATTTATAATCCTCCAAAATTTCTCTCTCGTTTATAAAAGTTTTCTGAAGGAAACCCAATTGTGGAATAAGCTCACCTATGTAAATCAGCTGCCCTATTTTTATTATTTTATAAAAGTTGTATTTACAATAATGAAAATGAATACGGTAATTTGTTAAGAGGGCTCTTCATGGTCCGTCTATCGTCAACTAGAGCATGGTTCTACCTTGTTGTTTCATCCAACGCAATCCAACGCAATGTTTGATAAAGAGCGATAACGTCTGATCGCTCTGTTAGCTTTCAGGAATTCCATAACTCACGCGAATATTTCACAAAACTTGTTTCAGAAAATACAGGTTTTAATTTTAAGGTTCATTTTTTTAAGTTTTTGGATAAAATTATCGTCATTCAGAATCTCCATTAAATGTGCAAGGTTTCAATAAATATATTTCCATTACTTTTTTAATTTATGAGCATATGATGAAGGGCCAAAGATCACGCAAAATAGCAAATTTTCGGAGGTCTTTACGGAATTAGTTTTACACAAACGTATTTTTTTATTTCAATAGAAATCTAGATACTCAATATCCACAACATATCTGTGTTTCCAAAATATCTAGAGAAAGGTGTGTGAATAACGTTATAATCACGTAAGAGCGGTTGTATAGAAAAATGTATTTCGGTTTGGGCGCTCTTAACAGAGATCCTACTACAAGCTCTTAACGCGACTCATTTGACGACCTAAACTGAACTGTTAAAGGGATGGAGCAATATAAGGTGTATATCTCCATCTTCTTTCTCGCACACTTGCCTGACATTTTAAACATGTCATCATAATAGGCCCCAGTTCACAATTACATTGTTATCTTCATCTTCTCTACATAGTTTAGTTTGTTTATCCGCTAATTCCTCCAGAACTACGCAACAGATTTTGATGCAGTTTTCACTTATAAAAAGAGCAATAAATGAGGGAAGTTCACGTATATAATTTTCACCTGTTCAAACCCGGAGCAGGTTATTAGTATTGTTTGAAGACACAAACTGCTCACATAATAGCAACCCTGGGTATAGAAGCTCAATGTACTAAACTTGTAAGTTTAACCATTCATGAAGCCATAATCAATCATTTTGTTAAGAGAAACTTTATAGTTTGGGGCTTGATCTTGTTACATGTTGTCTGCCATAAACGAATTATCTATCAACCGAACAGTTTTGCGATTTAGAGTAAACTGCTACCATCGGCTTCCCGTGTGGTTTTAGAAAATTATCCCAAGGAAGCATACTTCCGAGATAACATAATGCTATTCCAGGACATAGTCCACCCGTGTCACAAAATAAGTAATAGTACAAGGTACCCGAGTGCCAAATTTCAAAATCCTCTTCTGTTTTATCGTGTCTAATATACGATATTTTTTGTGTTCATCTTTACATCATCATCATAATTTCAGCCGAAAGACGTCCACTGTAGTACTGAGGCCTCCCCCAAGCGTCGCCACACGAACCTGTGCGTCTCGCATCCAGCGCATTCCCGCGACTCTCACCAGGTTGTCGTTCCACCTTGAGGGAGGCTTTCCAACGCTGCATTTTCCGGTGCGCGGTCCCATCGACCATCCGTTCTACGAGCAATGTGCCCTGCCCACAGCCACTTTAATTTGGCGATTCTTCGGTCTATGTCGGTGACCTTGGTTCTCCTGCAGATATATTCATTCTTTATGCGATCATGCAAAGAAACTCCGAGCATAGCCCTTTCCATTGCCCTCTGGATGACTGTAAGCCTTCTGATGAGGCCCATAGTAAGCGACCATGTTTCAGTAACATATGTCATCATCATTACATCATCATTTCAGCCGAAAGGCGTCCACTGTTGGACATAGGCCTCCCCCGAGCGTCGCCACAACGACCGATCCTGTGCTGATCATCATTACATACTATAAAATAAAGACGATTTCGGCGTCGGTCTGTTTATTCACAAACTATTCCAAAACCATGCAACGGGTTGTGATGCAGTTTTTTAATTAAAAGAAAAGGCAAGAAACGCGAAAGGTTTATGGATATAATTTGCAATCGAGCGAAGCGGGGGCAGATCATTAGTAAAATATAAATATAGGCTCTTAATAAACTAGTGCGCTTCACCATCAATGATTGCATCACTGCTTACCATCAGGTGGGATCGCAGTCAAGCACTGGTTTATAGCGAATAAAAAGAAAAATATATACTTTAAAAGTTTATATAGATATTTATATTATTACTGATTATATATTATATAAAAGTTGTATATTATATGAAAGTTGGATCTTCATAAAAAAAAATTGACAGCCCGATTGCAGCGCCACTGGGTTCAATTGTATTTTCAAACTATCCAGGGATCATCCACTCAAATATACACAAAAAAAAACATCCAAATAGTTTTGGCCGTTTTAGGAGGAGTTATGTGACAAACACACGTACAGAAAATGCTGATAAAGATTTTCATGGTACTTAAAAATACTTAACTAATTATATAACATACTTACAAACAACATAAATAATAACAATAGGATATAGGTTAATACAAACTAAAAATAAAAAAAACGTCAATGGGAAAAGTGCCCTGAACTTATGTATAAGTTAAGTTATTGGTAAAATTAATAAAAACACTCGACTAATTAAAACTATATAATATACACTAAAGGCAAAAACTACTAGCTAAAGTATGGCGTCATAAAACTCCTCCGCATCGCTGTCGACTGGAAGTGTGCCCAAAAGGCTAACGGCATGGTAATGCTTAATCTTTGACCGAGGTAAAAGCTAGTCCTTGGGTCACGCGAAATGTCAACTAAGTATTTGGATAATTCTTTAAAAAGCATATAAGCACTCGGTACCCACGGCCCAAGAGTTTCAACCCCCAAACGGCTCAAAAATTATAGTTATTGGGCCAATATTTATGAGAAATAGCTAGTGTATTTTTGTGTTCAGATTTACTTTTTTCTTCTACCAACGCGTTCTCGTTCACCTCCGTAAGTAAAGTTATCACTTTACTCCATATTTGTTCGGTCTCGCTAAGACAACGTATTTGGAGTTCCGCCAAAAGTGTGTACAGGCCCCTAGCCCCGCTGTAACTTCATAAACACGACAATATTCCAGCCCCTTCACCCACCTTGTGGAAACATTAATTTGTTAAGTAGGCCTCGTTACATACAGAAAACATCGTTTGCAAATAAATACAATTTATTTTTAGAATTTATATAAACTTTACCTATAAAATTGACTTTTTATGAAACTGCGCTCTTTGAACTTGATATCTTTAGATAGCCTTTTTTTTATTTTCGGTCGGAAAATCATCCAATGACATCCTCAGCTCTTGGGCGGAGCGTGAGATAGTGTCAGACTTTTACTGACTAAAAGCCGAAACCTGATCCTTCTTTGACTTCGTTCCAGGGCCCCGGGGTTTTCTTTCGCATTACCCGTGGCCCCAGTAAGCTTCGATCCTGCTGGGCCCCTACGGTTTTGCTGACATCTCCTTAAGGCGCGCGTGGAACACTACGCGCCGTCGAAGACTTGGGCTCGGTCCGGACGGTTACCGGATGGTTGGACGGCGAGTCACCCATTGCTCGCCGTCCGCAAACTCGCGCCTACGGTGACCGCTGAAATTATATCGGGTAGCCTGTGAAATTCAACATTCGAAAGTTTTATGCAATTCACAGCTTAGTATCGGATACTATGGACCATCCATTTAAAGGTGGACCGATGACTTGGTAACGGTTGCGGGAGTCCAATGGATGCGAGACGCATGGTTCATAATGGCTACACTTGGGGGAGGCCTATGTCCAGCAGTGGACATCTTTTGGCTGAAATGATGATGATGATAGAGGGGAAGACCTGGAGACCTGAAATACAGGCCAAAAGCCTAGCTTAGGCACCAGTCTCCCACACTATGAATCCAATTATTGTCATTGTCTTAGTTTTTGTAATTGCTGTGATATTGTGGTGATAAAAAAAAATATTGCCTATTATTATTATTATATTAGATGAGGTTGAGGGTGATGACCAGGTTTGAACAGGTAGGCATGCTGGTGGTCAGGATACCCTTTATAGCCCTGGGTGCTGGTTTTATGGCTCGTTACTCGAAAACTTGAGGAATCGATGGTTGAAAGAACAGCAGTGGGTTTTTAGTCAGTAGAAGTCTGACACACCCTTCTGCTCCGCCCAAGAGCGCGGGATGTCATTGGATGATTTTCCCACCGAAATAAAAAATAAATGTGTCGACATAGATGTCGCTACAGATGGAAAAGTACTAATTTCCAGTGGGCTGTGGACAACAGCTAACAGACGACGATACTATTGGCGCAGTGGTTGAGCGATTGGCTGCTGCGATGTGTGTCGTGGGTTAAATTTCCACATGAAACAAATACCGGCAAACAATGATCTATAGACTGGTATCTACCAGGTGGGATCGCAGTCAAGCACTGGTTTATAGCGAATTAAAAAAAAAAAAAAAAAAGACTGTTTACGAGTTTACGTATTTTGAGTATATGAGTTTATATGTTAGTGGACACGCCAACGACACAGGAGTCATGCCGCAAGGGCCACGAGGAGTTTCTGAAAGGAAACCGTGGTCCTGGAACGCAAAGAGCAACTGAAGGGCATAGGTATGGTTCATCAGTAAAAGTCTGACATACTCCATACCTTAGTGCGAAAGAAGTCATTGGATGACTTCAATGCCTAATTATTGTATTTGTTTAAAAATATCCTAAGGTTCATCATTTTTAGGGTTCCGTACCTCAAAAGACGGAAAACGGAACCCTTATAGGATCACTTCGTTGTCCATCCGTCTGTCCTTTCTGTCAAGACCCTTTATCTCGGGAACGCGTGGAGGTATCGAGTTGAAATTAAAACCATATACTCAAGTCTGCGGTCCCTTAAAACTGTGAAAAAAAATCAAACTTCTGAGTTAACGAAAAATAAGATACGGCCGTTTATGTAACAAAAAAATGTGTATTTCGACACCCTTAAGGAAATCAACATTCATAATCTACTTCCCATTGACCTAGAATCCTGAAATTTGACATGAAGCAAGGTCTCATAGCACAAGTATAGGAAAAAAATTGAAAACTGTAAATTTGTAGTTACGTCACAAAAAAAAAAAAAGACGGGTTGCACTCCGGGAGTGCCGGCAGAAGTGAAAACTTGATTATTAACGTTGAGCATGTTTGATATTTTGGAATGGTTAGGGAATAATTTTGCACCAATTGCTTTATCAGTATAAAAGTACTATCATTTATGTGGTAGAATACAATATTCATTTATTGCGCTATCGTACACAAACATGACAATTTATATTTTCCATCCATCTTACGCTTTTTCGATCAGGTCACGTGTCCTGACGCGAGTTTAAGATTTTATACCCATTACAGAAAAAGTGCTCAACGCCGCTAAAGAAGTTTTCACTTCAAAAAAAAAATTTGTGATTCGGAAAAATCTTCGTGACTTAATTTGGGAATTGAACTGTTTTTATAGGTAAGTTACGAAACCCTCAGTGCGCGAGTCCGACTTGCACTTCCCCAGTTTTTTTTTTTTAGAAAGACTTTGCCCCGCACTAAGATTATCTCCTGTATCGTGAGTGTAAACAAAAAGAAACATGTAAACTCACAAACTCGTACACAGGACGGCCTCACAAATCCGCTACAAATCAAATGACTGTGCTGCAGCAGCTCAAATGATACACCAGTTTTATAATCCCTTAAGGCTTTAATCAATGGATGAGATTTAACTCGGTCTGTCCAGAAACAGTTAGGTAAATGTTAGTGGCAACAGACGATTTGAACCAGTCCGTTGTGGCTCCGTGCCAAACTTTGCGGTTACGTCCCCTGAGTCTTCGGAACCCACAGTGTATTAACAGACGCTATCGATTGACCGTCTAACTATTTTAACAGCTAGGAGATACTTACCGAAACTTTACAAGAATTTCTAATAACTTAGAATATTTTAGCAGGAACTATTTGGAAATGCCCATCTTCAGACATAGCTACGTAATATAGATACAAATTGTATTTAGTGGTTTCGGGAATTAGCCTTTAATTCATATTCAGTCTTATACCGTCTTGTACAAATATTTATGCTGCAAAAGATACGTTAAATAATGTGCTATTTAACGTATCTTTGGGCCCAACAAAAAAAACAAGATACAATAATTAAAAAAAAGCCGTTAAGAAATGTTCCACATTGTTGGATTTATTGTGACGCAGTTTTAATTTTCGTTTTCATCTCAATTTTTTTTACATTGGACATTTTGATTTGATTTAATTTATTGACCAATGTAATCTAGTTAGTATAATAAAAATAATATAAAAATATCATAATATAAAAATAGTTTTTTTAATTATTTTTTTATTTTATTTCTGAACTATTATAGAGTTATTCCCATGTTAGTTCAAAAATATTATGTTTATGGACTATTATCATACTATATTGTGGACCAAAAAGTAGTCTTTAAATAAATTAAATTATGATTATTATAATTAGTCGGCCATCTTAAGGAGTCCGCCATATTGGATTTAGGATGACATCACTTAGCTAAGCATGTATTGTCATCCAAACAGAGCGGTAATTATTTTAAAAACCATTATTATTACAAACATACAAGAAACATTACAAGTAAATAAAAAGCTTGTAAAAATAGGAGGACCAATATAGTTGGCCCTACCACGTGTTTTAACGCGATCCATTTAATGAACTGTTAATGAGATAGAGCTATGTACGGTATATAGCTCCATCCCTCTCTCTCCCTCGCACGACTAACATTTCAACACGTCACGGTAAGTAGGCCCCTGTACGTGAACACATGAGCAAACTTATATTACTTCAGTTTTTCTTCACGGGCTGAGAAACCCCTAAAACTTATAATAAACTTTACTTACACACTCTCAGATTCACGATTCACCTGAAACATTTACCATTGATCCCGGAGGTAAAACACCCGGAAAAGGGGTTTCGGACGACACACATACATACAAATAGATTAACAATATCAATGGGACTTCGAACTGTCAAGACTTAAAAGACCGCAAGGGATTCCACCTTTCGACCCTCAAGTTTCAAATCTCGAAGTTTCTGGTATAAAAGAAAAAGTAAAGATCCGCCACCTTATATCCCTAGCGAGTTGCTCTGGGATACTTGATTATCAGTCAGTGATGTAACGCCTGTGATTCCATCTGCTGAAGGAATTCGTTCGTCTTTTTTTCTTGTTCAGCCGGGTTGGTAGCTTAGGGTGTTACGTAGCTTGAAAAATAAATCGGCTGTTTTATAGCTGTAGACGTAAGATGGAAAAAATTTAACGACAGGATAAATGGTTTATAGAAGCAATTACGTATAGTATGCATCTCATGTTCTGCTGATTAACATAACCTAGATATCTTTATGTCTACGAACTTTTGTTATAATTAACTAGTGGAAACCCATGTGCTATTTAATTATTTTTCTTTAAGGCCCTAGCGCTCGAGCAGTGCCATAAAACAGTGACTCTGAAGCCTACTCCACGGTAACAGCTAGGTCGATAGGTTTGAAAAGATATATGTTTATTATAAACTCATGTACAACATTATCAACGTATGATTTTTTCGTATGTCTAATACTCATATTTTAATAGATAAATATTTTTTCATTTGTTTTTCCTACTTGTTTCAAATGGCTTTTGATCTTTAGAAATATGTTAACACAAAAAAATTGCTGGTTAAGTGTTCTTTAGAATGTAGATACATAGCATATATAAATCAATCATATTTTGCAATGAAAATGGATTTCAAGATCAGGGGCTCTATCCGGGCGCGGCCGGGCGTAATTAAAAGGACACATAATACTCGTACTATCGCCTAGGCGGCAGTACGAGTACGTATGCATTTAATGTCGGCCAGATGTTCAAGGGACTATACGCCTTAACGCTTTGTTTAAAATGTTTTTTTTTATTATTATTATTTTAGGCTCGTATAAAAACATCTTTACATTATTACCTTTCTAATGAAACCAGTTAGGAGCACATTGGTTAGATGGTTTCAAAGTCTATAACGGACGTAGCCATACAAATCACAATAGCTATTTCTCATAAATATTGTTCCAATAACTTAACTTATACTTAAGTTCTTTGTTCTTCCCATTGTGCGACCTGGGCGAATTTTTTGATGCCCATTGAATTCTTTTTATACGCGTTTGTAATACCATTATTTGCAGTTTGTATACCTACAACATGTAATAGTACATTTTGATACAAGTGCAGATAGTTTGTCATTGCGACGGAGGCGGAATTCGCACAAGCCGTAGGCGAGTTTGTTATGGAGCCCTCGGCTCCATAACAGTGACAAATTTGCAAGTGTATCAAACGACTTTTTTCAATACACTTACGAAGAAGTGAATAAACGGGGGTTGACCGGCGACTCGTAGGGGACGACGCGTGCCCAGCCTGATACGATACATGTAAGAACAATGTGGCGGGGGAGAGCACGCGCACTTTGCTGCACTAGTACGGAAAACAGCCTATTGCGTGCCTAAAAACTGTGGGATAAGAGCGGGTTTTCGAGTAACTGTATTGAAAAATAATAAACGCACATCCTGATAGTAGTATGTTCAGAAACGGCTACTGAATCGATTTTAGCTGTTTTTAAAATAGATAATATTCAAATCAAAAATAATCAAGAATTATTTCAGGATGAAAAATATCTATTTTAATAAATTCTGATTACGTCACTGGTGTGTTTGTGTGTGCGTGTGTAGAGATATCAATACCAATGCGCTACCAATGTAATACATCGATTCCCATATTATTTACCGACCAATAATTTGTATTATTTACCAATTTTGTAACTTAATTTTCTGATTGGGGTGTATAACACCACAATGTACACGATAGTGAAACCAATTAGTTACTAAAATACTAAGACCTGGATCAATAATATTATTACATGGGACGCAAGCACAGCTGCCACGCTGGTGTTTGATTGTGTCAGATTGTTAATTGGTACGATCTTCGCTGGACGCCCGAAGGCACCCCAGGGTGTTCCGATATACGGAATCGGTTACGTTTGGGTCAATTCAAGAGTGGCAGCGTTTTTGTAACGTACGTTTATTTTTTAATTTATTTTATAAAATCTTGGAGATATCCTGGGCATCAGAAGTCGTAGCGTGATTCCCGGCCACCGTAGGCGCAGATTTGCGGACGGCGAGCAATGGGTAACTCGTTGTTGTCGTCGTTCCGTGCGCGCCTCAAAGACATGGCAGTATCATTGACGAATACCCCTAGGGCCGATGTCTGCCAAACCAGCGGAATTATTCGGAAGAGTCACCGCAAAAAGGGCGGCCAGTAAACGCCTGCCACTTACTCTCGCTCCTTCAAGAGCGCGAGAAGTTATTAGAAGGTTACCCAACTTTACTGTCCATAAAAATGCCTTAATTAAGAGAGAATTAAGTTTTTCACTAAATTTGTTCTGATATTATATTTATTGTTACCAGACGAAACGACTTAGGCTCTGGTAGAACTATTTACTGAAATCTATTCATAAAACAAACTATTATATGCACTATAGTCCATGGCTCATTATAGTCAGCCTATAAATCAAAACCGCCCCGGTATGCTCAATATTTATGCATACAATCACTAGACGGTGTTACGTAGTCTTTATACTAAGATCCCAGAGCTGTCTGACATAATCTATTTTCACAAGGATGAAACCTTAAGTTCCCAGTAGCGTCTCATGTGCTTTGAATACCTGTGTACCTGTGGAGCTCCCCCTTGGGGCCCCTGAGCAGGTACCAGGTGAGAAAAGGAACTAAAAAAGAGAGTAACTTAACATAAATTTTTATGGCTGATTTTTATAGATGTTTTGTAGAATATTATTTTAAAGTAGTATCATAAGTGTCAGACACTTTCCATGGTCCAAAACTTCTGTCAGACACTTTAAAGCTTAAAAAAATAAATGAACTTTACTTATTTTTATTATAGTCACACTAAATGTAGTGACCAAAAATCCAGTCAGTGCATGAAATCGTGATATGAGACGCTACTGAGAACCTAAGGTTTCATCCATGTGAAAATAAGTTATGCCAGACAGCTCTGGGATCTCTACTTTATACAGTTATTAAATACAAACACAGTATTCTTTTGGTGGACTCATTTTTCAGAACCAGCGTAATAAAAACTACAGGCAATTGTACAACCAGATATTTCATCCTGGTTGCAGCATAAATCAGTTTTTAATACCATAAATTGAATACACTTGGGACTTGAGGCAAACAGGGCACAGAATCAAGAGGTATCTGTCGGTTTCGTACCAGATTCTCCCCAAGGAATCTTGGAACGGAAAACTGTAGATATGTACGTATGGCGGTGTTATAGCAAAATTCGATGTGATTGATAATAGCCGTAACTGCTTACGTAGGTGAAAAATCATTTCAGATCGTACGCCTTAGTTTTAAAAGTTTTGATCGATGTTTTTTCGCGTGATATGTTGGAGTGCCTTTTAGTGGTAAGGCAAGTTCATAATGGATGTGTTCCATTTTTCAGACTAGTCGATACTTTTTTTTTCGACTCACGTATGTGTGTGTGTGTGTGTGTTTATTACATATTCATACTCAAACGGCTGAACGGATTTAAATAAAATTTGACACCCAGGATACCGGATATGTTTCTTCGAGGCAATTTTCTACTAACACACGGGCGAAGCCGTTGGTTGAACTTAGAACAAAATGAAGGTTGCGCAACCCTATCTTCCTAAACAACCGTATAACCAAGATGTCCTTCCTCTACCTACTACAACGTACGTAAAATATCACTGACCACTTAAAAGTCTAATGGAACCACTAGCCTAATCTGACCAAACAAAAACGGAGAAGGTCGCCCATCCCTTTGTACCTACGTAAAGAATCGAAAGGTACAGGATTAAATGTCAAAAATGTTTTTTTAAGATTTTCCCTCGTGTAGGCTTTGGTCTTTTAAGCAATCTCGGGACTCTGTAGACACACAATATGTATGAAATATTATGCCCTACCCACACAGATTATGTTTGAACATAATTTTCATAGGCAAAAATATGGATTTAATCTATAAAAGATTTTCCGGGAATACTCATATTTCGTAATACTCGTTCTCTATAACAATGTACAGATAAAGGAACAATAAGGAAATATTATGGATTGTTATCGAAATAAAATATTTATATCTATCGTTAGCTTTAGAAAATATATGCCTACTTGTTTATTATTTGCTCATAATTTTATTTCTCGTTGCTAGCAAGCGCTTCTTCTGAGCTTGAGATGAAAGATGAAGAAAAAAAGAAAACATGTTTATTTGGCACACAGATAAACACGATGAAAAAGCAGTATTAGAAACTGAGGACACGGTGGAGCATACGGTAGAGGTGTATCCCGCTTGGGTGGAGTACCGCCGTGTCCTCGTTGAGGCGATCGGCGGCGGCGACCTATCACACCCGGCCCTGGTGTAGGTCTGGTGGTCGAAGCAGAGATATGAGCAAAAGGAGATGCCCGCAACCGTGAGGCAACAGCCTCCCTAGCCAAGTTACAACCGTTCTGTTTCAATTCTCTTCTTGTTGATCGCCTCGAGTCGGTCACGCCTCCTATTCCTTTGTTCTGACGTCATCTCAACGCTCAGTCACGTGGTCAGAACAAAGGAATAGGAGCCGTGACCTACTCGAGGCGATCAACGAAAAGAGAATCGAAACGGAACGGTTGTAACTTGGCTAGGGGGGCAGACATCTTCACGCCCCAACCACCGCCGCGTAGGAGACGCCCGGTGTCGCATGATGATTTCGTGCCACCATAGGCGCTGGTTTGGGGAAGACTAGAAAATGAGTAGACAGCTGTTCGACAGTCCGATTAGGGTCAAGCCAGAGTCAGCAGCGCGTATTTCCACATGCGCCTCAAAAATATGTCAGAAAAAAAAATGTGTAGAAACTTAAATTAAAAGAAAGAAAAACAAACATTATGTCTCACAGCTGAACCAAATAGATCCAGACCAGCATAATGCCAAACAACTACGTAGCAGTTGCCTGACTCTGGTTCAACTGAAAAGGGGATTTGATTTTCGTGAAATTTATAGCCGTATGATGGCAATAGGCTGGCTCCTATTACAAGGGATTTAAACATTACCAGCCAAATTGGACCGGGGGGTTTGGAAAAAGAACGTTTGATCAATTTTTGAAAAGTGTGACCCACACTAGGAGTTCCTCCTGTATCGTGGGTTTTTTATTGAGTTCGGAAATCATCTTATGACTCTAGAATCTAGGGTGGAGCGGGAAGGCTTATCAGACTTTTCCTGACTAATACCACACCTATGTTCCTTCAGTTGTCTTTTGCGTCAGGCATCGGCCCTCCTGGACCCCTACGGTTTGCTGACATCTCTTTGAGGCGCGCGTGGAACACTACGCACCGACGACGGCTCGGATTCGAGTTCTGTATCGTGGGTACATTCATAAATAGATAAACTCACATACATAAGAAACCTAGATCCGGAACAACTGACTGTAGGCCTTACATGGCCTACAGTCAGTTGTTGACTGTAGGCCATGTAAGTTGAAGATGTAAACCCACGATACGCAGCGCAAATTCAAACACTCAACCGCCACGCCAACCGTACCATCAAAATTTTATAGATTTTATATACATTTCAAGTTCTAAGTTTCCATGTTTCAAATCAAATTATCCATGAAATTTTATAATTATATCCATGGAAATAAAGACATACCGTCCGGTCTTTTGTCATTGTCACGTACCAAGCCATGAGGTTCCAATACGGCCGGAACGCCGACGGTGACAAGAGCACGTCGGATGATGTCGCTGATATTCGCGTGTCGCGCTATGCGACCCGCACTTCGGCTGCATGACAGACCGTGGTACCCGAGGCTGTTGACAACTTCGCCACAGTGGCAGCGATGAGGAGAGCAAGAAGGAGCGCCAAGACGTAGAGAAGCAGCGAGGCGGAAGGCAGTATCGTCGAACAAGGTGTCTATGTTCGACGACGGTAATGCATGAAGACAGAGACCCGACTCCCACTCCCTTACAGCTAGCAGGCACGCACGCTCTGCAGTAGTCACACACACTATCAATCAAAAATATTTTTATTTCAGATAGGCCTAAATGGGCACTTATAAAATGTCAGAAGCTAGTGCACGGTTTCAAATTGGTCCTTTCCTATGGAGAAGAACCGGCAAAAAACTCCATGGTTACTCTTTTAAAAAAGTGGTTTATACTTCCATATTACAGTATTATTAGATATTATGTAAGAATTCAATTCAATTATTTCAATTCCCAAGACGTTTTCATTACTTACCTCATCAAGCTTTCGTATTAAATCCTTAAAAGCGAGTTCTTAAAACCTCGTCGCAGCAATTGCACACTTTTCATAATTCCTATTTCATTTGCTAAGCTGTGGGCAAATTAATTTTGCACCTTAATTTGAATGCACCGTTCTCCGAAAGCGGTGAAGGAAGTTGTTGGGGAAGTAGTTAGGTCTAGCGGAAACAATGGCACGGCGGGAAGATGGCGCGGCTCTGAACCAAATTTGTAATTTATACATGTATGTTTATTGCTCACTGAACACACGGGAAACTATTAATTTTGACGTAAGTGTGATAAAATTATCTCAAAAACGGACGATGGAGAATATTGTGCCCTAGTTTGCAGAATAGGATGGTTGTTGGGACCGAAAGGTTCTGGAGTGGCGACCGATCTCGAAGACGCAGGATTTGAAGGCCTCCCAAAAGATGAACCGATGACTTGGTGTGGGTCGCGGGAATCCGATGGATGCAAGACACACAGAACTGTTCGTTATGGCGACACTTGGGGAGACCTAATATGTACAGCAGTGGACGTCTTTCGCCTGAAATGATGATGATGATGATGAATTTGCTTTCTGCTTCTGAAAAGAGCCAAGAAAGCGAATGTAAAAATGTGAAAGCAGGCCTATTTTGTTCCACACGCGACCCAAGGAGATGTCAGCAAGATTGACGGGGCCCGTTGGACCCGATGCATGTTAGAGCCGTCCACAAACCCGTGCCTATAGGGCTGGAAATTGTCCTGCAACTCTCTACGCCCGGGGCGGTCTCCAGCGTGGGCCGAAGCGTAAGGCTTGACTCCGTTTCATGGTTTCAGCCGTCTCCTTTGCTCGCATTACTAATTCACAGAAGAAGGTGACCGCCTCCCATTGCCTCTCACTCCCTATCATGACTGAACCAGAGGTGGACGCTTCCACAAGGACAAGGCGGTGCTCCGCCCAAGCGGGGCAGACCTCCACTGTATGCTCCTCCGTATTCTCCAGGTGTTTCGCACAATTGTATCACCCGGGCGTTTCTTCCCGCCGAATGCGAAACAGGAACCTCCCGAAACTATTGTGTCCGGTATGGACCTGCGTTAGGCGAAAAGTGAAGACACCGTGGTGCCTCTGTAATCACTCCTCAAAGAGGACATTTACCACCGTGATAGTGACGTGTTTATCCATGGACATATTCTAATAGTCCGCCTTAGCTAAGACGTAAAACATTAATAATAATGATATTCCACAACTATCACACAACACCGTCTAGTCCCAAGCTAAGCAGAGATTGTGTTATGAGTACTAGACTACTGATAGACATACTTATATATTTCTAAATACATGCATATTATAGATAAATTACACCCAGATACAGAACAAATGATCGAGGTCATCACACAAAGATTTGTCCTGGGTGGGAATCAAACCCACAACCTCCAGCATAGCAGTCAGGGCCACTAACCACTAGACCAATAGACCAGTCAAAACTTGCAGGTGAAAGATGGAAAATAGAATTAATAACGACAAGCCAACATCTCGTCATTCTTCAACCAAAGGGTTTTCCCTTTGGTTGAAGACTAATCGCGACATTTTTGTCGACAAACCGGCGCCCGAACAGCACGATGTCGTGGTAACACGCTGCACCTTATCGGGTACCGTATATGTAAACGTTAACAATGCCACATCGTGGTACCTAGCCCTTACGGTTTATTATCGCACATTGTTAATTAGTTTCACTAAGTTCCAGCTCTAATTTGGTTAGGACGAAGAACTCATTTAGGCAAGTTTATTTTGCGTCTGTGTTATATGGGTCCTTAGGATTTAGGTTTACAAAATATAACAGACTAACTATCCCCCCCCCCGCGGTTTCACCCGCATCTTTGTTTACTGCACCGCTCCTATTGGTCTAGACGTAATCTTATATAGCATATAGCCTTATTCAGTAAATGGGCTATCCAACACTAAAAGAATTGTTTAATTTAAACCAGCAGTGCCTGAAATTGAATCTTAAGGGTAGAGTGAAATTAGGCTTTTATTAAACTAATGCGATTCACCATCAACGATTGCATCACTGCTTACCATCAAGTGGTATCGCAATCAAGCACTAGTTTATTATCATCATCATCATCATCATCATTTCCACCGAAAGACGTCCACTGTTGGACATAGGCCTCCCCCAAGTGTTGCCACAATCCACGATCCGACTCGGCTGGTCAGCGTTCGGGAAGCTGCGCGGTATCTTCTTGTCCAACATACCACAGTGTCTCAAGAAGAAAGTCTGACAAGTGCGTGTTGCCAGTGATGACATATGGCTCCGAAACGAGGTCACTCACAATGGTCCTCATCAGAAGGCTTAAAGTCACCCAAAGGGCAATGAAAAGGGCTATGCTCGGAGTTTCCTTGCGTGACTGAAACAAAAATGAAGATATCCGCAGGAGAACCAAGGTCGCTGACATAGCACGAAGAATCACCAAGCTTAAGTGGCAATGGGCAGGGTACATTGCTCGCAGAACAGATGGCCGTTGGGGCCGAAAGGTTCTGGTGTGGTGACCACGTACCGGAAGACTAGTTTATATCATTAATAAAAAAATAGCTGCCTTAACTTAACAAACTCTTGGGCCATATAATGTTAAGTAGGTATAAATGTAACTAATTATAAACTACTATTTATTTATAACACTAATAACATATATTTAGAAATACAAACCCATTATTTTATAAATTCTGTAAATGAATTTTTAATTACGGTTACAGTTTGATGTTTTTCTCACGGCCATTTTTTTTTTCAAAAACAATCGTAAGTACAAGCTGACTTTTCCTGCACGCTTTTGACCTATTTTTAATTAGTACTAGCTTTTGCCAGCGGCTTCGCCCGCGTGAAATAAGGTTTTTCCATTCAAATTATGGACCCCCATTTCAACCCCTCAGGGAGTGAATTTTGGAAAATCCTCTCTTAGTGCTCGCCTACGTCATAATAGGAAACCTTTTGCAAAATTTCACGCTCCTAATCCTTGTAGTTTTGTCTGTGCGTTGATATGTCAGTCAGTCAGTTTCTCCTTTTATATATATAGATAAAGATTTTTTTTGTGAGTTTAGAAGGTTACACCTTAAATTGGGAACCGTCCCAAACTTTCTTCGTGGGCGAGTGATAAATCACTTCTTGATTGGTATTGAAAATCATGAATGGGGTTCAAAGAGAGAATATAAATAGTTCACCTGGACCCTGAAGGATAAAGGGACCCATAGTTCACGGGGCCTATAAGTTTTTTTTGGAAATTTCTGATACTTTTATCGAATTGAATTCGTACCCTTAGTTTGTTATGGAAAGTTTGAAGCTGCAAAATTCTGACTACCGCCACAGATTTCAGTATAAAAAGAAGATATTTTTTTGATTCAATTTATAATTGTACTAACAATAACATCACTATTTACAACTATGCATTAAAACAAAGAAAATGTTTTTGATTAACTCTTGCACCCAATGTAAGCTTTAACTTGTTTATGGCACCCTGGTACAGGCCATGGTCAAGGAATAGCAGATGGTCACCTTCTTTTGCGAAGCAGTAATGTTAGCAAAGGAGGAAACCGCAGTGTGAGGGAACGGACATCCTCATGCCGCAGCCGCTGGGATCCCGACCCCGATTTCCAGCCACCGCAGGCGTGGGCTTGCGGACAACGAGCAATGGGTAACTCACCGTCTGCCCGTCCTGTAATCGTTCAGACTGAGCCCGAGTCGTCGACAGTGCGTAGTGATCCACACGCGCTACAAAGAGATATCAGCAAAACTGTAGAGGCTCAGCAGGGCCGAAGCCTACTGGGGCCATGGGTTGACTTCCGACAGGGAAACCCAGGGTCCTGAAACGCAAGGCAAAGAAGGGACAGGTGTTGTTTTAGTCAGTAAAATTCTGACACGCCTAAGAGCGGGAGAAGTCATTGGATGATTACCCAACTTAAAAAAAAAAACTTGTTTAGGGCGCCAGCATCCTCGCCTATCATTTGAACTTAACATAGCAATTGTAATTGGTTTAAGAGATAATTGTCATCATTTCGCTATCAATGTGCAGCGTGTGTAGACCTCACTTTTACATGATCTATACGCAGCTACATTGGGCTGTTCATTGATAGTGAGTGAGCCTTCTTAGCCTATGTAACTTTACAAATAAACTGTTGAGTTTCCTAAAATAAATAAATAAATAAATAGCAGTAGTTATGAGACGAGCGTATATTTACAGCATAATAAAAAGATTAGTATTTCCAAGAAAGGTTGAAAAGGTTGTATATAAAAGCGTAATACCTACCACTACATGTTAGATTGAGATCTGACCAAAACCAACTTTGGGAAAACTCCTGATCCCAGATATAACTTTGCCTGGTCTTGGCACCGCCAAGAAAACTGATAGCCGAGACTTCGGCAGCCAAGTTAGCACTTGATGGCTTCCTGTACTCACAGAGTACATAAACTCACGCATTCTTATATATGTAGACTAGCTTCTGCCAGCGGCTTCGCTCGCGTGAAAGTAGGTTTCTCCATACAAACTTTGGACCCCCATTTCACCCCTTTAAAAGTTGAATTTACAAAAATCCTTTCTTAGTGCTCACTTACATCATAAAAGGAAGCCTTATGCAAAATTTCACGTTCCTAGTCCCAGTAGTTTCGGCTGTGCGTTGATATGTCAGTCAGTCAGTTTCTCCTTTTATATATATAGATAGAAACTATATAACGCCACCTGATACGATGCTTTCTTTTTTTATGTAGGGTACCCATAGCCATTTACATTCTATGGGTACTCCACATCAAAAAAGTTCTCGATGACCCGAGATCCAACCACAGGCTCTTAATGCGACCCATATGACGATCTAAACTGAACTGTTAAAGGGATGGAGCTATATAAGTTGTAAAGCTCCAAACCTCTTTCTCATTTTTTTCACGTATGATGTACCATGATAAGGCCCCTGTAGACTTAGACAAGTAACTTTTCTGTTAGCGTTCCAGCCAAATGCTAAGTACAAAATGTATGGCGAAGACATTACCTGTGGACAACGATCTTACAGCTACCAGACGTCTAATAAAACACATATGATTATAGAGCTGGTGTTTCGACCAATCAGAACGCAGTACCCCGCCCCCCCCCCCATACCAATCAGAAAGTAGTACCTCGCTCCCCGTACCTCGACTAGTTGACAGAATTGTTTTGTGGCTCTAGTTCAAGCATGAGTTGGCTAGTGGCTGTAAGGTCGTTGCCTGCGGAGAAGTCACGTGATAAGTAACATAACATGTAATGTCATTGCAATACATTTTAAAAAACCATTAGTCTAAGCCTGAAGATGTGATCCTCCCATACTTATTTTATTTCGTGTACGTTCATACGGTGGTCACGCACACATGCAAGTTTTTTTTGTTTGGAATTGGAAATCATCAAATATCTTCTCCCACTCTTGGTGGAGCGAGAGGGCGTTTGGGGAAAACCCACACATACATCATACACACACACACACACACACACGTGCATCATAGTGTGCCCTCCCAAAATACCAGCACTACGTTATTTATTTAGTGTTTCAATTTTTATTTTTTTATTTATTGAAATTTTAGAGGTACATAGGTGGACAATAAAATGCAACACGGCATTAAAAAAATGCTGGGCTTTTTTGCCTACGGTGCCCTGCGTGTCCAATTCAATAATGCCTTCAGGATGCTGTTGGGACTGCCATGGCGCTGTAGCGCGTCGGGAATGTTCGCAGAGGCTGGTACGGATGGTTTCCACGCCATCATGCGTAAAAAAGCGGCCTCCTTACTCGGCGTCTCCATGGTAGTGACAACAGCATTTTGAAGATGATTGCTGCCAGACCGAACTGTCCCTTGCAGAGACACTGGGTGGCGACAGTCATAAATAAAATAAATAAATATTAAAACTAACAATACTAACCTAATTATTTAAGCACCATTGTTACTAATACACCAATACTAACAAAACTATGGACAAATTTAGTCTGAAAAAAAACTTGTTATTATTATTATAATTTTGGCCTCGCACAGATTTTTGATCCTCAGTCTATCCAAATGGTATCATGTTGCCGAGTAACTGGGTTGGACGTCTGATAGGCAGTCGCTACATGTAAAACACATGTATTCAGCCGCATTCGGTTAGGCGTCCATTACACGGTCATGGAAGCGTCAATCAAATCCATCAATCATGAGTGATGTTTGAATGACGGAATTTTATCGCCATACGTTTTTCGTCATGCAAACGTCAGTCATCGCATTACACGGTAGGTTTTTCGTTAGTCAAAATATTTGACTATGGTAAAACTGACAGCAAAACCTATTGTGTAATGGACGCCTTAGACTGGGAGCTGACCCTAAGCTAATTGGGAAAAAACTAGGGAGATAATGAATATTTCATTATCTCCCTAGTTTTTTTTATTTGGTTTTAATGTGTATGTAAGGTAAAAATAAACAATATTGTTCCTTTTGAGGGTTCCGCACCTCAAAAGAAAAAAAACAGAACCCTTAAAGGATCACTTTGTTGTACATCTGTCTGTCTGTCTGTGTGTCTGTTTGTCAAGACCGTTTGTCTCGAGAAAGCGTGGAGGTATTGAGTTGAAATTAAAACCATAGACTCAGGTCTGCGGTCCAAAAACACAAACTTCTGAGTTAACGAAAAAAAAAAGATATGACCGTTTATATCGCAAAAAACGTATATTTCTGCACTATCAAGGAAATCAAAATTCATAGGGTACTTCCCGTTGACCTAGAATTCTGAAATTTAGCATGAAGCAAGGTCTTATAGCACAAAAATATTAAAAAACCTGAAAACTGTAAATTAGTAATTACCTCACAAAAGAAAACTTATTTTGTGATTCGGAAAAACCTTCGTAACTCAATTCGGGAATTGAACTGTTTTCACAGGTAAGTTTATAAGGAACCCTCAGTGCGCGAGTCCAACTCGCACTTGCTTAATTTTTTTTTATTCTGTTCCTTCAGTTGCCCTTTTCGTTTCAGGGTCGCGGTAACTCATTAAAACTATTCCGTAGCTGGGCTTTCCTGAAGAACTTCATCAATAAGATCTGTGTACGTTTCCTGTACCGATTAGTGAGTACATACTGATGCATGCTGTGGTACTTGGGATAACGTACGTACATTAGTGGCGTGTCTCAGATTTGCACAATACCTTCACTCAGCATTCCGATGTGATTGCCACTGAAGCAGTGGATCTGGCCACGAATTACGTTCCTCTACGTGCAAATAGCTTATTCTGAAGTGGAATAACGAGGGCACAAGCTGGGGGAAGTACTGTGAAGGAAGAAAGACTCTTACTTTTGCAATTAGGGGAAGGTTCGATTTATTGATTTAAACATTAATAAAAACTCTCATAATTATTATTAGATATTAACAGGTACTATCTTATTACTAGCTTCTGCCAGCGGCTTCACTCGCGTAAAAGTAGGTCTCCCAAACAAACTTTGGACCCCCGTTTCATCCCCTTAGAGGTTGAATTTTGGAAAATCCTCTCTTAGTGCTCGCCTATGTCATAAAACAAAACCTTGTGCATTTCACGCTCCTAGTCCCAGTAGTTGTTGTGTTCGGTTGTGCGTTGATATGTCAGTCAGTCAGTTTCTCCTTTTATATATATAGATAATTTAAGTCAATAATCAAATCTTCCACTAGTTTTTTTTAATGCAATTGAAGAACATTTGGGCAGTAGTATGTTAATGATGTTTACTTGATAAATCTTGAAAAAGTATAACTGGTTTTTTTGGTTGAGGTGATAAACCATTCTTTGGCTTCTCCCACTCTAGCGTGGTGCGAAAGGGCGTGTGTCCTTCAGTTGTCTTTTGCGTTCTAGGACCATGGGTTTCGCGTGGTTCTAGCGGGCATCGGCTCTGTCATCCCTTTGAGGCGCGCGTGGAACACTACGAGCCGTTGACGATTCAGGCTCGTTCCGGACTATTACCGATTACCCATAGCTCGTCGTCCGCAAGTTCGCGCCTAAGGTGGCCGGCGATCACCCTGCTATTCCCGACGCCCAACATGTCCGTTCCGCGTTAAGACGCTGAATTATGTCAATAGTCAAGACAAAGAATATGTTGTAATAAATTTGTTGTACTAGTATGTTTATACAATCTATTCCTTCGAATAACTTATTCAAATAGTTCCCAATAAAAATTAAAAATATATGTATTTTTGAAACAGAATATGTGACTGCCACCGTTTTTGTGTTTTTTCCCTTTCATCAATTTCCTAAAAAGGCATTGTATTACGTACCTACGCTGCTTCGTCCAAGCGTCACAACCACTAGAAAGAAAACAGTTTATTTATTTATCGATATTCTTCAAAGGTTTCAATATAAACAGGTAAACGATTGTGTACCAGTACAAAGGTAAGTTTGAGTGTTATTTTATGAAGTGAAGAAAACATGAGTTGAAAAGCGCCGTATTTCTTTGGTGTGGATATCAAAGTTGACGCATTAGGACATTACTCAGAGGCTCTCAGAGTTTAGTTGTTATAGGTACCAGACGACCTGGTGAGGGTCGCGGGAATGCGGTGGATGCGAGAAGCACAGGACCGGTCGTTGTGGCGACGTTTGAGGGAGGCCTATGTCCAACAGTGGACGTCTTTCGGCTGAAATGATGATGATGATGATGATGATGAGGTATCAGACGCCAGAAAGTCTGGCTATCAGTCTATCAAAAGAATATCGTGTTGACATTTTTTTTTTAATCTAGCTACCTCCAACAGCACTGGAGACTTCACTGAGACTATACCCTTTCATACCAGTTCTCGCAATGATTCCTCTGTGTATTTATTCTGTGCTGTCCCTGACATATTCATTGCGCACGTATACAATAACTAGTTTCTGCCAGCGGCTTCGTTGGCGTAAAGGTACAAGTTGGTAGCCGACTGCACGCAGCAGCAGCCGACGACATGTCGCAGCAACCGCAGATCATTAGTGCCGCCGACGCCGGAGCAACGACACGTCGATTATTCTCGAACACGTCATACATCTTGTTTCACTGACCACTCGGAACCAACTGGATGCCATCTGCTGTTGCCGTCTGCAGTCGGGTTCGAATTCATGACTGCAGCGACACGACGCAACGACGTGTCGTGACGACATGAAGCGATGACATGTCGTTTGCTGCTGTTGCGTGCAGTCGGCTACCAACTTGTACCTTAAAAGTAGAAAATATATTGGCTATGTCACTCAATAACATTCTACTACTACTACTACTACTACAACTAAGAATTTTTAAGTTTGATCATTACAAAAAAGGTAATTTTTTTTATCTTTATAATATTAAGTATAGATTAAAACTGTTATGTACATTGTTTTTTAAACCGCTTTAATTATATTTTAAAACGTTACTCCACGCTAGGAATTAGGTACTCCAGCATCGTGGGTTCGTTCAGAAACATGTAAACTCTAATCAGTCATCTAACTTATTCAATTTAGTTGACATCGTTAGCGACGTAATTAGCTGAAGCACTGTTTTTCTTTTGCTTTACAGTTTTAACTTTCCCAAGAAAAGGAAATGGTTTGTAAGGGCGTCGTTTTATTAATATAATGTTCTAGAACACTAGTTCTCAAAGTATGGGCCGCGACCTACTGGTGGGTCACGAACGAATATTTGGTGAACCCAAAAATAGGACGACAGATTGACCGACGGGCCGACGGTTGTATGACCACTGCCGGTGACAGGTGGCAATCGCCCAGAATCGCGAAGTAATAAAATTCCTTCTTTCTTTCAGTACCTCCTACCTATGAAGATAAAAAAAATATAGAAAACAAAAATGAATCCTTCTTATTGCAAAAACAACTTTCCTCGCGATTAAGCATAAGGAAATGGATCGAAACTGACTGTTTTTACTTGTTTAAAGCAGTCCTTTATTCATATAGTTCTGATTCTTTTCCCTTGATAAAAACCAAGAGGTGAGTTCGAATTTGGTAGTTTTTATTAGGTGAGTCGTGTTCCAGTCAACTTTGGAAACCACTGTTATAGAAGATGTACAAAGCGGGGGCACGCGGTACAAACCAAGGGTAATAATAAAGGTGTACAGTAAATGAAACTCCTTAAACAAAGCCCTTTTGTCTTCCGAGTACACTGTTCAAATTAAGTGAAAAATAATTCCGGCCGTGCAAATTGGCCGTCCAGAAAACTCACAGAGTAACGGATATTAGACGGTGGAAAAATTTCCAAAATGGCCGTTCTTTACTTTTATAGAACAGGAAAGTTTTATAATTATTTTTTTCCGTTGATGGAAATAGTTGCCGAATTATTTTTTTTAGTTTTTATTCATTAACTAGACGATTTCATGCAGGACTACTAACAAAGAAAATTGAGAGAAACAGTTTTTTTTTATTTAGGGACTAAAAATCTCCTGAACATCTGCCCTTATTTACTCTCGTCATCCCGTTAATAACCACAAAGTTGATCAAAGGTAATATAAAATTAACCGATCTATGTATAGTTTGTAATAACTGTTTTAAATAAATATAGTGTCTCACCATCAACGATTGCATCACTGCTTGCCAGCAGGTGGGATTGCAGTGAAGCGCTAAATTATTTAAAAAAAAAAAAAAAATAATGATTACTAAAATCACAACCTATGTGTTTAATTTTTAAGAAATAAGACTTGTTCACAATAAACCCAAATATATACCTACATAATATTGTTATTTTAATGTGGTTTCTACCAATAGACAGTAATGATTCATGAGGAAAAAAAAAAATTTTGATGTATAATATATGCATACTACAGAAGAGCAAAATCGAGAATTTCAAAGATTTTTAACACCCGTGCCACAAAATAGATAGGTACAGAAGTCAATCTCATGTATGTACTTCACTTTTCATACCTACGCTCGGCGATCGCGCTAGGGTTAGCGCGTGGCGCCGAACTGTCCGAGTGCGACCGGCGGCCGCGGTGATAAATGCCTACCTAAATTGTAAAAATATTACATGGCCACAAAATCATCTTATCTTGCTCGGAGCGGGGCCTGTCCTGTGTTACGTTAAAACAAACCATCAAAATACAACCAAAGATCTACTTACCTCTCTGAAACAGCTGGTAGCCTAAAAAATGTCATATCACTGTTTAATGTCGAATTTAAACAACCGTCCACAAACATTACAGTTAGAATAAGGTTCTTTTTGTTGGTCTATTTTTCCACAAAGTTTACAGACGTGTGT
The DNA here is from genome assembly GCA_961205895.1 of Mythimna pallens. NCBI lineage: Eukaryota > Metazoa > Arthropoda > Insecta > Lepidoptera > Noctuidae > Mythimna > Mythimna pallens. The sequence goes on along the minus strand of OY540828.1, from coordinate 18,381,340 downwards.
CTCTAACGGATAGTACTCGAGCTCGCATTGGGCTGAATTGAGTCGAAATATCGTATCGCTCAAGCGCGCTTTGTATGTAGATTAACTTCTGCACCTATCTATTTTGTGGCCGTGCAGAGTTGCGAAGGGTCGTTGGTGAGAAAATAAATGTAATGATTCTACTTGAGATTTGAGAATGAGAGAAATTTTTAAGCCCTGGTGACATTGCAAATACTAATGAGATAAAGACTTCATTTTGCGCGGTCTGTATTTTTGTCTGTCTCTACCTACGTACGTACATATCATTGGGTTCTGTATAATTTCCATTACGTACAATTTGGTTACCTCAAAGAAAACTAAGCCACTATCCATATTTTTTAATTTTGAATTTGTAAAAAAACTTCTCTCGCTCTGGATGGAGCGAGAGGGAGTGCCAGACTTTTACTGACGAAAACCCAGCTGTGTTCTTTCAGAGTAACGCTTTTGAACAATCCCGCAGCCCTAGCGTGCATCGATTTCAGCGGGCTCTTTCAACCTAGCGGGGCTCGTCAAAAAGTGCTATTAATAATAATCATACTCATAATCGCCGTTGACTGGTAGAGAATGCCTAAAACATTAAGTCCGCCTTTGTACCTTTATGTTGCATGAAGTTTTAATAAATAAATAAATAATATTTCACAACTTTCACACGCCGCCATCTAGTCCCAAACTAAGCAAAGCTTGTGCTTTGAGTACAAGACAACTGATAAACATACTTACATATTTCTAAATACATTTATTATATTAGAGATAAATTACACCCAGACACAGAAAAAATGTCACACAAACATTTGTCAAGGGTGGGAATCGAGCCCACCTCTAGACCAACAGGCCAGTCAACTAATGGGTTTCCAGTTTGGGATTTTTAAGTAGCAACCCCGGGCTCTGCTACTGTGTTCCTTCAGTTGCCCTTTGCTTTCCAGGACCACGGTAACTCATTCAAACGTTCCCGCAACGACCTCAGTACTCACAAGTTTTTTTTTTTCTTTTTTAAGCTTCGAAGGTTCATAACTTGACCTACATACCAACTTCTTTCATGCGTTACCTTGAAGCCTGTAAAAAACAATTGTACAAAAGTTTTTGATAAACGAAAAGCAGCCAAGTCCGTTTCGTATTTCATGTCGAGTTCCGTTGTTTGATACGCCAATCTTCCAAAGATAATAGAAATCAATCTAAATGTAATCTAAAGTTTTAATGAATAATAACTATCCAGAATATATGGGTTAGAGAACCAAGGGTCGTCCAGAGACAGATTGACTTGGTTGCCAAGGGTTTTCAGGGGTTTTCGGACAGAAAATTGAAGAAGCATGAAGCATGAAGCAGGTTTTTTAAAGGAATAGAATCTGCCTTTGTTTTTCTCCTCCTTAAATCCTCGGCAGTTTTTATAGATTATTTTCTTTGCAGAAACCAAAATAGGTGAGTAGTTTATCCGAAGCTCGTCAAACTTACGGTCCTCACGCCCCAGCAGGCGCCGGGTTTCCGATCCCGGTTTCCGACCGCCGTAGGCGCGGGCTTGCGGACAGCGAGCAATGGGTGGCTCGCCGTCCGACCGTCCGATAACCGTCCGGACCGAGCCCAAGTCGTCGACGGCGCGTACTGTTCCACGCGCGCCTCATAGAGATGTCAGCAAACCGTAGGGCCCCAGCAGGGTCGAAGCCTACTGGGGCCAAGGGTCTGCTTCTGAAAGGAAGACTTGGCCCTGGTACGAAAGGCAACAAAGGAACAGGAATGGGTTTTTAATCAGTAAAAGTCTGACACTATCTCTCGCTCCACCCAAGAGCGCGGGATGTCAATGGATGATTTTCCCACCGAAAAAAAGGGCTCGTCAAACTTCGTTCGTAGTTCAGCACTTTTCGCGTGGTAGCCACTATTGATGCTATCTTAGAGGAGTTCAGTATTTGTGGATAAATAACACGCACATACGTAATTATTTTTTTCGTTGATTTAAACTAGATTAGGTCGGCGTTTCCTAGTTACACACTGAGAGGAAACACCGAAACAAACACACACAGCTAAAAATGCATACAGGTAAGGAGTGGAATTCCCTGCCGGAGTCTGTGTTTACTGTTAGCAACAGCAAGACCCCAGGTCTTTACAGCCTAGGGATCTTTAAGACAAATGTGAGTGGGTTACTTCGAGGCAAGCGTGCTCATTTGTCGACCACATTATCGCTTACCATCATTATAGAGATCAAGTACAAGCCTATCAATAGCATAGCATAGCATAGTCTGCCTTATAATGTTTCCACTGTTGGGACTCAGGCCTCCTCTCTAGGAGAGGGAATGGGCCGTAATCCACCACGCGGGCCCAGTGCGGATTGGTGGATGTCACATGTCTTCGAATTTCCTTCAAGTTTTCTCACAATGTTTTCCTTCACCGTTTTGAAAGCAGTGGTGATGAAATCAATTACACAAAGTAATGCGCCTGGCTGGGTTTAAACCCGCAACCTAAAACTCGTAAGTCAGGGCCGTTACCACTGCTCTCTATAATAAAAAAAAACTAATTCAGAGTAGGATAGTAAGATAGTATGGCAAACTTGTCAGATGGACCAAGGCAATGTCCAATGGGTTTCTTAAGTCTACAACGGAACTCCAAACCACAAATTTAACTATTTTGCTCTACATTTCTGAACTTGTTATCAGGACCACTTACAGCTAAACGATTTACATAGCACTATTAGGTGATACAGTGAATACTTACAGAAACAAATAAAATTTACTTTAATCGTAGTCACAGTTAAACGAACAGATACCGGTGCCGCCGCTTTTTGTCGCCTCAATAAACTATCGGATTCACGTGGAAATGGCGCACAAAAATTTATTTGCAACCATTTTTGTTTTTGCCTGTATTTTGGCCTGTCGAGGGGAGGATTGCGAGGCCTACGATGAAATGGGATCATGTAAGTTTTGATTTGGTTGGAGCAGCTTCGCCCGCATGATAGTAAAAAAACAAGTTTTCAATGAAAATCATTTTTTCATTGCAAGCTTTTATAGCGCGGTCTGTACCTATACATATAAGTAATTAATACTCATCAAGATCATTCCAAAAAGTTCAAACATGATAGGGTTATCATATTGCGCTTATTACCGAGATCCTATGGTCATCTCGCACTCCATCATGAGACCCCGGTATTCTAGCATCAAAGTACTTGTCAAGACAAATCATACGAGCTCAAATTCGATGGGGTTGTATGTATATTGTTGTATGTTTAATTACCGAATTCCTATGGCCATATTTCAGCTTCATCATCAGATCAGCTCCACGTCATAATAATTTTGCATTGTCATCTGATTAATCGGTAACCGGGAAGTGAATCAAATTTAATTTGCAAGATTTGATTACAAACATCGGAGCAGGTGAAACTAAATAAAAAAAAACTTGTAACAATATATATCCTATTTCTCTCAGTTTTACAGTACAGGGTGTCTAAAAAATAATTCACTTTTGGGATGCATACAGAATTTACAAATATTTATAACAACTAGTTTTTAATTTGTACAAATACTTAAAGGGCTTGTGATTATTTAAGTAAAGTCTCAATAAATTATATTCATAAACAGCAAAGTTATTAGCGTTTGTTTATATCCCAAAATGTTATTCAATTTATGGAAATATTGTACAGGCTATGGATTATGAATTAAAAACAATGGTTCTAGGAGCAATTGTTATGAATGATTGAATCAATTATGAATTTACCAATTATGACCAATTTTTATGGATATTTTCTATTGATTCAGAAATCAGAAATGAGAAACGTTTATTTCAAATAGACCAATTACAGGCACTTTTGAATTTATTGTCAAAATGTCGGTCAGTCAAAAAAAAAGTGAAGCTAAATTATTTATGAATGAAAAACACTGCGCTTAATATTTTCGAGTAGCAATTGATTCAATTATGAATTTACCAATTATGACAAATTTTTGTGAACAAATTTGGTATTTTTTTTTTTTACTTTCGACTACTTAAATATGATCAGTAACGGGTATAAGCGTTACAGATGGAGCCCAATTTTACATTGTACAAATTAAAAAATAAGGGTGTATATGTATGAGTTAAATTACAAAATCAAAAACTGAAGACATGGGGAAATTACTGCTTGAAAACACTATCTATCTATCTCTAATATTCACGAAAACATACCTCATAAGTTGGGTAGCCGCCGGCAGAAGCTTGTCATTAGTACCACGTCCTTGGTCAAGTAATTGCGCAAATTAAGCCCATAGGTACTTTACAAAATCAAACAAACAATTTATAACTTTGTTGTCTGAAAATATCCACAGTTCATCATCATCATCATCATCATCATTTCGGCCGAAAGACGTCCACTGTTGGACATCGGCCTCCCCCAAATGTCGCCACATTGACTGGCCCTGTGCTTCTCTTATCCATCAGATTCCCGCGACCCTCATCAGGTCATCGGTCCACCTTGTGGGAGGCACACCACACCACAACACTGTTAAATACACCATAATTTAAACATAACAGTAAAGTTTCGCTACTACCAATAAATACAGTTGTTTAAAAATATTTAGTGGACTATCAGAACATCGCATTATTTTAAATTTAACAAAATTGGATACACCTGCATAGTTAAAATTGCTACTTTTGTGTAAAGGTAATATTGTCAAACAATGTGAAATACTTTATTTTGTGTTGTTTAACTTGTTAATATGAATTTTGAGCTGCGCGATTATTGCCTGTTATTACTTCGTCAGTTTTATAGTCGCAAGAGCTACTGTGGAGCCTTCTGCTTCTGTCCTTGTTTCGATTTCCGGTTTGGAAAATGCATAATTTTTCATCTGGATTTTCTCAGTAGCAGCTCAAATCGGGCGTCACTATAGTGCGAATTTCCCGGAGGACAAGGTGAAACATACGGTGGAGAAGTACCCTGCTTAAGTGGAGCTAAATCCTCGTGGGGGCAATCAAAGGCGGTCACCTCCTTCTGCAAAGCAGTAATGCGAGCAACCATCCCCTTTGCTTCCATTACCGTGAGGAAACGGAAATCCTCACGCCCCAGCTGCACCCGAAGGAGACAACCCTGATGTCGGGAGTCACAGGGCGCTATCCAGTCACCGCAGGCGTGGGCTTGCGGTTACTGACGACTAGCAATTGGTAGCTCGTCGTCAGTATCATAACTTTCTTTACTGTACTTGAAGTCTCTAAGTCCCATTGGCTACGTTTGAACCTAAAACAATTTTATATACAGTTCTTGCAGAGTACGCCGCGCCGAACAATTGAGCCACAAGAGTGTAACCGCAGGAAAAAGCTAGGATTGAACGCACAACACCTTTATCACACAACAAACGTGATGTTATTTTGTTGACAGGTACTCCACCGTGTCGGTCCGACAAGGTCCTATACAGCGCCGGTTGTCTCGACCCAACAATGTCGGAGCGTACGTGTCGCCACCCCGAGGCTCGATCCTTGGGTGTCCGGTGCGACTACTCGCGGTGCGAGTGTCCTGACCCGCAGGTATGGGACGAAACCGCCAAGCTGTGCGTGACTGTCGACCAGTGCTCGGATCAATCTAATGTGAATAGCACAACAACTTACTAACAAATGGACATGGATGGGATGAATGTACTACAAGTAACTAATAAATGGATTTTTAATAAATATGTATTTTAAATACGTATTTTATACTTACTGCATACCAAGCTGTCCTCCTCCGAAAATATTGTGTTTACCCCATTTTTTTTTAAGGTGAGTTATCGTAAATAACTTCTATCGCTTTGAGCGGAGCGAGATCAGCGTGTCAGTCTACTGACTAAAACCCCAGGTGAGTTCCAGTGTTTCTTCAGTTGCCCTTTGCGTTCCAGAGCCGCTATTCTTACAAATAAATAAAGAGAACTTACTGCCACCCTGCCCGTAGCCAGAATTTGCTGTGGGAGTGAGTCGAGCTCTGCATCAGCGGCATCAATGGCAGACGAAGCCTTTCTGGGGTCCAGAGTTGCAAAATTAAATGGGGCTTCCCACCCCCGGCAGCCAAATTACGGATTTCACCTCCTGATTAGGGTTTAATCACAAACCCTCACGAGCACGACCACCACGCTTGCTCAGAACTTGTTGCTGTAGACCATCATATAAGGCTACCGTGGACAGGCATGATGTAGCATTGCGGCTACACTTTTTAACCGACTTCATAAAAAAGGATGAGATTCTGAAACCGGTTGTATAAAAAAATAAAAACTTATTTTTATGATTGTTACTTCAGAACGTCGTCATCTATAAACCAATTTATGTAACTATTTAATTTATTTACCAAACGGTTGCAAACTAACGTCCCAACCTAAGGACCTTCCTTTTTTTCAATTCGTGTAGCAGTTGTAATCCGTGACCTTCAATGCCCTTGGTTAGGAGGCGCGTTTTCCTAACCATCGAACGTGTTGGCGCGTGGTTTACATCCATGTAAAACACACCAATGTCACCTTGGTTGGAACCGCTACCGTCTGGTCATCCCTTAACTGACTGGATATACATAACTATTTTTAGATTGGTCCCATTTTTATCAAGATCTATTTCTGATGACAAGATCCACGAATTGAGAAAACTCCACAAATATTATAGAAACACTTATTGCAATTTTGGTACAAATGCCTAAATTGAGACTCCTTATAACCAGAACTTACTACAGAATTTGAAAATTATTTGCAGTGATGTGTTTTTAGCCACAACTAAAAAGTGTGACCAGTGTAAAGTCTATGAGCAGTGCGTGTTACCAGTGATGACATTATGGTTCCGAAACGTGATCGCTCACAATGGGCCTCATCAGAAGGCTTAAAGTCACCCAAAGGGCAGTGGAAAGGGCTATGCTCGGAGTTTCCTTGCGTGATCGAATCAAATATGAAGATATTCGCAGGGGAACCAAGGTTGCCGACATAGCATAAAAAATCACCAAATTTAAGTGGCAATGGGCAGGGCACATTGCTCGCAGAACAGATGGCCATTAGGGCCGAAAGGATCTGGGTTGGCGATCACGTACCAGAAGACGCAGTGACGCGGAAGGCCCCCTACTAGGTGGACCGATGACCTGGTGAAGGTTGCCGGAATCCGATGGATGCGAGACACACAGGACCAAACATTGTGGCGACATTTGGGGGAGGCCTATGTCCAGCAGTGGACGTCTATCGGCTGAAATGATGATGATGATGACGAAAAAGTGTGAATGAATATCTTTTTGGAAAAAGAGTTTTCATACACATTGATCTAATGCATGTTGCAGCGTTTAAAAAATTATACAGTCAGTCAGTGATATCATAACTGATAAATAGGATACTAATAGCAGCTATTCTCAACATTTTCACACACAAATATATATAAGACAACTACGTAACTACGGAACTCAATAGACGCTTGTCAAGTGCTTGCCCCATTCATGATAGTTCGTACCGAGCCAACGGGGCGTGTGCGTAGTCCTGTCTGACGACTCATGTCCTGTTCGTGACAAGTTTTATGTACACTCTGCCTTTGATAAATGAAATATAAAGTCGAAAAACTGAACGTTTTAAAACTCTGCTAGTCAAGCAAAAAGTTAGCTTATGTATATTAGACAGTAAACTTTCAAAACAAGAGCATACAGGTATCCTTTGGGTTCTATCGTAAACCTTAACTGACCATTACGCATGATCAAGGTCATCAAAATTTTTGCTGGTTTAGAAGCAGTAATGCGAGTAAAAGATGTTTTGGAAAGCATGTGGCAGGAGACATCATCACGCCTCAGCAGCCGCAAGAGACGCCCCGGCCGTCCGAGGTCGCAGGGCCATTCCCGCTCACGGTAGGCGCGGGTTTATGGACGGCAAGTAATGGGCAGCTCAACGTCCGATACCAGGCTCTCTTCGACGGCACGTTCCACGTATGTCTCCAAGAGATGTCAGCATAAGTGACGGGGCCCGCTAGAGCCGATGGTTGCCAAGGCTGTGGGATTGAACGAGAGTTACTGTGGACTCAGTTACCCTGTGCATTTCAGAATACACAGGGTAACTGAAAGAGTACAGGTGGGTTTTAGTCAGTAAAAGCCTGACACTCCGTCTCGCTCTACCTAGAACGGGAGCGAGAGTTGTATCTCTTTAAAAATCAAGTTAAAATGTTACCTTTTAGTTAAATAATAACAAAATTACAGGTACCCTGAAAGTTAAAACACTTTTTGATCACGACTGGACTCGTATTTGCTACTAAAACTCCAAATCAGGTCAATTAATTATTCTTATTTGAGGAGATAGAATAGTTTATCAACCTGCCCGGACCCCAGTTTACTTTTACAACATAAAATAGAGCTGCGCACCGTATTATTAAATTGTACAAGTATAGATATATAGTTGTCCTATTGCACCATGGAAAGGAAAGAACAGAAAGAAAGAAAATAAATTTGGCGTCGAGTTTCTTGGATATATGTACAGGTTACGGACACCTTTTTTTCTGAGTTCGATAGTTCGGAGCTCTCGGTAATAAAGAAACCTTACGCACAAGCATATAATCAGCCTTACAATGTTCCCACTGCTGGGACTCAGGACTCTTCTTTATAGGATAAGAAATGGGCCGAAATAATCTAACGTGATAGGCTCACGTGCGAGTTGGTAGATGTCATGTCTTCGAATTTTTGATTCTAGAACATGCCGCTTTCTCATGATATATTTTTTCACCGTTTTGAGAACAGTGTGATAAAATAAATTACACAAAATAAAGCACCTGCCTGGGTTTGAATTCACGACGTACAACTCATTCAGAGCCGTCATCACGTGGCCAACACTGCTAGCGTATGCAAACCAAAAAAAATAAGCTCGTGAATCTACAGACACATCCAAGGCCTTCACTAATTAGAATCTGTAAACTTAATAAATGCCACAAATGAATATTCATACAGCGATATTGCAATGTAGATCGGGCAGTGTTTTTATTAACAAGAATTTTAAACGAATGGAAATTGAAAACGCGTTCGAAGTGTAGATTGTAAATCGAACCTATGGTAAATTTGTGACGCTTGTCTCTCCTCATTACCTTCCGCAGGAATCCGGTGCAGGAACTTCCCGAACTTACCGTGTCCGGTGAGCACCTGCGTCATGCGGAAGGTAATGACGCCGTGTTGCCTTTCCAGCCAGATGAGGAGAGGTAAGGTAGGTAGGTAGGAACTGAAAGAACACTGTAGGTTTTAATCAGTAAAAATCTGAAACAACCTCTCGCTCCACCCAGGGTGAGAGTAATAATTTGATGATTACCCATATAAAACTGCATAACGCATTTCCTCGAAAGGAGATCTGAGTTCCAGCAATGGGAACATTGTAAGGCTGTTTATATACCAAAGTGGTTTATGTGGGTAAAAACGTTTTTCGTCAGCCCATGGGACCATTATGGTACATAGATCTCTCCACTTGCCATTGAACTGATGATGGCCGATGGGCTCTCCGATTGAAAGTTCTTACCGTCATCGTTTATACAACATTATTTTTAGTATATGCAAAACCTGAATATAAGTAATTTGTTCAGAAACAGAATCGATTTCAATCATTTTTACACCATGTTATATTTTTTTCCAAAAATGTCACAAGTTGGACACCACCGACATTCAGTACAACACAGGTCACGGCAGGTCATAGCGGGTAGTCGGCACCAGCGCACAGCTGGATGCGGGAGAAAACAACACCTCAATCGCCCAGATGGCCCGGTGACCATGTATTTGTGTGGACAACTAGGTAGGTAACATAAAATGTTTATAACATTGCCATTTTTCATGATATAGTTATAAAATTTTGTAAATAGATTGTTTACATAAAAATACTAGACACGTATTTCGCGTTTCGCATAGACAAATATTTTTAGGGCCTGATGATGAATGATTGAGGAAAATAGAATAATACTCGTATTGTCTGCAAAACGAAACTTTTATAGAATTGTATTTCAACTTTATTGATTGGTTGAAAGAATTACCTGCAGCTCAGGAACAGGGAAATAGTAACTGAAACACAAGTGATATTCAGTCAGTTAAAGTTTGAACGTTCCTCTGACAGAGATGTTATTTGACGAAAGCCCATAACAAAACAAAAAAAATGCTATTTTATTTCCAGTAAGAAAAAAAAACTATCAATCTTTCTTTGTTCAATACCAGTCAACGCGAATAGGAAAAACTGTAATATAAATGAGACGTACGTACGTTTCGTCAAGTGATCGAGGATATTTGATCGCATGTCAGTGGTGGCTGCGAATGTGCGTGGCATTCGATATATATCCCACAATATATTCCCGGTTTATCCCCTAGGGTCGTGGTTGTATCGAATGTGACAAATAACTGGACGATTTTCGACCTTATGTTTATGCTCTTGTTATCAATGGGTCATCTTGTTAAGTTAGGTCCAGATTTTTTGATTAGTAGTTATCTCAAACATTTTTCTGACGTCGGATATCGTAAATTGACGTTTCCTACTCTAGAGTGGAGTGAAAGGACGTGTCAGACTTTTAATTGACTAAAACCCACCTGTATACTTCAATTGCCCTTTGCGTTCCAGTATCACTGTAACTCTATCAAAGAAATCCTGTGGCCCTGACATATCTTCGAGTCGCGTGTAGAACATTACGCACCAATTCGATGTCGGTCTTTACCCGATGGCCGGACGGTGAACTACCTATTACTTGCCGTCGTCAAGTCCGCGCTTACGGTGGCCGGGAATCGCCCTGCAACTCTGGAGCATCACCTGTGGCAGTTATATCAACCTACAGTGACAAATTGTTAGACTATACTAAAATGTCTGAACTGTAGAAGTATTAGTTATTTGACCACCAGTCAAGCTCACAATTGATTAAGCAACGTCATTACCAGCGACCCGTCCCAGGTTTGCAAGGATATTGGAGCATATTGATAGGGGTGGAAGGTAATTAAGAACTTTTGTTTACTGAATCATCGGGTTTATTGCCAGAGTATTACTTTAATTATTTTATTTATATTACATTTTAAACCCGCTTAATGGTTTGACAGCCGTCCTTCTTCATCTGACTAAAAAAACAATTATTTATTTTTTAATAAAATTCAAATACCTATTCTAAATTTGAAAAATCTTTAAAAAATATTATGGTCTAGCCAGTCCGTAAAATAGGAGTTATTATTAACGTGATCTTTTTCAATATCACAATACTTATTATGCCTAGATGATCCCAAGCTGCTATTGGTGAAAACCGCATGAAAAAGCGTTTTAACCGACTTCAAAAATAGGAAGTGGAACTGATGAAGAAGACCAGAAATGGCCAACGGAACTTCATACTCACATAGATATCACAATGAAGATAGTTAAGCGACTATGACAATACAAATAAACAAATGGTTCTGAATAGTTATGTTGAAAATGGTATCATCGAAGTGAACTGATGATGATGATGGAGCTGGAAGGTAGGCACTGGAACTCCGTAATTAATCAATGTAACCTAGCCGTGTTTGGGCTTATTAGAATTGTCATAAGATGCACTTTGGCTATAAGGTACTATCGAACTGATCTGATGATGGAGCCGGAAGGTGGATGGTAGACACAGGAACTTCATAATAAAACAATGTAACCTAGCAGTGTTTGGGTTAATTGGAATTGTCATGAGAAATAGGCATTCTGGTTATAAGTGCATCGCAACTAATAAATGTGAAATCAAAAACATTTTACAAAAAAATAATAACCGACTTCACGAAAAAAAACACTAAAAGGATCAAATTAACTTTAATTCCGGAAGTCGGTGTTAATTAAAAAACAAACAATACCGAGAAACACCGACTTCCGAAATTGAGGTTATTTTGATCCTTTTAATATTTTTTTTAACCCCCGTCGGAAAAGAGGGATGTTGTATATATTATATATGTAACATATATAATATATATATTTAATATGTATGTATTTAAAAATATATAAATAAATAATATCAGTTGTCTAGTACTCATACCACAAACACTGCTTAGTTTGGGACTAGATGGCGTTGTGTGAAAGTTGTTAAATATTATTATTACTTATTATATTATTACTGTGATTATGCACGCAAAAATTCAACATCTAAGCAAACTTAAGTGACACAACAACATTAGTAAACGCTAGGTCGATTGATTAGCGCAGCTATCAAACAACATTATTTAATCATTCTGATATCAAATATGCAACAACAGTCGGGAATGCCTTGTTTCCTAGGTTAGAGCTCTAGTGATAACCCCACAGTATATTAATGGCAGTCACGCATCCCATATGCAGCAAACACGTGTTTAGTGCACGTTATCATTATACGATAAGCCACAATGTCATACCCCATCTATTATTGTCCTACGACTGTGCAATGACAATCATTTAGACGCGTTATTTTTGAATACCACTAAGGACAGGGGCGGACTCGATAGTACTAGTTTTGACTTGCTGACGATCCGGACACATACTGTTTAGTACAGTCAGATAAAAAGTTTTAAAATGTAATTCGCCCGCATACCTACATATAACATAGCCTATGTCACTCAGGACTAAAGCAGCTTTCTATTGGTGAAAAATTTTTTGCAATCGGACCAGTACTTTCAAAGATTACCTCTTCCTACAAACAAAAAACAAATTTTACATCTTTATAATATTATACTCGTACATATCTAAATATTACTATAAGTGTAGATGGGGAAAAAAACGTTACCAAAACTATTTTAGGCTGGATTTAAGGCGGCAAAATCGGGTAATCAATTTCTTTATAATTGGTCTTTACCTATAAAATTGCCGTTTATTTAAGCAGGTTGCTTTGAAATGTTATATCTTTGGATTGACTTGGAATTATAAGTTCAAATAAACATTATATTCAAGGTAAGTCGTTTATTTAAATAAATATGCTTATTATTGTTTGCAAAAAACAATACAAATAAATTATCATTTTACAATTAAGTATATAAACTATCAAATGTCAATAAATAACCCGCTCCTGATCGTTCCCGGTGCAAAAGTGCCCATAACACTAGCCGCATTACCTCGCTGAATAACGATGACCATCCTTTGCACCAAGAACGACCCGGACTGGGAGTCACCCGTTGCCTCCCCGAGCCTACGGCCCAAATCCCCCCCACAAAACACTTTGCCTCCGTACTAACCGGCACAAAATGGTAAAGCTGTCCCAAGGAAGCGTACTTCAGCCTTTTTTTAGAGCAGGCGTCTTCAGCGGCTGCAGAGGCAGTGTGGATGGTACGACTCAAGTGACTGGCGGCGACAGTGCTGACGCAAGTTGCGTCCCAGATCAGGCACTTCCCGTTTTTCTATGGCACCAGAGTCAGCCCATCCGGCCTCTTACCATCAGACATGTCAAATCAAGGTAAGTTATCTTTTTCGAAAATAGGAGTTTATTGGTTTCTTTGTGTTTTGTATTTTCTGTACTATCGCAGTAGTTACTTATAACTATTAAAGCTAATAAAAAAAACGTTTTTAGGGTTCCGTACCTCAAAAGGCAAAAATAGAAACCTTATAGGATCACTTTGTTGTCCGTCAGTGTCTGTCAAGACACACCTACCCTACCTATCTCGGGAAGGCATGGAGGTATCAAGTTGAAATTAAAACCATATGTATACTCAAGTCTGCGGTCCCATGAAGCTGTAAAAAAATCAAACTTCTGAGTTAAGTTCTGAGTTCTTGTCGTATATTTCGACACTCTAAAAGGAATCAAAATTCATAGGGTACTTTCCGTTGACCTAGAATCCTGAAATTTGGCATGAAGCAATCTGAAAACTGTAAATTTGTAGTTACGTCACAAAAAAAACTTTTTTTGCTCTTTGGAAAAATCTTCATAACTCAATTTGGGAATTGAACTGTTTTCTTGGGTAAGTTTATACGGAACCCTCAGTGCGCGAGTCCGACTCGTACTTGCCCAGTTTTTTATTTTGTTTTAAGAGTTCCAACGTATAAACTATGCATTTCAAAGCGCAAGCAATATCAATGACGTATACGTGGGGCATACTGGAAGTCTCTGGATCTGGTCACTAATAAAAGAATGAAATAACAATTATGGAATTCGAAAATGGAACTCTTTAAACATGTTACTTTTTAGTTTGCGGGACTATCATTTGTTTTTCAATACACTTATTCGAAAAACCGCTCTTATCCCACCGCTTTTAAGCACGCAATAGAATGTTTTCCGCACTAGTGCAGAAAAGTGTGCGTGCTCTTCCCGCCACAATTTAATTAAATTTATCGTATCAGGCTGGGCGCGCGTCGACCCCCGCGAGTCGGCGGTCAACCCCCGTTTATTCTTGTCTACGTAAGTGTATTGAAAAAAGTCTTTTGATACACGTGCAAATTTGTCACTGCAGCCTTCGGCTCCATAACACACTCACCTACGGCTCGTGCGAATTCCGCCTCGGTTCCAATGACAAACTTTCTGCACTTGTATCAAAATGTACAGTTTTCACTTTGGCTTCCTTTCGAAGATTGTGTGCCGCTATCAAAATGAACTTAGACGCAATCTAATAATGTTCCCACAGCTGGGACTCAGATCTCTTCTAGCAGTATAGCATATGAGGCACACAATCTTCGTACACCACATGGGTCCTGTGGGGGGTAGTAGATGCCACATGTTGCAGTTTATCGGTTTTAAGACAAGCCGGTTTCATCACTATGTTTTCCTTCACCGTATGGCATCGGACCAGATGGTAGTCGCTCAATGGACAATATTGATTATTCAGTTGCATTTAATCAGTCTGAAAGCCGACATCAAACTGGTAAAACATTGGACAGGAATTTTAAAATGTTTTCAGCCTTTAGAATTCACGAGTACAGAGGCTACGGACTTCACGAGTAGATTTTGTTAGAGAAATTAAATACAAATATTAAACAAAACCGGTAAGTGGCAAGTCTGTGGCAAAGAAAGGGTTCTATACAAGTTTTATTATATTTTGTTGTTATACCGGTAAAAAACGGACTCTGTGAAAATATCAACTACAAGATTTTATCTACCTATTACAGTTCATGAGGTACAGTACAACCCGCTAACAGACAGACATATTGCACCTTTAATCTAATTCTGTCATTAAACGCAACTCTTAAAAAAAAATGCGTTAAAAAAGTTTTTTGAAGAATTTCGTTTAGTGACGGTATTGGTGTTATGGATAGCGGAGGCTTGGTAATAAAGTACGGAATCCTCAATAATGTCGGAACAATTTCACTTTCAGTCCAAGGATATACTCGTAATTACAATATCATGCCAGAAACATGATAGATACCCATTTAAAATAACTAGGTAAAAGTAATTGTGTATCTCGCCCACTCTCTTGAAGTGCCTAGCTTAGTTGCGTTAAGAGCCTTTTGCACGCGAAGTAGTATTTAATAAGTACCAACTTTCTTTTACAGTTCCGACAAAGTACTAAATAACCTCACTATAAACCCTTGATAGGGTATTAGGAAATACTGGTACTATGAAAGTTGAATGAAAATTAAGTGTAAGTGCGAAACAAATATATTAATAATGTATGGAACTAACTTAGGAGCTCATGGCTGAAATAAAATCGACCGCAAATCTGTGGCCTTAGAACGCAAAGGGCAACTGAAGGACACAGGCGTGGTTTTAGTCCGTAAAAGTCTGACACACCCTCTCGCGTCCAATCGTTCCACACAAGAAGCCGCTGGATAAATTCTCACCACAAAAAAAGGGTGTCAATCCCGACCTCAATTTCCAACCACCGTAGGCGTAGGCTTGTGGATAGCGAGCAATGGGTAGCTCGCCGTCCGGCCGACCAGTACCCGTCCGGGCCGAGCCCAAGTCATTGACGGCGCGTACTGTTCCACGCGCGCCTCAAGGAGATGTCACCAAAACCGTAGGGACCCAGCAGGGTCGAAGCTTACTGGGGCCATGGATGGGTTCGATTCTGAAAGGAAAATCCGGAGCCCTCGAACGCAAGGCAAAAAAGAAACATAGGAGTGGGTTTTAGTCAGTAAAAGTTTGACACGCCCTCTCGCTTCGCCCAAGAGCGACAGAAGTCATAGAATGATTTCTCAACCAAAAAGAAGGCCCAGTTTCTGCTGTACGTTGATATGTCAGTCAATCAGTTTCTCCTTTTATGTTTAGGGTATACTTTAATATCTTTTTAATGAACGACCAACATCCAAAATCACATATGAAAGAGTATAATAGATTTCCAATAGAGATAATGTATTTTAAAACACATTAACAAAGCTGTATAGTATTTAGCTTACAATGCGTTGGAAAATTTCAGGCGACCTATTATCAATATCGATGACCTGATAGATAACACTTTAGTACTTAGGCAGTTATGTTATTGCTAACCTTTAGATTAACTTTATGGGCAGTTAACGCATTAGATTAAATTAGATTAATAACAGTATTTGCATTATTGAAGTGACATTGCATATTGATATTTACTCCTGGTAAGTCGTTTTGTTCAGTTATTCATAGCGTTGTTTGTTCATAGTGAAGTAATCACATCCCTTGTTCAACTTTGAACAGTATTATAATATCTATTATGAGCCAACGTAAAGAATGTAACAAAGCATAGTTGAGTTCAATTATTCCGTCTTTTGTTCCAGCTCCGAAATTCAAGATGTTGTGTAAAACGAAAATAGCAGCTTTGTTAGTTCTGGCAGTAGTCACACCAAGTTTGGAAGACCCAGTCAGTGACCCCAAGCAAGAGGAATGCAGAAAAATATCGTCTTGTTCAGCGTGTATATCAAAAAGTTTCTGTACGTGGTGCGTCACTAAAAGTAAATGCACCAAACAATCATGCGGCAATGATAACATAATTTTTCCCAAAGAGTACTCGGCCATAATGGCGGGGCCGACTTTCTGCCCCAGGGTCGTGGAACCGGAAGAAATTTTCACCCTAAAGAGTGGTGCGAAGCAAATTATTGTTGTGAAAATTACGCAGATACATTTGTACATGGCGTTCACTCCGTGGAAATGTAAAATAGATTACAACGGTGAGCAAATTACAGTTGTAGCTGTGTTGTTGGGTGACCAAGTATATTGTGAATCTGTGGAGCTCACTAACGACTCCCATGAGCCTCGCACAAGTGGCAGTGTATCCGTGCTTTGGGACTACAGTAAGTACTTTGATGGATCTTTTCCTATTCACGTGTGCCGCTGTGACTTGGACCCTACTTGTAAAGCGTGTAATACAAAAACATTAGCGCAATAGATTAAATACCATTTAAGTATACATTTTTAAATTCAGATATTATTAAATGATTAAGTTTCCTGCCGTGTTTTATTTATTTTTTATTCAATTCAATTCGTTTTTATTGTGGATTATAGGAAGGTATATAATACAACTGGTGTTGTTAATAAATGTTTTGGGAACATCTTCTATCTTCAGGGCGTACCAGAAAATACATATGAGTTTACATACGCGACAATAATTAATACATTATATACAATAATAATTCAACCATAACTTTCAAAATACGCAAACGGTTACTAAATAAAAACGAGACGCATATAATTTTACTTATACTAAACGCATTATGTCAACGCATCAGTTCATGACCCAGGTAGATGATATAGTAACAGTGATTTGCGGGCAAAGATGTCTTTTATAGAGTAATTAGCATTTGTTCACTAACAGCTCAACAATTCGAGGTTTTTCCTTATCTCCGACTATAAAAAGTGCAAAGAAAAATTCACAAACCGAATTCTAATCACAAGTTTTACGTTTCAACGATATTTTGTCAGTAAAGAAACAAAGGAAATTTTGTAACAAAGGTTAGGAAAAATGTAGTGGGGTGCAAAATACGTGCATGAAAGTGGGAACCGGTTACCGGTATACTGTAACAGAGATAATATACTCGATAAAGTTTCCACGAGCACTTATATCTCTTACAACAGTTAAATTTGATCAGAAACTTGTTTTAAAGTTCGTTGAAGCAATATCGTTCGTTTGTATGTTTATCCTTTCAAGCGAAAATTGCCCGAACGATATTTCGGGCAATTTTCGCTTGAAAGAATAAACAAATGGTGAAAAGCTTTGCTTATTACGGTGGAAGCAACTAATCTAAGTACTGGTTATTTCTGGTAGTTTTCTTTATTTATTTTTTAATCAATTACTGCCAGTGGCTTTGCCTGTAATACTTACAATATGAAAATTATATTAATAATAATAAATTTATTTTCAGATTTTACATAATTATGTCCATAGTTTTGTTAGCACATATTGGTGTGTGAATCTCTTAATCGACTGTGGACCCAGGTAGGCCGCTGTAAAAACAATTTAGCCATATGAGGCTTCCTCGAACCATCTCTAACACAGTGCCAGTGAGCAGCCGCTGCACAGGACATGCGTCATTTGCTATGCAGTCCATCCTGCACTACCATCTGCAGTTTTCAGGATCTATACGAGGCCAATAACAGGGCCGTAGATGTTGCCAAATACTGGTCAGAAAAATTTTTGTACTCACAGACAATGCCCTGCGCTCTGTGCTCCTTATAATTTATAACCACTCAAGAATAGTGCAGTTACATATCAGTGAAAGAATTTTCAGAATCGGTTCAGTATTTTCAGGGATTACACCTAACATACAAGAGGACGCGATGGAGTGGGCCCTGGTTCAGGCCATGGTCCGAAGCGAGAAGGAATGGGACGTGGTCGCATTCTACTGCGAAACAGTAATGCTAGCGAAGGAAGTGGCTGCAAGAACGAGGGAACGTACATCCACACGCCTTAGCCGCCGTGACAGGAACGCTCCTAGCGTTAGGAGTCGCAGAGCAATTTCCGGCCACCGTAGGTGCTGGCTTGCAGACGACGAGCAATGGGTCCCGTCCTTTTGTGCTATAAGGACCAAGCCCGAGTCCGAGAGATGTCAGCAAAACCATAGGGGCCCAACAGACCTGCTTCACAGGAATTAGGTGAGAGATGTAGGCACAGTGTATATCAATAGATAAGAAAACTTAAAATAGATAGCTGAAAGTAAATCTTACAGTCGTACTGTAGTAAGTAGAGTAAGAATAGAAATGGATTATAGGGGATATCAAACTGAGATCGTATCTAAGGCGGGATCTACAAAGGGCATCGGTTTACTTATGTTTTAGAGTTCGCTAGACACCTGTTACTTGTCTACTTGGCGTTGTCACTAAAGGTACAAGTTGGTAGCCGACTGCACGCAGCAGCAGCAGACGACATGTCGTCGCTTCCTGTCGTCACGACACGTCGTTGCGTCATGTCGCTGCAATCATGATTTCGAACTCGACTGCAAACGGCAACAGCAGATGGCATCCAGTTGGTCCGTGAAACAAGATGTCTGACGTGTTCGAGAATAATCGACGTGTCGTTGCTCCGGCACTACTGATCTGCGGTCGGACGACACTGCCGTCTGCCGCTCGACGACGCGTCGCTAGCTTCATGTCGCTAACTACGGAGGGAATTTCATAGAAAAACGTAGAAACCAGTAATGTCGCTTCGACACGTCGTCTGCTGCTGCTGCGTGCAGTCGGCTACCAACTTGTACCTTAATTACGAATACTCTCAAAAGTCTACCGACTTAAGACTACAATATACTAAATTGGCGGAATTTCAGCCTGGAACGTGGTAATATATATCAATAAATGTACTTTAATACATACCAACAATAATTTCTATTCGACGTCTACAATACTTTGCAAGCGTTTTGTAAGTATACATTGACAACAGTGAAGGAAAACATTGAGAGGCAACGATGACGTGAACGATCTTTTATAACGAAAAGGCTTATAAATTTTCTGAATTTTCCTTTCGGCTGCAATGATCATATCTTTTCTACACACTCGAAAAGTGGTTCAGAATCCAGTTTATATCGCACATGTGGTTTATTTCCTGGTTTTTAACTCAAGTGAAAAATGTGAGAATTATTTGGTACAAAACATTATTTAGGTATTTCATTAATTTTGAATAAAGGTGTCAAATGTATATGGGCATTTGTAATTGTATCTGTAGGTATACTCGTATACTATTTATAGGTAGGTATATAGAATGTTTGGCCTTCACGACAAAATTACCCTTCACATAAACGTTTATGAATCATGATAAAACTACCAATAACCTACCAATATATAGTGCTGTCAGTAGGAACTATGAGTATCATCCGAGCATCGTATCAGAGCGTATGATTTAAAACGGTTGAACTTTAATTTCCTGTGTTGGTTTTGAGACGACCGTTAAAGTGATACTGGGTATATGAAGATCGCTTAGAATAATATGTTCGTAACTATAGAAACGATTTTTCTATTTTGTATGGGTAAGCTACTGATTAAGCAGTTTAGCACAACATAATATAACGTAATAGGCTTGTAGGCGAGGAAATAGGCCGTGATCCATCGCAAGTGCACAGTGCAAATTAGTGGATGTAAAAGGTCTTCAAATTTTTTGTTTACTTGGTCTGATATTTTTGCGCGAACACTTGCGTTGCGATAACATATTTTAAATAAATTGTGGTTGAAGCAGTACAGTGAACAGAGCCGCAGCGTCACGTTGAACTCGCGTAAACCGCGTGGTATCACTTTGCAATCGTATTCGCATCAAAATCGTCTACACTGGCCGTGTTATCAAAAGGAAAGTATACAGGAAATCACATTCAATATAAGACGAAACAAAACAGCGAAAATGCATAAACAACAGAAAATGTTATCAGCTACAGTACTAATTGACATAATCAAAACAAATGAATTGCAGTGATATTTATTTCAGGTGCCTTACCATGACCTGTTAAAATGTCAGTCGTGCGAGCAAGAAAAAGGAATGGAGCTATGTATAGATCCATCCTTTTAACAATTCAGTTAGTAGAATTGTGATAGAATGACTGGTGACACGACAGAATAAAAAAAAACATGTTGCGCTGACCCCAAATAACACAGGACCAAGGCTGGATGATGATGATGACTTCTACTTAGGTACCTACATAATGTAATATACTTTTTATTTTCAAGTTATCAAATATGTACTTATTTCAAAAAAATACGTAATTATCTATCACTATATAATATAATGACAGCCCCATTTCTTGTCCTGGCAATTATTGTCTATACCAGGTTGCCTGGAAGAGATCGCGGAATGCGATAAGGCCGAGCATTGTATGTAGGTATGTGTTTTAGTTTTAGTTTCCTTTTATGTTTTTATTGGTGTACAATAAAGGATATAATAAATAAATAAATATATACAGTAGATAAAAAAATGAATGTTGGCGGAATTTTCTGAGATATGTCGTACTAGTAATCCCTTTGTCCGACTCACGTTTAACCAGCTTTTAATCACCAATATCGTTGGCCATAGTATGGAATGCTAACTGCCAAACAGTGCCAACAGAGTTTTCATATAAAATGCGTAGTTATCACACATTTCACGAGGACATTAAACAAATGTCACTCAATTAAAACTTGAATATCACCTCGTTTAGAAACAATGGCAGTTTGCGATAGTGCAGTCTGAAATAGAATAGGCTTGCTATTCTATTGTGTGGCAGTATTTATTGTCGTGAGATTCCTTAATTAGCGAAGGTATTGTAGAGAATACCCGGATACATGCAGATTTTGATTATGGTAAATCAGGCATACGTGCCCCACTTGCAAAACTATTTATTATTTTTAGAGTACTTATTTGAACCGATCTGATTAGTTTATAAGTATGAAGGCGATGTAAACTATTTCAACTCAAGTTTAACTTGCATTTTATATAATTTGCTAGCTTTTGCCCGCGGCTTCACCCGCGTACATAATATGCCTATGTCACCCGGGAATAAAGTAGCATTCTAATGGTGAAAAAATTTTAGCAATTAGGCCAGTACTTTCCTCAGTAGAGATTATCTCCTACAAACAAAAAAAAAACAAGCTTTACTTCTTTAAAATATTAGTATGAATAACAGCGGATAGCATAAACTTCATTTCGAAGAAAATCGTTTCGCATAAACTCATTTGTCATACATTCAAAACTCATAATTTAAAGTCAGAATCATCTTTATGTTAAATTTCATATCCATAATAATAAGTAAAAAGCAGAATCATGATATCGCAGAAAATTCACAGTCAGAATCGTCTTTTGGCAGACATTTTCTATCGATACTCATTAGCTGCGTTGGAAATTAGTAATATCAAAACGTTAACCTAAAATTAATAACGAAAAAACCGGCGGTTTGCATAGGGTCGACGGAGGCTCCCTGCAGGTCCTCTTATTTCTGGGTGGTGGACCGGTCGGAAAACTACCCATTGCTCGTCTTCCAAACAAGTTTATCCTTGTAACACGGGGAACCTCCCTGCCCCCATGTTTATTCTTTTTTACGTCTTGTTGTTTAGTTTCGTATTATTTAGGAATGTTGTGAATTCACTTTTCATTTCATTTGAGTTTTTTATTAGTTTTTGTAGTGGTCTATTTGACGCTTCTACCTCCGCCTCCGTCTTCGATTTAGGTTCCGATCCTGGGTCCGATTCTAGTTCCGATTCCTATAAGCCAAAAACTATGGTTCTGATATTACCACATCCGTTACACCTCTAATATACATGACCCTTCGATTTACAAGGTAGCTTGCAAATAAATTGTCATAAATGTCAATTTATCGTGTACCTTTGACTGTTTAGGGAAAGAGGAAAATTGAGGAAAAAAGATACTTTGCAATTTATTTGATACTAGTTGCTTCCAAAGACTTCGCCCGCTTAAGGGTAGAAAATTATCTCAAAAATGAAAGTTACTATATAAGCTCTTCCAGGACATGGTCTACCCGTATGCCAAATTTCATTCAATCCCTTCAGCAGTTTCAACATGAAGATGTAACAAGTATAAGTAAGTAACACATACTCAGAAATTACTGTCTTTACAATATTAGTCTGATGTCATCATCATCTTCCTGCAATTGTACCGTCTTATTTGCGGTCGGTACAAAACGTTTTTTTTTTTTCACACCACACCGTCTAGTCCCAAGCTAAGCAGAGCTTGTGTTATGGGTACTAGACAACTGATAAACATACTTATATATTTCTAAATACGGGTACGTACATATATAGATAAATTACACCCAGACACAGAACAAATGATCGTACTCATCACACAAACATTTGTCCAGGGTGGGAATCGAACCCACGACCTCCGGCATGTCAGTCAGGGCCACTAACCACTAGACCAACAGGCCAGCCTAAATCATCATCTTCCTGCCCTTGTCCCGACTTATTTGGGGTCGGCGCAACACGTTTTTTTCTTCCCTTCTATCCTGTCAACCGTCATGCTATCACTAACTTCCTTTTCTTTCATATCACTCTTCACACAATCCATCCATCTTTTTTTTGACCTCCCTCTACCTCTGCATCCATCCACATGTATTCTCATAACTCTTTTAGTAACATGCGCTTCATCGCTCCTCTTTACATGACCACACCAAAACAAACAATTCCCCTTCAACTTTACAGTCACTGGCGCCACTTTCAAACTTCCTTTAATATACTCATTTCTCACTTTATCCATTCTCGTCGCACCACACATCCATCTCAACATTCTCATCTCCGCTACATGCAATCTTTTTTCATCCGTCTTTTTCACAGCCCACTATTCTGATCCATACAGTATGACAGGTGTTATTACAGACTTGTAGATTCACGTGAGGCAACGGTCCTCACGCCTCAACCGCCGCCGGGATTCCGATCCCGATTTCCAGCCACCGTAGGCGTGGGCTTGCGGACGGCGAGCAACCCATTGCTCGCCGTCCGATCGTCCGGTAACCATCCGGACCGAGCCTAAGTCGTTGACGGCGCAGCAGGGTCGAAGCCTACTGGGGCCATGGGTAGTGTGAAAGCGAAACCCGGGGCCCTGGGACGAAGGCAAAGAAGGAACAGGAGTGGGTTTATAGTCAGTAAAAGTCTGACAATATCTCTCGCTCCGCCCAAGAGCAAGATTTGTCATAAGATTTTCCCTCCAAAAAAAAAAAAAAGACTTGTAGATTTTACCCTTTAACTTGGAGGATTTTACCCTTTACCTTTATCCTTGGGTCACAAGTTGTTCCAGTGACTTGTGTGATGTGATTAGCAGTAAAAAAAATATAACCGACTTCGAAAAAAAGACAATCTTATAAAATAATATAATTTTTGAGCCAGCTCACGAAACTGAACGATGGCAGAGTCATATCCACCAAATCGGAGCTAACGGGAGAGATTGTGGCATTTTATGGACAGTTGTACACGTCAATCTCCAAACCCGCTGCAAATCTCGTCGTAGTGCGTCGTAATCGTTGTAGTGCGTCGGGAATGTTTGAAGCGGTTCACACGGATGGCTTTCACGCCATCATACGTAAGAAAGCGGCTTCCTTACTGCAACGCTTGCGCAACACTCGTAACAGCATCCTGAAAATGATTGCTGACAGGCCGGATTGCCCCATCCAGAGACACTGGGTGGAATTAGCTATAAGTTACTAATAACACTAATATAGTACTTAAGCACTTTCTGTTATTAACACACTAACAATTTATTGACTATTGGGTCTGAATTAAAGAAATTTTTTTTTTTTTATTTAATTTTAAAATCTAGCAAACGACCCAAAAGCAAGATTGACTTGACACTTTACCAGAGATATCCCGGTCAGCCTGTACGAGATTAGGATGGCTCTGGATGATGATGATGATGATGATAATTTTGGAAGCCGGTATTTCTACGTTTCTTAACGACGACCAGAGTGAACTTGTACACATTTACGTAGTACTTCAGAGCGTATTAAATGATGTTAACAATAAACAGATATGCTATTATTTATTAAAGAGTTCCATGGTCTATCTCAAAACATTCTTCATCAGGTCTTTACAAATTTAATTGGAAGCACTTGTTGATAATACTCTTCCGCTAAAAAAGAACTATGAAAAACGGTTAACATTTTTTTATCATAAAAAATATGTACCTACATATTTTGAATTTGTTTTTTTTAATATACAAAAAAAAATCGGTCCATCAAATTAAAAACCGGTTAACTAAATAGACTATCATTTACTACGAACTGATAAGATACTTTTTATCAAAGTTTCGTGGTATTGTAAATTAAATATGTAGGTAGATATTTTATAAATCCTACGTAGATATTCACGTTTCTTGTTATTTCAATAACTGAACCCATTTACATGACAAACTTTGTCATTTTTCCTCAAAGTGAAATAGCACATATATTGAAATTGAGCAGCTTTATTAGAAAGAAGAAGAAAAGAAAAGAAGAAAAGAAGAGAAGAAGAGATGGAAGGAAAGAAAGAAAGGGAAGGAGAGAAGTAGTGTTGTGTGAGTATGTTAATTGTTATTTGATCGTGTAATTTATTTATTATAATTGACATGCTTTATTGAATTAATTTATTTAATTGACAGAGATATATATGTACTAACACTAGTTTATTAGTTGTGTATGTCTTTACTAACCATAATGGATTGTATTATCTTGAAAATAAATTATTATTATTATTATTATTAGTGCTTAAACCGGCAGGAGGCGCTATCGGGTTAAATTGACTACATGGTGCATAAATTCGTAAAAAAAATATTTTTCCACTTAATTCTGTGCCGCGCCGCTTTCCTTTCGACGAGGGAGGTGCGACGATCCATTATTTAGAAAAACAGACAATTCGAGTGAGACGTTTAGCCACAATAGACACATAAGATACGTACGGGTGTTTTTACTCAGTTGCGACTATTTGTATATATAAAAGGAGAAACTGACTGACTGACATATCAACGCACTGCCAAAACTACTAGGCCTACTAGCGTGAAATTATGCACAAAGCTTCCTTTTATGACGTAGGCGAGCAATTCGAGGAATTCCCAATATTCACCCTTCCCATTCCAATATGGAGATGAAACGGGTGTCCAAAGTTCGTATGGAGAAACTTACTTTCTAGCGAGAAGCTAGTTAGTCTATATATATTTAGATTTTTTCTGTTATAGACTATCAACATGCCTTATTTCCCTTCTGATGAACACTTTTTTGCCTTATTTTTAAAATTGAAGACAATGAAGATTGTAGTAAGCTTGAACGTAATTCAGAGCAAGAAAGAGAAGATATACCGAAATCCTCTGCTATGATGAAATCTAATGAAGAAGATGTACCTCAGCCTCGTATTAATATTATAGTAATATCCGGTTCCTATTTGTAAAGATTGTTTTCGAAAAGTTTAGTCATTATCGACATGTTATGTATGGAGGTTCTGAATATTTTCTTTTCTTTATATAGGTTCGCGCTTGACCGCTATCTCACCCGATGGAAAGTGACGATACGGTCGACGATGTCGACAATATTTTTAGATTACACTTATGAGAATTAATTTATTTTTTTGTTTACTTATTTTTTTTATTAAACCCCAAGTGAACGCCGGCGTTCTCTCTCTCTTTGTCTTTCTATTGTGTCTCTAATTACGATATACGAAAGGTGAAATGAATAGTCTATTTCGGAAACCATTAAATATGGAGGTATATTTTTAATTGCTTTTATAATTAATAAAAACCACTATGTTGTCACAGAGATACGTCACCGGCAGGTTAACTCACTTCGGAGAAACGTGGCACTGCCCTTTTTTGGATTCCATGAAAAACATAGTAAATCAGATGAATCATTTCTCTTCATAAAAATGCATCACATTTCCAATTAAAAGAATAAAAAGTCACGTGCTAACAAACATCAGTTCTACATAAAATATAAAGACTATATACAAACCGGATGACTAATTTAAAAACCGGCCAAGTGCGAGTCGGACTTGCACATAAAGGTTCCGTACTTTCCGAACCAAAAAACGTCAAGAATATCAGGTTTGTTGTATGGAAGCGCCCTTAAATGTTTATTTTATTCTGTTTTTTAGTATGTTGTAATAGCGGCAACAGAAATATTGCATCTGTGAAAAGTTTCAACTAACTATCACAGTTCTTGAGATACAGCCTAGCGACAAACGGACAGACAGACGGACGGACGAACAGCGGAGTCTAAACAATAGGGTCCCGTTTTACCCTTTGGACGTATGGAACCGTAAAAAAATAATAAAACCATATTTTATATTATATTATCAACTAATCATAGTAGTCGTGTAGGTGTACTTTGGAACAGCTTCTATAAATTTATTTATTAAAACTTTGTGCACTAGTAATAAATAGGTACTACAAAGGCGGACTTAATGCCTTAGGCATTTTCTACCAGTCGAAAAAAAATTACTCTAGCTCTAACTCTCTTCTACTAACTTAAGAATTTCTTGCGAGACTTTAAAAGCGATGTAGTTTATTTATTTAGCTGTCCCCTACGGATTCATTCGTGTCTTTGGTTACTGCTCCACTTCCGTGGATCGAAGAACGAGGATACATAGCCTGTAGCTTTCCTCGATAAATGGGATATCTTACCCTAAAAGGATTTTAACATTCAAACCAGTATTTCTTGAGATTAGACAGTCCAAACAATCAAACTTTCCAGCTTCATAATATTAGTATAGAAGCATATACAGACAACATTCAGGGTGCAGTTCTACTGACACGGAAAAAAGCCAAGAGGAACTTAGCAGCTCATGAATTGACTAATCACAATACTCTAAATCTCTGTTCCGCTTCTGTGAAGGTAGTGTAAACGGAGTAGAGTGCGGAATTATATACGAAACATATGAACACGCTGACACGAGTGAGAAAGTGAAAGTCAAAGTCAAAAGTTTTTATTTCACATGGGCCTACATGGGCACTTATAAAACGTCAGAAGCTAGTGCACGGTTCCAAATTGGTCGTTTCCTATGGAGAAGAACCGGCAAGAAACTCCACAACAGAGAAGAAAGATAAGTGGGGCGATATTGAGCGGAAGGCAGCGAAGATATCTAAATGAATTCAAGTGGAACAGACCCCCTAGCCAAGTTACGATGGTTTCGTTTGCGTCGAACGCCTCGAGTAGACCACGCCTCTGATTCTTTTGTTCTGATCACGTGACTGAGCGTTGAGATGACGTCAGAACAAAGGAATCGGAGGCATGGCGTACTCGAGGCGTTCGACACAAACGAAACGATCGTAACTTGACTAGGGAGGCAGAGCATCTAAGAGCAAATAATCTTCTCTCGGCTCTCGTAGAGAAACATAAAGGGCTGCTTTATTTATTTAACGATACTTTTATGTAATGAATGTAATGATCTATCCAAGAGATTGAGTTTAACTGATTGGGGCTCGGTACAAAGTTCCGCTTAACTCAGCATCGCTCCACTCCACTTCACTCGACTTCTTCATGCCGCTTCGCTACACTCTGCTTCGATCCAATTCAGTGGCGGCACATACTACTTTTTACTACTCGGCCCCACTCCACTTCGCTTCGCTCCAGTTCAGTGGCAGCACTCACTGCTTTCCATCTAGTTCCACCTCATTTTAAACTCACCCACAGTCGCGTCTGCAAGCCAACCCTGCTTTATCTCTATTTAAGCTATCCACTGATCTAGTCGAGTAAATTGTTCTTTTGATTAGAACAAACGTCACAGGCAAATTTCCTCAACCTCTTTTTTTTAGGTGGGAAAATCAGCTAATGACAAATCCGGCTCTAGGGCGGAGCGGGAGATAGTGTCAGACTTTTACTGACTAAAAACCCACTCCTGTTTCTTCGTTGCCTTCGTCCCAGGGTCCGGGTTTCGTTTTCACACTACCCATGGCCCCAGTAGGCTTCGACCCTGCTGGGCCCCTACGATTTGCCGACATCTCCCTGAGGCGCGCGTGGAACAATATGCGCCGTCGACTTAGGCTTGGTCCGGACGGTTACCGGACGGTCGGACGGCGGGCCACCCAATGCCCGCCGGTCCGCAAGCCCGCGCTCAACCTCTGGGAATATTTTATGAAATAAAAAGAAATGCAAAAGAAAAGGGGGATACGAGTATTAGTATTATTTGTTATGTTGAGAAAAAAAAACAATTTTATATTTTACAAATATTTTGTATTTATTACGCATTTCCGAACGTGTTTTTCTTTGTGGTGGAATTTCAAAATCGGAATGAACTTCGAAATGGCATGTTTCTCACTAGCTTTTTTATAAGGAAAATCGAGTTTTGCTCACTGTTTTCAAGCAGCAAAACCTACTTGTTTGAGCTGCTGTGGTGAAAAATAAATTATTATTAGAAAAGTTTGTTTTAACCGTATTTTATTTCTGTGATATTAGAAGAGTTCTCAATCAATCTGCCTACTCTTTTTGAAACTCCTCTCGCTCTGGGTGAAGGGAGAAGAGTGTCAGACTTTTACTGACTAAAACTTACCTGTTTTCCTTTAGTTATCCTTTGCGTTCCATTACCATAGTAACTCATTCGAACGATTCCTCCGATGTATACGTATTCTATATTTCTACCCAAGACCTCTCAGGAAAATAAGTTATCAGTAGAATTTCACTAATATCTGTTGATAATTTCAACAGATATTAGTTTAACATGCTTCTATATTTTCAAATTGATGTAAGGTCGTTCTGTTCAATTTCTTTTTGAGGGATAAACCTCATCCCATATTTTTGTCTTGATAAGCACGCTTCGAAGAATCTCATTCTTCTTTAGCCATTTGGTTGCTTCTTTAGCACATGGTCGGCACCCATCACTTATGTTTGCGCGGCCCAAACGTCATCTAACATCAAACAGATTTTCGATAATGCTTTCAGAGATTGGGTCGTCAGGTGCGAAGTCCACCACTGCATCCAATAATTCCTCATGCAGGAGCTAGCTGTGCATGCGAAACTTCCACGTAAAATAGCCATCTCTATTAGTCAAAAGAAAGTTCGGGATAAACAAAGAAACTGCACCTCTGAGTATGGAACTTGATTCGTCTCTGAAACAACAGTTTCATTACAACAAAATACCTTCAATTATTTTCTATATGTGCCTCTTGCTGATAACGTAGGTATATAGAAAATATGGGCATTACCCGAAAATTGGTAGGTTTTTTTATTATTAATGATAGGCTAGCGTTTGACCACCATCTCACCTGATGGTAAGCGATGATGTGGTCGACGATAGAGCACGCTTGCCTAAAAGTAGCCTATTCACTCTTGACTTAGACCCCTAAGTTGTAGCTATCAGGAAACAGACTCCGGCAAGGAATTCCATTCCTTGGCTGTACGCATAAGTTAGGTATTTATATTGTTATTTAATGTTTTAGTTTTCACATATAGATAAACATTAGATGGAAGAATTTAAAGCAGCATGTTAGCAAGGTTTGAGAGTTCCCATGTACAACAATATGTGATAATCATACCTACAATATCAGAATCTTTCCATATTTAAGAAAACAAATTGTACGAGCAACTTTGTATAAGTTTGATTCTATAACCTTCAGTTTTATTATCTTCTAGCAAAGGTACTTAGTACCTACTTACTTTGTAGGTACAACAACATAGTAGGATTGTAGGAACGCAGAGCGGGATGAGCCATTTGATAGTTTCCTACCCTTAAGGGGTTAAAAAGTACTTATAAATTCACTCAGAGTCCCATGTAACAGAGGCCAGCCATTAACACAGGCAATTATGATTATCACCAGAGATCAGAAATTCGGAATTAGGTAGAGTTATTCATGTACTTGCTTAGAAATGTAATATCAACATTTCTAACCAAGTACATGAATAACTCTGACATATGGATCTTCCCGAGATTTCTAATAAAAAATACCGTGTGCCCAACAATATTACAAATAAATAATAATAAAAACCACAGAGATAGATAAGACAAATAAAACAAAGATATTTAACATAAAAATTTTATTAGTATTTTTCATAGAAAAAGATCTCTACGTCAACTGAGGTGAGATTAGCAACTTTATACACTGGGTCCTTCTCGTCATTAATGCAGGAAGATTTTTTTTTGCTATAAGTATATCAACTAGTGTAATAAAAAAAAATCAGGTCTTTAAAATTAATCTCGGGATTTGAGGCTTATCCACTTTATTCTTTCGCTTTATGAAATCGGTATATGTACTTAAATAACTCTGTCTAATTCCGACCTCTGGTTATCACACTATTATTATAAGGGCGAAAGTTTGTGAGTGTGTGTGAATGTTTTTTAATTTGGTAGACCATGTCCTGTATAGCACATAGGATACTTTCAACCCAAGAGTAGGTTCCCTTGGGACAATTTACTAAATCACAAGGACAAAGTCGTAGCTGCTAGTTATTACCATAAATTGGACACATATTCAAACTCTTGCCTACTGCGAAATTCTGCCCTCTTAAACCAAAAAGCGGTAACTCAATGGTAGATACTTTCGAGAAAAAAAGGATTTTATAAAGAACGGTTGCCATCATCTTTGTGACTTATACTAAATAAAAACATGTGCCTTCTGCTTCACCTGCTTGGTATGTTAAAAAAAATATTTCAAATCCTTTTCATGTCCTAGACTATGTCCCTAGTCAAATCCCATTAAGATTGGTTTAGCGGTTTAGACGTGAAGACGTAACAAACAAAAAAACCTTCGCATTAATAACATTGCTAAGTCTGAACTGTTCTTTTTTCAAGATTCCAAAAAAAATACGGTTTTTTGAGAATCCCTAATGGAGTAAAGCATTTTAGATATTTCGATACAGAAGAAAAAAAAGGAGAGGTATTGTTAAGAGGCATTTTTCGCCTATTATACAAACAAAAATCGACTATTTTTAAATACATTTGTACAGTTATAGATATATATTTTTTATTCAGTTAAATTTACATGTTAAATAATACCTACAGTAAGTTACAGCAATTATTGCCCTAACAGACTCAAAGAATTTTTTTTTTTTTTTTAATTTTTTTGTAGTTTATTCAATATTTTAATAATTATTTCTGAAACAAGCGCTCCATGAACCATATTAATTTTGGGTCTCAATGATACTACCCTTAAAAAACTTCTGTGTAAGTACTTATTTATTTTGGTTCACTGAGCGCATCTGTGCTATACGGAAAATATATTCAGCGGGTATCGCCGCGTGCACCGCGATCGTGTGTATGATGGGCGAAAAATTCCTTTAATCAACACTCCTCTTTTCCAAAAAATTTTGAGGTACCGTTTTATGGCATGTGAGAGCAGAATTCCTCATTGTAAAACCCTTCGCACTTAGCCTCATCTGGGAACCCAGTATCCTCTGAGTTTGTTGACTGGTAGAAAATGCCTAAGGCATTAAGTCCACCTCTGTACTTTTGTGTGCATAAAGCATTTAATAAATAAATAAATAAATACTATCCCGAATTGACTGATAAACGTTTTACCGTAGTAGTTATTATTTATGACGACCTAAATGTACAAAAAGACCTTGAATGATAAGAACTATTAAATATTGATAAATATCTTTGCAAGTAAACGCTAGAGGCGATAACTATGAAATTACTCGTATATCCCATCACTCCATATCAATGACTTCTGCAGTGCATTTTTTCAGACTATCTTACTTTAGCCGAGGATTATGTTCTTCGTCGTTATCAAATTCAGTTTTATTTTTTCTGCTTACCTACTTATTTGTTTAGATAAAGTTATATAATTTCGGTAAGCTCTACAGGGCCGTAAGTCTGCTATTACAATAGTGTCAGAATGGTCTATCATTGATTTCATAATTGTTGATTTGACTTTCCAATGGTCAACCACTAACACTCCATTTAAAGAAATGGCATAGAATGGTAATCTCGTACATAATGACAAATGAATGTCTGACCTAAGTGGTAATCTGCTAAAATTTTTTGGCAGTTCCTTTAATCAGTGACCTAGTACCATTAAAACGTCATTGTGCAGTCATTGCTTTTAATTTGTTACGAGACAGCTCGATATTGTCATTCAACCACAACTCTATTACGAGACCGTTGACCGGTCAATGATAGATCATTATGAATTAGCAGATAACGAACTTTTAGCAAAAAATAGTAGACTTGGGCTCCTGGTTTGGCGTAATTAAAAATAGCAGCAATGGTAACAACGGTAAAATGGCCGGAAATCGGGATCGGAATCCCGGCGGCGATTGGGGCGTGAGGACCGTTGCCTCACGCGTTCGGCCGCCTCCTTTGCTAGCATTACTGCTTCGCAGAAGGAGGCGACCGCCTGCCACTCCTCCTCGCTCCGGACCATGGCCTGTACCAAGGCCCGGCGCGAGAGATCACCGCCGCCGATCGGCCCCACGAGGACACGGCGTTGCTCTGCCCAAGCGGGGCACACCTCCACCGTGTGCTCCACCGTGTCCTCTGGGTGGTCCACACAATGGTGGCACCCGGGCGTTTCTTCCGCACGAATCCGGTGCAGGAACCTCCAGAACTTACCATGTCCGGTGAGGACTTGCGTCATGTGGAAGGTAAGGACGCCGTGTTGCCTTTCCAGCCACTTCTCAAAGAGGGGACTTACCACCATAATTATGGCGTGCCCAGCACTGGGTTGCGATAGTCACTGTCGCCATTCCGCCATGAGACCCCGCCGGAGCTCTGTCCGCCATGCCGCGACTTGTCGCGGCAGCGGAGTTTCGCCCCGACGTTGCATCTCCACGCGCAAATCGTGCATGTGTGCAAGGCCTGCTGCCACCAGGTCCCATGGTGGCTGGCCAGCAAGGAGGCTCGCCGCTTCGCGGGAAACCGTGCGGTATCCCCTCACCATCCGTATGGCCATGGCCCTCTGGCACGCGTTCAGCTGGGCCGCCGGTCGCTTTCGCAGTGACGGCGCCTACACCGGCGCCCCATAAAGGGCCATGGACCGGACGATGCCTGCGTAGAGCCTCCGGCAGGAGGCGTCTGGACCCCCGGGGTTGGGCAGGAGCCGCTTGAGGGCAGCCCCAGTCCGATTCAGTTTGGGATGCCTAGTATAGGGCTGCGGGATTGTTCGAAAGACACAGTGGCCATCGTAAAGGGCAACTGAAGAAACACTGTATTTTTAGTCAATAAAAGTCTGTCATTCCCTCGCTCCACCTAAGCGCTCCACATAGAATCTATTAATACTTTTCTCACATAAAAATATGTTCCTAGTCAATGTTTACTAAAAACTGCTATATCACTGTTTACCGAAGCCAGTTTAATCGTTAGTGATAGATAATCAAAGATAATTAATTTGGGTCATCAATTTATTTGCTCTGTCACAATAACTATCTTGATTATATTATTTCAAAGTCTAGATTAAAGCCAGTGTGTATCTTGAAACAATTTCAATATTGATCTGTAATCTCTATTTGAGAATTCAGTGAGCGTAGAATAGCCAGCTATTGACAATGTTCTGAGCTTACTAAGCTCACTGGCACCTGTGTCCAGTCGTCAGCTCTCTAGAGTATGTTTGGATATAACACATAATAATATACTTGCTATAGTGTCACTTCGGAAGCTAGTAGATACTGCAACACAAAACTCAAAATTTTTGCTCGAAAAAGATAACAGCACAGGTTTTGCTACTGAAAAAGTTTTGATATTGACAGCGGTACTCATTTTTGCGGTACGGGGCGTTTAAGACCTCGTTTGAAAACTATAATTATAACAATAAGGGGCTTATAAGACCCCGTAACGTTTAAGAAACTAAAAGTTTTTTTTACTAAGAGCAGTACGAGGACAAAGTGATCCCGTATTAAATTGATCATCTTAGATATATATTCATCTTTTGTCTAAACTAAACCAAATTAAAGTTACGGCCTCCACACAAGGACTATGACGGGGAAGACTATGTTTTTCTTAGCCACACCGCAGGGAAGATACGTACGAGGCGTATTAGACCTCGTTCCGCACTGAACGTGTTAAGGTGTATGCTCCAGGGAGGCGCGTGAAATTCAAGTTTTCTTAAGATTTTTGCATTTTACAGGTCAGTGTCAAGTTTTATATTGATTAAATTATGATTTGCGACCGTAACGCGTACTTATTTTCGGAACTATAATTATTAAATTCATCAATATAACCGTCACAGTACATCTAACCCTATTGAATGACTATTTCATGAAGAAGTCATTCAAAATTTTGAATTTCGCAGGCTGCCCTAGAGATATTGAAAATTAGGTATTTTCCTGTGTTTGTTTTTGCTGCTTGCCGAAGACATTGTGCGGGTTGCCGAGAATGGGCAGTGCAAATTGGAGGTGTGGTGGCACAGACTGGAGGTTGTTGGCTTGAAATTGAGCAGAACGAAAACCGAATACTTGTTCTGCGATTTCGGCGGTCTCTCCGGTTCTATGCCCCTAGCTCTCGCTGGAACGCCCATATCAATCTGCTCCGACTTTCGGTACCTCGGGTCGCTTATCCAAGGAGATGTCGAGGTAGACTGAGACAAATCGGATCAATTCAGGATGGATAAAATGGCGACTGGTCACTGGAACAACTTGTGACCCAAGTTGAAAGGGTAAAATCTACAGTCCGTGATAAGACCTGTCATACTGTGTGGATCAGAATGTTGGGCTGTCAAAAAGACGGATGAAAATAGATTGCATGAAGCGGAGATGAGTGTGTTGAGATGGATGTGTGGTGTGCCGAGATTGGATAAAGTGAGAAATGAGTATATTAGAGGAAGTTTAAAAGTAGCGCCAGTTACTGAAAAGTTGTAGGGGAATCATTTGTCTTGGTATGGCCATGTAAAGAGGATAGATGAAACGCATGTTACTAAAAGAGCTATAACTATACATGTGGAAGGGTGGAGAGGGAGAGGGAAGCCAAAGAAAATATGGATGGATTGTGTGAACAGTGATATGAAAGAAAAGGAAGTTAGTGAGAGAATGACGGTTGATAGGATAGAATGGAAGAAAAAAACGTGTTGCGCCGACCCCAAATAAGAAGGGACAAGGGCAGGAAGATGATGATTCCTGTGTTTGTTTTGTACAATATTTTATACTGAAGAACAAATAACAATAAAGATAAATCTATTTCTGAAAATAGTATCATTGTTATTGTACAGCAGTTATTAAATAGAGCATAATTAATAAAATTACCATTTGAAATATTGGCATGAAAAACAGTGGAAGCGAGGTGGGAACATCTCATTATCTTCTATCATTATCGCGTGTAACTTATTGGTGGTGACGTCACATGTCAGTTTATGCATTCTTTTTCTGTTTTTGACAGATTCCCCTTCCACTAGATTTGAAAGGTTTCTAACTTAATTAATTTTGAACGGATTTGAAAAATACTTTCCATATTTTGCGATTTTGGATGAATTTACCTTTTGATATAAATAATAATCAACTACCCAATTATAATTATGATCACACAAAAGCCCTGTCGCATGAGGGTGTTTTTAATATCGTGCGGAATTAATCACGCATGCGTAGCCCCCAAATGTCCTTTTAATACAAGTATATATTGTATATATACGTGGAATACACAGTGCTTGACTGCGATCCTACCTGATGGTAAGCAGTGATGCAGTCGATGATGGTGAATCGCATTAGTTTATGTAAAGTCTATTTACTCTAGCCTTGAAGACTCCCAAATTATAATAGGATGGGACGACCACTACAGGCAAATTGGTCCAATCCTACGATGACCGCAGTATAAACAACGAAGCAAAACGCTTAGTCCGGACCGTAGAGGTGTCAACAACGTAAGTCGTCCGTCGTAAGCCGAATGTCCACCACATTCGCTGTATGTCGCGTTGTCGGATGGTACAAAGGTGATGGCGGAATCAAGTCATGTAATCTTTTCTAGAGCAGTTTCAAAGTTACTCTCAATTTCTAAACACAGTCTTAAATTTTTAAAGTTTAACTCACCTACAATGATGTGAACAACACACTAGCACCTACTCTTTTATCGTATCTTTTATGAGAACCTTACGAATTGTGGTATCTATTTGATGTTTTACTTTGTAAAGTTTCAGGAGAATGTTCTGTATCAGATTGGAGTATTAAGATCGCCACACTCAGGCCACAGTTGCCGCTACGAGAAGCTAGAAATAGCCACAAAGACAGCTTGAAGCGCGCTACAGCCACTTGTGGCTGATAGCTACTACTTTTTTTAACCCATACGCGTTGTATCATAATGGACTATGACGAAGAAGGTATCAGCGGTTAGTGGCCAGTGCGGGTCACAAGAAGCGAGCAGCGGTGATTTGTAGCGTGTGGCGGCCACTGGCATCAACTGTGGGCGGCAAATCCATATATAATGTATGAAAACTACAGGAAATATGCCGGTGGCGGCGTTTTGTAGTTGTGGCCGGTGACACTCACAAGACTTCCTATGTGAATTGCCGGCAATAGTGCTGGACCATATGCTTCATTATTTCCAAAGAAGTATATATTTTATTTCTTGCTAGCTTCTGCCAGTGGCTTCGAGCCATGAAAGTAGAAAATTATCCGAAGGGAATAGACTCTCGGGATAAAAAGTATCCTATGTGTTATTCCACAACATCCATTTTTATTTGATCGTTGAGCGTAAAGACTTAGCAACAGAGATAAAAACACACATATAATTATGTACATACAAATTTTTACACTTACAATTTTAGTGTGATCCATTGAAATCGATCAAGATTCGCATTTCTACCTGCTGCTAGTTTGTTGTCAGTATTTTCCCCTAAAGGGCCTATTTCACTACACGATATTCAGCACACGATATTCATACTCTGTCTCAGTCTTATTTTTTGTTCCAAGTAAGACCGGTCTAACCCTTATTACACTACACGACATCGACTAAGACTGTCTGAATATCAAGTAGTGTAATAGGCCCTTAAGGTAAGGGTTAAGGCTCGAGTTTGACCATTATCTCATATCCGTATAGTAGGTAAGCGATGATTTGATCAAGGATGAAGCACGCTTGCTTAGATGAAGTAATACCCGTATTATACCAATTATATCCCGATTATTCTATCGTAATACGGATCTAGCAGGCACGTACACATAGTATTGTCCTCTAACTACTATTTATTATAGAATACTAGCCTCTGTCAGCGGCTTCGTCCACGTGAAAATAGGTTTCTACATACAAACTTTAGACCCCCTTTCATCCCTTTAGGATTCAATTTTGGAGAATCTTTTTTAGTGCTCGCCTACGTCATAAAAGGAAACCTTGTGCAAAATTTCACGCTCCTAGTTTCAGTAGTGGTAGATTACGGCCCATTCCCTATCTTAGAAAGGAGGCCTGGGTCCCAGCAGTGGGAACAATTAAAAAACCGGGCAAATGCGGGTCGGACTCGCGCTCTGAGGGTTCCGTATAAACTTACTTATGAAAACAGTTCAATTCCCGAATTGAGTAACGAAGATTTTTCCGAATCATAAAAAAGTTTTTTTTTGTGATGTAACTACTAATTTACAGTTTTCTGATTTTCTC
The DNA here is from genome assembly GCA_961205895.1 of Mythimna pallens. Taxonomy (NCBI): domain Eukaryota; kingdom Metazoa; phylum Arthropoda; class Insecta; order Lepidoptera; family Noctuidae; genus Mythimna; species Mythimna pallens. The sequence goes on along the minus strand of OY540828.1, from coordinate 18,343,234 downwards.
CTATACTTGTGCTATATGACCTTGCTTTGTGCAAAATTTTAAGAATCTAGGTCGACGGGAAGTACCCTATGAATTTTGATTCCCTTGAGAGTGTCGAAATATACGTTTTTTTGCAACATAAACGACCATATCTTTTTTGTTTGTTAATTTAGAAGTTTGATTTTTTCACAGCTTCAAGGAACCGCTTACTTGAGTATATGGCTTAAATTTCAACTCGATATCTCCACGCGTTCCCAAGATAAAGGGTCTTGACAGACAGACAGACAGACAGAAGGACGAACAACTAAGTGATCCTATAAGGGTTCCGTTTTTCCTTTTGAGGTACGGAACCCTAAAGGGCTGAATAGGCTATGCTACATACTTAATGCAAATAAACAGTTGTTAATTATATTATCTGACACGTAAGTAATTATTTACTTTTCGATAGTGTCAATTATAAAGTGAATATAATACCTAAGTCAATAACAATAGTCTATTGTCAAATAAACTTATTAATTTATTTGAAGCGCATTGGTGCAGTGTTTGAGCGATTGGCTGCTGCGCTACTTGTTGCTAGTTCACTGCCCGCACAGAACAAATATTTGCAGGGCTTCTATACTCGCTTAAAAGCTCGAATAGTGCTCTGCGAGTCCAATATAATAACGCCTTTAGGGCAATGTCGGGGCTGGAGCTCTTATGCAGTGCATCGGAGATGTTTACGGAAGCGTCCGTGCCTGATATTTACACTGTCATGCAGACAGGAATAGTATTCCTGCACCCCTAGCCAAGTTGATAATCTGCAATCGTAACTGCTAGTCGAAAACTAATCAAATGTATGGGAATGACATCAACTCTTGGTGTTGGCGTTCTCGCTCTCGCTCTTGAGTGTATATAAATTTTTTTGCTCGTGTGATTTTTTCATTTTAAAAATACAAAATGTCTGAAAAAAGTGCCGAAACTGCTATCCGCGAGTTGACGAAAACCGTGCTTTCACTAGAGAGCAAAGTTAACTCGATGGAAAAGGTCCTAAGTGAGCAAAATCAGCTAATTAAAAAACTAATTGGTCTAAATAAAGAATCTGTGCATTCAAAACAAAATATCACTGAGGGTACTACGATTTTGGATACGGCAACCCGACCTATGCGCGAGGCTCACATTCGGGCCGCATCGGCCATCTCCGCGAACGCCCGAAAGCGGACTACCAAGCCCGCTCCAACTACTACTGGCCGTGCGGTGACGTCATCAGGAGTAACCCCTACTCCGAGTACGCCGTCGACGCCGCAACTCACTGTCATCGAGAGCGCTTCTACCAATGCGCTGGCGCCGAGTACAGATGACGACACTGCGGACCAAAATGCTGACGACTGGATCGAGGTGAGACATCGCCGTAATCGACGTTCGCTCGAGAATCTGATCCGAGGTACGGCCGTTCCTGAGTCATCGTCGCTGCTAGCTGCCGAGCGTAAATCGTACCTTCATTTGTATTATGTTAAAGTCGGTACCACGGTTGATCAAGTGACCGCATATTTGAAAAAAATATGTGCCGAGGATATCTGTTCTGCTGAGGCTTTGAAACCACGAGGCGATTATGCTTCATTTAAGCTAACCGTACCCACCAAGCATGTTAATATGTATATGTCCCCGGAGAACTGGGTGGAGGATGTCTGTATAAAGCCATGGCGCAATGGGTTTCGTAAGCAAATTAACAAAACCCCAGAAACCTAAAAAATATGATATTTTTTATCAGAACGTTAGAGGATTACGTTCTAGGTTGGATGCATGCAAGCTAGCAATATTGAACGAATCAGCTGACATCTTCGCACTTACGGAAACTTTTTTGATGAGCAGTGTGAACGACGCGGAATTATTTCCTGATGGTTATAATGTTCTAAGAAGAGACCGTGCCAATGACACTGGGTGGGGAGGAGTGTTGTTGGCAGTGCGTAGTGAATACACCGTCAAACAAATTGTTGAAATTGTTGGTTATACAGATGACATTGAAATGGTTATGTCATTGGTTTGGTTAAAATACAAAAAAGTATTGGTATGTGTTGTGTACATTCCCCCTAGCTCTAATTCAGTTAAATACTTAAATACGTTTATGGTATTGGAAAACTTAATTCGAAAGTATCCAGATACTGACATAATAATATTAGGCGATTTTAATATGAATTCTTGCAATCAACACGTCAAAATAGAGTTTGCTCATTTAGTTGCATTCTGTAAATTGACGCAATATAATACAATTAAAAATAAGTACGGTAACATGCTAGATCTGGTTCTGAGCAGTCTGGGTAGTGAGTTTGTGCTAATGAGAGGGGATGCAGAGCCGCTAGTGCCGGAGGACGCGCACCACCCTGCGCTCGGTGTAACGCTCAGTGTGCCGCGACCGGCGCGTCGTGCGCCCGCGGTTTGCGAGCCGCCGGCCTGCGCGCCGTCGTCGCATGACTCACCACCGCAGTGGAACTTTAGGAAAGCTGACTTTGAGCAGCTTTATCAAACAATTGCAGGGTTAACTTGGGATGAGGTTCTGGCAACAAATGACGTTGACGGGGCCGTGGATGCCTTTTATCAAAAAATATATGATTGCTTACGATGTCACGTTCCTGTGAAAAAACAAACGAGGCAGGGCTCGGGGTATCAGTACCCAACATGGTACACTCCAGACATAATTAAAAATATACAGGAAAAGTACACCTACCTGAAAAAATCTAAGAAAGACGTAACTAATGAGTATTGTAAATCTATGTTTAAATATTATAGGCAACATGTTAAAACTTTAGTTAAGCTTGCCTATGGCAATTACATCAAGCGGGCAGAGATGGATATAAGAAGGGATCCGAGGGCTTTCTGGTCCTTTGTTAGGGAGCAGCGTTCAACCAGACAAAACTGCCGGGAGTACGAATGTGATGACAGGACGGTGACCGGGTTAGATGCTGTAAACGCTTTCGCAAGTTATTTCAAATCGGTATTTCTAACTGACAAGCCCGTACTATCGCATGAAATCGCTGAGCGCGAGGGGTCCGTTGTGTCATCATACCGTGTCGCTTTGGACAACATAAACAGCCATGATTTGTTTCTAGCAGTCAAGCGCTTGAAGCCCCAGTCATCTATTGGGCCAGACGGTATTCCCCCATTTATTGTGAAGGACTGCATTGGGATTTTTAAGTTACCCTTATTGTTTATTTTCAATCTCGCCGTTAAAAGCGCTACTTATCCTTCGCTGTGGAAACTTTCTCATGTGACTCCCATACACAAGGATGGCTCAAAGGTGCACATCACTAATTACAGGCCTATAGCGGTCCTTTCGGCTTTCGGCAAGTTATTCGAATCGATATTGAACCGGCACATAACTAGGCAAATTAGTACGCAACTTAGCGAGTGTCAGCATGGCTTCAGGGCTGGTAGGTCAACGGCAACGAACCTAATTAATTTTGTGGATTATGCAGTCGCTGAGATGGACAACAATAAGCAGGTAGATGCAGCTTATTTTGATTTTAAAAAAGCTTTTGACCGTGTTCATAATGACGTGCTGTTACAAAAGTTTTCGGCCTTGGGATTTACGCCACAACTATTAAAATATTTTGTAGTTACTTTGATAATCGTAGGCAGTATGTTCAACTTGACGGTTATCGGTCTGAATCCTACGTAACTCAGTCGGGTGTGAGTCAAGGATGCACTTTTGGCCCAACCCAATTCCTGGTCATGGTCAATGACTTGCCGGAGGTCATTGAGACGGCGAAGTGTCTGATGTTTGCTGACGATCTGAAGATCTACTTGAGTATAGGGACAGCGGCTGACTGTGATGCGCTTCAGCGGGACATCGATAATGTGGTAGCCTGGAGCAACCGGAACCGCTTAGAATTTAATAAGTCTAAATGTAAGACTATCACATTCTCTCGGTGTCGCTCGCCGTACGTGTATATGTACAACGTATCAGACACTCCGCTGGAGCGCGTCACAACAATCCGCGATCTTGGTGTCACGTTGGACACCGAGCTGACTTTCAATGACCACATAATCGGTCTGTGTAAGCGAACACACCAATCCCTGGGGTTCGTCTTGAGGCAGTCGGCTCGGTTCACTAGCAAACACGCAATTGTTGCCATATATTTCGCGTTTGTTCGTAGCAAGCTGGAGTTTAATTCGATTGTATGGGATCCACACGAAACAAAGTACATTCTTCTCATAGAACGGGTACAGCGTAAGTTCTGTCGGTACCTTTACATGAAAATGTATGGGTATTATCCCTACTTGTATCCCTCTCTGTTCGTATCAGGAATGGTGGGTATTGATACCCTCGAGCTGAGACGCAAATGTGCGCTCCTTGTGCATTATTTTTTGTTGTTTAATGGTAAAATTGACAACCCTACGACTCTGTCGCGCTGTGGTCTATCCGCGCCGCCTCAATACACGCGACTGCGCTCGCGCCCACTGCTAGCGACTTCAAGGGTTCGGACTCGTACCGCACAGTATGCGGCAACAAATCAGGTGGTGTCTTTGCTCAACACACTGACTGCTCAGCATCCGGATGTGGACTTGTTCCACTCAAGTGTGCAATCGTTTTTGGAGAGGTGCAGAGAATGTTTTGGCGGTTGATTCGATTTTCAGCAGTTGTATATTGCAAATATTATAATGTAAATGTAAATGTAAATGTAAATGTAAATGTAAATGTAAATGTAAATGTAAATGTAAATGTAAATGTAAATGTAAATGTAAATGTAAATGTAAATGTAAATGTAAATGTAAATGTAAATGTAAATGTAAATGTAAATGTAAATGTAAATGTAAATGTAAATGTAAATGTAAATGTAAATGTAAATGTAAATGTAAATGTAAATGTAAATGTAAATGTAAATGTAAATGTAAATGTAAATGTAAATGTAAATGTAAATGTAAATGTAAATGTAAATGTAAATGTAAATGTAAATGTAAATGTAAATGTAAATGTAAATGTAAATGTAAATGTAAATGATAATGATGATGATTTTTATTAATTGTGTTATTTTTTGATTTTTTTTTCTCTCTATATATTGTATTGTAATATAATAATGACTCTCTGCACGTGTTGGTTTCGACTGTAAGTGCAGAGAGTACCTGAAATAAATAAATAAATAAATAAATAAACTCAACGTTAAGTCACGTGTTCAGAACAAACGAATAGAAAATTCGTAGCCAAGTTCACATCGTTCAAAATGATAGAATGAATTGTTATCGTTTCTACAATGTTCAACGCTACATCCTTTGTTGTTGTAGAACGAAATTGTTGAATGAGCGGCCTACTCAGACGCGTCAACATAGCTACCAACATATATTATCGTTTTCTACAATTGCTGACACCGAGGCGTTACCGATTGGAGAACGGAATTCGACACGAAACGGTTGTAACTTGGCTAGGGGGGCTGATGCGGCGAGTGCGCGATAGTTCCAATAAAACATGTTACAACAGCTCCAGAGCTGACGTCGTGAGCAGTCTTGATCGTTCCCTGGGAATCCCTAGACCTCACACTTCTGTTATAACTGCTCACTGAATTTGGTGATTTAATTATAAACCTAATTCCCTAATTAGTGATTCTAACGAACACACGTGACTGAGTGTTGAGAAAACGTCAGAACAAAGGAATCAGAGGCGTGGCCTACTCGAGGCGTTCGACGCAAGAGAATCAAAACGAAACGGTCATAACTTGGCTAGGGAAGCAGATGACCTATGGAGCTTAAAGATGACGCTCGCAAACCAGAAGACTCCAGAGGGTAGTCATGACTTAATGAAGGTCGCAGGAGCTGGAAGCGACACTTTGGAGAGGTCTTTGCCAAGAAGTAGAACACTTTTGGATGAACTGATGATCAGAATAGTTTTTATTATGATTGAAGATTTTAATAGCAGTTGTATAGCCGATTTATCTACAAATCTTTTCAGCCCGTAGCGTGGAGTACACAATACATCTTTCAAACGATTATCCTTGTGCAGATAGTCAAGCACTACGTTAATGAATACTGCTTTTATTAATAGTGTAGATAGACAGCAACATTTTTTTTTTTTGAGTCATCAAATAACTTTTCCCGATCTCGGTGGAGCGAGATTTGAGTTTTACTGTATAAAACTCAACTGTGTTCTTTCATTTACCTTTAGCGTTTTAGGGCCATGGTGGCCAACTCTATGGAATATTCTCTCAGCCTTATCAGGCGTCAGCCCTAGCACAGAACAGATATCTCTTTGAGTCGCTCGTGGATTACAACAAGCCATCGACTCGGGCTTGATACTTACCCATTGCTCGCCGTCCGCCTTTGCTTACTTTGTTTGACTGCTTCCCATTTACGTACCACGGCCAGACGCGAGAGATCGCCACCGCTGATCACCGGCGCAGACATTATCGATCATTTAAATTTTGTTTGTGACATGTGTAATAGAATCTATCCTTTCAGATATAATTACACATTTTCATTAATTTTGAACGGATAGATTCTATACACAAATTACACGAACAAACTATTCCATTAGCAGTACCTGGAAACTATACAAGCAAATCGTTATTTATGTCCCTTCGTTATTTGTGGTTATTTGTGACTAAATTTGTTATTGTGGTACGACAAATAGCAGAGCACTATTGTGATGTTTCAAATAGAAATGTTATCGATACGGTCTCAGAAATTGACAAACTATGTGATTTATTGGAAAGTATAGAACTAAACTATTAGTAAAAGTAAAATATAGAACTAAACTATTTATTAAGAAACGGACATTCTCTCTCTTTTAGATTTTCATATCGTCTAATGTGCGATGGTCATCGTGACGTGAACGTTTTTCAACCATATTTGTGACACAAACTTATAAATAGCTCCTTTCCAAGCGGGGTCACTATATTTTCGCCGCATCAGTCTCCGCTACTGTAATCTAATTTCAGAATAACGAGGTTTTACAAAATAGCCTGGTCGTTTCGCATAAACCTTGAGTTTACAAGAAAACCGTAGAATTTTTAAAATTTTTACATACTCATCTCCAGGCGAAGATTCTTTGTTCTTGTTTAGTGTATCTAGAAGAAATTTATGAGTATGTCTTGCACGCTAACGTGCCTGAGGACGCTTAGTTATAAACTGTACGGTGTGGATAAAATTATGCATAGCAAGTTTTTCTATTAGAAAAAGTCTTTAGGGTCTTATTCAGTGCCTGACGTTTGGAGCTGCTACCTCGCTCCGGACCATGGCTTGTACCAGAGCTCGACGCGCGAGGTTGTTGCTGACGATCACCCCTACGAGGACACGGTGCGGTGCTCTACCCAAGCGGGGCACACCGCTAACGCATGCTCCACCGTGTCCTCCGGGCGGCCGAAAGATTTGTTGGACTAAGGAGCCAGCTTGAATCGAAGCGTTGTGACGCAAAGGGCAACTAAAGGAACAGAGGCGGGTTTTAGTCAATAAAAGTCTGACACTCTCTTTTGCTCTACCCAGAGCTAATTGATTGTAAGCTAATTGATTTTTCATTAAAAAAAAACGAAGGGGAACGTATATATTTAATGTATTTGCGTTTAACCTAACGTACTGCAGTAATTAACGCTCTACTTAAACTCCAGTAAGCACTAGTGGCGTCAACACTTTTATGACGTCTCTCCAGAATTAAGTTTCCCAATAACTTGACTTTCATCATCATCATCATCATTTCAGCCGAAAGACGTCCACTGCTAGACATAGGCCTCCCCCAAACTTTTTTTTTATAAACTTGACTTTCAGTCAACGCTTATCTGTCAAGGACAACATCATACGCACGACTAAAAAAGTGAAGGGTAAAAATTGGCGCCCAGAAACTGAATAAAATAACCATAGTAGTTAAGGATAAACGAACAAAGGATAAGCTTCTAAGGCCATGATAAGGTTTTGAGTTCGTCTCAACCGAGCAGAATATGCCAAGCTTAAAGCCGTCTAGTCGCGGATTTCATCGTATGTCGCGAACGTGGAAGGAATTCCTTGCAGTTCGGCGCGGCCCTTTGTTTCGTGCCTATTATGTCGGCATTAAGCTTCAACATCCGCCGAAATGTGAACTGGGAGATTTTTCGCGTGTCTCCGAGTATATACTGTCACGATATATGTACATGGAAATTTCATTGCTCTGTTACATATGCTCCTAATTTATCATTGCCAGAAGATTTGTTACAGAGTGTTACAGGTCGGGTTACTTTGGCCCAAACTTATTAACCAATAGGAACAAGGGACACTATGTTTACTTACTGTTTTTCTATTGGTGTACGAGTTTGGGCCAAAGTTTTACTTCAGGGCCAAAGTTACCCGACTGTAAGGTACTAATTTGGTGCAGTGAACAGTAGTAGTAGACATAGTAAAAACTAGTGATGTAACGGATATTCGCATTGGCGAATATTCGCACATTTTTTGACATTCGCATTCGCAAGAAACATGCGCAAGTTTGGCGAATGTTTCTGATTTTTATTGAATGAATATAGAATGACAATAAATATGAATAGATTTTACAATTTAATATTTACTTTAATATTTTTCCATCCCCAATGTGATAAGCTTCGTTCAGTCAGTTTTAACAACTCTGTTATGTTCGATTTAAATTTGGCTGACACGAAATGTCAAACCGGTATGACATTTTATGCGCACTTGTTTGAAAGTCGACATTTGTATTCGCGAATGTGATAAATCATCCAGAAAATATTATCACTCATCTCACGAAGATTTTAAATTTCTAAATACTACTTTAAGACTGCCAATTCCGCAAAAATAAAAGCACCGTCAACGAAATCCTCATTTTTACGATTTCATCTCCAAAATTAGCGGTTCATTTTGTAGGAGTGCTTAATAGACGTGTTGTAAGCCCCGCGTGGCGGTATGGCGGCTGGTGGCTGGCTGGTTGGCTGCAATTAATCAGCCACCCACTTTCCCCAACCAGGATTATAGTAAATGGCATGGATTAGAGTCGCTCGCGTTTTTACTCCTAGATTTTTAACACACGATTTATCGCGAACCTCTCGAGGATACAAGCTGACAAGTTAATCTCCACGCAATCAGCTACTTAATGTACCTACAGATAGCAGTCGAGATATTTATGTGGGAGATGCGAACTTTAGGATGTTCGCGACTAGATGGATTTACATAAAATATAGCACAACGATAGAATGGGAAATTGAGTACCTACATTGGAAAAATATGAAGATATTTTTCAAAAACCAGAACTTGTGATTTAATTCTCCTTGTAGACGGAGTAAAACATTCCTTCAGTACATTTGCGAGCAGCCACCAGATAGAACAGCTTTGCTTTCAACTGATTTCTGTGTACCCTAGCTCCTTACAAAAATAGTGCTGACACTGTTCCCTTAAGTATTCTAATTGATTAATCCTGGGGACCTTTAAGTCAAGAGTGTATAGGTAACTTCTAGGTAAGCGCGTTCCATCATCCACCACATCGTCGCTTTCCATCAGAGCTGAGATAATGGTCAAGCGCAGCCTATCAATGTTTAAAAAAAATATAGTGGTCGATTTGAGCAAGAGTTACACACGATAGGTGCCTGACGGTAGAAAACGCAAAAATGACTTGGTCTCAAATTAGGGCCTACTAGGGCTGGCTTAAGACGGTGCGGCGGCGCGCTACAAGAGTAATCGGAAGGATTTTGTGGAGGCGCGCCCCAAAGTATGACGGCAAAGGCTAGTTTGTAGTAGGTATTTACGTAATACTACATCCATTAGTTTGGTTAATGTTTTAAAAGCAACAATACTCCATACCTACTGTAATATTAGAATCGAACAAAAAACGCCGTTAAAAAGAAATAACGTGTCTTGTATGGAAACCCGCTTTAATTTATAAATTTATTTTAATTTATATATATATTTTATAATTTTTGTACACACTTACGTGTATATCCAAAGAAGATATATTTTATAACAAAAAACTTGAGAGGTGTCAAGGGACACCCGGATGGAACGAAGTTCCTCTGATTCGATTACTGAAACTAATTTCTCAACCATTTCATTAAAATCTTTGGAATCTTTGAATCAATCAATCGATCAATCTTTCATTCAATCTTTGAATAAATCAATCTATCCATCAACTTATCAATCTATCGACTTATCCATCTACCTATCAATCTATCATCAACCCATCAATCAATATATCAATCAATCAATCCATCAACATATCTATCAATCTATTAATCTATCAATCTATCAATCTATCAATCTATCAATCTATCAATCTATCAATCTATCAATCTATCAATCTATCAATCTATCAATCTATCAATCTATCAATCTATAAATCTATCAATCTATCAATCTATCAATCTATCAATCTATCAATCTATCAATCTATAAATCTATCAATCTATCAATCTTTTAATCCATCAATCAATAAAACAATCTTTCAATCCATCCATCAATCAATCAATCTTTGACTCAATCTTTGAATCAATTGATATAAATATTTAGTAAACAAAAAAAAGTGTCGTGACAACTTTTCGTAAGAAAGTGTCGTGACAACTTTTCGTAAGAATTTTTTCCGTCTAGCCCCCTTTCACAACGCGCGATAAGGAACTTCGTTCCAAAAATTGTACAAAGGTACAATTTGTTGTTGTAGTGGCACTAGAAGTACATAAGTGTTTTGTAATTTTTTTAACTCTTTCCTCTTTCGGTTTATGAGATACAGCCCGCTGATAGTCGGACGGGGACGGACGGACAGCGGAAATTTAGTAATAGAATCCCATTAGCACCCTTCGGGTACGGAACCCTAAAAAAAAACCTTAGGATATACTTCGATCACGGCGGCCAATCAGAAGCTAATTACGCAGGAGATATTATACTGCACAAGTGCTTGCGCAAACACAGGTACAATCTCTATACCTTTAGTCACATAGTCCGGTGGGACAGCAATCCGACATGACCAGAGAGAAATGATTATAATATAGCTATACAACTGACAGTTAACACGTTGACAGCGGCACAAATTTTTGTATTATTTTCTACGGTACGGGGCTTTTAAGACCTCGTTGGAAAACTATCACTATGACGGTAAGGGGCTTATTAGACCCCGTAACGTTTCAGAAACTGACGCACGACAGAGAAGATTATTTTTCTTAGCCGCACTGTAAGAGGACACGAACGAGGCGTATTAGACCTCTTTCCGCTTTGTACGTTTCTATTTGACACATGTTTCACTAAAAAGGACGATAATATAACGAATGTTCATAAATAAACAAACATTCTTGTAGTTACGTGATTATTAGGTCTTGTATATTACTGTTTATATTTTTACGGTTTCTACAAGCTTTGCTCCCATCTCGTCTAATAAATATGTATTGCGGTCGTGTTTGTAGAAGACTACACGAGGGACACTGCCCTTTACGGGAATTATTTGACTGAACTTAGAACTTGGTTTTAATGTTTATAAGTAGCAGGCTCACTGAAGAACAAACTTCTTTATTTTTTATTTATTAGGATCGTCAACATTACAGACTTAAGGTACTTTATTAAGTTTTGGTATTTTGATTTTTTCCCGCGTGAAATATTTAGGATTAAGTCTTTTTATTAAAAATTATTACTATACTTACAGACAGACAATTATACTAAAAAAATGGGCAAGTGCGTTGGACTCGCGCCCTGAGGGTTCCGTACAAACTTACCTATGTAAAGAGTTCAATTCCTGATTGGAATCTCGAAGTTTTTTTACAAATATTAAAATTATTTTTTGGTGACATAACAATAAATTTTCTGTTTTTAGATTTATTTTATTTTATTTGTTTGGGAAAACAAACGGCGGCACATCACAATTTTACAATAAACAATACAATATATTAAATGATATAATGCACAACCAACAACATTTTCCACAAAATATAAATGAGTATGTAAAATTTAAATTCAGTACGTGCGAATATATAAAATTGGACATAAACTTTTTTGCAACATAAACGGCCATATCTTCTTTTTCCGTTAACTTAAAAGTTTGATTTCTTCACAGCTTCATGGGACTGCAGACTTGAGTATATGGTTTTAATTTCAACTTAATACCTTCACGCGTTCACGAGATAAAGGGTCTTGACAGACACACAGACAGACAGACGGATGGACAACAAAGTGATCCTATAAGTAATAATTCTCTATAGTTTTGAAAAGGCTAGGTAAGTTTATTGACGGGCAATGAAAAGATGGCCGATGGCGCCGAAACGTTCTGGAGTGGTGACCGCATTCCAAAAGGCGCGTTGGAAGGCTTCCCACAAGGTGAACCGATGACCTGGTGGAAGTCGCGGGATTCCAGCGACACTTGGGGGAGGCCTATGTCTAGCAGTGTACCTCTTTCGTCGGAGTGATGGCCATGTCCTGAAATACCTACTCAGCATTAGAAGGTCTCCCGCAAGGTGGACCATGATCTAGTGAGAGTCGCGGGAATCCGATGTATGCGAGACGCACAGGATCGGTCGTTGTAGCGACTGGGCCTTAGGGAAGTGGACCTCTTTCAGCTGAAATGGGATGAGGTAGAAGTAATGTTCAACAGCACTGTTAGTGCAGTGGTTGAGCGATGATAAGCTGCGCTGCGTATCGTGGGTTCGATGTGAGTTTATATGTTTTTAAACGCACCCATGATACAGCAGTATGGGGCACCGTTTTATGTCTTTGAACAAAAAAAAATATGGTTTTACACAATATTTTATGCTACAGGTACTAACCAGTACGTTGTCACTTACAATGGGCCTCATCAGAAGACTTAAAGTCACCCAAAGGGCAATGGAAAGGGCTATGCTCGGAGGACTGGCAACCGCTGTTCAGTAAAGCGATTTTCAGGTTACCGATATAGCACGAAGAATCGCCAAACTTAAGTGGCAATGGGCAGGGCACATTGGATTGGATGGCCGTTGGGGCCGAAAGGTTCTGGAATGTTGACCACGTACCGGAAGACGTAGCGTTGAAAGGCCTCCTACAAGGTAGACCGATGACCTGATAAAGGTAGCGGGAATACGATAAATGCGAGACGCACAGGACTGTTAATTGTGGCGACACTTGGGGGAGGCTTATGTCCAACAGTAGCCAAAAGAAGGCTGAAATGATGATGATGATGATGATGATAGGTACTAGCGACAATGCACGGGTGTTAGCAAACTATGAAGTTCTAGGCTCTATAATATTATGCACTTAAATCTCCCTCATGAATCATTCTGTCGAATGGTAAAATCTGCATGAAAATCCGTTCGTTAATTTTTGTCTTTATCGCGTTAATACCAACAGACAGATGCGTAGGGTTTGTTTTATAATAGGTAAGGATGTATAACAAGTCTCTTACGTCATTCGTTTAAGAAATTAAATTATAATCATGTTATGTTCAAACTTGGATAGAAAAAGAAAGTGGATTAGTAACTCTTAAAGTTGCGAAAATCACCAACTTTCTATTTAACAGTATTATATGAATCATGGATGAGAAAGATCTAACGTAATCACAAAGAGATTTTACCTTGGCAGTTCCATAAATAGATCTAAATACAAAATTATGTAACTCCCTTTAAAAAAAATTGACTGTCAATAAGACAGCCGTCATTGGAATTTAAATAAACGTAAATAAACAAAGCCGTCCAGATCAGTGACTAAAATATTTAAATCCACGATCGACAACCGAAGAGTACTTTTACCTTACTGAGAATTTCTTTAATAGAATTAATCTATCAGAAAAATTAATCAATGGTAACCTTTAACCTGTCTCACAAGAATATAAATCGAGTTTCTCTGTGTCAATAGCTTCGGCACCTATTGAAGAATTAATACAATCATTGTGGACTACAAACGCGTTACCATGGCAAACCTCTTGTAATCTAGCTGGCAGTCGGGTAAGTATCTGTTATAGAGAGAGTTCTCGTTTCTTGTGATATTACTTTCGTTTCAAGTTTATCCTGTTTCCTAGAATATGAATAATTATATGGTTTAAGGATTCATATTAAATACCAGATAGATTAAAGGTAATAATATTAATATTCCACAACTATCAACAACAACGCCATCTAGTCCCAAACTAAGTAAAGCTTGTGCTAGGAGTAGTACTCATAAACAAACTTATATATTTCTAAATACATACATAATATAGAAAAATTACACCAGACACAGAACAAATGATCGTGCTAATCACACAAACATTTGTCCTGGGTAGGAATCGAACCACTAAACGCTAGACCAACAGGCCAGTCATAAATAAAGTCTGTTGATGTAGACACTTTCATTAGAGAGGTTTTTTTAGAAGTCATCAAATATCTCTTCCTGATCTGGGTGGAGCGAAAGGGAGTATCTGACTTTTACTGACTATGATCCATCTGTGTTCTTTCAGTCAGAGGCGTAGCTTGGACTAATTTAGACGAGGGCAAAGGCACATTAGCGAGGCCTTGTTCTTTCATAAATTCGAAAACGAGACAGCGATTGTCGCAACCCAGTATTCGAACACATCGTCACTTACACTCAGGCGAAATAGTAGTCAGGCACGAGCCTTCTAATTATAAAAAAACCCTCGTTCTTTAAGAGCCCTCGCTTGTACGTGGCCCCTTTGGGTGAGAGGCCGTGGGCGAGAGCCCACTTCACCCACGCCTAACTACGCTACTGCTTTCAGTTATCCTTTGCGTTCCAGAGCCGCGATATCTCTTTCGAACAACCCTTCATTGTTGATTTTGAGATTATTTGAGTAGGTATAATTTGTTAAAATTTTTGATTGGCGTTGACCACTGATTCGTTCTTATGGTAAGGAATGATGCGGTCGATGATTCGATGGATCACGTTTTCCTAGAAACAATACCTCCCGGATATAGCAATCGTAACACGGATCCCGGCAGCTAGATAAACACTAACACATAAACACGTCTCTTCTTGTTTAGAAGTAATCTATTGATTTAAAGATCTCCAGGTTAGAGTTTATAGACACAAACTTCGCAAGGACTTTTTTATTTAACCGACACGCAAGTCAAATTCCTCAAAAGTTAAAGCTCGTTTCGACTATGTACCTACTTGCAGTTTCAAATCCCAAGACCCCTATTGCGTTACCCTGTTGATAGAACCCAATATTCTTTGTTTTTATATTATAACTTCGAATATCACTCCGGGGCAAAGCCGTATACAAAAATATATTCCAAACGCCATAACAACAAATTACGAATGCAAAACAAAAGAATAAGGATTCCGTTTTTCTTCCTTATTTGTATGTGCATCACTTAAGATAAAATCTGAAGCTGGTCTTATGGTGTTGCATCGGTGATATTATCTTGAATATATCTATATGGTATAAGCGATAACTTTGTTTCCTTTCAAAAAGGATTTACGTCTTATTTACTTACTAGCTTTATCGTGTTTTGGTTTATCAGTTGTGTAAATGCCATGTTATATGCCATCCACTGGTGGGCCCAAGTATAGACATCGGCCCTGCTGGACCCCTACAATTTTGCTGACATCTCTTTGAGGCGCGCGTGAAACACTACGCGCTGTCGATGATTTGGGCTCCATCCGGACGGTTATCGGACAGCCCAACGGCGAGCTACCCATTGATCGTCGTTCGCAAGCCCTCACCTACCGTAGCTGATAGTTGTATTACAGCAATGGGACCCCTATTGGCTGATATTATTATGATAGCTTACCATATAAGTATAGTTAGGTAGAGAATGATAAACCGTGGAACATTGGCTGAAATATGAATTTGCTGATTGGAGGTCAAAATAATAAGTTCAAATTCCAGACACGTTTGAACTCTCAACGTATTTAGCCGAGGTGTCTATTTCTATAAAAAGATGTCATTTTATGAGTTTTAATTTACCTATTTTTTCCTTCAGGTGACGTCGAAAGTTCTCAGAAGCAACGGTGAATTAAATTTTTATTAGGTAAAGAACAAGGAAAAAGAAATAAATAACGGTCAAATAAATATAGCTATACTTTTGTATATCTTATGGATAAGGAAATTAATAACAATTAATCGTAATGACGTACAAATCAAGGTACGATAGTGATCAATTTTGATATGATAGTTTCACCGAACACTATTTTCCATGCTATAATAATGGGAGTTAAAATCAAGCAAGCTCATCCGAAAATTTCCGGATCCAGTCTCACCAATTGGTGCAAAGCCAACTGGCGTGGCATCTTATCAGAGTTCCTATCCACCCTGATGCTAATATTACTCGGTTGCATGTCGTGTGTACCAGTTCCAGGAATTGATACAAGCATTTACGCGCCTTTTGCATTTGGCTGTGTAGTCATGTTCAACGTCCAGATATTTGGTCACATATCTGGAGCATTCATGAACCCCGCGGTGACACTTGCATCTGTCATCTGGGGGAGTACGTCTATCGGTTTGGGAGTCGTTTACGTGATGGCTGAATGTGTTGGAGCTGTTCTCGGTTATGGTATCTTAGTCGCATTGTCGCCAATTGACTTATTGTCGTCAGGTGTATGTGTGACGAGGCCTTATACAGGAGTTACTGTGTTACAAACTTTGGGAGTTGAAATATCTATCACGGCTGCGCTTTCCTTCGTGTGTATGAGTGTGTGGGATCCAGTTAATGAGCATAAACAAGACAGCACCTCATTAAAGTTTGGAGTGACAATTCTTGGACTTTGTCTTGTGGCTGGACCACTGACTGGAGCGAGCATGAACCCAGCAAGGAGTTTGGGACCAGCGGTTTGGACCGGCCATTGGACTCAACATTGGGCTTACTGGGTTGGACCATTGGCAGGCAGTGGTCTAGCTGCCGTGTTGTACAAGTACGTATTTTTTAAGAGATTGACGGTTGAAGGAAAATTAGATTTGACCCACAAAGCAAGTGATCGACAAGTTTAGTATAGCAACACTGCATATTATTTAAACCTTTCATAATATATTAATTTTTAATTAGGTATTTCAAAAATGTAAATAAAATATTTTAATTTTAACTGAGTACATTATTTCTGATAACTTAATATTATTTATACACATAAATAATATGTGAAGCAAATGCAATAGACTTATTTTGATAACTGATTTTAAAGTGTTTTTTTTTTCTTCAAATCCTTATAATTTCTGTATTAAAATAAATTTATTTTTTCATTGATGTAAACTAGTGCTTGACTGCGATCCCAATGACCCCAACTGATGATAAATAAACATCTCTCAACTCCGGCCTCCTTTCTAGGGGAGGGAATAGACCGTAACCAACAACGCGGGCCCAGTGCGTTTTATGGATGTTACATGTCTTTAAATTGTTGGTTCTGGGGCTTGCTAGTCTCCTCGCCATATTTTTCTTCACCACAATGAAATAAACTATATAATGAAAAGTGCCTGCTTGGGTTTGATCCCACGACGTACAACTCGTTTGTCGAGGCCGTTACCCTTGCTGATATGATGGCTTGGTACGTGAGGCGTTTGGGACCGGGACTGTAGTCCCAGATTCCACCTATTATTATATAAATATTCAAAAATAATATCTAATTATTTTTGAATATTATTTAGGGACTATATGAAAAACATACATTTTCACTGTTTTTCATACAACTCCTCTTAGGCGATTATGACGTTATTACACATTTTTCATTATATATTTTTGAAACACAGTAACTTGTTGATATTATTGCTTCTATTGAAATCTATTTATTTTGTGTATAACTAATCCAGTAAAAACCTCTGAAAATCTGCTATTTTGCATAAACTTTGACTTTTCATAATTTACTTGAAAAATGAAAAACTTTTTACCAATTTGCTAAAAAAGGTATAAGAATGCCTTGCAAATTTAATCAAGATTCTAAATGACGACAAATTTTTTCAAAAACTTTTAAGGGTTTAAAAAAAACAAGTACTCCCTGGAAAAAGTTTTGTAAAATATTCGAGCAAATCACTGAACTACCGAATGCTAACAGAGCTTTCAGGCGTTATCTCTCTTTTTTCGCGTTGCCTTTTCGTCAAACATCGCGTTGGATTGCGTTAGATGAAGTAACAAGCTTTTAAACCATGCTCGATGTTGACGATAGGCGAGTGAAAAAGGCCCCTCTTAACTCGTTACGTACAACTGTAAATGCGACTTAAATGCATGTTAAAAACGAATAGATTCGAAGATAAATGTACTTTTTGGTTAAGCCTCAAGTTTTTCCAATCCACACAGATTTCCAAATATGGAAAAACTTGAATGGCCTAATCATCATACGACTTCTGCTGCTCTATCTTTGTTCATTTTATTTGTGATCCCAAAACACTCGTCATTTCAGCCGAAAGATGTCCACTGTTGGACATAGGCCTCCCCCAAGCGTCTCCACAACGACCGATCCTGTACTTCTCGCATCTACCGCATTCCCGCGACTCTCACGGGAATGCGGTCCTAAAACACTACTCAAAAATAATTATTGTATCTGTAGGCAGAATCCGAGACCGTGGTCCCAGGTCCTGAAAGCCCCACGACGCGAATTTAATTAAACTTCCATAAAAATCGAACACACTATAAATGCTATTGAATCGAATCATTTTCCTCCTGGTTTTTGAAGTCGGCTAAATATGACTGACGCTGAGTGGAATGTCAAGAAGGATTACTTAGATCTTGATACGTAGGGATTTCCTTTTGAGGTGGTTTTACGACAGTAGCTTAATGTCGTGGTAAAAAGATTAGCTACCTGCATTCTATACATATTAGGTATATGTACCTTGTCAAAATTATTATTGATTTGTTACTCACTGCCGTCTGCGGCTCTGCCTCCGTAATATTTATACTTTCCTCTTGTAAGTGACGATTTCCATACAAAAATGACAATCTTGATTTTTTCTACTCTTTTATGACTATTTTTTCTTTATTTTAAACCACCCCTGTAAGTGGGTGTTGGGATACCGCACGATTTCCCGAGAAGTGGCGAGCCTCCCTGCTGGCCTGGCACTATGGGATCTGAAGACAAAAGTCTTTGCACGAATGCACGATTTGCACGTGGAGATGCATTGCTGGGGCGAAACTCCGCTGCCGCAACAAGTCGCGGTATGGCACGAAAATCAATTGCTCGCTGAACAGATTGTCGATAGGCCGAAAGGTTCTAGAGAGACGACCGCGTACCGGAAGATGCAGAGTTGTCGCGACCTCCCACAAGGTGGTCTGATGACGTGGTTCAACCTTCAGGTTGCGGGAATTTGATAGATGCGACTTAGGGGATGTCCAGTAGTGGACGTCTACAGGCTGAAATGATGATAATGATGATGAACGAACAGCAATTGATTAATATGTTTATATATAGATAGATATACTAGTTTTATTGGCGGATTCGCTTCTATGGCCCATCCTACTGATACCGTGATTTTTTGTATCATAATAGCCTATATAACTTTAGTTCTTAGTATTCATGTGGATGGATGGAGAGGGAAAGGGAGGCCAAAGAAAATATGGATGGATTGTGTGAGGAGTGATATGAAAGAAAAGGGAGTTAGTGATAGTTTGACGGATGACAGGACAGAATGGAAGAAAAAAACGCGTTGCGTCGACCCCAAGTAATATGGAATAAGGGCAGGAAGAAGATGAATAGCCTATATCAGTCGATGATAATGTAACTTTCGTTTTTTTTTGCTTCTGTTTTTTTATATATATTTTTTTTTTATTTCATGTTACCTAATATTATGTTTGTACCGAGTGCTGTACCAAATAAATTCTTTTTTCTTTCTTTCTATTAAACTAGTGAAATAATTTTACTTATAGATTTGACAACAGGTTGGCTTAGTAATTGAATGATTGGCTGATACGCTACGAGTTGCAAGTCCGACTTATGCGCGGAACAAATATTAAGATTGCCTACAGACATTTAGATGTCCCGGGTTTGAGTGCCTTGTGTATGTGAATTTAAATGTTGGTGAACGCACATATGATACATTAGTAATTCCTAGTGTGGGGCAATGTGTTCGTGAAATAAAAATAAAGATAATGTTACACACATGAGTAATTAAATGCCGGTTTACTATTAGAGAACTTTATTTACCACAAACAATAACAAATTTGTCCAATCTACAATAATCCAAATCACAATGAACACTAGAGTCCCGTTAAGTAGGTATCGCTCAGGTCGTTAGGTAAGATCACTTCACACATTTAGTATAGCACTCGTTTCGCAGTCGAAAACAAACTGACTCATTTCCGGTCGGTAGCTCGTATTTATATGCGAAGCCAGGAACATTCTAGATACCAACGTTTCCAGAAAATTGTCGTCGAATCGCTGGGTAATAAATTATTTTTATTACAAACATGTACCTCCCTCTTTTCACGCGAATTTCGACTCTATTGTTAATTACGGAAGGGACAAATTCCCTTATCTACCTACGTACCTACCAACCTACTAAACCTTATTTAATAATAATACTGGTAGGTACTTTATGTCGGACTTTTCTAGAACTTGCCAGGCTTGGGTACGTAAGTATTCTAGAAGTTTCGTATAGCAATGCGTTTTAATTATTTGATGCTACTGTTGATTTCATCGAAGATACGTGTTCAAGTTTCAAGGCGAAACAATATACTTATCCCAAACATATACCTAACTAATCAGATAATTTCACATCTATTACTAAATAATATATTTCCAAATGAATTGCTGTTTGACAATGATGCACCTATGTGTGAATTCCAAATAAGCAAATTAGGTACCGTTAGGTTACCTAACCTAATCGTGAAGTTACCTACATTTACGATAAAATATATAAATGTTAAACAAACAAACATCTACCTAATAAGTACTTGCGGATGCCATCGTTAATGTGAACACCATAATTGCTTCTGACGATGTACTAGTATAAAATGAACAATAGATAAAAACAGTTGCTCGTAATAGCCATGTAATAGCGTATGAATGACAATAAACTATTTTTTTCTTTTCCCATTCGACCTGCAATGTTTATATATATATATATAATTCAATAAACAACTCTCGGATCTTGGGGCCCAGTGCCCACAAATTATTAAAAGACCTTTCCAAACGCCTTGATGACACTTCGTGTAACCCAAGGGCTGGCTTTTACCTTGGGCAGAAATTAAGTATTGCCATACAGCGCGGCAATGCCGCCAGCTTTTTGGGTACATTACCAGTCGACAGTGACGCGGAGGAGTTTTTCGACGCCATACTTTAGATTACTTTTAATTAGTTCTTAAGGGTTTTCAATTTTATTTAGTGTACATAATATCTTTCTATGCATTTGTTAGTTTTAATACCTACAAACTAGTACGTTGCGTAGTATAACGACAAGTATCTTTAACAGTCTAACTGTTAATTGATCAATACCACTATGAACTGCAAAAATTGGTTAGAAGTACTCTTTACCAGTTAAAACTACTTTAAAATTACTAACATTTACTCAAAAACCAGTTAGGATGGTACGTGTTTTGCAACCTTTTCCAAGAATACTTTTTGTAGTGATTGTAAATACATTTACTTAGATAACTAAAACGTTTCATATTTTTTTAAATAGTAAAACAAATGCGTATTAACTTAAGAGTTTTGACTAATAATAATATTGAATGTAACATAATTATATAAATAAACAAATAATAGCTAAACAAACATCAGAGCCGTACATTTCGATAGGGATATTCCCTTTTATTAATCCGAATTCGGGCATCCACAGCCATTATTCACAAAACGCGATAATAAACAATAATCGGATGTTTTATTGTAAGGCTGAAAACAATAGATAACGGTCGCTCTATCTGCATTAATATCATTTATCCGTGTGACTGTGCGGCGGAGGTATCTACATATTTATACGTCGACAACGGCACAAAACAGTCGCGTCCGCCGGAGGGCAGACACCAAGTCACAGTGAAATTATTATTGACCAGCGTGCAAAAACAATGAGTAATCACAGCTAAAAACTTTGACTTTATTTATGTGAAGTGCGGTTAAATCAATTCAGTCATTTGTTTTGTGTGAAAGTGTGAACAGCCTAACATGACGGTGCCACCAATTACTCAATTAGCGACAGAATTCAAGATCACGGGGGACAATGAGGTTGCCAAAAGCACTATACGTTCGTGGTGTAGAAGTTCCTGGCGAGGTATAGCGTCCGAGTTCCTATCCACCTCTATGCTCGTTCTATTCGGTTGCATGTCTTGCATACCATTAGAAGGCATCAACATGTCCATCTATTCGCCATTCGGATTCGGTTTTGTAGTCATGTTCAACATCCAAATTTTCGGACACATTTCTGGAGCATACATGAACCCAGCGGTAACATTAGCAGCTATGATCTGGGGAAGTATATCTGTACCTGTTGGAATCTTTTACATGATCGTGGAATGCGCCGGAGCTATAGTGGGTTATGGAATATTATCAACTTTATCTCCAGTGGACGTTGGGCTGGAGAATGTGTGTGTGACGGCGCCACATATAGGTTTGAACGACCTCCAATCGTTGGGTATTGAGATAGCGTTGACAGCAGCTCTCATTTTTATCAACTGTGGCGTATGGGATCCAGTGAACGCGAATAAACAAGACAGCGCTCCTATAAAGTTCGGGTTGACAATCGTTGGACTGTCTCTCGTTGGGGGTCCGCTGACAGGTGCAAGTATGAACCCCGCGAGGACCCTGGGACCCGCGGTTTGGACCGGCTATTGGGACCACCAATGGATATACTGGGTTGGCCCCTTTGTAGGCAGTCTTGTAGCAGTCGTGATTTACAAGTACATTTTCTTGAAGAAACGTGAAGATTAAAATAAACTAAAGGCTAGTGAAATGTTTCTAATTATAAATCTAAATGTATGATTACGAACATTATTATTTTAGTTTATGTACATTTCAGTTAATTCATCTTAATTTATACGAAATTAATATTTGAAAAAAGTTGAATGGAATGCTACTTATGTTTTAAAATGTTTTAATAATTAGGATTAGAACGATAAGAGAATATATTACTTGTTTATTGTAGTCATTAAAATAATACTCCGAAATACATGTAGCTGATAATCATAATATCATAACAACATGATTAAAAATAATCCATGGCAATTGTGTTGTAATACCTACCAAAGTTGATTTTTGCTACTCTTTAAATGTATTTTTAGCACAAAGACGCAAAAAAGCCAGTATTATAGCAGCTATGTACACAAACTAGTTATAATCAATAACCAGTTCACAGAAAACAGGCTATTAATTGAATTTCCCATATTATTGGAATTCCAATAGTAATTACTGTAAGAAACTATAGACTGAACTCCGACACAATAACGTGTATGGATAGTGAAATTAATATTAATTTAATTATTAAAATATTACCTTATCTGTATTGATATACAATTAATGTAAATGGCATGTATATAAATTTCCATACCGTTAAGTGCAATATTGTTAAGACATAGAAATAATTATATTTTAAACTAGCTTCTGCCAGCGGAATCGCCCGCGTGATTGTAGAAAATTATCCCAAGGGAATATACTCTCGGGATAAGGGACTTGGTCAAACCGTGTGTCTCTTTCAATTTCATCGAAATCAGCTTGAAAGTGAAAGAGTAACTTACATACTAGTACACACACAAACATACGAACTTTCTCCTTTATAAATCAGTGTGAAGTGATAAACGTTCAATGTATTTATTTGGCTCTTGTATAAAACTATACGCGTCATTTGCCTTTAAATTCGGCACACAGGTGCGCGAATGACATCCGAAATGAGGAAAAAGCATGGAGCGAACTCCAAAAAGAATTACCTGGCAGTCTTGTTGCATCATTTAAGACCTGTTTTACAAGTAAGAGCTCAGTTTTGTGATGGGTACTTACTTACATATGTACATTATTTAAGTACGTGAAGGCAATGACACCTACATTCTTCTTCATTCTTAATTTAGTGTTTAAATGTAAGACAATATTAGACGTCGGGCTGTTTTCTAAATGTGTTTTTACTCCCTTTCATTGCAGAAGTGCAATCAAGTAAGAGATGACTATTTGCTACTCATTGCGAAAAGAAATATGTAGGTAATAACATCTATAGGTACCTAGGCACAATATGATTCAAAAGAGTGGCCATGGAGTTTTTTTGCACATTCTTCTCCGTTAAGATCTACGCTTTGGAATGTGCAATTACCATATTTTTTCTGACTAACTGACTTCTTTACAATTCAAAAGTGCCTGTAAATGGTTTATCTTGTTATATATAAAAATCAATCACAGTTCGTTAGTCTTGAGAACAGAACAATAAAAAAATAAAAATTCGTCAAGCTATTTTTAAGCTGAAACTTAAAAATTGCTTGACGAATTTTAATAATTTTTATTTTATATTGTTCACTTTTTTAACATGGGTAGTTTAAAATAAAAACCGTTGAAAAATTAAAAAATGACTGGTATGTGGGAAGTAATTTTACGTGGGCGGAGCCTAAGGTGACAGCTAGTTTAAAAGAAATTCCTACTTGATTGATTAAAAAATATGTGTAGGTAATAAACATTTGTGGAACGAATGTCACCTTTGTTAATTTCTTCTTGAGCACAGAGCAAGAAACTGTATGTT
This sequence comes from Mythimna pallens, assembly GCA_961205895.1. NCBI lineage: Eukaryota > Metazoa > Arthropoda > Insecta > Lepidoptera > Noctuidae > Mythimna > Mythimna pallens. The sequence continues at coordinate 18,318,822 of OY540828.1, read as the reverse complement.
GTAATAGTATCAATAAGTGGACATTAAAAATGCACGGCTATTGATTAAATTTTATTTATTTTATATTGTTTTTTTCATCAGCGTTTTAATTCCACTGGCTTTTTCTTGTTTAGAACTCTGAATTTATTGCAAAATTTGTTTTTTTTTTTTTAATTTTTATCAAAAACTGTCTGTTAGAAATATTTCAAATATGAAGGAAGGAGAAACTGTCAAGTAACAGAATAATGCTGCACACGCTGAAATGAGAAGTCACCACTATTAGAATGAGTGTGGGCAAAAGAGATAACGAGATATTCCCACCACGCCCCGACTTTTGTTTTGTTTGGCAGTTTTTAGAAAAAAAAAAAATGTTAGTGATATTTGTTATTTCAAAAACAAAATAATATCTACCCAATTTAATACCTACTATGTAATTGGAATCGAGAAGCCTTAACAGATTGAATTAATTGCTATTGTACTTGGAAGTGGTAATTAACAATTATACCAGTAGCTTTTAATTAAAGCTGTCTTCATGTAAACTATAATTTCTAAGTCAACCACAAACGTAGGGAGCAAATACCAAATACTGCTTGAAATTTGCATTTGTATTACTAGTCCTGTCAGAAATAGCGTTCAATGACCTTAATTGATCTGCATAATTAGTTCTAAGCTATAGTTGTAATCTGTTGCCATTAAACACAACAGAGTTGTCAAACTTAGCATTTATGGTAAAGTATTTTAACATCTACGGATATTTATTAGCAAATACATTACTGGTTAAAGGTATGATGTTTTTTAACCGATTTCAAAAAAAAGGAGGAACCTCCTCCTTTGACACGCCAAAGTATGGCTCCAGGTGCTTACATTACATCGCCAGCTTACTCGTACTTGTTATCAAAATAATATCAAAACTCCAAAGGATGTAAGCGTGGTCAACACGAATGCTAAATCCACCCGTCTGTTTCTTCATGTTTAAGTATTTTACACGCTACAGTATCACACTAAAGTACTACTTCGAGGACCCTCTTGACTTCTGTTGCAGAGTATTTTAAAGTTCAACTGTAGTTTGAGAGCCGTCAAGTTGAAAAAGCCATCAGCGGACATTTAAAATCATGTAAAATTCCACCCATACGTACAAAATGTTTTGGGAACACATTCATAATGCGTACAGCTAATGAGTGGAATTCCGGAGTCTGTGTTTCCTGATAGCTACAACCTAGGGGTCTTTAAGTCATGAGTAAGTAGGTTACTTCTAGGCAGGCGTGCTCCATCGTCGGCCATATCATCGTTTACCATCACGTGAGATAGCGGTCAAACGCGAGCCTATCAATAAAAAAAAAAGTAAAATATTCAAGTTTTTTTGCACTTAGCGAGATATGACTCATACATCGAGTTGCTTCTAGATTAATTTAATGAATATGTAAAGACATAACACAAAAACAAAACGAGAACAATGAGGATTTGGCAGTAGACCAGGTACAGTAATTAACTCCTAAAAAATTCAAGGTTTTAAAAATATTGATAAAATTATTCGCATGTTATTGTTTGTTTTCATGAACCAATTGAAATATCATCGTTATTTTAGAAACCAGACGGCCTTGTTAATTTTTAACCGACTTCAAAAAAAAGGAGGAGGTTCTCAATTCGGATGTATTATTTTTTATCAATATTATTTTTTTTTGTTTATTACCTCAGAACTCCGTCGTTTATACGGATATGGTATCAGATTGGTCCCAATTTTTCAAAATCCAGTTTTGATGATGGGATCCGTAAGTAATCGAGGGAACTCCTCAAATATTATAGGCAACTATATAGAAATTTAAAGTTTTTTTGATTCTTTTAGCATTTTTTTTTTGTGACGTCTGTAATTTTTTTTTTATTAAAAAACATCTTATGTTATAAACTAGTGCTTACCAACAGGTGGTGCAAACGGTGATAGATAGTGAAGCACACTAGTTTATTAGGAGCCTATTAACTCTAGCCTTGAAGACACCTAAATTATAATCAGACGGGAAGACCGCAACAGGCAAATTGTTCCAATCCATCAATGTAGGCAGTATAAACGACGAGGCAAAGCGCTTAGTCCAGATCGTAGCGGTGACAACAATGTAAGAGTGAACACTGGCCGTACGTTGGGTTGTTCGATGGTAAAAAAAAATTATATTGTGCTATTCAATCTATTGATTGAATCGAGGTCGTCCCACTGTCTCCTACGTGGTCTGCTACGACCCCGTGTCGTTATTTCAGGGCACTAATCCTGTATTTTACGGACCTACAGCACGTCGGATCAGGATGGTCACAGACAGAATAACGATTCTTTTAACAAATAAGTTTATATATTGGTACTTCCAAATATTCGAATCAATAATTTTCTACAAAGTTATTTCCTTGACAACGGTAATTAAGGAGAGCATTTTAAAAGAAACTGTCAACACAATAGCTTTTAAAGCTTACACAAATAAATCACTATGAATCTACAACTGAATTATCTTATAAAATGACTCATTCAAAATTAATTAATATCAATAACATTTATCAAAGAATTGTGCGCAAAAATAAACATTAACCAAATAATTCCATTAAATACTAAAGAGTTTTCATGCTGGACCCAAGGTCGGTAAAACTTGTCTACTAGTTCTATTGGACGAGACGAGATCGTTGGAAGGAATGGAGTAAGGCCTTTGTCTTAAAGTGGAACAATACGAGCTAGTACCTACCTAATTATCTAATTTAATACCTATATAAAAATCTAGCAGTGTTTGATACCGAACTCTTCCGAAACGGCTTGACCAATTTTTATGATGTTTTTGTGTAGGTTTGAGAAATAGGTCGTAAAGATAACTTATATGGCAGAACAACGTTTACCGTGTCAGCTAGTCCAATAATAATATTTAATCTTGCTTGGTGGAAAGCAACTGGATGAAAGTGCCCTTGAATCGTGCTGAGATATTATAGTGTGCGATAGGAAAAATCCTGGAATTGTCTGCTATTGGCTGATAATGAAAACAAATCATCTTATGATGTGGATAGTTTTCAATCTGCAAACACGCAGTAAAAGAAAAAACTTCCTATTTATTATTGTTTTTCAAATCTGCAATGCAGTGTGAGTGTCAAACACAAATACATTTGGATCCAAAGTTCAAGGACTCAAGAGTCAAGGCAAATAGCACTGTACAAGTATTTTAGCGCATACCTACTATATCTTTATCTATATATATTTATTTATTTATTAAAACTTCATGCAACACAAAGGTACAAAGGCGGACTTAATGCCTTAGGCATTCTCTACCAGTCAACCAAGGGTAATGAATAGAAAACATGGTAGCTGCATAAAAAAAAAAGATTAATAGGAAAACAAGGGATCAAATATATATATATATATATATATATATATAAAATAAACATACATAAATATTTAATATAATTTAAACTTGCATATATATATATATATGTTCGGCCGGCAATCTGTATAATCCGGTATTTTATACAATACCTAGGCAATGTACCTAGGTATTCTATACAATACTGAATGCGCAGCAGGTAATGTCGGGCGAAGACAAGTGACGGTCATTATTTGAAATAGAAAATTAGAAAGTGAAGACCTGGAATGAAGCACTAGACCAAATAAGATTCAAAGTTCCGTTTATCAATGTTATTATCAGTTTTGGTCTGATTAGGTTTTTTCTAGGGTTTTTTCCTAATCCGGAACGAATGTTGGACCAATGTTGGACCATGATGACATTGTTTCCCCAGAAAGAAATAGGAACTGAGTAAATCACCGAGATTGTGACCGGGACAAGATCGACGCTAATGCATGTTCACGATGTACCAATTTTCGATACGTGCTTTGCTGATAATCCAAAGTCACCAGTGATTGCAGCAAGAATTACAAACTTTTACTCACCGCAGGCAGTACTGTGCGCAGGTCAATAAAGTCAGTCGGAAGGTAAATTTCGCCTGTCATTCACTCAAATGCCTCCTGGGTATTTTGCCTTTAAAAACGAAAATCTCTTTGGCCCAAACACTTATTCAGCCGATTATAGATTATGCCGATGCCGGCTACCTGGATGCTACTGAGGATCTGTTAAATAAGCTTGAGCGACTGCAAAACTTATGCATTCGGTTTGTTTTTGGTCTACGAAAGTATGATCATGTCTCTCATCTTCGCAAGGAACTCAAGTGGCTCCCTATCCGTCTTCGCAGAAACACTCGGATTTTATATCTCCTCTTCAACATCCTACACAACCCATCTTATCCCTCCTACCTGCGTGACCGTTTTTCTTACGCGCGCCCTAGCGACGCACCGTGCAGATCACATCTAAGATCCCTTCTTAAATCCCCTCCTCATAAAACCAGCTACTATTCCTACTCTTTCTCTGTCCATGCAGTAAGGTTGTGGAACTCTCTTCCACCTAGCATTCGTAATCTGAAAACTATCTCACTCTTTAAGACTCAAGTAAAAGAGCACTATCTTTCCTCTCTTGTATGATATGTATATGTATATATTTATATATATTTTATGTATTTATTTTTAGTGTAAGGTATTTATAGTTATATAAGTATTTATTACTTTAATTTAAGATTTCACAAACTCTTCTATGCTTATTTTCTACACACTTTAGTCTACATCTCTTCTAATCTCTCCTTTCGCTGTTGTCTGCTGGAAGAAATTTCTTTTTGAAATAAGCAGTACCTTTGTACAAACTTTATATTAAGATACCTATCTTCTTCTTTGTATTTGTGTGTACATGAATGATAAAATAAATAAATTACCTGAAGTGTAAAATGCTAAGTGCAGTGCGTGTATACGTATCTGAGGTGCAGTGTGTCAAGTGCGCTACCAGATCAGAAAACATTTGACACCAAGTACATGAAGACATCTCAAACGTCACCTGTCAATTGTTTGCACTGTAGGAAAATTGGACGAAGCAAGCTGAGTGTTTTCATAAGCAAGAAACAATAGGAATCCGACAGAATAACGGGATATTCAAGCTTCAAGACTCGATTCCAAAGCTAGCCACATCGTATGCTATAAATGCGGAAAACCAAGATAACACCTTCTTCCGGTGTCCTGATGAAAGTGGCGCAGCGGTGACGGTGACGCCAAGGCATTATGTAGCGAGTGAGAGGTTGACTGGCGTGTGTTGACGATCCTCCATCAGGAACAAGGTCAGGTATTCACATTCCATTTTAATTCTGGTGCTGATTGTTGTCTCTCTTTCACTTAGATTAGTGTGTTTAGATTACTTGCGTAGTCTGAGATTTTATTTCATACTTTGCCTAAGTATGAAATAAAATCATATTTGCGAAGTGATATTTTAGCCGTGAAATGTTGTTGCATGAGTTCAGTTCATGACCGTGACACATTTTTTTAAAAATTTGCTAAAATTCACGGCGTAAACAACTGTAATTACAACTACCCTCATTAGATCCAGTAGATACCGTTTCGATTTTTTTATGACAGTGATAAGTCTTCCATAGATAATTTTGACATTATTGACACTGACCTGTGTCTAGAATGTAAATCTGCCATTGTTTCTGCGTTTGTTCGATAATTGGATTATTTTATTATCGATATACTACAAACACGTCGTGTTACAAAAAATGAACTTATCCGTTTAATTGACTCATCTTTGACTGCATAAAGACGACCATAGCGGTCTAGCGCGAAAGTAATGCGTGAGCGGGTAGATGAATTGTTGCGTGCAAATATTATTCGACCGAGTAATTTAGTGTTTGTTAGTTTAACTCATTTGGCTTAAAAACTCAACCGGTCAGATAAAATGTGCAAAGATTGCTTTGAACTAAATAACAACGTGCCCAACCGATATTCGTTACCACTTATCTTAGACAAAATAACTCGTTTACATAGTGGGCGTTATTTTACAAAATTAGATTGTGTATCAGATTTTCAGTAGTGTTTATAATAGCCGACAGCCGGTACAAACATTTGACCATGCGAATCGGTTTCGAAATGCGATTTAAGTTTTCCAACGGACGATTGATAACGTTCTAGATGAATCGGTAAATACCTACGTCGTAGTTTGAGTTGTCGATATTTTGATTTTTCTGAAAACTATTGAGATCGCGATCGCGTCGGTGATTTTAAGTAATTTTGAGAACGTCGACTAAAGCCGGATTAACATTAGATTTGAAAAAGTGGTCGTTTTTGATAATGCAATTCAAGATGATGCCATTCGGTATGGTTAGATCCTAGGTGGGTTATGCCAGCTTGCGAGGCTAGATCCAAGGCCGGTTATGCCACAGGCTGTGGCTAGATCCTAGGTGGGTGATGGCAAGTAAGGAGGCTAGATTCAAGGCGGGTAAGACCATGGGATATGGCTGGATCCAAAGCGGATGATGCCCTGTAATAGTGCCGCGTGTGACCTCTTATCACGAAATCATTTTTCATCGATTTCAATCGCGCATTCTCTATCGTTAAACAACAGATGATGATGCGTTGCGCAATATAGTGTAGGTTTGATTTGACGAAATCAAAACTTGATAAATTTTCGTTATGAGACTTTGTTTCTTTTGAACGAGGAGCGTAATTAAAGTAAGTTAGACTCAACATTTAAAGGACCGTGTGAGGCAATAGAGAAAGAGGGAAAATCAAAGCAAAACTGATGAAACTGAATTAGAGTAAAGTAGTTGAGATAATGAGGTTACTGAGATAACAGGATGATCGGACTATACTAGATTTGATTTGTAGCCATAGCTTAATAGGAATCGGTATCTAGCGATCACAGTAGTCCGTAAGTACGCGGTATACAATTCAATTCAATTATTGCGATCAAAACGGGGACGTATTGTGGGAAACAGTTGTCATGAGAGACTTGGTAATCCTGGAGGGATGCGCAGGAATGGTTGAGAAAATAGATGTTACTGGACTATGAGTAGCCAGATATCACATGTAGAGCTTAATGATTAGTGTTTTGGATTAGTTTGATCGGTTGTATCCAATTTAAAGGTACCACGATAGGTTATGAAAGATGCCTGAAAGTCATGTACCAGTCGAATTAGATGAGTAGTGATCACAGTGGTGATGAGTAAGCCTAAGTTGTGGGGAGCACGCGCGTAAGATTTTCTATTGGCCGTAGTTAAATTTGATGGTTCCAGCAGCTAACGTAACCGTAGCCCTGTAGAAATCGGTGTCTATCTTGAGGTAACCCAAGTAGTCTGTGGGATCGCGATGCGCGTTTGGCTCTGACGGAAGTCATAGTGGATAGTCAGTGAGTGATACCCAATGTGATCCATGGGAGGTGAATGCACATGTGAGAGAGTGAGTGATACCCAATGTTATCCACGGTGTTGACCGGTGGGAGTGAGTGCCGTGGCGACACGGCAATGTGTGTCGTGTAGTAGTGCCGTGGCGTCGGAGTTGTTTACTCGTTGGGGGCTCCTAAGGTTTTAAGATGAAAACAAGGAACGTTGGTACATGACTGGATGACGATTTTTAGTACCCAATTTTTTTTTTTTATTTGGTTTATTAAGTAAAGTTTTGTTGTGACATTAGACCTTATTATACTCGTTAGATGCTGGAATGCAGAACCAAGAGGGACATTGTGTCTATCTTGGACTTTTTAAATAGTTTGACGGATTCAGCTAAACCCAACGGCTTCACCCGCGTGATATTAGCAAATTATCCTAAGGGAACGTCAATAATTATGGTATCTACCCGTGTACCATAATTATGGCGGTAAGTCCCCTCTTTGAGGAGTGGCTGGAAAGGCAACACGGCGTCCTTACCTTCTGCATGACGCAGGTCCTCACCGGACATGGTAAGTTCGGGAGATTCCTGCACCGGATTCTGCACGAAGAAACGCCCGGGCGTCGCCATTGGGTGGACCGCCCGGAAGACACGGTGGAGCACACGGTGGAGGTGTGCCCCGCTTGGGCAGAGCAACGCCGTGTCCTCGGCGTGGTCCGGAGCGAGGAGAAGTGGCAGGCGGTCACCTCCTTCTGCGAAGCAGTAATGCTAGCAAAGGAGGCGGCCGATCTCGTGAGCCAACGGTCCTCACGCCCCAATCGCCGCCGGGATTCCGATTCCGATTTCCGGCCATCGTAGGCGCAGGCTTGCGGACGGCGAGCAATGGGTGGCTCGCCGTCCAACCGTCCGGTAACCGTCCGGACCGAGCCCAAGTCGTCGACGGCGCGTGCTGTCCCAGCAGGGTCGAAGCCTACTGGGGCCAAGGGTCTGATTCTGAAAGGAAGACTCGGCCCTGGTACGAAAGGCAACGGAGGAACAGGAGTGGATATTTAGTAAGTAAAAGTCTGACACTATCTCCCGCTCCACCCAACAGCGGGGGATGTCAAGATGATTTACACACCGAAAAAAAAAATGTGTACCAAGTTTCATCGAAATCCGTTCAGCCGTTCGATCTTGAATGAGTAAAAAACATCCAAACACAAGCTTTTGATATTGGAACGTAGACATAAACTGTGTCAAACGAAATGTTTAATTTGCGACTTGCGCGTCTCTCGCGCTTTTCATCTGTCACTACAACATTTTTAAAATAATCGCTCTGTTGCATCTGGTTTTTTTTTTCTTCTAAATAAAACTAGCAGTAGTAACAAAAAGTATGGTATTTCTGTAACAGTTAATTTTTTTTAAATAATTACTATTTTGATTGGAAATTATAACATTGGCTTAGAAGTGTAAAGGTGTTATATGTATTTGATAAATAAATAACCTTTATATATACTTCTGTACCTACGTGTGTAATCACATAACTTTTCTAAAGCCGGGTACATACTGCTGTAACGTAACATGCAATGAAACAATTTGCTGCCCACATTGTCGCAATGTATCATGTAATGTAACAAAATTCCCATAGTGTGAAGTGTATGGACGCGCACTAACAGAGCATTTCAATTATGCGAGTAGGTACAGTCAGGGGTCAAAAGTGCAGTTACACTCTACCAATGCTAAAGTGTCTAAAATTTCTTTCTTAATTCTTAATTCTTTATTGTACACAAAACATACATAATACACGGTGATACAATACAGTTTATGTACAAAGGCGAGCTTAACTCAACAATGAGTCTTTGAGTCTTTGTTGTAGAAGTTCAATAATCCACAATTAGTTTATTCAATACTTTAGTTCCTATGCTACCAATTAAATCAGTCATGAACAATTGACACTCTTCTACTAAGAAATTATAGACATTATAAAGAAATTATTAGCATTGGTAAGGTGGAACTACACTTTTGACCCCTAATTGTACATGCTCTTTTCATGTTACCTTGTATGTTACGTTACAGCAGTCTGTACCGGGCTTTAAACGGCTTGACCAATTTTGATGAAATACCCATTTCAATTTGTGTATAGAAGTATATTTGAGTGGGTCCCTGGAAGTTTTAAAATTAATCCGGAAACGGTAGGTGACGCTACTGTCGGGTTCTTATTTTTTTTTTTTTTTGACGAATAGCCATAGCTTTCGGGCAGGACAACGACTTCTGTCAGAACTACTAGTTGATAACAAATATGTTTTTATCACTTATTCAATCATAATCACGACGGAAAATGAAAAAGAGAACCTCATGAGAGATTAATTTAGAACGTCAAGAAACTAAGGAATTTCTACATTTTTATAGTATTTTAATATCAAATGTAGGTATAATTAATCGTACAACCCAGATCGTTGGATTCAGCGAGTCGTTGATGGCGTGTAGTGTTCCACACGCGCCTCAAGGATATGCCAGTAAAACCGTAGGGTCCCTTGGGCCCAGCAGGATCGAAGCCTACTGGGGTCATGGGTTCGCTTCTGAAAGGAAAACGAAAATGAAAAAGAAGGAGTCGCTTTTATTCAGTAAAACTCTGACATGCCCTCACGCTCCGCTCTAGAGCGAAAGAAGTAATTGGATAAATTGCCACCTAAAAAAAGATCACTGGATTTAAAGTTGAAACTCACTAACCAAAAATAAACATTGCCCATATTTTAAGAGTTTATAGAGGTAAATAAATACTCATAAAATAGCTACCAACCTACCTACAAAAAAAACCTACCTACAGGTGCCCGTCGAGTCAAACAACAATTTTTTCTCATGTAAATAACCGGACCGAATGCCCTTTTTAAGAAACAAGCCATAAGAAGTTGACCCGATATTATTACGTCCACTTAAGGCCCTTACTCCCGAGCAGTGCTATAAAACGGTGACTTTCTTAAACAATAGGTTTGAAAAAAATATATGTTTATTATAGATTCATGTACACCATTATATATATAATGATTTTTTCGTAAGACTTATAATTTTGCGTAAAAAAAATAATTTTAGCAACATGATATTTTGTCACTTGTTTTCCCTACTCCTTTCAAACGGATTTGATCTTTAGAAATATGTTTACACAAAAAAAAAAGGTTAAGTGTTGCACATCGTATACACACAGAGCATATGTAAATCGATCAATATTTCGCAAAGAAAATGGATTTAAAGAGGCTCTATCCGGCCGCAGCTGGCCGGTTAAATGCACACATAATCGTACCGCCGCCTAGGCGGCAATGCTATTATTTGTGCATTTATCTCCAGCCAGATGTTCAAGGGACTATATGCCTTAATTACAGAATTTACGAGACTTAGCTACTAATGGTATAAACTTATACTATGTAGCACTTTACCATAGACTTCGTTCGCAAGGTTTTCATAAAAAAATTAACACCTCTTAAACCGTGTGTAGAGGATAGTTTGGAAAACTAATAATGACGCCCTTTTATTTTGACTAAAATTTGTGCCAAACTTCAAGTTTATAAACCCAAGGAATAAAATTCTCCATGTAACCTTTAACACCTCCTAAATAATTTTATAGGATTGGTTTTGAAAAATGATTTAAAAAAAAATCTATTTTTATTTATTTAGGTTACTATTTATGCTATGTTTTAGGAATGTGGGTCCAAGGAATAAAATTTTGTATACAAACGAATTTCCCCCGTTTCACCCCTTTAAAAGTTGAATTTATAAAAACCCCTTCTTAGTACTCGCCTACATTATAAAGCACACCACCACCATCACCTTGTGCAAAATTTCACGTTTCTGGGCCCGGTCGTTTCCGCTATGTGATGATATGTCAGTCAGTCAGTTTCTCCTTTTATATAAATAGATAAATGTACATAACTTTCCTCAAAAAAAAAACCCGACTTCACTACATACAATTTTTTTTTGTAAAAAGTTTTTTATTTCACACTTTGGAGTTGTGATACACTTATAGCCAGAGTACCTATTTCTCATGACAATTCTAATAAGCCCAAACACGGCTAGGTTATATTGATTAATTACGGAGTTCCAGTGCCTACTTTCCAGCTCCATCATCATCATCATCAGATCACTTCGATGATAACATTTTCAACATAACTATTCATAACCATTTATTTATATGTATTGTCATAGTAACGTAACTATCTTCATTGTTATCTTATTCATTGTGATATTTATGTGAGGAATAAATAGCCAATTAGGTCTTTTTCATCAGTTCCACTACATGAAATGTTACTTTTTGACTGTAAATGCGTTCTCGATGAAAATATCACAATCACCATATGTTTGCCTATAATATTTGAGGAGTTCCCTCGATTCCTCATAGATCCCATCATCAGAACTGGATTCTAAAAAAAATGGGACCAATCGGATAGCATATCCTATAACAGAAAAATTTGCAAATCGGTCCATTACTTCCAGGAATCTTGAGGTAACACACATAAAAAAAAAAGATACAACCGAATTGATAACCTCCTCCTTCCTTTTGAAGTCGGTTAAAAAATTTGACCAATCTGAAAGCATATACTTAAAGAAAAAAAAAATGCAAAACGATCCATAAACGACCGTCTGGTTTCTAAAATAACGATGATATTTCAATTGCTTCATCGAAAACAAACAATAACATGCGAATGATTTTATCAATATTTTGGGACCTTGAATTTTTTTTAGGGGTTAATTACTGTAGGTACCTACTGCCAAATCCTCATTGTTCTTGTTTTGTTTTTGCGTCTTGTTATGTCTTTACCTATTCATTAAATTAATCTAGAAGCAACTCGATGTATGAGTCATATCTCGCTAAGTGCAAAAAATCTTGAATATTTTTACATGTCCGCTGATGGCTTTTTCAACTTGACGGCTCTCAAACTACAGCCGCACTTTAAAATACTCTGCAACAGAAGTCAAGAGGGTCCTTGAAGTGGTACTCTAGCGTAATACTGTAGCAAGTAGAGTACTTAAACATGAAGAAACAGACAGGTGGATTTAGCATTCGTGTTGACCACGCTTACATTCTTTTGAGTTTTGATATTTTTTGAACAACAAGTACAGAGTAAGCTGGCGATGTATTTTGTAAGCACCTGGAGCCATACTTTGGCGTGTGAAAGCCATCATAGTACAGTATGAGATAAGGATAAGACTATACAGGATGAATAGTAGGTACTCCCTTTTTGCAATGACATTAATTACGTTATAGTGTGACCAAACTACACCACCTATCTAGGTAGGTACTTTGCCATCCAAACTAAACTAAACAGAGGACAGTGTCTCGTGTGCCTCTATGTACCTGGACACTAAAACCTTCAAGCTGAATAAACAGCAACGATGCTTTATAAAAAGTAGTAGTGGTAAGTGCGAGTCTGACCCGCGCCCTGAGGGTTCTGTACAAACTCACTCATGTAAATAGTTCAATTCTCGAAAAAAATTCCTTTATTCCGACGTCATCTCAACGCTCAGTCACGAAGTCAGAACAAAGGAATAGGAGGCGTGGCCGACTCGAGGCGATCAACGAAAAGAGAATCGAAACGAAAAGGTTGTAACTTGACTAGGGGACTGGAGAGCCAGACGCGGTAAACGTGTTGATCGCATTCATAGCATAAGCGTTGCATAATCAACCTTATAATGTACCCACTGCTGGGACTCAGGCCTCCTCTCTAGGAGAGGGAATGGGCCGTACCTATAAGCTGCTTTATCTCAACAAACCGGATTTACTTTGGATGTGTGTGCTAGTTCACATACACTTTTTCCTATTTGCGAATATTAGGAGCCCTTGGTGTCATTGAACGTAACTTATGCACATGGGAATAATGTGCACGTGGATTTACACACTAATAATTCTATAACCTTGTGGTATAACAACGTTTATCATTATATAACGCACTAGCTTTTGCCCGCGGCTTCAACCGCGTCCATAAAATATAGCCTATGTCACTCAGGAATAAAGTAGCTTTCTATCAGTGGATTTTTTTTTGCAATCGGACGAGTACTTTCAGAGATTACCTCCTACAAACAAAAAAATCAAACTACCTCTTCATAATAATAAGTGTAGACGTACCTATCACACAAGATGTCTTACAATTACCGGACATTATAAATTGCTCTCGACATGTTAGGAGCAACGGTCAACGTGAAATCGCTCTGATTGCGTACGAGGTCTTGCGAAATCGCTGAGATCTAGGCGCAGCACGTAAGCGTGATACTATGACGTCGAAAGAGATCGCATAAAAAACATACATCTATAGGATTGCGCAAGTTTAGAATAGAATTTGAATTTATTATGAAAATAATTAAATTACTTAAGTAACTTGTCTTCTGGGCAAGCGTGCTACATCGTCGGCCACATCATCGCTTACCATCAGGTGAGATAGTGGTCATACGAGAGCTTATCAATAAAAAAAATAAAAAATCTAAGGTTTTTTGCTGAACACAAATACATAAAAAGTATATTTCTAAGTGTTGCGTGATTCGTACGTGTTTCTACCAATTTTTGGCATACAAAATTTAAATACTACCTACATTACATAAATTACAATTAAAAATTAAGTTGTGTCAAATGTTACTCTTGGGCCGTGGGGTCCGAGTGCTCACACGGTTTTAAAAAAAAAAACCAAACGCCTATTTAACACTTCGTGTGACCCAAGGGCTGGCTTTTACTTCGGTCAGAGATTTAGCATTGCCATACAACTTGGATAGCCACGTCACCGCCAGTCTTTTGAGCACACTTCCAGTCGACAACGATGCGGAGGAATTATTTGACGCCATATTTTAGGTAGGAGTTATTGTATATACACTTAAATAATTAAAACTACATGTTTTAATTAGTTAAGTGTTTTTAATTTACTTGTACTATCTATGTTTAATTAAAATAAAATTAAAAAGCCTTTTGATTCATGCAATAATAAGTAATTGTACAATTATTGAATCTTAAATTCTGTTCGAAATATTTAAAAAACATTAGTGATGATATTTGGTTAATTAATAGAATCTCTACTTTAGGTGCTATCATAAATTTTGGAATGGCACTATGTTTAATAAATACTCTATATATAAATAATAATTTTATTATTTGTAGTTATGTCAAAAAATAATAGCCAAATTATAATGTCAACACATACGACAATAACAAATAAAAAATAAATAAAGCAAATTAGGTTGGTCGGACTCATAAAGTGATAATTAAGTGATAACCATGATATTTTATTATAACCATAAATTCGTATCTACCAGTTACGCACTTACTGTGTAAGTATACGTTTTATTTGACAGTAAATTATTTAATTGTTTTTTAAATAAATTGAAATCATTACATTCAAAAAATGATTTAGGCAGTTTATTATATGCGCAATATTTTTATATAGTAATGTAACGAATTTTAGATTTCTCATATTCGCGAATGCGAATGCGAAAGCAAATATTCAAATTCAATATTCACGAATGCGAATGTTGACTTTCGAACAAAGTGCACGTAAAATATCATAAAAGTGTGACATTTTGTGTCAGTCAAGTTTGAACATAACATAGTTGTTACAGACTGATTGAACGAAGCTTATCACATTAAGTTCATTCGAGAAGATTTCTTATGATTTGAAGTTAACATGTTGTTTCACAATTTATGAAACTGCAGTGAATTACAAATTGTGTTATAGAAAAATATTAAAGTAAACATAAAATTGATAAATTGTCATCAATCAGTTGTATTGTCAGTCTATATCCATTCAATCAATATATTATTTCTATTTTGTTTGTCAGAAACATTCGCTAAACATACGCATGTTTCTTGCGAATACGAATGTAAAAATGTGTGAATATTCGTTACATCACTACTTTACATGCCTGCACATGATGTTAGCAAAAGGTCCAAAAGGATTTGTTTAACGATTTAAAAAAAAATTCTTAATTAAAAAGCCGTACGTTCATTTACGTATCTACTTTGTTGGCTCTAGGGAGTGTTACTGTGTGATTCATTTGTCTTCACTTTTCAGAGACACACTTTATGGCCTACTATCCACGAACGCATAGCTGCATAGACGCGTAATGAGGACATTATACAAGTTAAAAAAAAAGTAATAAGTTTAAAAATATATAAATATAATCTTACATTCAAATAAAATTTATTTTTTTCTTTATAGATAAGCAACCTCAGTTTTTATTTTTATTAAAGTAATCTAGCTAGTCTATGGCCACTATTTTATGCACGCGCAAAAGAAAACATTTAATTTTTTACCGCTATGTCACAAAAAAAAACACAATTAAACTAGTTTTACTGTTGTAGTAACAGTTAAATTGTTTTTCTTCACAAGTGTATTAAAAACGTATGATACACGTGAGTATTGGATGATTGCCGTCGCGTCATCATTACACACTTCTATAATAATTTACAAACTACTAATGTTTGCTTACAATGCTGTAATGTGCGCATTATGCACACAGACTTTTTCGTTGTTTTTCCTTTTGTCAGGGTTTTATGTATTTATTAAAATTACTCTCTGCACTTACAGTTTGACTCAACACCCGCAGAGAATTATAATATTGATGGAAATAAATGAGACTTTTCATGGAGATTTTTCTTTTCTTTATTTCTACACACAGTTGGCCAAAGTTTAACAAAGCCGTAACCATACTAATTTTAAATCTTTGACAGTCATGTGTAAGTAATAATATTATTCACAGATGCCAGTAGCACACATATATATGCGACCTCCAATAAATATACACGTGTTGGGCAGATAGTCTTAATCTATGGATTAGGATTATCTACGTTTTACCTGGCCTGCTGGACCTAATTTGCACAGCCGTGAAACGCATAATGTTATTATTTTTTACTTTTTAGGGTTCCGTACCTCAACAAGAAAAAAAATGGAACCCTTATAGGATCACTTTGTTGTCCGTCCGTCTGTCTGTCTGTCTGTCAAGACCCTTTATCTCGGGAACGCGTGGAGGTATCGAGATGAATTAAAACCATATACTCAAGTCAGCTGTCTCTTGAAGCTGTGAAAAAATAAAATTTTCTAAGTTAACGAAAAAAAAGATACGGCCGTTTATGTCGCAAAAAACGTGTATTTTGACAGTCTCGAGGGAATCAAAATTCATAGGGTATTTCCTGTTGATCTAGAATCCTGAAATTTGGCATGAAGAAAGGTCTCATAGCACAAGTATAGGAAAGAACCTGAAAACTGTAAATTTGTAGTTACGTCTCAAAAAAAAAAATTGCGATTCGGAAAAATCTTCGTAACTCAATTCACGAATTGAACTGTTTTCATAGGTTTGTACGGAACCCTCAGTGCACGAGTCCGACTCACACTTGCTCAGTTTTTATTAATTAAAGTTTCTACTTACATCTTGTTTCTTCAATGTGTGTCTGTGCACAAAATATATTTTTTTTCTTATATCTTTACCTTACTTATTAAAAAAAAAACCGGCGTAGAGCAAGCCGCAGTACCATGCGCTTTTTGTTTAATAGTGTATCTCTAATAAACTCATTCCTGTATTTTTAAGTGGTCATTTTGTCAAATAACTTTCAAACTTTTATTTTAAAATCATAAAAAAATATAAATATTTGAGATTCTTACAATAAACCTTTTGAATTGATATGTCGCACGGTACCAACAGTTTGAAAAACTTGTGACTCCTTATTGAAAATTTATTAATTTCCGTTACACGTCCATATTTGGGTCACATCTTTCAACTGAACCGTCCACAAGATTCGAAGCAAATTGGCTGTGACAAATGGACAGACAGACGCACGAGTAATCCTATAAGGGTTCCGTTTTTTCATTCAGATGTTCGGAATCCACATAGAAACACCGCATCGTTATTTCTCGACTTTTTTTTAGGTATATTATGCTAAGATTAATGCTATTTTAGCGAAATCTATGGCGCCACATTATTATTTTTTTCGGTGAGAAAATCATCCAGTGAAATCCCCCGCGCTTGGGCGGGGCGAGAGGGCTTTTACTGGCTAAAAACCTACTCCTGTTCCTTCGTTGACTTTCATACCGTGGCCAAGTCTTCCTTTCACAAGCAGACCCTTGGCCTCAGTAGATTTCGACCCTGCTGGGCTCCTACGGTTTGCTGACATCTCCTAGAGGCACGCATGGAAGAGTACGCGCCGTCGAAGACTTGGGCTCAGTCCGGACGGTTACCGGACGATCGGAAGGCGAGCTACCCATTGCTCACCGTCCGCAAGCCCGCGCCTACGATGGCCGGAAATCGGAATCGGGATTCCGGCGGCTGGGGCGTGAGGGCCACGCCCGTGAGGACTCAGCAGTGCTCTGCCCAAGCGGGGCACACCTCTACAGTGTGCTCCACCGTGTCCTCCAGGATGGCGCCACATAGGACCTAATTTAAAATTTATATTCTTGCACTGCGGGATAAAAGTTCTCCGCGCGATTAGAACATAATAAACCTAAAACAACCCGAAATCAAGTATCGGGCAGTTGCCCAGGCCAGGGCATAACACCCGTCTGGTCGAAGGATCACCTCTTTTCAAACGGTTTGCGATACTTTGTACCTTCTCCTCATACCTCTAAAGTTTAGTTTAATAGCATAGTACATCATAATCAGCCTTTCAATGTTCCCACTGCTGGGACTCAGGCCTCCTCTCTAGGAGAGGGAATGGGCCGTAATCCATCACGCGGGCCCAGTGCGGGTTGGTAAATGTCACATTTCACATTTTCGAATTTTTTGGTTCTAGGACATGCCGGTTTTCCTCACGATGTTATCCTTAACCGTTTTGAGAGCAGTGGTGATGAAATAAATTACACAAAGTAATGTGTTTGGCTGGGTTTGAACCCGCGACCTACAACACGTAAGTCGGGGCCGTTACCACTCGGCCACCACGACTCTTAGTTTAATGTTAACATTAATTCAATATTTAGATAGATTTGTACCGCTTTCCCTCTTAATGTATTTCTTGTATTAACCCATTATGGGTCTTTAGCCAACTGCACAAACAATGCTAATAACCTATTAGAGTTTAGTGATAAGGAATTTGCAATTAGCAATCCTATGATTACATCTGTTATGTGTTATCAAGATATTGTGCGTCTACAAGTGGCAATATCTCGCAGATAGGAAATGATTGATAACTAGGTCTTTGTCGGTGTTACATAAGATGATACCAGAATGATTACTTTATCTCAAACCTGATTGTTCATCTCAATGGTTTGTATTTTATCAATGTCTTACATATTGTTTACTGTTACATAATGAAATATCTCATTCACTGCTATCTTTCAGCCATTGTGTTCAGTTCGGCGATTTATTCGAATATAAACGAAAAAGTTTCAAAGTGAGTATTTTATTGGACGTACAATATAAATCGCCTCCCTTCGTTGGCATTATAAAGATTACCCGACAAAGTAGTCGGGTCGGGCTTGTGGGGCATTCTAGCCCTTCCGTTCAATTTCGCAAATCGTGTTGTGTTGACGGTCGGCCGCTCTGACGTATCGCGTTCCCGCCTTCAAATTTACTTCTGTTTGATGGCAAATTGGATGATTTTATGTATAGGTTTTTCGCTGGTTTGTATTCTGGTGACAGGGTCTAGTCCAACTGGGATCGATTTCCGATGTAATGGATACAACAAATATTTATACATAGCTATATCGACCCTTTTTAGGAAATATTGTTATAAAAGTATACAAATTGTAAATTGTAAACTCTATGGTTAGACTTTTACATTTTTTTAAAGAGTAACAATAGAGTGTCTTGCCATTCTTCTTCATAGGAAGGCTTTAATTGGAACGATGCGCTAGTTTTTAATGTTTTACAAGTGCCCATGTAGACCTATGTGAAATAAAATAATCTTCAGTCGAGTTTGAGAACTTTTAAGCGACTTTTGTATTTTTCACAGGAGTGGGCTTAGAGTAAACCTGCAAAAAAACACTACTTAAAAAACTGTACCTTTTAAAAAAATTTGATTTGTTATTCAGACAACTATTACTCCATTAGAATACTTCTTGTAGGGAAAATGGTAATGTGTACCACGTGACGTGGTGGGCCACGTAAGTTCAGTCGCAATAAAATGCAGTTTAAGAGACGTATTTACTTTTATAATTAATTTCTCTAATACAATAGGTGACCTTCATCAATCATCTAAATCTCTAAAGTTCTAATTAATATCTTATCAGTAATACTTTTTATTTACGAAAGGACCACTTCGCGTGAACCGCGCCGTATCGCTTCGCAACCGCCCTCACGTTGAATCGCCCACGTAGGACGCCACGTTATAGGACTTTCAACGCTAAATCTTTCAACGCTAAATCTTTCAACGCTAAAACTTTCAACGCTAAGCCTTCCTAAGCTAAATCTTCCGATACACGCTTCAGGGGCCTTACCATGACTTGTTAAAATGTAAGACGTGCGAGCGAGAAAGAGAGATGTAGCTATGCACCATATATAGCTCCATCCCTTTAACAGTTCAGTTTAGGTCGTCAAATGGATCACGTTAAGATCTCGTGGTAGGGTCCTAGAACCTCTTCCGAAAAATGTAATCATCGTCATTGACCGAAAGATGCAGTGTTAGAAGACTTCCCACAAGTCGGACCGACGACCTGTTGTTGGTCGCGGGAACCCGATGTATGCGAGACGCACAGAACTGGCCATTGTGGTGACACTTGGGGTGGGTGTCTTTCGGCTGAACACCTTTTGTGTCAAGCTTTCCTGGTCTCCTCCTTTGTAGGTTATTCTTCTACACCACATCCAGATTGCTGTATTCAAACGTCGGCTGCAGGCTGCGGATGCAGGCAGTACATGCGGCGGCTGCATGAAGCCGGCTGCAGCTGCACGACTGGTTTTTTATGTAGTAGTATGTATTTTTGTGAAAACAGCGACACGCAGCGCAGTAGCAAATCGCTCAACTACTCCACCAGCCAAATGTGCCGTAAAAAAATATGTATATTACAAATGCAAATAGCAGCAAATAAATTATATTATTATTATTCCATTTATTTATTATATTACATACTTATTATATTTTTAAATATTTCCTTAAAAAAAAACATAAAAAAAAACATTTAAAAATATAAAAAATAGTAGCCCACCGGCATCGGGAACAGAGTCCAAGCTGCCGGCGGTCAGGGCTCCTGAGAGAGGAATCTCCTAACGATGCGCGCCGTGTCCAGGAGTACTGCTTTCTGGATCAGGCCCTTGATCCAGCTGCCTAACGAGAGCCTCCTTAGATGTTGTTCGAGGCTCTTGGCTATTAAGCCATTGGCCGTTACGACTATCGGCACAATGATTGCTCTATCCACTTCCCAAATGTCGACAACCTCGCGAGCTAAGTCAAGATACTTAATTTGCTTATCTTTCTCAGCTTTCACGAGGTTCTCGTCATGAGGGACAGCTTTATCAACAATCATTGTAAGACGCTCTAGTCGATCTATCACCACTATATCAGGTTTATTGGCAACAATAGTCCTGTCAGTGATGATAGATCGATCCCAATATAATGTGATATTGCCATTTTCGAGAACTGGGTCGGGCACATACCTATAATACGGTACTTCTAATTCCACAAGTTTGTATTTAAGAGCAAGTTGCTGGTGGATAATCCTGGCTACGAGGTTGTGTCTATGCAAATATTCTCCGTTAGCTAGATGAGAACACCCAGAAATAATGTGTCGGATTGATTCCCCGGGCCGGTGGCATGCCCGACAGATGTCAACCGTACCGTCCTTCACAATGTATTTCCGGTAGTTGTTCGTCATCATAACTTCGTCCATTATCGCAAAGACAAAACCTTCGGTTTCCCCGAAGAGGTCACCAAAACGCAGCCAAGATACAGACGCTAACAGGTCTACATCGGGCCCATGTAAGGCCCGGTAAAAGCGTCCGTGAAGCTCCTTGCTGTGCCATACTTCCCAGCGGTCATTAGTATCCAGTACTATAGGTTTGCGCCAGTTCTCGTTGGCCAAGGAGAGCGGAGTGAGGCCCTTATCCACTGCTGCCACATCTCGGTGCATACCCATTTCGGTTTTTAGAAAGTACTCCCTGAGACTGCATAACTCGCGGTTGTGCAGGGTCTTAGCATTTAAGAAGCCACGACCCCCGCACTTCCGCGGGATATACAGTCTCATCACCGATGACCGTGAGTGATGCATCCGATTTGCGGTAAGCAGTGTGCGGACCTTCCTATCCAGGGCGTCAAGTTCTGTCTGAGTCCATTTGAGTATGCCGAAAGAATACATCAATACCGGCATGACCCAACCGTTGAAAGCACGCACCTTGTTTCCGCCTGACAAAAGACTATTCAGTACTTTATTCAGGCGGCCAAAGAAGCGCTCTTTCAACGATTGTTTTACGTCATCAGTATTGATGCCTAACGATTCCGACATACCCAAATACTTGTAAGTTTCGGTTGAGCAGAGGGATCTAAGGTGTATGGAATCCGAGAGTTGAATTCCCGCGGATTCCATAATCTCACCTCTCTTTACATGTATGACTGCACATTTGTCCACACCAAATTCCATCCTGATGGCACTACTGAAGGTTTTAGTTACCTTCAGTAGCTCCACCAGTTGCATGTTGTTGGGGGCAAAGAGTTTCAGATCGTCCATGTAAAGAAGGTGAGATATGACCTGACCGCCTCTTTTCAACCGGTAACCTAAGCCAGAACCCTCCAGCAGTGTGCTAAGAGGGTTCAAGGCTAGGCAAAACCACAGTGGACTCAGACTGTCACCCTGGAATATGCCACGCTCAATCTTTATCGGCTCGCTGTTCTCCTGAATCTGTCGACATCCTGGATAGTGAAGGACTGTTCTCCACTGCCCCATACATGACATCAGGAAGGTGCGCAGTGTTGCATCAACTTTATACAGTTCTAGCACCCTCATGAGCCATGTATGAGGAACAGAGTCATAGGCCTTCTTATAATCTATCCAACATGCCGACAGATTCTTTCGAGAACGTCGAACCTGTTGGCTAATGGCCATATCGATGAGGAGCAGCTCCTTAGTACCGCGGGACCCGTTCCTACATCCATTCTGAGAGGCAGACATGATAGAGTTGGTCTCAATATGACTATTGATTTTAGCTCTCAGAATGGATGTAAAAACTTTATAGACTGTCGGCAAACACGTGATCGGTCTATAATTTTTGGGTTCCGCAGTACTACCTGTCTTATGGAGCAGGTGGGTTATTCCTGTCGTTAGAAACTGGGGCAGCGACCCTGACTCTAAGGCAGACTGGAACTGAGATGCCAAGCGAGCGTGCGACCTTTGGAACTATTTAAGCCAGAAATTGTGCAGCCCGTCCGGCCCAGGAGATTTCCAGTTAGGCAACGGACGGACTGCACGGGCTACATCTTGGGGGCTGATGGTAATTGCCCCCATTTCTGGTAAAAGATCGCACGCGCGCTCGACCTCTCGAATCCAATCACCCTCGATGTGACTGACAGGCGCCGACCAAATGCTGCGCCAAAATGAACACATGGCGTCATCATCCGGCAGGCGCGTATCAGTTACACCTTGGTCCGGTCGCTCCCAATCCCTGTAAACCCACCTTTCGTTGCTTTGGAATGTACGATTCTGAGTGTACCGCTCCACTCGCCGCTTGTAACGACGAATACGGTTTGCCCATGCATAGATTTTCTGCTTCAGGAAGTCGATACGCTCTGTGACGCAGGGCAGATAATCTCGAGGACTAATATCAGTCCCCGAGAATGCCCGCCTCACAAAGCGCACCACCCTGGGGCGAGTGTTGCCCTCCCTGAAGCAGATAAGCTTACCGATGAGTGCTCTAGCCTCACCGATACGGCGCTCTATCCTGCACTGCCAAGCTGGTACAGCTGGTCGTGTAGCTCTGTCACAATTGGGAAATTTAACATGAGCTACACGACATGCCGCTACAGCCGCACAGTACAAGATCGAGTGGGTATCAGTGAGGTCTTTGCTGCTATCAAAACAATTTGATAGCTGCGAATCTAGAGCACACACCAGCGCCCTATTTCTCTTGTGCATGGGCAAACGAGGTAGACGAGGTCTAAGCTCCGGCGGTGTGGTACGGTACTCCCGAAATGCGTTCTCCAAAGCGTCCCTCAATCGATCATTACATTGGGTACTCACAGATATAGCCGCGTCATCATCGGCGTCACCAACGTGGTCGGGTCGCGGTGAAGCAGTGGGTTGACGTTGCACCGCGACCGGTGGTGTAGCAGGTGAAACACGGCTACTCTGTGATTCCAGGCGCAGCCTATCAAGTACGGTGTCATCCAACATACGATTACGCTGAATGACCCGCACCTGATCCGATAGTCGTTGGACCGAAACGTTGACAGCTGGCTCGAGCATCTGAAACAGAGAGAGCATCCGACCACGATACGCAGTCAGGTTAATTCCCCCCTCTGTAGCCCCAAAGTATAAGCGCATGACGTTTTTATTAATGGATGATGTCCATCGCATGCGCTGCACACTTCCACCGGCAGCGGGAACTCTATGAGAGGCCGGCGGGCCTCGAGGTCCCAAGCTGGCCGGAGGTCGGCCTCTTCCCCGTCGACGCGCAGGTGGTGGTGTCGTCGGCGGAGAGAAGTATTCGTCGCTCGACCTCGACGCAACTGCAGCGACCGAAATCTCTGAACTCACGGTTGGTGGTGGTCCCGGCGGCTGCGAAGCGGAGCTGAGCGACGAACCCGAAGATGATGGGTGTGTGTGGAGTTTTTGAGCTCGGCTTCTTGTCAGCATTCTTTCTTTTCAGTTCATCGCCATGCCATTTAGGTTTGCATATTTATTTTCTTGGAGATATTATATCATGGATGGATGTGATGTTATTTTTTTTTTCCTGCGTGTTTTTCGGTAATTGTACATTTATTATTATTATTATTAATGAAATATCGCTTACATATTATGTTTTCTTTTTGTTAACAAAACATTCAAGGAGTTTCGTTCGATCCTTTTCAATAAAACGTCCCTAGAAAACCTGAAAACAAATTTCATGGTAACTGTACCCCTGTAATGAAAATACTTATCTACTCTTTTCATGGATAATATAAACCTAATCTTAATCCTTGGTCTTGTGATAGCAACGTGACAGAAAATAATGAACCAAATGTCAATTAATTTTGTTACATAAAGTCCAGACTGAATTAAATTTTGGTGATAAAAATTGGATTTATAAACGCTTAACCGATAGCATTTTTTTTTTTTTTTTTTTTTAAGGTGGGAAAATCATCTAATGACAAATCCCGCTCTTGGGCGGAGCGAGAGATAGTGTCAGACTTTTACTGACTAAAAACCCACTCCTGTTCCTTCGTTGCCTTCGTCCCAGGGCCCCGGGTTTCGTTTTCACACTACCCATGGCCCCAGTAGGCTTCGACCCTGCTGGGCCCCTACGATTTGCTGACGTCACCCTGAGGCGCGCGTGGAACAATACGCGCCGTCGACGACTTGGGCTCGGTCCGGACGGTTACCGGACGGTCGGACGGCGAGCCACCCATTGCTCGCCGTCCGCAAGCCTGCGCCTACGGTGGCCGGAAATCGGGATCGGAATCCCGGCGGCGGTTGGGGCGTAAGGACCGTTGCCGTTGCCTCACGCGATCGGCCGCCTCCTTTGCTAGCATTACTGCTTCGCAGAAGGAGGCGACCGCCTGCCACTCCTCCTCGCTCCGGACCATGGCCTGTATCAAGGCCCGGCGCGAGAGATCGCCGCCGCCGATCGCCCCCACGAGGACACGGCGTTGCTCTTCCCAAGCGGGACACACCTCCACCGTGTGCTCCACCGTGTCCTCCGGGCGGTCCACACAGTGGCGACACCCGGGCGTCGCTTCCGCACGAATTCGGTGCAGGAACTTCCCGAACTTCCCGTGTTCGGTGAGAACCTGCGTCATGCGGAAGGTGAGGACGCCGTGAGGTCTTTCCAACCACGCCTCAAAGAGGGGACTTATCGCCATAATTGTGGCGTGCCCAGCACTGGGTCGCGACAGTCGCTGTCGCCATTTTTCCATGAGAACCCGCCGGAACTCCGTCCGCCATGCTGCGACTTGTCGCGGCAGCGGAGTTTCGCCCCGGCGTTGCATCTCCATGCGGAGATCGTGCATGAGAGCAAGGACTGTTGCTTCCAGATCCCATGGTGGCTGGCAGGCAAGGAGGCTCGCCGCTTCGCGGGAAATCGTCCGGTAACCTCGCACCATCCGTATGGCCATGACCCTCTGGCATGCGTTCAGCCGGGCCGCCGGCTGCTTCCGCAGCGCCGGCGCCCATACCGGTGCGCCATAAAGGGCCATGGACCGAACGATTCCCGCGTAGAGCCTTCGGCAGGAGGCGTCTGGACCTCCCAGGTTGGGCAAGAGCCGCCCGAGGGCAGCCCCAGTCCGATTTAGTTTGGGAGCCAGACGTCGGAAGTGCTCCTCGAAATCCCATCGGCTGTCGAGAACGAGTCCCAGGTACTTCATCGTCGACCCGACGCCGATGTGGACTCCTCCTACCGTTAGTTGGGAACCTGGTGGTGGCGCGTTCCGAGGTCCGTGAAAGCACATGGCCTCGGACTTGTGCAATGCCACCTCGAGTCCCAACTCCTGGATCCTGCCCACGACTGTCGCAACCCCGCGTGTCGCTAGTTCGACCGCCGCCTGGTACGACTCTCCCCGCGCCAGGACCAGCGTGTCATCTGCGTAGCAGACCACGCTGATCCCGTCAGGGAGGTCGCCGCGCAGCACGTAGTCGTATCCGATGTTCCACAAGGGCGGCCCTAGTACCGATCCCTGCGGAACACCGCACGACATCTCTCGACGTTCCCACTCTCCCTGGTGACCGGGGTAGATAATGTACCTGTCTGACAGGTACGCCTCGACCACACGACAGAGGTAGTCGGGCGTCCGGTGATACCGGAGTGCCCTCCTAATGCTGCTCCAAGGCAGGGAGTTGAAGGCGTTGGCGATGTCCAGAGACACCGCCACGACACACCTGCCCTGGGCCACTGCATCCCCCGTCGTGAGAGCTCGCACGCGCATGATGGCGTCCACCGTGGACCGCCTCCTGCGAAAGCCGAACTGGCCGTCCGCCAGGTCCGGCCCCACCCGTGTTAGGTGCGCGACGAGGCGGTCTGCAATTACTCTTTCAAAGAGCTTGCCCACCTCGTCAAGCAGCACAAT
This sequence comes from Mythimna pallens, assembly GCA_961205895.1. Taxonomy (NCBI): domain Eukaryota; kingdom Metazoa; phylum Arthropoda; class Insecta; order Lepidoptera; family Noctuidae; genus Mythimna; species Mythimna pallens. Next base: position 18,292,513 of record OY540828.1, on the reverse strand, counting down.
GGGCCGGTACGCGGACGGAGAGTCCGCAGGGCGCCCCGGCTTCGCGATGAGGACCAGTTTCCCCGTCTTCCAGCGAAGTGGGAACTGGCCCCTCTCCATGCATGCGCTGAAGAGCCCTCTTAGTCGAGGCCCGAGAGCCTCCATGGCCAGGACCCAGGCCTTCCCAGGCAAGCCGTCGGGTCCTGGGGCGGTATTTTTAGCACTCAGCCTTCGTACCGCCACTCTCATCTCTACCTCGGTCACCTCTGGAGCATTGTCGTCGTCGTCGCCATCGTGGTCCGCGTCGGACACCGCTGGTGGCGGAGCCATGGGCGGGGGAGAGTGTTCCCCTCGCTCAGGAAACAGAGTGCTCACTACACCCTCCACAAGCTGGGGCCGGAGACTCTGCGTCAGCGGGGGAGCCCAGGGGCGGAGTTTGTCCCGCACCACCTTGTAGGGGCGTCCCCATGGGTCCCCATTCAGAGTCCCCAGCCACACGTTGCGGGCCTCGAGCTTGGCCCGTCTTATCTCCGCTCGGAGGGTGCGCTTTGCTTCTCTGTATCCCTCGTACAGCTCCGCCTCTCTGGCCTCCGCATCCGGTGGACGGATGCGGCGCCTGCGGTATCTGGCATACCGGCGTCGTGCGGCATTGCACGCGTTGCGCAGTGCCGCAATCTCCGGCGACCACCAGTATACCTGGCGCTGAGCACGTCCTGGACGGACTCGGGGCATTGCCGCGTCGCAGATTTGCGACATGGCCTCCCGGAACCACTCTGCCTCGACGTCGATATCGACAGGCCTGTCCGGTGCTTGCACCCAGGCCTGTACCATCGCGGCTTCCAGGAGGAGCTCCCGGTCCATCTGCCTCAGCGCCCATCGCGGACCACAAGGGTTCTGTCGGACCGGCGCGGTCGAGGTTTGGGCGGAGACGTCAAACCGAATGTACCGGTGATCTGAGTACGTCTCCACCCCCTCCATGACGCGCCAGTCGACGACACGCGGCGACAGAGCGGGGCTGGCGAACGAGATGTCCACCACAGAGTCACCCCGCATCCGCACACACGTGGGGACAGAACCCCGGTTTAGGACGACCAGGCCTGTCTCTAGAGCCCAGTCCTCCACCATCCGACCCCGCTGGTTCGTGAACCGAGAACCCCAAGCCAAGTTCTTGGCATTGAAGTCCCCGCACACAACCACGGGGAGGGAACCAAACCCAGCGACGACGGCTTTCAGCTCCATTAGGGAGATGTGGAGATCGCCGAGAGATCTGTTCGGGGACAGGTATACGCCTACCACTGCAATGTCCCCGAACCGTGCTGCCACGCAACCCCGTCCCCTCGTGACAGCCTCGAGGGTCGGGGTACCGGCGGCGGCCGACGAAATTAGAGTCACCGAGCCGTTCAAGTCCTGAACCCAGTCGCCTCTGGGCAGGACATAGTACGGCTCGGAGACAACGGCGATGTTGATCGACCACTGCGCCATGCTCTGGAGCAACAGATCCTGAGCGGGGGCGCAGTGGTTGATGTTCGCCTGGAGGAGACGTAATGGACCCGTATTAACAGTCCATTACAGTCTCCTCCCGAGCCCCACGTGAGGGCCCTGCCGCGGTGGTTGCGGCGGCGACAGCAGCGGCAGCCAGAGAGGAGGCTGCGGCGGAGAGGACGTCGGGGTGGGCTTGCCTCGGGACTTTGCCCTTGGCCTTGGCGGGGGGGTCGCAGGACCTGCTCCCAGCCCGGTGATCGGCCGGCTTGCCTGCCGCCGCACACGCGTAGCAGTGCGGCGTAGCACGGCATTCTGCAGCCTTGTGACCGGGCTGACCGCACTGGAAGCAGCGGTCACTGCGGTCCGCCTCCGCGGTGCAATAGGCACCCACGTGGTGCCCCACGAGGCAGCGGTAGCACCGCAGAGGTCTGGGCTCCAGCAGTTTTACCTGCGCGGAGACCCAGCCCACCAAGAGCCTTCGGCCTTCGCCAGTGATGGCCTTGGCCGCCGACACAGGGCAGCTCACCGTTACGGCTCGCATTCCCGTGCTGTCAGCGCGGATAGTGCCCGCCCGTACCTGATCGGCGTTGCACCCTCCCACCCCGACAACCGATAGCATTGGATTATCCCTAGGTCACACCGTATTCCTACGTCATAAACAGGTAGAGCATATTTACCTACAGTTCGTGGAATTAAGTAACATAGAGGTGATAATACCTCCTCCTAATGCTCCCTCAGAGATTCACATAATATACTTATAATTTACAAGTAAAATGTTTTTCTGTCTTCTTTTTTTCTTTTATTTTATTTACATTAATATAATGACTGTACTTTCTCAGTACGTTTACGAAAATATTTTGTATGCCCATAAAATTAGAAACAAGTTTAAAAAATACAGTGTTATTTATAATTTTAATCTAGGAACAAACATAAGTTTGTGGTCCCTGCTACCAGGCTCAAAAAATATCCCCTATTTTTTGAGCCTGGTACACTTCATTTTATATTTTTTCTGTTATAACTGTAAAAGTGAGGACTATGTGAATTGCATTTAATCATTTGAAATTTCATAAATCTCGGAATTTAATTGTCATGTTTATTATTCTGGGATTTTAGAGGAGGTATTATCAACTCTATGTAACTTACTGTGTGACTAGAAAAAAGATACATAAAAATAAGTATATGTTATGTAATTCTTTTTATTTTTTGTGTCTTTTTTTTTGTTGTTTATTCGTAATGCTTACTTTATTTAAGATTTCGTTGGGCTTTCGTCGCATTACCACTATAGGCCTTTCTGCGAGGTTTCGGGAGGTTCTTGTTTCGGAATCAGCGGGAAGAAATGCCCAGGTGTTATGATTGTGTAGATCGCCCAAAAGTCACGGTGGAATGTACGGTAGAGGCCGGCCTGCTTGGGCGGAACGCCGTCTGGCCTTGGTTCAAGACATGGTCTGGAGCGAAATAGCCAGCAGCCACCTTCTTCTAGATGATGATGACCTTCTTCTACAATAGAAATATGCGAACGAAGAAAGTAGCAGAAAGCATGAAGGAAAAAACATCTTCCAGCCCCAGCCCCTGCAAGAAACTCCTTGAGCGTCGGGAATTCGCAGGGCAATTTCACCGTAGGCATCCCCAGGACCCGACGGCTGCCTTTAAAAACCTGAGTCCTGGCCATGGAGGCTCTCGGGTCTTGATTAAGAGGGCTCTTTAGCGTATGTTTGGAGAGAGGCCAGTTCCCAGTTCCCAAACTTCGGTCGGCTTTTGAAGGTTCCCCTCAAAAAAACAAAAAAAAAATTACCGTGGAAGGAACAAAGGTGGGTTTAGTCAGAAAAAGTCTGACACTCCTTCTCGAGCCAGCACTGTCGCAGAGCAAGAAGAGTCATTTCAAGCAGACAAGCCTTAGCCTTATAATATTAAAACTATTGAAGAATCGTAAGGCCGGAGAAGCGGGAACCGTTAGTCTGTTATATACATTAGTTTGTTTCTATAAATAGATTTAAATAGCCACAAAAAATATACTTATCGATAACAAGTAAATCATGAAAAGACATTCGAAACTGTGAATAGGTAATGAAGTTACTCTATGATGAAGGCAACTACCAAATTAATGCTATTAATAAATCAGTTTCAAAATACGCCTGTGGCGTTCAGAATTCAATTAAGTATTCTATCATGATAATAATTGGTATTTCTCATTGGATACTCGTAGGTATTTGAAAGTCAACCTATTTTTAGTTTTCAATAGTACATACTTACCTATACAGGATGTCACGGAAATGAGCGGTCATATTTTAGACTAGGTTCTGTCGACGGCTTCACTTGCGTGAAAATAGGTTTTTCGATACAAACTTTGGACTCCCGTTCCATCCCCTTAGAGATCGATTTTTTGGAAAATCTTTTATGGTTTTTTGTATACATTATAATGGAACCTCTGTGCAAAATTTCTACGCTCTAGGTCCAAGGGTTTGGACTGAGCGTTGATGAATATATAAATCAGGACTTTGCCTTTTATACATACGGATACTGTATCTGCTAATGGTAATGTATACTTTTTTCAAACAAGTCATAGTCAATTCGGTAAAAAATTGGACTTCGCAATGGTATGGGAAGTCCAAATCTTTGGTACTTTGATCAGCTAATCATAACTTTATACGGAAGGTCCAATTTTCTTTTTCGCCCACCCCTTTCGGTACACCCTGTATTAGCGCAACAAAACGGTTAATTAGAAGCTTTGTACCGCCGTTCAGCTCCCGTGTACAATTCCAAAGGTAACGTGCATTGTTCTGTCTTAATAATAAAAAAAAAAATTTACTTCGGAAGCCGGTCTACTTACCTAGTTTTATTTCTTCATTTTTCGACCTCAACTTCCAAAATTATACCTTATTTACAATTTTTTTTAGATACCATTGTATTTTTTCACATCTTATTTTCCACTTTTAAGGTTAATAGAAGAAAGAAAGAAAGGAAAGAAAGAAATGCCGTTTGGTGTTCAAGAGTTCCGCAATGTGTCTTTGTGCACCCTACGCATCGACAAACATGTTTCATTCGTGACTAGTTTACCTACTGTACAATTTACGCCCTGTGAATTAAATTAATATGAAGCTCCGCATACATGATGGGTTTGTGTTTAAGGATTTATTTATTTTGACGACACAGTTAGCGCAGTGGCTGGGTGGTTAGCTGCTGGGTTTCATGTCGCGGGTTCGATTCCCACACGGGACAAATATTTGTATCACCCACAGATAATTGTTCCGGGTTTGGGTGTGCATACGAGTTTAAAATAGTTTTGAATAGTCACAAAACATAAGGAATTCTTATCGAAATTGAGGGCAACTACATAACTAGCATTTTTTCTTCGGTCGCCTCCTTTCACAAAGCAGTAACGCGAGCGAAGGAGATGAACGCAGCCGTGAGGAAACCAGACATCACACCCCAGCCGCCGCCACTGGCGACGCCCTGGACTTTGAGAGTCACAGCGCGATCCCCGGCTCCCCGGATTTTAATCAGTAAAAGTCTAATACGCCCTCTCTAAGCCTAGAGCGGGAGAATCCATTAATTGATATCCCAACTCAAAAAAAAACTCTTATCATCACCGCGCCTTAATAGATGTCCTCCCGAATTCCTTTTGAGTTCTACTGTAAGTTTTGCAATGTCGGAAATCTTCGTACGTCTTCGGATTTCGTCGGCTTAGTATGCCAAGCATCGGACGCTCCATACATCTCTACCGGATATCTATAGTCTCTACGCAACTCTCAGCACATACACAGCCTCCTGCGTGAGCATCCAGAACATGTAGACTAGTTCTTTTTCTTCTTTTCGATTCGATGGTAAACTCGTCAAACTGTTTGGGCCCAATAGGTGGCTACATTACAATAGGTGACTAGTTGATTGATAGCTATAATAATAATAATAATATTCCACAACTATCACACAACGCCGTCTAGTCCCAAGCTAAGCAGAGCTTGTGTTATGAGTACTAGACAACTGATAAACATACTTATATATTTCTAAATACATACATATTATAGATAAATTACACCCAGACTCAGAACAAATGATCGTGCTCATCACACAAACATTTGTCCTGGGTGGGAATCGAACCCACGAGCTCCGGCATAGCAGTCAGGGCCACTAACCACTAGACCAACAGGCCAGCTATCGTGTCAGGATGTCATGCAATTTGCCAAAAACGGTCTACCCGAACTATATTCTTTTAGATAACTCCGTTTGTTGATGTTTTTTGCCAAAATAGAGTACTGAGATTATTTTTTTAGATAAGATATCGATACCACTCTGCCTGTGCTCGGCTAATTAATTTAATTAGATCCTTTATTGTTTTCAATACATGTATGACGAGTAGATATACCTGTCTATATGTATTTGGCACGTTTAATTTAGGCATCAATACAACGACATGAACGTGATCAAAATACAACAGACTATTTCAATGTTATCCATTCTGGTTCCTTCCTCGTACAACAATCGCTCATCAATGTTAAATGAGATATTTAATTATAGAGGAAAATTAATTTACTGTCATACGGCTTCGTATTGAAGGAAATTTAAAATTATATCCATCCACTGCTATCAGCCAGTTAAGGAACAAAAGCATATTTTGTAATGGAAAACAGGAATAAATTGAAGAACATTTTTATCGAACTCCGCGAAATGTGCCACCGGTACATGGTAGACATCCCACTTATACGCACAAAACGTTTTGGGAACACTGCATTTATTGTGCGTACAGCTAAGGAGTGGAATTCCTTGCCGGAATCTGTGTTTCCTGATGGCTACAACCCGGGAATTTTTAAGTCAAGAGTGAACAGGTTACTTCTAGGTAAGCGCGCTCCATCATCGACCGCATCGTCGCTTTCCATCAGGTGAAATAGCGGTCAAGCGTGAACCTATCAAGAATAAAAAAAAAACCGGCTTCACCGATTTTTATGAAATTTTTTGTAGTAAATCTGAGAACCGGTTCATTTTTTATTCAATTTATATAGATGTTTACGTTTGCCGGATCAGCTAGTTATTTATAAAAAACAAGTTATCTCATCACTCTGTCGTGTCATATCTCGTGTCACGCTTGTCTCCGGGACCTGGTAAACAGGAGACGAAATGAAGGCATAATTTTATGCAGCATTCGATGATAAATGCACTTTAGTTTACTTAACATTGTAAACCGGTTCAATCAACTTTATTATCATTTTATTTCATTCACAGTGCAAACTTTTCAGAATATTAATTGCATTATTTTTGCGCGTCTCAGAATTGCATTATATGCTGACGTAGTAGGTCCCTACTTAGTCGCATCTGCGTTAACATTTTAATGTGGTTCCAGCTTCTTGCATATTATTAAATGAAAATTGTATTATGTCCTCTGTTTACTATTAATCTAAAATATTTAAAAGAAGGAGCTAAATAAACAGACTTCTTTTTAATAGCATAATGTGGCTCCTAAAAATCTACATTGCCTTCTTACGGGCGAATGATACTATCTTAATGCAAGCCATTTTTGATTGGTTATAAAAATAAATCACTGAAAAGTGTGGTGAAAAATAACTGAAGAGATACTTTGTTACATAGAAGCCATGCCATTTTTTATCATAAAATATGCACAAAATATCATAAATAGCTATACGGCAATCCAACGCTATTCTCTTAATACTCCAGCCATATATACAGACAAGATCTTCTGCCATTCATCTAAGATCACAACACAAACAGGTTTATTCAAGATAGAGTTGAGAACGAAGATTGCGCGAAAGATTGAAAGAAACAAAACTGAGAAAGTTCGACTACCAGAAACAACGAACTAGAGCGAGATATATAGGATGTATAGCTTCATACCTCCTTCTTGCTTCACGATATTTTAACACGTCATTGTAAGGTATTTACTTTTCCTGGAGAAAGTCTCCAATGTAGAAACCTCGATCGACCAACAGATCAAACGCCGCAAATGGAACTGGATCGGTCACACGCTCCAAAGGGATCCTGAACTTATACCAAGCCTAGCCCTAGACTGGAATCCTCAAGGAAATCGTAAACGTGATCGCCCTAAGCAGACTTGCACCCCTAACCAAGTTGATAATCTGCAATCGTTAACGCTAGTCTAAAACTAATCAAATGTATGGGAATGATATCATTTAGAAAATTCTTAGCTAAGTTCACATCGTTCAAAATGATAGAATGAATTGGTATCGTTTCTACAATGTTCAACGCTACATCCTTTGTTATTATTGTAGAACGAGCGGCCGACTCAGGCGCGTCAACATGGCTACCAACTTATCGTCTTCTACAATTGCTGACACCGATGCGTTACTGATTGGAGAACGGTATTCGACACGAAACGGTTGTAACTTGGCTAGGGGGGCTGGCGACGAACGGTCATCGCAGAGGCGAAGAACATAGGGAAGACCTGAAGTGAAATGAAACGCGAAGCTCAAGACCGAACGGGATGGCGGCGCACTGTGGACGCCCTCTGCCCCATCTAGGGGACACAGGAATTTAGTCAAATAAATCATGATAAGGCTCCAGTAAGAGCTCGAAGCAAGGGCTGTTGACTGTGTTACTCGATGCTGAATATGGTCGAATTCTGGGTAACGTAATGACGTTGGCAGCACGGTTTCAGCGAGAAGCTGAAGTCGTCCAACGGCTAGTAATGTTTGCATGCTGAAGGTTAGCAGGCAGGTTCGTTAGCCATTCAGTTGCGGACTGAGTAGTTGACGACTAATCGTTTAAAAGCGGCTAACCCGAGATATATTTCCATATGTACAACCACTCTTACATGATTATGATGTTATTACACATCTTTTCCTAGATATTTTGGAAACATAGATATCTAGGTCCTATTAAACACAAAATATAAAGTGTAACACTAATCCAGTAAAGACCTCTGTAGATGTGCTGTTTTGCGTGAACTTAGGTTCCTCATAATGCACTCATGATATAAAAATATATTTAAAAAAAAATGTATAGAATATCTATATAAACCTTGCATATTTAATCGAGATTCTGAACGACGAATTCTTTTCTGAAAAACATTTAAAGTTTAAAAAAAATCACGTATATCCATGAACAAGTTTTGCGAAATGTACAAATAAATGAAATAATTACCAAATGCCAACAAAACGTTCAGACGTTATCTCTTTTTTCGCGTTACCTATTTAACAAGTATTATATAGCGTTGGAATACGGCCCATTCCCTCTCCTAGAGAGGAGTCGCCTGAGTCCCAACAGTGGGAACATGATGCTATATAGCGTTAGATGAAAAAAAAGCTTTTAAACCATGTTCACATTGATAGTAGACAGCAGCAGGAAGGATCCTCTTAAGGCTCAATTATCAAATTAGGTCGACAAATAGTCTCGTCGACCTAGTGTTTGTACGCCATTACTCCATTTTGTGCAATTTCAGTAAGCGAGTCATCGACTCGCTAATCGTAATATTACTTCGTCATAACAAAATTATAAGCATTATCGCGTTATGGCGTGTTAAACGCTATAATTTTTAGTCACAAGTACTTCAATAAATAATCTATTAATAACAAGGGAACTAATCAGTTTCAAATTGAGGAATCGCATGAATATTTTTACTAGGCTATAAAATCAATAGGTGGTTTAGTGAAAATCATTACCTTTCTTCTCAGCTAATCGGGTAAGAAGTATTAGGTACCCGTGACCACTGAGTTTACCTTAGTACCTATTAATCTATCCAATAAGAAATCGAAAAATCGACTTCCAAAACAAAACAAAAAAGATTGGTGAAACAAACGCAGAAACGCTGAAATTAAAATTATGTTGCATTTTTTTTTTATTAACAGTTTTTTTTTGACTTTATAGTGTGGTTTGCGATAACTTAAACTACGCAGTGAGCAGGTTCTACGAAATGCCCATAACGACTGAATTTTAAATACATTACTGCGGTTTGTGATATGAAGGTGTACCAGAATGAAACCATACCCCTTCAGAGCGTACCGGCGTGATATTATGCTATGAAACAATAAAAAAAAATAGACCTACAATCGCAGCAATCTAGGGTCATTTGCTATTAGATATTGAAGAATTGCATTGTTTCTTTCCAAAGATCTTCATCAAATCCTAATACATTACATACTATCAGAATTGGGCACGCCATAATTATGGCGGTAAGTCCCCTCTTTGAGGAGTGGCTGGAAAGACCACACGGCGTCCTTACCATCCGCATGACGCAGGTCCTCACCGGACATGGTAAGTTCGGGAGGTTTCTGCACCGGAATCGTGCGGAAGAAACGCATGGGTGCTACAATTGTGTGGACCGCTCGGAGGACACGGTGAAGCATACGTTAGAGGTGTACCCCGCCTGGGCAGAACACCGCCGTGTCCTCGTGGGGGCGATTGGCGGCAGCGATCTCTCACGCCGGGCCTTGGTAGAGGCCATGGTCGAGGAGTGGCAGGCGGTCGCCTCCTTCTGCGAAGCAGTAATGCTAGCAAAGGATGAGGCCGCACGTGCCCGCACGAAGCAATGGCCCTCGCGCCCCAGCCGCCGGGATTCCGATCCCGTTTTCCGGGCACCGTAAGCGCAGGCTTGCGGACAGCGAACAACGGGTAGCTCGCCGTCCGATCGTCTGGTAACTGTCCGGACCAAACCCAAGTCGTCGACGGCACGTAGTGTTCCACGCACGCCTCATGGAGATGTCAGCAACCATAGGGGCCCAGCAGGGTCAAATATGGGCCATGCAACAGGCCCATGGGTGATGCGAAAGAGATCCTCGCGCTCTGGAAAAATAGCAAAAAAGGAACAAAAGTGGGTCAGTAAAAGTCTGATACCATCTCTCGCCCCACCCAAGAGCGGGGGATGTCATTAGATGAATTTCCCACACGAAAAAGAAAATACTATTTGCATATGCGGAATTAGGCGCCTTTTTGGCCTTGCATAGATTTCAATGTTATTTTTCCATACCGATTTTTTTTCTACTGTATGTATGAGGTACGAAAAACGTTTTCTTGGTTTTTTCTTTCTTTATTAGAATATTCCCTGAAAAATTATATATTTAATAAAACAAAGACCCTATCAAAATCGGATTAGTAGTTTTTGAGATGATAGTGAACATTCAATCATTTTGTATGATTCATCAATTATTCTATATGAGACGTACATACCCAATGTACTCGTACGTCTCATATAGAATGAAAAACCATATTGTTTGAAGACGATTAAAATTGCGTAATACATTAACATACAAAATTCCCTTTGCGTATTTAAATATCAATTTAATCATTATGAACAACAACAGTGAAATATCATTTACAAAATGTTCGCGTTCCAAGCGAACATTTTTAATTTAGATCCCCAAAAATTAAAACAATGACCATTAAGTTCCATTTCTTAAACATTGAACACACTAAAACGACAATAAAAACAAATTTACCGCCTCCGGGGCTATATTTGCGTAGCATTACATACAATATAGTACAGTCACGGTCATTTACGTGAACGACACGTATTATGTTGCATTCTGGTCCTTATGAAAGTTTAGAGGGTCATATCGTGAACATCTCAACCCTTGTCACGCGCCAGACGCAACTGAAATGTATGTACTGTGTGTGTCGGCCACCGTCTTGAGTTACAAGCACGCATGATAATGTGTTTCAAACACCGCTGCTCGTGATTGTACCTGAATATTTTAATGTACTTTGATGTAGTCGCTGAAGTTAGTTTTCAGTGCTTTCATGCGTAGGAACGGCACGAAATAATTTCAGTTTAGTGCTGTAATTATTTGTTGGTTTCTAGGTAATTCATTATGATAGTGTTTTAACTAGAGATATTCCGACTATGACTACTCGCCGACTAGTCGCTAAAGCCGACTATCTGTACACTTCTGCACTGATGTGACTATTCGGCAAAGAGGGCCTACTATTCGGCTTCTTACTTTGTACGTATTTCACTATAAAATATGTATCAAAGGAATTCCTAGTCACTGAACCTAAAAGAGTTATCAGGGTTGGATATCGGTATTTCAAACGGTGGTTCATACTCATATTATTTACTGTTTTGCCTGCCTACCACGAGAAATTATCATTTGGCACTGGTTAAGCTTGATTTTTTACGGGAATCATTGTCCAAATGCCCAGCAGGGTCGAAGCCTACTGGGGCCACGAGTAGTGTGAAAGTAAAACCCGAGGCCCTGGGACGAAGGCAAAGAAGGAACAGGAGTAGGTTTTCAGTCAGTAAAAGTTTGACACTCGTGAGAATTCTTTTCCGACATTATTAAGTAATAATAGAACTTCTTTCACTTTAATGGATAATATTGTCTTAATTTTTTATACAAAAGTACCGCTCTGATCAATGCAAAGTAGAAATCAAGAAACAATGTGAAGTAAACTAAACATATTCCGACGGCATCGAAAATACATAATGTGACGTTGATAAAGTAAAGCGGAAACATTATTGTCCACGTCATGATAGGAAAAGATGATGTAGCTGCTTGAATAATTAATTAAACAAATGGGTTTTGTGACTTCTTTATTTACCTCAAACAATCTCAAAAGACTTACAAGTAGGTACCTAAGCTTTTTGTTTATTTTTTAACTCATAACGACCTTTTTAGAGTTCAAACTGAGTTACAGTCGGCAAAAATAGAACCCATAATAGGATCGCTTTGTTGCCCGTCTGTCTGACAGCCAAGACCCTTTTTCTGAGGAACGCGTAGAGGTATTAAGCTGAAATTAATACAAATACTCAGAACTACAACTACTTTTCACTTTTTCACTACTCCAAGGTAATGAAAAAAATAAACTTTAAGTCAACGCTATCTAAAGATAAGCCTCCGTTGAGGTGCATAATTGACATTAGCAATGAAATCAAAACACATAGCGAGTCGATATTTTGTAATTAACAACTATCCAGATTTGGTTAAGCCCAATCTTTGTAGTTTGGATTAGCTTGGTAGCCTTGAGCACAGGCATAGGGTAGCCAGCCTTTCAGCATTTTACAGGATGCATTTTGGAGAGTGCACGCGGGAATTTCATGACTTGATTCCGCCATCTCATTTCTACCATCGAACAAACCGACATACGGCTAGTTTGGGTTGTTGAAACCTCTACGGTCCGGAATATGCATTTCGCCTCGTCTTTTCGCGTACATCGAAGGACTCGAACAATTTGCCTGTCTAATTTGGGTGTCTTCAAGGCTAGAATGACTAAGCTCTTCATAAACTAGTGCACCTCACCATCAACGATTGCATCACTGTTTACCATCAGGTGGGATTGCAGTCAAGCACTAGCTTATATCAAATAAAACATTATACCTATGCGTAACCTAACCAAACCTAACTAAAAAAAAAGTTTTCAATTGGTTTTTTTTATTGTTGTAAATATGAACTTCAGAATCAAAACGATATTATCTACAGACTGTAAAACTTTCATAAAACATTCAAAATTGAAATCCTACCTAACAATTTTAGCCTTTCATATTTATAAAGTAGGTACTTACAGCGATTTCCAGACGAGAAACGAAAGAACGGAACGAAAGCTCTACTCGTGTGATCATGGCTAGAATCCCATTAGATATCTGGTGGGCAGACTTGCCGGCACAGCTGGCATTAGGGGCTTTGTTTCTAAATCGATCGGCGACTCGCTTGCATTCATCCTAATGGCACATACAGCAAAACCTCATTTCAGCCTGGTACATATGATCTGGATGGCGATATAATACGATAATACGGGCTCTATTCACAATTATGTGGCTTTGTTGTTACTTTCCATAATTCCAGCAGTGTTTAGTCTGTTTGTAATTAGTTACTATGTACGCATTTAATTTAAACAGCAGTTTTAGGACGTACTAGCTGCCGCCAGAGGTTTCGCCCACCTAATACTAGAAAATTAACCCGAGGGTATATATTCCTGCGGTAAAAAGTATTCCAGGACATGGCCCATGTGCATTCATTGAAATCCATTTAGCCGTTCGAGTGTGAAAAAACTGGGCAAGTGCGAGTCGGACTCGCGCACTGAGGGTTCCGTGCAAACTATGTATTGTATTTTTTATTTTATCGAACTAAAAATGCCATTTTTGGCTAAATGGCATTTTTGTATATTTTTTACTGTTTACTAAGATGATATCTCTCTAACTCAAAAGTTTGCTGGGTGAAAACGCATTGTTGAGTTAACTTCGCCTTTGTACGCGAGTTGTCAAATGACTGTATACTATGTTAATTTTTTTTTTTGCGTACAATAAGTAATTAAAATTAGTTGACGATACTAGCTGATTCTATCACAATTATATCTTTTAGCTTTCGGTAATTTTATCAGTGTTTTGTATGATTGTATTAGTTCCTGTTTAGGCATTTAATGAACTCAGCAGATTTGATACGTATTTGTAATCACGTCTTCATCAATAATTTTATCGGTAATTCGTCCGGTTGTAGATTGATTAGATATACATACTTATAAATACTTAATTATGCTAATGATTCCAAATAATAATCACCCTTGAAACACAATCATATTATTGTCAGCTTAGTTTTTGATAATCATCTTTTGTCTTTGAAATGATACGCACATGGCTGGCAAACGTTAATTATTGGCGCCAATCATAGAAATTAATCATTTGTTTTACAGTTGTTTTATTTTAAACTAGCTTCTGCCAGCGGCTTCGCTCGCGTGAAAGTAGGCTTCTCCATACAAACTTTAGAACCCCGTTTCATTCCCTTAGGGGCTGAATTTTGAAAAATCGTTTCTTAGTGCTCGCCTACGTCATAAAAGAAATCCTTGTGCAAAATTTCAAACTCCTAGTCCCAGTAGTTTTGGCTGTGCGTTGATATGTCAGTCAGTCAGTTTTTCCTTTTATATATATAGATTAGCAATAGCAGGTATTAACATTAAAATAATAATAAAAGCCTTTAATTCAGACCATACGATCCAAATAAGCACATATAAAGAAAAATCAATAAATTACATAAAAAAAACACTCGCACAAAACATATAACATTTAAACATTAAAAAGACAATTATATTGAAACAATAACAGGAGATAAAGATAGTTTAAAGAATTAATTGATAAATTTTTAAAAATAAATAGTTAAAAGTCATTGGATTGAATTCTCTACCGAAGTCTGTATTTCCTAATGGCTACAACCTGGGGATCTCAAGTCAAGAGTTAAATTAGATTACTTCTAGACAAACGACATCAACGTTTTCCATCATGCGTGATGGTGGCCCAGCGCTAACCTAACAACAATGAATATGAAAATATGGACCAAAGTCATCTTGAATATATTTTTATTTGGTAAGGAATAACGATACGATATAAATTTTAATTGAATGTTCAAATGCCTTCAAAGAAATTTTAGTGTAAGGACAATTAGTGCAATGGCTTATTTGCCTTGTTAAAATGAAATAACTGTAGTTCAATAGTCATCATTCATCATCATTTCAGCCGAAAGACGTCCACTGTTCGACATAGGCCTTCCCCAAGCGTCGCCACAACGACCGATCCTGTGCTTCTCGCATTCCCGCGACCCTCACCAGATCGTCGGTACACCTTGTCGGAGGCCTTCCAACGCTGCGTCTTCCGGTGCGCGGTCGCCACTAAAACCTTTCGGCCCCATCGACCATCCGTTCTACGAGCAATGTGCCCTGCCCACTGCCACTTTAGTTAGGTGATTCTTCGGGCTATGTCGGCGACCTTGGTTCTCCTGCGGATATCTTCATTCTTTATGCGATCACGCAAGGAAACTCCGAGCATAGCCCTTTCCATTGCCCTTTGGGTGACTGTAAGACTTCTGATGAGGCCCATTGTAAGCGACCACGTTTCAGAGCCATATGTCATCACTGGCAAGTTCAATAGTACGTTTAAATTATCTCAAATCCCACCTTTTTTAGGTGAAAGTTAATCTGCACTCCACTGATTAACACACATTATCGGTAACATATAACTATGCCTACATCAATAACAAAGTCTATTAAAAATATATTAGGTGTAATGTGCGGTGGCACACAGGTCGTTAAAGCGAACCAAATATTATTGTAACACAAAATTGAAATTTAATTATTAGGTGGACCATACCTAATGAATTTCTTTATCAAAAGATACCAATCTACTTTGGCATATCTACTCGTATGTTTGTAAATTATTATCTTGATTAATTTGATGTTTAAATTAATATTAAAGCAAACCTGCTACATTAATTTTGTAGATTTTACACATTGCTCCCCAGGGAAGTGCTCTAACAGGCGTTATACAGAGATGTTTCTGGGGTGGTCTGTTAAGACGGGACCCTAGCGTGTGCTGATGGTGATCACCACAGTGGTTTTAATGAGTTTGAAGTTCTACACTCCCTAGTCCCTAAAAGCCCAGGCGCCTTTTGAAGATTTCTCCAGAGATAACAAAAAAAAAAACATTACTCAATCAATGATAGGTAAAGCAGGTAGGAATGGTGTGGAAGAAAGTTTTAAAAGGAATTTATAAAAAATAAAAAATATTGTAATTATGCCAAATATCGTTTTTAGGTGAGATGCAGTAAATTTGAAATCCGAACATAATTTCCTCCACAAAACTCCATTATAATTGCAAAAGTGTGTGTTGTTTGTTATTTTATTTCTCAGCTTTTACAAGTACAAGTACAACCAATCGACCGATATTCCAAGAAGGCAGCAGTACCTTTGTACATTTTTTTATAATAAGATATATTCTTCCGTACATGTGTGTATTTATATTATAAAATAAATAAATAAGGCTTGAAAGATTGGTGCGTGAAAGATTAAATACCTAGTATTTTAATAATTCAACAACAGATAAACATATATTTGTGGGAGCTCCATTTAATATGAAAAATCTAAACAATAATAGCACGTATTAATGTTTATTGTCCATTATGCATTCTTCCATGTGAACCCAAGTTTACCAAATGACTGGCTGAATGAACATGGACAAAACCAAAGTCATGGTAAAAGCCATGTAGCACCCACTCCTATCTAGATCGGCGACTCTACTCTCGAAGTTACTACGTTTACCTGGGACAGACGGTCCAGTTGGATAGGTCTAACTTCGAGAAAGAGATCAATCGTCGAATCCGACTCGGCTGGGCAGCGTTCGGGAAGCTGCGCGGTATCTTCTCGTCCAATATACCACAGTGTCACAAGACGAAAGTCTATCACCAGTGCTTGTTGCCAGTGATGACATATCGCTCCGAAACGTGTTCGCTTACGATGGGCCTCATCAGAAGACATAAAGTAACCCAAAGGGCAATAGAAGGGGCTCTGCTCGGAGTTTCGTTGCGCGATCGAATCAGGAATGAAGATATCCGCAGGAAAACCAAGGTTATCGATATAGCACGAAGAATCGTCAAACTTAAGTGGCATAATGGGCAGGGCACATTGCTCGCAGAACGGATGGCCGTTGGGGCCGAAAATTTCTGGAATGGCGACTACGTACCGGAAGACGTAGCCTTGGAAGGCCTCCTACAAGGTGGACCGATGACCTGGTAAGGGTTGCGGGAATCTCATGGATGCGAGCCGCACAGAACAGTTCATTGTGGCGACACTTGGGGGAGGCCTATGTCCTACAGTGGACGTCTTTTGGCTGAAATGATGATGATGATGATCCATCAACACAGATCAAATCGCTGTTTGGTGACGTACGTAGGCATGCGCTAAGAAAAGTTCAAAGTCTTTACTTGCACGCGAGCGAAGCCGCTGGTAGAAGCTAATTTGTATATAAAAGGTGCTATATTGAAACACTGAGTGCTCTTAACAATCTGAAAACTTGTTGCATACCTAGATTTTAAATCACTTTGAAATTATGAGAACATTTGAATTGCAAAACTACTTTTGATGTTGACTGTACGGTATTTTATAAATTCTAATCTCAATACACTCCATTGTCCCGAACTCACACATCCGTAAATAAGCCAGAGGAGCTTATTCTCAAACAAAAGGCACTCGAGAAGTACTGAACTAACTCATGTTGAGTGCCGCTTATTGAATCGTACGAAAGTGTAAGACCACTGTTTGCCAAACATTGAGTTCAACTCTGAACTGCCGGCCAATTAGAAACTTGAAAGCCCGACTTCAGTTCGGACTACGGTCAAAACAATTATCTACAGGTGAGTTTGTTTTGCTAACTAACCGTGAATTGTTCTTACGTTGAAATACAGACTTCTGTATAATGTCTTGCTATGTTTTTTTAATGTCTTTAGGAATTGTGGAAAAATATTTTACTGAGTTGAGTGGAAGAAATTTCTTCTATTCGACTCAATTATATAGTAAAAAATAAATTTATTTCTTTACATTAATCGAGGGTTTTTTCATGTTGCTTTGTTTAGTGACTGATATCACCACCAGTGATATCAATTATTCATAATGTCAATTATTGATATCACTGACAGTTATCAGAGATAGAAGCGAGATTAAAACGGAAGAAGTTTCCTTCAAAAGAAAATTAGAAAATAGGCTTTAGTGAATTATTAGAAAGAGTCACCGCAGCCCTTCATGGCAAAGGGCTGAAAAAAACCAGGTGAGTTTTAATCACTTTAAGTCACTCGATGATTTCTCACCCTCAAAAAAAAGACCACCATTGAGGTCTTTCAAAAATTAAACATTCTGATGATATGAGTACAAGTAAACTTTTTTTTTTAAGTATTGGTGGGAAATCATTCAAATAAATGTAATCTTTCTTCCTTTCTAAATAACTCTTCTCGCTATGGGTGGAGCGAGAGGGAGTCTCAGACATATACTGACTAAACCCACCTGTGTTTCTTGAGATGCCTTTTGCCCATGGCCTGGTCCTTGTTGGCTGGTGAGCTGCCCATTGCTTGCCGTCCGCAAACCCGCGCTTACTACGGCCAGAAATCGCCCTGTAACTCCAGTCGCCTGGAGCGTCTCCTGCAGCTCAGGCGTGAAGATGTCTTCAGCCTCACGTCTTCCACCACCACTTTTGCTCGCATTACCACTTCGCAGAAGGCAGTGATTGCTTCACATTCCCTCTCACTCTAGACCACGGCTGAAACCAGGGCCGAACACAAGAGGCCTCCATAAAGATCTAATGCTA
This sequence comes from Mythimna pallens, assembly GCA_961205895.1. Classification (NCBI taxonomy): domain Eukaryota; kingdom Metazoa; phylum Arthropoda; class Insecta; order Lepidoptera; family Noctuidae; genus Mythimna; species Mythimna pallens. The sequence continues at coordinate 18,274,038 of OY540828.1, read as the reverse complement.
ATGTTAATGCTAGCTATGCTCCGCCCAAAGGGGGCAGTACCACCGATTTATGATTCATAGAGTCCTCCGGGCGATCTGCACAATGCCCAGGTGTTAAACCCGGACGTTTCTTCCCACTGAAGCTGAAACAGTATCCGGTGAGAACCTTCGTCAGGTGGAATGTCAGGACACCGTCGAGCTTCTGTAACCACACCTCAAAGAGGGGGACTTACCACTGCACTGTATTACGACAGTCGCCAGTCTTCACACTGCACCTTTCCCACAATAGTATCAAAATTCGTAAACCTATGTACCTACATATTTATCATTTTGTTAATTGTTTTAGATTATCTACATTAGATTAGACTATCTATAGTAGCATTTAGCTTGAAAAACCTGTTTAGGTACTTGTAATGGTCTGATAATGACCTCAATCTTTAAGAAAATCTTTGCTTTGTATTTTTAATTGTTATTAATTATTTTACATTTCACGTTAATTAGACGATAATGGTAATTGACCGGGGTATCTACCTATTTGGAAACCTACGTTAGGTACACTTTTCTTACATACCAAAATAATACAACACACTATAAATACAATACCTATCATTATGTAAAAACTATAGACTGTACAATTACCTTACACGGCAAACATTGTTCTGTCATATAAATTAACCGAGGAAAATATGGGGGGGAAAGAGAGCAAAAAACTAGCCGATGACCTGATACATAGTCTTAACAAATATCCACAAAAAAAATCGGTCGCGCCGTTTCAGAATAGTTCGAAAACAAACACATGACACGGTATTTTTAAATATATTTGATAAAGTGCACCGTACCTATTTTTTTTTGTTTTTCTACAAACTGCTATTTAACTTGCAATGACAAATATCAGTTTGGGATAAAACAAAAAAAAAAACATATATGGATTTTGAAAAGGTTACAGGGGTAACCGATTTAGCTGATAATATTTGGTATGCCTATGTATCTTGGATGACTTTGCATTAATATGGTACCATGAACCTGGTCTAATGATGGTATTGGATAGTGGCCATAGGAACTACAGCCCCCGTAGCCAAGTTACAACCGTATCGTATCGAATTCCGTTCTTCAATCGGTAACGCCTCGGTGTCAGTTGTAGAAAACGATAAGTTGGTAGCCATGTTAACGCGCCTGCCCCCTAGCCAAGTTACAATCGTATCGTTCGCGCTGAACGCTTCGCGTAGGCCACGCCTCCGATTCCTTTGTTCTGACGTCATCTCAACGCTCAGTCACGTGGTCCGAACAAAGGAATCATAGGGTTCAATTACTTAAGAAACTAACTCATCAAAACAATAAATTAAAAATAATAATTGACACAAACATTTGTCTAGGGTGGGAATCTAACCCACGACCACTGGCATAGCAGTCAAGGCCACTAACTACTAAACCAACAGGGTTATCTATATTAGTACCTATGATAATACATACCTACAACTACTTAACAACAAACTACACATTATTCCTACATAGAGTAGGTAAGTACATCTATTCTTTTATGTTTGTGAGTAGAAAGCGTAATACTGTAGAAGCCCTGCGGTGTCGTAGGATTCAATTACCGAAGAAAATAAAATGCTAACACAGCTTCTGTTTACCCAATGGCACGCAAATTCATCTATAACGAGGTTGACTTTAGCTCCGTGTTTTAGATGTTTTATTATTGAAAAACCATCACTTTTCAGGTTCAAAGAACTCTAGTTTTAGATTTTGCTTAATGCTTCAAATCGTTCATTTCGATTTCAAGAGCTTTTTTTAATAAAAAAACCAATCCTATGTTCCTTCTTTGCCTTGCGTTCCAGGGCCCCTGGTTATCCGTTCAGAAGCGAACTTATGACCCCAATAGGCTTTGGCCCTGCTGGGACCCTACAGTTTGCTGACATCTCCTTAAGACGCACGTGAAACACTACGCGATATCGACGACTCAGGCTCGGTCCGAACAGCTACCGGACGGCTGGACAGCGAGCTACCCATTGCTCGCCGTCCGCAAGCCCTCGCCTACAGTGGTTGGAAATCGGAGTCGGGATCCCGGCAGCTGGAGCGTGAGGAAGGCAGTTCCTCCACGCGTGCGGCCGCGTCCTTCGCGCGCCTATCAGAGCTGAAAGCGACATCAGCCACGCACAAGAGGTTCCATGGTATGGGTTTCTGAATTTTCTCGGTTAGGAAATTTATGGTGATATTAAATAGCAAGGGACTTACACTCGATTTCTGATTTAAGCATTTGAAGTTTGGAAATTTCTCAAACTCTATCTTGAAAACCTGTTAATTTGGCATTTAAGTATGATTTCAGACTTGTGTGTCTGAAAATATTAAATTCATATCGCGTGCCTTGAGAACTCTTACTTTGATATCAAAATTCTCTGACAGACCGCTGAACTTTTGACATAGGTATGCACATTATGGTACATGTCCATAATAAGTTGAAAAGACTCTAGTTTCCGTTTTTGGACTTTCATCTTACCTAACATTGACGATTATCAGTGACTAGCAATTCCTCGAGGATTTTTTAAGGTCCTCGGTTACTGCTCCGCTCCCGTTGATCGTAGCGGGATGTTATATAGTATATAACCTTCCTCGATAAATAACATATCCAACACTAAAATAATAGTTATACTTATTTAGTAGTTGCTACAGAAGTTCCTGAGATTAGCACGTTCAACCAAATAGACAAATTCTTCAAACAGATTTAAAAAATAATTAAATTCCATAATCTCGTCACATTACTGTCATCATCAACATCATCATTTTTGTGTCAACCAAAAGACATTCACGTTTGGACATATCATGCACCCACCAAATGTCGCCGCAACGACCGGCGCTGTGCATCTTGCATCCATCAGATTCCCAAGACCCTCACCAAGTCATCTTTCTACCTCGTGGAAGACTTTCCACCGCTGCATCGTCTGGTACACGGTCGCCACTCCAGAACCTTTTGAATTACGGTAGTGCTTGTCAATCACCTACAATAACCTACCTTATCAATACATACATATATATGTAAAAAGAGAAACTGACTAATATATCAACGCAGAGCCAAAACTACTGGGACTAGGAGCGTGTTTTGCACGAGGTTTTTCTTTTATGACGTAGTCGAGCACTTAGTGAAGATTTTCCAAAATTCACCCCTTTGAGGATTTTTTTTAGGTGGGAAATCTAATGAACTCTCTCGAACTTAGGCGGAGCGAGAGGGTGTGTCAGTTTTTTAGTGATTAAAGCCCACCCCTATGTTCCTTTTTTGCCTTCGTTCCAGGGCTCCGGGGTTCACTTTTACTTAACCCATGGCCGGATGGCCCCAGTCGGCTTCGACCCTGCTGGGCCCTTACGGTTTTGATGACATCTCCTTAAGGCGCGCGTGGGACACAACGCGAAGTCGACAATTCAGGCTCGGTCCGGACAGTTCCAATCCGATGCAGGACCCTCCCGAACTTGCCATGTCCAATGAGGACCTGCGTCATACGGAAAGTGAGGACGCCGTGAACTCTTTCCAGCCACACCACAAAGAGGGGACATAACGCCATAATTATGGCGTGCCCAGCACTGGGTTGCAACAACCGCTGTCGCATTCCACCGTGAGATCCCGCCGGAACTCTGTCCGCCATGGTATTTCGCCCTGGGCGTTGCATCTCCACGCGCAAATCGTGCATGCGTGCAAGGACTAAGACGTCCACAACTGGATATAGGTACATCCCACAAGGTGGAATAATGATCTGGTGATATATAAAGGTATACAGATAAAATTTAAATGTCACACAGTTTCATAGTAGGAAAAATTACTTTATATTTAGCTAAGTTTTTATACTTATTTAAGTTTCGATATTCTCTTATGCGGGTTATTATTGTATGTGTTTGTGAGTGTGCATGTGATTATATTATAATGATATATATTATATATTGACATATTATATATATTACAATACATGTGCACACACAAGATTCATATGCACAGTGTTCTTCTGTGCGTAAGCTATAATATTATATTTCTATCAAACACTGAGTGCTCTGAGATCTAAATATACATCCAGTACCAACCCGCCTTTGTGAGATAAAACAATAATACTAATTACCAGCTAATCAATCTGTTTAGATTAATTTACTCAACTAATGTACGGAAGTTAATCAAATTATACAAATTCAATAGTGTTCAGTAAATTGATCTACTAGTAACAACAATTCGCAATATAATAATAACATGGTTTAGGTATAGAGGTATGCGGCACAGGGAGTAATGTCCTCTCATACCTCCGCTGAAAAGGGAGGACCATTTGATCAGAATGATATTGTGTCTAGTCTGGTAACTGTAACTACCTGATAGTTGATTTCAGGCCGTTGTATATGTATTAAAATTGAGCTCTGAAACCATGACAGGATTTCAAATTTTAGTTATTGTCGTTACGATTTCTGAGAAATAGCAAATATTTGGCAGTTCTCATAATCTCAACCTTCGAGCATTAATAATAATACTTCTTCATAATTCTTTCTCACCGTACTGGGTTTATGGCTAATTCTTACGCTATCTCTACCATAAAACTCTGGAATGTGCTTCCCCTTGACATCAAAAAGACTGAAAGTAAATTCTCCTTCAAGCGTAAAATTCGGAACTACCACTTGAAGTCCTCTCAACCTTAGTTCGGTCTTCGTCATAATTGTTATATTTTAAGTTCTCTTAATTATAATGATTTCATATTTATCATAGAATTTATTCGTTTATTATGTTAGCATACATACGTATTTTATTATTTTATGCAACTTAATTTAACGATACTACATTATATTTCAAATATCTGTTATTTATTTATTGTGCACACCTACCACAGTGTTGTCTTTTTTAACCCAATGGTTGACCGGTAGAGAATACCTTGTGGAATTAAGCCCGCCTACGTACCACTACTGTACAAAATAAAAAAAAAAATTATTAAGGTGGGTAATCATCCAACGACTTCTCCTGCTCTGGGTTGAACTTGCGTTCTAGGAACACGGGTTTCCTTTTCAGAAAGTGCCACTACGGTTTGCCGACATCTCTTTGAGGAGCGTGACACAAACGACATAAGCTCAGTTCGGGCGATTACCGGACGGCCGGACGGCCAGCTACCCATTGCTCTTCGTCCGCAAGCCCTCGCCTGCCATGGCTGGTAGTCTGTATCGGGGTCGCAGAGGTTAGGGCGTGAGGATGTCCATTCTCTCACGCGTGCGGTCGTCTCCTTCGCTAGCACTACTGCTTCGCAGAAGGAAGCGTCCGCCTGCCATTTCTCCTCGCTTCGGACTATGGTTCAGCCAGGGCACGGCACGAGAGATCGCTGCAGCCGATCGCCTCTACGAGGATACAACGCGTTGCTCCACCCAAGAATACTAAATGCTTTTACATTATATTCGATAGATAATTGTGTATATCTGATATTAAACCGTTATGTATATATATGTTGCAACTGACCCTTGTCTACATATGAAATTGTAGTTTTATCAAAATGCTCACTATAAGGTCAAATAAATTTTTGGGTTCGATTATTTTCTATAATAGAGATATTATAGAGCCCAAAGAGACAAATGAATAACTCATTTTACAAAGGGAATAACATGCCATTTTTGTTCGAACTTTAATTCTGTGTCCATCTGAATATAAGTACCTATTATCAGTGACAAAGTGTACAATTTCAACAACTAAAATTTCACAAGACCTATCAGCCAGTCTAGCTCCTGGATAGCTTTGCTTTGCTAACACCTACTAAGGTGTCTCTAGACGTATTACCGCTCATCACGATTTTCTTGAGTTGTGAGAGGTTTACAGAAAATCCAGCCTTAGGGAGAGATTTTGTGATCAAAATATGACTCAAAATTACCCAAAAGACAGTATAGTTACTGTAAGGTTGTCTGCGCTGATGCCGACAAAATGGCTTCAGTGGCCTGTTGGTCTAGTGGTTAGTGGCCCTGACTGCTATGCTGGAGGTCGTGGGTTCGATTTCCACCCAGGACAAAATGTTAGTGTTTTTTTTTTCAGCAGACCTGTGACTGGAAAGTAGGATGAATGATGTCGACCTACACAGTGTTTATATTTAAGTAGATTAAAAAAGTTAAAATAGACAATAATAACTTAACTAAATCATATAATACACTAGTTTCTGCCAGCAGCTTCGCCTGCGTAAATGTAGGTTTCTCCATACAATCTTCCAACCCCTGTTTTACCCCTTTAGGGATGGAGTTTCGTAAAATCCGTTCTTAGCGGATGTCTACACACTATAAGGAACCTACCTGCCAAATTTTAAGTTTCTGGGTGTTTTAATTTCTGAGATTTCGTGATTAATAATGAGTGGTATTTCGCTTTTATATATAAAGATAATACATGTATATCAGGACCATAATATATTAAGTAGCAGTAAATAAATGTACACATAAATAGATATAATACGTATATAATTATAAAATATACATATTTATCTAATATTTAAATATCTCGTAGCACAGTGTTTGTTGTCTTCCGAATGAATAAAATATTTTGTGTGTATTTAGGTTATTTTTATACCCTAGGTCATAAGTCTACCATCATGCGAGCAAAGCCGGTGGCAGCAGCTAGTTAAATTATAAAAATATATATTTTTAATAGGTATAACTTTACGGGTTAGTAGAAAAGTAATGTTTTTTTATTTATTTTAAGATGTTTAAGTTTCTCTGTCGTATCTCTACATCTAAATGCGAGACGACAATAAAATGGCGACTAACAAAAGAAGTACATTCCTGTGTAGATAGTTAAAGTGAAACTGCTCAACAGAAAACAAATTAAATCCAAGTCAAAGTTCAAGGAGTCGAGAATTTGTCTCTCATTGGTCACATCACTTGAGAAAAAGCATCTTCCCGAATTCGAATCCTACTAATATTAGAAAGGCGTGGGCGAAGGGGCCCCTCGCCCACGGCCTCGCACCCAAAGGGGCCTCGCGCAGGGCAGGGCTCTTTAAGAATGAGGGTCTTTTTATAATTGATAGGCTCGCGTTTGACCACTATTTCACCTGATGGCAAGCGACGATGTGGTAGACCCAGTGTTCGAACACTGGGTTGCGACACTCGTTGTATCATTTTTAAATTTATGAAAGAAAAAGGCCTAGCTGATAGGCCTTCGCCTACGTCTAAATTAGTCCATGCTACGTCTCTTATTAGAAATGTTTCTGTGTTTGGATTAGATTTCAGACGTTAAGTAATCAATTACGCCTAAACGGCTGATCGGATTTGAATCGACATATTGGTAGACCATTGCATTGATTAGATTAGAAGATAATATTTTCATAAAGTTTTATTTAACTTACAATGTTTGTGTGTATATATATTTGTTTAGGGAAAATCTTGCAAATGGATTTTGAGATATGCGGAATAGAGTGTAAAGTCTCACATACCTCCATTAAAATGGGTGATGCTGCAGGCTTCACTGAGTTGGAGTAGTGCTGCTGGCTCTAATGAGTCTGTGCGGCGTGACTGATGGCGTCGGCTAAGAGAGATTCTTTATATCTTTTCATTAGACTGGCTGAAAATGCAGTGTGCTTAGCCAAGATCACTGAGGTTGATGACAAAGTATAACCAGTTAGCATGCTGGCTACCTGCCCGAAAGCTTTAGGAAGTATGATGTCGTCACGCTGCACGAAGGCGGCGCTGACGTTTATTGTCCAGGGTAACCAGTTTATAGGTATGTGGAGTACAGTGTGAAGTCCCACAAACCTCCGTTGAAAAGGGAGGAGTTTCAGACCAGACCTGAGAGGATGTTATGTTTGATCCGGGCAACTGCCCGGTAGATGATGTCGGGCTGTTGTATATGTGCAAATCTCGTGGAGAACTCCAATTGCGTGATGCAGGATTTTGAAGTTTAGTTTATTTATTTATATTTATGTATATATAGTTTATTGCATACAAATACGTGTCTATGTACTCGTAGCTACGCGTCCGTGGACAATAGGCCTTAGTTAATGTTTTTTTGGTTTCTTATGTAGATAGGTATTTTTTATTTTTTAGGAGGAAAATGATCTAATGACAAATCACGCTCTTGGGCAGAACGGGAGATAGTGTCAGACTTTTACTAACTAAAAACCCACTCCTGTTCCTTCGTTGCCTTCGTCCCAGGGCCCCGGGTTTCGTTTTCACACTACCCATGGCCCCAGTAGGCATCGACCCTGCTGAATCCTTAAGATTTGCTGACATCTCCCTGAGGCGCGCGTGAAATAATACGCGCCGTCGACGACTCGGGCTCGGTCCGGACGGTTACCGGACGTTCGAACGGCGGGCTACCCATTGCTCGCCGTCCGCAAGCCCGCGCCTACATTGGCCGGAAATCGGGATCGGAATCCCGGCGGCGGTTGGGGCGGGAGGACCGTTGCCTCACGCGATCGGCAGCCTCCATTGCTAGCATTACTGCTTCGCAAAAGGGGGCGACCGCTTGCCACTCCTCCTCGTTTCGGACCATAGCTTGTACCAAGGCCCGGCGCGAGAGAAGCCGGGCGTCGCTTCCGCAGGAATTCGGTGCAGGAACTTCCCGAACTTACCGTGTTCGGTGAAAACCTGCGTCATGCGGATGGTGAGGACGCCGTGAGGTCTTTCCAACCACGCCTCAAAGAGGAGAATTACCGTCATAATTGTGGCGTGCTCAACGTTTATAGATATACTTATATTGTTATCTGTCTGTGAAAATCTCTTAAATATTCTTTCAAGAACAGATATGAGCGGTTTTGTCGGATGTAACTTAAGACTTTTAGTATTCCGCCATACGTATTTGTTTTCGTTAAAAGAATGTATAAAACTGCCCTATTCGTCTTAGCCTTCCTAACAATGCTATTGTGTTCTATCTACACGAGCATTCATAATTTCTTGTTCGTAAATTTTCACGGACTCTGAGCTTTGTAAAAACCTGTTCATTCATTTCTTTCTAAAATACTGTCGGAATTTAAGTCGTCATAAACTTTAAGCTGTCCTGGGCTGAGCTTAGGTTTCTTTTACTCCACTGTACTTAGCTCTAAAAACTTTCTAAGTCATTTTGAAGAAAGTTTCTTCTTTTCGACTCTATTCGACTCTGTCGCCTGTGACGACGAAATAAACCTTTAATTAATTTCAAAACATAATAAGCTATTTTAATTGAGTGGAGTGGTGGAAATTACTTGGAATACAAAAAGTCTAGTGTGAGTTTTTTATAGTATTCGATCGCGTAAGGGTAAACGTTTACTTATGTCATATCGCCATCGTATGCGAAAAAAAGGTTTACCCTTAAGCCTCACATGCGTTGAAGGAAAATGTGTCCCCCAACATGACGTGACACGCTGTCAAATTGTCCTACAACATGTCCTGTGATACGTGAATGCGTCATAAAATATTGATCGGCAAGTTGCGGAACACTGGGCAAAGTTGCAGCGTCACATAGATTGACCGTTGCGCGTCATGGTGGAGGCATGGACAACGTTGCATCGTCACGTAGATTGACCGTTGCGCGTCACGGTGGAAGCATGGGCAACGTTGCATCATCACGTAGATTGACCGTTGCGCGTCACGGTGGAAGCATAGGCAACGTTGCATCGTCACGTAGATTGACTGTTGCGCGTCATGGTGGAGGCATGGGCAACGTTGCATCGTCACATAGATTGACCATTGCGCGTCACGGTAGAGGGATGGGCAACATTGCAGCGTCACGTAGATTGATCGTTGCGCGTCTCGGTAGAGGCATGGGCAACGTTGCATCGTCACGTAGATTGACCGTTGCGCGTCACGGTGGAAGCATGGGCAACGTTGCATCGTCACATAGATTGGCCATTGCGCGTCACGGTAGAGGGATGGGCAACATTGCAGCGTCACGTAGATTGATCGTTGCGCGTCTCGGTAGAGGCATGGGCAACGTTGCATCGTCACGTAGATTGACCGTTGCGCGTCACGGTGGAAGCATGGGCAACGTTGCATCGTCACGTAGATTGACCGTTGCGCGTCACGGTAGAGGCATGGGCAACGTTGCATCGTCACGTAGATTGACCGTTGCGCGTCACGTAGATTGACCGTTGCGCGTCACGGTGGAAGCATGGGCAACGTTGCATCGTCACGTAGATTGACCGTTGCGCGTCATGGTGGAGGCATGGGCAACGTTGCATCGTCACATAGATTGACTGTTGCGTGTCACGATGGAGGGACGGGCAACCTTGCAGCGTCACGGTAGAGGCATGGGCAACGTTGCATCGTCACGTAGATTGACCGTTGCGCGTCACGGTGGAGGGATGGGCAACGTTGCATCGTCACGTAGATTTACCGTTGCACGTCATGGTGGAGGGATGGGCAACGTTGCATCGTCACGTAGATTTACCGTTGCTCGTCAAGGTGGAGGGATGGGTAACGTTGCATCGTCACGTAGATTTACCGTTGCTCGTCAAGGTGGAGGGATGGGTAACGTTGCATCGTCACGTAGATTTACCGTTGCTCGTCACGGTGGAGGCATGGGTAACGGTGCATCGTCACGTAGATTGACTGTTACGCGTCACGGTGGAGGGATGAGCAACGTTGCATCGTCACGTAGATTGACTGTTACGCGTCACGGTGGAGGCATGGGCAACGTTGCATCGTCACGTAGATTGACCGTTGCGCGTCACGGTGGAGGGATGGGCAACGTTGCATTCGTCACGTAGATTTACCGTTGCGCGTCACGGTGGAGGGATGGGCAACGTTGCATTCGTCACGTAGATTTACCGTTGCGCGTCACGGTGGAGGGATGGGCAACGTTGCATCGTCACGTAGATTGACCGTTGCGCGTCACGGTGGAGGCATGGGCAACGTTCGTTAAAAATAAGACTAAGAGAGAAAAACTGGAAAGAGAGTATGGTTTCATTAGGTTAGGTATAGGTTTAATTCAGACAATATTATCATACCCTAAATCTGATCTAGCAAAACAACTTTGTAGTAGTTGTAATATTTAATTCATAGTACAAAAGCAGTGGCGTAGCTAGGCGGGAATGAAGTGGGCCCTCGCCCACGGCCTTCCACCCAAAGGGATCTCGCACAAGCGAAGGCTCTTTAAGAACGAGAGATTTTTATAATTGATATGCTTGCGTTTGACCACTATTTTACCTGTCGCTGTTTACGCTGTCTCGTTTTCGAATTTATGAAAGAAAAAGGCCTCGCTGATGTGCCTTCACCCACGTACAAATTAAGCCACGCTGCGCCTCTGTAAAAGTATTGTCAAATATATCTATTTATATTGTTTAAGGTGCAATCGGGTTGACGTATCCTTGTGGATAAAAACCTTCAAACAAATAATAAAGAATCAAAGAGAAACAAATCCATTCAGTATTAAATAAGTTTGAAATCTTTCATAACCGGTGGAAGGGAAAACTGGCAAGTAATAAAAAAGGATGCACATTCTGATATATGACGTCATTATCATAAGGCTACGCGTGTACAAAAGAGATAGCGAGATGCTCTCGTCAAACCCCCACTCTTCCTTATACCAATATTTGTAATGTTTATGCTGTTTTCAGAAAAATATTTATTTTATTTTTATTTATTGTCGAGTGTAAAATATTGTACAGGAAAATACACAATTACATGCTTTTGCAAAGTTTTAGTGTCCGACCGAAACTTCGGTTTCAGTCAAGTTTCGGCAAAAAGACCAGTTTCGGTTTACTTCCGGTTTCGGCGCCAAACCTGCCGAAACTACGACCGATACCGAAATTGTATTCAGGAGTTCGGCGCGTTAGATTTAATCCAAGTGACGAAGACCAAAATGTCTCCGTCACTTTTTTTTTTTTTTTTTTTTCTATTTATTGAATTCGGGGTTTTTATCCACATGGATACGTCAACCCCATCGTAACCTCTTAATTCTAGTTACAAAAACTAAATAAATACTTTGAGTGAGAGAGAATCATCAATCAGTTTTCTTTGCTAAACTACTTAGTCTTTTTGCCAACAACGATTTAGGACTTGCCAAAATAGTTTGAACTAATCCAACATCTAGGAAGTTCAGTTTAAACTCTTTAATTAATGATTCTCTCTCGTCTTTGTTTCTTACACAATCCATCAGCAAGTGGAGAATATCTTCAATTTTATTGCATGTTGCACAATTGGGTGACGTAGTTTTTCCCATAAGATATCCAAATTTTGCCGATGGAAAGTGACCAGAGCGTAATCTTAAAGCTAACTTAATATAATTTCTACTTATTTTATCATCATCGAACCAGGGCCTACGAGAAGGCTCGCTTTGTATGACTTTGTACCATAGCCCTTTCTTTCTAGAAATTTCATCAAAATGACTTTTCCATTTTAAGAAGCACTTTTCCTTAAATCTAGTGATATATTCCCAATGATCTGGTAGGTATGGTATCACACTGCCTGAGTCAACTGCATGCTTGGCTAAGCTGTCAGCCTCCTCGTTGCCCCGAATTCCGATATGTGCTGGAACCCATTGCAGTACTATCTTGCTATTACTTTCATTCTGACGAAACAATTCAAGAATATCGTAGGCTATCGATGTTCCTCTGCCGCCAGAGGTGCATCGAGCCACATGCTGTAACGCGCTTTTACTATCAGTAAAAATTACGACTTTGTTTAATTTTTTATTTATTGCATAAAGTATCGCTTGATATATCGCAATGAGCTCCAGCGACATGATGGAGACGTTGGTGGCGATTTTAAACATAAATTTATCTCCTAAGCTTTGGCAATGAAAGGCCGCCCCTCCCCCGCTAGCGTTTTTTGACCCATCCGTGAATATTTTATACCAGTCATTATATTTGGAGGCTAACTCGGACACCACCTCTGCCGCCAATAAATTAGGGTTATAATCTTTTTTTGATTGTCTAACACATTCTAGATCACATTTAATGGTATTTTCAGTGTGAATAGCCGATACCCATATATCAAGGGTGAACATTTTTAAGACGTCTGAGGACGCTAACTGAAGCTGGCCCAATTCATTAAAAATAGTAGCAAGTAAGGGTTTCTTCTTATTTGCCCAATAGGGCTCATGAATATGCGAGCTCAATTCTGAGACTAAATGTTTACTTGGATTATTCGACCAGGATAGTGTTTTCGAAATGTATTTATAAGCAAGATATTGTCGTCTTAAAAATAATGGGACTATATGCAACTCACTTTCCATTACGTGGATAGGTGAACTTTTAATGAAGCCGCCTATCACTCTAAGAGCTTGATTTTGAAGCCTATCCAATTTAGCTATATTTGTCTTTGCACTAGCATCATATAAAAAGGATCCATAATCAAGACGACTTCTTATTAATGAAATATATAATTTGCGTATATGTTTAGTGTGCACTCCCCAGTTACTGCCGGCTAATACCTTTAATAGATTTAAATATTTTGAACATTTGGCAACAATCTCATTTATGTGTTTTCTCCAATATAAGCTTCTATCTAACCACACTCCAAGATATCTAACACATTCTACCATAGACAATGATTGGTCATAGATTTTTAGAGTTGGAAATATCCTCCTTCGCCCTCTGCTAAAAATACAGTAATTAGATTTTGTAGGAGACAAGGTTAGTCCAATCTCACCCAGTAACTTGACTAAACAGTTAATGCTATCTTGCAAGTATTGCTCGCACTTTTCAATTTGTTTGTCACTAATGTAAATGACAAAATCATCCGCATACTGAGTAATGGACACGTTTTTTAATTCATCACATACTCGATAGGTGACTAAATTAAATAATAAAGGGGATATCGGATCTCCTTGTGCTAGTCCTCTATTAGTCCACCTAGGTGCTAATCCTTCGTTATTCCATGATTTAATTTCCAAGTGCCTCTCACTCATAAAATTCCAAAGGTAAATACAAAATTTTGACCCGACCTGTAGGTCATCAAGAATTTTTGTGACAGCTTCAATAGACACGTTGTTATATGCATTCTCAATATCTAGAAAGCATGCGACTGTGGGGATATTTTTTGAGAATCCAACTTGGATGTACGAAACAAAACGTGATAGTGAATCTAAACATGACTGAGCTTTTCTAAATCCTACAGTGTGCGGTGATAGAATCTGATGATTTTCTACAAACCATTCTATTCTTTTACACATTAGTAAATGAAAGGTTTTGCATATACATGATATTAACGAAATGGGTCTCAATTTACCGCTATAATCAATTCCGTTTTTAGGTATAGGGATTATCTGAATGTTACGCCATTGATGGGGGACGATACCAAATTTTAATATACAATTGAATAACTTGAGTAAAAAGGCCTTTCCTGTTTCCGGTAGGTTATATAGCATTGAATAAGATATCCCATCTTGTCCGGGGGCCGAGTCCTTTTTTTTAAGGCATTTTCTCAATTCTTGCATAGAAAATTCTACTTCCAGCATATTATTTCTAGATTTAAAATAAGGCATAGAATTAGGGACATAATCTGGGGTTAAAGATCGTAAGAGGTCTATTTGTTTATCTATAGGGGGGCAAGATGTTTGTCGTTTACCGCCTTTCATCCATCTCATGCGGTGCCACATATCAGAGGCCGACGTTACTTCATCGATGGAATCACAGAACTCTTGCCACCCCTTAGACCTTGCTTTTTTTATTAAAGATTGAGATTCTACTGTTTTTATTTCTAATTTACTCAGATTTTCAGGGGAAGGGTTTTTACGAAAAATTGTTAAAGCTAGTCTTCGTTGTGCAACCGACTCTGATAATTTCGGTGTCCAATAGTTTTTTGGTTTAAACTTTTCATCGGGTTGCATATTAAATTTTATTCTAGGGATATGTTTATTAGCAGCACATTCGACTAGGTTAATTAAAAAGTTATACATGTGTTGGATATTACTGTTATCCGAGGTTTCACAGAATTCATGTATTTTTTCAGATATTGTCTGTTGAAATTCGGGCCAGTTAGCATTTTTAAAATTCCATTTTTTTATTATATGAACAATTGAAGATAAATGAGCTGAAAATTTAATGATAAGGTGGTCACTGCCTAAATTTTCATTTAAAACCTGCCAGTTAAATTTTATTGCGACATCAGTGGTTACAAACGATACATCTGGAGAGGTCTGTTGTAGATTTCTGTTAACTAATTTAACTCGCGTCGCTAAGCCATTGTTTAAAGAGATGAAATTATTGTCTAAAGCTGCATCCATGATTTGTGAACCTCTTACATCTGATTTAGTTGACCAATTGGTATGATGACCGTTGAAGTCTCCAGCTATAATTGTTTTATTGCAAAATTGTGAAAAGACACCTTCCCAATCAGATAATTGGGTTTGCACAGACGAGGGACAGTAAAGTGATACTACGTGTTCTATGTCCTTGCAATTTACTAGTCTGACACATATAGCTTCAATACCGCTGTTATTGACATTAAAAGACACTAGGTGAGATTGGATAGATTTATGCACCAGTAAAGCTACGCCTCCATAACCGTCATCTCTATCTTTTCTATAGATATTAAAGCCATTAATATTTACATCAACTTGACAATCGAACCATGTTTCGCTAATAATTGCGATATGTATGTTTTCCCGAATTAAAAGTTCTGAAAATGGTATAAGTTTAGGGCGAAAGCTTTGTGAATTCCATTGGTAAATGTTCACCTTTGTTAATTTATTTTGACTATCCATTATTAAAATAATTTAAATAACTAGCAACCTGTTCTCCAAATAGAATATTAACTAAAAAAAATTTAATTTCCTCACCAATAATTTTTAACATATCTAACAACTTTTCTTCAAGTTTACGCTCAGATATACATACAGATTTTATCTTCAACCAAACCTTATTCCATTCAAAATGTAACTGGCGTTTTCTTCGATTTTTCGTATTACTATCCTCTTCTTTCTGTGATGAATGGTCATCCTCAACCATAAGTTCTTCTATTTGTTCCGTTGGGGGTTCAGATCTCTTTTGATTTATTATATTTGTTTTCTTTTTAGTCTTCCGTCTTAAACTAGAGGCTCTGTCTGATGTACTTTCATCTGTATCTTGGATTTTTTCGTATATATCTGATCTTGGTTCTTGATGACCAGCTTTTTTCAGTACTGAACTATAGGTTTCTGTACCAGAGAAACAAGCGGTGTTCGCCATATGTGTGGTGGTTTCTTCGTGAGAGATCTCTGTTATGGCCTTTTCTTTTTGTTCCGTGAAGCGTAGTAAGGCTCTTCTGTACGTTATTTGCTCTTCACTCATAATTTTTCTTATAGTTTTTTCTTTTATGAATATGGGGCACGTCTTATCCAATACGAAGTGATGACCTTTACAATTCAGACACTTAAAGTTTTTAGTGTCACAGTTTTCGTGTTTTCCTCCGCATTTCGGGCATAGTACTTTTTTAGATGGACAATACTTCACAATGTGGCCAAACTGCCAGCAACCTGAACATTGTGTTACTGGGAAAACGTAAGCTTCGACTTTGAATCGACAATCTTATGCATATATAAATTCCGGTAATACATTACTTTTAAAACATATCCTCACAGATTCACAATCCACCCATTTGCCTTCTATATTTAATCGTTTCAATCTTTTAAACGATAATACTTCTACGTTTGAGTTGAAAACGTTCCTAAGCTCCTCTTCACTTAGTTCCAAATCAATTCCTTTCACTATTCCGTATGAGACAGACATGTCTTGTATTAATTGACATCGTAATCCCATGTCTTTTAATTTTTTACAATCTAACAGTTTTCTTGCGTCTTCTTCTCTCTGACATTGAATTAGAACTTTATTATAACCTTTGTATTTAACTCTCAGGATATCTTTTATGTTTTCCGAACGAAGTAGTTTTGCCATAGCTATTGGCTTCGGTAGACTTTCTAACGAAGTAACGCAAACTTCATAATTAGATATGTCTGTAACATCATCATTTTCTTTATGCAATCCCTGTCTTACTTCCAATGATTCTCTCCTCACCAAACGTTTAGACCGTCTATTTACAGTAATAAAATCATCTTCTCGTTCCTTCCTCTTCTCCGCCAACCGTGTTTCTCCATTTGCAGTTTTTCCACTCTCAAGAAATCCCACATCCATCTCGCCTAGCTCCTTTAATTGTTGTTCACATTTATTTAATATATCTGAATCACTCATATCGCCTGTACTTGAAGCATATTCATTCATCGTAGTGCGCCTTCGCTCGCCCAAACCGGTTTTACGTACCGATCGGCTCGGGCTCGCGCACACTTTGCTGATAAACAAATGAGTCACGCAAAAAGAACGTAGCGGTTATAATGCACGACCAGTCGCTACAGAGCACTGACCATCACTGTCTCCGTCACTTGGATTAAATCTCGCAGTCCACGTGCGTGCGTTAAATATTTTTAAGGCAGAATTATTTTTTTTTCTTAAACCAGAAGTTGTTATGTTGATTTTGTTATACCAATAAGTGAAACCGTTGAAGATTGCATAACTATGTGATTTAAAGATAAGAAAATAAAACTTGACTGATTATATTAACGTTTTCTTTATTTTTCCCTTAAAACATGATTCTTGTAAGAAAGCTTCGTTTTCGGTTTCGGCCAAAACTGAGTCTGTTGCCGAAATTCGGTTTCGGTTTCGGCCGTAAAAACCATTTTCGGTCGGACACTACAACATTTTTAAAAATCTTAAATTTTCTTTTGCTATCAATGCAATTGGGTGAAACATTGTTTAAGAAAGGAAAACCTTTTCTTAAATCTTTTTAAAGAGAAGCTTTTACGGCTTCAATTAAGTTAAGACCCCGCTTAGCGTAATCATTTGTGACTGGAGTAACCTTCTTAAACGTTTTAGCCCAATATACACCATATTTTCTGTTTTAGGGACTAAAAAGAGAGCATAACTATGTAGAAACGAATTTTAAACGGTTCGTGATGATTCCAAAATAATTTGCTGACTCTTAACATACAAGCCTGCCTAGTTTTAAAGTTAAAGGTTTCATAAATTGTATCAAGGTAAAATAATGCCAAAAAATTAATTTATAATTATTATTATGTTCGGTTTTAGAGATAAAAATGAGAGGAAAACTATGTAGAAATAAATTTTTAACGGTCCGTGATGATCATAAAATATATATATTTTTTAATAATATTTTACTCCAAAACCGAATTCGTTGGAAATTCAATTAGGTAATGATTAAACAATATTTAACTGTACTGTTTTTAATTATGAATCAGTGATTCATAAAATACGGATTAAATAATATTTAAAACATCATCCGAAAATTTTAATCCACGCAGTGTAACGTACAAAGCTATCTTATTTTTTCAGGTATTTTCACTGAATTTAATTTTATTGTTCGAACATCACACCGCGCAGTGTTGAAACGAGACTCGATTTGCATATTCAAATACCTCGTTTAAAAAACACTTTTTCATCAGGATGTACGGTATGTACGTCCATAGGAGTACGCGCTGATGTGTTTGTGTCCGCGTCTGTACACACTCGTTGACCAGCTGTCGAGTGTCGTTTATGGGACAACCTTTATCCTTTCCACCCGATGTGTCTAAACGGACATATTCGATACACGATAAGCTCGGGTTTGTCCGTCGATGACACGATCATTTTCAGACGGGTGTCGACCTAAACTGTTTTAGATCAAATGGATAGAAAATTGGAGGACATTGTTGCTTATTTCGCATGTGAAAAGGTTTTGCAATTATCAGTGAATGTGATGTTAATATTTCTTCAGGTTGTATGTATGTGCTGTGGGATTGTTCGAAAGCGTTACTGCGACCCTTGAACACAAAGGGCAACAGGTAGGTTTCAGGCAGTAAAAGTCTAAAATTCCCTCTCGTTCTACCCAGAACTGGAGGAATTATTTAAGGTCTTGCCTGTGTACATCAGCTGTCCTATTTTCCTTTTTTTTGTTACAACTATCACACAACGCCATCTAGTCCCATGCTAAGCATAGCTTGTGTTATGAGTACTAGACAACTGATAAACATACTTATTTATTTCTAAATACATACATATTATAGATAAATTACAACCAAACACAGAACAAATGATCGTGCTCATCACACAAACATTTGTCCTAGGTGGGAATCGAACCCACGACCTCTGGCATAGCAGGCAGGGCCACTAACCATTAGACCAACAGGCCAGTCATTGTTCTTAAAGGTTGTGTGTACATTCAAAAATATAATATTAACCCTATCGCCTTCTCTCGACGTTGACGTCAAGCCCCACACTTGCGCGCTCCAATTAACCCTAAGTCTGTACCGGTAGAGCTTCCTTTGCCGCAACATGTCTAAGATGAGGGACCAGACCAAGAGAAAGGAACTGTTGAGCAGAAGCGATCCCATGGAAAAACCCGGGAGAATTCTTGCTCTTTATCACCGGGTTGCCTTTATGGGCCGGCCGTATAAATACTGACGAGGAATTGAGCTCCCACCTCTCTCTTGCCTTTAATGGCTGACTTAAGATTCGCAAAAGCAAACGTGCTCAGGAGAAGGATATATAATCCAGTAGGGTGCTGGCCGTGGTATTCCTCTCCACTTCACAAGTACCTTAGGATATGTTGCCTTTTGTTGCTATGCCACTTCGTTGCTAGCGACCGTTTTGTAAGAAACCTTCTGCCTTTTTTATCAATGTATATTAATTAGACAAGTATGGGTCAACTCTTAATATAGTTCTTAGTGACTAGTCTACTTCATCCTCCCAAAACCATAAACAGATAAACATATTTATTGGTAAAAATTACAATTACAAGTCACAATATATTTTAATTAAATGAAGTACTTTGTTGCGTAAATTATTGATACAATTAATTCATCAAATAAATAAAACAATTAATAACAAAAAATTAAAACCATTGATACCATTGATATTGTATTTATAACCATTGATAGTCCTAAATATTTGTTTTCCATGTCAAAATAGCTTCCCACCAACCGGGGATTGTCCTCGGGTGCACTTATTAGTGCGGTGAGAGATAATCGTTGGCTAGTAGCACGTTCCAGAAAAGTGTCTAAGAAGCCTCTGGGAGCTTCAGCCCTTCGTACGCCTACCAAAGCTCCAGGACCAAAGGTCCTGAGATAAATCAACGCAACTAAAATAATAATATAAAAAAGACTGTAGATTATAGGCATCACTAACAAAGTACAGAATAAGTAGATAGTATATATGTGTATACAGATAGATTTAAATGTAGCACATCTAAACAAATACGGGTATGCTTGTACGCATTGGCTACCTGCATAATTGAAACTTTGAATGACTGACTAACATAGAACAAAAATAAAGTCAGAAGTTCGTTCATTTTAAGTCCACAGTCGCCCAACAGGTCTACCTATACCGTTTCAGAACTGAAACTTACTTTGATCGTTGTCCAACTTGCTGGGTTTGTTTACAAAAAAGTCTCATTTTTATTGCTAGCAATTTTCTGCCCATAGAAAAGCAGTGTTTGTTTTGAATTTATCTTATTAAAGGCCCTCGTTTCGTGCAATTCATATAGTAACTATGTTTACTTGGAGTTAGTACGATGCAAAATAGAAACGGGTTTACAAAAGCAAATCGCTTGGGAAATGTTTTATGATTTTTAGAGGACTGAGATTTAAAGTATTTTATATAAGTTAACTGTTTATTCATTGGGAATCTTAAAAGGGGTGACACCACTCATAAACACAAACAACTGTAAGTGTCGTTAAATTCTGAAATGTGAAAAATAACAGTTTTTCAATACATTTATGTTTGTGTATTTTAAATAAATGTAAAGAAAAACTGATTCTTTTTGTTTTTTATCTTTTGCGATGTTATAGTTAGTATTATAAAATTTGTTCATGGGTACTTTGAGAGGGTTTTGCGAGACTGTCAATTAATGAAATGTCCAAATAAAGCAAATACAGATTTTACAACATAATTCAAATATCTAAGCCGTCTTAAAAATAATAACACAGTTTTATTGTGAAAATACAAAATACACATACAAATAGCAAAATACTACAACCAATTTAAATACTTGGGGCATATACTTACCGACAACCTTAAAGATAATGTAGACATTGAAAGGGAGCGTAGGGCACTGGCGGTTCGAGGTAACATGTTGATCCGTAGATTCTCTCGTTGTACAGACCAAGTCAAAGTCACCCTGTTCAAGGCGTATTGTCAGGGTCTGTATGCGGGGGTCTGTGGGTTAGCTACACCAAAAGATCGCTGGATGTCCTAAGTATCCAATACAATGTTCTTAGGATGCTGTTAAAACTACCCCGTTTCTGTAGTGCACCGGACAAGTTTGCTCAGAATCGAACTGACGGCTTCCATAAGAAAGAAATTATTCGTAATTATTCGTTGTGTATTATTCGTTTATTATTCGAAAGAAAGTCGCATCACTGATGCACAGAACGCGGGTGAGTGGTAATAGCATCCTGAAAACAGTGGTTCAGAGTCCTTACTCCCTTATTATATCCCTACACTTACTTATTCTGAGACACTATGTGGAAAACATGGTCAGATAGTTTGCTTCTTGCCATATTGTTCTCTGCACATGTTACCTCTCATTCACACTTCACTGTACGTTTTTATTATTATTTCTTTGTTTATGTAATACTAACACCAATTTTAAAATATTTTACTAACAAAGTGGACCATATTGTAGTCTTTACTTGAATTGAATTAAATTAAAATTATTTAGAAGATTATCTCTTGAAATCAAAGTAAATTTAAAGAAGTCTGCCCTGTATGTACGTATGATAGTTCTAAGAACGGAAAGCATCACGGCATAGACCAGAATGTAACTGCGTATCATAGGTATGATAGATAGATAGATATATTCTTTACTGTACACCAAAAATACAAATTACATTGCGACCTTAAAATTAATAGGGTGTCACAATGAATATAGTGATGGTGGTGTGGTGTGTAAGATATCTGATCTGCCAAGAAGCCAGTATACATTCCTGTGAATTGATGATTTAAAGTCCTCTTAGAGTCATTATTCGGAAAAACGTGCTCACCTAGTTTAACTGGTACCACCTATTTACTCTTACTGAGACGGAAAGTAAACGGGTTGATTTTGAAGCACTTGCTTCTATTCACCATTTATCTATATCTATATCTGTATCAAAAACAATTTCGGAGGTCTTACCAAAATGGCTGTGCTATCTGCATAGCTTGCTGACGTAATATACGGTATATTATATGCCAAATCTGCTGTAAAAATGATACACAACACTGGTCCTCGTATAGAGCCCTGGGGTACTCCTGCAGTAATTTGATAGAAAAATTCCAACATAACAACAACCCAAAAGATTCTGTCGGAGAGGTAAGACTCCAGCGGAGCAGAGCCAAAAGAAATTACTTGGAAACGCATTTATCTAATTACAAAATAACCCACGCTGCCATACCCTATCAAAGGCTTGTTATAAGGCCAAAAATACAGTCCAAAGATTTCCTTATTTTGTCATAGATCTTGTGGACTTGTTCTGTCGTGCCGTGTTTCTGCTGAAAACCAAATGGTCAGGTTTTGGTATGATAAACCCCTTTAGTGTAATTGTGGCATAATTCTATTCAGCAGTTGTTTTTGAATATCTTAGTAAGTACACAAGTAACAAGTAGCAAACTGATTAGTCTACAAGCTTATTAAGCTAACAAATTCAGTTTCAAAGACTGAATAGTTCCAAATAACTAAAAATTTGTTCACTGAATAAAGTCTATATATGAAACAGACCATTCAAAAAGCCACGTGTGAACCGACTCGAAAAGCAAAACCGATGTTCAGTCATTGAGTCGTGAACTTTCAGTCTATAAAGTCTAGTCCACTACGTATCTATTGAGAAAGCAACTACTTTCATTAGTGCTTGCAAGAAGAAAATGGACTTGTGCCAAAACCCTTTGAAATCGAATCTTTTGATTTCTGTAAGTATTAATGAACATTAAACACACATTGCACATCGAATTTTAGTAATAGAAAGCCACAAAACTTGATAAAAGGGAAATTCGACCAACTGTGTACTGTTACCATACTTATAATAAACGGTTACATCATTCCCTTTTCTTTTTGTTTTGGCATTACTATCCCACTGCTGGGAAAAGCATTGTCCTTTCGACTTACCCTAATTTATTCAATAGGTATGACTTTTTTTTTAAATTGATATAAACTAGTGCTTGACTGCGATCCCGCCTAATGGTAAGCGTTGATTGTACTTCTTTCTAAATACCTACCCTGCCATAGACTATAAGTTCAGTGTGAGATTAAGACGGATCTATACAGGCCATATAACACAATTCCTTTCTCACACCGTATTGTTGATGATTTTAAAATTATGAGATTGGGTCCCTGTGATAGTCTTCATCTTAGTAAACACTAAGAAGTAAGTAAGGTCAAGTAAGTAGTGGTAAGTAGGTGTAAGTAGGTCCTTTCTAGACTTATCATCTGTAACACATGGCAACTTTTATTTTTAAAACTTCATTCAACACAAACGTACAAAGGCGGACTTAGTATCTTAGGTATTCTCTTCCAGTCAACCAAGGGTGAAGGAGAGTTAACATGACTGGAGCACAAAAAAGAGTATTATTGTGAAAAACATGAGTACTAAAATATATATTTAATATTTTAAATATATTTAAATAAAGTTTTAGAAACGATTCTGCTATTATTTAGAAAATAATTCGGCAACTTCTGCTCTTTGTACTGACTTGTGCCCGAACTAATATCAAGAGGAAGCACATTCCATAGAAGGATTTACTGTATATGAAAGAAAGAATGAACAAAATCAGAAGTATGAAAAGGACAAAGCAGAAAGAGATTTTTGGAAACTACTGAAAGTAGAGGCAGGCATAGTGTAAGAAGGAGGGGTGGGAGACTTGAGCAGAGAGAAAAGTGTCACTTTTAAGTTACCGATGTTACTTTGGAGGTATGCAAAGTGTAAAGTCCCGCATACACCCATTAAAAACTGGACAAGTGCGAGTCGGACTCACGCACTGAGAGTTCCGTACTAAATTGAAAGGTAAATTGCGGTTTACGATTTATGGCGTGATCTCGTTCAACCCAATTTTCGGTGAAAGTTTGCATGGTAATGTATATCATATATTTTTTTTATTTTTATCATTCCCTTGTTTTAGAAGTTACAGGGAGGGGGAGACACATTTTACCACTTTGGAAGTGTCACTTTTGTTCGATTTTTGTGTTTCAGTTCTAAGTATGCCCCCTAAGCCTAAATAGACTTAGAACTTAATACCCCCAAAATTTATTGTTTTTTTCTATTTTTGTGTGAAAATCTTAATGCGATTCACAGTATAGATATATACTTACCAAGTTTCAACAGTATAGTTCTTAAAGTTTCGGAAAAAAGTGGCTGTGGCATACGGACGGACAGACAGACATGACGAATCCATAAGGGTTTCGTTTTTTGCCATTTGGCTACAGAACCCTAAAAAGGGAGGATCCTCTGACCAGACGGATGTTTTGTCTGAGCAACTGCCCGAAAGATGATTTCGGACTTTTAAATATGATCAAATTGCGCAGAGAACTCTGATAACTCTAATTGCCCGATGCAGGATTTCGTAGTTTAGTTCATGTGTGGCGCCATAGATGTCGCTACACAACTTTCAGTATTATCTTATATTTTCTAGGGTACTCATTCCATTCATACAAGACAGCTGGTTTTACCAATGTTATCCTAATAAAGGCATAATATAAAGGCGAGTGTTTTTGTTCTAAAACAAGTCAGTTTTACACAAAACATTAGCTTTATTCGTCGTTAATGTTTCCTCTTCGCTCTCTAAATATATTTCTTCGGGAGCCAAGTTAAATTGCTTGTAAGTTTTTTATTGGATAAAGTTTTAATAAGACGAAACAATACTTCATCCGGATCAATAGATACTTCTCGGCCTTGTTTTTGGGGAACGTGACACGGAGTGAATTTACTCTAATTGGCACAAATTTTGTGATGTGACCCACGCACAAAATATATTAGTTCAGTATTGATTTTGATAATTAATCCGTTTTTTTTTTTTGGTTTTCCTGTTTCTTTATAACTAAACTAATCATCTTGATAGACGGATTACTTTTATCTTGAACTAGCTTTTGCCCGCGGTTTCGCGCGCGCAATAAAATATAGCTTATATCACTCAGGAATAAGCCAGCTTTAAATCAGTGAAAACAAATTAGCAATCGGACCAGTGGGTACTTCCAGAAATTACATCCTACAAACAAAAAAACAAACTTTACCTCTTTATAATATTAGTGTACATAAATATAATAATCAGATCCTCATGGTGGTGCGCCATGCATGAGCATTTTGCTCACGCAAAAACATATTGCAGATGTTTTCGTACTTAGGGACTCCATATAATTTGTCCCCTTTTTCCTCATTTAATTTAAACACACCGCATAATTAATGGTTTTTAGAGAATGTATCCTAAATCGCGGCATTTTGCTCATCGCGTGCCAATCCGTGAATGTATTATTTTGTGATACGAAAATAGTTTAAAATTATTTACACTTTATTCCACTGAAAAAATAAAAATGGACGACCGGTGCAATTGTGAAATTCGATTATGCCTCACACTTTATATGTTATTTTACGTAGTAAATTACTATTATGAGAGCCCCACGTCGGAAGATCTCATAAATGTATTAATCTCCTTCAAGTCTGTGGTCACACTATTTGTGTTCTTTTTTTTCCTAAAGTTGGCCAGAACTAAAGACCACAGTTTTATTTTTTAATTATCTATAAGACTACTTGGACAGTGAATTTCTTTATGATTGCATATATATAGTTGTTTGGGCTTAATAAACTTTTTATGATATCTTAATGTTCTATTTTTAAAACCAGTTACATTTCATAATTATGTATCTAAATAATTTTAATGAAATAATTTAGATGATGCTTGAGCTATTTGCTCGCACGCGCCCCTCTGTGTAAAATTTTAGGGCGCGCCTTCTCATGGGTTAAGTAATAATTGCATAAACATGTAACACAACACAGATCATGTCGAATTTTTCGAACAAAGGAATCATTGAATTCATACATTTTTTCACAGTAAAACAAATTGTTTCTACTATTATTAAATAAATCATGCTATTCTCGTTACATTTTATGTTTGAATTCAGCCAATTAGCTATCTAAATATCATTTGTTTCAGCAAATATTGACATTGGAAATCTCGAATCCGTTAATAAAGCCAATTAAGTTCTTACCTTCACATTTTACACGTAATCGCTACCTTTGTTACATTTTATCATATTCGTATGATAATAATTTTGAATAGGTTTGCCAATTCGATCAATCCATGTTTTCGTGGGCTTTTATTGTTTGGTAATCCTCCTACTCTAAATGGACCTAGAGGGAATAACAGAGTTTTACCACTTTTACTTACTAACACTCACGTCTGTGTTCCTTGCGGACGGCGAGCAATGGGTAGCTCGCCGTCCGACCGTCCGGTAACCGTCCGGACCCAGCCCAAGTCGTTGACGGCGACTGAGTTAGTGTTCCACGCGCCCCTCAAGGAAATGTCAGCAAATCGTAGGGGCCCAGCAGGGTCGAAGCCTACTGGGGCAATGAGTAGTGCGAAAGTGAACCCTGGGGCCCTGGAACAAAGTCAAAGAAGGAACAGGAGTCGGTTTTAGTCAGTAAAAGTCTGACACGCCCTCCCACTCAGCCCAAGGGCGGGAGATGTCATGATTTCCCACACAAAAAAAACCTGTGTTCCTTCAGTTGCCCTTTGTATTCCAGGGCCATGGAAATTCAAATTCCAATATTATTCCAATATTATTCTTTCAAATAATATTGGACACCTTTTTTGGCATTTAGTATTATTTTGTAAATCCAACCGTGAACATTAGTCAAGTGAACTTGGAGGGAGTGTTCATTATCATCAGGATGGATTGGCAGCTCACTTAAAACTATTCATCTTTGATTTTTCAAGAATTGATCCGCTGTTTTCGCGGATTTCCAGATAGTGACCAATGAGTCTCGCTCGTCATCCGCAAGGACCAAGCCCAAGTTGACGCCGCGTTGTGTTCCACGCGCACGCCAAACAGCAGTCAGCAAAACGGACGAGGCAAAAACCCACTAGGGTCGATATCTGCGAGGACTGCGGAATTATTCGAAAGAGTTACCATAGCTCTGAAACGTGAAGAGCAACTAAAGGAAGAAAAAAGAAAGGAGCACGTGCCCCCCAATATTTTAGTGTACTATTATGACTACGGAGATGCCATCACAGTACATACTTCGAAGCAAATCAAAGTTATTAAAATAAAAACTTGTGTTAACAGTTATTATTGATTTTTTTGCCCATCCGCCCCTCAAGAAAAAAATCCTGGATCCGCCCCTGGCTACTAGGACTATGGATCGACTTTGAAAATGGTGGTCCTAGAGCGCAAAGGGCAACTGAAGGACCATGGGTATAGTTTTAGTCAGTAAAAATCTGATATTCTCTCTCGCTCCATCCAGAACCAGAGGAGCTGTTTGATGATTTCCCACCTCTAAAAAACACCCAAATGATTTAAAAAACGTTGAATCCTTTGATGGCTTTAAGGGAACACCTAACAAGCGGACTTACCAGGAAAATAAACAAGGTAAGGTAAATACTCAGTTATTTCCGAAAAACCAATCACAACAGACATAACTGTTGAAAATATTTCACAAAACCCCGATCGATCTACAGGACGTTTTAAAATATTGATGGTTGACATGTATCACGTAGATAGCACCCTGTTTCGGTTGCACGAAATAAAACGCGTCATCGCCAGACGTATCGCTGATCGCTGAACGCTGATACAGCACCGTTCCGGTCATGTGCGAAGGCAAACGTTGCCGGAAAACATAACAAGGGTGTGTTAAAGCTTGCTGAGCGGTTTCCAAAAAATTTACGGGATTATGGATAATGTTAATTTTTCTGCTGAAATGAGACAAAGCGCCTGTGATAAAAGAAATGTTTTGTTGTCACCTGCGGTTATGTGAATTAAATACACAATTTATACAGGCGTTTGCACGTTTCTCATCTATATCTATTATTACCTATGATAAAACAGTAAAATTATTTTGCGATGGTATTAATGGCGCAAAAACTACTGAACCAATCCTGTTCAAATTTTGCATACATAATCCTTATAGTTCAGGGCAACTTATTGGCTATAAATTATCACGCTACTTGCTATGGGGGGTGAGCAGTAATCCAAAATGTCGGTTTTGAACGACATTTACGGCGAGTTCGATCCCCAGCTATAGTTACAAAATTAGTCATAAAAAAATATAATTATAATAAAGTATTTATTTTCTCATTATAATACCATAATGCCTGTTTTCCCATAAAGTTAGGTAGAGATCATCATCTCCCAAGCCTTTTACCAACTAGAGGTTTTTTTAGGTGGGAAAATCACCCAGTGACATCTTACGCTTTTGGGCGTTGCGAAAGAGTGTGCCAGACTTTTATAAAAACCCACTCCTGTTCCTTCTTTGCCGTCGTCCCAGGGCCCCGGGTTTCACTTTAACACCACCCATGAACTATCTTGGGGTTGGCTTCCAGTGTAACTGGATGCGGCTGAATACCCATGATTTACATGGACAAACAGCATATCAGACCCCAGTTACTAAGCAACACGATACTCCTTGGATATCCTGATGGTCAGATTTTCTGTTGTCTGACTAGCTGTAACGATTATCAAAGATTTACGAATGACAAACGAGACCAACGGCTTAACATGCTTTCCGAGGCACGTGGTATCAGCAGTAATGTCCTAGAGATAACCTTAGAAAAGTACAAATGAATTAGGCAGAGATATTTAAAAGAAAGAAAGAAAATTGCGTTTATTGACATAATAAAAACGAAAACACCTAAACCTATCTGGCCTATCACATTTCACAAGTTATTTAGATACTGATGCCACCAATTTAATGAGGTCGGTCCACACTGTTTTTTTTTACTGATCCTATGAACAGTAATAAAAAACAGACCTACCGGCCTAGAGCCTATGCTCACGCTTGACCACTATCTTTTTTTTTTAAATAATAATTGCTTATTGATCAAAAAGGGTACAGATGATATGAAAAAAAAACAAAACATAAGCTACAACAAGCAAGATATACAGCTTAAGTAACCACATTATATGGGAGAATATATTGGTCGTAATACATGGTACATCTGTTTACAATTTACGTTTCCCTGACTCTTAAACTAGGGTATACCTGTATCTTAAGAGACAGTGAACGGCCATGAGGTTATGTTTTAATATTACATAATTATCTCACATGATGGAAAGCGATGATGGAACATGCTTGCCTAGACGTAACCTATTCACTGTTGAGTTCAAGATCTCCAGGTTGTAGATATCAGGAAACGCAGACACTGGCAGGGCTCCATATCTTTGTTGTACGGATATGTGTGCGCAATGTGTAAATTGTATAAGTCTTTGTAATTAATGTGTTGAGGAGCGCCCACGGAATATTTTACCCTCGACTTTCTGTTGTACCACCAATCGTTCCATCAAGTCCTCATTACGGCTGACATACCCGAAGAACATCAGCTATTATCAAACAAACAACTCCAAACTCTGGTTCATAACACTTCGAGAAACGTTTAACTAAAACATAAGTTTTCCAAGTCAATATTATAATAGCATGTCTCGATGAAGCAATCATCTTCACGACAAGAACAATTTCCTTTAGTAAAGCCCCGCAGTCAACAGGGATGTGATTTCACGCTACGTTTACTGCGCATATCCGCACAAGTGCGGTAGCGGTTAAACATAACTATTCATTTTGTAGAACGTCTCATCATTGTATTTACTGGAGCATGGCGATTAGCTGTTGATAATGTTTTGTACGGTATTGTCGTAGGATGTTGTATTTTGAATATTCATGATAGTGTGTTGAACGATTGTGAACAGGGATTGTTCTAAAAAGTCACCGTGGATTTGGGACACAAAGGGCATCTGAAGATACACGGGTAGATTTCCGGCCACCGTAGGCGCGGGCTTGCGGACGACGAGCAATGGGTGGCTTGCCGTCCGACCGTCCGGTAACCGTCCGGACCGAGCCCAAGTCGTCGACGGTGAGCATTGTTGTTCCACGCGCGCCTCAGGGAAATGTCAGCAAATCGTAGGGGCCCAGCAGGGTCGAAGCCTACTGGGGCCATGGGTAGTGTAAAAACGAAACCCGGTGCCCTGGGACGAAGGCAAAGAAGGAACAGGAGTGGGTTTTTAGTCAGTAAAAGTCTGACATTATCGCTCGCTCCGCCCAAGAGCGGGATTCGTCATTAGATGATTATCCCATCCAAAAAAAACGGTTAGCTTTTCCCGCTCCGTAAAAAGCGGTTGATAATGCTAAGCTCCAGAAAAAAAAAACCCGGTTTCAGTGAAAATGTTCTTTAAAAGAATAACCGTGGCTCTAGAACGCAATGGATAAATGAAGGAAAGTACGTGGGTTCTAATAATAAAAAATAATAATTTATTAACACGTTGAACGCCACACTAAAAACCATGTTTAGCCCAGGGGGCCGCGGCGAACACCGTGTGACCGCATGATCTCGATCACTTCAAAAGCTTCTAGACGGCCGACGGACACCGTTTCGACTGTTTTTACTAAGGCAAGTGATCCGCGCGGCCCCATAGTACAGCCTAGCCTTTTGGCACAAAAAAAATCCAAAGGACTTTGAATTTATGGGCTTTCTAAAATTTGTTCCCAAAACTTTTATGGGTACTTATATTGTATTTTATGTATGTTAAATACTTCAATTGAGTGATGACATATTTACATAGGTGATCATTGTTAATCTTTTGGAAATACTAGAAAGTCGCTACAATAATAATAAGTACCTAAGTCAAATACGTATCATTATAAGGGATGGGTTCAGTAGGCAATAATATACACAAAAGTCATATTGTAACGAAAAATATTAGGTTTTACCTTGTGTTTCGGCTTACTTATTGGGCATCAAAAAATTCATCGATATCAATGGGAAAGTGCCCAAAACACTGGCAGCATTGCCTGGATAGCAATGCTGATTCGTTGACCGAAGAAAAGCCCAGCCATTTGGTCACGCGAAGATTCGACCAGTTGTTTGCTGATATGACGAACAACTCGGACAAAACCAAACTGCTCAAACATATTTACACCGTATGAAGTTTCCTACTTGCAGCAGCCGCCCCAGCACAGTCCGCCGTACCTACTCAGAAGATGGGATGGCGCAAGGGCAACACATGTTGCATCTCACACCAAAGGCCTACCCAACTTCCAGAACATTATGGTCATCCCGTCTGGGCTCTTTTTATCGTCGCGTGCCTAGCCATCGGGTTCTAAAACAACTGGCACCTCCGGCGGTGATAAGAGCTCTGCGGATGATGTCATTAATATTGGCATGCCGTGCTATCCGACCAGCGCTTCTACTGCAGGATAGGCCATGGTGTCGGAGGCGGTCGACTGCTTCGGCGCATTGACATCGATAAGTGGAGCTTCTAAGAGCATCCAGACGCAGGCATGTAGCGATCCCATTCACACTCTACCTATGTTAGGTAACTGTAGAGCCCCGGCCCCCTTTCACCCACACCCAGTAGGCAGGCATGCTCAGCAGTGTTGGTGGACGTATTAATGAGATTATTCCTTACCAACCTGTAGAGCGGCTCAACCCACTGTATCTGGGAAGATAGATTTTCGGGCAACACCTTGTTTGGGCAAGCCACTTTCTAGGCATGCACGGCGTCGGTCAAGAACGGTACTTCGCAATCAACCAGTGATGGAGTTAAGATCCTTTCCATTAACTTTTGAGTGCTGTGGGCCGAAGACAGGAACGCCCGTAGACTGACACTAGAAATTATGCGGGTCATCCAGAACCACATTTAAAATGAATGTTAAAGTGTATCGAATGGTTTGATCAATTTTGTCCAAGAGATGTTCTTTACCTTAAAACATTACATAAGAATGTCATGACTAGTATAATGCTCACGGAATCCTAATCTTGGGAAAAGAAACAAACAACATTTTCCTACGCGAGTGCAAAGGCAAATGAGCGAGTGAAACTTATCGCTAGCTAGTGCGAGCGAATGCGGCGCAGCGCGAGGGGGAGCCGACAATGTGACCCGCGCGGCGTCCGCGAAAGGAAAAACGGTCGGACGCTCTGCCAGGCCGCGACGGACACTTGTGTCTGCCATTTGAAATCTCGAAAAATAATAATTATATCGCTGTTTCTGTACAACGCCCATTATTTTTGAGTTATTTCCTAATAATATTTGCAAAAAAACACCCCGACAATTTTTGAACGATTCGTAATTTATTGGTGCGGCCTCGGAGGAAAATGTACTGTCGGACACATGGTGTCCGTTATGGCGTTTAACCTGTAAGACAACATTTAGTCTACAATATCTGTTAGTAATTCTTATCTACGTTAGTTCATCATCAACATAATAATAATATATCATTATCATTTATCATAATAATATACGAAAATAAACAAGATTAATAAATTTTATGTGTTATAGTCGCTAAAAGTCTGACACGCCCGCTCGTTCCAATCTGGAGCTCAAAGTCATTTTATAATTCCCCACCACAAAAAAGATACAAATAAAAGGTCAAAGGTCGGTGTGCCTACAAGTATAAGTCATTATTTTAGTTTAGATTATTAAATTTCGTTTTTAATTTAGATTTTAATTTGATTTTAATTTGGTTTTAATTTGTTTACTTTGATTTGGATTTATTCAATTTACTTTATTAATATTTATTTTAATGAACTTGATTGGGTTTTATTTTGTGATTTTATTTTGTTCTATTTCAATGTGTTATTGCGTCGTGATATTTTTATATGAAAATGGCAATGTGTATATTTGACCTGAACTGAATAAAAATGATTATTATTATTTAAAAAGCATGTAGTCGTGCAGTACAAGCCTACATAAATATTACGATTAACTACACGATAAAAAGCGGGCACATTTAATTAAATAATTTGCTACGTTTCTACCTCCATTTTACTTGGGTCAGCTTGCATGGTGCAGCTGCATGCCAATGTTTTAAACATGGAGCGATTACCTACATGAATGATCTCCACACCCAGTCAAACAAAAAAACAGGGCAAGTGCGAGTCGCGCACTGAAGATTCCGTACAAACATACCTATAAAAACAGTTCGATTCCCGAATTGAGTTACGAAGATTTTTCCGAATTGTTAAAAAAGTTTTTTTTTGTTACGTAACCACAAATTTACGGTTTTCAGATTTATTCTTATGTATACTATAAGACCTTGCTTCATGCCAAATTTCAAGATTCTGAGTCAATGGGAAGTACCCTATGAATTTTGATTCCTTTGAGAGCGTTGAAATGTACAAATGAAATGTATTTTTTACGACATAAACGGCCACATCTTTTTTTTCCGTTAACTTAGAAGTTTGATTTTTTTACAGTTTCAAGAACCCGCAGATCTGAATATATGTTTTTAATTTCAACTCGATTACTCCATGCGTTCCCAAGATAAAAGGTGTTGATAGGCAGCCAGACATAGACGGACAGACAACAAAGTGATCCTATAAGAGTTCCGTTTTGAGGTAAAGAACCTTAAAAACACTCTGTTTAGCGTGTTTTAGGGTTACGTCAACCATGATTCAATCACAAATTGTGATTGAATCACGGTTGACGCAGTGGTTGAGCAATTGGCTACTGCGTTGCATGTCGCGGTTTCGATCCCCACACGGTACAAATATTTGTATTACCTACATATAAATTTTCCGGGTCTGCGTATGAGTTTACATGTTTGTGAACGCACCCACGATGCAGGAGTCATTCCAAGCATGGAGCAAAAAAAAACTGATGTAAAACAATAATAAACATAAGTTGAATTCTCATTTTAAAAACGCTGCTGTTAAAGTTATTAAAATAAAGTTTAAAGTTTTTATTTTTAATGAAATCAGACTGTGTCAGTCTGTTAAACTGTGTGAAACTTATCCCACACATTGCAAGCAAGTATTTTTTTTTCTTTTCGCCAAAAGTGAAACCTAGGCCATATCTGACTGGCCTGTTGGTCTAGTGGTTAGTGGCCCTGACTGCTATGCTGGAGGTCGTGGGTTTGATTCCCACCCAGGATAAATGTTTGTGTGATGAGCATGATCATTTGTTCTGTGTCTGGGCGTAATTTATCTATATAAGTATAGGTACGGTGGGGGGCTGGCCAATCTGTGTGCTTTCGCGGTTTACTGAACGACATGACTCACATGGTAGCATAGAGGTTGGCCTACCTCACGGACTCCTTCAGAGGATGTGAGGGGGCGTGGGCTTTAAGGGAGAGCGCAACAGTCGCATAGATCCTTAAGGTCAGTCTGGTGGTTATCCTTCTCGTGGTTGCCGCCCCGTTATTGGTCTAGTTCCTTAAGAAATAGACGTAACAGAAACCATCGGGCGCTTTAATGCAGGGATGGAGAGGTCATGTCTCTGCGTGTCCATCATCAACAGGGCAGACGGTGGATAGCTAATGACCTCCCGCGTGTTTGTGCCGTGCGCGGTGACCCGTACGGGGGGATGAAGGAGTCCTGGTGGTTGAGCCTGAGAGGGGTCGTGTTGTATTTACCCCTTGAAGGCAACACGCCACTTTGGTCTGGATTTCTCCTCAAACGGGCGGCCATGGTCTAGCCAATCATGGTCAATCGGCTGCGACGTCCGGTCAGACGGCCGTCAGGTGAGTACTCGGGAGTGATGGGGTTCGCAGCGGAAGGCAGGTACGCACTGACACCTATTGTGGGGGGCAGATGTGGACTGCTGGAAGCTCGCGGACAACGCACTCACGGGTACTATATCAGCTCGGTAACCTTGGTGCTTTAAAGCATCCCCGATGTTGAGGGCTCGATGGTGGGTGAGGAGCCGGGCTGATGAAAATACAAAGCAAAAGGTATGGATAAATTAACACAAAAACAAAAACAAGGTGACAAGACCGGAAAGGGCGTGTCACAAATGGCCGTGGACCTGACTACAGGGACTAGGCTTAAGGCGATAGCAGGTAGGGGGGCCGCTGCCTCCAAGCAGGATGTACCCGTATCGGGCTTCGACTCCTGGACCACTGTGACCCGTAAGGGCTGCAAGGGACGGGGGAAAACCGGTATGGGGGTTCCGCAAGGAGGGAGTGGCGCCCAAGGGCACTCTGGGGCAGGGGCACCGCTGCCGGGTCGTGGGGGCACCAGCATACCGACACCTCCGCCACGGACGGAACCTGTACAGGGAACGACTGGTGGAGGGACGGGAGCGGGGGACTCCGCGACGCAGGCACCGGGGCCGCACCATCGGCGCTTGAGCGGCAGCGCTAAGCGCAGGTTGAAAAACCTGCAGCGACAGGCTGCAACGACAGGGGGTAATACGGCACCTGTCAAAAGGACACGTGAGGTGAGTGATGAGGCCAAGGAACCGGGTAATGACACTAAAAAGGTCAAAACCCAGGGATCCTATAAGGACGCTCTTATGGGGACGAAGATGGCGATCGTGCACGCGTCCCACCCGGACCAAGCGCTGGAGGCGGGAACCCTGGGTCCGATTCAGGAGTTTCTGTGGAAGCTGCTGATGGAGACCCCGGATCCACTGCCCCGCGTGAATGTCGGGAACATGGTCGGAGGGGCGCTGCACGTCAGCTGCGAGGGACCCGACGCGGTTAAGTGGCTCCGCGCCGTCGATGGCCGGGAGGTCAGTGGCACCAAGCTGCGGGTGCTGGAGGCAAAGGACCTTCCGAAGCCGATCAAGATGGCGTGGAAGTCTAAGACTTTCAAGGGCGCCGACCTCGCCAATACTTTGAGGCTGCTCCAGCGCTTCAACCCGGCACTGCACACAGATGGGTGGAAAGTGCTGAAGGTTGACGTGGAGCCAACCACGACACGCCGGATTGTCCTTATGGACAAGGTATCCGCGGACGCCATCAGGGAGGCTGGCTACACACTCCACTCAGGACTGGGGCCTAGCCAGTTCAAACTGCTGGAGGACGCGGATAGAAGGAGGGAGGACCAGGCCAAGGAACAGGCCAAGGAACCCCCAGCGACCTCGGCTGCACCGGACGCCCCTAGTGGGGAGGTGAAGGAGGCCTGCGTCGAGGAAGTGGTCCCAAGCTCGGAGGAAGAAGCCTTCCTCGCTGAAGAGCGGGCCAGCGACGGCGCAGAACAGTACGAGGACTACCATCCAGCGATGGAACTGGACCGCGCGTCGTCACCATCGACGTGCGCGGGGGACCTAGCGGGACTGGCAGTCCTCAAACTGGACCCCAACTGCCCGGACTCAGACGAGGACGGGGAGGCGGGGGTGGACAGGCAGTAACAGGAAATAAGATGGCTGCTATAAGGTTTGTACAAATCAATCTACAACACAATAAGGCTGCGACTGCCCTTCTGGCGCGCGAGCTAAACATGTTAAAATATGACATAGCTCTAATACAAGAACCTTACATTTACAAAGGGGAGATTAGAGGCCTGGGCAGGACTGGGGGTATTGTACACTACCAACGTCATGACCTAAATGCAAGGGCTTGCATCTATGTCAGAAATGGCCTAGATGCGATTCCCCTGCACAATTTCTGTTACAGGGACCTGACAACCATCAGGGTCCCTCTAAGAGAGGAGGAGGGAGGCGGAGCGCTGATACTAGCCTCCGCATACATGCCGTATGAAGCCGAGGACCCCATCTCAACGAACCTGAGGGAACTCGTGGAACACTGCAGCCGGGAGGGCCTAGACCTGATCATAGGCTGCGACGCCAACGCACACCACGTCACTTGGGGGAGCACCGGCAATAACAGGAGAGGTGAAAGACTGCTGGACTTCCTGGTAAGCTCACCTTTACAAATTATAAATAATGGCAACAGGCCCACGTTCGTCAATGCTAGACGAGCGGAGGTGATTGACCTAACAGTAGCTACTAATAGGGCTAGTAACCGCATAAGCGAATGGCACGTACCAAACGAGATCTCACTCTCAGACCATAGGTATATTTGCTTTAAGTACATTACCCGATGGAAAAGGGAATTGGTAACAAGGAGGAACCCAAGACACACCAATTGGAACTCGTACACGAAAGACTTGAAAGTGGAACTTGGGGACCCCAAGGGAAAGCTGAATTCAGCAATTGACGTAGAATTTGAGGCGGGGCGAATATCCGAAGCCGTTCTGAGCGCTTGGACAAATAATTGCCCCGAAAAGGTAGTACAAACAAGAAAGGAACCATGGTGGAACTCTGACCTAGCTAGGCTACGGAGGGAAACTAGGGCCGCCTTCAATCGTGCTAAGACTCTCAAAAATTTTGAGATGTATGCTATAAAGCTAACGGAATACAATAAGGCTGTGCGCAGGGCCAAAAGGAAGGCATGGAGGGACCACTGCGACAGCATTGGCAGCATTCCAGATAGCATGAGGCTGTCGAAGGCTATGGCCACTGCAAAGGTGAATCCACTGACATCCATCAAGGATGGGGATGGCAAACCGACAGAGTCTGGAGGTGATACCCTTGAGATAATGTTCAGAACGCACTTTCCCGGCTCATTCGCAGCTACCGACACGGCGGACTCGTTAAGCTTAGACGACATTAAGTCAAAAACAACGAAAGCCGACTGGGACGCCGCGAAAAAGGTAGTAGGGCAGAATGGCATAAGGTGGGCCCTGGGAAGCTTCAAGCCATACAAGGCCCCGGGGCCAGACGGAGTGTACCCAGCCCTATTACAAAGAGCGGGGAACATACTAGAACCGCATCTGGGTAGACTATACAGAGCATGCATCGCCTTTAGCTACATACCAAAGGCGTGGAGACAGGCGAAAGTAATCTTTCTTCCCAAGCCAGGAAGAGCGGACTATGAGGACGCTAAGTCATACAGACCTATAAGCCTGACATCATTCTTCCTAAAAACTCTGGAAAAGCTTGTAGATAAGCATGTCAGGGAGGGAGCGCTGAAAAAACAACCGCTTCACAGGATGCAAAACGCATATCAGCCTGGTAAGTCAACAGAAACTGCGCTACACCAGGTCGTAAGCCGTGCCGAAAAGGCGCTAGAATGCAAAGAGATATGCCTAGCAGCCTTTCTCGACGTAGAAGGCGCGTTCGATCGCACTACTTTTAGAACGATACGAACAGCTGCAGAGAAACATGGCATAGACCCTACCATTTGTGACTGGATGGACAATATGCTGAAGGGCAGAGTTATAGAATCAACACTGCTAGGTGAGACCAAAAGGGCGCATGTCACAAGAGGATGCCCGCAAGGAGGCGTACTCTCGCCAACGCTCTGGTGTTTGGTGATAGACGAGCTGCTAATAGAATTGAACAAAGGACCAACGTACACGGTTGGATATGCAGATGATCTCGTGATACTTGTAAATGGAAAATTTCCCAACACTGTGTCGGGGATCATACAGGAAAGATTAAACATGGTTGAAAGGTGGTGTAAACTCAACCACCTATCCATCAACCCAAGCAAAACGGTGATCATCCCGTTTACCAGAAGGAGGGACCTAACAACAATGGGTGCCATAAAGCTCTACGACACCGTACTAGAGTTGTCCACAGAAGTAAAATATCTAGTAGTAATTCTAGACAGCAAACTCACGTGGAAAAGCCATGCCGAAGCGACAGCAAACAAGGCTCTAAGAGTATTTGGCATGTGTCGCTCTGCTTATGGGAAGACATGGGGCCTTAGACCCCAGGTTATCAAATGGATATACACCATGATGGTGAAACCGCTGATCACATACGGGAGCATCGTATGGTGGACCAGAACCAAGCTGGCAACTTGCAGACAGGCCCTAAGCAAAGTACAGCGGACTGCCTGCATGGCCATTACAGGAGCATTTAGAACCACGCCAACTGCGGCGATGGAAACGATGCTCAATCTCACCCCTTTACACATTGAAGTGGAACTAGAGGCGAGGAGGGCCATTCATAGGCTTAAAAGTATGGGACACTGGACGAACTCCGGATGCAAAACCAACCATACAAACACAAGACCAAACAGGGAACTTGACTGGATGATGGACATGGGATGTGACAAAATACATACCATTCAAAATCTCAAAAAGGAGTTTAAGATATACATTCCGAGTAGGGAGGAATGGAAAGGTGGGATGAAACCCCACAAAGGGAAGAACCAGGTATGGTACACGGATGGTTCTAAAATGAACACCGGTACAGGAGCAGGGGTACATAGTGACAACTGCAATCTCAGCCTAAGTTTGGGCAAACTGGCGACGGTATTCCAAGCAGAAACCTATGCTATAATCGCATGTGCGCAGGAAATACTAGACAGAGGCACCGAAGGGGACACTGTCTACATTTTAAGCGACAGTCAAGCAACACTTAAGGCACTCACGTGCAATAGAGTGGACTCTGGGCTCGTACTAAACTGTATTAAAATACTTAATCGGCTAGGAAGGCGCAACAAGGTCAGATTGATCTGGGTGCCAGGTCACACAGGAGTAGAAGGCAATGAAAGAGCCGACACTCTAGTGAGAAAAGGATCCGAGACACCCTTACAAGGACCGGAACCCTTCATAGGACTCTCACCAAGGGTCATCAACCAAGCATTGGAAAGGGCTGCGTTAGAAATACACAGCACACACTGGCGCAACACAACAGGCCAAAAGCATGCAAAGCTATTTCTTAATGACATAGATAAGGCCTGGACCCAAAAATTATGGAGGTACAGCAGAACACAGCTCCGAATAATCACAGGAGCCTTCACGGGGCATTATGCCACCAACAAACAGCTCTACAACATGGGACTAGCAAGCGACCCGACTTGCAGGATCTGTGGAGAGGCAGAGGAGAATATGCTACACCTACTGTGCGACTGTGCAGCACTAGGCTCCAAAAGACTAGAGTATCTGGGCCAACCATTTCCTAGGCCAGAGGACTATAGGCTCAGCCCCATCAAGGCCATACTGGGACTCATGACGAAGGTGCACGGAAGGCTGGGGTTTGAGTAGAAGGGAGGGGG
Source organism: Mythimna pallens (assembly GCA_961205895.1). Classification (NCBI taxonomy): domain Eukaryota; kingdom Metazoa; phylum Arthropoda; class Insecta; order Lepidoptera; family Noctuidae; genus Mythimna; species Mythimna pallens. The sequence continues at coordinate 18,234,236 of OY540828.1, read as the reverse complement.
ACTAGCACAAAAGATCCAGAAGGGTCGAAGTGCTCTGGTTTTAAGGCCAGCCCCACACAAGATAAGATAAGATAAGATAGGTACGGTGGAGGTGTGCCCTGCTTGGGCAGAGCAACGCCGTGTCCTCGTGGGGGTGATCAGCGGCGGCGATCTCTCGCGCCGGGCCTTAGTACAGGCCATGGTCCGGAGCGAGGAGGAGTGGCAGGCGGTCGCCTCCTTCTGCGAAGCAGTAATGCTAGCAAAGGAGGCGGCCGATCGCGTGAGGAAACGGTCCTCACGCCCCAATCACCGCCGGGATTCCGATCTCGATTTCCGGCCATCATAGGCGCAGGCTTGCGGACGGCGAGCAATGGGTGGCTCGCCATCCGACCGTCCGGTAACCGTCCGGACCGAGCCCAAGTCGTCGACGGCGCGCGCGCCTCAAGGAGATGTCATCAACTGTAGGGGCCTAGCAGGGTTGAAGCCTACTGGGGCCAAGGGTCTGATTCTGAAAGGAAGACTCGGCCCTGTTTTATTCAAACGGTCAGATTAACAATACCCTTCCATATAATTATCAGATTATCATGTACGACGACAAAGACATCAAATTAAACCTTCTGTATAAAAATCTGACTCGCTCGAGTATCCCAAGGTCACATTTTCATTTACATTTTCAAAAATCAGTCATGACTTTTGGTCACGTCCAAATCGTCAGTCATCTAAATAGGACACGTTTTTGAGTTCACTTAACACACTCACTCTGAAAATCTGACACGTTCGAATACCTTTTTTTTGGTATTTTTTACTTTTTTTTACAGCCACCTCCGATAGGCCTTCCGATAGGTATTAATTGTCAGATTAATACCTATCGGTTATCAGAAAGACCAAACGCGTAATATACACAACGGATGTCTGAAGCGCTCGAGTATTTCCAAGTAAATATGTTTTTCCCCCAATTGAAATGAAATCTAGTCATAGACTTTTTTTCGTTTTAGAACCTAATCTTCACAATCCAATAGGTCCCCATGACTCTTTAGTAACTGCAAATTTAGCAACCCGGCCTACTACAAAGACCTTGGAATGAAAGCACAAAACAAATTCGAAAATATATAAGTAATGTGCAAAACAAGTACCTATTTTTAAAGGCCAATGTACTACAACTATTGACATGATTTACTTTTTTCTTTTCGTCAGAATGAAACCAAGGTTATATGTTAGAGGCCCGAGGAATCAATAGCAAAAAGAACCAGGTCTTTAAACCGTAACTGAACAAAGATACGTATAGAAGCATTGCTAGTATATTTTGATCAGGCGTTACCTATTTTCGTTATATTATAATGGAATGGTAATATAATACATATTATTTTGAGGTTTCCATTGATAAAATAGAAACCAAATTTATTAAAATTTCGTTGTTACTGTTATAATTTTTTCACACTCACAGTTTTTCATCACTAAAACTAGTAAAAAAAAGTGATAAACGAATCGAAAAGATACGCGTTAGTGTGGTTTTAGTGATTGACACTATTTAATGCGTACTCACCATAAATTGATTTATCATACAGTTCTTTAAAAATAATAATAATAATCCACAACTATCACACAACGCCATCTAGTCCCAAGCTAAGAAGAGCTTGTGTTATGGGTACTAGACAAATGATAAATTTACTTATATATTTCTAAATACATACTTATAGAGATTTTTTTTTTCGGTGGGAAAATCGTCTAATGACATCCCCCGCCCTTGGGCGGGGCGGGAGATAGTGTCAGACTTTTACTGACTAAAAACCCACTCCTGTTCCTTCGTTGCCTTTAAAAAAAAAAAGAATAACCAAGCGACATTTCGAAAATGTTAAAAATTTTAGTGTGGTCATTACAGTTTAAAATGAATTGAAGTTTGTACAAAAATTCAACAGTTTAATATCAAAATTCAACGGCAGAGTCTTTTAACGACCCGTATTTTCATGGTGGGACGGTGCGAGAGAGTGAGAGATAAAGAAAAAGTGAAAAGGAAAGACCAGACAAGATCAAACAAGAGCTAGGCGCGGAGAGGGAAATTCACACATGTGTACGCTTCATCCTTTATCGATGGTTTTAGCAACATCGCCCCATGAAAATCGTCAAATTATATGATTTGCATAATCCAGATAGAATGTCCTTCAAAATAAAAACCATTTTTTTTTACCACTTTGTGACTCGCCCATGTCCTTATGCCACGCTCAAATTGTCAGATTATTGAAATATACTCGTTCAATTTTCTGCATGTACTCGACTTAACTTGTAACTTTAATCTGACGCGCTCGAATTTTTCCGATGTTCGTTTTTTTTTACAAATCTGACGGCCTGACTTCAACGTGCCCCACAACATATTAAGGTTTCATATGTAGTAGGGGTGCATTACAGGGTGCAAGGTTTTTCCCCATATGATTTTCTGACGCGCTCAGGTAACGCGCAAAATCCCCTATGGAGCGCCCCTCCTATTCGGCTCTGGTTCACATTGTGACTGCACACTAGCATACATAATCAGCCTTTTAATGTTCCCACTGCTGGGACTCAGGCCTCCTCTCTCTAGGAGAGGGAATGGGTCGTAATCCACCACGTGACTGCACACTTGTACTATTACTTATTCTGTGACTACACAGAATCCACACACATCCACAATCGCGAACGTATACCAAACGCGCTGGTTTGTCCTCCCCTTTAGTTCGAAACAAAACAATCACGATACTGTTGGTAGCAATTAACACGATACCACTGCGGTGTAATTTCATAGAAATTCTGGTTCTGGTGACGGTGTGACGTATTATTACAAAATTCACAATAAGTAATTAATGAGTTAAATAATTAATGTGTTCACAAAGTGTCGTGACCGCTTGTTTCGATGGTCAACATTGTTCCCGTAATGTAATGGAACAAAAATAAATATAATTACCACGGAACCTGTGTTAAAATGTTCGCATTGGAGTGCTGCTCAGCACATACGTTGAGATAATACTATAAAGGCTTTTTTTTAGATGGGAAACCATCCAATGACTTCTCCCGTACTAGGGCAGAGCGTGAGGGCGTTTCAGACTTTTACTGACTAAATACCACTCCTATGTTTCTTCTTCGCCTTGCGTTTCAAGATTGTTGAAAAAGTTGCAGTTTCACTTGACTCTAACCAGCAGGTTGATGCCGTATACACGGATTTTAGCAAGGCTTTTGACAAAGTTTCCCATAAGGTGCTCATTCAAAAGCTTGCGGCGTACGGTTTTGCTGGATCTCTTCTTAAATGGCTTCACTCCTACTTAACGGGTAGATCTTTTTATGTTGTTGCCAATGGTTACAAATCTGAAACCCTGATTATAACCTCTGGGGTTCCGCAGGGTTCTCACCTTGGTCCTGTAATATTTGTCATCTTTGTAAACGACCTTCCCAATTGCTTCATTTATTCCACGCCATTTTTATTCGCCGATGATTTGAAAATAGTTCGCGTCATAAATTCTCAAGCTGACTCTATATTACTCCAAGATGACTTGAACCGGCTAATGAACTGGTGCGAGGATAATAGTATGCATCTAAACGTAAAGAAGTGCTCTCAAATAACGTTTACGCGGAAGCCGATTTTCATTAACTTCAATTACTATATAAATGGTACATGTCTAAGTAAAGTTGATGTTATCAGAGACTTAGGGGTCCTTCTTGATCGTAAGTTTACATTTATTCCCCACATGGACAATATTATCAAAAAAGCTTCAAAAACTCTTGGCTTTGTACTACGGAATGCAAAATGTTTTCGCAAGCCTGAAACCAAAATTTACCTCTTTAATTGCCTCGTTCGTACCGTTCTGGAATATTGTTCAGTTGTGTGGCGCCCCCATTATGCCACACATAGTCTTAGGTTGGAGCGCATTCAGAAAAGATTTTTGAACCATCTGGCCTACTCGACGAAAATAGCTAAAAAAGTTCCAAGCTATGCAAAACGGCTACAAAAATTCAAGATGACTTCTCTCGAAGAACGCAGGGACAAAAACGATCTTATTTTCTTATATAAAGTTCTTCACAGTAAAATAGACTGTCCTCAGTTGTTATGTAAATTTAATTTTAACCTACCTCACAATTATCCGCGCCATCCTATCAAATTACTACGTCCCCCATTCCGAAAAACTATTTCAGGGTCTAACTCCCCAATCCCAAGACTTTGTAGGCTTCTTAATAATTGCGATGTAAGTTTGGATATTTTTGGCACATCTTTCCATAAATTCAAGCGCCAAGTCCACCTAAAACGACTTACTACTAGCCAACATTTATAACAACGTAACTCGTAAGTGTTGTATCTGTACTAATATTATTTGTAAAATCTTTCTGTTTTAATATTGTTTATGCATGCTGTGTCTATCGTAATATATTGTACACTTGGTTTGTATAAGGGCAAGTACGTTTTGAATGCAATGTGTAACAATTGTTGATAGGCCAATAAATAAATAAATAAATAAATAAAAGATCCCGTGTTTCCCTTTCGGACAGCCCATGGAGTTAAATAATTGCTGTGTTCATAAAGTGTAGTGACCGCTTCTTTTGATGGTCAGCAACAATCCCGCGATACAGAGTAATTAAAAAAATAATATACTAAATATTTCCTGAATAGACCAACCATTCCATGTTTCCATTGGACAACCTGACGTACGGCGAGTATCCACCCTTACGTTGTTGAAACTTCAACGGTCCGGACTAAGCGTTTCGCTTCGTCGTTTATACCGCGTACATCGAAGGACTGGAACAATTGGCCTTCTGCGGTCTTCCCGTCCAACTATAATTTAGGTGTCTTCAAGGCTTGAGTGAACGGGCTCTTAATAAACTACTGTGCCTCATTATCAACGATTGCATCACTGCTCCCATCCTTGTGACTGTGATCCCACCTGATTACCATCAGGTGGCATCACAGTCAAGCACTGGTTTATAAAAATAAAATAAAAAAGTAGAAATGGAATGAATGAAAACCTACCAACTCTATTCCTGACCAATCGAAACGAGGACCCTGTGATATGTGTGTGTGTGTGTGTGTGTGTGTGTGTGTGTGTGTGTGTGTGTGTGTGTGTGTGTATGCTGACTTTTCAATAGCCAGATATTTTTTTATTAATTATGAATAAAAATAACGTTTTGACAGCTTTTATATAGAAAATATGTTTTATATAGCGGTATTTATTCTTCAGATAACAGTTATCTGACTATTCAAAATTGTAATTTACCTTAGGTCTAATTTTTTTAAATCAGATATGTTTTAACTGATGACTGTTCGAGCTGTCAAACCGCCATTTTTAACTCTTTTTTTCAATGTTATTTAGCAACTGAAAAATCGTCCAGTAGCACCCGTTTATTACGTAAAACGCGAATTACATAGCTATTAGTACCAGTATAATTTCCTGATTTTTCGTATCCTTTTTTAAGTTGGCATAATTTCACATCTTTAAAGCTATATTATGCTGTTGCTTCTAATGCACTCATTTGAATACCGACTTTACAAAAAAAAAACACATAGGCCTACATGGGCACTTATAAAACGTCAGAAGCTAGTGCACGGTTCCAAATTGGTCGTTCCCTATGGAGAAGAACCGGAAAGAAACTCCATGGTTACATTTTTTTAAAAAGTGGTTGATGTTACAATATTTCTTGTACTACTTCAAAGGTTATTCGATATCTATTGCAGAGTGATTTCACTCGTCAGATAGTCCTGAAGATTAGGAGCACGCTTCGCAAGTCAAATAAGCTATTACTCAGTAATCTAGAGGTTTGATTTCCAATCGTTTCAAAGTAGCACTAACTTTCCTTTGATAAACCGTGTTTTGATACCTAAAATATAATTTATTAGAGACTGAAATCATTTCTAGAAAATGAAGTAAAGTTCGTAGCACGCTACGACTTGTCGTAGCAAGTTTCGTAGCAAAAAGACTTGTGTCCTTTTTTATACTATGATGTACTTTTGAACCTAAAAGTGACCGTACATGATTATGGACTGTCGTCTTTAGCCTTGTATAAGCGCCATACAACTAACTCTCGAACAAAATGCTGGCATATTTTTTAGCGTCAAATGATGAAAAATATACGAAAGTATACAGATTAACTAAACAATTTTGTCTTATACATTACTATTAATAGAATCCTCGTATTAAATATATTCTAGTTTAAAGTTGGTGAAATTGCGTATAATTACATCAATAATACCTACGTACCTCCTTAGGAACTAAAAAAAAATCAATAAACGCATTTTTGAACAAACGACAAGACGTCATGTCATGTGTTTTTTTTTTTTGTAAGTCACTATGCTGGATAACCGTTGAAATATATTAATGCCATGCTTTTTTTCTGGTGATGTTGCTATAGGGAATGTGCACGACGAAGGCTCTGCCGCCTGGTGGTGCAAATCCGAAACGTTTACCCTAACATTTATTTGATTTTGATATTTCATGAGTATACTAATCATATTTTAAGAGCAGTGGTGGCCGAGTGGTAAAGGCCCCGACTTACGAGTTGTAGGTTGCGGATTCAAACCCAGCCAGGCGCATTACTTTGTGTAATTTATTTCATCACCACTGCTCTCAAAACGGTGAAGGAAAATATCGTGAGGAAACCGGCATGTCCTAGAACCAAAAATTCGAAGACGCGTGATGGATTACGGCCCATACCCTCCTCTAGAGAATAGGCCTGAGTCCCAACAGTGGGAACATTATAAGGCCGACTATGCTATGCTATACTAATCATATTTTACATCTAATGTGTTATTTTAGAAGTGAAAAATAACGTAAATTATGATTAAAATGCATTGCTGCATTTTTGGATTGGCTCCAATATATCAAAGAAAAATTATTTTAAAACAATTTGATGTAAAATTTTATTACTTTCCGACCAATAGACTCACATGCCATGGTTATGTGAAAAACGACATAAATGAATAAATACAGTAAAGAAACATACGTAAGTTGAATTTCAAAAGTATATAAAATATCTAGTAATTGTTAAAATAAGTACGTTTTCTAGTTATTTTTCAATACAAACCAAGTCTATATATAAACATAATCTCAAACAATTTTATTTCAACAAACTTCCATATAACTGGCTCCCATCTGAAAATACTATACGATAAAAATATAATATTATACTACGCTCACTTTATTGGCAACAAAAAAACAGATAATCCTTTATATCCATCAAATATTATGTTCCCACAATTTTCCCTGGTGAAGAAAATAATTCGAAAAAATAGTAAGTATAAAATAGTAGAATACAAAAATTCGAAAGATGTCAACGTCGCATGCAACGAGCCGAGTTAGAGTACTTTTGAGAATTCCTTCCAAGAACTTAGTGTTCAACATAGTGTTGAATCTGTAGAACCAACTCAACGAAGCACTGTTAGCCAAAATCCGATCGTTGTTGATCAGCAGGATATTTTATTATTTTTGACATAGTATTACAAGAAATATCTTATTCATGGGCACCATTACATACCAATGACTGGTCAGGAAAGTTTCTTTTTGTCCGCACTGTGTCTCTTATGTCGGCGTTGTACTGCCACCTATAGTTCCTGCACGTTCCCTACACTCGAATTGCACTACGATGTATCTGTAAAACCTAGTCAATTGAGTTTCCAATTATGACGATGTTTTGTGAAACTTAGACTAGCCATTAGCTTGATTTGATACAACTTAGTAAATTATTTCGCCGGTATATATCATGGTGATATATGTATAAACTTAATAATTTCATCAACAATTTCCTAGCCGCATAATTAATTTAGCAGATTGTATACGAAGGCGCATCATTTTAATAATAAAAAGGGAGTAGGTAATGCGTTTTTCTATAAAGTAGACACGTGAATCCGTTCTATATATTCCATCATATTATGTTGAAAAGATCCCGCGTACCGGTACACGGCTTAAGTGAGTTAAACATGTAAATACCTGCGAGGGAGTACACGTGTCGTATACACGTGCGATGCGTAAAGCCTACCATCCACTGCTGCGAAGAATATTTATTTATTTACATGATATTGAAGACTTACAGCTAAAATAAACAGATTGTAATGTCATTTATGATGTCAAATACGAACTAAAATTCAAAATTCCACATCGCGATATTAGAGATTTCCGCATGAACATAATACAACAGCCCAAAATTAAATATCGGTTAGTTGACCACGCCAGACACAACACCCGTCTGGTCGGAGGATCCTCCCTTTTCAACTGAGATTTGCGGGACTGTACACCCTGTTCCATATACCTATAAAAGATAAAGAACAGTAAGTAAGACGGACAGCCAATAACAATTCAATTATAAAATACAGAACAATACAAAATTCTATGGATAATTGGTACAGAAAGGATTGCCAAATAACAGAAATCAGAAACGTTTATTTCAAATAGACCAATTACAGGCACTTTTGAATTGTCAGAATGTCGGTCAGTCAAAAAAAAAAATAAGTGAAGCTAAATTGCACGTTCCAAAGCGTAGATCTCTATGGAGAAGAACGTGCAAGAAACTCCATGGACACTCTTTTAACTCTTTTTTCTAACAGTCAAACAGGGTGAATAGCAACAAAAAATTAAATGGAATATTGACAAGGTTAACAATTTTTATCCACATTTAAGTACTCATTTGTATTTATTAACTGTAACAAAATCAATGCCTTGATGGAAAACAATAACAAAAATATGTAACAAAGTGAAAATCCAAATTAAAGCTTTAAGTATTATTCGGTATAGAAGTGTTATATTATATGCGTTTGTAACCTAGACTTACTTAATAACCCTTGTGTTTGTCATTTCAGCTAGACTAACACCTCTTTCAGTCCTGGAACGCAAGGCAAAGAAAAAACATATATGTGGTTTAGTCAGTAATAGTCTCACATGGAGCGTAAGAAGTAATTGGATGACTTTCCCATCTTAAAAAAAAGACCCCAATTCTTCCTCGAGTCACTATTTGAAATGGTAATTGCTACTTCATTTAATAACTAATTTTGTTGCTGGACCTGAAAAAAAAATTTTTTGTGACTGAAAAGTACCTACACAGTACGTGGACATGAATACCCATCGATTTTTTTTAATATTTTTATTATTATTTTAAAGAAAGTTTAATCTAGACATATTATGTCACCCTCGTCATTATGAATTACCCCAATTTACATGCTAAATGTTATATTAGGAATTAAAAATTCCTCCTGCGCTTAATGCCAATTATTACGAGTCCGTAGGCACAACATCCTGGCTGCAATACCGTCTAGTTTAAGAAATAGTTAAACTTTGTTACATAATATCTAGTCTATAGACAGAGCATTATCTCTGCCAGTCCTATTTACTCCAGTGACAGTCTATTTCTAAACCAAAATGTCATATTAAGCCTTCATCCAGTACTTTAATTGGCATCATTTGCAACATGCATTTGCAAATCATGGCAGTAGCAATCGCCAAATTCAGACAAATCAAACCAACCGTTGGAAAATTGGGTGGCCTCAATACTTGATAGGGTACAGTTACCAGCATACATACCTGACGTACACCATCCATCATCTTACGTATAGCTTTTTTTTAGGTGGGAAAAGTGGTAGGGCGTGTCAGACTTTTACTGACTAAAACCCACTCCTATGTTCCTTCTTTGCTTTCGTTCCAGGGCTCCAGGGTTTTCTCTCGCACAACCCATGGCCCCAGTAGGTTTCGACCCCGCTGGGGCCCTATGGTTATGCAAACATCTCCTTGAGGCGTGCTTGGAACACTACACACCGTCGACACACGTTTCATCCCGGAACATTCACATAGAAAAATTTCCGACTATTTCACGCCAATAGCAGAAGCTAATTGTTAGATATTCATGCTTATGACTGTACCATTAATTTCACTTCCCATTTGTGTGGACACCGGCTTATTTCAGCAACCAACAGAGCTTCACAAAACCCTAGCTAAACAGGTGAAAATCAATTATTTGTTTTGATTAATTAACGTTATTTGCTTTCAATTAGAACCATAATTTCTGTTCAGCACCACATACAAATTAATGTGCAATTTTGACTACCAATTCCGGCAGTCGGATTTGCTCATTAATTTGTTTTATTGGTCAAACCTTTCACACAAAACAAAAAATAATTAAAAGTTACAAAATAAAATTTTATAACGCTTTAAATAATTAAATTATTACTTAGAGGTTCTTGTGACCTAAAATTTCTGACATAACGCTTCTTTGTTGCTTGAGAGCTATTTAGCTAAAATTCCATGTTATTAAGGCTATCAATTCACTCAATTTTTTTTTGTTTATAGACCGATTTTGATGAATTTTTCGTTAATTTAAGTAATAACTCCATGACAATCCCATTATACATAAATATATACACATACACGCTTTGAAATTGAATAATTATGGGTATAATACATTACATACCTCTATGTGACTCACTAGAGCACTTACTCACCATCTAGTTTTAGATGCAATGGGGTATATCAACTAAAAAGTGATTATTTTTTACAAAATAATAATTTCTACTTCTAAAAAAACCGAAAACTGAAAAATAACTTTTAATTTTGGAAGACGGTGTCAAAAAACAATAGCAAAGTTATTTTCCAATTATCAGTTTTTTTTTTTGTATTGAGTATTTTTTGAAATTCTTTAGTTTAAATGGTTTTTAAAAGATTACCGATATATGATGCTATTCTGACACAAGAGTTAAATGCAATTTGCGTGCGGTAACACTGAATCAACTGTCAGTTTGAATTTGTTTTACGTGGTGTCGATATTGGCTTTTTTGAACTGTCCACTTTGCATGCAGCAAACGGTGCGCACGGGGAACCGGGTGCTACTGCGCGCCATTTGTACAATCAGTTATTTTCGACATAAGCTCAGTGCATGATCTTTGAAAAATTTATAGACTGTATTATAATTTATTTTAGCTTAGGTCCGTTTTTCTGCTAGACAAAGGCCTGCTACATGTCCTCAGCCATTCCAGTACGCGTCCAGGAGTCTCATAATGACTTAAAATCATCACAATTCCTGTTGAAATAATAATGAAATGTTTAACTTTTCATTTTTCGTGATCTTTTATTTCATCTTGATCGTTCGCAGCAAGACACTTCCGTTATAAAAGTATAAGAGGCTATAAATTGTGTAAAATCTCTGGTACAGTCGTGAACCACGTTGCCTCGGTCTTCGGTCTCGGCTTTGCACCCTCGACATCTCGAGACCTCTCGCCGTGAGAGCAATCCAAACAGATGGCAAATAGTAACGGAATTCTCGTGATTTGAGGGAATCGATCGTCATGTAGCTGTATCGGTAGTAAGTAAATAAATCTATGTACTTGCATACTTTTCTTTCTGACTCAAAATATATACACTAATAAAGTAAATATCTATAACACTAATAAAGGCGTAAGTTTGTATGTGTCTATCTGTGTATGTTTGTTACACTTTCACTCTGAAACGGCTAAACTGATTTAGAACAGATTTTGAATTTTAGCACTAGGATTAACTTAAGCGGCAGTGAGCAGGGTACAGATGGTCGATAGGGCCGGAAAGTTCTGGAGTGGCGACCGCGTACCGAAAGACGAAGTGTTGGAAGGCCTCCAACAAGGTGAACTGATAACCTAGTGAGAGTCACGGGAATTAGATGGATGCGAGACGCACAGGACCGGTCGTTGTGGTGACACTTTGGGAAGGCCATGCCTAGCAGTGGACGTCTTTCTGTTGAAACGCTGATAATAATTTTGTCATGTTGATGAGGTCATTTTCCTAGGAAAGAGAATGCCTGAATCTTACTCCTTCGTGAAAAATGCTAAAATTTTGAATCTTATTTCTAGTGACTCTTCAGCTTTTCTGTACAAATTCACAAAGATTTCCCATTTCTGTAGAATTTGTCAAAAGAAAACGTAAGATGTCCTAAGCGTCATTTTCGATAACACTTCGGATTTTTCAGAATTTTACCTTAAATTTTTGTTCACACGGGGTATGCAAAAAAACCATCATAATCTAGGTTTTTCGAAAAGTACTACATTGTAAGTATTCATTAATATAGTTTAAAGAAAGTAATTCTGTTGAGTGTTACGGTAATTGAGGAAAATAACGTTAAATTGATTTTATTTATCTTATACCTACACACAATTTGACCAAGGGGCCCGCACTTGATCAAATTTGCTACAGGCCCCACGCTGGCTTAATCCAGCACTGCTTTAACTTAGGTATGTGGAAAAAAAATTGCGTTGCTCTAGGAATTACTCCTGTTCAAATACATTAAATATATTTGCTTCTGCATAATGGGTGCGTTCACAAACTTGTAAACTCACATACAGAAGCCATCGAAATCTGTAACAACTATCTATCTATAAACCATATAAATATTTATTCCGAGTGGGAATCGATCCCGCGATATGTAGCGTAGTAGTCAATAGCTTAACAACTGCGCCAACCGTCTACTTAAATATTGACGGCACGATTTATTTATTAGATTTTTTTATGTAAACTGACTAAAACATTATTAATGTGTACAAAATATAGCTTGTTTATCATCATGAATTAGTAAACATCCTGATAATATTTTTTAATAATATATAGAAAAAAATATATATGTAACTAGCACTTTGCCCGCGACTACGTCCGCGCACATCGCGTTTGGACTTCAACCCTTAAAACACTTCCAAACTTAAAGAGTAGATTGGAAAAGTTTATCACAATTTAATGAGATAAGGTTTTTATAAGCTTTCTTTATAAACAACATTCCTCGTAGTTCTAGAGGGCGCTGCCAGAATCAACAGACTGCAAGGTGAGCTCACGCGCGAGCATGCCACGTAGAACTGCCCGTGCGAGAAACAGGGTTGGCGCAGGTCAACTCCAGCAAATTTAAGGGTTTGGCTCTGTGATTTATTTATTGTCATCGCAAAGCAAACTTTCAAAGGAAACTGTAGTCTTTTGGATTCAAAAGGAAGATCGTTCGGAATTAATGGAATACGCGGTATGAACACTGTTTCTCCCTGGGCAGACCCGGTTAAAATAATAACCTCAACAATATTGCGATGCAATGCTTTTACTTGCATCCTAGTACCATTACATAACTTCGGAGGCTTCAAGTTCCTAAGCAACATCACGGGTGTGCCCACACGCAGTGCAAATTTATGGTATGGAAGGCCGGCTGGATTAATAGTGTTCAGAAACTCAAGCGGATAGTGGACTGCTTCGTCTGCATTTACCACCTCTTATCAGCTCTTTCTCTAGCCATTCCATTGGTTTGTCTTTTATTTGAGCCACACCAGGATAAATTTTTTCAATCATCTCTTCGACTGTACTTACTACCGCGCATAATTTTTCTGGTATGACTATAACCCCATCTAATTCCTGGTACTTGCCGCTTCCTAATTGGAGTAAAAGGTCTGAAAATTTTCCTGCAGAGACGTCTCCTCTGAGATGTACTCTCATATTTTTCGTTAATTTAAGAATTTTAGTATAGGGCATTAAGTGAGATCTTATAATGCATGCTTTCATTTCATCCACTCGTGTTCCTTTTGGTATCGTTTTTAACTGGTAACGTTTGGCGAAAAAAAAAACTCCTGCCAGCAATACTGTCATACCACCCATTAAGTTGTCGTTGCCTCGTATGTCCTGTAGACTTCTATTTAATGCTTAAATAGCTCTTTTGTGCGCCATTGTGCTTTCGTCCCAGACTATTATTTTTGCTTTACGTAACAATTGGGCAAGATTACTTTGCTTGGAACTTTTGTTGCACATTGGCGTCTCTACATTTGATAAATTATGGGGCAATTTCAAAGCAGAGTGTGCAGTTCGACTACCTAACTAATAATGTGCGGCGATCCCAGAAGACGCGACCGCCAAAGCGATTCCGCAAGTACTTCTTACTTTTGCTAAAATTAAATTGATAAGGTATGTTTTACCAGTCCCACCTGGTGCATCTAAAAAGAACATTTGAACTGGAAACAATTTTTCTTTAATTTTTTCCACCGAGGGTTGCATAGACATAATGACGTACATAAGTCATAGTGACCTGAGTTCGCTCGTGCATGTATCTCGGCCCACCGGTGAAAAAGGACGGTAATACCACTATTTGACCCAGCTGATGAGCGTCAACATCTTGTCTACCGATGGCGTCCTTAAGGTGGATATAGCTATCGGAGCGTAACTTTGCCTGATTATTTCTAATGAAATTCAGTCTCTCAGTTTTTGCGTACTAATCTACCAAATATTGGCTAAAATGAGCATCAAAGTGAAGATGGTAATTTTCTTAATTTTCCCTGACCATGATGTAGTATGAATAAAAGCTCGATGCTGACACTGTCTTTTTCTGAAGTAATTTTGTTTCCGGGTCTCGCTGTGGAATAGCAATTGAATGAATAACCGTCTTCTCCGTGCCTGAACATTGCAGGATATTGCAAAGCATCGTATGAGCGATGTATTTCACTAATTATATCGCGACGCTCAAACTGTTGATCTAATAACACCAAAGCAACTAATTCATTTGTGTGGTGGTTGTTTTTCGGCATGTATAACTAACTTGAAAGTTTTACAGGAGGAAGGAATTCTGTCAATGGTACTCTTCATGTCCCTGATATAAAGATTGACTTCGTGCAACATTTTTTGCAGTTGTTTTATTAAATTTGGTTTTAATTGCGGGAAATTACAGCATCTTAAATTTGCTTCTCTTTCATCTTACCTTACCTTTTCACCCACGATAAATTTGTAAAAACTGAGCTGTTTGACCGGGTTCTGACAATAAACTGCCAATTAAACTTGATAAACTTGTCCCTGTACTTTGAAGGTTGGCATATATCCATCTCCACCAACTTGTTTCCCACCAAACGACGTCATTTGGAAACAATTTTTGTATTTACGAATGTTCGAAATAAAATGTTTGTGATCTGGATGGAGATCCATTATCAAACTGTAAAGGGGTTCGGGAGGTGTACTCAATAATTTGAGTTAAACTTTACCGCAGCTGCAACACATCTCAGGAGTTTCGTCCTTCCATTTAAACGCATTACACCAACAACATTTATGATTCATATCATCAATTGAAGCTACATTATCAAATTCGTAATTTACTTCAGGTTTATATATTCCTCAAAGATACTTGATCTTCCATGGCCGTGTAACAACACGTATATTAAAGCGGGACTGCGCTGCTCTGTATACTTCAGAATGTGCTTGCTGGTAATTTTCAGCGGCTATTTTTCATTTGGCATTTCAGTGTGTTTTTTTTGATAATTGCCTACAGCTTTCCAGTGTGCCAAAGAATTATTTTCTGAGTATATTTTCTGAGCTCGTCTAACTTGAATCTTCCTTGTTTTGTCTGTATATCTGGTCCTCTTTTTTGTGATGCCGTCATGGACTGTGAAGGAATGTCCGTAGAAATGACTGAATATGAATCTAAGGAATTTAGAATATCGTAGGTACTGCATCATTTTTCTTCACATTTATGTTTTCCTCGTCAGAATTAATAACGCCTGTAGGATTAACTTCTTCATATGAAAAGTAAGCATCGAAATGACCATTTGAAAGATTTTGTGTAAAGCTAAGACGTTTTATCGGGTAACCTGGAGTACCTGCATTTACATACAATTCACCGTTACGATAAACTTCGAAAATACCATACCAACTAAATCTTACATCCAGTTACTTATCTTAATTTTATTATTATTTAAAATGTTACGTAAGACTGTGCAGGGCAGAATGGAAGAAAAAAACATGTTGCGCCGACCCCAAATAACACGGGACAAGGGCAGGAAGATGATGATGACGTAAGACTGTTTAAAAAATATTGTTTTGTAATTTATGTTTTCGTTTGTACCAATTTGTGTCAGTAGATGTCGTTGTACGTATATAAATCACATAATTGATACGCCATAATTGATACGCTATTATAGGATTAGGTTATCACAATGGAAAAAGAATAAGATATTTTATACAAACATGGATGATAACATTTCACCAATACAGGGATGAATGTTGTATTATTGTTTGAGAAAGTATTATATTAAATTATTTTTTTTACCCACATTTTTGAATAAAATAAACCACTATGTAAAATCATCCGTAAAATAAATAATCGCTATTTGCTCTGTTAGAACCTGTTTTTCTAATTTCTAACACCGAGTTGCGAGTAAATTAGGATGCGCAGTAAGACTTCAAAAATCCTGAACACGATAAAGAACACTTGACTCGACCCTAAACCGTAATTTGAGGGTAGTTTTGGAAAACGACTAATGCGTATCTTTATTATTTATTTAAAAGTGTATTTGTGCAAAGTTTCAAGTTTATTAACCCAAGAAATAAGATTCTACCATACAAACTTTAACACCCCCTAAATCCTGCACTGGGGGGTTGTACTGAAAAAAAAATATCGTAAACTTTATAACTAATTTAGGTTAATATTTGTAGTAAGTTTTGAGTTAATTGGCCCACGAAAAAAAAAATTGCATACATTCGAAATCCCCCCTTTTTACCCCCTTAGGGGCAGAATTTTGGAAAATCCTTTCTTAGTGCTCGCTTACGTTATAAAAGTAATCCTTGTGCAAAATTTCACGCTCCTAGTCCCTATAGTTTCGGCTGTGCGTTGATATGTCAGTCAGTCAGTTTCTCCTTTTATATATATAGAAGAGCAGACATGAAACGCATGTTATAAAAGTTATGAGTATAAATGAGGAGAGGGAAGCCAAAGAAAAGGTGGATGGATTGTATGAAGAATGATATTAAAGAAATGGGAGTTAGTGATAGCGTGATGGGTGAAAGGATAGAATTTATGGTTGCCACAGATAGCAGGTGAATCGTAGAAAATCATTACAAATATTTTAAAGGAAAATCAATTGTCATTTTTGTTAAACTTGTATTAAGTCAAGATTTTTATGACAGAAGAAAGAGTACAGAGTTTGAATAAACGCAAAAACTATAGTTATCCTGCCAGGGCGTCGTAGGTGATGCTACAAATGAGTGGAAAAAACCGTGTTGCGGTGACCCCAAATAACACGAGACAAGAGCAAGAAAAGAAGTTGTAAAAAAATATATCATTCATCGTCATTTTCTAGTGCTCTTATAACTTGGAATAAACTAATCAACATCTTCACTTTATTTGATGATAAGAGAAAATATAGCTCACAAGCGGCTTCGGCCACGTTCGAGTACTGAACAGGGGCACTTGACTGAAGAAGTAACAAACATCCACACATACATACAAACTCTCGCCTTTATAACGTTAGTGTAATTAGAGCTCTCAGTTCTTTTTCAGCTTAATACCTAAATTATAATTAATATACATAAAACAAAGTCGTTTTAGTTTTCACAAAAATTCAAACATTTTATTTCAAATAAACAGGCACTTTTGAAATGTCAAGAAGTCAGTCAGTCAGAAAAATGATGCTAATTGCACATTCCAAAGCGTAGATCTCTATGAAGAAGAATGTGAAAGATACTCCATGGACACTCTTTTCAATCATGTTATGTGTTACAAATATCTCGGTTATATGTTTCTTGTCGCTACTTTTAAGTGAGAACAATGTAAATAAAGTAAAAATAAAAACTAAATATAGATAATAAAATAGTCACTATAAGTCAAGAACGGCTGGGTGGATTTTAATAATGTTTGCTTTATTAGATTCGTCTCCGTCTCGAATAGCAGAATAACTATTCAAATGTAGGAAAAAAAACAATTAAAAAAAAATAGAAAAATATCTATTTAAGAAAAATGTCAGAGACTGTCAAATGCAATGATCTCAATAATTCGGTTAATAAGTTTAGCTAAAAGATAATCACTACATTCATTGACTGTTAGGCGGTACGAAGTTCGCCGGGTCAGCTAATAGCCTAATAAAATAAGAATTCTAAATCCTAAACCTCTGTGAGAAACATGGCAGCACTTATTTCCAACAAAGACCAAATCTATCCCGTACGTACCTACATTCAGAACGTTCCATTTTACGGAAACGCGCGGCTGAAAATCAATGAGTGGTTTTTGATGTCAAATTGATTCCGCCGACTAGACTAACAATGTGGACATAGTTTATATAAAATGCTGGCTGTGTTCAGCTTCCAGACCTCCGCTTGAAGGAACTAGGTTTTATAAAACGATTTTTAAATCGACTTACAGTAAGATTTATGACGTTACCTACTTTTTAACCGACTTCAAACAAAAGGAATAGGTTATCAATTCGGTTGTATTTTTTTTAATGTGTTTATGGACCGATTTGCAAAATTTTTTTTCCTCTTAGAGGATATTCTTTCCGATTGGTGCCATTTTTTTCAGAATCCAGTTTTGATGATTGTATCCATGAGGAACCAAGGGAACTCCTAAAATATTATAGGCAACTATACAGTGATTTTGGTATTTTCATCGAGAACTTAAGCACTTACAGTCAAAAACTAACATTTTATGAAGTGGAACTGATGAAGAAGACCAAAAATTGCCAACAGAACTTCATACTCACATAGATCACAATGAAGATAGTTAAGCGACTATGACAATACAAATAAATAAATTGTTCTGAATTGTTATGTTGAAAATGGTATCATCGAAGTGACCTGATGATGATGGTGGAGCCAGAAAATAGGCATCGATATTCTTTAATTAATCAATGTACCCGTGTTTGGGCTTATCAGAATTGTCATGAAATGCTGTTTGGTTATAAGGTACTATCGAACTGTCGAGTACCTCAGTCTAACTAACTTTGTTTACTAAAAATCTGTCAAGTGTATGAAGTAAAGTAAATAAACCCTATCTGTCATCCAACGTTGGTTTAATTCCACACCGCCACCATTACACGGTTTAATTTCAACTCGATACCTCCATGCGCGTTCCAGAGATAAAGGGTCTTGACAGACAGACAGACGGACAACAAAGTGATCCTATAAGGGTTCCGTATTTTTCCTTTTGAGGTACAGAACACAGAACCTCCTTCTTTTTGAAGTCGGTTAAAAAAGTATTTAACAAAGAATTTTAGATACCCATTCATCATTTCTAAACACAATTTGAAGAATATCTTTCCGAAGTACTACCTTTATCTATAATAAATAGTTTTTTGTTTTAGCTTGATTAAAACATTCTTTATTCGCCAAACCCACTCAAGAATTCTCGAAATTCTATGATTGAAAATGTGCTTAAACTCATTCAAAAGTAATTTTAACTCAGTCACTTGGAGAGACGATTAGACACGGCCACTTGATAGCTATTAGAAGTACTTGGGAGGCTCCTCGAAACTTGTGAATTTGCGATAATTATAGGAACCTTCCCTTATCTTTACCAAATAACCGTATCTGTGTAAGACAAGAAGCCGTTATAGGTTACTTACATATTATTGAGTCTTTCTAATGATAACTTTAATTAACCACCGAATCTTAATAGAAAATACATAGGTATATATTTTAGGTTTCATTACATTCTATTGGTTGCTATTACTTATCTAGCTTTGCATGTTCTTTGAAGCGTTCTATTCATGTTCTGCAAAGTTACTTTGACTGCTGAAGGATTATGAAGGCAATCAAGCCAATGCATTCAACACATAGAGGAAAGTCACCAAATATGGAATACTATCTTTTTATGGAATATGTGCCGCCATTTCCCGTTAATTAATACTTCTAGCCGCACAAAACCGTGCTCGTACTGGCATGAACTTGTTAGTTAACCGTGTGCCCATGGTGAGTTTCTTTCCCTGTGAGGACAGTTTTTGATATAATTTTTAAGATAAACGAGGAGAAACGGATCATTATTGGAGCTCCATATTTTGGTGCAACCTATTACAAATTTTATAAATTCAGATTAAAAAAAAAACACATAAAATTAATATAAATAATAACAAGACTATTGGTATGGTATGCAGTTTGCAAGCGGTTCTCAGAGCGACAGCCCAAAAGATCAGCGATTTCTTGATAGAAAATATTTTTTGTCGATTTGGTGGTGATAGGGAGACGACATACAAAAGTCGAGTCGTAATTTTTATACAAAATGTATTTGTAAGTGCTCAATACAATATAATAATAGTTTAGATCTAACCAGAAGCCTTTCACTGCGTCTCACCTATCTTATTAGTACCTTTCGCATGGCAGATTGTAATTACATATAAATGATTTCATCTATAACTTTTATTTTTATTTTTACTACAAAAATAAAATGGTATTCCATAATGGGTTACTTTCCTCTACGGGGTATACCTTTCAATATGTGGTCGATACGTGACTGCGCAAACAACGACCTTAAGACCAATTTACTGTCGTACTTTTTTTCTTTTTGTTTCGCACGGTTTGTGCTTTAGTGAATAAAGTATTTCGTTTTTGATACGGTACACCTATAATATATAGTCACATTGTTTTTCATCAGAATGTAGATGTAATATATTCTAATATTTTTGCAATATTTGGCAGTAACTGTATCTACATCTGTATCTATACAGTCAGCCTTCTCGCCAAGCTTCGTTGAGATTCAATACTGCAATAAAAAAACTCAGCTATGGAGCTGAGAATTTTACTGTAGTATTTTACTATTAAGAAGTATTACAGGTAGTTCCATTGTACTGAGAGCGCGCCTATTGCAATGATTCCTCACTTATGTCTGAGTATGGTTTCCGCACTTAGTCCTATGCGAACCATTGTACGTGGGCCATGGCGGCCATAACCTTAGGTGGGCTTATTCCAACCAGCCCACCTCTCTCCAAAAACAGATTAGGCCTCTCAGGTTTTTTAGGGCATCACTAAGTGAGTTCGGGGATCCTAGGTTCGTGTGCGTATTTCAGTGACACCTGTGCAGTCTAGGAGCACATGTACAATTGCCCCCCCCCCCCTTCTCCAAGCATGCTCTGCACAGGAGACTGTCTGAGATGCCTATTGTGTGGAGGTGCTTGTTCAGTGTGTAATGTCCGGTGATGGTCCCCGCCACCAGACTTCTGATTCCTCATATTTTTCAGTTCTATAGACAGACACTTGAGATACAAAACTACAACGATTAGGTAGTTATCTCTTTTTTATTATTTATATCAAAAAGTAACTTTATCCACAATCGCAAATAGAAATAATTGTTTTAAATCCGCTTAATATTGAGAAATTTAGAAACCATTCATACCTGGTGAAAGAGGAAACTGTCAAATAACAGACTATGGATGCATGTCACGGTCACTAAAGTTGTCAAAAAATAAAAGGCTCGTTTTGACATTTGTATTTTGACCACCTTTTTTTTTGTTTTCGAGGGTAAACCTTCAAAAGGCGCCTGGACTTTGGGGATAAGTCCGGGGAGTGTGGGATTTTTACCTCACTAAAACCACCTCGGTGATCACCATCAACACGTAGAAGGGGCCCCGTTACCTCTCAAAAGACCATTCCAGAACCCCCTCTGTGCAACGCCTGATTCGGCACATCCCTGAAGAGACTGTATAACGGTCTCCCCTGAACCTCACTGTGTACGGCAGCACGTGATTGTATTTTGACTACGTAGCGGCTTGTCCAGTGTAGTACAGCAACTACTAAAATAGCTACTACTACACCGGATCCCTAATTATTATTTTATTGTTTCATTCAGTTTCGTTCCAAGTTACATTCTAGGGATTTTCTCAAATGTCAAAACGGGTCTTTTATTTTTTAACGAGTTTAGGTTACGTGTGTACAAAAGAGATAGGGAAATATTCCTACCACTCTATACACATAATAATACCAATATTAGAAATGCTAATACCTGGTTCATTTAAAAATCAATTTTGGTGCTGTTTTCAGAAAAAGATATCTGTTTAGTGTATTTGTTGTTTAGTATAAAATATTGCAAGTACAAAAATTAACACAAGAAATTTAGGCAGGTACCTAATTTTAATTCATAATAATCTATAGGAATCAATTTCCTAATAATTAAAATGGCCACTGAACTTCACTCGAAAAAATCCCCTTATTTTCGTTTTTTAAAACGTTTAAATTCACGTCGCAAAATCACTCGTAGACTATCAATGTCGAAAATTGACTAAGTAGTAGTTAGCCTATTATGTCCAACTGCTGGAGGAAGGCTTCCCTCTCTCTTTTCCACACATCTGTCCTTGGCCAAAAATTAGCAAAAAGTAAGGAATTTAACTAACGCTTGTCTGTGATCCCACCTGATGGTAAGCAGTGATGCAATCGTTGATGATGAAGCGCACTTGTTTATTAAGAGCCTATTCACTCTAGCCTCAATTTTTAGTTTTATCATAGATTGTGACTGTGCAAAACATAGAGGAGCTGGTGGTAAGTAATAACAGCCGCACAGGTAGCTATCCAATGCAACGGTTACCGAGGTTGGTCGGAAATAAATATAGACCAAGATCCCAGAGCTGTCTGACATAACTTATTTTCACATGGATGAAACCTTAGATTCTCAGTAGCGTCTCATGTGCTTTGAATACCTGTGTGCTTGTGGAGCTCCTCCTTGGAGCCCCTGGGCAAGTACTAAGTGAGAAAGGGAACTAAAAATAAGGGTAAATTAACTTAAATATTTATGGCTGATTTTTACAGATGTTTTGTAGAATATTATTCTAAAGTAAAGGGGGAGCTCCACAAGTACACAGGTATTCAAAGCACATGAGACGCTACTGAGAACCTAAGGTTTCATCCGTGCGAAAATAAGTTATGTCAGACAGCTCTGGGATCTTAGTATAATATTTTTTAACTGAATTAAAAGTCTCTCTCCACCTAGAGCGACAGGAGGCTTAAAAAACGTCAATATCATACAAATTGTAAATTAATCTGATAGAATGTAATATAATGTAATTTTCTCTACGTTCTGGACATTTTCATTGTTACGAAATGGATTGTTTGTTGTGTTAATAACTAATGTACACGTTTAGTACTGTTTTGTTTGCAAACGCCCCATGCGTCAGTCGGGTGTCTAATTTACTGTAATAGAGACAAAAGCTTGTACAATATAATGAGACAGGGAACAATATTTGGACTGATTATGACGATGATCCTATTTTAATATAAACAAAAAGCTACTTCTCCTGCATTGTTTAAAGTCGAAATACATAATAAAGTATACCCTCAATAAATACTTTTTTATAATAGAAACAGCCTTTATTTTATTTATGTACACACAAAGAAAAAAATATTACATTGTAGATATATATTAATTATCACAATTACTCATAGCAGGTAATAGGCGTTATAAATTTCTTTCTTTATTTAATCGTTGTTTGCTTCTAGTAAAATCACTCCAGAATTGTATACATACGTAGTTTTGAGCTCAACCTTTTTTATTTTATTTTTTTATTTTTATGTTCTTTTTTGTATAAGTACCTTCACGCTATATATAAAATACAGCCAGTCAAAATTGATTGTACATGTCCGATGGGTGGGGCACTGGTGATCCGTAACACAGGCATCTCATGCCTTTCACGGACACCAGCTCCTCACATATGTAACACTTAGACTGAGTAATTGTACCGTTTTAGCTATAAACAAAACATTGTAAGGAGAAATAAATAAATTATTATTATTATTATTAATACAAAATTACTGCTTATTTCAAAAGTAATTTCTTCCAGCAGGTTTGCGAAAGATCATAGATATTCAAAGAAATGTATACAATAGTGTGTAGAAAGCAACAGAAAAAGAATATGTAACTAATTAGTAATTATACATATATTTAAATGGTGGTCCCCAAACTAGGTAGAACCTGTATCTTGGGGACCTGAGTTGAGATAACTTTAATCTATAATAGCATTGTATCGGGCGGACATTTAGAAATTCGGTTTATTTTTTTATATTTATCGAAGAGGTTGTTGTAAACAATGAAACAACAAAATGAATAATAAAAAGTAAAAATAGGATAAAAACAAGCTAACTTAAAATAATGGTTTTTGTGTGTAGTGTATGTGTGTAGTGTACGTGTGTAGTGTATGTGTGTAATATATGTGTGTATTTATATGTGCCAAATACTATTGCTGTATTGTGTTTGTTTATTGCTTGACTGGAGCAGTTCTGTGTTACTTTAAAATTTCCTCTGTCTGTTCGTACGTTCGTAAGAACTAAAGTATGAAATAAATAAATATATTAACGAACATTCATACATATGTACGTATATAATTATCACAGTTGAGAGGAAAGATAGTGCAGTTTTACTGTTATTATTTATCTCATATTTTAACCACTGGAAATTTAAAAAAAAAACTATTGCTTTGCCGAAGTCCAAAACATATCTTTTCGCCAGTAAAATCTTTTTATTTGCAGTTAATAAATATTTTCTTATCACTTCTTTATTTAGATACATACACACAAATAATCAGATATTATTTATTTATTAAATGTTTTCTTCATACAAAAGTACAGAGGCGTAGTATCTACACAATTTAAAACCCATAATCCACTTTAGGCATAAATATGATTAGGTTATCTTGCTTTTTCACTTTGTGGCGCTGACGGGGGTACACAGTGGATACTTAATAGATTTAATAATATAAATTTTAATATTTGAAGCAGAGAGCGTAGGTACATCTAATGAGGCATTATCTCCAGCCAACCAAGAGGCAAAATTTTCGTACGTTCAATCACCAACATTCAATGAATTTCAAAGTGACTTTTTGTTAAACTCTAATTTACCCTGAACAAAACTTTGTCATCATAGTAAGGTTTGACATATTGTAAACTCGAAACACTCAATTCAGAAGCAAGCTCTACCGACCCCCACCGGAGGATGAAAACCCCGGGCGTGCAGGACGATATCCGGCTATTACATGTGCGGGTTTGCGGACGGTGAGCAATGGGTAGCTCGCCGTTTGTCCATCCGGCAAGGACCAAACACGGGTCGACGACAAATTGAGTTCCACGCGCCCCTCAAAGAAATGATGAAGTCAGTCAGAGCCGCTGCCTAAAAAAAAGAAGGAGCCAACCTTAAGACTGTTAGGTAGGTACAAATAAAAGTAAGGTATTGTGATAAGTAGGTATCGAAGAAGATCGCTTGAGGAACGATCCATAATAACATGCGACCTAATTAGACGAATATACTTTCAAAGGACTGTAAAATTTTTGAATAGAATTTTAACTTTATTTGTAAAGAGTTGTATTGATTAACTCGGTTGTGGATAGATAATGTAACAGAAGTGTAGCATAGGTTTCTTCATACAAACTTTGGACCCCCGTTTCATCCCCTTAGTGGGTAAATTTTGGAAAATCCTTTCTTATTCTTTGTATATGTTATGGGCAATCGGTATAATTCAGGTATCATTAAACAATACCTAGGTAATTTATAGAATCCCTGGGGTGTCCAGGAAATGTTAGAAATATTATGAATATTATTGTCCATTACGTACTTTATAGTAATGACTTACTGTACTTTGTAGTCTTTTGTTTTTTTGTTTTGTTTGTAGGGATCGTACCTGCTGATCTATCGACAGTGTATACTCACTATATCTGATTTTGGTTTTTAATTATCAATGTTAACCAACCTTCTTATAAAATGACAAGCAAATGAAACAAATTCTAATACTTAAAATCAATGTGTGTAAAAGACGAAAGCAGGAAAGGAATTGACGTAATTTTAGCGCACTCAATAAATTTATTTTTTAATTTATTTATTTATTATTATTATTTTTTTAATTATTTTTTTTTGTTATTTAAATTTCAAAGCACTAACTATAATTAAAATAAAATAATAATAAAAACCCTACACTAATTACAACTAACTAAAACTAAAATATGGCGTCAAAAAACTCTAAACATAAAATTAAAAATTCTTCTGGCTATGAGTAACGTGATTTACTTACAAGTACTTAGGGGTTTAAATTAATTTTCGGGTGGTTATAAAAAAATAACCTAAGCTGTCCGTGTCGACACAGAACAAATGATCGTGCTCAGCACACAAATAATTATCCAGGGTGGGAATCGAACTCACGACCTCCGGCATAGCAGTCAAGGCCATTGACCACTAGACCAATAGTCCTGTCAATTAAAGAATTACATGTAATTGTTTGCGGTTAATATAGGTATCTTCGTGACTTATCATTTATAAAACCAGTAAACGTTGATTTACTTTAAAGGCTTTTTAGCTACATTAGAAAGAAAAGGTGGTATGCTTCCTATTTAAGTTAATGGCGTGTATCTAATTCGTATAGCCTTATCTGCATTGTCGACTTCACTCTACTGCTTATCATTGAAGACTTGATAAAGTACTGCGGTTTGTTTTCGTAATGACAACAACTTTGAACGTGCTGGTGGGAAATCATTAAATAATTTCCCGCTTTTGATGGAGCAGGAGGGAGTGTCAAACTTTCACTGACTAAGAGTGTTTTTAATATCGTGCGAACTTCATCACACTTGCGGAATTGTCCTGCATGCAGAAAATTTCACGCAGCGTGAGACACGCTAGCCTACGATCTAGTTTTCTGCGGGCAGCTATTAGTGGTAGGTCGTTGTCGAATTTTAGACGGACGAGACGTAACCGTTTTGGCGACGACGAAAACGGTTGCAGAAAACGCTCGTCGTCGCAACTGGTTTGAAGAAGAAACTATCGTTGAGTGAAGTAGTTGCAGAAAACGTTCGTTGTTGCAACTAGTTTGAGGACGGTAATAAAATCTGTACTCTTCGCGTCGTTGTTTCAAAACCAGTTATTGCAATGAAAATTGAATTTTATGATTATGGACATAAAGTTGTACTTTATTTTACACCTTAAATTAACACATGATAAACATTTATAGAAACAAGTGTACAATAGGAAGTCTTATCACACAGGGCAATCTGTTCCGGACAACCTTTGAATGGCTAGTTCGTCAACTCGCGACTCTGAACGAAAGGAAATAGATTTAGGGTTGTCAGTGAAATACCTAATGTAAATAATATATATAATATAAAAATAAATAATATATATACATACATATTATTATATAAATACGTTTACAAATAATATACTAATAAAAAAACAAATATACAATTAAGAATGGAGAAGAAAAATTAAAGTGATAGGTAATGCTTGTTCACCATTTTTTTTTTACTTTTTTTTCTTCGCCTTGTGTGGGCCAGGGCCGCGGTAACTCAACTCTGAATATACCTTCGTTAGCTATTTAAACAGATGCATTGTTAGGCGAATGCTCCAACTCGCTCTCGATTCCTTTTCAACCAACAAACAAATCTCAGGCATAGCACATACTGGTAGAATCGAACGTAGAATGCAGGCGTTCCCCGTAACCTAATCACTTCGAATACTACTTCGGCCATTCAATTGTTGAATGCGCTTGCTGTGATATGTGAAATCGATCGAATAACTTATAGCTTGCACGAAACTTGGACTAAATCGACGATTTAAGATTAGCCTTAGCCTGTAATGAATGACAATTGAAAAACAACGGAGCATACAGGCTTATATTTTAATTGCGTAGACATAGACGTTAAGTTCTTTACTGCTGCAAGGGGTAGCAGACCTGAGAATACTGACAAATGCGTGCACAGACTGGACAGGTCTGCTCAAATTTTTGTGGTTCTTACCTTAAAAATTTGACCATTACTGGTTAACTGTATGAATTCCGCCATGGTCTTTATTAGAGACTTTGACCTCTGAGTTTGTTTCGGTGTTTCTTCTCAGGGTAGCCTGCTAGGAAATACCAGCCTCATCTAGCAGGTATAAATTAGCGATAAAAATAAACGTGTAAAAGCATTATATAGAAACTATTTGCAAAATAAACATCATGTGAGCTTCGTTCTTGAAAAAAAAGTGTTTTGATGACAGACAAACAACAAAGTAAGAGTTCCGTTTTTTCTGACTGAGACACCAGAGAAAGCTTTTATTTTAAAAGGTATTAAGGTCACAGAATCTCGGAGTTTCCTAGAAGAGAATAAACTATAATACCCTGTAAATACCGTACAACCTATCAAAGTAAAAACGTTCATCGATTATTTCCCAGATACAAAGGCATAAATATTTAAATACCGTAATAATGTAGGTAACATTTATTATTGCTATCGACGTTAATGCGTTACAACCGCAGACAACGTTTCACTGGCAGCTCGCGGTGGCTCACGTTACCGACTCTCGTAATATTGGCGCTAATAATAAGAGATTTATGCTAAAATACAACGGAGGAAAACAGACCGATAAAGGATTTTTACTCAAACAGCTCAAAAACGTCAAAATTTATATTTTGAAAACCTAGCCTAAATCAATTTATATGTATTATTGTCGAAGGGCAGGGGGTACAGTCGGGTAATAATATTATACTGTATTTCTTTATGACCTTTTTCTGATTTGAATTAGGAACTTCAACCAGCCACCACTTCTTACGGTGGCCAGCCATACTCAACGTGGCTTGCTTTCGATATGGTATGAAAAGTAGAGTATTCTGATCAAGATTTATAAGGTGTGATTACCTTGGTCTAGTTTGAATCTCTTTGACCCTCGCTGCACTCAGGATTCTAGTGTTAATACCCACCCTTCGCCAGTGAGTTCTTCACACTCGTGATTCAGTATCACGCTCTTAAACCGATGCATAATATTCTATAACAGACATCATGGCGTCTAGTTGTCATATTTTCTTGTGAGATCATAAAGCGTGTAACGGATATGGAAATGGTAAAAGGGATGCGGTTAAGAAATCAGTTGCAATGACATAAACATATGATGTGTAACAATAAGAAACGTGTCGTGAGCAAAGTTGGAATAAGAATAGAAATACAGTAGAAAAAACTAAAGAAACAACTGAAGAACTGCGTGAAAAATAATACTGCTAAGAAAAAGGTGAAAACCGAGATGAGATAGAGATGTATTTAAAAAGAAGGAAACTTGCTGCGCCGACAATATATTCGGATATGGGCAGAAGAATGATGTACATGTAACTAACATTTTTTTAATTATTATTATTATTGATAGGTGCTCCATCATCGACCACATCAACGTTTACGATGGTAAATGTCGACGATGCGAGGTTGTAGGTATGAAACACAGTCTCGCAGGGAATTTTACTTCTCAGCTATACACACAACGAATGTGTTCCCAAAACGTTTTGTGCGTATGGGTGAAATGACCACCATACCGGTGGTGATTTACCGTACGTTTGGTGATCCGATGATGAAACAGGCTGGGTGGAATTAAATTGCGGACGGTGAGCAATGGACCGAAACCCACGCACCGTCTCCCGTTAGACCTATTTCAATGAAAAGCGACACCAAGTGATTATAACTGCGTATGCATTTGCAAATGTACCCAATTATTATTAATTTATAGAAACAAACACAACAATGTTTCGGCTGTTATTTTTGTTTATTGAAATCGGTTCTGTAATTTAGGCAAATGATTTCAAGTGACATATTTATATAAACCATTAATCAAAGAAAAATTACTAAGCGAAGCGACTGCTAATATAACAAACGATATTCGGGGGCGCCGGCTTTTAGAAAACCTCATGGGTGCTTATGTTCATTTCAATACTCGAAAAAGTGGCGAAGTGTAAGAAGTGAGTGGCGAAATGTGGCACACAGATCGACCGACAAATGAATAAATGTCCTTCTTACATACTGCGTACGTAATTACTAATTATGTTTGATAAAAATATAAAATAAATAATGGTTTCCATTATTTATTATCAAGAAAAAATATAATTTATACGTAACCTAAGAGGCGATTACTGATCTGTTTCTTGATGTCTATACTCATGGGTGCTCGGCACCCACTGTTTATTTCTCATAGTTGCTCTAGCCCCCGAGCACCCACGGAATCGGCACCCCTGACGATATTATATTTCTACAGTAGAATTCAAATATCAAAATCATACCCACCTAATGTCCGCATTAATAAATGAAATACTAAAGTACATTAATGATTCAGAAAGCATCACTGAAATCTGAATTTTAATCTCTGCTTGCGAACAAGTTGAGCTTTGTGATGTCGTGTGAATATCAATGGCGGCAGTTCGCGACTCGGCCAGACCGTGAGCTGTGTCTAATCTCACATTATCTACTGTAAATAAAATGACTAGCTTTTTCATGCGGTTTTATCCGCAGAGCCTATGCCACCGATGGAAACAGGAATAGTATAATTTATCGAAATAAAAGCCTATGAAATGCCTTAGGAAAGAATGTTTGAAGTCACATTAGCAGTCTCAAGGATTACCCTTTATGAACAAAAAATGTGGTATATAGTTTTGATTATTGTTGACATAATTTTAAAATAATAAGCTATGTTTTTTTTTTCAACACCAGCTGCTACGTGGCTGGACGATCGGTTTTCGGTTTGCGTGTTTAACTTTCAATATTTTTTTGGTGGACGACTTGACGCCGGCGACGACGGTGACGCTTGGCTGAAATGATGATGATGATTTTTTTTTCCGTCTATCATGACCCTTGTTCTCAGGAGCGCGTAGAGATATCAAGCTAAAATTAATATTACGTAACTACCTACTCAAGTTTGCTATAAAAGGATAAGGCCGTTTGTGCACCGTATAGACAAAATAATTACTTTATTTCGATTCGAAAAAATTCTGACTTCATTCTGGATTTACATAGTTTGTATCTCGGTGCGCAAGTCCGACTCGCACTTGACACGGTTTTTTAGTTACAACCTTAACCTTAAATAAAAAACTAGTCAAGAGCGAGTTTGTGTTACTTATTTTTTTATTGATCTGCCGCAATCAAACCTGATAGTGACGGGGTGTCGTTAAAAGGACAACAGAAAATAATTTGACACCAAAACATAATGAGCAACAAAAGTTGTGAACATCCATATGGAGCTGTGAACATATAATGCAGTTCAGCGAAAGTTTATAGAACAAACGAACTAACTTGAGGCTTGCTGTTGGCACTCAGGCTGCGAAAACTTTACTTGTCTCATTCATTAGTCATTTAATCGTACTCAACCGAATGATATACACGTACATTAACGTATCTTAGCTTTTTTGGGGTTCCGCACCCCTATTACTTCGTCCGTCTGTCTATCTGTCAGCGGGCTGTATCTCATAATCATAATAATCATAATCATAATCATTTATTTGTTAGAACATGGTAGGTATGTACATTACATGGTCTTAGGTTTAAACATTTAGTCTCGGCACGTTCTGCCACATGGGCGTACAAAATTAAAAAGGTTCCATTAAATTGTGATAGTTAATATAATTGAAATCAAAAATGCCAGGCCAATAAAATCATATAAATAATAATTAAATTAATATGTCAAAGAGTCATTTAAGTAGTCATTTAAATTATAATAACATTTATTACACAAAAATTCTTTAAATTTTTTCTTAAACCCAGTCAAATCCATCTCTCGAATACATTTCGGAATTTTATTATAAATTTGTGGAGCTCTGCAGAATATGCTTTTCCGCATAAGAGCGGTCTTGGCTCTGCGTCCGCGTAAAATATCATTTCGCCTATTACGTTGGACCGTATCAGATAGGTAAGGAAATAAATGTGGATTGGATCTTACAAATAAGGCAGTCTCAAAGATATACAAAGCTGGCAGTGTCAAAATTTTATGTTTCCTGAAATATGACACACAACTGTCCGTTACCTGAAGCCCAAACATTGCTCTTATGCAACGCTTACGCAACGCTTACGCTTCATAAACCGTAAGAAATAGAGAGTTGAAATAAATTTAAAGGGTTTTAAATTTGGAGGGTTCCCATACAAAAAACGTTATTTTGTCTACGTTTTTTGCTCAATTTTAATATTGTAGATAGGAACCCTTCGTGTGTGAGTCCAACTTGCTAAGGACTAAGTGCGGAAACCAGACCACAAAGATAAGATAAGAGTACGAATCGCACTTGGCCAGTTTTTTTTTAATATAATAGCCCACACTAGATATTACTCCTGAATCGTAGGCGTAGATGAGTTCACAAATATGAAAACTCACATTCACAAGACGCCTACACCTGGAACAATTATGTGTAGGCTATACTAATATTAGTTCCGTGCGGGAATCGAACTCGCGACTCGCTGTGTGTGATGTATCATCAATGTCATAAATTAACAAATAAGCATTTGTGTTCCATCTGACGATATTATTATGAGGTCACCTCCACCTATTGATATATGCAATAGCAGGAGATCAGGTACAGGTAGATTGCCTACTATTTTCAAAAATAAATCAAAATGCCCAGCACCAAGCTGCCGAGCCATATGAATCGCTCGAGCAGCATATGCAGCCTGCGGTCTAAAGAAATATCATGAAGAAAGGAACTGATCAAACTAATTGAAGGTCGCGTGTAAGGAAATCAAGAAATAGGCTGATCTTTTTTATTATTATTTATTAATAAGCCCGCGCTTGACCATTATCTCACCTGATGGTAAGTGTAGGGTAGCCAACTTTTATTAGAAGAAATAGAGTATATCTGATTTCAAAGGAGAAAATAAAGAGTACGGACTCCTAAAAAAAAAGATTATCATTTATTTAAAAAAAAAGCAAGTTTTTGGAACTTTTTGCAACACAAAACAATTCTTCATTGTTTTTAAAAGAATTGTACGACTTTTAATAGTTCCTCACCTTTCGCCTCCCCACTCGAAGGTGTAAATGTGGTTAAAAAATTGCTGGAAATACCTAGTACCTAAACTTTGCGAGTGTTGCAAGCATCGTTATTGTTAAATTCATCATCTTCGGTCTAGTGTGTAGTGTATAGTGTCCGTGAATATCACATTCACGAAGACACTGTAGACAGACTGGCGAATCCTAGAACAATGCGTTTCAGAGAGATTGTTTAGACACCCCTCCACCCCCCACTTATTATAAGTTTAACAAAGAAAGTTTCGGCGCAAAGTTTTCGGGACTACCCACTATTATAATGAACGATATTCATGACGCTTCTCAACTTTAACACAATAGGTACTAACAATACACTTGGATATAACTGTTGTTCCCGCACTAAAAATACACGTGAGAGACTTTAATCGTGCTGTTTTAATTAAAATGGTCGTTGTCGTACCGTAAAACGGGGTGAATAGAAATGCAAGGGTGAATAGTAACAAAACTTTGGTTAGGTTGGTATTTCATTTTGATACCATATTATCGGCTTCTAACAAAGCATCGACTTTTTTAACAATTCATTAATAAATTGATATAGTGAAATGCCGCAAAAAATATTCTGATATCGTGAAAATACCCTTTGAAGTTTTTGTTATGGGCGAGTCGAAAATTATTTTGTTTTTTTGGCAGGTTTGTTTTCAAAACATGCAAGTTTTAGAAAATATCTAATAGCTACAACATCTATCTTTAAGCAAAGCCTGTGAAGGTTATTTCAAAGCAAGCGTGCTCCATCATCAACACCGACAATAAAAAAAAACTTATTTCAAATTGTAGTTAGGCCGCGTTACGAATACGTCGTAATGGTTAGTTTATTTATTTTTATTTATTTATTTTTCACATTTTAGGAAAGCTTACAGACTAATAACAACACAATGACAATGGTAAATAACTAAATTGCTAATTACAAGCTCCCACATATATGACAAAAAAAAAAATTGTTGGTCCCACAATACCTTTTTTTTTTTTTTAAGGTGGGACATCATCCAAATGACTTCTCGCGCTCTGGGTGGAGCGCGAGGGCGTGTCAGACTTTTACTGACTAAAACCACACCTGTATCCTTCAATTACCCTTTGCGCACCAGGACTACGGGTTGCCCTTTCAGAAATTCTCCGCGGTCCTAGCTAGCGGGCATCGGCCCCACTGGGGCCCTACGGTTTGCTGACATCTCTTTGAGGAGCGCGAGGATCACTACGCGCTGTTAACGACTGGGCTCGGTGCGGTTAATTACCGAACAGCCGGACGGCGAGCTACCCAGTGCTCGACGTCCGCAAGCCCGGTCCCACAATACCTTGCTGTCAGTAAATTAATTTATACAAACAGTAATAATGTAAATCAGGTGCAAATAGGTGCTAGTTGCTCAAAAAATGGCTTTGCTAAGAGCTTCCTGTGCTCGCGTTGGTGCAAAATAGGTCAACGCCAGGTTCACATGAAATCCTGTTAAAACTGCGACTGGCTCGCAGAAAAAATGCATTACGCCTATAATTATTAGTGTTTGCACTAGGTACATGCAGAAGTGGCCGCTGTCTTAGCCCCATCTGATTAGTGCGTAGTGATAATTTTGAGACAAGTTCAGGACAGTCAATTGAACCATCATTAATATCACGTCTCTGGTTAAAATGGTATCTTTTGCATCGGTGAATGTAGTTAACAGATACTTGTTTTGCTCTATAATCAAGAAACTTAAGAATTTTTTTCTGGATGCCCTCAATACGAGACTTATATATCCCATATTGAGGGTTCCAGACCTGCGATGCATATTCAAGGTGGCTGCGTACGAACGAACAATATAAGATTTTGATCGGTTTTAGTGATCGGAAAGCGGCTGAGGTTCTCATTATGAAACCAAGTGCTCTTGACGCCCTATTCACTATATTATCAATATGCTGATCGTAAAGTAGTTTACTATCTTGTATTACACCAAGATCTCTAATACTATAAACTTTTCCTATATCGCTATTATAAAGTCTGTATGTGGAATCAATTATAGACTTTTGACGTGTGAAAGATATGTGAAAACATTTCGAAACATTTAATTCTAGCCGGTTAAGTCTACAGTACTCTTCTCCTTCTTCTTCTTCTTTTGTAGTTTTTCTTTCTTTTCTTGTATTTTATTCTATTCTATTCTATTCTATTCAAATCATCGTCGGACTACTATCATCTCTAGCTATTCCCATTATAAAAAATGTTTATCGTGGCCATGACAGATAGTCGCAGCAACGACAAATGATTTATCGTCAAATTTTTATTGTTTTACGACTATCGTGCTAGCCGTATCCACTATCATGGCAATCTGTTGTCAGCGCAAAAAAAGTCGTAGACGACAGTCAATAGCGTCGTCCTATATGTGAACACCTCCATTTAAGATATAACCCACGACACTTCAAACTACACGATTTTCTGTCGTCACAATAAAAAAACCCAAAAAAAAAAAATTTAAAAAAATATATATATAAATTATGAAACAAAAAAGTAACATAAGTCAGAAAAATTAAATCAAAAAAAGGATTTACATAAAATTAAAACAAATACATAAAAGGATAAATAAAAAAAATTACAGGCAAAAATGTAATGTAAGTAATAATAAAATGAAATAAAAAGTCAGGTTTGTATATCTGTATGGGGAATATCAAATATTTTGTACCGATCCATTCTTGGTAAAAAAAGCTTCCATGCATCCCATATACTATGACGTTCCATATGCTAATAGATACACAGGCGTGTACACACCTGACTACAATTTGGCAACGGCATTGTGGTGTGCTATTCTTCGAAAGTAGTTAAGTCCCGTGACTGTACATCAGTCATCGGCACCGACTTGAAAGGGACTTGCGAAACTTAAATCAAGCAGAAGAGGAACTATAATACTGTCTGCGCACGCTTGTGTGTGGCACAAAAGTGTGTTAGGGAAAATTTTGACTGGCCTGTTGGTCTAGTGGTTTGTGGCCCTGACTGCTATGCCGGAGGCCGTGGGTTCGATTCTCAGCCAAGAAAAATGATTGTATGATGGTCATTAGTTCTGTGTCTTTATATAGCCCAAGTAGTCGACGGCGCGTACTGTTCCACGCGCGCCTCAAGGAGATGTCTGCAACTGTAGGAGCCCAGCAGGGCCGAAGCCTATTGGGGCCAAGGGTCTGATTCTGAAAGGAAAACTCAGCCCTGGTACGAAAGGTAACGAAGGAACAGGAGTGGGTTTTTAGTCAGTAAAAGTCTGACACTATCTCTCGCTTCGCCCAAGAGCGTAATTTGTCATCAGATGATTTTCCCACCGAAAAATGAAGTAACATAATGCATTCGTTGTCCGGTCAGAAAATCAGGATTAACGTAGATTTTGCTATGGCATTCGAGTTACTACGGCGTAGGCCGTAGCCGTAGCTCCTCATCACTTTGTAGTAATTACCGTAGTACACAGCGCTGCAGCTAGGGTTGTCGGAACAGAGGCCCTAAAGCGATCCATTTGACGACCTACACTGAACTGTTAAAGGGATGGAGCTATATAGAGTGTATAGATCCGTTTCTCTTTCTCGCTCACACATTTGAAATTTTAACACGTCGTGCTAAAGGCCCCAGCATCGCCTCTGCTTACACGAATGCGGAACTTCCGCAAGACGTCGTATCTCCACACCGGCCTGCACGAGGTTTAAAAGGAGATGTAACGGAGGTTTACTAAACGAAGCCCTTTAAACACATACACTGCCCCACAGAGTTTTTGAAGGTCTACTAGCGTCAGGTACAAGTACCTGATATAGTTACGCAGTAAACAGATCACATTAACCAATAACGAATCACCTAGACTAATCGAAGAACTGAATTTTATTTAAGAAATATATTTTACCTATAAGCTAATTAAGAATTAGCGTTATCATCATAATTTCAGTCAGAAAATATTCTCTTTTGGACATAGACGTCTCCTAAGTGTCACCACAACAACTGTGCCAACATGTGCGTCTCGAATCCATCAGGCTCTTGCGACCCTCATCAGGTCATCGATTAACCTTATGGATGACCTTCCAACGCTGCATTGCGCTGCTTCCAATTACTAATAGGTTTATTATTTGCTTTCAAAAATGATAATAAGTCATTATATTCATTCCGCTTCCTTAAACCTATACGACTAATCATGT
Organism: Mythimna pallens; assembly: GCA_961205895.1. Taxonomy (NCBI): domain Eukaryota; kingdom Metazoa; phylum Arthropoda; class Insecta; order Lepidoptera; family Noctuidae; genus Mythimna; species Mythimna pallens. The sequence continues at coordinate 18,197,696 of OY540828.1, read as the reverse complement.
GCGTCTCGCCTTTATAGGGCTCCCTCGAACCTCACCAGGTCATCGGTCCGCCTTGTCGGAGGCCTTCCAACGTCACACTGTGCTGCTTTCAATACCAATAGGTTGATTATTTGCTTCTCTATCTCGTTTTTTCCGTTGCTTAGTTATAAAATGAGAAGTTTAATCATGTTGCCAATAGAGAAATCTGTGACTTGACTTATAATTTCTATTTCTTGATTACCTTAGTTTGTATCAAAAAACTCGATCCACATCCGCAGAGGCCAAGCTATGGGCCTCCGCATCCGCTAAAAGGCCTCCGATACATCCCTAGTTGCAGCGATGCCGTAGTAATGGCGCGGTGATATTAAATTCATGTCCTGGCAGGAACAATAAGTTGTCGGCGTTTGTATGGGCGCGCCAATTGCATGGAAAGACTTTGTTTCCAAGATTAATTGCAAAAGGAAGAAAGAAAACGTGCAGTCTAGTCATTTATCTTCTTATAGGTCAAGAGCTCACGACGGCCAGACCTTCGTTATTTCAGTTCCCCAAGTAACACATATTAGTACGAGACCCGATAGAAGAAATACCTTCCCTCATCTGTTCTTTGATTATGATAAATACTAGCTGTAGCCAGCGACTTCGTCCGCGTCAAGTTCGTAAAAATGCGCAAACGCAACTAATAATTCTGTGCTTGTGATTAATGACGAAAGCATCTAATTCATTTATTTCACTTTCACATATTCACTGTAGGTAATGTAAAATTACCTACAGTGAATATGTTGTATGCAATGTATTTCTTATGTCCAGATGTATTTATTTTACGAGTATTTTATTTATTTCGCTCACCAACAATAAAATACACGTAAGTAGGAGTTACATAAAATAAACTTATGAACGGCGTCGCCCCCCGTTCTGGGTAAAGCGAGAGTTAGTGTCAGGCTTTTACTGACTAAAACCCACTCGTATAACCCACTTGTTTAGTTGCCCTTTGCATTCCAGGGCCACGGTAACTTGGCCACGTCATAATCGCGGCAGAAAATCTCCTTTTTAAGGAAAGTTAGCTTCATTTCATCTCGTTTCATTTCGTTTCATCTCGTTTTATCTCATTTCATTTCGTTTCATCTCGTTTCATCTCGTTTCATCTCGTTTCATCTCATTTCATCTCATTTCATCTCATTTCATCTCATTTCATCTCATTTCATCTCATTTCATCTCATTTCATCTCATTTCATCTCATTTCATCTCATTTCATCTCATTTCATCTCATTTCATCTCATTTCATCTCATTTCATCTCATTTCATCTCATTTCATCTCATTTCATCTCATTTCATCTCATTTCATCTCATTTCATCTCATTTCATCTCATTTCATCTCATTTCATCTCATTTCATCTCATTTCATCTCATTTCATCTCATTTCATCTCATTTCATCTCATTTCATCTCATTTCATCTCATTTCATCTCATTTCATCTCATTTCATCTCATTTCATCTCATTTCATCTCATTTCATCTCATTTCATCTCATTTCATCTCATTTCATCTCATTTCATCTCATTTCATCTCATTTCATCTCATTTCATTTCCAATGCTGCAGAAGGAGACGGCCGCATGCATGAGGGAACGCACATCTTCACGCCCCAGCCGCGGCGACAGGAGAGGCCCTGGGTGTCGGGAGTCGCAGGGCGATTCCCAGCTGCCGTAGGTGTGGGCTTGCGGACGACGAACAATGGGTAGCTCGCCCTCCGATCGTCCGTTAAGCACCGAACCCAAGTCATTGACGGCGCGTAGTGTACCACGCGTGTCACAAAGAAATGTCAGCAAACCTTAGGGGCCCAGCAGGGCCGATACCCGCTAGAGCCACGGGGAATTTATATAAGGGAAACCATAGTCTTAGAATACAAAGGACGACTGATGGGAACAGGTGTGGTTTTAGCAAAGTCTGACACATCCTCTTGCTTCACCCTGGAGAGGGAGAATTGGTTGATTTCCCACCTCAAAAGAAACCCGTGTTCCGTCAGTTGCGTTCCAGGTCCACGGTAACTCTTTCGAACGATTCTGCAAACATGGCAGGCATCGGCCCCAGTAGGCCCTGTCCATTTTGCTGACTTCGAAGTTCACGTGGAACACAAAGAGCTCGGGTTTGGAACATACCGGACGGCTGGGCGGCGAGCTACCTATTGCTCGCTGTCCGCAAGTACGCGCCTGCTGTGCCGGTATCATGCCAGGTATCACCGGATTTAAAACAAAAATAATAAAACATCAAGTCTTCACGTCTGTTATTCGTGAAACGGTAGGCAGACGTGTTTCTAAAGTACACGCTCATTTCGCCAGATAGTATTTCGTGTTTCAAGTTTTGTGCAATAGGAGGCGAGCCTATTTTCTTCATCAGTCGGAAACAAATCCAGACTCTAAGCTGAAACTATAGAATTCCTGCTGAAAAACTCAATGAAACTACCCGATCCGGGAATCAAACTCTGGGGCTCATGTTCCCATCAATATTACTAACAGCTCTTGACGGCATCCGATGCTTGCTAGGGCTGCGGGAATCTTCGAAAGAGTTACCTTGACACTAGAACGCAAAAGGCAACTGAAGGGTTTTTTTTCGGTGAGAAAATCATCTTATCCCGCTCATGGGCGGAGCGGGAGATAGTGTCGCACTTTTGCTGACTAAAACCCACTCCTGTTCCTTCGTTGCCATTCGTGCCAGGGCCGAGTCTTCCTTTCAGTATCAGACCCTTGGACCCAGTAGGCTTCGACCCTACTGGGCCCCTACAGTTGCTGACATATCCTTGAGGCGCGAATGAACAGTACGCGCCGTCGGCGACTTGGGCACCGGACGGTCGGACAGCAAGCTACCCATTGCTCGCCGTCCGCAAGCCCGCACCTACGGTGGCCGGAAATCGGGATCGGAATCCTGCCAGCGGTTGGGGCGTGAGGACCGTAGGCAACTGAATGGTGGGTTTTAGTCAGTAAAACTCTGATAATCCCTTTCACTCTACCCAAAGCGGGAGAGGTTAATTGATGATTTCCCACCTCAAAAAACCTTTACGTTTTACGTAGGAATAAAAATTCCTGCACTGGAGCATTGAAATTGTTCAGTGATTTAACTGAAACTTTTCACGTTCAGCTGTGGCTGAAAATTTCAGACATTTTTGTAGTTTTATATACATAACTAAGTCCAGTTACACGTAGAAGTTGGGTAAAGGAATTACGGGCTATTTATGTTGGATAGTTTTATCCTTGTTTTGGGTTGAACGTGTAAATAGCTGCGCGCTAGCATTGTTTGCATCGTTAGCCAGAAGCACTTACAGTAAATAGGTACTGTTTATTAGGTAAATACCTTTAATAGGAGGACGGTGCTTCGCGAATATTTATAATTAACAGAGGTCGAAATTAGGTAGAGTTATTCATGTACTCACACTGATTTCATATAGCGAAGGAATAAAGTGGATGTGCTTCCAATCCTGAACTGATTTTTGAAAAGCAGATTTTTTTTATGACACACGGAAATATTGCAAAAAGAAATTCTTCCTGCATTAATGACGAGAAGGAGGAAGTGTATAAAGTTAACCTCAACTCAGTTGACATAGAGAGATATTTTTCAATGACAAATACTAATAAAAATTTTATGTTAATTATCTTTATTTGTCGTATCTATCTTTGAGGATTTTATTATTATCTATTTGTAATATTGTTGGCCACACGGGATTTTTCATTAGAAATCCCGGGAAGATCCATATTAATATCAACATTTCGATGCAAGTACATGAATAACTCTACCTCCTGATTCTGATAATTATGCTTTTTATTTTTTGCGTTGAAGTTGCAAATCATCGAATATTGGTGATTGATTAGTTATTCTAATATAGGATAAAAGCCAGATTTACTTCCGGGGCCCTGAAACGCAAAGGGCGACTGAAGCAGCACAGGTGGGTTGTAGTCAGTTAAAGTTCGGCACTCGCTCTCGCTCCACCCAGAGCGGGAGAAGTTATTTAATGATTTCTCAACAAAAAAAGAACCCTGTAAGACGAGCATTATCTAAAAACACATTACCATATTTTTCGGCTTTGCCCCTGTCGCGTAAGAAACAACTTTATAAAACATCCAAGAATTGAACTATTGGAGGTCTAGAAATAAGTATTGCAAAATACAAATTTTTTAGACCGAATATAATAAAATATTTTAAAAGATTTGATTCCATCAAGAAAATTTTAGACGAGTTCTTTTCAATTATCATTTCATCTATAACCTATAGAAATGGAAAAATGAGTTTTTTTTTATCCAAAGTTTAATTCAATTTATAGCTTATCATCTGAAAAGCTATTTGTACTTTTAGTAATAAAAGAATAAGATTTTTTTGTAATTCTAAAATATATTTCAATTTACAGTTCTTCATATTAAGAAAAGCTATTCGTCATATTTGCTTTGGCGGTTAAACGATGAAAAGGGCACAATGCTCTTTTGATACGACTCAATAAACTGAGAGTCAAAAATCTTTACCTTTCTCTCATTGTTACTCAGGTATTATTCAGATAGTAAAACGGTAAAAAAAAATACACCGTAAAGAAACCGACGACTCCTAGAACCATAAATTCGAAGATAATCAATCGACATCCTGCCACCAACCCTACGCTAAGAACCGTCACAGATGGCGAACTACCATTAGCAAGAAGCTAATCCAGCGGGAACTTCACGACCCTCAATAATGAAGAAAACGACTCGAGGAGGAGAAGGAGGGGCCTCTAACCCAAACTGAGCCCACGTGATAGATTACGGCCTATTCCCTCTCTTAAAGAGGAGGCCTAAGACCATTATAAGGCCTATCATCATATCAAGACTTTTACCAACTAGCTTTTTTTAGGTGGGAAATCATCCAATGACTTCTGCAGCTCTAAGGCAGAGCAGGAGAGCGTGTCAGACTTGGCTAAAACCCACTCCTATGTTCCTTCTTTGCCTTGCGTCCCAAGACGTACGACGCAACGTCATGCTCGAGAGGACCCACCTCTTCACTGGGCCATTCCGACTTCATTACAATATTATAAAACTGATGATGCCATCATCAATGCACTGTTTTTTCATGTAGCTTTTTTATATTAAACAACTAGTTTTTTCTCACTTCTTCGTTCGCGCGAATGTTGGATATAGCTGACGTGAAGTCAAACTCGAAGCTAGATAAAAAGTAGCCTATGCTCTCTTGGGGTTCAAGCTTACTCCGTACCAAATTTTAACAAAATCGGTTCAGTATTTTAATCGTGAAAGCATAACAGACAGACACATGGTCCGAAGCGAGTAGGGTTGGCAGGCGGTCGCCTCCTTCTGCGGAGTAGTAATGTTACTAAAGGAGGAGGCCGCACGTGCACGTGCGAAGGAGCGGCGTTCACAACCCAGCTGCCGGGATCCCGATCCCGATTTCCGGCCACCGTAGGCGCGGGCTTGCGGACGGCGAGCAATGGGTAGCTCGCCGTCCGACCGTCCGGTAACCGTCCGGACCGAGCTCAATCGAATCGTCGACGGCGCGTACAGTTCCACGCGCGTCTCAAAGAGATGTCAGCAAACCCACACACAAGCAAACACATTATTTTATATTATTTGTATGGATACCCTTAGTACTTAATATAATATACAAATATTATAAACAGGCTGACCCGGTGAACTTCGTACCGCCAGTCAATGAATGTTTCGATATAGTCAACTGATTACGATGAAACAAAGCGTAATATTTACACACACAATTTAAATGTATAACAGTTATCTAGATCAAGTTCGTACATTTTACGTGGTGCGCGTACAACTAAAAACTTCTAATATATTTGTATAGATGTGAAAGGAATAAAATAAGGTGATGATTTACGTATAAGTTAAACTGCAGCAGCACTCCCTCTCTCTTAAAGTGCACCTCAGTAATATCCGAGGACTGCACTCCAATCTCGTCGCAGTCCACCACCATCTGGAGACTAAGGAACCTGCTCTTTTTTTTCTTTCGGAGACGCTGATCAGTAGTCCGTCAGACGTATCGTACTTATCTTACCCAGGGTATACCTTGAAGCACCATTTTAAACCACGCGCGGGTGTATGTATGTATGCCCGGGACGACATCTGTTATCGGCGTCTCCGAAGTCTTGAGGACTCCAGGTACTCCATACGCTTTGGACTTTGGTGGACACTGGCATAGATCGAATTATCTATGCTTGTGTCTACCATTCGCACAGCGGTGATCAGAAGACAACCATGCTCACATTAGTGAGGCGGCGGATATGGCTCAGCAGCGGTACCCTTTTGCCCAATTGGTGATACTGGGGGATTTCAATGCCCACCATCAGGAGTGGCTCTTCCCATACCAGTGCACAGAACATGCTGGGCGAGAGACGCGGAAGCTAGCGCTAGCGTTAAATCTTACCCAGCTGGTCCAGGAGGCTACAAGGGTGCCGGATGTTGAGTCACACATGGCCAATTGCTTGGACCTACTGTTGACTACAGATCCGGACCGGTACTCAGTGTCAATATCTTCACTAATAGGCAGTTCGGACTATTGCCTGGTGAAATCTGTATCCGTCTATTCCTCGCCCGATCCCAGCCCAAGAGGTACCCGGCCGGTTTGGCGATACAAGTCAGCAGATTGGGATGGTATCCGTTCTTTCTTCGCATGCTATCCTTGGCAACCTACTTGCTTCTCTTCCGCTGATCCGCGGCCCCCTGCCTTTCCTGAGCGATGCGAGATGACTATGGCAGTCATATGCATCCATCATAAGGACGTCTGTAGGGTGCTACGTAACCTTGACGTGAACAAAGCCAGCGGTCCCGACGTGATACCGGCAATTGTTTTAAAAACTTGTACGCCTGAACTGTCTCCGATCCTGACACGCCTATTTCGTCTTTCGTTTAAGGCTGGAAAAGTACATATGGCTTGAAAGCAAGCTAACGTGCAACCAGTGCCCAAGAAGGGTAGTCAGGCTGACCCTGCGAATTACAGACCTATCTCTGTAACGTCCATTCGTAAGAGTATGGAACGAGTGATCAATAATAAGCCCCTAGCATACCTAGAAGCTAATGACATTCTTGGTGATCGTCAATACGGCTTTCGCCGAAATCGGTCAACTGGGGATCTTCTAGCGTATGCCATTCACATCTGGAGCGAGGCCATCGAGAAGCATGGGGAAGCACTTGCAGTCTCCTTTGACATCTCGAACGCCTTTGGCAGGGTCTGGCATGATAGTCTTATTGCTAAGCTTCCTTCCTTCGGTCTGCCCACAGGTCTGTGTGGCTGGATCGCAGACTTCTTGAGGGGGCGATCCATCCGAGTTGTTATTGATGGCTGCTCGTCCGTACTCAGTCAGGGGTCAGTACTCTCGGCAACACTGTTCTTGCTGCACATAAACGACCATCTTAAACCCGGTACATTTGGGTATGCAGACGATAGCACTGTTGCTGAGAAATACGTGTCCGATGCACGTGCTAGTGGGTCACAGATCCAGGCTTCCCGAGAGGCTATGGTTGAACGCTTGAACTTCTCATTGAAGGCAGTATCCGATTGGGGCGGTGCTAATCTGGTCAAGTTCAATGCTGCTAAAAAACCCAGGCGTTAATTTTTCCGCCAAACGGAGCCAATTCCACCCGGCTCCATCATTCCGGGGTGTAACCGTGCCGATAGCCGACGGCCTTGAGCTTCTTGGGGTAACGTTGTCGTCTACCCTCAATTTCGGCACTTACATCGAGGCTAAAGCTCAACAGGCTGCCAAAAAATTTGGGATCTTAGCTAAGGTGAGACAGTACTTCACGGCGGAATAGCTGCGATGTCAACAACTCCAGCAGAACAAATGCCACCTGAAAATCTTCAAAACAACTGCGGACCTAGGTTTGATGCTAGAGAAATAATCTGGTTGGATAGAGCATCCTGAATCCATCGCAAACAAACTGATTGTTAGTATGGAACACTCTTTTACAGGACATACTTCCAACCCACTTTTTTTTTTTTTTTTTTCTTCTTAAACGACGCAACACGTATGACAGCGATATCTCAGCATATCAAAAAGAAGAAGCTGTCATAATGTAAGTAGCTATATAGTTGCTAAGCAACCTACTTAGGTATACGATGATCACACGCTTAATGATAAAAGTAACAAATCAAATATTAGGTAATTGAAAAATGAATTACAAGAAATAAATATATTTTATGATTAAATCAAATACTTCATTTTGGAGTAAATAGGTACTTTTAATGATTAAGCGGTTGATAATTATAATAATAATAATATATTCCACAACTATCACACAACGCCGTCTAGTCCCAAGCTAAGCAGAGCTTGTGTTATGGGTACTAGACAACTGATAAACATACTTATATATTTCTAAATACATACTTATATAGATAAATTACACCCAGACACAGAACAAATGATCGTGCTCATCACACAAACATTTGTCCTGGGTGGGAATCGAACCCACGAACTCAGGCATAGCAGTCAGGGCCACTAACCACTAGACCAACAGGCCAGTCCAATGATGTAGAATAGAAAGACGAACATATCAGCTATTGAAAAGAATTACGTAAAAGAAAATGTAATTTAAAATGTCACAAATATACATTTTATTTAAATCAAAAAACTGACATGACTATGATCAGCTATAGTTAGAACAACTAAGACACAAAAAAACATACAAACTCAGTCGTCAATTTAAACATTAATTTCTTAAAACTAGTTTGTACAATCTACTATTGTTATTTCCAGGAACATGAACAACCACCAACCAGTAAGAATTTTATTCAATATGTATCTCTAGGAATTAGCTGGATGTCAACATTTGCCAGTTTCACATTAAGTGGATCATGGGCGAATACTATATTATCAACAGGTCCTTTGGATTTAACAGTAAAGTTCCGTAGCACATGCACCATACCCGCGACCACTTGCAGCTTGGCATACCTGGCGCCGATGCACGTCCTATTGCCCATCCCGAATGGCAGGTAGACATCATCGTTGGGTCTGCGCTCCTTAGAGAACCGCTCTGGGTCGAACACCTCTGGGTTCGGATAGATTTTGGGATCGTTATGTATTTCATAAATCGGAGTGAACATCTTTGTTCCTTTCGCCACTTTCACATTGCCAACAGGCAGCACGGTATCTTGACAGCATTGTCTTGTCAAAATTCCAATAGGAGGGAATCGCCTCATCCCCTCACTCAGCACCTTATCCACATACTCCATTTCACAAATAACATCGTATGTTATATTGTTCTTGTGTTTTTCAAATTGTTCGTCGATTTCTTGGTGAACCTTTTCTAAGATTTCTGGATGACGACAGAGAAGAACTAAAGTTGAGAAGATGGCATTGGCGCAAGGTTCAACACCAGCAGTGAAGAAGAACAAAGCCTGTGCAGACAAGACGCCGGTAGTAGGTTCCATCTCGTAACCAGTTTGTGGGTCCCTCATCATGCCGTTCTTCTGTAGACTCGTGCATATATCCGCAAAGTCGTGCATCTTCACATTATCCTGTTCCCTTTTCTTAATAACTGCATTTATTGAACCGATGAAGAAGTCCTCGTACTCTTTAAATAACGTAATACCCAGTTTCTGCATCAACTTCGGGCTAAGACTAAATAGAAAAAATTTCAGCTGGTTCTTCCAATTTGATTGCGATAGATTTTTTGCCATCTTAAGGAATGGTGAATCAAAAATTGATTCTGTTCCGATTCCAAAGATTGCACCACAAACTGCGGCGTTGTTGAACATCATCAGTGTGCTGTGGAAATCTCCTTCCCATGTCTTAGGGTTGTTTTTCAAATAGGTCACAAAGTCTTGGGCGCTTTTGTCCATGATGTAATACATGTTTTTCAATTTGTTTGCCGTAAATAATGGGGTCATATTTTTCCGCATAAGTTTCCATCTGGGGCCATTCATGAAGGTGATGTTATCAGTTAATTGATCACCTTCAACGCTTTCTACACCTCGGTGGTGGAAAGCCTGAAAGTCGCCTGATAGTACATGTTGTACATTTTTCGGATCAATGACGAATAATGTAGGTGTTGCGAGTTGACCAACGCCAATAACTGGTAAGTCTCTATGCTTCTTGTACAGGTCACCGAAGATCTCGAACAGTGCGCGTTTTGAGATGAGAAAATCCCAAACTGGTCCCAACACTTTGCTTTTGCTGTAAAACTTCACTCCACGTGTCTTCCAATAGTTTTCATTGTATCTTCCTAGTAAGTACCAGCCCAATGTTATGGCTAGTAATAATAGGGTTAATGGTAAAAACAACATTTTTGCTTAATAGATGCTAACCTCTTTAGGATAAACACAGCCACTTGATATTTGGCTTCTCAGCCAAATGAATGAATATAAACAACTGGCATTTACTATATATAGTTGGTTGTTATCAGTCATTTGTTGTTTTTATATGATTCGGTAAGTATTACAGCATCATAATTACTAAGCATAATTTGTTTTTCCTTTGCTGTCATGACTCAGCAGTCTTTATCCAGAATCTTAAGAGTAATAACCTAAGTTATTTTTTAATTAGGGACTATTTATAGTTGTGTCCAGAACTCTCTTATAGTGTATCGAATATATCGGCTTAGAAACATCGCAAGAAGGCTAAAGGTTGTCTAATAAACGATAAACGACAGCTGATCAGCTGATTAACAGCTGTGCGCAGACGCGGACACAAACAAACGCGCTCCGTTTTGTAATGCCATAATGTACATCTCTATGAAAAAGTTATAAACGAGGTACATACATATTTGTATATACAGATCAGGAATGTTAAAGAATATAGGAACGAATTACGGCTAAAGCCATAAAGCATTAAGAACAAAGACACGTTATTATGAGTTCCTCGTAAAAAAATAAGCACATCATTAATAAACTTTATAACGACTTTAACGTATCACAGACATTGTTAAGCAGCTCTACTTTGCTACAAGCATAGGTATTGTGGTCATAATGTAATGTGATAATTTCCTTGTGACGGGAATGATGCCCAACACAATAATCTTTTTTATCTATATATATAAAAGGAGAAACTGACTGACTGACATATCAACGCACAGCCGAAACTACTGGGACTAGGAACGTGAAATTTTGCACAAATTTTATTTATGACGTAGGCGAGCACTAAGAGAGAATTTTTCAAAATTTACCCCCTAAGGGAATGAAATAGGGATCTAAAGTGTCTATGGAGAAAGCTACTTACGCGGGTGAAGCCGCTGGCAGCAGCCAGTTCTTTATGAAATAGCTACGCAAGTAATTCGTATAAAGAAACAGGAAGTACTTCGCAATAATGCAAGAAATGTATCTATATTAGAATTTTACGTAGGTACATTTTGACACGCGGTCGCCACTCCAGATCCCTTCGACCCCATCGACCATCTATTTTGTGAGTGCCACTTAAGTTTTGGGATTCTTCTACTAACATAGTCGCATAGTCGGCCTTATAAGGTTCCCACTGTTGGGACTCAGGCCTCCTCTCTAAGAGAAGGAATGGGCAGTAATCCACCACGCGGGCCCAGTGCGTATTGGTGGATGTCACATGTCTTCGAATTTTTGGTTCTAGGACATGCCGGTTTCCTCAAGATGTTTTCCTTCACCGTTTTGAGAGCAGTGGTGATGAAATAAATTACACAAAGTAATGCGCCTGGCTGGGTTTGAACCCGCAACCTACAACTCGTAAGTCGGGGCCGTTACCACTCGGCCACCACTGCTCTCATTCTTCTACTAGGTACATATTAATACATTAAAATGTAAAAAAAAACTTGTTTACTCGTTTTTTTAAATTGGTTTGACTGTGTGAGCCAGTTTTTGCTCAATTATGGGCTACGTGATTGTTCGAAGGAGTCACCGCGGCCCTGGCACGCATAAAGCAACTGAAGGAACTCGCGTAGGATTAGTCAGTAAAAGTCTGATACTCCCTCTTGCTCCAGCAAGAGAAGTTATTTTGTAATTTCACACAAAGCTTTAATAAAAGTTATCTTTTCTTTTCCACCCAATTATATAAAACATAAAAAAGACAATGTTAAGATTAAACTAATATAATATTATTTTAATTTATCATATCTCATATATCTCATATCTCAAAAGATATGCTTTTTATGTACTAAAAGATGAAATTAAATTTGGCCCGCACACAGATCCCATACAACTGTATTTTATCTAGGTACCTACTGAATGTAAAAATACTTCAAAGGCCCTCCCTAAATCTGGTTAAACTTCTACAAGCTGCTCAAATAAAAGTAATGTAACCAAAAATTATAATTAATCTCTTCCACACCCATTAAGGGCCTTTGTTAGAGGTCTTCCGGAGTTGAATTAGGGAACATTTTCTGCCAACATGTTCCATAAATATACATAATGAGTAAACATAATGAATATACATTATGGTTTTAATTTATTTATTATTTAGGTATTGTGTATGAATATTATGTATATGTATAGTGTGCTGTACAGATTTTATTAATTTTATTTTTAAGTTGGCTTCAGTTTAATGTAAGTTGAAGTTATGCGGTGCAATTTTTTTTTCGCATTAATTCTTACCTATTCTAAGAAGAATTCTAGTTGATCAAGCTGGATTATTTATAAATGATGACCGAACGAATGTCGAATGACTCTATTATTGTTTAACTGGACAATAGGACGAAATGTGTTCACGGTGTTTCTCAATCTCGCGAAACCGTTTGGCACAGTGTAACCCGGCTCCTGGGCTCTGAGGGAGATCCCTAGCCGTGCCGCAGTAAATTTATAAAGGAATATTATCAGGTAAGGGAGAATTAAAAAATGAAACTAGTACACTTACTTCCGTGCAATTACAGAATTTATTTCACATCACCCAATGTGTGGGTACTTAAGTAACATTATAAAAGGTTGACAAAACCTTAACAGCAAATTTAGTTCTCTAGCCCACTTCATCTCATCTACCGAGGTGTGTTAGAGAAGTAGCATGAGAATAAATCACAAACTCAAGGTCGCTTGTGAAGGATCCGTGAGGTGAACCGTCGGTGACACCAGCTCAATTGTGTACATACAGAAATTCTAGGCTGTGCACAACATCTAGGATATAAAATTTGGGAATCAACCCAAGAGACACAAACCTACGAGTAGGTATCTAATTCCTACTTTCTCTCGGGATATTCCTCACAAAATGAGTTCCAATCAATCTATAGTTAGCGTATAAAATCTAGTTACTAGTTAGCATCTCCTAATCTCTAGTTAGCGTATCAAATCTAGTTAGCGGAACAGAGCCCCTTGGGGTCAGTGACGAAGAGAACTTCGTCACCACACGACGAACGCGCCCTACGGGGTGGAAATCCTCTCAGGAACAAAACAGGAACAAAAGGGACGGACGACATCAAATACCTGATGTGCTTCGTTAGTGTCGTTCGAATAGATGTGGGTACCGTCACTTGGTCCAGCACACCTTCGCGGCACACGCCTGATCCAGTCTTGACCAAGGTCAACTCCTGACACAGCAGGGCGTCACGTCTCGACGGCGTTCCTGACCTTAGGCTAGCCAATAGAGCCAAATCTAGAACAATATCCACCCCAGTCAGAAACCAGAACAAGAAATCTTCGAAAGGCAGTAATTTGTAATGGAAAATAATACTCACGGTGATTTTAGGCAAAACCCCACTTGGTGATTAAACCCAGAAGGTTTCGGTGCAAAACGCCTTATACAATTACATCTCGAAGGATTGCAATTCTTCCTTGGACGTGATCCTTCCTGCGTGCGAACTCCTTCGCGCCGCTCAGAAAAAGAATCTAAAACTCCATCCAAAACTACATTCCTCCTCTCTCATTAGTTTCTGACCACCGACTATAAATAGTTCCACTCTTTGATTTTTGAGTTGATACATGGTGAATTAATTATTATTTTGTTTTTTATGTAGGAATGTTTCTGCTTATTTTCCCTAATTAAATCAACGTTTTATGATAACCCTGGATGTACTTATCCTACCCACGAAAGACCTGTTAATACCTTAGAATTATCAATGATTATAATTTTTTTTTTTTTTTTTAAATACACTCTAGCTGAACCCTTTTTTGGTTTTGAATCAACAAAATTATCACATTAGCTCGGCATTGATAAAAAAAAATTTCAAGCACCAAAATTACAGGCAAAATGTGATCTAGAATTATATTCAAAGACATTTTTCCTGTATCCGATATTTTTAAAACTATAGGTAGTCTTTTATTCAAATAAATACTTAATAAGTGAAAAACGATTATTCCAAGTGAAACAATTCTTTTATTTTAATTTTTTATTAGTAATAATTTAAACGTTGCTCCAAACTAGGAACTACTCCTGTATCGTAGGCGCCTTCACAAACATGGAAACTACTCGTAAAATATACCAGATACCCATACCCGCAACCACTATCTTATCTATTTTTTAAATACTCATGTTCAGTAGGACCCTATCTATATTTTCGTTAGGTGCAATTTTCATTCGTGTTAATACCTACTGTTTTAATACATTTTTGTAAAAAAAAAAAATTGACAGGAATAATTTGTGTCTAACAATAATACAGTTGAATAAAAATAATATGTTCATATCATACCATTTAATTAAAAATAAATCTTATGTTGACGATACTGGTACGTCACCATTCGTGGTAGGCCTGTAGATAAGGCTCCTAACGCGTACGACAAATATTACGGTTATTACTGCTGCTTGAAGTGAATCAAAAATATAAAAAATCTCGTACACGGCGGGGTGCATCCCATCCACCTTAGCATACGCTAATATATCCGCTACTATTAACTTAATAAAAGTACCGACACATGTTATGCATAACAAAATAAAAGATACAACACTTGATAATAACAAATAACCAAAGCGACAGTTACATTTTGTTAGTAATGAAATACTCGTAGGAAAGTTACATTTACATTTTATGTTCTTAATATCATAGAATATTTTACGGAACATACACAAGTTCACTAACAAGACAAATAATTTTAACCACGTATAAGTGTATATGATGTATTTAACAAAATATTTAGTCGCTAATAATCCTATAATTCCACCTAACACCATCAAGAACCAAATCAGTGTAGACAAATATAATATGTTCCATCTCTTAAACGAAAACACAAACTCCACTTTGTCGTATAATATTTTTGTGTAGAGAGATACCCACCATAGTGACATGGCGTCTAAGTGCCCATAGAATGCCAATAATACATTATCTGTGGTCGTGCTACAAAATCTATAAAACAACAAGAATTCAAGTAGTGTATTGATACATCTGGTCACTGTCAGCTGTAAGAGGACGTTCAGGTCGATCTTCCAAATCTGCGGCAGGAATGTTAAGCTCAGTAGTTGTAATATCATGCAAGCTGCAGACAGAACCGCGCCAGAGAGCCATATGTACTGGATCACCTCCGACACTTTCGTATCCGCTTTGAAATCCATATTCGTTTGTATATTTGTAATTGGTGTCGGTTAAATATTGTTCGGTCTCGTTCGACATTGTTTAGGTATGGTGCACTACACTGTGTCATGGTACCGGCAGATGTTGGTGGACAAAATCAGAAGGCGAGTTTTGTCTTAGAAGTCACTTTTGTTGGTTCCCGGAATCACATTTTTCACTTTTTTTTTTAAATTATCTCGTAACACAATAATAAATTTAAATTTTGAGATATGGAATTAACCTTACAGTTATCAAGAAAATCACACAATACTAGAATTCGACAGCAGTTTTTAAAGAGCACTTTCTTGGACGAACAATGATGAATTAGATTTTTTTTTTAAATGGTGCATCGAATAAAACTCATTGATGTCAATTCTTCGATACACGAAACTAAACTGAAAAAGTTCCTGTTTTACTAAAATTATTTGTTTTCCTCAACTAAAAAAGGAAAAATATTAATGGATATTTAGGTACCTAAAATATCCATTAATGTGATTTATGACATAACAGGAACAATTTGGGATAGATATGTAGGTATTGTGAAGGATTATGTAGGTAGGTAACCGGAAAAAGTCTAGGGATCTCTTATTTATATTAAATTAGCTTATGTAACCGACTTTGCCCGCATGATTGTCGAAAATTAGCCCAAAGAAACCTACTCCCAGGACTAAAATCTATAACCTAAAAAATATCCTGTCCTACTTCAGAACATGGCGCCAAGTTTCACCCAAATTCGTTCAGCCATTTGAGCGTAAAGGAGTAACAAACATACACACACTTGGTTTTAACTTTCGACTTCACAATGCTAATGTGACATAATTATAAATACCACACTAACATTGTAAAGTCGAAAGAGATAGTGAAAAATATTATAATTATGAAGTGAAAAAGTAAGACTAATTATTCAGTGATGAAATAATGGCATAAATCATTCTTTTTTAGGGCTCCGAACCTACCTCAAAAGGAAAAACCGGAACCCTTACAGGATCATATTGTTGTCGGTCTGTCAAGGCCCCTTTATCTCGGCAATACGTGAAGATGTCGAGCTGAAATTAAAACCATATAGGTACTCAAGTCTCCGGTCCCTTGTCCGACCTTCCAAATCAAACTTCTAAGTTAACGGAAAAAGATATGGCCGTTTGTGTCGCAAAAAACCTATTTTTCGACCCTCTCAAGGGAATCAAATGTCATAGGGAACTTCCCGTTTACCCAAAATCCTGAAATTTGGCATAAAACCTGGCCTTAAAATTGGTAGGTATACAAAAAAAAACGATTTAAAAATCTTCGAGACTCCATTCGGGTATTGAACTATTTACATAGATAAGTTTGTACGGAACCCTCAGAGTCCGACACGCACTTGCCCAGATTTTTAATAGATTGGGAACAATCCACAGAAAACTGTAAAATTTGGGGAAAACCAGAAGTGCTTTTTTGCTAAATAACTTTCCTTACTTATTCTGATTCCTTTAGTTGCGCAGTCATTAAATCTAAACTTAGGGCAAATAATTTTAGCTTTTTTCTCAACAGTCTTATTAAACTCGGTTAGTACTATTGAAAAAAAATCTTTACACAAAATATTTTACCATTGTTCACTGCAAGGTTCTAATCACCTAACTTGCTAATTAAAAGTGCTGTTAAATTTATTTAGTTTATCGGATGTTATTGATCTGGATTGTATCTACACTTGTTGTAGGTATTGGTAAGAAGGATTCAAAAGTTACCATTAGGCCGCTATGATCAGAAGGCAGATAATTTACAATGGCCTGTTAACGTTTCCTATGGTAGCATTTATTGTGGTATATAATACCTTATAACACTTTATTCATCATCATTGTCATCATCATCATCATCATTACAGCCGAAAGACGCCCACTGTTGGACATAGGTTTCCCCCAAGTGTCGCCACAATCAAAAAGGTCATCGGTCCACCTTGTAGGAAACCTTCGAACGCTACGTCTTTCGGTACGTGGTCGCCATTCCAGAACCTTTCGACCATCCGTTCTGCGAGCAATGTGCCCTGCTCATTGCCACTTAAGTTTGGCGATTCTTCGTGCTATGTCGGCAACCTTGGTTCTCCTGCGGATATCGTCATTCCTGATTCTTCGTCTTGTATTCCTGTTAATAGGTAAAAGGCTAGGAATTTCAATATACTCGTAAAAACCTCTCCAATTCAACTTTTGTGTGGATTTTCATCATGATCATTTCCTCCGTTTTGCGATTTTAAACTTTACCAATAGGTATTTAGCCGTACAAACTAGACTTTTAATCGAAATTGTCGAATCACTAAACGAAATTGAATCTATTTTCGTCTATACCTACTATTTTATCAAAATCTATGAAAAGCAGATATTTAACAGTGATCAATCACTAGTTGCGATTGCTGGTGCGGCAATAGGTTAAGTTTTTTAGGTGATTACTTGTTTTTTAGTTTTTTGGTTGATAACTTTTTACTCATTTCGCGCGAATAAACAGTTTTTCTTTCTTTCTTCTTCTTTCTTTCTTTACTAACCATTGCACACATGTTGTCGTAGAAAAAAAAAATATTATTCCATTTATTTCCTATATTTATATTTTTAAATATTTCTCAAAAAAAAAAAACATTAAAAAAAATAGTAGTTTAGCAAATAGGTACCTACTGAATAAGCTAAGGACAAGTCAAATCAATTATTTTAAACTAGCTTCTGCCAGCGGCTTCGCCCACATGAAAGTAGGTTTGTCCACACAATCTTTGGACCCCCGTTTCATCCCATCAGGAGGTGAATTTTTTTTTTTTTTATTGCTCGCCTAAATCTTAAGAGGAAACCTTGTGCAAAATTTTAGGTTCCTAGTCCCAATAATTTCGGCTGTGCGTTGATATGTCGATCAATAAGTTTCTCCTTTTATTGTCTATAGATAAACCATTTAAAAGCAATTTTTAAATTGTCAAAAAGTCAGTCAGAAAAATTAAGCTAAAATGCACATTCCCAAGGCGCAGATTCTCTTTGGAGAAGAACTTGCAAGAAACAGATTGACTCTATGCAAAACTACTACGGTTGAGATTCCCCCTCCCCCCCCCCCCCTCTTATTTATTAAAGCTTAACAAAAACCGAAAATGTACTTGTAGAGGCAATTATAGGTATCACGCCTCAAAAATCCACCATGTGCTCAGCTATTATCGGTCATATGTTGTTATTGGAGATTATATAATACGATATCACCATTGCAGGGCATATTTTTCTCAGATTAGTTATATAAATAGGTAAACTATTTGCAAACAAAATTTTTACAAGTCATTGTTATCTTTCTTTAAGATTATCTTTTTTTTTTTAAGTAATCAATAAAAGTATTTGTTGGTGGTTCTATGGTCATAATACGCTAACTTTAATGGATATAGCTCTTCAAAAATGATTTTCCAATCAACCTTCATGTGTCTACTAACCTCATTTTTATGAGGCGGAAAATCATTAAATTATTTCTGCTGCTATGGGTGGTGCGAGAGGTCGTGCCAAACTTTTACTGACTAAAACCCACCTGTGTTCCTTCAGTTGCTCTTTGCGTTCCAGGGCCACGATAACTCTTCCGTACGTTCCCGCAGAAAATCTTAATACTTAGGGCATACTGAAAGTTTCTGGATTCTGATAAATAAGACTTAGATATAAGCATTTTTGTACTCGCTGAAACCACTGTACAAAGCAGTTAGACCAGTTTTCTTTAGGGACCTCTTCAATGGCTTAATGGAACGCATTCACCGCAGATTCAGGGCTCGTAAAATTATTTTTTGTAAACAAATAGAAGTCGCAGAGTGCGAGGTCCGGGCTGTATGGCGGATGCGTCATCAGTTCCACATTTGAAGCCTTCAAACAGGCTTCTATTACCTTAACGGAACGTAAAGATGCGTTATCGTGGTGGAGGAGTACGTTGGTTCGAGGACGCTTTTCGCAAACTTTTTCTAAGACTCTCTGGGCAAGCAATTATTGACGTACCAATCTGCAGTCACTGTCCTTTGATCTTCAAGCGATACTGTAATGTAATGTCCTGATTTTCCGTAAAAAGAAGCAACCATTTTTTTTTTTACCAACATTTCGAATTTTCTTAATTTTCGTCGGCAAAGCTTCAAAAAGAAAGACATACTCCCTTTAGATTCATAACGACAACTTCCCAAAATGTCCACTTCTCTAATGTCTATTTCCCATTTCGTCCACTTTCCCAAAACGACCACTTCCCAAATAGTCCGTTTCTCAAAACGACTACTCCCAAAACGTCTACTCACGACAGACTTACTGACTAAAAACCCACTCCTGTTCCTTCATTGCCATTCGTACCAGGGCCAAGTCTTCCTTTGAGAATCAGACCCTTGGCCCCAGTAGGCTTCGACCCTGCTGGGCCCCTACAGTTGCTGACATTTCTTTGAGGCGCGTGAGGAACAGTACGCGCCGTCAACGACTTGGGCTCCGTCCGAACGGTTACCGGTCGGTAGGACGGCGGGCTACCCATTGCTAGCCGTCCGCAAGCCCGCGCCTACGGTGCCCGGAAATCGGGATCGGAATACCGGCGGCGGTTGAGGGCGTGAGGACCGTTACTTCACGCGATCGGCCGTTGTTTTCTTTTTATTTTCATGATTTTAGGGTTTTTTGGGATTTATTACATTAATTTGTTGTAAAAAAAATGTCCAGAGAAAATTTCTGCTTGTCACTTGGTTGACAGCCGAGCCGACATAGATTATTATTATTATTAATACACAAATATATATAGATATTCACGCATAGAAATATTTGTTTTGTCACAGGACTGGAACCCATTTTGACATTTAGACATTTTGGTTAAAAAAACCTATTTAGAAAGTGGACGTTTTGAGAGTTGACATTATGGGAAGTGGACTTTTTGGGAATTATAGATTTGTGGTCGTTTTGGGAAAGTGGACGAAATGGGAAATAGACATTTAGGGAATTAACATTTTGGGAAGTGGACGTTTTGGGAGGGTGGACATTTTGGGAAGTTGTCGTTATGAACCTAAAGGACCTACTCTGCCGACTGGCTTTTTCTTTCTGGTTCAAAGCAGTAAACCCAGGTTTCGTCACCTTACTATACTATATTATAGACAGCCAATGACTGTCCTCCATTAAACTTTATCATTTTACGGCACCACTGAGCACGCAGTCGTTTTTGGTCCTCAGTTAAGTCATGTGGTATCCATCGAGTGCAAAGCTTCCGAACCTTCAGATACACATGTAAAATGTTTAGCACTTGGCTCATTCTAATGCCTAATAACGCACGAATTTGCTGACAATTAATATTTTGTCAGTTTCAATAAGTTGTCGTACCTACGGTGTAAATATTCGAGTCTGTATCTGCAGTCGCCGGCAGACCTTCACGTACCTCGTCATACAAAAGATCACGTCCACGTCTAAATTCTCCAAACCACGAATACACAGAGCTACGACATGGTGCTTCATCACCAAATGTAATACTCATAGAACTCTCTTGAAAGAAATTGAAGTCTCTTTCCTCTCTTGTTGACTTGTGTGTCGCTAGAAAATTAATTTTGATAGCGACACAATCTTCGAAAGGACTACGCTACAATGAAAAAACAAATGACAGTCTCGCAAATTAAAAAGTAACAAGCTCGCAGAGTTCCATTTTTGAATTCTATAATTGTTTTTTGATTCTTTAATTTTAAGTGGCCACATCCAGAGACTTTCAGTATACCCAACGTATTTAATTGAGCCCTTATTTATTGTAAAAAATAATAAATTAAACTTAAGAAAAACTAACGTCATGGTGACTTCGATAATAACAAGAATTTGTTTAGTCATTGTTTGGATAAGTATCACATAATATTGCGATAAATATTGATGCCTACTTCTAACCGGTTTTTAACTGTCTTAAAAAAAAGGAGGTTATCAATTCGGTTGTTTTTTTTTATGTGTGTTACCTCAGAACTCCCGTCGTTTATAAACCATATAGTGATTTTTATATTTTCATTGAGAACTTAAGTATTTACAGTCAAAAAGTAACATTTGATGAAATGGAACTAACGAAGACCAGAAATGGCCAACAGAACTTCATACTCACTGAGATATCACAATGAAGATAGTTAAGCGAATATAACAATACAAATAAATAAATGGTTCTGAATAGTTATGTTGAAAATGGTATCATCGAAGTGAACTGATGATGATGATGGAGCCAGAAGGTAGGCACTGAAACTCCGTAATAAATCAATGTAACCTAGCAGTGTTTGGGCTTATTAGAATTTTCGTGAGATACACTTCGGCTATAAGGTACTATCGAACTGATCTGATGATGGAACCGGAAGGTGGAAAGTAGACATAGGAAATTCATAATAAAACGATGTAACCTAACAGTGTTTGGGTTAATTGGAACTGTCATGAGAAATAGGCACAAAAAGTGGGAAATACAAAACGTTTTACAAAGAAAAAATAACCGACTTCACTAAAAAAATACACTAAAAGGATCTAAATAACTTTAATTTCGGAAGTCGATGTTAAATAAGAAACAAACAATAAACACACACGGACAACACGACGGACACACACACGGACAACACGACGGGCTCACACACGGACTTCCAAAATTAAAGTTATTTTAATCCTTTT
This sequence comes from Mythimna pallens, assembly GCA_961205895.1. NCBI lineage: Eukaryota > Metazoa > Arthropoda > Insecta > Lepidoptera > Noctuidae > Mythimna > Mythimna pallens. The sequence continues at coordinate 18,175,720 of OY540828.1, read as the reverse complement.
AGTGTTTTTTTTTGTGAAGTCGTTTTTTCTGTAAAAAGGTTTTTATTACTTATTATTATCGATAATTAGAGATAAATTTCTTTTCCTCCGGCGCTGGGATTTTTTTCTTTGGAGCCAGAACTTTGAAAGTTTAGGTTTGTTACTTTTTAAGTGAAAATATTTCAAGTCTTGGTATGAGAATGCCAAATGCCGTAAGTAAAATTTAAACCTGTCAATAATATTGCGTTTTTGGTGACTTCAATACCATTTTGTTGCATTAGAAGAAGGAAATAATCATCATCATCATTTCAGCCGAAAGACGTCCACTGTTGGACATAGACCTCCCCCAAATGTCACCACACAAAGACCGGTCCTATGCGTCTCGCATCCATCGGATTCCCGCGACCCTCACCAGGTCATCGGTTCACCTTGTGGGAGGCCTTCCAACGCTGCGTCTTCCGGTACGTGGTCGCCATTCCAGAACCTTTCGTCCCCATCGACCATCTGTTCTGCGAGCAATGTGTCCACTGCCACTTAAGTTTGGAAATAGTGAAATGAAACAATTCGAATTTCTTCATCTATCTATATTTCCATTCATAAAATTAACTCTTATCTACTTACGAGTAAGTAGTAATTTTTACTGTAAAAAGCAGTATTCTCAGCATGTATATTGTATAGCTAATACAACACAAATATTGTAAAATAAATCATTAATTTACAAAAATTAAAATTAACATCCAACTTAGATTTAAGTTTGCACATTTAACATAGACAAGAACTTAGTAATACCATTTCGAGATTACTCCATGTTGACAATGGTTATGCAGATTCAATTGTTCTCTTCGACATCCTGTAGAAAATAAAATAAACTTAGTGATGCAGTTTATTTCTTTATAAACATTGGGGTGGCTTCTAAAGACAGGAGCGAAACGATAATGCGACCACCGTTTACCTAAAAATTGGTGTTGCAGTGTCGCTTACTCGCCTCTCGATTTCTCGATGAAAAATCTATATTTTAAAACAAGCTTTAAAGGAGTTCCTGGCTACATCATCGGCCCAGCTCCAATGGTCCAAAATAAAACATTAATTTACTTATTAACTTTCTTAAGAAGAACATACATAGTTTCTTCTCTACGATAAAAATATCAATCCCACACCACACGCAGAATGTAATTTAGATTACTACTACCATCGATCACTAACTACTACTTCTAAAACTACTCTCCTTGAATTTTTTCTTGAGATAGTATTGAACCTAGAACTACATTAGACCGACGCACACGTGTAACACGCCTGCCTCCCTAGCCAAGTTACAACCGTTTCGTTTCGATTCTCTTTTCGTTATCTCTTCGAGTCGGCCACGCCTCCTATTCCTTTGTTCTGACTACTACGTGACTGAGCGTTGAGATGACGTCAAAATAAAAGAATCGTAGGCGTAGCTTACTCGAGGCGATCGACGAAAAGAGAATCGAAACGAAACGGTTGTAACTTGGCTAGGGGGGCTGATTTGTACGTAGAACGACGTCGTCGCGTAGCGTCGCGTGGCGTCTAAGTCTAGTTTCCATATAAAATGTATGGAGACCGACGCGCCCAGATCGGCGTGTGTGGCACACGTGTGCGCAGTGTAGTTCTAGCTTAATCCATCGCCACCAAGTCAAATATTGACTTTAGCATTGTATATTTTAAATTTGAATTTTGTTATGAAACACAGATCTGTGTCCAAAATCGAATTCTGAATTCAATAGTAGTTTGTAACTTACAGTAGGGTCGCAGTCGGCACAATGCCACGAGTATCCGCGCTTCTTGGGATTCTTGTTCAATGGCGGCTCTAGACACGTGAAGTGGTACCTTTTCGAGCATTCATCGCACCTACACAAAGAAACAAAGTATCAACTACTGCTTAGTTAAATATTAAATGCATGCATTCATTATTAATCGGGGTGTAAAGTCGAAGTAAGACGTGCTTTTTAATTTCCAACCTGTTTAAATGGTTCCATGCTTATAGCCATTAATTCATTTACATTTTCCACATCCCTCCTCATCTCTCATCAGTTCATCACCCCTAGTCTTTTCCATATCCTATTCCTATTGTAATTCTTATTATTGGTTTACAATAAAGAATATTTCTATCTATAAATACATATCTGTCTACTTAGATCTACACTCATTACGTAGCGCAAAATTTAAAACAAATCCAATCAATTTATTTATTGTTACAGAAAGTCGGTTGAAAAGATTCTTCCTTGGTTCTACTTCTAGTGCAGATGTCAACTTATACTGGTGGTTTACCACCGATATGTAGACGACCGTAGTGCACAATCAACAAATAATTGTCTTTACCGGACTCGAAGGTTAGATTGTATTTTTTGTTATCTATTACTAAAATTGAAATGCGCTATTTATAAGCATGCACCTTAATCTTTCATTCCACACTTTCATTCATTGCTCTTTATCCATTTTCTAAGTAGGGAACAAGCATTCGCTGCAGTTTAATGTTTGAATTAACCAACACCTTTCAGGTTGTGGAAGTGGCAAATAACTGAAGCTGCCCAGGTCCAGCCTCGTAAAATTCGGGCCAAAAGAAATCATACAGAAGTTACTTCCTATAAGACATCATGTATGTTTGTTTTCTGGTTGTCACTTTGTGTCATTTTCATCCTCCTTCCATAATAATCATTTCAGCCGAAAGACGTTCACTGTTGGGCAAGGCGTCCGCCAAGTGTCGCTACAAGGACTGGTCTTGTGCGTCTCGCATCCATTGAATTCCTGCGATCCTCATCAGGTCATCGGAACACACCACCTTTCGGCCTTTCTCCTGCTTTGACCTATTTAGCGCAGTCGTAAGACACACATTGTGTCAGTGTTCTTATTTAATCTTAAGTTTCTTAATGTTGTTTGTACATTGTGTGTTCCAAATAAAATATTTTTCTTTCCATCTTTTTTTCTTACTTTCTTTCTTTTTCTTTCTTTCTTACTTTGTTTCTTTATTTATTGCTTTATTTTTACTTTCTGTCTTTCTTTCTTTGATGTCAATTTATTTTGGCTTGTCTTTCACATATCTTATCACCACCACACACATCTCTAGACGCCGTCACTTGCAGTGTATATCAATAAATATCTATCATATATATAACCATCCACTTTTCCTGTAGTCGTGGAGTTGCGGATACCAGCCCGATATACTAATACTAAAACCATCCACTTTCTTGAAAATGTTTCTCACTCTGTACAAAATGTTTGACGCCTGAGTGATCTAAAGCTTTGTTCTCTTAATCGAAATGCACAGTTTTACAACGCTGCGGTTTGCGGTGAAGTATACGCAATCGTGAAAACGCCTTGGATGATATTTTTCCCACTCCCGCGTTGAGTATGATTATTTTATTACTTACTATTTTATTACGGTATGCATAATAAATATATATTATTTATTATGCATACCGTAGTGTTTTGCGTTTCAATCTAGAGACCGAAGCTTTCTGCAGCTAGTCAACAGATAAGATAGGAAGCAGAGTATAAATGTCTGTTCTCCTTTAAAGTGAAAGCACGACAACCACACACATTCGCACATATAATATGTATATATATTATATTCATGAGTTTGTTTTTTGTCTTTTATATATAATATAATTTTATATCTATGTATAGTCTAACATATATTTTTAATGTAAAATTTAAACCGCAGACAGAGAGGAGACAGAGGATGGACTGTAAGAACTTGACATAAAAAGGGGGTATTTTTATGTCAAGTTCTTACAGTCCATCCTAAGGTTGTCAGGTAAATATCGCTGTTAGCGATAAGACCGCCATTGTACGCATAGATTAAGTTGGTTTAAAAGTTTTGTTACTATTTTGGTGTACAATAAAGTTTTATTCTATTCTATTCGCAAGAAGTCAGTAAAATCATGACATGGCTCTGAATTCGTTATTTTTTTTTTCACAATGTCATTATTTGTATGTATGTATCTAAGTATATATTTATTATTGTACTTATTTCCTTTCTGTTTGTCTTCTATTAAGTTGCACCTGCCATATTATGTCTCTGCACCAGCACCACCCTACGGTCGACTGGTAGAAAATGCATAAGGCATTAAGTCCGACTTTCTACAGTGTTTCATTACTGCATAATGTTTGAAATAAATAAATGTCATCTACGCTCACCGTACGAGGTTGCTGGGGTCTCCGGGCTGCATGCACACGTCGCAGTGCGTGAGGGGCGAGGGTGCGGCCGCCGCACCGCTGTTGTTCACTCCAGAGCCACCACGGCGAGACCGCTCCGCTCGACTTCGCTGTGTATAGAAACGAAGGTTTTTCTTCGTGACAGCAGATTACAAATGTACTTTTAGAGGCAAACAAGTGTATGGTTATACAATCTTTAGTCATTAAGCACCATAACTTTATATTGGATGCCAGTAGCGACATCAAATAATTATGCCTACAGTAAAAATTATAGTTACACCGATTTATTTGCAAGGCAAGACTTCACATTCAACAGTGAAACAGACTTTAAACTGCTACAGATTTTTTATAAAAAAAAAAAACGAATACTGCCCGACCTGGGGGTCGAACCTAGAATACCCAGTTAAGGGTCAGGCAGTATTGGATTATTAATAAAAACAAAAAACTGTAGCAGTTTCGGCCCTAAAACCTTTACATTGATATTATACAATAAAGGCCCGTTTTGTCAGCGGTTTTAAATTCTTATCAACTACTTTAAAATCTAAGAAACGCCCGAAATTTATGTTAAACCTATCGAACTCATGAATGGAAAGCTGACACGCCTCAATGATAAGATTAGCAAAACCCATGTCGATTGCTTAATTTATCAGCAGATATTAAAACTTTTTGTTTTGAGATAATTATTTGTTTCCTAGAGTTTCATACACCTCATAAAAATAAAAATAAAAACATTTTCAGCTTGAAAACAAAACGTTATAGAAAGTTTACCTTAGGTTTAGGTTCAATGACTTCAACCGGTTTTTCCTCCACAGGTTTAGGCTTGCGTGAAAAGTGACATAGACAAAGTTATGACCAACACATAACTAGTTATTTTATCATGCAAACAAAGAATTTGTAACTGTGGATATCACAGTGTAACTTCATGATGACAAAAAAAAATTTAAAAAAAAAAAAATTTTTTTTTTTGTTTTTTCTGTCTCTGACTACACAAGATTGTGTTCGCTATGTTCGTGTTCGTACGTACGTACACGGCTTCATAAATATTAGTAATTCTGACCTTCAACCACTCATTATAGCTATGTGAAGTCAGGAAAATGTCGCATTGACAAAAAGACCTCAACGATTTAACATAAAATTAATTTCCCAGATTTTACCTAAATGAGTACTAATTTTGATCATCATTTTCGTTGACCGCACAGATAATCAGATAACCTTTTTTGTGCGACCGCATTTGCGAGGAGTCTATACTTCTTCACTTATTCAACCGAGACCAAAGTGCCCGTTAAGACGTTTTTGTCTAGGTAAGACAAAAACGACGATCAACGATGTAATTGCATTCTTGATTATGGTATGGCTAAATAATAATATAGTCTTAAAAAAACAAATTACTCAGGTCAGCTACAAACACAATCATCTATATATATAAAAGGAGAAACTGACTGACTGACATATCAACGCACAGTCCAAACTACTGGGACTAGGAGCGTGAAATTTTGCACAAGGTTTCCTTTCACGACGTAGGCGTGCACTAAGAAAGGATTTTCCAAAATTTTCTCCCTAATGAGATGAAGCGGGGGTTCAAAATTGTATGGAGAAACCTACATTCACGCGAGCGAAGCCGCGGGCAGAAGCTAGTCAATAATATGTATGTAGTTATAACAGAATTCTAGACTTTACTAGAATAATTCCTTATTTTTGGAGAATAAATCACTTATTGAATTAATTGTTAACAAACAAACAGCAGTTTGTGACCGCATGCACAATAGAACACATACATTTTGCGATAATTGTCGTTGAAAAACCTTAGGATTAATAATCCTCTCGGCCGTTTCGATCATGGTGACGATTAGCTAAATACGCAGGAGATATTATTCTTCACAAGTGCGTGGGCAATCACAGGTGCACTCTATGTTCCCTTACAACTATACTACGATGTGACGGCAATCCTACACGACTGGAGAGAGAGATCAGGCACAAAACCAACGGCTTTACGTGCTTTCCGAGGCACGGGGGTGTAACACCACCAACTTCTACTACAGAGTAATTCGTAATGAAAAACCCAATTGCAATTTTTGCCCGAGCCGGGAATCGAACCCAGGACCCCACACTCAGCAGTCGAACTTGCGACCACGAAACCAACGAGGCAGTTGAGTTGTTGCAAAACTGAGGATAGTCGTATAGCAAAGCATTAATAAGATTAGTCCAAAGCTGTAATAATACTTTAAAATGCGATACTCACATTCGCAGCTTCGGGTGTTTCTGCCGGAGGAATGACTTCTGCTTCTACAGGCGGTGGCGGTGGCTGCTTAGCTGCTTCTTGATCGACTTGCTGGACATTCACCAAAAACAAATATGTTTATTTCAAAATGCCATCAAGTTCATCATCAAAGAAGTTGTGATGGTATAAAGTTTGAGTAAGAATGTGGATGGTTTTGGCGGCTATCTATAAATCACGTCACACGGAATTCATGATGCTTATTACCCCCTCCTCGCCCTTGTCACATTTGTGATACAATCTCTAGTGTGACGCTAAAATAATATAATATCCCACAACTATCACACAACGCCATCTAGTCCCAAGCTAAGCAGAGCTTGTATTATGAGTACTAGACAACTGATGAAAAAAAAAAAAAAAATGAAATGAAAATGAAAAATAGTTTATTCTCAGAAATACATATTTAAAACTGCAAATATTACCTCTGCCAAACTGCAAAGCAGTTTGTTGGCAGATGTAGCTCCTTTTGTCTAGCACAAACATACACATTCATGGTAAACACAAAACACTTTCTAAATATCCTCAGTATTGAGGGTTTGACAAAATTCATTGAAGAGATAATTATGTATTTTATTTTTATAAGACGCTTTTGTAATACAGCTGTTTATATCGACCGGAAGGCTATTAAAAATGATTGGAACTAGAAACTTTCTACATCTTCGACCATAATAGTTATTACAATTGGGTACAACAAACCTTTTCATATTATTTGTCCTCTGAGATCTCGTACGTACAATAATATTTTTATATATATCACTATTATACTGTTCTAAAGCTATCGCTAACACCACCCTCTCATGAGCCGGCAGTATTTTACATTCCAAAAATAAATTTTCGTACTCACTAATTTTACAACGCTTTTTTGTATTTTTATCTACTAATAGTTTCATGAATCTAATTTGTAATTTTTTTATTTTATTTAAGTATGTCTTAAATGTATTACCATAGCACGCCAGCCCGTAAGACAGCAGTGAGTCCACCAGCGCATAATAAATCATATACAATGTTGCCCTATCTAGCACAAAACTAAGGTGGTGGAACTTCACAAGCACATACCTGAGTTTGTCACACAATTGTATAATGTGTGTTTTCCATGAGAAGCTGTTATCTATGACTAAACCCAAGTACCTGTATTCCTCCACCACCTCAATATTGGCACACTCACACATCGTCAATCCGTCACTGTGCAGACATTTATAGCTATGCCCCACTATGCGCGGCGGACGCTCTGTTTTTTTACTGTAAGGCGATCGAATATGCATACATTTGGTTTTGTTTATATTAATTATGATGCCATTGTCATGAGCCCACTTGATAATATTAGTTAAATCCTCCTGGATAGCGCTTTCAATTACATTTAAATCTTTGTCAGCATAAACTAGACAAGTATCGTCAGCATACATATACATTTGACACTTATGAACGACATTGCAAATGCTATTGACATGCATGATGTATCCGACGGGGCCGAACACGGATCCGGTCGGCACACCACACGTGACGCGCTTAGACTCCCCGACGACGCCATCAATGACCGTTCGTAATGTCCTATCTGCGAGGTAGGCACGGAACCAACTGTTAAGTGGTCCCGCGACCCCACACTCTTCCATAGCTTGAAGCAGCTGGTGGTGCTCCAGAGTATCAAACGCTTTTTTGAAATCAATGTAGACCACCACCACCTGCTTCCGCTGGTCCAAACAATCATTGACGTAGTCCGCGAACTGTGCTAAGGCCGTCGCCGTGCTCCGCCCACGTCGGAAACCATGTTGTGCATTTGTTAAAATATTATGATTTTCCAAGAAAACACTAACCTGATTCACAACAAACTTCTCTACGATTTTATTTATAACTGACAATATGGCTATTGGCCTATAGTTTGCATAATCACAATGCTCACCTTGTTTAAAAATAGGTCTAATTAATGCTGTTTTTAGTTTCTCAGGGTATAACCCCTTATCAACACACAAGTTAATAAATAAAGCTATTACAGGGCTCAGCTCGGATTTCAATAACTTAATTTCTTTTACTCTAATTTTATCTACTCCGTCAGACTTGTCACAGCTTAACATATTTATTATTTTATCAATATCTATTGGATACGCTTTCTGAAACCGCAGTGATACATTTACAGACTGAACATAGCTGGATCTTTCCAAAAACCTATGCTTACATACATGTTTTATATTTAAGATTTCTTGAGTAAATGTTTCCGAAAACTTATTACATATATTATCAACCGAGCCTTCCAATCTTCCCAAGTACTTTAAAATCACAGAATCAACACTCTTTTTTTCATTTCCGACCCATGAGTTAATTTTAGTCCAAATCTTTCTTATATTCTTTTTACATTGTTTTATTTCTTCCTGACGGTATTTATTTTTCGCCTTATTTATACATTTATTTAGCCGATTTCTAAATCTATTATATTGTCTACGTAAATTCATATCATCCGGTTTATTTTTCCAATTTTTAAATAACTTATCCCTAATACCTATCATTTCTTTTAGTTTTTGAGTGATCCACGGTTTACTTTTCCTTTTATTACGTACTAAAACTTGAGCTTTCGCTTCTTTATACGCTTCAGAAAAAATTGAACATAACCTGTCATATAGGTCTATTGGACATTCACAATTCAATAACTCATTCCATGACACATTTTTAAGCTTTTCTAATACCTTTTTATCACAAATAATAGTCTTGTGAGGACACAATGTACTTGGACTATTTTCGCTGACGGATTTACTAACGAGGCGCATACCTACAATATAATGATCTGATATCTTAACAGTTAACACATACGCAGATACTGCACGCTGAGTTCTAACCCACACATGGTCAATGCACGATCGCGTCACTGTGTCGCCGTACACCTCCTCTCTCGTTACGTCACGGATAGCACATTCCAAGCCCAACTCACTCATATTATTTGTGTAGTTACTGATCACGCTGCTTGAACCGGTTTTGCACAACAGATCCATATTTGTATCACCAACCATAATTACGTCACAGCCTGAAGGGATGCGGGATAATAATCTGTGCACTTCTTCGACAAAACCTTGTCTGTTTGTTTTTGGCGGCTTATAGGTAGCCAAAAAATGAATAATCTTACTCCCATCTTGAAAAAGCTATACCTACATATATATTTCTTTTTTGATAGATATACCTACATATATATTTCTAAATACATACATATTATAGATAAATAAATTACACCCAGATACAGAACAAATGATCATGCTCATCACACAAACATTTGTCCTGGGTGGGAATCTTACCCACGACCTCCGGCATAGCAGTCAGGGCCACTAACCACTAGACCATCAGGCCAGTCATGCCGATGACACATTGACGACACATCAATTTTATTAAATTAATACCACAGCTCTGAAATTAGGTTTGGACCTCGTCAGCAAAATAATTTAAACCTTATAATCATACAGATAAGAATTGGAAGAATTTTTGAACTTTTTGTTAATATTAAAAAAATACGTTTTATTAATTAGATCAGGTTTTTAAATATGACGTCATATTCTAGACTACACGGAACTTTTGACTCCTACCATTTATCACACAATGTCATATTTACGCCCTCTCCTCACGTGTGACATAATTTATGGATAGGTTATCTTCCTTAGGATGAATGGATGCAAGAATGTTCGAAAGAGTTACCCTGGCCCTGGAAAGCAAATGGCAAGTAAAGGAACACAGGCGAGCTTTAATCAATATCTCTCGACATTTTCTCTCGCACTCAGAACGGGAGAAGTCATTTGATGGTTACCTACCTCAAAAAAAACATATTACCCAGGAACCTACTGATACTGACCTAATACGATACTCTTTGATAGTAAGTACTATATATACCCTATTCAGGGAGCCGAGTGACAAATACTACTAAATTATTGTAGATATTGCAAACATTTTACATTAAAATGTGACGTTTTGTCATCGGGCGGGTTATAATCCACCATCTTGTTGACATCAACTTGTTAATACAAGAGTGCCGCTTTCAGATATTTTCGTTGAATTCTTGTTATTCACCGAAGAAAAAGCGTGCATTAAACAGAAAAGGAGCCTTTTTTAAATGCATTCAAACACGTCGAAGTAACTTGGTCGAAGGTACCTACATTTTTTTCTTTGTTTACATTTTGTCTCAAGCCCAGATGAATAGGGTATAGTTGTTTCTTTCGGTTTACCATTTTGATAGGACACGGGTTCTCTATATATATTTTTTAAGGTGGAAACCCAGCCATTTACTTCTCGCGCTCTAGGGCGGAGCGGAACTAAAACCATACCTACTATGTTCCTTCTTTGCCCTTTCCGTTCCAGGACCACGAGTTTACCTTTCGGTAGTCAATCTATGGCCCCAGTAAGTTTCGGGCTTGCTGCCCCTACGGTTTTGCTGACATGTCAGGCGTGCGTGAGGCCTGTATTTAATCATCATCCAACTACCGAACTCAACAAGCGTGGCCTAACGTTCAATCGACTAGCGGTGAGGCTACCACGTGGTGGTTACCACGTGGCTATTAGCATATTAATAACCGCCTGTAAGGCAGTTGCCATTAAAAATAGAGGTTTCCAGCTGAAATCAGCGTAATCCAAACCCAACGTAGTTAGTAGAACTGGGTAATTATAATACCATCCAACAGTTAACTTATTTAGTATTTAATAATTAAATTAATATTACCTTGGCTAATTTCTTCATAACTGCAGGTGGCGGTCCATCGTTGCTGTCCGTGGGTACGTAGAACATTTGCGTGTCTAGCGAACCATCTGGCTTTGGAATAGGCTTTATCTACAAGAATTAATTAAAGTTATTATTATTACTATTACCTCAAATTTCATATAGAATATAACAAAAAAAAAAACGGTACTAATATTATAAAGCTGAACAGTTTGTTTGTACCCGCTAATTTCTGGAACTACTGGTTCGAATTGAAAAATTAGTGTTGTTCCATTTATTGAGGAAACAATAAGAACGGAACAGTAACCAAAAGACGCGGGAGGAACCGCTTGGGACTTCTCAGCGCAACTGTATTGTATTTCTGTATTCATTTTTTATTATTTTGTGTTGTTGCCGTTGTAATGTATTGCCTGCGTCGAATAAATTCTATTCTATTCCATTCTATTCAACTAGTGTTTTATATATTACCTTGATAGTAATTCTAGGATGTGGAGGATCAGGATTTTCTAGATCCTGCGTCTTCTTCTTCCTTTTATGCTTGTGCGATTTAGACGGCGATCGCAGCAGATCCGGCGAATATCGAGACCTATGCTTCTCTTTCCTCCGCTTCCGATTAGCTTTGTACGTCGCTATATCCGACGATAAATTCGCCAATGTACTTTCTATAGAACTCTCGATGGCTTTGCTGTCTCTTTCTTTCCCTTCAACAAGAAGGGATGAGAACGATAAATTCTGGGGCACAAAGCTGTTCTCATGTTTGCTGGAAGCTACGTTAGTCGAAGCGTTTGAGTTTTCATTGTGGGAGTCGTTGGGACTGTCAGCGACGATCGGAGTTATTGACATCAGTGGGGTGTTCGTCAAGGTAGGTGACGTGAAGCTGCGCTTGTGAATCTTCTTGCACGGAGAATCGCCTTCTCCTGCCGATGCCGATGCATGATCTCTCTGCTTCGACTTCTTTATTTTCTTTTCCTTTCTTAGCTTCAGTTCTGAGCCCTCATTCTCACTACTGAATTCAAACGGTTTGATAGTCACTTTGATCGGCGATATACTTTCTGGAGTTGTCAACTTAGATGATTTTTCCACTTTGAGATATTTTTCCGAGCCTGGTTTCGGTGGTGACGATGGGCTGTGTGGCTCGGTGATGATTGCACCGTCTTTACTGTAGCGGATTCGAGATCGTCGTGGTACTTTCTTCTCAAGCAACTCGGGTTCAGAATCTGAGGTCTTGTCGCATTCCGAGCATTGCCTGCGAAACATTTGTGTTAGTGCGTGAAGGAGAAAATAACTGTAATAATTTGTTGAACTATTTATGTTTATTTATTACATCTTCATATCCGTCTCCTCATTGATTGAAATAATCTGATAATTTACAACGAAATGATATCCATGTACATGAATCATGAATACTATACTTTTATAATACTTATGTATTATAAAAGTTATATTTTTGACATCATTTCATTGTAAATTATCACGCATGATGAGCACAGTTCGCATAATATTGTTAAGGAATATTTGAAAAAACAGGCATTTGGAATTCCTTTGTTAAAAATGTTAGCCAACGTGTTATAAAAAACTGATAAATATATGCTCAATTGTTTACTCGTAATCCGGTAACACTATTATTCATGACACATTTCGTAATATTGATAAAATACAACAGATTGGCTAATTCTGTTTATGTTTATTATAACTAAAAAACACTACAAATGAGGAAACTATAAACCAAATCTCTGCAATAGTAAAAGTGGCAGGTTTATCGTTAAAAGCTATTTCTTGCACAGCACTATTAGATGGAATCTAGATATGCCAGACAAATTATAGGGATGTTATACATTGTGCTGGATATCGGAGTTCAACAGAATGGTTCATCGTCGACAGCACTTACGATTGACATTGGAAGCTTTTCTGATGGATAGGCTGAACTGAGAATCTTACTCATGGTGAATTGAAGACTAGGAAGGAGAATTTTTTCAATAGACATTTTTTTGTAGTCAGATCAGTAGGTTATTATTAACTAGACTGTTATAACAGTATGAGGGATGAGACATGGTGAGGATCGCGGAAATCCACTAGATGCTAGATGATAGGACGATGTTTCAGAAAGCGAACTTATTTCCATCAACCGGGCACAAAATCGAAACAAAAGACTTACACGCCCGGCGCAGCAATAACGATAAAAAATATTTGATAAAAGAAGGAAGAATTTCTGAAAAATTCAACGGTAAAAGGGCGAAAATATATAATGTGCGTAGTTAATGTTAGCTAACATAATTTTTTAAGTATCTACTAACAAAAATATGGATCTGCTGTAACTGAGACAAATAAATTATGTTTATTATAAGAGAAAATCCATCGGGAAACAGAATTGTAAATAAAAAAAAAATATCATACCATCCATAGAGCTTGCTCTTCTTGGGCGGCCGTTGCAGCGGCGGCTTGAGGCAGTGCAGATGGTAGTGCTGGCGGCACGTGTCGCACGCAGCCATGAGGTGCCGCTCCGAGCTGCGCCCGCACGCCGCGCACTCGCGTCCCGCCAGGGAGCCTGATGTGGCTGACGCAACCACACACTTAGCGATACGATACAACTATATACTCCTACTAACACAGGCCACCTACTGCCTGGTCACGACCGTGCAACTACCAGCGAAATCGAAGAGTGGCGCGATTAGCGGTACAAAAACGTAAACCAAAATATGTGAAATATGTCATAACACAAAGCGACGATTCGTTAAGCGGAACAGCACGCCGCTCCAAGAGACTTCGCGTGACGGAAATATTGTACGGGGCGACTAGGTAACATCCCACTAACTGATCGCGCCACTCGTACTGCCGTGTTTCGTTTAGCTAAAATCCCTGACCAGGCCCTTATGAGCTTTTCATAGAACAATAATTGGGGGAAACAGAAAGAACCTTAGGACCCTTACCCACCGGGACACTATAGCAACGCACTAATAAGATCAATGGTACCTGTTCGAAAAAGTTGACGCCTGATAATTTACCTACCACAGAACTGTAGGTATATCTCTTAGCAGTACTTAGGCTCGCATGTTGCATAAAACCTTTTATTTATACTTATTGTCATCTAATTGCGCCACCATGGCGTCTCAGTGAGGTAAAAGTCCATATGGTTCTAAATGCAGTGTGACAGTCTGGGTTTTGGATTAAATATTATTGTTTTTTCCACTATAAGTAGGAGATACACTGTGCTGTACTAGACTACTGTCATGGGTGGAACGGTGGTGATGCGGCCACCTATAAATATCTTCAATAACACAAGCATCGAACATCGGAGATGCGCCATACTAGATACAGATACCGGCACGAATTTTGAGCGAAAAAGTGGGGATCGCTTTGCGCAGCGTACACATCGGTGAGTCAATCACTGTACAAGGATTGCACTCCCCGTCCCCGCGTCTCACTTCATAGCACTAAAGAGACCCGATATTTCACTTCTGCGCAAATGTGAGTCAGCGCTCAAGATCTTTGCCGGTATCTGTACAATGCTGAACTATCACATAATTTTAATCATGTTATGATTGAAGCTAAGGTTTCTTATAAACTTAATCCAATAGTTAGTTTTATTACACTAGTTAATTTCTATACCTATTGTTTGGAGAGTAATCATCAAATGGAAGAAAGAAAGAACAAGTTTTCAATTGAAATAATTTTTTTCATAGTAAGCTTTTATAGCGCGGTATATACCTATACAATTAATACTCATCAAGACCATTCCAAAAAGCTCAAACACGATAGGGTTATCTTAGTTTCTATGGCCACCTTTCGGTTCCATCATCAGATCAGCTCTATGTCATAATAATTTTGCATTGTCATCTGATTTATACATGCATGCAAATTTCAGCTCAATCTGTAACCGGGAAGTGGATCAAAATTAATTTGCAAGATTTAATTATAGACATGCAAACGTCGGGACGGTTGAAACTAAATTAGCTTGTAAAAACATTTTATTTGGCGGAAAAGACGCAAATCTTCTTCCACTCCGAATGGAGTGATAAGAAATGTCAGAGTCTAAGGAAATTTAAACAGAATTGAAGCGAAGATGGGCGGAGTTACGGAGCTACCCTCCGCTCCGTGTCCTCCGCTCGGCATCACAGCCTGCTCTTGTCCGTTCTGTCCGGCTCGGGGCCGCGTGTTCATAAGTTTTATTTGAAAGTCGGCTCAACTTCACGAAGATATCGAGCACTGTGATTGGCCAATTCACGGTTCGCTCTTCTCCACTCCGCCCAGCTCAATCAGCGGAAATGCACTCTGAATGACTAAAACCCACGTGTGTTCCTTTAGTTTCCCTTTGCGTTCCAAGGCCGCGTTAACTCTTTCGAACAATCAAGTAGCCCTAACTACTGTACCAAAGCAAATTCTTCACTCGCTTCATCTAAAAACCAACCGCTCGTCACTTTCCATATAATCCGATTAGGTTAAAATATTGCGCAGTAGTGTAATCCGATGACAATACAAAAATAACTGAGCGTCTTACGTGACTCTGTATCGTGTACGGCACTTAAAAGTAATTTTTAAGCATTTTTGTGATCGTTTTTCTAATCGGTTGAAGCTGCTTACTAAGGGCAATGAAGGTTTGACATCATTTGACAGCACGCATTCACGTTGTGACAGGAATGTAGCCGGACCGTGTCACATTGCCAATTTTCATCAAATAATTTCTCCCGCTCCGGGTGGAACAAGAGACTAGTAATAGACTTTGACCGACTAAAACCCACTCGTGTTCCTTCAGTTGCTCCTTGTGCGAGGGCCACGGTAACTCCTTCAAACAATCCGTAGCCCTAACAGGCATCGACCCTAATTGGCCCTGTCAAACTTGTTAACATCTTTTTCAGGCGCATGTTTTGCATTTGTATTCTATGGCGACGGTGATTTTCGAACAATCATTAATCCTCAAAATCATTTATACAAAAATTTGGACAACTATAAACGAAAGGAAAAAAAAGCTAAATTGTGTATACTCCCACTGGGTACAGCATTAAACACCCACAAAAAAAAACCTAAGGGTCTTTATGTCAAGAGTAAATAGGTTACTTCTAGGCAAGCGTGTTCCATCGTCGGGCACATCATCGCTTACCATCAGGTGAGATAGTGATCAAACGCGAGCCTATCAATTATAAAAAAAAGACTAATGGATCCAGGACAGGCTCATGGACATTTTTTGAAGACGCTAAATATAAAAACAAATATTCACAGATCTCGTCTGATAGTGTGTTGTATGTAGTAGAAAATAAATTCTACTAACTGCTTCAGGCTGCTTAAAAAGGGACTTGTTTAGAACTTTTTAGTTGATTTTTGCTCTTGGGTTTTTTTTAACATTTATTAGTTAAAGAAAAATCAGCATTAACGATTGTAATGGTGTTCTATTGAGCAGCTCCATCATCTACTCACTAGAGAACTATTTAAGGCTGAAGGTACATGAAGTATTCAAGCCACGACTATTCCAAATGCATTCAAGTGATGACTTAACAAAATTATATTTTTTCCCTTATTACTGCAACTTCAACATGATTGTTTTTTTTTATGTTAGTATCACAACTGCGCACTATTTTAAAATTTATTTAAGAATTGATAAATGTTCTTAATACAATAATTTAACTGCGCAATGTATTGCCGATCTAATTAATATATATACGTAATTGGTTATGAAAATGTTTGGCGTCATCTCCGAAGTCTTGGTTCCTGTATGTTTAGAGCATAAATTGCCTTTTATTGTTTCGTTCAAGGGTAACAAAGCACTATGGTAACTTAACACATTTATTTTTTTTCAAAGCAATTTCGAGCCTTTTCAGGAAGAACCATTTGTTTTTATAGGAATGGACTTATTTATGAAAATATGTTAATAGAATAAAATATGAATTAATTAAGAACATAGAATAGTTTCAATTAAATCAGTATGAGTAATAAATGATACTTTATTGTAATTATATCATAATAAATATTTTTATTATGGAAGAGAAAACGCATTCCTGCAAAAAACATTAACTGTCTACGATCATTAGGATGTTCTTCCTAAACTAAAAAGGGTCGAAATTAGCTAACATACGTACAGGCATATTATTTAGCTGACACTCATGAAGTTAATCTTTGGAATGTTGCTTCTATTAAGAGCATAATTTGCTATTGTCTTAATTTATCTTCTGAAACTACACTACATTACATATACATTCTGTAAGATGAAAATCAATAGTCTTTCTGATCAGTAACCACCCAGAGAGGCATGCAGAACAGGATACAAAATCCCGTAAACCACCATTGAAAAAGGGAGGATCCTCCGACCAAACGTGTGTTATGTCTGATACGGACAACTGCTCGATAGTTGAATTCGGGCTGTTGTATATATTCTTATCGTAGGGTGAACTATAACACTGCAATGCAGGATTTTGTAACTTTTAGTTCCTATGTGACGGTATAGATGTCGCTATAAGAACGGTCTAACTGATTGACAAACAATTAAAAAAAGGAAGACTGAGATTACACAATAGTTGAATTTAAAGGGTCGAGTGTCATAGTTAAATAAAATACCTGCACCAAATTCAGTGACGCAGAATGATACTTACCTTCCAAAGAGGTTGACAAGACTTTTCCTTGGCGAGCGTCCGGGTTGTCGCTAAGAGGAAAACCAACGCCCATCTTAAGTGCAGCCGCGGTTGGCACAGACATTGACCTGCTGGTCGACATTCGATACAGTACATCACGTATAACATGGGGGTAATGATAGGTACCCCTAGCACGAACATCCAGCGAAGTATAATTAATATTGTTTCGCCATAGACAAAGAACTGGTCAAATAGTCTATGAACCAATAAGAATGTGTTACTAAGCTATAAACTGATTTTTTTAACGTTCAACCACTCTAGGAATAACTCCTGTATTGTGGGTGTGCTCACAAACATGTAAACTCCACAAGACACCCAGACGCGGAACACTATTATTTGTATATCTGTACATTATAAATATAAAAGTAACTCCGTCTGTCTGTTACGCTTTCACGGTTAAACTACTAAACCGATTTAGATGAAATTTTATACGAAGTAAACTTGAACCCCGATGAATGACATAGACTACTTTTTATCTGGCTACGACTTCTGGCAATAACCGATATTCACGCGGACAAAGTTACGGGAAAAAGCTAGTAGATATTGAATAAGACGATAACATTTGATGCCATCTTTTTGAACTAACCTGATATTTTAGAACCGTGTGAAATTAAATATTTTTTTAGCCGATTTAAGAGCGCCCTAACCCGTCATACATTTTCACTGTTTTTCATAAAACCGCTCTTACGCAATTATGACGTTTATTACACATTTTTCATTAGATATTTTTGAAACACAGATATTTTGTGGACTAGGCTTCTATTGAAATCAATTTATAAATTTGTGTAAAACTAATCCAGTAAAGACCTCTGAAAATCTGCTATTTGCTTTTGGACCCATCATAAAGTACTCAAAAATAAAAAATTCAAAAAATATAACAATAGAATCCTTGCAAATTTAATCAAAATACTGAATGGCGAAAATGATTTTCCAAAACTTTTACAGTTTAAAAAAACCGTATTTCCTGGAACAAGTTTTATGAAATATTCGAGTACCGAGTGCCAGCAGAGCTTTCATTTCTCTGTTTTCGCGTTGTCTTTCTGTCAAACATTGCGTTGGATTGTGTTGAATGAACTGGCAAGCTTAAAAGGTTGCCGGTTGCCTGGTAGGTTGACGACTGCCGAGTGGGGAAAGTCCCCCTTAAGATAGATATAAGATACCAATCATGTCTTCGGAAGTTGGCCAGTTAATTTAATTTTACACTATATATTTATCTATTACACCAAGTCTTCATTGGTTCATCGACCACTTGTCACCCTTTGCCTAGCTCTTAGTATGGAAATTGTAACAGCGTCATAATGATTATTTTGTATTTGACCTTTGAGCCTCACTAGGCTAGACTAGCCTCACTAGGCTCATAGGTCCTATACAAAATATCAAAAGTCACTACTTTGGCTAGGATTTGATAAATTTATTATGCAAAATATTTTAAATAGAATTAGCAAAAAGCACGTAATTATACTGTTACGTAAATTGATTTGTCCATGCTACAGGTACACATGTCTATATATGTATTTAAATGAAACTGGTCAATTTAAAATAGACGTTTGAACTTGAAAACGAACATTAATAAGACCTATAAAACCAGTCGCAGACTAAGAGCTAAATTATGTAGTTTAAGGTAAGGTAGGTAGTAGTAGAATTCGGTAATTTTTCATATTTCGGTGCAGACTTTAAACTAAGCCACAGTATAGATATGGAACAGTACGAGACTCCTAAGCGTTTCTTGCTACTGACAGCACCGCGAGAAACGCTTAGGAGTCTCGTCGATGCGTATGTTTGTGTGAGTGTGCCGTTTCGAACATTTGTACGTAGTTTCCGTACTTTTCCATATCTATACTGTGACTAAGCTGTGAATGTCTTAAACAATTACCACCACTGTAAAAGGTAACGTAACTTAGCACTTGATCTGCAAGTGGCTTCAAAGTTTAGCATCACGTTGGTATTCTTTTGAGTTAAGTCCTATCGGTCAAGCGTGAAGTTGTAGAAGAACTAACCCAGTACTATCCGCCCAGACTCACAACAAAAAACTTCGCATCCTTCAACAGCCTTGCTCTAGTGAAGGGATATTTGTAGGCAACAATTGAAATGGATAGAGTAACTGAAAGGCCTCTATCTCGTAGACATGTGAATTATAGTCCGCGCGGAACTAGTTGGCCGCTTAGGTGGGGACAGGGGTGAGGCGGCGGGTTGCAACGCACGCACTGAGCAGTGCGCCCGCGCCGCTCCGTCCCACCGCTCACATACCTAAGGCGCGACCGACTAGATCCGCGCGGACTATACCACAAGAACTTTACGACACTATACTCCATTCCGAATAAGATTAGATATTAACAAACCTTTTTTACTGTCCGTTCAACCGATGTTGACTTTTATTGCGTTGCTGGCATGATTAATGGCGGCTGCAGTAAATAGTTGGTATTGTAACCTTTTTTTGCTTTTAATGCCATCCTTATGCCTACGGAATAGACATCAAAATCGGTTGAAAAGACAAAAAAGTTTGTTCAAATGCCTAATCTTATTTCGAATGGAGTATACAAAGAACTAGCGTCTACCTGCAGCTTCAACCGCGTAATCCATTATACGAACTTTGGACCCCCGTTTCATCCCTTTAGGGGATGAATTTTGGAAAATCCTCTCTTACTGCTGGCCTACGTCATAAAATGAAACCTTGTGCAAAATTTCACGCTTTTAGTCCTAGAAGTTTCGGTTGTGCGTTGATATGACAGTCAGTTTCTCCTTATATATATATTAACGCGACTGGGCGATTAAACCTTGCTTCTTTGAGCGCACAGGCTACGCAGATTTTGGTCGGACTGTGTAACTTCTAAGACTGTGACGTAGACCAAAAAGAAATATCAGAACTCAGAACAAAACAACTATTAGCCACGCAATCGCTTTTTCTCTCACACACTTTTCTAACCGTATTCTCTTTACAGCCAGATAGGGAACACTCAGTACATTCCTCTAAGATTGTGGTAAATCTGGGCGGGATGCCTGGCCCAGCTCCTACACTCCACTCATTACACAAGGTGTCCTCCCAATTCCGTCAAGTTACCAAAGGCGTGCACTAACCGTTTCTGCAGCTGTTGCGGAGTCACCTTGGGCGTGGAGCGCGGCAGGTCGGGCACCAGTAGCGGCTTGTCCTCCAGTATAGGTGGCGCGGTCTTCTTCGGACACAGCGCTATTATAGCATCGTATATCTTCTGTAACGCTTGTCGCGTTGATGCTAAAGCTGCCAAAGCGTCTGTGTTTTCTTTTGAAGCCTATATGTGGAGGTAATGTTATGTGAATGGTGTTTTTCATGCCTAACCTTTATCAGACCATGTTTTTAACAAAAAAAAATTAAGCAGATATGCTCGTTTTCTCAAGTCATAATTTACTGTGGCCAAGTGTGTGTAAGTTAATTTGGTAAATGCCCTCGAAACTTTTACTATAGGAGTTTTAATTCCTCACCCGTGATAAGGCCTGTCATACTGTATAGATCAGAATGTTGGGCTGTGAAAAAGACGGATGAAAAAAGATTGCACGTAGCGAAGATGAGAATGGATGTGTGGTGTGACGAGAATGGATAAAGTGAGAAATGAGTATATTAGGGGAAGTTTGAAAGTGGCGCCAGTGACTGAAAAGTTGAAAGGGAATCGTTTGTCTTGGTATGGTCATGTGAAGAGGAGGGATTAAACGCATGTTACTAAAAGAGTTATGAGTTTACATGTGGATGGATGGAGAGGGAGAGGGAGACCAAAGAAAAGATGGATGGATTGTGTGAAGAGTGATATGAAAGAAAAGGAAGTGAGTGATAGTATGACGAGTGACAGGGCAGAATGGAAGAAGAAAACGTGTTGCGCCGACCCCAAATAACACGGGACAAGGGCAGGAAGATGATGATAATGTTACCTTAGCGGGTTTTGCGTAAAAAGAAAAGTGTATGGGGCTACCTGGATCCTAAGCAAAGTGGAACTAGGATATAATAGTATTGAATTTGTGATTGGAAACACCTTTTTTGGCCCGAGACGGGAAGCTTGACAATAGGTCCCGCACTCCAATTTATACCTTATTGCAATGGCATAGGAATTAAATGTATCTCTCTATAGAGAGAGTGCTAGTGATTATCAATTCAATAACTGACGAATAAAGACAAATAGACGACCCCTGGTTGCCTCCTAAAGTCCTATCCAAACGAATATTTTTTTTATAGTAAATTTGACAGTATGGTAACTTTAACCAGTTTTTTTAACCTTTAACTAGCAGTGAAAAAAAAATTGTGCCTTTAAATTGCGCCAATAACTTTTACGACCACCTCAAAGATCTTCTCTAAAATCAAAAACACATTGACCTTACCTCATCATAGTCCAACCTCAACTTATCATCGTCTCCCAGTAGCTTCTCGTTCTCCTTCGTGAGCCGTTCGAGCGACTGCCTCAAAGAAGACACTCTTGTGTTCCGTTCCAGGTAGTAGCCGACGAACTCCACGGAGAACGCGGGCGGCACGTGCCAGCGACGAGACACGTCTTTTAGAGCTGCCATCTGCATCAATGTGATATTATTAAATAAATAAAATAATATCGAATTAGTAACTGCCTGCTAGTTTTAAGTGTTGTGTTTTACATATATTTAAATGGAGGTTTTCACATATAGGACGACACGATTAACTGTCGTCCACGACATTATGGCGGTGACAGCAGATTGTCAAAAGTGGGTACGGATGATGTAATATGATAAAAATTAGTCAAAACTAAACCGTGACGGTAAATCATATGTCGTAGTTGCGATTGTCTGTCGTGGCCACGACAAACAGTTGAGATAATGGGAACAGCTATAGACGATAGTCGTCCGACGATAAATTAACCGTTACGACATAGTGGAAACACGGCCTAACGCGACATTTTGCGAAAGAGGCATTGTGAGAAAGCGACATTATGAGGAAGAAACATATTGCGAGCAAAAGACATTTAAGTAACGACAAAAAAAAGACAATTTTTTTTGAAGTGCTAAAAACTATTGCTTGACTGCGATCCCACCTGATGGTAGGCAGTGATGCAATCGTTGATCGTGACGCGCACTAGTTTATTAAGAGCCTATTCAGGCGTCTTGATGATACCTAAAAACTATAATCGGGCAGGAAGACATTTTGAGGACGAAACATTTTATGACTAAACCTCTTAATTCTCTTTTAAGTTTATTAGTAAAATATATACTTTTCTTCATCATAATCCTCATCATTTCAGCCGAAAGACGTCCACTGCTGGACATAGGCCTCCCCCAAGTGTCGCCACAATGAACGGTCCTGTGCGTTTCGCATCCATCGGACTCCCGCAACCGTTACCAAGTCATAGGTCCAACTTGTAGGCCTTCCAACGCTACGCTATACTTTTATTATGGGCTTTAAATTGGGGAACATTATTTTACTTGCTTTTCAAATTTCCGTGAAGGAGTGGACGAAATACGCCGTCGTCGCACATTTTTGTACAGATCGATTGCAAGTAAAAATAAATAACATCCCATTAAGGTACAATGTTTGAGTATTACCTGTGCATCTTGAAACTCCAAGGCGTGTGTATCAATGCCCATACACTCGGCTTTCCGCTGGAATTTCCTCATGGCTGACGCGCTGCTATACAGCAGACGAGCCATTTTCTGTGTTGGTACTGCACAAACGAACAATAAGATGTTAGCCAAACGGCATCGAAATACAAATAAATACATAGACCTGCGCATTATGTACATTTTTGCATCATTGAGCGGGCGACATTTGGTGAGTGAACTTTTAATGATTCGGCTACCCTTCTGAAAATATCCAACCTTCGCCACTGGACCATTTAAAAAAAATAGAATAAGAATAATTGTTACAAAAATAATATTTTCGTTAATCTTACCCCAAGGAGGATTTCTATTCTCCTTCTGTATCAAATACTTCTTCCTGTACTTCACCAGTTTGCGCTGAATCCTTAATTTTTCCTCTGTACTTAAATTGTTTATTAACTCCAATTTTCTAGAACAATAGAAAATAACATTTTATTCAAAATATAGGCAAATTTTGTACACTTGATTTTCTTCACCCTTATTTTTTCATGGGTTGTTGGAAGTCATCAAATAACTTTCCCTCTCTGGGTAGAGCTAGAGGTAGTGTCAATCTTTTGATGACTGCCCACCTGTGTCCCTTTAGTTGCCTTTTGCATTCAAGGGCCACGGTAACTTTCGAACAATCCTGCAGCCCTCATTGGATTTCTTTTACCTAACTTTGTAGTACAGGCTATTTAAACGAAAATTATTTTCCATGATTTACCTCTTTTCGGTCCTCAACTGCAGAGCAAGCCAGTTCCTCTTGCGTTTCTTGACTAGTGCTTTATCAGAATGTAGCTTGCAGTGAGCATAGAACGGGTCCGCTTGTTCAGCTTCTTCAGAATGAGCCTCTGCTAACAGTCCCGAGCGTTGACCACTATAAATATATATTTATTTTTTAATTAAGGTGCCCTTTTCGGCCATTATCATTATATGACGGTTTAATTTCAAAATGAATAATGATATCGGTTTGTATCGTCATTATCTAGAATTGTAGGAAAGAAAAATAGTAAAAAAAAGCTTAATTTCTTAGATATATGCGTCGAAACTACCCTAGCATAATAATAGCATAATCAGCCTTTTAATGTTCCCACTGCTGGGACTCTGACCTTCCCTCTAGGAGAGAGATTGGGCCGTAATCCACTACGCGGACCCAGTGCGGGTTGGTGGATGTCACGTCTTCGAATGTTTTGTTCTAGGACATGCCAGTTTTCTCACGATGTTTTCCTTCACCGTTTTGAGAACAGTGGTGATGAAATAAATTACACAAAGTAATGCGCCTGGCTAGGTTTGAACCCACGACCTCCACCACTGCTCCCACTCGACCACTATAATATTAAAACTATATTAAACAGAAACTTCCCTATTTCAACATTAATTTGCGTAACTTTAGGAGTAAATAAATAACTTGGAGTATGAATATGATAAAATAGTTACCACACAGGGCTAGATTATTATTTGTTCAAGAATTCAATTACAGAATTCCATTTTGTAGGTTTTTCATATACACAGACGTCCAAAGGTTTGTATACACAATTTTACGCGTTTATTTTCATTAAAAATGATCATATTATGGTATAGTGTATATTCGAGTGTAATTTAGCTTCTTATTACTCATCAAAGTTGTTTACTCCGATATGGTTTGATAAATGTTCAGTAAAAGGCGTTAAACCAAATTGATGTAATCTTTCATCGCCATTTTGGTATTTCTTATCAAACTCGCTTTTTGAAAAACGATAATTGTCTAGATATCAGCGGCATTTTCCCGCAGTAAAATACTGTACGACATGCACTATGAAAATAACTGAAATAAACTAGGCTATCTCTTAATCAGTTAAATTTCAGACTTGTTTTGTCTATATGTGGGCACTGAAACTTAGCATCTAGAGCTATGCCCAAGAACTCTGTAGTATCTTCATGACTCAACTCTTTATCTTTTATTAGCACACTAGTTTATACTTGCCTAACAAGAGGCAAGGTAAATTTAATACATTTAGTTTTTTTTTTTCATTTAGAAGCAGGTTATTTACATTAAACCAGTGTACTATATTTGAAAGTGCTATATTTATATCGTAAGTAACCAGCTGTTGACGTTTAAGTTTAAAAACCAAGGTAAAGTGTCGTCTACAAACAACACTATATTATGGTTATCCTTTGTGAGGCAGGTCGTTTATATAAATAAGAAACAAAAGTGGGCAAAGAATTGAGCACTGGAGAACACCTATTTTTACTATAGATCCAGATCTTTTTCCGTTTAAGTCAACCCTGTGAATCCTTTGACTCAGATGTGAAAGTAAGAAGATCCAGGGAGGAGTCCGGATTCCGCAATGGTATAGTTTCGTGATTTATGTTTAATGGAGAATGTAATCGAAGGCCTTGGACAAATCGCAAAAAATGACTAGGCCATCATCGTATTTGTCTTCCCATATTTTACAAATATGTCCTAAAAGTTCTTAGAAGTTGTTTGGTATTGGCAACAATTTAAGTCTATTAAAAAAAACATATTTACAGTCATAAGCAACATCAACGACAAAAGCATAATATGTCAACTCACCAAGTGACATGGAAGAAGGTCTTGCAGAGTCCAGCGTCGCAGCCAACGCAGACGCCCGTGCGCGCCAGCGTGGCGTCCTCGCACAGCGCGCACGAGCGCGCGCCCCAGCGGGAGTACGCCATCTCGAACAGCGTCACACCCGACAGACGTTCCACCTATACAATACACGAAACATTTCATAATCACCACCAGCTTAATCTGCGAAAATCATGTCGTAGTACCCCGACAATTACACCAATATCCATATTTACAATTATATTATAACTAGCGGTCCTGGCAGGTTCTGTCCTGACTTTGACTTGACATTTGTCTTTTCAAACCATCCAGGGACCCATTCAAATATACACACAAAGTTTCACCAAAGTCGGTCAAGCCGTATAAGAGGAGTTAGGTGACAAAAACACGTACAGAAGAATTATAATATATATTTATAAAAAGATACACAAATTTTCACATTTACAATCTTTATTGTAAATGTGAAAATAACAAGGTACAACGTTGCATTAAAAGAATGGATTCTGTAACAAGTATAACTTATGACTTGTAATCTCCACTTCTACAGTCCTTTAACTGACATCATAATGTTTAAAGATAAAATATGTTCCTAAATAAATGAGTGATAATTATACAAAGCACAATCCTTTGGTTATTATTGTTAGTCTTCCCATAAACAACTAATGTCAATAATATGAGTTATTTATGAGTATTCGAAAAATTAAACTGCAGTTCATATGGTAATAAAAACTTGCTCTATAATGCCTGTTTTAATTAAATTGTAGAAAAAATACCATTCAGGTTCAAGGCGTATATAACATGCGCGCGCATCTATTAATGTAAAAAAGTGTCCCATATTGCTAATGGTAACAAATCTAAATTTTTACTACATTGCATTTAATTTGGATATGTTTATAATTATTACCTCTGAAAATGCCACTCCTGGAACATAAAGTGCACATACTAAATGCACCCATGCACCAACTTCAGTTTCCTTGAAGATGCCACCTGAAATATGAAAATTTAATATTTTAAACTATCTAATAAAAACCGGCCAAGTGCGAATCGGACTTGCGCAGGAAGGGTTCCGTACCGGCCCTTGCAATAAACGGCAAAAAAAAAAACATTTTTTTTTTATTCTTGATAGGTTTGCGCTTGACCCGCTATCTCACTTGATGGCAAGCAACGATGCGGTCGACGACGGAGCGCGCTTCCCTAGAAGTAACCTATTAACTCTTGACATATAGATTCCCGGGTTGTAGCCATCAGGAAAGACCAATTCCGGCAAGGAATTCCACTCCTTAGCTGCACGCACAATGAATTTGTTCCCAAAACGTTTTGTGCGTATAGGTGGGATGTCCACCATGTACCGGTGGCGCATTGGCTTACGCCTGGTGGTCCGATGATGGAACGGGCTAGGCGGAATTAGGTTATGCAATTCCGACGCACACTCCCCGAAATGCAACCAGTAGAAAACCGACAGCCTAGCAACTCGGCGTCGATGCTCAAGACTTTGAAACCTCGACTCAACTAGTGCATCATTGCCAATGATCCTCCTGGCTCGCCTCTCAATCGCCTCAAGTGCATCAAGCTGGTATCGGGCAGATCCGTCCCAAAGATGAGAGCAGTACTCCATACACGATCGAACTTGCGCTTGATAATGTTTGAGCAGCTGTTCCGGTGTGAAGTACTGTCTGACCTTCGCGAGGATTCCCAGCTTTTTTGCTGCCAGTTGAGTCTTTGCTTCGATGTATGGGCCAAAGTTGAGTGTTGACATCAGCATAACACCAAGGAGATCAAGATGGTCGGTTATCGGCATGGTTACACCCCGGAAAGTTGGAGCAGGGCTGAATTGGCTCCTTTTAGCGGAAAATGGACACGCCTGGGTTTTAGCAGCATTGAACTTGACCAAATTGACATCGCCCCATTCAGAGACTGTCTCCAAGGACAAGTTCAAGCGCTCGACCATAACCTCTCGGAGAGACTGGATCTGTAACTGCTTGCTGTATGGGAGACCCACAAATTTTTTTATTGTTTTTAAAATAGAAGAAATACATCAACTATGAAAATTTCAACTGTCTGGCTACACAATTAATGAAATACAGCCTGGTGACCTGGTGGTCTTAGCAATATGGTCCCACCCTTTGGCAAGGAAACCCTAAAAATCATGCCATTATAAAAATAATAATACAATAGATTATGTTACGCATTATTCTAGCAATGTTATTTGAAAAATAAATGTTTGTTCAGGTAATATAATAGTGAACTGTAAAACCAATAAACCTTACCTTTGTTAGGACAAAGCTCACAGTTGGGGTCTGTCACACCTGCTTTGCAAGCCTCACAAAACCAGGGTTCAGTGGAGGCAGAGCTGACTGTACTGGATTCACTAGTTGTGTCTGACACGCCATAACAACCTGCAATTTAAAATAATAATTTAATCAGAGTTTAGAATACACAAACCAAACACTAAGGGCGGAATTCACCAATAAAACTAATCGCGTTTTAACGTTTGGCTCGCATAATCACGTTTAGCCGTTGTCCCTAGTGTCACTTGTCTGTATTTTTCTTTTGTTGTATTTTTACAAGTGATACTAGTGACAGCGGCTAAACCCGATTATGCGAGCCAAACGTTAAAACGTGATTAGTTTTATTGGTGAATTCCACCCTAAACATCAATGTTACTCATTTCTATACATGAATACAAGAGGTTTGCATGTGGTACAATATTTTTTTTTTTTTTGTATTCCTCATTTATCAGCATGATAATGATTTACATTGTTTTCCCATTTTAGCATGAATTTATAATTTACACTTATAATAAAGCTGATGATTTTGTTCAGTTGAATTCTTTTAGTGTTGCTATGGCTATTCCCATTAATCAAGGTAGGCTAAGGTATTTAACGTCACACTTGGACTAAAATGTGTGAAACTGTAACCAAAGGCACAGGCAAAACTATAGGTGAAACAACTTGTAATAAATATTGTATGTTGTTGTTTTATTGTTGTTGTTGTTTGTTTGTTGTTGTATTGTGTTGTTGTTTGTTGTTGTTTGTTTTAAATATTGTATTAATTTGTTGACAAAACTGTAATAACAATATGGGGAATACACTGGCTCCTGTAACACGGTTCCTAACTAGCTCAGGAGCCATTGTTTATGTGTGTAAAATCTTTGTCTATAAAATAATTTATAATATGACCCATCCCCTTTGTTCTGCAAAGGACAATAAAAAAAAATGAGAATTGATAAGTAACTATTATTGTTATAGTTAGTTCTCAAACATACCTTCATGAACAGTAACACCACACCCATCACACTCAACAATTTCATTAAAGTCATCACTCCTGGATCCGAGACACCCTGCACATATCAGCAAGTTCGCCAACTCTACTGGAAACTGAAGACAAAAAAAATTTTTGAAATCGATTTTATTTCACTTGGGAATAAACATGTAAAATTTTATGATAACAAAATAGTATGTAAATAATTTTATTACCTTAAATTCTTTATGTTTAGTTTTATCCAAAACATCATTGACAGGTTTATCTTCTCCAATCTTGTTGGAGTTCTTAAAATCATCATCGTCATCAGACCCTGACTCTTCTGAAGATTCACTTCGTAATGCAGCTCCTGTGAATTATTGTTAATAAGAAAATTTGTTGTTAAACAATTTAAGTTGTATTGTTTTGTATTTCGGGTTAGTGTCCCCAACTCCATGACTAAAGCACTTATTTTTCATACAACTATTTAAGTTACTGTAAGTAAAATATTAAACATTAGGGACTGTACACTTGGCTGCAGGATAATTTGAAAGTGAGAGTGATAGAGTTACCATGGCCCTTGCAAAGAGCAACTAAAGGAACACTGGATTTAGGCTTATTGAAAAAATATTGATACATAAATGTATCCATATTTTTGCTTCAAAATATCAATAATTTCAGTATATTTTGATCCGATACATCGATTTATTGAGGCAAAATATTCAATATCGAAAATCGTATCAAAAACTACTTTTTTTAAAATTAATTTATTAGCAGAATATTTAATGGAATCCAAAGCCGTAAAAGATAGGAACAATAACTTTATTGTCTATGTCTAGTGTGTTTTTACTTTCGTTACTGGAAAAATGCTGGTTTGCCTGAAATAAGAAATTGATCTTCAAAATATAAGCTTTTTTTTAATTATCTTATATTATAATCATGTACATTTTGTGTAAAAATTACTTTTACCAATTACTGAAATTATTATTTTAACCTTTAGAGTACTATAATTAGAGACACAACAGAAAGACAATGAGTAAGTGAATGTCGGCATTCGCTTGGGCTTTAACAAATTAAAACTAAAAATCTCAGATAGTTTGACCGATATATCTATATCTTTGCCTAGATATATCAAGGCCGAAATTCATATTTTTTTAAATATTGATACATCAATATATAGAATTTTTCAACACCACCAACATACCTAACTGGATTTACTATTTAATCAGTAAAAGACTGCTCCCTCTCGCTCCATTCAGAGTAGGAGAAGTCGTTTGATGATTTCCCACGTAAAAAAAGACTAAACTACATTATAATTGTTAGCCGCAAGGCAAGTTCCTTTCAGTATGTTTTCTATTACTGTAAATTCTAAGAACTTGCTGATGAACCAATACTGGATATAATTCAATATTATTAGTGTGTTTATTTATGTAACTAAAACTAGCGTACAAAACGCTAGCCCATACTTGATTTGTTAACCAGCATATGGACAAATATTTACTGAACATAAAGGATCCAACCTAGGTGGTTGGATTATAATAAAATAGGAATAAAATGAGATATTATCTGTAAGGAAAATACTTGTAATAGCGATAAATAGGGATGGAAATACGTACGTTTTTCTTCATCGTCAGTGTTTATTGAATAATCATCGCTTTCATCGGGGTGGTCCTCTATCCGGAAGTCCGAGTCATCCGAGCTTTCACCTTCAAGATCAAAATCTAATAGCGACTGGGGTTCTACCGGCTTCACTCTGCGCTTAGCCGGACCTCGGGCTTCTGAAAAAATAACATTTTTGTTATATTAAAGATCGAAATGCAATGTGAATAATGTCAATTCAGTTGTAGGATGAAACAATAATAAACTGAAAATACTTACGATTACTCATTTTTAAATTAAGTTATTTAAATTGACACACATTTAGTTCAACAAAATCATTATTTCCAGATTAGGAGACACAAAACAGATTCTGATACTCCATGAAATAAAGAAATAATGTTACCAACTTCAGCCAAAACTCTAACCATAAACCATAGGTTAATACCACAGACTATACAGAAGAAAAAGATTATACAGTTATTCCCGTTAGTAGCACAGATATTAGGGTTAATCTTGTCTTTGAAATGCCAGGTGAAAACCAGGCTAGTCCACGAAATTCAATAAGTTTTGCAGGTCAGTGTCTAAGGGGTCCAATACATGATAGGTTTTGCTGTCAGTTTTGCCACAGTCAAATATCTTGACTGACGAAAAACCTACCGTGTAATGCGATGACTGACGTTTGCATGACGAAAAATGTATAGCGATAAAATTCAATCAGTCAAGCTTCATTCATGATTGATGGTTTTGATTGACGATTGCATGACCGTGTAATTGACCCCTTTCATTGCCAATCTGGCTGCTGAAGCCCATAAGAGGCACAAATTCTGTAATCTTATTGTTAAATAAAGTTACCATTTCACAAATGACAGTGCTTGTTCTGAATTGAGCTTACCTGCAGGCTTAGAAGGCAAATTACTTTTCTATGGGAATGAAGGCCTATTTAAAGAATAGCAACTGATGGTCTTTTTTGCTTGTCGAAGCAATCGATTTCGTATATGGAACCAAGTTCGGTATTCCGATCTGTTTCCAGGACTTATTCCTAGTGGTGGATTAGCCACGTAGCAGGAGTAGCAAATGCTACGGGCCCCGCATATTCGAAGACCCCGTACATGAACGCAAAAAAAATCTTGTCTACTACCTTTCTTGTTTTGAACGTCTAAATGGTTATATGTTGCCACAGCAAAGTTATTGCAGCAGTAGTAACGTCCATTTCAGAGCGGGTTTTACGAACGATTGTGAGCATCCCGTGAATGTGGAGGGCACGACTTGTACCGTGAATTCAAGGCGTGAATTTGCGCGTGAATTCACGACACTAATGTGGAATTGTGGAAATGTGGAGGCGTTATTAGAAATAGTTTTTATTTAAACGTGCATTGCGTTCCGAATTGCGATAAAAGTGATTATATCATGAATCCGACCAACACGTACGTCACAATTATTACTCAATAGCCCTTATATTTTTACCCGACTGCAAGAAGGGTTATATTTTTCGCGCGTATCTTGTATGTATGTAATATTCTTTATTACTTCATATCTTCCAAACCGCTGAACGGATTTACATAATTAAGATATCGTTAGATTTCTCATAATAATTCAAGTGTTCTTAGATACTTAGGTGACGTTAAAAAAACCCAATATAACGACTGTGAGATGCTATAATTTAAGGTAAAAAAATAATTATTTGGTTACTGCGGCTAAAAGGGTATCAAAGTAAAGGGCTTATCATGAGGATTTCAAAATGGCCATATTAAAAATAAAGACAATAGGAAATATGTTTTTTTTTTTATTATTATTGATAGGCTCGCGTTGACCACTTATTTATTATCTACTAACTGTTACTCGCGCCTTCGTTTTTATAACCCTCTGGGAATTAAGTCCCGTTACCGTGGGAAAATTAAAAGTAACATCAACGACGAGATGCCCCCGCTCTCGAGAAATAAGTCCCGTAGAAATATAAAAATTTGATTAAGTTACTCATTATAAAATTAGCTAGATCCCAATAAATAGTAGCCTAAGTAACTGCTTGTAACATTTGTTTGCTATCCGTCAGTGATTGGCCTGTCAAAATCGATCTAGCCGTTTCGGATGGTAGCCGGAACAAACCGTTAGCTAATTAAAAATTTCATAGTTTACGTTTTTGTTATAGGTATCGAATACAATTTGGTATACATTTAGTTAACAAATGTTTTTTTTGATAATACAAACAGATACTTCAATTTTATTTAAGATACAAAAAAGCGAGGCGGGTGACAAGGTAGGTTTGTGAACATTGAACACTTAAAATAGAGTAAATAAGTAGTGATTAACTTTTAAAATATATTACCATAAAATTAACTAAAAAGTGTAAAGTAAAAAAATAAATTTAAAAATAAAAAAATACTTTAAATAAAAACTGAAAAGAAAAAATAAGTTCAGTCCAGTAGCGTAGAAACCAATTTAAAACAAAACTGCAACAGTCGGGACCCATTAAAATAAACTAGAATAAAATCATTCCATATAATATGGGTCCCGCCTGTTGCAGTATTGTTTTAATTAAATTGGTATCTACGCTAGCGTTTTTGTAAAAAATCGGAGGACTGAAAAATTCATATTTTATCATGATCGTGTAGCGTAATAAATAAGCTTTCTTTTATGATACATCACATTGGTGTCTTCGGAATAATAGCCTATTTTTGACCTCTCCTTTGGTGAGATTCGCGTTATAACCACTTTTTTCGAGATTCGGAACGCTGTGGTGATGTCATTTGTCAAAACTCAAATGTCAATGTCATTACAGTCATTTCAAACAAAAGCATTGGCATAGCAAAATATTGTTTTTGTAGTTTTACTGCGTGAGTAATCGTGAAATTCAGCGTAACCAATTTAGAAAGTAATAAAACTGACAACTTTAATATCATAAAAATATCTTTGATTATTATTTTGATTCGAGTTCTTTGCTTTTAGCCGAAAGCGGAACTTTGAAAATGGTTGGGCTCGACACCGACATGAACCGGGACGATGACTGCGACAATATTGGGTTGGGATGCGCTTTGGAGCACTTTTCAGAAATAGAAGATGTTTTAAATATGATCGACAATGTTAAAAATATTTATAACACCCCAGCTTTCGAAGTAGAATATGATAAACTTTATGCTATTTTGAAGCAATACTATGAACAACCACACTTGCTTGATCCACATTTAGACAAGATGCTGTCAAAGTTTCTGAGCTTAATTAAAGATAAGGACTCGCCGTTTGAGCTAAAGCATGCTACATTCAACTACATGTACCAAATTATAAGAGTAAGAGGTTACAAGATTGTTATAAGACATCTTCCACATGAGGTAAGTCAACTATTCAATTAGTATTTATATCTTTTTGATCTTTCTATATTACTGTCCCATTTGATAACTAGTATGTAAAAGGGGGTAAATTAAAACTAAAAATATTATAACTTATAATCTTATTATGCATTGAATAAATCATTGTATATATCTCCATTGCAGGTCTCAGATCTCCTAACAGTATTAACATTCCTGGAGGCTCAGGATCCTAATGACAAGGAGACATGGAGGAGCAGATTTGTTTTGCTGCTATGGCTTTCTATAGTGGTCATTATTCCTTTCCACATGAGTCGGCTTGATGGCTTTGCTCCTGGACAACCAGGTACATTGTGTTAGGTATTTTATAATAGACTAGGTTCCACCAGCCACAGCTGCTTGTAAGTAGGTCTCTTCACATGATCTTTGGATCCCCTTAGGGTGACAATTTTGGGAAATCTTTTCTTATTTTTTGTTTATGTCATAATGTCGCCATTCTAGGTCCAAGGATCTGGGCTGGGCGTTGAAGAGTCAGGACATTGCCTTATACCATGGTGTCTTTGACATAGACAAACAAATACCACAGATCCAGTAAGTACATCATTCTGGACCCCGGATTCTGGTGGGATTTTTCGTTGGCTTTTTTCTAATTAAAAAAATAATAATGGTACTCGATTAAATTTAAACTGTAAAATCTTTATTCTAACCAGCACCAATAATATTTTTAGTAAAAAAAAGTTAAAAAAAAAATTGTAAATTAAAACGTCATTGGGGTTGATAAAATGGTTATTCTAATCAACCCCAATGACATTTTTAATTTTAAGAGTAATTCATTCATTTTTTTCACTAAAAATGTTAGAGTAGCGATTTTATACAGTTTAAGTTTAAGATTTTAAATTTAAACTTAAAAAACAAAGATTTTTTAATTTAAAATTAAAAAATCAACAAGGATAAAACCAACAAAAACTTCCACCACTGGGGGTCCAGAAATGTACTGGATCTATGGCATTTGTGAGTATATATCAAAGACACCCTGTATATAAACAGATAAATTGGAACAGTAAAATTACTAGTTTGTAATATTTTTTACATATTTCCACACACTAGGAATTATTTGTGTTTTATTGTGGGTGCTTTAAAAACAAGCAAGCTTACTTATACAAGAAAACCTGTAACAACTATCTGTAAGCCATACAAATATTTGTTCCATTTGGGAATTGTACCAGTGTGCCAACCATGCTGCCAATGATCTTTTGTGTGTTCTGATGCCTAATCTCTGACTCTGACTCTTTGATCTTCATCAAGTCAAATACCAATTTGATAGGAAGATAAAAAAGGCCAATTTCAGCAGAGTTTCGGTCAAGCGCGAACCTATTAAGAATAAAAAAAGTACTCCATAATATAATGACTTCTTTTAGATGTTGCTGAAGGTGCAAAACAACTGACAGTAATGGAAAGAATTTTCAACATATGCAAGACTTATGCTATGAGCAAAGACTCTTGTGCTGAAGCCAGTGCTTATTTAGCTTCCAAGTTTCTTATAAGGTAAAGAATTTATAACAAAAAAGAATAAAAACTTCCAGTTGACTAACTGGTATAATTAATTATTTTGTTTCTTATTTTCATTGTTGGCAACAATTCGCCTTCTTCTTCCATTGGCCACTACTCAGACACTACACAGTGATGCAGAGATGAAAAACGAGATAAATTTAATTTTAAAAGTATCTGGTTTTGCTCACCTGATTCGATTTGACAGCTATGACGTCACAACATGGCGCTAAGTCGATCCCATTCTTATTTTAATTGTATAGTAGTTTTTGAAGAAATTATAGCCAGGCTAAAGGATGGTCACTATCAAATTACATAAAAAAGAAAAAGATATGCAATGTCACAATGTATTACAAAAACGAAGTCATTTTATCAATTTACTTAAACATTTTTGTAGAGTTATTAAAAATCTAAAGCAACCATGTTGTGCATTATAATAAATTTCATTCACTTTTGTTATTAATTTTATTCAATCAATCAATATTGTATTAATACAGGGAAATAAATAAAAATGTCAATGTTAAAGCTATATTTAGCAATCATTTCTATCAAGAACAATTTTTTAAACTTGTTTTAGAAACCATAAGTTCTCAATCAAATGTAATCAAGAAAAACATTTTTTTAAATAAATTAGTCTAAAATTTTACATAATCTAGCATATGTTGAGTAACATTTTGTTCAGTCAATAATTTTTTTCTGTCTTTCCATAGGTCTGATGTAAAAGAACTTTACATGGGTCAATTCTTTGACTGGGCTTGTGATTTACATTCCAATCTTCAAGAAGAAGAGTCTATTCACTATGGAGTATTGGCCGCAGTTGCCGCAGTATTAAAACATGGAAAGAGAGATGATCTGCTACCGTTAGCTCCTAAGTTACTGGCTTGGGTCACCAACCAGAATTATCAGCAACATAAGGCTATGCTGGTTAGGAAGTATGGTGTGAAGATTGTGCAGAGAATAGGTGAGATATTACTAGAATTAATCAATCGAATTGCACTTGCATATAGAAATACTACATACTCTCGATATCAGTGCCAATGTCCTTTTTTTTTTAAATCACTTTTGAACTAAAATGTAGATAGTTTTGATGTGAAGCACTATTCGCGTACCTTGGCGGTAAAAGTAAAACTGACTCGGAATGCCAAAATGTCCCTAATACGTCACCAATATCGACTCGTATATGCACGCGCGTGTACTAACATAATGTTTCACATCTGCCGGGTGTCCTGAGACTGGCAACGTTTTTCGTACTCTTTCTCTGTCTAGCGCGGTGTTTTACGTGAACAAACGCACGTTGGTGCGATGCAGCAATGAGCAAAGCGAAGCGATCCCAATAAGTTGGTTTGATATTTTCGCGCGAACTCTTGCGGTGACCGCACCGCAAGGGTTCGCGCAAGACTTATATTATATAAATGGTGGCTAAAGCGGCGATTTCGCACTTCAATTAGCGTAATCTTCATCTGATTGGTTCGTAACCACAATAGCTTTGAATCGTCGACGTAGTAACACACACGACACATATGTATTTTACTTAAATACAACTTTCGTTTACATACATATTTGCATATCCAGTGAGATGTTCAGACAGTATGGCTCTAGAGTCATACTGTCTGAATCATCTACAATTTAATGGCCCTAAGAAAAACAAAAATAATACTATTTTTACATAATATCATCTGTAAGGAAAAAAGTACAGTAAAAAATGCCAAAATAATTTGATTTCAAATATTTTTCAATAATAAAACACCAACGTTTGTGGTATTTAGTCATTATAGATCATGTCAGTGTTTAGTTATCATGTAACAACTAAATATTCACTGTCATACTCGCAAGTTTTATGGTTGCCTCAAATCGAAAGCCAAAGCATTTATCGCATTTTTACTTACATCTACATAAAGGTCTTCATTTTTTCCAGGTTTAACATTCCTCCGTCCGCGCGTAGTGTCATGGCGCTACACGCGTGGTTCCCGCTCTCTAGCTGTCACGTTGGGCGGAGTCGCGGCTGCTGGCGACACTGAACCCATCACTTCGCCTCCCGACGATGATGATCAGGACATTCCTCAAGAGGTATGCCACATTAAAGACAGCTATTTGTTTGTTACCTTGATTTAACTAAACTTTTATACTCGTGTAACGTGTTATCTTTGCAAGTTAACAATGACAGTTACAGCGCCTGATAAAATATAATACATCTTTTGGTACGATCGGTGAGTATATTCCTTAAAGAAAGAAAGAAAGAAAACTTTTATCCATGCCTCACACAGTCATATAAACTAAAAAAACAATGAAAAATATCAAAATGGAAAAATCGGTCAAGTGCGAGTCAGACTCGCGCACTGAGGATTCCGTAAGAACTTACCTAAGAAAATAGTTCAATTCCCGAATTGAGTTACGAATAATTTTTCGAATCGCAAAGAAAAAGATTTTTTGTGTGACTACAAATTTCCATATTGAAGATTTTTTCCTATGTTTGTGCTATGAAACCTTGCTTCATATCAAATTTCAGGATTCTGGGTCAACAGGAAGTACCCTATGAATTTTGATTCCCTTGAAAGTGTCGAAATATACGTTATTTGCGACATAAACAGCCGTATCTTTTTTTTTCGTCAACTCAGAAGTCTAATTTTTTCACAGCTTCAAGGGTCCTGAGTATATGGTTTTAATTTCAACTCGATGCTCTACGCGTTCCCGAGATAAGGGGTCTTGACAGACAGACATACTGACAACAAAGTGATCCTATAAGGGTTCCGTTTTTTCTTTTTGAAGTACGGAACCTTAAAAAGAAAATTATGGTTTTGTGCGAGGTATACGATTTTTAAAACTTTATATAACATAGCGCTAGTATTCTGTTAGGGCCGATCTGCTGTGCCCTTCTGACCAATTTCATGGTAGCCATTCTCACCGGAGTTTAGCCAAGGGATTTATTACAGTGCACAGGTCTAACATTCACAGTCCATCCGATAACCAGTCGAGTAAGCAATGGTAGTAATCTAACTTAATATCCTTTTTACGTTGTACTTACTGCTATTATCTCTCTTTTTGCGCTTTAGCAGAACTCCCAATATTTCATGACAGTATTAGTACTTTGTTCAGCAGTGAGATAAAGGAACATTGAGAAAAAATAATGACAATATGTTGAGCATTGTTTAAAGAAAAACAAATTATTATTATTTTTCAGGTAGAAGATGTAGTAGAGCTCCTCCTCTGTTCTCTACGCGACGACGACACAGTGGTCCGATGGTCGTCCGCTAAAGGTGTAGGTCGCATCGGCGCGAGGTTGCCAGCTCTCGCGGCTGCCGATGTGTGTGATAGCGTACTGTCTCTGTTCGCCGAGAACGAACGTGAAACCGCCTGGCATGGAGGATGTATGGCATTGGCTGAACTAGGTAAGAATATAATAGATGGATGTTGTATTTACTCCTACTGTGTTCTCTCCGTGAACACGACACAATAGTTCGACGGTTGATAGCTATCACACCATTAGCGGCCAACCGTCGAACTGGCGCTAGCTTGCCAACTTTCGAGACTGCCGACGTGTGTGACAGCGTGCTCGCCGTTGGCCTAGAACGAAGGAGAGACTGGTTTAGATTGTATATGACGTTGACTGAATGAAGTAAGGTTTTTTGGTTAGGCTTCTTCTTTTAGAGTTGATTACGGATTACTACGAGTGTTAAAACACAAAACTTCGACGTCATAATCATGAAAACCAAGTTGCTGTGTCCTTACTCATAAGATTTCACAATATCAAATTTCTTCGTACCCCTAGCTCGTCGCGGCCTCCTGTCACCCATACAGGTGGGTAATGGCATCGCCAGCGTGTGCGCTGCACTGCGCCGCGACGAGGCGCGCACAGCCGCGGGCGGCGGGGGCGGCGGGCGCGCCGCGCGGGACTCCGCGTGCCACGCCGCGTGGGCCTTCGCGCGAGCTTATGACGCTACGGCACTGGAGCCGTACGCGAGAGCCTTGGCTAATGCTTTGATAAGCACCGCGTGTTTTGATAGAGAGGTAAGATTTCTCTTATAGTTGCATATTCCAAAATTGTTTTTATGGTTTTTTGTGAATTCAAACAACCATAAAAACAATTTCCGGCAATATAATCGATATTTTCGTCTTGAGCCAATTTTCATAAACCAGCAAATCTTGCATAAATTAAATTATTTCACTCCTAAATCGTCGAGAAACGGACGCGCCATTGCTTCATCGCGTTTCAATAGAATCACGTTTAGGCCTTGCTTGGCAGTCCAAACCTAAGCTTTTTTTTTTGAGTTAGTAAATCATTCAATGACATCTTTCGCTCTATGGTGAAGCGAGACATGTCTGAGTTTTACCAACTAAAACCGCACTTGTGTTGTTCAGTTGCCCTTTGCGTTCTAGCGCCCCGGGTTTCCTTTGCAGAAATTCCCTGTGACTTGAAATCAATTTGATTAAACATCAACTTACAACAATCTTAATAAGTGCTGCTAAATCTATGTTATTATAAACTTACTTCCCCAGATCAACTGCCGCCGTGCAGCGTCAGCCGCCTACCAAGAAAATGTAGGCCGTCACGGCATGTTCCCCCACGGCATCGACATCCTAACTACAGCTGACTTCCAGTCAGTGGGACCTAGGAATAACGCCTATTTAGTAATAGCCCCGCAAGTGGCTTCCTACCCGGAATACACCCAGCCGCTCATAGACCATCTCGTTGATCTGAAGGTGGAACATTGGGACTATGCTATCAGGGAAATAGCTGCTAAAGCACTGAATAAGCTGACGGAAAAGGTTTGTATATTTCTTATTTGCAAAATAAAGCGATGAGCTGTATGTGTGCTAGTCCTATGCGGCAGTATTTTGCGCTACTTAGCTTTTTGCCCACTGCTCTAGCTGTAGTGAATTCTGCTGTAATAACTGGAAGAATTATCATACATGAAGTTGGGATAGGTGAATGTTTTTTTTTTCGAAAAACGAATCGAACAGTTGTTGGTACAGAATGCTTTTCGTTGCGGCGTTTGTGGCTGTGACGTGTGGCCCGTTTGCGGCGACACTTATAGAATCACTTTATTGTCTGTTTGTCAAGACCCTTTATCTCGGGAACGCGTGGAGGTATCAAATTGAAATTAAAAAAACGATATACTCAGGTCTGTAGTCCCTTGAAGCTGTGAAAAAATCATACTTCGGAGTTAACGAAAAAAAAAGATACGGCCGTTTATGTCGCAAAAAACGTGTATTTCTAAACTCTCTACTTCCCGTTGACCTAGAATCCTGAAATTTGGCATGAACCAAGTTCTCTTAGTACAAGTATAGGAAAAAGTCTGAAAACAGTAAATTTGTAGTCACTAGTTACCTCACAAAAAAAACTTTTTTGCGATTCGGAAAAATCTTTGTAACTCGTATCGGGAATTGAACTGTTTTCATAGATAAGTTTGTACGGAACCCTCACCGCGTGACTCTGAGTCCGAACTTACCCGGTTTACAATATCCACTAGGAATCAATTTGCGAATACATAAAATTATAAAAAGCCACTCGACATTTATCGGCAAAAACCCGCCAAAATCACTCCAGTATGTAGTTAAATAATAAATATTACATTTTGATACAAGTGCAGAAAGTTTGTCATTGTGACCGAGGCGGAATTCGCACGACCAGTACGCGAGTGTGTTATGGAGCCGAGGGCTGCAGTGACAAATTTGCACGTGTATCAAACGACTGTTTTCAATACACTTACGAAATGAATAAACGGGGGTTAACCGGCATCTTGTGTGGGTCGACTCACGCCCAGCCTGATACGATACATGTAATAAAATTTGTATTGAAAAGAGTTTTGATTGTTATATTGCTTAGACTGACCGCATAAAAAGTACTGCAAGAACAATTTTGAATTCAGAATTGTCTTTATTTGACAGTTCAGTGAAAGTTTTATTTCTCTGATGAGTTCCTTAAGTTAAGTAGGATTAGTTTTATTTTATTTTATTAATTTTAATCTAGATATAAGTTTATTTATTTTAATGTTTATCCTGAATTTCCGTGCCATAGTTCCATTCATTATTTTTTGAATATCTAAAAGTCCAAGGATGCGTGGTGTAAGTTTATTTTACGATGAGTCGAGCTGATGGATGCGTCGTCTACTCGCCTGTAGAATGTTTTTGTGTATCAAAATTAAGTTAGCGTATATACTTATATAAAAGCAACATTTCTGATATTTCGAACATGTTATATTTTTGTTCACATTCAATATTTTCTCCGACTTGGTTATCTGAACAATAGGTGAAGTTGAAACAACTATTTCCTGCATTGAACAAATGTTTTTTTTTTTTTTGCGAGGGTAATCATAAAACAACTCTTTGGGAAAACTCTCCTCTCAACCAAGGGCGTTGAAAGTCATGGATTACAACTGCTGTCTACACGGACTGAAATCCGCAAGGTCACCTTGGTTGGGACGTTGGCTTGCAACAGTCTGGTAACCCCTTTACTGACTGGATACAAATCCAGGTTCACAGACACCACCGAGAATTTCTAGAAAAACTCAACGATTCGTAACTCGGGGATTAAAATGATTGTTTTTATTTAAGATCCCTGATTACGTGGCCCAGGAAGTACTTCCTAAGCTGGTGAAGAAAACAGAGTCTATTGACTTGAACGTACGACATGGAGCTATCCTTGCTATCGGTGAAGCCATCTATGCACTCTCCCAGACGAAACTTGCTAATGGTAAGTTTTATCACATAAAGGTGACAGTTTGTGTGTGTGTGTGTGTGTGTGTGTGTGTGTGTGTGTGTGTGTGTGTGTGTGTGTGTGTGTGTGTGTGTGTGTGTGTGTGTGTGTATTTATTGTATGTTTGTTACTTCACGTTCGAACGGCGGAACGGATTTGTATTTAGAACAAGGGTAAACCATGTCCTATACTAACCTCTGGTAGCAGCTTCACCCGCGTGAAAGTAAGAAATTATCCCAAATGATTATAATTTTAAATATTTTATATTATATTTATACTAATATTATAAAAAGGTAAAGCTTTATGCGATTTACGACCTCTTCAAAAGGCAGTGCAGAGGACGAGAGATACGCGCTGTGGAAGCAGAAGCACCCAACCCCTACACATTTCATCACCCCGTTAGAGCATCTCCCCCCTGGA
Source organism: Mythimna pallens (assembly GCA_961205895.1). Classification (NCBI taxonomy): domain Eukaryota; kingdom Metazoa; phylum Arthropoda; class Insecta; order Lepidoptera; family Noctuidae; genus Mythimna; species Mythimna pallens. The sequence goes on along the minus strand of OY540828.1, from coordinate 18,133,061 downwards.
CGCAAATTGCAGTGGCCAATCTGGAATTCTCTTAACCGACTGCGGATTCAGGTTGGCCGCTGTAAAAATAATTTGGCCAAATGGGGCTTCCTCGACCCATCTCTAGTGTGTGTGTGACCCAACACAGTGCCAGTGTGGAGCCGCTGCACAGGATATGCGTCATTTGCTATGCTGTCCATCCTGCACAACCACCTGCAGTTTTCAGGATCTATATGAGGCTAATAACAGAGCCGTAGAGGTTGCGAAATACTGGTCAGATAAAATTTAGAGTACATCGGCACGAAAAGAAGAGGTAGTTTTTTTTGTTTTTTTTTGTCTCTGAAAATACTGGTCCGATTGCGAAAATTTTTTCACCAGTAGAAACCTGCCTTATTCCTGAGGGACATACTATATTTTATATAAGCGGGCGAAGCTGCTGGCGAAAGCTAGTTATTATTATAATCTCAGGGTAAAAAATATCCTGTGTTGTTCCAAGACATCCAGTCAACAAATTCGAGTCGAGCCGTTTGCGCATAGAGGAGGAACAAATATACACAATTTATTTTTTTGAATTGGTTAATCCTCAAACCCCCTGTCTCCTTCGATTTAATGATTTCCCACCTTAAAAATGCTCAAAGTAATTATGCCTTTTCTCATACGGAACTCAAGCATATTAATCGTTATTTCTTACATTCATCACGGAACGGCAACATCTTTACTATACAAAGACAAAACTCTTAAAAATATTTATACAAATCTCGCGTCACTGTTGTGATTGTTATCGAACTCCTCAGAAACGGTTTGATCGATTTTTATTTGTTTTGTGTATATTTGGTAGGGCTGAGAATAGGTTGTAGGCTATTTATTATCCTCCTACCCCCAACCCCATTTTTTTTCATTGATAATTTATATGGCAGCACAACGTTCAGCTAGTTTCACTCTAGATTTGGATTGTTATTATATATATATATAGTTTATGCATCTGCCATGTTTTCTATTCCACCACCCTTGGTTGACTGGTAGAGAATGCCTAAGGCATTAAGTCCGCCTTTGTACTTTTGTGTTACATGAAGTTTTAATAAATAAATAAATTGTTACAGGCAAGACTGCCGACACCCTAATATCAGAAGATGTATCTGTCTCCGTACGAGGGCTGGTGGCGTCGCTGCGCTCGCGCCAGCAATTCCGCGGTCTGGGCGGGGAACTGATGCGGCAGGCGTGCTGCCACTGCATCGCTTCTCTATCGCTCGCCAACGCGCCCTATCATGGACATGAGATTATTGGTAAGACGATGAACGAAAATACCTTATGGATAATTTTTTCACGTAGGTATATCCAGAATTTAAGTTCTGGTATAGTACGTAGCACTACATTACATGATAAGCGTAGGATATTCATCGAAAATTAGACTTTTTACTTCGCAAAGCGTAGGTACATAGGCGCATGAAAATAGGGCCTTTTTTTGGAATCATTAAATGATTCCTCTCGCTGTGGGTCTCCACCGAGACTAGCTCCCCCACAGAGTGTCACACTTTTTACTTACAAAAACTTATGTGTTACTTCAGTGGCCCTTGGCTTTCCATTGCCGAGGTAACTTTTTCGAATAATCTCGCAGTTTACACCCTTTTGGCTTTCAATAAGGTACTTATAAGTATTCTATGGTCATAAAAGCCTATTAGGCTAAGAACTCACGAAGTGGTTTTCACAAGCGGCCGCCGCGGTTGCGGGTCCGCAGCTTCTGTAGAATGCAGATATATATGTAAAAAATTAAAGTACATTTTACGACGCGTTGTAACGTCCACGATATGCGCGGTTGTTCTCCCGCTGTACCGGCGAGCAACTAGTAGAACCTCGCGGGCCGCGCCGCCCACAGGCTCGGCAGTTTGCGGCCACACGCGAGGCGGTCGGTTAGCGAGCGACGAAGCCGCGATCATTTGTCCGCCCGTCTTGCAACACAGCATGTCTTGCGATAATCGCCGGCCAGGCTTGTGGGTGGGTGAAAATCGCAACCGCGGCAGCTGCGTAACCGCGTAAATCTGCTGTCTCGTGAGTTTTGAAATATGTGAAAGCTGTTTTCGCTACCGCGGCGGGCGCGGGTGAAAACTGCTTCATGAGTTCTTAGCCATAGAGAGCCGAGTAGCATAGATCCGAGGCGAGGTACTATTTTTTGTATAATTCGATTAAATTACTTCGACCCGCCCCAGATTCGCACGAGTGCTAAAAATCTTTGAAATTCTTCGTATTATACATATAACTAAACCTTCCTCATGAACCAATCTGTTTATAGGTGAAACTACATGAAAACCTATTCAGCAATTTTTGAGTTCGTCGCGTTCATAAGACAGACAGGCGCAGTGGGGGACGTGTTATAATGTACATATTATAAAACGTGTTCATTTCATACAGAGATGGACTTACTTGTAGTTTTTTCTTTTTTTAACTTTATCGGGCTTCGGATGAAAATAATATTGTTTAACAAATTGTCTAATTAGGATTTGAGATAGGATATCCTGGTTAATTTATTAATTTTTGCAGACGAATGGCTCAGTCTAATCGAAGAATGCCTATCGCATGAGGTCCAAATCATCCGTGAGAAGGCGATCTACGCTCTTCCCCTAGTCTTCGAGCATTACCTACAAGATGACACATTAAAGTATGGAGACCTGACTGCAAAGGAGAAGCGCAAGCAACTGATGGACAAGTACTGTTTGCAGTTGACCAATACAGGAGTTAATGGACTGGTTTTGAGAATGGGTTACGCTAGGGCTGTTGGTGAGTTAATACTACAATTTTATAGTAGATATACTAGCTTCTACCAGCGGCTTCGCCCGCGTCAAAGTAGGTTTCATCATACAAACTTTAGACTCCCGTTTCATCCCCTTAGAGGATTTTCTAAACTTCACCTCCTTAGTGCTCACCTACGTCATAAACTCTTCATTGTCTCCCACTGATATTTTTATGCTCGCAAACTGGCTGGGCCAGGCCTAGGCAGGCAACTAGGCCAGGCTGGCGGCCTGCAACTGGAGAAAACAGATGGTGTGAGCAAATGAGAGAGACGTATCCCAGCTGTGGGATTTTACGGCCTGTATTATTCCATCGTTCGATTAGCAATTAATTTCTCAGAATATCATACGACCTGCGTATCTTTGTTTTTTTTTTTCCTTTCTTTTCTGTCAAATCCATCCAAAGGTGGTCTCTGTAAAACGCATTTAGAGAAGACCGCCCATTGTTGCACCCTATTAATATTAAGCTCCTACTGTATTTTTTTATGGTGTACAATAAAAAGTAGATCTATTTATCTATTATCAATATTATTGGTCAACGAGGAGCCCGAAAGGCTTTTACTCCGAGCTATGACGAAAGACGAATAATAGACGTTAATTTCTTCTTTTCAGGTTCCCTCCCAAAATTCATTCTCACCGAACACCTGGCAACAGTGATCCATTCACTAATAAACTGCACGAAACTTACCGAAGGCACTCAGAAATGGGCCGAAGGACGTCGAGATGCGGTTGTCGGCCTTACCGAAGTGTGTCAAACACAAGGAATTGTTGGAGGTGTCGAGAACTATGTGGGAGAGATCGTAGCGGCGCTGTTGGACTGCCTATCGGAGTATACTATTGATATGAGGGGCGATATCGGAGCGTGGGTCAGGGAGGCTAGCATGACAGGTTAGTGAGATCGTAGCGGCATTGTTGGACTGCCTGTCGGAGTATACTATTGATATGAGGGGCGATATCGGAGCGTGGGTCAGGGAGGCTAGCATGACAGGTTAGTGAGATCGTAGCGGCGCTGTTGGACTGCCTGTCGGAGTATACTATTGATATGAGGGGCGATATCGGAGCGTGGGTCAGGGAGGCTAGCATGACAGGTTAGTGAGATCGTAGCGGCATTGTTGGACTGCCTGTCGGAGTATACTATTGATATGAGGGGCGATATCGGAGCGTGGGTCAGGGAGGCTAGCATGACAGGTTAGTGAGATCGTAGCGGCGCTGTTGGACTGCCTGTCGGAGTATACTGATATGAGGGGCGATATCGGAGCGTGGGTCAGGGAGGCTAGCATGACAGGTTAGTGAGATCGTAGCGGCGCTGTTGGACTGCCTGTCGGAGTATACTATTGATATGAGGGGCGATATCGGAGCGTGGGTCAGGGAGGCTAGCATGACAGGTTAGTGAGATCGTAGCGGCGCTGTTGGACTGCCTGTCGGAGTATACTATTGATATGAGGGGCGATATCGGAGCGTGGGTCAGGGAGGCTAGCATGACAGGTTAGTGAGATCGTAGCGGCGCTGTTGGACTGCCTGTCGGAGTATACTATTGATATGAGGGGCTATATCGGAGCGTGGGTCAGGAAAGCTAGCATGACAGGCTAGTGAGATCGTAGCGGCGCTGTTGGACTGTCTGTCGGAGTACACTATTGATATGAGGGGCAATATTGGCGCGTGGTAATGGGAACCAACTCCTACGAAATCTAATTTTCTTAGTATTTATCCCTAGGACTCCTGTCAATCTGCCGCCAGTGCGCCGTGGAAGCCCCCCAGCTGAACTCTCCGCAAGTGATCAAGGAGATCATGTGTGGCGTCGCACAACAAGCCGTCGAGAAGATAGACCGCACGCGTGCACACGCCGGCAGGATATTCACGTCTTTGATATACAAGTAAGATATCGTAATCCCTTCTTCTTTTCCTGTCAATGGACTCAATTTTTTTTTCTGAACAGTTTTTGGCAACCGCTCGGAACATCCTTATGAACACCCGTATATAAATAAGAACGACAGGACTGAACTGTCGCTGTACACTCCATAGCCTAATTATTCTATTCTGTTATCATGGATTGCTTTTTTTAAGATCATTTTATACAGTGGTAACATCTGTTTAGCGATGAAATTTTCGTTTTTCCAAAGGTTTTAAAACTAATAACTAAGACCTACAAAATACGTTGAGGTTGGGGGCGTTTTATAGGCGACTTTCGAAGGGCTAGAGCTTCGTTGGCTTTAATACAGTCTCTATCTAATGAGTTTTATTATTTTTAAATATATTATGATGTATAAACTAACTCTCATTAGAGCAATTTTCCTATTGTATAAAATAGAGCAATATTTTATACAATAGGAAAAAAAGATTTCTTTGTATCGATATTTGTAATAAGTCGTTATATAGTAAGTTAAAATACTTTACATAAATCACAATAACACTTTCCCCCACAGCGACCCACCAATATCAAACATTCCCCACCACGACGCCTTAAAACGCATCTTCCCCTGTGAAGAGGTAGAACTGAAACCTTCAAAGGAGGTCGAAGATATTGATCAGCCAATCACGAGTGAGAACTCTAACGTAGTACTGTGGCTGTTCCCGGGGCATACTATGCCGAGATTCGTCCAGCTGCTGAACTATGCTGACTATAGATATAACGTTATTAAGGGATTGGTTGTCAGCGGTGGAGAGTTGACTGAGAGTTTGGTATGTATTTGCCTGTGTATGATATATTCATAATCATTTATTAGTAACGTTTTAACCGCCACAGTCGTGTAAACACGACAAAGCAAAATTTGTCCTGGACGCCCATGTCATGCATGACATAACAAACGCTAATCCATCCATATCTCCATACTAATATAATAAATGTGCATGTAACTCGTTTGTCGGTTACGCTTTTTCGGTTAAACTACTGAACCGCATTTTACGAAATTTGGTACAGAGGAAACTTGAACTCCAAGAATGGACATAACTCTTTATCAGTCTTTGACTTCGCTTCCTTAATAACCTTTAAAAAACTATATATATATATATAGCTAGACTGAACACTACTACACTGAGACTACACATTCCCTTTCAAGTTTTCAGTGACTGCCGCTACATTCCAAGTTCATCTAATATACTCATATCACACTTTATCCATTCTCGTCACACTATTCACTAGGAAACTCCATAAATGGTGCTATTATTTTGTTGACAGGTAAAGCACACAACTCAATCCCTCTACGCATATCTAAACACTCTGCACAGCAACAAAGAAATGTTGACATCCATCTGCGATACTATCATCAAAGTATTCGCGGACAACTTGCATGTGAAAAGGATAACTGGACCTATCTTCAACTTCTTGGATCGGTTGTTGAGTTCTGGTAAGCTTTAAGCCTCAGATACATTAGGGGACAAAATGTCCCCCAACATGACGTCACGCGGATGCATTCCAAAAAGTTAATGTTACGGGACAAGTTGTGTGACCTTGGGCAACTTTTGCAGCGTCACGAAAGTCGAGAGTGAGTACGCTACTTCTAGGCAAGCGTGTTCCATCGTCGACCACATCATCGCTTACCATCAGGTGAGATGGTGGTCAAACGCAAGTCTATCATTAATTTAAAAAAAAAGTACGTTGAGCGTTGCGCGTCCTGTTGGGGGACATTTTGTCACATGACGCGCAACGCTGTCAAATTGTCCAACAATATGTCCCGCATCATGTGAATGCATCGTAAAATGTTGATTGGCAAGATGCGAGATACTTGAACGAACGAACGTTGCCTACGTTGCAGCGTTACGTAGATTGAGCGCTGCGCGTCATGTTTGGGAACATTTTGTCCCCTAATGTATCGTAATTTTTTTTAGCTTTTTACAAAAACGGAGGACTGAAAAATTCATATTTAATCATGATCGAGTAGCGTAATAAATAAGCTTTCTTCAACACATTGGTGTTCAAATTTCTTCGGAATAATAGCCCATTTTTGACATCTTTGTGATCCTTAAATGATCGTTCAGAAGATATTTGATCAAAAATTTCCTATGAAAATTGTTATCTCTTTTAGATTTTTTGCTCCTGAACTGTTAACTTGTGAACTGCTATGAAAATACAGGGTAGAAGACCAAACGAAATTAGAATTTTATTTGAAAATATTTTTTTTTAGGTTCCATTTCGCCAATACTCGACGATCCAGAATCGACTTTTGCCATGGACATATTGAAGTATCTGCAGTTGGAACTGCGAGGTGGAAAGAACATTTACAAGCTCTTGGATTCCATCAACGTTTTGTGTCAATTAATTCAGGTAATGATAGCATAATTATCCTGGTTTATTATCAATATTTTATTGTCAGGCATCGATATATATGTACTACGCACTAGATTACGCGTGCCAACACTCACTTCAATCGACTCAGGTGTAGTGTAATCCATACACCTTGAACATTACACTATGTTGAACAAAACGCGTAAGTGCCACGAAATTCATGGCGCTTAAGAAATTTTGGTCGCGAAAAAAGTATCCTCTAAAAGCTGTCTTAGCGCTGTATGTTTTAATAGGTATAGGTAGCTATTAAACGGCGTAATGCCAATGTAGCGCCGCAGCGAATTTTTTTTTAACTATTTAGAATTTTGACAAATATTTTCCATGAACGTGCTTGTCTATCTTTAGAATATAAGTCGATGTTGTCAGGCAATTGGAATAAACCAAGGTTTTGTGGACTTGGGAGAGATCTTTGGAGTTTAATTTTGAACGTAAATCAGTGAGCCTAATTTATTGAGTTCCACCACGTGCTAATCTCTTCTTGCTAATCACTTGTGAGGTGCATTTTTATGGTTTTTGTGATATGCTAAATAGTTCACAAATACCAGGATCGATGGGATTGTTTCAAACAGTAGGCAAGCTAGAGGTTTAAAATCATACGAACCTGTTAAAGTTTGCACTCGTGCGTCGGATAATAAGCTCAATAGCAATCAAATAGACTTTTTAAAGCTTTTTGCACTTAATTATACACGTGCAGCCTATGGGTTTCCTACACACGAGCGATTTACAGTGCCCTCCGTATTCAGTACAACACGTTCAGGACGGTATTGGTGAAGCCCGCTTCTGTAGTGCTTAGGTCATGTGTGCGGAAGCGCGCACCGACTTTTTATTTCACAGCAGCGCGCGGTGCGCGGTGTGCGGCTGCGGGGCAGCTACAATACAGTTCTGGCGGTGATTGCTGGAGATTTGAGTACCCTTCAATGGACATTCATGTAACACACACGTTGCTGGCTGTGTCCTATAGTATAATGTAATTGTCTATGCGTGTGTTCAGTTTTATGGTTACTGGATGGATACTATTGTTACTACTATGGTTACTATTGCTTACCTGAATTGAATGTTTTTTTTTTTAATAGCATCATTTGCGATTAAATATCGTATCGTAGGCAAATTTTGGACTAAGTCTGCTATGAAGATACATGCAATCTGATTGGACTGAGTGCCCTAAGTAGTCTTGAAAAAAGCTGTTTAAAAAACCTAACAATATGTCACCCAGGTTGGAGGTTCAGTCTGCAGCAAATCCCTGGGTCAGCTGGTGATCTACTTATGCTACGCCGACCGCTACGTGCGACGATGTGCCGCCGCGCGCCTGTACGAAGCGCTCACGTTATATGGAGACGTGTGCTCGGTGCCACAGGATAACATCGACCAAGTAATGTTATAATATTTAAGACCATTAATGAGAGTGGGGTGTGCTGTCAAGGTAAAGGGTCCACAGAGCATCGCGAGTTGTTGTAGCTATCAATAGAGGCTAGATGTGTTCCTTCAGGCTGTTGAAATAAGACGATCGCACGCTAGCAAGGCCGTTCTGTTATGACCGGCTTCTCTTCACTGTATGCATGCGTAAATTTCGCGCACGCCGTCGCCACTGCTGTGTAGCTCGACCTTATCAGGGTCTGAAACAACCAGGTGGGTGTAGTTTGCAACAAAACCCTAAACTGAACAGAGAACTTATGCTACGCTGACCGATATATGCGCGACGATGTGCCTTTACGAAACGTTCACGGATGGAGCTGCATGCTCATTACCGCAGGTTATAACATCGCCCCGATTAGGGCGGCTATTTCAGTCTATTGTCACTTTCCCCTTTTTGATATTATTATTCAATGTTGTGGCCCACAATTATATTACCATAAAAGGTAGAAGACACTTGAATACACAAAAACGTGCCTTGAGGGTATTATGTGATGACAATATAACCATAAAATAACGGGCTTGGCGCCTTATGGCAAAAACAAAAATTCACATGGCGAAATGCGTGTCGTGGTTTTCATAATACCACAATCGACAAAAAATTGTTTATGTCATTGGAATTAATGGTCATTTTATCGACGAAAAAATGTCTAGTCGATCAATTATAATTGGAGTTTTATTGATATTTAATTTGTGATACTGTCACGATTGTAGAGTTATATTTATCAACAACCACAAATAACCGAAGTTACGAAAAATAAATCAGACTGTTTGCCCATACCCTTTGCGTTCTACACGGTCACTCTTTCAAACGTTATCGCTGCCATAGCAGGTATCAGCCTTACTAGGTTCCTTCAGTTTTGCTGACATCTCCACCCAAGAGCGGAAGAAGTCATTTGATGATAAAGCAGTGGAAAAGTTCAAGAGAGTATGGAAAGATCGTAGTGAACTAACCCACCAAGATGCCCTAATGAGATGCGTAATATTAGCTATTTTCCTGTATAGAACTAAAAATGGACGATAAAGTAAAAACACGAGATGTGGTGCTGGTATGTTTGCTCACCGCAGGGGCGCCGGTTTTTGGAAAACATCATGGGTGCTCATGTTGGTTTGATTCCTCGAAAAAATGGCGAAGTGTGAGAAGAGAAATGCGCACTGATCGACCGACAAATAAATAAATTTCCTATTTACGTACTGCGTACTTAATTACTAATTATGTTTGATAAAAAAAAGAAACCATTATATAAAAATGAAACTAGCTATTATCAAGAAATATATTTATTTATTATTATTGAGAGCAGTGGTGGCCGAGTGGTAACGGCCCCGACTTACGAGCTGTAGGTCGCGGGTTCAAACCCAGCCAGGCGCATTACTTTGTGTAATTTATTTCATCACCACTGCTCTCAAAACGGTGAAGGAAAACATCGTGAGGAAACCGGCATGTCCTAGAACCAAAAATTCGAAGACATGTGACATCTACCAACCCGCACTGGGCCCGCGTGGTGGATTACGGCCCATCCCCTCTCCTAGAGAGGAGGCCTGAGTCCCAACAGTGGGAACATTATAAGGCCGACTATGCTATGCTATGCTATGCTATATTTATTACCTAGCTGTACCTACTAAATGAACACAACACAATAATGTACTTGTACTGTACGATACTAAAGAAGAAGGTAGGTACTACAGACAGATTGTCTAACGAAATGACCAATCAACATTAATGAACTTTTTTAAGAACGACAAATTTAAAATCAAAATTTTAAATTATTTTTTGTTCAATGCGAAAGTATTCTGACGATTTACTGCTCTGCTCATAAATCACAGTAGTCGCAGGTCTGCTGAAAGAAATTTCATTTGAAATAAGCAGGACCTTTGTGCTCTTGTTTGCTTTTGTTATTTTCATTTTTAAGTGTTTGTGTGTACATAAATAAATAAATAATATCAACGATTTCTTCAAGGTCTCAATCATCTGCTATTTCTCGGTTTACATGCACTATCATGTGATCATTCAGTTTTTGCTGGGTCATAGTACTCCTCAAATAAGTTTTTATTCTCCGTAATGCTGAAAATGATTGTTCGGCGGTACATGTCGATACTGGAATTGTCATAACGATTTTTAATAATTTTATTATTTCTGGTATCATATCTTTAACTGATTCCCAATGAAAAATTATAAAAGAAAAAATGTCTTCCACATTATTCAGTCTGACATGTTTCGTTTTTTCAATTTTTTAAAGCAGATTACGATGAAGAACCAAACGATCCAAATCAAAGTCATCTCCGTAGAACTCGTTCACATAACTGCTGTTTGTATCATTTTGCTTGGCAACCTAGACCAAATACAAATATCTGTTTCATCAACAAATATTTATGTTGGTGCGGGAATCTAACCCACGACCCTTGCGTCTCAACCGGCGCTCTAAACCACTGCGCTAAACGGGTCGTCGGGTAATAAAAAAAAGAACAACCCTAAAAGACGATTACTGATCTGTTTCTTGATGCCTATTCTCATGGGTGCTCGGCACCCACTGTTTATTTCTCATGGGTGCTCGAGCCCCCGAGCGCCCACGGAGTCGGCGCCCCTGGCTCACCGCACTAACATTTCCATCCTGAAAGAGCTTCACGTCATACAATATTAGTAAGCCGCGTCGTCGCTTCCCGCGTCGAGCAGCTCGCGCCGCTTCCCGGCCCCGCATGCCCACTATTGACGCTCAATTGAAGTTCATAGTACTGTTTAGTTTTAGTTTACTGACCCCGCACCCCAAAGTACTACAATTTCTACAGTACAACACCCCTTATATTCGAGGTGGGAAATCATCAAATAACTTGTTGCGCTGTAGGTGGAGCGAGAGGGTGTGTCAGCCTTTAACGGACGACAGCCCATCTGTATTATTTCAGTTGTCTTTCGCGTTCCAGGGCCACAGTATAACCCTAGATACACCCTACATACTTACTGTGAAGAGAGCTGACTTACTAAATACAACAATATTTTTTTGAAACATATCAGTGTAAAAATCTGTCGAACCCAGAAGAAAATAGAAAAAGACGTGCACATAGATTGTGATTATAAACAATAATATTTTGACTCTCTAATGTGTAGTCATCATCGGTCAAAAGGTTATACGCAAAAAATGGCGGTTTTTGTACAGATTTTTTATTGTACGTAATCAAAATATAAAATGCGTCTATAACTTACAATTGTTATGTAATGTAATGTCAATAGCCGCCGATAAATCAGAATAATTAATCAGAATACTCCTTCTTGAAGCAGTATAAAAGCTAAACGCTTGAAATACCTTGACATCATACACAAAAAATTATCATAATTATTGGAAACTGTTTGTTTACGTTCATTGACTTCTAAAAGTGGCTTTTAAAGATATAGGTACGTGTCCATATGTCATCAAAACATCATCTTCATCATTTCAGCCTAAAGACGTCCACTGTTGGACATAGGGCCTCCCCCTAGTGTTGCCATAACGACCGGTCCTGTGCGTCTCTCATCCATCTGATTCCTGCGACCCCCACCAGGTCATTGGTCCACCTTGTGGGAGGCCCTCCAACGCTGTGTCTTCCTGTACGTGGTCGCCTCTCCAGAACCTTTCGTCCCCATCGACTATCTGTTCTGCGAGCATGTGCCCTGCCCACTGCCACTTAAGTTTGGCGATTCATCAAAACATACAATATTTTTTCAATTCACAAGTTTTATTTACAACATGAATTTTCTATCGCAGATAATGTCAGTCCTGGCGGAAACAGACTGGGAGAGAGAAGTTTCAGAACTGAGGCCCATCAGGAACGAACTCTGCGACCTCATGGACATCAAGCAACCGGTCATGAAACAAAAGGCGGGCGCGTAAGATTTTAATGAATTAGGAATATTGTTACGGTACAAACACTAACGCTTTTATAGCTTTAGGGCGCTTGTAGAAACTAAGAAATTTCACCGTGTCTGCGGCAGATAAGACCAATTTATCATGTGCACGATAAGAATTTTGATCGTGACACTCCCTTACTTACCCCGCACCATAGCAACGCGTCGTTTCTAGCTCAGACAAGCTTTTTTTCTTGGTCAGCAGTAAAGCATCATGTGTAGGAACGATACGAAATTTTGCATAGGCCCGGCGACTTTTCTTAACGTGTACAAGTGACCTTATTATATATGTTATTAGAGACTGGATTATTTAATGATAAATGAGTCTTGAAGCTAGTAGTGTAGCTCTCTTGTTTTGTGTACCGAAGTCAGTATTCATTAAACTTGTATCTTTTACGCAATTTAATTTGATATCGGAGATTGACTGGTCTTTGCACAAAAATTAAATGAAGTCTAGGTCAAGTCAGCCATCTCGTTAAGTCGAGTTTCGAAATAGCCTGCGGCTTAATATAGTTAAAAATATTACTTTGTATAAATTAGTCCTGTGAGACATCCTCCAAATGCAAGGTAAGACCAGTCCATACTTGCTCAAAATAGAGAGGCGTAGAAAAAAGATAGGGAGGTACCTACTTGACTTCTATACATTAAAATTGAAGTGTCTGTTTGTAATATCATAATATTTATTTTTACTCAATGTATACGAAAGTATTTTCGATACCATTTTTGTCCGTATGTCCATTTGTTCCGGCTAATCTCCAAAATTGCTGGAGCGATTTTGACGAGACTTTGACTGATAGATAGTTGATGTTATAAGGAGTAACTTGTTTCCACACAAAAAAAATCTTTGCATTGTGACTAAATCCATTGTTCTGTTTGACGAATTGTGACGCGGATAAAGTCGCGGTTAACAACTAGTAAATAAGAAAAGTAAAATAAAGATATCCTATTACATTCGTTTCTGCGCTGTGATGCAAGTTTTATGAATATTTCAGCAGTTTTTTTTTTTTGTTAGCAAATAATTTGGTCTCTAATGATGATTAATGATTGCTAGCAGTTACTCCGTTGGCTGCACATTATTCACTTTTTTTAAAGCTAAAAATATATTATTATTATTAACTTGCTAATGTGATAAAACAATATGCTATGTACATACTTCTGAGTTAAAGGTACGTTTTTGCAAAATTTATTTAGATCAAGCGAATATATACGATCTGAATAAGTGTCGAAGACGTGGAAAGTAAGGACGAGAGATATTTTTCAGCTAGGGTTAAAATGCCAAAATAGTGCGGAGAAGCGTGTGGCGAGCCTTGTATGTTGAGGTGCCCGCCCGCATCGGATTGATCCGTCCGAATGTTTTCGCGTCCAATTGCCCAGGGTCGTGTGCTTGCGACTGGATTCCCCATCTCGTTTAGCTCTTCAATCCCCATAGGTGATAGAAGAGCTGACGAGATGGAGTATTTCGTCGTGCATGTGCGACCCCGGCGGAAACGCGAGTGTGTTTGTCCTATAAATACTATGTAGGCGGTTAAAGGTTTAATTCATTAAACCCCAAGCGAACGTTCGCTCTCTCATTGTCTTTCTATTGTCTCTAATTACGGTATTCGAAAAGAAATGTAATTTGAGTTTATGTAAGATTATGTGAAAACGAAGTTCTATTAGTTACAACATCTAGCCTCTTCGCCTCGCACGATTCACTTTGGGATCTTTAAAAAAGGCTTCATTTAATCCCCATAAAGGTTAAAATGGAATGTTTTTAATCCTTAAAAATTGCTTATTCCGTTTATCCACCCTAAGGTCGGAAACGCGTGTCCATCTTTCCGCTCTGAGCGGAGTGGATAATCGGCATTAATTTCTGATTTTTTCTCCGACTTTTTACCCCAAGTACAGTCGACAGTTGAATAAAATTAAATATTAATTAAAAAACTTCATCATGTATTTCTAAACACTACATATGTGTTTTTCTTTCATCAATTATATTGGCAAACATGAAAGGTATCTTCTTGTCGAAGTTTTTGGATTCAAGTTCAAGCTTGATGCTCTGGAGTCGATTGAGAAGCGAGCCAAGAGGATCATTGGTGATGACGCACTTGTCGAATCAAAACTCCAAAGCCTTGAGCATAAAAAAAAAGAATAAAAAAAAACAGTCAAGGTTTTTATCGTGTATTTTTAATGAACATTTTTTAAACACTAAAAACGGTTGACTGTACACAGGTAGGGGAGAAAATCGAAAGAAAGATATTACGAGTACTATTTTAACCCCTAGGGGTTAAAATAGGATGTTTTAAATCCCTTAACACTAGAGGCGCGGTCGACCCAAATTCGACCCATTTCTTTGTTCTTCCTGCTCTAATTTCATTATGCGTAGAATCGCAAAGCATGTGTCATACATAATAAAAATATTGTATTATCATTTACCAGTTTCATTTGTATACCATTTCTCCATATTGCTAAAAATAAAATGGCCAAAATTGACATTGATATTCCGCGCTTCTAGTTTTAAAATTAAATATTCCTCGATCTAGCATGTGAAAACGTACCTTTACAGAAATGAGATTCATATTTTTATACAACTGCTTATCAATTACGAACGACATTTGACACACTGTAATGATATTTTAACACGTTGTCAGATAATGACTTGAACACGTTTTGCTAATTTTGTGATAACTACGAGATTCTCACTTAAATGTATTTATCGATTTTGATGTTAAAATGATGCATTTATGTTAATGTAATGTTCTAATATACGTATCCATAATTATATTTAGTTTTATTTAAAATTATTTTTAGCCTATGATATTATTACATGTGGGTTTAAAGCAACAAGTTTCGAAGCAATACTTCAGAATATTGAAAATATCAGTTGACGTTTCAACCGCTTGCATCTTCAGCCAAGTACTTGTAATTGCGATGGATCTTGTGGCGCTTCTGCGATGAGGTCCGACCAGAAAGTACCATAATTCTTCAGCACGGTGCCTCTGTAAACAAAACATTGTTATTGTAAATCTTACTCATGCAAGTCACGAGTAATAGTGAGTGTTTACAGAATCGCTGCGATTATATGAGACAATGTTGTTTAGGCCGACATGACTAGTAGATCTTTGTTTACTTGTCCACGCGTGCAGGCCGTGCGTCAGATGAATTGAATTAGTCTAGTACATTATCTGCTTGAGACATATCGATTTTGTATAGGAAAATTTCAACCTATGGCTTCACTTGCTTGTGACAATTCTACTTAGAGCTTGTCCAGAAGATGCAAAGTCGCCCCTTCGAAAATTCGCGCGTTAGCGAGATACTAGGCGCTAATACATCGCGTCCACAAAAATCGTGCGAATTGAAAATGATCGTGAAAATTGCGTGCTTTCGCTCTTTCTAGACAAGCTCTAAATTCATCTCTAAACCCTTGCGCATCGGTAGGTATACTCTTGGAAGCCACCCCAAATTCTTCCTTTCTCGAGTCATCTCGAATCCAGCCCCTTGAAGTAGACGTCTAGATCGTCCCACCGCCTCTTCCTAAGTGGCCTCAGCAGCGTCGCGCATCTACTGCTCAGTGGCAAATTTTAATCGCCCAATCCGATTTTATCCAGGCAGCCTTTTTTTCTTGTCTATGATCATGACCGCTGTTGTGCAGAGTGGCGTTTCTTATTCGGTCAACTCTTTTGACACCCAGAATGCTGCGCTCCATTGCTCTTGGGAAAAATCCTAGGCAAAACTTTTGCAAATCTGTGAGCGACCAGGTCTGAACACCTTAGGTTTAGACGGGCAGGATACACATATCGATGAGTACCGTAGAAAGATCGGTTAACCTCCCTCATTATCCTCTTTATGGGCTAGTAGCTATCCCAGGAGTTTTCGAAACTATTTTTGTTTTTATGTCTCTATTGCATATACTATTTTTTCCTTTGATTTCGCTCAGTTTTACACGCTAATTAAATCACAATATTGGATTATTTAGAATACATTACAGGTTCACACTTAAAAAAAAATCTTTTTCACCTCTAATTGAATTTTTTCAACCAAAACTGAAATTCTTCCGAAAAATATCAGTGCTTGAAAAACATGGAATTTGTCCATCTCTAATCACAACCGTCAGCACAAAGAAACTAGCTTTGGGCGAACCCAAAATTTAGCCAATTTTTGGCCATAACCGAAACCAGATTTTTTTAGCCAAAATTGGCCGATACCGCGATCTTCGGTCATTCTCTATTATCTATAATGATTTGTGAAAAATCCATTGCCACCAACTCGAGTAACGTAAAATAATGGTGGGTTATACAATAGTCCAATAGAATTTGAATTTTGTTATTATAATGATATAGAGTTTGTTATTGTAAAATTTGATAATATTATCATCGCTAATTCTGAATTCAAATATAGTTTTTTTTTAACCATGACACGCATTTTATGAAATGTATTCATTCATAGGCTACAAAATATGTATACCAATCATACGCGCGTTATCTATGGGTTCAAAGCGACGAAGATGACTTGAATAAATGCTTCTTTTTCACGCATGAAATTACACTTCGAGAAACCAAATCGACTCAACGTACAAGAGCGCACTTACAGATGTTTGGTTCAAAGAATATAAAACGGTTTTATTAAAAAAAAAAAAAAAACTGATCTGTTTAAAGCCTTAATTTCGAGAAAAAAAAATTAGTGTCCGGCCCAATGTTCGGTTTCGGAAAAAAAATGTTTCGGTTTAGTTTCGGTTTCTGCGGCAGACCTGCAATCCTGCCGAAACTACAACCGAAACCGAAACTGCATTCGGGAGTTCTCGAGGTGTGATCGGTCATGTTCGGCGTTTCAAATCCCATCCAAGCGAGTAAGCGACGAAGACAATTTTGCCGCGTCCACGTGCCTAATCATGTCGTGACTGGCTTGTATTTGCAGTTCGTTTCCTTGTGAGTATTCGTGTGACTTATTTTGAATTCGGTAAGTTTTATTGCGTGATATAGCTTAAGAGTAGGTAGTAAACATAAAAATTATAAAATTCATTATAACACTAAAATATATTACAATATTTGCGGACAGTATTATGATACTTGCGGACGGCGAGCTACCCATTGCTCGCCGTCCGAAAGCCCGCGCCTACGGTGGCCGGAAATCGGGATCGGAATCCCGGCGGCTGGGGCGCGGGGGCCATCGCGCGTGCACATGCGGCCTCCTTTGCTAGCATTACTGCTTCGCAGAAGGAAGCGACCGCCTGCCACTCCTCGCTCTGGACCATGGCCTGTACCAAAGCCCGGCGCGAAAGATCATAGACACATAGACACGGCGGTGCTCTGCCCAGGCGGGGCACACCTCTACTGTATGCTTTACCGTATCCTCCGGGCGGTCCACACAATCCGTTGCAGGAATCTCCCGAACTTACCATGTCCGGTGAGGACCTGCGTCATGCGGAATGTAAGGACGACGTGTTGCCTTTCCAGCCACTCCTCAAAGAGGGGACTTACCGCCATAATTATGGCGTGCCCAGGTCTTGATGAGGTGTATACCGCGCGATAAAAGCTTGCTTTGAAAATAATGTACAATCGGATAACGCTTTGGTTGTTTAATTCTACGTATGAAACATTTGACCTATTACACTTGTTGAATCTAGTTTTTACCAAAACCATCTTCGGTTTATCACTTGTGCTAAAAGCTTGTGAAACAGCCAAGGTATGTTTCATTATCATAAAATAAAAACTTGCTGATTAATGTCCAATAATCGAAACATTACAAAACTGTGTATCATATAAACATGAAGATTATTCAAAACGCAAGTCACTGGATGGCCGACGGACGTCGCAATTACTTCAGAATAATAAATTCAAGGCTAATTATGTCTGCGCTTCAAAATGATCTAGTTTAGTGTGATCATACTTGTTTAATACACATTCTACATACTCAGGGTTTATCTTAAGGTCAGTTTACGTTAACTAATGGCAGCACATTGGTTGTTACACAACTACATATGTACCTATCTGCAGTGAAAGGAGTATAGTGCTATTAGGCCGCGGGTTAACAACCTCATTATCACGCTTTGCCTCAAAATCCAAGTATGGGTCGTTATATGTATGTAATGTACTACGTACTATGTATTGACAGCTATAATTAAATCATTTGAGGATGTCGTAAGATCGTAGCAGGAAAATCATAGTGCTTTAAAGTTCAGATGTGAACTGCGAACGTACTAGAATTATCTTGTAACCTAAATAGTGTTTTGTTTATTAGAATTCCCCCAGTACTACGTTTGTTATTAATCAGTAATAAGTCACTGTAATCTGTGCCCTGTGGAAAACAGTCTATTAGTTTCCAATAAGGAAAGTGTACGGTACCGTAATACGGGGTGAATACTCGTAAAAACAAAACTTTGGTTTGGTTTTTCACTTTGATACCATATTAACGGCTTACAACAATTCATTAATAAATTGATATAGTTAAATGCTGCAAAAAATATTCATTATCGTTAAAATACCTTTTGAAGTTTTATTTTTATTCACCCCATTTGACTGTACCTACGATATCGACATATTTCTAATTTCAGCGCAGAGCATTAGAAAGAATTAATTTAATCTACTGAGGCCGTACCACGAGCTTTTAAACGCGATTAGTTTAACGACCTAAACTAAACTGGTGTAAAGGGATGGATCTATATAGGGTGGGTAGCTCTATACCTCTTTCTCGCTAGCACGCCTGACATTGGTAAGGCCCCTGGACCATGGGCGCCGACTTTTAGAAAACCACATGGAGCACCCATGTGATGACTCGAAAAAGTGGCGAAGTGTGAAAAATGAAAAGCACACTGATCGACCGACAATTAAATAAATGTCCTACCTACGTACTGCGTACTTAATTACTAATTATGTTTGATAAAAATATAAAATGAAACCATTTTATAAAAATGAAACTAGTTTTTATTATCAAGAAATATTATAATTTATACGTAGGTAATATACATGAATGTACTAAATGAACACAACACAATGTGTACTTGTACTGTACGATATATATGGATGACTACGAACTAACCTAACCTAACCTGACCTAATGTTTCTTGATATCTATTCTCAGGGCTTCTCGGGACCCACTGTTTATTTCACATGGGTGCTCGAGACCCCGAGCACCCACGGAGTCTCGGTGCCCCTGGACACAACTTGTTAGGGTTAATGTAGACACCAAATCAAACACTGTTTTAAGGATTTCAATAATAACTGTTTATTATGTATTTCTTTATATACTGGAAAGTGTGTTTCAGTTAGGTAAGTGGTTTCAGTAAAATTCCTTTAGTTATTGCTGAGGAGTCTCATGAAATATTACTGAAACACACCTTCCAGTCCTAATATACTTATATCAAGAAAAAGATAATAAACAGTTATTATTGAAATCATTAAAACGGTGTTTCCTATGGCACCTACCTATTCACGCTATATATACTGGTATAACGAATAACGATCTTTCTAAGGACCATTTTTCAATGGGATATCATTCTCATAGGTGACTGCATTCCTTGGCAATATGTTGTTCTCATTGTGAAAGATGTGTATTGTATGGGCACCGTGAGCACCATAGATATCCGGTGAGTACCGTCAAATGAGTTGAATAAAAACAAAACTTTGAAGACTATTTTCGTGTTATTTAAATATTATTTGCAGCATTTATGATAAATACATAGGCATACATACTACAATTTATAAATGAATTGTATTTTTTTACTCGATGCTTTATCAAATCGGAAGCGTAAGTTATGTTTCTGTTCACCCCGCATGTGGTATTTATATTAGGTACCTACCTGAAAGTTTGGCAATGGGTAAGTCATTGAACTCTGTAGGTATGAACATCGGCAGAGTTTTTTCTCAATAACTCACATCTCCGAGCAAGTGATTGGCCATGAATTGATGTTTTTTAGGCTTATTATCGCGGCGACTTAGGTATTATTGAAATAGCTGCTACTAGTGTCTTCGCCAGAGTAATAGTAGAAAATTATCACCAGAGGACCTTCTCCTGGGATAAAAAGTCCTAACCTATGCGCTATTCCAAGACAAAGTCTACTCATACACCAAGTTTTATCGAAATCCGTTCAGCCGTTCGAACGTGGAGAAGTAACAAACATGTACACACATTACACTCACAAACTTTCGCCTTTAGATAGATAAATAGATATATTCTTTATTGTACACCAACAATAAAATGAAGAAGAAGAAGTGAAGTGAGTGTGTGTGTATAGTGAGTGTTTGTTAAGTGATGAAGTGATAGGACACTCTCGTGGAGGTGATGTTTTATACTCTAAAACAACTTACGTGAAATAAACCCTTCCTTGGCTATCAGGTGGAGCTCTCCAACGCAGCGTAGCCCTTGTCTTAAACTCAGGGTCGCCATGTGTGATGCTTGAACATTCCGGATGCACGGTCGTGTTAGGGGCCGGTTCCCACGCTCCGATCCATTCGTTGTGCTCAACTGAACGCGCTTGAATGAAGAACCCTTTGAAAGGCTCTGATCCTTCGATTGTTACTGGAATTTGAAAGAATTTGAAGAAAGTTTAACAAATACTATGGTATTAATTTATTAGACAAAACACAACATTGAATCAACCTTTGCAAAATAACAGAGAGGAATAAAAAAATTTAGAGTGTTAAAGAGATACTTTCTAGATTATAATGCGATATAGAAAGTATCTTTTGAATGATGACTATGTACATGTGTACCTTCTGTTCGCCTAAAGTATGTTTGGCGCCGAGTTTGTCGCTTCTTACATTGGTTTTTGCTGGTATGTAAATACGTTAGCATGAATAAAACGAAAAAATAAATAAAATAAAAATAAGACAAAATATATTTTTTTTAGGAATTACTCCTGGATCGCGGGTGCGTTCACAAAAATGTTAAACTCACATACACAAGACACCCAGACACCTATCTGTAGGCCTTAAAAATTTTTTTTCCGTGCGAATCGAACCCGCAGCGCAGCCGTGCCGACCGTAAAATAAAATTGTACCTTGTATGCCCACTCCAAATACGTTACTAACTAGCATAATTACTGGGTCATTAGACACAAAATTGAGAATTACGAAGTTTTCTCCACATTCTTACCAACTTACATCATCATGGGACGTGTATACTGCATGTCGATTATTATTTACAACCATTTACCAAATAGTTTACAAGAGTTACCACTGACAATGTTTAAAAAAATACTTTTTAATCTGTTATTGTTTAAAAGATATTATACCGTTAAGGACTATTTAGAAGACAAGTCAATAGAATGTGTAATCGACAAGATCGAGTAACTGACAACACCGATTGTGAATATATTTGCACGCCATGTTATGGCAGGATATGCTGAAACAAATATACTGTAACACCTTATGTACCATATTCTAGCAAATAAATATTTTGATTGATTGATTGATTGAACTTAACTGGTGAATGTAGGTGTAGGGTACTATATAGGTAGCATTTTATGGTATAAGAAACCATCAAATAACTTTCCCGCCCTGAGTGGTGTGAGAGGGAGCGTCAGACTTTTACTGACCAAAAACCCACCTGCGTTCCATCAGTTGCCCTTTACTTTTCAGGGCCACGGTAACTGTCAAACAATCCCTCAACATTTGAAGAAAACCAGGAGTGATGTTACGTCATCTCCTAACTAAATTCGTCATTTTCTTGATCGGACTGAAAGTTCACTTGAAATGAGTTGGAAGGTTCTGTTTTCAACTTATTACTGCGCAACGCATGTTACTGCGCACTTAAGTGCTCCGTCTATGAGTCATACACTCGCACCTAGTGACCCTATGCTGTGACCTAAAGCCAGTGGCCCAGGACTTATAAAACTACTGCACACGAGATTGAGAAAAAATTGAGCAACTGTTCGTTACCATCTATTTTGAAAGCTTTTATGAGTACCTATACCCCAATTTAGTTCACGTTATTCAATAACCATGTTAGTAAAAACTACATAATTATCACCAAAACTAGAATAGAATAGAATTTGTTCGACGCAGGCAATATACAATGTACTTAGTGGCAACAGCAAAATTTTTTATCGGTCAATCCAGACTAGAAGCAGATGTGGTAGGTGCTTTTTCTCTTATAGGGTGCTGCTCCCATTATAGCCAGCCCTTTATTCATCATTAGTTGGATCTCAGACCCTCTAATCGTCGAAGATATCACGCCGCTTTTTATGACGACGTTTGGTTTCGGGGAACAGCAAAAAATAATAAAAATGAGTACAGAAATACAATACAGTTTCGTTGAGCATACCCGAACAGAAAGAGGCGACCCTTTCGGTTCAGGTATGCTCAGTAATTCAGCAATTGCAATTAGGGTCCTTTCATCCTTCAATACATACCCTACTCTCTTATACCGCATCTGCCTAAATACAGACAGTTTTCAAGGTCTTATTTTGTTACCCTGTTACCCCAATTTATTTGGGGCAAACCGGTTCAACCACCATAAGCCGTCTGACCTACAATACCATACACATACGTACGGTTTGCGTAATCGAACTTGCGAGTATTACACACTCGACCACCGGTAGATTTTATCAATGAATGTTACTCTATAGTAACTTTATAGTCTAATCTTGTTATATCCGTTTTGGTATTTTGTAATAGGTGCTTGCTTGCAAAAATAATTATGAGATACGAAATCACGAATGCAAGTTTACTTGTTGCGAATCAATCTGTCAGATTTATTTTATTTATTATAATTTAATTATGATTTATTTCAGTAATAAAAGAATTCACGGAGTCTACAGTGTTCTCACATACACATTATAATAAAAAAGAGTCTATATAAAAATATCGTGATTAAGGATTGACTTCCACTTAACCAGATTGGTCTTACCATATTAATTTTCTTTGTCTAAAGTTCTACTTAATCCATTGTTCAGCATAGGTCTCTCTGAGGAAATCTCTACCTACCCTTCTGTTCGGTTTATCTACCCCTGACTGTTTAAGATAGAGCGCGTCTAATTTTGACATCTCACTAGCGGACCCGACAGATGTCTTGCCTGAAAGCTAGTTTTTCATTAGATAAAACAATTGACAACCTGACTGCAGCGCGACCTACCGGGTTCAATTATATTTTCGAACCATTTAAAGACCCACTCAAATATACAAACAAAATTTCACCCAAATCGGTCAAGCCGTTTAGGAGGAATTAGGTGACAGACATGCGTACAGAAGAATTATATAAAGGTGTTTATTTTGATTGTAAGTCGAGGTTTATCACAAAAGATTAACTAAAAAGTATGGTCAGCAACAACTGGCTTCTTACGCTGTAATTCTAAATAGGTATCTGAACAATCTAAATTACGTGGTTCTATATTATTATTAAAATTATAATTTACACGATACGGCGTATCACGGGTTCGATTCTCGCACAACGTATGACCTACTAAGTTGTTCCGGGACTGGATGTTTTGTTTACCTATATGTGAGTTTACATGTTTATGAACGCGCTTACGATACAGGAATAATTCTTAGAGGGGAAAAAGTTTTTTTTTTAAATAATAGTTACCAAATTAAAATTTTAATAATTGATAATTTCTAGATCTAAAGCTTGAAGTGTTAATTCGCTTTCTTTGCTATTCGTACCTAATAACTTTGTTAATACTAAGTAGGTACTAGCTACTTACAACTAAAAAAAAACTGTACCTCTTTATAATATTAGTGTAGATTTACAAAACTAGCATTTCTTATTCAACCCTTTTCAAAGCTAGATCTTTGTCACACCACTATTCATAAAAATTATCACCTTAATTAATCATGAAGAAAACAACAACATGCTACTACGTAGTAGTATCAGACAATAATAAAAAAGTGTAATCACCTGTGACAGGAGTATTTGGGCCGTAAACCAACGCCGATGCGGCCACCCGGTACGGTAGAGTAGACAAGGGTTGCGTCCTGTGTTGCCCATGATTGGGCTGATTAGCACGGTTCTTCACACAGGTATCTATAGGAGCCCCATCCGGGAAACTCTGAACACCCCAGCATAAAATTAACCCTAACATTAACTTCAACATTTTGATTCTGTCTTCGTTAAAGAAAGGTAACACTGCACACCTCGCGCTCCACTCGACTGTGCGTACATATGTTGCCGCACACAGTTTTGTAAGCCGACTTCGAAAGGATCTAGATCTCTACCAGTTGGTAGATCAATTAATTCTGTAGGATGTTGAGGTGTGCCGAAATAGGCATATCGTTACTGTAATTGCATACATGACCACGTGAAATGGCCTGCTGTGAATGAAAATTGAAATGAAATTAGTTTTCAATCATTAATGTTTATTTATAGAAATATAACTGTTGCGATATTAGTTTTTAACTTAATCGTACATGAAGCATCACTTACGTAGAAATATTTAAGGCTAAGAATTGGTGAATAAAATTATCATCAATAAGCTGAGTGCACAAAAAGTTTTGACTTGTTTAGCTAAAGTCATTAATTGTAAGCCTATTTTTATTATATTTGAATTCTAAATTCGATATATTTATCAAATTTTGATAATAAATCTATATATCACATATGAAACGAATTATGAGACAAGGACATAAAATTCAAATTTCATTGTAACCCTTATTTTTTATAGGACATTTTAATAGAAACGGGCATTTAAAAACTCGTTAAAACTTAATTTGGTGGCGATGGATTCAAATTATCTCAAATTATAAATTCAAATAAAGTTGCAAGTCGTGAGCTTATTAACATACATAGGTACTTGTAAGCCAAAATTGTAATGTGTGTAGTAATTTTAGACGATGCAATTACAAAAATAATAGTGTAGTTCTGCTGATTTCGATTAGGAAATTATGATAAAATGTTATCATGAACATATTCAGACATACAACTCTACAGATATTAAAAAAATGTGATTTCATGATAATGTTAACACGGTGTACGAAGTTAATTATTCATTTAGAAATACAATTTTGTCGTCTTCAGGCCTGTTCGGCGCAAGAATTTTTGGATCTAATGTGTCTTTGGCTTCAGTGTCCGTGGTTTCGATGTATTGCATTATCTCCTCAAGCATATTTTCGCAGTCATCGTATTCAACTTCATCTTTCGGCTTCACAGTAACAGGTTCTTTTCCAGGGTCAATCTCTTTCTTAATACCTACATTAGGTGAATCATTTCTGTATCTCGAACTATCCAAATTTGGAATTATCTGATCAGAATTCTTTTCTCGAACTTCAGTAATATCGCGTAGTTTGGACTGGTTCGGATATTTCTTGTCTATATATTTGGTTTCGTAATCATTCAAAGAATTATTATAAACGCTGCTGGAAGGTGACGAAACGCACTGGATCCAGTCTTGGCAATTGATCGAAATGCTCGAAGCATTCGTGAAGCCGTAGTAATCGTCTATTTTGTTATCTCTGTTAGCTATGAAGCCGGAATCGTTGTCCACGTCCGACCTATCGAGTGAGTCATATCCCTCATTAGCGACACCATTTTGTATTGTTTCGTAGACTGGTTCTAAGATCTCAGCTAATCGTTCGCTGGCTTGTATCGATATAATTTCAGCGACATGAAGCTTAGGTCTTATCGTAGCGTATTGGTCTTTGGCGTCGTCTGATGGGCTAGGTAGAGCGGTACTGCAGGTGATTCTTCTTTCGGAGTTGGGGCCCATACTCATTCTAGGGTAGGAATCTCCTCTTATTCGGGATACTACTGCATTTTCTGTTTTTCTGTATGTTGCTTTGATTAACGCATGGACCTGGAGGAAATAGAATTCGAAGTACTGAATATTTGGAAGTTTAAAATATCTTGCACTAGTTTTTGCCCACGACTTCTTCTGTATAAATGTCGGTTATAGCAGACACGATTGAAGTCAAAGCCAGAAAAAATGTAATTGGAGTTCAAGCTTATATTTTTTCACATTTATAATACTGGTATGGATTATTGGGTCAAAAATATTTAAAACTTACCTCTTTATTAACGTAGCAGAACAGCATGGCCACGACGAGTCCCTGAAGCCCCTCAACAGTGTAAGACACGTAGTAATAGATCTGTTCCTCTGTGCAATTGTCGGTTGTTGGCCTGAATGCCGTTAGCAAGAATTGTGTCCCAAACAGTGGCATAAGGAACAGTGTGGCTTTGGCTGTGCTTCTGCAAAATAAATAGGACACAGAACCATGAATATGGTGACATTAACTGTGTGCCTAGGTGTAGTTTAGGTGTTAAGGGATTGTGGGAAGCAATGGCTCAGGGGCCATCTTTTAGTGGGAAGTCTGTTACGCTATAATTTTTTCCTAAGCTAAAAATCTGGAAAACGGTGAAACTTTAAACTTGATTTTGAACTTTTGAAACTGTCTTTTGAAAATATAAGTTGCTAGTGTTGTGTTGTCTGTACATTTTTTTTTTTTAAATACCATTTTAAATATTACTTCGTAATTCATCTTATCTAATTTTTGGCAACGAAATGCAGTTCCGCTCCAATTCATCCGGCCACACGACTTATTTACATTATTACTTAAAGCGTTATAAAGAAGCCAAAAACGTAGATGTGTAAATGATGACACATAATCACGTATCTATGCACATAATGCATGTTTTTGTTTGATAGGTATCTAGAACACAGACACACATTCCTTATTTCTGTTATCTTAATCTGACTTTGGATAATCTCTGGACTAAATAGAATTTGATTTTCGACGGAGTTTATAAACATACTAGGTACTGTAAAAGGGTAGGCGAACGTGAAGGGAACTGTCTTGTAATTCCTTTGAAAGCTATGGTTTGAGAGCTCGCTTTTTTTTGAGCGGTATAGTACTCATCAAGACCCTTCTAAGGAGCTCAAACAAGATGGGGTGATCTTGTTTCGCTCAATAGTTCCTATAGCCACAATCCGACTCTACCATCAAACCAGCTCCATAGTACCAGATCAATGTATCGTCATCCAAATTATATTGATTTACCAAACATATCAGTTGGTTATTGGCAAGATTTACCTTTAACAAACATACATAGATACAAAAATTACAAGATATTGCATATAAAAACTTGTAATAAAACACCCAATTGTTGTTTGGTGTATGTAAACATATCTCCGAAACATTGCTGTAATGATTGAATTGGGCAATGTGCCTTCAGACAGACAGGAGACGTAGTTGCATTTCAAGAGCGTCAATTATTGCAATTCAAGCAGTAAATGTCAATGACATGATAGTCACATGACGCACTCTCGTGATTTGCAACGAAAATAGGTAAATTCTAAGCAATAAATTGTTTATCATCATTTTAAAAGCCACTTGTAGGGCACAAATCGATAAGGTCTGTTTAAGGCCCTAAGTCCTGAGCAGTGCTATAAAACAGTGACTTTCTGAAGCCTGGAGTAGGCTTCACGAGGTCTAAAAAAAATATGTTTATTATAGATGCATGTACACCATTATCAACATTTTGATTTTTTCGTAAGACGTACTAATACTTTTGCCAAAAAAAAAAAATAGCAACATAATATTTATTTGCTAGTGTCTCATTTCAAACGGCTTTGATCTTTAGAAATATGTTTACACAAATGAATTGCTGGTTAAGTGTTCTTTAGAATGTACATAATTATAGCATATGTAAATCAATCAATATTTCGCAAAGAAAATGGATTTAAAGGTCAGCGGGGTTCTATCCGGCCAGATGTTCAAGGGACTATATGCCTTAACAAGTTGACAGCGGCATTTATTTTTGGCGTATTAGACCTCGTTCCACACTGAACGTAGTAAACAGTGAGACCTATATATACTTCCAAAGAATTTCTTCCCCTGACTTCACCGTGGGCCCGTTTCTGGGGTACCTCGGAGACAGATACGTGTTTCAGACATCAATTAACATTAATGAAATCAAGACTACTGTCTACTTTACAATTTGAAAATATTTAATTTCACTTTAGATGATAGAAGGGGTCTAATGATACAGCTCTTAATGTCGATACGTCACTTTTATTTTAGACACCTAAAAGCTGTTTCTAATTTAGTGAAACCACTTCCCTTAACAATAGCTTTCCCTGAATACTGTTATAAACACAATGACAGAGGCCCTTTCAGAAACACTTTTCAAATTAGAACATAAAGCTTAAATAACTTACAGTTGATTAGCATTCTCGGAGTTCCTGATCTTCGTCAACAGCACCCTGAGAACATCGATAAAAAGGCCAGTGTTGACCAGCAAGATGGCAACGCGTGGCACGTCTAGGATCCATTGTATGTGCGGTACCGTGTATATCACCCAGCATGAGTGGTCGTTGTGCACAGCCATCACGGCTGCCCACGCTATGGCGGGCGCTAGGGCTATCACTGAGGATCGAATATAATGTTATTGTTTATATCATAGGTATGTTTCAAGGTTTTAGAAGCAATGGAAACCTTATACTTTCTATATTTGTTAGTATCTAGTTAAAACTTGCTCGTTAGCTCACATGAAAAATAATCATTCTAGTTTCTAATACAGATAGTTTTACACAATATATAACCGTCGTCCATCGTCCGTCGTTTTAATAATGTATAACCTAGGCTCTAGCTTCTACATTATTTTTCTTATGCGCTAGGAATAATGCGAAAGTTTTATGCGGTAGGCTTAACCACAAGTTACAGCAATGTTTTAGTCGATCAGAGTACAGGAATGGAGAAGCCACGCCTTGAGAGATTAGGCGTGGCTTGTCCATTATATCCACTGCATGTGCGGCACCGGCACCACGTATATCCAGCACGACTGGTCGATGTGTACGTCCATCACGGTGGTCCACGCTATGGTGGGCGCTAGGGCTATTACTCAGGATTTAATGAGGTTTACGTTAATTGCTTAAGTAAATTCTGTAAAAATATTTGGTGGAATCCTTGTTGAATTACCTACTTTTTAATATTTTCGTCCACCAAGGTTTAAAAGTGGCCTTTTTATACACCAGGTTTAAGATAGTCGCTTTAGATGAATCATTATTAGAATACAGAGTCTGAAAGTCTGCTACGAACCTTCGCTCCACCTCGACCATAGAGTAGTATTTAATTCACGTCCTATTACATTCAAATAAAAATAGCTTTAAATAGGCTGCACAACAAAAGTGGTCCTTTGGTTCTCCATTTGCTTATTACTAGAAAGAGTAGAATATATAATAGAGTAGAATACGAAATCTTTACGAGGTTACCTTTGGTTAATTTTATGCAAACAGAGAAGAAAAATCTCAAAAAATCGAGAAATTAAAATATACATACCAGCGGCAATACTATACAGCAACTTCATATTTAGCTTCTGCTTGAAGACTGCAACTATGGACCGGTGTAGGTACAGGCCTTCGACGAGCATGCACACGAACACAGCGTTCCCTGCTACGCGTTCTGCAAACGCTAGAATGCGACATGCAACACCATGCGTTGACATCACTGTTTCCCCTGCGCTTGTCAGCTCGTCGATGTAGATCTAAAGGGAAGTATGTGTTAAACATGTTTTCTTTCTTTCTGTCTTCTTTCTAAGAACTCATTATCATCATCATTTCGGCCGAAAAACGTCCACTGTTGGACATAGGCCTCCCCTAAGTGTTGCCACAATGAACGGTCCTGTGCGTCTCGTATCCATCCGATGATAGATCAGATCAGATCTAAGAACTCACATTACTATTTTATTACTACTTATACTTTAGTCTCTTGACCCAAACGCAACGATTCGTTATGCGTTTCCGGACTCAAAATTTTCCTCATCACTATTGCGACGGAACAAAACACCAATATAGACGTTTTACATACGATTAGGGTGTGTTCATTTCATTCCACAGTAGTCATTGGCTTGTTAAAGTGGAAGCTGACTGCAATAAGTTTGGGAAAGATTCATTAAAGATCATATTTCTCATTTACCCATAAATAGCGCCTCGATTTACCTTACACACGCACACAGACATACACATACACTCTGGAATAAGTAAATGCTTAGCCCTCGTCCCTTTCCGGACGTTGGAGCGTGAGTACTTATATTGCACTCACGGACACAACGCCCCCTATTTTTAATTTTGTTTCAGAATGATTTTATTTGTATTCATGTTTTCTCCTCTCAACACATAAATTCCATTAATGTCAGTAGTACGTAAGTGCAATTAGAATTTAATCATTTTGAAGGTGTGAGTCTGGAGTTCTGTCACATAGGTCCTGTACCCAGTATAGACTCCAGCTCTCACAAAGGATTGACTGTTACAAAATCATTATTAGTTATCAAACTTTATACCTTTGTGAGAGAAACAAATAAATATATCATTATTAACCAGCTACTCCCTCAAGTATCGTCTGAGTTAAACGGTGAACCACTAACTTAATTAGTTTTTATTATGTTGGTAGTTCAGAAGTGCTGCCGCGAGTTCTTTACGCGATCCATTTAGTTATATGGACGAAACTATATGGGGTGTATAATCTCTCTTTCTCGTTCGAACGACTGACATTTTAACACATCATTGTAAATGGTCTCCAGCAGTGCTATTCTCAAGAAAACAGCCATTGGATTGCTAATCCAATGTACCTATTTGGATTTCGTCGCTGCGGACAGCGCTGCGCTCAAGGCTGTTTTCTTAGAGAATAGCACGACTGGAGCTTCTCAGAAATTAGATAACTCTATTGTTACCTGAAAAATCGTGAACTTTCGTAGGAAATACACAAACTTTACTGAGAACTAAAAAAAGGGAGGACCAAGTCATAAATTTTGGTCCTCATTCACGTAATAGTAGGTACGTAGATGGTGAACACTAAATTCCAGTGTAAACAAAAGCAATTCAATAAATATTTTCATACATCAATAGTAAACACCAAATTATTTTGATCATACAATACAATCACACCGCCATAATGGTGTCAGTCTATTGTCTCTCACTTACCTCACTTCTGCTGACGATCACCAACGCGTTTCTGATTACGATGGCAATGAGAAGATTCCTGTGAAGCGCCACACGGATAATTCTGAGCCTTTTGTAGAAGCAGAAGATGAAGACTGCCGGTAGACAGGCGACGATCGAGATGGATAGCACGGCGATATAGAACTGGTACCGACGAAGGAGGCGCGGCGTGATACTGCAGCTGCTATAGTCCGTTTGGAGCTCCCAGGTGGCGTTGTTGTGGCACTGTTTGCTACTGAAGTCTGGAAAATTGGGCGCATGAAGTTGTATGGCAGTTTAAACATAGCTAGCTATAGCTGTAGGAACAGTATTTACTTTTTAAACACCTAATTACAGTTAATTACTCCACCTTCAGACAAAACAAAAATAACATTTAGCAGGTGAGAGATAGTAGTGCATATAAAGGTTGAATTACTTGCCAATGGTCCAAGACAATTAGGTACTTATCACTAAGTATGAAAATAATGATTAGGTAAGCGAGATTTGATATTTTTAAAAAAAAATTTTAATTAATATAAACCAGAGCTTGACTGCGATCCTACCTGATGGTAAGCAGTGATGCAATCATTGATGGTGAGGCTTTGAAGACACTTAAAATATACTTGGACGGGAAGACCGCAGCGGGCAAATTGTTCCAGTCCTTCGATGTACGCGGTATAAACGACGAAGCGAAACGCTTAGTCCGGACCGTTGAAGTTTCAACAACGTAAGGGTGGATACTCGCCGTACGTCGGGTGGTCCGATGGTAGAAAGGAGATGGCGGAATCAGGTCATGCAATTCCCGCGCACACTCTCCAAAATGCATCCTGTAAAATACCGATAGGCTGGCTACCCTGCGCCTGTGCTCGAGGCTTTGTAGATTGGACTTGACCAAATCTAGATCCCCAATTAGCCTTTCCGCACGCCTTTCCACTGATATTGAAGAAAAAAAAAACTCACGATGGCATGAAGGTCCGGTGCTGGAATAGGCGAATTCGGAACAAATTTCGGTTTCCAAATTACCCTTAACCGCTTCCTGCCAGCAAGTCCAGCCGTCGAATGTGGGTTCACACTGGTCCACTAAAATGTAAATAATAAATGAATTACATGCATATTGCAAATGAGACAAAACAATTGGGAATTAGCATGAATTTTTTTAATTTTCTAAATTAAATAATTTTTAGCTATAATAAACAAATATGAAATAATTTTTACAATATCTTCATCGAAATAGAATGAGATATCCAACGTGGACTGACCTCAATACGCGGTCGCCATAGAAAACGGCGTCTTGACGAGATAAACATATAATAATATATTTTATTTAAAATTATTATGTCTCGTTTGCTTTTCTATCTTTTCTTAATTTTGGCATTCTCTTCAATTTTCTATTTTTCTATATTTTTTAATAAACTGGTTAGATAACAAATGTTTTTTTATTATTATTCTTGATAAGCTCGCGTTTGACCACCATCTCACCTGATGGTAAGCGATGATGTGACCGACGATGTAGTACGCTTGCCTAGAAGTAACTCTTGACTTAAAGACCCCTAAGTTATAGCTATCAGGAAACACAGACTCCGGCAGAGAATTCCACCCCTTAGCTGTACGCACAATAAATGTGTTCCCAAAACGCTTTGCACGTATGGGCTCCATGTCTACCATGTACCGGTGGCGCAACGCAGTTTATTTAGTAGTCCGATGATGGCACGGACTTGGCAGAATTAGATTGTGCAATTCCACTGCACACTGGTTCATGCGTATTCTCTATTGATTCATATGGTGGAATTCGATAGCTTTGCAGCCTATCGCATTTGGCCTTAGCTGGCGGGCAAAATGGAGACAGTGGAAACGTTTGAATTCCGAGAGTGTACTTATTCCAGGGTACTTTTCTGGTGGTCACCACTGTCGAATATCGTTTTCAGTTGCAATAGCTGGTATTAATGTAGTGTGGAACACCACTGGCTACCCAGAATATATAATTATACTAAATCACTGGACAGAAGGAGATGGTAATGCGACAGCATCGCCATTTCATCTCCTAACCCTAATTTTATTATACCTATTAAATGTAAGTTTTACCTGAAGTGTTATGGACTTCTGGCATATAATGGCTACAGCAGTCACTCGCCGCGTAGAAGCATCGCTCCCATCTCCCTTGTGCTGATGGTATTAGAGCTTCGCGCACCGCTGTGGCCACCTCCTCTAAACCAGGGTCGAACGGATAGCATCCGCATGAACCGTCCTCTTTAGCCTGTACAAACAAAAATCTTGAAAGCTGACGGACGCAGTACACCAGTTTTTGCTAAGGCAACATTGTAGTGAGACTTAAGCTGGGAAATTTATAGGATAAGTAAAACAGCGTTAGATTTTTTGGGATCAGAGATTTTTTTAGACTCATTTAAAAACCAAGGCTGTTCGATTATACAATAAAAGCATTTGGCGCCGTACGCTTATAGCAAGTGAATCTACTTGACTTCGGCTACACCTACAGCTGATTTATGTTTTGGGAACAAGGTCACATAATCGAGTTATCATTCCTATAATGTACATTGTACAGTAAGACTATCACAAGTTCATATCTTTGGCAGTGATCCACTATCGCTAAGATATTCATCGCTTCTACGCTAAAGAGTTGAAGACTAATAATTAGGTAATCGAATACAACACTTCGGTAGATAAGCATCTTTCTTTTAGGAAAATTTCAGGGACAAACAACGTAATTATACTACGTCTTTGGTCACGGTTTTTTTATAATAGTTAGGCTCTCTTTTCCCCTGATGATAAGCGAAGATGTGGTCGGACGCTGGGTTGCGATAGTTGCTGTCTCGTTTTCAAATTTATGAAAGAAAAGGGCGTCGCTGATGCGCCTTCGCGTACGTCTAAACTAGTCCACACTACACCTCTGGCACCATGTCTAGTGATTCGCCAACAGATGCAGAAAAACTAATGTTTATGAAACAGACAAGTCTTTGAGTGATGTTCGTAGTAAACGTAGCGTAAGATTCCCTCGACTAGTTGGTTTTAGAAATGGATGACCGTTTACAGAAGACTGAGGTTAATAGTGCATCTTGGGTAAGAAGTTGTTTAAACGAAAGACTGGTGTAAATCAGCTTGGTTTAGTACCTATAGCTGCGTTGTAGCGATCTAATTAAAATGCGATAAATCCAAGATTAGCATCAAGTAGATGATCACTGTGTGAAATAAAGGTTCGGTTTTCTAAAGAGTCGTTGTACAATATAGGAACTCTATCTATCAACATTTGAGAAGTTTACAACAGGACCTAATTGTAGAAAAGTTGCGAGGTACAGGGAAGATACAAGTTAATCAGTGCAAGTTAATAAATTAATGGTAAAAAGCATTTTTAAAAACAAGCTTTTAAAGTGCGCCATATTGGATTTAGAACGACGTCACCTATTTTATCTTAAACATGTATACGATAAGCATTTAATTACAATGTATTAATTGTAATTCATTGTAATTCATTGCCATCCAAACTAAACATGTCTGCAAAATTTCAGTTCAATAGGTTATGGGTAACTGTTGCAACATATTTTATTTAAGTACCACAAAAATAACAACAGAAGAATTTCAAGTTAATAATAATAAAAATCTTCACTATTATTATAAAGAGGTAAAGTTTTTTTTTTGTTTGTAGGAAGTAGACATTCTGTAACTACTACAAAAAAAAGAACAACACAAATATAGATAAATTACACACAGACACAAAAAAAAAATGATCGTACTCATCACACAAACATTTTTCCTGGGTGGGAATCGAACCCACGACTTTCGGCATAGCAGCCAGGGCCACTAACCACTAGACCAACAGGCCAGTCGCTGAGAGATGGTATACGAAAATGGTAAATTATAATAAAAAAATTTTTTTTTTTTTTTTTTTGTTTTTGTTTTTATAATATGTATTAGTTTATTATTTTTTAAGATTATTGTATGTATTTTTTTCTACTGGCCTCTGATGCCTGAAAATAAAATGTTTATAATTATTATACGTAGGGATGGGTCACTGGGACGGCCGCGCTTCTAGATGTGTAGGTAAGTTATGACTCACGATCTCCAAACAAGGTGCGAACCAGTTCCCATAGAAGCAGCCGGCATTCAGGTTGATGGTGTTAGAGCCAGCCACGTAGAGGAAGTCGGGGGTATACAGCAGGCATCCTCGGCCTGCCACCCAGCGGAACACCTGCTCATGGTAACGCACATTGCGGTAGTTGCAAGTCTTCCGTGCATCTGGAGGAACGGTGTCTGGTGGCTCCTAAGGGAAAGTGTTACAAAAAGATTAAGATAAGGCTGTCCAAACGGTTGCTTGTTCACTTTACAAGAAATACGATATTTTTAATGTCTCGCTTCGGGCCTATGAATATGATTTTATCATCACGCTAATGGTGCCTTTACACGTGGGTCCAGCCTCGGCCAATCGCACGGGGTATATGTAAACGGGGTTGCCCCGTTTACACAATGGCTAGGGATGACGATTGGCCGAAGCGGGGCCCACCTGTAAACGGAGCATAATATTATTATAAAGGTGAAAGTTTGTAAGTGTATCTGTGTATGTTCCTTCTTCACGCTCGAACTGATTCTAATTAAACTTGGTACACAGGTAGAGCGTTTCGTGGCATAGCACATAGGATACTTTTATCTCGGAAGTATGTTCCCTTGGGATAATTTTACAGTACCACGGGTGAAGCCGCTTGCAGCAGTTAGTAATTATAAAAGTCGATGATTAAAATGAAGAAAACTGAGTTATGTTCGTTGTCATCATCATAATCATCCTTTCAGCCGAAAGACGTCCAGTGCTGAACGTAGACCTTCCGCAAGTGTTACCACATCGACCGATCCTGTGTTTCTATTATTCGGAGCGGACTCCCGCGGCCCTCACCAGGTTATCGGTTCACCACACCACATGAGAATGCTGTTCGTTTGTAATAGATGGTCATCTTGGTTCATTGTAATCTAAGTAAGTATGTAGATATTAGTGAGATGTAGGTTGGTACAGAAAGGGGTCAAAAGTGCAGTTACACTCTACCAATGCTAAATTTTCAAATTTTTATTTGTAGAATTATATTCTGATATAGCTCTGATCCTCTCTCTCTGTACTCTAATATATTTAATAGCAAGCATATAAGTCATATTATGAAGTGTATCGCGAGGGGGTTTGCACTGCAAGCCCCAATACAATAAGATTCTTCTTAGTTCGGCTCCAGCTGCTAAAACTTTTGTTACATACACATACCTAATGTGAGTGATTCTGAATATCCTATCCAATTAATTTAGGAAAAGTTTTCTGACGTCATATTATTATTTTAGTTTGTTTTGAGTTTGTTATAATTAATTTAGGATCTTTTATTATTAATTTTTTTTATTCTAATGTAATTATAGCTAGTTAAGTATAATGTTTAAAATTAAATGTAAATAAAAAAAAAAAATAACACAATTATTTCCAAGACTTACCTCGCAAATATAGATGTTAGGCCTCTCGCAAGCAAGGCGGTCATTGGCTCGGATGGCGACCCTGGTGTCGCGCTGGTGCCACACGTCGATGTCCACATTCACAGGGTTCAGGACATCATTGAAGTGGTAGCCGCCCACCTACAACCAAATGGTATATTTAAGTAGCAGAATTTGGATTAACCATATAAACAGTTGGTAAGTAAAAAAAAAACCTGATTTGTATATTGAGAAAAAGGATTTTTTTCTAATAATTGTTAGTCTCGCGTGTGACCACTATCTCACCAGCCCCCTAGTCAAGTTACGATCGTTTCGTTCGCGTCGAACGCCTCGAGTAGGCCACGCCTCCGATTCCTTTGTTCTGACGTCATCTCAACGCTCAGTCACGTGGCCAGAACAAAGAAATCGGAGGCGTGGCCTACTCGAGGTGTTCGACGCAAACGAAACGATCGTAACTTGGATAGGGGGGCTGATGTTAAGCGATAATGTGGTCGACGATGGATCACGCTTGCCAGGCAAGCGTGTAACCTATTCACTATTGACTTAAAGACCCCTAGACGGTTCCTGAGCAATAGAATAATCTATGAAACATTATATCGTTACGGCAGCCATGGAACTAAGAAAATCGTAGTGAATCCCAGAGAACCCGTACCTTTTTTTTTAGAATAAAAATATGCATACGGGCCTCTCAGAAAAAATAGGTGATAAGTAGGTGAAACAATGTACCAATCAGGAACGTACCTTCAGCTATTTCGGGCATTTTATGCGGTCATCTAAGCAAAGTCTCGACAGGTTAATGGTTCTTGGCGGAATGGAAAGTAAATACGCTCAAAGCACCGGCAAAGGTGGCAAGACGGTTAGATAGAAGCAATAAAGAAGGTTGATGGAGGTTGCATGTACCAAACAGTGCACACTGTAGAATACCGCATAACCGAGAGAGAGACGAGTCTTATTTATTTACTAGCAATTATGTAAAGTCAGGGTCAGTGGCGGACTAACAGGGGGGCGGAAGGGGTGGCTCGCCCCGGGCCTCCGGTCTTGGGGAGCCCCCAAATGCCTCCGCGTTCCCCTGATCAAATACTAAACAAGACTTTAAAAATGTGCTTAGTACCTACATAATTTCATCAAGACGTGTCGTCTTCTAGACTTTTAACTCGGTACTAATATTCTTTTAACTTTGCTGAACGCGTCCAGTACGCTGGAGAAATTCCCGTCTTTGTTGCGGGTACTTCCCAGGAATCCCTGAATGAATGAAGTGCAAATAATTCATTCTTGTACGCCTACATGTAAATTCACTCACTACATTCTATCTACGTCGAAAAAAAAACATTGGCCTAAAAAGTTACCGCAGGTATGCAAAAGCCACCGATACGAGTATGGACGTTGCTGCCAAATGGAGAGCCCAAGAAATCCTTCAATTTATAATAAAATGGGACATCAGTGAAGCTTTACCCTGTATATCTTATACTTCAATACTTCTTGACCATTTGCATCTCAGTTCCGTCATGCGAGAGGAGTTTTTCGAAATTTAAACTAATTAAAAATTATCTTCGCTCTACAATGGGTCAAGAACGACTGGTTAATCTAGCCGTGCTTTCAATAGAAAGAAAATTTTTAAAAGAAATCGATTTCACAGAAGTTATTGAGGAGTTCAGTAAATTGAAGGCACGAAAACACATATAACACGCTACAAAAAATAAAAAATAAACTATCTTTGATTTGTTTCATCTATTTTTTTTTTTGTCGATTTATTGGTATTTTATTTTCCTCACCCATATCCATTCCATATTAGGTATGTATGTTTATTTAGCTTAAATAATTTAAGTCGAATTTAAATTTCACTTACCAGATTTTAACGAAATAAACATAAACAATTATTTATACATACAAATGTAAACTGAATAAAAAGCTTGTAGAACTACTTTTTTTTTTAAACTGGGGGCCTTATTCAGCTTTGCCGCCCGGGCCTCTGACGGGCTTAGTCCGCCACTGGTCAGGGTTCAAAAGTGCAGTTGCACTCCATCAATGCTAAAGGGTCTAAAATAGAATAGAATAGAATAAACTTTATTGTACACCAAAATAGTAACAAAACGAAATTAAAAAAAAATGAATTAAAAGGTCTTTGTAGAAGAGGAGAAACATTGACTGTTTCATGACTGATTTAATTCTTAGAATAAAATCTAAACTAGTTCTGAACCGCTCAACTTCTACCACAAAGACATTTCAGACAATTTACCATTAGTAAAGTGCCTCTGCAATTTTGACCCCTGACTGTACGTCCAGCTTCGCACAAGTGTTAGAAATCTTTGAATTTTTCGGCTTTTCTTTACTCTATATAAATGTATACCTAAACCTTTCTTGAGAATAATTCTGTCTATTGGTGAAAATTACATGAAAATCGATTCAGTAGTTCTCGAGTTTATCGTATTCATACAGAGGGACAGATGCGGTTGGGGACTGGGTTTTGTAATATGCAATGGATTAAACAAACGAAGAAAAAATGTACAGCTCAGCCCACATTCGCAAACGGAACTCGTAGATATTTCATTGTTAATTTCAGACAACAATAACAATAAATAGATAATAATATATAGGTACATACCTATACTAACTGTCCCGGCAGACGTTGTCCTGCCCTTAAGCTGGCTTTTTGTCAGAATAAAAATTGAGAACCCGATTGCAGCGCATTCTACCGGGTCCAATTGTATTTTCAAACCATCCAGGTACTCACTCAAATTTACTTACACACAAAATTTCATCCAAATCGGTGAAGCCGTTTAGGAGAAATTAAGAGACAATCACATATACAGAAGAATTATATATAAAGATATATGATAGCGGTCCTGGTAGACGTTGTCGTGCCTAAAAGCTGGCTTTTCGTCAGCGCCACCTACTGGGTTCAATTCTATTTTCAAACCATCCAGGAACGCACTCAAATACACACACACATCCAAATCGGTCAAGCCGTTTAGAAGCAGTTAGGTGACAAACACACGTACAGAAGAATTACCTATATATATAAAGATATAAATACGTTGTAGGTTATACCTTGTCTTAGTCTACTAATCTTTTATTAGAATTTAAAAAATGAGTTGGTAGTGCAAAAAGGACACTTATTCTTATCAATCAATGCATCGCTGCATCGCTTGATACCGATTGGCGAGGTGACGGAAATTACTGACTGACATATCAACGCACAGCCCAAACTACTAGACTTAGGAACGTGAAATGTTGCACAAGACTTCCTCTTGTAATGTAGACGAGCACTAGGAAAGGGTTTTTATAATATTCAAGTTTGAAGGGTGTGAAAAGAGGGAAATTCATTTGTAAGCAAAAATAAACTTAGCCTTTAAACATAACCTTTTTTATTTACTTGGGTTACTATAACCTAACCTAACAAACAACCTAAGTAAATAAAAAAGGTTTTCATTGTTCGTTTTTCAAAACTATCCTTATAATACGAATTAAGGGGTGTTAAAGCTTGTATGGGAGAATCTTATACCTACCTCGGATGGGTGAATAAACGTAGGGCGTGTAAATAACAGTAGGTACTAATTTTGGCAACCAAAATTTTTTCATATCGATTTTTTTGAGGTGAGAAATCATCAAATGACTTCTCCCGCTCTATTTGGGGTAGAGTGAGATGGCGTATCGGATTTTTACTAACTAAAACCCTCATAAGTTCCTTCATAATTTACCCTTTGCGTTCTAGGGCCACTGTAACTCTACAGACCTACGCAAATAATTTAAAAAATGCAATAATATGGGTAATTACGTGTATGACTCTTATCATGTATTCTCAGATGCTCCTAATTAGGGTGGGTAAGGCCCGGTGGTAAGTAGGTGTTATCTACGAAAAATACAATGACCTTTCGGAAACAACCCATCAAGAAGATTAAAAATTAATCGATTATTTTTATTTGTATACCTTCAGTGTACCTACTTTCGTAAACAGGTATGTTTTTTTATCAGTATTAAAATTATCAACTTTCTATGCACTATAATATCCTGCTCTTTACCGCAAATATTGAATAGGTTCAATACAAAAGACCCTTTTAAGGTTCCAAACCTCAAAAGGAAAAAAGGAACCCTTATAGGATCACTTTGTTGTCCGTCCGTATGTCGGTCAGGACACCTTATTTTGGGAACGCGTAGGGTATCGAGTTGAAATTAAAACCATATACTCAGGTCTGCAGACCCTTGAAGGTGTGAAAAAATCAAACTTCTGAGTTAATACTGTTTTCATTTATGATCTAACCATATTGTTAATTTCAGCCTTTTTTGAGCCTTTTTCTTTTTCGATATGTTTGTAAAATGGCTTCGACTGCAGGCGAAAAAAAGCCGAATGAGGGCTGAATGTTTGGGACAACTGAAGCTATACAGCGTTCTTGTTTGAACTAACTAAAATCTGACTTTCCCTCTCGCCTTTGGGTGTAATCTTTAGTGGGTTCGATTTCTAGGTAGGGTAGCTAGGAGCCCAAATAGATACTATTTATATTTAAAATACTATTCTAAAACTTCGTGGGGTAAGTTTCGGTTCCGGTTTCCACAGAAAATCGTGTTCGGACAAAAGATACTTACATTTTCTTTAATATTTTAGGAACAAGCTCCATAATATAAACCTTAAAACGAATGGAGCATCACTATTTTAAATTATTCAAACTTGTACTTATCCAAAAAATCCTTGATAGATAGTTGGCGTACTCGTCAACCAATCATAGCATAAGTACGTTCCTAGTACATTCCTTCTAGTAAGAAATCAGTAGACTTAGGTATTGCCTACGTTATCTATTAATAAAACATCCGTATCTATAAGTTCCTATTAAATACATAACATATTCTAGTAAATTATGAAAATACCTGCGTCCCATGTAAAATTAAAATCCATATGAGAAAAAGAACCAACTTATATATTATATAACGTTCTTGCATAATTTTAAAGCACTCCTTTGGCACTCGTAGAACATAATGATAATTTAAAAATATTTTAATTGATTTTGAAGCACAAACACATAAAAATCACTGAATTAAATCAATTTAAAGATCGTTCAATTAAAGACACGAGTCACTGCACGAAAGTGTTTGGAGACCGAATAGCATCAAACATTCCCGCACGACGAAAATCCATAACAGCTTTGTTGATTGTCTTCAGAGCTGTATGTATTTTCATTCGAGGCGACAGCCGCACTAATTGTGCTAAACAACCCAGTGTTTACAAATTATCTGCAGCCACAATCAATTGATAACTATAGATTAATCACGTTATGGACCTATCTCTATATTCGGCAGTGATAGAATTGGTGAAAACATGTGTTTAATGAAACAAAGCTTATGAGATCATTCTACGTATATTGGACGTAATTATTAATTGAATTTAAAAGGAAATATATTCTTAAAGATCTAATACTAACTAGCAATTGTGCATAGTCACTATGCACACTCCTACTACAAGGTACTATTGTTTTTTTTTTTTTTTTTGCGGAAAATCATCTAATACCCTCTCTAGGAGGAGCGCCATTGTAAAAATTTTACTGACTAAATCTCACCGGCGTTCCTTCAGTTGCCCTTTGCTTTCTAGGGCAGCAGTGATTCTTTCAATCAAACAACCTTCTGTATTTCAAGTTCTTTCAATCTATCCAAAGGTCGTCTTTTATTTTTCAAGTTAAAGTTTCTGCTATGAAAATGGCTAAAACGAAAACGTACAACGCATTCGTTAGCTGTGTCTTCTTCAAGTACAGCATACTAGCAGTTTTTACTGCGTTAGTGCCACGTCGTATTCGAAAGGTCGAAGGACGTCTTAGATATTATTGCTGTCAACGATTGGCCCTCATTGTGCCCCTAGATTTAAATTTGTGTAAAAAAAAAACAGGCAAGTGCGAGTCGGATTCGCGCACTGAGGGCTCCGTACAAACTTAACTATAAAAATACTTCAATTCCCGAATTGAGTTATGAAGATTTTGCCGAATCGCACGTAAAAACAAATTTACAATTTTCAGATTTTTTCCTATACTTGTGCTATGAGTGAAATATACGTTTTTTATGACATAAACTTATCTTTTG
Source organism: Mythimna pallens (assembly GCA_961205895.1). NCBI lineage: Eukaryota > Metazoa > Arthropoda > Insecta > Lepidoptera > Noctuidae > Mythimna > Mythimna pallens. The sequence goes on along the minus strand of OY540828.1, from coordinate 18,090,387 downwards.
TTTTGTTAATTCTGAAGTTTGATTTTTTCATGGCTTCAAGGATCCGCAGACCTAAGTATATGGTTTTATTTTCAACTCAACACCTCTTGATGATGAACGGTCTTGACAGACAGATGGACAACAAAGTGATCCTATAAGAGTTCTAATGATGCTACTAATTTGGTGTAGGTACAATAAAGTTGTATTCTACTACTATGGTATTCTATTGCCTAATTACATTATTACACTATTAAACAGCGACAAGATGTGAATGTCCTCACTATACCACAGATTACTATACTAAGTCATAAAGTAGGCAGATATACGGGGATATTCAATTTTATAGTATTTTAATTTAATTGTTTGACGGAGCCAGCCGCGTGCCGTGATTTGGTGACCTATCTTATCGTGGAATTAAAAATGTTATTCATCAAGATAACTTTTGAAACACACGACAGAATATTAATCCAAAGTTGGTGCTGCACCAATAAATACTATTTATATTTTTCTGTGACTGTTAGTACCTACTTCGAGTAGAGACTAGATTAGCTACGAATACCTCAGCAGAATTTATCTTAGTAGGGTGATTGAGCTGGTTTTCGTCCAATTATCGGAGTTGCCACCTTTGTGATGTGAAATAAAAATCTTGAAGTACCTTTACATAAATGTATCGTATTTGTTTCTATTGCTTATATAGTCTTCTTTAGGTTAACACCACATGACAATATATCACTTTCACGGCTTTTTTTATAAAAAATATTTTTTGAGATAGTAGGGATTTCGCTAGTTTTTGTCCAAAAAAATTGGTTTTCGTCGAGTTCACACTCGACGAAAACCAATTTTTTTGGACCAGTTTTCGACCACAGTGTAGATTGTGTAGAATAAGGAGTGTAGGCTAATTATTGAGTAAAATAGCAAAAATCTTGCCAGAAACTTTTGAGCTCGATGGTTTTTTCAAGGCACGGATGCAAAGTGGAACTACTGACGTTATTTTTTTGAAATTCGCTAATTGTCTAATCACATTTTCATCTTAGTAGAACTGTTGCTTAGACGACTTACGAAAAGCAAATTCCAAAAAGATCAAACTTGCGTGGGAAGGTAGGTTTGTATTCAAGTTTTACGCATGTGTTTGTAGCAGCTTAGTCAAATGCAAGTGGAACTGGACGGTAAACCAGCGCAATCACCCTATCTACCTATATTAAAACAAAGGCGACAATCGGTCTTCCAGCAATTAAATAATATTAGTTAATTAGGTTGATATCTATTTTCATTTTTTACATATTTTTGAGTAAGTGTATTTATTTAGATAAGTTCAAAACAATGCATTTTCTGTGGTGACTAATAATTTAATTTAATATTTAATAAGAATAGACACAAACATCAGTTGTGCTCTGACTCTTGTAACAAATTTAATGTTAATTCTTTTTTCACGATCGCATTATTTTTTCAATGTTATACCTGCACAACACTACTAAACTAAAACTACCTATTTGCATGCAATATCGGGAAATGTAATAATCTTTTCAAGGAGTTATTAAAAAAAATGTAGGTACAATTCTTTGTGTTAAGTAGATTTTCTGAAACTTTAAAAGTTACCTAGGACACAAAATAAGAAATAGTTGCCTAGGATTGGGTGAACAGTGATATTAAAAAAAAGGAAGTTAGTGACAGCATGACGGTTGACAGGGTAGAATTGAAAAAAAAAAAACGTGTTGCACCGACCCCAAATACGACGGGACAAAGGCAGGAAGATGATGAAATCATTATCATAGCGAATTTTTTTTTATTGCAGTGTTGTTTTAAGGGCTTTATAGGTACGGTTTACATAAGAATAATGAAGTAAAGCGGACAGAAGTTAACACTTTATTCTACAGAATCTTTTATTTTAGGTAAATTATTCAATGACTTCTCAAGCCCTAGGGCGGAGCGTGAGGGAGTGTTAGACTTTCACTGACTGAACTCCACTCCTATATTTCTTCATTGCCTTGCATTCCAGCACCCCGAGTTCTCCTTTCAGAAGCGTACCCATATTCTGTAGAATCTTGTCATAGGGACGTATTTAATTTCCATGTTTTACCGGAGTATTTAAAAAAAAAATTAATGCGAGTATAAACGTATTCGTGGTGGCCGAGTGGTAACGGCCCCGACTTACGAGTTGTAGGTCGCGGGTTCCAACCCAGCCAGGCGCATTACTTTGTGTAATTTATTTCATCACCACTGCTCTCAAAACGGTGAAGGAAAACATCGTGAGGAAACCGGCATGTCCTAGAACCAAAAATTCAAAGACATGTGACATCCACCAACCCGCACTAGGCCCGCGTGGTGGATTACGGCCCATTCCCTCTCCTAGAGAGGAGGCCTGAGTCCCAACAGTGGGAACATTAAAAAGGCCGACTATGCTATGCTATAAACGTATTCTGAAAGCAAATAGGAATGATAACACATTCTTCTGAACAGGAACAAAATTATCAGCGTGTATATTATTCAGTGACCTTGTCGAAGCAAGGGTCAATGCCTTGACTCTTCGTTTTCCTTAATCGAAAATCACGTACGGGCCATTATTCGTCATTTCAGATAAGAAACTGATGTCACGCTTACACTGCACTGCTTACTTACACCTTATTATATATAGGATCTTTTTTTTATGATAATAACTAGTGCTTGACTTGCAATCCCGCCTGATGGTAAGCAGTGATGCAATCGTTAATTGTGAAACGCACTAGTTTAGTTTTAGAAGGTAGGTACCTATGCATAATTAAGTATATAAAAAACTTTTTACAAAAAAAAATACTACCGAGTCCAATGTAAAAAAAAACAGCCAAGAGCGTGTCGGGCCACGCTCTGTGTAGGGTTCCGTAGTTTCCCGTTTGTCACAATAAGTGTTCACACTTAAGAGTTAATGAACGACAGACAACGAACAAGAACAAATACCACCAATACCAACGAGAGACCAATCGAACAATTCGATAATATAATAGCTCATACCGGACCCCATCAATTCAGGAAAAATCTTAACAGCGCGAAGTAATCCAAAGTACAGCGCCATCTCTCGGAAAATTGAGTTACTAATTTATACAATTTTTTATATTTTATATTTAATTTCTTTTTTTATTTGAATGAAGATACGTTCAGGATAATAAAATATGTAAACTAAGATTAAAAATGCTTGCATATATGGTTAAATTACAAACTTAGTTCAGAAATTATTTTGTACAACTGTTCAACCCATCAAGTTCAAAATAATTTTCCTAGAAAGTCTTTATAAAGTTCTACTTTTGAGATTTTTTTCATATTTTCTAAACTTATGGTTCAAAAGTTAGAGGGGACACACATTTTTTTTTACTTTTAGAGCGATTATTTTCGAAAATATTAATATTATTAAAAAAAATATTTTAGCCCTATTCATTTTTAAATACCTATCCAACAATGATATACACGTACCGTGTGATATACACGTGAGGGTTGAAATAAAAAAAAAAACAACACTCACACCCTTTTATTTTACCACTTTGTCGGCGTGATTGATATACTTACATATACATAATTTTAGCTTTCTAGTGCTAACGGTCACTGAGATTATCCGCGGACGGACGGACAGACAGACAGACAGACATGGCGAAAGTATAAGGGTTCCTAGTTGAATACGGAACCCTAAAAAACACTGAAAAGTGCAAAATAACTTTAATTTCGGAAGTCGGTGTTTCTATAATAGTTTTGTCTCTTCGTTATTTAACACCGACTTGAAAATGAATGATTAAAAATGTGGCGTCATCGGTCCACTTTGTAGAAGGCCTTCCAACGCTACGTCTTCCGGTACGTGGTTGCCATTCCAGAACCTTTCAGCCCCAACGGCCATCCGTTCTGCGAGCAATGTGCCCTGCCCATTGCCACTTAAGTTTGGCGATTCTTCGTGCTATGTCGGTAACCTTGGTTCTCCTGCAGATATCCTCATTTCTGATTCGATCACGCAAGGACACTCCGAACATAGCCCTTTCCATTGCCCTTTGGGTGACTTTAAGCGACCACGTTTCGGAGCCATATGGTACTTGCCCGGTTAAACCCGCAACCTCATGCATGAGAGGCGGGTGTCTCAACCACTGGGCCATCACAATACAACATACTACGAAACGCTCGTAATAAAACTTACTTGCATACATACATCCAGTGAGTACATAATGCAATATTACTGATCGTTACTAATTACTGTAACAAACCCAGATAATTTACTTCAGAATGGAAAGTGGGATCAAAGGTTCCTGCTCACACGTGTCTCTATTATGCATTTAATCTTTCAAATAGATTAGAGCTATTTCATTTCCATAATAGTTTGTCTATTTCCATTGCAAACTATCTTTCTGATCTTAAAACGTCGGTAGATACCTACCTATGTTCTTTTAGGTAGGCATACCTATTTGTTACAATGTGTAGGTAAGTAATAGTTATCAATAGCTAGGCTTCTTCTACTTTTTATGACTCTTTTGTAATGAAAATTACAATGTGCTTGGAAATATATGTATTGTCGACTTTCTGATCTAGATGGAACAAAAATAGGCTTTTGTTGAAATGGGTTATTCACGTGTAGCTAAATGTGGTTATAAATAGACTGCGCAAGGCCTTTTTTTATTTGTATTATGATGAGTTGTTGTCGATACAATGTAACGTAAAATTATGCATAGTATCTACGTAGTAGACAGGTACCTAATTTACCTTTACACTTGCATCTAGGGAATCCAATACCGTATACGCAGGATCCCGCACCTGTTTTGCAGGATCAGAAATGCGGGATTACTCATGCATGACTGCGGGATTGAAGTTTTTTTGCCATTTTGTATGACTATGTATTTATTAGACCCAGCACAGCTTCATTAATAAATAAGAGTGAATAGGGTACTTCTAGGCAAACGTGCCTCATCGTCGACCACATCATCGCTTACCATCAGGTGAGATGGTGGTCAACCGCGAGCCTATCAATAAAAAAAAAAATGATATAACAACTTTGTATATATAACAAAATAAGTGGTATAACAAATTTGTATGGAAAATAATTTTGTGTATAACTTCTTACCTACAGACATTTTTTTAAATTCCTGAGTCCTGTGTCATAAGTTGAATGGAACGTAATCAATATCAGTTTAATGACTTTTTATGAGGTGGGGAAACATCCAATGACTTCTCCCGCTATAGGGCGGGGCGGGAGGGCGTGTCAGACTTTTGCTGACTAAAATCACACCTGTGTCCTTTAGTTTGTCTTACTTTCAGGGACAGCGGGTTTCCTTTTTAGAAATTATCCGCGGCCCCAGCAAGCATCGGCCCTCCTGGGTCCTTAGAGTTTTGCTGAGTTCTCTTTGAGGCACGTGTGAAACACTATGCGCCGTCTATGACTTGAATTCGGCCCAGACCACAGTCATCGCGGTCAAGAGATGCACTCTGGCTATAAGGTATTTAAGTTTGGCTGAGGGGTACTTTTTAGTGGTGGTACCATAACTAAAAAGTGTAAAATAACTTTAATTTCGGAAGTCGGTGTTTCTATAATAGTTTTGTCTCTTCGTTATTTAACACCGACTTCCGAAATTAAAGTTATTTTGCACTTTTCAGTGTTTTTTTTTACATTTAAGTCGTATGATTTTTTTTTTTTGAAAATGTTTTTTATTTTACACTTTTTAGTTATGGTACCACCACTAAAAAGTACCCCTCAGCCAAACTTAAATACCTTATAGCCAGAGTGCATCTCTTGACCGCGATGACTGTGGTCTGGGCCGAATTCAAGTCATAGACGGCGCATAGTGTTTCACACGTGCCTCAAAGAGAACTCAGCAAAACTCTAAGGACCCAGGAGGGCCGATGCTTGCTGGGGCCGCGGATAATTTCTAAAAAGGAAACCCGCTGTCCCTGAAAGTAAGACAAACTAAAGGACACAGGTGTGATTTTAGTCAGCAAAAGTCTGACACGCCCTCCCGCCCCGCCCTATAGCGGGAGAAGTCATTGGATGTTTCCCCACCTCATAAAAAGTCATTAAACTGATATTGATTACGTTCCATTCAACTTATGACACAGGACTCAGGAATTTAAAAAAATGTCTGTAGGTAAGAAGTTATACACAAAATTATTTTCCATACAAATTTGTTATACCACTTATTTTGTTATATATACAAAGTTGTTATATCATTTTTTTTTTTATTGATAGGCTCGCGGTTGACCACCATCTCACCTGATGGTAAGCGATGATGTGGTCGACGATGAGGCACGTTTGCCTAGAAGTACCCTATTCACTCTTATTTATTAATGAAGCTGTGCTGGGTCTAATAAATACATAGTCATACAAAATGGCAAAAAAACTTCAATCCCGCAGTCATGCATGAGTAATCCCGCATTTCTGATCCTGCAAAACAGGTGCGGGATCCTGCGTATACGGTATTGGATTCCCTAGATGCAAGTGTAAAGGTAAATTAGGTACCTGTCTACTACGTAGATACTATGCATAATTTTACGTTACATTGTATCGACAACAACTCATCATAATACAAATAAAAAAAGGCCTTGCGCAGTCTATTTATAACCACATTTAGCTACACGTGAATAACCCATTTCAACAAAAGCCTATTTTTGTTCCATCTAGATCAGAAAGTCGACAATACATATATTTCCAAGCACATTGTAATTTTCATTACAAAAGAGTCATAAAAAGTAGAAGAAGCCTAGCTATTGATAACTATTACTTACCTACACATTGTAACAAATAGGTATGCCTACCTAAAAGAACATAGGTAGGTATCTACCGACGTTTTAAGATCAGAAAGATAGTTTGCAATGGAAATAGACAAACTATTATGGAAATGAAATAGCTCTAATCTATTTGAAAGATTAAATGCATAATAGAGACACGTGTGAGCAGGAACCTTTGATCCCACTTTCCATTCTGAAGTAAATTATCTGGGTTTGTTACAGTAATTAGTAACGATCAGTAATATTGCATTATGTACTCACTGGATGTATGTATGCAAGTAAGTTTTATTACGAGCGTTTCGTAGTATGTTGTATTGTGATGGCCCAGTGGTTGAGACACCCGCCTCTCATGCATGAGGTTGCGGGTTTAACCGGGCAAGTACCATATGGCTCCGAAACGTGGTCGCTTAAAGTCACCCAAAGGGCAATGGAAAGGGCTATGTTCGGAGTGTCCTTGCGTGATCGAATCAGAAATGAGGATATCTGCAGGAGAACCAAGGTTACCGACATAGCACGAAGAATCGCCAAACTTAAGTGGCAATGGGCAGGGCACATTGCTCGCAGAACGGATGGCCGTTGGGGCTGAAAGGTTCTGGAATGGCAACCACGTACCGGAAGACGTAGCGTTGGAAGGCCTTCTACAAAGTGGACCGATGACCTTTAGTTGACCGAGGGTTGCAGGAATCCGATGGATGCGAGACGCACAGGACCGTTCATTGTGGCGATACTGGGGGGCCTATGTCCAATCCTATGTTTTTTGAAGTCGGTTAAAAATATATAAATGCGTAACCTAGGCACTCGTAAAAGATTTAAAAAATCGGTCTTGACCTCAAAAACTATTTGAGTTTATTCATTACAAACAAAAATATAATGTGAAAATACAATACTTTCTTCTTTATTATAATAGTATAGAAGTACGTAGATATGATTAATATTGAGAAATAAATAGGTATGTTTTACATCCCAGATTGATTATCTAAACTGTTTTTTAAACAATGATAATTATCCGTTTAATGAAATTTTATCGAATATTGCAATATAAATATTATTGATTATAAAATTGCAAGCAAAGTGCGAGGTCGTGACTTTATTATTGTGCATAATTTTCGGCTTTTGCTTAAAGTTGAAGTTAAAATAGTGCAATAATAATAATAATAATTTATTACAACTTTAATCCAGAGTCCGCTAACACAGTTTTGCTCCCTACACTCCTCTAATTGAGTGAGCGAAAAGGAAGATTTCGTGTAATATCTTGTCTGAAGGTCATATTTTGGCTGGAAAACCATCAAATAACTCCTCCCGCTTTGAATAGAAGGACAATCAAGCTTTTCCTGATGAAAATCCACCAGTGTTCCTTTAGTTGCCTTTTGGCGTTCCAGGGCCTCGGTAACTCTGTTGAAAAATACCGTAGCCCCAACGATGTTAGAATAATTTTATTCGTGTCATTATTTTTAATGTTTGGTAATTAGTTCTTTTACCATTTTTAATTACAGTTTCGGCCGAAATTACAATCTACAATCGTGATTCAATCAGATGTTGCCTATTCGTTCAAATTCTTATTTAGTTTACTATATAAATATATTTTTTGTCGAATTTGACTACGAGCTACGAATCAGTGCTACGCGTTTCAAATTTTATAGCTCGTAGGTTCGTAGCGTAGCCCATAGGTTCGTAGCCCGTAGATTCGTAGCTCGTAGGTTCGTAGCCCGTAGGGTTGTAACCCGTAGCCAGAATTTCCATAAACGAATGTTTTCCATGTTCATTAGATCCGTTAACACAGAATTAAGTCTCGAGGTTTATAAGGAACACGCATTCACATCGCAGTTTCAATCTGTCAAAAACACCTCTAATTTTGCCAAGTTGGTTACATTGGTTAAGACTGAGATGGTATTATGGCATTAAAGTTACTACGTTCCTTTTTTTACCGCGAATTATGACGAGCAATTTTTATCTACTAGTCAAATATTGGCCCTGATTTTCCTGTCCTATCGCCGAACACGTCATTTGTGTCATCATTTTAATCTTTACGAAAACAAAGATTTTTGTGACAACGCTACTGTAGTAGTTGAAATTGTCAAATACACAAATAGTGATAATAACGTCATACGTTTAACATAGCGTCTACTAACGAACATGGACTCCCGTAGTTCTCGATGTTAATCTTTCAGTCGATTACAATAAGAACATTTTGCGAAAGTGAGGCCGTAACTGTTATTTATTAGGTAGTTAGCACACTAACCGATATTGGTATAGTAAAAAAATCAAAACCATGAGTAGGTATCGATCTACTTTGGTACAACTGAATAAACGTCTTCTCTTTCTTCTTCCTTCCCTTCTCTGGCCCCATTATTTGGGGTTGGTTCTCCTCACTTTCCGGCGCCAAGTAGCTCTACCTTGAGTTATCAGTTTAGGTAATTGGGCTTGCTTGAGGTCCCTCTCTACAGATATTTGACCACCAGCCTCCCTAGCCAAGTTACAACCGTTTGTTTCGATTCTCTTTTCGTTGATCGCCTCGAGTCGGCCACGCCTCGTATTCCTTTGTTCTGACTACGTGACTGAGCGTTGAGATGACGTCAGAACAAAGGAATCGGAGGCGTGGCCCACTCGAGACGATCGACGAAAAGAGAATCGAAACGAAACGGTTGTAACTTGGCTAGGGGGGCAGCTCGCTAGCGGGCGGCCTCCACCTCTTTCTGTTCTGGATTACGCGGTCCTCACTACAACTGAATAGATCTGATCAACAAAATTTGGAAAAAAAATAGAATCGTCAGCACTTAAATCTCTCAGTTCGAATCACAATCATGGTTTCATCGACGGACTGAACCGACGTCACACTAAAATACATACCTAATGCTTACGCACTGATAAAATCTTGATAGCAACGTGTGATCCATAACAAAAACTCCACATTAAGTAGGTAGGTAGGTATACTCGTTCGATTAGAGCTGGCTAAGAGAAGCGAACAGTTAACAACACTGACGTAACATAATATTATGATTTTAATATAACCCTTGCAATAACAGCTTCAAGCGATAACTTACCAAAACTATCATAACTGTAAATAAGAAAAAATGTTTTATATAAAAACTTCTTTTCAACCAGTAGCATATGTTTGTCTATTAATCAGTCAATTAAAAAAAAATTGTTCCATAAAGAAAATGTTTGTTTTTCTGACAGCAGTGTTAAATATTTTAATATCGAGTTTCCGTGCAGCCGATGCGGCTGAAAACTAGCGTTTTAAACGAACTGATTACCTTCAGACTGCCACGGCGGAGAGGATACGGGCATCCTAAATTTAGACCTGTAATCAGACTAGAATTCGGACTGCCAGGGCCCGAAGACAGTTGCAGCATGTCGGGTAGCAAAAGCCAGAGCTTCCCATGCTCATCCAACCAGAGACCGATTGTAGTGGAACCACTTCTGCTCTCTGACCGAGTAACACAGTAAGTAGATTTTTTTGCTGGGAAACAGTCAAAATTCAGCTTCCCCAAAAGTTAATCTCGGTCTATTAGAAAAAAATATATCCACGAGGCCAGCATGACCACAAAGATGTTTCAACGATCTAATGTACTACATATCTTGTTTTGTACCAGGCATCAAACAGTCAGGATAATTATGTAACATCCTGTTGTTCCACGCGCGCATCAAAGTGATTTTAGCAAAAAGGGTCAGTTTAAGACGTCTACCAGGGCTGCGAATTTTTCGAAGGAGTTACCACAGCCTCGCAAAAAAGGCAACTGATGGAACGCTGTGAGTTTTAGTCTCTCGCTTCACCCAGAACGGGAGAAGATATTTGATGATTTCCCGGGTAAAAAAGGATAATTGTTCGAAAGAGTTACTACGTGGCCATGGCACGCAAATCATCTGAAGGAACACAGTTGGGTTTTATTTAGTCAGTAAAAGTGTGACACTCCATCTCGCTCCACCCAGAGGGGGGAGCTATTTTTAAAGATTTGTTTGGTTCTGGTTCTATTATACAAGTTTTAAACGTTTGGGGAAGCTGTATTTAACGCATACACTTTATATCATTCATAAAGTTTAACCCCTTAAGCAACCTTCCCCCCTAGCCAAGTTACGATCGTTTCATTTGCGTCGAACGCCTCGAGTAGACCACGCCTCCGATTCCTTTGTTCTGACCACGTGACTGAGCGTTGACATGACGTCAGAACAAAGGAATCTGAGGCGTGGCCTACTCAAGGCGTTCGACGCAAACGAAACGATCGTAACTTGGCTAGGGGGTCTTATTATTCCTATCCTGATAAACTTACGTATCAAAGCCATCAGAATTCTCCCACCTTGCATGCATATTATTGGAAGTTCCACGCAAGCTACAAAATGTAAGTTTTTAGTAAATCATAATCAATCGTACATAAAGTTGCGTCAGAATCAAAATACTTATTTAAGTATCGCGATAGCTTTGTATTTGAAAGTTTAAAGTTTATCATTATCAGTGTTGGCTTTAATCAATGAACCATTTACTTTTGGATGATGCTAGATTATCTGTGCCATTAAAGTTTGTTGAAAACTTTGAACTTTATACTTGAGGGTGCAATGCCTCAATCTTCTACAATATAGGTATAATGCTTTGATGCTCTATTCAATCTATTGAAATTCACATGAAATAATACGTTCAGGTAATAGGTAGTCACGGCTTAATGGTCTGTTATTAATTTAAATTGTCGAACAAAATGCGAGAATTAAATTCTGTAGATATTACAATTCTATTGCCCCATTTAATTTTCATCTGATGTTACAATTGCTGCTCGTCAGTGGTCTACTTAAATAGTAGGTATACAAAAGAAGAAACGTGACTGATTGACATATCAACGCACAGCTGAAACTAAAAGGCCTAGAAGCGTGAAATTTTGCACAGGGTTTCCTTTTATTACGTAGGCGAGCACTAAGAGAGGATTTCCCAAAATTCACTCCATTAATTAGGGTTTGAAATGAGGTTTCAAAATTTGTATGGAGAAACCTACTTTCACATAATAAAATAGTAAATTTTTTGCAAAATCAATTCCTCCGTGTTAGCCATATGTATTAATATACTTACCCTTACGAAAAAGATAATAGTTTTTATTAGTCACTAGATTCTTTATGACAACATCACTACATAATAGGTATAAAACAAAGTCGCTTTCCGTCTGTCTGTCCTTAAGTATGCTTAGATCTTTAAAACTACGAAACGGATTTTGATGCGGATTTTTTTAATAGATAGAGTGATTCAAGAGGAAGGTTTAAATCTTAGCATTGCACCCTTGCGAAGCCGGGGCGGGTCGCTAGTTTTTTATAAGCGATTTAGGTATGTGGTGATGTGGTCGATGGTCAGGCCGAACAAGCATCGAATTCGAAGTACCTACTTGTTTTTATTGAACTGGCTCCCCGCCAGGTTTAAATATATTCTTATTATACCTATCTTTCTAAAAAGGTATAATCCTTCTTAGAAGAGTAGACCGAACTCTTTGTTCAGTGACGGGCGAAAAGTTTTTATATCGATATATTCTAAACTACGGGCACCGACTCCAATATTCTCCAACGTACAATACTTTCCAAAGAATAGGATCGATTGCCATGTTGTGACATCACGTTATACTGTCAAATCGCAAGATATTGGGCAAAATTGAAGAACTTAGAGATGAGCAAAATTGATGAACTGGATTCTGATTTAACTTTTTTTTGTTCACAGTTCGTAAAAAACAAAATTTTTAAAATTTCTGGTTTTGCTCACCATAATAATTCTTCAATTTAACAGTATAACGTGACATCACAACATGGCAATCGATCCTATTCTTATTTGGAACGCATTGTAAGCAAAAATGGGAATACTGAAAGCGTAAATTCGATCTCCATTTATCTAATTAACCCGCCCTAACCCAACAAGGGTTGAAAGGCGGCAACAACGTTTGTTAAAATTATGTGCAGACCTCGTCGGTCTATCGATTTTCGCGACCAGAGCGGAACCGATTCAACCAATTTAGAGAGTACCTACTAATACCTACCTAAACTTAAATTGCGCGTGGAGATGCAACGCCGTGGTGAAACTCCGCTGCCGCGACAAATCACGGCATGGCGGAAAGAGTTCCGGCGGGATCTCATGGCAGAATGGCGACAGCGACTATCGCAACCCAGTGCTGGGCACGCCGTAATTATGGCGGTAAGTCCCTTCTTTGAGGAGTGGCTGGAAAGGCAACACGGCGTCATTACCTTCCGCATGACGCAGGTCCTCACCGGACACGGTAAGTTCGGGAAGTTCCTGCACCGGATTCGTGCGGAAGCGACGCCCGGGTGTCGCCACTGTGTGGACCGCCCGGAGGACACGGTGGAGCATACGGTGGAGGTGTGCCCCGCTTGGGCAGAGCAACGCCGTGTCCTCGTGGGGGTAATTGGCGGCGGCGATCTCTCGCGCCGGGCCTTGGTACAGGCCATGGTCCGAGGCGAGGAGGAGTGGCAGGCGGTCGCCTCCTTCTGCGAAGCAGTAATGCTTGCAAAGGAGGCGGCCGATCGCGTGAGGCAGCGGTCCTCACGCCCCAACCGCCGCCGGGATTCCGATCCCGATTTCCGGCCACCGTAGGCGCGGGCTTGCGGACGGCGAGCAATGGGTGGCTTGCCGTCCGACCGTCCGGTAACCGTCCGGACCAAGCCCAAGTCGTCAACGGCGCGTGCTGTTCCACGCGCGCCTCAAGGAGATGTCAGCAACTGTAGGGGCCCAGCAGGGTCGAAGCCTACTGGGGCCAAGGGTCTGATTCTGAAAGGAAGACTCGGCCCTGGTACGAAAGGCAACGAAGGAACAGGAGTGGGTTTTTAGTCAGTAAAAGTCTGACACTATCTCCCGCCCCGCTCAAGAGCGGGGGATGTCATAAGATGATTTTCCCACCGAAAAAAAAAAAAAAAAAACCTAAACTTAAATATCAAATAAAATACGTTTCAATAAAAACTGCTATTAAATCCTGCTGATCTTATAATATAAATAAAATTGAAGTGTCTATATTTTGTAATATCAAAATGTATTTTTTTTTTTTCTAAATGCATTCATATGCATTTAGTAAATAAAATATTCGATAAGTAGGTCGTTATAAAAGTTAAATTCTTAAAACTTTTGTGTCTGTCGGTTTCGTCCAGTTAATCTCTGAAACAGCTGTACCGATTTCACGGAACTTCCACTGCTAGATAACTGATGCTATAAAGAGTAACCTAAGCTACTTTAATTTTAAAAAATGAATTAGGCGCTAAAAAAATGTCTTGAAATTCTGACCACATGGCATTATGTGCTGTTTTACTGAGTGACGCGGACGAAGTTGCGGTGGGCACCAGCTAATCTAAAATAATATCATAAAAAGGAACGATTTATATTTTTGTTTGTAATTAACAATACAAAAAATTACTGCACCGATTTAAAAAAAGAATCTTTCACCACTATAATGCTACTTTACCACTGAGTGACATGCATGGGTGAAGCCGCTGCCGCTGGGAGAAGCCAGTTTACCTATAAAAACAAGTTTGTAATGTTTTTCCAAAAAATCTTGTTGAATAATTTACATAGGTACCTACCTATTTATGTTTTTGTGATAACTTGAAAAAAAAGAGAAGAAAAGACTGTCATCTTTCTATCTCTATCATCTATCTATCTTGTACAGTGACGGATTAAGACTACTTGATGCTCTAAGCAATCTACGCCTGTGGGCCCCCCTATCCGTATGTTAACTAGAATCGGTCTTTAAACCCTTACCGCCTAAAAACATTGATGAGATGTAACGTACCTTAGAAGTGGAGTAGGTGCGACAACAATAAAAACCAAAGCATAATTTATTTATGCAAGCAATAATGGTGAAGATTGATTCATGAGTCGGGGCTTTTACACTTTTAGTTTTGCTATCATTGTTCGGAGTTCGGCACAGTAGACATCTGCCGTTATTGCTTGCCCAGATCGAAGAAAGCTATAGTGAATAACACCATGCTGAGACCACTAAACAGTTACCATTACCTTTTTATTAGTACGACGTTCGTCTTGAGACACTGTGGTATATTGGACGAGAAGATACCGCGCAGCTTCCCAAACGCTTCCCAGCCGAGTCGGATTCGACGGTTGACCTCTTTCTCGAAATTAGATCTACCCAACTGGACGGTGTGTCCAAGGTAGGCGTAATCGTCCACAACTTCGAGTATAGAGTCTCCAATCTTGACAGGAGTGGTTGTTTATCATGACTTTAGTTTCGTTCATGTTCATTTTAAGACCCACTCTTTCGGAAACTACTGAGGTCATTGAGCATTGTGCTGAGCTCTTCCGTAGTCTTAGCCATGACTACTATGTCGTCAGCAAACCGAAAATAAGTGATGTACTCGCCATTGACATGAATGCCCAATCCACTCCAGCCAGAACCTTAAAGACATCCTCCATTGCGGCCGTGAACAGTTTCGGAGAAATGACGTCTCCCTGCCTCACAACCCGCTGCAGGAGGATGAGGCACCCATGTTGGTAAGGTAATGTTAAACCATGCCGCTAATTCCTGGGTACAACTGGATTCCTGGGTGGGTGGCTTGGATAAATTTGTTTTTTTTTTAGGTGGGAAAATCATCTAATGACAAATCGCGCTCTTAGGCGGAGCGAGAGATAGTATCAGACTTTACTGACTAAAAACCCACTCCTGTTCCTTCATTGCCTTCGTCTCAGGGCCCCGGGTTTCGTTTTCACACTACCCATGGCCCCAGTAGGTTTCGACCCTGCTGGGCCCCTACGATTTGCTGACATCTCTCTGAGGCTCTCGTGGAACAATACGCGCCGTCGACGACTTGGGCTCGGTCCGGACGGTTACCGGACGGTCGGACGGTGGGCTACCCATTGCTCGCCGTCCGCAAGCCCGCGCCTACGGTGGCCGGAAATCGGGATCGGAATCCCGGCGGCGGTTGGGGCGTAAGGACCGTTGCCTCAAGCGATCGGCCGCCTCCTTTGCTAGCATTACTACTTCGCAGAAGGAGGCGACCGCCTGCCACTCCTCCTTGCTCCGGACCATGGCCTGTACCAAGGCCCGGCGATCTCTCCACACACTATCCACGAGAACACGGCGTTGCTCTGCCCAAGCGGGGCACACCTCCACCGTGTCCTCCGGGCGGTCCACACAGTGGCGACACCCGGGCGTCGCTTCAACACGAATTCGGTGCAGGAACTTTCCGAATTTACCGTGTTCGGTGAGAACCTGCGTCATGCGGAAGGTAAGGACGCCGTGAGGACTTCCCAACCACGCCTCAAAGAGGGGACTTATCACCATAATTGTGGCGTGCCCAGCAGTAGGTCGCGACAGTCGCTGTCGCCATTTCTCCATGAGAACCCGCCGGAGCTCTGTCCACCATGCTGCGAATTGTCGCGGCAGCGGAGGTTCGCCCCGGCGGCCGCAGGGTAGGTGTAGTTTGTGATTGGCTGATCACAATTCCGGTGCATTTGAATTGCCGAATGCACTAGCGGGCAGCGAGTGGGCAAGCGGGAGTGGGGTTATGACTCTAGGCCGGACTCTATGTCAACTTAAAACGCACGAATTAGTCCTAGAAACTTTTTTTGGTGTGGTTTTTGGTGACGTGAGAGTGAGACGTGCTTCCCTAAGGACGTTTTTTTTTGTGCTTCTTCTGGTGCCCCCCCCCCCAGACGTGATGCCCTAGGCAATTGCTTAATTTGATTAAGGGTTAATCCGTCACTGATCTTGTACATTTGTAAGTTTCTATAAATCAAATTCAAAATGTTTTTATTTCTCGTAGGCCTAAATGGCCACTCATAAATCGTCAAAAGCTAGTGCATGGATCCAATTGGTCGTTTCTTATGAAGGAGAACCGGTAAGGAACTCCATGGTTACTATCTTTTAAAAACGAATAACAAATACCTAGATACTGGTACATTCTCTCCTGCTGGCTGACAGGAAAAATATTACATTTTCTACTCCGCTCAATTACTCACTAACCGAAGGTATAAACTGTACCTGGGTTTTTCCTGGTAATACGTTACTTGTAGCAATTGCATTTGTATGCAATTTTTTTTGTAGATTTTCATGTAACAAAAATGTACACTTTCTATTCTTAAAAAGTTTTTTTTTCAAAAGGCAGCTATGAATCACATTTTGTCATGCTGTTCGAAAAAGTTACCGCGTACCTACCTATCCCTAGGGGTTAACGTGTAAAAAATGACGTGTAAAAGTGTTTTTTTAAAACGAATTTGCATAATAAATATCATATTTTATCATTTATCATTTGACATCTATCGCAATCCTTTCATTTTCTAGTAATGAAAAACAGTTCATAGTTTAATTTTTGGGTAGGTACTTACTCAGTGATATTATAGAAAGGTCAATGTACTTTTTTGCATATGGCGCCTACCATAGAGACAGGCTAATAGATTGGTAGTTTATAACGCAATGTTACTTTAATAGTCAATTTAGTGAAAAAAGCCCAGAAAAAAAATGACAGTGACTAAATTAAATATAAGTAAGTAGGTACATCCATAGCGTTGTAATTTGCACGATAAAAAAAAAAAACAAAACTCTGGATCCATCATTTCAAGAGTCATTTTCGACTTTATTTATACTTAGCTAGTTACCCTAAGTACAGCAAAAAAAAAAAAAATAGCCGTTAGACACACAAATGTGTCGGTGTTCTTTTTAGGGTTCTGTAACTAAAGGGTAAAAACCAAACCTTATTGCTAAGGCTTCACTGTCCGTTTGTCTGTCACCAGGCTGTATCTCATGAACTGTGATAGCTATATAGTTTTTTTTTCGGTGGGATAATCATCTTATGACATCCCCCGCTCTTGGGCGGAGCAGGAGATAGTGTCAGACTTTTACTGACTAAAAATTTTCTTTCCTATTTCGTCACAGTCAACAGCGATTTTTTTTAAAGCAAAGAGGCGGATATTATAATTTAAAGGTTTTAATATTTTAATGATTTAAATTGTGTTTATAAACAGAATATCATAAATCAATATTTTTATTTACGCAATAATTTGTTATTACCTACAATACTGAGTTCTAAATTTAAAAATATTTGAATTTCTCCTTCAACCTGCAAAGGCTAAGCGCGGGAAAAAAATATACTTAACACTCAGCTCCATAACACCCTCGCCTGTACGGTTCGGGTGTATTTCGCCTCAGTTGCAATAAGAAATCTCCACTTGTATCAAAATGTGGATACTATTTCTTTCTTTTCGTTACAAACTGTTGTTACGATATTTATGTACATAATTATGTACTAACGCATTAAGAGGTACAACAGTTTAATAAAAACTTGTTTATATCTTCAAAATATATGAAGTAGCTCTACGAACATATATTATGCAGAACAAGAGTAAATTACATCAAAAATGATCGCGGATTGCATCGATTCGGGTATTATTGCATACCTAATTCGACAAAATTTATGTGTCGGATGGATGACATGTATTTTTAACAACACCATTGGACCACACCCAACTGACATATCTAGGACACTGACTAGAAGCGTGAAATTTTGAACAAAGTTTCTTTTTATGTCGTACGCAAGCACTAAGAATGGATTTTCTAAAATTCACCCCCTAAAGGAATGAACCGGGGGTCCAAAGATAGTGTGGAGAACCCTACTTTTACGCGGGCGAAGCCGCTGGTAGAAGGTAGTTTATGATATGGGCAAACGTGGATCGAAATATCAATCATCAATCGTTGACGTTTAAACGACCTGGCCAGTTTCAGTTGTCTATATTTCATATGGCCGGTCACATCATGAAGTGATGAATTGTAACTGATCTGGTCATGACTTATATACCAATAATAAAATAATTCTATCCATTACAACACAAATAACTATCTCAATTTAAAAAAACTTGACGCGAAATTATACAAAACTAGCTTTAGATGTATTATTTTTTTTTAGTACCTACTTAATGTCAATGAATAAAAACCGTATTCGAGAAAAAAAAAAAGATTTGCAGAAAGAGATCTTACTATGTATGTTTCATGTGGTGAACTTACCAATGATAAATATTTAATTGATCTCCTCGATAAATGCATAAGTTTTGTATTAGAACTTGATTACGGTGCAGTGGTGTCGTAGGTACCCAAAAAAAAATGTGAACGCGACAGTCCAGCCAACCCAGCCCAGCCCAGCCAGTAGCCCAGTAGTGTAGTTGATAATGCCCAGATAATTAATGCAAACAAGGCAAGATTTTAATAATTAATCTAATATCCGAGCCTTATTGAAAACTAGCTTCCGACAGCGGCTTTGCCCGCTTGAAAGTAGGGTTTTCCATACAAACTTTGAACCCCCGTTTCATACCCTTGGGGTGAATTTTGGGATATCCTCTCTTAATGCTCGCCTACGGCATAAAGGGATCCTTGAGCAGAATTTCGCACTCCTAGTCCCAAAAAATTAAGAAAAAAAGTAGTTTCGGCTGTGCGTTGATATTGATACTGACTGACAGTTACTCCTTTTATATACTTGAGCTTTTATAACAATAGGTATTTACAATTAGCTAGTAATGTCTGCTGAAGAGCTGCTTTTTTTCGCGATTTCAATACTGTAATTGTAGTCAATACATTCATTTCATTTCATTTATGAATATTGCCATTATTTTATTTTATTGATGTACTACCAACCCGCCCCAGCTTTGCACGGGCGTATTACTTTCCTCATAAATCACTTTGTCTATTGGTAATAACCGCTTAAAATCCGTGGTAGCTTTTGAATTTATCGCATACAGACAGACAGAGGCGGTGGATTTAAAAAATAAAAAAAGATGCTAGAATTGACGTCTTCACATTGTTTAGCACTAAGCGGTTGACGAGGAAAACATTAAATTTGTTTTTTTTTACAATTAGTAATTACTACAGGATGGTGCGGGTGACAGGGCAGGAAGAAGAAGAATTTAAACGTGCGCGGGTGACAGCTGTCGGATTCATACATACGTAAAAAGCTATGTAAAAAAACCTTAGTTACCACTTACCTATTAGGGAGCCTATATAATGTTGTGCAGGTAGGAGGAACAGGAGGTCTTTAGTTCGAGTAGTACATTCCATCTGTAAGGCAACTGACTTGTGTATCCCTTAGAATATTCCAGCTCGCTGATAGTGAGCTCAGTAGCTCAGACATAAGACAAGTGCAAGCCACACCTCCATAATTTTCCGTAGATAAGGTTCCGTAGATCTGAGATTTATAACCGGAGGGTATAATTTAAAACATGTTTATCTATTCTAATAGAATATATGTTTTAATTACCCTCCGGTATCGGTACTTACATCTATGTAATCTACCATTTTTCTAGTGCCAATAATTCATGAAAAAAATGGTAATAGTTCCCTAATCATTAAATAAGTTATATACTAAAAATTCCTTCACGTTGAACATAAAAATGGTAGGTTTTAAATGATTGTAAAACTACGTTCGGTCTATATACAGGTACTTAATTCAAGAATCAAAACTTATTTTTTTTATATCCTAAACAAGCTCGTGAAGGATAAGAATAAAATTAACTTACCATATTATACAGATATTGGAAATAACTATTCTATTACAATCTCTATATATATATATATATATACGCCAGCCCATATTAACAACTATGATATATATATATGTATATATATATATATGTGTATATATATATATATAATAGTTGCTAGATATGGGCGGGCGTACAACGTTTAACTTTAGTTCCAGAGTAAACAGCTTGTTGTTGTGACAGACACCGTATATCACTAGAGTGATTCAATAACTGTCCCGGTTTGCTAATTTGGCCACGGAATTCTAAAATATAATCATAATAAGATAACCACCGACAAAAAAACAAGCGAAAAAAATACCTACCTTAATTTTTCAACATAATGAGTCGATAAAAGTCGCGGGCTCTTGAACAAATAAATAAATGCATAGTCGCGTATTTAAGTACAGATGAATCAACAAACTTGCCCTCAGTTAACGACGAGATTTCTCTCGGGAAACTACCCAGCATCGATACTCACTCCTAAGTGAAGAAATAAATATCTACCTTGTTGTAACCACTTGTAACATTACGGATACCTATTGAAAAGTGGTGCCAGTTTTCAGTATTATTTTGTGGTGATTCTAGCATATTGACATCATTCAACTAAAGAGGTATTTATTATTTTAATCAATTGATAATGTGTTTGTTTAGGAAATATTATTTTTGTTGCTGTGTTTATTTGGTAAGTCATTGTAATTCCTTTAACCCACTTTTTACTAATCAAATGGAGTCACATATCTATGAAAATAGATTATAGTCTGATAAATAATCCACAAAGTGCTTTGTAAAAATAATCGTATTCCTCCAACGTGTAAACAATATTTTCTGACTGCGTCGATTATGAGGCAGTAAATAAAATGCCATCTGCACTAGTTACATTCCTAAGGCTATGGCTTTAAAATTTATCTTTGTTCCATTTTTAATCAACAAGTAATCATAATATAAATCAAGTGAAATTCAATGTGAATCGAATAGACAATAGGATTTATATATCCAAAAAATATTTAAAACAAGTAGGTCTTGCCACTGTTTTCATTTATGTGCTTGTGATGTTTTCAATAAGAATTTAACATACAATATTTTATATAACATTTAACTAATTTTTTAAATTCTTATTGTGAGTAAATCAATTAGTTACATTCAGATAAAAATGTTTAATTGCAAAAATCGCAGTGCCATATGTTCAAAAATTACCGCGTTTGCATTCCAGATAATACAAAATCAAAACAATATATTTCAACCAATAGCAGCATTCAGCACCATCGGCTGTGAGAATTCTGATTGGCGAATAAGAACTGCTCTGTGGCGCCTCTCCGACCTTATAAATATCGGCGCGATCACAAACCAGACCTCTTTTCCACAGTGTTAATTCAAGGGGACTCTTTCGGGTTATTTTTGTGAGCTAACTCTAAATTCAGAATGCCGGAGACCTCAAAAATGAATGGATACGCAAAAACAAATGGACATAGCTATGATATGGAAGAAGGATCAGTATTTTTATTCACATCAGAATCCGTCGGCGAGGGCCACCCAGGTTAGTTTTCTTCAATAACTCTAATGCAGGAATTGTTCATCGAAAAATGGCCGCCTTAGCATGTGCGTAGATAAAGTATAAATAGGATTCCTTTTGTTTACAATATTACTTGTGCTAGTCTACGAAAACCATTGATTGTCCGGCAATAACACACGGGCTGGCATGCTTTATTCAATGGCAATGTTTTGTTACATCATGGTCCTCGCAGCTATTATCGCAATTTACATTTGTCAAAATAATCGCAACACGTGGTCTGAGCCAAACAACGTTGAAATTTATGATAATATACACTTGCACTTTTCCTTGTATTTACAATTTATGATGTATCCTATATTTCAGATAAAATGTGCGACCAAATTAGTGATGCTATCTTAGACGCACATCTCAGACAAGACCCTGACGCAAAAGTAGCATGCGGTGAGTGTCATGAAATACCGTGATGTCGGTGTGTTGTTTAGTAACTAGAAATAGCGATAATTTTTGCTAAATAAAGTGCTTTATTATCAGAAACGGTGACAAAGACCGGAATGGTGTTATTGTGCGGCGAAATCACATCCAAAGCTAATGTTGACTATCAGAAGGTTGTCAGAGAGACAGTGAAGCACATTGGCTATGATGATTCTTCCAAAGGTATGTAAATATTATCCTTGAATTACTATCCGTTACCTGAGGTATACACATGCAGCTCCTTGGCTTGAAGCCAGTTCTATGTAGACAAATCCTAATTTAACTTCCCTCATAGTAATGAATATTATTCCGTGCACTAGGTTTTGATTGGCGTACACTAAATTTACTAGTGGCTATTGAAGAGCAAAGTGTAGACATAGCAAATGGAGTACATCAAGATAGAGAGGCATTAGAGGTTGGGGCTGGAGACCAGGTACAGAATGCATAAGAATTTGCTGCACGGAATAACTCTCGGGACTATTGGCTATTTTGAAGATTTACTTGGGTTTACATTCTGCATGATTTACAGAATGAAAAAATGATATCCATAACTAAGGGTTTCCATTTCACTGATGTCTCATAAAACTCATACTTGCCAACTTCAAATGCATCTTTGTGGTCAGACAGCACATTGACAATGGTGCATGTTTACTTGAATATCTTTGTTATGATGAGGTCTGACTACACCACAGAGTGTCACTTGATCCTCTATAATCATAGAAATAAGTCTGCTATTAATTAGTACTAAAATAAGCATGTTGGGATCAGGGTTTGATTACAAGACCTGCTGCGTGATGCTTGCCTTGGACCAGCAGTCGCCAAACATTGCGGCGGGAGTGCATGAGAACCGCAACGATGATGAAGTAGGGGCTGGAGACCAGGTATGTTTTAAATAATAAAGTCTAACTACTTGCAAAAACTGGAGTAAAAAAAAGTAAATAATGAATGATTAAATTATAGCAGCTGTGCATTAATTACCATAAATATTTCATGGGAACATATTTATATTCATTTCCATTTTTCCATTATTAAAATTTTATTTATTGAAAGGTATCAAACCTTCAAATGTATATTTTATCTTCTTCAAAATTATTATCAGACAATTATCACTTATTCACAAAGCCAGAAATGGTTAAATAATTGCTTTTTCATTACACATTTGAAAACAGTTATTGTGAATGGGCATGATTCACAAGTATGTTTTCTTACCTCAACATGGGAAAACTCCATGTGAAAATTTAATTGCTATGCATTGTGGTATATTGAGGATAAATTACTTCTTTATTTTATGACTATGTCTTTGAAACTTTCTTTAATGTAATTATTTTATTACATTAGTTTTGGTGATCATTGTTGTAACAACTGTATTTAACAAAATACTTTTAAATTGACAAATGAAAGCCAAGGTCATATTCTAGAAGTACTCCATAATTAATACCAATTATTTAAATCCTACTAATATTATTAAGGCGAAAGTTTGTATGTGTGGATGTTTGTTACTCTTTCATGCAAAAACTACTGAAGGGTTTTCAATTAAACTTGGTACACCGGTAGACCATGTCCTGGAATAGCACATAGGATACTTGGGATATTTTAGTACTATCAAGCGGGCGAAGCCACTGGCAACAGCTATTCTATCATGGATCTCAATTTGAAAGTCTAAGACTACTCTGAAAGAGAAGAAGATAGAAAATTGATAATTTGATTCCATTAGCACCTAAATAGCTTTAATTTTTTCATACTATAATTTATTTTTGTATTTCCAGGGTTTAATGTTTGGTTATGCAACAGATGAAACTGAAGAATGCATGCCTCTGACAGTAGTACTTGCACACAGACTAAACCAAAAGATCGCTGAGCTACGACGAAACGGCGAATTCTGGTGGGCTCGCCCGGATTCTAAGACACAGGTAAATATGCACATGCACTTAATGATTTCACTGTTTACCTACCCACTTGATAAGGCAATGAGTTATTGATACATGAATATTTCATAATGGTATTAATTACATAAATATTTGTAACAAATGACCTGATTAACTCCAAACAGATAGTTTATCTAACCTCTGCAGCTATTTGGTATGCTCACTGGTGTCAAAGGTCAAATGTAAAAAAAAATATTTTGTTTTTGTAGACTAGATTAGCCTGTAGTTTATCTCTACAAAAACAAGAATGAACTGTAGGCCTGTTTTTTTTTTCTGAATAATGTAGTAATATTCTAAAAGAATTTAGTCTGAAATCCAGTGTGTGTTCTACATAGTCAAGTGAACATATAGCTAGAAATTTTCTATTATTAACTGATATTGGAGAAACTGAACCTTGTTCAGGCTTCTAAAATGGCTAAAACTATGGTCATTTAGATAGCCAAAGGCTGCCAATCTACTACAATTTATCAATATATTGTTTTGATCTCAGATTCAGTATTGTGCAGCATTATAAGTAGCTTTGATTGATGCATATTGGTGTCGAGACTGTTAGCTATTCACCAGGCCAATTAACCTTTGTAAATCGATACAAGCGCTTCAATAAAGCCAACTTGTTATTTTACTCTCGTCAAACATTTCGTTGCCAACAGTAAAATCCTGGCCACTAAGAAAATTAAGTAACTCAGGGCATAATTCCTTCAAAAATTCAACAAGGTAACCCTTTCACGCAGACACAGGCCGATGTCGGTAGTTGTGAATTAGACATCAAATCTAACCTTTTTTTTTGTAATTACGAACTATAGTGTAAGTATAGGTAACTAGAAAAAAAATAACTCATATCTTCTTTCAATGCGGTTCATTCTAAAGCTCACATGACGACGTAATCAATGTCTAATATATCAATTGTTGTTTAATGACTGAGTGATAAAACTGACACCAGTGTCAAGCGACATTTGAGCTCGACAATTAAATACGTCGGAAACATGTGCATTATAAGCAGTATACAATAAGAGCGTTATTCTTTATCATTTCTTCAAGGTTCTAAGCAGTATTTTATGTGATTTATACTTACCAAGTTATTTTTATTCAGTGATAGGGCATCACTGAATAAAAATAACTCACTTAAAACATTGGCTCAACAAATCTCTAATTCCTTATCACAATCAAGGTGCTTGATATTGTCGTTCATGTTTCATTTCTGAGGTACAAGATGAATTTTAAAAATACTTAATGTTGGACTATAAATTAACGTATTTTTATTATGAACATATAATTAATCATAGTCATGCATAGCATTTATTTGTTACTAGGAACAATCACAAAAATCAGACTAATAATAAAAGCAATTGTTTATTTAAATTTTATTAGTGCAATTATAGATACGAGGAAATAAAAATGATTGAGACAATAATGCCAATATTAATGAATGTACATCAAGTAAAGTTGAATGAACTTCAATATTCTATTCTAAAAAACTATTCTGAAGTCTTCAAATAAACTTCATATAAACAATAGTTCTGCCTGGGGAGTCCGACTTGCTCAGGTCGCGCCGCGTCAGTTAACAAATTGTTGGGTCGAATTTCAATCACTTTTTGTAGCTATCAGATAAAACTTACAGAACACATTTGAACCTTAAAACCTTTTGACAAATTGCATATTATTTTGCGTAGGAGAAAAATACGGGATAGTATTAGGCGATAATTTATGAGTTTATTCAAAATTGTGAATAAGAAAAGAAATAAAATCTCAAAATTGAATGTGTTTGGTTTCAGGTGACATGCGAGTACGTTTTCGCTGGAGGCGCCACAGTGCCACAGAGAGTTCACACACTTGTCGTCTCCCTGCAACACTCAGAGAAGGTAAGAATTTGCCCTTCCATAGGCTTATGGCCTTGTCGCGGCCTTCATGCCAATTCATAAACACGAAGATTCCCGAAGCGCATACTTGAGAGATTTTCTACTTGAACATTCTACACAATCAAGACATGGAACATTAAAGAAAAATCAATTATTCCAATAGTACCATGCATACCACGGTAATTTTATTAAATATTTCGTCATTTATGTTTTTTATCATGTGTGAATAATTTTCTTAGCACACGAGTAATTTTTTTGATAAAACTTACGCATAACTGAATCATAGCATCACTAATGTGACCATTTCACGGAGATAATTTTTTAGGTTACATGTCAACGAATCACGTCATGCTTTTAAGAAAAAAAAAAGAGTACGTAATGTTATACTTCAATAATAAAATGCTTGATAACATTAGGCCGTGACCTGTGATGTCAGTGATTCATATTTGTTAATATGAACTTTAATTTGTAGATAACTCTGGAAACCTTGCGCGAGGAGATCAGGGAGAAGGTTATTAAGGAAGTCATCCCTGCTCACTACATCGATGAGAAGACCGTCATCCACATCAACCCTTGCGGTCTATTCATCATTGGTGGACCACAGGTAAGGAAATGGAAGTCTACAACATAACAAAGTGCATGGCACTCGCCACTGAGACTATTGAACAGTCACTGATACTAGCTTGTTCAGCCATTTAATAAAACGCCAAGCATTATTTTGACATGCAAGTTGTAATTTCTTACATGTTACAAATAAACATTTTTTTTACATTACATTTTCCATGACTACATTAGAGACCACCATTAACTCTTTAACCGCTTTAGGCTGATTGGTCCAACGAGTGTTTTCGTGTCCTATTCACCAGGGTCGTGGGTTTATGACTGAATACTCTCATCTCGTTCAGCTCTTCAATGCCCATAGGTAACAGAAGAGCTGACGAGATGGATTATTTGGTCGTCGATGTGCGACCCTGGCGGAATAAACGTGAGCGTTTGTCGGATATATCCGACGTTGGCAGTTTCAAGGTTAAAACACAAACAGAACTAAAAGTAGTAAAAAAAATAATAGAACACTATAACTAACACATTGCTTGATTTCCCAGTCGGACGCAGGTCTGACGGGGCGCAAGATCATCGTGGACACATACGGCGGCTGGGGCGCGCACGGTGGAGGCGCCTTCTCCGGCAAGGACTTCACCAAGGTGGACCGCTCCGCCGCCTACGCCGCGCGCTGGGTCGCCAAGTCGCTCGTCAAGGCGGGCCTCTGCCGCCGCTGCATGGTGCAGGTAACTAGCCCACTTCACCAAGGTGGACCGCTCTGCCGCCTACGCTGTAGTCATAAAATTATAAAATAAGTAACATTTTTCTTATAAATCCAACCAATTTATTCACAGCTTAACTCGACATGAAAGTCCAGACAAGCTAAAAATCTCAGTCATCAGAACTTACACAAATTGGTTGTCGGAAACTTCGTAAGCGAGTTCCGATTCAGCCAAGTCGTAAAATGTCAGTGATGTCTTTATTCTATTAACATAAAGTTGTATTTCAATATAATCCCACGTTGATAAATATACATGTCATTGCCCCTTTATCACAGTCATCTCAATTGACACTTATCTCCTTTACAAGTATTTTTGTCACCATTCCTATTACTTACGTATTAATGATACTTCTGTATTAATAAATGGAGAAACTGACTGACATATCAACGCACAGCAGAAACTAGTAAGATTGGGAGCATGAAACTTTTCACAAAGCTTTGTTTTATGACGTATTTCCTAAAATTAGGGTGAGTTTTAGGAAATACGTCCTAAGGGTTGTAAAGGGGGCCTAAAGTTTATATGGAGAAAACTACTTTCAACCGGGCAAAGTCGCTAGCAGAGGCTAATCAGTCATAGGGAATTAAGAGGATCCTTTTCTACTCTTGTATCGTCAACATCGAGCATAGTTTAAAAGCTTGTTGCTTCATCTAACGCAATCCAACGTGATGTTTGGTGATGAGGCAATGCAAAAAAAGAGAGATTACGCCTGAAAACCCTGTTGGCATTCGATAATTCCGTAATTTATCGAATATTTCACAAAACTTGTTCCAGTAAAACGAGTCTTTTTTTAAACCAACCTTTAAAAGTTTTTCAGAAAAATGGTCGTCATTTAAAATCTCGATTGTGCAAGGCATTCATGTAGATTTTTATTATATGAGTGCATTAAGGAGGGCCAAAGTTCACGTAAAATAGCCGATTTTCAGAGGTCTTTACTAGATTAGTTTTACACAAATTTGTTTTGATTTCTATAGAAGCCTAGATAATATTCACAAGATAGCTGTGTATCCAAAATATCTAGAGAAAGATGTGTAATAACATCATGATCATGTAAGAGCGGTTGTATGGAAATGTACCTCGAAAAGGACGCTCATAAAAACATTTATTTGGGTTGTCTACCAACAGCTAGACAACCCAAATAAATGTTGCGTCTAGTTGACGCGATGATTATCAACGTCACGGTGACGTTTCGCTGGCGCCCGGTTTCCGTTGACGTAAGCGTCGTGATTGTCTATTACGACTTTGTACTTCACACCACTCAATCATCTGTCCTTTGACTTCTATTACTATGCAGATGCAGATCTCGAATTTTCTATTCTCTATTTCTATCTATGTTTTATGTATTTTTTTACATTATGACCAAATATAGCTTGTCGGATTTGTGATCGGTGACAATTTATACTACCTCATAATCGTACAACATCGACATCCTGTGTTAGTTGAGGTAACACGTTTTTTAGGGTTCCGTACCTCAAAAGGAAAAAACGGAACCCTTATAAGATTACTTTGTTGTCCGTCTGTCTGTCAAGACCCTTTATTTCGGGAACGCGTGGAGGTATCGAGTTGAAATTAAAACAATTTATTTTGTACACCAAATAACCATTAATACTAAAATAAGTTAATCTTTTCACTCTGTCGTCTCACAGAACCGCAAACTTTCTAATAATATTGTTTTCCATTCATCAGGATCAAATCTAATCCAAGGTTGGGCTCCACGATTGCCTTGAGCATCGTTACCATATACTCAGGTCTACCGTTACCATATAGTCAGGTTTTTCACGGCGGTCCCTTTAAGCTGTGAAAAAAAACTAACTTCGGTTTAAAAAAGTTAACGAAAATAAAAAGATACGGCCGTTTATGTCGCAAAAAAAGTATATTTCGACATTCATAAGGGAATTAAAATTCATAGGGTACTTCCCGTTGACCATCCTGAAATTTGGCATGAAGCAAGGTATCATATCTGGAATGTTTGCTGAAGCGCGCACTAATGGTTTCCAGGCCATCATGCGCAAAAAAGCAGCTTCCCTACTGGCCCGTATACGGAGTAGCAACAACGGCACTCTGAACGCAATTGTTGTACGTTTTGACTGTCCCTTTCTAAATTATTGGATGTCTTGTATAGATGTGGCCAGTCATGGCAAATAAAATTAATTTAATTTGTACTAGGTTAAGCTTTCTATGGCTCTATGCCACCCGAAATAAAGTTATTATTATTATAGCAGAAGTATAGGAAAAAATCTGAAAACTAAATTTGTACGTCACAAAAAAAAAACTTTTACGCTTCGTAACTCAATTCGGGAATTGGAACTGTTTCCGTAGGTAAGTTTGTACGGAACCCTCAGTGCGCGAGTCCGACTCGCACAAGCTCAGTTTTTCTTGTTAACCGTTAAGCTATCAGTGTCACCCAAAAGTCATTTCTTTTTATTGTTTACAGGTCGCATACGCCATTGGTGTGGCTGAACCGCTGTCCATCACCGTATTCGACTACGGCACCTCACACAAGACCCAACAACAGCTTCTCGCGATTGTACAAAAGAACTTTGACCTGCGACCGGGCAAAATTGTCAAGTAAGTTGTTTTTGTTACATCATTGTTTTGAAACATTATCATAGTGTAACAGTTCTGTTTTGAATAATATTGATAACAAAATACTAACATTAATTGTTTCTGTTTCAGGGAATTGAACCTCCGAGCACCAATATACCAGAAAACCAGTACTTACGGTCACTTCGGACGAGAAGGCTTTCCATGGGAGAATCCCAAACCATTGGCTGTAGAATGACTTTCAACTTAAGCACTAGACCATTGTAAATATTTTCACCAGTACGTTATAAACACTTAATCTACGTGTGTATTTGTAGCGAGGGCGCAGGGAATGTTGCTGATGTCTCTCTTTAGACATTAATATGTACGTGCCGAACCTCGCCAGTGGAACTGTTCGCGACGCGCAGCTCCGGCGACGCTGTACGCCCACGTGACGGTTGCATTTACGAGGTTCACTCTATATTTAAGTATTCTCTAGATTATTAGACACATAGGTTTAACATGGTGCCGTCATTTCTGAATTTGAGTTAGTTCAGGGGTTAAAATGGCAGTCCTATTTATTTAAGAATACGTGTTCAGTTTCCTATAAATAAATTCGTTTGCTTTTTACACTGCCTAATTGTTTTTATAGTTAAGTAAATGAACTTTCCAGTGATAGTAATGAATTGATTTTATATTTATGTACAAGTTAAATTATGGACTGCCTACACTCTCGAATGTTCTTCACTTTACGCTTTACGATGTAAGAGCTATGATTTATCGGTAGAGTAGACTACTTCTCTGGTCGCGTCACAGTCGAGCGAGAGTCAGGAGAACGGGCCCGACGAGCTTGTTCTACTGTCCTTCGCTTCACTGCAAATATATTTATAGTGCTGCGTGGAGACGATTGCCTTTATTCTTGCATTGGGACTTCCCAATATTAGCTGAAATATACTGCCTTACTTAGTGTGAAAAGTTAGTATATGGAATGGAATTTTGGTGATTATTTCATGCGCAGCACAATTTGTGTTGTGTTTCCGAAAAGGATTGTCGTGGAAAAGAGCCATTTTGAAAACACACCGACTAGACCAGGTAAGTAGTGCACTGTGCATTTACTCCTTAATGTAATTGTAATTCCGCCGGTAGTTTTAATTAGGCGAAATGCTAACCGTAAATTTGACATTAGGAAATAACATAGTTTTTAACTATTGCTTAGGACGGTTAGTGAGTATTTCCGATTATATTTTTTGATCTGTTTCATCTTTGACCTGTTAAAGTTTCTCTGATTAACTTCTGTGGATTATCAATTTGTCAGATTGTGGAATTTTAACTTAATAAAATTATGACTCTCGGATACCTAGCGGGAGAAAAAAAAAACACCTTTTTATTTCATTAATCGGCTTGTCGCCGAGATTCCTGCAAACGATCTCTTACAAAAAACAGTATCACACTATGCTGAGTTGCTATGCCAACGAGTACGTGTTGGTTTCCATATGGTTTACGTCGCTTTGATATAATCTATATATATAAAAGAAAGTCGTGTTAGTTACACCACTTATAACTCAAGAACGGCTGAACCGATTTGGCTGAAAATTGGTGGGGAGGTAGCTTAGAACCAGGAGACGGACATAGGGTACTTTTTTTTTTTTTTAGGATTGAGTAGGGTAGAGTAGGTTAATTTTTTTTTTTTTACTAAATCCCGCTTTTGGGCAGAACAACGTCTGCCGGGACCGCTAGTAGTTTATATAACATCGCCGCGCCGCCAATCGCTGCGAATCCTCGTGCTGTTTTTATGTTGATAAAATGTTCACCTTGAAATTGTTGAGTACAGTTTTTGCTATCTATTGGTTTAACTTCCGAAATTGTGAGTGACTCACACGAAACATGACATTATGAAAAAAGGAAACAAAGAAACTTTACTTCCCAATCTTTATTACAAGGAGTGTTAAAAATATTGTTTTCTATGAAGTCTCGGATTCTGACTTTGAGAGCCAAGAAGTTACAGTCCTTCTTGCTCTTTGCTGAACAGCTGTCATCTCGATCGTGTCTGTCCGTAACCAGCCTTGCATGTCGAAGCAATGAGACGCCCTGGGAACAAAAGCGATGAATTTAAATTCAGAATTCAAGAAACAGTAACTGCAACTACTATAAGAACAATTTTTGTTTAGTTTTTACAGAACTAACTATATTCCGATTACGATGGTCTCAAGACCTTGACACAAATTTTAATGATCACATGAAAATGAATTTAAAATACATAACCTAACAATGAATGATGCTTTCTACAGACTTCTGTAACGTAACATGCAATGTAACAGAATTACCAATACGGATGCCTTGCACGCGCGAACCGGGCACACTACGCGCGCGAACAGAGCATTTCAAGTTTTCAACTATTTGAGTAGTTACGTGCGAGGTGAGTGCGCGCGACCAGTCTTCAATTTTGTGAATAATAATAATATTCCACAACTTTCACACTACGCCATCTAGTCCCAAGCTAAGCAGATGATTGAGAGCGAGCAGAGATGCTTGTGTTATGAGTACTAGACAACTGATACATATATATAATATTGAATGTTACGTTGTACTTTACAGCAATCTGTACCCGGCTATAGATATGTACCAATTATCTCAAATTATAAGCTCAATTAAACAATTTTAATTCTAAACCAAATTAGCAATGAATTTATCATTGGCAGCCTTGTTCCACCTATTGCCGAGTGTAGGTTTCTTCCCTTTAGTCATCCCCAACAAGTAGCTCATGCGTCAGTTCTAGCCTACCTTGAATGCCTGTCAATCATTTGTGGTCACAAGCGTCCTCTAGGAGTCATGTATGCCAAGACATCGTAATTGTATCGCTATATCGTTCGCGGTAAACCGATGTTTTTTTCGCCCATTACTCGTAAATCTTACCTATTAACTGTGTAGGTTGGCGAAGTCTCGGAGATATCGTCTTTGTAAACTCCGAGCGCTCTCCAAGGGTCAATGTAACCGTGGATGTTGATAGTATTGTTCACTACAGGCTCGAGACCACCGAAGATCAGATTAACTCGCTTAGCTGCGTTTTCTACAAAAGCCAAGTCGAATCTGTGAAAAGAAATTAGCACTTTCAGCTGTAAATTGCTATAAATACTACTTACAAAAGTTTAATTTTGCGTACTAGCTTAACGGCTAACGGTCGATGAAGACAATGGCAAACTGCTAAGGGAGTTCTCAATGATAAAATTTCTAATAAACTGAGTGACGACTGCAATAGAGTATAAAATAGCATAAGTAACGGACACGCAATTTTTATTTCATTTGTAAAATATACCCTACTAAATGTAAACAAGATCTTGACACATAGTGAGATCGACTTTTTAAAAATACATTTTAAGGATATAAGTACGTGGGTAAAAACCAATTAGGTATAGAGTCGAGTATATTTAACATTTTTCAAAAACACAACTAACCCTATAGTAAGAGCGGCCTGTTCAAAGGTGCATAATAAAAGAGACTCAGCACGTGGGCTTAAGGTGCATTTTGATTTGTTTCGAGCGAGACTAGGCCTGTAGGTAGGCAAATATAATGAAGGTCACGTCCGTGCCGTGTAATTTATGAACATTATGAACGTTGTTATTATATATATAATTAATGACTTCATTCGAAAAGTGATATTTCTGTACTTTGTGCCCAGAGTGTTGCGCCTTTTTTGTAAAGTTTTGGTTGATTTTTCAATATTAAGGTTTTTAGTATTTCATGAACTATATTAATTTTGAGTCTCAATAATACCTTTAATTTTATAGTCTGAATTAGTGTTGCCCAAATGCAAGAACAAGACGAGACTTAGCCAGTCTTGGTCTTGGTCTTGCGCCAATACACCTGGTCTTGGTCTTGGTCTTGGTCTTGCGCTCCCAGTCTTGGTCTTGGTCTTGGTCTTGCAGCAAGAGTCTTGCAAGTCTTGCAATTACCTATTAGTCTATTACTATTTATTAAAGTTTACTTTAAATCTTAGAAAAACGTATTAGAATTGGAACATTGTGAGCTTGAATTAACATAGCCATAGTAAAGATCAAGCAGATTACTAAATAACTGAAGATTTGATAAGAAATTCGAAAAATCAACTGACCTATATGTCGTTTTCCATGGAAGTAACTGTTTCTTAATAAACATTTATGATTTATAAGCTTACATTTGCTAAAACATGTAAAAAAACAAATTAATTACAATAACTTGACTGTATTTTAAAGAACAATACTTATCTGTCTAGAAAGAGATTGAACCCTCAACTTATAAGAAATTTAATAAAAGAGTTTTACGATTTATCATTTATTTGAATAAAAAATAAAATACAACACAAATCAACAGCTTTATCATTAGGTTATGATACTTTATATATTTTTTTTTGACCAAGAATTAATACAAAGTAACCATCTGGCTGACTCATCACTTAACCTATTTCTATGTTTTCTAATTACTAATGATGCTTTAGAAAATAACCTCTCAGCAGGTACTGAAGTTGCAGGTATTGAGAGAAAATCACGGGCCATTTTCGATAAAATCGGATACTCTGTCTCATGCGTCCTCCACCAATCTAAAATGTCTTCCGAGCTGGCAGTTCTTGGTTTTCTCAGGTACTCCTCCAACTCGTCTATCACTAAGCCTTGAAGACAAGATCCAGATGACGTCGAGGGACATTCATAGAGTTTATCAAAGTCTATTACGTCTTCATCTTCGTTACATACTTTATTTTCTTTTTCTGGTAATTCCAGAGATTTGTTCAGTGAGTGTAGACTTTTATATTCTTCATAAAGTTCATTGAACTTGCGCAGACTTTCTGTTTTAAGTTGCTTCCCCCACATTGTCAGGTCAAAAGTCTGAGCCTTATGCCTTGGGTCTAAAATTAAAGAAGTACAATAAATCCAGTTGCTCTTCTTGTAATGTTTAAGCATTTTGTCTCGAGCTGCTTGGAAAGCTAGAATGAGCCTTTCATCCACTTCAGATCGATTAGGTTTCTCATCTAACTGTTTTACCATGGATTCAATTTTATCTAGCAAGAGATTGAATGATACAATGACTAGCGGTAATGTAACATATTTGTCTCCACCAAGTTTTGTACTTAAAAGTTTAAAGTTTATTAGAAATTTATGTAATTTTTCGAGTACCTGCCATTCATTAGCTGTGATTTGAAAATCATTTAATTCGGTGACAGAATTGCACAATATGTCAATGCCCACTCTCACTTTTAAACCAAATCCAATCATATCATGTGTGGAATTCCATCTCGTTGGACAGTCAAGAATGGCATTTAGATTTGATGGCACGCCAGCTGCTTCACAAGCAGACTGAAACTTCTTCTTCACTATCTCACTTCTTTTTATTTTACTGGAAATACTGCGTAACTTTGTTACAGATGTACGCGAGTCAGCAATATTTGGTGCAGATTCTTCATCTTCCTCATCCTCAGTTTCGTCTGCATAGTCTTCGTACTGCTGATCTTGCGCGTTAGTGTCAGACTCACAGTGTAATGCTAAGGTCTTTAATAAATCTTGTACACCAAGGTTTAAAATGTGAGCAAAGCACCGGAAATGTTGATTGTCTGAATCAAAGTGTGGCGGCAGCTGTTTGCCCAGTTCATACATAAATTTGGTATTTGCAGTTGCGTTGTCGACCGTGATACCTTGTATTTTATCAATTATGCCATATTCCAATAAACATTCATGGAAAATCGTTGCAATATCTTCCCCAGTATGTCGACCGCGTGATGGTATAAAATCAAGAACTACAGATTGATACTTCCATTCGTTGTCTATATAATGAATAGTAACCCCGTAGTAACTCCTACCAGCAATTGACGTCCACCCATCAATGGTAAAAGACATTTTAGATGATAATTGTTGAAGTCGTTCCTTGAGATTCAATTGGAGCTCTTCAAATCGCTCTTTGACTTTCCTTCTAAGTGTAGACCTTTTAGGAAACACCATATTAGGGCAAATACGTCGAAAATATACTTGTGTAGCTTCGTCATCGAAAAATGAGAAGGGAAGATATTTTTTCACCACCCAATCAACTGTAGCTGTCGTGATGTTGTCACTGCTGTTTTCCGACTGAAACAAAACAATAAATCTTGTGTTATTATTTAAAATATACTAGGTTTGAGCGTATAAGAGGAGGAGGTTTGTTGTTGTTAAATCGAGAAAATCGTTAAATTGATATTTGTTATATTAAGGTTGCACTGTACTGTAATTTACCAAAATAAAGTACTTAGTTGTTACTGGCCGATTAAATGAAAATATGGGTGTTTATAAAAAATATTTAAGACGATAATTACATACTTAATATGTCGCACCCCTAGATGAAAACTGTGAAAACACCACTAACTCAAAAATACTTACGTAAGTTAATGGCGTTTTTGAAAGTATCGCATGAATAGCTACGCGGAGTTAAAATTCTTTTAACTGTTAAAAAAATATTCTTACCTGTCCACTTCTTCCAGCGGTTACTAAAAAGCTTGTGATATCTCCACTTAATTTTGGTTTAACAGGAAGAAATATTTCTGATTCCTTTTTGTGGAAAGATATTAGATGTTTCCTTAAGCCTGAAGTGTTTCTGTTTTTCATTTTTATTTCAATCTTTTTATGTTGGCACAATTTACAGAAGGCAGTTTGGGATGCATGAATTATTTCGAAAAACTCCTCAAATTTGCTTTTGGGTCTTTTAGATCTGTGACTCAAACTCTCGTTACTCGGACTAGAATAATTTGAATCTTCGTCACTCATATTAAATTGTACACGTGATACGTTTTTAGAAAACAACGAGAATTAGTAAAAACAATTATTAAGTTAGACTCGAAGCACAGCTCAATTGGAAATGACTGGAATTAAAATAATTCTTTTATTTATAGTACGTTTCCTTGCTTTTTACCGCGCCGCCTCGCCACGTGCCGGCTCTATGAAAAGGATGCCGCCGCAAATCAAACAATGCCGCGTGCGGCGTACAAACACACACTAAATATTACCTACTTGTACAGACGCGACGCGTGAATAAAATAGAATTAGTGCCAATCACTATTCTTTACATATAAGTGAATGTTTTGGCGTACATCTATACTAATATTATAAAGCTGAAGAGTTCGTTTGTATGTTTGATGACAGAAGTTTTAAAATAAATAAATAAGTCTTGAACGTCACTATACCTCCAAAGTTACTATTCCTCGTGGACGAAGTCGCGGGCACAGCTAGTAAATACTTACTCTCATCATCTCTCTCAGAGATATTCGGGCTGGTAAGTAATACAAAACTCTTATCGCAGGCTTTTTATTTTATTAGTAGGTAAGTACCTACGCTTTTTATATTATTTTATTAGTTTTGTAGAATTTTTTTACACGTTTCAAGTATATTTAAAAGTGGCTACAATATTTATTAAACGGGTGATATTTGAACACTTTTTTGCTATTTTTTCTTGTAAAAACTTAAGAAATATAATGACTAAATGTACAATAATAGTACCTAAGTAATTAGTTTAAAACCATATAAGTAATCAATATTATAATATATACTTACTAGAATGAATTAATATGACATCTACTACCTATCCTTACCATTTTATCCTAATCATAATACTACTTGCGTGATCAGTATAATGTATTCATTTTCATTCTAAGCACTCTGAAACTTATTTATTCTTTGGAACACATGTAGGTACTCTACTAGGAAATTATTTTGCATGAGTATACCTACGCCCTATGGCGGCAATCAAATAGTGTCAAATGTTATGATTTCGGCGTGGCGGCAACGATTGTTTTAGATTTCAAAAGAAGCTGCCGGCGCGTGTATCATAACCATGTACTTCCGAAAAGCGGCAAATTTCTTTGAGAAGTAAGTACAAAACCTTTGATGCCGCATTATCAAAGTGCCGATGGTTAAAACATAACTATGCATGCACTCAGTTTGATTTTAATAGATATTTTTTTATTCGCTATGTTTATGGTATTAGTCGTAATGCGCATAGGTCCAGTTTTTCATATTCTTTGATACAGTTTTTTGCGTCTCATAGAATTCCTAAGCGTACCTACCTATACACCGAACTGTTACACCTAACTACTCAGTGAAATAGCGCTAAGTCCTAGCTGCAAGACGCAAGAGTCTTGCAGGCTATGTCTTGTTCTTGCTCAAGTCTTGCACGGTCAGTCTTGGTCTTGGTCTTGCTAAAAATACGCGGTCTTGTTCTTGGTCTTGGTCTTGCAAAAACGCAAGAACAAGACCAAGACTGCAAGACCAAGACTGAATTTGGGCAACACTAGTCTGAATCAGAAACTTGTTTTTAGTGTGTCATGGGCGAAAAATCCCTCTTATCAACCTTCCTCCTTTATTTTATTTCACTGTCATGAAATCAATAAAAAAAAACAGTTAGCAGTAGGTAATTATCTACGTTGACTGTTAGTCTTTAAGCCCGTACTGGATACCTACATTATTTCTTACAACAAAAAGTTTTATAACTAAATACCTACTCACCTTTGATCGAAAATCTTTTTGCAAATATCCGTATAGAAATCCAAGCTGAGCCACTTCAGACCGTCGAATGCTGTACCAGAGGTCGGCGCTGTTTGATAATACCCGTATTCCGTACAAGTTTGATAATACCAGGCACGTGCTGAAACCAAGCGCGGTTTTAGAGAGAATAGAAATACTCGGGACAGAAACAGCACAGAACGGTTAAAACGTAAAGTAAAAAGAATAAAAGTACAGAACGCTCGAATTTCTATTATTATGTAGTATCATACTCGTGCATTCTAAAGGCTCAAAATATATTGGTTTCATATACATTATACTATCTAATCAGCTGAAGCGTTTTTTTTAAGATAGGAAGTCTTCTAATGACTTCGTCACGTAACCTTTTAAGAAGTCGACCTATGGCCCTAATAAACTTCGGACCTGCTGGGCTTCTACGACTTTTGCTAACAACTCTTTGAGGCGCGCGTGAAACACTACGCGCCGTCGACGACTCGGGGTTCAGTTCGGACGGCCGATCGGCGAGTTTCCCGTTTCACAGTCAGCCAGCCCACGCCTACGGTGGTGTTGGTTTGGTGTGTTCCAAATAGCTTGGCGATATCCATGAAGCAAATAACCAGTTTCCAATCGGTTCTTTGGACTAATTCAGTAAGGAAGCTATCAAACACCTGGGAGCCGCCTATTCCATGCTGTTCTATGTAATTCCTACCTAAATATAATTATGTCAATCATAATTATAGTTTTTGTTAGTACGCAAATCAGTTACAAAATTGATTATTTGAAATGCTACAAAGACTTGAAAGATGATTTATTTAATAGTCAATTTAATCATACTTGTGATAATATACTGTCCACGGTAGTATCAAAAGTAGGTAGGTATAATTTGCTGGAAACCTTTTAAATCCATAAACAAACATTGCACTCACAATTTGTCGAGTTCTGGTAGTTGTTCAGGAAATTATCGTAACTACTAAGCCAACAACGGTTGTCTCCTAATCCACGAGTTATTGCTATATATCCGCCAATTTTCTCCATTGGAGTTGAACCTGTAATGTTACATGAAATGTTATTTTAATTATATTTCAGGAGCAGGTAGGTACGTTTATGACGGCAGAAATGCGTTATTCACAATAGAAAAACCGGGCAAGTGCAAGTCGGACTCGCGGATTGAGGGTTTCGTACAAACTTACATATGAAAACAGTTCAATTCCCGAATTGAGTTACAAAGATTTTTCCGAATCGCAAAAAATGTTTTGTTTTTTGTGACGTAACAACAAATTACAGTTTTCCTATACTTGTGCTATGAGACCTTGCTTCATGCCAAATTTCTTGATTCTAGGTCAACGGGACTTCCCGTTGACCCAGAATCATGAAATTTGGCATTCATAGGAAATTTTCTATGAATTTTGATTTCCAAGAGTGTCAAATTTGTGTTTCTTGCGACATAAACGGCAGTATCTTTTTTTTCTTTAACTCAGAAGTTAGATTTTTTCACAGCTTCAAGGGACCGCAGACTTAAGTATACGTGGGACACTCAGAAACTATTGAAAAACTAAAAAACTAACTTCTATGGATAATATATTTTTATAAAATCTTCAAGGAACTCTCCACCAGGCTCTATTCAAAGATGCGCCTAAACAAAATTTTTTTAAACATTTTTTCCAGTCCGCCGCAGACACCTCTTCCTCGGCCTTCTCGAACGCTGCCAGTGCATCTTTCGGCGATGAAAACTGTATCCCTTTCAGCAGATTTTTTTATTTTAGGGAATAAAAAGAAGTCACACGATGCCAGATCAGGACTGTAAGGAAGGTGCCCCAAGACTGACCGTTCTGGTGTCCAGGAAGTCCCTCGTTTTGAGCGCAGATTGCGCGGGCGCATTATCATGGTGAAGCGTACCTTGCGCATCCCGGTGTTCGGTCACTTGTTGCTCATTGCAGACAAAACTTCTGGCAGGGATTTTGTGGTATACTATTCGGCGTTGATGCTGCTTTGGTCTTATTATGGAATTGAAATCAGATACCCCTTCAAAGTGAAGAAACTAGCCATCTAAATTTTCCCTGCGCTTCTTGATCACTTTCGTAGGCGTTGGTTCGTTTTGAAACAGCCAAACTGCCGACTGACGCTTTGTTTCTGGATCGTATTGATAAATCCAGGATTCGTCACCTGTCACAATGTCGTAAACGAGCCGAGACGAGCCTGCTTCAAATTTTTGAATCGTATCACGGCACCACTCCACACGGACCTGCTTCTGAGCTTCGGTGAGGTTGTGCGGCACCCAGCGGCAAACTATCCTCATCACGCGAAGATGCTCGTGTAGAATCTTGTGAACGCTTCCAGACCCAATCTGCAGTGAATGCCATGTTTTCTTGAATTAATATTTTTACTGCCAGCACACTTTCTTCCGTGACAGCCGTCATAAGACGACCACTCCCTTGTTCATTCCCCAAAGTAAGGCGACCGTGCTTGAGCGCTATACCAGCGGTAGTTAGATGGTTGCTTTTGAAGGTCCTTCATCCATAAAAGCAATTTCAAGTCGATCAAGATCAGCTTTTAGGCCACATTTAAAATCATAGAAAATCATCGCACGAAAATGGTCTCGATGCAGATCTACCTTAGTGCCTTAAACATTTTTTTTTTCTGAGTGGCCTGGTACTTATAAAAAAAAGTCGGAACGGAAATGGGTGCTCATAATATAAATACTTGTACCCAGGTTGGGCGGAAGCACAATTTTTAATATAACCATGATAATTATATAAGTCGTGCAAACCTAACAAGAAAAAAAAATATGAAGGACGAAAATCCTAATAATAAAAGCACTATTTGTATACCATGTTTCTGATGTAGGTAAGTGACTTGACTTTTATGAGAATATATTCCTTTTAACCCCCTACATCGGATAATATCCGACATACATTCGTATTTATTCCGCTAGGGTCGCACATCCACGACCAAAATATTCCATGTCGTTAGCTCTTCTGTCACCTACGGGGACTGAAGAGCGAGATGGAGTACCCAGTCACAAACACATGACCCTGGCGAATGGGACTCGAAAACACTGGTCGGTCGGACCAATCCGACGAAAGCGGTTAAACTCAAACCTAACCTACGCGAGGAAGGATACAGCTGAGCAATATGGTACTGAATTTCATTGTTACAGGCTGTCGACAGTGACCAGCTGCCACGCCTTGTGATTTGCTTTCAATGATCTCAAAAAGTCAAAGTTGTCTTTGGGAATCAATATGCGTCCGTGACAAGACTGCCTTATGAGGGACCTTCGTGCATATTAATCTTACCATAACTAGTATGATCGGTGAAATTATTGCAAATGCTCAGCAGCGTCCCCGGCCTAGCCTGCTGCACTGAAGTAGAGAACGTCCAACTGATAAGTCCTGCGAAAACGGCTAACGCGTATTCATTGTCGTAGTCCAGTGGCTGACACAACCTGCAAGAAAAAAAAATCTAGCTAATGAGCGAAAACAGCTCACAACGCGGTGTGGCTTCTTTCAAACGGCCACATCCCGAATTTTACGTCATCATGGCACTTAAAGAAACGGACAACGCATAATGACAATGATAACTGCAACACGCGAAATAAAAGTGTTCAATGGATTACAATATTTATTAACACTAAAAGTCTAAATGGAATGAGGCACAATCCGACTATTCTCCGAAAAGTCCAGGACTGAGGAGTCCTGAGAATGTCAAAGATATACAAATAATAGTAAACAAGTAATCCATACAACACTTAAGTTCTGTGACGCGAAATTCACGATGTGGCGACGGCACAGTTGGCTGGCACAGTAGTCAACCATATAAACCCGAGACAGAGCGCGTCAGTCAATCCCTTGAGCGATTAGCTGCTGCACTGAGTGTCGCGGGTTTGATTCCTATTCGGAACAAATATTTGTATGGCCTACAGATATGTGTTCCGGGCAAAGACATTAAATTATACTACCAATAGACAGGACATAGCGAACAAAATCGTGATCCGATACTTATTACCTAATGGTCATAAGTCGCTCAGTCTAGTATGACGCCCCT
Source organism: Mythimna pallens (assembly GCA_961205895.1). NCBI lineage: Eukaryota > Metazoa > Arthropoda > Insecta > Lepidoptera > Noctuidae > Mythimna > Mythimna pallens. The sequence continues at coordinate 18,048,065 of OY540828.1, read as the reverse complement.
ACACGTCAAGTCGTGTTTGTATCCGCTCTATGCATTAAAATAAAATCATTTTCTGAGAAAATATGCCGAACTGCGCATTACGCTATTGCAAATCTAGTTATGATAAAATGACTGGACCTAACTTCGGTTTATTTCCGTAAATATTTTTGGTATTTACGAAGTAATTAATTAAAATTCAATAATTTTTATAAATAGTTTTAGAACATTTGCTGATTTTGTGATAACGCCATCTATTGCTGAAAAGCTTAACCTTACCTTTATCACACACTGAGGCTTTACCACGAGCTTATAATGTGATCCATTTTACGACCTAAACCGAACTGTTAAAGCTATATAGGGTGTATAGCGCCATCACTCTTTTTCGCTCGTACGACTTACATTTTAACATTATCAAGGTAAGGCCCCTGGCCACCTATCGAGCCATAGTTAAATAATTATACATTTTGATAAATTTAATTCGCGTGTTTGCTATTCAAAGCCAGATGGCGTCACTGAGACATAGGATGACAGTTTTTCTAAGACATTTGTTCTGATAGCCGCTCTATTGTATCTCTTTAAATCTCTTTGGTTCCGGGCCTGGGTGTCTGTGCATGAGTTTCATGTTTTTGAACACATCCACAATACTTAAAAAATTACAATTACAACGCGTTGTGAGCCAACATACCTAAATAATTCCATTTTGCATATAAGGACAGCCCCCCCCTTTTTTTTTTTGGACGGTAGTAAAGGCTCTATTACGCTACGCGATATTCAGTCTGTCTTATTTTTTGTTCCGACCGTAAGACCGGTCTAACCCTTATTACACTAAGTGACATCAACTAAGACTGTCTTAATATCGAGTACCTAGTGGCCCTTAAGACTGAAGTTCAGTGGCTGTTTTAAATATTTGCAAATACTTTTTTTTCAATATTCATATTAATTTTTATAACAACCTAATATTACTAACCTATCAACTATAGGAAGCTTGAAAGCTCGTTTGATTTGCAAATTAATTCCTAGTATAGTACTTATTATGTAAATTGTTGTAGTTTCAACTGCACAAAATGTGGAATCACAGGCGCGATCCCGGTAAAATAGAGCTGAGAATTTTAGTGTACTGACTGCCTGACTACCTAAGCGAGCTCGCCGAAAAGACTCGATACGTTTGCTGCCAATTATGGCAAAAACAGAACGTGTTACATCCTTATTCTAATGGAAAACATAGTAACTATATATCAAAACGTATTACTTTCTAAACTTGACATTGGCAAAAGGCACTAACCGAGCAAGAGCAAAAGAAAAAAAAAACAACATTTACCGATACGATTGTTCTAACAGGCGCCTTCCGCCTTCGGTCTGCATTGCGGCAACTGTGTCATCTATGCCTCGTCTGATGTGCCCAATGCACTCCTCACCACCCTCTAACATGAACGCTTCGTGTACAACTTCCAGGTATTCTATAATAGATACAGATAGAGATGTATTTTAAGGAAATTGTTTGTCATGTTCACTCAAATGTACTCACTGATGGTGGCGCGTGTGTTGGATCATTCGGTTCCCTTCAAAAAGGTTGAGCTGAGTGGTGCTAATATTCGCGTCATGTCCGTGAACGGGTGCTGTCAGTTGAGACTGGTCATCTAGCTGCCAGTTGCTATTTTAATATCTATATTTAGTTTTTATTTTTACTTTATTGACATTATTCTCACATGATAGCGACAAGAAACATGTAACAGAGATATTTGTACCTAATTACAAAACATGATTGAAAAGAGTGTCCATGGAGTTTCTTGCACATTCTTCTCCATAGAAATCTACGCTTTGGAATGTGCAATTAGCATCTTATTTTTTCTGACTGACTGACTTCTTGACATTTCAAAAGTGCCTGTAAATGGTTTTTTTGATATAAAATGCTTTGAATCTTGAAAATTAAACCTATGTCGGATTTATCCGACAAACACTCCGCCAGGATCGCAAATCGACGACCAAAACTCGTATCTCGTCAGCTTTTCTGTCACCTATGGGGATTGAAGAGCTAAACGAGATGGAGTACCCAGTCGCAAACATACCACCCTGGCGAATAGGACACGAAAATACTCGTCGGACCAATCAGACGCAAGCGGTTAAAGGGTTACGGTGTATTTTTGTGTAGGGGAACGTTTAAAAAGAAATGTTTTATTTTTGAGCCATATACTTGGGTGTTGTAAATTGAAGTTGTCATTAGACAGTAAGCAATAAAATATTAAAGCCAATCGTAACTTGGTAATTACAACCGATCTAATTTAACACAAAGTTTCTTGATAGACCAAAATTTTATTTGATCATCATCATCTTCCAGCCTTTGTCCCGTTTTATTTAGGGTCTGCGCAACAAGTTTTTTTCTTTCATTCTGACCTGTCACCCGTCACGCTATCACTAACTTCCTTTTTTTTCATGTCACTTTCACACAATCCATCTATCTTTTCTTTGGCCTCTCTCTCCCTCTCCATCCATGTGAATGGATGGAGATGGAGAGAGAGAGTATCTGCACTTAATAACTCTTTTAGAAACATGCGTTACCAAAAGAGTTTTGTATGATAAACTTTTTTTATTTACCAACGCTTATAAACATTGAGACCTACCAGGAAAATCAACCTTCGCCAGGATAGGTCCACTGGAAGCGACAGTGCCAACGACTAAATGAGGATACCTCTTCTTGAACCACATGACCATGTTGGCGGCATACGACCCCCCATACATTATCACTTCGCTTTCTGCGAACCGCGGCTGCTTCTTTATCTCTGTGATGAAGTACGCAAGGTCAGCTAACGCCTGATCAATGTTCAAGAATCGCAGGTTTTCGGCCGTGAAGTTCCTGTAGAAAAGTATCAATGTAAATATTGAGAGGAAACAATACCTAGAATCCAATTAATAGAATGTTAACGCAAGCAATCTATCATAAGGCTTAAATTTTTTATAATTCACTAGTTTGATTATGATTACAAGGTTCATATTCGTACGAAATGCTAACTTGGCAATGTAAAAGGTCTGGTTTTTTTACTGTTAGGGCTGCGGGATTGTTTTAAGAGTTGCCGTGGCTTTGGAACACAAAGGGCAACGGAAGGAACATAGGTGGGGTTTAGTTAGTAAAAGTCTGACACGTGACACCCTCGTTTCACACAGAGCGGGAAGAGATGATGATTTCACTCCCCAAAAAGTAGGTGTATTTTCTAGACACACTTCATTGCACTTGATCGATACAGCAACGGGTAACGAAAAAGATAAGTCTACTTACGAGAATATTTGTGTTGCTCCATAATATCTATGTTCGGTGTACACTTGAAAGCCCTTGTTCTCTCGCGCCATTTCGTACATGTTACCAGCTAACAACCAGCGATGGTCAATGGTCCATTCGCCACCGGCCATGATGAATATAGGAGATCCATCACCGCCGAAGAATTCTTCATTGAACATGTAACGCTACAAGGAAACAAAAAAAATAAACGACATTTTTTATTTAATTAGATAATCTTTTTTTTACCCTTTTGGAGTACCGTACCTCAAAAGGAAAAAACCGGAACCCATATAGGATCACTTTGTTGTCCGTCTGTCTGTCTGTCTGTCTGTCAAGACCTTTTATCTCGTGAACGCATAGAGGTATCAAGTTGAAATTAAAACTATTTACTCATGTCTACGGACTCTTGAAGCTGTAAACAACCAAACTTGTAAGTTAACGAGAAAAAAAGATACTTCGGTTTATGTGGCAGAAAACGTACATTTCGACACTCGAGAAAATCAAAATTCATAGGGTACTTCTCGTTGACCCAGAATCAAGTAAAATAAAGCAAGGTCTTATAGCACAAGTATAGGAATAAATCTGAAAACTGTAAATTTGTTGTTACGTCACAATATTTTTTTTGCGATTCTGCAAAATCTCCCGAGATTCCATTATAGCACAGGTAAGTATGTACGGAACCCTCAGGGGGGTGCGAGTCCGACTCGCACTTGCCTAGTTTTTTTAGTTGTTGGTACCCCTCAACTAGATAGCCCAGCATATTTAAACATATAGCATATATTATACTCTCCAGGATCCCATCATCAGATCCTGACGGACCACGGGACCACCTGGGATATAGGTACCTATAACTTTTCAAACAAAGAAATAATTTTCAATCGGTCCAGGCGTGTACGAGTAATCAGGTTGTCCTGGTTGTACCTCCTCTTTTTGAAGTTGGTTCAAAGTGTTCTTTTCAAAAACCAATTTAATTCTTTACCCTATTCGTGTGTTATTGATAAGTTCGGTAAACAATTATTTTTTTATTGGAAATAATGTTGTGCCACAGTTAAGCTAAGTCCTCTCCAATGTCCTTCCAGAAATTGTTTTCCCGGCAAACCTACCTATTCCTAAATAAAATAGTACCTACATATTGATACAAATGGAGAAAGTTGATCATTGTGACCGAGGCAGCATACACTCGAGTCTTGGCGAGGGTGTTGTGAACCCCACGGCTGCAGTGATCCACGTGTATCCAACGACGTTTTTCAACACACTTACGGAGACATAAATAAACGGGGATTGACGCGCGACTCGTGGGGGTTAACGCGTGCGTGCGCCTCTTGGGGGTCGACGCGCGCCCGCCTGTTACGATAAATGTAATAAAACTGTGGCGGGGGCGAGCACGTGCACTTTTCCGCACTAGTGCGAATAACAGTCAATTGCATGCCTAAAAGCGGTGGGATAAGAGCGTATTTTAGAGTAAGTGAATTGAAAAAATAATACCAGTACGTGTACGTACCATAGAAAAGTTAGTAGGATTCTGCGGATCAAAATGATCCAGCGGCATGGACATCCACGTGACGAAGACATTTCTCGCGTTTTTCGCATACACATCATCGAACCCTTCGGGTGGTGTCATGTCCACCTCTGTCATCGTCACGCTCCTGGGCTCTTTCGCCCATGACGTCGAGAACAAACTTAAGAATAATAGGAAGATGATCTGAAAAGTTATACGAATAGATTAAATTTATTCGTTGCAGGTTTATGCGACAACCCAAAATATTAAAAAAAGAGTACAGAAATACCTACAATTCAGTTGGACTGGTCGTACCCGAACCAATAAACAAGAATGCATTTGTATTTAGAGACATTAATTATTGAGCAGAAGTTGCTGATAGATACTACGGTTGCAAATTAAATCAACATATTCATCACCTTACTGGTCTTGTCCCATGTTATTTTTGGTCGGCACAACACGTTTTTTTCTTCCATTCCGTCCCGTCACCCGTCACGCTATCACTAACTCCCTTTTCTTTCATATCACTTCTCACACAATCCATCCATCTTTTCTTTGGCCTCTTCGTCTCCATCCGCCCTTATGTATGTATACTCATTACTCTGTTACTAACTTGGAGTTCAATCCGCTTCTTCACATGACCATACCAAGATAAACGATTCTCTGTTAACTTTCAAATCACTGGCGCAACTTTCAAACTTCCGCTAATATAGGTACTCATTTCCCACTTTATTCATTGATCATTCCCGTCACACTACAAAACCGTCTCACATTCTCATCTCCGCTACATTTAGTCAGGGGCAACAAATTAAATCACACGAAATAGTATAATGTTTACTTACCATTTTTTTAAATATTCAATACATTTACTTACATTTACACACTTGATAGCCTAATTGAGCTATCTTTACGAAATATTTGATAGCGAATACATACCTACTTATCCTTATCATTAAAAAGGATTAAGATATTCTCTTTATTATCAGTTTCTACAGGGTGCGGTTATACGGTTTGGACTGAATTACTTACCTAGCAGATTTTTGTTTCTCCTTCACGTGGAATATGGCACAAGGGTTGAGTAACTATGTCTTGGAATAGCACACTTTTTATACCCGGAGTGTGTTTCCTCGGGATAATTTGTTACTTGTATGCGTTCGAAGCTGCTAATGAATGCTAATGAAATATTATATATAGCGACTAGGCTTCGCCAAATTTTGCACCCCTTAGGGAGTGAATTTTGGACAAATAAAAGGACCCTCAGAGCAAAATTTAAGCGTTCTAGGTCCTAGTGTTTGGGCTAGGCGTTGATGAGTCAGGACTTTATATATAGCGATAGGAACAAAAAGCCCTAATAAAAATAATATCTAACCTGTGCTGGCTGTGGCAAAGAGGTTTCAAAACGTGTGGAGCGTAAAAAAAAGCATAAACAGAAAGCCTTAAATAATAAAAAGAAAACTAAATAATAAATGGCGCTTCCCAATTACTTTTCCACAAGTCGCCAGTACTGTAATTTTGGCTTATGTAAAAAGAAAAAGTTTTTACTAAAATTAAATACTCTTTAGTAAAAATGTAATCTAAGCTAACTTTTACTACCTTATTCCTAGCATTAGTGGAGGCATTATTATTTAATATAGTCCGTATACTTTTCCCATTTTAGAGTAGGTAGGTACCTATATGTAATATAATTCATCTTTAGATATAATGAAGTATAATATGTGTACCATGTGTACCATGTAATACATCATGTACTATCGGGTATTTTGCTAAGCGATAAGGTATTTAAATGCAATCAGGACTTCGAAACACTGTCCTCATTCTAATGTATAATTAGATTCCAGATTTAGTTGTAGGTAGACCAAAGTGTATGTAAAACTAACGCTTTAATAAACACATTAAAAAACTAGCTAAAAAAAAGGCTAGAAACGGTGAGGTTAATTCTTGATAGGTTCGCGCTTGACCGCTATCTCACCTGATGGAAAGCGACGATGCGGTCGACGATGCAGCGCGCACCTGGAAGTAACCTATTCACTCTTGACTTAAAGATTCCCGGGTTGTAGCCATCAGGAAACATAGATTCCGGCAAGGAATCCCACTCCTTAGCCTTGCAACAATTCGCACTCATGCGGAAAAATTTGGCAGCAAGATTCCACCAATTCAATTTTTTAAATAGGTTTTCTCATTACAGTTTAGTTGTCTAGGTATACTCATATCGTAAAGTTCAAATTATATTACATGCATAGATAGTAGATGCATGCATAGTAGAAAAGAGCTAAGAATTTCAAAGATCTGTAACTCCCGTGCGAAGCTGGGGAAGAGTTTTTAGTAATAATATTCCACGGAGAAGGAGTAAAGCTCTGCTACTTTTTTGAACCTACAGCAAGCGTTGCATAGAGTATAGTACAGGTTTGTTGTACAAAATCAAAGCATTTCTTCCTCAAGCACGAATTCTATTTGATTCTGATTTTGTACTTGTCATGTAGACTTTTCCAAGTACGAGAGAATGAAAGCAAATCATGCGTCTCTGATATATATTTTCCAGTGTGCCTCAGGGTCCTATTTTGGGCCCTTTACTAAATACAAATACCATATCCACAGCAGATTTACCATAGAGTCCTGGGGTAATCCCTCTCCTAGAGAGGAGGCCTGAGTCCCAACAGTGGGAACATTAAAAGGCCGACTATGCTATGCTGGGGTAACAGCGGCTACCTTTGCAGGTGACACTGCAATTATCAGCTCCAGTCAGGATCTAGCAACCGTCCAAATCCATAGCAAATCCATAGCATTGCAGAACGATTTTTTACACACAACGTTTTAATGGCTTTGACCGAGAAGGAGAAAAAGTTAGGCAGGGTTGACGATTTCGCTGAATAGGTTAGATCTATTCCTATTAACCCCAGGTTAAATATTTATCTGGAACAGTTTATTAATTCTGTGTAATTTATTTCTTTGTTTGCATGCGTGATACCTACCCAGTCTACCGTAAATCGTAAACGTCATCCCAGTAAACAATCAACTTATCATTTGCCCGACAACTGTGATGACAAGCCTGCCGCAACCTATAATCGGTTTATAAATGAATACCCTCATTTATATCACTAACTACCAGAAATTTATCTTAATTAAAGCTAATTACTAGTGTCAGTTACAATAGTTTTCCCCATTGGATCGCGTGCCAGCGTGATAAGGTCAAAGCCTGCCAGATCAGAAAAAAACTAAGTTACTCGATAATCTAATTATAGATGTTTCATGATAAAATTATAGGTAACCTCAAATTCTTAGTTGGTTTCCTCGAAAGAATCCTCCGCTCCACTCAACATCATTAAAAGATACAGACAAGTTTGTGTAAAGTTTGTATCTTTTTAACTGATCTTTGAGTTCTACTGATATATAATCAATTATGAGCCTACCCTACCATCGGTGAAAAGAGATCGTTTCCAGAATCTAGCCCGTTGTGCTTTAAAGGTTGCCAGTTGTAGGTAAGAGTTGCAGAAACATGTTCACAGTAGCTCCAAACAAAACCAAATCCAAGAAAAAAAAAAATAGTTCATAAACGACGACGTTCTGAGGTAACATCACTCTAAATTATAAAGGAGAAATTTTTTGAGTATGTGTATGGTTGTTACCTACTCCTTCAGGCTGGAACAAACGGGTATGAAAGGCACTCGGGTAGACCATGTCCTGGAATAGCACATACGATACTTTTCATCTCGGGAGTATTTTTCCTCCGGACAATTTTCTACTTTCACGTGGGGTAAGCTGCTGGCAGCAGCTGGTACACACCTAATAAAAACCACCGAATTCAGAAACTCCTCCTTATTTAAGTAAACGGTTAAATATAACCCTTTAAAAATGACACGCTCACAGTTACAGTATCTTCAAGTAATCCTACTAATATAAGGTATAAACGCGAAAGCACGAAAGTTTGTATGTAAGGATGTTTGTTACTCTTTTACACAAAAACTACTGAATGGATTTCGATGAAACTTGGTACACGGGTAGACCATGTCCTAGAATAGCATATATGATACTTTTTATCCCGCGATTATGTTCCTTTGGTATAATTTTCTACTATCAAGTGGACGAAGCCGCTGGCAGTAGCTAGTGTTGAAATAAAATGTACAAAACGAAAGAGAAGTTAATTTAAAAACCATTTCCTTAATAGATAACTTTATTAGAATAAATTACACTCGCATAAATCCTTAAAACTCATTAAGTAATAACATCAAATTAATTATGTTCAGTCAAAGCGTCTCCGAAAATTTTATGAATGCCTTTTACATTTGGTTCCATATGGACGGTCACATTTGTTTTTAATGCCACAAACTAGTTTGTTGCTGCGACCATTACTCTCCTTGTATGGCTTTTGTCCTAAATAATTACCTCTGAAAATATAAAAAAAAACAATTAAGAATCATGTCCTGCATGCAACATTGGGACAAGTAGACTATAGGTTCCGTCACCGCAAATCGTCAGTTTCAAGACGGATTTCCGGATGATATTCAGAACCGAGAAGGCTCTATATATTATGTTACCGAGATTTAGGAAACCTTTAAGTTTACGTGATTTTTGAAATTAAAAAGCTGCCTCAACAGTGCATAATAGCAGTCAACTTACCCTGGTCCATAGTTACAGACAACGAAGTATTTGTTCCACCCGCTCTTGAATGTTTGTGAGATAGCGCACCCAAGGTGAACGCTGTCAGACCACACCATCTATTAATAAATAAAAACATAAATTATCTTCTGGCTGCTTCGGAGAAATTCTTGACTGAAGATCCCAAAAGCAAGTTCGTTTGCCAAAATCTGGCAAAGCACTTGGGTAAATTGATTTGGGAATCGAACTTAGGCGTTGTTGAGCGTGTTTTCAACCTTCGTGAAGAAAACGAATGAACTACAAATGAAGTCATCGTCATCGAGAGCAATTTGCTTAATTACGTATGTCAGTAACAAGAACTTAGATAGGTCCCAGTCATGTAAAAATAAGGCAACTGGGCTTCTTCTAGTTGTAAACGTCTTGATCCGCTGTTCTTTTTGAGCTAATTAAATTCGTTGGAGAATGTGAGATAGATCAATGACTGTCTTGACGCTCGATGGTGGCCATTGTTGATTTCGCCTATGCAGTAGCTAAAAATGGTGTTGCGGACTAGTAAAAAAAGTTACACAAACCTGAGTGTAATGCCCAATATCGTATTCTTTTTGGAAGTCAGCCATCTGTAGCGGTCCAAATGTGTAGTTAACGTTTTCGCTGAACCAAGACTGAAGGGCTGAATCCGGATGCAGGATATATTTGGGATTGGTTGTTGAGTACCAATACAAGTTCTCACCCGCCGTAAATCTATTGGACCCTGCGTAAAACGATGGTAGGGATTATTACCTGTGTAAAGTACCTAATCATTTATTTACCAAATAGTTAAGCCTAGGGTAACTACATTAGTGTCGTTTTAATGGGAGATGGTTGAGAGAGAGATGACGAATACAAATGAGTAAAACTCTTGTCCGTTCAACTAGAAAATATCTGTATCTTGTAGGACAATTGTTAGTGAGAAGTATTTATTACGGGAGCAGTGGTAACGGCCCCGACTTACGAGTTGTAGGTCGCGGGTTCAAACTCAGCCAGGCGCATTACTCTGTGTAATTTCAATTTAAATCAAGAAACAGGTCAGTAATCGCCTTTTAGGGATGTGCGTTTTTTCACTACCCGACGACCTATTTAGCGCAGTGATTTAGAATGCCGGTTAAGACGTAAGGGTGGCGGGTTTGATTCTCGCACCAACACAAGTGTTTGTTGATGAAACAGATATTTTTGTTGGGTCTGGGTGTTTGTAGTACCTTCGCACCTGAGCACCCATGACTTTTTCTAAGAGCCGGCGCCCCTGGTGGTAAAACTCATACGGTTTTATACGGCGTTCCAAAACCGGCTTGCGGCTACGCAGGTAAAATTGTGGTGAAGCTAGTGCGTGTGACGGCAGGCACATAGAACGTCAACTATCTATCAATGATGTACAGACAGCTAGAAGCAATAATTAAAGAACTTCATTATAAGACACAGGAGAGTGAAAGTGTAAAAGTATTACTGTTGAATGAAAAAACAACACAGTCGGCCGGTTAATTACTACGAAGCTAAAGTAGGATAACCTCTTTGCTTTCTAGTCTCATTGTCTTAGATTTTTTTCTCAGTATGTACAACATCAAAATAGACAGGTGACATACATTAGAGTCAACGTTCTAAAATCTTGAACAGGTTCTAGTTAGTTGGTTTTCAGTAACCACTTGATTACTTTTACTTTTTTCCGGTAACTGGGTACCTATAGATCGCAGCGCATTGGTTTTGTTAGAGATTAAAGTTCGGGTTCTTACGTCCATCGCTTTTCGACACGTTATGTTTAAAAAATATGGAATGCTTTTTTTAAATTTAATTTTGTCTAATTTATGTCGCTGCTGGGCGAAGGCCCTAATCCTTTTGTATTCTTTTCCAGAGCTACCTCGAACTAGTGCACCAGCATGCATCTTCTGGAAATTTACTGTAGGTATAGTTCCGGGTTAAATTTAAGTTTATGAAACTCCGGTATCAACTCGTGACGTGTACAATGCGTTCCAAATAAGAATAGGATCGATTGCCATGTTATGACGTCACGTCATACTGTCAAATTGCAAGAAATTGGGCAAAATTGAAGAACTCAGAGATAAGCAAAATTGAAGAACTGGATTCTGATTAAATTTTTTTTCGTTCACAGTTCGTAAATAAATAAAAATTTTAAAATTTCTTGTTTTGCTCACCGTAATAATTTTTCGATTTGTCAGTAGGTATGACGTGACGTCTCAACATGGCAATCGATCCTATTCTTATTTGGAACGCATTGTAATCATGTATAGATCAATAATGACAGAAAGTTTTTCAAAAAAAAATCTGAATACATCTCATCTGCGGAGTTTCACTAGTAAATTTAATTTGACCCTATAGATAGCATTGGATACTTACCGACAGATTTATCTGGATTGTGTTGATGCAAATTTTTCTTTGCCCACAGAGATGCCTTGGCCGACAACTCCTCATCCCACACCTGGGAACCAAGAAAACAATTAGGAAATAAATACCTAATGTTGATCTAATAAAAAAATATATCTATCTGTATAGATATTTTTTATTGACGACTTGATTAACTCCGTTTTTTAAGTCGGTTAAAAATTAAACTGATTATTTCGTAGATTTTGGACAGTCGTTACGCGAAATTTTAATACTGAAACTCTGGCTATGGCACCCGGTCGTTTAACACCATTGGTAACCTTAGGTACTAGAGCTCATAAATACCAGGCTACATAAAAAAAATACTGGGTATTCATCTGCAACCGATTAAACTGGAAACCAAGTCGTTGCATAATTGGAAAAAGCTTGATAGATGACATTTATACATATGAGGATAAACGGCCCCATGCTGGGTAAAGGCAGCTATTCCCACTTTTCCGTTCTTCTGCAATTTTGGACTAACAATCTTTTATAAAGGAGCCAGATAGATGATGATGGTCTAAATTAATTATAATACTTGAAGCAGATATTTATTCATAATTTGATAATTAACCCTGAAGACGCGAGAATCGGTTGCAGCAGACCATGAAGGACGACTTAGATGTCTTCCTTAAAAAATGGCCAGAATTGGCCTAGAGCCGGGATCAACGGAATTAATGGAGGGACGCAAAGGCCTCCTTTTGTTCCATTTTCCCTCTGCCGTGCACAGTAGGTACCTTCAGGCAAAATATAATAAAATAATAGGTGTTAAATAATATTATTGAAGCTACATACCATCATCTTCATTTCCGAAGCAGCAGGCTGTCCAGCAACTTTTCCCTTGGCAATAAGGAGGCGACGGGAATTGTGGCCATCCACGAACGCACGAATTTGTCCACAAGATAACGATATCACTGAAAACAACAACCTCAATTTAAAACACAATTTTATTCACGGACTAAAAATGACGGTTCATTACGTAAAAAATTCAACAAATTGTAACAATTCAACGATAACAAGCTCACATTTGCATTGTGCGGCAGCAACGCAAGTCAAAATAAAAAGCACTTTTAATTCCATTGTTTAAATATAAGCACAACAACGGGCTTCACCGACTGTACACCGACTAATATTCGAGAACGCGTTTTGATTGTAAAACAACGCTACTTGCGTTATATACTATACTATGTAGTCCAAACGTCGATCAAACATTGTAAAAGGAGGCACGGTTCCGTCTTTAGAAAAAAAATGAGAAGAAAAATGAATCAGTAACTATTCAAAAATGCATGGAGGTCAAGAGCAAAAGTAAAAAGTGCTCGATCATCTCGTTATGGAGGGTACTGGGTTAAGTGCATCAGAAATCAAATACCAAGAACTCAGAACCACAATACTCATGCTTCATTCGTTTGTGTCAATCAACTGCAATATATGTAACTATAATCTGATTACTATAGGATGGTGCGGGTGACAGCTGTCAGATTCATACAATGTAGCTACCTATCCTTTTCTCTCATCCTAAAGATGTATATTTTCGTCCTGTTGTCATCCTACTCAGGCTATATAAAAAAGATCTTAAGGTAGTAGTAAACACCTATGTGATCGAATAAAAATTTAACATGGACGACTCAGAAAGTTGGCGGGATAGACGAGACAGAATTAACAATCGATAGTCCATATATCACCCTGGACCGAAAAAGCTTGAGGTTGTGATGCTTTAAGTTAATTGTAATGGTACTAAACAGATTGACAGTAGCATTCGATGGATATTTTCATCACGATTCTAATATAAGGTTTAGAAACGCGTCTACTAAGAAGTACCACTAATTGAGACACAATAGTCAATAAAAATACTAGGTACTTATGTAACACAAGTAACATATCAGTTCTATTTTGAGAGCAATTTTGGTGACCGAGAGGTTACGTCCCCGACTTACGAGTTGTAGGTCGCGGGTTCAAACCCAACCAGGCGCATTGCTTTGTGCAATTTATTTCATCACCACTGCTCTCAAAACGGTAAAGGAAAACATCTTGAGGAAACCGGCATGTCTTAGAACCAAAAATTCGAAGACATGTGACATTCACCAATCCGCACTGGGCCCGCGTGGTGGATTACGGCCCATTCCCTCGCCTAGAGAGAGGAGGCCTGAGTCCCAGCAGTAGGAACATTAAAAGGCTGATTATGCTATGCTATTATGCAGTTCTATTTTAGATTTGTAGTCTCTACATACGTGTACTATACTATAATATATATACAATAGGTAAGTACGTAGGTAGTGCTGACTGTTCTCTTGACCCTGGTTGCAATCAATCAATCATTACTCATTACAAAATGCATGATTCCGGTTTATGCAAAATCTAAGTGCGTTTCTAGGATAATTAGACTTGCATAGGAAACTGTCGGAGTTTTAACATACAATTCTTCTATCCTTCAGAAACCACAGTAGTAAGTATACAGTACCCATTGGCAGTAGGAATATTTTTCAGGGGAAGCCTTGCTCCTGACATACCTGACTTTTGTGTGAAGCTATCAGTATTTTGTCATCCATCATAGAATTTCAAATCGATAGCCTAACATTCTGGGGTGGGCGCTAGGCCAAACTGCTATGGGCACGGCCTACTCGCCCCTCGTCCCTCTATATACGCTTATGACACTACCCAGTACCCTGAATGGAAAGTTGCAAATTAATTCCTTACTTTTTAACCAATTTAAAAAAAAACCGGGCAAGTGCGAGTCGGACTCGCACACTGAGGGTTAAGTATAAACTTACCTAGGAAAACAGTTAAGTTCCCGAATTGTGTTACGAAGATTTTTCTGAATCCCAAAAATGTTTTTTTTTTTTGTTACGTAACCATAAATTTACAGTTTCCTGATTTTTTCTTATACTCGTGTTATGAGACCTTGCTTCATGCCAAATTTCTGGATTCTAGGTCAATGGGAAGTACCCTATGAATTTTAATTCCTTTGAGATTGACGAAATACACATTTCTTGCGTCGTAAACGGCCGTATCTTCTCTTATGATTTTTTCAAAGCTTCAAAGGACCGTAGAGCTAAGTATATGCTCTTAATTTCAGCTCGATACCTCCATGCGTTCCTCAGATAAAGGGTCTTAACAGACAGACGGACTGACCAAAATGATCTTATAAGGGTTCCGTTTTTTCCTTTTGAGGTACGGAACCCTAAAAAGGACATGCATTCGGAAAGTCTTGGTTTATTATAAAACGTAGGTAATCCTGAAATATTGCACGTGCGCTCTAATCTAAATATTAAAATAATAATTTTAAAAATCGTTTTAACAGTTATGCGCATTAGAATATTAAGTAGAGTTGACTTTTACTGAGCTGAATTTGAAATATTTCTAATATTCAGCATAGCTAAGATATTATTTTGTCGACCGTGGAATTCGTAGCACAGTAGACATAAATAACGCAGTTGTCAAAAAATGTCGTAGGTATGTTACCTAACTAAACGCTTATACAGGTAGGTATCGGCACGGATCTTGAGCGCTCGGCGAAAGAGTGGGGATCGCTTTGCGTTCGCGTTTTTTTTTGGTTTTTTTTCTAAATAAACCTATTTTACTATTACACCTATTTTATTTTATTTATTTTTCTTCTTTTACCTAGTACCTAGTAGGTAAAAGAAAAAATAAAATAAAACAGGTGTACATTTAAAAAAAAAACGTAAAATTAGCAAGAAAGTCTTGAAAATAGTCGAGTATTGATACGAGTAAATTAAATGTACCTGTCTCTCCCGTGTTTCTTAATCATCACAGTCATCATTCGGGGTCTTTTTCACGCCAGGAAATTAGAGTAGACTTTTTAATTTCAATTTATAGCAAAATCAGGATTTACGGGGACTTTGAGTTAGGCCACATTTTGATTAGTAGTTTAAGTGCCCATTAGGCCTATGTGAAATAAAAACATTTGAATTTTTTACCCAACTACGGCAAAGCCGGAGGGAGAGGAAGGAGGGTTTTTATTGTTTTTTAGGTGGGAAAATCATCTAATGACAAATCCCGCTCTTGGTCGGAGCGGGAGATAGTGTCAGACTTTTACTGGCTAAAACTCCTCCGCCCAAGAGCGGGGGATGACATTGGATGATTTACCCACCGAAAAAAAAAATGACTTGATAAAAAAATCCGGCTTGCAAGGAAACTCTTATACCCCTAAAGGCACTTTAATTAATGATAACTCATAAATGATCAAAATGGCAATTTATAACTTTGAGAGAATTAGCAATTTGGGAAGGCCTTGTTGCTCTGCATTGTTTTGTTGTCCGGTGCAGTTTACTTTTATTCAAGAAAGTGAAGCGTTTGTGAAGACAGAACCGATAATAAGTGATGTATGAAAACATATTTTTTTTGAAAATATACAATCTAATGCGATTTTTTTTTAAAAAGGCCGCACCACTGGCCACTGGCTTCGTTTTTTTTTTTTTGTACAAAATATGTTCTACTAGCATAGAATAAGTGCCTGGTCTCGAAAATGAAAATGAACTCGTTTATTGGATCTTTCTAAAGGTACTTGAACAGGTAATTTTTATTATCGCCTTACGTAGAAAAAGCTAGAACGAGCGGATCGAGCTAAAAACTATTAGAACTAGCCTATCATATAGATATTATTCATTCAGTACTTGCCTCCTATCAATAAAGTAATTTAAGATTTTGGATGAATGAACATATTACGAATTACGTCATTTGTCCCTATAGCTCGGGTGCCCTGTATTATTGATATAACTTATACGGCGGCAGCTACTCCCCTGCACGATGCACACACGTGCGTCGTTGGTTTGTTAATCTTTCACACTTGAACGGAATAGTTAAATGGGTAAGCTGTGTCTTGGAATAGGACATTTAACACTTTTCATTCCGGGCGGTAAGTTCAATTAGGATAATTTTCTAATTTCGTGCGGGCGAAGTCGCTGTCAGATGCTAGTAGTTACACAGGAAGGATTTTCCTTCCTTTTTTTAAAAAACAGCATTGCCTATAATCGTTTTCCGCTATGGATATTCCTGAACGTTTTCCTGTAACTATAATGATAACTATAATGGTAACTAGAAAGTCCTGACTCACTTTTTAACTATGTAACTCTACCTCTGCATCTGTGAATAGACTAACCATGGTGTTTACCACTGTATCTTTGATTATACTAGTATGTAACCATGGTGTTTCTTGCCGGTTTTTCTCGCTATGAAACGACCAATTTGGAACCGTGCGCTAGCTTCTGACGTTTTATAAGTGCCCATGTAGGCCTATGTGAAATAAAAATATTTGAATTTTTGACTCATCTACGCCTAATCCAAACCCTTGGATCTAGAACGCTGAAATTTTGCACAGAGGTATACAAAGAATAAGAAGAGATTTTTCAAAACTCACTTCCTAAAAAAGGGTTCAAAGTTTGTATATATAAAACCGCGAGCGAAGTCGCAGGCAGAAGCGTACTAGCTTCTGCCTGCGACTTCGCTCGCGGTTTTATATATTCGAACTATGTGATAAGAATGAGTATGATGGCCACTGAAGATGGACAATGTGTAAAGTCTTTACGAGCGGAACGTGTCGTTTTCTCTAAGCACGTTTTGTTTATTTTTGTTATCATGACTATGACACTGAGTTGTTGACGCAGGGACGCCGCTACAACCAAAACTACATGATCTATTGTTAAATAATTTCTATGCAATTAAGATAAATAACCATACTTACTAAATACCAGGGATGTTACGGAGCTGCAAACCGTAATCAATCGAATATCCGAAATAAATAAAAAAACCGTAACCGTAACTGAAACCGATATATAAAAGTTTCGGATATAGGCGGAGTCTAAATGACAGGTTTTTGTTGGTTTTACCCAGCCAAACAAATAATAATTTAGACTAAAAAAATAAATCCAAATCTTACTATAATTTTATTTAATTTTAATAATTTTTATCTTTTATCCATCCGTAGGTAACTGAAACTATCAAAAACTAGCGGATAATCCGAAATAATTTCAAATCCGTAACCGTATCCGAAACCGCTTTAATATTATTCCTGTATCCGTATCCAGAGCCCTACCACGAGCTCTTATCGAGATCCATTTGACGAACTAAACTGAACTTTTAAAGGGATGGAGCTAGCTATCATAGAGGTCCATTACAAGGTCATGCAAGCGTCAATCAAAACCATCAATCATGAATGAAGTTCATTCATTATCAGTCAAGTTTCATTCATGATTGATGATTTTAACTGACGCTTGCATGACCGTGTAATGGACGCCATAGAGTGTATACCCCATCCCTCTTGCTCGCTCGCAAGTCTGACATTTAACACGATTTCCATAACATTCCTGCTAAATACAAGCTACACCGCAGAGTAGGCCACATCTCAATCTGTGTAAGACCAGTGGCAATGACAGTAACTATGCAGTGGTTTGATTCTCTTTGGGCAATGACTACGGCTGAGATCGAAAACAAATCCAGACAAGCACATTTTTTTACCCGACTGCAAAAAGGGTTATGTTTTTCGCGCGTATTTTGTATGTATGTATAAACGTATTTATGTATGTAATATTCTTTATTACCTCATAACTTCAAAACCGCTGAATGGATTTACATAATTAAGATATTGTTAGATTTGTCTTGATAACTCTAGTGTTCAGGTGACGTAAAAACATAACGACTGTGAGACGCATATTAAATCGTATGATTTTAATCTTGATTATTTTAATGGGTCCCGACTGTTGCAGTCAATATGTTCCGTTTAGAATTTATTATTTGTTTTATTTTGTGTGTTTAAATTAATACAATCAAACTGGTTTCTACGCTACTGGATTGAATTTGATTTTTCTTTTTCAGTTTTTATTTAAAAATACTTTTTACGCAGTCGGTTTTTTTTTAAACTATCCTCACACCAGGAATTACTCCTGTATCGTGAATGCGTTCACAAACTTGTAAACGCACAAAAACCAAGACTTCTAGACCTGAAACAATGATCATATGACCCTACACAGATTTTTCATAAGGGAAGGCGCTATATAGAGTGAATAGCACCATCCATCTTTCTCGCTCGTACGCGGGTTTCACATATTAGTTCAATGTGAGAAAAGTACTCGCGACAAGCAGCGCAGCAACCAATCACTCAACTACTGCGTCAACCGTCTCGTCAGTTTGCATATCATCACCATTGTTTCTAAACTTTGAAGGAAAACGTGGTGAGGAAATTGACCAACATAGTAATTAGTTATTAATGGGATATTTTATTTACGAGAGGTGCTAACGGCCACATAGCTTCTGTTGTTGGCTGAAGTAAATAGCGTCGGTTAGTTTATTTTTATTTTTATAAGAAGTAAAAAATGAAGAATGCCAGTGTTGTTTTTTCAAGATAGCTGAAAGGAATGTTTTTACAATAAAAGTTTTTTAAGAATACGCCAAATAGTTTACCTATTAATGATGCTTACAATGAAATAGCGAATAATAGAAATGGTTCCATACGAATACGAATCCTAGGACCTAGAAAATAGGGTTAATATTCAAATGAATTGCTAGATTTTAATTTGCTAATCTTGTTCAAGAGTACAAAGAAGTACATTAAGGGTCAGTAATAAAAAAAATATTAAAACAAACTTACCATTAACCTCTTCGTTAAAACTCCGAGCAGAAGTGATAGCAAAAAATAAAAACAAAACAATAAATTTCTTCATGGTTATATCGACCATATTGTTCACACAACTCGAAATAATTTTGCGAATGTGACAAATTCTGTGTTTCAGGAGTTTATATTCCGTTTCCTGTTAACTTATTGATACAAATTCAGACGTCAATTGGTTATTCCCTATTATAATATTCAACATAATTTTGACCACAGGTTAACCACTGCAAGAATGATTCATTGTTATAAGGCTTTATTTGGCGTGCATGGTAAATTGAAAGACCAATAATTAATACAAGGTATGTATATTAGGTATATATAGGACATAGTATGAGCGTTTTTCTTCATGAGGTTATACCCAGGTGTATTCCGTACCGCTAAATTAGCAGTACTCAGGGACGCCGACTTTTAGAAAACCCCATGGGTGCTCATGAACATTTGATGGACTCGAAAAAGTGATGAAGTGTGAGAAGAGAAATGCACATTGATCGACCGACAAATAAATAAATGTCTTACTCACATACTGCGCACTTCATTATTAATTATGTTTGATAAAAATATAAAATGAAACCATTAAGTATATACAAATTAAACTAGTTTTTATTATCAAGAAATATTATAATTTATACGTAACCTAAATGGCGATTACTGATCTGTTTCTTGATGTGTTTCTCAGGGGTGCTCAGCACCCACTATTTATTTCTCATGGGTGCTCGAGCCCTCGAGCACCCACGGAGTCGGCGCCCTTGGCAGTACCTATAGTATTTTTTTATATTACCTATAATAATTATTATTTGACCACTAGGCAAGAATCTCCAAGAAGTGGGTGCCTAAGGATGGACGACGCCATCGCGGCCAACCTAGGAAGAAGTGACGAGATGACCTAGATGCCTACTGCAAGGAGTGGTTCGAGAAAGGAATACTTACCTGGATGAAGTTGAGGTGTGTCTTCGCCCAGCAGTAGGAAAGTATAGGCTAAGTAAAAAAAATATTTGCTTGCCTGTATAGCATAGGCGCTTACTTAGGTACTTATTTTCAGGAAGGTGCATATTTTTTTTTATATATAAATTAACCAGTGCTTGACTGCGATCCCACCTCATGGTAAACATGCAGTGATGCAATCATTGATGGTGAGGTGCACTAGTTTATTAAGAGCCTATTTACTCTAGCCTTGAAGACACCAAAATTATAGTTGGACGGGAAGACCGCAGCAGGCATATACTGATCTTCCTTCACAGACTTCGAATTTAATCGCCTCTAATCGAATTCGGAAACGAAAATATACCATGTTTTTATTTTCTTGTTTCGGATTTGGCCGGAAGAAACGCCCGGGTGTTACTATTGTCTTGTACTATTACTCATTCTGTGCTATTGTGTGGATCACCCAGAAGACACGGTGAAGTAGAGCCGATTCGGCTCTTGTAGAGCCTCCGTGTGCAACCGATACCACGGCGCCTGGTTAAAACGGACTTTGTTATGTACAGTTATATTTTCGAACTAAAACTCAGTGCAAATCGTGCAATTTTAAATGATGTCGGGAAGCAATAGGTATACGAGTAAAAAATATGTTTTTAGGCAAAAAGGGCTTTATCTACAACAGTAAAAAGTAGGTACTTATGTTTTAGGAACCAAGAGTTTACAAGAATAAAAAAAACACAGTTTTGTAGTTATTTCACAAATATTTATTTTAATAACTACTTAGTTTCATTACAGGACGCTCATTATTATAAGCGCCATTTACCTATTATTGGCGTACAAAAAAGTAACGTTTTAAAAGACGAAATTCAATAAAGGAGTTTTTCAAATCGTTCGATTGTATTTTTCTATTTGTTACCTCATAACATCTAGATTGGTACCATTTTACAAAATCCAGTTCTGTTGATGGGATTCAAGAGAAATTGAGGGAATTCTTGAAATATTATAGGTAAGTACATTACGAGTGCTTTAGGTTCCTACCTATTTTCATCGAGAATTCCAGCATCTACAGTCAGATAGTCATCTGATGAATCACCTATCATTTGATGAAGTCATATTGATGAAAAAGACCACAGATGTCCAACGGAACTTCACACTCACAAAGATATCTCAATTCAGGCAGTTATTCAACTATGACAATACAAATAAATTAATGGCTATATGTATATACCTGTGGTATTCTTTATCAATTCCGCTTCATATTGTTAGTGATACTTTCTGAATGTAGCAGTGCTTGTGATCTTTATGAAAATGTCAAAATCACTATATTATAATACAAATTAATGCCTATACCTAGGTAATATTTGAAGAGTACTCTCAAGTCCTTATGGATCCGATTTTCAGAATTAGATTGTGATAAAAATGACATCCACATCGAAGTGAGTAGGTACTATTAAGTAAAAAAGAATTAGTTTCCAAATCTATTCATAGACGAAAAAAACTGGGCAAGTGCGAGTCGGACTCGCGCACTGAGGGTTCCGCACAAACTTACCTATGTACCTAAATAGTTCAATTCCCAAATTGAGATTTTCCCAAATCGCAAATTTTTCAAATTTTTTTCCTATACTTACTTGTGCTATGTGACCTTACTTCATGCCAAATTTCAGGTCAAAGGGAAGTAACCTATGAATTTTGATTCCCTTGAGTGCCGAAATATACGTTTTTTGCGACATAAACGGCCGTATCTTTGATTTTTTTCACAGCTTCAAGGGACCGCAAACCTGGGTAGGTATATGGTTTAATTTCAACTCGATACCTTCACGTGTTCTCGAGATAAAGGGTCTTAACAGACGGACGGACAACGAAAGGGTTCCGTTTTTTCCTTTTGAGAAACGGAACCCGAAAAAAGAAAAATCCGTTTCTTATTAGATTAATTGTTCATTAATAGATAGGTATATTAGAATAAATTACATTTTTATTTAGATTAGATTTATTATATCATTCCTTAAAGACCTAAGTCATTAAATAACAACATCAAATTATTATTGTTTTTGGTCAATCAAAGCGGTTTTGATAAATTATGAATTCTAATTACATTTGGATTCATAAGGGTTATCACATTTTTCTCTAGTGTTACAAAGTAATTTGTTGCTGCGACCGGAACTCTCATTGTATGGTTTTTGTCCCACATAATTACCTCTGAAAATGTAAGAAAATTTGTTGAGAATCCAGTACTGCATCCAGCGTCGAAACAAGTAGTGATGCTAGTTTTCGGTCACTGTGAATCGACAGTTTCAATAAACTTCTAGATGAGATTTAAAACTGAATACCTACTAATAAGGGCGAAATTCACCAATAAAACTAATCGCGTTTTAACGTTTGGCTCGTATAATCGCGTTTAGCCGCTGTCACTAGTGTCACTTGTCTGTATTTTTCTTTTGTTGTATTTTTACAAGTGACACTAGTGACAGCGGCTAAACGCGATTATGCAAGCCAAAGGTTAAAACGGATTAGTTTTATTGGAATTCCGCCCTTATAGACTCTATGACTTCGGGATTAAGGAAACCTACGTTTACGCATATTGGACAAGAGTGAACAATAGCAGTCTACTTACGCTGGTCCATAGTTGCAGACGACGAAGAATTTGTTCCATCCGTTCTTGAGTGTTTGTGACATAGCGCAACCTAGGTAAACGCTCTTGGACCACACCATCTATTAATAAATACGTATTGGTATTAAAATAAACCTAAATTACCTAAAGGCAGTTTGAAGTCGCTGCAGAGGCTGCTTAGAGAAATTCCTGTTACAAGAAACAAAGGCAAGTCTGATTGACATTTTGGTGCAGTACATAATTATTAGGTTTGTGGGTTTTTTAGACATTGATCTGGGAATCTAACAACGCACCGGGTTAAGTTTATCTCAATCTTCATGTTACCAATGAATACATCGTTGAGGCGAATTGGTTTTGCTATTTTAGTAACAAAAAGTTAAGTAGGTACTTACATATGTTCCATTATCGAGAATATAGGCAAATGGGCTCATCCTCTTGTATTGCTTTATGACTATTGGGCTAGCTCCTTCACTGCTTCTTTCTAATTCAATTCATTGTGTAATGCAAGATCTAGTTCAATGATCGTTTCTCCGAAACTTTTGTCGAGATTCGTCGAGATTCACTGCCATGGCACTTTTTTAATGGAGGCTTCTATTGATTTCGCCCATGTAGTCAAGCCATGATTAGCCACGTAGCATGAGTAGCAAATGCTATGGGCCCCGCGCGTTGAGTTGGGCCCTACTTGAGTGCTCGAATACAAGTCCTGTACCATATTAAATCTGACCAATTCTGGATTTTCGATAAAGACTAGCTAGTAGGCAATTTTGAAACGTGGCCTATTTTGAAAAACAAACTTTAATTAATTCGATTAAAAAAAAAAATAGTCTTGGTGGAATTTGTAACAGGTCTCACGCTGGCTTAATCTGGTAGGTACTTCTTATAGTGGTTTAAAAATGATGTGGCGGACTAGTAAAAGAAATTGCACAAACCTGAGTGTAATGCCCAATATGGTAGTCTTTTCGGAAGTCACTCATCTGTAGCGGTCCAAATGTGTAGTTAGCGTTTTCGTTGAACCAAGACTCAAGGGCTAAATCCGGCTGCAGAATATATTTGGGATTGGTTGTTGAGTACCGATACATGTTCTCACCTACCGTGAATCTATTGGACCCTGTAAAACGACTTTGGATATTAGAACCAATGTGAAGTAATAATTTTTTTACCAAAAAATTTAATCTAGGCAATATCAGTGTAATTATGTATTAAGTATTAAGAATATTATTTTATGAATGAGAAAGAAGCGGGTTTGTCAATTTGAGTACTTTTTACGACCTACCCAAATGTCCTTACTTTGGTGTTGTTCGTCAAATCGTAGAGCCCCTTAAAACTCTAGGTTGAGTTACACGATATATATGCTAACAAATTTTTGGCACTGTCTGGACTGATTAACTCAAATCTAGCCCTTTCTTTATGGTTCTTGGTGCTTGGCATATAACTTGACCTCTAAGTTTGTGTAAACATCAGCATCGCCTTGTTTACGTTAAAAAATTAAGTGTACAGGTAATTACTCATTCTATCCCGGGTTAAATTACATTATAATAATTAGTGAAACTTCGCAAATGTGACGTGTAATCGTGTACAATCTATAATGACGGTTTCATCTTCTTCCTAGAACGAAAACTGACCCCAAGCTAGTTGGGAAAATCCCAACTAGCTTGGGGTTAGTTTTCGTTCTAACCGGATGCGGCTGAATATCTGTTTTACATGGAGAAAGAAAAGAAAGAAAGAAAAACTGTTTATTCGCGCGAAATGACGCAATCTTAAAACTAGCAAACAAACATTATCAATTAATAGGGAAGATATGCGTCACATTCGCGCAAAACGGCCGAACGCTCAGCATAAAGCTGTGGCCTCACGTATTATGCGATGAGCTTACAGCGCTGGTTTTCAGCGTGGGCCGGTGGCGGTGTCGACATAAAGACGCCCGAACGGTGCAGTGTACAACAAGATTTGGATAGAAAAAGGAAATAAAAATACGTATGAATTACGTACGTAACGTAGGTACGTTACGTTTGTATTGTTTTATTATTGAGCTAGGTACTGCCTATCAGACTTCCACGATCCAGTTAATGGGCAACACGATATTCCTTGCATAGACTTTCTAGTATATGACTACGGTATAACGACGGTATAACAAATAAAATAGTACATTTTGATCCAAGTGGCGAAATGTTGTCATAGCAACCGAGGCGAAATTCACCCGAGCCGTACAGACAAGGGTGTTATGGAGCCGAGTGCAGCAGTAACAAATCTCCACGTGTATCAAACAACGTTTTTCAATAAGCTTACGAAGAAATACTTTCTCTGAAAATTACGGCGCAGTTTTGTTCATTTTGTATTGAAGAAAATTTTCTAAAGTTGCTTTACATTTATTTTATATTCAGATAGAAGCAGGCTATCGCAAGTATTTTTTACCTCAATCACAATATCTGGTGGCATTTTTTCACAAATAACAAAAATGAATAAGTTAGTTAATTATATTTAATTTACTTTTTCCCGCGCTTAACCGTTGCAGGTTGAAGGAGAAGCCGAACCGTTATAAACATCCTAATATTAAAAACAGAAATTAAAATATCTTGAATTTCGAACGCAGATAATTATTAATTTGTTGGTAATAACAAATTATTGTGTAAATAATCATATTTATTAGGGGGCACGGTAGTGCCTCCCGCCAAGGCGCGTAAAAAAGCAGCGCGGCTGTACCATCTTTTTCTCGAAACAGTTCAGGCCATTTGTGATATTCTTTCATAAACACAATTTAAATTTTCATTAAAACCTTAAAAATATCCGCCTCTTGGATTTGATTTGATTTTTTTTAAATAATAATCGCCGTTGACCGTCACGAAATGGGAAAGAAAAAAGCCCTTGTTGTGATAAATAAAAAAAAAACATAAGGGTGATATACATGACATGTTGAACCTAATCGTAGTGCAATAAGAGCCAGTTTTCGAGGGAGTGTACTGAAAAAAATTAAACCATCCACGTCTGCGAAGTTTCACAAGTTGATTTAACATTGGGTAGTTACTTACCGACAGATTTATCTGGGTTGTGTTTATGCAAGTTTTTCTTTGCCCACTGAGATGCCTTAGCAGACAACTCTTCATCCCACACCTAGAAATCAAGAATTACGAAATCAATCATGGAAGTAGCTCTAATAAAAAAAAATACATGCATTCGGGACGGCTCGATAATCTCCTTTTTAAATCCTTTTTTTTAATTAAAACCTTTTTAAGGCATCTGGGGCCTTACCATGATGTGTGATGAAAGCGAGAAAGAAGAAATGGAGCTATATGTATAGGGTGTATAGCAGTTCAGTTTAGGTCGTCAAATGGATCACGTTAAGAGTTCGTGGTAGAGTCTCAGTTCCGGCTAATATTTCGTAAATTTTCGACAGTCTGTTCATAGAAAAGGGAGAGACGATGATGGTCAAAATTGATTACATAAAGCAATTTTTGTTGTTAATAGTTAAATAATATTATTGAAACTCGGATATTTATATTGAAACTACATACCATCATCTTCATGTCCGAAGCAGCAGGCTGTCCGGCAACTTCTCCTTTGGCGATACGGAAGCGACGGGAATTGTGGCCATCCACGAACGCACGGATTTGTTGACAAGATAACGATATCACTGAAAATAACAACATCAGAATTTAGAATACAATTTTATTCATGAAAAAAAAATAACAGTTCTTAACAGTTTTTGACTGGCCTGTTGGTCTAGTGGTTAGTGGCCCTGACTGCTATGCTGAAGGTCGTAGGTTCGATTCCCACTCAGGACAAATGTTTGTGTGATGAGCACGATCATTTGTTCTGTGTCTGGGTGTAATTTATCTATATATGTATGTATTTAGATATGTGTATGTTTATCAGTTGTCTAGTACCCATAACACAAGCTCTGCTTAGTCGTGTAGTCCCAAACTACACGGCCTTGTGTGATAGTTGTGGAATATTATATTATTATTAGGTATATTATTTACGTAAAAAGTTCAACAAATCCTAACATGATTCTCAATTCGGGCTAATTCGGTTGCATTTTCTTTTGTTTGTTACCTCGG
Source organism: Mythimna pallens (assembly GCA_961205895.1). Classification (NCBI taxonomy): domain Eukaryota; kingdom Metazoa; phylum Arthropoda; class Insecta; order Lepidoptera; family Noctuidae; genus Mythimna; species Mythimna pallens. The sequence goes on along the minus strand of OY540828.1, from coordinate 18,021,113 downwards.
AAGTCCGTCTTTTATGAATCGATTTGCGAAATTCTTTCTTTACTTAAAAACGTACCTATGCTTCCAGATGGGTTCCATTTTCAAAATCCATTTTTAATGATGGGATCCATGAGGAATTGCGGGAACTCCTTTAATTTTATTAACTTTAGTGATTTTGGTATTTTCATCGAGAACGGGCACATAATATTGGTAAAATGTCAACAAATTTCTTTCAAAGTTCAACAAATTCTAACAATCTTACGATAAAAAATTCACATTTGCATTGCGACAGTACGCAAGTCAAAATAAAACAAATACTTAGAAGTAAGTAAGTAGTAGTAGTAGTAGTATATATAAGATTTAGGGTCAGCGATTAAAAAAAAAATTCAAACAAATTTACCATTATCATGATTATTCTCTTCGTTAAAACAGCGAGCAGAAGTGAATAAAAACAAAAACAAAACGATACATTTCTTCATAGCTAAGGCGACTATATTGTACGTACTTCTGGGAATATTTTTTTCTAATGTGACATGCTCAATGTTTCAGAAGTTTATATTCAGTTTCCTTGATACCTACCCTATTAATAGAAAAATTTAAACGTCAGTAGGATATTCCCGATTAAAATAAAATTGTTTATCTTGTCTGGAGGACAGGATGCTGCGAGAGTGCAGGTTCATTGATTAATGGCTGTAAACACGCCAACGTGCCTGGTCAATTTAAGGACCAATTCACTGTATGAGAGTTATCTAAGTTTCTACTCCTGGTAATACCCAGGTGCATTCGCAACGCTTAACTAGCACTAACTATATGTAGTAATTTTCTTATCATGGCCATGGCGCCTACAGGATTACTTTCAAGGGCGTGCAACTTCAGCTCCATAAAGCGACTTCGAAAATGTTTAAATCCTAACTTTCTAATCCTACAGTAATAGGAGCAATCTTATCCAGTCATGCAGAAAAGTTTGGCAATGTAGTAGACGGATAGGTCTTAAGTAGTTATTTTTTAACTATGTACCTACCTATATTTTATATTTTTATTTAACTGTTACATAGTTGCAGGTGTGCCTCAGGGTTTTATTTTCATACTTAATACCATATTCACAGCAGATTTACCATAGAATCCTGGGGTAACAATGGCGAAGTTCGTAGACGATACCGCAATACATAGCTCCAATGAAGATCACGCATCCAGAACATTGCAGAAAGTTTTCACAAAAAACTAAGTCTGAATGATACAATAGAGGACTAGAGCTGGTGTATTCTCAGAAGGTAAAACACCGGTAAAATGCTTCGAACAACAGCTTCCACACTACAACTGTTTAAATACCAGTAAATAATAACCCGAAGCCCGAAGTAGCCCGAAGAATCGCCAAACTTAAGTGGCAGTGGGCAGGGCACATTGCTCGTAGAACGGATGGCCGATGGGGCCGAAAGGTTCTAGAGTGGCGACCGCGCACCGGAAGACGCAGCGTTGGAAGGCCTCCTACAAGGTGGACCGACGACCTGGTGAGGGTCGCGGGAGTGCGGTGGATGCGAGAAGCACAGGATCGGTCATTGTGGCGACGCTTGGGGGAGGCCTATGTCCAGCAGTGGACGTCTTTCGGCTGAAATGATGATGATGATGATGATGAAATACACATTGACTAAAGTCCGACTTAAAGTTTACATTAAAACCAAGAGAGATATATCCAACATAAGGTTTCGGGAGCTGTATCAGCTATTCGGCAGAAGCAGTAAACTGTCGCTATACAATCAACTTCTTCAGAAATTAGAAACGTTTATTTCAAATAGACCAATTACAGGCACTTTTGAATTGCCAAATGAAGGTCACTCAAAAAAAAAAGTGAAGCTAAATTGCACGTTCCAAAGCGTAGATCACCATGGAGAAGGACGTACAAGAAACTCCATGAACACTCTTTCAAATAATATTATGAGTTCCATAAATCTTGATTACATATTTCTTGTTGCTTCTATAATTATGTGAGCATAATGTGGGTAAATAATAAAAAATAAAATAAAAAAAAACAATTAAAAAAATAGAAATTGGATTAAGCCATTGGCAACTAAGAGATGACCAATCTCAACTGATGGCGCCCGTTCACGAGCATGACGCGTGCATTAGCCCATGGGCGTACCCAGGTACTGGGCCAGAAGGGGCAAATCAGATTTTTTATAAGCTCTTAGTCAAATAAATAAACGTAAATTAAATTAAACATTTTTTTAATATAAATTCTTTAATCGATATATATAAAAGAAACTGACTGACTGAAATATCAACGCACATCCAAAACTATTGGGATTAGGAACGTGAAATTTTGCAGAAGATTTCCTCTTATGACGTAAGCGAGCACTAAGAAAGGATTTTCCAAAATTCACCCCCTAAGGGTATGAAACGGGGGTCCAAAGTTTGTATGGAGAAACCTAATTTTGCGCGGGCGAAGCTGCTGGCAGAAGCTAGTTAGGTATAGAATAGCTATTTTAAAATCAACGTTCGTGGGTCTTCAGCAAAACGGTTTATGACGACTTCCGTAAACAATTGCCCATATGCGTTAACAAATTTTCTATATACAATTGTACACTGAGCAACATACAAAGCCCATTTAATCTATCCTCGTTCATACCTAGTTGATCTTAGCCATATTTTTACGCGTTTACGTGCGCTAAATGATCTTTCGATCGTAGCAGTGGAATAAGGCATTGCTAGTAAAATTTCTAGTGCTATCATCACCTTTGGGTAAAAAGATTCTGTTATTCCAATACTTTCAAAGTCCTGCTGCTACTTATTTATCCAATAAGTGCGCCATTGTTCGGCTTCCGATGTGATCCCGTTTTGGGGGTATGCGGAGAGTAAAGTACAGAGTGTAAAGTCCCGTAAACCTCCGTGGAAAAGGGAGGATCCTCCGGCCTGACGGCTGTTATGTCTGGTGGGCAGCTGCGCGATAGATGATTTCGGGTTGTTCTATATATTCTAAACGCGCGGAGAACTTTGATTGCGCGATGCAGGATTAGTTTTTATGTGACGCCATAGATGTCGCTACATCACTCCCCTCCGGAGATCGGAGATCAATGTTTCTTGATGCTTCTTGATGTGTGCCAGGCCAGTAGTAGGTTGGTTCCAGTGGGTCGGAACCGAATGCCGCATAGTTCTCGGTGAGTCGGAACTGTCTGCGGTGATGCCCCATTGAGTCGGGGTGGTGTTGTCCCAGTGAGTCGGGATGATGCCCCAGTGAGTCGGGGTGGTGCTGTCCCAGTGAGTCGGGATGATGCCCCAGTGAGTCGGGGTGGTGCTGTCCCAGCGAGTCGGGATGATGCTGCAGGCTCCAGTGAGTCGGAGTAGTGTTGCTGACTCCAGTGAGTCGGAGCGGTGCTCTGCAACGTAGTGGCTTGACTGCTGGCGTCGACCAGGAGAGGTTCTTCGTGGCTCTTCATATGACTGGCTGAAGGTGCAGTGTGCTTGGCCAAGGTCGCTGATGAGGCTGAGGGTGATGACCAGATACGACCAGGTAGGCATGCTGGTGGTCAGGATACCCTTTAAAGCCCTGGGTGCTGGCTGTATGGCTCGCACGAAAGCTTGAGGAAGTGATGATGACGTCACGAAGTAGTAGCTGCACGAAGGCTGCGTTGACATTCATTGTCGAGGGTCACCAGTTTAGAGGTAGGCGGAACCGCGCACAGAGGATTCCGTACAAACTTACCTATGAAAACGGTTCAATTCACGGATTACGAAGATTTTTCCGAATCGCTAAAAAAGCTTTTTTTTGTGACGTAACTACGAATTTACAGATTTCAGATTTTTTCCTGTACTTGTACTGTAAGACCTTATTTATGCCGAATTTCAGGAGTCTAGGTCAATGGGGTGTACCCTATAAATTTTGATTCCCTTAAGAGTGTCGAAACACACTTTTTTTTGCGACATAAACGGCCGTATCTTTTTTTTTCGTTAACTTAGAAGTTTGATTTTTATCACAGATTCAAGGGTCCGCAGACCTGATTATATGGTTTTAATTTCTACTCAATAAGAACCTTCACGCGTTCCCGAGATAAAGGGTCTTGACAGACAGACGGAAAACAAAGTGATCCTATAAGGGTTCCGTTGTTTTCTTTTTAACGGACACCTAAAAATCATAAAAATCGGATACTTCCTCCATACATTGCAACTTGCTGTAAGTTGCCCTATAATTTAAATAGGATTTTACCAAGCTACGTGAAAGTTTACCTAGCCCATAATGTTCTAGCTTTAAAAGCAAGGTGTCGTGATTAACGCAATCAAACGCCTTCGAAAGATCACAAAAAAATCCTATCGCATCTTGTGCTTCTTCCCACGCTGCAAATATATGTTTTAATAAAGTGACCCATACACCTGTACTTTGGAGAATTTGATGAGTGCTACCGATGCTGCTATTAATGTAGCCACCTATTGGGCCCAAACAGTTTGACGAGTTTACCATCAAATCGAAAAGAAGAATAATAAAGTGACACCAGCGTCAGTCGTACAAGGTCCTTTGGTTAAACCATACTGCTGATCGTGAAAGATTTGATTGCTGTTAAAATGGTAAATAACTTTTTCAAACACCTTACTGAAAACCGGCAATACTGATACGGGTCTGTAATAATTAGTGTCATTTTGGTCACCGGATTTAAAAAGTGGTATAACCTTACTGTATTTCATTATATCTGGAAAGACTCCTTGGTCCACACACAAATTAAATATTAAAGCTAAGTACGGTGCTATGGTCTCAATTATGTGCACACTTTAACAGACATTCCCCATAGGTCTGCCTTATAAACAGGACTGTTCTATCTGGTTATAAAGGACATCCAGCTGTGGGTTTCCGCTATCGACTCCAACACAAACATGATCTAAAGAACGTTAATTATTATACGAACGCTAGCTATACTATACTCCTTGGTTCTTAAGGAATTCAGAGGTTTATCATCATCACCCACAAGTTGAACACAATAAAGGACGAAATACGATCCCATGTAAAAAAGTCTCTAACTTCATCCAAATCCACTACCTGTTCAACTCACTATTCCGGATGCACTGAGTCGTCTAAAGAGACGCAAAATGATCAATCTGGAAAGTCTACAAGGAGCTACCGGAAACAGTGAGTCAATCTCGATTGGGACCAACGACACTGAAGCGTGCTCAAACGCTGTCAACGTTTAAAAAATGATGAACGAGTCTTACCTTTCACTCTAATTTTTCTTATTCATACTGAATTTTATGCGACATTTATAAGTATATTTTTTGGTATTGTTTGTATGTTTTGTGTTACTATGTCCTATTAGTATTAGTCTGTCTCCTTTCATTCAGTCCATCCAAAGACTGTCTGTAAGAGCAATCTCTTACAGATCCGATGCGATAAAACCACTCGTTGTACACTTGTTTTTAAAAATACATGTCCTGCTTTATTTATGAGGTGTACAGTAAAGAATACAATAAATAAATAATAATAGGTTACTCTAAGCAGACTTATTTTGCCAGATTGAGAATTCTCCATCCGAAATGGAATTGGAATTCTGCTAAGCAGCTTAACGTAAAACAGGATGAAATTTTTAATTACAAATCGAGAAAGAATTTAATTTAAAAACCAATTTCTTTTTAGATTACTTTATTAGAATACCTAACTCATTAAATAATAACAACAAATTAATGGTACGTCTTTGAAAAATTATGGATTCTTTTAACACTTGCATCCATAGGGATGGTAACATTGGTCTTTAATGCCACAAACTAGTTTGTTGCTGGGGCTGTTGCTCTCTTTGTATGGCTTTTCTCCTATAAAATTACCTCTGTAAAAAAAAAAGAAATCTTTTAAGAATCCATTTCTGCATGCAACATTGGAACAAGTACCTAGTGAAGACTATGCTCGGTCACTGTGATTCGTCAGTTTCAGAAATCGTCAAGATGGGTTTCCAGATGATATTCAAAACCGAGAAGTCACTAGGATAAATAAAATTTATATGTTTACGTAACTTTTAGAATTATAAAATTGCAATTAGTGGTCAACTTACGCTGGTCCATAGTTACAGAAGACAAAGAAATTGTTCCACACGTTCTTGAATGTTTGTGAGATAGCGCACCCTAGGTGAACGCTCTCGGACCACACCATCTATTAATAAACAAATATTAAAATTGAAACAAACACAAATTATCTGGCTGCTTCGGAAAAAATCCAGATTCATGTTTCTAAAGGCAAGTTTGATTGCCAAAATCTGGAAAAGTACATACTTTTTTACCTGCTGCGGTCTTCCCGTCCGATTATACTTTAGGTGTGTTCAAGGCTATAGTGAATAGGCTCTTAATAAACTAGTGCGCCACACAATCAACGATTGCATCACTGCTTACCATCAGGTGGGATCACAGTCAAGCACTAGTTTATATAAATAAATAACAAACTCATTAGGTCCTTTAGAAATTGATCTAGGAGTTGAACCTTGAAAATCATCCAATGACATCTTCCACCCTTTCCGTGTCAGACTTTTACTGACTAAAACCCACTCCTAGTTCCTTCATTGCCTTTCATACCAGGGCTGGGTTTTCCTTTCAGAAGCAATCCCATGACCCCAGTAGGCTTCAACCCTGCTGGGCTTCTATGGTTTGCTGACAACTCCTTGAGGTGCGCGTGGAAAAAAACGCGCCGTCGATGACTTAGGCACGGTACGGACGGTTACCGGCTACCCATTGCTCGCCGTCCGCAAGCCCGTAAGCAATTGGGCTAAAATTCGAAATCTTTTTATTTCACATAGGCCTACATGAGCACTTATAAAACGTCAGAAGCTAGTGCACGGTGTCAAATGGTCGTTTTTTCCAAAGGAGAATAACCGTCCAGAAACTCCATGATTAATCTTTTAAATAAAATAAAAAACTGGGCAAGTGTGAGTCGGACTCGCGCCCTGAGGGTTCCGTACAAACTTACCTTTGTAAATAGTTCAATTCCCGAATGGAGTCTTGAAGAATTTTCCGAATCTCCAATTTTTTTTTTTGTTGTGACGTAACAACAAATTTACATTTTTCAGATTTATTCCCATATCTGTGCTATAAGACCTTGTTTTATGACCAATTTCAGGATTCTGGGTCAACGCAAAGTATCCTATGAATTATGATTCCCTCGAGCGTGTCGAAATTACTCGAAATATACCCTAACTACCATAAATTCGTTATTAATTTATTTTGTTAACGTTTCATTTATTGATAGTTGTAATTATTTATACTTCTTGTTTTTTTTTTTTATATAGCCTCTTTTTTATTGTGAATGTGGGAACACTGTAGACTACGCGAATTCTTAAATTACTTCCTATTACTCAATTTTTATTACGATTATTTTTATTGTACTTTTGAGTACAATATTGACTGGTCTGTAGACTAGTCAATATTGTTCTATTGTCCTTACATAATATCTTCTAATACTGTAATATGGAAATATTGTAAAAACATTATTTTTTTAAAGAGTAACCATGGAGTTTATTGAAGGTTCTTCTCAATAGGAAACGTCGACTATTAGAACCGTGCACTAGTAGCTTCTTACGTTTTATAAGTGCCCATGTAGGCCTATGTGAAATAAAAACTTTTGTTTTTTTTTATACGTTTTTTGCGACTTATATATCGCATATTTGTATCGTTTTTTGCCTAGCTCTGTTCAGCTTCCTACAATTATTTATTTTCTTTTTTGCCTCTATTGTTCTTCTAATTATGTTCGTTGCGGGATGCAAGATGAATCGTTATTTTTGACTCGTAGAGTTTCACAGTGACGCTAATCTGATGGTAGCCACTGTTAATTTCGACTTAGCAATTCCTCAAAATAGTGTGGCGAATTTGTAATAAAGTTACACAAACCTGAGTGTAATGCCCAATATGGATTTTTTTTTCGAAGTCACGCATCTGTAGCGGTCTTAATGTGTAGTTAACGTTTTCGCTGAACCACGATTTAAGGGCTGAATCCGGCTGCAGGACATATGTGTGATTGGTTGTTGAGTACGTATACAAATTCTCACCCGTTGTAAATCTTTTGGAATCTGTGTAAAACGATGGTAGGTATTAGTAAATAATGTAAAGTAATCAGTTATTTACAAAATAGCTTAGCCTAGGCAACATCAGTGTTGTTTCAGTGGAAGATATGCCCTTGTCAATCAAACTAGGAGAATCCTGTGTATTGAAGGACAGAGACCCAACCATGAGCTATTAACGCGATCCATGTGTGCACTGTTAAATGGATGGAGCTATATAGGGTGTACCTATAGCTCCATGCTCCATCCCTCTTCCTCGCTCGCACGCTTGACATTTGAAGGTGTGATCAGACGGTTGCAAACTAGCGTTCCAACCAAGGTGACCTTGGTTTATGTGTTTGGTTTGTGTTACGGCTACATGGATGTAAACCACGCGCCAACACGTTCCGTGGTTGGGAAAACGCGCCTCCCAACCAAGGGCGTTGAAGGTCATGGATTGCAGTTGCAATCCCTTGGTTGGGACTTTCACGGACGGTCACCCCTTTAACATTTCATGGTAAGGCCCCAGTTGTTAATAGTGGGTTGTATAGTATAAAACAAAGACGCTTAACACGCCTGTCTGTATATCCGCTATCTCCTAAAGCACGCAACGGATTTAAATAAAAGAGGAACGTTTTGTGTGTATAATTTGCACTAGTGAGAATCAAAGAGATGTCTGCAAAAACTGATGGGGCCCAGTAGGGCCGATGCCTGTTAGGGCTGCTGGTAATGGGCAACTGAAGGACACCAGTCAGTTTTAGTCCACGCCCACCAACTTCACCCTAGTGTGGGAAAAGTCAAATATGATTTTCCGTCAAAAAAAATCGTCTGCAGTTTTACTAGTAAATTTAATTAGACCATGTACATTGGATACTTACTGATAGATGTATCTGGGTTGTGTTGATTCAAATTTTTATTTGCCCACTGTGATGCCTTGTCAGCCAACTCCTCATCCCACACCTGGGAACCAAGAATAGAATTAGGAAATAAATAATATTGATCTAATAAAAAAATACATATCTACTTGCTGTAATAAAACTCACTAGTTGTAGACTGATAATTTTTTTTTCTATACGTATTGTACCTACTCTCCTTTCAGTTAAAAATTGTCACGATACTTTTCACCAAATTGAGCCCTCTTAGCCAAGTGCCTGCGTTTATAAACTATCCCCTCCACAGAATTGACCGTTTTACAATGATGCCATTTCTCAAAAATAAGAAACGAATTATTGAAATATTTAAAACATTACACTCGACCGTCCTGACGACGCATGTATCATACACGCTCTATATGGAATCTAAAACACCCTAAACTCTTGGCTTAGCGGACTCATGATGATAAAGAAAAAAAAAAACATTTTTACATGTTCAAGAGATTTTGAAAAAAAAAAAATCGTTTGCTACAAACATTTACAGCAGACAATTATTTTTTTACATCATTAAGAACATTTCTTGTAACACTTTAGAGCTGATAAATTCAAAAACAAAGCAAACAAAATCCATAATTATAAAAAAAAGCAAAACTTAAGAACTAAACTATTTTGTTACAGTAGTAGTAATTAATCCACGAACATTATTTGATTCAAATAATACATTTATCTATTATGTTATGTTATTAAGTACATTTAAAACAAAAACAAATAAATAAAAGTTAGTTATACGAATACATAGGCAATAGGTAGACGTACCATCGCAAAAAAGGAATTTTCAACAATTTAAGCGAACTAATCAATTTTTACTAAACATTCGAAAGGGCTAGATTAGTCCGTGATAAGACCTATATGGATCAGAATGTTGGGCTGTGAAAAAGACGGATAAAAAAAGATTGCACATAGCGGAGATGAGAATGTTAAGATGGATGTGTGGTGTGACGAGAATGGATAAAGTGAGAAATGAGTATATTAGGGGAAAATTGAAAGTGGCGCCAGTGACTGAAAAATTCTGAAAAAACATCATGTGAAGAGGAGGGATAAAGCGCATGTTACTAAAAGAGTTATGAGTTTACATGTGGATGGATGGAGAGGGAGAGGGAGACCAAAGAAAAGATGGATGGATTGTGTGAAGAGTGATATGAAAGAAAAGGAAGTTAATGATAGCATGACGAGTGACAGGACAGAATGGAAGAAAAAAACATGTTGCGCCGACCCCAAATAACACGGGACAAGGGCAGGAAGATGATGATGATTCGAAAGGGCTAGATTTATTCTTAGAAACTGAAGTATTTATCAATCACTCAGAACTTTAAATCTAAAATAATCTAAATCTCTGCTTATGCTAGTGCGAACCAATCAATTCTGGCTACTGGACTTGCGTACTCTGTCAGGTTGGGAACCAATAATTTCTCATATCTGATCAGGGACTACCAGAAACCGAGACCAACCGATTAATTTTTGCCAGTATTTGTGTGATAACCGATGACCCGAACTAATCAATTCTCACGTTCGTCTCCTACGTTACATAGTATTCATACCATTATTTCATCTAATAATAACCATGTCAATGAATTAATATCAATTTACTTTTTTTAGGGTTCCATACCTCAAAAGAACAAAACGGAACTCTTATATGGCGTCCATTACACGGTCATGCAAGCGTCAATCAAAACCATCAATCATGAATGATGTTTGAATGACGGAATTTTATCGCCATAAATTTTTCGTCATGCAAACGTTCGTCATCGCATTACACGGTAGGTTTTTCGTCAGTCAAAATATTTGACTGTGGCAAAACTGACTGCAAAACCTATCGTGTAATGGACGCCTATAGGATCGCTTTGTTGTATGTGTAGGTAGTCGTATCGTACAAGCGTGTTTCTATCTTAAGTTCCACGCTCAGGAATTATTCCTGTATCGTGAGAGTGTTCACAAACATGTCAAATCATATAGGTACACAAGACATCCAGACCCGAGACACCACAGATTATGTCAAACATGACATATCTGTGCGGAACACCTATCTGTAGACCATACAATTATTTGTCCCATGCGGGAATCGAATCCGCGATACGCATCGCAGTAGCCAATCGTTCAACCACTGCGCCAACCATGCCCTATTTACTAATAATACTGTAGCGACATCTGTGGCATCACATAAGAACTAATCCTGCATCGCGCAATTAAAGTTCTCCGCGCGTTTAGAACATACAGAACAGCCCGAAATCATCTATCGGGCAACTGCCCACCAGACATAACACCCGTCTGGTCGTAGGATCCTCCCTTTTCAACAGAAGTTTGCGGGGTTTTACTCTCTGTTCCACAAACCTCCAAAATACTTAAAGCAAATATTTATGAATAATTTAATAATGAACCCTGGGAACGTGCGACTGGGTCATGTTAGACTATGGAGAAGATGGCGGGAAGACTTATATGATTTCCTAAGGAATTGTCAAGAATTGGCCCAGAGCAGGGAACAAGGTCTTTGCCTCCCTCCATTTCTTCCATTGTTTCATCAGTCAGTTGATCAGTACAGGCTAGATAACATAATAATTCAATAATATTGTTGAAGTCGCATACCATCATCTTCATTTCCGAAGCAGCAGGCTGTCCAGCAACTTTTCCTTGGGCAATAAGGAGGCGACGGGAATTGTGGCCATCCACGAACGCACGAATTTGTTCACAAGATAACGATATCACTGAAAACAACAACAATTTAAAACACAATTTAACACACGTACAAAAAAAAACAGTTTGGTTTACTAATGTTTCACCAATACTTCATTGACAAATTTTTAATTACCTAACAACCAACGTTTTGAACGTTTTGTGTATTACTTATTTCACAAACAATTATTCCGAAAATGTTTTATTTTATAAACACTCGCTTTACAAACGTTTTTTTTGGCAAATACTTTTCTTGATAAACGTTTTGGATCACAAGCCAATGCACGGTTGGTATATATTGCAATGGTTACGGTTAGTAGACCTAATTCTTTTTGCTATTGATTTCTCCTAAAGGCCTTTAAGATATGGTATATGTGTCAATATTGGTTAAAGAAAAAAAAAAAAACATGCCAGCTATATATGGCATGGGTACGCCATAATTATGGTGGTAAGTCCCCTCTTTAAGGCGTGGCTGGAAAGACCTCACGGCGTCCTCACCTTCTGCATGACGCAGGTTCTCACCGAACATGATCAGTTCGGGAAGTTCCTGCACCGGATTCGTGCAGAAGTGGCCGGGAGACGCCCGGGTGCCACCACTGTGTGGACCGCCCAGAGGACACGGTGGAGCATACGCTTGGGCAGAGCATCGCCGTGTCCTCGTGGGGGAGGTCGGCGGCAATGATCTCTCGCGCCGGGCCTTAGTACAGACCATGGTCCAAAGTGAGGTGGAGTGGCAGGCGGTCGCCTCCTTCTGCGAAGCAGTAATGTTATCAAAGGACGAGGCTGCACGTGCACGCGCAAGGGTGCGCCTCTAGGAGATGTCAGCAAACCGTAGGGGCCTAGCAGGGTCAAAGCCTATTGGGGCCAAGGGTCTGCTTCTGAAAAGAAGACTCGGCCCTGGTATGAAAGGCAACGAAGCATCAGGAGTAGGTTTTTAGTCAGTAAAAGACTGACATGCTCTTCCGCTACGCCCAGAGCGGGGAATGTCATTAGATGATTTTCCCAGCTACAAAAAAATAAAAGCTTTGTATGGCAAAGGTCTCATTCCCCAATCATAGAGTTATACATTTTTCATTTTGAGTAAAATTTGATAGAAGAAAAATTTAATCACGTCTATATTTTTAGCTGCATCTTAGAAAAATTCCTCGAAAACTGTTTGAAAAATAACATCTTTACACAGATAAATAATATTAAAATTTTAAATTGATCGTGTTGATCTTATTTTTAATGGGTAGTATTCAACTTCATTTAACTTTTCCTATTTGATTCCTGTTTATTTCATTAAAAATACTAAATGTGCACTAAAATAGGCTCTTTTGGGAGGGATTTATAGGTAGAAGGAAGATTCCCCCCTATTATATATACGGTGATTTGTTTGTATAGTGAGTTATTTGGAAAACTTGTCGTATAATGATGAAATGATAAACTATGTTTTTGTCAATCGTTGTTTATCAAGTGAAAATTTGAAAATCAATTTTTGGTGAACTGACAAGATACCAAACAGTTCTTTACGTAAAAAGTTCAACAAATTCTAACAACCCTACGATAACAAACTCACAGTTGCATTGTGCGACAGCAACGCAAGTAAATATAAAAAGCACTTTTAATTCCATTATTCAAATCAAATATAAGCACAACAACTGCCAACACCGACTAATATTTCGAGACCGCGATTTGAATGTAAAACAACGCTACATGAGGCATTTATGTAGTACATAATTATATACATATATAAATATAGTGCAAACATCGATTCAATATATTTGTAAAAGGAGCCACGGTTCCGTACATAAAAAAAAGAAAAATAATCAGTAAAAATTGCTCGATTATCTCGATATGGTGGAGGGTACCTACCGGATCAAGTGCATCAGAAATCAAATACTGTGCGTTAGAATTGCACAATTTGACTCCACCAAGTCCGTTCCATTTAATGCGCAACGCAGTACGGAGTTGCGACACACCGGTACATAGTGGACATCCCACCCATACGTACAAAGAGCAATCGTGAATAGGTTACTTCTAGGCAAGCGTGCTCGGTGAAATAGTGGTCAAACGCGAGCCTATCAATAATAACAAAAAAAAAAAAATACTAAGAACTCAGAACTTGACTGGCCTGTTGGTCTAGTGGTTAGTGACCCTGACTGCTATGTCAGAGGTCGTGGGTTCGATTCCCACCCAGGACAAATGTTTGTGTGATGAGCACGATCACTTGTTCTGTGTCTGGGTGTATTTTATCTATATATGTATGTATTTAGAAATATATACTCGTAAGTATGTTTATCAGTTGTTTAGTACTCATAACACAAGCTCTGCTTAGCTTGAGACTAGACGACGTTGTGTGATAGTTGTGGAATATAAAAAAAAAAAAAAACTATGAATACCTACACATGCTTCATCCGTCCGTGTCAGTCAACTGCAATACATCTAAGCTGGCATCTATCGTCGAACCAGTTGAACTAGACGGCGCGGGTCACGTTAGATAAAATTAATAATGAATGGTCCACACTGGCCCTGGACCGAAACAGATTGCAAATACAGAAGGCCTTTGTCCAGCCGCGGGACGATACAAGCTGACAAAAACCTCTTGATGAATAGCAATACATACTCTTTGATAGCAATATTATTGAACGAATTAGCTTCGCATAGCGTTGAAAATTGCAAAAATAACAATTTGTTTTATTTTTCACGAAATATAGTTATTGGTGCAACAAGAGAGCAAAGTCGTTTTTTGCTGCGAGTGCTGATTTTGAATCCTGAGTGTGGCGAGGGATTCAAAGGCACGAGATGCAAAAAACTTTGCTCTCGTGTAACACACATAACTATTCACTTCAGCAGCGAGAACACTTTAGGACATAAAATAATAAACAGGAATATATTAAAATAACTATTTATTGTGTATCAAAATAATTAACATTGTAGGTAGGTACCAATTCAATAAAATGGAACATTTTAAAAGTTAAAAGTAAAATTACTGCAATTCTGCAAATTAAAAGTAACAGATTTATTTGGCAACGTTATAGTTGCATTGAGTTGATTTTGATTATCTGGGGTTAAGGTTTCTATTTCGGTAGCAGATTGAGAAGGAACAACTGTGAACGTTGGTGACTCTGATCGGCTTTCTATATAAGTACACTGTGCGTCGTTGGAACTGGATGGGCTTGGGTGAGACCAAGGATCCGAGGTCGAATTCAGACTTATTGTTTCCACTATACGCTTACAGACTTTCGACTTATTTTCTATTCTAGTCTTCAATATAGCCTTCTGCAACCGTATTGGACTTCCACCCGCCGTGACGTTTTAAAGTGGTGAGATCGGCTTCGGAATCAGCAAAGAGCGTTGCCGAAGTTCTCCGAAAGCAGTGTATAGCTAAGGCTCTTCCAGTTTTAAGAAAATGGCAATTTCTCGCGGTATAGCACCTGTTTTATTTACTCGGAGTAAATAAAACAGGTGCTATACTATATATAATGCTCAAGACAGTCTATGGGAGTAAATTACTCCCATAGACTGTCTTGAGCATTTATTATTATGGTATTGTATGAAAAATCGGTCGGTTTTTATATTGGCTGGACGTAAATTTTGGTATTTTTCTACAATAGTTACATATTTTTCGCGTACAAAAGACCTGTCAAGGTTCGTCTTCGTATTTTTCAATTTTACTAACAGTAATTTAGCTGTAATAGCTCGTTATTGCGACACACTCCACTAATTCCTATGATGAGTACAACCTGTAATGAAAATATTACATAATTATTATGCATAATTTAATTAAATTAATTAATTCATTTATTTCAGGCTTGATATACCCATAGTTACATTACAATTCGTTTTAATATAACATTTTCAACATCTAGCAGAAACGGGAATTTTTCCTGTTTTTTTTTAACGCTCTTTTTTTATATTTTAAACTCTACTTTTATATTTATATAATAAACTCTTTTATTCTTCAGTAACCATAACTGTATGTATATGTAGGTCTGTAGACACACAGGAAGTTAAAGTTTAGTTTAGCTCTTTACTTTTCAACCGACTTTAAAAGGAGGAGGTTATACATTCGGGCAGTTTTGATTCTGAACTATGTTAATGAAAGTAATTCTGAAAACTTCGCACGTGTGCTTTAATAAACACATTCGTTGTGACAGGTATGCGCATTAGCATAGCTCAGCATGCTTTTAAATACCTAGTATATTTAAAAGCCTGCTAAGCTTCCTTAATATTTGAAATATTTCTAATATTCAGCACAGGTACTTCGTATCTATTGGTTAAAATTTTATTTGGCGACCGTGGAATTCGAAACACAGTATTAAAATACTTACTTTTTTGTTTGAAGTGGGAAATCATTAAATAACTCCTGCTAACCTAGGTAGAGCGAGTGATGACGTCATCGGGTAGATACCTACTCTAAGCTCGCATTTTTGAACGCGAACGTAGAGTTCAACTGTCAATGCCAAGCAACTGTCATTCCTACCGCTTACAACAAAAAAAAAAAGAAAACCTACCCAGCTCGGAGTGAGTTAGTTGGGTTAACTCTAGGGTAGCTACTCGAGTTATAAAAGAACGACCCTGGGTTGCAACTCGAAGCTACTCTGGTTATTTTTGAACGCAGGGCTGCTGTCTTCTGGTATGGTGGTAAACTTATCTAAAACAAACGCCTCTAATGTAAACACACTAGGTACCTACTTCATTATCAGTGCTACTCCGTTCGTCTAACACAATAACTGACTCTAACGATAATATAAACAAAACTAACCAAGATAAATATAAAGGCAAGCGTGCTCCATCGTGGGCCTCATCATCGCTTCCCATCAGATGAGATAGTGGTCAAACGTGAGCCTATACATAATAAAAAACAAACCTATTCACTCTTGAATTAAAGATTAAATTCCCAGGTTGTAGCCATCAGGAAACAGCCTCGGGCAGGGAATTCGACTCCTTAGCTGTACGCATAACGAATGTATTCCTAAAATGTTTTTCCTGATAGCTACAATCGCTCTAAGCCGCTAATTGTTCTTGTCTTAAAGGCAAGAGTGAATAGATTATCTAACCTGAAGGAAAGCGACGATATGATCACCGATGGCGCAGGCACACGCTTGCCTCGAAGTAACCTATTCACTCTTGACTTAAAGACTTCCATACTTCTAGGCAAGCGTGTTCCACCGTCGACCACATCAACGTTTACCATCAGGTGACATATTAGTCCTGCACTATGGATTTCATTGAAATTGTATTAGGTACACGGGTAGAGTGTCCTAGGACAGGATACTTTTTTATCCCGCCATCCCGGGACCCTTGAGTTTATTTTCTAATAGTAGGCATAAGTATTGTTCAGTACGTATAATTTTTTTTGGCAACCGTTTGTAAGATACCTATTTCATTTGTATTTCCTCAGTTTATGTGAGCAATAAGTGATAAGAAGAATACTTAATTAGGTATGAAGGTAACTGAAGATGGACAATGCGTCTAGTCTATATGAGCGGAACGTGTCGTTTAGGTAGCCAAACATGTTTTGTTTATTTTTGTCATGATGATAATGTTGTGAGCGACTCACATATATTTACACAGTTTACACACTACACGTAAACTAAATATATAATTCACCTACATCAATTTATTTATATATATTTACACATACATATTTATTTATATATATATTTCCAAGATGACAACACACATATACACTAACACTACGTATGGAATGACGTGACGCATTGGACACACGCATTGTCGATGACGCGCCGGCGACGGTTTTCCTTCTACCGCCACGTTGTTGATATATTTGTTTCTCACCAGTCACGACCTACTCTGCTAGAAATATATACCTGCACTCGCGCCGATTAAAAGATGTCGACAGCTACCTGCGCTACCACCTCATTGCTGACTTGCAAAGACTATTCTTAATTAATTGTATTCTTGCTGTTACCTGATACTTTCTTGTAGCTTGCTTGCGCCTTCTAATTTACAGTGTTGTAGTGTTGTGTGTGAGGAATATACCTGGAGATTCAGCAAGGACTTTTATTTATTCATCCACCTACCCAGTGAGTACCTACACCACACACACACCATCCATACAACCAAAATGTCACTAAGTGCTGCTGACGCAGAGACGCTACAACCCCAAGGCTCCGCGATTGAGTAAAGAGTTTCTGCAGCCCTGGAACACAAACGGCAACTGAAGGAACACAAGTCTGTAAAAGTCGTGGTTGAAAAGACCTCACGGCGTCCTCACCTTCCGCATGTCGCAGGTTCTCACCGAACACGGTAAGGTCGGGAAGTTCCTGCACCGGAGTCGTGCGGAAGCGACGCCCGGTTGTCGTCACTGTGTGGACCGCCTGGAGGACACGGTGGAGCACACGGTGGAGGTGTGCCCCGCTTGGGCAGAGCAACACCGTGTCCTCGTGGGGCAAACGGCGGCGGCGATGATGCCATGCCATGGTCCGGAGCGAGGATGAGTCGCAGGCGGTCGCCTCCTTCTGCGAAGCAGTAATGCTAGCAAAGAAGGCGTCCGATCGCGTGATGCAACGGCAACGGTCCTCAAGTCCCAATCGCTGCTGGGATTCCGATTCCGATTTCCGGCCACCGGCTTGCGGGCGGCGAGTAATGGGTAGCCCACCGTCCGACCGTCCGGACCGAGCCCAAGTCGTCGACGGCGCGTATTGTTCCACGCGCGCCTCAGGGAGATGTCAGCAAATCGTAAGGGCCCAGCAGGGTCGAAGGCTACTGGGGCCATGAGTAGTGTGAAAACGAAACCCGGACCCTGGGACGAAGGCAACGAAGGAACAGGAGTGGGTTTTTAGTCAGTAAAAGTCTGACACACTATCTCGCTCCGCCTAAGAGCGGGATTTGTCAATAGACGATTTTCCGACCTAAAAAAAAAAGTAACATAATGCATTCGTCCCACTCAGAGCGGAAGTCTTATTTAATGATTTTTATCCTCAAAAGACTCTGGAATGCTTGACGCAGGACACAGTTATTTCGGGAGGTTCCTGTTTCGGATTCGGCGGAAAGAAACGTGAGCCAAACGAGGACCCTAACCATATGACTAGAGACGCCTATACGAGGACTTAATTTTACACACTTTTACTTATTATTTGCATGATGTGAGGACCTAGCACTAGACTATTCACGACCGATACCAGGACGTTTTTCAGAGTAGGACTTGTACTAAACGAAGACCTTTTCTGAATTTTCAATAGCAGTTTCTTCTTTTTATAATCTTACCATAATAATATTTGAGCCATATTATTTCTCAGTTGTATATATCAATTTCTAGATTTATGTACCTACTTTTATTTATTTTTAATTAATAAAAGCACTTAAATCAGCTGCAGCTACAATCGTCTCCGTGTGATACATTTCTTTTCACCACAGCAGCTCAAACAAGTAGGTTTTGCTGCTTGAAAACAGTGAGCAAAACTCGATTTTGCTTCGAAACATTCGAACTGCACTGTGCTCTGTCTCTTTCTCGCCCTTATAAAAAAGCGAGTGAGAAACGTGCCATTTCGAAGTTCATTCAGAGTTTTAAATTCCACCACAAAGAAAAACACGTTCGGAAATGCGTATTAAATAGAAAATATTTGTAAAATATAAAATTGTTTTTTTTAATAAATAAATTATTGAATTTAAAATTTATTATTGTATTTGAACAAAAATAAGAGTACCGGAGTACTTATAGCAACTGATAAAACTGGCATTTAACCTTTAATTAAATAATTATTTCTAGTTTCAACATTGACTGTTTTAGAACGTGCTTTAAAAAAACAGAAACGGAAATAAAATAGTGGCAAATAAGATTAAGAATATTAAAATAATTGTAAAATTTAAGCAAAACTAGCGACAGATAATTTTAATTGATATCATTATTAAATCTATTACTGTTAATTATTTTATTTCCCAAGTAATATGTGTTCTCGCTGCAGAAGTGAAAAATTATGTGTGTAACACGAGAGCAAACTTTTTGCATCTCGTGCCTTTGAATCACTCCCCTCGCTCAGGATTCTACTATAGAATCACTCGCTTACGCTCGTGATTTAATCAAAGAATCCTTCGCTTGCTCGGGACTCAAAATTAGCACTCGCAGCAAAAAACAACTTTGCTCTCTTGTTGCACAAATAACTATTAATACGACCTGTATAGTCTTCAAACTTCATGTGCCATTCGTTGACATTTCATAGCAGCTGAAAGCGTCTCCATGTGAGATAACTGTTCAACGGTTACGTGCATTGTCTTCAAACTTCATGTGCTGTTCGTTGATAATGCATAGCTATACATAGTTATAGTGGTATTATAAAGTTGCAGCTGAAATCGTCTCCATGTCAGACACCTCTTAAACAGTTAAATGACAAAGAGTTGTGCTGTTGATGAGTGTAAGTCTTAAGAGTATCGTCTTGAACATTTGTATGCTATTTCTGCCGCGCTTATGATAATTACAGTAAGTCACATTTTGGGCGATATTGAGTTAAATATACAGAAATGTAGATCTCAATCTCTACATTTCAAATAAATACTTAACTCCAAATCGACCAAAATGTGACTTACTGTTATTATCATAAGCGCGGCAGATTTGTTGACAGACTCCTACTAGCGTAATTTATTGCGTAAGTTTTTAAATTATGATTTTCGAGAATTTTTTATGCCACCACTTATTAAGTTAACAAGCTTATTATTTTTAAAATTATACTCGCTATATGTTTGTAATCTAAGAAAAAGAAATGATTGTTCTGCACAAGGCACGCTCTCTCAACTGAAAGAGTTATATTGATCATTGATACTTGTTTGATATGTAGGGTATTTTTATGTAATAAAAGTGTGAATGGCAGTTAATAAAAAGACATAAATGTTGACCAATTTCTGCTTTAGACTTAAGATCGTCCAAATATCAATGACGTAGGTACTTAGTAGTCAAATCTTCATGCCAGTTTAATTTTAAAACCAATTGAATTAAAGAGACAATTTCTTTTAAAGATAATTGTACCCAAAACAATGTTTCAGGACATCTAAGTATAAAAACTCAAATTTGGTTCAATAAACTAAAATTCTAGAATTTAATGTGTTGTTTATCAGTGCCTGACATATTTTTTTATAAAATATATTCTTAAAAAAAAATATTATGCGTTTTCAAGTCTCGTACAGCAAATATGACATACTTTTACGTAAACATCCATTCGCAGTAGGTATCACTCTCTCAGGACAGAAGTTTCGATAGGTACCTACTTTTGAAACTGTTCAATTCAATACACATGGAAAACCTATCCAAATGGGGATCTAAATACACTTGTTCGGAAAAGCTACCCATGTAGGGACTTATTGTATCGCTGACCCAATCTGCGCGATCATTATAGTATACTGGATTTTCCCAAATATGGCCAATATTTAAATAAAATTCTCGTAGTGATTCAGATGAAGATGGATGGACTATACAATTTTAATTGTGCTTTTGGGTACAAAACTTACTGGTCTACATTTCCTCTTATATCTTTTATTATTGTAATATGGAAGTATTGTAGAAACAATCGTTTTTAGGGTTCCGTACCTCAAAAGGAACCCTTATAGGATCACTTTGTTGTCCGTCTGTCAAGACCCTTTATCATGAGAATGCTTGGAGGTATCGAGTTGA
Organism: Mythimna pallens; assembly: GCA_961205895.1. Classification (NCBI taxonomy): domain Eukaryota; kingdom Metazoa; phylum Arthropoda; class Insecta; order Lepidoptera; family Noctuidae; genus Mythimna; species Mythimna pallens. Next base: position 17,999,934 of record OY540828.1, on the reverse strand, counting down.
AATTAAACCCATATACTAAAGTCTGCAGTTCCTTGAAGCTGTGAAAAATTCAAACTACCAAGTTTACGAAAAAAAACATACGCCCGTTTATGTCGCAAAAAACGTATATTTCCACTCTCTCGAGGGAATCAAAATTCATAGAGTTATTACCGTTGACCCAGAATCCTGAAATTGGGCATAAAGCAAGATCTTATGGCATAGGTATAGGAATAAATCTGAAAACTGTAAATTCGTTGTTACGTCGCAATTATTTTTTTTTGATTCGGTAAAGTTCTTCGAATTTTCACTAGGGAAATGAACTATTTACATAGGTAAGTTTGTACGGAACCCGCAGCTTCGCCCGCGTACATAAAATATAGCCCATGTCACTCAGGAATAATCAGCAGCTTTCTATCGGTGAAAAAAATTTTAGCAATCGGCCCAGTACTTTCAGAGATTACCTCCTACAAATTAACAGCAGGCTATTATATATTTTTTCTACATTCTCGCGGGCAAAGCCGCTGGTGTTGAAATGAAGCGCCAGTCTAAACATTTTATTTTTTTAATCATCGATGCTTAGAATGTTAATAACGTGTATTAAATAAAAGAAAGATAATATTATTTTACACTTTATTTCGTTCATTTTTCACTAACAAGTATAATTAATTTTTTCAGGTCATAATTCTATTGGAATATTTTGTTCCACAGCATTAAGAAATTTGTTTTATTACAATACTAACATTTTTAGAGATTGATTGTTTATTAGTATTAAATCTATACTTAACAATAAGACTCACGTGACAATACAATAAGTGGACAATATTTTTTTATGAATTCAAATGTTGGTATCGATGTGATCCATTTTTATTTTGCTTACAAAGTAAACATATCTACGTCTGAGTTTATCGTCTTAGCAATAAATAATATATAGACTAACACTTAATTATTTGGTTGATCAAATAATTTGACTTACACATTTTCGATTTTTAAGTGCGTTTTAACTATAATAATTTAGTGATGTTTTTATATCGTCGTTATTATAAAATTTACAATTGTGAGAGTTATGGCCGTGCACCATTCAAGTTCTTTTTTTAAACCGACATTGATCTTATACTTACAAAATAAGACACGTGACACGCGTGCTATGAATAATGGCTGTTTAGCTGAAATAAGCAAACAGGGAAACAGTGTAAGCAGGCAACAAAAAAAAAGTCTGCATAGAACGGGCAAAATTCAACGTTATTGTGTTCGTAGTTAGATATATTTGGTTATCATACGCATGCTTAATCAAAAAGAGTCGTAACTCAAAAAAGAGGGTATTTGATAATTAAACCTTATTTTTGAAACATACGTTTTCAGATTCGTACCTTTTTGAGTTAGGTCTCTTTATGATTAACCGTAAGATATTACCGAGTTGCAAACCTTTTTTTTGTCGACTGTATCCCTAATCTTCTTTCGAGGTATACAGTACGGCTGACGTGTCTTGGCGAGCCCCGAACTTTGTTTTTTATTTAGGAACCATTATGGTGGCATGACCAACGTGCGCGGGGCGGAGATCTAGGCTAGAGATTAAATCTACGCAAACACAATTGACCCTTTATTCAATCAAATGCAATCGATTTTTATCGTTTTGGAATTGATTAATTTTTGTATAATATGAGACATTGAACGAAATAGATTTACAAACTTAATGAAGTTTGTGGCTTAGTAAACAAGATTTCGACTTCAATAAAAAAAAAACTTTATTTTCTTGGTTGAAAGACATGATTTAGTTAAATATCAGTTATTTATAAACGACTACTAGAATAACGACTGTTTGAGAATATTTTAACGTCCACAGAAAATTTAAAAATAAAATTGATTAAACAACACCCTCAGACACGTGTATTGGACATCTCTTTTCGGTAACTTCGTAAAGCTTCGTGCTTATTCGGTACGCAGTAATATGTCTCACTCACGCGTTAGCATTGGTGTTATTTTCGTGTCGCGGTCTTTGTCTTGAGCACAGGCGGTGACAAAAGTTTTCGTTGGTTGTTATTATTATATTATTAAGTTTTTTGTGTAGTGTTAGGTTTGTTTCTTTAATTCATAAGTTATTATTGTAGCTTTATGCCTCAAATTGTTTTAATATTTATTTTATTTGTACTTGGTCTCTGTATTAGTAAATTTTTACTCGTATTTTGGTTTAAAAAAGAATAATTACAATAACAGGTTTTTTTTACGAGTGTACATGCGCTAAAGTTCGCAGAGCCTATGTTCAGGCTCGCCAAGTTACGCCGGCCGTACTGTACATCCAGTATTTTTAAACTATGCTGGCCGCTCTAAAGTTGACGTTTCGAATTTTTGCGCACAAATGAAAAAATAGTGCGCAAGCAATTGTTCGAAGTTCAGAGTTGACAAGATGTTTCGCCCGTTCATTGTTTGTTGATTTTCTTCAATCTTACTTACAAACATTAAGGTAAACACTGTGGGCCCAAGTGCACCTAAATATGTGCTAGATAGCACTGAACTCACCATTTTTAGTTTATTTAGTTTTTAGTGTATGGGACAAGTCAAGAAAATGGTATTTGTCAAAATTGTAGTATAACACTATACGCACTATAGTATATTCAAGTAAAGATAATAGTGTCTCATGACGCCAATTGAACAATTAGATCATAATAAATTAGAAAGTCGTGTTCACATTTACTTATTCTATTTTTTTATTAATGGCAAGTAGAGCCAATGTCGACTAATCGGCCAATTTCTGAAGTAAATTGAAAAAGCAGGTATTATTAATACAGAAAATGAAAGAGACTGTAACTGTAGACAAAAAATTCTTCGATTGATACAGTTGAACTTGACGGGTTAGTATTAGACTAAAAAAAAAACAAAAAATATATATATATCACATTGAACTGTTGATGTAGGCCTTTCAGACAGTACAGACGCGTATTTTGTTAATTTTTAAAAACAAAATGAATATTCTGATGATTAGGTATGATTAAATTTAAAAATAATTCCTCAATAATTATGTTTTGAAGACTGACGTGTGGTGAAGATTTTGCCCCAGTATGAATACGCCTTCACTTTGCAGTGGCACTGATGTCACTATTTTCTTAACGCGAATAGACTATAGTCGATGTCATGAAAAGTCAGAATTTGACTAAAGTGGAATATTTGATTTTAACAAATGACTCAATAATGCTCCCATACACTTAAAAAAAAGTGGTAACCAATGAGATGGACAGACCAAAGTGCTTAGTGCGAGTTTGTTTTGCGATCGACACGTTTCTGATGTTCGTCGCTCCGATTGGTCCCTTCCAAGCTTTTAACCATTCAGAGAGCCAAACGCGGTAAACGTTTTGTTTCGTAAACGTAAACACTACTTGCACTCAGCGCACTAAAAAAGGCAAATGGGCTCGGTTTACGAATGTTCCCGCATTCACAATGATGACCACGACCACTCTCAAGAGTGTACCGACAAAGAAAAAGAAAACAGAAAAAAAAAACCTAAAAATCTTACGCTTACGCAATTAAGCTCGGGCCCGTAGTTTTTACCTTAATTTTAAAAATTAGTCGCCATTGTGCGTCACACGGTAGAACATTAAGTTTCTTAAATAATCATATCAAAACTGCTTCGAAAACAATTAAAAATTACAGCATAAGTTGTGATATTCCCTTTTTTTTAATAATTATTCGCTTTTAGTAATCCAGCAAATATCCGATCTGATATTTTAATATTACTATAGCTTATTAACAAAATTCTGGTCATTGTAGCTATTAGCAAAATGTTCTAATTGTATTTACCTACCTGTTAAAATATAAGGGCACAAAATGTTTATTGTGGTTTCTTGTTATTCTAATTTTATGTCTGCTCAAGTCTTTATCAACATAATATTTATAAAGTAAGTGTGTCGCACCCAGGTGTTTTAAAAATCTAAATTAACTGTTATTCTACATCTTTCACACACATACATAATAACTAATACGAATCAAACACTGTATACTCATAAAACATAATTATTGTTAACACTGATATGAAATATTTATTCAGTCCGGGGTTTGATCACATTAGGATGCGAACACATTGATCAATACTTTAATTCCGCCGATTGTACATCAACAAGTTTACTTTAATAGCAATGTGAACGCACCATTAGAAAAAGAGGTCAACAACAAACAAGTACAAATAAAACAGCTTAAGCCTTACAGAATTACACAAAATCTCACGTATTAACCTCTTTTTCTCCATCGGACTAACATTAATACAATAATTTAATTCGACACACTTTTTTTTTCGTTTACATCTTTCACATCAATATGTTGCCAATAATTAATTGTTTTTTTTTTTTGTATTAGTAAATACAAAATGATTTGACCTATTAGGTATATACTACACTCATTGTCACAAGACTGTACAACTACTTATTACTTAAAAATAATAACGGAGATTGAACTGATACAAAAATTAAAAAAGAAAATGCGATATGATGATAGTTAATTTAGATTTAACATCAGAAAAATAATCTAAGAAAGAGGTTGTGCACTATTCTAATCTATGTAATTGTCTATTAACGATTATGATACGGTTTATAAAACATAGCTAAGCTGTTCAGTGTAGATGGACAAGACAAATGAAAAATTATACAAAAAAAAATTAATCTCCCAATATCATCTCATCATCTCTTTGACAATTGAGTAGTCATAGACTTAATACCTTTTAAACCCGCATCAGTTTAAGGCCTGACCACATTAACACGGCACGATGTCGCTAACGTGAAACGACAGCGGATTCTTGCCGCTTCGTCCAGTAATACGGTGCCGAGCCGTGTTTGCTCAGTATGCTGCACGCTACGGTACCGTCTAACCCAATCAAATGGCTATTTCATGAAAAAGTCAGGCTGTGTTGATGACTTCAACCCTTTAACCGCTTACGTCGGATTGGTGCGACGAGTGTTTTCGTGTCCTATTCGCCAGGATCGTGTTTGAGACAGTACTCCATCTCGTTTAGTAATGTTAAAACCTCATTGTTTAATCATGTAAAAACATATGTTGCTGATACCCATTTGTAATTATAGCGTAGTAAAAAAGATTCATTAAAACAGCTATGTCATGTTAGACAAAACTTGGAAATCTTATAATTATTTATAGTAATTATTAAAACAGTACAGTTTTTAAAAAACATAAATGAGGTAGGCATTTTGACTTAGGAGCCAACCACATATAATAAACACATTCACATCTATGAGTTTTGGAAATGGTCCTTGTTCCACTTATAACATATTATGCGTAATAACATTGTTCAAAGAGTACATGTAAGTCGCGCAGGTGCGCACAAATATCTGATTACGATATTGTCTATAGGACCCTAATTATGTTTATGCAAATTTATTGTAGCTTGTAGTACAGTTAGCCACAAAAATATGGGCTCATGCTATTTTTAGATTTTAGAATAATGAAATTATTTTTGTAAAAAAGCAATTTGTTTTTTTTAAAAAAGGGGAGGAATGATGTAGGGGCGCTGACGCAGCATTTTGTATCCCAATAGAGTGTGCAGTGCCCGGGCTTCAGTCTGCCCGTAGCAACGACCACCTATAGACACGCTTACGTATAAGTAACAACCTGTAATGTAATTCGTTATCGAACGTAAATATTCATCCAAGACAAATAGTCATTTAATTTCTCTCCATACACACTTTCAAAGAACACTACACACACGCATACAAAAAGCTCTTCAATCCTCATAGGTGACAGAAGAGCTGACGAGATGGAGTATTTAGTCGTGGATGTGCGACCCTGGCGGAATAAACACAAAAGTGTATGTCGAATATGACGACCTGTACAATGACGTTTAAAGTAAGATTGTTCCATTCTTATTTCCAGTGTGTCTAACGACGCTAGACAACCTGTATAGCTCTGTCTCTTACCCACACTGAAATAAGAATGAAACAATCTTACTTTGAACGTCATGGTAACCCCGGTACTCGGTAGGCTTTTAAAGGTCTTAAAAAACTTGGCATCTACCTTATCGACACCGATCCCCAGTAATGTGACCTAGCCCTTATACACGTAACAATAGTTTATGACGCTAATGGATAAATTAACATTGATGTACTTCAGATAAAACGGTAAAAACTTTAAATGTTGTATAATAAATTAAAAACTAACATGTCATCAAATTGAAACCTACTTACGCTTATCATTATAAAAAATCTACAAATAAAACCATTTGTAGAGTAAAAAAATAAGAGGAAAATAGTTTCCATTGTTTTTTTTTTTTAGTAATATTCCTAGAAATGAATTGTTTAGGGGTGAAATTGATCTAGTTAGTGCTTGGGCTATCTGTGCCGCTGCCGCTATTCTCTGTGTTAGCCAACGCTATTTTAGTGTTTTTATTGTTTTTTTTTGCAGACTTGCTGAGTGTTGCGACCTCTTTTAGAAGATTTTGAATTTTACTGTTCATCATGCCGAACTTTGTCTCGTTGAGTCGATCCTTGTTTTTCATTTCATTCCGCAGGTCCTGTGTGTTGTTTAAGTGCTGGGCTTTTAGCTCTGTGATCTGAAATAATAAGAGTATGTATTGATTGAATGTGGTCAAACTTAACAAAAAGTGTTGCAAACAACACTGATGTGTGCGATTGCTTTTACACAGGTTCAGTTTCTAATCAGGGTAGGAAGGGTGTGTGTAACGTGTTAAATATGAACACGTAAAAACACGTGATACTTTATTGGTTGCAGCCGTCAATGTTTTGATATTATAAAACAAAATCCCCATCGCGCCTGTTTGTCTGTATGAACGCGGTAAAATAATAATAATATTCCACAACTATCACACAACGCCGTCTAGTCCCAAGCTAAGCAGAGCTTATGTTATGAGTACTAGAACACTGATAAACATACTTACATATTTCTAAATGCATACATAATATAGATAAATTACACCCAGAAACAGAACAAATGATCGTGCTTATCACATAAACATTTGTCCTGGGGTGAGGTGGTGGGAATCGAACCCACGACCTCCGGCATAGCAGTTAGGGCTACTAACCACTAGACCATCAGGCCAGTCAAAAACTACTAAACGGATTTTTATGCAGTTTTCATCAATAGACAGTGATTCATGAGGAAGATCAGGTCAAGGATCAAGATAGGGTCAGCGCAGATCGAACTGCAAAATGCTCGCACATGGTCGACGAAAATTTTCGCGCATGTAGAATGCATACTCGAACACGCAGTCGGCTTGCTCGAGCATGGTCGAGCTAAATTTGGTCGTGTATTCAATTTTGGGATGTATGATAATAAACATAAGATATTTTTTTCAATAATCTCAGAAAATGCTCTGCTCTGCTCTGATCTTGGTGTGCGCTGACCCTTAGACCCTTAGGTGTATAAATAAATAAATAAATAAATAAGCCTTATATTTCATTCCCTTAATAATAATACATTCCAATTAGCAATAAATTATAATTGATTATAGTTGATAATATATGAATTCAATTAATTAATTATTTATTATTTTATTGAAACATGCGCTTGTAATTTTAATTAAATAAAAATGTTAAATGTAATTGCTTTGATTATCTGATATATGTATAGCATTCAATTAAAGGGAACCCCTGTGCGGGTAAAGGCCTCCTCCAGAGTAGACCATTTTTCTCTGTCTTGAGCTTCCCTCATCCAGCTCCCACCAGCGACAGCACGGATGTCATCCGCCCAGCGCTTTAGCGGGCGGCCCACACGTCGCTTGCCAGTGCTGGGCCCTCTCCGCCTTGTTACTCTCTTAGTCCATCTTCCATCCTCACAGCGAGACAGGTGACCCGCCCATTTCCATTTCAATTTTCTTACATGATATATTGCGTCTGTGATCTGTGTTCGCTTGCGAATTTCAGTATTCCTCACCTTGTCCGAAAGTTTAAGGTTGAGTATACTCCTTTCCATCGCTCTTTGACAGATTGAAATTTTGTTAGCCGTTTTTTCTGTTAAGCACCATGTCTGGCAGCCATATGTGAGGCAGGGAAGCACACAAGAATCCAGTACTTTCTGTTTTAGTTTGGTAGACAATTTAGATTTCATTATGTGCTTTAATGACCAATATCGTTTCCATGCTGAGCCGATCCTTCTCTCCACCTCTTCTTTATCTATCTCTCTAAAGGATAATTGCTTACCCAGGTATATGTAGTCATTAACATACTCTACATTTTCGCCGTTTATTAGAATTGGTGTTAAGATGCTGTTAGTCATGACTTTTGTTTTGTCAAAATTTATTTCTAATCCGACTTTAATGCTTCGTAAATGTAGAGTTGTTAGCATGTCATTGAGTTCCTCAGCGGTGCTAGCTAGTAGTGCAATGTCATCCGCGAATCGCAGATGGCTCAGATACTGTCCATCTATTTTTATGCCCTTATTTTTCCAGGTTGAATCCTTGAGAATGAGTTCCAGAACGGCTATGAAAATTTTCGGTGACAAAGGATCTCCCTGGCGGACGCCGCGTTCTATTTTGAAAGTTGGTCCGGTTCTCTCTAGTCTGACCATACTTTTACAGTTTTCGTATATGTTACTTATGATGTCTATGTACGTTGCCTCTATTTCGTGGTATTGTAGAGCCTCTTTGACTGACGCGTGTGAAATAGAGTCAAAAGCTTTTCGGTAGTCCACGAAAGCTATGTAGAGTGGGGAATTAAACTCTTTATACTTTTCGATCACTTGGCTGAGAACGTGTATGTGGTCTATTGTAGAGTATTTAGACCTAAACCCAGCCTGCTCTATGGGTTGTTTCGCATCAATCTTTGGTCCAATTCTTTTCAGCAGACACTGGGAGAACAATTTGTATAAACTGGCCATGAGACTAATCGGTCTGTAATTTGAGACGTCTGATGGATCTCCTTTCTTGTAAATAAGAATGATTTCAGATACAGTCCATTGCTCTGGCACTTTCCGGTCTTTCAGGATTTTGTTGAATAATATGGTAATTAGACCTGAAATAAGTTTCTCGCCAATTTTCAGTGCTTCATTAATAATAGAGTCGGGTCCCGGGCTTTTTCGATTATTTAGGTGTCTGATACCCAATACTATTTCCATCAGGGAGAAGTCTTTCACTTCGGTTTCAGCCTTCAGTACTTGAGAAACTCTATCCACCGATACGTCTTCACCGGGTCTCTTTTTGTATAGTTTTCTATAAAAATTCGTAGCCAACAAAACTAAGTCCTTTCTGTTCTCTGAACTACCTTCTGAGGTGTTAATTTTTGGTATCCACATTTTATATTGACGTAGAGACTTATTCGCCGACTTTATGCTACCTGTTTTCTGTAACCAACTTTCGTAAATGTCTAGTTTGTAGTTTTCGTATTCTTTATGTATGTTTTTGGTGATGGTTTTGTACAAACTTTTTAACTCTAGTTTTTCTTCCTTGCTTCGACTACTCTTTAGTTGTAATGTATGCCTTTTCTTAATTAATTCTCTAGTTTCTATTGATAATTTAAAGCACTTTTTTAATTTCTGATTAGTTCTTGCTTTTCTCAGGCTCTCTATAATATTTGATTCTATGTAGTCATATAAACACTGAATAGACATGTTTATGTAGGATTTTTGTTCAAGAGCTTTTTCCAAGGTTTCTAAGAATTTTAGTTGTTCTTTCTCTGTACTCAACAAAGAATTATTTTGAGAGAACTTTTTGCGACATTTTTTGTGGCTTTTGATCCTCAGTGTACCTCTTATTAATCTGTGATCTGAGGGGAATGTGATTTTTCTAAGCACCTCGAAATTAATGAAATAATCCCTCTTGTTTGTTAGCAGATAGTCTATCTCATTTTTAGTTGTATTATTAGGTGACATCCATGTCCATCTTTGGCTAAGTTTTTTCTTGTATAAGGTATTTAGTATGACCAGTTCCTCTTCTAAACAGAATTCAGTTAGTCTTTCGCCTCGTTCGTTGCTGGTACCTAGACCGTAGGGTCCTATTATAGGTTCTATAGGTACTTTGGGGATACCTATTTTGGCGTTGAAGTCACCTAATATGATTATGTTCGGTCCTGAATTTTCTTTAGCTTTTCTTACATCAGAATAAAAATATTCTAGGTTTTCTTCAGATGACCTTTCAGTAGGGGAGTATACTTGTATTATAGATAGTTCTGTATTATGAATTGTTATGTTAAGCAAGGCTACTCTATCCGAAATTCCAGTAAATTTTTGTATATTATTTTTGTGTGCTTTCTTTACTAAAAATCCAACTCCCCTATGTCCTTTTGTCTGACCAAAATAGTAAAAGATACACCAATCTCTCTCTTCAATCCCATATCCTTCTTTTCTTATTTCTGACATACCTATTACATCCCATTTTACTGTTTTAAGTGCAGACTCAAGTTCAATCATACGTGATTCATCTTTGAGAGATCTCACGTTGTAAGAGCAAATGTAAATATCTTGACAGAGTTTTTCATGTGGTTTAGTTTTTCCTTGTTTATTTATTTCTGGAGGGTTGTGGTCATTTTCTCCCACGGTGACCAACCGGCTTGGGAGAGTCAGAGGGGGCCTTTTTGATTGCTATTCCTTCTTGTTGTTATTGGTGCGATTGACAAAGCTTCTTATATCATGTTTATTTTTCTTTGGTAGGTGTTTGATAGTTTTATATATCATTTCTTCTTCGTTTACAGACCCAGCCACTATATACTCAGGTGAATGTGATAAGTTCCTCTTATTATTCGCATTGGGGCAGTCTTTATTCTCTTTCTGTTTAGGATAAATGATTTTATCGTAGCTTAGTACAGCATTGATTCCTTTTTCTCTTTCTTTATTGACAATATCTTGCAATTCTTTCCTTTTTTGTACTATTTTTGGCGGAAAATCTTCCTTGATATAGTATCCACAGTCCAGTTCTTTTAGATATTTTTTTCTCTTCAGAACTTGTATTTTTTTTCCAAGCGTGATAAATGTAACTATTACAGGCCGGGGATTATTTCCTTTTTTCCCTTTGCGTATTACGCTTTCGATTTCCCATCTCTTGCAAGGAGTAGTTAAATAATTGTTTGTAAGGTCTAAAATAAAGTCTTCCAACTCTTGGTAAGATTTTTCTTTTTCTTCGAGACCAAAGAATATTAAATTAAAGTCGCAAGCGCATCTTGAACTTGGAGGGCAACCTGGTTCCGCTACTACACGACAGGTGGAGCTACCTTAGGTGTATAATACATGTTTATTATAGTAGAGACAAGCCGAGAATTTCAAAGATTTCTAACACCCGTGGGAAACTGAAGCGAGAAGCTATACCGCATTCGCAATAACATAAGATATTTAAACAAACTTTTTTACTGTCCGTTCAACCGATTTTAACTCTTAATGCGATGGTTATCGAAATAACTTTTTTGCTTTCAATGCCATCCTTATGACTACGGAATAGAAGTCAAAAATCGGTTGAACAGACAGTAAAAAAAGTTTGTATAAATGCCCAACCTTATTGCGAATGAAGTACACTTATAAATAAAAATAACAAAAGTAAATTCAATAATACGTACCAGTTTATCTTTGGCAAGTAATTCGTTATCCTTTTGTTGTACCTTCTTCTGTAGGCTCGCGATGGTCTCCTTGAGCTGAGTCATCGCTACTACATGGTCAGAACTGTTGGGGTCCAGTTCACCTATAGAGCGAAATATAACTAAGAAGAAAAAAACAACAAGATTAAAAGATTTGATTTATTTTATTTACGACCTGACTTTTATAATTTTGCTTTTGTCGTTACTGATTTACTTCAGAGGGCATCCATTAATTAAGTGAGCTCAAAAGTCCAGCAAAATCTCATTTGAAGGGAGGAGGGAATCCATAAATATCGAAATGTTTTCACTATCTTTAACACGTCAAAAGTCTATAATTGATTCCACATACAAACTTTATAATAGCGATGTAGGTAAAGTTAAAATAAATAGTATTAGGGATCTTGGTGTAATACAAGATAGTAAACTACTTTACGATCAGCATATTGATAATATACTGAACTAGCTTCTGCCCGCGGCTTCGCTCGCGTAAACATAGGTTTCTGCATACAAACTTTGGACCCCCACTTCATCCCCTTAGGGAGTGAATTTTGGCAAATCCTTTCTTAGTGCTCGCCTACGTCATAAAAGTAAACCTTGTGCAAAATTTCACGCTCCTAATCCCAGTAGTTTCGGCTGTTTGTTGATATGTCAGTCAGTCAGTTTCCTCTTTTATATATAGATAAGGCGTCAAGAGCACTTGGTTTCATAATGAGAACCTCAGCCGCTTTCCGATCACTAAAACCGATCAAAATCTTATATTGTTCGTTCGTACGCAGCCACCTTGAATATGCATCGCAGGTCTGGAACCCTCAATCAGAAAAAAATCATCCAGAAAAAAATTCTTAAGTTTCTTGATTATAGAGCAAAACAAGTATCTGTTAACTACATTCACCGATGCAAAAGATACCATTTTCTACCGCTTGACCAGAGACGTGATATTAATGATGTGTGCTACCTGATTAATATCGCAAATGGTTCAATTGACTGTCCTGAACTTGTCTCAAAATTATCACTACGCACTAATCAGATGGGGCTAAGGCAGCGGCCACTTTTGCATGTACCTAGTGCACTAACACCAATTATAGGCGTAATCCATTTTTCTGAGAACCAGTCGCAGTTTTAACAGGATTTCATGTGAACCTGGCGTTGACCTTTTTTGCACCAACGCGAGCACAGTTAGGAAGCTCTTAGCAAAGCCATTTTTGAGCAACTAGCACCTATTTGGCACCTGAAATTTATATTATTATTGTTTGTTTAAATTAATTTACTAACAGTTTAAGGTATTGTGGGACCAACTTTAAATATATTTTTTCTGTAATTATATAATAATATGTGGAAGCTTGTAATTAGCAATTTAGTTATTTACCATTGTCACTATGTTGTTATTGTAAGCTTACCAAAAATGTGAAAAAAAAAAAAAAACTCAATGTGTCCAGCCCACTGCCACTTATGTTTGGCGATTTTTCGGGCTATGTCGGTAACTTGGTTCTCCTGCGGATATTTTTAATTCTGATGCGATCACGCAAGGAAACTCCGAACTTAGCCCTATCCATTTCCCTTTGGATGACTTTAAGGTTTCTGAAATGATTGTTAAATTTCGGGAATAAATATTATTAGTTTTTTTTAACAAAATCAGTCCCGGTCAAAGACGGGTCCTAAATTTTGAAAAAAAAAAAAAATCACCTCACGTAATTAATGGACGCTCTCAAATCAGTTTATTTTAGCCAATTGCCAATTTAGGTTACGAGAATGCAAGTAATTATGTTTATTTTATGCATTTTCTACCTTTATCTCAACGCAGCTCAAGCAGCTTCGTAAGTGTTTCCAGTGTCTGAACCACACCACATACCTTTTTAAGATAGCGATGCACACAATCAAGAACTTTTTAACTGAAATTGCCATGAAAATCTCCATTGTCCTCTTACTTAAGTAAAAAGAATATTTTAAAAGTTAATGTTAAAAGATAGTAATAAATGAGGATACATTGTAGTTACGTTTCACTTACAGTGGTACGTTTAGTGTGAGAGCGCTTTACGTTGTCCAATGGACGCACACCAGCTTGCATCCCCCTAAGTAGGTTCTAGGAGCCGAGCACCTTCGACCAAGATGAAGTCCTTGCCATTCCATTACAAGGAACAATCGAAACACTCCTTACTCACGTCAATAAAACTTCCATATAAGGTCATCTGAACCGTATGCACTCCTTTCCGACGGACAACTCAACCATATTCGCATAGCAAAGGGGCGGTTTGTGGGGGAAAAAGGTGGAACTTATGTGCTAAACATTCATTAGTTATTTATTTATTAAAATTTTATGCACATGTAAAAATAATACTACAAAGGCCTAAAGCCTTAAAGCATTTACTACCAGTCGACCTTAAGGTGTTAAAGATAAAAAATGGTAGGCAGAATTATGCAATTCCAAGTGTAGTGGTATGTCCAATAAATGCAGGTTTAAGAGAGTGAATGAAAAATATGGAGAATGAAGTATTCTACTTTAATTAAAAAAGAGTGAATGAGTACTATCCTTAGTTTAATCATTCAATTCATTGTTCAGATATCTGCAGAATGCCAAAAATTAAATGTAAATAATTATATAATTATTGGAATTGAGTAATGCTTACCTTGCAATGGGTTCATCTTAGATTTCTTCTCGGACGGCTGTGAGTCATTGAGAGAAGAATCGGTGGAGTTCATTGATTTCATCATGTCGGACTTACGTTTTTCTTTGTGACCACTCCTAGACCTGTAAATGAGTAACAGGTTTAGACCAGACCGATAGGAGTACTTATACCTAAAAAGATTAAACTAGTAAAGATTTCGGTTGAGTAAGAATGTACAGTGCGTTCTGATTATGGTATACAATATTAGTCAATTTTATTATTACTCGAATTTTAAAGACTATTTTCGGGGCCCCGGGATGAAGGCAAAGAGGGAACAGGAGTGGGTTTTTTGATTTAAACCACCTTAAAAAAATATTTTAAAAAATGGTGTTGATCAATTACTCAAATAAGTCTGAGTATTCGAATAATTTTGTTTTAAGTTTAAAAAGTACGCCGACCATGACCTGTACCATGACGTTTAAAGTAAGATTGTTTCATTGTTATTTCCAGTGTGGGTAAGAGATGGCACTAGACAACCTGTATAGCTCTGTCTCTTACTCACACTGAAATAAGAACGAAACAATCTTACTTTGAACGTCATGGTAACCCCCTAGGTCGACCGCGGCGAAGGTAGAGTCAGAGATGGCCATAGATAGACCTTGTTTGGGAGGAGAAGGGACACAATATAGGCTGCACTAATTTTATTCAGTAAACTTTGAATTAAATTAATAAAGCACGCTACTCTGGAATTTAATTTTTGTCGCAAAAATAACATGTTCATATCAAAGTTGTGCACAAAGTTTCGAAGGAATATGTATGTCTAACTGAGTATAGACAAAACTTCGTCGAGTTGTCTCGTCGTATCGCAACATCTGAAGACTACGGTCTATAGTCAGTGCGTCCTGCCGCTTATGAAATACGATGAGACAATATTATACTTTCACGCGGACGAACTAATAATATTGTAAATGCAAAGGTCTTTGAATGTAGTTGTAATGAAGTTTGTATCTTTGTGTATTATAGAGTTGCATAAAATTTTGTCCACAATTATAGAAAACCAGGTAAATAAGAAGGCTTTGCAGAGACGGAGGTGGAAGCAGAAGTTCGGACTGTCTAGATGACCGATCAAAATCGGACAATTCACTTTATTAAACATTTTCAAATTAGCTTAAGTATGGCACACTTAAGTACTTCACGACATGAACAGTCCAGAATTAGGTAGATTTTGAGACAATAATTTTATGTTCAATGAAGTGAAATGTTTGAGTTTAACAAATACTTAATATTGCTCCCATGCAAAAAAGTCATATAAAATAATACTAAAAAAAGTTGAATTTAACGCCATCTAGTAAGAAGACGGCCATACTCGGGCATGGAGCTGTCATCTTGACGTTAAAGTACTATTTATACGTCGAAGGTTCAAAAATATTATAATAACTTACTTGTGACCCCTGTGCTTATGTTTGTCCACAGATGATAGGTGCTGTTTGGTTCTAGCCAGTGCCCTTTTAAGGGACTGGGTGCATAACCAACATAAAAGTTTCCCATCCACCTGCAACAATATTATTAGATATTTTTATTGTAGATGGTACTGTGCAAAAAAAACAAGTTCAGTATACAAGCAGATAGATCAGCATAAGCAACTAAACTTGCCGAAAATAATCAAAATTCTAGAAGAATAAAAAGTTTAGAACACATCTGTTTTTTTAGGGTTCATACTCAAAGGGTAAAACGGGACCCTATTACTAAGACTCCGCTTTCCATCTGTCTGTCTGTCTGTCACCGAGCTAGTATCTTATGAACCGTGATAGCTAGACAGTTGAAATTTTGAACAGAATGATGTATTTCTGTTGCCGCTATAAAAACAAAAACTAAAAACAGAATAAATATTTAATTGGGGCTCCCATACAAGAAACGATATTTTTTTGTCGTTTTTTGCTACTGACGGCGCGGAACCCTTTGTGCGTGAGTCCGACTCGCACTTGGCCGGTTTTTTATTAATATAAAAGTCTTGAAACCGCACATTTCATTCATTCATGTAATAGGTATTTGGATGTCAGGGATATATTTAGCACAAAAGATCCAGAAGGGTCGAAGTGCTCTGGTTTAGGGCCAGCCCCACTATAAGATATATTTAAGGATTATTATCAAAATAATAATATTGATAATATATAACAATACAAAAATAGGTTCCAGAGCCCGAAAGGCAAGCATTTATTACATAATTCTCTGTACATTTGCATGATACAAAACTATTACAAATTTGAAAAATACTAATAGCTTGAGAAATGGCTATAAATTCTTACTGTATTTTTAAGCTAGTTCAATCTTTGTTGATAAAATCTACAACACGTCAACGCTACTATTTAGTTTCGTGAGCAAAATAATAACTAATGGCGCCAAAGCCGAAAAGGAGGGTTAGGTATTGAATTCAATGGTATAGGTATGATTAACTAAGCAGGTAATGGTTAAGGAAAATATTTCACACATGAAAGGCTGCCCCGCCAACTGTCGAAAAAAAATCCCGGAATGCGCCATCATGCTGGTTGGCGACCAGACGAGAGGGCCCGATACATTCCCGGAGGGCCTCGGGCGCCCCGCGGCCTTCAGATTAGTCCCCCAATGATATCGTCCTTTCAGTGCGTGCCTGAAGGTTAGCTGCGTGGAACCTCATTTCACTTCCTTCTCCTCTCCTACCTTCACTCAAAGGAATGAAATGAAAAGGAATAGTAAGAGACCAGTTAAACAGCGGCTGCATTCCTTATCTCACAAAGTGCACCTCACTAACATACGAGGTCTGCACTACAATGTCGCCGCAGTCCACCACCACCTGGAGACTGAAAAACCAGCTCTCTTCTTCATTTTAGGAGACGCAGATCAGAGGTCCGTCCGACGTGTCGTACCTTTCTTACCCAGGGTTTACCTTTGAGCACAATTTCAAGCCATGTGCAGGTATGTACGCCCGGGACGACATCTGCTATCGGCGTCTCCATGACCTTGAGGACTCCAGGTTATCGACGCTTTGGACTTTGTTAGACACAGGATTAGATAAAATAATCTACGCTTGTGTCTACCGCTCGCACAGCGGAGATCAGGAGACATCTGGGCTCTCACAGCAACTGAGTGCGGCGGCGGCTCAGCAGCGGTACGCTTCTGCCTAATTGGTGTTACTGGAGGATTTTAATGCCCACCACCAAGAGAGGCTTTTCCCGTACCAGTTCACAGACCACGCTGGTCGAGAGATGAGAAAGCTAGCGCTAGCATTAAATTTCACTCAGTAGGTCCAGGGGGCAACGAGGGTGTCGGATGTGGATTCGCACACAGCCAATTGCTTGGACCTTCTGCTGATAACAGATCCAGACCACTACTCTGTTGTTGAGACATATGTGTCTGACGCATGGGCTAGTGAGATCCAGTCATTCCGAGAGGCTATAGTTGAACGCTTGAAGTCGTCCTTGAAGGCGGTCTCTAATTGTGGCGATGCCAATCTAGTCAAGTTCAATGCAACCCAGGCGTGTCCTTTTTCCGCTAAACGGAGTCAATTTCACCTCCATATTTTCGAGATGTGACCGTGCAGGGTAAGTTGGTGTAAGCGGCCATAAATGCAATTCGCGTTCAAAAATGCGAGACTAGAGTATCTACTCTGATGACGTCATTAGAGTTAACGCAGGGCAAGTGAGATGGTCAAACGCGAACCTACCAATAATAATAATAAAAAAAACTAAGATTAAGGAAAATGTTTAAATTAAATTCATATTATACATTTATGAGAAACATTTTCCTTGTTCTCCCCCTCTGATTTCTTCGTAATACATTATGAAAAGGAAGCATTACAAGTTTAACAAGTTTCTTTCCTTAGACTTACTCCTAACTTTGAGTTATGTTACGAAATGTTACCGTTATGGAAGCCATAAAACCCTGTCATTTCTATACAAGCCTAAAATTTGTTTTTTTTTTTGAGAGTAAAAGCTTGGGCTAAGGTGACTCAAAGAGTAATTTATTTATGTAATTTCATTGCCTTGCGAAATCTACAGACTACATACATATAAAAAAAAAAAAACTCATATCTATAGCTGACTATGGTAGGTAGGTATAATTGAAATTAAGAGATAAAGATCTTTTTGTTTTATCATAATTATTATGAGCCAACAAATCTGCAATGATTTTCTAGATAATTTAATTCAACTCTGTATATGATACCAGAAACTCTGACGAAAGAACATCTGAAAAAAAAAAATCCAAAGAGTATCCTGTTGCGCAGTTACACCCAGTAACTGCGCAACACGATATTGTGGAGATCTCATAGGCAGTCCCTCCATGTAAAACATGGCTAGTTGGGAAAAGGCTAGAGAGATAATGATGTGTCAATTTCATATTAAAATAATATTAAGGAATTCCCAGTAGTTTCTTTAAAAATTCCACCTAAGCCATATTATTTACTGATAGGAGAGACAGGATATTATGTCAGAGAACTATCGAGTATAATTTTCATTGTTGCACAAAGGGGACGCTTGTTTATTCACTCATTTGTTTTAATACTAAGAAACAGTTATTACCATGAAAGGGTATTGTATGCGCAGCTATTTATTTTCAAAAGCCTTTGTTTGTTGAGGGCAAATCTTGTAAATGTATTTTGAAACTGTTGACCGATTGAGCTAAAATTTGTTATACCTATGTAACTTGGATGATATCGCATTAATATGGTACCATGGAGCTTGTATAATGATGGAGTCGGATAGTGGCCATAGGTCCTACTGACCGCTACAAGATAATCCCATCGTATTTGACCTCTTTGGAATGGTCTTGGTCAGTTTTATAGCACACAGTAAAAGCTTGTTATGGAAAAATGTTTTTCATTGAAAATCAATGCCACTGTTCATTGTAATTTTATAACTCAAGAACGGGTTCACATATCCAAACCAAATGTTTAGGCTTTGTTCGGACTATTTAGTAGATGGTTTATGTGAAGTTTGCACAAAATCCGTCGAGTGGTTTTTCATTTATCACATTTTTTGTAACAAATGAATTCAATAAATGGCAGATCATTTTGTTAATGGGGATTTTGCTGTCAAATTGAAAATTGTAGGGTAGAGTAGAGTAGGGTAGGGTAGGGTAGGGTAGGGTAGGGTAGGGTAGGGTAGGGCAGGGTAGAGTTGGGTAGAGTTGTCAGTTGACGGGAGCAAAGCCGCGGGCACAAGCTAGTTTATTATAATAAAGAAAACCAATGTTATATCACTTACTGATTACATTGACTCTGTTATCTATATATATAAAAGTGAAATACCACTCACTGATTAATCACGAAATCTCAAAAACTTTAACACCTACAAACTTAAAATTTGGCAGGTCCCTTATAGGGTGTAGACATCTGCTAAGAACGGATTTTACGAAAGGGGGTAAAACGGGGGTTGAGAATTTGTATGGAGAAATCGATTTTTACGTGGGCGAAGTCGCAAATATCGAAACAATTTCATTTCACATAGGCATACATGTCATGGTCTCTTTAGAACGTCAAAAGCTAGTGCATAGTTTCGATTAGTTGTTTTCTGTGGAGAAGAACTGGTTAGAAAAAATACTACCATGGTAAAATACTATAGTTTCAGGAAAAATACTACTGTGTGGGATAAAAAATGTTCTAATGTCCAATATCTATATATATAATGTCCATATGTTAAAAACCAGCTTCTGCCAGCGGCTTCGCCCGCGTGAGAATAGGTTTCTCCATACTAACTTTGTACCCACGCTTCATCCCGATAGTGAATTGTAAAAAAAACCCTCTCTTAGTGCTCGCCTACGTCATAAAAAGAAACCTTGTGCAAAATTTTACACTTCTAGTCCCTGTAGTTTCGGCTGTACGTAGATATGTCAGTCACTCAGTTTCTCCTTTTATATATATAGAAGAATAAGACCACAAACAACTTGTGTTCCAGTTTTTCATTCATCCTTCATTTAGCAGTTTTAAATTACGTCATGTACAATCTGAAATGCTACATTTCAAACTGTTCTAACTTTTTTTTACATCATTGTTAAAGTGGCTAACCTTGACTGTAATCAGGCAACTTCTAGGTCAATACTAAAACAATCTAGCACTATGTAGTTTACTTCAATGAAACTCAACTTATTGCAGTTCAATGCTGAACAAGAACATGGAATAAATTTTAAATGAGATGGCTGTAGTCAATTATTATTATTATTTAGCCATTTAATGTATCTTGATAATACCAATTTTCTTTAATTATTGTTATCATTAATGTTCTTTTAATTTGCACTGATTTTTTATTTATTATTTTATATTGAATAAATAGAAATGAATTATTGAAATAAGTTTTTCATTGATTTCTTTTGTCATCAAGGACCTCTAAGTGTAGTCAATTAATGTTATTAAAAGCACTCAAAAATGTGTTTCATAGTGACCAATGGACACTAGGTGGTAAAAATACCATGAATGTGTGTACCATAGCCATAACTTCATACCATAACTTGTGGTATTTCTTTATTTATTATCTGCTTTCACCGTCATCTTTGATTACTACTTTGCTCCCGTGGGTCCTAGCGTGATGTTATATAACCTATAGCCTTTCTCGATACACAGGCTATCCAAAACTAAAAGGTAAGGGGGAAAGGAGGGTAAGATAAGGGTCAATTTAAGGTGTACAATAAAGTATGAATAAATAATAATAAAATCTAATAATTCAATTGGAACCAGTTCTTTTAGAAAAACTTACAAACCTTAAATCTTATCCATTTCGTGACCATCTGTTAATTTCCATTTCAAAGTTTTCAAACTTTAAAGCTTTATAGACACTTTATTGAATTTTATACCTTTTTACTATCATCATGGCGATCAAAAGCGCAGCGTTGTTTGCACTGCTCACAGGTGACTGCTGGCCCATACTTGCGCTCGGAGTTAGCACACCGTTGGCATTTGTTACCTAATTTTTAATGAAGTGTCAGTACATAGTTTTCAAACTGTAATCAAAACATATTCTGCAATATCTACTTGGATTACAGTTTTATGGTTTATGGGCATTTACACACTTTCAGTCCATTATCAATTTAATATCTGTGTGAACTATCTGTATATAGTATGTAAATACAACAATGTGAATGATAACAAAGTGTAAAAATATGATAACCCGAACTTAGGCTGGGCCCCAGTAATCTAAAAAAGGAGTACCAGTTTTAAAAAGAGAAATTATTCCAAATCTTCTAAGAAAAGAAGGTATTCTGCATAAGACTGAAGATGTGTAATTGAGATCTGTACACTTGCTTGCTTGTATTCCATTTTCATTTTTAACCAAAAATTTATAAAGAAAATTTGAAAAAAATAGTAGGTCAATGCGGAACTGTACATTTAGCACATCATTGAATTTTTAGACTCGAAATAGTAATAAAAGCAAGCTATGTACAAATTATACCCAAAATCAGAAGAACAATGATGTAATAATAGAATAACAAGCTTACCAATAAATGCAGCTATGATGTTGCAATATTCACAAGCTGTAGGCTTGCCATAGGCCTTAACATTGGCTTCGCACTTCTTACAAATTGATGAGGTGTTTGACTTGCTACAAAAATAAAGTGCATCATAAATATTTTGTAATACAGTGATACTAATAATAAAGATCAATAAGCATTCTTTATTAGTAATGATTGGTAAGTTTTATGTATGAAAACAAATAGGTCAGTTGCTATGTCAGCTGATTCATATGATGAGTATGAACAATGTTATGTATCAGGGAGAAACCCATCTAAAAAGAAAGTAATTTTGACTCAAAATAAGCATTTCTTTAGTGTTTCGGCAGCTGGCACTGACCTTGTTTGTTGAAACTCGGAACGGCAGTACGTGCACTTGACGACGGGGAATGATCCGCGACATTCCTGAAATATCACACAACAAACGCGTCACATATTGACGTCAAAATAACAGTTAAGTATGACGCACACTCGTAATCCCCGTGCCCAACCAAAATATCTATAACAACAGTAAATAATGAGCCTACTATTATCGTATTTTAAATTCAATAATTGTGACGTACGTACCTTACAAAGTTGTTCACCAGTTGATAATTCCTCGAAAGGGTGTCTGGAGAAACAACGCGAACAAGCGAATAGCGGTGTTGATGCTGTATTACTCATGGTTATTAAAAACAAACGGCACTATTAATATTTAAAAAAATACAAAATTAGGTCCACTGAACTGATACAAAATTACAAACGCGTAAATTTAACAACTGCTATTGAAAAATGGCTTCCAATAGCAAATATGGCGAATTAGCGTGTTAGCGTTACAATTTTTAATGCCAATGTCAGATGTCACTCAGCTGTCAGAATTCCGAAAATAGTCGATTTGAAAATAGAGGTGTTCGCAGAATTAACCCTCTCTTTGTCTTGGACCCACACACACGTGACTCTCACGAGAACTTTAAAATATTAAAATACTACTCACTTTTTACTCGACTACAGCGAATCGAAATGGAAAATTTTGATTTTGGCAAGTATTTACAAGCGCGAAACTGTCAACAAAAAAAAATCTTCAGTACATCGATGTTCTGATTTATTCTGATACAATGGAACAAATCGATTAACATTCAGAACCAAAGTTCGCGAGCTAATTCGTAAGAAGTTGGCAGTAGCGTCATTACAGCGTTAATGTTTTCAAATTGTCGATTTGAACTAATTTATTAGTAACTGTCTTTATTAGTGTAGATATATATGTAGATAGTTTATTAATTTGTGTGATATTGTATAATTGTATGATATTTATGGTTTATAAGTATATCTTTTCTTGTACACTAAAGAAGCAAAAGTCCATAGTAAGTACAGAAATAAAATCGTGTGAAGCGAGAAATGACGCCATCTAGCGTAAAACCAGATTCAAATGTTGCTATTGATAACATTACATTATACTGTTAATAGATGGCGTCACTGTGCTTAATTAATGCTTATTTTTGTAGTACTTTCTTTTTGTTTCTTTAAATATTG
The DNA here is from genome assembly GCA_961205895.1 of Mythimna pallens. Lineage (NCBI taxonomy): Eukaryota > Metazoa > Arthropoda > Insecta > Lepidoptera > Noctuidae > Mythimna > Mythimna pallens. Next base: position 17,976,863 of record OY540828.1, on the reverse strand, counting down.
AAATAATTTATAATTTATTTTAAAGAGATGAAGATATTAAAATTGAATATAAATTTATAAATATTTGATTATCTATGTGTTAGTTTTCAAACTTGAGAGGGTAGGTTGAATAAGGATTTATAAATAATAACTAGTAGGTAGTATGGAGTATAAATGATACTTAGACCAAAAAATTATGACTAAGCTCAATTGGTTGTTTGCCAAGTTAATTTTGATTATCTCGTCCCAGCGCCTTTCGTTATTTTTTTTTTTTAACCAGGTGTATTGTCTACTTATTTTACCAAAATGAGTAAATATGCATTGTTATATAGATTTAGTAAAAAGAGCTCCAATAATTGCTAAGCATAATCAAGGTAAAAACTTGTCAGAAGACGCCAGAGAGACCAAAGTAGTTTTTTTAACTCTTTTATATAACAAAAAACTCCTATATAATAATCATTATTGGGTATTATATATTTATGTTTTATTGTTGCAGAGAAAAAAAGTTGTTCTATGGATATGACGATTTGAAGAAGAGGGTTCTTTAAAACACCATCAAAAAGCTGGCAGACTAAAACTAATAAACATATTGCAGTGTCAAACCAAGATAAGGGAGTATACGAAGAAAACGGACATCTGTCGACGAACCACTATGCTAGTTTATTTGACACAAGCGTTGGCACTGTCCGTCGGAGGCTTGCTTACAGAAAACCATAAAAGGGCAAGATTGCAGTTTGCTTTGGATCACATAAACTTTGATTAGAGTAATATCATGTTTACTCATGAAAAAACTTTTAAGTCCAGTGAACACGGACGGTTTTGTTTGTGGCTACAAGATAATAAATAATTATAATACTGATTTAATATTATTGACTCAGTACTTATTCTCTGTATTAACTGGAGACCTTGTTATGTGTGTTTAACTTAATATCCGTAATTAATACATTAAAAAAGTTATGAACACTTGATATGTTGTTGTGCAATTTTATAGTTTTTAGCCTACATTTAATCTTTTTGATCTTTGTGATAAAATTATCTGGTCTTTTGTTTGTTTTTGTTAAGGTTACATAAGCTTCAATCCTCTTTCCAATATTGGAAACGAATACTTAAGCTATGGCCTCAATAAGAAATTATATATAATATTATAATCTTATTCGGTGATTAATAAACGGTGATTGTTAAATTTGAATAAGAAATTGTAAGAAATAAACATATTATTTTTTTAATAGTGCTTTTTTGTTTGATGCGCCTGTTTACCAGCATTTTTTTCGTCTTGCTGAGTAACTACCCACTTGAATATTATATTACAAATAAATATCCACTTGTTAACTTTGATATAATATTCCTACCGATTTCTTTAGTTTGTCATTCATAACTTACAAAAAGTGTGAGTACTACGTGAGATTTGAACTCACGGCTCATTGATTTACGCATCTATCTGCACATGCTAAACCACTAGGTCAACATGACTCTAGTTTGAATGATGAAATTATGAACTACAATCAGTTGTTGACGACAATGATGACGCAAGTGTCTATTATTTGTTGAACTAAAAGTCAAGTTTATACTTTGTGAGATTGCCTTTGGTCGCTACTTAGCTGTGAAGAAACCAACGCCATCTAGTTTAATTTTGTAGAACTTGAACTTTAACGTGCAAGGGAAAATAGGCGTTAAGGTACCCAAGCACTTCTAAAGGTTCACTGTACCTTTTCGCCTTTTCTCTCTCTTTTATTGCACCTACCACTATTTATCTCTGCATCACCCTAAGGTTGACTGGTAGAAAATGCCTAAGGCATTAAGTCCGCCGCTGTACGTTTGTGCATAAAGTATTTAATAAATAAATATATAAATGGAGGGACTGCAACACGGCCCATGTCTCGATCGAATCAACAATTATTTCGTAGTTCACAAACTCTAAACCGAGAGGCAGCTGACCTCAGACCTCGACCCTTCCAATTTCTGTATAACCTGCTGCAGCGAAGACTCAGTGCGGGTACTTACGGGTACGGGTTTCCTAGTACCCATGGATTTTTTTGATACCCATACCCATGGATTGAACTTCAACAAAGGAGGTCCCACGAAGATCCTTACTAGATACATTACACTGGTCAACAAAAATGACCTTATTTTATCACAATTTTCTTGCCATAGATGGCTTTATTTTGACTCCCTTTGGTAGGAAATAGATATAGAAAAAATTGGCACGCATAGTTTTTTTTTGTGACAAGCACTTTAGTTTTTATGAAAGATATTGATACTTTACCTACAATTATGCTTGGAAACACATTTTTACGATTTAGTATATATGTTACGATTGTTTGTAATATTTAGCTTGAGGCTGTCTACCACAAGCGTTTAATTCAAAGATTCCATTTTCACTGGTTTTTCATGATGGAACCTTTCTCCATTGCGTTGCCATTGCTCCCAGATTTTTGTGACAGAAGTCGAAAGGCGATTGTAGAAAGTAATATTTTAATTGGCAAATTATAATCCAATGCTTGATAGATTTAAACTCCTTACTATATGAGATCTTTGCAGTTAATTTTTTAGTAACTAATATTTTAAAAAATCATGATGATTTTTTAAATCCGTTTTAAATCATTAAAAGATGATCTAGATCAGTTTTGTGTCAGTCATTGGTGTTCTCTTATTAGGTACAAAGGCTAGATCATAAATTTCATTTGCAATTGCATTACATGTTGGCATCAGTTCTTGCGCATAGGTTTAATTTGGTACTTCATGTATTGGTACATCAGCACTGGTTATATCGCAGAATCTACATTTGCAAATCTTGCAGTGTGTGTTTACGTCGAACTTATCACATTTACAAGTCAGTTATAAGTCAGGCAAAAAGACCACAGACACGTGGTGTATCTGTGGACTTAAAGATCCTGTTCAAATCATAGGGTTTCCAAAGCCTATCGCACTCCTTTTGTGTAAACTGTAATTTATTTACTAATGTCGTAGAGTTCGTACGAAAAGTCCAATTTATCTTGATGAACCAAGGAAAAGCTAGAACAATCACGATAACACTACTTCACCAGTTTGGCAAAATTTCTTCATTGACTTTTAGACTTTGGTTCACCTCATACATAACAGAAACTGTTGGCCGTCCATTACACGATAGGTTTTGCTGTCAGTTTTGCCTCAGCCAAATATTTTGACTGACGAAAAACCTACCGTGTAATGCGATGACTGACCTTTGCATGACGAAAGACTTATGGCGAAAAAATTTCGTCATTCAAACATCATTCATATTTGATGGTTTTGGTTGACGCTTGCATGACCGTGTAATGGAGGCCTGACCGTATAATGGATGCCTGAACGACACGCCTCCTTTGTATAGTGAGAACAAACAGCGATTAGCTTACGCATGACAAACTCTTAGTTGACCACTATTTTTCAGGAAAACTTATTGTATTTCGACCGTACGTAGTAGAAAATTCGGTAAAAATTAAGTGGTTGTCACAAAAAATCAGAACGCTCGCGTTTGACCACCATCTCACCTGATGGTAGGCGATGATGTGGTCGACGATGGAGCACGCTTGCCTAGAAGTAGCCTATTCACTCTTGACATAAAGATTGAAACAAAGTATGTTATTGTTTTGTAATGAAGGTAGGTAGTAAAATAACAATACACAATCCCGGTGACAAAAACCTTTTTTACCAGTTTATCAAACGATTTTGTTTTATTAGTGAGTACCGAACACTGCATTAATTTACCTGGGGGTGCCACGGGTATCTTTCAGGAGAATCACGGGTCCGAAATGTTTTTGTGGAACTGCTTTCGTTACTTAGCTTGACTCTATACATTGTACTTGCTAATGCCATGGTGACATCCCTATTTTTCATTCTATCCCTTTCCATTGCCATTCAATAACTCGTTCAATTTTGATTCTCATATTCGATAATTTCCGTTCACTCATTGTTTTATGTTATGTTGTACTTTATTTTTGTATCTGTGTGACTGTGTGTTTTTGTGTTTGTCCACTAAGTTGGAGCGTTTGCTTTGCACTGTTTTTATTTGTGAATTTGTTGATCAATTATCTTGAGTTTCATGTTGTTATCATTAAATAAGATCGTGCAGTGTTCATAATTCGTGTAAAAATGACGTTACCACCATTTCCTTCACAAGATTTAGCAAAACTAGTTCTTGGTATGTTGGCTATTTGGCGGGAACATTGCGATCCCAATTAACGGACGGGATGACTGATGATCACGTTCTTTGTTTTGTGTTTTAGGATATCTTGCTGAGGAGCAGCTTATGACTGCTTATGATGAGTTTCTGCAAGCGAGTCCTTACTTGGACGCTTTCAGAAACGAATATGACAGGATATTTATGACATCACTGAGGAATATTCTGGCAGAATACAGGGCTGTAAAAATATATGGTTCGTGCCGTGGGGTCTCCCCTCTTAGATCATTGTTGTTTTTTATAGGTCTACGCTTTAAATACTCAACCCTTACAAAATCTTTGATCTGCTTCTCTGCCTCTGACCCTATCCAGAAAGACATGTTTTTAGCACGCAATTTCTGTTATGTCACAGTTAAGCATTACAAAAAATGCAACTCGGTGGCAAAAGGTATCTATTGTACCATGTGAACTAATAATGCTAACTTACATCCAGTATACTCTTCAGAAACTATGTCAATACTTATTAGAAAGTTGCTGTTTTATATGTAAATGATATCTATGGGGCAGAGTGTCAAATCAGTATGCACCCTTTATAAAAATGTTTCATTTAGAATCTTGTATCATAATTGTTGAAAATATAATGGAGTTTAGGATGAGCAACACTTTACCATTATGACAGACAGGTAAAAGATATAGCTGAGTGGGCTATCACTCATTTTTATACTAGAAATATCCCTTTTTTGAAGTGTGAAATCATCAATTAACTCTTCACACACTGGGAGAGGGGGTGAAACAAGAGGGAGTGTCTAAAGAGTTTTAGAGAGTCTAAAACCCACTTGTGTTCCTTAAATTGCCTGTTGCTACTGCTTAGATACTATCATGCGTTCCAAAATGGGAAGGGTAACTGAAGGAATACATAGTTACCGTGAGATAATTACCAAGAGATCAGTTATTGACAGAGGCAGAGGCGTAGTGTGGACTAATTTAGACGCGAAGGCACATCAGCGAGGCCTTATTCATTCATAAATTCGAAAAATGAGACAGGAACTGTCCTAGTGATCAACCACATTGTTGCTTACCATCAGGTGAAATAGTGGTCAAATGTCCTACCAATTATAGAAAAAACCCTTGTTCTTAAAGAACCCTTGCTTGTGCGAGGACCCTCTGAGTGCGAGGCCGTGGCCAAGGACCCACTTCGCTCACGCCTAGCTATGCTACTGGACAGAGGAGTTGGTGGCCACTAGGCCACTAACTAGATCCTGGGACCACAGTAATGATATGAACATTCCCACAGCCTAGGCATATCCCTTCTTAGTCAGCCAACAACTGACTATAGTTTTAACCTTTACTAAAGCCAGGCCGCTTGCTTTTGTGTTTAATAACCATGTTATCATGCTTGGCAATTTGATAGTCTTTTAGGGCCAACGCTGCGTTACGCGGTCGCCTGTGCGGTCCAATAAAAAAGTGCACCATCGCGGGCAGTCGCGCCCCGCGCCTCCCCCTTTTTGCTGCGTAATAATAGATTAAAGTTCTCCATCGACATGACTACATGCACACCGTTAAAGTTGAACTAGCGACACTGTGCGGGTATTAATCCGGTTTCCGCTATGGGGACCGCCGCATAATGCACACTACACAATCGACGGGTGCGCCTGCTTAACGCAGCGTTGGCCCTTAGAAATAAAATTCACATTTGATCTGATTATCTACTTTCTTCAACTATTTTTTTTATTTGCATTTGTGTTTTATGTGCTCACTCAAAAAGGTAGAGATTAGCTTGGTTAGTTGGTTTGTTTAGTTGGTATTTTGTTTAATATTACAATGAGGTAATGAATGTGTTAATTAATTAATTGTTGTACTTTTCAGTGGAAACATGTAAACCTCTAATTTTGAGAAAGAAACTGGTGCAATGTACCACTTTGTTAGATGTAGTCAAGTTCCTAGCAACTAATGCAGATATAAACAAAGTACAAGCACAAGAAACCTCCATTGAAAATATCAGGTAAAATATTTCCAATATCAGAAATATATCTCTGTCCTTAATAAATATAATCTGTCTTTGCCTGAGGTATACTTCTATTTTTTTATCCTGTTAAAAGTTAGTTTATGTTCAGCCAAACAGGGATATTGAAAAATTAAAATGTTTTAATTTAGAATCAATTTTAGGTTATATATGAAATGTTAATAACACTATTTTATTATGATGCTCAGGCCAATACCAGTCTAAATATCTAATCTTCATGTTATCTTTCTCTTTCCAGCCTAGTCAAACAAAATACATCACAGACTTCCAAACAAAATGTTTGTGAGCACTGCAACTCTTCAAATTTGTCAGGGTGCACCTGTAAGAATAAACAGAGATCAAATGTGTCTGCAAGTTTTGTAGAAACAAGTTGCTTGGAAACCTCTGTGGAAACCACAGCTTTGGAAGATCTACCAGGTTTGTGCTAAATGTTAGAATCTTTGTTTTAAAAATAGAACAATTGCATTTGTCCTTGTTCAACTTTCACCTGAGCAAATGTTTATTTTATGAGGTCACAAAACTATTAACATTATTAAATTATTAACCAAAATACATTAATGATGAGACAGCACTTGAATAATTATAGACAACAAGTAATTTTGTTTCTTTAATTTTATGAACTAGTGGTTGACTGCGATTCCACCTGATGGCAAGCAGTGATGCATTTTGTTCACGGTGAATCACACTAGTTTATTAAGAACCCATTCACTCTAGCCTTGAAGATTTATTAGTATAACTTTATTGTTACAGGAAACCATGTTACAACTAGAAAGAAACATGTTCGTGGGCTTGAGAAGGAATCTATGGCAGAGTCCAACATTGGATTAAGTGACACTATTAAGCAATCTACTAGTACCTTGAATAACAGCGGCAATGCACTGAATGCATTAAATTCTAATACTCATTGTTCTGAAATAATTCCTAATGACAATTCTTCATTACCTCCGAGTTCAATTGTGAGTATATTTGGTAATTATAATACTAACAAAACCTTTAGGTACATTTTAACCTGTAATTCCCAAATCTAACCCTTTGGAGATACAATTAAAAATGCAATTTTAAAATAGCAGCCTTTTTTTATTATATAACACAAAAGGGGTGATGATTCATGGGTCCTTTGGACTTTCAATTACAATTGTTCTATTATTCTTCATGATTTACTACACAATCAATTATTTCTCTGTTAAGCTTTCAAGCTTAAACATAATATTACAATAAATTATAGGTCACTATTAGTAAAAGCAGGCTAAAAACCTACATAATTGACGATGCCAATATCAAATAATTCAGATAAGGAAACATCATGTGAACATTCAAGCAAAATGTTACGGTTTGATGTGATAATCTGAATTATTGTGCAATGCTTATTTGGCAACAGATTATTTGTCACTATTCGTGTGTTATTGCACACTTGTAAGTTTTGGAGCTTTGCCAGTAAGAGAAAAACTTGCATGCATTTCTGTAAACACATCTCTTGACCTAAAAGCTTGAAAATTGTTTCAGAAATTCACATTTTTGTATGTTAACCATCGAACCACTTACTTTGGATTAATCCGTCAAAAATTTTCGTTTCCATTTCGCAAAGGCCAAGCGTCAAGGTCGTAAATATACGATATTTACGACCAAAAACTCCATCTCGTCAGCCCTTTTGTTACTTACGGGAATTGAAGAGTTAAACGAGTTGTACACCATGTGACAACTGGTAGACCATGTCTTGGAAAGTATCCAGTGGTACTCGTACTTTTTAACGCGAGTGTACTTATGTACCTTTCGTATAATTTTCTAGTTCCATGCAGGCAATTATTATATTACTGCATATGGAATCCTAAGAAAAGTTTTATGAAAATGTTACATTTTATAAATCTCAATAAAATCCTGATTAGGTACCTATGTCAGCATATCAAACAAGATTATAGTTAATCATGATAAAGCTGCTAGATCATAAATTATGATACAATGCCCACGAATCAGAGGGAGTAACCGCCTTTTTCAGTCTACCCACTTTCTATCTTATTGAATCAAAAATATAATAAACTCTTGCATTTAGAAAGTAGTGGCTTTTGACATTGCAGAACAAGCCCGCCGACACGCCAGAATGCAGAGAGAAAATTGAAGAATTTAACACAATCTTGAAGAAAGTTTGTAAGAACAAGTCTCAAGCTGAAGGTCTAAACAAATCTATACCCAGTGCAAGCTCATTCCAAGACTTCGCATCGGGAGTTAGAGGTGTGTATATCTCTATCCTTCTTTTTTTTTAGGGTGGGAAGTCATCAAGTTACTTTTATCGCTCTGAGCGGAGTGAGGAGTGTCAGAATTTTACTGACTGAACCCACCTGTGCTCCTTCAGTCGCTCTTTCTGTCCCGAGGCCGTGGTAACTTTTTCGAACAATCCCATTGCCCTGGTTATCACTGTTTACTTTGTCTGTTTCTCCACTTATTTCTTCTAAACCACACAACAGAATTTGATACAGGTTTCATTAATAGAAAGAGATACAAAGTAGGAAGGTTTTGGTTAGTTTTTTTATTTTTTATTATATTGTATGTAAAGTCACATGCACTCATAAATTTACGCTTTTGTACCATGGACGTTGATAGAAGCTACTGAATGCCATCTGCTATGATCCTGTAATAACATTGGTAGTGATGGAGTCCGAGCGGCTATTCATCACACACTGACACTGGAAGAGCGATAGCGATAGTTGAGATTCCAATCGAGGTATTCAAGGCTATGGGAGGGACAGGAGTAGACTTCTCTATCTCTCTGTCATATGGCCCGAAGATTAGTCCTAATAAATATTTATACCTTTGCATGAGAAAGGCTATAACAAGAAGAGCAGACTACAGGCTTATCTCTCTCTTATCGGACGCAAGCAAAGGGTTAGTTCAGATTCTTTTACGAGACTGCAGGTTTACCTCACTTGCCAAATTACGCTTGAACATATCATGATTTGTAAAAGAGAGGCACCTGTGAACAGAGACTTATACTGCAATGGATCATTTAAAAAGCCAGAGATTTTAACGTACCATTTTCACTTTGTTTAAAATTCTATAAAATCCTATAGTACTGAGTATAGCTAACAGCAAAGTAGTGCAGAGCTACGTCTACCTCGGTTGCACCATCTTGAACGTTGGAGGATGAAAATACGAGATCAAGCGCCGATTATCTATCACAAGGACGGCAGTAGAGCTTCTTAAACACGAAGAATACCAAACTTAATAACCTAGTGTGATTCACCATCAACAATTGTATCACTGCTTATCATCAGATAGGATTGCGGTCAAGCACTAGTTTATCTATATATATAAAAGGAGAAACTGACTGACTGACATATCAACGCATAGACAAAACTGCTGGGACTAGGAGCGTGACATTTTACATAAGGTTTACTTTAATGACGTAGGCGAGCACTAAGAGAGGATTTTCTAAAATTCACTTCCGGAAATGAAACGGAATGAAGTGTCTGGTACTTCTAACCTTTCGATGTGGTGCGATGTGGTGTTGGAGACAGATGTTAAAAATATCGCGCACAGCGTTCCGCACTAATAACTCTAATAGAAACGAGGATCTCTGTGGAGAGACTTTTGGTTCACGGCCGCGTTGACGGCAAGAGCACGCGGTCGATCCCCAACTAGTTGAATCGACTTTTTCACCAAGGCTACGCAGTACAGTGTGCGCGTATCGCTAATAACGGCCAAAAATGGAAAGACATCACCCGACATTCCGCAGCCTTGACAGCAAACGACGACGACGCCCTGCAGCGTCCATCAACAAATAAGGAAAATGTATTTCATTTTTTAGCGTTCCTATCACAGTTCGGGTATCCGCTTCGTATATTTTCAGTTAATTAGTTAATATTTATTTTATTTTGTTATATAACAAAACAAAACATATATATATAACTGTTTAAACTGTTAGTGCTGTCTGCACTAACAGTAATTGTAATAAATATGAGAGAAAGTTCTCATACTTGTGTGCCAGTCACTTTATTAAGCTCGTGTTTCATATATATGGAGTACTGTTTCTGTTTGTTTGAAAGTTTTTATGGTGCACAAAATATAATTTTCCTTCATTTCATAGGTCATGAAAACCGGCATGATCCTGTACCAGATTCGAGCACCTCGGAAAACTCGATAGCTCTGTAAGTTACTTTGCTGTATATTTTGAACCCTATTGCAATGTTGAGTTTGGATAAACTCATTATGTTAAAGATAATGGAGCATGGTAATTAAGTTCTTCAACTTATATATCCTATATTTTCAGGGCTTCAGTAGCTAACAATACCAATACAGATTTCGGTAACAATTCGAATGAAGTAGCAAAAAGTGCTGAATTAGAATCTCATCAGTATAACAACTATCCATATCCTAGAATAAAACCTAAATGTAAGGATCAAAAAATTAAAATACTTTCGGACATAAAAGTGGATAAGCCGTTTCCTTCAATGAGCAGCTCAAATGCGACTACCTCAACACCATTGATGCAAACCATTGTTATAAATGGTACGCCGGCTTATAAACAGAAGCTTCCCATCGTAAACAACAACTTCACGAAAGATGAAATTATGGCAATGCCTACTATTATAGTTGTGCCTGCAACAGGTAAGATATCTATATAGCGACACGTAAAATACTAACAATATTCAGTTAGCAGTTAAGTCTGATACCATGCATTATTTATTTCAGGTCCCCCACCGAAAAATTCTCAATCTAAACCTGTTCTAGCACACAAGTTACAGAAAGTGAAAACAAAGTCTGAGTCTTCGCCAAAATTGCTTGGACCTCTCGTAATTGATATTTCGTCAAGTAGTGCTGCAGAAACAAATAAACCTGATGATAAGCAACCAAATATAAACCAACAATTACCTGCTAAGGAGTCTGGTTTGGTAAAAACAATTGATGTTATAAAGAATGCATCTGTTCCTAAAGATAACGTCATTGCTGGTGCTCTTCAAACAAGTACTCCACAAGTTCTACCGCCCCTGAGAAAGTCATCGTCTACACCTCGCAGAAATTCGCATATCAGAGTACTGGACTTCACAACTCCAAGGAGAATTTTACATGAGACAATCAATGAATTAGTTCCAAATGAATCTGAAGAAAAGTCTGTTGAGATGGTGGTCGCTAAAAGTCCTAATTTGATATTCCCTGAAACAGGGACTGGTGAAAATAATATTGTTGATATGAGTAATGTTAAAGTTCATAAAATAGAGACATGCCATTACAGTAACCTAACAACGGATAGTAATAAAAAGCAACCAGTTCAAAAGAAAAATTGGGATGCGGATTTGCGAGCACTAGCAACAACGAGTGGTTTTGCTAGCCAGCCTCCTCCCAAGCCCAAACCGAGGCCTAGAAAACCGAAAAATAAAAAAGCTGCTGAGTGTCAATCTGGACAGGATACAACTACAGATAAGACTATCGATAAAACTGATAAGGCCGACGAAACTTTAGATAGAACCGATAGAACTACTGATAAGGTGGATAACACAACTGATGAAACTGATAAAACTACTGCTAAAGCTGATAAAACCACTGATAGAAAACCACGTGGTAAAAGAAAACTATCTCCAAAACCTAAGAAATCAAAGAAAAGGCGGAAACTGGAAGAGGAGGAAGAACAGTATGCGCAAGCAGAAACGCACATTGAAAGTACAGCTACCGTTAAACCAAGTTTCAATGTAGTGCCTGCTAATAGTTACATAGAGCCAGAAGTCGAAAAAGTTTTAGAAATCAATCAAAACCAAAATAAGTCAAACACTGAAGATAATAATGAAACCCCAGAAGCAGAGAGGCTATCCCTGCACAATGAAATCGGTGCAAGATTAAATATATCGGAATTTCTTGAAACTCCGTATAAACAAGTTCTCTATGATATTCAAATGGAAACACCGAAATTTTTAAATTCTGTTCTGCCTGATGAACCAATATCGGATATTAAAATTATGAATATTCCCACACCCCGTTTCTTTGATACTCCAAAACCGTTAGCTACACCTTCTTCATATTCATCGCGGCCTACTGATTATTCTAGCGGGGGTTCTTACTACAAGCCAGATGATCAAGATTACCTGCGAATCGCGGATTTAGAATGTCCCGTGACTTCTTCTAAAGAGGTGGAAGTGGAAGTTGTGCCGCATGTTGAAGTACCTAAAGAAACAGCATGCTCCAGTAAAAGGAGTTCTAGACCCGTGAGAAAGTGTACGAAGAATGTGTCATATGTTAATAGTTCTAATATAGGCAACAAAACTAAAGAAAAAGTGATAGATGATAAAGTAGAAATCGCGTCATCTAGTAGTGATACCACAATTGCCAATAGTTCTTTTGAGACAAGTAAAGAGGCTAACGTAAAAACACCGAGAAGTAATAAGCTTAAACCAACTTCTAAAGCTGAATCTTCTAAGAAAAGATTAGAATCTATTAAAAAACGTAAATCTCCAATGAAAAAGGATAAATCAAATTCATTTATGAAAATAAAACCGAGGCGTCCTACACCTACGAAAGAAAGTTCAAATAAAAGAAATAGATGGAAAAAAGACATATTTTCTCCATCTAAACCACAGATAAATAAAAAACTGACTGCGAAAGAAAAGAATATTCACATAACACCCGTAGTAGCTCCTGCTCCGACGAAGTCTCGTAGAAAATCGTCGACTCCCAGAAAACTTCATTGCACTAAAACATTTAATTCGGAAAGTTCTGGTCATGAATCTCCGGATATCAATGTCACCGTTAAACCGAACGCAACCCGTGACCAGACCACCGCTTCAGTAGTATCTTCCCATGACTCTGACACAGAACAAATAGCACTGCGATGGTCTGATGACGGTTCTCAAGACGGTAAACTTAAAGAAGGTGAAATTGAAGATATATCAAAGATACAACAGTATATTGAAACTACTATTAATAGTAAACATGATTACAAAGATAATGCGGGCTCTTTACACGGAGATTTAATTAAAAGAGGATTTGACGCTGAAACTGCTAAAATAATAGAACGTGACTTGCTGGACCCGCCTTCTGCAGTTACAGGTCCTCCCACTCATGTTGAGGTTACTGAATCAAGGAAAGAAGAAAGTATTTTAGACAAGAGTGTTGAAGCAAACACAAGCGTTACAAGTGAATTGCAAATAGTGCAAGATGCTGAATCAGATGACGAAGTTGAATTATCTATTTATGAATGTAACGAAGATAGTCATAATTATATTAAATGTAATAGTGACGCCAAAGATAGATGGAAGCAAGAACCTACGAAATTAAAAGATAAGTTTAGTATGGAAGTGTGCATAGATGACGGAGTAGCCATTAGATTAAGAGCAACAAACTTCAATATGTTATTCAGTAATGATCCGGAAGGCGAAGGCGAATTAGGATATAGTTTTAGAGAAACAGAAGTAGCTGTAAGTTCAATATCAAATATAGACAGGCTATATACGCCAATGAAAGATCACAAGGCGCAGTGTTTCGAAATATTCGATTCTACTCTAACGAGTTTAGATACACCATTAAAGGTACATAGTCCTAGCAATAAAGAACAGAAGATAACTGAGATTGAAATAGTTTTAGAAGAGGAAAAGGTAGATGTTAAAGATAAAGTTGACGTAAAGAAAAGAAAACGATTACAAGATAGTAACAGTACCGAGGAGGCTGCAGCTGAGAACAAGAACATAAAACCAGAAACTCAGTATTTATTTAATTCTACTAATATTCAGGATATTGATATTGAATCTGTTCTGAAGAAACTCCATGGACCCTAATGGGCTTGTTATGGAGGTAGTGATTACTTTACTGACTATAAACTTGTGGGCAAGTGTTATGTTATTATTAATTGGTATTATTAAATAATTGAACAGTGTTATGAAAGTATATTATTATTTATATGTGTAAGACACATACAGTAAATCCATTCTGATTGTACAGTTCATTTAAGTTGTGTAAATAGGTTTGTGCTAGACACATCTTTTGACCACATTTCTAATTAAAAAATATATTTTGTAAGAACAAACATTTGTTAGTATTATTTTAAAGTTATTGAAAAAGATAAATATTTAGGTATTGATTTTTGAAACGGAGATTTAAATTTTGTACAAAGCGTTTTAAACGTGCGGTAGCATTAAATACAGATGTACAAAAACTAACTAATTAATCAATTATCCAACCGTCGACTGGACGTGTCTAATTTACCGCTCGGATCCCCGCCGCCGGTTTAAGCCGCGTGCAATTATGATATTCAGTTTAATTAGATATCACAATTAGTGGCTATCGTGACACTGGCGTCGGAGTAAACCATCCATTATGAATGCTAATTTGAACCATTAGCTACGACGTACCGGCGCAAGCGCATTCTTTGCAAAAGTGCATCTTACATTGTATTGTGTATAATTTATTTATTTTATATTGTATGCATAATAAATTGTGATTCGAGTGTAGTAGTGAATAAAAAAAGATGACTGAATCAAAAAACCCGACCGCATAATACGGCTCTAAAGTTCGAAACATATTAAAAAGGTACTCTGTGGTACGAAACAAGTCGGTGCAGTTGGTGGAATTTATTTTAGTTCAATCATAGATTTGACGCCATCAACTGCATGATGCATCAGTGACTTGTTTCGACCTTTTAAAACGGCTCTTCGAATCCTTTATTTTTATACTCTACGTGACTATGTGATGATTTCAACACGTTGAAAACAATTTGGCGCCAAAAACCCATATAAAAAAAAAATTGTATCATGTGTCACTCTCCTGTTACATTTACTCAAATATAATATATACTTTGAATGGTAAACGGGTTTAACTAATCCATCTATGGTGCGTGTTAGTTTTAGTCGAATCCTTGTAAGTATTTAAGTTTCCTCTTAACCTAATACCTACTCAAGGTATAAACTATAGAGTTAAGTCATACAAGACGTTAAATGCTCAATAACGGTAACGATTTTACCTTGTGAGCGGGGTGGTACATACAGTCCCCAACTACAAGTAAATGGCGTATACCTATTTAAAATAGGGAAAGTATAGAGTCTGTGACCACGCAGTTCAGTTCAGAGCTCATGCCACACGAGCGGCTTGTTGCCAACAGCAGAGGTCGACCTATAATGTGACACTTGACACAAGACGGCTGCCGCTGGTCTTCAAAGTTAGAACTTAGAATGTCGACGGTCGGCGACGCGTCATCAGCTGCTGCCGACGTGTCGACGGCTGCAGGAGCTCTAAGATTGTGATATGGAGCAGAGCTGTGCTGCATCGCCCTTATGTATGTAAATGTTTTGAGATTACTGTATAAATCAGATAATTTATGTCATGGTTTTGAAAATATAAAGTATATGTAGTAACCGAAATTAAAAATTTGTACCTACATAATAAATCTAGAGGCTTCAATTTATATCTATATAAATATATACAGAGTGTTTGGACCCTGATATATGATACCAAAAAACCTGAATAAAAAAACCTGATATATGATACCTGATAATGATACCTGAAAAACCTATTAAAAATGTTATCTACAAATACAATACACATCTAAATAAAATTAAAATTCAGAGTCTATGCCTTATAATTTTTTTTAAATTTGTATTTGAATGAAAATTTTGGGGATTATTTTCATAAAACAATAAAAAGTCGATGAAAAAAAATCCACAGGGCATAAGAAGTGTTTAGGGGTCTGAAAAGATAGCAGGTGACCCCTCCCGTCGACCATTTCAATTTAGCACACGATGCACCAAACACCCTGTATAATATATAATGAAATTGCCGTTTTTAAAACGGGTTGCTTTGAAGTGTTATATTTTTTTTGGCTTCGCGATTGTATTACTTATGCGAGTTATTAGCTTTTATGTTTTTAAGTACTGCGATATTACAGAAAATAAAAAAAACAAAGAAACCAATAGACACTTAATTTCAAAAAGAATAAAGTACCTCCTTTAATTTATAGTTTATTTGAACGTATAATTCCAAGTCAATCCAAAGATATAACACTTCAAAGAAACCCGTTTTAAAAAAACGGCCATTTCTATTAAAGCGTCAGAAGTAGTGCACGGTTCCAACTGGTCGTTTCTTATGGGGAAGAACCGGTAAAGAACTCCATGGTTATTATTTTTTAAATATGATTTATTTTACATTAATTATTCCATATTACAATATTAATTGAGACGACAGAGACGATATGGATAACCGGCCTTGTTCTATTTCGTCGATTTGAAGCTGTGGTTGAGCATTTTGCTGCGTCGCGGGTCCGATTCCCGCTCGGAACAGATATTTCTAGGGCCTGCAGATAGTTGTTTCGGGTCTGGGTCTTTTGTGAATGTGAGCTTAATGTTTGAAAGCATCTACGATACAAGTATAATTCCTAGTGTGGGGCAGTATTTAATCGTTGTGAATTTGTGATCTTCACTACTCAATCAGCCACTCATCCAGCGTGCATCAGTCTTACCAAGGGATACCCATTTGACTACTGACTATGACGTTACGAATATCAAAGATCTACGTGTATCTAAATGCTAGACATAAATTACTTGATGCCGCCGGTCCTAGCCTAAGGCTGACCGCACACTTGAGACAAGACAGTCTTAAGACAAACTATTGCTTTACAAAACATGAAGACGCGCACCAAGACGTCTCATAGACAAAATTGTCTAACAACAACAAAAAGTATACAGCGACAAGTCTGTCTAAAGACAGTCTGCTACCCTTTTTAACCGACTTCCAAAAATAGGAGGAGGTTATCAATTTAGTTGTATTTTTTTTTTTTACTTTTATTTTTTGTTTGTTACCTCAGAACTCCGTCGTTTATGAACCGATTTGCAAAAAAAAAAACCCCTAAAGTATATGCTTCCAGATTGGTCCCATTTTTTTCAAAATTTAGTTTTGATGATGGGATCCATGAGGAATCGAGGGAACTCCTCAAATATATATATATAGGCAACTATATAGTTATTTTGGTATTTTCATCGAGGACTTAAGCATTTACAGCCAAAAAGTATTATTTGATGACGAAGACCAGAAATGGCCAACGAAACTTCATACTCACATAGATATTACAATGAAGATAGTTAAGCGACTATGGCAATAGAAATAAATGAATGGTTCAGAATAATTATGTTGAAAATGGTATCATCGAAGTGATCTGATGATGATGATGATGGAGCCGGAAGATAGGCACCGAAACTCCGTAATTAGGTAATCAATGTATTCTAGCCTGTCTTTGTGCTTATTTTGTGTTTGGCTTATTAGAATTGTCATGATATGAACTTTGGCTGATCTGATGATGGAGCCGGAA
Organism: Mythimna pallens; assembly: GCA_961205895.1. Lineage (NCBI taxonomy): Eukaryota > Metazoa > Arthropoda > Insecta > Lepidoptera > Noctuidae > Mythimna > Mythimna pallens. The sequence continues at coordinate 17,959,454 of OY540828.1, read as the reverse complement.
GGCAGAAGGTGGACACGGGAACTTCATAATAAAATACTGTATCTTAGCAGTGTTTGGGTAAATTGGAATTGTCATGAGAAATAGGTAAGTACTCTGGCTATAAGTGTACCGCAACAAAAAGTGTGAAACAAAAACTTTTTGTTGTTCCCTACATCGACGAAAAAGTCGCCGATCATTGCTCCAGAATGTACCTAGAGGCTGTGATTATTATGAAAGGTAATGTCAATACCTTTCATAATAATTCATAATGTATAAATAAAAAAAAAAACTGAAATGTAATTTTAGGAAGCTGGAATTGGATTTTCCTTTAAAAACAATGATACAAATTGAAAAGTCCCATAAACGCACAAAACGTTTTGGCAACACATTCATCGTGCTTACAGCTAAGGAGTGGAATTCCCTGCCGGTCTGTGTTTCCTGTTAGCTATCACCTAAGGGTCTTTTGTCTTTTAATTCAAGAGTGAATAGGTTACTTTTAAGCAAGCGTGCTCCATCGTCAACCTCATCGTCACTCACCATCAGGTGAGATAGTGGTCAAACGCAAGGCTGTATACATAATAAAAAAGTAGGTAACCTTTTTTATTTATTCATTAAACCCCGGGTGAACGCCGGCGTTCGCTCGGTCATTGTCTTTCTATTGTGTCTTTAATTACGCTACTCAATAGGTTAATTCTTTATGCACACAAAAGTACAGATGCGGTTTAATGTCTTATGGCATTTTCTACCAGTCAACCGATGGGTGATGAGACAAATGTGGTAAAAACCCACTCTTGTTCCTTCGTTGCCTTTTATACCAGGGCCGAGTCTTCCTTTCAGAAGCAGACCCTTGGCCCCAGTAGTTTTCGATTCTGCTGGGCTCCTACGGTTTGCAGACATCTTGAGGCGCGCGAGGAATAGTACGAGCCGTCAACGACTTGGGCTCGGTCCGGACGGTTACCGGACGGTCGGAAGGCGAGCTACCCATTGCTCGCCGTCCGATCTGATCCCGGCGGCTGGGGCTAGAGGGCCGCTTCCTCGCGCGTGCATGTGCGGCCTTCTCCTTTGCTAACATTACTGCTTCGCAGAAAGAGGTGACCGCCTGCCACTCCTCGTCGCTTTGGACCATGGCCTGTACCAAGGCCCGGCGCGAGAAATCGTTGTCGCCTATCTCTCCCACGAAGACACGGCGGTGCTCTGCCCAAGCGAGGCACACCTCTACCGTGTGCTTCACCGTGTCCTTCGCGCGGTACACTGTACCCTCTGGATAGTTTATTCTATGACAAACTTGTGAACGTTAAAGACTTCAAATTACAAATTGTTTGAATATTCTCTTTAATATGGCTATCTAAATAATTGAGTCGACTGCATTCCTTTACCCACAGCTAAATGAATAAGGCAGATATGGCGCTACAGTGAAAATACCTACAGTGTACCTACCTACCTATCGAAATAGTAGGTACATTTTGATACAAGTGAAGAAAGTTTGTCGTTGCAACCGAGGCAAAATTCCTCCAACACCGAGGTTTTATGGATCCGAGTGCTGCAGTGACAAATCTCCACGTGTATCACACGACGTTTTTCAATACACTTACGAAGAAATACTTTCTCTGAAAATTACGACTCATTTTTGTTCTTTTTGTAAGTACTGAAGAAAATTTTCCAAAGTTGCCATACATTTTACTAAGTTTTGATTTAGATGGAAGCAGGCTATCGCAAGTATTTTTTACCTCAATCACAATATCTGGCGGCGTACCATCTAAAGAATTCTCTTTAAATCTTAAATTCGTCTTTTTTTTTCACAGATAACACAAATGAATAAGTTAGTTATTAATATTTAATAGAGATACTTTTTCCCGCGCTTAACCTTTGCAGGTTAGCAGAGCAGCAAGCAGAGGTAAAACCGTTATACATCCTAATATTAAAAATAGAAATTCAAATATTTTTAAATTTAGAACACAGATAATGTTAATAATATCAAACTATTGTCTAAGTAATCATATTTATTTATGATATTTTTTTCATAAACACGATTTAAATCATTATATATTAGAGCCTTAATAACCGCCTCTTTGTTAAAAAAAAATCACCATTGACCGTGACTAAATAGGAAAGAAAAAGCCCTTGTTATAATAAATTAATAATAAAGCACAAGGGTAATAGGTATACATGGCATGTTGAACCTATGTTTCCGAGGAAGTTTATTGAAAACAAATAAGTGGCCATCCTTTGCATCTCGTCAAACGTACGCCGCACTTACGAAGCGTTAACGTAACGTTTAGGTAGGTACTTGTTTGTATCACCGGAAAATTGCAGACTCCGTATGATTGTAATAAATCATAATTAGATTATAATTTCTTGGTATAAAATGAAAAAATCATTTCGTATACGATAAATCACATCCTCATCATTAGGTTAATCATGTCTTAGTTAGAAAATATTTTACAATTTCTCGCAATATTTTACGATCTTACGGTATTTGCATTTTTCCGGTGACATATAACTATATGTCACCGGAAAAATGCAAATAGAAATAGATGTCATTGTATGTAACTACATACAATGACATCTATTTCTACGACTACGAGACGTTACGCCCAATAAGTACCGTAGAGTAAAGTATGTACAATGGGTTCCAAATAAGAATAGGATCGATTGCCATGTTGTGAGTCACGTCATAATGTCAAATCGCAAGAAATTGGGCAAAATTGAAGAACTTAGAGATGAGCAAAGTTGATGAACTGGATACTGATTTAACTTTTTTAATTGTTTTGCTTACTTGCTCACCATAATAATTCTTCGATTTGACAGTATGACGTCACAACATGGCAATCGATCCTATTCTTATTTGGAACGCATTGTAATAGATGTTCTAGCTAATGTCATGTCTAAGTTTTTACCGCGGTAAGTAATTACCTACTAAATAGGTAGCGAATAGCTATATTTTCTTAACTCTTATAATAGAACTTCAACTATAACTCTACTTCCATCGCACTTCCAACACATTACCAAGGATAACATAAAACACTGTAATGGCGGCAATATAACTTGACATAACCTAGACCAAAATATACGGCAGTGTCGGGTACTCGGTACTCGCTATTCGCTAGTACGGCAGTAGGGGTGTTTGCGAAGTGGGTCACGGGTACAGTTCCTGACACAAATAGCTACGTCGCATCTCACCACGTGGCCTCGTGTTGCCTCTCAAATGCTGTCAATGTGCAAACGTACCTATATACTTGTGTAGGTACTTTTGTGGAGGGCAGTATATAGGTACTAAGATGGAGGGTAGATGTATAAGTTACTTTTAGGTTAGGATTTTAGATTTTATTAAAACTTCAAGATTCTTAAACATGTTCAGGGTTTAAATTCTCTTTCAAATGTTGAAAGACAAAGGAAAGCAACTTACCGTTAGTTCTTTTGGTTTTTTCAATTGCGAAAATATTTTGTTTTTGTATAAAACACGCTAAATAATTTAACCTTTTGAGTACCTACCGTAATTAGAGACACATTAGAAACACAATGACACACTTACCCCGAGCGAACGCCGGCGTTCGCTCGGGGGTAAGGCGAATCAGATATTTGATCTATATTCCCACGATCCAGGGGAAACTTCACGTCTAACATATTTATCTACCTCAATGCAAGCTTCCGAAACAATCGTAAAGATTTTTAACGTTATGTTTCCGTAACGGCATAAAACTTAACAATAAATTGGTGGATAGGTAGGTAGCTACTTACCTCAACTGCGCAGTAATTAACAAAACATTCAGTACAGCAAACAAAGGCTATCTTTAGCAACCGAATCCACCTTAATAACTCCCAAGAAATAAAAATTCCTATCAATTTCAATTTTATACTGTAGGAGAAAGCCATAATAAAGTTGGTGCAGGGGGGTGGTGTCGTGAATTTAGTGACGGCTAGTAATTCTGCAGGCAGTTCGGGTATAAATGATTGCGGGTGATTTTACACCGCCCACCACCCCGATGTCTGTGCCCCCCAACCCTCACCCAAAGTGCAGCGCCGACGCGACGTCGCTCCGGACAATCTGCGTGCTCTGCTTATTTTCACCAGTAATTCCTTTTGCGGAAATTGCCTTTATAAAGAACGAAGAATTTAGTTTTGAGAAAAGCGAGATAAAAGTAATTAAATGTGGTAAGAGTCGTGTGAGTAATTTACTTGATTTGAATTATGTCTGACAGATATCTAAGGCTTTAATGAAAAATGCTGAAAGTAAAATGAAACAATGCACAAATTCGATACTGGTTGGGTAGATAATATCTCAACTACCTTTCTATCTCATTGTTTTTTTGCCGGTTTATTGTACAAAACGATAGGCTATGTAAATTACTTAACTGTTCACCTAAACCTAATCAAAACTCTAAATTAACAAACAGCAAATAAAATTACAAGACATGATTACATTTTGCTGAAACAAAGGGTACCTGATGCGCCGGCTTGCGAATATGCAGACGGTGGTTAAGGTATCTTAGCTAGGTATATGCACGCGACTTTGTCTACTAATATATGTACCTAATATAGGTATCTACAGGGTATTTATCTGGAGAGCGGTAATGTGTAGCGAAAATCTAATAGGATGCATAGACACATTTACCTACACGTATCTGAACATATTCCCGAAATTTAACTATCATAAGCTTATTAATACTAAGCTGTTAGGTTCCCATCTACCTACCATATTGATGACTCTTTACAAGGTTAAGTACCTCTAAAGTTTCATTATAAAAAGTAGAAGAAGTTAGGAAATAAATCTTCAATAGTAGCATGGACCTTTGTGCAGAGCCCACCTCACCTCACCAAATCTCTACTAATGCGGATGTAAAAACTATAAGAACATCGATTATGTCTGCCTGCAATGTGGGACACAAAGTCCCACTTCTGATCTGTCCATTTATAAGAGTAAATCCACGGTGATCTCGGTGCAGTCTTAGAAATACAGAATAATTTGTTTACAGTTCTCCAAGGTTAAATAAAATAGATACATATCTTCTATAAGCAAGTACGCGATGTTCCGATGTACGGGCGGGCTCAGCGCCAACTGGGTCGAGCTTTCTGTAATTTTCAGCTACTTCTGCTATTTTGCTAACAATAATCGTAGATGCAATATGATTCGCTTTATCTGATTACTTTTTGAAGTGACTCGTAGTTTCTTTGTTCACGAATTAGCTACTTTCATCAAGCTGGCGAATGTTTCGGTATTGAACTAGTTTGGAATAACAGCATTGTTTCCGCTGGCCATCAGTACGTCGAGGCGACATCGTAAGTGCCAAGTATTACCTTAAGTGTGTCAATTGGTGGCTCGATGTGCGTGGCTCCCCTCTTCCCACCCTTTTGGGAGGTGAGCGTGGGGTAGGTCGTCGGATCGATACCCGACGTCTGGCCCACGACCTCGCCTTTCTTACCACCTTCCTAAATACTAATTACGTGCTTTGACACAGCCTGCACCGGCTCGTGCCGAATGAAAAGAGCTATGGATGGCAACGTGAGCGTTATTAACGTTACCGCGCTGTTTTGACGTGTTTGTTTTTGGTAACGTTGATGATATGTTTACGTGTTGAATGTGCACTCCATTTTAGTCTAGCACGTTAGCTTTGTTGTGAGACAGCAAGAACATGCAATACGAATAATGAATGGAAAACTTTTTCCTACTTTATATTTGATGCAGTTTTTTGAATTTATTTTAGATTTAAAAAAGTCCAGCAGCAAAGTTAGACGATAGGTGCATTCCTGCTAAAATCCTTTCTCCCTAACCATGATCAGATTATAGATTGGAAATTCGTATTTTCCGTGTAGTTTTTCAAACTTATTAGGAGAACTTATTTAGGAAGATAGTTTTATTGTTGCCCTACCCACCGCTATTCATCGCTTTTCTGAGCCGCATGATATAAAGGAAACAAGATTAAAAATGTATTCCCTACACGTGGGCCATAATGCGATTTATCGGTGCAGGGGCATGTCGTGACTGGGGTAGGTACTTTAACAAAATAGGAGTATGTGAAGAATGATGATGTTTAGGTACTGATGTCATTAGGTAGACACAAGGATGGTGTTCAAGGATTGAAGTAGGTATTTTTGAAAATGTATTTTTGGATCAGAAAGCTCAGAACATTCATGTTATATGTGTATTTATATATTTGCGTGCAGTGCCTTTCATATTGAAATGTCCAAAGATATGATGTAAAACCATACATTGACTGAAATTCGAATCACACAGCCAGATTTTCGTATGTAGTAAGTTTGCAACAGACTCAAAGGCTTGCAAAACAGGGCGAAATTTCAAGAGAAATCAATAGCTAACGTATAGGTACGTATTAAATAAAATGGAGACGAAATTCATTACCATTATATGCAGCGGCAGTGCGGTTTCGTCCAGAAACTCGATGCATCTTTGGGTGTGAGCGAGACACTTGCCACCCCGCACTTTCGGCAGCCCCCAAACCCCCACTGGGAGGGGGTAATGGACGCACGAGGCTCCTCGGCCGTGCTGCGCTCACTCTTTATACCCGGCCCCGCTTGCACGCGTGCACTTGCTAGTTTCTTTGACGTCCCTTTGTTGTGGATTCCAATTTTGGAACAGCAAAATGTTGCCGATATTGCCTTTAATTTATTGTCGTATCGATGTAAGAATTTGATGATACTCGTACCTGTTCCGGTGTACGTTATTGCAATTTAACTTTTGTGAATTAAGTTTTCCGTTTTGTCCATTTTTACTTTCATCGTTGTTGAAAAAAATCTGGATATACTGTATTGAAAGATGTATCCTTGAGCTTACGTATGCTTTGTTCTATACCTAATTTAGTTCAAACTACTTCACTAGCGTTCTTTTAAGGCAGCGCGTTTAATCATGCAAATTTTCCGAGATGGGTGGGAGAGCGCCCTCTACAACTGAAACTGAAACTTGAACAACCACCCTCCTCGAAGGTCGTTCAAAGTTCTTAGAAGAAATGAATCTGCTGCACTAAAACACTTTCATTTTGTATTACATTTTGTAATATTATTATGATATGAGAAATTTCCATTTTACTTGTAATGCTGGATAAATACAAAGCAGGTGGTTTCTACATTTTCAATGGATAGGTACCTAATTTGTTAGAAATGCAAGTTGACAGGTTAAGCACTTGTTTAAAACCTTCTTATTATTCTATATAATTACTACTAACTACTTTAAGTTTCATTTCTTAACGACCTTACGGTTTGAAAAACCCTCCCCATGGTATAAGTACTTGACGTAATGATTACTTTACCTATGGTTTTAATAAGTAGGTCCGGACTAATGAGACACAATTAATCATAGTCAATTGTAGTACGGTAGTCTTAGGTTCAGCGCGAATTGCAAAATAATTGCATTTTTAAAATAGTTGCATTATAAAACATGGCACATTACTGCAATAATTCCCATGTCATCGATATTGGCGCCCAACATAAAAAAACGTTGGGCGCCAATAACGATATGGATATAAGAATTAAAAAAAAACATATTATATATTCAAAACAGCTATAATAATTGGTGAAGCCAAATATTTATCGAGAGCAAAACATTTTAATTATCGCAGCGCATGATGAGGTCTGCATGAAAGGGCATACTGGGTGGGTGCACTATCGATCTCCTTTGAATTAGTGTGCGGATCGGTCGTCGTCTTTGTGTGGCGGCCGTCCTCGGCCCAAACAGACCAAAACAAGCGAGCCTCCCCACGGATCGAGCCTCGCCCGAACCCACCGCGCAAACGATGCTTGTCGCTACCTTGTTCCGATAGTCTCGTGGTACGGAGACACTCCCAATTTATTTGATATATACCTAATAATAAAATGATGTTCGAAAACTTTGTGAAAGCTTTGTGTACTGGTATGTCAAGATAATGCTTTGAACGTGTTACGGGGGATTTACTAATTATATTATCGAATGGAAAGGCGAAATGGTGGTTCAGAAATGTTTTGAAAACAAAAATAATGTTACAAAAACTGCAAAATCAGATGAAATAGTTCTCTATGAACCCATATCTAGTATATTCGTTTATTTTGAAGTCAAAATAAGGCCTATATGTAAGAATAAAATCATATGAATGAAATAAATGTTATAGTATGTTAAAGGAGTGAATAACTGCAAGTGGTTAACTATGAAGATGTTTTAATAATAAACAGATTTTGAATAAAGAAGATTCATTGTTACAATTTTAAGCAAAAAAATTTGAAAGAATGAAGTAAAATAGGTTCCGTAATTTAACGGAACCTATCTTACTTCATTCTTTTTTCTGACTGTACCTACCCCCTGTATTTCCGCAAGAATAAAATATCATTGGTTTTTATTAGATTCTAACTGAGGATCCCGGTTCCGATTTCCGTTCTAAATATTCCAGTAAACTGTCTTTTTCCGATGGTGCGTCTGTTCTCTTGAAACAACTTTTAGAGCTTCAACGTATTACAGCATTTATATTTACCTTTATATCTTTCTCCTTTATTCCCAAGAGAACATACTTATGGATAAAAAGTAAGTATCCTAGGTGCTATTCCAGAACATGGTCTACCTGTGTGCCAGATTTTATCCAAATCCGTTCAGCCTATCAAGTGTGAAGAAGTAACAAACATAGATTATAGTACATTAGATACAAGTGCAGAAAGTTTGTCATTGCGACCAAGGACTGCAGTGACAAATTTGCACGTGTATCAAACGACTTTTTTCAATACACTTACGAAGAAATGAATAAACGGGGGTTGACCGGCGTCTCGTGGGGGAGGGGGAACAGGGACGTGCGCCCAGCCTGATACGATAAATGTACCTAATAACATTGTGGCGGGGAGAGCACGTGCACTTTTCTGCACTAGTGCCGAAAACAGTCTATTGCGTGCCTAAAAGCGGTGGAATAAGGGCGGGTTTTCGAGTAAGTGTAATGAAAAATATTTTCCCGTCACTCTTAGGAGGGAAAAAGATCTGAAGCCTTTTTGTTTTTGTTTGTTGTCAACTAAACAAGCTGTCTCATACAAGACGTACAATAATTCACATAAAATATAGTTAGGTACCTACAATAGAAGATTTAAGATTAAACAAGCATACTTAGAGAATACTTTACCTTATAGGTAGAGGTTGACTTTAAAATTTCAGGGGGTGAAAGTTCGAAATCTTTTGTATCAATAATAAAACTGGGCAAGCGCGAGTCGGACTCGCGCACTGATGGATCCGTATAAACCTACCTATGTAAATACTTAGTTCAGTTTCCAAATCGAGTGTCAAAGATTATTCTGAATCGCAAAAAAGTTTTTATTTTGCGGCGTACTTAACTACATAATTTTTAGATTAATTCCTATACTTGTGCCATGGGACCTTAGTTTATCCAAATTTTACCTTATTGGTATTGATTTCCTAGCGAGTTGCAAAATATGCACCTAAATGGAGCATAAACATAAGGCTGTTCTGTCTTTAGGTTTAGTTGACTTAGAGCATGATTTTTTCACTGCAGCTACTGATATTAATTCCAGCATCATATCTTCACGCGATCCTAAGAAAAAGAGTCTTGACAGATAGACAGATAGACAGAGTGACAGACCGACAACAATGTGATCCTATTAGGGTTCCGTTAACATTAAAAATGAATATCTAAACATGTTGTTAAGTGCAAAACTCGAGAATGACTGTACTAATTTGGATGGTGTACTTTAAACTTTTTGTTAGTCTCAGAAAATTAGAAATATTGCGCGAAAAACCGTAATATTTTTTCTTTATTACATTGAAACCGTTTCTAGCTGTCGATACTTACTATAAACTAATTTAATTTGACAATTTTTTTTTACGATATAGGTAATTTTTGTGACAAAATGACATCATCGGATAAGCTAGTATGAAAAAAAACCATCAGCTCTTCACTACACTAACGTTCACATAATTCGGTAAAAGGTAGAGAATCGCTAGTTTTTTTTTGTGATTACACGCTTCGTCTCATACTGATAGGCAGGGGCGCCGGCTTTTAGAAAACCTCATGGGTGCTCATTTAATGACTCGAAAAAGTGGCGAAGTGCGAGAAGAGAAATGCACACTGATCGACCGACAAATACGTAAATGTTCTACTTACATACTGCGTACTTAATTACTAATTATGTTTGATAAAGATATAAAACGAAACCATTATATAAAAATGAAACTAATTTTTACTATCTAGAAATATTATAATTTATACGTGACCGAAAAGGCGATTACTGATCTGTTTCTTGATGTCTATTCTTAGGGGTGCTCGGCACCCACTGTTTATTTCTCATGGGTGCTCGAGCTCCCGAGCACCCACGGAGTCGGCGCCCCTGCTGATAGGTCCAGTTGTGGTTCAACCTTCTGAAAGATGGCTTACGATTTAAGGTAAGTACCTGTATATACAAGTCACTCTGCACTTATAACTTGAAGGTATAATACTGAATATATTTGTGTAGTCACTTCGCACGTGCTACGTACAATATAGTCGTAATTCGACATCGAGTCGTGCCGTTCCCGTGTGTAGTACGTTGTAGTTACGCCAATTTGCCTGAACAAATAGTTATAACACTGCTACAGATACGAACATTAGATTACTCTTTGTTATAATTCCTTGCTAATTGGTGAGCTCTTCCTTAAATATTTGTGTTCTGGTGATGGGGTAGATGTATTTTGTTTAAGATATTTTTATAGAGGTTTTTGTCTATGATTTTCGTACAACTAAAGAGTCTAATTAATTCCTTTTCGAAGTCTGTGTTTTAGCGACAATCTAGGGATATTTCAAAGTTAATAGTTAATTGGTAACTTGGATGCAAGCGTGCTCCAACGTCGCGTCGTCCACATCATCGCTTACATTCAGGTGTGATAGAGGTCAAACGCGTGCATATCAATAAAAACAAAAGAAAAAAGCAAACGTAGGTAATCGCGGTTGGCTTTGCACTCGTAGCATCTATGTAGATTGTCTAATTAGGATGACTATGGATGTGAGCTGCTGTAAAGGGGTTGTAACGATAAAAGAAAACTAATTCAAACGTTTTTTGACCTTTTAAAAAGTAATTTGCGTGAGTCCAGTAAAAAAGCTGTATCGGCAATAATTACAATATTAAACGCTCCACTGATTACCGTTCTATCTAATAAACTATGTATCCCTCAACGTAACGCAAAGCTAAACAAAGTATATAATTATGTAACGGAAAGAGCCGAGCCACACAGCGTCCATCTATTGAATTAGTAAAGTCTGTCAAAGTGCATCGCCGAGGCACAAAGGTCGTTGCGTGGGAAATAGAGGGTGGTGGGGGCGCCCACCCCACTTCCCCCCTTTCCGTCGGTCTCGTGGGCTTGCACCAAGTTAGCTACGGCTCCAGAAATTTGTTATGACGCATCCCAATGCGTCAAAGACAAGATATACTCGTATTTTGTCCAGTAGGTATTTATTTTAGTAGCGAATATTTGGGGTTACATTTTAAATGTTAGGTAAATAACTATTTTCGAATATCGTTTTCACTTTTACGTAAAAAATGAGACATATTTATTCGCCGAGGCGAGTTACGACGTATATGTTTTAATCAATGTTGGCTCTTTTCCTGTGCGACAAGACTGAAATTTGAAAAACTAAAGTCTGATATAATGAAAATTACCATTTTTTTAAACAATTTAATTTGTACGCGCTATCAGTCTACCTACGTTTAGGTGAATACTAGAATTGCATAAAATAGAATGTGTTACGGTTGAATTATTAATTGATAAGACCGTTTTTTGTACATTTACCTAATCCTTTTACTTTCATGTTGTTGCATAATATTTATGGTTGCACAGTTTATTTTATTTTATCTACTGCTTGTATTGAGTTATATGCAGCTTTTTATGTCCTACTAAATATTGATCAAACAACAAACAAAAAAACAATACGGCTGTTCTGTTTACCTGTACTTTTAGATTAATGTTACTTGTAGTAACATTAACTTAGAATTTTAATAGAATATGAATGAGAAGTCCCCATCGTAGTATTTCATATCTTTACAAACATAAGCACAGCGATAATCATTTATATTTACTGGAAGCGCACAAAAAGGCAGAGAGCGGTTATTTTCAAAGCGTTGCGTGTGAACGAGGGTGACGCATGGCTGTAGTCTGAAGTCTAGACATTATATTATTATAAGTGAAGCTAGAGGGCGCGCCTCATTGCACCGCAGCTGTTCACTTGTTTATCACATCAACACGAACCACTAATTAATCTCTTATCACCATTATTCTTAATATTTGTACCATCTAATAATGATTAGTAATTATTTTGTAATTAACTATTTTGTCCGCACACCTCACTCTCATCAATTTGAACACTTTCTATGTTGAAGCTTAAAGTTTTTGTGGGTTTTGTGACGGTTTTTGCGTCGTATGTAAGTAGCCGTCGTTGATGGTAAACGTGTCAAACAAAAAGTGTTTTTGTATTTTGCACAAAAGAGTTCAGTGATCCCTCTTTAGTTTAGCACCTATTCCGTATTGTTCGGTATACGTAACATCGTCTGCTTAGTATTGTTGAGTTGACAGGGCAATGACGTTGGCGGTTCGGTGCAGCGGTTCGTGCCTCCCCTCACCGCCCCCCCGCCCGCTCGTAGCCGACGGTCGACGCTCTCTAAAAGGAAAAAGGAAGCTAAAGGATAATCTATCACGCCCGAGGCCCGACTCGATAAAAATGAACGATTAGAACACACTCACAATCGATGGTTTCAGGACAGCAGTAGTGATAAGTAATGTTTGTCAATGCCTTCTTTGTTAGATGGCGCATTGATTGGATTGATTAGCAGCCTCTTATAATATGAATTTTAGATCCACGATTAGTTTATCCTTTGTTATCCAGTTGTTATATCTAAGGACTCACCTCTACGAGGTGAGGTAGATGTTATGCGACGTTTATATTTCAATTACAATTATCGTTGACGAATATTAGGGATAGAATCGAGTACATTACTCTTTGACCTGCGCAAGTTAAGGTGTACTAAGTTCAGAAGGGTGCATGCGAATTCGGCGCCGGCACGTCGAGTTCAACGGCCGGACGTAGACCTGGAGCTACGTCGTAGACCAGTAGCTCCCGTGTGGACTACACACGATTAAACCTCATCGTAAACACGTTGATTTTGTGTGACGTACCCTTTGTTAAGGACGTAGGAAGAGGGTAGTTGAGTATTTTAATTTTAAGTTGTTTAGAAATGTTCTCTGCTTTTGTTTTTGGCTGGTTGGTGTAGTCGGAGACCATTCCGCGCTAGATGGACATATTGGACACCATTTATTCTTCTGAGTATCCTTTAAAGAACATAGCTTGTGATGCAGGATTAAGGAAGACCACATATGTAGACATTTGCTGACAACACACGTTGAGATACGTAAAAATTCTATTAATTTCAATTTTGTTGCAAAATTCAAAACCCTTGATTTGAATGAAGAATCTGCTAATCAGTAGGTATTGAAACTAATCATATTTATGGATTGAGTATTTTTTTTTTTATATTAAATGTCACAAGATAACGTTGTTTATTTTTTTATTTTACCATTATCGTGTTTTTGTCTATGTCAACGCCATGTAGAGACGTCGGAGCATAAGAATGTATTAAAGAGGGTTTCTATTGGTAAGTATATATGTTTTCTGGAGGTTGGTACAATACAGTACATATACTTTATTATTAATTTGTTCCTAATTTATACTTCATTGTTTGCATCATGAAAGTATAGATTTTGCGGGCGTTGCTTATTGCACTTTATGTTAATTAGTTTTCAGTATTTCCACGCTGAAACTTATCAGTTCTGTTGCAGCATATTTATGTTTTGTACTTTATTTTTTCCTTATAGTCTTTGTAAAGGTCATTTTAGCTTAATTTAGTTAGCATTTGTTTTGATAGATTAACTAAACCTAAACATAATTATATACGAAATAATTAAACTTAAATACAGGCGCCCCTCAGTTCAGGGACCACTGCAATAATGTTGTTTATAGAAAACTTATACAAAAAAAAAAAAAAAATACAACCGACTTCAATGTGAAAATAAAAACACTAAAAAGTGCAAAATAATTTTAATTTTGTAAGTCGGTGTTTCTATAATAGTTTTCTCTTCGTTAGTTTTAAACAGACTTCCGAAATTAAAGTTATTTAGCACTAAAGATGGAAAAAAAAACTATACACTGTAGGTGTTGGTAATATACGTAACCAATTTTGCAAACTACGTGTGTGTCGCTTTCCTCAAAGGAATTCATAACTCTAAGATCTATTAATTAATTAACAACGAATCATGTTGTCTTCAAAACGATATTATGGTTATTTCCACGATGGCTATTCATCGGTTTTTACATCGCTACTTTTAGGTTCGATTTTCTTTTTTTTTTTCTAAAGAAATATGTTGCTTAGTTAATTTTCTTCATTGTAATTTATTATGAATATTGTTTATTGTCTAAAATAGTTTAAAACAGCGTGGCACAAAACAAAACGGTTGCCTTTACAATAATTACAATCTTATTTAGATATTAGTAATGTTAGGAAGATCTTAGTGAGTTAGTAGATACATTTTGATACAAGTGGAGAAAGTTTGTCATCGCGACCGAGGTGGAATACGCTTGAGCCGCAGGCGAGGGTGTTATGGAGCGAGTACTGCAGTGACAAACTACGTGTATCAAACTACGTTTTTCAACACATTAAGAAGATTATGAAAATATATACCTTACGAAGAAATAAATAAACGGGGTTGACCGTCGACTCGTGGGGGTCGCTTAGCGCCCAGCTTGATGCGATAAATACGATCAATTGCGGCGGAGCAAACTCGCGCACTTTTCTGCACTAGTGCGGAAAACAGTAAATTGCGTGCCTAAAAGCGGTGGGGTTAAGAGCGGGTTTTCTAGTTTTCTAGTGTGTTGAAAAAGATCTTTCGTCACACAATAAAACTGTGGTAGTAGCATCATTAATTGACATTCTTAATTTCAATAAAGTAACTTTTTGTTTGTGCCTACGAATATATGTCTGTATGTTTGTTACCTACTCCTTCACGCTCAAACAGCTGAACGGATTTGATTAAAATATGGCACTCGGGTAGACTCCCGTGGAGTATCATCCCTTGGGAAAAATTTCGACTTACTTCCGGGCGAAGCTGCTGTCAGCTAGTTGAATCTAGTATATTTATATTATTACGTATTAATATTTACATTATTTGTGTAGGTTTATTTGCGAAGCAGTAATGCTGGCGAGGGAGACGGCAGCACGCGTGAGGGAACGGACATCATCACACCCCAGCCGCCGCGATCTCGGTGCAATATAATTTTTAAAAAGGAGCACTGAATCAACACGTACTTGAGCTGAACGGATCGCAGAGAAATGGTGCTGGCTCGACGACGAGCCATGGGTAGCTCGCCGTCCGGCCGTCCGGTAATCGTCCAGACTGAGCCCAAGTCGTCGACAGCGCGTAGTGATCCCTGCGCTTCTCACAGACCGTAGGGGCCCAGCAGGGCCGATGCCTGCTAAGGCCGCGGTGATTTTCTGAAAAGGAACCTGGCCCTAGAATGCAAAGAGCAACCGAAGGACACAGGTGTGGTTTTAGCCAGTAACAGTCTGACACGCACTCCCGCTCCGCCCAGAGCGGCAGAAGTCATTGGATGATTTCCCACCACATTTTAATACTTTAGTGTAAGGTTTCTTTAGAATTTTCTTTTCATACACCTTTGTCTACATTTCTTTTCCACTCCTTTCGCAGGTCTGTTGGAAGAAATGTCTCTAGAAATAGCTCAGTTCCTTTGCACTTGTATTTATAATGTTTTGTTTTTTCTGTGTCTCTTTGTGCATAATTTATTTTTAAAAAGACGTGGTTTATTGCTATTGTTCTTTAAATATAATATAAAAAAAATATCGTATCGAAATATTTTCGATAATTTTATGTGACATATTTATTATTAGGTCCAATATTGATTGTAATCAGATATAATTATTTGTTTTAATTTAATTATTATTATGTGACATTTAATTTAATTTTTTATTCTGTCGTTCAAAAACAATTATTAGCAAGTAATTTATTTATTGTTTTGTTAACGTTTTAATTTTATTATTTAATTTTATAATAGGTTCTTATCTATCAAGTAATTACTTACGACTCGCCATGCTTTAGCATGGCGAGTCGTGGCGAGCCGGGTCGACATTACTACCTACTTTAAAAGACTTACCCAGAAACCCAATCTTCCTAGAAATAGTACATTTTGATATAAGTGCAGAAAGTTTGTCATTGCAACCGAGGCGGAATTCGCACGACCCGAAGGCGAGTGTGTTATGGAGCCGAGGGCTGCAGTGACAAATCTGCACGTGTATCAAACGACCTTTTTCAATACACTTACGAAGAAATTAATAAACGGGGGTTGACCGGCAACTCGTGTGGGTCGACGCGCGGCCAGCCTGATACGATACTAATAACATTGTGGCGGGGGAGAGCACGCACACTTTTCTACACTAGTTCGGAAACAGTCTATTGCGTGCCTAAAAGCCGTGGGATAAGAGCGGGTTTTCGAGTAAGTGTATTGCAAAAGTATTTTTCAGGGAAAACTGGCGTAACGTTGTGTGTGCAACAGTTTTTCTCATGTTGTAATTGTATTGATCAGTGCTCCTCGAATGGGGGGAGGGAAATATGGGAAAGGTTTATCAGCCGCCCTGTATTCCTGTAATGGACGCGTATCGTTTCAGACCACATTCAACAAATTGGCATTTTTGTGGGCGTGCTAGCTCGGTACTCTCAGAATTCATTACACTTTTGATCCGAAAACAATTCATAAATAACAGAGAGTAGATATATCGCGTGTATTTGTGGAAGAGAAATAAATAAATATATTAAATTTGTTATGTTATATAATATACATATGTCTATAATTGCTGTGCTAAATATAATATTCCATAAAAATTATAACAAATAACTTGTTGGCTGTGTATTTTTTTTGTTGTTGTGGCATACATATTTTTTAAATATTGATAGGCTTGCTTTTAACCACCATCTCACCTGATGGTAAGCAATGATGTGGTCGATGGTGGAGACCACTTTCCTAGAAATATCCTATTCACTTTTGATTTAAAGACCTTTAATTCAAAAGTGAAAAACTAGTAAAAATCTAGGGGTTGTAGCTATCAGGAAACCCAGGCAGGGAAATCCACTCTGTAGCTGTATGCACAATACCACATCAAAACTTCTTTAACGATTTGAATAAAAAGTATGCAAAAATAGGAAAATTTTAGTTATCTTTAACTTTTTAAAATTATGTCAAGAATTGAGGAAATCGCGTATTCACGTGGTACCGACACTTGCTGGCTAGATACACAGTTTGTTTTCTGGAAGATTACTTTTATGGAGATATATTAAAATTACCATACTTTTTTTTTAGGTTGGAAAATCATCTAATGACATCCCCCGCTCTTGGGCGGAGCGAGAGATAGTGTCAGACTTTTACTGACTAAAAACCCAATCCTGTTCCTTTGTTGCCTTTCGTAACAGGGTCGAGTCTTCCTTTCAGAATCAGACCCTTGGCCCCAGTAGGCTTCGACCCTGCTGGTTACTGCTTCGTAGAAGGAGGCGACTGCCTGCCTCTCCTAAGATTACCTTACTTACTTTTCAATTTTGCATGCACTTGCACTGATAACAAAATATTCTTTAATTAGTACAAAAAAAAAATTGGACTCCATCTGTACCCGTTACTGATCATATTAGTCAAAAGTAAAAAAAAAAATGAAGTCCTGTAATTGTCCACGAAAATTTGTCATAATTGGTAATTATGCATAACTATTGCTACTAGAAAATACTACGCTTTGTGTTTTTTCCATTGCTTTTCATTCATGCCTGTACAATATTTCCATAAATTGAGTGACATTTTGGGATATAAACAAACGCTAATAACTTTTCTGTTTATGAATATTATTTATTGAGACTTTACTTAAATAATAGCAAGACCTTTTATAATAAGCCTTTTAAGTATTAGTACTCATTATAGATTAGTGGTGTATACGCAGAATTGCACAATCCCCGACGATGACATATAAAAACGAATATCCCGATTACATTGTACAGACATGACAGTTTTTTTCAAAGTAAAAATATATCGAGAGTCACTGAAAGAATTATTTACAGGAGCACAATACACTTTTTGTTCATCACCTTTCATGACCTCTTTTCTTTGTTCAAATATGTTGACTTAGATAAATAAAGGTAAGAGACAACTACAAGCTTATTGAAGCATGACTTCCAAAAAACTGCACAAATACAATGACATTTTAATTTCTGTACGTGCAGGGAAGAGACTTAAGGAAAATTTCGATTTATTCTGTTCTAATAAAAATAAAAGACCAGTGATATTAGCACTGGTATATATACGAGTACTGGTGGTGGTACTGTAGGGATGTATTCAGGTTCATTTTAATCATGTTCAGGGGCGCCGGCTTTTAAAAACCTCATGGGTGCTCATGCTCATTTGATGACTCGAAAAAGTGGCGAAGTGTGAGAAGAAAAATGCAAACTGATCGACTGACAAATAAATAAATAACATTTAACATTTTTAACATTTTTTTTAACATTTATACATAACCTAAAAGGCGATTACTGATCTGTTTCTTGATATCTATTCTCAGGGGTGCTCGGCACCCACTGTTTATTTCTCATGGGTGCTCGAGCCCCCGAGCACCCATGCAGTCGGCGCCCCTGATTAAGTTTGCCTGAGCTGATTGTATCAAGTTCAAGTTGTTCGTATTCGTTCGGAATAGAAATTAAATTTCGCGTTGAATTAGAATGGAACAAATCAAAATTTGAAATCATGCTCACACCGTTGCAAAAACTGAAATACTAATTAATTTTATAATTACTTTAAATAGTAACCTATTATGTTAAAAACAAGATTTTTTTAATAGTTTATGTTGTCATAAACTTTCAGAGACAAAAATGGCGACCGTATTAGACTTTTACTCCGGGCCACGGTTACTATTTCAAACGCTTTCATAATAAAAATACTTGAAATGGATGATTTAAAAGACCAATTGCCATCGAACGATTTTTTAAATATTTTCGTGACATAAAGCCTTTACTGTTTGTAATAAACCACTGTTCGTAATCGCCCCACTCTACCCTAGGTGCCTATATTTTTTCGACTTCAATCGAAGAGGCAATAATTTACAGTAACAAAAACATCGTAAAGAAAACCATTTTCTTATGCCCCGTTTACACGTGGGCCCAGCCTCGGCCAATGGCTATCATCCCAAGCCATTGTGTAAACGGGGATGGGTTGACCGGCGACTCGTCAAGGGACGACGCGCATCCAGCCTGATACGACAAATGTAATAAAATTGTAGCGGGGGAGAGCAGGCTCACTTTTCTGCACTAGTGCGGAAAACAGTCTATTGCGTGCCTAAAAGCGGTGGGATAAGAGCGGATTTTCGAGTAAGTGTATTGAAAAATATAAAACATATAAACTTATAAGTCCAGTTTCAAACATGGAAGGAAAGTCAGAAGAAACAAATTATATTAATAATAAAATTTCAATAATTTATCTCAAGAACTGCTAGTTCCATTTGAAAAGACCTTTTAGTGTTGGATTGCCTATTTATCAAGGAAGTTTTCAGGCTACATAACATCACGCTACAACCAAAAGGAGCGGAACAGTATCCAAGGACGGCTAGTATAAAGTATAAGCTCCTATCCACTTATTCATTCATCGTATCATAGTTGTTATATCGTGGTCCTCGAAGTGCATCTTAACTAGTTTCTATTCATCGGCAGACGGACCACAAAAAATGTATCACTATATTAATAAAAAAACCCAAAAAAGGTGTCTGGCTTGTGACCACTTCTTAATATCATCGGAAATAATACCTGTTTGATTAATTCTATTGAACCAGAAACCAACCTAGCGTCTTTTATTTGTTGTTAGCCTTTTTGTCAAGACTAGCATTAATTGCAAAGTGTCTAGTATTTAAATTGTTCCTTTTTCTTGCCATTATCATTTACTTATTTTCTTTTTGGATGTTACGACCCCTTGTTTTTTGAATAGGTATCAGAATTTAACTCGGTGATACATTAATAATGAGTGTGGCACGTTTTAACTATTTTTTTAGCTTTATCAACTTAAATTGTGACGAAGTAATTGTATTTTAAGTATGAAAAAGAAAATTAAAAAAGGTTTCCAGTTTGGTTTTAAATAGATAGTTTACAAACGACCCGTACGTTCTGTTTTAGCATACGAGTGTTTGCATTTTTGTTACTTCTTTACCTTCGAATGGCTGAAAGGATTTGGATGGGCACTCAGGCAGACCAAGTCCTGGAATAGCAAATTGTTTTTAGTTGACATATAAACTAGTGCTTAAATGCGATCCCACGTGAAGGTAATCAGTGATGCAATCGTTGACGGTGAAGCGCACTAGTTTATTAAAAGCCTAATCAATCTAGCCTTGAAGACACCGATTTTTTTTTTTATCCGGGGAATATGTAACCGATTAACATTCAAAGCCATAGCGTTAATGTCTTCCAATGGTCGATTTGGACTAATCGTTTGACCATGTTAGTTAGGTATGTAGTTTATTAATTTGAGTATATATTGTATAATTGTATTATATATATGGTTTATTAGTATATCTATTCTTGTATTTGTCTTCTCTCTCTCTTTTATTGCACCTACCACTATTTTTCTCTGCATCACCCAAAGGTTGACTGGTAGAAAATGCCTAAAGCATTAAGTCCGCCTCAGTACTTAGGTGTGTATCAAGCATTTAATAAATAAATAAATATGGAAAATAAATTAATAAATATATTGTCCCGATATGTCCCTTGGAACAAGTCTCTACTTTCACGCGAGTGAAACCGCTACCAGCAATTAGGGCATAATTGCTAAAACTTAATTTTCCTCAGCCGAACATATACCTAAGGCTGCATTTACATGATCGCAATTCATATCGCACGTACCACAGTTACGACAAATATAAAATATTTTAATTTTAATACGAAGAGTAAGGAAGCCGCAATGCTTTAGGTGGTTCATAAAACTACTCGTGTGTCCCATGTTTATGATTATCGCTGCGACGGCGGTATTTGAAGACGGATCGTCTCAACAGTTTTACATACGAATATTTCAAGACATATTGTGGAGCGAAGCCTGGTTACGACTAGAAGAATTATCTAAAATAATAGCGCTGTATTTGTTATTGCTGGACTTGCAATATATCTTGGGCTTCATTCTTAGTAATTATAATGTTTGTGTGAAAGTTTACGGTGTTTCTTGGTGGTTTTTTTCCAGTTACCTGCGTTAATTGGTTATCCCTTTTCTGAGATATTTTGTTGAGCGTATACTGGCGCCAGTGCCGGATTAAGTCGGCGCGGCCTGTAGCAAATTCTACCAAGGGAATTAAAACTCTTCTAACTAATTTTTCTCATAAGCCGCTGGCCCCGTAGGTAGCTATAGCTCCATTGTAGTTGCTTACATTGTCTTCATGGATATTCCGGAATTGGTTAATTATTATATGACATAGGAGGTATCCTGACTTGTTTTTGTATGTCTGACCGGGGGCCCCTGTTGCGCGTTTGCTACTTTTGCTAGGTACGTGGTTCTTCCGGCATTGTCTGGTGCCTATATGTACTTATACTTTTGGAAATCTATAAAAGTGTAGTTATTGGAAATTTTAGTAAGGCAAACTACACTAGCAAGAGTAGCAAGCATGAGTCTACTGGACCCGAACCACGGTTTTGCTGACATCTCTTTGAGGCGTGCGTGGAACACTACGCGCCGACGACTTGGGCTCGGTAACCCTACACTCCTTAGATTATCTATATATTATATAAAACGAGAAACTGACTGACTGACATATCAACGCACAGCCAAAACTACTGGGCCTAGGAACGTGAAATTTTATATAGTAATATCGTACATAATGACAAATGAATGTCTGACATACTTATGCGGTAATCTGCTAAAATTTTGACAGTTCCTTTGATCAGTATCCGACCATTATAACGCCGTTGTGCAGTCATTGCTTTTAATTTGTTACGAGACAGCTCGATATTGCCATTCAACCACAATTCTATTACGAGACCAATGACTGACCAATGATCGACCATTATGAATTTAGCAGACTACGAACTTTTAGCAAAATGACAATAGGATCCTGTTGGCATGACGAATTTATAAAAATACAGACTTGGGCCCCAGGCCAGTGACAATGAATGGTCCTGTGCATCTCGCATCCATCAGATTCCCACCACCCTGACCAGGTCATCGGTCTGCCTTCTGCGAGCAATGTGCCCTACCCACTGCCACTTAAGTTTGGCGATTCTTCGGGTTATGTCGGTAACCTTAGGTAATCCTCCTGCGGATTTTTTCATTCCTGATTCAATCATGCAAGGAAACTGCGAGCATAGCCCTTTTCATTACCTTTCGGGTGATTATTATTATTAATAATTAAATTTATATCTATAGTTTGTAAGGATATTCTCTGCTACTGGTGACCAAATCCATTATTGCATTATTCAAAACGTTATAAAACAAAAATAATAATGTTCTAAAATCTTCAGACATCGATTTTGAAATAACGACAGCACCTTGTCGGCACTTCACGTCCCGTTCCCAGAATCCTGCGAACAGAGAGAAGATATGCAACGTGTTTGTATTATCAACTACTAAGTCACAGAGTAAAGAAAACACCAGAAGGTTTACGCCTTCTAGTGCGTTGAACTGAGGCAACGTAAATTATCTCGTCCTAAAAAGTGTTCATTGACCAATACTGATTTTCAATCAAGGCGTAGGTAGTTGAATCGATTGAAAACCAGACTTTCTCTGTCAACAATTTTAACAACGTAAGACGATAACGACTTACGTTATGGAATAATGATTTTAATAACGCCTTTTGGGCTCTATTTATTTCGAATTACATCTTGTAACTTTTAATCGGCGTGTGGAGGGAAATACTTTTTTTATTATATATTCTTAAACTAGCCATTACATTACGCGTGAGAGAAGTTGAAGAAAGGTACGAGTAAGTAGGTGGGGAATTCTGTTATATTTTTTACACATTTTACTGATCTCCTGTGAACCTTTTGTTTAATTCTATATTCTGTTTTCCAACTTTAGGGGTCGAAGAGGGGTAGGGTAGCGACAGGGTTGTCAAAGTGGACTCAGGTTTGCAGTGTTTAAAATTATATTCATACAGTGCAATCTAGCTTACGACTACTGGTGTCCATTATCCGGTGAATTAGTGTTGCATAAATTGTTGACTTAATTTCCCTCCAATTTTGGTATTTGGATGGTGCACTTGGAGTTTTTTTTAGGTCTCATATTTTAGTGGTGCTTATTATATTAAAAGACAAATCGACGGGTGCAAAGTAAATAAAGTTCTCTGCAATTTTGCGATTTTCTGATAATTAGTATTAATAAGTGAATAATAAGCAGTTATTTAGTTTTTTTTCCCAAAAATGTTGTTGAAAAAACCACTACCCTTTACTGCATTTTTGACACTTGAAAGACGATTTTCCACGTGTTAGAATATGAATATTTAGTAAGTTTCTTCAACTATCAGAAAATTGCAAAATTGCAGATAACTTTATTTTGCACCCCTCGAAATATGCATTTGCGTTTAGGTGGTCGCCTATATTGTCTACCTACAGATTTACTTATTTTAATTCTGAAACATGATTTCAATTTTCTTGAGGACAAACCGCAACATAGGATTTTCTTTTTAGTGTCTTCAAATTGAAACAAAAAAAAAAAAAATAACCAGATCAATAAAATACACTAGGCAGCCGAAAAAAATATATTTTGCTGCTCATCACGTAAATTACAAAAGTTTATTTGGACAATAGAAAAAGACCCTACATCTTCAGTAAAATCAAGTCTGACCTCTACAAAACTCATCATTAATACAGTATCATGTGCAGTATTAAGACGTGGAAGTAGAGTGCACAATACAAAATGCTATACGGCTACTACTCGTATAACCAATTCCCTGGGTAAGCTTGCACTTTGCGGCCACTTACCGGCCTATACACTTGTTCGTTTTTGCATGAGTCCCGTGTAATCATAAGTAGGGACGTTCCACACTTGTGCGGCCAGTTTAGATATGCACTGTGGGATCGTTTGAGATTTACTAAGACCCTAGCGGAACATAGGTAGATTTTAGTAAGTAAAGGTCTGACACACCCTCTTGCTCCACCTTAGGCATTTGTTATTTCCCAGCTGGAAAAAAAAAAAAAAAAAATTAGATACATAATGAATTTTTCATCCGTGGATGGCCAAATCCGAAATAGTGAGGTATTTTTACAAGTACTCAAAGAAGTCTCGGACTCGATTTTGATAAAAAATATAACTACGTCATTAGGTTTCGTCATTAAAAAAAACTGTCTGTGTTACACTATTCCATAGTGTCGCTAATAGAAATAAGAGTCTAGGAAGTGACATGATTTATAATTTAAAGGAATGTATTTCATTCATAGGTTCGTTAACCTTACCATGTTCGAAATGATGCTCAATTTTATTTTTATCATCACACATTCGCAGTGGAGTTCACTTTACAAATCGTTTTAATTTTTTTTTATTATATCTTTAAACAAAAACTGGTTAACATTATACAAATTAGGTAATCCGGTCGTCCATTAAAAACGCCAGCGTCACACAAACAATCTGACACGACATCCGCGACACCACTTCCCCGCGTTCACTAAAACGACTATATCTCAGAAAATACACGACCTAGCTTTACGAACCTTATGTTCTTGAAATTGTTATGAAATAAGCTATCTGAGTATGTAGATTTTGTGTTGATCGACCTTGAAATGTATTACTAATTTATCTTGAAAGTAGTGTGAGGACTATTTCTCAGTTCCGTGTACATAGATTCCTAGTTAGAAGCGTTGAGTTTTCAATAATTCAATAGTGGAGTTTTAGGGCCCTTGAGTGTTTTTGATATTGCTCATAGTTTTAGATTTCGACATCCGCGCCTACTTGAAAAATTTACCCTCCACATGTATGTGAAGTTACACTTTGGGATGCATTTTGGTGTTTTTATTTCTCTATGTCAATTGACACGAGACCGATCACCGATTACTTGGTAAAGGTCATGGTTTAAGGATAGAGGTGAAACGCACCGGACCGGTGGTCGTGGGACCCTTGGAGAAGGCCTCTGTCCAGCAGTGGATGTCTTGCGACTGAAATGATGATATCAACCCAAGTCCATCATAAAAAATTGTTACTGAAGCATCTTGATATGTAAAAATAATCGACTTGCACTGAAGACTGCACTTGTGCAGAACTTTTCACATGATGCTTTTATTGTTTAAATGAAGCACAGTTTAGAGGAACATTTTAGCTGGTTTCATATTTTTGAACTCTCTGGATATAGGCAGCAAAATAAATAAAAATAATTTAAAGAAAGATTTTTAATAAATTTTAGCGCAGAAGTCTTTTAAATTGACAATTGCATTGTTTATGATGATGTGACTAATAAAAAAAAATTGTTATCATAGGCCACCCGGGTTCCTACTATAAATCAAAAGTAATGACAATGCAAAATAACTTGGCATAAGCCTTTACGCATGTCGCTAATGACACAGCAGCGATGTGCGAAGTGAGTATAATTATTGAGGAAGATTGATTGGTTTTGTCATAATTTGTGTAAATGGCAGGCGTTTTTATGGGTTTTTGAAAATTAATGATGTCTAGAAGAATAAAAATGAGTTATATAAAAAAATTGCATAACTGCCTGAATAAAAGCTATTAGACAAAATTGCCTATGTTTTTTTTTTCTGTAAAGATATTTAGTGAGTATATACATACTTAATAACTTCCGACAAAGTTTGTAACTGTCTGGAATGCTATGCCTAATGAAGCCTACCTAACTTAACTTACTTTTTTTGGTTTTTGTTATAATTATTGTTCTCTTTTTTATTTTATATATTATACAATAGCCCGAAATCATTTGCCGGTCAGTGGTCCGAACCAGACATAACACCTGTCTGGGCGGAGGATCCTTTCTTTTCAACGTAAGTTTGTGGAACTTTACACCCTGTTTCGCTTTCCTCTAATTAAAAAAGAGACATTTAAATATAATAATTATAACAAAAACCAAAAAAGTAAGGCGAGATGCAGTATTTCGATTTTTTAGTTCCTATGTGGCACCATAGATGTCGCTACATAGATAAAGTTTAGATATTTAGCATAATATTTATTTAGTTTTTGTTATTGGATAATAAAATTAATATGCATTTTATTGTTTTGAGTATTCAATCTTAATAATACCGTAGTGCACCCTAGAGTGGGAGAAGTCATTGTATGTTTTCTCACCTACCAAAAAAGAATAACACGTACCACAGTTTTTTCTTTTTAACCGATTTCAAAAAGAAGGAGGTTATAATTATGTTCACCTGTATGTATATTTTTTTTTGTGTTTACCGATTTCTCGGTCAATGTGGACAGATGTCGATTTTATTATTTTTTTATCCCATATGTGACTGGTACAGAATACATTGTTGCATTATTTCCAGTTATGTATCATTGATGTACCTTCATGAAAGTTACAACAAATAGTGTATGTATAAAAGTGTATAAATAAAGAAAGAAAAAAAGGCAGTTTTGTCTATTCCTTAGCAAATCTGAACCCGCTTAAAAAAATCTTGAAATAAAATTTCTCCTTTTTTCTTTCCTTTTGGACACACCCTAACCAACGATTCCTACAATCAATAATGAGGGAATTACACGCACGCTCCACCGCTATTTGTTTTTACCATTCTATGCCTGTGTTTAGGAACCCGGAATTTATTATCTAGTGCATACAGTTTGTATGGGAAAATACCGAAACAGACTGATCTGTGGTGAAAGCTTTCATGTAAATATAAACGGAGGTATTACTACAGGTACTCAGAAATCGGTTAAAGTTACAATGTTTGTACGCAGTGCAACGTTCTATACATATTTGTTGAGCTTCGTTTTTATTGTATGTAGCGTGCATGTACAAGGGCCGATGCTTGCAAGGGATGCGGAATTGTGTGGAACAGTTACCACTGCTCGGGAACGCAAAAAGCTACTGAAAGAACACAGGTTCAGGCAGTAGAATTCTGACATGTCTTCTCGCTCCTTCCAGAGTGGGAGAAGTTTTTTGATGATATCCCATCTAAAAATATAGATAAGAACAGGTATTACTTAATTGTTACAAGCATTTACGAAACCCTTTTTATTTACTTGTTCCAAAGAAAAATAAACAAAATATGTTTATCACCATATTTTACAGCTTATAAAAAATGGTTCCCCTATTTCCCGTTTTCTATTTGAAACAATAGACCATGATTATTTGAAAAGGCCTTGAGAGAAAAACTTGCCGTTTGTCGTAATATAAAGATCAATGGAGAAGTATGACCGGTTATAAGCGTCAGCATAAGATTAGAAACATTAATTTAAGGTCACTAATAAAACTCTCCGTCAAGCCTGTTCCATTAGACGTACGGTGATGCGCCACTAGTAGGTACATAGTGGACATCCCACCCATACGCACTAAACGTTTTGGGAACACATTCATTATGCGTACAGCTAAGAACCGGAATTCCCTGCCGGAGTCTGTGTTTGCTGATTACAACCTAGGATTCTATATGTCAAGGGTAAATAGGTTACTTTTTTAAATTGTTATAAACTAGCGCCTGACCGCGATCCCACCTGATGGTAAGTAGTAATGCAATCGTTGATGGTAAGGCGCATTAGTTTATTAAGAGCCTATTCACTCTAGCCTTGAAGACACCTAAATTATAATCGGACGAGAAGACCGGAGCAGGCAAGTTGTTCCAGTCCCTCGATGTAGAAATGAGATGGTGGAATCAAGTCATGCAATTCCCGCGCACACTCTCCAAAATGCATCTTGTAAAACACCGAAAGGCTGGCTACCCCACGTTAGTGGATGTTAATCAAGTGTGTACGGGAACCACTAAGGACGGTGCAGCGACGAGCTGGCCGGCAATTTGAAATTACGAACTCACAGAAGTGGAATATTTTTCATTGAGTTCGTGATTTCAAATGCTGGCCACCATATTCTATCTGCACCATATTTGTCCACCAAGTCAGGCAGAATCAGAATAATTTTTTCGTAAAAATAGGTGATAATTATATAGTATATACATACAAGATCTTAAAAATTTGGTAGTGCGCAAAAGGTTTTTTTTCTTTTATTCTTGATTGTCAAAATTTATAGTCAATTCAGAAGATAAATTTAAAATTAAACAAACAGGCCAGTGTTGATTGTAAGCCGGCTTCTTCTTCCAAGCATCTCTACTTATTAGTTGGCATCTCTGCCAAGTTACAACCGTTTCGTTTCGATTCTCTTTTCGTTGATCGCCTCAAGTCGGCCACATCACCTATTTTTTTATTCTGACCACGTGACTGAGCGTTGAGATGACGTTATCGCGTTAGAACAATCTAATCGAAGGCGAGGCCGACTCGAGGCGATCGACGAAAAGAGAATGGAAACGAAACGGTTGTAATTTGGCTAGGGTGTAGTCACCCACCTTTCTAGACAAATCATCTTTCACACCATTCTTCCATTGTTTTCCATTCATGCATATTGCTCTTTTATTGTAAATCTCTACAGTATAGTGGTTCCTAACATGTGATTCGCGGACCAATGATGGTCTCCAAAAGCCAAAATTCGGTCCGCAAAAGGTCTAAAAAATTCGAACCTCACAAATGAAAGTTTACATAGATTTGAACCGATTTTTAGTTTCTATCAGAAATGTGTTTTTATGTTATTACTCGTTACTTTTACTTTAGGGTTTTTTATTTATGATATAAGTTTTTATTTTATATAAGTACGTAAGGACGTTGTTAAGTTTTATTTTGGATTTAGCGAGAAGTCACGAGAAGTGTCTATAGCAGGGACGACCCTGCTATCCACAAAGAAACTCAAGTAGTAATTAGTAAACAACCGGCCAAGTGCGAGTAGGACTCACGCATGAAGGGCTCTGCTGTACCGATAGTAGTAAAAAATAGCAAAAAAAAACACGTTTGTTGTTTGGGAGCCCCATTTAAATATTTATTTTATTCTGTTTTTAGTATTTGTTGTTATAGCGGCAATGAAAATAAAAAAATTCAACTGTCTATCCTATCATGGTGGTATGAGATACAGCCTGGTTACAGACAAACAGACAGTGATAACAATAAGGTCCCGTTTATACCGTTTGGGTAAGGAACCCTAAAAAGGTTGGGATCCACTGATATAGTGGATACTTTATCAAGAGGATGAACAGCGTCAACGGTAATGAAAATTTAATTATATTCCATTAGCCGATTAAGCGATGTGGTTTCGGTTATATTAAGGTAGGTATTTAATTATTATAGCGAATGGTCTGCTCTACATACTTCAGCTGGCTTATATAGCGTTATTATAGCTAGGTATTATATTTCGCTTATTATATTTTATAATAAAAATTTACAATGGTACGCTTCAAAAGGGCTTAAGTGGTTAATTGATAAACGAAGGACGTCCACTGTTGGACATATACTTCCCCAACTGTCACCTCAACGCAACGAACGGTCATGTGCGTCTTGCATCCACCGCATTCTCGCGACTTTCACCACGTCATCGGTCCACCTCGTGGGAGGCTTTCCAACACTGCGTCTTCTGGGGCGTGGAGAATTCATTCAGTTTAAATCTAAATGATCTAATTTTAACTATAACACAAATTTCATAAAATGTTATGATTAACTAGCTTCTGCCAGTGGCTTCGCTCGCGTGAAAATAGGTTTCTCCATCAAACTTGAGAAATTTCACACTCACAAGTAGTTCCGGCTGTACGTTGATATGTCTGTCAGTCAGTTTCTCCTTTTATACATATACTAGCTTCTGCCAGTGGCTTCACCCGCGTGATATTAGATTTTTTCATACTAACTTTGTACCCCGAGGCATCCCCTTTGGATGTGAATTTTGTAAAATCCTCTTTAGTGCTCGCCTATGTCATAAAAGGTTTTCAGAAATTTCAGGTTCCTATTCCCAATAGTTTCTCTGTGTGTTGATATGTCAGTCAGTCAGTTTCTCCTTTTATTATACATAGGTATATATAGATTAATATGTTAAGCTACTATCATATTACAAACATTGTAAGAACTTGAAACGATAATATTTATCTGAAAATAATTTTTTGACTTTTACTTAAATTATTTGACTGGCCTGTTGGTCTAGTGTTCAGTGGCCCTGACTGCTATGCCGGAGGTCGTAGTTTCGATTCCCACCCAAGACAAATGCTTGTGTGATAAGTGTCATCATTTGTTCTGTGTCTGGGTGTAATTTATATGTAATATATATGTATTTAGAAATACATAAGTATGTTCATAATTTTATTATATATTCAGTATCAATATTAGATTAAAAAAAAGAAAAAGACAGGAAAAAAAGAAAAGGAAAAGGGGTTTTTCCTGATAGCTACAACCTGGTATTTGAGTCAAGAGTGAATGCAAGCGTGCTCCAAGGCCGACCGCATCATTACTTACCATCAGGTGAGATAGCGGTCAAACGCGAGCTTATTAATAAATATAATACGCTTTTTATCGATAGATATTAATAACACTGTTCAGACAGGAGCCATAGTCTTAACATAGTTCCATAGCTCTATATCTTTGTTTTTCGTAAATTGCAATAGTTTCTCACCAACCGGGGGTTGTCCTTGGGTGCACTAGCATATCGCGTACAGGGATAATCATCGGTTGGTACCACGTTCAACGAAAGGTGCCCCCAGACCCAGGGCCTTGCGATGTACTAACACATAATATTAAAATAAATCGTTATGTTTCTGTAAGTTAGGTTTGGATAGCATAGCATAGTCGGCCTTATCATGTTCCCACTGTTGGGACTCAGGCTTCCTCTCTAGGAGAGGGAATGGGCCGTAATCCACCACGCCCAGTGCGGGTTGGTGGATGTCACATGTCTTCGAATTTTTTGGTTCTAGGACATGCCGGTTTCCTCACGATGTTTTCCTTCACCGTTTTGAGAGCAGTGGTGATGAAATAAATTACACAAAAAGTAATGCGCCTGGCTGGGTTTGAACTCGCGACCTACAACTCCGTAAGTCAGAGCCATTACCTACTACTACACTACTACTCGGCCACCACTGCTCTCTAAGGTTTGGATATCTGGATCAAAACTAAGTTTAAGATTAAACAGATGTAAAGTAAAACTTCCTTGGGCGTTGTGATGGGCTAAATAAATATAACTTTTAATTTTCAAAATAAAGAATATGTTATATAGTAAACAAATAACACTGGGTTCCACTTTTGGAGGTTCCCTGTGTTGTGGAGTCTTATACTTAAAACCATTTCTTTATTAAAATTATTAAACTTCCATCTAATCATTAAACGCGGTTCCCACAGCTGACAAGCGCACAAGAATGTTGGCTCTTCGGGAATCCTTTTCCAAATAATTAATGCGATAAAATAGTGGTGTGCGCTTGCGCAGGGCGGGACGCGTGACGAGAGACCGCGCGCGGTCACGACGCATGCGCGCCGCAAAACGAGCAAGGAGGCCGCACGCGCGACCCTGCCTTCTACCACCGTGGCTAACGAAGATGGTTTGCGAAGAACTCTGTACAATGCTGGTGGGGAAGAGAATTTTACTGTTATAAGAAGTACCTAATAAAAAAATTAAGGAAATTAGATATTTCCTCTTCTTTTTTCTTTGTTTTATAAAAGTTGTTCCATACTAGGAATTACTCCCGTAACGTAGGTGCGTTTACAAACATGTAAAGTGATGTAATTATATAAGGAACCCAGACCCGATACAACCTGTGGGCCATATTATACATATAAGACATCCAGACCCTGTATAAATAACTGTAGGCCACACAAAGAAGGTAATACAGAAACATGGAAGAAGAAAACATGGTGCGCAGAGAGGATGGAGCTCTACGCCCTGTATAGTTTCATCCGTTTGACATTTTAGTTTTGGTCGTCAAATGGATCCTGTTAAGAGTTCGTGACAGGGTTTCAGCGCGTCTCCCACCCATAAAATCCTGGAATAATTTTAGGTCATAATATTGATAAATGATATTTTTCAAATAGGTTTTAAAAAAATACTTTTACACTTAAATTTTTTCGTCACTTTAAACTAGATAAGGCCGGTGTTTTGTTAGCTGATTACCCTGAGAAGAAACAAACTCAGGGGTCAAAGTCTCTTTTAAAGTCCATACAGCAAACATGTAATGGTCAAATTATATGAGAACCATGCTGATTATTGTCTGAGATTTGAGTGGACCTGTCCAGTCAGTGCAAGCATTTGTCAGTATTCGTATAGCTCAACTTAGGACTATTAAGGAGCTCAACGATTTGACGAACTATACCAGGGAAAAGACAATTGGGTAGGCCGCAGGAATACTCAAATTGCAAGATATACGTCAAAATAAACTGAAAAGAAAAAAAATAGTGATCCACATAGTCCTCATATTCACAATTATAAACGAAATTATATAAAATAAAGTGCAGAAAAATGTAATATTTAACAAAGTAAATGTTTATGTCAAAAATGAATTTAAAAAATAAATAAATACATATTGTAAAATAAAAACAAATATCAATGTCAAATTGTAAAAAATATATAAAAAAGCACAATTGAAATATAAAAAACAAAAACTTAAAAGAGAAAAAAAATATTACAATAATTGTAGAGGTACTGGAGCAGGTCAATCCCAACCCTTTTTGTCCTCAACATAGTCCTTTACAGTGTAAAAAGCCTTTTGCAAAAGTTTTCGTTTTACAAATGATTTGAATTTATTGAGGCTTAGTTCTTGAATATGACTAGGAAGTTTATTAAAATAATGTATGAATTGTATTAAAATTTAAAATATTAAAAAAGTACGTAACCATCAATGTAAACAACATACAACTAAAGAATCACAAGAACAAAATAAACGGAAATGCGGGCGAGTAGAAGCACAGTGTGTCCCTACATCTATGGCCCTCTATTCTATTAAATCAGAACGCTACCCAGCTATGCATGCATCTTTTACGTACGGCTCGCTTTTTGCGATTCATGCTATGCAAAGTTATTCCAGATTTGAGGCAGAAACAACTAAAATAAGGCTCTCACTTAAGACTTTGTTTGTGAAGTATTAAAAGTACACTAGTGTATCTAGCACAAGAGTTTTTGATTTATGATTTTGTTTTTTACTATAAGTAAATTTAATTCTTATATACTTGCTTTACGGAAGCGATGACATGCAATTGTTTTAAAACAGTTATCTAGTATAATAATAGCAAAATCAGCATTATAATGTTTCTACTGCTGGTACTCGGGCCTCATCTCTAGGAGAGGGAATGGGCCGTAATTCACCATGCGGGCCCAGTGTGGATTGGTAGATGTCACATCGCTTTGAATTTTTGGTTCTAGGACATTCCGGTTTTTTCACAATGTTTTCCTTCACCGTTTAGAGAGCAGTGGTGATGAAATAAATTACACGAAGCCTCGCTGGGTTTGAACCCAAATTCTACAACTCGTAAGTCGGGACCGTTACCACTGGGCCACCATTGCTCCTCTGCACAATAGTATCTGCAAGATAGAATAGACAGTAGGCTATTTTTTGTCTTCTTAACCTCACCCCCAATTTTTTTCTTTAATAAAATTTTCATTATCATCATCATCATCACATAGTGCCCTCACTCAACTGTCGCCACAACGACCAGTCCTGAGCGTCTCACATCCATCGCATTCCTGCGAGTCTTACCAGGTCATCAGTTCATCTTGTGGAAGGCCTTCCAACGCTGCGTCTTCTGGTGCGCGGTCGCCACTCCAGAAACTTTCAGCCCCATCGACCTTCTGTTCTACGAGCAATGCGCCCTGCTAACTGCCACTTCATTTTGGCGATTCTTTGGGCTCAGTTGGCGACCTTGGTTCTCCTGCGGCCTGCGGATATCTTCATTTCTGATGCGATTACGCAAGGAAACTAAGAGAAAATTTATATGGCACAAAAACTTTTGCCGAGTCAGCTAGTATATCTTATTTGTAGTTCAAACTAAAAATAGTAAATAAAACTGATTATTACATTAAAATTTACAAAATTTTGCTGTACCTAATTATAAAAAAAACTGGGCAAGTGCGAGTCGAGGTAAATTGCGGTTTACGATTTATGACGTATTAAAAAAAAACTCCTAGTAAGTAAGTAGTAATCTCGTTCAAACCAATTTTCGGTGGAAGTTTATAAGGTAATGTACATCATATATTTTTTTTAGTTTTATCATTCTCCTATTTTAGAAGTTACGGGGGGGGGGGGACGACGACGACGACACACATTTTACCACTTTGGAAGTGTCTCTCGCGCAAACTATTCAGTATATAAAAAAATGATATTAGAAACCTCAATATCATTTTTGAAGACGTATGGGTTTGATGAAAAAAATAAAAATTGTGTTTCAGTTCTAAGTATGGTAACCCCCAAAATTTATTGTATTTTTTTCTATTTTTTGTGAAAATCTTAATGCGGTTCACAGAATACATCTACTTACCAAGTTTCAACAGTATAGCTCTTATAGTTTCGGAAAAAAAGTGGCTGTGACACGGACGGACAGACAGACACATGACAAATCTATAGGGGTTTCGTTTTTTGCCATTTGGCTACGGAACCCTAAAAAGAAGATATTATTTATTAGTCTGAATTTCATTCAAATTACTCAAATACTTTAGTAGGTATGTAACCTGCCCCCCTAGCCAAGTTACAATCGTATCGTTCGCGCTGAACGTCATCTCAACGCTCAGTCACGTGGTCCAAACAAAGGAATTGGAGGCGTGGCCTACTCGAAGCGTTTGGCGTGAACGATACGATTGTAACTTGGCTAGGGGGGCTGAACGGTGAAACCAGTTGTTTCAACGTTTTGGATCAGTTTTTAAATAGTGATCAGGTTTGTCTTGAAATTAAACAATTTACACATTACAAATTAATGATACCTGCCTGGTTTTTCTAGAAGCTTCTTTAGCTAATAATGGGTACTCCCCCATCAAATAGTATTGATGTCACTTTAATTGTCATAGATTAGTGATGGAAACTTTATTATTATTACAGATTTGTAACAGTTATTAAATCCACGTATATAACGGCGCGTAGTGTTCCACGCGCTCCTCAAGGAGATGTCAGGAAAACCGGGCCCAGCAACGTCGAAGCCTGGGGCCATGGGTTGTGCGAAAGACAACCCTGGGGTCCTGGAACTAAGGCAAAGAAAGAACATAGGAGTGGGTTTTAGTCAGTAAAAGTCTGACGCTATAAAATACTATACTAAAAAATAAGAGATAGTTACGTAGGTAAGTTCTATAAAAAAACACATTGCCATTCGACGTGCTTTGCCCAATAAGTTTCCCCAATCCTTTTTGCTCACACCCTGCTGGTGCATAATCATTATCATAACATGTATAGGTATACTGTTTTAAAACTGAATCTAGGTTACAAAATATTGCAACATATTTAAAAAAAGCATAGAAAAGGAAACAAATAATGTAACGTCTATTTGATTAAAATAAATTAGAAAACCTTGAAATTAGCAAATAATTAGTAACTTTAGAAATACATACGTACTGTAAGAGCAAAAGATAAATAAATGAAAAAGAAGTGCTATCATTATTTTCCCCAGAAAATGCCATGATTAAAAGAAAGAACGAAAAGAAGAAAGAAAAACATTTTATTTGCCGGAAAAGGCGCAAACTTATAACTAACATATTTAAAAAACATAAATACTCATACAAAAACAATAAATATACATTACATAAATTTACAAAATGGGAGCCCCACTCATTATGAATGAACGATGACGAAAGAGAGAAAGAAAGTATGATGAATAAAAGTACGTGAGAAATAATTGCGAGAACTGGCATGAAAAAGTCTCAACAAAGTTTCCAATGACGTTGGAGGTAGCTATAAATTAAAAAAAAACTGAATCTAGGACTGGTGAAAACTAGAATATGAAGAGTCCTGATACATTTTATTTAAAAAAGAAAGAAAAGAAAATTAATCTGCACTAAATCCGATCATTCATTAGCCTACTCAACACATTCATTCATAAACTCAGTATTACAAGTGTGGTCATAAGGCTGGTTCACGACAGCTGGCGGCTTCTCAAGCTCTATTGGAATGTCAGGCCGGGTAACGAATGCCGCATGCTGTCTGTTACTGGCCTAACTGACGATTGTGCGTATGCACGTGCCGCTGCGCTTCTAATGAACACAACCTTTATATATTTCAATTATTGTATTTTTATACGATGTTGGTTTTAATTGCGTCACGTTTTCTAGGATGTAAATAATAAGTTGTGTGTTGTTATATGTTCATGTTGTTATTATTTTACTTATAAAAGTTAGTTGTTAAGTACATATTAAGTTATGATAGGGTTTTTTACATTTTACAAGGACATTCTATCTCGATATTCGGAAGGTGACGGTGGCTTGCCGTCCGACCGTCCGGTAACTGTCCGGACTGAGCCCAAGTCGTCGACGGCGCGTACTGTTCCACGCGCACCTCAAGGAGATGTCAGCAACTGTGGGCCCAGCAGGGTCGAAGCCTAGTGGGGCCATGGGTAGTGTGAAAACGAAACCCGGGGCTCTGGGATGAAGGCAAAGAAGGAACAGGAGTGGGGTTTTTAGTCAGTAAAAGTCTGACACTATTTCTCGCTCCGCCCAAGAGCGGGATTTGTCATAAGATGATTTTCACACCTAAAAAAAAGGACACAGTGACACTATTTAAAATAAGGAAACTACAATATCGCTTTGGGTCTAGCCTGTAACGGTATTTGTAAAGAAATAAAAAAAAATCTATATACCTATATAAAAAGAGAAACTGACTGACTGACATATAAACACACAGCCGAAACTACTGGGACTAGGAGCGTGAAATTTTGCACAAGGAGATAAGGGGGAGGTAAAAATGAGGGAAGATTTTCTAAAATTCACTCTCAAGGGGATGAAACGGGGGTCCAAAGTTTGTTCCGAGAAACCTACTTTAAAGCGGGCGAAGCTGCTGACCGAAGCTAGTTTTGCTTATAAAAGTTACTAAGTATTGAGTGATGGTAGGATTTTGAAACTACACGTACATTCTCTATGTTCTACATTTATACTTTTTTTTTAAAGTATGAAATCTTCAAATAACTTTTTCCGCCCTGTGTGGGGCGAGAGGGTATGTTACACTTTTACTGACTAAAACTAAGCTGTGTTCCTTCAGTTGTCCTTTGCGTTTTAGGGCCACTGGAACTCTTTTGAACAATTCCGCAGAGCCCGAACAGGCATCGGCTCTTGTGGGGTCCCTTCCATTTCTATAAATATAGTTTCAAGAAAAAAGTGCATGAGAAATATTTACATCTGAGTAAACTTGACTAGGTAGAGGACCCTTTAATAAATAATAAATAATATTCCACAACTGTCACACAACGCCGTCTAGTCCCAAGCTAAGCAGAGTTTGTGTTATGAGTACTAGACAACTGATAAACATACTTATATATTTCTAAATACACACATATTATAGATAAATTACACCCAGACACAGAAAAAATGATCGCGCTCATCACAAAAATATTGGTCCTGGGTGGGAATTGAACCCACGACCTCCGGCATAGCAGTCAGGGGCAATAATCATTAGACCAACACGCCAGTCAAAATGTATTACTTTCCTTATAAATTCGACTTCTTGCCAATCTCAATACCTGCGAACCGAAATAAGAAGCATTAACAAAGCTAACACTAGATAAGTGGCTAATTATCATGCAATTTACTTTTTTAAATTCGTATCTAGTCTACAAAAACTAAAATAACTTGTTTTTTGGGACAAACAAGTTATTGGAGTTACATCACTTTGTTATCGCGGGTGATATGCTGAATACTGTCAACGATGGTTCAGGCATGTGACATCGGACAATGCAATTCAATTCGCATGCCAGTCTGCGGCTTCATTCAGATGAGATTTTTGTCCACCAGCCTCGCGTGCCTACCAACAATAAAAAAACATCTTTTTAAATACGCAACCGCGATATTCAACCAGTCGGGTAGAGGCCGCTAATTTAATTTACATACACATTTTGTGCACTTAAATACGTCTCAATTAGTCACAATTAATTATACAAATGAGCGTGTTCTTATCGTTACATTATCGACGTAACTTTGAACCAGTATGCGGCCAGACGCGGCTTTCTCCATGCGAAATGCGAAGCTTTGCTCACGCCCCGTCCCGCATTAATTACTGAACAAATTATACGTTCTTTATCACCATTCTTTTTTTTTAATAACAGGCATTGTTGTCCATTCGTGCCAAGAAACGATTCTTTTCAGCCAGTGACTGATTTAATTCGATTTCCACACGAGTCGCAACTGACGTATGGTGGGACGTCTTCATCACTCCTCCCAGACGGCTTAATTTTGAAATTCTTTGAGTTTTGTTTCCCAGTACGCGGTTGGAAGGTAAAATAAAACGTTAATCGGTTTCCGGTTTTACTTTATGGGGTTCCGTTCGAGTTCATGCTTTTATTAAAAATTGTTTTTATTACTAAACAATTCATGCTTTTTCGGTCACGCAATTTGTTGTTTTTTTTTTTACGTACACTTTACATGATTTTCTTGAAAATGTAAACCTAAGTTTAATCTTGCTTGCGGAATCGTAAGATATAACTTCTAATAAAATAGTATAATGGCATAACCAGCCTTATAATTTTCTTATTGCTGGGACTCAGTGCTCCTCTTTAGGAGAGCGAATGGGCCGTAATCCACCACGCAGACCCAGTGCGGATTGGACCCAGTAGGACATAGCGGTTTCCTCACGATGTTTTCCTTCACCGTTTTGTGAGCAGTGGTGATGAAAATAAATTACACAAAGTAATGCGCCCGGCTGGGTTTGAACCCGCGACCTACAACTCATAAGTCGGGGCCGTTACCACTCGGCCACCACTACTCATATTAAGTAAAATACTACTTCATTACATTTGCACCATTTAAGTCAAGCGCGACTCCGGAGTGGCGAGCGCTTACATTAGGGACTATGTCAGTTCACAGAGTGAGTTCAGGAGAGATGGTAGCATAATTATCACGTGCTGCTGTACACAGCGTGGCTTTGGGGAGACTCCTTTAGTCTCATTACAGTTGTGTCGAGACCGGCATTGTACCAAGGAGGTTCCGGGGTGGTCTTTAAATAATTCAGGGGCTTTCCATGTGTTGATGGTGATCAAAGGTGTAGTTCTAGTGAGGGCAAAATTATAAACTCTCTGGTCATTTCCCCAAAAGCCGAGATGTCTTTTATAACAAGAAAAAAATACAAAAAAAAAGAAGGAGCTCGTAACAATTCTACAAAAAATGCTATAAGTAGACGATACATATGCAATGGGTAGCGTAACTCTTACGAAACTATCGCTTAACGTTTATAAGCAAATAATTGATTGCCCATCCTTTTCTAGAACTAATTAAATAACCAACAGGCAGCCGCGAGTCTGAGTTAGACACAGACAGATTGCTAATTAGCTGGTAAACAGTGTTCAAAACGTTAATTTTGTTTACTCCATTGGTGATACGGTGTTCAAACTAGGTGCACTTAACTAAATGAGTGTACCGACGCACCTGGGAGGCACCTGCATCTTGATTAGTGATTGCACTTAGCTCCTTTAGCTTGCCACACTGGATTAATACTTGCGTATCAGCAAATGTGAGGTTATAATTAATTAAATGACTTCGCAAGGCACACCAGCGCCCTCTGTAAAACGATCACTATCTTAACTGTCATTTTTAGACAGGTTCTAATAATAGTTATTAAAATGATCGCGTGGTTATATGCAGTTTTATGCGTTATGTTTACGTCAATTATTATTTAATTTGAGCTTTGGACTATATCCGATTAATTTGTTCTGTGAATGTACACGTATGAATAAAAAATCGGTGGCTGTGCTGCACTTTGAACTAGCGCGTCAGCTGCTTTTAATTCAAATAAACCATTTACGTCAAGCGCGCACTCTTGAATTGTCAAGAAGTCGGTCAGCCAGAAAAATTATGCTTATTGCACATTCGAAAGCATAGATCTCTATGGAGAAGAATGTGCAAGAAACTCCACAAATATCTCAGTTACATATTTCTTGTCGCTGTATGTTGCTGTTTCTTGCTGTTGTGTATAAACAGCGGCTGGCTAAGAAATGACAACCGCACTGATCTGTAGATAGGAGACCCTTCCTGGCTCTCTGATTTCGTGTTCTGTGGAGTCGAACGTTAAGCCATTGATCGTGGGTGGTATTTGTTGATCTGTGACAGTCGTTACGGATAGTAAGAACCAGAAAAATCTGACACCAGTCTTGTCCACGGGTTGTGTGAAAGTGAAACCCGGGGCCCTGGGACGAAGGCAAAGAAGGAACAGGAGTGGGTTTTTAGTCAGTAAAAGTCTGACACGATCTCCCTCTCCGCCCAAGAGCGCGATGTGTCATTAGATGATTTTCAAAGGCTTTCGTGTTATCCAGTTACTGGATTATGGATGTCAGATAGGCAGTCGCTTCATGAAAATCCGATCCCAACATGGTAGGGAAAAGGCTAGGCATATTGATATACCCATATTTTTATTCAAAATTTAAAATTATGGCCCTAAATGAGATGAGCTATTTTATAATAGTAGCCAAATTCTTAAAAATATTAGGCTCCGTGACGTGGTCGCTTATAATGAGCCTCATCAGAAGGCTTAAAGTCACCCAAAGGAAATGGCTAAGGTTTATCAGAAATAAAAATATCCGCAGAAGGACCATGGTTACAGACTTAGCCCGAAGAATCGTCAAACTTAAGTGGCAGTGGGCAGCGCACATTGCTTACAGAACAGATGGTCGATGGGCACGAAAGGTTCTGGAGTGGCGACCACGTACCGGAAGACGCAGCGTTGTAAGGCCTCCCACAAGGTGGACCGATGACCTCGAGGGTCGTGGGAATCCAATGGATGTGAGCACGGACTGGTCGGTATGGCGACAGTTGGGGGACGCTTATGTAAAACAGTGGACGTCTTTTGGTTGAAATGATGATGGCTTCGTAAAATAAGTCTACATTTGTAAAATAATAAAATTCATATAAACACAAAACCATATGTTGTGTGGTGTGTAAAAAATCGCTTAGCGATAAGACCGCCCATTGTAACACCCTATGAATTTTAAGTTCCTATTGTAATTTTTATTTTTGGTGTACAATAAAGAATAGATCTATCTATCTACCTATCGGGAGCAGTGGTGGCCGAGTGGTAACGGCGCCGACTCATGAGTTGTAGGTCGCGGGTTCAAACCTAACCAGGCGCATTACTTTGTGTAATTTATTTCATCACCACTGCTCTCAAAACGGTGAAGGACGAGAAAAAGAAACATCG
This sequence comes from Mythimna pallens, assembly GCA_961205895.1. NCBI lineage: Eukaryota > Metazoa > Arthropoda > Insecta > Lepidoptera > Noctuidae > Mythimna > Mythimna pallens. The sequence continues at coordinate 17,918,176 of OY540828.1, read as the reverse complement.
TGAGGAAACCGGCACGTTCTAGTACCAAAAATTCGATGACATGTGACATTCACCGACCCGTACTCGGCCCACATGGTGGAATACGGTCCATTCTCTCTCCTAGAGAGGAGGCCTAAGTCCCAGCAGTGGGAAATTTAAAAGGCTGATTATGCTATGCTATGATAAAATATCATATACCAAGTTATAAAAGGAAAAATCAACGTAGGTAACGTAAACAGATGTAACTGGTTACTTCAATGATTCTGTAGGTACATCTCTCGCCTAATTTCCAATTCGGTTTCCACGGTCAAAAAAATGATATGTTAGGTTCGATATAGCGAATATACTTCATGGAACTGAAGTAGCTGATATGAAGAGGCTTTAGGGAAAGAAAAAGGTAACATTTGATTCGGGGATAACACAAGTTCACAGGCACTGAAATACTACTTTTTGAGGTCTGACATGGTCTTTCTAGGAAAGGACGGCACACCTTTCCTTAAAGACCATGTCAGACCTCAAAAAGTATTTAAAATTGTATTAAGTATCAATTCCAACATGTTTTATTATATGTATTTAATATGATTTTCTTATTATAAGTAAGATTACTAATAATTAAATACATATAATTATATGCCAAAATAGTACATGTAGTTTATTTACACTTCTACACTAATATAATAAAGAGGTAAAGTTTGTTTTTTTGTTTATGGGAGGTAATTTCAGAAAGTACTAGTCCGATTGCTAACATTTTTTCAACGATAGGAAGCTACTGTATTCCTAAGTGACATAGGCTATATTTTACGTACGCGGGCATAGCTGTGGGCAAAAGCTAGTAAATAATATGCAAAATACTCAGTAATAAATACAAAAAAGATATTGTTGATTTACTCAATCATAAAAAGGATCGATTAGAGTAGCCCTTATCGTTAAAATAATTATATCTAAGTTTATTATAATTAATATTACCGTATTAACACTTGCTTGGATCAGAGCAAAATTCCAAACAGCAATCCTTTAAACGTAGCCGCGTAGTTATAAAATTAATATAATTAATTATATACAGGTGTTAAATAAACAAACATATTAAAATTTATTCAAATTTTTATTAAACTTGTTTTAAAATAAGTACTAGACATATAAAACGGCATACCTAATTACTAAATTGTTAATTGAAAAATAAACGTAGACTATTACGCAAGGTGTAATTTTAAGTCCGAGTTTATGCAAAGTTTCTATTATCTGTAAAATATTGATGCACAGTAATAGGTTCTTTACCTATGACTGTGCATATTTTAGAATGGGTTCATCATCATCATCATTTCAGCCCAAAGACGTCCACTGTTGAACATAGGCCTCCCCCAAGTGTCGCCACAATGAACGGTCCTGTGCGTCTCGCATCCATTGGACTCCCGCATCTGTTACCAAGTCATCGGTCCATCTAGTAGGTGAAATAGAATGGGTTACTTTGAACTTTTTGATTTTTTGAATCTTTGGATTATCTTAGAATTATAAGTTCAATTTTTTTTTTTTACATTTGTCATTTGTTCTAGTTATAATGTATATATATATAAAAGGATCTAATTATAATATAATAATATTACTAAACTAGTGACCCGCCCCAGCTTCACACGGGTGTTAAAATTCTCGGCTTTTCACTATAATATGATGTATTGAGTTGAGTTGTATGAGTTTATCGACAGACAGACAAAAAAAACAAACGCGGTGGAAAATTATGTTTTATAATAATAATATGTAATCATAAGAATAAGCAAATAATATACACGAAACATTTAAGCCATTTTTTTGCATTTTAGTTTTTTTTGATACATTAGGGGACAGAATGACCCCCAACAACAACGTTGCTCAGTGTCCTGCAACTTGCCCCCCCCCCAACATTTTACAACGCATTTACGGGACGCCGATGGGACGCCGGACATTGGAAAATTTGACAGCGTTGCGCGTCATGTTTTTTGTTGTTGTTTTTCATTTGGATCCATAATGTATCGGAGGCTTACCTAATTTTGCTTAATTGCTTTGTTAATATACTGGTTGTGGTGGTAGTGGTGGTAGGGGTGGTGGTGGCATGAAGTCCGGGGTTCGATTCCCGTATCGGGCAAAGTGTCATTGGGGTTTATCATTTGGAATTTCTCAGTGTCAGCCTAGATTACTTGTGACCCGTTGATGGCCAAACGCTTACAAATATTCTTTATTTGTTTAAACTTTAAAGTACAGACCTTTATAATTTGAAAGACGTTTGTGCAGCTCGCAACGGGTGAGAGAACTTATCCCAATTCTATACTAGGAACTGTGTTATAGTAGGTTCCACCGCTTCCACCATTCACTTGCAATGCAACCCATTAACATCGATCGATGCATCGTAGTTGAGGTCACTGGGCTCCCAAAATAGGCATGCCTGTACAATGGAAGTCAGTGTGACTTGCCTCTATTACAAGAGATGATGAGACACAAATATAATCGGTGAATTGTGGTGCAACTCTGCCTAACTCTTTAGGGTATACAAGCGTGATATTGAAGCCAGTTTTTACTCAAAGCTGCTCACTGAACTTAGAGTAAAATCGTGATATGAAAGCTTATTGTTGTTACATAGACGTCTGTATATCGGCCGTCCCTCAGTTTGCCAGCGCCACATTGATTCAAAAAGCTATTACACTAATATTATAAAGGCGAAAGTTTATGAGTGTGTGTGTATGTTTGTTACTTCTTCATGCTCAAACGGCTGTACAGATTTGGATGAAGACCATATTTTGGAATAGTACATAGGATACTCTTTATCCCGGGAGTAGGTACTCGTACGTACCCTTGGGTTAATTTTCAGTATTTGTTTACGCGACAAAAGATAAAATACGAGCCCAATATTTTTTGGTAATTTATCTGGATGTCCTGAATTTATTAGGAAAGCATTCAGTGTTTTGATCTGACCACTTTGCAGGACGCACTAACAAAATCGGCTAGGAACGGGCTACTTTCGCAAAGGTGCATCGATTGGTCAAGCGAAACTCGAAGCAATCTAGGGGATCGGCGCGTGCCTTACCATCTCACCGGCACGCCCACAGCTGCAGGCCGAGTTTGTTTTAGCACGACGTCGGCTATGTCCTGTTTGTACCATTTTGTTTGGTCGTATCGGCAATCTTTAGGAATAATGGTCGGTGGCACTGTTTTCTGATTTTTGAATCTGAGCATAACTATTGGCTACTGATGAATTATGTGTGTCTAAGAATGGAATTATGACTTGTTCCAAAACCCTTTGTTTCAGCATCTAAAACAGTTTTTCATTACCTAATGAAAAACTAACACGAATACGTTTAAAAAATGTAAGGATACCTACCTACCTAGGTATCCTTATATTTTTAAAACGTATTCGTGTTTCAACGTAGAAGCATTGATAATATAGTTCAGTAATTATTTATTCATATTAGTGTTTAATTTTACATGTATCACAGTAAAGATTGAAAATAGAGTATTTTCATATACTTTACTTTTATGCAAAAGTATAAAGTGTAATGTTTGCCAAAGATAAAGTAAGATATGTTAATATAAAGTAGATATGTTTGGCGACCCTAATTGGGTACCCCTTTAAAATTAAAATTCATTAGAAAAGGGGGTAACCAGTTGATGCTGTCTGTACATATTTATGAGTATATTCAAATACAATTACATATTCAAATCTGTTATTCGTAGAATGTATTGGGTATATACAACTAGAAATCTAAGTTGGGACATTGCCGAGTTCACTAAAGCGATACTGATAGCCAGATGACGAACAGCTAACTTTCTTGATGACAGCAATCTTAAGATGACAGTGGTCAACAACATTTTTAGGATGATGTCTTAAAGATATATCGATTTTATAGATTAGATAGATATACTGTATCTTTCTCTCCTTCTCTTTTTTATGTGTTAGGTCCTTACTAAGAAATTGGCTTTTTTTTTTAAACTTTGTACTGTGATATCTGTGTATTGACTTTATATTATAAGCTTAAACAAAATTTATATTAAAGGTAGAGCATATGAGTTCTACAGTACTCATATTTCACAATATTTCAAATATCTTAGGTTTCAAACAAACATGGTTATAAATACTGTGATGTTTTAGAAAATGCAAAGCCCATAGTAACCTATTAATAACAAATTACGAAAAAAGAATAACAAGGTATGTTATTCTTTTTTCGTAATTTGTTATGAGTAAAACTTATAATTTTATAAGACAATCTGAAAATATCACAGTTCAAAGTAACCCGTAAACTATATTTAGGTTTATCGGTTATCTAGTACTAGTACTCATAACACAAGCTTTGCTTAGTTTGGGACAGGTGTCATCAACATTTGGCAAATGACAATTTGAGCCGTCGCTACTCAGTGTTGTCAACGTCTGCAACAACGGGATTTTATACTTTACCTTTATTTTCCGACGCACTATGATTCAATGCCGATTATTACGGACACCGATAGAGAATCGAAAATAATACGAGTTATCCACGTAACGAAGTTTTATTACAGGTAACCGCTGCGTTGGAAAAGCGGTTGGGCTTACGATCGCATTTTGGTGAAACAACTGTTCGGTCGATAGGGTTTTCAATAATTTATTTATACATTGATGCCTCGTACAATAGTGAAACTTTTTCAGTGATTTTATTCTGTATAAGAAAGTTAATCATCAGTGCAGCCTTAAACTAGAGCTAAAGTGGTATAAGTACAGTCAGGGATCAAAAGTGCAGTTGTACTCATACCAATGTTAAAGTGTCTAAAATTTCTTTGTTGTAGAAGTTCATTAGTCTACAACTAGTTTATTTAATACTTTAGATCCTATGCTACTAATTAAATCAGTCATGAACCATTGACCCTCTTCTACAAAGAAATTTTAGACATTTTAGCATTGGTAAGGTGGAACTGCACTTTTGACCCCTGTCTTGTACCTATAATAGAGTGATAAATGTTCGCTAATAAAAGAAATTTTCAGTATTCATACTGTACACAAATTCAGATAAAAACGATTAATAGTATTTTATGTAGTAACACTTTGGAAAGTCCCTAGAAATATATTGTAGGTATTGTGTAAAGTTTGGGTAAGACAGAATCAAATAAAATAAAGTTGAGGTGCCAATTGTACATTCCATATTTATGTGAAGTCATTGTCAAAATAAACTACAAAGTTTGAATATCTTTATGCTAAGTTTTCTAAAGCTAGAGGAACCTAGATCTTTTCTACAATAATTTTCACACCACATAATACACTAAAACGTGAGGTCTTGATACTTTAGTTAGAGGTTCAGACTGTCTAGTTAGAGGGTATAAAATGGCAGGCAATGTTTCCTAAGCTAGATTCGAAGTTAGGATTTTTAGATAATTTTCATGATACTGTATGGTGGTAAATCATTAGTGATAATAGATTATCTTTCTCACAAGTAGAGGAGAACATTAATTTGTTCAATAGTGACCATTTATGGGCTATAACAGGATATATAGATGTAGTGGAATAAAAGCGCGCGAAACTATAAACTGGTCCATAGATCAGTTAATTGTTGCAGAATGGTACAAACCCGGGTAATGGCGCGTTCGGTCGGAGCAGCCGCTTCGCAATTTAAACGCTAACGACTTTTATGGCCAGCATGTATCTTTCTTTAACAAGGTTATAATGAAGCTTTATTTTTATTTTTTGTTAGCGTTTTAGTATCTACTCTTGCGTATTGGTTGAGAAGTGGAAACGTTTCGTGAATTGCAGTGATTTGTTGCAGTTTCTAAGCTACTTCTATAAAATAAAATAAAAATAATGGCTAAACGTATTGCTAAGAGCAAAACTCGAAAACGACTGGATCAATTTGGATGATTTCTTTTTAAACTCTTTTTTAAAGTCAAGTCCCAAAAAGGTTCTTATGAAATATCGTAAGAAATATTTTTTCTATATTATAACTGTTCCTAGCTGTCAATATTAGGGTTAGCAGCTGTAAATCCTTTTTGAAAAAACAACGCCTGTGGGGTCAGTTGCTATTTATTAATGTTGAATGCTCTCCTGTAAATATTTTATATATAATGTATTTTAATACGTTGTTACATTAGATATGTTTGTATGCTTTGAATGTCAATTATAAAGTCAATAACTTTCAGATAAAACTATGCAGGAGATATTCCATTCCTCCTCTTTTTATCCTCTCTGTATTAGTTCATCATCATAATAATAAGACTTTACATTTAATATAACGTCATATAGTTATTATCGTCATGAAACTCATAAAATATTAATAACTAGCTTTTGCCTCGCAGCTTTGCTTGCGTACATTTTTTTTTTTTTTTTAGGTGGGAAAATCATCTTATGACAAATCTCGCTCTTGCTTCTTTGCCTTCGTCCCAGGGCCCCGGGTTTCGCTTTCACACTACCCATGGCCCCAGTAGGCTTCGACCCTGCTGGGCCCCTACGATTTGCTGACATCTCCATGAGGCGCGCGTGGAACAATACGCGCCGTCGACGACTTAGGCTCGGTCCGGATGGTTACCGGACGATCGGACGGCGAGCCACCCATTGCTCGCCGTCCGCAAGCCCGCGCCTACGGTGGCCGGAAATCGGGATCGGAATCCCGGCGGCGGTTGAGGCGTGAGGACCCTTGCCTCACGCGATCGGCCGCCTCCTTTGCTAGCATAACTGCTTCGCAGAAGGAGGCGACCGCCTGCCACTCCTCCTCGCTCCGAACCATGGCCTGTACCAAGGCCCGGCGCAAGAGATCGCCGCCGCCGATCGCCCCCACGAGGACACGGCGTTGCTCTGCCCAAGCGGGAACACCTCCACCGTGTGCTCCACCGTGTCCTCCGGGCGCTCCACACAGTGGCGACACCCGGGCGTGTCTTCCGCACGAATCCGGTGCAGGAACTTCCCGAACTTACCATGTTCGGTGAGAACCTGCGTCATGCGGAAGGTGAGGACGCCGTGAGGTCTTTCCAACCACGCCTCAAAGAGGGGACTTACCGCCATAATTGTGGCGTGCCCAGCACTGGGTCGCGACAGCCGTTGTCGCCATTTCTCCATGCGAAACCGCCGGAACTCCGTCCGCCATGCTGCGACTTGTCGCGGCAGCGGAGTTTCGCCCCGGCGTTGCATCTCAATGCGCAGATCGTGCATGAGAGCAAGGACTGTTGCTTCCAGATCCCATGGTGGCTGGCAGGCAAGGAGGCTCGCCGCTTCGCGGGATATCGTCCGGTATCCTCGCACCATCCGTATGGCCATGACCCTCTGGCACGCGTTCAGCCGGGCCGCCGGTTGCTTCCGCAACGCCGGCGCCCACACCGGTGCGCCATAAAGGGCCATGGACCGTACGATTCCCGCGTAGAGCCTTCGGCAGGAGGCGTCTGGTCCCCCTAGGTTGGGCAGGAGCCGCCCGAGGGCAGCCCCAGTCCGATTTAGTTTGGGAGCCAGACGTCGGAAGTGCTCCTCGAAATCCCATCGGCTGTCGAGAACGAGTCCCAGGTACTTCATCGTCGACCCGACACCGATGTGGACTCCTCCTACCGTTAGTTGGGAACCCGGGGGTTGGCGCGTAACGAGGGCCGTGAAAGCACATGGCCTTGGACTTGTGCAATGCCGCCTCGAGTCCCAACTCCTGGATCCTGCCAACGACTGTCGCAACCCCGCGTGTCGCTAGTTCGGCCGCCGCCTGGTACGACTCTCCCCGCGCCAGGGCCAGCGTGTCGTCTGCGTAGCAGACTACGCTGACCCCGTCCGGGAGGTCGCCGCGCAGCACGTAGTCGTATCCGATGTTCCACAAGGGCGGCCCTAGTACCGATCCCTGCGGAACACCGCACGACATCTCTCGACGTTCCCACTCTCCCTGGTGACCAGGGTAGATGATGTACCTGTCCGACAGGTACGCCTCGACCACACGACAGAGGTAGTCGGGCGTCCGGTGATACCGGAGTGCCCTCCTAATGCTACTCCAAGGCAGAGAGTTGAAGGCGTTGGCGATGTCCAGAGACACCGCCACGACACACCTGCCCTGGGCCACCGCGTCCCCCGTCGTGAGAGCTCGCACGCGCATGATGGCGTCCACCGTGGAGCGCCTCCTGCGAAAGCCGAACTGGCCGTCCGCCAGATCCGGCCCCACCCGTGTTAGGTGCGCGACGAGGCGGTCTGCAATTACTCTTTCAAAGAGCTTGCCCACCTCGTCGAGCAGCACAATGGGCCGGTAAGCGGACGGAGAGTCCGCAGGGCGCCCCGGTTTCGCGATGAGGACCAGTTTCCCCGTCTTCCAGTGAAGTGGGAACTGGCCCCTCTCCATGCATGCGCTGAAGAGCCCTCTTAGTCAAGGCCCGAGAGCCTCCATGGCCGGGACCCAGGCTTTCCCAGGCAAGCCATCGGGTCCTGGGGCGGTATTTTTGGCACTCAGCCTTCGTACCGCCACTCTCATCTCTACCTCGGTCACCTCTGAAGCGTTGTCGTCGTCGTCGCCATCGTGGTCCGCGTCGGACACCGCTGGTGGCGGAGCCATAGGCGGGGGAGAGTGTTCCCCACGCGCAGGGAATAGAGTGCTCACCACACCCTCCACAAGCTGGGGCCGGAGACTCTGCGTCAGCGGGGGAGCCCAGGGACGGAGTTTGTCCCGCACCACCTTGTAGGGGCGTCCCCATGGGTCCCCATTCAGAGTCCCCAGCCACACGTTGCGGGCCTCGAGTTTGGACCGCCTTATCTCCGTTCGGAGGGTGCGCTTTGCGTCTTTGTATCCCTCATACAGCTCCGCCTCTCTGGCCTCCGCATCCGCTGGACGGATGCGGCGCCTGCGGTACCTGGCGTACCGGCGTCGCGCGGCATTGCACGCGTTGCGCAGTGCCGCAATCTCCGGCGACCACCAGTATACCTGGCGCTGAGCACGTCCTGGATGGATTCAGGGCATTGCCACGTCGCAGATTTGCGACATGGCCTCCCGGAACCACTCTGCCCCGACGTCGATGTCGACAGGCCTGTCCGGTGCTTGCACCCAGGCCTGTACCGTCGCGGCTTCCAGGAGGAGCTCCCGGTCCATCTGCCTCAGCGCCCACCGCGGACCACAAGGGTTCTGTCGGACCGGCGCGGTCGAGGTTTGGGCGGAGACGTCAAACCGGATGTACCGGTGGTCTGAGTACGTCTCCACCCCCTCCATAACGCGCCAGTCGACGACACGCGGCGACAGAGCGGGGCTTGCGAACGAGATGTCCACCACTGAGTCACCCCGCATCCGCACACACGTGGGGACAGAACCCCGGTTTAGGACGACCAGGCCTGTCTCCAGTGCCCAGTCTTCAACCATCCGACCCCGCTGGTTCGTGAACCGGGAACCCCAAGCCAAGTTCTTGGCATTGAAGTCCCCGCACTCGACCACGGGGAGGGAACCAAACCCAGCGGCGACGGCTTTCAGCTCCATTAGGGAGATGTGAAGATCGCCGAGAGATCTGTTCGGGGACAAGTAGACGCCTACCACTGCAATGTCCCCGAACCGTGCTGCCACGCAACCCCGTCCCCTCGTGACAGCCTCGAGGGTCGGGGTACCGGCGGCGGCCGACGAAATTAGGGTCACCGAGCCGTCCAGGTCCCGCACCCAGTCTCCCCTGGGCAGGACATAGTACGGCTCGGAGACCACGGCGATATTGATCGACCACTGCGCCATGCTCTGGAGCAACAGATCCTGAGCGGGGGCGCAGTGGTTGATGTTCGCCTGGAGGAGACGTAATGGGGCCGTTATTGACAGTCCATTACAGTCTCCTCCCGAGCCCCTCGTGAAGGCCCTACCGCTACAGGAGCGGCGGCGATAGCGTCGGCAGCCAAGGAGGCGGCTGTGGCAGTGAGGACATCAGCGGGGATGGGCCTCCTGGCCTTGCCCTTGGCCTTGGCGGGGGGGTCGCAGGACCTGCTCCCAGCCCGGTGGTCGGCCGGCTTGCCTGCCGCCGCACATGCGTAGCAGTGCGGTGGCGCACGGCATTCGACGGCCTTGTGACCGGCCTGACCGCACTGGTAGCAGCGATCACTGCGGTCCACCTCCGCGGCGCAGTGGGCCCCCACGTGGTGCCCCACGTGGTGCCCCACGTGGCAGCGGTAGAATATAGCCTATGTCACACAGGAATAAAGCAGCTTTTTATTGGTCAAAAAAATTTAGCGTTTTTCGTATTGGACCAGTAGGTACTTACAGAGATTACCTCCTCCACAAACAAAAAAACAAAAAAAAATAACAAAAAACACCTCTTTATAATGTGAGTGATAAATAAATAATAGTCCGGTCAGTTTAGACATCCAAGGTTACAATAATTCGTACCCAGCTGAAAATTGGTAGGATTGTTCAAACCATCATCATAAATGAAATCTTAAAAGTCCTCATCGATCCGACACATGCAAAAAAATTACTCGGGGTTAAAGGACACAAAAACGAGTATTTCGCGATTTTCAGAAAAACGGTTAGTTTTATCATAAAATTAGTCTATCTACAAAAAAATTTCAATGCTTTTTTTCCTAAGAACCACCGTTTTTGAGATTAATGATTCAAAAAGTTAAAAGAGGTCACCGTCATAATATGCACCCGTTTTCACGCCAACTTTGAGATAGTGTACTCAGCGCGTTTTTAGGGTTCCGTACCTCAAAAGGATAAAACGTAACCCTTATAGGATCACTTTTTTGTCCGTCTGTCTGTATGTCTTTTTTTTTTTTTCCGTGGGAAAATCATCTTATGACTTCCCCCGCTCTTGGGCGGGACGGGAGATAGTGTCAGACTTTTACTGACTAAAAACCCACTCCTGTTCCTTCGTTGCCTTTCGTACCAGGGCCGAGTCTTCCTTTCAAAATCAGACCCTTGGCGCCAGTAGGCTTCGACCCTGCTGGGCCCCTACAGTTGCTGACATCTCCTTGAGGCGCGCGTGGAACAGCACGCCCCGTTGACGACTTGGGCTTGGTCCGGACGGTTACCGGACGGTCGGACGGCAAGCCATCCATTGCTCGCCGTCCGCAAGCCCGCGCCTACGGTGGCCGGAAATCGGGATCGGAATCCCGGCGGCGGTTGGGGCGTGAGGACCGCTGCCTCACGCGATCGGCCGCCTCCTTTGCAAGCATTACTGCTTCGCAGAAGGAGGCGACCGCCTGCCACTCCTCCTCGCTTCGGACCATGGCCTGTACCAAGGCCCGGCGCGAGAGATCGCCGCCGCCGATTACCCCCACGAGGACACGGCGTTGCTCTGCCCAAGCGGGGCACACCTCCACCGTATGCTCCACCGTGTCCTCCGGGCGGTCCACACAGTGGCGACACCCGGGCGTCGCTTCCGCACGAATCCGGTGCAGGAACTTCCCGAACTTACCGTGTCCGGTGAGGACCTGCGTCATGCGGAAGGTAATGACGCCGTGTTGCCTTTCCAGCCACTCCTTAAAGAAAGGACTTACCGCCATAATTACGGCGTGCCCAGCACTGGGTTGCGATAGTCGCTGTCGCCATTCCGCCATGAGATCCCGCCGGAACTCTTTCCGCCATGCCGTGACTTGTCGCGGCAGCGGAGTTTCACCACGGCGTTGCATCTCCACGCGCAAATCGTGCATGCGTGCAAGGTCTTTAGCTACAAAATCCCATGGTGGCTGGCCAGCAAGGAGGCTCGCCACTTCGCGGGAAACCGTGCGGTATCCCCGCACCATACGTATGGCCATGACCCTCTGGCACGCGTTCAGCTGGGTCGCCGGTCGCTTTTGCAGTGACGCGCCCACACCGGCGCCCCATAAAGGACCATGGACTGGACGATGCCTGCGTAGAGCCTCCGGCAGGAGGCGTCTGGACCCCCGAGGTTGGGCAGGAGCCGCTTGAGGGCAGCCCCGTTCCGATTCAGTTTGGGAACCAGACGTCGGAAATGCTCCTCGAAATTCCACCGGCTGTCGAGGACGAGTCCCAGGTACTTCATCGTCGACCCGACGCCGATGTGAACTCCTCCTACCGATAATTGGGAGCGCCGAGGCGGCGCGCTCCGGGGGCCGTGAAAACACATGGCCTCGGACTTGTGCAGCGCCACCTCGAGTCCCAACTGCTGGATCCTATCAACGACTATCGCAACCCCGCGTGTCGCTAATTCGACCGCCGCCTGGTACGACTCTCCCTGCGCCAGGACCAGCGTGTCGTCTGCGTAACAGACCACGCTGACCCCGTCAGGGATGTCGCCGCGCAGTATCCGATATATATACAGTCGTATCCGATGTTCCACAAGGGCGGTCCTAGTACCGATCCCTGCGGAACACCGCACGACATCTCTCGCCGTTTCCACTCTCCCTGGTGACCAGGGTAGATGATGTACCGGTCCGACAGGTAGGCCTCGATCACACGACAGAGGTAGTCGGGCACCCGGTGATACCGGAGTGCCCTTCTAATGCTACTCCATGGCAGGGAGTTGAAGGCGTTGGCGATGTCCAATGACACCGCCACGACACACCTGCCCTGGGATACTGCATCCCCCGTCGTGAGAGCTCGCACGCGCATGATGGCGTCCACCGTGGAGCGCCTCCTGCGAAAGCCGAACTGGCCGTCCGCCAGATCCGGCCCCACCCATGATAGGTGCGCGACGAGGCGGTCTGCAATTACTCTTTCAAAGAGCTTGCCCACCTCGTCGAGCAGCACGATGGGCCGGTACGTGGACGGAGAGTCCGCAGGGCGCCCTGGCTTCGCGATAAGGACCAGTTTCTCCGTCTTCCAGCGAAGTGGGAACTGGCCCCTCTCCATGCATGCGCTGAAGAGCCCTCTTAATCGAGACCCGAGTGCCTCCATGGCCAGGACCTAGGCTTTCCCAGGCAAGCCGTCGGGTCCTGGGGCGGTATTCTCGGCACTCAGCCTTCGTACCGCCACACTCATCTCTACCTCGGTCACCTCTGGAGCATTGTCGTCGTCGTCGCCATGAGCGGGGGAGAGTGTTCCCCTCGCGCAGGGAACAGAGTGCTCACCTCACCCTCTTCAATCTGGGGCCGGAGACTCTGCGTGAGTGGGGGAGCCCAGGCGCGGAGTTTTTCCCGCACCACCTTGTAGGGGCGTCCCCACGGGTCTCCGTTCAGAGTCCCCAGCCACACGTTGAAGTCTGCAAGAAAACGAGATGCCATGTTGATTAAAACATGGCAATAATTGAAAAACTATTATTTTTTGTACACAACAAATCAATCTCAAATTCACCAGAGAATATTTTTTCTCAATTTGTGGTATTTTTTCCTCTTTTTCGATAAATGTACATCTGATGGCCGAAAATGAAACATCTCCTTTTCAGCTGGGTGCCATTTATGTAACCTTACTCCTATTTTTAGGTCTAATTTGACTGGGCTATAAGCAGCATCTTTGCGCTCTTCTATCTGTTTGTTATTTTCGTTTCGTAATCATTTGTGTGTGCATAAATACATAAATAAATAGAATTGAAAAGCACAAAAAATACAAACTCATCAGAAGTGTTTGAGTAAAACAAAAATTCTTAGTTGGTAAGCAGAATAGGATGTTATCAAATAAATGTTCGCTCACCTAGAAAATATATGTTTTTAATAATCCAAAAAGTTATTACATTTTAATTACAATTGCTGGGCTCCTATTTTTTTTTTTACTTTCAGGTAAAAAATTACACAGCTGGCTATTCGTAGTCTAATAGAGTTATAAATAATTGCCAATTTAAATAAGATAAATTAACTTTTTTATGACCGCGATCAGCGACCCATATCTAGTACTACAGTAAATACTCGTAATTTTAACGAACGTCCATAAAAATAATTGAAAAAACAAATAGCCTCTGTCTAATAGTCCCTCCATTTTAATGAATCCTAACGAGTCCAACATATTATAAACAATTTTGTCATAAACGTGGCAATTTAGTTTTTTGTTTTATTGTTTCATAATCCTTGTTGATTTTGTCCACGTAATGTGATTTTAAATTGTGTGTAAACTGTTTGTGTCTTACGGATTATAAACAACTAGATTCTGTCAGTGGCTTCACCCACGCGAAAGTTGGTTTCTCCATACAAACTTCCAAACCGCGTTTAAGGGTCAGCACAGACCGAACTGCAAAATACTTGCACATGGTCGACCAGAATTTTCGCGCATGTAGAATGCATACTCGAACACGCAGTCGGCTTGCTCGAGCATGGTCGAGCAAAATTTGGTGTATTCAATTTTGCGATGTATGATAATAATAATAAGATTTTTTTTTCAATAATCTCAGAAAATGCTTTGCTCTGCTCTGCTCTTGGTATGCGCTGACCCTAACCCCCTTGGGGTGGAATTTCGTAAAATCCGTTCTTTGCGGATGTGTACACCCATATGGAACCTATCTGCCAAATTTTATGTTTGATGGTGTAAGATTCGGAGATTTCGTGATTAATCAGTGAGTGGTATTACGCTTTTATAGTGAGAGTGTAGGGTTACCGAGCCCGAGTAGTCGGCGCGTAGTGTTCCACGCGCGCCTCAAAGAGATTTCAACAAAACTGTAGTCTCGCTAATGTGGTGTTCACTAAAATCACTTTTTACAGATTTGGGTTTATAAATGAAACAACCAAATGATCAGTAAGCAGACGCAACTTTAGAATGACGTCTACTCGTTCTCGGGAATGGACCGAGTGTGCCCACGCGACACACCTCAGCTGGTCTACATTTAATGTGTATACCACATCTCCAGTAGAGCCATGCCTGCTAGGGTGGCGGGAATGTTAGAAAAACAGCGTGGCCCTGGAACGCAAAGGGCACTAAAGGATACAGGTGGGTTTTAGTCAGTAAAAGTCTGACACGCCCTCCACCCTAGACAAGGAGAAGTAATTTAATGATTTCGCACGTCAAAAAGAGTGGTTAAGATGCCTAAGAAACCAAGTTACATGATGATTCCCTGACTCTGCTTTTTTTGTTTTTTTTTTTTTAAGGTGATTAAATCATCCAAATGACTTCTCGCGCTCTGGGTGGAGCGCGAGGGCGTGTTAGACTTTTACTGACTAAAACCACACCTGTATCCTTCAATTACCCTAGGCGTACTAGGACTACGGGTTTTCCTTTCAGAAATTCTCCGCGGTCCTAGCTAGTGGGCATCAGCCCTGCTGGGCCCCTACGGTTTGCTGACATCTGTTTCAGGAGCGCGAGGCTCGGTCCGGTTAATTACTGAACAGCCGGACAGCGAGCTACTTGGTGCTCGACGTCCGCAAGCCCGCGTCTACCGTGGCTGGTAGTCGGGGTCAGAATTACGACGGCTAGGGCGTGAGGACCTTCGTTCCCTCACGCGTGCAGCCTCCTCCTTCGCTAGCATTACTGCTTCGCAGAAGGAGGCGACCGCTTGCCATTCCTCCTCGCTCCGGACCATAGCCTAAACCAGGGCCCGACGCGAAAGGTCCTCCACGAGGACACGGCGGTGCTCCGCCCAAGCGGGGCACACCTTCACCGAATGCTCCACCGTGTCCTCTGGGTGGTCCACAAAATGATGACACCCGGGCGTTGCTTCCGCCAGAATCCAATGCAGGAACCTCCCGAACTTGCCATGTCCAGTGAGGACCTGCGTTATGCGGTAGGTGAGGATGACCACCATAATTGTAGCGTGCCCATCCCTGACTCTGCTAGAACTTTAAACTTGTTGGTACAGTGGGCGCAGTAGTTGAGCGATTGGGTGCTGAGCTGCGTGTCGCGGTTAAATTCCCGTATGAAACAAATATTTAATTATTTTTTTTACATCTAGTTGTTCTAGGTCGTGAGCACGAAATAAGAGTAACTGCTAATGTGGGACCATGTTTTTTAAAGAAAAAATAAGAATGAGAAATTAGTACAAGTATTTGTGAGGCCTAAATTTCTACACTGGTCTACCCGGATGCGGCTGTATACCCGAGTTTTACGTGGAGAGACTGCCTATCAGACCTCCACAATCCAGTTACTGGGCATCCCGATCCTTGGATAGACTGATGGTCAGACTTTGTGGCCTCTGACTACCCATAACGACTGTCAAAGATCTACGAATGACAACTAGGACCAACGCTTTACGTGCTTTTCGAGGTACGGGTGTCATTAGTGTCATCAATGCATGAAATCAAAAATTCACATTGACACTTGTCCAGTTTCAAATGCAACTGGGCTATTACGTTATAAAGTATTCTCACTTTCACTAAAAAATATAAATCAATAAATAACATGAATGGTGGCAATATCATAGCGGCAGGACTTTTACTGACTAAAAACCCACTCCTATTCCTTCATTGCCTTTCGTACCGGGGCCAAGTCTTCCTTTCATAATCAAACCCTTGGCTCCAGTAGGCTTCGACCCTGCTGGGCCCTTACGGTTGCTGACATCTCCTTGAGGCGCGTGTGGAACACTACGCGCCATCGACAACTTGGGCTCGGTTCAGACGGTTATCGGACGGACGGACGGCGAGCTACCCATTGCCCGCCATCCGAAAGCCCGCGCCTAAGGTGACCGGAAATCGGAAATGGAATCCCGGCGGTTGGGGCGCGGGGGCCATTGCCTCGCGTGTGCACGTGCGGCCTCTTCCTTTGCTAGCAGAGAACGCGAGAGATCGCTGCCGCCGATCGCTCCAACGATGCCACGGCAGTGCTCTGCCCAGGCGGAGTACACCTCTACCGTATGCTCCACCGTGTCCTCCGGGCGGTATACACAATGGTTACACCCGGACGTTTCTTTCGCACGAATCCGGTGCAGGAACCTCCCGTACTTACCACGTCTAGTTGGGTCCTGCGTCTACTCCTCAAAGAGGGGACTTTTGATGTGGATGCCACATTAAAAGCTTCGGTAAGTCCTTTTCAGTGAAAATTAATTATACACAGGGCTTATTCTGCAGCCTTTTTTACTGAAGTCAGAATAACTCCTATATCGTACATTTTTCCCAGTACCGAGATTGTTCTCGGTACTTCACCAAGTTAATGAATCCCGGTTTTCGCAGAATTCCTTTGTATTATTAACCTGGAATATGGACGCTCATTTCGATTTTCATTTTTACTTGTTAACTGGAATTACCAGTCCATAAATTACCTGTTATAAAACTGGTTGGAATTTAACTTGTGTTATGGGAAAAATCTAGGCCAAGTAAGGATTCTGAGTTAGGCTAAGAGTTCATTCTCACTTGTCGGGTGTCGGATCTTTAATCGGATGTGTATTTCGGCACCTCTGTTCACACTAGTCGGATGTAGGACCCGATCGAAGCTGAAGCCAATTTTTGACACTACACTAGGAGACTGTACACAGTGTACACGATGGACGTCGAAAAAATATTCGAATTTTGGATAATTTATTCTTCAGAATTTATGTTCGTTTCCATAATTATGAAACATCAAAAATTCGATAAATGTGTACGGCGTCATAGTTACTTACCAAGTATAGGTGAGCGAGATCCGACACGACTTTTTTCGGACGTAGGCTGGCAAGACACCCGACATTTCTTGTCCAACACAAAATCGGTGTCGGATAAGTGGGAATAGCTTTATATAAAATGCTTTGCCATTGCTGTTAGCGACAATAGCCCAAAGGCTACGTCCCTAACTGGCAATTGAGTTGTCATAGAGTCACGCCCTGGCCTATTGAACTAATGTTATCGTGTATGTTCACGTTGACTTGATGATATTGCACCACACACAAACTATTACCAAGGGGCAAATAGAGTTATTTGCTCTTTTTAACACCCTCGCCTACGGCTCGGGTGAATGTCGCCTCGGTCACGATGACAAACTTTCCACTTGTATCAAAATTCTTTATTTGAAGATTTTTCACGTAAAAAAAAGCAAGACGCGTAACCAAATAATATGTTTAATACTGTTTTCAAAACTAGAAGCGCCGTCCATTAATACTTTTAACAGTGAAGCCAGCGTCGTTCGCTACCCCATTGTGGACCAATTAGTTGGTCGCTAGCTTCTATTTGCAGCGGCCATTTAACCGCCAATTTAAACCTCCACTTGGCTTCGCTAATCTAATAACATTTATTTTTCTGGTTTACTTAATAACGAAAATTAAGTACTGGGTAGCTTTCTAACGCTTTTTAGGGTTTCGTACCTCAAAAGGGAAAAACAGAACCCTTATAGGATCACTTTGTTGTCCGTCTGTCTGTCTGTCTGTCAAGACCCTTTAAATCGGGAACGCGTGGAGGTATCGACTTGAAATTAAACCATACAGTAAGGTCTGCGGTCTCTTGAAGCTGTGAAAAAATCAAACATTTGAGTTAATGGAAAAAAGGTACGGCCGTTCATGTCGCAAAAAACGTGTATTTCGACACTCTTAAGGGAATCAAAATTCATAGCGTACTTCCCGTTAACCTGGAATCCTGAAATTTGGCATAACCAAGGTCTTATAGCACAGGTGTAGGAATAAATCTGAAAACAGTAAATTTGTTGTTACGTCACAAAAAAAAACTTTTTGCGATTCGAGACTCCATTCGGGAATGGAACTATATACATATGTAAGTTTGTACGGAACCCTTAATGCGCGAGTCCGACTGGCACTTGCCCAGTTTTTTTGGGTTTAGTTTACTTTTCCAGCAACGTCCTTGGTTTTATTCTGTATAGAGATTTCTATCACCCAGTCATCCGGTCATTACCCTTAATATGTGCTAGTTCAGCGCAACACGTCGTTTTCAGTTATTACATTGTTCTTTGTCAGCGCTTGACCTCTATTTCAATTCATGATAAGCGATGAATGCGATGATGTGGTCGACGATGGCGTACTTTTACCTAAAAGTCCTCGAAGTAACCTTTTCACTCTTGACTTAAACACCCTTTGAAACTTATGGGTCGATGCAGCCCGTCACTTTGATCACTTACAACCCATTCCCACTTGTCGGCTTTTAATCGTATGTTGTAATGGCAAAGCATTTTATATAAAGCTACAAATATTGGTTCCGTGCGGGAATCGAACTCGTGCACGCAGTGCCAATCGATCAATCAGCTCGCCGCACGTGCCGGCAAAGATAAGTCTGTACGGAACCTCAGTGCACGACTCCGACTTGCACTTGCCCAGTTTTTTTTTAAATAATTAATAGACTATTGCTTGACTGTGATCCCACCTGATGGTAAGCTGTGAAGCAATCGTTGGTGGTGAGGCGAACTAGTTTATTAAGAACCTATTCACTCTAGCCTTGAAGAAACCTAAATTATAATCGGACGGGAAGACCAATTGTTCCAGTTATCGATGTAACTTTTGCATTTTTAAAACCCTTACAAAACAACCTTTTAATAAGCAGCTCTCTGTCATAGGAGTTCAGACAGCCCACTCTGCAGAGCTTGCATGAAGAAGGACGAGGCAGCAGCTCATCTGCTTCTAAGCTGCCCAGTTGCCGCTGGATACAGAGCAAAGTTGAGTTTACCATCGTGGTGAAAGGATTAGTCAGCTAAACTCTGCGTTACCGAATGCTAACTGTCCAGGGTGCCCCGGGCGTTTGGAATCGCTGTACGATATATTTAACGCCAATCGTGGAGGCTCCTTTCATGCACCCCGGTTGAAAATCGATTGCGAACCCAGGTAGGCTGCAAACACAACTTGGCAAAATGGGGTTTAATAGACCCGTCGGATACTCAAAGTGAGTGCGGTGCTCCTCTTCAAAATGAGCCACATACTAGAATGCCCCAAGTGCCCCGATGCTGCCATTAATGTAGCCACCTATTGGGCCCAAACAGTTTGACGAGTTTACCATCGAATCGATAAGAAGAAGAAGACAGGGCAAAGTACTTCGGAAACCCAGGTAGGTACCCTCCGTGAAATGGCCAAGGCTTTAAGGACCTGGGGTGG
This sequence comes from Mythimna pallens, assembly GCA_961205895.1. Taxonomy (NCBI): domain Eukaryota; kingdom Metazoa; phylum Arthropoda; class Insecta; order Lepidoptera; family Noctuidae; genus Mythimna; species Mythimna pallens. The sequence goes on along the minus strand of OY540828.1, from coordinate 17,898,481 downwards.
ATCGAATAACACATTTGTCCCACCCTTGCGCAAAATACGCGCTTTAGTCGTGGAGAAAACCTACAGAGAACGTTTCTTTAGGGCATTCTGTACTACCTTCTACACGTGTAGCTTGTGGGAGAAGTATTCGCAGGCATCGCATGGAGCCCTACGTGTTCAATTAAAAAAAAACTTCAGAAAACTGATGGGGCTGCCATGGCGTTGCAGTGCATCAGGCATGTTTGCGGCTGCGTATGTAGACTGTTTTTATGCTACAATGCGCAAGCGGTCGGTATCACTGTAAGCACGAGTCATGGCAAGCCCCAACAGGGTTTTGATGATGATAGCTGACAGAGCGGATTCTCCATACATGGTTCACTGCTTATAACTGCTGCATGTGCCGTACTATAATTTTATTAACTAACTAGCGACCCGCCCCGGCTTCGCACTGGTGCAATGCTGATACCAACGTAACCTCTATGTCACTGCATTTTAAATCTGTAATATCTTCGAAAATATTCATTTAAATTACATACTGTAAAAGGCCATATTAATCTATATTAAATGCACAATGTATTTAGGGGACTTAATTGGATAAGGATTAATGCTTTATTGCTTAAAATCGTTTCGTAAATAAGCCATTATTTCTCGTAAAAAATAAAGGATAAAAATTGGTTATTGTGGGTTATCCCTAAGAGATAGACATATACTATCGCGGACTTTTTTGTAGACCTTTTTAAGTTGTACAATACTGTAGCACATTATTTTGATCTGTCTCGTAGGGTTCAGCCAGCGTTTGCAATGTAAGCGCAAAAAAAACCGCATCTAAATCCGTTACGTAGTTTTAAAGATCTAAGCATACACAGGGACAGACAGAGGAAAGCGACTTTGTATTATACTATGTAGTGATACTTAGTTTAAGATTATTAAGATTTGTTATTATGTTATTATAATACAAACCCTTACACCACACGCTCCTCCCCCTTCCCATAGATCGATTTTACGCAAATATTCAACAAAAACTTGTACTTTGACTATCTTAGTATGGTAATGGCGCGTCATAACTGCGTGTATTAGCCGCAGTGGAGCGTGGAGCGTGGGCGTCGTGTATGCGCGTGCGCCGCCCTCTACGCCCTTCTGCCCTATCGCCCATCGGCGCATTCGCATCCAGCGATGTTGTAAGCTTTAATTGAACCTAGACTGGGAAAAATGTTGGGTGAGTTTTAAGGATGATTCATTTGGTCGAACTGGTCCACTAAAAACTTTTTTTCTGCTCAAGACTGCAATCCAATTCCTGATTACTGATTATTGATTTTCATTTTGTCAAACTAATGTTTGCCACTTTCTTAGTATCTAACTCTTAATAAAATTCTGAAAGGATTGCCCATTTCGTAAATTCATTTTTATCATTTAGGTAGAGAAAAATGATTGGTCGTGCGTTTGTGGTGGGCGATTTTTTAAATTTATTTTTATTTTATAGCATAATCAGCCTTTTAATGTTCCCACTGCTGGGACTCAGGCCTCCTCTCTAGGAGAGGGAATGGGCCGTAATCCACCACGCGGGCCCAGTGCGGGTTGGTGAATGTCACAAGTCTTCGAATTTTTTGGTTCTAGGACATGCCGGTTTCCCCACGACGTTTTCCTTCGCCGTTTTGGGAGCAGTGGTTATGAAATAAATTACACAAAGTAATGCGCCTGGTTGGGTTTGAACCCTCGGCCTACAATAACTCGTAAATCGTGGCCGTCACAACTCGACAGCCAATGCTCTAAAAAAAAATTCTATATAATCAAATAAATTTCATGTTGCAATCACTACATTACAAAACCAATAATCAACACACACAAAGCACTGAATTAAAACCATTGACATCAAATATTACGATCACAACACAATAGAATCCATATTGTATGGAACAGTAACGTTAACAGATAAACATCTCGGTAAATTAAATAAATATTATTTTATTTAGGCCCCGGGCGAGTTGGCCGGTCGTATTTTGTGCGCAGACGCTGCTTACGATAAGACAAACCTAACTACCGAGTGGTGAGCTTATTAATTTATTTTATTTACTGCTTCAGACTTGCCTGCTGCATACGATATCGCAGATTATAATTTGTTAAGTTACTGTTTAGTAATCTATACTAATGCTGCCAGCGGCTTCGGTCGTGTAAATTCATTAAACCCCAAGCAAACGCGCGCGTTCGTTCCCTCATTGTCTTTTTATTGTGTCTCTGATTACGGTATTTGAAAGGTTAAAGTAGAAAAATGCGCCAAGGAAACCTACTCCCGAGATTACAAATATCCTATGTACAATGCTAGGATTTTGTCTACGCCGTACGCCAATTTTCGTTCAGCCGTTCGAACGTGAAGAAGTAGCAAACATACACAAACTATCGCCTTTAGCCTCATAATGCTCCCGCTGACTCTTAGGCCTTTTCTCTATGAGAAGGAACGGGCTGTAATCCACCTAGGTCTAATGCGGATTGATGGATAGTATGCACGTAATTATTAGTATAAGCACAAACAGCCTTTTAATGTTCCCACTACTGGAACTCAGGCTTCCTCATTAGGAGAGGGAATGGGCCGTAATCTACCACGCGGGCCCAATGCGGGTTGGTGAATGTCACATGTCTTCGAATTTTTTGGTTCTAGGATATGCCGGTTTCCTCACGATGTTTTCTAATCATCACCGTCGTAACTTATCGTCTCAAGAAAAGATTTTTAGGACAATTTGGTCACGAAAACTTTAGTCTAAAAAAAAAAAATGGAAGAATAAAATGAGCTCATTTTTTTTTTTTTTTTAAACGTTGCCTCACACTATAAATAACTCCTGTATTGTAGGTGCGTCCACAAATATGTAAATTCACATACACAAAACGTCCAGATCCGGAACACATATCTGTAGCGACATATCTGTGTCGTGCGGGAATCGAACCCGCGATTCGTAGCGCAGTGGCCAAATACTTAATCCATGCGCCAACAGTGCCGCCAATTTTTATCTTCGGACTTTAACGGATACTAAAGTTAACTGAATGGTCCTATATTACTGTCAGGTTAAAGGTATCTCCTGTGCTGCTAAAGGCATTGCTGACCGAGTAGAGCAGTGGTGACCGAGTGGTAAGGGCCCCGACTTACGAGTTGTAGGTCGCGGGTTCAAACCCAGCCAGGCGCATTACTTTGTGTAATTTATTTCATCACCACTGTTTTCAAAACAGTGAAGGAAAACATTATGAGGAAACCGGCATGTCCTAGAATCAAAAATTCGAAGACATGTGACATCCACCAACCCGCACTGGGCCCGCGTGGTAGATTACGGCCCATCCCCTCTCCTAGAGAGGAGGCCTGGATTCCAGCAGTTGGGATATTATAAGGCCGACTATGCTATGCTATACTGCTAAAGGCCGAGTACCACACAAGACTGTGCATTACCGGCATCAAAGGACTTAATAGGAAGTAATTAGTGCCCGGATGACTGACCGGATATATCTATAAGAATTCCTACTTTCCCGTATCTAATGCTGGTCCTAGGAGATAAAAGTAAAAAAACTGTGTCTTGTATTTTTAACCAACGAATTGTCCCAGCTTCGTACGGGTGTTAGATATAGGGACCTTAACATGAGATGGAAATATACATATACAATCTATATATCTCCATCCCTTTAACAGTTCAGTTTAGATCATCAAAAGGATCGCGTTAGGAGCTCGTGGTAGGGCTTCAGGTCATTGAAATTAACGGCTTTCATCTAATATAATATGCATTTACAGTGTCTTAGAAAAAAAAAACACATTTTTAGCATAAAAATGTAATACATACATTTATATATACGCGTTAAATTATAAAATCAGAAACTGAAGACATGGGAAAATTACTTTTTGAAAATAACATTATTCAAATGTATGTGTGTATTCGATCTCTAAAATTCATGAAAACGCACCTCAAAAGTTGAGTTATGAATGTTGTCGATTTCTTGGACTACTGTGAATTACTGTTGTCCACTCTATTTTTTAATTAACCCCCATATGATTGAAATCTAAACCTTCCTCTTGAATCACTATGTCTATTGGTGAAAATCCGTTCAGCAGTTTTTTTAGGTCATCGCGAACAGACGGGCAGCCACACTGAGGGACTTTGTTTAATAATACGTAGGGTAGGGTATTATTAAAGTAGTTTGTCTATGCATAGCTAAACATACAGGTAAAACTCATACATACTATTTTATTAATTCTTTGACAGTTAAAAATTCTGCTGGCAAAATATTGCAGCCCTAAAAGCTCAACCAAATTTATAACTCTAAAAGAGATGGTAGTTTTTATATTTAGCCCCACATCAAGACTTCATCTATAACTTAGAATTGTATACAAATAAAATCACGTAAGAGACATCGCCGCCTTTTCTAGACAACCTTCTTCGTGACGCTTTCATAACCCCATCACAGCCGACACTAGATCATAGCCTAGAAAAGTTAGAATCCAGTATACCCATAGTCGTAGTCCCGCGCCGAGTGTGCGGGCTGGTCACGATTCACGCAGCGCCGACGCAGCCTCACTATTTGTTTTATATCCGAGACATATCGGTGAGAGGCAGCCAGGCACCCACGCCACACCGTGCGTGATACAAACGAGAACTTTGCTCTTTACTTATTTATGTTCTACGATTTATTGTATTTCCTTGGTGTACTGTATTTCAAATAGGCCAGGCTTTTTTTTTTTTTTTTTTTTTTTTCGGGTGGGAAAATCATCTCATGACATCCCCCGCTCTTGGGCGGAGCGGGAGATAGTGTCAGACTTTTACTGACTAAAAACCCACTCCTGTTCCTTCTTTGCCATTTGTTTTCCAGGGCCCCGGGGATCTCTTTCGCATCACCCATGGCCCCAGTAGGCTTCGACCCTGTTGGGCCCCTACGGTTGCTGACATCTCCTTGAGGCGCGCGTGGAACACTACGCGCCGTCGACGACTTGGGCTCGGTCCGGACGGTTACCGGACGATCGGACGGCGAGCCACCCATTGCTCGCCGTCCGCAAGCCCGCGCCTACGGTGGCCGGAAATCGGGATCGGAATCCCGGCGGCGGTTGGGGCGTAAGGACCGTTGCCGTTGCCTCACGCGATCGGCCGCCTCCTTTGCTAGCATTACTGCTTCGCAGAAGGAGGCGACCGCCTGCCACTCCTCTTCGCTCCGGACCATGGCCTGTACCAAGGCCCGGCGCGAGAGATCGCTGCCGCCGATCGCCCTCACGAGGACACGACGGTGCTCTGCCCAAGCGGGGCACACCTCTACCGTGTGCTCCACCGTGTCCTCCGGGCGGTCCACACAATGGTGGCACCCGGGCGTCTCTTCTGCACGGATCCGGTACAGGAACTTCCCAAACTTACCATGTCCGGTGAGGACCTGCGTCATGCGGTAAGTAAGGACGCCGTGAGGTCTTTCCAGCCACTCCTCAAAGAGGGGACTTATCGCCATAATTAAGGCGTGAAATAGGCCAGGCTGTGGTCTAGTTTTCTGGTTGGGCTCGTTAATTCGTTCTGGTCTTATGTTTTGTCTATGTAATTACAATTTCTGAATTAATTGGGAGGTCAGGTAATACGTAGGTGGTATACATTCAAAGTTTGACATGTTTAACATAATATTTCTTATCAGACATTTTCTTAGTTTCTGTAAACACTGAAAAACAAATTGATTTATAATAGATTTTGCTGACCACTTGATTTATTATTAGCTGTCCCTCGTGGTTTCGCCCGCGTCTTTGGTTACTGCTCCGGCTCCGTGGGTCGTAGTTAACTTTATAGTCTATCTATTTGAGAAGAATCTGGTTATCCCATACAGAAAACTTTTTCTTAGACGACTTGTAGTTCCAGCGATTAGCGATCTCATTTTATAATAATATTATTATCTACACCCAAAGTCAAAGTCACCCAAAGGGCAATGGAAAGGGCTATATAATGAAGATATCCGCAGGAGAACCAAGGTTGCCGACATAGCATGAAGAATCGCCAAACTAAAGTGGCAATGGGCAGGGCACATTGCTCCCAGAACGGACGGCCGTTGCAGCCGAAAGGTTCTGGAGTGGCGACCGCGTACCGGAAGACGCAGTGTTGGAAGGCCCCCTACAAGGTGGTAAATAAGAATAATAGTTAAAAAAAAATAACTACACATTTTATTGTTGATTGGGGTCTAGAATCACTAACATAATTGTCTCCTGAATTTTTTTGGAGATTGAAAACTGCACCTTGCATATTATTTACTGCCTCATGATTATGTTGTACGTAACATTATCTAAAGAGTTTCTGCATAATGTATAAACCCTTCCACATTTTAGAAAGCCATTACCCGATTCAACTTTAAGTGTATCATCTAAGAATAGCTTGTAATGCATGGGTGGCTCGTAGAGTCTAGAATCTAGATTTTAGTTCATAGCTCAGAGCGAGACTTTTGCTGCGAGCATCTCACGCGTTATTACGCGGGTCGTGAGTACGCTTTGCATACACTGGAGTAGCTACCGAAGGTGCAGTGCCTCGGGGCCCCTAAGGTCGAGGGGGGCCCCAAAACCTGATAAGTAAACCTTATATTGAACTAGTGAAAAATTTTAGCACCTTCGAAATCTAAATAAAATAAGTTGCAACACTAGGTACTTAAATCATGGCAATCTCGCTACACCTCAGGGCAGGAGAAGATTTTTGATTTCCTACGTTAAAAAAGGGGCCCCTGCTTTTGGCCCTTATTCATCCAGCTACGCCACTGTTTGCATACTTCAAGAACGCTTGTAAATGTTACACCACGGTTAAGTGAAATGGATCGACGGTTCTGTTATGACGTTAAGACTAACTGCTTAGTGCTGTGGCCGTTCCCACGTTGCGAGTGCAGTGCAGTTCCTTGAAGTTCATTGTTGCGGTACTTGATTAATATTTGGATGGAAATTATGCTGTGTTTAGCGGGATCCGTAGAATGGTTTTGTGCGTTGAGGGAATCTCCTCTTTGAAAAATAAGAGCTAGGTAGTCTAAAGGCCCAGTTACAATAGTAGATTAAAGAGGAAAAACTAAGTGCATGAGGAAATAATTTAGCCTTATTTGTAAAATGTTGGCTATAATCTATTCGAGTTATATTAAGTTCAATGACTTATTAAATAGACCAACATTTCCTAAAACAATAACCCTAAAAATTTCAATCGCTGTTGAAAGAAAAAAACTGTGAAAAGTACTTTGAACAAACTTTTGATACACAGGGCCGCAAAAATTCTGGGTCGCTAATAAAAAGTGTGATAGTTTATTTTCGTTCTATGAGCAGTTTCGGGCCATTTGCTGGTTTTGGACTTGAACAGTGAGATTTCTTGACATAGTGCTCGTATTGCATCGGCGCCTTGGTCTGCCATTTCCTAGTCTTATGGTGTTTATGTTGACCTGTGCTATTGTGACCGTAGATAAAAGTGCTCCTACCGTCCTAGCAGTACTATGCCAATTTCTTTCTTCTGATACCATGATAATACACAATTTGTGTACATTCTTCAGGTTTTAGCGACATGGTGTTGCACTGAATACTGTATCCAATCCAAGAAGTTCTTTATAATGCCAGGGTAGTTTCAAGCTAGGGCGGAAAAAATATTCTTATCTTCTTATATCTTAATTACGTATCTTGTTATTTTTAAAAATTCTTAAAATCTGATTTTTAAGCTTTCACTTGCATAAACGAAACCTCTTTTGGGATTTATAATAAGCATTACTAATCTGATTATAACACATTATTCATATGAGTGATATATATAGCTAGTTATAGGTATAATAAATTTGGGAGATATAGCAGTTTTTCAATGTTACCCGTTATTTTTGCGGTACAGTGTATTTGTCAAACATTGGGGCTGCATTTCATCATCATCATCATCATAATTTCAGCCGAAAGACGTCCACTGTTGGACAAAGACCTCCCCCAAGCGTCGCCACAACGACCGATCCTGTGCTTCTTGCATCCATCGCACTCCCGCGACCCTCACCAGGTCGTCGGTCGGGGCTGCATTTAGCGAGGTAATATTTCCTTACTCATATGGAAATGACCTAAATGAAGTTATAAATTGGGATGCGTCATTCACGTCGTTAGTTATAATTGTCACAGGTAAATTAAAACTTTGACCTAACTTATTAGAAGCCTATTTCGACTGCAGTGGAAGCATATGAGCAGTTTTAAAAGCTGTTAATGAAAATTTGCTGATAAAATAAATATCAAGGAATTATAAATATTTTTCTCTTTCAGACAAATAATAGAATATGACATGACATGTATGGTGGAGTGGTTGAGCGATTAGCTACTGCGCTTCGTCGTGCGGGTTCAATTGTCGCACGGTTCAAATATTTTTATGTTCTGCAGATAGTTATTCCGGGTCTAGATGTTTTCTGTATGTGAGCTTATACGTTTGTGAATGCACCGAAGTAACTCCTGGTGTGGGGCGTTATATTAAAAAAAAAAATGGTATGTCTGGGTGTCTTGTGTCTTGAAGTTACATGTTTTTCGATGCATCTACGATAACGACTTAATTCCTAGTGATGGGGCAACGTCTTATACAAAGAAAAAAAAACATAAAAATACATATTATATATATTATACAGCATCATAAAAAAAATAATGTGCTCAAAGGACATTACAATTATATGGTGAATTCCTCCTTCTTTCTTTCCGCGTTAGTCAATTTTTCATGCCACAGATCCTTTAATACTATAAATACTAATTAATTGTCCAGGACATTCTCAGAGTAACACGCTCAAGTCTGCACAACCTATATAACCAGCCAAACACCTTACAGTATAGTCTTCTCAAGGAAGAGCCGCAATAAACAGCAATACGTACGTATATAGTCGTCTGCGTTAGCTTTGTGAATTGTGGCACTATGGAGCGCGCACGCTTGACCTGCGTAATTGTGTGCTGAGCCAAACAGCCGGGCCTATAATACCTTACTACTCTGTGGGGCTCTTTAGACCTCACGACTCCTCCGTAATCCTTTTAAAAGGCTTGGGAGATGATAATGGATTTCGAAGTTGACACAATTCAGAATTGGAAAAATGGCTGTTAGGTTATTAACCTTCCAACCGCGTGCGTCGGATTGGTCCAACGAATGTTTTAGTGTCCTATTCGCCAGGGTCATGTTGCGACTGGTTACTCCATCTCCTTTAGCTCTTCAATCTCCATAGGTGACAGAACAGCTGACGAGAGAGAGCAGAGAGAGTCTAAAAAAAGCTAAAAGGTGGCTGATACTTAAATCCTTGAGATAGAAAAATTATTAAAATTCTTATACTTTGAAAAACAAAAAAAAAACATCAAATGTTTATGTTAGTTCGCGTTTCTTTTACCAAAGGAAAAATATAGCTCACCTTTGAACAACGCGCTGTTGACGCTTGCATTCCTTTCTAATCTTCAAAGAGTATCTTTCGTACCTAAATGCCAAAACAATAACTAAACTGTCAACAGTAACAATACGGACTGTCAACAACCACTACACTGACCTTTCCATTGCAACAGATAACACACACGTCAAATTTATACTAATAATTAAGTATTATAAAAAGGTACACTATTAAAAAAAAACATTTATTTCGACCATCACAGGATCATAGCACACACACAATAAAATAACAACAATAACATATAAAATTACAATTACAAAGAACATATAAAATAATCAGATAAGTACGTAATATATATTTACAGATTCCGATTATTCAGTAAGTAAACCATACAGCAATGGTTCAGGTACTGACAATCGAACCTCTGCGCGAATGCTTTCAGGAAGCCCTTGGAGCTAGCCCGAACCATGCACACAAAAATAAAAATCAGTATAAAAAAAAAAAAACTAAAAAAACAAAGAAATAAAATATTTTTTTTCATACGAAAACACTTTATTCCGACAGTGACAAATTAAATTCAAAATGCCGATTTTCAAAATACCTATTTTCAATATTTCGAATAATTCAAAATTCCTATTATTACAACTCCGATTTATCATTCGTCCTTTTTTAAAATTTCATATTTCTAAAGTTTCTAATTAATTACTATTTTTAAAATTCCATAGATCGAATTCCGAAAAAAAGCAACACAAACAGGTACAACACTGGACACGGCAGTAAAACCGTAGGGACTCAGTAGGGCCAAAGCCTACTGGAGCCTTGGGTTAGGCAAAGAAGGATCATAGAAGTGGGTTTTAATCAGTAAAAGCCTAATAAGCCCTCTCGCTCCGCTCTAGAGCGGGAGATTCATTGGATGATTTCTCACCCCACGCACACACATCATGATACTACAGACTCCTCCTGCTTTTTTTCTCCCACGTCGGGTCCTGTAAATGTCTTTAAACCAAGATCTTGCCTATTAGTGTTGGGGCAAAAACGTGCGGAAGGCAGTGCAGACTAATTGGGCTGTATTGAGACCGCAACGGCACTATCGTATCGATATTTCAGGTATTGTGAGCTTTTATACTTATTTAATTTACTGAATCCTGACATCTCGTTTATTAATTTTCATTGAAAAGCGGCAATGTAGGCTTTCTGTGGCAAGATTGAAAGCTCTTTTGAGCTCGTTTTTAATTTAATTTATGTATGGCTTTAAGCAGAAGGCTTTGTAAGTACGTAATGAAATAACGTTGAAGTTAATTTTTTAAAAGTTTTTTGGTTAAGGGCAGTCTTTGTTTAGTGTCTTAATATCGTTTTGATGAGTCATAATATTTTATATTACTTAAAGTTAGTTTGAAAGTTCTAAATCATCAGAAGAGAAGTTGATTGAACCTGAAGAAGATCGATTTTGGTCTATGAACAAAGACCAAAATCGATCAGCAGCGAGAAAATAACTGGTAACGCAGTGTTGAATCTCAGCCATAACGCGAATTTCGCATCGGTCGTGGCACTTAATAAACTGGCTTTAACGCGTTGTGGCAATGAAGAAAAGCCGTTTTTCGTTTTGAGCCCTAAGAGATGCATTCACATCGCGAAATAAACGTATTGTGTAGGGATGGATAATTTGTTATTTAATTTCTTATTTCCGAGAAATAGCAGCAGCACATAGACATTCTATTTTCGTAGCGTTGGAAGGCCTCTTACAAGGAGGACCGATGACTTGGTAACGGTTGCGGGAGTCCGATGGATGCGAGACGCACAGGACCGTTCATTGTGGCGACACTTGGGGAGGCCTATGTCCAGCAGTAGACGTTTTTCGGTTGAAATGATGATGATGAATAATAATGCATTTCAGAAACCCATAGTCCAGTTTGTTTTTTTATTTAAAAAGCCTAAAATATTTAAAAAACCAGCCAAATAGTTGTCCTTGGGTGTATTTAATTTGCATAATACATATAGGGTTAGTGATCGGCAGGTGCCCCATTCAATTTAAAGAGTCTAACAAGCCTCTGTATGCTGGCCTTGTCCCTTAGTACGCCTTCTAAACGTCCAAGACCCTAGGGTCCCGGAGTGACATATAAATAATCCATACAGCACATTTATTTCGCGATTTAATTGCATCAGTTAGGGCTTTGAACGCGTCATGGCTTTTTTTTCATTGCCACAATACGTCATGGCTGTATGCTACGACGAGAAATTCACGATGTGACTGTTAAAAGAAGTTATAAGGTGTTGTGTGCTTTTTTTCGATTACTATTACTACATTAGCTGCTACCAGCAACTATGCCTGCGTGATAGTAGAAAATTATCCTAAGGAAACATACTCTTGCGATAAAAACTATCCTATGTGTTATTCCAGGACATTGTCTATCCGTTTACTAAGTTTCACCGAAATCTATTCAGTACTTTTTGTGTGAAAGAGTAACACACATCCATATATACAAACATTCGCGTTTATAATTCGCGGTTCGAATCTCACGCGGAACTAATATAATATAACCTACAGATAGATGTTCTGGACTTAAGTGTGTTGTGAATGTGAGGTTACATGATTGTGAATGCAGCAACAGGATATAGGAGTAATTCCTTGTATGAAACAGCGTTAAAAAAAAGAAAAATGACACTCTCGTTCTATATTACTGGTCATACCTTTCTTTATCCTTTTTAGGGTTACCTACGTACCTAAGCCGCCAAAAACGGAATCCTTATAGGATCCCTTCGGTCAAGACCCTTTTTCCCAAGAGCGCGTGAAGGTATAAAACTGAAATTAATATCGAATATTCTGGCACGCTACCCTATGAGGTAGTGAAAAAACGCAATCTAAATATAAGGGCGTTTATGCTACGTTCAGGTACCTATTTTGACACTCGCTGGGAAATCAAACCCTATAGGGTACTTTTCAATAACCTAGAATCCTAAAATTTGGTGTAAAGGAAAGTATCATAGCATACGTAAAGGAAAAAAGTCTGAAAATTGTTTTGTAGACACGTCAAAAAATTTCGCGATTCGCAAAAATCTTCCAGGCTCGATTTGATATACTTCCATACTCGATTGTACGGAACCCTCAATGCGCCAGTCCGACTTGCACTTGCCCAGTTTTTTGTTACTAGCATAACTTGTTGACCGACAAAAGGACAAAATGTGACAGTAAACATAAATAAAGTAAATTAGAATTATTGTAACTGACACCTGTTTCTCGCAACGTGTTGGCTGCACGTTCTATTATGAATTTCAACTGTTAATATGCGCAATAGTGTATAGCGATCTTCGTTACTAGAGAAATGTCACTAAAGGGCAAATTCCGATACTTCGCGTTTTGAAATGAGATCTTTTTTTAGGTCCATATCTAGTATCTATAATCTTCGGTCGGCTACATGAAGGTGTTGTGGTAGAGCCATATTTGGGAGATGTCTGTGTTTGGTGCTGTGTGACATATCACGTCAAGGGAAACGGTTACGTCTGCGGTGCATCCGCTCCATTCACTGTTTACATGTATTTGCTGGACACAGCTCTGTAACTGTTGGTACTTACTGCTACTTATTAGTAATTACTGTACCGGTAAGTACTTAACCTACTATTTTGAATTCAGATTCAGATTTATTTATTTGCATAAACATGTGTGAGGACAATGTTGATTGCTTTTTTTTCCTTTTCAGTCATTTTAACGTATGTCTGGCAATTTCAGTATTTTCTGCGGCCTACTCAAATGTCCCTTCCTTGGTATTGTTCGTCAAGTCGTTAAGCTCCTTAGTAGTCCTGAGTTGAGCTTTGCTAATACTGACAAATGCTTGCACCGACTGGATAGGTCTACTCAAATCTGTATGGTTCTTTCTTCAAAAGACCATCTCAGACAAATCTGCATGGTTCTCATGTGATTTGACCATTATACATTTTTCCTGTATGGACTTTAAAAGAGACTTTGACCCCTGAGTTTGTTTCGGTGTTTCTTCTCAGGGTAGTCAGCTAGGAAATACCGGCCTCATATAATTTAAAATAACAATGGAAGTTCTGTTCAGCATGTATCAGGTAAATATACCTGACGTTGATATTCTGTTGGATCCCTGCCGTGACATACCTAAGGAGGCTCAGCTGGTTTAATTTTAATGATGTATAATTATAAAAAAATATCCCCCACCGCGTCTGTCTGTTTGTATATGTCCGCGATAAATTCAAAACTACTGGACGAATTTTCATACGGTTTTCACCAAATTGACAGTGACAACGAATAAGGTTTAGGTGTATAATACATGCATATTATAGTTGAGAAATGCTGAGGCTTTCATATATACACCCATGCGAAGCTGGGCGGGTCGCTAGTATAATATAGAATAAAAAAAAAAATAACGTGCAAATTTTTTTTTTGTGCTTGTAAGATATTTAAGACCTTTAATTAGTGTCCTTACGATTGTTTTCTCTGAAGTCTTTTCACTTAAACGTGATAACACTAGGTATATATATCTACTTATTCAAAACTAGCTTAGCTAGAAAGTAGAAAATATATAACTTATGTCATCCAACGATAAAGTAGTATTCTGCTGGTGATTTTTTTTCCTCGACACTGAGCTGAGAGAAGGCCTAAAATCTGGAAACAAGCTTTAAGAAAACAATAAAAGAACTGTATTAGTTATTTTCCTACCCTCATTACACAGCCTTATAAACGAAAACTTCACACTGTTCGCACGGAAGCTAGTTGCAACGTTCATCGCACGCAGGTCGGGCGCGTTAATTTTTCACGGAGCTAACTCAACCCATTGTGAGGTGTTGAAATAGCCATTGTTTCCCTGACAATGGGCCGACAATGGCCCGTATCTCTCTAAAGGCCGCGAGCTCCCGACCTAGGCACTGTATCTTGGGTACTGCGATAGCACGCTGCGCGCCGCGCCGTGAGCTTTTGTAGTCATGCCGATATTAGGTGCCTATTTAGTTATTGTTTTTTTTTAGATTGGGAAATCATCCGATGACTTTTCACGCTCTAGCGCGGAGCGAGAGGGCGTGTCAGACGACTGCAACCACTCCTATATTCCTTCTTTTCCGTTGCGTTCCAGGACCACGGATTTCTTTTTCGGAAGTCAAACCCAGTAGGCTTCGGTCCTGCTAGGCCCCTACGGTTTTGCTGACATCTCTTTGAGGCGCGCGTGGAACACTACGAGCCGTAAACAATTGGAACTGTGTCACTCATGCAAGTTTTCATATGTCTCATCTGATGCAACTTGTATTTAGTGATATTTATTTTTAACCTACTTATTGAGGTGAAAATGAAAGACTACATTTTTTAGAACGGTCTAAGCAAGACATAGGCGTCCATTACACGGTCATGCAAGCGACAATCAAAACCTTCAATCATGAATAATGGAAAATGAAAGACGGAATTTTATCGCCATACGTTTTTCGTCATGCAAACGTCAGTCATCGCATTTCACGGTAGGTTTTTTGTCAGTCAAAATATTTGACTGTGGCAAAACTGACAGCAAAACCTATCGTGTAATGGATGCCATACACATTGCACTGTCTTAAACGATTGGCCGTTTAATTCAATTCACCTAGAGGCGGCATAACTAACATCTAATCATTGCTCCATTAGACGTCTAGCAGCATTCTGATCTGTGTTATTGGCATACCAAGCGTTTGTAAGAGCCGTTTTACATCAAACGTCTCGCCATTGGCACTTCTGCCAATGGAATTTTATATTAGTGCCTAAGGAATGTAGGATTTGGATCTTTTCTAACTGGGAATTAATGTCTTCAGAACAGCTGGGAAAAATTCTTGGCGTTTGAATTTAATTAATGTAGAGATGTGCTGTTTTTTAGGATGGTGAGTGTATTTTTATTTATGTTTGCTTGTCTGTAATCAAATCTTGCATAATAAATTTGATCCACTTCCCGGTTTTTTTTCGAGTTGGTAAATCATCTAATGACATCCCCCGCTCTAACGCGGAGCAGGAGATAGTGTCAGACTTTTACTGACTAAAACCCACTCCTGTTCCTTCTTTGCCATTTTTCCAGGGCCCCGGGGATCTCTTGCGTATCACCCATGGCCCCAGTAGGCTTCGACCCTGCAGGTCCCCTACGGTTGGTGAAATCTCCTTGAGACGCGCCTGGAACAGTACGCGCCGTCGACGACTTGGGCCCGGTGCCTGCTTTTCTCGCCATCCGTTCGTCTTCCCGGTTACGGTTTGAGCTGAAATTTTTCATGCATGTGTAAATCAGATGACAATGCAAAATTATTATGACATGGAGTTGATCTGAAGATGGACCCGGAAGGTGGCCACAGGAACTCAGATAACCCTATCGTGTTTGAGCTTTTTGGAATGATCTAGAAGAATATTATTTATATAGGTACCTACTTATGTACCGCGCTATAAAAAGCTTGCTATGAAAAAATTATTTTCATTGAACACTGGTTTGTAGCGTTGTTTTGAAGAGTGTCATGGAATTTGGGAGTTGGATGTGCTTGTAAAATGAAATAATTTCATCAAAGTTTTTTGTGGTGTTCGAATCTATCAATATATTCTAATATTATACAGCTCACCAGGTCATCGGTCCACCTTGTGGGAGGCCTTCCAACGCGGTACGTGGTCGCCATTCCGGAACCTTTCATCCCCATCGACCATCTGTTCTGCGAGCAATGTGCCCTGCCCACTGCCACTTAAGTTTGGCGATTCTTCGGGCTATGTCTGTAACCTTGGTTCTCCTGCGGATATCTTCATTTCTGACGCGATCACGCCAGGACACTCCGAGCATAGCCCTTTCCATTGCCCTTTGAGTGACTTTAAGCTTGAATCCGATGGATGCGAGACGCACAGGACCGGTCATGTGGCGACATTTGGGGAAGGCCTATGTCTAACAGTGGACGTCTTTCGGCTGAAATGATGATGATGATGATGATTATATAGCTGAAAAGTTTGTTTTTACGCGCTTACCTCAAGAACTACTGCTTCGAATTGAAAAATTCTATTATTGTTGGATAGCTCGTTTATCGAGGAAGGCTATAGGCTATCACGCTACATCCAATACAAAAGGAGCAGTAACCAAAGACGCGGTTGAAACCGTAAGGGACAGCTATACGTATATCCATCACCTTAAGTCGGTGACAAACACCCACAGCTTTAGTAATAAAAGAGATGCGAAATCTAAAATCGAAAACAGCTTGTATTCTCAAAGCTAGAAATCATATTGAGATTAACTTCCACTATTTCCAAGCAACTGATTACTCACAAAACCCATCAGCTCCCCACAAAAACATTGGCTTACAACCAAATTGGTTTCGTGATACATTTAGCGAAATTTCAAAGCAGGTGAAAGAGAATATCCGCATCCGCTGGTGTACGCGTTCCTTTTACGTCATACCGCCATTAAGCCCCACGGTGGAATGGTGAAATCGATCAATTATTTTTCGCTCGTCGTGCAGTAAAAAGACGGTAGAGACGGCCGTTCGGATATTAAACGCCCGCCCGACGGAGGAGGATGAAACGTTCGGGAACCAGCGCTCCCTTTGACTGAGAGTTCGCGATCTGTCTGTGTCCTTATCGGGACTCCAATTTCGTTTGCGAATGATTTGTTGGAGTTATCTATCTTCAATGCGGTTTTTGTTTAATTAGTATTTAGTTTACTGGACCACATGTGTACCAAGATACTTGTGAATTATCAAAAAGTTGGCACAGTCATCGACAAAAATAGTAATAGTACCTAATATATGGTTAATAATAATATTCCACAACTTTCACACAACGTTATCTAGTCCCAAACTAAGCAGAGCTTATGCTATGAGTACTAGACAAGTGATAAACATACTTATATTTTTCTAAATAAAAAAATACATATATATTATAAATAAATTACACCCCGACACAGAACAAATGATCGTGCTCATCACACAAACATTTGTCTTGGGTAGGAATCAAACCTACGACCCGCGGCATAGCAGTTAGGGTCACTATCACTAGACCAACAGGTCAGTAAAAAAATTTAGTTTATACTTTACATTCCTGTGCATCAACATATTTTGTAATCTCAAAAATTCTGCTGCAGATAATTTTCAGCTCAAAATGCTGATATAAACATTACAATTTAAACTTCTAAAAGCTACCAAAACACCAGCAGTTTCGTTTCGCATATCGCCTACCTATAAAAAACAGTGTTATCTATTAATTCGCTAGTTTCGGCTATGTAGTCTTGGCGGGGAGGAGGGGGTGATCGTATCGGCGTGATCGATGCGCGCTCAGGGCTGCCCCCCGCACTACCTCCCACCGCATCCGAAACGGCTTCGGTAAAGCGCATTAGCTTTATTACTGTAACAAGGCCTTGTGTGTACGAACATGTCACATTCGATGCTTGAAGTGGTGATGATATGGTTATTGAAGACTATTGGGGTTACGGATTTGTTTTTAAGTGCTTAGATATATAGTTATTGGGTTTCTAGAATAAATTATTGAACACCCACTCTAGAATTAATTTTATTCAAATTAATTGTTTAGTGAATAACTACTATATATATATATTATTTGAATTTAATTGATTTCTGGCTCAAATTAATTGTTCAGTTATATTAATCCATACATATTTGTATTTTGATTTCGGATGTGTATTGAACAGGAAGCATTATTTTTCTGTAAATTAATTTTAAACTCAAATAAGTCTGAATAATTATTATCCAATAATTTATGAGTAGGTAACGCACTGCAGGTGCGGGCTTGCGTACGACGAGCAAGGGGTAGCACGCCGTCCGGCCGTCATGTAAGGACTAAGCCCGAGTCTATGCTTCAAATAATAGGGGTTAAAGTATGAAGTTGCCGTTTTTTAAAACGGGTTGCTTTGAAGTGTTATATCTTTGGATTGTTATAGGTTCAAATAATCTCTAGATTAAAGGTACGTTATTCTTTTTCCGAAATTAGATATTAATTGTATTCTTTGTGTTTCGTATTTTATGTAATATCGCAGTTCTTATAATCATCACAGGTAATATTTTTTTTTTCTTATTAACGTAGAAACTATGCATTTCAAAGGGCATGCAATATCAATTATTTATATCTACGTCTTTCTTCTAACAAAAGAACTTTGTGCTCTTGGTTTAATAGCTTCGATTTGGAAATTTTGTCTCATTGCCGCACTGAGGAGAAAAGTTATTCGTGAGGTAAAATTTCCCACGTGAAAGTTATTGAAACAAAAATAGACATCCCATTCATTAACAGTTTTAAGTCCATATACATCATCAATATTGCATACCGCTAGAGCAACATTGTTTCCACTCATATTACAAAATAATGAATAAAAAAATAAAAAATAATTTTTTATATTTCATACAAAAATAGTTACAAGTAATACAAAGAATGCAATAAATATCTTATTTCGGAAAAAGAATAACGTACCTTTACTATAAAGTTTATTTGACCTTATAATTCCAAGTCAATCCAAAGGTATAACACTCACTGGGGCATTGGGACGAAGGCAACGAAGGAACAGGAGTGGGTTTTTAGTCAGTCACTATCTCCCGCCCCACCCAAGGGCGGTGGATGTCAAGATGATTTTCTCACCGAAAAAAAAGGTATAACACTTCAAAGCAACCCGTATTAAAAAAACGGCAATTTCATAGTTAAAGATCTAATAGATCCATGCATGCCTCGAGGAGATGTCAGAAAAAGTGAATGGGCCCATCTAATCACTAGAAGTCTGATACGTGTGGAGCGAGAGTCCACTCTACAGCGGGGGAAGTCATTTGATGATTTCTGAAAGAAAACCCTTACTCGAAATATTTACACATAAATATCATCTCCGAAAAAGGCACACACAAGTTACAAAAACAACCTCTAAAGCATTAGCACCATATCATTTGAAATATAATTCTCGTTAAAGCCGGGGAGGAGTTTCCAGGCAGGCTAGGTTTTCAAGGCTTGGTCTCCGCCGCCATTAGTATCGGTCGACGGGGCGACGTTGATCGATGGACGCCCTGCAACGTTCAGATGCACCCTCTTGCTACGAGGGAGCTACCGTGCGTCAGCTTTTGTGCTGGAATATTTTTGGAAAAATATACCTACGTAATTATAAGAAACGGGTATTATGGAAGTTTTTTGTTTTTAGGGTTCCGTAGCCAAATGGAAAAAAAACGGAACCCTTATGGATTCGTCATGTCTGTGTGACTCTCCATCCGTATGTCACAGACACTTTTTTAGTAGATGTATTCTGTGAACCGCATTAAGATTTTCTCACAAAAATAGAAAAAAAGACAATACATTTTGGGGGTTCCCCATTTTTAGAACTGAAACTCAACAATTTTTTTTCGTCAAACCCATACGTGTGGGGTATCTATGGATAGGTCTTCAAAAATTATATTGAGGTTTCTAATATTTTTTTTTTTCTAAACTGAATAGTTTGCACGTGAGACACTTCCAAAGTGGTAAAATGTGTCCCCCCTGTAACTTCTAAAATAAGAGAATGATAAAATTAAAAAACTATATGATGTACATTGCCATACCAAACTTCCACAGAAAATTGGTTTTAACGAGATCTAGGGAGTAGTTTTTATTTAATACGTCATAAATCGTAAACCGCAATTTACCTTTCAAGTTTGTAAGGCACGCTCAGTGCGCGAGTCCGACTTGCACTTGCCCTGTTTCTTTTTTATAACATGAACTAGTGCTTTACTGTGATCCCACTTGATGGTAAGCAGTGATTCAATCGTTGGTGAGGCGCACTAGTTTATTAAGAGCCTATTCACTCTTGCCTTGAAGACACCCAAATTATAATGGGAAGGGAAGACCGCAGCAGGCAAATAGTTCCAATCCTTCGAATTGTGTATTCAGTTCCTTGTTAGTGGAAGGATGAGGTGGGAAATCATCAAATAACTGGTACTGCTCTGGGTGGTACGAAAGGGAGTGTTGGGTTTTTACTGACTAAAATCCACCTGTTCCTTCAGTTGCCCTTTGCGTTCCAGGTCCACAGTAACTCTTTCAAATAATCCCGCACGACAAAAGGATGCCAGTAGCATGCATGTCTTGGTGCTATTACAAGTTCAGATGAACGGATGTCACCGTTTTACACATTAGGCTAAGTGAAAAAAAATCTATGTTGTATTTGATTTGAAACTTTTATTTTATTTTTTAGACTTACCTTTACCAATATATATACTATCGATACACCCTCTTTTGCGAGTAGCTAGTTCAACCGTACGTCAGTTTTCGTACTGCAATGATTTTGGAAAAAAAATACAAGGTGGTTGAGTATCGTAAAGTAAGATGCATTTACAAGGTTCCGTACCTCAAAAGGAAAAATGGAACCCCTATAAGATCACTTTGTTGTCCGTCTGTCTGTCTGTCTGTCTGTCAAGAGGCTTTATCTCAGGAACGCGAGAAGGAATCGAGTTGAAATGAAAACCATATACTCAGGTATAGCTGTGAAAAAATCAAAATACTGAGTTAACGAAAAAAAGATACGGCCGTGTGTACGTGACAAAAAATAACTTTTTTTGCGATTCGGAAAAATCTTCGTAACTTAATTCGGGAATTGAAGTGTTTTCATAGGTAAGTTTGTACGGAACCCTCAGTGCGCGAGTCCAACTCGAACTTGCTCGGTTTTTTTATTAGTGGAAGTAGTTGATAATATATGCGTGATCTTAAGTTGTGAAAAAGTTCCGCTTTTTTCCATGATTACAGCGTTACGTAAAAACGTTGAAATAAAAATAAAACCTTAGTCGTTTACACTAATATTGTCCATTTCCAATCACAAATACCAAAAAAACTTACATATCATCAATGCACCCATAACCCATCAACGCTATGATTACCCAAACTAACAAATGAGCTACATTTCGGTGGGCTATCAACCCACAAAGAAAGTTGGGCGGCTGTCGGAGTTAGCTGAAGTTGTTTGTACCGTCTGAGGGCGGGCGGGGGGTGGCCTGGGCGGGCGGGAGTGGGCGCTCACACCGTGCGAACAAAGCCTTCCGTGAAAGCCTTCGGACGTTGATAGATGCGATAAGCTCGGATGCAAGTAAGCTGCATACATTTCTTGCTACAGTTTCTCGGTACCATAATCTTTTCCTTTTTATTAGATTGTCTAATTGGTATAAGTGATTAAGCGATGCTCATTTGTTATTACTATTTCTATTACATACAGGTTTAGGTATGTGAGGAGCTGGTGGCTATTATTAGGCTTATATTAACAACGTGTTTCTTTTGATATCCCATAACTTTAGGGTATGAATATGTTGGTCTTAACCATATCAAAGATTCAACTGCCATATGAATTATTTTGCAATTATCTTTTTTTTTTTGTTTTTAGTTTTCGTACAAAATAATTCGATAAGTTCACGATTATTTATGTAAAACACACTCACGTGAAATATGACAGCGTAAATATGTAATGTTATTTATTTGCAAACTACTTTAGATTTCATCGATGACTGGCAACGTCACGAAAGTAAAGATTTGTCATACGGGTGTAAATTTTTGACGTAAATTAATTATGATTGATGATATCTTCGAAACCATGCATTTTTGGACCACATATTCTAGGATTTTTAGTATTATTTTTCCTTATAGGATATAACACCTTGAGTTATAGGATATCAAAAACAACACATTGTATATTACAGCTTGGAGGACTTACAGCTTATATATATTTTGTAAATTTATTTATGAGACACATACAGCTATCATTTTAGACTAACCCAATGGAGAAATTAAAACTTTTAGCGTTGGCCGAGTCGTGGGCTGCTGACATAGATTTTAATTTTTTGTTTGTATGTTACGATTTAACTCAAAAACTTCTGGACCGATTTTCAAAATTCTTTCTTCAGTAGGAAGATACTTTATCATTGCGTAACGTAGGCCAATATTTTCCATTTTCACACGGGCGAAGCCGCTAGCAAAAGCTTGTGTTTCATAAGCATAATCAGCCTTTTAATGTTCCCACTGCTGGGACTCAGGCCTCCTCACTCTCTAGGAGAGGGAATGGGCCGTAATCCACCACGCGAACCCAGTGCGGGTTGGTGGATGTCACATGTCTTCGAATTCTAGGACATGCCGGTTTGCTCACGATGTTTCCCTTCATCGTTTTGAGAGTTTCATATTTAAGAAAAATGTCAAAGAGTCCAGAAATAATAACAGCATTTAAGAAAATAAAGAAACATGTTTTTGGCTTTTTTTTTCTTTTAATATAAACGTAATTAAACATATCGCAGTGTAGTTTATTTAATGGCTTCTGATTACACCTAACTACTGCTAAATATCTACAGAATACAGCCTGGAGTTACAGCTTAATGTACTTTACGAGGCATGGGAAAGTCTCGGTATGAAACCGATCCAAGGCGCGACCTTAGGTGGTCAATCCTTAAAAATCTCTCCCACTGTGGGTGAAGTGAGAGCTAGGTTGTGTCAGACTTTTACTGACTTAAACCCGCCTGTGTTCCTTCAGTTAAGCATGTTGCAGTGTAGTCTATCTAAGGATCTCTAACTGAAAGTATTGTATAATGTAGAAGCATTTATTTTCAAAGTTTGTAAATGTGAGTACCATGGAGCTATTTTATGGTTTTTTATGTTACTATTGGACTTGTTTGACATAAATGAGCACGGCAGTTGAGAGTTTGTCATGCTCACTTAAATGTCTCACTGATGGTGGCGCATGTGTTGGATCATTCGGTTCCCTTTGAAATGGTTGAGCTGAGTGGTGTTAATATTAGCGTCATGTTCGTGAAAGGGCGCTGTCAGTTGAGACTAGTCATCTCTTAGCTGCCAGTTGCTATTTTAATATCTATATTTAGTTTTTATTTTTACTGTATTTACATTGTTCTCACATGATAACGACAAGAAACATGTAACAGAGATATTTGTAATTATAAAACATGATTGAAAAGAGTGTCCATGGAGTTTCTTGCACATTCTTCTCCATAGTGATCTACGCTTTGGAATGTGCAATTAGCATCATTTTTTTTTTCCTGACTGACTCACTTCTTGACATTTCAAAAGTTTGAATCTTTAAATTTCTACACAATCACTTGTACATAAGTTAACATAAAAATGAATTGATAGTACTGTTTTTTTTTGAGGTGGGGTTTAATTCAATGATTTCTCATGCTCTGGGGTGAGGCGAGAGGGCATTCTATAGGTGCTTTTACTGACTAATACCCGCCCGTGTCCTTCAGTTGCCCTTTACTTTCCAGGACAACGGTATACCTCTTTTCTAGATTGAAGGGTGTTAGAATTACAGGGATCGACAAGTTCTTGCACTGTTTTTGTGATAGATTACCATGACAAACATAGTGCAAGAACTCGTTTCAGCACCTTCAACACCGCTAATTACATTTGGGGTGACTGACGTTGATGATGATTTTGTTATCAGGAATCGTCTGATAGCAAAGTAATATATAATAATAATATTCCATAACTATCACACAACGCCGTCTAATCTCAAGCTAAGCAAAGCTTGTGTTATGAGTACTAGACTACTGACAAACATGTTTATATATTTCTAAATACATACGTATTATATGATAAATAAGCCTGCTTAATTATTGTAAAATATTAATACATACCCATCTAACGACGGGTTGATATCTTTACTGGTTCTGTACCCTTAACAAAAACTAAACTCGGAGATTTAATACTAACTAAAAGTTTAAAATATTTTTTTTTTCTTCACATGATACACACACATTCACATTATGTTAATTAATAACATAATCTTAAAGAACATTAAACTCTTTTTGATAATAAGTGCCAATTTTTTTATATGTCCATGGAAAAATCACATCTAGTAGATGAATCAGATATATTGTTTTGGAATTTTTTTGTTTGTGTGATTGTACATCAGTTTTGTGAAAAAAATGAGTGGTCGACGAATCACTAACATATTTTTTAATTCCATCTTTCCACATAGAATCTAAAAATTTGTAGTAGTATATTGAAATCAGTTGATTTTCTTTTTCACTAATATATTGATCAACAAACTTCGTCTGTCCTTGTAGGCCCCTACACCCTTCATTGTCAACGCACCCTCGCACTGGCCTTGACCCAGGCACCCTCGAAAAATATTCGTACCCTTGACCGATTTACCCAAATACGAGTCTATCAAGGTTAAGGGTAACAGACGAGGGTCGAATTTTGGGGTGCCATCTGACTAAGGCCTTTTTAATTTTCGTCATTTTTTTAAAGTCATTGGTTATTTATTTCTTAAAAATATGTATAATTAACATTGCGTAGAAAATAAAATAGAAAAAAATAACATTAAAAAAGAACGATTAAAAGCAATAGCCGAAAAAGGTGAAAGAAAAAAAGCATTAGTTTGGCTCGCGTTTGACCTATCTCACCTGTTGTTAAGCGACGATGTGGTCGACGATGGAGTACGCTTGCCTACCTAGAAGTTACCTTTTTTTAAATTCACTCTTGACTTAAAGATACTTTTTTTTTAAGGTGGGAAAATCATCTAATGACAAATCGCGCTCTTGGACGGAGCGAGAGATAGTGTTAGACTTTTACTGACTAAAAACCCCACTCCTGTTCCTTCGTTGCCTTCGTCTTAGGGCCCGGGTTTCGCTTTCACACTGCCCGTGGCCCTGACATCTCCTTGAGGCGCGCGTGGAATAATACGCGCCGTCGACGACTTGGGCTCGGTCCGGACGGTTACCGGATGGTCGGATAGTGAGCTGCCCATTGCTCGCTGTCCGCAAGCCCTCGCCTACGGTGGCCGGTAATCGGAATCGGAATCCCGGCTAGGGCGAGAGGACCGTTGCGCGGTCGGCCTCCTCCTTTGCTAGCATTACTGCTTCGCAGAAGGAGCAGACCGCCTGCCACTCCTCCTAGCTTCGGCCCATGGCCTGTACCAAGGCACGGCGCGTTATTTTTCTTAAAAGTCACATTGCATTATGTAATGTTTAAAGTATTTTTGTTAAATGCTATTTTATTGTATTAACCCTAGAGTGGGCGCGTCTTTAAGCGAAACGTCAGTGGGAGCATTTTGGCGCGTCTTTACGCGAAACGTCAGTGGGAGCATTTTGGCGCGTCTTTACGCGAAACGTCAGTTGGAGCATTTTGGCGCGTCTTTACGCGAAACGTCAGTGGGAGCATTTTGGCGAGTCTTTACGCGAAACGTCAGTGGGAGCATTTTGGCGCGTCTTTACGCGAAACGTCAGTGGGAGCATTTTGGCGCGTCTTTACGCGAAACGTCAGTGGGAGCATTTTGGCGCGTCTTTACGCGAAACGTCAGTGGGAGCATTTTGGCGCGTCTTTACGCGAAACGTCAGTGGGAGCATTTTGGCGCGTCTTTACGCGAAACGTTAGTGGGAGCATTTTGGCGCTCCTTTTCTCTGACCATTTTACGTAGGAATGCAACTATTGAATTTATTTATTTTCTCAAGATTTAAAAGAAACACAAATTAAAATAATGACAAACAAATATATTTATTGAACTTTGTTTTAGAAACTTTAGTCTATAAAAGGTTTTCAAATTTTTTTTTTTTAATTATCCTACATAATCCTATTGGGTGTGCTTCGTCAAAACAGTCCTCACTCAGGTAGGTATGTGCGTGCAATATTCGTTACACAGAAATTTTAAGCATCTGCGACACCCCTTTTTCGTGCTTCCAGATGATACTTGTTTTATATGTATCTACATAGTGAGTAATTTGGTTCCTTAAAGAAATATTTAATGTCTTAATAGAAGACCATGTGGTGGTGTTTACTTAGGTGAGCAAAATGATGGCTGGCGTTACCTGATGGTCATAAACTCCTTCTCTAGCGGCTTTCAGGGCACTGATGCGTGCAATTTATTGGCAAAAATTGCGAACAAAAGTGGGGGCAGCTTCTTAAAAGCGCAAACTTGACGGGTCATTGTTTTACAAATTATTGACGATTTTTTGAGGAGGGCGGCAAAATGCTCATAGCGCACCACTCAAGGGTTAAATAACTCAACAAATCAACCAGTAAGTTTTAAATAAAAACATTTTTTTCATAACAAGCGTTTATCGCGCGGTATGGTACTGATCAAGACAAAAAAAAGAGCTCAAACACGATGAGGTTGTCTTGTTGCGATCAATAGTTTTTATGGTCACTATCGGACTCCATCACCAGACCAATTTCATATATTCTTTATTGTAAACAAATTTTACAGTTAATAAAAAATGTGATGTACGCAGGCGAGCTTAATTCAAAATTGGGTTTTCTTACAGCAAACCTTAGGTTAACCGATATATAAAGAAATTTTATACATGAGGATAACTCATACGTAATATATTAAATTATATCATATTTAAAACTAAGAATTAAACTACACAAATATATGCACAGCACACAATACATAAACATACGGTCTTCCCGTCCTACTATAATGTAGGTGTTTTCAAGGCTAGAGTGAATAGGCTCTTAATGTTTAGTGCGCCTCACCATCAATGATTGCATCACTGCTTACCATCAGATGAGATCGCAGTCAAGCACTTTATATCAATTTAAAAAAAAAACATACTATATAATAAACATACTATATATAACAAATAAAACCTATACATACATATTTATGGATCATGTTGACAGGAAATGTTCCCTAATTCTTCTCCTGAAAACCTCCAACGAGGGGCTAACCCGTAACGTGTGTGGAAGAGAATTTCACAGGCGTACAGCACGAACAGTAAAAGATCCACTGTAACGACTAGAGAAATGGAGAGGAAAATTAAGGAAAAGAGAGGATGAAGAACGACAAGGCTTTCTCTCTGAACAAGATACTTGAAGCGTTCCCGAAGATACACTGGGGAGTTAGGATTATGAAGAACAGAGAAGAGAAGCAATCCCGACGTTGCTGAATAGGTAACCACTTGCATGGTACTATACTAACGCATTGTCATCCAAATTATATAGGTTATTTTAATTTAACCTATTCGATAATTTCAGCTCAATCGGTGAGGGATAACTGTTTTATTTAAAATTCATTTACAAGATTTGTATACAAACATTGAAAACTTTAATAAAAGCTTGTAAAAACCAAGTTGCTTCTTGAAATCATGAAGTAAAATAAGTTATTTTTTTTCTTTTTAATTCTCAATTAGTGCTTGACTGCGATCGCATCTAATAGTAAGCACTGATGCAATCTTTAATGGTGAAGTAAACTAGTTTATTAATAGCCTGTTCAGGCTAGAGACCTTGAAGTCACCTTAGTAAATTATAATCGGACGGGAAGACCACAGCAGGCAAATTGTTCCAGTCCTTCGATGTTTTTTTTATATTATGGATAGGCTAGTGTTTGAACACTATCTCACTTGATGGTAAGCGATGATGTGGCCGACGATGGAGCACACTTGCCTAGAAGCAACCTATTCACTCTTGACTTAAAGACCCCTAGGTTATATCTATCAAGAAACACAGACTCCGGTAGGAAATTCCACTCCTTAGCTGTACGCATAATGAATGTGTTCCCAAAACGATTTGTACGTATGGGTGGGATGTCCACCATGTACCGGTGGTGCAACGCCGTTCGCGTATACGCGGTATAAACGACGAGGCGAAACGCCCAGACCGCAGAGGTGTTAACAATGTAAGGGTGGACACTCATCGTACATCGGGTGGTCCGAAGGTAGAACGGGTGGCGGAATCTGGTCATGTACCTAATTCCTATGCACACACTTTAAAGTGCATTCTATAGAACAGCGGAAGGCTGACTACTGTAAGTATTATTTGTACATTGGTCTTAACCAAATCTGGATCACCAATTAGTCTCTTTGCACGCCTCTCCACTGAGTCCAAAGCCGCTAGATGGCATTTTGCAGCACCAGCCCATATGTGGCTGCAGTAGTCTTGTATTTTTGTAACCGAGACTTCTCAGACGTCCAGTGAGGACGAAGTCGCAAAGGGAAGTGATGATCTGATCATGTTTGCAGGGTAAACTTGTCCATAGATCGCACAAGACAGAGAGGTTTGAAAGGAGAAAGGGGAGGGCTTGACAGGACCGCGAGAAACGCTTAGGAGTCTCGTCAATGCGTATGTTTGTGTGAGTGTGCCGTTTCAAATATTTGTAGGTAGTTTCCGTACTGTTCTATATATCTATACTGTGGCTTTACCCAATATTGGGACGCAATATTAGTATAAAAATAAGATTCTTCTAGATGTAACTTTTTTAAACATGCAATAGTATACAGGAAGTATCTACATAATGATTCACAGAAAATATATGTATTAAACATTTTATGAGCTATTTAATGGCCTATGACCAACATGGACAAAAACAGATGAGTGCTTAAATTATTCGCACAATGTTTTCTATTTTTGATAATTCTTGTAAGCTTTTATAGTTATGCGTCGGATGCTGGTTAAATTTTTAAGGTAATTAAAAATTAAAAAACGAATTACTTAATAATTTTTTACATATTATTATAATTTTATCTCCAATGTCACACAGTTTTAATGCAGTATAAATTCTATAGTTTTCATTTTTAATTGTTATAAACTAGTGATCTTTGATGGTGAGGCGCACTACTTTATTAAGAACCTATTCACTCTAGCCTTGAAGACATCTAAATTATAATCGGACGGGAAGACCGCGGCAAGCAAATTGTTTAAGTCATTTGATTTGGATCGTGGCATACATGCAAACCAAACTTATAGTGAAAAAAGCTCAGTCCAAATTGACAGATGTATCTTTATAAATTAAAGGCTACACGTATGCTACCACTAAGGAATACGGTGACATTTGCGCTTTATTTACAATTATTTGATAACAAAATTAATGCCTATTCTACTTTGATAGTTTTTTTACTTGTTGCTGTTTAACGTGCTGAATATTTGCATTTTTTTGTGTCTAATTATAAAACTCGTTACTGTTTTAATTTACATTTTACTATGGAAAATTTTGTGGAAGTTTCCACAATTCAACTTTTTTAGCAATGTGTATTTGCAACTGGAATTAAAATTCTCGAGTATCTTCGAAACAACTTTTATACCTACCAACGTGTTATAAAATTCACGTGAATCATGTCAGAGTAAAACCGAGCTAGTGCTAGGCACGAAAACGTGGTGGCGTCTGCTTTGGGGCAGAGCGTCGTAAATGCATTTTCTTATAATTCAGAAGCGTCACGTAGCCTGTACGTAGCGCGGCCCCAGGCTGAAAGCCCGGCTACACAAGAACGCCAGCGAATTTGCAGTTACCTCTTTTTATCTCACGCCCGCACCTATAAAGCGAGATAAGAAAATTGGTTTGAATTCTACGTTTTTTTTTAATGTAATATATTTTAAATTAGTATTTATTTTACAAAAAAAAAAAAATATGATATGAAACTAATTTATATTAAAACGTAGTTTTAAGTTTACTGCTCTATGATTTAATGTGAATGTCGTGTTTTATATTAGTGAAAGTTATTGAAAGTGAACTCTAATGTTTAAATGATAGATCAACAAACTAGGTATTTTTTACCTTGAAGTATCTAAGATAATTTAATTTATTTTATTAAAGGTTCAAATATCTACTCTAAAACGTATTTCTTCAGCCTTTTTGACGTTATTTGCGATGCACTAAAATGTGAGCTGATGTTTTGAATAAAGGCACAAACATAACAACTCCCACAGTCATAATAGTTCTGAAAATAAGTTCAATATAACATGATCAACATCAACTAATACAATTTGTCATACATCAAGTTTGACACGTGACAACGGGTGTCACATCTAAGCTTGGGAGTGCAGCGCTGCGAATATTTTATTTGGGCAGTGCGGGGACGTGTCGCCCCCGCCCCCGCCTCCGGGCCTATCTGGGGGTGGTGCACCCCCGGGGGGCGCTGAGTGCGACCGGGGGTGCGACGTTGATCGATGCACGTCTTGCGCCGGAGGCTGCACCCGACGTAATTCATTAAACGCTGAAACTCCAAGCGGATTTTGAGTATTAAAACGATTTCTCACGGGGTTGTCCAGTTTGGCTGCTCCTTTATGTAAGAGAGGTTTAAAGCGGTTTGCTTAGTTGATAAAGTGAATAGGAATTAAGTTTAAAAGCTGCAAAGGATTTTGCAGTCTGAGTCAGATCGTCGACGTAAATAAATTAACAAAGGTAAATGTTGAGGACTCGTAGGAAATTAATTCTGGGAATTAGTACGATGTTCGTACTTGCTAGAGCATACCTAAGTTATAATCAAGCAAAAAGATTATTTTGCTATAATGTATCGGGAATTTTCTTTGTTTATGGTGAATGAGGGTTATCTAAAATGACGTACACCAGGTGTCAGCATTGAGTCGTCAGGACCAGGCACCTGTCAAAACGCTTATGTTAATAACATTTATAGACAAACTAATGTCAACTTTATGTATACGTTTTCAAAAGTAGAAGACAACTTGGCTAAGTGGCGCCAACTGATGGTGTGAATTTTCTTCAAAACTCTTTTTGAACAATAATATTGTAAATGTGTATTGTGTGGTTTCTTAATTTAATTGTGTATTGTAGTAAATTATTGGACTCGGCAGCTGAATTTTGAAATCGATGGTAATTGACATCCAGAAAAATAAAACTGTCGATGAAGAAAACGGCTTGATGAAGCCCAAAACACTAATAAGTAAAGGTAAACACTATTAAAAAGCACTATACTAGCATTATTCCGCGACTACGTCTTCGTAAATGTCGGTTATCACGGACATGAAGTTGAAGTGAAGCCAGATAAAAAGAAGCCTATGCCCTTCAGTGAAGTTTAAGCTTACGTCATACCAAATTTAATTAAAATCGATTAAGTGGTTTAACCGTGAAAGCGTAACAGACAGATTTCCTTTTATGACGTTTGTGTCAGACTTTTACTGACTAGAAACCCACTCTTGTTCCTTTGTTGCCTTTCGTACCAGGGCCGAGTCTTCCTTTCTGAATCAGACCCTTGGCCCCAGTAGGCTTCGACCCTGATGGGCCCCTACAGTTGCTGACATCTCCTTGAGGTGCACGTGAAACATTACGCGCCGTCGACGACTTGGGCTCGGTCCGGACGGTTACTGGACGGTAGCAGAAGCTTGTATAATATATATTTATCGTCACGGTTAAGCGATTGGCAGTCACGGGTTCGATTCTCGTACGGACAAATATTTGTATGACTTACAGATATTTGTTTTGGTTCTGGATGTCTTTGTATGTTAGTTTATATGTTTGTGAATGTATCCACGATACATGCATAATTCTAGAATAATCTAAATAATAATAGTGTGGGTAAAGTGTTTTATGGAAAAAATAAAATAATATGGATAATCAGCGGGATCGAGATTCACAGGGACCAGTCGTTATGGCCAATAAATAGTAGACGTCTTTTATCTGAAACGATGATGATGATGATGTATGTAGAGTATAATCAATTAATCAGCATAAAAAAATCTAAAACTTTTACTAAAAAAGATATTTCTGTACCTACTCCAGCACTTGCTAATACTATCAGATCGCCCACTTACACTGCATGTCCCATAAAAGAGTTCAATCCATAAAACATGGTGATAGTTGCTTACTTTTCCACTTCGTACACATCTTCGACAGTTTGACACCTATGACGTCACTTCTTTCCGCCTTCCTCGTCGACAAACACCGCGGTCGTGTCACTTTCCTGACTGTAAATACACAGTGCCGGATTAGCCACGTAGCAAGAGTTGTAAATGCTAAGGGCCCCGCACATTGGGGTGGGCCCCGGCCGCTTGGACGTGAAAAAACGAGTTAAGATACCTGTGCTATATTAATTCTAACCACTTCTGGATTTTACATAAAGATAATGAAGGTAACCTATGAACCCATCGCTACTTAAGGGCCCCGCGGCTTGTTTAAAAATAAAACTAAAGGAATTTTGAATTTTGATTCGTTGTCATTTATAATCATTTAGGGGGCCCCTTGGTAGAATTAGCTACAGGCCCCACGCTGGCTTAATCCGGCACTGTAATATACACACGTCTGGCAGCCGTACACAACAATACAAATATACAACAACTTTCTTGAGAATATTCTTCATACAATAAACTGTGAATATAGAGTTGGCAAAGTTAGTAAAGTTTCAATTGAAAGGAAAAGTTGAGAAGAAAATTAATGGGAAGTTTTGAATGATTGGTTTTGAAATGAATTGTGTGATTGGCTGTCTTACGATTGATAATTGTGTTATTGGTGACTTTGAATAAAATTCGAGACATGAAATATCTATGGATAATGGCTCTTTATTGTTGTGTCTTTTGCCGCACGTTGTGTATTTCGACTGGCCTGTTGGTCTAGTAGTGCTAGAGATCGTGGGTTCGATTCCCACTCAAGAGTTGTGCGATGAGCACGAACATTTGTTCTGTGGCTGGCTGTAATTTATCTATAGTATGTATTTAAAAATATATAAGTATGTTTATCAGATGTTTTGTGCTCATAGCACACGCTCTGTTTAGTTTGGGACTACTTAGATGGCGTTGGGTGAAAATTAAAAAAAAATTGTCATTGTCAAGTTTAGAAAATATTTCATTTTTAAACTCACTTTTAGTTTCTTTGGGTTAAAAAAAATACTGATGTAACATTCTACTGTTATGATATTTTTGCAGTATTTAGCAGTAAATATACAAAACCAGTAGGTGACAAGTTTAGCTGGGGTAGTCAATACTACAATAAAAAAATCAGTTCTATTTTACCGAGATTGCGTCTGTTTCAATGATTCTACATAATATTGTCCAGTTGTGTGGACACTTGACAGATATACAGATATACTCTTTATTGTGTACAATATAGAGTATCTATATTGATATCTATCTGTCTATGTCCATAAAAAAATACAGCAGGAGTTTAAAATTAATAGGGTGTTATAATTGACATTCTTATCGCTGAAAAGCTACACTAATTTTAATGAAAGAGTTTATTTACGTCAAACATGGCGCATACCTTAAAAATAAAACAAATTTACTACTACTTATAAATAAGTCGTTATTTATAAGTGGTAGTATATGCGTTACATCCGCGCAAAACGGCCAGCGCTCAGCAAAATGCTAGGGCTCGTGTAAGACAGAGCCTCAGCGCTGATGTTCAGCATCAGCCGTCGTCGATGGTGAGACGTTGATATCGCAATGCCTATTGAGATTCAATTTGCGAATAATTAAAATTGCCATGAAACTTAACTTGAAAAAATCTAGTTAAAAACTTCTTCAATGGCCCTTGATCTCGATCCTTGCTAGAAAAAGAGTAGACAATACGATACTAATAATCTTTTGTACCCTGCTGAACTTCAAATCACATTATTTTAACCCCTTGTGTACTCATGCTAAAAAAAAAGGCTTGTTTTAGCTGATCGTTACCCAATTTAATTGAATGATTTTCAATTTTGCATATTCATCATTTGCATTGAACTATGACCAGCTTTGTTGCTGCGACTAAAATAATTGATGTTCATTAAGGAGTCTGTCGGACCACAGCACACTGTCTACGTATCATATTCTCAAAGACTTTGTGATACGTCAAGCGATGTCAAAGCTTGGACTTGCAATTGCTTGAATTGTTCAGGTAGAACAGACTTCTAGCTTGCTAGTATTTCCTGCGATATTTTGTACATATAATACAGTTATAAATTGGTGCGGTTTATAGTTCAATGAACTTACAGTCATAGTAGTCATACTATTTTAGAGGTAAGGGATTTTTACAAGTAATTTACACGTTACGTCTAAAATATTTAAAACGTTACATTATTGTCAAATCAATACAAATAATTAGAAATCAAATTAACATAATTAGAAACACGTGAAATATCATTAAATTAAAAAAAGTTTTTTTTTAAAACAAATAACCAAATTAAGGCCATTTTAATTTTCATATCAAAATATTTATTTGTTTAGTCATAGTGGGAACTTAAATATTAACTATAAATACTATTATACTAAACCTATGTACAAGTAAATGTAATACAAATACACAAAATACACTCAGGCGTCGAATTACTCCTCCACATCGCTGTCATCCGGAAATGTGCCCAGAAGTGTGGCAGTATTGCCTCATTGAATGGCAATGCTAATTCTTTGGGCGAAGACCGAGCCAGCCTTTTGGTCACGTATAGTGTCGATTAGACGACGTGAAATTTCCTTGAAAAGGAAACGCGCACTCGGACCCCATTACCCAAGCGTTTCGACCCCATATGGCTCAAAACTGGAATTACCAATAAGGTTACAGTATTTTTTTTTTTTGCATTATTAAAGTTAAAGATAATTATCATTAATTCGTCAATATTACAAATGCAATGAAGCCAACTCAACATATTACAAATAAAAAAATATATAACAATTAAGTCATTACACTATCATTTATTCCTTTTTTTAATTGCATTGCTCAATAATATTACTTACACTACGAATTACAGAATCACTCTCAACACCGCGTAAACTTCAGTTCACAAAAAACGCAACGCTACATGTTTTCGCGCAAACAGTTCAAAACTTGGCTGCACTAACGTTGAGGAGTGAAGGCATTTCTTGTTCACCTGCATCGATCAACGTCGGTGGGTCCTCGGAAAACGCGAGATTATGGAGAAAAACTGGCCTGGGATTTTTCTTGGTGCTCCACGCCATGTAACTCTTGGATTAACGATCTTTTTCGTTCTGAAACGTTTTATGATGGAAGCTGAGTAGGATATGAAATTATTTGAGTATGTGGTAGTTTGTAAACTTTTGACAGTAGAAAAAGTGATAGTAATAATAATAATCTTTATTTAATCTTTTTACACAATATATTTACATATAATAGCCACAAGGATCTCTTAGACAAATAATTTATTATGCTAGTGCCCAACGAATAACAGCTGTTCTATGTGTGTAACTAAATTATAAATATTTATAAACCTAAATTATGTATAATTAGCGACTTGCCCCAAATAGGTTTATAAAACCATAGACTATGAAGTCTCAGAGAAAAAAATTTAAAACTCTAAATTTGTAGTTAAGTTTTTTAAGATTCGGAAAAATCTTCGTAACTCAATTCGGGAATTGAACTACTTTCATAGATAAGTTTGAACGGAATCCGCAGTGCACGAGTCCGACTCGCACTTGCCCGGTTTGGTTTTTCAAATTTCAATATCTTAAAATTATAAAGTAAATAATTATATAATTGGAATTTTAGTTTTATAACGAGAAGAAACTTCGAAATATTTTTAAAGAATCTACCTTTTTATCATTCGGTTTTATCTCTGTCTCTCAAATATGCTGTCAGGTCATAAGTCCCATACTAGACGTGCAAGTGAAATGTATCCTAAATCAGTGAAGGCGGTAACAAATGCGTCTTCCGCAAACAATATTAGTCTTGTCGCTGCGGCGGGCGCTCTCCCAAGCCTCGGCACAGATGCTGCGCGCTCACTGACCATGTTTCACGGAAATCTTCATAAATTACTATTTCACTAAATCCTATACATACCTGCATCATTATTTAAGGGGGGTACCCCTTTTCGTCGAAATTTTGGTGCGTGAGGGGAAGATTTCTTGTTAATGCAACTGTCTGCTTTCTAATATTTCGTAGAATTTTTCTTCCATTATATAGTATTTTAGTTAACTGTCATGGACCATATCTTGGTTTTAATATTTACGCCATTTTCGTTATTAGCGGTCCAAAAAACCATGAGAATGAAAATCATGAAGAAATTGCATTACTAAGAACATGGACCGTAATAGCTAAAACCATGATTCTAGTTTATCAAATTTTCAACATGCGTTTTAATAAGATATCAGAAACGTATATTTTAAATAGACCATTTGCAGGCACTTTTGAGTTATCAAAATGTCGGTTATCAAAATAAAATGGGAAGCTAAATTGCACGTTCCAAAATGTAGAATCTCTATGGAGAAGAACGTGCAAGAAACTCCATGATAATGATTATTTTAAGTCTGTCTTCACCCGTAATTTGTGATGATTATAGATACAGATGCTTCGCGCTTATTGGCCATAATTCACGGAAATCTTCACAAATGACTATTTCTGTGAATCCTTCGGATTCCTACACCATTAATTGAATGTTGACTTTTTCTAGAAAATTTGTGGCATGAGTAGGGAAGGGAGGTAGGTTTCTCATATAAGTTGTATAAATTTCAATATTCGTGATACGAATATTTCTGTCTCATAACGATCCGTAGCTAGGGCAATATTGTAGTTGTTGTATATTTTATCTTCTAAATTACTATTCTAGTGAATCCTACGTATATATGCATCGTTAATTAGGAAAGTAACTACCACCGTTTTTAGAAATGTTGTTCGGAAAGATGTATAGGTGCCTTGTTAATACAGTAATCTGTATTTCAAGTTCAGGACAGTACTGTTTTTCGGGTTCCTTCTATTTGGCAGAATCTTGATACTCCGAAATTTATTTGGCATAACACACTTGGCATAATCTTCTTTAATCGAATATTTTTAAGGCATAAAAATTATTTAGCATAAATATTGTTTGGCAGAATGTTTACGTTTCCGAATTTACAACATCATACTTTTAACGTGGCAGAATTTTATTTGGCATAATTGCATTTGCCATAATTATTATTACGCATAATTTTGTTTAGAGAGATGATTATTTGGGGAACCGATTATTTTGTCAATTTTTTTGTTCGAATTTCATTTTACCGAAAACTATTGACAGACGTATTTTTTACTTTATGCATTATTTGACACACTTTTAGATCATCGAAGTATCATGTGTCATAGGTATTGTTTTACCAAACTATATTTTGCCGATTTACAAAATAACTGCTAATATATATATATAATAATTGCTATTGGCCGAAGCTTACCATCAGGTGAGATGGTGGTCAAACGCATTAATAAGAAAAAGCTTCTTTTAAACCTTTTCCATTCAAATGATTTAGTTTGCTATATTTTCACCACACCGAAACAACATTTTACGAATTTTTTTCACAAATATATATACATATATAGACGGTTACTTGGTAGCAAATATAAAATTTATGCCAAAAGACAATTCTGACTGAATTTTCTGCGATTGATGGTTCTGCTTTTTAATTATTATGGATATGAAATTTATGCCTAAAGATGATTCTGAATAATACAATTATGAGTTTTGAATGTATGACAAATGAGTGTTTGTGAAACGATTTTCTGCGAAATGAAGTTTATGCTATCCGTTGTTAGCAAAATAATATTATGACATAAAAAGTTCTGCTATAAAAGGTAGACCCCTGTTTTTCACATATATTCAACTGATCATCCCATTAAGATTTTCTAAAACAAACAGTGTGATGATGAAGATGACCATAATCATAATTGGTGACTCTCAAATGACAAAAAGCCTACCAATAAACTACCTACTAACAGATAAAGCAGTCCAGAACATTTTGTCAGTAGTCACTATACCTACTTATACATATATATGACTTAATTCCTTTAAACTAGCAGTTTTGCCGGACTGTGACTTTGTTGACTGTGTACCAAAAACGATTCGTAGCTTACAACAACCCGTTAGTTAGAGACGCAAGTGGCAAGAACCAGGTGTTTTTGGCGGGATTTCTTTAACCTTTCGTATGCCGTAATTAGTTAGAGACACAATTAAAAAGCGATTGTGTCTCGCGTGGGTCCGCGTCTAAAACACACGAAAGGTTAAGTGAAGTTCAGTGGCTGTTTAAGTTTTGTAAAATAGTTACATAAAATCTTAGGAATAATTACAAAGGTATGGCTATGTTAAGTGCCCGTACTAGGATAAACCTGTATCACCTCCACCGTATGCTCCACCGTGTACTCCGGGCGGTCCACACAATGGTGACACCCGGGTATTTCTTCCGCACGCATCCGGTGCAAGAACCTCCCGAACTTACCATGTCCGGTGAGGACCTGCGTCATGCACAAGGTAAGTATGCTGTGATGTCTGTCCAGACATTCCTCAAAGAGGGGACTTACCGATGTTTCCTGATAGCTACAAGTACAACCTAGAAAGAGTTAATAGGTTACTTCGAGGCAAGCGTGCTTCATCGTCGGCCATATCATCACTGACCATCAGGTGAGATAGTGGTCGATCGCGAACCTATCTATAATAACAATAATAATCCTCCTCCTCCTCCACGAGTCGTATTCCTCATTACTGAGGGTCGTGAAGTTCCCGCTGGATTAGCTTCTTGCTAATGGTAGTTCACCATCTGTGACGGTTCTTAACGTCATGAAGTGCGACGTGCATTTGGGTGTCCAGTGCGGGGCGGACCTGATCTACCCATCTTTTTGGGCTGCGGCCTCTTGGTTGTTTTCCATCAACCATGCCAGTTACAATGAGCTGTTCAAGGTTGTGGCTATTTTTCCAATAATAATAAAAAAAAAAACACAAAAAAGATGATCGAAAACTGACATTTGGACATTTATTAAATGTGTAGTTTATGGATAACGTGACCATGAGGCGGTCAGCATCCTGCATGACACAATACGTTACATAAGGTGCATTGTGATGTCAACGTACAGGTATCTACGCATATATAAGAATAGCCTATATATTTTTAGAGTTATAGTCCTATAGAATACAGGCGTGGATATAAAATTTTATTTGAAACACGTGTAACGTTATAGTTATTTGACGTAACGTTGTTTATTTGTAGGTATTGTTGATAATTGTAAGCTGCAAGTGTGAGAGATATGTGAATCAACCTGTAGGTACCTAGTGTAGGTATTCTAGAGTTGGATTTGCCGTGGTCCTGGAACGCAACAGACGAATGAAAGAACATAGGAAGGTTTTAGTCAGTAAAAGCCTGATACTACCCAGAGCAGAAGAAATCATATGACGATTTCCCATCAGGTAAAAGTTATTTTAGAAATAAGTATCTAAGCATATGCATAATCAGCCATACAATTCTCATTGCTGGAACTCAGACATATAGGGAGATGTCAGCAAATCGTAGGGGCCCAGCAAGGTCGAAGCCGGGCCACGGGTAGTGTGAAAACGAAATCGGGGAAATCCTGAGACGAAAGCAACGAAGGAACAGGAGTGAGTTTTTAGTCAGTAAAGTCTGACACCATCTTTCGCACCGCCCAAGAGCGGGATTTGTCATTAGATCATTTTCCCACCTAAAAAAAAACAGATAAAAGTTATTTTAGAAATATTTGTGTATCTAAGCATATGCATAATCAGCCATCCAATTCCCATTGCTGGAACTCAGACATATAGGAGAAGGAATGCTCAGTTATTAGTGGACACTAAGTCATCGCGCACCACGCGCTTTGGCAGGCCGCGTGTTGGATTCACCACACGGGCCTAGTGTGGATTGGTGGAAGCCACACGTCTTCAAATTTTTTGTTCTAGGACATGCCGGTTTCCTCACGATGATGACTTTACCTTCATCATTTTGAGTGAAGTGGTGAAGAAATAAATAAGAAATAAGTTCCTAAACATAAAACGTGAATCTCGATTCAAATTTTCAGATTTCACGTTTGTCTCTGAAACGGATCATTAAAAAAAAATCGTAACTGTATTTATAATTTCAAAAACGACAATTATATTATTTTTCTAGACTTCGTACGGTCTTACCAACACAAATATTGTCTAAACCATACTACGTATTATGAAATAAGTCTTTTCTTGGAACTGTTGAAGACGAAATACAACTAAGATGTTTCAGCTCGTGATTGAAAAATGCTTTGTTATTAAAAAAAAACCAGCGCTTTTTATAAAAAAAAAAACGTGGATCAGCCAGGGGTGTCCTACCTAAGGTCTCTTGAGATTAATTTAGCGGGTAGCGAGCTGGGCCAATGTAGACGTCTAGATGGCGCGCCGAGCACCTTAACACGCGGCGCTCGCAGACTGTATAACTTCCTACGACAATATGCCCCAGAGTGCACTGTGACGTAACTGACGAGAAAATGTAAGGGATGATAGTCGAGAATTGGGAAAATAGATGATTAATCAAATTAATATAAAGTAAACTTTGTAAGTTTGGATGCGGGGAAGTATTCGTCCGATTTCTAAAATATTCTTTTACTGAGAGTAAGGTCGCTGTCGCTAATTGTCTATTATACGTATTCATACTTATACTATACATTCTATCTATACTTATACAACGCGTTTTTTTATATCCAACTCTATGGTGTGAATGAGGACATATCAAAGAGTCAACTGGCTTAAGAATTATTTTTCAATTTTTTTTTTTTTCATTTTCTATACAAAATAATTCGATAAATTCACGATTATTTATGTAAAACACCCATACGTGAAATATGACAGCAAATATAATATTAATAAATATAGATTTCATTGATGACTGGCAACGTCACGAAATAAAGATTTGTCATATGGGTCTAAATTTTTGACCTAAATTAATTATGATTGATGATAATTTCGAAAACATGCAATTTGGGACTACATATTCTAGGACTTTTAGTATTATTTTTCCTTATAGAATATAAACTTTGAGTTATGGGATATCAAAAAGAACACGTTATATACAACATTATTTTTAGTATATGCGAAACCTGAATATAGTTTGTTCAGAATCAGTAACTGAATCGATTCCAATTTTCCTCCATGTTTTTTTCCCCAAATATACATCACTCATTTTTAATTAGTATAAATACTTAAAGGGCTAATTAGAAAAGGTCTTGTTATTATTTAAGGTAAAGTCTCAATTAATAATATTCATAAACAGCAAAGTTATTAGCGTTTGTTTATATCCCAAAATGTCACTCAATTTATGGAAATGTTTTACAGGTTATTGATTATGAATTAATAAATGACGATCAAAATGGAAAAAAACTGCGTATTATTTTCTAGTAGCAATTTTTATGAATGATTGTTTCTATTATGAATTTACCAATTATGGCAAATTTTCGTGGACAATTTTGGGGATTTCGTATTTTATTACTTATGACTACAAAATTATGATCAGTAACGGTACCTATGGTACGGCCTCATTTTTTGTACTAATTAAAAAATAGGGGTATATTTAAAAAAGTTACAAGTTGGATACCACCGACACCTAAGTACAACACAGATCACGGCAGGTCATAGCGGGCATTAGTGGCCAGCGCATATATTAAACTAATATTATAAAAGCGAAAGTTTTTATATACATACATACATGTTTTGAGTGTATGTTTGTTATTGCTTCACGTTCAAACGACTAAACATATTTGGCAAACGGGTGGACAATGTCTTCGACCCTATTTCAGGATATGGTCCTAATGAATGATTTGATTCAATGGTGATGACTTTTTATTCCGTGACTATGTAACCTACGTATAATTTTCAACTTCGATCCGGGTGATATCATTGGTAGAATTTTGTTGAAAATAAAATAATAGCTTTAAGGGTATAGATCGAAATGGCGCGCCGATTACCTGAAAACGCTGTGCTCGCAGAGTGTCTAACTTCCTACGACAAACTACGCCGTTGCGTGCAGTAGGGTGTTTCAAGTTTTTTAATTTTCGATTTTTGACTTTGTTCAAATTCTTGATACCACTCTTATACACCTATTATATACGTATAAACAGTGCTATAAAAGCTAGCTGTGAAAAAATGATTTTCATTGAAAACTTATTTTATTTTTCTTTATTATTTATAGCTGTGGGTGCTAGTCAGTAAAAGTCTGACACTCCCTCTCACTCCACCCAGAGCGGAAGAAGTTATTTAATGAATTCCCGCCTCAAAAAAAGATTCTAAAGACAAAAGAATAACAATTTCATGGAAACCAACGCATATTAAACAAATTGGAGACGATTAGTAACGTATGAGTGCTCACATGTATTTACAAAACGTAAGTAATTATGTAATTAGGACCGTAAACCCAGGTTACAAAGTTACACTTTGTCCTTAGAGCTTTATTGGGCATCCCTACAAAAGGCAAAGTGATAGGAAAATACACATTTTGTAGCGTAATAGTAGAAAATTATTCTCAGCGACCGTATTCCCGGGATAAAATGTATTCTATGTGCTATTCCAGGACATGGTCTACCGTCTATTAAGTTTCATCAAAATCTATTACGTCGTTTCACCGTGAAGAGGTAGCAAACATACATACACACACACTAATAATATAAGTGTGATGCATTACTAAACACGTGATTGCACACCAAGGTTCGCCAAACTTAAGTGGCAATGGGCAGGGCAAATTGCTCGCAGAACAGATGGCCGTTGGGGCCGAAAGGTTCTGGAGTGGCGACCGCTTACCGGAAAACGCTGTGTTGGCCTCCTAAGAGATGCACCGATAACATGGTAAGGGTTGCGGGAATCCGTAGGATGCGAGACGCACGGGACCGTTCATTGTGGCGACACTTGGGGGAGGCCTATGTCCAACAGTGGACGTCTTTCGGCTGATATGATGATGATGAATTACTTTTGGCAGCAGTTTTGTAGTGGAAGTTAAAAATTATCATAAGGAAACATACTCTCTAGATAATCAATTCTTTTCTTATATCATATTTCAGCACATGTTCTACCAATGTGCCAAACTTTTTCATCTATATATATAAAAATGAATAGCTGTTCATTAGTCTCGCTAAAACTCGAGAACGGCTGGACCGATTTAGCTAATTTTGGTTAAAAAAAAAAATCACGAAAAATCCGAATACAACGCCATCTCTAATTAAAATGTCATTATAAAATGAATTATGCTGTTCTGGTAATGCCAGTAGATGGCGTTATCCTTACTATTAGGCGGTACGAAGTTCGCCGGGTCAGCTAGTATTTTATAATTTTGTTCTAACGAAGGACCTCCAGATAGTTAAATCAGCGAGAAGATGAATGAAGACATATTTGTTAACTAGAAAATAGTATGAGGGATCATAGCAGGCGGCGTTTTCTATTATCTCCCTACCCTATTGGGAAAAGGTATGCCTTTGAGCTTATGAGCTTCAGTACGTACTTGTAAGTTAAAATCCTGGGTACTCCTGGGTACTTAAATCTCAATTTCTAAGTGTTCTACATCAGCCACAAATTGGCCCCTGATTTCCAGTTGACATATGCCTCGAAATGCTGTCATATCCAGCTGTTCTCTAGATCACTGCCATAGTCATTTGTCTGTTGCAATATTGTCGTAGTTTGTACTTCGAAGTCCGTCGAAGCACTGTGCCATGAGGACTCACAGTTTGCACTCAAAGTATAACAATAAACAGGCGGCATTCGTGTCCTAAGTCATTGTCTAAACCAAGCATCAATTACGTAGGTACCACCTAAACTTAAATCCACAAACTGCAGCGCATTCGGGAATTATCCTTCCTATTTCCCTACTTAATGGGAGACGAATGTCGTTAGAAGTCGCAAGTGCTCGTAAAATCCGGCACTTTCCGTACTGTCCACAATGGTAGACTCAAAAACTTGTACGTCTTGTAGTAGAAGAAAATCTACACCGTGTAATACTAACATCCTTGTTCTTCATAGTCGTACTGCAAGTAATTCCGTCGTGTTGGTACACGTTATTTTGCTCTGTGGCAGTTGCTAAGTGTTCAGCAGCGCAGTCTGAACGGTAAGCCAAGTAGGAATGGGGGGTGGAGGCAAGTAGAGCGGAGACGACTAATTGACCATCGACTACATGCAAATCGCTAATTACCGTCGTCGGTAGCCGAGCTTCGTATATAAATAATGGTCGATACAATTATTTTCTATTGCCAGACCCGCGAATATCTGATAGTTATGCTAATATTAATGGTATGTACGGCCTGTAACATCGGTTTTAATATTAGATTTTTTTTGCGTGACTTGGTACTTTTGCAAACGATTGTTTATTTATTGCTATGACTTCGCCTTGGAAGCGTTCAAGTGTTATCTACGAAGGTTGCGTACGTGTAGTTCGCTCTTTGTTTCAGTACATAAGACTGATGTGTGATTTTCAATACATTGTTATAAAAAATACGTGTGTAACGTTCGTGAGTCGTGATTACACATTTATTATTGTGTGTTTTACTTTGTTGAACTTGACACGAGTCAAATTGCTTGGAAACAATGCCTAATGCTCCTGCGCACCTGCTGACGTTTCTTGTTACATAACCATTAAAATCTGCGTCTTCTTTATTTAGCGAATAAATTCTGTCAGTTTGTTTGTCTCTTATTTAAATATTGTCACGGAATTTAGTTTAATGTGCTATGTTCAATATCTTAGGTGGATAGAGTTGAAGATGCATCGCTGGTTCAGTCATAGCAATGGCAAGAAGTGAATCTCAATCCATTTCAGTTATTTCTGGTCTAGTTCTAAAACAGGTTAAAATGTAGCTGCTTACAACAGATTAACAGGAAAAATTTAATGTTAATTTACTTACATAGCATGGAAAATGTAAAACGGAACTAATGCCAGTTTTAGTTGGCTATAGTTCTTACTAAAGCCAACTAAAACTGGCCAAATCCTTAAAGCGTTAACGTTTGATGATATTTCAATCCATGTTTGGCCATATCATTATAACATATATGTTTTATTTCACAGAGGCCTACATGGGCACTTATAAACGTCAGCATTAGCATGCACGATTCCAATTGGTCGTTTCGGAGAAGAATCAGCAAGAAACTTCATGGTTACTCTTTTTAAAAACTGGGCAAGTGCGAGTCGGACTCACGCCCTGAGGGTTCCGTTCAAACTTACCTATGTACATACATAGTTCAATTCCGGTATGGAGTCTCGGAAGATTTGTCCGAATCGCAAAAAAAAAAAAATTGTGCC
The DNA here is from genome assembly GCA_961205895.1 of Mythimna pallens. Lineage (NCBI taxonomy): Eukaryota > Metazoa > Arthropoda > Insecta > Lepidoptera > Noctuidae > Mythimna > Mythimna pallens. Next base: position 17,853,612 of record OY540828.1, on the reverse strand, counting down.
GTAACAACAAATTTACAGTTTTCAGATTTATTCCTGTACTTGTGCTATTAGACCTTGTTTTATTTAAAATTTCAGGATTCTGGGTCAACGGGAAGTACCCTATGAATTTTGATTTTCTCAAGTGTGTCGAAATGTACCTACGTTTTTTGCCACATAAACCGTAGTATCTTTTTTTCTCGATAACTTACAAGTTTTATTTTTTTACAGCTTCCAGAGTCCGCAGACTTGAGTAGGTATATGGTTTTAATTTCAACTCGATATTATGTATTGTATATATATAAATAGTACACCACGAACTACCTGCGTATCTTTTTTCTCCTTCTCTGTCAAATCCATCCAAAGGTTGTCTGTAAAAAATCGCTTTTAGCGATAAGACCGCCCATTGTGTCACCCTATTAATTTTAAGTTCTTAAAGTAGTTTGTATTTTTGGTGTACAGTAAAGAATAATCGATCTATCTATCTATCGATACCTCCACGCGTTCCCGAGATAAAGGATCTTGACAGACATACAGACAGACGGACGGACAACAAAGTGATCCTATAAGGGTTCTGTTTTTCCTTTCGAGGTACGGAACCCTAAAAATGGTTTATATTACAATATTTCAATATTACAATATTAATAAACATGTAAGGACAGTGTAGACCAGATCAATATTGTACCCAAAAGCTCAATAAAAATAATCATAATGTAAAGAAGCACTTTATGTGTTGCTCTTTTAAGAACAAACATTAAAAATCCCATAATCAAACAAAAAATCAATTGCAATAAATATAAAAAGAAAAGGCCTGACTCACTGATTTTACAAAACCCAGCCTAAACCTAGAAAGCTCATTTCTTCACAGTTGTTTTTAAGACATAAAACAAAGAATAAAAACGGATTTTCCGAAATTCCTTTTGGGGTGAAAAATTTTGTATGGAAGTCCATCATTTTTGGATCGTGAAAAGTAGATCTTATGTTATTTCTTTAACGAGAGCGAAATAGGGGGCAAAAATTACTTTTGTGATAAATTCAATATATTTATTTCAGGCCCATAGAAGTTTAACAAATTTTACACACAGTATAAAACAAATAATAATATCATAAAATGTCAAAACCATAATAAATGTCAAAAATTGAAAATAGAATAAAATTCAAAATAGACGTCAAACATTAATTATGTTACTTCTTTAACGAGAGCGAAATAGTGGGCAGAAACTACTTTTGTGATAAATGCATTGTCTACAGCTCCATAACACCTATATGCAAGTGTATATTTGTTACATGTCGTGATGCATTTTGTTCGGCTGCGAATTAATTTAGCTAAGCATCAATGTAGACGTCTAGATGGCGCCACTAAGCACAACTTACCCTACGTTGCTGAGCATCTTAAATATGTACCTACCTAGATTGCATATTTCAACTTTGTTTTGTTTTGAGAAAGAAAGTATGTGTTGTTCAGTTGGCTTTTAGTTCACGACTTGAGAGTTTTGTCTTTTGTTTTCATGGTGAGGAAGTCGAATGCAAGTGGAAGAACTTTCCTTTATAAGGGCAAGGGGTATTAAGAGTACCCAACCCATGATATTTTCCCAAACAACCGCTCTTACGTGATTATGATGATATTACACTTCTTTCTTTAGATATTTTGGAAATACAGATATTTTTGGGTTATTAACAAAAAAATAAAATAAAACTAATTCGAAGATCCTCTGAAAATCTGCTATTTTTCTTTCATAATATACTCATAAATTAAAAAGTAAAGAACATATATTAAAGGAAACCTTGCACCTTAAATCCAGAATCCGAAAGACGAAATTATTTTGCAAAAATGGTTAAAGTTTTTAAATAAATATTTTCTGGAACGAGTTTTGTGAAATTTTTGAGTGAGTGATGGAAATAACCGAATTCCAACCGAGCATTCAGGCCCTATCTCTTTTTTAGCATTGCGTCTTCATCGAATATTGCATTGAATGAAACAACAAGCTTTTCAACCATCCTCACGTTGAGGAGCTATTCCTAAAGCTCGCCAACCGCCTTTGTGACAACTAAGCCAGAGAGACTGTCATTTCATTATGAACCTATCAATCTTCCCAGCCTTTCCCCAACTGGTCAGCTGGTTATCAACATTTTACCACAACTCAGTAACACAATATCCCTTGTATTTCCTGGCTTCTAATTATCTGTAACGACAGTCCAAAGGTTTACAAATGACCGCCGGAACCAACAACTTAACGTGCTTTCTAATATACGTTAGAACTTCGGTTTGTTAAGATGGTTACCCATCAACAGACGAACCTGGCAAGCTTTGCTTAACCTTGGAGATCGACACGTGCAACTGCTATAAGCTTAGTCACAATCTCCCCCTACTTTATAAATCCATACTTTTTAGTTTGCAGAAGGCAATCACGTGGTAGCTATCTAGCTTTGTATATTTTGTAGGTGACCTGCAAATGTCAAGGACTTGCGTTTAATTTACAGGTAAATCTGAGGTGCGCCTGCAATTATGAAAATTGGTAATGCACGCTAGATTATGATTCATGCTGTATGTCCGAACACAGTGCTATACATCATATTATTATCAGCGTCCACGGCTGGACATAGGCCTCCTCTAAGTGTTCGCTCTAGTTTGTCTCACATCCATCAGATTCCTCCTACCCTCACCAGAATATCGGCCCATCTTACGAGGGGGCTACCAGTGTTGCATCTTCCAGTAGGCACGCAGAGGCCACTTCAGAACTTTTCGGCCTTTTTGTTCTGCGAGTAATGTGCCCTGCCCACTGCCACTTAAGTTTGACGATTTTTCGGGCTACGTCGGTATTTTTGGTTCTCCTGCACTAGTTTAAAAGAAAAGAAAGAAAAAGAGTTTTTTGCGTCAAACATGACGCATAACGTAAAAAAAAAATAATAACAACTCTATATAGTAGGAAGATGTATATTAAAATAAAACTATTTAATCCGTCATGACGTAAATGTGACGCAAAAAGTAAGTAAAAACATGTACAAAATGATAAAACGTCTAAAAGATGGACGAACTTCACTTTGCTTACCTATACAATTCAAAACATGTATTTTCTTAGACAATAATACAGAATACGGTAATGATAATATCTTTTTATTGGAAATATTAAAATAAACATGAGTAATCAATTATGGTGTTGTTATAAATATTTACGGACAAATGCGGGCTTCATTTTGTATATTGAAATAATGTTACGCAAGTACTATTTCATTGAATTTTAATATCGTATGAATGGTACCTAGTTGTGTGTCCTGTTTTGCCTTCATTTTGCAAAAGCTTATGAAAATGTGTTTTTATAGCATTCAGTGGGTAGGTAATTTAAATGTGGCATGCAATTGTTTGTTTGACGAGTTTTTGTGGATACAATTTTCATTTATATATATATTTTTTTCTTTTAGTAAAATAATGTATTATAGTATAGTAATGCCTATAACATGGACATGGCATTAATGCACGGTGACTTCCATCTGGCAAAAAAAAAACTAACTCGATACATTTAGCTAAATACTATAAAAACATTAAGATGTGTTACATCCGCATTCTAATAAATTTAAAGTGACTGCACTCTGTATGAAAGACTAAAAAAGTTTCAAAACGACACTGGCTTAACTGGCCAACTGAGCAAAGCGAAAAGAAAAAAAAACTGTTTTCGTGTCGGTTGTATTTTTTGTAAAAAAATTTTATTTCACTCTACATACTTAGTTGTGGTACCCCTCTACCAAACTAAAATAGTGTACAAGTTCTCCTTCAGTCAGATCTTCCTTCAGTTAGTCATAGACGAAACGTATTAACAAAAATCTTTAAATCAAAGAAAAAACAATCGAAGTCGGTCCACAATTGACCGAGAAATACATACACAAAAAAAAACGCAGCTGAACATATAACCACCTCCTTTTTGACATCGATTAAAAAAGAAAAAATAAATATTCACCCATAGCGTTTATTTCCCCATTTGCACAAGTAGAAAACTGTTACAGATTAACAGTTTTGTTAATAAAAAATATATAAAAGTACGTGTCTTTTTGTCGTCACATTAAGCGGGGCTGGGGTGTCACAACGCTGTCATGCAATACTGCAATCATGGCGTGCATTGTAAGCGACGTACCTTACTTCACTCGAAAAATAACCAGCAATAAACTTATGTATATACTAGGTACTGCCAGCGGCTTTGCCCATAGCATAGCATAGTTGACCTTGTAATGTTTCCACTGTGGGTACTCAGGCATCCTCTTTAGGAGAGTATATGGGCTGTAATCCACCACGCGGGCCCAGTGCAGGTTGGTGGATGTCACGTGTCTTCGAATTTTTGGTTCTAGGATATGCCGGTTTCCTCACGATGTTTTCCTTCACCGTTTTGAGAGCAGTGGTGATGAAATAAATTGCACAAAATAATGCGCCTGGCTGGGTTTAAACCAGCGACCTACAACTCGTAAGTCGGGGCCGTTACATCTTTTGTTATTACTTAAAAGTTATTGTTTAATCACAAACTGAGACTTTGCCCGCTTCAAAGTAATAAGGATCCTAAATATTAGTGTAAGTGGTGCATAGATTTAGGAAATATTTTAATATAAAGATTGGTGAAATATGTATTTTATTTTTTAGTTCAGACACAGATGTTCCTCACTAGATCATAACTTAAGTGCAATCTCAACGAGTATTGTTAGGAGACGTTAATTTAAAAAAAAAAAAAAATTACAGTAGATGCAAGACACGAAGAAACTAATGAAAAACTAATTTCTATAAAAGAATAACGTACCTTTAATATAAAGTTTATTTTTACTTATAATAATTCCAAGTCAATCCTAAGATAACATTATTAATAGTAACCCATTAAAAAAGGCTAATTTCATAGGTACCTTATCACACCTAAATAACAGAATATTGTAACGAAAGTTTGTGAGTGTGTGTGAGTATGCTCGAACGGCTGAACGGATTTAGATAAAATTTGTCACTCGGGTAGACCATCTCTTAGAATAGGCCATACGGTACTTTTTTATTATTATTATTATTAATCATTTCATTTCGAGCTTGCACTCATATTAGGGTTAGTAAGAATATTTACTTAAAAACTATGTTAGTACTAAGCCATAAAATTCCAGTTCTAAATATTATTATCAAATAATATTTTATCCCGGGAGTATGTTCCCTGGGGATAATTTCGTACTGTCATGCGGGCAAAGCCACTGGTGCTAGTTAGTATTTTATAAATGAGTAGGTCAATTTTATTATATGTTAAAACGCAATAAATACTCGTATATATACCTAAATAAATATTAATTTTATTGAAATACTAAAATAATGTAGTCGTTAATTGTTTTGTTACAGTAACACATACTCGTATTTATAGATTCTTAGACAAATCATCTATATATATAAAAAGAGAAACTGACTGACTGACATATCAACGCACAGCCAAAACTACTGGGACTAGAAACCTTAAATTTTGCACAAGGCTTCCTCTTATGACGTAGGCGAGCGCTAAGAGAGGATTTTCCAAAATTCACTCCCTAAAGGGACGAAACGGGGGTCCAAATTTTGTATGGAGAAACCTACTTTAACGCGGGCGAAGCCGCTGGCAGAAGCTAGTATCTCATAAAATAAAATAGTTATACCTACCTACATAAGTGGTCGAGTAGTTACGTATGTATTTTAAGCGTACCCACCTAATATAATAAATATATGAGTCAGGCAGCAATATAAATTGTAGACCGTACGTTTTTATGGATACCTACTGTAAAACGGTTAATTAAAATACCACATTAGTCACTATTTTATAAATACAATCTACATCTAGTGTACTAGAAATAATTAACAAAGATAACGCAAGCATATAGAAAATTCTATCCTTTAATTTCCGTACTGTAAGCAGGGTTGCCAACCCTATGGGGCCATTCATTCATTACGTAGGACGATTTTTACTAGTTTTTGAACTCCTCCTCCGCCCCTAAATGAGAAAAATAAGAATAGGCCGACCCTGATTAATAAATATTAATCAGGTCCCCCCTGATTAATATTTATTACGTAAGAATCTAAAGGAGAAAACGAATATACTTTTGGTTGGTTTTGGTGTTTATTTTTAAAAGTAACAATTTTTAGGAACGTTTACAAGTGTGTCGTTTACGCAAACAAGTAACGTCTATTCACAAGTGGGCTAGCGCAGTAACGGAAATAGTTTACTACGCATCCGAGCGCATATCGGCACGCTTTTTCAAATCTTAACTTTGGGTAATTTTGTGATCTTATGTAAGAACTATCAAGACTTCCCCCTACCCCCTTGTAGGAAAAACATAAAGCATGGTGATGGCAACCCCTCCCCCCCTAAATCGTCTTACGTAATAAATGAATAGCCCCTATTCTATAGGAAAACTGTAGGTATACAAGCTGTATTTTCGGCTGGCAAAGCCCAAGGCCCTGGAAAGAAGGCAAAGAGGGTCAGAAGTGGGTTTTAGTCAGTAAAAGTCTGACACGCCCTCTCGCTCCGCCCAAGTGCGCGATTTGTCACTGGATGATTTTCCAACTAAAAAAAAACGAAGAAGGCTACAGACTGTATAATATTATGCTGCAAGCAATAGGAACGGAGCCGCATTCAAAGACAAGGGTGAAACCACGGGAGACAGTTAGTTATCACCAGAGGTCGGAATTAGGTAGAGTTAAACATGTACTTACATCGATTTCATACAGCGAAAGAATAAAGTGGATAAGCCTTAACTCCCGAGATAATTTTAAAGAGCAGAATTTTTTTATGACACTATCAGAAATATAGCAGAAAAAATTTCTTCCTTCATTAATGACGAGGAGGAGGAAGGGTATAAATTTGTTAACCTTTCCTCAGTTGACGTAGAGAGATCTTTTTCAATGAAAAATACTAGTGAAAATGGTATGTTAATTATCTTTGTTTTATTTGTCTTATCTATCTCTGAGGTTTTTATTATTATTTACTTGTAATACTGTTGGCCTCACGGGATTTTTCATTAGAAATCCCCATATTAATATCAACATTTCGATGCAAGTACATAAATAATTCTACCTAATTCTGACCTCTGATTATCAAACTCAAACGGCTGAACACATTTGTATGAAACTTAGCGCACGGGTAGATCACATAGTCTCATAACATACAGGATACTTTTTATCCCAGGAGTAATATGTTTCTTTGGGACAATTTTCCACTTTTGCGTGTGGGAATCCTGACAGCAGGTTTTTTTTTTAATATGGATAGGCTCCCTAGTAAGTAATAAAGCATTTAATAATTCGATTTTCTAAACGGTTCATGTTGTAACTGGCCATATACATAATATATTCTGGCGTATAGAACCAGCTTATCCTGATAGGTTACTGCCGCAATTTTCACAATAGCGTGGCCATTAAAATAAAAAAAAAACAACTGAAAAGCCCGAAGTTCTGTGTGCATTAGGTGCATTCGGAGTCACGCACGGATACCGTGGCACGCAATACGGCTGTTGTCACGTGATTTTGATGCTACATGTATTAATATTTCAGGACCTGTAACTAATAATTCATTACTACATTTTTTCAGGAGTATTAGTCATAGTTAACCAGGGGAGAATGGACGAGGAAAATGTTTTTCAGTGATTACAAGTTACTTGGGATAATAAGAAAGAAAATGGATTTATTTGGCACAACACAAGGTACATAAATACTAACTAGGTATTAATTAAATAAAAAAGAAGCAAAAAATAAAATAGTACGCCTCATGACTGCGCCAAAACAGGTTCAGTTCAACAGGAATGCCAAATAACTAGTGCCTGACACTGATTTTCAACTGAAGCTGAGATTGTGGGCCCCTACGGTTTTGCTGACATCTCTTTGAGGCGCGCGTGGAGCTCTACGCGCCGTTGACGGCTGTGGTTCGATCCTAACCGGACGGTCGAGCTACTTTGCTTGCCGTCCAACGAAAGTAAATCAGTTTTGTTAAGAATTATAAAATAACTTCTCCCACTATAGGTGGAACGAGAGAATCAGACTTCTACTAACTAAAACCCACCCATGTTCCTTCAGTTGCTCTTTGCGTACCAGAGGCGCAATGACTTACAAACATACCTGCAGCCCTACGAAAAAAGGCCCCATGGATATTAAAATTTTCAATTCAATGAAGAATTCAGATTAATATCATTATTACATCTAGCCTATAATATCCCACTGCTGGACGAAGGTTTCTTTCCATTTCTTTCATTGTTCCCGGCTCTGAGTCACTTATTGCTAATTTCTAAAGGTCTACGCTAGAGGAGCACCCCTAGCCAAGTTACAACCGTTACGTTTCGATTCTCTTTTTCTCGATCGTCTCGAGTAGGCCACGCCTCCGATTCCTTTATTCTGACGTCATTTCAACGCTCAGTCACTTGGCCAGAACAAAGGAATAGGAGGCGTGGCCGACTTGAGGCGATCAACGAAAAGAGAATCGAACGAAACGGTTGTAACTTGGCTAGGGGGCAGAGCACGAGCTGAGCACAAGCCGAGCCGCTCTACTCGAGGTGTCAAGTGTGGACGTACAACGAGCCTCCAACGATCACTGTCCGCGAACGTGCTGCGAAACCCTTTGTGTTAGAAAAAAAAAACCGACAGTAGGCGGCGCACGGTATAGCACGCACCAAACGCTGTAAGTTGGTCCACACTACACGAATTTATCTCGGCTCTTGCTCTACTCGTGCTCCGCTCCTCTAGTATAGACTCACCTTTAGGAAGAAATAATCCAGATACGTCAGAAAATTAAAAAAAAAACATACAACCAAACAAACAAATTGAGAACCTCCTCCATTATTGAAGTCGGTTGAAAAAATAAATATAAAATTAAACGACATAGCACACCCACCGACAATAAACTTTGTTTATTTACACATTTCAACGATTACATACAACAAAAAATACGGAAACAGTGATAAAATATAATTTTTACGTTCACCCGTGAACGAATATTCGTTATATTGGTTTGTTATGTGTTATTCAGTTTAATTGGTGTCTGCGTGTCCCATCGGCTAGGTGCGCGTGCACATGCCATGTAACCTTCTCTGACCTTTATCATGCGTATCGTTTGTGCGTGCGTAAATATATCATATTTATTACGAGCCCATAAGATTTTTTATATCTATATGTCTTCATATACATATGATTCTTCTGTACGTGTGTTTGTCACCTAACTTATCCTAAACGGCTTGACTGATTTCGATGAAACTTTGTTTATTTGAGTGGGTCTCTGTATGGTTTGAAAATACAATTGAACCCGGTAGGCGGCGCTGCAATCGGGTTCTGAATTTTTTTCTGACGAAAATCCAGCTTTCGGGTAGGACAACGTCTGCTTAGACCGCTAGTATATATATAAAAGGAGAAACTGAGTGACTGACATATCAACCCTCAGCCGATACTACTGGGATTAAGAGCGTGAAATTTTGCAAAAAGTTTTTTTATGACGTAGGCGAGACTAAGAGAGAGTATTCCAAAATTCGCCCCTTAAGAGGGTCCTTGCAGATCTATCTATCGTCATCCTGAGCATGCAATCAACAAGCATATATAAATAAGCTGGTTGGTTCATCCAACGCAATGTTTGATTAAGAAGTCATGCGAAAAACGAGAGATGTCACCTGGCTGCTATGTTGGAATAATTCTGTTATTCACTCGGATATTTCACAAAACTGTGAAAATGGTTTTTTGTAAACCATAAAAGTATTGTGAAAAAAAACATTCAGAATCATGATAAAATGTGAAAAGTTTCTATAGTTATATTTTCTTAATATGTTTTTATTTTCCCTTTCCCTCTCCTAGAGAGGCCTGAGTCCCAGCAGTGGGAACATTAAAAAAGGCTGATTATGCTTTTCAGTTTATGAGTACATTTTGAAAGGCCAGAGTTCAAGCAAAATAGCAGATTTTCAGAGGCTCTTACTGGATTAGTCTTAAATGTATTTATGATTTGATTTTATTAGAAACATCCACAAGATATCTGCCCTCCTAGGCAAGTTACAACCGTTTCGTTTCTATTCTCTTTTCGTTGATCGCCTCGAGTCGGCCACGCCTCCTAATCCTTTGTTCTGACCACGTGACTGAGCGTTGAGATGACGTCAGAATAAAGGAATCAGAGCCGTGGCCTCCTCGAGACGATCGACGAAAAAAGAATCGAAACGAAACGGTTGTAACTTGGCTAGGGGGGCTGTGTTGCCGAAATATCAAGAGTAAGCTGTGCAATAACGTCATAATCCAATAAGAGCGGTAGTATGAAAATGTACCTCGGGAAGGACACCTAATAGACTCCTAATTTCACGCGAGTAAAGCCGCTGGCAGATGCTAGACGTAACATATGTGAGATTCTTTTATTTTATTTAACTGGTATGTCGTTAACGCGTTATGGACGACGCAGTGTCACGCGGCCACCAACTAGTGTCATGCAATATCGCCATTTTAATGTACATCCTGCATAGGGTGAAAAACACATTCATGATTGATCATAGTAATTAATACCGTATAAATTATAATTATTGAATTGTGCTGTTCTATATAGGGTGTGCTGTAATTCTCTATCGTTGCATTTGAAATAGATAAACATGACCCTTTTTAAATATAAATTGAGTGATTATTGCTACTTTAGTACTTTTAGAGAGCAGTGGTGACCGAGTGGTAACGGCCCCGACATACCGAGTTGTAGGTCGCTGGTCGCTGGCGAACCCAGCTAGGCGTATTACGAATAATTTATTTCAGCACATCTGCTTTCAAAACGGTGAAGGAAAACGTCGTAAGAAAATGTCCAAGACCCAAAAATTCAAAGACGTGACATCCACCAACGCGCACGTGGCCAGCGTAGTGGATTACGGTCCATTCTCTCTCCTAGAGAGAGGCCTGAGTCCCAGCAGTGGCAATATTATAAGACTGATAATGCTATGGCGCTGTAATGACACACGTTACATTTTTTTTAAATTTTGCTCACACTGAGGCCATACAAATATTTTTCCACGTGGGAAACGAGTCCGCGACACGCATTAGTCGTGAATGGATGTGGTCATGTGGGATTATAACAAAAACTTGCATACATTAAGTTTACTGGGACCAAGGGTCTGCTTCTGAAAGCAAGACTCGGCCCTGATATGAAAGAAAACGAAGGAACAGGAGTGGGCTTATAGTCTGTAAAAGTCTGACACACCCTCGCGAGAGCGGAGAATATCATAGGATGATTTTCCCAACGAAAAAAAAAACATACGTGTTTAGTTAAAGTTTAACTACTATTTATATTGGCCTAACTTGGGAAGAGACTGGATTCCATGACACAGGGAATCAAGTGTGGGATTCAGGGAATTTGTAAAAAACCTAGCACTTAAAGCTCTTATGTAATTCAAGATCATCTAAATATCTACCATGAAACTACTAAGCCTCAAGGGAAATCGCATTTGGTTAAACGTCGGCTTATTTTAAATCGAACCCCATTTTTACGTTTCTTTTAAAGTTGCATAGACTAGAAATGAAAGCTGTAGGAGGAACACCACAAATTGAGAACTATTTTTGTAGACTTCTGTAGTTTGAATTGTAAGCTATTTATTTATATTTATCTTATTTAATATTATAAAAGATATGTTTGGCCTAGTTGACATAATATATTACATACTACAGGATGTAATAGAGGGACTATTAATTTTCCAAAATGTGCCAATCAAACCACGTACGTCCAAGGACTGGAACAATTTACCTTCCCGTCTGATTATAGTTTAGGTGTCTTCAAGGCTAGAGTGAATAGGCTCTTAATAAACTAGTGCAATTCACCATCAACGATTGCATCACTGCTTACTATCAGGTAGGATCGCAGTCAAGCAGTAGTTTATATTAAATAAAAAACAAAATATTCCATAACTCTGTAAAATATTTTTAATAGAACCTGCAATTTACGTTAGGAGAATGAACTTTTCATAACGAGGACGAAGTACGACGTAGAAATTACTTAGTTCACAACATCTAAATACAAATTAAAATAAATTAATACCTAAAGCGTAAATATTTTCATGAAAATAATTCACTTCGCTCAAAGCTAACCGAAGTGCAGAAAATGTAAAATAGAGCATGAAAATAATAAGTTATCGTGAAACATTCCAAGCGTAGGTAGAAGTCAACGCACTCTCTTATGTTAGGAGCGTCTTCCACATAATGTTCTAGAAAATCCCTGCAGCATTTGTGCGCTACGGGGGTGGAAGTAGTGGGAGGTATGAAGTTGATAACCTGGATCGGGAGCGAGGGCGCAGGGTCGCGGACCCTGTCGCACGACCGCACCCAATCTAAACCTTACTACCCTCAGCTCTAACTACCCAGAGCGCACAGATCCGACAATAGTATTGTACCTATTTGTTGGGATATGACGTAACAAATTTAAAAAGATTTACGATGTTTTTCAAATCAATAACTGAACTGGGGGGTTAATGACTTTTTTTTTATCTGTGGAGAAGTGACTTGATAGGTAATGTCATTGCCATACTTTTTTTTAACCGACTTCACAAAGAAGGAGGTTCTATGTTCGGCTGAATGTATTTGTTTTGTACTTATTGTTTGGCGGGGACGCTAACCGAAAAGTCATTAGTCTAAGCCTGCTGAAGCCCTACCACAAGCTTTTGACGCGATCCATTTATCGACCTAAACTGTATTGTTTAAGGGATGGAGCTATTTAGGGTATATAGCTCCATTCCTCTTTCTCACTAGCAAACACGTCATGGCAAGGCCAAAACCACCTTAGTTTTTCAGACATCCCAAGAAAAATCTTTGGCGAATACTACTTATTCCACATGGTCATTGATAGAGACTTTTATCTATGAAAAGTCATGTTTATTTTTGATAGGTATCTGAACCTGGAATCTCATTTATTTATTTATTTATTTAATTTAAACAGAACGGCCGAAGCCAATTACACCATTTAAACACATACTATAATATTAAAATAATATTTAAAATATTTAAAATTAAAAACAGACAAGTCAGAAGTCACGTAGGACTTTTATGGGGACCTATTTAATAAATATTATACACAGTCATACATTCATCTCATAAACATGCAATGTTAAAAATGAACAATTTTTAACCAAAATGTCCAACTAATTAAACAATTTTCAAACATCAAAGCAGTGCAAGTTCTGCTCCGTCCACATTTCCATGTTAGTTGAGTTTTACATGAATTTTTATACGGTTAGGTGTGGGGTTGTTATTAAAACTTGAGATAAGATTCGACACGATGCGGTGCACGCCATCGCATTGCTCATGACGTGTTTTGTCAAGATATTGTGAGCTACACGGAATAGAAATGAGGTCTCCCTGATAATGGTGGAGAAAACTTTCATAATTTCGAAAGTGTCGTAACTAAAATATTTATTCAACATGGCGGAGCCCAGCGTCACCCATGTGCTTCATGATGGTGTCTTAGGTGTCTTGAAGGCTAGAGTGAAAAGGCTCTTAATAAGCTAGTCCGCCTCATCATCAACGATTGCATCACCTACCATCAGGTGGGATTGCAGTCAAGCACTAGTTTATATAAATTAAAAAAAGAAATCATGATTGTCGTTAGTGTTGCAAAATGTACAAAGCTTCATGTTTTATAAAAATGTAAGTAAATAATTTAGTTAGCTTATTAATAGCGCTTGTTGTTGTAACTCCTAAACCTTAGTAGCGTGAATTCAATTTTTAAATAAAGAAAAAAATCATGTCTCTTACTTAAGTAGCAGCTTGCTTCAACGAGGACCCGACTGTTCAAGAATAAATGTTCAAAATGGTGGATAAGAGAGCTAGCAACTTAAAGGCTTCCCGAGTATAATGTATCAATGGAAACATTGAAGGCACAGTGCACTGTATTTCTTTCAAAATTATCTATCTATTAATATATAAAAAAGCGAAATACCACTCACTGATTAATCACGAAATCTCAGAAACTATAACCTACAAACTTAAAATTTGGCAGGTATAGGGTGTAGACATCCGCTAAGTATGAATTTTCCGAAATTCACACTCTAAGGGGAAAAACGGGGGTCAAAAGTTTGTATGGATAAACCAACTTTCACGCGGGCGAAGCCGCTGGCAGAAGCTAGTAAGGTATATAGGTAAATCGAATTTCTTTTCAGAAAATTAAGTCACTTATTTCCAAAAGAAAAATTCCTTAACATAAAGGACACAACTGCACGGATAATTCCAAGTTCATCGCCCAGGCTGCAATTGGAACGACGTTCTCAAATCATAAAGGCATTGACACAAAGGGGGGGCTCCAAAATTTCTGCATAGGGGGCAATACCACCCGATAGCGTTGCGTGCAAGGTGAACGGACCTAGACGCTCAGTTTAGGCAAGCTGACATCTATATTCTATACTATGCCTTATATAATGTAACGACCTTTGTGTTAAAGGGTGGGTAGATGTGTTTTGAGGAAAATTTTGAAATTGTTTTGTGGTATTTCGGGTTTGGGAGTTCAGTTTTTGTTGTTGTTTAAATTTTTTTCTTTATTGAGGGTTTATATTCTATGTGTTTTAATACTCATGTATTAAAACGGTGTGTTAAAAACTTATGTTTCGATAATTATTTAGGTATAAAAACACACTAAAGGTTACTTTTTTTGGATGCACGAAGGGCTTTTCCATAGTTTCTGAGGCTTGCGGACTGCGAGCAATGGATAGCTCACCGTCCGGCCGTCCGGTAACCATCCGGACCAAGCCTGAGTCGTCAACGGCGCGTAGTGTTCCCCACGCGCCTCAAAGAGATTTCAGCAAAACCATAGGGGCCCAGTAGGACCGAAGTCTACTGAGGTCATGGGTTCTTCTACCGAAGCGGAAACCCGGGGTCCTGGAACGCAAGGCAAAGAAGGAAAATTAGTGTGGTGGAAGGAAAGTTAGTTAGTAAAAGTCTGACACGCCCTCCCACCCCGCCCTAGAGCGGGAGAAGTCATTGGATGATTTCTCACCTTAAAAATAAGGATAAATAGCACTATGATTTACAATGCACCTTTATAGTCTATTTCAAAGTTTAACAATCAATTTAAACAAGTCTCGTTTTAATTCAACTGACCGATTCAATAGAACCCATATACATACATACATATATATATGTATGTCTTCAGGTTCACGTCCACCACTTTTAAGGATGTTAACCTTTGAGGATCGGAGGCTCGTAAACTAATCGATACTAAGGTTGAAGGGTAATCGGATAAGTCTGTTTTGATATCAAATATTGTTGGAGTGGTGGGTATATTTCACGCAGATTTTTAGCTATTTAGATACTTTAAATAGAGTGGGATTTTTTTCGGAGTTAGTCTTAACAAAATATGGTCACCTGACCCCCTAGCCAAGTTACAACAGTTTCGTTTCGATTCTCTTTTCGTTGATCGCCTTGTGTCGGCCAAGCCTCCTTTTCTTTGGTTCTGACCACGTGATTGAGCGTTGAGATGACGTCAGAACAAAGGAATCGGAGGCGTGGCCTACTCGAGGCGATCGACGAAAAGAGAATCGAAATGAAACGGTTGTAACTTGGCTAGGGGGGCTGGGTAGTCGCTTAATGTATTCAAATCCAATAGTATATTGCAGAGATTTTATAGAGATCCGATTCCATTCTAATTCCGAAAGCTCAGATCTTCCGATTATTTTTTCACATTCGATTCCGATTTCGGTTCAGGTAATTTTTATTGGGAACTCTTAATGAAGGTACAAACAGGTTTATAATTGTCACTTGTAGAAAACCTCCCTACCCCTGTGCTTTCTATCGGTTACTCTTTCATTTATTGTTTAGTTTCGTAAGTATTATGAACGTTGTGAACTCGCTCTTCATTTAGACCCAACAGAGTTTTTTTTTTTAAATTGATGTAAACTAGTGCTTGACTGCGTGTAAGTAGTGTTTCATTTGAAGCTTTGACCTTCGTCTCCGCCTCCGATTTCGGCTTCCGATTCCGATAAACCAAATTTAATAACTCCGGTTCCGAATGAAGTTCAGATGTTACCCCTTCCATCACATTCGTAGTATTTATATTGTTTGAATTACTCTCCGAATTGTTTGTCTTTCCCCCTGTCCTTCTGTCAGCGGGCTGTATCTCATAAACCATAAGCGATAGAGACTTGAAATTTTCACAGAATGTTTATTTCTATTGCTACAATAACATATAAAAATAAAATTCAAATAAAGAGGTTTCTATATAAGAAACGTTACTTTTTCAGCATTTTTTGTTCGTTTTCAATATTGTAGTGCGGAATCAACTCGCACTTGGCAAGTTTTTATATATCCTAAGTACTTTTAGATTGGGCACGCCACAATTATGGCGGTAAGTCCCCTCTTTGAGGAATGACCACATGGCGTCCTTACCTACCGCATGACGCAGGTCTTCACCGGACAGTAAGTTCGGGAGGTTTCTGCACCGAATTCGTGTGGAAGACACGCCCGGGTGTCGCCACTGTGTGGAACGCCCGGAGGACCAGTGGAGCATACGGTGGAGGTGTGCCCCGCTTGGGCAGAGCAACGTCGTGTCCTCGTGGGGGCGATCGGCGGCAGTGATCTCTCGCGCCGGGCATTGGTACAGGCCATGGTCCGGAGTGAGGAGGAGTGGCAAGCGGTCGCCTCCTTCTGCGAAGCAGTAATGCTAGCAAAGGAGGCGGCCGATCGCGTGAGGCAACAGCAACGGTCCTCACGCCCCAACCGCCGCCGGGATTCCGATCCCGATTTCCGGCCACCGTAGGCGCAGGCTTGCGGACGGCGAGCAATGGGTGGCTCGCCGTCCGACCGTCCGGTAACTGTCCGGACCGAGCCCAAGTCGTCGACGGCGCGTATTGTTCCACGCGCGCCTCAGGGTGATGTCAGCAAATCGTAGGGGCCCAGCAGGGTCGAAGCCTACTGGGGCCACGGGTAGTGTGAAAGCGAAGCCCGGGGCCCCGGGATGAAGGCAAAGAGGGAACAGGAGTGGGTTTTTAATCAGTAAAAGTCTGACACTATCTCTCGCTCCACCCAAGAGCGAGATTTGTCATTAGATGATTTTCCAACCTTAAAAAAAAAAAGTATTTTTAGATGCCAATGTAAATGTACTAAAACTTTATACAAATACAATAATTTACATCAATCACCTTTCTCATTACTAAAACCAAATCTTTTTAATTTATCTTACGCATATACTTTACCCATATCACAATCATCTTCAAATAAATAATTATTATTTCATTTCTTCGACCAAGGCTAAACAAGATAGGCATATCCATGATTGAATCGTTACAAATTGTAGGCCTGAGCTCTTGATGGCCGTCAAAACGATATTAGGACTTGGCGTAAACTGGCCTAACATGTGACCTGGGGGCATTAACACTGCAATGCGTCTTCATGTCCTGTTATGGCGTTCTATGAATCGTTTATTCGATTTCTTGACGTATGATAAGGTTGAATTTTAGCGATAGGTTTTTTTACCGACTCCAAAAAGGAGGTTCAAAAAGGAGGATGTTCGGTTGTATGTTTATTTTAGGGTTTTTCTCCGATTTGTCACTCAGTTGTAGATTGATTTTGACGTTATTAGGGTTCCGTACCTCAAAAGAAAAAAACGGAACCCTTATAGGACTACTTTGTTGACCGTCCGTCTGTCTGTCTGTCTGTTTGTCAAGACCCTTTATCTCGGGAACGCGTGGAGGTATCAAGTTGAAATTAAAACCATAATATACTCAAGTCTGCGGTCTTTTGAAGCTGTAAAAAAAATCAGATTTCTAACTGAAAATAAAGATACGGCCGTTTATGTCGCAAAAAACGTATATTTTGACACTCGAGGGAATCAAAATTCAAAGGGTACTTCCCGTTGACCCAGAATCCCAAAATTTTCCATAAAGCAAGGTTTTATAGCGAAAAATCTGAAAACTGCAAATTTGTGGTTACGTCACAACAACAAAAAAAAAATTTTGCTATTCGAAAAAATCTTCAAGACTCCATTCGGGAATTGAATTGTTTATTATGTTTGTTTGTACGGAACCCTCAGGGCGCGAGTCCGACTCGCACTTGCCTAGTGTTTTTGTTCGTAAGAGTATACTATTGCCAGCGGCTTCGCCCGCGTGATAGTAGAAAATAATCCCAAAGGAACATACTCCGGGATAAAAAGTATCCTCTGTGCTATTCCAGGACATGGCCAAGTTTTATTGATATCCGTTCAGCCGTTCGAGCGTGAAGAAGTGACAAACATACAAACACACAAACTTTACAATATTAGTGTGATATTGTAAAGTTTGTGTTACCTTAACCTGACAGTAGTTAAAGAAAGGTGTTTGGACCAGTGTAAAGGGCCTATATGATAAGTCTGTCTGTATAGCGCGCCATCCTTTGAAGATATCCTTAACAAAATATATGTGTGCAACAAAGCCATCATCAAAGGCCTCATAAGACTGGTCAGAGGCAGCCTACGCCTGGTGTGGGGACCATCACAGGACACTGCACACTGAATAAGCACCTCCACACAATAGGCATCACAGACAGTCCCCTGTGCAGGGCATGCTTGAAGAAGGAGGAGATAATTACGCATGTGCTCCTTGACTGCTCAGGTGTCACTGATACATGCATGCGAACCCTAGGATTCCTGAATTCCCTTACAAAAAACTTCGGAGACCTAAGAGGTGGGCTGGTTGGAGTAAATCCACCAAAGGTTTAGCCGCCATGGCCCACAAACAATGAATAATTCGCATAGGACTAAGTGCGGAAACCAGACTCCGATAGCTATACGTATATGTGTGCTGCCAATATTTCTATGAACCCTTTCAATTACGCCCGTTATTACGGATATTTGCAGGTTTGAGTGGGTTCACTACATTAGCAGGGTAGGATTCAAGACCTCTCGATGTACAGCCCAACGCCCTAGGCAGGAAAAAAGCGCCACATGGATAACCACCTAGGCGAGATCCGTAAATACTAAGGGGTACATTTTCGTTTATACATACGGCTTACTATAGGTTTTTTTAAGGTGAGAAATCATCTAATGACCTTTCGCGCTAGGACGGAGTGGTGAGCTGGGGTGAGTTTAAGACTTTTATTAACTAAAGCTTGCATTCTAGGACCACGGGTTTCCCATTCAGAAGTAAACCCATGGCCCCAGTAGGCTTCGGCTCTGTTGAGCCCCCACGGTCTTGCTGACATCTCTTTGAGGCGCGCGTGGAACACTACGCCCCGTTGACGACACGGTTACCAGACGGACGGCGAGCTACCCATTGCTCGTCGTTTACCGTAAGTCGTACCTTCCTACAATTTGATCTCTATTAGCGATACTATAGATTGGTATAATGTGTAACAGCGTACTTTTTATTTAAAAATCAACTGGTTAGTCTACTGGGTAGGAAATATTGATTTAACCTTTCGAATACCGTAATTAAAGACACAATAGAAAGACAACGAGAGAGCGAACACCGGCGGCGTTTGCTTAGGGTTTAATGAATTAAAAAAAAACAATGATGCAGTTTTAGTTTTTATCCAATTTAGGCTCAAGACTCCATTGAGTGTTTTTCGCTTCCTCATAGTTTTGGAAATGCATGCTCAGTTGAAAAACTCACCTTGTATACTTCCCTAGTTCAAAAATAGAACTAGGGGAGTTTACAAGGTTTTAACTCTATCTAATGCTAAAGTTTGATATTTTAATACTAAGTTTGAGTTTGAGAAATTCTTAACAAATTCTGAATTCTCAGATTAGAAACCACGTGTAAACTTACTGTTCCATCACCGACCACAGCATTGCTTACTACCAAGTGAAAAATGGTCAAACGCGAGTCTATCAATAATAATAAAAAACTGGGCAAGTGTGAGTAGGACTCACGTACTGAGGATTCCGTACAAACTTACCTTTGTAAATAGTTCAATTCGAGAACCTCACAAAGTCACAAATATTTTTCCGAATCGCAAAAAAGTATTTCTTTTTTTATGACGCAACAAAAATTTTCCGTTTGTAGACTTTTTCCTATACTTGTGCTTCGAAACCTTGCTTCATACCAAATTTCAGGATTCTAGGACAAATGGATACTTCCCGTCGACCCGAATTGGAATGAGAAAGCGAGGAACCGGTATCGTTGGAAAGAATGGAAGGAGGCGTTTGTACAGCACTAGGATAATACAGACTAGCTATAAGATTTCCTTTCAGATATTTTCCTACTGAGCAGCATATGTGATATCCAGCACATAAAGTGAAATGGCTGCGTAAGCAACTTAATATATGGTTTTGATTACCTAGTGAGTCTCAAAAGATGCGACAAAACGGAGCATTTATGCCTTTATCTTTAAATAGCGTTGACTTAGAAGTTTGTTCTTCAAAGCTGCTTGGGGTAGTAGACCTGATAATTTTATATTAATTGCAGTTTTATACCTCGATGCATTCCTGAGAAAAAACGGTTTTGACAGACAGACAACAAAGTAATCCTATAAGGGTACTGTTTTTGCTGAACTTAACCCTAAAAAATTTGAGTATGATATTTACTTATATGGATTATGTAATCAATTTACCTACGAAAGTTATCCGTAATGTTTCTTAGATTAACTTTATTTGTAGTACTGTTTATCTCTCTTTTGAACTCGGTTGCTTAACATGGAGTATGATATCATGCAGTTATGCAAGGACTTTTCATTTCCTTGCCCATTCGGTCGACTCGTAAATGATGAATGAAATTCTTCTCTAATAAAGTGCCGGCGCCTCGACTACCTTAAGTCCGCTGCTTTTTCTGCTTATTATATGGTTTAAAATTTTCCGTGAAAAGTTTGTGCCGTGGACTTTACACAAGCCCTACGTACAATAAAACAGAGACCCCGCCACGAGATCTTAACGCAATTCATTTGGCGACCTAAACTGAACTGTTAAAGGGATGGAGCTATATAGGGTGTACATACTGCTCCATGCCTCGTTCACGTTCGCACGCCTTACATTTTAACATTTCACGGTACGGCTCCAGGTCTAGGCAGCAAAAACGTGAAAATTCAGTACATAAGTATATTAAGCAAACAAAATCACAAAGCGTATATACATAATGTGTAATATAGAAAAATATTTGGTACCTATGGTGAAAAAACCCCGTTTTATTGGCAGTAAAAAAAAATTATGAACAATGCCTTCTCTTCATGAGGATAAACCCTAAAATACGATTTAAATAGTTAATTACTGCAGCTAATGAAGTTCAATCTTGATACTTCAGCGACAAAAAAAAAACAAGTGAAGAACACATTTTAAACAACCGACCCACTCCAACTTTGTCGGTGTTATATAAATCATTGAAATTCTCAGATTTTCTTTTTTCTCGGTATTTCGTATCAATTGTTGAAAAATACATGAGAATCAGCTTGTTGTGAACATACGGATAGACAGACGTGGTGGGGAAAATTATTTTATAATATGTAAATATATGTAAAATAGTAATAACATGCATATTATGTAAGGGCAAAAGAACATCACTATTCTTGTCTCAGCACTTTTTATAAAAAAAAGCAGGGTTTCCAACAATTAAATACTGGTTTAAGTTTCTTGACACTGCAATTTGAAGTCTGATAGAAATAGGAGAAGGTTACTGAAACTGCTTATTTGTTTACAATTTTTTTATAAATGGCACTGCTGATAGCGTACCGGCGGCGGTAGACATCGAGTCGTCTCGTTGACACCTGACACTATATATAGCTTAGCATAGTAGTATTATAACATAAAGTTGTGGAATTGTATAATAACAGTAATAATAATATTCCACAACTGTTACACATAGTAATAATCCCAAAGTAAGCAGAGCTTGTGCTATGAGTACTAGACAACTGCCCCCCTAGCCAAGTTCCAACCGTTTCGTTTCGATTCTCTTTTCGTTGATCGCTTCGATTCGGCCAAGCCTCCTATTCCTTTGTTCTGACCACGTGATTGAGCGTTGAGATGACGTCAGAATAATTAACATATTCTGTATTGTAAAAATGTAACTAAGAAATAATTCGCAATAAATATAAAAAAGGTTATCGAATTAAACACAGAGAATAGCTGATGACAGCTATGCGCTGAAGTTAATAAATGTACCTCTGTGCCTACAAATGTATCAATTTAGAATTGCGCCTACAATTGGCAAAAACAACCTGTCAAGTGTGAGTCGAGCTCGTACACGAAGAGTCGCTGACAAAATGACACTTCTTGTATGGGAACCTGCTTTAATTTTTTATTATTATTCCATTTATTTATTTTTTATACATATCGTTTACATTTTTAAATATTTCTTTAAAAAATATATAAAAGAAAACATTTATAATTATTCTTATTATTATTATTATTCATGCAAGAAGACACCATCATTATCATTTCAGCCAAAAAACGTCTGTTGGACATAGGCCTCCCCCAAGACAAGACTGGTCCAGTGAAATTGCATAAAACGAATGCGTTTTTCACTATTTCACATTTCTTGTCGCAATAAAAGTTGGCCATTCTTATGAGCACTTTCACCCCCTAAAAATGTTGCCAATGGATTCGGTTTCAGCCTGTAATATCCTTTTTGGCTCTTCATATGGCAACAGTTGCATGTTTTTTTAGGGATTTTTATCTCATAGAGCATGTCACCTCCATGTTATCTAACCAAGTTTACAATAACAACTTAACTTAATAATCAGCACTATGGATTTAATGTTTTTAGCAATGTTCTGTTACTGACACATTGTCATGTCAAATGCAATATTAGTAGCATCATTTCTAGAACCAGCCAGGGTTTTTTTTTAAAACCGGCCTAGTGCGAGTTGGACTCGCGCGCGATAGGTTCCATATCGTCCGTAGCAAAAAAATGGCAAAAAATCACGTGTAATGTATGGGAACCCCACTTATTATTATTATTTTTTTGTATTTTTTGTTATGGCTGCAACAATAAATACATGATCTGCGAAAATTTAAACTGATTAACTATCACGGTTCATGAGATACAGCCTGGTGACAGACTTACGGACAGTGAAATCTTAGCAATCCTATTTTACCCTTAGGGTACGAAACCCAAAAAAGTAAAAAAGTAACTACATCGATTTTATTCATCTTTCGCGATTTTGTCAGTAGCTCCCTACCCGTCTGATTCTTGACACATTCCACCATTTTTGCATCCTTATGTAAAACAATACTAATGGTACGGTCACTGATAAGAAAACCAGTATCTAAATGTCCGTACCGTAAACTGAATTCTCCGCTTCCGTCTGGTCCCAAGCTAAGCAGAGCTTGTGTTATGAGTACTGGACAACTGATAACCATATTTATATATTTATACATACATATTATAGATAAATTACACTCAGACACAGAACAAATGATCGTGCTCATCACTAAAACATTTGCTCTGGATGGGAACCAAACCCACGACCTCCGGCATAGCAGTCAGGACCACTAACTATATAAATAAAATAATAATTACACTGGTAATCTTCTAATTTAATCTAGAAACTTTACAAAACATAAAAAACAAACTGAAAAGTGTACTTTAATAGTTACATGTCAGGTTCTGCCATTTAGTGGTTTACTAATTAAAACAAAACTACCTATATCACTAATTAAAATTTTACCCAAAAAAAAAAACATTTGTAAGTTAAAATAAGGTCCCCAGTCCCTCGGTGTACAGAAGTTAACGGTACACTTTTATTGCGTAATGAATGAGAGGTCGCCGCTCGGGCCCGGGGGGTGTAGGGGGTGCATCGGGGTGGGGTGCAATACACCCCACGAGCCTTATTTCGGGTCATCGAGCCCGACCTCGCAAGCAACGAACGCAGCTTGAAACGCCTTGCAAAATGGAGTTTTCATCTTGGATTATTAATTTTAACAAAGTGTTAGATTAAACTAATTCAGTAAAAGCTCTAACCTTATTACAAACATGACTTATTGTTCTGTGTTTTGTTCGTCTTTGTTTTCGTTAGTTACGACAAATGTTATTTGTTAATTGTCTTAATAATTACCTAATTAAAATAACGTAGATTTAATTAATTAGGTATTTCCTGAGGCTTACAAGCCTAAAACTGGCTGGTTTAACAAAAAACGGTACCGACCATAAAAAATATGATTAAATTAATAAACAAAACATTAACGTCTGCGCTAGAATATTAATGACGTACCTAGGTCACAAGTACTAGCACTAAATGATTGTTAAGTCAATATGAGCGTGTAGCACGTTAGCCTAGAACCTCGAAGAAAAACTCATAAAGATCTCAAACTATCGATAAGTAGCATGTTTAAGCTTATAAAATAAAATTAAAATAAAAAGTGGATAAAGCAATTTCTGTTCCGTCACTCCCTACTTATCTTGAAATCACGTAGTCAACTTCTTTAATGAAGCAATTAATGGTCGACTCAGGTGTAGAATCCGTCAATTTTATGTGTGAAAAGATTGAAATTTTTGATCAAAAGACCTTCGATACGCATTAAAAATTCGGAATCGTGATTCATTATCACTTTAATCTTCGTAATGTTCTAAATAATAATGTTACTTCAAAGTATAAAGAATCAAATCACGTCAACATTGAATCTCTCACATGCCGAAAAGCTGTTTCTTTGATGTTTGTCGTGCACGTTAAAGTCCACTATTTTATTTATTTTAACACGCTTACGTGAGCCCCCGCCAAATGTTGTAAATGCACGTGATATGTGTGAAATAACTATTTGTATGGAATAGGAAAAATTTATGGGAACTAAATTGCGAATAATTTTCCCATAACGTAATAATGGTTCATGATAACAGTCTTATTATGTCCGATTTTCATTAAATAATAATAATAATAAATCGTTTATTTATTTAACGATATAAGTACACACACACACAAAATAAAAGATCAGAAGAAGGAAACAGAAAAATGGGTACAGAGGTGATGCTTATTTCTAAAGAAATCTCTTCCAGCACACCTGCGAAAGGAGAAAGAAAATAGATATGTAGACGCCGTGTGTAACAGTAATAGGAAAATAAGTACATACAAAATAGTTATTAAATAATATAACATGCAAAATATAGTTATAAAATAATATACCATGCTAAAAAAGATATACTATTATAATTATATTCCTACACATTTTATTTGTGTAAATAAGGTACAGAACGTTGACAACATAAATAAAATTGATCTCTTATTCTGCCTTTAATTTCGGTGTGCAAATATAAAACATAGTAGTTTAAATTAAATAATTTATGTTGATTAAAATCATGTACTCATTATACAGATTTCCATCATCATCATCTACCTGCCCTTGTCCCGTGTTATTTGGGGTCGGCGCAACATGTTTTTTTTCTTCCATTCTGCCCTGTCATTCGTCATGCTATCACTAACTTCCTTTTCTTTCATATCACTCTTCACACAATCCATCCATCTTTTCTTTGGTCTCCCTCTCCCTCTCAATCCATCCACATGTAAACTCATAACTCTTTTAGTAACATGCGTTTCATCCCTCCTCTTCACATGACCATACCAAGACAAACGATTCCCTTTCAAATTTTCAGCAACTGGTGCCACTTTCAAACTTCCCCTAATATACTCATTTCTCACTTTATCCATTCTCGTCACACCACACATCCATCTTAACATTCTTATCTCCGCTACGTGCAATCTTTTTTCATCCGTCTTTTTCATAGCCCAACTTTCTGATCCATACAGTATGACAGGTCTTATCACGGACTTGTAGATTTTACCCTTCAACTTGAGGGGCATCCGTGGGTCACAAGTGGTTCCCGTGACCTGTCGCCATTTTATCCATCCTGCGTTGATCCGTTGTGTTACGTCCCGGTCTACCTCACCATCCCCTTGAACGAGTGACCCGAGGTACCGAAAGTCGGAGCAGATCGGTATGGGCGTTCCAGCGAGAGCTAAAGGCACTGGATTGGAGAGACCGTCGAAATCGCAGAACAAGTATTCTGTTTTGGTTCTACTCAATTTCAGGCCAACACTCTCCAGTCTGTGCCACCACACCTCCAATCTGTTCTGGACCTCTAGGCCACTCTCGGCAACCAACACAATATCATCGGTAAACAGCATACACCAGGGAGCCTCTTCCTGAATGTCCGACGTTAGAGCGTCCATTATCATTAGGAAGAGGTAAGGGCTGAGAGTCGACCCTTGATGTAAGCCAACAGCCACATTGAAGCTGCCAGTGGTGCCCACTGTAGACCGGATTTGGGTTCTGCATCGACTGTACATCGCTCGGATCAACTGCACATACTTCCCAGGCACACCTTTCTCCTTAAGGGCCCACCACAGAACCTCACGAAGTACCCGGTCATATGCCTTTTCGAGGTCAACGAATACCATGTGCAAGTTTTTGTGCGCACCTCTGTATTTCTCGCACAGCTGGCGTATAGCAAAAATGGCATCCGCTGTACCCCGACCAGGCATAAAACCGAATTGTTTCTGCGAAATTTCACTCTCTTCTCTTAGCCTCCTTTCAATAACTTTCTCCCAGGCTTTCATAGTATGTGACATTAGCTTTATTCCTCTATAATTATTGCATTCAAGCACATCACCCTTGTTTTTAAAGATGGGCACCAGGGAACTGTTGCACCACTCATCAGGTATGGCTTCTTCCCGCAACAACTTATTGAAGAACAAAGCTAACCACATCCATCCATCCACTCGCAGCAACTTCCACACTTCAAGTGGTATTCCGTCTGGACCAATTGCCTTACTAATCATTCTCACTAAACCCACTCATTATACAGATTTCCATTCCATTAAAATTAAAATAGTGTTGCTGAATTAAAAACGAACGAAGAACGTTATCATTACCAATGGCTAACTTTTGTAAAGACTGTGAAAGGGACCAGAAAGAGCAGTAGTGGGGTAGTGGTAATTCTAACTTAAGATTTATAGGTAGCCAGGTGTACTGGTAAGTACAGGCCATCATCCGAAGCGAGGAGGAGTGGCAGGCAGTCGCCTCCTTCTGCGAAGCAGTAATGTTAGCAAAGAAGGAGGCCGCACGTGCGCGCACGAGGGCGCGGCCCTCACACCTTAGCCGCCGGGATTCCGATCCGTATTTCCGGCCACCGTAGGCGCGGGCTTGTGAACGACGAGCAATCGGTAGCTCGCCGTCCGATCGTCCGGTAACCGTCCGGACCGAGCCCATGTCGTAGACGGCGCGTACGATTCCACGCGCGCCTCAAGGAGATGTCAGCAAACCGTAGGGGCCCAGCAGGGTCGAAGCCTACTGGGGCCAAGGTTCTGCTTTTGAAAGGAAGACTCGGCCTTGATTTGTAAGGCAACAAAGGAACAGGAGTGGGTTTTTAGTCAGTAAAATTCTGAAGAGCGAGAGAGAGAATCCAAGAGCGTGGGATGTCATTGGATGATTTTCCCACCGAAAAAAGGTGCATTTTATTTGTGTAATTTATTTGTGTTATGTCCTAGAACCAAAAATTTTAAGAAATGGGACATCCACCAATCCGCACATATTATTTATAGAGTGGAATCCTGAGTCCCAGCAGTGGGAACATTATAAGGCTGATTATTATGAAAGGTTCTCAGGAAGGAATTCTTTTAATGGCCTTACTAACTTTCACAGTTTATTGAAAAATATTAGCACCCTAGCGCGCTTTTAACTAGGGGCGCTAGGGTGCTAATATTCTCTATATCACAACACTTAATTATCCTATGACACTCAAGGTGCGCGGTTCTATACCAAATTGCGTTATTCCTATCCATTTGAGTGTTGTGCTTATATTCGAATTTAAGTTTTTATTTCATTTGGTTTAAAAATCATTGCAATGTAACATTAATTTAATAATTTAAGATGTAGTTTATTGGTTTAACAAACTACGTAGCAAACTTAAATATTAACTGTAAAATTATTATTATTATCTCCTTTATTAATTGTAAATACATATAAAATAAATTTTTAATTATTTTTAAACCTAATCACAAAAAAAAAAAAAAAAATTATAAAAAATAGCTTATTCCACCGGTATCAGGAACAGGGTCCAAGCTGCGGTTAGGTTCCAGAAAAAGGAACCTCCTAACAATACGAGCCGTGTCCAGGAGTACTGCTTTCTGAATCAGGCCCTTGATCCAGCCGCTTAACGTGTTGGTCGAGGCTCTTATTATTAATTATTATTCGAATTAGTTTTTCAGTTTAATTAAACATCCAAATTATATAGCATGTTCATGTTATTTTTGTTGTGAAAGGAAGCAGTGATAAATATTTCACGCTCTAGCAATGGTTTCGCACATTCGTCAAAGTTATTACAAGCGCTTGTATATTTTTCATAAATTATCTATGAAAAAAAAACGAAATAAATATTAATTTCTTGTTATTTAGCTTGAAAGCCTTGCGATAGTTATCTAAATGCATTTTTTTGACATTGAAATACAGACTGGCATATTAGAATGACAACCACATCTTGAACAAAATGTATTTTCTATGCAAAGTGATTCTAAATTATTTTCCGTCACCACAAAACGCAGTAGACTTTCAAGGCTGTCTAATTGTACAGATTATTAGTCACACGTATTTAATATAATATTCTTTTGAAATTGTTAATTGTTATAAATGTTTTTATAAACCTCTTTCAGTTCCGGTTCAGCAATTTACCTACTAATGCCATACTATTTAATGTTTAGTCCCGGATCTAATTTGCGAATTCCTGGCTTTTGTGGTTGAAAACATAACTGATGTCATGATGCATTCGTGAATTTTCATGAGTTTCTTTTTTCTTACATTTGTTATAGTATTGTGCAATTCTGCACACGGATTCCTTGTATAAAAAAACTGGGCAAATGCGAGTCCGTACAAACTTACCTATGAAAACCCGTTCAATTCCCGAATTGAGTTACGAAGATTATTCCGAATCGTAAAAAAAGTTTTTTTTGTGACGTAACTACAAATGTACAGTTTTCAGATTTTTTTCCTATACTTGTGCTACGAATCCTTGCTTCATGGCAAATTTCAGGATTCTAGGTCAACGGAAAGGTCCCTATGAATTTTGTTTCTTTCTGAGAGTGTCGAAACATACATTTTTTGCGACATAAATGGCCGTAGATATCTTTTTTTCTCATTAACTTAGAAGTTTGATTTTTTCACAGCTTCAAGGGATCGCAGACCTGAGTTTTTAATTTCAACTCGATACCTTCACGCGTTCTCGAGATAAAGGGTCTTGACAGACAGACAGACGGATAACAAAGTGATCCTATCAGGGTTTCGATTTTTCCTTTTCAGGCACGGAACCTTAAAAAGTTAAACACTGAGGAAGAATTTCCTAGGGGATGAAAGTTTGAAAAATCATCCTTATTTGCCGATTGGAAATCTCATGACCTTTGATATAATCTATTTATCTCTTTAATGGTTTATCCTCACATAGGAACGCCATACAGCAATTACAGCAATAAGCACAACTAGTACTCCGATATAATGCAATTTGACCTCAAGAATAGTGTGAATAAGCTCAATTGGAAGTCAACATGTACAGTGTTTTAGCTGGATGTATGAAGTAGCTTAGTAAAATCCATCATCATCATCATCATCATTTCTGCCGACAGACGTCCACTGCTGGACATAGGCCTCCTTCAAATATCGCCACCATGAACGGTCCTGTGTGTCTCGCATCAATCGAATTCCCGCAACCTTCACCAGGTCATCGGTCCACCTTGTAGGGGGCCTTCCAACACTGCGTCTTCCGGTACGCGGTCGCCACACCAGAACCTTTCGGCCTCAACATCCCCAGTAAAGTCCCCAGCATCGTAATAGGAAAGTAGATCCTCTCTTCCTTCACACATTCTTAGACGAGAGAAAGGGCAGGAAATTTGGGTGTAAAGAGGATCGACGTCATAGTTTTTAGGTTCAGTTCGTGCGATAAGGACAAGGTTCAGGTTGATAATGCGTTGTGTTCTACGAGCGCCTTGAAGATATGGTAGTTTGGTTGACGTGCTCTGCTATGGTCAATGCTTGGCCTTGGATCGCAAAGGGTAACTGATAGAACACACGTGTATTTTAGTCAGTTCTTCTGCTTCTCGAATAAGTTTTTAGGCCCAGTACGTTGCCACATTTATAGCGGCGTCAGTAGCGTTTTTGAGGTCCTCCAAAGTACAGATGTTAGGACACTTTAGTCAGTTTTTGAGACTCCCAGTCGCTCCAGCCAAAACGGGAACAGTCATTTGATAAGTTCCCTCCCTCACCTAAAAAAACTGGGCAAGTGCGTGTCGGACTCGCGCACAGAGGGTTCCGTACAAACTTATACCTATGTAAATAGTTCAATTCTCGAATGGACTCTCGAAGACTTTTCAGAATCGCAAAAACAAAAGCTTTTTTGCGAAGTAACAAATTTCTCGCGCTCCGCCCAAGAGCGCAAGAATGTCATAAGATGATTACCCCAAAAAAAAAACTGTTTTTAGATTTATTATATCTGTGCAGGCTATAAAAAGCCTTGCTTTATGCCAAATTTCAGGATTCTGGGTCAACGGGAAGTACCCTATTAATTTTTATTCCCTTGAGAGTGTCAAAATATATTTTTTTTGCGACTTAAACTGCCGTAGGTATGTTTTTTTTCGATAAAAAAAAACAAACTTCTATGATTTTTTTCACAGCTTCAAGGGACCGCAGACCTGAGTATATGGTTTTAATTTCTACTCGAAACCGCTCCAAGTGTCTCCGAGGCAAAGGGTCTTGACAGACAGTCAGACGGATAACAAAGTGATCCTATAATAAAGGGTTCCGTTTTTTTCCCTTTGAGGTACGGAATCCTAAAAAGATGGTCTTTTGATGGACAAACCTCGCAAATTTAGGTGGAATATCGGAGACACATTTATTTGTGATCTGGGCCCTTATCATGACGTATTAAATCGTCATGCGTGCGAACGCGAAAGAGAGATGGAACTATACACCCTATATAGCTCCCTCCCTTTAACAGTTCAGTTTAGGTCTTAAAATGAATCGCGTTAAGAGATCGTGGTAGGGCCTGTGAGCATAAAGAGCTCAACAATTAGGGCGGAATTCACCAGTAAAACTAATCGCGTTTTAACGTTTGGCTCGCATAATTGCGTTTAGCCGCTGTCACTAGTGTCACTTGTCTGTATTTTTCTTTTGTTGTATTTTTACAAGTGACACTAGTGACAGCGGTTAAACGCGATTATGCGAACCAAACGTTAAAACGCGATAAGTTTTACTGGTGAATTCCGCCCTAAGTCTAACTGTAGAAACTGTCACAAGTTTTAGGTACGTATAAACATAATAGATGGCGGTAGTGTAGCGAATGTTGCCCACACGCAGTTGAAAATGACGCTTATTGCATTAGCTATATTTGCAATCTTTATAGATGTGTCTTTACAAAAGTTGGTAGTAATTGGTAGTACAAGAACGTATTGCGTATGAAAATTATCTGTACCTAGAACAGATAACAACAGTTAGATAAGCATGAGAAGAACATTCAGTTTATTCATTTATTTTTATCATCACCATCATCATTTCAGCGGAAAGATTTCCACTGCTGTACATAGGCCTCCCTCAATTGTAGCCACAACGAACGGTCCTGTACATCTTGCGTCCATCGGATTCCTGCGACTCTCGCCAGGTTATCGGTCCACCTTGTGAGAGGCCTTCCAACGTTGCGTCTTCTGGTGATTAATATGCTTAATCTTATAATAAAAGGGTGTTCGATAAAGATAATTAATCATTAATTAATTATAACATAATATAGAACGGGTTTCTTAATTAAGTATATTGACTCAATGAAGTGTTAAACCTAGCTTTAATTACATAATTATTTTGATAGGTTTTCAGGCTAAATTAGAGTTTGAGGAATACTGCTTAAATCAGAAATCTAGGGAGCGAGCCTAATATTCATGTACGTACTGTTGGAACTCAGACGTCCTCTATAGATGAGGCCGTAAAAGGCGAGGCGTAGGGGCCTTGGCCGTAATCCAAAACACAGGCCAGGCCACCCGCAAAAAAAAATCAATGACGTGTGTCAGATATCACACATAATTGAATTTTTGGTTCTTCTGGTTGCATACCTAGGCTTGAACCCACGACCTACAACTGCTCCATTCTTCTCTCTCATTCAGTGCTCTGTATTAAGTCATTATAAAATTATCATTTCAAAGATATCGCAACTTTTACACCTCACTACACTCAAATAAACAATTGAAAAGAAATCTATGAAAATGTATAAAGACAAGGAGACAAAAACATAAAGATTAATTCAACAGATATAGTCTGCATACACGCATCGTATAGTAATATTTGCAAATTTTATTTTTCTTCTAACTAAAATATTTAATAACTAAATGGGATGCGCGGGCGACGGCTCGCGGTGCGCCTGCGCAGCTATTAATCCAATGCGCGCGCCCCGACAGGTGAGCCGCGATAATCTTGCGGACTTGCGCCTGCGCTTACAAACGGCGTGACCTTTCCGTAATTGAATAGGCGTGCGCGTTTGCAGCGCCGCACGCACGTTCTAAACGCACGCGACGATTAACTCTTATAATGTTAAAAAAATATCATCTTTAGTCTTCACCCATATATAGCTGATTTTTGCTGACCAAACCTACTCGTGTAAATGCATTGTCTGTATGTCACTCATAAATTGTCTGAAGAGCATAATGCGTACTTACCTACACTGTTCCATAGTCAACAACATCTATAAGAAATATAAAAACGTAACCCTATCTTTGCTGTGGTGCAGTCGGGTAAAAAGTATGGACACATCGAGGACTATCTAAATCTTCTTCACGTACTTCAAGTGACAAAAACATAATTTCCACGCAATACATTTTGAAATGACTTAACAATATCCTTGTAATAATAAACCATACTACTGACTTAATTCTGTTCGCGTAGCGATGTGGACGGCTGGCTTCTCCACATTTCCTTACAATATAATGTATGTAAAATTGCCCTAACAATGCGAAAGGATGGAAAAAATGTGAATGTTCTCTCATTGTTTTGAGTTTTAGTGGCTTATTAATATATATCGTTATAATATGCAAATGCAATTCTTCGTATCGAAGGCATTTTCTTGCTTGAATAGATAAATGTTTGAGAACAGATGCAGCGATAAGTGTTATTTGCTTAGCGAGTATACTAATTAGCATTTATTGTTTGTTACCAACAACGGTGAAAAAAGGTAGAAGTGTTCTGTCGGAAGTCTGCTGGAAGTAATTTCTTTTGGAATAAGCAGCAGAAAGATATCCACTGTCGGATATAGGCCTCCCTAAAGTATCGCCACAACAAACGGCCCTGTGCGTCTCGTATCCATCAGATTCCCGCGACCCTCAACAAGTCATCGGTTCACTTTGTGGGGGCCTCCCAACGCTGCGTCTTCCCTTTTGGCCCTAACGACCATCTCTTCTGCAAGCAATGAGCCCTGCCCAATGTTACTAAGTTTGGCGATTCTTTTGGCCACGTCGGCTACCCCCCCCCCCCTCCCCCCTCCCCATTGTAGTATGTGACCTGGAGCGACTGCTTATTTGACCTCCACTAGTATTGGGTAATACATACGATACCTCTTGGCAACAAAATTTTGACTTCTAACTATCCGTAACGATCAAAGATCTACAAATCGACACCCGCATCGGACCCGCCGACCGACCGCACCCGGAACCAACGGTTTAAGAAAACCCTTCCCGAGCCCTCTCTCATTAACTAGGGCTAGGCAACGCGAAAAAAAACGATAACATGTAAACACATTGTTGGCGTTCGGTAATTCACAAAACTTAAACAATATTTGACAAAACTTGTTCCAGAGTTCCAAGAAATACGTGTTTTTTTTTAAAAACCTTAAAAGTTTTTTGAAAATGTTTTCATCATTTAAAATCTCGATTAAATGTGCAAGGTTTGTAAAGATTTTTTTTTATATTTTCAATTTATGAGTATATTATGAAGGGTCAAATTGAACACAACATTTCAGAGGTCTTTACTGGATTAGTTTTTATACAAATTCATGTTTCAATTTTAGTAGAAATCTAGATAATATCAACAAGTAAGTATGTTTCCAAAATATCGAGAGAAATATGTATAATAACGTCATAATTATGTAAGAGCAGTTGTCATCATCATCATCATCATCATTTCAGCCGAAAGACGTCCACTGTTGGACATAGGCCTCCCCCAAGCATCGCCACAATGACCGATCCTGTGCTTCTCGCATCCACCGCACTCCCGCGACCCTCACCAGGTCGTCGGTCCACCTTGTAGGAGGCCTTCCAACGCTGCGTCTTCCGGTGCGCGGTCGCCACTCTAGAACCTTTCGGCCCCATCGGCCATCCGTTCTACGAGCAATGTGCCCTGCCCACTGCCACTTAAGTTTGGCGATTCTTCGGGCTATGTCGGCGACCTTGGTTCTCCTGCGGATATCTTCATTCTTTATGCGATCACGCAAGGAAACTCCGAGCATAGCCCTTTCCATTGCTCTTTGGGTGACTGTAAGCCTTCTGATGAGGCCCATTGTAAGCGACCATGTTTCAGAGCCATATGTCATCACTGGCAGCAGTTGTATGGAAATGTATCTCGGATTGGCTGCTTTTAAAGCGTTTTCCGTGGTACGGAGGAATCTCTGTAGGTTGAGGTGGTTACCCATCTACAAACTGGCTTCGACAAGCGTTGCTGTAACGTAGGGTATTGCCGACTACAATAATATCTACAACTATCTGTACTCCACGGTTTCAACCGCGTCGCGTCGTTTGCCAAAGAGGCTTTATAATAAGTAATAAAATAAATATATTTTATTTTCAGGCATCTGAAGCCCATAGAAAAAATACATAAAATAATCTTAAACATATTATAAAAACAAAACTTATTTAACTATAATTGTAGTTGTGCCGTGTCGTAGTCGGCGTCGTGTTGCGCTGCGTGGTATCGCATAACCATCCTCGGAAACGTCCGTATGCGACACCTATCGGCCAGAAGTCCTCTTTTAAGAAGGTCTGTAGCTATTGGGTTGGAACTCGTACCACGAATGACTTGAAGTTGACTTCGTGGCGCGCTTCCAACCTTACGACCCTCAGAGTCCAGTTGGTCTTCACTTTCAAAGAATCCACGACTTCCTCAACTTTCGTGTAGTGATAAAGCGCGAAATGTATAGCTATACCTACCTTCCTCGATCAATTAGTTAACCAATAATAAAAGATATATTCAATTCAAACCAGTAATTTCTGAGATAAGCGAGTTTCAAAAAACTCTTCGGCTTTATATTATTAGTTAGTACGTATAGATTTGATTTGCGCACCCAGTTTTAAAAAGCTTCTTGTTATTCTTGGTACCTACCTAATGCATTTAACTGTTAATTAATGTAAAATTAAAGCGATGAAAATTTTGCAGATTAAAAACCAGTCTATTAGGTTGGTTGCAAACAAGCCACTATCTATTCTAAGCTGCTAAAATTATTGCACAAAAAAATATTACGGATACATATTAATAAGGTCGTTATAAGCATCATTTGCGGCCAACGTGTGATCATTTATAATAACCAATTAAATGTAGATGATAAAAAAAGTATTTAATTGGACAATTAAAATGCTATATTGGTCATAACACCTTTCATAAGTAATTATAAAGGTAGACGATGAAGTATTTATCAGTACCTACCCAGTTATTAGATGTTTCTTGTGTGTCTTCAAACCCATAAAACTTACTGTATCTAGATTCATATTTAATTTCTGTGTATTAATATTCGTAATCATTTTTCTTTTTGTTCTATTCTTTTGACTCTTTGATTAATCGCTTACTTATGTATTGTAATTTATGCGAATAAAAACAATGATCGTAATTGACAAGAGACCCATAATTTTTCCATTATAATAAATATTTGTCATTTGATAGACTGTTACATATATGCTGATTGATATATGAATTTATTGATTTCGCAGTCCATAAAAACGTAGTCGATAGCCGTTTTTTTAAAGATATATTGCTCATTGCTGTCTTATGTTATTCATAAACCTATCTTCTATTAAAATTGAAGGAATACTGAACAGAGAGTAAATTCCCGCAAACCTCCGTTGAAAAAGGAGGATCCTCCGACCAGACGGCTTTTATGTCTGGTGGGCAACTGCTCGAGATTTAGATGATTTCGAGCTGTTCTATATATTCAAATCGCGCGGAGAACTTTAATTGCGCGATGCAAGATTAGTTCTTATGTGACGCCATAGATGTCGCTACATCACTCCCCTCCGCAAAACGGAGATCGATGGTTCTTGATGCTTCTTGATGCGTGCCAAGCTAGTGGTAGGTTGGTTCCATTAAGTCGGAACCGAATGCCGCATAGTTCTCGGTGAGTCGGAACTGTCTGCGGTGATGTCCCAGTGAGTCGGGTTGATGCTATCCCAGTGAATCGGGATGATGCCCCAGTGAGTCGGGGTGATGAGGTCCCAGTGAGTCGAGGTGGTGCAGCAGGCTCTAGTGAGTCGAAGTAGTACTGCTGGCTCCAGTGAGTCGGAGCGGTGCTGTGCGATGTAGTAGCTTGACTGCTGGCGTCGACCAGGAGAGGTTCTTTATGGCTCTTCATGTGGCTCGCCGATTGTGCGGTGTGCTTAGCCAAGGTCGCTGATGAGGCTGAGGGTGATAACCAGGTATGACTAGGTAAGCATGCTGGTGGTCAGGTAGTAACTGCACGACAACTGCGCTGACGTTCTTTGACGGGGGTTAACAGTTTGGAGGTATGCGGACCAAAGAGTAAAGTTCCGCAAACCTCCGTTGAAAAGGGAGGATCCTCCGGTCAGTGACGCAGTAAATCTTTAGACTTTTGTAATCGTGAAACTCATAGTTGCCCACTCTTTTTGTGGTGGCAAATAATCAAATGACTTCTCCCGCTTTGAGAAGGGCGTATAAAAATTTTACTGACTAAAACCCACCTGTTACCTTCAGTTGCCTTTGCTTTCTAGAGCCATGGTAACTCTTTCTAACGTTCCTGAAGAGTTGCTGCACTCCAAGGTTCATTCTTGAGGAGATTGCCACGAGTACCGTATATTTTATTCGCATAACCAGAACGGGTATTTTTTTTCGGATCCTTTTACCATGTCCTAAAACTTGAAAATTAGATTTCTTCAAGACAAATCAGTGTAGAAAAGCCGTTTCAAAAAAGTATAACTATTTTAAACCAGTACTAATACCTAGGTATCTTTTTGAACGTGTAGCTCTGAAATAAAGTCGAAAACCGCTGCGCGGGGCCCAGATTGCACATGATAATTGATACATCCGTGTGCCTCTAATCGCTCGGAAAACCGCTTCACTAGCCGATGCACATTTCGATTTTTCTCCTTTGATGTGTTTAATAATGCATGAGCCGGATCGTCGCTCTCATAGTATTCACGCGGCAGGGCAATTTTACGAACACCCCCAGATACCGATGGACACAAGCGGACACCGATGGACACAACGGACGCAAGTGGACACACACGACCGAGCCGTATTTGTTTTGATCCCTGGATCGATGTCTAATTGGGTTAGAGCTCGTTGTGATTATAGGTCAGTCGATCTTTATTGTGAGAGAATTGGATAGGGGTGTCCGATCCGTGAGTAGAGGAGTGCTCGGTTAGATTACATTCTGAATTAGTAGTGAAGGTAAATCTGTAACATGGCTAAATTGAATTTTAGTTTTTAATGCGATATCTAATGATATCAAGTTCTTGATAAATTGGTAGTTTAATTTATTTGAATTCTTAATTCAAAGATTTTTTTAAAGTTAAGCTCTTAATTGAATTAAACATATTTGTGCATGATGAGGTTTATGTGTTTGTGTTGACGAAATATCATTGTATAATATATCTTAATCCAACACTAAATTAACAATAAAGAATGTAATAAATAAATGAATAATAAATGTAATAATGATTCATTATTGAATAAATGAATTTTCAATTAGATTTGAAATTAGTACTTCAATACTTTTAACTGTTTATCATAACAACTTTAGCACATTATTTTACAATCTGCATTATAATTTTACTACAGAATAACTATAATAATTTTATTTTACTATTTATTATATACCGACCTTTACTGCACACCATAGATTAACACAGAGTAAACTTTTATAAAAATAGGTTTAAGTGTGTGTGTGTGTGTTTTATTAGAGTTATGGGGTATTTAACATGGGTTCGACGGTCGATTTTAGCCGCATGCGGTCGTACTTCAGCCACCGGCGAAATGCCATTTAGACGGTAAATTTTTGTCGTACGGTTATAATCGTGCGGATCTATTAATCCGTTAAATCCCCTATTACTAGTTGTTACTTTTTATTATATTGTTGTTTGTCCTGTGCGAGTCTTAAATAAATGTTTTCTTTCTTTTCTTTCTTTATTACTTAGATGATTGTCTATAATATTAAAAATATTATTATGCAACTATCGGAACTCAGAGCTCACTGGTTTGAATCAGTCTGAAGTTTGAAATTGGGCGCAACGAAAATCACTTAGAAACGACAACTCTTTTATTTTTTATTTATTGTACAAATTTCACCACTATCTCACATGATAGGAAGCGATAGCGTGGTCGGCGATGGAGCTCCCTTGAAGTAACCTGCCCCCCTAGCCAAGTTACAATCTTATCGTTCGCGCTGAACGCTTCGAGTAGCCACGCCTCCGATTCCTTTGTTCTGACGTCATCTCAACGCTCAGTCACAAGGTCCGAACAAAGGAATTGGAGGCGTGGCCTACTCGAAGCGTTTGGCGTGAACGATACGATTGTAACTTGGCTAGAGGGGCTGTTCGCTCTTTATTTTAAAGGTTGTAGCTATCAGGAAACACAGACTCAGACACAGGATTGTACTCCTTAGCTGTACGCACAATAAGCGTTCCCAAAACATTTTGTGCGTAGGTATATGGCTAAGTTCTATAAGCACCTCATATAGATATATAAAAGATTTAAAGCAACTAATGTGACTGAAATTTTCTTGTCCAACACGTTCAACTTGCTGCAGTGTCCACGTGCCACACTTGCCCTTTTGGATTTGAATTATGATTTTTATTTGGATTTTATATTTTTCCATTATAGTATTATTTTTCTTTCCTTTTCATTTTATAATTGTATTAACAATATAGGGATTACACTGGCTCCCGAAATACAGTTTCTCACTAGCTCAACAGCCAGGAAATTTCATTTATATGTGTAAGAACCATAGGTCAACAACCAATTTTATTACTTTTAACTTAAAATATTATATATTGTATTAATCATCTACCAATACATTTTTCACAAATGAATACATATTATATAAGCAGACATTACACAAAACAGTATTATGAAACATTCAGACGACAAACAAAATCATTTCAAAATAAAAGCTTTCCCATGTTCGCATCGAATAATCGAATAAAAACTAAAATTCAAATGGGCGTTGGAATAACATACAGTGTGCAGACGAAGCTTGTTTTATTTATAAATAGTATCGTTCCAGTTTCATTGCACTGGGTCAGCGGTGGCGGTGGAGTCTGTTTATTGATTTGCTAACGGTCCCGGTTAATTTTGGCAAGGTAGACCGGCAACCCGTCGAGATACCGAGCACAATGCATTTTTTGAACAACATTATGGAACGTATTTTGTTTTGATACCTTTGTCGCTGTCTTGTCAAATAAAGTTACATTATTGCATTAAAATTGAAACAATAAAAAACCAGTCAAGTGCGTGTCGGACTCGAAGGGTTCCGCACCGTCCGTAGCATAAAATGGCAAAAAAAAACACGTTAGTTGTACGGGAGCCCCAGTTAAATATATATATTTTTTTTAATTCTGTTTTTAGTATTTGTTGTTATAGTGGCAACAGAAATACATCATCGGTGAATCGGTGGATCAATTATCTAGCTATCACAGTTCATGAGATACAGCCTAGTGACAGACAGACAGACGAACTGCGGAGTCTTAGTAATAGGGTCCCGTTTTACCCTTTGGGTACAGAACCCTAAAAACGATTAAAAAAAATACTTCTACCTTACCGACTGCAATTTGATAAAAATATGCAAATCGGATAGAACTTTAATTACAATGATTACAAGAAAGGCGGTTTGCTTACAACTATGCTTAATATGTTACAAAAACAGGATGGCCGGCTCTAATAGGGTTAACCTTTACAATTTCACCATAAACGCAATTAAATGACCGCGCATGCCCAGCACGCACCCTTGCCTCATCCACATGTACATACATAGAATTATCTTCGGAATATTAGCAGCTCAAATTGACGCACACATCGTCGAAAAATATGCGAGTAAAACATGATCATGCTCGGTTATATGTATAATGGACTTACTGACGATTCGGACACAGTGTCCGTATTGACACATTTTTATTTCAATTTTTTTTTCATTGACGTTTCGGTCACATATTGTTTAGTACATTCAGATAAAAAGTTTTAAAATATAATATATGGGGAAAGAAAGCGTTATAAAAAAAAAAAATTAGGCTGGATTTCAAAGTCCAAGTCAAAAGTTTTTTATTTCACATAGGCCTCTTAGAAAACGCACTTATTATAAAACCTCAGAAACTAGTGCATGGTTCCGAATTGGCCGTTTCCTATAGAGAAGAACCGGCAAGAAACTCCATGGTTACTCTTTTAAAAAAAAAGTTGTTCTTACAATATTTCCATATTAAAGTGTAAGTAAATATTGTATAAGGACAGTGTAGACCGGTCAATATTGTACTAAAAAGTACAATAAGAATAATCATGATAAAAAGTGAGTCGTAATAGGAAGTATTAGAACTAGTAGAAGAAGGATTTAAGGCGGCAACTTCGGGTAATAAACTTCTTTCTACTGACTACTAAAGCTTCAATAAATTTGGTGATGTCCGAATCGTCAGTGAAAAAATATTGAAAAAATAAAATGTGTGTGTGTCGATTGTGTCGATTAGGACACAGTGTCCGAATCGTTAGTAACTCGTATAATGACAGCTGCCTCGAGCGTGTCATTTGACAGCATTTAATGAACAGTCAATTAACAAATATATAGTTCACATATCTGAAATTTTATTCATCTCGTTAAGGCCTTATTAAAATGAATATTGTGCGTATGTTTTTGAGGTTCAATAAGGCCTTTAAATGACATGTCAATGCATGGTCGAAACTCGAACTATGCGCTAGTTGGC
Organism: Mythimna pallens; assembly: GCA_961205895.1. NCBI lineage: Eukaryota > Metazoa > Arthropoda > Insecta > Lepidoptera > Noctuidae > Mythimna > Mythimna pallens. The sequence goes on along the minus strand of OY540828.1, from coordinate 17,812,664 downwards.
TGATGCGTATCGCACTCCATTGAGGTTATACCCTTTTCAGATTTTTATTCTGAGTTAATTCTGAGGGGTTTTATCCCAAAAGGAGTAACAACGTGCTTCTTAAAGTGCAGTGCTGATGATTGACATGCAACCGAGGTATCTACCCTTTTTTATTGACTGTGAGAAATTATCAAATAACTTTTCTTTTAAAAACACTCATGTTGTAACCACAAATATGTGCAAAAAAAAAAGTGAAAACTTCACGCACCTTCACCACTAGAACTTTCAACATATTTTAACACTAGCTTTTGCGAGCGGCTTTGTCCGCGTGAATATTGGTTATTGCGGACGCGAAGTCGAAGATGACGGATAAAAAGTAGCCTATGTCTATCGTTGGAGTTCAAGCTTCCTTCGTATTCAATTTCATTAAAATCGGTCCAGTAGTTTAACCATAAAAGTGTAACAGACAGACAGACTGAGTTACTTTCACATTTATAATATTAGTAATAATACGGATAATACATTAGTCCATAGTCTACCAGGTTAAGATATCATCATACTGTGATCATCAGTCCACTGACCGTAGCGTGGGTTCAAGACCGCTCTCTTTAACGGTGAGTGCCTGTGTGGGAAAGACCCAACTCACGTAGACGTTCACTGACTAATGCGTTGCTAAAAAAAATCCGTAACCACAGCCGAACATTAGAATTAGAAACTGTACCATTTGCGTTCTAGAGAACTAATGCGCAGCTAATAACATTAAACTTAGGCAGATGTGTAATCATGATGGAATTGTGAGTTAATGGAACTTTTTTTATAGTTCAGGTATTTTGGCACGGAGTCGTATGTGACCAGGATTTCAGTGGCAATTTATGGCCGTATTATAAAAAAAAATCAGACTAATTTCAATGTTCATAGTTCAAAAAATTCAGACTAATTTCAATATCATTATGTTAGAGACTGAAACTTAAAACTATGTTAATATAATATTCAAATGCATTATATGAGTCAATTAGTTCACAAGAAATTAAATTAAATTAAAATAAGTTATTTCAAAAACACAATAATCATAATATTTGTCAAACATAATACACAAAAAAATTATTAGTTTAAAAAATATGCAGTTTTATAAACCTATCCCACACAATTATCTTTAGGATTCTGTTACCACTGCCCCTAATTCGACGTATGAGTGAGTCTGAGTTTTTACGCATTATTGCATAAAAGTCATCCACACCCGCGTCCGCAAACATGCCTGAGGCACTGCAGAATCGAGGAAGTCGCACCAGAACCTTAAAGGCGTCGTTGAACTGAACTCTAAGAGCACTATAGGCCCGCTGCGTGTAATTGGTCCACTTCCGCCTAAACAGTTTTTACATTTATTTATTTATTTTTAAAGGAAACTTACAGACTAACAACAATTATATTTTTTTATAATTGCTAAGAACAAGTTTCCATGTAACATATATATCAAGTTACAAGTTACAGATTGCGTTGTCATTTTTTAGGTTTATAATAAAGTTATAAATCAATTTCAGTACGTATATATTACAATTGAGTAGAATCATGTAATATCAAAGATGAAGAAAAAGACTACATAACGTTATCTTAAATAAGAACTGTTCTATTAAGTTATTTAAGATTGTGTCCAAAATATACCTTGCTTATATTTTATACTAATAATATGGGTTAAGAAATCATCAAATAATTCTTTCCGCTCTATGTGAAGCGAAAGGAAGTGTTAAGGTAGAACTACACTGTGCACACGTGCGCCACGTACGATCTGGCCGAGTCGATCTCCATCATCTTCCTGCCCTTGTCCCGTGTTATTTGGGGTCGGCGCAACACGTTTTCTTCCATTCTGCCCTGTCACTCGTCGTTCTACGTACAAATCAGGCGTAGTCCATGTGTGCGTCGATCTAATCTAGTTTTAGTTTCAGGCTTTGCGGTTTGCCTTCCAGGGCCGCAGTGAATCGATCAAACAATCCCACAGCCATCTCTGCTTAAGCCTTCGGGAATACTGGTGTGGTGTTATGTTGTTTTTGTATATTGACGCTATCTGTTAAGATTTCGATAGTTAATTTGCATTTCTAGTTTTATGTAGGCATCATAATTATCTTGCCTACCTCTCGTGGTGTCTTTTACTTGGTGCATGCAGAAATACCAACGCTCAGCTAGTTCTTGAGATATGGATGATGAAACTTAAGTAGGTACTTTACAAATATCATCTGAAACTTCTGCAGCTGAACTAGGCGAGTATCAGCATCTGGTCTTCTTCGGAGTACTTAGTTTTAAGGTATTATTAATTTAAATTGTGAAAATTTCTTAAATTAGTATTTTTTTTTTAATAATAACCTTTGTCCAATTTTCTTTCGTAATGCTAGTCCTGTGTATTTTTAGTCAACGCCAAAAAAATAAAAAAGAACCCCTTTTCACAAACAGCACAAAAGAAACATTCCATAAATTCATTTCCATAATAAATAAATCATGAAGCGAACCCGTCAATAAGCCGAGTACACGTAGTGTGCGTCGTCTCGACGCAGTTGCGTGAGCATGCGCACGCGCCGCCCCGGCAGGCGGCGCTTGCTTCACGCCTTTCAATCACTCGCTCGCCTTCATTATGCCGAATACCGAGATAAATAACCCATGTCAGAAATTAAAGGTTTATTGCTACTTAATTTGTGAGACGGGATCAGAAGTACTGATAAATGTTAATTAGGTTTTAGTTGTAAGTGCCCTCATTTATACGTTATAATGGTTTAAAGAGTTTTATTTCTCTTGAACAATTTTTTGGCCTGTTGGCCTAGTGGTTAGGGGCCCTAACGACTATGCCGGAGGTTGGTTGTGGGTTCAATAACCAACCAAGACAAATTGTTTGTGTGATGAGCACGATCATTTGCTCTGTGTCTGAGTATAATTAATCTATAATATGTGTGTATTTTGAAATATATAAGTATGTTTATCGGTTGTCTAGCACTCTTATCATAAGTTCTGCTTAGTTTGTGATTAGATGGCGTTGTGTGAATGTTGTGGAATGATATTATATTAATTACAGTTCACTAAAAATGAGATACAAAGAGCTTATATTATAAGTACCGTAATATTCGCATCTGGTGTGTTGGCGACGTCATAGGTTATATACATGTTTTTTTTTATTTAGATTTGAACATAATTATAATATTATCAAACTTCTTTAATTATTAATGTATCTGGAAAACATATATTTGTAAGAAGTTGGCAGTAGTATCACCAATTACGAGTATTTGAGTAGGTATATTTGTTATTTAGTTAACTCATAAGTAATTTATTTTCGAACCATTTACAATGTGTAGATAAAATAAAAATAAAATAAAAGCTCAATATTAAATCTCATAAAAAAATCAACATTCTAGATAATAATATCACATAATAAAAAAGGAAAGCAAGTGCGAGTCGGACTCGCGCACTGAGGGTTCCGTACAAACTCACCTATGTAAATTGTTCAATTCTCAAATGGAGTCTCGAACCTGTGCTATATGACCTTGCTTCATGCCAAATTTCAGGATTCTGTGTCAACTTTGGTTTTTTTACAGCTTCAAGAGACCGCAGACATGAGTTTATGGTCTCATAGCACAAGTATAAGAAAAAATCATCTGTAAATTTATAACGTCTCAAAAAAACTTTTTTTGCGATTCCAAAAAATCTTCATAACTCAATTTGGGAATTGAATTATTTTCTTAGGCAAGTTTGTACGGAACCCTCAGTGCGCGAGTTCGACTCATACTTGCCCGGTTTTTTTTAATATCATTTTCACGTTTCAGCGAGAGTTGGATTAAAACATTATGCGTGCACTGCACACGCAAAACATCGATTAATCATGTTAATCTTTACATCGACATTTACTTTACACCACTAACCATTTAAAAAGAAACCGTCGGTAACGCATTATTGGCAGATTCCTATAATTAACCAAACGTTGTGCGTTAAAATTAAAACTTACGTGTCTTTATTAGTAGCTAGCTTCTGCCAGCGGTTTCGCCCGCGTGAAAATAGATTTCTCCATACAAACTTTGAACCTCCGCTTCATCTCCTTAGGCGGTGAATTTTGGAAAATCCTTTCTTAGTGCTCGCCTACTAAAGGAAACCTTTTGCAAAAATTCAAGCTCCTAGTCCCAGTAGTTTCGGCTGTGCGTTGATATGTCAGTCATCCATCATATATATATATAGAGATGAAGCAACATTCTTTGCTACACAATTTGAGATTGATGGTTTTTTTTGAGGTGGGAAATACTGGCAAATAATCTAATGGCTTCTCCTGCTCTAGGGCAGAGGGAGAGGACGTGTCAGCCTTTTACTGACTAAAAGTACTCCTATTCCTTCAGTTACCTTTTCAAAAGTCCTCTCATGACCCTAGTAGGCATCGTCACTACTTTTTTCTCTCTCTACTGGATCCTTACGGTTTCTGACTCGTCAAAGGTTTGCGTGGAAGGTCATTCAAGTTATACAAACGTATGTACAATCGGCGCTCGAGGGAATATGGCACGAAGGCAAAGTGCTGAGACCTGTTTGGTTGTATTGCTCCACATGGGGTTTTAGTCAGTAAAAGTCTGACTGAAAAGTTATTTGATGATTTCGCACATTAAAAAAACTGGGCAAGTGTGAGTCGGACTCGCACACTGTCGTTTCGTACTAACTTATGTAAATAGTTAAATTTCCGAATCGAGTCTCGGAAGATTTTTCCGAGTAGAAAAAAGTGTTTTTGTTTTTTGTGACGTAACTACAAATTTTCAGTTTTCAGATTTATTCCTATACTTGTGCTATAAGACCTTGCTTCATGCCAAATTTCAGGTTTCTACGTCAACGGGAAGTAGCCTATTAATTTTGATTCCCTTGAGAGTGTCGAAATCTAGGTTTTTTTGCAGCTTTTTTCACAGCATCAAGGGACCGCAGACCTGAGTATATGGTTTAAATTTCAACTCGATACCTCCACACGTTCTCGAGACACACGGTCTTGACAGACAGACAGACAGACGGACAACAAAGTGATCTTATAAGGAATCCGTTTTTTCCTTTTGAGGTACAGAACCCTAAAAACGAAAAAAAAATATTGATAGTCGGAAGGCAGAGTTGAGTAGTTTTCTAAAGTATCATTAGTTTAGCACTAATGTGACAATTATTCGGATTTGGCAACAAAAAGATTTCCTAACCACTGGTAACCAAAACTATTCTTATCCAGACGGTAACAGACAGGTGAATAATTCAATTCGATACGAACTAACATGATTTGAATCTCCTTTAAGAAACATATTCAAAGTAAACTTTCCTAATTCGCTAAGATTTGTGTACATTCTATAGATTTTTTTTTTATTTCGACTTGAAAAGGCGGCATAAATTGCCACCTTTTCAAGTCAAGTTCAGTCATTAAAGTTTATTTTTATAAAAAAAAATTATACAGCTTATCAATTGATTTGAGTTTAACAAAAGAGTAACGGGTAAACAGCCTTAGTAATCTGCAAAGTAACTCTTACTAGTATTTTGCTAGCGACTTCGTTCGCGAGTTTTCATACAACCTTTATCACCCCTTAAACAGTACTTTAGGGGAAGTTTTGAAAAAAATATAATGACTGTTTTAAGTTTATTATCCCAAGAAATAAGATTGAAAGATTGAAGAAGAAATATTTTTTTAAAACAAATAATGACAACCTAAGTTAATCACCAAAAAAAAAAAACATACTTTTTCTAGATTTTTAAGAAAAACAAAGATATCGAAGTGAAAATTTTCACCTAAAAAAATCATACAAACGTGTGTACAAAACAACAATTAAACGTTTTTCAAGGTCATCCAAGTTGTACAGACGTATATACAATCGGCGCTCGAAGGTTTAATATTTGTTCTAACTTTCAAGTATATTGGTACACGGAATGAGATTTTGCATTCAAATGAATTTTTGCCTACAAACGAAAGTTCACCTTTTCACACCCTTATAAGTTGAATTTTTAAAATCTCTTCTTAGTGCCCACCTACATCATAAAAGGAAGCAAAGAAAAAAAAATCACGTTCCTAGGCCCAGTCGTTACGGCTGTGTATTAATATAAAAGTCAGTCAGTTTCACTTTTTATTAAGTAGGTACATACTAGCGGCCCTGACAGACGTTGTCCTGCCCTGAAAACTAGTTTTTCTTCCGAATAAAATTTTGAGAACTCGATTGCAGCGCCACCTATCGGGTCCAATTTTATTTTTAAAGCACAGGGACTCATTCAAATATACACACAATATTTTTTCAAATCAGTCAAAACGTTTAGGAAAAGTTAGGTAACAAACATAAGTACAGAAGAATTATATATATATAAAGATATAAAACGGGAAATTTACTGATTGACAACTATATATATTTTTTTTTTTATTATTAATTTAATAAAATTTATGCACACAAAAGTACAGAAGCGGACTTAATGCCTTAAGGCATTCTATATGCATTGGTTGTTATTTTAGAAAGAACCTAGTTATGTAATAAATAATCATCTGTTGGCCAATAGGTAGCACTATGGCAATTTTTTACAAACATTATTTGGTTGACAGGTGATGTCTAAAAAATCGAATCGAAATCTTGCTAGTTAAATTTAACCCACTTTCCAGTTTCCGATTAAGTGAAATTATGCATGCATAAATGTAAATCGAATGATATTTAATGTTATTATGACTTTGTTATAGAACGACGCAACTCCCATCGATTTTGAGCTCGTTTAATTGGTCTTGACAAGGGCTCTCTATCCTAGATGATGACTATGGATACTCAGATATTGGAGTCAGAGAAATACACAATTTTTTTTTTGAGGTGGGAAATCATCCAATCATCCACCTGTGTCCTTCAGTTGGTCTTTGCGTTCTAGGGCCATAGTCACTTTTTCAAAGATCCCACAGCACGCAGGCATCGGCTGTACTAGCCATTCAGTTTTACTGATATCTATTTGAGGTACGTGTGGAATACAACGCGGCTCGGACTTAGTCCTTACAGGATGGGCCGACGACGAGCTACCCATTGCTCGTCGTAATTTGGAAAATACGCATATATAGGGGGAGATGGGTAAGTGAGCCGTGCCCACACCAGGATGTTGGCCTACCAATTCGGAATTCTATGATGGACGCCAAATTACTTAATATCGTCTCGTAAATCGCCGTTACCGTTATGACCTTAGTCATACATTTTAAAGTACTCATGACCCAGATAAAGAGTAGGTGATCATCTCAGAAATCAGCGTGTCATCAATACAATCCATACTGAGGTTAAGTAATCCCGTTCGTTGAATGATGATAGGACAAAATCTCTGATTACCGAATTCGGTTCTAATGATTTTCCACTCCAATGGACAATCGCGCAAACAGGAAAATCTAATACTAACTTTTTACTTACGGTTCTACTTTAGTAGATAGGTATAGATCTAGAAAATGGTATCACCAACAAGTAATTCTGATACTATTTCAAATGACAAAAAAAACGTAGTAAAGCAAAAAATTCATTAAAATTTGAAACGATCTAACGCTTGAAAGAGGTTCAAAGAAACGATGGAAAGACTGTGTGAAAGATGAGACGTCTAGAAAGTGGGTGACGACTGAGATACGACTAATAGAGCATCGGATGATACCGATTAGGTTTGCGAGAACGTTTAAAAGTTACTGCGGCCCTGGAATGCAAACAGCAACTAAAGAAATACAGGTAGGTTTTAGCCGGTAAAAGTTATAAGTTCTAGGTCTGATACGCCCTCTTGTTCCACTCGGAGCAGGAGAAGTTAGTTGATGATTTCTCACCGCAGAAAAAGAGGTTGAAAGTAGGTACCTACGTATGAACGGCTTTTACCATAGAACCAATATGGACATTGTGACTTTTTCCTATATTTGGAGACCAACTTGATATTTTTTTATCATATTACTAAGTTGGACCAATAAACCTTGTTTGTGCCTAAAAATTCATGAATTAAAAACACCCTTTATTAAATACTAACGTTTGCCGGTGGCTACGCTCGTGTGAAAATAAAAAAAATATAGGCATGTGATAAAGTAACTTTCTACTGGTGAAAGAATTTTGAAATCAGTCTAGTCGATTTTGAGTTAAACCGTAGCATAAAAAAAAAAACAAAAAATCAAGTCTTCCTCTTTATAATATTATTATAAATTTTAAATACTAGCTTTTGCTCGGGCTTCGCGCGCGTGTATGCAAAAAAAATATTTCCAAAGTGAAAATACTCCTGAGAAAATAATATCCATGTAGGTAATCGTATAGCTTCGTATCGTATCGCAAAAACTTACGAACGGAACTTCAGCTGAACACCGTAGGTTCATAAGCCGTAGGTCCAAAATACCCTGTTTTTTTTTGCGTTTGGGGTAAGGACAGTGGTGCTCTAGGTGCTTAAGTACGAGTATGGCTGAAGAAGACACGTTGCAGCAACCTCAAATAAATTAAAATAAGAGCAGGAGAAACATTTTCACTTTCATAGAACTTTGTTTATGATTTTTACTAAAATATTTTCGATCAACGACCGGTGGCGTTACGCGCGCCGTACGTCTAGAGATCTGATGATGGAATCACTTTCTCTCAATTTAAACGATGGAGTTAGCAACTCGGCTCTATAGTCCTTTCGCCCTTAAAAAGTTATCGCATGTACTTAGTCTAGCAATAAATACTGTACCAATAAAAAAAAAACTTTGAAAAATTTGGATTTGGAATCTGTCATTCTTGTATGAAAATTCATTGTTTTCCATTTTAGCGCTAATCAATGTTAAATATTTTTTGTGATATTGAAATAGTGTGTGCAGAGTGCGTGCTATTGACTATATTAAGGTCAGTGGAGATCATTTTGAATGAGGTTAATATATTTTTAGTATTATTCTAACACACATTACGATAATAAATGTTTGATGCAAGATTTTTCCTTGTAACAATATATATGGTAAGACTAGATAAAAACATTATTAAGACATTATTAATCACCACTGATAAAATTACCACAACAACTTTTACGCGGTAGCATAGCTTTTTCTAGTAATTATGCAGTTTGCCTGATTAATCTAGGGGTGTTAAATGTATGAAAGTGCAAACTACTGAAGTGAGAAGCATTTTAATGATTATGTTTGAAGACAAGAAACTGCAATTGAATTTTCTCCCTTTATGCCTCATAACCTAACTTATAAATCGATACAAGTAGTGATGATTTTACTTTTTATGTTGATTTATAGACGGAATATCTTAGTTTGTCGTAGTACACCAATGTGTAATCTTCTGAGCAGTGCTGGTTCAGTAGCAACAGTTTTAACTTACGTAGACAGGGTTACTTTAACATTCCTCTGGCATGTTCGCCGAGGCTAACATTGACAGTTTTGCGACAATCATTTTACACCTCAACCCTAAGGCCCGGCACCCATTATCGGCATCGGCAAGAAAAAGGATCCATCGGCATCCCTACATGCAAGCGCACACTGTCGGAAACTATGCCTTGGCATCATGTAGGGATGCCGAAGGATCCATTTACCTTGCCAATGCCGATAATGGGCGCCGGGTCTATCTCGCATGCGAGCTAGTTCCAATAGCATCTTGAGCGTATTTATGGACCACGACAGATGGGATTCTCAGATGCTTCAGCGCTGGATACGACTGCACGCAGTGAAATAGCATAGATACATGCGTTCTGGTGTTGGATTATCCAAAAATCTGTGTTTTATTATATTGTGACCCATTTGTTTTGTTTATTAATGTTTATTTCTTAACAACTTTTATGGAGAAATCTGAATAACCTATTATTCAATTTAAGTGTGCGTCGTGGTTTTTTCATCACCATTACTCTCTAAATGGTACAAATTATACAACCAAAAATACAAGTGACATCAACGACGACTAACCTGCACTGGGCCCGAGCGGTAGATAACGGCCCAGTATCCCTCTCCTAGAGAGGAGGCCCAAGTCCCAGCAGTGAGAATTTTGTAAGGCTGATAATGCTTATTAAATATGCTTTATAATCTTTTGTAGGGAAAAATCATATTGATGATGGTACAGCAGGATAGCGTTTGAGTCCAGAATGGCTAGCAATGGGCAGCTCGCCGTCCGACCGTCTGGTAAGGACCCGGTTCGAAGGCGCATTGTGTTGCACATGTGCCTCAAAGAGATGTCATTAACATTGACGGGGCCAGTTAGGGCCGATGCCTGCCAGAGCTGCGGATTGGTCAAGGGATTTACCATGACCTTCGTTAAAGAGTAACTGAACACTGTGGGTTTTAGGCAGTTAAAGTCTGACGCTCCTTCTCGCTTCACCCATAGCGGGAGAATCAATTTGACGATTTCTCACATAAAAAAGGATAGCGTTAGAGTCACTGTTTCCAGGTCTGGCCAGTCCGATTGGGTTTACTATTGCAAAATCATTGCTTTTTTCAATAGATACTACACGAAATCCAGTCATGGCTGCTTAGATTTGCAATTGTTCTTTATGAAGGTGGCATAACTGACTTGATATTATACCCATTGGTCAAACATACCATTTACGAACTGCTCATAAAATGCCTATAAGCCTAGGTATTTGACGAGGCGGCATCGGTCAAAAGGATAACGGTACACCCAAGTAGGCAATTGTTTAATTACACCCTTTTATTACTCGACTTATGCCACCTTAAACCAGCTGGTAATATCATCTTCATTCATTACCCGATAAAGGAAATAATATAATTAAAAAATTATACTCGATAAGCGCACGTGATCTCTGGTGCAATGCATCAAGCGCAGGTGTTGTGTCACTCGATTCCTTTCGATCCGAGAATGTATCGAGTCAGCATCTCGGTATCGAGAATCGAGTTGTGTCGTATGTGAACCGGCCGCACATAGCGAATGACTCATCTCCGTGTGAACATCGAATTAAATTACAATAAAAATAACAAAAGGTTTGTAATGCAAGTGTCCGGTAAACGGAATTCAGTACTATGAATGAATGGTACTGACAATTCCAGTAATAAGTTGTTATTTCTAAGCTTTATGCGGAAGAGTCCTTACATATCTACGGGTGCGAAGTATATAAAGTTATCTGCAATTTTGCGATTTTCTGATAGTTGTAGAAACTTAGTAAATATTCATATTCGGATGGATAATTGTCTTTCAAGTGTCATAAATGCAGATGTGATAGTTGTTTTTTCAACAATATTAAAAAAAAAAACTAAATAACTTCTTATTATTCACTTATTAATACTAATTATCAGAAAATCGCAAAATTGCAGCAAACTTGATTTACTTTGCACCCGTCGATATTGTAAAACAAAGGCCTCCACCGTGTCTGTCCCTTTGTATGAACGCGATAAACTCACAAACTACTCAGCAGATTCTCATGCAGTTTTCACCAATATACAGAGTAATAATACATGCATATGTACAGTAGAGAAATACCAAGTATTTCAAAGAATTTTAATACCCTTGCCCAACTTCGCAAGGGTGTTAAAGCGGGTCGTTAGTATTATACGGAAGGGTTTTTTTTTTCTTTGGGAAAATCATCTTATTACATTCCCCGCCCTTGGGCGGGGCTGAAGATAGTGTCAGACTTTTACTGACTAAAAACCCACTCCTGTTCCTTCGTTGCCTTCGTCCCAGGGCCCCGGGTTTCGTTTTCACACTACCCATGGCCACAATACGCGCCGTCGACGACTTGGGCTCGGTCCGGACGGTTACCGGACGGTCGGACGGCGGGCTACCCATTGCTCGCCGTCCGCAAGCCCACGCCTAAGGTGGCCAGCAATCGGGATCGGAATCCCGGCGGCGGTTCGGGCGTGAGGACCGTTGCCTCACGCGATCGGCCGCCTCCTGTGCTAGCATCCGATCGTGGCGCGCAGGCTAGTCGTATCCGATGTTCCACAAGGGCGGCCCTAGTAACGATCCCTGCGGAACACAGCACGACATCTCTCGACGTTCCCACTCTCCCTGGTGACCAGGGTAGATGATGTACCTGTCCGACCGGTACGCCTCGACCACACGACAGAGGTAGTCGGGCGTCCGGTGATACCGGAGTGCCCTCCTAATGCTACTCCAAGGCAGGGAGTTGAAGGCGTTGATACACCTGCCCTGGGCCACCGCATCCCCCGTCGTGAGAGCTCGCACGCGCATGATGGCGTCCACCGTGGAGCGAATCCTGCGAAAACCGAACTGGCCGTCCGCCAGATCCGGCCCCACCCGTGTTAGGTGCGCGACGAGGCGGTCTGCAATTACTCTTTCAAAGAGCTTGCCCACCTCGTCGAGCAGCACAATGGGCCGGTACGCGGACGGAGAGTCCGCAGGGCGCCCCGGCATTATATGGAAGGTGAAGGATTTTGCACCGCGCGCAGAGGGTATTATTATTACGTATTTGCGCGTTTTTACGTCAAAAATATAAAAAAAAATTATTTAAAAAAATTGTTGTTTTCTAGGAAAAACAAAGATACAGAAACCAACATTTTCGCCCAAATAAATTTCGTACAAACGTGTGTACAGTACGACAATTAAGCGTTTTTCAAGGTCATTCAAGTTGTACAGACGTATGTACAATCGGCGCTCGAGGGGTTGAAAACTTATGCCCGTTTTCAAAATTATTAACACTTTTATTTGTGCACAAGTGTTTGTGGCTAAGTCAATAACAGGTAGGTCTATGGATGGTTATAAGTTAAAATGGTTAATTTTAACTTACTGGAGTTCATTCGTGCTTCGGAATTCACATTAAGTCGTTGATCCCGGCTGTCATTTGTAGACCTTTGATAGTCGTTAAGGATATTCAGAACCCAGGAAATATGACATTAGCATTGCCAAGGGGTATCGTGTTAGGTACCCAATTGCTGGGTTATGGATCTTTTTAGGGTTCCATAGGTACCCCCCCAGAGAGGAGGCCTGAGTCCCAACAGTGGGAACATTATAAGGCCGACTATGCTATGCTATGCTAGGTACCTCAAAAAGAAAAAACGGAACCCTTATAGGATCACTTTTGTTGTCCGTCTGTATGTCTGTTAAGACCCTTTATCTCGGGAACGCTTGGAGGTATCTTGTTGCGTTTAGTACTTCCTGTCACCATTATATGAGTCATCATCATTAGATTTACGGGGTTACCATGGCGTTCAAAGTAAGATTGTTTCATTCTTATTTCAGTGTGGGTAAGAGACCGAGCTATACAGGTTGTCTAGCGCCATCTCTTACCTACTCTGGAAATAAGAATAAAACAATGTTACTTTAAGCGTCATGGTACAGGTCCAGGTCTATGGTACCATATTATTTATTTAAACTTCATGTACAGTAGTGGTACATAGGTGGTGGTATATTAATGCATGATCATCCAAATCACATAGGTATATACGAAAATTGAGTTTTAAAATGCTTCGTCGTTTATACCGCGTACATCAAAGGACTGAAACAATTTGCCTGCTGCGGTCTTCCCGTCCAACTATAATTTGGGTGTCTTCAAGGCTAGTGTGAATAGGCTCTTAATAAACAAGTGCGCCTCACCATGAATTATTGCATCACTGCTTGCCATCAGGTGGGATCGCGGTCAAGCACTGGTTTATATCAATTAAAAAAAAAACCTCTTCTTAAGATTTATCCTTCAAAATCATTCATAAAAAAATGCAAGTTAACTAAAAACTTGTAAAAGTATGAATTAAGTCTTACTAACTACAAAATTCTGTCGTTTTAGCTACACAATGCAGCAGGTGTAAGAATTTAATTATTTAAATATATTAACAAGAAGAAATCCCATAGGCTTGCTGGGGACCAAACATGAGCTTGTTCCACGTATTGTATGCAGATTTTCTTTCTTAAACGCGTTAACATTACCGCCTTCGGGTGAAATAATAAATTTTCTATACATACATGGCGTCGGGTAACGATGTTATGATATCATTATTTTGTGGATGTAGATAAGAGCTGCTGATATAATATTTTAATGTGTTCACACTCTCTTTAATAATGTTGATATGTAAACGTGTTTCGGGTCGAACGATAAAGGGTGATTTAATTCGTTACCATTTTTCAATGGTAGAACCAGTACTTCATTGGTTGTGGTCATGGGGAGCGAGAGGAAATGGAAAGTAGCCATCTTCTTCTGCGAAATAGTAACGCGAGCGATGGAAGCGGCTGAAACCGTAAGGGAGAGGACATCTTCACGGCTCAGCCGCCACTGCAGGAGACAGCCGGGGTGTTGGGAGTGGCAGGACGATTCCTGGCCACCCTAAGCGCGGGCTTACGGGCGGCGAGTAATAGGTAGCTGGCTGTCCGGCAAGGACTTTAAGCCCGAGTTGATGGACCGTTTTTTTTTCACGTGACGGGGCCCACTAGGGCCGATGCCAGCTTCGGCTGCAGGATTGAATAATAGAATTACCGTGGGCCTGGAGCGCAAAGGGTAACTGAAGGACACAGGTGAGTTCTAGTCAGTAAAAGTCTGGCACGCCTTCTCGCTCTAGTCAGAGCTGGGAGAAAGTTTTGATGGTTTCCCACCCCAAAAAAGAGGCTGAAAATACGTTTGAAAAATTACATAACAGTTAATTGAAAATACTTGCTAATTGATTATTAAAAAATCTTATTGTGTACCTGTAATAGCAAACATAATAAAAACGTTAAATGTTCGTCAATAGTTACCAGTTAAAGTTGATCCGAGATTAAATTAACGCATATTTACAATGACAATGGAACCTATTGTTACTTTACTAGGTTCGTATATAAAAAGCTGTCAAGTATAATCGTCTAATTACATTCGCTTACGTAAATACATAACGCGAAGAAAAAGGTCCGAATTCGATTTTAAGGCGAAGAGGCATTTTGAACTTTTTGAACCTGTGGAAATCCACAAATATAAAAGAGAACACCATGCAAAATTATTGAAATTGACCATATTATGACCAACCACTGAGTAAAAATCAAAACATGGTATGAATTAGTTAGCTCGATAAAAAAATAATTAAACTGACCCTAACTTAAATAATAATAATAATATTCCACAAATATCACATAACTTCATCTAGTCTCAAACTAAGAAGAGCTTGTGCTATGAGTACTAGACAGCTGATAAACTTACTTAAATATTTTTATTAACATACATATTATAGATAAATTACACCCAGACACAGAACAAACGATCGTGCTCATCACACAAACATTTGTCCTGGGTGGAAATTGAACCTAAGACCTCCGGCTTAGCAGTCAGGGCCACTAGCCACTAGACCAACAGACCAATCAAACGTGTATATCTACGAGATTACGTCACGAAAATATTTGAAAGTTACATAAAACAATAAAGCTTTTTTTATAAAAGGGTCTGCCAAAAACTAAAAATTTGAATAGTTACAATATTTCTTTCTTAATAAAAATAAGGTCGCGATTACGGGGCTACAAAGTCAACATAGACCCAGGCCAGTACCTGGAAAAACTCAGTGACTACAACCGGGTCTTAAAGAAGTTTGTCTATTTTCTAAATTGATTTCGATATTTAACACAGTGTAAACGAATTCAAATCCATCACTGAAAAAATAATGAACCGTATTTACTGTAAAAAGAGAATGGGTGGATCTGAGAGGTCGCTGTCGCTGATCTCCTCCACAAGGACACCGCGCTGTGGTGGCGTTGCTCCGCCCATGCGGGGCAAACCCGAATGAACAATTTCAGCTTTTTATAGTTTGGCCAAAAAGGACAACGGGCACTTTTGTATATAGTGCAATAGCAAATTGTGCTATTTGAAAGGTTGTAGAACTAGCTATGTGTCATACGAAGCAGCAAGCGAAGGAGGTAGTGGAAAACGTGAAAGAGATGATATTATTACGCCTCAGTCACTATTGGCGCTGGTTTACGGACGGCGAGCAATTGATAGGCCGCCGTCTAGTAAGGATCAGGTTCCAGTTAACGGCACGTTGTTTTCCAATTGCGTCTCAAAGATAATTAACGGGGCCGGCTAGGACTGATACCTGCCAGAGCTGCGAGATTGTTTAAAAGAGGGACTGTGGCACTAGACCACGAATGGTAACTGAAGGAATATAAGTAAAATCCACCCGCGTTTCTTAAGTTGCCCTTTTTAGTCAGTAAAATTCTGACACTCCCTCTGGCATAAAATGACATCTCTCGCCCTTTTGCGGGGCGGGAGACCGTGTCAGACTTCGTTGCCTTTAATTCCAGGGCCGGATTTTTAGAAGCGAATCCATGGCCCCAGAAGGCTTCGACCCTGCTGGGCCCCTACGGTTTGCTGGCATCTCTTTGAGGCGCGTGTGGAACACTACGCGCCGTCGACGACTTGGGCTTGGGCCGGACGGTTACCGGTCTATCGGACGACGAGCTACCCAATACTCACCGTTCGCAATACGGGACCGACCAGAAGTGGGATAAATTATTTGATGATTCACTCGAAAAATAGTTTGTTTGAATGTACTTTTTATACAGCTTATCTCTGGAAGTACTAATTCGATTACGAGAATTCCTTTACTGGCGATAAGCAGTAGCTACACTATCGCTGAGTACTATTATAAGGCTTTTTATCCCGGCTACTTGCGCGGCGCATTTGGAATATGCCATGGAAGTAAAGCTGAGAGAGCGTGTTATAGTGACCCCACATCTTGATATCACACTCAAAGCTATTTCTAGTAAAATTCTAAACAACCAAGTAACACATGTGATTACACATAAACGCACTGAAAATGGCCGCGTAAACGGTCGCGTCACGTCAAAAATGTACTTGTAATCATTAGTCGGTCCTGAACGAGACGATTGCGTGCCTGCTAGGTGGTCGAGGTCGTAACTGCAGTGGACAATCGATTCATGGTACCAATGCGGCATAGTATGCGACACTATAAATTGAAATCGAACACAAACTTTTAAATTCACTTCTTCACCATACATTGACGACTAAATACAGCCTTAAAAAATACCCTACGAAAAACAACAGCGATGTATCCAACTGAATACGACAACTCCAATCCAAGGCTTGTTTAAATTAATATATGGTACCTGTCATCGCACGCGATCGACACTTAGATCGAAAGAATCGAATGACAAATTTCATGTTTGACTTATTGGCTATAACAGTAACTGAACTTTCTATGGGTCTATATTGGTTTCCGATCGAACATTGTGATATGGTCACTCGAGTTGCAAATTTCGCTGAAGCCTTCACTCATTTAAGTCCGATACCATTTGATTTGATAGGTTAAATAATAAGAAAGGATATTGAATTTACTTATGCAGTATTATTAAAAGGAGATACATACGTAGTTAGTATTCTATAAGCCATGTCGGTAACTTTAACGCTCAACTGAACGGAAACATTTTTACTATCATAATCTTTAGCGTTTACATTAAACGTAATAGCTCTAATTCTTTTAATTGCTGCTGTATAAGCAGAGCCACTCACGCATAATTGCGAATTACCGTGAAAAAATATGACCTTTAGTTGCACACGTCTTTTATAATTAACCTAGGTCGTGGAAGCGTCATTGGAGGTCTATATAAATACTTTTTGCGTTTTGAGGTCCGTTTGATAATTAGTAATAATATTTATATTCCATTATCGAAAGTGGAGTTCTAGTAATGCTGTTTGCGCCTATTGCAAAAGAGATAGATTCTTGCGTCGCCTGTTGTATCTACGAGGGGACCAAAAAATTGCGCAAAGAATGTCTAATTGTTAGTAATTTTCTATGACATGTAATCTATTATTCAAAGGATCAGAGACGCTATTGTGTGACACTGTGTAGGTATCACAAGTACCTACGTGAGCAACAATGAAATGTTCGATTATTAGTTTTGTTGCTAAAGGTTAATGAAAACATTGGTATGTTACAATGTTCTGCCGTTTGATTATGTTATATCCTTTGCACATCGATATTTGATGACTGTGTAGAACACGCTACTTTAATAATTTTGCAAGTTTTTAAGTATCTAGATGTTTAATTTATCGCAGAGAAGCAATCGTTTTTACTGTTTCTAGAATTATAATTCACTTTTTTCTCTCATCAAAAGAGGAAGCAAATAAAACTGACGAAGAAAATAAACAAGTCTGCGCTAATTACGAAATTGTCATCGAGGAAAGGATCGCAAATTACCTTCCAATTTAGATGTAAAATGTCGTCGACGGACGGACAGACGGATGGACTGACGTTTTTACAAACACTAGTAATTGTCCATTGTGTACAACTGCTTTTCTACCTTCTAATTGAAAACTATGCACCACTCTGCATTCTAGATATCTGTGGGAACGGCATGGGGACTGTGAGTGGAGTATTTTTTATTTGACAAATTATGGTGTTTTTATTGTCATTTTTTAGTGAGAACACGTTAGGGAAATGAACTTTGAATTTATTAAATTCAAAACCATAATACGATATTGTGACTTAGGCCATACTTTTTAGAATATTTATTATTTAAGTACACACAAACATGAACTTAGAAAAAAAAACAAATACAGATAGAAAGATGCTGTTTATTTCAAACGAAATTTCTTCCAACACACCTGCGACAGGAGAGTTGGGTAAGAGATGTAGAAACAGTGTGTATAAATAATTTAGAAAAGTTATAATAGATTATATCTAAATTATATCATATAATACATACCTTTATATCAATAACAGTAAATAAATGTATCTGAGATATATAACTTTACGAGATAGTAGAGAGGTAATGAATGATCTTTGATTAGCTTTTTGCAATACGTAACGGTAATTTTGTAGAATATGTTACCGAACACGAATTTTAGAATATCAATAATGATTTTACCTTAACCTTCAACATTTTTTATGCCTGGGATAACTTGTTTACCTGTAAAAATCCCTGAAAACCCTAATCAAAATCCCAAAAATCCTAATGATATCTCTATAATTATTGAATCCGCTAATTACAAGTTACGTTGAGCTACAGTTGAGCTAGGTTGAAATTTACCGTTTAGACGTTTACCTTTCATTATAATTATTAGTGTAGATGTTTGCTGTATCCTCGGTCGTGACATTGTACCACTACGCATTTATCTTGCAAACTTGTCTCTGGCTGAATGAACTAATTTCTCGGCAACCGGAATAATAAAGTGTCATGAGTGTATCTAGAATTGCTCTAATCTTATCTTTATTCAATTAATCAAGATTGCTACAGCTTCCTATGTTTAATATTTATATGTGCTGTAAATTTTCTATTTATTGGTATTGTCACAATATAGAAATGTGGAGGGCACCAGGCAAGGAAGGTTCCTTTTGCGATTGATCTATCAAGTTAAGTTACTGCGGGTGGTGGATGTCGGCTAGCAAGGAGAAGTGGAAAAGAATTATGGGACGAATGACATCGATCCCTGCGGAAGTTACTACATTCTTCAAAGAAGAAGAATGTAGAAGTTTTAAGTTTGTAAACTTTGTTGTTGCTGTTTTTACGAATGTCTAGTTTACAGCTAGTTTAGTTTGCTGTGTAAAATAACCACTTCCGTTTGTCCAATAATTTATCAATTGGTTATTCTTAAACTTTTGAAATCTAGATTTTTGACACTTACCTTGCCTTGTGGTGCCGATGGCAAGTTTGATGTCCGTCAAGTTATCTGGTAAGAAATCCTTAGCATTGCGTAACGGTGAATTGGTTTCATAACATTTTATGATACGTGAAATTTCTTTGAACTTCTTTTGTTTCGTTTATACTTTCCACTCTAAATAAGATATTCATTAATTTTTTTTTCTCTCTTTAGTCTCCATCTATAGTTACTGCTAGCGTTTATCTTTTGCCTTTACCTGGCTAGTTTTCGATTGGTAACTATACGCATAGATTTATTACTTATGAGTTGTTTGAGCCACACACAATAGCTTTTTCTCTACTACCGTCAATTTTATTGTTATATTATTATTAATTACTCTGAACTTTGCGTTTCTTACTCTGAAAATCATTAAATCTAGCTAATTGTAAGCCGATCTATACCTATGTGTATCATCATTGTTAACGATAGTGGTACCGATTGTGACTTAGTAATAATCTAGCCTGTTTAAAAAAAAAAAATAGGCTTAATTTGTTTCTGAAGAACTCAGAACTTCTTTTCTTTCATTTGTACCTTCTGTTTCAGCTCTATAATGGTAGTTTTCTAAAACTAGTACTTTAATCTGAACTTGGTTCTGCATAGCCTGTATCACTATCGTCAGTTAAGCATTCTTATTATTTTTTTGACGTTCTTCTTTGAAATCAATGCTTATATTTTCAATTAAACCATTAAGTAGTTAGTTCCTTTCCATCCAATCATGGTGGCTTGTTAATAACTTTATATGAACTCTTACGAGTACGTCTTTTACCCTGGAACCGATTAAATCCACTAATTATAAGCTGGTCTATATTCCGTACTAAGTACTATATCGTTATTGTTAGTTCTGGTAGTCCCAATTGTGACACCGTATGACTTCACACTTTTCTAGCCGGTTTTAAAATGAAAACTTTAGGCATCATTTATTTTTGAAGAACTCAAAATTTATTTTCTTTCATTTGTACCTTCTGTTTCAACTCTATAACAGTAGTTTCTTAAAACTTGTACTTTAACCTGAACTTGTTTCTGCATAGCCGAGATGTATCACTATCGTCATTTTAGTGTTCATTTTTTTTAACGTTCTTCTTTCAAATACTTTCCATTAAACCATTAATTATAGTGGTTAGTTCCTTTCCATCCAATCATGGTGGCTTGTTAATAACTTTATCTGAACTCTTACGAGTACGTCTTTTACCCTGAAAACGATTAAATCCGTTAATTATAAGCTGTTCTGTACCCCGTACTAAGTACTATCTATCGTTATTGTTAGCGCTGGTAGGCCCGCTCGTGACGCCGCGCGACCTCGCACTTATCGCCGCGCTCTCACGACGCAGGCTAGCCCAGCGCGCACGACGCAGCCGCTTTCGGATGCTAGTTGCTACGAACTACGAGCTGTGCGGATGTACTGGGATTAGGAGATCCTTTTTTGCGGCCTTTTTTGTTTGGGTTTTAAAACGGAAATTTTTTTCCTGCTTGTATAAGGCGATGCTTAAAATTGAGATGCGTTTACGCGTGTGTAATGTTTCGCTGACGTCATTAAGTACTTACTTTTAAGAAACGTATAGTTAATGGCAATCATTTTGATTGGGGATTTTTTATTATTATTAGGCTCGTGTTTGACCACTATCTCACCTGATGGTAAGCGATAATGTTGTGGACGATGGAGCTGCAGACATCAACTCAATTTTTATTCTACAGAAAAGAGCTATCAGAGCTATTTACAATCTTCGCCGGTGCGATTCTCTAAGGGAACTGTTTAAGGATATTAACATATTGACGGTGCCTTGTCAATATATCTATGAAAACATCATGTACGTTAGAAAAAGTCTTCATCTTTTTAGCAAAAGAGGCGATAGACACAATTATGTTACAAGAAATAGGGACCAATTAGTTCAACCAGGTTTCAGACTGTCTAAAGTGGCCTCTTCTTTCATGGGGTACTGTTTGAAATGTTATAACAAAATACCTCCACAAATATTAGAACTCAATGAAACGAAATTTAAATCTTGTATTAAACGTACACTGTGGTATAGACATTAGTAATCCTAAATACTGTAATTGTACTTCAAAACCGAAACAGCGAATATTGTAAATTATCATCTGAGTGCTAAATATCTTGAAATCTAAATCATTTTATAAAAAGGAAGAGATGTGGTATATACATTAAATGTAGACCGACTGAGGTGTGGCGTCGGGGCACACTCGATCCGTTCCTGAGGACGAGTAGACGTCATTCTGAGGTTGTGCCTGCTTACTGATAATTTGGTTGTTTCATTTATATACCCGAATCCCTTAATAGTGATTATAATGAACACCACACACACTATGCAGGCAAGCATATTATAAGTTGGAGGATTATATTCAAGATAAAAATGCTTGGCTCAATGCTGGTCCAGCTCCACTGTCACCGGAGTGTACAAATTGATTAGTTTTGAAACTATTATTATTATTCTTTGATGCTTTTTTTAATTTGTAAAATATTATTGTAGTTAATTATTATTGTATAATGTAGAAGCATTTTTTTCAAAGTTTATAAATGTGAGTACCATGGAGCTATTTTTTTGGTTTTTAGGTTATTGGACTTGTTTGACATAAACGAGCATTGCAGTTGAGAGTTTGTCATGCTCACTCAAATGTCTCATTGATGGTGGCGCGTTCCCTTCAAAATGGTTGAGCTGAGTGGTGCTAATATTCGCGTCAGGTCCGTGAACGGGCGCTGTCAGTTGAGACTGGTCATCTCTTAGCTGTCAGTTGCTATTTTAATATCTATACTTAGTTTTTATTTTTACTTTATTGACATTGTTCTCACATGATAGTAACAAGACACATGTAACAGAGATATTTGTAATTGCAAAACATGATTGAAAAGAGTGTCCATGGAGTTTACTGCCTATTCTTCTCCATAGAGATCTACGCTTTGGAATGTGCAATTAGCATCATTTTTTCCCACTGACTGACTTCTTGACATTTCAAAAGTGCCTGTAAATGGTTTATTTGAAATTATTGCTTTGAATTTGAATTTGAATTTGGAGCACGCTTGCCTAGAAGTAACCTCTCGGGATGCAGCTACCGTCGACTCTCGTTAATTAAAACCTGCGATAATTCGAACCTTTCTATAATTCAAAATTATCACGAGTTCCCTAGAAAATCTCTTTATATTTCGAAATAAATCAATACATTTTTATATGCTTGGTAATTCAAACGATAAAATCATCGCTATGTAACAAAAAAAAACGCGTTAATTCGAACCCATCTGCGTCAAACACTCGACAATTCAAAGTTGCAGAGAGAAAGATTGCAGAACTTGTAGAGGTATGTAACTACATTTTGAGACAAGTTCAAACTTGTATCATCGTACACAATGGTTTGTTTAGTTTAAGTTTCAGTTACTGTTACTCTCGTTTCGAACCATTTGATATTTTGAACACTCAATCATTCGTAATATTTTAAGATTCCTTTGAGTTTCGAATTAACGAAAATCTGTATCTGGAAAGACCGACATACTACTTCTTAGCTGTACGCACAATCAAATGAATGTGTTTCCAAAAAGTTTGAGCTTAATATGGGTAAGGTGTCCACCATATAGGTAGGTACCGGTGGCGCACGTCTGGGGTCCAAGTATGCTATTTAAAAAAAAATTCACTCCAACACGATCCCATTGATATTTTGCTAAAAGTTCGTAATCTGCTAATTCATAATGATCGATCACTGATCGGTCAATGGTCGTAATAGAGTTGTGGTAGAATGACAATATCGGGCTATCTCGTAACAAATTAAAAGCAATGACTGCACACTGATCAAAGGAACTGTCATTTCATCATTACCGCATACGTCAGACATTCATTTGTCATTATGTACGAGATTACCATTCAATGCCATTTCTTTCATTGTGTACTTGGTTGACCATTGGAAAGTCATAATGACGCCGTTATATTAGTAGATTACCAAACTTGTCAAAAACAACAATTATGAAATCAATGATAGATCATTCTGACACTATTGTAATAGCAGACTTGAGGCCCTGGTAGTTTCATGATGGAACGGGCTATTTCGATGAACACTCTCCGAAATGTAAACGATAGAAGACTGACAGCTAGGAACTCGCGTCAATGCTGAAAACTTTGGAGTAATGACTCGGCGAGCACATCATCATCAATGGTTTTCTTGGCTCATTTTTTTATCGAAAGATCAAGTACATACACTTGAGGGGAAGAACCAAAGAAGTTTGAAAGCATCTCAAATGAAAACCTAAAGCCTTAGGTTTCGACGGCGCGTAGTGTTCCACGGGCGCCTTATGGAGATGTCAGCAACTATAGGAGCCCAGCAGGGTCGAAGCCTACAGGGGCCAAAGGTCTGATTCTGAAAGGTAGACTTAGCCCTGGTATGAAAGGCAAAGATGGAATAGGAGTGGGTTTTTAGTCAGTAAAAGTCTGATGTTATCTCCCGCTCAGCCAAAGAGTGGGGGATGTCATTGGATGATTTTGTCACGGAAAAAAAGATAAAAAATAAAGCCTTAGGCTCCATTTTTTTGTTATTCTGGGCTTTATAAATACACTAAATTCTATTTAAAAATTAAAAAAAATATCGTGTATTGTATTGTTTATGTTCTATTCATGTTTTGTATTCTCCAATTTTAGGATCAAAATATCTTTGTCTAATTAATATAAGAAAATCATTCTGAGGCTTGCTAGGGCTTCGAAAGAGTTTCCATTGTCCTGAACCGCCAAGGCCCCAAGGGCAACTAAAGGAATACGGGTAGGTTTTAGTCAGTAGAAGCTTGACACTCCCTCTCGCTCCACCCAGAGCGGGAGAAGACATTTCAAGATTTCACACGTAAATAAACCTGATGCACTTTTTGATTATAACATTATAAAGCTTAATTTTTCCAAGAGAAGATTTGCCCGTAAGCTTTCACAGAAAACATGTCTGTTTTGTGCAGATACGAACCTTTGTTCAAGATGTAACAAGAATATTAATAATGAGCTTTATACAGAGCTCCAATTTATTTTTATTAAAGATGTATTCTTCGCTTTTGCTGGTTCATAATATTGTTATTAGTAGCTTTATTTAATACGAGCTCCTAACACGATCCATTTGACGACCTAAACTGAACTGTTAAAGGGATGGAGCTATATAGGGTGTGTAGCAACATTCCTCTTTCTCGCTCGAACGACTGACTTTTAACATGTCATGGTAAGGCCCCTGGAACGAACCTGAAGTAGTTACAAGTTTTAAGTTTTACAGAAGTAGAAGGCAATGAAAAAGCCAACCCTCTAGCAAGAAAAGAATCCGAGACACCCCTATACGGACCGTAACCCTTCATAGGACTCTCACCAAGGGTCATCAACTAAGCATTGATACGGGCTGCGTTAGAGATACACAGCACACAATGGCGCAACACAACAGGCCAGAAGCATGCAAAGCTATTTTTTAATGACATAGATGGACTGGACCAACAATTATGGAGGTAAGGCAGATCACAGCTCCAAACACAGTCTTCACGGGGCACTATGCCACCAACAAACAGCTCCACAACATGGGACTAGCAAACGACCCGACTTGCAGGATCTGTGGCGATGCTGAGGAGATTATGTTACACTTGCTGTGCGACTGTGCAGCACTAGGCTCCAAAAGAGTAGGGTATCTGGGCCAATCATTCCCAAGACCAGAGGACTACAGGCGCAGCCCCATTATGGCCCTACTGGGACCTATGAAGGAGGTGCACGGAGGGCTTGGGTTTGAGTAGACAGGAGGGGCATAGCACAAAAGCCAGCCCCACAATAAGATTACAAGTTTTAAGTGCTACTTGTTAAGATGAAATTGTTTTGTGATATGTACTTGTTTAAGTAGTAGTTTTAGTTTAAAAGCTCTTTTGGTCTAAGTAAGACTACTTCTTTTGTCTCTATTTTTATAAAAGTCACGTCTGTTTCCATCTCCATCTACAGTGATTTCAATTGCCATGAAGATCGTAAGATCGTCAGGGCAATTGATCATCTCACTATTTATGGTCGTAGTCGCATTTCACTGCAACATATATTTTCACAGTAAAATGATGAAAACGGAAATTTGATCAAATGCCTGGTGATCATTTTACGGCAAATATTAAATAAGAACTCTGTGGGGTAATTTCTCTCGAAATGATTATCACCCTGTTGATTTTGATTCGATTAAGCTCTTAACCTATATATATATATATATATATGAATAGCTGTTCGTTAGTCTCGCTAAAACTCAAAAACGGCTGGACCGATTTGGCTAATTTCGGTCTTGAAATATTTGAGATAGTCCAGGGAAGGTTTAAACGGTGAGAAAAAATGAAAAAAAATCCAAATACGATGCCATCTCTAATTAAAATGTCATTATAAAATGAATTATGCTGTTCTGGTAATGCCAGTGGATGACATTATCCTTACTATTAGGCGATACGAAGTTCGCCGGGTCAGCTAGTTACAAATAATTTAAAAAGCTTAATAATAATCTGGTGTGAATGCATCAGTGGTCCTCTTTGAACATAAACCACAGTAGCGTTCTTATGTCTTGGAAAAATCATAGTACTGGTTTCACGCTGTTATTGTCCTAACAGACACATGAGACATTTCTTGGCTTAGCTTTCTTGGCTAACTAAGTATCGGTTTACACTTTAATGTTGTAGATATTAATAGGTAGGGCGCGTAGCATTTCGCACCATGTGCTTCGTTGGCCGGTGCTGTGCTAACCTATCAAATAAAAATAAATTTCATAGCTTATTGAGATATAAAAAGTACTGTTAGATCAATTTTGTTTCCTCTTTGGTGCAACTTAGAGGCCTAGCAGAGTCGATGCCCACTAAAGCAGTGGGGATGTTTTGCAAAAGAATCCCGTGTTCTTAGAACGCAAAAGGCAACTGAAGAACACAGGTGTGGGTTTGGTCAGTTAAAGTCTGACCGTCCCGCTACATCTAGAGTGAGAAAAGTCATTAGATGATTTCGCTACTTAAATAAAATAATAAAAAGATACATAGCAAGTTGGTTGCTCCGAACTTATTAACGGTAGGTTATTTTTGTGTGACGGCATAATGGCAACTGATTTTAATGTTTTTTTTTATTGATGTCCGTGTTTCATAATTATTCATTTATTTTTTTATATCTTTTGCTGGAGATAACTGTGCTTTTGTTTGTTCTGTTTCATTTCTTGTGGTGCCAAATAATTATGGTTTAGGAAAATATGATTTTAAGTATTTATCTACTTTTTACCCGACTATGGCAAAGCCAAAGGAAGGTTATAATCTTGACAGGCTATGTATGTATGTGTGTATGTTCATCTGTTACCTCATAGCTCCTAAACAACTTATCGGAACTCGACAAATGAGATATTGTTAAAAAAGTCTTACCCGTCCGCTGAACATAGGTTCCGTGACGTGTCACAAAACTCATTGCGGCGCCGTCTAGCGGACAAAAAGTATTAGTTTAAAAAAATATATGCCGTGTTTGGTATCATTTGAAAGGACTTCACTTGTAAATTTCCTAAATATTGCTCAAATTTAAAGTGACGCCCTCTAAAAAACAAAAAAAAAAACGTTAAGATAATTACTCCGCGTTTGATACAATTTGAAAGGGCTTCACTTGCACTTATCGAAAATATCATCAAAATTCAATGTGGTGCCCTCAAGGGGTCAAAAAATTTGGTGTTATTGACATCATCATACTAACCGTAACACTTTAATAACGTGTGACTACGGCTTTTCTTTTTGTTCTGTTCTTGTTTCTCTAGTAACCTTGTCTATTTCAGTATCCTGAAAATCTTGAATCATACTTTTTCAGCATCGTATTTTTGTCCTAGTCGGGTTTTAGTTTTTTTTGTAAGAAAAAGTGTGCGTAGATTGGTTATACGCAATTAGTCACAGAAATAAATAAAGTTATTACGGAATTTATTGCTATTACTATGAAACTTTAACGGTAGTGAAATTGTATAGCTTCGTTGACAAGCATGAGCCACTCCTTTGGGTAATATTACATTATTGCAAGCACGCAGAACCTTGTATGAATGGAAAGTAAAAATAATTAGCTTCCATGGGCGGTATAAGTTTTATAGGTCAATAATTTATTTCAATTAAAGTTTTCAATTAATTTATTTGCGCACCCACCATACAGGAGTGAGTTTTAGTCAGTAAAAGTCTGACACATCCTCGCGCTCTACCCAGGACGAGAGATGTTACTGGATGATTTTTCACCTAAAAAAAAAACCATACCAATAGGCTCCAAATTGCCTATTAGTTAAACAGACCTATAAATATGTATACATTGAAACATGATCATTGATCAGTTGAGTATTTGATATAAGTATAATATGTTATGAATAACGTTTTGATTGGTTTGATTTTATTTATTTTACCTTATTTGAAGGTGGTTTGGGATCTAAGATATCGATGCCTACCTAATATTCACTTGTAATTGACCACAGACATCGACATCATCTTACCATCAAAATCAGACACTATCTTCACCATTTCATGTCAGAATGTAAATACGTCAAAAAGCTCCGTCAAAAATAAAACAACGAGAAAATGTCAACAAGAAATCACCCAACGCTGGAATAAAGCTAAGTGAAATTTATTAAAACACACACACGAAAGTGCAATATGGCACAAACAATTCTATTCTCTGGCTATTATAGGATCGAACGTGGAATTCGATCAATAGGTAAATTAGGTATTCAATATTAATCATTAAAAAATTGGAAATAAACTACACCAAATAATTGAATCGTCAATTTGATGGGACCAAATAAATTAGTCGATATTTAAAATAAAACAATATTTCGGTAAGTCAAAATCAAAATTTTTAAGGTAGAATTAAGTTATTAAAACACCAATTACGTAGATCAGTCCAGGGAGCAGTTTATCAGTTTGGTCCCTCCATCTTGAAATCATAATGCCGGGACCAACATTTTATGTAAATGAAGAGGTAGCTAAATTTTTAGCAAAGGTAGCAAATAGTAGATTAATGGTATTAATCTTTTATATATGTATGACAGATATCCGAGACATGGTCCCTTGATTTTGACGGTAACTTTTTAGCGCCAACTAAAAACATCGCTCGTCATTTACATATGTAAGTATATATAAATAATACAATGTTTAACTAATAAATAATATTAATATTGCTAGCTGAAAAGAACTTCATACAGGTTGGCAGATAAATGGTTCAGCTTGGATTTGTTCAAGTTTAGAATGGGTTTGAATTTATCATCATCTTTTCTACCGAAAGACGTCCACTGTTAGACATTAACATAATAATATTATAATATTCCACAACTATCACACAACGCCGTCTAGTCTCAAGCTAAGCAGAGCTTGTGCTATGAGTACTAGACAACTGATAAACATACTTATATATTTCTAAATACATACATATAAATAAATTACACCCAGACACAAAACAAATGATCGGACAAGAGACACAGAACAAATGAACATTATCCTCTCCTTAGTGTCACCCATCACAACGACTAGTCCTGTGCGTCTCGCATCCATCGGATTCCCGCGACCCTCACCAGGTCATCGGTCCACCTTGTGGGAGGCCTTCCAACGCTACGTCTTCCAATATGTACGCAATTACTATTCCAGAGCCTTTCAGCCTTTTCGATCATCTTTTCTGCGTGTATACCCATCCATTGCCTCTTAAGTTTGGCGATTTTCTTCTTTCATGTTGGAATTTATAAAACGTGTTGATTGTTTAGTGGAAAATTGTTGAGAGGCACTAATGTGATCACCTAATTTATTAAGTTGGTGTCATCGTTATATTCCTGCCCTTGTATTTGGGGTCGGCGCAACACGTTTGTTTGTTCCATTCTGTCTTGTCACCCGTCACGGTATCACTAACTCCCTACGACCCTATTTTTGAGGACGGTAATCATCAAATAATTTCTCCTGTTTCTACTGATACTTTTATTGATCAAACCCACGACCCAGTCCTACGAAGTTTTTCAAACCGTCAGATTTCAGCTAGTTTTACTTTTGAGCTATATGCCTTTATACACCACGAATAAAATTCTGTAAAATAAATCTATTACCTTAAGATCAATTCCTGAGGTGAATATAAACATTTATACACCAGCCATGCATCAATGAAGGTCGAATAAGAGGTAAGAAAATTAATTTCTTTTATATATTTTTGTTATGTTTTATAGATTCTATGGCGCGCTTGCGACAATAAGACAGACCAAACAATTAAAAGCAATTTGAAATGCGATAGTTTGGAATTCCAACGAATTGTTTGATGGGTGGCGTGAGACATGTTTAATTCTCATTTCCGTGTTTAGTCTCATATACAGGTTGAATTTTTCAAATGGGCGTGGATGGCCTAATTCGTATTTATGAAAATTATCGATACATACTCAAACTAGTATCAGGGTTGATTTAGATAAAATCTGGAATTGAGTCAGTGGTTTTTAAGAAAATCAACTTAACTTAAAACCTGTTGATTTTGGAAAAAAAAAGAATATATTGTTACAATTGGCTGCTGCCAATATATATATATATATATATAATAGCTCAACTTCAGCGCGGTAACCAATAATTTTACATATTTATTTAAATTTTCTTACGTTACTTGTCTACGGATTTATATGCATATTCTATTAAAACCCTTTAAGCGTGTAAAGATAGTAGAAAAATAGAACAAAACGGTGTTGAAAAAAAAATGAACAAATTAAAAAACAAAAAATAATATGATTAAGTATTATTAGCAATTAATGTCTGAATTATTGACATTTAAAACTTCAAAATATATTTCATTTTATTTTAATTAAACAATTTTCTTAAGTTTACCTAAGTCATTATTTCCTAGAAATTGTTCATGGATTCGATTCCTGGTTAAGAAACTTTTAGTATTAATTGACACCAGGCCAGTTAATGTTTTGAGTATTTTTTTTAATTTTCTTTATAGTTTTAGACGGTTTAATTTTATCGGCTAGGCGTAGATGGCCAACCACGCCTAGTCGATAAAATTCACCCTGTATCGTTATTTATGTTCTAGGTCTTTTTGTCATAAGCGTACCTGGGAATGTTTCCTTGTTCGACGCAGTCAAAGATTATTAACACATAAAACCATAAAACACGTACATCGTAAAATGTGAACGTAAATTTTGCGAAGAGATAGGTAATGTTAGAAGAAGGTTCACTTGCAAGTGAACCTGTTTCAATTTGTAATCTATTTATATATGTTACGGCTAATAGCCGAAGTGCGGCTACACCTAGTTTTAACCGGCTACAACTAGGAGCAGCCGACTACATGCGATTAAACTTAGATCTATCCTACTTATCTTCGGTTAGAACTAGGTGTAGCCTTCATCATATGATAGCGGCTAGAACTAGTTACAGCCCCACACCGGAGGTTAAACTTAGGTGTATCCTATTTATCATCAGTTAGAACTAAGTTTTCAGTGCAGTTAATTCGATTCCTTTGTTCTGACGTCATCTCAATGCTCAGTCACGTGGTCAGAACAAAGGAATAGGAGGCGTGGCCGACTCGAGACGATCAACGAAAATAGAATAGAAACGAAACAGTTGTAACTTGGCTAGGGGGGTTGAACTGTTAAAGGCATGGAGCTATATAGGTTGTATAACTCCACCCCTCTTTCTCGCTCGCATGCCTGATATTTTAACAGGCCATAGTATTAGAAATTAATAATGATGCCTATTTTTGGCTGTTGGCAAAAAACATGATTATTTTCTTTATCTACGTTTCTCTACGTTTAGTGTCAACTGCGACTTCTGAATGTATTTTTCAGTAGTCTTTTTACCTTCAACGCGTTGCAAGCTCTCACGCTTTTCTCGTTTGACATTGATATTATCAGGACTAGTTAGTCGTCTTGTAAATACTATCTAACAATGAGATAAATTATGAGAACTGTGTATTTAGGAGGAAGTCCTAGATCAGGTTTAGTCTTTGTATTTGAGAGTTATTCTGTAATTTGTAATTTCATTTGATTGTTCATCTAATTTATTATATAACTCTTTGGAATATGCTTAAAATCAATTTGCAAAATCTTTTGTAAGTAAATTGGTGTTAACTTTCAGTGAAACATCCTGGTTTCATTAAAACTTGACCTCAATTTACTGCAGCTAAAAATTTGAAGAAAAAAAAAAAACAATTTTTCCTTTAATTTTGCATATCACACAAATATTATAAGGTGAAAGTTTGTAAGTGTTTGTGTGTATGTATGTTTGTTACTTTTTCACGCTCAAACGGTGGAACGCATTTGGATGAAAATTAGCACAACAGTAGATCATGTCCTGGAATAACACGTAGGATATCTTTTTTTACCGGAGTATGTTTTCTTGGGATGATTCCTTACTTTCACGCGGGCGAAGCTGCTTTCTAATAAAAAAAGAATTGGCCAAGTGCATGTAGGGTTCCGTGGTAGTGCGTCGCTAGGTACGTGCGGACTTAATATGAACGTATTTACTGAGTTACCAGCCCATTACATTAAAATTAGCTCATATAGGACGATGGTACCTGAAGGAGTTATATAATATGATTTCACAAGGGAAGTTCATTCAAAATTATCCCCATTTTTTATGTAACACACGTAACATAATTTTTTACCATTTTATCGACGTGTTTAATATAATAATTGAAAATGTAACCCATATCCATACAAAATTTTCTATTATTGACATTCTATCTGCTAAGCTACGAACAGACCGGCATGGCAATTATTATTAATTGTTTTAATTGTTACTATTGTGGACATTTTTAGTTTTAATTTCATGACATTTAATTTAGTGACAATTGTAATTCAATTTAATATTTAATTTGTTATATTGTAAGAAAACCAAATTTTTATTGCAGTAGCTGAATTTCTGAACTAACATTGAAATACTTATTTATAATGTGGACCAAAAGTTGTCTTTGAATAAATTATTATTATCATAAAACTATCAAGCTTACTTGTTAGGACTACGGGACCCTAATACAAGCTTTTACCTAACTTCTAAGTACTTTTTATATTGAATTTCAAGCGTTGCGTGTGTTATGTGTTATAACAATTATTTTAACGATCTATGTAGTGTTAGTTTTACATGTCAACGTGGCCCTATTTACTCGCCTTGTCACGTCAGCTCGTTCTGTACTACCCATATCTGTCTAGTTGTTGTTGTATACACCGCGTCTCATTGTAATTGATTATAATGAAATATTCGATCATGTAGGCATTTTGTTTATTAGAAAGTCGTGTTCTATGTACCTATCTTATGAAAATCATAATGAAAATCCAAGTAACGTGGTTTTCGGGTAAAGATACCCAAGGTGCGGGAGGGTTGAAAATAGTTACCGCAAGCCTGGAACATAAAAGGCAACTGTAAGAACACACCAGGGGATATATGATTGAAAGCATAGAATCATATGGTACCATATCATTGGTACCCTATCGACTAATAATAGAAGAAGAAAAAAAACACCAAGGCGTTCTTCGTATTTGCAAGCAATAAGTTTTAGTCTGACCATGTTTGAAAATTGTAATAGTAAAATATTTATTTATTTATTTAAACCAGAACGACAAAATGCCAAATGCCCTGATTACATTTAATTTACATTACAGCACATTAAATAAAAAAATAACACAGATATACAACTAAGCTTGTCACTCAGTCTTCTCGCAAATCACCAGACATTCAATCAGTATCTCCTTCTATTCGTCAGCGAACAGATCTAGTCCAGGATTGGATTCGAGGAGAGCGATTCAAATTCGCCGATTGGGTGACATATTCGTAACATGTAATATAATTCCGCGACAAGTCCGATTCCAGTCCCGATTTCCGGCCACCGTAGGCGAGGGCTTGCGGACGGCAAGCAATAGGTGGCTCGACGTTCGACCGTCCGGTAACCGTCCGGACCGAGCCCAAGTCGTTGACGGCTCGTACTGTTCCACGCGCGCCTCAGGGAGATGTCAGTAAATCGTAAGGGCCCAGCAGGGTCGAAGCCTACTGGGGTAGGTCATGGGTAGAGTGAAAATGAAACCCGGGGCCCAGGGGACGAAGCCAAAGAAGGAACAGGAGTGAGTTTTTAGTCTTTCGCTCCGCCCAAGAGCGAGATTTGTCATAAGATTATTTTCCCACCTAAAAAAAAAACATGTAATATAATAGTAGTCAGCTAGGAAACCTGCCTCATCTAGTTTAAAACTGACAAACAAATTGACGTGTAAAAGTTTTTAATTCTTTAGTAAGCACACATCCTGAAAGTAGTATATTCAGAATCGGTTACTGAATCCATTTTTGCTGATATATCTGAATATAACCAAGAATTATTTAAGGATAAAAAATAAATAAGTTTGAAGATAAAATTTTTGACAGGTAAGTCTTGTTAGCATCACTTAGGAGTGTTTGTGTGTGTATATGCGGTTTTTTTTTTTGAGCTGGAAATTCATCAAACGACTTTTGTCAGTATTTTTTTTAGCTAACCTAGTTCCTTTCTAATTATGCTCCAAAATGTTATTGAGAAGTAATTGATTCAATTATAATACAACAATTTGATGGCATGGTGGGCGCCGTCAACCACGGCGCCAACCATGCTATCAATCATGAATGATGTTTGAATGACGGAATTTTATAGTTTTTCGTCATGCAAACGTCAATCATCACATTAGACGGTAGATTTTTCGTCGATCAAAAAGTTGACTGTGGCAAAACTGGCAGCAAAACCTATCGTGTAATGGACGCCTTACACGAGTAATTCCTAGCATACGGCAAACTAAAAAATAAAATACAAACTACCAGCCTACTAAAACACCATTATCAATATAACTGCAAATATTATGTGTCTATGATTACAATCAAACTGAATTCTACTTATAATCACTAATTAAATTATAAGTAGCAGGCCTAAGCAGATGCGACATATAAAAACTTCTGGTAACTTATAAATATGTAAAGTAGCAAGTAGACAGCCCATAAGTATATTTCTAATATTCAAAAGTCTCATAAAAATGTTTTAATTTAAATGGTTAGACATCATATCAGATGGTCGCTTAAACCTTGTAAGGGCCACCGCACACGTTCCTGTCTGAATGCACGCGGGTCGCGCGGTATCTCGCGATCTTGCCATTTGCATCCAACGTCTTGGCGGCGAGACTGCGAACTATGCTTCCTGAGCGATGCGCCAAACTCGATTATATTTTTATTAAGACTGTGACAGTTAAGTTACAACCAGAAATATTTCTGTTTGAAAAATTAAAATACGAGTGAAAGAAAATGAGAAATTTTATAAATAGCTTACAGTAAATATAGTTGTTCCAAACCTAGATGAGTAAATTCTGATATAGGTATGGTTTCTCCCTGTCGTTCGAAATCTTGATATTTTGTAATGTTCCCAGAGAACACTTTATAAGTCATTATTCTAATAGAACCGACAATTGTACTTAACACCACGCCTGTGCTAGTGTACCTACTCTAAGTTAACAGGATATAAACGCCCTAAAGAAACCAGATCTCAGCCTTATCCTGGACTTTCTGAAAAGGCAAGCCGTGGTCTTAGAATGCAAAAGGCAACTGAAGGTTTTTAGTCAGTAAAAATCTGACCCACCCTTCAGCTCCACTCAGAGCAGGAGAACTCATCGGAAGATTTGCCACCTTAAAAAAAATCCGTAACCCGGACATGCCTTTAATTTCAGCTCCACAAACTCGCAACATCTCTTTACCTCAGTTTCCCAATACGCATCCCTGTGCGTGGTCGTGCACTGGCAGTAATGACAGGCCGCACGCGCGCGCGCCGCCTAATTGATAATGGTTGCGGACGTGCGCGCTTGCCATGCACCATGGGAACTGCGCACGACCATCTTCAGCTCGAGGTGGTGCCGTATTATAAGTGTTGTTTTGGCAGGAGAAGATTTGCTATGTCGCATATGCATATTTCATCTCCATCTGTGTTAAAATTATGTAAATTGAATTTGGCGTCTTTTCTACGCCAGCTCCTATTTGGCTGTTTGTTATTTTTTCTTGTCGAACTGTCATAACACCTGGAAAATATTGTTCCTTAGTCTGAAACGAGTGTATTAAAGATAATTTCATAAAGTAAACCAGCATATTTTAATTCAATCCAATCAGGGGCGCCAGCTTTTAGAAAACCTCATGGATGCTCGTGCTCATTTGATGACTCGAAAAAGTGGCGAAGTGTAAGAAGAGAAATGCACACTGATCGACCGACAATTAAATAAATATCCTACTTACATATTGCATACTTAATTACTAATTATGTTTGATAAAAATATAAAATGAAAACATTATATAAAAATGAAACTAGTTTTTATTACCTAGAAATATTATAATTTATACGTAACCTAATTCTTTGTTTCTTGATTCCTATTCTCAGGTGCTTGGCACCGATTGTTTATTTCTCATGAGTGTTTGAGCCTCCGAGCACCCACGGAGTCGGCGCCCCTGAATCCAATGATCTGTGGTACAGGCTATCGTATCATTTTCTCGTAGTGATGAGGGTCGTAGAACGAGGAAATTTTTCATTAAATAATAGCATGTAATACCTATCTTGCCATAGGCTGGACGATGAATAGATGATGTTGAAAACCATGGGAGTTGCGCATGACCATCTTCGGGTCGAGGTGGTGACGTGTTATGGGTGTTGTTTTAGCAGGAGAAGATTCGCTATGTCACTTATGCATATTCCGTCTTCATCTGTGCTACAGGCTATTGTATTATGTCGTTAAAGTGATACAGGTCGTAGAACGAGGACATTTCTAATAAATAAATTGCTGACCCGGCGAACTTCGTACCGCCTTACAGCCAATGAATGTAGTGATAGCTTAACTTAATTTTAATCAGAAACCTCGGAATGAGAAGGAATTATTGACGGAATTATGAAATATTTTTATTTAGGGTTCTGTACCTGAAAAGGATAAAACGGAACCCTTACAGGATCACTTTGTTGTCCGTCTTTCTATCTTTCTGTCTGTCTGTCGGTCTGTCTGTATGTCTGTCTGTCAAGACCCTTTATTTCAGGAACGTGTGGAGGTATCCGGTTGGAATTAAAATCATTTACTCAGGTCTGCAGTCCCTTGAAGCTGTGAAAATAAAACCAAATATCTGATTTAACGAATAAAAAAGATGCGGCCGTTTATGTCGCCAAAAACGTATATTTTGATAACTCGTGCGAAAACTGAAACTCGTGCGAAGCCATAATAAAAAAACTGGGCAAGTGCGAGTCGGACTCGTGCACTTGCGTTCCATACAAACTACAATTCCAGAATGGAGTCTCGAAGATTTTTCCGAATTGCAAAAAAGTTTTTTTTTGTGACGTAGGTATCAACAAATTTACTGTATTCAGATTTATTCCTATATTTGTGTTATAAGACCTTGCTTCATCCTTCAATTTCAGGATTCTAGGTCAACGGGAAGTACCCTATGAATTTTGATTCCCTTGTGATTGTCGAAATACACGTTTTTTGCGACATAAACGGCCGTATCTTTTTTTCTCTTTAACTAAGGAGTTTGATTTTTTTCACAGCTTAGAGGGACCGCAGACCTGAACATATGGTTTTAATTTTAATTCGATACCGCCACGCGTTCTCGAGATAAAGGGTCTTGACAGACTGACGGACGGACAAAAAATTGATCCTATAAGAGTTACGTTTTTTCCTTTTGACTGTTTCTAATAATCCCTGGCAGGGCAAGATTTACATCGTCTTTAACTTACACATTTTATGTACCTAATAGTTATCGCAAAAACTTGAATACTGCCCTGTCAATGTATAACCAAGTTACTTTAATATGTTTAAGCCGACATTCCTGTACGCGCATTACGGATATTTACGTTAGTACTAAAGGCTGAGTGTAAAATATGTTTAGACCAGGGATGTTATGAAACTTCGTAATCAAAACAGAAACTATCGGATATCTGAAATAAAAAATATCCTTATCCTACACTGATTTAAAAGTTTCGGATAGTTTGATAAAGACAGCGCAGGACACATTGCTCGCAGAACAGATAGTCGTTGAAGCCGAAAGGTTTGAGAGTGGCGACTGCGTACCGGAAGACGCAGTGTTGGAAGGCCTCCCACAAAGTGAACCAATGACTTGGTGAGGGTTGCGAGAATCCGATGGATGCGAAACGTGCAGAACCGTTTATTGTGGGGCCTATGTCTATCGGTGGATGTCTTTCGGCTGAAAGGATGATGATGAATGATAAAAGGTGGCTTCTAAAGGACAGGTTACGACAGGTTTTTGATTGATTCTCCCAGCCAAACAAATGATAATCTTGACTAGAAATAAAAGTAAAATCTTACTATTTTAATTTTTTTTTTATAATTTATAATTCAATATCCAAAACCCTAACTATCCGAAACTAGCGGATAATCCGTAATAATTTCATATCTGTAACTCATCGGGCGCCATCGGCTGCCTTCGTCACTCCTTGGGCTGCTGAGTAGACAACGGCGCGCGGGATAAGCGGGGCCGCGAACCCACCACACTTCACTTGTGAATTGTTTGTCAGTTTTAAATTCCACTGCTTTTTATAAGTCCAAGTCAAGACATTTTGGTCCTTCGAGCCGGATCTGAAACCGCTATGATATTATTCCTATATCCGTTTTGCGTATACAGATCCGAAATTTCACATCCTTGGTTTAGACCAAAGAAAAAGAAGAGAAAAAAAGAGAAATGAGCATCTAACACAATAGTAGGCAGATGTGCCAAGGATCGTTATTGATGCGTACAACGTAATTCATTCGCACAGTTATTTCACACATGCATACATTTCGATGCAAAATTCCTTAAAAAAAATATTAATTATTTTAATTACATATTTTATTTATGCAAAGGCATGTTATTTATTATCGATCTAAACCAAAAAAGTTCTATGAAGTCATGTGCTGGCGTAATTACTGGAAGCGATAGAGCAGAACATAGACGCATGTTTACGTACTTATGCGGTGTTTATTAATAATGCATTTTTAAAGTAAACAAACAAATAAGTTGTGAAATCGGCTTGGGAGAATTTTACGTAATTGTGTGTAAAAACTGGCAAAATGTGATTCGGACGAAGGGTTCCGTACTACAATATTAAAATCGAACAAAAATTGGCGAAAAAATGAACGTTTCTTGAACTTCCTGTTCAAAAACCGTTATTTTTTCGGCATTTTTTAATTTTAGTACCTATTTATTGTTGTAGTGGCAATATAATAATAATACATATTCTGTAAAATACTGGGCAAGTGCGAGGCGGGCTCGCGCACTGGGGGTTCCGTACAAACATACCTATCATGTAAATATAGTTCAATTCCCGAATTGAGTTTCGAATCACATAAAAGTACTTTTTTTACAACAAAGTGATCCTATAAGGGTTCCGTTGTTTTTCCTTTTGAGGTGCAGAATCCTAAAAATCAACTCTCTACCTCTTAGGGATTATGAGATACAGCCCGCTGTGAGACGGACAGACAGTTTGACGGACGGACGTTGGCACTCTTCGGGTACGGAACCCTAAAAACAAAAAAAAGACTTATTTGGGGCAGCGTCGTATTATTTATGGTAATACTACCTGTGCCTTTCCCGCGGTTTTACTCGCGTCTTTAGTTACTGCTTCGCTCCTAATAGTCTATTCGTGATGTTATATATAATTTATCACCTTCCTCGATAAATGGGCTATAAAACACTAAAAGATTTTTTAAATTCAAACCAATATTTTCTAAGATTATCGCGTTCAACCAAACAACAAACTCTTCAGCTTCAAAATATTAGTATAGATATCAAGAAAACACATAATTCGGCTATTTAAATGCTTCTACCATATTTAGAAGTGTGTCGTGTATCAAAAAGGAGTGTCTTTTTCAGTTATTTCTGCACCTAAACTATTACACAGCCAGTTAACTCCAACAAACAACTTCTAACTAATTAATAAACAAGTGTCAAACAGTATTGTCATAAAACACAACAGAAGAAAAAGTACCAAAGAGTATAATTACCTCATATAAAATCCATCTTTGACCCGGTTGCAACCTAAATGCAAACATTAGGCGCACGCAAGTTCGCAGCGCTGCGTGTCGGCCCGATCGGGGTTCGCATGCACGCCGTTCCTACAACACACCTAATGGACGCAGACGTGGAAAGTAAAAGAAGCGTAATTATTACTTACGTAACTGTTTATTAGAATATTGTTATTGGATGAAGAAGGTGACGGATTGAACACGTAGATGAACTGCAGGGTATTTTTTAAGGCGTATAGTCCCCTGAACATCTGGCCAGAGTTCAATGCACACAAACTCGAACTGCCGCCTGCGTCCGCATAGTCCCGTTGATCTTTATAATCATTTTTCTTGCGAAATATTTAAGTATTGATTTACATTTGCTATGTACATTTTGAAGAACTCTTAGCCAGAAATTTTTATGTGTACCTAAACATATTTTGTAGAAGTAGGGAAAACAAGCGAAAAAAATATCATCTCGTTAAACATTTTTTTTTTTGGTAAAAGTATTAGTCATACGAAAAAATCATATGTTGATAATGTTGTACATCTATAATAATTAAATATTTTTTTTAAACTTATTGGCTTCAGAAAGTCACTGTTTTATGGCACTTTTCGGGAGCTAGGGCCTGAAGGTAGGAAATCATCTGACTTCTCTCGCCCTAGGACGGTGCGTGGTTTTCTACATCTATTTTCCTTTTTTTCCTTGTGTGCCAGGACCCCGGGATCGATTTCGGACTACCCATGGCCCCAGTAGGCTTCAGACCTGCTGGGCCCCTACGGTTTGGCTGACATCTCTTTGAGGCGCACGTGCATCACTGCAGGCTTGTTTAAACGAGTTACCGTGGCCCTAGTGCTGACTAAACCCCACCTTACCACTCTAAATTGGACTATTTCAATGCTAACAGAAGCTATTTTGTACAAAAAAAAACATACTTCAACAATATTTCGACACCTCTGGGCTCAAAGGTCGTAAAGGACAAAATGCAACTTTTCAGGAGAAGCAAAAAACGAAAAAAAAAATCGTATTTTTACTCTAACTTTTTTGTTTCTTGAGCTATTTAAATGAAACTTTGGAAAAGTGCTTAGAATTCATAGTACTCTCTTGGGCAGTATTACAATTTTACCCTAATGCTTTATTTATCGAGATAGATTTCCTTTACGACCACAAATTTAAAAATAAATGTCCTTTACCCCCCTAAAATTTTCATCTTATGATTTTAGCTTAGGGCGTAAATCTACTTTACTGTGCAAAATTAATCAAAGTAAGGAAATAATGGACAAGTGCAATATTTTTTAGGTTCTAAAGGATCACCCACTAAGGTATTCTAAAAGGATTAATTGATAATTAAACTTAATTATTAAATGGCTCACGTAATTTTTAAATATATTTACGTCTATACTACTATATTTTCTTTATTAATCATGAAATAATATAATCATACAAATAAAACGTACATTTTCGTAATCAAATTGAGATCGATTATTATTTTCTATAAGTGAACACAAAGCTTTTATAATAATTATCTTTTAAATAATAATGATAGATTAAGATTGTAGCAATTAACGTCGTTTTCCTTACAAGTCCTTTTCTCCACTCCCTTCTTTGCTCTTTTGATTTGTTTTTCTTCTTTAATCAACTTTATTTGTATAATCTCAATCAGTTTGATTAGAAGATGAGAAATAATGAGTAAATAAGTCATCATCATTCTGATGATTTATTTACTCAACTTCAATATCATTTTCATCATCCTCTTCGTCCGTTTCGTTTAAAGTCTCACGTAGCTCGGAATTGCATGGAAGTTCCCTGTATTCTTTGTGAAACCTTTTAGGTATAGTCCCATTTTCACAGAGGTTCGTGAGATCTTTATACTTAGCAGCGGCTATTGGTAATCTACTGTTATATAGCTGTTTCACTGCATCCATAGCAATCACTGGTTCATTGTTAATCTGACGTAAAGTACAAAGGGTATAAAAATACTCTTTGTACTTTCCCTTCCCCTTTCCTTTATCTGAGGATTTCTCAAATAATGTTATAGAATGAGTCTCTGCTTTATCTTCCATAGAGTATTTGACGAACAATCCAATACCACCATGCAGCTTTGACCTACAAAAAGTGCTGAACACGCCACATGGACAAAGTATGATATTATACTATTCCAGAAAATATTCGGTGTTTAATTTCACCATTTATGAAAGTCGCACACAGGATGTTAATTGTTATACATGGGGGGAGTGTGATGGCAAAAGAGGGAGTAATGAAATTACAACTTGCTTAACGAAATATCTTGAGAAAAAGGATAAAATGGACGTAAAATATCTGTTGATGTACTGTGATTCGTGTTGTGGTCAAAACAAAAATAAATCTGTATTGGCTGCCATGAATCAATTCTTGAAATCAGCAATTAATTAGGAGGTCATTCAAATTAACTATTTACTCCCGGGCCACACATACATGCCCGTCGATACAGTACATGCAGTTATAGAAAGGGAAGTGCGAAAACTTATTGTATGGAGTCCCTCACAGTGGCCCACATATTTTGAATCGGCCCGCAAAAGACCAAGACCTTACAAAGTCAATGTCGTGGAATATACTGACTTTTTAAATTTTGATCAATTAGCTCTAAATACATTCACGCCAAAGACATTAAAAATATCAAATTTAAAAACATCAGAGTCGCCACATTCAAAAAAAAGCATAACGACAAAATGTTCGTCAAATACGGACGGAAATATGGAAGATAAAGCAGAGACTCATTCTAGAACATTATTTGAGAAATCCTCAAATAAAGGAAAGGGAAAGGGAAAGTACAAAGGGTATTTTTATACCCTTTGTAATTTACGCCAGATTAACAATGAACCAGTGATTATTGCTATGGATGCAGTGAAACAGCTATATAACAGTAGATTACCAATAGCCGCTGCTAAGTATAAAGATCTCACGAACCTCTGTGAAAATGGGACTATACCTAAAAGGTTTCACAAAGAATACAGGGAACTTCCATGCAATTCCGAGCTACGTGAGACTTTAAACGAAACGGACGAAGAGGATGATGAAAATGATATTGAAGATGAGTAAATGAAGTTATACTGGAGGCTATTTGAATATTACTTACCTATGTAGTAATAATGAATTGTGTATGTTTAATGTATTAGAATCATTTTAATAGCAGTAGTAGGGGTTGAAAAAGATACCAAAACTTGAACATCCTTGTAATTTTGATGATAATCGATTTATTAATACCTACCTACATTTTACGAGATCGTGAGTTAATAGTTTTGTTTAATTTTAACTTGGTAGGTTGAGATTAAATTCTTTGTTATCTGAATATTCTAGGATTTATGGGACAATTTCTCACTTAAGTTTATAATACGCCCTTAGTGGAAGCACATAATTGAAAAGAAACTAGGTAGTAGAGGACACTTATGTTCCTTTATTTTAACTTGTAAGGGTGTAAA
Source organism: Mythimna pallens (assembly GCA_961205895.1). Lineage (NCBI taxonomy): Eukaryota > Metazoa > Arthropoda > Insecta > Lepidoptera > Noctuidae > Mythimna > Mythimna pallens. The sequence goes on along the minus strand of OY540828.1, from coordinate 17,769,803 downwards.
GGACAATTTGCAAAGACGATGTTCTTTACATCCAAATTTTTAAAATGACTTATATTAACCACCTAAGGAGGTAAAGGACAATTGACATTTATAATGTATTTTAACCCCAAAAGTTGTTTTTTATTTTGCTTTACTACCAAAATGAGTTCGCTCTGGTAACTGCGTGTTATTTACTTCCATATTTTAAAGGTACATTTTGTTTAACGTCTCAAATTATGTGGGTCGTAAAGGCATTTTTTTTGCGAATTTCGTAAAACGGAATATACAGATCGATAGAGAATTAAAAACTCAGTAAAACTGCATCAAAAAGTCATTTTCGCCAAAATGTCCTTTACGACCTTTGAGCCCAGAGGTGTCGATTTGTTATGGGGCCTCATTAGGACTAGCTACTCCACTGCCTATTAGTTATATACACATACCATACATACTTAGGTACTATCACCCAGCTGTAGGCAACTAGGCTGGAGTGGAGTAAAAATCAAGAAAAAAAACACCATCAGATATTAATTAAAAATCTATATATTTTAATAAGTTTGGTCGTAGTCAAAAGTATTTTAGCTATCAAATCTTGCATTAGTTGAATAAAATAACCGTGTATCTTTTATGATAAATAACTTTCAGTAAATGAATTTGGATTTTTTAACAAATTAATTATAGAAGATTATGTTCTTGATACAGAATAGCAACAGTTACAGATATTAATATCTGACTAAGGAAGAAAGATTAAAGTAAATTCCCAATAAAATATTATAACGACTTTAAATCCGGTTAAACTGCAGCAGTATCAGCCATGTCTAGCCCCGGGTCATCCATCTGCATTAAATGTTGCAATTTAAATAAATTATTTCTTTACTGCTATCGAAAATAAAAATGTAAAAACCATTAATGAAAAAACAGTGGGTTATTGACATTCAACAAAATAGACTAGTTTAACCACTGTCACATACATAGTTAAGGCCGTTTCTAGTTGTGTTATATCCTGGACAGAAAATAATCAATTAATAATTCGAACGGCATTGTTTAAAGTTAGTTTAAATGTTTTATTGATACTGTATGAAAAGTAATAATTAAAATCAATAGGGTTGTAAAAGGAATAGCACACAATTTATAAAAAAAGTGTTCCATAACTTAGCGATCTTTATTTTAGTAATAGCCGCTGCCAGTAGAAAGTAGAAAATGATCCCAAGTAAATACACTTCCCGGGATAAAAAATATCCTATGTGTTATTTTATTTATTTATTCATTTATTTTTATTATTTATTTTTATTTATTTATTTTTATTTAATTTAAATTTTGTCATTTTTTGTGTAATTTGATTGGTAGCTATGGTATTGTTTATTTGTATTTTTTCATGTACATTTTGTTATTAACATAATTTTAAGTGCCTACTAAAATATGGGTCTTGTATCTAAAGCAAATAAATAATAATATTCCACAATGCGGCACCAAGTTTCATCGAAATCCCTTTAGCCGTTCAACCGTAAAGAAGTATTAAATATACACACTCACAAACTTTCGCGTCTCTATTATTAGTGGTATAATTATTTAAATAGTGGTATAATTATTTAAATAGTAGTATAATTATTTAAATAGTGGTATAATTATTAAATAGTGGTATAATTATAATACAAAAATTTTAGTTAAATGCACTTACATAGGTACATTGGCAACACATCGATATTCGTATCAACTCACGCACACACAAACACACTAGTGACGCAATCAAGATTTATCAAGAATTTATCAAAATAGGTAGAACAAAAATTTCCTTTGATGATAAATAGCTGATTTTATCATAAATGGATTCGTGTATTTAAATACTTATGTTTATGTTGTAAGTATTTTGTAATATATTTTTATATAAAATTACGTCCACACTTTTGTTGACATTTCCAATCAATCATGTTTCAGACAATTCGAACATCAAACCCTATGCTTCTAAAACCATAAACCTTAGAAGGTATAACTATCTTGCCAGTTTGCAAGACAGCAGTATATTTATGGCCTCTATGGACGCCACACTACTTTCAGGATGTGCATTGTGTTATATGTAAAAAAAAAATGTAATAAATTTTCTAGTCATATTCAAAAAGTAAGCCTTAATAAATTCAAATCATTTGTAAAGCGAAAATTTTATCAAAAGGCTTTTTACCCTATAAAGGACTATGTTGAGAACGAAAAGGCTTGGGAATGACCTGTTCCAGTACGCACAACAACTGTGGTCTAATTTTTTTTTCTGATAACAGGACCTAAATTGTATCCACACACAATATATCTTTTGTATCCACGTAACCTAATGGCAGTGACGACGCAAAAATTAGTCAACTACCTAATTGAGCACCTCCATCTTTTACAAGCTTTTATTTAACACGCAATATTTGTACCTACGTTGGTACCTATTTTTCAGGGCATATCCTGAAAACGGATTTTGAAACAGTTTTTCCAAACCAATTGAGTTCTTTGATATACCTATGTAATTTAGATGCCAATGCATAAAATCCCCTAGGTTATAGATATCTTTCAAAATTATAAATTGCTAGCTAATATTACTGTAAAGTTTCATCAGTTTATAATTTTAGTATATTTTATTATTATAAGCATCTAATTTTAATGTTACTTCTATTCTATTTGAATTTTCTAGTATTTATTTATAGTGAATACCTACCACAGTGTAATATTTCTACCCAAAGGTTGACTGGTAGAGAATGCCTTGCTGCATTAAGTCCCGTCTATATGTGGTACATACTATTTGTACATGAAGTTTAAATAAATAAAAATCCGAATCTGAAGAAACAACAAAAATACACAAACCAATTGTATATTTGTTTGTATATTTTTGTTACACCTATACATTTAAACTTTTGTCATTAGTGTAAAGTTATTGCCTAGGTACACCTACATTATTCTGATGTAGAAGCTTTATTACTGTAAAATTTCATCAAAGTCCGTTCAACCATTGGGCCACGAAGGTGTAACAAACATACACACCCACATACATACAAAGTTTCGCCTTTATGATATTAGTGTGATATACGGTTTAATTCAAATCTATAGTAACTCCACACTCCCTCCAAAAATAGGCATTGATCAAGTCAATGACCACAATACAGAACCAAGTCTGGTGTATTCGTGTCTTAAGGTTTCTGAAAAACAGATGCTTTTTTTTGGTAGGTGGGTAAATCATCCAATGACATCCCCCGCTCTTGGGCGGAGCGAGAGATAGTGTCAGAATTTTACTGACTAAATACCCACTCCTGTTCCGTCGTTACCTTTCGTACCAGGGCCGAGTCTTCCTTTCAGAATCAGACTCATGGCCCCAGTAGACTTCGACCCTGCTGGGCCCCTACAGTTTGCTGACATCTCCCGAAGCGACCGCCTGCCACTCCTCCTCGCTTCGGTCAAAGACAGATGCTGTGCGATAATTAAATACGACAATGATTTTTCAAACAACTGATTCTAAACCTTCGAACAGTTAGGGACTGTGGTAGCACGTGGAACTTCACTACTCAAATAGAAACAGTCACCGCTGCCTTAGAATATAAAAAGCAATTGAAGGAACACCTACGGGTTTTAGTTAGCTAATACACTCCTTCTAGTTCCACCCCCCAACGAGATAAATTATTTGATGATTTCTCAAACCAAAAAACCTGGCCAGTGCGAGTTGGACTCGCGCACGGGTTCAGTACAAACTTACCTATGAAAACAGTTCGATTCTCGAATTATGTTACAAAGATTTTTCCGAATCGCATAAAAAGTTTTTTTTTTGTGACGTGCCTACAAGTTTACTTTTTTCAGATTTTTCCTATACTTGTGCTATGAGACCTTGCTTCATGCCAAATTTCAGGATTCTAGGTCAACGGGAAGTACCATATGAATTTTGATTCTTTTGAGAGTGTCGAAATACACGGTTTTTCGACATAAACAGCCGTATCTTTTTTTGATTTTTTCACAGCTTCAAGGGACCGCATACCTGAGTGTATGGTTTTAATTTCAACTCGATACGTCCACGTGTTCCTGAGATAAAGGGTCTTGACAGACAGACAGACAACAAAGTGATCCTATAAGGTTTCCGTGGGGTACGGAACCCTAAAAACATATCTAGTTTTGAGTTGTTTATCGAAGTTATTCCATTCACTTTGATAAGAATATACCAGTTAAAGTTTTCCAGGTGTAGTACCAGAAACTATGATTTCCTATACTACCGTGAGTGCTGTCTAACACAAGAATAATCCAGCAGCATCGAACTTGGAGGTAGAAACCAACGATCGTATGTACACAAAGACAGCTAGTCCCTTTGTGGGAATCGAATACGCTCCCCCGAACGCTGACAACTTGCACTCCCTTAGTTCTATAGCTTTAGAAGGTTCCTGTTTTGACTGGCATGTCGGTCTAGTGGTTAGTGGCCCTGACTGCTATGCCGTGGTGGGTTCGATTCCCACCTGAGACAACTGTTTGTGTGATGAGCACGATCATTTGTTCTGTGTCTGGGTCTAATTTATGTATATTATGTATGTATTTAGAAATATATAAGTATGTTTATCGGTTGTCTAGTACTCATAACACAAGCTCTGGTTTGTTTGGGATTAGATGGTGTTGTGTGAAAATTGTGGAATATTATTATATTATTACTTAGAATCGTCAGAAACTCTTTTGTTGGTATTTCGTTTTTAACCGACTTCAAAATAAGTTATTTTTGAAAAATATATTTTTTAACAAGCTTTAATAGCCTTAACTCATCAAGACGATTTCAAAGAAACAAACCCAACCACGATGGGATTATCTTGTCGCGCTCAGTAGTTCCTATGACCATTTTTTGGCTTCATCATCAGACCAGCTCCGTAGTACTATATTAAGTCATGATGTAAGTTACTTTTAGCCAAGCATGCTCCATCGTCGGCCACATCATCGTTTACCATCAGGTGAGATGTATGAGTGGTCAAACGCGAACCTACGCATAATAAAAAAAAATACTAATGGTCTTATGTTTCTAAGTGCTCGTTATGGGTGAGTATCTTTAGCAAGCAATTGAATTAATTTGAATGAATCCTATTATTTATACTCGTAAACACAGTTATAATAATACGATTGACTACTAATAATACTTACCTGACAAAAAACTGTTAAAAATACAGTAATTAATATTTCAATATGACTGAGTACAGTATCGTTAATGAAATCCAATATGATGGAAGCGTGCGATAGTTACTGTGTTAGTGAGTTCTATAATTTAAGTGGAAAAGATATTTTTCCTTATAAGAGTGAGACCCCTAAAATCGAAATATTTGAAAAAAAAATGACACACACACAGTTCACACACACACACACACACAGTTCACAGTTTCTACAGTTATGAAATTTTGGATATGATGACATGTTTTTTTTAAAAAAAAAACAAAGTTACCTGGTTGTCCGCAAAAATACATGGTCACTGGGCCATCCGGGTGACTAAGAGGTTGTTTTGCACCCAGCTGTGCGCTGGCGCCTAATGCCCGCTATGACCTGCCGTGACCTGTGTTTTACTTAGTGTCGGTGGTAACCTTGTGACCTTTTTTAAATATTTTTCGGAAAAAATATAACATGGTGTAAAAATGATTGGAATCGATTCTGTTACTTATTCTGAACAAACTATATTCAGGTTTCGAATTTACTAAAGTGCTTGGATTGATTGGACCCTACGGGGTAGCCAGTCTTTCGGTATTATATAGGATGCATTTTGGACTGTGTGCGTGGGAATTGCATGACTTGATTCAGCCATCACCTTTCTACCATCGGACAATCCTATGTAAGACGAGTATCTATTCTTACGTTGTCTACTTCTACGGTCTGGACTAAGCGTTTCGCCTCATCGTTTATACCTCGTGCACAGAAGGACTGGAAGAATTTGCTTGCTGCAGTTTTCCCTTCCGATTATAAATTAGGTGTATTCAAGGTTGGAGTGAATAGCCTCTTAATAAACTAATGCACACCATCAACGATTGCATCACTACTTACCATCTGGTGGGATCGCAGTTAAGCACTAGTTTATATTATTTAAAAAAATCCCTTTAACAGTTCAGTTTAGGACGTCATATAGAACGCATAAAGACGTCGTGGTAGGGTCTCTGGAACGGTCGTTATAGCGACACTTAGGGGAGGCCTATAGACATAGGCCTCTCCTCCTGCTAGACAGCAGACCTTCGATCCTGCATCACGTGCCCTGTTACCTGTTCACGTAGGGACCTAATGACAGCATCAGCGGACGGCACTGCCGTGGCCGTATCCTGGCCCAGGCAAGGAATTTAAGTTTTGCCATCGATACGCTAAGAAAAAGCAATGGACGTCTTTCAGCTAAAATAAAGATGATGATGAAACTCGGATAAATTCTGATAATGCGTTTATTGAATTGTATTCGATAGAAAATTTGTTTATTTTTGGAATTGGTAAAATCGTTATTTCAATCCATTATTATATTCTTAAATATCCTTCTTTACAAGTTTCCTTATCGGGTGATCTGGTTATGTAAAATCTTGATGCAATAACCGGTCTAGTGCGCTTATACGAATATTTCTAAAATTAAGCGTTTGTGGCGGTGCTATTAAATTTTTTGTTTCAATAACGATGCATTTTATAATATTTCCTGTTGCTGAGGATTTTCTAGCATTTATCTTCATGCTAATATTAATCATGTAACTGTATAGGTCTCGCATAATCTAGGTGTTGAACTAGGTGATATAAGAGATGTCTGCGACATCACGCGATCTTACGAACATGTCTAGCCAGAACATAAAATTGTGATGGATATATTTAAAAAAGTTCCATCGCCAAACATTGGCAAAACCCTGAGCGGAAGACACGCGGGTGTGGAGATAGGCACTGTGAGAAAAGTATCAGAAATCAGAGGCGTTTATTTCAAATAGATATATTATAGGCACTTCTGAATTGTCAAAATGTCAGTCAGTCAAAAAAAAAAAAACAAGTGAAGCTAAATTGCACGTTCCAACGCGTAGATCTCTATAGAGAAGAATGTGCAAGAAACTCCATGGACACTCTTTCAAATCCTATACATTATTCATTAAATCAGATTCATTACATAAATCTTGGTTACATATTTTTTGTTGCTTCTAATATATGTCCAGCAGTGGATACTATGGCTGTGGATGACGATCTAAGCATTCTAATGGATTCATAACCTATCGCTCTCTTTTGGGTGTGTGATTTCATCACACATCCGGGTTTGCCCTACAGAAATTTTCATAATGCAGAAAAAAAACGCGTCCCGCATGCGTATTCCACGCATTACAATAAATACTTCTATGAAACAGACATTTGCGGGGGTACGAGTGTGGAGCAATCCCGCATGCGTGATTAAAACCGCACGATATTAAAAACACCCTTTTTGTTGGAAAACATTAAATAGCAGGAGGAATCCTGCTCTGGATGGAGGGAGAGGGAGTGTCTAATGACTAAAACTCATCCGTGTTCCGTCAGTTGCCCTTTGAGTTCAAGGGTCACGGTAAGACTTTCGTAAAATCCCATAGCCCACCATCGGCAGGCGATACGGTGCGATGAAAATTACCAATGTCATGGAACATTTTTTACTAAGACTTGATTGGAAAAATGCTGACCGAATCTTGATTCAGCATATCACAAGCAACCTGATCAATAAGGGTGAATATGTATGTGGGAACGTTAAGATATGATAACAGCTCATTATTTATCTTTCTGTCCCGTGTTTTATTTTTTTAAGGTGGGAAAATCATCCAATGGCTACCGCCTCATGTTCGGTGCGAGAGGGAGTGTCAGACTTTTACTGACTAAAAACCTACTCCTTTTCTTTCGTTGCCTTTCATACCAGGGCCGAGTCTTCCTTTCAGAAGCAGACCCTTGACCCCAGTAGGCTTCGATCCTGCTGTGCCTCTACGGTTTGCTGACATCTCCTTGAGGCGCGCGTGGAACAGTATGCGCCGTCGATGACTTGGGCTCGGTCCGGACGGTTACCGGACGGTCGGACGGTAATGGATAGCTCTATTGTTCGCCATCCGAAAGCCTGCGCCTACGGTGCCGGTGACCGGGGCTTGGAGTCGGCGCAAAACGTTTTTTTCTTCCGTTCTGTCCTGTCACCCGTCTTGCTCTTTTCTTTCATATCACTCGTGTCCATTACTAAAATTACAGTGATATTAACATGCGTAAACCTAAACCATCATTGCATAAAATGCAACTGATTTACATAAACTCCACGAGTTTAGTATATTTGCTATAAGTAGATTATGTTCTTGATCATTTAATTAGGCCGGTATCCAATTAGCAGTCCATTGTATAAGTTATTTCTGTGAGATCAAGCAAATAAAATATTCATTGCTATGTGCTGCATTTGATGTTATGATGAGGTGTATAATAACCAAGGCATACAGACCTATATTATGGTCAAAGGGTTTAAAAGATGACAGTTTTTTTTAATATATTAAGTAGTTTATTTTTCTAGCCTATCGTCGACTACATCGATCATCTGTTTAGCGAGCAATGTGCCCTGCGCACTGCCACTTAAGTTTGGCGATTCTTAGCCTTCTGTATTCAGCGGTAAAAACCGGGCAAGAGTGAGTCGGACTCGCGCACTTAGAGTTCCGTAAAAACTTACCTATTTAAACAGTTCGATTCCCGAATTGAGTTATGAAGATTTTTCCAAATCGCAAAAAAAGTTTTTTTTTGTGACGTAACCACAAATTTACAGTTTTCCGATTTTTTCCTATACTTGTGCTATGAGGACTTGTTTCATGCCAAACTTCAGGATTTTAGGTTAATGGAAAGTATTATGAATTTTGATTCCCTTGAGAGTGTCGAAATACACATTTCGACGGCCGTATCAATTTTTTTTTCGTAAATTCAGAAGTTTGATTTTTACAGCTTAAAGGGACGGCAGACTGGAGTATGTGATTTTAATTTCAACTCGATACCTCCACGCGTTCCCGAGATAAAGGGTCTTTACAGACAGACATACAGACGGACAGACAACAAAGTAATCCTATATGGGTTCTGTTATTCCTTATGAGGTACAGAACCCTAAAAAATAATATAAAGTGGGCTTGTATTCTTTAAACCATCAAAATTGGAGACTACACTCGTGAGTAGTGGATGATTACGTTTACCTGGGATAAACGATCCAATTTGGTAGGTTTCATTTCGAGAAAGAGGTCAATCGTCGAATCCAAGTTCAAATCTCGGTTGGGTAGCTTTCGGGAAGGTGCACGATCTTCTCGTTCGACATACCACAGTATCTCAAGACCGCCGCCATTTGTTCGTGGAGGTGATCGGCGGCGACGACACGGTCCGATGCGAGAGGGGATGGAAGGCAGTCGCTTTCTTCTGCAAAGCAGTAATGCTAGCGAAGGAGTCAGCCACACGCGTGCGAAAGATAGGTACCGGAACTCCGTAATTAATCAATGTATCCTAGCCATGTTTGGGCTTATTAGAATTGTCATGAGATGCACTTTGGCTATAAGGTACTATCGAACTGATCTGATGATGGAGCCGGAAAGTGGAAGGTGGACACGGGAACTTCAAAATAAAACAATGTATCCTAGCAGTATTTGGGTTAATTGGAATTATCATGAGAAATAGGTACTCTGGCTATAAGTGTATCGCAACTAAAAAGTCTGAAATAAAAAACTTTTTACAAATAAATAAAAAATAAATAACCGACTACTCTAAAAAAACACTGAAACGAAGAAAATAATTTTAATTTTGGAAATTGGTGTTAAATAAGATAAAGTGTAAAGTTTTTTTTGCTACTTTGACTGCCGGGTATCCACAACTAGTACCTACAATCATATATTTTTATTACATACGATATTTAACTTACTCATCAAAAAGATAACGATAAGTCATTTATTATTCATAGAATTGAACTAAAAACCATTATAATTTTATACAAATTAAAATGAGCTATGTAAGTTGAATAGATTCTTAACTTAATACATTAAAAAACAAACATTATTATTTTATCATTATATAAATGCAAAAGTAAATTTACCTACCTTTTCACGCCTAAACCACTGAACCGATCATCATGAAATTTTACTACACGTTGTTAGGGATACAAAAAAGCATCTAAATCCGGTACAAAAGCTCCCTAACTTACCATGTCCGGTGAGGACCTGCGTCATGCGCAGGCTCCTCCTCACCGTGACGTCTTTCCAGCCACTCCTCAAATAGGGGAATTACCATGCCAACCTTAAACAACAACCTTGCCACACAATAAAAACCTTATACAATATTTTACGCTTCGTCCCAGTAGTTTCGGCTGTGCGTTGATATGTCCGTCAGTCAGTTTCTCCTTTTATATATATATATAGATTGTGTATTTATTTTTTAGGGTGCCGTACCGCAAAAGAAAGAAAAGAAACTCTTATAGGATCACTTTGTTGTCTGCCTGTCTGTCTGCCTGTTACGACCCTTTATTTCGGAAACGCGCGGAGGTATCGAGTTGAAATTAAAATCATATATTCAAATCTGCGGTCTCTTGAAGCTGTGAAACAATCAAACTTTTAAATTAACAAAAAATAAAAGATACGGCCGTTTATGTCGCAAAAATCGTATCTTTCGATACTCTAAGGGAATAAATACTTCTCAAGGGAATCAAAATTTATAGAGTCCTTCCCGTTGACACAGAATCCAGAAATCTGGCACAAAGCAAGGTCTTATAGCACAAGTATAAGAAAAAAAAAATATTTTTTTGCGATTCGGAATAACCTTCGAAACTCTATTCGGGAATTGAACTAATTTAGATAGATATGTTTGGTCGGAACCCTCAGTGTGCGAGTTCGACTCGCACTTGGCCAGTTTTTCTTTTGTATCGTTGCTCTTATCCGGTAAATGTCAAATACTCTACCGGATTTGACCTGACTGAAATACTTAAGTCAATTTTGTCAATGTTAATAATTTTCAATATCAACCAATAACTTAAATTGGTTGTCAAAATCAATAAACACAGCAATGCCGCGGGCAAAAGCTAATTCACTTTTTTCTACAAAAATCTAACTTTCAGACGTATTTTTTATTGTCCACATTAGTATTTTTTATTCGTAATTTACATAACGAATAAAAAATACTGTGTGTAGATACTGCGTTAGGTAGTCTAGTAATTGTACTTTTTTATATACCCATCATGGAATATTTCCACAAGGATTTTTGTTTCTTAACCTTCAAGTGGTCACGCGGCGTCGAATCGACCAGACTCGATATATTTACGATCATAATTTCAAAATTTCTGGTTAAAAGAACGTATCATCTCTAGTAACTTGTCATTAGTTCAGTACTGACGAAAATAACTCCATTTCCTCTTTCTCCACTTCTCCTGAGAAATACAGAATGTGTGTGTTTATATCGCGGCGCAGGCGTCGAAAAGACTACACACGCCTGCCTTGTATTTTTACATTGACGAGAGGACTGATTCTGAAGAAAATTATACATAAGTAGATAAAAAACTCTTTGATGAAAAATTATTTGATCTCTTGAAGAATATTAAAAATATGAAAATTAATTGGGGATATAATCAAGACTCTTGTTATGTCGGGCAGAATTGATTCCTAATCCGAAGAAACCAAATTAACCTCATAATTTTATTTTGAATTTAAACAAATTATTGTTTAGTTAAAAAAGGTAATAACTGAATATAAAAATTAAATATAATTAATCAATCAGTTTTCTAAGTTCCTGAAATCTCCCATCGGTCTTTTAAGTTACGCGCGACCGCTCCTGTTTTAAATAGTCGCGCGCCCGCTTGAAGGTTAATTTTGAATCATCTTTGAGATGTCTGTAGAAGAATGCATTAACTTAATCAATGGTTCCTATTTAAAAAATCCAAATTTAGGAAGCAAACGCAAACGCTATCTGTGTATATTTTATCAAATTAATTATTTGTTATTAATACAAAAGTATACAGGATATTCTAAGTTAAATAGCAACCAAAAACCACTAAGGTTTAAACTTGTGCTATCATGAATCCATCTCAACATCGAAATAATACAAAATGAGTTTTTTATATTTGTAAATAAAATCTTATGTCATAAGTCGCGACATTGAAACTACGAAATAATTGATTTAGCTTCAGGGTTCTTTCAATAACCTGTGAAATAAAACAACATTTAATCAACTTATTGTTCAAGCTTAGAATATGAAAAAATACCTTGAAAAAATTGAGTCATACTTTGATAACCCGGTTTTGTAAATTAATTGCTAGCAGACAAAACACCCGTAAAATTGCAGAATGTCTCGCCAAATCGGATAATCTTTATTATCTGATTTACATAATTCTTATATATGTAAGTAGTATGTAGCGATTTCAATAAAAATCATGTTAAAAAAAAAGCTTTTATAACGTGATACAAGTACTTATGGAAACCATTTCATAGAGCTCAAACACGATGGGATTATCTTGTCGAGCTAAGTAGTTCCTGTGGCTGCTATCCGACTATCATGAGACATCCTTCATAGCACCATTGCCCTGCTTAGGCAGAGCACCGCCGTGTCCTCGTGGGGGCGATCAGCGGTAACGACCTCTCGCGCCTGGCCCTGGTACAGGCTATGGTTTGGAGCGGGGAGGAATGGCTGGCGATCGCCTCCTTCTGCGAAGCAGTAATGCTAGCAAAGGAGGCGGTCGCACGCGCGAGGGAACGGCCCCCACGCCCCAGCCGCCGGGATCCCGATCCCGATTTCCAGTCACCGTAGGTGCAGGTTTGCGGACGGCGAGCAATGAGTAGCTCGCCGTCCGGTAACCATCCGGACCGAGCCCAAGTCGTCAACGGCACGTAGTGTTACATGTGCGCCTCAAAAAAATGTCAGCTAATCATAGAGGCCCAGTAGGCTTCGCTACTGGGGCCATGGGTCAAGTGAAAGTGAACCCCGGGACCCTGGAATAAAGGCAAAGAAAGAACAGGAGTGGGTTTTAGTCAGTAAAAGTCTGACACGCCCTCCCCGTCTACCCAAGAGCAGAAAAAGTCATTAGATGATTTCCCACCATAAAGAAAAGCTCCATAGTACATTGTCATCTAAAGTTACATATTCATAGGTACACCAAACAGCTAAATTGGGTATGGATTATGCTAGAACTACACTGCGCACACGTGTACCACACACGCCGATCGTTGGGCGCGTCTGTCTCCATACATTTTATATGGAAACTAGACTTGTAGAGCTACACTTGATTCACGCCACGCGACATCGTTCTACGTACAAATCAGGCGTGTTACACGTGTGTGTCGGTCTAATGTAGTTCTAGCTATACTGTTTCAAAATTACACGAAACACCCGAGATACATTTCCATATAACCGTTCTTACGCGATTATGACGTTATTACACATCTTTCTCCAGATATTTTAGAAACACAGATATCTTGTGGATATTATTTAGGATTAGTATTGAAATCAAAACTAAAATTTGAGTAAAATTAATCCAGTAAAGACCTCTAAATCTGATTTTTTGCGTAAACTTTGGCCTTTCATAATTTAATCAAAAATTAAAAATAGATTATAAACCTTGCACATTTAATCGATATTCTAAATGACGAAACTATTTTATGCTTTTTTTAAGGTTTTTAAAAAAACACGTATTTTCTGATACAAGTTTCGTGAAATATTCGAGTAGATGGCAGAATTACCGACTTCAACAGAGCGACGCCAACAGAGCGATTAGGTGTTTTCTCTCTTTTTTTTGCGTTGCCTCTTTATCAAGCATTGCGCACAATGGCGTTGGATGAAACAACAAGATTTTAAATCATATTCACGTTGACAATAGAGGGCTCAGGAACCGGTTAAGGTGAATGCTGTAGGATAACCTGCGATATTCAAATATAGAAAAAAAAGACCAATTTGCAACTCAGTATCGGATAGTATGCTAACAAACATTATATTTGCGATAGCGATATGTACGTATTTACACAACTGTAGTTATTAAAACCGTCATCATAACTCTCTAACTTAGGCGTAATTCAACAATAAAACTAATCGCGTTTTAACGTTTGGCTCGCATAATCGCGTTTAGCCGCTGTCACTAGTGTCACTTATCTGTATTTTTCTTTTGTTGTATTTTTACAAGTGACACTAGTGACAGCGGCTAAACGCAATTATGCGAGCCAAACGTTAAAACGCGATTAGTTTTATTGGTAAATTCCGCCCTTAGAGACAAGGTAAAACGTCATATTTTATTCAAATGACACATTTTACCTCTTCTCTAAGTAAGAGAGTTATGTCAATGATTTTAATGAATATTATGGTGTAAATAGGAACATACATGTAAACTGTAAATTGAAAAAGAACTGGGCAAGTGCGAGTCCGACTCGTGCACTGAAAGTTCCGTACAAACTTACCTATATAAATAGTTCAATTCCCGAATGGAGTCTCGATGATTTTTCCGAATGCCAAAAAAATTTTATATTTTTATTTATTTTATTGATTTTCAGATTTATTCCTATACCTATGCCATAAGACCTTGCTTTATGCCAAATTTCATAATTCTGGGTCAACAGGAAGTACCCTATGAATTTCGATTTCCTTGAGAGTGTGGAAATACTTACCAATACGTTTTTTGCGTCATAAATGGCCGCATCTTTTTTTTTCGCTCACTTAGAAGTTTGATTAATTCACAGCTTCAAGGGACCGAAAACTTGAGTATATGGTTTTAATTTCAACCTCCACGCGTTCGCTTCTAAAGGATCTTGACAGACAGACGGACAATAAAGTGATCCTATAAGGGTTCCGTTTTTTCCTTTTTAGGTAAGGAACCCTAAAAACGTACAAAAATTTGAATTTTGTAGACTACTCAAATATAAGCATTGCAAATTAATTCAGATTGAAAAAATATATCGCAAATAATAATAAAATTAACATAATCCACGACAAAGTAAGAAGAACGTCGATCTTTTTCAAAATGGTACTATGTGACACGCCAACAAACCATTGCACGTTCGAGAAAACCAAATATGGAAGCTAACACCACTGTTGGAAATAATTGAAACATAAATGTATTTCGTAAAAAGCGTGTGGTACAACCGTTAATCGTGCTCATGCCTAGTCCAGTGGCCTTTGCCAACATCTGCTGCCTATGAAAAGTCGAAAAAAATAACGCTGCGAGTATTCGATTGTAATTCCCTCCGAGCAAATGCCAACTGAGTGGTAACTTGAATTATGTCATTAGAGGCGTATGTACCTATACAATGTTTTAGATTGAACAACGTATGTTGTTTGAAAAAAAGTTTTTTTTTATCGTATTTTAGGTTTTAGGGGTATACAAACTGTCTTGTAATTTATTATCTTCTAAGAAATGTCCCGACCGCCTTTCATCATCACAATTTCAGCCGAAAAACGTCCACTGCTGGAAATGCATCTCGCATCCATTGCATTCCCACGACTCTCACCAGGTCATCGGTCCACCTTGTGGGAAAACAAGCGAAAAAATATCATGATGTTAATTATTTTTTTGGCAAAAGTATTTAGTCTAACGGAAAAATCATAGGTATATTGATAAAGTTTTACACGAATCTATAATAAACATATATTTTATTTCAAAACTATTGACCAAGTCGTTACCGAGGAGTAGGCTTCAGGAAGTCACTGTTTTAAAGCACTGCTCGGCGAGTTAGGGCCTTAAAGACCCCTTGTTTGTAGCTATCAGGAAACAGACTTTGGCAGGGAATTCCACTTCTTAGCTGCATGAAATTCGGCACTCGGGTAGACCATGACCTGGAATAGAAGAGTATGTTTCCTTGATAGTCGTTACAGGTAGTCAGACGCTAGAAAGTTTGACCATTAGCAGGCCTAGCCAAGTTACGACCGTTTAGTTTCGAACCTCTTTCTACAGTCGGTACACCACCGATTCCTTTGTCCTGACCACATGACTTAAGTTTGAGATGATGTCATTCCTATACTATTGAAGTTTTCTACTAGCGTTAACGATTGTAGATTATCAACTTAGATAAGCCCTCAGTTTATCCAAGGAGTATCGTGTTACCCAGTAACTGGGTTGTGGATGTCTGAAATGCAGTCGCTCCATGTAAAACACGAGTATTCAGTCGCATACGGTGAGACTGGAAGCTGACCCCAAGTTGGTTGGAAAATCGCTAAGCATATGATAATCATCGTCATCTTCCTGCCCTTGTCCCGTGTTATTTGGGGTCGGCGCAACATGTTTTTTTTCTTTCAAGCAGATGATGTATTAACTTTTATAGGTAGTATAAAAACCATTTTACAAAAAAGTGAAGTCGGTTTTTGTTTTTTGTAGAAAGTTTTTTATTTCACAATTTTTAGTTGCGATACACTTATAACCAGAGTGCCAATTCGACTTAACCCAAACACTGCTAGGTTACATTGTTTTATTATGAAGTTCCTGTATCTACCTTCCACCTTCCGGCTCCATCATCAGATCAGATCGATAGTACCTTATACCCAAAGTGCATCTCATGACAATTCAAATAAGCCCAAACACGGCTAGGATATATTGATTAATTACGGAGTTCCTGTACCTACCTTCCGGGTCCATAATTAAATCAGTTCGATTCATAGTACCTTATTTATGGCGTTCAAGTGCCTATACCTTCCGGCTCCATCACCATCATCAGGTCACCACTATCATGGGATACCATTTTTAATATAACTATTAAGAACCATTTATTTATTTGTATTGTCATAGTCGCTTAACTATGTTCATTGTGAGTATGAAGTTCCGTTAGCCATTTCTGGTCTTCTTCATACGTTCCACTCAAATCTATGGGTACCTACAAATACCGGAACGGATCGGAGCGCTGACTTCTACAGTTCTACTTGCGCAGAAGCACGCAGAAGTGAAAGTGTACAGTGATTGGCTCGCCGATGTGAACGATGCGCAAAGTGATCCACGCTCTTTCGTCGAGCGCTCAAGATTCGTGCCGGTATCTGTTCAATGGCGGTCTTATCGATGATAGCGATATCTACCAGACAACCTTTGGATGGACTATCGTAAGAACTTAAACTAATAAAAAAGAGGGTAGTCTGCGGAGAAGGGTTTATTTGATTTCTCAAGTCAAAAAAGGCTTGGTGTTTTAAATTGATTGGTTGTTCTTTGTTTTTAAGGTTCCGTCCTTCAGTTGGCAATAACGGAATCCTTATCTTTATCTTTTTGCTGTCCGTCTGTCGAGACTATTTTCCTCAGGAACGCGTAGAGGTAATAATTTGATATTAGTGTTGGTCTGCTACCCCACGGCGCAATGAAAAAAACAACCTTATAACTCAACACAACCTAAAGTTAGGACAGTTTACACCCGTTGACCTAGAATTTTGATTTTTGGTTTCTTAGCAACATAAGGAAAGGAACGTAACAGTCAGAAAACTGTAAAGTAGTTACGTCATAAAATACCTAATTACTTTTTGCGCTTTTTTGAAATATCTTTAAAACTCGATTCGCTCCTTCGGAACGGAACCCTTAGTGCGTGAGTCCGACTCACACTTAAGCCGTTTGTTTTTTATCTATACATACATAATTGATGTGTCTAGATACTATTACTACAAATTAAGAATCCACAGTTAATGGGTTAATTAGGTATAATGGGTTTATAGATTTAGGTATATGCATGATCAGTTTGTGGTAAATAAATATATTTCCATTTTAATTCTTTTATCACAACAGTATATTCTACAGAAAAAATTAAAAACTATTTAAAAGAAAGAAAGAAAGAAAGAAGGAAAGAAAGAAAGAAAGAAAGAAAGAAAGAAAGAAAGAAAGAAAGAAAGAAAAATCATTTATTCGTGCATCACACATACAGTAGAATTACATAAGTATGAACAAAAAAAAACTTTAAGCGCTTTTTGAGCGCGTTTGGCGCCTAACTCAGCATATGCTGTGATATTTAAAACGATAAATAACGCAAATAAGCGATCTATGGCCTTATACACTTTTCTCTGGGACGCCATATTTGTTAGATTTGATGTCAGAATAATGCTATGTCATATCATTATTTTTTATCCATTCTTTAAAAGCATAATGCATACTTTCTGAGACCTGAGAATTTTAACAAAATATCTTATGAACCCGGCATTAACCTTTTTTTCAAGCATAGTTATTAAGCTCCTAGCAAAGCCATTTTCATAAACAAGATGCACCTACCTATACTTGAACCATATTTTGTAAATATAGGAATAGTACCAACGTTAGGTAATTACATTACACGGGAATTTATAATTTTGTAATTAACTGTGAAAGCTTGTAATTAACAATTTAGTTCTTTATTATTGTTATTGTGATGTTATTGGTTTGTAAGCGTTCCTAAAATGTGAAAAAATAAACATAAATATAAAACGTAACAGCTTGATTACACACAATTCACAGGTGAGCTTAACCCACAATTGGGTTTCCTTATCGTAATGTGGAGGTCACAGCTGACTAGCCTAAATAGCCTTTCACAGCCAAATAAAAAATAAGAAGATACTTGCCTAGCCAGAACATTTGAGAGAGTCTGCGATTGGTGGCTATAAATAATATTGACACTTTTTTAAGAAGAACATCGTAAGTGCCCGTGATCTTAAAACGCAAAGGGCAACTAAAGAAACATAGGTGAGTTTACGTCATAACCACGTAAGAGCGGTGTACGGAAATGTACATTGGATTCGCCGCACTTAGGAGAGTTACTCTGAATAACACTCAAAATTTAAAAAGAGAGACAATAACAACAAGTTTATTGATTATATTGGTCAGGTATCGTATTTTATATGATTATTTACAAGTTTAACAACTTTTTGAAATTTTGTGCAGATTCAAAACTGCACCTTGAATAGGCCGCTAGTTGAAGGGAGCGGTTTTATAAAAAGGCTAGGCTTTTAACTGAATGGCTGACTAATTTAGTTGGCGGAGAAGGCCGCTAAGTGTGTACAATGCGTTCCAAATAAGAATAGGATCGATTTCCATGTTGTGACGTCACGTCATACTATCTACCGTTTGTGTTTTAAAATTCTATTTATTTACGAACTGTGAACGAAAAAAGTTTAATCAGAATCCAGTTCTTCAATTTTGCTCATTTCTGAATTCTTCAATTTCGCCCAATTTCTTGCGATTTGACAGTATGACGTGACGTCACAACACGGCAATCGATCCTATTCTTATTTGGAATGCATTGTATGTTTGTATGTTTTCGTTAAAAACCTACTCAGTACATTGAGGCATTTTCTTTGCCTAGTATTATTGTGTTTTACCTATGTGTTTTTTCCTATGGCCTTTCCATCGTGTAGTTTCAATGGTCCATGGATGTGTCCAGCCCAATAGGGAAAAGAAATAGACCAATGAGTTGGAAACGACTGGCTAAATACTGGTAAAGACAGAGAGTTGTGGAAGAAGATGGAGGAGGCCTTTACAACAACATTTGAAATGTAAGCTTAAGAAATATGAAATTATAGCTATTATTATTACCTATTTGTATTTCGGGCTAGTGTCCGCAACTTCATGTCTAAAGGACATATTTAGCGTACGAGGTTTTTTTTTCGGTGGGAAAATCATTTTATGACATCCCCGCTCTTGTGCGGGGCGGGAGATAGTGTCAGACTTTTACTGTGGCTGGAAACCGGGATCAAGAATCCCGGCGGCGAGGCCGGCGAGGCCGGCGAGGCCTCCTTTGCTAGCATTACTGCTTCGCAGAAGGAGGCATCCGCCTGCCAATCCTCGTTGCTCCGGACCATTCATATATTTTGCGTACGGGTGGGACCAATGTGTCATTCGATCCATTCTTCTTCTCGCAGTATTTTACCCTGTATCCAGCGATTACTGGGTAGCTTAGAACTAGATGAACTGCTGTCTCGTCCTCCTCCATGCAGGCTCTGCAGTGTGGCCTTTATGATACAACTAACTCCTATGATACAATCCAACAATATAACTCCTATGATACAAAGGTTCTTTGCCTAGTAACTAAGCATACCTACCTATTTAAATAGCTTCGTGCATATTAAAATAGTTAAAACCTACTTTTTGATAAGAAAACATGGCCAGAATTAATTTGTTATATCGCGTACTCATAATATATTGGTATAAAATAAATTGTCGAGCAGAATTCTTTAATTCGCTACCGCTAGATTAGGCGAAGTGATAACATTTTTTTTAATGTTAATTAATTGATTTTAAAGGTGGCTGTAAATCAATCTATACTATCTATCCTACTTAATATTATAAACGTGGAAGTTTGTATTTGTGGATGTTTGTTACTCTTTCACTCAAAAACCACTGAATGGATTTTAATGAAACTTTACAAAAATATAGCTTATACATCAGAATAACACATAGGCTATAATTTATATAGATATTGTTATAAGCTATTCGAAGTACTAATCCTGCGCAAATGAAGTCGGGAGCAGCTAGTACAAACATTATGGCGCTGAAGAGTTTGTTTATTTGAACTCGATAATCTCTGAAATGACTGGTTCGAAATGAAAAAATATTTTAGTTTTGGATAGCCAATTTATCGAGGTAGGCTATGTTACATTACGGTACGACCGACGAGCGGAGCAGTAACCAAAGACACGGGTGAAACCACGGGAAACCGCTAGTGATTAAATAATAAGAATATATATTATCACATGTAGGTATTTAATAAATTTATTGTCAGACGAAATAATTAAGTTAGTTATAGTGAAAATAAACGCCAGACACAGTAACTTAATTTGGCCGGAAACGGATGTTGATATAAATAGCCGAACGTGTCTGGCTAAAATCGTATATCGGCCAACTAGGCCCGTTGGGAATTGGTGTCGCATATAGAGCCTGAAAAGCATAATAAAAAATTCAAAGTGAGGAATTTAAATAGAACATTTTAAAATCAATTTAAATAGATCTATTATTAACTTTATGTATTACCGACCACATAGGTACACACGGCAGGCAGGCAGGTTATACAGAAGACCGAGGAGTATAATCTGCCTCTCTGCTTAGCGTTTGTGGATTACGAGAAAGCCTTTGATTCGATCGAGACTTGGGCTGTGCTGCAGTCTCTCCAACGGTGCCAGATTGACTATCGGTACATCGAGGTGCTGAAGTGTTTGTACGAAAATGCCACTATGTCAGTCTGACTGCAGGACCAGACCTCGAAACCTATCCTCCTGCAGCGGGGTGTGAGGCAGGGAGACGTCATTTCTCCGAAACTGTTCACGGCCGCAATGGAGGATGTCTTCAAGGTTCTGGACTGGAGTGGATTGGGCATTAATGTCAATGGCGAGTACATCACTCATCTTCGGTTTGCCGACGACATAGTAGTCATGGCTGAGACTACGGAAGAGCTCAGCACAATGCTCAATGACCTCAGTAGAGCTTCCGAAAGAGTGGCTCTTAAAATGAACATGGACAAAACCAAAGTCATGGTAAATAACCATGTAGCACCCACTCCGATCAAGATCGGAGACTCTGCGCTCGAAGTTGTACCGTCTACCTTGGACAGACAGTCCAGTTGGGTAGATCTAATTTCGAGAAAGAGGTCAACCGTCGAATCCGACTCGGCTGGGCAGCGTTCGGGAAGCTGCGCGGTATCTTCTCATCCAATATACCAGTGTCTCAAGACGAAAGTCTATGACCAGTGCGTGTTGCCAGTGATGGTATATGGTTCCGAAACGTGGACGCTCACAATGGGCCTTATCAGAAGGCTCAGTCACCCAAAGGGCAATGGAAAGGGCTATGCTCGGAGTTTCCTTGCGTGATCGAATCAGAAAGAAGATATCCGCAGGAGAACGAAGGTTGCCGACATAGCACAAAGAATCGCCAAACTAAAGTGGCAATGGGCAGGGCACATTGCTCGCAGAACGGATGGCCGTTGTGGCCGAAAGGTTCTGGAGTGGCGACTGCGTACCGGAAGACGCGCGTACTTGGAAGGCCTCCTACAAGGTGGACCGATGACCTGGTGAAGGTTGCGGGAATCCGATGGATGCGAGACGCACAGGATCGTTCGTTGTGGCGACATTTGGGGGAGGCCTATGTCCAGCAGTGGACGTCTACGCTGAAATGATGATGATGATGATTACCGGCAGAACGACTCAACCAGGATCCAAACCGTACAACCACCAATTATTATTATTATTATATCTCGTCTGTGCCACTGCTGGGCAAAGGCCTCCCTCCATTTCACCTATTAATCTCGGCTCTGGGCCACTTCTCTCTCGCTCTGTCACGATCGAGCGGTAGGCCCGTGAAACACAAAATTGATGCCCTGAAATTGCCCCTAATTTTAACAAGAGTTTATTATTCAACCAGTTCAACCTGTGAGACAAGAAATTAGTTTTTTGTATTCAAATATTTTTTGACTGTGTGTGTGCATTCTAAACTTGAACCAGGCTTGGTTTAGACAGGTTAGTCTAGTGTTATTTGAACCGATTGAGAAGGCCATCGTGTAGGCGCCGAATAGCCGAACGTTTGCAATTATTTTATGGATAATAGAATATCTAATGACCCGAATATAGAGTAGCAGGTGGCAGGAGCGGCGCCGGCTTTTAGAAAACCTCATGGGTGCTCATGCTCATTTGATGGACTCGAAAAAGTGGCGAAGTGTTAGAAGAGAAATGCACACTGATCGACCGACAAATAAATAAATGTCCAATTTACATACTGCGCACTTAATTACTAATTATGTTTGATAGAAATATAAAATGAAACCATTATATAAAAATGAAACTAGTTTTTAGTATCAAGAAATATTATAATTTTAACGTAACCTAAAAGGCGATTACTGATCTGTTTCTTGATGTCTATTCTCAGGGGTGCTCGGCATCCACTGTTTATTTCTCATGGGTGCTCGAGCCCCCGAGCACCCACGTAGTCGGCGCCCCTGGCAGGTGGTACAGTTACGTTCGTTATACGAACATAACTGTACCACTTATAATATTTATAATTGAATTATTATATTATTCTTGACAGCCCTACACACCATAGTTCGTTTGATTGGCTCCTCCTTGCAGGTCATCCTACGTTGTTGCCTGATAATAACAAAATTAAAACCTTCAGTTAAAACTTATAAAAAAGTCTAAAAACTAAACTCAATCGACTACAAGCTAAGTTTAAGACTTCACGGGGGCAAGGACAGGAAAGGATGAGTTGGATCGAACACTGTCTTCATGTCACTGGCACGACAGTAATTTATATTTGTAGGGCCCAAAATGTTGCCACTTCTATGAGTGTGTGTATTATCATATGGATTATTTATTTACATTAAAAAAAAAATTAAAGCTTAGCACAATGACTCGCTTTTACTAATTAAAAGGATCATTGTCACGACTAGTTTCTAGTACGGCCGGACAGTGCGCTACCATTTGCTTGTCACCTGCAAGTCCGTAATTTCAGTGGCCGAGGATCGCCTTACAACGGCGGCTGGGGCGTGAGGATCTTTGTTTCCTCACGTTTTGTGTATTTAATAGTTGAGTGCTGTATAACTGTGTTTCTAATCCAATCATTTCCTTTAGTTTACACTACAATCTTAGCTCAGCAGCTTATTATCTATATATATAAAAGGAGAAACTGACTGACTGACTGACATATCAACGTACAGCCGGAACTACTTGAACTAGGAGCGTAAAATTTTGCAAAAAGTTTTCTTTCATGACGTAGGCGAGCACTAAGAGAGGATTTTTCAAAATTCACCCCCTAAAGGGATGAAACAGGGGTCCAACGTCTGTACAGAGAAACCTACTTTTACGCGGGTGAAACCACAGGCAGAAGCTAGTAATAAATACAAGAAACAACTAAAAGTGCCTTAATCCACCGTGACGATAAAAATATACGTAGTCATACATAGTAGTAGTTATTTAATTATTAGTAGACCCAGACCGACACTAATTTGCATTTTAAAATGTCTCTATTTCCAAGGTTTTTGAACTGGCGATAAAAATTTTTTGCGACAGACGCAAAATATTTAACTGCTATAGCAAAGCGTTTTATTCTGAAAATGCAGTTTTTTTTTTGAGAATTTTAATAAAATTCAATATCGTCTCTTCTATTTGTGAGAAAATTATTAAGGGGGGGGGGGGGGGTCATATTAATAATAATAATATTCCACGACTTTCACACAACGCGATAAGATATATCCTAAACTAAGCAGAGCTTGCGGTATGAGTACTAGACAACTGATAAACATACTTATATATATCTAAATACATTGATATTATAGATAAATTACACCCAGACTGAACAAATGATCGTGCTCATCACACTAACATTTGTCCTGGGCGGAAATCGAACCCACGACCTCCAGCGTAGTCAGGTCGCAGTCAGGGCCGCTGACCACTAGACTGTAGGTCAGTCATTATTATTATTACGTAATTGCGCGTTTTTACGTAAAATCACCAAAAAAAAAACTTTTTCTACATTTTTCTAGGAAAAACAAAGATATAGAGACCAAAATTTTCGGCCAAATAAATTTCGTATAAAAGTGTGTACAGCACGATAAATATGCGTTTTTCAAGGTCATTCAAGCTGTAC
Source organism: Mythimna pallens (assembly GCA_961205895.1). Classification (NCBI taxonomy): domain Eukaryota; kingdom Metazoa; phylum Arthropoda; class Insecta; order Lepidoptera; family Noctuidae; genus Mythimna; species Mythimna pallens. The sequence continues at coordinate 17,745,367 of OY540828.1, read as the reverse complement.
AAACGTATGTACAATTGGCGCTTGAAAGGAATGAAAATTAGCTTTGAATTTGTTATGTTTAGCTTTGCAGTTAATTATAAACATTAATTTTGGAATAGTTACAGACATGTTAAATTGGCCTTGATTTGACAAAACTTTTATTCTGTTTCTTACAACATGCAAAAATATATGTAATCAACGCAATGAAATAATTATATGATTTATACCATTTACTGAACTTGGTAATTTTTCGCTCCACAGCTACGGGTTTTATCTTTTTATTCTTGATAGGTTCGCGCTTGACCGCTATCTCACCTGATGGAAAGCGACGATGCGGTCGATAGTGGAGCGCGCTTACCTAGAAGTAACCTATGGATGGTTAAAAAAAATACCACAACCCTGGAACGCAAAAAGGGCAATTTAATTAACATGGGTGGGTTTTAGTCAGTAAGCTTGCCACTCCCTTCCTAACTCCATCCAAAGTTGGAGATCTTATTTGTTGATTTCCTACCTCAGAAAAAAAAGGCTAATAAAAGTTCAAAGGCAAGGTATTCTATGAACTTTTTTTATAATTGAAATTAAAAACAAGAAAGAGGTTGACCGATACAATAAGAGTAGCGTGTAGTTTTTTTTTTTTTTTTTGATGGGTTCGCTTGACCGCTATCTCACCTGATAAAAAGCGATGATGCGATCGACGATGGAGCGCGCTTACCTATAAGTAACTTATTCACAGACTCCCGGGTTGTAGCCATCAGGAAACACAGATTTCGCCAAAGAATTCCACTCCAGATGACCGTAATATGGAAAAATCTACGCAATTTATATATTCAATATATAAAAATTTCGTGTTACGGTGTTTGTTATCAAATTCCTAGGAAACAGCTTGTTCGATTTTTATGAATTTTTTAATATATATTTGTTAAGCCTGAGATTAGGTTGTAGGCTATTTTTACCCTCCCTCCTCTACCCCCATTTTTTTATATAATAATATGCAACGTTTTTTTTTTTTTTCCGGTGGGAAAATCATCTTATGACATCTCCCGCCTGTTTCTTAATATGCAACGTTTGTGTCAGCTACAATAACAAAAATATAGCACGTTCAAAACTAAATTATTTTTTTACCTAAAAAAGATCTTTTTTTAAGTAAGAAGAACGTCATCAAAATATTAAGGTACAGTTACTCCCCTCCTACGAGTTGAACCAACGTCTAGATGCGTCATGCACCTATATAAGTAGACAAGTGTGTAGATGACCAACCTAGGTGGGAGTTTGGTCGATATAAATTTAATATCCGAGCAGAATTTTGTTCGTAGCCGCTGGCTAGTGGTCAGTGAAGTCAGTATCTCGTGTAAACACAGCCGCGTTTAGTTGGAGCATTGGGCCACGACTAGACCGTGCTCGTGAGTCGCATCGTAGAGTTATAGTGGGGCCACGCGGTGAGAGAATTTGAAAATGGAATGGAGCCTTATCTTTGGCCACTCATTCCACTGGCCATTAGAGCAGGTAGAGCATACCTCTCTTTCCAAAATGTGCTTCTCTCCTTGGATAGTCTATCTATCATCGATAGTTTGTGTAGATTGTAAGAAGCTCTTACGGTTTTTAAGTCTACTCGGAGTTGACGTGTAGTTGTAGAGGAGATGGCGGGAATCAGACACCTGGTACCAATTTTTTTACAGCGCACAAGCGATATCCCTTTGTACGGCAGTACTTGATTCAATAGGGTTGGCTGGCGACAACATGAAAGAATTTGAAAATGGAAGCAATTTTTTTATTTATAAGACGGAATTAAAATAACTTTAAATAACATTGAAAGAATTTAAAATAGAAGCTTTTGGTTTTACTTTAAAAACAGCGAGTTCGTAATGATCCTCAATAAGATTGGATTAAAAACCATAAATAACATGCGTTCTAGAATAAAATGGATAAGTGAGTCACGAAAACAAGTAAAAAAAATGGGCCTTGATCATTCGTAATGGACATCATAAACATTTTTTAGGTTGTACGTACAAATTAACATACAACCTGCTAGGACTTGGTATCTTAATATCTTTTAATCACCGTGTAAACCACGCCCGACTATATTTGGCTTAGCATTGACCTCGCTTAGTGCGTTCAACAGAAATATATTAGATTCGAATGCTATGGCGATGGCCGCAATCTGTGTTTGATGCACATCAGTTGGAGATTTAAATTTCAAATTAAACCTGTTTTTATATTTTATCCTACATGCTTTTATGAGGTGTTTGAGTGTGTAATGTTTCTAATTTAGAAAATACGACGCCTTCGCAATACCTAAGTATCTATAAAACTTCCTGTAGAACTTGATGGAGGAAACCGCGAATTCAGTTACTAGCTGTCTTTCGCGATTCGTTTTTGCTTACCGTACTTACTTTCTAACTTTTTTTGGCGAAAAAAAAATACAACTGGTAGCTTTAGGGAATAGCAAATTCAAACAAATAAATACCTTCTGCTTCTTTGTATTATATAATTATAGTTTTGTAGCTAATTAGCTAAGGGATAGTTTTAGAAATTACCAAAACAGAACTACAGTAATAAAAAGGTAACCCCAAAAACTTGTTTATATCATGAAGTTGCATTTAAAGTCGACAGTCAACTTTCGATTTAAACCATACTCTGAGAGGATGCCAATAAAATCGCATCGTCCAACACTACAGATCGCTGCTATATAAGTTTAGTGGCTCGCCGTAAAGCATGAAGCGCGCGTGCACCGTTTTCAGTCAAAAACAACGCTATGGCCACGACTGCGAGTGTTGCGCGGTTTGACCGACCGCTGCACTGTCTAGCCGAGAGCACAGGGAACACGTGGAGACGCACGCCGGTGGAATAAGACAACCTATAGAGCATCGCTAAAAAGTCATTAAGGTCGAAACATCTTACCTAAAAGAGACCTAGAGATAAAGACGATACAGTTTCGATTCGCACAGTGAAATAAAAGTTGGTAACTAACGTCTGTTGATTTTCTGATAATTAGAGTCAAAATATTATAAATCATCTTTATTATTATGCGCCCGTTTTGTTCCACTCCAAGAAAAAAGCCTCCCTTTCGTTCTTCCACTCCACTCTTTTCTGTCCTTAGCCACTTCTGGCCAATCCTTTGGGTAGGAGTCCAAGTCGACACGCCATCTCCTTCTGGGCCTACCGCGTCGCCAGCTCCTGCTGTTCGGGATCCAGTCAGTGGCTGCCTTCGACCAATTTTGTTGCGATGTGCGGCAGTTGTGGCCTGCCCATTTCCATTCTAGTTTGGCGGCTGAGTACCTACGTCTGCGATTTGTGTTTTGAAACGAAGTATACTGTTCCATATGCGATCTATTCTTTTGACCTTGAGAATACTTCGTTCCATAGCTCGATGGCAGACCTCGAATGCGGACTTTTGACATCACTTGCGCTCCGTAGGTGAGGGTGGGACGGATGCACATGTGCATCCTTCCTCATGAGTTTCCTTTTAAGGGAAAATAGAAGTGATCCTATCTGACTTTATGTCGTAAAAAACGTGTATTTCGACACTCTCAAGGGAATCAAAATTCATTGGGTACTTCTTATTGACCTAGAATCTTGAAATTTGGCATGAAGCAAGATCTCATAGCACAACTATAGGAAAAATTCTGAAAACAGTAAATTTGTAGTTACGTTACAAAAAAAAAAAACGATTCGGATAAATCTTCGTAACTCAATTCGGGAATTGAACTGTTTTTACAGGTAAGTTTGTACGGAACCCTCAGTGCACGAGACCGACTCGCACTTGCCCGGTTTTTTTATTACTAAATTATTGGAAAATTAAAATAAATTGTTAATTATTTTTTTGTATAAAATACAACGAGTTGAAAGGGACTGTAAGGGGTACAGTCCCTTTCAACTCGTTGTATTTTGTCCAAGTTAAAAAAAATCGTAGTTTGCAGACCTCAGCTTAAGACTTTTGCTCCGTTTGTAGATGTATAATTAAAAATTGAGACTGCAATGAGGTACAATGGTAAACCAATAAACAAAACACTTGAGTGTGCTAAAAAAGTTTTATATGTCTCTTTTTCTTTCTCTAACTTTGGGAACAAGCTATACGTACGAAAATATTAGCTCGAACATTGAAAAATAGATAGAGAGCCAGAAGGTTAGAAGCAGGACTGGCTGTCCAAGATACAACAGACCAACGCGGACGGAAGACGTAGTTACCCCTTCCGACCATTGTACTCTTTAATTTCAGCCTTTTTTTATTATTATACATAAAAAATGGGTTTTGAACAAAGTAAAGTTATTTTGGCATATGCCAGTAAAGTGGTGGTCGAGTGGTAACGGCCCCAACTTATGAGTTGTAGGCCGCAGGTTTAAACCCAGCCTGGCGCATTACTTTGTGTAATTTATTTCATCACCACTGCTCTCAAAACATTGAAGAAAAACATCGTGAGGAAACCGACATGTCCTAGAACCAAAAATTCGAAGACATGTAACATTCACTAACCCACACAGGGCCCGCGTGGTGGATCACGGCCCATTCCCTCTCCTAGAGAGGAGGCCTGAATCCCAGTAGAGGGCAAATTAAAAGGCTGATTATGCTATGTCAGTAAATCGTCGTATCAGGACACCTAGAAACACATTATTTAAACGTTTATATACCTACTTTTTATTTACATATATTTTTGACGGCACAGGTCATGCAGTGGTTGAGCAGTGCGCTGCTAACATTATATGTTAAATGTACCTATTCATTAAAACTAAATTTGTGAAATCACTAAAATGCTTTGTTTCAACTACTTTTCGACTTCTGAACTTTAGCGACGACAAAAAAGACCTTCAATATTCATTAATCAAGGTCTATGAGTCATCAACAGACGACAACCGAACTGATTACAAAATCAGTGCATTTAAATGACATTTTCCGTATTTTTTAAATTTAAATCAATTTTCTTTGTAAAAACTCATCGAAAGAGCTTTGACATTTCAAAATGTGTTCGATATGGGATTTGATGCATGTGGAATCCTGGAGGACCGATGGCCTGATGCTGCGTAAGCGAGCGACTTGACCCTCCGCCGTGCCGTTCCTTTGATGACTACCATTCCACTGCGGACACAATTTTGGAAAGTGGCAGATTTTGGACTAATTGTGCTCCATTGGTGTAATTGCTGCAAGGCGTTACGATGTGAGGATAAAAATAAATAAATAAAATAAAATTTAAAATAGCTTGGAAACGATATGATTAAATAGCCCCAAGTATGAAGAGAACAAGGCCAACACAGTGATACAGTCTCTGTTAGGTGATTTTACAGTTCACTGTGACATATTCTTTTTTCAACATCTAAACGTCACTTCTCATTTCCGCAGACCGCCATTAGGACTTGTGTGCTCATAATCTTTGCGCCACTACTTTTTATAATAATTTCACCGCAATGTTATATACTACACACATATATGTAACTATTAGGCAAGGTTTCCTTAAACGGTTTTACTATTGTTATGTCTGCTATGCATCATTTCTCGCTCACTTGCCAAACACGTATGTTGTCGAAGAAAAAAAAATCAAGAAACATCTAACAGAAGTAAACTAGCTTCTGAATTACGAAAAAACAACACATCGACAATAACTGTTCGGTTATGCAATATGTAGGTTAGTATGCAAACAAACACGACACAAAACAATAGAAAAACATCTAATTCTAAGAAAATTTAGTGCCTTAAAAACAGTGAGTTAGTGCATGAATAGAATAGTGACAAAAAGTATTTTTGCAACGTCTAAAGCAGTACCGACAAATATTATTCATTAGCCTTCAGACGTTGTTGCATGCATCGTTAGAGCACTAAGCAAGGACAAGTTGTACGTTACGCATGAAAACGCTTATTAGCGACTGCATAGTTTTTTTTGTTCTGGCGTCGGTGGGGGCGTGGCGGGAAAAGTTGCACATTATTTACGACGGCCACGAAGGCGATGCGGCGATAAGGCGCGTCGCAGTCTCCGCGTCACGATCTGCACTATCTCCCGATGCCGATATTGGAACTATAATATTATTAAATACAACCCCAGTGCGCACTCAGCGTTTGCGACGTAAAGACTATTGACCTAATACGGATCAGTCTGAATCGATTTCGGTCCGACGCTGCCTGGGGATGTTGCCCGCAATTATATTATTATTAAATTTGTGTCCGGTTTCGCTGACAGTTGAATGCTTTCTATATAATTTGGAGTAGGTGTATGAAATGATCTAGGCATTCTAGGTGTTACGATCGTCTAGACTAGTAAGTCATAGTCATGTCTAGACGGGTTACCTAATGATGTAGCTATGTTATCAGGCGCGGAGTGAAGCCGACATGAATGTATCGGGTGGCTCCTTTTAATATATTGTATTGAACAAGGCATTTTTAGACAAGTCCAACTATAACTCTGTCTATACTTTCGTATGTGTTGGTTAAGCACATTGTGTGGTCTTTGTTTGGTCTTCATATCTCGTAGGAGTAAATTATGTTGTCTTTCAGGCAGACTGGCATTAAAATAATATTGATAATATTCAAAGTTGCATATAAGTAGATGCAACTTTTTTATGCAGAATTGATTGGTAATTTGGTAACAGTAAAACTTTTTCAATGCCATTGTGTCTAGGCATCAAAGATATGAATCTACATAATTATCTAGTAGCAAATAAAATCTATCTAGCTGTCTATTTCATCGCCACTTCTCTCAAAATTGTAAAAGAAAACATAGGAGATACGACACATTCTAGAAAAAAATAATCAAAGACATGTGACATCCCTCAACCCGCACTGGGTCTGCGTGGTGGATAATGGTCCATTCCCTCTTCTTGAGAGGAGGCCTGAGTCCAATCAGAGGGAGGACATTTTTTTTTATTTATCAACAAATGACTTCTCTCGCTCTAGTTCAGACTTATTTTTTAACTAAAACCCACCTTAGTACCTACTCTTTATTGTACACCATACAAAATTACAGATCTTAGGAGTAAGTAATATAGTGCAATTCAAAATTAAATAATAGTCTCTCGTTGATTTAAAAGTAGCGCCAGTGACGGTAAAGATGAAGGGGAATCATTGTCTTGATATGGTCATATAAAGAAGAAGGATGAAACGAAATCAGAAACCAGAAACGTTTATTTCAAATAGACCAGTTACAGGCACTTTTGAACTGTCAAAATGTCAGTCAAAAAAAAACAAGTGAAGCCAAATTGCACGTTCCAAAGCGTAGATCACTTGGAGAAGAAACGCATGTTACTGATAGAGTCATGAGTATTTATATGTGGATGGATGGAGAGGAAGAAGGAGAGGGAGGCGAAAGAAAAGACGGATGAATTGTGTGAAGAGTGATGTGAAAGAAAAGGGAGTTAGTGATATCATGATGGAGGACGCTGATCCCAAGTAACACGGGAACGGGATAAAAGAACATATCGGCAGTCATTTATACTTTTATTGACGGAAAGATAATTAAAATTAATACATTATACAAATAGTTCATTAAAATAACTATCTATTATGAAATCGTTTATTTAACTATATAAAAAGCTACTACGAAACATGAACATAATAACTGCAATAAAATAATAAATCAGTTAATAATATGAAAGAAAGTACCTAACGACTCTACTTAGGATACCGATGACCTTTAAAATCGTCTGATTTTTATAATATCTATCTTATCTATGCACCTGCCCGCGCACTTTATAATAACTCTTTAGATAATAAAACAATAATAAATTGTGTACACAAAGGCATATGATTAATTAATATGCGATTAGTAAGTCTAGATATTATTGCAATTAATGTAAATGTCGTCGAGGTTGGTCGCGGCGAAGCGAAGGTGTTGTGACGATCTGACTGTGCTCGCGGGGGAAACTTGGACAGAGATCGCCCAGACCGAAAGGGTCAGGGGCGCCGCCTCCGTGGGTGCTCGGGGGCTCGAACACCCATGAGAAATAAACAGTGCGTGCCGAGCACCCCTGAGAATAGACATCAAGAAACGGATCAGTAATCGCCTCTTAGGTTACGTATAAATTATAATATTTCTTGAATACACATAATTAGTAATTACGTACGCAGTATGTAAGGTCTATTTATTGGTCGATCAGTGTGCCATATTTCGCCACTCACTTCTCACACTTCGCCACTTTTTCGAGCCATGAAATGAGCATAAACACCCATGAGGTTTTCTAAAAGCCGGCGCCCCTGGAAAGGTTTGAGATCTTTGCCCATAAGAGGCTTAAAAAAAATTGCCTTTTCCTACTTCTGAATTTAAACGGGTACTACCACTGTTACAATTTAGAGTTATGTATAAATATGAGTTATGATTAATCTGTCATTAGTCATAGTCATAGTTTTTGTATGTGACGACGGTTATTTTGACGTTGGACATGATTGTCGTATATTGTCACTAGATAGCATCAGTTTTGGTAAGTTTAAAGTCCATTTATTTTTGTCAAATATTGATTTTACATTTGCATTACTTAATTCCTGTGTTTCGTTTACTATGAAATCAAATATTACAAAGGTTTATACTTTTGTATGAATTGTTTTGGTGGTTTTTAACGTGAATTGTAACAAACACATTCATTGTGCGTAGAGATAAGGAGTGGAATTTCCTGCTGGAGTCTGTTTCCTGACAGCTGGGGGTCTGTAAGTCAAGAGTGAACAGATTACTTCTAGGCAAGCGTGCTCCAACTTCGACCACATCGTCACAGGTCATCAGGTGAGACGCGTCCATTCATCAGTAACTCGTTTTAATTGTAAGTGCAAAGGAAAGTTGTAATGAATAAATAAATCATTAAATCCGGGTAGTGTTTTTATTCCCAGAACCCTATCAATATCAACACTATCAGAAATGGTAATTAAAGTACACCAACAAATTATTATCAAATAAATTAAATCAGATAAAGAGGTGAATACAATCGTGAGTTTTTGTTAGAAAAACCGCATCAGATTAGAGATGTGATCGATAAGTGGGGTCGATCCGGCCCCCAATAATTTAATTGAGAGTAAAGAATGCCTTTTACTTCAACGGGGAAATCCCCACGGAAATTGATGTGACGGTGTGAAATTTATCTACATTAACACAAAAACGGTTTCCGAGCCGTTCTTTTTTTAAACGTTTGAGTTATTCTCAATACGATTTCGTTTTTTTTTTTTTAAGCTAGCTATTTTGTAGGTCAAGAAAAGTATCTGACAGCTTTTTTAAGATAATCTAGTATAAATGTAACTTGCGTTAAAGTTTGGTTTTGGTTTTCCGGCATTGCATCACTTTGTACACTTTAAAAGTGTGATTTACAGTACCGTACAGATTACAGGCTTAGTGTTTCAGGTTCATAAATTATGCATTAACATTTATCTACTCTACTATAATGCACAGACCAAATTTTATAGGTTTACTAGCGATGCCGGCAGACGTTGTTCTGCCTGAAAGCTAGATTTCGTCAGAAAAAAAATTGAGAACCTTTTTTTTATTATGTTTACTTTATGACATGATATTGACATTGCCTATGATTTGACTGAATGTTTTGCTATGGATACTAAAGAGTACCTAAACGAGTAAGTAAGCGTACGATTTGCTAAAAACAATTCATATGCATTACTTTCATATTATCAAATTTGAAATTTTAGTCTGTCTTTGGCTACGTAATAACACAACAGAGCTCGCGTGCCTGTAGACGCACGGGGGCTCTATTGTGTCCCCTGGCCTTTGCGGACCTCTTTTCTCCACCAACTCGGCCACTGCGAGCTCCTGAGGCATCTAAAGGCCTGCGGATGGGTCACTCCGCTATTCCGTATCCCTGTATGTCTATCAGGGCCGCATTGGACCACTCCTCTGCTCCATGTCCGTGCAGGCCTCTAAAAGGCCTCGAGGGACTTTTTCGCTGCTCCGTGCCATCTCTAACAGCCTTGCGGAACTTCGCCATTTTCTGTCCGCCCTTCCGGCCTTCTCGACCGCTAGGAGGGTCTAAATGCTCTCTCTCGTCTCTTGTATTTACTCGTATTTGATCTATTCGACTTTTTTGTAATTATACTGTTACCTCAAAAGAAACATTTATTTTTTCCTCATCCTCTTCCTCGTCATCTAAATTGAAACGTTTATCTTATATAACTTGATTACTTTCAGAGAAAACCGTTGTAACTGAAAAATATCAAAGTAATTCTTAGAACCGTTAAAGATGGTTGTTTTATTGCCTCTACACGTGTATTTATAATTAGAAAATTGATAGCAGGTTGATAGTTTGGGCCGACGTAGACAGTCGTTGACCTGAGCTTTACTCGATCACGGGAAATCCTAACCCAGCAGAGCGTAACTATCCATGCCAAATAAAAACTCGCTCTTAATGATAGAAAAAAAATCTGTTTAAGTACGAGTTGAGCTTACTCACTGAGGGTTCCTTACTTATGCCTATATTTTTATTGGAAACTAGGTTGATTTTGTATCATCTATACTAATATTATGCCACACCCCTCTTTTCCGTCAGGGGAAGTTTGTACATAAGAGGCAATTTCTGATACTGCTAAAGGACATTTGAATTTTTTTATTTCATACATTCAATACTACTTTATTATTGAAATTCTTTTCTACTCCGTGAATGTTTTCGTGTCTGTGTCGAATAAAATAGGTATTTAAATATTATTTTGACCTTTTGGAAAATTAAGTAAGGACGAAAATTAAAAAAAAAAACAAAGCACACCAAACAAATGAAAAAAAAATTGTGCCAAAGCGATCACTTTATACACTATGAATAACTGTATTTATGAGATAGTGGCGTTCTGTCTGATGATTATGTATTTAATAATCATCGTTTAATAATTCCAGTTTAAAATATTCATATAATAACTGTCTAGTCAAAAATGCATTGACGACGCTGTTTTAACCAGTTACCGCTCAGACAGATTATTTAACTTACGGAGGGAAAGTTTGACCACAGAAAGATGATAATGAAAGTTCTTTTAGCGAAAGCGTAACGTAGGATGTTTGTAGCAAATACAGTATTCGGTTGTATCGTAATAATATGCAAAGATGTTGGCTTTTGAAAAGTGCACTCGTCGTATACTGTCATAGTTTTATTTTATTCACAATCTTGAGGCTTCCACAAATGAGTGTAATGCAACAATACGACAACGTAAAGTACATAAAATTACGTATATATTTCCCAAAAGTATAGGTAGAGGTGCACATAATTATATGTATATAATATAATAATAATAATATAATATATAATATATGACGCCAGGTTTTTTTACTGACCTGTTGATCTAGTGATTAGTGTCCCCCTGACTGCTGTCGTGCGTTCGGATCTCACCCAAGACAAATGTTTGTGTGACGGACAAGATCATTTTGTTGAGTTTTTGGGTATAATTTATCTATAATATATATCTATAAGTATTTAGAAATATATTAGTATTTTATCAGTTAGTTATCTATTATTGTTATTTAAATTTTAGTTCTTTTTTTTAATGTCATAAAAAAAATGCATTTTTGACATATTGTTGCATTAGATCTATCTCTACAAGCTTTATTGGTATTTCTGATACCTTTTAAGTAAACACTGTAGCATTTCGAAACTTTTAGATGCCTTTTGTAAAAAAAAAATAACACAATGAAATTTTAAGAGCGGAACCCTAAATCTAAAATAAATAGGTGGCTTGCGGCTTCTTCGCTGAGGCTTAAATTAGGTTACCGTATGGATGAGTAAGGCATCTTTACAAGTGCAGATTTATATGGATATCGTACATAATCGAGTATGCCAAATAATATGATGTAGACACTTCATGTTCCGGGAAAGGTTACAAAAGTGAAGTATATGTAAATGTAACTTTTTTGTTCGATGTGGGGGGAATTATCTCTTCTCGCTGTAGGTGGAGCGACAGGGAGTGTAGGACTTTTTCTGACTAAAACACACCTGTGTCCTTCAGTCCTTATCCTTTGTGTTTCAATGCCACGGTAACTGTTTCAAACGTTCCCGCAGTCCTGACGGGCAAAAGACCTACTGGCCCCCTTCTGTTTTTTACCCGTGTTCCTTCAGTTGCCCTTTACGTCCTAGGACCACGGTTAGGGCTATATTTCACCGTGGCCGGGGATTGCGCCGCGATGGTGTCCCTCCCGGTGAAGTATAGCCCTTTCATAAGATAAATTTTTATCTTACATACTCTTTGGTGGGAGCGTCCCTGGCGGTCGGACTGGCGTCCGAGCTGGTCGAGCCACAAAATTGGTTGCGCAACCCAACACATCAGATGAGTAATTCTCTATAGAGCTGTATACATTTTATTGGTAGCGGCGACTGGTCGCGCCGCCATGGTGTCCCGGTGAAATATAGCCCTTACTCTTACAAACAACTACAACCCATTCGTGTAGAGCCACAACTTCATTGTGACTTTATGACTTCATTCTGTTGTTTATTTTATTAGGAAACCGTTCTTGATTGTCTTCTACGTATTGCTGGCACGAAACAAAATTTTGGCCCACAAAAAATTAAATCACTATTATTTTTTTGTGGCCCAAAATTTTGTCACTGCCATTTCACCGTTGGTGGCAGTGAGAGTTACATTTGATGGACACTCTGATTCGGGTTTTATTTTGGTTTTACAAATTCATTTAAAAAGCTGCCTCGTTGGTAAGTACTTATAGTGGTTGCAAGTGCAAATGCTGAGGATGAGGTCCTGGGTTCGGTGCATGAGTCAGGCAAACTTTGATATAAACTAGTGCTTAATTGCGATCTGTCTGTGTGATCTGTGTGTCTGCGATACCTGATGGTAAGCAGTGATGCCATAATTATTGAGTCCTGATTTGTGTCCGATAATATAATTGGAATTTAAAAGGTAGCGAGGTGATCTGGACGTGTACCACGTGAACTGGTTTGAGATGGTGCGGGAGAAGAATGTCTAGAAAGACTTAAAGAAGGCCTTTGCCCAGCAGGCTAGAAAAAAACATGTTATTATTATTGATAGGCTCGGGTTTAACCACTATCTGACCTGATGGTAAGCTACGATGTGGCTGACGATGGAGCACGCTTGCCTAGAAGCAACCTATTCTAACTTGTCTTAAATACCCCTACATTTTTGCTATCAGGAAACACAGACTCCCGCAAGAAATTCCACAATTCATCATTAATGTGACTTAATAAACAGTTACATTTTGGCTCTTCTCCTCCAAATTACGGTTCACTTTCACTGAATGGGTTAACAAAGATTGTGGTTATTTTTAAGTTTTGCACATCGAAGTATAATAACAGGAAAGAGAATGAATACAAATAAAAGAACAATGCGCGCTCTATTCACTACCTATTTGTTTCGTAACTCCACGTCATTTTGTTTTGACTCGTCAATGACTCGTGGCAAAACCTCGATTAAATTTAATCCTACTGTCCATGGACACGTAGCTTCATATACGCATAAAATTAACTTACACATATTTGTCATTATACGCTTAGTTTACGCTTGATCACAGCTTACATACTTGTGCAAAACTGTGAAACTGTGTCTCGCGTGTATGAAGTTACGCGTCTGTGGACTATAGGCCTTACTTTACATAACTTTAGCTTCTGCCAGTGGCTGCATCAGCGTGAGTTTAGAAAAATTTTAAAGAAGTTTTTTACAAAAAAAAAAAACCGTCTTCACAAAAAAAAAAACACTAAGGATCAAAATAACTTTAATTTCGGAAGTCGGTGTTTCTCGTTATTGTTTGTTTCTTATTAAACACCGACTTCCGAAATTAAAGTTATTTTTATCCTTTTAGTGATTTTTGTATAGTGAAGACGGTTTTTTTTTTGTAAAAAGTTTCTTTGACATATTTCTAAACTTTTTGACTGTTAATTTCTCGATGACATTACCAAAATCGCTATATGTTGCCTATAATATTTGAGTTCCCTCAATTCCTCATGGTTCCCTTCATTAGAAATGGATTTGGAAAAATATGGGACCAATCTGGAAGCATCTCCTTTAAGAGAAAAAAAAAATTTAAAATCAGTACTTAAACGACGGAGTTCCGAAGTAACACACATAAAAAACATACAACCGAATTGATAACCTCCTCCTTTTTTGAAAGTCGGTTAAAAAGTGTCCCATGTGCTATAGGTACGTACTACCAGGACATGGTCTACCCGTTTGCCAAATTTCACCAGAAATAACATAAGTTACACGAATATTTTCACCTTCTTATTATTAGTGTTAATAATAATATTCCACAACTATCACACAACGCCGTCTAGTCCCAAGCTAAGCAAAGCTTGTGTTATGAGTACTAGATAACTGATATACATACTTATATATTTCTAAATACATACATATTGTAGATAAATTACACCCAGATACAGAACAAATGCTCGTGCTCATCATACAAACATTTGCCCTGGGTGGGAATCGAACCCACGACCTCCGGCATAGCAGGGCCACTAATCACTAGACCAACAGGCCAGTCCAATGCGATCGAAAGTCTAATTGGAACTGAAATTCCTAGTATTGAAAGGTCCAGGCTAGGCAGCGTCTCCATGTCTTAGAGAAGTGCTCGCGCATGAGTAGGAGTATGATGTTTTTCGAGTGTATGTATGTGTACGGGTGTATGTGTGTGTTCTTTGGCACAACCTAAAGGGCCTATTACACTACGCGATATTCAGCACACGATATTCAGACTGTCTAATTTTTGTTCCGAGTAAGACCGGTCTAACCTTTATTACCTTACTACGCGACATCGACTAAGACTGTCTGAATATCGAGTAGTGTAATAGGCCCTTACATCCTAAATGGCTTGTTGCATTTAAGATTGAGAGGCGTCGTTAGATTGTTCTTACTTGTGAAAGGTACATTGGGTACTGGTACATTAAAACAGTAAAAAAATGGAGACTCCTCTTATTTTATTAGCGATAATAAATAACCAACAAGGTACTTAAGATTTTTTTTTTTAGTATTTAGTTTGCCTATTAAAACTACTGGAGGTGATTAATAATAATAATTGTTCATTTATTTCAGACATTGTCCTTATATACACAAAATTAAAATCAAGCCAAATAAAACATTACAAAATAGACCTTAAAAAAATGAAATGATGATGATGATTTGATTGAAAATTACTTATTAATTCGTAAAGTGATTGAATTTAACTGCGATGAAAAGTTATCAAAACTGTCAACGGTACCGAGGTAGGTAAATAGATTATTTATTGTTAAATTAGTTTACTTTCTAGCTGAGGTCCATTTTTTGATTTTATTTTTACCTCGTAACAAAAACTTGGTATAATGAAAATTCATTAACAGCAGTCAATTGAATTAAATTGTGATTTTAAAAAAAGCTTCATCAATTGCTTAGTAAACGTCGAATAGAAATCACCAATTGCCTGCTGCGGTCTTCCCGTCCAACTATAATTTGGGTGTCTTCAAGGCTAGAGTGAATAGGCTCTTAATAAACTAGTGCCCCTCACCATCAACGATTGGATCACTACTTACCATCTGGTGGGATCGCAGTTAAGCGACCATATATCACACTAATATCATAAAGGCGAAACTTTGTATGTATGTGGGTGTATATGTTTGTAACACCTTCGCAGTCAAATGGTTGAATGGACTTTGATGTAATTTTACAGTAATAAAGCTTCTACATCAGAATAATGTAGGTGTACCTAGGCAATAACTTTACACTAATGACAAAAGTTTAAATGTATAGGTGTAACAAAAATCAATGATTGCATCACTACTTACCATCAGGTAGGAACGCGGTCAAGCACTAGTTTATATCAATTTAAAAAAAAAAAACACCGCTCTTCTCAGCTCGCTGTCCGGCCGTCTGGTAACCGTCCGGACCGAGCCTGAGTCGTCCACGACGCGAAATGTTTCCCGCGCGGCTCAAAGAGATGACAGCAAAATCGTAGGGGCTCAGCAGGGCTGAATCCTACTGAAGCCATGGGTTGACTTTTGAATGGGAAACCCGGGGTCCTGGAACGCAAGAAAAAGAAGGAACATAGATGTGGTTTTAGTCAGTAAAAGTCTGACATCATGCTCCGCCCTAGAGCGAGAAAAGTCATTGGATGATTTACCACCTTAAAATAAAACCTCTTCTAAATTAGGCCACCTATCTGTTGTAGACGAAGGGATTTTGACTAAATAGTAAAGCCAAGTCCAAGAAAAACAATTATCTATTCTGCATTATTAAACTTGCCCACAAAGTTAATTACTCGTCAAGCAAAAACTAAGTGAAGTGGAACATTCAAAACTTTTTTATTTCACGCGATTGAAATGCAAAAAATATTTTAAGTGATTGAGTTCTTAGCGGTGTCCTGTCAGTTCAACAAAAATTAATTTATACATTTTCATTTGACAACCAACGATTGGAAAAAACATAGTTCGCTATTTCATCATTATACAACAACATGTATTCCAAATAGTTTACAAACAAATCACCAAATAAACTTTTGTTTAATAACGTCTCATTTGACAAGTGATTCAATTTTTCTTCATTTTATCTCATAAAACAATGTTTGGAATATATAACGTTTTGCTTATTTTAGTAGGCTACCCGGAATCCAGTTTTTTTTATTTGGGAACCGATGACTTACCGATTTTTTTTACTGTACTCGTCAGTGCAATAATAGGTTTGACTACCTCTAGTTCAATAAAATTATGCAAAACAATACCGTCATGATCGTTTAGAAAATTTATTATAAAATGATATTTAATATAAACGTAAGTTTTCGAAAAGAATTAAAATATTAAATGAAAAATGTATTAATGATTAAATATCATCTGAACTATTTATCTAAAGAAGCATTATTTTGGCAAAAAAAGTTGGTAAAGCGAGAGTTTGTAAAATGAAACATTTGTAGGAAACACGAATCGTTTGTGAAATAAATAGTATACGAAACGTTGGTTGTTAACTAAAAATTTGTCTATGGAGTGGTTAGGTGAAACACTAGTGAACCGTTCTTAACACGTTGCGTCTACACGTGTATCTATTTTTCTCTTTTAATATAAATGCAATGACCTGCGTTTTTTTTTTCTTTTTGTATCGAAATTGATACTTTCCGTTTTTTCCTTTTTACGTAACTATTGGAGACTATCAAGTCAATGGTCTTAGTTGTTATTGGCTGGTCAAGTATTTCTTCTTTCTTCAGTGTCGATTGACAACTGTATGTTTCAAATTCTGTACAATCAGTATAATTATGGTTAAATTGAAATTGTATAATATCAATAGTCACAGCTCGAACAGGGGCCAGTCTTTTTATAGTTCTTGGTAAACAATCCATTTAAGACTGCCAAAACCATCGCCCACCAAGCGGTGCTCGGCATTGGGTGCACTAGCACAGCGCATGTAGGGATAGTCGTCGTTTGATAATACTTACCATGAAGTGTCTAAGGGCTGTTGCAAGTTGGCATCGGCTCCTCGTACGCCTTCCAAAGATCCAAGACCCCAAAGTGCTAAGATAAATAAAATTAGAGTTGAAATTATTTCAGCTTTATTTTATAGTATTATTGATAAAATAACAAAAATACAATACAAATGTAATAATTTTAAAGATCTGTCAGATCAAATCGTCGTGAGGAAACCGGCATGTCCTAGAACCAAAAATTCGAAGACATGTGACATCCACCAACCTGCACTGGGCCCGCGTGGTGGATTACGGCCCATTCCCTCTCCTAGAGAGTAGGCCTGAGTCCCAACAGTGGGAACATTAAAAGGCCGACTATGCTATGCAGCTCAAATTGTCTAAATACCCTCTTTCATTTGTTTAATCAGACTCATTCGGAAACGGCGGGTACATTAATCAGTTTTTGTTATTTTCATGCTGAGTAACTCTTGTTACTCAGCATGAAGCGGGCTCTTGCCCGTGAATAGGCTCTTAATAAAATGGTGCGCCTCACCAGCTAGCCTAGAAGGCACCTAAATTATAGTAATTATTTTCCCAATATAAGTCGTACAAAAATAATAGTCCTCGAGATGGTTCCTTTCTTCTTTCCAAATCATGGGTGCTTTAGAAATACATCCCATAATATCGTCCCATGTTTTCAATGCACATTTAAATGTGCAAATTTCAAGATTGAATTGACTAGGTGCCTTCAAGGCTAGAGTGAATAGGCTCTTAATAAACTAGTGCACCTCACCATCAATGATTGCATCACTGGTTACCATCAGGTGGGATCGCAGTCAAGCACTGGTTTATATAAATTAAAAAAATAAAAACAATAAAAATAAATAACAGCACCATTACGATAAATGGAAATATCCTGAGATTTCTCATTTTAAAGATATAATAGAATATATAGAATAAATTACCACAGCAACAGTAGGAAAATATTGAGATTTAAGAAGCTTTGCTCTCTGAAGAAAGCAATGACGAATTTTTAGGTGAAACAGCAACCCATCTTGAACCTATTTTACATAAGAAACCCCTATTTGTACCTTGGTAGAGATATGGATTTTTTTAAAGCCTTTGTAAAAATTGTTTGCAGTGGTCACACAAATTTGTTGGAAATCAAGAATTCTGACTATAAAAAGTTTGGCAGTAAGTCCCCTCTTTGAGGCGTGGTTGGAAAGAACTCACGGCGTCTTCATCTTCCGCATGACGCAGGTTCTCACCGAACACGGTAAGTTCGCTAAGTTCCTGCACCGGATTCGTGTGGAAACAACGCCCGGGTGTCGTCAGTGAGTGGACCGCCCGGAGGACACGGTGGAGGTGTGCCCCGCTTGGGCAGAGCAACGCCGTGTCCTCGTGGGGGCGATCGTTGGCGGCGATCTCTCGCGTCGGGCCTTGGTACAGGCCATGGTCCGTAGCGAGGAGGAGTGGCAGGCGGTCGCTTCCTTCTGCGAAGCAGTAATGCTAGCAAAGGAGGCGGCCGATCGCGTGAGGCAACGGTCCTCACGCCCAAATCGCCGCCGGGATTCCGATCCCGATTTCCGGCCACCGTAGGCGCGGACTTGCGGACTGCGAGCAATGGGTAGCCCGCCATCCGACCGTCCGGTAACCGTCCGGACCAAGCCCAAGTTGTCGACGGCGCGTATTGTTCCACGCGCGCCTCAGGGAGATGTCAGCAAATCGTAGGGGCTCAGCAGGGTCGAAGCCTACTAAAAAAAAAAACTATAAAATTTGATGGTTGATGAAATATTTGATCAAAAAGCATATAAGCATCCAAGTACTATTCTTTCACAGTCATATCGATTTCTTAAAACACAACCTTAGAAATATTAGTGAACAACAAGAAGCATGTTTCTATCAAGCTATAAAAACGATAGAAAACAAATATTAAAGGGGATGAGACGTTCAAATATTGGTAAACTTCCTGCTGGGAATCAAAGCGCGATAGGCTACGCCAATTTCACCAAAGAAAATCGTTAAAAAACCAATTATTTCTGTAGATTATCAGAATATAGCCTTTTTTTTTGGAAAAAAAAACGTTTTTTGTGTCTATCTCGTAAACTAGAACTGTTAAAAAAAAACCTAATCACCGTTTCAGTAACGCTATAATAGATAAATATAAAATCAGGTTTAAATCTCCGGCACCAAATTGTGTGCCGACCTGTGAATCTTCATTTATTTTCTCGTCACAAAACTATACTTTATGATTATAACATTATAGTTCTATTTATTTATAGGAACCAATATTTTTCAGTCAAGTGATTATCAAGTCTCTACCCATTACCCGAACAAAGAAGGATAACACAACGTCATCATTGTTTTAGCCGATAGACGTTCACTGCTGCACATAGGCCTCCCAAGTATCGTCACAACGTGTGCGTCTCACATCCATCGGATTCCCGCAACCCTCACCAGATCATCGTTCCACCTTGTGTGTGACTTCCAACGCTACGTCTTTCGGTATATGGTCGCCACTCCAGAACCCTTTCGGCCCCATCGACCATATGTTCTGCACGCAATGTGCCCTGCATACTGCCACTTAAGCTGAGAGTGGCGACCGCGCACCGGACAACGCAGTGTTGGAAGGCCTCCCATAAGGTTGACCGACGACCTGATGAGAGTTGCGGGAATGTGGGAGTGCGAGACGCACAGGATCGGTCGTTGTGGAGACTCTTGGGGAGGCCTATGTCCAACAATGGACGTCTTTCGACTGAAATGATGATGATGATGTTACTTGTACTGGGCTTGTACGATTTAATGTCTTTTAAGAATTGGCCAGAAGTGGCTTAGAGCTAGGAACAATGGAAGAAATGGAAACAGGTTTTTTTATTTATTTATTTAATAATTTATGCACACACAATAATAAAAGAAAAGAAGGAGAAAACAGAAGAATAGTACAAAGGTGATGCTTATTTCTACAGGAATCTCTTCCAGCATACCTGCGAAAGAAGAGTTGGAGAAAATAGAGATGTAGGACTTTTTAGCCCAGTTTGATACTAAACCATGATACAAGTAAAACATTACAGTGGAAGCCCACTGTAGAAAAAACTGGGCAAATTCGAGTCGGACTAGCGCACTGAGAGTTCCATACAAACTTAACTACGTAAATAGTTCAATTCCCGAATGGAATCTTGAAGATTTTTCTGGATCGCAAAAAAAGTTTTTTTTTTTTACGTCAAAACAAATTTATTGTTTTCTGGTTTATTTCTATACCTGTACTATCAGACCTTGTTTTATGCCAAATTTCAGCAAAAATAGCTTTTAATATCAAAAGGAATAAGTTATGCCTTAATTTGCGTAACAAAGACTTACTTTTCATTCTAAGCGTGATATTTTTGGTTCCGATACTTTTATCAAGCTGTCACTAATTGTCTATCGAATTTTACAGTAGCACCAGCACTAATTACATTGATTTTATTAAGTCAGCATAAACTAAAATTATAAATAGATGCTGGAATCTGGATTAGTGACGGTATCTTCTCAAGAGGAGCTTGATATTTTACCGTCGATAAGATTATAAATATTTTAGATATACCTATACAACCCTATTTTTTAATTAGTAAAAAAACAATAGGCTCTATCTGTACTTGTTACTGAACATACGAGTATTATGTGGTCAAAAGTTAAAAAAAAGGAAATCCCAAAATTGTCCACGAAAAGTTGTCATAATTGGTAAATTCATAATTTAATCAATTATTCAAAACAATTGCTACTAAAAAGTACTACGCACAGTGCTTTTCCATTGTTTTTCATTCATAATCAATAGCTTGTACAATATTTCCATAAATTGAGTGACATTTTGGGATATAAACAAACACTAATAAATTTGCTGTTTGTGAATATTATTTATTGAGACTTTTTTTAAATAATAGCAAGACTTTTTCTAATAAGCCCTTGAAGTATTTGTACTAATTAAAAACTAGTAGTGTATACATAACACGATTTAAAAGAGTATCCATGAAGTTTTTTGCACGATGTTCTCAATAGACATCATACGCTTCGGAATGTGCAATTCTTTTTGACTGACCAGCTTCTTTACACTTGAATGTGCCTATAAATGGTTTATTTAAATTTGTCAAAAATCCTGAAATGTATGAGAATAACATAAGCTTGTGCTTTCAAGGCTAGAGTAAATAGGCTCTTAATAAACTCACCAGCAACAATTGTATAACTGCTATATAATTATTTAAAAAAAACTTTATTAATTACCCTTTATAATGAACCACTGCTAGGACTCAGGCCTCCTCTCTAAGAGTGTGATGAGTAATCCAGCACGCGAGCCCAGAGCGGGTTGGTGGATGACACTATCTTCGAGGTTCTGGTTCTTGTACATTTCGGTTTTCTAAAGATGTTTTCTTTTACTATTGAGAACAGTGTTTGAATTCTCTACGTAAACCTGGTAAGTCAAGGCCGTTTCCACCGGGCCACCTCTGCATTCGGGTTTAATCCCAAACATTTTGGACTTCCGACAATGTTATCACTGGCAGAATGTCAGTCTATCTGAAACCATAGTTTAGAGTTAAAAGAGGACAAATTCTTAAATGTAATTAGTTAATGTTTGGTTAGTAGTTGGTAAATGGTTTTAGATAAGAGGCTTATTAGCGAAGACGACGGGACCTGCCAAACAATAATATAATAATCATCATTCATCATTTCAGCCGAAAGACGTCCAATGTTGGACATAGGCCTCCCCCAAATGTCACCACAATGACCGATCTTCGACCCTCACCAGGTCATCGAGCCAACTTGTGGCAGGCCTTCCAACGCTGCGTCTTCCGGTACGTGGTCGCCATTCCAGAACCTTTCGTCCCCATCGACCATCTGTTCTGCGAGCAACGTGCCCTGCCCACTGCCACTTAAGTTTGCCGATTCTTCGGGCTATGTCTGTAACCTTGGTTCTCCTGCGGGTATCTTCATTTCTTACGCGATCGCGCAAGGAAACTCCGAGCAAAGCCCTTCCCTTTGAGTGACCTTAAGCCTTCTGATGTGGCCCATTGTAAGCGACCACGTTTCGGAGGATATAATAATGATAATAATACCTTTTTATTTTGCATACCTTACTGCAGTAGAACTCAGATTACCGACATAGCCCAAAGAATTGTCAAACTTAAGTGGCAGTGGGCAGGACACATTGCTCGCTGAACAGATCGTCGATGGGGCTGAAAAGTTCTGGACTGGCGACCACCTGCTGGAACACGTGCGTTAGAAGGCCTTTCATAAGGTGGACCGATGACCTGCTGAGTGTCGTGGGAATCCGATGGGTGTAGGACACACAGGACCAGTCGTTATGGGACATAGGTCATGTCCGACAGTGGACGTCTTCTGGTTGATATTTTTTTTTAGGGTTCCGTACCTCAAAGGAAAAGACGGAACCCTTATAGACCCTCTATCTTTTTTTTAAACGTTTTTCGTTGAGAAGTTAATTTTTTTTCACAGTTTCAAGGGACTCCACGTGTTCC
The DNA here is from genome assembly GCA_961205895.1 of Mythimna pallens. Lineage (NCBI taxonomy): Eukaryota > Metazoa > Arthropoda > Insecta > Lepidoptera > Noctuidae > Mythimna > Mythimna pallens. Next base: position 17,722,614 of record OY540828.1, on the reverse strand, counting down.
CGAGATAAAGTGTCAGACAGATGGACGGTCCGTTTTTTTCCTTTTGAGGTACCACCCTAAAAATTACATTCACATTTACAATATTTCTATATCAACATATTAATAGAATTGTCCTACCCCTTTCCACTTCAATCTCAGAGCTTGCGTAAGCGCATCTTGTAATTTTAGTTTTTTATCTCAATAAGATGTTCCTGGTCGTGATTATTTTGTTGATCTTTAAGATACTCTTTTCCACAGTTATTTGTGTCACATTTAAAAGATACCGACTTTGTCTAAAAACCCACATTAATAAAAAATGGTAGATTAGTCGTTAGATATATTTTTCTGATTAACTGTACCTTTCTAATTACTCAGTGTTGATGGTCGTTGTAGCCGTCTTTAATCGCAAATGAAATTAGAGCAGACATTTGGTTATTACATTTTGACTATTAAAAGTGGTAGCCCCTCCATGTAAAACACAGGTTTTTCAGCCGTATCCGGTTAGACTAAAAGCCGACCTCATGATACTTGGGAAAAGGCTAGGAAGATGATAAAGACGCTAGGAAGATGATGAAGAGTCTAGGAAGATGATGAAGAGGCTAGGAAGATGATGAAGAGGCTAGGAAGATGATAAAGAGGCTAGGAAGATGATGAAGAGGGTAGGGAGATGATGAAGAGGCTAGGAAGATGATAAAGAGGCTAGAAACACTAAAAGGATCAAAATAACTTTAATTTCGGAAGTCGGTGTTTCTCGGTATTGTTTGATTCTTATTTAACACAGACGGTTTTTTTTAGAAAAGTTTTTTATTTCACACTTTTAGTTGCGGTACACTGATAACCAGAGGGCCTATTTCTCATGACAATACCAATTAACCCAAACATGCAAGGTTACATTAGTTTATTATAAAGTTCCTGTATCTACCTTCCACCTTGCGGCTCCATCAACAGATCAGTTCGATAGTACCATATAGCCAAAATGCATCTCATGACAATTCTAATAAGCCCAAACATGGCTAGGTTACATTGATTAATTACGGAGTTCCAGTGCCTACCTTCCGGCTCCATCACCATCATCAGTTCATTTCGATGATACTATTTTCAACACAACTATTCAGAACCATTTATTTATTTGTATCGTCATAGTCGCTTAACTATCTTCATTGTGATATCTATGTGAGTATGAAGTTCCGTTGGCCATTTCTGATCATCTTCATCAGTTCTACTTCATGATATGACTTTTTGACTATAAATGCTTAAGTTCTCGATGAAAATACCAAAATAACTATATGGTTGCCTTATAATATTTGAGGAGTTCCCTCGATTCCTCATGGATCCCATCATCAGAACTGGATTAAATCTGGATATCATTTAGGAAAAAATAAAAATTGCAAATCCGTCCATAAATGATGAAGTTCTGAGGTAACACACATAAAAAAAAATACAGCCGACTTGATAACCTCCTTCTTTTTTTTGAAGTCTGTTAGAAAGGAGAAACTGGCTTACTGACATAGCAACCAACAGCCGAAACTACTAAGACTAGGAGCGTGAAATTTTGCATAAGATTTCGTTTTATGATGTAAGCAAGTACTAAGAGAGGATTTTTCAAAATTCACCCCCTAAGGGGAAGAAACGGGGTCTAAAGTTTGTATGGAGAAATACACTTTATTATACAATACATTCAGGAGTTCCCTCGATTCCTCATGGATCCCATCATCAGAACTGGATTAAATCTGGATATCATTTAGGAAAAAATAAAAATTGCAAATCCGTCCATAAATGATGAAGTTCTGAGGTAACACACATAAAAAAAAATACAGCCGACTTGATAACCTCCTTCTTTTTTTTGAAGTCTGTTAGAAAGGAGAAACTGGCTTACTGACATAGCAACCAACAGCCGAAACTACTAAGACTAGGAGCGTGAAATTTTGCATAAGATTTCGTTTTATGATGTAAGCAAGTACTAAGAGAGGATTTTTCAAAATTCACCCCCTAAGGGGAAGAAACGGGGTCTAAAGTTTGTATGGAGAAATACACTTTATTATACAATACATTCACGCGGGCGAAGCCGCTGGCAGAAGCTAGCATCAAATATTTAAGTTTACTAACCAGAGCAGTGAATAAATCATACTTATAAGTCAATGAAATCTAAAGTTAAGGCCGTTTAAGCTCCGTTTGTGGCATATATTTTTACACACTTAAGGGAATCAAAACCTGTAGCATACTTTTCGTTGACCTAGTCTTGAAATTTGGCAAGAAGCAAGGCAAAGGAAAAAGAAAGTTGAATTAATAATTGAAACTGAAAATCGTAAATCTGTAGTTACATTGGAAAAAAAATCGGGACTCGATTCGCGTATCGAACTATTTACATACAAACATGAAGGTTTGTATGGAACCCTCAAAGCGTGAGACCGACTTGACCGTTTTTTTTTGTGAAGTTATTATTGCAGCAAATAGATTACACTAAAAATATCGTAGTGTGAAGAATTCGAAGAGTTATTTTTCATCTGTAGGCTATTTTTGGACAGTGAAAGTAATCTTATGAGTACTTTCAATTTATTATGTAGTAATATTATATGTAATAACCTGATCTTTGAAATGTGATAAAACATGGACTGTTTAGTATATTTGATGTTTACATAACTCGGTAAAACGGAAAAAAAGAATTTTTACCAACTAATTTAAAAAAAAAATATATGTATATTGTCTCATTATTTTTTTTACAAATTTGGATGAAATAACCATGTATAATATCTATATGATAAGACTAACTGTTTTCTGTGGTTTCACCCGCATTTTTATGTACTACTCCACTCTCTTAGTTGTAGCATTCCTTCATAAACGGGCTATCCTACACCTAGTATTTTTTCAATTGGAACCAGGAGTTCCTGAGATTAGCGCGTTCAACCAATAAACATAATCTTCGGCTTTTGCTCAGTCATGAGCGTAAAATCTAGATTAATATTTAAACCTATATAAATAACCTACTAAACATCTATTACCTAATAATAAGTTATTGACCTAAATTAAGATTGCCTAAATGAAACACTCCTGCCTCGCTTCGGGAAATAAAGACCTTATTTCAATCAAATCAATAATTCTTACATCTCACAATACAATACAGCCTCTAACAATTTCATAGACCCTACAGCTGTTGCATTTTACATGGATATTTAAAAAAAAAAAAGGTCACCGACCCACCCACATTTTTAATATAAAACAATCCTAAATTGACTTCTATTGTGATTTTTAAACATTTTTACTAATAAAAAAACTATAGGTAAACAGGCATATTAGTTTAATATTTGGGTTCGTTCGAAGATAATTAGGGAAAGGGTTATGATTATTGCTATGCTAAAACAAAACAAGTGTAGAAGCCACAGTTTCGTACAAAAAAGTAGTTCGAACCAAACCTAATTCAAAATTCAGACCTAGCCGCTAACGTCCAAACATTTTAGTCACGAAGTTCAGTCAAACTTGGTACATTTACTTACCAAGTCACATCTATCTCGGCGATGTCCTAAATTGTTTTCTATTACTTTTATTTTTTGTCACGTGTAGACAGGTAGCTAGTTTTTTATCTGTTTATAGGTTTTTTACACTTCAACGACCAAAAAGCTCAATTGTAAAAGTAGCGGCATTCGCTTGAGGAAAATGTTTGCAACACAACGACTGTTGTATGGATTTTGCAAGCGCCTACTGTAATAGATTCTGTGATTCGGTCTTCCTTTATCATTTAATGACATGTTACCTACATACATTGTATTTTTTTTTAGATGGGGACAAAAGATTTTTTCGGTAACAGTTCGATTGGATTTGATTCAGGCGTCATATTTTTTAAATTAACAAATGTTTCCGTTTTATTATCCACTTTTTATGAAATTAATAAAAGCTACGTGTGGATCTATATTTTGTTATTATATTCAAGCCTCATTTATTCAGATTTCATTTTACTAAATGAGTTTTTTCGAAATATCAAAGCTACTAAACTTAATAACAAAAAACGAGGTTTTGATAAAAAAGATATTACTACTTATTACTTTTTCTAAATCGGCGTCGCATAAAAACTCAAAAGATCTGCATAGGTGGCGCTGCGCTCCGCGTCCGTAAATAGTTTGCATAAACGCGGGACAGGAACATTCTCCGAAGTTTGTTTTTCGAAGAGGTAGTTGTAAGAGCGATAGATTTGCGGGGGGAGGGGGGTTTACAAGGGTCCCTCCGGACTTTTTTGTTGGCCGTCCATTTTATTTCAGAGTCTCGAATATTCGTGTATGATTTTTTTTATGTCTGTAAATTAAAAGTTTTGTGAAAGGCAGAAATACGTACAGTTTATTGCACATGGAAATTATAACAACTCTTTCACAATACACATTCTAAAGTAAAATAAAATACCAGTATAATACCAGCCAGTACGGATTTATTCACCATACGTAATTACTGTACCTATAAATTTTTAATATTATGTTAAATAAAAAACTACATATTACCTAGGAACATAGTGAATACAATTTTTTTTCCCAAAATTAGAAATTCAATAGATTCAAAGTTTCAGACAACAATAGACATAATAGGTCAACAGGTATTCACCTTCTTACTTTTCATACTGAATATAACTAGGTATCTACGCACAGTTGAAACTTACTAATTAACTAAATAATCGATACTCATAACATGGAATAGAGAACGATTTAACAAGTTTTCAATGTTAGCAGTGCAGCCAAAATAGGCCACACGGTTTTACTTTTCAATATTACAGTTTTTTCTTTAGCTATGCAAATTTAGTGTTCAAAAAGTATTCTCATTAACCTAGTTTCATATAAAATGTACAAAAATGTTCGACACTCTATAGAAGATAATAAAAATGTAAACGAAATAGAAAGCGATGACGACAGATACAGTAATGCATTTGGTTGATATTTTTAATAGTTGTGTGTTAATAAAAATAGAGTTAATTTTGAATATGAAGAAGGAAAAAACATCTTTAAAACACATCTATTTTCGTAATAAATCATTAATTTTCTATTGGTAGTTCTTTTAAAAACAGATTTATTTTCGTGTAAGAAGATGAAAAATTAAACTAAGACTGAAATAATCATGTAAAGACGTGAATTTCCGAAATTAAACACACAAATAAATATAAAGATTTGAAGTTACATTTAGACCAAAATAATTTGGATTTAATTATACTGAAAGCTTGTGTCGTTATGTAGGCTGCGGCCGCCTGACTGCGCCCAACAGCGTAGTGAGCGCTGCATCGCATGAAATTTGTCTGGTGTCTCTTACGTAACGCCGGCCGCGCGGCCGATTGATCAACCCTAAATTAGTGGATACGGGGAGAGCGCGGCGCGCGGAGGGTTACGGCAAACTAGGTTGGCCGCGGAAGCACACTAACCCCTACAAAACTAGGGGTGCGAAACTCCTCCCCCTTTTCTGGTCACGGGAGCACAGCGATTGGTCCGTTCGCCTCAACCGGTCGCCCCTCACCCAGATTACAATCGGTGGGGTGCGCTCATAGAAATAGTGCTATGTGCTTATCTATGTATACCTATATATAGCATGAGTACATAATATATGGAGGGCCCCCAATTTGTGACATTGAAACAACCCCGCACTGTCACTCCCATCGCCATATTTGTTGGTTAAAGTCAACGCAAATATTACATACTTTATTTTCTAAAACCTGTTATTTTAGTCTAGACTCGTACGTACTTGCTTATTGATTGAACTGGTAGTCAATTATCATAGTTTGAATAATATTTAAATTTGAGTCTGACGTCTGATGCATTTATTAATTAATTGCATTCATTTTGTTAGTCAAAGAATCCGACATATATTTCTGGGCTGAAGGTCGATTTGTGTCTAAACTGCACTAATATATGCGCAAAGTCTGACCTATTTTCATGGCGATCAACACAATGGCCAAAAACAGCATAATTTTTTTGCAAACAATAAATTTTTACGACAGACAACTATTTACATAAGTGTCGTTTTTCTTGTGCTCTATACATTTTTTTTCTTTATTTTTGTTGCATCGAGGTCATCTACAATGGTTGAAGTATTTTTAAGATGACACACACACACATGATTCACTTCATTGATTTATCTTTGTTTTTAAGTGCTCATTATATTATAAACTATTTGAATTATAATAAGTCTATTAGAATATAGTATATAATAGAGATTTTTTATTTTAAATTTTACTTTCCTGTAAAAATAAATATTCCTGAATTATGTTAAGAGCTCCGTAATGACTTTGAAATCACATATAAAAAATATGTCAAAATGTTAATAACAAACTATTATCGACAACCTTTACTTTCTTATTATTTTTATTTGAACATTATGTTTTTGGAAATCTTCTTCAGCAGAAAATATAAGAAATATTTTATTGTACAGTAAAATCTGATAAGATGCATTCAATATTGACAAGAATAATTATACACTGTTCGAAATTATCTATTTTCAATTCTGCTACCTTTATCTGTTATCTCTAAACTATTCTTCCGTGTCCCTGTAAAATCTGTATTTTTTTTGTTTAACTTCATCAATAATTTATCTAACACCAAACATAGCACTAGAGCAAAGCAGATGCAAATTCTTTTTAAAACTCTCTTCTGCCTTTTCTTCAACTGCAGTACATTATATCTATAAATCACCCTTCCCTGTAAATACTGTTTGTTTTTAAATTTCCTTTCGGTGACTAAATAGAAAACTAGGGCAGTGTGCACCAAATTTTTTTAGAAACTCTCTTCTTTCGCTACTTCAACTACAATTCATTATATCTATAAATAAATCTTCTTGTTCAAACTGTTTATTACCTTCAAACTGTTTATTGTTTTTAACTTCGTCAATAACTTAACCCTCTCGATAATGTAAAGTAGAGCACTAGGGCAATGTAGACACAAAATCTTTTTGAAACTCGCTTCTATATCTTCTTCAACTACAATTCATTATATCTCTAAATCAATCTCATCTGTAAATACAGTTTGTTTTTAACTTTGTCAATAATTTATCACTTTTTGTGTCACAAAGTAGATCACTAGGGCAGTGCAGACGTAAAATATTTTCAAAATACATAGGTAGTCAAAATAAATACATACTGTTTCTTCTTTAATTTCAATCGTAAATCAATCTTCTCTATTAAAACTGTTTACTTTTGATTTCGTCAATAGCTTATCCCTCTCGGTAACACCAAGTAGAGCATTAGGGCAATGCAGATGCAACGTTCACAACTACATATAATTTGTTGGCGGTTTATTAAACAGTAAGTTAGAGTCTGGCGAAGTTTAACTACCAGGATGTCGGAAAAGCTGGACTTGGCTTTGGAAACAGGATAAGTAGGTATTTTTATTTGGGATTAAGTGTAAGCTATTTAATAATATATTATTATTATCTAGATAGATTATCGTAATATATTATTACATTATATGTTTGTCGAAACATTCACAATATGTGTAGCATTGGTATTCTAAAAGTGGATAATACAAAAGATTTTTGAATTTTGTCACTTCATTTCGTTGATATAACTTTACTGTCGACGAGTCGATGACCAATTATATCACCTGGGGGGTCCAGAATGATATGCTGTATCCATAGTATACGTTTATAATGCGTCGATGTTTAAGACACGGTGTGTATGTCGCTTTTCGAGCTGTTTTAGGGTTTTCTGCAACGGTTTTTTTTGTTCGGATTGGTTTGTATTTCTGCGGGTTTCAGAAAACGGATTTAATCTGTTTAGATTACTTTGTATTCCCCCTAAATTAAATGTGTTATAAAAGGTGTGAAAAAAAAAATTACGAATACAATTCAGTCATATTTAGATAATCAGTGTCGATTAGTCGATTATACTGGTTGGTGAAGCGAAGCACCATTCCAAAACATAAGTCGTTTTAGTTATTTTTTTACAACCCGAAAGGTTCTTCATTCAGAGCATTTCTACAATAGAGTTCTATTGTAATAAGTTCGTTTAAAGAATGAAAAACAATAGCAACAAGAAACTATCGTTATTGATCTAGAAAATGATTCTTTGAAAATCATAGTCGTTTCTTGAAACGTAGTTATAGTTTTGTTATTATTCCCAGACTGCTTTTTATTTACTGATCAGGTTTTTCTGTTACCATGGCGTTGTTTCTGATCTGAACTTTCACGAATATGCATATATTAAATCTTTGTGTTTCCTGAGATATCTGTTTTTGATTTTAACGGTATCGTGTATATTATATTTTTATATAACACTAGCTTTTGCTCTCGACTTCATCCGTATTGCAGTCGAAAGTGTTTCTATTAAGTTTTGTGATTGATTTCGTTTTATTATATCCATGACTTCGTTCGCGTAGAAGTTGGAAATATTCGTAAAGCCTAAGTACTTGGTCGCGGGTTCAAACCCAGCCAGGCGTATTACTTTGTGTAATTTATTTAATCACCACTGCTCTCAAAACGGTGAAGGAAAACATCGTGAAGAAACCGGCATGTCCTAGAACCAAAAAATCGAAGATATGTGACATTCACCAATCGGGCACTAGGCCCGCGTGGTGGATTATGGCCCATTCCCTCTTCTAGAGAGGCCTGGGTCCCAGCAGTGGAAACATTATAAGGCTGATTGTGCTTAAGTACTTTAGGAGGCTGTTTTAGTTTCATCACGCTATTATATGTAGGAGTGGAACTATAGAACGTTCAGTGAAAGTACCCGTGAGGACCGTTGCCTCACGCTATCGGCCGCCTCCTTTGCTAGCATTACTGCTTCGCAGAAGGAGGCGACCGCCTGCCACTCCTCCTCGCTCCGGACCATAGCCTGTACCAAGGCCCGGCGCGAGAGATCGCCGCCGCCGATCACCCCCATGATTACATTACGTTGCTTTGCCCAAGCGGGGCACACCTCCACCGTGTCCTCCGAGCGGTCCACAAAATGGTGACACCCGGGCGTTTCTTTCAGTGCAGGAACCTCCCGAACTTACCATGTCGGGTTAGGACCTGCGTCATGCGGAAGGTAACGACGCCATGAGGTCTTTCCAGCCACGCCTCAAAGAGGGGACTTACCGCCATAATTGTGGCGTGCCCAATACTTCAGTAATTAAGATTTTAATTTTATTTTAGTATACAAAAATGACTTACTGTAACAATAGAAATTGATTCAGTAACCGATTCTCAACATACTACTTTCAGATTTTTTTTTTTTAATTCTTGATATGTTCGTGCTTGACCACTATCTCACCTGATGGAAAGCGACGATGCGATCGACGATGGAGCGCGCTTACCTAGAAATAGCCTATTCACTCTCGACTTATAGAATGCGCGTTTATAATAGTAGGTACGCGTTGTAAATATTATAGCTTTTTTTTTAATAGAAATTGATCAAATATTTTTTTCTAAATCGTCTGTGCGACTATGTAAAATGTTGAATGCTGTTAATTAAGCAAGATAATAAACATCGCCTTTCATTTTATAATGAGTAACTACCCTGTTTTTAGGGTTCCATACGGAGAAAAAACGGAACCACTATAGGATCACTTTGTTGTCCGTCTGTCTGTCTGTTAAGACTCTTTATCTCGGGAACGCGTGGAGGTATCGAGTTGAAATTAAAACCATATACTCAGATGTACGGTCCCTTGAAGATGTGATCGAATTTCTGAATTAACTAAAAAAAATATACGGCCGTTTATGTCACAAAAAACGTGTATTTCGACACTCACAAGGGAACCAAAATTCAAAGGGTACTTCCCGTTGACCTAGAAACCTGAAATTTAGTATGAAACAAGGTCTCATAGCACAAGTAAGTATAGGAAAAAATCTGAAAACTGTAAATTTGTAGTTATGTCACACAAAAAAAAACTTTTTTTGCGATTCGGAAAAATCTTCGTAACTCAATTTGAGAATAGAACTGTTTTCATAGATAAGTTTGTACGGAACCCTCAGTGCACTAGTCTAGATATTAAATTCGAGAGTTTTAAATATTCAATTCATTCCAAGAGAAAACAGTTAAAATAATCTTGACAACAGTAATATTTTTATTCATAATGTCACAGCAGAAGTCTAGGTTACATCTTTCTAGTTTTATCTTAACAAAAAGCCTATAGAATAGGATTTAAGAATAGGCTTTGGTTTGACAAGATTTTTATAAATAACAGGAAAACGCACAACAAAGATTTATTGAGTAAGCATTATTTTCTTTTTCTTCAAGGGTCATCTACAAATAAACATGATAGAAGAAGCGTAGATAATCTATTCAGAATTGGACAGCCAGTGGAGACCGATATCTAGGTTGTTCCATGATATCCATTGTATTAACTTGGCGTGATATTTACTCGTATTTATTACAAGGCTATGGATGCAATGGAATAAAAAAAAACTGCGGCTACGCACGGATTAGAAATTTATTTCAGTCTCAGAATACTTGTATTTCAAGTTAGAAAGGCCAGACGATATCTTTGGCTCGACCTGTAGCTTTAACGGCTAGATGGCAGTAGAAGTAATTCTGTAAAAATAAAATTTTGCGGGCGTGATTATTTACCTAACTGTAGTTGTATTTGTCTGTGAATCCGTCATATGGGGTAGTCGAAATCCAGAAGACGATTGTAAAAATATATGTCACTAAACCTGGGCAAATCAAAAACCTTTCTATGCAAACCAACTATGAATTTCAGTTGCTGTTTGCTTATGTAAAAGTCGCATATATTAAAAAAATAAACAAATTTAAAAGTTACATAACTACGAGTACCTATCTATCTTCATTTGTAAAAAAAAAAAATACAAAATGCAGACTTCTTTCAAATCTCGACGCGGTTGCAGACTGCAAATGGATGAGTGAACATAAATTACTGCTAAGGCCGCCATTTTAGATTTGGTAGTCTAGGTTTGTTTATGGTTCTTTATTTGTCGAGTCCAAGATATTCGAGTGTGCTCTGTTGCTTCCAACATTGTCGTACAGACCCGCGAGCGAGCCAACTTCGCCTGAATGAAACTCGCGCCGAAAGACTTTCGTTTTCCATACGAGCGGCTCACATGTTCGCAGCTTTGCATTTTGTTTCCCGCTTTTTCACTTGTGACGTCATACGATTCATGAGCTCGCTTTAAAACAATATCTGTGATGCTGCTTACGCAGCTATTGGCAGCCATTTTGGATTTGACACGATTCCTGTATTTAATAAATAAATTATATTATTATTGTAATTTTTATTACTTCAGTGTTACAAATTCTACCTTAATACGCATTATGATTTTCTTAGAAGTTCATTTATTTAAATAATTCTAAGAATCAGCACTTTTTGAACGTCGAAATTTACATAAATACACCAAAACTCCTGTCACCGCTTCCTAGTGATTTAGAAGCAATCCTAATCAAAGTTAGATGTTACATTTGGCACGATATTAGCAAATACTTGAGAATGTGCCTATCATATCAACATTGAAATAATAAATTCAAGATTGGATATAATTTGGAGGGTCACCGATGACTGCACCTTAAATTGGAGGTGCACGCATAAGAGATAGCAAGCAACAACAAGGGCAAGTTGAATCGTCATCGCTGATAGAGTGACAAGTGTAGTCTCGCATCCATTGATATCAAATACTTCGTCGAAATTTGTTCCAGTTTAGCTTTTACTAAAATAATTATTCGCCTGAACAAACTGAGTTTTTTTCACGTGGAAAAGAATCAAATTACTCCTTACACTATGAATGGAGCGAGAGAGAAAAAAACTACAACCACACCTGTGCTCCTTCAGTTGCCCTGTGCCGTCAGGGGCAACGGTATCTATCTCTATTGAACAATCCCGCAGCCTTGGCAGGCCGGAGCTCCTACGATTGGTTTCTTCAATTTCTGATGAACTATAAATAAATCATAAACGGAAATTATAGAACACAAAAAAAATTGTCCCTATTGTTGGAGAAATATTATAACAGCATAGAAAAGTTTCTCAAAGATTGTACCTAATAATAGTAGTTAAACATTTTTATTGACTTCTAATAATAGATATGCTTATATTTGACATTACATCATAATGCATTTTATTGATATTACATTTCTTGAATTTTATTGACATTGACATTTATTTTTTTAATTGAAATTTTTAATCTCTTATATTAATGTTATCATCAACGTAAAAACTCAATTAAAATAATAAAACACTTATCATGCAGACGAAACCGTTAGCAGACGCTAGTTCCGTACGAAATTAAAGAATGATAATATATTTTTTCTTCATCCATATTAAAAGTGTCCGATTACTATAAATAGTTCTAAAGAACATCTCGTAAGTCTAGACAACTGTAGATTTCGGCGAGATATCCAAAGTTAGTCGCAATAATATAGTTATGTCGGCGGACTAGACCGAGTCTGCAAAGTTGCATATCAGTACACAATAGGAAGTAGGTCATATTATTGAGATGCATTGTTTTCTTACGGACGAGGACAAGAAAAAGAAAGGCTTATTTATTTATTATTATTAGGCTTTTCAACAATGAGTACTTACACTATTACATTATTATTTGTATATTGCTAACTTATGTATTAGTACCTCATTATTTACAGACTTATGTCAGTGGCTCCATAGTCACATACTTCCAGATAATAACCATCCTGTGTCCTGTTCCAGGACATTGTCTACGCGTGTGTGAAATTTTATCTTGAATCAAAGCAATTAATTTAAATAATTCAATTTGAATTAATTGCTTCGATTTACAGGCACTTTTGAATTGTTAAGAAGTCAGTCAGTCAGAAAAATGATGCTAATTGCACATTTCAAAGCGTAGATTTCCATGGAGAAGAATGTGCGTGAATCTCCATGGACGGTTTTATAAATTGTTATCGAAAATAACGTACTCATTTAAAAATCTCATTTTGTATAGTTTCGATATTGAGATAGACTCATGATAGCACACGTTTAACTCTCTTATAGAGGTAAAGTTTGTTTTTTGTTTTTTTTTTGTTTGTAAGTGTTAATCTCTGAAAGCACTGGTCCGATTGCGAAATTTTTTTTTTCTCCGATAGATAGTTGCTTTATTTCTGAGTACCTAACATAGGTTATATCTTATGTATTCGGACGAAGCCGCGGCCAAAAGCTAGTAAATAATAAAAATAAGTTATTAATTGATGTGCTCATAAATAGGGCCATCAGAATGTTTACTCAACGCATTTGAGTATGAACTACACAAGAAGCACTAGCGCCACTTTTTAGAACTAAGATGTGTCGTTGCGACGTAACTTTAAAAGAGCGGCTGATGTTATTGAGGTTTTAGAGAAAAAAACCTTTGAAATCGTATCATTACGACCAACAACCGCCGCTTGAATGTTATGTCTCATACCCAGTAGGTGTGGTTTAGCCTAGCTTCGTCTTTGCCAAAGTACACGATTGTTCCCGAAGATTGACGGTCATTACCGAAGATGATCATTTTGGGCCAAATTTTTTATTTTATTTTTTTCAGAAAAACGCACAGTCAGTCTTGTCTTTAATAGCTCTAGATTAGTGAATGTTCCGGGAACAGACAATACAACAAACGAAATAATAAATAGACCCAATGAAGTGACTCTTACTGAACAGGATATCTTGTGACAGCATCAAATCTAAGTGGAAAGAGGCTAGACAAATATATAGTTAAATTTTAAGTCACTATCTCTATTGAAGCCTCTTCGATTAATTATAAATTATTCAAGTAGTGATTATTAGCAGACAGAACGCCCACATAATTGTAGGTTTCCTCTGACCCAAAGTTGGCTCAGTAATATAAATTTTCAAGTGACTTGGTAATTTCAAAATAAATTCTACGTTTTACGTGGCAAGAACATAAATTCGGCTGAATTACTTGATCAAATACGCACTCCCAAATTTCTTCAAGGCCGAAATATTTATCTCTATTGTTCTCCATTCTTTGAAACATCTGTCAATACATGCAATGCAGTAAAATTAAACTGTTTGCTTCAGTCTGTACATCTGGAATTGAAGGCCTATACTGTTTGTACAGCCTTGTGTACTTTACTCGTGGATGCGTGCAAAATTATTCTTCAGATAATTCGCGAACGCAGGTGTCACGATGCCTTATCATGCTCCGGCTATTTTAGTGACAGTCATACCGAGCTCACAGATAACACTCACTTACCTACCAAGATACTGGCCGAAACTCACGTACCTATTGCACTCAGCAAGATAATGCAATAGATCAAGATTATCTCAGAGAGCTAGGAAGTCCTTAATTCCTCTTTCATTTATCTTACTCATTGTTTCTACACCTGTCGTTAAGGAATGGATGATAATGCACTTTTTCGTACTGTTGAAATAACAAAAGAATTCATCTCAGTTTTTTTCTAACCTTATTTGCAATTCAAGTAATAAAACAAATGCATATGAAGAGGCACCTAATGATTTCCGTCTGGGATTCAGTGTCCGTTTCATTATTTTAAAATATTATGCGCGAAATATTTATGTCTTTCAAAATAAAAGTCTGTTATTTTCTATAGTGTACAGGTAAGTCGTCGATCATGCCTTCTAATTACTTCAGGTTCTGTGTCGTATTCGCTTACGTTGATGCGTTAGAGTGTATTCACACGTCGCATCTAATAAGTGGAATTCATTTTTTGCTACTATTATTCATCAAAGTTTTTTGCAATAGAAACAGGTTTCACACTCGCAAAATATATTTAACCGTCTGGCGCATACATTACTTTTAGTGGCTGCTTATTTGTGTGTACTAGGATCCCTCTCTGCGATGCGACCGTTACGAGGACAACTTTACGTTAAAATAATTATGTTACTCCTGTGCAAAAAGGCAGGCTTTTCTTAGCCGGCCGACGACGTGTGAGTCGACCTCAAGGCTTTGTGGCCGGCCAGACAGACCGAAAAACATCTAACAAAAGAAGCCATATGAACACGTCTAGTCGGTTTTAGGAATTCGCGCTAATGCGTCTGGCGACCCACTTGAATACATTTGCGGCCACTCGGACGTTATAAAATTATTTAATAATATAGTCTATTTGATGCGGCTGCGGTGTCCGCGAACGAGATGTAAACTTACTTTATGCTCATTGGTTATCTTAATTTGGCTAACTGTAAACAAGTGTAACATCCGGGAATGGAGCAGCATTTTATAAAACTGAAAACTGTTTAGAATGACGCGAGACCAATTCATTTTGAAGTTGTTCTCCGATGAGATGAAATATAAATAAAATAAAAAATGTCATTGTATTTCATTTCTAATTTAAAATCAAATTGTTACATTTTTATTATACACGTACATAACTATAACTTAATATACACTAAAACAAATAATAAACTTAACTAACGAAACTGACAAAAAATAATCTAAAATATGATATCGAAAAACTCCACCGTTACTACGCTATAACTAATGTTTTTATTTTTTATTTTATTAATATAATTGATATTAATTCAGTACCTCATCATCAGTCGCTAAGATATTTTTTATTCGTTCGTATTACAATTCCCCATTCAAAATTATGTCGTTTTTCTACTTTCACGCGGGCGAAGCCGCAGGCAAAAGCTAGTATACATACATATTATAGATAAATTACACCCAGACACAGAGCAAAAGATCGTGCTAATCACACGAAAATTTGTCTTGGGTGGGAATCAAACCCACGACCACCGGTTTAGCAGTCAGGGCCACTAACCACTAGACCAATAGGCCACATTTGATCGTAGTATAAAACTGCGCTTTAGTTTTACAAGGAACCATAATCGAATTACAATACTTAATAATAATTCTTGTTAATATTTCTTGTTGTTGCAGTTTGCAGTCACTTATCATCACGGAGTTACTAGGCTAGCAGAAGATTACACTAGCAGTATCAAAACATTCGCAGGCCTGCTGTTGAACACGTGTATTTAATAGCTACGTCCAATAGTAATTTCTCAATACACTTACTCGAAAAGTTGCTCTTATCTCTACCGCTTTTAGGTTTTCAATTTACTGTTTTCTACACTAGTGCTAAAAAGTGCGCGAGCTCGTCCCTGCCACAACTAATTGTATTTATCATATCAGGCTGGGCGCAAAGCGACCCCGTTTATTTATTTTTCTGTAAGTGTATTGAAAAACGTTGTTTGATATAGGTACGTGGAAATCTCTAGGCTCTATAATACTCTCGCCTGCGGCTCGGGCGAATTCCGCTTCGGTCGCAATTACAGTTTCTCCTCTTGTATTAAAATATGTATACTATTTTGCTCAGTCTCAGGATAATACAGAGTCGTAACTTACAGTTCCATTTATCAAAACTAAGCCGATTTTATGCGACAGGGGGTAAAATACAAAAAAAATAAGAAATAAATAAAGAGAGAGAGCGAGAGGGAAACATAATTATGATATGGCAAGTTTTAAACGGAGTATAAAATTCAATTGGCGGAATTTAATGGCCTAATAATTGAAAAAATTGCAATGTATTAACATTTTTGTAGTTATTTTTTTTTCATTACATTAAGGTAGTTTAGTGCTAAAATAATCAAAAAAACGTGGTATGTTTTTTTTATATTATATTAATCCAGAAAAAAAAAACTTTTATTTGACCAGACAGCGAAGGAGAAAGGCTGCATTTTTTGTTTTTACTGTGGTCTAGCATCGCGTCTGAGCTTCTTTACCCTCAATTAGTATTAATTCATTGAAAAGAAGAAAAACAAGGAATTTTGTTTTACCAGCAAGCCAATTATAAGTTATCCTATTAGTTTTAATTCATTATAGGGTCATTGCATGGTGCAGTGGTGGAGTCGACAAGTGCAGATTAGCTTGGTTATTAGATTAAATAAGCTAGAGAAGGTTAAAGTTTCGATTAGTGTCTTCTTAAGCCACTTTGCCCAGTTCATCACAATTTTACTTTAGTACTAGCTTTTGCCCGCGGCTTCGCTCCCGTCAACTGTCTACTCTACCCTACTCTACCCCATTCTACCCTACTCTACTCTACTTACCCTACCCTACTCTACCCTACTCTGCCCTACTCTATCCTACTCTGCCCTACTCTACCCTACTCTACCCTACTCTATTGAATCATCTGTTACAAAAAATGTGATAAATGAAGAACCGCTCGACCGATTTTGTGCAAACTTCACATAAATAATGTACTAAATAGTCCAAACAAAGCCAAAATATTTGGTTTGGATAGGTGAGCCCGTTCTTGAGTTATAAAATTACAACGAAAAGTGGCATTGATTTTTATATAATATAGATACACTGGCAGGCATATTGCCATCATTACACTGGCTGGCTGAGCAGGGACACAGAATAGATGGTTGATGGGGACGAAAAGTTCTAGATTGAAAAATACGAAAAAAAAATACAATAAATTTTAGGGGTTCCCCATACTTAGAACTGAAACTCAATTTTTTTTTTTTCGTCAAACCCAAACGTGTGGGGTATTTATGGATAGGTCTTCAAAAATGATATTGAGGTTTCTAATATCATTTTTTTCTAAACTGATTAGTTTGCGCGAGAGATACTACCAAAGTGGTAAAATGTGTGTCCCTCCCTGTAACTTCTAAAATAAGAGAATGATAAAACTATAAAAATATATGATGTACATTACCATACAAACTTCCACCGAAAATTGGTTTGATTTTTTAATACGTCATAAATCGTAAACCGCAATTTACCTTTCAAGTTTGTACGGAACTCTCAGTGCGCGAGTCCGACTAGCATTTGCCTAGTTTTTGTAGTAACACTATCTTTAAAACTAATGTTAGTAGGTTTTGACAACATGATGATTTTTAAATCACAATTTCCCACCAAAAAAATAATGTCATACATTTTTCAAAATCCTGCTAGAAAGTAATTTAGTCGAGGCCTGTAGAAATCTATAGGTCATCACTTGACTTACAGTGTAATTTGTTCAATAGGACTGTTAAACAGAGACAAAATTAATTTTGCCATAAAAGTCTGAGCAGTTTACTTCGATGTTTGGTATTGTAAACACGAATTATTATGACTAGTTATGATTCTACGCCTATAGCCATAATGCTTTGTTGTCTGTCTACTGACATAAATCTTAGTATTGTAGTAGGTACTTATTATTATTTAGCACATGTCTAAGTGTCCTAAGATAGGCCGACGTAGGCTATTGACACATAGTGTTAGAGAGGCTTTACAATGACACTGTATGAAAAAATGGTGAGTGAGACAAACTTAAGAGCGTCCACTCCGAGATACATTTCCATACAGCCGCTCTTACGTGATTATGACGATATTACACATCTTTTTGTAGATATTTTGGAAACATACATATTTTGTGGATATTATCTAAGTTTCTATTAACATCAAAACATAAATTTGAGTAAAATTAAACGAGTAAAAACCTCTGCTATTTTGCGTGAACTTTGGCCCTTCATAGTGTGCTCGTAAATTAAAAAAGATAAGAAAATATACTAAAAAAATCTTGCACATTTAAACAAGATTCTGAATGAGGATTTTTTATCCAAAATATTTCAAGGATTTAGAAAAAACACGCACTTGAAAACAAGTTTTATGAAATATTCGAGTGAATGACGGAATTACCGTATGCCAACAGAGTATTCAGGCGTTACCTCACTATTTTAGCATTACCTCTTATTCAAACAATGCCGGTCCTGCTCCACAGCCACAGCCACTTTTACCAACAATAAAAAAAAAAAAAAATTGGAAGAAATACTATTGCCCTTTTTGTTTTGTTGTTTACGTTTCTTTTTTTTAAATTTTATTTGTTTATTTCAATAGAGCTTATGATAATCTATTACCTTATGTATTTGGAAACAATAGTATTGTATAATGTAGAAACACTATTTTTTTTTCAAATTTGTGAATGTGAAGAACCATGGAGGATTTTTTTTTTAAAGTTACAATTCGTTTGACATTACGAGCATGGCAGTTGAGAGTTGGCCAAGCTCACTCAAATGTCTCTCTGATGGCGGCACGTGTTATTCGGTCATTCGGTTCCCTTCGAAATGGTTGAGCTCAGTGGGGCTGATGCACGCTTCATGCTCGTGAACGGGTGCCGTCAGTTGTGACTGGTCATCTGTTAGCTGCCAGTGGCTTAATTCAATTTCTATTTTTTTATTAGTTTTTATTTATTATTATTATTACTTGTCTAGATATTACTTACATAATAGAAGCGACAAGAAATATGTAACCAAGATTTATGTAACTCGTAATATGAGTTAAAAGAGTGTCCATGGAGTTTCTTGCACGTTCTTCTCCATAGAGATCTACGCTTTGGAACGTGCAATATAGCTTCATTTTTTTGACTGACCGACATTTTGACAATTCAAAACTGCCTGCCCATATGAAATAAATGTTTCTGATTTCTGATTGCGTTGGATGAAACAACAAGTTTTAAAACCATATTCATGTTGACGATAAACAGGTGGGGAAGGGCCCTCTTAAGGAGAGCTTTTACGACACAACTTTTTTTGAGAGGTGGGAAATCATCAAGTCATTTCTCCCGCACTGGGAGGAGCGCGAGGGAGTGTCAGACGTTTACTGGCCAAAACCTACCTGTGTTTTATCTATCAGATGCACTTTGCTTTCCAGGGCTGCAGTATCTCTTTCATACAATCCAACATCCAAAGCCTAAAATAACAAATTTATTTTAAAAAATGCTGGATGTTCGTCGACAATATTGATTCTTTCAAGAAATACGTTTTTTTTTTTCGATATATTTTCTGATTACAAATCTTAATTAACTGTAAAATCAATCACGAAACAAGACCCTTACCTAATTAGCGAATTTGCGTAATTATTTTTATTGGACTAAACTAATAATTTCGGCTTGATCGCAGACAGTTTACAAACTTGCGCTTTTTAATTCTTTTTTTACTTAACGGTTGCCTTACAGACGTCGAAACGTGGGGTCGTTGACCGGCAAAGATAGTCTGGCCTTGTAAGTCTGTCTATGAATTTGCCTAGTAGTAATACATAGTGTCTAAGTGCCTATATAATACAACGCATGATTGTACTGAAAATATTCCATTTCAAAGCTGCGTGAAGTGGTTTTTGTAAAGAAATAAGAATATGCAGTGATTTGGTACAGTCACGAGCAAAATTGCAGACACCAGACGCAGAATTCAAAAGCGTTTTTCTATTAGTGTCGTTCTAAATTTTGCATTGTAATGATAATTTTTAAAAGAACAATAGTGTGCGAATATGCTAAATGCACAACAGCGTGTTTAATTTAAATCAATGCTTAAGGAAAAGACATTTCTGATGTTCGCTATATTTATACATAAAAGTAGTACCAAAGACACTGTGTTTTTTTTTTAGGTTGGAAAATCATCTAATGATAAATCACACTCTTGGGCGGAGCGCGAGATAGTGTCAGACTTTTACTGACTAAAAACCCACTCCTGTTCCTTCTTTCTTCATACCGGGGCCCCGGGTTTAGCTTTCACACTACCCGTGGGAGACACTGGGTGGAATTAGCTATAGGTTAATTACTAATAACACTAATATAGTATATAAGCACTTGCTGTTATTAACACACCAACAATATTTGCACTATTGAGTCTGAATTTATTTTTCATTTATTTTTTTAAATTGTCTTGTTTATTGTCCGCTGTGTCTATAGACTAGACGTATTTTTTAATTAAAATTAATGAGCTATAGGTACTCAAAAGGTAATTTTTATCGATTCAATATCACTTTAACGTGAATTCCCGCTGTGTGAGTCATCTAGAAGTAATTCAACCCGTACTGCTAAATCATCGAATTCGTCACGTAGATTTTACGCTCTTTATAGACAAGTATCAGAGAGTTTTCCTCAATATGTCATTGACTTCTGATTTGTTGGTACAGAGCCTACTTAAAGAACTGTTTTTAAATACTAGGGAGTCAGTACTGGTAAATATTCGATTTTATTGATTTTAGTACCGATCAGAACATCTAACTTTATGATATCTATATTTATAAAAATGAATCCCTATTTCCTTTGGTCACGCCATCACGCGTGAATGGCTGGACCGATTTTACAACTTTTTTTTTGTTGTGTTTGTTGACAATAACAAAAAAAATCTTATGAAAGAAAAAAATTAAAAAAATATAGTAGTAGAGTAGGGTAGAGCAGATGAATAGAGTGGTCAGTTGACGGGAGCGAAGCCGCGGGCAAAAGCTAGTTTATAATATGATTATATTTCAAATAATCACGCTATCTCACTCATTTTATATAGAAGAAATTATCACACTCATATTATTAAACTTTGTATGTAAATTTGGCTCACAGGTAGACCATGTCCTGGAATAGAACAAGGGATACTTTTATCCCAATAAATATATATATAGCTTATGCTTATTTACAGGTACTATGATCGTCGTGATGTCCGATTTAAAATTCATTCGACAGAAAGCTGTAGAGACTTATATAATGAGAATTCAGCCATACTGCCATCTTGACTGCTGAAAAAGGGGCCCGGGCGGCCGAAACCACTAGCAGAACAGAGTTAAAATATAATCGACAAAAAATAATAGAAACTTGATATTATTTATTATGTGTTACAAACACAAAGTTTTGCATATTTTAGAAATCACTAATCATGCGACTGTTTTCATGAATTTTAATTATTTAATACATATTGTATTTTTAAAAGCTTTCAATTTACTATTTATTATTTTGATTAAACTAACCAAAAAAAAAAAAACAGATCAATATAATTACAGAATAATTAATATATTATATATTGGGTCTTTTAGCTATGAAATTACCGTATTATGGAATACAGTTCCATAATACGGTCACTTTGTATTGTATTATTTTCAGATAGACTGAATTATAAGTTCAAATAAACTTTATACACTGGCCCTCAAAATTTACTACCACACTGCATATTTGTACTAAACTATTTTTGCAGTTAGAATTATTTCCTCAAAGCTATAGCTTATATTATATAATACATCAGTAATATATTTAACTTAAATAAATATATTATTCTCTCTGCTATCTAGCTGACCCGGCAAACTTCGTACCGCCTAATAGTAAAGATAACGCCATCTATTGGCATTACCAGAACAGCATAATTCATTTTATAATAAAATTTTAATTAGAGATGGTGTTGTACTCGGTTTTTTTTTCTCGATATTTTTCCATTTTTTCTCACCGCTTAAACCTTCCCTGGACTAATTCGAATATTTCAAAACCAAAATTAGCCAAATCGGTCCACCCGTTTTTGAGTTTTAGCGAGACTAACGAACAGCTATTCATTTTTATTTAGATAAGTTATTAGTATTTTTTTTTTAATTTTGAGTGTGATATTCCACTGCTAAACCTAAACAGTGTGCTAGTTCTGTAATGAGGTACCTATAGAATACAATCATTAAAATCATTCATAAACAAAGTGCATCTCATGACAATTTTAATAAAATCAAACACTTTTAGGATTCGTTGTTTTATTAAGGCGTTCCCGTGCCTGACTTCTTCGACTTCATCATCTGATCAGTGCGATTCAGATTTTTTCCATTTATTTGCTCAAACATGAGTGTATATACAGGAGTTGTGCTAACATATTTACCATATTGTTATGGTGTGCAAATATTATAATTATGCGCGATGATAACTTATAGCCATTTTGAAAAATATGACATTTCTAATTAGCTCAGTCACGGCCTCAAGAGGTACTTTCTGATTTCAAATTCTTGACATCTTGATGAAAATACCAAAATCGTTAATGTAGTGCTCATAATATTTTAGAAGCTCCCTCAATTCTTCATAGATCCTATTATCGGAATTGGATTTGAATAAAACTGGGACCAAGCTGGTACCTACATCCATTCAAATAAAAAATAATTTACCAAATCAGATCATAAATGACACATTTTTTATGTAACAAACAAAAAAGAAACAACTGAATTGAGAATCTCCTTCTTTTTTGAAGTCGGTTAAAACAATATTAAACGATGACAGATCCAAAAGTTAAAACTACCACCACAGCCTGACTCCTAGTGAGAGGGATGGTTGATCCCGAGTAATAACAAGTAGGTACCTACTTTAAATAATTATAGTTTGGTAAATAATACAAAAATATTAAATTATTATTATGTATCTGTAGTGTGAGTACTGTGTTTATATTGTTTACATATGGATAGCGTAATGGCCCAACTAAACCTTATTGTATGTACACATTAAACTATTCCATCCCTTCTCTACTAAAAGACCCGTCATAATGATCAGGAGAGCCAAACAACTAGGTTTACATACATACAAATTCAATAGAAAAAGTTACCCTTCTACAAAAAAAGGAAATGATCTTATTTAAAAAGAGAGAAAAAAACGCGGATCAATTACCATGGAAATGAGAAGAAGACAGGAAATAAGAAAAAATAATATCAAGGCCGCTTTGAAACAACACGTAGCCATTGAACAAACCTAAAAGTCTAGACCGACCCGTGAGCGCTTGAAATAATGAATGTCAAAACATGAAGCAACAAGGATTATAAGGAAACATCTACACAAAGACTGTTCAGACCTTTATTTTTCTGTCTGCCGTAGTAAGCGTTTGTTAGGACAGGTGCACATTATATTCGGTGCAGACGTCTAGTGACGTGAAAGAAACCGTCTGAATCTTACTGATATGGAGACGAGACATCTTACAAAGCTTGTTTCAGCAGAAAGTGGCACGTGTGCGCCAGGCATAACCATTTTTAATGTCAGGCGAGGTCACGACGCGACTGGCTAGTAGAAAAAACGATGCCTAACACGCTTTTTTAAAGGTAAGACGTAGACATGTCGCAAAAAATGATTCCGACGGCGTCCGACAGAGTAGTGAGAACGTCACTCGCGACCTACACACGGATTTATACG
The DNA here is from genome assembly GCA_961205895.1 of Mythimna pallens. NCBI lineage: Eukaryota > Metazoa > Arthropoda > Insecta > Lepidoptera > Noctuidae > Mythimna > Mythimna pallens. The sequence continues at coordinate 17,698,889 of OY540828.1, read as the reverse complement.
AACAATCAACTTCAATCGGACCTACCTTCGTGTTTACCTAGGTTATACTAAAAGCAAAAAGTCTATTCGGTTTGTTACGAGTACAATAATAATCAAATCTAGGTACGGTTTGAAGTAAGCTTAAAATTGACTGATAATTATTCTACTAGGTTTTTGTGTATGAATTTGATTATTATGAGTGCATATAATTACAAGGTATAGTGCATGCGGATGGAGGGAGAGAGTCCGAAGAAAATATGGAAGGTTTGTGTAGGGAGTGACATTAAAGAAACAGGAGGCAGTGATTAAGTGACGGTTGAGCTCCGACCCCAAATAACACGGGGATAAATAGCCAGGAGATAATGATGTAATCACAGGGATACTGTAATTGACGTTTTAAATGGGATAAGAACACTGGATTTATTTTTTAAGGACATACAACAATTTATAGGTTTATTGATTAATTTTAGATCGGTCATCCGAAGTAGTGACCGAAGTGTCGGGTGAAGTTTCAGTTTCGGTTAAAAAGTGCCCGAATATTCGGTTTTACCAAAACTAGCATCTTTGAGCCGGTTGTGATAGGTACCTAAAAACTAACTGACTCGTTCATCTGTGTTATAATTTTTATACGATTTATTCAATTTTTTTCCCTTTTTTTATAAAGTTATTACTATATATAGACTGGACTGGATGATCAAAGCAAGATTTAGGAAGTATTCATTTAATTTTAGATAGCAATAAATAAGCATAAAACGCAACTTTATTAAACTCACTAAGACTATAAACAAAAAGAAAATGAAATAATTAAATAAATGTGATCTATTTTGCTTAAAGAATTTTAATATACAATCCTCCTCCTTGCGTTGTTTTCCTCAATGCTGAGGGTCGTGACCTTGCTTCATCACTTTAACTTTTATGATATTCCTACAATACAATACAAATAATAATAATATTTTTTTTTAATATAAAACAAAATATATTTCATATCGTCAAAATATACTACAATAATAATAATTACAGTTACAACATGTCAAGCTAGTCAAATAACCCGCCCCTAACTGTTCCCGGCGCAAAGGTGCCCAAAACGCTTACTGCATTGCCGCGCTGGATAGCAATGGCTAACCTTTGCACCAAGAACGAGCCGGAGCGGGAGTATAATAATAATAATTTAAAAAATATATATAAATTTTAAAATGAATTATGTACCTAATTGTGTAGTAGAATAAATGACTTTTTAATTTTATTTTATTTATGTCGAAATATAGTTAGGAATTACTGTATTAAAATATTATCTACCTACTTTTTTTTTCAGTTTTTGTGTCACCACGTCGGTTTTTGGTTACGGTAACAGCTGAAACTGGAAGAGGAGCCGAACATTCGGTGATGATTTCGACTGCAAATCGTGTTTCGGTCGTTCACCAATTTATTTATTATTACAGGTTTGATAATAATAACTTTACTTACTTCTTTAAAGTATTGTAGGTAGAGGATTACTATGGTCGACCCGAACCTCCTGTGAGATCCTGAGTCCCCTTTTACCCCCGAGTCAACTTTTACAGGGGCTAGGAACACAGAATCTCACAGGAGGTCATCAGGTCAGAAGGTCAAAGGAGGTAAGGAGGTCATCTTAAGTCTTTCTGTCCTGTCGCCCGTCACGCTATAACTAACTCCCTTTTCCTCGGCCTCCCTCTCATTCTACATCCATCCACAAGTATACTCTTTTAGCAACATGCGTTTCATCCCTCTTCACATGACTATACCAAGACAAACGATTCCCTTTCTACTTTTCAGTTACTGACGCCACTTTAAAGTTTCCTCTAATATACTCATTACTTACTTTATCCATTCTCGTCACACCACACATCCATCTCGACATTCTCATCTCCGCTACATGGAATCTTTTTACATCCATCTTGTTCATAGCCCAACGTTCTGATCCATACAGTATGATATATAGGATATAGGATCTTAAATCAAGTAAGTAAATTAGTTAGTTAATTAACTTATTTTTTATTTTATTTGTTCTGTTTAAAGTATCTGTTATTTATTTATTGTGCACACTTACCACATTGTTGTCTTTATAACCCAAAAGTTGACTGGTAGAGAATGCCTTGTTGCATTAAGTCCGCCTATGTACCACCACTGTACATGAAGTTTAAATAAATAAATAATAAATAAATAAATTAGGGACCTAATTTTAATCTGAAATAGGTGTTTAATAGGCTTTCATCATCGTTTCAGCTTAAAGACGTCCACTGTTGGACATAGGCCTCCCCCGAATGTCGCCATAATGACCAGTCCTGTGCGTCTGGCATCCATTGGATTCCCGCGACCCTCACCAGGTCTTCGGTCCACCTTGTGGGAGGCCTTCCAACGCTGCGTCTTCCGGTACGTGGTCGCCATTCTAGGAACTTTCATCCCCATCGACCATCTGTTCTACGAGCAATATGCCCTGCCCACTGCCACTTAAGTTTGGCGATTCTTCGGACTATGTCTGTAACCTTAGTTCTCCTACGGATATCTTTATTTCTGACGCGATCACGCAAGGAAACTCCGAGCATAGCCCTTTCCATTGCCCTTTAAGTGACTTTAAGCCTTCTGATGAGGTCCATTGTAAACAACCACGTTTCGGAGCCATAAAAAAAAACAACACGCATAAAAAATAGGCTTTTGTAAGTAATAAAAATCTCAGGGATTTTTTTAATCAAGCATCGACAATGGAGCACGCTTGCCTAGAAATAACCTATTCACTCTTGATTTAAAAACCCTCAGGCTATAAAGAAAATGACTTTTACTGAGAGGTTAAGCGTACCCCTGCAGCTTAAGCATATACAAATACAAATGCTGGACAAAAAATCGACTATCGACTAGACACAGATAATAAATTAACTCTAATTTCATTTTTACTATTTTTATCTTTGCTTGCAAACCAATAAAAAATAAAAACTTCCATTCACTAAACGATCTATATAATAATTTGAATTTGCAGAACCGTCGACCACATCATCGCTTACCATCAGGTGCGATAGTGGTCAAGCACGAGCCTATCAATAATAATGATAATAATGAATTGATTGATACAGAAACTGGTACTCCTGGACACGGCTCGGCTCGTATAGTTAGTAGGTTCCTTTCTTTGGAACCCTGACCGCCGGTAGCTTGAACCCTGCTCCCGATACCGGTGGGATACTGTTTTTATATTTTTAAATGTTTTTTTAATTTTTTTAAGAAATATTTAAAAATGTAATTAATAAGTTTATTAGAGTGAATAATATTAAGTGAATTAAAGGAAATAATAATTTAAAAAAATATCTATCAGTGATTAGTGAACGAAGTTACGTAGTAAAAGACTTATCGATTAATTAAATAAATAGTTACGTATTAGAAAAAACAGCTACCTGGGCAATTTGAAGTGCTATGAAGCTAAAAATGTACCGAAAGTATCGATGTGTAACCGAGATGTTTATAACATATAACATGATTTAAAAAAGAGTGTCCATGGAGTTTCTTGCACATTCTTCTCCATAGAGATCTACGCTTTAAAACGTGCAATTAGCATCATTTTTCTAACTTGCTTACTTCATGACAATTCAAAAGTGCCTGTAAATGCTTTATTTGAAATAAATGAAAACTTTATTTAAATATAATTTTATTATAAAGTCCCTCGCCACTTCTGTCCGTCTGTGCTAGTATGTACGCGATAAGCTAAAAACTGCTGAACGACTTTTCATGCGGTTTTTCACTTCAAAGTGATTCTTATGGAAAATTTAAGTGTATAATACTATATGTATCATAATAGAGACAAGCTCAGAATCGCTAAAATTATATAAAAATAAATCCCTATTTCCCTTGATCACTGGCCGACTTTAACTATTTCATTAATTATTTTTTTTCGAAGTTTTAGACTAATTTTCGGTAGCAGGTTCTTACGGAAAGAAAAATGTGTAGAAAATTTCAGAAACCTACGGTTACAGAATAATTTAATTTGTATTAGGTGCCTATCTCGTTTATTCTTGAAAAGGTTTTAGAATATACGTACGACTACTTATGAATTTCTTTCAAAGAAACGCAAGAGGCGTTTCATCCAAGTAGGCTTACATTATTTATAAAATAATCGCTACTTCAAAATACAAAGTTACTCCCACACTCAAACTCACAAGCAAAGTGTCTTGAAATAGAAATTACTAGAAACGTCCACCCTTACCGGAAATGGAATATAATTGAACAGTTTGGAACCGTCAAACGGGTTTGTTTGACGGTTCCAAACTGCTTCCAAACTAACAAATATTATTTTATCTAGTCTACGAGTATATTGAAGTCAGACTCACCATTTAGGTTAGATGCTGTTCAATATTGAGAGGGGGATTGCAATCAGGATTATCTTATAAAACTAAATACAATCTCGTCCGTGCCTTCAGATCTCACGTCTGGGTTTCTTTGAAGCTGTTTCGCTGACTTTGCCGGTGGCACCACCTTTAGAAATGGCCACCACGCCTTACCACCCGCATCACCTCTATTACGTAAACTGCATCGAGCAATTATTGAGACTGAATAAATGTTGTATTTGTTAATCTCTCCATAATAACAGTGTAAAACATGTAACTGTCATAATTCTTACTATTACATTCAAATTCATATTCTAGTTTATTACATTCAAATAAATGATAAAAATGAAAAAAATAATAATAATAATTGTAATTTACACCTCTATTCAACATCTTCTGTAACTCTTTTCGTACGAGTATATTCTGTAGGTACGAGGCTTCTAACCAGCAGTATTCAACGAACCATTTTATAATGATTTATGTATAATTATTGTATTTACCTCAATTTCTTTATATTTTTGATATGTTGTTCTTCTTTTTTTCTCCAATTTTTTTCCTGTTGTATCTTAAATGATGAGCTCATCTATATATATAAAAGGGTAAACTGACTGACTGACATATCAACGCACAGCCGAAACTACTGGGATTAGGAGCGTGAAATTTTGCACGAGGGTTCCTTTTACGAAGTAGGCGAGCACTAAGAAAGGATTTTCCAAAATTCACTCCCTAAGGGGATGAAGTGGGGTCCAAAGTTTGTATGGAGAACCCTACATTTACGCGAGCGAAGCCGCGGGCAGAAGCTAGTAACTTATATATAAACTAACGTTTTCTGTCATATCAATTAATTGTTAAGTTTTCTGTTAGTGCTGTGCGCCTCTGTGCGACGAATTCAATATGCCGAAAACTATACGTGTGTTTTGTTTGTGCATGTTTTAGTGAGTAAATCGTTGAGGTGCCCTCTCAATAAATAAATTAGAAAATTAACTTTTTTTCTTTTTTTCATTAGTTTCATTTTTATCATTTATTTCTGTTTTAACATTTATTTCTGTTTTATCGTTTATTTCATTTTTATCATTTACTTGAATGTATTAACCTTGGTACATTCAAGTCAAACTGCCCAGCCTTTTTCCAACAAAGTAGGGGTCGACCTGATGCTGATGAATACCAGTATTTTACATTGCGACTGCCTATCTGACTTCCACAACCCAGATTTCCTGACTTCTGACTTTCCATGTAATAATAATAAAGCCCTTTATTCCAAATTTGACAGATTTTCAATTAAACCTTGAAATGACAGTTACAGAAAGTCCCTTAATTCGGCTGGGTCTATGACCTGGTTAGTGTAGCGGCGATCCGATGGGAGGGTTATGTCCAGCAGTGAACGTATTTCGCTTGAAATTATCATGATGACCTTTCTTGTAAAGCTTGTGTCGAAACTAAAGAAGTAGATAAAATACCCATCATCTAGCCTATTTGAAAATGACGGGATGCATGTCCATGGGAGGGGAAAAATGCTAGCTAACTATAAATTTGTACATTTTGATACAAGTGGAGAAAGTTTGTCATTGCGACCGAGGTGGAATGTGCTCGAGTCGCAAACGATGGTGTTATGGAGCCGAGTGCTGCAGAGACAAATACGTACAAAAAAACATTCTTCAATATACTTACAAAGAAATAAATAAATGGGGTTTGACCAGCGACTCTGGGGGTAAGATAGCGCCCAGCCTGATCTATTGAATAAATACAATCAATTGTGGCAGGACGACCTTCAGCACTTTTCCGCATTAGTGTGGAAAACTGTAAATTGCGTGCCTAAAAGTGGTAAGGATAAAGAGCAGGTCTTCGAGTAAGTGTATTGTTAAAATCTTTTGCCAACTAGGTCAGCTTCTTAGATGCAGCTGTGATTGTTATCAGTAATGTTTGACCTTCACCACTTTACATAACAATTTAAAAAAATAGCATTTGATACAAAGACTATTCTCTTTTTGTTTTTGGTAACCTTCTAAGTCCGAAGCCGTGCTTGCAATAAGTAATTAGCCGACTTTTTCAGTTAACTTACAATCTTCCTCTTAGCGTGTAGATTTCATATTTGGTACGTAGATAAATATTTTTCTATGCGTTTTTGTTTACCATACCGTAGATAAGCGTAGTCTGTTTCCACTAGTCTTAAGTCGACCATCCACTATAGTTTGTCTCGTTAGCTGCAAAGTTCATCACCAGCAAGGTAGGCTTGCGGACTCCGAGCAATAGGTAACTCGCCATCTGATAAAGACTGGGGTTGTCGGTGCCTAAAGGCCTACGCAGACCGGGACGGCATGGCAAAGGATTTTGTCGCCTGGCAGCGCACACTAGCCACTTAGATACTGCAGCATTCTAGAGCCTTGCCATGGCATGCCGCGTCACGTCGAAGTTTGCCACGGCAGCTTCTACTGCCCGATACATATTTCAGTCATAAGTAGCGTTTGATAGAGTGTTTTCGGGCGCTGGCATCCTACGGCATGCCGTTGTCTACCGCAGCGCGCCACGGCATCCTGCCGCGGGAGCCCGTGACGCGTCTTTCAATACCATGCGACAATATGCCTTTCGATGCCACGGGATCATTTTAAAGTATAGAAATTTATGTCGTATTTGATAATGCAAAATGATAATTAAAATACAATAATCATTAAAAACTAAAATGTCAACAATTAACACAAAGTCTAAAGTCACAGTTTAATTGACAACTAATTGCATGGCACATTCAAATAAATAAAGTACCTAATAATCAGTAATGATATCCCACATCAAAAAATCAATCAAAAACATATTTCTTTTAGTTTAGATTGTAAAAATTTTGGTCAGTCAAAAAAGTCTACGCTTTGAAACGTGAACGTTTTCGTCAATTTTCTCCATCAATCAATCAATCAATCAATCAATTTTCTTTTTTTCTTTAGAATCATATTATGAGTTATAACAGGTTAAATATTTCTTTTCGCTTCTATTATGTGAGGACAATGTAGATAAATAATGAAAAAAAAAGGAATTAAAATAGAGATGATCAGTCTAGACCAGGTCGTGGGTTGCAGTAGACGATCCTGCCAGTATTTTGCTTAGTATAGCAAAGTAAGTCCACGTAGCATAGCCGTAGGTTGCTAAGAAACGGCTCATTTATTTCTAAGTACCTAGGTATGCTGTACCGTGGAAACTTATGCCGGTGTTAATGACGGCAAATGCTTGGCATCTCAGGTATGTTCGTAGCGCCGTCAGTTCGTGCACTGCGGCAGGGGCGTTTTTTGTCGCTGCTTGCTTGATGAGAAACTAATTTCTTGAATTAATTTATTTATACTCTGAATATCGTGAAATATCATGTCGTTTTTATTAAAAAATATATTTTAAGGGTAGTTTTTTTTTAATGTTTTCAAATAATAACTCTATTGATAAGAAACAACAACATACCTACATTGTCAAAAATATATTGTACTATTATACTTGTAAATATTTGACCTTGTCCAATGTTCTGTTACATGGATTGAAATGTCAATATCTTATTTACATCTACAGAAATAAATCAATTTGAAGCTTCTGTTTGTAATGACAAAATAAAATCTTTTTTTTTTTTTTTGAACCTATGTGACTGTATACCGTACGTATTAGCTACGGCATCATAACAAAAAAAAAAAAAAATTTTTGTCTGTCTTTTACCTCAGGTTTATCTGCGAAACAGCTACACCAATTTTAACTGGAACTCTCACAGGCAGATAGTTGACTTTATAAGGAGTAACTTAAGCTATTATGATTTATTTTTAAAACAATCAAGATACCGCGCAAAAAAAAACCCACGAAATTGTCATTTGTGAGTTTGATGCAAGCAAAGTCGCGAGCAACAGAAAGTTTATTTTTAAAATGTTCACAAACTTTTAAATATGTACAAAAATATACTTTAATATCGAGTCACGATCTTTATGAATAGCTGTGATTAAAAAGTGTTTTATCAACAGAAAATCAGGCTACAGGACAGAATTGAAAGAGGTATGCACTGATTTACAGACTGCACCTTTGTCATACTTTTTTATAGTAGTGACAAAACTTTCACGATTTGTAGACAGCCGTCTCTCTCAGCGAGATGCTACGCAAAAGCATTCAGGAATAAATTGGTATTTTCCTCATTTCCGCTCCGAATAAATACAAGAGAAACGTCAATCTTATCATAGATTTTAGTGTCATTCCCAACGGAATGAATCTAACACACAAGGGAGAGTGTATGTGCTATGATATAATTAATTAGCACATCAAACTAAAAAACTGAGTCTGTGTTCCCTGATAGCTACAACCTAGGAGTCTTTAAGTCAAGAGTGAATAGGTTACTTCTAGGCAAGCGTGCTCCATCGTCGGCCACATCATCGCTTACCATCAGGTGAGATAGTGGTCAAACGCGAGCCTATCAATAATAATAATAAAAATAAAAAAAACTATTAATATACCAGAACGTCGGTCATACGGTGTCGCTTCGACACCTTTGATAATTAACCTTATATTACTGCCTAAAAGATAGTGAAGCCAACAAAAACACTAATTACAACTACTATGGTTACAACTGCAGTACCCACAAAGTAAAAGAGAATGCCCAATTTCTAAGGACGTTGTGTAATTTTGTATAATAAAATTAGACATAAAATAGAAGAAATATCATATTTTCAAGGGACAAAACATTATCCTTTTATTTTTGTTTTTTATTTTAATACCTTGTTTAACTTATTGTTCTTCTCCATAGCATACGACCAATTGAAACAATACACTAGCTTCTGAAATTTTATAATAGTGTCCATGTAGGCCTGTAGGAAATAAAAACATTTTGAATTTTGTTCAGTTTAGAGGATAGTTTGAAGCAAACTTTCTATAAAAAAGTAATCCATTATTATTATGATTTTAATTCAAATAAGAACAGAAAAAATAGTTTCAACAAAACTATAAATAATTATTCCAAATAAAATAAGCAATAGTTATGTAAGTAGGCACTAGATTGCAATTCCTTCGCCACAAACATTGGCACATCGTCTCTTCCTTGAACAGCGCGATTATATACCCTCACACTGGCTGTACGGTATCTAGTTGCGCTTATTCAGCATTCAGAACGCTGAACAAAAACAGCTTCCCAGCAGCTATATGCACCTCGATGAGATTTATTGCGCAGATCTGGACTGCGGACACCTTGCCCATCACATCCAATTTCTGCAACAGGAACGCCAGCAGCTCACTCGTTACAAGATTACTAGTCACAAGGGAGGGTGTATATGCTATGATATAATCAATTAGCTCATCAAACTAAAAACTATTAATATACCAAAACGTTGGTCGTCGGTGACGCTTTGACACTTTTGACAATTAACCTTATATTACTGCCTAAAAGATAGTGAAGCCAACAAAAACACTAATTCCACTGACGATAAGAGTTTTATAAAAACGTATTCAATATTTTTTTCGTTAATTAATAGGCTATTTTTCGTTACAAAATAATAAATCACTGATATCGTGACAAAATATCCTAGTAAGAATATTTTTTTATCCAGTTTTTTTTTTTTATTCTTATCCATAGAAGCTGAATATAAAGTGGTTCGTAGAGTAAGCAACCTTGGCATCACAGAAAAAACAACAAAATATAAAACCATATACGTTTTGGATCAAGTAAACTAAGAAAATATATTAATAATTTCTTTTTTTTTAAAGAGGAACCGATTCTGTCTATCTCTTTTACTTTAAGAGTAAATATAGTAATTAATAAGAATTATATCTCAAGAATAAGAATATCAGATACCTAATGAGAAAAGAATAAGATGGCAACAGTATATATAAAAAGACAGTTTTATATTATATAATTTACATTAAATATTAGAATTTTTTTTTGATAAAAACTAGACAAGATAAATAATTAGTTACGAAAACATCTCAGAACCCACCCATTCGCCTCGTTAAAAGAGCTTTAGCAAGTTCGATGAATCATACAATTGTAAAATGTCATTTTTTTTTAATAATATATACATATAATTATAGCAATACCTTTAGTATAATGTATCTTTGTATTTATTAGGTACAAGCAAGTCTTGAAAAATAAACCCTAAGAGAGAGTGGAAAAATAAACATCAAAAGGTTTATTAAAATAAATATGAACTTAATTATCGATTATTTCATATTAAAAAATAAAACATAATAATATCTTTGGCAACTTTATTTAAAAACAAACTATTAAAAAAATTATAGAATTGAAAAATCCTGTCAGTTTGAATCTGTTTATTTGTATTTTTTAAGTGGGTACTGGATAAAAGTGATATTTTTCTTTATCGTTTCACTTAAGTGGTATTTTTTTTCAAACGCCATCATTTTATTTCTACAGTCAAGATGTCAGTATGACTGAATTCTCACTATGTAAGTTTCAACAATTGAAAGGAATTCATTTCAAAATGTTTTTATTTCACATAGGCATTCATGGGGACTTAAAAAACATCAGAAGCTAGTGCACCGTTTCAATTTGTCGTTTTCTATGGAGAAGAACAATCAAGAATCTACATGGTTACTCTTTTTTAGGATTTCGTAGTTCAAAAGGAAAAGAAACCCTTATAGGATCATTTTGTTGTCCGTCTGTCTGTCAAGACTCTCGAGAACGCGTGGAGGGATCGAGTTGAAATTAAAACTCAAGTATTTAGTTCCTTGAAGCTGTGTAAAAATCAAACTTGTGAGTTATCGAAAAAAAGATACTGCTGTTTATATCGTTAAACGCAGCGTTCGGCCTGAGAGTGTAATTTTGAACAAGGTTTCCTTTCATGACGATGGCAAGCACTAAGAGAGGATTTTTCAAAATTCATGAAACAAGGGTCCAAAGTTTGTATGGAGAAACCTTATTTAACGCGAGCAAAGCCACAGGCAAAAGCTAGTAAATACATAGTACATACTTCCACCTTTACAATATCAAGCCTTTCTTCTTCAGAGAGCGCATTTTCGGGAAATTGACTTTTATATGCATCTTTGGTCAGTTTATCACGCTTTTTCGATTGGTATATTTAAATATGGGCTACAATAAATAAAAATATTTTTAACGTTACCCAAAATTTCCTTGAAGTTCTACTAGGACACTTATTTGTTCGCAAATTGATTCCACTTTGCTAATTGTCAAAAGCTTGTAATTTGGAGTTACGACCTTTATAAAGTAAAGGATCGATATTAATGTGATCAAGAAAAAGAACTAACCATAAAAGTTAGCGTCTATTGCTGAAGTTAATTCTCTACGCACTACCGTCTTCCAACTTTTCCTTGTACACCAGAGTCTGAAGCGGGCGAGTACGATGTTTGAACGAAAGTTTACGAACTGGCTCAGTATCTTAGGAGCTTCTTAGTTTCAATGGCTTAATTTCAAATACACAAAACACACAACTTAAAAACAAAAACGTTGTCCCACCCTAGGATTTTTTCCCATATCGTAGGTACATTCACAAGCAGAAGACACTCAGACCCGAAACAACTATCTATCAACAAAACAATGATTTGTTCCGTGCGGAAACGAAAACGACGAAACTCAGCGCAGCAGCCAGTCACTCAACCACTGCGTTTAACTTTACCAACTTTGGACGTGCAGTTTTTTAAGGTGGGAAGTCATCAAATGACTTCTTCCACTCTAAGTTGTAGCGAAAGGGTGTATTTATTTATTTATTTAAACTTCATGTACAGTGGTGGTACATAGGCGGACTTAATGCCACAAGACATTCTACCGTATTTCTTCGTATCAAGCTTTTACTGAATAAAACCCGCCTGTGTTCTACAGTTGTCCTTTGCTTTCTAGAACCACGGTAGCTCTTTCAAACGTTCTGGATGCTGGTGTGGAGTAGTATAATGCAACAATATACTGGTAAACATAATAATTGTGACATTCTGCGAACCACAGCATATCTATAAAAATATATATGCTATATATATTTTTATATGCTCATAAAAATATTAATTTTTAGATACTTTTGTATGGTTAGGTTATTGATTAAAAATAAATTCCGTTGAAAGTCTTGTGAATATTAATGAATGCAAAATATGTTAATTTTGAAAGATTTTAGAATTTAGTAAATGAAAACAAAGATTTTTTTATATCGTTAAATATTATCTATTATAAATTACTTTTACTATGACACCAACCAAACGTTTGTTATTTGAAGTCGCAAAATATCCAATATCCAAAACTAACCATGAAGTTTCTTGCCAGTTCTTCTCCATAGGAAACGACTAATTAGAACCGAGCACTAGCTTTTGACGTTTTGTAAGTGCCTACATGTGGAATAAAAACATTTTGAATTTTGAACGACTTCTCTTGCTTTAGGGTGAAGTAGGAGCCTTTTAAGGCCATTAGTAGGAGTTTTTTAAGGTGGGAAATCATCAAATGAATTCTTCCACTCTAAGTTGGAGCGCGAGGGCGCGTGAGACTTTTACTGACTAAAACCCACCTTTGTCCTTCATTTGACCTTTGCGTTCCAGGACTACGGTAGGTATCTCTTTCAGAAATTCTCGTGGCCAGCTAGGCTGGCTGACATTTCTTTGAGGCGCGCGTGAGACACTACGCGCTGACGATGACTCGGGCTGACTCCTTATCGGATAGCCGGACGGCGAGCTAATGACACCAACCCTAAACATAAATTAACCTTTCGTATTAGAGACACAATTAAAAAGCCATTGTGTCCCGCGTACATTTGCGTTCATACATACAACAGGTTAAATCAGCTGTTTCATATATATATTTTCTTCAGGTAAGGTATAAGGTCAGTATAAGGTATATACATCTAATGTTAGCTATATGTGTTCTTGTACTGTCAGTAGCGCCGCGCTGTCAAGTCGCAGTTCGTTCTAGTTGTCAGTGCAAAAACATACATTTTAATGTTGCTAATACAGAAAATAATCATAGTGTTTGCAACTAATCATAAAAATCGGTAACAGTAATTTAAGTATTTATTAATGTTTAACTTCTATATGTTATTTTTTTTTTACTTAAATTTAAGATTTCACAAACTCTTATTTTCTTATATCTACACACTATTGTCTACATTTCTTCTAATCTGTCTTTTGAAATAAGCAGTAGCTGTGTACCAATTTTTATAATGATGTATCTTCTTTCGTGTATATGTGTATACATAAATTATAAAATAAATAAATTAGTCCCAGACCATGTCCCACCTTTCATCCTGCATCACGTGCCCTGTTACTCTGTTCACGTAGAGACCTAATGACAGCATCTGCGGACGGCATTGCCGTGGCCGAATACTGGTCCAGGAAAGGTATTTAACTAGTTTTGCCATCGATACGCTAAGAAGAAGATAAAACAAAGAAATAAATATATTTTGTATGAAACAGCAGATACTTTTTTTACTTACGTTATTTTAAAAATACTAATTTATGAGGGAGAGCTCATATATTAGTATTTTTAAAATAACCCTGTATAATTTTGTACACAAAGTAAATACAAAACTTTGTTCTGTAGCTTCTAGTTACAAAGCGAACCACCCCATCTTGTCCCATGGGTGTCTTTAAGGATGTAACACCAGTGGGGTGGCTGCAGCTTCCACTATCCACCGGTGTACTAATAATATCATGTACAGCGATCGTCAACCCTGTGACAAAACCATTATGTATGGTTTAAGTAAACAGGGGTGTATATAAAGCATACTTACAGTAAATTTTCACAGGTTTCAATTTTGAATTATAATTTTAAATAAAACATTTGAGTGGGGCAAAAAATACTTGATTTTACAAAAATTCTGACTCATATCTGATACTTCATAATATACATTTTTTTAAATCTTTTTAATAACAGGCAGTGCACTGTAATATAACAATTCAGGCAAGTTGTACAAATCGCTAATTTGGTGCAACAGTAATAAAATTACACTTTTTGAAATTTTGCAGCAGTTGCAGTCAAAGATTTCTATTAAAGGTCATTTTGAATCAATTTATTACCACCGTTGTAATTTTAAAAGTAACTACAAATCGATACGCCCTACTCAAAAAGTCGTACCTAACATAGTTTTTTGAGTAACATTGTATAATTTAAAATAAATGTTATTATTATTTCTTATTACAACCAGTGTCGGGTACTGTAATCTTAAACTAATTATTGATTACATAGTGCAAAAACATTGGTAAAAAGAGTTTCAAAAATTACTTTTATCATTAACAACCTAATTTTACCGTCGAGTAGGGCACATAACCATGTTGTACATTTTAGCATTGACGTGTAAAAGTGTTTTTAAAAAAAACCTAATTGCAAAATAAATGTAATTTATCATTTAGCATAATATGTGGTGCTTACCTGTAAAAAATTGTAACACTAGGCTATAGATATAAGTGAAGTTTTGTAATGTTAAAAGTGTTAACAATTGTTGGTGAGCTTAATTAATAAATAAATAAACAATTACGAAAACAAACTCTCTTCAAAAAAATGCACTTTTTGCCTCATGGAATCTATCGAAATATCGAACTAGCTTTCAAAGTTAGGATGATTGTAATAAGTCCCTTCAACCTGTAGCATGTCCTATAAAATTTCTAAAACTATAATTATTTTACGTCATTGTAGCATCAAATAAATGATTTGTAGGTAAATAAGTTAAAAAGTTCATATATTGTTACTTGGTTGCACACGTATCTATATGGTTGATATATTATTCACAGGGGTCTTCCGCTATTCGTCCCCTAGAAATAATAATCGGCACTCCCTCTAACAAAGGGAAGATAACGTTGAGGGGTTTTATTGCGTTTTCTGTCGATATCTATTAAATTTAGCTACAAATATATTATGTTTTGCATTGTTTGATATTATTTACTTAGAATGCAACTTATGCGTAAATGACACCAACAGAAGAAAAAAAAAATAACTTAATTTTACACCAAAGAAGTAACACAACTTCTAAACAAATGTAATCTATGGGTACAATGGCTACACTTATATTTTAAATGTAAAAAAAATTATATATATTCGATAAAGTTCGTGAGTTTGTTGTTGTTGTTTGTATTTGTTGTTGGTCTTGTTGTTTGCTGTTGTGTTGTTGTTTTTTATTTTTTTTTGTTTTTGTAGAAGTAATCTCTGGAACTACTGAACCGATTTCGAAAATTCTTTCACCAGTAGAAAGCTACCATTATTCATTAATGACATAGCTATATTTGATTGTGATAATTACTACAGTAATATGTTTTAGACCAACACTGTTTGAGGCGAAGCGATGAAAATGAAACCGGGCCAGTGCCAATCGGACTAGCGCACTGAGGGTTCCGTACAAACTCACCTAAGGAAACAGTTCAATTCCCGAATGGAGTTTCGAATCGCAAAAAGTATTTTTTTGTGACGTGACTACAAATTTACAGTTTTCAGATTTTTATATTATTCTATACTTGGGCTATGAGACCTTGCTTCATGCCAAATTACAGGATTCTGGGTCTACGGGAAGTACTCTATGAATTTTGATTTCCTTGAGTGTGTCGGAATAAACATTTTTGAGACATAAACGGCCGTATCTTTTGTTTTCGTTAACTCAGAAGTTTGATTTCATAGCTTCAAGGGACCGCAGACCAAAGTATATGGTTTTAATTTCAACCCGTTACCTAGACGCGTTCCTAAAATAAATGGTCTTGACAGAGAGACAGACAGACGGGCAATAAAATGATCCTATAAGGATTCCGATTTTTCCTTTTGAAGTACGGAACCCTAAAAAAGAAGCAAACTTCTTTTTTTTTCGTGGGTCGGCTAGTTTTAATTAATTTAGATAGGTACAAAATACAAAATACAAAAATGTTTATTTCGTTATTACACGTTATACAAAGATAGGTACCTACATATTCCAAACAATTATTAGGTATAGTTTGGAGACCAACTAGTACTTATAGTTTATCTAGCTTTTGTTTATACTTTCTTATTTACTCATTTATTTGTGCCCAAATTGTTTAGTGGTTAACTTGCGTATAATTTGTAAAAATACGGATGAACTTGTTTGCAATAAAGATTTGTTATTATTTATCATTTAATAATTTCTTGTCTCCATTTCACTGAAATCTTATGAAATCTGCAGGATAGCTTTTAAGTCATTGACCTTCTTTCAGGGGTGAATGTGCTCATGATACTGTCAAGTATTCACGATGTGACCAACTGTGACACGTGAAAAAAATCTGCTGTTTCATTCATTTTTTCAAGTCAAGCAGAAAAGAGAAAGACGACGCGGTTTAGTTCGAGGGGGGCATTGGAGAAGAGTTCTACAAAGATTAGGAGGAAAATCAGCCTTGATAGACGGAAAGACGGACGTACAACGCAGGCTTAGTAATATGGTCTCATTAGCACCTTTCAGGTACAGAACTCTAAAAACTAGGAGTACTGAACTACTTTTTTTTTCAAAATAACAAATTATCCTTTTTAGTGGTCTGAAGGGTTCAAATAACTGCTCCCGTTCTGGATAGAACGAGAGGCGGTTTTATATTTTATAAATTAAAACCCACTAAAGTCCTTGTTGTCCTTTGAATTTCAGAGACGTGGCAACTCTTTCAATCCCACGTCAGTTATGCTGATGTCTCTATGAAGCGCGCGTTGAACACAAAGTGATGTCGCGTCTACCCTGGCCTTAAGGCCCTAACTCCCGAGCAGTGCCATAAAACAGTGACTATCTGAAACCTACTTCTTGGTAATGGCTAAGTCAATAGTTAAACTAATACATCTGGCAAAAAAAAAAATGATCAACATAATATTTTTTCGGTTGTTGTCCCCTACTCCTTTCAAACAGCTTTGATCTTTAGAAATATGTTTACGCAAAAAAAATTGCTGGTTAGGTGTTCTTCAGAATGTATGCATATGTAAATTATCAATATTTCGCAAAGAAAATGGATTTAAAGGTCATTAGGGCTCTATCCGGATGCAGCTGGCCGGAATTAAATGCACAGATACTCGTACTGCCGCCTAGGCGACGGTACCAGTATGCGTGCATTTAATTCCGGCCAAATGTTCAAGGGACTATACGCCTTAACAGACAGCAACCTAAATTACAAGTCACCCGGTATTGTATGTTGATTTGAGGGAAACTCAGTCATAATTCAGATGACGTGAACGTGACGTTAGTGTTGCTGCTAACCCCAAAGCTAATCAAAAGTTCATTCAACAATCATACTCACATGTATAAATAAAAATGCTTCCCAACTCAAACATAATACGGCATGTAGAATGATCGGTAACATCATCATTATCATTTCAGCTGACAGACGTCCAATGTTGGACATTAGCCTCCCCCAAGTGTCGCCTTAACTCGCATCAACCAGATTTCCGTGATCCTCACCAGGTCATCGGAATAGTTCGGATCATGATCGGCATAGTATCTTCTTATTATTTATTTTGTTAATTTATTGTATACCATCTTCTATCAGCGACTTCGTCCGCGTGATAGCAGAGATTAATCCCAAAGGAACATACTCCCGAGATAAAAGGTATCCTATGTTCTATTCCAGGATATAAACTATACTCGTGCACCAAATTTCATCCAATTCCGTTCAGCCGTTTGAGAGTGGAAAAATAATAGACATACATACTAATACACATTACAGTGCGCTTTTTCTTTTGATATGTCACACGGACCAGTTTGAGTTTTTTTTTCATTTCTTTACATTTTCTCCTGTAAAAGATAAACTTATTTACGTTAAACATGTTTAGTTCACAGAGTTTTCATATTATATATTCCTTAACTAAACTGGTCCCGTAGGCTTGGAGACAGACAGACATGAGTGATCCCATAAGGGTCTCTTTTTTATTTTATTTCGACATAGGGAAGTCTAATAAAATGACTATGTAGGTTAAGTATTTTTTTGATATAGCAAAATATGAAAATAAGAAAGAGTTAAGTTAAAGTAGGTACCTAATAGGTTTGTCTATACTTAGGTGTACCATAGATTGCAATATTATTTTGTGTAGAGAGCCGCCATATTTATGGATTCTAGGAAATAATAGAAACAGCGTCATTAAACAGAAATATTTGATGAGTCGCCGAAAATGATCGCACATGACGCATTTGACAAAGCTATTATAATATTTATGAATTCTCTAGTAATTAAATTGATTATGGCATTTTTTTTTTCATGGTTTTAATAGATAATTTTTTCAAGTACCTTAACTATAATGTACCAAAAAGTTTATTTCTGATGTGAAGATTATGAAAGAAATACTGCTCACCTTTAATATTCTTTGAAGAAAAAAATAAAATAAAACCATTGCCAAGAATGATCCAGTTATGTCTTTTTACCATAATCAATAAACTTACAAAACACGCATATTAAACAAATATTTTTGTCTGGTGCTGTATCATAGGGTTCTGTGGAGTTACCGATAGTTTTGAGAAACTTTAAAGCCATGCTTAATATTTGAAGACATGCGCGCATGCCTTTTAAGCAAGGCGACTAAGTTGACCAGTTTAATATTCGTGGAGGAGAAATTTTGAAGACTAAAAGAGCTGTCCTATTTAGTAACTTGGTCTATTACTTATTTCTTGTTTTCAAAGATGTTCTTTATAAAGTCTATATTATTTTGATTGACCTTTGGAGTCCAGAAGCTTCACTATAAGTTGATAGCTGGATATTTAATTTTCCAGCTGCATTCGCAGTCCTATACACAGATTTTTGGTCATAAAAAAATATTTACGACCATTTTATGTTTTTTTTTTTTATACCTGATGCCAAGCGATGATATGGTCGATGATGGAGTACGCTTGCCTAGAATTAACCTATTCACCCTTGACTTAAAGAAATTAATTTTCTAAACCTAGGGGAGGTCGTAGCTATCAGAGAACACAGACTCCGGTAGGGAGTTCCACTCCTTAGCTGTACGCACATTGAATGTGTTCCCAAAATTTTTTGTACATATGGGTCTAACATGGACCAGTGGCGCAACAGCGTACGTCTATCTAGTGCTCCAATGATGAAGCGGATTTGGCGGAATTAAATTATGCAAATCATAAGTTTGACTCTTCGGGACTTCATTTCATACAAAGATGGTTTTTATTTATCCTGAAATGGAATCATCAAATAAGCTCAGGATGAAGTGAGACAGAGTATTAAACTGCAGACTTTTACTGAGTCGCCCTTTACGTTTCGGTGCCGCGGTAAAATTTTCGAACAATCCCGCAAGGTGCGACACTTAAGGCGTAGATATCTAGAAATTTAATTTATGAGCTCATAGATTATTTACCGTACAAGATACAAAACATTTAACACTTTTGTAAGTACAAAGAAATAAAATTCTGCATTTATAAACACCTCATTACCTATAAATACGAAACACAACACCGAACAACTGTTGTAATATTCTTAGAATTTGAAATGTGCTTGCCTTTAATTTATGAGTATGTTAAATTTTTGACGCGAATCGTTATGATGCAAAATGATTATACCTATGCACTATTATGTACTATTTTAACTAATAGTTTTAGGTTCCAAGGATAGGAATGGTGCAAGTTTTTTTTTTAATAAAACGTTTTCTTTAATGTTTTTTAACTTTTTATTTAACATATCGCGCCTTAAGTGCTGTTAAGGCACAGTAAGAAAATCGTAAGCGACAATTTGTGCTTTTTGCTGAAAGGGATAGTCAGCTAGGAAACACCGGCCTCGTCTAGTTTAAAATGACGAAAAAAAAAATTGACGTGTAAAAGTGTTTTTTTAAACCTATTTGCAAAATAAATATCATTTATCATTTATAAACGACGAGGCGAAACTTAGTCTGGAACGTAGAACTTTCAGCAAGTAAGGGTATACTCGTCATACGTCGGGTGTCCTATCGCAGAAAGGAGATGGCCTATGCCCTTTCGGTATTCAGGATGCATTTTAGAGAGCACACACTCTCCAAAATGCATCCTGTAAAATGTGAAAGGGTGGCTAACCTACGCCTGTGCTTAAACCTTTGTAGATTGGACTTAACTAAATCTGGATCGCCTTGTTCCAGAAAATACGTATTTTTTATAACTGTTAATTTTTTTGGATATAAATTTCTTCATTAAAAATGTTGACTAAAGTGTTCAAGATTTTTATAAATATACATTTTTAATTTATGAGTATTTAAGTAATAAAACACTAATTTATTATACATTTCGTTTATTAGTTTGAGTATAATATATGCCATAGCATAGTCGGCCTTATAATGTTCCCACTGTTGGGACTCAGGCCTCCTCTCTAGGAGAGGGAATGGGCCGTAATCCACCACGCGGGCCCAGTGCGGATTGGTGGATGTCACATGTCTTCGAATTTTTTGTTCTAGGACATGCCGGTTCCCTCACGATGTTTTCCTTCACCGTTTTGAGAGCAGTGGTGATGAAATTAATTACACAAAGTATAATATACCACATTGTATTTATAATTTGTATATATCTAAATAAAATATATAATATCCAATATTGCGTCTAAAAAATTTATCTCAGCATCACTAAAAGGCATATGCATTTTATACCAGTTCATGGTATAAAATGCATATGGCATTCAGTCCGACTCTTTACTTGTGTCATCCTCATCACTTAGCCTTTTCCCAAATACTTTGGGGTCGGCTTCCGGTTGAACACCTGTGTTCTATATGGAGCAACTACCTATCAGACCTCCACAACCCAGTTACTGGGCAACATGATACTCCTAACATAGACTGATGGTCATACTATCTGACCTGTGACTACATGTAACTACTGTCAAAAATCTACGAATGAGGTTTACGAAAACCGTGACCAACCACTTTGCGTGCTATTCGTTTTCGAATCACGGAGTGCCAGTAATGTCCTAGATAAACTTAAAAAGGTAGTTATGAATTGAAAAATTCGCATTCGCAACTTCATGTCATCATCATCATTTCAGCTGAAAGACGTCCACTGTTGGACATAGGCCTCCTCCAAATGTCGCCACAATGACCGGTCCTGTGCATCTCGCATCCATCGGATTCCCGCGATCCTCACCAGGTCATCGGTCTACCTTTTGGGAGGCCTGAGCTTGTACTGAGCTCCTCCGCAGTCTTACCCATGATTACTATGTCGTCGGCAAATCGAAGGTTTTTTTTTAGGTGGAAAAATTATCTAATGACAAATCCGAGATAGTGTCAGACTTTTGCTGACTAAAAACCCACTCCTGTTCCTTCGTTGCCTTCGTCCCAGGGCCCTGGGTTTCATTTTTACACTACCCATGGCCCCAGTAAGCTTCGATCCTGCTGGGCCCCTACGATTTGCTGACATCTCCTTGAGGCGCGCGTGGCGGCAAATCAAAGGTGATTAATGTACTCGCCTTTGACATTATGACTGACTTCACGTATGAAACCTTAACTATTGGACGATCACGACTTTCTTCACTTGTATGTAAATTAAAAATTATAAAACAAATAATTTGTCAGCCTCTATCTAAATTCCTCACAAGAGAACGATAGCAGTGTTTATATATCTAGGACTATCTACTTCTACTTATTACGAAATAAAAATCAGTCTGCCACAGATGTACGTGGGCGACAACGATGCAATTTTACAGGCTGCGCTGGCGCAACCGATGTCGCGATAATTAACAGATTAACTTTAAATATTGAATGAGGAAAGAGGATTTGAAATAAACAAAAGTTTTTCTACAGTGTCGAAACATAACTGGTTTTTTGTTGATAAAAAATGTCTGTAGCATTTTTTAAGTATTTTCGAAGCGAGCTAGAATTTTAATGAATACCTATTCGATTGCAGGTAGCAATAACACTTTTGAAAATAGGATGGCTTTAAAAAAATAAGGAAGGTAGATAAATAGTAATATACGATCACAGGCTGTGAGCTGTGCTGGCCAAGTGTGAGCAATGGTGGCCGAGTGGTAACGGCCGCGACTTACGAGTTGTAGGTTGCAGGTTCAAACCCAGCCGGGCGCATTACTTTGTGTAATTTATTTCATTACCACTGCTCTCAAAACGGTGAAAGAAAACATCGTGAGGAAACTGGCATGCCCTAGAACCAAAAATTCGAAGACATGTGACAACCACCAACCCGCATTGGGCCCGCGTGGTGGTTTACGGCTCATTCCCTCTCCTAGAGAGGAGGCCTGAGCCCAAAGAGTGGGAACATTATAAGGAAGACTATGCTATGCTATGCTATACGATCACAATGAGTTGATATTATAAATTTTCTTTTATCGTTCCGACCGATCAATGCTATTCGTGCCGATGAGTTGAAGTCGATCGACAGTTCCTACTATGCTTAAGCTAAAAGCTATCACACCATTCGATTAAAATCATCGATTGATTGTTGTAATATCACCCTTTTTTTGACTTTGAAAAATCATCAACTAACTTCTTCTCCCGTTCACGGTGAAGCTAGAGGAAGTCTCCGACTATTAATAGTTAGTTTATTAGTAGTTAGTTGCTCTTTGCGTTTCAGGGCTGCGGTGACCGTTTCGAACAATACAAATTTTTGATCAATTGTTTTTTTTTATTATTATTATTACTATTTATTATTTGGTTTTAATAAGTTGTGTGTGTTTGAGATAAAAATAAATATTATTTTCTTTCTTTCAATGTCAGCCAGTGTAATAACATATTAGACAGTAAAAACTTATTTGAATTCTCGTAGCACTGTGCTACGAGATTTATGCTTAACATGTACATTACTTTAGCGAAGTCAATTACAGCATACGGAATTATAAGCTACGAGCGAATATTTAATTTGTACACTGATTGATCGAACTCTATATTTGAGATTTTAAGTTACTGTCGATTCGGACACAGTGTCTGAATTGACACATTTTATTTTCAATATTTTTTCACTGACGATTCGGACACCACCAAATTTATTGAAAGTTTTAGTACAGTCAGATAAAAAAGGTCTTAAATTATAATATACAGAAATTTATTACCCGAAGTTGCCGCCTTAAATCCAGCCTAAAATAGTTTTGGTAACGCTTTTTTTCCCCATTTATTATATTTTAAAACTTTTTATCTGGATTTAATAAACAGTGTGTGTCGAATCGTCAGTGAAAAAAAATTATAAGAAAAGGGTGTCATTTCGGGCACTGTGCCCGAATATACTGTGTCGTCGAGATTTTTATAATGTATAAGTACCCAGAAAATTAAATAAATCTCAAAACAAAGAAAATATCACTGCCGGGTATACTCTTAACATGGACCTCTTAATTAAAAAATTTAATAATAACGGCATTAAAACGTCCATATCTCATAAACACCAGAAGTATCATCTATATATATAATTATATAAAAGAAGAAACTGACTAACTGACATATCAACACACAGATGTAATCACTGGGACTACGAGCGTGTCATTTTGCACAAGGCTCCCTTTTATGATATAGGCGAGAACTAAGAGAGGATTTTCCAAAATGTACCCCCAAAGGGGATGAAACAGGGGTCGAAAGTTTGTATGGAGAAACTTAGTTTCACACGGGCGAATCCGCTGGCTAGTCAAAAATAAACTAATTGTACATCGCCTAGAAACTTTTGCAGTAAGCGAACGATAAAATAATTAATTACTATTTAATACTACAAACATTCTCGTAGGTACATGTAAAAATGTAATTACTTATTTTCAAAAAAAATAACAAAATGACTACACAAAAAATAAGTTAAATAAAAAATTTTTCAATACGAAACACTTATATCAATAAATAATCCTCCCAATAAAATTTCAATCATGGTGGCCAATCTCAACGGAGATTAGCCAAGTATGCAGGAGATATTAGGGCCGACGTTGCGTCAAGCGGGAGTCCGCACGGGCGCCCACGCGGACACCCGTCGCGTGCCGTTGCTCGTGTGTTGTGTGCGGTGGTCCCCGTAGCCGTCGCTAGTTCAACTTTAATAGTGTGCATGAAGTCGTGTCGACGGAGCACTTTTTTCAGCTTAACGCAGCGCCGGCCCTTATAGAGCTCAAGCGTGTGCGTAATTACAGGTGCACTCTCTGTTCCTTTACTGTCATAGTCCCATGAGACTATAATCCGACACAACCGAGGAGTGATCAGGCACAGGACCAACGACTCTACGTGCTTTCAGAGACACGGGGTTATCACATAACCATCTTCCGAACTCCAGGCAGCACTTTTTACTCAATCTCAGGACCCATACGCTTAGCAGTGGCGCTTGCGACCAAAAGACCAATTAAGCAATTAAAACGGAAATAAAAAGTGAGCCTTGCAAAACCATAGCCCACCATATTTGTTTTCCATAAGTCTCACCACCGGAGGTTGTCCTTTGGTGCACTAGCATAGCATACAGGGATAATCGTCAGTTAGTAACCGTTCCACAAAAAGTGTTTAACGGGCCTTTGTGAGTTGGCTTCGGCCCCTTGTACATACGCCTTCCAAAAGTGCAAGAACCCAGAGTCTGGAAATTTATAAAGACAAAAAAAAATGTAAAGTGGTAAAAAAATAAAAGGCCTGCTTTGACATTTGATGTTTTTATTATTTACGCTATGTAACCGTCTATAATAAATTGTGTAACCATTAAGTAATTACATTAAAACACTTAATTTATTTGATTATTATTAATTTATTGTTTCTTTCAGTTTCGTTCCAAGTTAAATTCTAGATTCTAAATATTTATTTATTTATTTTTAGCGTGATTTTACGGTAAAAACGCGCAATTACGTAATAATAATACCCCTATACGCGCGAGGGGTTTTTTTTTCAGTTGGTATAATCATCTAATGACATCTCCCGCTCTTGGGCGGAGCGAAAGATAGTGTCAGGCTTTAATTGACTAAAAACCCACTCCTGTTCCTTCTTTGCCATTTTACCAGGGCACTGGGGATCTCTTTCGCATCACCCAATGCCCCAGTAGGCTTCGACCCTGCTGGCCCCCTACGGTTGCTGACATCTCCTTGAGGCGCACGTGGAACACTACGCGCCGTCAACGACTTAGGTTCGGTTTGGACGGTTACAGAACAATCGGACGGCGAGCTACCTTTCCAAGCCCACGCCTACGGTGGCCGGGATCGGGATTCCGATTCCGATTTCCGGTCACCGGCGGCTGGGGCACGAGGGCAATTGCCTCGCGAAACGCGCGAGGGGTTACGTATCCTGAATACACCATAGCCCACTATCTTTGTTTTAAATAATTATATCTCATTAACCGGGGGTTGTCCTTGGGTGGCTTAGCGCGTGTAGGGATAATCGTCGGTTGGTATGTACCAAGTTTCACGAAATCTATATATATAGTATCTAAGAGGCCTTTGCGAGTTAGTTTTGTAGCCTTCCAACTGGCGTCTTGAAATTTATACAGACAAAAAAAAACAACCTGAATACGCCGATTAAATTGATTATACATATGATTGACCTTGAATGATTGGCCTAAGGTGAATAAGTAACATGTAAATTATTCATGTACCTACAAGGTCTAATAGATGACGACTTGGAAATTTTGTACAAGTACCTAAATAAATTAATTCTCTTCACAAAATTTTACAGGGCCAATAGGGCCAATGCCTGCTAGGGCAGTGGGATTGTTCGAAAGAGTTATTTATATTCCAGGGCCAGGAATGCAAAAGCCAACTGAAGGAACACAGGTTTTTTTTTTTAAGGTGGGAAAATCATCCAATGACAAATCTCGCTCTTGGGTGGAGCGAGAGATAGTGTCAGACTTTTACTGACTAAAAACCCACTCCTGTTCCCTCTTTGCCTTCATCCCGGGGCCCCGGGCTTCGCTTTCACACTACCCGTGGAAGGAACACAGGTGGGTTTAAGTCAATAAAAGTCTGATACTTCCTCTCGTTGAACCCAGAGCGGGAGAAGTTACTTGATGATTTCTCAACTCAAAAAAAGGGTATATGAGACAAAACAAGTTTTTATTTTTTAATTTATTTAATTTAGGTATTAATGTTATTTGCATATATACCTATATTATAAGTTAGGTAAGTAGGTATTCGTGATTAAGCGAATTCGAGTATCGTCATGTATAATAACAATAATAGTGTGTATTAACTGTAAACAGATTGTATTAACAGAAAATTAAAAAATAAAATAAAAAAGGAAAACACGAGAAAGAGTGATGAGTAACTCACTCAAGTCTTAAAAACAAAAATTCTGATGCGTTTCTTGTTAATTTCAGATACTGTTACTGCTGCCAACTCAAGCGATAAAGTTGAGTAGTCTCATTGCCTCACAGTTTCACTATCATTTTATCCTCCAAAGTAAAATTTGACATTTGATAAATATCCTAGAATGTAACTTAGAACGAAACTGAAAGAAACAATAGAATACTGAATTAATTAATTTTATAGTGTTTTTAAAAAAATACATACATTTTTTTGGTGCGTTAAATAATATGATGGAATATATTGCTAGTATTCTTTTTGCGTATTTAAGTATTCGTTTTGACATCTGTCAAAACGGGCTTTTTATTTTTTATCAACTTTATATACGGACAACAAAGAGACCTTTATCACCAAACATTGATGTAAGATGAACGCGTGGTAAAAATACCACACGAGTTGATCTCGTTGAGAGTCGTTCGGACGACGAGCAATAGCTAGCTCGCCGTCCGGCCGGTAAGGACCAGGCAGAAGTCGACAACGCGTAGTATACCACGCGCGCCTCAAACAGATGTCAGCAAAAGAAGAAAAGGATCGATCGAGAAGAAGACTGCCGATCATTTCCAACATCAAAAAAATAAAACGGATCTATCTCCAAGGTTAAGCAACGTTTGCCGAGGTCGGTCACTGGATGGGTATTAACTTACCGAGATTCCTCCGTGCTTCGGAACGCATATCAAGCCGTTAGACCCGGTTGTCATTTAATTTTGTAGATCTTTGACAGTCTTTGTGGATAGTGAGAAGCCAGGAAATTTGACAGCTGTCTTGACTGGATTATACCCCCTGTTACCAAATTACTGGGTTGAGGTGGTCAGGGCAGTCGTTATACAGGGTGTTTGGTGCATCGTGTGCCAAATTGAAATGGTCGACGGGAGGGGTCACCTGCTATCCTTTCAGACCCCTAAACACCTCTCATGCCCTGTGTTTTTTTTTAAATTGACTTTTTATTGTTTTATGAAAATAAGACCCAAATTTATCATTCAAATACAAATTTTCAAATTCAAAAAAAAATATATATATATTTGTGGCGTAGACTCTGGTCGCTTTTGTTTTTTTTTTATCGCCAAGTAAATAGCTGTAACATGGACAGCTTTAATTCAAGTCCAATACTTTGTAAGTAAATTTAAAAAAATCAAGACAGCTAATGTCACTAATTTCAAATTTAAAAGTAATCTAATAGAATACACATCTAAATAAAATTAAAATTTAGAGCCTACGCCTCATGTATTTTTTTAAATTTGTTTGAATAAAAAATTTGGGTCTCTTTTACATAAAATAATAAAAAGTCGATGAAAAAAAATCCACAGGGCATGAGAAGTGTTTAGAGGTCTGAAAGGATAGCAGATGACACCTCCCGTCGACCATTTTAATTTGGCACACGATGTATCAAACACCCTGTATAATAATAATATTCCATAACTAGGTACCTGGTCCCTAGGTCCTGTTGACCTGTTGGTCTAGTGGTTAGTGGCCCTGATTGCGATTCACACCCAGGACCAATGGTTGTGTGATGAGCACAATCATTTGTTCTGTGTCTGGGTGTAATTTATCTATAATATGTATGTTTTTAGAAAAGTATAAGTATGTTTATCAGTTGTCTAGTACTCATAACACAAGGTCTGCTTAGCTTAGGACTAGACGGCGTTGTGGTAAAAAAAAGTTTTGGACATTTTTGCTCTCCCACTCAACCCTAAATAGATAATAGAGCGGATGTGTTAATAAAATATAATATATATATATATAATTTATCAGAGCAGAAATGTATGTATATCTCGTGGCCAGATCATAGAAATTGATCACTTCATGTTATGGCCAACTAAAACCAACTAGATCGTTAAATGTTAACATTTGATGATATGTCGATCCTCGTTTGGCCATATCAGTGATGTAGGATTTCTATGATAATGAAAAGTCTAAAGAAAGTAGGCCAAATGAAGATTGACATATCATCTAAGTTTATCGTTTAAAACGATCTGACCAGTTTAACTTGGCCACATCAGGAAGTGATCAATTTCTATGATCTGGCCACTACATATATAAATAATTATTGAAGTAAGATAAAAGTTTCTGAAATAGGCAACTGGCTTCATTAGTTGCAGTTGCACCCTTCAAAAATCTTGAGTTACTAAAATAAGTAACTCTCCTGTTAATATCTCGTTTTATTTCAAGTCGCTAAGGTATATCATTTCCATCCAAACATCTCTATCATCCATAACACAACTGGTTTATCTCAACTCCTTTATAACTACGGTTATCCCTTCCCTTTAAAGTCTATTTGCTTCAACAAATATGCTACAATCAACAAAAAATCATGGTATATACCTACCGATGTAAAAAAAAATCTTGAAATTGAGTAGATTAGGAGTTACAACACTCCAGCGAAATGTTGGAATTGTACAAGTATTCCAGCGCCCCGGAATTCCGGTTTCAGTCAGAAAGAGTTTGGAAGACCCTTGTGTCCACCCGAAGACGGGCTAAAAAAGAAAGAAGGACTTAAACTACAAAGATTGCAAGTAGTAAGTACTTAGTCCAACATTTACGAGCACAATTTCCTTAACCTGCCTTTACTGCTTGCACGAAGTAAAGTACTGAAATACGTATACTTACGTATATTTCTTTTCAATTGTTTTCTTACACCCAACTTACACAAAATATCCAATGCACCTCTAAAGTTTCCTAAGGATCAAATCTTATAAAGAAACCTCAAAACATTCCGTGTTTTAAAAAAGTGCAAGTCTTCTTTACCATTTTTAAAATATATTTTTGTTCTAAAAGAAAAACAGTTTCTACTTACTTGTAATGCAAATCTATTATGGCATAACTAATTTTAAAACTAGTTTTTGAGTGTGTTGAAATTCGGTTTGGCTGACTCTAGCGAACAATAAACGTGTTAAAGAAAAACATGCCAAACATAAATTTGAAGGATTCTTCCTATTGCATCGTACAGTTTATTTAGCCATGTTTTTGGTGGCGACGGTTGCAAAATAATTTAAAACCATAATTATACGGTATTTAAAAAAATAAAGTGAAATGTGACCACTAAATGCACATGCACAATTTTGAGATAGTTTATCTTTGGGTTTTTGGAAGCGATAAAAATTATGTCGTTATATCTTAGTGGCTTTTTATCTAACCTTGACAATAACATGTTTATAATATCAGTGATATTATATAAACGAATAGTAGCGAGAGATAGCACAGCAGCTAAGTGGCAGCGAGATTTGTGCGGCTCGGCGACTCGACGGCTCGGCGGCGGCGACGTTGTCGTCGCTCAGTGAAAGGCGATGCGCTTGACCGTCGCGGCGACCGCGGCTGCCGGAGGGGACGCAAGGGCGCCGTGCGTCTTGCCGAAATTATTCGGGGCTCGCTGCACAATCGATTTTTCCCGCCCGATGCGGAAAATTCTTCGGGGCGGGGCGGGTGTAGTGCGACGGGAGGAGGGGGGCGAGCGAGGGGGGCATAGCGCCAGGGGGGCAGGCGGAGTGCAGCGGGGCGGTGCAACGCGCGCCGTCCCGGCCGGCGGGCAGACAGTAGGACGGCGACGCCACTGAGAGTCGGTGACCACGGCGCGAGGAGCGCGCTCGCCGCACAGTGACATGTAGCGCGGCCGCCGCGCCGCAGCCCCGCGACTCTCCGCCGGTGGCGGCGCGCCGATGCGCCGGCCGCCCGGCCCGACCAGCCCGACGCCCGCGCCGCGACGCTTCGCGATCTCCACGTATCCTCACCAGTGTCACTTTCACTGTTACACCTGAAGCGAGCCCTTCAGCCCGTCTGTATTGACGACAGTCGTCGGATGGAACCCGGAGTGCGCCGATTCGCATCAAGGTTAGACGAATATTTGAATGTGAGTGTAGTGCGCCGCCCGCCGCCGACCAGCGCGCCCTAGCGCACCCTGTACTTCAGCTGTCCACTCTACAGTAACACATAGGTAGGTCGCAACTCGCAACACGTGAGAACCACTCGCCACCCGCCTCTGACTCATGTTTAATTCCAACGAGCAATTTTCGGTGAAACAGTTTTCCTGAAAACTTCCTTTCATGCACCCTGAACTAAATCAAAGCCGAATCTTGCAAGTATTTGAATCGCTGAAATACGTTATACCTAATGTAGCGCCTTTCTTAGACGATCAGGAGTCGTTTTCCCGCCTTTGTGTATTTTGTGCGAAACTGGTTTCTTATCCTTCGTAATATTAGATGATCTGAGATTCGTTTTTTATAGTAGCCTGTATTAAAATTTATGTAAGCATAGACGAGTTTATATAAAAAATGTTGAGTGAGTCAGTGTTAGACAATAACGTGACAGCGTACGGGTGGAGCATGCGGTGAAATTGGACTGTGTCTAGTTATTATTTATCGGCTAAAATATATATTTAATTGATATAAATAATTGTTAATTAATTTTGTTATAAGTAGAGTATTCAGCTAATACAGAAGTGCATGCAGGTGGAACCTGGAATGTCGCGCTGTGCGTGTCGCACATATAGGGGTACGATGATCGCACGTACAATCAATATTTAAAAAGCAGCTTTTTTCCGTCGCTTACATCGCGTGACATTAGGAATTGGAAAAAATACTACCTCCGTCTATGTACCGACGGTTTTACCCTTTGGCTAACCGATTATATCGATGACAAATGCATTGCATTGTCGGGTAGCTACAAAAAAAGCGGGTGCTTACTCCCAAAAGTGTCAAGTCTTTCATGACAAAAAAGGCTTTTTTTTTGTACCCTCAATTTGGAAAATCAATCTTAGTTTTACAACTTATTTAACGACCATCACTAGTTATAATTATGTTTTTAGTTATAAACTTCACAAATGAAATGTCTTGAAGACAAAGCCCATTGCTGCCAGAAATAGTTTTGTCATTCATATTTTATGGTTGAATGAAAATCAACAAAATTTAATGTTATGTAATTAATGTAATAAACAAAAGATGATACACTGTATTACTCTAGACCATTTATGGTTTACTAATGTATTTACTTAAAACGATTTCATTATCTTCTATAGGCTTCCTATTACCATTTCCGAGTACGTGTTCACACCTTTAGGATTGTTAAAACATTACGAATAACTTCTAATTCATTGAAATCCCGGAAATGTTGTTTTAAATACTGACGGTGATGGTTTTTAGTAATCAAAGATGATGACTATCAAATAATCAAAGACTTCGTTACAAAATAAGTTCTTTACAAAAGAGGAAACAGCATCATTTCCTATTTAGTTCTTTCATATTACAAGATAGAGTCGTTTTCGGGTCTACTGTTGCAGTCATGTTGTTATTTTGGATTTTGACGTGGTTGTCAGTATAATTAAGAAAATTTCTCTTTCATCTACCTAAATTAAAATAAAACTCATACATTAAAAAAATCTCGTAGTTTTATCAAGTTGCGAGTTAGTTACTATAGTAACTAGTACCC
Organism: Mythimna pallens; assembly: GCA_961205895.1. NCBI lineage: Eukaryota > Metazoa > Arthropoda > Insecta > Lepidoptera > Noctuidae > Mythimna > Mythimna pallens. Next base: position 17,667,120 of record OY540828.1, on the reverse strand, counting down.
CATCCCTGGTTCTCATAATTTATGGTGTAAAAAGCTCAGCATACATAGTAATAATAATATAGAATATACTTTCAACAGTATATTGCCTACCCATATTGTTTTATGAATATACTAACTAATATCTACTCGTTAATTTTAAACGAAACAACATCTAGAAGACCTCGGTGGTTTAAGTATTATTAGGTATTCAGTTCGAAGACTTATGCCTACTTAAAATACCTAATTTAACTTTCTTTCAATTAAGTTTTGAACAAAGGAAAAGTAATTTAAACATAGTTGTGTTGTTTTCTCTACCGTTATGCGTATGTAACAGCTTATACTTGGAAGTATTTTATACTACAAATATTTTTACTACAAGTATTTATTGCAACAGAAAAATCTTCAACTGTTATAAGACTTATAAGTTACAAACATTTGAAATCAACATGTAATCCAGAACATATTACCGTTTACAATGATTAAATAGTTTTACTTGTAAAAAAGGTGCACAAAAACTATTTTATTTTATCGCCGGCATTAATTCATAATAAATATCTTCAATAGTGGCTTCCTTGTGGCATGCCAGTGTTTAATGTACCTAATCTTTCTAAGAACAATTTGCTATGAAAACACTATGGATGTATGATTTCTTTATTACAACAACTGCTTGAACCGTCTAGTAGTTTTGTTTTGTCTTCAATCGGGAACTTTACCTTAAGAGGACAAGAAACACAAAGGTCATACAAATTATTTATTTTTATAAACCACCAGTATTTTATTGAAATTTCTCTCTAAAGGCCTATCATACTTAAAATTCTGATAGAAAGCAAATCTTCCTTTCTAACAGGAAAAGAATTTTAAAAACCAATTATTACTTTTACAAACAACCTTCTACATAAACAAATTAACTTAATACATTACCATTGAATCAAAATGCACATAAAAACATATTTTAGAGATAAGTTAAAAGTCTTAGTGTACTGGAATAATTATAAGTTAGTAGGTAAATTGCACTAAAACTATAAAGGCGAAAGTTAATATGTATGTATGTGTGTCATTATTTCACGCTTAAACGGCTGAACGCAATTGAATAAAATTTGGCACACGGGTAGATCATGCTCTGGAATAGCTCATATAATACTATTTATCCCGGCAGTATGTTCCCTTGCGATGATTTTCTACATTCATCTAGGTAAAGTAGCTGGCAGTCTAGTTTTTGTTTTTATATTCCTATATATAGTAGTCCGTTCCATCATCGGACAACTAGACGTACGGCGTTGCGCTTTGGTACATGGTGGATATCCCACGCATACGTACAAAGCGTTTTGGGAACACAACCATAATGCGTACATTTAAGGAGTGGAATTCCCTGCCGGAGTCTGTGTTTCCTGATAGCTACAACCTAGGGTCTTTAAGTCAAGAGTAAATAGGTTACTTCTAGGCAAGCGTGCTCCATCGTCGGCCACATCATCGCTTACCATCCGGTGAGATAGTGGTCAAACGAAAGCCAAAAAAAATAAATAAATAATAGTTAAATGCTTTAGGAAGAAATAAATATGGTGGGACATAAGCCAGTGCCAATAAATGTTTTTTGATTATGTCATAATATTATCAATATTATAAATGTTACATCACCTATAATGAACATCTTATCAGATAATATTTTTAAATACACAACTATGAATATATGGTTTTATCTTGTAATTCGTTCTCTTCAAATATATTTAATCACATGCAAAATTACCTTAAAAATATCAAAAACTTGGTAATGCCGCCTAAATAAATCGATGGAAAAGGTCTACGAACTTTACAAAATGTTCAATTAATTTATTTCTTAATATGAAATTACTGAATAAGAATGCCTCTGAAGATATTAATAAAAAAAATAAACATATTAAATTTGTAACACTTGGAATAGCTTTAATTTTCATGATGCATACAGAAATAATTTGGAACCACTTGCATTGTGCGTTTCCTTATAGTTACAACCTAAGATTTTTTAAGTCAAGAGTGAATATTATAGTTCTAAGCAAGCGTGCTCCATCGTTGAACACATCATCGCTTAATATCAGGTGAGATAGTTGTCAAGCGTGAACCTATCAATAATAATAAAAAAGATATTAGCCATTTGAAAGTGTCAAGATGAAAGCAACATGCAAATTTTCTATAAAAAAAAGCTAAAAGTGAGACAGACCAGAGCTGCTGCGGGATTGCAAGAAAAAGTCGCCGTGGTCCTAGAACACAAAGGGCAACTGCAAGGGCATGTGTAGATTTTAGTCAGTAAAAGTTTCACATCCCACCTTTACGCACAAAACGTTTTGGGAACACATTCATTGTGCGTACAGCTAAGGAGTGGATTTTCTTGCCGGAATCTGTGTTTCCTGATGGCTACAACCCGGCAATCTTTAAGTCAAGAGCGAATAGGTTACTTCTAGGTAAGCACGCTCTATCGTTGACTGCATCGTTGCTTTCCATCAGGCGAGATAGCGGTTAAGCGCGAACCTATCAAGAATAAAAATTAAAAAAAGTTTGACACTCGCACTAGCTCCACCTATAACGGGAGAAATTATTTGTAGAATTCGCAACCTCAAAAAAAAGTATATACAGAACCGAAGACGAGTTTAATAACCTCTGGTTAATTGGAATAAAAGATTTTTACAGCAAAACAATTAATAAAATACTTAAAATACTCGTAGTATAGTAAGAAAAATAGGCCTACACTTTTAAATAACTATAAATCAGAAACTCTCTTTGCCGTAACTGCATAAAATAAGCATTTTACTATCAATAATATTAGGTACCTGAACAATTAACTAGCTACAGCCAGCGGCTTCACCCGTTTAGAGATCGAAAATTATATCCCTGGAATTTACTACCTGGATGATAAAAATATTCGATCTATTTCCAAACATAGGCCCTAGTTCAGGAACTTGTAATATAATATTATAAAGAAAAGTTTGTTTTTTTGTTTGAACGCGCTAATCTCAATAACTACTGGTTCGAATTACAAAAATCTTTTAGTGTTTGATAACCCATTTACCGAGAAAGGCTATAGGCTTATCATAACATCACGCTACGACTGAAAGGAGCGGAGCAGTAACCAAAGACGCGGGTGACACCGCGGGGCAGCTGGTTTCAACTAAATACGTTATACTGAGGCTGTGAGAAAGTTTGAAAAAGTCACCGTGGTCTTGGAACGCAAAGTTTAATCAGTAAGTCTGACACTCCCTTTCCCTCCAGAACAGATTGTCGATAGGACCATAAGGTTCGATAGTGGCGACCGCGTACTAAAAGATGCAGCGTTGGAAGGCCTCCCACATGTTGGATCGGTAAAATGGTAAGAGTCGCGGGAATTCGATGGTTGCGAGACGCACAGGCTATTGTGGCGACACTTTGGGGAGGCCTATGTCTAACAGTGGACGTCTTTCGGCTAAAATGATGATGATGATGACTGTCTTTTGCTCCATCCAAGGAGTTATTGGACGATGAGAAAATATCCGTTATTTATATATATATCCGTTATATTATTATACCATTGAGTTGTGATTGATGAACAAAAATCCAAACATCTAAATAAAATAATTTCGCATTGTTATCATTAGTAGCATAGCATAGTCGGCCTTATAATGTTCCCACTGTTGGGACTCAGGCCTCCTTTCTGTGAGAGGGGATGGGCCGTAATCCACCACGCGGGCCCAGTGCGGGTTGGTGGATGCCACATGTCTTCGAATTTTTAGTTCTAGGACATGCCGGTTTCCTCACGATGTTTTCCTTCACCGTTTTTAGAGCAGTGGTAATGAAATAAATTACACAAAGTAATGCGCCTGACTGGGTTTGAACCCGCGACCTACAACTCGTAAGTCGGGGCTGTTACCACTCGGCCACCACTGCTCTCATCATCATTAGTAGGATTAGGTATATATTCTTACAATTATCATTATTAAATCATTAAGCACTTGTTTGTAAAAGGTTTATTACAACGGAGTTTATTTATCTAAATGTTAATGAGACAAACTTAAAAAAACTATTTCTCGATGAGAATGAACTTCAAGTTGAATTTCTTAACTAATTCAGTTATTTAAAGTTTATTTAATTTAAGTTATTCTTAGGTGTGTGCATTGGCCTTGCGTTAATATAGGCGTTACCTATATTATCTATTCTAATGTTAAAAAGTGAAAAGATTTGCATTTTTATATTTTTGAATATTTTTTTTTTTTTAATTTCGACATTTGTTTGCTACTTTATTGCTAAATTGTATAGGCTGTCTTTTTCCTAGTTTCACGCCGTTGGCAAAATTTAGTGTTATCTTGTACCAGTCTCCTCATTTTTGTGCAAAGAAAAGAAAGAAAGACATCGTGACCTCGCACAGAACAAAGTAACATAAAAGTTAACTAATCTATAAGTTAAAATAAAAAAATAAACCATTAAATAAAAAAAGAAATAAAGGACCAAAAAACAAAAAAGTAAATAACCCCACTCTGATATTATGATAAGGCCTGTCTCATGTAGGTTCTTCTACCCACGATAGCACCGGACTATTAACATTTCTGCTACCGATCTATGGACACCACTTGGTCATCGCTTTACTCCACCTATCCACGCATTGTCTATTTCCATAACAGTTCAAATTAATATGGTTGACGGCAGGGGCGCCGACTCCGTGGGTTCTCGGGGGCTCGAGTACCCATGAGAAATAAAACAGTGGGTGCCTGAGAATAGACATAAAGAAACAGATCAAGATCAGTAATCGCCTTTTAGGTTACGTATAAATTACAATATTTCTTGATAATGAAAACTAGTTTCATTTTTATATAATGATTTCATTTTATATTTTTATCTATTTATGTAAGTAGGACATTTATTTATTAGTCAGTCGATCAGTGTGCATTTCTCTTCTCACACTTCGCCACTTTTTCGAGTCATCAAATGAGCATGAGCACTCATGAGGTTTTCTAAAAGCCTAAATGACAAGCTGCTGCCAGTGACTTCGTCAGCGTCAAAATAGAAAATTGTCCTAAAGGAACATACTTCGAGGATAAAAAAATATATCCTATGTGCTATTGTAGAACATGGTCTACCCATGTGCCAAATTTCATCCAAATCCGTACAGCCGTTCAAGCGTGAAGAAGTAACAAACAAAAACACTCACAAACTTTCGCCTATAAAATATTAATTGCTAAAGGTTGCACATAACAACATAGTAGTGTTTTGTTCGTAAGTAAGTATAATTTGTTAATATGCCAAAAAAGGTTGATACTTATACACGCTAATTCTGAACATCCTGTCTGTATGTAACAGTCGTGGTTTATGTACAAAATAGAAATATGTTTCATGCTTACTAACATATAGGTTGCGCAAATTATTTCATCATCATCATCATCATTTCAGCCGATAGACGTCCACTGTTGGACATAGGCCTCCCCCAAGCGTTGCCACAACGACCGATCCTGTGCTTCTCGCATCCACCGCACTCCCGCGACCCGCAAATTATTTATTAGTTTAAATTTCTTATTAGAATAGGATATAATTTGCCTACTGCGGTCTTCTCATCTTGTCGATTATAATAAAAAGATAATTCAGGTGTCTTCAAGGCTAGAGTGAATAGGCTCTTAATAAACTTGTGCGCTTTATCATCAACGATTGCATCATTGCTTACCATCAGGTGGGATTGTAGTCAAGCGCACTAGTACTTTAGTTTTGTAATTTATATCATTACAAAAAAATATAATAAAGTACAATATAAATAAAGAAATAAAAGAAGAAGAAGAAATAGATAAATATACACAAAAAAAGTTTCTAATCTTTTTTTAATATTATTTACTACAAATTATGAAAGAAAAAATTTGAGTCACCTACCAGTCTACAACAAAAATACAATAAGTGTTGAATATTTATCTTATCTAATAATATATAAAAATCTCGTGTCACAGTATCTGTTATTTTATTTTTATGAAAGTTTTAAATTTATATCTGTGTTAGTAGTAAGTAGGTCCGACAATAGGCCGTAGACAATTTTTTGGTATACTACCCCCACTCCTATTTTTTATTTTGATTATATATTAATAAGGAAACCCGTGGTATTAGAACGCAAAGGGCAACTGAAGGATAAAGGTGTGGTTTTAGTCAGTAAAAGTCTAACAAGCCCTCCCGTTCCCGGGAGAAGTACCTACTAACTTTATTGTACACCAAAAAAGTAACACAACTTAAAATTAATTGACAGATTTTGATTGATTTTTTTCTAGTGGTTTTCAACCTTAAAAAAAAAACATTTTTTTCATTGACAAATAATTTGCAGAACGACATTTACCGGATCAGCTAATAATAATATCTTATGGTGTCTGCATTGATTTTTCCTTATTTTTCAACGAGCCCTTAATTTTTATTACGATTGAAAGGATTGCGATTGACGACTAACTATCATCACATAGATGTACAGTGGTACATCTATGTGATGATAGTTCGCTTTACCACGTTCATAGTACCACTGTACATCTATGTGATAGAGGTCAAAAGTGCAGTTGCACTGTACCAATGTCAAAATGTGTAATATTTCCTTGTAGAAGAGAGTCAATGGTTAGACTGACTTAGAGTACTGTTAGAGATTAACTTCTATTACAAATATACTTTAGACACTTTAGCATTAGTACAGTGCGACTGCACTTTTGACCCCTGACTGTACCTTATCCGTAATGTTGGTAGGTAAGTTCCAATTAACGAGTAATATTGAACACATAACCATTTTTCAAATCTAATCATATCAAAAATGTTCATTTGTCAGAATATGATAGATATTACAATTTTGGTTTCAGCATATCCTGCCATACTAATATTTCTATAAGAATGACAGCACATACTAATCTAGTTCGAGAAGGCGCAAGATTTGTTCCTCTTCCTTCCTAATAGGCTTCTCAATTAGCTTTTTTTCTCAACAGTCTTTCTTTACCTAAGTCAAGACTAAATAGGCTACTACTAAGCAAGCGTGCTCCATCGTGGACGACATCATTTGCGATCTGCCCACCTAGTTAAGTTACAACCGTTTCGTTTTGATTCTCTCTTCGTTGATCGCCTCTAGTCAGCCACGCCTCCTATTTCTTTGTTCTGACCACGTTGACTGAGCGTTGAGAAGACGTCAGAACAAAGGAATAGGAGGCGTGGCCTACTCGAGGCGATCGACGAAAAGAGAATCGCAACGAAACGGTTGTAACTTGGCTAGGGGGGGCAGGTGTGATAGTGGTTAATCGTAAGCCTATCAATAATTAAAAATAAGACTCACTACTACGTTGCTATATCATACTTCTTTTTATGATAGACTAAATCCTGTCAACGTCTTCGTCTGTGTGATCGACGAAAATTATCGCAAGGGACTCTCGGGATAAAAAGCATACTAAGACTTACAACTGGAAATGATCTACTGTATGCCTAGTCTCCTCTAAATTTATTCTGCTATTGTTGCCCTTGTTGCTGATTGTTGCTGTTTGTTTGTGTTGTTAGTAAGTAGTTGTTTTGTTTCAGCATTTATGATATATAGAGCAGTGGTGGCCGAGTGGTAATGGCCCCGACTTACGGAGTAGTAGGTCGCGGGTTCAAACCCAGCCAGGCGCATTAATTTGTGTAATTTATTTCATCACCACTGTTCTCAAAACGGTGAAGGAAAACATCGTGAGGAAACCGGCATGTCCTAGAACCAAAAATTCGAAGACATGTGACATCCACCAACCCGCACTGGGCCCGCGTCGTGGATTACGGCCCATTCCCTCTCCTAGAGAGGAGGTCTGAGTCCCAACAGTGGGAACATTATAAGGCCGACTATACTATTTATGATATAAGTATGGAAGAAAGGATTTGCATTTGCCCATCTCATCTGCCTTTGTGGATGTCGTTTCTATGAAAGTTGTAAGTTTATTTTACACCGAACAACGATATGGATACCTATGTATATGTAGTTGTGTAAAATAAACTTTAGCAATTAACAATTGTGAAGGCACAGATTAGCTAGTAATAGATCTAGATATCTATTACTAGATGATCTTTGCCTCCAAATTTGGGTATTAAAAATCAAAAAATTTTGGAGTGAACATATTATTAATCACAACAAAATGTAATCTATGTCACTCAGGAATATTGTAGTTCCCTACAGGTAATTTTTTTGAAAAATTGTTTTATTAGATACAGAGATTACTTCCTACAAACAAACTTAAAAATACCTGTTACCTGTATGTAACTCTAACATAATAATTATAATACATATGTGTACATACATAGAGAATTAGCCGTAATTAATAATACTTTGTATAATTTATCTAAGTAAATGTTCTACCTGGATAAGTTCGTTAATCCAATTTTTTTTATTAATCGTTTGAAAGAATCCGTCTCATATTTATTATCTTGCTTGCACCGGTCCATTACGTTTCTTCTGATTAAACGCAGCCGCTTTTCCCGTAAAACTAACCATGTAATTAAAAAACTATAGAGCCGACGGCCTGAGTCTAGACTCTGGCATTCCAAGCATTGATTTCAAAACGCCTATGGATGATTAAGTTGGTTATAAAATTATTCTTTTTGATTTGATAATTGTGCTGCCCAAGTCTTTTGGTCATTTACATTAATCGCAGAATATTAATACTCAGTTTCTTTATTTTGTATGTAATTCTTAACGGAATAATGTATTTTTAGAGAGAGATGCAATTTGTGAAGGAGTGGAATTCCCTGCTGGAGTCTATGTTTCCTGATAGCTTTAACCTAGGGGTCTTTAAGTCAAGAGTGAATAGGTTACGTGCTCCATCGTCGAACACATCATCGCTCCCCGTCAGATGAGATTGTGATCAAACGTATACATAATAAAAAAAAAGAATTGTAAAATATAATTTTCATTCTAATAGTAGTACTAATATGACAGTAACACAACTAGTGTGATAATTGTATCATACTAGTTGTGTTACATTTAGTGTACAATAAAGTTTATTCAATGGGCCTCATCAGAAGGCTTACAGTCACCCAAAGGGCAATGGAAAGGGCTATGCTCGAAGTTTCCTTGCGTGATCTCATAAAGAATGAAGATATCCGCAGGAGAACAAAGGTCGCCGACATAGCCCGAAGAATCGCCAAACTAAAGTGGCAGTGGGCAGGGCACATTGCTCGTAGAACGGATGGTCGATGGGGCTGAAAGCGGAAGTGCCTTGGATGCGAGAAGCACAGGATCGGTCGTTGTGGTGACGCTTGGGGGAGGCCTATGTCCACCGGTGGACGTCTTTCGGCTGAAATGATGATGTTGAAAGTTTATTCTACTCTATATTATACGGGCGAAAGTTTGTATGTAGATATGTATGAACGTGTGTGTATTTCACGCTCAAACGGCTGAACGGATTTAGTAACATTTGGCAGAAGATCTCCTCTTCTGCCAAATGTTACTAAAACCGTGTCCAAAAATAATGATTTTTAAAACAAAGGAGCTTTTACTATGTCTTGCCCTTATTTTAATAAAAATACTTGTATAAAGTAGACACCTATAGAACCCACGCCATTAAAAACAAAATGGTTGACATTTCGCTACCACACTTAGGCAAAATATAAATATTGATAAGCGCGTAGCCACGGTAGTTTCCGTACTGTTCCATATCTATACTGTGGCGTAGCTTTGTTTTGTTTACAGACAGTACTATTCCGGCTAAAATAGCATTGAACTTATAACCCAAATAAGTAGTCAAAATAATTAATTTGTCATTAAAATGCAGAAAATTGTATTGTGCTGTATTGGACTTGATTGTAACCTAAGTCACCTTAGGTAACCTAACCTAACCTATGTTACCTTAGGTAACTTAGGTTATATGCATATGTTCTTGATGATACTTTCTAAAAATAGTAGTTACATGTCTATCGTATATCTATAGAAATGTACTACTACTATATACGATAGTAATGTAACTACTATTTTTTCTGTGGATCTAAGATCCACTGTTGTATTAAAGCATAATCATAGCATTCATCAGCCTTTTAATGTTACCAGTGCTGAGACTCAGACCTCCTCTTTAGGAGAAGAAATGGGCTGTAATCCACCACGAGGGCCCACTGCGGGTTGGTGGATGTCACATGACTTTGAATTTTTAGTTCTTGGACATGCCGGTTTCCTCACAATGTTTTCTTTCACCTTTTTGCGAGCAATGGCGATGAAACATATTACACAAAATAATTAGCTTAACTAGGTTTGAACGCACGACCTACAAACTCGTCAGTCGGGGTCGTAACCACAAAGTTTGCTTTTTTGTTTGTAGGAGGTATTCTCTGAAAGTACTGGTCCGATTGCGAATTTTTTTCGCCGATAGAATGCTGCTTTATTCCTGAGTGATATAGGTTTTATTTTATGTACGCGGGCGAAGCTGCAGGCAAAAATTTGTGTTCTAATATATATAAAAATCTCGTGTCACAGTGTTATTTATCAAACTCCTCTGTGACGGCTTCACCGATTTTCGTAAAATGTTTGGTGTATTTTCGGTAGGCCTGAAAATAGGTTGTAAAGATTTTTTTTACCTCCTACTCTCATCCACCATTTTTTATTTTGATAATTTATATGGCAAAATAACATCTGCCGGTTCTCAGCTAGGTTTATATAAATTAACGTAACAAAATCAAATGTAAGTTTAAATCGAAACCAAAACATAATAATTTATAAACGCACTGACCCTAAATAAAACGGGAAAATGATAATGAGTTCGTACATAAGAAAAATTAAGATATTTAATTAACACAACAAAATTTTCGCGCGGTTGGCACTTAACATAACTGGTATAAGTAATAGTTAAGTAGTAACGAGTTATTTAACTATTAACTAAAATTAACTATGTAGTTAAGAATGTAAGCAGCACTATCAAAGTTACCTACGTTTATAATTTTCATGAAAACAAGCAATGAGATTCTTCATACATTTACGACTTTCCTTATGTACTATTTTTACAAACTTGATCGTGGAGGCAGATAACTCTTTAGTATTCACTAATCACTTATTTAATACTAACTACAAAGTATAAGAGAGCTTTTGCCAATGGCTTCACTCGTATGGAAATTGAAAATTATTTAACGGGATATTAAGTATCAGGAATAAAGTTATGTATGTAATAAACGTGCTTACGCTGCTTATGGTCTGTATTTCAAAATGTATGTAAATTTTTGTAGTCATTGAGGCGCGATAGATTAACAAACATTTCATCATCATCATTTCACCCGAAAGACGTCCACTGCTGGACATAGGCCTCCCCCAAGTGTCGCCACAATGAACGGTCCTGTGCGTCTCGCATCCATCGGACAAATTATGCATTAATGGCGAGTACATCACACACCTTCGGTTTGCCGACGACATCAAGTCATGGCTGACACTACGGAGGAGCTCAGCACAATGCTCAATGACCTCAATAGAGCTTCCGAAAGAGTGGGGCTTTAAATGGACACGAACAAAACCAAACTAATGATAAACAGATATGTACTCTCCTATCAAGATCGGAGACTCTACACTTGAAGTTGTGGACGATTACGTTTACCTCGGACAGACAGTCCAGTTAGGTAGATCTAATTTCGAGAAAGAGGTAGAGTGTCGAATCAGAATCGGCTGTGTGGCGTTCGGGAAGCTGTGCGGTATCTTCTCGTCCAACATACCACATTGTCTCAAAACGAAGTCTATGACCAGTGCGTGTTGCCAGTGATGACATATGGCTCGGAAACGTGGTCGCTTCCAATGAGCCTCATCACAAGGCTTAAAGTCACCTAAAGGGCAATGGAAAAGACTATGCGCGGAGTTTCCTTACGTGATCGAATCAGGAATAAAGATATCCGCAAGAGAACCAAGGTTGCCGACATAGCACGAAGAATCGCCAAACTTAAGTGGCAATGGGCAGGGCACATCGCTCGCAGAACAGATGGCCGTTGGGGCCGAAATCTTTTAGAGTGGCGACCGCGTACCGGAAGAGCAGTGTTAGAAAGCCTCCTACAAGGTGGACGATGACCTGGTAAGGATTGCGGGAATCCGGTGGGTGCGAGACGCACGGGATCGTTCATTGTGGCGACACTTGGGGGAGGTCTATGTCCAACAGTGGACGTCTTTCGGCTGATATGATGATGATGATATTTGTATACAAAATATGTAAGATATCAGTAGATAATGGCACTGTCATAGATCTCTGAAGGTCGTTGCAGTTAGGAGTCACCAAATCTCAAGATCAGTCTTGTTTAAGGAATGTCGTGTAAAACAGTTGCTGGGTTTTGGAATTCAGAGAAGTTTCTAGTTAAATACTAGTATTAAGCTGCAACTCGTTTGCCTGAAACTGCAAAACTGACTCTAACAAAGTAGGTAGAGAAAAAGGTAGTAGGAAATCATCAAATAACTTCTTTCGCTCTTTGGTGAAGAGAGAGGGAGTGTCAAGATGGTTACTGAGTAAAATCCATCCATATTCCTTCAGATGCTCATTGCTGTTTCAGGGATAAATAGGATTATTCAATAATGTAAATTCCCATTGTGTAATAACAAACTAAAAATAATTTGCAATTATGTCACTCGTAGATTATCTTAAGAAATTGATACTCAAACGAGCTGATAACAACATTGTAACGTTATTGTACCATTATCAGTTTTCAGCGTTTTCACAGATTGATCATAAATAAATTTTTAAATTTTGAATTGTAACATTGTAGTGTATTTTAGTAAAATTAAGGTTAATTTATTAAATTGCTTTATATTTAAAAATACTTATATTACTATAAAAAAACATACATAACCTAAAACAATGTATTTATATTAATCAACTGGTAATGTGTCCATAAGACTGGTGGCATTACCACGCCGCGGCCGTACTGCATTGCATATTTTTTTTTTTCTTCGATATAGCTTAGTTTACTTATTCCCCTGGTTTCGCTCTTGTGGTCATTTTTCCGGGTTATAAGTAGCTTATGGTGATAACGGAGATACATATAAAAAAAAACAAAATTGAATTAGTACTTCAAGAGATTATGCAACAAAAAACACAAACAATTTTGTAGTAAATTTATATAAATTTACATATAGGCTCTATTTCGCATGATTTATCAGCGATATTTTTTGGCAAACTTTTCCTTGAATGTCAATATCCCTAAATGCGTTCAACTGTTTAGCTTCCCTTTAAACTTTCCTGTAGGCACGTGAATGTCAAGGAAATAGATAAGTGCAGTAATGAATTTAGGTATTGCAACAATAAAATATACACAATATAATATTTAAATCTGGCTCAGAATTTTTAAACATAATTATTTACAAATAACAAGCTCCAAAAACGCCTGCCCGTCACCTTTTCCTAGCAATGTCTTGAGGTACTATCCTACAGTAACCTTAGGTCATGTCCTAATAAATTAAATTACATTTGTCAAATGCGCATAACACAAAAATAAAGCCATTTCCGTGTCTGTTTCTGGACTATAGTTCTTATGCTTATGCTACACGAAAGACTGATGCGCACTTTACTATGATGGTGAAGGCTGCATAGATTTTTTTTTATAGAATTTATAGTGAATGGTTTCAGTATAGGTATAACTTTTTTATTTAAATAATAAAAATATTAAATGTCCATTCATCGTGCCATGTGAAGCAGGGATAGAACACTAGTTTGTTTATAAAGTATTTTCAGTAATGTATAAATTACATCACAGCCTTGTCGTGGGACAGGAAAGGATCAAACGAAAACAAACATGTGATGTAGAGCTCGTCCGCTAATAGAAACACCTTATTATATACACAACTGCATCCTATTATATCGGTAAATACATATAACAATGTAGGCTAGGAACTATTATATAGTTAGGTATACAAGTCACTAAAATAGCAAATGGCATAGAAAAAGATGTTAATGACGTTATATTTTTATTTTATGCAGGATTTTACAAACTGTAATAAATTAAGAAATTAATAGACATACAAGTTTATTATATTAACATTCTCGATAGAATGTTAATATATAAACTTATATGTTAATATATCTAATTAGGTATAAATTTATTTCAATATACAGTCTTATTTCATAGAGTAGTCTAAACAAGAAATGTGAGACACAAGCACAATGAAGATTCTTGCTGTAAATCATCATGCAAGTTGATTGTGAGAAGTTTATCAACGTATAAAGGATTATCTTATTGATACAAAATCAATAAGAATCCAGTAACAGACGTTATGAAAAATCCTTTTCAGCGCTGTATTTGAGCGTTGTAGTGCACAATAGTTCACGTGCATAATAATTCAAACGCGCGGATGGTTTGCGCTGCCTACCGTCTGACAACGGCGCCGCCACTCAGTGTAATGCCTAACAATTAACATTGACGCGAAATTCATCCGCGTTATATTTCGGGCATAGCAACTGTATCTGCAAGCGAAAAAGTTACCCGCCGTCGCTGGCGCACTCACACTAACAAACACTAACACATGTGCAAGAGCGCACAATAGGCCTAGGTATATAGGTATCTCTATAACAGTCTACACGCACACTTCGCTGTGAATGCACACGTGTGCGTCCGGCAGACTTTACCCTTGAACGCATGCGAAACACTAGATAATTCCACACCGAATTGGTGCATTGATAAAAAATGATAACCTGAATAAACTGCTGGCAGGTTTCAGCGATGACATACCTACTTTAAAATATTTTCATTTTTTATAGTTATAGTATCATAAAAAATGCAGTAAAATTTATTAGAATTACATATAAAACTAGACAAAGAAATGTCAATGTGATTCTGTTCCTAGGCATGAGAGCCACGAACTCATATCGTGATCTCAACAGATTTTTATCGAATTCAAAAATAAAAATAAATGTTATGAAGCTGCAATTACCGTTTTGGCAGCACTTCATGCAGTTTATGTATCGAGCCTATTTATCTAGAGTACCTAATTGCGTTTTTATAATGAAGATTTTATTTTATATTTTCAAAATCTAAGGAACAAAATTTGAAATAAAAAACAAAAATATTTTAAAATTAACCAGGTAATTGAAACATTTTCTTTCAGTAATCACGCTACCGGTAGCGTGAGTATAGGTACATGTAAATGTTTATAGGTATATTCAAGTTATAATGAAATACAAAACAAAAAATTATTTTGCAACACTTACGCAATACGTCTAGAATCGTCACGACGAGTGACAGCGAACAAAGTGGTAGACTTCAAACAAATTAGTCAGTGAGGAGTGTCGACAAACTTGAATTCGATTGCACGATGCGTGCGAACAATTGCCTTCCCCGTATTAGATTAGCTCGTTCTAAACCATCTTTATCAAAAGTTCCTTGTTTAAGTTCTAGGTAACTCGTAGGCATTTTATGTCTTCTCCCTTAGTGGTTTTGTGATTGAGTATCGTTAATTTTATTGCTAACTAACGAAGTTCTAAGAAATAAGCTTTATTGTTCACTGGCTTCTGACAGCGGCTTCGCCCGCGTGAAAGTTGTACATTATCTCATGGGAACATACTTTCGGTATAAAAAGTCTGTCCTATGTCCAATTTCAAGACATGGTCAAACATAGTATGTGTGTGAGTTACGTCCTGATCCGTTCACCCACTGAGACGTGAAGAGGAAAAAACCAGACAGAATTACTTTGGCATTTATGGATAACGGACTGAAATGAATTGGTCGGCTTACAATAGAAATGTTATAACTACAGATCAAACTAGAACTATTTAGGAACAAATTTCCTGACCTGACTAAATAACATATTAAGTAAGTACCTTGCACACAAAAATTCTTCTATACATAAGTGCGCGTACGCAAGAAATATGTAAAAACCCAAATACTTGGACTAGAATTTTATTTAAATAGTTGCATCCGCCATCTTGATCGTAATTTTATTCTGCGAGTCTATTCAAATGAATACAATATATTATATAAAATTTTGACATATTCAAAGGTTCAATTCGCTGTTTTTTATTGTTTAAAATTATTAATACTCAAGTGTACCAAAATAATTAACACAAATTAGGCACTTTATTTGCATTTTTGAATTAAATAATTTAACTAGAATAATGCTACTTAGTAATTGTGTTTACTAAATAAATTAAATCTTTAGCCTTTTTTATAGTCTAGGTTTTTTACGCATCCATTAAATGTTTAAGTATCTTCTCATTATAAATAAATTAAATATCCAACAATTTTTAAATATAAAAATGTTACTGTTTCTTTTATTTTACTGAAATATAAAACTAAAAGTACCTCATTTTTCTTTTACCTGCTTTAATTATTCGAAAATTTATTAAAAGTGCATATTGTGACGTAAAACTTTTTACAAAGTGTCGTTTCTGGTTTCTTCGTCACACGATTTTACCAAAATTAAAGTTATTTTCCATTTGTTATGATTTTTTTTTGTGTTGAAGTCGGTTATATTTTTTTGCAAAGTTTAGTTTTTTACAATTTTTAGTTATTCAGCTATGTGTGCAAGTTTTATAGTAGGGTACTTACAGAATATAAAAATTACAAATGCGTTTATGCAATTTGAAGAGTTTTCTCATTTTCTTCAGTGTAGAGTTTTGGTAAACTTGGAACATTAAAGACGTGTAGGTACTAGACTTACGTTAAAACCTCTGTGTTTAGTCAGTAAGTGTTAATAGGGCCATTACTAACCTACTAGACATCATTCAAGATTTCCTGTTCCATTTTCAAATTAAATGAAGTTCACCTAGAACGAATTGACTGTTAATTAGCTGATTTTAAAATCAAGTTGATCTAGATTACCGACTATCATTGAGCATAATAAATTAGGCTTTATAGGTACTTGATATGCGTGACAGTGAACTTTGTTGCAAAATCAGAAAATATTGATGACGTCATTATAAACGAGCTATACAGTACGTTTCTATTCAACACACTCATGGTAAATGACTTAGCACTAGTCGTCATTTGTAGGCATACCACTGCATTGCTATTTGAATTACATTTAAAATTTGCAAATAATTATTAAATACTAGTCGGATTTTTAAATTTAGAATCAACACGGCGAAACTAATATTCATACAATGAATTGGTAATTATATAAAAATGAATTAAATAAATGATAATAATTATTAAATTAATTTTAAAAGATGTATCTTTAATTAAATAAATAAATTACTTTAAGGATATATTGCACTTCCTTGATCATATTATTATTCAACTCATTTACTCTTATCAGTGTTAGAATTGTGTATTTATAATTTTATAACCATACTACTAAAGTTGATATTGCAAAAATATATTACTTTATTTAAGTTTATTGTTTAATTAATAATTACTTACTTACGTATGTAATAATACAAATAACTATAATAATTACACTAAATATATACCTACATATATATATTTATAAAAAGAATCTGACTGACTGACTGATTAATATGTATCAATGCATAGCCGAAACTACTGGGACTAGAAACATGTAATTTTGCACAAGGTTTCCTTTAATGATGTAACCGAGAACTAAATAAGAGTTTTTAAAAATTCAACCTCAATGATAAAGGAGAATTTCGTTTGTATGCAAATTCTCATTCCGTAACACAAATTTTAATCAAGATAATAAAGACTATCATTATTAGTTTTTCTAAACTACCCTCAAAATACGGTTTAAGAAGTGTTAAAGTTTTTATGAAAACTTTCTTGTGAACGAAGTCGCAGGCAAAGTGCTGGTACCCTTAACTAATAAAAACTAATTAAAAACAATTTAAAATATGATGATGGAAAACAATTCGACTGTTAATGTGCCCAAAAGACTGGCGGCATTGTCAGACTGTATGGCAATACTTATTCCCAGTCCGAGGTAAAAGCCAGCCCTTGTGTCAGACAAAGTGTCAACAAGGCGTTTAGACAGATCTTTATATAATTTGTTAATACTTGGACCCCACGATCCGAAAGTTTCCATCCCAAACGTCTCGAAAATACAACTTCAAAATAATTCAAAATGTTCTCAATGGAACTGACAGTATTTATAAATGCATTTCTAATTCCTGCGATCGGCGTTCTTGCTTACATTGCTCATCGCTTTAATATATAGCAATGGAAATTGACATTGATGATGGCTATCACTAGATTATTGCCAGATTTCAGCGAAGTATAATTTTAGGATTTGACTATCAGCATTGTAAATATTTCAGAGCTTTATTCTTTACAGTTTAACCTTCGGAATGAATCAAAATATTTTATATATGCGGTATCATCTTTATAATTATATGTTGTACTTGATATCCATGAATAATAAATTAGTACTAATTTTTGTGCTCACAAAACTAGACAATGACGTTTTTTTTATTAAAAGTTTATAATACGGAAGAGTAAACTTGAATAAAATTTTGCATAAATGAATATCATAATGCCATGCCTGCGTAGTAAATTTGTCTAAAGAACCTACCTCAATGCGTTCTCATTTGCTTTTGAAAAGAATATTTGAATTTACGCAGTTATTACTAGACAGAAATAAACATTCAAGGTTTTATGAGTTAGCCGTCTGTCTATTCGTCAATATTGCTGCGATTAATTTTAATTACTTGAATTCCTTTAATAATATTAGATTTTTTTTTTTGTAATTCATTTTGCCAGTAGTTTTATTTCGCGCGCAAGTTATTTCTCGAGAACGTAACACAGATATATAACTTTTCCTATCCCAGATTTTTGGAAGGACATCTGAGTGAAATTAAGTGGATGTTTTAATTATTTGGAACTGGATTCCTAGTGGATATTGTGATGTAAAATTATTTTAGTTTTGTAACTCAAGTATCAGCGCAATTGGGCTGCAAGTACATAGAATCATTGAAACAGGTTATGCTACGCGACAGACAACCCAGGACAGACTTTCCTGGCTTTACAAAATTAGGACAACCAAATCCACATAAAATTAGAAAAAAAAACTGGCCAAGTACGAGTTGGACTAGCCCAGGAAGGGTTCCATACTATATTATTAAAACCAAGCAAAAAAAAAAAAAATCAAGTTTCGTGTATGAGAACTCCCGTTTAATTTTTTACTTCTTACGGTTTATGAATTACAGCCCGCTGACAGACGGTCGGAGAGACAGATAGACGGACTGACAGCGGAGGCTTAGTAATAGGGTCCCGTTGGCAACCTTTTGGTACGGAACCCTAAAAAGCAAGAAATAAGATGACATAACACATCACAAATTCAAAAATCGAAGGCGTTCTTAGCTTCCGGCATTCAGCTTTTAATATAGCAAGAACTCCCAACGCCTTTATGATACGGATAAGGGCATCGATAATAAATATTTCAAAAGTCACTTTTATCGATACCTACCTTATCGAATCAATCACTATGGCGGCGATAGCATAACTGCGTGTTGCAAAAAGGATTGCGTGTACGCTTAAAGAATTTTTTAAGAGGTTATTAAGATACGTGTTTATTTATTATTTTATAGGACTGTTTTATACCATAATCCTAATTAATCCGTCATTGTCCGTAATTGGTCCGGACGGTTACCGGAAGGACGGATGGTGAGCTCCCCATTGCTTGCCTTCCACAAGCCCCAGCTTACGGTAGCCGGAAATCGGGATCGGTATCTCGGCGAATGCTTTCACGCCTTAGCTAGTCGATAGATTATCATAAAAACCTAATATGCGGTATAAAGGAAATAGGGCACCTTTTGTCCCTATAGTGTGTTCCTTTGAGAAAATTTTCAGCTTTCACGCAAGCGAAGAAGCTGGTAATAGCTAGTAATAAAATTTTATGAAGTTGGTATTAATAATACAGCTTTTTAAAGACCCATCTAGAACTTATACTTTTTTTTTGTTAATTGATATAAACCAGTGCTTGGCTGCAATCGCACCTGATGGTAAGCAGTGATGCAATCGTTGATGGTGAATTGCACTAGTTTATTAAGAGCCTATTCACTCTAGTCTTGAAGACACCTACATTATAATCGGACGGGAAGACCGCAGCAGGCAAATTGTTCTTATCCTTCGATGTACGCTTTTTCTACAACTCTAAAAAACTAGTTTTGTCTACCTATATTTCTAGTTTTTTTTTTTGCTGTAGATTAAATAGAATATTGTTAAAGGATGTTGCATTACAACAGTAGGTAAATTTTGATACAAGTGGAGAAAGTCTGTCATTGCGATCGAGGCGGAATTCGCCTGAGCTACAAGCGAAGGTGTTATGGAACCGAGTGCTACAGAGATAAATTTTCACGTGAATCAAATGAAGTTTTTCAAAACACTTAAAAATACGAAGAAATTGATTAATGGGGATTGACCGGTGACTCGTGGTCGTAAGGGACGCTTAGCGCTCAACTTGATATGATGTAATAAATTGTAGCGGGGGTGAGCTGGTGTACTTTTCCACACCAGTGGGAAAAACAATAAATTGCGAGCCTAAGAGTAGGTAGTAGGACCGATGTTTTGAGATGGTTTATGGAATTGGCATTATATGCCATCACTGGTCTTCAGGAATTGTGGAACAGTGATGGCCTAGTGGGGATAAACCTGATTACGAGTTGCAGGTACATCATGACTTCACATCCAGGAGCCGTTTTACTTCGTGTAATTTATTGTATCAACAAGACTCTTGAAGGAAAATATCGTAAGGTAACCGACATATCCTAGATTCAAACTTCGAAGACACGTGACATCCAAACACACATTGAGTGCATGGTCAATTATGGACCATTCCCTCTTCTAGGTGGCCTGAGTCCCAGCTGTAGGAACATCATTAAGCTAATTATTATACAATCTCTTAATAAAATCCGAAACAAAATTCAAGAAACATTATTTATTTACACGAATAATTTACATTTAAAAAATACTAATTAACTAACTATAATTACAGTAAAATAAAAATAATAATAAAAACCCTACGCTTTTTAATAACTAGAGTAACCATGGAGTTTCTTGCCGGTTCTTCTCCAGAACGACCAATTTGGACCGTGCACTAGCTTCTGACGTTTTATAAGTGCCCATTTGTATGCCTATGTGAAATAAAAATATTTTTGATTTTCGATTTTTTCATTGACTACTACTACTTTTATTAACTACTACTTAATTACTTTAACTACTTTTTTTAGTCAGTTGTAAACAACAACTAACTAAAAGCAAACTAAAATATGGGGTCAAAAAACTCTTCCACATCGCTGTCGACTGTTAATGTGCCCATAAAACTGGCGGAATTTTAACAAAATTCTAATAATTATTTTCACGCGCCCGTTGATGTCTATTGAAGGGTTTCCTTATTCTATAGCTAGGGACAGTCAACTTGAAAAGTGTTAGTAAAGTTTGAACGCCTTTTTTGAGTAATTTTTTGTTTCTTTTCAAAATGACTGTAATTACCTAATGTTACCGTGTCAGATACCAGCATCGTGTGTACACCTAAGTTTATTTTTAGAACACTTATTTTTAGCTATTATTCAAAATAGAATCACTGTACCATGATAGTCGGGTAATAAACGGTGTCATGAAACAACGCTGTACGATCTTGATCTGAAGTAGACTTTTTTGTCATAAAATCAGTTTTTTTTTTTAAATGATGTAGGCTAGTCCTTAACTGCGATCCAAACTGATTGTAAGCAGTGATGCAATCGTTGATGGAGAAGCACGCTTGTCATTTATAATTGATTAACCAACCAACAATTATAATAATTATACACTGTCAAAATAAGGCTCTTCTACGATCTAACTTTAGTATCTGAATTTCTGATAGGTTAAAAACATGCTCCATATAAGCAAAAACGATATGATATAAGAAAAAATTGAATAACCTAATTATATGTATAGATAAATCTAATACAATTTATTAAAAAAAATTGCAACACTTGAAATTTTATTTATTTAAAATGACGTCAAATAAATCAAATAGTGGTCCAAAAATAGGCAAAAAAATTATTTGCTTGGAGAAACCAGGTAATGTCATGGTTAGCCATTAAAAAATCTCAAGGCTAGCGGGTCGAGATGATGTCGGTCTCAGATATACAAAAAGTCTATGACGTGGAGCACTAACCTTCATTCGACTCTTCTAGTGTGCTTGTTCATTGTGCTTTATAGATCTGCGACTAATATGCGTCTACGCAGTTTTTGTGAATTATTTTTTATTTGTTTCTCATTTGATTTGCGTTTTGGGAACCTATTGCTAAGATTCCGCTATCTTTCTGTCTATCACCAGGCTGCATCACATGAACCGTGATTGCTACAGAGTTGGAATTTTAACAGTTGACGTATTTTTGTTACCGTTATAACAACAATTGCTAAAAACAGCATAAAATAAATATTTAAGTGGAGCTCACATACAAGAAACGTGTTTTTTTGTCGGTTTTTACTACGGTAACAGAACCCTTCGTGCGTGAATCCGACTCGCACTTGACCGGTTTTATTTATTGTTACGTTTATCTTTAATTAGAACGAAATGTATAATCAAACAAACTATGGCACGGTTTCTGAAAACAAGAATTATCGCAAAAATGTCGAGATGATATCAGTTGCAGACTCGCAAATTTACAATAAGCCTATGACGTGAAATACCTATTAACCTTCATTCGACTCTTCTAGCGTGCCTGTCCATTGTATTCTAAAGATCTGCTACTAATGTGCGCCTACGCAGTTTTTCTGACGAGTTTTTTATTTGACTTGCGTTGTTATATTGATTGTTATGTTTATCCTAATTAGAACGAAATATGACTAGCCTGTTGGTCTAGTGGTTAGTGACCCTAACTGCTATGCCGGAGGTCGTGGGTTCGATTCCCACCCAGGACAAATATTTGTGTGATTAGCACAATCATTTGTTCTGTGTCTGGGTGTAATTTATCTATAATACGAGGTATGTATATAGAAATATTTAAGTATGTTTATCAGTTGTCTAGTACTCATAATCAAAGCTCTGCTTAGCTTGGGACTAGACGGCGTTATGTGAATATTATACTATATTATTATATAACTAAAAAAAAACTAAGATCCTGTTTCGGAAAACGAAAATTATCGCAGTATGGTCGAGATGATGTCAGTTGTAGACTCGGAGATCCACAATAAGCCTATGACGTAGAACACTAACCTTCATTCAACTGTAATAGCGTGCCTGTTCATTGTATTCTATAGATCTACGACTAATATGCGTTTTTGTGCCTTCATTTTTTATTTGTGTTAAATTTTATTACAGTTGTTTTAATCTAAGTTTATTGTTTAAAGTAATAATATCAAAATGTGGCAGTTTTTGGTAACTAGTCCACTTAAGCCTCTTAAACTCATAGCCCTATTTCCGCTCGCCGTCCGGCCGTCCGGTAACTGTCCGGACCGAGCTCGAATGTCGACGGCGCGTAGTGTTCCACGAGCGCCTTAAAGAGATGTCAGCAAACCGTAGGGGCCAGCAGGGTCGAAGCCTACTGGGACCATGGGTTGTGCAAAAGAGAACCCCCCTCCCTGGAATGAGAGCATAGAAGGAACAGGAGTGGGTTTTAGTCAGTAAAAGTCTAACACGCCCTCCTGGTCCGCCCAAAGCAGGAGAAGTCATTGGATGATTTCCCAAGATGGACATAAAAAAGCCCTATTTCCATAACTTTTAATTTCCTTACATTGCAATAGTTCCCTTCCAACCACACTTTTTGCTTAGATGTACTAGCAAAGCGCATACAGGGATAATCTTCGGTTGTTGCCTCATTTCATGAAAAGTGTCTAAGGCATCTGCAGGTTAGCTTCGGCCTATCGCATGCCTTCGAAAGTAGTGTGTAAGTAGTGTCCTTAAAACAATGGACGTGGACATTATTCTGTACCACAAAAATACTACATTTTTGTAGTACAGAATAATGTCCACGTCCATTGTTTTAAAAACACTTAAAACACGTCTCAAAATCGTTGTGACTCGATTCGGGAATCGAACTATTTATTTACATAGGTAATATTTTATAGAACCCTAGATGCGCACTTGACTTTTTTTTATTACTGAGTAAATATTAATATAAAAAAAAATCTTGCACTTTCTGGGTATAGGCAGAGAGAATGTCAAACACTTTTACTAACTAAAATCCACTTGTGTTCCTTCAGTTGCCCTTTGCGTTCCAGGATTTTGGTCACTTAATTGAAAAATCGCGATGGCTAGGTTTAGGTGTAGAACGATGGTAATTACAAACGATGGTTCCGAAAGGTTTTTCCGGAAACATCATGGGTACTTAGGAAAATCCATGACTGTGCCAAGTCAGGTTATAAATAAATAATTACTGCTTATAGGTAACGCCTCTATCTAAGAGGCTGAGTGTATTATGTCACCGTATTGTCATCTATTCTTAAACTTATGTTTATGTCCGTCTTTTCAAAGTTAGATCACAGGGGTAAATGGTTGCTTAGCATAGTATAGCATAGTCGGCCTTTTAATGTTCCCACTGTTGGGACTCAGGCCTCCTCTCTAGGAGAGGGAATAGGCCGTAATCCACCACGCGGGCCCAGTGCGTGTTGGTGGATGTCACATGTCTTTGAATTTTTGGTTCTAGGACATGCCGGTTTCCTCACGATGTTTTCCTTCACCGTTTTGAGAGCAGTGGTGATGAAATAAATTAAATGGTTGCTTACTTTAATTTTATTTATTTATATAAATAAGCTGTGTAACCCAATTGCGGGTTAAGTTCGCCTGTTTACATCAACTCATCATCTTCCTGCCCTTGTCCCGCTTTATTTGGGGTCGCCGCAATACGTTTTTTTCTTCCATTCTGTCCTGTCACTCGTCAAGCTATCACTAACTTCCTTTTCTTTCATACCACTCTCCACACAATCCATCCATCTTTTCTTTGGCCTCCCTCTCCATCCATCCACATGTATGCTTATAACTCTTTTAGTAACATGTGTTTCGTCCCTCCTTTTCACAGGAACATACCAAGACAACCGATTCCCCTTCAACTTTTCAGTCACTGGTGCTACTTTCAAACTTCCTCTAATATACTCATTTCTCACTTTATCCATTCTCGTCACACCACACCTGTTTACATCAACTGTCCTATTTTTATAATTTGTAAGTATAAGTAGAAGAATATAAGAAGTTTGAAATAATAAGGAATGATAAGTGAATACTTATAAAAAACACTTAACTAGTAATAATCGGTTTACTAATAAACAATTAAACGACTAAATATATTTAGTCGTTTAAATTTTCCGATTTATTGACCCTGCTATAGAAAATACAAAATCTGAAAAAAATAACTTTACCTTTACTTTAAAAATAATAATGATTTGATCAAAAAAATAGTATGGGAAGTACAAATCTATTTTTGGGAATAGACAATGTCATCCTTGAAGAAAAATGTCTATGGTGGCGGACAAAAGCAGTTTTTAAAATATGACCACTCCTTTACGTTACATAATATATTCTCGTTGATAGATAGGGAAAAGAGAATGAAAAAACCGGGCAAATGTGTGTCGGACTCGCGCTGTGAGGGTTCCGTACAAACTTACCTATGAAAACAGTTCAATTCCCGAGTCGAGTCTCGAACATTTTTCCGAATCGCAGTCTTTTTTGAAATGCCAAATTTCAGGATTCTAGGTCAACGGGAAGTACCCTATGAATTTTGATTCCCTCGACAGTGTCGAAATATACGTTTTTTAAGACATAAACAACGGTATCTTTTTTTTTTCGTAAACTCAGAAGTTTGATTTTTTCACAGCTTCAAGGTCCGCAGACTTGCGTATACGGTTTTAATTTCAATTCGATACCTCCCCGCGTTCCCGAGATAAAGGGTCTTGACAGACAGACAGACCGACGGACAACAAAGTGATCCTATAAGGGTTCCGTTTTTTCCTTTTGAGGTACGGAACCCTAAAAAAAATATGTAGCGACATCTATAAAGCAACAATGGAACTAAAATGAAAAAATCCTGCATCGCGGCTTTAGAGTTCTCCAGGCACACGATTACAACAGTCCGAAATCAACTATCGGGCAGTTGCCCCCCGGACCAGACACAACATCCATCTGGTTATAGGAAGGATCCTTTAAGAAAGAAAGAAAACACGTTTATTTGGCACACAACGAACTCTCAAACTCTTTTCAACCGAGGTTTGCGAGACTACACTCTGTACCACATGCTTCTAAAATGGTGACCCTGATGTGATACATACTCTATATGTCATATTTTAAACATAGGTATTCAAATGAGTTTATGAGTGTCCTCTCATGCCGTAAAAAGACTTCTTATGTCTTAAATGGTTTTAGAATCGCCAAAACGGCTGATGCTCACGCCGGAACTGACAGGTGGCACTGTCAGCCTTGTCGTCCTATCATTAACCTGTGACTTTTATAGAGATGTTTTTCCCCTGTAACAGCTGTTGACAACGTTATTATTAGCTCGCCGCTCGTAATTATCAACTTGAATTATTACCGGATTTGACAGACTATTAGAGACTTGTGGTTGATAAAACTCACTCTAGTTTGGGGACCACAGTTCAATTTAATGTAAATCTTACCAGTTACTGTTATACCTCTATGTAACATAACTTTAGTAGATTAAGATACATTCTGTAACACTGGACTAATAAATTATTATTATTTGATATACGTAGGCAAGCATAGTGCCCCACTGCCGGTTTCTTCAAATTCTTTAATAAACACATATAATTTATCACACTGACGTTTTTAATAATTATTTGTAGAAAATAGTACATTTTGATACAAGTGGAGAAAGGATGTGATTGCGTTCCAAGCGGAATTCGGAGGTTGACGCGTGCCTTGTGGGAATCGTTAAGCGCCCAGCCTGATACGATAAATGTAATAAGTTGTGGCTTGGGGGAGCTCGCGCTCTTTTACGAACTAGTACGGAAAACAGTAAATTGCGTGCCTAAATGCGGTAGGAATAATAGCGACTTTTCCGGTAAGTGTACTAAAAACTTTTATCGATAAATTTAGTGAGTGGCACATCACTAGCCTCAACAATTGAAAGCGTCGAACTATCACGTTCACAAACGATGAACTTTTATTTGTACATACTATTATGGTTTCCTCGCGTACCCTCTTATTCAAAACGCAGAATGGGAGCCAACGTTATTTTAATGTCATAACATTAAACATGCAAATCGAGTAAAATAAGATTCTAATCGATACCCGATACGTAGTATAAAAACGCCAATGTTCTGCTACTAATTGCCCGACACTAAATAGTCCTTAACGTACGCATTATACGCATATAATTGCAGCGAACTTTAACGTTTAATTAACCGTCGAACTAGTAAAAAGGAGGAGCTTTGGTTTCCCCTGTTCAAGGGTGGATCCAACCCACAAAACATATTGTGGTCATGGGCACCCAAAAGTCAGTTTTATGTGAGTTGGATTACAGATTTGTTCATAACTGATATATTGCATTCATATCCTACCATAGAGATGCTTACAAAATGTATAATGCACGACCAAAGTCGCAGTGTAAAATTTTAAACGTGAAGGCTGTTGAGCAAGTGAATTAAAAATGCAAGAGTGAGCGAAATGAGCTCGAAAATGTAAGCACCCTGCCTCTGATATGCATAATAACATAGCTCCTAAGCTAAACTTGCAAAAACAAGCGAGGTGATCTCGAAAATGAACCTCCACGTCTCGCATAGGTTCGATTTTCTATTAAAAGTTAAGAAACTACTGGGCAATTGGCTTTTTTAAATTGAATGACGCTAAAATGATATTGCAACTTAAACTTACAACTAAGTACTAAAATTGGCCTTCAGCCGATCTCATTTACTGTACCACAATAGTGTATCCACCCTTGCCCATGGCCGGATCTACCTAATGGCTAAATGGGCAGCAGCTCAGGGCCCCATCGATATAAAAGGTCCCAAGGTGTCATAGTAAATAATCTATAAGACGACTTAATCTACTCGACAAAACATTTTAGAAAAAGTGGAGTGCTACTGTTTATTTATATGAAGCAGTTCTAGATATAATAATAATAAAAATATGGCGAGTCACCACAATGGTTTACAAGCAATCAACTTTGATGTTCAAGTACGATATGTGTTCAAAGTATATTTTTCAAAGACTTTCAAGTTAGCCATAGTAACTCATAATCAGTTGAAAGTTTCTCGTTCCATTAGGATGATAAAATTTCAGGAAAAACTATAAAACTGATATTAATAAAAATGCCAATTAGTTTGATTACTTAGGTGGGCCCCTAAGTAGTTATAGCCCAGAGTCCAACAATTTCACGATCCGCTCCTGCCCTCGCCCCTTAAAACAAGTTCAATAGTCAACATCATGGGACTGTCTATATATGTAATAAAAAACCCATAACAGTTACTTCCACGAGCGACTATTCGCATCACTATAACAACGCCTTCGCGAGTTGCGTGTGTGTGTCAGTCACGAGCCAGTATTTTTCTTGTCTTAGACGCACACAGACAAAATCTAAGAGCATCTGTAGTTGTGCAGACTGTAGTTACATAATTCTGTATGCAGTATTGTAGACGCGGATTAAAAACATGTTGAGGCTAACGGTAAACTAAAGTATTAAATAGTCACAAGCTTATCATTTTTTTTTTTCTTATTACTGTTATTTTCATTTTTGCGTCAAATGTAACGCTATCGCGATGATTTTGCGGCATTTGTTCCTGTTTTTAATGTTATTCCATCAAAATATATCAACTAATCGAATTGAGACAGACGGAATAAAATAGTTATTGTAAATTAAAACGATAATAGATATTAAAATTAAGGTAAACTTGACCAATTAAATACAAAACAAAAAAACAAATGTTATATGTTGGTTAAATTTAAAATTTTGGTATTTTAAATTATTGGCAAACTTAAAAATATGCTTGACATTTAAAAAGATTTGCTTAATATTTACAAGAAAATATTTTGCCACGAACGGTCCACTCTCAACCATTATTCTAGATAGATCAATCATTGCCCAGTACAAAAGCCTAAGACAGATTATATCTACTTCCAGTAAATAAGTTAAGTTCCTTTTATTGCTCATCGCCTAACTGGCACGACGACCTCGACAGCGAAATTTTTTGCCGTTCTCATAAATTTTGGGAATCCCACCTCCGAGCTGTTGTTGATCTATAATTTAGAAATAATAACACAGCACTTACTACTAAAGGAGCAATAAGCATCGTTTTTAAGACCACAAGAGGTAATATTTGATTTAAATATAATGAATTTAACTGTTGTCTTTAAGAGCAGTAAAAAAAGTTTTTGAAAAATGTTTACATAGTGACACTTTAATTTATCATATTTATTTAAAAAAAAAATGCTTTCTTATAAGTTTAAGTTTAAGTCGTACAGCAAGCCAACAATGTATGAACAAAAACATAATATACAAACATTGAGCATAGTTTTTTTGTTACTCATAAATATGTCTACTTTTAGTTCCTAAGTAATTATTAGAACGTCCAATAGATCTTCTTGACTTTGAAATTCTTAAATTAAATAACAGTATTCTATAATTGAAATAATAAAAAGAACCTATAAAGACCTAGAATATGCCAGAAGCAATCTACTTCCGCATTACCAGTTTACATTCTAAGACCTATCGAATTAACTTTTCGAGCTAAATTTTAAATGTACCGAACAGCTCACGTGTAGTCTAAGTCTAAGCGGGCTAGACAGGTTTTGCGCGCCAGAATATAAACAAAAAAACCAGCCGAAATCTCGTAGATATGTATATTTAGACGCTTCTGCTAGATTATATCTTCACACGACTGAAGTAGGTGCATTCATTGACTAGAACTTTGCAAGAGTTTGTTTTATTGAAAAAAGATAATTCATTATTTTATGATCTTTTGGGTTTTTTTTTCAGTTAGGAAATTATCAGATTACTCTCCCGCTCTAGATGGAACGAGAGGGAGTGTCAATTTTTTTCTGACTAAAACCCACTGCTCCTTCAGTTGATCTTTGCGTGCCAGGTCGCATCCTTCTGCGACGCAGTAATGCTAGAGAAGGTAGGCAGCCGCAAGAGTGAGGAAACGTAAATTCTCATACCCCAGCCGCCGCCGGCTGGGCTGAAGGCATGCCAGAAGGTCATGGCCATACGGATGGTGCGAGGATACCAGACGATCGCCCGTGAAGCGGCGAGCCTCCTTGTTTGCCAGCCACCATGGGATCTGGAGGCTACAGGCCTTGCTCACATGCACGATCTGCGCATTGAGATGCAACGCCGGGGCAAAACTCCGCTGCCGCGACAAATCGCAGCATGGCGGACAGAGCTCCGGCGGGTTCTCATGGAGTAATTGCGGCAGCGACTGTCGCGACCCAGTGCTGGGCACGCCACAATTATGGCGGAAAGTCTCCTCTTTGAGGCGTGGTTGGAAAGACCTCACGGCGTCCTCACAGGTTCAGGTTCTCACCGAACACGGAAAGTTCGGAAAGTTGCTGCACCGGATTCGAGCGGAAGCGACGCCTGGGTGTCGCCACTGTGTGGACCGCCCGAAGGACACGGTGGAGCATACGGTGGAGGTGTGCCCCGCTTGGGTAGAGCAACGCCATGTCCTCGTGGGGGCGATCGGTGGCGGCGATCTCTCGCGTCGGGCCTTGGTACAGGCGGTCGCTTCCTTCTGCGAAGCAGTAATGCTAGCAAAGGATGCGGCCGATCGCATGAGGCAACGGTCTTCACGCCCCAACCGCCGCCGGGATTCCGATCCTGTTTTCCGGCCACCGTAGGCGCGGGCTTGCGGACGGCGAGCAATGGGTAGCCCGTCGTCCGACCGTCCGGTAACCGTCCGGACCGAGCCCAAGTCGTCGACGGCGCGTATTGTTCCACGCGTGCCTCAGGGAGTTGTCAGCAAATCGTAGGGGCCCTGCAGGGTCGAAGCCTACTGGGGCCATGGGTAGTGTGAAAACGTAACCCGGGGCCCTGGGACGAAGGCAACGAAGGAACAGGAGTGGGTTTTTAGTCAGTAAAAGTCTGACACTATCTCCCGCCCCGCCCAAGGGCAGGGGATGTCATAAGATGATTTTTCCACCGAAAAAAAAAGATAAAAAAAAACCCCAGCCGTCGCGACAGAAAATGCCCTGGGCTTTAGGAATCGCAGAGCGATCGTCAGACACCACAGGCGCGGGCTTGGGGATGACAAGCTATGGATAGCTCACCGTCCGCTCGTCCTATAAGCACCGACCGAGTCCAAGTCCTTCAACAAGATGTCAGCAAACCATAGTGTGCCAATTGGACTGTTGCCTGCTTGGGCCATGGAGAAAAGTATAAAAGGGATAATCTTGGTCCTAGAATGCAAAAGGCAACTGAAGGAATATAGCTATGGTTTTATAAGTAAAAGTCTAACACGCCTCTCACCACCCTGAGGCGAGAGAACTCAGTAAATGATTTCTCACCTTTAAAATGGGTGACTATGGTTTCTCTTTAAACATCCCGCAGCTCAAGCATAGTTAAGTATCCTGGGTGAATGGAAAAATCCATGACCCATACATCAAACTAAAGAAATAATATCTTACCAAATTTTTTTCTGGTATCGATCACGTAGTACTTATCATTATTGTATTTATTTTTATCTGCTGAATATTTATTAACATATGCATCATTTTACGGCACATATGCAACGATAAGTATCTAGGGAATGAAAAAGTCAGTTACCTGCATATAAAAAAAAAATGTTCAACTTAAAACATCACTAACGCACATCAATTGAGTGAATTACTTTTAATTTGTCTGGCAACAAGGCATGGTAATCAACATTTATATTTTTATTACTTACTAATCTATTTGCACCAAGAAATCCAATTTAGAGGCTACAGTCATCTTATGAACTTTCACGGTCTGGACTTCAATATAATTGTTTATATTAAATAACTATAACTCGATTTAAAACTTTAAAATATATATTTTTTGCAACATCTTGTTTTGATTTATTTCTAAAGAATAAAATATGACGTGTGTGTAAATATGAGTTTCCGGGTTCTACAGGCTACATGAGTTTATATGTAAGTTCATTTTTTATCAACAGAAAATTTAATTCAGGATCTGTCTGATTGACCTGAAAATATTGATCATAAAAATCTAGTCGTTTTTCAATTCATATTGAAACTTTAAGATATTTATAACTGAAGTTAACTCTTCAAAACTAAAATGACAATGAATCTCTTCAAAAACTCTTTAACAAAAAAAATTATACCAAACAAAAACAAGAATTGCTTCAAAATGGAAAAAAAAAATCAAATCGGAAAAGTAATAAAAAAAAACAGTATACATCGATTTTGGCAACTCTATATAATAAAGATGGTATCAAATTTTTAGAGGACTTTATCGAACCAATCTAGTATAATTTTATTTATTGTTCTAGCCAGTGTGTATTATAGAACATTATATATTATCATAACTTCGGTCGTAACACGCTTCCGGAGGACATCGAAGAACCTAATCATAATTTTTACAACCGTATATACATCGCTTTAGACTCTCGATTTGAGAAACACTACCAACTTGAAAATTCTATAATCTTTCCTCTAAACTAGGAAGTGATTTTTCTCACGCTTGGCTTCTGATTTGCATCGGTTAATCTCACAGAATAAATAAGCGTATCCATGTGAAAGGCCTATGTATGTACATAATTATATACATGCGTTCTTTTCCCGTCCGATATATCAACAAATACAGAATGTGGAATATACTTCCCTTATTTCTGTCTGTCCAAATATATCATCGGATATCCAGAACAATATTGCGTGATTCATCAAACTGTAACCGTATCAATATGGGGGGACATAAATCGGACATTTCGCAGTGTCACGCCCAAGCTTGTGACAAGGTTTCCTACAATAATAGTGGATTTATTGCTGTGATGTTGGATAGGCGGCGTTCCGTGCAAAAATTTTGCGTAGGCGCAACATATGCTCCGCCCGCGCTATTTGTGTACCCCATCACTGAACTCGTACGCATTGCAAAATCTTATTTTAGGGTACTATAAAGCAGATAATTGGGGTAGGTGTATTTATTATTGCTATGAATGCCAAAAATATTATGATAATTTTCATTACATTTATAAAGTAACTCTGAGTAAAAAAAAGGAATGCGGTCAATTTTAGCGTTTTTTTTTCCTTTCCTTTCCTTTCCACGTAGGTACAAAGAATATACAGATGTTTTAATTACCTCTATTTACTACATGTAAAAACTGCTCTCTGATCAGCGTGAGAGCGACACGCATTTGTATAGACAAGGTGACCGTTACGAGGGCCCTTCTTGCCAGAAGTTAATTTATATTCTTCGATTAAAAGTAGCGTAGCATATAAAAGTATTTGTAAATTTTAATTAAATTACATAAAAACTTAATTGAGTGATAGATAGAAGTTATTTTTATAAAATGTGAGTTAATTGTCGAAGTGTGAAAAAAAGCTGCAAGCTAACTACCTCGAACCGTTTTTTTTCAAACAAACCCCTTTAGTCTTTGGATCTTTTCAATGTTAATTTATTGAGACCCTTATGTTGTTGTAAATCATCGTCATTGACATATTTACGACGAATTAAATACCTAAATGTACATTATATTATAAACTAGCGGTCCCGGCAGACGTTGTTCTGCCCAAAAGCGGGATTTAGTAAAAAAAAATTACCCTACTCTACCCTACTCTACCCTACTCTACCCTACTCTACCCTACTCTACCCTACTCTACCCTACTCTACCCTACTCTACCCTACTCTACCCTACTCATTAAAAAGTACCCTATGTCCGTCTCCTGGTTCTAAGCTACCTCCCCACCAATTTTCAGCCAAATCGGTTCAGCCGTTCTTGAGTTATAAACAGTGTAACTAACACGACTTTCTTTTATATATATAGATGACAACTTTAGAGTTTGACATCGAAATGTAAAGTTTGACATTTAAAATACTAAAATCGTAAAGTAAATGTTATGCAATCGCTAATTTCGAAGATGTTTACGAAGAATACAAAAAATATTTTTATTAAACAGTTAATATGAATCAAAAATTTACTGCCACTATAAGATCTACATTTTATGGTAAACCACATTCCACTAGTATGAAAGTTCTTTTTCAGCCGCAATTCTATTTTATTACTTAATTAAATTCAATAATTTAATTCATAAATAAAATTACAGTAGAAACTTAAAATGATACGGTGTCACAACGGTTTTATCGCTAAAAGCGATTTTTTACAGAAAACATTTGGATGGATTTGACAGAGAAGGAGAAAAAGATACGCAATTTCTGATTATATTAAAAAACTAAAAGTGATTTAAGAATTTCCCTAAGACTATTTTGTGACCTTTCGTTGGCCCATCGAGCTCTTGCAAATAACTCCAAAAATTGTGAAAAAAATCCAAAATATTTACGGGGCAGCCATTTTAAAAATAAATATTGCCAAATTATCATCATTATCAGCAATTTTCGATAAAACACTGTTATCGTAAAAAATTGTATGTTGCATTTGTGACCTTCATCAAAAATAAAATGACCTTTAGTATAATCGCAATTCGGCCAAATGATTAGCATAGGCTTATACATTTTCGGTCAATCTATATTTAATTTATTATCAACGCTCATAATAATAAAATTCCAGTGGTATAATGTGATTGTAGCTACGCACGTTCTACGAAAGTGCTACGAGAAAGTACGCATATTAGCATTATGCTACGACATTTGAAAAGTACCTACAGCATAATATCATATCAACCGATTGGGAGACCGTTCTATCTGCAGACTGTCGTAAGAAGTATTTTTTGATTTTTAATATGTGGCGTTTGTTTTTTTAAAAGGATTGCGATCTCGGAGCAAATCTGAAAAGCGTGTAAAGAATCATGAGTAATCCTTCAGTAGGCATTCCATTAGATGCCGTATGCCGTACGCTGAACGTGTTAAGTGTTATTCTAGAGATATAGAAATAAGTATGTTTTCTTTTTTTGTTCAAATTATTATTTAAGAAACAATTTCTGCCATAATAAATCAGCCTGATACAGACAACATATTAATGACACAGAAAAATAGGATATAATATATATTATTTAATGATCACGCAAAAATTTTTTTTATTGACCTTTAATAACTTGAATTATATTTTTATCGAACCAGAACGGAATTAAACAATAACAACAATCCCCTCTTTCTACCCGATAAAAAATTGTGTACGCCCACAAGATAGGCCTGTAGTTTATAATTATTACCTGTTCCACATACAAAATAAAATGTAAATAAGGAACACGTATCGTGCGAGTTCGCTTCGCTCTGCTGGTGAACAGACCTCCCCTAGACCACAGCGTGATCTTGGAAGGATATGATATGATCTTGGAGTGCCAATAATCACCAAGCTGGGAAAACAGATAAGAGATCTCTATACTTGGTATATTTATTATTATTATTTATCGTTTATTTCAGGCATATTAACCCATAGCAATATTATAGACTTAAATAAAATTAAATTTGTCATAACATAATGAATTAATTAAATTAAAATAGATTAAATAAATTATTGAAATATTGATAAAATTATTGATAAATTATTGAACACTAAATAAATAAGTTAATAATATTATTGTAAATTATTATCATTATCATTACCATAATTAGCATTAATAAATCAATAATAAAGTAAATAAAGTATAAAGGCACATACACTTGGTCTTCAGCCTGCAGTCAGTCAATGAAAGCGTTTACCCGAATTCGAGTAGCCAATACGTTGTCACAGCTTTGCGAACCTAGACGAAAAAATTAAAATAAATTATTTACAAAAAAAAAAAAAAAACGATTCCACTATTGAGCAACACTAAAGTTATTTTACAAGTTTTTATTTAGGTTCACCTGTCCTAGCGTTTGTTTGTCTGTAAATAAATCTTGCAAATTAAATTTGATCCACTTCCCGGTTACTGATTGAACTAAAATTTTACATGCATGTGTAAATCAGATGACAATCCAAAAATTTTATGACATGGTGCTGATCTAGTGCTGGAACCGGATGTTGGCCAAAGGAACTCAGTAGTTAAACGACACAACCCCATCGAGTTTGGCCCCTTTTGATCCGTCTCGACGAGTACTTTGGTACTAGATGGTAACCAGGGTCTAACGATGGAGCTGGAAGATGGTCGTAGGAACTCAGTAATAAACGCAAAAAGATAACCTTATCGTGTTTGAGCTTTTTGGAATGTTCTATACGCTATAAAAGCTTGCTATGAAAAAATGATCTTCATTGAAAACTTGTTTAAGATATATAATTTTACTTCATTTTTGTGGAGTGCCTCGATTAGCAAATATATAAATGAAAAAAAGAGCAAAGTTAAAAAACAACGCAAGTATATTTTCCTACAAATATATATATATATAAAAGCGAAATACTACTCACTGTTTAATCACAAAATCTCAGAAACTATAACACCTACAAACTTAAAATTTCCTTGGTTCCTTGTAGACATCCGCTAAGAACGAATTTTACGAAACTCAACCCCTAAGGGGGTAAAACGGGGGTTGGAAGTTTGTATGGAGAAACCTACTTTTACGCGGGTGAAACCGCTGGCAGGAGCTAGTTATTTATAGTATTAACTTTTAGCCTTTTTTCTTTTTGCAACCGTGTGCAATGTAGCCCTATTTTAATTGGCAGACGGCGACTCACATTTCCCCATTTTTTATTAGATACGCATATAAAATGAGCAACCTTCAAAAAATGCAAATACAGCCAACTGCATGTCAGTCGTTGCCCGACTAGTCTGGGAGTGATTAGACCCAAGGCCACAGTGCTAGCGTCGAATTTTTAACAAACTACTGTTGGTGTTTTTTTTTATGAAATATAATTATGCATATATTTGAATATTACTATATTATGGCTGTTTATAGATACATCTCAGGCGTCTGTCTGACGATAAGGATGCAAACTTAGTTTAATATTCACCTGTTGCTAAAATACTTGTGAGTTTCTGTTGAATGAAATTCTCAAACATAATTCTTGAACATTCTTCATTAAAAGTAAAAAAATGGAATTATTTTTTCTCCGTAAATAACCATACAGACTTTTAATAATGGTTATGACAGTTCTATTCATCTGTAGGTATCTGCCTATCAATAAAAGCTGAATGAAAACCATAGCACGTGACTTGCTTGTCTTGCCAAAGAGAGTCATTACTCACTTAGGTAACTATCAAGTCCGCATCGACTTTGGTCCAATTTCATAGCCACTACAAGGCCCCATTTCACACGTTCTGACTGTCTGCTAACCAATGCGCATCCAGAACTGATCAACTGGGGTGATCTGCAAAGATTTATCCTGAAAACATTACATGGTACGCTCTGGCAGTTTTATAATACACAATGGTTTTTAAATACGCTACTCAGCTGCGAATGCATGTCTAAGCCGGGACACAATTTTCATAGAAGTGCATACACCACAACCCACCAGCTCATCGTGTGAAAAGACGGATAAGCTTAAATCACTTAATGAAAAATGCTGTCAGTGACGGATGTCCAAATTATGCAGATCATTATTATGACCTATTGGCCTATAGGTACGTGTCCTCTGCGGAACACGGACCTTTTTTAATGGGATGCGATTAAGTTTTCAGATTTTTTTCTTTCTAAATCTTAGTGATATTTTATACCTACTAGTTGACATTTATTTTTCTTTAATACTATGTCTCTAAATTTCCATTTAATTGGTAAATAATGTTAAACTCAAAATAAACATAATTAACTGAATAAGTCCTTGTCCCTGTCTCACTAAAATCTATAATATTTAAGTAAACTGGAGCTTTATTTTTGAATGAGTTGTTGTGTTTCCCTCTCCTAGAGAGGAGACCTGAGTCCCAACAGTGGGAACATTACAGAGCCGACTATGCTATGCTATGAATTGTTGTGAAAGTTATCTTGAATTAATTCATTACTCATTTTCGGTTCGTTAATATAAAATTTATGATTACTATTGTATTAGAATATTGTAGAAGAACTCGTTAGAAAGCCCTCTGATATATTTTTTTTTAGAAATGCGATTCCTTTTTGGAGTTCCAAAATAAATATAAGCTCATAATGGAAAATTGAAGACCCAGACTTTTGTAGATCTAAAATAAGTTAATCATATTGAGAGTGAGACGACATTCAGATCAACACTTCCTTTTATTCGTTTTACTCGTTCCACCTAAATAATACGTAATTATTCAGTTTAATTTACGCATACCTGGTACATGTATAAACAAGGAAAATCGATACGAAAAATAGTACCAAATATGTAGTAGTACCAAAACTAGATTGTAAAACCACATCTAAATTTAGAATGACCCAAAATAACATGCCTCTACAAAATACTGTAATTTGCGGGTTTTTGAAAGGAATTTTACATTGCCCATGGGTGATTAAATACCCATAATTATTTATCCTTTTTTTGTTAGGACAATATTATTCTTAACTACTATATTATCCTTGTATTGCGGTTAAAATTGTATAACACATCCAGGAAATGGGAACTGGATGCATTACAGAAAATACGTTGGGTAAAAATAAAACCAGACCTATGGCATGACTTGGATAAGAGCTGATCAAGTGTTAGGCATAGATTTAGGCGCGACCGGATGCTCATACGTTGTCGGGCGTTGAACAGCGTCGTCTATAAGGATGTCGAAAGTATCGATATATTTCGATGTTGCCTACGATATATTACGGGTAAGGTTAGTCGATGCTACATTTTTTACGATCTTATCTACAGCCTTATGAGCCGAAGCAATTTTTTCAGTCGATGTAAAAATGCCGTTTGTTACGTTTTCGCTATTCGATAGTACGACATCGAAATAAAACAACACCATAAAAATCGATATATTGATTAAAAAAAATCGATTTATCGAATAATCGATATTTTTTTGACAATCCCATTCGCCTGGCCGTAGATACGGCGTCCGTCGTCGACGTCGAGCGACCTGCACCGGGCATATGCGTTATTTTGCGCGACCTTGATCCCCACGCAGCGCGGCCCGATCCGCGCGTGTTACGTAAGGCCACTGCCACATACTGCAGTTTCAAGACAACTGTTCAACTGGACGACTGGACGATGTATGACGTCACCCTATTGAAAAGAGAACAGAACCAAACCAGAAAATGTTTAATGGAATTATTATGAATAAATGTACCTTTGTGTGCGTGGGCACGCGTTTCCCGTTTGATTGTTTTGTTATAGATTTTCATAATATTTTTTATTTAATTTGCATTGGTGTTTTAGATGGGGTCTGAGATTAATGAGCAGTGGTAATGAATAGGGATTATCAAATACTCTATTCAATAGGTCTGACAGTCAATAAAATACAGTTTCAAAAAAATCAAAGAAAAACTAAAAATCACGCCAATGTTTGTGACGTGTGCATTATTTGATGCGCAATGAACGAAATAATAAATGAATGAAAATGGCCTCTTGCTTTTCGATCAAACAGCAGGTTTTACAAAACATTCAAAACAACTAAGTAAATGTCAAAGTAGAATAGTCCGGAAATCATGCGTACAAAAACCAACTACAGTTTGATTATGCTAACATTAATACTGATGGTTGATAGATCACATAAGGTAGACTTAATTCTGTCCACAATTCGCACTAGCAATTTGACCGATCATACCTATATCCAGCCACGTGACGACATACTCCGACGTATCTAGGTACACCTAATACCTAGGGTATAGGAAACTGCTCACGCAAAATCTATGAAGTGACATACAAGTGTGAAAGACACCTAATGTACCATTAAATTAACATAGGACAGCTCATGCGAACTGCATCGTTAAGCCAAGGGTACACTGATTACTACAACAAAAACTCGGTTTGTATATCTACCTAAGTATTGTTTTTATTTGTGCTATAAATGTGTTGTATTCAAGTACCTATTGCGTAATGCTGTGCGATATAAATTCTTTGAGTCAGTTTTCTTAGAGGACCTTAAAACATTGCTAATATGGTCTATTTACAGTAATTCTAAAGTTTTGTTTTTTAATTATATAAACTAGTGCTGAAATGCGATCCCGCCAGTGATGCAATCGTTGATGGTGAATTGCACTAGTTTATTACTCTAGCCTAAGATACCTAAATATAATCGGATAGGAAGACTGCTGTAGGCAAGGTAATTGATTGAGTCCTTCGATGTCTGCGATATAAACGACGAGGCGAAACGTATAGTCCGGATCGTAGAGGTGTCAAACACGTAAGGGTGGACACTCGCGTCAAATACGGAAAGTTGCCATAAAAATTAGCCCGTATCAAACTTTGCCCCTATCAAAACCCTTATCAAGTTTGAACGATTCGCTGACATCTCTTTGAAGAGCGCGTAGAACACTACGCGCTGTCGACGACTTCAGCTCGGTCCGGACGATTGCCGGACGGTGGATTACCCATTGCTCGTCGTCCGCAAACCCGTGCCTATCATGGCTGGTAGACGAAGTCGGGGTCGCGGTGGTTGGTGCGTGAGGATCTCCGTACCCTCACGCGTGCGGTCGTCTCCTACGCTAGCATTACTGCTTCGCAAAAGGAGATGTCACCTGCCATTCCCCCTCGCTCCGTACCATGGCCTAAACCAGCGATCGCCTCCACGAGAACACGGTGGTGCTCCGCCTTAGTGGGGAATTCCGCCACCGTATGCTCCATCGTTTCCTCCAGGTAGTCCACACAATGGTGACTCCCAGGCGTTTTTTCCGTCTGACTCTGGTGCAGGAACCTCACAGACTTACTATACCCAGTGAGGACCTGCGTCATGCGGAAGGCGTGAACTAAGGCTTTCAGACTCGATACATTTTCAAGTCCCGGTACTAAACATTTGAGACTCGATTCGGTCTCGGGACTCCCGAGAAAAACAAGACTTTCGGGACTGGTTAAAAAAGCAGATTTTTGTACAAACGCTAAGCATTTAGGCAATCAATGTAAGATTATAGTAAAGAATTTTACTAAAAAAAAACTAAAACCTGACAAGGACAAAAAAAACGACGCTGAAAAAGTATGAAACAAGATTTTCAGGATACTGAAAAAACAAGGTTAATAGAAAAACAAGAACAGAATAAAAATAAAATGAAAAGCCGTAGTCACACGGTATTAAAGTGTTACGGTTGGTACATATATAACGTGTGACTACGACCTTTAGGGGTTTTAGTTTTTAGCACTTGCGTGAAAAAAAAATCGGCCCACCTCTAACATTTTGGTTTAAAACATGATAGATAGAAAACGAAAATTAATTAAATTAAGATTTTATAATTAATTTATGGATAAAGAAGGAAAGTTTCATTGCACGTGTTTTATGTGTCACAATTTTTTTTTAATTGATTTTAAAGAGTTAAGAAAGAAAATAGCCGGAATAGCTTACATTTTTATTGGTAAAAATTTAAGGTTATAATAATTTGTATTGTTACCTCTTGCTCTTATTGCAGCTTCCATCCTGTTTTTCATCGACCTTATTAAGGTTATTATAAATTCTTGGAGTATGCCTTCCCACTCCTCTTGGAAAGCGTCCTTCAACTCCTTAAAATACTTTTTTTGCAGGTTGAGTCCTGGGCCTAATCCTTCTTTTAAGTTCATCTCAAAGATGTTCAATCGGATTAAGGTCAGGCGGTCAGGCGCTGGCCCATGCATAACATAAATTTCAACCTCAGAATGTGGCCGTGTATTATCCTGCATAAACATGAAATCTTCTCCCACAAAACCAGCATACATGCTGTTCCAGTACCTCCTGGATGTCCCGTTCAGCAGTCAGAGTGCCTAAATGAGGCCCGGATACAAACACAAGGTTTGTTTATACTTCCAAAGAAATGCCACCCAAACAGTCAATGAACCTCCGCCAAATGCCAGTCATTCCTCTATGCAGGCCTAAGCAAATCGCTCTCAATCCAATATCTCAATCTCAAAAGTCTCCTTATTCCCGAGACTGGAGGTATCAGTTTCGAGTTTAGAAAATGCGTAGAAATCGTGAGACTCGATAATTTCGAGACTGAGACACCCGGGAATAAAGCCCATGAACGCCGAAACGCCTCGCCAGCCGCTCCTCAAAGATGAGAATTACCGCCATGATTTTGGCGTGCCCAAAGCAGACAAATAACAGATTATGTTACTGTTACCAAAAAATAAGATCATATTTTTCCATTTTGCATAATAATATTATGTTTTGCATATATGACTACAATCAAAGGGGTCAAAAGTACAGTTGCACTAAAATTTCTTTGTAGACGAAGGTCAATATATCCACAACTGTTCTAAATATTATCGCACTCTGCGACGGTAGAACAGTGGTACCAGATCTTCTACTTGAATGAAATTCTTGCAACGTTATCAAATTTTACTTATACTTTTCTTGTCACATGTCCGAACTAAAAAAACTAGACATTTTGTTGTTCTACTCAATTTTTAAACCTATTCTAGAACAGCAAAATCCTTAAAAGTATATTTTAAATGCCAGTTCGTTAACCTAACTCATGCCATCTCCTTTCGATATCACATGTGCTACGCCCCAATGAATAGAAATGTGGAGACAACAAACATTTAAAAAAAAAAAAAAAACTTTCGAAGAATTAAGCATGACCTACCTAAACCTAACACAGATGTCCCTACCTATGTGTAGATGAAAACTTATGTAATGGCTTACGTCTTTATAAAGCAAGCTTAAGTCAGAGCCAACGATAAATAGTTATCACAAAATTCTTACAAGATTACTGTGTGTCAATCCACACTCATTAATCAACGTTGGTTTGACTTAAACCCCACTGCAGCAAAACTACACTTAAAGCCACAGCGAACCGCCCTGCTAAGCTAGAATGCCAAAGTGACAACCACCCAGACCGGGATTACACTCCAAGATTCAATACCGTCATGACATTAGTTCTATCAGATGCTTATCGGGCCAGAGGATAAAGAGTCATAATTGCATTGGATCCCCTATAAGATCTCATTATTAGAATCCACTCCTGAGTTGATAAACAATAAAGAGATAAATAATTTCATTCAAGTAGAAGATCTAGTACCCGGCGCCTCCACCACTATGTCGCACTCTGCGACGGTAGAACAGCGGTACCAGATCTTCTACTTGAATGAAATTCTTGCACCGTTATAAAATTTTACTTATACTTGTCTTCAAGATTCGATATCAGCACATCGCGCTACAATGGTTATGTCCGAACTCAAAAACTAGACATTACTTTGTTCTACTCAATTTTTAAACCTATTCTAGAACAGCAAAATCCTTAAAAGTATATTTTACATGCTAGTGCGTTAACCTAACTCATGCAATCTCCTTTCGAAATCACAATATGTAGCTATTGTATATATCTAAAGTATTATAATATAATCTAATGTATTAAATTTAACTAGTTACCGACCATTAAACTTCTACCACAAATAAATTTCAGAACTTTAAGCATTGAAAGAGTGCAGTCACTCATTCCTGACTGTATTTCTTGGTAGACTATCCTCATAACGCAAAATATAAAAACCTACAAATGCATGTATCCAATCAAATTATTGCACGCTCTGTCATCATTCAAAAAATAATAAACGACCTTAGCTCACTGAGTTAATTAAACCTACATACACATAAAAGAAACACAATGTAGCGTTCGTCTGTCCACTCCTTTAAACATGTTAGCTAGACTATTGTGCTGCGAAGGTCGACCATAGCTATACCTAGCTAGGTTTACAAATGTGCGCTAGCATTTGAGCTAAGCGCTCTAATCTTACTTCCTCTTCGATTATATTGATGATTTGTTTTATACTTCTCTTTTTTAAGTACTGCATAGTATATTTGGCCTCCATAGCATCGTCAATACAACAAAATATACTTGAACAGCGGGATATAAAAAATACATAAACAAAAAAAATGTCATGAGCAAATGTTAGGTACAATAAATTATATAATCACCACCCAACACTCGACAGCCAACTTTAACATTAGGAATGTGGTGAAATCTCTGAATGAAATCTTTAGGCGAAACTTCGTTCTATGAATCCTATTTCGCATTATTTATTTATTTAAACTACATACACAGACACTACATACACTACATGTACAGTAGTGGTACATAGGCGTACTTGATGAAACAAGGCATTATCATAAACAGACACTACAAAATGCCACCAAAGTAAAACCAGTAATCTCGTATTGTCTACCAGAATATCCAATTCGGCATTTCCAATAATTTGATGATAAGTATTCTTGGATATTGGCTGCCTATAAAAATCAACCAACTAAACTCGTTATCAAATAAAAGGCCTGTTTTGACATCTGGGAAAGAGTCTAGATGTAACTTGAAAAGAAACTGAAAGAAACAGTAAAATAATAATTAATTATATAAAGTATTTTAAAAAAATACATACATTTTTTGGCGCGTTAAATAATATGATGGAATATAATTATTGCGAGTACACAAATATATTACAAGTTGCGATATATTATACAATATATACAAGATGGATCGATGACTTGGTAACGATTGCGGGAGTCCGATGGATGTGACACTTGGGGGAGGCTATGTCCTGCAGTGAATGTCTTTCGGCCGAAATGATTATGATGATGATGAATATATTGCGAGTATTCTTTCTTTATTTTTTGACAACTTTAGTGTCAAAGTATCTACACAGCACAAAACAGAGAAATAAATAGTAATCCTGAAAGTGTCAGTTATTACGAATAATTCCTGCTGCTTAGCAGTTAGCGATAACAAGAAATAAATTAATTGTTCAAATGTATGTTTATTGGTCGATGTTTAATTGCTCAGCTATAAGGGTACATGCCTTTAACAAACAGGTGTAGGTATGCTACAGGCTGTGATGAGAGAATATGAAATAAACCCTTTATTTCATATACGTCTGTAGAATTTAAACAATTTTCTACTGAGGTATGCATAACCTACAGGTTTTTTTTTATGTTATGAATAGGCTAGCGTTTGACCACTATCTCACCTGATGGTAAGCGATGATGTGGCCGACGATAGAGCACGCTTGCCTAGAAGCAACCTATTCACTCTTCTGTAACTTACTGTTTTA
Source organism: Mythimna pallens (assembly GCA_961205895.1). NCBI lineage: Eukaryota > Metazoa > Arthropoda > Insecta > Lepidoptera > Noctuidae > Mythimna > Mythimna pallens. The sequence continues at coordinate 17,622,312 of OY540828.1, read as the reverse complement.
TATAGGTCCTCTAAAGACATAATACCACCATTTAAAAATTTTGCCAGTGACTAAAAAGTTGAAAGGAGATCGTGTATCTTGGTATGCTCATAAGAAGAGGAGGGATAAAACACATGTTACTAAAAGAGTTATGAACATACATGTGAATGGATGGAAAGGGAGAGGGAGGCCAAAAAAGAGATGGATGGATTGTATGAAGAGTGATATAAAAAAACTGGTGATAGGATAGAATGGAAAAAAAAATAATATGGGACAAGGGCAAGAAAATGATGATACAATCGCAGGGCTCATTTTGAGTTCTTTTTTTATTTTTTTACTTTTTGCTGTTTTGACGTTGATTCAAGGTTTCAAAGACCGGAGTAAACTTTGGAATGATGATAAAAAAAAAGGATTTTTTATGTAAACGAACCGGAACTATTCCTAGATATTCCTTTGAACAATTTATGAATAAAACGCATGAATTCTCGGCATTAGTCGATTCTATCTTAGAGATAACATCAAAATGCTTGCGTAGCGTGTTAACGGTAATCTATTGCATTTTTATCTGGTGCATTTAAGGAAGGTCATAAGATTGTACAGTCATTTATATCATGGAAAATGTGTCCTGATAAGTTGATAGATTACTTTTTTATTACTATGAAAGAAAATGCGTTAACTCTACTTGTATGAACACATTTTACAAAAAACTGGACATGAATACATTTTATAGAAGTGCTGCTTTAAGTTAAAGACCATTACAAAAATAATTAACAGGAAATAACTTAGAACTATCAGTTAAAGTAGGTACAATGTAAGTCGTTCCTGAAAATTACAGCAAATTGTCCGAGATACCATCAATACAGCATGCTAGCTCATTATACCTGCAGCCATTCACTAAGTCTAGAACAATGATATGACGTTTTTCTGAGAACCAATGTGATGAGAAAAGGATCTAGAGGCTTTTGGAAAAAAAGAACAAGCATACGGACAAAAATTTAAAATAGAATGTTCCGCGTCCACGGCCTTTACAACGAGCTTGTGATGAAGTGTGGAGTGGGGGGCGACAGACGGCCCGATGACATCACATCGAGTTGCAGTGCGGTGCGACCGCCAACTCTTGCGCAATCGTGCGCCCTTGATCTTGACTGCGTCGCGGCCGCACGCGTGTGCGCACAACACCTACGTTTAAATACTAGGTACACTCGCAGCTATATTTATCTTCGCGCATGTAGGCGCGAAGCGGTAATCACAGAATAAAAAAATAATACACAAGTGGCGTTTTGTACTTATTAGCAAATCTAAGTGTTCCGGCTGCTGCGTCGGGTAGGTAAATGTTGTATTTCGTGGCTGATGCGCAAAAAAAATAATTTTATGTTCATCTGCAGTTGTGCATTATGGTTTTACAGTTGTCGTTAACCTTGTAATCTTGAACTTACAGAGCAGTGTTAATACTTCATAAAAGGACATCAAAACAAATCACGTAGCAACTGAAATTAAGTATAGCCGAAATAAAATAATATGCGCACCATTTAGGGACTTATCAACGAGGCGATTAAAATTTTTTATATACCTATCGAGGCTGCGTTGAACAAAATTAATTTATATTATTCCATGATGTTTTCGAGGTCGTAGACTAAAAGCGTTTATGTTCACATATAAAATTAGTATTATACCTAGATACAATACCTTTTGTATTTGTATGACGGTTCGTGGATGATTTAACATGTGCCTATGTTGAGGTATATACATTGTATCAGTTATTAAGCGGTAAATGAATAATGAGTCGTGACTGGTGTTGAAAATAGGCCTTTAAATTGATAACGCATAAGTCTGTGGCAGACATAAATACACGTGTAACGATAACCATGAGTACCTATATATTAAAATATAGGATTTGAGACTGCCTCCGCGACTAACGGTTTTAGATCCAGCTTAAAACCGAAATTAGGACTCACGGTCCAAATAGGTTTGGATAAAGCGTTTCCTAGGAAGTAGGGTTGGTTAAGTAATGTATGTATGAGTAATTTTATGACATTTATTCTCACTCAATTATATTTTGTATACTAATGTTTTAGCAAAATAAATAATCTTGTATCTAACAAGTTTCCTGGGAAATTGGTAAAGTTGAAAAAAGAATTACCTACCTTAGAAAATATAAACAAGAAAATGATGCGTCACCATTTGCATCCACATGGCAATAGAACTCCTCATCTTAATTTAGAAATTATTGGCAGCGGTTACAAACTCATAAACACTTGGGCGCATGTTTTATGCATTAACAAATAAGAACCTGTGAAAACCCGAGTTACCGCAATTATTTTTATTTACCGCTATTAAATGAAGATTGAAGGCGGTAACGACATGTTATACCCATTTTTTGTTTGGACTTGGATACAGACTTCACAGTACTTTCTGAACAGAACAAAGGCTTCGAATTCGCTATGACCCCTGTTCAGAACGTGAGCCATACGTTGAAGTACTCCATGTGCCCATAGGTTCCCGCGAAACGGCGAGTCTCCTTGCTGGCCTGCCACCGTGTAATCTGGAGGCAACAGTCCTTGCAGGCAATCACGATTTGCGCATGGAGAAGCAACGCTGGTGCGAAACTCCGCTGCCGCGACAAGTCACGGCATGGCGGACAGAGTTCCGGCGAGATCTCATGGCGAAATGGTGACAGCGACTGTCGCAACCCAGTGCTGGGCACGCCATAATCGCGGCGGTAAATCCCCTTTTTGAGGAGTGGCTTGAAGGGCAACCCGGCATCCTCATTTTCCGCATGACGCCACCACGTCCGGTGAGGACCTCCTCACCGGACGTGGAAAGTTCGGGAGGTTCCTGTATCGGATTCAGGCGGAACACATGCCCGGATGTCACCATTGTGTGGACCGCACGGAGGACACGGTGGAGCATTCGGTAGAGGTGTGCCCAGCCTGGGCAGAGCACCGCCGTGTCCTCGTGGAGGCAATCGGCAGCAACGACCTTTCGCGCCGGGCCCTTTTTTTTTTTTTTGTTGCCGGGGTTGAAAATCCTCATTCGCGCCGGGCCCTGGATCAGGCTATGGTCCGGAGCGAGGAGGAATGGCAGGCTGTCGCCTCCTTCTACGAAGCATTAATGCTAGCGAAGAAGGAGGCCATCGAGCAATGGGTAGCTCGCCGTCCGGCCGTCCGGTAATTAACCGGACCTAGCCCAGTCGTCACCAGCGCGTTCCACCATATAGAAAAAAGGAAAAAATGTGCGCATAGGTACACCTGCATATTGGAGGACTTAATGACATCGATACTGCAATTAACGTGGACAGTGTGGACACCTTCTGGCCCAAAATATCATCTTACTTCCTACTAATTTAATTATTTTTTTATTCCAAAAACTACTGAATGGATTTCGATTAAACTTGGTACACGGATAGACTAAGTCCTGGAATAGTACATGGAATACTTTTTATCTCAGGAGTATGTTCCCTTGGGATTTTTTTCTACTGTCACGCGGGCAAAGCTGCTGGCAGCAGCTAGTAATATCTAAAGAGTTAACCATAGGTTCGAAAATAGGAAAGCAAACGGGGTAGGTCGCCTCAAGGAGATGTCAGTAAACCGTAGGTGACCAGCAGGGTCGAAGCCTACTGGAGCCAAGGGTCTGTCAGTAAAAGTCTGACACGCCCAAGAGCGGGTGATGCCATTAGATGATTTTCCCTTCTAAAAAAAGGGGTAGGTATCAAGGACACTAATTGTAAAGTAAAAAAAAATAATGTTCTGTTTTAATTTCAAGCAACAGTTGGCAAAGTAATGTACTTGAAATTATAAGTTTAGATTTATTGTGTTTTGTTGGTTGCATTGACTTTGAAACCCAGTATACCAGCAGAGTTTTACTAGTAAATTTAATTCGACCCTGATGTAAATATCGTTTTGTATTATGTACCTAAACTTATGCCTGTTATCTCCAGCTGGACATTCCACCTAGATACCACCACGTGATGTTTTTTTTAAATGCATATCTTTATCTGTGCCGAAGCGGATACGAGACGTACCGTGAGATTATTTATTTGTTTTGGTTGTCATAATTATCCACTGATTGTGACTGGGCTGGGTAATTGGATATACCTACCTACTTTTTATACCTGGACGGTATTTTTTTTTCAACGTTAGATATATTTATTATTATTGGCTAGCAGCTAGTAATAATACCAGGGGCTTCGCCCGCGTGAAAACAGAATATTGCCCCAAGGAAACATTAAAAAATGAAACACTGTTTCATTCAGATCCGTAATAAAAAGTATCATATGTGTCCATCCAAATCCGTTTAGCCGTTCAAGCGTGAAGTAATAAACACTTAAACTTCATGTACAGTGGTTGTAAATAGGCGGACTTAATGCACATGGCATACTCTACCAGACAACATTTGAGTTTAAAAAGACAACACTGTCGTAGGTGTGCGCAGTAAATAAATACCAGATATTATATTTAAAAATAGAATGAAGTAGTGTCATTGAAATTAGTGTTAATAATGTGATTTTTTTTCTCGCTTTCTTCTGTGGAAGTAGATAAAACACGAAATTTTTAAGGCTATGCAGATGAAGTTGATAAACAGACATATTAGGTACGAAGAGGTTTTTGCGCTACTTCCTTTTAGAAAGTGGTCGATATCAATCAAATCAAAATAGTTTATTTCAGACAGGCCTACATGCGTAGGCATTTCTAAAACGTCAGAAACTAGTGCACGGTTCCAAATTGGTCGTTTCTTAAGGAGAAGAACCGGCAAGAAACTCCATTGTTACTCTTTTAAAAAAAGTGGTTGATTACAATATTTTCATATTACGGTATTATTAGATATCTGAAAAAAATCTACACTGTTCTTTTTTTTATTGATATAAACCAGTGCTTGACTGCGATCCCACTGTTCTTACATAACAGTGTAGATTTTTTTTCAGATAACGTTATCCCTATACCCTAGTCACCCAATTATCCATCCTTTGATTTACAACGCCTGATGGCCTATAAAAGTGATAATACATATAGTGTAAAAGTGTATATTGAATAAATAAAAATATTTGAAATTCCTTTTGGCAAGCAGAAATCTGAATTTGCAATTTGGTAAAGGTTAGAGGCCGTTGGCGTGCTATTTCATAAATTATAAAAATGAATAATTTGCGTGTTAATTTTATTAAAATGTTTAGTTTTGTGTTACGAACTTTTTTTAAATTTATTATTTTTATTAGTTGGCTTGCGCTTGACCATTATCTTGCCTGACGATAAGCGATGATGTGGTTGACGCTTGCCTAGAAGTAACCTATTCAATCTTAACATAATTACCCCCAGGTGCTCTCGGGAAACAGACTCAGGGCAGGATTCCTCTTTAATGATTTTGGTGTTTTAGGTTACTAACTTCTAATATAGGTATAGAATCTCGTGTTTTCGTGTGTTTGTTATCGAACTCGTCCGAAACGGCTTGACCGATTTTTATGTATTTTTTTTTTGTATCAGTAGGTATATATTTGGTAGGTCTGAGTAGGCTAGTCGTAGTATTGCGTTAGTCTTTATAATTTTCTAGGGGCTACCCACTAAAGTTTTGGCGGATAGGTGGTTATTAGTTAGTTTTTGCTGCATAAAAGAGGATGCTCAGATACAGGTGCGCATACGCATAATTATGTACATAATTTAACCTAATAGTGTTAACATAAACTGGACTATTATTTTTAAATTATGATTGTTTTGTCCTAGATTGTTTTAAATTATGGATTTGATTTATATTTTTCAATTAACTTTTGTTTTTAATTCTGGTTTATTAATTACTATTTTTTTATCATTTCGTTTTCCAATTCAAATTAGAAATAAAAATTCGAAGACATTTACGTTACAAATTTGTAACATCCACCGGGCCTGCGTGTTGGATTACGGCTTATTTCCCTCTCCTAAAGAAAAGGCCCGGGTCCCAGCAGTGGGAACATTATAAGTATAAGGCTGATTATTCTATGATACGGTTTTTTTTTTAATGAGCTAGTTACTAAAACAATGCCATTTACATGTTACAGCGGCGGGAGCTAGCTCAGACATGGGAAGTGAGCACTATTGCCTAAGGTGGAACAATCATCAGAGCAACCTGCTGGGAGTATTCAGCCAGTTGCTGCACGACGAGAGCCTGGTCGACGTCACGCTAGCCTGCTCCGAAGGTGCATCCATTAGGGCTCACAAGGTAAACGTCAAAAGTGCATTTTTTTTACAAATCTGTGTCCAGGCCAGTCACTTCATACTGGTATTGCAGCATATTTGCATGTAGGATGAATGTTAGCCTGCTTCGAAGGTTGGAACTCATAAGGCTAACATCCGACCTAGTAAGGTATCATTACTCCTGATCACGTACTCGTATATACGAGTAATACGTGGGGTATACTGAAAGTTTCTGGATCTGGCCATTTACAATAAAAGAATGAAAAAACAATAGAATTTGAAAATAGAACTATTTGCAAGCATGTTCCTTTTTAATTTGCGAAGTTGTCATTTGTTTTTTTATTGTGGTGTCCTTTCGAAGATTGTGTGTCGCTATCAAAATGAATTTAACTCGTGAACATTTTCGTTCAATGTTTTTTTATGATTTTCGTTGTAGTTTAAGTCACTGGCAACTCTCTTGTTGAGTTGCCAGAGACTTCAATTGGCATTTGGTTATGAAGCACCATGTCGCAGCTCTGTGTAATCGTGGTTTGAATGATTTAGACGTGAACGTGACTATCTCTATGACGAGGTACGTGAAGGTCGGCCGGTGACTGCAGTTAAAAACTCGAAAATTTACACCTTACGACAATTTATTGAAACTGACAAAAAATTACTTGCCAGCAAATTCGTGCTTGGTTAGGCATTGAAATGAGCCAAGTGCAAAACATTTTACACGAGCGTCTGAAGGTTCGGAAGCTTTGCACTCGATGGATACCACATAACTTAACGGAGGACCAGACACGACTGCATGTCCAGTGGTGCCATATAATGATAAAAAAAGTTTAATGGAGGACATCATTGCCTGTCTATAGGTGACGAAACCTGGGTTTACTGCTTTGAACCCGAAAGAAAAACCAAGTCGGCAGTCTTTCCTTTTAAAAATTTGCCGACGAAAGTTAAGAAAAGTCGAAGTGTTGGTAAAAAATGGTTGCTTCTTTTTTGGCAAATCAGGATATTACAGTACAGTATCGCTTGTGTACAACGACAGTGACTGTAGATTGGTACGTCGACACTTGCTTGTCTTAGAGAAAATTGTCCTCGAAGCAATGTACTCCTCCACTACGATAACACATCCACACATACCACTAAAGTCTATTTATATAGTTTTTAGAAGTCTATTTGAAGGCTTCAGATGTGGAACTGATAACGCATCCGCCCTATAACCCGGACCTTGCACCCTACGTGTTCTATTTGTTTCCAAAAATGAAAGACAAACTTAGAGACACATTTTACGAGCCCTGAATCAACTGTGAATGAGTTCCACAAAGCCATTGAAGAGGTCCTTAAAGAGGACTTGACTGTGCGAGGGAACATACTTTAAAAAACAATAAATGTATCGTAAGTCTTATATCTAATCTTATTTATCAGAATCCAGAAACTTTCAATATGGCCAAGTACAAGACAGGCTGTGAGAAAAGATAACGGTATGAATGTGGGCAATTTTACCTATAAGTTAGGTGATTTGTCCTATGGTGATTGTTCATCCTTACATTGTTAATACCTCTACGGTACGGACTAAGCGTTTCGCGTCGTCGTTTATACCGCGTACATCGAACGACTAGTGCGATTCACCATCATCAATAATAAATTTAAAGTTTTGGATCTCAAGCATCCAAAAACTTATTTCTTCATATTCCTTGTGTGTGCATATTATTCCTAATCTTAACTATAGTTAAGATTAGGAATTATATGCCTACAACTTTTAGAGAAGTGGATAGGTACTCCTACCAAAGGTTGCCTTTATAGAAGGTTGACTGGTTGAGAATGCTTTGTTGAAATAAACACACACCTTTGCATTGTTCACCTATGCACCAGTACAGAACTTAAAGTTTAAATAAATAAAAAAGGGATGAGAGTACCTAAAGGACATCAAATATATTTGAAAAGTGCAATATATCCATTAGTAATATGGAACGAGTTTCAATCTAGACTCCTATTCAAATGGTGACCCGAATGAGCAGCTAACAGAAGTGCTATAGTGATAGATAAAAAGGAGCTTAATTCTTTTTTCTGAGATGGAGCATCTCGGGGTTAGAAAAGCTCGATGCTTGTGAGATGGAAAGAAACGCAATTGTACAAGCAACCACAGTGAGGACAATGGTTCCCACGAAAACCAATGATTGGAGTTTGGATTGGACTTTAACGATCTCCACCCCCAAGATTTGAAAACATATGTCACTTTCAATTTTCCTTTGAAGTTCTCAGTTGGCAGTTGGCATTGAGTGAGCGATAGTGATTCCGTATAAGTTTAATGACTTCTGTTTAGTGCGGCACGTGTAGAAACCTCTCGTTACGCTTCATTTCATTACTTTGTAGGTACCTATTGTTAATCTGCGCGCTATTAAGAGCCGTTTACACGTTGCGTCCTTTGCCTGCATCTGCATAGAAACTGACTTTGCTGTGAGATTTTCCTTGTCAACAAATTGCGGCCGTATCGACACTATGCACAAACGCGACGAAAAACGGATTTAATTACTGATATGCTTAAGCTTCCATCTGTGTGCTTTGTGTATTCATACTGAATTTAATTAATAAGAATATAGTAGTCTCCATGGATCATATCCTGGTTTGATATCACTATGCAGATCAGGGCTTGATCCAAAGGCCACGTAGCAGCTGTTTTTTTTTTATAATATATTAAAAAAGGAACTGAATGACTAAGATTTGAAGAATGCTTAGTTCAAAAATTAAGAATATAGGTATACTATATATGCATGGGTATTCTTACTGAATTTCAAGACTTATACTTAAATCTTTTTTTTTTATTCGATATAAACCAGTGCTTGACTGCGATCCCACCTGATGGTAAGCAGTGATGCAATCATTGATGGCGAGGCGCACTAGTTTATTAAGAGCCTATTCACTCTAGCCTTGAAGGCACCTAAATTATAGTTGGACGGGAAGACCGCAGCAGGCAAATTGTTCCAGTCCCTCGATGTACGCGGTATAAACGACGAAGCAAATCGCTTAGTTCGGACCGTTGAAGTTTCAACAACGTAAGGGTGGATACTCGCCGTACGTCGGGTTGTCCGATGGTAGAAAAGAGATGGCGGAATCAAGTCATGCAATTCCCGCGCACACTCTCCAAAATGCAGCCTGTAAAATACCAATAGGCTGGCTTTTCATGTAACAGAGCCATCGGTAGTGCAAAATCGACATTTTCTAACTTATCCTGCCAGCGTACTCTCTTCGGAATATTGTTATCATGATTTCGTATTACGTAGAGGGGAAGAGGAGGCAGAACAGATAGATCTAGTTGCTAGGTGTGTTAGTTAGTTAAAGCTGAGATTTTGCACGGCTAAATTCTCAATTTTTGATCGCACTGTAAAACGGCGAGGGGCTCCTCACTGATCAAACGAAACTAAGCGTATCCACCGAAGCTAAACGATGCGGAGAGGGTATACGATGTTTTTCCAGTAGTCTTCCTCTATCTCTCTTTCCATCCACATTTGTAGCGGACCTAACTCGCTTTAAAGTTAGCCGACTTGTATTATTATGCACGTCTCGGCCAACACGACATTGCCAATGGAAGAATATAATTGCATTTACAATGCGATTACATTATTATTAATTGCATCATAATTTTGTATCAGCACGCTCTATGTTGCCATCACCGAATGTGTTAGATACCACCTTTTGTTTCGTGTTTGGTATAGGAAGTTGTTAATCAATCCTACTCTGGGAGGATACCTAAGGATTATCCTAGGAGGAATCTGTCTGGTCTCCTCAGTTTTGGAGTGTTAACGATACCTACATTGTATTCTACTGTTGAATAATTTTATTGTCCTTTCTTGGCTTGGTAACTGTACCTACCTAATCTAGTTTAGGCTTATATGTATGTAAAGGTACCATTAATAACAAATCCCGAATAAACTGTCCACGTCCTACTTTATTGACATTCCGTACGTGGTAACGTTAGGTCAACTCAACTTGCAGTCAAGTTTACTTCTAAAGAATGGTAGATTGGAAGAACTCGATGTGGTAGATACCACAGAATTAATTTTGTTAGTTATTAAGTGCTTTTAAATTTTCATGTTTAACTATAATTGTGTTGCCTGAGCTGGACATCCATAAATATATCTATCTATTTAAATAAAAGGATAAACTGACTGACTGACATATCAACGTACAGCCGAAACTACTGGGACTAGGAGCGTGAAATTTTACAGAAGGTTTCTTTTTATGACGTAAGCGAGTACTAAGAGAGGATTCTCCAAAATTCACCCCATAAGGGGATGAAACGGGGGTCCAAATTTTGTATGGACAAACCTAATTTTGCGCTGGCGAAGCCGCTGGCAGAAGCTAGTATCTAATAATAAGATGATAATGGGATATAATTAGTAGAATGTCTTAAAAATCTAACGGTGCAGTTCACTCTATAACTTAGACTGAGGTTGCCGTACCCGTACGTAAACATCAGTCAAAGGGACGACTGCGATGGAAATTACCTACGCAGTCAATCCCGTTTGAGATTTAGTAGCCATTAATCGGGGATACGAGGAAATACTTTCATCTTTAACACGATCAGTTTAGTTCTGTGAATCGCGATAGCAAAGGCGATTTACCGCGTAGGTCTGCCTACCTACCTTTTGAATTCTAAGTAGGTCGGAGAGAATGCAGATGAATTCAAGCCCAATGAAGGGAAAAAGAAAGACGAATGAAAGAATCCCTGGACACAGAACGCATTATTTTATAGATTACTCGCAGATAGAATACCTATGCTACTATACCTAGTTACCTACTAGCTGACCCGGCGAACTTCGTACCGCCTAACAGTTAATGAATGTAGTACTTATATCTTTTGATATAGCCAACCGTTTGCGATCAAACAATGCCTAAGTAATATATCAAGTTGCACACAATTTTAATGTTTATAAGTTATCTACATCAATTTGGTACATTTTACGTAATGCGCGCACAACTAAAAACTTCTACAGATTTATTATATGTCATAGATAATACCTAAATAATGTATACATAGGTATCTACATATTAGATATAAATAGGTAAGTTGTAAGTGTCTGTTTTTAATATTAAAATATTTTTTATAACTAAATGCATATGAAATACATATATATTATTGTTTATATCTTAGAAAGTATTTTGTATGTTCGTAAAAACCTAGGACTCTTCAAAATTAGAAGCGATTTTCATAACATAAATATGCATAGTAAACAAGAAAATTGTATTACCCAAATGGAGATTAGCTAAGACCAGCAAGTCATTTTTAGTATACTCTTTTATAACAAGCTGCCAATGGCGGTGACTGAATTTAGCGAGGGAAAGTTCAAAACGCGTGTCCTAACTAAAAAAGCGTATTACAAGGTTAAAGACTATGTCGAAGACACGCTTGTTTGGCAATGACTGTTGTAACTCATAATATTGTGTAATAATTAGGTAACTTTAATAAAATAATGTAATAAGTATATATATACTTATTACATTTTCATAATATACTTTTTTTTTCTACCATATTGCTGCCACCATAAATTGGTTAGTAATTTATTTAGTTGTAATTATTTATTTTTCTTGTTTATTTTTTAATATAGCCTCTTTTTCATTTATAGTGTGAATGTGAGAACACTGTAGACTCTTAGATTACTTCCTACGACTCACATTTTATTATGATTATTTTTATTGTACTTTTGAGTACAATATTGACTGTTTTACACTTTCCTTACATAATATCTACTAATATTGTAATTTGGAAATATTTTATGAACAATATTTTTTTTAAACGAGTAACCATGGAGTTTCTTGCCGGTTCTTCTTCATAGAATATGACCAACTTGGAACCGTGCACTAGTTTCTGACGTTTTATAAGTGCCCATGTAGGCTTATGTGAAATAAAAACATTTTTAATTTTTTTAATTTTGAAAGTACGAGTAATTAGGACCTAAGTAAAACTTAATGACTTAGTAACGATAAAACGCAAATTTTATTATTTTTATCTTTTCGCGGGAACAGGATTTCAAACTACGTAACAAACGGTTTCAAAGACATATTTGTACTGTGTCTGGGCGTAATTTATCCATAATATGTATTTAGAAATATATAAGTATGTTTATCAGTTGTCTAGTACTCATTACACAAGCTCTACTTAGCGTGAGACTAGACGGCGTTGTGTGATAGTTGTGGTTTTTACGTCTCAGGACCTTGAGGTCCTGGACCTTTGGAAGGCGTACGAGGAGCCGAAGCCAACTCGCAGAGGCCCTTTAGATAATTTTAATGGAAAGTGAATGGATGGAAGTGAATGAATGGAAGTGCGCTATGCTAGTGCACCCAAGGACAACCCCTGGTTGCTGAAAAACTATTGCGACATAGGCAAAAAAAGATAATAGGGCTATGGTTTAATTATTATTATTATATGTAACAATTTGACACTGCCTACTACTATTCCCACAAAGACGGCTGGCGCCTTTAATAAATTAAAATAAATGATAAGCAAAACTCATCCATAATTTTCAGGTAGTGCTGTCTGCGTGTTCATCGTACTTCCGATCTCTGTTCATTGACCACCCGTCGCGACATCCCATCGTAATTCTCAAGGACGTGGGTCTTGAGGAACTGCGAACCCTGGTCGACTTCATGTACAAGGGTGAAGTCAACGTTCAGTACTGTCAGCTGCCTGCTCTCCTCAAAACTGCTGAGAGCCTTCAGGTATCAATAAACCATTTTCTTTAAACTTTTTCCTTATCTAACAATACCTATCTGCATTCGCTGGTAGCAGCTGGATGAAGATCGCCGAAGATCAAATCAAAGCACGAGCATCTGGAAAGGTCTATCCATCAGCATTAAATTTTAATAACCTGATGATGGTTAAATGTGTCTTTCTTAGATGCACTACGAATATTTAAGCCACTTTGAATAAAAAACTAGCTTCTATTGAGACTGGTTTTCAGCCTGTCTAGTTTAGCAAATAAAGTAATAAGGTCAAGTCTATTTCAGTTACTGAGTGAACGCAACAAACATTTTTTTGGAACTGTAATGTTTATTTAGCATTGCAATACTATTTTATACGTCAACTAGCACTTTAGCCGCGACTTCGTTCGCGAGGATGTTCTCATAAAAACTTTAATACCCCATAAACAGTATTTTGTGGGTAGTTTTGGAAAACTAACAAAAAAGTAGTAACTAGTACTCGCCTACATCATAAAAAGAAGTCTTGTGCAAAATTTCATGTTCCTTTTCCCAGTAGTTTCAGCTGTGCGTTAATATGTCAGTCAATTTCTTCTTTTATGTAATAGATTAGCAGATATTAATTAAAATATTTATACTTTCCAGGTTAAAGGACTTGCTGAAATGACTACCCTAAGCGCCGCCGGCATTGAAACAAGAAAAGTTCAAGAACCAATGGAAGAGTGCCAACCACAAGAGACGAGGGAAAGTTCAGAAACACATGATAAGTCGGACAACAGAGAACACCGGGAAAAAGAGGATCGGCGTGAACAGAAAGACACACGGGAAGTCCGTGAAAGAGAAAACAAAGAGACTCGAGACGTACGAGAATCTCACGTAAGAGAGACTCACACAAGGGAATCTCGAGAATCGAGAGAACCAAGAGAACACAGAGACAGAGAATTAAGAGAACCTCGAGATTTAAGAGAATCTCGAGACATTAGGGAACCCAGAGACCCTCGAGACTTGAGGGATCCCCGCGAACTGCGGGAACACAGAGAGTCCAGAGAATCTAGAGATATTTCGCGAGATTTGAGAGAGGTTCGGGACCCCAGGGACTTACGTGAATCTCGAGAAACTCGTGATCATAGAGAAATGCCTGAAGCGTCGCCCCCAAGGATATCCCCGTTGCTTTCCGTTCGGCGATTTAGGCCAGATATCACGGGCGAGACTCCAACCCTCTCACACCCTCCCATCCCAAAAGATGAGCCTCCTGACGAGCCCATGCGATCATCGTCACCAGAAGACGATACTGTTTCGATTAGATCAAATGGAGCACAAAATGAGAGTATCGGTATGTAAAAGTTACAATAAGTACTAATTTTATCGTTTAAATCTATGTCGTTTGGTTTAATTTCCAAATTTGGTAATTTTTTTTTGTTTTTTTGAAAGTAGGTATTTAGTTGGCAGCAAAGGTATCGAGGCAGCATTCTCAGCAAGCTTTGCTCAAGTCAAAACTCAATTAGTCAATACTTGTACCTGTAACTATATCTACAATAAAATTCGCAGCTCCATTCGATGCACACCGAGATCCAGTTCTGTAGACTGTTCTGTCTTGAGAATTGAGATACAAAACTACATCAATTCACAATATCCACTAGATAATATCCACTAGATTCCCAGTGGATATTGTGAATTGATGTAGTCAGAATATGCGAATTATTCAAACAGTCACTGAACTTCACTGTCACTCTAAAATCCCGCCAAAACCCGTAAACAAAGTGTTTTTTTTTGTTTTGGGTTTTAATGACCTGGTCACTTGGACCTTTAAGTCAAGTAAACAAAGTAGTCTATTTCTCTGTAGGTCTGTAAGCCACTGTAAGCCAAGTTTATTGTCTATTATTCGACTATTTACTGCACTATACGTCAGCCTAAAAAAAATGTAAACAAATAGCTTAATAAGTAGGTGCCTTCTGATATTGACATTAGGTATAATTTTCCCAATTTTCCTTTACTATATAATACACTTTTTTTAATTGATTTGTTTTAGTATTGTGGAAATTTCAACTTCATTATATTTTATTATTTAAAAAAAGCATAAAAACGTATTAAAGTATAAAAACAACCGAAAAACCTGAAAGCAGCCAAAATAACATATTATTCATTGTGTGAATTATTACAATAAGGACTCATAATCGACTAAATAAACAGTTAAGAATTTTCGTGTTTGGTTACACTCTAGTTTATTTGACGTTTGTTTTGTTGTCGTATTTGAAGTTTTGAACACCGCTAAAAAATAATAGGTACAGGAGTCTGTATCAAAGAGGATTTTAATTGATTAAATAAGAAATAAAGTGGAAAACAACTTATCCAAGATATAACAACAAACCTAAACATGATATTAATTATATATCTGAGTAAGAACCTTGCAATACGAACCGTATTATCAATGTTTAACAACTTGGGTGCAGTTACTTGAGAAAAGGTAGAACTTTTGTATTAAAAAGTGTAGAAACTAAGCAGTGGAATTATAAAACAGAGTATTTAAAGCACATGTTCTGATACTGCAGTATACTCAAGATATTCTTAATAAAATAAATCAACTAAGTTTATTAAATTATATTAGTCCATTTACGTGGTGTTTCGAGCTTAAATTTAATTGTTATACTCCTGATTATAGGGTCAATCGGAAAATAGTCTTGTGTGTGGTCTTGTCTTGTGTATCATTAAATGTATTTTTAGCATCCACAACCAAGAACCTAAGACGACCACTGACCTTATTGTCACTTAAATTTTGAAAACACTGGATTTTTTACTTACTTACATTGTTTTGAACAGTAAAACTAATTACTATTTGCTCCATATTCCAGGTTTAAACATGACGATAAACAGTCACAGCAGTAGCAGTGTACTAGGAGCCCATTACTCCCCTGTGGAGCAGCGTTTAAGTGTGTTAAACACTATATCGCACCCTGGATTGACACACCCTTCACATGCCTCATTGCCTAGTCCAAGGAGTGAACCTATAGCAGGCCCATCTGGACTACCTCCTGTTCAACAAGTACCCCTGGTAAGTATCACGAGAAATTTATTTGGTTGTTCTGCTATGAATAAATCGACATCAAAATAAATCCAATTCCAAACTCAGAACTGTGTTAAAGCTAATGTATGCTCTGTATGAAGGTATTGTACAGTAAAGTCAGGTGGCTAACCAATAGGAACATGGGACAGTGTGCTTCTATTGGTGAATAAACTGGAGCCAAAGTTATAACTCAGGGTTAAAGTAACCTGACTTTCTTGCTAGAGCTACAGAAATGTTTGAAATGTCTGATACACCTTGTTCCACCCAGAGCGGGAGAAATTATATAACAACTACACAAGGCGCTAAAGTTCATTGACCCTTTCCTAATATCTCTGTGCAGGTACCCAAAAATCGAACAATGAATTGTTTTTCATTACTAGAAAATGTAAAGGATTGCAATAGCTGTGGATTCAAGACAGCTTTATGACATTATTTCCGTTTTAGAAATTATAAATGTCAATAAATGAAGGAGGGTCAATGACCGTTATTCCAAGTTTATCTGGCGCCTACCATGATAGATTCTATAATAATTCATTAAAAGTGGCAAAGTTATACACATGTTGTTATTAACCCTGCAAATACTTATAAAGATTTAAATAATTCCAGTCTTTGAAGAAAGAAATAGACTGGGACAGGAGCAATGAAGAGAAGGTTGGTGGTGAGACATCATCGGAGTACCGAATGCAACATGAATCCGTAAGTAAAGTTACTGTATATTTTAAACGTGAATAAATGTATGTTTATGTAGATAGAACACAATTTTCAGTAAGATTTGCTAAAACATTTTACTAAACGGAATTCAAAGTTATAAGTTTGACAACTGACATTAAAAAAAAATATTGATAAATATTTATTTTTATCATTTCCAAAATTTTACCGCTTGCGTTGGATATGTCACCAGGGTTGTGTGTGTGCGACAGGGTACTCCATCTCGTTTAGCTCTTCAATCCCCAAAGGTGACAGAAGAGCTGAGGAGATGGAGTATTTGGTTGTGGATGTGTGACCCTGGTGGAATAAAAGCGAGTGTTTGTCGGATATATTTGACTTTAGGTATTTAAAAAGTTAACAGGATTTAAAAAAAAAAAGAAACATTGAAATGATTAGAAATCTTGGTGCTGGCATGTTAGGGCCAACACTCAAAAACTAAATAGATTCTGTAACTTGTGAATTGTGGCCCTTACCAGCAAGCACCTAGATACTGTCTTCAGTCAAAATACTGGCCACTTCTAAATGCCAACTCAATTCTTTAGTTTTAATTTCCTTTATGACTTTAAAAAAAAAAAACAAAAATTTTAAATTGTGTTCTTTTATATATTGAGGAATGTCATGTTTTTTTTTTTACAATATTGCTGTGACTTTTTCCAGTATTTATGTATTTATTTAAAGTATGTAGATAATAATGCATGTGTGTATAAGAAGCTTGTAATAAATGTCTCTGTATATTATGATAGATCTGTGTTGTATTGCATGTTTCATTTATTTTTCCACAATCATAAAATATTTGATGTTTTAACCTTTATAAAATGCTAAAAGAATTGTCTGAATCTAGCAAAACGGCTAGAGTTTAACACCTACTGTACTTAACAGTATGTCTTGAACAAAATAAAAACTTATTTGCCCAATTAATTAAATGTCCAGACTGCCTTGTGCTTGTCAACACTCCAATAATTTCCTTTAGTTTTTATAAAAATTTGGATGTGTTTTGTGATTGGCTTCTTCATTGATACTATGTCAGGAATAAAATGTTGAATATGCCTACTAATTTAAGTGGTGGCACAAAATAAAGTAACTAACACAGTCTTGTGAAGCTCCCGTAACAATTGAGTAACATTTAATTTGGCTGTTGGTGTCTATATGTAAATTGATTAGTTACACGCATGCTTTTTTGATATGCTGCGCTACTTTGAACATCGAGTATTATGCCTTGCTGTCAAGAAGTTGACCTTCATTTTGTTGGCCATCATTTTTATATCCATTCATTTTGTTTGATATATATTTTGGGCAGTTTTTTATTTTAAATTTTGGCCATATTACATGCATACGTTATTGTACGAATCTGTGATTCAGTACGCGTGCGCGTTGCTAAACAACAAGGCATTACGCGTAGCCGGCTCCCGGGTCACTCCTGCACATTTTTTGGGCAAAAATGAGCGTCAACTTCTTAATTAGATAGTGGAAATTAAAAAATATACCGAGACTGCATCTCAATTTAGAAAGTAGTGGTAGAGATATTGCACACAGTTTGGTCCGTGTAAAATGGAACAAGAAAAAAGAAGTTGATGTTCTTTTTTGTGGTTGCAGGAGTACGATGGGTCCGGTAGGGGGCGAATTGATGAAGGGGAGAGGGGGTATCCTTGTATCCACTGCGGTGCGGCGTTTCCACACCAGAGCAAACTGACGCGGCATATACTGACGACGCACACGCTCGACACGCTGAAGTACCGCGACGCGCTGCTGGGCCGGCCTATCGGCTTGCCCATGATAGGCCAGTTCAGTGACCCCACGTACATGAGCATGCACGCCGAGGAGTCCCCCATAGAGCTGGACATAGGCGCCGTGGAGCCCGGCAACGTCGTGCTGTGCAAGTTCTGTGGGAAGAGCTTCCCGGACGTGTCGTCATTAATAACACATTTACCAGTGCACACGGGGGACCGGCCGTTTAAGTGTGAATTCTGTGGCAAGGCGTTTAAGTTAAGGCACCATATGAAGGATCACTGTAGAGTTCACACAGGTAAGCCATCCCTTACTTATTTTTTTACGTCTACGTTTTATAAATACATTTCTTTACTTGTATTTCCAAAGTTTACGGTTCAGTAGTGACTGGGATAAAATGTGATTCATAGAAGACCTAGTAGTTGAACTAATAGAAAAGAGGCAATAATTTTTGCATTTCGCATTTTTATCTAAAAATGTTCATTTATTAAATTGCCATTTAGCAAGGCTTTTTGTAAGACTTTTAAATATTTTTGAGTTCTTTGGGAATCTTTACAATATTGTTGGTTATAATTCATAACTAACCACTGCCACCCATTTCAGGAGAACGGCCATTTCGTTGCGGGCTCTGCGGCAAAACGTTTTCGCGGTCGACGATTCTGAAGGCGCATGAGAAGACGCACTATCCCAAGTACGCGCGCAAGTTTCTGTCGCCCAGCCCCGTCGACACGGAGGAGGAGAGTCCGCATCAATGAACCTGGGACCCCCTTAGTGCACAATTAGCCTTCCACGATATATTCACCAGTAACACAAACTATTACTGGAAGTAGTCAATGTGAGCGAGAAGTGATTGTTGAATGAACAAATGAAGGACAATATGTTGTAATTAGTTAAGAATGTGATTAAAACGCCGCAACTGTGATCTGAATGATATGAATAATATTTGATATTTCACTAATAGATAATTGACACACTAAAGTTGATACTTCTTAAATTTATTTGAACATTTTTCTGTTACATTCTGTTTTGCTTCGATTTCTTAAGAGTTTTTTGATCGTTAGGTGCTTTCTTTACGCTTTAGTTTATAATAAAAAGTAAACTCATTCTACGATGGGTCATTAGACGGCATAGCCAAAGTTAGATAGAGAAGTATGAATCCTTTTTAGTATCGTTACTTTTGAGATAATAAACAAATTTAATGCTTTTTAGTTTTATTTGCTTGTACAAAAATGTTTTTTTAATGATGTCGTATTGTTTGCAATTTCGAAAATTGTAAAATATCATATTAATTTAGAGCTGGCATAATCTTTAGAGACTTGCATATTTATTATAGTATTATCTTGTCAGAGTTGATTTTATAAACAAAATTAAAGATTGATTAAGAGTGCTTTAATTATTATTATTAGAGACCATACGAAAATTGCACTCAACATAGTTGGTAACAATTAAGAAGTTAGGGATTTGAGATTTTTACTAATTTTATGTCTTTCGAAGTTACGACGCACGCTCCCCTGAGATAATTCAAAAGCAATATTATGACATATAAATGTAAATAACATATAGTTTGATAATATCGGATTTTTAGGAAATTTATTAGAATGTAAACGCTTCGGTAGTTCTGTATTCGGTATACACGGGGAGGGTTGTGGATGTGATCATGGGAATCAAAGCTTTAAGCGCTGTTTCTGTTCTGTCCGAGTACCGTACCTCTTGCTGCGTGCGCAGGCCGACGACACTAGATTTTCATTCAAAAGCTGTTACTGTCAAAAATAAATTACTAAAACCCTGTGAAACCACACCATGCAAGAGGCATGGTATATACATATAAGTATATATCAAATTTTCTATCTATTTTCATACTGCAGAACCACATTGATTTATGATTATTCAAAAGTTTCAAACTCTGCGGATATCGACGTTTATTAATGAAAGCACCGCACTTTAGATTTTATCGTCTGAAATAATCCCTTTTCCATTAGTTAAATGTAATCAGACAATCACTTGATCATTCGATCCCGACGGATGTGCCCAGAGTTTGAAACAGCTCACAATAATCGCTGTGTTCAACAAATTCAACAGAGTCAAATACAGGGATATTTTATTGATCGTAAGATTAATTATTTTTCAACACCATCATATTTTTGTTTAAATACAATTTTAGACATAGCCTTTATTTTTTGGGCTCAGAATTTATAGAAAATATTTGTTTGTATTATACAAAGTTTCATATTTCGACATCACAACCGAGAAATTTAAAGCTTTGATTTGGAACTGATTGGATATTGGCTCATATAGTCTGTAAGTTCAATGGAAAATTACTTATACATAATGTTGATCTGCCCACGGTACTCTCTGGCTAGAACATACTAATATCTTTATAGAAATTTATATCATTATCTTAATATACCTAAATGGTTTACGTAATGTACTAGTAGATAGACTGAACTGCCTAATCATTTCATAATCTTTTGGTCATGGGACATATCATTTTTATATAAATAATACTATAAATTTCATGGATAAAATAAGGGTGACTTACACTTATTTTATAAATATATATTTAAAAGTAGGTTATTAAAAATTCTTTGTAAACGTTTCGTTCTGAATGTAGGCGTTTAAATATCTTTGATTGTAAATTAGATATTTAGTGATTCATAATTTTGGGTTCACTCAAAAGAAAGTATTATGGTAATATAGAAAAAGATCTGTGATATATGTCTAATACAAGTAAGGGTATTACATCTGGGAATTTATGATGCGATCTCAGAATGTGATTTCAAATATTTTAGAATTTTAGGCCACACAGTTGACATCTTAAATCTTAATATTATTATGAATTTAATGATTTGAATTTCTTTTTTTTTATCAATATTAAGAAATTAGCTTCTAAAGGTTGCGACCTGAATTATTTTACGTTAGCAACTTTTGAATTGAATAAAAATATTATATTTTTTAATCCAAATGTAAAGTGCAAAAAGGATTGTTGTGGGTCGAGAAGCATTAAAATTAGGAAACAAAAATTCTGCTACAGATCTCATTGCTATTTATAAGTTGTTTATGCATCATGTAGGAATTAAGGCCAGTACGCTATTCTCGTTGATATAATTTTGGTATATCTAAAGTACTTATTTTAACTCTATATACATATTTGGATTGCAAACGCCTAACATTCCAAATTTATTCCATTGTCAACTTGGTTACTTTATAACAAATGCCACCGATACATTATAGGTAAAAATTATATGAGCTATTTAATATAGAATTGTCTAAATTCTTGTAGTATGTTCGCCATGAGTACCGGGGCATTTCAAAATCGTTTATAAACTTAAGTTTATTTCGTTTAAATGGAATGTTACGATAGTTATTGAATTAATGATGTGGTAGTGTTCTTAGTGGAAGCTCTTCCAGCACGTGGTAATATTAAACTTGTTTTCCGAGTATTATGTGATGGTTTATATTACACTGATGAGAATGTGCGCTTTATATTGGTCAAAGTGATTTGAAAAATTACTAGCAATATAATTTACATTCCATAAACCCGTCAATTGTATGTCGACGTCTGCGCGCTGAGGATACCAGTCCATGTAAAATTAACTTGGGTAGTTTGACCATGTTTCCGAAAGTGTTTCCTTTCTTCTAGAACTTGGCCACATCCTCGTTCTTTTAAGGAAATTTAAACCTTCATGAACGATGATGTGAATTGTTCGTATGACACACCTACACATTATTTCGAACACTCCTGTGTAAAGTTTAGCGAATTTACTATGAAAATAACTTGGGAAAGTAAAAATTAATGTTGGTCTATTGTTAAAACTCACACAGTATATAAAATGCATTTTAGATAATAGATTGGTAGATGCGCTACTTTCCGGAGCTAGAAATGAGAAATGAATAAAATTCAATAAAAATGATAAAAAAATGAGACACCAGAATGTTGCTATTTGAAAAGCTGCACTCGTTTTTGTTTTATCAGAGTCGAACGTTACCAAACTGTATAGCAATATTGAAACCTTGATTAATGTTCCTCTTCTTATTTTAAGAAAGATTAAATATTTACAATTTACAGAAATACTTAATAGCAATTAATAAATGGTTAATAATGATGCGAATTAACAAATTTGTACGAGTTTTTATCGAAATAGTTTTTTATAATAATACAGAATGCAGTTTAAAATACTATTTTGTTTCCTAACTTTCAGAGGTAATATTTATTATTAAAATAATGATATTCAAATAGATTTATATCTATGTATTTACGTGTATATAGGCAATGTGGTAAATGTTGTTAGTAAAATATAAAGTAGGTACATGAACAATAGATTATACTAACCCCAAGTGCAGTTATTCAAATTTTAACATTTGCCAGTTGTTGCCACGTCCCCGCAGAGTTCTCACGCCGTTAGCACAAATAAATTATAAATATATATTGATAAACTTATTATATACATATATATTATATATATATTTTAAATTTACGTAGGTATCTTTCCAAGTACCTACAGAGCATGATAACTTTTAAGAAAACACTAGCACGAAATATTTCATGTGTTGAAATAGATACGACGTAGATTCATTTTTATATTATCATAAATTGTGACCACAGTTTTATATTTAGAGTGCCTCTTGCCTATACAAGACTTATATAAAGGCTGCAAATCACGGATTAAACATAGAATATGTAGCAGATAGAGAGAAAAACGGTAATTTTTATGGTGAAAATTGTAAGTTGCGTTATGATATGTGACTTGCGCACTCTTCTGTCCAATGATTTGTACGCAGCGCCTATAGCCGCGAGGCCCCAGCAAGCGCATTCCAGTCGTGATACCAACCAGTGCTAGATTATGTTCTTGACCAATATTACATACAGTTGTGTTTTATAGTGTTAGATAGTATCGTTAAGTTTCGTCCGACATGATCGAGCTAACGTTCGCTGAAGCCTGAACTGGTTCATTGTAATTTAACTTACCATTTTATTTAAGTGGCATACCTAAATATAGAACTTATATTGCAATTTTTCTAAGTTCCTGTAGGTGTATTAATTATTGTATATCGGTACAATTTGTTTTAATAATTATAATGTGTTTATTATAAATTATTTAGAGTTAAACTTTCGTGACTAATATTTGTATTGGCATAATATATTAGGTTTTACTCGCTTTAGTTTCAGTAGTGATTTTCGAAATTTAATCATTGTTGTTTAAATTTTTGGATTTAGGAATGTCTTAAGGTGTATAATAAACTTCGTATATTATGCTGGTATAGAATATTTTCAGCACAAGTTCAAATAACGTAGGTCCACTTTATTTATAGAGCTTAATCTAGTTGTCGTTTCTTCGTCAGTGAAACGATGATTGTTTCCCCTTAAGCTCTTTTATTTAACATACATTGTTGACATTTTAGATTAGAGAAAATCTGTTTTGCCTTAACATTATTAATAGTTCATAATGTTGTAACAAAGAGCAGTACAGTTTTGTTGAAAAAGTGTTACAGTATATCAGAACGGATCAAGGATCAAACGGTGTAATGTTTTGTCAATTTTGCAACAATCTAAACAGAGACCCATCGCTGTTGATCATTGTAACTTTTGAAACAAATATAAGCATATCATAGCTGTAAAAATACAATTTTGACAAATAAAAGCTCTACAATCATTACAGATCTATTCTTTTATTGATGTCATTAATTACCCTTTTGATGGATTCGAACAGGTAATAAAAATGAGCATATTAAAATTCTATCAAAACTTAAATATTTAGTATCTCATCAAATCTTGCATCAATTCCAGATGTGCCTGGACATGTCTTGCGTATCTCCCAGTATCCCGAGCCCGATCCCGGCGCGCTCGCCCACGGCGCTGCCGCTGTGGTCGCCGCTGCTGGCGCTGCAAGCGTGCCGCCTGCGCCGCTACCTCAGCGACGACTGCATGATGTACCAGCACCGCCACCTGATGCACGCGGAGCGGCGCCGCTGCGGCGTGTGCCTCGCCTCGTTCCCGTCCGCCTGGCTGCTCGAGCGCCACGCCGCGCTACAGCACGCCTCGCAGACCCCGTGCGACGACAAGCCCTTCGTCTGCGAGCAGTGCGGGCAAAGCTACAGGTACAGGTCTGCTTACGTCAAACACCGCGAACAAAACCACCGCGCCCGACTCCCGGCCGACAAACTGTTCACATGCGATGTCTGCGGCATGCAGTTCCGCTATCTCAAATCGTTCAAAAAACACCGCCTCAACCACACCCTAGAACGTCTTCACACTAAGAATACAGACACACCCGAAGGAGCCGACCAAGTATCCAGCACTAACGAGGCTCTAATCGGCCAGTGCGGTGAAATGGACCTGTCCATGAAAAAGAAAAACAGAAATGATGCAGCAAAGTCACCTCCTGTTGAGATCCGGGACGGTGAACAAGACAGCACCGTTGACTCGAACGGTGCTTCAGACTCTGTAGTCACAGTGGACGATTCAATAGACTGTCGTACTTCGGGTGCTGAGAGCGAAAGCAAAAGAGATGATGAATCGACTTCCGAAGAGAAGAGGCGAGTGCCCGTGTCGTTCGCAAGCATTAGCTCAATGGCTGATAGCTCGGAGAATGAGTCGCGGGCAGACAGTAGCAAGCATGAGAGCTCAGCAAGCTCGCACTCGGGGATACTAAGCTTCATGCAAAACGATGAAAGACAGAGGGACAGGGAGAGGAGATTCGCTTGCCCGTTCTGCGGAAAGTGCGTGAGGTCTAAGGAGAACTTGAAGCTGCACGTGCGGAAGCACACGGGCGAGCGTCCGTTCGTGTGTCTGTTCTGTGGACGCGCGTTCGGCGGCAAGAGCGACCTGACGCGCCACTTGCGCATCCATACGGGCGAGAGGCCCTACCACTGCGAAGCTTGCGGCAAGTGCTTCGCGCGGGCCGACTACCTCTCCAAACACCTCACCACGCACGTACACAACACACGCTGATCTACGAACGCGCCGTCCTTTTCTCGATCTTCGCATACCTCTGGCACAATATAACTGAACTCCATACAGTACACATATTGCAGAGTAATCGTGCTAGGTTTGCGGGATGAAATGGTCGGGGCTGATGTCTCATCCTGACTCGCTCGGGAATGCTTAGGCTGGCGCGTTTCGATTTCGTACGGAGTTACGACTATTTGGTATTGACGGTCTTTTTAATTTATTGTATGTGTCATTTGGCACCCCTATGCGTATTCCAGGGGTCCGTCAGTATTCAACGCGATGAACTGCTGTATGGAGCCAGTAGTTACATTGTGCCCCTATAGTTAATGACCGAGTCATATTATAACAGTAAATGGGAATATTTTTTAAAAACGTTTTTAAACTTTACAACATTATTGATATAAGCAGGTTTAATTAGAATTTTACAGGACTATTTTTCGTTTTGGAGTGATTTATGTATATTTATGAAATAATTTTCTATATTGATTCTGGAACAAATAGTGAATGGAAGCTATTTGTGTTCACCGCGGAGCAATAATAATAATAATATAACGGCTTATTTTTCATGCTGCAATTATATTTTTTGTGTTAAACACGTGGCTTAGATAAAATGCTTACTTATATTTTGAAAATTAATCACGAATAAGTTTGTGCACATTTGAATCCTTAACGTAAGTTTTGCATTAGTAATGCTGCAGTGTTTGGTTGTCCCTCATCACGCCAGTAATTAGCATCGTTTTGTATAACTTAGTTGTGCGATGCAGTGCATTTGTTTAAAGGTGAGGGACCCCGACTGTTACCCGCTTTGCATGAACACGAGCATTTGACTCCTATATCTATGTTGATCTACCGACGCGGGACGGTGGCAGTCCAATCGATCACGATGAACAACCACAGGTGATTACAACAAGGCACACCATTTGCGTTTTAATGAAGCATAGTTCTTTTGCCATATTTTTATATGCTTACGTATAATAAGATTTTTAAATAACTCATTCCATTAAAGAGGAACTAGAAAATTGGTAGTCGTGACGATAGGTTATTAGGAGAATGCAAAAACTGTGATTCGTACGATTAAGACCAGTCAAACAAGTTTTAGAACATCGAAAAAATGTTTTATGTAATTTAAAATAACGTTATCTAACAATTAATATACTTACGTATTAATTAACTATAGTTTTAAGAAATCTCTCTGTGCCAAAATATGTACCTCATAAAAATAAACACTGAATTAGATAAATTAATTGTTTGTACACATTTTGTTTTAGATTTGATGTTACAGTACAGAATACCACTGCGATATCTGATCGACTACAAGATATAATAGACAAACTGATTGTTCAGTCAGCTACACAATTCTACGAGCCTAAAGGATAGATTATAATTGTCTATGGATTTTTAATCAGTTGGAAAATATTCTCCCGCAGTGTTTCAGAAAATGCGTCCCGTCTGCCGATTCGCGCCATTTCGAATTACAAGAATCATATATTTATATCAATGTTTTCTGATTTCTAAGAGAACATTGTGCACAAGAATATAAATCGTTATTTATTTTACCGGATATATTCTATAAAGTAAGTTCTATTTTAATAATAATTAACTATTATAAATCTCTTCAAGACCAATTTTAACTACCGGTCTTGAGATATTCTCTATGCAATACAGGATTGAGCGCTGTATTTTATCCATAAAATATATGCTAAAATATTAAAGAATACGAGTTTTTTTCTTACATTCAAAAGTACAATTTCTACTACTTATAAAAATATATGTTGTATAACTAATGGTTCTTACAATGTATAATATATATTTATGGTTTATAATTTCATTTTACATAAATATTATTTTAATAATAATTTTATTTCGGTTATATGCTGAGTCCTTTCAATTCTTAAGAATGTCTTCAATTTGTAATTAAAACCTCAAATGTTAAATGTACAACTGAGAGCTTTATTCTTTAAAAATAGTTAAATTGTTCTCATTTAGTCTGTCCGGAAATGAGCCTATAATGATACTGTATAAAATACTGTCAATTAAGTCTAGGATAAGTAAAATGCTGTCTATATAACCAAACAGTAATCAAATATTTTTATTGAAGAACACTACGGGCGAATATTTCCAATACAAATTAGGAATGAGTGTTAAAATACTCGTGTCCATAGAAAGCCTACATTTTACCAGAGTTAGATAAGAAGTCAATGCAACGAAATATTCAGGTACAGGAAACGTTAAAGTAAACATTTTAATATAGCGTAATTGATTTAGTTAGTACTTTTAACATAAGCCGGTTTTAACTGAGAATATTAACTTTTTTATAGTTTTATTTGTTCATTGTTATACATGATGCAGTTAAAATAAAGTGTATTAAAATAATATAATAGTGACTTTGCCAGAGGGATATAAATAAGTAAGATAGATAGTCGAAAACTTTTAGTATAAACGAGAAGCAATACTCTGAATTTTTATTTTTACTACCGAAATACTCTAATTGCTACAGGAGCGAATACGGAGACTCGTCATCTAATATATTAATGAAAGAACACGATTTTTATAAAATATAGCCACAGTATATTAAACAGCCATCTATAATGTTTCACAGCCAGTTTTCGTATTCACTCTCGACGAGTTTATACAATTACAATACTATCAAATAAACAATGTAATGCATTCACATTGTGTATATTGTAGATATTTTGCCATTACTTCAAATTTAAAATATAAATATTATTCAAAATTGATGTTGACTGTTTTTATAAGTATATCAACGGTAGTTACTTGATGTTGTGGTGTAATTTAGTGTCTTATAGGTTTAAGGTCATAAACCACTCAAAGTATTCATGTTAGCAAGTGTATCTTTGTCCGATATATGTCAGTGGCCAGTTTTAATATAAATGTTCTTTCGGTATTCCA
Source organism: Mythimna pallens (assembly GCA_961205895.1). Taxonomy (NCBI): domain Eukaryota; kingdom Metazoa; phylum Arthropoda; class Insecta; order Lepidoptera; family Noctuidae; genus Mythimna; species Mythimna pallens. The sequence continues at coordinate 17,594,141 of OY540828.1, read as the reverse complement.
AAAATGTTGCACTTACTTTGAGTGGTTCATCATTTTGAATTCTCGTAGTGTTAAAATTGGTGTGGTATTCTTTATATCTGTTCTAGTAACATACATTTTAACTCTTATATATATTAGATAATTTAATTTTAAATCAGATTCTAAACTATAGTGAGCACAGCAAACGTTATGTAAATATGCATGTGCTAACCAGGTCAAATGTGATAAATTAGGATTTAAGTGATCTTTCATTTCTTTGAGAACAGTAAAGATTTTCAAATGAAAACATTTTACCATTATGAGTTGAATATCATATCTTCAGTTTTGGTATAAGAATGGGCATATAATATTTTTGAACATTATAATTATACCTATTTTAATCGTCGACTGTGAGGTTCACGGGCATTATTTATTGTACTACGTTTTTTATAGTCTTCATCTTAAGAGAACTTCCATGAAGGGAGGGTAGACAAGTAAGATTGCGCCAGTCTGGAATAATGTAAGAACGTGCAGTGTTACACAATACACAGTGTTACAGTGACGCACAATTTTGACACTTTTTAAAGCGTTTTATATATTATCTCCGTCCACTAAATATTGTGTGTCTTGTTTCATTCTTTTCACCGACTGATGGCATTGTAGTGTCAAATTCTAATTACTGATTGTTCCATTTAATATTTATTATTTCAACATCTTAATGCAATAGATACTATAGGATTAATGGTTATAAAATACGGTTACAACGACTATTTATTACAAGTTTTTACATGTTTACGTACTGCAATAGGAAAATAATATACTGACAATCTTGTGTAGCTGATGTTATCTGGTGGGTTTAGTTAATTATATGATGTGAGGCAAACGGTCACGTCTCTCTGTCTGTACCGAGCTTTATTTGTGGAAGTCTGTTACTAGGAAGCGTCGATACGAGCCATGCGGAGGCTGTCACCCCACGCAACTAATGACAACTGTAGGATATTGAATGTAGGAATAATGATTTACGAGGAAGGCAACGAATGTGATATTATTTTATGAGGAGGCATTGGAGGAGCGAGGCACCGGCCTCTCACAGAAAAGCCAACGACGATCGAACGTAGATAGACTGATTTTCGGGTAGAAGTAAAATAGGCCAGAAGTTTCGCAGTCAATATGTAATATTTATAAATAGGTGTTGATTTAAAAATGTTTTACAAGCCAAAACACAGTCTCAATAGCTTACGACATAAAACAATAAGAGAGTTTATTTAATTTTTAAACATAATTATACAGAATCTTTTATATACCAATCTTAAATTATTTTTCAGATGTATTGATTTTTATACATCTCCATATACAACAATGAATAGAGGTAAGTGTAGACATAGATGGGTCTATTAACCGCGTGGTGCTACAATGTGTAATGATATGTGATAGAAACTGTTCTTCAGAGACATTTTATTTATTGAAGCTTCCATAGGTAATAATATAGTCACATTACACTATGATATACCCACATCAGCAATAATTTGGTTTAGGTAATTTTACATAAGGATTTATTTTGTCCAGTATTTTATTGGTGTCATGTGGTTGGTCGAATGTGTCTCTTAGAAACCAAAGTACCCAGTAATGTAAGGAATTGTGTTCGTAAGACTTTGATGGTGTAACCATTCCACAATTTTAATATTGTATCTTTCACTTGTAATTTATTTCTATGAGATTTAAGTCGACCAAATGCCATCGACGTGGCGGTGCGAGTTTTAAAATTGTAGGTTTTTAATTAATTATTTCTTATAAATACGTCCAAGTCTTATTACCATTCATAATAAGGCGAGATCGTTAATGTATTTAAACGTAATGCAGAAAATGCTAGTTAGTAAATTTTCATTAAGTTTCGGTTGGTCAGAAGTATTGGCTCTCAAACAATACTGGAATATTATGTGTAAATTGTTTTATGGCCTTATTAAAATAAAGTTATCTTGGAATAAATTGTATGTATAGTAATAATATAAAATTTTCTTACCTGTTAAAGTAATGAAAATCGGACAAAAGTAATTAATTGGTTTCAGTTTTTTTTGGATATATTTATTATTTGTATAAATATTCGTAGTTTGATTGTACCAATGGCGGGTACTAACAATAAATATATTGTATATATATTTATGTATATCTTCGACGAACGGTTTTTGTTGACAAACTTAATTTACGTCTTGGGTCAGTTTATCCGGAAGCTAGTTGATAGTACATACATACTGTTACATAATATATTTTTTTTACTTGTATATTTCAGATAATTATTATTGTTATACAGATCGTTTTATATTTTTATCGTGATTAACTATTACTTTTTTCAAGATTTTTATTTTGCAATATGACTATTCGTCTATAAAATAGTCCATTTAATTTATAATATCTTGTCCATTGTCCAAACTAACTTAGGTATAGTTCCATATTTTGGATGTGTATTATACCAGTCTAAATTTAAACGCTATTGTGTATATTATTTCATTTTAATATCGATGTGCAAAATTATAGTAAATGTCTTGGATCTCTAAAAATAAGAAAAAAAAAGACAAAAACACTTTACGAAATTTCTAAATGTGCAATAAATATGTGTGTTGTAGTGTTACCATTAGGCGTAAAATTTTAGCTTTGTAAGTGTGGCTGCTGGTAATATATTGGACGATGCTGTTGTATCGGCCACTTTATGTTCGTTTAATATTACAATGATCTCAAAATATTAGCTGCAGCCACATTTTCACGGCATATTAAATGAATATTTGGCACTTATAAAAAAGGCACATTTCCCTATCATATTGAAAATGGTTTGAAAACGTGTTGAAAATGGATTTGTTGGTAATTAATTTCATAATGAAATATATTTGTTTCATTAATCGAAGTTCTTTTATTCTTCCCTTAAACTTGTTTCCCTCTACATAACCTTATATCCAAATCCAATAAAACCTTATGACCAACATCTGGTCCGGTGCGAGATGGTGAGCCCATTGTGACAGGGCAGAATATAAAGATATCTGCTAAGAGTGTCGCTAAAATTATTAGGTAGTAGAATGCAGCGTGGAAAGTCTCCCGGTCACGATGGGCTTAGTATTGAGCATTTTAAATACGCAAGGGTTTATTGGTCGCGAGCACTGTCTATGTTTTTTAGTCTGTGCATCGGTCACTCGTACTTGCCAGAACCGCTAATGCAAACGATAGTTGTTCCGATAGTCAAGAACAAGACGGGTGATACGTCTGACATGAATAACTATCGACCCATCTCACTCGCAACCACTACAGCAAAGGTGCTTGACAGTCTGTTAAACAGTCGCCTCACTGCACAGGTTACGTTGCACGACGCCCAGTTTGAGTTCAAAGCAGGAGTCTCAACAGAGAGTGCTATTCTGAGTCTGAAGCGGGCTGTCATGTACTACACAGCGAGGAGGACGCCGGTATACGCGTGTTTCCTTGACTTGTCAAAAGCTTTTGATCTTGTAGCATATAATATACTGTGGGACAAGTTGAGGGACGCGGGTGTGTCGGCGGAGTACCTCCCTCCTCAAATACTGGTACTCTAATAAAAAAAACTGGGTGAGATAGGTGGGTACTCTGTCGGATGAGTACAGACTGGAATGCGGAGTTAGACAAGGGGTTAAGCTCGCCCTTGCTATTTAACTTGTATATCAACCAGCTTATCGAGTGACCGAGCAGTACACATGTCGGCTGCCATATTGATGGATTATGTGTCAATAATATAAGCTATGCGGACGATATGGTGCTGCTCAGTCCATCGATAGGTGGGTTGAAAAAGTTGTTATCAATATGTGAGGCCTATGCGGAGGAACACGACTTGATATATGACTCAAAGAAGAGTGAGCTCCTTATATTTAAAGCACCAAAGCAGCAGCCGCGCAGTGTTCCGCCCATAAGTCTCAACGGTGTAGCATTAAATAATGTCAGTCGTTTTAAGTATCTTGGCCACGTTGTCACAAGTGACTTAAGGGGCGACGGAGATATAGAGAGGGAGCGCATCCAATTCAAAAATGCCTGCAGGATGCTGTTGGGACTGCCATGGCGCTGTAGCGCGCCGGGAATGTTCGCAGAGGCTGGTACTGATGGTTTTCACGCCATCATGCGTAAGAAAGCGGCCTCCTTACTACGGCGCCTCCATGGTAGTGTCAAAAGATCTCTCGCGCCGGGCTTTGGTACAGGACATGGTCCGAAGCGAGGAGGAGTGGCAGGCGGTCGCCTCCTCCTGCGAAGCAGTAATGCTAGCAAAGGAGGAAGACGCACATGCACGCGTGAGGGAGCGGCCCTCACGCCCCAGCCGCCGGGATCCCGATCCTGATTTTCGGCCACCGTTGACGCGGACTTGCGGACGGCGAGCAATGGGTAGCTGTCCTGAAACCGTTCGGACCGAGCCCAAGTCGTCAATGGCGCGTACTGTTCCACGCGCGCCTCAAGTAGATGTCAGCAAATCGTAGGGGCCCAGCAGGCTCGAAGCCTACTGGGGCCACAGGTAGTGTCAAAGTGAAACCCGGGAACCTGGGACGAAGGCAAAGAAAGAACAGGAGTGAGTTTTTAGTCAGTAAAAGTCTGACACTATCTCCCGCTCCACCCAAGAGCAAGATTTAGGTTAAAGCTGTACTTATGATTTGTTGTTGCTGTAACTTATTTGGTTTTGAAGTGATATTTATTAACTTTGAAATGAATTCGGAAACAATACTTGTGGTTGTGGTATAAGTGTGGAATCGATAATTGGCCAGGTAAAGAGTTTGAGTTTTATTGATAAATATGATCTCTTAACTTCACAATATTCTAATCAGGGGTAGGTTTTCTCAGAAAAGTAAATCACATAATAGGCAGTTTTTATTTTTCTCAAACGATAAGAATGCTTGGAATACATCAGTTTATAAAGACATCAAAATTCTCAAAAGCACTTGAATGCTGTTATTTCATTCTGTAGTTTTGCGAATAAAAATAGACATTTCTAAATTCTTAAGTTGATCAGAATCTTGTGTGATAAAAGAGCGAAGAACGAAAAGCTATGGCTGTTTAAATTGTGAGTATTTGCTAATTATATTACATATCAATATTGTAAACAAATATTTGATTACGTATTACTATCTTTTGTGCGCCATCTTGTGGATTCAGAAGTAGCAGCAGATAATAGAATGTTGTGAGCGAGCAAGAGTTGCCAAAAAATATCAATAGATGGCTCTTATATAATTTACAACAATTAAGACAGGTATGTTAATAATAAGATAGCAAAATAATAGAATTTTAAATGAAAATGTAGCAATTAAAATCAGCATTACAGCTAGAAAGAAGGATGGTCAATTTGGACTAGGAAAAAAACTTGTTGTTACCGAAATGAGACTGTTATCATAACATAATATATTATCGATGTAATTATCGGATGGCATCAGTTTATTTTTAGAAGCAGATGGAAAATATATAGGTATTCATTTTTTAATTTTTTTTTTTGTTTCATATAACGCTTGATAATATCTTATTTATGAACGCATCCGTATTGTTAACATTCTTATAGAAGCCCAAACTTTTTCTAAAGTCTATAATATATTCTTCATCGGAATTAAATCCAAGGTTGTGTCAACTGTTCATAATTTTGTTATTTACTTACTTAATCTAAGATAAGACACTAACAGATTTTTTTTTTGTTTTTGTTATTTAATTGAATTAAGGCATGAATTAAAAAAAAATATTTAGCATCTTAAAATTGAAAATGCCGTAAATCGATCGTATATAATATGGAGCTACCGGAGCCACCCTATTTTTGACAAACAAGATTGTTTACTTTTTCATGTTATATTTTAGGCTTGGATACTAAGTCCTTTAAGCCATATCTTCGTATGAATAGTTCATTTGAATGTGGATGTAAACATTCTAAGTAATTAATTTTTGAATAATTAAAACAGCATCCGAGTGAAGTTTCGTAACTTCACTCGAAGATATGCCGCCAAAAACTATTTTTGTCATCTTTTTGAAATGCTACAGATTACTAATAAACTATATAACCTTAAAAAACCATTTATAGTTTCTCCGTACTTTAAAAAATATATTGAATGCCGTACTTAGTAATGTTCATTCAGGAAAATCAAACAATATGTTTCATCAAGTTACGTTTTACTAATTTTATATGGTCTAAGCATGGTAGGAGAATGACCATTGTTCTTTTGCACTGATGATACGTGACGGCGGATTATAACGCGAGTTTCTTTTTAATTCGGAATATTAGGTAAGCTGTAGATAAGTCAAGGTTCCTTGGCTTGCCCCCTGTTAAGGTATCTGGCACGACACTGTCTACTATCAAATTCAAATACCTACTGTCATTATCTTTCTACTCTTGTCTCTTGTCACTTTGGGTCTGGACTATACGTTTTTCTTCCGTTCTATAGATACTGACAACCGTCACGTTATCACTGACCCCCCTTTCTTTCATATCACTCCTCACACAATCGATCAATTTTTTCTTGGCATATAGCATAGCATAGTATAATCAGCATTATAATGTTCCCATAACTGGGACTCGGACCTCCTCTCTAGCAGAGGGAATGGGCCGTATCCAATACGCGGGCCCAGTGCAGATTGGTAGAAGTCAGAAGTCTTCGAATTTTTGGTTCTAGACCATTCTGGTTTACTCACGATGTTTTCCTTCACCGTTTTCAGAGCAACGGTTATGAAAAAACGACACCAACAGCAACGGCAACGGTGGTGTAAATTACACAAAGCAAAGTGCCTGCCTGGGAATTGTCATGAGATGCACTTTGGCTATAAGGTACTATCGAACTGATCTGATGATGGAGCCGGAAGGTAGGCACAGGACCTCCGTAATTAATCAATGTATCCTAGCCGTGTTTGGGCTTATTAGAATTGTCACGAGATGCACTTTGGCTATAAGGTACTATCGAACTGATCTGATGATGGAGCCGGAAGGTAGGCACAGGACCTCCGTAATTAATCAATGTATCCTAGCCGTGTTTGAGCTTATTAGAATTGTCACGAGATGCACTTTGGCTATAAGGTACTATCGAACTAATCTGATGATGAAGCCGACAGGTGGAAAGTAGACACAGGACCTTAATAATAAAACAATGTGACCTAGCAGTGTTTGGGTTAATTGGAATTTTCATAAGAAATAGGCTCTCTGTTTATAAGTGTATCAAAGTGCCTGCCTGGGTTTGAACCCGCGACGTACGGCTCGCAAGTCGGGTCCATAACTACTAGCTAGGTCACCACTGCCCTAAGCAACCCTCATTTATTAATATTCTCAAGACTGAAGATGCTGGAGTTCTACCTATCTACCTATTATATACACGTCTACCTACATCTCTGTTGTAAATTGATGAGAACGTTATAATTTCACCGCACGGACGTGATTCTGTGTAATTCAGTGTCATGAATACAAATAGTGACGAAACAAGGGTACAAAGTGAGTAAGGAGGTTGAAGACACGTTGGGGAAGACAGATTTGAAAGTAAAAGTGAAAAAGTGCTAAGGTACGCCAATTTGCTCCCTATTTGTCCCTTTATGTAGATACTTTTTTGTAGGTTGAAAATGTGTCTCTATGAACGTAGCGTTGTAGGTGTTGTTACATTTTTCTCGCGGTCTTTTACTTTACCAAATCTTTTTGTTGTGTTTTACCGAAAGTATCTGTCTTCTTTATCTTTTTTGTGAAGGATGACCACTTTGCGAGTGGTTTTATTTGTAAAGTAACACTATTCCTGCATCGATCCCGTAATGGGTAGGTATCTAAGTAATCTACCACGTTAATTTTGTTACAACTTGCAAAATAAAAGGCAGTCAAGCTATTCACACGTGTAAAAATTAGCGCACCTTTTAGGTACTCGATTGAAGAAATTATAGATAATAAAATATTAATGACGTATAAATTTTAATGATAATAATTTTTTTAAAGATCCATTTATTATTATTTTAAGTTTTACTATGTTTTAATTAATTACGATACTCTTGCGCCTTCCCATCTTCCTAACTCGTCGTGTTGTGCTGGTGCTGCCGCTGCGGTTGCGGAGATCCTCAAGCGGCGAAAATATACTAACCTTGTTGGAAGTTATATTTTCGAACCGTTTGGGGTTGAAACTCTCGGTTCGTGGGGTCCGAGTGCTCACAAGTTATATAAAGATCTGTCAAAACGTCTAGTTGACACTTCGCGTGACCCAAGGGCTGGCATTTACCTCGGACAGAGGATAAGCCTTGCCATACAGCGTGGCAATGCCGCCAGTCTTTTGGGCACATTACCAGTCGACAGCGATGTGAAAGAGTTTTTGACGCCATATTTTAGTTTTAGTTAGTTGTAATTAGTGTAGGGTTTTTATTATTATTTATTTTATTTTATTGTAACTATAGTTAGTATTTTTAAATGTAAATAAAAATATAAAGGTATTACAATTTAATGATAATTTTTCAAAATTCAATTAAGTATTGTTATTTTATGTTATTAAATTAACAATTTTAATTAATTATTTGTAGCTAGCTATAGTTTATGTAACTAAGTATGTATGTACTTCTTTAATTGAAAGATGTAATTTTTTACCAATAAATGTTTATCTGTTATTATTGGTGTTAATAACATATTCCTACTACTTAACCTGGCTTGGCCACATTTTGATGACTGAATTAAAACCGGCGTAATTCTAAGAGACCTTCAACACATAATAATAGAGTAGTAAACATTTGAAAATGCTTAGTCGTAATTTCCGGCGATCAAGACTTGGCCTGTTTTCCTGCAGCAAAATTAGTAGGTAATTCAGTAGGAAATAGACCAATGTCGCAGCCGATTTGTTGAATATTGTATTACGTTGCGGCTAAGCGGCACCGTTTTCTAATACGGCTACCTTGTGTTTAGACGGATTGTAGTCGCCGTCGTCTACAAGGCAGAGCGGTAAACGTCTAAATTGTTTAATATAAGATTAAAATAGTGTGATTATGAATAATGCACTAGGCACAGATACGAAAAAAAGATAATTAATTATAAATGATCTAAATCGTTATATTTATTAAACTCACAATTCATACGTTTATTATTTGTGTTTCCACTCCATACATGTTTGTTGTGACGCAGTGGCTGTTTGTGATACCATTTTTGTTGTTATCTATTGCTAACGCTACTGCTTAGAATATTTGCACTTATGACAACCCTAATTCTATTTATACGGCAGGTTACTCAGCCACGATGTGAAATGTGACGTACCTACTTTTTACAGGCGAATTGCAATCCATCTGAACAATGCGCATTCAAAAACAGCACCGTTTTGTAAACCGGCTAGCCGTAATATAATATCTACTTACAACATTTTCTACGATTGACTGCGACGTTTACACCGATTGAGACAAAGCGACACAGTGTTACCTATAGACATCACAGATAGATACAGTGTCTTCGGTGTTCCGAAACTTAAAATGAAGTGGTTTCAATTTCGAACACCTGCTTTTTCTCAAGGGAACGACGACTGAAAAGTTTGTTCTGCGATAACATGACATTGTGTAATATTCTACCAGGGATCCTCTACTGCTTTGCTTGTCTTTATGAATTGATAATACACCGTTTTTTTTTGTGTAAGGTTAGATAACAATCTACTTACCTAGGTACCTACATTCCGGAATAAAATCCCATCAAAAATATGGTGAAACCACATTTGCGGAAGGTTTATGTTATTTAGGGTTCGTACCCCTAGGGCAAAATTGGGACCCTATTACTAAGATTCCATTGTCCGTCTGTCTATCACCAGGTCTCATGATCCGTGAAAGCTAGACAGTTGAAAATTTTGCAGATGATGTATTTAAGTTGCCGCTATACTTAACAACAAATACTAAAAACAGAATAAAATAAATCGTGTAAAAATGTTGTATAGACGGTACGGAACCCTTCGTGCGCGAGTCCGACTCGCGCTTGGCCGGTTTTTAGATATTTAGGTTTTCATTATATCTGATGTGAAATTAATTTTAACTGCAGTAAACACAAATACAACGAAACTGGAACTTCCCAAAGACCTAAAATTACTAGGGTAATCTTTATTTTAGTTTAGAACAACGCGGCCACATATACATAGATACCTACACACATAAGTAGGTACTCGACAAATGACTTTTTAAAGTAGCCAACTTTATCGACCCAATGGAAGAAGGTATAGACAAGCGGATCGTCCTACCTGTCTGGTACATCTGACTGCCTGTAAGTCTCGAAAGATCTACGGCGAGGAAATTATGATGAAATTATCTTGTACGTGGGGCATACTGAAAGTCTCTAGATCTGGCCACTTACAATAGAAGAATGAAAAAACAATTATAGAATTCGAAAATGGAACTCTTTGGGAGCATGTTACTTTTTAATTTGCGAAACTGTTATTTGTTTTTTTCATTGTGGCGTCCTTTCGAAAATTGTGTGTCGCTATCAAAATGAATTTAACTCGTGAACATTTTCGTTCAATGATTTTTTATGATTTTCGTTGTAGTTTGTCACTGGAAACTCTATTGTTGAGTTGCCAGAGACTTCAATTGGCATTTGGTGATGAAGCACCATGTCGCAACTCTGTGTATTCGTGGTTTGGAGAATTTAGACATGAACGTGATCATTTCTATGATGAGGTACGTAAAGATTGGCCGGCGACTGCGGTTACAGACTCGAATATTGATACCGTACGACAACTTGTTGAAACTGATAAAAAAATATTTGCCAGCAAAATCGTGCATTGGAATGAGACAAGTGCAAAACATTTTACATGTGCATCTGAAGGTTCGGAAGCTTTGCACTCGATGAATACCACATGACTTAATGGAGGACTAGAAACGACTGCGTTTCTAGTGGTGCCGTAAAATGATAAAATAGTCTATTGGAGGACAGTCACTGGCTGTCTATAATATTGTGACAAATGACGAAACCTGGGTGTACTGCTTTGAACCCGAAAGAAAAAGCCAGTCAGCAGATCCAAAAATGGTTGCTTCTTTTTTCGGCAAATCAGGATATTACACTACAGTATCGCTTGAAGATTAAAGGACAGTGACTGCAAATTGGTACGTCAACACTTGCTCGCCCAGAGTCATAAAAAAAGTTCGCGAAAATCGTCCTCGAAGCAATGTACTCCTCCATCACGATAACGTATCCTCACATTCCGCTAAGGTAACAGAAGCCTATTTGAAGGCTTCAAATGTGAAACTAATGACGCATCCACCTTACAGCCCGGACCTCGCTCCCCGCGACTTCTATTTGTTACTAAGAATTAAAGACGAACTTAGAGCACACATTTTACGAGCCCTGAACCAGCGGTGAATGCGTTCCATTAAGCCATTGAAGAGGTCCCTAAAGAAGACTATTCCAACTGCTTTGTACAGTTGTTTCAGCGAAAGCAAAAATGCATTAAGTGTTAGGGAATATACTTTGAAAAACAATAAATGTATCGTAAGTCTTATATCTAGTCTTATTTATCAGAATCCAGAAACTTTCAGTAGATACTATTACTTATTCTGTGCTATGATATATACCGGCGAAATAATTTACTAAGTTTTATCAAATCAAGCTAATGTTTCGCAAAAAAATCGTCATAATTGGGAAATGAATTGAATGAAGTCAAGTCAACATAAAAAAATGGATGTAGAAAAGTCAAGTGATGAAATATGCTTTGTATAGTTTTTATGTGTGTTTTTCGAGAGTAATATTGCTATGTATATGCTCTAGTTATGGACAACGTTTCCCGCCTCATTAACCTACTATTCTAAAGCTTTTCAGGTCAATGCAAGGGTTTTTTTTTGCATCCCAACCCTTTCTATTTAAAGAGCATCTTTTTATTCCCATAGGTACTTCAGCTTTTAGCGACGGTTTAACTTGTGGCATTGAGGAGGTAAAAATAAAATGTATGGGTTTCTCCTTGCTAAGCCTGCGGGTTAGTTCGAAAGAGTTACCACGGCCTTGGAACGCATAGAGCAAATGAAGGAACACACGTGATTTTTAGTCAGAGCCGAATAATTCACCGGAAAACAAAACAGTGGACCATCAATGAAGATTTACCTGCCAAAATGTCCAAAATAAGTACCTAAATTGGTGTCCCATCAATTTTATTTATTTTTTGAGGTGCGAAATTATCGATTGCTGACATCTCCTTGAGGCGCGCATAGAACACTATGCGCTGTTGACGACTTGGGCTCGGTCCGGATGGTTACCGGGTTGTCGGACGGCGAGCTACCCATTGCTCGCCGTCCGAAAGCCCACGCCTACGGTGGCCGGATATCGGGATCGGAATCCCGGCGGCGGTTGAGGCGTGAGGACCGTTGCCTCACGCGTGCGGCCTTCTCCTTTGCTAGCATTACTGCTTCACAGGTGGCGACCGTCTGCCATTCCTCCTCGCTCCGGACCATGGCCTGTGCCAAGGCCCGGCGCGAGAGATCGCTGCTGCCAATCGCCCCCACGAGGACACGGCATTACTCTGCCCAGCCGGGGCACACCTCCACCTTGTGCTCCACCGTGTCCTCCGGGCAGAGGGAGTGTCAAAGTTTTTACTAACTAAAACCTACCTTTGTTCCTACAGTTGCTCTTTGCGTTCCCGGACCATGATAACTCTTTCGAACAATCCCGCAGGCCTAGTAGGCATCAGCCCTACAGGCTTCTGTCCAATTGCAAATTGGACAGAAGCAGAATCCGTGGCCCCAGTAAGTTTCGGCCCTGCTGGGCCCGGTTCGGCTGATATCTCTTTCAGGCGCGCGTGAAGCACAACGTGCCGTCGACTCGGGGTTGGTCTTTACGGGACGGCCGGACGGCGAGCTACATTGGCAACTCACGCTGAGTTTACTAAACAATTATCTGTCTTGTCATATGTAGACTTATATCCTACAACTTTCCAGTCCATGTCACTACAGCGTAAGGGCTAAACTTGATTAAAAATGAATAGAAACACTCTGTCGCCTACGGCAAAAAGTTGAAGCGCTTTTACATTTCAAAAGCGACGTAGAGGGCCAAACGTTCGTAGTAACGGTGTTATGGATGTCCTGTAAGGCTTTCAGTGGATTTCGTACCGGATTTTCATTTGCCCTGGTTACCTGCACTTTAGGCTGTGTTGAGTTGAGATTTAAAATAAAATTCTTTGATAATAATAGCCAATCAACTGGCAAATAAAATAGTCTTAAGTCCTACTCCCAATCAGGACCATGGCCTATCAATATTCAAAATTACAACAGCTTTTACACTTATAATATGTAGAAAACCTGGGGTTTGGCCACACACAAGGTAGACCGACGACCTGGCGAGGGTTGCGGGCAAGTGATGGATGCAAAGTGCATAAGACCGGTCACTCTGGCGGTACTCGAGGGGTGTTTTTTTGCGGTGAGAAAACACCCAATGACTTCTATTATATTTCGAGATAAATTCAAATAATTTAAATAAATAATGGTTTCAATATAACATTTTAACATTACCTACTTATATAAATTTGATTACTGTAAGGTACGTACTAAATACTTAGACAGGTAAAGGAAATGGATTTAAAAAAAGTTTTAAATGGCGTATCAACAAGTTTCCTCCTTACAAAACATATGAATTGTACACAATACAAGGCAACAAGATAATTATTTGACATTCATACAAATAGAAATAACTAATATTATATAATATAATGAAAAACGTTCCAGGTTCCAAGGTCTTGACAACCCCTGCTTCTTTTAAGTTTTTAACATGGTCACTAGTATTGTAAGTAAGAACTAAATAATTTATATAATTAAAAGCTTCGTAAATTCAGAAGATGGATAGTTCAAATGAATTCGTTTACGTATAACAGTTGGTACATAAGTTGATTATAATAAATTTACCATCAATCTTAACTGTACACAATACACCCCTAGTTTTTAATTAGTACGAAAAAAAAGTTGGGCTCTATCTGTACCCGTTATCTACTAATCATATTTATGTAGTCAAAAGTAAAAAAAAACGAAATCCCAAAATTGACCATGAATTTGTCATAATTGATAAATTCATAATTGAATCAATTATTCGTAACAATTGCTACTAGAAAATACTACGTGCAGTGTTTTTCCATTGTTTTTCATTCATAATCAATAGCCTGCACAATATTTCCATAAATTGAGTGACATTTTGGGATATAAACAAACGCTAATAATTGTGCTGTTTATGAATATTATTTACTGAGACTTTACTTAAATAATAACAAGACCTTTTCTAATAAGCCCTTTAAGTATTTGTACTAATTAAAAATTTGTGGTGTATATCATACATAAGTATATTGTACTTTTATTACAAAGTGTTCCCTAAACAATCTTTTTTAACTTCCGTCTAATGCTATCGCGAATAGAGTATAAGTATTATTAATAAAAAAAAAACTCGCTTGATTATATCCCTATCTATATGCCTCTCTAGCACTGACTGCCTCTCATCTTAGAATATAATAGAAAGAAAACAAAAAATCGAATACCTAAATCAGTTTACCGAGAACAGAACCATAATAAACCCCCCGAGGTTAAACTGTACCAGACAAAGGATAATTGACTCACCTCTATCGTATTGGGAACTAATGATGATATGGGTAAACTATAATTACCAATAGGACCTTTAAGTACAGTTATGAGTGTAGATTTGTGACGATTATCCAAAATTCAAAACCGTTCAAGTTTTTTCTCTATCCCCTCGAGCGCCGATTGTACGTGCTTGAGTGACCTTGAAAAACGCTTAATTGTCGTTTTGTACACAGTACACGGGTGTACGAAATTTAGTCGGCCGAAAAATTTGTTATCTTTATCTTCGTTTTTCCTAGAAAAATCCAGAAAAAAAATCTTTTATTATTAGTTTTTTGTTTGGTGCTTTACGTAAAAAACGCGCAATTATGTAATAATAATACCTTGAATTTTTCTTTTTTTTGTGTTACTGTCACAGTGTTTCAAAAAACAAAATAGGAATAAATTAGTCCTTTCTCATATTACTTTAGTTTCTTTGGATCTACTAGCGGCTACGCCCATGTCAAAGTTTGTTATTTTTCTAATGGAAAGTTTCATCGGTTTAAAACTGTGGTTATTTAGATTATGGGTGTAAGTAGTTAATGATAGGCATGGCAATTATATGGAAAACTTAATCAATGTGGTTAGCTGAACTGATAGGTTTGTATTGATGATTTTAATTCAGAAAAGCCATATTTGTTACGGTTACGAACATAGAATCTGACATTGACCCGCTCAATGAAAAAAAATAAAAAAATTCGCGGGCTACCCTGAACCATTTAACCGTCTCCTTGGGCGCCCCGGGGTATTATTATTACATAATTGCGCGTTTTTACGTACCTAAATCACAAAAAATAGAAATAAAAATTAAACTTTATATGGATTTTTTTAGGAAAAGCAAAGATATACTTACTTACTCGTAGAAACCAAAATTTACAGCCAAAAAAAAATTCGTACAACCGTATGTAAAAAACGACAATTAATCGTTTTTCAATGTCATTCAAGTTGTACAGACGTATGTACAATCGGCGCTCGTCCCTAAAGTATCCTATGTCCAGACCTATCACGGACATAGAATACTTTTGGGATACGGGTAGCCTAAGTCCTCCAGGATTTAGGCTGTCCGAAGTTTCCTTTACAAAAATTTAATTGTAAAAGCAAGATTTGCGTGTTGAATAACAATCATCCTGATTTAGTTAGTATCGACTTTTATGAGCAAAATTAGTTTCGAATTTTGCATAAGTATAAGATTGGTATTTATGCCGGTGACTGTACCTGTAGTAGTAGGTACTTACTACCTATAAATCGATAAAACGTTACCTTGTCTCATTGACAGCTGTACGATGTAAAGTACTTCCTAGGCAGCTAAAGTATTGATTGATACGGCACCTACTATGATTATCTTGATGACAGCAATTGAAAAATTACAATCGATTTAATTTCCTTCCTTTTACGTGGGAAATAATTTAATGAATTCTTTCACTCTGATAGAGTGAGAGGGAGTGTCAGACTTTATAAGTACTTCAACATATCGATATTTTCACTCGATATATTTTGATCCAATACATCGATTTATCGATACTAAATGTTCAATATCGAAAATCACATCAAAAACGATTTTTTTTTTATAATTAATTTATTTACAGCAGAAAATATTACGGAATTTAAAAAAAAAACTGTGTTTTCTATGACTAGTCTGTTTTTAATTTCGTTACCTGCCAGACTAATTCTGGTTTGAATAAAATAATAAATTAGTCTGCAAAATATTAGAATAAAGTAATTTAGTTTAATTAAGATTCTCATATAATAAAATAATGTACATTTTGCATGGAAATTACTATTACCTATTATTGAGCTAGACTGAACTAAATAAATTATTATTTTCAAACCGAAAATCTAAGTTTGACCGATATATCGATATCTTTTCCCAGATACACCGAGGCCGATATTAATATTTTTATAAATATCGATAAATTGATAAATCGGCATTTTTTATTACTGCCGACAGATACACTACTAGAGAGGAGGTACGTCGCTAGACTGTTTAAGGGCCAGCGCACACTTGAGACAAGACTGTCTTAGACAGACATGTCTACGACGTCGCAGACTTGTTTACGACACCGCTTGTCTGCGACAAGACTGTATTGAGACGTCCAGTGTTGCAAACAGTTACATTAGTTTACCACTAGAGTCAACTTTTAAAATCACTAACCAACAACCAGTCAAAAACCAGTAACAAAAAATTATCCCACACACAAAATCGCAAAATTTTCCACAAAAAAATCGTGTGTTGTACGAAATAAAATAAGTAGTCATATAGGTTATTAGTTTCCTTTAATAATAAGTGACAAAAATTAACAATCAGTTGATCAAAATATCATTTGTGGGTAAATTAACATTAGTATGTAAATCAACACTAATTATTCATTAACAGCTATGTATCAATTCGTCTTCAGACGAATCATTTTTGTTTTCATCATCATCGTCGTTATCAGATTGATAATTATGGATTCTATGGTGCTGATTTACACCCGGAGTGATCGCATTTTTAGTAAGAAATTGAATTTTACTAAAGCCCTAGAAAAATCCACTAGCCACTAAAACCAACATTTCGCAACTTAATGGGGGGTTTTAAACCACCATTTTTAGTTGAAAATCTACTAAGTTGACAACACTGGCCGTACGCCGCTGGACTGTTTTGTTTTGATGGTGTGCGTTATGTCGTAGACAAAACAGTCTTGTCGTAGACAAGTCTGCGACGTCTTAGAAAAGTCTGTATAAAACAGTCTTGTCTAAAGTGTGTGCAGGCCCTTATTTTCGATGTGCGCGCCGCCAGTATACATACAAAAGGGAAGAAGCCAACTGTCGTTAGACAGTCTTGTCGCTGTGCAGTTTTTGTTGTTGTTAGATAATTTTGTCTATGACACGTCTTGTCTCAAGTGTTTTGTAAAGCAAAAGTCTGTCTTAAGACTGTCACAGTTTCAGTCAGACAGACTGACAGACAGACAGACTGTGACAATCTCGACAGTTTTCGATATTGAATATTTTGTATCATGATAAATCGACGTCTCGTATCAATATCGGGTGAAAAATATCGATATATTGAAGTACTTAAATAGTAATCCCGTCCGAAGTTCAGAGAGTAAACACGTCGCATCGTGAATACTGTTGAAGAACTCGTAGAAAAATGAATACAACAGTATCAATGGTATCTTTTCATCCCTAGACAAAACAGTCTTGTTTTAGGTGTGCGCCGTGTCGTAGACAAAACAGTTTCGTTATAGTTTTGAGACAGACTTGTCTACAAGTCTGTCTTGTCTCAAGTGTACATCAAAATCATCATCATTTCAGCCGAAAGACGTCCACTGTTGGACATAAGCCTCCCCCAAGCGTCGCCACAACGACCGATCCTGTGCGTTTCGCAACCATCGGATTCCAGCGACTCTGACTTGGTCACCGGTCTACCTTGTTGGAGGCCTTCCATCGCTGCGTCTTCCGCTACGCGGTCGCCACTCTAGAACCTTTCGGCCCCAACGGCTATCTGTACTGCGTGCCTGCCCTGCCCATTGCCACTTAAGTTTGGCGATTTTTCGTGCTATGTCGGCATCCTTGGTTCTCCTGCGGGTATCTTCATTTCTGATTCGATCGCGCCAGGAAACTCCGAGCATAGCCCTTTCCATTACCCTTTGGGTGACTTTAAGTCTTCTTATGAGGCCCATTGTAAGCGACCACTTTTCGGAGCCGGTAATACCCCTCTTGGCATAAAATTTTAAGGCGTAACGTAAGGCATAGTTTGGCATAACGTTTTCGCATAACTTTTATTAGCATAATAATACTGCTGCAATAATACTTTGGCATAATGCAAAGGTTAGCATAACTATCATTTAGTCTAATATGTTTTGGCATAATTATGTTGGGGTTGCATAAATTTTAATAGCATAATATTTATTCGTCTAATAATTATGAGCCATAAATATAAAAAGTCATAATTGGGTGTATGTAGCCAATAATTTTAAATTGATCATTAGGTACTAGGTAATTTAATACAGTTGTGGTCAATGTTATTTTTACCTGAATATGGCGAAGGCCAATTCTTTATTGTACATAAAATAACAAATGATTAAATAAAAAAAAAATTGGACAGCTGATGTACAAAGGCGAGCTTAACCCACAATTGGGTTTTCTTACAGCAAACCAAAATATACATATTTGTAAGAAATTTTATATAAGAGGATAACTAAAACAAATGCACAACAAAAATCTAAGTTACAAAAACAGATCAGATCTAAAATAAACTACACAAATACGTACAAAGCACACAATACACATGAAATACTATATACAATAAATAAAACCTATACATAATATATAAATGGGTCATGTTGACATGAAATGTTCCTTAATTCTTCCCCTGAAGACCTCAAACGAGGGGCTAGCCCTTAATGTTTGCGGAAGAGAATTCCAAAGGCGCATAGCTTGAACAGTGAATGATCCACTGTACCGGCTAGAGGAATGGGGAGGAAAACGAAGGAGAAGAGAGGATGATGAGCGACAAGGCCTTCCTCTCGGAACAAGATACTCAAAGCGTTCACGAAGTTAAAAGGGAAATATTTTTTTTTACCCTCCTACCCACCCCTCCATTTTTGTCTTGGATAAATTATATGGCAGAGCAACGTTTTCTATTATTTTCATCATCTTTCTTGATTAATAGTTATTTATTTGATCATTGGTTAGGTACGTTAACAATGGCTTGAAATACCTATCGCATTTTTCCAAAATTTAACATGAATTAACCTATAAACTTGAATCTTTTTAACCAACTGTGTTAGATACTGTTTCATAATCTTCAATTTAAAGTTCACAATTCTCTACAGCGCACTTAGAACCATCTCTTAGAAGTTGTGATTCTCAGTTTCTCACTAAATTTTCGTCCCTATGAAACTGTCCATGAATACAAAATATACATGAATAAGAACGTTAGCATAGTATGCAACGAGAGGCTACATGGTGGCTCGTTGCGCACGTTCTCCGCCCTACAATGATACTCGGAGCGTAGCTTGCAACTAGCAAATTTAAATCTAACGTACTACACACATTTTGTACGGAACGTGCTGAAAATACGGATGACAGGAAAACACAGCCGTTTTTATACGATTTTGGGGAGCTACTGGTTTAATCAAACCAATCAATATAGGAGACTAGGCTAAACTTCTGATTAAAGTAAGTCAATAAACCAATGCCTTGTACCAAAAATCTTTATAAAGCAGCAAATAAGAACTGAAAACAAAACCCTTCAAAACCTATTATTTATTCATTAGGTTCAATGTAATCAAGAAACTTCCCACTGAATGCCCCAATTTCATCGAAATTTCACGAAAGAGCCGAACCACAACCGCGAATCTGCAATTATTTAATCGTTTTCGAGGTGTTGCTCCACGGAAACTGTGGATTTATAACAATATCGGCGAACCCTCGTAAAATTCAAGTAGTACGGTATACATTGAAGTTTGATAATGGAACGGTAAATGGTGGAAGTTCATTTGACGCGTAATGGATGTGGCGCGAGTCGAGTGAGGCGTTTGATATAGAGGAAGTAGTGGGAGGTCATCGTATGGGGTGCCCCGGGCGCGATACCGTTCGGGGAAGAGTGATCATCCACGGCGAGTGAGGGCAAACTGGGAGAACTTCCCAGAAATGATCAAAAATTTAACGGCTTAGTGCCTTCGTTAACTGAATGATTCAAGGGCTTTTTATTAACCTTTACGATATGGATTAAGTGTTTATTGATTAAGAAGAAAATTATGGCTTTTAAAAAGGATGTGTCGAGTTGGAATCGAATATCAGATACCTTCATTAGTTATTCACAAGTAGAATTGATACATTATACTAACTTAATTTTATACATTTGGGTGTTTGCATGGGTATCTACTTTGGGTTATAATAGTAAAACACATTTATAAAACGAATTATAAAAAATACAACACGTTCAAATTCAGAAACTATATCAGAAGCCGCGCATCTGATATCAATAAAGACGAAAAGCTCAACTTCTGATTTATTGGAAAAGTGGAAAACGTATCTGAGAGCTTGCAACCCTCAGAGGCACCGGGCCAATTTCACTTCGGCGCTCAGTCTACTCTGGTACGTTGGTGGAGGCGCATCGCGGTCGGGCTCTCCCAAAATATATTACTTTATTACTATACAAAACGCGAGTGAGTGCTTGTGAACTTATACCAACTTTAAGTGGCCGTTGTACTAGACCCTTCCCATAAGAACTGTGCAGCCAAGGTCATCCATCAGCAACTTGACACCTGTTGTGTGGATATACTATATGTATGTAATTTCATATGTAATAAAATAAACAGTAGTATTGTGTAACATCGTAAGCATTGGCTTATGTTGATGTGGACTTGATTTGCGGACGTTAATTGACTAATTAATTACTTTATATCGCGGTTACGTGACAATTAGTTGATTAGTGCTTAACGCGCGTCTTGTTGTTAGTATGATTGAAGCTTTGGAGTTATGATTGGTTTATTTAGACGTCGTTTGAATATTTTATTTTTTGTGGATCGATATTTCGTTTTATTCTCTTTCAGGCTTTAATAATTCGATAATTAAGTGACCTTGTAACTGATATCGATAGTATCGTCAGTCCTGTTATAACGGATTTAATAGTTATCGATTTATCATTAGTTATAGGACAATACGGTCCGCTCATATTCTTATTACTTTATAAGCATAATGGGCAATGTCTTCTACTTCAGTTTAAACTTTAAAAGATTATTGTTTCGATTTGTGATTCTTCATCATGCTGATTGATTGCCAAACTATATTACGGGTTTTGAAAGAATGCTTGTACAATTAAACATTATTTTACAAGATTTTTGGAAACAGGACCTTCAAATCAATAGAATTTATCGTCACTAACTTTCAGATCACACGAATCATAATTCACATTCCTATCTCTTACCAACAGTTACATAATACCGTTCAAAACCGCTCTCAAATCCTTAAATTTATAATATTTACGTCACACAACTCATATAACATTAAACAAACAAACAGAAATACATATTTTAAAGTGGCAATTGGTATATCCTGTACAGTTGGCCGAGCCAGCGCTGGCCCGACCGGCGGAAGCGTCGAGCTCATTCAAATAATTCAATTAAATCTCGTGTTGAACTGAGGGCAGTCTCACTTTATGCTACTTCAGAATAGGGATGCCTAAACGCTCTTGTTTTAAATGCCGTAATTATTCTGCAAAATCGCTGCGTACATCGAAGGACCGGTCCGGTTATTTGGGTGTCTTCGAGGCTAGAGTGAATAGGCTCCTCATAAACCAGTGTGCCTTACCATCAACGATTGCATCACTGCTTACCATCAGGTGGGATTGCAGTCAAGCATTTATTTAAATCAATTAAAAAAAACAGAGTTTTGTTAAACAGTCTGCCAAGTTTGAGCGTTCGATTCTTGGCTCGGACAAAAGTAGTGTCTTTTTTTCAAACTACAGTTACCGTTACAGCAAATTTCTATCTGGTAGCGTAGTTGCTTATATTATTCATGATTGTAAAAATTAAAAATTGGGAAGTTTCTAAGGCTTAATACAGTATATCATAATTTGTCTTTTAAGCAAGTATATAAAGGGTCACCTTCAAGGTACATGTAAAAACATGGGCATGTCGCATGACATGGTCTTTGGCGAAATGACACGGGCAGAGTGTGCTTTTGTTTGCTACTTTTGGGGAAAATTGTTTATGTTATATATTCCGTTGTTACAATGGCAGAAAACACTAGCTATTTGTCTGTAGATACAATCATCTAAAATGCAGAGGGTTATGCTTGACATTCTCTTACCAAAACTTATCAAAAATTAAGATAGACACAGGAAAATCGAACTTAAGTGGCAGTGGCCAGGGCACATTGCTCGCAGAACAGATGGTTAATGGGGCCGAAGATTTCTGGAGTGGCGATCACCAACCGAAAGATGCAGCGTTAAACTGCACGGTGGTGCCTTGGTACGCAGGAATCCGATGCATGCAAGATACACAGGACGGGTTGTTTCGGCCACGCTTGGGTGAGGCCTATGGGCTCTATCACAGGACGTCTTTTGGCTGAAATAGTGATAATGATGACAAACACCTGTGTCAAAATTGTAGATACTTCTTGAGTTTCGAGCGGCTGAATCACATATGAAAACTTTACATCCATCTAAGTAGGCTAAAGTAAACACTTTCACTTTTTCACACTTGATTTGGCTTATTTCGATACAATTAATTAAGATCAAAATTTTCATTAATTGAGCAAGGGATTCGTTAATTAATATAACAGACATAAGAGATCAAACCATAATTCTCTTTGCCTCTTTTAGGTCGTTAAAGGCAAATAATACGTTAATATGGTGATCAATAGCATATTATGCTACAGTTTCTCCTGTATTTGGATGGTTTTATATTAATGGTGGTTTGATAACTTGGTTAATAGCAGTATCATCATCAACATTTTTATTAATCAATCACGAGCTCGTCTTTTTTATCATTTCTTCTTATGCCATCTTGACGAACATGTTAACAACATGCAAGTTATGTGTCTACCCTTTCTTTTTTTCCTGTATTTATTTTATGATGAGTTTTTATAATGTGTGTGTGTAGTGATTGAATCTTCTTCACTTAAAGCATTCCTGAAAATCCTATTATGTCTTTAATTCCCGAAAATAACTTGAAACATATTCGTGACAGTAAGAGTCTAAGCCTCTTTATTGTATTATGTTATGATGAAACCTTATTTACTGTGTTTCTTGTCTATATTTACATTTGCTTTGCTCGATACGCGTTTGGTTTATTTCGATTTTGTATAAACTTTATTTTAAAAAATAATGCCTGATTAGAAATGGTGAGATGGAGTGACTTTTAATAAAACGTAATTAACCTTTATTTCATTGTCATCTATTATTTTTAGTTAAAACTAGCAGCTTTTAGTACATTCCACCTTTGTTAGTTATAGTCTACTAGCTTTTGCCCGCAGCTTTGCCCGCGTACATAAAATATAGCCTATGTCACTCAAGAATATAGCAGCTTTCGATTGGTGAAAAATTTTAGAATCGGTCCAGTACTTTCAGAGATCAACGACAAAAAAAAAAACAAAAAAAAAACTCTACCTTTTTAGAATATTAAGTGTAGATGTGTTAATCCAAGATACAAGCTATGGTGATATTAAATGTCATTCAAATCACCAGCGGTTTGAGCGTAAAGGACTAACAAACATACCTACAAACAAACTTTCGTCTTGATATATTAGTGTGATCACACAGCCGTTCCTTATTTTCTTTGACATGCCTCTTCTATTAATTTAAAGCTTTAGATAGTGTGTGTTCTTGAAAATAATTAGACTCTTGTATCTATAAGTTACCTTACCTTAACATTAGAACGATTGTCATAAAACTGGAAGCATATCGTCTTCCCTTTGTGATGGCATTTTAAAATCTTAAGCTTGTTCATCAACTATATATAGTTAAGCCATCTTTGCTTTTAACAGTGAGAGAATTTCATCAGAACTCATTCCTTCATAGTTATGTAGAAATAATTTACTATAATAAATTCCTTACTTATCGTTTCCTTTGTTAATTTACGCACTATCCTCAGCCATTTCTGGGAACGGGCCGTAGTAGTAGACTACACAAAGCACAGGTTAATTTACAAGGCAATCTACTAATGGAGTACTTAGCTACTCTATTCCAAAAAGAAGATTTTCTTCGCGGATTTACAGGCTCCCGAAAATGTTTTCTTAGCCACTGATAAATTGATTCCATTAATGAAAGCCAACTTCAATAAATTCCGCGTTCGGTTCGCCGCTATTGAAAATAAGGTTTTCTAAGAGAAAAATCTTTGAAAAACTTTGATGATGTTTATTGAATCCTTGAAAAGGAAATTGTGTGTATTCGTTTCGTATCCTTATAAAACAAAGTTTTATAACTTTAAAAACAACGTTGTTTATCCGAAAAATTTGGCGAAGCACCTCAAATAGTATTTGTAATCGATATAGGTAAGAAAAATGTGGAACAAAAACAATTGATTAATAAAAATTACAAAAGAAAATACGGTACATAAATATTATCGACAGTGTCCCAACACTATTCGTACATGCAGCTGGGACGTGGGTCTAGCTGACACGTTCTGACGTTGACAGGAATGTATCATCACCTCGTAAGTTCGTAAAAGATATGATAAAGAACAGCATAATTAGGATACCTATTGTAAGAAAACTTAGCATCATCGGAAGCCTCTATTGTATTTTGCAACTTTTGGCCAATCTTTTTAGTAAAATCCTCTCTATCTGGATCTCAAATGGACCAAATTTCAAGTTTTTTGAAAGTACGTAAATGTGTAAATTTTAGCCATGGCTCATAAAAATTATGATGGTCACTTGTAATGTGAATAGGTGTAGTCTCTTTCTATTTAACGGTAAATATGCTATTTATTGTAAGCACAAGTAAACCATTTATAACAACTTCTTTCTCATTCCCTGTGACAAAGCCATATTGAGCACCTAATCAACATTGCGGTCAGAAACAATAAACAATATAACGAGTAGGTAGCCAGAGTATTTGCGCAAACAAATCATTGTCACTCTGTTGTTCTATATTGTATTGTTGGAGGTCGGTTCTACGGGTATCGTCTGACAAGTTTGCGTGACACGTAAATTAACTTTAAAACTTAAACTTTCATGGGCATTCGTTTTTGTAGCAGTAAATAAAAGGTAAAAAGGTAAAGGTTACATTGATTATCAAGTAGCTAAATTGCTACAAGTATATGTTGATCGAATCACATCAATGTTACAACAGCGAATGTCTATATGTTTTGTTACTTCTTTTGAACGTTTTCAGATGAGGATAGTTTTTATTCCGGCAGCATGTTCCCTTTGGGTTAATTTACCACTTTCATGTGGGCGAAGCCGCTGGCAGAAGCTAGTATTTTCTTGATAGTCTCGTGTTTGACCACTATCTTATTACCATGAAGAGCGATGAAGTGGTCGACGATAGCGCACGCTTGCCTAGAAGTAATCTATTCATTCTTGACTTAAAAACCCCCGGTGTATAGCTTTCAGAAAACTGACTCCAGTAGGGAATTCCAAGCTGGGCACAATGAACGTGTTCCCAAAACGTTTTGTCATATACAATAAGCATTTTTAGTTGCTTTGATAAAACTAGTGGATGAATTGTGTGAAAAATTATATGGCTTAAAAGGAAGCGACTAATGACCTCGAATCGAGAAATATGGAAGAATAATATTTGATATGCTTCACCGACCCCAAGTAGGTAAATTGAGATAAGGGCAGGGGGACATGGATTGTCAAAGAGATGATAGAAATAATATACAAAATAGAAAAGAAGAAAATTATACGGCTTATAAAGATGTAAGGAAAAAAAGAGACGGAGGTAATGCAAAGAACCTAAGTAATTAAGTAGGAGGATGATTTTTCTGCCACAGTTGCAGGATTGTTTGAAAGTGTTACAGTCGCCATGGAAAGCAAAAGCCGACTAAAGAAACACAGGTGGGTTTCAGTTAGTAAAAGTCTGACACTGCGTAACACTCCACCCAGGTGGGAGCGAGAGGTGCAAGACTGGGAGGAACAATTTGATGATGTTCCATCTCAAAAACAGAACCTTAGTAACAACCAAGGCAGTTAACCGAGGCAGGAAGATGATAATGACACATCAATCATTTGAAAAAGGAGATTATACTCCACAGAACTTAACCTCGCCTTCCACATATAATTAAAAGAAAATGCAGTTATAATTATTTTCGAAATAAAACCGACGGTAGCAGACTTGTTGCTTAAAAGATGCAAATTCAGGTTAAAATAATGAACGTAGACTGTAAAGGAATGAATATACAGTTGATAGTGTTACAAAAGGTTTTATTTCCCTCATCTGCTGTTGAATATGATTAGATTTACAACAGTGTTGTTATTTCTTTAACTGCTAGATATTGTTCTGTTTTATCTCTTTTATGATTTAAACAGAATTTGAAGGTGTTATAATGTGTTTTTTTTTCTATTCAATAATATTCATATTGCTTTCCGCTTTTTATCTGTATGTCTCTGCAACTGATACCAGTTTCTCTTCTGATTTCTCTTTTTCCTTAAATGTATCTATTCTATCTTACTCTATTAAGTGCTCATAGTCAAACTCTTTAGTCAGTCCTCTATTTACGGTGAGAGTTGGTAATTCTTTTTCAACTGACTTAGTTCTGCCTATGTTTGATAATCTAAGGCTCCTAGTTTCTTCGCAATTTTTTCCTTACGAGTTGTAAGTTATGGTGTAACCCGGACAGGCACTTCTTTCTCTCTTCAC
Source organism: Mythimna pallens (assembly GCA_961205895.1). Taxonomy (NCBI): domain Eukaryota; kingdom Metazoa; phylum Arthropoda; class Insecta; order Lepidoptera; family Noctuidae; genus Mythimna; species Mythimna pallens. Next base: position 17,567,365 of record OY540828.1, on the reverse strand, counting down.
ACTTTTGTGTTTCGTCATCACTGCTCTCAAAACGGTAAAAGAAAACATCGTGAGGAAATCAGCTTGTCCTAGATCCAAAAATACGAAGACATGTCATATCCGTTGTGGATTACCTACGCTCTCTCCTAGAGAGAAGGCCTGAGTCTTAGCAGTTGGAACATTATACAGCTGATTACGCTATTATAGATTTTGCCTATGCATAAAATTGAAGACTTAATTAACCAGACTTATAATGCGAATAATAAAGTCTGCATGATCTCTTAATATAATATATTATTTAAGTATCTTACCCATCAAAATCTCCAAGCAACGTAAGAGAAAGTAATCCTACTTAAGACCTTTAATTCAATGTTCAAAATTATTTAACGTAACCAGGTGCTCCTTTAACTCAGAGTAAAGAACATTTATCTTTATACACGGAGTTTTAAATAAGATGATAATTGTCTTGAGCTTACAGTTAATAAAATTACTCATATAACTTTGTAATTTAGAGTGCTCAAATGGTATGAATAATGGTTTTTGTTTTGAAAGAATACCTAAGTGAGTAGTCAGTAAGCTCTTTCGAGAAATTTGACGGTTTATAACTATTACCCGACTGTGCCAGAAGGTGGGTTATGTTTTTTCGAGTGCGATAAATATATGTTATTTGGCACGCGCTAGAGCCTGAACGACTTATTGCATTTTAGCTTGAGAGGTGCCGATAAATTCGTCTGAGTTGTGAAAGTAACACTGGGTATATCATTATTATTTTTATCTAGCCTATATTATCCCACGGCTGGGCAAAGGACTCCCTCAATCCCTTCCATTGTTCCCAGCTCTAATCCACTTCTTGCCAAATCTATAAAAAATGGCGTATCTTTGGTGGTTTTTTTTTAAGGTAGTAAATCATCAAAATAACTTCTCGCGCTCTGGGTGGAGCGAGAGGGTGTGTCAGACTTTTACTGACTAAAACCACACCTATATTCTTCGATTACCCTTTGCCTAGGACTATGGGTTTCCCTTTCAGAAATTCTCCGCGGTCCTAGCTAGCGGGCATCGGCTCTGCTGGTCCCCTACGGTTTGCAGACATCTCTTTGAGGAGTGCGAGGATCACTACGCGCTGTCGACGACTGGGCTCGGTCCGTTTAGTTACCGAACTGCCGGACGGCGAGCCAGTGCTCGACGTCCGCAAGCCCGCTCCTACCGTGGCTGTTAGTCGGGGTCAGAATTACGGCGGCTAGGGCGTGAGGACCTTCGTTCCCTCACGCGTGCAGCCTCCTCCTTCGCTAGCATTACTGCTTCGCATAAGGAGGCGATCACCTGCCATTCCTGCTCGCTCCGGACCATAGCCTGAACCAGGGCCCGCCGCGAAAGGTCGCTGCCACCAATTGCCTCCACGAGGACACGGCGGTACTCCGCCCAAGCGGGGCACACCTCCACCGTATGCTCCACCGTGTCCTCTGGGTGGTCCGCACAAAGATGACACCCGGGCGTTGCTTCCGCGTATCTTTGGTGGTACATTGTATGTTTCCAAAATTATTATTATTTTCCTAACATGACTTATCCTTTATTTTAAAACCCTACATGGTCATGTAAGCTCGAAGAGAAGATCTCACTAGTAGTCAATGTTCAAAAATCTGACCGCAGAAAACTATTAAAAAGTTCGAAATAAGTTACTTTAAGCTGTCCGAAGCAGTTGTTGGTGTCAAAACTATGATTGAACCAAAATAAATTCCACCAACTGCATCAGACTGCTTATAATAATTTGTTTCGAACTTTCTAGTGTTTTTTCCTCGCCAACTAGATTTACTAATATTTTACTAACATCAATCCAGGTTGGGTTTGACTTGACCTGGAATGTATCACATCATCGTTTTACCTAAAAGACGTCTACTGCTGGACACAGACCATATCGCCACGACGATCGGTCCTGTGCGTCTACATGAATATATCTTTTTATATACATAATTCAGCTGTGTGTATGTTTGTCACCTATCTCCTCCCAAACGGCTGGACCGATATGGTCGAAACTTATGTAGGTTTAAAATTGGACCCGGAACGTGGCGTGCAATTAGGTTCTCTTTTTTTCTGACGAAAAGCCAGCTTTCGGATAGGACAATGTCTGTTGTGACCGCTAATAACTTTATAAAAAGGTTGGCACTATAAAAATTTACAGGAACTGCCTCAAACCTGAAAATATCAACTGCCCAGTTATGTTTTATCCTTATAAACGTAACAAAATGTAAATAATAAAAAATCAGTAGCACAATATCAGGAAAAACCACTACTAATAATATTATTAAATAAAATATCAACTGACAATAAAAAGCTTGATCATATTATATCGTGTTCTTTCCTTGAACAGGATTTTTTCTCATGATACCAGTTTCTTTCTAACAGTTTTTTTTTCTGTCAGTCATTTGTTCAATTAATTTAATACTATATTATCATACATATTTTTTCGATAGGTTGAATGATTCGTATTATCTCTCAAAATGTCAACCGGACGCAAAATGTCCTCTTCTCACAATGTCAAGTTCTTAGAATGTCATAATGTCTATTTTTCAAAATGACGATTCCTCACAATGACTTCTCACAATGTCAACTTCTTAAAATGACAAATTCGCTTAGTGACAACTGCACGTAGTGCTACTTTACAATCTCATAAAAAAAAACTTAGGTTACTATAATTGGTTTGATTGGTTTCGGTTACTTTATTTCTCATAACTATAATAACGCGGTGAAACGTTCCAACACTTTAAAAACTATTATTGCCTACAGCGATATAGGGAAATAAGACAAATACTGGGTACCTACCTTGATATCCTTTAACCCCGGAGGACCTGAGTTTCCCTTTCGGAAGTCAATCCATGACCCCAGTAGAAGTGGACATTATGATATGATACGGATTGATTGAATTAGTTACTACGGTTCCGTACCCGGATGTTAACCAACAGAACCATATTGATTTGAAATTTGTTTGTTTTAACTTAAATAGAACAGTTCAATAACTATTAGACCTTATTCTAAAAGCATTAAACATAAAGAATTCGTATTTTCTGCAGACTTTGACGCCTATATAAAACATTCAAGAATGCGTAAAGTAATGTACAAAACTATTTGTTATAAATCTTCGGTATCTTTTAACTTACGTTAACTAACTAATGTGTCTACTTACAGCGCGACGATAAGATACAAAACGCACTTTTTTACACATAAACTATTTGTAAGCAATTGTAACTTTAAAAGTACACTGTTACTTTAAATAAATTTTACTTCGACTAGGCTAAATAATGGTAAACAGAACCATAATACTAAACCTTCACTGTCCGTTCATCCTTCCGTTTCTCAGCAGGCTGTATGCACCTCATGAACTGTGATAGGTAAACTGCCCCCTAGCCAAGTTACAACCGTTTAGTTTCGATTTTCTTTTCGTCGACCGCCGAGTCGGCCACGCCTCCGATTTCTTTATTCTGATGTCATCTCAACGATCAGTCACGAGGTCAAAACAAAGATATAGGAGGCGTGGCCGACTCGAGGCGATCAACGACAAGAGAATCGAAACGAAACGGTTGTAACTTGGCTGGGGGGGCAGTTGATATTTTTACAGAGTGTGTATTTCTGTTACCTGTATAATTTCATATAAGCTTGAACAGCTTAGTGTATAAGAATAATGCAGTGGAAATCCACTTTTGGGACTTAGGCCTTCTCTTTAGGAGACAGAAAAATTTCATAAATATGTATTTTTTAGGTCTGGATTTGGAAGTCCTGACAATTTTTTCACTGATAACATGTACATCTTATCATCAATATTGAAAACATGCGTGACTCCACACATACTTAGGGAAAAAACCATTCCAATATCCGAAATGTAAACTAGTTTTTGTTAATTTAACCCTATTGTCAAAGCAAGGTACGCAGTTTATTACGGCCGTGGTTGTGGAGCCCTTGAAACCCTAAACTTATGTTATTGTTACGTCTGTTTTATTTTATTGGATCACAGTTTTTGTTTTGACAAACGATTATGCCACTATTTAGTACGAGGATTTACATATGTTAAATATAGTGGCAGCGCTGTACTCCTATGGTCGGAAATATATTATACCAGTTGAAGTTTCTGGAAATATCAAGCTTCAAAAGACTGAAAGACAACGCAATACGTTTAATCTATATATATAAAAGGAGAAACTGACTGACTGACATATCAACGCACAGCCGAAACTACTGGGACTAGGAACATGAAATTTTGCACAAGGTTTCTTTGCATGATGTAGGAGAGCACTAAGAAGCGGTTTTCGGAAATTCAACCTTTAAAGAGGTGAAATGAGGGTCTAAAGTTTGTATGGAGAAACCTACTTGCACGTGGGTGAAGCCGCGGGCAGAAGCTAGTAATATATATAATATTCACACAACTATCACACAACGCCATCTAGTCCTAAGCTAAGCAAAGTTTGTGTTATGAGTACTAGACAACTGATAAACATACTTAAATATTTCTAAATATAAACATATTATAGATTAATTACACCCAGACACAGAACAAATGATTGTGCTCATCACACAAATATTTGTCCTGGGTGGGAGGAATTGAACCCACGACCTCCGGCATAGCAGTTAGGGCCACTAACTAATAGACCAACAGGCCAGTCGAATAATATTTAAATATGCAATTCGCATCGTCTTCATAATTGTATGAAGAGTTTCAAGCAAAGTCAAGATAGAGCTCGCTTCAACTAAATTCACTACGATAATAATTCAACTGGTAAACTTGGAATTTACGACCTGCCTTCCGTCGACCACATACCTAGGTATACAACTATAGCAGTCTGTAGGTAATTGCTAGATCTTGGCCAGTAGTAGGTACTTATAGTTTAAAGTATATAAACCTCTCTTCTTGGGCACATGCTCTAGTGATCTGTTCATGTAGGGATCTAATGACAGCGTCGGAGGACGACATCGTCGTGGCCAAACATGTATTCTTTTTGATATTATTCTACGCTAATGTTATAAAGAGGTGAAGTTTTTTTCTTGGTTTTATGTTTTTTGTTTGTAGGAGGTAATCTCTAGAAGTACTGGTCCGATTGCAAAAATTTTTTCACCCATAGAAAGCTGCTTTATTCCCGAGTGACATATTTTATGATTACCCGCTCTTGGGATAAAGAAAGAAAGAAAAATATTTTATTTGGCTCACGTACATAGAAACAAACAATGTAGAAACAACATGTAAACACTTAAGATAAAAAAATAAGAAAATAAAATAACTAACATTGTGTGTCTCGCGCCTGCACCAATTAGATAAAATATATATATATATATAAATATATATAATACCTATATAGATAGAAATGGATAAAAAGTATTTCTGCTGTAAGTGTTGTTCTAAGACATAGTGGTGCTCCTTGTGGTGCACTAACTATTTCCATGCCCCAACTTTCTTCTCTGGCCCAGTCATGTTGACGGCTACAGATGTCTGCTTGAATCTGATTGATTATCACGAAAATATTATGGACGATATATGATTTGTTTCCTGCTGTATTTCCATATTACCATGGTTCCCTCATGACAACAAATCATCATTGAGTTGGGAAGGTATTTTCCAAATGACATACAAATCCGTTTTGCTAACATGCACACACATAATTATACATACAAACTTTTGTCTCTATAATATTAGAGTGATTTTTGCCGTCGTCACGCTAAAAAGAAAAAAACAGGACAACAATATTCAGCACATGCTTTTTCCCGGGGGCTACTCTCTAAGGAAATATGTCCTTTTCCGGGAAAACAGGCCTATACAATGGCCTACAATAACAGTGATAAATTATAGTTTAGGTACTGTGAAAGATTGTTTGTAATCAGGTGCTAATCCAGCTCTTAGAAGTAATCATTTTTTTTCAATTGTAACAATAGGACTCTCTTCTTTTCTATTGACAACCGATCAGTACAAAAACGTATAATTCCATCCACTTTGTGACACAAATTAAAAAAATATATATATAGGTAATATTATTATCCAGTTTAAAACAAGAGGAGCAGGAGGACTAAGGTTGCCGACATAGCACGAAGAATCGCCAAACTTAAGTGGCAATGGGCAGGGCACATTGCACGCAGAACAGATGGCCGTTAGGGCCGAAAGACCGCGTACCGGAAAACGTAGTGTTGGATTGGAAGGCCCCCTACAAGTTGGACAGATGACCTGGTGAAGGTTGCGGGAATCCGATGGATGCGAGACGCACAGGACCGTTCATTGAGGCGACATTTGGAGGAGGCCTATGTCCTCTATCGGCTGAAATGATGATGATAATGATGATTAATTTAAAACGCTTGTATAACAAATAGTACGTATTTTTCAAATACAAAGAAAATTAAGAAAAATAAATTAAATAACATAAATTTCAATCATAAGTACAATTATTTACATTATTTTTCAAAGGGACAAGTGATGGTCCCTATAAAAGAACAATAGCTCAGAGTAATGAATTATTCCTCCGCAATTATCTAAGTAGGTAATAATATAAATTACAATGTTTTAAAATATTCTTTACTTATCGATTACACAAAGGTAAAGGTCCAACTTCGTCACCAAAAATTTCTATTTTCGCGTCACCTTTACACCAAACCCAAAAATAAGCACATGACGGAAAACCAAAGATGGTTGACCGCATATCCTCAAATAACTAACCTTTGTATAAAAAAGGATTGAATCAGTCTCCATGGTATAATTTTTCACGTGAATGAAAGGAAAAACGTATAATACCAAGAATTACTATCGCTACCAGCCGTACCTTAGTTGGTTTTGTGACTATACAAATAGTTTAAGGGCCTTCAGTGATATTCACACCTATATATTTAACAGTGACTTTAAAAAAATGCGAGGTCATGAAATAGTTAGTTGATTTTGATATAAGTGGAGAAAGTTTGTCATTGCGCCCGAGACGGAATTCGAAGGCGTTGTTATGGAGCCAAGTGCTGCAGTGACAAATTTCCACGTGCATCAAATGACGATTTTTGGAGTTGACGCGTGACTCGGGGGGATAGATTTTCTCTTTTTAAGCTGGGATATCATCTAATGACTTCTCCCGCTCTAGGGCGGGGCGGGAGGGTGTGTCAGACTTTTACTGACTAAAACCACATCTATGCTCCTTCAGTTGCCCTTTACGTTCCAGGACCACGAGTATCATTTTCGTACTTAGCACCCAGCCTGATACGATAAATACAACCAATTGTGGTGGGAGCGAGCTCGCATTTTTCCACATTAGTGCAGAAAACAGTGAATTGTGTGCCTGAAAACGGTAGAGATAAGAGCGGGTTTTCGAGTAAGTGTATTGAGTAGTCATTTTAAGTTTTTGGTGGCAGAGAACAAACAACATATATAAAGAATATTACCCTATATTACTGTAAACTAATATTGCCTCTTAGCCGAATAAGCTTTGAGATAATATGGACAAAATTTATTTTAATACTAATAAAATATATAGAATAGAAATGTCGAAAAGTTTAATGAACCAAGGAGAAAAAGAATAGAATTTCTCAGTAACAAAATATAAAATAACTAGCTTCGGCCAGCTACTTCGTCCGCGTGAAAATAGGTTTCACCCCACAAACTTTGAAGGAAAACATCGTGAGGAAACCGGCATGTCCAAGAACCAAAAATTCAAAGACATGTGATATCCACCAAACCGCACTGGGCCCGAGTGGTGGAGAGGAGGCCTGGGTCCCGGCAGTGGGAACATTATAAGGCCCACTATGCCACAAAGTTTGGACTCCCATTGCATCCCCATATGAGGTGAATTTTATAAAATCCTCTCTTAGTGCTCGCCTACATCATAATAAGAAACCTTGTGCAAAATTTCCCGCTCTTAGAATTTATAGTTTCGGTTTTGCGTTGATATGTCGGTCAGTCAGTTTCTCCTTTTATATATATATAGATAATAAGCCTGTTGATAAACAGATTTATAAACTGATCAAGAAAGAAAAAACATCGAATCTTAATCGATTACTTCCGAAGACTTTGTTCACGTAATTATCGAAGCCTATCTCACAGATACGATTTGACAGGCCGTGTTAGAAAGGATAATCAATATTATGAGGGGTGGCGCAACTGGGCCCTTATAACGAACTAAAAGGTTTCCAACCCACAGTTTATTACCTACCATAGCCTCTTATATTTTCACTTGAAACGTTCTTATCCTATTAGTGTCTTTTGAGTTACGTTACCAATAAGACTTACAAAAGACGTTCGAATTGTCGTGGAGAAAAGTACATTGCGGGCCAACATTGTTTTGTCTTCTCCTCTCATTACGGTGATAGCCGCTGTGTGGTTAGTGGATACTGCTGCTGAGAGAATTTCATAGTCTTAAAAGTTAGATAGTGTTTTGTTTTCTAGGTACGCTTTACGACATGTACAAACAATAAATTGGAGAAAAGCTAATAGTCATCAAAAAGTGATGAAAGAATAGAGTGAAAAGTGGAGTGGAGAAGAATGGAGTGTAGAGTGATAGAGTGTGTGAGGGAGTGTGAAAAATTATATTAACAATATAAAACTAGCTTCTGCTAGGGGCTTCGTTCATGTCAAAGTCGATAACTATATCACAAGGAAAGGTAGAATCGGGATAAAAAAAATGATGTTCTTATCTATATAAACATTCTTCTTCTAAGATAAAATTGCAGATAAATAAAGTGCCGGTTTATCACAATACCCTGTCAGAGTGTGTTTTCCAATTACTTGTAGCTAGAGGTATTTTTAAAGTGAAAATTGAATAACTTACCATCAGGTGAGTTACTGAACACACGCAAGACTTTTCAAACACTTTTCATCAAATATTAAATTGCTACTGTAACCTTTCTTCAAGATGACCTGTCCAACAAAGCACTTGTGCACTTGAATTTCTGTCAAAACAACTTGCAATGCTCGCTTATCTCTGTTTCGGAGAAAAGAGTCTAAACGAAATGTATTCTGTTTAGTTGGAGGTTGAATTCGAAGAACCTGAAGAGTTATTTACTGATCAAAAGTAACTGGGTAGCTTTACACAATGTTTGATTTTGGTGATAATGATCCTTCCTTGATGGCAATGGAAAGGGCTATGCTCAGAGTTTCCCTGCGTGATAGAATCAGGAATGAGGATATCCGCAGGAGAACCAAGGTAACCGACATAGCACGAAGAATCACCAAACTTAATTGGCAATGGGCAGGGCACATTGGTCGCAGAACGGATGGCCGTTGGGGCCGAAAGGTTCTGGAATGGCAACCACGTACCGGAAGACGTAGTGTTGGAAGGCCTCCTACAAGGTAGACCGATGACCTAGTGAGGGTTGCGGGAAGCCGGTGGATACGAGACGCACAGGACCGTTCGTTGATGCGATACTTGGGGGAGGCGTATGTCCAACAGTGGATGTCTTTCGGCTGAAATGATAATGATGATGATGATGAGGAGTAAACTTCGTTTCACTGGAATTTGTCAGTTCCTACAGTGATCAAGTCCTCTTAAACTGGAGGGAAATAACAAGAACGAACTAAATTGGAGTTCCATTATAGTTCCAAGACGTCATATCGACGTACTGTAATAGCTTTCAAGGTCATGGAAAATTACCTACTGGAATATTCATGCTGCAAGAAATCAATTCCATTATTAAAATAATTATAGCTGCATAAATTACGGGAAAAATACCCTTGAAATATGCTAATTTTACAGTTTACTGGATTTATAGTTGCCATTAGATATTGTAGATAGTTATGAGTCCTATTGAATTCAATTGGATTAGGTTATGATCGCATTATATGATAGATACCGTCAAAAATTATAGAATAGAATAGGATAAATTTTATTGAATACTAATAGTATCTAACAATTTTACAGGAATTATCTAAAGCTTTAAAAATATTTTTATTTGGCCTACATGGACACTTATAAAACGCCAAAAGCTAGTGCACGATTCCAATTGATAGTTTTCTAAGGAGAAGAACCAGCAAGAAACTCCATGGATACTCTTTAGAAATATGATTGATTTTACAATATTTCCTTATTAAAATATGACCAGGTACAAGAGGATACTGTACATTAATCAACATTATACCCAAAAGTCAATCAAAATAGAAAATAATCTATGAATCCGCAGAGTCTAGTATTCTCACATTCACATTATGTTATAAAAATTAGGGTACCTGTATAAAAATAAAACTATTAATATCTACCAACCTTTAGTCTGTTGAAATTCGTTAATATACTATAATAAAAAAAATTAAAAAATATAATTTAAAAAAAAAATATTTACCTGACTGCCCGGTAGCTTGGACTTTGTTTCCGATATCGGTGGGCTACTATTTTTTTGTATTTTTAATTTTTAGTTTTTTATTTTTTATAGGAATATTCAAAAATATAATGTATATAAACGAGTATTTAAGTAACTGTTAAATGAATAAACGGAATAATATTTATATTATTTTTAGTACGTTCGCACTTGACCTCTATCCCACTTCATGGTAAGCGGTGGTGAATAGAACTATTCATGCTAGAAAATGGATTTTCTGATAAGATTGAAAACTAATGTAAATAGCATTAGCATTTTCTTTAATCATTGGTTTGTTCTTGCCAGGAAATTTACTTTTTTAACTCTTGTTGCCATGAGAGTGTACTTTTTGCTCTAGCGACACGAGGTTAGGAACTGCGCAGTAGTGGCTAACGTGTGTAATTTGTAGCGACGTCCGGCGCAGTTCGCAGGATAGTCTTCTAGAAATATTCAGTATAGAAAATGTCGTTTTCGACACACTTACTTAAAAACCCGCACTTATGCTAACCGCTTTTCAGCTAAGTTAGAACTGCTAATGTTTTTCGAGACATTGGTTTCAGAATGCTGTGTATGAGTTTATTTATTTATCGTTTATTTCAAGCATATTAACCCATAGCAATATTATAGAATTAAATAAAATTAAAATTAAAATTGTCATAACATAATAAATTAATTAAATTAAATTAGATTAAATAAATTATTGAAACATTGATAAACTATTGATAAATTATTGAATTACAATAAATAAATTAATAATATTATTGTAAATTATTATCATTATCATCACCATAATTAGCATTAATAAATCAATAAAATTAACAACGCCTAAGCAAAAAAAACCCAAAGCCTAAGTAATATGTATTAAGTAGTTTATTATTGTTAAGATTTTATACAAATGATATTTATCTTGCCTTCGTTGCCTGAAAATAACATGCACGAACATGCATGAACTAGTGCGCCTCACCATCGACGATTGCATCACTGTTTACCACCAGGTGGGATCGCAAACAAACACTAGTTTATATTATTTAAAAAAAAATACATTTTTTTTTGGGTTATATTACTTTAGTTCTAAGATTCTTAAATTCACCGGTAACGTATTGAATTATGAACCTATTGAGTAACGTAATTAGAGACACAATAGAAAGACAATGAGCGTATGGGGTTTAATGCGTCTTCCGTGTACGTGTGTTTAAAAACGTTTCTTGATATAGATGAGTAATTCAATTATTGTCATTGCAATTTAACAGCTCCAAAGCAACCTCGCTTTCAGCTTTGGTGCATAAGATTCTTGAACTAAAATCAACCAGTAATATTTATTGACTTTCCTGGACAAATATGTTAAAAAACGTCATTTGATACATGTGAGTAATAAACTGCCCCCTAGCCAAGTTACGATCGTTTCGTTTGCGTCGAACGCCTCGAGTCTAACGTCATCTTAACGCTCAGTCACGCAGTCAGAACAAAGGAATCGGAGGCGTGGCCTACTCGAGGCGTTCGATGCAAACGAAACGATCGTAACTTGGCTAGGGGGGCTGTCATTGGAGTTTCATGGCTCTCAAACGACCTCGCCTTTTGTTTAGGCTTATAAGATAGTTAATTCAAAATACATCAGTAATACAAAGAAATAGAGATTATTAAACTAACACACCTAATACCACTATAATTCATATACTAGAAAACCTATATATAACTAGCAGTAATCTATATATATAAAAGGAGAAACTGACTGACTGACATATCAACGCACGGCCGAAACTATTGGGACTAGAAGCGTGAAATTTAACAAAAAGCATCCTTTTATGACGTAGGTGAGCACTAAGGCATTTCCTAACATTCACCCCTAAGGGGATGAAACGTGGGTCCAAACTTGGTACAAAGAAACCTACTTTCACGCGGGCGAAGCCGCTGGCAAAAGCTAGTGTTTTCATAAAAACTTTGACACCCCTTTTTGAGGGTAGTTTTGAATAAACTAACAACGACAGTCTTCATTATTAATTTTGATTACAATTTGTTCCAGTGTAATAACCTAAGAAATAAAAATCCTCCTTGTGATATTTAAAATGCCCTAAATTGTTCTATTGAGGGTTGTTCTGAATACAAATGATAGGAATCACTATTATTTACTTATAACACTATTTACGCCTACTCTCACGTGTATACCTTCTTACCTAATTTCATCTAATCTAGTTTGATGTATCGTTTATTTAAGCTAATCATTATCACGAACAACTTTTTTTAACCGACTTCAAAAAGGAGGAGGTTCTATGTTCGGCTCAATGGATGTTTTTTTTTTATTGGCACAGGAATGAGATTTTGCTTACTAACGAAAATCTTCCTTTTCATCCCCTTATAGGTTGAATTTCTAAAAACCCGTTCTTAGTGTTCGCATGCGTCATAAAAGGCATACTTTTTGCAAAATTTCATGTTCCTATTTCCAGTAGTTTCGGCCGTGTGTTGATACTTGTATATTAGATAATCCGTTTCGGATTTTATATATAAATATAAGCTGGCTTTACATCAATAAAAAAAAAAACGAGAACCCAAATGCAGCGTCAGGTTGAATTGTATTTTCAAACCATCCAGGGACCCAGTCAAATATACATATAAATTGTCGTCCAAATCGGTTTAGCCGTTTAAGAGGAGTATGGTGACAAACGTACAGATATGAAGATATAATATCTTTAATTAATGTTCCACATAGCTGTATTTATAAATTGACTGTTACAACTTTGAGCAGTATTTTTGTGAGTCGATTTATATCTTGAATAATAATTTATTAGTCGATTGCCGGGTATCCCTAACCATTAATTAATTAAACATTCACCCTCTTTTACTTACCCGTATCACGCTTGTTATCCATTGTTTAACATGGACTTTAGAATAAATGCTTAGAATAATACTAGTGTGGAGGAGAATCCCATGATCATGATGATGGTCCTACCCAAATGTTTATTATTTACACTAAAAGATAATGCAGTCGTTCATTATGCCAACGGCTAGTTAGTGCTATTTCCATTCCTTTTTTAAATAAACAAAACTCTAGACTTTTAACGCCTCTATTTAGAATTGGTGAAATATCAAATAAACGTATAATTCTACGTGTGAAATCCATATCGTGCCTCCCCACACGAACCCAACGAACCGCAGCGATTGTCGAGCAACCGAACACCGGAAACTACACTTATCGTCACACTGTTACATTAACTCATAAAGCCAAAATACTGTTGTATTCAAAAGCAATTGGGTTACAATTGATTGATACGTAAGACAGTTTAGGGTAGTTTGTTTTAAACGGGTACCTAGTAATTATGAGTTTATTCTGTTTGGAATTTGATAATAGACAACATTTTTTATTTGATTGTATCTGTAGCGACATCTGTGGTGTCACATAAGAACTAATTCTGAATCGCGCAATTAAAGTTCTCCGCGCGATTAGAACATAGAACAGCCCGAAATCATCTATCGGGCAGTTGCCCACCAGACATAACACCTGTCTGGTCGGAGGATCCTCCCTTTTCAACGAAAGTATGCGGGACTTTTCTCTCTGTTTCGCCTATCTCCAAATGTCAAAAAGTACATAACTTTACCCAAAGTTGCAAATAGTAAAAAAAAAAAAGTTTTATACTAATCAAATTAGAAACGTTTCAAGTCTCATGGCAGGGGTAACTGTCAAATAACAGTATAAGGATGCACATACTGAAATGTGACGTCACCGGCATTAGGTTACGTGTGCTTAAAAGAGACAGCTACATATTCCCACCACGCCCCCACTCTTCCTCAAACCAATATTTCGACAGCTAGTTGCTGCTTTATATAATAACCAATTTTAATGATGTTTTCAGTAAAAAAAATCCTTTTAATGTTAGTTGTTGTGTAGTATAAAATTACGCACAAAAATAACCGCAGGCGAATATCCGATTGGTTTCGTGTTATGCAACAGCATAGTTGGCCTAGTAACTTCCTGGTTATTAGTAACATTAAAAATAAATATAGTTGTATTTTATTACGCACTTTAGCCTAACCCTTCTAGGGGCACAAGTCTGCTATTTTTATAAATTCGTCATTCCAACATGATCCGTTTAATTTTATATATAATATTTTATAACAACGTTTAATATTATTGTCTGTAAAGTTTTATATACAAAGAAATGCCGCGACAAGTCGTGGTATGGCGGACAGAGTTCCGGCGGGATCTCATGGTGAAATGGTGACAACGACTGTCGCAACCCAGTGCAGGGCACGCCATAATTATGGTAGTAAGTCCCCTTTTTGAGGAGTGGCTGGAAAGATCTCAGTGCGTCCTCACTTTCCGCATAACGCAGGTTCTCACCTAACATGGTGTCACCACTGTGTGGACCGACCGAAGGGCACGGTGGAGCATACGGTAGAGGTGTGCCCCACTTAGGCAGAGTACCACCGTGACCTCGTGGAGGAGATTGGTGACAAAGATATCTGGCGCCGGGCCTTGGTACAGGCCATGGTCCGAAGCGTGGAGGAGTGGCAGGCGGTCGCCTCCTTTTGCGAAACAGTAATGCTAGCAAAGGAGGAGGCCACACGAGCACGCGCGAGGGAGCGGCCCTCACGTTCCAGCCACCGGGATCCCGATCCCGATTTCCGGCCACCGTAGACGTGGGCTTGCAGACGGCGAGTAATGGGTAGCTGGCCGTCTGAAAACTGTCCGGACCGAGCCCAAGTCTTTGACGGCGCTTATTATTTCACGCGAGTCTCAAGGAGATATCAACAAACCGTGTCGTACCCAGCGGGGTCGAAGCCTACTGGGGCCACGGGTGGTGTAAACGTGAAACCCGGGGCCCTGGGATGAAGGCAAAGAAGGAACAGAAATGGATTTTTAGTCAGTTAAAGTCTTACACACCCTTACACACCGCCCAAGAGCGCAAGATGTCATTGGATGATTCTCCCGCCTTGAAAAAAATATACAAAGAAAACAATTATTGTAAGTTTTGTTAACTTCTAATGGTAATTACAAAAGAAAACCTCTTCTATGGGCTTTTCATTGAAACATAAGTTAACTTTTTAGACGCATTATGCGTGTGTTTTCCATTCCTCTTGACGTTCCTCAACAAAAGCTTGAGGAAGTTCTAAACTCGCATTTCGGTTAACCGAATAAGCCCTAAGGAAGTATAAATAATTAAACAGCCACGTAGGTAATGCATTTTTCATTACTTTATGACAACTTTGTTAACTGGTGCCAAACAATGAGAGCATTAGCCATTTACGAGCGCCAGTCTTTTGTTTTCTACGTAACTGTATGCTTGCGGCATGATTTTCCAGCAACTGTTTGCTTAATGATCTTTTTGATGGCTAATTTAGCTGATGTCATCATTATCATATCAATCGAAACACGTCCTCTGCTCCCCAAGGTCCTGCGTGTTTCATTTATTGTGCTTACAGCTAAAGAGTGGAATTCCCTGCCCGAGACTGTGTTTCTTGATAGCTATAACCTAGGGGTATCTCTAAGTCAAGATCAATTCAACCTAGGGGTTGCTTCTGGGCAAGCGTGCTTCACCGTCGGACACATCATTTCTTACAGGTTGATCGGGTGAGATAGCAGTCAAGCGCGAGCCAACCAATAATAAAAAAAAAACTAGGAGTAATGAGAAATTTTAAATATTGTCTTCTAAATAATATTCAGCAATTTTATTATGTTAGGATTCAGTTAAATAACGATGTTCATCATCTTCCTGTCCTTGTCCCGTCTTATTTGGGGTCGGCGCAACATTTTTTTTTTCTACCATTCTTTCCTGTCAACCGTCATGCTATCACTAGCTTCCTTTTCTTTTATATCACTCTTCACACAATCCATCTATCTTTTTTTTGGCCTCCCTCTGCCTCTCCACCCATCCGCATGTATACTCATTACTCTTTTAGTAACATGCGTTTAATACCGATTAACGTTTAGTAACATCCGTTTAATAACGAGTAAGAAGTGTAATAACGATGTTCAATATGTAAAAATAAACGTCCCCGTTTTTTTCCAGTGACGTAACAGGATAGACTAAAGGATTTTCTCGGGTGACTGGGCACAGCGTTTTCTGATAATGTCACAAAGAGAAAAATGAAAAATGGTTCTGTAAGGGTTCAATGACTTTACGCGCAGACAATTCGCTTAAAGACAAAATGGATGATCGCATACAACGCCCACTCGTTTCAAGGAAATTCGAAAGCAAGTTGAAATGGCAGAGATTATACTTTTTTTTTTACAAAGTATAATATAATTTGTAGGAGTTATGAGCATACATGTGGATGGATGGAGAGGGAGAGGGAGGTTAAAGAAAAGATGGATGGATTGTGTGAAGAGTGATATGAAAGAAAAGGAAGTCAGTGATAGCGCATGACGAGTGACAGGGCAGAATGGAAGAAAAAAACGTATTGCGCCGACCCCAAATAACACGGGACAAGGTCAGGAAAATGATGATGATGAATATAATCTGTTGGAGAGTTTTATTTTCTACTATATCATAGTTTTTCAACACACTTGCTCAGAAAGTGACTCTTATTGCACTGCACTTAGGTATAAAATGACACTCGTTACCAAACTTTGACTTTTTGATTACCATTACGCACTAGTACTATAATGTAGTTAAAACCTTTTTGTTCCACCTCTTTGTTCGCAAAACAAATTTTGAATTCGAATAAAATTCCGTTTAATAGTATATAAATTAATGTTACTTATTTCATTCATTTTACAAGTTAAAATGGACAAATTTAACTTGTAATTAAATTAATAAAAACATTTATTAAGTAAATTGTACATTAAAATATATTTTTTTTGTGGTCTATGGCCGCCATTTTAAGATGCGCACGGTTTTTGGCGTGGTTTTTTTATTCCAGTAAAGTTTAGTGGCTGTATTAATTAAATAAAATTAAATACTACAAAATCATTAGAAAATGTTCCATCCGTATTCTATTGTCACTACGAAAGACATTATCGTAAAAACTTTTCACGCAAGAAAACATAAACGTAAGACTAGGCAGTATGATCAAAATACCTTAGCCTTCCTCTAGGGATAAATAAAATTATACGCGTGGTTATGAAAGCAGATTTTTACCGCCATGTCACAGAAAATTGTATTAGTTTTACTGTTGTTTTCTTCACAAGTGTATCGAAAAACGTCGTATGACACACGTGAGTGAATAATGATTACCGTTCTTGGCTCTCTTAAGACCCTCGCCACGGCTCGGGTCTAAATACCGCCTCGACGGTAATCACTAACATTACACACTTATACCATAATGTACTATTTACTAACTTGGTGCATTATAAGTAGGTACTTAAGTTAAATAAAATGATTTACGCACAAAGTTGACGTGATTAACTAATTTTATTCATATCCTTCATAAATTTCCAGTATAACGTTATTGTTGTATTAATTTTATTTACCTACGTTAATTTAAATATTGTTTGATTTTAAAGGACAGCAGAAAGTGGTTTTTTATTATTTAAAACTAGACGTAATACTGTCCACTATTGTGCAAAAGAATTATAAATGCCTTTAGATTACCGAAAAAAGTACAACGTATTTCTTTTTTTAAATTCGTTTCAAAGTTTTTGAAATGTAGTGGCCAGTCGGCTTTTTGATTACTAAACTTAACCTTCTTATTAAAAAAGGTTAAGTTTAGTAATCAAAAAGCTTTGATTGACTAAAATTGCCATATCTATCGAATTGTATGAATGAAAAGAATTTTAATTTTCTTAGATTTTTTACTTTTATAATTTATTTGTGTTAAAATTTATAAGCAACGCTCACTATAAATTTCCACGTACATGTTTGCTTATTTAAAAATATACAATACGTTTTAAGCCTCATTTGTTCATTCTCCATTGTTGAACCAAAATAACGGTTCTTTTAAAATGTTATTATAATTTTGATAAAAGCTTCCATGAAATCGATATCATAATAATCCTTATTATTGGAAAGCTTTCTGTGGCCATGTTGTATTTCAGGATTCAACGTTTACAAGGATAAATGTCAAAAGAGACTTAACTTTTTTTACGACCTGTGCTATTTTTTTTTTTCTGGTGGGAAAATCATCTAATGACATCCCCCGCCCTTGGGCGGAGCGAGAGATAGTGTCAGACTTTTACGGACTAAAAACCCACTCCTGTTCCTTCTTTGCCATTTTTCCAGGGCCCCAGTAGGCCTCGACCCTGCTGGGCCCCTACGGTTGCTGACATCTCCTTGAGGCGCGCGTGGAACACTACACGCCGTCGACGACTTGGGCTCGGTCCGGACAGTTACCGGACGATCGGACCGCGAGTCACCCATCGTTCGCCGTCCGCAAGCCCGCGCCTACGGTGGCCGGAAATCGGGATCGGAATCCCGGCGGCGGTTAGGACGTGAGGACCGTTGCCTCACGCGATCTGCCGCCTCCTTTGCTAGCATTACTCGAAGTACAGGTGGACTGACCTGTACTTCGAGTGCGAATTACTTTTACATCAATACAATGGAACGTTTACCGTGTTTGGCTCTTTGATTGGTTAAGAGCTTGGAGCGGGCCAATCGGAGGGCCAAAACGTGTCGATCGCGTTTACATAAAACCAACTGCCACTAGGTACTCTAGTGAGGGTCGCGGGAAACCGATGGATGCGTGACGCATAGGACCGTTCGTTGTGGTGTCACTTGGGGAAGGCCTATGTCCAACAGTGGACGTCTTTCGGCTGAAATGGTGATGATGATGATGACGTTGTAAACGAAGAAGATAATAAAAATATTACCACTAACTAAAAGTACAAAAGCGGTTTTAATCCTTTAACCGCTCGCGTCGGATTTTTGCGACGTGTTACGTTTCGTGTCCATTGTGACATTATTGTCACAAATATCTCAGTTGCATATTTCTTGTTACCTCTAGACAAGAAATATGCAACTGAGATATTTGTAATATATAACATGATTCTTAAAAACAGTGCCCATGGAGTTTCTTTCACATTCTTCTTTATAGAGATTTACGCTTTGGAATGGGCAACTATCATCATATTTCTAACTGACTTTATTTTCATATAAAAAGTCAGTCAGAAATATGATGATAGTTGCCCATTCCAAAGCGTAAATCTAATTCTTGACAATTGAAAAGCGCATGTAAATGGTTTATTTGAAATAAATGCTTTGATTCTTGATTCTAGATTGATGTTACGCCCATGATATACAATGTGGTAAATAAAAGAAATGATTACAAAAATAATTACAATTTCAGAAAGAAAAGTTCTCATTTCATATAAAAGATATTCACAGTACTTATAGATAAATGGTATCTAAACAGGAATAAGGAATTTAATTTCCATTTTGTGCTCCTAAAAGTTGCCTACCTGCTCCACAATGGCAATCATATCAAAGCGAGTTTTGAAATCTGAGTGAAAAATATGAAA
Source organism: Mythimna pallens (assembly GCA_961205895.1). Lineage (NCBI taxonomy): Eukaryota > Metazoa > Arthropoda > Insecta > Lepidoptera > Noctuidae > Mythimna > Mythimna pallens. Next base: position 17,547,711 of record OY540828.1, on the reverse strand, counting down.
AAGAAATAAAAAGTTTCACAAATTACGTATATATGAGATCAGGATAAACCTGCTTGACATAAATAAGGAATTGTGTGTTATATAGAACCGTTAGGTAGGTGGTATCTTTTGTGTTCCGGGATTAAATAATTATGTTATGATTCGTGCGTGTGTTACAATGTTTACGAATGTGCTCGGACAATGTTATCAGGTAAATTTTGTTCAGTGTATGAGATTAAGAATAGAGAGTGACTCTATACATTTGCAATCCTTTAGGGGCTGAAAATACTTTCTTATACTGTGAACTATTTTTGTTATGGGTCAACCATGACATACGAATAAAAATTAACTTAAAAAAAAGTACTTATATTTATTAAGTTATGTTGACATAAATCAAAATAATTTTATTTTTTAATCAATCAATAAAATATAATCATCATCATCTTCCTGCCCTTGTCCCGTGTTATTTGGGGTCGGCGCAACATGTTTTTTTCTTCCATTCTGCGCTGTCATTCGTCATGCTATCACAATAAATATAATAATAATTTTAATTAATTATCAAAATATTGACTTTTATTCAGGCGTAATTTTTTATTAAATCTCTTAAACAATATGATTTAACGTTTTTAAATCACTGATATTATAATATGATATCAATTTACTGATCCTAAAAATGTGATAAATAATTAATATTAATTGATCTTTGTTTAGAGATTCTATTTTTTTTCTAAAACTATTAGTATAACGAAATTTATTATCACTAAGTAGGTACCTCTTAGATAAAAAAAAAAAAATAGCACTAAAGTGACTACCATAGTAACTTTGTGCTGTAGTATCCTATTTGTATAAATAGGATGCTACAGCAGTATGCTATATATTAACCTATTGGGCGCAGAGTGAGGCACACTATTTTAGTATTTCTTTTTGAATTTTAAGTTTTTACATACCTATAATGTTTTTTTACAGTGTGTATCTGTATGTGCGAAATAAATAAATATTTTTTCTTTCTCTCTGTATAAAGTATAAGCTTCCACCCTCTATTTTAGGGGAGTGGGGGGGTTAGAAAAAGTAGCCTATGTCACTCTCCATCCCATCAACTATCTCCACTTAAAAAATCACGTCAATTCGTCGCTCGGTTTTGCCGTGAAAGACTAACAAACAAACAGACACACACACTTTCACATTTATAATATTAGTATGAATATGTCATGTGGAAGGTTATAATTAGCAATTTTCCTTACCTATGTATAATTACATGTGTCGGTAAAAATATATGAATAACAATATTTTGAAGAGCATAAATATTGTTTGTTCCTTATTTCTTTAGTAATTTAAGCAAAGTCTAACTCAAGTAGTTTAAGTAATTAGTAGTTATAAATAATATATAATAATAGATAATTATTAATAATTAGTTTTGACTGACCTGTTGGTCTAGTGGTTAGTGGCCCTGACTGCTATGCCGGAGGTCGTGGATTCGATTCTCACCTAGGGCAAATGTTTGTGTGATGAGCACGATCATTTGTTCTGTGTCTGGGTATAATTTATTTATAATATGTATTATTTAGAAATATGTAGTATTATGTAGAAGTTTGTTTATTAGTTATCTAGTACTCATGACATAAGCTCTGCTTAGCTAGGGAATTGACGGTGTTGTGTAATAGTTGTGGAATATTATTATTTAGTTTGAGTAGGTAGGAACTTGTATCCTTGACATTGCGGACTACTGATTACCTACTAATACATTATGTCACTGAACTTTAAAACGAAAGTCAAATTATTTAGTTGCTTATGTAAAGTTGGTCGGTGAAAGGCCTCCTTCGTCTTTTGTTTAAAAAACTTCTTGGATCGATCAACTTTTGGTAGGAGTAAATATTGTTACAAAATTTGTGAAATTTTTGCTTCTCGCTTACCTTAGAAATGCTATGTTTTCTCATTTAGAAATGAAATTTCGCTTACCCCATTAACGCCCGCCGTACTATATTTAGTACAAAACGTTAGGAAAGTCAAATTATTTAGTTACTTATGTAAAGTTGGTCGGTGAAAGGCCACCCTCGTCTTTTGTCTAAAAAAAAAATCCTGAACCGATCAACTTTTGGTAGTTAGAAATGCGTCTTTTGAGTAAATATTGTTACAAAAATTTTGAAACAGTCCACGTGAACGACTTGTCACATTTTTACTTCTCGCCTATCTTAGAAATGCTATGTTTTTTTTATTTAGACATAACATTTCACTTAACCCATTAACGCCCGCCGTAGTATATTAAGTACACAATTTTAAGTTACGATTACAATTTCTCAACGAGTTTTTTGTTCTTGCTTTAATTTTTACCTGTCAAGAAATGATCACGTATAATTGTTCAGCCTAAACGGAACATAATTATAAAAATATATGACGGTAAGGGTCTTAGATTCAATGTCAGCGAATTTCTTTCGTGCCTTCCGGTAAATACGTAATAATTTTTATATAAGGTTTAAGTAGCACAAAATGTAAAAAAGGTTTGTCGTTTACTCTCTATAACATTATATGCTACTATCATATACATAAAAAAGTTAAGTTCGTTGACGTTGACTATAGTACGTTGACTATAGTACCACTGTACTAACTTTAGTACAATGGGTGCTTGACATGTTTTTTTTTTTAATAGCCTGTACTGTTCCACTGCTGGGCAAAGGCCTCCCCCAACATCTTCCAGGTATTCTTTTCTTGAGCCACCTCGAACCAGTTCTAGTGGTAGGCATCTAGGCCGTTTCGCCACCTCTTCCCAGGTCGACCTCGGCGGCGTCGTCCATCTTCAGGTACTCACTTTGTGGAGACTCTTGCCCACCGGTCAGTGTGCATGTGGCTGATGTGATCCGCTTGACATGTAGCGTAAGAAAAAACAGGAAAAACTATTTTATTTGTGTGTATGCTATTGGTTCACGTATTCTAAATATATTTGTTTTCTGTTTTCAATAAGTTGTCCTATTATTTTTGGGTTATTAGACGTTACAGGTGACCACTATAAAATGGCGAATAGGCCATGTTCTTTTATACATTGTTGTCGCCAGGATAGGAATCGAACAGTGCCGTCTGAGATGAATGGAGCAGTAATGAAGATGAACCTATCACAACATTTATGTCATCATCATAAAATGTAAAGGGTTAATGAATTATGAACTTGCAGAAAATATTTGCATATTTACTTCGAGTTCGTTTTTCAGTCATCCCGAGGTAAAATATCTATTAGTAAGAAAGACAATGTAATTGAATCAAATTTTGACATTAGAAACATGGGGGGGAAGTCAAAAGATGGTGTACTACGTAAAAACAAAAGTAGACGTTACGTGTTCCAAAATTATTTTATGGGAATGGGCGTGATAGATCAGGTGGACCAGTCCATAGGACTACTGAAATGGGGTGAAAAGAAAAAAGTGGCGGTAGGTCTTGTTCATCTATTTGGTGGATATGTTTATTTTAAAGTCTTATTGTACTGCGTAGTGAACCCGGAAAAATAAATGGGTCAGTTAGCATTCCACAGATATTACACATATAGCGCGAACTTATTTGAACCATAAAAATAGCAACAAAACTAGACCGTTTTCCTCTAAATTAAAGGAGAAGATAAAAAAATTATGGTCGTAATCCACAAAAAACTACCAAATCAGCTTAGATGCACAATATGTTCCAATAGAATTATAACTAGCATGTTGCAAGTGCCTAAAAATGCTGTACCAGAATGCTTTACTGAATACCACACCTAGGTGCCCATTGTACTAAACATAGTACACCCCTAAAAAAGTAGCTTGTAATTTTTGTTTCGCTTTATTTTCTTTTTAATGTTATTTTAGAAGCATTTTTACAACAAAAATAAAATATGGTAACGTAAAATTATCCATAGTTTCTATTTGGGCGTTATTGGGTTAAATTAAGTCTTTTTTTCACATACTAAGATCATACTGGCGTATAAGTAAGTATGTATATGTTTGTGTGAGCGTATGTTTGTTACTCCTCTACGCTCAAACGGCTGAACAGATTTTGACAAAATTTGGTACACGGCTAGACTATGTCTTGACACAATATTCTGGGAGTATGTTTTATTGAAATAATTTTCCACTTTCAAGCGAGCGAAGGTGCTGCCATTGCTCTCAAAATGATGAAGACTAACATCGTGAGGAAACCGGCATGTCTTAGAACCGAAAATTCAAAAGCATATGATAACCATGAACCCACACTATGCCCATATTTATGGCTCAATACCGAGAGGTATGAGAATAGAGTTATTAGGAATGGTTATGCTGTTTATGGCTGGATGAAGGTACGAGTACCTATGGTACATAATGTGCAAAGTATAATACTTTCCTCGAGGAAATGTAGTGCCAAGGGTTTTCATCACAATTTATGTATTTTCAGTGTAATACCTATTTCAAATCAATAAGAAAAAAGCGTACTGTAAAAGTTCGAAAATAAATAAATCCTACACACAGCACGGTAACAAATACTTTTATGGCTTACTGTTAATTATTCTTGGTCTGGGATCTTGTGAATATGAGTTCAAATATTTGTGTACGCGGTTGCGGTTGTACTGTGGTTATAATACAAGAGTTAGTTTCTAGTGTAGGGCAACGTTACTTTCGAAAATCCTGAGATTTGCTGGCAAAACCTAAGTTTTACCAAGTTCCAAATTAAGACCACCTTATCCACCCTGTAGGTACTAAAAGTACTCCCTCCGCCTAAATTCATATTCAGCGCGTCTTATTTAATTACAATTCAACACCAATCGATGTTCATCATCAGTTTCGTAAATATAGATATCTACGTACGAGGAAATAACTGGCATATTTTATTATCGACGCATGATATTAAAAAAATATCCCAAGGTAACATACTCCTCGAATAAAAGTATCCTATGAACAAACATGCTCTACCCGTGTGCCAAATTTCATGTGAATCCTTTCAGAAGTTTCAACGTAAAGCAGTAACAATCGTACGCACTCACAAACTTTTGCCTTTATAATATTAGTGTCATAGTATGGTACTGCTGCAGCTACAACTTATTGTGTTGCGAAAAACAAAGGAATATATATATATATATTAAGAAAGTAGGCAAAGTTATTTCATTTTTTAAAGTCCACTCACCACCCAAAAGTCTATGTCACACTATTATTAGTGTTAAATTTGAAGGATTAGTGCAGGTTCACTTGAATAAAATATGGATTTCGTAGAAATAATTGGAGCTACCTAATTCGACTACTAAGTAGGTATCGAGTAAAACTTGTTGTCCACAGATGTGTAGTTTAACGACACGACGGCACAATATTGCCACTAAGTCGACAGAATTTCTAAATAAGTTGTACACGAAGCGCATATTGTCGAATACGCGTCTATAAAGCTACGTGTCCGTGGACAGTAGGCCTAAGTAATTCAACTTCAACTCTTAATTATGGCATTTGCGGAAAAGACACCACAATTTTGCCAATAACACGTGCAAACTGTTAATAGACTATCAAACGCTGGAGAGTATTTAGCGTGAATTTACAGTAAAATAAATATATAATCTCTAAACATTCAAGTTCATAATAAAAGAATTTCTTCGCAGACGCAGACCGACATTATGACCAGACCACAGACTATGACTATGTAAGTACTTACTAAGTACATGACTGAAACTCGTAAGAGTGAAACAAAGAGAAAAAAAAAGATAAAAGAAGCCTAACTAACTCAATTTCAAGTTATTATTCTGAGCTCAATCCAATAGGACCGGATTTTCAGTTGTCAAATTGATTTTCATTGACATCAAAAGTGACAATTTACGTCACAGACAATCGATTCAAATGTTACCAACGTGAAAAATATATCAACTAAATATTAATAAGCTGACAAATAGGTTCATAAATTGTGCAAAAATAATTAAAACGTCAGAACATAATTACTTTCGATTATTGTATCTATCATATATGTATTTTAACACAGTGATTAGTTAACATAATAATCTAGTAGATATAATGGACGCTTTACGAGTTGACAGGGGCGACACGTAAAATTAATTACCTACGGTTTGAAAGTGACAAATTAATATAGCGGACATTGTGTAGTTGATATAGCTAGTTGTAATTTATAGCTGGTGTAACAAATTGCTAAACTGTCTTGATCAAAAGTCAAGTGGTTGGTAAATCGATTTCTTTAGACGATCATCATTTCAGCCGAAAAACGTTCAATGCTGGACATGGACATAGGTCTCCCCCAAATGTCGTCACAATGATAGGTTTTGTGCATCTCGCATCCATCGGGTTCCGATGGGCCATGACCCTCACTAGGTCGTTGGTCCATCTCGAAGCCTTCCAACGTGGCATCTTCCGGCATGTGAAGAAAATGGTGAATTTTCGCTTAATAGTGTTATAATACTGACTGGCCTGTTGGTCTAGTGGTTAGTGGCCCTGACTGCTATGCCGGAGGTCGTGGGTTCGATTCCCACCCAGGACAAATGTTTGTGTGATGAGCACGATCATTTGTTCTGTGTCTGGGTGTAATTTATCTATATATGTATGTATTTAGAAATATATAAGTATGTTTATCAGTCTAGTACCCATAACACAAGCTCTGCTTAGCTTGGGACTAGACGGCGTTGTGTGATAGTTATGGAATATAAAAAAAAAAGTGTTATATAGACGTCATCCTTAGTTTTTACGATTAGTGTTTTCTTTATGACCACGATAACGATAAAAATTATATTTATTTAGCAAATAGGTTTAACAAACATACTATTTCTCGTCAATTTAAACTAGATGTACCTGTGTATTCTAACTGACTACCCTGAAAATAAACACTGAAACAAAACTTAAACGGCTGTCTCTTTGAAAATCTAAAAAGCAAAAATGGTCAACAATGGTCAAATTATATGAGGACCACGCAGAGTAGTGTCTGTATGTGTTTTGAGGATAAAACTACACAGATTGTAGACCTATCCAATCGGTGCAAGCATTTTTTAGTAGGTATTCGTGTAGCTCAACTCAGGACTACTTTTTTTTTAGGTAGGAAAATCATCTAATGACATCCCCCGCCCTTGGGAGGGGCGTGAGGGCGTGTCTGACTTTTATTGACGAAAAACCGACTCCTGTTACTTCTTTGCCATTATTCTAGGGCCCTGGCGATCTCTTTTGCATTACCTATGGCCCTAGTAGGCTTCGACCCTGCTGGGCCCCTACGGTTGCTGACATCTCCTTGAGACGCGCGTGGAACGCTACGCGCCGTCGACGACTCGGACTCGGGCCGGACGGTTACCGGACGGTTAAACGGTCGGACGGCGACTTTTATATCCTGGAAGTATATTCTGTTGTGATAATTGTCGATAGGCACGCGGGTAAAGACGTCTAGCATAATTTTGTAAAATGATAAATCAAAAAACTATCTACCCAGGTACACATAAACAATGGCTATAACTAGAAAAATAATAACCAACTCGACACAACGCCGTTCCTACGCAGCGGCAAGTACGCCAATGTTATTGCTCTCTGATATAATCTAAATGTGCTGCCACTAAAACCGATTTTCTTGATTTCAATTTCCTTTACCCTATCCGATACGTAATACCAAAAAAGAGCGCAATCCCTTTTATCAAAGATTTATCTAGCGTTCGATACAGATAGGCCACAGCCACTGATTTACAATATAAAAGCAGAAGTTACATAAAATCCCAATATCTTTTGTTCTTCGAAATGCTCTCTAAAAGTCAATCTTACGTCAGGTGAAGTTGTGTCCGCCCACACTCCGAAAAGTACCGAAACTGAACACGAGGCTTGAGATTACGTAAAATGGTGATAGATTCCGAACGATCCCCTCGGGGCAGTTCGAGGTTTCTTATGAAGAAGTATTGACTCGCCTGCGAACTCTGTTTAAGTGGCTCATTTAGAGAAAAAGGTTCGCGGAATTAAGGTTCATACAGAGCATATTACAAACATTCATATAATCTTGAAAATAAATATAATGCAGTATTACTTAGACTGTAAAATGTCTTAGGCAGCTTGTACAGTAAGGAGTCAAAAGAGCAGTTGCACTTTACCAATGCTAAAGTGCCTAAAATTTCTGTATAGTAGACGTTCAATGATCCAAAAGTTGTTTATTCAATACCTTAGATAGTACGCTACAAATTAAATCATTCATAAACCATTGACTTCTACAAAGAAATGTTAGTCACTTTAGCATTAGTAGAGTGCTACTGCACTTTTGACCCCTGACTGATGTCACTGGAAAATTGGAAACACCGACAATACATTGTAAATTGTCGAATTTGGATGAGAATTATTTTATTTGAAATGATCTATAGGTATACGTTTTTTTGACGTGAATACAAGCGGTTGATCCTCCGGTTGTGAAAATTAATGGTTGGTTCGCCGCCTCCGTGTGCAATGAAAAAATAATGGTTGATTTGCCGCGCAATATGAAAAGTGATGGTTGATTTCGTATATAGGTAACCTACAGTTCTGTTTTTCTATAATAGTTTTGTCTCTTCGTTATTTAACACTGACTTCCGAAATTAAAGTTATTTTGCCCTTTTAGTGATTTTTTTTTACTTTGATGTCGGTTGTATTTTTTTTATAAAAAGTTTTTTATTTTACACTTTTTAGTTATGGTAACACCACTAAAAAGTATCCCTCATCCAAACTTAAATACCTTATAGCCAGAGTGCATCTCATGACAATTCTAATAATCCCAAACACGGTTAGATTACATTAATTTATTACTATTATTAAAAAGACTTCCGGTACCTCACTTCAGGCTTTATCATCAGATCAGTTCGATATATTCCCCCTCTACTTTCAGTCAGTCATCGACTACACGTATAAACAAAGCAATTTTACTGGTTCTGCTATGATCCTATGAGGAGTTCTGTTCCATATCTTCGAAGTTTATGATCAGATCATAACAATATTTCTATGGGACCAACTCGGAAGAATAAACTTTAAAAAAAAAAAAAATATAACAAAATCGTTCAATTATTAAGAAATCGGTGAACATACATAAAAAAACGTACATTCAACCGAACATTATAACCTCCTCCTTATTGAAGTCGGTTAAAAAATCCGGGTGCCTTGTGTATGTCAGTTTACATGTTAGTGGACGCGTGCGCGATATTGGACCAATTCCTAGTGTTGGGAAATGTTTTTTAATAATAATAAAAAAAAATATATCTAGTACAGCGGAGATACCATAAACTGGACAACAAAAAATGATTGAATGTATAAGAATGGAAACACAACTAAGAAAACGTAGATTATCATGAAATCGTGTGTGAACAATAAGCCTTACATCTCATGATTAAAATGGCGTCGCGTGATGAGTTTGGCTTCTAAGAAAACGTACGTAGAGAAAAGATGTCTTTCTCATAAAAATAACTCAATAAGCATTCTGTTCACGAATGAGGGGTTGGAACGAGTGGCTCCGGGAGTCAGAATTAAGTGTGATTTACTACTTTTATGAGCCACTGTAGCCTCGATCCGCCTTATTTGCGTGAGTGAGCGATCTACATTTACGATAGCTAGTTCTAAGTGGTGTTATTTTTCACTGTCATTGGTCCAATCATTCAAATCAACAGAGCAAAGATGTGATCAGCAAACACAGTGTGATAATAAGGTTCACAGCAAGTTGAATCAAAAGATTTTTAGTGTAAAAATGAAAATCCAAATTGTGATTTCAAATCGTTTCGCTTATTTATAAGCTTTTATTATTATTTTAATAGTTATAAACTAGTGCTTGACGGTAAGCAGTGATGCAATCGTTAATGGTGAGGCGCACTAGTTTATTAAGAACCTATTCACTCTAGCCTTGAAAACACATAAATTATAATCTAAAATAATTAAATGCGAAGTGAAGTAAAGGACACGAAATTTTATTTAAAAACCAATCGTAATTTGTAGTGATAAAAGCGAAATTGTATCCCATCATCGAAAATGTTTTGTTATCATAGATCTGGGCGACCATCGAGCCCTCCTCAGGTATAATAATAACGGGCACGCAACCTCGGCTTACTTTTCACTTATTTACTTAACTATACAACCTTTTACAGACTGAATAGAATTTTGGGTATAAACATTAAAATGGATAGGCTTTCAAAGGAAATCGGAAGCCCAAAAAAAATGTAGGCTTAGGATTGACGCTGCGTTAAGCGGTCGCCGCGCGGTCCCATACAAAAGTGCTCCGTCGCGGTGACCCGCGCGAGCACATGTCGCGGGGAGCCGCGCGCCACGCCTGTGCTACGTAATAATCTTCATCGGCACGACTACATGCACACACCATTAAAGTTGAAATAGCGACACTGCACAGGTAATAATCCGGTTTCCGCTACGGGGACCACCGCACACGACACAAGCGCGACGTCACGCGTCGTGTGCCCGCGCGGGCGCCCGCGGAATACAGCGTTGGCCCCAGAACACAAACTCTTCTGACCTAGTTTTGCTGTTTTTGTAAATGTAATGCATTAATGTATTTGGTAAATAATCGAAGTAAATGTCATGAGTGACGTAGTAGCCGTCATGGCCTAGTGGTTTAGGCACTCGCCTTTCATGCATGAGGTTGTGAGTTCAAAACCGGGCAAGTACCAATGTGATTTTCTCAATTAATTTTTATGTTTCTTTTCTAAATGTATCTAAGACATTACTGATACCCCGTGTCTCGGAAAGCACATAATACCATTAGTCCTGATTTTTGACTGTCGTTACAGGTAATCAAATGTCAGAAAGTCTAACCATCAATCTATCAAGGAGTATCGTGTTGACCTGCAGTAACTGGGCTGTGGAGGTCTGATAAGCAGTCATTTCATGCAAAACACTGGAAGCTGATCCCAAGCTAGCTGGGAAATGGTTGGGGAGATGATGAGTCGAAGTATAATTATGTAGTTAAATAAAACGATTCTTATTTTAAAATTAAGACGAAAGAAAATGTTTTGTTTTCTTACGGTCTTTTACAAAATCTTTGTTACGAAACATTAATTCATTCAATAAAGCGAGAACTACACTAGACCGACTCATACGTGGACCACGCCTGATTTGTATGTAGCGTCACGTTGCGTGGCGTCGCGTGGCGTGGATCTAATGTAGCTCTTCAAGTCTAGTTACCATATAAAATGTATGGAGACGCGCCCAGATCGGTTTACGTAGCCCACGTGTGAGCAATGTAGTTCTGCTTTAATGTCCTTTGCTGAAAGTGGGCAAAGCTGCTTATATTCTTATTTGTAGGCCAATCGTAGGTGTTTCAATTTATTTGGGCTCTTTTTTTTATAAGGTGATGTTTTTTATTCTTATCAAAAATACCATCTACAAACTTTGTGTGAAGGCACTATACATGTATGTACTTACATAGACATATACAGGGTGACCGACTTGGATGTATACAACTTTTATTTTAAATACTTTTTTTTTGATCCAGCGAAAATATCCAGATGTATTTTTTCTTGATTATATTATTCAGGCTTCGCAATTTTGTATAGATAACAACATTTACTAAATCTTTATCTGCTTGCTGGCTAAAATAAGTTAGCTTTTATCGAGTTTTTATCATCAGATACTTTATATCCTACGAGTATAATCAAAATAATAAATATTGTGTTTTAGTGTTCTAAATGGATCTCAAAGAATCATTATTGATTGAGTTCTTTGACTTTAGGGATCATTGACTCGCTACCCAAAAAAAAAGTTAATTCATATTTAGAAAATTTCCATTTAAGTTTGAATTTTAATATACAAATAGTGAAGTTAATTTAATATTTATGGTTTTAAATCTCTCCAAAGTAAAATTGCGAGTCTTTAACTAAAAAACGATCCAAGAACTGCATAAAGTGTTGTCTCCTTGGCACACAATACACGAGAAATACCTACATTAAAGGTCTCTTCAATGTGGGTGTTTCTCACATATTGTGATGATTACTCTCAATATAGGGTAGAGCGAGAGGGTGTGTCAGACTTTTCTGACTAAAACACATCTGTATCCTTTTGTTGCCTTTTGCGTTCTAGAGCCACGGTAAATCTTTCAAATCTACCCGCAGCGTTGAGGTATACCTCCATTCTTGAATTATTTTACTTATTTTCAATACCTGTACATTTTATTCGGTCGTATTATACAATTACAAAGGCCTCATACTTTATGAAAAAATAAACACTTATCTTAAAATTATTTTACATTTTTCACGAATATCATATTTTTTATCAATCACATTCACACTAATTGTTTCACGAATTTATCTTCTGAATTTAAAAGTAACACATTCGCTGCATTGTAAATAATTCCAGTAATGTTTTTGCGTGGCAAGCGATGTGTTTCGGACCACCGTATGGAGGTAAATCCGTTTTCGGTGTAATCGTTTATATTTTACAAACTCCGTTTGTTTCGAGGGAACATGAATTGAATTTTCCCAGGCGGAAAAGCGGATATATGCCTCGTTCAGGGCTTTGTTCGAAAGGTAACGAACTTATAAGTCTGTCGTCACCTTTGTGTTCAGTTAACGTCAACTACTAAACATTTAAATTCGGAAGTTTGTTGTTTTTCAGTGGCTTTGAGCACAGTTTGGCAGACTTTTGAAATATATGCTGTAAGAATGGAAATAATGAATAGGCTTATGAAAGTTAAACAATAGGATTTATTTCTACAATATTATTATTTTACATTCCACTAATATTATGAAACCGAAAGTTTGGTGACTGGTAATTAGTGACTGATACTTAAACACGTGGTTGTACTTATGATTACAAACAACTTTCCCAAAGAAACTTATATACGTACAGTTTGTGTGTCTTTTTTTTATATAGTTTGTAGGTACATTCACTGATTAGGTACGTACACCTATGTGTTTGCAAGCTGCGTGGGTTTTCTATCACTATTGTAGGTACGACGGCGCGGCGTCACGCGGTTAACAGCTGAGCGGTCGCCGGTCACAGGCGCGAGCGCGTATTTAAACAGCTTTTTTTATTATTGTGATAAAACTAATAAGAATATAAAAAAAGTTTCTTTGGGAAAGCTGTTTGTAATCATGAGTACAATCATGTGTTTAAGTATTGATCACTAATTACCAGTCACCCTATATATCGTGTTTCTTACTCCTTCACGCTGAGACTGTTGAAGGGATTTGGATGAAATTTGGCACACGGGAAGAACATGTCCTGGAATAGCACATACTATTTGTCCTTTGAGTATGTTCCCTTAGGAATATTTATCAAGTTTCACGTGGGCGAAGCGTGGGAGCAGTTAGTTTATATATTACTAATGACAGCCGTCCTAATATCAGCTGACCATATTATTTTTTTAAATTCGATATTACTGTTTATTTTTTTTATTTATCATGTGGTAGCTAGCTCTCTTAGGAAGTACTGAGTAATTGGTCAACTCGTCCCACGTCACTATCACAATAAGAAAAGGTACAATCAGATGCAAAAGTGTTAGTGTGGAAATAATAAAGTTACGAATTTGCTATAAAATATTTAATCACCACATAATTATCACTTATAAACAGATAATATTAAACCATCACCAATTTGAAATCAATTAACACACGACGTAATAGAAAACATTCATACATATAGGATTAACTATAAAAAAAAAACAAATATTATAAAATAATAACCAATCATCATAAAGATAATAGTCAACATTTATAAAGATACTAGCTGTTGCCCGCGACTTCGTCCGGGTCAAGTTCGTAAAAATGCGCGAACGCAACTAATAATTCTGTGCTTGTGATTCACGCCGAAAGCATCTAATTCATCTATTTTAATTTCACATAAAGGCCAAAACCAAAAATACCATAAACGAAAATTAATCGACATCAAAAAAGAGGAGGTTCTTAATTCGTAAGTTTTGTTTTTTAAATAATCTATGAACAAAATGAAAGTAAAAAAAACTTATAAAAATAATAATAATTAATCTTGTGTTACTAACAGTACCAAACGTTGAGGAGGTTTATAGTTCCATACAAAAAGAAACGTTGGACGAGTTGAGCAATGAAAATATAATTATTTAGTTTCTGCAGTTTTTATTTTCTGCAACTCGTACCATATGGGGCGTAGGTATGCAGTACGAGTTGACGAATTACCCGAAGTACTGATGATAGAGGCTCTACAATACCTACTACCTACTTACCTACCCAGATGTCATTTCCCGCCAGTCAGTGAGAAAATTCTTTTCAAGTGCAGGAAAATGACATCTAACTAGGGTTGCCAACCTTACTCTAAAATAAAATATTGTTCTCTATATCATGTAGGCGTAACTACTCTATAATGTACAATACTAATAGAGAATAACTTTTTTACACAATGTTTACATTGCTAATGTATCCATCATGCGTGACTTATCATGCATGATGGATACATATTATCATAACCAAAAAAGTGGACATTACTCAGAAAGTCTTTACGGTCATGAAAAGAGGAAAAAGATTTCATTGAAATTTATTTAAAATGAGCTCTTGATCTATGTAAACTTAAAATGTTAGAAGTTGTACAATTCTTTCAAAAACAATGAAAAATTGTTGTTATGTAATAAAATTTAAAAAGTTTCATAAAATACCTTTTTATTTTATTAAAATAAATCAATAATACTCTTTTAAGTCCTTACTCTTTATTTACCTCCTTTGAAATCAGATATGCTCTATTTCTTCAAATATAAGTTGGCAACCCTATGTCTAACGTAAGAGAGAAGAGAAGGAACATTTTTTATTTGCTAAGTACGAATTGCCAAGTTTTATCCACTACAATAGTTGTAGTACCACTGTATTATTCATAAAAATGTAAATGTTTCGAACAGTTCGAAAATTAAAAATTATGTTCTTCTTATAACTAGATTAATTTAAAATTCCAGCAATAAATAAAATTATTACAATGTCATAATTATCAATTTATACAATAGATAATACTTACTTCATTAAAAATTCTTATATATTATTTCATAAATAATAAAATAATGTCATAATTATATATCAATCTCTCATTCTAGTTTTACTAATTTACTAACTGTATATATTTCTGTGCCATTCAAGATTGTGCCAGAATTGCTTAAATTATGAAAAATCACCTGCGTACGTGGGCTACGTGTAGCTTGGGTACGAGAAAGTAGTGTTCCATTTGTATGCTTTATCCTGGTAATTAATCCATTGTCTGTCTACGTAGTGTTCCTACAGTGAGTATGAATGCGGCACACGAGGTCCCTTAGTTTTTGCCACCAAACACTGGGTACTCTAATTGATCTACCCAGGTTCTCCTTTCATACGATATAAAAAGTTCGTAACCGCCGCGAATATCAATTGTTTACGCTACTAAACAGTTGCCTCATGATTCAATAAAATACAAAACCAATGTATAATTTACATAGGAACCTATTTATGGTATTGTACAGCCTTTCAATATTATGGGCTTTGTTCTTCCCAACCTTTGTGTTAGGTGTATTCATCATTGAGCTTTTTGTGTGAGAATTAGGGCGCCCTATAATTGTCTGCTGCCATCCGAAAAATGTGTGTAGGTAAATTAAATACCGTGGTATGCGTGGAAAGGTATTGTAATTAACATGTTAAAATAAATATCAGTGGACGGAAGGTTCTGGGGTGGCGACCACGTACTGGAAGATGCAGCGTTGGAAGGCCTCCCACAAGGTGGAGCGAAGACCTAGTGAGGGTCGCGGGAATCCGATAGATGCGAGACCCACAGAACTGGTCGTTATGGCGATACTTGGGGGAGGCCTATGTCCAACAGTGGACGTACCTATTTCGGCTGAAATGATGATGACGACGATTAATTAAATATGGCTGCTGCCAGTAGCTTCACCCTCGTGAAATTTGAAAATTAATAATAATAATAATAATCTTTATTTACATAAAAAACACAGATTGTAGTACATGTAACAGTTTTAACAAAGTGGGTAGTATAAAATCTGTGGCAATCAAATGGGTGACGTGCTGCTCTCCTTGCTAGGCTATGACATAGCCTGTATTAAGGAGTAAAATAATTAGAAAATTGCCCCAAAGGAACATATTATCAGAATATAAAGTATCCTTGTGCTATTCCAAGACATGATCTACCCGTGTACAAAGTTTTGTCGAAATTCGCTCAGCCATTCCAGCGTAAAGAAGTAACAAACGTACACACACACACACACTCACAAACTTTGCCTTTATTATATTAGTGTGATTGTATTGCGATTTCCGATGTGACCCCTGGTAATATAGGCCCTTGAAAGGTGAGGGGTTGAACACACACTACCAAACTAAAACCATTTTGCCTCAGACCAACATATGTTGGTCTTAGCATTTTGCTTAAAAGCATTCATCCGTTAAGACCACGCAGAAGCCAAAATCAATGATTTCCAAAGGACGCGTTGGCGCGTCTATTAAGTGTTACTAAATAATTAATTGTAGTGTAAACAAATAAGGTATTAAAAAAAATATTGTACCATGTATCGTAAAGTAATATTGTTAGTTTATCATACATGGTTTAACTACTATCTCGCATCTGCGTAGCCCATCGACCGCTAGTTTTAAAAACGGCTTGGATGAGAACTGTTCTAATGGGAAAACTATACAACCATTTGAAAATGTTTTAAACTCTACACTAGATTAGAAATTAAACACATTATTGTTATATTGTTCGTCAGAAATCATTGATTTTGGCTTCTGCGTGGTTTTAACGGATAAGTGCAATACAACTCATAAAACTTACATAAGCATAATTAAAATAGGTATTTTGGTCTAATGTACGAATGAGCTTTTGTAAAAAAGTTTTGAAGGATTTTTTTTTAAAGTTGGGAGTTAATCAAATCACTTGAGAGCGTGTCTGACTTTTACTGACTAAACTAGATGTGTGTCCTTCAGTTGCCTTTTGCGTTCCAGGACCGTGGCCTCAAGGAGCGAGAAGTCACCGCCGATCGCAACATTAAGAGAATGCAAATATGAGTTACCTATGTCTATTTTCACAAAGGTGCCCTAGGTGATTCCTGAATGTAATGTCTCTAAATAAAAACGCATGGTTTATATGTAACAAAAGACAGTCGCCTAGTCAAAATGTAAATGGGTACACAGTTGGTTGGGTAAACAGTTGGAAAACCCGTATTTTTGAGAAACGCTCTTATTTATCCTCCATTATATAAAACCAGGATTCTTCAAAACCTCACATGCATTATATCAATTCTACATATATCCTGACTTGACTGAGCCGCTCAGTCACGTGTTTAGCTTCCCTTGATGTGACCGGGCGACACAAGTCACGGCGACACGCTGTAACTCCACAGCTCATAACCGAACACCCTGATACTCGTATCGTCAAAGGAATCAATTTTTAACCAACAACCAAACACTCGTAAACACGAGTTTTATCACAAAGATTCTTCAAAATTACTATCATCATAATGCGTACTAATACAATAGTAAATAATAATATTTAATAAACTAGTGCGCCTCACCATCAATGATTGCATCACTGCTTACTATCAGGTGGGATCGCAGTCAAGTACTGGTTTATATCGAATAAACAAATAAAATAAAAAAAATTAGCTTGGCCTGACGTGACTAAGCGACGTAAGTTATGGCCACGCTTTAACTCCACAGCTTTAAAATGAACACCCCTATATTAATTAAGTCAGTAAAAGTCTGACACTATCTCCTGCTCCGCCCAAGAGCGGGGGTTGTCATTAGATGATTTTCCCACCCGAAAAAAAAAAAAAAAAAAAACTATCAATATTAATTTTTACCCTTTTCTGAGCTGGAAAGTCGTTTCGCGCCCCTATGGGTGGAGCGGGAAGGGAGTGTCAGAATTTTACTGATTAAAACCCATATGTGTTGCTTCACTTTCCTTTTATATTCCAGGGCCACGGTAACTCTTTCCAATAACTCCACAGCATTAATTCTTAACCTAAAACCAAATACTTGTGTTTGCAAAGATTCTATCAACTCAATTCACATGATCATAATCACGATAATATGTACTAATAAAGTGGTTAATAATAACATGTTTAGCTTCCCTTGACGTGACTAAGCGACACAAGTCAAGGCGCCACGTTGTAACTCCACAGCTCAAAATCGAGCACCCCTACGTTAATGTCAAGGGAAACATTTATCAAGGCCGACTTTATAACCGACAACCGTATACTTCGTTCGTTAATTTTATCGCAATTTATTTGTTCAGTATTATTTACCGTTCTACGGTATCGGTTGTAAATGGTTCGTTTATATATTTATTTGAATGAAATTGGAAATGATTGCTTTTTAACCGACTTTAAAAAAAAAGGTATTTTTTTTAAAACTGGGCAAGTGCGAGTCGGACTCGCGCACTGAGGGTTCCGTACACACTTAAAAGGTAAATTGCGGTTTACGATTTATGACGTATTAAAAAAAAAAATACTTACTAGATCTCGTTCAAACTAATTTTCGGTGGAAGATTATAAGGTAATGTACATTACATATTTTTTTTACTTTTATCATTCTCTTATTTTAGAAGTTACGGGGGGGGGGGGGGGACACATTTTACCACTTTGGAAGTGTCTCTCGCGCAAACTTTTCAGTATATAAAAAAATTATATTGAAACCTCAATATCATTTTTGAAGACCTATCCACAGATACCCCACACGTATAGGCTTGATAAAAATATAATAAAAATTGAGTTTCAGCTTTGAGTACGGGGAACCCCCAAAACTTATTTTTTTTTTTCTATTTTTTGTGGAAATCTTAATGCGGTTCACAGAATACATCTACTTACCAAGTTTCAACAGTATAGCTCTTATAGTTTCGGAAAAAGTGGCTGTGACATACGGATGGACAGACAGACACATGACGAATCTATAAGGGTTCCGTTTTTTACCATTTGGCTACGGAACCCTAAAAATGTTTTTACCTCAGAACTCTCCGATTTGCAATTTTTTTTCCTCTTAAAGGTTATGTGCTTCCAGATTGACCTAATTTTTTTAAAAATCCAGTTTTTATGGTGGGGTCTATGAAGAATCAGAGAACTTCTCAAATATTGTAGGAAGCATATAGTGATTTTGATATTTTCATCGAGAACTTAAGCATTTACAGCCAAAAAGTAACATTTGACGAAATGAAACTGATGAAGATCAGAAATAGCCAACGGAACTTTATACTCACTTAGATATCACAATGAAGATAGATAATTAAGTGACTATGACAATACAAATAAATAAATGGTTCTGAATGGTATCATCAGAGTGACCAAATGATGATGATGGAGCCGGAAGATAGGCACCGGAACTCCGTAATTAATCAATGTATCCTAGCCGTGTTTGGGCATAATAGAATTGTCATAAGATGCACTTTGGCTATAAGGTACTATCGAACTGATCTGATGATGGAGCGGGAAGGTGGAAGGTAGACACGGGAACTTCATAATAAAGCAATGTATCCTTGGTATGAGAAATTGGCACTTTATAAGTATATTAAACACTCCTAAACAGTGTGAAATAAAAAACTTTTTGTTAAACTACTAAAAGAATCAAAATAACCTTAACTTTGGAAGTTGGTGTTAAATAAGAAACACCGACTTCCGAAATTAAACTTATTTTGAACCTTTTCGTGTTTTTAGGGTTCCGTACCTCAAAAGAAAAAAAAATGGGACCCTTATCATATGGGGATGATCACATGGGAATACGTTAAAGTATCAAGTTGAAATTAAAACCATATACTCACGTCTGTAACAGTAGTCCCTTAAAGCTGTGAAAAAAACAAACTTCTAAGTTAACGAAAAAAAAGATACGGCCGTTTATGTCAGTCAAGGGAATCAAAATTAGTGGGGTATAAATTCGATACCTCTATTCTTTTCCGAGATAAATGGTCTTGACAAACAGACAGACAGATAGTCAGACGGATAACAAAGTGATCCTATAAGGGTTCCGTTTTTTTCCTTTTGAGGTACGAAACCCTAAAAAAAAACTAGTTGTACTTACCTATATCATAGTTATCATAATAATAATACCTATCATATTAACTTTAATATCCAGATTTTCAAAAAAGTTACCATAATTATTTTGAGCATAATAAAAACACCAGCAAACATATAATTACGAAGCCATTTGTGGGCTAACGATACTCACCTACATAAATGGAAACGATCATATTGGCATTAAAAAGTGTTAAGTTTTGCTTAGCCTGTTATCCAACTTTGTGAAAAAAAAAGGTAAACACAACTTAATAATTGTGAACTAATGTGAAAAAAATACCGGTCAAGTGGAAGGCGGACTCGTCCTTACATTACCCATGTCCGGTAACTGTCCGGACCGAGCCCGAATCGTCAACGGCGCGTAGTGTTCCACGTGCGCCTCAAGGAGATGTCAGCAAAACCGTAGGGACCAGCAGGGTCGAAACCTACTTTCAAAGTCAAAGTCAAAGTATTTATTAATATGCTTTTTGGTGATACATCAGATCTTATAATTAATTTATGGTGACTCAAAAAGCTGCCCATTGGGCGCTATACGCTATAAACACTATTTAGCAATATAAAAATTTAAAATTGATATAACATACAAAACAAATATGTCAAGATTACAATACAATTAAAGAAATACAAACAATTACAATACAATTAATTAATATTACAAACAATTACAATACAAATTGAAATACAATTATTTATTATTACAAACCTTAAAAATACAATCAATTAGTCAAGTTTTCAAGCATAAATATATAATTGTCAGTTAACATTTTGTCAAGAAAGAATTCGTCAATTAAGTTTCCGTTTAAATTGTGCCAAGTTCAAATCTTTAATAAGTAACATTTGGTATTTTATTATGTATTTTTGGAGTTATGCAGAGAATGCTTTTGTGCATAAGGGCTGTCTTTGAGGCTCTTAGACATAATTCGTGTCGATATTCTGATCTTGTCGATCTATAACGTTCCTCAGGAGCTTTTTCAAGCAATTTGCTATTTTTCTTGACTGGAGCCATGGGTTGTGCAAAAGAGAACCCCAGGGCCTTGGAACGAAGGTAAAGTTTTTAAATATTATTATTTTTATTGTGCTTTTGGGTACAATATCGACTGGTCTACACTGTTCTTACATAATGTCTATTAATACTGTAATATGAAAATATTGTAAACAATCATTTTTTTTTAAAAGAGTAACCATGGAGTTTCTTGCCGGTTCTTCTCCATAGGAAACGACCAATTTGGAACCGTGCACTAGCTTCTGACGTTTTATAAGTGCCCATGTAGGCCTATGTGAAATAAAAATTTTTGACTTTGACTTTGACTTTGACTTTGAAAGTAAAAGTCCGCTAAGCTCTAGAACGGGAGAAGTCTTTGAATCAATCCCCACTTAAAAAAAAACCCTTGTACATAAATAGTTTGGTTCCCGAATCGAGTCTCGAAGATTTTTCCAAATTGCAAAAAAGTATTTAAATACTTTCAGGATTGTAGGTCAACGGGAAGTATCCTAAGATATTCGATTTCTTTGCCTTTAAAATAAAAACGTATAGTTTTTTTTTAATTAGGAAAACTGACTAAAATTTTCATCACTGAATCCAGAATTTTGTACTGAATCCATAGTGTACGTCTGTGCGTCGACCCTTGAGACATGGTGTCTAGATTGGTTGATTGGTTTCCATGGAAACATCAATGCTAGCGCTGTGTGCAGCAAGGAACATTGCAACAAGCTGTCTTGCATACTCAACGGTTTAGGAGAAACTTTAGTGAACAAACGTCCCTTTGGAAAATGTAACTAGCAGAAGTTGTAGCTAGGTACATATCTAACATTAATTATATCATTGCTGCTTGTATTTATCACTTTTTGATTTATGACTAACCCACATTGACAATTATCTGTAGGCTATATAAATATCTGTTCAGTGTAAGAATCAAACTTGCAAAACGCAACGCGGCAGCCAATCGCTCAACCACTGCGCCAAACGTATTGTCAAAGTAAAGGGATTCGGATTCCCGATAAAACATTTTAAAACATCCCAGAAAAATAAAATCCTATACAATATTCTCCTAATCGTTTGAATTGAAAGCAAATATTCAAAGGCGATATTTGGCGATATCATAAAATCCTTTGTAGTTAAGTCGCAATTTCTACAAGCTGTTGAAGTTAATACCTTTTTATTATTTCAGGCTGCCGAAACTAAGTTGACTATTGTGTAAAAATTGAACATCGAACTCACTCTTTACTCACGTCTGTGTCCATAGGCGTCGGTGTGGGTTACCATTTTCCACTATGAATACCGAAGGGAACTCGATCATGTTTACTTTCAGAATAGGGCGTTCAGTTTTCTCTCATATTTTTTCAAAAGATTCTTTATTTGCGACGCTCCCTCTATCTGTCATCATCGACCTAGAAAAGCATCATTTACTTTTCGTATTCAGTAAACATTTTCTTTAAGAGACTGTTATAGTATTAAGATAAGCAGTGAGTAGGACCCTTCAGAGATCGTGATACGAATTTTATATTCCCTCACAACGGGACGAAAATACTAAGCAGTGTACCAGGGAGCAAGGCGCTACGTGATGTCACCCACAGTTTTACATATAAGGCGGCATGCATCGTAATTATAAGTATTGTTGAAATATAGGAGTCTGTGTTTCCAGTTAGCTACAACTTAGGGGTCTTTAAGTCAAGAGTGAATAGGCTACTTCAAGGCAAGCGTGCTCCATCGTCGATTACATCATCGCTTGCCATCGGGTGAAACGGTGGTCAAACGCGCGCGCCTATCATTAATAAAAAAAAATATATCCGGGATGCTGTCCGAATCGCCACGTATTATTTTCAATATTTTTTACTCACGATTCAGACACCATAAAATTTATTGCGTAAACTGTTTATCAGTTGTTTAGCTCTGCTTAACTTGAGACTAGACGGCGTTGTATCGTAGTTGTGGAATATTATTATTATAATAGTGTGTCCGAATTGTCACTGAAAAATATTTAACTAAAAATGTGCTTATTCGGTTACTGTGTCCGAATATATTGTGTCCGAATCATCAGCAACTCATTTACCCGCCTACACAAGGTAACTAAGATGTATTATTAAGTAAATATAGGTATATGACGTTGCGGCCTCGTCGACTCGGCCTTGCTGCTATTTCTAACCGAGTCAGGCTTTGAAGGACTTCACCAGCTCGAAATATCTGATCTAAATGCAAATATGGTTATTTCCACAATGTGCATATATTGCTTTTGTTTATGCTCGAGGCTAAACATGTAGCCATCAATATTGTTCAAAATAAACTGAACTTTGTTGACGCTTCTGTATTAAAATGGTAGTTTTGATGTCTGAATAAATGGTTCTGTACAAAATATTTGTGTTATCTGAATTCATGTATAGTAAATAAATGGCACACAAATCCTACATCACGGTATTAAAGTTCTCCGCGCGATTTCAATACATACAATCGTCCAAAAACGACTATTTTTTGTTAGTTGCCCAGACCAGACACGA
The DNA here is from genome assembly GCA_961205895.1 of Mythimna pallens. Taxonomy (NCBI): domain Eukaryota; kingdom Metazoa; phylum Arthropoda; class Insecta; order Lepidoptera; family Noctuidae; genus Mythimna; species Mythimna pallens. Next base: position 17,524,347 of record OY540828.1, on the reverse strand, counting down.
CCCCCACCTGGGCGAAGGACCCTCCCTTTTCAGTAGAGGTTCCGGGATTACATCATTTACCACATACCTGTATAGATAATTGAATGTAAACACGACGAGCATGCCACGTCCTTTGCCACTTACCTATCGTCAACATCGAGCATAGCTTAAAAGCTTGTTGCTTCATATAACGCAATCCAACGCGATGTTTGATGAAGAAGCAATGTAAAAAAAGAGAGATAACGCCTGAAAACTCTGTTGGCATTCGGTCATTCCATGATTTACTAGAATTTTTCACAAAACTTGCTCCAGGAAATACGTGTTTTTTTTTAAACCCTTAAATGTTTTTCAGAAAAATTGGCATCATTCAGAATCTCGATTAAATGTTCTGTGTGGCTTCTATTGATGTACTTTTATAGATTTTCAATATCAGTACATTATGGAGAGCCAAAGTTCACGTAAAAGAGTCGATTTTCAGAGGTCTTTACTAGATTAGTTTAACACAAATTTATGTTTTGACTTCTATAGAAGCCTAGATAATATCCAAAATATCTAGAGAAAGATGTGTAATAAAATCATAATTACGTAAGAGCTCTTGTATGAAAATGTATTTCGAAAAGGACGCTCTTAACTACTGCTGCTTATTGCATATTGCTGAAAAATAAAATACTTAGACAAAGTTATTATCATTTTTGTACCCAAAGAGCAAACACAATATTATATGATGTGACAGTATTTTGAGCACATATATATAATTCGTAGAAGCTACAGAAGCGTGTATCATATTCCTAAGGGAACAAGATGCTCGAATTATTACGAATAAATATCATCTTTTAAATCGTAATATAGATTTAAAATTCCATGCTTTTATGTGAGGATAATCCATTTTAGTGTAACAAAAACGGTATAAGTGAAGAAGATACAGTAATCCCTATTATTTAGTCATAACTTGGAGGTATAATTTACTATGTACCACAGTATCGGTCGACTTGCATTTTCGCTAGTTTAAATATTAAAACAAAGAGATTTATTTATTATCAGAGTGCCTAGTGCGAGTTTATTTTACGTTAACACAATCGACACGACGATTTCGGCGCTCCGATTGGCGCGCTACAACCAACCCCCCTAGCCAAGTTACAACCGTTTCGTTTCGATTCTCTTTTCGTCGATCGCCTCGAGTCGGCCACGCCTCCGGTCTCTTTGTTCTGACGTCATCTCAACGCTCAGTCACGTGGTCATAACAAAGGAATAGGAGGTGTGGCCGACTCGAGGCGATCAATGAAAAGAGAATCGAAACGAAACGGTTGTAACTTGGCTAGGGGGGCAGAGAGCCAAGCGCGGTAAATGTTTCTATCCAATTCGCACTCAGCGCACAGATTATGTTTTTCACGGAGGGTTTGCAAAGCCGTAGGTATATTTTGCCAAAAGGCCAGACTTCTATCGGATTCCGAATGAATAATAGATGAGGCAGATGCATCAGTGTTTATTGATTTAGTAAACATAATCAGACATATAAAGTTGTATGAAGGTCGTGTCTTTGATGCCGCTTTTATATAATACATGGTCTGTTTTACTTACGTGAGATGTTCGCGTTGAAAGCTCTTGGACTCAAGCTTTTAGCGAACGTTTTTTTTTGGTAATATTGTGACTTATTCATATGCTTGATAGCGTAATATTTTTGTTATCCTCTCAACTCTCAATTGAGCACCAGTGGTTTACTTTAGAAAAGCTTTCTGCAACTTAATAGTTAGGTAATTCCCTCACAATTTTAATATGTTGATTTTGAAAATGTTCCGGACATTCGAAAGGCATAAAATGCAACTTTTTCAAAATAATGTTTTATCGTCTGAATTTTCTTTTTTTACCTGAAATTGCACAAACATAACAAGCTTATAACTTTATGATTTTTCATGATAGAGTTATGAAATTTTGTAAATCGATTCTTTGCATAAAAATAGTATATAGGTACGTGTTTCAGGTTTAGCATATGTTGCATACTTACAAAGGTCAAATCCCGGTACGTATTTGTCTGTCTACAGACTGAAAATAAGTACCAAAGGTTTGCTCTATGTTCCCTCCTGTGGGTATCGTCAGCTACTAAAGGATTATTTTATCGACCATAAAATAACATCTGCATACTGTGAATAGGTACCTAATCTGTCTGGTAATGGCATCAAAGGTACGCTAAGTCATTAAGAGCTAACGTATGTAACATGCATTAACGTAACACAATCATTTATTTTAAAAAGTAATAATAAAACATTTATGTAACTGCAAGAAAAAACATAAATGCTTATAACATTATCGTTATACTTTACAAAGCGTCTATATTATTTTCAATTAAATGTGTGTGTGTGTGTGTTAAAGTAATCTTAAACATAGTAAACTAACTACACTACTACTAGATAAAGATACACACCAACTTTCGTCTTTATGTTATAGCAAGCTGTTACCCGCGACTTCGTTCGAGAGGAGTTACATTACTCTCCTTTTTTGGGGCAAACTCCCTCTTGCTCGAGAATCCATTCCCGTTCCCGCGAAAATAAAAAGCTTTAGTTACTTATTATTACATCTGTACTAATATTACAAAGAGGAAACATTTGTATGTTTGTATTTTTGCCTATAATGGGCCGATTTAAAAAATTTTTCTTCAATAAATTGCTACTTTACCAGTAAGTCGCATAGGCTATATACCTTAACGTGGATGAAGCCACTGGCAGGCTAGTAGGCTATGTCTCAGTGAAAGTCACGGCAAATTAAGATCAACCGTTTCGAAAACATACTCTGTTGTTTGAAATCCCGTTTTTTTTTTATTCTTGATAGGTTCGCGCTTGACCGCTATCTCACCTGATGGAAAGCGACGATGCGGTCAACGATTGAGCCCGCTTAACTAGAAGCAACCTATTCACTCTTGACTTAAAGATTCCAGGATTGTTGCCACAGGAAACACAGATTCTGGTAAGAAATTCTACTCCTTAGCTGTATGCACAATGAATGTGTTCCCAAACCGTTTTGTGCGTATAGGTGGGATGTTCTCCATGTTCTTGTGTACCCGTTCCAGCGGGAAAATGGAAAGTACTTGTAACATTAGCTGTCGTTAGTGAAAGTTCCGTTAAAATCAAACCAGCCGTTTCGAAAATTAACCAGAATAAACAGATAGACACTTTTTTTTTAAAATAGCATTTTTGTTATAAGTCTCTACTTTCACACGCATTTAATAAAAAAAACTTATTTTGATACTAAAATCATACATTTCATAATTTCTATTTTATTGATGTGATATGTTGTGATATAAAGAATCGCATAATTTCACTCACTATAATGCCTTTGTAGTTTCACAGCGTTTAGCTTATGAAGTTTGAAAACGAAATAATGAAAAAGTTTCAGAATTACTTATTGAATTGCTTACTGGGTGTTCTGTGGAAAAATATATAAATTCTTTTAAGAAAGCATAATTCTCAATAGCGCAATGAGATGGGATTGCGTCTAGGGCTAAAAGTTTCACTCCACGTTCTGTTTAAGCTTTGAAAAGTACATAAAACTAATCTTGACTTCAAAGAAGAAGTCGATAAGTGACTTTGTGGGTTTTTAATGAGGATCTGTCGATACAGTGTTTTTGGATATTTTTCTTAGTAGTTTAATGTATTATTATTTTTGTATGCGATACATGTATATGTATTTAAAGTTATCTCCATTATTTGTAGGTTTCCGTACCTCAAAAGGAAAAAAACGTAACCCTTATCTTATCTTATCTTGTGTGGGGCTGGCCTTAAAAACCAGAGCACTTCGACCCTTCTGGATCTTTTGTGCTAACTTATACGATCACTTTATTGTCCGTCCGTCTGTCTGTCTGTCTGTCAAGACCCTTATCTCGGGAACGCAAGTTTGCGGTTTCTTGAAGCTGTGAAAAAGTCAAAATTCTAAGTTATCGGAAAAAAAGATACGGCTGTTTATGTCGCAAGAAACGTATATTTCGACACTCGAGAAAATCAAAATTCATAGGGTGCTTCCCATAGACCCAGAATGATCCTTAAATTTGGCATAAAGCAAGGTCTTATAGCACAGGTATAGGAATAAATCAGAAAACTGTAAAAATGTTACATACAACAAAAAAAAAATTGCGATTCGGAAAAATCTCCGAGACTCCATTCGGGAATTGAACTGTTTACATAATATGTAAGTTTGTACGGAATCCTCAAGGCGCGTGTCGGACTTGCACTTGTCTAGTTTTTTTTTTGTTGTATAATTATGAATCGTCCTCTTAGGTTTTTCTTGAGGTGGAAATCATCCAATTACTTCTTCAGCTCTAGGGTGGAGTGAAAGAAGCAGTAATAATATATAATCACATTTATCTCTTTCAGTTTTTTGCGTGTTAGGGCCACGGATTTCCTTTTTAGAAATACCCCGCGTAAAAAAATAATGTCTGTATAGGTTTGTTGCGGTTATGTGAGAGTACTTTATTTATTTATTGATATAGACACACTAATGATTTATTTATTTACAAATAACCAATTATACACCATTATACATGCCAAAAAATCTGTATTCTCACATTTTATAGCTGCCACGGCATGCATTAAGGCATATAGTCCCTTGAAAATTTGGCCGGAGTTAAATGCACACATACTCGTACTGCCGCCGGCGCCTGCATAGAGCCCCGCTGACATTGAAGTCCATTTTCTTTGCGAAATATTGATTGATTTATATATCCTATGTAAATTCTGAAATACTGAGTAAGCAATTTTTTGTGTAAACATATTTCTAAAGATCAAAGCCGTTTGAAAGGAGTAAGTAAAACAAGCGAAAAAATATCATGTTGTTAAAATATAGGTATTTTTTTTGGCTTAAGTACCTATTAGTCATACGAAAAAAACCATATGTTGATAATGTATCAGATATGTATATACATGTTACTTATAAAAAATATTTTTTTTCAAACTTATTGACAAAAATTACCGAGGAGAAGGATTCAGCAAGTCACGGTTTTAATATGGCACTGCTCAGGAGCTAGGGCCTTAAACATAGAAAGAGTTATGAAATAATATGTCTATTAACATTTTGTTAGACGGTTAAGCCAACTAATAAATCTTTATGTCTACACTCGGTAAGAGAATATCTATAACAACTATGTAAAATTTTTTTTGGTTGTATGGTTGTCGGGAGACAGTTCATTTTGTCCAGTCAACCGTCACGATATCACTGACTCACACAATCTAATATAAAAAGGAGAAACTGAGTGACTGACATATCAATGCACAGCCAAAACTACTGGGTCTAGAAACGTGAAAGTTTGCAAGAATTACTTTTATGATGTAGGCAAGCACTAAGAGAGGATTTTTCAAAATTCACCCCCTAAGGGGATGTAACGGGGGCCAAAGTTTGTATGGAAAAACGCGACTTTTACGCGGGTGAAGCCGCTGGTAGAAGCTAGTCCGTCTATATTTTCTTTGTTTTTTTTTTTCTCTCCATCCACCCACAGTATACTCTAAAATTGATTTTATTAATTTATTTTGCTTTCCTGTATTTTTTTTGCTTTCGTCCACTCCGTTAAATGCTGGATCAAAGGTTTGCGGGTAATTTATTTTATTTGTAATATGACTATAGCAATTGCTCGTCGTTACTTTGTTTAGTTAGATAATTTTAATTTTTATACACAGTCTAGATGCGATTGTTTTAAAAAAAATTGTTATATATTTAGAATTCTTTGTGACTTTGATTTTTTTCTCATTTATAACGAAACCACGACTATTAAATGAAGATTATAGTTTTTGTTTGTTTCACTTTGAAATTGATTTTTTATTTTCAATTTTGGTTTTACAATTTAACATTTCTTTGTAATAATTTTGACATGAATATTTACTTTGTAAAGTGGTACATTTTTGTAAATTATTATTGTGAACGTGAGGATAGTCCTCACGTTCACAATAATAGATAGATTGTTTTTCTTTTCAGTAATTTTGCGTGGCCGACTCGAGGTGATTGACGAAAAGAGAATCGAAATGAAACGGTTGTAACTGTTGCCTTTTGCGTTCTAGGGCAGCGCTGATTCTTTCGAACAATTTGCTCATTTCTGTTGCTTTTTGCGTTCTAGGGCAGCGTTGATTCTTTCGAACAATCTGGTAATTTCTGTTGCTTTTTGCGTTCTAGGGCAGCGCTGATTCTTTCGAACAATCTCGCAGCTGCTTTATCTCTTCACAATAAATTAAAAAGTTTTTTTGAATCCACTCACTCTCAGACCATTAAATCCTACACAATCATCTTCTACAGAAGATAACAGTAAATTTTCATCCCACACATTGATCATAAATAAAGTAAGCATGAACAATTTTCAATCGCACCTCGTAAAAAGTAAATGCCACATTATTGATACAGAAGTGAGCAACGAGCCATCATTTTCTTTAAGTAAAACGAGTTCTGGCAGTGAGCCAAGAAAACGTTATGCTGAAGAAAATCCATGGACATGTTTTTCTTCATAAATAATCAACTTTATAATGTTCCCACTGCTGGAACTCAGGCTTCCTCTCTAGAAGAGGGAATCAGGCGTAATCCAACACGCGGGCCTAGTGCGTGTTGGTAGACGTCATATGTCATAAATCCTTTGGTTTTAGTACACATCGGTTTGATTATAATTCCTACACAGTTTTGAAAGCAGCATATTTGGTACCGATTACATAATTAGATCCCTTTTTGTTGATTTAGATTTTGGAAAAAACATGCTTTAAATTAATAAAAAACACAGACTGTTACTAAATTAAGCGCAAATGTATGGCAGATTGTAATTTTTTATTTTTTTATTTATAAAACTTTTAAGTTATTAAATCACGAAAATAAAATTGTTTGGTTACTTTCCACTAATAAAAAGACACACACAAACCGACACATTCACGCACACTCACAAACTTTTGCTTTTCTAATATTAGTGTGATAGTAGTAAGTAGTATTTCTGAGACGTATTATAAAACCGATACCTAATGTAGGTCAGCTACCTACCATTTAAATTACCAGTCGGTGCGATGCTTGTCTACCTCTTGACATAATCCGTTAGTCGCTGCCTGCGACATCTCCGGTACACGAGGGGTGCCTTTTCTCAGTGAAGCACGGCCATTTTATATAATACGGATTGTGTAACTAACTACTGTTTATTTTCTTACAATAATGTCAGGGATAGATTTTCATTTATTTTACTGGCTTTTGGCTGCTTGTTTATTTATTCTAGTGGATTTCTCATTGTCCTTAACGTTAGAAGTCGATTAAGATTAATTTAACTCGAATGTTTTAGATTAAAAAATACCGTTTAGATTGAATAACCCTTCAAGATATCACATTAATACTACATATAAGGCAAAAGTTTGTGTGTGTACGTTTGTTACTTCTTCACACTCGAACGGTTGAACAAATTTCGATAAAAATTGGCACACGGATAGACCATGTCCTAGAATAGTATATAGGATACTTTCATCCCGGGAGTATGTTTTCTTGGGATAACTTTCTTCTATCACGCGGGTGAAATTCTGGAAGCAGCTAGTTAAATAATTTAAAATAGTGTAGTGTTTTAAAGTAGTTATGTATTTTTTTTACGACTTCACATCATCCGCTTAAATGCACATAGACTGGTGGCCGTCCTGATCTGGAGAGGAAGCGCATTCCACAGAAGTATGGACTGTATATAAAAGGAAGAATGAACAAAATCAGAAATATGAGAAGAACAAAGCAGTAGAAGATTGTTAAATTAAATGAAAAGTATATTAGGTATATTGAACAATTACTTGATTTCTTCACAGATTTTTTTCTCTCAGTACTAGATAATATTTTATATCACCTGCTCAAAGAATGTTGTAATTTATAGAGTGTCACGCTGCCCAAAGACGTTTACAAATGGCTGCTCACTTGTTAACGTTTGCTCCTTTTAAAAGAAAGCAGTGAACACTATTTTATTATCTCCTATTAATTTTACTCAGACGGGAGACGAAGCAATTTAGGGTTGAATAAATTCAGTTGAATTTTATAAACATTTCAACTTTAAAAGCCATTATAATGATGTCTTAGTAATTGCAACAATTTGAACAATATCATCTAACTTTCTTAGTAAGTAGGTATGTACGTAGAGAGCTTAATTAATTCTGACAGTCTAGTATAATGTAAGAGTTTAAAATATGGAACCTAATTTAATGACATGAAAATAACAAAAGTAATCCCAAAAATAACTAAGTCCATTCAATGTGTAAAACTTTACAACGTAAGTAATTTTGAAGTTGAAATACTTCAAAATTATAAAAAGAAACAGCAAATAATAATTCTCAAATGACAAGCTAAGTCACAACACGGTAACTCAGGCGCCGATCACGTGGGAGCACTTGATCCAATCACCCACCGTAGCAAACATTAATCATGCGTCACTAAGTAATTAGGTCAGATAATATTCATTCGTCGTCGAGTGAAGACGTCTCGTTGGTAATGAACTTGAAAGTAGATCGGGGGTGTGTCTTGCAGGCTGCAAGCTCCCAAGGCCGTCCCACCGCATAGCATTGTATTACCCACATCGATTTATCGAACGGCGCGCGCCGGGTCTTCGTTGCCTCCCGCTCCCCTGCCACCTCTTTTCCCCACTATAAGGTAGCGGGCACACAGCTGATGTGATCGCGGTAAGCGAGAATGTTTTCTGTTTCGTGCAAGACGCTTTGGTTTTATCAAGTCTGTCATCAAAGATTGTAAACAATTTTAAAGCATGAGGTTTATGTACAGTCTCTAGAATAAATGTATGTATTTGCTCAGTATGAAAATTGTTCCATTAGAACTGTGCACTATTTTCTGAAGTTATAGTAGGCCTAGGTGAAATAATAATTTAAATTGAATTGAATTGAAAATAAAATGACTACTTGACGACGATTTTATTTTACAATATAGGTAAAAGTTTGTATAGTAATTAACTTGTATAGTGTAATTTGTAAATTCTCGAAGTCGAATTCAATAGTCAAACAAAAGTCAAAAATATTATTATAATTTTCCACTAACTTAAATTATTTATAAAGATTAAAAAATGGTACCCTGATATAATTTCAAACGTAGAGCAGCAACAAATCAATTTTACGACACTCGTTATTCAGCGTCTCAAATACGAAATACGGGTACAATTATTTTTAGTACATTTTACATCAAAATGTATTATAACAATTTCAGGTAGACCCATTTTCTGTGCCACAGTTACTTACATCAGTAAGAAAGAGAAAAAAAATGGGAGTTAATAAAAAGTAAGGCAAGAGATATTCTCAAAACGGATTACGCGAACTTTTAGGGAAAAAGAGAAGCATCAAACAGAAAGTCAACACTGAATAATGAGCTCGTTCATTTCGCGACGTTGAAAAAATATTTGGAAGGCACTGCTTGTTTCACAGACTTCGTGACGACTAACTTTAAATGGAATTATTATACTTGCTTGATAAAATCACGTTGAATATTTAAATGTACAGTAAATCAATTTTGAACAACCATTATAAGTGTTTTTGTTTGTTTAGATTTCAAGACAAATATCGCATTTCAAGAAAGCGAGATTTGTTAACATTTTGTAATTGGATACTTTTGCCGTGCCCCAAACTATGTGACTAATTTCGATTTCGAACCTAAAGATAAAATTATTCTCTCATAAAAATCTAAGAGGCAACATAATACGTATTTCGTTTAAAATTTTATGACGGTAATAATGGCTGACGTTTATTCACAAGAGGTCTCAGAACTCGCCCCTTTAGGACCCCGAAATTTAACAGCGATGTACGCTATATAAGTTAGCGGCACATTGTCGTTTGGTAAACTTATACTGAGTCGTCTCGGACCTCGTTAGATAACACGACAGTCTGCATACATAGCGAGTTTAAGTTAATTTAGAGCGGGCTGCTCCTTAGGGAAGCCGCTACTGATCTCCTCAAACGTACTTTGACATGCGCTACCGTCATACATGAAAGGATTTATTCACAACCTTTAATGTTCAAGTTTAAGTGGTTTTCGTTTTACATGAGCTCTTTGACTTAGATGGATCTCTGTTGTTACTGCGCTTCACAGTTTTTCTGTAATTTATCTCATCTGGTGTGCCAAATCTATCGTATAGCTACATAAATAAAAAAGTACAAAACACGAGAAAGACTAATTTCTAAGATTAAAACATGTATACATGTATACATATGACGTCGCCAACACATCAGATGGCAATATAACGATACTAACTCATCACTCGTCATTTTAAGTGAACTGTAATTATTTTTATGAGTAATAAAATTCTTTAAATCTATACTTTCCTCACTTGTCAAATGAATTATAGCGTTGACGACTGAATAACAGCATAAGCATCAGTATTTCAATCAATAACCAATCCTGGTTTACATATTGTGAACTAAATACCGATGTTGATTCGCACAGCATCATAGGTCTAACGTACAACTAGGTCGCACCCATCAGCTGATCCGGGATCCGTGCCGATCGCGTCATCATTAATTCATCGTCCGCAACCGACCCTATCACTTCTACAAACATTTGTGATATACCTCAAATATTTGTACCAATTATGGTCTTAAAAGGTAACCATTTTTATCATTCTCATTTTTATGTCTTCTATAACTATTATGTTTATATTATACTATTTCATGTAGTAATGATGAGACTGTTGAGATGAATATGTGGAGTGACGAGAAATGATAAAGTGAGAATTATTATACTTACTTACTCTATTGTTTTACTTTCTTTAGCTATTATTGTACTTTTTTAGTTTCAAACTATATGAAAATACTTTAATTGCTTCTTGTTGTCTTGTCAAGATTTATATGTAGTAAGCATAATATCATAATGTCCTCTAATGCATACATAATATGTACGATTTTATTGTTTTCTTTCCTTGGAGACCTATATATTAACTCACCCACCGATATATTGTATTCTTTGCACTCTGGAAACGATTCTGTAAATTGTCATTCTGAGTAGATTATTAGAGAAAGTTTGAAAGTGGCGCCAGTGATTGAAAAGTTGAAAAAAAATAATTTCGTTTCTTGTAAAATCGTTTTTTGTGTATGGTCATGTAAAAAAGAGATATGAAATGCATGTTACTAAAAAAGTTATGTGTTTACTTGTGGATGAGTGGAGATGGAGACCAAAGAAAATTGGATTGTGTGAAAAGTGATATGATAGAAAAGGGAGTTGGTGAAAGCGCCGACCCCAAGAAGAAGAACATATCCACACGCGGTAAAGCGAACATACCCGATGCACTGCAGTATCTAGGCAGCCCCAACAGCACTCTGAATTCATTATTATATTGGATCCGCAGGGCATCTAGAGCCTTCCGCGTATAATTGACCTACAGACCGCCCGTGTAGAATGATTGGCAATAAGCTTTAAATAAAGTAATTTTGACCTCATTACTACAACGAGCAAACCTGTGAGCTGAGATTATGTAGGACTTATATAGATTAATTAATAATAGAGATGCAAACAAAACCGAACCAATAGAGCAGTGGTGGCCGAGTGGTAACGGCCCCGACTTATGAGTTGTAGGTCGCGGGTTCAAACTCAGCCAGGCGCATTACTTTGTGTAATTTATTTCATCACCACTGCTCTCAAAATGGTGAAGGAAATCGGCATTTGTCCTAGAATCAAAAAATTCGAAGGTATGTGATATTCACCAACCCGCACTGGGCCCTCGTGGTGGATTACGGCCCATTCCCTTACCTGCAGAGGAGGCATGAGTCCCAGCAGTGGGAACATTAAAAGGTTGATTATGCTAAACAAAACCGCAGGAAAAATCTAACTAAATAGTAAACAATGTACTGCTTCGTTGATCTAAACGTCTTAGGTGCAACTACCGAGACTAAGGAGTCAGCTAAGTGATAATGGGTTTTTTATTGCTCCTCTTCTATTGTCATAAAGGTCATAAACGATTAAGTCGGCCAGTGAGGATAATATCCGTGTTTACAGGTCTGGGTGCGCCAAACGTACTGTAATATGTTTTGAAGGTAAATTCTAAAGTAAAGGAAACTATGAATGTTGAAGTATGACTAAAAAAAGACAGTGATGCTGAGTAGGTCTTTAAGTCAAGTCGAGAAATGACGTTGTAGCGACATCTATATTAATAACAATAAATATATTCACACAACTATCACACAACGCAGTCTAGTCCCAAGCTAAGCATAGCTTGTGTTTATGAGTACTAGACAACTGATAAACATACTTGAATATTTCTAAATACATATATAATATAGATAAATTACACCCAGGCACAGAACAAATGATTGTGCTCATGACACAAACACTTGTCCTGGGTGGGAATCGAACCAACGACCTTCGGCATAGCAGTCAGGGCCATCAACCACTAAACCAACAGGCCACTGAGTCATTGTTCAATGTCATTTTTCTTATAAATGATAAATGATATTTTATATCTGATGATATCTTTCTCTACATGAATTCTCTAACAGTAGCCATCTTTGATGATGATTATGATTATCTTCTTCCTCTTCTTCTTCTTGGGGTCGGCCTTTTCACCAACTCCCTTTTCTTTCATATCACTTTTCACAGAATCCAATTTTCTTTGGTCTCCCTCTCCACTCATCCACAAGTAAACACATAACTTTTCTAGTAACATGCATTTCATATCTCTTCATTACATGACCATACACAAAAAACGATTTTACAAGAAACGAAGTGATTTTTTTAGTAGAGTAGCTCCGTATATATAACTGCTTGTGCTGTTGAAATATTCGTGATAGTCCAGGGAAGGTTTAAACGGTGAGAAAAAGTGGAGAAAAGCACGAAAAAAAAATCTGAATACAACGCCATCTGTAATTAAAATGTCATCATAGAATGAATTATGCTGTTTAGATAATGCCAATAGATGGCGTTATTCTTACAGCCTGCCACTCCTCCTCGGACCATAGCCCGAACCAGGGCCCGACGCGAGAGGTCACTGTCGCCGATTGCCTCTATGAGGACACGACGGCTCACGCCCAAGCAAGGCACACTTCCACCGTATGCTCCACCGTGTCCTCCGGGCGGTACACACAATGATGACACCTGGGTTTTTTTTCCACCTGAATCCGATGCAGGAACCTCCCAAACTTGCCATGTCCGGTGAGGACCTGTGTCATGCGGAAGGTAAGGACGCCGTGTTGCCGTTCCAGCCGTTTCTCAAAGAGGGGACTTACCGCCATAATTGTAGCGTGCCCAAGACCATACTGGTCTAGCGTTTACCCCAGGATGTTGGGCATGGAGTTGAGTGTGGACACGGCCCACTTGTCCCTCCCCCCAGACAGTAAAACTGACAGAAGCCTTCAAAAGAACAACGACACCATTATCGATTCAGTGCAGGTTCTACTAAAAGTTTTCGGTAAACTTTTTTTTTACAAAAAAAAACCAATAAGCTCACTTTCTCGTGCGCGCTGAGCCCACAGCTCCACATGTTATCGTCTGTAGATTGCCTTACAAGTTTACGTGCTCTTTGTATTCGACTCACTCGCTGTAAATAAATAGCGATAGAATTTCGTTCGAATTGAAAACTTGTGTTACCGAAGCCGCCGGTGAAATGTACGACGTCGAATGAATAGTTTTTGTAGGTTGAACAAATTGTGTAACCACTCTAGTGTAGTACATACATTGTTTGTGTTTGTAATACCCTGTCTCCTTTTTTTGCGAACGATTCGGTTTTTATTCAGGGTTTTGTGGCAATCTGTTCCTGTTTTCATGTTATCATCTACCTGTTTTTATCTGTTGTTCGGACAACAGCAGATGAAGTTGACGAGGATTAAATGTCGGTCAACCCAGTGGCTTTAGTTCTAAGATAGATTACCATGGTACAAAAAAGAACGAAAAAAAAAAACTTGGTTTCAGGGCAACATGTTTTCTGCTTCTATTTTGTTCTGTCAACTTCTATTCTATCAATGTGAAGGACATTACTGTTTCACATTATTCCTCACATAATTCATTCATATTTTCTTTGACATTACTCTTCTCCTCTTCGACTCTTCTTCTCCATTCATTCACATTCATATCATTATTTTTTAGTCATTAGACGTTTCTATGCTTATAACTGATTCGGCAGGCCGTAATCATGACGGTACCTCCTCTCTTTGAGGAGTGGCTGGAGTGGCCATTGGGCGGACCGACACGGTGGAGCATAAGGTGAAGTTGTGCCTCGTTTGGATGGGCACCCCCGTTTCCTCGTGGAGGCAATTGGCGGCGACGTACTCTCGCGCCAGGCCCTGGTCAGCCCATAGTCCGGAGAGAGACGGAATAGAAGGTGGTCACCTTCTTCTGCGAAGCAGTAACGCTAGCGAAGGAGGCGGCCGCACGCCGCGTTGTGATTCTGACGATTCTGAGTGGGCTTTATTTTTTTAGCTCGTTGTTCGGCCGCCCAGTAACCGTCCGGACCGAGTACAAGTTACCTCAGGAGCCCAGCAGAGCCTATGCCCACATGAGCTGCGGGGAGTTTCTGAACCCTCGACAACGGGCAACTGAAAAACACAGAAACTTAAGAAAACCTGTCTCTGAAGAAAACCTTCAGTAAAACTCTGACACGTTCTCTCGCTCCATCCTGGAGCGTGAGAAGTCATAGGATGATTTTCCACTCCAAAAAACTCATAACAGATGATGAATCGTATCACACTTAAGTTGTAGGGATCTAAATTATCAGTCAGTTAGTTACGGGAACCCGCACACACGTGGTTTCCATTACTATATATTTACCTACACAATCACTTCCGTCGTGAAAGCCGACTAAGGGATTACACTACTAAATGCCTAGACGGAAGGACAACCAGGTAATCTAACTGAGTATTAACACCATACCTACTGCTAGTAATCTACTACCTACAAACCGTGTAAAATATACGTATATCTAAACGTATATGTTTCTGTACAGAATCGTGCGTTATAGATATTTAGGAATATTATATCACTAGTTTCTGCCAGTGGCTTCGCTTGCGTGAATGTAGAAAGTTATTCCGAGAAAATATACTTCAGAAATAAAAAGTACCCTATATGCTATATATTATTTTTTTATTTAAACTTGATGTACAGTAGTGGTACAAAGACGGACGTAATACAACAAGGCATTCTCTACCAGTCAATCTTTGGGGTAAAAAGACAAGACTGTGGTAGCTATTCCAAGATATGGTCTAACTATGTGCCAGATTAACAAACATACGGATACATAAAAATTTTGACCTTTTTAATATTCCTGTGATTCTATAATGCTAACTCTTCTATATTGTTTAATGCCCTGTGAATTTTTGTACCATCATCATCTTCCTGCCCTTATCCCGTTTTATTGGGGTCGGCGCAACAAGTTATTTTCTTCCATTCTGTCCTGTCACCCGTCACGCTGTCACTAACTCCTTTTTCTTTCATATCACTTCTCACACAATCTATCCATCTTTTCTTTGGTCTCCCTCTCCATCTTCATCCATCCACATGTATACTCATAACTCTTTTATTAAAATGCGTTTTATTTCTCCTCTTACTCACTCTTACATGGCCATACCAAGACAAACGATTCCCTATCAACGTTTCAGTCACTGGCGCCACTTTCAGACATCCTCTAATATACTCATTTCTCACTTTATCTATTCTCGTCTCACCACACATCCTTCTCAACATTCTCATCTCCGCTACATGCAATCTTTTTTCATTCGTCTTTTTCACAGCCCCGAATGTTTCTGATCCATACAGTATGACAAAATTTTGTAACATTGTGTTTAAATTATTTTATTATTTCAAAAGATCTTATTTCATCATTTATTCTGTTAGATTATCTAGAACAAAACAATTACAATTAATTTTAAGGGTAGCCTATCTTATTTCAGCATATTATTCGCAGTTTCTTTATGAAAATTTGTTTATAATAAATACATGTTTGTAAAACTCCGGTCAAAGCCCTTCTCTGCTTACTATAATTTATTACCAACAAATCTTTGTAGTAATTAGTCGGCATTTGTTTACAAATTACTGAAGCTTCGACAAATAGCTCTTTCGTCCTTTTTCTGCTCCGTAAAACAAGGTTTGCGATCGCGACCCTCGAAATGATACCTTTCTGTTAATCACCCTTTGTTTCGTGCCGCTGATTTGTTGTTGCTACGTTCATTTCTAAAGGCTTTAGTTACCTTACTTTTAAAACAAAGGTAAGAAAAGTAACAGACATAATTGTAGCCACAAAACGCTATAAATTAGGTCAGGCGTAGAAGCAACGTCATATGTCATGCCGTTATGTAGAACAAACCCGCAATCCATTCAAATTCTCATTACAGGGGTTGACAATAAAAATCACCATGAAACAAATATTATTACGGGCCGCTATTTTCACTCGGCTCGGTCGGTGGCCGTTGCCAACGGTTATGTGTCCCCTGCGGCCGATCCGGGCGGCCGATGAAATAATGATCACCCGATCGGCACCGAGATCGGCGGATAAGCGCGACCTCATAGCCAAGTGAATAGAAAATAACCCTTGATTGACTATCTGTTGAATGTTGTAACTATGTGTTAGCTGAACGGTATTGCGCCTAATATAACAGTTTATGCTCTTCGTGTGGAACCACGGTTATAAAAGCTAGAAAAATGTTGGCTTTTTACGACGAAAAATGTTTCGTTTTATTTGTCAACTTTATACTACGTATGAAAAGTGCTCGTATTTTTTTTACCGACGGTTTACTTGAATGAGATTACCGTATCTAAACTATGGTATGAAGATGAACCTTTAGCTGATTCTTAAATCAGAATCAAAGAAATAAATCCTGCAAACTGGTTTATTCCAATAAAACTCTCCAATATTTTACCCTTGCCAAAACTAACCTATATACCCACAGGATGTCAGCTATATCTTAATAGAGATCAAACTCATAGCATTTAATTGAATTAAAACCATTTATAGGCACTTTTGAATTGTCAAGGTCGGTCAGTCAACAAAGGTAAAGCTATTTCCATTTTCCAAAGCAAATATCTCTAAGACGAAGAGTGTGCAAGAAATTCCATGGACATTTAAGCTACAAAATTATGGTAACATAATGTACATCATCATTTCAGCCGACAAATCATACGAATATTTGAAAACAATGTAGAAGAACGTGCCCGTTAAAACTGCCGGAGTAGAAAAAAAATCAAATCAAAGAACCAATAATTTCAATAAACCGTAGCAGATGGGAGATTACCAGTATCAACTGACGGTAACCGTTCACAAACTTGGTAAATTAAAGTATATATTACATATTACTCGCAAGTCTGAGATATCACAGTATCGGTTGAGGTGCAAATAGTACAAGTAAATTATGTCCAAATTGCTTCAAAATTAAAAACAGCACTCTTCAAAGTATTCTACCCACAATGTTATCTATAAAGGTATCGAAAAAAATATTTTTAATTCATAAACCACCTTAGAAGCTTTGTGCAAAGATCATTCACTATTCATGCTGTCTGTACATTCCTAAGTTCAAATGGCGGCAAACTTCTTCAAACGTTCACGTTATCTTTTATGGTGAACATATCAGAAGCTATGCGACTAGTAGTTTTCTAGCCAATCACCATTGCATTACTTTGAGGTGCTTCTTTTTTAATATTTTTAGTAGTCGTTTTTATTTTAGTTCTTTTACAATTGTCTTTTTCCGTCTATATAGCGATCCTGTAGAAAGCTCATGGTTAACTATGGACATCAAATCTAATGTTTATAAATGTTAAGTAGTTAATTTATCTCATTTCTTTTGTCATGTAAATTGTAATCCTTCTCTTTCATCTCTGATATCTTTTCGCCCCTTGTTGTTATCCATTTGGTCTTTTAATATAGTAATATTTTAGTTTAAATCTTGGTCAGCACTTTAATGCTTTTCAGCTTTCTGATATTTTAAATCTTTTCAATAAACCAAATGACGGCCAGCCCTGCAGTAGCCATCACATAGATAGCGTCATTACCTTTACAATCCACTCACGATCGAACATTTGATTGTGATTGATTTACCATTTCCACGACATGTCGAGTCTTTTTGTTTTAGAATCAGCTAATGGCTTTAAGTAAACATATTTTGCTATCCATCTTCTCTCTTCGTTTTTGAAAAACAATATGATGTTATGATATTAACTCAGCAATATCGATAAAAACAACTACTGTTTCATTGCACTCGATATTATTGTTGATCTTCGAGCATTTTCTGCAACATGCAATTAAGATTGAATGAAATGAAATGAATTCCGATATCACAGAAAATAAGTAATGGATGAAAATAAGTTCTTAAGGCGGCAAGAGAAGTCAATAGAATAATATTTCCTCCTTCTTTCCTTTCCTTTTGTTTTTCTGGCATATAAACTTTGAGAGTTACACCACCCTAGGTTAACTAGTAGAGAATGAAAATGTAATAAATAAAAAGGGAGGTGAATTCGTTAAAAGTTTTATCTATTAGCGAAAACGTTGAGACAAAGTCATTTAGAATTAAAAAAGCAATTTGCGAAAATTTGCAAAGTAAAATGTAATCTATGGCACAATACATTGATGAACAGGGCATATTAATGATTGTTTTTCGTTGTACCTATTCGTATTGTTATATAATAAGCAATTGCATTCCTGCCTGTTTTATGATAGAAAAATCTGACTATAATTCACTCTTTTGCTGTTGCATATCAGTCATTTGATTTTTGCAGAAAATATAAAAATGTAGAAAGTTTTTGGTTTGATAATTCTTACATAACACCGCTGAGTGTTGAAATTGATTTCAACAATATCGATACAATTATAGGTAAAGGTGCGTATACAAAAACATACTTCTATCTAACCCTTTAGGGAACGACGGGGAGTAATATATCTTTGTTTCCCTAATTTTGATCCTTCTTCTAACCAGCCCACGAATCGATCATTTATTTATTTGTTCATCTACTTTGAACACACTTTTTGTATTCTGTTGTGTAGTTTTTAAAGTAACATAACTATATATTTAGGCTTCTACAACGCTAATTTGTTACTCCTTACTAAAATTTTAGCTTAAGAAGCTACTAATTAGGGTGTTGCCTTGGCCTTAATAGAATAAATTGGAATATTAAAATTTCAAGTAGCAAAGTCTTGTCTTAAAAAGGTATTGTAGATACCTTGAAGAAAATAACAAAATTGTTGGCTATTGGCTTGGTTAAAACAAGACGAACCCCAAGTTATTTTGAGAATAGGATACCAAGATGGAGCTGAGCAAAGTGGGTATAGATTTCCAGAGTTAGTTAAGAGATACAGATAAATTAAAGTACTATTTAACAACTGCTAGCATTGGTGCAATGGTCTCGAATCTACTGATTTTTCGATATAGTTGTAAAGACAACTGTGGAATAATAATTCCTAGAGTTTAAAATACAGAAAAAATATAAAAAATTGTATTTTTTTGTAAATATACCAATTTACGATCCAAATATAACGATTTTACTATTGACATATTACCGATTTTGCATTCTGACATTAAAGAACTCTGCATTGACGTACTTCCTTTTATCATCAAGATATCTTTAAGTTGGGCTGCGGCATTGTTCGAAACAGTTGCCGTGGCCCTGGAACGCGGGTTTTAATTAGTACAAATCTGACGCTCTCTTTCGCTTTACCTAAATCGGGATAAATTGTTTGATAATTTTCTATCTCAAAAAACAATTTTAAAGTTACACTTGAGATATAAAATTGGTTTGTTAGGTATCTAGAATGCCAAGTTAGGATTTTCTAAAATTACTGTTTTGTTCTCAACTAATGTCAAAATTCATAATTTTTCTGGCCATAGATGGAGCAGAAGTATTTCCATTATGTGATATATTTGAAAATGACGCTTATGTTATTGTGCTCAGAAACTCCATGAGTAAAAAGCAGAGTTATTTTTTACCTGTTTATTGGACCAATTTCAGGTTTATTATTTTAACACGGCAGCGTGCAAAATTATAATGAGCGGTGAAGTCGAAGCGAAGTTAAATTATGTTATCAAACAAAATTTGCGTATTAGTGGCACAGATCCTGCATTAAATACAATAAGTCAATGTGAAGCCTCAAAGTGATTACTGTTAGGGTTAAGAGGTGGACGCCAAAGGAAATACCGTTATAAGGATTTCAATCATCATCATCATTATCTTCCTGCCCTTGTCCCGTTCTATTTGGGGTCGGCGCAATAATAATTGTTTATTATCCTTTTCTTTATATACTGGAAGGTGTGTTTCAGTAATATTACGTGAGACGTGTGCTCCTCAAATACTGTAATTGTTCCATGAAATACAATATTTATTGGTTAAAAACAGATAGACCATAATGTTAAAGTAGGATAGATTTGTTTCTTTTTTTATACTCCAATAATTGCTTGCTGCTTCAAAATCTCAATGGAGTAAAATAAGCATAGTGTTCATTAACTCAGGACTTCACCATTATAATTTTACATCTGTCATATCCTGTATTAGGTATAAATTCTGGTGGCATGACTTTTTAACTTAAGATTCAAAAACATACGTAAAATAAAAATGACTCTGATATTTATTTTTCTCTTAATCTAAATTATTTTTCTTTATTGTTTTCTGTTTTTCTTTTTTAATCACAATTGTCTAACCATATCTAAGTTATTAACATAAGGCCAGATTATGTCGTCTGTGTTGCAAATGTTGTATTATGTATATAATGGAAATTATATCTAAAGTTTGTATATCTCACGTTTATTATATCTTGGGAATGTTATTGAAATGAAAATATACCAAATAACTTTATATATGATATGAGGCGCACCCACTATGAATATATACTTTTAAAACAATTATTGAAATTTCGAAAATCGCACAGCTTGGATCTGCAAAAGTATCGCAAGTCCAACCTAAATGAGTCCCACTGGGCCATCTGAATAACTGAAACACTTTTGAAAGGTAAAAGGAGAGATGGCGATAACATGAGTAGGGCTCAGAATAATTAACGTAACTGCTAAATGATAATATTTAATTTTTAAAACATATACAAATTTTCAATTTATATAGATCGGACTACCAAACGTACGGCGAGTATCCACCTTTACATTTTTAACACATCTACGGTCCGAACTAAGCGTTTCGCCTCGTTGTCGTTAACGCATACATCGAAGGATTGGAACAATTTGCCTGTTGCAGGCTTCCGTCTGATGATATATTATAATTTAGGTGTATTCAAGTGAATAGGCGTGAATAAAATTGATAAGATAGTGCGCTTCACCATCAACGATTGCATCACTGCTTACCAACAGTATGGATCGCAGTTAAGCACTAGTTTATAAAATCAAAAAAAAAGAAAATATTGTACTGGTCTATCATAATCATTCTATAAAAGTTACATCTTGTTATTTTCCTAATTTGTAAATAAAACGTTGTTAGTGAATTAAATTGAATTAAAACGTTGTTAGCCAATTAAATTGGATTAAAACGTTGTTAGCCAATTAAATTGGATTAAACGTTGTTAGTGAATTAAATTGAATAAAACGTTGCTAGTGAATTAAATTGAATTAAAACGTTGTTAGTAAATCAAATTGGATTAAACGTCAATAGTGAATTAAAGTGAATAAAACATTGTTAGTGAATTAACTTTGCAATATAAATCTGTTGAGGAAAGCTTCAATTTAATTAAATAATAAATCCCCAAAATTTTTTTGTAATATCAAGTCTGTACTAGTTACTTTTAAGAGCGCCCTTTTGATCCATCTATCGTCAACATGATCATGGACTAAAAGCTGGTTGTTTCATCCAACGCCATCCTATGCAATGTTTGTTAAAGAAGCAACGTGAAAAAAGAAAAATAACACCTCAAAGCACTGTGGGTATTCGGTAATTCCGTCTTTTACCCGAATACTTCAACTACAAAACTGTTTACATGTTACATGTTTCACATACGTGTTTTTTTTAAAACATTAAAATTTTTTTAAATGAACTTTTGTCATACAGAATCTCGATTAAGTGTGCAAAGTTTCTATATATTGCAGATTTTTTCACACAAAATAACAGACTTTCAGAGATTTTTACTGTATTAGTTTTGCACAAATTTAGGTTTTGAAATTGATGGAGACCTAATAATATATAGTAAGAGCGGTTGCATGGAAATGCATCTCGGGTTGGTCTATATTCAAATGCGATTTAAAAATGTCAATATCATAACAACTAGTCTCTTAAATCGCCGTTCTTAGCGAATTTATTGTGCCGATATTTTAATTACCAGGGACAATAAACTACAAACCACTTTCTCGACCAACAACCCCATACATCAACCCTACCCTACTATTATACAAATCGGGTCTTTGTGCACAAGTGCCCTTCAATCAATTTCTGTCGCTCAATGGTAAATTGAAGGACGTCGAGCTGAGAGAATACAAATCTTGGGTTAAACGAAAACGAACGATTTATACGGTAAACCTTTAGTTATTAGGGTAAAATCTGAGGTAGTGATTTAAAAAGGGTTTATAAAGAGAAAAAACCTGGAAATCTATTAACCGACTGCAGACTGAAGTTGGTTCGCGTCGGAACTTGGTGCAGGTCGCCTGCGTCTGCGAAGCAGTAATCCTAGTAAAGGATGAGGCCGCACGTGCCCGCGCGAGGGAGCGGCCCTCACGCCGCAGCCGCCGGGATCCCGATCCCGATTTCTGGCCACCGTAGGCGCGGGTTTGCGTCTGGTAACTGTCCGGAACGTCGTCAACGGTGGGCATAGATACCCAACGGCGCGTATTGTTAAGGAGATGTCAGCAAACCGTAGGCGGACAAAGCCTACTGGGGCCACGGGTAGTGTGAAAGTGAAACCTGGGGCCCTGGAACGAAGGTAAAGAAGGAACAGGAGTAGGTTTTAAGGCAGTAAAAGTCTGACATACCCTCCCACTCCGATCAAGAGCGGGAGAGGTCATTGGATGTTTTTCCAATCTAAAAAAACCCAAGTTGGTCGTTGCACAATCTGATCAAATGGGGCTACTTCGATTTATTTTTTTATTGTTGATAGGCTCGCACCTGATCACTATCTCACCTGATAGAAAGCGACGATAGAGCACGCTTACCTAGAAGTAACCTATTCACTTTTGACATAAAGATCCCCTGGTTGTAGCTATCAAGAAATACTGACTCCGGTGGGGAATTCCGCTCAAGAGCGAGGGATGTCATTAGATAATTTTCCCACCCGAAAAAAAAAACCTGTACGCACAAGCTATGTGTGTGTGACAGGGCTTTGAATTACGTTAAAAATTTGTTCAAAGCCGTGTTTGTATCGTTATCGTACGAAGGTAACGTTATTATTAGGTAGAGGTAACGTTATGCTTGGTAACGGTACTTGAGTGAAGTTTTACCGGTAATCTAAGTAACGTTATCGATGATGTTATCGATAAATAGTAACGTTACCATGGCCCAAGGAAAAATAACGTTACCAAATGCGTTATTATAAGTACCGTTATTTTGTTAAAATTCTTTGTTTATTCTAGATTAATGCAGTAATTAGTTTGATTAAGTATTCAAAAATACTTGCACCAAGCACGATACTTATATTGTAAAGGTAACGTTAACAAGCCCCGTGTGATCTATTTCACAATACCATTATAGAGCCCCTTCACAAGACATGATTCACCTGCTGTGCATCTTGCACAACCACCTTCTTCTTCTTCCTGCATCTTCCAGAATTTATAAGAGGCCAGATAAAGCTGTTCAGGTTGCTAAATAAATTTTGATACAAGTGGAGAAAATTTGTCATTGCGATCGACGCGAAATTCGAATCACAGGCGAGGGTGTTGTGGTGTCGAGTACTGCAATGACAAAATTCGTGACGCCGTTTTTTAATACACTTACAAAAAAATAAATCAGCGGGGTTGAGTGACCACTCGTGGGGATCGCTTAGCGCCTATCCTAATACCATAAATACAATAAACTGTAGCGGGGACGAGCTCACGCACTTTTCCGTACTAGTGCGGAAAACATTAAATTGTGCGCATAAAAGCGGTAGGGATAAGAGCGAGTTTTCGAGTAAGTGTATTGAAAAATGTATTTTGAATTTATCGATACGAAAAGAAGACGAAAGGGTAAAATTACGAAATTTTAAGGTAAACTTGTAGCTGCCATTTTTTTTTTTCGTATTTTGTTCGTCTTTTGTAACTTTATCTTTGTTATAAAGTTACTACTGAAAGCTACACAAACGAGATTGGGGTTTATCGATTTTTATATACCTATAATAGGTACTTTTTTAAACCCTAATTTCCTTTCAAATTCTGCTTGTAAATTTTGTGTTCATTAAATTCATTGATTACGTATTACAATTACGTCTGGTTCAGTATCAGTTTTTATTTATGATCCTGACTAATGCCTACTTCATCTATTTTATGATCCTCCTAGTAGTATTTTACGACACTGAAGGGATTAAGAAGGGTTGTCTATTTGAACTTATTATGCTACATCTTATAACAGTCACAAAAGTAACATAGTATATGTAGCAATGGAAAGAGCTATACTTGGAGTTTCCTTGCGTTATCGCATCAGGAATGTAGATATTCACAGGAGAACTAAGGTTTAATAATATTAAGCGAGTCAAACACAGGGTTTGCCAAACGTTTACCAAGCGAAAAACTGCTTTCTCACGCAAATTCTTTGAATTTTTAGGTGGATATCTATACAATAAAATAAATAAAAAGCTTGCAATTTATCCACTTACAAGAGCCAATTGTAAAAGTGCTTTAACCACTTGGCTAAGGTCCCTCAGTTACGAGGAAACAGAAAATTTGCTCAAATCCCGTCCTAAAATGACCTAGTATGATTTGACATCATCCACACACTCATCCACATCTACACACACTCATACACCTACACCCACACAAACACCCACACTATCACCTACATATACCCACACACATACACCCACTCCACACACACATTTACACCCACACAAGTCACACACCCTCACCCCCCACACACACACACTCACACTCCACACACACCCTCATATACACATTCACACACCTGACTCTCACAACCTCTTATACTTAATTGCCACTACAGTCACACTTCACCCACCTTTACCTATTTAAATATTAAATATCACGTAACTGGAATGATGTACAGCTTACCGTTACCCACTTCTGGAGTCTGGGGAGGCTGGTAATATGTTATACAGGTCTCCTAGTACAGAAACCAGTCTCTCACATAGATTATAATCCATAAATGTACACCTTGATATATGTATCTTATCTATTGTATTTCTTGTATAATTCTATGTGAAAGAGAAAATAAACTTTTTTGTATTGTATTTGTATTTGTACTGACATAACCGGAAGAATCGCCAAACTTAAGTGACAGTGGACAGAGTACATTGCTTGCAGTACATATGGTCGATGGTGCCGAAAGGCTCTGCCCCCCTAGTCAACTTACAACCGTTTCATGTCGAATTCCGTTCTCCAATCGGTAACGCCTCGGTGTCAGCAATTGTAAAAAACTATAAGTTGGTAGTAGTAATGTTGACGAGCTTGAGTCGGCCGCTCGTTCTACAATAACAAAGCATGTAGCGTTGAACATTGTAGAAACGATAACAATTCATTTTATCATTTTGAACGATGTGGACTTGGCTACGAATTTTCTATTCGTTTGTTCTGACCATGTGACTTAACGTTGAGATGGTGTCATTCCCATACATTTGATCAATTTTCGACTAGCGTTAACAATTGCAGATTATCAACTTGGCTAGGGGTGCTGGAGTGACAACCGCGTACCGGTAGACGCAGCGTTAAAAGGCTGTAAAACACATAGGACTGTACGTTATGGCGACACTTAGGGGAGGCCTATGTCTAACAGCTGTGGACGTCTTTCGACTGAAACGATGATGATGAAAAACACCTTCAAATAGACTATAAGATATATATATATATTTTATTTAAAGTTTAATAAGATCAAATACTGCTAAGAAACTCAGTCAATTTATATCTACTAATATTATAAAGAGAAAAGATTTCTATTTTTATTTGTAATGAATAAATACAAAAACTTATTATTAGATTGATTTAAAAAAAAAAAAAACCACCAATAGGATGCTACTTTCACTGAGTGACATAAGCTGAACACGAAACTTGGTCGCTTACAATGGGTCTCATCAGAAGACTTAAAGTCAACCAAAGGGCAATGGCCAGGGCTATGCTCGGAGTTTCCTTGCGTGATCACATCAGAATGAAGATATCCACAGGAGAACCAAGTTTACCGACATAAACCGAGAATCGTCAAACTTAAGTCGCAGTGGGCGGGGCACATTACTCACAGAAAGGTAATGGAATGGCGATCACGTACCAGAAGACGCAGCATTGGAGGGCCTCCAACAAGGTGGACCGATGACCTGGTTAGGTTTGCGGGAAGCCGATGGATGCGAGACGCACAGGACCGGTCATTACGAACGTCTTTCGGCTGAAATGATGATGACATAGACTATATATTTTTTACTTTCACACAGATAAAGCTAATGGCAGAAACTAGTAATTAAATAGTTTCCGGCAGAGCCTCTATTATGACAAACAACAATATTAATATCAGAACAAACTTCATAGGTTAGTTTTAAAAGGCATAAAGTTTGATATTCCCTAAAGCCTTGTTAGTCTACACCGGCTGTATCGACTAATTAATTAATCTGCTCGCTTCCGTTAACGCTGTAAACGATCCGTAATTTTAACGGTATTAGTAGGTAATTTTGTAGAATTAATAACGGAAATCATATAATTTCCACGGCACCTTGCATAAGACTATCATTTAGCAGATACAAATACGAACAGACGTAATATCAACTCTTTTTAGGATAAACGCCGAAAGCGACAGTTTACGTTTTTGCCAGGGTTTTTTCTTCCACAATTAAAAAGTATTTGTAAAGTAGTCTGACAAAAAAGCCACTACTGTTCCTTCGTTGCCTTTCATTCCAGGGCCGAGTTTTCCTCCACTTGGCCGCAGTAGGCTTCGACCCTGCTGGGCCCCTACAATTTGCTGACATCTCCTTGAGGCACGCGTAGAACAGTACACGCCGTCGACGACTTGGGCTCGGTCCGGACGGTTGCCGGACAGTCGGACACCGAGCTACCTATTGCTCGCCGTCCGTAAGTCCGGTGGCCGGAAATCGAAATCGGGATCCCGGCGGCTGGGGCGTAAAGGCCGCTCCATCGTGCATGCAAGTGCGGCCTCCAACTTTGCTAGCATTATTGCTTCGAAGAAGGAAGCGACCGCCTGCCACTCCTCCTCGCTTCGGACCATGGCCTGAACTAAAGCCCGGCGCGAGAGATTGTTGCCACCGATTGCCCCCACGAGTACACGGTGCTGCTCTGCCCAAGCGGGGCACACTTCTACCGTATGCTCCACCGTGTCCTCCGGGCGGTCCACACAGTAGTGACACCCTGGCGTTACTTCGAATCCGGTGCAGGAACTTCCCGAACTGACCATACTCGGTGTGAACCTTTGTCGTGAGGTTTTCCAGCCATTCTTCAAAGAAGGGACTTACCGCCATAATTATGGCGTGCCCAAAATTGGCGCTTAGGACCTTCTTCCTGAAAAGGCTCAGTATTACCCACAATTCAACTTTGGAGAGATAAAAGAACCACCAGTTTCTGGTTTTGGTTCTTCGTGTTTTTGTCAGCGGTAATTTAAGTTATTTAGCTCTATTTTTTTTTAAAAACGGCCTCTAGTTTTAATTTTTTTTTTCTCTCATTTTTGTTGTGGTTCCCCTCCCCACTAGCTAAAACTAAACAGTGAGCAAGTTCTACGGTAAGGTGCCTATAATAATGAAAAAATAATAATAATAATAATATTTATTTATTATAAAGTACATATTTGACACCAAATGTAAGCACAAAAAAATATAAGCAATACAACAGTCAATTTAATTTGAACACCCTGACTCCTAAACTAGGAAGATCCTGTATCTTAGGAGGCAGTGTCTTCGCAAAAATAGTGGACGAACAAAATAATGAGCGTACAGCGTATAGATTATTGCCAAAATGCATTTAACGACTCAAACTACATGTCACCGAAGCCTACTGGGGCCATGTAAGTCGTCGTACTTCCCCAAATTTTCATATGTAAGCGTAACTTACCCTCCTTTTTTTAAAGTTGGTTAATCAATAAAAATCTTTAAATGAAATTTGTGTAGCTAAAATTATTTGGTACTTACAAGGATGCCCAATCTACCGTGCCATGATCATAAATAATAATAAAAGTTGGCAACTAGTAGAGTATATCTCATTTCAAAGGATAAAAAGTACGGACTTTTAAAAAAGAGTCTCATTTACTTAAAATTTTTAAAAAGTTATTTTTTTATATTTTTTGCAGCTCATAAAAATTTTTCATTGTTTATGTTACTCCAAATATTCTAACTCTAAGTTTACATAGGTCAGAAGCTCATTTTTAATCAATTGCAATAAGCCCTGTTACTCTCTTTCCGCCACTTCACATTCATGAAAATAGTTAACTTGTTTTGGTTAGGTAGATACGATAATAGGTGTGCATCTTTGTCACTAGTATAGTAATAAAAAGAGTATTTTATCGTCTTCTATTAGTGTTAGATTAGATTATAGAGCATACTTATTTGATATTGAGCGCAATACTCTATTTTAGAGTACGGTTAGCAACCCTAACTATGACACGCATTTGTATTGAAACGTACAATATATTTAATGTCTTTGGAAACGTATGAGACTATACCCAGTAGACCGTTTCGTCACCGACCAACACCGTAACGTTATATTTTTGAGCGGTGAGCTATAGAAAGAATATAAATTATTACTGTGTATGATGACCGTTCTAAGCCCGTTAAATTACATGTTTACTATCATAAAGATAAAGGAACCATTCCTAAACATTGAAAATTAAACTGTTGTGATTACTAGACTAATACTATTTTCTTTGTTTCAGGTACGACCACAACAGCAAATCGCGTGGCACTAGAAATGTGTTTTAATAAGTATCTCATCAAACTGGCGGACTACTTCAGATTGTACTCCGATACGTCTCGTTAATGCTCGCGTGAACCACAACATTCGAGATGATCAGCAACACGAAGATTGTTTTCACCAAGCTACTGCTCTGCGGCCTCGTGTCTAGCGCCTGGGCGCGGTCATGGGCCAACCATCACGACACCACCACCTCCACAACACAAACCACACCCACCACAAGTCAAGCACCAAAGAACTTCCACAATGATCCGCTCATCGTCGAAACAAAAAGTGGCCCCGTCAAAGGCTACGCTAAAACAGTTATGGGCAGAGAGGTACATATTTTCACCGGTATTCCGTTCGCGAAGCCTCCTCTAGGACCGTTAAGATTCCGCAAACCGGTACCCATCGACCCGTGGCATGGAGTACTTGAAGCCACAGCGATGCCAAATAGCTGCTACCAAGAACGGTATGAATATTTTCCTGGTTTTGAGGGAGAGGAAATGTGGAATCCAAACACAAATATATCGGAAGACTGTCTCTATCTTAACATTTGGGTTCCTCAACATTTACGAGTCCGTCATCATCAAGATAAGCCTCTTACAGAGAGGCCAAAAGTGCCAATACTAGTGTGGATTTACGGTGGCGGCTACATGAGTGGCACGGCTACACTCGACCTATATAAAGCAGACATAATGGCTTCTTCCAGTGATGTAATAGTAGCATCTATGCAATATAGGGTTGGGGCGTTCGGATTTTTATACTTGAATAAATATTTCTCGCCGGGAAGTGAAGAAGCTCCGGGGAATATGGGCTTATGGGATCAACAACTCGCTATTCGCTGGATTAAAGATAATGCTCGTGCTTTTGGTGGTGACCCAGAATTGATAACTTTATTTGGAGAGTCGGCCGGAGGAGGGAGCGTGAGTTTGCACATGCTTTCGCCAGAGATGAAGGGATTATTCAAAAGAGGTATACTCCAATCGGGGACGTTAAACGCCCCGTGGAGCTGGATGACAGGAGAGAGAGCACAAGACATAGGGAAAGTGTTAGTGGATGATTGTAACTGCAACAGTAGTCTGTTAGCTGCTGACCCGAGCTTAGTGATGGACTGTATGCGCGGAGTTGATGCAAAAACTATATCAGTACAGCAATGGAATTCCTACACTGGCATATTGGGATTCCCGTCAGCGCCAACAGTGGACGGCGTGTTTTTGCCCAAAGATCCGGACACAATGATGAAAGAAGGCAATTTCCATAATACCGAAGTGCTTCTTGGAAGTAATCAAGACGAAGGTAAGTTTTTGTTGATTCTAACGTGCCTCCGCTTAGTTACAAGCGGTTTTATTATTTTATATATTACAGCCGGGAGATGAGTAGCCATTACCTTTGTATACCTAAATTAGTAGAAGATTTACAGTGATAATATTAATCCACTTACTTAGCTTTTGATGTTGAATAATATAATAATATTTATGCTGTAAACAATTTATAATAAATATTATTATTATATTATAATATTTTCCTTGTACGTCTAAAACTTTCGTGCTGGTATAGTATAAATTAACTGTAGTACATACTGCTCTTAGTAATATTATAGAGGATTTGTATGTTTATGTCATGTAAACAAATATTAAATTGTTATAAAGTGGAAAAGCTCTATTCAAACATAGTGGAGAATGTTTGTTGCTACAAGAAAATTCGTTAAAACATCGGTACCTAAGTTCAGAAAATGTAATAAACAAATCAAGAAAACTCAGTCACACGTGGCGACGTGACTTTCATCACGAGTTCAGCATACGTGGTCGAGGGTGGGAAATAAGCTGGCACGGTGTATGGCAGCGAATGTGTTATGGAACACTGACAGTTCAGCCAGACACATTTAGAAAGCGAACGAATAAAACTTAAGTAAGACTTATCAATATTTGGTGTGGAGTTCGAGGTCGTTCGTGGTACATAGTTACGTAGCGGGCGACGCGCCTGCGCAAATCTATGTAGACACAACAACAACACGCTGTAGATGTGAGTCGCGCCGTTCGTACTACCAAGTACTACAGACTCGCCCACGTACCGGCGCCGCTCCCCCCCACCTCGGCCACCCCCACCCTACCCCTGAACTGTTGCCACGCACCCCACACTCGAGCGACTACTCTAAAGGACAACTTGTAGAAAATGAGATATTTTATTGCCTCCTGAAGCTTTGCCTTAAACCAGTCGAACAAATCTCAGGTTTTTAAGTTTAATTTGTCTGAGCTTCGTCGTAGTTTGTTCGTCAAATTGGAAACAGACCTTTGAGAAGGAAATTTCTTTTGTAGATTGCGGTTTCTTTATAAACTACATTAGGCATAGTACAGTGAAGGCTTGATAAGATTTCCAAAGGTTTTCTAGAGCGAGCGGTTAATAACTGCCAATAAGGGTAAGTAGGTAAATGACCTAACTTTCTAACAAGATGAACTTGCTTATCTAACAAGAAGCAAAAAAAATATTATAATTATATCAGATTGTCTTCAAAATAAAAAAAATACAATAAAGCCAGGTAACTCTGGCCCGGGGGCATAACTTTGTTCCAAGTTTATTAACCAAATGGTAGCACGGTTTACTATGTTTACTGTGTTTTTATTGGTTTAACGAGTTGGAGTAATCCGAATTTACTTTACTTCATAATAGCATAGCATTCTTTTAATGTTCCCACTGCTGGGACTCAGGTCTAGTGCGAGTTGATGGATATCACATATCTTCATTTTTTTTTCCTTGGACATGTTGGTTTCCTTACGATGTTTTACTTCACCGTTTTGAGAGCAGTAGTGATGAAATAAATTACTATATTACACAAAGTAATGCACCTGACTGGGTTTGAACCAACGACCTACAAATCGTAAGTCGGGGCCGTAACCACTGCTCAACTTTGCAATATAATATTTTTACCAAAATCCATCCCTGCATCTCCAGCAACATTTTCACGATTTGACCTTAGCAAAATTGAAAGCCTTCGATGCTAGAACTAGGTCTTGCTAGATCATAAATTCGCCTGAGAGCTTTCTGTGCTTACCATTTCCCGAAGAAGCAGTAATTCTGAAGCAACCTAAAAACTGCGGATCAAGACTCGTAGGAATGGTAAACTTGTGATAGATGGATCGTAAAAGTCGAGAACTTTTGGTTTATCGCACAAGAAAAATTACAACTAGAATACTTATACTAAGCTAATAGCTAAGAAGTTTCTAAACGAAAAGATGCTAATTTCTATATGAAGCTAGTAGGCCACACAAAATATTAAAAAAAAACAGTGATAACATTTAAATGACCTTCTATTAAAGATTACAATGGCATTCTTAACTGCACATAATATGTGTAACTAGAAAATTGGGCAAAATATCAAAAATGTTTGGGGCAATAATCGAATAAACAGCCACTAGTTGATTATACGAATATAAAAAGTACCTTGACAACCAATGAACAAAGAAAATAAGCTGCAATTGAATTGGTGATAAAAGTAGAATTTTGACAAAATGCAAAAGTAAGTTGTTTGTCCGATTTCCATTACTAAAATCCAGTAGTAAAACATCCTAACATAAAATTTGCTACAGACATAAAAAACTTAATATTCTGCAGCATGAAGTCTGAAATCTGTGCAAAAAACATAAAATCATATTCTTTGAGTACTCAAATAAGCGGGGAAAATGCAAGAAGAAGTAGCGCTATGTAATATATACAGGCTGTTTTCAAACGCAGACTATCCGATAAAGTACTAGTCGGATATTGCAACGGGCACGATTCAGTCTTGAAAGGATTTGCCAGTACTTGTCGCTGCTGGAATCTTAAATGAAAGACAGGGTGGCCGTGTGTACTTGTGTACAGCCTGTACATATATTACGAACAAATCGGCTAGTTTCTAATATGTAGGTTTTTTTTTAAGGTGGGAAAATCATCTAATGACAAATCCCGCTCGAGAGCGAGAGGTATACATGTAGGTATACATGGATTGTGTAAGGAGTGATATTTATAAAAGAAAAGGGAGTCAGTAATAATGTGATGGTTCAAAGGACAGAATGGAAGAAGAAAAAGCGTGGCGCCGATCTTAAGTAACGTGGGGCGAGGGCAGGAAGATGATAATTATGACTAGCTAGTTTATAATATTTTAGAATAATTTTTTTAATTTATTTAGCTTTTATTAAATCTGAGTAATTTGAGACAATTTAGAAAGATAATAGACGCGGAATACGACCAGATTTCGGGATCTGTATGTTGTATTACATATATACAGAATCAAAAAAATATATTAACTTAGCAACAGACTTTTATTGCTAGCAATAAAATTTTAAAGAAATAATTTCATTGCCTTTTATAAAACAGAAATGTAAAGGCAAATCAAATTACACGAAGCAAATATTTTCCATTTCATTTGTTGCTTTGTTTACTTCATTTCCATTACAAATTCAATCACGAAAATTGGTACTTGTG
This sequence comes from Mythimna pallens, assembly GCA_961205895.1. Classification (NCBI taxonomy): domain Eukaryota; kingdom Metazoa; phylum Arthropoda; class Insecta; order Lepidoptera; family Noctuidae; genus Mythimna; species Mythimna pallens. The sequence continues at coordinate 17,491,036 of OY540828.1, read as the reverse complement.
AAGACATGCAGAATGTACTGTTACCGTGCAAATTTTCTCCCTTCATATGAGAATTGTTATAAAGCGATTTTCTTGAACATTCCACCCCGGGTGCCCACTTGTACTCAACCTTGACCTTGGTCGTTCAACGTGGATTGCGAACTTCCAATGTCAACCGCCATATACGTATATCCCTGACGGCCATTTTTTTACGTGATTATTGCGTGTATAGTACATAAATCATAGTGTAATGCGCTAAGCTCTGTATTATGAAGTTGTGTTCAAGGCACTATGTGAACTTCGTTTGTTTTTTGTTCTAGATTACTTCGATTACCTATTCTAAACTTTTTTTAATGAGGTTTGAAGTTATTTTATTTCTTTAAAATAAAATATCTATATATTTTATTATTATTTATTTATTTTATTAAGCTCTTCATTAATGAGTACACTCATAAGGAAAAATTTTTGTTCAAGTCTAAGAGCCCCATCACTTAAAGAAGAGTACTACATGCACTATTTTCTTCACCTTAACAACTATAATAATTATAGTTAATATAAAGAAATATTTAAAAATGTAATGAGTATATAAAATAAATAATAATAAGAGCAATATATTTTATGTGCAGTAGTGGTACATAGGCGGACTTAATGCACACACGATACAAGATGTGAGGCAACTCCTTTTTCTTATTTAAAAAAGAACAAGAATGCAACAAGGTTTACGCTATCAGTAAAACTTCGGAATAAAAAGACCACAGTGAAAATATTTATTACAATCATCCCACAGCTGGGCATAGGGTTCCCTCATGACTTCTAGTCTGTCTCTGTTTCGGTGTTGGAACCATTGCCTGATTTATTTAATTTGTGATTTTTCAAATTGACGTAATAGAATTTAGCAGTAATTGGATTATGTTCGCAATCTGCCTGTCTGTCATAGACAAATAACTTTGAAACAGAATGACTGAAAAGTTACGACGCTTTGACAGACTTGAGATGTAGACAGGGACTGACAGGATTTGATTAGAATTGAACTTATTATTTAAATTGAATTGATGGTATTTTTTTTGTATTTTGTATATTTACCGATGATCTGGTGAATGTTGCGGGAGTCCGATGGATGCGAGACGCACAAGACCGTGAATGATGATGACGATGGTATTTCATATGAAAGGTAGCGACATCGCGTTCAGCAAACAAAGGCAGAAAACAACAAATTGACTGTCAGTAGTCAGGTAATTAGGTAATAGGTAGGTATTGGTTGTAGGGACGCGCACCTTCTTTGTTAGTTGTTTGTGTAATTTATTTCATCACCACTGCTCTCAAAACGGTGTGGGAAAACAGCGTGCGAAAAGAGGAAACCGGCATGTCTTAAAACCAAAAATTCGAAGACATGTGACATTCACCAACCCGCACTGGGCCAGCGTGGTGAATTATGGCCCATTCCCTCTCCTAGGGAGGAGTACTGAGTCCCAGCAGTGGGAACATTAAAAAGCTGATTATGTTATGTTTGTTAGTTGATAAACGCAGGGCACAATATTTTAAAAAATTTTAGGGTATCGTACCTCAAAAAGAAAAGAACGGAACCCTTATAGGATCACTTTGTTGTCCGTCTGTCTGTCTGTCTGAGTGGAGGTATCGAGTTGAAATTAAAACCATATACTCAAGTTTGCGGTCCCTTGAAGCTGTAAAAAAATCAAACTTCTGAGTTAACAAAAAAAAAGATACGGCCGTTTATGTCGCATAAAAGTATATATCAACACTCTCAAGGGAATCAAAATTCATAGGGAAACTTCCCGTTGACCTAGAATCCTGAAATTTGGCATGAACAAAGGTCTCATAGCAAAAATATAGGAAAAAATCTGAAAACTGTGAATTTGTAGTCGAGATTCAATTCGGGAATTGAACTATTACTATACATAGGTAAGTTTGTACAGATCCCTCAGTGACTCGCACTTGCCCAGTTTTTTTTGCTTTACTTTTGTTACAAAATCTATCAAAACTCAAACAATTTAACTTTAATTTAATTTTTTATATTTTTTTCTCCTATCAAATTCAAATCGTACTAACAACAAAGTCGAAAATTGGTGAGTGTCTGTGGATTTGGATGAAATTTGGCTCACAAGTAGACCATGTCCTAGAATAGCATATATACCTAAAGGATATTTTTAATCCCGAGGTATGTTCCCTTGGGACCATTTTTTACTTTCCCGCGGGCAAAGTCGCGGTTAGCAGCGTATCTTTTTATTCTTGCACAATTCTTTAGAAGTAGGCATGGTTATTTATGTAATTAGCCTGATTGCGAAAAAGCTGTTTCTCATACAATTTCTTTCGATATCGCAATGTTTTTGTTACATTTTTATGGGTTTGAACAAATGTCTACAAAGTAGGTACTTACCAACATTTTTTTAGAAGAAAACTTTTGCCATAAATAAGCCATTGAAAAAAGAAACCTTTGATTTCACAATCCTTTAATATGCTCTTATTTAACTTCTTTTCCCCTAACTTATTTTTTTAGTACCTATATAAAATTGTTAAAGGCAAATGTATTTTCTACTTTTAACAAAGTCCTCTGACCCTACCCCCGTAATTTCCTGCCGGAGTCTGTGTTTCCTGAAAACTACAATCTAGAGGTCTTTATGTCAAGAGTCGAAACTAGTCTTACGATAGTTTTTCTTCACCGTTTCGCGAGCAGTGGTGATGAAATAAATTACACAAAGTAATGCGACTCGTAAGTCGGAACCGTTACTAGGCCACCACAGCTTACTTAAATTAATTAATTGCGCGTATATACAATATGTAACATAAAATACGCACATTAATATAAGCGAGGTCCGCTTCTAATTTAATTTCAGTTCTTTTTAAAATGGGTTATTTTTTATTCTAAAATAATCAAGAATTATTTTAGTATCTATAATAAAATTACCTATTTTGAAAAATTCTTCTTTTGATTGCATCTATAACGTGATTGTGTGCGTGCGTAGTACGTAACAACACGCCGCGCTATAAATAATATGTGTACCCCATGTCATTTGCCTACAATTAAAAAAAAAACTAAAAAATAAACACTACTTATGTGCATTTAAGTAAAATTTCAGTTCTTAAATTATGATTGTAACATAATTTTCTAATTGGAGTGTATAAAGATAGGACATACATTGGATACACGTGGGCCACGTGCGCCAATCTGGGCGCGTGGGTCTCCATACATTTTATATGGCTACAAGACTTGTAGAGCTACATTATATCAACGCCACGCGACGCCACGTAACGCACCGCTACGTACAAGTCAGGCGTGGCCCACGTGTGCGTCGGTCTAATTTAGTTCCAGCTTTAGGGTGTGCATTATTTCAGTTACATGTTTTATAACTTAACTATGTTCATACACAAAATCAAATAATGTTTTGAATACCTATGTGGAACTGAAATCTCATTTCCTGAGACCGTCTTTACTGTTCTATTTAGCTTAAATAAAAACAGTCTTCTTGTTGGTTAGATAAGTCATTTTGATTCGTTATTCAGTTTATTGAACATTGATACACCGAAAATATATAGGCCTTAAATTACTATTAATTTTAAGTTTAATAATGCAACGTGTTCATTGGACGCCTGGGTGTCATAGATCGATTGGCGGAGTGGGCTTGCGGACGGCGAGCCATAAATAGTTCGCCGTCCGGCCGTCCAGTATTGATCCTATTTGCCTTAGCCTAGTTCGAAAACGCGTTGTGTTCCAAACGTGCCTCAAAGAGATATCAGCAAAATTGAAAGGCCATGCTAGGGCTGAAAAGGACAACTGAAGGAACATTGTGGATTTTCGCCATTAAAAGTCTGATATTCCCTTCCACCTCACCTACAGCGGGAGAAATTATTAGATTTAAAAATTATTTAAGACTGTATTAATTTATCCTGTAAAGAATTTTTTTAAATAAATATTATTATTATTTGATGACTTCCCAACAGTTCATGGGGTGCGGGATTGACGCGTTACCATGGCCCTGAAATAGAAAGGGCAATTGAAAAAACACAGATGGGTTTTAGTTAGTAAAAGTCTGATACTCGCTCTCGCTCCATATCCTATTACCTTGAAGCCTGTAAAACTATAGAATCTGTCAGCAATACCGCGAATCAAACAGCATTAAAAAATCAATCATGATTTGTAGGTATGTCTCTCGGTTCCACGCTCAAATACCGGGAGCCATGTTGTCAGCTGTCCCCAATCTGCCTTTGAGAAGAAACCAGCGTTTACATGGCATTCGTATTTGTCTGTGGGTAGTTCAAATTTCACACACAAGGCGAATGCTAACAAAGGCTGTCAGGCTAAATAAAACACGTTGATTTGAAATCGGCAGGTTTGAAATGTCTTGTGTTGTCTGTTGATTCAAATGAATTTAAGACATGACTGGAAAATTTTAACAAACTAACTGCTAAAAATTATCCCCAGGAAACATGCATCTGGGTCAAAAGAATTTTGAAACATACATCTGGGTTAAAACCATTCTATGTGCTATTCTAAGACATGGTCTATCCGCGCACAAAGTTTCATTGAAATCCGTTCAGCTGTTTGAGCGTGAAGAAGTTATAAACATACACACACACTCACAAACTTTCGCCTTTATAATATTAGTTTAATATACTATGATGCCTACTTAAAGAACAGTGGTACGTCGTAGCTACGTATTTGACAAGAATCTTCTTTTAATACATACTAAACTTACGAATTTTTAATCTAATCATTATATCTGCTGGGCGAAGAGCTCCTTTTCCCTTTTCTACACACGTGTGACCGGCCATTGCAGGTCAGCCTATCTGGTAAGAGTCACGTTCCTCTTTCCACTTTCATCTTGGTCTATCACAATGTCACTTTGCATTTAATAGGACCCAAAAAGCAGCTCTTTTAGCAGTCTGCTCATGCTTTAGATATGCCCGGCTCAATCCTACTTAAGTATAGCAGCTTTGTGGGTAATATCTGTGATCTTATTTTTGGTGGTAATACGGTCAGGAATTCGAACCCTTAAGATACTGCGCTCCATGACTCGAGCCTCGCGCCGAGCCTTGGTACAGGCCATAGTCCGGAGCGAGGAGGAGTGGCAGGAGGCCGCCTCCTTCTACGAAGCAGTAATGCTAGCAAAGGAGGAGACCGCACGTGCACGCGCGAGGCAATGGCGCTCGCGTCCTAGCCACCTGGATGGTAGCTCGCCGTCCGATCGTCCAGTAACCATCCGGACCGAACCCAATTCGTCAACGGCGCGTGGTGTTTCACGCACGCCTTAAGGAAATGTCAGCAACCGTAGGAGCCCAGCAGGGTCGAAGACTACTGGGGCCCTGAAAAAATAGCAAAGAAGGAACATGAGTGGGTGTTTAGTCAGTAAAATTCTGACACTATCTCCCGCTCCGCCCAAGAGCGGGGGATGTCATAAGATGATTTTCCCACACGAAAAAAAAATCTTGAGCCTGGACTTCTGCTAAGGTTTCAAGGAACAGAGACTTTACTACGTGCTCTTAACGCGATACATTTGAAGGCCAAAACTGAACTGTTAAAAGGCTGGAGCTATACAGGAGTATAGCTATATCCTCTTTCTCACTTACACGCAGTTTGTGCTCCGTACATGAGTATGGGATTCTCCCCATACTCATGTACGGAGCACAAACTCACAGCACATGAGACTGGACAACATGATAAGAGCACATGTCCATAATTTTACTTTTTAGGCATAGAAGGAGATCTATTTATTTTATATAAATAGAGAAGCTAAAGCTAATTACAGTATTTAAACACTTCATTTAAATAGAAGTCAGAGTAATCAAATAAAATATAAAACAATAATTAAAATTAAAAACACGACATATTTCGCGCAGGACATTTTAGGGGTTACATTCGTCTCACAAAATTTCATACATGTTGACAGCATCATCTTCTATTCTTCCGCAAACATATCAAAATTAATGTTCTTGTCTAGGAGATCTCTTTTGAGAGCTTCTGGGGTTATCACCGTTTTTTACTTTGAATTTCTAATCAAATAAAATAGATATCAATAATATAGTACTGACTTGAAGTAGTACTACTAAAATAAAAGTGATCACAAAGATATTGTAAGTTTGTAAGTCTTGCTAGGCAAACAAAGCACCTGTCAAAAAAGCTATACATTAATATAATTTTCCCTGATCAATAGTCGTCCATTCGACAACAAACATAAATGTGAATCAATCAACTTTCGTAACAAACGTCGAACCCGATGTTTGTTTGTTAAATTCGTCAAACAAGGCTCAGATTCTCGTCAAATAAGTAAACTTTGAAGGATTGACATTTTATTGATTTAACAAAACTTTATGGAAGGAGAGGGGGACAGGAGCAGTAGTGAGCTAGTGGTAACGGCTCCGACTTACAAGTTGTAGGATACGGGTTCAGCTAGACGCTTTACTTTGTTTAATTTATTTCTCCACCACTGTTTTCAAAACGGTGAAGGATATCATCGTGAGGAAACCGGCATGACTTAGAAATAAAAATTCGAAGCTGTGACATCCACCAATCAATACTGGGTCCGCATGATGGATTAAGGCTCATTCTCTCTCCTCGAGAGGAGGCCTGTGTCCTAGTAGAGGATTACATATTCATGCTGAAGCTAATGCTATGGATAAAGTTACGCGTCAAACCACTGATAGTTAAAACATGAGTTCGTATAGACTTAAATAGGTAAATTAAATAATAATAAAAAAAAAACAGTGTAGTTGTTACGATCGTAGTACGAGGCGATCCGAGTTGCTGCACAATAGCAAATTCATGTGACAGTAATTTTTATTTTTTAGTTGAGAACGTTAGGTATAAGCCGTTTAGGTACAGTGCTAGTACTAGCGTACTTGACAGTTATCATAAAGTATGAAGCTGCCTCTTTTTGAGCAGCGAGATAAATCCGTTCAAAACCCATACACAATGGAATAACCTTTCATTTTGACATTTTTAAAATAATGCTCCCGACCAAATTCAATCACGGTGGCCAATCTCAACGGAGCGAAAAGATAAGCGTAAAAACAGTGTAGGTACTCTCTTTTATTTTACTCTCATAATCCGACGGGCCAGCAATCTGACACGACCGGGGAGAGATCAGGCGTGGAGCATAGGCTTTACGTACTTTCCGAGTCATGGGAGTGTCTCACTACCAACATCCAAACTCCGTTCTGGTACTGAGTCATTCTTAATAAAAATAATCCTTATCAAATTTCGCCGACCTAGGAATCAAGTTTAAGACTATAAAATATTTTGTCTCTCCACTATGGCTGGTTAACTGGTAGAGAATGCAGATGGCGTTAAGTGCATTCTTTATACCATTGTGGTGCATGAGGTATTAAATAAATCTATAAATAAATATATAAAAGCGAAATACCACTCACTGATTAATCACAAAATCTCAGAAACTATAACACCTACAGACTTAAAATTTGGCTCGTATGTTCCTTATAGGGTGTAATCATCCGGGGATTTTACGAAACTCCACTCCTAAGGGGGTTAAACAGGGGTTGGAAGTTTGTATGGAGAAACCTACTTTTACACGGGCGAAGCCGCTGATAAAAATTCTACAATGGTGGTTAAAAATGGTGGCTAAAATTCTACAACATCTTCTTAGGTCAAAGGTGGAGAGAGGAAAAGAATTTAATCTATATTCACATACCTAAATACATATACCAACACGCATTTTGACAAACCCATTATGACTCAACAAATATCGTCAAAGCTGCCTATAATAATTCATATCAACACACAGACTGTTCAATGTTAGACGGCAATTGGGAAAACTTTATCTATAAATCCGAATTACATCCTAACTACACAGTCTTATTGTTAGTTATCGTGGTTTAGTTTGTGTTTCTCGAAGCGAATCGATTCTTCGGCAAATACAATATGGAGGCTCTTTGGTTTGTTATTTATTTACTTTATTAGGATTATCTTTTGATAGTTGATATACTCGTAGAACACTTTTAAGGGCTGTATTTTTCAATTAGTAGATAACGTTTTTCTGAAGAATTAATATATATTCCATATAAAAGCTGTCAACCCGCTATATTTATTCATGAAATAAAACCTATCTAGCTAGTGAATAAAAAACTTTTTACAAAAAAAATACTTCTAATACTTTAGACTTCAATATAAAAAAAAACACTGAAAAGTGCAAAATAACTTTAATTTCGGAAGTCGGTGTTAAATAACGAATAGACAAAACAATTATAGAAATACCGACTTCCGAAATTAAAGTTATTTTGCACTTAGGAGTTTTTTTTTTTTCATTGAAGTCGGTTGTATTTTTTTGTAAAAAGTTTTTTATTTTACACTTTTTAGTTATGGTACCACCACTAAAAAGTACCCCTCAGCCATACTTAAATACCTTATAGCCAGATTGCATCTCATGAAAATTCTAAAAACCAAACACGGATAGATTTAATTAATTTATTACAGAGTTCCGGTGCCTAACTTTAGGCTTCATCATCAGATCAGTTCGATATATTCCCACTACTCTTTCAGTCATCGACTACACGTATAAATAAAGCAATTTTACTTGTTACGACAGTTCTGCTGTGATCCTATGAGGAGTTCTGTTCCATATCTTCGAAGTTCATGATCAGATCATAACAATATTTCTATGGTGGTCCCATTGGAAGCATACTTTTCAAACAAAAAAAAAATATCTGTCTACAATGGACCGAGAAATCGGTGAACATACAACCTACAGAAAAAAAACATACATTCAGCCGAACATATAACCTCCTCCTTTTTGAAATCGGTTAAAAATTTGCTCTTATTCAGATAGATCACAACAAGAAACAATTATAATCGCTCATAGTCTTACACAAACATTTAACAGTTCAGTTTTAAAAGGCATTATGGTTAATTTTTAGGGTTCCGTGCCTCAAAAGGAAAACACGAAACCCTAATGGGATCACTTTGTTGGCCGTCAGTCTGTCTGTCAAGACTCTTTATTGCAAGAACTCGTGGAGGTACCGAGTTCAAATTAAAACCATATTATAAGTACTCAAATCTGCGGTCCATTGAAGCTGTGGAAAAATCAAACTTTTATGTAAATGAAAAAATTATACAGCCGTGTATGTCACTCTCAAGGGAATCTAAATTGAAAGGGTACTTACCGTTGACCTAGAACCCTGGGCATGCCAAGGTCTTGTAGCACAAGTATAGGAACAAATCTGAAAACTGTAATTTTGTAATTATCTCACAAAAAAAAAAACTTTTTTCGATTCGGAAAAATCTTAGAATATTTCGATTTTAGAATTGAACTATTACATAAGTTAGTTTGTACAGAACCCTCAGTGTGCGAGTCCGACTCGCATTTGCCCAGTTTTTTTTTTAAAAAACTCACCATGTTATTTTTTATTAATTAGTGAAAATAACAGTGTTAATAATAATAAAAAAAAACAAAACAAGACAACGATGTTACCAAAAACATTTCTGTTCTAATTAATACCATGATATTATTAACGTGTAAGCTTGACAGCCAGAAATCTGTTCTCATTTATATCATTTCCTTCGACAACGAACTCGTATTTTTTCAGTAGCAACAAGATTTTTCCGGTTTGTTGGCCCGCTGTGTGCGATACTTCGTTAGTTTCAGCGTCGACGCCGTGACAAGCTCATTTCGTCTTATTTATTAGTTCAGGTGTCAACACCGTCTAGGTCCAAATATTAATATTTCTCTTGCCAGAGACGTGACCTACTTATCGACCCATATAACACTACAGGTAGGTCTTACTACATTGGTACTTCAATAATAATTGTCATTTTTACCAAGGTCTCGTAAACACGGCTCATTTAAAATTTAAAAGGTTCATAAAAGTTTTTCATGTCGGAACGGATCGTCATGCCCTTTTTTTCAGGGTTGAGATAAAATGTCAGTAGCCATTATGAAAAGTGTTTTAATATTGAATTAAGAGTCTGAGATGATCCTATAGTTGAGTAAAGGACAGATGTAAAACATCTGTATGATTAATGGTTCCCTAAAGCTTGTGTGCTGAAAGATCATTATGATGCTTGATATTAGTAGCATAAAGGATACTCGCTAAAGGGCCTTACAGAATACAGGATAGATAAAAAAGAATCAATATATATAACGAAAAAAATAAATTATGTACTTTTTTTTTAAATCGACTGGGTTGCGGCAGATGACGAAGGAGATGGCGAGACAACTTACAGAGATGTCTTTCTTAGAAATTGGCAGGAAGTTGTTGAGAGTCGGGAACAATGGAAGAAATGGAGGGACACCTTTGGTCGGCAGTAGCATAGTATAGGCAAGATATAATAATAATACATTTTATTAACATTACTAGCTTTTCCCGCGACTTTGTCCGCGTAGAAGTCGAAATTTTTTCTATTAGGTTTTTTTGATTGATTTATTTTTATTGAATTTAATAGCTCTTGTCCGCGACTTCGTTCGCGTAGCAATTAGAAATATTTGTAAAGTGCATGTTCATTAATATCATAATTATTTATTATAGTATAAGTATGTTTATCAGTTGTCTAGTAGTCATAACACAATCTCTGCTTAGCTTGAGACTAGACGCAGTTGTGTTATAGTTGTGGAATAATATTATTATATTGCCACCCAGACACAGAACAAATGATCGTGCTTATCACACTAACATTTGTCCTGGGTGGGAATCGAACCCACGACCTTCGGCATGGCAGTCATGGCCACTGACCACCAGACCAGCAGGCCAGTCGATTGTCGTCGGTTGGTATTAATATATTAATTTTAATTTATGTTAATGATTAGTAAGTAGGTTTTATTATTTTTTATATTGTTGTTTGTCCTATGCAAGTCTCAAATAAATAACGTTTTTCTTTCTTCTTTCTTTATAAAGGGGCGGAAATAATCGCTAATGCTGAAAAATATCATCAAGTTAGCTAATGTTGTGTTAAATATTCATACAGGCTAAGTCACCGTGCTTACCCGTGCGTTAGTACCCGCTCGTGTAACTTAGATACGTGCTTAGTACCCGCGTGCGCACACTTGTTTGTTGGTTTCTATTAAGGCCCTTGCTCCCATTTAGTGCCATAAAACGGTGACTTTCTGAAGCCGACTCCTCGGTAACGGCTGGGTTAATAAATTTGAAAAAAAAAATATAACATTATTAACTGATTTTTTCGTATATATTTTTTGCTAGTGTTTCACGAAATTTATTTTACCGAAAGTCGGACTTTTTGTTATTCGATCTATTGAAACTCAGTATTTTGGGAATAGTAGGTAATTATAAACGTTAGGAATATTGAAATTTAGGAATTATAAAAATAGGAGTATTGATAAGTCGGAGTATTCGGAATTTTGAACCATTCGGAATTATGAAAATCGGTATTTTGAAATTCGTATTTGTGACTGTCGGAAAAAAGTTTCGATACTGCGAATAATGTTGCGTTAAGCATACACACACAAATATTGCTTACCCGTGCCTTGGTTCTCGTTCAAGTGAACGCTAACTTAAATACGTACCTAGTACCCGAGTACGCGTGCTTGTTTGTTAGTTTTGTTAGCTACTATACAAGAGTAGGTAGGTATATTATTTGCTACCAAAGTTTATCGTAACAATTTATTATTATTGAATAAGACAACTTTATGTCGAGCCCAAAGCAAAAGCTTATTCGAAGAGTTACTTAAATGCGTAGTGTTCGGGAAAGCGTACCTAGTTGTTTGTTGGTTTTATTACTATATTGTGCTATGTTATTTTGTTACCGGTTTTGTGTAATAATTCTTTGTTATCGAATAAGTAGACACGTGTAATATCTGACTACCTGAGGCCTGTTTAATTAAACTGACAGAAGATGTCGGGCGAAAATTCTGTAATCTTGTTTCGTACATTTAGTATATTAAAATATAACAACAGTCACGAAGATGTAACAGTTTAGTTTTCATTTTTAACAAATATCGTAACCCTTAGACTGAAAGGACGTAAACACAAAAGTACCACTGTTCAGGAGAAAAAAAAAAATATTCAATACTTTTTTGTTTCAAGACTGAATAACTTCATTTTTGGCCCAAATACTTACATTTTGAAGATAAGTATTATAATTATATTGTATTATGGATAAAACAATTGGTAAATAAAGAAACCAGGACTGTTATAAATTGCAAAAAGAAATGTTGTTTCTGACCCTAAACTTTTAGATTGTCTTTAATGCCTATGTACAGGTCACTAAAAGAATCTTTTCTTGCCGAAATGGGGTGTATAAGACAGTCACCGAAGAAGTATTTAGCCAATATATATCTACCTATGTTGCATTATGTCAAAGTAGGACCATAGTTCTTCAAATGATTAGATCTTCGGTTCGGGTTTTCCTTAGTCCGGTTCTGAATCTGAGCCCTGCCGATGACAATGAGCCCACCAATTTTTTACATGGATTTTATACTTACCAGTCAAAAAGAGGGTGTGCATACTAAAGTAAAAGGCGTGATCATATAATCTACTAGATTTTGCCCGCAGCATCGCTCGCATTTAAAATTGGTATAAAAATTGGTATACGGAACCAATTTTTAGCTTTATACCTTGAAAATGGCGGAAAGCTCCATACAAAGTTCCACCCCCCATTTTAGGGAAGTGGGGGGTTAGAAAGAGACAAAAAGTAGCCTATGTCACTCTCCATCCCTTTAATTATCTCCACTTAAAAATCACGTCGATTCTTCGCTCCGTTTTGCCGTGAAAGACGGACAAACAAACAGACACACACACTTTCACATTTATAATATTAGTATGGATATATATAAAAGGAGAAACTGACTGACTGACATATCAACGCACAGCGAAAACTACTGGGGAAGTGTGAAATTTTGCACAAAGTTTCCTTTAATGACGTAAGCGAACACTAAGAAAGGATATTTTGAAATTCAGCCCCTAAAGGAATAAAACGGGGTTCTAAAATTTGTATGGAGAAACCTTTCACGCGGGCGAAGTCGCTGGCAGAAGCTAGTTTCTATATAAAAGGAGAGACTGACGCTAAGCAGTAACTACTTAGTCTAGGAGAATGAAATATCGTATAAGGTTTTCTTTTATATTGTAGGCAAGCACTAAAAGAGAATTTTCCAATCACCCTCTAACGGGATGAAATAGGGATCCAAACTTTGTATGGAGAAACATACTTTCACATGGATAAAGGCGCTAATAGAAGCTAGTCATACATATAAATACACATTAATCACATTAATAATATAAAGGCGAAAGTTTGTAAATGTGTCTGTTTATTACTTCTTTACGCTGAAACTGCTGTGTGCCATTTGCAATTTCATCTAAATCTCTGATTTGGATGAAATTACAAATGGCACACGGGTAGCCTATGTCCTGAAATAGAACATCATCATTTCAGCCGATAGACGTCCACTGCTGGACATAGGCATTCCCCAAATGTCGCCACAATGAATGGCCCTGTGCGTCTCGCCCTCGCCCAGAGGGCCTTCCAACACTGCGTCTTCCGATACGCAGTCGCCACTCCAGAACCTTTCGGAAATAGCACATACCTTCGCACACAACCGTTTTTATCTCGTAAGAATTTTTCTAGAATCTAGCAGGCGAAATCAGTAGCAGTAGCTAGTGTTAAATAAATATTCGAAACCACTTATGACCACGCGAAGTTGGTTGTTGCTCTTTTGGTCACAAGTACGTCCGTCCTAAGTGTTTCTGAGAGGTTTGGAATTGTGCCCGGGAAATGTCAATAGCTTCGCCTCATTATTATCAAAATACATTAATAAAATTATGAGCGCAAAATGTACATTTCTTTTCCCAGTTTTCAGGAAAACTTAAATGTTTTTCTTTAAGTGAATAATGTAATGTATTTTTCTTTTATATTGCTCCATAGCTGGAATTTTCAAAGTAAAGCAAACACTTTCACTTCCGTATTACTTTAGGATCTCTTTATTTCCGCAGCCACGCATGTACGTACGTGGTACACGTCTCAATCATCTCGAGTCATTTCCATAAAGATAAGAATTATTGGAAATTAGTAATAATAATTAATTTACATTTGATTGAATTTGAATATTATACAACATTATTTTTATTTTATGCGAAACCTAAATATAGATCGTTCAGAATTAGTAACTGAATGGTTTTCAATAGTTTTTACAGAATGACATATTTTTTTTCGCAAAAATATTTAAAAAGGTCACAAGTTGGACACCGCCGACACTCATGTCAACAGTATAACACAGGTCACGGCAGGTCATAGCGGGCATTAGGTGCCAGAAAACAGCTGGGTGCAAGTGCAAAAAAAACCTCTCAGTCGCCTGGATGGCCCGGTGACTATGTATTTTTGCTGACATAACAAGCTTCACAACTTTGTGAATTTTTATGATACAGTTATGAAATTTTGTACATAGATTCTTTACATAGAAATATTAGACACGTGTTTCAGGTTTCGCATATACTATAACTAATATTGTATATATATAAGAAACTAGCGGTCCCGGCAGACTTTGTCCTACCCGAAAGCCAGATTTCCGAAAGCTGGCACAATATCAGAAAAAAAATTAAGAACCCGAATGCAGCACCACCTACCGGTTCCAATTGTATTTTCAAACCATCCAGAAACCAACTTAAGTATACACACAAAATTACTTTTAAATCGATCAAGCTATTTAGGGGGAGTTAGGTGATAAACACACGTACAGAGGAATTATGTATATAAAGATTTAAATATTAACTTACTATTTTTATTAAACCTAACTACAACAAAACAATAACATAATAACAACAACAAACAGTACACAACATAACAACATAACATAAGACACTACGTAACATATAGCAGTTGTTACCCTCCAAAGGCCTATATTCTACTTGAACCCCATATCGACTCCAAATGGCTCATTTTTTTTTAGAATGCTGCTTATTTTTGTATAATTATATTACTATTAACCGTTATTGCACATAAAGTGACCGAATTCGATTCCCACCCAAGACAAATGTTTGTGTGATGAGCACGATCATTTGTTCTGTGTCTGGGTGTATTTAGAAATATATGTGTATGTTTATCAGTTGTCTAGTACTCATAGCACCAGCTCTGCTTAGTTTGGGAGATGGCGTTGTGTGAAAGTGGTGGCTTATTATTATTACATTATAAACGATAAGCATCATCACAAGCGAGTTTTCTCCTTTGACTAGGACCCAAGGTAGTAACGTATGGCACATTTGCTGCCAAAATAACCTAAAAACTTAATCTAGAATTGCACCGAGTACAGATCGCGACGATATGACGTTAAGAACAAAATCACATTAAAAAATTGGTTGAATTTTCTTTTAGAAATATTACTAAAGTGGTTAAAGAGCAAATTAACAAAGAACATGAACTAAATGAAAGCTGGAACCAAGTCAAAGCTAGAACTTTGAACAGACGTAAACAAACGAGAATGAAATGGACGGAAACCTAATTTTATTTGCTCTACGCCGTTGATGATTTAATTAGTGTGAGACAGCAAAAGAAGGATGCTCGGTAAAATCACGTTCTTGCCTTATATTCGTTTAGTTCAGTAGCCCGATTCTCGTAATCAAAACCGTAACGATATCGTAGCGACTTAGTCGTTTAGACCATTACCGTATTCGCATCCATCAATCGAGTTTGAACGACAACGATTCTAAAGTCGTTCGATCGAAAAGTCGTTGACGCGTATTCAGCTAAGACAATCGTCATTTAATCGTTGACTCGAAGCGACTCGAAGGTATTCTCGTAAAGAAACGATGTTTGATCGGGTCGGATGCCAACGACTTAACGTCAAATATTGCGGTTCAAATGTCGTTGAACAAAAGTTACTTTTAACTAACTTTTAGTATCGTGTAAATCTCATTTATGAGAACAATACATACACAAAGTTATTATAATTATATCGAAAAACGAGACACCACTTTTTTTAGGTCAGAAATCATCCAATGACTTCTCCCACTCTTGGGCGGAGCTAGGGCGACTTTTACTGATTAAAACCCACTCCTATATTTCTTATTTGCCTTGCGTTCCAGGGCAGGGATTTACTGACATTTCCTTGAGGCGCGCATTTAATACTGTCCGAGTCGTTGACGGTGTGTAGTGACACACCGTCAACGACTCGGACAGTTACGGCCGGATGGCGAGCTACCCATTGTTCATCGTCCGCAAGCCCACGCCTACGGTGGCTGGAAATTGGGGTCGGGATTCCAGCCACTGGGGCGTGAGTGAGTCCGTTCTTTCACGCGTGCGGCTGCCTCTTTCGCTAGCATTACTGCTTCGCAGAAGGAGGTGACCGCCTGCTATTCCTCCTCAGTCCGAATCATGGTTGTACTAGGGCCCGGTGTGAGAGGTCGTTGCTTTCGATCGCCCCCACGAGACCACAGGCGTTCTCCGCCCAAGTCAGGCACACCTCCACCATGTCCAAAGAGAAACAGACTGAGGTGTTCAAAATGGGATGCTTTTGACGTTGAGAATTGAGAGACGCCTCACTAAAGTCCTTGTCCAAGATATCATCGGCTGACCCATTTCAAAACTTAGTAAGGACTTAAAACCTTTGACAGAAGAGCGCATAAACGTAAAATAGTCAGCCTATGCCTATGAAAAGAATTTAATTTAGGTAGAGAGAGGAGGCCTGAGTCCCAGCAGTAGGAACATTAAAAGGCTGATTATGCTATGCATGTTATGCTTAAAAAAGATGCTATTATTTATTTGTTTATTCTCACATTTCCTTCTTTCTTCCTTTCCTTCCTTGCAGCAATTACACCAAAGGAAGTCAATTAGTTCAAAATATGCTACTTTCTAACATCATGCGTGCTGGAGTGGTAGTCATCAAAGGAGCGGCGCGGTGTGGTGGTGGGTCACGTACGCTCGCTTACGGAGTAGTATTGATAGTAAAAAAACTAAATAATGAGTGCTACCGACATTTAATATAATTAGTGTATATTACATATTTTAACCCCCTTACTGTGATAATTGACGAGAAATAGTTTGCCTCATATTGCAATTAGTTTCAAAACATAGTAAAAGCACTTTCTAGGTTTTGTTATGGTTTATGCATAGCATATCTCATTGACTAAATTCTATTAACTGTATAGGGTGTGTAAATAAAATAATGATTAATTCAATAAATCAGTTTATTAGTTAAAAACCAAGTAAATGTTGAGCTTATGTCGGCTGCTAAATCTATTCGGATGCAGACAGTTGCTTATCATTTACCAAATCAATAGACGAGTCATTGACGAGAAAATTTTGAACTCTTGGGCATCAGGCATACCAATTTATTAATAACTAGCTGAAAGCCTGAATGTAGTATATATTTCGATATAGTCAACCGATTGTAGTGAAACAAAACCTAAGTAATAAATCAAGTTACAATTTTAATGTATAAAAGTTATCTACATCGATTTCGTACATTTTACGTGATGCGCGCACAAAATAAAACTTCTGCAGATTTATTATATGTATAGATTTCTTCTTTTTTATTTTGTTTTAGGAAGCACAGTACAATCAATTGTTGTAGGGGTTCATCAAATCTGAAAAAATAAATTGAGTTCTTATGATTATTATATTATTAGTTAGCCCGTATTGTTCCACTACTGGGCAAAGGACTCCCTCCTTTCTTTCCAACGATCACGGTTTATTGCTTTCTCTTTCCAAGTCTCCCGTCGTCCCGCCATTTCTTCCGTGGTTTGCCGCAGCCCCGCATCGCTGTTTCTGGGCACCAATCCTACGTTTTACGGGCCCACAGCTCGTTAGAAATGCGGCAGACATATCCTGCCCAGTCCCATTAAAGTTGGGCAGCCTTTTGAGACACATCAATGATTTGCGTTTTGGAGCGCAGTGTTGTGTTTCGAACATGGTCTATGGTATCATAGCACGCTGGAAAATCTTTAATTTGGACTTTCGGATGTGAGTCAAAGACCAAGTCTGGCACCATAGGTCAGAATGGGAAGAATACATATGTCCATCAGCTTACGCTTCAGTGACATGGGCAAAGTGCACTTAGTTCTTCTGATTATGAGTCCCTAAATTATCTAGACCAGCTTCGGCCTTCAAATTCAAATATGTGCAGTTCTGCACGATGCTTTTATTTACACTTCTCCACTACTTACTCCGTCCACAATGCTAAGGGAGAACCCTTAATAAGCACAATCAAGGAATGAATGGTACACTTACTAGGTATCGGTATACTTAAATACATATATTTGCTTTTATGAAAGTTGAATCACTGGTGTTTTTGTATTTGGTAGGGACTTATTAGATTAGCAAGATTATGTAATAAAACGATTTTTGTAAAAAGTGTCCCCTAGATTTTGAAATGACAATCTGATGATTGACATTATTTTGACAGATAATGCAGAGACAAATATTTAAATATATATAGACTTTACTTTTTAAACTACAAATTAGCAAATTTCTAGGTGAAATTTATATTTTGAGTAACGATTTTCATTAAATGGTTATAAACATCGTTTTTAATTCTATTTTTTATTCGTTATGCCGTAAATAGAATTAAAAAAAAATTAAATCTGTATTTCATTATCCTGGTAGAATACATAATTATGTAACTGGCAGTATATTACAAAGTACTCTGTGGTAACCGGCAATAAGTCGTTGATAGATCGTTTAGTTTCGAGTCAGTTGAATTGTCGTTCTATCCAATCCCGATTATGGAACACGTGAATACCGATTTTGGATAGGACTACAATCGAACGACTATAAAACTTCAACGATATTTGACTTGTTTGATTTTACGTGAATCAGGCTACAGAAGTCCTCAAACTGTACTCTTGGTGTCTTGCGGATTAATAAGCGGTTTTTTTCCTGTTTTGGGTAGAACCACGCTGTTCTGTGAAATCTACGCCTAGCTAGTTTCATTCATTTTATAAATCTTCTATATATATAAAAGCGAAATACCACTCACTGATGAATCACGAAATCTCAGAAACTATAACACCTACAAACTTAAAATTTGGCAGGTCCTTATAGGGTGTAGACATCCACTAAGAACGAATTTTTCGAAATTCACCCCCTAAGGGAATGAAACGGTGGTCCAAATTTTGTTTGGAGAAACCGACTTTCACGCGGGCGAAGCCGCAGGCAGAAGCTAGTATAATATTATTTATAAATCCAAAAGGAACACAAAAACATTACGGCCAGTTGTCATCTAACGTCATAATACGTCAGTGCACAAAAATCTCAAATTATAATATAAAATAGTATAAAATCGAACAAAAAACCGATTTTACTATCGGCATGCGTTTATCTTGGCCGGAATCGCGTCACGAGTGCAGTTACGCAGTTTTTAATGGATAGGGATCAAAACCAATATGAGAATTATGATGCAAACTTAAACATTGATATATTAGATGACCAAACACAATTGAATAACGTTATAGAAATGAATACAATAATATCAGCGGGAAAACGCCCAAGATCTGAGAATAATCTAGAGTGTTGGCAAACTGTAAGTAAAAACAACTCAAAGAAGAAGGCAAAATTTAGCAAGGAAATGTCTGTGGAATCACCAATACAAGTCACTGTAACTTCCAAAGAAAAGATGCCCAAACAATTTGCGTTTGCAAAATTACTAAAACAAAATAAGATGATGGACATTGACAAAATTAAATATATTAATCCATATAAGTTGCTGGTAACGTTTAGTAACAAAAATAGTGCAGAAAATTTTCTTTGTTGTCCGGCATTTAGTGACCTTGGTTGGCGAATACAAAAAACTTGGGAGGTTGGTCTATCGTACGGAATTATTAGAGATATCGAATTGGGCTTATCTGAAAAAGAACTTGTAGATTATATGAATTGTGAGAAGGAAATTGTATCAGCTAAACGACTCAATAAAAAAGATGGAGATGAATGGGTTCAAAGTGAAACTTTCAGAATAACTTTCAAAGGTTCTTCCTTACCTTCACATGTATGTCTATTTGAGTTAAAAATAAGAGTAGAACCGTATACGTTTCCTGTAACGCAATGTTCCAAATGCTGGAGATTTGGGCATATTGCTAAAATGTGTCCAACAAGTAAAACAGTATGCCCAAAGTGTTCTAACTACCATAATACTTGTGATACAGCTACATTCAAATGCCCTAATTGCTCAGGCAATCACGTGGCAATGTCGAAACAGTGTCCTCTGTATAAAAAAGAAAAACGTATCAGAGAATTGATGTCAGAGCACAATTTCACTTACCAAAAAGCCTTATCAAAGTATTGGGAGTCTCCCTCATTTGATACACCAAGAGTTCTACGTGATCCAAGTCCAATCCTGGAATGTAGAAGTATTCAGGCATCCGAAAGAAGCAAACAAGACTCAGTATCTTCTTTACAAGAAGTTTACATGGAAACAATCGATACTAATATTTCTTCAGGTTCAGACAAGATAAAAAACAAAAAGAAAAGTACCAAGAAGAAGAAAGTACCTTATAAAATAGCAAATAATGTAATTGCGGAACTGGAAACTTCAGATTCAGAAAAAGCTGCTGAATGTTCTGCTGGTCAGTCGCTACAGTCAGAAAATAAGGATCAGACACATTGGAATTCATGGTCATTTAGTGAAGTTATTCAAAAAATTAAGGACTTCATTAAAGAAAAGAAGGAAAGTGTAGTTGTTAAGCTCAAAGCCATTATTAAGATTTGTATAGACTGGTTTACCTCACTTTTTACTAACCTTTTACCAGACTTACCTGTGATAGTTAAAATGTTTCTGAGTGATAATGGTTGATCACTCAAAAACTAATATTGATTTAAACGTGATACAATGGAATGCTCGCAGTCTTAAACCTAAATCAAAATTATTTAATCTGAATATAATGCAGTGGAATGCACAGAGCTTGAAACCCAAACTTGAGGAATTTAAATGTTTACTCTTACAGGAAAAAATACACGTAGGATTAATTAGTGAAACCTGGCTAGGGGATGATGATTGCATCAATATTAATCAATACAATATATTCAGAAGAGATAGAGAGGATTCGTACGGGGGGATAGCTGTTGTAGCTCATAACTCAGTAAGTGTACAGGAGGTGACGGTAAATCAAATTAATCCAGGCATCGAATTACTGAGTATCAAACTAAATAATTGTAACTATATCAAACATATCATTTTAATTTATTGTCCTAGTTCCGTTCATACGACGCAAGCTGACTGGGATAGGATCTTTTCTTTATTCCCAAATAATTGTTTAATAGCAGGAGATTTTAACGCCCATCATACAAACTGGTCTTATAAAAATGATAATAGGGGTTTACAAATTTTTGAGTCCGCGTTAGAGTTTGGTTTTACATCTCTGAATACTGGACAGCCCACTAGGGTTAAACTAGTGAATAACATATTGCAATCTTCTTCTCCAGATATTACATTTGTATCTGCGGATATCGCTATTAATTGTGACTGGATTGTTATGAACGAAAACTTAGGTAGTGATCATTTATTTATTAAAGTTAAAGTAAATTACTGTGAGGATGTCTACTTCCGTGAAAAGCGTAATTATAAATTAGCCAACTGGACTGGTTACAGAGCGTGTCTCTTTGATTGCTTTTCTCTGAATAATACGAGTGATGATGTTCAAGTTATGTACGATTATCTCACCTGTCAAATAAATAAATCAGCAGATGAAAATATTCCTCTTATTAAATATTGTGATAAGCCAAATAATAAATTTAAACCGAAAGGGTATTGGAGTCCAGATTTGTCTAAATTAGTTGCGGAGCGCCGTTTGGCACTTAAGAAATTTAGAGGAAATCCAACACCAATGAACCTCGCAATACTTGAGGAAAAAACTTTGAAGGCTAAACAAGCTATTCAAAATGCGAGATCTAATGATTATAAGAAATTTTGTGAAAGCATTGATTACAAAGTTTCAGCTTCAGATATGTGGCATCGATTACGGTGGGTCAAAGGTTACAAGAAATCCAATATCCAATGTCCTCAGGAGCTAAAGAGAGAAATGTTATGTGATCTTACACCAGATTATGTCGCTTTCTCTAAGCCGGTATTTAATTCTACAAATATGTTGCTCGAGTCAGAATTTACGTTGCAGGAACTAAATAACTGTTTAAAGAAAAAAGATACTGCTCCAGGAGATGATCAAATTACGTACTCTATGATTTTACATCTGCCACCTATTGGCAAATTATACTTACTCAAAATCTATAATAGTATATTAAACTCAGGTAATTTCCCATTGCAGTGGCGTCAGATTAGAGTTGTCCCCATACCGAAGTCGGGTACTGGCTTAAATACTAAACCAAGACCTATTTCGTTGATGTCGTGTACATGCAAAATTTTTCATGCTATGATAACCAAAAGACTCGAATGGTATATAGAGAAGCATCAAATTTTATCACCAAACACAGTTGGTTTCAGGAGAGGAAAATCCTGCCTTGATTGTCTTACGCGTTTGGTGACTCAAATACAGATAGGCTTTTCAAAGAATGTCCCAACTGTGGCTTGTTTTATTGATATCAAAAGTGCATATAATGATATACTAATAGATAAGCTATTGCAGGTGCTTGATAGTTTGGGTGTTGGTAGGAATATTTGTCAATATTTGTGGAACTTCCTTAGCGAACGTCATCTAAAAGTGGTCGATGATTCCATAACTGATATGGTCAGATATGCACGAAAAGGCTTAGCTCAAGGTGACCCCATGTCACCGCTGCTTTTTAATATAGCCACGTATAAAGTTTGTAAGGATATATCTGAAGTGTATTCATGCCAATACGCTGATGACTTTGTTTTTTACTTTACTTGTCAGGATATAGTAGAGGGTCAATTCAAAATACAAAATGCTTTGGATATTTTTACTGTTTTATTGGACGAATTAGGGTTAGAAATATCTACAAGTAAATCCAAATATTGTGTTTTTAGTAGGGGTTTTAGGCAACAACAAATACAACTCTCCATAAATAATAGTGTACTTGACAACGTATGTTACTATAAATATTTGGGTGTTTGGCTAGATAAGTCATTACGTTGGGGTAAACACATCAACGAAATAGTCGAAAAGGTTCAGAGACTTCTCAATTTACTTAAAATTCTTACAAGTCCTTCTTGGGGTATTCATCAGATTCATCTTCGGAGGCTCTACGTGGCTCTAATTAGAAGTAGGTTAGACTACGGGTGCTTTCTATATGACAATAGCGCTAAGACAAATATCTATAAGTTAGAAAAGGTTCAAAATCAGGCTTTAAGAGTAGTAGGGAGTTTTATAAGAAGCACACCAATACATGTTATGGAGTGCGAGCTCTGTGTTCCCCCACTGCATGTTAGGAGAAGATGGTTAGCATTCAAATATTGTTTAAAATCGTATTCTGTGTCCGATAATGTGGTAATAAAACTGTTGTTAGAGCTTGGTGCCATTAGTCATGTCAGATATTGGGTAACTAAAAAGCTTCCATTACTTGTTAGTGTATTTAAGGAGATCAAGGTGGAAAATGTAAGGGCATCTTTGATCCCAGGAATGTTTTCTTTAGATGTTTGGGTTACTAGGATTAACGTCCAAGACATAATAAAGGTTAATTTAGACTCAATTAAAAACCCTAAGAAGACATATGATTTAAATTCAATTAAAGCAGAAACTCTGAGAGAAGTAGCAGATAAATATCACGATTATTACAAAATTTATACTGATGGGTCTAAGAATGCTAATGGCAATGGAGCTGCTTACTACGATCCTTTAAATTTAGATAATACAAATACATATTATAAAATAAATAATTATGTGTCAGTTATGTCTTTGGAGCTTTTTGCAATTTTAGAGGCACTTTCTTATATAATAACTATTAATAATAACAGAAAAACATTGATTTGTGTAGATAGCAAGAGTGCACTACAACATATAGCTCGATGCGCTTCTGGGCACAGAGGTGCATCGATAGCTTATGAAATTCTATCTAAAATACATGATCTATCCAAAAGAGGGATAGATCTAAAATTGCAATGGGTTCCTTCACATATAGGTATAAAGGGTAATGAGGAGGCTGACCGCTTAGCAAAGTTGGGTATAGATGAAGGTAGAGAAACATATATTGGAACCGATTATGTAGAATTATTGCCTAGATATAAAAACAAATGTCACGAAATTTGGAAAGAATATTTCAATGAACGATCGAAAGAAAAGGGAATATGGTACAGATCTATAGTTTTGGAGCCTCCACTTATACCATGGTTTTGTAACACCAGGTTCAACAGAAAGCTATTAGTAACAGCTCACAGACTGAGATCTGGACACATGCCGCTCAATAAGTTTGCATTTTTAATGAAAAAAACTAATTCACCAAATTGTGAGGAGTGTGGCACAGTAGAAGATATTACACATCTGTTGACGGAATGTGTCAGATTTCAATCTGCAAGACAGGAATTGTATAAAGAACTAGGTACAAACATATACGATGTTGGAATGTTTCATCACATCTTGTCGACACCTAACTCAGAGGCTGCTTATAGCTTAATTAAGTTTGCTTTGTTACGTTTTACAATATAGGTAAGGTATTTACTATTATAATGTCCGATGGGACTGACATGTACATTTGTATAAAAGTCCCTAATACCAAATAAAGAGAAAAAAAAAAAAAAAAAAAAATCCAAAAGGAGAAACTGACTGACATATCAACTCACAGCCGAAACTACTAAGACTAGAAGCGTGAAATTTTGCACAAAGCTTCCTTTTATGACGTAGGCGAGCACTTAGAGAGGATTTTCCAAAATTCACCCTTTAGGCGGGTGAAACGGGGGTCCAAAGTTTGTATGGGGAAACCTATTTCCACGCAGGTGAAGTAGCTGGCAGAAGCTAGTATATTTATAAAGGAAAATTATATAAAAATGATTTATTATGTGTTTTGGGTTATCATTTAAACAAGGTTTTTCTTTTGACGGCGGCGTATATAAAAGGGTGGACTTTTTAGGTCATATTTTTGTCCCCCTGTCCACTAGAAAGCAAAAAGATGGCCTAAAAGATAAGTAGGGACTTACCTAATCCGATTTTATTTTCTTTTACTATAAACCCCATGTCTATAGACTCTAGGGAGTCCAGGTAGAGTAGTTTGGGAATAAATGGTTAACTCAAAGGAATCTTAAAAATTCAACGCAGAAAGAAATGCGGTGGATCACCAATAATCAAATATGCAAACAGTTTTCGCCGTTCCATGTCCCAAATGGATCTACATCTTCATCTTAAGCATTTGCATACCTGGTTCGTCTTTAATGCAACATTAACATAATAAATTATGTATTTCTCGTTTCAGGAACGTATTTCTTGCTGTACGATTTCCTCGACTACTTTGAGAAGGACGGGCCCAGTTTTTTGCAGCGGGAGAAATTTCTAGAAATCGTCGATACTATATTCAAGGATTTTTCCAAAATCAAGCGAGAAGCCATTGTTTTTCAAGTAAGTAATGTGGAAACAAGGGCTTTATAACTAATTCATATCTTATGTTGATAGGTCACGTTACAAAGATTACGTTGTTAAAAATTAAACAAAGTTTCTTCATTATGACGAGGGTCAAGACCTTTTAATACAGTACGTAATTGGGGTTACTATGTGTAATAAAAGTTCATTATAAACACTAACAATGTTAGTTGTGTACTAGTATCTTCATATCGATTGTTTGAGGCGGTTTGAATGTTAAGTGACGTGTCTTGCACTGTCTGGCACATGATCCAGATGTTATTTTTATTATTATTTATCAAGTCTATGACCAGCGCATGTTGCCAGTGATGACATATGGTTCCGAAACGTGGTTACTCACAGTGGGCCTCATCCGAAGGCTCAAAGTCACCCAAAGGGCAATGGAAAAAGCTATTCTTGGAGATTCCTTGCGTGATAGATTTGAAGCCGACCCTAAGATAGTTGGGAAATAGCTACGGTGATGATGATGATTATTTATCAAACACTTGAATCTATACTTTGTAAAAAAATACTAACTCAAAAATGTGTGTTTATAATAGATTGTCCAGTTTTCTTTTGGCTTACGTAAAGGCAGCAATACATATATTCGAATATCTGTAACTAGCACTTATAGTATGATATAAACCCATAAGAATTTTTTGTGGTACACTGGCATGTCTATTACTTGCATAGTTTTGCCGCAGGCATGTGTATCAATCTTTATTAACGAAAAAAAAGAACGATATAGTTTGAACCTTATTCTTGATTATCTTTTAACTTTAGTTCCTTTATCTCTACCGTTTTACTACTTTTCTACCACCTCGCTATCACCATTATTTAATTTTTTTTTATTATAATGAATGCTGGTAATAAGTAAATATTTTTTTTCGTCTTTGGTAATTTTAGCGTTTGTCTGGTAATTTGAGTAGGTACTATAAGCGGCAATCCCAAATGTCCTTTCTTTGGTAATGTTCGTCAAGTCGTTGAGCTCGTATTAAGACTGAGTTGAGCTACACGAATACTGTTAAATGCTTGTACTGACTGGACAGGGCCACTCTTATCTGCGTGGTTGTTTTCTCAAAAGACCATCAAAGACATTCATCTGCATGGTTCTCATTATAATTTGACTAAAGCATGTTTATTGTATTGACTTCAAAAGAGACTTGTACCTTTCAGTTTGTGTCAGTGTCTCTGGGTGGTCGGGAGACTCTGCCTCATCTAGTTTTACGAAAAAATTGGCGTGTAAAAGTATTATTTATGACCAATTAGCAAAATAAATATCATTTACCTCTCGTTTCACCGACATGAAAACGACAAGCACAGAAAGGTTAAGCGACCACCATAACAAAGTACAATTTTAATACAAAAGTAACAATTACAATGTACTCTTTATTTCTTTTTTTTTATTTGGGAAATCATCCAATGACTTCTCCCACTCTATAGTGGAGCGAGAGGGCAATGTGAAACCTTTACTGACTAAAATCTCACCTGTGTCCTAGAGTTGCCCTTTGCTTTCTTGGACCACGAGTTTCCTTTTCTGAAAAACCTCGTGGCCCAGCATGTCAGCAAATTTTATGAACCCAGCAGGCCCAGCTAAGTTCATACAATTTGCTGACATCTCTCAACCGGACCTTCCGGATGGCTGGACGGCGAGCTACTCATTGCTCGTTGTCCACAAGCCCACGTCTACCCGACTGGTAGCTGGGGTCGGGTCCGCGGATGTCCGTTCCGTCACGTTTGCGGTCATCTCCTTCGCAAGCATTACTGCTTTGCAGAAGAGGCGACCGCCTGCCATTTCTCCTCGCTCCGGACATGTCCTGAAACAGGACCCGGCCCGAGAAGTCGCCGCCGCCGGTTGCCTCCACGAGGACACAGCTGTGGCCCGCCCAAAGACTCTTTGTCTCTGTAATCTCAATCGCAGCACTTAAGTGCACGCTCCGATACTTTGTTCGTAGAAATTGGTGGTGATTCCATCACATCCCGACTACCCACTAAAAAGGATGTCCATCTCAAATTACCGTCAATAATGCGAAAATACTTTTCTCATTGCTGCACTTTGTATTCCCAATTTACTTGTTAAAGAGTTATCGACGTTGATGAATAGCCTTGAATGCGGAAACATACGTGGGCAATTAAATACTAAATGGTGACTTAATGTACAGCTCTATAATTTAGTGTGAAGTTTAGACAGAGAGAGATGCTTGTACTGACTAATGCGTGAAAAAGACAGAACTTCACTGAAGCACCTGTCATAAATTACACTGTGGTGCACAATTAAGGGAACATCGTAATAAATTGTAGAAGTTAGTATAAAACTTTCGTCAACTAAAACATACACTGTAGCTTAGGTACATAATTCTAGTCTGGCCGAATTAAGTGATGTTTGTTTTTTTTTTCCAGTTTCTAATGGATGGTTTATGTTCCAGTATACGGACTGGGAGGAAATTACCGATGGCTATCTGAACCAGAAAATGATTGCTGACGTGGTAGGCGACTACTTCTTCGTGTGCCCTACGAATTACTTCGCGGAAATATTGGCGGATTCAGGAGTCGATGTCTACTATTACTACTTCACTCATGTAAGTACATTTGTATGTCAAATTTTAGAGGTTAATTAAAAAAACTGTCTTCTTTTTGGGGCTAAATTGGCAACGTACGTGTACGTTACATGTATGTGCTATTAATAGAAAATGTTCTTTGCGTGTAATCAAAATAAAATCTAAATGTTACTTTCAAAATTAACCAACCTTCACAAACATGTCATGAACAAGACGGAGGTCCATTTATTCGCAACATTCAAAACAGTTTAACAAAAGTAGCAAATAAACTTTTGCTAGCACAAAATGTCGACCGATTTAACCCTTACCAACTACTTAAAATAGAAGGGTTTCATTCGAATACCTAACTAAACGATAACGTCAAAGTGTAGTGGCCGACAGACATGCAGGGTAAACATTTCAAAGGCATTCCTGTGACGAAGACGCACTTGAAACTGCAAAACCGGTCTGGGGCTAACACGTTAATTTGGCTAACGAACCAAACTCGAGTGCCCTTATAGCCCGCCAGAAACATCTGCTTTTTGCTTTAGCACTTTTTTTGAATAAAGAACGGGTAAGCACGTTCGCATAATGTTTTAAATTATACATAATAATATATGAGTTGAAATTCGAAATGGAATATAATAGTACACTTTGATACAAGTGGAGAAATTTTGTCATTGTGACCGTGGCGGGAGCCGAGTGATGCAGTGACAAACAACATTTTTCAATACTTTGGGGTTGAAGTGCGACTCGGGGCATTGTTTAGCAGCTAGCCTGATATGGTAAATGTAATAAATTGTGGAGGAGCAAGCGCTAGCATTTTTCTGCACTAGTGCAGAAAACAGTAAATAACAGAAAAAAACGGTAGTGACAAGATCGGATTCACTTTTATGTGTACATTATTTTTGACCGTAACTTTGTATTTTATTGTAGTGTAGTGAAGTGAGCTGTTGACTAATAAATAAGCCCCGTTATTATATTGATGTTTTTGTGAACAGAGCGCTGATAACATGTAATTATCAATAGGTATAAGAAATAACCAAATATATCAGCCTGGTTTCCAGCCTATAATTTTTCTAAAATCATTCGCTCATTCGAAAAATTTAACCCTTCATATCGGTGTTTTTTTTATACTCGACAGTAACTTTCAAGTATGTACAAAATTATATACAAGTTTAATTTTGTCTGAGTAATTTGATAAAAAGGTACCTAGTTTTTGCAAGCATATTATAGTAGTGCAGGTGTATATTATAGTAGGTATGATGTTCAGTTATATTTTTCACTTATAATCTAGTTATGATTTTATAAAGTTGCCAGAGTGTTGTTTAGCGAAATAGAAAAAATATACCTATAGCTATATATATTATAGTAGTACTTGGAGCGTGGAGGAATGGCAGGCGGTCACCTCCTTCTGTGAGGCAGTAATGCTAGCGAAGGAGGCGGCTGCATGCGTGCGCCGGAACCCCGATCTCGATTTCCAGCCACCGTAGGCGTGGGCTTGCAGACGACGAGCAATCGGTAGCTCGCCGTCCGGCCGTCTGGTAACCGTCCGGGCCAAGCCCTAGTCGTCGACGGCACGTAGTGTCCCTCGCGCATCCCAAAGAGATGTCGGCAAAATCGTAGGGGTCCAGCAGGGCCGAAACCTACTAGGGTCATGGGTCGTCCGAAAGGAAATCTCGAGGTCTTGGAACGCAAAACAAAGAAGAAACATGGAAGTGGGTTTTAGTCAATAAAAATCTGACACGCCTTCCTCTGCCCTAGAGCGGGAGAAGTCACTAGATGTTTGCAAACCTAAAAAAAAAAAAACTACATGTTTACTTATTTATCTTATTCAATCTATCCTATCTCACTTCGCTATTTACTCACCCGTATTTTTAGAAAGACGATTTGAAACAACACGACTACACAACTAGGTAACGAAAAGATACAAACTATAGTTCTCTTAAAATTTTCAGTGACCCGTCGCCAGCAGAAATCGATGAAACGTTACTAAATATACAACACTACTTCGAATAGATACAACCATTTTATACAAGGCCTGAATAAATATACAGGAAGCTCTGTCTATATTCGGTCTTCAAATTAGGTCACGCGATTAAATAATGCGAATGCAGCCTAGATTTATTGACTTTGACATTATTATTCTAGTTCTAGAAGCACTATAAACGTAAAACTACATTAAGCACACGTGAGCTACGTTCGCCGATCTGTGCGCGTCTCCTTGCATTTTATATGGCAACTAGACTTGTAGAGCTACATTAGATCCACGCCACGCGACGCGACACTACGTACAAATCAGGCGTGGCCCATGTGTGCGTCGGTCTAATGTAGTTCCCATTTTAAAATGTAGGGATATAGGAATTTAAATTGGCTACTACCGGGAATCTTTAAGTCAATTGTGAATAGGTTACTTCTAGGTAAGCGCGCTCCATCGTCGACCGCATCGTCGCTTTCCATCAGGTGAGATAGCGGTCAAGCGCGAACCTATCAAGAATAAAATAAATAAATAATAAAATATTTATAAAATGTTTTAAACAGTTGAACAAAGAAGCTTGTAATCATATGTAGTCTTCTTCTACTTCCTGCCCTTATCCCATATTACTTGGGGTCGTCGCAATACGTTTTTTTTCCATTCTGTCCTGTCACCCGTCACACTCCCTTTTCTTTCATATCACCACCCACACAATCCATCCATCTTTTCTTTGGAAGGAGAAGAATCTCATCTCATCTACATGTATACTCAGTAAATACTCGTAATAATGTGTAATGCAAAAGTTAAATATTGTAAATAGTTGCTGTCAGCGGCTTCGCCCGCGTGATAGTAAAAAAATATTTCAAGGGAAAACAGTGTCGGAATAAAAAGTATGTGTTATCTCAGGATGTGGTCTACCCGTGTACCAAATTATATTCAAATCCGTTCAGCTGTTTGAGCGTGGTGAAATAACAAACATGCAAACACACAATGTTTTGCCTTTACGATATTAGAGTGACAGACTTTGGCCTACGGGGACGACTATCAATGCAGTTCAGGGTACTTGGTGAAGCCTACCCCCCTCTCTCTGGAAGTGTGCGCATATCAAGGGCAATGTAAAGTATCATACTGTCAGTCAGTCCTTAGGGGTAGGTAGCCGTCGCTAGGTGTGACTAGCGACACGCCTCAGATTCACACAGTTGGCACAAATCATTTAAATTCACGAATTTTCTTTACTATAATATGCATGTATTATTACACATTAAAGCCTTTATAATGAATAACTCTTTCTATTGGTGGAAATCTAATGAAAATCTGTTCAATAGTTTTTGAGTTTATCGCAAACAGATATACAGATGCGGTGGTAGAGTTTGTTTTATAATACTAGTATGTAAGGATGTGAAACTGTGTATGTTTGTTAATCAATCAAGGATTTGGTATACGATGACACAGATTGGTTAAATAAATCGGTCAATTGCGAGTCGGACACGCGCACTAAAGGTTACGTACACAAAAGTTATTGTTTTGTGAAGTTTGACTTTTTCACTGCTCCAAGGGGTAGTAGGTCTAATTTTTTCATATTAATTACAGCTGAACACCTCCACGTATACCTGATGAAAAGGGATGACAGACAGACAGACTGACAACAAAATGTTCCTATACGTTTTATTATCTGAGTTACGGAACCCTAAAAAGCAAGAATTATACTCACTAGGGATTAACGCAATATCCATAATTCTTTATTTTATAAGATACTACTTTACTCAAGCTTGTCAAGTATTTTGCGCGGCAGAAAGTGTTCATTATCATAATTAATTTTCTTTTAAATAAAACGAAGTAGCCAGATGACGTGGAACACGTGCACTTCAAGATATAAAACAAAAGAGAATCCTAGATTATTAAACAAAACATAATAAACCGGACAAGTGCGAGTGGGACTTGCGCACGAAGGGTTCCGTAACGTCCGATCCAAAATACGAGCAAAAAAAATTACGTTTGTTGTATGAGAGCCCCCATAAATATTTATTTTATTCTATTTTTTTGTATTTTTTATTATAGCGGCAATCACACACACACACACACACACATCACACCAGATACACACATCATCACACACACCATACACACACACACATAACACCACCACACACACACATACACTATCTGTGAAAATTTCAACTGTCTAACTATCACGGTTCATGAGATACAGCCTGGTGACAGACGGACAGACAGATTGTAGTTTTAGTAATAGGGTTCGTTTTATCCTTTGGGTACGGAACCCTAAAAATCAAGTCGCGTTTTAGATATTTTATACTCAACCACACTGTAATAGGAATGGGTGGAGCTGGTCGCCTCCTTCTGTGAAGCAGTAATGCTAGTGAAAGAGACGGCCGCACGTGTGAGTGAATGGACATCCTAACATCCGAGCCGCCGGGGTCGAAAACCTGATTTCTAGCCACCATAGTCACCACAGTTATCGTAGCTCGCGGATGATGAACAATGAGTAGCTCGCCGGTCGGCCGTCCGGTAATCGTCCGGACCGAGCTCGAGTCGTAGACGCGCGCCTCAAAGAAATGTCAGCAAAACCGTAGGGGTCCATTAGGATCGAAGCCTACTGGGTGCTTCGGTTTCCTTCCGAAAGGAAAACCCGTTTTTCTGGAGCGCAAAGAGCAAAGAAGGAACCTATGTGTGGTTTTTGTCGGTAAAAGTATGACACGCCCTCCCGTTTCACCCTAAAAAAAAAGCACTTATTAACACTCCAGCCTAAAACTGTTCACTTTCAGACAATAGCACCTGGCACATAGACAGACAATACTTACCTACATGGGCGGTAAAGAAAACTTTTCTCTCGAAAAAACTTAGGCCGAGGCGAGCAAACTAGTCTCTTGTATAATATAAAATGAGATTGTTTCAGAAAGGTCTATTAAAAGTCTTTTAGGGACCTAAACTCGACGCAATTTTTTGAAGGGCTCGCTTGTGTAGCTCCTGTAGAATATATAGGTACAGGAAAATTCTGTACTCATTTTTTCAGCCAGCTAGCTTCTTTGAAACAATAGAAAGATTATGTACCTTTTCACCTTATAAACAATGTAAGAATTGTAGATACGGCTGGTGCAGTGCATGCACTGAACAAAGATTTGTTTGGCCTGCAGATAGCTGTTCTGGGTCTGGGTATTTATGCATGTGCGTTTGAATTTTTGTAAATGCATCAACGATACAAAATGACAAAGTCATCATCATTTTAGCCGATAGATGTCCATTTTTGGACATAGGTAGGACTTCCCCCCAAGTGTCACCGGTCAACCGGTTCTGTGCGTCTTGCATCTGACGAATTTCCGCGACCCTCACCAGGTCATCGGTCCATCTTGTGGGAGTATTTAGTAGAAATAATTTCTTAAAAAAAATGGCATAAGTGCATTTAAGTAAAATTTAAATGCCTTTATTATGATTGTAACTTAATTTTCTAGTTGGGGTCTTTAAGAGTGTGCATTATTCCAGCCACATGCTATGTTTACCACGACATACACCACGATATATTGTTACGACATAAGAATAAAGTATGTCTACATTACTGCCACCAAATGCAGTCTCAGTCCTCATACCACAGGAAACTAGAACCTATCAGTACGCAAGTCAGAGAAGCTACTTAATACAACCACAACTGACACCAAGGATGGGTCCAATACATATTTCATGGGCGCGTCAAGTGCGGTATTCAATTGCAGCGCGAGCTGGCTATTGTCCGCTCATCCCACCCCAACCTCGCGTAGTTTGGCTCCCTTTGTTATTCAATTCTGTAGAATACCACTCAACATTTCCCTATTGTGGATGGACGGCGGCATTAGAATTTTCTCACGTTTATCTTTGGTCAAAAATGTTGGTGTCCAATGTTGGGTTCGTGAGATGAATTTGGTAATTATTTAGATATTACGTAGAATAATTTACTGTTATGTTATTTAAAATCTGTTTATAATACAACTACCGGAAAGTTACCGGATGGTCGGACAGTGAGCTACCCATTCCTCGCTTTCCGCAAGCCCGCGCCTACGGTACGCGGATGGTATGGGTATGATACGCGGATGTTATGTCATAGAACCCGTTGATGATATTAGTCATGTTACTTTCCGTGCTTAATCAGAATGTTTCAGAATCATTTAATTTGTTAATGGACCGTTCAGACATAAAACCGACTGATTAACTATTAAACACACCAGATCGATGCTGAATTGCTAACGAAGAGCCACATGAATTGTGAATCTGTAAATTAAAGTCGAGGTTAACGCGATAAATTATTTTATAACTAGCTTCTGCCAGATGCTTCTCCCTCGTAAATGTCTAAAATGATTTCAAGGTATAAAAAAATAGATATCCTATGATCTATTCCAAGATATCGTGTTCTGTCCGTGTACCAAGTTTCATCTAAATCCATTCAGCTATTAAGATGTGAGGAGGTAACATACAGGCAGACAGAGTTATGTACTTTCTTATTTATAATAATTACTAGATGCTGCCAGCGGCTGCGCCCGTGTGATTGTAGAAAATTATTCCAAGAGAACATACTCACGGGATAAACATAATATGTGCTATTCCAGAACTTTGTCTATCAGTGAGCCAAGTTTCATTTAAATCTGTTCCCCGTTCGAGTGAAAAGACTTTGTTGTTCTTTTGGTTTGAGATTAGTAAGCAACAGACGACGGATATTTACGTTTTGTTGGTACTCAAATTGAGATTCATATCTGGATATTGTTCTATTATGATTGTATGGCTTTGTCTGGTCTGACATCGAGCTATGAGTAAGGGTTGCTACTCACATAAGCGAGCTGACATTGTCCGTTCGGCAGTATTTGTCGAACCGATGCAATCATTACATTTGTTCGATTTCAATCGACTTGTGCCAATCGGATAGTTCATTTAGGTTGGGTAGTTCATTAAATTGTGGTCGCTCACAATGGGCCTCATCAGAAGGCTTAGTCACCGAAAGGGCGCTGGAAAGGGCTTTGCTCGGAGTTTCCCTGCGTGATCGCATCAGGAATGAAGATATCCTCAGGAGAACCAAGGTTATCGACATAGCCCGAAAAATCGCTAAACTTAAATGGCAGTGAGCAGAGTACATTGGTCGCAGAACAGATGGCCGTTGGGGTCGAAGGGTTGGGAGGCCTCCCACAAGGTAGACCGATGACCTGGTGAGGGTCACGGGAATTCGATGTATACGAGACGCACAGGACCGTTCATTATGCCGATATTTGGGGAGGCCTATGTCCAACAGTGGACGTCTTTCGGCTAAAATGATGCATATTAGTGGTTTTACCGCCCGGCTTTACCTAATAATACTATCCCTCCTGTTGCCTGGCTTGACGAATGCCGAATGGTATATTCCTCGAATATTCATCTACGTATATTTGATTTTACCGCCCGGCTGTGGCGATTAAGAGCGTTCTTTTCGAAGTACATTTTCATAAAACTGCTCTTAAGTGATTATAATGTTATTACACATCTTTCTCTAGGCTTCTATAAAAATCAAAACATAAATTTGTGTAAAACTAATCAAGTAAAGACCTCTGAAAATCTACTATTTTACGTGAACTTTGGCCCTCCATAATTCATATATAAAAAATATAAAAAAGTACATCAATAGAAGCTTTGCTCATTTAATCGAGATTCTGAATGACGACAATTTTTCTGAAAAACTTTTAAGGGTTTATAAAACACAGGTTTTTCCTGGAACAAGTTTTGTGAAATATTCGAGTAAATCATGGAATTACTGAATGCCAACAGAGTTTTTAGGCGTTATCCCTCTTTTTTTTGCATTGCCTTTCATCAAATATCGCGTTGGATTGCGTTAGATGAAGCAACAAGCTGTTAAACCATGCTCGATGTTGACGATAGGCGAGTGGAAAAGGACCCTTTTAATGTCGCCGGCCCGTTTATGTGTATAGCAACTCTAAGGGAGGTTTCAGACAAAAATCTGGTTATTGCAAATTCAAACAAAGATAGATAGCAACTCTATACGTGAGGTGACCTTTGCGTCTATCCTTTGAACCGGTCAAAACTCTTTGGGTTCACTTATTTATTTATTTTTTGAGATTCAAGAGAAAGATCAAAACCTTTTTTCCTTTTGACGCTTTGGTAGTTATCTGTTCAACATGTCGTGAAAGTAATGAAAGGGTTATCTGAAGGTCAATTCTCGTACTTAAAAAACGTTCGTCTAATTCGCAATCTCGTTTCGGCGATAATTAATGTCGGAAACTTGTCAAAGTGTATGGGAATTTGTGGCGTTTTTGACAGTTTTCAACTGAGATACGAATTTTCCTCAAAGTACGGGTATAGAGATTATTTTATTGATGAAAAAATTTGTTCCATTCTGTTTTGATCAAGATCTTAAAAAATAAAGCAATATTCTATCTGCGGTTATGATTTTTCAATAAAGCGGTTCTGTGCTAGTGAAAAATATATACATACCTACCTATGTATACAACATTATTTTTAGTATATGCGAAACTTGAATATTGTTTGTTCGGAATCAGTAAAGTTACTGAATCGATTCCAGTAGTTTTTAAACCATGTTCTATTTTTTCTCAAAAATATTTAAAAAGGTCATAAGTTGGACACCACTGACACTAAGTACAACATAGGTCATAGCGGGCATTAGGTGCCAGTGCACAGCTGGGTGCGGGAGCAAAACAACCCCTGACCATGTATTTGTGCGAACAACCAGGTAACATAACAAGCTTATAACTTTGTGATTTTACATTATACAGTTATGAAATTTTGTACATAGATTCTTTACATAAAAACACGTGTTTCAGGTTTCGCATAAATTAAAACTAATGTTGTATATTATTTTAGGCTCGCATTAGACCACTTTTTTATTTTTATTTTATTTTATTGGGGACAAAACACATCTACACTATCTCACCTTATGGTAAATGATGATCTGGTTGACGCTGGAGCACGCTTGTCTAGAAGTAAGTAATTTAATCTTGTCTTAAATACGCTCAGATTCAGGACACACAGACTCAGGTAGAGAATCGAGAAAGAGAAGAGATCGCGCGGTCGTGTTGATCGTGCATCGCCGTACTAGTGGTTCGATAATAAAATGGGCTTGATGAAATTTAATTATGTAATTCCGATGCTCACTCCCCGAAATGCTTACATGGTTTTCGGATTACATAGTTTATTGTAAACATTTTAATTTTTGGTCAATTGTTATTGCTAAATAGATCTCGTTTTGTTTTGAGTCCAAGGATGGTCCCCTTTTCTTGCTTTACCTACTAATGAAAGAGCAAATAAGTGCAGTCGATTTTAAACCTTATCCAATGCTATTTTCGTCCAAGGGCTGATTTTTCAATAGTCGGATAACTTTTTATCAGAAGAATAAACATGACTGTTTGACATATTTTTTATCCAAAAACTGTCAAACCGCCATTTTTATTCTATCTTTTTTTTTAGGTGGGAAATCATCTAAAGACATCTCCCGCCTTATCGTGTCAGACTTTTACTGACTAAATATGCAAGCCCGCGCATACGGTGGCTGGATCAGGATCCCGGCGGCTGGAGCGTGAGGGCCGTTTCCTCGCGCGTGCGGCCACCTACTTTGCTAGCATTACTGCTTTGCAGAAGTAGGCGACGTTTATTATTGATCCCGCTGGAACTCTGTCCGCCATGCCGCGACTTGGCTTGGCAGTGGAGTTTAGCCCCGGCGTTGTATCTCTACGCGCAAATCGCGCATGCGTGCAAGGACTGTTGCCTCCAGAACCCATGGTGGTTGGCCAGCAAGGAAGCTCGCCGCTACGCGGGAAACTGTGCTGTATTGCCGCACCAATCGGATGGCGATGACCCTCTGGCACGCGTTCAGCTTGGTCGCCGGTCGCTTCCGCAGCGACAGGGCCCATACCGGCACTCCATAAAGGGCCATAGACCGAACGATTCTTGCGTAGAGCTTCCGGCAGGAGGCGCCTGGACCCCTTAGATTGATTCGATCCGATCCAGTTTGGGAGACAGACGTCGGAAGTGCTTATCGAAATTCCATCGGTTGTCGAGGACGAGTCCCAGGTGCATCATCATCGACGCGGACGATGTGAACTCCTCCTACCGTTATTTGGGAACCCGGTGGGGATGCGTTTCGAGGGCCATGAAAACCACCAACCACCTCAAGTTCCAACTGCTGGATCTTCTCCACGACTGTCGCAACCCCGCTCGTCGCTAGTTTGTCCACCGTCTGGTCCGACTTTCCCTACGCCAGGACCAGCGTTTCATCTGCGCAACAGTCTACATTGACCCCGTCAGGGAGGTCGCCGCGCAGCACATAGTCGTACCCGATGTTCCACAAGGGCGGTCTTAGTACCGATCCCTGCGGAACACTTCACGACATCTCTCACCATTTTAACTCTCCCTGGTGATTGGAGTATATGATGAACCTGTCATTTTTATTCTATCTGACAATCGGAAAATCGGCCCTAACAGACACAAAATTTAATAATGAATATACCAAAGAATGTTTTCCTTTAGTATTCAAATGATTTGGTTACCTTCATCATCTACTACTACCTACTGGTACCGTTAAACTCAACGAAAATATGAAAAACGACAGCCCATCTGCTCACTTAAAATGCAAAAGGTGTCCACAATGATCCCGATATAAGAATATCGAGATAAATGGCCGCCTATAAATCAGGAAGTTAGCGAGACGGCACGACTCGACCGGGCTCGCGATTTGTCGTGGAAATAACGATTTGACGGACACTGGCGGCTTCAGAACCGCTTTATAGGTCAAGTCACGACGCACAAACAAACTAGCCCACTGGGTTTTGGTATAAAACATTATGAATACTAAATAAGTTGCCTTTGAAGTCTGCTGTAGGAACTACGTAATCGATTAGGTGCTTTCATTAAATATTAGTAAATAGTTGCTGGAGCTTATCTATTATACAAAGTAAGTAAACGTGTTATTAGTCCAATTGCATATTAAAAAAATACTGATTAAAAATTTACTCGTCCGTCATTTAAAGATACGCACTAAAATTAACATGATAAGTAGCAAAGCAGACGACGACGTGTAGATGCCGGTAACAAACGGCTGTAGGCACCTTTAATAAATTAGGCATGGGTCAGCCCTGGTCGCGGAGCCAAAGGTCACAGATTAACAGCAAGCTATTTTGGGTTGTGACCCGTCGCCGTTCCATTTCTGCTCCCGACAGTGCGTCCATTCCACTTTATAGCTTTATTTCCTCTATATCTTAGATGGGACCATTAAAACAATCGATTTGTGTCCCACGCATCGGTGTACAGAAAGCGGGATCGCCTTTTCGTCCTTAGATAGTGGGATAATGTATCGGCTGCGTGATGTATTCAAATAGCTCCTACTTTATCTTTAGATTGATAGTCAAGAGGTACCAAGTTCCAAGATTGTTTCACTTTAAATATAATTGTCGGTGTCCTTATTATACGGTAAGTTTGTTTAAAAGCATATGTCATCTACATATATAAAAGGAAAAACTGTCAGACTAATATATTAACCCACTTTCGAAGCTACTGGGGCTATTAGCGTGGAATTATGCACAAGATTTCCTTTCATGACATAGGCGAGCAATAAGAGAGGATTTTCATCCCCTAAGGGGGATTAAATGGGGGTCCGAAGTTTGTATTGAGAAACCTGTTTTCGTACGGGCGAAGCCGCTGCCAGAAGTTAGTAAGTTTATAAAGTGTAACATCATTAGGTTATAAAATGTAATAATTGTAAAGAGACCAATAAATAAAATTTTCTTCACTGTCTTTAAGAACAAGTGTGACGTCGATGGTAAAATGTAGCCATTGAATAATAAAATTTAGCCATTCAATACTAAAATGTTGCTTTTAACTTAATAAAATGTTGATTTCAACGGTAATATAGTCAATAGTAAAATGTTCAGTCTTTTCAAAATAAATTGAGCCATATAATTTCATCAAACAACCTTACATGTAAACAGCATTTTAGATACACTAATACCTTTATGATAAGTGTATTGTACTGCGTTCTAGATTATTTTAAGGCTCACCTACAGAGTGACACACATATGTACATTCGCAGTACACAACTGTTCCAGTCAATCACTGACACGACACGACCACTGGATAGTGGATGGTGGTGGTGGTGGTGGATAGCCACTGACACGTGTCAAATACATCATGTCTGTTGGAGTATAACAAAAACAAATCTATCCTACTTCAACACTATGGCGTTTCTCTTTTTAACCAATAAATATTATATTTAATGGACAGAGTCCCCTGTCAGCACTTGACTGAAATCTCTAGTATGGTTACAGTAACTGTATTCCTTTAGCCTTGCTTAGAAGCACACGTCTCACGTAATATTAACGAAACACACCTTCCAATATAAAGTAAAGGATTAATAAATAGTTATTATTCAAATCCTTAAAACCGTGTTTGCTTTGGTGTCCACCTTAACCCCAACAATGTCACCATGATTGAGACTACCCTCACCGCTAATAAACCAAAATCAGTCTAAGTTCAGTATTGTTTAGGCTAATAACGAAGAAAAATTTTTACGTTTTTTATTCTAACACACCACCTACTAACATATTTAAAACGGTTCTACTTCAACTTGCACAACAGGCAACGCTTGAAGTTAATGTATATTATGTACTCTCTGTTTTATTACAGTAGTTCACGGAATTAAATTTATGTTGTTCAGAAATGTTAACGTTTGAATTTTCAACATGTAAACAGACCTGCATGCGCTGCGCAATATTATTACGAGAGTAATTGGACATCTAGGTGTTTGGTGCACACATTGGATGGTGAATATTAATTAAAACCGTTCTAACATACGTTGAAGTTTCCTGCCAAAATCTTGGAACAGTGGATACAGACGACAATAAGCTTGCTGAAATTTATCAATACATATAAAAGGAGAAACTGACTGACTGACATATCAACGCACAGCCGAAACTACTGGGTCTAGAAGCGTGAAATTTTTCACAAAGAAGGTATTCTAAATTAAAAAAAAATGGGGTTCCAAAGTTTTTATGAAGAAATTTACTTTCACGCGAGTGAAGTCGCTGGTAGAAGCTAGTGAATAAAAATAAATATTGTGACTACCTACATATTATCCAAACCTGAGGAATGAATCTTCACACTTTTTTAGGGTTCCGTACCACAAAAGGGAAAAATACGGTACCCTTATCACTTAGTTGTCCTTCGGTCTGTCTGTCTGTTTGTCTGTCAAGACCCTTTATGTCGGGAACACGTGAAGGTATCGAGTTGAAATTAAAACTATTTTCTCAGGTCAGCGGTCCCTTAATGCTGAGAACAAATCAAGCTTCTAAGTTAACGAAAAAAAAAAGATAAGAGAGCCCCTAAATCTGCCCCTAAGGCTACCCACTGACCGAGGTCTGTTCTTTAGCCACCCTTGAAATGAGATGCAAAAATGAATTTTCATTTTATCTAAAAGTGTTTTTTTTTCTCTTCACGGATGAACAAGTCATTTTTCCCAAACGGAACCGCGGCGACAGCTATGAGTATCTATAATTTCATAAAAACGACGTATGTAGGCGGACACTAACAACGTTTACTCTGCCAATAAAACGCTTGACAAGCGGTAACCTAATTTCAAGTAAAAATATTACGTAGAGGCGAACTTGATTTCCGCTAACAAGTTGGTTAGCAAAATTCATAGCCATTGCACGTTCTACCTTCTGTAGCCATTCTTGACTCATTGTTGTTAGGTTGATGTCATTGGTATTGACACCATGATTGTTATAATATTTTGTATTGTGTCATTTGGGGGGACAAGACATAATAAACAAAAATGTACACTTTATATAATAATAAATTACACCTTAATGATTGAATGTATTGGGTGAGTGAAACGAACGTTTTCTTAACGGGTAATATTTAACGCGTTTTTGTTCCTCAATTTATTCTTATTTTTTTTATTACTACAAAATATATAGGTATGCCTTTGTTTCACCAAAACTATTAATTGTGTGCTAAAATATCCTCTTATTGGTGATTTTAAAAAAATAACCATGAAGGGGACGATGGGGTCTAGTAAACGAGCAAAGCGAGCAAACACTCACCCCGC
Source organism: Mythimna pallens (assembly GCA_961205895.1). NCBI lineage: Eukaryota > Metazoa > Arthropoda > Insecta > Lepidoptera > Noctuidae > Mythimna > Mythimna pallens. The sequence continues at coordinate 17,449,107 of OY540828.1, read as the reverse complement.
CATTCCCTTTTAATTTAACCTGTCCGAGTCGGGATGCCTTAAGTCTCTTAATAATTGTAAAAAGTCCATTAATATTTGGTGTACAATTATTATTTTTAGTGTAGAATAAGAATTTTGAAGCAGTGTTTTGTTTTTTAGTTGGGAAAATCACCTAATGACAAATCCCGCTCTTAAAAATATCCCTCTCTTAACTATGTGTTGCGCGGTGACGTAATATTAGATTATCATAGAGTTCTTGAATAAGACATTATTTATCTTTTTTGAAAATTAAATTTTCTTATCTTTAAACGTAAAAATCATCAGTCGGTATACATATATCAATAATTCAGCATAGCCATCTTCATATATCCCAACACAAATCTCAAATCTTATTTAATCTGTTTCTATTCCAACTATCTTAATCGGTCTTCAATCTATAAAATGAAACCCGAATGCAGCTGAATACCAATAATTTCATGGAGTGACTGCCTATTTAACCTCCACAACCCAGTAATTAGGAAACACAATGCCCCTCCTCAAGACTGGTGTCCAATTTCCTGGCTGCTGACTATTCGTAACGACTGTCACCGGTCTAGAAATGGCAGAAGGGACCAACGACTTAATAACCTTTTCGAGGCACGGAGGAATCTCGGTATGTTAGCACGGGCACGCAGTGCTACTTCTGCAGCTAGTATTATTTTAGGCTCCTTAGGCACGAGCAATACATACATGCACCCAGTTTTTTTTAATAACTATAACCCTAGAGTTACAGAATGGACAATAACACAATTATACTGTCGTAATTAATAACCGCTTTTGAGCAGCTTTAAATTACCTAATCAACTAATTATCCGGGTGTACTATGAAGACATCCAATTGAAAAAATGACAAAGATTTATAAGGCTCGTGAACCAAATTTTATTCTGGTTAAAATCGATACAAAACCAAGTTTCCTTCAAAATATTATAAGCTTGGCATAATAAGCTCTGGAACAATTTTTCCCACGTATCTTGCAAAAAGAAAAACTTGAAACACACATGTAGAATTCGCATTCATTATTCAATTTTCTTTGACCTTGGCCTACATTCGTATTTCCCTCGCACGGTGAAGCGATTAAGACGTTGTCGTACGAAGACTTTTCAACAAAAATGCCTCCAGATTACACACACTCTAGAAGAAATTTTGATGTTCAATTTATTTTGTGACCAAATCTTTTTATCCTACATATTATGAAATTCTCAGCCTAAATTATTTGGGAATATGTTACGAAAGTAAATCACAGTTATCCCTCGATACGCATTGTTATGACGTGTGCGTAGGCAGGCCTTTTGTCAGGTGATAAACCTTTTTCAGCGTAATACTGTGCGATCACACCTGGTACAACATGTCGTTACAAATGTGTACGTGTCAAATGACGTGTGGGGGATCCGTGTCTGGATTAGGCAGATGTTATTTTAAGTGGGAAAGATAGCCTATATTTGGTAGTTCCTGTGAAGTTATATAAGGCGTGTTACTTTGTGTAAGAGCTGACCTTTCGCGGGCACATGGGTGGGTAGCTTTAGGTGGCTACCTACGTCACACTCATGCATGACAACGCATAATGTTGGCTGCCGACCGCGTGCATTATTAAAAGGGCCTCACGTACCAAACGGCCGCTTTTAATTTAATGTCTGTGTCTAAAAACGTTTCTAAGCACTGGGGAATTGTTTTCAAGGTTTAAATTCAAAAGTTAGCATTGTTTGTGGGGTATTTCGGATGAAGGGTATCCGTTGACTGCCAAACTAATGTGGCAACAATTAAGGCCCCTCGTTTGTAGACCGAAACCGAGCAATTACCTTATCTACCATTATGTGCGTGAGTCTTGTGAACTAGGGGTGTGATTTTCCTTATCATCGATCTGGGGTTTTGACCTAGATTAATAGGTAACCCAGTTTGATTGATAGTTCAAGCCTTCACAAAATTTGATTATTGATAAATAAAAATATAACAAGATTAATGGTTTTGGGAGTCATGTAATTTGTAAGTTACGTTCTCTTTATCAGTAAGTTGCTTAGTTCAAACTTGAAAAACAGAAGAACAGAAACAAATACTAACTACCTTTTGAATACCGTAATTAGAGACACAATAGAAAGACAATGATCGAGCGAACGTCGGCGTTCGCTTGGGGTTTGATGAATTAAGGTTCTGTAATTTGCAAAAACTCAAAAATTACTAAAAAAAATTAGCTAAACATGAGTATTTGGCGGGAGTCTATGGAAAAAATATGTTAATCTTGACTAATATTTCTGAAAATTTGATTGTCTATCCTTCACTTTTTTTTCCGTTTTACTAGCTTGCGTACGTCGGTGAAATTAATAACAAATAGTAAAGCGAAACTTAATGCGAATCTCGGTTATTCTAGATTTAAAAAAAACTTAACAAATTTTAGAGATAATTACTAAAATATATTTTGTAACAAATTACAAGTATAGTATCATCGCGCATCTTTTTTGTTTTCAATGCTGTGTTCAATGTCCTAAACAATGACGAGATAATCAAAGGTAAAATTGTCATAATTAACCTACTAGATACTATTATCACATATTATAAAACAAACCGGCAGACAGACGCGGTGGGTGTATCTGTCTGATAAACTTTAAAACTACTGAATGGATTTTGATACGGTTTTCACCGATTAGCAAAGTGATTCATGAGAAAAGTTTTTGTATAATAGTATAGTATAGTCGGCCTTATAATGTTCCCACTGTTGGGACTCAGGCCTCCTCGCTAGGAAAGGGCCGTAATCCACCACGTGGGCCCAGTGCCAGCGGGTTGGTGTATGTCACGTCTTTGAATTTTTGTTCCGTTTTGAGAGCAGTGGTGATGAAATAAATTACACAAAGTAATGCGCCTGGCTGGGTTTGAACCCGCAACTTGGGGTTCCCCAACTCGTAAGTTGGGGCCGTTACCACTCGGCCACCACTGCTCCTTTTTCATAATACATCCTCCTGCTGCTTTTTTTGTATAACACATGCCGAGAATTCTAAAGATTTGTATCTTCCGTGCAAAGCTGAGACGGCTAGAAAATTATAATTATATAATAAAAGAGAACACTAAATCAAACAGAGTTAAAAATCTAAGATTAATTCAAAATAATAACCTCGAATAACTATTTTAACGAGATCTACTGCCATTTACAAACTTGATGACCTTTTGATTACTTTGATTGAATTTGAACTTTACAATGTCAACAAAACTTTATACGATGGCGTAAATGGCATCATGGCTGAACTCACTTTGTCTTTATGTTGCAAAAGTTTCCGGTAGTTGAAAACAAATAAGTACATATAATCAGGTTTTTGTTGACATCCTACACTTTTATTGACTTTCTACATTATATTGTACATAATCGTACCCAGTAATTAGGATGTAGAGTTCAAATAAGTAGTCGTTCTTTCTAAAATACAAGTAGGAATTCAGCTGCATCTGTTTTTTTTATAATAAAGATTAGTGCTTGACTGCGATCCCACCTGATGGTAAGCAGTGATGCAATCGTTGATGGTGATTTGTACTAGTTTAGGCTGACCCTTACATAGTTAAGAAAAATGATAAATGATAATGAGAGGCAGATAGCCATCGGCCTCGGCGGCTCATCAGCTTACTCCCTTTTCATAGTTCTATTAAGTATTTATGTAGTTTTGTTTTTTTTTTAGGTGGGAAAAGGAAAAATCATCTTATGACGTAGCGGAGCGGGAGATAGTGTCAGACTTTTACTGACTAAAAACCCACTCCTGTTCCTTCATTGCCTTCGTCCCAGGGCCCCGGGTTTCGATTTATAGGTAGTTGATTATATTATTCAGTTATAAGATTTAAATACATATTTGATTCTTACCTTTTCGAAAAAATACTTTAGATCAGTTTCATGGGTAACAAAGGTATGTGCCTCTTATATGTATGACGATGTGTAGCAGTTGAGATAATAGTCTTCCTGAACGAAATCATAACTGACATCAGCAACCCTGATACAAAATGTGGTACTTAATGTATTGCACTTTCGCGACTTATTTCTATAACGATTTTATTAGGATCTGTGTCTGTGTGTTGTGTAAAAAAAAGGTGTGTTCATTAGTACATACCAATAATGGTATGTACTAATGAACACACCTTTTTTATATTGCGACATGGCAACAAAATTGTAAATAAAAAAACTGATTTTGAAAAAGGAATACCGTGCCCTAAATATAAAGTTTATTTGAATTTAGAATCCGAAACCAATCCGTCCATGGGAGGTTTTGGGCAGGAATTTGTCGTGTGAAATTCAGTGGTTGTTGATATTGTTTTGTGAAATTAGTGTAGTTTTGTATCTCCAGTGAACGATATGTGGAATCATTGAAATAGGCGCGATCTCGATATGACACTGAGACAAAACGTGCGAAGCCAAAAAAGCCAAAGAAGCCAAAAAAAAAACATACATTGGTCTGATGATTCAACTCATATTTGTAAATCTATTAGTTCTGTAACTAATAGATTTATTATTACGTATCACGTCTGAATATTAATTATTCTTTGTAGTGCAAATAAATAAGAACCGGCCAAGTGCGTATCGGGCCACATGTAGTGTAGGGTTCCATAATGGCCCGTTACAACATGCAGGCGTAGATCGGTGCATTGTGTTTATTATAGTTTAATATTTCGCAAATGAAACACACTCTTCACCCACCCTTAATGTTTTGAAAATACTCTAACGATAACCCAATCCAATACAAAAAGCATTCCCTCTTTACGTGTAGAGGAAGTATCCAATATTATCTAGATTTTATTTTACCACTCCGCTGTCGTCCCATGATTAGGTAATACCCATGCAAAATAACTAAACCGTAAACGGATCGACAGACTTGGTGAAACTACAAGGGTTTCCCGAAGTCTGACTACGGAACCCTAAAAACAGCTAATGATGTCGGAACTACAAAACTTTGTTAAAAATCGTTTTCTAGTCCATCTAACTTCAGATAACCTAGACTAGACTAAACTTTAAACTGATCAAGGTAGTTTCTGTATTTAAAATTAGATTGCTCTAGTTGGTCGGCCTGTCGATTAATTATTATGTAACTGCTCCCATCACGATATTGTCAATTAGTAGCTGTTATTCTTGTTTAAAAGCTACTGCTGACCTACTGACCAGAGACCAAGGTTTTATTATTTTTATTTAAACAAATAATACCTTTGCCTACTGGTTCTTTTTCCAATGAAATCATCCAATGAGTCCTACCGCTCTAGAGATTGGAGCGAGAGGGCTTGTACAGACTTTTACTGACTAAAACCTACTTGACTCCTTCAGATGCTTTTTGCGTTTCAGGACCATGGCATTTCTTTCAAAAATTCCCGTAGCGCTAGCAGGCTTCAGCCCTACTGGTCCCCTACGGTTTTGCTGACATCTCACTACGCGACGTCGATGACTCTGGCTTGATTCTTACCATACGGCCGGACCGCGAGCTACCCTTTGCTCATCGTCCACAAACGCGTACCTACAGTAGCAGGGGATCGCCCTGTGATTCCCAGAAAAACTAACAGCCGTACGATTGCATTTTCAAGATTAAACAACGTTTGTCACGTTCGGTTCATGGATGGGTAACCATCATTTGTGGATCTTTGGCAGTCGTTAGGGGTAGTGTGAAGGCTAAATTTTGGCACTAATCTTGCCATGGGGTATCGTTTTGCCCAGTATCTAACTGGATTATCGTACAGTTCGGATTACATAAATGTAATATTCTACATACAACAACCGATACAGTCAGTGAACAGCATGGAGAACATGCTGACTGACCGATGACTGTAGGGCACACACTATTAAGTTGATCGACGAAGCCGGGAAAATAGATCATAACAAAATAAGAGAACAACTAAATAATACTTTCAACGGATAAAATCAATAGTAACTACACAATTAAATACTAGGAATCAGATAAAAGCGATTAATACGTAAGCGGTGCCAGTTCTACTCTACTCATTTGCTATAATTAATTAAAAAAATAACAACTTAAAGAATATAGATGTTAAAACTAGGAAACTTTTAGTAATTAACAAAGCACATAAACAAAAAGCAGATATAATTAGATTATATCTACCGATAGAAGAGGGTGGGAGAGGCCTAACAAATGTAGAAACACAGCATAAAACACAAATAATATAGTACATGCTAGTACTTAGATAATGAGCAAGATGATATAGTTAAAATGATAATTAGCATGATAGAGATAAATATAAATATTCAATATATAAAGAATCTAGAATGTTGCAGAAATACAATTAGCACAAAGCAATAAATACACAGATAAAGAGATAAAAGCGACAACTACACAAAAAGCGATGGAGAAATTGAGGACCAAAAAAAGAAAATATAGATATAAAATACCATTTCGTCAATATTAGAGTCTTCAATTTTTTGCAATACAAGATCAAACTATTATGATGAAACAGTTTGAAAGAAATATTTTGAAAAGGCCGATGGCAAGTGCCGGTTATGTTTGTCGAAAGACGAGACCACACAACATAATTATCATCTCTGGATGTGAGAAACTAGATGGCTCTTACTGCTAGTACACTTAACGCCGCAACAACATTGTACAGTATACTCGTATTTTCTGGGCATTAGCAAAAAACACAAATTCAAAGTTGCTAGTTTCTGGTGGCAGAAAGTCCTAACATAGCCACAGATAAAAGAAAATGAAACAGCTAAGTTAATGTGGGTGATTCCAGTTCAGACAGATGTGACAGTTACACATAATAGACCAGATACAATATTCGTAAATAAAACAGAAAATTAAACATATATATTAAACATAACAGTACCATCAGATTATAAAATAGAGGTTAAAGAGATTGAAAAATTAAGCAAATACCATCTGCTTAAAACTGAATTAACGCGCTTGTGGAACACACCTACAGAAGAAATACCGATAATAATAGGAGCGACAGGAATAATAGCAAAGAGTATACACAGATATTGTGATAAATTAGATTCAGGTATAAACATTCATATAATACAAAAGCAAGCAGCAATTCATACAGTTCATATTTATAAATAAGTAAAGTATTTGTAACTAATTAGCAGGGGATCCAAACCTCTTTTTCCCTGAGGGTCTCATGATGGGAACAAGGAAAAACCACCGGAAGAAAACCCGAGTAGAAAACACTTTTTAAAAAACCTATAATATAATAATATTTATTCAAAATTCTTTTCAGGATAAGTTTATACATACTTATGTAAATATAAATCATAATTCTGAGTCTTACGTGTCTGAACTAGAAAACCCTGTGTATCAGGCGAGAAGAGTTAAAATAATTTAAAATTAACAAATAATCAAGATTATAAGAGTAGTATAAGATTCTATAGTGCAATACAAATGTGTAAAAAATCTGTAATGTAGACAAGTTATCTTATACTATTATAATATTACCAAAGCTAAACTTCTAGTTTCTTAATTAACAAGATACTTAAACTAGGTTAAAAATTTTATCAAAACATTCACTTTAGAACAATCAGTAAATTCTTTGTATCATCGTAGGACATTCTTTGAAGAGCCTCCTTAAAAATTCCTTTACAAGTTAACTTGATTTAAGCTATAAATGTTTGCTTTTGCGTTCAATCCATTGTCGAAGAGAGAACCGAGAATTAGGTAAAATTTTGATGTGTAAGCATGCCTGGTATGATTTTGAGGACAGACTAGATCTTTACGTCTTTTGTTAGTAAAATCCGTGCTGTATGTTAGATCTGCGTGCTGTTTTAATACAATGCCCATTATAAATAGATGTCGGACTGTTAATAATTCACATTCTTTTTACTGCCGCACTAGTGTGGAAACATTAAATGGCATGTCTAAAAGTGGTAGAGATATATATATATATATATATATATATTGAAAAAATTTTAGACAAATGATGAAGTATCTTGCCCAATTTGAGGTCCTGTATTGATTATAAATATCTTCCTAACAATGAAGCTACATAGCTAATTAAATGTTAGTTTTTTTCTCTTCAATGTATGGATTTTATATTAGTGTTTTATTAAGTGTATTTTTAGTTTGTAAGTTTCTATTGTACAACGCTTTGGACATCCTCTGTAACTTGTACAAGTGCTTGTAAATAAATAAATATGTCGGTGAAGTCAATAGTACGGAAACTTGAGAACGAATGAACGAGCTAAGTGAAAAGTTGCACATGTCACTTTGACAGAATCCGCGCTGACGTTTGCACGAACCGAGCAGATAAAAGTGCCGACTGCAGAGATCCGTGGCTCTTTCCTCTGTCGGCAGCAATGCGTACAACGTCTAGTCCCGGGGACTGTCTCACTGCTCGTTGTGTGAAGTGAGTTCTAAAGCTTGCATCCAATCAGTTATGTGATCTGGAATAGTTTGTTTATTGCTCGATACACAGCCATCGCCCACAAAACAGAGTACCTGGACAGAGCTTCAATGATGATCGGCATCCTGTGCTGACAAATAAATAAATAGCTCTAAAGGTTATTCTTCGAAACATTATCATATAATGTGTCACAAGTAGCTCGTTGTTCTATAAAAAACAAAGGAGGTCAAAACATCGTTTTCTTACGAACCAACAGATGTTGTGAAATTATCTTTTGTACAAAGAAGCTTTGTCTTTGTAAGTTGAAAACAAATATAAAAACTGCCCACATGTGACATTAGGGTCATGAATCTATCCATTTACGTAAGTATGCCTACTTCTGAATAATCCTCGGTTTCTGAAAGGATCTTTATAAGATCAACTGAAATTATTGGTTTTCGTTGTTTTAACCTTCCAATTATCATTGCAATTAATTATTTCTTTTTTTGTCTGTGATGGGGTCGGTGTTCTGAGTTGCCTTCTGCCAACTGGCTTTCGTCGTTACCGTTCTTGTTCTCTTCCCAGGAATTGGCAGAGATGTCTTCTTCTTCAATACTCTTTAATATAAGTAATTTTTTTTCTTTCTCTCTTTCTTTGTTTAGTTTCTTTCAACTTCGCAGTAACCTCGTTTCTGTATTCATTAAATATACCACACCCTGTCCAGCAATTATTTCATAGCTCTTCACTAAAAACTCTGAATGTCTACCTAGTTGATTTACGGTAGAAGCCTAGTAGGGAGTAAGAATTTTTGAAAGAGATACCGTGATCCTCAAATGAAAAAGGTAAGCGAAGGATACAGGTGAATTTTAGTCAATAAAAAATTGACACGCGGGGGAAGACATTGGATGATTTTGTAATATTTTGATGAACTCATCTACATCGAACCTCTCATTTCTAAATCATGTAAGGTCGGAATAGTCTAAACACTTGATATTATTACACCAAGACCACTGTCTATAATATTTTGTATCATCTCTTAACAATTCATATATAATTACTCCTAAAGTAGCTTTTTAATTTACATTTACGCACTTAATTTCAAGCGTGTTAAACTCGTTCATTTCAACTGCCTTTACAAACACCTAGTGTTATTTTTACCCGAAATAATACTTACGGTTGGAATGTCAGAGTTCATAAAAGCTATGTTTAATTAGTTACATGTGATGTGGAATTTAGTAATACTATTACCTAAGTAGCTATGTACGTTTGCTGTGTATGTTTGCAGCTATTACGAGTTAGGTCTACTGTACACGAACGTGTACCTTAATAGACTCGTATTCGTCACTATACGCTTGTAAACACACCTTACAAACAAAACTATGAAACTCTGTCGACGAAGCGGCAACGTCGTGCCGTATACTACGCGTCTATGAAGCTACGCGGGCGTGGACAGTAGGCCTAAAGGCCAAAAAACGCTACTAGTGGTGACGCGTGTCACAATGGCACGATGTGACGTCGTTTGTGTCGTGGAAATCAGCGATATGCGTTGCACGCCGTGCCGTTCTGCCGTTTACATATTTTTATCTTTGTTGTCTAATGTCTAAGGACATTTACATTTTTAATTGATATAAACCAGTGCTTGACTGCGATCCCACCTGATGGTAAGCAGTGATGCAATCATTGATGGGGAGGCGCACTAGTTTATTAAGAGCCTATTCCACCCACCCACCGCCCACTCTAGCCTTGAATTAGGTTTTGAATTATTTTCTGAGGCCATGGGTCGACTTTTGAAATGGTTACTCGTGCTTCTGGGACGCAAAGGGCAACTGAAGTGTGGTTTAGTCAGTAAAAATCTGACACACCCTCGCGCTCCATCCTAGAGCGCGAGAAGTCATTAAATGATTTTCCCTCCTTAAAAAAGCTTCTGAAATGTTTTATGGCAATTTCATCACGGATACATCAATCAGTTTAATTAGCAGTCAGTTTTAATTAATACGCTGAATCGAAAATGTGAGTTTATTCCCATTTTCCACCAAACTGCATTTGAACAGTTTATCAGCAAATTATATTATTTAGCATAGCCAGTTTTGATATTCTGATAAAACAATATTATAACGTTAGCATATCTTCATAAACTAAAAGCATTTTCGCAACTTGTAGACTGCTTTTTTCAAGTGAATTATCTTTTTCTGAAACGCTTTTTTAGAATAGAATAAAAAAACCTTTATTGTACACCAGAATAGTAACAAAACTTTTACAAAAACTTAGATCTATGGGTACAATGCCGGTCTTAACGCTGACAACGATATCTATCAGACAATATTAGGATGGACTGTAAGAACTTAAATAAAATAGAAAAAGGGTAGTCGGCGGTGTACAGCAAATTAATGAAGTATTTAATTTACCTAGTTTTCGAAGAACCCTCTTCAAAAGGTTTCAGAAATAATTAAATCAAAATTTATAAATCAATAAGATACATAGCGTATTTCCATTACTAATTAAAGCCAGCATATTAGGGTAACCCGAGATATGGAAGAATTGGATCGCTTTTGATTAGTTACATTCACGATCGCCCACGCTGGTTGAGAGAGAGTTCACACGTTAATTGATTTGACGTAAATCTTTTTAAATTTATGTACAGTACGTGAGTGATTAAAACAAATAACTGAAATTTATGTTTATGGTTACACTGTACGCCAACTATTACTTGGCGATATTTGATTTTTGTAAGTGATTGGAACAACAATACAGATCATAGCATCGGCTACGTCAAATTTATCAGCGAAAGCAAAATTTAAGCGAATGTATTAGATAATTTCTCACTTACGCGACAAGTTCAACAGTGCTATTTAATATTATGTCTGTGGCTACGTTACGCGTATTGTCAATGGCGACAGACATTGATCGCTGATGGATATGCTCGTAAGTAATATTATGTGACTACACTACTTATGCTAATTTTAATCAAGAAGCGATTGATTTTGCGTAAAGTTCAAAATAACAATTTTAGTTTAATTCGCTGTCTAGTGGCTACACTATCACGCTAAAGATGGCGATCGCTCACGTTGCAGCGACACGTTCAAATCAGTTTGTTTTAATCGCTCGTCGAATGAACATTTGTCTACAATAAACGTTGAATTTTTTGTATCCGAAGTACAAGTGCGTTCTTGTATTATTCAGAAAATGTTTCTGGAAATTGACGCTGGTTTTTATTTATTTCATGAATCCAATACAATCTTTTTTTCAAAAATAGTTCGTGCTTAAATTAAGAATTTTCTAGCAAAAACACAAGGTTTGGTTTTGACAAATCTATTCAAATAATAGACGTCTTCAAAAAGCCGACACGACTGGGCGATTGCCGAACCAAACAAGCGGACCGCGCGCGTCGTGTATTTCACCTCTGTTGCGATTAGTAATGATGCGAATTCGCAGCGAAATCGCTGTCTTTCTCCTTTGGCATTATAGCCGCATGAATTGCTCATCTAATTCGTTGTAAAGCATATGCGTAATGTAGCCACATAATCGCCAAATTTTTGCTTTCAAAGTAGCCACACCATATTTAACTCGTTTCGCTCTTCCAGTCGTATCGCAAATCGCTGGCCACTGTAGCCTCAGCCTAAGTGTTTAGTACTTACCTTACAATAATCAAATTTATCAAAGTAGGTAATGTTAAAATTTTATATTGGATCCATTATTTATTAAAATTGTTTGAATTTATCTCGAACTCTAAGCTTTAAAGTTCGCTATGTAGGGCAAAATTTGTCTCATCATCTTCTTGTGACTTTGTTGCTTTGTTATAAGTAAAACAACCTTTTCAAAAATAAAGAAATTTCACAGAAATATGTATTCTGATATAAAAGAGCAGAAAAAAACTGAGCAAGTGCGAGTCGGACTCGCACACTGAGGATTCCAAACAAACTAACTTATGTAAATAGTTCAATTCCCAAATCGAGTCTCAAGGATTTTTTCGAATAGAAAAAAGTATATTTTTTGGGACGTAACTAAAAATTCTCAGGTTTCAGATTTATTATTAAACTTGTGCTATAAGATCTTGCTTCATGCCAAATTTCAGGGTTCTAGGTCAACGGGACCTAGTACCCTATGAATTTTGATTCCCTTGAGAGTGTCGAAATATACGTTTTTTGCGACATAAACAGCCGTATCTTTTTTTCGTTAACTTAGAAGTTTAATTTATTCACAGCTTCAAGGGATCGCAAACTTGAGTATATGGTTTTAATTTCAACTCGAAGCCTTCATGCGTTCTTGAGATAAACGGTCTTGACAGACAGACAGAAACACAGACGGACAACAAAGTGATCCTATAAGGGTTCTGTTTTTTCCTTTTGAGGTACAGAACTAACAGTTAACAATAATAAAATTGTTAGTCTACAAATTCTATGTGTATATTACTCTTTATTACAAAAAAATAATACCAAATTACTATAGTTTAATTTATGAATAAACTAACATTAATCCAGGTTAAGTTCTAAACCGAATGCGATACAAACAACGATATTGCAACAACGTCGCGTCATGGTACGAACAAATGAAACCGCCTTGCGGTTGCCCTGGGACGCCATTAAGGCTCAATCTAAACTCAGCGGTTCACGACGTCGACGCTAAGTTCTAAATTAGGAATTTACGGTTCAGACTAGGTCAGGCCATAAATCGTGTTGCAATCAAAGGAAATAATACAGTTACCTAAACCATCCAATGACTTCTCCCGATCTATATTTATATTTGTAATACATAACATGATTGAAAAATCAGTGTCCATAGAGTTTCTTGCGCATTCTTCTCGATAGAGATCTACGCTTTGGAATGTGCAATTATTAAATTAATTAAATATTCTTTGATTGTTAGGGTAGAGTGAGAGCGCGTGTCAGTTTTTTTTACTGACTAAAATCATACCTGTACCCTTCAGTTCCCCTAGGCGTTTCAGGATCACGGTTGCCCTTTCAAAAATTTCCCGTGGCCCTAGCAGGCATTGGCCCTGCTTGACCCTTACAATTTTACTGAAATCTCTTCGAGGCGCGCGTGAAACACCACACGCTGTCGACGACTCAGGCTCGGTTCCTACCTTATGGCGGAACGGTGAGCTACCTAAAGCTCGTCGGACACCGCCTCCGGTAGCCAGAGATTGCCCTGTTGCTCCCGATGCCTGGTTCGCCCTCTACCCTGAACAATATGTACCTGATCACAAAATCTAACCATTTCTGCACATCTTTAAGAGCGTTCACTCGAATTTACGCGCTATTTGGCCAAAAACCATGATTTTCAAACTCGTTTATATCCGTAATTGCTATATTGTACAAACATGTGATTTACCAATAACATTAGGAAATATTCTTGTCTAAATAGTTAAGTAGGATTTTATTTAAATTAATAGCACACTTGTGAACTATATTCACTTAAGTAAATAGAGTTTTTGAAATTTTACTTTCAGAGGCAATTTCGAAGCTTGACAACTTCTACAGTTCTAATAGAATTAATAAACAAAAAATACAAAACAGTAACTAGAATCCTTAACAAAATAGTTATAGAAAAATATTCATTGATTTAGTTTACTAAATTAGAAAATAAAAATAAAAACATTGTCTAATTATTAAGAAATTATGGGTAAATAAAATGATGATTTGCACTGATTTAACTTTATTTTATCATTATAATAATAGCTTATTTTAATAGAAGAACATGTGTTTCAAAACTTACTATATAAAATTTGAATAAAAATAGCTTTGTCGATTTTTAATAAATATCACAAAACTCGGCGCGCGAGCGTGATGATGAATTTTGTTGGGCGACTGAATTTGCGACGCTCGTGCGCCGATATTTATGGTCCTTTTAAAATATTTTTAAAAAATTGAAAAAGCTAATTTAATTCAAACTTTATTTAGTAAGTTTTGAAACACATGTTCTTCTATTAGAATAAGCTATTATTATAATGATAAAATAAAGTTAAATTAGTGCAAATCATCATTTTATTTACCCATAATTTCTTAATAATTTGACAATGTTTTTATTTAAATTTTCTTAATTAGTAAACTAAATCAATGAATCTTTTTCTATAACTATTTTGTTAAGGGTTCTAGTTACTGTTTTGTATTTTTTGTTTATTAATTCTGTTAGAACTGTAGAAGTTGTCAAGCTTCGAAATTGCCTCTGAAAGTAAAATTTCAAAACCTCTATTTACATATGTGAATATAGTTCACAAGTGTGCTATTAATTTTAACAAAATCCTACTTAACTATTTAGACAAGAATATTTCCTAATGTTATTGGTAAATCACATGTTTGTACAATAATTCATTAATGGATATAAACGAGTTTGAAAATCATGGTTTTTGGCCAAATAGCGCGTAATTTCGAGTGAACGCTCTTAAATATGTCGTAATAATATTTCTAAAAGACCCACACATTAGTACCCTTCGCTTACCTTTCTGGGAAAAGCTATAAAAGCGTACTGAAAGATAAATGCATGGTGCTCGTAAACTGTCGAGCTCAACCCTTCCAGAACCATAATACATGTAGTTAATCTTTTATTCCAGCGTATTGTCCAATGTATCTTGACATTTCATGGCGGCGCTGGTTGTTAGGGCAAATGTCAAGAGTACGTCAAATTGAGTGGTTTTGAACGTAGTTCTTTTTTTCGTTACCTGTCAGAATATACTGGATGTTTGCTTGCGTTAGATAAATGGCTCTGGGAAAGACGTTTATGTCTATAATGTGTTAATGAAATGATTTTTAACGACTTTAAAGGATTATTCGTTACTCCATTAAGGTTTTGAGAAAATGATTTAAGTTAAGACATTAAAGGGAGTGAATAAACCTATTCGCATCTCAATTTCTCGTGTCCGTAGATAAAATATGTATTTACATTCTACACACAGATTTAAATGATTAAACTAGTTAAATACATAATTATCCCCAAACCTTTATGACCGGTTTCACATGATCCAATAGGGTAGTTAATGCAATATGATATCATTGAATTTTTTTTCAGCCTGAACTGTTGTACCAATTTTTGAGGTAGCCAAGTGAGGGCCAGTTTTTGGATCCGTAGTTATCTCATTAATAATAAAACATTGTAACTAATTATCCCTACATTTTCTTCGTATTTCTTGAACTTTAGAGGTATGCGGAACAAGGTCTAAAGTCCCGCATAACTCCATTGAAAAAGGACGATCATCCGACCAGACAGGTGTTTTGTCTGATCTAGGCCACTGCCCGAGAGATGATTTCGGGCTGTTGTATATGTTCAAATCGCACGGAGCACTCTAATTACGCGATGCAGTAGATCGTAGTTTAGTTCATGTGGTGCCATAGATTTCGCTACAAACCAATCGATTGAACAACGCAATTTACCGTTTCCTTATTATTTTCAATGTCTAGATGACGTATCAAAACAGTTCACCCTAAGGCTTTCCACAATCTTTTCTGCAGTTGACAGAGTTGATCTCGCCTCACAAAAAACCCACATAGTTAAAAATTGGATTATGTATTCCTATCTTTTCTAAAGCGCCTCTTTTTGTCAAATTATAGCGCACCAGCACGAGCCTCTGGGGTGAATGGATGGGCGTGATGCATGGCGATGAGATGGAGTACGTCTTCGGGCATCCCTTGAACATGTCTCTTCAGTACCACACCAGGGAGAGGGACCTTGCTGCGCACATCATGCAGTCTTTCACCAGATTCGCTCTTACTGGGTAAGCTATTTTTATTGTTCTAGAATCTAACGGCTAGAAATCTACTACCTCTATAAAACCCGAGCAGGTACGACTGTAAATCTTAAACAGTTTTACTACTCGAATACTGACAAATGCTTGCACTAACTGGATTGTTCCACTCCAATCTGTGTGATTCAATTCTCAAAAGTCCATTTGAGACATTAATTTGCAAGTTTCTCATTTGATTTGACCATTACATGTTTGCTGTATGGATTTAAAAAAAGACCTCCTAGTTTGTTTTAGTGGTTCTTTTCGGGGTAGTCAGCTAGGAAACATCTAGGAAACATCCATCCTCATCTAGTTTAATTCACAAAGTAATTGTGTAAAAAAAATAATTGCAAATATACTCTGTAAACAACGATCAGCTCAATTATTATTTTAGATGTACCGTGGATGCTTTACCAAAATAATACGTATATTCTAACTGCAAGCTAATCCTATAGTTTTTGCTAAAATATTCCAGTTACATCCATGATCCATTTATCCATATTGAATGATCGACCCATTTCCTTGATAGGGTTAAGCCGTAATTGGTTTCTATTGCTTTAATGGTTTTGATCTGTTCACGAATAATTTTGGAACATACTCGTAACAAATTGCCTTCCCTTCCTATATTATTTTATTATTTCTACATATCGTCTGACAAAATCATTTAATCTAATTATAGACCTACTAACTTCTGCCAACGGCTTTGACTGCGTAATAGTCATCCCAAAGGAAAATACTTCTGAAATAAACCTGGACAAAAGAGAAAAAATCCTGGACATGGTCTACCCTTGTACCCATTCATAGTCGTTCAGTGGCTTGAGCGTGAAGGAGTGACAAACACACATACTGAACGCGTAGCTTCATAGACGCTTCAAAATACGCTAGACAGCTTGAGCTGCACAGCGTATTGATTGAACCCGGTCCACGAGGCGAATTACACGCTTAGGTATTTTCAATCATTTGTGATAATGCCGTTGGACGACGAAGATATACCTTTCAATATAAAACGTGCTTTCCCTCGATGACCGCACCGACGTATGACATGTGGTACGGCAGGCGTCATGAAGCCTCCGTCGACAAAGTTTCATAGATTTTTGTTTGGCTAATAAACAATCGTACATTATATATAATTTATAAATACACAGTATGCTATTAGTAGTTCTGTATGTAAGCTGTGAGCGAAAAGCCGTTTACCAAGCGTATAATGACGAATACGCGTTGTTGAAGCAATGCGTCTATTTCCGTTGACAGTAGGCCTAAGTTATTCATCGCATCTAATAAGATGATGTTAAACAGAGCTTGATAAGCTTAGAGATTTAGGCCAAATTATATTGGAAAGTTCTCCATGTTCAAATGTCAGGCTATCGATTCCAGTCTAAATTCGTTACAATATGAAGTTTTGGCACAAAACTGACTATTTTAGGTATATTGCTCTGAATTTTTAAGCAGCTAAAATAATCAACTGTCCGATGTTCGTTATAATTTTCGGGGTGAAGATTTTGCTGAATTATTTTTGGGATAAGCTTTCAACTCATTATGAAGTTATATGGGTTAGGGTTCGATAATCTTTGGGATCGATAAGGCCATTCATCAATGTAACCGATAGCGCTCTGGGGCCTACCCCTACAATCCGTGACATAGTTTCTATCTACCGTCTAGATATAAATAGAACTTTGTGTAGTCTCTTACATTATTCATCACTGAAAAAGGTTACAAAGATTCAAAGTCTGATTGTTGTGATGGTTTAGGTAAGTTTTTGTTATTTGTAGAAAGTTAAAATATTCTTTTGATAATGATGGCCTATCTTACGTCACTGTAATGAGTATGTTACCGTGTTTTTAGGGTTCCGTACCTCAAAAGGAAAAAACGGAACCCTTCTGACAACTGAAAATTTTTAATTACGTCACAATAAAATGTACTTTGTTTGTTTTCGGAAAAATCTTCGAGACTCGATTCGGGAATTGAACTATTTACATGTTATTTATTATTGCAACTAATATTCCCGTTTTCATTGTCGTGACTGTATTTTTATAAACAAGCTGTCCCCCGAGGTTTCATCCGCTTCTTTGGTTACAGCTTCATTCCTATTGGTCGTAACATAATATTAGTCACCTTTGTTGCTAAATGGGCTGTCAAACATTAAAATTAAAAAAAAAATTGGAAGCAGTAGTTCCTGAGATTAACGCGTTCAAACAAACAAACTCTTTAGCTTTATAACATTAGTACAGATCAATCGCTCCCTTTTTAAAATATAAATCACGTTTATGAGATCTTCTTGTGCTAGACGTGCTGTCAGGAGTCTCTTTTAACCTAAAGCAATGATAATTATGTTAATCTATGAGGAATTTTTATATATATAAAAAAATAAAATGAGCATCATCCATACTATAGTTAAAAAAATAATAATTACAAAGTGTGCTGTTTAGATAAACCAGTCTATCCAGGTACAAAGTACGGTAATATTTTGAAAGGTATGATTAGTAAAAATCACACACAGGTTCAGCTTATTTATTATTTCACTTTGCCTGGAAATTGTCCATGTAATTCTCGTCAGGCATCTTAAAGAAACTTTTTAAATATATAATGCCTTTAGGAACTACTTCCTCAAGTTTTTAGAGGTATGCAAAACAGGGTGTAAAGTCCCTCAAACCTCCATTGAAAAGGGAGGATCCTCCAACCAGACGGCTGGTTTGTCTGGTCCGAGGTATTGCCCGATAGTCGATTTCAGGCTGTTGTATACATTCTAATCACGTGGAGAACTCAAATACCGCAATGGTGGACTTCATTTAAATGAACACAAACTAATCTCAACCTCCTAAACTTTTCCAGTAAACCACACAAGCCCGATGAAAAGTGGCCACTGTACTCGCGCTCATCACCTCACTACTACACGTACACCGCGGATGGCACCAGCGGCCCCGCCGGGCCCCGTGGGCCTCGCGCCTCCGCCTGCGCCTTCTGGAATGACTTCCTCAACAAGCTCAATGGTAAGAGACACGTTTAAAATATTATAATAGAAGTGGCTGCTGTACTCGCGCTTGGCGTCGTCGGGTAGGGGACCCACGCCTCTACCTGCGCCATCTAAAAATGATATACTCAACAATCTCAACGAAAAGTAAATCATTAACTTTATTTCGTGGGCTCATCGACAAGTTACTGGAGCACTGTGATGGTTAGCAAGTATCAATGTGAATTTTTCAATCCATATGTATACTTTTTTAAGTTAATCTAGGAAATTATTGACATCTTGTGCCTCGAAAAACACGTAAAGCCGTTAGTCCCAGTTGTCATTCGTAGATTTTTGACAGTCGTTACAGGTAGTCAGACGCCAGAAAGTCTGACCATCAGTCTATCCAAGGAGTATCGCGTTGCCCAGTTACTGGGTTGTGTAGGTCTGTTAGGCAGTCACTCCACGTAAAATACTGGTATTCAAGATGCATTGGGATAGACTAGAAGTCAACCTCAGCATAGTTGGAAGAAAGTTAGGTAGATTGATTAGGAAACCACGTCTACTAATTGTGAACCAGGTTTTTTCCTCAATCGTGCACTCTTGACATCGTGGTCGTGATCATGTCTTGGTTGAGTCTTGCGCATACCGCTTTACTCGTGGCATGGGACGCCATGCGGATCTGTGTTTGGTGGCTTGGGAGTTGATGCTGGAGTGTGTCACAGATTTAATGAGGTCCATCCACCGTGTTAGACAGTGCCCACGGGATCTTTTACCCTCGACTTTCCTTTGCCTCGGTACGGGAGATATGCCCGAAGAAATTGAGGATTCGATTTTTGAACAGACGACTATAATATGTTATTGTTGTTTGTTACTGTTAGTCGTTTGTAATTGTTAATATGTTGTTGATGTGTTGTTTTTGTTATTAATTAGCTACTGCCAATGTCATTGCGAACTGAAAATCATAATATAATAATAATTTATAGCATATAGAACGCGAGGATTGTGCAGCTACATATCAGTAAAATAATTTTCTGAATCAGTCCAGTAGTTTTAGATATTACCAAAACACAAATCTGCATTACATCACAAGAAATGTTTAGTTCTTCGTCAACACAAAAGTTTCGTACGTTCCTGGTGACAGACATTTTTCGACAAGATAAGTATAACAAAAGAGCTAGTTTAAATTTAAAACACTACTGAATACAATGCGAGTAGACAGAATAGCAAAAACTATCAGCATAATTACAAAAGACCTTGGAGAGAGGATTCCAAACTTTTATTTGGGACTTGCCTGGACAGGTAGCTCAAGAACTGGATTGTATTGATTACCTTGATTGACTGGTAGAGAATGCCTAAGGAATTAAGATGACTTCACGATCTTAAGCGCGGTCACTCTCGGATTGCATATAAAAGAAAGAGATGCGACACAGTGCTTGCAAGTTGAAGCATTTTAGCGATTTACTAAAAATCTACAGATTTGATTATAAAATTAAAATACTGTAACGGTAAACATTTCCTCGTAGAATAATCTGACGAACAATCAGAATGTTTGCATGTATATTAAATAAATTTATTTATTAATGTAATTTAATAAGTTATCAATACTTGTATCAATGTTTTAATAATTTATAAAATCTAATGTATTTAATTTCATTTATTTTATTATGTTATAACAATTTTTTTTTTAATTCTATATCTTACTAAGGGTTAATTAATGCCTGAAATAAACGATAAAAAATAAACAAATAAGTCCGGTTTTCAATCTATAAAAGTGATTTTTAGAGGTATCTTAGTAATTTTTTTTATAGGTACTAAACTAGATTATTTTGTTTTTAATAGCTTATTTAGATAAATATCTAGCATTTATCCTGAAGTATAACATATATTTTTCTGATTCTGTTTTCTGCAGTGGATCATATATTTTTGCGCATTATAAAACTCGCGATTAGCTCCTGTTACTATTAAGTCTACCTTTGTACCTTTGTGTTGCATGAAGTTATAGCGACATCTATGGCGTCACATAAGAACTAATCCTACATCACTCAAATAAAGTTCTTGGCGCAAATTAACCCCTCGGGTGCCCCGGGGGTATTATTATTACGTAATTGCGCGTGGGTTATAGAAGAGCCCGAAATAATCTATCGGGCAGTTGCCCACCAGACATAATACCCATCTGGTGGGAGGATCCTCCCTTTTCAATGGAGGTTTGCGGGATTTTACTCTCTGTTCCACCTACCTCCAAAAAGTTTTAAAAATTACAATCGTAATATAAACCGTATGTTACAACAGCTACTTGTTATAATATACCTTTGATCCCCATCTTTATAATGGCAGTTTTACGACCAACCCTATTTGATAATGGCATTGGTAAGGTAAACTCCCCCTAGTTAATATATCAATTTGAGTCACTTATCTGCTTCCTGGTATAGTTTCTACGTTTTCCTTTGTTGCCATTATTGTAGAAATGGTTTCATCCTTGGCCTACTAAGGCGTCAAGGCTTCATAATGTCAAAATGTCATGTGCATATGGAGGTATGATTAGGGGTACCACGATTGTAAACTATGTGTATACCGCCCAATATTCTGTTTACAAACTGAAGTA
Source organism: Mythimna pallens (assembly GCA_961205895.1). Lineage (NCBI taxonomy): Eukaryota > Metazoa > Arthropoda > Insecta > Lepidoptera > Noctuidae > Mythimna > Mythimna pallens. Next base: position 17,427,543 of record OY540828.1, on the reverse strand, counting down.
AAATAGGTTGAATGAATATTTTTAAGTTAATTAGATATCTGATTTTGAATCTTCTTGTCTAATCAGCATCATTATTACGCCGTTTGTTCATCATTCATACGTATAAAAACATTAAAAAAAAATATTATAAAAAAAATATTTTTAAGGACACAGAAAAAAACCATCACAGATAGGAAGGTTTGATAAATATAAACTTTTAATCATGCGAATATAAAAAGGTTTTCATCTACGGCAACTGAAACAAATTTCTTGAAATTTTTTGATTTTTTTCCTTTCAGATATTAGACCTAATTTGGTTATTATTTAATGTTGCTTTTAAACTCTCGCACACCTGTAGCACATGTCTGTTAATTTAAACCGTAGTCCGAGTTTAAAACTTCTAAGTGACCACTCGACAACTTATAAAACTGTCTGGTAGTTAGTGAAATTGTACATTCAACGCATTAAAACTTCAACTAAGTGTTACTTCAAGTAAGTTTGGAACTATAGTAGAGTTTTATTATCCATTTATGTATTTGGTGAGACCAGACTTTACGGCGACAACGGCGAACTTGAAAATTAGGTAAAATATTTAATGTTAGTATGAGGGTAAACGTTCAATTACAAAAATGCGTTTATTTCGGAATTTCATCCATATGTTTTTAGTAACAATTTTAAACTTAGAATTAGTGTTAGCAACACAGGGAATAATTGCTTATTCTAAGCTGGGTGGCCTAGCCTCAAATCAAGCATAAGCAGCCGTACTGCTGGAACTCAGGCTTCCTCTCAAAGAGAGAAAATAGGCCTTAATCCATGACGCAGGCTCAGTGCAGCCTGGTGGATGTTACAATATGTCTTCGAATTTTTGGTTCCAGGATATGCAGCGAATTACACAATGTAATGCGCCTGGCTGGGTTTGAACCTTCAACCTACAATGTAAGTCGGCGACGTTACTGCTGCTCGCTGCATTCTACCGATTTCACCAAATTTTTAAATTGATTATACAAAATCTATATTTAAAGTTGTCAATCTGGGTACCGTTTTCCAGCTTTATTGAAATCGGTTTCCAGTTTAACTAGATGCAGCATCAATATTTTCATCTTTCAGTGGTTTGGAGCAATTTCGGAGATGTGTAAAAATAGATCGTCCCTCCGCGAATCGACTTCAAAAAGAATACTATTATTTAACCTTGTTCATTGACCTGTCTGGCTACTTAGCCTCCTCCAATAAAAATATTTTGCCACTTTTTAAAAAAGGTGATAAGACAGATATTAATAATAATCGCCCAATAAAATTGACACCGATTATATCGAAATTTTTTGAGAAATGAATGTATGTATAAGAGATTAATTGACTACTGTGATAATTTGTAAAAAAATAATATAAAAATATTTAAAAAACATTTGACATTATTAAAAAAGAGCTTCCAAAAAAACAAGTCCACAACACTCGCGACTTTCACTCTTGAAAAATCATATTGACTAATATTAAACGAAATCACTTTACTACAAGGTTATTTTTTGACTTGTCTAAAGCCTTTGACTTAGTATCTCACGACCTGTTACTACAAAAATTGGAGGCAATTGGTGTTGGAGGCATTGCACTTCAATGGATAACGACATATCTAGGTAACAAATAACAGCGTGTTATAATTACAAAAGTGAATAGCAACATTACACCATACTCTTCTGAACTCAAAAGCAACAGATATGGTACAAGGAAGTGTATTAGTACCAATTTTATTCATATTGTATATTAAATCAATGACTCATATAACCAATCATAAATGCATAACTATTTGCTGGTGACATTTCTATAAAAAAAAAACATCACATTTTTTGTGATGTTTTCTGATAAAAAGAATAATATAATAACACAATTGACATACTAATTGAGTGGCTAAATAAAAATAATTTATCATTAAATCTTTCAAAGTCTGTATTTATACGTGGGATACTCAGAAAGTTTTGAGAAACTAAAAAACTAACTTTTATGGATAAAATAATTTTATTAAATCTTTTCAAAGAACTCTTCACCAGGCTCTATACAAAATTTCATGCCTGAACTAATTTTTGAAACATCTTTTCCAGTCCACCGCAGACACCTCTTCCATCCAAGGCCTTCTTGAACGCTGCTAGCGCCTCTTCCGGCGATGAAAACGGTCTCCCTTTGAGCTGTTTTTTATTTTATTTTAGGGAATAAAAAGAAGTCACACGGTGCCAGATCAGGACAGAAAGGAGGGTGTCCCAAGACTCTGACCGGTGTGGTGACTTAGCGCTCAATACGAGGGACTTCCTGTCCCTCGTATTGAGCGCTAAGTGCGCAGGCGCGTTGTCATGATGAAGCAGTACCCCGTGGAGCCCGGTATTTGGTCGCTTGTTGCTCATTGCAGACAAAACTTCTGGCAGGCATTTTGTGGTATACCATTCGGCGTTGATGCTGCTTTAGTATCGTAATGGAATTGAAATTAGATACCCCGTCAAAGTGAAGAAACTAGCGATCAAAAATTTCCCTGCACTTCTCGATCGCTTTACTGTCGTAGGCATTGGGTCGTTTTGAAACAGCCAAACTGTCGACTGACGCTTTGTTTCTGGATCGTATTGATAAATCTAGAATTCGTCACCTGTCACAATGTCGTAAATGCGCCGAGACGAGCCTGTTTCAAATTCTTGAATCATATCACGGCACTACTCCACACGAGCCTGATTTTAAGCTTCGGTGAGGTTGTGCGGCACCCAGCGGCAAACTATCCTCCTCACGCAAAGGTGTTCGTGTAGAATCTTGTAAACGCTTCCCGAACCAATCTGCAGTGTATACAGAATCTCGGCGTATGTAATTCGCCTGATTTCTTGAATTTTTTTTTTTGATTTTTTTTTTGATCTTCCGTGACGTCCGTCATAGGACGACTTTCTGAGTGGCCTGGTACAATTTAATCGATCATACAATTCTAAATATAATAACAAACTAAATATAAATAAAATTGGTGTAATAACGAAAACTAAGTTTTAACTCGTTACTTTGGATCAAGACATGAACTGGAAAACCCATGTAGTTATCGACATGTCGCAAAACAAATAAATTAATCTATTTAATAATAATCTAGTATTTGCGGATATAATAATATAATAATTAGGAATATAACAAATGTCCAAACGGCAATAACATCATATCATGCATATGTTGAATCGGTGTTACGGTATGGATTAATAATGTGAGGCAATAGCACTGATCAAAATAGAGCATTAGTTGCACAAAAAAATGCAATCGAGCAATCTAGGGGCTTCAATCCGAATCGGGGTCGGGATCTGGGGCGTGAAGGCCGTTCCCTATTTCTGTGCGTGGTTTAGGTTAGGTTAGGTGGAAGGTTTATGCAAATAATTTGAACCCGTGAGAAGCCAATGCGGGTCGTAAGCAGACATATATAATAGCATGATTAATGTAAAAATAATATTCTTTTACACTAACTGGTTCTGTTTTCTGATCGACTTTATTAAGTTATAACGTATGTTATTTCCTTTTTCAGAACTGGAGCACATGCCCTGTGACGGAGCGGTGACAGGGCCCTATAGCAGCGTGGCGGGTACCACTCTGCCTGTAGTCCTGCTGACAACGCTTGCCACTACTGTCGCGTTGTAAACGAGGCACGGCAGCGCACTTGTACCAGTCAAGTGAATATTTACGCATTAGGAAAGAGTAGACAAATTATTTATACAAACTAGTACAATAACAATGCAAATAAATGTTTTACTTCACAAATTATTATAAAATTGCAGTTCCGTGAAAAACTGAAATTTTATAATTCTCAGTGAAGATCTAGATGAGTATGCAAAACGCATCTCTAATTTTAATGTCGGCTACTAAAGTACTAGAAGTAATTGTTGTATTAATTAAATATATTTTATCACAATCTAACATATCAAAGGAGTGTGAAACGTGAAATGAAATCAAAATGGACGATGAAAGGAACTTTACTAAAATGGAACTTATGAAAGTGAAATCGTGGTGTGAATTTGTACGTGGAAATGAAAAAAGGACATAAATAAAAGCTGATTATATTATATTTCTTTTTCTGTATCATAATAATATCGTAGCAAAAGTATGTTGAATGTTAAATAATTTAGTTTACGATGTTCCTGTAACTAGTTGTTTCGTATGTTTGATGTCTCATATATTTAGTTAATGTGTATTTCATGTTATGAGTATGGAAATATAAATGTCGGCGAATTATTATAATACCTGTGCGTATATAATAATATAAGTTATACTTAGAGAAAGTATTTATACGTCGGCTTTCATTGTTAAAGCGAAGCTTTCACACTCGACAGTTTGATAGGAATCACTATACATATCAAAGTGTGCCTCTGCTTAAATAGCAAAATGACATATCTTATTCGTAGCAAAATTTTACGATTTTATATATTAATGGTAATATGGAAGTCGAGTGTATACTGTGAGATGAATTTTTATCAATATATTTACTACTATTGTATTTAGGACGCTAATAATTCGTACCACTTGAGGATCTTATGAACTCCAAATTCTTATGACTTCGAACAGATAATAGTATATTTTGTGAATAGTCCCTTCTTTAGAATAGATTGCGATATTCTGAGCGCTGAGTAGACTTATCTGTACCTTACTTATTGTATTTAATAGGCAAAGCGCAAGATACCGTAAATAAATTTAGTACAATTAAGTCACACTATTCCAACACTTATTATTGATAATGGTTGAGTATTTTTGCCTTGGAAATGTCAAAATCAATATACATATCAGTAATGTAAACCTTACGTGTGTAGAATTATATACAGGAAATCTATTCGTCTTCACAATAGCCGTGAATTCCGAAACAGTACGAAATTCGTAGCTTAATAATGCTTTAAGTGAAAAATTATCTTATGAACTTAGTAACAATTTTATACTTTTAACATAATATTTGTACTAAAGAAACGTTAGCGGTAATAAAATATTTATACCTATGCGATTGTCAATTACTATCCTTGAACAAGATGGAAAAGCGGTGGGATATTGAAAGAGAAAGTGGCCATGCTTACACAAAACGACCAGAAAAATGTTGATTTAGTACTGAATGATATCGAAATTACCCTTTCCCTAACAGTAATATATTCTGGACTATCCTAAATACACTATACCCTTTTTATATGCACGAAGTAGCTTTATAATTTAATAAACCATTTTTACATTACCTACTTTTACAAACCCTTACAGTGTATTGTCTTTTTTAACAAAATATAGAAAATATATTAACATTGGCAAAAAATGCACCACACTCGCTTTCTTGTTGAATTAAGCACAATTTGAGAAGTTGTATGGGATAGCTTTAATTAGTAAGGGTAAGATGTAAAGTGATCTAAATAAGGATTGTAATATAAGTAGCAATTTCAAATAATGTTAAGATTTGTTTCAACCAAAATATTATTTAAAAAAATGTTGTAACAATATGGTTCATCAAATTTACGTAAACTGTATACAAATATTATATATTTTGTAGAAATATAAATAAGAAATACGTTTTCGTTCACGTTTATAATATAAAATGAAGTATTGCACTTGAATTTGAACACAGTTTAACTTTTAAATTTAACTGCAAACACTACCCATGTATTATAAGAAATTCTTGTTACTTATTGGTGTCAAACTTAAGTAATGTACAATCAGCCCTTACTGTTTTACACTAAAAATATATATCGAACATTGATCATATTGATATAACTTCATAAATATAACAATTATTACGAAATAATATTAAAAAAAATATATATGTTTCGTCTTTATTTAAAAACAAGTAAAAAATAAGTCTTATAATAAAAATAATAGCGACCGAACCATCTGTAGTTAAAAATTCGTTGCTGGATTTATACAACCTGATCATTGTTGTTTTACAATAGGCCTAAATTATGTTTTTGCTCTTAGATATATGATATAGAATAAGTGGTAGGGTCACCCCTAAATTCTATCGCTGTATGAGACGATATCGATACGTACTGTTTGTTGATATATATTTGTTGAATAAGCTACTCATTAGGCGTAGTGTATAGCATAGCATTAAGATTTAGATTTGATGTGATTGCCATTAGAATTTTATGTAACTAATACTGGACTTTCTTATTTTCTCTATTCTGCAAACACGGCTATGTAGGCAGCCTCTTTATTCTGTCGATCAGGAATAATCTATGAAATATAATGCGTTAAATAACAATACTCAATGACACTGTATGTAAGTAAACACCGCTCTTGAATGTGTAGTCAATTAGAAAGATCTACAACGGTATTATTTGTTAGGTAAAATAAATGTTTAATGTTATTTGTGTAAAAGCTTATATCTGTTATGCAAATGATAATAGTAGTTATTGCTTTACAAATTAGGTGCTAATTTAATGTGTGTATACATGGGTGTGCACTTAATCGTTTTATCTCTGGAAATCAAATGCGAATGACGTCGACAATATGTGTTTTATATGTTGGATCCGGTGTCGTGTGCCGTTAGCGCTTTCTGTAGGTGAAAAAAGAATTTTTCTGATTTATTTTCTTTACACGTTCATCTAATCGTAACGCTAAAATTACTATCAATATTAGTTATTATTGTCATAGAGTTTAAATGTCGAAAATCTAGTATATTTTTATTATTATGTAAATTCGTTTGTACAGTTGCACGAATATTTATTTCACAGTAGCGGGAATAAACTATTTTTGTCAGAATACTGTTACACAATAGTGGTATAAATTGCTTTTAAATAAGTATTTGTTTATTATCTCTATCCAAAAAATTACTCAATAAAATTTAATTAAAATGCCTGTTTTTTAATCTGTAAGTTAAAACAGCCTACCCCAAGAATCATTTATACTATCTGGATTGTACTCTTCGGTACATTTTTGAGGTTGAAGTAACCTCAAAAATGTACCGAAGAGTACAATACAAAAGGGTATGTTATCTTTTTCTACTAGTGTGTCTACAGATTAGTTTGTACTACAAGACATTCTGTTCTAAAGAAGTTCAAGATGTTATTACTATATTATATTATAGACTTGTACGTTCAAAGACTATTAATTAATATGTATATTATGTAGATATATACCGATCGTGAATACCAAAACCTCCTAAATATAATTTTTCGAGAAAATCATAATTTACCGCTATGGATTTAAAGTGTTTTTCCGCATGTTTAAGTAAAATCTGCAAAGTGAATTTTATTTTGCAACTGCTTTAAATTAAAATGTGGAAATACCTCCTAACTAAACCAACGTGTCTATTTCTCTCTATGATTACCTCCTATATAACTAAATAAACAATAAATTAATTAATTACAAATTTTTTATTTACTTCTTTCTTTCAGTTTCTAATAATGGCGTGTTTTATTATTTGCAGTCACTGCTTCATATAAAACTGGGTCGAATGAGTTTTTCTGATCACAGTTCGACAACGTATGATGTATCTCAGATTTCTTGCAGCCTTACGTCGACATCTGGACTACCTTGCAGTGAGTGGTGACCAACACTGGAACAACCCTCTGAGGGAGGGCAATCTCAGGGATAACACTAAGCGGCTGCTACATTTGTTTACCGTATTTTCACTGATTTATGGATACACAAGCTCAGGACTGTTGTGGGTGTTTCGAACGGTTTCTGTTCCGGATTCGGTTGGAAGTATCCTGATATTACCATTTTGCGAATCGACCGGGGGACCCCGTGTAGCATGCGGTGGAGGTCTATCCAGCTTGGGTGAACCACCGTGTCCTCATAGAGGCAATCGGCGTCAGTAATTTCTTGGTTTGGCCATCAATATGCGAATCGATTGGACGGGGATACACGCGCTCAAGATTTCGCCGGAATTCATTCAAAAGTAGGAGACTCATCATCATAGGGTAGTTCCCACTATGGAAAAAACATTTGTCTGATATACGGGGACGTCAGTTAAATACACATCAAAAAATCTTAGGTAAATGAACAAGTAATTTTAACGCCCAAAATGATCAAGCTGCAACAATCAATGCAAGCATGCTCTTGCAAATTCTTCATAAGTACTGTTGTGAGGAAGATAGTTGATGATGATGGTAATTTTTGGATTCGCTTTGTACTATCAGTGCACGTTATCCAGCTGTAGGTCGGTGTCCCGATTATGCTCCTTCGTTTACCTTTACCAAAGTTGTCTAACTGCTTAAACTCTTCAGTGAAACATTACACACAGACAGACTTCCACCGTATGCTCCATCTTATTCTCCGGGCGATCCGCACAATGATGAGACCCGAGTGTTTCTTTCCGCTGAATTAGATACAGATACCTTCCGAAACACCCACATCCGGTGAGTCCTGCACAAAGAAAGGATGCCGTGACGCCGCTGTAGTCACTCTTCAAAGACAGGCATTACCGCTGCGATTGTGGCGTGCTTACTGTGGCGAGGGGTTAAAATCAAAAAATTTTGACAATTCAATAGTGCCTGTAATTAGTCTTTTTGAAATAAACGTTTCTGATTTCAACCAATCAACATTTTATATTATATACATGTGCATATAAACTTTCGCGATTAAAATATCAGTGTCAAAGACCTTGTGCATAATAACTGTAGCACCCTGGTTCATACAAACATGCATCTCCACAAAGACTTGAAAGTTGAGTCTGTCCAGAAAGAAATAAAAAAACTGTCTGCGAAAATACTCAGAAAGTAAAATTACCACCCAAACCTCCTAGCTAGGTAGCTGATGAGCGTAGAGCCAAACTCTACCTTCAAAAGGCCGAAAAGAGCTGATTGCATGAAGAGCTAGCACCAATTTGGTATCATTGGACACTGTGCAATACACGCCCATTATTTCAAATATTTAAAATCTAGCTCAATGTCGAAGAGACACATTGCAGGACAAAAGATAACATTAAAAAAATACAAGTGTGATTACTATTTTCTGATTACCTAAATTTTCCTTGTTTTAATATGTGGCTCTTGGTAGCAGATATAATTTTGAAATTCATCGCCAGGCTACAGCGACATCTATGTTTTACAAACAACATTATATAAGCACTTCCTAAGTTGTACAGAAACAGGTTGCAAGGTGAAGGAGTGAGGACTGTACTACTGACTAGTAGGTTGGTTTATAAGTCTATAGAGGTCGTTACTTATACTTGCACACATGTACCTCTCTTTACTTAGGCGTATGTAATTACTAACTTGACTAAGCAAAACAGTTCTATTAGTACGGGCCTTTAGGCAAATTACGTTTCTGTTAGTGACTTCCCCGCAGGTACCTAATGTCATCGGACGGCGAGCAATTGGGTAGCTCGTCGTCCGACCGTCCGGTAACCGTCCAGACCGAGCCCAAGTCGTTGACGGGGCGTAGTTATCCACGCGCGCCTCAAGGAGATGTCAGCAACCGAACCTACTGGGGCCATTGGGGATGAGAAAGAGAAAGCTGGGGCCCTAGAATGAGGGCAAAGAAGGAACAGGAGTGGGTTTTAGTCAATAAAAGTCTGACACGAAAGAGCAGGAGATGTCATTGGATGATTTCCCAACTTAAAAATAAAAGGTATCTAATGTCATTGATATACATTTTGTCCTTAGCATTTGGCGGAAACGCTAAAAGGAAAGCCATTTATCTAAGCCTACTGGTCAAGCTGATTGATTTATTTCTTTAAAACTTTATAAACTAATGAAACAGTGTACAAAGGCGGACTTAATACCTTAGGCATTTTTTTTATTTATTGGTTTATATTTGTGTCTAGCCTTTTTTGAACTAAAATGGAGTTTTCAGTCTAAGGTGATGCAGCTGGATATCGATATTTTATATGGAGCGACAGCCTCTTTTTTTTAAATTGATATAAACTAGTGCTTGACTGCGATCCCACCTGATGGTAAGCAGTGATGCAATCGTTGATGGTGAAGCGCACTAATTTATTAAGAGCCTCTCTAGTACAATACAGTAGTAGCATCATAGCGGTACGTGATAGTTTCCTATCAGTATTGTAGTAATTACTACAATACTACCGTACCGTACCGCACCGTACCGTACCGTACCGTACCGTAGCGTTGATGTGTTCTGTATAGCAGCACCCTCGCATTATCGTAGCGCTGTCTAGTAGTGTCGTGATGGTATAGTACCAGTCGGTTTGAAAACGATTGTTTAGAGGGACAAGACAGGGAAACTATTTGTATTAATTTTTTTTTTTGCTCACTGAATAGTAGGAAATAATAAATTGGTTCATATTTGTTTGAAATTGGTCTAGTAGTCAGCAGCGCAATTGCTGAGTATGAGCTCCTGGGTTCATCTTCTGTGTTGGCCGATATGTTATTGGGTTTTTTTACCAGAAAATTTTCAAGTATAAGTCCTGCATCTGGACTTGTGCCTGGAGTTTAGGTAATAGGCTAGCCAAATATTATTATGGGACTTTAACATAACTGGAGAAGTTGGAATGAATTATAATAATGAGTTACTTTTATCATGTTTTTCGTGTATAATAAAAGGTGTAAATGTATATAGAGAGGTCAAGTAAAAATAAAACAATTCAACATGTACATTTATTTATTGACAAATAGCTATAGCGTTAACATTTAACGCGATCGTCTTAACGCATGACTAGATAGTGATAATGAATATGGTAATAAATTTTAATTTTTTATTTCGGTAACACACGAACTACGTAACATTACGGAAAACTTATTACCAATTATTATTTTAATACTACATTAAGATGTGATGGTATTTACTACTTGTAGGTAATATTAACTTATGTCTAAACTGACACGGTTTTGATAAAATTTAGCGATAAGTTACAGTTTAGAATCAATTTGTGGATTTCGATTGATCCCCTGATTGGATGCAATCACGCGTCCTGAGAAGGGTTCTGGCTTAATCTGGCGACGACGCTAAATACTGCAACTTACCTCTAACAGAATTGAATTGTTTGACCAAAGTTTGTGCCTAAGACGATGTTGATAGGCTACGTCTAATACAGTCCAAATTTTTATAAATTAATTGATTGGTGAATCTTATCTAGGTCTCATTTTTTTTGCTAAAACAGATAATGTACTGTAATTACGTTTATTGATAAGTATAGGTATTAAAGATAAAGTCAGCTTTTAAAACTCTATTCTATCTACATCCAATCAGTAAAATTACGAATAAAGTAGAATTTTTATTTTAATAACAGAAAATTCAACGGTCAGTTTATAAATCTTCACGCACTTGTAGAACGTGAAATAAATAAAGTGCATTCAAACATCATCCCTGGAGCCAAAGTCGAGAGGTGTGTTTTCATTTAGATTTCGTTGAGGCCGCACATGAGGTCGGCGTGTTCGAGGTCCTCGAGTGGGAGGGGTGTGAAGGCGAGGGTCGCAGAGTTGTGGTAACGTCCGCTGGACACGAGCCGGACCACGGTGTCCTCGCAAGCGATGAACGCGGGACGACGAGCTGGAAATAAATCACTTTGAGTTAAGGTTCATGCACTTGAAACAGTGAAGTTAACGTTAAATCTCTAATACTATACTTCAATTTTTAATTCGAGATTATTTTAATTGAAGTATCAACGTAGCGTTGTGTAAATCAAAGCTATTTTTTTTATATTAAAACGCATTAGAAGTAGCCGTGGACCCAAACTAGGCACAGCCTGTATCTTGGTAGTACAGGATTAATTGGCAGATTAGGCAAATTCGAAATTCTTTGATGCAGAATTTTCGAATATCATGAGGTACAAAAAATATTAAGTAAATGGTAATAGGAAACAGAAATAATAATAATAATTAAACATAGCCAAAATTATAATACAATAAAAACACGAATCAGATTCAATTAAAATCAAATTTTAAATAAGAATTAAACTAAAATTAAAGAAAGAAAGAAACTAAAATTTACGTATATCAAACGCAGCAAAAAAAGTGCACCCATTAACAGACAGGAGATTGTTTTGTGGAGACACAAATATCTCCATGAAATAAAAAGACTTCGAAATGAAGAAAAAAAATATTTGGAAGAGACATGAGACTTGACTTAATGAAGGTATAATATTTGTACTATTATATATCTTAAGTTTCTGTGTACCAGGCTATATATAACTTCCACACAACATAAGTTCACGTGAATATTAATCTTAATTTTTTATTATACATAATTAACCACACAAAAACTTTAGTATGGCAAGATACTACTATTAAGTTTTCAAAGGAAGCACACTAGGCAAGTTTATCCAAAGGGTTGAACCCAACTGGAAAAGGAAAATAAGCCATTTTCCTTTATTGGTCACATTGTTAAGCACTTGATCTGTGTGTATTTGTTTTTGAAAATATTTTATTACTGTCACATTATTGTCATTCAAAGTTGCCTCAGTGTTAATTCCCCTTCTCGGAGAGGGATGGTAGTTTTGGATGTTCATATAATATATTGTAGATTAAGTCATACAAGGAAAGACATACTGCGGTAATAACTTAGTTGCTACTTAATTATAGGTTATAAAATCTGTTTCCAGTAATATAATAATATTATACCTACTGTTTATGCTCTGGCATATACATTGTCAGAGCATAAACATAATTATACTACATGTACCAGAGTATAGAATGATAGATTTGTTTTTATTTTATATGGGTTTTAGAGGATGATGCTTTAACATTTGAAACTATAAAAGGTGATGGAGACCATTAGGAGATGGATGTATAATTTTGAAAATTGGTTAATTTAATATTGAGATTGAATAAGAAGATTAATCAGCCATCACTGTCACCGGCAAAACGTACCGGAACAATCGGATTTTCGGCAGAAACTTTTTTATTTATTTATTAAAACTTCATGCAACACAAAATTACAAAGGCGGACTTAATGCCTATAGTGTTTACACACCAGTCTTTATTTTAAATTTAATTATAATATTAGTTATTTCTTTTTTTATGAATGTTAAATAATTATCTTTTTGCCTTGTGTTGTATACAACTCATTCGTTTTGTAAGGAGGAAACTTGTTGATATGCCATTTAAAAAAAAAATGCAAAATTTTTGAAATAAAGCTATATTTATTTAAAAAAATCCATTTCATTTAACTATCTAAGTGTTTAGTATTTACCTTACAATAACCAAAGGACATGGTAAAAAATGGCCTATGAACCAACACGCATGAAATATTTACTATAATTACTAGTTCTTTTAATAATATACATTACTTATATTTTAATAGAATGGACATTTTTTAATTTCGAAATCATTTTAAAAAGTATTCACTTTCGTCCTTAGCTTCCGTCATAATCCTCGAAGATATTTCTACTATTTTTTGGTTCAATTTGAGGTTTTTAATAGGCAAAGCTATTATAGCTCATACAGCCCAGTCTTTGTAACAGCACTCTTAACAAAGAGTTTGACACAGACAACCGTCAGTATTCTCAACACTTGATATATGATAATGATTTTTAGTTACAAACAGTCCGCTATGATGTCGCGGAACCATAATAAGCCTTATCAAAAAACTCGATTGAAAGCGCTGTTTGAAACGAACAATAATATCGACACTGACAGTTGACCAATTGACAGATGACAACATTTGACATTTGGTAGTAATGTCATTCAGTAATACATGCTAAGTTATTGCTACGTATCGAATGTTTTTATTGACGTAATTATAACCTCAAAATCCGAAAGTGTTTTGATTTTTTCAGAATTCTCTAAAGTGTCCGTTGTTTTAATTTAGGTTTAATCGAATATATACATTATCTAAAACCCAAAGAGTAAATACACCTCCCAGTCGGATCTTAGGCGAGCTATGTATGGACGACGAGCAATGTCCTATCTAAGTAGGTAATGTAAAAAATTAAATAATTAATTATTAAAATTGTTTGAATTTATCTCGAAAATTAAATGTTGTACACACCTGCTTCTATGAACCTAAACAATTTTTCAATCGAATTCAAACATTGTTTTGCATGACATTGAGTTGATTGTTCTAAAATTGAATGATTATATCGAATTTTAAATCCAAATATAATTTTTTGTATTGACAGAGACGCATTGACTGCCTTTTGGACCGATATCCTACGACTTCCATATTTTGACGTGACTTTTTGGCAACTGGACCGTAACGTACCAAACTGATGTGTGTGTATATAGCCTTGTTCAGTAAGATTTTATCATACATTTGCATTTTACAACATGCAATAACCCTTTTGGGCCTTTAAGTGATTGTGACGACAATAAAAAGCAATAAAGTGTGAAAAGTCGACAGAAAAGCAATTTGGGCGCCATTCTCCATGAAAGCTATTTAGAAACAATCACAAACAATCAGCCTTGTGTTAATTCAGAAGGTTAACAAGAAACATTAGCATTTAGATATTTTTTGTTTATTATGCAAAGTGACTATCGATCAGCGTTGTCGCTGATCGATAGTCACTGGAGATGATTTTCGACTTTTACACGGGCGAAGCCAATGGCAGATACTATAGATCATAATATATCAGACGGAAATAAAAGATGATTGGCTATGACGTTTGGTTAAATTCGTACATAATGTATCTAATTTTCCGGGACATGGGATACTTTTCCTTCCGAAAAATAATTAAATGATAAAAGGTTGCATATTCCGAGATTTCCCTTTGTCAAATTTCATCACATTTTAGTTGATTTGACCGTGAAAACGGTATGGTACAGACAGACTGATTTTAACATTTTACTGTGTTATTTATGCGAAAAATCAAACAGAAATATACCTTTATTAGATCTTACTTATCATTTATCAATAAGGTAATTTAAAATACATGTTGCCTTGAGATTTCGCTCTTTATCGTCGAGATTCAAAGATGAAAGAGCCGTATTTTCTTACAAAGTACTATAAGTAACTATTTATTCTACGCTACACCTTTCATTGAACACTACACAAGGGAGAACTATTTTATGTTCCATAGTGAGCAATAAAAATATTTGTACAGGATAGGTAGACGTGCAATATAATCTTTGAGAAGTTTGTTTCCTAGCTTTAATTTCCCTTACTTTCAAAAGAAGGACGGCGAAGAAATTGTTGATATAATAATTAAGTGTCTACATATATCACCTTGATATATATTTGCGAAATGATTTTCTAAGTATCAATCACGCTAATAGCCAGTCTAAGTAGCGAAAAAAAAATCGACATAATTAGAAACTAAATTCACTAGATTTTTTTACTATAGTAAATAATCATGGTTGAGTTTTTTTATTTTGTTTAACCATTTCATATATTTAAAACCGTTAGTAGTGTGATGTAACTACTTCGCTCAAAGATAGTTTAATCTTTTAAGTCGTCTTCAAACCAGTTGCCTGTAACCGTTACGTTAAAACGGTTACGTTATGGCCATCAAAAATGCGATAGCAACCCATCTCTACGGAATGACGGAAATCGTCTATTGACAATGACATGACATCTTGTCGTTCGCTCAAAAATGCGTTTATTGATTTTTAAAATTCACAAGGAGGTATTATTGACATTATATACATAATCTCACCAACTTTAAACTGGAATATCCTTAATACTCGATTTCTAATAATAGTAATGTCTAAGACAAAATTGTTTAGAAATTTAATTTGTATACTTTTGTATATTTTTCATCACTATACGCTAAAAAAATATGCCAGAAAAAAATTGGCTCGAGAGTCTCCCTTTGCCTGACATTATACTGAGCTGAACTTCCATTTGGTGCAACCTTGAGATACACACCGGACTATGGTTTTTTTTTTATCGTATATTTATTTGCTAAGTATCCACCCTATAAATGTTACTTTTTTATGTTTGCTTTTTAAATATATTTTTACCGTATTAACCTTTTAATAATTATATTAGCGTAATTAGAGACACAATAGAAAGACAATGACCGAGCGAACGCCGGCGTTCGCTCGGTCATTTAATGATTTAATTCGGGATTTAATGAATTAAGTGTTATTATGTTAACACGAACGCTACATTGTAAAAAAATCATAATTTTTGTTTGTTTTAATTAATTTTTTTTTTTTGGTTTGTTTTCTTTATATATTTTTTTTTGTTGTTTATGAGTAAGTGGTTCCTTTTTTTTAACTTCATTGCGTTTTGGTGATAGTTTAATGTTGTAACAAATAAATGTTTTATCTTTCTATCTATCAATATTTTTTTCTAGACGAAAACGTATTAGGTACATTACAAAAATAGTTTTATTAGACGTCGTAGGCAGGAACTTTACACGAATAGGGAAATCTAATTTCCATATAACTGTAATCCTCTTTGAGAATATTCTTTCATATCAGTCAGTAGGTACTTTCTTTAACGGTTAAATTAGTTTTAGTTGTGCTAAATCTAATAAGTTCCTTTTTCCAATGTTCTTGATGAACTCGTCGTCCACGTTTCAAAGAAGGTCTGAGTGTAGATAACTCTGTTAAAGCATCATCTGATCCAGTTAACCTAAACCTATTTTAGAAACCTTAGTGGTACCTACGCCAATAAAACCGGCCAAGTGCGAGTCGGACTCGCGCTTGAAAAGTTCCGTACCGTCCGTAGCAAAAAACGGTAGAAAAATAAAGTTTGTTGTATGGAAGCCTCACTTAAATATTTGTTTTATTCTATTTTTATTGTTGTTATAAATATATTGTATAATATGTATTTGTTGTTATAGCGGAAACAGAAATACATCATCTGTGAAAATTTCAACTGCCTAGCTATCATGGTTCTTGAAATACACTATGGTGACAGACAGACGGACAGCGGAGTCTTAGAAATAGGGTTCCGTTTTTACAGTTCCGTATACAGTTAAAATGCCAACAAAATAAACAATTCTATAAGTCCATTCTACTAATGCAATAATGATTATTTAGTTACCTTCAGTAGAATCAAGTCCACACACGCTATCATGGACCTCCATTTTGGTGTGATCGAGTCCATTGGCGCCTCCGATGTCTAGGTAATCAGATAAACCACGTTTCGTGCACTGTGGAAGAAACCAATTGCTATTAATTCTTAAACAGATATAAACACTATAGAAGACAGTAATGTAAAAATCTCACTTAAATTGTAGTGAATACTGTTACGATCTGCATACTACCACGATGTCCAAACAGGCCATGGTCCGGAGCAAGGAGGAGTAGCAGGCGATCGCCTCTTTCTGCGAAGCAGTAATGCTAGCAAAGGAGGTGGCCGCACGCACGAGAAAACGGCCCTCACGGCCCTGACGCCGTGATCCCGAGCCTGATTTCTGGCGCTGGCTTGCGGACGGCGAGCAATAAGTAGCTCGCCGTCCGACCGTCCGGTAACCATCCGGACCGAGAGCC
Source organism: Mythimna pallens (assembly GCA_961205895.1). Classification (NCBI taxonomy): domain Eukaryota; kingdom Metazoa; phylum Arthropoda; class Insecta; order Lepidoptera; family Noctuidae; genus Mythimna; species Mythimna pallens. The sequence continues at coordinate 17,410,318 of OY540828.1, read as the reverse complement.
CAAGTTGTCGACGGCGCGTAGTGTTCCACGCGCGCCTCAAGGAGATGTCAGCAAAACCGTAGGGGTCCAGCAGGGTCGAAGCCTACTAGGGCCATGGGTGGCGAAAGTAAACCTAGGGGCCCTGGAACGAGGGCAAAGAATGAACAGGAGTGGGTTTTTAGTTAGTAAAAGTCTGACACTATCTCACGCTCCGCCCAAGAGCGGGGGATGTCATTGGATGATTTTCCCACCGAAAATTGCACAACTTAATTCCATCATCGAACCACTAGACGTACGATTTTGCGCCACTGGGTACATGGTGAACTTCTCATCCATACGTACAAAGCGTTTTGCGAACACATTTATTGTACGTACGGCTAAGGAGTGAAATTCTCTGTCGGATTTTGTGATTCCTGATAGCTACAACCTGCCCCGTATTTAAATCAAAAGTGAATAGGTTACTTCCAGGCAAGCATGCTCCATCGTCAGCCACATCCTCGCTTCATTTGTCAAAAAACTTAAAGCTGTTTTTGGTTAAGTGCAGCACGAGGTCAAAGTGATAACCCCGTATTAAAGTAGATAGTAGTGTACTGCATTCTGTTTTAATAGCATCTTCGATATATTCAATTCTTTCCTATATCTAGCGGCGAAAATATAATAACCTTGTTGGTAGTTATATTTTCGAGCCATTTAGGGTTGAAACTCTCAGTTCGTAGGGTCCAAGTGCTCACAAATTATTTAAAGGCTGGCTTTTACTTCGGACAAAAAATAAGCATTGCCATTCAGCGTGGCAATGCCGCCAGTCTTTTGGGTACATTACCAGTCGACAGTGATGTGGAGGAGTTTTTCGACGCCGTACTTTGATTGCTTTTTTAGTACTTTAGGGCTTTTGTTATTATTTTGTAAGTTAGTTTTAATTACGTTTAGATTAGATTTAAGTTTCCGTCAAATAAATATTTTATTCTGTTTTTTAGTATTAGCGGTAACAGAAATATATCATCTGTTTCCTAAATTAAATCAAATTAAAGTTACAGCCTCCGCACAGCAGAGAAAACTATGTTTTTCATATCCGAGGCATATTAGACCTTGTTCCACATTAAACTTGCTAACTATATCTTAAAATTATTCAGATGGATATTCAAACCCTGTGGTCAAACTTTACACAAAAAGCCTACAATGCCTTGCCTGTTCAGTATAATAAGGTGTTTAGGGCTCTGTTTAGGCTCCCTCGATATTACAGAGCATCTGGCATGTTTGCTGACGCCAACGAAGATGACTTTTATGCAATTATGCGCAAAAAAGTGGCGTCGGTGGCGCGACAAGTACGGGGGAGCCCGAACAGCATCTTGAGGATGATTGGCGAGAGAACCGCTGCTTAGTAGGTTCACTGAACTCCATGTGTTACGAGACCGGTGAGCCTACTGTGCAGGGGTAGATAGTGTCTCTAAATTTATAGTTACTTGGATAATACTGGAATATTACTAACATTACTTATAAGTTAATTTCTTGTTACTAACAACTTTTAAGGACTGTTTTGTCTTATTTTTTATTTTTTAATATATCTACATAACTTGAAAGATTTTTCTCTCTTCATTCGAGAAATCGTGGTGAAAATCTACAGGATTTTCATAAAATCCCTTACATTCTCGACTTAGCACAGATGATTGGTATGACCGAAGCAGACTTTAAACACAATAGGTCGCACGCCTGTTCTTTAAGAGAACACGTTCCGTATAGGTCGATTTCTCATCAACGGTGAAATTAATTTTCTATAGCATTGTTATGGAAAAATAAGTCGAGTTCGAGGTGTTTTATCACTTTTTTACAACCAATTGTAGTTTTAGTAGAAACTTATTTATTATAAAAATACTTAACTAACTATAATTACAGTAAAACCAAAAACAAATATAATAAAATCCCTAAACTATTGAAATATGGTGTCAAAAAACTTTTTCACATCGCTGTTAATTGGTAATGTGCCCAAAAGACTTACCCATAAGACCATGCGGTATGACAATGCTTATCTTCTGTCCAAGGTAAAAGTCATCCCTTGGGTCATGCGACGTGTGTATATTTATCCATTTTCTGAGCACTCGGACCCCACGATCCGAGAGTTTCAACCCCAAACGGTTCGAGAACATAACTTTCAACGAGGTTAATAAATGTATTCCGCTATTTGAGGTTGCTCGGTTCTAGTTAATTCAAAATTTACTAAGATTAAAAATATTTGTATAATAGACCTTTATTTTTTTGAGAGTGGGAAATCATCAAACGACTTCTTCCATTCTGGCTAGGGTGAGACTTTTATCGGTGTTTCTTGCGGCATTGGCAGCAAGAGGATTGCCGCTCCCTCACGCTTTCTGTCGCCTTCCTCGCTTGCATTACATAAAAGACTTAGGCTCTATATATATTGACGGACTATCATCGATATCACTTGTCAAAAGTTCAAAAAAAATTGCCTATGTCGTTTAAAGTTCAAAAAAATTTGCCTATGTCGTTTATTATGATATTCAATTGACATTCAAACTCACGGTGATAAACTGTTAACATAATGAGGGTTTTCAGGAAAGTTCACACCACCAGTTGGCACCACTTAACCGAGAGGTCTTCTACTTTTCAAAACGTATACATTACGCCGACGACAATTTAACTAATGTCATTAACATAAGCGTTTTAACAGGTGCCTGGACCTAACTACTAAGTACTGCCATCTGCTGAACGTCAATTAGAAAACACTCATTACGAGCTAACTATTCTAATTTAGCCACCTAAAGCTATTTTTAGTTTTATTTCATTTCTCATATTTCGCCTACAATTAATCTAAGCCTACACGTATGGCCTAGTTGATTTGCGGTTCGGATTACAAATTCTGAATGCTATTAAAATTTCGGTTAAACCGGGTATATTTAGATATTCATGGCTCATCATTCTGTACGTGAACATGATGAAGATTATGTTTTAATTAAGATTACATGAGAGGAAAGGGTGGTGGATATACTTTCCAAATAAGAATTTACCTTCTTTTCCCTCGAGCGTTGTTTTTCGTAAAGGTTTTAATTAGTTAGAGAGCAACATTCTGTGGTGTGTTAATTGCGAACACAATAATGATGCCAAGCTGGTAATTTTTACAACGTTTTTTTCTCGGATTTCAAGGATCCTAGGTGACCCAGCAAACGTTGTTCTGCTCTAAAAAATAATTAAAGAATAAATTGGTTTATAGGTTTTTTTTTTAGGTGGGAAATCATCTAATGACATCTCCCGCCCATGGGCGGGGCATTTCACACTTTTACTGACTAAAACCCACTCCTGTTCATTCTTTGCCTTCGTTCCCGGTCCCCGTTGTCTTTCATATCACCCATGGCCTTGAGGCGCGCGTGGAACACTACGCGTCGTCGACGACTTGGTCTCGGTCCGGACGGTTCCTTTGCTGCGAAGCAGTAATTGCTTCGCAGAAGGACCAAAGCAAATCATGGCCTGTACAAGGCCCGGCGCGAGAGATTGCTGCCGCCGATCGCCCCCACGAGGACACGGCGGTGTAGGAGGGTAAAATATAGCCTACGACCTATTCTCAGACCAACCAAATATACAATATATATATATAAATCGGTCGAGCCGTTTTGGAGGAGTGCGATAACAAAGCCACACGAGATTTTTGTATATTACATTGAGGCAAGATGGTTCGATAAAATAAAAATAAAAATAAGTTTTGAATAACAAAAACTAAGAAAAAGTGAAGCATTCATTTAACTGGAAGCCGATCCTAGTATACCTACATAAATGTTAGAATAAGGCTCAGACTTATTGTGCACACAAAGAAAGCAAGGAGCGTATTACAAGAGGTTGATAAGGCCGTCATAGCATCACGTAATCAACCTTATAATATTCCCACTGCTGGGACTCAGGCCTCTCATATCTAGCCATTAAAAGTACTCGTATCTAAAATACTAGCGAATAAAGCGTAACAATTTAATCGTTTTTCGAAATATCTGTTAACATAAATAGTCCCCAATTAAAATGACTAACGAATAAATTAAACTAGATTACTTTGACGAACCTTTAAATAAAGTTTAACTCGTTGTAGAATTTGATAGTCTCCCAATTTTGACGAAAATGATATCACTAGAGAGAGTAATCTCGGGACTTTTATTATTATGTAAATAGTAACCTTCAACATCGGAAAAGCAATTTTTGACATTGATATTATTTTCAGTAGATTAACAACCAATTTATGAAAGTTTAGTCAATTAAAAGTTGCTATCTGTTACCATGGTTGGTTAACTCAACCAACCCGAAATCTCTTATCAAGATGTACAGATTGGTTTTGTATTATTTTTAACTCATCATTATCATTTCAGCCAAAAGACGTCTACTGTTAGACACAGGCATTCCCCAAGTGCGACTCATATCTATCAGATTCCTGCGACCCTCACTAGGTCATTAGTCCACATTGTGTGGACATTATTACCCTGTTTTTAACAAAAAATATATATTTCTAACCCCAATCAAAACTAGTATGTTATCCTTGGCTTCTATCCTTATTAGATATAAGTAAAAAATATCGATAGATATGCAAGTGGGAGACAGTTTGTCTTCCTCTAGCATACCTATCGATATTTCTTTCTAACAAAATGTATGGTATTTAAGTTACTTTGCTAATGCTAAAATGATCTAGTTTTTTGAAAAAGCTAGGATCGTAGGTATTTGAGTTCATTAAACATATATTTGAAATTGTGTTTGATCGATAGGCGCATTCAAAATATATTCTCAGTAAGCTGCCACGAACGAATGATAGTACGAACTTGCTTCCCACAGCTTCCTTGCAAGGATTATTACCTCCTACAAGTAATCAAACAATTCTACCTCTTATGATATATAAAATAATAAAATATGTATATCTATGTATTTTATACAAACTTTGATTATATGAAGTCCTTTGGCTTGCTAGTAACATTTTTTTTTTTTCGGAAGGAAACCTTCAAAACCTCTTCTCTAAAACCACCTTGGTAATAACCATAAGCACACGAAAGGGTCTCCGTTACCGTTCTTCTTACGGTATCCTTTATGTGCAATGCCTTTTAGGGCATATCTCTAAGGAGATTGTGAACGGGTAGAGACCCGGAGAGCCTGAGCCTCGCTGAGCACGGTAGCATGTGAACAGTGTCACCGTCTACCCTAGAATCACTCAATTTGTTATTTATTTATTGCACTCATGTAAAGAATAGATGTTACATTATTGTATTGTCATGGACCCTGGTAGGGCACAGCAACATTTATATTGTTAATATTGCATGCATTATACAAATTATCACAATTTCATAAATTAATTATTATACTGAGTGATTCGATATTATTATTATCATTCCATACATCATTACATTAAATTATTAATATTACAATGATTTCCATTATTATATTTTTAAATAATTGTTTATTAATTTTAATAGTTTATCTTGACACTATAATAACATTTTTCTAAAAGTAAACACTCGGCAACCTTACTAGCATCTCACCGACCAAAATATTGTCATTTTTACCGCGACATGAATTACTTCTTTATTCCACATTTCACCCATACTACATCGATAAAATATTAGTGAAACCTGTCCCAATTCCATGGAACAATGCTCCCGACCGCGTCTGTCTATCATTGTGTCAGACAGAAAGCCACTGGTGGCCGTTAATTGTTTAATAAATTATGTGGCGTATAATATCGCCTGCTGGCGTTTTATCAAACCCTTGTAGAGATAAAAGCTGTATGAAACTTGTATCAAGCATGACAAAGTCACTCTCAAGAACGTGTCTCTTTTACTTTAGGTAGGTATAATCTTACAATAATTACTGCATTTATTCTTTTCGTCGGCTACCGTCTTCTAGCTGACTTTAGAGTTTTCGAATATGCATGAATAAAGTTATTTACGAGTATTTCTTAAAATGTTATGGATTTCTTTCTTTTTGACGTTGGAAATAAGTGAGAGAGTGCTTCACCCAGAGTGTGCTTTGCTGTTTAAAAACCCACCTATGTTCCATTTTTTTGAGTTGGGAAATAATAATAATAATCCACCCTTTGCGTTCTAGGACCACGGGTTTCAGAAGTCAACCCATGGCCCTAGTAGACATCGGCCCTGCTGGGCCCCCACGGTTTTGCTGATATCTTTTCAAGTTGCGCGTAAAACACTACGCACTATCGACGACTCGGGCTCGATCCGGACGGTTACCGGACAGCCGGACGGTGAACTTCCATTGCTCGTCGTTCGCAAGCCCGCGCCGATGGTGGCTGGTAGTCCGTCAGGATCTTGGTAGCTTGGGCGTCAAGATGTCCGTTCCCTCACTTGTGCGGCCATCTACTACGCTAGCATTACTGCTTCGCAGAAGAAAGCGACCACCGCCCATTCCCTCTCGCTCCAAACCTCTCGCCACAACCGATCGCCCTAACGAGGACACGACGGTGCTCCGTCCAAAAGGGCCAGCATAATGCTCCACCGTGTCTTCCAGGCGGCCAGCACAATGGTGACACCCCTGCATTTCTTACCATGTCCGGTGAGGACCTGAATCATGCACCATCATGACTATGTCGTGCCCAACCTTCATTCAAAAGTTCATTCGTCAACTAAAAAGTTTCTTATCTAAATACTTAAACTTACGTGATGAATGGTTCCAGTCTCCATTTCGAGGAGGCGTCCTTTCTTGATGGTGATTCCAACGTTGAGGTCTAGAACGTGGACTGTGGCTGGGGACACAGCCAGCACGGAACAATTGCCGGTCTCACCATGGTTCCGAAGAGTGTACACGCCCTCAGCCCCAAACAGCATCACGTTGCAAGCTGTAGAACACAGACATTTTATTTTCTGAGGTTCTTTTATAATTAGAAATGTTCCGAGAAAAGGAACTGAGACTAATATACATCATAAATGTTGAGCGGGAAAAGGATATTGTACACGTGTTTCTTTAATATTTTTCTTCTTATATGGTTTTTTAAAATTAATTTTTCTATCTAGGAACGTGTTCGTAATTAAGCCTGTAGCCTTGGGCTTAAGTAAGTAGGACCACTTCCTTAAATTTTTTTTCTAAATCCTCCTTTTTTTTTAGGAGCGAAAGATAGTGTCAGATTTACTGACTAAAAACCCACTCCTGTTCCTTTGTTGCCTTTCGTACCAGAGCCAAGTTTTCCTTACTGAATCAAACCCTTGGCCGCAGTAGACTTCGACCCTGCTGGGTCCCTACAGTTTGCTGACATCTCCTTGAGGCACGTGTGGATGTACGCGCCGTCGACGACTTGGGCTCGGTCGGGACGGTTACTAGACGGTCAGACGGCAAGCTACCCATTGCTCGCCGTCCGCAAGCCCGCACCTACGGTGGCCGAAAATCGGGATCGGAATCCCGGCGGCGGTTGGGGCGTGAGGACTGTAGCCTCGCGCGTGCGTCCTGCTGCTTTGCTAGATTTACTGCTTCGCAGAGGGAGGCGGCCGCCTGCCACTCCTTCTCGCTCCGGACCTGTACCAAGGCCCGGCGCGAGAGATCGTCGCCGCCGGTCGTCCCCACGAGGACAAGGGTTGCTCTGCCCAGGTAAGGCACACCTCCACCGTGTCCTCCGGGCACTAAACCCACCTGTGTTTTTCAGTTGACCATTTTATTTAAAGGCCGCTGTAACCCTTTGGAACAATCCCTCAGGCACTCTGGTGGAGTCTATAGTTTATTCAATAAAACTTAACGATGTGACCAACCTTGAGGGAACGATAGTTTCGAAGTCGAACGTTATAATAACGTCATGGGGTTATAAACTTTGCTAATGGACGCTGTTAGTTCTCATATTGGTCTCAATAATCCTAAAGGGTGCAGTTATTAATTTAATCTGTTAACAGAGATAAGGGATGTTATGAGTGGAGTTCTCTGGTTTGTTTGTCTGAATGTGTTTTATGATAACTAGCTGACCCGACGAAATTCGTACCGCCTAACAGTCAATGAATATAGTGATTACCTTTTAGTTAGACATATCGACCGAATGATGAGATTGAGACCAATGTATTAGACTGTTGCTGTTATTTTTCAATGTTTTGCGGTATTTTTCAATTACTTTTTCTACTTGAATTTTTTCCAATATCTAAATAGTTATTATGCTATTTGGCGCGGAGACGAATTTAGTAAAGCAAAGATCATTAAAATTGGTTGAGCCGTTCTTGAGTTATAAAAGGTGTAACTAACAGGACTTTGTTATAAGTTTATGTAGAAATTAAAATGATATAATTATTTATTATATACATCTACGATTAAAATTGTTTTGTGCAAGCAACTTCATTGTTTTTAAGTCACTATAAGTCCAATTACTCTAGGCAACAAAAAAAAAACTTTGATTTTTTCCCAGAGATCTGATTGTGTGATTCGGAATCATTATGCCGTAGAGAACTTAGAACAGTAAATAAAACAACTTAGTCACGTATAGCTTTTAAGAAAAAAATATTTTTAATTTTAACAATTTTTTCTTTAAAATAAATATTTAACATTTTAAAGTTATTATATAATATTTAGACATAAAAATAAACTTCTTTTTGTTCTTTTGGCCTGCCTGTTGTAAAAAGAAGTTGCAGTCTCTCTAGTCAAAAATCAATAGTAGTCTGTAAGCATTGCTGTGGTCCATTTTCCCTGATAACGCTTTTCTATTGAAGCAATTTCGTGGTGAAAGTTCTCACCGTGCTCATCACTCACGAGTGCAGAAAGTGCATCTTTAATGACATATTGCAACCCAATTCTGTATAAGTATTTAACAATTTATTTTAAAGGCTTTCATATTGAGCTGATCGAATATTTCCCAAAAAAAAATCCGTGCCTCGAACAAATGCCAACCAAGCATTCTTTTCTATGAACGACGGATCTTTTATTTACTTCCTAACGTCTGGGCCAATAATTTTAATTTTGCGTCACTCACAGTAGGAAAAGCATTTTTTTTTTAACTTTTTTTAACACAAAAGCGAGACATGGTAATAGAACTAAATGTATATTTATACAAAATATTATTGCGATCGTTTCTAAGAAAAATTTAGAGCTAGGTACCCTCCTAAATTGATAAAAAAGCGACTATTTAAAAAAAATATCCTTATCCCCGGGAAATTTTGAGTGTTGATAGAAACCATAATAATATTATGTTTAGTATGGAATAATATTGAGGTCATCTATTATAAATTAACCATAAAAAGAACAAAGTACAGTTTGGTCCCAAACTCCCAAATGAAAAAAAATACATTAGGTATTGTGTATGGTTGATTATAATAATTATGAAGGGAAACATAATTTTCACATCATCACAATGTTGCCAAAGGAAAAATATATACTTTTATAAAGAATAATAAAGTCATTACAAATTGCTTGGATATTCATTTTCATGACATTAGCTGTTTCCAAGAGTAAGCGAGAGCATTAAGTTACTTGATATTGTTTTATTCTGAGGTTACTCTGGGATAGTTCATCTTCGCAAAATGTTGATGTTAGTCATAAAACAAACGAAGAGAGAAACTACTAAAGAAAACATTTGCTTATCGCACAGTGATGGTTGGATGAGTCCAGTGGGTCTTGTAGTTAATGTACCGTTTCACAAGAGAATTAAGGATGGATAGCATGGATGGCAAGAATACCGAACTTTTGGAAGACCATCGTGTTTTTTGTAGGAAGGGTTTTTTTCCTAATTTAAAAGTACATGTGACAATAATTATGTTAAAAAGAATCTGTAGTTATATTAATAACAAGTCATATTTGGTTTAGAAAGATATTACTAAATACTTTTTAATTATAAATAAAGAAAAAAAAAGGCTTCCAAATTGAAAAACGCTAACTGTCGCTTACAATGTTCTTCCTAAAAAGAGTCAATAATCTATACTGATCTTGAAATATATATTTATTTATATATACTTTATTGTACACCAAGATAAGAAATGATACATTTGAGCCTTATATTTAAAAACATACAATTGGCGGCCTTATCGCATTCCGCAATCTCTTCCAGGTAACCTGGAATATGTTCATTAAAAATGTAGAAATAAGGTCCTCAATTATGTTATCTTATTGTATTTTAATCTTTGACATTAACGTATTGTATTATTGTATTTTTAATCTTTGACACTATTTATGAATTTTATTGTATTTTTACATCTATTATGAATTTTCCTTTATGGTATTTTAACATTTATTGTGATTTTTATTATACCATTATGTATGTAAAATGTTTGAAAATTATACGGGCCCAGATGCCTCAAATAAATGAATTGAATTGAATTAACCTCGGATCAAAAATTCTGGTAGTCATGGGGACTTTGCCCAGCTGTGGGCTGGTACAGGTCGACAGTAACTAGTAAAACTAAATTGAATACTTCTCAAACATTCTTATTTAATTGTTAAGCCAAATTTATGATCAAAACTTATATATAAGTTTTCGTTTGCAAGTTAACAAATTAATGAAGTACATAAGTGCCTTTTGGAAGCATATATATAGCTGTAATTTAATCACGCTTTTAATAATCAAGTGTGAAGTTTTACTGTGTAAAAATATATGGTTTACTGAAATCAATCCTGTGAAGTATTCTGTGTTACAGATTCCATTAACGTTCACTTTGGATACGATATTCCTCAAACATCTTCAATTGTAGAAAAAGCGAATCTTGAAAGTAACTTAGTAATATACATTACTCGACGAAATCTCATTTCACTCACAATTTCATCAACTTGGAGAGGAAATGACATATATATTTTTATATTACTTCAAAAAATATAGTTCCTATGGTTTCCGTATGCAATGTAAAAGAGCACCCACCCTATTTATGTTCTACACATATTGGGTGGGTGTGTATCTGCTCACACAAATCCAGTGATAGAAATACCAGTTATTTGTAACTTATGACAACTTTTCCAATATTTGTACTAACATTGGAAATTCAACATGGATTTTACGGGCTTCATATGACTGTATAAATCGGAACTTTACGAGTAGAGATATCAATATGTGAGTAGTAATAACAGTTGCTTACAAAACTTCACTAACACATATGTTTCTGGTAGACTGTTTAATTTAATTTGTTATCAATACATCGAGTTATTTTCTTTGGTTGTTTTAATTTCGCTTCACGAACATAAACAAGGGAATTGATCCTACATTTACTGATATCAAAAACTTAAATTCGGCTTTTAGTACCGAATTTACCTCAGGCCATTTCAATTTATTGTGTATTTTCAATTATTTGGAGATGTAACTTATTATATTAATCCATAATCTGTTTTCAATCGTTATTAAAATGAATTCCACGAGCGTAGGTATAAAGATAAGCGGTCGCCGTGTTGCTGGCATTTTATAAGTAAAGTTTTAAAACAAGTAAGCAAAGCTGGGATACTTGGAAACTAATCTTGTGCTCCCAGGTAAAGTTAAATATTACCTACTATACAAGTTACATGTGTAAGTAAATCTATGTTTATAGCAGCAACGTCTGAATTAAAGAGATAAGAAAAGTTAAATACTTTCGTTTTGGCAATTCGTTGGTATGTAGCCATTTATGACACATGATAAGTCTGTTTGTCTTTGTTTTAGGTATTTGGATTAACTTTTATTACTTGCTTTAGAAAATTAGTTTGTTTGGAGTTTCATTTTACGCATTCATATTTTTTTAAGAACAGCCTATTTTAGTAGGTATAAAAAAATAAGAGGTTTTGGACAATGATTTCTTGCCTTCATCTGAAGAAAAACAAAAAACCTACTAAATTAAGCTAGATTAAAGATGAACATAATTTATACCTGTTCGGCTACCAATGTAGGGGTTTGTCATAATTCTGTTATCAGAGAGTGATTGTGCACTTGGTATATTCATTTATAAGCTCATCAACCGTGGTATAAAATTTCCACATGAAAACTATTTAAGAAAAATTGTGACAAGTTTTAACTGACTGCGATTTCTGAATAAGTAGAAAACAACCAATTGCATTAGGTAATTGACTTTAGGTGGGAAATCATCGTTGCGGCTTCCAGGAGGAGGTCCCGGTCCATCTGCTTTAGCGCCCACCGCGGACCACACGGGGTCTGTTGGACCGGCACGGTCGAGGTCTGGGTGGAGACGTCAAACTGGATTTACCTGTGGTCTGAGTACGTCTCCACCCCCTCCATGACGCGCTAGTCAACGACAAGTGGTGATAGAGCGGGGCTGGTGAAAGATATGTTCACCACTGACTCACCCCGAATCCGCACATACGTGGGGAAAGAACCCTTTTTTAGGACGACTAGGCCTGTTTCCAGAGACCAGTCCTCCACCATTCGACCCAGTCGGTCTGTGTACGGGGAGCCCGAAGCCAAGTTCTTAGTATTTAATTTGTAACGCATCAATAAAAAAAAGTAAAATGGTTGAAGTCTGAACTATTCGGTATCAACTTTGTCTCTTGTGTCGATGATTATGATGCACGTTAAAACTCTAATGAGTTTATGATTTGCATCATCTGTATTGCACCTATTAATTGAAAAAAAAAACACAGGACAGCAAGAAACTGGACAAACATTTATAACTTAATGTTCAAAACGAAATAAACGAGAATAGAAGATGAAGAATGAGCAAATAACTTACGTTTAGAATTCTTCAAATGTCGTATAGTAACAGCAAATCCCTTCCCCCTGGCTGGCACCCGGTATTGCACCAGTGCAGCATTTTGTCTCGAAACTAGCTTACGTGAAGGTCTCTGGTCACAGGACTCCACCACCCTGTCATCGTCCCACGCATCAGCTGGCCATACCTGGCCATTCAACTCCCAGCCGTCCACCCACTGAAATAAAGCTCAATTTTAGCAAAATTCGGGTAAATGTTTGGATAGATTTTTTGGTTTTAGTAGTTAACGGGAACCGATCACTTTTCTGAAACTTTTTTGTTCGAATTTCATTTCACCGAAAACTATATATTGACCAACGGCTTTTTTAATTTAAACATTATTTGACATATTTATAGATCATCGAAGTATCATGTGTCTTAAGTACGTATTAGTTTATCGAGCTATATTAGGTTTATTTGAAACGAATCGCCGCAAAACCGACTTTACAAAGTCTTGTCTGCCCTACACCCTAGAGTGTAATTCAAGCCCGTGTAGACGCGGAGGTGGTGGTGACTGTTAAAACCATCTGCGACGGTGAGCTTGCGTAGGGCCGCCCAAATCCCGCAGCGCCGGAGCCGTAACAGAAACAGTGCTTGCTGCATGTTGCACGCCTGCTGCATGATGCATGCTATCTGCATTTGCATGCCTACTGTATGCTGCATGCCTGCTTGCATACTGCATGTCTGCTTGCATATAGCATGCCTGTTTGCATGCTGAATGCCTGTTGCATGTTGCATGCTTCCATGCTTCATATTTGCTTGCATGCTGCATGCTAAAAGTAAGCATCATTGTTTGAAAATATGGTAATTAAAACAGTGGTATAAAGAATGTTCGGAAACATAATACTTCGAACAAATGTGATTTCAGCTAAGGTAATTAAAATAACATCGGTGAAAAGTTTTTCGACTAAATGAAACTCTGGAGTAACGAAAAAAATCGGATTGATACAGTGGCAGACGTGACTTCCATGAAATAAAAAAAACGGAATGATAATAGTTGAAAAGTGCTAGGTGAAATGAAATTCGGTCAAATATTTTTCGAACTTATGATAAGTAATCTGAGTTAGCGCAGACAGTTCAACAGATTCAACACCGTCTATTGTATTTACCTTTCGAACCAAACCCATTTTTAACCGATTTCAAAAAAGGAGGAGGTTATAAATTCATTTGTACATATTTTTTTATTATATTTTTTATGCTCGTTACCTCAGAACTCCATTGTTTATGAACCGATTTGCAAAAAAATTACCCTTAAAGGCCCTAAGCCCTTCCAGATTGCTCCTATTTTTTTCAAAATCTAGTTCTGATGACGAGATCCATGAGGAATTGAGGTAGCTCCTCAAATATTATAGGCAACTATATAGTGATTTTGGTATTTTCGTCTAGAACTTAACCATTTACAGTCAAAAAACATTTTATGAAGTGGAACTGACGAAGAAGACCAAAATGGCCAAAGGAACTTCATACTATTATACTATTATATATTTTTCTGTCATCTTTTACTGTAACCCATATTTGCAAAATAAAATTATCTTTATCTTTATACTCACATAGATATCACAATGAAGATACTCGTAATTAAGCGACTATGACAATACAAATAAATAAATGGTTCTGAATAGTTATGTTAAAAATGGTATCATCAAAGTGACCTGATGATGATAATGGAACCGGAACTCTGTAATTAATCAATGTATCCTAGCCGTGTTTGGGCTTATTAGAATTATCATGAGATGCACTTTGGCTATAAGGTACTATCGAAATGATGGAATTGGAAGGTGGAAGGTAGACACGGGGACTTCATAATAAAACAATGTATCCTAGCAGTGTTTGGGTTAATTGGAATTGTCATGAGACTGGCACTGGCACTCTGGTCATAAGTGTATCGCAACAAAAAAGTGTGAAATAAAAATCCTTTTATCAAAAAAAAAAAAAATACCGACTTCACTAAAAAAGAACACTAAAAGGATATAAATAACTATAATTTAATAATAATATCATGGAAGTATGGACCAATAAAAAAACACGAATCATTCACACGACAGTAATTATTATTGCTTTTTATCATCATCATAAATTAGGCGAATCATAAATAAATAGGTATTAGAGCAATATAGATTCTCCAGGAAAGGCACAGTTTTCCTATTTTCAATTACCCCCTTAAAATAAAAACAGGCTAACAAAAACAGCAAAAGGCTAACAAAAAAATAAAAAAAAACAGTCTAGAGTCTACACGCAGCGAAAAAATTCAATTAAATTTTCCTTAACCACTTTATTGTTATAAAAGTTTACGACAGTTTCACAATATATTTTTTTCCAGAGTTATTACTTCATCCGTTAAGGTTATATTAATCCGTTTTGTAGACGAGTTATATTAATTTACTTTATGCTTTATAGCCTTGCAAATCTTGTAACTATAATCCCTTGAGATGTGAGGGGAGGATTTATGCGAAGTGAATTTAACACCGCCGAAGAAATAATTTGTACTTGGTTGATTTAAATGAGTTTCATATTTTTGGAATGGGAAATATTATTATTATAAATTACCATGGTACCTATTCGTATGTTATAAGTTTCATATTACACTGTGATATTAATTTAGTTTAATAAAGAGCCCTTTCATATAAAAATAAAACTGTTTTAATAAAAATCTAATGAAATTTATAACATACGAGTAGGCACCATGTTTTGAAAATGATGGGCATGCCCTTAATTGATTTGTTTACACGGAACTATCCTCAGAACACTTAATCTTGAATTTTATTTTGTGAACAAGTTGTTGGTGTCTTACTAATAAAAAATAAAAAAAAAACTATAAATTATCGAATTATTTTTTTTAATAGCTGCTTTAAAAAAAATCTGTTGGTAATTATTTAGTCAGTATTTTTTTTATAAGTTTTGAGAGAATTCTTACTTTTCGAAATATTATTTAATAAAATATTGCCCAGATAAAGCAAAATACAAGTGGCGCTAACCACAAATAAAATGAGATAAAGGCGAGTACCTATTTTAAAATAATATTAGGTAACTTACCGCGACCAAACCTCCATTTTCACAGGGTACATTGAGGTAGTTAAAGATAACCTCGATCCGTTTATCAGGTTCAGCTATCATATAGATACCGCACACGACCGGATCATCCGACGGTGACTTAAAAAACAGCTCTCCTTCTTCTGACGTCACAAGGAAGCAATCTGTGAAAATTACTCCATTATATACCCAATTCTTACCAAGCAAAGGATTCAATTTATCCTGACAATTATGTTATGGTAAGGTTAATGTCGGAATTACTTGGAAGGTTAAACGAAATTGACTAACCTTGGCAGCAACCGAAATTATGCATAGATGAAAGATTAAAGGGAATACATAACAAGGGGCTGACAAAGTAAGATTATCTCAGTATTAAGTACGAATGAACCCTGAACTTTTCCTGTCAATTGAAATTAAAGACTCCTGTTATTTGTAAAATAATTAAAGGTCTGCTTTCCTTCTATTCTTATTTTTATGAGATAATGAGAACTTCCTATTAATGTAATGCATCCTCTAACTTTGGTTTTTTATAATGTTTTCGAGATTAGGAGACCAGGAGACTCGTAGCACAGGTTTCACCTAGTATGGGCTCCTGTCTCCCGTCTGTAAACTGTTTCATAAAAATTTTATAAATCATACTAAGTATGGAAGAAAACAAATAAATATTATTATATTTTTATTATTATTATTTATTCGTGATTTCGTACACAATTATAATATAATACAATTATTACAAGCTTTTTATTAACTTGCAATGTATGTATGTAACTATGTTTGTTCGGCTCAAATATGCAGTAAGAATACGATTGCGAGTTAAAAAGATATCACTAAAAAGTAAAGTTTTTTACTTAAAATTTGTTTTTTTTTTCATTAAACCCGACTAGCGAACGGCGTTCGCTCGGTCATTGTCTTTCTATTGTCTCTAATTACTCTACTCAAAGGTTAAGCGGGTGCCCAATATAGAAAACATAAATTTTAGTTTCCATCAAAATCGGTTCTTTTGAGTATTGGTTATTTCTCATAGTTTCAGAAATGGCTATCTTTATTATAATTTATTTAAAAAAAACTCACTCAGTTGTTAGGTAGCCATATTTTCTATGGCCTTTGTAAACACAATGTTGAAATTTATTTAACCTTTTGAATATTTCATAGATTCGTTAAAAAGTATTTTCTAAATTTATTGTTTTTATTAGAATGTGGTCATTTTACATGTTTGTATTATATCTGCTTAGATTGTCCAACAAGTTGGGTGGACGTAGACAGGCAATTATGTACATAAATATATTAAAAAAAAACATAATAATTATTTACCTTCATCGGGATTTATGATACGATGTGCTGGTCTAGGCAGTCGCCGTATCCTTGAGAAGCGTGATAGTGCAGAACTTCTTTGACCATACTCTTTGCCCTGGTAACAAAAAGTAAAAATATAACTTGTTATCTTAAGCTAGCCTTAATCCTGGTTATAACTTTCCAATAACCCACTTTTTCATCTAGTTTCTTGTCAATATTAGTTACAACTTAATAATAACTGTAGATGAAAGGCTGGATCGAAGTTAACAGACTTTTGGTAAGCTTTTTAGTGACCAGTCAAGTCAAGAAGTCAATCAATCACTTAGTAATCCAACTTTCACTGTCCACGTTATACAGTAAAAGCACAATTTTCTTCAGCCCTAGCCAAGTTACGACCGTTTCGTTTCGAATCTCTTTATACAGTCGGTAACGCCTCCGATTCCTTTGTTCTTTGTGAATGAGCGTTGAGATGATGTCATTCCCATAAATTTTGAAGTTGTCTACTGGCGTTAACGATTGTAGACTATCAACTTGGCTAAGTTCTCTGGACTCCTAGAAATATTTTATGACACAGTAGTTCGGACGCATCTTTATATATAAGAACAACCATTTTTTCAAAAGAGTAACCATGGAGTTTCTTGCCGGTTCTTCGCCATAGAAAACGACCAATTTGGAACCGTGCAATAGCTTCTGACGTTTTATAAGTGCCCATGTAGGCCTATGCGAAATAAAAATATTTTTGATTTTGATTTTGGGCGAGGACAAAGTCCACATGTGTGAGAGTGAATACCAGTACTGCATTATTTATTGTTTTTAAATATCACAGTATAATATGCTGAGTTGAGTAGCTGACGATTCGGACAGAATATAACTGACACCGCCAAATTTATTGAAACTGTTTAATACAGTTAGATAAAAAACAATGTGCCAATTCGGATACTGTGTGCGAATATATTTGGTCCAAATCGTCAGTTAGCCGCTGAGCCAGGCGTCTTTCTGAGCACGCAGAGTTAGTTTTTATTTTTTAATTCATGCCCATATATTTTTAGTTTTAGTATGTTGTGTGAAACATAAATAAACATTTTTCTTTCTTTACATGTATTGCTATTTGCAGACTACCATAACCTGGCTTGTCTGTGCCAACGTCAATAACCTTGTGAAATATTATAGTTCTAGCGACGATCTAATCTTCTGATATTGTATAAACTATCAGTTCTTATACCAAGCTATAGAATCCAAACAAAGTTTTTAAAAAAAAAACTAAATTAAAGTTTAAACAACAATCCCAATACGTGGGGTCGCTTCTTACCCTAATTAATATTTGCATGTCCAAACTAATTAGTTACTTCGATGACCTCCCCTTGAGACTGTAGTAACACTCGTAAGCATTGACACTAATTAGGAAGCGAATTGAATTACGGATATATAAACAGAAGGAGGGTTGGAACAAATGGGTAAACTCACTCAGTTGATGAACAATGAGAGTGAATGGAATGAAGAGATTTAGGAGGCTTAAGGCCATCTAATTTTATAAAAAAAGAATAATAAAAATCGCCAGTCAAAGGTAAAGTTCATATCTCACTTAGTTGATAGACATTGGAAAAACACAAAAGAGTGAAGGGAATTAAGAGATTTAGAAAGCTTAAGGCCATCTAATTTTGAAAGTAGAAAATCATAAAAATCGCCAGTCATAAGTAAAGATAAATGTTCAATCAGTTGAAGAATAATGAGAGTGAACAGAACGAAAAAATTTAGGAAGCTTAAGAAAGTATAAAATCATAAAAGTCGCCACTCATGGGTAAAGATAAATGTTTATATCTCAGTCAATAGACGGTACAATAAGAGTGTACGAAATAAAGAGATTTAGGAAGCTTTAGGCCATCTAATTTTGAAAGTAGAACATAATAAAAATCGTCACTTATAAGTAAAGATAAATGTTTATATTTGAGTGATTTTAAATGTAACGTTGCCGCACTTATGTGTTCACTACGTGAACCGCACACAAACGATCCTTGCGGCGAGAAATTCTTTTCAAGTCCACAATGCATACAATGCTTTGAGATGGACTGAAAAGATTGTGGGGACCGCAATCCTAGAGACATTTAGTTATTTTGAACGTCTATAAAATGAACGTGGATTTTCTAGTGGTTTATTCCACATATGCACAGAACAAAACCTTGTTGAATTAAGCATCGAAACAAAATTGGAAGTTTGAAAGCAATTAACGGAAACAATGGCTTTGGTTGACAGGACACGGCGATACCTGGCTTAAAGTATTAAAAACCCGGTGTTGGTAATCAAGCTAAAGTAATTTGCTTTCAAATGCCATGAGTGTGTTATGCTTTTATAAAATTGAAAAATAATATTTTCTGATTGACCGGGCGAGGTTTTTATAAAATGCGAAATTCCGGTCGCGTTTCGTATTTTTATTTCGCTGCGAATTAGAGAATTGGAAATTTTCAAATAGAGTCAAAATTAATTTTGTTTGTGACGCTTTTCGGGTTCTGTTTTAAGTCTTAAAAGCCGTGACATAATTTAAAGCACGGTTCCTATCAAACTGCTAAGAAAAGTAAGAAATGTCTTATTTTTTATCGTTTTTTTTTTTAAATGTCACAACATATATTGAGTTTGGCGCCTTTTGGCTTAGCATTGTTTATTCATATCTGTTAGTTTTACAATAAGTTTTTACGTGACAAACAAACAAATGTTTTGGTTCAAAAATGGGTTGAATTATTAAAAATCTAAAACAACTAAGTTTGACATTAGTATTTGATTCGTTATTTGTTAATAATTTGCTCAACGTACGATATATAGTTGGACTGGAAAAAAATAAAAGGTCAAAGCTAAAGATAAATTTGAAGATCATATCTGTAGAGATCAAAAAATCATGTTTCGAAAACAAACAACTATCGGAAATATACAGAAAAGAAACATATATTTATTTCCACAGCATCTAATCTATGTATTATTTAACTATCAAACTAAATAGAATATTTGGAAATAGTTTTTTTTTGTATCCAGAAATTTTAAATTTTTGCGAATGACAGCGACTTAAATAAACATTCTCATGAAACAAATCAATACGGTTAGAAAATATATAAAATATCATAGCGTAGCATAATCAGCCTTATAAGGTTCCCACGGCTAGGACTCAGGCCTCTTCTGTAGGAGAGGGAATTGGGCCATGCTCCAGCATGAGAACCAGTGCGGATTAGTGGCTGTCACATGTCTTTGAATTTTTGTTTTTTTATTTGTTTGGTATTGCCGGTTTCCTGCCTGAATAATGCTCGTAATAGCCTAAATTGCCCGGTAATTTGTTATTCTCTTTCATCGTTAAAAAAAAAGTTGGTCCAGTTCAGGTACGTTAGAGTTAGTCGTTGAATAGCTATTTACATTTAGCTTGCGCTTAAATAATGTACAGAAATCGTAGAACAGTACTCATGAAGTTTCAGTTATTTTAATGTACTCTACAGGTATTTCAAAGTGAGTTGATGTTTAAATAAAAAGTTGAATAAAATGGTTGTAAAAGTTGTATATTCTATATATTGAATGGTGTACTGAGCTTTTTTCTTTTTTGAATTTTAGTTATTAGATACTTTATCAGTTTATCAACATATATATCTTTTTCTTTCTTTCTATATCAGTAGACAGAGTGATTGCTGGAATTCATGATCGATTTCAACAGCTGCAAAATCTAGCGCAAAAATATGCCTTTTTACTGCCTGCAGATATATAATAAAGGCTTGGGTTATGTAAAAAGAGTGAAATTTGTTTGCTTCTGTAATAATATCATTAACTTAGAATATTATTTATAGTGAAACAAGAAGGTCAACAAAACGATGTATAGCATAGCATAGTCGGCCTTTTTAATGTTCCCACTGTTGGGACTCAGGCCTCCTCTCTAGGAGAGGGAATGGGCCGTAATCCACCACGCGGGCCCAGTGCGGGTTGGTGGATGTCACATGTCTTTGAATTTTTGGTTCTAGGACATGCCGGTTTCCTCACGATGTTTTCCTTCACCGTTTTGAGAGCAGTGGTGATGAAATAAGTTACACAAAGTAATGCGCCTGGCTGGGTTTGAACCCGCGACCTACTACTCGTAAGTCGGGGCCGTTACCACTCGGCCACCACTGCTCTCACCAATGTAATCGAATCGGACTCACTAGATATCCGACACTAGACTCCGTGGTTTTCGAAAACTTCTCTTTAGAGATCCCCATATAAAGAACAGAATCTCTGAATTCATCACCTACTGCTGCAGAATCTCTAGTTTTAGTAGTGACCGATAAGCGCGCTTGTGTATGTTAAATTGGAGAGCGCGTTAGCAAAAAATATAATGGAATTATATTATCACAATAATTTATTAAACTGTCAATATTAAAAATTAAATTCCTGCTTATCTGTACACCGTGGCGTATCTCGTAAATGAGACAAATCAGTTATTCTTTTTTTTTGTAATAGGACCAAATTGTTGAACCCGAAACTATGATCATTAGAGATTGTAAGTGGGTTATTTGTTTTTTTATTTATATAAGTTGGGTTTCTTACACCTGCTATAGTCAATTAAAAAAAAAAATGTAAATTGATATTTGAAAAAGTTCTAAGGTACAACTGCACTTTTTTATGAAACAATTTAGTCCATGTTTGAAATCCGTATAGTTTTATAATAATGTTATTGCAATAAAAAATATTGATTTATTTTACTATTTATGTGCGTTCTAAAAATAGAAACATGTAGTATTTAAGGTTTATTCTTAAAGAAATTTCTTTCATTTTCCTCCACAAATAATAGAATATAGAAAGCTAATGAAGAAGAATAAAGCTAAGACTAAAGCACTTCTTAACATTGCCCTAGTTTAACATAATAAGAATAAAAGCATGATTATAAAGATGCGGTCTGTCTGTAAAGGCCAAAATTAAATGTTTAGATGTTGAAAAGCCTGATAAAATGATCGAACAAATAAGACAAAACAAAAATATTTAATGTTTATATCTTTGTAAAAAAAAAACAGTTTGAAAAAAAATAAAATTAGTGCTTGGCTGCGATCCCACCTTATGGAAAGTGATGCTATTGTTGATGATTTAAATCATTAATAATAAAAAATAATAAAACAACAAATAAAGTTGCTAAGATTAACAAACGAAACCACGCTTGTGTCACAGGAATTGAAATGGGCAAGCACTGGTGCCCAATAAACTATTTATACGTCCATTATAATTATGGTCGGTTTATTGGGTTACAGAGGAAATATCCCACATTAGTGAGCATTTGGAGCTTTACAATACACAGATTCCAAATACGAAATTTATATAATGTACTGTCGCTGTAACAATTTATTTTTGTCTTATATCTTCCAAACAGAAATTACGTATCCTGAGTTAGCACATTGTTTTCAAGATCATCTTTTAAGTATTTTTATTTTTACTTCCTGCTAGTAAGCAGGATGGTCTACAGGCTTAGCCAAGTTGATAATCTATAATCACTAACGCTAGTAAAAAAACTAATCAAATATATGAGAATGACATCATCTCAACAAAATTCGTAGCTAAGTTCACATCGTTCAAAATTACAGAATGAAATATAATCGTTTCTGCAATGTTCATCGCTACATCCTTTAGTTTTATGGTATAAATTTTGCTTACACTGAGGTGTTATTATAGATTGTAGAAAGAGATTCGACACAAAACGTTAGTAACTTTGCTAGGCCTGCTGTACGCGTACCACGAGGACTGGTTTGAGACGGTGCGGGAGTAGAAAGTCTGGAAGGACTTAGGGGTGGCCTTTACCCGGCAGTGGGACAGTAAGGGCTAGACAAAAAAAAACTAGTGTAACTAAATATGGTCTAAAGTGCCAAAGCACCGGTACGGATAATTCTATCAATAAATTAGGGGAGATTCTAGTCGTTTTCCGTACTAGAAATGATTAAAGTAATTGAACGCAATAGCGCTCTTTGATACGCTACGCTGATTCTTGCGTACACATACGTCAGACGGAAGTAAAATAGGGTAATGTTTACAAATACAAATATGGAATCAAGACTCCATTAGACCGAATATCACTGTATGAAGTCAATGATATCCAGTGTATGTACTCATACCAAAACAGACTTAATCACTTACATATAGAGACAAGTTTGACCATAGGGTCAAATTTTACAAAATCATGATGATGTGAATGATTTTTCATCATCATCATCATTTTTTATCAAAATTTTTCATGTATCTAAACTTCACTAATTAGTCGCTATTTATGTTTGGTTACAATTTTTAGGCACTACGTGGAGACATTATAATATTTTATTAGCAAAAATCTCATCAGTACCTACTATTGTGGAAGAAATATTCTGTTCACCGCTTTTCGAGAATTTATAACATCCCTATATTTTTTACAAATATACGGTGTGACATTTATACAGACAGCAGAGTTAACAATGTTCAATTTATAAGCCAGTCTATATGGATATTAAGCAAACTTGTGTGAACACACCCTCAAGAGTAGAGGATATAAGAGAAACAATCGTGACGAGAGACGTTTTCTTAATTACCGCTATCCAAACTAGATGATTCAGCGTGAGAGGTAATAGGCTAAGCAGAGAGAATATTCTCAAACCAAGTACAATGAAACCTAGATAACTGGGAGCTGAATAACTCATCATATGCTACTGCTGTATCGATCCCATACATTTTGGATTTTTTCATGATTAAATCAGCAACAGCAGCAGCCAAGTTACAATCGTTTCGACTCGAGGCGTTCGACGCAAACGAAACGATCGTAACTTGGCTAGGGGGGCAGATTTGATTACGAAAACTGTTAAAAGTTCTACCACTATATATCTTACTAGCTTCTGCCAGCGGTTTTACCCGTGTAAAAGTAGGTTTCTTCATACAAACTCTTAACCTCCATTTTACACCCTTAGGAGTAGAGTTTCATAAAATCCGTTTTTAGCAGATGTCTACACCTTATAAGGAACCTACCTGCCAAATTTTAAATTGTTATAGTTTCTGAGATTTCGTGATAAATCAGTGAGTGGTATTTTGCTTTTACGAGTATATATATAGTTTGACAAAAATTACAACGTTCGAGATCACCTTTTAAGCAACGAATCCCTGATAAATGCACGGTACCTATGAAAATAGGCATAAGAGCGAACCAGTGAAAACTCTCACGCAGTAAATCAACGTTCGGGTTAATCCGAAGTTATGTCAGTCAGGAATGATTGACGTGGACAATTTGGAGCACGCCGCCGACTGACAGGCCAGTTCGCAATGATTTAGCAAAGACGACGGTGCTCAATCGCGGGTAAACGTGACCAAATTCCAATCTGACAGTCACCCTTGTTATTTAGGGGAAATGCCTGTTTGCTAGACGCAATTTAGATTCAGTGTATTTGAGTTGGTTTGCTGTCAGACGCTTGTTTTATTTTTAACTACTCGGACGCCCCGGGTTATTATTATTATGTAATTGCGCGTTTTTACGTAAATCACCGAAAGAAAACATTAATAAAAAAATCTTTTTCTGCATTTTTCTAGGAAAAACAAAGATGTGTGTGTGTACAAAACGACAATTAAGCGTTTTTAAGGTCATTCAAGTTGTACAGACGTATGTACAATCGGCTTTCGAGGAGATGACGGGTTTTTTCCGAAATTACCCAAGGGATTCTTTTTCTGCAATTTTCGTTATTATTTTGGTGTGCTAATAAAAGAAGAAACTTGACTGCTGTTTCTTGGATATTTATTTAAAATTTAACAGAAGATTCTTATTTCTACAAGATAAGTCTTTGCATATAAAAAATATTGAACCCTGTTTCTTAAACTAGGAGACTTGTATCTTAAGAGACAACGAATCGGCCAACTTGAAATTTAGTGAAAGTGTTTGTTCGTTAGTGATTACTGGAGAGATTATTTATTTATTTAAGAGAGATAGAGACAGATTAACTCATAATATGATTAAAAAGAGTGTCCATGGAGTTTCTTGCACGTTCTTCTACATAGAGATCATGGAACATGCTTTGGAACATGCAATTTAGCTTCACTTTTTTTTTTTTACTGGCCGACATTTTATCAATTCAAAAGTGCCTGTAATTGGTCTATTTGAAATAAACGTTTCTGATTTCTGGTTGCTTTTTGACTAATAAAAAGTTATACATTGATGTTTGTTTAAAATCACTTCAGAACCAAAAACAGGTTGCAATATTGTTCGAATAAGTTACCGCGGCCCTGGAACGCAAAGGGCAACTGAGGAAAAAAAAACCATGGATGGATGGATTTTAGTAAGTAAAAGTTTTATTTTAATTAGGGATAGGCTTGTGTTTGACCACTTTCTCACCTGATGATAAGCTATGATGTGGTCAACTTAACTTAAAGACTCCTAGGTTGCAGCTATTAAGGAAATTAAACCTTCGGTAAGTAATTCCACTCCTTAGCTGTACACACGATGGTTATGTTCCCAAAACGTTTTGTGCGTATGGGTGGGATGTATTGTAATAAAATAAAACTATTTTTTTTTTCTGTTTGAAGTATCTGTTATTTGTTTATTGTGCAAATGTGGTGCAAACCTACCACAGTGTTGTCTTTTTTATTAACCCAAAGGTTGACTGGCAGAGAATGCCTCGTTGGTCCTTATGCATTAAGTACGCCTATGTATCACTACTGTATATATAAAAATAAAATAAATAAATAAAATATACACGATCACAAAACGTTTCAATTCTGATTTCTATAAATATAGAAAACAAATTCTACTGTTCGCCTTTTAACAGCAGAAATATCGATAACAGTGTTCGTTAAGTAATTATAAAGCTAACAAGGGGCCGTGTTAAACATTATACACAAGTTTCTTCCACGAACTGAGCAAGAGGTTGATTATGTATGGAGTTTCGAACAGTCCAGTAACTCTACTTTCACAATGTTTTAATTAAAGCTTTTGCTGCTGTATAACGAACAAATCCTTTACTCGGCACTATAAATACTGTGGCTCATTGTACCTGCTTTGTAGCTTACAGGGATTCAAAATAAATCTTAATTAGTGTACAAAGGGCATGTATTAAAAGGTTAAGGGAAGGAACTTATGGATTGGTTTAATGAGAATTACTTTGAATTTCGGGTTTATAGTTCGTCGTGTTTTCATCTCTTTTCATTATGCCTGTGTAATATTCATTCTAAAGTTTGATATATTAGACCCGTACTACATTTAAGAATTAAAGCGAATACATAAAAATCTCGTGTTTGTAGGTAATCGAACTATTCGCAACGACTTGACCAATTTTTATGTTTTTTTTGTGTATGTTATATTTGGTAGGTCTTTTTTTAGGTGGGAAAATCATTTAATGACAAATCGCGCTCTTGGGCGGAACGGGAGATAGTGTCAGACTTTTACTGACTAAAAACCCACTCCTGTTCCTTCTTTGCCTTCGTCGTAGGGCCCCGGGTTTCACTTTCACACTACCCGTGGCTTCAGTCTTCGACCCTATTGGGCCCTTACGATTTGCTGACATCTCCCGGAGGCGCGCGTGGAACAATACACACTGTCGACGACTTGATGATGGATGGCTAGCTATCTATTGCTCGCCGTCCGCAAGCCCGCGCCAAATATGAGAATAAGGTGTACGCTGTTTTTTATCCTCCTAATCTTTGACAATTTATATGGCAGAACGTTTGCCGCCGATACTTTTCGATTTTTTTTATTTAAAAAATCTGGGCATTTGCGAGTCGGACTCGCATACTGAGGGTTCCGTACAAACTTATCTATGAAAACAGTTCAATTCCAAAATTGAGTTACGAACATTTTTCCGAATTGCAAAAAGTTTTTTTTGTGACATAACTACAAATTTACAGTTTTCAGATTTTTTCCTATACTTTTGCTATGAGACTTTGCTTCATGCCAAATTTCAGGATTCTAGGTCAACGGGAAGTACCCACCCTATGAATTTAGATTCCCTTGAGAATGTCCAAATATATGTTTTTGCTGTACCATTTTTTTTTTTGTTAACTCAGAAGTTTGATTATTTCACAGCTTCAAAGTCACCAGCAAGCAAGCAAGCATCAAGCTTCAAGGTACCGCAAACCTGAGTATGAGGTTTTAATTTCAATTCGATACCTCCACACGTTCCCGAAATAAACAAAAAACGGTCTCGACAGGCAGACAACAAAGTGATTATAAGATCACTTTGTTGTCTGCCTGTCGGGTTCCATTTTTTTTCCTTTTGTGGTACGGTATCCTAAAAATTAATTAAACATGATTCATGTTTTTTTTTACATTTTACTGGTTTCTATTTTTTTGGCTTTACTCATAGCTTGATTAATATCGATGTGTCCCAATTGAATTCGTTATCTCAAAGGAAAAAGGTTTTTTTTAAAAAAAAAACAACTTCAGTAAATTATAAGTATTAATCTAATGAATTATCTGAACTCAAGGGAGTAAGCCATCTTCGAAATAATGAACTTACAAATGAGAAGAATCCTAATATCTTAATATTTCTTTGTTTGGTACCAAAATAACGCTTTCTTAAAATTATATCAGTAAACAATTATACCTAAACTTAACTCAATAAACTATTATAATTTACTAGCTAAAAAAATTGTTACAATCACATAATTATTTGGTCTGTCTCACCTTTGAAATAAAACTGTCTATTCTAATTCAAGAAACATAATTGTAGGTAAATCAGCTTCCTTTTGGATACCTCTTTAAGTTTTTATCAAAATGTTCCCAAAGAAAATGACAACTTCAATAAACCAGTATCTTCTTAGTGACTCAAACAAGATTTTGTAGACCAGAATTTAATCATCCAACCCTTGTCCACGTCAAGACCGACTATTTTCCTCATAAAAGATCATACCCAGATTCGTAAGTAATTTTCTTGATTGATAGAATCCCTCAACTGACCTCAACATTGAAAACCAACGAAATATTGAAAAGAAATGGCATGAAAGATGTAAATTTGATGATACTGGCGTTGACCTTTTTGCCAATGAATAGTTTGAAGATTCATTTCAAAGAATGCTCTTAGAATTATTTTGTTTAATTTCTTACTCTTAAAATAGTTTATCGAGCAACCAAATTATTCAAATCTCATCATCTTCATCATTATTTCAGCCGAAAGACGTCCGCTGTTGGACATAGGTCTCCCCCAAGCGTTGCCACTACGACCGATCCTTTGCTTCTCGCATCCACCGCACTCGCGCGACCGTCACCAGGTCGTCGGTCCACCTTTACCATACCACTTTCGCTAAGCATCAATTTTTCACACTTGGCAAATATATCTACAATAAAATTAACAAAGATCTAAAAATCCGAAAACTGAACGCCAACGCTGTAAAAACTAAAGTAACAGAGTGGCTATTAGAAAGGGACTATGCCTACACGGAGTCGCTACTTACATACATCACCTAATCTCACACACCCCGATTTTGCTGACATTCACACACTCAAACATGCGTACACGCACCCCCCGAACACCCCAACTTATTATACATGCACACTGTCTCACATAATACTCACCTTTCACTACACGCACACATCATCACACACATAATTTGCACACTTCACAATTAAAAATTAAAACAGAATACATAAATTATTCAGCGGTAGGATGACATCGTCCGTCAATTGTTTGTTGTAAAAATAATAGTGTATATGAGTTTTGTGGCTGTTCACTGTTTCTCAAAATACAGGTTATAACCTAGTTTGAGAGGCAGGGTTCCAGAAATTGTTTAGTACAGATTTACAACATACGTACCTAAAGAACTGTATAACTTCTTAACCTACCTGTTTGTTCCATTATGTATCTGTACTTTTTAGTAAATAAACTTATTATTATTATTATTACCTTGTAGGAGGCCTTCCAACGCTGCGTCTTCCGGTGCGCGGTCGCCACTCTAGAACCTTTCGGCCCCATCGACCATCCGTTCTACGAGCAATGTGCCCTGCCCACTGCCACTTTAGTTTGGCAATTCTTCGGGCTATGTCGGCGACCTTGATTCTCCTGCGCATATCTTCATTCTTTATGCGATCACGCAAGGAAACTGCGAGCATAGCCCTTTCCATTGCCCTTTGGGTGACTGTAAGCCTTCTGATGAGGCCCATTGTAAGCGACCATGTTTCAGAGCCATATGTCATCACTGGCAACACGCACTGGTTATAGACTTTCGTCTTGAGACACTGTGGTATGTTGGACGAGAAGATACCGCGCAGCTTCCCGAACGCTGCCCAGCCGAGTCGGATTCGACGATTGACCTCTTTCTCAAAGTTAGACCTACCCGACTGGATTGTCTGTCCCAGGTAAACGTAATCGTCTACAACTTCGAGTGCAGAGTCTCCGATCTTGATCGGAGTGGGTGCTACATGGTTATTTATCATGACTTTGGTTTTGTCCATGTTGTAGGTAATTTATATTTATACTAAATCTGACAACATACATAAATACAAAAAAAAAAACTAAATATGAATCTGAATTTGAGTATTCGTATGCAAAAAGGATATGAATTAATAATAATAGAAATCGGCGGCGGCGATCTCTCACGCCGGGCGTCCGGAGTAAGGAGAAGTGACGGGAAATCGCCTCCTTCTGCGAAACAGTAATGCTAGCAAAGGAGGCGGCCGATCGCGTGAGGCAACGGTCCACAATCGCCGCCGGGATTCCGATCTCGATTTCCGGCCCCCGTAAGCGCGGGCTTGCGGACGGCGAGCAATGGGTAGCTCGCCGTACAACCGTCCGGGAACCGTCCGGACTGAGCCCAAGTCACGCGCGCCTCAAGGAGATGTCAGCAACTGTAGGGGCACAGCAGGGTTTAAGCCTACAGGAGCAGAGGGTCTGATTCTGAAAGGAAGACTCGGCCCTAGTACGAAAAGCAACAGAATAGGAGTAGGTTTTTTAGTCAGTAGAAGTCTGACTCTATTTCATGCTCCGCCCAAGAGTGTGGGATGTCATAAGATGATTTTCCCACCGAAAAAAAAAACCCATAGAAATAAGGCGTGGTCAAATGGTACTAACCTTTAAAACAATGGTGAGCATTATCTTTCACTAAAATATTTCTTTTTTCTCCGCTCTCCATTTTTTATTTGATAATTAATCTATTAATATTAATTGCTATAGTATATATGTATTTTATATTATTATGTCTATCTATGTCTGTATTTCTATTTGATATTTTTTATGATTTTTGTACACTGACCGCCCCAAAATCCACATTGCTAGCTTCCGGAAACAAGTCACGAAGACTGGCAGCATTGCCACGTAGAATGGCAATGCTTTTTCTTTAGGGAAAAAACTAGCCAGTTGTTTATGTACGCAAAGTAAAAGTGACGATCAGTTAGCGAGAAATATCTTAAACAACCTTGTAAGTTGATTGGATGTTTAATTACCTCTACCTTTTATCTTTTCTGATTGGTTTCACAATATGGAAATTGTACTTCGACTACAATATTAAATATTAATGTAGTTAATGAACCGTTATCATGATATGGGGTGTTAATGTTTGTGACACAGAACTACACCCGCGGATCGTATTGGCGACGTGATGACGTCACTCAATTTGTGTCCCTGTTTCGTAATCATGACCGTTTTAATGGTACTTCATGCAAAATGCTGGCTAGTTGTGTTGGACTATCAAATTAACACTCATCATTATCATTCTGGCTTAATCCTAATTTATATAGAATTAATTATTAGTGTATCATAACCATTTTCGCATAAGTGTTTCATTTATATTTCATATTTACAATCATTTTTATTTCAGATAAAATACGGCCATTGCCATTTCTATTTTTTTTTAATAAATAAAACAATACAATTATAAATAAATAAAATAAAAACAGTTACATTAAAATAAAATTATAAACAAATTAAATTAATTGTAATCAAATAAATTAAATTAATATTCCTTCTGCTGGGACTCAGCCCCGCTCTCTAGGAAAGGGAATAGGCCGTAATATACCACGCGGGTCCAGTTCGAGTTAGTAAATGTCACATATCTTCAAAATTTTGGTTCTAGGACATGCCAGTTTCCTCACGATGTTTTCCTGCACCCACCGTTTCGAGAGCGATGCGTTTTGAGTGATGAAATTAGTGCAATGTATCTTCCTCCACACATTTTTACTTGCCGTTATTTATATAGTCAGGACTATAGAAATAACGGTAAATAAGTCTCTCTACACATTTCATCTTTATTTTATTTTGTAGCTTTTGATACAGAAAATAGTCATTTGGTTTTCCATTAGTCGGTTAAGTCAACCTTCTCGGTGAGCTTCACTGAATTTGTCAATACTAACTGAAATTGAGTCTGTTTGCGATTCCACATATTATCTAGTATTGTAGATACCTACTTCAGATACAAATCTACACCAATTCCACATTAAAATTTATTTACTAAAAATCAATTTGAGAATAATTAAAACAGCTTCAACAAATCATACTAAATATTTTATTTCAACCTTCACTCACTTTACGAAAAAATCCCACCAAAAAAGTCTCCATTCATCATCTTTCGTACAATACATCCACCTAGTTAATAAGTAATTTAATGATCACTGATTTTTAAAAAATATATGGGTAAGACACATAAATTAGAAAATAAATGAGTAAAATAAAATTCAATTATTTCAGATAACCTTGATCCATATTACAACCTAAAATGTCAATCAAAATCAATTCAATGTCAATACAATTAAAATAAAATTCAAAAAATAATTAAAATTAGAATCAACATTAAAATTAAAATCAGAATTGAAATTAATAAAAACATTAGCTGTAAAAGGAAAAAGTGAACGTTTCAAGCCAATTAAAATAAGTTTTTTTTTTGTATTCTTTTAAAACGTTTGAGAATGTGAATGAAAATGAGGTAACTACTTTCACATACTACGTGAAAGTAGTTACCTTTTTTCGTGAAAATATTCGTCTTAAACGAATACAAAAACCTCTTGAACCTGCTATCCTGAGTACTTTGTACTTTATTGAATTTCTTCAAGAATGTTTTTTTTTTTCAAAAATGTATTGAAGAGAAAATAGCCGTCCTAAAAGCTTTGGCGATACAAAAACAACTCTATATTAAAAAAAGAAAACAATTTACGATTTAGAACCGTTTGTAGATGGCATAGATGTTTTGTTAGACTCCTTAGAGGGTACTTCAGTAAAGGATACTTGATTAAATCGGCTAACGGCAATTGAAGCTGTTGATTCGATCCTCCGAAGTATCTATTGAATAAAATATTTAGTAAGATCTGTGAAAAAGGTGTTTCTTTTTTGAAGTTAAGACTTTTTATAAAAAAAAAAAATAAAAATAAATAAATTAGATTTATTTTCTTTAACATAAATAATAACATAATATTAATAATTCAAATTATTTTTTTAATGCTTAAATTATTTTTTTACGTTTATTTTGTACGAGTACTAGGTACTCGCCCTGGTTTTTCGGTATGGTAATATCGTAGGCTGATTAATTATGCTCTAGTGCGCTGATTGCGACCGAAGAGCGTCTCTTACTTTGGGCGTTGGGAGATGCACGGTGCATCCTTAAAAAAATAAAACACTTTTACACGTAAATTTTCTCGTCAGTTTAAACTGGATGAGGCCGTAGAGACTAACAATGATGAACGTAAGCGTTCTTGTACAAAGCAAGATCTTTTGTGTAGATTCGACGTAACAGCCTATGATACCGAGTAACTGAGACGTATCAAGTTACTCTGAGTTGTAGAAACTTCTCATATATATAAAGGAAAACTAGGAGTAATAAGGATATCTTGTTCATTTGGTACCATGTTGGTACCTAGGTATTTCGATGTTTTGCTTATTAAAAAGTTTACGTCCGTTTGGTTTGAAGTTTAGCTAATACTGAAGTTTGTGACTGTCTACTGGTAAGTATGTTAATTTTTCTGATTGTAAAAGAGGTATTTCTTTAGTATTTATAAGTAGGATAGGTACTTACAGGTACCAAACCATAAATGAATAGAATAGAATAAACTTAAAAAAAAAATGTATAATAAAAATAAAAATAAGAATAATGTCTTTGCATTAGTATTTTTCTTCTTTTATTTTTTACCATAGTTTTACAAACCCTTTAACTAACTAAGGCTGTCCGACTTATTAGACAATTACAAAATATATTATGTTTCTCACGAAACTCCCGATGCCTCATAAACTTTTACGTTCTCTAAATATATGAATATTTTTTTAAATATGTCCATCTATTGTTCTAGCCGGAAATCATCGACCAAATAATACATTAGTAGCTATGTAAAATCCCGTTAAATCTTAATTATTGCTATCAGATTTTCATACAGGAAATCCCAAAGCTAATCCCAAAAGGATTAATTTTCCATCCTTAATATTATTAGGGATCTAACCGAACAAGTTACAAAGTCACTAGAATCGATATCAAAATACACTCGATCGTGGACCATTTATCGAGCAGATTAAACACACATTTGACCTGAATAAATACCAACAACGAATAAACGCACAGCCAATATTTGAGTCCAACATATTTGCAGCGAACAATGGTTCGTCACAAATATTTTCTACGTTCTTTTGGAATTCATTTCACTGTGAAAAACTTGGTAGATAAAAGTGGAAAATATACCAATAAATGCTTTGAAAGTTTGTTTTTTATTTGCGTACAAAAATAATAAAATATTGTATAGTTTCATTCGGTCCTTCGACTGTTTTGAATGTAGTGAAATAGGGCCTGGTTTAAATACAATTGATATTTTTATTTTCCTCTATATTTAGGTACACGAACTTTTGTAAAGAGATTGTATGGATGTAGAAGTAGTCGAAAGAGATTCAATTAATCAAGCTTGATTTATATAAAATGTAACTAATGGTTCTATTACAGGGCTGCACTAAAAGTATCGAGAATGGAATATTTCCACTGTTCCTGTCATATTAAAATCTTTTTAATTGAAAACTCCTTGGTTTTAAAAATCGAATACCATTTATTTATTTAAAAAAAGATTCTCGGTCTTGTCACAAGGTCTTGTCAAACTTGTTTAGTCGTTGAGAAAATGGAGTTGCAAAAAAAATGGTGGCCACGTTTGTCTGCAAAACCAGCCATGTTGCAACTATTTCTCTTGAGGGACAAAGAACGGTTAATGCAGAATGGTATGCTAGCATTTGTTTGCCACAGGTCGTTTCTGAACTCCGTAAAGAGAACTGCAACCGCCGCATCATCCTCCATCACGACAATGCGAGTTCTCACACCGCGCACAGAACAAAAGAGTTTTTAGAGCAAGAAAACATTGAATTATTAGACCATCCGCCGTACAGCCCCGACCTAAGCCCTAATGATTTCTATACTTTCCCTAAAATAAAGAGTAAATTGCGCGGTCAGAGATTTTCATCACCTGAAGAAGCTGTGGACGCCTACAAAACGGCCATTTTGGAGACCCCAACTTCCGAATGGAATGGTTGCTTCAATGATTGGTTCCATCGTATGGAAAAATGTGTCAAATTTCGCGGAGAATACTTCGAATAATTATAATGTTGTGTCACTTCCTTGATTCCCGAAATTTTCAGTGCCGCCCTCGTAATGACGAGAAGCGGGTTGTTAATCGATGCTCCTAATTTAACGTTCATTAGTCGAAAACTAAACCTATAACCTGCCTATGTCCAGCAGTGGACGTGTTTCGGCTGAAATGATGATGATGATGATGATGATTAGTCGAAAACTTGAACTTTCTACAAATATTGTATGTATAGGACGGTATAATAGGTATAATTCTACCTCGTTCGTCTCGTTGTCGTAAGCGCATCTGACGTCACCTCAACGCTCAGTCACGTGATCAAAACAAAGGAATTGGAGGCGTGGCCTACTCGAGGCATTCGACGCAAACGAAATGATCGTAACTTGGCTAGGGGGCTGCTCAGCATGTAGTTCTGAATTTGATTTCCGGGTTGGGTAAAACTGCTTTCGGGACATCCCAATAGAATTTCCTCTGCAACGGTGTTGTATTGGCGTCCCATCTGACTACTGAGTAAAGGAACAAAGAATGCCAGAGTGTGTTTGCACACATACTTGCATTCTATAAAGATCTCCTGCGTCTTTGTCTAATCTCCGTTGAGATTAGTCACCGTGACCAGAATTCCGTCGGAAGGATTTTTATTTTACTGCAGAATAATATGAAAAACCAAATCTTCTTATTTGTTTTTAATATGGGCAGGAATATTCTAAAGGTGCGAGCAATCGATCAACTTCATCCGTTAAAACAATAAAATATGAGAGAAGATTCCTTATTGAATTGTACTACGAAGCAGTAATGCTAGCGACATCCTTATGCCCCAGGCGCAGTTGGGAGTCGTAGGTGATTTCCGATAACCGCGGATGCGGGCTTGCAGACGACGAACAATGAGTAGCTCACCGTTTGGCCGTCAGAAAAGGGCAACTAAAGAGCAAAGGTGGGCTTTAGTCAGTAAAAGTCTTACACGCTCTTTCACTTCACCTTAAAGCGGGAGAAGACATTTATTTTGATGATTTTCCATGATTTTCCACTTAAAAAAAGGTACTTTCTCTCAATTAATGAAAGATACTTCGAAGCCAACCTATAAACTAAAAAGTAAATTCCCGTCTTCCTAAAATATGTAATTTAAGTCCGTTCAGAACTCTGCAGCATCAAATCATTTATTCAGAACTTCATACATACTTTGCTCGCCTTGCAACATCAGTAGGCGTTACACGGATTTTATTCGCGCAATAAGTATTCAATGAATATGATAATTTTATAGGATGAAAATGTTTCCCGCGTGTGTGAAGTATACTCATAAAGCAATGATATTATACCTGTTTCTCAGCAATAACGGCTCCCTTAGTTTTTATAAGGAATAAATTATAAATTTTTGAGTGACAAGACAAGGAAAAGTCATCATGACAATATTTGTGAAGTCACTGAATTTTTGCTCATAAATATTTTAAGTAGATATTGAATACATTATTCAAAGTGAAAATCGTTGCTTGAGCAAAAATTTGAATAAAATGTATGTTTTTTGCTAAAGCTAACCTGATAAGACTTTTTTTTAGAAGGGACATCATCTAACGCTCTTGGGCGGAGCGTGAGTGCGTGTCAGACTTTTACTAACTAAAAATCCACTCCTGTTCCTTCTTTGCCATTGCTCCAGGGCTGCGGGAATCTCTTTCGCATCACCCTTGGCCCCAGTAGGATGCGACCCTGCTGGGCCCCTACGATTTGCTGACATCTCCTTGAGGCGCACGTGGAACACTACGCGCTGTCGATGGCTTGGGCTCGGTCCGGACGGTTACCGGACAGTCGGACGGTAACCGTCCGGGCGCAAGTCGGGCCTACGGTGGCCGGAAATCACGATCGGAATACTGGCTGAGGCGCGATGGCCATTGCCTCGCGCGTCCGGCCACCTCCTTTTCTAGCATTACCTACCGCTTTGCAGAAGGAGGCGACCGCCTGCCACTCCTCCTCGCTCCGGGCCTTGGCCTGTACCAAGGCCTGGAGCGAGAAATCGCTGCTGCCGAGCACCCTCACGAGGACATGGCTGTGCTCTGCCTAGGCAAGTCAAGCTATTCAATAACTCTTCCTGAGTGTTTTAATTCTTCCATAAAGCAAGTTTCTTTTCCTACCAGCTTAGTAAAGTGTCTCCTTTATACAAAAAGAAGAAGAAAAAAGACTGCATGGAGAACTATTAACAGACCAGTCTCTATTATATCTATCATCGCACAATTTTTGGGAACAGTTTGTGTTTCCGACTTATTAAATGTATGTTGGAAACGAATGCCCTTTCTGACCGCTAGTATGCATACCGCGAAGGCCACTTGACCACCTCTTTAGCACGTGAACTCGTACTTGAGACATGTCTGCACGTGAACAAAAGAGGCATCGGGCTTCTCATCGGTCTATGTTGCGATCTATCTAAACCATACGATGTTGCTGACCACACCGTTTTAGCTATAATACTACAGTATAATGTAGTGGTGGGTTCATCTCATGCTTTAGTGACAGATTTTCTGTCATTCGTGTCCAAAATACTGCTTACGCTGCTGCTGAATGACTTGTCAGACGCTGTGACTGAAGTTGAAGTACAGTACGCTGATAATGTTGTAGCGTTGGTAACAGCTGTGTCAGTAGATAAACTAGAGCAAAAATTAAATTATACCACGAATCAATTGGCCTTAAGTTTCCAGGCTAATGGTCTCGCGCTGAATGTGGTCATCAAAACCACTGGCTGTAACCATGGGTTGGGTGGTTCTAGTTCAGGTAAAGATGATAACCTTCCTTGGGTTTAAGATTGACGAATGCCTCAAGTGGGATGATCAGATCAGTAAATTGTACGGTTAATTGGGTAGTGCCTGTTAGAAAATCGCTAATATCGATTTAAGATTATTTGATGGTTGATTATTTCTTTATTGAGTTGACTTCATTTTGTTTTTGTGTGTGAATTTATGATTACTTGAACTTTGACAGGAATATTAAAGTAAAATAATAAAATAAAAAAATAAAAAAGTCACAATAAAATATGGACATTTTATTGTGACTTTTTTATTTTTTATGTGTTTTGTAATTATATTGATTTGACGTTGTTTTATGATGAAACATATTTTTAATTAATTTTTACTTATTCGCTGATGGATTCTAACAAGTCACCAATAAAAAGTTACTAAAGTTTACTACACAAAGGTATAAAAGCGGGCTTATTGCCCAATGAAATCTCTACCAGTAAAAACAAAGAGTGGTAAATTACCTTTCAGATACAATTATTGTTTAAGAAAACTTTTAAAATAAAATTTGTATACTTACTTATTTTATTATACATAAAATATTTTCAAATAATTTATTTATTTCGAATCAAACGTCAAATTCAAAAATTTATGGAACTGTCCTACGGTTACATAAATCGAATATGAACCGATAAAACACCTCTTCAATTTGCGATAATCGTAAGTGACGGGAGAGTATTACTTTCATAGTATAATATATAATACCGTATAGATCTCTATCGCATGTAAGAAGCATAATATTTATGAAATTTATGAGTTTTGTCGATAGTTGACACCACTCTACTGTATTAAATTTGATCGGTATATTGCAGAACAGCTTAAAGTGTTTTCGTGAAAACTTTATTTGACGTTTAATTTTGCATATCTTACCGTACCTTTTATTATGATTATAGAATAGAATTGAATAGAATAAAACTTTATTGTACACCAAAATAGTAACAAAAACTTTTAAACTAACTTAATCTATGGGTACAATGATTATCTACTATCTTGTGAGACCAAAATGCTATAAATTATATGTTATTATTTCAGTAACACTTGACCGATGACAAATGAGATTTTTTTCCCTATAAATTACAATACATCATAAAACCGGGAACATAAAAATGTCATCATCTCAATGCCCAAAAAAATGGATAACCATGATCGTCACAGTTGGTACACGAATGACATAAAGCCATAAAAAGCTAAAGTGCTCCGTGAGTGGTACTGTACGTACTACCTTATATTCTTATCCAGTTTTATATGGCTCCTACGGTTATTAAATCATCTTGCTTATTGAATATTAAAAGAGTTCGTCAAAGAATGGAGCTGTGTTAACACAAATTTCATAGGAAATGAAAATAAGTAATTTAATGTAGGTACGTCGCTCTGAATGGGAAACTCAAGTCCGTAAGTCTGTAATATAGCTTGCAATGTATGTATGGAATTCTTATTATCATTTTAAATAAGTACAATAAAACCCAAAAAAATGGTTGCTTTGTAATTATAAGTCACATACCTATCTATATAGGTATTTTTAGGGGTTTTTTTTTCGGGTGGGAAAATCATCTAATAACATCCCGCGCTCTTGGGCGGAGCGAGAGAGGTGGGTTTTTAGTCAGACTTTTACTGACTAAAAACCCACCTCTGGTCCTTCTTCGCCATTTTTCCAGGGCCCCAGGTATTTCTTTCGCAACACCCATGGCCCCAATAGGCTTCGACCCTGCTGGGCCCCTACGGTTGCTGACATCTCCCTGAGGCGCGCGTGGAACAGTACGCGCCGTCGACGACTTGGGCCCGGTCCGGACGGTTACCGGACGATCGGACAGCGAGCTACCCTTTGCTCGCCGTCCGCAAGCCCGCGTCCACGGTGTCCGGAAATCACGCACCTAACACAGGTGGGGCCGGATTTTTCGGTGGGCTAGTTCGGCTTTCGCAGGGTGCGCTCTACGGTGGACGCCATCATGCGCGTGCAAGCCCTCACGACGGGGGATGCGGTGTCCCAGGGCAGGTGTGTCTTGGTGGTGTCTTTTGACATCGCCAACGTCTTCAATTCCCTGCCCTGGAGTAGCCTTAGAAGGGCACTCCGGTATCACCGGGTGCCTGACTACCTCTGTCATGTTATCGACACGGCCTACCTGTCGGACAGGTATTTTTAGGGGTCAGAAGTAAAATAGATAAAAAAAATAAACAATCTTCAATTTCCTTTAATTTGCACTTTTACAAAAGTATAAAAATATGGATCACTGTATTTATCAAATAAAGTTTACACAAGCAAACTGGAATAATCAGTACACGAACAAAAACATAATCGAAAAATAACTAAGCAGACGGTTTTTTTTTTTAAGGCGTACCTTCCGCATGACGCAGGTCCTCACCGGACATGGTGAGTTCGGAAGGTTCCTGCACCGGATCCGTGCGGAAGAAACGCCCGGGTGTCACCATTGCGTGGACCACCCGGAGGTCACGGTGGAGCACACGGTGGAGGTGTGCCCCGGTCGGGAAGAGCAACGCCGTGTCCTCGTGGGGGCGATCGGCGGCGGTCGTCTGTTTCTGTCCCAGTCGTGAGTTTTGATAAGGATTATTATAGTTCCGCGACATCATAGCGGACTGTTTGTAACTAAAAATCATTATCGTACATCAAGTGTTGAGAATACTGACGCTTGTCTGTGTCAAACTCTTATTAAGAGTGCTGTTACAAAGACTTGGCTGTATGAGCTATAATACCTTTGCCTATTGAAAACCCCAAATTGAACCAAAAACTAATAGAACTATCACCGAGGATTATGACGGAAGCTAAGGACGAAAGTGAATACTTTTTAAAATGTTTTCGAAATTAAGAAGTGTCCGTTTTATTAAAATATAAGTAATGTATATTATTAAAAGAACTAGTAATTATAGTAAATATTTCATGCATGTTGGTTCATAGGCCATTTTTTACCATGTCCAAATGGACTTTTGTTTTACTATCACAAAAACGGCTATTTGCCAATTACTGTATTATTTTATTACCCACTCATCTAGACTTTCATACTTTTTATATACTAAAGTAGGATTAAAATTCTTTA
This sequence comes from Mythimna pallens, assembly GCA_961205895.1. Taxonomy (NCBI): domain Eukaryota; kingdom Metazoa; phylum Arthropoda; class Insecta; order Lepidoptera; family Noctuidae; genus Mythimna; species Mythimna pallens. Next base: position 17,370,132 of record OY540828.1, on the reverse strand, counting down.
AAGGTTTCAAAGATACCTTCCATTTAATATAAGCCATTTTAAAATTGCCTGACATGGAAGAATCAACTGCATCCAAATGAAAGGAATATAACCGTCCCAAATTGATTTCACGTATGTAAGTCTTCGTATGTAGTTCTTTCGTTTCATTGATTGAGAATCTATTGGGTTTCATTGTAAGAAGATTATTTGTGACATTGCAGGATCATACATTTTTAAAAATTCTTGAAAATACAAATCTTCTTTAATTCTTTATTGTACACTAAAACAACTTATAAAAAATGTAGGTAACAACGTTCATGTACATAGGCGAGCTTAACTCAAAGTTCAGTTTTCTTCCAGCAAACCATCTTCATCAATCTTATAAGATCTTTTTTTAATTTTTAGGTGTATGTAAATGTAAAATGTAAAATTTACTGTTTAGGTGTATGTAATTACTAGCTGTTGCCAAGTATCCTATGTGCTATTCCTAGATATGAAATCCGTTCAGTCGTTCGACCGTTAGTATTGTACACGCAAACAGTTTTTATAATTTTTATCTCTGTCTGTTTGTTCCGGCTAATCCCAAAACGGCTACGGAACTTTCACGGATGGATAGCTGATGTTGTAATGAATAACTTAGGCTACTTTTATTTTAGAAAAATAATTAAGGATCTAAGCAAAAAAAACTTGAAATTGTGACCAAATTTCTTTGTAGATATAAAGTTTAAGTGTAAGGTTCAAGTTTGAGTCGTGGGCACTAGCATTTATAACATAAACTTAATTATAACTAGGTATGATTGTTCGATTATATGTATGTAGGAAGTAATCTCGAAGTACGAAGATAAGTAAGTTTTAAATGGGTTCGATTCCCACCCAGGGCAAATGTTTGTCTGATGAGCACGATTATTCGTTCTGTGTCTGGGTGCAATTTACCTATAATATGTATGTATATAGAAATATATAAGTATGTTTATAAGTTGTCTAGTACTCATAACACAAGCTCTGCTTAGCTTGGGACTAGACGGCGTTGTGTGATTGTTGTGAATTATTATACCTACTATTATTATTAAATAAAATTTGAATCCAGAAAAAAATATACACATTAATTATCGGACAGTCCACAAAGGCGAAGCAGCAAGCAAAGCTAGTTTGTTCATGTACAAGTAGGCTTATTCGGAAGTTTATAAGACGGGCAACGAAGTTTCACTTTGAAATTCGTTTCATACGAATACTCTGATGTGTCAAAATCAGCTGCTCTTCTGTTGATGGCGCAGACAGGTACTGCCAGATAGGATTTGACGTCTGACGGCTAAAGGTAAGATGTAAAAGATTTTTTTTTTACTATTATTGATAGACTTACGTTTGACCATTATTGTAATATCGATGGTGTGGACGACGATGGAGCACACTAAGCTTGCCTAGAAGTAACCTTTTCAATCTTGGCTTAAAGACCAAGTTGTAGCTATCAGGAAACAGACTCCGGCAGGGGACTCCACTGTTTAGCTGTACGCACAATGAATGTGTTTCCAAAATCTTTTTTGCGTATGAGTGTGATGCCCACCATTCCTGTATAATCTGTTTAACCTTTACCCGCAGAGAGTTATGTTTTCCTTTGACTTTACCGTAAGAAATACTGATCGAAATTTACCGTTGGTTGTAGGTACAGTTTTTTTTATTTTTCTGGTGGGAAAATTCATCTATTGACATCCCTCGCTCTTGGGCGGAGCGGGAGATAGTGTCAGACTTTTACTGACTAAAAACCCACTCCTTTTCCTTCTTTGCTATTTTTCCAGGGCCCCGGGGGTCACTTTCGCATTACCCATGGCCCCAGCATTGCTGACATCTCCTTGAGGCGCGCGTGGAACACTATACGTCGTTGATGACTTGGGCTCGGTCCGGACAGTTACCGGACGATCGGACGGCGAGCCACCCATTGTTTGCCGTCCGCAAGTCCGCGCCTACGGTGGCCAGAAATCGGGTTCGGAATCCCGGCGGCGGTTGGGGCGTGAGGACCGTTGCCTCACGCGATTGGCCTCCTTTGCTAGCATTACTGCATCGCAGAAGGAGGCAACCGCCTGCCATTCCTCCTCGCTCCGGACCATGGCCTGTACCAAGGCCCGGTGCAAGAGATCGCTGCCGCCGATCGCCCCCACGAGGACACGACGGTGCTCTGCCCAAGCGAGGCACACGTCTACCGTATGCTCCACCTCGTCCTCTGGGCGGTCCACACAATGGTGGCACCCGGGCGTCTCTTCTGCACGGATCCGGTGCAGGAACCTCCCGAACTTACCATGCCCGGTGAGGACCTGCGTCATGCGGTAGGTAAGAGCCGTGAGGTCTTTCCAGCCACTCCTCAAAGAGGGGACTTATCGCCATAATTATGGCGTGCCCAGCACTGGGTTTCGACAGTCGCTGTCGCCATCCCACCGGCGGCAGCGGAGTTTCGCCCCGGCGTTGCATCTCTGTGTGCAGATCGTGCATGCGTGCAAGGTCTTTTGCCTGCAAATCCCACAGTGGTTGGCAAGGAGGCTCGCTGCTTCGCGGGAAATCGTACGGTATCCCCGCACCATCCGGATGACCATGACCCTCTGGCTTGCGTTCAGCTTGGCCGCCGGTCGCTTTCGAAGCGACGGCGCCCATACCGGCGCCCCATAAAGGGCCATAGACCGAACGATTCCTACATAGAGCCTCCGGCAGGAGGCGTCTGGACCCCCTAAGTTGGGCAGGAGCCGCTTGAGGGCAGCCCCAGTACGATCCAGTTTGGGAGCCAGACGTCGGAAATGCTCCTCGAAATTCCATCGGCTGTCGAGGACAAGTCCAAGGTACTTCATCGTCGACTCGACGCCGATGTGAATTCCTCCTACCGTTAGTTGGGAACCCGATGGTGGCGCATTCCGAGGGCCGTGGAAGCACATGGCCTCGGACTTGTGCAATGCCACCTCGAGTCCAAACTCTTGGATCCTCTCCACGACTGTTGCAACCCCGCGTGTCACCAGTTCGACCGCCGCCTGGTACGACTCTCCCTGCGCCAGGACCAGCGTATCATCTGCGTAGCAGCCCACGGTGACCCCGTCAGGGAGATCGCCGCGCAGCACGTAGTCGTACCCGATGTTCCACAAGGGTGGTCCTAGTACCGACCCATGCGGAACACCGCACGACATCTCTCGCCGTTTCCATTCTCCCAGGTGACCAGGGTAGCCTGGCCGACCGATAGGCCTCAACAACATGACAGAGGTAGTCAGGCACCCGGTGATACCGGAGCCGCATCCCCCGTCGTGAGGGCTCGCACGCGCGTGGTGGCGTCCACCGTAGAGCGCGCCCTGCGAAAGCTTAAGTGCGCGACGAGGCGATCTGCAATAATTCTTTCAAAGAGCTTGCCCACCTCGTCGAGCAGCACGATGGGCCGGTACGCGAATGGTGAGTCCGCAGGGCGCCCCGGCTTCGCAATGAGGACTAGTTTCCCCGTCTTCCAGTGAAGTGGGAACTGGCTCCTCTCCATACATGGTTGTAGGTACAGTTAAGAAACTATAAACCAAAACTTGAAAAATATACAAATATTACGAAGTTTTCCAAGTAACGTGCAGTGAAAGAGCTATGCTAAGCTCTTTTGGAACTGTAACCACGATTTAACACTATTATAAAATTCTTATATCCGTAACCGGTTTAACATTATTGGTATCTATCTCAGAAACCTGACCAGTGCATGTTGCCAGTGATGACATATGGTTCCGAAACGTAGTCGCTCACAATGGGCCTCATCAGAAGGCTAAAAGCCACCCAAAGGGCAATGGAAAGGGCTATGCTCGGAGTTTCCTTGCGTGATCGAAACAGAAATGAAGATATCCGCAGGAGAACCAAGGTTGCCTACATAGCATGAAGAATCGCCAAACTTAAGTGGTAATGGGCAGGGCAAATTGCTCGCAGAACAGGTGGCCATTGGGGCCAAAAGGTTCTGGAGTGGCGACCACGTATCGGAAGACGCAGTGTTGAAAGGCCCCCCACAAGGTGGGCCGATGACCTGGTGAAGGTTGCGGGAATCCGATGAATGCGAGACGCACAGGACCGTTCATTGTGGCGACATTTGGGGGAGGCCTATGTCCAGCAGTGGACGTCTGTCGGCTGAAATGATGATGATGATCCCAGAAACATTTTAAAAAATCAGAACAGAGCATCTTGCGCAACCTAAGGTTTATTAAAAAACACAAAAAATAAATAATATCTTGGGGAATGTGTAAAATGACGTCGCCGAAGTTGACTTGGGATGAGTTGGCGAAATGACCTAGACGATAGGCGTCTAGGTCATTACACGCAGACTGGTTTGAGGTTGCTCAAGAAAAGAATACCTAGAAAAAGTTGGGGCAAAGGCACAGCAGTGGGAAAGTATAGGTTAAATAATAAAAAAAGAGTAAAAAGAATATAATAAATTTATAAAACAATAATTTTCAATTACACTAGAGTTGGGTGTAATAATAATTCATTAGAGACACGTTATTACATTTACTTTGCTTGATTTAATTTGAGTTAGCTTTTGCGTTGTTTATAATAATCTGAAGAGGTGTTTAGTTAGTCTTAAATAAACTTGGTTAATTTAATTCAGAAAAGTCTCCACCTGTGTAATTTTATTCAAATATCTTTCATGTTTATTTGATTATAGCTCAACTTAGGTCTACTACTATATTATATACTATATATAATATAGTAGTAGACCTAAGTTGAGCTTTCTGAATACTGACAAATGTTTCCATTGACAAATGTTTGCACTGACTGTACAGGTCGACTCAAATCTGTATGATTTTTTCTTCAAAAGACCATCTCAGACAAATCTGCATGGTTCTCATGTGACTTGAACATTACATATTTACTGTATGGACTTTAAAATAGACTTTGACCCCTGAGTTTGTTTTTGTGTTTCTTCTCAAGGTAGACAGTTAGGAAACGTCGGCGTCATCTAGTTTAAAATGACGAAAAAAAAAATTCGCGTTGTGTTAAGTGTTTTCAAAAACCTATTTGCAAAATAAATATCATTTATCATTATATTACGTGTTACTTTAATGTAACGTCAGTAGATAAATATTTAGATGTGTGTTCGCTTTCACTATCATTAAGCGACATTTAAATGTAATCTAAACCTTCAGCTAATATCATAAAGTGGTGGAAACATTTGTTTATTACAGGACATTAGTAAGCACCCGTGTATTGAAATTATTTATATTTATGAGAGCAGTAGTACGGGACCATTACCACTGCTCTCATGACACTTACGAGTTGTAAGTCACGGGTTCGGATCCAGCCAGTTGCATTACTTTGTGTAATTTAATTTATCACCACTGCTCTCAAAATGGTGAAGGAAAACCGGTATGTCTTAGAACAAAAAATTTCGAAGAAATGTGACATACACCAATCCGCACTAGGCCCACGTCGTGGATTGCGGCCCATTTCCTGTCTGGGAAGAATATAAGGTTGATAATGCTTATGTAATGCTATTTATGACTTCAGGTTAAGAATGTTGCCATTGCTGCGGGATTGATCGAAAAAGTTACCGTGGCTCTGGAACGCAAAAGGCAGCTGAAGAAGCACAGATGTATTCAAGTAAATGTATGACGCTACCTCTCGCTTTACCCAGAGCGGAAATATAACGTTTGTTGCGGAATAAAAGAAGCGAAGCCGCAAAAAAATCTAGTGTCTAAATAAAAAGACTATTACAAGACTACTATTTTTATAGTAGCGATGTATCGCACAGTTTCGTGAAAATGGGCATATGTATGTGTACGCTAACAGTGTTGACATGTACGTTAATCTTCTATCTTCTAATAGATAAAAATCTCGTGTCACAGTCATGTTTGTTATCGAATTTAAAACGGCTTGACCGATTTTTTATGAATTTTTTGTCTATATTTGGTAGATCTGAGAAAAGGTCTTATATTTTTCTCCCTCCTACCTATTATATACTCCCCATTTTTTAAAGGCGATTTCATTATTATTGATTCAACTTATACTTGCATTCGATTTCTTTGACAATTTATATGACAGTATACGACATTTGCCGCTATTACAAGCATATAAATAAGTATTTTTTCTTATAAAGCTGAGCCTCAAAACTGTAGCTAATACCACGACTATAAAGCGTGCGAAACATTTCACCAGTCAAGATAGGCACTTACAGCACAATCCTGACTGATGTACAAGTGTCATACATACACCATGAATAAAAAGGTAATGGTGCAATTTTGTACGTGTTTGGAGTGGAAATGTATTCTGTTCTGACTGCATAATTCTGATGCTTTACAACAACAAAGTCGTTCTGAACTGTTATTAGAAATTGCTGTTCTATACAGGTAATAGTAATAAAAAGGAATAATAAGTAATAGAAAGGTGTGCGAAAGTGCATAAAGAAAATTGTAAATATCTCTTCTTCTTCAATCTTCAGAATCATCGTACGAGCTACTGAAGATTGTGTTATTAACAATTTTCTTTAAGGAAGTCATAATCAATTCAAAAAAAAATAATTGCTCTCCTATTTTATTTGTGATCAGCTGATTATCAGAAAAGAAATAATATACAGTAAAATACATAGTAATCATGTATTTTCATCATCATCATCATTTCAGCCGAAAGACGTCCACTGCTGGACATAGACCTCCCCAAGTGTCGCCATAATAAACGCTCCTGTGCGTCTCGCATTCATCGGACTCCCGCAACCGTTACTAAGTCATCGGTCCACCTTGTAGGAGATATTCCAACGCTACGTCTTCCTGTACGTGGTCACCATTCCAAGACCTTTCGGCCCCAACGGCCATCCGTTCTGCGAGCAATGGGCATGGTCTGCGGAGAGACGACGCATAAACACTGAAATTCAGAACAGTCTGAGAACCCCCATCAGTGGAGATTGTCTTTGCTGCGCTCAACTAAGGCTTTGCCTATATTTTTTTTTGCTTTTTTCTTGTAGGAAAACGTCATAGTTAGGGAGTGTTAGATTGTTCTAACCAAAACCCATCTATATTCCGTTGCCTTTTGCATTCCAGGGCCACAGTTGCACCCTGGCAAGCAATTGGCTTTTGCGCTGCGTGTCGCGAGTTCGTTTTCCATACAGAACAAATGTTTGTACATATGGCGTATAGATTGTTCTGGGTTTAAGTTTCTGGTGTCTAAGAACGCACCCACGATATAAGAGTAACCTAACCCTTAAATTAAAAAGGCCCTTTTCGACCCGTCTATCGTCAACGTGAGCATAGCTATATCTAACGGTATGTATCTATGGGCCAAGATGCCTGATAATAAATTATTTTTATTATTATTATAGTTTAAAACCTTGTTCTTTCATCCAATACAATCCAACATAATGTTTCATAAAGAGGCAATGCAAGAACAGAGAAATAAAACCTGTACGCTATGTTGGCATTCAGTAATTCCGTTACTCACTCAAATATTTCACAAAACTTGTTCCTGGAAAAAAGTGTTTTTTTTTTTTTAAATATTAAATGTGGTTCAGAATCTCTATTAAATTTGCAAGGTTCCTTTAAATACCATTTTCTTTACTTCTTTAATTTATGAGTAGGGATTTTATAGAGGGTCAAAGTTCATGCTAAAGGTGAACATGTGCGTTCTATCTGAAGCGAACGCGCCGAACGAATCGAATCGAAGAAATCTCTTTTAATAGCCTAATCCAAAAAAAAAAACAAAATAAAATAAAGTTTAAATCTCTAAAGTCTAATCAGCCTTTAGAGATTTCAGTGCGGTTGGGATAACAATGTCCATACATAAGTACATATAAGTTGGTCCGATTCGATAACGATGTGTGGTTTCAAGAGGACTCACTACTTGACTCTCATGAGTAGTGTTACCAGGTCCGCTTGGATTAAAATCGGGACAGATGTTAAAACCAATTGGGATTTATTTATTAAAAACTTTATGCAAAACAGTGAAACAGTGTACAAAGGCGGATTTAGAGTTTTAGATCGCGACAAACATAAAATATATTTTTTTTAGGTGAGAAATCATGCAATGACTTCTCTCGTTCTACCATAGTTCTTTTACTGACTAAAACCGATATATATGACCTTCAATTACCCTTTGCATATCAGGACCATAGTGACTCTTTCAAACGTTCCCGCAGCTCCATCAGGCATCGGGCCTAGTGTGATTTTGAACGTATTCTCACACTCGGACATCTTACAGCGTTTGTTGGGGTAAGACAGGGATGGACGTACGACAATTGATTTAACCCGAGTGTGTATTTAGTGGGTCTTCGTCCAGATTTGTAATTCAGTTGTAAATTGCTTCTATGGCTCTTTCGCGCACCCATAATGTATCAATAATACTGCGGCATGCTTTGTACCACTATAGTTGCGAATGCGACTAATCCACGTTCATGTTTATTTTTGGTAATTACAATGGTTTTCTATAAATTTATTAATTTATCAGGACATTTAGCTTCCCGACCCCTGAAAATCTGTATGTCCTGCGCAAATCGGGACATCTGGTAACACTACTCATGAGGCACGAGTATAGAAACGGTTGAGGACAAAGGTCACTATACATTCTATAAATAAAAGGTTTATTAAGCCGTATTAGAGATTAATTCAGTCTAATAATAGCCAGTAATCGGACGCAGAAAATAGATCGTGCAATGATTAGCTATCAAGTTTATTGCTATAATCGGTATTGATAAATTATTATAGGTTTCATTAGAAATTTCACACTAATAATTAGGTAGATTTACTAGTGACTTGCACTGGCTTTGCACGGGTGAAAATTATACATACCTTTCTTGTTTATAGATTTTTCAATTAGTGAAAATCGCTTCAAAATTCGTTGCGTGGTTTAGGAGAACTAAGCGTATAAACAAACACGGAGAAAGCGATTTTATTTCATACTAGCTTTTGCCCGTGGCTTGGTCCGGGTACATAAAATATAGCCTATGTCACTTAGGAATAAAGCAGCTTTCTATCGGTGAAAAAAATTTAGCAATCGGATCCGTACTTTCAGAGATTACCTGCTACAAAAAAAAAATACAAAAAAACAAACTACCTCTTTATAATATTATTTATATTATATTATATTATATAAATAGAGTAGACTATTATAGCGAAAAATATAATGCCAGATAGGAACTAAAATTCAAAATCATCGCGTTATTAAAGTTTACGAACGATTAGAACATTTACAACAGTCTGAAATCAAATATCGGACAGTATCCCGGACCAGACCCAACACCCGTCCGATCGGAGGATTCTCCCTTTTCAATAGAGTTTCGTAGGACTTTCTACTCTGTTCTGCATACCTCTGAACTATTATACATTTAATTATAATGAAGAAGATGCAAACGGAAGAAAAGAATATGATTCAGAAATTATTCAGTGTGGTCATAAGTTTGTGTAGGTATTGCCCTACCCACTTATTTCTGGTTAAAGAAACTTTATTCACTCTAAAAGAATAAAATATTTACTCTTAAGGGGAAAACAAAAATAAATTAAAGGTTAAATTAAGCGACGATATATACAGAATTCGCAACGCCCGAACGTGTTCTCCAAGACACAGAGGATACTCGGTATGTTAAGATGATCAGAACCCATCCAAGGAACTTAAACTTCGATAACCGATGCGGTTAATGTTATTCTAGGCACGAGCTCCTCAATAAAAACCAACATAGGAATTTATAATGTTTTTAAAATCAGGTAATATAAAATGACCTAGTCTAAAAAAAAAAAACTTTATTAGACAGGAAGTTTTGATTTTAGTTTATTTAATTTATATTTACTATTTGATTTAGTTTAATGCAATTGTTTGGTTGAATTTAATGTATTGATTTAACTTGATTACTGACTAGATTTGAAATTTTACATTATGGAAAAAAGCAATGGAGGTATTCTTAATTTTTAAGTGAATATTATTATTCGTCAAATTGTCCTGAAAACATTAATTTACAATAAATTTTTACAGTTCTCTCTTGAAATGCGACGTACTTAAGTTAGTACCCAATTTTCCAATCGAGTTTCGTATCTAACAGAGTTAATGGACTTTTTTATTTAAGTTGAATTTTTTTTCCTTAAAGTTAACTAAAGAAGTTGAGTGGAACATTGTCACCTCATCTTATTCCTCACAAGAGCACCAAAGTACTTTTAACCTACTTCGTCAAAAGACGTTATCTGTTGCGGTCATCAGATATTGAAAGAACGTACGTAGAGATTTTATTCAAGGAAAGTATAAAGCGTGTTGTTATTTTGTGGGTACCTATTGTATTTGATACAGTCAGTAAAGGTCGTTTTTAAATTGATCAACGATTTATGAGCAATTCGCTGAATTTTTCTTATCCTATTTAGTATGTACCCTGTACCAATAGCTAATTTAAAAAAAAAAAAGATACATTTACCAAACATTTGAAAATAAGAAAGAAAGAGACTCCAGGCATACCTTTTTTATGGTTGGTAATCATCCAATAACTTCTCGCGCTCTGGGTGGAGCAGGGGGGCGTCTAAAACTTTTACTGACTAAAACCACACCTGTGTCCTTCAAGTACCCTTTGCGTTCTAGAACAACGAATTTCCTTTTCAAAAATTCCCCGCGGTCCTAGCTAGCGGGCATTGGCCCTGCTGAGCACCTTCGGTTTGCTGACATCTCTTATAGGAGCGCGTGGATCACTACGCGCTGTCGAAGGCTGGGCTGGGCTGGGCAGACATACCTGCCTATCTTATTCATGAAAAATAGTATCTTCAAATAACTCCTTCCGTTGTGATGGAGTAAGAGGGAGTGACAGACTTCTACTGACTAAAACTAACCTTTCTTATAATTGTCTTTTGCATTCTAGGGCCGCGATAACTCTTTCGTATCATGCAAAAACAAAAGTTTAAAGTTAACTAAAAAGGAACTAACCACTTCAGCAAAACATATTGAAAATTAAAAAAAAAATAAACTGGGTAAGTGCGAGTCGGACTCGCGCACTGAGGTTTCTCGAATGGAGTTTTGAAGATTTTTCCGAATCGCAATTTTTTTTTTCTTTTGTGACGTTATAGCAATTTTACTGTTTTCTGATTTATTCCTATACCTGTGCTATAAGACCTTGCTTCATGCCAAATTTCAGGATTCTAGGTCCCTTGCGAGTGTTGAAATATACATTTTTTGCGACTTCTCTTCTTTTTTTTGTTAACTTAGAAGTTATGTACAGCTTCAAGAGACCGCAAACCTGAGTATATGGTTTTTTTAACTCGATAACTTCACGCGTTCCCGATATAGGGTCTTGACATATAGACTAAGACAGACAACAAAGTTATCCTATAAAGGTTAAGTTTTGTCCTTTTGAGGTACGCAACCCTAAAAATGAACTCAATTTAATAAAAACTTATTTATTAGAAGCTTTTTTAAATAAGATTATTTTGCTGAACTATGTAGTTTATATTCGACCTACCTACAATATTATATCACAATTTAGTCATGTGCATTTGTCAGTTATTTCGTATGAATGAGCAGAACACGTACGGTTGTGTGAGCACGATGATGCAATGTGATTTGTTATTAATTTACTAGCTTTTCGAAATATTGGATAAAGCTAAACTGAGGCCTCTTTAATTTTATTTAAGGACAAAAATTGAGAAACTCGTTTAATGGACATTTTCAATTTTTATTTCATTTATTTGGCAAAATCAGTTGCACATTACAAATATAGTACAGTTAAAAGTATTTTCCATTATGAAAGCATTATGAAAATATATACAGGCATAATATATAATACTATTGGGACGTGCGCTTACAATATATTAATTAAACTAAATTATCATCTTCCTGCCCTGTCACTCGTCATACTATCACTAACTTCCTTTTCTTTCCTATCACTCTTCACACAGTCCATCCATCTTTTCTTTGGTCTCCCTCTTCCTCTCTATCCATCCACATGTAAACTCATAACTCTTTTAGTAACATGCGTTTCATCCCTCTTCTTCACATGACCGTACCAAGACAAACGATTCCGTTTCAACCTAATTAAACTAAATAAAAATATAATAATTGCAGAAAATTATTAAATAAGGGTCCAATTCAAACAAGTATTTATAAAAATACATAAAACATTTTGAAGATAAAACTAAACAGACATGCAAAAAAGGAAAAAGAATAAGAAATTATAAAAAAAAACAAACGTAAAAATGTCTACGAATTAAATGTGTCAGCTGAATCGACTGTTATACCAGAGGAAACGAAGATAAATTGACATCCTAGAGACAAAACTCATGTGTCTGTCGGCTGACAGACATATGAGCTTACCTACACTTGTATTTACACTGACACCTATAATACACCCTCTTTTATGAAGATGGAAAATCTTTAAATAACGTCTTCCTCCCTGGGTGGGGCGAGAGGGAGTGTAAGACTTTCCTAACTAAAACCCACCCGTGTTACTTCAGGCGCCCTTAACTTTCCAGAATCACTGATTCTTTCAAATAATTCTGCAGCTCTGGCATCGGCCATAGCAAGCCTCGTTTATTATGCTGACATCTCTTAAATACAACCGTGAGCAGTGGTGAGTAGTGACCCAGTAACGGCTCCGACTTACGAGTCAAACGATTCACGGGTTCCAACTCAGCCAGGCGCATTACTTTATGTAATTTATTTCATCACCTCGTCTCAAAACGGTGAAGGAAAACATCGTGTAGAAACCGGCATATCTTAGAACAAAAAATTCGAAGACATTTAACATCCACCAATGCGCACTGGACCCGCGTGGTAGATTACGGCCCATTCCCTCACTTAGAGAGGAGGCCTGAGTCCTAACTAGCAGTATAAGATTGGCTGATTATATTTTTTGTGGCGCGTGTAATTTACCTTGTCGCCATATAGTAAGTATTTCCTAAGGCTCTAAAAAAGAAACGGGAAAGTGCGAGTCGGACTCGCGTACTGAGGGTTTCGTAAAAATTCACGTATGAAAACAGTTCAATTCCTGAATTGAGTAACGAAGATTTTTCCGAATCATGCTACAAATTTACAGTTTTCAAATTTATTCCTATACCTGTGCTACGACCTTGAGACTTTGCCTCATGCCAAATATCAGGATTCGAGGTCAACGGGAAATACCCTATGAATTACAATTCTCTTGAGAGTGTCGAAATATATTTTTTTGCGACATAAACGGCCATATCTTTTTTTTTCGTTAGTTCAGAAGTTTGATTTTTTCTCAGTTTCAAGAAACTGCAGACCTGAGTATATGGTTTTCATTTCAACTTAATACTTCAACGCGTTCCCGAGATAAAGGGTCTTGACAGACAGACAGACATAGACGGACAACAAAGTGATCTTAAAAGGGTTCCGCTTTTTCCTTTAGAGTTACGGAACCCTAAAAAGGATTTTAAAGCGATACTAGATCAATTGCTATGTAAAGACGGCATGGTTGAGCGATTGGCTCTTGCACTGCCTGTCGCGGGTTTTATTCCCGCACAGAGCAATATTTGTATGGCCTACAGATAGATGTTCCAGTTCTGGGTGTCTTGTATATGTGGGTTTACGTTTGTGAATGCATCAACGATACAGGCGATACAGGGTAATGTGGGGCATTTTTTTTTAACTTAATCTTGCAAAATCTATCTGCCTAGCGTTTTTCCAATTATTTTCTAGTCGGGTTCCAATATATTACAAAGACAAAATGACTTGTAAGCTGAATTCAAATTTGAATGGAGGCACAATTTGCACGCTATTTTTATCCATCTTTCGAAGAACTAAATCAATCAAATAAGGTGAGCCCTCTAAGTAAAGTATATTTCTATTTTAAGACCTCCCTTGAGTTGAGCCTGAATGAAATAAGCAAACTGTCACGAACGTTCTATAAATGGTGCGAAGAGTAGCGTGCTGCTAACTTAATGAGAAGATCTAATATAAAGGTAGACTTTCATTATTTTTTTATTATTTGTGACTTTTAGTGTATAAGCAAACTAGGTTTATAATATTATAAATAGCTTAATTATATATTTCCTTATTTAGAGACTGAATGTTAAATATTGTCATCAATTTTATTGTCCTACAAAACCATAGTATAAGAGCTTCTGCCGCCTGTGATACAGGTTTATCCTAGTACAGGCACTTAACAGTAATTATTCCTACGATTTTATGAAACTATTTTACCAAATTTTAACTCTGAATAAATATTACTATTACTATTACATTTTTTTTCAATGTATTACTGTATCTCAGAAAAAGTAACTTGTATAGTTGCATAAAAAACTAACAAAATATATCTACACTAATCTATATGTATAAAAGCGAAATACCACTCACTGATTAATCACGAAATGTCAGAAACTATAAAACCTACAAACTTAAAATTTGGCAAGTAGGTTCTTTATAGGGTGTAGAATTCCATTAAGAACGGATTTTACGAAATTCCACCTTTTATTTTTTTCTGAGTGACATAGGCTATATTTAATGTACGCGGGTCCCGGCAGACGTTCACAAAATGCCAGCTCTGCCCGAAAGCTGGCATTTTGTCAGAAAAAAAATTAAAAATCCGATTGCATTGTCACCTATCAGGTTCAATTTTCAATTGTATTTTCAAACCATCCAGAAACCTATTCAAATATACACACAAATGGTATCCAAATCGGCCAAGCCATTTAGGTAGAATTCGGTGACAAACACACGTACAGAAGAATTATATAAAATATATAAGCGTTAAATTACAATGTCAGAAACTGAAAATATGTGAAAATTTGTTATTTAGAACAACACTATGTCGTCCTTCACAGCTCTGGCACTCTTCAAAACAATCTCTAATATTCATGAAAACGCGCCTCAGAAGTTAAGTAGGAATAGTGTTCTTGTCTAAAGTTTTCTTTAAATTCGGATATGGTTGATGGGTTACTGTTGTACACCCTACTCTTCAGATAACCCAAGTGGAAAAAATGTGTGTGTGAGATCTGTTCTCCTTGCGAGCCATCTGATATCACCTCTCATGAAAATCAGTTTCAGTTTTTCAGGGAAATATCTCTATTAATTGGTTTGACGTATGACAGGCCCCATCTTGCTGAAACCCCGTGTCTGTATTTTAACCTCGCAGTTGCTGTTGTTTCGGCCAAAAGAATTCGTTTACCATGCCATTGTAGCAGGCTGAATTAACTGTAACCGATCAGCGTCTAGTGACCTCAAAAAATACGGTCCCACGATGGCAGAAGATGACATGGCGTACCTACCATATCTGAATTGAAGGAAAACATTGAACTATATTTCTGAGAAATCAGTTGCTTTTGAAAAAAGTTTTTTCGGTTCGCGTCAGATATACTTAAATGAATGCTTTTGAGAAAATCAATAAAATCTATCATGTTTTACTATTTTTTTTTTTTATAATATCTGACATTTTTGGTCGTTATTTATTTATTATACAACATGATACATAAAAAAGAAAAGTTAATAACTAAAACACATACTGTCTGTACCGTACATGAAGGTGTGTCATCTGCAGGATTCTATGATTAAACATTAATAAAATCATAATAAGAGGAAGATAGAATAATTATCTAGGCTTTTATCCTCACATTATGAGTCAAACACTCAATATTCTCAGGTATTAGTGACAGATAACATTATCTATCACTAATACCTGTAATGTAATTATTTTTATGAATAGCCCGAACTATTTCACCTACCTATATAAGGCGAGGTGATTAAGGACTATAATTATTTTGCTTTTATTCATTTAATAGGATTTTCAACAAAGGATACTCAGTTATACAGAAAATTACATGGATTGAAAGCACACAGAACTAGTTAGTAAGTAACAATACACAAAATTATTTGAACACTGATCGCCAAGCGCAGCGCATGAGAAGTATGCTGTCTACGCGAAGCCTTTTATTTGTGAATACTACAAAGATTAGGTTTAGTTTTGTTTCAATTTAATTATCAAGGACACGACATTTTTTTTAAATCAGGTTTGTACCTATTTTCTGATTAAAATGTAATTAGATGCAGCATATTTATTTATTTGTCGCTTAAACTCGTCGTCGAAGTTCTAGCAGCCGGTAACGTTTATCGTACGTAAATGTCGCTCGTTGGCGTTCAACGGGTTAAAAAAATAGAATAAAATTATTTCATTAAATTATTATAAATGAAAACTATAAAATATTATAATAAATTAATAAGGTCGAGTAATAAGAAAAAAAACAGGTTTTGAACGTTGCTATTGTGCGTTAGTTAAAATCTTTTTGTTTCGGTTATATAAGTTATAAACGCTTTGTCAAATTATTGTTGCCTACAGAGTTTTAGAAGATTGGCGAAAGATTATTTTTGATCCCGGGACAAACCTAGCCCTAAACCTACTGTTAAACCTATTGATACAAGAATAAGGTAACGCTAAATCGCAGAAAATGATTCATACCTCCGGTTTCTAAAAGGTATAGTATCAATACAACTTGGCGAAAACTAAACGTAAGTCAATTGATGCGATTTTATGCATGCTAAAGATAATTAACTTAATTAATAACCACAATTAACACGCGCTAAGCCATTTATCATAGTCATAATTTATGCGAAAAGTTTTGTTCTATAACCTGGGACTGAGCTCTAGAGTTCAAAATTGAGTTTTCCAAATTTTACCCAAAATTATAATTGTTGTGCAGGAATACTTCGACGCCTGAATGTATTTGTGTTTTTGTAAAGTTAAAATTTAAGTTCCTTATGCAAAAATATTGTTAGATATCGTAACAATATATATATAAATATATATATTTGTAAAGATTGCATTAACAATAAATTATAATGCACTTTACCTTTTAGTTGATAAAAATAATTTTAATAATATAATTATAAAATAATTATCAGCTTTGCTTTTTTCAAACTATCTTGGGGTCGATTTCCATTGTATTTGCACGCCATCGTCTCTAAGAGATTGACGTCTCGAGGTCTATTTCAATGACAGGACTGTTCCAAAGAACCTGGACCTCAAAGAGCCACCTATGTTTCTTCAGTTGCCGTGCCGTTTCAGCCTCAGTATCTGTTACAGTTTTCTTTTTTTTTGTTTGAGTTTTTAGTTTTTTTTAGGGTTCCTTACCTCAAAAGGAAAACACGGAACCCTTATAGGATCACTTTGTTGTCAATCTGTCTGTCTGTCAAGAAATTTTTTATCTCGGAAACGCGTGGAGGTATCGAGTTGAAATTAAAACTATATACTTAGATCTGCGGTTTCTTGAAGCTGTGTAAAAATTAAACTTCTAAGTTAACGAAAAACAAAGATACGGCCGTATATGTTGCAAAAAATTATTTCGATACTCTCAAGGGAATCAAAATTTATAGGGTACTTCCCGTTGACCCAGAATCCTGATTTTAAGCATAAAGCAAGGTCTTATAGCATAGATATAGAAATAAATCTGAAAACAGTAAATTTGTTGTTCCGTCACAAAAAAAATGTTTTGCGATTCAGAAAAATCTTCTAGACTCCATTTGGGAATTGAACAATTAACATAGGTAAATTTGTACGGAACCCTCAGTGCGCGAGTCCGAGCCGCACTTGCCTAGTTTTTTTTTAGTTCCTCACTTACAAAGAAATAAATTCTGTCCGGTTGTAGCTGAATATCAGTACTTTACATAAAGGAACTGCTTATCTGATCTCCACAAACCAGTAATTGGGTACGTACTCAGTAAATAAAATATAATAAGGCATGATGTCAAAACACTGTACACTTGAAATTGATTGTCTTTTAATCGTGTTAAAAAGATTAGCCTAACCCATTATAATGTCGGAATGTCGTTCCAAGTTTCATCAGTTGTCAACTGTACAATAAGTTTAATAATTCATGTTGGTTTTGATTATATTAAGGTTGCTTTGAAATAATTAGTGAGAATATCTAGTAAGGTAAAGTTTTAAGATCATGAAAATTACCTTTTTATAGGTACTAGCCATCTATATATATAAAAATGAATAGCTGTTCGTTAGTCTCGCTTAAACTCAAGAACGGCTGGACCGATGTGGCTAATTTTGGTCTTGAAATATTTGAGATAGTCCAGGGAAAATTTTTATTGCACGGTCAGAAAAAATTGAAAAGGTCACAAAAAAATCAATCCGTCAATTCAAAAACAACGCCGTCTCTAATTAAAATGTCAATAAAAAATGAATTATGCTGTTCTGGTAATGCCAGTAGATGGCGTAATCCTCACTATTAGGTGGTACGAAGTTCGCCGGGTCAGATAGTCATACCCATAATTCTTCTGTTGGTACGTGTGTTTGTCAGCTAAACTCCTCTTTAACGTCTTATCCTATTTGTATGAAATTTTGTGTGTATATCTTAGTGGATCTCTGGATGATTGGGAAATAAAGTTGGACACGGTAGATGGCGCAGCAATCGTGTTCTCAAATTTTTCATCATTTCAGCTGAAAGACGTCCACTGTTGGACATAGGCCTCCCCCAAGCGTCGCCACAATGACCGATCCTGTGCTTCGGGCACTAGGGGCCATTTTTTGGTTGTGCTTATCATTGGGGGGATTTTGCCATAATCGCCACGCTTGGCATGCAGGTTGGCGATCGCAGTTTTGTTGTTGGAATTCACAAAGAATGCTGCTGCCCATTCTCTGGTATGTCCCTTAGTCGCCTCTTACGACACCCACGGGAAGAAAAGGGAAGGTGTTATTCTTTACGTCCGAACACCATACGGAACTTTTAAAATTTTTATTCTAACGTAAAGGCAGCTTAGATAGGACAACGTCGGTTGGGACCGCTAGTATAATCATAAAAGTAAATTAGTAACTGTTTACTAATTTACATAATTAGAAAATAAAACTATGCAAGTGTAAGTCGGACTCGCGCACCAAATTCGCGCGTTCAATTTCCGAATTGAGTTAAGAAGATTTTTCCAAATCGCAAAAAAAGTATCCGTGCTGTCGTTGGTGGGAGCTGGATGAGGGAAGCTCAAGACAGAGAAAAATGGTCTAGTCTGGAGGAGGCCTTTACCCGCACAGGGGTTCCCTTTAATTGAATGCTATACATATATAAGATAATCAAAGTCAATTACATGAAACATTTTTATTTAATTAAAATTACAAATGCATGTTTCAATAAATAATTAATTAATTAATTAATAGAATTCATATATATTATCGACTATAATCAATTGTAATTTATTGCTAATTGGAATGTATTATTATTAAGGGAATGAAACAAAAGGCTTTTTTATTTATTTATTTTAACTACAAATTTATAATTTTCAGGATTTTTTCCTATACTTGTGCTATGAGACCTTGCCTTATGCCAAATTTCAGAATTCTAGGTCAACGGGAAGTACCATATGAATTTAGATTCGCTTGAGAGTGTCGGAATACACGTTTTTTGCGACATAAATAGCCGTATTTTTTTTTCGTTAACTTAGAATTTTCATTATTTACAGCTTCAAGGGACAACATTGAATACTAGAATGCCCCAAGTGCCCATACACCTGCACTCTGGAGGATTTGATGAGTGCTACCGATGCTGCTATTAATGTAGCCACATATTGGGCCCAAACAGTTTGACGAGTTTACCATCGAATCGAAAAGAAGAAGAAGAAGGGACAACAGACCTAATTATAAGGTTTTAATTTGAACTCGATACCTCCACGCGTTCCTGAGATAAAGGGTCTTGACAGACGGACAACAAAGTAATCCTATAAGGATTTCGTTTTTTCCTTTCGAGGTACTGAACCCTAAAAAAGGTAGACAAACGGTTGTCTACTTTTTTTTTCTAATTATGTTGGGGTCTGCTTACAATCTAACCAGATGCAGCTAAACACTATTATTTTACATGGACTGACTCCCTATCTGACATCCACAACCCAGAAATTGGGTAACATGATCCCTCTTGGTTATACTAATTTAGGTAGATCAATAACTCATCATCATCACTCATCCTGCCCGTGCCTCATGTCACTTTGGACCGGAACGACACGTTTTTAGGGTTCACTCAAAAGAAAAAAAACGGTCAGTCAGTCAATCAGTTTGTTGTCCACCTGTCAGTCTGTCAAGACCCTTTATCTCGGGAACGTGTGGAGGTATCGAGTTGAAATGAAAACCATAAACCTACTGAAATCAACGGTCCCTTGAAACTGTAAAAAAATCGAATTTCTAAGTTAAAGAAAAAAAGGATACGGGCCTTTATGTCACAAAAAACGTATATTTCAACACTCTCAAGGGATTCAAAATACAAAGGGTACTACTTCCCGTTGATCTAGAATCCTGTTTGGCATAAAGCTGGATCTTATAGCACAGATAAAGGAATAAATCTGAAAACAGTAAATTTAATGTTAAGTCACAAAAAAAAAAAACTTATTTTGAGATTCGGAAAAGTCTTCGAAACTATATTTACACAGGTAGTTTAGGTATAGGTATTTTTCTTCCAATCCTATCACCCGTCACGCTATCACTAATTCCCTTTTCTTTCAAATCACTTCTCACAAAATCCATCCAGTTTTTCTTTCTAATGTATACTCATAATTCTTTTAGTAACATGTGGTTAGGTAAATTGATAAAGAACTATCACAATAAAAATGGCGTGGCCAAAATATTTTGCCAAAGTATCACATGCTTTTTCCAAATTGGAAACACTATTTCATTGGTCAAATTAATTTAATTTCCGATACAAAATTTAAATGCCTATCCGCCTCAGTTTTCGTTTTAAATAACACTATTTAATCGCCAATTTCAGGAATTCAAATAATTTAGATAGTTAATAGGAGTAAATGTTTTAATTTTTTTTTTATTTATGTTTGGTAAATCTTCCTAATATACAATTTCAGAATTCTTAGAGTAAATATTTTGCCCGACGATTTAAAAGTGTGAGTATTTACAGTTTTTAAAAGCTAATCATGGCAATGTAACTTGGATGAGATAAACCTCAGATGCCATATTATATTATATTGCTGTAAACTTTGCCCACACTATAAGTTTTTATTAATTACAAACTCATTCAAGTTTTACTACAAGTCTGTGACGCAATACTAAACGTGCAACAAATATTAGCGTAGATTTACAGATAACAGTCGACATTTTTATTAGCAAATAGATTAGTTTAATTACTATAATATCCTAATAATACCTTAATGAAATTGCGTGCAAACCTATGAGAAGTTAAATAATTTAGAACTATTTTTAAATTTTATTGCCATTTTTTAATAGTTCCCGATAAGTTTTGGAAAACCACTAATCGAATAAAGATCGAGAATTTACAATTGTTTAATTTTAATTTCTAACTTGTTTTATGTATTAAAACCGTTGAAACTAAAAATGTATTATACATTTTTAATTTCAACGGTTTTTTTTTATCACTTATTTTAAAGTAAAAACTTACCGGTAAAAACAGAGAATTCGCGACATCGCACGCCAGTACCACAGCAACCATGTACAGGAACGTTTTCATTGCAAAAGTACCACAAAAACACTTCACGAAAAGAATTCGGGAGCAGCTGAAAGTTGTGCCCGGTACTCCCAACTTTGCTGTGACGTCGGCCTCGGCTTACTTGTGAATGAGACGAGTATTCCTTTCCCTTTATAGGGCTAGCCCGTGTTACTGCGCACCCTGTACTGCGCTCTCGACTTTCCACACACGTTTCACTTCCGTATTATTTATAAATTCCACTTATTCGACAACCCTATCAAATTATTTCCGGAATTTTATAGCAATTTAATATCGAAGCCACTTGATAATAGTATGTTTTTATTTGGAGAAATTGTCCGTAGCAATATTTTTTGATCGACAAATATCCAGTAAAAGCATAGTTTTAAAAGTAAAATTATACATTTTACCGGTTATAGTGAACACGTCGTCAGTACAAATATTCTAGCGTAATGTGTTATCAGTTTGCAGCACGGGTGGATTTATCAGTGCCTCTTATTTGTTTTTCGTTGGCAAATATTTTGAACGTTCCATTTATAGACATAATGGAGTAGACCAGTGTGTTTCGATTTAATTATGTTAGTTTGTATTTGCAGATAAGAGCAGGAAATTATATTCATAATTTGTGAATATACTTTCTTTTTTATTGATGGAGCCGCTTACCGGTTCATCTCCATAGGAAACGACCAAACCGTGCACTAGCTTTTGATGCTTTATAAGTGCCCATGTAGGCCTATGTGAAATAAAAATATTTTTGATTTTGATTCAAGTATTTCCCACGTTTTACCTGAGTGATTATCATCCTTAAGGAAGGCAATCATTAGCTGTACTATCTTGCAGTTATCACCATCATAAAATCCTCAGTAAGATTTCGCGGACACGAAGATCCTATTTGATTACTGCTCATCACACAGATAAGTTGGTGTTTCTAATTATCTTGTAGCCAAGCAACAGTGTTGAGCACTGGTTTAGATAGAAGGGGTTTATGGGCTAACTTTGTTATCTTCAACTTCTAGATATCATCATAATCATCATTTCAGCCAAAAGATGTCCACTGTTGGATGCAGACCTCCCCCAAGTGTCTCCACAACGACCGATCCAGTATACGGTCAGCACTCCAGAAATTTTCGGTACTATCGATCATCTATTTGAGCAATACGGCTACACACTGCCACTCAAGTTTTGCGATTCTTCGGACTAATAATTCTCGTAACTTTGGTTCTCCTGCGGAAGTGCGGATATCGTCATTTCTGATTCGATCACGCAAAGACACTCTCGAGCGTATGTAACTGTTTCCATTGCCTCTTGGGTGACTTTAAACCTTCTATTGAGACCTTTTTGTAAGCGACCACGTTTCATAGCCATGTTTATCATGGGTATATCCATAATTAGTTTAGTTCAGATCCGGATACTGATTTATTAATGATTTTATACTGAGACAGAGGATAATTGATTTCATAACGTATTTTGTCTTCCTTAACTCTGACATATTCTGTTCTAAGAGACCAATTCTTCTACTGCCTTACTCTTACTTCGATTTCACGAAAATTTTTTTGGCTAAACAATTTAAAAATACATGCTTCATATTCCTCGAATGGGTGAGACGTGTATCGTATAATCAAGTTTAACCATTAATACCTCAATAGAGAGGGAGGTTGTTCCTACTAATTTGTCGCCAGCAACTTCTTGGAATACACATCCATTATTTTGTTTTCATCTCTAGCTTTTTTATGATTATTTATTTATTTATTTAGTATTTATTTAATAACACATACAATTGTTTTCTGTTTTGCTTCCCATCTAACCAGAAGCAGCTGAATATAGATAGACAGAAAGATAGATATATTCTATAAAGTACACCAAAAATAAAAATTACATTAAGAACTTAAAATTAATAGGGTGTCTCAATGGGCGGTCTTATCGCTAAAAGCGGATTTTTACAGACAACCTTAAAAACTATTATATTAAAGTTAGTATATTATTATTGTAGTACTCTTTGTATTTTATTATTGGATATTATTAGTAACTAGTTGCGGTCAGCAACTTCGGCCGCATAAAAGTAGAAAAGTGTCCCAAGGGAACATACTCCCGTCATAAAAAGTACTCAATGTGCTCAGGGGCGCCGGGTTTTAGAAAAGCACATGGGTGCTCATGCTCATTTGATAACTCGAAAAAGTGGCAAAGTGTGAGAAGAGAAATGCACACTGATCGACCGACAAATAAATAAATGTCCTACTTACATAGTGCGTACTTAATAACTAATTATGTTTGATAAAAATATAAAATGAAACCATTATATAAAAATGAAACTAGTTTTATTATCAAGAAATATTATAATTTATACGTAACCTAAAAGGCGATTACTGATCTGTTTCTTGAGGTCTATTCTCATGGGTGCTCGAGCCCCCGGGCACCCACGGAGTCGGCGCCCCTGTATGTGCTCCAGGAAATGGTCTACCTGTGTGCCAAACATTTAAATTCGTTCTGCCGTTCGAGTGTGAAAAAGTAACAAACATACAAACACACATTCTCAAGTTTTTGCCTTTACAATATTAGTATGATCTACATGAAGTGAGTTTTTGTCCAAACAACCCAGTTACTGTGTACTTACAAATTTGTTTATTTAACCAATATTATCAAGTTCCTTAATATCAAGATGTACGAGTGTTGTAGTAGAATATTATAAAAATCGATTAACCTTTTCCGTGCAGACCAATTGCCGCTAACCGCGTTAATGGACCAATACCACCACAAACAATAATGCTACTTTAATCTCTTCATAACAGTAAATTGAACTGTCACGATTAAATACTCAATTATTATTATTTTTTTAATCTAGGGAGTAGAGCAATGTTGATTTATATTTTTATTACGTACCTAGGTTGAGGATTTTCCAAATATTTTATTATTCTTTTTATTTTATAGCCAGCAGCAGCTATTTTTAAGGGTTCCGTTCCTCAAAAGGAAAATCGGAACCCTTATAGGATTACTTTGTTGTCCGTCTGTCTGTCTGTCTGTCAAGGCCCTGTACCTCGTAGAACGCGTGGAGGTTTCGAGTTAAAATTCCTTGAAGCTGTACAAACTTCAAACTTCTAAGTTAACGAAAAAAAAAGATACGGCCGTTTATGTCGCAAGAAACGTGTATTTCGACACTCACGAGAATTAAAATTCATAGGGTACTTCCCGTTGAACCAGAATACTGAAATTTGGCATGAAGCAAGGTCTTATAGCACAAGTGTAGGTAAAAATCTAAAAACTGTAAATTTGTAGTTACGTCACAAAAAAAAAACTTTTTTTGCGATTTGGAAAAATCTTCGAGACTCTATTCGGGAACTGAACATAGGTAAGTTTGTACGAAAGTACCTCAGTTCGCGAGTCCAACTCGCTCTTGCCCAGTTTTTTATTATTATTTATATTTTTAAATATTACCATCGACATCGGGGACAGGTCCTAAGCCACTGGTGGTCTAGGCTTCTGAAAGAGAATTCTCCCAACATTATGAGCCATGTCCAGGAGTACCTACTGTTTTCTGGACCTAGCGCTTGATCCAAGATCCAACGGCCCAATGAAAGCTTCCTCGTGGTGTTCGTCATGATTGACTATTATTATTGCTTCGGCTGATTTACTATTACGAACGTTGGTTATTATATAGATAAATGTATTAAGGAGTTTTTCTAAAAGATTTTTTCTACCTATACCTAAACGAAGTAAAAGATGTTTTGGAGGTATATGGACCAGGGTGCAAAATCCCATATACCCAAGGAGATGTCAGCAACGAAGAAAAGCAACGAAGGAACAGGAGTGGGTTTATAGTCAGTAAAAGTCTGACACTATCTCCAGCTCCGCCCAAGAGCGGAATTTGTCATTAGATGATTTTCCCACCGAAAAAACAAAAGCATTCCCTTGTTGAAAAGGGAGGATCCTCCAACCAGACGGTGTTGTGTCTGGTCTGAATTGCCCGATAGTAGATTTTAGATTGTTGTATAATATTTTAATCACGAGGAAAACTCAAATTACCGCGATGTAGAATATTGAATTTTAGCTCCTATGTGACGTCACAGATGACACTACAATGTGTGTAAAGGATTGCCTGATATGTGGCGTTATTTAGTTTCTGCCTAACCTTATGAAAAAAAGAGAGAATTTTTTTATATGTGCATATTTTGTTTGTAAAGTCTGATTTTATATTTTATTTACATAAAAGGTTATGATTAAGACTTTTAATAGTTAGATATTCTGTGTAGTCTAACTTTAGATTTTATATATATTGTAATAAAGTTTAGTGTTGTTTTAGATTTTTAGGTTAGTGTTAGCCATAAGATATATTTTCAATTATTTTTGTCTTTGGGAACCACTATTGTATTGGGATCAGCCTGTAAAGATAGCGTGTGTAACTGTGTATGTTTATTTTTTTTTCTTGTAAATCATGAAATAAATCCTCCCGCTCTAAGTGGAGCAAGAAACTGTGTCAAAATTTTACTGAGTTTTTTTTTTAAGGTGTGAAAATCATCTAATGACAAATCTCGCTCTTGGGTGGAGCGAGAGATAGTGTCAGACTTTTACATACTAAAAACCCATTCCTGTTCCCTCTTTGCCTTCATCCCGGGGCCCCGCTAAAACCCATCTGTAATCTTTCAGTTGCCCCTTGCGTTCTAGAGCCACAATAACTGTTTTAAATAATCTACTGACTATTACTAATGTACTAATAGTACACGAAGGTAGGCTGTTCTGGTTTCCTTATACTAATTAAATGAAATAACTCGTCCACATTCGGTACAAATAAATTAGTACAATTTATCACCTGTACCACAGAAATCCCTTTCCTGACCTTTCCTACTCATATGTACTGAAACATCACGATTTCCCTTCATTAACGTACACTTACGCACAAAAGTGGTATACGTAGATAGCCGCTATTTATCTTCAATTTTGCTTAGTACGAAGCAGTTTCGTTTACTTTATGAAGGAGCGAAATGTTAATGTCTTTAAGAGTGTCCTTTTCGGGGTACATTTTCATATAACCGCTCTTACGTGATTATGACGTTATAACACATCTTTCTCTAGATATTTTTGATACACAGCTATCTTGTGGATATTATCTAGGCTTATATAGAAATCAAAACATAAATTTGTGTAAAACTAATCTAGTGAACACCTCTGAAAATCGACTATTTGACGTGAACTTTGTACTCATATATTAGAAATATAAAAAAGTACATTAATATAAGCCTTGCACATTTAATCGAGATTCTGAATGACGATAACTTTTCTGAAAAACTTTTAAGGGTTTAAAAAAACACGTATTTCCTGGAACAAGTTTTATGAAATATTTGAGTAAATCACGGAATTACCGAAGCCAATAGAGTTTTTAGGCGTTATCTCTCTTTTTTTTGCATTGCCTTTTCATCAAAAATTGCGTTGGATTGAGTTATATGAAGCAACAAGCTTATAAACCATGCTCGATGTTGACGATAGGCGAGTGAAAAAGGACCTTTGATGAAAATTATGAAGAGTTTGTGAAATCTTAAATTAAACTAATAAATACTTATATAACTATAAATACCTTATACTAAAAATAAATACATAATGTTAATATATCAAATCACGAATGCTAAGCGGAAGACAGTTCCACAACCTTACTGCATGGACAGAAAAAAGAAAGAGTAGGAGTAGTAATATAATAAATATAATAAATATTAATTACGTCTGTCTTATATCTTAGAATTGACTATGGCAGTGTCTTCTTCAACAAATTTGTTTGTATTTTTCTGCTGAAAATGTAGTTAGGTATTTGAAATCATGGCATTACTTCCCTTTGTGGAAATACTAGCTGGATGGTACACAGATATTACCTTCTGAAAAAGTCCTTTGAAGCCGCCTCACCTTTCAGACGACTATGTTTTTTTATTGTTGGCGGATCTATTTATATTTTGTTTTGTGATTGCGAGACCTCTTTTCAATTATAACTAAGTGGTCGAATATTTTGACACCGCAGAGCTGTTTTGAACAGATAAATTTTAGCATCTATAACTGGCTGTCGCATGTGTAACTTTTAGAAAATATAATTATAATAGGCGCATACCTGTAGGTATATTACCGGTAGGCTATTTTCGATAGAAAATGACTTACAAACATGCAAAAAGCATAATATTAAATTTTTTAATTAAATGTGTTGGCCGGTGTAGTTAAGTGAATTAGCGAGGTATAAATGCTAGTAGACTATAATATTTAGTGCCGTAAAATATACAGCGATAAAGTAACGAAGTGAAAACCTTCATTTGTCTTACTTATCTAGTATAATCTTGTTTACCTGAGTATTTCATAAAACCGGCAGTTTTTCTTTTGGTCAGTAATATTTATGAAAAACTGTTGAATTAAAATGAAGTCCCTGATTAATTAAGTCTTTTGGGTACATTACCAGTTGACAGCGATGCGGAGGAGTTTTTTGACGCGGTACTTTAGATTGCTTTTTGTTCTTTTATTTTTAACCGACTTCAAAATAAAGGAGGAGGTTATCAATTCGATTGTATTTTTTTATCGTCATTATTTTTTTATGTTTGTTACCTCAGAACTCGGTCGTTTATGGACTGATTTGCATTTTTTTCCCCTAAAAGGATATGCTTCTAGATTAGTCCCATTTTTTTCAAAATCCAGTTCTGATGATGGAATTCATGAGGAATCGAGGGAACTCCTCAAATATTATAGGCAACTATGTAGTGATTTTGGTATTTTCATCGAAAACTTAAGCATTTACAGTCAAAAAGTAACATTTGATGAAGTGGAACTGATGAAGAAGACCAGAAATGGTCAACGGAACTTCATACGTGATATTTTAACAACAATAAAGTCACTCAAAACATCTGAAATATATCGAATTGATAAGCGCTTGTCAATTGTCACATGGCTCATCTTATTACTTTGGACATTTAATGTATCAAAAGCTATACAGAGCCCAAAAAGATAAGTGAATAAACTATAACATTAGTTCAAACGAGAAGTGTCTATTAACGACTAAGATCTACTGTCCACGGACGCGTAGCTTCATAGGCGCGTATTCTCTAAAACTATGAAACTCCGTCGACGAAGCTGCAACGACACGATGCGCGACGGTACGACATTGCCGTTTCGTCGACCGAATTTCATAGTTTTGTATGTAAGCTGTAAGCAGGCGAACACCAAGCGTATAGTGAGAAATACGCGTTAGATACTCTCCTCTTTTGGGGCAATAAATTGTGAATATAATGTTATTTCGGAGCTTTCCCCTCCTTTCGGGAATTAAGATGTACTTTTTTATGGACATAAAGAACGGGAAATGTATTCGTTAATAAAATTTAAAATAAAAACTATACAAGTTTCATGAATTTTAACGAGATCAAAGTTTACAGTAAAGTAGTTTCAGCGGCATGTTTTGAGTTTTTGTGTACGCAAAAAACAGGGCATGTCCACGTGAACTGAATTAAATAATAAAAACTTAAGAAGTTTCATTAATTTTAACGAGATCAAAATTGTAATTACCTACATTAACGTAGTTTTTGTGGAGACTAGTACTTGAGAATGAAATTAGCATATATACAGATTTCTTTTTTATTCGGTGGGAAAATCATCCAATGATATCCCCCGCTCTTGGGCAGGCGGGAGACAGTGTTAGACCTTTACTGACTCAAAACCCACTCCTGTTCTTTCTTTTCCTTGGGAAAAGAAAGAGAACCCCGGGGGGTTCTCTTTCGCGTCACTCATGGCCCCAGCAGGCTTCGACCTTGCTGGGCCCCTATGGTTTGCTGAAATCTCCTTGAGGTGCGCGTGGAACACTACGCGCCGTTGACAGCTTACGCTCGGTCCGGGCGGTAATTTTTGCAACTACCATCATTGCACAACAACTGCTACAAATTTGTAAATTTGCTAGAATTGTGAATTAGTCACATAAGACTAAAATGCAAACTACACATTGAAACAGCTTTCAATACAATTAAGGAGGAAATACGACTTCATACATCAACTATCGAAATACGAAACAGATGTCAGGCCTGAAATCACAACAGAGGTCAAAAATTTGAGCAAGTATTGTAAAAATTATGTAATAAATGTTAAAAATGCAATTTCTTTTATTTTATTCTAGTAAAACCCACGAAAAGAGAGATACAAGACAGATTTTACTTTATAAGAGTGGGATAACATTTTTAATAGGTTTTTCAGGTATCATTTCAGCAAAAATATTTTTTTAATAATAATTTTGAATATTTTTTTTAATTAGTCTTATGTGACGTAGTCGATTTACAAATCTAGCGAATTCACAAAGTTATAAAAAGATTTTTATGGCAAGTGGCACATCACTAGCAAGAAGATAAACTTGAGAATTTTTGAGGGAGTTGAAGATTCCGGTCGCTTTTGATTATTTTTTTATAGCCATCATAAATCGCTGTAACATGAACAGCTTTAATTTAAATTCAAAACTTTGCGAGTAAATTAAAAAAATAAAGAAAACTAAATAGCTAATGCCTCTACTTTTAAATTTAAAAGTACTCTAATACAATACACATCTAAACAAAATTAAAATTCAGTCATAGTTTTTTTTTTAAATTTGTATAAGAATTAAAAATTTGGGTATTATTTTCATAAAACAATAAAAAAAATGAAAAAAAAAACCAGTGGTTTTTTAGAAGTGTTTAGAGGTCTGAAAGGATAGCAGATGACCTCTCGCGTCGACAATTTCAATATGGCACATGATGCAACGAACACATATACAGGTATATTGCAAAAATTATGAAATTCCCTTTTTTTGCTTGTAGTTGCCCTTTATTTATAATTATAATAAGATCGGGTGTGGCTTGTCTGGCTGCGTACACAGAACCACTCGTAAGTAAGATCGCGCCGAGCTCGCTGTAGCCAATTAGCTACGAGACCGCTTCAAAGACGATACCGTACGAGATTGCAACATTTGCAACGCTTTGTGAATTGATAATTTATTGGTATGTACTAAGGTTATTTTCTTGATTTTCGTATTTTTGCTATTTAAATCTTACTAGCTGCCCACTGATTCTCATACAAAATTAATTCACTATTTCGAATTTTTCAATAGTTATAATGAGTTTCCCTTGTTTCATTTTATGAATGATTTTTGTTTGTTTTGTTCCTCCATACAGGGGTGGTCCCTGTATGGGTGAACAAAACAAACAAAAATCATTCAGCTCAGTTAAGCCCTTTATCAGTTTTAATGACGCTAACGAACACCAATAAATTTTTATAAATATTTAATAAATATTTCTCAGGCGATTTAGAAACAAACAGTTTATATTACCAACGCGTTTAATGTCTTATCAAAAAAACTCTAATGTTTAAATAATTGCAACTTTAGATACGTAATTATTTTTAATTAAATGTTAAAATGCTTCACTAACCTTAATATCAAAACTAGCTGTCCACCGCTTGTCAGAAAAAAATAAGTACTTTCTTTTGCTGAAAAACTCGACATAAAAATAAAATATGATGACCTTTGTAAACGATAAAATGTTACAACCCGCCTACGCATCCGCGGGCATTAAAAATCAAATCTTGTTGAGCTTTCGATATTTGAATGTTTCTTCTTTTTTGTACACTAAAATACTGGCCATTTGCTGAGCATTCCATCAAATATTCAGATTTTTTCAATATACGTACGTAATTACGTACGTAACTAGCCAATTACAAAAAAAAAATATTACAAACTTTCTGAATCTTTTTTCTTCTTTCTTCTCTTTTTTACTGTTATTTTTATCGACTTATTTACCAGCCAGTTGCTTGGAGTAAAAGAGTTACATTTCTTCAATAAAAAGTTGGTTAGTAATGACTACCTACCTTTTGATAGATTAAATGAAAGAACATTTTTTTCGCGGATTTTGTTCGAGTGAAGGCTGTTTTATTTATTCGCAAATTGATTTCTAGTAGAATCGTAATGTAAAATTGGTGTAATTTTGCATCTCAAGTGACTACATAACTAGAAAGTATGTGGAATCGATGAAACAGGTGCGATCTCGGTAAAGTAGGGTTGAAATTGACTAGCGAAGCTCGCCAAGGAGGTTTTCTCATTTAAGGTGCGAACCTCGACTGCAGGCTGCGGATGCAGGCAGCACATGCGTGGCTACATGAAGCCAGCTGCAGCTGCACGATGGTTTTCTATGTATTAGTATGGATTTGTGTGAAAACCATTCCGAATACGGCAGCGGCCGCATATGCTGTCGAGTTCGGCTGCGAGTGCAGCCACCACCGAGTGCAGGCCAGTAGTTACGTCACTCCAACCTGTATATACACGTCCAAAATAATCGCTACTCAGAGCCGATAGCGTTCATATTGGATTGAATCGTAGATTTGTGACTGGCAGCACGTGTAGCCAGCCTCCGAATCACTGCCGGCTGCGGATGCAGGCAACGATTGCGTGTCATGCGTGTGCTACCTGCATTTGCAGCCTGCATCCGCAGCCTGCAGCCGAGGTTTGAATGGCACCTTTACTGGCAAATACCGCAACAATATTAGAATTCGTTCGATACTCTAATGGAAAACAAAGTGACTGAAAACTGTATTTAAAACTAAATGCCTTTTAAAACTTTACACGGGTTAAATAAACAAACCGTGCAATCTGAAAAAAAAGATTTTTACATTTGCCTAGTCATTGACTTATATTTGCAAACTCTTTGTTCCAAGAAACTGACTGGCTATTGGACTACCTACGCTTGATTAAATGAAGGAACGTGCTTTGGTTGACTCAAGAAAAAATAAATTAATAACGCTAGCCGCAAAAGGCTTCTTATGTTCCGTAATGAAAGTAAAGCATTCTTTCTGTTTGCTGAGTTGATAAAGAGGTATTTCTTATGACTTGTCTGATTATAAATAGCTTCTGCCATCTGCTTCAGCCACGTGATGGTGGGAAATTATCCCAAGGAGACATACTACCGAGAGAAAAAAATCTTATGTGTTATTCTAGGACATGATCTACTGTTCAGCCGTTCGAGCATGAAGAATTAACAAACTCAAGCTTTAGCCTATACAATATTAGTGTGTACCATTAAACAAAAACTATTACAGATTCTGAAGACCTAGTAGCTATTTTTAATTTAAAAAGAACTCTTAACAATAACAAATGACTCATACACTGTGTCACCCTCATAAACTATCCTCAACGGGCCATCATCCTTAGCGCCTTTAGGCTAAGGCGCTAAGGATGATATATACATTTCTCCCACACATAATACGATAATGGTGTGTTAAGATCACAATAGTGCAATAGAAGTGACTAATGTGAGTTTCCCGCCCACCCATTCCTTATGTTGTTATGAATAATCTTCTGCGCTATTTTTAGCGACCCCTTACCGAAAATACGTGGGTGGCGTAAAAGGGCTGAGCTACATCTAGGCGCACCGAATCGCACTTTCTTAAACTTTTATCCTTTTCTGCCACTTAGAACCGACATTTACTAGAGCAAGAAAGAGAGCGTGAGTGCGACCGATTCACGCCAAAAATGATGAGTCGTTTGACAATTTTTAATTGTTTATTGTATACAAAAAAATAATTAATATACATAGAATATAGTGATTTGACATTTCATGTATAAGGGCGAGCTTAACAATGAGTTTGCTCCCTTTGAGTGATAGAAAGAGATAACATTATTTTGACGGTAGGGTCCAGTGTACAATATAAACAAACATAAATAAGTTTAAATATAAAAAAATATACGTAAATACTAATAAATACCAATGTATGCGAATATTATGTCAGTTGTGAAAAGAAGTGCTCTTTAATTTTCCTCTTGAAGACCTCCAGAGATGGGCTGTCGCAAAAGGGAGTATGGGAGAGAGTTCCAGAAGCGCACTGCAAATAAAAAAAGGAGCCATCATAGCAGCTGGTCCAGTGACGCGGAGTTTGAAAGAGAAGAGAATTGATGGTGCGACAGGTTTTACACGTGATTATATTTGTGGAGGCAAAAATAAAGCAGATACACAAATTCTGCAGTCACTTGAATTTGTTTAGAAGCACCTTCGTACCATCTAGAAAATATACATCCACCCACATATAAGTGGTAGAAGAAGAGATAGAGAGAGAGAAAGGTTCTGGGTTGGCGACCGCGTACCGAAAGACGCAGTGTTGGAAGGCCCCCTACAAGGTCGATCGATGACCTGGTGAAGGTTGCGGGAATCCGATGGATGCAAGACGCTCAGGACCGTTCGTTGTGTCAACATTTGGGGGAGGCCTATGTCCAGCAGTGGACGTCTATCGGCTGAAATGATGATGATGAGGCATTAAGTCCACCTTTGTACCTTTATGTTGCATAAAGTTATAATAAATAAATAAATAAATAAGTGATGATGATGATTAGAAGAAGAGATTTAGCAAGAGTGACCTTAGTGTGAAAAGCCAAGAATTTTCAGAGATAACCAGATGTAGCCCAACCCTAAGCTTCCACAAATTTAATAAGTAGATCGTTTTTAATTTGACCCCACATATCAACCTTCTCATAAGAAAAGGGGATTCTTACCAAAATTCCGTTTTTATTACGTGCTAGCTTTTGCTCGCGGCTTTCTTCACATGGCAGGATAATAAATAGCATTTGCACTCAGCAACAGTAACTATAAATATATTCCTGGCTTTCTATTAATGAAATGTTTTTTTTTATAATCAGATCAGTACTAATTTTACGCCCTTATGAATTACTAGCTTCCTGTCGGCTACTTTGCTCCACAATGATCAATGGGACATGGCCTAGTCGCGTCCAAAATTTTACGTCAGATTTAGGTCAGCCGTTTGAACGTGGATGACTGACATACATACACACATACTTATACACATAATCCTTACGCCTTTGTAATATTAGTGTGATTAGGTTTAGCTAGATCAAAGTCTTCTTCTTAGCGTATCGATGGCAAAACTTATTAAATTCCTTGCCTGGCGCAGTATTCGGCCACGGCAATACCTTCCGCTGATGCTGTCATTAAGTCCCTACGTGAACAGGTAACAGGGCACATGGTGCAGCCTTTAAAATAAGGGTTAGGTTAGCCTTCTTATTTATTAAGGAACGTTTTTAAATCTGGCACAAAATAAAGTCAAACCAACACTGTACAATTGTTAGAGCCACAAGCAGTAGCAAGAAATTAAAATTAATTACAATAAAATTATTCCGCTCAAAATAGGTATATATTATTATTACTGTTCAGTTTTGAATAATGAGAAGTCATCTTCATTTTGGAGTTCTAGTTTGGAGATAAGTTTATTATTACAGTATATTTCATTTCATTTTTGGTAACGGACTTTATTAAATAATAGCTGGATTTGTAATAATATGCTTGAATATACAAGAGGACTTCCGAGTAACTGTTCTGTGTTTATCATTGACGAGTTTTTCAGACATTCAAATGAGCGCCCGGACTGGAATTATACAGGACTTCGAATATTTATAGGGTTACATTGTAGAGTTAAAATAGTTTTTAAGGTTCCGTACCTCAAAAGGAAAAAACGGAACCCTTATAGGATCACTTTGTTGTCCGTCCGTCCGTCTGTTTGTCTGTCTGTTGGTCTTTCTGTCAAGACCCTTCATCTCAGAAACGCGTGGTACATTTCAACACCCTCAAGGGAATCAAAATTCATAGGGTACTTCCCGTTGACCTATAATCCTGAAATTTGGCATGAAACAAGGTCTTGGAGCATAAATATCGGAAAAAATCTGAAACCTGTAAATTTGTAGTTACGTCACAATAAAAACTTTTTTGCAATTCGGAAAAATCTTCGTAACTCAATTTGGAAATAAAGTAGTTTGTACGGAACTCCTTAGTGCTCGAGTCCTACTCGCAATTGCCCAGTTTTTTTTTATATGACTATCATCTGACAATGGCTTCGCCTACGTGTAAGTAGAAAATTGCCCTAAGAAAATATATTCCCGAGATTTAGAGTATACTATGACCTATTCCAGGACATGGTCTATCCTTGTGACAAGTTTCATCTAAATCCATTTAGCCGTTCAAGCATGAAGAAGTAGCACACCACAATCACATACGTTTACCTCTATAATATTAGTGTGATTGATAGGCACGCGTTTGACAACTATCTCACCTGATGGTAATCGATGATGTGGTGAATGATGGAGCACGCTTGCCTACAAATAATCTATTAAAGACTTAAACTGGTTGTAGTTATCAGGGGACGTAAACTCAGTGAATTCCATCTCTTTGCAAAAAGTACTTACTCTTTGTACGTATGGGTGGAAAGCCCGCCATATACCGGTGGTGGAACACCGTACGTCTAGTGGAACGGAACGATAATGGAACGGATTTGTCGGGAATAAATTGAAAAATTCCGACGCACAACGCCCGTAATGTAAACGATAAAAATCGACTATAGAGTAAACTAACTTTGGAGTTTTACTACCATCTTGGCTCGTTTCTCATTCGACTCAAGCACATCAAGCTGGTATTCGGCCCAAAGATGAGAGCAGTACTCTATACACAATCGAACTTGCGCTCTATAAAGGTTGATCACCTGTTCTGGCTTCTCACTTTTGCTAAGTATACCAATTTTTGCAGCTTCTTGAGATTTTATTGGGGACCTACATACACCATGAACTACTTGTATATTTTTTTTCCTTCTCTGTCATGCAAAAGTTGTATGTAAGTAATGACTTTTAGCGATAATACCGCCGATTGTTACACTCTATAAAATTTTAAGCTCCTATTGTAATTTTGTATGATGTACAATAAAGAGTATAAAATGGTTATTATAGGTTTTTTAAAAAACTTTTATATGTCAATTTAAACTAGATGAAGCAGGTATTTCCTAGCTGACTACTCTTAAAAGAAACACTGAAACAAACTCAGGGGTCAAAGTCTCTTTTAAAGTCCATACAGCAAACATGTAATAGTCAATACAAATAGGAAAGATGTATATCTATTTAACTATCTATCAGTTACAAATTAAGGTGACACAAAAGATTCATGTAAACACTTATTTATATGAACAATCTCTTTGTGTCACCTACACAGTACTGTCCACGGTTTTTTCAAATAAATGAAAAATCCATAAGATTTTTTTTGTTAAATATCGGTTATATTATATGTTATTTGAATAACTTAAGCTTAAATTTAGATTTTTTCTGGACCACTACTGATAAAATAAAGGTTGAGGAAGACCAAAATAATGCTGAACGGGTTGTGTGAAAAATGTTATGGTGTTCATGAAGATGACTACTGAGAAGTTAGAGAATTAGGTATGGAGGAATAAAATAAGCGGTGCCAACCCTATACAGAACTAGAATAAAAGCAGGAGAATGATGATTTTATTTTATTCTAGAAAACTTTATGAACGTTTAATTTATCTGAATCGCTTTTATTACTTTCTGTGAAATAAATAATTATAATTTATTATTGAAAGTTTTACCGGATCTGTAGTGGGCGTTGAATATAACCTATAAAGTACTAGTAAGTCAAAACTTTTATTAATGTTCAGGAATTTTTGTTACAATGTCCAATCTTTTTCACATTTAAAGTAGGTATTTTATTGATAGGAAATGGACGTTTTAACGTTTGTTTGCAACCTACAGTCATCTCTGGAACGAAATTCAAGCAGTTTAGTTTGAAACGATTGGGCAGCGTCAACCTCCCCCACTGTATTCGATTTGTCTCCTAAACGACTTTTAAGTTCATTGTGAAACTTAGATATGTTAACACTAAAAGCTTTGATTACAAAGAAAATAAAATAATTAAAGTGGTCCAAATTTATGTATATAAAAAAAACAGGTTTTTTTTTACACAAAGTTTTTTTTTTCTTTATAGAATATTTAGTTAAAAAACCTCATTAAATAAAGAATAAAATCCTCATTTATTTAATTTCAACTACCATAAGCTGGCTAATGGCATTCGAAGTAGCGCATACCTAACAGTTCGTCAAACCTTCAAACCCTGATAACTCGTAAATTATACGAAACACGATAAAAATATTGTGTACGTATATCGGGAACATAGACATATATAACATAGTCAAATATTAAAATAGAAAACATTCAATTTTTTAATTGTTCACTTTACGTGAAATGCCCCTACCATCAAGCCATTCTTGTAATAATAATAATAAGTTTATTTTTTATTTGCACAGATCACGACAGATGACTTCATCGTAAATAGCCCAGCGAGAGAGCGCCTTTATAAGTAACCGTTCAGAAAAACTTTAATAAATCCACCATTTCTTGACGGATTTTAATAATTAAAAAAATTAAATGCTCAGTAACTTATTACACATACGATGTACTTAGTAAAAATGGGATTTGCTATTATGTGATTGATCCTCATTGACCTGACAGTATAACTTTGTAAGGCTATGTGTTTGTATCTCAATGACGTATAGTGTATCTGTGTGTCTATTTCAACGTCAAACGTCAAGTTGACAAAATGATTTCATGTCAACAAGAAAAATAATAACCTTAAAAAATAACATAAATTGTGAAAATGTTTAAATATTCAAGGAATATCATAATAAATTATAAAATTGTTACAATTTATATTCAAAATATTCATTGATAGAATAAAAACATCTGTCACACAACCAGATAAATAACTTTCTATTAAATTCCAAATCTGTAGCACTTCTAAAATTTTCGGCTAAGTGGTTATATGTTTTCACCACATAACAATTTTTGTTGCATACTTTTAATCTATTACGCGGGACCACTAGTGGCTTTTTTGTTATTTTCCTCTTTGTCTTGACCTTTTCATCTTTTTCAAAAAGCGAGTAATTATTTCTTACAAATTTGCAGATCTCAAATATATATAGAGGGGAGGATCAGCAGCTCTTGTTTAATAAATATAGGTTTACAAGAGTCTGTCCACTTAAGATTGAAAATTGACCTTAAACACTTCTTTTGAGCTATAAATGCCCTCTGTGCATCTATTGAATTCCCCCATATAGTTATTCTATACCTTAAGACCGAACAAATATGACTATGGTACACTAACAAGGCTGTTCGAATATCTGTTAAGTTTTTGATCCTCCTAAGTGCAAATATGAAATTATTTATTTTCTTACATACATTATCTATATCCAATTGTAATGCCTATCTATAACTAATACTGAAAAATTGATATTATTAACTTCTTCTATGTCATTATTATTGTATTCTAAACTTCATTTCGTTTCATTTCCCAATTTTTTTATGGTTATTAAAAGACAAAAATGTCATAAATTTAGTTTTATTTATATTTATTTTTAAGTTATACTCATCTAGCCAATTGATTAAATCTGTTAATGATGATACCACAGTGTTGACAATACTATAGTATATTGGTTCGTGGAGTTGGGTAGTTCGTTTATATTTATTATAAACAATAAAGGGCCAAGAACACTTTCTTGAGATACACCATAATAGCTCGTTAAGTACGGTGACCTAAAGGTTTTCTTAGTGTCAGTTTTAATACACATTTTCTTTATCTCAGTGTATTGTTGTCGGCCTCTTAAGTAGCTTTTGAACCACCTATAAGCAACGCCTTGTATACCATATTGCTCAAGTTTACGTAATAGGGTTTCATGACATACCATATCAAACGCCTTACTCATCTCCAGAAAAACTGCTACTGGATTTCTTTTTTATTAATAGCATCCATAATTTCTTTTACTAGTTTGAAACATGCCAAAGTTGTAGATTATTGCTTCATGAAACCGTTCTGTTGACTACATAATATATCATATTTCTCTAAGAAATTTATAAGACTATATTATAGTTTTTTTGTATATATTATACATTATAAAAGAATACAAACGGTAATAATAAAAAGCATTTAACTACAAATTTGCTTGTACCTAATCTCTCCAATATTAAGATTGTTTTGCAATACAATCTTAATATTGGAGAGTTAGCTAGATTAAAAAAAAAATAGCTATGGGCTGCCACACAAAACTGTGATGCGATGCGATACAATATCACAATAATATCACAATAATAATTTATTAGCACTCACACACGTTAGAATAAAGGACTTATACAAATATGAAGAAAATAATAGAAACACAACAGAGGTGGCTGTGGGCCCCAAACTAGGCACAGCCTGTATCTTGGTGGCCCAAAACTAAATAGCAATAGGTATAGACTGATTAAAAGTTCCGTGTGATACAGTACAATATACAGAGAAGATGCAAAAAGGAATTCAAAAGTGTACAGAAGTAATAAATAAATAAAAATAAAAAAAAACTACAATATAACCAAAATAACAATTGCAAGAAGTGAGAAAAAAAAATAATAATTATTATTAAGTTAAATTAGAATTAATAAACAAAACTTAAAAAGAAAAAGAAACACATTGACATAAATACAACTAAAACAAAATAAAACTAAATCACAATTAATTTAAAATCAAACTATGCTAAATAAACAAAATTTCTAAGTCAACCCAAAAGCCATAGGGGACTTAAAAACAAAATTAAAATAATAATAATAATAAATTATAATATCTGGATATCAATGCAATATAATTTACACAATATATCAGTCAAAAAAAGAACAAAAAATTTTAAATTAAATGTCATGAGTGGTGTGTGTGAGCGATGGGCTGAAGTAAGTGTTGTCTAGGTGAAGGTGTTTGTGTTTTGGTGCTTGTCATCTCAGTGGGCAAATTATATTTTCTGTTTCGTCATACGTCAGGTCTTGCAGCCATTTCTTTAATACATTTTTTGCTTCACGTGTATTTCCAGGGACCCGCAACGTGGATTTGTTTACCGCATTGAAAACCCGAATCGGAAGAAAGAGCGAGAAACGGGTGGCAAATTTTGTTCTGACTCTTGGAATAGGTAAACTGTCAGCTCCCAACCTTCCTCTTTGCCTGTATGTGAATTGACCCCCTGACACGGCAACTAGTTGAAGGAGGGCCTTAAGCAAATATAACTGACGGACGCGTAGTACGTTTGCTTCTTTGTATAGTACATCTGTTGGAAAGCGCCGTGGTTTCCCCAGGAAAACTTTTAGCACTGCCCTCTGAGCACGTTCAAGTTCAAGCAAAGACGACTTGGCCGCGCTACCCCAGACGCCTATACAATACTGTAACAACGATTGACACAGAGCAAGGTATATTTTTCTACATAAGTCTTTTGAGGCACTACCACGTAGAGATTTCATGATGTAGATGAATTTACGGATTCTTTTGGAAAGCATAGAGATATGCTCTCTAAAGGACAGATTCTGGTCAACGGTAATGCCCAAGTACTTGGTTGTCATAACTCTATGTATGACACTACAATTACAGAAAGAATTTTGACAGTGAATGCTGTGTACTTTTATTTTTGCTATGTCCGGACAGCGAGAATGACTGATATGGAAAGTAAGGAAACTGGTTTTTTGGACATTCAATGTCAGAAGATTTTTGTCAAGCCAGTTGGAAATGGTGCGCATGCCACCCTCCGCAGCGTCCACGGCATCCCGCCATGTGTCACCGCGGAAAACAATCGCAGTATCGTCTGCATAACAGATCATATCTGATTGTGGGATGTTAAGTCTAAGTATGTCATCTATGTACATTGTGAATAATGTCGGCCCCAGTACGCTGCCTTGCGGTACCCCAAAAGTGATTGGAAGCTCTTCGCTGACAGTATCTCCTATCACAACATACTGCTGTCTATTAGATAGGTAAGAACAAAACCAGTCCCGAGCAACGCCCCTTATGCCAAAACATTCTAACTTTTTAAGTAGCATTTCAGTAGAAACTGTGTCGAATGCTTTGGCCAGATCAAGGAAGACACCAATCGATCGTTGTCCCCTATCAATCCAAGAAGAGACAGTGTCAGCAAGAAGCCCCACAGCTTGCTCTGTGGACCTACCTCGTCTGAAACCATACTGACGCTCAGACAGTAGGCTGTGTTTCTCCAGAAAGCTGACGAGGCGATTATTAACAAGTTTCTCCAATATTTTAGACGTGACACATAACAAAGAAATTGGCCTATAATTGTCCAGGCAGTCTTTGACACCTTTCTTGTGGATCGGAGCGACAGCAGCTATTTTCCAGGAAGCAGGAAAACAACCCGCCGACATGCTCAGGTTACAGATATGTGCTATGGGCTCCAATATAGAAGATTTAACAAGTTTAAGAAGGAATGGACGAATCCCATCAGAACCGGGTGCGCTGTCGTCTTTCAAATCAGTAATTATACTATCTATTTCTTGGATATCGGTAGGGTGAAGAAATAGAGAGTCTCTGGATCGATTCTCAAGAGTAGTACCACTACAGAGCTCGCTCTCCGTGGTCTGGAGTTTGTCCAAGATGTTGAGCGCTAAGCGCTTACCCACTGAGACAAAGTGACGGTTGCAGTTATTAATAGAAGACAAGTTATCTACCCCGGAATCCAGCAGTGCAGCACTATCATTGATTTTTTTCGGGAAATCACAAATTTCTTTAATGATTCTCCAAAGCTTTTTGGGTTGGCCGCTGTGAACTTCCAATTCCCTACTCTCATACTCAGTCTTTCGTTTGTGCAGTATGCCGTTACAGAAGTTTCTGTAGCGTACATATATACGTTTAAGCTCAAGGTTATGAGGCTGCATTTTCACCTGAGCATGCAACGAATCCCGATGACGCATGCACCGAATAAGACCAGGGGTTACCCAGGGTTTCAAATTAAACTTAGAGCGACTCATTTTAACTTTTTGTGTATGTTTTTCAACGGTGTCCGACAAGATTTTATTGAACACTAGCACCGCTTCGCCCACCTCAGTCTTTGACATTACCTCAGCCCAGTTGACACTATTTATCTCATCAGCAATTTTAGCGTAATCTATTTTTTGCCTAAGCCTATTGCGAGGTGGATTGTTAACTCTTAGTTTCTTAATACCCAAGATCACAAGGTCATGGTCTGTAATTGACGATTTGCAAACAATTCCCTGCGTTGACCTTGAGCTTTTCGTTTTGATAAAAGCATGGTCCAGGCATGCTTTACCTCTGGTTGGTTCAGTGATATTTGGCAGTAGTCCGTGCTCAGACAATAAACACTGATAG
Organism: Mythimna pallens; assembly: GCA_961205895.1. Classification (NCBI taxonomy): domain Eukaryota; kingdom Metazoa; phylum Arthropoda; class Insecta; order Lepidoptera; family Noctuidae; genus Mythimna; species Mythimna pallens. The sequence continues at coordinate 17,327,846 of OY540828.1, read as the reverse complement.
GCGCAATGAGAGGCATTGGGGGAACTATCGAGAAGGTCAATGTTCATGTCACCCGTCACGATCACACAGGGATAACTGTTCACACTGCTTAGCGACCGATCCAGTGAGTTCAGGAATCTGTCGGTATTACTAAAAGAGGGAGAGCGGTAGATCCCAAGAACTGAAATATTTTTATTAATTTTGGCAATAAGACAGTTAGCATCGTCGAACTCTGGCTCAAAAACAGAAACCGGCCAAGTGTCCTTCACATAAACAGTGACACCACCACTTTTATTAATCACTTTACGTGTATGAAAGCAGTTATATCCCGGTAACTGATTGACTATGGAGTTATCGTTAAGCCAACATTCTGTTAACACTAACACATCGAATTGGGAGTCGAGCCGCTGTAGCACGGTTACCAGTTCTAAAAAGTTTTTATGTAGACTCCTTATGTTACATGTTAACACTTTAAGTTCATATTCAACTAGCAAATCCCGACACAATTCTGGTTTATCAATGATGCGGCAAGGTAAAGTAAGTGTGTCGTCTATTTCATCTGATAAATCTACCTTATCCAGTATCTAAGAGGATTATATAAAGATGAAAATATGGAGTAAAGGTATTTATTGCCGCCATTGAGTGTAAGGGAAGGGGTACGCTGAGTTTATCAAATAATTTGGGAGTATGTTTGGTGTGTGACTGGTACGAGAGGGCCGTAAATTGAGTGTACAAATTATAAGTTTGCTGGTTTTGTGTATAAATAGTTTTGTAAGTTAGGGTTGAGGTTTTAAATGGTTTAATGAATGAGTAAGTATGTGTGGTGAGGTTACAGTTAAAGAAATCATGACAAACCGTAGTACTATAATCATTATTTTCTTCAACAACTGATAAATTATGACATGTAATTTTGAGAACAATTTTATTTGTTACAATACAAACTGGATTTAAATAAGTAAAAAAGGTGACTATTACATTACAAATGCATCTTTGGGTTTTTCCATGAATTTTAATAATTAGAAGCATCTGGAAAGGGCTGAAGGATAGTGTGTGTTGTACCAAAAATGTTATCCAAATCTCGAATATTTTTGATTTGAATTGCTGACTTCCCCTCAGCCTGACGAACGAGAATTTGGCCTCTGCTCGTCCAGCAATATTTAAAACCTGCGTTCTTAGCTCGGGTTCTGGCTTCACGAAATGTAACTCGATTTTCCTTGGTGAGATGGTCATTTATATAGATTTTGTTAATCGGTCCCTGGATCTCAATATCCTGGGATGATAAATTACGTCTTGTTTTAAATGCTTTGATTAATTCATCTTTTTTTGCACGCCGCAGAAGTTTGATTATAATAGGCCGGGAAAAACTTGAATCCGAGTTAGACGATGGCGGTTTCTTCAGACCAACACGGGCAGCCCAGTCGATGTCATCTACGGCCAGATTAACACCAATCTTAGTCGCCGTTACCATTGCAATGTGCTGCAGATTTTCATTTGATGTCTCGCGAACTCCAATGATCTCAATTTCATTCCTCATGCCAGCCTGCGTCTGCTGGTTCAGTTGATCCTTTAATGAACATATGAGGTCGTTCATCGTAGCTATTTGAGTGTGATTTTGTTCTAGGGAGGCGATCCGCTCCTCGAAGCTGTCTAACCGAGCATTGCATTTATCCACCCCATCATACAGTTTATTAAGAGTGGACTTGACCTCAGCCATATCCGAGCGCATGAGGCGTATTTCTGTGACCAGTTCCGAAAATGTCACTGAGTTTTCATGATCATCCTGGCCAGGTGAGCTAGTAGCCATGCGTTTGTGAGCGCGAGATTGCGTGTTAACATGCAAGACGTCAAACTCAACATTTGCGACGGATGGGCGGACAGGCGTGTTGTTATTGTCAGTCCGTGGCGTATTAGAGCGGCAGGAGGGATACAGCCAGTTTGCATTTTGCTTTGAGGAGTCGTGTATCGTTGCATTTACACAGATCTGGTGGTAATTTGCTTTACACTGAGTGCAGTTTATAGATCTGTTTGTTGTTATATCCTGTTTACAAGCAGCACAAATAGTGTTCATTTTAAACAGAAGCAAAATAACGTCTCAATACGTAAACAAAAGCGATGACTCAGTCTGCTAACGAGGCGATGACACACGCACAGTTCGTGTGGAGGCGCGTGATATGCGAGCGAGCAGTGAAGCAATAGTTTGTGCGCGTAAGAGCAACAGTGACAGCGATAGTGCAACAGGTAGACCGGTCGGCGCATGCGATGACTCACCCGTGACAAGCAGCTGATTCGAGTTTATTTAACTTTCGTAACTTAATACTGTGATATCTTTGGTAATAGGTGATCAAATTTGATGAGCACTATCACACAGCATAGAACTTTTCTTGAGCTTCACACTGATGTCACTTTTATAGATAATTTCGGACTTTAAACTACTTTTTGAATTATTTAAAACAGAGTGTGTAACTTGTACTGCGCACGCGAACAAGTCAAGCGAGCGACTCGCGACCCGATACGGCGCTGCAATGCAGAAATCTGCGATACGAACTCTTGCGATGCGATTTCATTACACCGGTTCCAGTGACCATATAACGAGCGATGTGAAACAATTTGGAAGTTCTTGCGAAGTTTCGTGTGAGCTCGTCGATTTTTATGATGTGACGTCACAGTTGTGTTTGGGCCCATAAGCACTTCCTGGCCGACAATACACTAGTTAGGAATGGATTATTCATTTGAATATCAAAACTTGATCAAATTATTGCTTGTGCACACTATGTACGAATTCTATCGAATTGCTAATAAATCTTCAGAACTTGAATCGTAATAATACAACATTGCTTATTGAATTTATCTTTTTACACCTACCTATAGAGAAAAGGAAGTACTCGTTAGTATTCAATTTAAAGATAATAAAAAGGAAACCCAATAAATAAAAATATAAACATCGAGGGAATATTATCGAAAAGACGTAAATTGTTCTCGTAAAAAAGTTCGTCCATAATGGAATAAGAATATATTTTACTCAATTATCACAGGTAAACAATCTGCTCTCCCGTTTAATATGTCTACATTTATTCGTAGCACATTAAAATTTTAATTATAGTGTAGGTTTTCTAACCATAATATTACTGACACTAACCTAATTTAATGTAAGAAAACAAGTTGTAAAACAATTTTTCCAGGATGCCAGAGTACAAAAACCTATCAGTTATTTCAAACCCATGAAACTTTTTGATTTTCATCTCCATCTCCTAAGTTATTGCAGACACTTATTGGCACCAGTTATCGGTCGGCCACCGGATCGTATATCCATATATCCACATCGTCGGTGAAGAAAGCGATGGGGAGCCAACCACCTCGATGCCTGACACGCCGAAACCCTACTTGCATCATTTAATGCAGACGGGACTTTGAAATCATAGGTGCTCAGAGTGAAGATGCTGAACCCTCACCGAGCTTTCCCCAAACGTCTAGGCACCGACTGAAGATTTCCTTAAAGTATACCCTAAAGGAAATTAAGGTAAATCATATGGTGTGCAATCTAATCAATGAAATGTACCTGCCTGAAACTTCAAAATGGCTAGAAAAAACATCGGCAAACCAGCCAATGTGTTGTTTGTAAAGCAAAGCATTTCAACCCTAAGCATTACTAGTGGTCATTATAATAATAATAATTTATTTATTAACAAGACAACGTTTGGTCCACAATATCTGTTAGTAATTCTTAGTAAATGATATACTCACGTAGAGTTAGTATATCATCAATTGTAAATAACAATATATGAAAATAAAATACAATTGACTAATAAAATGTTAAATAAATCAAAATGTTAAATGTATGTTAATAAGTATTAAATGTCTGTGAAACTTAAAATGATTAAATCAAAACAATAAATTAAAATGGTCAATAAATTAAATTGTCAAATTACAATTTCAAATTATGATAAAATAATTAATTAATAATAATTTAAATGCCTATTGAGTTGAAAGGCTACCTATAATTATATTATTATACCGGTCAATGTTACCTACCCCACGCCTGATTGTCGTGCAATTTTATGACTCTAAACAATAGTTCTTTCAACTATAGCTTTGCAAAAAACAAAAGTTTGACAAGTGCTACCGTATCATCAAGCGGACCGTTTTCTATATTCACGTGAATGGACATGCTAGTAGAAGTCTCAAGATAAAAATAAATGACTAAACCAACAAACTGTCAATATTAAGTGCACTTGCAACGTTTAAAAGCCATTCTCGGGAGACGAGGATTTGCAAACGTGAAATAGGGAGCAAGTACAAACTGTTTTGCTTACCGTAGTGTAAAGCAGGCGTGGACTTAACTTGCATAATATTCATAACATTATGCAAAGTACAGTGTGGGTATTTCCTCATCAGTTTACGCGGTTTTATCTACGAGGCGTATGAAGATACTGTTTTTGATTAAAAAACGGTGGTAATTTGAAATATATTTTTGCTGTAGAAAAAAAATTTGCTGTGAACAGGTAGTTTGTATTTCGATAAAAAAAAGCCCTAGGCGTGGTATTTGGTCTTCAGGAAGGGCCATATCATGAGGGTTTGGCCTATAATCAATCTGCCTAGCTTTTCTCAACTTAACAACTACTTTTCTCAACACTTTTTTCAATATCGTAGCACAGTATCGTAGAAACCATGCTGTATCTCCGCACTATGTGCATGGCCATGAGCCTCTGGCATGCATTCAGCTTGGCAGCCGGTCGCTTTCGCAGCGACGACGCCCATACCGCCTCCCCATAAAGGGCCATGGACTCAACGATTCCTGCGTAAAACCTCCGGCAGGAGGACCTCCTAGGTTAAGCAGGATCCGCTTGAGAGCAGCCCCAGTCCGATCCAGTTTGGGAACCAGACTTCGGAAGTGCTCTTCGAAATTCCATCAAGCACGAGTTATTTGGCAACCCGGTGGTGGCACGTTCCAAGGGCCGTGAAAACACATGGCCTTGGATTTGTATAGTGCTACCTCGAGTCCCAACTGCTGGATCCTCTCCACGACTGTCGCAACCCCGCGTCGACGCGCGACGACCCTGCTCCGGGACACTGCATCCCCCGTCGTGACAGCTCGCACACGCATGATGGTGTCCACCGTGGAGCGCCCCCTGCAAAAACAAAACTGGCCATCTGCAAGTTCCGGTTCCAACCGTGCTAGGTGCACAACGAGGTGGTCTGCAATTTTATTATTAGTATTCATCGCTAGAATATAAGTGGATGTGTATTCAGTTGTTGGTTTTTTTGGTTGATTGGTTTTGTTTGGGAGAGAAAGGCCAAACAAAAGATGAATGGTTTGTATGAAGAGTGATATGAATGAAAAGAGTTAGTGATAGCATGACACAATGGAAGAAAAAAGTCGTCTGACGCAGACCCCAAATAACACGGGACAAGGGCAGTAAGACGTTGATGATTTAGTTGTTAGTTTTGACACTTGGGAGAGGCCTTTCATCTGAAATGATGATAAACACCTTAAATAGCTTTCTTCATCATATTTTGACCAGTCATTCAAATAGGTAGTTTCTCGGTTTTCTAGTAGATAAATGTTTTGAGACACTGTTGTGCATTCAGGGCAAACTAAGTCGTTTACTCTGATTAGATTCGTTTAAAGTGGAAAGTGTCACGTGCAACGTCTTATCGGAATCGCTTAGTGAACACTTTACTGACGCTGGCAAAATGTCGATGAAAAGCTAAGAAATGGAGATGCTGAAGTTACAACAATAAATATGTGCTGGCTTCTAATATGATTTATTTTTTATCTTTCATCATCATATAATAACTATCATGCGTTAGCACAACATTGCTTCTTTTGTTTTTTGTTTTTATATTATACTCATTAATATTATCGTTTTTGGCAACCAACATTATTGACTAGCTTCTGCTAGTGGCTTAACCCTCGTGGTTTCTCCATACAAACTTTTAAACCCCATTTCATCTCCTTAGGAGTTAAATTTCAAAACATTATTTCTTAATCTTTGTATGTATATGTTACCGGTTAGATTAGAACCGTCCGTCTTAGCCTTCATTAGTACCGTCTTAGCCTTCTTGGTAATTTTATTTGACTTTATATAGCATATTTATTAAAAAAAAAATTTACATCAGAATCATTACCATCCAGAAATAGGAGGCCCGCGTTGTGGACCTACGCGCGTGTAGGAAAAGTTGGTTTGCCTTAGGCGAAACTAGTTCATCCTGAAATCGGGTTTAGCTGTTAAACATACAGTAAAAGTACCCTGTGTGAAAAATGATGGGTTTTATGCTGAGCCTTGTTGAGTTAGTGAGTGAGTCAGAACTGCCTTTAATATAGGTATACACTGATTACTGTCACAATTTCTTAAAGATTATCATCACATGCCCCAAAAAGTAATAAGTACGTGCAACAAATACCTACTCTAATATAAAACAAATAAAAATCAAATTTAAAATAAAACGGAGGTAAGTACGTAAAATAAAAAAAAAAACAACTTTTCAAGCGACTACATTTGTATGTAGCCTTTATTAAATACACCGTAACCGTCGTACGTATTGTGGTAAAATGTTCACTGTATTTTCAAAAACGTGTTATAAAATTAACAACAGCCTTCAACGGTACAAATCAGTTTCCCTGCACAACCGCGGTGTTATTTTAGCTTTTACGCCGCCGGCCGAGCTGTGGAAACATGTTTAATTATTTTCGCCCTTGGGTAACATGCCTCGTTAATGTTATGTTGATAGAATTACATACAAAATCAAGTTCAAGAGCAACTTGAAATTATGATGTTATTTCTGTGTTCATTTCTGAACTTCAACTCGTCACCCATATACATTAAGTACGAGTACAACAAATTAAACTCAAACAAACAAAACAAATGTCTAGTTTTTTTTAAGTGTGAAATCATCCAATGACATCTCCCGCCCCTGAGCTGAGCGCAAGGACGTGTCAGACTTTTACTGACCAAATCCCTCTCCTGTTCTTTCTTTGCCTTCGTTCCAGGTCCACGGGGTTTTCTTACGCACAATCCATGGCCCCAGTAAGCTTCGACCCTGCTGGGCCCCTACTGTTTTGCTGAACCTCCTTAAGGCGCACGTGGAATACTACGCGCCGTCGATGACTTGGGCTCGGTCCGGACGGTTACCAGACGGTCGGACGGCGAGTTACCTATTGCTCGCAGTCCGATCCGTCCGATTGTAATCATAGTTTATGTTTATGTTATGTTTATGTTTTATGTGTCTATTTTAGTGTACAATATACTATTCTATTTTTTATTCTACCGTAGCCTGATAAGAGTTAATAAACAGTAAGTGCAAGCTGGCATCAATGTTCGTCTGGTAAAATAGGGTTCACATTACTTTAAACGTATCAAGCGCTTTCTGGTACAGCCGATTAGTTACATAATTCGTTATGGTTAGATAAGGCTTAGCCAGATATATTTGATTGGTGTACCGAGACACAACGCAACACATTAATGTGAATCTAGCTTTACGTTCACTTACATTTATAAAATAACTAGCTGGTGCCAGCGGCTCCGCCCGCGTGTTAGTAGGAAATTATCCGAAGGGGACATGGTCGATCCGTGTACAAAGTTTAACGGATTTCGATGAGAAATCCGTTTAGCCAACATACACTCGCACACACACCATCACAAACTTCCGTCTTTATTATATTAGTGTGATGTGACTCGTGCCCACCCGGCTTTGCATGGATGCAAATAAAATATATAATCATTTCTTGTTAATTGCTTTTCCGAAAAAAAACGGCATCTAATTCTGTTGCGTGGTGTCGAAGAAATCAGCAGACAAACGTGGAAAACACTTTGTTTTGTACCTACAATCCTACATAATTATTATGGTAAAGATTTTATTTCCTACAAGCGATTCCGGCCATAATCCCGGCAGACGTTGTCCTGCCTAAGCCGGCATTTTATTAAAATCAAAAAAATATTAGGACCCAAACCATTCAGAGACCCATTCTAATATATACCTACATGAAATTGTATTCAAATCAAGGTCAAGCCATTTAGGAGGAGTAAGGCAGCAAACACACGTACATATTGTTGTTACCAGATAGATAGTGGCGGTACTTAGTTCAATTTGAAGTTTATGTTAACAAGATCTAATAGAATAGAGTAATGTTTTCCAAGCCAAATACATCAAAATACTCAATTCAGAAACCAACCCGAAGGCCACGCATATCAAGTGTTCATCAAAGGAATGAAAGGTGAGTGTGTGGAAATGGAAAGTGGGACCGGATACTAGACTGAGACGAATCTGTAAATGCTATGTCTTATAGTAGAATATGGAAGCACCAAAGTAAACGGGTACTATCTACTGTTTCTCAGAAAATCGATCAGTAAATTTATTTTGTACACTTCTATTAAACCTATTGTTTCAACATATTTCGTATTGTCAACCTCATGACATATCTTTTTAGCTCTTAAACAAACAAAATTAGCTCAGACAAAAATGTACATCAGATAATTATCTACAAAAATGACAAATACTTTTTTCCTAAGAGGGTCTTGACAGACAGACAGACAGACAAATGGATATCAAAGTGATCCTATAAGGGTTTTTTTTTCTTTTGAGGTACGGAATCCTAAAAACGCGCTAAGCACATTACCTCAAAAGTGGCGTGAAAACGTGTGCATATTATGACGATTACCTCTTTCAACTTTTTGAATCAATATATTTCAAAAACGGTAGCTCTTAGGAAAAAAGTATTTGTCGTTTTTGTAGATAGTTATCTGACGTACAATTTTTGTATAAGCTAATTTCATGAAAAAACTTACAGTATTGCTGAAAATACTTTGACATCGAGTATTTTTTTTCAAGGGTCCGAATCGATGAGTACTTTTAAAATTTCATTTACGGTGTTTTGAACAATCCTAGTAATTTCCAGCTGCGTGCGAATTATTGTAACCTCGGATGTCTAAATTGACCGGACTATAGTTTGCAAATTGTTGTTGTCTTTGTGATCATTCCAATGACCTAGTTTGTTTTGACATAGTCACTATAATGCATTAGATTTGTTGCACAATTTAGATAAATATTGATGTTTCATAGATATGCCAGGTAGGTGAAATAATAAATTATACAATTAATATTTTACTTGGAATCTAGTTCATCAGCAGATTACATGATATAGCAACGTAATTAATTAACATATTTAGGTAAATAACATAGTTGCTACCCACGTAGGTTCAGCTTTACAATAATCTGTATCATCATCATATTTTCAGGTAGAATACGCCGCTGTTGGACGTAGGCCTCACACAATTATAAAACTTGAATTATCTGTGATTTATTTTTAGGGTGGGAATTTATCAAACAGCTTTTAGCAAAACCAAGTTCCATTGCAGGTGCCATTCGTACCTCGGCTGCAGGCTGCGGATGCAGGCTGCGAATGCAAATAACACACGCATGACACGCAGAGGGAGTGATTCCGAGGCTGGCTGCACGTGCTGACAGTCGCAAATCTACGATTCAATACAATATGACCGCTATCGGCTCAGAGTAGCGATTATTTTGGACTTGTCTAAACAGGTTGGAGTGACGTAACTACGTGCGCATCGACTTGCGGCCGCAGCATTACTGGTCCGCGATCGGCTGCGGCTGCACTCGCAGCCGAAGCTCGGCAGCACGTGCGGCCGTAGCCACGTTCGGAATGGTTTTCACAAAAATCTTTACTACTACATAGAAAACCAGTCGTGCAGCTGCAGCCGGCTTCGTGCAGCCGCCACATGTGCTGCCTGCATCCGCAGCCTACAGCCGAGGTTCGAATGACACCTTTAGTTACCCTTTGCGTTTCATAACCGCGGTAAAACTTTCGAATAAACCTGCAGTTTGAGTTTACTCTTCGAGTATAATAAAACTGGCCACGACATAGCCTTATCAGATATTTATATTTTTGACTGAAAAAAAGAACTAAGGTAGGCACCAGATAAATTTGGAATTGACCCTCCTACATTTGTTGACGTTCTTAATTTTTTGAAACGGAAATAAAGACTGTATTGAATCGACATATAATATCGTGATCCTTTACATTTTCTAGTAATTAAATACAGTTACCGAGTTGTTTATTTTTCAGGTATTTACGCAGAGATATTAGAAAAAGGTCAATGTACTTTATTCCACGTTTATCTGGCGCCTAATGTCACTTTTAAATTTCGAATGTCACATTATTAAACTTGTTTTTAAACTTGTAAATGTTATTTGCAACCAGCATTGTTCTTAATGAGTTTTTCATAAATTAATAGCCGGACTCTTATTGTTAGAAAAATACAAGAACTACGGGCTGATCCTTTGTGTCAAAAATAACTTTACCTATTATTCTGTTCATTAAGATTCTTTAATCGTATCACACACCCACGGAATTGAGGGGGCGTTGAAGTAAGGTTTCTAAAATGGAGCTATAAGTCATATTTATGTTAAATATAATATACACAAATTTTTGTAACATCTGTTAGGTATACATTAAATGAATGTGTATTTTTACGCTTATGTATTCATTTTTATTAAATTGAATGCTGAATATATTTACTAGCAGTACACCGTAGACCTTTTTATGGTTCCGTAACTCGAAAGAAAAAACGGAACCCTTATAGGATCACTTTATTGTCCTTTTGTCTGTCAAGACCCTTTATCTTGGGAACTCATGGAGGTATCGAGTTGAAATTAAAACCATACACTTAGGTCTGCGGTCCCTTGAAGCTATGAAAAAAATCAAACTTCTGAGTTAACGAAAAAAAAGATATGGCCGTATATGTCGCAAAAAACGTGTATTTCGACACTCTCAAAAAAATCAAAATTCATAGGGTACTTCCTGTTGACCTAGAATCCTGAAATTTGGCGTGGAGCAAGGTATCAAAAATCTGAAAACTGTAAATTTGTAGTTACGTCACAAAATAAAATCTTTTTTGCGATTCGGAAAAATATTCGTAACTCAATTCGGGAATTGAACTGTTTTCAGAGGTAAGTGTGCTTTTTTTATTTAAAATTTTTACAGTCCATCCAAAGGTTGTCTGGTAGATATTGCTGTCAGCGATAATCGGCAATTTTTAAATGACTTCTCCCACTCTCGGGTGGAGCGAGATGGAATGTCAGACTTTTACTGACTAAAACCCACCTGTGTAAGGACACAAGAGTGGCCTTGGATCACAAAGGGCAACTGAAGGCAGTTGCCCTTTGCGATCCTAGGCCACGGTGACTCTTTTAAAAATTCTCGTGTCCCTAGCGGGCATCGTCCTTCTGAGCCCCTATGAAAAACTGACATTGCTTTGGTGTACGCGTAGAACACTACACGCCGTTGATGACACGGCGAGCTACTCATAGCTCGCCGTCTGCAAGCCCGCGCCTTTGGCGGCAGAGAATAGTCCGGAGACTCCCGACACCCGGACGTCTCCAGTGGTTGCAGAACTCATAACCTTACATCCGCCATCTGCGTTTAAACATCTCCTCCTACTTTAAATGTATTTACTTACCAGATTAAAAATAAATTCTCATTTAATAGTTCTTTCCACCCTCACCAAAAGCCAATAGTTTATATATCTGGTTTCAAAACTACAGTTGTCAAACCCTTGTCTATTTTCATACACAACAGCAACTTTGATGTTAATTATGTTTTCCAACTGTTTTGTTTTCCTTTAATCTCCTGATCAAATTGGAATTGGTTTTGATGTATCTCGTATAGACAATAGCTAGCTTGGGGCCTAAAATAAAGCCCAGCTTGCCCAGCCAGCCCAATACCGTGGCCCTTTCAGTTAGACTCTAGACCAGGGAAGCTAAACATTTATTCGAGAACATGTCACTAAATATATGGAAAAAATATAATGTGGTCATGATGTGCCACCAAATAATCTTGACTATGTGATTTAATGGACAAAGAATTAAGTTAGATGCTATTTACACTTTATTTGTACAGCTGAAGTATCTTGACCTCTCCGAACTTTTCAACAATTGACTACGCAGTAATCTATATATATATAAAAGGAGAAACTGACTGATTGACATATTAACGCACAGCCGAAACTACTAGGAATAGGATTGTGAAATTTTGCACAAGATTTTCTTTTATAACATACGCGAGCACTAAAGGAGGATTTTCCAAAATTCCCTCTCTAAAGGGATCAAACGGGAATCCAAAGTTTGTATTGAGAAAGCTACTTTCACGCGGGCGGAGCCGCTGGCAGAAGCTAGTTTACCATATGTGGTATTGTATTGCGTTTTTTTTTTATTAATTCGCCATAGTTCGGAACGCCAAATTCGTAGTGGTCAACATATTTTCACCGTACTGTAGGTACCCTAGTGGTAAATAGGCAGACTTAGTGCAAAAAGGCTTTCTTTCCAAGTTAACCTTTGAGTAAAAAGACGAAATTCGTAAAATATTACAGTAACTGTTTCTTTATTTAATTTTAATTAAATAAAAGAGAAAGTTTGGTCTGATTAATGTTGTTTCGAATTATCTAGTCTAGGTGTTAAATATCATATTGTGTTGCGCCTGAATTTTTTTTAGCCGCGTGCCATTGGTTTGTTATATCTGTTCTAGTCATAATAGGATTAACAAGCGCTACCGAAGTTGCCTTATAGGATCACTTTCTTGTCCTTCTGTCTGTCAAGACCAAGACAAGAAGAGAAGAAGGATCTCGAGAACACGTGTAGGTATCGAGTTGAAATTAAAACCATATACTTAAGTCTGTGGTCCCTTGAAGCTGTGAAAAAATCAAACTTCATAAAAATTCATAGGGTACTTCCCGTTGACCCAGAATCCTGAAATTTGGCATAAAGCAAGATCTTATAGCACAGGTATAGAAATAATTCTGAAAACAGTAAATTTGTTGTTACCTAAATCACAAATAAAAATACGTTTTTGCAATTCGAAAAAATCTTTGAGACTTCATTCGGGAATTGAACTGTTTACAAAGTTAAGTTTGTACGGAACCCTCAGGGTGCGAGTCCAACTCGCACTTACCCAGTTTTTTTAATTTTCATTTGTCTGTGATGTGGATCATAGATCTAATGAAAACTGTGCGAACGAGGGTGTGAAGTAAAAAAATAATAATAAAAAAGAAAAAAAATCTAAATCCGATACCTAAGTTTTTAATGGAAATGTAACCTCTGTTTTAGATCAAAAAGTTTCAGATTTATTGAAATGAACCTTTCAAAAGCCAATTAAATGTCTGCTGAAAAACAGCCTTTGTTAATGACAATAGACATCAATTAACAAAACTTTCCTCAATCTTTGTTATAAATCATTTTAAAGAACTTTAGAGTTGATAATAAAGTATTTTATTAAAAGGGAATTAACCGACTCCTTTATTATATATTTTCTTATTGTTTTGATAGAAGTTGGCGTCTATCTATTGCTTATTATTTACCGTAGGTCCTGTAACCATTCCATAGAAACCGTGCATTTTTTTGGATTTAAAGGCAAACCTATGACATTTAGTGATGGTGTATTATTATTACACCTTTCCGAATTCTCGGGACTGGGTCTCGGACTTTCAGAAAGTGCTGGAGGAACCCCATTTCTAATCTTAGAGGCCCCCCTAGAGGTTTTTCATGAAATAATGCACCAATCAACGATTATTCCTGTACGCACTATACAAATGCAACCACGGACCACCCCGGTTAATGGATAACTATTGCAGGATTTGGAGAACCAAGCTATTAAGACTGTTCCATGTTTTCACGACTGAAAAAAAACCTCGAAACGGTATCAAAATTTTCAGAGGTCATTAAGTAGGCACCTACTACAAATTTATGACTATTAGAAGAAGAAAAAAAAACTACGTATAATATTATTTCAGGCTTGCAAACTTTTTTACTGTACGTTTTATTAATATGTTATATATCAATTACAAAGCTAATTGAGTTTTAAATTATATGAATTATATAAATGTTACATTGTAATATTGTGTTCCGTTAGCTCTGAGCATACAAATTATTACCGTGTAGTCTCTTTTTGTGTTTACACTATCTCATCAAAGGTAGTTTAGCCGTGAATGAAGGATTTTACCTAAATACACGAATCTACCTACGTTTCCGTAAAAATAACTACGTACAGTGCTCATCCTATCTTTATGATCATCTTTACAAGACAATGTATGCTTCTACGCAGTCAAATAAAAAAACCTTGGCAAGTACGTTTTTTTTTCGTTAACTTAGAAGTTTAACACCATCAAGTTTTGCAGCATCAAGGGACCGCAGACTTGATTATATGGTTTTAATTTCAACTCGATACCTCGAAGCGTTCCCGAGATATAGGGTCTTGACAGACAGACAGACAGACGGACGGACATCATTAATACATTTTCTTTTTACTTCTTATGAAATTAAAAGATTCTTATATTCTATACAGACACAAATTTTACAGTTAATAAAAAATCGGACAGGTGATGTACACGAGCAAGCGATTATTTCTGGAATTTTTTGACTTCAACAGAGTTATTGGCAGTTCGTCGTCGCCGTATCGATATCCATGAAAGTCTGCACCAAATATTATTGAAATAAATTAAAATGCATTGAAATGTTCAGTCCCATTTGAACTGCAACCAATCAAAGAAGAGCTTCTTCATCCCTGTATTCAAGGCTCAGGCGTCGCTTCCTTTGACAAGGAAATAGCCTGTGATTACATTGATTGCCAGTTACGTGACTCAGCTACCGTTTCTCTACTGACACACTCGAATGAATATGTATGAATGTACAGTTGATTAGCTGTTCTTGGACAAAGAGAGACAGTATTGTTCTTTTTACCTGATATTTTAGGGCGAATTAAAAAAAAAGTACTGTGTATACATTCAGTTTAAGAACTGATAAGCAGGTTGACTAGCCTGTTGCTCTAGTGGTTAGTGGCCTTGACTGCTATGCCGGAGGTCGTGGGTTCGATTCCCACCCAGGGCAAATGTTTGTGTGATGAGCACAATCATTTGTTTTGTGTCGGGTTGTAATTTATCTATACTAAGTATGTATTTAGAAATATTTATGTACCTACCTTTATCAGTTGTCTAATACTCATAACATAACCTCTGCTTACCTTAGGATTAGACGGCGTTGTGTGAATATTATAGTTAAATAATATATTTGTTTTACTATTATAATTTTTTTATTTGAATTTAGTATCCGCAATCAGTGTTTAAATTAAGCATATTATTATTATGTTACGCGAGTTTTAAAAATAAGGTTCTTTATTTTTACGTAAGAAAATCGAATATAAATTAAATTTGAAAAACAAATACTGATTCCCGTCGGATTGTTTAAATTGAAAGAGCAACTTTTTGAAAAAAGGTTTTAAAAATAATTGTGACTTTTGTTTTTATAAAAATACTAGCAGACTCGGCAAACTCGTACCGCCTAATAGTCGATGAATATTGTGATACGTTTTAGCTGAACTGTAAAAGGATAACGCCATCATCTGGCATTCCCAGCTTAATTCATTTTAAAATGACATTTTAATTAGAGATGGCGGAAATATTTCAAGACCAAAATTAGCCAAATCAGTCCAGCCATTCTCGAGTTTTACAACACTAACGAACAGCTATTCATTTTTATTTACATAGAAACCTATTACTTACATTATTTTATTATTTTAATGATTTCAGTAGTATCTCCTTACTCACATAGTGGATACAAATAAATCAGCATTGAAAACATATTTTTTTAAGTGACAGTTAAGACATACCTACTCATACAAGCACCATCACTTATGCACACACACGCACGTTAATATTCCTAGTTGTGATTTTAAACTCCAGACCCCACTTATTATTTTCTATTTCTTGACAAACTGCCTGTTAACTAAAAAGTATTGTTGTAATTTGTTGGAGATAAATTAACATTTTTTTTAATTAAAAAAAAAATATGTTTCAGTTTTATTTTTCTTTTTTTTTAATTGGTATGAACCAGAGCTTGATTGCTATCCTATCTGATGGTAAGCAGTGATGCAATCATCGATGGTGAGGCGCACTAGTTTATTAAGAGCCTATTCACTCTAGCCTTGAAGAGACCTAAATTATAGTTGGACGGGAAGACAGCAGCAGGCAAATTGTTCCAGTCCTTCGATGTACGCGGTATAAACGACGAAGCGAAACGCTTACTCTGGACCGTTGAAGTTTCAACAACGTAAGGGTGGATACTTACTGTACGTCGGGTTGGTCGATGGTAGAAAGGAGATGGTGGAATCAAGTAATGCAATTCCCGCGCACACTCTCCAAAATGAAACCTATAAAATACCGATAGGCTGGCTACTCTGCGCCTGTGCTCGAGGCTTTGTAGATCGGACTTAACCTTAAATATGGATCCCCAGTTAGCCTCTTTGCACGCCTTTCCACTGAGTCCAAAGCTGCTAGATGGGATTTTGCAGCACCAGCTCATATGTGACTGCAGTACTCTAGACACGTCCTCTATGTGCAGTGTCAATCAATCAGCTTAGCCTTTTCTCAACAGCAGGATACCAGTCTTACCACAATATTTTACATTGAGCGACTACCCAATCGGAGCTGTTTTTTAATATATTGCAAACATAAAATAAAAATCATTACCAAATATGTAATTTTCTTTATTTTTACAAGTATTATCTACACACATAGGTACTTAATGATAAAAAATTTATTACATCATGAAGGTACAACATAATCATTTAGTAATTAGAATAAATAACTTGTCTATTGGGATATAGCACTTGCCCTATATATGAGTATATACCTTGAACTACATGATACAAAGCATAAAACAGTTGAACGAACACATCAAGCTGAAATGACAGTAGTGGGACTTTGAAAATGAAATCGATTGAACGGCAAATCGATTGCGTAATCGGCCTGCACATCACCAGGTCTCGTTGTCAAGTCTGCTAGAGGTGTTGGCGCATCAATAGACGTGAATATACCTGGAACATCCGACGGTCCAGCGTAAATCGGATATATTCTAGGTTCCGATTCTTTTTTAACAGCTTTTGGCACTTCAGGTTTCCACGTCACTATTTCTGGTTTTTTATTCGGTCCCAGTTCTTTATCTGTTGGTATGTGTATCCTATCACGCTTGATGGTCTCTGTATCCATCCAGGAGTTGTGCACGGACATTGCAGGTGGGGGTGTAGCGGGCATGATCCCCGGTTGGGGCCAGTCGTCTCGACTTCTCTTCTCGTAATAGTCGTAAGGGTAGCCTGACTGATAGAACCCGTAGTTCACCGGACTTGCAGCAATCTGGAACAGAACATCTGTTAACGGGTCACCCCGGTGACTTTAGTACCAGTGCATTAAAGCCTACACATGTGATTTATTTTCGTTATGAATCTGTTAGATGATTAGGAAATAAGTAAGATCGATTATTGAAATTCATACCTTCCCCCTGTCATGATACCCATCATGATTATTAGTGTCTACCTAAAAGAGAATACTGTTATGTAAATACATTATTTCGGTTAGTTGGTAAGTTTACACTAATAATATAAAGGCGAAAGTTTACTCTTGTTACTCTTTCATGCAAAAACTACTAAACGGATTTTGACTGTTGTATAGCTTACTAGCACTTTGCCCAGGACTTCGTTCGCGAAATGTAT
Source organism: Mythimna pallens (assembly GCA_961205895.1). Lineage (NCBI taxonomy): Eukaryota > Metazoa > Arthropoda > Insecta > Lepidoptera > Noctuidae > Mythimna > Mythimna pallens. Next base: position 17,310,319 of record OY540828.1, on the reverse strand, counting down.
TCATACAAAAATTTAACAAAAAAAAAACTGATTTTCGAGGGTAGTTTTGAAAAACTATTAATGACAGTTTTTATTATTAATTTAAGCTAGAAATTGTAGCTAGCTAGCTAGCTTAGCTAGAATAGCCCCAGGAATAAGTATCCTCTTTAAAATTCTTAACATGCCATAAATTGTCTTATAACATGATAAATGATAAATAATATTTATTTTGTAAAAAGGTTTAAAAAACCACTTTTACACGTCAATTTTTTTTCCATCGATTTTAAACTAGATGAGGCCGGTGTTTCCTATCTGACTACCCTGAGAAGAAACACCGAAACAAACTCAGGGGTCAGTCTCTTTTAAAGTCCATACAGTAAATATGTAATGGTCAAATCACATGAGAACCATGCAGATTTGTCTGAAATGGTCTTTTGAAGAAAGAACCATACAAATTTGAGTGGACCTGTCCAGTCAGTGCAAGCATTTGTCAGAATTCGTAAATCTCAACTCAGGACTACTAAGGACATCAACGACTTGACAAACAATACCAAAGAAAGGACATTTGGGTAGACCGCAGAAAATACTCAAATTTCCAGACATACGTCAAAATTACTGAATAGGAAAAAAAAAGCAATCATGTTGATTGCTTTTTTCACGTTCTCACGTTCACAAAAATGAAAGATGTCAAAAATTAATAGAGAAAAAAAAATCAAATTCCAAAATAAAAATAATCTACAATATCAAATTGTAATAAATAATAATATTAAAAAGCACAATTGAAAATAAAAACAAAAGAAAAAAACAATAATAAGACAATGAGAAAAAAAAAGACATGCACTACTTTTTATCTGGTTTTGACTTCGCATTCATAAATTAATATAACAATTAAAATAACATTTTCCTCTTAAGGGGATGTAAGTTTAAAAAGGTAAATAGTTTATATGGAGTTTACTTTTACGCGGGCGAAGCCGCAGGCAGAGGCTAGTTGACTAATATTATTATTAGCAGGAGGTGTTAACTCAATATTTCTGCGTTGCTTTTTGATCTTACAACTTTGTTAGGGATTACTTAAGTCATTTTAGAATCACGTCCAAAGAAACTCTGTAAACCAATGATATTCTAATGCTGTAAACATAATAGAATATTCGTCCTATTGGTCTAGTGGTTAGTCAGGATAAATGTTTGTGTGATGAGCATGATCATTGGTTCTGTGTCTGGATGTAATTTATCTATAATATTTTAGAACTATAACGGTTTAGAAATATTCATGTACATTAATATTCATAACACAAGCTCTGCTTAGCTTGGGACTAGACGGCGTTGTGTGATGGTTGTGGAATATTATTGCTGAAATAGATATTATTACATTTGAAGAATTGTTTACTTTTATTATCGATACAAGCGCCTGATAAAGTTAAACGTTATTATATTAACATTTTGTTAGAATATTAGATGTAAATAAAATATTTGAAAAAAAATATATTTCGTCAATTCCAGTTAAAGATCATTATACCCTTGGTTCTGAGTAAAAAAATTGGAAGCTTACCTTTTTCAGTCCTTGAATTGAAGCGAGGATAAGAGCCATTTTTGCAAGCAAGAGGGCCTTTCCTCCCAAGACTGCAAGGAATTGGAAGCCCATAGGAATGAGGACCATGCCAATGGAGACGACGCCGAACATCATCATCGTCATCATCTGGTGGCGACGACGACCTCGGTATTCGACTGTGAAAGAAATTTATGTTGTTTTACGATTTAAATGGTCATCGAAAGGAAATTATGAACGCATTTTTTTTTTTCAAATAAAACGGGGAATTCTGCTCAAATGATAGCATTACGAAGTTTTTCAATAATCTATAGAGCCGACTTGTGTGCTAATATTTTGTATGAATCAACTTGGATTAAAAACAGTAAAGCTAATTTTAATATATTTTTTTAAATGATACAAATTAGTGCTTGACTGCGATTCCACCTGATCGTAAGCAGTGATGCAATCGTTGATAGTGAAGCGCACTGGTTTATTAAGAACCTATTCACTCTATCCTTGAAGACACCTAAATTATAATCGGACAGGGAGACCGCAGCAGGCAAACATTAAATAGTGAACCACTTGTATCCAAACAGGTTAGGTAGTTTAGAAGTACTTTAGTTATATGTTTAGTTAATAAAGTAATTAACTAGTAATTAATAATGCAAACCTTTATCAATAGTTTTTCCATCGTCAAAGTCAAACTTGATTACGTGAGTTTTGAGAACTTTTGCCATTCTCTGCACAGCTAGTGTCCGCCATTCACCTTCGTCTAATTCCTTTTCAGTCCAAGAACTGTGAAAACAAAAAAGCACATCTCATCTTTATACGGCACACTATCTCGCTTAATTAGAGGTGTAAGTTTATATGTATAAATGACTATGTTGGTTAGTCCCTTTTTTATGATTTTTATGACTTTTTATCGGAACATCCTCGACAGATTGTAATAAAAATCATATATTTTAATTAATATAAACAGTTGTGTTAGTTATAAATATATGGACTTACAAAAGACTTCTAAACTGCATTGTGAGCGGAGCGTTCTAACCTAACCTGTCCGAGTCGGGGTGCCCTAAAATTCCGAGCTCACTTCGTTCGCTCTAGGACTAAAATTGTAGTTTTGGTCTTGGTGAAATTAGTAGTCCAGTTGACGAATTAATCAAAATAAAATAATCTTTGTTACAAAAAATAAATAAATAAATATATATATATATATTCATCAATATTCTGTAGGTTTTATATAATAATAAAACAACGGTCTCATTTAATACAACTACTTTCGATCTCTTTCTATTATTTCATTTCTGAGTACCTAATTCTTTGCTTATATCAGAAATACAATAATAATACAGACACAATTTTTTGGACCTTTTTCTGAACCCTATCCAAGTCAAATCTATCAAATCAGAAAAAAAAATTTAAACAAATTATCTCAAACCGTGAGAGTAAAAGAATTACTCTTACCTACATTCTGCAACACAAATCTGAAAATGAAAGTACCTCTACTAACCGTACACAAAAATATATTCCTCATCCCGAGCCTGCTAAATAAAATTTATTATTCTTATATCAAAGGCCATACGTTGAGTATCTCTGATTTAATAGAAAGCATACAAAAACAGGGGTTTGGAGGATTGACATTGGCACAATTTTTTCGACAATGTTGCGTCAACCTACGCTTGAGGGAAAGCCTCCATATGATTTTTCCGGGAAAACAAATAATGGTACATATCCGTGTATTTAATGTAGCATATTGTTTATTGAAGAGAATCAGGAAGTATGTGGAGTCGTTGTTTATTTTGAAAAATGTAATGATAAACTGTTTCCAAGGGCCTGACAGATACAGAAAACGAATTAAGTCTATCATTAAGCGGTTTCCCTTTTTAGAGATATTCACGTTACGCTGAATATCGATCATAAGTGTCATTTCAAAGTCCTTCATTGGTCTCGTGCTCGTAAGTGAGACTGCTGAACTTGGTCCTGGTTTTTATTCCTAAATCTGGCAAAGAGTATTGGATTTTAGCATTATTTTTAGTATTGGATTTTAAAATAACAATATAGTTGCATCCTCATCATTCTGAGATAAGCGCGGGAGAAACGCCTGGGTGACAACCATTGTGTGGATCGGCCGTAGGACACGGTGAAGCATACAGTGTTGTGTCTCGCTTGGGCGGAGCACCGCCTTATCTTCGTGGAGGCGAACGGCTTTGGCAACCTCTTGCGCCAGGCCCTGGTTCAGGTGAACCAGAGCGAGGGGGAAAGGCAGGCGGTCGCCTCCTTCTGCAAACTAGATAGCGAAGGAAACGGTGGTACGTGTGATGAGACGAACATCCTCACGCCACCGCCACCGCCACTCCGCCCCGACTACCAGCCCCAGTAGGCGCGGCCTTGGGTAAACATCCGGACCGAGCCCAAGTCGTTGATAGCGCGTAGTGTTCCACGTGCTCCTCAAGGAGATGTCAGCAAACCATAGGTCAAGGGGATTTCCTGAAAAGAAAACCCGTGACGTTAACTACGACTAGAACGCAAACGGCAACGGAAGGAATCACAGGTGTGGTTATAGTCAGTAAAAGTTTGATACGCCCTCTCGCCCCACCCTAGGGCGGGAGAAGTCATAGGATGATCTCCTACGTTAAAAAATGTTGTATAGAAGATTTTATAGAAGAGATTAGATAATTTCCCGTCTCAAAAAAAAACAAATTCAGAGCGGGAGAAACTATTTAATTTTCCACTTTTTATTAATAAACAGAATCAATCAGAACCAAACAATTTATTTCAAATAAACCATTTACAGGCACTTTTGAATTGTCAAGTAGTCAGTCAGTCAGAAAAATAATGCTTAATTGCACGTTCCAAAGTGTAGATCTCTATGGAGAAGAATGTGCAAGACTCCATATTCACTCTTGGTGGTGATGGCTTATTAGTCAGTAAAAGTCTGACACACCTTCTCGCTCCACTTCAGAGCGTGAGAAGTCATTGGATGATTTCGCACCTCAAAAAAATGTCATATAGTACCTAAACGGATGTTGATTAAGTTCCGCTCAACTTACGACAAAGGGCTCACGAAATTGAAAATTTTTAAAAAAGTAATTTTAGAAAAGTCATGAATACCATGCAAAGTTGGTACATCGTCGTCAAAATAAATACATAGTCAGAACGGTGCGTCGTCTGAATTCAACAAAAAATTTCAATCCCGCAGACGTGCGGGATTACTCATGGATTAGATTCCCTAGTCAGAAGCTAGTGCACGTTTCCAATTGGTCGTTTCATATGGAGAAGAACCGGCAAGAAACTCCATGAATATCGTTGGTCAGATAATATTTAAAAAACACAATATTTTAAGAAACTTTACCTCTGCATAACTCTGTAAAAACTACATGCCTTTGATAATATAAAATCGAATAAAATACTCGATCGTCAATCCGAACAAACACACAAGTCAGGGTAATGACCCCGAAACAATTCGTCAGCGTCGTTCAAAGTGAAGTGTCGTATAAAATTGCGCAAGGAACTTTAATTTTAGTTGTTGTGGCGAAATTACGAGCTTGTACTTAATATTATAATAAGAGACAGATATACGAGTATAATGTCATATAACTTACTTATCTTTTCTCGGTTTTACTGTGACTAAGTATTTCCAGTCTTTCACCTTTTTTTTTCGGTGTAAAAAACATCTAATGAAATCCCCTGATCTTGGGCGGAGCGGGAGATAGTGTCAGACTTTTATTGACTAAAAACCCACTCCTGTTCCTTCGTTGCCTTTCATACCAGCGTCGAGTTTTCCTTTCAGAATCAGACCCTTGGCCCCAGTAGGCTTCGAACCTGCGTTGCCTTTATGGTTACTGACATCTTCTTGAGGCACGCGTGTAACACTACGCACCGTCAACGACTTGGGCTCGGTCCGGATTGTTACCGGAAGGTCGGACGGCGAGCTACCCATTGATCGCCGTACGCGAACCCGCGCCTACGGTGGCCGGAAATCGGGATCGGAATCCAGGCGCGGCTCATTTCAAAAACTGTTTTAGTTTTCATCCTTGCCGGTCAGTTACTTGATGATCAGTCAGCTCAGTAAATCCTCAACTGTAATTGACGATGGACTTGCTGGTTTAGGTACGCCATACATTCTGGTTTTCTTTTTAGGTATTTTATTTGTTTAAGCTGGTGACAAGTTTACCATAATAATAGATTTATAAATTATGTTTTGTAATATTATGTAGTTAGTGAGTATGTCGTTAGAGTGCCTTAATATAAATAAATAAATAAATATTGAAGAACCAGTCCAAAATCGTGACAGATTTCGTTTTATAGTGTAGTCAGAACTGAATACAGCGTCTCTTATAAACTTTCTCAGTAATTGGGTTGGAAAGTTTAGATAACACGCGATCTGTAGAAAATTATTATATTATATTATATTTCACCTACATTTTGTTACAAGCTAGAGATTTTCATTTTCAGCTTAGTTGTGTTGTTGTTGTTATTGTTAGTTGTTAACCTAACTAGGTACCTAAATAATAAACTTGGCCTTATCTCGACCTGTATCTCGGCTTGTAACTTGGCGTAAATTCACGGTACAGAGTTATAGGGTTATTATTACCGGTATAGAGTTATTATTTTTAACATTTTGCCATCGTTATTATAGTTTAGTTATCTCGTATTAATGTTTATTTTATGTCGCCGTTGCCATATTTTAGAATTGAACATTTTTTAATTGTTCAACCATTTCATGAAATGGTCGTATTTAATTATAACCAGAACCTTGCCCGATGGCCACATCATGGTATCATGATATGACCAGTAGGCAAGATTCTGTCCATACCCATATGGGTATGGACAGAATCTTGCCTTGCTTGCTTGGAATCAGCCAAAGCAATGAATACTCTGCGTTAAACGAAATTAACAGCTAAACGCATCATTATTCCAACCCACTATTATAATTCTCAGATCTGGCCACGACATACGCACTGGAACAAATACTAACTGGTTGCACTATCTTTTGAATTCAACAAAAAAACGATCTGTTTGCGAATTAATTTTTATTATTTTTAGATGATTTTGATTTTTTTTTCTGTATGTATCATCGTGTACTATGTATGTCTTTGTGTACAATAAAGAATTAAGAAATTATGATTTTATTAGCATGACAGGAGTATTGCGAAAAAGATTGATGTATACTCGTATTGTTTGTAATTTTAATTGTTTTTGCTTTACTGCAATTGGTTGTATCAGATTTTCAGAAAAAAAATAAAAATAATCTGAGAACAGCATCAACTTCTAATACTAGTACGATTCTTTTTTTTCGTATAAAATATTCTTTTTATTTAATTTTTCAAGTTTATTTTTTAATATAGTTATTCTCTCTATGAAGAAGAAAAGAATAAAATCTTACCTGGTCTCATTCTCAGGCATGACATTTCCGGACCTGTCGACTAGCTCGAACCGCACCAAGTTGATCCCGTCGGCAACGGGCACGACGTCAGGGGTCAACGACCTGTCGAGCGCTCTCAGGGTTTTCCTCTTCATGCACCTCACGAACTTCGGGAAGTACTCCTTGTGATCTATGACATCTTTTACGTCCACCAACTGCGGGATTGAAGGATATCAGTAGGTATATTTAATTTTATAATTATATATAGATAACTTGAATCTATTCCCATCAGCTCAAGTATGAACTTTAATTTTATGTATTTTAAGTTGAGTTTTAAGTGCAAAGAAACATTTTTTGATTAAAATAGAATGTGGTAAGTACCGAGGAATTATGAACACATTTCTATAAAAACTGGCTAGTCTTTGTATGGAAGCCAAACGTGAGCCAAATTTTACTTTACTTGAAAGTCAAAAACCTACCTCCTTTCTCCAAGACCTATATTACAACCTATATTACTGACTTGACTTTCAATTAAAAAAACTGGCAAGTGCGAGTCGGACTCGCGCACTGAGGGTTCCGTACAAACTTACCTATGAAAACAGTTCAATTCCCGAATTAAGTTACGAAGATTTTTCCGATCCGCAAAATCAGTTTTTTTTTTGTAACGTAACTATAAATTTACAATTTTCAAATTTTTTACCTACCTTTGTGATATGAGACCTTACTTCAAGCCAAATTTCAGTATTCAACGTCAATGAAAAGTACTCTATGAATTTCGATTCCCTTTCGAGTGTCGAAATATACATTTATTGCGACATAAACCGCTGCATCTTTTTTTTTGTTAACTCAGAAGTTTGATTTTTTTACAGTTTCAAAGGACCGCAGACTTGAGTGTAGATTTAGTTTAAATTTCAACCCGATACCTCCACGCGTTCCCGAGACAAAGTCTCTTGACAAACAGACAGACAGACGGACAACAAAGTGATACCATAAGGGATCCGTTTTTCCTTTTAAGGTGCGGAACCCTAAAAAAGATGAAAAAGAAAAGGAGAAGTCTCGCGTTAAGTGAAACATTTCCTCAAAATAATATCAAATTACGGTGGGCAGTTGAAAACCCTGCCCTGGAGTCGATTGAGAAGCGAGCCAAAAAGATCATCGACAATGATGCACTTGTCGAGTCAAAATTCCACAGTCTTGAGCATCGACGCCGATTTGCTGGCCTGTCGGTTTTCTATCGTTTGTAAAATAATAGAAAACCGAAATGTAAACGATTTGAAATAAACGGAATTGCATGATTTAATTCGAACAAATCCGTTCCATCATCGGACCACTACACTTACGGCGTTGCGCCATCGGTACGTGGTGGACATCCACCCATACGTACAAAGCGTTTTAGAAACACATTCATTATACGTACAGCTAAGGAGTGGAATTCCCTGGAGTCTGCATAGCTACAGCCTAGGGGTTTTTAAGTCAAGAGTGAATTGGTTACTTTTATGCAAGCGTGCTCCATGGTCGGTCACATCATCGCTTACAATCAGGTGAGATAGTGGTCAAACGCGAGCATATCAATAATAATAATTTAAAAAGTTGCTACTGTTCACGGACGCGTAGCAACATCGTGCCGTCGTATCGTTGCCGCTTCGTCGACAGTGTTTCAGAGTTTTAATAAGTAAGTTATAAGTAAGCTTACACAAAGCTTATATATGACGAATACGCGTTTATGAAGCTACGCGTCCATAGGCAGTAGGCCATAATCGTGTATGTTAAAAAAAAAAAACATCATGCCATTAAGCTTGTAGACGAAAATTTACATACATAAAAGAATTTTCTTCTTTAATAAAATGCTAATGTAACTTTTGAAATTCAACAAAATATAAAGTCAGGCAATTACAAAAATTATACTACCATGGTACTACCACAGTTACTTTTTATAACCTCAGTCTACATTTTAAAAACTATTGCATTTCACACGTATCCTAAAACATTTTTTGTAACAGTTAATTCTTTGTTCAATCGTCCACTCTTTTATCGGTACTACTCGATGTATTTCTGCAACCATAGAGTGCAAGTTCAGAGCCATTTTGTTTTTGCTTACTCGCGATGGTATAATGTTAAGGTCTTGCTTTCAGCTATAACAGACAACAATTGCCATACTGATACCGTTAACTTTACGTATATTTGGTGTGCGCGCCATTCTAATGCTACTTTTGTACGATGTTGCTGTGATGTATCTATCTGTAAATAAAATATATCTATAATAAATGGCTAATATAAACAACATTAATAACGATATTGATGACATTTCTATAGCGCGCGCATACCAATGTCCACCAGAGAAATGCTCGAAATATGTTAAATATTCTCATTTAAATCTTAAATTAATCCACATAAATATCAGAAGCATTAACAAAAATTTTCATCAATTTATTACTATGTTAACCATGACCAAAGTAGATTTTGATGTTATTGTATTCACAGAGTGCTGGCTAAAAGTGACAGGACCCCTGCCTATTCTTCAAGGGTACTCGAGCCATGCTACCCTTAATAACGCTTCACAAAATGACGGCGTAGTGATCTATACAAAAAACAACCTGCAATGTACTATTACTGAACCTCTTTTCCGCGAAGCCAACTGCTTAGTATGTAGTACCGGCAATACAGCCATTATATGTATCTATCGCTCCCCATCATTCTTGGACCTGGAGTTATTTTACAATAGTCTTGATAGTTTAGCTGGAACGTTAAAACGATTCAAAAATATGATCCTAGTGGGTGATATAAACGTCGATATAAAACCTAACAATCATGACCGCCACTCAGATGCCTATTTGACTTTTTATGCCTCTATTGGACTTCTACCGGCTCATACACTTCCCACTAGATCAGAAAATTCCCTCGATCACATAATGTTAAAAACAACTAATTCGGCTAGCGTAATTGTACTTAACACTCATATAACTGACCACCTTCCCATCGTCCTTAGTTTGAAAACCCATGGGAATTCCGTAAAGGCACAAAATTCAACTGTTCTTCGTTACAATTATTCAGGCATCCGTAACGAATTAGACCACACCGATTTCCGTCCCGTAATGAAAGAATGTGACCCAAACCTTGCTGCTGAACTATTCGTTGATATGATTCAGAAAAGTTGTTCAAATCACACTTCAATCATAAGGGTATCTAACAGAACGAGAATGCTCAAACCTTGGATGACATCGGGTCTTGTTCGTTGCATACAAAACCGGGACATGCTACACCAAAAATCGAAATTGTCCCCAGATAACCTGATCCTAAAAACTACGTACTCTCGATATCGCAACTTCCTGGATAAGACATTAAAAAAACTGAAACGAGCTCATGACAGAAACGAATTACTAAGGGCTAAAAATAACATCAAAGCTACATGGAAGGCCGTTAAAGCCATAACTAACTGTTCTGTCCAGCATCAGTCACCCGACGAACTTATCCGGGGCGCGTCTGATGCCAAAACCTCGATTAATAAAATTAATAGCTACTTTGCCAGTGTAGGCGAGAAATTAGCTTCTAAAATCGTTCCGCCCTCTAATCCCACCCCGTTTAGTCACCCATCTCCGTCTAATTCACTTGTAATCATGCCGATTGACGAATCTCAAGTTTATGGAATTTTACGCAATCTACGTTCAGATTGCGCCACTGGACATGACAACATCCCAGTAAAAATCCTGAAGCAATCTACTGCTACTCTTACTCCACCCATAACACACATCTGCAATCGTGCAATTGAGACCGGTACATTTCCTACAATTTTCAAGAAGGCAGTGGTCCACCCAATCTTTAAGAGTGGAGACAGAAGCAATATCTCTAATTATCGACCCATTTCGGTTCTGAGCTCCCTGTCTAAAATCCTTGAAAAAATATTGAATAATGCTCTGGTGGGATATCTTTCCAAATACAACATCATTGCAAAAAATCAATATGGTTTTCGACAGGGAATCTCGACTGAAGACGCTGTGCTAGGTCTTTCTAATAGCGTTGTCTCTAAAATGGATAAAAAACTTAGGTGCTACGGTGTCTTCCTCGATTTATGGAAAGCATTCGATTCTGTTTCTGTTCCTATGCTGCTTTCAAAGCTGGAAAACTTGGGGATCCGCGGGCTTTCGTTGAGAATCTTCACTGATTATTTAACTAATAGAACCCAATGCGTAAAAATTAATTCTTTTGTCAGTGAAGAGGAGTGTATCGGTTTCGGTGTTCCGCAGGGAAGTATATTGGGTCCAACCTTGTTCCTGATATACATAAACGACTTGTGCAAAATGTCCATCCCTAACTGTGAAATATTCACCTATGCAGACGATACTGCACTTGTTGTTTATGATACTGACTGGAATAAAGCCAAAGATAGAACAGAACACTCCCTCCGCCTTGTTACTGAATGGCTTTCAGCTAACTTGCTGACTCTTAACATCGACAAAACAAAGCTAATACGCTTCTCGCTGTCTAGTTCGGACCCCAAACCAGCTGAATCCAGTGTAGTAAAAGTCCACTCTTGCTCAGTTCACGACGCCTCTTGTCACTGTCTGACACTCTCTTTAGTCTCAAGTATCAAATATCTGGGGGTGTACATCGACTCAAATCTTTCCTGGCGTTCACACATTGAGGCTTTATGCTCGAGGACAAGGAAGCTTATTTATCTGTTCAAGGAATTGAGACATGCAGCTGATCCTGCAACCTTGTCCTTAGTTTACCAAAGCTTATGTGCATCGATCCTCATGTATTGCATTCCTGTATGGGGAGGCACCTATAAAGGCCTTCTGCTTCAAGCAGAGCGTGCACAAAGGGCAATTCTTAAGGTTATGCATTTTAAGCGAAGAGATTACCCAACTACTCAGCTGTACTCAGAATCCCAAGTCCTCACCGTGCGGCAACTGTTTGTTTTGCGTGAAGTCTTACGCCGTCATTCCATGCTTCCACTAGACTCTAGCATTCTTCTTAGACGTCGAGGGTTTCCGGTCAGTGACTCCCTATATAGTCGGACTGCTTTCGCAGGTCGGCAATTTGTTATCTTAAGCGCTCGCATTTATAATAAGATTCACCATCTGATCAATATTTATACTTTAAACAAATATTCACTTAAAACTAAGCTATCTAATTGGTTGCAAAAACTGTCTTATGATTATACCGAATCATTACTAACGATCATCGTATAACTATTCCCCTATACTGTTACACGTCTATATAAAGGCTATCTTAATTGTACCTAACATTAAATTTTTGATCATCTCTAAGGAGGAACTGGCTCCTGAGATACAAGTATTTATTTTACTTAGTTTAGGAGTCAAATGTTCATTTTATTTCCACTGATCAGTGTTTGTACAACTATTATATCTGTTCTTGTCATTATATACTGTTACTGTGTTTGTTAAACGTACAAAAAATAAAGATTTATTATTATTTATTATTATTATTACTCTAAACTTAAAAGCTTTAAATAACATAACATAACATAATCAGCCTTTTAATGTTCCCACTGCTGGGATTCAGGCTTCCTCTCTTTAGAAGAGGGAATGGGCCGTAATCCACCACGCGGGCCCAGTGCGTGTTGGTGAATATCACATGTCTTCGAATTTTTAGTTCTAGGACATGCCGGTTTCCTCACGATGTTTTCCTTCTCCGTTTTGAGAGCAGTGGTGATGAAATAAATTACACAAAGTAATGCGCCTGGCTGGGTTTGAACCCGTTTTTAAAGCTTTAAATATTAAACTTAAAACGAATTCTCGGGTAAAAAGCATAAACTTAAGTATAAACCTTTTAATGTTCTCACTGCTGGGACTGAGGTCTTCTTTGTAAGATACAGAATAGGCCGTAATGCAGCACACGGGTCCAGTGCGGATTGGTGGAGGTCACATGTGTTGGACTTTTTGTTTCTAGGACATAACAGTTTCCTCAAGATGTTTTCCTTCACCATATTGAGAGCAGTGGTGATGAAATGAATTACACATAGTAATATGCCTGGGTGGGTTCGAACTGATGACCTACAACTCGCAAGTCGGGGCCGTTAGCACAGAGCCACTACTGCACTCGAGTAAAAAAGAATTGCTTAAATGTAATCTACTATCAAGGTACTCGTAATAATAAGGCACATACTGTAATAAAACAATTATCTCATAGCCAAAGTTACTCGTAATCTGAGCCTGATAAATAAATATTAATTCATAAAATTAGCACTTCATTGCTTCAAAATGAGAAATATTAAACCCTTTACTAAAACTTTACTAAAGACTCCTGAGGCAAAATATACGCATATTTTGCCTCAGAAGGCTTTAGTAAAGTTCTGCTAATAAACTCAAAATTGTTCATGTCGAGCTCTTTACTAACACATAAAATTGTTTAGAAAATAATTTTAAAAACATGTTTTGTAAAAGAAAAAATAATATACTTAAAACGTTAAAATTATTTCATCACCACTGCTCTCAAAACGGTGAAGGAAAACATCGTGAGAAAACCGGCATGTCCTAGAATAAAAATGCGAAGACATGTGACATCCACTAACCCGCACTGGGCCCGCGTTGTGGATTACGGCCCATTCCCTATCCTAGAGAGGAGGCCTGAGTCCGAACAGTGGGAAAATTATACGGCCGACTATTTAAATTAATTTTCCCTGACGTTAATTTGATATGTTAACATTTTTTTTTTAAATCACTACATAATAAAACGTATCTTTAAAAATGGAATACCCTATTTGATATTGATCCTATTTGATAAATGAAGTGTAGAGAAACAAAAGATTTTGGTCCCTTGGGAGCCTTTGATTACATTTAAACCTGAGTTCTAACGATAGAGAGAACTTTTTATTAATAATTACTTGCTTTTGCCAACGGCTTCACCTTCATGAATATAAAAAAACATGTAGCCTAATATTAGTCAGTGATAAAGTAGCATTAAACAGGTAATAATTTTTGAAAATTCAGTTCAGGAGTTCTTGAGTTTATTCATTACAAACCAAAATTTATAAACTTAAAAATACTAGTACTATCTGAAAATATAAGCATAGATTAACTAGCTGTAACCCATATTCTAAGGAATTTTCTTTTTTTGGGGCAAATTTCTTAGTTCTTATAATATCTCATAAACACATCTACTCGTAAGTTATCTGTTAGTGAAAGTCCCGTCAAAATCTGTTTCTTCTTTTTAGCCCTCCCCCTCTCAGAAATTATAGAAAATAAAAAGTAACTTAAATTACTCGTTCTATCATTAGCTATATCCCAGTAAAAGTCTCGCCAAATTTTGTTTTCCCATTTCGAAGACGTATTCAGTAGTTTGAAAATGAAAAGCCTAAGTGAACCAATGAACCTCTTTTCATAATCGATCAAGTCGTTTTGGATGCCGAAACAAACAGAACATATACAACGTTTTTCAATACGCCATCAAGCTAGTGCCAAAAAAGAAGACTTTCTGAAAACGTATCCCACGTTTTCGAAAGTCGTTTCTTACCACCTTACTTTTTCTTACAAAACTTCTAGTTCAAAAATGAATGCTTTAGATCCACAATTTAAGCGCTCTACCGATCATCGAATGAATTTCAGAATGTAAGTACCTAAACGAGAAGTAAATGGCATGATCACAACCGATTTACGTAAAAAATAAACTTAGAAATAGAAAACAATACTTATTAAAATAAAATAAGAAGAAAAATACTTTTAAGCGCCATTAAATCCTATACATTTTTGTATGTAAACCTCCCAGAGCACCTGTTTGCAAAGCCGATTAAGGTGATTTCGAGCGGCTATGAGAAGCTTATACGAAGTTTTATCGTGAACAGACTAAGGACATTGTTGAATGTCCACAAATGACCGTAATGGACAGTACCTATCTACTTAAGCTTGGACGTTCTTGAGAACAAAATAACAATGAGGAAAGATCTCAAATAAAATGTCCTTCAAACTGATTATCTATGCTTACCTAGTAATTTGGATATCTTTGAAATGCCCTTTATGTAATCGGCAGTATTATTTACAGCAATAATTATAATAAAATGGTCGTTGTGGTAACATTTGGGAAGACCTATGTCCAGGAGTGGACGGCTTTCGGCTGAAATGATGACGATGAAAAATTGCCTCCACTTATTCCATTTTACTCCATTTATTAATGTAATTTGCTTTTTGCCGTGTTATGTTAAAATAAAATTAATAAATTACAAAATATCGATAACTTATTACAGAAACACCAGAAAATACACTGTTCTACATCTATCTCTAGTCATTTGTCTAAGGCTTTTGCTAGAAGAGTGCATTTCAAAGGAAACACATCATTATCTAAAAATACTTTTCAGACGAAGGACACACCAGCTCCCCTAGCCAAGTTACAACCGTTTCGTTTCGATTCTCCTATCGTCGATCGCCTCGAGTAGGCCACGCCTCTGATTCCTTTATTCCGACGTCATCTCAACGCTCAATCACGTGGTCAGAACAAATGAATAGAAGGCGTGGCTGACTCGAGGCGATCAACGAAAAGAGAATCAAAGCGAAACGGTAATAACTTGGCTAGGGGGGCTGGTATAATGACACAGATTTTCCTGTGGGGACATAATTTACACCTACGAGGAAAGTATCATCTTTTTTTTTTGAGGTGTGAAATCATCAAATAACTCATCCATCAAACACTCTCGGTCAGACTTTTACTAACTAAAGCCTCACCTGTGTCCTTCAGTTGCCATTTGTGCTCAAGGACAGTGGGTTTTCTTGTCAGAAATTCCCCGTAGAATAAATAACTTAAGTAAAAAAAATCTCTTATTATCTCAATTAATTTAGTGCTACTGCTGTTAAATAATGTATTAAAGAAATACTTACTTTCTTAGAACAATCGCGCCAAATAATCCTGATGACATCAGCCCCTTCCAGCCATAAATCTGCGATGAGCTGACTCATATAGGAGTCAGGATCGGTCTGTTTTTGTTCGCCATGACACCCAGTAAGGCACAGGACTAACACGGATATAACTATGAGCAGAAAAGAACGCATTGTCACGTATTTCATATCCACACTCTTGCCATTTCTTAAACGCTTGAGAGAAGTTCGATTCTGAAAAGAAGGTAAAAATAGATATAATATTGTATAGTCCTGTAATATTTTGTGACTTTTTCTGATAATGATCTGTTGGACTCACAGGTGGGGTTTGATCAATTGGTGTTATTCTTATAAATAATTCAATAGAGAATTTGTTGAGTTATTTATTGAGTGAACGCGAAAAACACAATTACTTTCTGATTTCCTATTTGAAGAATCGTTAACGCTGTCAAGTTGGGATTCTTAACCTTTAAACTCATTGGTTAAAATATAATTGTTTTAAAAGTCATTGAGCAATAAGATCTAAAATATTTTACTGTATTTTATTTGTACACAAGAAAATAACTAGCCAACGCATTTTTTATTGCTTAATGTATGATAAAGTTTTAATAAACAATTTATAAGTAGTGAAAAAGAAAATGGACAAACTAGCATCGCCATAAAAGTTTTAAATGTCACTGGTACGTGATAAGGTTCCAAAATTTTAGAAATGGAAGCTTTATTTCGCAAGTCTAACTAGAGCCTCAGGTTTTTCTTAGGATATGCTTGGTTACCATCTTTTATTTACTTTTGATCTTATTCATAAAGAAAATCTACAAGTTAATGGCTTTCCATATTCGAACCCCAGAGAACGATTTTTCCGTTCAAAATTACTTTTCCTGCAAATATTATATTAACATCAGAACCATCTCGTTCGATTTCTTTTTACAAAAATCACTTTTTATCTATAATGTTATGTAGTTTTTCTCGCTCTTTCTTTATGTGTACTTGATACATTGATATATCAAATTATTAGAATTTGGTGGACATATACATAATCTAAAGTAATACAGTTTGTGGCGGTCGAACTAGTGACACGCGGGGTTGCGACAGTCGTGGACAGGATCCAAGAGTTTGGACTCAAGGTGGCATCGTACACACAAACGGTTATCAGACTAAATACCTACTTCTGATATTAAGGTTTTTTTCCAGACTTAGCTCATTTATCTAGTCACAATATTGATTTACGTCTGAATATTACACCATAAGTTTCAAGATTTACAATATTTTGTAAGCACTCATCCTTTTCCGATTAAAGATGAGGTCTTATGCAAGATGTCTTTTTTTATACATTTTGAATAGGCAAGCGTAATTGAACGAATCATCCTCCATTTTCGTTGAAATTCACGTTTAAATACTATTTTTACTTCAAAAGTTTTGCTGAACTGACTTTGAATTAATAGAAGCAAAAGTTGAAATTAGGACGTAGGATCTCTTTACCCCTTTGACGTAACTTCTTCCAAAAGTACTTTACAACTGTTAATACTAATTACTGAGTATGAATGAGACGCTATGTTAGTAAATGAGGCAGTGTTGAAATTCAGTCTTTTGAAAATATTTTCAAATTTAAACTTACCAACAAAGTTTTTATGGAGCACACACAGCCCAGCAGTAAGTGAATACCAAAGCACTGTTTTGAATTCTATGACAATTTCCACAACCACGTTCACACCCGTCTTCAGCCAAGGTCAAACAGTATATGGAGGAAATTTATTGACCCCCTTACCTTATATGCCCATAGATAATGGAAAGCGATCAATTTTCTACGCGATCACTGACCAAATCATGTTAATGAGTGACCAAAGACATATTATTACTGTGCAAAACCATAACGATGGGTGACAGGTACATACGATATGTTTATAGAATGTTTTCTTGCTTTAAATTACTGTTTTTATGGCAGTAGTTTTCCAATATAATGTAAGGTATTGTTGGAGCTTAGATTGTTCTAGGAACCAACTGCTGTCTTAATTATGTTTCGTTTTGTTTGAAAAACTTTTATTGTCCTCCGGACACTGAAAGTAAAATGACAAATAAATGGAATACTGTAATAGTGTACTTTTTTTTTGCGTTAATACTCACCCGTTTTGTTGTATTAATAAATTTAAGCGTTATTGCTACGGGGTAGGTAGAGAAACTAGATGCAACTAGACGTACGGCGTTGCGTCACCGGTACATGGTGGACATCCCACACGAAAAAAGCGTTTTAGGAACACATTCATTGTGCGTACAGTTAAGGAGTGGAATTCCCTGCCGGAGTCCGTATTTCCTGATAACTACAACCAAAAGTCTTTAAGTCAAGAGTAAATAAGTTACTTCTAGGCAAGCGTGTTCCATCGTCGGCTACTTACCATCAGGTGAGATAGTTGTCACACGTGAGCGAATTCAAAATTAAAAAAAAACTACTAAACGCTATCTACTATTACTCTTAAAACTCCTGTTGCTTGATTTTACATTTATAAACGTGGTCGAAACCTCAACAGACCTCAATTAATGTACTACTACAAGATTCTTAGTGTATCATAACATAACACTAGTATCTCCCGGTACATATCCCGTACCAACAATACACCTACATTGCGCCAGATCTAAGCCCATGTTCTAAACGTAATCCCTTAGGCGCTTGTTGACATCTGCGAGATACAATCGATTCGAAGCTGAAATGCACCACGCTAATATGACACAGGTAGGTATGGCTGGTATACGGTAAGGTTCGTAAAATTAAAAATAAATAAAATCGCTTCAGAAGGGTTCTGAACGTATCAGAGGACAATTAGAGGGACAGGAGTGTCGTATTAGCCAGTAAGAATCTGATACTGCCTAGATTGGCTCGTCCGCGAGGCCATCAAGGCGTCCATGAGGATTTCCCACTCCTGGCAAAAAATTAAGTTAAAAGCGCTTAGTAATCGAGTACATTCCTTGAAATTGGTTGTACTAGAACTAATTTGCAATGATTTTGAACTCGACCACTTGAAGTTCAATTTAGCATTTTTAAAATACTGATTAGTAAAATTGTACTAGCCAGAGTGACTTCACACTTAGAATTTTTCGCGGTCGAACGTAACAATATTTCCAGAAAATCCTAAAAAATTTCATTACTGGAAAAAATACCCAAATGAACCCCAAAATAACAAGGTCAAAATCGTTGCTCTAGTACCAACCATTTCAACGAACACAATAAATTATATTCATTACTGTTTTTTGTTTTAACCATAAAATATTCTATGAGGAACAAGTCCACATAGCGAAACTGCCAGGCCGTCAGGACTCCAAACAAATGAACCCCAAAACACGCCATGTCCGAGAGTAACGCATTCATCTTGACCTTTTTATTCTTGACCCAACAATAGACTCTTTAAGTGATTATGTATTTTTAACCTGTATCGAAAACGTCTTTACAAAAGCGCTGAAGTATGTGTACCCATATTTAGTGCTGAAGATTGGCACATAATGATGCAGTAAAAATGACGTCACCGCTTATTTATGCTTATCATACGTCTACGTCAAATACAGACGGAAATGGTTAGCGTTTTTGTTTGTATAATAAAACTCTTAGCGTTTTATTAAGACAACAGCACTTATTACAATTGCAAATAAGTATAGAATTCATCCGCGCTGAAGGAAAAATAATAAAAGAAATGACGAGAAAATTCTGACTGAAGCATTTTATAGGTTAAATAGATACAGATGTAAAATGGCTGTATTATTTTAAAATCTATCTTTAATTAAAATGTAAACACTTATAATGAAACAAAACAAGAGATCATAAGTAAAATATACAAAAGAATTTTTGCTTAGTAAAACATTGACAGAGGTCGATCGCTTCGTTGTGAAAATGTTAACTTTATTTTTTAAATATTTACAGTATGTATTTATTAAATAAAACACTTAAATACCATATATATGTATATATATACATACTTAATGAATAAAAAGCTCCTAAGAACTAACTAAAAGAAATTTCATTTGAAATAAACAGTACCTTTGTGCTCTTCTATCTGTATTTCTTCTTTTCATTTTTAAATGTCACTCAGTTTCATTTTCATTGCCACGCTGTATGGCAATGCTTTTTAAAAACCAGCCATGGGACACGCGAAGTGTCAACAAGACATTTCAAAACGTCGTCGTTATAAAGTTTGTGAGCACTCGGACCCTACAATCAAAACTTAAACTAAGAATACTTTTTGAACAGCTATCTTCATTAGAAATAATTTATTTTCGTTTTTTGTTCAAAATATTTTTAGTTAAAAACTTTTCGCCTGAAATTGACTTCAGATAACATTTTATAAAAACGATTTTGTTAGAACAAGGACAACTTTATTGGAAATTGGCTTCAAGAAAGAATTTTAAAGTTATTCAACAAATAAGTATTTGAGAATTGATCATAATTCCCTCCATTGTCTCCGAAACTACTGAGTCTGAACTCATAGATTACAGTAAGACCTATATAAAGTCTTAGTTCTTTATTATATTTCTTCGAAAAATATAAGTAATGAAAGAAAAGAAAAGAAAGAAAATGAATTTATTTGGTACAGCACAAGGCACAAAAACAATATAGGGTAAACACAAAACAAAAATAAAAAAGAAAAATGTAGTTGTGCGTTCGGAACCCTTTGCACGTGAATATAAGTCGCAATTCGATAGTTTTTTTTTCAACGAAATTGAATTGTAAAGTAGCTTGACCTTAATATAAAATCACTAAAGTGCTTATACTTAAGCAGGCTATTAATGCTAAATAGTCAAATAAATCTAGAATAACTGGCGTTAGTTTATTTAAGGTATGTGCCGAACAACTAACATATATCTTTCATTATGTTGCAATTTCTTCCATAAGTAAATATATAAAGGTGGGTTTACGCTAGAAGATCACAGCACGAGCTGAAGTCAAATTCATGCAGTGTAGACCGACTCCAGAGGAGCCGAGCACGAGTAGAACAACACGGCTTTGAACTCGGCTCGTGCTGTGCTCGTACTCTGCTGATCTAGTGTAGACCCACCTTTACATTGTGTCGTACGGTTTTGTTACATAGGTACGACAAAAATAATCTCTAATTAATATTAAATGGCACCAAGAGAATAAAATAAAGAGAAGCTAAAGACAGGGTACAGGCTGGTTTAGATTATAATATATTAATATTATATTATGAGGTCGTACTTTGTAGAAATTGGAGCGTATTAAAAAAAAAACACTTTGTTCTGTAGACTGCAGGGTTCATTTTAACATAGCTTACTATCCGGTAACGACCAAGTCCGACTCAACGGCGCGTTGTGTTCCCTCATAGAGATATCAGTAAAATGGACGGGTCTACTGGAATCGCCTGTTACGACCTGTTTACGACTTTGGTCTTAGCGACGAGCGGTGCGGCAAGCGGAGCGGCATCAGTAGGCGGGTGTGCAGCGCAATGAGCGACGTGCTTCAAATATTTTCATACTTTTATTCTTACCGCTCGCCGACCCGCGCCTAGCTACCGCTCACAGCGGCAATTGTCGTGAACGGGCCGTTAGGTCTACGGGATTGATCGAAAGAGTTACTGTGGCCCTGGAACACAAAGAGCAACTAAAATAACACGGGTGGGTTTTTATCAGTAGAAATCTGACATTCACTCTCGCTCCGCCCTAAGTGGGAGAGGTTATTTGTAGAGTGACCACCTAAAAAGATTCCTTTTAATTCATTGAAATTAACCCTGCTGGTTTTATGTATCTTACTAAAAATGTGGCAGTTTTTTTTGAGGTTTGTAATCATCCATTGACTACTCCCACTCTAGGGTGGAGCAGGAAATCGTGTCAGACTTTTAACCGCAGCTTGTTACAATGAATATTTACCAAAACTATACAAGCAATGTGCCTGCGAATATTTCTGTTTTATAGTGGCATTTCTTACATGGTCATATTGTAACTTATCAATATGACCATGTCAGCACAAAAAGTACATATATCTGTGTAAAACAGGCATGAAATTGTTTGTAAATGAAAAACAACCAATTGTACATATCTGAAACTCGGCTCGGTCGACGTCTTTCGGCTGAAATGATGATGATGATGACATGGAGCGACTGCCTATCACACTTCCACAACCCAGTTACTGGGCAACACGATACTCCTTAGGTAAAATGACGGTCAAACTTTCTGGCATCTAACTGTATTACGTCTATTTTAATAAAAATAAATTGTTAGAAGAACGTAGAACAATTTCTATAAAAAAAAATATTGTAAAATTATTGTCGCATTGTCGTAACACGTTTCTCCAAGTAATTATTCATTCTGTTAATGATAATAGCTTTCTTTTGATTTCATTTCAATTAACAAAATGAATAATATAGTACTGTCAAAATGACAGCTATAAAGTCGTTAGAAGATTTTTTGGCAGGAGTTCTTCTATTGAATTTCAGTGGCCGCTTTAATTATTTATTTGCAAATTAATTCCTAGTGGATATTACGATCTAAAGTTGGTGTAGTTTTGTACATCAAGTGACTACACAATTAGGTAATATGTGAAATCAATGAAACAGGCGCGGCCTCGGCAAAATGGAGCTGAGATTTTTTTGTAATATTGACTACCTCAGCGAAGCTTGCCGAGAAGGCTGACTTGATTCATTTGACTGCCAAATACCGTAAAACACATTTTAATAGAACTCAAAGTGACTAAAAACTAAATACTTTATTAACTTGACACTAGCTAAATGCACAAATAAAAAGTTTGTGAGTATGTTCCAAATTAAAACTAGGAAAGTCCCTTGATCTGTCAAATGTTGAGTGAAAAGTACTCGTAAATACGGTTTGCAAACAAAACTTATTCGCGTATCAATAAAGCGTTTTTTTTTTTCTTTGTATAACCAAGTCTTAGTTAAATCTAGGTGAAATAAAACGTTATTGTTTAATACAAATTAGCTAACTGAATGGTCATCATGTCATAATTGGTAAAAAAAAAAACTATTTTCCACTTCTATTTTCTTTTTTTCACTACTCAGACATTTGACACAGCGACGCAGAGATGAGTAAAATTGAAGAACCGAAACTTTTTTCGTTCACGATTCGTAAATAAATAAAATTAAAAAAAAACTTGTTTTACTCATCATAGCCATTTCTTCGATTTGGCAGTATAACGCGACGTTACAACATGGCAATCGATCGTATTCATATTTGGAAAGCATTGTATGTGTGTATATTTGTTCTTTATATTCCAACAGTTGAACAAATTTAGAAAAAAAATTTTACACGCGTAGACCCCCTCCATGTCCTGGAATAGCACATCGAATACTTTTTATTGCGGGACTGTGTTCTCTTGGGACAATTTTTTACTTTGACGCAGGCAAAGCCGCTGGCAGCTGCTAGTCAGTTAAAAAATCCCTGGTGCGTAGAGTGCGGGGCAGCACCAATAGCGCGATCGCTAGTCAGCTGGACTGTGGCTACATCAATCATTGTTCCGCCATTAGTCATGTAAGGGTGCAGTAGTGATTGTTTGTTCTTTTTACTTGTTTTGTTGTGGGTAGTGTCAAGGTTTACTAATACTAGTCTATAAGAACATTGTTACTAACAAATTGAACACAATGGTCTGAAATAAAGTGTTTATTATTATTAAAACCCACATGCATACAATGTAAAAAGCATTATATTAATTATGCAAGTAAATGAAAGATCATTTTGAAGTAGAGACAAACTGTCAGATTTAATAACTTAGGTAGTTAGCAAGTCAACTGCCACAAATATTCATATTTTATGACATTTAGCACCGACGACGGTTGCTGGAATAATGTGCTCTCTGAGGCATGAAGAGGGTTCGACATCTAAAGAAGGAACCTTACAAGTACAACAGTTTATTTTTGTTATGTATTTGTTTATATAGGCTATTCACAGATACAATAAAAATTTATTGAACACACAGGAGACTTCAACCTTCTAAAAATAGATTTAAGTGACATGAAGGTATATTTTATTTTTAAAAAATTCTCTACACTAGGAATGGCTTCTCTATTGTGTGTGCATTTATAATCATTCACACTCACATATACAACTTGTGTACCAGCAACCAACCAACTTGTGTAACTTCTTGTGTACCAGCTCCGAAGCAACTATCTATTGACTTTTCAAATATTTATTCCGCGCGGGAATTGAACCCGTGACACGCAGATCGTTCAACCACTGCACCAGCTCTGATTGCACCTGCCCTGATCCAATTTTTTTTTTGAGGTCAGCTCAGTAGGTCTTCCTGATTGGCCACCGTGATGGAAATTCTGTTGGGAGGGTTATATTAAATAAGAAGATGCTATAAATATCTACATAGATATACTCAAAACCTTCCTCATTATTTCATATCACATGCCGTAAGGTACGGGCACGCCACAATTGCGACAGTAATTCCCCTGTTTGAAGAGTGGCTAGAGAGGCGTCACGGCGTTCTCATCTTCCGCATGACGCAGGTCCTCATCACACATGCAAGTTGGGGCGGTTCCTGTGTCAGAATCAGGTAGAAGAAACATCTGGGTGTCATCATTGTGCAGACCGCCCGGAGAGCACGGTTGAGGTGCGCCCCGTTTGGACGGAGCACCACCCATTTCGTAGGGGCGATCGGCGGTGGCGACTACTCGCGCTGTGCCCTGGTTCAGGTCATGGTCCGGAGCAAGGGGGAATGGGCGGCTGTCACCTTCTTTTGCGAAACAGTAATCCTTGCGAAGGAGGCGGCCGTATATGTCAAGGAACGAACATCCTCACGCCCCAGCCGCTGAGACCCCAACCCCAAAAGCCTCCACAGGCGTAGACTCGCGTACGACGAGCAGTGGGTAGCTCGCTGTCTGGCTATCTGATCCGGTAACCGTCCGGACCGAGCCCGAGTCTTCGATGACGTGAAGTGATCCATGCGCGCCTAGAGATGTCAGCAAACCGAAGGAGGAAACACCAGCAAGGCCAATGCCCGTTAGGGCCACGGAGAATTTTAGAAAAGGAAACCATGGCTTAGAACGCAAAGGGTAACTGAAGGACACATGTGTGGTTTTAATCAGTAAAGGTCTAACATGCCCTTTCGCTTCACCCTAGAGCAAGAGAACTCATAGCATGATTTCCCATCACAAAAAAAAGTAAATAGTAAGTAAAATATGTGACAAGACCTGGGCTTAATTAAATCCAACATTAGCGGACACTGATATCAGGTTTATGTCGTGAATATAGAAAATATAGGCCCATGTTACTCAGTGAAAAAGTAGCTTTCTAATGGTAAAAAAAAATTGAAAATCGGTCCAGTATTTTTTTAATTAAATCGTAACATACAAACAAACAAACCAACAAGCAGAAAAAACAGCCTTTCTTCTTTATAATATTAGTTTAGATTTAGAAAAGTAGAGGTAAATTATACTAAACGGCCACCAAATCTAGTTAAACTCTGTTACGGCCTTCTCGCATCATAGCTAGCTATATATAACATCAAAGTTTTATTCCCATTCCTGGTACTAATTGGCTAAAATCCAATACTCTGTTGGTAGAAAATGATTGATCTACATTCCTTTGTTATTTTGATGCTAATTGCTCCAAGAATAACAAACAAAATTTAAATTGTGCCATCCCATCTTCCTAGCCTCGCTTTGATGATGCTGCGGAGAACCTCGAACGGTGGAAATGTAATAATAACCTTGTTAGCAGCTATATTTTTGCGCCATTTGGGGTTAAAACTTTCGGATCGTGGGATCCGAGTGCTTACAAATTGTATAAAGACCTCTCTAAATGCCTGGTTGACAATTCATTGGACCGAAGGGTTACCTTTTACCTTGGACAGATAATAAGCATTAAAATATAATGTGGCAATCAAAAATCAAATAAAAAATATTTTTATTTCACATAGGGCCTACATGGGCACTTATAAAACGTCAGAAGCTAGTGCACGATTCTAAATTGGTCGTTTCCTATGGAGATGAAACGGCAAGAAACTCCATGAATACTCTTTTAAAAAAATGGTTGTTCTTACAATATTTCCATATTATAGTATTAATAGATATTATGTAAGAACAGTGTGGACCAGTCAATATGTACCCATAAACAAACAATAAAAATAATCATATTTAAAAAAAAAGTGAGTCGTAATAGGAAATAATCAAGAATTCGTTGAGTCCACAGTGTTACATTCACAATTATAAAAAGAGGTTATATAAAAAAAAAGCAAAAAAAAAGAGAATTACAACTATCAATAAATGAGATGTTATAGTATAGTATAGTATAGTATAGTATAGTATAGTATAGTATAGTATAGTATAGTATAGTATAGTATAGTATAGTATAGTATAGTATAGTATAGTATAGTATAGTATAGTATAGTATATTATAGTATAGTATAGTATAGTATAGTATAGTATAGTATAGTATAGTATAGTATAGTATAGTATAGTATAGTATAGTATAGTATAGTATAGTATAGTATAGTACAGTACAGTAGAGTATAGTCAGATATAGGTGATGAAATAAATTACACAAAGTAATGCGCCTGGCTGGGTTTGAACCCGCGACCTACAACTCGTAAGTCGGGGCTGTTACCGCTCGGCCACGACTGCACAAATTGAACTGCTCTGTCAATGAGATGTGATGTGAACAAAATAAATTACTAACGAATTTATGGTAGTTGAAGTCAAAATAATTTAAAAAATATTGCAAAAGCAATGTGTTCAAAACATGTCGTCAGTCTTTTGGGCACATAACTAGTCGATAGTGCTGCGCCGCAAAACTTTATTGGTAACCAACTGCTGCCAGTTGCTTCTCCTACGTGAAAGTAGATAATCGTCTCAAAGGAACGTATTCCCCAGATCATAAGTATTCTATGTGCTAATCCAGGATATGGTCTACCCGTGTTCTAAGTTTTATCGATATCTGTTCAGCCGTTCGAGCATGAAGAAGTAACACACATACACACACTGAAAAAAATTGGTCTTTACAATATTACTGGTTTGAGCCGTTTGGGGTCGAAACGGTTGGGTCATGGGATCCGAGTGCACGTCAGTTGACGTGCACACTTAAAGATATTTCTTGCCAACTGATTTACACTTTGCGCGACTGGCTTGTTCTTTGCCCAAAGAATTAGAATTGCCATTCAACTTGTCAATAATACAAGAAATTATTCTGGGCACGCCAGAATTATGCCCAGATAACAGCGATGTGGACAAGTTGTTCGACTTCTTCACCTATGAGTATTTTTTTTTTGGGCGTTCATACATACTAGTATGTGTGTAGTAAAGTTATAAGTATACGTAGTTATTTGATATTTAAGTTATATATGTATATATTACTAATATTATAAACGTGAAAATTTGTATGTATGGATGTTTGTTACTCTTTCACGTAAATACTACTGAATGGATTTTGATGCAACTTTACAATAACATAGCTTATACACCAGAATAACACATAGGTTATAAATAAAGATATTGCGCAGAACCAATTTTGATGAATTCTGGTATACTGTTTAATAGGACTTTGAAGAAGAAAATACGCTGCTCGAAGTACTAATCCTGCGCAGACAAAGTCGTGAGTATCAGTTAGTGCATATAATATGTCTTGTTTAAGCTACCATCGTTAAAACAACTTATTTTTCAATAAGTGGTCGTAAGCTGCGATTCAATTTAAATCTTCATCACTGGAAAGAAAGCCACTGTTGGATAAAGGCCTCCCCCAAGTGTCGCCACAACGCACGGTCCTGTTCATGTCGCATCCATCTGATTCCCGCAACCCTTACCAGGTCATCGGTCCACCTTGTAGAAGGCCTTCCAACGCTGCGTCTTTGTCATGATTTTGGTTTAGAAATAACTTGGAATACGTTTCTTGTTTCTGTATTAAAAGTAAGGAAATAGTATGAGTAGGAAGATGTACCTATTTCTGTAATGCAAGCAAGAATGCCAGATGTGCTACCATATGAAATATTATCTTTAAGTACGGCAATGTATCATAGGGCTTTAAGCCCTTTTTCATATCAAAATGGTAGTGTGTGACAAGCAAGACGAACTTGGGAGAATTTTTGAAATTGGAATACATGGTGTTTTTTTTAAAGTTCGGAGTCATTGGCCTTTCAGGAATTGAAAGTTGGTTGGTTGGTTGGTAACAATTAAATTGCGAAATGTTTTTTTTTTTTCACATTTTGTCGAGTTAGGTATGCGCTGAACCGAAGTAATGTACTGTTTTCCTAATTAAGTTCAAAAAACGGAGGAGGTTCTCAATTCGGTTGTATTTTTTTTTTGTTTTGTGTTCTTTAGGTTTTAAATAACAAAGAAATAAAACAAGAAACACCAACTTCCAAAATTAAAGTTGTTTTGCATTTCTAGTTCTTTATTTTTTAAGTCAGTTGTATTGTTTGTGGAAAAAAAAAATTATTCCAGAGTTTATTTCATAGTAAAAGTGGTTTATATTGCTTATGCTGAGATACGGATCCTTTTTATTCCACATAAGTCCTTTTTATTTTATTTTTTTACTTTTTAATATTGAATTTTTAATTTTAAGATTTTAAAGTATGTACGTGTTTCACATTTTTATTATTATACAATTCATAAATAAATGATTTTCTTTCTTTCTTATATTTATTTGTACTTTCACTTGCTCTATGACTAATTAGATAAAAGCTATCCTGTATATTTTGAAGTAGGTGTTTTGCAAAAAATGCAATATACATATTTATACTTCATTACAAACGCTTTTGAAACCTTTTCAGATACAGGAAAATATATGTAACTTTAACCGATTAATAATTTATGAGATACACAAAGTATTATTATTTAAAATTGAATTTCGAAATGCTAACATAATCATTGAAATCTAGGTGAGTCTATGCACAGATTTTTTATTCAATATTTGCAAGTACGTGTATTAAAAATGTAAGCAATAATTACCATTTCGAAATAATCAGGTCATTGTTTTAAGGTGCATAAACTGTTTTAATTACACTGCACATTGTCGTTACGATTATGCAGCGATAGAATGTAACTTGATTATATTGACTCGTAAAATGTTTTCACCTGACTACAAATAATATGCCCAGCCATTTTGCAACTTATATTAAATAGATGCGGCATTCTTTTCATGTACCCTCTACCATCCAGTAACTGGGTTAACGATATACCTTGGCTAGACTGGTGAAAAGTCTGCTGGCTTCTAGCTATTCGTAACAACAGCTAAAGATCTAAAAATTATAGCGGAACTAAAGACTTAACGAGCTTTCCGAGGCAATAATAAATCTCGGTGTATCACTAATAAAGTTATTTTAATACCTGCAATTTAAATAAAATTAATTTTACAGTACTTAAGTACTGTAAAATTAATTTTATTTTATTTGATTTGGCCACTATCTCACCTGATAATAAGCGATGATGTGGTTAAATTGCCGATGGAGCGCACTTGCATTGAAGTACCTAACATATTTACTCTTGACTTAAAATCCAGTAGACCCATAGACCAGCAGTAATATACCTAAGCGAAGGAGGTGGCGGAAAGCATGAGGCGAAGTTCACGCTCCGCTCCCCACCGAGGCCGCCCGGGGCGTTGGGAGTCACTGGGTGACTCCTGGCCGTAGGCGCGGACATGTGGACAGCGAGCAATAGGTAGCTCACCGTTCTATT
Organism: Mythimna pallens; assembly: GCA_961205895.1. NCBI lineage: Eukaryota > Metazoa > Arthropoda > Insecta > Lepidoptera > Noctuidae > Mythimna > Mythimna pallens. Next base: position 17,281,006 of record OY540828.1, on the reverse strand, counting down.
AGGAGTAGACCCGAGTCGACGGTGCGTTGTGTTCGACACGTGCCTCAAAGAGATTTCAATGTCTGCGGGAGTTTACAGCCAAGTTACAGTTATCATGAAATACAGCGAATTCTAGTTCTTAGCTACAGCTTAGTTAATATAATACTTACGCTTCTGTATTTACCTACAGTGAAAGTTTTAACAGCATTTAATTGGCCACCTTTATTTTCAATGCAACAAAGGGCCTAATTCTAAAACAACATTATCCATTCTGCAATTTTTTACATGATTCAAAAAGTATTAATTAATAATAATAACTTAATTTATTAGTTTAACCATTTTTAAAAGTATTTTCTTAAACATAGATATAACATAATTGCATATCGGTAACAGGAGTTGTATTTTACTAGAATTACAATGGTCCCCAAACAAGGCGGTGCCTGTATCTTGTTATACGAGTACATTAGATAGGTAATATTCCTGGCAGTTTAATAAAAAAAAAATACAAAAAAAGTACAACCGATTTCAATGTATTTTTTTTTATTTTACACATTTTAGTTATGGTAGGTACCACCACTAAAAAGCACCCCTCAGCCTAACTAAAATACCTTATAGCCAGAGTGCATCTCATGACAATTCTAATAATCCCAAACACGGTTAGATAACATTAATTTATTACAGAGTTCCAGTGCCTAACTTCAGGCTTCATCATCTGATCAATTCAATATATTCCCCTCTTCTTTCTATCAGTCATCGACTACACGTATAAACAAAGCAATTTTACTTGTTACGACGGTTCTGCTGTGATCCTATGAGGTGTTTCCATAACTTCGAAGTTCATGATCAGATCATAACAATATTTATATGGGACCAATTCGGAAGCATAACCTATCAATAAAAAAAATTCCAAATCGGTCCTCAATTAACCGAGAAATCGGTGAACATACATTAAAAAAAAATACATTCATCCGAACATAGAACCTCCTTCTTTTTTAAGTCGGTTTAAAAGAAACACTTTCGAAACTCACAAGTTTACGTTGAAACAAAACTGTCAACTCGACAATTGTGATTCTACCCGAAATCTTCCGATCAGCAGATTATCAAGTACGAAGTGACGTGAGTCAGTGTGCTGGGTGCACTCGCTTGGTGGTGGGACTTTTAACATTACACTTTGTTGTTTTACAAAGATATGTGTTAATGTGAGTTGTGAGTGAAACTATTTTATCTATAAGAAACTGTAAGTACCTAGTTTAGCTAATCCAATTTATGTTTAAATTTTAAAATTAATATATCATTTTTTAAACAATAAATCCTTTTTTAACAATAAGCACAAAGTTAAAATTTTTACGCATCTCATACCTTATAGGCCCTTTTTAAGATAAATGGTAATTGAAAACTAACTTAAAATATTGTGATGGAATGAAATGATCTAAAATTCTAGGACCTTTACTGTGTTTGAAGACATCACCAATGTAAGCGTGACTGTGACTTACTTGCTTCAACACCTAAAGTAGATAGAAGAAGTATCTAATAATGAAAATGCCATTTTATTAAATTGGTCAATATGGACTATATTAACCAGGATTGATTTGATTCATTTGTTTCTTTCTCTCTGAAGGAAATATTGCCGTATACATATATTTATAGTGGAGTGCCTGGGAAGTTGTGCCTCGGATTAGAGTTACTTTGGATGAAATTTAAAAGGCAAATATGCTATGTTTAACTAATAAATGTACAAAAAAGGTTTATGTGTTAAAAATTTACAATACTGATTTTAAAAAAAATGTTGATTACAATGGTTCAACTAGTATTTCAAGAACTAATAGTTCGAATTGAAAAGTTCTATTAGTGTTAGATAGCTCATTGATCGAAGTACGATGTAAGTGTTAGATAGCTCATTGATCGAAGTACGCTGTAAGTTTTAGATAGCTCATTGATCGAATTACGCTGTATGTGTTAGACAGCTCATTGATCGAAGTACGCTATAAGCTTTATAACATCACGCTACGACCAATTAGTACTGTCATTACAACTTGTAGCGACCAATAGGAGTTTGATAGTAACCATAAACGTGGATTAAACCGTAGGGGACAAGGGGACAGTGGTTAGTGGCCCTGACTGCCATATGCCGAGGCCGAGCCATATGAGGGTTCGATTCCCACCCAGGGCAAATGTTTGTGTGATGAGCACAATCATTTGTTCTGTATCAGGGTGTAATTTATCTATAATATGAATGTATTTAGAAGTAAATAAGTATGTTTATCAGTTGTCTAGTACTCATAACATAAGCTCTGCTTAGCTTGGAACTAGACGGCGTTGTGTGATAGTTGTGTGAATAATAATTATTATTGATATTATTATTATATTAGACTGTAGAGTATATATATATATATATTTATATATATATACAACATTTTAGATTTTTCTAAACTTTTAAGTTTTTGTCCACGTCGAATATTTTCTTCGACTTCAGATAGTATCTTAATTATAGCATAAATAGACCTCAGTGTAGGTACATAACCGCTTCCTTTGGGGTACCCACTCTTACTTGTTAAACTTCTGCTGCTGACGTTGTAACTTCCGAGTCCAAAAATAATACTGCCGACTATTTATAGAACCTACCGCTGATTAATAGTAGAGAACGTAGTCAGTTTGCTAACTTTATGATAACATCTTTGAGTGAACAGCCGAGTCATTATATATATAACATTTTTAATACTTCGACTTAGAGCTGACTATTGAATAGATCATATATTGATGATTTAATTACCTAAAGGCTAAAGGAAAATTACATAAACATTTTAGCTGTCATCAAACTTTATAAATGGTCTGGTCATTTCATAAAATATAATACATATTCCACAACTTTCACACAACTTTATCTTATCCCAAACTAAGCAGGGCTTTTGGTACGAGTACTAGACAACTGATAGAAATACTTATATATTTCTAAATACATACATATTATAGACTAGCTTCTGCCAGCGGCTTCGCCCGCGTGAAAGTAGGTTTCTCTATACAAGCTTTGGACCCCCGTTTCATCCCCTTAAGGGGTGAATTTTGGAGAATCCTTTCTCAGTGCTCGCCTACGTCATAAAAGGAGGCTTTGTCCATAGTTTCACGTTCCTAGACCCAGTAGTTTTGGCTGTGCCTTGAGAGGTCAGTCAGTCAGTTTCTCCTTTTATATATGTAGATAAATTACACCCAGAAGCAGAACAAATAATCATGCTCATCACAAACATTTGTCTTGGGTGTGAATCGAACCCACGACCTCCGGTATAGTAGTCAGGGCCACACAAAAACTTAAATAATTGGAATCGTTTTTATTAAATTTTACAGTATTAACATAAAATATCGTTCTATTCTGTGGCGTTGTAGGAGATAACACGAGTGAGAACGGAATAACCAAAATAAATCTTTAATTTGACGAAACTATATATTACTGTGATTACATGTACCTTATACAAGGAATCAAGACCAGATAATAATAAACAAAATACTACCAACAACATAATATTATTATCGCTATTTTATTTGCGTATTTGTAACTGACACTTCCAAAGGAATTATTAGAAATATAGGTAGCAGTTTGTTTACACGCTTTCTTCTAACTTGTGAGGTTAGTTAGGGCCTGCGCTCACTTGAAACAAGACTGTCTTAGACAGAATTGTCTACGACGTCGCAGACTTGTCTACGATGTCTGCGATAAGACTGTTCTGTATACGTCACGGCGCACACTATCAAAACCAAAGAATAAGTAATAGTACAAGGTAAAGAAGTTTGATATTTCGAAAGAAAACATGCGAATATAAACCTACTAAACAACATTAATATGTTCATAAAACATTGCACGGCCTGGACGTGACCTTGATTATATTTGTCTATCGGGCGGAGTTGCGCTCGTAAAGAATCAAAATGCAACTTAATTCCGCGTACCGGAATTTTCTTTTATTATGCCCGCTATACGCATTTGAACAGGCCGCTCTAGTTATAGGGTTAGGACTTATGTGTTTTAAAAAAAATGTGAAATAGGTTCTTACGTTTCATCATCATCATCATCTTCCTGCCCTTGTCCCGTGTTATTTGGGGTCGGTTTGGGATCAGATTTTCTAAAATTATATGGTAGACTATTTACTTATATTCATACTTTAAAACATATTTTTAAAGTATGTTTGCAATGCAAGCAATGTTTTATGAACATTATTAACGTTGGTAGTAGGGTTATATTCGCATGTTTTCTTTCGAATGGTGAAACTTATGTATCTTGTACTATTACTTATTCTGTGGTCTTGATAGTTTGCGCCGTGACGTAGACAAAAAAGTCTTGTCGCAGACGTCGTAGACAAGTCTGCAACGTCGTAGACAATTCTGTCTAAGTCAGTCTTGTTGCAAGTGAGCGCAGGCCCTTATTTCTAAGCTCATAATAGCTCTAAATATGGTAGCTTTTTTTTAATGCTAATTACTAGTTCTTGACTGCGATTGCACCTGATGGTAAGCAGTGATGCAGTCTTGATGACCTGGCCTACAAAGAGGATGCCAATTTTGAATTGATTGAGAAAGCAACCAATGTCTAAACTACAATGCTAGTCTGCAATCCATCAGCCATCAACACGAAAGTGACAGATATCTTCTGTGCACAGTTTTTCCATCGGATACCATTAAAATATAATTCCCATAAGCTGCAAACCTATTTCGAAACGAGCCCAAGTCCTTGACTGCGCATAGTGTTCCACGCGTGCCTCAAAGAGATGTCACCTGAACCGTAGGAATATAACTGAAGGATACAGGTCTGGATTTAGACAGTAAAAGTCTGCCACGCACTCCCTCTCCACCCAAGAGTGGAAGATGTCACTGAATGATACTGCGCCTCAAAAAAAAAACCAAATAACTGGCTCTTAGGAGCCAACCAATCAGCTAAACATTGTGTAACGAAGAAGCCTATGTCCGGCAGTGTACAGTTACTAAATCAATTTTTTTAAATGCACAAGTTGATACATGCCTATAATAATATTTCAATATACAAAATGATTACATTGACCTCGTGTGCGGAAATTCGATTCTCTGCGGCGGCGAAGTTTCAAGCGCATAATTTTGCACCTACTGCCAGGAACTAGGTACTTATAATTATGAACTTCCTGCTGCTCCTGTGTTTGTAACTTGTTGTTAACGTTATTATGACTACATACGTTGTTGATAGCTATTCGGTTATTTAACCTTCAACTTTAAATTAATTAATGTCATTCGATAAATAAATACGGCAATTCCACTATTATTGACGTATGGTTTGAGTGTGCTATTCCGGAATATGGTCTACCAGTGTACCAAGTTTCATCGACATCGCACACACACATTCACAAACTTTCACCTTTATAATATTAAGTGTGATATCTCGCTCCTGTGGTCTATCGTACGGGAAATTGTGATAAAAAGCATATACAACTTATAATTTTATTTATCATTAAAATATTTCTCGGATTCAGAACAAATAAACAATTTTACCTTTTAGTCCACATAATATGTAGGCTTTGATTACTTTAACACGGTACAATAGATACAACAATAACAACGTATGTAGTCTTAATAACGTTGACAATAAGTTACAAACACAAAGCAACAGAAAGTTCATAATTATTTTGCAAATACTCCCAGTAACTACGTTCTTATAATTATGTTATCATTTACCAAAACCAAACCTTCAAAATTTCGTTGTTCTATCTAACACATTTCAACTCTATATTTTGCTATACCTACAATACGGCCGACGTAACTTGACGGTCCTGAACATAGGCTCTGCGAACTTTAGCGCATGTACACTCGTAAAAAAAAATGTTATAGACGTTAATTTTTTTTAAACCAAATTACGAATAAAAAGGACATTGGGCAAGTTACTATGGCACTTGGTTGCGCAACTTTTGACACAGTATAGTAGTGAAAATTAGACACAAAAAAGGGATAGTGTCATGCTTTAAAACAAGGTTAAATTCAAAATGGATAAATGGATATATATTTAGGGGTTTTTTTAAAAAAAAAATAAGTTGAGTATTGAGGTTATGTTACATCTCAAAACAATTCGTTTTGAAACCCTGCATTCGGGCCATGGAATCAGTTGCTTCTCTGATTTGGCGGCTAGGCAGAAGGTGTGCTAATAAAAAAGAACAATTACACAACGCCACATATTGTTTTAAGTCTAGATTAAATCACCATGGACGTAAAAACGTTCTAACAATTCACTTCACAGCGACACACAAAATGAGTCAAATCACTCGATGTAGTAAATGAACGAGGAAGAATCCTAAAAAAGATCCCCGCTCCCCTCCGCTATTGTACTATCGCTTGCTTCGCATAGACTTCGTATTATTTAGAAGTGCAATTTAAATATTTTTATTTTTGTATGAAAATCTGTGAACTAAAATATGATAATTTTTTAAAAGTCATAGAACATAAGTTGTTGTTTATGATGTTAGTACCATAGTACTGAAAGGTTGCCAGTGTTTTACAAATAACCCTGTATAAAAGGTAAAGTTCTGACTCATCAACGCGCAGCGTAAGCTCTTGGACTTAGATCATTGAAATTTTGCACAGAGGATCCCTATATGATTTATACAAAGAATAAAAATAAGCATTTTCCAAATTCTCCCGCCTCACGCGTATAGGGATATTATTGCGCGTTTTTATGTAAAATCACCAAAAAAAAAATGATAAAAAACTTTTTCTGGATTTTTCTAGGAAAAACGAAGATATAGGACCAACATTTTTGGCCGATTAAATTTCATACACCCGTGTGTACAAAACGACAATTAAACTTTTTTTAAGGTCGCTCAAGTTGTAAAGACGTATGTACAATCGGCACTCGAGGGATAATGTGATGAAGCCTCATGCGCCACCATGAGGTTTCATCCCATTAATCCCTGCGGTTGCATCCCATAAATTGAGACCAGCGACCTCTTCCGCCGAGCTCTGGTACAGGCCATGATCCGAAGCGAGGAGGATTGAATGAGATATTAGCAAAACCGTAAAGACCCAGCAGGGCCGAAGCCTACTGGGACCATGGGTTGTCCGAAAGGAAACCTCGTGGTCCTGGGACGCAAGGCAAAGAAGGAACATTGGACTGGATTTTAGTCAATAAAAGTCTGACACGCGCTCCCGTTCCGCCCTAGAGTACGAGAAGTCATTGGATGGTTTCCCACCTAAAAAAAGGGGATGAAACGGAGGTCCAAAGGGGTTTGTATGGTGAAATCTGCTTCCATACGGGTGAAGTCACTGAGAATAGCTAGTTTCATATTAAATCTTTATCCTATTACGAAATAATCGTGTCCTAACACAATCAAAATTCAATTAAGTGCTCGTCTACGTGGCAACTGTGCTAGTAATAGACATCAGTATATTAAATGTCGATCGTATCTTGTTGCCGTCATATATCGTGATAATAAAACGAACATCATCTTGGAGTGTGGGACGCGCCTAATAATAGTAATGGCACATAACATTTAGAAGAAGTTTGTAGCTAAGGGCGGGTTTCTGAATTGAGCATTTTTGATCGTCTTTCTAGAACGTCTCAAAATTATGCCTTTTGAGAGATTTTTAGGCTAAACTAGAGTTTGAGAAATACCCAACTTCGTTCTGTTTTGTTACTATTTTAGTGTACAAAAAAGTTTATTCTATTCTATTCTATCGAGATTCGTTCGTGTCCCAGCTGTAATTTGTATATATTTTGGAGTTAGGCGGAACAGAGAGTAAAGTCCCGCAAACCTCCGTTGAAAAGGAAGGATCCTCCGAACAGACGGGTGTTTTGTTTGGTGGGCAACTGCCCGATAGATGATTTCGGGCTGTTCTGTATGTTCCAATCGCGCGGAGAACTTTATTTGCGCGATTCAGGATTAGTTCTTATGTAACGCCATAGATGTCGCTACAGATATTTGACTGTTGTTATGGTAGTATGAAGCCAAAAATTTTACACCCGTCTTGCCAAGGTTTATCATGCCTATTTTATCACCATCATCATCATTTCAGCCGAAAGACGTGAACTACATAGGCCTCCCCCAAGTATCACCACAACGAATGGTCTTGTGCGTCTCGCATCCATCGGATTCCCGCGACCCTCACCAGGTCATCTGTCCACTTTGTAGGAGGCCTTCAAACACTGCGTTTTCCGGTGCGCGGTCGCCACTCCAGAACCATGCCATACCTATTTATTAGGTTGTAAAGATCAGATGAGCAGTGGTGGCCGAGTGGTAATGGCCCTGACTTACGAGTTGTAGGTTGCGGGTTCAAACCCAGCCAGGCGCATTACTTTGTGTAATTTATTTCATTACCACTGCTCTCGAAACGGTGAAGGAAAACATCGTGAGGAAACCGGCATGTCCTAGAACCAAAAATTCGAAGCCTTGTGACATCCACGAACCCGCACTGGGCCCGCGTGGTGGATTACGGCCCATACCCTCTCCTAGGGAGGAGGCCTGAGTCCCAACAGTGGGAACATTATAAGGCCGACTATACTATATACTATAAAGATCAAATGGGCTGATGCTGCAAAATGCCACCTAGCAGGTTTGGACTCGGTGGAAAGGCGTGCGAAGAGGCTAATTGGTGATCCAGATTTGGTTAGGTCCACTCTTCAAAGCCTTGAGCAGAGGCGTAGGGTAGCCAGCCTTTCGGTGTTTCATAGGTTGTCTTTTTGGCCAGTGTGCGCGGGAATTGCATGACTAGATTCCACCATCTCATTTTTACCATCGGACAACCCGACATACGGCGAGTATCCATCCTTACGTTGTTGAAATCTCTACGGTCCGGACTAAGCGTTTGGCCTCGTCGTTTATACCGCGTACATTGAAAGACTGGAACAATTTGCCCACTGTGGTCTTCTCATCCGATTATATATAATTTGGGAGTCTTCAAGGCTAGAATGAATAGGCTCTTAATAAACTAGTGCGCCTCACCATAAACGATTGCATCACTGCTTACCATCGGGTGGGATCGCAGTCAAGCACTAGTTTATATTAAAAAAAAATTGGCAAAAGGCTACAGAAATTTATTTATTTTGACATACAATTTGATGTTAATAACTTCTAAAGGACCTTATCAACATTTAAAAAAAAAATGCTAAATAACATGCAAATTTATTGCATTGCATTTGCTTGTAATTTAGAATTAAAAAACAAAATAAAATGACCAGCCAGTATTAAGTAACATCAAGAATTTATATACTTATTAGAATTTTATTGAGTCAATTTGTCAGAACTAATATGGCCGTACCACGAGCTCTTATCGCTCGCAAGATTGACATTTTAACACATCATGGTAAAGCCACCGGTTCTAAACATTTTGGATTGTATACCATTGTTATTTCTGATTCCGGCTGATAGAATGTTACTTCATCCAGACTTTAATTTTTGGCGTTGAAAATCTCGTGGAGCAAAAGGAAGTGTCCGATTTTTACTAACTGAAACTCACACGTGTTCCTTCTGTTGCCCTTTGCTGTTCAGGACCGCAGTGATGCAAAAATAAGTCTGTCTGTCTGTTACCTCTTCATGCCTTTAACCGGCTGAACGGATTTAGATAATAACTATGGGATAATTTTCAACTAATATGCGGGCGAAACATTGTCAGTGTGTAGGTACTGGGTGTGTATCCAACCTAATTTATCATGTATTTGACTGCTAAGTTTTCTTAAGCAAAATTTCCTCCTCCTCCTTGTGTCCTATCCCTCAACGCTGAGGGTTGTGACCTCCTTGCTTCATCACTTTCATTTTTATAATGTTCTTCCATCTATTCCTGTCTCTGGCGGTGTGAAGGGCCTTGTATACTGTGGAGTCAAGAACGGTGCGGATCCGGACGGACCAACGTAACGAGCTGCGCTGAGACCTTTTTACATTCCATCTTTACCGGTCACGATGAGCCTTACTAAACATTTATGTATACGTAGTAAAAATGACGGCAATCGATAATTTGAATATTTTTTTCAGATGACCAGTGAAAATATAATGAAGGAACGCTGGGACCAGCTGGGTCTACCACCAATGGAGTTGGCAGAGTCATCGGAAAATAGTAGTCAGTAAACACTTCTTTTTCTTCCTCCTAAAATAAGTATTGAAGAGATAATTTATTTTTACCTTTTCATGATATGTACATCATGTTGATTGCTATAACAGATTCCAACTAGATTGCTCTCTAGCAACTTTTATCTAGTTCTTTATTTACTTACTCTATGGAGTACAGGACACGGTGGAGCACACGGTGGAGGTGTGCCCTGCTTGGGCAGAGCAACGCCGTGTCCTCGTGGGGGCGATCGGTGGCGGCGATCTCTCGCGCCGGGCCTTGGTACAGGCCATGGTCCGGAGCGAGGAGGAGTGGCAGGCGGTCGCCTCCTTCTGCGAAGCAGTAATGCTAGCAAAGGAGGCGGCCGATCGTGTGAGGCAACGGCAACGGTCCTCACGCCCCAATCGCCGCCGGGATTCCGATCCCGATTTCCGGGCATCGTAGGCGCAAGCTCGCCGTCCGCAAGGCGAGCAATGGGTGGCTCGCCATCCGACCGTCCGGTAACCGCCCAAGTCAAGTCGTCGACGGCGCGTGCTGTTCCACACGCGCCTCAAGGAGATGTCAGCAACTGTAGGGGCCTAGCAGGGTCGAAGCCTACTGGGGCCAAGGGTCTGATTCTGAAAGGAAGACTCGGCCCTGGTACGAAAGGCAACGAAGGAACAGGAGTGGGTTTTTAGTCAGTAAAAGTCTGACACTATATCCCGCCCCGCCCAAGGGCGGGGGATGTCATAAGATGATTTTCCCACAGAAAAAAAAAACTATGGAGTAGGAGAAGACATTTTCAATTAGAAAAGATTGGTCTACTGGATTAAATATTGATCTACATTTATTATTTATTTTTATTTTTGTGACTATTATTCAATTGTTTGTTTTTCAGCTCGCGATAGTAATGGACTGTACAAATGTCTACTCCCTTCATTACATAAACTTGTAATGATGTTATTACTCACTACTTTTGGGATAGGAACTTACGTTCTGCTATTAAGATTATCAGAAAATTCTGGTGAGTTACTTCTAAAAAGATCTTTTAAAATTATTGTTTTGTTGCTAACTGAAATCGATTAAATATCATTTCCACTATTTAATTTTCACAGATTATGCAAAAAATACTGAAATAATTATACTCACAGGGAATAACGAAATTCCAAATGTAACCGTCCACAATATGGAAATATTTTTGCAAATAAAAAATGAAACAACCGATCAAAAATTAAAATCAGAACCTAAGGCAAAAAGAAAAAAAAGGGACACAACCATCCCAGATGTTTCTCCAACAGACAGTGAAGACATTATAAATATGAATGATGAACAACTACAAAAAGCTAGAGAAATAATTTTAAATCACGATGTTTTATGCAATACTGAAGAGAAGCAGGAAATCTGTAAGAATTTTGTGGATAAATTAAAATCTATACAAAATGATAATGGAGCTGACTCAAAAGAAAATCCATCCCGGATAAAATTGAAAGTTAATAGTGATGATCGACACGATAACGTTGATAAAACCAAACAAAGTGATATTGCTCCAACAGATTTATCTAAACGAGAAGCATCACCAAACAATCCCTTTGATAGTATTTTAGATTCGATCCCTACTATGTACTTGGAAGCAAGAGATGCAAGCCCATATGCTAATTCAGAAGTCTTACCACATTCTCACTCAGTCTACCCTCAACATCTATCTGAAACTTGTCTGTTAGCACGTTTGTTGAAACAAAAATATCCCCGTGCAAAAGGTTAATATAATAAAAAGCAAATGTGTCGTATAGTTTTGCTTTTTACAAAAATTCTAACCAATTTTTTTATATCGCAGGAATTTATGACCCGTCTCCTGAATATTCAGCACAGCATTATGATCATCAAGCATTACCACAGAGCAGGTACTTGAACTGTGTTTGCCACATATAAAATTATTTTCATTTATTTATCACTACTTTGTTTACTTCAGGATGTTTATCTACTTCTTTTAATGTTGCAGATATTTTACTCCTGCCATGCACGCTCCGTACATTCAAGAACGCAACATAGACTTGCAGAGTAATAAAATTCATCCCCAAGACGTTGCTATATTCATGAACTTGTTAACGTCTAAGTAAGTATCGAGTGCGAACTTTCTGAATTGAAATATATTACTTACTAGTATATATAGAGTGTTGTATTTATTTAAGAGTATGTTAATTACTTGTAGGGCGTGATGAAGTTAAGTGTGTATTATAATTATTCAAATACTTGCATTAAACCATCATTCAAACACACTTTTTATTTATATTTCCTATTTTTCCCAGACCAGAGCAAACAGCCACAAAACGTGCTGCCAACTCAACACAGGAAATAATATGTCAGCCAGGCACAATTCCCTGCCTGAGCGGAGACACTTGCGTGGACGAGAGACAATGGTGTGATGGCAATGTAGACTGCATAGATGTCAGTGATGAAGCGAAGTGTACTTGCAAATCTAGAGTTGATAAGTCTCGACTTTGTGACGGGTACTTTGACTGTCCTTTTGGAGAAGATGAAATGGGTTGTTATGGTAAAAATATTTACTTTGTTAAAAAGTCTCTTATATTCAGATTTAATTTAAAAAAATTAAATCCATATTATTAAACACCGCACGTGACTCATTGCGTAGTAAATTATGACCTACTACTCTCCTTCACGGATAGGTTTTCCTTCACTGGCTTTTTTTGACTGGCCTGTTGGTCTAGTTGTTAGTGACCCTGACTGCTATGCTGGAGGTCGTGGGTTCGATTCCCACCCAGGACAAATGTTTGTGTGATGAGCACGATCATTTGTTCTGTGTCTGGGTGTAATTTATCTATATATGTATGTATTTAGAAATATGTAAGTATGTTTATCAGTTGTCTAGTACCCATAACACAAGCTCTGCTTAGCTTGGGACTAGACGGCGTTGTGTGATAGCTGTGGAATATTATATTATAAAAAAAAAACCAAACATTAACGCATAATATATATAAATAAGAACTTGTATTGCAGGTTGCAGTGAATCTATGTTTAGCTGTGAAAACTTGGATATAAATGGTCGAAGCACATGTTTCACCAAAGAGCAGAGATGCAACAATGTTGTCGACTGTCCCAACCACAAAGATGAAGTTGAATGTAACATGCTAGCTCCAAGTCTACTTCAGAAACCAGTAGGTTGACCTAGATTTCTATCGTATTAGTGAAAAGAGCCTTATTTACGATGAAGGTTACTGATACAGTGCAGAATGTAAAATAACATTTTACACTTCGATTAACAAACAACAGTTGTTAATAAAAGATTTTATTTCTGCAACATAGCGCACAAATAGATTATAGGTATTTTTAGGGTTCCGCAGCCAAATGGCAAAAAACGGAACCCTTATGGATTCATCATGACTGTATGTCTGTCCGTATGTCACAGCCATTTTTTTTCCAAAACTATAAGAACTATACTATTGAAACTTGCTAAGTAGATGTATTCTGTGAACCGCATTAAGATTTTCACACAAAAATAGAAAAAAAAAAACAATAAATATTGAGGGTTCCCCAATTAGAACTGAAACTCATTTTTTTATCAAAACCTTACGTGTTTGGTATCTATAGTTTTTTTATCTATAGTTTGCGCGAAAGACACTTCCAAAGTGGTAAAATGTGTGTCCCCCTCCTGTAACTTCTAAAATAAGAGAATGATAAAACTAAACAAAATATATGATGTACATTACCATGACCACCAAACTTCAACCGAAAATTGGTTTGAACGAGATCTAGTAAATAGTATTTTTTTTCCTTTTAACCTTTCAAGTTTGTACGGAACCTTCAGTGCGCGAGTCCGACTCGCACTTGCCCAGTTTTTTCCACTTTCAATGCTCTGTTCATACATCAAAACTGTAGGTGACAGATGACGGACACACCAATTTCACTTCACTTTCTAGACAAAACATTGCGTCAGACTCTTCTGTTGCTATCAATTGGAGGTGACGTAAAATAAACTTTACAATTCTTTAGCATTTGCACAAAACTGGATATGCAAATATTATATAACTATTTAAATATGCCCACTAGTTTATACTGACTTAGTTATTTTAAAACTTCTGTCTGTTATATTTGAATTTTGGAATAAAACGCTGACAACTGAATATTTTAAATAAACATTAAAACTGAACTTCGATTGCCATTATTATTTATGAAAACAATGGTTCTTCATTAACATAACGCTGTGGAATATAAAATTCTACTTTTGTTTAAATTGATCATATTTATTTTTAGTTATTTGCCGTTTCAAATACTGAAGGGTTTCTACATCGGAATTTTAAAGGAGATTGGTTCGCAGTGTGCAAGAATCCGTATATGTGGGCACATGATGCCTGTAGAAGAGAAACGGGCCTCATTATCAGGTTAAGATTTTTGTTACCCCTAATTTTTAGCAAAAATGAAGATTGCAGTTTCTAGTGATTCCCATTCGATTGTAATTTCTTTACATTTTGATTTGAAAACAGCTTTCAGTCGGAATTCAAATCTATATTTTACTGTAATAGTTAACTTTGATTTTCTTCTTTTAGGCCACCTTTCATCCAAATTGTTCCAATAGACCCAATGATGAAAGTTCACTACCTCAACACTGGTCCCGGTGGCTTGATTCAAACGAGCGATACGTGCATGAACTCTTCAGCAGTCTACGTCACATGTCCCGACTTGTTATGTGGGACGAGAGTGCAGTCCACGTCACAGCTACTCAGAGAGGTACCTAATGTACTCACGTACAATCGAATTGGCGAACAAAATTGTGCTCGCTCCACGAGCAATTTTCGGATAGAAATGCGTTGATAAAAATAGATTTTATTTTGTACAATGTCTGGATTCACTTAGCAATAAAATTTAGAAAAAACAAAATCACTATCGCAAAAGATATATTTTTGATTACCAAAATAGAAAAAAAAGTACTATTAAAGTCGATACGTCTTCTATATTTATAATACACAAGGGTGAATCAAATACCTCACAAAAGACTTCAGTCATTACTATCAAACCTTTTTATTTATTTTTAGAACGCCGCGATTGAAAGTCATCTGTTTGGACGTAACAAAAGATTTCTTCTGAAAAACCATCCGTATCCTTTGATGTTTTATGGCAGCCGCATGAAAAGGGATGTAGGCGAGACCAATAGTATGACAAATGACGAAATTAAATTCGATAGATCGAAAAGAGATTTCATTGATACAATGAGGACTAAAAGGACGGAGAGCAGGGTGGTGGGAGGGAAGCCAAGCCAGCCGGCAGCATGGCCTTGGATGGTTGCTGTGTACAGGAATGGCATGTTCCATTGCGGTGGAGTTGTTATTACTCATAGTTGGGTGGTATCTGCCGCTCATTGTGTTCATAAGTAAGATTCTTTGAATTCCTACCTATCAAATTAAGATTGTTTATCCTTTCCCTATGTTTTTACTCAAATTTAAAACCATTTCACAGGTTCTGGGACCATTACTACGAAGTACAGGTGGGGATGCTGCGTCGTTTTTCCTTCTCGCCACAAGAACAAAGTCACAAAGTAACGCATGTCATAGTCAATCCGCATTACAGTCAGAACGACATGAAAAACGATCTGTCTCTATTGAAAGTCGAACCCGGCATTCAGTTTAGTCGTTGGGTTCGACCGATATGTTTACCGAGCCCCGATACGGCTGGACCTGATTGGCTTTGGGGCCCACCTCCAGGCACGATATGTACATCAGTTGGTTGGGGAGCTACTACAGAACACGGACCTGATCGTAAGAATGACTTTAAGTTTAATTAAAAACATATACTATGTCGCTTAAAGTAAATTTTGACTTTGATCTTAATGTTTTAGCTGACCATATGCGAGAAGTAGAAATGCCTATTTGGGCGAACTGTAAACATAGAGAAGATCGGGCTGGTAACGAAATTTGTGCTGGTTTAGCCGAAGGGGGAAAAGATGCGTGCCAGGTATAAAACATTCTCATACCTTACAAAAAATTAAACTCAGTTTGCCTGTCAAAATCACCACTAAACACATAATAATAACAATGACTTATTCCATAAAAATAAAATTACTATAGGTACATAAATGATTTAAATTACACACCTACATTATTATGTAAATCACAGCCTATAGACGACGTGTTGGATTATTTCAGGGTGATAGTGGAGGACCGCTTTTATGCAGAAACCCTTTGAACTCTCAACAATGGTACATGGCAGGCATCGTAAGTCATGGAGACGGTTGCGGTCGTAAAGATGAGCCTGGTGTTTATACACGAGTCAGTCTGTTCGTAAAATGGATTAAATATCACATATGTGAGTTGGTATTTTTGATACTTTTCATTACTTCCAACATATGTTTTCCACTATAGTTTTTAATAATTTTTTTTTTCAGCGTCCAAAACTTTGCCTAAATTCCAGCCAAAACAGGAGTGTCCTGGATTTAAATGCAAAACAGGAATATCAAAATGTCTTCCAAACAAAAGAAAATGTGACAAGATAGTGGATTGCCTTGACGGAGAAGATGAAACAAAATGTGAATTTGAAGTATCTTCGGTTACGGATAGTATATTCATAGATTCAAAAAGTACATCAGAGGTAGTACTTGAAAAAAAAGAAGTACAAACTGAGTCAAGCTCATCAACAAGTACTAACAAAAATCAAGAAAATACACGTAAAATACTTTCAGATGCCATTACCGCAACACCTCAATCTGAAAATGACAAAACTATCACTACAACTCAAGGTATTGATCAAAGCGATCAAACAACTGAAACTTTAAACCTACAGACCGAAGAATTAAAAGAAACAAATGCAGAAAAACGAGATTATGAAGTTGAAAAAGATCTTATTGATCAGTTGAAATCAAAAGAAACAACCGATGCCAAAGCCTTTGAATTGGAAAATAAGGAGAATTTAAGTAATCATCTACAGTCAAAACAATCAAATAGTGATGAAAAACCAAACTTTGAAAATGATGGAAACCTCAGTGGCCATCGACAGTCAATTGAATTGACGGATACCCAAGAACAAGACTTTAAAAATGAACATAATCCTCAACAGGCAAAGGAAACAGCTGATGCCGAAAAATCAAACAGTGAGATAAATTTTGGTGACCCTTTACAGTCAAAAATATCGACTGATACCGAAAAACCAAATTTACAACATGAGGAAAATCTTTCAATATTGACTCATAGTAAAAAACCAGACTTCGAACATGCCTCAACACTTGAAATAATAAATGATGATAACCTAGAGAGTTTGTCTATTTCTGAAGAAAATGCGACAGCTGATCCAAAAATTATGATTAGTAGAGAGACAACTTCGCCAAATCGTGGTGATGCAGAAATGATTACATTGGATATATCCACGGAATCACTTGAATCTGGATCGTCAGTATTAGAACATATGAAAGAGACAACAACGCAAAAACTATCCACTAAATCGGATAGCAATTCTTTTGGAGATGATAACAGAACTACAAAAGGAAATCATAATAAATTAGAAACATCAACGTCTGTCTTTACTCGTAACGATTTTACGGAACCTATAGAAAAAGAAGAGTCAACGACACCTTCAAACTTCATGCAAAAAAATCATGAAGACCATCTCAATGATAAAGTTGAAAATGATTCAAGTCTTATAATACAATTACTTCCAAATTTAAATACAACAGAACTTGATCAGGAAACCACAGAAATGAATTTCCCAGAAGATGATAAAAGTGTTACTGTCACTCATCATCATCACGAGGACCCTGAACCTGACAACACGATTAACAAACTGCCAGACTTCAATAATAAAATAGAAGACATTGTTTTTTCTGAGCTTGAACCAGCTAAAACTAGAAGAAAACATCGTGTTCCTAATGAATTTGAATGTCGACGGTAAGTTAAAGTAAAATAATAATTAATTTTATGTGGTACTATTTTTAATATTCTTTCTATTATTCATATCTACATATAGTCAAAATATATAAATATGTATATATCAAAATATTTATAAAGTCAAAACCAATAAAAAATATGTTTTATTGCGCCTGTCTGGGTTTGAACCCGGTTTGCTTTCAAAACGATGAAGGAAAACATCGTAAGAAAACTGACATGTTCTAGAATCAAAAATTCGAAGACATGACTGACATTCACCAACCCGCACTGGGCCCGCGTGGTGGACTACGGCCCATTCCCTCTCCTAGAGAGAGGAGGCCTGAGTCCCAGTAATGGGAACATTAAAAAGCTGGTTATGCTATGCTTATTATGCTATTTTATTGCAGTATTGAACAGACTATACCTTACCAACTCCGCTGTGATCGTAAGGCAGATTGCGAAGATGGTACAGATGAACTAGAATGTACATGCACTGACTATTTATTTGTATTCGACGAGAAACTGATCTGTGATGGAGTTGTAGACTGCGCAGATGGGCAGGACGAATCCGAATGCTGTAAGTATTTATATAATAAACTAATACTGACACTTTAGCAGATCTTAAACACAAATTAATAAAAATAATGTTTTTATTAATTATTTTAGTTAGTTGCCCAGAAAACTATTTCTTATGCAAGAAAAGCCGGATTTGCTTACCCGAGAAACATGTTTGCGATGGAAAACCCGAATGTCCACAAGGCGAAGATGAACTTAACTGCTGTGAGTATACTTTCAATTAAATGAAACCTGAAATTTAAAAAGACTTACCGGAAATTTAAATAAATAGCAAGTTCTGGAAAAAATAACAGTTATACTCGTAAACCGTTTGTTTGTCTTATAAACTATTACGAATAATCGAAATTTTCATTTCAGTTGCTCTAACGAATGGTAAAGAAATTGGATTCGACATAGACGGCAGACCTACAGTGAACTTAGAAGGGTATCTAACGAAAAAACATTTGAATAACTGGCATGTAGTTTGTGATGATAAGTTATCAATTGAACAGCAAGAAGAAGCAGCGACACATATTTGCCGTTATTTAGGATTTAGGTAAGATTTGCTATACGTATTTGTATCGATAAGTTTCACTGTAGTCCCAATCATTCCGATTCATTTCGAGCCTCAATACTAATATTTTTTGTACATGGATACTTGTCATAAAAATTTAACACTTATTTTGATTACATTATATACATATATAGAGGTATGAAAATTTTCACATAAATATTAAAACCTACACAAAATTGCAGCTGAGGATTGCATTCTCCATTTTATTTTACCACATTCTATTCAATGTTCTTATACAAAGTTAATTTGCAGCTCTGCAAATACATATAATGTGAAATACATAAACCTCAAAGAAGACGAAATTGCGGAACGCAGTTTCGACAGTAAAAGAACTCGGCGAGATACTGTGGAACGAGTTCCTATACACTTCGCCTACAGGCATGAACGGGAAGATAACGATACTGCTCCACATACTATTATAAAAGAACCCCAAGTAATACAAGAACAATGTGTACCAAACATAACAAAAACTTGCAAATCTTTGTATGTTTTCTGTGACAATTCACTGTTTACTAACTTTGATGACTCTGAAAATATGTTCTTGCGAGAGACAGAATCTTTTAGTGACCACACATGGCCTTGGATTGCTAAGGTATTTGTTGAAGGAGATTATAGATGCATTGGTATTTTAGTCAACTTCTCTTGGGTGTTAGTGAGTGATTCGTGTCTTTGGGACTCTACGTAAGTATAGAAAAAAATATGTACTAGAAATTGTAAAATTATTATCTAGTTCTAAATATTGATATAATTTAAATCAAACATTGTTCCAGACTTTCTCGTCACTACATTTCAGTCGTACTAGGATCTCATAGAACGTTAGGAGGTATGAACAGTGTGCATGAACAAGTTTATCAAGTAGATTCTAAGAAAGATGTATATCGCAGCAAAGCGTCGTTATTGCACTTAAGGGAACCAGCACATTACTCAAATGTCGTAAAGCCAATGGTGGTTGCTTCTTCGTAAGTTTATGTGAACAAACCTTCTAATACATTTAAATTATTATAGTTACTTCTAAATGATTAATGTCAATACAGTACTTATTATTACAGCTATTCTTTAGAGCAGAAATCTACTTGTGTAGCCGTTGGTCAAGATAACAAAAATAAGACAATAAGCGTGTTCCTTGAAGAAACTAGTGAGAACTGTCATCCCAGTAATCGTTGTTTTAAACGAAAATCTACTGGAAATATTTGTCCCGTAAGTACTCTAACAATAATAATTATATATCATACTAGCGTTTGCCCGTGGCTTCGCCCGCGTACAGAAAATATAGCCTATGTCACTTAGGAATATAGCAGAAGTCTATCGGTAAAAAAAAAAATTACAATCGGACCAGTAGGTACTTCCAGAGAATACCTTCTATATTATTAAAGTGTACAGAGTGTGTGTGTTTTGTTTTTACAGTGTGTGTATCCATGTGTGCCAAATAAAATATTTTTCTTGCTTTTTCTTTCGAATAGAACCCGCGCAGAGAGAGTTCTCTACTATTTATCTTTGCAATATTAGACACTGCCTATAGGCCTTATTTGTTTTATGAAACCCCACAATATTTATTTTATTCTGTATTTAGTATTTGCTGTTATAGCGCCAACAAAGTACATCAACTGTGAAAATTTCCACTGTCTAGCCATACGGGTCATGAGATAAAGCCTGGTGAAAGACAGATGGACACTGAAGTCTTAGGGTTCCGTTTTTACCCTTTGGGTGCGAAACCCTAAAAATAAGAATTTGATTAATCATTGAAAACTTAATTTGATAAATAAGCATTATATGCATAATAAAATAAGCCTAATAAGTAATAAGTCCTCGCTTAGGAGGACTCAGGCTTCCTTTCTAGTAGAAAGGATGCTAATTGGGCTGGTAGAATTCACCTCGCGGCCCTAGTGCGGCTTGGTTTGGAAGTCACATATCTTTGTGTTAACTAATACTTTAACTTATAGTGAAACGACTTGGGCCATGAACAAAACTATATTAATACAAATCACAATGACTGTCTTACACAAAGGTTAGTTTAATACTGCCCGAATAACATCTTAATATTTGATGGAAGCACTGGGTCTTGCTACAGTTCCCATGCTTAAGTCAAGAGGTTAACGGATGTTTTTTGTCGGGGCTCGGGGTACCGCAGCCCGAGCACTTGAACTGCCATGCCGATCCCGTGACGTCACCCAGCATTCCAACGCCGTCGCCGTCCGTCGATCACCCTCAGCCTCGCCAGCACAGCGATCGCCAACACGGCCATCCTGCAAGGTGCCTGTCCCATCAGGTACCCCACGAGTCCAGATAAAATAACAAAGGTTAGTTTAATACTGCCCGAATAACATCTTAATATTTGATGGAAGCACTGGGTCTTGCTACAGTTCCCATGCTTAAGTCAAGAGGTTAACGGATGTTTTTTGTCGGGGCTCGGGGTACCGCAGGCCGAGCACTTGAACTGCCATGCCGATCCCGTGACGTCACCCAGCATTCCAACGCCGTCGCCGTCCGTCGATCACCCTCAGCCTCGCCAGCACAGCGATCGCCAACACGGCCATCCTGCAAGGTGCCTGTCCCATCAGGTACCCCACGAGTCCAGATAAAATACTGAAACACAAATATCGACCACCTATTAATTTACTTGCCACACATAAGTTGCGCGTTGGATGTTCTGGAATCTCAACTTTCATATTTCATTTCGTATTATTTTATCAGTGTATTCAAGGGCAGATTCGAACGTATTAAATCATCGGTATTGTAGGTATCCAGGGACCAATTGCACTCAACGGGCATACGCCTCAACTAAGTGAAACAAGTCCCCCCCGGAACCTCATACACTCAAAGGGCATACGCCTCCACTAATTGTATGAAGTCTGTCCAAGAACCTCATGAACTATATAGGTGTCTAGGGACCAGTTGCACCCAACGGGCATACGCCTCAACTAAGTGGAACATGTCCCTCCCGGAACCTCATACACTCAAAGGGCATACGCCTCCACTAATTGTATGAAGTCTGTCCAGGAACCTCATGAACTATATAGTGTCCAGGGACCAGTTGCACCCAACGGGCATACGCCTCAACTATGTGGAACATGTCCCCCCCGGAACCTCATACACTCAAAGGGCATACGCCTCCACTAATTGTATGAAGTCTGTCCAGGAACCTCATGAACTATATAGGTGTCCAGGGACCAGTTGCACCCAACGGGCATACGCCTCAACTAAGTGGAACACGTCCCCCCCGAAACCTCATACACTCAAAGGGCATACGCCTCCACTAATTGTATGAAGTCTGTCCAGGAACCTCATGAACTATATAGGTGTCTAGGGACCAGTTGCACCCAACGGGCATACGCCTCAACTAAGTGGAACATGTCCCCCCCGGAACCTCATACACTCAAAGGGCATACGCCTCCACTAATTGTATGAAGTCTGTCCAGGAACCTCATGAACTCAAAGGGCATCTCGCCTCACTTGAGCATTCTAAATTCGTTCGCCATTCGAACATACCACTCTCACTCTGCATTTCCCCCTTTTTTTTATAATGTAAACATGTATATATAAACAGGCAACATATAGTGAAACAAAATTTTGTAACTAACACAATTAGTATCATAACATATTCGAACATACCACTCTCACTCTTCATTTCCCTCTTTTTCTAATGTAAACATATATACATTATATGAACAAGCAACACATAGTGAAACGATATTTTGTAACTAACATATTGTAGTATCATAACATTATACCCTATGTGTAACAAATATATAATATTTGACTTTGACATAATGTAATGTAACATTTATAATTACTCAAAGCATTTTATTTTAACTCGCATCTACGCTTAAATAAATCTCACAGTACTTTTATCGGCAACACTGGTAGATATGACTGAAGATAGATTATCTTCCAATTATCTACATAGTATACATATACCCATAGTTACATGTTAATATAACTGTCATCAAATATACAATAACTCATGTACCAGATAGGATTTTTCATTTACATCTTTCCAGTAACACAACGGGATAAGTCTCCAACAGATACGACAATACAACCAACTTTTACTTATAAACAAAAGGGTGGTAAATAAGAACCAACTATTCCTCAACGAAACAATTCAGAGGACAAGTTTTTTTTTTTAATATTTAATTTATTATTCACTTCTGGCATTATGATCAGACTCTTGTACCTAATGTAATGTCATACTTTTAGACCAAGAACTTAATTCCATTTGCTTCACGTTTTCTCATAGTGATATTGGTTTATATTTTATTTATTTATTATATACTTTATTGTACACACCATACTGTAAACATGATAAACATATACAAAAACAAAGTGCACAAAGGGCGGTTTTATCGCACTGGGCAATCTCTTACAGACATCCTTTATATATTTAGAAATAACCTTAAATCCATTTAGTTTTTAATATGTGACTATTTATCTTTTTATGAATGTCGCTATTGCATCAACAAGAGTTTTTGTTTGATCGTCGTGGGAACCTTCATTTACTAAATGCATTTCTTTGGAATCATCCATTGGCGACCACAGAATTTCCTTTATAAACTTTGCCACGAGAAGAAAGAAAGACAACATATTATTCGTTGAAACCAACTTTACTTGCTTCGGCCTCTCCTGATTCTATAAAAGACCACTTGATAGGTTTTCGATCAATTGAAAAACAAGATTTTTTATAAAAAATGCATAGTCTACTATCAAAACATAAACATTTCAACAAAATTTCGCGCCAACAGTACTATTACGATTAGGTACATATACTCTACTAATCGA
The DNA here is from genome assembly GCA_961205895.1 of Mythimna pallens. NCBI lineage: Eukaryota > Metazoa > Arthropoda > Insecta > Lepidoptera > Noctuidae > Mythimna > Mythimna pallens. Next base: position 17,257,243 of record OY540828.1, on the reverse strand, counting down.
TAACTATTTTAAACAATGATCATAGCATAGCATAGTCGGCCTTTTAAAGTTTCCACTGTTGGGACTCAGGCCTCCTCTCTAGGAGAGGGATGGGCCATAATCCACCACGCGGGCCCAGTGCGGGTTGGTGGATGTCACATGTCTTCGAATTTTGGTTCTAGGACATGCCGGTTTCCTCACGATGTTTTCCTTCACCGTTTTGAGAGCAGTGGTGATGAAATAAATTACACAAAGTAATGCGCTTGGCTGGGTTTGAACCCGCGACCTACAACTCGTAAGTCGGGGCCGTTACCACTCGGCCACCACTGCTCGTTACCACTTAACAATGATCCAACTAAATATATTTGCAACTTCTGAATCCAATTAATAATCGTCAATAAATATAGTTCAACCAAAGATACTTCTCTAAAATTCCAAACATGAACGGTCTCTGTATTTTACAATCGTTCAAAATGTATACTCGTAAAGATATTTAATTATATTTCTTTATAAATTTAATCTACTTTATCTTCTGGCACAAAAACCAAAGTACAAATTATAATAAAATCTGGAATCAGACTTGAGTTTGCAATCCTTCCATTTCCACGTTGGTTAATTACTAGGTATCGAATTACACTTTAGTGGAAAAATAAAATAAAAGTTTTTACTCACAATTTGAGGTATCAACCTCACGTGATACCTGTTTCCTTTTTCGACAAGCTGACTCCTCGCAGTACTGCTGCTGCTATATCTTGACCACAGACAGATATTTTATACGTTTTTGGTACCTATTGATAATGAGTTATTTTTAACCGACTTCTGTTTACCCATAACTGTGTGGGGTGTCTTATGCCACTTCTGATGTTAACTAATACTTTAACTTATAGTGAAACGACTTGGGCCATGAACAAAACTATATTAATACAAATCACAATGACTGTCTTACACAAAGGTTAGTTTAATACTGCCCGAATAACATCTTAATATTTGATGGAAGCACTGGGTCTTGCTACAGTTCCCATGCTTAAGTCAAGAGGTTAACGGATGTTTTTTGTCGGGGCTCGGGGTACCGCAGCCCGAGCACTTGAACTGCCATGCCGATCCCGTGACGTCACCCAGCATTCCAACGCCGTCGCCGTCCGTCGATCACCCTCAGCCTCGCCAGCACAGCGATCGCCAACATTTGAATGTAAGGTTACCGACATAGCTCGAAGAATCGCCAAACTTAAGTGTCAGTGCACATTGCACGCAGAACAGGTGGTCGATGTAGACGAAACTTTCTAGAGTGGCAAACACGTACTGGAAGACGCAGTGCTGGAAGGCCTCCCACAAGGTGAACAGATGACCTGGTGAGGGTCGCACGAATCCGATGGATACGAGACGCACAGGACCTTTCGTTATGGCGACACTTGGGGAAGCCTATGTCCAACAGTGAACGTCTTTCAACTGAAATGATGATGATGTCTTTGAATATAATGTGTATTATGCTTTCTTTTTAGTCCAACGTGACATCACATGGACATTGGGCAGGCATAGTTAGCTGTCACACAGAACTAGGCTGGTATCCAGCTGCGTCCTTTGTCGATGGTAGAGGTGAATGCGGACTAAGAGACGTCATTAATGCTACAGACATTGAAAACCTCAAAAATGAGATAAAGCATTATTATGGTAAGTCAATAAGATCTAATTAAATTTTAAGTATACTTAATTTTACAATAAATAAATTATACAATTTCTGCTTCATCTTAGTCAGTGCGTGCGTTAGGACATGTCATTGTTCAAACTATTGATTTGAGTAGTTATAAACTGCATGTCGAAAGACGTGCGTTGAAAGGCCTCCCACAAGGCGTACGGTTGACCTGGTGAGGGTCCGGGAATCCGATGGATGCGCACAGGACCGTTTATTGTGGCGAAATTTGGGGGAGGCCTAAGTCCAACAGTAGACGTCTTTCGGCTGCAGTGACGATGATGAGTAGTAACATCATTTTATAATGCAGCTTATCATACACTAACAAGAATGTTTATCACTTTTACAAAAAATATAAGCAACAGCGTACAGCTTAAAAGATCATATTCTCTATTATTTCCTTTATTTATTGAATAGATATATAAATTACATTTTTAAATATTTTTACTACCTAACGAGAGCCTCTTCAGATGTTGGTCGAGGCTCTTGGAAATTAAAACGTTGGCCGTTACGACTATCCTCACATCGATATCCGTGCGGCACAATGACTGCTGTGTCCACTTACCACATGTCGCCAACCGCACCAGCCAAGTCAAGATATTTAGTTTGTTTATCCTTCTCAGCTTTCACAAGGTTCTATTCATGAGTGAACGCTATATCATCAATCACGCTCCGGTCGATCTATCACCGCTGTCAGGCTTATTGGCAACAATAGTCCTTTCAGTGATGATAGATCATACACTATTATTATTATTACGAGCCCGTTGTGTCCCACTGCAGGGCCAAGGCCTCCCTTCCGTTATACCATTCTTTTCTGTCCTTAGCCACTGCCACTGCACATGCCAGTCCTTAAGGTATGAGTCCAAATCGTCACGCTATTTCCTTCTGGTTCATAATCCTTCATGTTATCTAAGGGTTTCAAAAATATTGTTGATTTTTACAGGCAAAAAAACTTTGCCATCACTAATAGACAAGGACTACGACGACTGCCCAGGAGTGCGTTGTGGACGAGGGCGCTGCGTTCCTTTGCTTCACATTTGTGATGGCGTCAGAGAGTGTGAAGATGGCAACGACGAGGCAGAACCGGCTTGTGAGAAGAAACATAAACTGTGTGACAGTGATCCGTACCATAAAGGATGCGGTAAGCCTAAACAGCTTCATAGCCTAAAAAATAATATTTTAGTGCATTATAGTGTAACTAGCCGACAGACAATGTCTTGATAGACATTGTCCAGCTTAAAAGGTGGCTTTTGGTTAGAAAAAAATAATTAAAACACGATTGCAGCGCTACTGATCCAGTTGTATATTTAAACCGACCAGAGACTTACTTATATTTGATATACACATAAAGTTTTATCCAAATCGGCTTAGCCGTTTAGTAAATACGCGTAACTAACCTAACCTAATCTAATCTAACTCTTAGTGTCAAACACACGTACAGAAGAATTTAATAGGTATACTAACCGTCCCGACAAATGTTGTTCTGTCTGAAAGCTGGCTATACGTCAGAAAAAAAATGAGAACTCGATTGCAGCGCCACCTACCGGGTAATTTTTTTTTTATTTGATTTACTTAAACCAAACCTCCGTTGAAAAGGGAGGATCCTCTGACCAGACAGATGTTTTGTCGGGTATGAGAAACTGCCCGGTAGATGATTTCAGGCTGTTATATATGTTCATGTTGTAGATATGTTGCGCCATAGATGTTGCTACAATCCAAATGGTCGAGCCGTTTAGGAAGAGTTAGATAACAAACACACGTACAGAGGAATAATATATTTAAAGCAGACTTAATACCTAAGGCATTTTCTACCAGTCGACCTTAGGGTGGTACATATACTTACTATACAAAATCCATATACATACCGAACATACATACATCCCGAATAATGAATACCGAAAATTACCGAGTCATCTCTCATCACCACGCAGCCTGCGGATGATTACGATAAATTACGATTATATATTATGCAATCACTGTTTTTTGTTCCCGCAATCAACTTCACGAAAACTATGAGTTAAATTTGAACATGTCAGCGTTAACCCCTCGTGCGTATATATTACCATTATGTAATTGCGCGTTTTTACGTAAAATGACCAAAAAAAAGTAAAAAGAAAAGACTTTTTCTGGATTTTTATAGGAAAAACGAAGATATAGAAAACAACATTTTCGGCCGAATAAATTTCTTACATCCGTGTGTACAAAACGATAATTAAGCGTTTTTCAAGGTCACTCAAGTTGTACAGACGTATGTACAATCAGCTTTCGAGGGGTATTCTATTTTTTTTCCTAATTTACTGTCCTTCCGACTCTTAGATTTGTGTAACAGTCACGTTTTCTTTTTTTGTGAAAATCTTCATCCTTTTTATAACGTTACTGGATATAAATAACATATTATTCATACGGATTATGTAACTATATTAATATTATATTCAATCCATACATCAATCTCAGGTGGAAAATGACATCTCATCTTTTACCGTTAAAAATGAGGATATCGGGTCTCAATTGGGAATTTCATATTTCACAGGTGTAAAAGGGTCAGTACGTTTCAGTAGGCGGTAGCAACTATTTTTCATTACGTGTTTCATTTGATTCTTTATGGAATATCTTTTAATAAAGTTATGATACCGTGTCATAGTTTCACTGACCATTGAGTCACAGTTTAATTATTTATTTTAAACTAAATGCCAAAAATTATAGCCCGTGCCTAAGATTTATGCTATCGTATTACCAAATATTATCCAAATTCGTTTGAAAATTTTCAAATTATGAAAAATATCATCAATATTCTACATATAATAATTATCATAAAGAGATGTTTTTTTCTAATTTGCATCTGCAAAGCCCCGCAAAAAAAAAACCTTTTTTTTTAAATGATCACATTCAAAAATCAATTAGCTAGTTTATACGGTCGGTAAAAACGGAACCGATTTTCATGTGAGATGTCTTATTAGCTACAATAGTCATTTCAGTAATAATGGGTGGATATGACCATTATCAAGAACATCGGGCACATAGGTATCTGTAGCACTTCTGATTCCACAAAAGATTATTTCAGAGCTTATGGATAATCTTGGCTACAAGGTTATGCCTATGCAAGTATTCTCCATTACCTAAACGAGAACAACCAGAAATATTGTGACAAACATGCATTATGTTAAAAATTCATGAACATTTTATTTCTTTGCAGAATGCTCAGTAGGCCAAATGAAGTGTCGCAACGGAAAGTGCATATCAAAAGAATTATTTAGGGATGGTAGAAACGATTGTGGGGACGGCACTGATGAGCCAGGCCAGACCATTTGTAAAGACTATTTGGCAACCGTTATGCCCTCAAGATTGTGTGATGGCATACTCCATTGTCATGACAGGAGTGACGAGGATCCCGCGTTCTGCAAATGTTTTGCTAAGAGGAACTACAAGTGAGTGATACTTCCTTATTTATTTTTTGCAAATCTAATCCCCCAATTTAATATATCCAAAAAAATTTTTTTTTTTTATTGTTCCTCATACCTACAATATACTACGTTACAGAATTAGATGTAATTAGTAAGTTATAGAACACTTGTGTTGGTGATAACTAGCTATTTCTCATAATGTTTATTTTTGTAATTTTGAGAACTTTTAATTATATTTTTTTTTTTATATAAATTAATTTAATTAGTGATTGATTTAGTGAGAAATGAATATATTAGAGGAAGTTTGAAAGTGGCACCAGTGACTGAAAGGTTGAAGAGGAATCGTTTGTCTTGGTATGGTCATGTAAAGAGGAGGGTTGAAACGCATGTTACTAAAGAGTTATGAGTATACATGTGGATGGGTGGAGAGGGAGAGTAAGGCCAAAGAAAAGATGGATGGATTGTGTGAAGAGTTATATGAAAGAAAAGGAAATTAGTAGATAGACAGATAGGAAGTTATTAGATAGCATGACGGGTGACAGGATAGAATGGCAGAAAAAAACGTGTTGCGCAGACCCCAAATAAGACGGGACGAGGGCAGGAAGATGATGATGATGAATTCATTGAACAATATTATCTCATCTATCAATCTATTTTGTTACTTATCTGAATGTAGCATTTTACTGTAGCACACTTTAGTTTCTGTAACATGCAGATATTCCTTACCATGGGGCCTTACCATGACTTGTTAAAATGTGAAGCATGCTAGCGAGAAACAGGGATTGAGCTATACACCCTATATAGCTCTTTCCCTTTAGCAGTTCAATTTAGGTCATCATATGGATCGCGTTGAAAACTCGTATCGGTAGGGCCTCATAGTCATAAGTTCTCTGTAGTGTGGGTAGTGTGTGGCATAGTAATGTAATGTAATGCTTTACGAGTACTGACAAATGCTTGCACTGACTGGACAGGTCCACTCAAATCTGTATGGTTCTTTTTTCAAAAAACCATCTGAGACAAATCTGCATGGTTGTCATGTGATTTGACCATTACATATTTACTGTATGGACTTTAAAAGAGACTTTGACCCCTGAGTTTGTTTCGGTGTTTCTTCTCAGGGTAGTCAGCTAGGAAATACCGGCCTCATCTAGTTTAAAAAGACGAAAAAAAAATGACATGTAAAAGTGTTTTTTAAACCGATTTACGAAATAAATGTCATTTATCATTTATTTATCATTTATAATTATTAAAAATATGTTACAAAAAACACATTTTCCTTACAGATGTGGTTCTAAATCTGATGTTGACCACTGCGTGGCTCCTGATACAGTATGTGACGGGGTCCGGGACTGCCCTAATGGAGAAGATGAACAGACTTGCATGGCTCTTAATGCTCCACACGGCACACCGTAAGTCTTCATATCGTCATCATTATCATCATCATCATTTCGGCCTAAAGACGTTCACGGCTGGGCATAGGGCTCCCCTAATGTATTTTCAGTATTAATCATACTTTTTACATAGAAACAGACATCTATAATATGATCTTATAGAGAACATGCACGTTTTCTTTATGTATTTATTAAATGTTTATTTACTTAATAAGCTACTTATTAAATATAAGTACATAAAACCTTACCTTTGGAAAATTATTATGTAAAAATATTTAAAAAATATCTTCATCAACGACGAAGTTATAAAGTTAACAATTAGAAAGAGGAATTCAACATGGACTCTGACGTCACAATTTATCACGTTCATCTCGTCGCCGAAGAAAACTACGTTTTTGCGATAGAGAGAGACAGACATATTTGTTGAAAATGCTTATATTTCGTTTGCTTTTTGATACATTTTGATTTTGTTTTCATCGTTGGTATTCTATTTTTGCATACTTATTGATACGCTGATTAGATAACAAATATTTTTAATGCATGTTCTCTATTTATCTTTTATATTTAGGAAACTATGACGCTTTTTATTAGTGACCCGAAATGTTTGCAGCCTAGTTTAGTTAAAAACTATGTTCTAAAGGATGTAGTCCAGCTGTGTGCTAGAACTTCTTGTTTAAATTATTATATTTCTTATAATTTGACATTATATGATTTTGTTTTCGAGCTATGACTTTTTTTGACTATTACCATTTTTTTTACAGTTATGGCACAGGACAAATAATAGTCCGCTCCCATGGCGTATGGCATTCCAAGTGCTATGCCTCTCCAAACCACACCAAGTCAGAGTTAGAAGCCATTTGCTCAGAATTAGGATTCCTCAGCGGCCACGCGAAGCAAATCAAAGAAATGGAAAATTTCGTAGTCCATCCCTATAATAACTTAGTTGTAGATCCTTTCAATGAAATTATACTCAATAATAATACCATAATAAAAATGAGAAATACGCATGAGCCTTTAGCGAAGGCTGTTTTTGATGAAGAATTGCAGAATTGCTACCCAGTTTTTATAGAATGCCGATAATTAGATATTCTATAATATTTATTTTATTTATTGATAAATAACTAGATATATTGTAAGATTAACAGTTTTCTTTTTAATAAATGTTTTAGTTTTATTAAACCATTTTTTAATTATTTTTTATTATAACATATTCATAAACAATCCGATAACATTGTGTTTATAGCACTTAAGCCAAATTTATTATTAACTATTTGTTCTACTGAATTCAGATGGCAATGTTAGCAGGAACAGCTAGAATAATCTTTATTTTATAACCAACAGAAATCGGCAACGCGATCTTGTGGATAAAAACCTAGAAAAATAATTATTCATATTTCCATTAGTAGATGGTGTTTGTTATCAACGCCATCTTGCGGGAGACTTTGGAAGCTGAAAATTGGTGCCAACGACTAAACTTGTATCAAGTAACATTTAATTTGGATCGGTTGACGTATTTTAGCCTCACTGGTTGTACAAAAATACAAAAGATGGCGCTTACATAAAAAATTAACGCATAACATCACGCTTATATTTTTAGAGGGCCTACTTATCTACATACATCTTAACTAATAAATATTATAGCTTAACAGGTATATATACAAACTAAAAATAATAATATGTACAAACGGGTAGACAAAGTATCCACATACACATTTCGACAGTTATGATTAACCTTTCGTATTTCGGTACCCAATTAGAGAAACAATTAAAAAGCCAATGTGTCTCCAACAAGTTAAAGGTCGGATAAAATTATTAAAATAACTAATAAGATTTTCCTATTGATTTTGAAATATAAATACTAAAATCGCTAGTCTGTAAAAAACGCTCGCACGTTTAAATCCTCAACCGCGCCGAAACCGCGCGGTGACCGTGCGTGATACGACTCTTCACGTTCACTAAAACGACGATATCTCAGAAAATACGCATCCTAGCTCTACGAACCTTTCGTTCTTGATATGTTATGAAATAAGCTATCTGATTATTATATATAAGAAGTCTGCCACTTTCTTTCGCTTCACCTAGGCCGTGAGAAATCATAGATGATTTCTCACCTAAAAATTGTTGATACTATCTTGAAGATATCTACTCCGTCTATCTACTTGCTTAACATTAAAGACGTTTGTGGTTTTTACATAAAATGGAATGTATACTGCGATTTTTAACATAAATAAAAAAAAGTATAATCCAAAATTTTATATTTAAATTTTATCAGGGCACAATCCCAAATTAATTTACAAAACTCATTAGCATAAACTATAAGCGTGCCAAAACAGTAATTTAATTGCCTTTATTTTCGTCCCAACAGATTTGCATTTGATTGGTGATTTATTTGCATTTGACACGACCCTGGTAAACATAAATCGGTAACCTATAATAGTTTAGTATTAACACATGAGGACGATCATATTTATTTTTATCGATTATAAAGCCATTTTCCTTTTTATTTATTTTAGAAAACCTGTACATATTCGTTAAATGCTTATCGCATTAATTCTAAAAGTATTTCTAAATTTTATTCTGCATTTTGTAAGTCTCCTCATATTATTATTTAATGGCCACTGAACACGATAGATACATGAAATCAATGGCTCAGGTGTCTAAAATGGAATTTCTATTAATTATAATGTGTATTTTATTACATCTACGTATTTATTTTCACACCATCTTTAGCCTCTGACTTTGTTTGTATTTTTTTTATTTTTTATTATCACATACTTATAGAAACTGATTATTTATGTTTATTAAGATAAATTGAAACACTGTTTGCATCACAGAGCTGGTTATAGTCTGTTTTATGATAGTTTTTACGGTTAAGGTAACAAACTGCAATCCTTATTATCTTTAGTAACTAATTTTTCATCCAAATCTTTGATGATGTAGGCAAGATCTTCAGGTAAAGCAAAAACATCCTATGACTTTGGGTCAGGATACTTGTGAGCTTCAAATCAATCAAGCTATTGACATTAATGTGTGGATACAAATTGTAAAAAGTTAATGAAACTCAATTGTACCGCTAAATCAAAGTATCCTTTCGATTAGACAACAAGGAAGTTGATAAAAAAAAAGCCAAACAAAAAAAAAGTTAAATTAAGTATGCATTTATTCGGCTTGAATAATCTTAATTAAAATGATGGATAACGTTTGAAACAAACGTAAGTAAATAATTAATTGTTAGTCAATATCGACAGTGGCAAATAGAAGAATATGCCAATTTATTAAACAAACTCCAGGGTCAAGTATGTCACCTTAAAATATCAATTTAATTCAAGTTCTGGCCATTAAATAATTGTGATTCATTTACTAAGACTCTTCATTTTAAAAGAAATAACACGAAGAAAAAAAACAATAATTTACATAACGTGTGTTGAGATTAATTCAAATGATTGCAATCCAAAACTAAAAAAGAAATAAAAGAAATGCCTTCTTGTACAACTAGGTAATAAAATCGAATATATGTATGTAGTTAAAAGCTTGACTTTTTGCTGATATATACTGAATATAATCTATTTGCAAACAGGCCTTGTAGATGAAGATGGTAGTACATTATTCTTCTGGCCTCAAAGATAGGTATACTACAAAATAAAAAGTTAAAGAATGGAACGATCTCAATAACCGTATTGGATAGGACTCTAAAATTAAGGTGTTTGAATTCCAAGTGAATTCTAAACCGGTCTTTCAATAGAGGTAAGTATCTAAACAAGATAATTTACACTAAATTCGATTTTCACGTATACGGTACTCATGATAACCTAGTAAGTTTACCTACTCTCCATGACTATTTCATTAATGGGCTCATAATATTTATGGACCATGAATATATTAATTTTGCCAGACCACTTTGTCACGTAGTGTTACAAGTCTAAATGATCCCATAAATAACAAAAAAAAAAAATGGTAGGTATATAATAAAGCTGTAGATACAACGACTGACGCCATAGAGTCTGCTCGCGATGATGACACCACTATTTCAATTTAGGCCATTTAATTCAGAATACATTAATGATAAGATATTATGTAAATTTAAATTACTTTCGAGAAAAATTTCGAGCGGACTCAAATATTTAACGTAATATTAAACACACTCCGTAAAGATGATAAATGAATAAGAGATTTACAATAAAATGTAAGCTTACATGTATTGCAGGATTATTGAATAAGGAGGTATAAATTTTACAATGTCCATTGTATTATAATTTTGGTAGTAAATCAGAATTTTTAATGCGTTTCTTTAATTTGTGCCGACCGATTTATTTTTGCACTAGCGTTCCGCGGGACAGCTTTGACAGCGTCCGTACATACTGCCTTGATACATGCAAACTTTACTCTTTTTGATTTTGTAAATAATTTTTCTGCAGGTGTCTGCAGCATCTAAATCTGAATGCAAAATAATATCTTAATTGACCTTTTCATGTGGTTTTTTATTATTATAGATTGCATCGATACCTGACACTTTTAAGACCCGAGTCCATATCCTATCCATGTGTTATAAACATCAAGGTATAATCACATGTTCGATCAGAAGTTACAGGCAGATCTCTGTTGGTTGTATTATAATGTTAAACGGGTATAAATGATGACTCAGCAACAATGGTATAAAATTGATCATTTGTTGTTCTGTCATTTACTTTGGCGAATTTATTTGGGTATCGATCAGCCGTTCTCATTAATACACAGAGTTACCTTGACTCGAGAGGTTCTTGTGTATGAAATTTATTGGGCGATGCATCACAGAGCACTCTCTTCCAAGGCGATCGCTAAAAGTTCACACGGGCAATTTTCTCAAAAGAAAATTAAGGTTCTGTATGATTACAATGTTACCAACCACAATTTAAATGTCGAATGAAAAGCAAAAAAAATATCGCAGAAGTTTGAGCAGCCGCATGATTGGATGCTTGATGATTTTGGAGAGCATAACGGAACTGTTTGTGACCACAAAAAATTCCCTTCAGCCCTCAACTCTGTTTTAAGTGATACACGAATGCGTTGACTTTTTACGCTCCAAGGCTCTTTTGCATCCCAAGGTTTGTTGAAGTGGAACCAGTGGGTTTTTATTTCACGCACGTAGGTAACTGTTTTACTGATGGTTATCGCCAAAAATAACCTTTAATTACCGTGTAGTTTGAGCTACCCTGACCTTTCACACAGTCACTTGCAGACGCTACCTCCTCATGTAGCTATATGTACGGATTAGACTTGACAAGCCCTTTGGCTCGTACTTAGGACAAGGAAAAATCATATTCTGCAAAATTAAGGTTATGTTTAAAAATATTTGTGACCCACTAACTATTGTGTTTATTGAAACCAAATAGTTATATAATGCAAACTGCATTCTTTGAAGTTTATTCTTTTAAAATTTATAACCCGATATTCCTTTTGCACATGATGCAGTGATTCCATTAAAAGGATTCCAAATAAAAATGTAGCAACATTACATGCTTTCTATTAGTAATCTTTTCAACACTTTCTCAATAAATCTGTCACATATTGTCAGATCTAAAAGAAGCATAACCCTACATGCGGTCAGTTCATGAATTATGCGACACATCGATTACAAAACGGAACACAGTATCAATTCAGTGGCGGCCGCCTTTGAACTCCACGCCACTTACTGGACGATATGCATTACCATATCTCATTGTCTCATGTTTACGCCTTTCTCTTTTAACGCAATTAATATCCATATCATTTCTTTTTTCTTTACCTGACTGACTGATTAGATACAGTTTGTTTATAACACTATCCTGTAAAATTTTCTCAAATTTTTAATGTCAACTCCAAGTTTTAACACCTTGGATGTCTGATCAAAGTATATTGACTATTATAATCAGAAGCATCGCCAAGCCCACTTTATTTATTGACATTTCCACTTTAACAACTGTGATTGATTTATGATAACTTTAATTTAGCTTTTAACGAATTTAAATGTAAAATCTATGCAATTATAATAAGGTGTGTGGTAAAATTAGGCGTAAAACAATGATGCACAAAATATAGTGAACACGGAAGAGTCGACAAAACATTACCTTGTACGAGTAATAAATCTGTCTCCCGGCACATATCAGAGGATCTTCATCGATAAAGAGCCAATAAAACGCATCTAATTAATGATTGTTCAAACATAAAAAAGCCGCTTCAACACTTCCGACATCAATATTTATTTACTTTTGAACCATTAAAAAATTTGCGCCAAAACTTTGGACTTCGTTTTTTGTATCAAAATAAAAACCCACGCGTATCTATTTATCTTTTTCAATCAATCAACGATTGCTTTTTACAGCTTTTTGCAAATGTCTTGTTATCTGTTCAAGTTTGCGTTTCCTATAAAGTATTTACGTTTTATTCATGAAGAGTGTTTGTTTACGTAGCTGTTGATAAATGTTAAAGTAGCATGAAAATCCGAAAACTCCGTATGATTTGCTTGCTTTGTACAATTACGCACGGTCGGCGCGGTCTCAACGTTCCTTTTATGTCGTTTTATTAAGATTCTTACGGCATGCCTCCTTATTCCGTGTAAACACACACGACACACTATGCATGTGCACGCTTACACGTGCTTACAGCCGCCGCACATGCGAAACAAACACAAAGGACTGCCGTGGAATATTTGTGAGGATAACTTCTTCGTAAGAGTATTGTGTTTACAAAGTATTGGCAGGACTTATTGCGAATCAAGAGACTACAATGTTCACTGTTCCTTTTATTGTGAATATCTGACGATCCGTCTTCTACATGCTGTTTTATTTGCGGTTTTAATCGTGAATTATTATACTATTAATATTCAAAAAGAAACTTAAAAGCTCAAACGTTAAAAGTCCAATAAAATCTCATAGAAAGAAAAGCTATTTAAATTGATTGTTGCATCTGACGTCAATATATGTAGAATAGGTATCGATAAATCAATATTATATCAATGACCGGTTATGATCTGAAAAGGCAACTCAATCAATTCCCTGATTATTGTTTTTGTCATCGATCCTATCTTGAGGTTTTTGGCAAAATTACGACACCGCTTGACTTTTTATTTTGTGACATCCAAAAGTCGCCGATATAAGCCGGTAATAAAATTTTACACGCTCTAAATCTAAAAATAGTGTTCGCTAAGTGGTTTAGATCGTCCTACTAGTATCTCATTCATATTATTATGCGCATTATGAGAACCACGCCCGCTTTTCAACATGACTGGTTAGGACAGAATAAAGTCATATTTTGTGCCTCCACACGCCTATTTTAGTGAATATGTATAGATAACCTATTTTATTGTAAAGTTTTGTTAATAATTCTTTTTAAGAAAATGTGAGTCATTCTCGTGACATCATTTACTGTTTTACTTAACGTCCACAAAATGTTAAAATGTAGAAGAAATATTGATACTGCGCTTGAACCGGTGACCTGATACTAGGCACGTCGTTTATTAAGTAGTTTATTAAATCTGACGATACAGTAAAGTGAGTCATTGTTATATTTTTTTGTTTATAAAAAAATATTCCACGCCAATGAGTCAGATCAAAAATAAGCCCTTTTTTACTTCCCTTCCTTTGTTTGATTGTCTGTAACTACTTACTACTGTAGTAAACAACAACTAGCATTGTGTAATAGCTACTTTGAATGGTCTCAGACCAAACTAAAGCGATATTTGTTTAAATTGTCCAATGTCCATTGTTCCTCCGGGCAATTTAAGCCACAGTACAGCCGATCTTAGTACAACAGCTAAGATATGTTAGTATAGCTTGTCTCACCATTTGAAAATATTTAGATTAGGTTTAAAATCATCCAATGATATCTCACGCCCTTGGGCGGAGTGAGAGGGCGTTTTAGACTTTTACTGACTAAAACCTCTAAACTAAAACTCCTATTCCATCTTTGCCTTCGTTCCAGGGCCCCGGGGTTCTCTGTCGCACAACCCACGGCCCCAGTAGACTTCGCCCCTACTGGGCCCTTACGGTTTTGCTGACATCTCCTTAAGGCGCGCGTAGAACACTACGCGCCGTCGATGACTTGGGCTCGGTCTGGACAGTTACCGGACTGTCGGACGGCGAGCTACCCGCGCAAGCCTGCACCTACGGTAGCTGGAAATCGGGAGCCCGGCTGGGGCGTGAGGGCCATTCAGTCGAACGTGCGGCCGCCTCCTTTGCTAGCATTACTGCTTTGCTGAAGGAGGCGACCGCCTGCTTCCTCGCTCCAGATCATGGCCTGCACGAAGGCCTGGTACGAGGGATTGTTGCCACCGATCGTCCCCACGAGGACACGGCAGTGCTCTGCTCAGGCGGGGCACACCTCCACCGTGTCCTCCAGGCGGTCCACACATTGGTGACCCGGGCGTTTCTTCCGCACGAATCCGGTGCAGGAACCTGCCGAACTTACCATGTCCGGTGAGAAACTGCGACATGTGGAAAGTGATACACCGTGTTGTGTGTGTGTTGTTTCCAGCCACTCCTCAAAGAGGGACTTACTCCCATAATTATGGCGTGCCCAGCAGTGGGTTGCGACAGTTACTGTCACCATTCAACTATGAGATGCCGCCGGAACTCTGCCTGAGTTTTGCCCCGGCGTTGCGTCTCCACGCACAAAGTGGGATAGCGTGCAAGGGTTGTTGCCTTCAGATCCCAAGGTTGGCAGGCCAGCAAGGAGGCCCGTTACTTCGCGGGAAACCGTGTGGTATCTCCTTACCACCCGGATGGCCATGAATCTCTGACACGCATTCAGCTTGGCTGCTGATTGCTTTCGCCACGACGGAGCTTATACCGGCGACCCATAAAGGGCCATGGACCGAATGATACCAGCATAGAGCCTCCGGCAGGATGCGTCTGGACCCCCTAAGTTAGGGAATCCAACTGAAGACCTCCGGTATAGAAGTCAGGGCCACTAACCACTAGACCAACAAGCCAGTCAAAAATAAAATACACGGTATGTTTCCATAAAATGTGTGTGCGTGGCAGTAAATTATAAAACCACTTTTAGATGCTAGCAGGCATAGCATAGGTCAGACACTGTTTGATGAAGCAAACAAATAAAACGATTTTCTTGCCGATTTATTGCTTGTTTTGTAATAATAATCTATTCGATTCCGTAGAACATTATAATGTTTCACAAAATCTATCAGATCTCGGACTATTAAAAAAGTATAAACTCATTGTAACTTAACGTAAGTAGCCAAGTACTTTTACAAAGTAGGTGATGATCACATTTTATATTCATTAAGTCCATAGCAACAAATTATATAAACTTTTGTATTTTTTTAAGATTACATACGTATACTTAGTTAACACAAAATTGTTATCCAAGAAAAAATATTTAGACTCACTTCGAATTAAAGTTACGCTTATTTTAATGTACAATAAAAAAATATTGACAATTAAACCATTGATTGGCTGTATGATTAATGGCTATTTTGTTTTGTATTGCTGCTTTATATCTAAATAAGAAAATCTAAATATATATTTTCAAGTGTTAGATCCACATAGAGAAAAAAAAAATGTGTCACCAGTCAAAATGTCACTCATCTCATCATCTCTACATGTTTTATTGTTATATTTTGTAGAATTATATCTACTTACATATTTATGGCTTTATTTAAATATTGGCAGAACTAACAAAATGTTTTTAGGGTACCGTAATTCCGTATACCAATACAGCCGATTCAGTAGGTATATATAATAATGACCTGATAGTTACAACATTTTTTTTAATTGATATAAGCAGTGATGCAATCGTTGATGGTGAAGCGCACTAGTTTATTATGAGCCTATTCCCTCTATCCTTGAAGACACCTAAATTATAATCGGACTTGAAGACGGTAGCAGGCAAATTGTTCCAGTCCTTAGATTTACTCCAAGTGCCATCGATAAAGCCTACTTTGATCGTCCCAAGTAATCCGTAACCTCACAAACTTCTTCTAAATTTAGATGACCAGCTTAGCATAGCATAGTCGGCCTTATAATGTTCCCACTGCTGGGTCTCAGGCCTCCTCTCTTGGAGAGGAAATGGGCCGTAAGCCAACACGCGGGCCCAATGCGGGTTGGTGGATGTCACATGTATTAGAATTTTTTGTTCTAGGCCATGCCATTCCTCACGATGTTTTCCTTTACCGTTTTGAGAGCAGTGGTGATGAAATAACGTACGCAAAGTAATGTGCCTGGCTAGGTTTGAACCCGCGACCTACAACTCGTAAGTCGGGGTCGTTACCTCTGCTCTTCCATTATCACTCCAATCATCTTTTCTGACGTCATAGAGATCTATTTCACATAAAATTACCGCACTTTTTCACAGTTAATTGTCCAATTAACAAACTCAAAGAAAAATAAATAACAAAAATCAAATTTAATGCAACTATACATATATTCACGTTATTGGAAATTACTGATGATAATGACTCGATAATTGCTTCAGTGCTAATTACGCTTTACAGTGAGGTGGAAGTCAATTTACCTCCGTGGAGACTGCGGTAGAGATGAGTTTTAAAGTCATATCCGAAAATCACAAAGGAATTGCATGGCTATACTTGGATTTACTCGCGACTCTACTTGGTTTTGTTTGAGATTTTTTTTATACCACAGTTTAAGGTATTTCAGTCTATAGCATAGCCTATAGCATAATCAGCCTTATAATGTTCCCATTGCTGGGACTCAGGCCTCCTCTCTAGGAGAGGGAATGGGCTGTATTCCTCCACGCGGGCCCAGTGCGAGTTGGTTTATGTCACAAGTCTTCGAATTTTTGGTTCTAGGACTTGCCGGTTTCCTCACGATGTTTTCCTTCACCGTTTTGAGAGCAGTGGTGATAAATTAAATTACACAGAGTAATGCGCCTGGCTGGGTGTGAACCCGCGACCTATAACTCGCAAGTCGGGGCCGTTATCACTCGGCCACCACTGCATTGAAAAAATATTCAATCTAGTTTTGTTAAATTTCTATATTAGTACTGGCTTTTGCGTGCAGCTTTACCGGGGTGAAAATAGATTTCTCAATACAACTCCTTTAGACCTCCGTTTCGAAAAATGATTTTTCGAAGTACAGCCCTTAAGGGGATCCTTAGGGGCTGAAATTTTACAACCCCCTTCTTAGTGTTCGCCTACGTCATAAAAGGAAGCCTTGTGCAAAAATTCACGCTCCTAGTCCCAGTAGTTTTGGCTGTGCTTTGATAAGTCAGTCAGTTTCTCCTTTTATTTAAATACTTAGATCATTTTGTGATAGTCATATTGATAGGAATTGAATTCTATAGTCTTAAGAGTCACCATTACGAGCAGTTCCGTGCATCTCGCATCTATTGAATTCCCGTAACCCTCACCAGGTCATCCAACGCTGCCACTTCACACGGTTGCCACTCCAGAACCTTTCGGTCCATATAATTGGATAAAAACCTAAAAATATATTTTGGACAATACATACAAACAATTTTATATGTATATTATTCGCAAGCATGTCTGCGGTAGGTGCCTGTTCTACAGATAACTGAACAAGAAATATCGAAGGCTAACAAGGTGCTAAAGTTAACGCTATTCCGAACACCCATAAAAAATTAACGATCGAAAATTTTAAACTTGTCAAATGCAATGAAAAATATGGAAAGGCTGATGGGTAAGCAATTTGTATTTTATACACAGTACCTACATTTACGTAATCATCATTTATTTTTTGTATTAACAAGTTTATTAAAGTTGAAAACTTGACGAAATTTGACACCTATGAGAGCAAATATTAATGCTTAAGAAAAAAAAAACAATTAAAATATTAATAAAATTTATCAAAGCATGTGAAAGACATGGTAATAAAAATTTGTTCAACTTGTACCTGTCAGTTATTATAATTTCCAACACCTATTTTCATATAGCGATGTTATGTAATATGATACCTTCATTCGGTGATACCGACGAAGTAAATTATGGTTTACACGGCGAAGTGTGTTTATTAGGAGCTTAACCAAAAATTTTATTTAAATCTGAGAAATATTGTCAAGCCTAACCAATTATAATATAAGTAGGCTTCCGCAGACAAACGTGTCGTGACGAAACGTTTGCAGAAAAATTGCTCGATATTAGAGCAATTCTGAAACAGTTTCTTTGGAAACTACTCTATGGTCCGGACCAAGCGTTTCGCCTTGTCGTTTATACCGCTTATATCGAGGGACTGGAAATTGTTCCAGTCCCTGCCTGCTGCGTTCTTCCTGTCCGATTATAATTTGTTTGTCTTCAAGGCTAGAGTCAATAGGCTCTTAATAAACTAGTGCGCGTCACCATCAACGATTGCATCACTACTTACCATCAGGTGGGATCGCAGTCAAGCACTAGTATATAACAATAAAATAAAATAAAACCTCGTTATCGTATTGTTCTGTTCCATCTGTCTATAAGAACTTTAAAATTTGAAAACTGTGCTCTTAGTGCGACTTGTTTTTACGTTAACGCGATCGAAACGTATATACCACGTATGACTCTCTGATTGGTTAAGAGCTTGGAGAGAGCCAATCGGAGCGCCGAACGTCGTAAACGTGTCGACGTAAAACCAACTCGCACTGGGCACTCTGGTCTTTGCGGACCTAGCAACGAAGTCTTGAACAAACTTTGAACAGTTTGTTAAACAAAAAACATTTAAGCAAACACTGGTAGACATTCATATCTCTGTTGCCATTCTGTCTGCAGCTTCGGCAGAATATTTACATAAGTACCGTGTCCACAACGTAATCACCGATCACACATTAACATTAATCGTAAATGACAAAATAAAAAGGTAATATAACTCTATGGCCACCTGATCATTATAACTTGAGATTGTGAGATAAAAACCAGCAAGGAGATTTATTTCGCGCCATCTCTACGATTAATCGCGAAATATTAATTAGCCCCGTTCGGAGGTCAACAATCTTTTTATTAATATTGCATTTAAATAAAATATTCTGTCAGTGTCATTAAGCTGATTATGTTTTTAACACGTGGAACTAAGTAGTTAAATCTCTTATGTGGCCTAATTAGATAGATAGTAAATTTAAAAAACGAATAGATACTTAATAATAATAATAATAATTGTAAGAAATAAAACATTTATTTGAGACTCAGACATGACAAACAACAATAAAATAAAAAGTAACTACTTAATCTATAAATACTTAACTTAAAAATAATAGAAAACAATATTAAAAGATAAAAATAAAAGACCTGTGCGAGGCCAAAAAGGCTCCTATCCTAAGAAGTTCTTACAAATAGGTGATAGTTCTTATAAAGAGACGACCAGACAAAATAGGTCCCCTGCACAACCCATCCTCGACATAACTCAGTTTGTAAACATAGTTAAAAACCAGCCTAGGAGCTGAGGCTACACGGCGCGATGCGACCGGCAATATATGTGTGATTAAAACAAATGATTGAAATTCACGTTTATGGCTTCACTGTACACTAAATATTACTAGCGATATTTGATTTTTATAAGCGATTGGAACTACAGTACTGTAATCGTAGCATCAGATACATCAAATTATCAGCGAAAGCTAAAATTAAGCGAATTTCTTAAATAATTTCTCACGCGACAAGTTCACCTATAATAATCAGTATGTCTGTCGCTACATTATCGCTGATGGATACGCTCGTAAATAATATTATGTGGCTACACCACTTGATCGAATTTAAAGGGGTGACCAGATGGTTGCAAACCATCGTCCCAACCAAGGTGACCTTGCTAGTTTCAATCAGTGTAGACAGCAGTTCTAATTCAAGACCTTCAACGCTCTTGGTTGGGAGGCGCGTTTTCCCAACCACCGGACGTGTTGGCACGTGGTTTACATCCATGTAGCCGCAACACAAACCAAACACATAAGCCAAGGTCACCTTGGTTGAACTCTAGTTTGCAACCGTCTGGTCACCCCTTTAGGTAACATTTAATTCCAGCTACCCAACAACCAACCTGCTCTGGGTCTGCAACTCTCATTCACTGGGTGATGCAGTTTTTGACTGATATCATCAGTCTCAACAGCATCCTGAAGGCTAATGTCTACAGTGCCCTGCGTGTCCAATTCAATAATTTGAATTAGACGCGGATGGTACTGTAGGCTCGTCGCGTACATGACACCCACAGACCACTCGTGTAAAACGATTGATAGAACGCTATATTTACTGAATAAAACCACACCTATGTTTTTTCTTTGCCCTTTGCGTTCCAGAATCACGGGTTTTCCTTTCGGAAGACAAACCATGGCCCTAGTAGGCTTCGACCCTGCTGGGCCCCTAAGGTTTTGCTGAAATCTCTGTGACGCGCGCATAGAACACTATATGCACCATAGATATCCGTGATATGCACTGTTAAAGATTTGGACTCGGTCTGGACGGTAAACAGACGGCTAGACGGCTAGCTACCCATTGCTCGTCGTTCGCAATTTCACGCTTACGGTGACAGACAAGTGACGGGGTTACATAATATCGTCACTTGATTTATGATATAAATATGCACTTTTATGCAGTACCATTAAAGTGCATATTTATATCATCAACAAAAATGATAAAATTATCTATCAAATGAATGGAAGAGACCTATTTATTCCGCGGTTAAATGTCATAGGTCAATGAAGAACCTTCTAGAAAAGTATTTGAGAGAATGTTTTTAGTTGCGAGTTATGAAAGAAAGATGAACGGTGATAGCCGAACCAAATTTGTTTAGCGGTTTTTTAGCCAATCATAAAAGTTGCCCTCTTTGGTACGCATATCCAATTGTAAGAAAATTATTTTATTATACTAATTGTAATTATAAGAGTCGTGGGGTTATTTGGACCAGGACCCCTGTCCCAACTTCGCACCTATATTTTTATTTTTGAGTAATAAAACTGAATTTATTATAGTTTGAAGTTAGTACTGCGGTCCCGGTCCAAAGTGCCCCACGACCTATAAAATGCTAATTAATTTAAAAAACCTTCTAAAGTACTGCTAAGGTTTCCATAATAAAACCGTTAAGTTCAATACTTTTATTATAATAAAATTTTTGTATGGTAATATTGATCCCCAATTATAAATAATCCCATAAAAAAGTTATAAATTTTGTTTAAAAATATCCCCGTTATTATGTGAATGAGGCACACCTGCCATTTTCATTAGCAAGCTATAATATTAATAGATTCATAAGTGATTACGATTTTTCAAAGCATTTCAGTTGGAGACAAAATTTTGGCATTAATTCATTATGACCCCAGTTTCTCCTTCCGATATTCCGATTAAATGCAAATGAACTTTTTATTCCAATTATAAATACTTGATTAGAACATAGTTTAATTTGGATAATAAATTACATAATTATCTAGTCGTTATGGATAGAGTCAAATAAACTATGAAGTATTTCCCCCAGTCAGAAAATAATCGCAGTATGAATCTTTGATTAGCATCATCTTCTAGGAAATGGCCCAGGTGTGATTTCCTATTAAGTCCGCTAAAACCCACTTATTTAAATGTAGCCTAAGTTTTGTGGGTAATTTTAAAACGAATCTCGAAAGACATCCTGTATAGTTAGTAGGTAGGTAATTTTTAATGCATGTAATGTTAATCTTACGCAAACCTCTGTCCAAGACCCCAAACCTTGGTTACTTGAAACAAAAACTAGTAAGATGAAGTTTTAAACAAAAAAAAAAACATCTTATAATTATAACTAGCAGACTCGGCAAACGTTGGTTTTCTTTCATAATTTATGGGTAAAAAAAACCAACGACCTAGCAAAATATTCAAAAAGAAAAATCATAAAAATTGTCAAGCAGTTTCAGAGGAGTTTGATAACAAACACAGTGACACGAGATTTGTATTAGATACTAGCTTCTGCCAGCGGCTCCACTCGCTTGAAAATAGCTTTCTCCATACAAACTTTGAAGCCTCTTTCCGCCCCTACGGGGTGAATTTTGGAAAATCCCCTCTTAGTACTCGCCTACGTGATAAAAGGAAACCTTGTGCAAAATTTCACGCATCTAATCCCAGTAGTTTCGACTGTGCGTTGATATATCAGTCAGTCAATTTCTCCTTTTATTTAAATATATATAGATTACAAATATAATTCACACCTACCATTATCTAAGTAAATCAAAACAAATAGCTTAGCAAAGACATTAAGTTATAATTAAATCTGAAAACAGTTAATGATACTGCCAAAAGAACTAAGCTTGAAATATGTTTTAATTATCCAATCGACCACAATATTAAACTTAGTTGACCAGACCAAATGTCTGTCATTTGTACAATACGGTCGACGTAACTTGACGGTTCTGAACTTCGCGCAGAAGGCTGCGCACGAACGTTTTTTAGGAACAAAATGGTGGCATGAGGCGACGTGCGCGGGGCGGAGGTCTAGGCTAGATATTGACTCTATGTAAACACAATCGACCCTTTATTCAATCAAATATCGTAATCGATTTTTATCGATTTGGAATTTATTAATTTTTGTTTCTATGAGATATTGAACGGAATAGATTTACAAACATAGTGAATGTTGTCGTTAGTAAACGAGATTTCGACTTTAATGAAAAAAAAAATGAATAAAATTTTATTTTCTTGGTTGAAAGACATGATTTAGTTAAATATCAGTTATTTATAAACGACTACTACAATAACAACTGTTTGAGAATATTTTAAACCTCCTTATAAAATTTAATCAAATATATTTTTATAATTGGATTTCAATCGATTTGAAAAATAATCGATTAAATAACACCCTCAGATACGCATATTGGACATCCCTTTTTGTTTACTCCGTAAAACTTCGTGCATATTCGGTAATGCTCGGGACGCGGTATTGTGACTCAGTCACACGTTAGCATTGGTGTCGTGTTCGTGTCGCTATCTCTATCTTGAGTACGGGCGGTTACAAAAGTTTTCGTTGATCGTTGTTAGTTGTTATTATTTTCTTGTTAAGTTTTTTGTTTAGTGTTAAGTTTTTTGTTTAGTGTTAGGTTTTTTGTTTAGTGTTAAGTTTTTTGTTTGTGTTTAAGTTTGTGTTAGTGTTAAGTGTCCCTTGGCATTTATATTATTCGCCAACAAAGATGCCACCGAAGCATAATAAGGTATTAAATCGCCAGGCAAGAAAAATAATTTTTGACTTAACGCAGTATTTCAAAAAAGAAATAGAAGAAGGCGTAAAAGATGTTGACAAAGTTTTTTTAAGAGTTGCTAACGCAACTGGTGTGTCCCTACGCACAGTACAGCGGATCGCAACTGAAGGCAATGTTTCGGGCTTACTTTCGGTATTCCGCACGCCTGGTAAGAAAAGGTCTAGATCAAAGCCTATTACCGATATTGACAATTTTGACCAAGGTGTAATAAAAAGATGCATACACAACTTTCACAATTCTGAAAAAGAAATGCCAACATTAAATAAATTACTAGCGAAACTCAAACAAGACATAAATTTTCAAGGAGCTAAAACGAGCTTAAAAGCTATAGTCAAAAACTTGGGTTTCAAGTGGCGAAAAACTGAAACCAATAGAATGGTTCTTGTAGAGAAAACCGATATTCGCCTAAAAAGGATATTGTACTTGAAAGCAGTAAAAAAATACAGGTTCATCCCTGTATTTTTTTACGGGCGACCAATTGTATACACTGACGAGTCGTACGCCCACGCATCACACACAAAAAGTAAGGCATGGTCAGATGGCTCCGTTAAAGGACTAAAGCGTCCTATATCAAAAGGTCAGCGAATAGTTATGGTGCACGCTGGATCAGAAGCAGGATTTGTTCAGAATGCCCTACTGATGTTCAAATCGGGAAACAAAACCGGAGATTATCATGACGATATGAATTTCTTAAACTATGAGAAATGGTTACGGACTCAACTGATTCCAAATTTGAGCCCTAACTCGGTGGTGGTTATCGATAATGCTCCATACCACAACAAAATTTTGAATCCTGCCCCTACATCTAATGATAAGAAGGCAAAAATGGAGTCGTGGTTAGCAGAAAAGGGTATACCATATGAAACTGATATGCGTAAACCACAACTTTATGATTTAATAAAAAAAACAAAGATGGGCATAAAAAATATGTAATAGATGAAATGTTTAAAAAATACAACCATGATGTCCTTCGATTACCGCCTTATCATCCCGACTTAAACCCCATCGAGATGGCGTGGGCTGCTATTAAAGGGTACGTAGCCGCTAAAAACGTCAACTGGAATGTAACTAGGACAATGGAACTCATCCAGGAAAAAGTAAATGCAATGGGTCAGGAACAATGGAGTGCTTTATGCAGAAAAATGAAAGAAGTCGAAGAAAAATATAGGCAGAGCGATCATATTATTGATGAAATGACGGATCAATTCGTCATTAATACAGGATCAGACTCAGAAAATGAATCTGAAAGTGAGAGCGACGACAATTATGATGACGATGACGAACCTATACCGAGTACCTCACAAAGTACGCAAGAGGCAGATGACTTTATGCTAGGGATTTCTCCCCTCAGCGAAAGTGATTGAATAATAAAAAGTTTATCAAACTGTAAATAATATTGTGTGTGATTGTAACAAAAATTTGCTACTATCGAAAGGTGAGTGAATTTTTAATTCATTAGGTACATTATTTTTTTAGCTTTCTGTCTCATAGCGTTTTGATATTTATTTTATTTGTACTTGGTCTCTGTATCAGGAAATTCATATTCGAATTTCGGTTTAAAAAAAAATGAATTCCAATAACACTTTTTTTACGAGTGTACATGCGCGAAAGTTCGCAGAGCCTATGTTCAGAACCGTCAAGTTACGTCGACCGTATTGTAACAGACAAAATATGTTGACCCAGTGACTTCTGGCTTCTTTAACAAACGGTACTAGTAGGGTACTGGTATGTATTTGGAATAATAGAGCTATTTATTAATCTATTCATAATTTCACGGCACTGAAACTACTTGTCTAGGTAACTAGTCTAGGTCAAAGTATTAACAATGAAGATATTTATCATAACGGTTCAAACTATCTATTTCGACCTAAGTCAAAAGTGTTACAAGAGTGGATTCTTAAATGCATGCATGAGCCCTACCTTTTA
Source organism: Mythimna pallens (assembly GCA_961205895.1). Classification (NCBI taxonomy): domain Eukaryota; kingdom Metazoa; phylum Arthropoda; class Insecta; order Lepidoptera; family Noctuidae; genus Mythimna; species Mythimna pallens. The sequence goes on along the minus strand of OY540828.1, from coordinate 17,231,741 downwards.
GTAAAGAGTAGTTAGAGATTAACCATGTGTTTTGATTAAGAAAAATCAGACAGATCCCTCCGAACATGAGTTGCATGAGCTGTATGAATTTCCAAAGAGGTAAAAAAATCTGCGTCAAAAATGCAATACGCAAACTTAAAACCTAAAAAACATAAGGGCTATAAACTGTTTTTATTTATTATTGATAGGCTCGCGTTTCACCATTGTGTAACCTGATGATAAGTCATGATTTGGTTGGAGCATATTTGCCTAGAAATGCTAATCAATCCTGACTTAAAGACCCCCAGGTTGCAGCTAACAGGAAACACATACTCTGGCTGAGAATTTCACTCCAAAGCTATACGCACAACTAACTTAAATTCATCAATTTACCAAAAAACAAAATTGCGTATTGGAAATACCTTGAACTCACATAGGTGACTGAATCATCTTTTTAAATCCAGGAAGGCAAAAGACGAGATGACCTACATGCAACCACATTTTGCAGTATAAAAAATAAAACATATTTTTGACTGATATTCCTTCAAATTAACGTGTATCTTATTACTCATATTTCATTGTCAAAATGGGGACACTAAGAACAACATTTATACCTACCAACGGTGTATTATAAAGTGTCATCCATGCATGCATCGCAGGAATGTTATTTGCACACAATGGAAACTTGAAATTCCTATCGATTCCTGGAATTTATCAGAAGCTTTTATCTATGTAAACGACTTTCTTTCGTATTTTAGTAATGTACGCTGTGGTAAATATATGGTGAACAGCCTATTTGTGTGTTTTACTTAAAACATAGCTTGAACTATACAATTATTCGTATGATCCTTCTTAACATTCATAGAACTATTTAAACTGATAGTATGTAATATTACTATGAACTTATGTGACTCAAAAGTATGACTTGAAGTGAATCTATGTTGAATATCTCAATCGCTAAAGAGTCAGTCTTTGTCTTCAAAGTCACACAGTTAAACTTTTGATGTCATAATTCGCAGTAATATCTAATAAATAATAATTTAGTTGTTCATTCGTAAAGTAAGATTCAAATATTATGGAGAAGATTAAATAAGACACTTTATGCATTTATGTCCTTTTTATTAAGTTTTTAACATACAGAATTGACTAATGGAAAAGTCATATATTTGACCGGACGAAGGGCGCGATGATTTTGGTGATATCCCAGTAAACGAAAAGTATACCACTAATTTGTCTAATATTTACTTTGAACTTGAAGACTGATAAATAATGTGCTAAATAGAATAAATTGCCATTTTCTAGAAAAGCTATAGAAACTATTTGCTAGTGTCTTATTTAACTCCGACTTTCGAATTAAAGTTCGAGTTTTTTTTTTGTGTTCTCGGTTTTTTTTTTAAGTTTTTTATTTAACTCTTTTTAGTCGCGATAAACTATACATATAAACTATATATATAATCGTGCATTTTTCTCATGACAATTCCAATTAACCCAAACACTGCTTTACTTTGCAGGTTACTTTGTTTTATTATGAAGTTCCTGTGTCTACCTTCCACACACTTCATCAGATCAGTTCGATAGTAGGTACCTTAGAGCAAATACATTTCATGACAATTCTAATAAGCCCAAACACGGCTAGGATACATTGATTAATTACGGAGTTCCGGTGCCTATCTTCCGGCTCCATCATCATCACCATCAGGTCACTTCGATGATACCATTTTCAACATAACTATTCAGAACCATTTATTTATTTGTATTGTCATAGTCGCATAACTATCTTCATTGTAATATCTATGTGAGTATGAAGTTCCGTTGGCAATTTCTAGTCTTCTTCAACTGTTTCACTTCATCAAATGTTACTCTTTGACTGTAAGTGCTTAAGTTCTCGATGAAAATACCAAAATCACTATATAGTTGCCTATAATATTTGAAGAGGTACCTCGATTCCTCATGGATCCAATCATAGAACTGGATTCTGAAAAAAAGTGGCACCCATCAGAAAGCGGTCTATAAACGACGGAGTTCTGAGGTAACAGACATAAAAAATAAAAAAATACAACCGAATTGATAACCTCCTCTTTTTTTTTTGAAGTCGGTTAATAAAAATAAAATCAAATAAAATAATTTGATGATTTCTCAAAATTACAAAGGGTCTTTTAGACCATTTTCATCACCATAAATGACGAGATCAAGTTATTTAATAATACCTAACTCGATATTAATAAGACTACTTCCTTGTTAAATTTTTGCTCTAGTGAAGTAGGCCTACAGGGTCAATGAACTAATCTGGCCGTGAATTAAAAAGTAGGTAATAAGATTTTATGGATATTATGTAAAACTGGAGCTAGATCGTCATTAAGATAAACATTAAAAATGTATTAATTATTAACAGAAACGCATAGATTTTCGATCGGGTTATTCGAGGTTACTAATAAACAATAATTTACTGCCCTAGTTGTTACTAGGCACGTCTCTGTCACGCTAATATTATAAAGGCAAAAGTTTGTATGTATGTGTGTGTAGGTACATTATGCTTTTGGCTCCATGACTATTTAACAGCTGAACGGATTTTAATGGTTTTTGTATAGTAAGCCAAAATAGGAGGCACCCCGGGCGTCGGGAGTTGCAGGGCCGTCCCTGGCCACCGCAGGTAATAATAATAATAATAATAATTGTTTATTATTATACAGGGTAGGGTGGGTAGGGTAGGGTAGGTAGTAGGTGTAGGCTTGCAGGCGGCGGGCAATGAGTAGCTCGCCATACACCCATCCGGTATGGACCGAGGCCAAGACATCGTCGGCACGGAGTGCACATGCGCCTCAAAGAGATGTCAGCAAAATAGTAGGGGCCCAGCAAGGCCGATGCCCGCTAGGGCCACGAAGAATTTCTTGAAAAGCAACCCGTGATCCTAGAACGCTAAGGGCAACTGACGAACACAAGTGTGGTTTTAGTCAGTAAACTTTTGACACGTTCTTTCCTCGATGCTCCATCCTCAAGCGAAATAAATCATTGGCTGATTTCCCACCTCAAAAAAAAACACGAGTAGTCCATGTTATGGAATACGTACTGCGGGGATAATAATCATAAATAATAATAATATTCCACAACCATCACACAACGCCATCTAGTCCCAAACTAAGCAGAGCTTGTGCTATGAATGCTAGATAACTGATTAACATACTTATATTTTTAAACACATACGTGATATAGATACATTACATCCAGACACAGAATAAATGATTTTGCTCATCACAAAAACATTTGTCCTGGGTGGGAATTGAACCTACAACCTCCGGTCTTAGCAGTTAGGGTCACTAATCACTAGAACAACAGGCCAGTCAATAAAAAAGCCTAATATTCAAAAAAAAAAACTTTATTTCTTAACAAAACAGTTTACATTATTAGTTGATTGGAGACTCCTTTTAAGCATGTAATGCCTGTATTAGGAGACTCCACTCTTCCACATTAAAATACAATTATATATATATATATTTTTTAATAATATTGCATACAATATTAGACTTTTGTCCCCGCAGTACGTTCCTTGGGATAACTTTCTACTTTGAAATGGGCGAAGCCGCTGGCAGAAGCTAGTAATTCCTATAATCGAAAGGCTAACCCAACTAGTCATCGCCTATTAAAACGTCATGTAATACAATGAACATTTAAAATTTGCATAATATTAAATTGAATAGAAATTCAAATGATCAAATTTTAGCAAAAGAATGAACGGTGAAAGACCTTTTAAATTAACCAAATCTCTGAATTTATATCTTGTGACAGTTTGTATAACGGTTATTAAATGGTGCGAAAAATACTTATTCGTTGGTACGGTTCTCGTTTTTGAATATATTATATAGATCGTGACTATCACATACACTAAACTTAGTTTTAAGTATAATTCGTAGACATAGGTCATACTGCGAAAAACATTATTAGAAGAGACACACACCGATTTACTCAGGTTCAGTATTGCGTTTTCGTCTTACATCTTTCCGTCCTTCAAAGTCAATATAATCTTTGATTTGCCCTTTTTTTCTATTAATATTTGTTTTGACACGGTTTTTTTTGTTATCGTTTTCTAGTTTTTATTTGTTATTTGATTTCACAAACTCTTCTTTCTTTGTTTCTAAACACTATTGTCTACATTTCTTATTATCTCTCCTTAGAATCGCCGCACCACCGGCCACAACCACAAAACGCCGCCACCGGCATATTTCCTATAGTTTTCATACATTTTATATGGATTCGCTGCACACGGTTGACTTCTTGTTGCCCACACTGGCCACTAAACACCACACATTTAATCGTTCTTCGTCAGAGCTCATTATGATACTGCGCGTATGAGTTAAAAAAAAAAACAGCAGCTACCAGCCACAAGTGGTTGTTGCGCGTTTCAGCTACCTTTGTGACTGCTTCTAACTTTTGCGTTTGTTGCTGTGGCATGTGGCCTGTGTGCGACGTACCCTTACGCAGGTCTACTGGAAGAAATTTCTTTTGAAACAAGCAGTATCTTTGTACAATTTTTTATAATGATGAACCACTAAACTATGCTAATGGATACGCGAAAAATGAAAGAAGTGAAGGAAGGCCTTTGCCCAGCTGTGGGACCGTATACGCTAGATATAATAAATACAATAATCCAATTAAAAACCATTGGAAGTTATTAAATAATAATAATGCCCTTGAATTAATGTGACATCATCAGCTCCTTGAGTTATTTAATGTTTTAAAACCTTTTAAAACATTAAATAACCATGCGATTACGTAATATGAAATTGTGATATATTCAATGTAAATCAGCAATATAGTTAAAATAAATTGATACGATTCGGTCAATATTTGTGATTTTATGAGTGGAAAAAGCCCTTTAGATAAGGCTTTATCCATTGTTTGCTATTTAAATAAGAAAAAGAATAATGTTTATTGTTCAATGTTACAGTAAATAAAGAATACTTTAGAACTATTAGTAATTAGTAAAAAATAGTAATTGTCTGTAACTAATTAGTAATTATACATATATTTAAATAAATGGATACATCGCAAATTATAGGCTAATCACAATAATATAAACCACAGATCATGGAAATCGCAAATTATAGGCCAATTACAATAATATAAACCACAGATCATGGACCTTATTAACAATATTCATTTTTGTGCAATGTGTGCTGAACGTAATTTTCTGTTAACGGCTAGGGCCAACGTCTGCCAGGTCTGCAGGATTGTTCGAAAGAGTCACAGTAACCAGAGGTTCTGAAGGTACACGGATTGGTTTTAAGTCAGAAAAAGTCTGACACTCCCTCCTCTAAGTGGAACAAGTTATTTCATGATTTCCTACCCAAAAAAAATGTAACTTTTGACTATCAGAAATGTCAAAGTCTGTCAATTTCTAAGAGCAAACGGTGATATTTAAAGACGCGCTTGGTTTGTATGGAAAGTTTTGACAACGCCGCCGCACCGCCTGTGGCAGTGCCCGCCAAGGTGTCTCGAAGTTCTGTGATATAACCGCATTAGGGGCCATTCATTAATTATGTCACAAGTCAAAGGGCGGGGAGAAATCCGACGAAGTGACAAGGGGTGGATGGAAGAAGAAGGAATCTGTATCTGAGTATTTAAATGCAAAATTTTAACTAGGTAGGTATTAACAAAAAACTTAAAAATATTTTCAACTCGTATCTGTGATGTTGAATGTATTGTAATTTTTATTAAAACGCTTGGATGTTGATTTTATAAAAAAAGTAGAAATAAAACTAATTTTAGAACGGTTGTTTAAATTATTAAAAAATGATAGTGACGTCACACTAGGAAAGGGGAGACTTACGAATATGACGAGCTGTGACAAGAACGACGGGCATAAAATAATTATGAAAATCGTATGACTTTATTTATGGATGGCCCCGAAAACAACGTCGTTTACTCCTACGCAATCGACTTTAAAATACACATGTTTTATAAATATTGATGAGAAGGACATGTGTATATTTTGACACCTATTTACAATATATTTAATAAGTATATAAGTAATGATTTGTCTGACCAATGACTACGTGGTCAGTTTGCCCTTTACAATAAATTATTATGTCAATGGACATTTATTTGGAACTAGGACGACAAGTTTTATTTGTAGTTGTTATAAACAATTTGTTTATTTTCCTGGCAACTTGGACCAGTTGGTTCCTCTTTACCTTGACCTACAATGAAATAGACAACTCATGAATATATGACATATATTTTAGTACTGAAATTTCTTCCGGGCAATTTTATTGAAATAAGGAATTTTGACACTACTAATTGAAAAACGTAAAACGCTGAAAAATATGTCAATGCATGGTATTGTCGTAGGTATATCTACTCTAATATTATAAAGAGGTAAAGTTTTTTTTTTTATGTTTGTCGGTGGTAATCTCTGAAAGTACTGGTCCAATTGCTAAAATTCACCGATAGAAAGCTACTTTATTCCTGAGTGACATAGGCTATATTTAATGTACGCGGACGAAGCCACGGGCAAAAGCTAGTAAACAATATATAGATATGTTTTTATGTAAAATACGTAAAGCAATTATTTTTTAAAGAGGTAGGCACTTAATGCTGATCTTCCAAAGATCTATAAACAGTTTATCGTCCGTTCAGCCGTCAGGTTTTTCATCATAAAACCATAATCTTCTAGTTCAATCTGGCAGCTAAAAGACTCGATTTTTTTTTTGCTTTTTTGTTTCTGTACCTACAATAACTGTTAAGTACAATTTTGTAAACATATCGATATATTTTATTTATACAGAAGTGCACCAGTCTCATTTGTTACTTACCGTTCTTTTCAGACGTTTGAGCATGAAGGATTAAAATACAGTCAAATATATACATAAATAACTTTCGCCTTGTTATAATATTAGTGTGATAGTGTGACATGTATGTGATTTGCGCAAGTAACAACAAAAATATTATTAACTCTGTTTATCTTCTACAAACAGACACACAGAGCTGCTAATTTAATTTGTATTTGTCGCATGCAAATATTTTATCTCCGCCGGCGTTCATTCAGTGTTTAGAGCCAAATACTATATACGTCACATAACATTTCTATTCAGTGTCAAATGCGCACTCACTCGATCAAAATATTTGGACACTACTCAAGTTTCTATTACAAACAACAGTTTCTCCGTAAGGTTTCTGTGATTGACGTATATGACACCGCAAAACAAATAAACATGCATCCTGTCCTAAGTTTTTGAATCAGTAAAACAAATTTTCCTGTTTTTAAACATTCTCCAATGACATGGGCTTAGTGTGTTTTCCCGTAAGTTGTCATTCTACGAAGGCTTATTATGATAATTAGTCTGTGTTTCCTGATAGCTACTGTAGTATTTACATTAAATGTTGCGCAGCTTAAGAAGTGTCGTCGTGAGCAGTTTCGATCCGTCCCAGGGAACCCCTAAACACAACAATTCTTGAGTTGTGCCTGCTTACTGATAATTTATAATTAATTAACTTCAATTATTTGTCGTTCATCTTCGTTTAAATACCTGGGTCACTTATGACTTATGTAATAATCTGGACATCGAGAGAGAACACAAGGCGTTGGCTGTCCGATGTAGTTGATCCGAGGATTTGCACGTTATAGCAAGCAAGTAAAAATTATACTGTTTAGAGCTTACTGCCAGTCATTCTACACGTGCAGTCTGTGGGTTAGGTATACGCAAAGGGCATAAAATGCCGGTGAGCTGCACTAATTTATTAAGAGTCTATTCACTCTAGCCTTGAAGACACATATAATGTATCCTATAAAATATAAAAAAATAAATTACGAAATGCAAAAAAAAAGTATAAATATATAACTACAGCTTGAAAACGTGAATGTCGTAAATTAATTTGCAGAAACATGTGACTCTCTAAGTATAGATACCTTTTAGTTTGTGATATAGAAACTAGTTTCACTAATTTAACAAAACAGGTAAAAGCAGAAGACTACAACATGTTACAACATTAAATTTAATATCTCACTTCCTGTCCGTTTGTTTAATTAATTAAAATTTACAAGCCTATAAAATCTCTTAATGAGCGACGAGTGATCAAACTGCCAGGTAAGGGCGTAAAAAAGTACCTTAGGAACATCACTAGTAGGTACTTCGAAGTTGTTAATGAAGATGATCATATAAATTTTTATTTATGATATAGAAACTAGTTTCACTAATTTAACAAAATAGGTAAAAGCAGAAGACTACAACATGTTACAACATTAAATTTAATATCTCACTTCCTGTCCGTTTGTTTAATTAATTAAAATTTACAAGCCTATAAAATCTCTTAATGAGCGACGAGTGATCAAACTGCCAGGTAAGGGCGTAAAAAAGTACCTTAGGAACATCACTAGTAGGTACTTCGAAGTTGTTAATGAAGATGATCATATAAATAAAAGTGGTTTACTCTCATAATATTAATCTAATACTTCAAGCTCAAGTGTTTAATGAGCGAATTAATATTCGTTTAATCGTGTGTTTAATTTGAGAAATGTAAATGGTAGTCTTCTTGTCATGAGTAATTTTATTCGGCAGTTTGAACATTTTACTGCCTCTTCTCCAAATCATTTTACCAGCATTAAAAATTAGAAAACGGCGATAAAACTTATTATCGATAGTTATTTATTGTGTTAATTGAGTAACTGCGAGATATTCAGCTAACTAAATGACTTATAGACATATCACTAAGCACATAATTTTTCTGTCAAACGTATTTGACCTTCAACTCTGAAGACCATTTAAACTGACACATCTTTATAGTCACAGAGCTAGGGACCGTTATCTTGTATCTTATCATTATTTAAAATAGTAGCCCCGTCATGGACTCACATTAAGTATGTCTATTAACCTCTGTAAAGCGAAATCTTGGTTATAGTATGCTTTTGTAAGTAAGAAGCTGTCACCAATTTTGTTTTTATTTATCGCTTTTTGAAAGGCAGTCAACAGCTTTAATATTGATGGTGTTTTTTTTTCTTTAACGGTTATAAATGACTTTCCTTTCTATGATTTGCTTGTAATAAAAGCGGTTTAGTGTTTAATTAAATGATGTATTACTAGACATTATCACTTCTTTTTTTAGGGTAAGTAATCTTCAAATAACTTGTGGCGTTCCCAAATGTCACAGTTGTATTGAGACGGCAACATGGCCATTTATATTAAGATGCAATATTTCTATGCATCAGTTCCATGCGCTAGATTTTTACCTTTTGGCAGTAATGTTGACGGTTCGATAGTTCTAGGAATCGGTTTGGATTTAATTTCATCAGTATCATTATTAAATAACGAATATTACACAAGATACATCCTAACATGTTTAATATTGATCTAGTTTCCTCGTCATCGATCGTAATGAAATCAACAGAGCGATGGAAATGTATTTTTCGAAAAACTTCTCCCGCTTTGGGTGGAGCAAGAGGTCAATTATCACTTGTTTAATGACTAAAATCTGCCCACATGTTCCATCAGTTATCCTTTTCATACCAGGGCGGTGGTGACTCTTTTAAATAATGCAGCTCTGAGACAGTATCCTATTATCCCTTTCAAAAACGGCCTTTATGAGGCTACCCCGATTGTCATCATCACCATAATTTTAGCCAAAAAACTTCCACTGTTAGACATAGGCCTTTCCCAAGCATCGCGGTCACCACACCGTCTGGTCGTGTGCGTTTCGCATCAATCAGATTCCCACAACCATCACCCAACCAGATCTGTCAGAAAATATATGATTTCCACTTGCTCCTGAACCATAATACTTGTACTTCATATATGTCAGCATATTCTGAGATATTGAACCATATCTCACCGCTATTCGGACATATTTCGTGCATATTTACATATTAATTGCCAGCACTTAAGTATTTTATCCTTATGTAATCCGCTATATATACGACTTATTATTATATGTAGGTATCGACCGAATCGGCATCGTTATATAATAGAATAACGTGTTTCTTCAAATAAATGTTTGCTCAATGTCGCTCAATAGGTCCAAGATGGATTCAGAAATAATCATTTTTTTTTGATTTTATAGCCGTTTGAAGTACTTGAATGGGCAGAATATAATCATAATTTACTTATTTATAGTTCAGAAGCATATTAATATTCGCTGTGGAATATATCAAAGATTTTTTTGTATCATCATTCTAGTTTAGATTGTTCGAAAGAGTTATCGTGACCCTAAAAGGGAAAGGACAACTAAAAGAACACGGTTAGTCAGTAAAAGTCTAACACCAGTCGTCGGCGGCGCGTAGTGCTCAACGGGCGCCTCAAGAAGATGTCAGCAACGGTAGGGGCCCAGCAGGGTCGAAGCCTACTGGGGCCATGGGTGATGCGAAAAAGATCCCTGGGGCCCTGGAACAATGACAAAGAAGGAACACGAGTGGGTTTTTAGTCAGTTAAAGTCTGACACGCCCTCTAGTTCCGCCCAAGTGCGGGGGATGTCATTAGGTGATTTTTCCACTATCTAAAAAAAAAACTCGCATCACTCAGAGCGAGAACATTAGATTATGGAAGCTAACAAAATAAATTTAAAAATATGGAAGCTAACAAAGTAAATGAATATTACATCTACATATAATTTAGTTAAGTTTATAAACACTCTCTTACATAAAATACTTAAATATTAACTAAACTATAACAGTCTTCTGGGCACATTTCCGGATGACAGCAATGTGCAGGAGTATTTCAACGCCTGAGTGTACTTTGTGTTTTTGTATTATATTCATATAATTAAATTAAGAGTTACCAATTGATAAAATGTACTCTGTGGTCAATGGACAAACTATGTCTTTTGCTGGATTTTGCAGTGACTTTGTCAGCGTGGAACTACCGGTGAAAACATCCGATTTCTGGTTTCTGGCATATGGATTTGTTTATTTCTCAAACTCTAGTCTCAAAACCTGTCAAAATTTGACAATTAAGTACGATGTGAATAGGGCAAGAATCTCCACAAAGTGGGAGAGGTGACCGATCTGGGAAGAGGTCGCGAGGTATCCTAGACGCCAACCGCAACTGATTTGCGGTGGCTCGAGAATAAAAAGAATACTTGAAGAAGTTGAGGGAGGCCTTAGCCCAGCAGTGGGAAAGTATAAGCTTAATAAAAAAAATAGAGTTTGACGCTTTCTTAGTTCGGGATACTCAATTGAGAAATCCGCCCAAAGTGTAGTTTATCCTAATCCAATACAACCTTCAAAAATTAAATTTATATACTTCAACTTCATTCATATGCACTGAACATAACATGTTTTACAGTTTCCCCCATATTGCATAATTATGTCGTGTACAAAGATATCCTGGCAGCCCTGAAATTATCGATATTTAATGTTCAATTAACGTTTACGAGCGCCTGCGCCTACAACGGTTAGTCATAATGGTCATATCATCATTATTATGAAGCAGAATAATTAATTATGATAATATACTAAGTCATAAAAGTAACTTGTTCATTGAAGCTGACTCACTACTCAAATTAGAATGTTCTATTGTATTTTTAAAATAATTATGATAATTTTTATTATAATTCTGATAAAAGGGGTCGTAGTTCATTGTTATATAGATGTTAGTCATAATGTAAGGTGCGGTGATACCTCAAAGGCTTGTCATTTTTTTTCTTATATTACGAACATTTTTAGTTTTTAGTGATATTGATTTTTTAGGGATTGAAGATAATAACAGGTTTATATGTGTATATTAATTTCTTTTCCCTACAAAGTTACTCCTTTCAAATCACGCGTACCTAGCTTGATAGCCGACCTCAAATTGCTTCTGAAAATATTCTTTATTTTTTAACTAGAATTAGAGCTTATTTTGATTATTTATCCAATAGTATATTTAAAGTACAACTTACTCATCAAATCGAAAAACTATTAATATTACTTCACTAGCAACCAATTACTATTGAATGCATTATGGAAGTACATTAAACAAATTTAAAAAAAAGAATAACAAAAACGCTACATAGAAGACACATACTAATGAGCAACATTCATTAAGTATGTGTCTTCTATGAGAATAAACTTAAAACACATTTATAGTGTGCCGTGACTTCTAAGCCATCAAAAGAGGGCCTGAGGAAAGAGGCTTTACAATTTTATCATTAAATCTAACTGAACAGGTACCTCCGATTGACTGCATATAGATAGAGTGGCTATCCATGCTTGGCAGACTGCTTGGCGATTTGCGACATTACATGGTAAAAAGAGACGTACAAGTTCAAATTACACACACACTACCTGTGTATCTTTTTCTCCTTCTTTGAAAAAATCTATCCAAAGGTTGTCTGTAAAAAATCGCTTTTCATAAAAATTTTTCGTAAAAAAGCGATAAGGCCGCCCATTTTGACACCCTATTAATTTTAAGTTCCTATTGTAATTTTATTATTGGTATACAATAAAGAATATATCTATCTATCTGTCTGTCTGTACAAGAATACAACAGGACCCGTCGGAAACTTAGTTTGGTCCAGGAGTGGATGTCTGAAATAATGATGATGATCACATCATAATTATCGTAGGCAGTCGTGAATAGGTTTCACCTTGAGCTTTGTACAATGTGAGATTTCATTTTCATTGATTATGACGATTCTTTAAAATCCAGAATGGAATTGTCATGGACTACCTACCGAAAAGGGCTAAGGGACTGTTTGAATTGGCATAGACTATCTACCGAAAAGGGCTACGGGACTGTTTAAATTGGCATGGACTACCTACCGAAAAGGGCTACGGGACTGTTTGAATTGGCATGGACTACCTACCGAAAAGGGCTACGGGACTGTTTGAATTGGCATGGACTACCTACCGAAAAGGGCTACGGGACTGTTTGAATTGGCATGGCCTACCTACCGAAAAGGGCTACGGGACTGTTTGAATTGGCATGGACTATCTACCGAAAAGGGCTACGGGACTATTTAAATTGGCATGGACTACCTACCGAAAAGGGGTACGGGACTGTTTGAATTGGCATGGACTACCTACCGAAAAGGGCTACGGGACTGTTTGAATTGGCATAGACTACCTGCCGAAAAGGGCTACGGGACTGTTTGAAAGAGTTACCGCAATCTTTAAGTGTAAACGGCAACTGAAGGAACACAAGTGGGTTCTAAGTCAGTAAAAAGTCTGATACTCCAGTCCTCACTCCACCCAGAGAGATCCAGAAGGTTTATCGATGATTTCTCAACTCAAAAAAAAATTATATTTCATAATGTCACATGGTCAATTTCAAATTTTTGACTTTAAGGTTACTGCTTATATAATATAGATCCTCTTAAAGCACCTTAATATAGTTATAATAGAACACATTATATTCGACCCTTCAAGTTGCAGGATACAATTTACAAGTCTGTGATAAGACCTGTAATACTGTATAACATCAGAATATTGAACTCAAAAAGACCGATGAAAATACTTTAGATTATTTATAGCGGAGATGAGAATATTGAGATGGATGTGTGGTGTGACGAGAATGGATAAAGTGAGAAATTAATATATTAGAAGAAGAGAAGTTTGAAAGTGGCACCGGTTACTATAAAATTGAAAGGGAATCGTTTGTCTTGGTATTGTGAAACGCATGATACTAAAATAATTATGAGTATACATGTGGACGGATGGAGAGAGAGGCCAAAGAAAAGATAGATGGATTGTGTGAGGAGTGATGTAAAAGAAAAGGGAGTTAGTGATAGCGTGACGGGTGACAGGACAGAATGGAAGACAAAAAACTTGTGACGCCGATCCCAAATAACACAGGACAAAGACTATTAAACAACACTGTTAAACGCTATATTTAATAATAAAAATTTAGCAACAAATCAACAAAATTTAACAGATAAACATTAAACAATTGTCAAAGTACTTCATAAAATATCATCTTTCTGTCCGTCCATGCGACCACTGAACTTAAAATGTCTGAATATAGGCTTTAAACTGTCCTCTACAATGGACGGTCATAGGGATATTGCCATAAGTCCATCCAACATAATATCTTTTTAACAAACAGAAATACGTCAAGTTGAATTAAAAAATGAAAATATGATATATGAAATGAATGCCTTTGAAATATAATGAAATTAATCCAAACAAATAATTACAATCAATCTCTGACATAAAGACGACAATTAATAAATTATTTAGGCGTTTTTACGTAGAGAACCTTTATATTCTATACAATTCTCTTAACAACGCTTTTTATCATATTTGGGGTTGGTAGCAACTTTAATAAAGTTAAAAACAAAATAACATCTCAACATAAAGTGCACAAAATAAACTTTACAATACACTTACTCAAAAACCCGCTCTTAGACCACCGATTTTAGACACGCAATGACTGTTTTCGTGTGTGTGCCGAAAAGCTTATCGGGCTGGGCACTAATATACTAATAACTATTAATTACAAGTACCTAAGTGTTTTTAAATAAGTGTGTAGGAAAACATTTTTTGATAAATGTGGGCAATTGTCATTGCAATTTTTCGGCTCCATAACGACTTCGTCTCGACTGCAATTGAAAACTTTGCCTACTTGCATCAAAATCTACTATAAGACTAAGTTACTCAGAATATTGAAAGATGGCCTAACCTTATTTTCAGTAGACAACTCTTTTTTCTCACGTGGAAAATCATTAAGTCAGTAAAAGTCTGACACAGTCGACCATGACCTACTTCTGAGGGTCGACCGTGTCAGACTTTTACCGACTTAAACCCACCTGTGTTGCGCACAGCAAGGCTGTCCACCGGAGCAGAGCGGGGCTGCGGAGCGGAGAAACAGAGAAAAATTAACCAATAGTATTTCACAAAATCTCTGCTCCTCTTCAGTAGACATGTTTTTTAAAAAGTCATACAAAACCGGGAAGCGAATGGGGAAGCAAAGCGAGGAAGTGGAGCGAGGCAGCGGAGAGGAGAAACGAGTATATGTATAACGCTATAATAAAACTATACAAAAACAGTCTGCAACTCCGCTCCGCATTACTTTGTCACTCCGCTCCGCAGCCACGCTCCGCTCTGGTGGACTCACACAGTCCGCAACTACGTTCCGCATTACTCCTTTGATCCGCCCCGATGTCTCGCGCCACTCCGGTGGACAGGCAGCCTTATGCTATCAAAAAATCCCACAGCCCTAGTAGTAGACAACTCCTAATTAGAAAAAAAGTGTCAAAACTCTGTACAAACGTCACACAACTGTATTCGTCTCATAATTTCATATTGCTGTACATTTCTGTTTTCATATGGCAAGTGATAATAGTATGTAAACTGAACAAGGCTATGTAAACAGTCTATCGAAAAGGTTCCACTATGTCTATGAAGTTACTAAGTAATGGCTACTTAAGAATAAACGTTATTTGTATTACTTTTAGTACGAAGGTCAGTATGAAGGTTGTTGACGTTTGTATCACACGTTTCTTGCTAATAAACATATTTCCCGACGATGAAGTTATATGTGTTGATATGTCGCATCACTAGATTTTATTTACTTAGCATTGTCACTTGACTCTCGAGTTGGGAGCTATTTTTAGGGCTAGCAATGTGCAAACGAAGCACGTTTGTCTCTTTATCAAGACCAGCATTGAGTGGATATCTTAGGTCTCCTGCATTTCCTCGCCAAAGCTGCCTACGGGATCGTTCGCAAGAGTAACTGAAGGAACCCAGGTGGGTATTAATCAGTAAAAGTTTGACACGCCCTCTCTCTCTTCCTAGCGAGGGAGGGCTTATTTGATGATTTCTCAACAAAAAATTAAAAAGGTCTCCTACATTTCCTTGCTAGAGTTGCCTTTACGGGATCGTTCGAAAAAGTTGCAATAGCCCTGAAATGGAAAGAGCAACTGAAGGAACACAAGTGGGTATTAGTCTGTAAAAGTCTGACACGCTTTCTCGCTCCACCCAGAGCGGGAAATGTTATTTAATGACGTCTCACCTCAAAAATTAAAGAATATATATTAAAAAAGCTCCTTCATTTTCCTGCCAGGGCAGTGAGAATGATCAAAAGAGTTACTGTGGCCCTGGACGCAAAGGGCAACTGAAGGAACACAGGTAGTTTATAGTCAGTTAAAAAAAATTATACTCCCTCTTGCTCCACCCAGAGAAGGAGGGCTTGTTTGATGATTGCACACCAAAAAAAAAAATAGGTCCCGTTTATTTCGTGCCGTCATTGATCATACTGACCATGGCTGTTTTTCATTTCCAGTCAGATCAGCCCTCTAGCCAAGTTACAACCGTTTCGTTTCGATTCTCTTTTCGTTGATCACCTCGAGTCGGCCACGCCTCCTATTCCTTTGTTCTGACCACGTGACTGAGCGTTGATTTTATTATTATTGATATTGATAGGCTTGCGTTTGAACACTGTCTCACCTGATAGTAATAATAATAATAATAAAATTATTTATTGTCTCATTTAAATTTTACAAATTTAGATGAAGCCCTGAATCCCACACTAGGATTCCCTGTGTTGTGGGGTCCAGTCTCTTTCAATCCGTATTCGAAAGGTACAATAACAAAGACAATAGTTAACTAAACTATAAGATATGAAAACAAAATTTTAGTGGTTTGTGTAGAGTGTGGTGTAGTGAATGTAGTGTGGGAAGTGTTATGTAATGAGTGTAGTGTTGTAGATGAGAGTGCCTGAGTGCGTGTGAGAAGGGTAAGAGTGGTTGCAAGTGTTAGTGTCATACTCGTGCGTTTATTGATTGTGCTTTTTTTTTATTTTATTTTTTTTATGACATTATTTTTAAGACGGCCTCTGTTTTTTCGTAGTCTAAATTGAGTAGCCAAAGGGAAATTACTTTAGAGCAAATATTTTTTCTTAATTTTAAGATTTTGAGAGTTTTATTTAATTTACTGTATATGTAAGGTCCCATGAAAGCGAACGATCTCCTTCCAAAAGATTTACAAAAATGAGGTTTATCCCAGTTTACCAGACGACTGGAACGTTGCTGAGATCTGCAGCTGTTTAGTGAAGTTTTGTGAAATCGCAACGTAGTTGAAAGAATATATAGCTGCCTAACTCTCAGGACCTTTGCGTCTGCGTAAAGTAGATTAGTGCGGTACCTAAACGGTCTCCTGTATGCAACTTTGAGGAGAGCACGCTGTGCACGTTCTATTTTCATCATGTGAGTTTTAGCTGCAGAACCCCATGAGACAATGCAGTAACTGAGAATTGATTGGCAAAGTGAGAAATACACCATCTTTACGGTAGCTTCGTCGGCAACCTTACCCAGACGCTTAAATATATGAAGCAGCTTTCGAACTCTATTTCTTAGTGTAGTTATGTGGATTGTCCATGCAATTTTGCAGTCAAGATAAATACCTAAATATTTCATGGAGTTAGTGTTTTCTATTTGAGGGCAGGAGCAGCTGTCGGAGTTTTGGCAGGAATGAAGGCGAAAGGTAATTGTTTTGCGAGGTGCTGAGCTTTTGGAAATAAAAAAGTTAACCGCTTTCGTCTTGTCAATATTAAGAGTCAGTAAGTTATGTTTTAGCCAATTTGCTGTAACTTTTAAGCCGTTTTCAACTGCCAATTGAACATCAACCCAAGAAGTTCCGTAAAAAATTATGGCAGTGTCGTCTGCATACGTGAATAGTTTGGCTTGGGGGAGATTCATCGAGCAAAGACCGTTTATGTACAAAATGAATAAAGTAGGGCCCAGTACGCTCCCTTGCGGGACGCCGAAATGTACAGTAGATGGCTCACTGCAGTAGTCACCCATGACCACTCTCTGTGTTCGGGCAGAAAGGTAGGAGCTGAACCATTCCAAAGCATTGCCACGAATACCAAGTAAAGACATTTTTTGGATCAGTATTTTTCTCGAGACTGTATCGAACGCTTTTGCGAGGTCCAGGAAGATGCCAGTACACGCCATGCCTTAATCTAGATTGTGAGTAATAAAATCGACTAGATTTGTGACTGCATCCTCCGTGGACCTACCGGCTCGGAAACCAAATTGTTGATCGGAAAGTAATCTATTTTTCTCCAGGTAGCTCAATAGTCTCTTATTAACTACTTTTTCAAGAATTTTCGAAAGAGCAGTTAGCAGAGAGATTGGTCGATAATTGGCTGGAGTTTTAGGATCACCGCTTTTATAGATCGGACAGACATTTGCTACTTTTAAACAGTCAGGGACCATGCTTTGAGATAGGCTTAAGTTGCATAGGAAGGCGATGGGTTTGACCAGGAGGTGAATGCAGTGTTTGAGTACTTTGTTGTTAATACCATCTGGGCCAGAGGCTGATGTCGTTTTGAGATTAGTAATTATTTTGCTAATTTCGTGTTCATCTGTCGGGGACAAGAAAAAGGCGTTAGGATTGTTAATAGGGGAGTACTTTCCAATGCTGTTGGCTAATTGAGTTTCAGTTGACTTTAGCTCCCTAAGTGTGTTTGCTGCGAGTTTTTCGCCGACTGTTGTGAAATATCCGTTGACTTTATTTAGAGTACTAACAGGGTTATCGTTATTTGCCAATAGCTCAATGTTACTAGATTTTTTATCTTTGATATTGCATATTTTCTTAATTTCAGACCACATTTTTTTACAGTCCCCCTTGGTATCTTTTAGCTGTTTTCGTCCGTAGTCTAATTTTAGATTAGTTAAAATATTGCGATGTAAGCGATGATGTAGCCGACGATAGAGCACGCTTGCCTAAAAGTAACCTATTCACTCTTGACTTAAAGACCCACTAGGTTGTAGCTATCCAGAAACACAGACTCCGGCAGGGAATTCCATGCCTTATTGTATATATTTAGGTATAATTTGCTTATCAAATCGATAATTTGTTCCTTATTTGTAGTCCCGTAATATATAATACCCATTGCTTGCAGAACAGATGGGCCGAAAGGTTCTGGAGTGACGACCACGTACCGGAAGATGCATTGTAGAAAGGCCCCGTACAAGGTGGACCGATGACCTGGTGAAGGTTGCGGGAATCCGATGGATGCGAGACGCACACCGTTAATTGTGGCGACATTTAGGGGAGGCCTATGTGTAGCAGTGGACGTTGACATATAATAACGCTTTATAATTTAAACACTTCTGGAACTCAGGCCTACTCTCTATGAGAAGGAATGAATCATAATCTACCACGCGGGTCCGTGCAAATGAGTAAATGTTACATGTCTTAAAATCTTTGGTTCTATGACTTGCCGGTTTTCTTACGCTGTAATTCTTCACCGTTTTGTGAGCAGTGGTGATGCAATAAACAAAGTAAATCACCTGTCTGGGTATGCTCTTAACGTGCTCTTAACACAATCCATTTGAAAAAAATATTTGATATGCCGTATCTTTTTTTAGTTAACTTGGAAATCTGATGTTTTTGACTTGAGTACATAGTTTTAATTTCAACTCGATACCTCCACGCGTTCCAGATATAAAGGGTCTTGACAGACAGACAGACAGACGGACGAACAACAAAGTGATCCTTTAAGGGTTCCGTTTTTTCCTTTTGAGGTACGGAATCCTAAAAAACACAAAGTCTGACGTGATCCTTTTGACGACCTAAACTGAAATGTTAGAGATATGGACCTATATAGGGTTTATAACTCCATCCTTCTTTCTCAATTGTACGCCTGACATTTTAACACATCTTGATAAGGCCTCTGCTCACTTATGGAACAACTTCGGCCATATCAAACGACAGGATTGTCATTAGACTTTGTTTTCCTTTTATTTACAAAGGACAAATAAAACCGTTTTTGTTAGTAATATTAATTTGCTCTAGAGAGGTTTTGTCTCTTCAAAACCGTGTTTTTCAAGAATATTGATTCTACGGTCATAAAAATCGAAAAAACATCAAAACTAATGAAGCTATAAATTAGGTAGATAATGTGCACTGATTTGGAATTCATCGATACCTAAAATTTGAAACAAATTATATACGAAATTGTTTTTTATTGAAAGAACACAGTTTTTTTTATGACAAAAACATGAACTAAACTTCAATAATCCCGATCGAATTTTGATTATAGTGGCGATAAGTCAAGTACGCAGAATAAATTATAAATGATATTTATTTTGCAAATAGGTTTAAAAAAAAAAACACTTTTACCCCTCAATTTTTTTTTTCGTCAGTTAAATATAGATGAGGCCGGTGTTTCCTAGCTGACTACCCCGAGAAGAAACACCGAAACAAACTCAGGGGTCAAAGTCTCTTTTAAAGTTCATACAGTAAACATGTAACGGTAAAATTGTAGTGCAGCACGTAGGAGCACTCTCTGTTCCTTTACGACTGGAGAGGAAGATCAGACCCAGGATCAAAGGCTTCATCATCAAAGGCATCAACCGTTTAGCACGGGGGCTTAACTGTTGTAAATAGTCTTATACATGCAGTTCAGGGTGGGCACACCATAATCATATAAGGTAAGTTCCCTCTTTGTGGAGTGACTGGAGGGGCATTACAGCGTTCTCACTTTAAGCATGGCGCAGGACCTCACCGTACATGGTGAGTTTGGGAGGTTCCTGCACCTGATTCAAGCAGAAAAAACACCCGAGTGTCACCATTGTGTGGACCGCCCGGAGGACAGGGTGGAGCATACGGTTGAGTTTTGCCTCGCTAGTGTTGAATACCACCATGTCCTCGTGGGGCCAGGATCGGCGGCGACCCCTGGTTCAGGCCTTGGTCCGGAGCGAGAGGAAATGGTCGACTGTCGCCCCCTTCTGCGAAGCAGTAATATCAGCAAAGGACGCAGCCGCACGAGTGAGGGAACGGACACCCTCACGCCCCAGCCATCGAGATCCCAACCCTGACTAGTCAGTCACCGTAGACGTGGGCTTGCGGATGACGAGCAATGGGTAGCTCGCCATCTGGCCGTCCGGTAACCGTCCAGACCGAGCTCGAGTTGTCGACGGTGTAGTGTTCCACACGCGCCTCAAAGATTAACTTCAGCAAAACCGTGTGGGGCCCGCAGGGCCGAAGCCTACAACTAAGGGCCAATGATCTATTTCTGAAAGGGAAACCCGTTATTCTAGAACGCAAAGGGCAACTAAAAAAAAAAAAATTAGGAGTACCTTTGTACAAATTTTTGTAATAAGATATCTTCTTCTGTATAATATATGTGTACATAAATTATAAAATAAATATA
Source organism: Mythimna pallens (assembly GCA_961205895.1). Lineage (NCBI taxonomy): Eukaryota > Metazoa > Arthropoda > Insecta > Lepidoptera > Noctuidae > Mythimna > Mythimna pallens. Next base: position 17,210,697 of record OY540828.1, on the reverse strand, counting down.
TTTGTGTAGTGTGGTGATACGTATAAAAACAAAAGCGTATAGATAGTATAGATAAAAAATTCAAATATTTTTGAATTTAGAAAATATATTAACATTAATTTGTTAGTAAAAGGAAATTACTGTATAAATAATCGTGTTTATTCATGTTATTCTGTTCATAAGTTATACAATTTTCATTAGAAATCAAAATATTTCTCTTTATTGTCTTATTAACCTTAAACCAAATGCAGCAATTTTATTAAAAGATTTCTCTACAAAAAATATATTACACCATAAAATATATTCATTAATATGTATAGAAAAGTAAATAAATGAAATAACTAAAGCTTTATTTTATTGCTTCGCAAATTGCAATCTAGTAGACTGAAAAATCCTTACATATTATAAAACAAAGTCCCCACCTCGTCTATCTAGTTATGTGAACGCGATAAACTAAAAAACTACTCAATGGATTTTCATGCGGTGTTTCTCAATAGACAGACAAATTCATGAAAAAGGTTCAGATGCAAAATACGTACGTTATATAGTAAAGAAAACCTAAGAATTTCAAAGATTTGTAGCACCCGTGCAAAGCTGGAGATGGTCGGTAGTAGAAAATAAAAGCAAATATCCATAAAAGCCAATCCCATGTTAGAGTGGGATTGGGCCAGATATATCTGCCGCATGCCAAATTAGCTGTGCGCTAGAAAAGCCACTTATTGGGTCTCATTAAACGCAACGTGACATCGTGACAAACAAAGGCGAAGGAGGAGAAATGAGCTTGACAACTACCGGAGGGACTGGCCCGCAATGGCTGAGTACACATGTGTGTGGAAAAGGGAGAGGGGGGCCTTCGCCCAGCAGTGAGACATTATAGACTAACAACAGCACCAGCATTTGTAAGGACCCCCTTCAGGTTAAAGCCTCCCCCAAGGGTATGATAGTAGATTTTATTGCTGGCTGTGTCAAGCCAGCTTTGACTCGTCATCTCCACTATTTCATCTAACTATCTAGCACTAGAGCAGTGATGGCCAAGTGGTAACGGCCCCGACTTACTGGTTGTAGGTTGCAGGTTCAAACCCAGCCAGGCGCAATACTTTGTGTTATTTATTTCATCACCACTGCTCTCAAAACGGTGAAGAAAAACATCGTGAGGAAACCGGCATGTCCTAGAACCAAAAATTAGAAGACATGTGACATCCACCAACCCGCACTGGGCCCACATGGTGGATTACAGTCCATTCCCTCTCCTAGAGAGGAGGCCTGAGTCCCAACAGTGGGAACGTTATAAGGCCGACTATGCTATCTAGCACTTGGCTAGCAATTGGCCTGTCTCTATTTGAATAGAATATTCAATGTATTAATTTCATGTCGTCTACTGATAACTTGTATTTTAGCACTCTAACATTTTCTAAATCGACGTAGAAACTTGATTATTCCTGACGAAGTCTTATCTATTATAATTATGTAGATGTGATACGTAGTATATGTATACTTATTCAAGTCTCGACGATACTTGCATCACCACATAATTCAGAAAAAAACATTTTCTATTATGTCTGACGTAAAATCGTACCGTAATCGTGACGACATTAAAGTGCTGACATCAAAAAGCTAGTTTAATACAGTTTTCAATTAATGTTAGCAAGGAAATAAATAAAACCTTACTGATTACCAGAGGTCGGAATTAGGTAGAGTTAAACGTGTACTTACACTGATTTCATACAGCGATGGAATATCGTGGATATGCCTCAAATCACGAGATTAATTTTAAAGAGCAGATTTTTTTTATGATGCTATCAGAAATATAGCAGAAAAAAAAAATTCCTGCATTAATGACGACCTTACCTCAGTTGAGGTAGAGATCTTTCTCAATGAAAAATACTAATAAAAATTGTATTTTCCTTTGCACGGCGAGCAATGGCTCGCTGTCCGACCGTCCGGTAACCGTCCGGACCGAGCCCAAGTCGTCGACGGCGCTGTACTGTGCCACGCGCGCCTCAAGGAGATGTCAGCAACTGTAGGGGCCCAGCAGGGTCGAAACCTACTGGGGCCAAGGGTCTGATTCTGAAAGAAGAAAAAACAGTTTATTTGCACACTTAAAAATAATAATAATAAACATACATATATAACAAATTATACAAAAAAGTGAAATTAAGCGACACATTCGTGCAAAACGGCCAGCGGAAAGGAAGACTCGGCCCGGGTACGAAAGACAACGAAGGAACAGGAGTGGGTTTTTAGTCAGTTAAAGTCTGACGCTCCGCCCAAGTCATGTCATAAGATGATTTTCCGGGTGGATGATGATCCGGGGGATGTCATAAGATGATTTTCTCACCGAAAAAAAAAGCCCATGTCAACCTGAAAATGGTAATAAACAGACGGCCAGAAGAAGTGGGGCAGTCGTTGGCCGTTATTTGCCCTCCTGGTTTTCCGATTCAAACATGCAGGTCTGCTTGCATTTTCGCGCTTTGTCTCCGTAGCTATAGTGAAAAATGCATACAGGAAAGATGTCGTATGAGGAAGTTGACATTAAAATTTCAAATGACTGAGCTGTAAAGGTTAACTTAAACAATGGTTCCCAATCTTTTATTGATCTGGAACTACTTTATATTTTTTGTTGTTAGCAGGGACCAGAATTCCAGAAGAAAGTATAACTAAGTCTATATAAAAAACTGGCATCATAAATTCAAAACTTATTCTTTTAAATTTTAATCGCAGTATACATTATATTTTATACTAAAAACAAAATCAATATCAAAAAACTTAATCTCGAATGAGATTTCTCTCTTTCACTTTGGAGTAAAAGAGAAAGATCTCATGTTTTGCTGGGAGAAAACTCATTGTTGAGTTAAGCTCGCTTTTATACATAGTTTGTCAAATCACAGTGTACTATTATGTTACTATAGTAAGCACAATATTTCTTCTTCTTTTCTTTTGTTCACACCAGTGTTACTTTTCAGTAGGAAAGTTTTGAATTCTAAACCTATCAAGAATTATATTTTAGCTTTTGCGGACCATAGGTTGAAAACCACTGACTTAAAAGGAACATCTAGGCAAACATTTTCAAACGAACGCAGTGTAAATTTTGACTAGAAATAAATCAAAGGAACACACACAATCGATTAACGCGAGACAAATTTCAAACTGGCTGATTAATTTGCTTGTTCCTAGAGGCTAAACAGTTTAATAAAGAAACAACAATGATTAATTATACGCGGAGACCTTTATTCAGGTGGATATTCGACATATTGAACTTTTGACCAAGCGGTGACCTTAACTTTTACTGTTACCCTGCGTATTTATCACTGGTGAACGAGCCAGGCTATGCTGTTCGTATTAAATTAACAAGATATACATGCCGCTATGTTCTTTGAGGAAATAATGTTAATTGTTCGGGCTGTATGTGAAAAATGTCGCCTTTAAGAGGAGTGATGTACTCGAGAATTAATTATTTAAAACGTAATGTGGGTGCCTAATGAGATAATTGCCTGGTAAACTTCCTAGTACATATTAATCAAATGAATTCACAAAATAAAATTAGCTCCTATGAGTCGTTTTTCTTTTGTTTTGTTTGTATTGCGCATTTAGCCAGTGTCAAAATTTACAAAAGATTTAATTTTTATACAGAATCCAATCATATCATTTGCCACTAAAATAGTGACTTTACACAGTCTAAAGGTTTTGCTTTAGAGTATTGTGTAAGTATTTTGCAGCTGTCTTCTCGGAAAACTTCATTGAAGTTCTGAGGTAGTCATACTACCGTAAAATTTTCAGTACCATTTTACCGAGCTCGTCCTTGTTTCAGTGGTTCCACATACTGCTCAATTGCGTAGATCTATACTTTTAAGACAAAACTACGCCAAAAATCGCTATAAGTCACGATTCATTAATAAAGGTATAAATAAAAATGACCTTTTTAATTTGCGATTAATATAATTAACACCTTTAATAATTATACCGTAGACATTTCCGCTATCATCGTATCATAAATCATTTGAATATAGTGGTTATTAGATACGACCTATAATAACCGTTTTTTTGTAACTGATTGATAAACATACTCTGTACGTTACTAGTTACCTACTATTAAACACTAAGTAGGTAAGGTCAAACAACAGTTTTCTCATCGACATTATTATTTAAATGTCTTATTTTGATGCGGTTTGATTGCATGTATAAATAGCAAATAATTTAATAGTACGATACGGTCAATATAGACTTAATTTATTATTAAAATTAGTAAATGATTTATTATTTACGAACGTAGGCGTTATGCTTAATTATAATTTAGTTTTTTTAAAGGAAATATACTTTTAATAATTTGTATTTGTTGTTTTACAACAATCGTTTTTAAAAACGTAGATAAAGCGAGTTTTAAAAATATTGTCCCAATAATAATTAGTAGCCATTAAAATGCAATAGGTGTTATTTGATACGAAACAATTAAAACGTTAAATGATTTTGACTGAACTATAAATATAAGTATGCTATTTATCTTAAATCAGTTGTATTTTAATAGATATAATAATGTATTGTTATTGTCTATTTATGTTTTAAGGTTTATAGGCGCCACAAAAAATAATTAAAATAAATTTAGTAGTAATAAAAGTTGGAGGTAAAGACGAGACTCCGCCATTGTGGTGGCGACCTGGATTCTGCACAGCATACGCTGGAAAAGTTTCCAACGTAAGCCAATGAGCGACAAGTCCTGGGCACCAGGATTGGATGAGATCTATCCCTGCTAGCAGTAGTGAGGGCTATGCTGAAGCCAGAAAACTGGAGGGAAGTTTCTTTCTTTTGTGAGACTGTGATGGCCCAAAAAGAGGCCGACCGGGACCGTGAGAGAGTCGATCCCACTCGGAAAAGAAGGCGTCGGGGAGGCAACCGCCTTGATGCCTAACACGCCGAAAGTCTGCTTGCATCATTTAATGCAGGTGAGACTTTGGAATCATGGGCGCTCAGAGTGGGCTCTGCTAGCCCATCGAGTTATTCCAGGAAAGACGGTGCTTAGCGAGGCTCAAGGGATGGTCTCACCGTTGTAGTCTTTGGTCTTTTAAAAGGTAATCGGGGCCTCTTCTATATGCTGATGGTAATCACAGGGGTGGTTTTAGTGAGGTAAAATAAATCCTACTCTCCCCGGGATTATCCCCAAAGTCTTTTGAAGATATTACCTCGAAAGCAAAAAAAAAGGTGTTGAGATGAGACTAGGTGATGGGGCCCGCTAGCAATAGTGCGCTAATTGCATTTGGGGTACATCACCATCTGTTCCGTGGGGTATACCCCCGACTGGGATTTTCGTGTATATAATTGTATCCCGAGCCCGCAACTCATGGTAGCGATAAGAACTGTAGGGTTTTAGTCAGTTGATGGTATCTGAAATAATTATCCGTTCTCTCCAGACGGTGACTAACCATGAGGATTCCCCAGATAAAAAAAGTCTTGCTACAAGCCCTGGTCCAGGAAAAATCAAGGTCCGGAATCAGACGAAAGCAGTCCCCTTTTTCTGATAAACAATAATTCGAGGAAAGGCGATAGGATCCTTAGTTACTTTTTCGAATGAGTTACAAAAATGAGAGATATAAAGGAACGCAGGTGTGTTTACTTGTTTATGAATGTGGCATTTGATGATTTCCTTCGTAAAGAAGAGTACCAAATATGTATTTCAATAACTGAATCAGTATCAATTTTGCACGAATTAAAAATAAAACTACTGATAATAATTATGCTATGTCATAGAAGGACGAATAATTATAAAATACCATCTCTCCTATATTTTCTGAAGGATTAGTTAAGAGGTAACGAGGTGGGAAGTTAGGAACATAGTCACATTTGGCTATACAATCTTAGTCATAATTTCTTATTTTGCATGTTTTGAAAATCCTTACTATATAGGTATAGTAAGAAGCCTATTACGTAATTCTATAAATTTAATGCGATAATATAGCTCTTTATTTTCTTTTGTTAAAAACCGGTAGAGAAACCTTAATGAATAATGTAAGCAGATTAACTATCTGTTTAACATATTAATGAATTTTAATAAACATAAAAAAGATGATTTGGTCCTTACTAGAACAAAAGAGAGAGAAAACTTTACAGGGAGCTTTTTGCACTGCAGGGGACCAAGGCGAAGTGAAATACACAAAGAAATAAATAATAAGCAGAAATCATTTACCGTGTAAGTAAAGTAAATATTTGTTTATCGAGTCTCGTTCACCTTATCATAATAATATAAAACGAAAGTCAAAATAATGATCTTGACGGATATCCATTGTCGGCGATTACACCCAAGTTTGACCTGAACAGTATACAATTCAACTGGTTAACGACGCGGTCACGGTCAAAGAACATAATAAAATCAAAACCATAAGGAACAAGTCACCAAGTAACCATAACCAAACAAATAATATCAATTTATTATATTATTACCATTTTTATTTTAACAATAACAATATTAAACACACATTTATATTATTAAATTATTATACAATTGTTAAAGAATTAGGAAGGAATGACAGTGATGGATGTTCATATGTTTCGTGTTCCGACATTTGTGTATATTTAATTACTTATGGCTAATAAATAATACACAATTATCGTTGGATGATAGCCCAATTAAGGATGATTTGCATATTAACATTTATGAAAAGTGTTTGTAATGTTTTTTGATGTTACGTTAAAGATAAAATATATATTTTTATAGTTCTTAAGTTTTAGTGAATGTTGGTTTTTATCTAAATGTATCTTCATTTCTATGCAAATTTTGTAGTTAATTAAAGTAAAATTCAGTCACTAGCATGATTGAAAAAAATATTCACAATTAAGTGGATTCCAATGATATAATAGGATTGTAGTATTTTTATTCAAGAAACCGTTGAATATTAAGATCTCTGAATAAATTATCATATTGTACAAAGAGTTAGAGAGACCTACATAAAGAGGAACAGGTTTTTTTCAACCTCAGGACATTTACAAGTATGAAATTCAAAATATAGTGTCTCAAAACGAAAGTCTTGAAAGTTAATTCGTGTTACCAGTATTGCCACTGGCTCTGAAACATAATCGCTTACAATGGGCCTCACTAGAAGTTTCCTAAAGGGCAAGGAAGAGGGCTACGCTAGCGTGATCTAATTAGAAATAAAGATATTCGCAGGTTACCACCATAACCCGATGAATTGTCAAATTTAATTAGTGGGTAGGTAGGGTACATTGCTCGTAGGACAATAGATGGGGCCGATAAGTTTTTGAGTGGCGACCGCGTATTTGAAAACGCAGAATTAGAAGGACTCCTACAAAGTGAACCGATGACATTATGAGGCTTGTGGGAATCCAATGGATGCGAGAAACACAGGAGCTGTCGTTATTTCAACATTTGGGTGAAGCTTATCTCCAGCAGTGGACGTCTTTCAGCTGGAGTCAAAGATTCAAAAGCATTTATTTCAAATACTAAAACTCAACACAACACAACAATCGTAAAATCTGTTCTTAGTGGATGTCTACACCCTATAAGGGCCTACCTGCCAAATTATAAGTTTGTAGGTGTTATAGTTTCTAACATTTCGTGATTAATAAGAGAGAGGTATTTCGCATATATAAATTTGGTAAGGTTTCGTCCAAAATCTCGACAAAATTAACAGAAAGACACAATAACAGAGTTTTGACATCGATGAATCATCTTCCTCGTTTTGTTTTAAATAATTTAATTATCCCTTACATAATTATTTACGTGTTAAAATGTTAACGGTATAATAAATTGTTGATTATTTATTGTTATTTTATTTTTGGCTTTACAAATTGTTTTATTTTACAAAAACCATTGTCTATCATAATTAATATGAATAAGTTTATGTGAACTTACAATAATTAAGGAAGAACAATAAATTTTATTTTAATTACCACCAGAGAGAACATTATTTTGTTTTTAAATTAGATATAGCATACTTAATAATTAAAAATCAGAACCGTATATTGCGGTATGTGGACGGATGGAGAGGGAGAAGCTGGCCAAAGAAAAGATAAAGAATATGTTATAACACGGAAAAAGGGCATGAAGATGTCATTTTTATGCCCTTGTCCCGTGTTATTTGAGGTCGGTACATTAGTTTTTTGCTTCCATTCGGTCTTGATACCCGTCGTGTTAACACTAACTGCCTTTTCTTTTATATCATTTCTCACACGATTCATCCATCTTTTCTTTGGCCTCCTTCTCTCCATCCATCCACATACCACAATACATGAACATACATTTCGGTCCAATATTTAACACGGTATTTTGTGAATCTTTTGCTCATTTTTAATATTCTTAATTGATTGAACACTCACTCGATTTCAATCTTTTTCTGATTTTTCATTCTTTTTAATTTTTTTTTTCTTTAACGAAAAAAATCCTTATTAATTCAGATGTTTCGGAGTAATGCTTTTACCATCGTATCTTACCATAAAGTTTATGTGTCATTAAGTCTAGGTCTCAGTGAGTTCAATGTCCAGTTTTTATATCTGGTTTTTCTTGGGATCAAAGTGATAAAGCAGATAATAAACCTACAGTATAAGCTTTTCAATTCTATTTAGGTAATATCGTTAGTCCTTGTAGTCCCATTTTCGCACAAGCGGAAATAGACAAACCTTCGAGCTAAAAGCTTTGCCTATTAAGAAACCTGATGATACCATAGCCTAGCAGTGTTAATGAGTGTAGGTGTCACTTTGCAAGTCCTAAAGAAGGAACCTACAGACAGTAATTAGAATGTGGTAATGTAGACACGACACAAATAATGAGATTTTAATTGGTGCACAAAAATGCTTATCGATTGTTCTTACGGGTTTAGAACTAGAGCTGCGAATAAGAAAAGTATTACTGTGGCACTGTAACGCAAAAAGCTACTAAAGAAACACAGATGGATTTTAGTCAGTATAAATCTGACACTCTCTCTTGTTGCACCCAAGAACGGGAGAAATTATTAGATTATTTTCCATCTCAAAAAGGAGCTAACACTGCATAGTACGAGTATATAAGAAATGTATAACTTTTATATCGTACAACTAGCTTTTGCCTGTGGCTTCGCTCTGGTTCATTTTGATTTTGATATTCCAATCAGGTTGAACAACAGCCATAATTCAAAATACACGTGGCACCATTTAGCACCCTAAAGCAATTGTGTCGTATTCCTCATTTTGTCGACTTTTTTGACACCCAGAATGCTGCATTCATTCTTTTGTTGTAAATATAAAAAGCTGAAGAGACGCTAATGTTTATATATTGTAGGATACGTTTGATAGCTCATCAAACTTACGCTTAATTCCAACAACAAAATCTGCAAGTCACGTGTGATCTAAGTTGATTGAAGCATACAAATAGATGTAAATTAATCTACTCATCATCAATTTTCAATTAAAAATTATTATCAATTTATCACACACGAGCCTCTTTGTAATTAAACGAAAACCAATAACCACAGTTTAAAAAAAGGGATAATAGCAATTCATAATTCGAATGTTATTATAATGGAATCGAATTGTTACAGCTCATAAATTTGTCAATAAAAATTATTATTTTGACTCATTATAAATAAAACAATTAATTATTGTAATTTTAAATAGATATATTGATTTATTGAATGTGAAGGTGTTCGAACAGGAAATATTATTTCAATCGATTTACAAAGTGAATTCGATTCTAGTTATGATTAAGGGTCTACCTTCAGGGTCGATGGCTATATAAATAAGGAAAACAGTGTTCCTCAGTTGTGTCAAGGATTTTCATTTATAACGTGATTTTTAATATCGATTTATACATCGCAATCATTGAAAGTTTGCTGAATTCTCGGCTTGCAATAATTTTGAAACGAAATAAGAATAGGTGATATTTTCTTGATCTAAGAAATAACAAATCGTAAATCATATAAATCTACAAAAAACAGACGACACTTTTGACTCTCATTTGTATTTCTATTTGTATAATTTTGATTTACTATGTTTTAAATCTTACTCGTAAATCTATTTTTTTTCAAACCTACTTATTTATCATTTTTGTGCTATCATAAGTTGGTAACAGTCAGTGTACGTCCCAAGCCGGCAGAAGGTTTCATTTTAAGCCTGAGTCCTTATTTAGAGTAGGTACTTTATAACTTACTAGCTTCCGTCCGCGGCTTCGCTCGTGTGAATGTAGGTTTCTCCATACAAACTTTGGACCCCCGGTTCATCCCCTTAGGGAGTGAATTTTAGAAAATCCTCTCTTAGTGCTGGCCTACGTCATAAAAGGAAACCTCGTGCAAAATTTTACGCTCCTAATCCCAGTAGTATTGGCTGTGCGTTGATATGTCAGTCAGTCAGTTTCCCCTTTTATATATATATAGATTAGGTCACTGCTCATGAAGGTAACAGAACCATCAAGACGGTTTCAGTCATTACAATTTTTCCTTCACCATAAGTCTGCAGTATCATATAATAACACATTGAATGCTATATGGGTTATAAATGACCGATTATGACCTATAATTGTTTTTGTGATAGTTCTGATATAAAATAAAAGACATTTTTAAAAATCCATGAAACCTGCCATAACTGTTTTGACACTTGATTTAATCGGGCACACCTAACTCAACATCTTACAAATATAGTGGCGACAATTGAAGCAGCCAATGCAACGTTCTATACTACATCGTCAATGCAGTATAGAACTGCACATTTTAATTTTATGGGTACCTCTGTATGAAGTTAATTTATAATCTAATAAGAGAGAATTTAATTTTATTGATATGCATTCACATGCACCGGCACTTAAAGTCTGATAAACAGTGAATATGACAGTTATAGCAAAAAACCTTTGACCCAGTGTGTCCCACAGTGCCATCTCAGCTGTTAACTCCGTGATCGCGAAGGTTACAACTTTAATTGCACATTAACATAATAATATTTAGTAAATATTAATCGAATCAACTTCTCATACAGAGCCTTTGACTAGAGTTGGACGGAAGTTAAAGTATAAAGAATTCTTTTTTTTTAATTTGTTACAAAATTTTATATCTGTCAACATTATTTTGCCAGCCAGTGTTGGGTTATAAATCATTTTCTTTTATAAAAAGGTACGTAACCATAAATTACGTCGTTTTAATATTTTCTCAAACAGCGTTCTAACTAATTTGCGGATTTTGTGTGGGTTTAAAGATGAAAATAAGATTATTTTTTATTAACAGATGCTTTTAGTTCAAAGTTATAAATTAAAATTTGTTTATCGTTGTAACGGATCGGGCATAATAAATAAAATGATAGAATTAACATAGAGATGACTAAATTGGTATAGCGTCAGACTGTCTGCCAGCTGCGCTTGGCAGTTCAAATCTTACATGGACTTAAATTGATTTATATATCCTTGAACATTGTTTAAGAAAGAAAGAAATACTAATCGAGAGCATTTTTTGAGACTGTTTATCGTGTGTGTGTTTATAATATATATATAGAGTGGCATATGTGCACAATAACTGTTTTATCAATGGCGAAAAATTTTTTTTGCGTCAAATTAAAATATTGCCTATTTCAATTTGACGCCAATTTTTTATCTGGTTTGATATCCATTTATTAATTAAAGAGTTGTACTGTACTATACTGTACTTAAGTAATTGTATTCTGAAGTATCAACGTGATTTGAAAAAAGGATCAAATTATCAATAAAATTTGTTTAGGCAGCAAATCAATGACACCAACCACAGACTAGATAGATCCTGAATTCTTCTGTGAAGTTACGTTAAGGGACGTGTGGTTGTCGATTTTGAATACTAAAAACAGTGGGAAATCCAGTAAAATATGCGAAAATATATGTTTTATCTAGCAAAAAGTTGGTAGAAATATTTGCCATTTTTTCTCATATCAACAATGAGAAAAAATGGCAAATATTTAGTTATGAAATAGAAATCAGATGTTTAAAGTTGTATAAGTTGGCCACAATGTATTGTTATTGACAAACATATTCACATGTGTTTATGTGAATATGTTTTAATAATATAATTCTTTGAAAAATATTGCACTATTGGTCCAGTGCATTTAAATCGACCATTTTCCTTAATGGAAGACAAAGAGAGGCCACTTTGCAGTAAAAGCAAGTGCAATTCTAGTTTATGCCAACATATTTAATAATAATAATAATATATTTCTATTTCGGACAATCAGAGTCCATAAAACATTGCACATACAGAAACAACTTACACATACAGAAACTAATTACACACACAGAAACAAATTATACACACAGAAACAAATTACACATACAGAAAAAAATTACGTTTACGCAAACATATTACACATACACAAACAAATTAAACATACAAAAATTGAAACGACAAAACTGTATTATTCATATTTGTCGCAGCCAACTAGCTTAATTCACCATTCAGTTAACAGCCTAGGCTCTTTACTAAACGATGCAATACAACTAGCTACTCGGATAATTATATTAGCTATGCAATCAAACAGCAGGCAAAACAGAGACTCTACCACCAGCTCTTAACGCGATCCATTTGACGACCTAAATTGAACTGTTAAAGGGATGGAGCTATATAGGTTGCATGCTTGACATTTTGGGGCCCAGCAGGTTTGAAGCCTACTGGGGCAAAGGATCATCTGCTTCTGAAAGGAAGTCTCGGCCCTGGTACGAAAGGCAACGAAGGAACAGGAGTGGGTTTTTAGTCAGTAAAAGTCTGACACACCCTCGCGCTACGCCCAAGAGTGGGGTGTATCATTGGATGATTTTCCCATCTAAAAAAAAGCTATTTTAACACGCCATGGTAAGGCTCCAGATAACTTTTAGGTATTGCCAAGCTTGGAAATTTAAAAAAAGGCTGTAGCATGTCCTAAAATAAAATTTAATTTGTATTCAACCATCAATATGATATTAAATAAGTAGATAAGTCGACGGAGGTCTCCTATAACTTCTGTCTGCATTTACAAGGAGTCAAATTCAGTTCCCACCATTTATCGTCAGCCTAAACAAGAAATCTAGCTGGTGACTTTATTAATCAAGTTATCTAACAGTGGCCAAATAAAACATATATCGTATGAGATATCTCGTACTTAGTACGAGCAATATTAATACATTTACCTATTAGATGCAATCTACTGTTATAGAGGTCTTAAGATTTATCTCTTATATGACTTCTGATAAGAAATCATCTACGAGATAACTCGTAGTTGGCATTCAATGTATTAAAGGAGCCATACATGAATAAAGTAGAGGCTAGAGATAGCGATCAAAACTCCTTCGAAACTTAATCTGTCTGAATCCGAGTACCCTATCTACTTTCCCGGTCAGTACATATTATGAATGGCCTAAGCATTAGACTGTCAGTCCATTAAATGTTGTATTAGATGCATCGGCTACTAGTTGAACGGTGCCGTTTAGTTATCAGTTCAGTCAAGCTGTTAACTGACTCTAATTCAGACTACGGGATGGAGTGAGTGAGATTAAGAGGAGGCCTGAGGTCTGTGAAGCAGTAATGCAAGCAAAGGTGGCCGCCAATACCGTGAGGCGGCGATAAACCTCACACTTTGACCCCCACCGAAGACGCGCCAGGCGTCGGGTGTAGCAGAACGATTTCAGGCCACCGTAGGCGTGGACTTGGGGACGGCGAGCAATGGGTAGCTTGCCATCCAGCCGTCTGTTAAGGACCAAATCCGGTTCGACAGCACGTTATATTCTATATGCGCCTCAAGGGATGTCAGCAAAATTGACGGGGCTAGATAGGGCCGATGGACTGGCAGGAGTCATTGAAAGGAGTTACCGTAGCCCTCGCAAAAAAGGTAACTGAAGGTACACTGAGGGATTTAATCAGTAAAAGTTTAGCACTTTCTCCCGCTCCTTCCAAAGACGGTGGCTATGTAATGAATTCCCAACTAAAAAAAAACTGGATAAGTGCGAATCGGTCTCGCGCACTGAGGGTTCCATACAAACTTACCTATGATAAAAGTTCAATTCCCGAATTGAGTAATGAAGATTTTTACGAATCGCAATAAAAGTTTTTTTTTTATGACGTAACTAGAAATTTACAGCTTCAAGGGACCGCAGACCTGAGTATACGGTTTTAATTTCAACTCGACACCTTGACGCTTTCCCGAGATAAAGGGTCTTGACAGACAGACAGACAAACGGACAACAAAGTGATCCTATAAGGTTTTCATTTTTTCCTTTTAAGGTACGGAACCCTAAAAAGACTGTTATCTAAAGATGAATTAAGCTAGTTGGCAGCGGAGTATCTTTTTAGTACAATTTCCGATAGTGACCGTTAATTAACCTTTTAAATTGTTTTTTATACCATCCCAAAACTGGGTTACCGAGTTATGAATCAATAGGTAACGGTCACTTCATACAATTGCACATTCCTACAGTACTATATCAACTATATTTAGTGCCTATATCTTGAACATTCAATATCATTTAAGTATATTGATTTTCCTCAAAGCCAGGGATAATAAACCGATGGGACACACAAAAACAGTAGGCATACCGTAAAAAAAAACATACTTAAATTAATTTTAATTATGCAATCACAACATTACGTCTATATACCCCGAAGGAATTTTTTGAAGTGTAGCTCACCTTCTGATAACCAGACCAGTCCCTGGTCGACCGCGCGTTGTGTTCCAAAAGTGCCTCAAAGAGATAACAACTTAATTGACGTACTTCGCTAGGGACGATACCTGCCAAAGATGTGGCTTTGCTTGAAATAGTCAACAGAAGAAACACGGGTAGGTTTTAATCAGTATGTCTGATAAACCAAAAAAAATTAGATAGCTTGACCTATACCTACCAGTTATGCTCAAATACTATATAATTGGTTGTAATCCTGATGTTAATGGAAGCAATCTTATTTCCATCAACCAAAGAAAATACAATCTCTGGGTTGCTATGAGAAAATTTTGATGGAAAAACTCAATAGGTAACACTTATTAAATCACACCAACAAAATTAATGCTCAGCAACTATGAGACTCATAAAGGCGGAATGATCTCGGTTGTGTATACCTGCACTTTTTTTCTTTAAGTGTAAACTCGATGCGTTGGATGTCAGAGAAAGTAATTAACGAAACCAAAAAAAAAATGCACACTCAAGAACACGCCTTCGTAAAATACCTACGCAGATACAGCTAGGTATCTATAGAAATGTCGATATGAAGGTTTGCCATCCCTGCATTCTGTGACAGCAGTTTGAAGTTCCACGAAGCTCGGTCGATGACCTCGTTTTTTTAACCTGTGGCACATTTACCATGATTCATCATGCATTTGCGATTCATCGCATGAAAGACAGCAGAATTGTTTGTCCATACTGGTCCGTTGTTTGTTTTTAATGTCCATTATTTCGTACCGCACCTAGGTACTTGCAGAATATACTTTTTTTATACAAGTTGCCTTCTTTCGCTCGCCAGTTACAAACTCGTCAAATATTTTAAGCGTGTATCATCAATCACTTAGTGGCTCTTTAATTTAATCTTATAACTACTTAGTTACTGAAAGGTGATTTAGAGCCTGGGTTCAAAACTGACTGATTTATAATGTCAACATCTGGAATAAATTTGTTTTTTTTTAATGAAAAAAGGTGATAGGCATTATAATATAAAGACAAAGCTCATCTATCAAAGTCAAAGTCAAAAGTTTTTTTATTTCCCATAGGCCTACATGGGCACGTATAAAACGTCAGATCCGTCCTTCTCCCATGTTATTGGGTTACGTATGTTATTGTCTCCTCTGTTAATCTCCCTTTTCTCTCATACTAGGTGTTGCCAGCGGCTTCGCCCATGTAAAAGTAGGAAATTGTCCTAAGGGAACATACTCCCGTTATAAAAATTATCTTACGACCTATTTCTGAACATGGTCTGTCCGTGTGCCAAATTTATTCCAAATCCGAAGTAACAAACATACATACAAACTTTCGCCTTCAAATTATTAGTAATTTAGTGCAATTATCATTCCTCACCCAATCCATTCATCATTTACCAGACGTTCTCCCCTTTTCCATTCATCTATTACATGCGACTATACACTAGAGATCTCTAAACTACGGACTTGTAACTCATACAGCGATCTTACCAATCTATTTAAAAACATAATTACACGACATAATTAAAACGGAAACCAAGCCCTCTTCTCGAACAATTAGCGATATTTAACGTAAACAAAATTACAGGTGCAGTGACAGGTCCAATGGAACGAATTAATCCTTACGATGTACAATCGATAAAGTAAATAAGTATGCAGGCATTTGTTTCACCAACATATATGTAGGTGTACGAGTGTTAAGAAGCCAGAAATGTCAGGCAAAACAAAGCTTGACAGAGTTTGTGCTATGATTTAAGCGTATAAAGCTTATTATGTACATACATAGTATTAGAACTTTTTGTAAAGGTGGCCTGATAGACTACTAGTTCTAAGCGCACTGCCGATAAATAGTTGCCATTGTGTAGTTACAAACCAATCTCTCAAGCTAACTGTACTTTTAAATCAACCTTTAAAAAAACGACACCTTGAATTTGCCTTCCTTTTTGAACATGTATGGTAATATTTCCGCAAAAAATCTGATTAAAAATAACAAATTAAATAAATCAATGTGCAGTAAGTCGGTCAACATTATGACTCACAATCAAAACAAACGGAGAGAGTAAAGTATCTTAAAATTGTTAAGAGACAGAACATGTCAACAACAGTTCAGATAAATTGCCTACAAACTCTTAAGGCAGATAAAATATCGAATATATTTCTAAGAAATAGTTTTGTTTGCATACGATGACTTGAATGATTCAAATAAGCTAATCTAAACAGGAAAATTGTTTGTTTATATAAATATTTTTTGTTACTGTACTCCATTCACTTCTGCATTAGAGAAAAGAGGTTCATAGAAGCACGTGTGCACAAAATTTATTTTTCGAGATAAATTTAAACAATTTTAATAAATGGATTCAATATAAAATTTTAACAATACCTACTTAGATAAATTTGATTATTGTAAGGTAAGTACTAAACACTTAGATAGGTAAATGAAATGTTTTTTTTTTTTTTTAAATAAGCATAATTTCATTTCAATTTTTTTTTTTTTAAATGGCTTATCAACAAGTTTTCTCCTTACAAAACATATGAATTTTACACAATACAATGCAACAAGATAATTATTTAGCATTCATACAAATAGAAATAACTATATTAAAGAGTAAAATGAAAAACGTTCCAGGTACTGACAACCCCTGCTTCTTTTAAGTAATTAACATGGACACTAGTAGTTTAAGTAAAAAACTAAATAATTTATTTAATTAAAAGTCTCGTAAATTCAGAAGACGGATAGTTCAAATGAATTCATTTAAGTATAACATTTGGTATATAAGTTGATTATAATAAATTCAGCATCAATCTTAGCTGTAATAAAGCACAATATACATATATTGTACTTTTATTACAAAGTGTACCCTGTTGAGAATAGAATATAGGACTAGATAGGCTCGAAATTCTGATCCGATATCCAGACCAACTAAAACGATGGCACAGTTGACTCAGTGGTTGAGCTAGTGACTGCTACGCTGAGCGTCATGGGTTTGATTCCCAGACGAAAAAAATATTTGTATGGCCTACAAATGGGTGTTTCGGGTCTAAGTGTCTCGTATATGTGAGTTTACATGTATGTGAACGCACCTCTGATACAGGAGTAATTCCTAATGAGGGCCAAAGTTTCTTATTTTTTTAAAATAATTATCTTTTACTAGCTGACCCGGCGAACTTCGTACCACCTAATAGTAAGGATAACACCATCTACTGGCATTACCAGAACAGCAGTTGATTTTATAATTACATTTTAATTAGAGATGGCGTTGTATTCGGATTTTTTTTTTCGTGATTTTTTCCATTTTTGCTCACCGTTTAAACTTTCCCAAGACTATCTCGAATATTTCAAAACCAAAATTAGCCAAATTGGTCCAGCCGTTTGTTTAGTTTTAGCGAGGCTAAAGAACAGCTATTCATTTATATATATATAGATATAATTTAATTATCTTCTATTTTAGCTGGCAGACTTTTACAGATCAATACCTATTCCTATGTTCCTTTTTTGCCTTGCGTTCCAGGTCAGATCTGTAGGTCATACAAATAATTGTATGACCTACAGATCAGTTTTTTCGCGGCTTTGCTCTTTTAATCACTTTATAGTAACAAACTGACCAAAGAGCAAAAAAAAATAAGGATTTGTCCTCTCCGATATCACAAATATATGTGAAACCATTAAATAGCAATTATGATAACTTTTTGTCCTTCCTCAATTACCTTTAGGTGCTTGAAAATATAATTATACCTTCCTATTTACTCAGTGCAGTAATCAAAACAAGCGATTTGTTTACCTTCTCTGTTGATTACAAACATGAGGGTTATATACTTAATTTAACCTCCTAATTAATTAGCGGGTAATTTAACCTTTGAAAACACTTTAACAAGGTTTTAACTCCATCCTATAGAATTTTATTCATTTAATTGGTCATTGGACAAAATCCTTTTGCAAGACTGTTATAGTCTTGCAAAAGGATTTTGTTGTTGTATTTTTGAGGTAAGAAATCATCGAATGACTTCTTCTACTCTAGATGGAGCGTGAGGGAGGGCGTGTCAGACTTTTGCTGATTACAACCCACCTGTGTCCTTTCTGTTGCTCTTTGCATTCTGGGGCTATGGCAATTCTTTCGAATATTCCCGAAGCTGCGGAGGGATATCATTATCACCAATTACTGGGTTATAAAGGCCAGATATGCAGTCAGAAAGATAAGACTCAACCTAGAACTACATTAGACCGACGCACACGTTTAACACGCCTGATTTGTATGTAAAACGACGTCGCGTGGCGTGGATTAACTGTAGCTCTACAAGTCTAGTTTCCATATAAAATGTATGGAGACCGACGCGCCCAGATCGGCGTGTGTGACACACGTGTGTGCAGTGTAGTTCTACCTTGATAGTTTCAGACTGAAAGTTGAGCTCTTGAAAACTCGTTTTTTTACCCTAAAATAGTTTTAAAAAAAAGTTGCATATTTTTAAAATAGCTGAAATCAATTTAGTAGCGGATTCTGTATATAGATCACTAGAATCTACCAGCGGCTTTGCCCGCGTAAAAGTACCTTTCTCCATACAAACTTCCAAACCCCGTTTTACCCCCTTAGGGGTGGAGTTTCGTAAAATCTATTCTTAGTGGATGTCTACACCCTAGAAGGAACCTACCTGCCAAATTTAAAGTCTGCAGGTGTTATAGTTTCTGAGATTTCGTGATTAATCAGTGAGTGGTATTTCGCTTTTATTGTAGATTTCACTCTCAAAATTATCTTTTTTTTGTTTCTTTTTAATATATGGATAAAAAAATTTTTGAAGCCCTGACTCCTGAGCTAGGTAGCAACCTATGTTACAGGAGCCTGTGTCTTCACCCATCACCGACGCTATCGTTTTAAACTTTTGCGAGAGATGAAGAATGTTTTATTTTATTTTTTTAGATGAGAAATTATAACTACGTACCTTCGACGATTCGGACTCGGTTCGGACGGTTACAGGACGTCTGGACGGCGCCAATGAGGCGGCCGCATGATAGAGAGTTTGAGAGTGTGAAACGATGTTTAATTTTTTATAAAAATATTAATTTATCTATCCCGTTTGCTTATTAATCAACTCTGACATATGTCACAAAACATAAATTTCCAGCAGTGATCGCCAACCATAAATTAGCTTAATTGCCTTTTAGCTCCGTTTATTATGGTAATCTTTGAAGATAACAGATGGTCGGAAGATACTTTTTTTATCCAATTAGATAAATAAGGTTCAATGATTTAAGAGACAAAGAAATCAGAAGATAAATGGCTCGGTTCGCTATGTTACCGTATCATAGTCCAGTTGTGAACATGGATTAAAAAAAGGTTCCATAATGAAAGATTAGATAGTTCATCAGTCTTTAAAATGTAAGAATTACTTCTTTTTCACTGGTGCGATCAGAAACTTATCGATTCACACGCAGAAATCACCCTAGATCTGAAACAACTGTACGTAGGCCATACAAATATTTGTTTCGTGCAAAAACGAACCCACGATACGCAACGCACAACCACTGCGCCAACCGTGTCATCTCACACGACGAAGATAATATTAGGTCTTTAACTATGAAGTTGTCTTTTTTTTTAATGGGTTGCTTTGAAGTAGCAGTGCCCAAGTCCAGTCTACAGTAGGCACCACTGGCAGCTTCAATGTGGCTGTCAGCTTACATCAAGGGTCGGCTCTCAGCCCTTACCTCTTCCTGATAATAATGGATGCTCTGGCGTCGGACATTCAGGAAGAGGCTCCCTGGTGTATGCTGTTTGCCGATGACATTGTGTTGGTTGCCGAGAGTAGCCTAGAGGTCCAGAACAGATTGGAGGTGTGGTGGCACAGACTGGAGAGTGTTGGCCTGAAATTGAGTAGAACCAAAACGGAATACTTGTTCTGCGATTTCGGTGGGTCCAATCCAGTGCCTTTAACTCTTGCTGGAACACCCATACCGATCTGCTCAGACTTTGAGTACCTCGGGTCACTCGTCCAAGGGGATGGTGAGGTAGACCGGGACGTAACACATCGGATCAACACAGGATGGATGAAATGGCGACAGGTCACGGGAACAACTTGTGACCCACGGATGCCCCTCAAGTTGAAGGGTAAAATCTACAAGTCCGTGATGAGGCCTGTCATACTGTATGGATCAGAATGTTGGGCTGTGAAAAAGACGGATGAAAAAAGATTGCACGTAGCGGAGATGAGAATGTTAAGATGGATGTGTGGTGTGACGAGAATGGATAAAGTGAGAAATGAGTATATTAAGGGAAGTTTGAAAGTGGCGCCAGTGACTGAAAAGTTGAAAGGGAATCGTTTGTCTTGGTATGGTCATGTGAAGAGGAACGCATGTTACTAAAAGAGTTATGAGTTTAAATCTGGATGGATGGAGAGGGAAAGGGAGACCAAAGAAAAGATAATAATAAATAATAATAATAATAATAAAATTTTATTGTTCTCTCTTCACAAAGGTTTCCTTAACTAAGTAATCTATTATACATATACTCGTACAAGTGAGTAAGAAGCTCCTTTGCGAGAGACTGGAGTCTGTACTAGGCAGACCCTGTGTTACGGATCTCAAACGGAAAGATGGATGGATTGTGTAAAGAGTTATATGAAAGAAAAGGAAGTAAGTGATAGTATGACGAGTGACAGGGCAGAATGGAAGGAGAAAACGTGTTGCGCCGACCCCAAATAACACGGGACAAAGGCAGGAAGATGATGATGGTTGCTTTGAACTGTTATATGTTTGTTAAACTTTATAATAAAGGTATGTTACGAGGGCGGCACTGAAAATTTCGGGAATCAAGGAAGTGACCCAACATTACAATTTAAAAATGTATTTATTGCTTTTCGAAGTATTCTCAATTGTTGTTTTGGATGGGGCTTCATCACCAAATGCAGAAATCATCTGGTCAATACACTGTTTTTGTGTTAAACCACTTCGAAAGTCATAATAAATTATCGCTCTTGAATTTTCTCGAGTCAATTCCATTTTCTCAACGACCAAACCAGTTTGACAAGACCTTGTGACAAGACCGAGAATTTTTTTTTTAATAAATAAATAGTATTCGATTTTTAAAACCAAGGAGTTTTCAAATTAAAAATATTTTAATATGCCAGGAACAGTGGAAATATTCAATCCCCGATACTTTTAGTGCAGCCCTGTATTCTTTTTCCGAAATTAGGTAGGAATCCAATATTCTTTGTATTTTGTATTTTCTGTAACATGAAACGCCCTCTCGCCCCGCGTTATTAGATAATTTTCCCACCTAAAAAAAAAACCTCTTTATAATATTAGTGTAGATAAGAAGGAATATGAGACGCAGTGACTCTTTCCAAAAATCCTGCAGCGCTGGGAGGTAACGGGCTCCATCAATAAAACTGATAAATCTGTGACTGCTTTGAGCACTGGTTTCATTATGACATAAATTTCTTTCACTGATTGATAACTCCACTAACGCTGAGACTCATAGTCATAAGCTACTTTGAATTTTTCCATAGAAACCGTGTCTTACATGTTTTTATTTGCCATGACATACACCACAGGAGCGAAGCTATCAAATTTTGACTGCATCATTATTAATTCATTCCAAACTCACCTTCACATTCAACATTTTGGTCCAAATGTCTGTCAAGATGGTACGACGTTCACGTGACTTTAGCAACGAATCCTATGACACAACGCGTCTACGCCGTTCTGTGCAACTTGTATATGCTGCTACGAGGCGAATGTGATGCGTCCGACTAAGGGCCTAGCCACATAACGTGTGCAAACAGCAGGCTTAACTAAGTCGATAATCTACGATCGTCAACGCTAGTAGAACACTAATCAAATTTATGGGAATGACATCATCTGCATGTTAAGTCACGTGGTCAGAACCAACGAATAGAAAATTTGTAGCCATGTTCACATCGTTCAAAATGATAAAATGAAATGTAATCGTTTCTACAATGCTGATCGCTAAATCCTGTAATTTTATAGTATAAATGGTAGTCAAGTTAAATTTTTTGTAGGACAAGCGATTGAGTCAGGCGCTTTAAGATAGCTACCAAACTATCGTTTTCTAAAATCGCTTACGCGCCGAGGTGTTACCGTTTGTAGAAAGGGATTCGACACGAAATGGTCGTACCTTGGCTAGCCCTGCAGTTCTGCGACACACCGTGCTGTTTAGGCGCTGTGTCGTCAAAAATTTGGCAAACAGTCTTCCTCCAAAGAGTTTTACGACGTTTGTATTGTCATCTACGAGTATTTACACGACGTGACTGGCACTTTAACGTTGCTAACCCGTGGTAATGTGGTGAGGCCCTAACTCCTATCCTAAAGCTTTACAAAAACCCAGTGCAAACGCACTTGTAGGCAGTAACAACCTTACTCTGACCTTACATCCTAGTCATCTCCTTTTTCAACAAACTTGATTTTTAATTACCTTAATTAACAATAATAAAAACTCACACGTGTTTCCTTCATTCGAGTTTTACCAGACCATTACGAATTATTACCAGACGAAAGTAGAAAAACTAGTATAACCTACACGTTAACATATACTAAGTTATAACTCATAGTTTTTTAAGTATACAAATCAGCAGGACGTCGCCATATTATTTGTAACACGGCTTCTTAGTTGCCAACTATTAGAGAGAAAATTAGCATTTATTTCCTTCGATGGAAGTCGTTAATTGGGATCAAACAAATAACACTTATGTTTGAGGTTGAAATTGGCTCAGATGCTGGTATAAATCGTTTGTTTTTGAGGGATTTACAGCCGACTAAAGTTATTAAAAATAAACGTTAATTAGACAACTTGATAAAGTTGTTAAACTTATGCCAATTTTGAATGGCAGTTAATAAATATAAGTAACTACCAAATACAAGTAAAAACAAATGCGAATACGATACGAAGAATTGTCGAAAAATTAACAACATATGAAAAATTCAGGTTTTGGGATGAAAAATGATCGACGTTTCTCAAGTTATAGATCAAGTGATGCAATAGGCTGTTGAAATTGTTCCATACAATTATAGCATATCAAAACATAATCAGGCTTTTTAATGTTCCCATTGCTGGGACTCAGGTTTCCTCTATAGGAGTGGGAATGGACCGTAAACCACCACGCGGGCCCAGTGCGGGTTGGAGAATGTCACATGTCTTTGAATTTTTGGTTCTAGGACATGCTGGTATCCTCACGATGTTTTCCTTCACAGTTTTGAGAGCAGTAATGATGAAATAAATTACACAAAGCAATGAGAACCCGCGACCTACAAACTTGTAAGTCGGGGCCATTACCACTCGGCAACCACAGCTCTCATACAGTTACAGCAGCTTTTTTGAGGGTAGTATATCTTCAAATACCGCCCTAGGTGAAGCTAAAGAGACTATCAGAGTTTTATTAACTAAAACCCATCCTGGTTACTGCAGTTCCTTTTTATATATAAGAGCCGCGGTAGCTGTTTCGAACTATCCCGCAAATCACAGTAACTAACACACGTATAATAATTTACCTCATTCATTTTAAAATTGGCTCGTAGTAGGTACTGGATATAACTCCCTTGTACCTAACTATCAATTTACTAGACAAGAAAACCTTAATGTTAACCCTAGTCGAAGCATTACCGCAAAAAAAAATGCCGTCATCTAACCCTCTTTTTTTAAGGGGATTTCTCCCGCTTTAGGGCAGAGTGGGAGGCTTTTACTAACTAAAAATACACATAAGTTCCTTTTAAAAGGGTACTTTTGTGTTCCAGGATAACGGGTTTCCCTTTCGGAAGTCAACCCATGGCCTCAGTGGGCTTCGTTCCTACTGAACCCCTACCCTTTTGAGGACATCTACCTACGCGCCATTCACGACTCGGGCTTGGTCCAGATGGTTACCGGACGGCCGGATAGCGAGCTACCCATTGCTCATCGTCCGCAAGCCCACGCCTACGGTGTCATCTAACCCTCTAACTATAAACCTAGTAGGTACCCAAGTCAGTCGCCTTTTATGAGCCTTCAAAAGAGATGGTCTTTCTTTCCGGAAATCTCACGGCCAACCGTCACATTCATTTAAGTACCACTTATCACTATAAATAACATAAGGTCTCATCAGACAGCCTGACGCACCCAAGTCGCAAACATAGAAAATCATATAATATATGTTGTCTGGTGACCTCTGAGAACCGAAGCAATTAAAAACGATTACGTAAGTAAACTAATGTATGAAGAATTATGATGAATCTTATCTTCAAGTAATTTGTCAAAATCAATTTGAACCGTACCGCATTACCTGCTTCTTTTAATTTAGTAAAAAGGTCACGGTTTTATTAAAACGTATTAATTAATGAAGGTACAGTTTACGAACTAGATTTATTTCTTAAAAAAACATTAATCATCCAATCGTACATATTCATCGTATGTTTAATCTCTATACATACATTTACATAGTAAAAATAAACGCTTGTCGCGTCGCGTCTGTCTGTTTATTCACTATTTCTTCCTAAACCACGCAATTAATTTTGTTGCGGTTTTCACTAATAGAAAGAGTAATAAACGAGGAAGATAGAAGATTAGTGTATGAAATGATAGAAAAAAAACTTGGTGCTTTGACAAGACGTAAAAACCATGTAAAGCCAGGATGATTCGCCAGCAAAGTTATATCATTAATTGAATCAAAAGGAAGCAATTTTAACACGCACTTAAAGATTCAATTTCTTGGTAAAATCTGTAGTCTTGGTCAACCGCAATGCCATCCACATTTGGTCAGTGTGTGCTAACCTTTACCAGTCGTGAGAATAAGAACTTGACTATAAAACCACAAATTACAAGCCTATGTTGTTTTATGACTTTAATCCTAACATAATACCTTCTCATCTCTTTCCTAATGGCGTATTTAATGGAGAATCCATTTTAAATTTCAATTTCGATCAATTTTGCTTAATATTTTCCCAGTTAAATTGGCCAGTATTTTATTCAGAGCGACTGCCTATCTGACCTTCACAACCCAGAAACTGGGTAACACGATACGCCTTGGCAAGACCGATGTCAAATTTTCTGACTCGTGATCGAAATCGAAAGAAAAGAAAACGGGCAAGTGTGAGTCGGACTCGCACTCTGAGGGTTCCGTACAAACTTACCTATGAAAACAGATCAATTCCCGAAACGCATTTTTTTTTTTTTTGTGACGTTGAAATTTGTAGTTAAATTTCAATTTTTATTCATATATTTGTGCTATAAGACCTTGCTTCATGCCAAATTTCAGGATTCTAGGTCAACGGGAATACCGTATGAATTTTGATTCCCTTGAGAGTGTCGAGACACACGTTTTTTGCGACTTAAACGGCCGTATCTTTTTTTTGTGGTTATCTCAGAAATTTGATTTTTTTACAGCTTTAAGGGGCCGCAGATCTTAATATATGGTTATAATTTCAACTCGATTCCTCCACGCGTTCTCAAGATAAAGGGTCTTGACGGACAGACAGACGGACGGACAGACAACAAAGTGATCCTATAGGGGTTCCGTTTTTGCCTTTTGAGTTACGTACCCTAAAAATTGATTATTTATGCCTCATACAATCAACACATAATAGAAAAAGAAAATTAAAATCTGTGCGAAGCCAAAAAGGCGCATATAATAACAATTTAACTAAAAGAGATACAATCCGCAGGGCAGCTTTGTAGCGAAGTATTAGGTATTAGCGAACCCACGAACCCAATTTCCCGGCAGAATTCTTGTTCTTCATCTCCGGATTTACTTTATTGGCCGGCTGTAGTGAACACTGATGAGGAACAGGGCTCCCACTGCTCTCTTAACTGTCTTTATTGGCTGGCTTGGGTGGAGATTCACAAGAGCAAACTTGCTTGAAGGATGTATAAACGAGTAAGGTGCTGATCTGGACCTTGACCGTACTTTCGGGATAATCCTGACAGCCGTGGTATACCTCACCACTCCTCAAGCACTTCTGGATATGTTGTGCTTTTTTTGCTACGTCATTTTGTGCTAGTGACTGTTTTTGGGGGCCCATATATT
Source organism: Mythimna pallens (assembly GCA_961205895.1). NCBI lineage: Eukaryota > Metazoa > Arthropoda > Insecta > Lepidoptera > Noctuidae > Mythimna > Mythimna pallens. The sequence continues at coordinate 17,184,144 of OY540828.1, read as the reverse complement.
AAGTGTTCAAGTCACCCCCTGCCTTTTATCGATGAATATTAATAACATTGTTCAGGCAGGGCCCATAGTCAACATGGTTACAGGTTACTAGTCTACTTAAAACTCCCAAAACCATAGCACTATTATCTTTGTTTTTCATTATGTCGCAATAGTTTTTCACCGACTGGGGGTTGTCCTTAAGTGCACTAGCATAGCGCGTACAGGGATAATCGTCGGTTGGTATCATGTTCCATTACAATTATCTATAGGGCCTCTGCGAGTTGGCCTCGGTCCCTCGTACGCCTTCCAAAGGTCCAGGACCTCAGGGCCCTGAGATGTATAAATGCATGGAATAATAATTTATTTCATAAACAGACTATAGAATGCTGTTGGGGCTGTCTGTTTTTCAGTAGTGAGGCTGCTTTCTTTCAAAGCACAGCGTTAAAACTGTCAGTGCGAGCCTCAACAAATATTGTTAATCCGCTACCGAACCGTTGCAGAAGCAAGAGCGCTCTAAATGCATTGTTGTTCTTGACAAAACAAGCCCATCAATGAAGGAACAACTCTTGATAATTATCGCATTTCAGGTTATTTTGAATGATCATTAAACTTCATAATCTCATTTTGATCGTCTAATTAAAACACGTTTTTTTTTTAAATAGCCTATACTGTCCCACTGCTGGGCATAGGCCTCCCCTAACTTCTTCCAGGTATTCTTTTCTTGAGCCACCTCGAACCAGTCCTTGCGGTAGGCATCTAGGTCATCTCGCCACCTCTTCCCAGGTCGACCTCGTCGGCGTCGTTCATCTTCGGGTACCCACTTTGTGGAGACTCTTGCCCACCGGTCAGACTGCATGCGGCTGATGTGACCCGCCCGATCCCATTTTAGCCTGGCAGCCTTATTTCCTATGTCTATAATTCCCGTTAAACACGTTGTATATTTTTAAATATTACCTTCTTGAAACCAGTTTTTATTAAAAAAAAAAAACACTTTAAAATTAGTCCTTGATAAATGCCATTCATTAATTCCGTACCTAATATAGCTCAAGCATTTTCCTAAAGCGAAAATTTATTCTTAAGAAAAAAATCAATGACGCTATTTATTTTAATTAAAAATTATTTTTTAAACTAAACAGTTATAAACTATAGACTAAAAAAAACACTAAAACGATCAAAATAACTTTAATTTCGGAAGTCGGTATTTCTCGGTATTGTTTGTTTCTTATTTAACACCGACTTTCAAAATTAATTTATTTTGATTCTTTTAGTGTTTGTTTTTTAGTGAAGTCTAACCGACTTTTTATTGTAAATAGTTTTTTATTTCACTTTTTTAATTGTGTTACATATCAAGCCAGAGTAACTATTTTTCAATTAACCCAAACACTGCTAGGATACATTGTTTTATTATAAAGTTCCGGCTCCATCATCGCAGTTCGATATTACCTTATAGCCAAATAATATTAATTATTATTATTAATATTACTATTAATTCTAATAAGTTCAAACATGGCTAGGAGTCATTGATTAATTGCGGAGTTCCGGTGCCTATCTTCCGGCCCCATCATCATCATCAGATCGCTTCGATGATATCATTTTCCATCAACATAACTATTCAGAACCATTTATTTATTTGTATTGTCATAGTCGCTTAACTATTTTCATTGTGATATCTATGTGAGTAAGAAGTTCCGTTAGCCATTTCTGGTCTTCTTCATCAGTTCCACTTCATCAAATGTTACTTTTTTACAGTATGTGCTTAAGTTCTCGATGAAAATACCAAAATCACTATATGGTTGCATATAATATATTTTAGGGAGTTTCGTCGATTCCTCATCAGAACTGAATTTGGAAAAAAATGGGGCCAATCTGAAAGCATATTATTTAAAAGGGATTTTTTTTTTTTGCAAATTGATCCATAAACGACGGAGTTCTCAGGTAACAAACATAAAAAAATACAACCGAATTGATAACCTCCAGCTTTTTTGGAAGTCAGTTAAAAATTAATAAAACATATCAAAGAAATAAAACAAATTATTATAAAATAGCAGATTTTCCTTAATTTAAATGAGTTGTTAACAGGATGTACCGTGTTGGTTCAGAACAAACTTAGCTAAAGCAAACATGCGAACCAACGTTACCACAAAAGAATTTATCTAAAGTCTTGCAAACTTTTATCATCTTTATATCAGAAATATTAAAGGTCATTATCTTATGCACTATTCGAAAAGCATCATGGTTACAAATCGCCTAAAGTTCCATAATATTCTAACCGCTAATATTGCTAATAGTTACTGGCAGTTGCCTAAAATTATAATAAGTGTTTACCAATTAATGAAACGTAGGCTTTGTTAATATAATTGGGTGGCCAATATATATATAAAAGGAGAAAGTGACTGACTGCATCAACGCACAGCCAAAACTACTGGGACTAGGAGCGTGAAATTTTGCACAAAGCTGCCTTTTATGACGTATGATTTTTGAAAGGATTTTTCGAAATTCAGCCCCTAAGAGTATGAAACGGAGGTCTAAAGTTTATATGAAGAAACCTTTCACACGGGTGAAACCGCTGGCAGAAGCTAGTTTATAAATAATACTAGATATCCTCCGCAGCTTCACCCGGATCTTTGGTTACTACTCAACTATCGTGGATTGTAGCGTGATGTTATATAGCTTACAGCCTTCCACAATAAATGAGCTATACAATCTTAAATGTTTTTTTTCCATCGGAGCCAGTTAATTTTGAGATCAGAAACTCTTCAGCTTTCAGAATCTGTCGGTTTAAGTCCACATATACTATAAAAGTATATGTGGACTTAAACCGACAGATTCATGTAGAGAAGTGTTTACTAAGCTAAATATTTGAACTCTCCCTTCACTATTTATTAATGAGGCAGCAGTAATGATAAAACGCGCTATTGGTAATTAAGAAACGTTAAGAAGTGTCCGACATAAAAATGAATTGAGTATAATTAAATGTAGGACAGTTAAATTTAAATCGAGTATTTTTGGAATAGGAATAAAAATATACAATAGACTACCAAATTCTATAAAAAAAAACATTGTATTCATAAGTAAAGCATAGGTACTACTCGATCAAAGACTTCATGATAAACATATTGACGAATGAAATAATAATATAAATTGTAATTGTGTGGCTATGAAATTTGATTTTGACTATGTGGACTAATTTTATTAATAATAATGGATACTGACATGAAATATAATTATGTAATAATCCTTCATCGACTTCAAATCATGAATTATAAAAATATTGTACACCTAATGGGTATGTTGCAGCGACTCTAATGCAATTGTAAGAACTAAACCACCTGTGACAAACAATAAATAATATTGATTGATTGATTGATATAGTATAATATCCAGCAATTTATTTAACATCTCATTATACTGGCCAATTTTTTTCTAAGATTTTAACTTACACGTAATTTTAAGAAGCCTCATAAGAAAACTAAAGTTCTGCGACGCGACATCATTGTCGCATCGCTCGTTATACTTACAACGCATTTGCATAACAAAAATGCGTCGCCGCACTATCACGACGTATGAACCTGTCTACGGTCTCAAACTTAAATCAACTAGCAACAATATACGTCACTCCAAACAAAACATATAATTTGCATAAGCAAATGAAAATTACTTTCCGTTTAAAATACTCTTAACTTTACGGAAATCTCGATGCGTACATACGTCGAATCACCTGTTTTGACATTGGGATTCATTGCAATGCACAATTACGAGCAGACAGTGCAGACACAAGTGTTTGATTCATTCAATGATACTGTGGCGGGCGGCCGACGCTTTGTCTGGCAGCGCTGACCAGCCCGATACCTATACATCAGCGTCGGAAAGTTGCCCCTTCGTAGTCGCACAGACACTGAGATAAAATTGTTATGTCATTTTTTGCAGTATAATTTTGTGACATCGTAGCGTGTGTATTTTTTGACATATACTGTGCTGTAGGTATGTATGGATTAGAAAGTAAGGGATAAAAAATAATTGAACTATAAAGTAACTAAGCTAATAAAAAAGATTGAATAGTGGAGAAAATATTGCTTACCCACATAGTAAAATTTGCATCCAAACAAATGTAAAACAAAACCACATAGATAACAGCAAAAACGAAAATAGAAGATTAGAATTTATTTTATTGCGTTCAACAAAAGAATGAAAAATGTTTGTAACTTAATATAAAACCTTTTACCAAGTGTTAGTACCAATACAATAATCAATAACTCAATTTATTAGCATTCAATCTCGATTGCTATGATGCTATATCCACTGTGCCTGTTACTTGTGCATTCATGTGACAGTTATCTCATAATACTGTCCAGTGGATGGCAGACCAGGATGTTTTTACTGTAATGATATTAATAAGGCTATTTATTTAAAGGTCAAATGAACTGGCTCTGACTTTCGAGATGGGTTCGACAGAATTTTATGGATTATTACTATCAAAGATAAAATGTTCGAGTGACGGGTATAATGCATCCTCCTCAAATTATTATTTTGTGCAGTTTGTATGTGAAGTCAAAGCTTTTTGTCAAAAAATCTCTTTTTCGTGTTTTTTTAAACCTATTTACAAAATAAATATCATTTATCATTATCATTTACCCAGCAAACACTGTACTGCCTTATAGAAAAAAAATAAAGTTTTTTTGTAGGAGGGTGAAAATAGCCTATTCTCGGACCTACCAAATATACGCAAAAAAATAATAATAACAATCGGTCAAGCTGTTTCGGAGGAGTTCGATAACAAATACTGTGACACAAGATTTTTACATAAATGACATAAATATTTGCTATTTATGAGTATTTACAATCATACCAAAACCAACTAACCATATAAGTACAAAACTCAAATATATTTAGGCGTTGACTTACTCCTCCGCATCATTACCATAATACATTGTATATTTTGGTTAATATACCTAATTGAATGCCCATATCGTGCAATATAAAAAACACCAATTTTAGTTTGTATTCACCAAGAAAAATTATTGTCAAAAATAATTATATGTTAACCGTTTTTTCAAAAACGTAATGCTCTGAAGTGAATGAATAACTGACTATGATCTTTGTTCTTTGAAGGAAACAGATATCAAATAAAATAAAAAGTCTACGTAATTATATGTAAATACATAAATTATATAAATCAATAATAAAATATAACTTTTTCTGTGTATTCTTTAAAGATCAAAAGTCAATGAGGCGCTTGTAAGGTGTATGACTGATTTACTGGGACGGAATAGATTTTATGATTAATTTTGTTAATGTTTGATAATATTAATGCAGTGCGAAATAATCTTTCTACACAACTTATGACAGCTAGTATTTGTATACGGCTTATTTCTCGGTTAATGAAAAAATTATAAAAAACCAAAATTCATGAAAAAAACTGAAAATGTGTTTATTAATATGGCGACATTATTCACACAAAACATACTTCTGCTGATCTGTACTTTTGTACTTTTTAAACACAAAACGTAGTTTCAATAAACTCTAAAATGATTTAACACTGTTTGCAAATATATAACCTAGCACAAAAAGTGACTTAGTTTATTTTTCGATTATATTCCTTTAATATAAAATATTATGAGTACACAACCATTATTTGGGTGAACATGCAAAGGGCCAGTGTCAAATAAATATTCCATTATATTTTATTTTTTTCGAAATAAAGTCGTATTTTTCATATCACTTCAAACATTTTAAATATTTAGACCTTATATAATAAATTATAATTTTTTATTTATTTACATTAATCCTCACCTCATAAATCAATTTAGAAAGGTTTTATTGAGCACGGTCAAGAAAGTCCACTGTCAAGGTCTATGTCATCGTGGATGCTTAGAATTGCAAATTTTCGTCTACTTCTTAAAAATCTTTCGTGAAGGATAAGTCTGGTTTTATAAAATATTTTGGTATTAATAGACATCTATATGTATGTATCATCGACCTTATTTATTTAATGAATACTACATTTTTATGTTTATTTAAGATATGTTCACTAGAAATTTTCCTCTTACATCGGGAAATAGAGAAATGTTTAAATAGGTAGGAAACACATTTTTTCGTTCTCGTATTATTCTTCAATCCGAGTTACATGTTTTCCCAACTAAAAAAAAACGTACTTACACAACTTTGTGGTGGTATTATTCACTCTATTAAAACCTGCTATTATAAGATATTTACTTCAGCATCTCTTTGATTGACTTTCGGGCTAGGATATTGTTCGAAAGAGTTAGAGGCAAAGGGCAAGTGAAATAACGTAGGTGGGTTTTAGTCAGTAAAAGTCTGACCCTCTCTATTGCTCCGTAGGCGCGGGCTTGCGGACGGCGAGCTATGGGCCCGCCGTCCGACCTTCCGGTAACCGCCTGGACTGAGCCCAAGTCGTCGATGGCACGTACTGTTCCACGCGCGCCTCAGGGAGATGTCAGCAAATCGTAGGGGCCCAGCAGGGTCGAAGCCTACTGGGGCCACGGGTAGTTTGAAAGTAAAGCCCGGGACCCTGGGACGAAGGCAAAGAAGGAACAGGAGTGGGTTTTTAGTCAGTAAAAGTCTGACACTATCTCCCGCTCCGCCCATGAGCGAGATTTGTCATTAATACAATAATAATAATATAATATTCCACAACTATCACACAACGCCGTCTAGCCCCAAGCAAGCAGAGCTTGTGTTATGGGTACCAGACAACTGATAAACATACTTATGTATTTCTAAATACATACACATTATAGATAAATTACACCCAGACACAGAACAAATGATCGTGTTCATCACACAAACATTTGTCCTAGGTGGGAATCGAACCCACGACCTCCGGCATAGCAGTCAGGGCAACCAACCACTAGGCCAACAGGCCAGTTCATACAGTATAATACAATACAAAATCCACTAATAAGTTAGTTGTTTTAATTAAAAATTAAATAATCCTAAACATGTTTCCTTTCAACCATTGGAAAACGGCGAGTGTCCACCCTTACAATGTTAACACCTCTACAGTTCGAAATAAGCGTTTCGCCTCGTCGTTTGTACCGTAAACATCGAGACTGAAATTAGAAATCAGAAATCAGAAACGTTAATTTCAATTAGACCATTTATGGGCACTTTTGAAATGTCAAAATGACGGTCTTGACAGAAAAAGGAAAACTAATTGTCTTTCCGCCGATTATAATTTAGGTAGATAGGCTAGAGTGAATAGGCCCTTAATAAACTAGTGCACTTCACCATCAAAGATTGCATCACTACTTAACAGCAGGTGGGATCATAGTCAACACTAGTTTATCATTAAAAAAAATGTATAAACTCTCGTAAAAGTCAATAAAATAAAAGTCATTAATATGCAAATAATGAAGCACCGGCGAAAATTCGCATCAGGTGGTAAACCGGATCAGTTGCTAACATAGAACTTGCCGCTTTAAACTTTTTGGTCAATTTTTAGCTCCAATTAACGACTCAACATCGTCTTTTGATTAGACAAATTGTAATTTTACATAAATATATGGACACATTTCTCTATATACTGGGAAAGATAAACGAAGATATAATTTAATTAATCTAATGCAAATTATTCAACATTTTTCGCAAATGGCCTTTTAAATTATGTGGAACACATTAAAATACCTAGAAATATAATTTTAATAAACGAGAAAAATTTCTTACAATAGTTTCATGGCTTTTAAATAAATGAATCAACATTTTTCATAGTTCAGTTGTGAAAATTGATTTTCCACCTAAACGTATAGATATAAATATTGCCAATTTATTTTATCAGGAAAATTATTCTTATTCATTCCAAAAATGTAAAATTAAGTAGCCTTTGACATAAAAAAGGGTGATTACAGATTATTCTTTCCTTGTTTTTAGCTGCGTATAATTTCGCTTAAAGACCACTTCCGTTCCGACCAATATCTGTCAACATATTTCCACGTTGGGCTCGGACACATCACAAGAACTCGATTTCATTGACAACAACCGTCTGCAGCATAATGAGTTTTAAATTATTACTGCAGATAAAAAGTAGCTGGTCAATGTTCGTATAACCTTTCTTTATTTCGTAACTGAAGACTCAAGACGATCGAAGAATAGAGCATCCCCGATATTGTTTGACAATCAAGTGTTCGATACCAAAAGAGACTCGAATTTAAATTGAATAAAAAGGGGTTTTGTATATTGGATTAATATGTTAAATATAATATTACGAATTAAGGGTTTACTGTAGTGAATGTGTGCGATATTGAGGTGTTGGCCTGGGCGGCTATACGGAGACGCAGCGGGCGGCGGTCGCGGCGTCGCTGCGTCTCCATGGTAACGTCGCGTGGGGTACATAAGCGCGCGCGTGGGCCGCTGGCCGCACACACCGCTAAAGCCTGGAGAGCGCGCAGCACGTTGTGCTACGGATCACCGGGAAATATTTAACAAGTTTGAAGTTTCGTAAATTATAAGTGGACAAGTCTTTAGTTACGAATCTCAACTTTACGCGTGATTTTTTTCAGTTATAAAAAGTGTTGTGAATTAACTTTTAAACAATCAAGATGATATCCTTAGTGTTGTTTGTTATGGGAGGTCTCCTCGCAACGACAGAAGGTAGCTGTGGTGCTGGAAAACAATTACTACGTAAGTCGTTATTTTAATCATTAATTAATTAATTTCAGGTCTTACATTATTTTCAGCTTTAAATTCTTATTATCCGCCTTTAAATCAATAATATCCGATACAAATTCAATGTAATTGACGTGTTAATATCTTAAATACTCTCACTTCTCTTTAGCATAATAAAACTTTATACGTGTAAGACATAACGTTTATCTTAACTCAATTAAAGTATAATTTAATTTAGTATACTATATTCACGAATAAATAATTGTTCAGAACTCATAAATTAGAATAACAAGCAGTTTTCGTATATTCCAGAAACGCAATTGATAAAACTCTGAATTATCTTAATCTTGAATCTGCATCAATGATGTCTTTAAAATTTATGTGTCTATCCATTAAACTCCAAAAGCATCTAAAGGACATAAAAACTCATAAAGTGTCCGTAATGATAGCGAGAAGCCATCAATTCATTCGCCGCCACCCAGTCTGGATTTCGCGAACGAGTTTTTACCCAAAAAGATGCTCCTATTTTACATACTCGTATGGGTCGAGGTCGTTAAATTTTATTGACCGACACCTGTGTTAGTACGCACCGGTCTAATAAATCAGATCAATCCAATCAAATAAAATCACTAGTGAGAAAATGTCACCTTGACACCCAAAATCCGATGACAATCATATAACTTAAGCAGGACTTGAATTATAGAAAGGTATATTTTTACAATTATTCTTTCTTCTTTATAGGATCTGGAGGATTGACGGCGTACGAGAAGCAAGCTATAGTCGACGCACACAATCGTCTCAGGCAATCCGTTGCCCTGGGACAGGTCTCCAGCCAACCACCAGCGGCTAACATGATGGAAATGGTAAGTCAAACAAACGAAAGAATTTAAGAATATAATAAATACGAACTTGATCTTGACCATTATTCATTGACATTTTGTCACACATTTTAATTCAGTTGTGTCATAAAATACAAAACCACTAAAGCAGTGACATCAGCCAGATATATTATTATCTAATAAAGTAATGCAAATTCGTCTTCTGATTCGAAGGCATTTGGATATTTAGTCTGGTATTCGTATGAACGAGATTTTTAACATAAATTCAATTAAAATATTTTAAGCATATTTTTAAACGTCTAATCTACTATTTTTTTAATCAGTATAATCTCTTGGATTAATAAATTAATATTTATGGAGATAATATACATTTTCGTTAATCAGAATTATTATTTCGACCAAATAAATAATATACCTGGTCAACATTTGTTGCAAATACATAACACAAAGTAAAGTGAATTTTTTCAAGTCGTGCTTCGTAAAATTCAGTGTCCGAAGTTTTAAATAATGAATGAAAAACCAACATCTAAAATAAAACATTCACGATGCTAACAAAGTGTTTTCTTTTGTAAAGGTATGGGATGATGAGCTAGCCGCTGGAGCTCAGCACTGGTCGGACCAGTGCATCACTGCTCACGACCGTGCTGCCCAGCGTTACGACGGCCGCTTCCCCGTGGGTCAGAACCTTGCAGCCACTTGGACCACTCGCCCACCAAGCCAGAACGCTGACTCCGAACCCGACTTCAACAAGCAGATCAACGCCTGGTTCGACGAAGTACGTGTCTACGGTTTCAAGCCCATCACTGGAGGGCACGGCACTGGGCATTACTCACAGGTAATTTGCAATTTAAATTCGCCAACTCAATAGCAAATCCAATCTCCATATCAATTCTCTACCAAATGTGAAAAATTGAATATTTTATTTCGTAAATTACATAATAATTCATTGTTATCTTCATGAGTGGAATTATTGTGGGTCCATTTAATTCAACCTGTTCGAAAATGAGATTGATCGAGTTCTAACGTGTATTTTTTTTATTTAGCTGGTTTGGGGCGAGACATCCAAAGTAGGCTGTGGTTTCACATTCTACTACGACCCCTCTCGAGGCTACACCAAACTTTACGTCTGCAACTACGGTCCTGGCGGAAACGTTATTGGATCCAAGCCCTACGAGAAAGGATACCCGTCATGCACCAACTTCGGCCTCACGGTATCGAGCAAATACTCCGGCCTTTGCGGTAAATATCATTTATTTTACAAACAAACCGTCCTCAAAACTTGTTTTAGATAAAATAAACCACCATTTTATGTATGATCTCTATGAGCTTTTATCGAAGTCTATCACATTTTAAATTCTTTATTACGATATTTTGTACAAAAATTATCTAATTTTATGTCTTCTTTGTTACAGCTGCTACCACGAGCTACACAGCTTCCTCGTCCTACCAGACAGTGGACAACAGCAACAGCTTTATCTCGAACGCCATCCCCGACAGCTCCGCCGACACCCCTAGCTTCAACTATCAGTTCGGCAACCAGTACTACAACCAATACAACAACCAGTATCAGTATAGATACCAGCAACCTAACACATATTACCAACGTCAGGAAACCTCAACCTTCAGGCCTATCATTAGCATCATCAAGACCGCCTCCAACCTCTTCAAATCAAAGCCCCAAGTCAGAATTGGCACCGTGTACTTATAAGTTTCTCCTTGAATGCACACTCATTGCAGTATTGTTTGTAAATTATTGTGACAGTTGTGTTACTCGACTGATATTCGAAACTGCACGGCGCAGACTTTCGGAACAAAGTATAATATTGTTATTCCTTGGTTTTACAAGGAACTTAAGTAAGTCTTCGCTTCTTAATTAGATGTATTGAATTTCCAACATTGTGAAGGTCTTGGTGATTTTATGTTAAAGTTGCGATGCTGTCGAGATGGCCTTCTAGTATTAGCAGTATGTAAGCGAATTGTTATTTAGATATATTTTTATTTATATTATTAAATAAATATTCCTTAATACAATTTATATTTCTTTTATTTTATGAAGCGTGATGTAATTTCTATATACGATTTTGAATATTATTTAAATAAAAGCGGTGACGAAATAACCGGTAATTTAGATGTGTAGGTACAATATTCAATTCTTGGACTCGACATTTGCATAAAATTATTATTTTATGTATGAACGATAGGGTCTGCGGTCACCAACCCGCTTACGTAGCTTGGTAACTAAGGGCATTACTCTAATGAAAAAACTTGCTTTTTCGTTGTGAATGAATTGTAAGTAGAGTTGAGAATTTTATGATTGAGTAAATATTAACTCGCTGACGATATCCTTCTAGGCCAAGAGCGTATAATGTCCCAGTAAGGCAGACGCTGCAAAGGTGTTAAGTTTCACGAGTCAGTGTTTTGCCATCACCTTTACTTCATATATTATTATTATCGGAGAACATACGTACTTTTGCGTACCTATGTACGCATAAGTACGTATGTTCGTAGTATGTATGTAGTATAATTTATTTCACATTAACAAAGTAAGATTGATAGAATAGTATAGTTTAATACATGTGAGAAAAATTTCTCATTCTGACCGAGGCGACATTCATGTTATGGAACCGAGGGCTGCAGTGACTTTCCACGTATTGAAACGACTTTTTTCAATACACTTGCGAAGACAAATAAACGTAGGTTGACGCGACCCGTGGGGATTGACGCGCGCTTCGGGTTGAGCCGCCCCAAGTTGATACGATTAAATGCAATAAGTTGTGGCGGGGGCGAGCTTTTGCACTTTTCGGCACTTGTGCTAAAAACAGTCAATTGTGTGTATAAAAGCAGTAGCAGTAGTTGTGTGTATAGAAGCAGGTTTTCGGGTAAGTGTATTGAAAAACATTTTTCTCCCGTCAGGCGATCTTTCACAATCATTAAGTTCTAATAACACAAATACAAAACATTAATTTCTCGATGACTCGCTTTATATCTAAACCAGTTCAACAGCTATTATCGCGGAAAACTAAATGTCACAGCAAAAAAAAAGAACTTTGTTTGCATGGCGCCCTGCAATTTAGTTCTCACACACAGCTGTTGCGGTTACTCTTAGCTATTAACGATATTTCCCACCATGCTAGCATGTGACACATACGTAGCAAATAATAATAAATTTATACGTTTATTTTTTAGAAGCGACAAGAAATATGTAACCAAGATTTATGTATCTCATAATATGATTCAAAAGAGTGTCCATGGAGTTTCTTGCACGTTCATCTCCATAGAGATCTACGCTTTGGAACGTGCAATTTAACTTCACTTGTTTTTTTTTTTTGACTGACCGACATTTTGACAATTCAAAAGTGCCTGTAATTGGTCTATTTGAAATAAACGTTTCTGATTTCTGATTTTTTACAAAGTTAGTTTATGCTACAGTTTTACAATTCAGAAACCGAGGATTAATTTAGTCTTCTTATGACATCCCCCGCTGTGGGCGGAGCAGGAGATAGTGTCAGACTTTTACTGACTAAAAACCCACTCCTGTTCCTTCATTGCCTTTTGTACCAGGGCCGAGTCTTCCTTTCAGAATCAGACTCTTGGCCCCAGTAGGCTTCGACCCTGATGGGCTTCTACAGTTGCTAACATCTCCTTGAGGCGCGCGTGAAACAGTACGTGTAATCGACGACTTGGGCTCGGTCCGGACGGTTATCGGACGGTCGGACGGCGAACTACCCATTGCTCACCGTCCGCAAGCCCACGCCTGAGGTGGCCGGAAATCGGGATCAGAATCCCGGCGGCGGTTGGGGCGTGAGGACCGTTGCCTCACGCGATCGGCCGCCTCCTTTGCTAGCATTACTGCTTCGCAGAAGGAGGCGACCGCCTGCCACTCCTCCTCGCTCCGGACCATGGCCTGTACCAAAGCCCGGAATTTAGTGAGAGTCTAATGCCTAAAATTGGATTCACAACACGCGGTTAAAAACTCGAAGTAATTTTAAAAAAATTACCTACGTAATATTGTTATAGATTAACATCGAAAAACAACCCTGGACCCTGGTACGAAGGCAAAGAAGGAACAGGAGTGGGTTTTAGTCAGTACATGTCTGACACGCCTTTTCGCCCGCCCAAGAGCGGGAGAAGTGATTGGCTGATTTCCCACCGAAAAAAAAATATCGAAATACCAAAGAAAAAAAAATAGATAAAAGTATCTAATATAAAAAAGAATACTGTCTTATTGGTCAATTCCTAGTATCCTGTTAGTCCTTGATTCAATTAGGGTGCGATAAAGTTTTACAAGATTTGTACTTTTTTTTCGGTGGGAAAATCATCCATTGAACAAACTACAAACATCCTCCGCTCTTGGGCGGAGTGGGAGATAGTGAAAACCGCTCAGAAATGACAGCATTTCTGAGCGGTTTTATTAAACATAATTTTCTGATATAATCTTTCTTGTGGTCTTCCTTGTTGACGTTCTTTTACGTACGTAAGTAATCTTACTTGTTAGAAAAGAACAATCGAAAATATGTCGAAACTTGATTGGATTACAGACAGTCAGACAGATATCGATAAATTTCCACATTCATAGACAACTAAGCATATATTATTCTAAACTGACGCCTCAGCTGTTTGTCTATTATCACATAACAGGCATACTGTGTGTAGTTAAACATACTGTATATTGAATATTAAACAGGTACTTACGTAGGTACACACAATCAGTTATTACCTATACTGCGGTTCTTACGACGGCTTTTCTAGACGCTAGCATATTAAGCCAACAATATGTCTAAAAGAACCGCTACCTTTGGGTACTGAAAAAAAAATACTACGTGCTTCCTGTCTTCTGCCCAAGTTTAATAGTTTAATCCTGCAAGAAAAAGCGGAATATATTCCGGTTTTAATCCTCAAAAACACCAACATCATCATCATTCTTCTTTACTATGTTATACGAGTAGATCTCCCCCAAGTGTCACTACAAAAAAAAAAAACACTGCCACTTATGTTTGACAATTCTTCGGGCTATGGCGACAAAATACGATTATATTATAATTTGAAAATGACGTAAAATGAGTTGGTATTACTATTAGTCGCACATACTGGTTTAAGAACTTTATAGGAAGTTGGAAATTAATTTTATTCATTTAGTTTTTGATAACAAAAACTGTGACCGTCCATTAAAACTAGACACCTACGCTCCAAATGAATTTAAAGCTTTTAGTGATAGACAGGAGAACAAAGTCAATATGTACATGCATACGTTGGAGGTCAAACAGAAACTTGTATATTATGTAAACAATTAGTAGGTACCAAGTGTCCTTGACCTCTGCCGAGACACCAACGTGACATATGTCAAACAAAGTGTTAAAACCAATACACTTCGATTCACACTATCCTCATACGGAGTTAATGAATTGATAGGAGTGTTAGAAAACAATGCAAATAAATTTCTGACACCTGTGCCTCTGAACATGGAGCCGATACGTTGATCATTACACGAGTCACTTTAGGATAGCGCTGATAGAATAATCATATAGAAGCAGGATATTTATTTAAGAAGAAACTAAATAAATATTGTAATGATTTTCCTGCCGCCACGCCTTTGTTAAAATGTTGAGGAAGAAAGTATTGTGAACATGATTGCTTCAAAGCGAACTTCGTAAGTGTATAAGTGTTAGGCGGTCTGACTGTGGCTGCTCTGCTTGTTTTAGTTTTTTTTCTGAATTTAGTCATTTAAATTTCAGTTTAAAATATTTTATTTGTAGGTTTCACAAGAGCACTTATAAAACGTCAGAAGTTACGGTAAAGTTTTACTGGCAGTAATCAACACTTATAATATACTATGTTTATCTTCATAATAAGCTGATATCTTCATAAATTACCAAGGAGGCCGGTTGACCAGCTTTATATTGCCATTATCAAATAATTGATCGATGATTTTGTACCTGAAACTTAGCTTGATGCTATGGAGTATGATACTGAAGGTCTAGAAATAGAAGTTATTTTGTATTTAATTTTGGACTATAAGAACAAAGAGTGAAGATTAACGGTACTGATAAAGTGTTAACATATTGTGTTGTTTTTTCCCCAGATATAAGTATATCATGGGTGCGTTCGCAAATATGGAAACTGACATACACAAGACACCCAGATGCAGAACAACTATCTGTATGTCATTTTTTTTTAGGTGGGAAAATTATCTAATGACAAATCATCTAATGACTTTGGTGGAGCGGGAAATAGTGTCAGACTTTTACTGACTAAAAACTGACTCTTGTTCGTTCTTTGCCTTCGTCCAGGGCCCCGGATTTCGCTTTCACACTGCCCGTGGATCTGTATGCCATAAAAATATTTGTTCCGTGCGGGAGACACAGACAGAACAGTGGTGGCCGAGGGGTAATAGCTCCGACTTACAAGTTGTAGGTTGCGAGATCAAAGCCTGCCAGGCGCATTACTTTGTGTAATTTATTTCATCACCATTGCTCATGTCATGGCATGTCCTAGAACCAAAAATCAGAAGACATGTGACATCCACCAATCCACACTGGGCCCGCGTGGTGGATTGCGGTCCATTCCCTCTCCTAGAGAGGCCTGAGTCCCTACAGTGGGAACATTATAAGGCCGACTATGCTATGTTATGCTATGGGGGAGACATACCCTTGACGCGCAAGGCTGCAGCCACTGCGTCAACCGTCAACCGTGGCGTCACGTCATTAATAGATAGATGATTGACAGATGATTCTATAGAGACCATGTGAAAACTTTTCAGCCGCCGTTGTCTCATGACATTAAGTGTTCATCTTCCAACACCAGTTATTATAAAGAAAATTATAGAGTTCACAAACTGCGTAGTGCAGTTATCTTTTTTAATAGTTACCCTCGCGGTTCCGGCACGTGCAACTTTGTACTTGAGTACATATTTCTTAACTTTCTTAACTGAGTCGATGATTTAAATATATAAGTTCCTGTTCAACGTATGTAGTTATACTCGTAAAATAAATAAATTACTTATTGCATACTGTATGGGAGGAGAGGGAGGCCTAACTGTGGGATAAAATGTGCTCAATAGATTGGATTGAATTACTTATTAGTAGGTAACTTAATCCAATCTTTAATGTTTTAAGAAGACCATTATAATGGCAGCGTTCTTACAAATATTATTTAAAGTATAGCGTTTCTAGTTTCGTGAACCGTGACCAATAAATGCGCATTTCTATAATTTTGATAAACAAGATTGACGGCAGTGATCGAAAGGTTAAAAGGGAATCGTTTTTCTTTGGTCATGTGATACACTTATAGCCCTATTTCTCATGACAATTCGAATTAACCCAAACACTGCTAGGATACATTGTTTTATTATGAAGTTCCCGTGTCCACCTTCCACCTTCCGACTCCATCATCAGATCAGTTCGATAGTACCTTATAGCCAAAGTGCATCTCATGACAATTCTAATAAGCTCAAACACGCTAGGATACATTGATTAATTATGGAGTTCCGGTGCCTATCTTCCGGATCCATCATGATCATCAGATCACTTCGATGATACCATTTTCAACATAAATATTCAGAACCATTTATTTATTTGTATTGTCATAATCGCTTAACTATCGTCATTGTTATGTGAGTATGAAGTTCCGTTGGCCATTTTTGGCTTTTTTCATCAGTTCCACTTCATCAAATGTTACTTTTTGACTGTAAATGGAATTAGAGTGATTATGATATTATTCCTCGATAAAAATATCATAATCACTATATAGTTGCCTATAATATTTGAAGAGTTCGATCGATTCCTCATGGATCACATCATCAGAACTGGATTTAAAAAAAAATGGAACCAATCTGGAAGCATATCCTTTAAGGAGAAAAAAAATGCAAATCGGTTCATAAACGACGGAGTTCTGAGGTAACATATCTTAAAAAAAAATACAACCGAATTCCTCCTCCTTTTTTTGGAAAAAAGAAAAAGGAGACAGTGATATCGTGACGGTTGAAAGGACATATGACAAGAAAAAAAACGTGTTGCACCGATTCCAAGTAAAACGAGACAAAGGTAGACAGATGATGAGAAAAACAAACAAAGATTAACTATACAATTGTTCTATTCTAAAATTTTGAGTAAGTACTCTGCCACGCTTCAAATAAGTTCCAAAAATAAACTTGACACTGATCTCAATTTTTTTTTTATCTTTATCAATCTGCACATCATTACTTAATTTATTTGTAGTCCGTATCACAGCATGAAATCGTTCCAACAGATAATAGATTCCACTCTCCTTCGTTTTATTACGGTTACATTAATGTAACAAAAAACAAAAGAAGGTGAGTCATTCGGGTCAAATGTTACCATAAGACATGGCAAGTGACATACTCGAATGTTTGAGTGAGTCACAGAGTTTAGGGAAAGGCTATGTTAATTTATTGGCAACTAGCATTTGACCGCGGATTCACCCGCATAACTAAAATACATATAGCCTATGTCACTCAGGAATAAAGCGTATATGTATATCAGCGTGAAATTAGAAAATTATATAATTTTCTCACACCCGGAATAAAAGTATCCTACAAGCATGCATGGAAGCATGCATGGAAGCATGCATGCATGGAATAACAATTTCAGGACATGGTCTACTCTTGTGCCAAATAGCAAAGTTAGAGCGTGTAAAAGTAACAAACATTAAAATATACCAACTCTCGCGCTAGGCCTTGGTACAGGCCATGGTCCGGAGCGAGAAGGAGTGGCAGGTGGTCGCCTCCTTCTGCGAAGCAGTAATGCTAGCAAAGGAGGCGGCCACACGCACGAGGCAATGGCCCTCACGCCTCAGCCGCTGAGATTCCGATCCCGATTTCCGGCCGCCGTAGGCACGGGCTTACGGACGGCGAGCAATGGGTAGCTCGATTGAATTGAGGCTCTATTGGCACTAGTTACCACTTCAGGTAAATGTACGAGGTGGTGTCATACGTACATTGTCAAAGAAGAAGAAGAAGAGCCATAAGTATATCCATATCCATACTAATATTATAAATGTGAAAGTAACTCTGTCTGTCTGTCTGTCTGTCTGTTACGCTTTCACGTTTACGCCTCAGCCGCCGGAATTCCGATCCCGATATCCGGCCACAGTAGGCGCGGGCTTGCGGACGGCGAGCAATGGATAGCTCGCCGTCTGACCATTCGGTAACCGTCTGGACCGAGCCCAAGTCGTTGACGGCGCATAGTGTTCCACGCACGCCTCAAGGAGATGTCAGCAACCGTAGGGGCCCAGCAAGGTGCAAGACCACTGGGGCCATGGGTGATGCGAAAGAGAACCCCGGGGCCCTAAAACGAGGGCAAAGAAGGACCAGGAGTGGATTTTGGTCAGTAAAAGTCTGACACGAAAGGGCAGGAGATGTCATTGGATGATTTGCCACCTTAAAACAAAAAAAAAAATATACCAAAGAGCATGAAATATACACACACTCACAAACTTTCGCCTCTATAATATCAGTGTGGCGCGATTTGTTAAACTGAACGATTTAAATTTTTATTATAGATTTACACGTACATTTACTTTATTACTTTAACCTACCTATTATCTAATACACAGTTTCATAATAGTTAGGTTAAACTGTCTCAAATCACTCAAATTCTTAACAAGCTGGTATCATTGATACCAAAGCTATGATTAAACCTAAAAGATACCATTGGTATCATTGGCACCAACTACCACTTCAGGTGAAGGTATGAGTAGGTGTAATACATATATTGACAAAGAAGAAGAAGAGTCATAAGTATATATATATATATATATATATATATATATATATAAAAGCGAAATACCACTCACTGATTAATCATGAAATCTCAGAAACTATAACACCTAGAAACTTAATTTTTTCAGGTAGGTTCATTATAGGGTGTAGACATCCGCTAAGTACAGATTTTACGAAACTCCACCCTTAGGGAGGTAAAACGGGGGTTGGAAGTTTGTTTGAAAGTCTTTTGTTTTTGAAGTAAGAGACTTGAAATTTAAAATGTGTGCTCTACAGATGGTATGGAGGTGAAAGTCCAATGTTATTGAAGTTAAAGTAATTATGGCAAAAGGATTTTAAATGGCATTAAATGTCATTTAATGTATAAGAATTATTTCAAACAACTACTATACCGTAGATAATCACTAAGAGAGGATTTTCTGTAATTCACCCCCCAAGAGGTCGAAACAAGAAACCTGTATTCACACGCGCGAAGCCGTTGGCAGAAGCTAGTTTTATATAAAGTAATGGAAAGAGGTTTTACAAACGACTCTGCTATTAGTTGGCAAATGGCGCTCTGTTATTTGTAATTCAGTGAACTAAGGTAAATTTGAAAAAAAAATAACTTTCAAACTGAAAAACAAAACTAGTTTAAGAATTGTGTGTTTTTTTAAAGCATCCTTTGAGACAAGTTGTCAACCCGAGTCAAGTTGATAACTTGTGAAGTTGTGTGCTTTTATCTTAATAACCTTTTAAAAACTGAAATGCGTTGACCATTGTATCGCACAAAGGCCATAAAGATTAAGTTTTTAATGCTTGGATATGTGATTCTGACTGTTTCGTTAATTTTGACGCTACCGGGAGTTTTGATAACTTATTTATTATTATTTTTACAGCTGCCGGAGGTGATATTAATGTGTATGGCTGTGTTTTACATAATTAATAAATAACAAAAAGTTTATTCGGTTCATTAGGCCGCGGTGGCGTCGTCCATAATCGTCGTCATCGTCGTTATTACTAAAGAAATAAAAATGATTTTACCATCTATTCTCTCTTAACCAGATTTGCTGCACCTTAGAAGTGGAGTTAATTGAAGTTATATGCCGAGATTGAAAACCATGACTATTTTCTAATGAAAGTCACAACTAGAATAAGTGAAAAACACAACGAGTTTTAATGAAAACCGTGACTAATTTTTACTAAAAAACTCACTGTCAGTTAACCTTATATAAATGTCTTACTATAATAATACCGCCTTAGCTTCACACAGGTATTATTTTTTTCCAATTTCACAGCTTTTTCCACTAAAATATGCATGCATTATGCATCTAAAACTTCCTCATGAAGCATAATGTCTATCAGTAAAACCGCATGAAAATCCATTCAGTATTTTTCAGTTTATTGAGAACAGACAGACAGCGGTGGGGGAGGACTTTGGTTTATAATATGTAAGGATGTAAGGAAGTTGAATTTTACACACACACACACAACACATTACCCAGGGTGAAATTTGCAGCATGACCGGACTGAGATCCAGCGGGATCTCATGGTGATATGGCGTTAGCAACTGTTACAAGCCTGTACAGGGCACGCAACGATTGTGGCGGATTCTGGAGAGGAACCGCAGCGTCCTTACCGGATACGGTAAGTTCGGGAGGTTCCTGTTCCGAATTTTGTGTCACCATTCCGCGGACCGCCCAGAGGATACAATGGAGCATACGGTGGAGGTGGAGGAGCTTGGGATACCACCGTGTCATAGTGGAAGCGTTTCGCTTCTTTTTGCGAAGCAGTAACGCTAGAGAAGGACGCGGCCGCAAGAGAGAGGAAACGCACATCCTCACGTCCCAGCCGCCACGACAGGAAACGCTCCGGGCATCAGGAATTGCAGAGCGATCTTCGGCCACGGCGCACGGACGCCAAGGAGCAATAGTTAACTCGTCGTCTGTTTGTCTTATAAGGACCGAGCCTGGGTCGTCGACGGTGCGTAGTATTCCACGCGTGCCTCAAAGAGCTCTCATCAAACCGTAGGGGTCCAGCAGAGCCGATGGCTGCTAGGGCCACGGGATTGGTTCTGAAAAAGATAATAATAATAATCTTTATTGATCATTTATAAATATTGCAGTACATGGGTGTTTGATTTTTATTTGGTAGAATTACAAATTTGCTACAATTGCTTTGGGTGCAGTTCTGATCTCCTAACTAGGTTACAGTATAACCTGTATGTAGGAGTGACAGTTCCGATCCCCGTGGCTTACAACAATGATGTATTTTCACTGATTATGTGTTTAACTGCCTTCAAAAATTTGGTATACATAACTAAAAAAAGAGAAAAATAAAAATAATCTTGAGAAAAAAATAAAAAAAAATAAAATAAAAGAAAGATTTGTCTGCAAACCATTTCGTGTGTGTTGATTGTATTAATAATTATGTGATGTATATATTCTGAAAAAGATATACTCATGGACCTGGAACTCAAAATGAAACTGAAGACTAAAATCACACCTACGTTAGGTGTGATTTAGTCACTAAAAGTCTGACACGTCCTCCCGTTCTACCCTAGAACGCGAGAACTCATAAGATGATTTCCCACCCAAGAGGGCCCTTTTCTACTAGTCTATCATCAAAGTCAAGCATGGTTTAAAAGCTTGTTGCTTTATCTAACGCAATTCAACGCGATGCTTGATGAAGAAGCAATACGAAAGAGAGATAACGCCTGAAAACTCTTTTGGCATTCAGTGATTCCGTAATTTACTCGAATATATCACAAAACTTGTTGAAATATGTGTTTTTTATAAACCCTTAAAAGATTTTCATAAAAATTGTCTTAATTTAGAATCTTGATTAATTTGCAAGGTTTCTATAGATGTACTTTTCTATATTCATCTGAGCATATTACGGAGGGCCAAAGTTCACATAAAATAGCAGATTTTCAGAGGTCTTTACTAGATTACTTTTACACAAATTTAAGTTTTGATTTCTATAGAAGTCTAGATAATTACCACAAAATAGCTGTGTATCCAAAATATCGCGATGTACGTATGTGTTTTAGTTTTACTTTCCTTTTATGTTTGTATTGGTGTACAATAAAGGATATAATAAATAAATAAATAATCACGTAAGAGCGGTGGTATGAAAATGTATTTCGAGTTGCCGCTCTTAATTATGGGCCTGAATAGCAATCGTGGCTCAACAGTTGATTGATTGAACTGTAATTTAAATGAGCTGTTAGTAAAAGTGACGGCAGATTTTTACTCACACTGTTGATTTTATGAATAGCTCAAAGGCATTGTTCAATAAACAACTAGATACTATTGTCTATAAAGAAAGCAAGTGAGATAAAAATTACTCACTTTAATTATTATTCTAGCAACTCTTTGTCACGTAATTGTGACACGTGTTTACTTACATTGTGCTCTTTGTATATGCATATACCTATAGTATAAAAAACGTGTACTTAATGTTCCCACGGCTGGGATACAGTAGGTTTCCTCTCTGTCAGATAGAATGATCTGCTATCCACAACATGGACACGAAGCGGTTAGTAGATTTCACCTCAGCAAATTTAGCAATTACCCCTTTTTTGGCAGTTCATTCAACCTATCCAAATGTTATGTGGTAGATAATGCTCTCAACGATTATTCCATTGAAGTGTCATTATGGTCCAGTGGTTAAGTGGGTTCGAAACCGGGCAAGTAGATACCAATGTGAATATTTCAAGCGGTTTCTGTGTTGTGGAGGCCTGATAGGCAATCGCTCTATGTAAACACGGATATTCAGTCGTATCTGGTTAGATTGGAAATCGACCCCACGCTAGTTGGAAAATATCTTTTTTCCAACTAGCTAGGGAAATGACTACTAGGAAGACTAACTAGGAGAATAACTAGGGAGATGACGATGATGATATCGCCATTGTAACCATATAGTCTTATTCATGATTGTAAAGGGTGTTCATCATTTTCAGCCGATAGACGTCCACGGCTGGACATAGGCAGAGACAAAGATAAAAAAGACAAAGGGTGTTCAATAAAGTTTAATTCTATTCCATTCACGATGTTTTCTATCAATTAAATTGCATCCTTTTTGGTTTGAACCCACGACCAACAGATCGTAAGTCCAGCCACCATTGGCATTGAGTCTATACTCTACGAGTAGTTTGAAATAGTTTCAAAATCTCATAATACCTTATTTTTTGCCTGAACCAAACACATCATAATAATTTTTTTATTCATTCAATATACCTACTTTATTTGCCAAAAATATCGGAAAAGCTTAGTTATATCTAGATATATCCGGTTTGACAATGTCACAGATGGTTAACCATTCCAAACTCCAATGCTTCCAGAGATCACCGAATTCGGCAAATTCCTAAACACGTAGTGTCGATAGACAATGGACAAATTGACCTGGCAATGCCACTAGGTACCGAATGTTTACCTTCTCTGCTTAAGACAAAAGGTGTTAATAGTTCGTATCTATTAAATCTATCACTTAACGTTTGAAAGTCAAAGATGTGAGAATTTACTAATGACAATAAAAAATCGGATGGTCTAAGTATATTTTTAGTCAGAACATTGCTTTTAATATTCCTAAATTGAAAAGAAACTTTAACTTTCGCTTTTTTCCGTCGTTTGAACTTGTAGACGTAAAAATACACTTACGTCCAGTTCCTAGAACGTAATTTTTGCTAAATTTAATGATGTAATTATTATAAAGTAAATCCACGATAAAATTTGTGATTGGTAGTCTAAATTTTTCATAACCAATGGCATCACTTCACGTCCACTGCTGGACATAGGCTTCCCCTAAGTGTCGCCACAGTGAACGGTCCTGTACATCTCGCATCCATCGAACTCCCGCAACCGTTACCAAGTCCTCGGTCCACCTTGTAAGAGGCCTTCCAACGCTACGTCTTCCGGTACGTGGTCGCCATTCCAGAACCTTTCGGCCCCAACGGCGCCGGCCGCGACTTACGAGTTGTAGGTCGCTGGGTTTGAACTAGTGACCTACAACTCGTAAATCGGGGCCACCATTACCACTCGGCCACCGCAGTGGTGGCCGAGTGGTATCTTAATATATAATTTTAAATAATACCTACTCAGTAAACTGATGTGAAATTAATATATCAGTTCCTCGCAGTGTGAACAACAATATTGACACAATTATAATTATATACTATCGAGATAGCAACAGCGAAATGGTACCCGACTCGATAATGACACAGAAACGGTCACTACACATAGAAAATTATAGTCACACGTATGTGTTAACATAATTATCAGATTTGAGGTTGTATCTATGTAATGGACGGTGATAGGTATAAAGTTATTATTATGGACATAATGGCCTGGACATATTATTGTTATTAACTAGTTGACTTGACAGACATCGCTTGTTCTGTCAAAAGCTATTGGACTGCTGTAAAGATTGACGCCTAACCCTAATATTGACAGCTAGAAACAGATTTTTAATAAAGAAAAAATTGTTTTTGTAACTGTGGTTTTCTGTATTATTTCTCACTCTTCTTGCGAACCTTCCTGAATTTCAGTAAACATGTTATTTAAAAAAAAACAAAAAAAAAATTGGTCCAGTAGTTATACTGGTTTGTGCTTATATTATAATTATAGACTAGCTAGCTGGCTAGACTAGCTCTTACCAGTGGCTTGAGATCAAGAGGCAGTCAAACTTTTAGTGTATAAAACTCTGTGTTACTTCATTTGCCCTCTATGTTCCAGAGCCGTGGATACTCTTAGGAACAATCCCGCATGCCTGGACGGATAATGACTTGGCTTACTACCATTGACATGTGTCACAGTGTCACATTGACACGTTTCACGCTAGCTAATGTGTTCGTAGAGTGCAGAAGGTAATAGGTAGAATCGTCACAGACCGCAGATGAAGTTAATTGGTAAACTGATTGACGTTTGTGACTGCGAAACTCTCGCAATAATTCCTACTTATAGATACCTAATGACGTTCCAATTGCAATATTGACTGACCTGTTGGTCTAGTGGTTACCACCCAGGACAAATGTTTGTGTGATGAGCTCGACCATTTGTTCTGTGACTTGGTGTAATCTATAGTATGTATGTATTTAGAAATACATATATAAGTATGTTTATAAGTTGTCTAGTACTCATCACACAAGCTCTGCTTAGCTTGGGGCTAGACGACGTTGTGTGATAGTTGTAGAATATTATTAATATTAATAGCAAAATACAGGTATGGTCTTTTTTTAGGGTAACAGAAAACACTACCGTTATTATCGTCTTCCTGAGTTACCATATGTTTTAACAAATACCTTCTTTGGCTTTGGATGGAGGGAGAGGCAGTGTTAGATTTTACTGACCTCCATCTCCAATTTGACCTCTTTCCATCACTATCATCATCATCATTTCAGCCGAAAGACGCGGACGTCCACTTTTAGACATAGGCAACTAAGTGTCGCTACAGTGACATCCGATTCCCGCCACCCTCACCAGGTCATCGGTCTAACTTTTAGGATGCTTTTCAAAGCTGCGTCTTTTTGTACGCGGTTGCCACTCCAGAACCTATCGGCCCCATATTCCATCTGTTCTGCGAGCAATGTACTCTGCTCACTGCCACTTATGTTTGGTTTTCGGCTAAATTTGGTTTTCCTGCGGATTTCTTCATTTCTGATGCGACCACGCAAGGAAGCTCTGAGCATAGCCTCTCCATCGAATCACATTTTCATTAATTATTTAATGAATTTTCAATTACATTTGTGGCAAGGTTGGTGCTGTGGTTGAGTGCACTAGTTTATTCACCCTAGCCTTTAAGACACCTAAATTATAGTTGGACGGGAAGACCGCAGCAGGCAAATTGTTCCAGTCCTTCAATGTACGCGGTATAAACGACGAAGCGAAACGCTTAGTCCGGATCGTTTAAGCTTCAACAACGTAAGGGTGGAAACTCGCCGTACGTCGGGTTGTCCGATGGTAGAAAGAAGATGGCGGAATCAAATCATGCAATTCCCGCGCACACTCTTCAAAATGCATCCTGTAAAATACCGAAAGCGGTTGGCTGTTATGCTGCGTGTCGCGGGTTCGATTCACGCACGGATCTAATATTTAGGCTGCCATATAGCGTTGTAGGTCTGGATTTCTTCTGTGTATGTTAGTTTACTTGTTCTGAACCACGGAACAGATAAAATTCTGGCATATTACCTATCATTTACTTAGCGTGGTATGGAGAGAAGCGATCATACGGTTATAATATTATATAAAAGGCTTGGAAATCTATTGCCTTTTTCAATAGTTATGAGTTCTGTAGTAATATCTAAGCTTCCCTAAACGTGAAACTGACGTTCTTAATTCGGAGAAACTTTTTTTTAAGGTTGGACAGAGGCCGTTCTACGCCGTAGATTCTGATGCGAAAATGGATGAAGCTATGGGTCATATATAGCTCTCTCTCTTGCACTGGAATAATAATGACTTGAAGGCAGCGACAGGGAATGTCAACTTCTACTGACAAAACCGCGTTGTGAACGCACTCGAGATACTTAGTTGTCGATTTTTAGTTTGGGCCAATGTAGGTATTAAATAAAAGATAAAAAAGGTTCTATCAGCACCCAGTTTCTAAAGACTTCAAGAAATCCCTCAATAGTTATTGTTCGGGAGACGTTGTCTACTCCAACAAAGTTTTTCTTTTACTGCGTAAATAATACGCAAGGTGTCAAGAAGCAACAATGTAGTTAAATAAAGACAAACTCTTGTAGAGAAAAAAAAGAAACTGGAAAATAGATTAAAGGCTTGCTTGCAGTTTTTTCAATCAATTAAAAATAATTTATATTAAATGTCGTTTGCACGTGCAGACGCTGTAGTATAAATCACAATGTTGGAAACTTTCCCCCATTACTCTTTACGTTTAGTACGTTATGCAACAATACAATGTATCGTTTGTGATAATCTATACGCTGTACAGTTATAAATTCATAATTTTATCACATAATCCGGTAACCATCCGGACCAAGCCGAGTCGTCGAAGGCGTGTAGTGTTCCAAGCGCGCCTCAAAGAAATGTCAACATACATACCCCCCTTACCCCAGCAGGGCCGAAGCCTACTTAGGCCATGGGTTTACTTCAAAGGCAAAGGGCAATAAAGAAACATAGGTATGGTTTAAGACAGTTAAAGTCTGACACGCCCTTCTGCACCGCCCGGGAGAGTAAGTCATTGGATGATTTCCTAACTTATAGAAAATGGTCCTGTAATGGTCACCAGTTTGCCTACTACTCTAGTTTCTAGTTACACTGCCAAACAAAAAACATTATCAATTTTCTCTATTCTACGCCTAATAATATTTTATAAAGATTCGTTTTCGAGGCTGGGCTTTACACTTATCCCAATATTTAACTAGATTTTAATAACTAAAGCTTTTAATTAATAAAAATAAAATCACCATCACTACTTGTATACCTTGGTAGAGGTGTGCCCCACTTTGTCCTCGTGGCAGGCGGCAACGACGTGACGTGACGTATGGAGTGAGGAGGAATGGCAGGCGGTCGCCTCCTTCTGTGAACCAGTAATGCTAACGAAAGAGGCGGCCGCATGCGTGAGGGAACGGCCATTACGCTCCAGCCGCCGGAATCCCGATCCCGATTTCTAGCCACTGTAGGCGTAGGTTTGCAGACGGCGAGCAATGGGTATCACGCCGTCCGGCCGTCCGGTAACCGTCAAGACCGAGCTTGAGTGGTCGATGACGCGTAAGTGCGTAGTGTTCCACGCGCGCCTCAAAAAGATGTCAGCAAAACGTAAGAGCCCAGCAGGGTCGAAGCCTACTGGGGCCATGGGTTGTGCGAAATTATACCCCAAGGCCCTAGAACGAAGGCAAAGATAGAACAGGAGTGGGTTTTAAGTCAGTAAATTCCCACTTGCCCTCACGTTTCGTCCAAGAGCGAAAGAAGTCATTGGATGATTTCTCACCTAAAAAAAACTCTCTTGCTCTTCTGAGATTAAAAATTATGATAAGTCTGAAAATCACACATCTCGTCAATAATTATTCTCAATGATACGCTAATGATTTATTGATTCTCACGGCTCACCAGAAAAACAATAGTCATCAGCGTAATAATATTCTTTACTTTAGAACAGCGTCATCTGTGCTCTGCTACACGAAGTAGAACGCTACGAAGGTGCTACGCATTTGTAGCATTGAATAAACCATCGAAACTGGTTATACGAAAGTGTTTGAGGAAAATAATCTAATACGTAGTGTTTTTACTATAACAGAGATGGCGCTAGTTAAGTCACTGGGTGCTTCTGTTGCTATTGTAATTTATTTTTGTTTTTTTTTTACATTATTTGTTCACCGATTCCTCGCTGGACCTGTGTCCTTGTGGACCATTTTTTTTTGTTTTTTGAAACAGCTTGTTGATCTAATAAAACAAGTTGACAAGTGCCTACTAACAGTAAAGTTTATAAACGTCTATTTATTGAGGATGACTTCACACAAGAATGGCAAATGCTGATTTTTGTAAGATCTTCATTTACTGATATTGAGCGTCGCTGAAATGAGAATGGATACTAGATTTCGAACTTTTTAAATTTATTAAATAATAAATTTATTTCATATCGTCAAAATATACTACAATAATAATAATTACAGTTAAAACATGTCAACCTAGTCAAATAACCCGCCCCTAACTGTTCCCGGCGCAAAGGTGCCCAAAACGCTTGCTGCATTGCCACGCTGGCTAACCTTTGCACCAAGAACGAGCCGGAGCAGGAGTCACCCGTTTTAACACGGAGCTTATGCCCTATCTCACTAATGAGCTTCCTGGCCTCAGTGCCCCAAGCACCCATGGTCTCCACGGCAATGGGTACAAAGAGGTAACGGTCCAACTTTTTAAATATAAAATATTATAATGACCTCCAGACCTTACAACCCATGATTGCTTAGGTAGTCAAAGATCTAGATTTCACCAATGAAAATAAATAAGCAATTAATCACTAGGTACTAAAATTATCTCCTCTTCGAATTATAGCCCGCATCCTGAGCAATCTCCAGCCCGTGACGTAGCAGAAAATCTTTCCAAACCTTCTCGACCCGAAGAAGTTGACAGGCAATATTAATCACGTCAAACCCAAGGAGATAAGTAATAAATACTTATTTCAATAATTATCGGACATCAATAAACGGTTAGCTAATAACAAAACGGCTCGTTACGCCAGGATCCATTTAATTAACGGTTATCCTGATGTATTGCTATTCGATAGCAGCAATAAATATCTGTATCTAATAACGGTGTTACGATACATACGTTTAATTTATTGTATAATGTGTTATGTATTTCAGTTAACGTGAAGAAATTCATTGTTTACCAGCTGCTAATTGTATGATTGGGGTCGGAACGTTCTACGTTCGACACGAAACAGTTGTAACTTGGCTAAGGGCCCCCCTAGCCAAGTTACAACCGTTTTATGTCGAATTCCGTTCTCCAATCGGTATTGCCTTGGTGTCACCAATTGTAGAAAACGATAAATTGGTTGCCATGTTGAAGCGCCTGAGTCGGCCGCTCGTTCTACAATGTCGTTCTACAATAACAAGGGCGTTGAACATTGTAGAAACGATAACAATTCATTCTATCATTTTGAACGATGTGAACTTGGCTACGAATTTTCTATTCGTTTGTTCTAACCACGTGACTTAACGTT
Organism: Mythimna pallens; assembly: GCA_961205895.1. NCBI lineage: Eukaryota > Metazoa > Arthropoda > Insecta > Lepidoptera > Noctuidae > Mythimna > Mythimna pallens. Next base: position 17,154,318 of record OY540828.1, on the reverse strand, counting down.
GAGATGATGTCATTCTCATACATTTGATTAGTTTTCGACTAGCGTTAAAGATTGGCTAGGGGTGCTGAAGTAGCGACCACGCACCGTAAGACGCAGCGTTAGAAGGCCTCCCACAAAGTGGACCGACGACCTGCTGAGGGTCGCGGGAATCTGATGGTTGTGAGACTCACATGACTGGGCATTGTGGCGATACTTGGGGTAGGCCTATGGCCAGCAGTGGACGTCCTTCGGCTGAAATGATGATAATGACCTTTTATATTTTTATATATCTCAGAACCATGGGTCCTGGGCCTTTGGACGGCGTATGAGAGGCCGGAGCCAACTTCCAGAGACCCTCAAGACACTTTTCATGGAGTGGTACCAATCGACGATTATCCCTGTACGCGCTATGCAAGTGCACTCAACGACAACCCCCAGTGGAAAACTATAGCAACATACATATGAAAACACATTTTTTTTAAATTAAATTTATTTACAAAGTTTTTTCAATTCAGGATCTATATCTATGTCCCCCTGATTATATATAGATAGCCCAGCACTCTATGTAATTATAACTAATGTACTTTTTACCCGAATGCTAGAAGGGTTATGTTTTTCGCGCGTATCTTGTATATATGTATTTATGTAATATTCTTTATTACCTCGAGCTCATATCTTCCAACCCGCGTAGCGTAGCGTAGAAACCCATTTAATTGAATTAATTTTATTTTATGTGCTAAAATTAATTCAATTAAATTGGTTCCTACGCTACTGGATTGAACTTGTTTTTTTTTCAATTTTTATTTAAAGATATTTTTTATGCAGTCGGTTTTTTTTTAAGAATAACATTATATTCCACATATACACACAACGCCGTCTAGTCCCAAGCTAAGCAGAGCTTGTGTTATGGGTAGACAACTGATAAACATACTTATATATTTCTAAATACGTACATATATAGATAAATTACACCCAGACACAGAACAAATGATCGTGCTCATCACACAAACATTTTTGTCCTGGGTGGGAATCGAACCCACAACCTCCGGCATAGCAGTCAGGGCTATTATTCAAAAATCATCCTTCGCGGCTCTGGCACTCTTCAAAGCGATCTCTAACATTTAATAAAACGCTCCTCAGGAGTTGAGTACGAGTAGGAACGATTTTGATTTCTATTCTAATGTTTTACTTCAATTTAGGTATTATTGGCGGATTTCTGTTGTGCAACCCTACTTTTCAGATAATCTCAGAGAGAAAAAAAATCCGAGTTATACTTGTCAATTACATATGCATCAACAAAAATGAGTTTTTTTCTGAAACATCCAGTATAATATAGGGTATATAATTACTAGCCTATCCCAAACTTTAATCTCATTATAATAATACGACAGAGCGTTCTAGTCTTATCTGACTATAACGGTAAAGGCTTTATTTGTAAGTACACTAACTCACAAACACGTTTTATGTACTTACGTACCTAAAAATAAACTCTGGAGTAGTTCTATTATTTAAAGCGTTATTACGCTTCTAGGTATTTCTAACAACCTTATTTATACTCGCTAATCATACACTTAGTTAGTTTTAATACTGACTAGAGGATTCTTAATTTAAATTAAAGCCATTTATTTTTTGAGTTGGGTCATTAAATAAATTCTCCTGCTCCGAGTAGAGCGAGTGGAAGTGTCTGACTGACAGTTCCTCTCTCTCTCTCTACCTCACTTTCTCTTTCTCTCTTTTCTCTCTTTTTTTGTGTGTGAGTGACTGACTGGAAGTGTGTGTGTGTGACTTTTACTGACTATAACCCACCTCTAATCCCGCAGTTGCTTTTTACGTCCTAGGACCAAGGTTAGTCTTACGAACAATCCCACAAACTTTACACCTAACTGACACTTTGTATGACAACTTTGTTACCTTGTTCTTTGCCCAAAGAATTAACATTGCCATTCAATTTTAAAAAAAAATTGTCAAATTTGCTGCCAGTATTCAGGACACGTTTCAGGATGACAGCGATATGGAAGAGTACTACTACTAAGTGTAAGCAATTTTAAAATGAATCCAAAAACCTACTTATAGTAAATATATATAAGACAAAAAGATTAGGATTGATTGATTGATTGAGATTTAAGGCTCAAATGTATCATTTATTATCTTGGTGTACAATAAAGTATATATAAATAAATAAATAATACATAATTATATCTATCTAAAGATTTGACTAGTAACGACATTTTTGTTCTATGACATATCGATAGAATTTTCATTTAAATATTTAGAAATAAAAGTTCAAATAAGTTTTAAATATTCAAATCAGCTTAAAAATATTCACAAGATATTTATATATAAACAATTTCAAACAGATGCACGTTTATAATAAGTTAACGTCAATTTATTTTTTAGTGGAAAATCAAATGACTCTTTCCGCTCTGGATGGAGTTTGTAGGCGTGTAACCATTTTACTTAACCAAAATTTAAATGACCCCCCGCGGTAACACTTTAGGTAGCGCGCTTTCCCCATTTTTGTAACGTGGGCATTGAGCTGTTGACTAATAAAGAGAGGTTCGAATTAGGTAGTGTTATTTATGTACTTGCATCAAAATATTGATATTAATCTTCCCGGGATTTCTAATGGACCATCCCGTGTGGCCATCAATACTACAAATAAATAATAATAAAAATCTCAGAGATAGATAAGACAAATAAAACAAAGACGATAAACAATTTTTATTAGTATTTACATTAATTTACGGCAAATAATTCTCATACTTATACTTGGGCTATTTTTATGCAGGAAGAATTTTTTTCTGCTATTACCTATCTGATGAGAGTCATTAATTTTTTTCTGCTCTTTATAATTAATGTCGGAATTTGGGACATATCTATTCTTTTGCTGTATGAAATCAGTGTAAGTACATAAATAACTCTACCTAATGTCGACCTTTGCTAATAAAATACGACTCCCCAGTCAGTCTTTCGTTAGTTGTTGAGCTGTAAGTAAACTAAGTGTACGTGTACAAGTGTTATTGCTGAAATAAAAGAATTAATTGTAATAAATTACAGTATTTTATTTTTGCGGAAATCCAATGGATGCGAGTCGCATAGGACCGTTCGCTGTGGTGACACTTGGGGGAGGCTTATGTCCAATAGTGGAAGTCATTGGCTGAAATGATGATAATGATGAATTTGTTTTCAAAACTTACAACCTTACTGTATATCCAATTATCCAATGAAAGATACGTTCAGAGGATTGTCAAGTAGCACATAATAAACGTAAAAGGATGAAAATATACGAAAATGAAAATATTGGTTGGCAACTGGTACTTGAAAAAGTATGGAACCGGTTGAAAAAGTCTATTGACAATATTGGAGAAATATAATTCTGTCGTAAATTTTCAGGAAATTGGTGACGTAAACTACGTACTTGTACGTTGAATCCTTGTATTATATACAAAAGTTTTATTTTACTTATCTTTTTGATATTTAACTTTATAAGATTTTATCTTTCTAGAAGCTTTACCAGCTTTGAGTGACCGAAAAGAATGTAGAAGCGTTTCGGAAATGTCTGTGAGAAATTTCAAAGAAGATATTGCATTTCCGTAAGTACTTTTTCTCTTTTAGATTTCCCACTAATGAAAAACTAGACGTAAGCTCGTCGTCATTCAGCTTCTAAAATGCTTGGACCTTGAAGTGTGGATATTATAAAAATATGAATTATTATTTTTTAAAAGGATATTATAAGTATTAATTAATTATTTACATTTATTATTTTAAGGTTTTGGCAGATGCCTAAATTATAAATCGAAGTTTTGGAATTAGTATTCAATAATAAGGTTATGATGATGATATTTTTTTGTTTTGTAGTACCTTTTTTACGTAGAATTTCATCAAGTGAGTTCAAACTTTGCATTGTGACAACGTGACTGAATTCTTTTTCTGCAAGCGAGGTAATTTGACTTAGTTTGTAATAACATTTTTTTTGTGAATACCCACAAACTAATTATATTTGAATTCTGTGTAATGTTTATCATGTACATTATTTAATAGTAACACAGATTACCAACATAGCACGAAGAATCGCCAAACTAAAGTGGCAATGGGCAGGGCACATTGCTCGCAGAACAGATGGCCGTTGGGGCCGAAAGGTTCTGGAATGGCGGCCACGTACCGGAAGACGTAGCGTTGGAAGGCCTCCTACAAGGTGGACCGATGACTTGGTAACGGTTGCGGGAGTCCGATGGATGCGAGATGCACAGGACCGTTCATTGTGGCGACACTTGGGGGAGGCCTATGTCCAGCAGTGGACGTCTTTCGGCTGAAATGATGATGATGAACACAGACTTACAATAATTTGTAAATCCGATTGTCGAAGTATATTTTGTTCTCATTTAAGTGAAATGTAAATTTCTTTATATGCAATAAATATCTTTAACCAGAACTCCCACTTCGGGTAGAGCGGGGAGAAAAAGTGTCAGACTTTTGATAATTTCACAGCAACTAGCAGGGCAACTGAAGGAATACTTGAGTTGCCTTTTGCGAGGGTTACGGTAACTTTTTCAAATAATCTGCAGCTTGTTCTGCCTCTTCTGATTTTTCAGTACCTACATATTAATTGTATTAATAATGTGCGAGCCTCTTATGATTTTCGAATTATAAAATTATATTTAGCTAGCTATGTCCCACTGTTGGGCGAAGGTCTCCCTCCATGCCTGTCACTGTTCCTGGCTCTGACCCACTTGACGCTGATTTGCTTCTAGATTTTAAAGTAAAACAGGATATTAAAAAGAACTTTTTTTTTATTCTTCATAGGTTCGCGCATGACCGCTGAACGAACCTGATGGAAGCGACGATGCGGTCGACGATGGAGCGCGCTTACCTACAAGCAACCTATTCACTCTTGACTTAAAGATTCCCTTTGGAAAATATTCCCTTTGAAAGGTTGGGTATAAAATTAATTTCCTCAATTTATTAATCTAACCTTTACCCAATTATGTTCGGGGCGACATCCAGCCTAACCGGATACTCTTGAATACCAGTAAGTATTTTACATAGCGACTGCCTATCCAAAACCCAGTAACAGGTTGACACGATACCCCTTGGCAAGACTAGTGTCAGACTTTCTGACTTCTGACTATCCGTAATCGTTGTCAAAGATCTATGTAAGATAGCCGGGATCAAACGGCTAGACGTGCTTTACAAGGCATGAAAGAATCTTGGGACCTACGCATAGATGGCTTTTTTTAGATGGCAAATCATCTAATGACTTCTCTCGCTCTAGGGCGACGCTGGAAGGCGTATCAGATTTTTACTGAGTAAAACCCATTCCTATGTTTTTTCGTTGCCTTGGGGTCCAGGGCGCCCTAGTAGGCTTCGACCCTGGTAGGCGCCTACGGTTTTGATGACATCTCCTTAAAGCGCGTGGAACACTACGGGCCGTCGATGACTTGGGCTTGGTCCGGACGGTTACCGGATGGCCGGACGGCGAGCTACCCATTACTCACCGTCCGGCCGATCTCGACAAGGACTGGCAACCTCGGAGATCAATCTGTACAGTCGTTATTATTTTAGCCACATAAACTGGACAATTACTGACTGGATGGACATGACACAGTCTAGAGCTATTACATGTATCGATAAATTTTTGATTGAATCGCGACACTAGCGTGTTTGTGTGTGAACCGTAGATAGGTGTCGATGCCCACAGACCACATTATTTGCCCTAACATTAAGGTCACTAATTATTAAGTACAGTGTATATTATTTATTTATTTATATATTTTGTTACTGGGGTCCAAGTGCTCACAAATTATTTAAAGAACTTTCAAAACGCCTTGTTGACACTTCGCGTGACCCAAGGGCTGGCTTTTACTTCGGACAAAGGATAAGCATTGCCATTCAGCGTGGCAATGCGGCCAGTCTTTTGGGTACATTACCAGTCGACAGCGATGTGGAGGAGTTTTTCGACGCCGTACTTTAGATTGCTTTTTTTTAGTACTTTAGGGCTTTTATTTTTATTCTGTAAGTTAGTTTTACGTTTTTATTACGTTATTATTAGATTTAAATGTATATAATATTTTGAATTGTGTGAATTTGATTGTTACTTAATTGACTAGTTTAATTGTATAACGCTGTGCATTATTCCAGTAATATGTTGTATAGGTTAATATTTAAAAAAAAATGTTTTTACCTAAGGCCATTATAGACTTTGAAACCATCCAACTGATATACCCCTGGAATAATGCAAAAATGGTTATAAAATATTAAAACAATGCATTAATAAAAAAATAATTTGCATACTAGCACACGCCGGGTATGCGCTAGTATACAAGAAGTATACAAAAATTACGTCATCCACTAACTAGAGCACAGCCTTCACAATTTTAATCTTAGGCAACAGTTTTCAGTAGAGTCCTCTCCCCAAAGGCATTTTGTTCATTAGGTGGGTACACTGAAAAACTGTGCATTTTAAACCGGACAATTCTGAGAAAGAGCCATTGGCATTTTTTTTTAAAACCGTCGCCATTTTTACAACATCTTGCGTAAGCTTGCCAGGTACATTGTATTACCTGCAGAAATGAAACTCGACATAGTTGCTTTTATTTTAGGTATTTTTAACACACTTTAGTCTATTAATCCGAATGTAGCCCAAGTTCGCTATTACTCATCATTATGGGACTAATAATTAATTAGTGCACAGGTTATTATATTTTATAAGTTTTTTTCAATGTCTGGAACCTGGGGTCCCGAATCTTGGTAGCCGTACCTACATGGGGTCGAAGATAACTCCTAGTGATCCCGTTAGAAATTTCAAATGGAAAGAGGCACCGACTGTCGATTATCCCTTTGTGTATACACTTAGTGAATAAGTAATTTCGTTTAATATAAGCATATTCAGCTTTTTAACGTTCCCACGGCTGGGACTCACGCCTCCTCTCTAGGCTCTTTAGGTAATTTCGTTTAAGCATAAGCATAATCAGCATTGTAATGTTCCCACTGCTGGGACTCAGGCCTCCTCTCTCTAGGAGAGGGAATGGGCCATAATCCATCACGCGAGCCCTGTGCGGATTGGTGAATGTCACGTGTCTTCGAATTTCGTTTATTTTTATTTATATACATATACATATAAATTATACTAAAGTATCCCATCAGTATCGAGTAGAGCCTAAGTAACGCGGTCAGGGCTCTAGAAAGAAAGGAACCTCATAATAATAGGAGCCATGTCCAGAACTACCGCTTTCTAAATGAAGCCCTTGATCCAGCCGATAACGAGAGCCTCCTAAGATGTTGGTTGAGGCTCATGGCTATTTAGCCATTGACTGACACGACTATCGATAAAATGATGACTGATTCCCTAATCTACTACATATCTACAACTTCTTTAGCCAAGTAAAAATACTAAATTTATTTGTAATAGGTTATTATTATTACAAGGTTGCAATTCCCCACTGCAGGGAGACCTTTCTTATGCTCGATCACTTCTCTTTGTCCAGAACTACTCATCTTCGAAGCAGCCTAGATTTTTTTGCCATAGCCGTTTGGGCCTTACCCTGCCACCAGCAACCCAATGGGCCGTCAGTTTAACATATTCTTCTTTAGACTTACGGCAGATGTAGGTACATCTGCCACAAATTCCCAAATTCCGTTTTAGCATAACGGTAGGTAAATACTTCCGGAATAAAATAGAAAAGACAATTCATTTTAATCGATTCTAAACTTCACCAAACCTTACAATTATGAAAATTTAAAAGAGCCTTTAACAAAAAGACGTCTACATCCGATATTCGTTTGCATAATTTGTAAGGAGGTATAATTTAAATTCTCATCAACTTTGATGTTCTCTCACAAAAATCAACCCTTGCCTAAAATTTGCACAAAATGTATAATACCCGGTACCAGATGGAATAGAAAATTAGTTTCGCTCTGATAAGGATAAATTACAGCAATTTCAGACAGAATCTTATAAAATATAAAAGTGTAAGAACTTGAAAATGTTTTTTGATTTAGAGCGAGCGCTAATTTAATAAATAGTTTCAGTTGAGAGAATGTTTCACAAAGATTTTGTAACTGCGATATTCATTTTGAGCTGTGAAAAGTAGTTTAATAAAAAATATAGCGAACCCCGTTTTTCGTAGTTTTCTGGGAGCTATGAGGAAAAAGCGTATTAAAATGACTACATTTTACTGTACGAAGTACGAACACTGGTTAAAACATGAGCATTAAAAGCGAGTGATGATAGGAACCTATAAGCAAAAAGAAATATCTAACCAAGATTATACGTAACTCATAATATGATTTAAAAGTGTGTCCTTGTAGTTTCTTGCACGTTCTTCTACCTATAGATCTACGCATTGGAACGGGCAATTTAGCTTAATTTTTTTTTCTGACCGACATTTTGACAAAGCAAAAGTGCCTGTAAATGGTCTATTTGAAATAAAAGTTTACGATTTCTGAAAAGTGAATTTTGAAAAAAAAAAGGTCTTATATAATTATCCAATTGTCATGTCGTAGCTAATTAAGCTACGACATGACAGCCATTCAATTTACAGCCTAGCTTAATAACTTGGATATGATGGTCCAGCGAGGAATCGTGAACGGAAGTCATCAAAAACAGTCTGAACTAATTCGTTCATTTAGAACATTGTTAGAACTTCAAGTCTATTTTCTTTATTTCGTAGTTCGAATTGGTTTTTCTAGTTTTCTATCGCACACATTCCGATTTTTTTAGTGAATGAGCATATTTCAGCGTTAACGGATTTTCAATTCAGAGTAACAGCAGTTTCTAAAAATCACGTACAGAAAGGGAACGACATGAAAATTGTAGGCACAAGAACAAATCCCGTATGTGTGGGGTGTTAAACATTAGTTTGAAATATGAGATATTTACATTTACATAATACGTGACTACCAAAATGAGTGTTTCTTCCTGAACTCTGGAACTAAACGCTGAATCTAAAACCAGTTGAAGGCTTTCCAGGCACAAAATTATTAAGGCGTATAGTCCCGTTAACATCTGGCCGGAATTACACCTAGAAAAAATATAGGAAAAAATAGGAATAGAAAAAATTAGAATTGCACTCATACTGCCGTCTAGGCGGCAGTAGAAGTATATGTGCATTTAATTCACGGCCAGCTGCGCCCGGATAGAGCCCCGCTGACCTTTAAATCCATTTTTTTTGCGAAATATTGATTGATTTACATATGAAGAACACTTGACCAGCAATTTTTTTATGAAAACATATTTCTTAAGATCAAAGCCGTTTGAAAGGAGTAGGGAAAACAAGCGAAAATATATATCATGATGTTATAATATTTTTTTGGCAAAAGTATTAGTCTTACGAAAAAAATATATGTTGATAATATTGTACGTGAATCTTTAATAAACATAATTATATTTTTTTCAAACCTATTGACCTTGCCGTTACGGAGGAGTAGGATTTAGAAAGTCAGTTTGGGAGGCACTGCTCGGGAGGTAGGGCATAACACATGTAAATTCATGTGAGCTGAGGCATGAGTGACCGACTTCTATGTTATCAGAGTTCGTTTCCCACGCAACACAGATATTTCTTGGCGTTTAGAGTTTTTTAAAGTGGGAAATTATCTAGTAATGGCGTTGTGTAAGACTTTTACTGAGCAAAACCACGCCTTTGTTCCTATTATAGAATACCCCCTTTGTATTCTATGACCACGGGTTTCTCTTTAGTAGAAATCAACCCATAGCCCTAATAGGCTTCAGCCCTGCTGGGACTCTACAGTTTTGCTGACATCTCTTTGAGGCGCATGTAGAACACTACGCCGCAACTGGGACGTGAGCATCTCCGTTCCCTCACACGTGCGGGGCGGCCTGCTTCACTAGCATTACTGTTTCGCAGAAGGAGGCGATAGCTGCCCACTCGCCCTCGCTCCGGACCATGGCTTGAGCCAAGGCCCGGCGCGAGAGATCTTGGCGTTTAGATATGTCCTTTGATTGTTTTTAGATATATAGGTTACTTCGTTTACTAATATTTTTATATTCCCTATCCTTCCTTACATATTTATTATAACATAAAGTCCCTTACCGCGTCTGTCTGTCTGCGATAAACTCAAAAACGACTGAATAGATTTTCATGCGCATTCATCAATAGTCAATCATTTATGAGGAAGGTGTTGATGGTGGATTGTAAAGCATAGAATTCCAATAAATTTTAACATCCCTGCAAAACTTCGGCAGGTCGCTTAAAGGTATAATCCTAAGTCCTATAAGTAAAAGTTATATGGATATTAAATAAGTCAATCCGCATGTTTTACGTTAAATCGCATATATTTTTAGTCTATAAAATGAAAAATACACAAGCAATCAACGGGAATCGCCTCTTACCCGAACACAAATTTATTTATGGGTACGCAAACATTGTTTTAAAGGTTGTTTAAAAAATACATAAATCAATTTTACTTTTATTTTGAATACAAACAAAGCGCAGATGAAATATTATTGCTCGGATTTCCGTTACCGAAATAAGTTGGACGGGGGACCTGGATATAAAAACAGTTGGAACTATGAGTATATGACGACTTTGTGAGCACAATTGTTACCAAATGTGAATGTAGAGATAAGCACTTGCTCATTCGAATTCGCATTGTTTCTCAAATGACTATTGTGAAAGCCGTCATTTGATTTCCATGATTTTAGGGATTTTTAAATTGGAGTTATCGGTTTAATAGGTAATATTGTTTATTGTATTAATGAAACGCTTCATACGTATTTTCCAGTAATGATGCCAAATGACTTCTCAGAAATACTTTGGACGAAAACAAAAAAAAACAATGACTTCAATACAAACTTGTATTTTATCAACATTAATATTTTTATTTTTAGCTAGCTTATATCAGCGGCTTCACTTGCGTGAACGTTGAAAATTATCCCAACATACTCCTGGAATAAAAAGAATTCTAATAGGTGAAGGTCCTATGAAATTGCCGGTTTTTGGGTTCCGTACCGAAAAAGGAAAAAACGGAACCCTCATAGGATACTCTTTATTTTCCGTCTGTCTGTGTGTCAGTCAAAGCCCTTTATCTCAGGAACGCGTGAAGATATAAAGTTAAAATTAAGTCTGCTGGTCTTAGGTCTGCGGTCCCTAAAAGCTGTGAAAAAATCAGACTTCTGAACACTAATTTTGTCCACCGCTGTAGTTTTGTTGAGATAAAGATTAAAACAAATTAATAATCTAACGTTTATGTTTGACGCTATCGGCTAATAATAAAAACACGTGCTAAAATCTATAACAGTATTTTTTTTATCTGGCAACTGAGCGTTGGAGTTTCTTGCACGTTCTTCTTCATAGAGATCTACGCTTTGGAACGTGCAACTTTGCTTCACTTGTTTTTTTTATTTGTCTGACCGACTTTTTGACAATTCAAAAGCGCCTGTAATTGGTCTATTTGAAATAAACGTTTCTGATTTCTGAGCTGCTGTCGACTGTGCTGACAGTATCGTCTACAACAATTAATCGTCCCGTAAATCTCAAATGACTCTGACAGTCCTTTGAGATTTACACTCTGTTTACTTTCCTTTTACAAATATTTTAGTATTGCAACACTACATTCAGTTGTAGTAATTTATTCTGCGAAACGATAACGTTAGTTCTCTCTGCGTTTTAATTCCCGGGGGAACTAAAGAGAGACTTTCTTAATCGAATGTCAATACGGACAATATATTCATTCATGTCGACTATTCTATGTAAAAGTACTAAATAAATAGTTTTTAATAACGGCACGATTGGTACAGTGGTCAAGCTGCGCTGCGTGTCGCTCGTTCAGTTCTCGCTTGGGACAAGTACTAGTACCTATAGACTACAGATGCTCAGGGTCTGGGTGCTGCTGGGCACGCCACAATTATGGCGGTAAGTCTCCTCTTTGAGGCATGGTCGGAAAGACCTCACGGCGTCCTCACCTTCCGCATGACGCAGGTTCTCACCAGAGACGGTTCGGGAAGTTCCTGCACCGGATCCGTGCGGAAGCAACGCTCGGGTGTCGTCACTGTGTGGAACGCCCGGAGGACACGTTGAAGCACACGGTGGAGGTGTGCCCCGCTTGGGCAGTGCAACGCCGTGTCCTCGTGGGGGCGATCGACGGCGGCGATATCTCGCGCCGGGCCTTGGTACAGGCCATGGTCCGGAGCGAAGAGGAGTGGCAGGCAGTTGCCTCCTTCTGCGAAGCAGTAATGCTTGCGAAGGAGGCGGCTGATCCTGTGAGGTAACGGTCCACACGCCCCAACCGCCGCCGGCATTACGATTCCGATTTCCGGCCACCGTAGGCGCGGGCTTGCGGACGGCAAGCAATGGGTGGCTCGCCGTCCGACCATCCGGTAACCGTCCGGACCGAGCCCAAGTCTTCGACGGTGCGTATTGTTCCACGCGCGCCTCAGGGAGATGTCAGCAAATCGTAGGGGCCCAGCAGGGTCGAGAGCGGGATTTGTCATTAGATGATTTTCCCACCTAAATAATACACATTGCAGAAATAAAAACAAAACAGTGACATAGAATTAAAAATTAATATATATATATATATATGTGATATGTGACATCTACCAAACCCGTACTTTTTTTTTAGGTGGGAAAATCATCCAATGACAAATCTCGCTCTTGGGCGGAGCGCGAGATAGTGTCAGACTCTTACTGACTAAAAACCCACTCCTGTTCCTTCTTTGTCTTCATCCCGGGACCCGGGCTTTGCTTTCACACTACCCGTGGCCCCAGTAGGCTTCGACCCTACTGGGCCCCTACGATTTGCTGACGTCTCCCTGAGGCGTGTGTGGAACAATACGCGCAGTCGACGACTTGGGCTTAGTTCGGACGGCTACCAGACGGCCGGACGGCGAGCCACCCATTACTCGCCATCCGCAAGCCCGCGCCTACGGTGACCGGAAATCGGGATCGGAATCCCGGCGGTGGTTAGGGCGTGAGGACCGTTGCCTCACGCGATCGGCCGCCTCCTTTGCTAGCATTACTGCTTCGCAGAAGGAGGCGACCGCCTGCCACTCCTCCTCACTCCGGACCATGGCCTGTATCAATGCCCGGCGCGAGAGATCACTGCCGCCGATCGCCCCCACGAGGACACGGCGGTGCTCTGCCCAGGCGGGACACACCTGTACCGTATGCTCAACCGTGTCCTCCGGACGATCCACACAATGGTGGCACCCAGGCGTTTCTTCTGCACGAATTCGGTGCAGGAACCTCCCGAACTTACTATGTCCGGTGAGGACCTGCGTCATGCGGTAGGTAAGAACGCCATGTGGTCTTTCCAGCCAATCCTCAAAAAGGGGACTTACCGCCATAATTGTGGCGTGCCCACACCAACCCGTACTGGACCCGCGTTGTGTATCACGAGACGCCCAGCAGTGCAAGCCTTGTATTAATTATTTTATGTTTTACAGGTGGTTGTGTATGCAGGGCAGGAAAAGATTATTTAATGGAAAGGAGCTTTCATACTGACATTGTGTTTTGGTCCGGTCTAGGACACTCCATTTGGCCAGATTAGTTGATAAATATTTTTCAGCAAAATTGCATTGCTATTCTAGAACCACCCGATGTAAGTCTTTTTAACCGACTTCAAAAAGGAAGAGTTCTATGTTCGGTCAACCGAACATACGTAAAAAAAAATACATTCAAATGTATTTTTTTTGCGTATGTTCACCGATTTCTCGGAAGATTTTGGACCGAACTTGAAGATTTTTTTTGTTTGTAACTTTGTAAGGTTATGCTTCCGAGTTAGTCCCATAGAAGTATTGTTATGATTTGATCATGAACTTCGAAGATATAGAACAGGACTCGTCATAGGATCACAGCAGAACCGTCGTCGAAATCTTACCCAATCAATTTTTTCATAAAAACATATCTTGCAGTCAATCTTTACATATCTGTTCGTTATGTGTGTGCACTGAATTCCTCCTAAATGAAACGACCAATTTTTTTTTTTATTGGCTCCTGATTATGAATCTTCTTTAAAAGTTCCGGCCGTACGTCTGTTGAGCATAATAATAAATGGTTTCGTAGTTAGTGGCCCTGACTGTTGTGCCGTGGGTTCGTTTCCCACCCAAGACAAATTTTTGCATGATGAGCACGATCATTTGTACTGTGTCTGGGTGTAATTTATCTATAATTACATATTATAGGTAAATTACACCCAGACTTTATTTAGAAATATTTTTATATACTTGGGGATGTTTGTCAGCTGTTTAATACTCATACCGCAAGCTTTGCTTAGTTTGGGACTAGATGGCGTTGTGTGATAGTTGTGGAATATTATTATTAATTATGTGTCTGTCGTGGCCAAATCGTTTAAATTTTAGTTAACGTTTGATGATATGTCAATCCTCGTTTGGCCATATCGTTGATGTAGAATTACTATGCTAATAAAAGGTCTAAAGAAAGTAGGTCAAACGAGGAGAGACATATCAACAAGCTTTACCATTTAAAAACGATCTGGCCAGTTTTACTTGGCCATATCATGAAGTGATCAATTTCTAAAATCTGGCCACCACATGTTTATATGTGCTACAACGGTTTTCAGTAATGGTGCCCATGCCCATGCACATTCCAGTTGAGCAGTCGCTTTATATCAGGCGCCGAGCTTCGCTAATAAGGACCGGCTTGCACCATAAGCACAGATTACCTGCTTCGTGGACGGTAATCTGTGGAGAAGGATAATTTTCTACTAACTCAATGAGGACTTCACACTTTGGGGCAAACATTAAATTGATAATAGTTGAAATGTTTTCTTTAGGATAGTTTGAGCTCGGTGGTGACCTCTTGCACCGGACTCTGGGTCAGGCTATGGTCCGGAGCGAGAGGAAACGAGATGCGGTCACATTCTCATACGAAGCATTAATGCTAGCGAAGGAGGCGGCCGCAAGAGTGAAGGAACGTACATCCTCACGCCCCATATGTTGTATGTGTTATTATGTATTATTTAATTTATGTAGTACAATGTCTGTCTGTACCACTGCAGATCCCAGTAATGATCCCCAAGCACGTTCCACTTCAGTAGTCGCTTTGTATGGGGCACCAAAAGGCTTCGTCAATAAGGGTCGGATTGCACCATAAGCACAGATGACCAGCTTTGTAGACAATAATAGACAATAATAGAGATTTACCTACATAAGTAGTTGCATAATATAATACCAATATTCTTCAATGGGTTAGGTGGGCCATAGGTGAAACTCAAATATATATATTTTTTAATTTAGTTGAATAATTTTTCTACAACTAAAATACTATGACGAAATAATATAGGTAATGTTTCGTTTTAAATTCTCACTTTGCAATAGACTTCCTAGTACCACTTAATTACATAAGGGGCTGCGCAAACTTAGACACTTTTGTGTCTTCTATCGGATACCAGCTACCAATGAATATTTGAAATTATACCTACCAGTGACCAGAAGTAGCGACCGGTAACTGTAACTGATCGCCACCACCAGACAGCAATTATATACACAGTCGCCAGTTGTTACAACTGAACAACAACTAAGAAGTAAACAACAAGTGTTGTAGAAGTAACAACTGGCGACTGTGTACGATTGCCACTACAGAACACAGCAACTACTGCGATGGTAAGCCGTATCGGCAAGAATAAGTGTCTACGTTTGCGCAGCCCCTGAAACAATAAATATTCTAAAATAAACCGTTTCTCTTTTATTATGCTTTATTAGAATAAAACTGTTCATATGTTTTTTTTTTTAATTACTTAATAAAGTTTCTTGAAAACAATTAATAACCATGTTTTATGGCGCCTCCGTTGAATTCTACCTCTATGGTTTAATCACTCCTACGCGCGTCCTTGCGTAAGCGATAATTTACATAAATACATGATTGGATAATTGCAGTAAGTGTCAAGTTGCCCTATTAGAAGACAGGAAACAATACCTACTCGTTATCGGCAGATGGCAGATGTCTAACTAGAGCTCAAATGTTAACGCGATTGCTACGTTTATTAAATGAATTTCGGCGCTCCGATTGGCCCGCTCCAAACTTTTTAGCAATCAGCGCGTTAACGTAAAAACTCCTTGCACTATAGCCTCAGAGGAGTGACTCTGCTCTTGCTCTGGATAGAGCCATCCAGGTAAAAAGAGTCACTGCGAGACTCTTTCAAATATTCCTGTAGCGCTGGCAGGCATCGGCCCTAGTGGGCCCCGTCAATTCTGCTGACAGTTCTTTGAGACGTGCGTGGAGCATTACGCGCCGTCAACCCGAGTCCAATCCTTGTTGAGTGGTGAGCTACTCAAAATAAAAGAGTCAGTGATAGCGTGACGTTTAACAGGACAGAGTGGAAGTAAAAAACGTGTTATGCTAACCCAAGGTCAACCACAAGTAAAATGGGACAAGGGCAAGAAAATGATGAAGGTCTTAATTTTATGATTTAATTATGCCCTTGTATATTGTATGTTTTTTTTTATGTGTGTTTGTATCAAATAAGTCGAACGTAGCCGTGCCGGAGTCTGTGTTTCCTAATAGCTACAACCTGAGGTTCTTTAAAAAAAGTGTGAATAGGTTACTTCTAGGGAAGCGTGCCCCATTGTAGATCACATCATCGCTTACCATAAAGTGTCAAACGCGAGCCTGTAAATAATAATAATTATGTATGCAGGTATATTTGTCTATTAGTTTGTTTGTTTATTTGTATTTGTTTGTTTTTTATTCGGATCTCTCTCTATCACTCAATGGTTAGCTAGAAGAAAACTCAACTTTAAGTTAAGCTCGCCTATGTACATGAACTTTGTTTTCCCCTTATATTACATTGTTATGATGTACAATAATGAATTAAAGAATAAAAAAGAATGTTTTATATAACTAGACGTTCTAAACCTATTTAAAACTACAAGACTTACAATAAATTGATTTATCAAGAACAAAAGCGCCTTTAATACACTTCAAAGTTCACAGAGACTCAAAGCACCTAACCACTAGTTGTCAGCGTGCCAAAAAGATAATTAAGAATTGAATCCAAATCACTGCATTCAGTACAATTATGGTAAACAGAAACAATAGATAGTAATTAACAGTTTGATTTGGTAACCGAATAAATAATCGTGTTGAAATGAATTTAATATAGAATGTAGAATACGCACCTACATAGATTTTTTTTGAACTGAGATATCATCAAATAACACATCTCGAGAGAGTCATTATTTCAGTCGAAAGACGTCTACTGTTGGACATAAGCCTCCCCCAAGTGTCGACACAATGAACGGTTCTGTGCCGCATCCATCGGATTCCCGCAACCCTTACCAGGTCATCGGTCCACCTTGTAGGATGCCTTCCAATGCTATGTCTTCCGGTACGTGGTCGCCATTCCAGAACGGCCATCCTTTCTGCGAGCAAAGTGTTAGCCCTGCCCATGGCCCTTTGATTGTTTTTAAATATATAGGTTACTTCGTTTACTAATGTTTTGATATTCCCTACATATTTATTATAAGATAAAGTCCCTTACCGCGCCTGCCTGTCTGCGATAAACTCAAAAACTACTGAATAGATTTTCGTGCGCATTCATCAATAGTCAGTTATTTATGAGGAAGGTGTTGATGGTGGATTATAAAGCATAGAATTCCAATAAATTTTAACATCCCTGCAAAACTTCGGCAGGTCGCTTAAAGATATAACCCTAAGTCCTATAAGTAAAAGTTATATGGATATTAAATAAGTCAATCCGCATGTTTTACGTTAAATCGTATATATTTTTAGTCTATAAAATGAAAAATACACAAGCAATCAACGGGAATCGCCTCTTACCCGAACACAAATTTATTTATGGGTACGCAAACATTGTTTTAAAGGTTGTTTAAAAAATACATAAATCAATTTTACTTTTATTTTGAATACAAACAAAGCGCAGATGAAATATTATTGCTCGGATTTCCGTTACCGAAATAAGTTGGACGGGGGACCTAGATATAAAAACAGTTGGAACTATGAGTATATGACGACTTTGTGAGCACAATTGTTACCAAATGTGAATGTAGAGATAAGCACTTGCTCATTCGAATTCGCATTGTTTCTCAAATGACTATTGTGAAAGCCGTCATTTGATTTCCATGATTTTAGGGATTTTTAAATTGGAGTTATCGGTTCAATAGGTAATATTGTTTATTGTATTAATGAAACGCTTCATACGTATTTTCCAGTAATGATGCCAAATGACTTCTCAGAAATACTTTGGACGAAAACAAAAAAAAAAACAATGACTTCAATACAAACTTGTATTTTATCAACATTAATATTTTTATTTTTAGCTAGCTTCTATCAGCGGCTTCACTTGCGTGAACGTTGAAAATTATCCCAACATACTCCTGGAATAAAAAGAATTATAACAGGTCTTTACCCATGAAATTGCCGGTTTTTGGGTTCCGTACCGAAAAAGGAAAAAACGGAACCCTCATAGGATACTCTTTGTTTTCCGTCTGTCTGTGTGTCAGTCAAAGCCCTTTATCTCAGGAACGTGTGAAGATATAAAGTTAAAATTAAGTCTGCTGGTCTTAGGTCTGCGGTGCCTCAAAGCTGTGAAAAAATCAGACTTCTGAACACTAATTTAGTCCACCGCTGTAGTTTTGTTGAGATAAAGATTAAAACAAATTAATAATCTAACGTTTATGTTTGACGCTATCGGCTAATAATAAAAACACGTGCTAAAATCTATAACAGTATTTTTTTTATCTGGCAACTGAGCGTTGGAGTTTCTTGCACGTTCTTCTTCATAGAGATCTACGCTTTGGAACGTGCAACTTTTCTTCACTTGTTTTTTTTATTTGTCTGACCGACTTTTTGACAATTCAAAAGCGCCTGTAATTGGTCTATTTGAAATAAACGTTTCTGATTTCTGAGTTGCTGTCGACTGTGCTGACAGTATCGTCTACAACAATTAATCGTCCCGTAAATCTCAAATGACTCTGACAGGCCTTTGAGATTTACACTCTGTTTACTTTCCTTTTACAAATATTTTAGTATTGCAACACTACATTCAGTTGTAGTAATTTATTCAGTGAAACGATAACGTTAGTTCTCTCTGCGTTTTAATTCCCGAGGGAACTAAAGAGAGACTTTCTTAATCGAATGTCAATACGGACAATATATTCATTCATGTCGACTATTCTATGTAAAAGTACTAAATAAATAGTTTTTAATAACGGCACGATTGGCACAGTGGTCAAGCTGCGCTGCGTGTCGCGGGTTCAGTTCTCGCTTGGGACAAGTACTAGTATAGACTACAGATGCTAACATCTAATGACAAATCCCGCTCTCGACCCTACTGGGCCCCTACGATTTGCTGACGTCTCCCTGAGGCGTGTGTGGAACAATACGCGCAGTCGACGACTTAGGTTGGTCCGGACGGCTACCGGACGGCCGGACGGCGAGCCACCCATTACTCGCCGTCCGCAAGCCCGCGCCTACGGTGGCCGGAAATCGGGATCGGAATCCCGGCGGTTAGGGCGTGAGGACCGTTGCCTCACGCGATCGGCCGCCTCCTTTGCTAGCATTACTGCTTCGCAGAAGGAGGCGACCGCCTGCCACTCCTCCTCACTCCAGACCATGGCCTGTACCAATGCCCGGCGCGAGAGATCACTGCCGCCGATCGCCCCCACGAGGACACGGCGGTGCTCTGCCCTGGCGGGACACACCTGTACCGTATGCTCCACCGTGTCCTCCGGACGATCCACACAATGGCGGCACCCAGGCGTTTCTTCTGCACGAATTCGGTGCAGGAACCTCCCGAACTTACCATGCCCGGTGAGGAAATGCGTCATGCAGTAGGTAACAACGCCATGTGGTCTTTCCAGCCACTCCTCAAAAAGGGGACTTACCGCCATAATTGTGGCGTGCCCACACCAACCCGTACTGGACCCCCGTTGTGTGTCACGAGACGCAAATTTCCTCTTCTGGAGAGGAGGCTTGAGGCCCAGCAGTGCAAGCCTTGTGTTAATTATTTTATGTTTTACAGGTGGTTGTGTATGCAGGGCAGGAACAGATTATTTCAGGGAAAGGAGCTTTCATACTGACATTGTGTTTTGGTCCGGTCTAGGACACTCCATTTGGCCAGATTACTTGATAAATATTTTTCAGCAAAATTGCGTTGCTATTCTAGAACCACCCGATGTAAGTCTTTTTAACCGACTTTAAAAAGGAGGAGTTCTATGTTCGGTCAACCGAACATACGTAAAAAAAAAATACATTCAAATGTATTTTTTTTGCGTATGTTCACCGATTTCTCGGAAGATTTTGGACCAATTTTGAAGATTTTTTTTTGTTTGTAAATTGTAAGGTTATGCTTCCGAGTTAGTCCCATAGAAGTATTGTTATGATTTGATCATGAACTTCGAAGATATAGAACAGAACTCGTCATAGGATCACAGCAGAACCGTCGTCGAAATCTTACCCAATCAATTTTTTAATAAAAACATAACTATCTTGTAGTCAATCTTTACATATCTCTTCGTTGTGTGCGCACTGAATTCCTCCTAAATGAAACGACCAATTTTTCTTTTTTATTGGCTTCTGATTATGAATCTTCTTTAAAAGTTTCGGCTGTACGTCTGTTGAGCATAATAATAAATGGTTTTGTAGTTAGTGGCCCTGACTATTGTGCCGTGGGTTCGTTTCCCACCCAAGACAAATTTTTGCATGATGAGCACGATCATGTGTACTGTGTCTGGGTGTAATTTATCTATAATTACATATTATAGGTAAATTACACCCAGACTTTATTTAGAAATATTTTTATATACTTGGGGATGTTTGTCAGCTGTTTAATACTCATACCGCAAGCTTTGCTTAGTTTGGGACTAGATGGCGTTGTGTGATAGTTGTGGAATATTATTATTAATGATGTGTCTGTGGTGGCCAAATCGTTTAAATTTTAGTTAACGTTTGATGATATGTCAATCCTCGTTTGGCCATATCATTGATGTAGAATTACTATGCTAATAAAAGGTCTAAAGAAAGTAGGCCAAACGAGGAGAGACATATCAACAAGCTTTACCATTTAAAACGATCTGGCCAGTTTTACTTGGCCATATCATGAAGTGATCAATTTCTAAGATCTGGCCACGACATGTTGATATGTGCTACAACGGTTTTCAGTAATGGTGAAAATGCAGGCATGCACATTCCACTTGAGCAGTCGCTTTATATCAGGCGCCGAGCTTCGCCAATAAGAACCGGCTTGCACCATAAGCACAGATTACCTGCTTCGTGGACGGTAATCTGTGGAGAAGGGTAAATTTCTACTAACTCAATGAGGACTTCACACTTTGGGGCAAACATTAAATTGATAATAGTTGAAATGTTTTCTTTAGGATAGTTTGAGCTCGGCGGTGACCTCTTACACCGGACTCTGGGTCAGGCTATGGTCCGGAGCGAGAGGAAACGAGATGCGGTCACATTCTCATACGAAGCATTAATGCTAGCGAAGGAGGCGGCCGCAAGAGTGAAGGAACGTACATCCTCACGCCCCATATGTTGTATGTGTTATTATGTATTATTTAATTTATGTAGTACAATGTCTGTCTGTACCACTGCAGATCCCAGTAATGATCCCCAAGCACGTTCCACTTCAGCAGTCGCTTTGTATGGGGCACCAAAAGGCTTCGTCAATAAGGGTCGGATTGCACCATAAGCACAGATGACCAGCTTTGTAGACAATAATAGACAATAATAGAGATTTACCTACATAAATAGTTGCATAATATAATACCAATATTCTTCAATGGATTAGGTGGGCCATAGTTGAAACTCAAATATATATACTTTTTAATTTAGTTGAATAATTTTTCTACAACTAAAATACTATAACGAAATGATATAGGTAATGTTTCGTTTTAAATTCTCACATTGCAATAGAATTCCTAGTACCACTTAATTACATAAGGGGCTGCGCAAACTTAGACACTTTTGTGTCTTCTATCGGATACCAGCTACCAATGAATATTTGAAATTATACCTACCAGTGACCAGAAGTAGCGACCGGTAACTGTATCTGATCGCCACCATCAGACAGCAATTATGTACACAGTCGCCAGTTGTTACAACTGAACAACAACTAAGAAGTAAACAACAAGTGTTGTAGAAGTAACAACTGGCGACTGTGTCCGATTGCCACTACAGAACACAGCAACTACTGCGATGGTAAGCCGTATCGGCAAGAATAAGTGTCTACGTTTGCGCAGCCCCTAAAACAATAAATATTCTAAAATAAACCGTTTCTCTTTTATTATGCTTTATTAGAATAAAACTGTTCATGTTTTTTTTTATTACTTAATAAAGTTTCTTGAAAACCATTTAATAACCATGTTTTATGGCACCTCCGTTGAATTCTACCTCTATGGTTTAATCACTCCTACGCGCGTCCTTGCGTAAGCGATAATTTACATAAATACATGATTGGATAATTGCAGTAAGTGTCAAGTTGCCCTATTAGAAGACAGGAAACAATACCTACTCGTTATCGGCAGATGTCAGATGTCTAACTAGAGCTCAAATATTAACGCGATTGCTACGTTTATTAAATGAATTTCGGCGCTCCGATTGGCCCGCTCCAAACTTTTTAGCAATCAGCGCGTTAACGTAAAAACTCCTTGCACTATAGCCTCAGGAGTGACTCTGCTCGTGCTCTGGATAGAGCCATCTAGGAAAAGAGTCACTGTGCGAGACTCTTTCAAATATTCCTGTAGCGCTGGCAGGCATCGGCCCTAGTGGGCCCCGTCAATTCTGCTGACAGTTCTTTGAGACGTGCGTGGAGCATTACGCGCCGTCAACCCGAGTCCAATCCTTGTTGAGTGGTGAGCTACTCAAAATAAAAGAGTCAGTGATAGCGTGACGTTTAACAGGACAGAGTGGAAGTAAAAAACGTGTTATGCTAACCCAAGGTCAACCACAAGTAAAATGGGACAAGGGCAAGAAAATGATGAAGGTCTTAATTTTATGATTTAATTATGCCCTTGTATATTGTATGTTTTTTTTTATGTGTGTTTGTATCAAATAAGTCGAACGTAGCCGTGCCGGAGTCTGTGTTTCCTAATAGCTACAACCTGAGGTTCTTTAAAAAAAGTGTGAATAGGTTACTTCTAGGGAAGCGTGCCCCATTGTAGATCACATCATCGCATACCATAAAGTGTCAAACGCGAGCCTGTAAATAATAATAATTATGTATGCAGGTATATTTGTCTATTTGTTTGTTTGTTTATTTGTATTTGTTTGTATTTTATTCGGATCTCTCTCTATCACTCAATGGTTTGCTAGAAGAAAACTCAACTTTAAGTTAAGCTCGCCTATGTACATGAACTTTGTTATCCCCTTATATTACATTGTTATGATGTACAATAATGAATTAAAGAATAAAAAAGAATGTTTTATATAACTAGACGTTCTAAACCTATTTAAAACTATAAGACTTACAATAAATTGATTTATCAAGAACAAAAGCGCCTTTAATACACTTCAAAGTTCACAGAGACTCAAAGCACCTAACCACTAGTTGTCAGCGTGCCAAAAAGATAATTAAGAATTGAATCCAAATCACTGCATTCAGTACAATTATGGTAAACAGAAACAATAGATAATAATTAACAGTTTGATTTGGTAACCGAATAAATAATCGTGTTGAAATGAATTTAATATAGAATGTAGAATACGCACCTACATAGTTTTTTTTTTGAACTGAGATATCATCAAATAACACATCTCGAGAGAGTCATTATTTCAGCCTCCCCCAAGTGTCGACACAATGAACGGTTCTGTGCCGCATCCATCGGATTCCCGCAACCCTTACCAGGTCATCGGTCCACCTTGTAGGATGTCTTCCAATGCTATGTCTTCCGGTACATGGTCGCGATTCCAGAACCTTTCGGCCCCAACGGCCATCCTTTCTGCGAGCAAAGTGCCCGCCCTGCCCATTGCCACTTAAGTTTGGCGATTCTTCGTGCTATGTCGGCAGCCTTCGAGAGAGTGTCAGATTTTTATTGATTAATACCTACATGTGTTCCTTCAGTTACCCTGTAATGGAAAGGGCAACTGAAACAACACAGATGAGTTTTAGTCAGAAAAAATCTGAAATCGCTCTCGTTCCACCTAGAGCGGGAGAAGTTATTTGATGATTTCCCAACACCTAAATAAAAAAAACTTGCGTCATCTCATCTTCCTAGCTCGTCTTGCTGTGCTAGTGCTGCTGCAGCGGCTGCGGAGAACCTCAAGCGGTAAAAATATAATAATCTTGCTGGTAGTTGTATTTTCTAGCCGTTTGGGGTTGAAACTCTCGGATCGTGTGGTCCGTGTGCTCTCAAATGTTTTAAAGAACTTTCGAAACGCCTTGTTGACATTTCGCGTGACCCAAGGGCTGGCTTTTACCTTGGACAAAGGATAAGCATTGCCATACAGTTTGGTAACGCCGCCAGTCTTTTGGGTACATTACCAGCCGACAGCGATGCGGAGGAGTTTTTCGACGCCATACTTAAGATTACTTTTAGTTAGTTCTTGAAGGCTTTTATTTAACCGACTTTTAATAATATATGTAATGATAATTAAGTAAGTTAAGTAACACATTTTTAACGCTTACATTGCAAACGCTGGCTGAACCCTACGAGATAGATCAAAATAATGTACTACAGTATTGTACACTCAAAAAGTCTACAAAAAAGTTCTGGTATATGTCAATCTCTTTAACCTTTACTTTTTACGAGAAATAATGGCTTATTTACGAAGCGATTTTAAGCAATACAGCATTAATCCTTATCCAATTAAGTACCTTAAATACATTGTGCATTTAATATAGATCAATATGGCCTTTTACAGCATGTAATTTAGATAAATATTTTCGAAGATATTACAGATTTAAAATGCCGCGACATAGGGGTTGTATATAAAGACATTCTGTCTGATTCTGTAGTATATTTAGTATCAAGATTGCATCCGTGCGAAGCCGGGGTTGGTCGCTAGAAACCTCTAAAATTATCAGTATTTCTCTACTATATTATACATTTATTATACTTATAAACTTTCGTCTTGAATCACTCTATCTCTTAAAAAACCGCATTAAAATCTTTAGCGTAGTTTTAAAGATCTAAACATACATAGGGACAGACAGCGGGAAGCGACTTTGTTTTATACTATGTAGTGATGAGTAGGTTTTTTTTTTCAATATGTAAATTGCTAGTTTATTATATTTGAAATACATATAAAAGCCACAAATAAAGAGGTGACAGCCCTTCCATAATATGCAGGTACAAAAACTTGGTTAAGAAACAGTCTTCGCTTGTACAAAAACTGGCTTAGTTTTTACGAGAAATAATCACGACACGAAACTAAAAACAAATACGATTATAAATTCGTAATCGAGTTGATACAATTTTTCATAACGATTGTTTTATTATACAAGCCGGCACAATCAGGCAGATATTTGATTGTATTCCGTTCGTGATGACGATGTTTTATTGACTCGACTTGTTGAAACGTGCATGCAAATAAACGTTATATTTTTTTTATTAATTTACTTAGATATGCATTTGGTAAGTGTTACAATTTTCCAATTCCCAAACCAAAATGTACGTTGACAAACTGGTCACGTCTACTCTTTATGTACATATAATATAAATAAAATAAAATACACATTAATCTTTCCACTAATGCGGTGGCCGTTCTACAAAATTCTCTCGACGAAATGTAATTTTTTTTAAAATGATAAACTAGTGCTTAAATGCGATCCCACCTGATTGTAAGCAGTGATGCAATCGTTGATGGTGAATCGTATACTAGTTTATTAAGAGTCTATTTACTTTGGCCTTGAAGACACCTAAATACGGAACGAACGACGAGACGAGAAGACTTAATGAAAAGAAGCAATTATTGGAATAAGGCGAGTGGCAGTGTCAAATCACATTGACTCAACAAAGGCAACAAAAGAATAGGAGTGGGTTTTTAGTCAGTAAAAGTCTGACACTATCTCACGCTCCGCCCAAGAGCGGGGGATGTCATAAAATGATTTTCCCACCGAAAAAAAAAGTGTCAAACCACATTAACATTATTTTTAAGCCAAGTTGATTATCCAAAAGATAGATTAACTTTGCGTCTGGCTATAATTATGCTGTCTTAAAAAGTTGTTAGTAAAGGTCTCGTTGAAGTAGCCCAATGTATTGGTCCGACCAGATCCGCACTCTAGACTCTACAGTACAGAACCCTTCACACCTCCAGAGATAGAAATAGATGGAAGACGAGAAAATGCGATAAAGCAACACCTCGCGACCCTCAACATTGAGGAATACAACGTAAGATGGAGGACATGCCGTCATGGTTCATGGTTTGCTGAGCAGGTTCGTAAATGAAAACCAACATTTAATTTAATATTAAAAATACCGGTAATTATAAACACAATACAAGTTTTGATGTATATGGTATATGTTTGTTCACGCTTAAACAGTTGAACAGATCTGAATGAAATTTACCACATAGGTAGACCATGTTCATTGAATACTTTTTATCTAGGGATTATATTTGGAATAATTTCCTACCTTCACGCGGGCAAAGCCGCTAGCAGAAACTAGTCTTAAAATAAAAACAAATAATAATCATAACCTAACATCATTTCAATTACACAAATAAGCGAAGTAAACTTCTATTGTTCCAACCAGGCGCACCCTGCTACAAAATCAGTAATCTGATAGTAATTTGGCTATAATTTACGTTTAATTACATCTCTAACTACAAAATAATATGAAATGTTCGCGTGTGCAGTAGTAATTCACGCTTTTCGAAGTAGCCAGCCACCTAATTATTTTCAACTCCCCTTGATTTCATGATTTTCTAGTGCACGTAAATATGGTGGTCGTTATAGTTTTATTTCACTTTAATAGAATATAAATTACGTATCGTAAGAAAGTAGTTTGCATCTGAAGGCATATGTGAGAGTTTTTAATGAAAGCATAATGTTAGGTTAGAAAGTTTTAATTTAAAACTATGTGATCACTATGTATCCGAATTAGACTTAACAAATAAGAAAGACGATTAGTATTTAAACAATTTCAAAAATAGAATATGGTTGTTTATGGCCATGACGAATATTTTTGGCCATTCTGCCGGTGCCAAATGGTCTGAAAGTGACAGGTCATTTCTAAACCTAAAATAACGTGTTTATTATCACGTAAACTATCTAAACTGTAACTAAATGATTTGATGGAAAGACAGCCCACCTAAAACAATAATGCATAAACTCAAAACTGTTGGACTGATTTTAACAATTCTTTTGCTAATTGAATGTTACTTTATCACTGAGTGATATAATAAAGCATATTATTATATATTTTTTAGGGTTCCATACCTCACAAGGAAAAAACGGAACCCTCATAGGATCACTTTGTTGTCCGTCTGTCCGTCTGTTTGTCTGTCAAGACCCTTTATCTCGGGAAAGCGTGGAGGTATCGAGTCGAAATAAAAACCATATACCCAAATCTGCGGTCCCTTGAAGCTGTGAAAATCAAACTTCAAAGTTAACGAAAAAAAGGTACGGGCGTTTATATAGCAAAAAACGTGTATTTCGACAGTCTCAAGGGAATCAAAATTCATAGGATACTTCCCGTTGACCTAGAATTCTGAAATTTGGCATAAAGCAAGGTCTTATAGCACTGATATATGAATAAATCTGAAAGCAGTAATTTTGTTGTTACGTCACCAAAAAAATTTTTTTTGCGATTCGTAAAAATCTGAGAGACTCTATTCGAGAATTGAAATTGAAAAACATAGGTAAGTTTGTACGGAACCCTCAGTGCGCGAGTACGACTCGCACTTGTGTCATTTTTTACTACTTTTTCGCGTAATATTAGGTCTTTACCTATGAAATTGGGGATTTGTATGATAATTTTAAAATATAAAAATTTTAGTATTTTTTTTATTTCAGCTAATCAAAGTACTGGCCCAAATTATCTATACAATTTTGCCATTTTGATGGCAGTTTGTTTATCCCTTTACTGTAGAAGTCTGCCGGACGGGAGGCGATGAAGTCAGCGAAAGCGTTTTGTACTGCATCACGGGTGTTGAATTTATTCCCACTTAAAAAATTGTCTAAATTTTGAAAAAAGTAGAAATCTGTTGGGGCAAGGTCCGGTGAGTACGGTGGATGACGGAGAGCTTCCAGCTGTAACTCTTGTAGCTTTGCGATGGTCTGTCGTGAAGTGTGAGCTCGCGCGTTGTCGTGGAGAAGCAATGGGGAAGAGCGATTGACTAGTCTTGGTTGTTGAATTGCGAGCTTCTCCATCATTGTTTGCAATTCTTGGCAATAGACATCTGCCGTCACTGTTGTGCCATCATCTTCCTATGAGTAATCTTTTTTTTAGCGCACTGATTAGGTGCTGTACCCGGGTCCACCCACTGAGACGAACGCTTACGGTTGTCGTACAGGATCCACTTTTCATCGCAGGTAACAATTCGATTAAGAATTTCCTCGTTTCTATGCGGATTCAGTAGTGCTATGCATGCTTCGACACGTAAATCTCGCTGTCGGTCGCTTAGTTCGTGTGGCACCCACTTATCTAGCTTTGTTATCTTTCTTCTGATTTCTGATTTGACGCAAGTGCTTCAATGTTGTTTTGACACTAACTCGAAGGCCCGCAGCAAGCTCAGCCGTAGATTGAGATGGATCCGCTTCCACTATCGCCTTCAATTCGTCGTTGTCGACAATAGTTACCGGCTGACCGCGAGGCTCGTTCTTCAACTCAAAATATCCAGATTTAAAACGATTGAACCAATAATGGACTGTGTTTATCCAAGCAGTGTTATGCCCGTACACGTCGTTAATGTTTCGTGTTGTTTGCGCAGCGGTATTTCCACGTAGGAACTCATATTCGAAAATTGTACGAATTTTCAGTTTATCCATAGCGCCAAAAACTACCACAATGTCACAAAAACCAAAAACTATCTAAAAACAAATGACTGAAATTGAAATTAAATTAACACGTCTTTCGAATAAAATTTATTTGAATTTCGAATTGCGCGCCAATCCACAAATAATTAATTCTGAAAATACTGGTTATAGAATCTCCAATTACATAGGTAAAGACCTATTATTACGCTATTTAACGCAAATTCGTCATAATAAGAACACAAATATTATCAAAACCAAAGTTGTATACGTACATACGTCTGTATGTGTGTGTATATTTGTTACTCCTTCATGTTAAAACGGTTGAACGGGTTTTGATAAAATGTTGACACACGGGTAGATTAGGTCCTGGAAAGAGACAAATAATACTCTTAGTTGTGGGGGTGATATTGTCCCTTGGAATATTTTACCTGCTTCGCGCAGGCTCTTAGACTAATTTATCAAACTGTCCAGTTGCATTTTATGAAAAAATATTTTAATTCAATTTAATTTATTTATTTCAGATAACTAAGCCCATAGAAGTTTCACACATTTTACACATAATAAAATATCATAAGACAAAATAATTATAAAAATACAATAAAATTCATAATAAGTATTAAAAATTAAAAAATAAGTTAACATTAAAAATTATAATAACAAAAAAAATTACAACCACATTATCATTTTTCTGTCATCATTTTTGAATTTCAATTAATCTTTTTTAATACCTCGTTTTTCATTATTTTTAATTAAAAAAAAAAAAATTATCGTAGCTCAATCTAAATGCCTTTACTTTAGACAGAGGACAAGCATTGTCATGTCTCGTGGCAATGCCACCAATCATATGGTGCGTTACCAGTCGATAGCAGAGTGCAGTGGAGTTTTTCAACGTCAGTCTTTTAAACAGTTAAGTTTTTACTATGTTTCTTTATTGTTGTATTGTTTGTCTAATTATAGATATTTTATAATTATGTATTAAATAATCGGGCCTTAAATTGTAATACTAGAAGTATTCATACTATTTTATTTCAAGACATGATCATTACCACACAACTCGAAACTCCTAATGAAACTCTTGAAAACGTAAGTGAAAACCGAATACGCACTGGAGGTACTTCATAAAGCCGTGCACGTATTAGCAAGCTGCGAAACATAAATAACAAGCGAAACAATTTACCTACAGTCTGAGGTATTCTTACAAATGTTTAGTTTGTTCAATATATACCAGTCGGGAACGTGCTGCGAATCCGACGAGCTGGATTTTAGTGTGACAGACTCGAAGCAGAAGACTTGCCCTTATGGAGACTTCAATTTGAACGAAAACATGTATCTGTTGCAGTTAAAACTCTTAACCAGTCAAAAGTCCTATTGACTAGCAAAAACAGTCAAAAGTACTTTTGACTGAACAGGTTGGTCAAAAGTGGTTTTGACTGAAATTTTTTGGTTATTAGTACTTTTGACTGCAAATTTGCGGTTAAAAGTACTTTTAACTGACGCTCTTCGTCAAAAGTAGTTTTAACTGCAATAAAGCATCAGTCAAAAGCACTATTAACTCGTTAGATGTGAATAAAAAAGGTATTTATTAAATGTGAAGACGTTTATTACGAAAACTTTGGCATTACAATCAATACAAAGAAAACATACACTTAAAAATTGACATTAAAATAGGTAATCAGAAAATTCACAGGCTATAAAAAGACAGTACCTATATTGTAACTAATTTTTTTATACCACAAACTTCAATGATTTTAAAACGTTTTTGTCTACTGTACTGTAATTGTGTTTTCTTTTCATCAAATTTCGCCTCTTCCACATCCATTGTAATGGCGGCGATCTCTCGCACCTGGCCTTAGCACAGGCCATGGGCCGGAGCGAGGAGGAGTGGTAGGCGGTCGTCTCCTTCTGCGAAGCAGTAATGCTAGCAAAGGAGGCGGCCAATCGCGTGAGGCAACTGTCCTCACGCCCCAACCGCTGCCGGGATTCCGATCCCGATTTCCGGCCACCGTAGGCGCGGGCTTGCGGACGGCAAGCAATGGGTGGCTTGCCGTCCGTCTACCGTCAGGACCAAGCCCAAGTCATCGACGGCGCGTACTGCTCCACGCGCGCCTTAGGGAGATGTCAGCAAATTGTAGGGGTCCAGCAGGGTAAAAGCCTACTGAGGCTTCGACCCTGCTGGGCCACAGGTAGTGTGAAAGTGAAACCCGGGGCCCTGGAACGAAGGCAAAGAAGAAACACGAGTTGGTTTTTAGTCAGAAAAAGTCTGACACTGTCTCTCGCCCGCCCAAGAGCGGGATTTGTCATAAGATGATTTTCCCACTCAAATAAAATCCATTGCGAACTTTTTAAATTTTTCTTTGGTCATCACATTGTAATAACTATCTTTCATATCTTCTATCGCCAAAATTCTTTGCAAAAAGCGTTGTTTCTTTTCGTAGTCACTCATTTTTGTTCTAATATCAGCACGTTCTCCACTAATAATGAGTAATATAAAAGTTTATATGTGCGTTTGTCTATATTTTTATCGACCACCTTAACTTTTTAAGAGTTTTGACTGATACGACCAGTCAAAACCACTTTTGACGGAATCATTTAGTCAAAAGTAGTTTTGACGGAATCATTTAGTCAAAAGTAGTTTTAACCAGCTCCATTGAGCAAAAGTACTTTTAAATGTTATTTTAGTCAAAAGTATTATTGACTAAAGCATACGGTCAAAAGTACTTTTGACTGGTTAAGAGTTTTGACTGCAACATATCTAAATCGTTTTGTTCGGGCAAATCGCTGCTTTTCTGATCAAGCCAGGATATTTACCGTACAGATTGTTCTTCAAAAAAAAAAAACGGCAAGTGCGAGTTGGACTCGCGCACTGAGGGTTCCGTACAAAATTTCAGGATTATGAGTCAACGGGAAGCACCCTGTGAATTTTGATTCCCTTGAGAGTATTGAATTACACGTTTTTGGCGACATAAACGGCCGTATCTTTTTTATTCGTTAACTTAGAAGTTTGATTATTTCACAGCTTCAAGAGACTGCAGACCTAAGTATGTGGTTTTAATTTCAATTCGATGCCTTTACTCGTTTCCGAGATAAAGGGTCACTACAAAGTGATACTAAAGGGCTCCGTTTTTTCCTTTTGAGGCACGGAACCCTAAAAAGCCAAATTGCAGCAGGAAGTGTTATCAAAAGTACTAAAAAAATCAAGCCACTTCAAAATTTGACATTTTCTTTTTCTTGCTGCTTCACTTCCAAGGCTCTTCTCTCGGGAACCCTGCATATATCTGGAGAAATATTACATGCGCTAAATAGCATGCACTTTCTATCAGTATAAGAATAATTTCAATCAGATCTTTGATTCCAGAGATTGAGGAACTCGTAACTAAAAATAAAGGCGCTCGGAATCTTCAAGGTTATGCACACTCACCAAGGTTGGTCTCTTGATGGGTGATCAGCTTTTAATACCGAGATTTCAACGGCGCCTAGTGTTCTACGTGTGCATCAAAGAGATAGTAGCATAACTGTAGGGGCCTAGCAGGGCTTAAGCCTACTGTGATCATGAATTGACTTCTGAAAGGGAAACCCGTGTTCCTGGAACGCAAAGGGCTACTGAAGGAATATAGGTGTCGTTTTTAGTCAGTAAAAGTTTGACACACCCTCCTGCTCCACCCTAGAGCGATAAAGTTATTATATGACATCACACCTCAAAAAAAAACTACCGTTGTTCCCGTCTATTATTTGTAGATCTTTGACCGTCATTACAGATAGTTGGAAGCCAGCGAAGGTGAGATGAGGTAGTAGCTCCATATCAAGTACTGGGTAGAATGGAATCCGACCCCAACTTAATTGAGAAAAGGTTAAGGAGATTGATAGTGTTTCTATGACCACCTACATACAAATAATTTTAAAGAAGTAAAATACTGGTACCGGTACTGATACCGATCACTCTCAAAACGGTAAAGAAAAGAATAAATAACATCGTGAGGAAACCGGCATAACCTAGAACCAAAAATATGAAGACATGTGACATCTACCAACCCTCACTGGGCCTGTGACCACACAGAGAGAGACAGAGAGAGAGGAAAGGGTTAAGAACCGTAATCTTGGTGGATTGAGGAGGCCTGAGTGTAAGCAGTGGGAATATTATAAGGCTAATTATGTTATGCTTTGCTATGTCGCGGGAATGCGGTGGATGCGAGACGCATAGGACTGGTCGTTGTGGCGACGTTTGGGTGAGGCCCATGTCCACCAGTGGACGTCTTTCGGCTGAAATGATGATGATGATGATGCTAAAATAAATAGCCATCTAGTCCCAAGCTAAGCAGAGCTTGTGTTACGAATACTAGACAACTGGTATATTTCTAAATACATACATATTATAGATAAATTACACCTAGACACAGAACAAATGATCGTGCTCATCACACAAACATTTGTCCTGGGTGGGAATCGAACCCACGACCTTCGGCACAGCAGTCAGGCCACTAACCACTAGACCAACAGGCCAGTCTATATAATTAGATCAAGCGCGAAGCTTACTTGGCCTTCTGCACTATACTGTTCAGTGGCAAGCCGTGGTTTATGATGCGATGACTGTTCTGTATTGCTCGTAAGTCGCTGTTAGCTGCTATCACGATTTTATACGTCTTCATTGGGTGGTTAGCATTTTTCGCGGATATCGGAAATTATGGAAGCGGATGTTTCTTTGGATTATAGAAATGGGAAGAAATTACTCTTTTCTTTAAACAATAATACAGGTGTGAGAGTAACGTCGATAGAACTGCGTTTATTTATTTAAACTTCATGTACAATAGTGGTACATAGGCTGACTTAATGCAACAAGGCATTATCTACCAGTCAACCTTTGGGTTAAAAAAGACAACACTGTGGTAGGCTTGCACAATAAACAAATAACAGATACTTCAAACAGAAAAAAAATAAATAAATAATAAGTTATTTATATTAATAAAATACATATATGCTAAAATTATAAACTAATAAATACTATGAAAAATATCAAATCATAAAGAGAACTTAATAATAATTCTGACGAAGACCAAACTATAGACGAGAGGACTTCAAGTAGTTCTGCGTTCTGTTATTTTGGAATATTTCCTACTAGCTGCTGGCAGTGGCTACAAATTCAAAGTCAAAAAAAATATTGCAAACTAAGTCTACAATGTTGGTGTTATATCAGTGTTAGTCACTCTTTTTAGATCATATTGCACTTGTTTTTATTCGATCGCCTTGCGGGTTGACACTATGCTCAAAAACTACTAGTAGCTACTAAACTACTAGTAACTAGTAGGGCGCTGAGTACAGCGCCCTACGAATACAATACCACAATGCCTACAGGGTGTTGTTGGGGCTGCCTCGGTACTGCAGTGCGTCGGGGATGTTCACAGAGTCACGCATTGACTACTTTTATGCGACCATGCGGAAACGGTGCACATCCTTGATGCGCAGGATCCGCGCCAGCTCCAACACCATCCTGAGGATGATGGCTGAAAGGTTTGACTGTCACTACATTAACCATTGTTGCATGGTTAATGTAGTACGTATCAAGTCAATAAAACTAATTTATTGAAATCCGAAATCCGTTCTGCCATTTAAGCGTGAAGAAGTAACAAACACACATACACACAAACTTTCACCTTTGTATATTATTATATAATATATGTCTATGTATATATTGTAAGTGTGATTTAGTTCTTTTTTTCCTACGTAATTGAAAAGACATCGCAATAATCGTGCATTTTAATTAAAAAAAAAAAAAAATGGAAAAATAGATCACCGTTATTTTAATCTAAGGCTGCGTACACATTAGCTATCACATGGCACACGCTGTAACTACGTGCACGCTTGAACGCGACGCCCACGAATATTTCATTTTATATTGTTGTTGACGTAGATGTTTATGCAAGACTCGCGCGTCGCTCGTGAGCTGCATCGAGAAAACATACGCGTTTGACAATTTGTACGCACCCTAACCGCAAAATCGCAATCGCAACACTTCCGTATTTTCAAAATTAATTTGTATTGGAAAACTTTTGGAATCTCTAGCGAACACAACTTTTGTACACGTGGTTGAGCTGTTATCTAAAACTGCGGGTTGGTATAATTACTGATAACAATTTAATGTTATGTTGCACAAGAGTTTTCCATATTTGGGGACGATACACTTCTAATTATATTAATCCCTTCAACGAAAACACTGTTACGGAAGTGTATAAAGGTGCCTAAAACAAAACTAGGTACCTTCATTTGAATACCTATGGTTTTCACATCGATTTATAACATGCCTCATATCAATTCTATGATTCCAGAATAAAATTAATATAATATAATATTCACACAACGCCGTCTAGTCCGTAGCTAAGCAGAGCTCGTGTTATGAGTACTAGATAACTGATAAACATACTTAAACATTTTTAAATACATACATATTATAGATAAATTCACCCAGACACAGAACAAATGATTATGTTTATCACACAAATCCACGACCATCACACAAACACTCGAACCTACGACCTTCGGCTTAGCAGTCAGGTCCACTAACCACTAGACCAGTCACGTCAGTCCACAGTCAGTAATTGCTAATATGAAATGAAAGTGGGTTTTAAAAAAGGAACAAAGCTTTATTTTTTACGGTGCTACACTAAGAATGACTCTTGTATCGTGGGTTCATTCACAAACATATAATCTCACACATATGATACCTAGACCCCATATATCTATCTGTAGGCCATATTTATAATATTTGATCCGTGCAGGAATCGAACCCGCGACACGAAGCGCAGCAGCCAATGTTAAATTTAGTAACAAAAAACACGGCGTGGCAGCCGATGTTCCAAGCACTGCACAACTAGTGCTTGAAACATTGGCTGCCACGCCGTGTTTTTGTTACTGTTTCAAAATCTTTTCAGTGATTAAATTATTTTTATCAGACGCATTATAATCTCACTAATATTATAAAGGCGAATGTTTGGATGTATTTTGAGATTTTAGTGAAAAGTTAATTTTGCGCTTCGAACCAAAGAGTTCGCCGCCCAGGACAACACAACCCAAGACTTTTTTCTTTGGGGCTATTTAAAGCCTATGTGGATATGTCGCGTATAATGCTAAACAACTGGAAACCAACGTTACTCGTGTTATTCGCCAAATGCCACTCGAAGTGCGTTATCGAAAATTGGAACTGCAAAATGAACCATGTTTAAGGACGACATTTGAAGGAATTATCTTTAGAAATTAAATGCAAAGAATAGTTATTTTGTGCGATAATTAAAATAACCTGATTTTTTGTATAGGTAATATATATTTTAAAATTCTGAAAAAAGTACCTCAAAATGAATCACCCATTATCTTGCGTAGTCAAAGTACATTTGCAAAGCTTCATTAAATTTGTAAATTGCCCTGGTAATTTCGAGCAAGAACATTTGCAAAGGGGTTGTCAACGTTTATCTTTAATAAACCCTG
The DNA here is from genome assembly GCA_961205895.1 of Mythimna pallens. Lineage (NCBI taxonomy): Eukaryota > Metazoa > Arthropoda > Insecta > Lepidoptera > Noctuidae > Mythimna > Mythimna pallens. The sequence goes on along the minus strand of OY540828.1, from coordinate 17,118,009 downwards.
CAGCAATGATACAAAGAGTAATTCTGCACCTTTTAACTTTTCACGATAACAAAAATGCGTGATTGCTGAACTCAATTACTGAAATGGGAATTAAAACGTACGCACGTTTTCTTTTACTACGTTAATTTTACAAAGAAAAGTTTTAACTCGTTGTAAAGATTAGGTACAGTCCAAATTCCTAAAGTCGGGAGCCATTAAACTTAAACGTGTATAAATAATTTTAAGAGCTGTAGCGCGGAATGTTCTAAGTCCGGTTAAGAATTTCCGGATTGGCAATGGGCCAACATTAGACAGAAAGTAATCTGCTAAACTACAAGCCCCTAAATGTATTCCAAATATTATTATGTTCAAGAACTATACATTACTTAGCTGTAAGCCTGTTACACCGCACCATAATGACATTGGGTATAACTACTGTAATAACACTTAAGTAAACACAATATTTTGTAAACGCGTGCGGCAAATCCCACTAAATCCTAGTTCGGAATCGAACTCAAAAAGGTAATAAGGCAATTTTCTTGAAAATCCCTAAACGTAATAATGTGCCGAAAACGTTTTCTAAATTTACACATATTGTACTCTCGGCAGAATCGCCCGCGTGGCGTACGATCAGAATACCCAATGCGATAGGGTGAAATATCAGATACTTATAGTTACAATGCCACTTACATAAAAGATGGCGCGTTATTGCGTTAGTATGGTTAAATAAATATGAGAGTTAAAATGCAATAAAGCTCACTCTTCAGAAATACGCGATAGGTACAGACGCTATGTGGAAACGTACAAGATTGTAAAAGATGCGGCGTTCAAATAGCTAAATAATTTTATTCAGATAGACCATTTCGGGGTGTAGAACATGGAGTAAATTTATTATTTGAGCAGCGAGCCGCGGACAAAGGATTTAGGTTTGCTGAATTATGCAAATAAATTCACCATTCTGTAACATTTGTTGGCAATGTCTTTATTTCTGTAGATTTCTTAAAAGGCCCAAGACTAATCCCGCTTTTGGCTTTTGAATCCTCCTAAGTTGAATCAACGTGCGTAAATACACCTGCCTGAAAGTATTTACATATTATATGTGTATAGAATACCTAACTTTAAAAGGTCTAACCTTGTATTTTTCTGAGATTACCATAAATCTTTTGTGGCGTATTTCTTTCCTTCACTTTCATAAACGATTTTATTTGGTCATTGAATTAGATTGTTTAAGCTTCGCCAAATTAAATTTATTATTACACAGTAAAAGTATTTTTAATATATAACTTTCAGTTTTATTACTGAACTGTCGAGTTACACCTACGGACTTAGGATTGAATCGTTTTAAAATCTAAGAGAATATTAAAAAAAACTTACGCAAAAGCAAATCAAAATTTTATTATTCGTAATTCCTTCAGAACTAGGCTTGCACGAACAACTTGCACCATTACTTCATCGAGACGGAGCTTGCCGCAATATCCCCCAAATGAATGTCGAGAGAATCCCTTAAGAAACAGTTTTTGAATCCCAATGGTGTATTTTCTCGCAAAAGACGATTCTTCAGCCGTTTAAGGCAATATAAAATGTTCTAGGGCGTTCATTCTTTGAAAAGATTTTATTCTATTGTAAGGAAACATCTTGTTATTGTAGAGAATGGAGCAATAATTTAACTTAATAAAGATACAAAACAATACGAGGCTGAATACTCAATTTGCGGTGTCGGGAACATTCGCACTGTTCGTTATGTGTTTACAATGGGACTAGACATCCCCGACCGCCGGCCGCCCTGTCCCGTAAGCACCTACTTGTCACAGTTGCCACACGGATAGTGAGGAACGCTATCAGCCGTCTCTTCGACAGCTCTGTAAACCGAGGTCCGGAATCAATTTCTAAGTATTTTCCTCAAGGGTCCAACAGGAAGCAGGCATTATGCTTTGGAAAGCAAACACTGATATCCTTCGGGAACGGGAGCGATCTATTGATCGTCTCGGATCAGTGCCTATTGTTTCTTCTAACGGTGTGCCAACGTTTGATTATTGTTTATTTATCTATGTCACAGATAGTGCTAACACTGTAAATTTATAATAGGTACTACTATAATTATTGTAAGATTATAAACCACGATTTTATAATCTCACGTGATTTATTATAGATTCATTCTTCTTAAAAACAAGCATGTCATGTCAATCTGTCAAATTTGGATGGGATTTATTGTGTTCAAAAACATAATAATATGTACTCTATACTTATATCGAATTTTTAATATGTCGTAAGATTTATCACACACTTGCGGTGTTTGCAATAATCCGGAGACATCTATGCATATTATTATTATTTTTATTTGTAATATCTATTATTTATTTATAATAATTATTATTATTTATTACAAATAAAAATAATAATATCACATTAAACAGGTTAGTTCAAAAAGTGAGTCAAAGGCTTCGAAACTGAGAACTGTCCATATCTTGTGTAGTCTATTATCAAATAAAGCTTTTCGTGTCTGTCTGTGGGGCCACGTAGTTCTCATAAACAATGCAACGAAGATTCTGATGCACTTTTCGCCATCATTTAGATGTTTCTTTCAGAAAATTTGATTAGAGATTGTTTTACAGTGAACCAAAAATCTACTTTTAAACAAATACTTTCAGAGTTTTGTGGGCAAAGCAGGTCCGCTCCACACTGAACATCCAATTGCACGTTGCACTTCATGACGCTAAGAACCGTCACAGATGGCGAGATACCATCAATCCAGCTTAAGCTAATCCAGTGGAAACTTCACGACCCTCAGTAATAAGGAATACGACTCGAGGAGGAGGTTCCTTTTTTTGAAGTTTGCACGACATTAAGATTAGAATAGGTTTTATTTACTATTTTTCTCGACACCTGATCAAAACTTTGAATAACCAAAGGGCTGGTTCGTTCTTGACCCAAATAATTAGCATTGCCATTCAAGGTGGTAATACTGTCTTCTTGGAACGGTCTTGAATGACAGCGATGTGGAGGAGTACTTCAATTCCTAAGTATATTTTGATTTTGTTTGATTAGGTCTATTATTTTATATATAAAAATGAACCTCTACTTTTCCTGGTCACGCTATATCTTAAGAATGGCTGGACCATTTAATAATTCTTATTTTGTTTTATTTATCAGCATACAGTGAAGGTTTAAAAGCAAAAAAAACACATAATTAGGGTAGAGTAGGGTAGAGCAGGGTGGAGTAAGGTAGAGTGGGATACAATGGGGTAGAGTGGGGAAGAGTAGGGTAGAGTTGGGTAGGGTAGGGTAGAGTTAGGTAGAGTAGATTAGAATAGTTAGTTGACGGGAACGAAACCACAGAGGGCAAAAGCTAGTTTAATATAAACAGATAGTTAATATTTAAGTTATTTGTGCACATTTATTGTTATATGTACTGTAATTTCTTTCTAATTTTAGTTACAGTCTACAAAGAAGATAAGTCAATGCATGGATATGAATTAAACATAATTAAGTTCACAAAGAATAAACAGCTCATAGATGAATGAATGTAATGAAATTAAAATTTTATTAGTTTCCATGAAAACTTCAACTATATCTGACGACCTCGGTTAACTCTTTTGTTGCCTGTGTATACCTAAATAGTATACATAAATACAGGCAGAGCTCAATTAATTTAAATATAAATTATCTATTACTAAAAATAAAACCTACATTACGTTAACCGTGGAAGAAAATCACAATGAAAAAACAGCTGACAGTAAAAACCAACCACGTATATACCTTTAGTATGTTTGGTTTCTTTGTCATTTCTAACGACGACGACTCATGGTTTTTCCCCGAAGTGTACCGATCGATCGTATACTCGACTATCATTTAGGGGAAGAGGCTATAAACATCGAAGCAATGCTTGTTTGATTGAATAATAGAAAAGCTGGATGGTAATACAAATACACTGATAGGCAAATAAAACACTTCCCCGCACGTGACTTCCAACATAATTACCGACTCGCCTCATACGTCAGAAACATTCAACATTATCCAATAAAAAAAAAACAACATAAAGCTACTACCTATTTTTCTTAAAGATAAATATAAAAATAAATGAGCTAATAGAACCTAGATCGACGAATTTTTATTATGACGATACGCTCCAAACACAAACACGCTACGGAGAAAAATCTTCTACTTTTTTAAATCTCCCTGTCTTAACTGACAATAAAAATAAAGAGATCAACGTAAGATAAAATGCTTCTTTTCGCACCTTTATTTTCGTTTCGATGCCTAAAAAAATATATTCAATATTTTTTATTGGAACACGGCGAAAACTTTATTTAAAATTATGTAAAATAAAAAAATGAAATCTGCGATTAAATCTGAAGAAGTTTCTCCAATTCTTCTTAGATGCTTGATTCTGTGTAACGAAGCGTAATGGTTCATTGTATTTGCATAAATTTTGATGCAAAGATTTATGTCCGCGTCGTGTATAATTAGAAATTGAAATTAAATTAGTTTCGTTACTTCTCAACTCGAGTGTCATTTCAATTTTTTATGACGAATGAATTGAAAAAGGTTTTTTTGGCGAAATGAAATCGCTCGATTGACATGGGATGAAACAGAATGGATGAATATTTAGCGTTATGTTAATTTTATCCCGACCACTGCTCCGCTAGGCAAAGAAGCAATTCTGAGTTAGAAGTATTTTTTTAAAATATTATTTATGACACCTAATGTATTCAATGATGTGGTTGACGATGGTACACGCATACATTCACTGTTGACTTATAGACCCCCAGGTTGTAGCGGTAAGGAAACACAGACTTCAGCAGGGAATTCATAAATGTGTTCTCAAAAAGTTTTGTGCGTATGGATTGATGGTCCACCATGTACGGGTGTCGCATCGCCGTATATCTGGTAGACCGATGGTGGATCAGGCTTGCCTGAAATAAGTTATGGAATTCAGACGCACACTCCCCGAAATGCATTCGATAGAAAACCAACAGGCTATCAACTCGGCGTCGATGCTCAAGACTTTAAGAAACCATAAGCAGTTTTCCGTGATAGCACAGAATATTTTCAGTTTTGTTGCAACATAAAAAGCAACGAATAGTGGTTATTAGAAAACATAGTTCATGAACAATGATTTATAGTATATTTTTTTTTTACATTTTGGTAATAAAAACAAAAAGTATACAGAAAAAACTACAAAAGTTTTACAGTGAATAAAAATTCGAACAATGTAGCACTCCATTTCCGCATAATAGAAATATATTTTTATATGGCATCCCTAAGCCTATTTAACAAGAAAACAAGTATAGTACCTATTATGTGAGGCTGTTATAAAAATAGCTACATAGAAAAATATGAACAACTAGCTTATGCCCGCGGCTTTGCCCGCTTACATAAAGTATAGCCCTATTTCACTCAGAAATAAAGCAGCTTCGACCATCTGTTCTGCGAGTAATGTGCCCTGCCCACCGCCACTTAAGTTTGGTTTACCTAGGACAGACGGTACAGTTGGGTCGGTCTAACTTCAAGAAAGAGGTCAATCATCGAATCAGAATCGGCTGGGCAGCGTTCGGGAAGCTACGCGGTGTCTTCTCGTCCAATATACCACAGTGTCTCAAGACGAAAGTCTATGAAATATGCGTGGTGCTAGTGATGACATATGGTTCCGAAACGTGGTCGCTTACAATGGGCCTCATCAGAAAGCTTAAAGTCACTCAAAGTGCAATGGAAAGGGCTATGCTTGGAGTTTCCTTGCGTATCACATCAGAAATCAAGATATCCGCAGGAGAACCAAGGTTACAGACATAGCCCAAAGAATCGCTCTTTATAATATTTAGTATTAATTATAACAAATATAGTTAAAGATTTTCACGTCGATACATTTAAAATACAAAGGTGCATAAACTTCAATGTAGGTAGGTAGGTATTATATATAATATTCCATCGCTCTTAGTAACGTTCTAAATTAATAAGATTAATTACAGTTTAATGACTTTGAGGGTACTTCATTACTGTATAGACACTTGATGAATTACAATCTGATAATAAAGATATATCACCCTATATTACACTGAGTAGCTTCAGATTGTTTATTTTCTAAGCCTATGGGTAATTAATCGCATTGACATAGTCTAACTACACATATAAACCACTTTCGTGATAGTTAACGAGATAAGCAAAGTTCAGGTTACGGTTCAAAAGTGGGTGGAATTAGGCCAAGCGCTGCGAAGCGATTATAAAGCTACGTTTGTGATATCGATCAAAAGTTACTAATTACTATTAAATGTTGTTAACTTTATCGTGACGAATTTGACACCCTAGCAAAATGTGTAGTCATCAAATAATAAGATTGTTTATTTTTATTTTTGTTTCGGATAATGATTTGTCTAAATACTTATGTACAAATTTTGAAAATATCAAATTTAAATAAAGAATACAGTTATTTTTTTTCAAAAACTAAATAATCACTTAAGTTCGAATCGGATCAGAACGGAAACAGGATAAGAAGGAAAGTGCTGTTACCGTATTCCAGGAACGTACAGGTCAACTGAAGAAACACAGGTGGGTTTCAGTCAGTAAAAGTCTGACACCCTCTCTCGCTCTTTTCGTAGCGGGAGAAGATGATTTCCGAACTCAAAAAAAGGTTAAGTACTTTATTTTTCATTCTCATGCGAATGTACATATATTGCTTCGCTGAGGTAGCCAAAACTACAATATTTAAATTTATTATTAAAAATGGGGCATTTCATGAAGATCGCGCTGGTTTCAATCATTCCACATATTGTTCAGTTGTATAGACTTGACAATATAACTGTACCTGTACCCTGTACCTATATAACTAAATCAATTTTACATCACAATAACTACAAGAAATCTTTTTGCGAATTATTAAAACAGCCTCTGAAATTCACTTAAAAAATACTGCTAAAAACCAGTTTATCTATTTATTAATACCTTTTGACAACTTACGTAGATTTTGACAAATACCGGCTACACCAGACACCCTTTGTAGAGTATAAAACAAAAGAGTCATGTTTATATTTCCATTCATTTAATAAAACATATTCGTTGCATGTTGACAGTATATTCCTCAGTACGCCTCTCTCCTTGCTTGTGTAGGTACGCACTGGCGCCTCGCATCTTCATATATAATGCGTACGCCGAGAAATTCCCTGTCGGCGTCCCCGTTCCCTACTACAACTTGTTTCTCAAGTCATGTGTAAACAGACGTCTTACTTAGTATATTACACATCTGCATAGCTTTGATGCTTATTCTGCACCGTAGTGTACCTACAACAGAAAATTCAGTAAAATTAATATCAATTTTTTTATTAAACTTTATGATCACGTACAAAGTTATTTTATTCAACAGTTTATATACCGATGTTGTAAAATGTTCAACGTTTTATTTGGTAAAGTTACAAGAATCTAAAGCAAATAGTGCTAGAGTCGTGTTCAAGACAGTTATTCGTAGCAAAAGTGCGGAAACATCGTTTCCCGCTCGACATGAACCGAATTGCACTCCCTCCCTGCTTGTTTTCTCATTTTATTACTCTTTCTTTTGTCGGGTTGGTTACACTTTGCCATAAACTGATTTGAATATTCCCTGAACGGGGTTTAACAATAGCAACTGGTGAAATAAAGACGGGAATTTATAAGGAGATTTTACAATTACTTTATTAGATTCTTGTACACGTACGCAATCGTCTTGATAATATATTACAATGCTGAGTGACCTTAGAAATACGATTAATGTCGAGAATTAAGATTGATTGCCTTAATATATGTGGTTTGTGGATCTATCGAGTTTTTCATTTATTATGCTTCAATACGAGGGGTGAAGGATTACCTGCTGAATATTAACTAACTTAAATCAATCATTGCACTTGTAATTAATGTAAAACACCATCAGAATTCTAAATAATGTAACGTTTCTTAATAAACCCGTAATTATTTACAAATTCTAAAGATAGAAAACCCAATTAGGTAATCCATACTTATACTTATAATTAATAACTAATAATTAATATTACAAATTTGAGAATAACTCAGTCTGTCTGTTACGCTTTCACTGTTAAATTACTGAACCAATTTTGATGAAATTTAGAACTGAGGAAACTTGAACTTCAAGGATGGAAATAGGCTACTTTATATCTGTCTTTGACCTCGACTTCGCGTCCGAATAACCAACATTCACACGGACGATGCCGCTGGCAGAAGCTAGTAATATAATAAAAATATTACAACAGTACTTTTCTAATTAATTTAATTGACTGTCAACCAGCAAAGTTCCAGTCTGTTTCGTCCAGCCACAGTTTCATTGACATTAGCTAACTTGAGAGCTCCCAGTATTTGTACTTGCTGTATTATTTCTTGGTTGTTGGAAACAAAACGCGAGCGGGGTAATTAGGCCCTTAGCAAACATAACAGAGATGTACAATGAGAAAGTGAAAATGTCTTTTCGTAGAAAACGAATTGCTGGTTGAAAATCATCCGTCGAAATCCGAGGGCTTGTATCTTTTGATTTACCTTTGATGTCGTGGTTCACAAATATTGTAATTTGCTTAAATATATTATCATAATCATTGTTATAATTTGGGTAGCCCCCGTATTATTATTCCTTCTTCTCTCGTGCGAAATGAAGTAACTTATAATGTGGTAAAAGCTGACCAAGTGTAAGTCGGACTCTCACACGAGGGTTCCGTACTACACCACATATTCATCATCATCATTTTCAGCCGATAGACGTCTACTGCTGGACATAGGCCTCCCCCAAATGTCGCCACAACGAACGGTCTTGTGCGTCTCGCATCCATCGGATTCCCGCAACCTTCACCAGGTCATCGGTCCACCTTGTAGGGGGCCTTCCAACACTGCATCTTCCGGTACGCGGACGCCACTCCAGAACCTTTCGGCCCCAGCGGCGATCCGTTCTGCGAGCAATGTGCCCTGCCCATTGCCACTTAAGTTTGGCTATGTCGGCAACCTTGGTTCTCCTGTGGATATCTTCAGTTCTGATTCGATCACCACATATCAAACGACGACAAAATTACTTTTTTTGTTCACTCAGAAATAAAGCAGCTTTCTATTTTTTTTTTTTTATGTGGGAAAATCATCTAATGACAAATCCCGCTCTTGGGCGGAGCGGGAGATAGTGTCAGACTTTTACTGACTAAAAACCCACTCCTGTTCCTTCTTTGCCATTCTTTCCAGGGCCCCGGGGATCTCTTTCGCATCACCCATGGCCCCAGTAGGCTTCGACCCTGTTGGGCCCCTACGGTTGCTGACATCTCCTTGAGGCGCGCGTGGAACACTACGCGCCGTCGGCGACTTAGGCTCAGTCCGGACAGTTACCGGACGATCGGACGGCGAGCCACCCATTGCTCGCCTTCCGCAAGCCCGCGCCTACGGTGGCCGGAAATCGGGATCGGAATCCCGGAGGCAGCGATCTCTCGCGCCGGGCCTTGGTACAGGCCATGGTCCGGAGTGAGGAGGAGTGGCAGGCGGTTGCCTCCTTCTGCGAAGAAGTAAAGCTAGCAAAGGAGGCGGCCAATCGCGTAAGACAACAGTCCTCACGCCCCAACCGCCGCCGGTGTTCCGATCCCGATTTCCGGTCGATTTCCGGCTCGCCGTTCGACCGTCCGGTAACTGTCCGGACCGAGCCCAAGTCGTCGACGGTGCGTGCTGTTCCACGCGCGCCTCAAGGAGATGTCAGCAAACTGTAGGGGCTCAGCAGTGTCGAAGCCTACTGGGACGAAGGCAACGAAGGAACAGGAGTGGGTTTTTAGTCAGTAAAAGTCTGACACTATCTCCCGCTCCGCCCAAGAGCGATATTTGTCATAAGATGATTTTCCCACACAATAAAAAAAAAAAAACACTTCTTGCAGTCTGGTAAAAAGGAGCAGATTTAACTGACCATAATGTGCTAAACTACTGGAGTATACACTTGTGCTATGTAAGAACCGATCTAGACACTACAATTACGCTGCCCACAGCTGGATAAATGCTTTTCAAAATGGTGGCTAAGCAGGCGATTTGCTGACGCATCGATGGCTCCAATTCCCGTCACTACAGCCGAAGGTTTATTTAGACTGGCTAGGCGGATTGTGGTCCGTTATTTATTTATAGTTTTACTCCCCTTCTCCTATATAGCTTAGAGCTATAAAGATTTTCTATTCGACCGCAATGTTTTTATGACTTTTTTGAGATTGCACGTTTGTCGTAGTGGATACGGTTTTTGAAGGAATAAACGTAATGATATTTAATTCCAATCTACCTGGGACCTTAAGCGCCTATTAGACGACTCGATATTTGGACAGTCTTAGTTTAAGTAGCGTCACACAAGAAAAAGAGCAACTTACGTCAATTAAATGATGTTTCATTTACAATGAGATACAGTTGAATCTTATCGTTATTGAGTAGTGTAATAGGCGCTTTACAGTGACGTGTTAAAATGTCAGTCCTGCGAGCGAGAAAGAGGGACAGAACTATACACACTATATAGTTCCATCTCCCCCTTTTAATAGTTTAGTTTAGGTCGTAAAATGGATCACGTTAAGAGCTCGTGCTAGCACTCCTGCCCTTGTTTCATAATAGTTAGAGTGGGTGCAATACACTTTCTGATTCAATTTTTTTTTTTTTAAGAAATTTTGTGATGATTTCCAAAAGAAATCATCACATAACTTCTCCCGCTTTAGGTGGAACAAGAGGGAGTGTTTGTCTAGTTTTATTAATTAAAACCCATCTGTGTTCTTTTAGCTACCCTTTACATTTTACGGTCACTTGTACTGTTTCGAACACTCCGCGGCCCTAGCAGGCCTCTAAGGGGCCGCGTCAGTGATACTGCCATCCTTTTGAGACTCTTATATAATTCCTGTCAACCTTATACAGTTAATTAATATTTTTTTGGCATCCCTTTTTCTTTTCATCCATTCAAAATAAGACAAAGGTCACTCTCTGTCTCATTCTCTTTCTTTTAGTCGCAATACAGCGCGCTCGACAGTTGTCACATTCTTAATTCCAAAATCCAGTATGATGACCAAAATGGACATGAATATCGTAAATTATATTCTGCGAAAATATACTACTCCATTTAACATAACCAGAGTCTAGAAATGTGAAAAAAATCCAAACCGTGTGGAATCTGTCACAATGTTTTCAAAATAAATAACTCGCTGTGAAAAATTTAGGACAAAAGTAGCGTGCAATCTAAATCGAATATCTAGGTTATACATTTACTTAAAATCCTTTTATATTTGTTTCAGGCATAAAGTTACTCACAAAATATACGGTACTAATGTTATATAGCGTAAAAAGTGTTATAGTGGTTGTAAGCAACACATTTTACATTTCTTTTCTCCGGTAAAGGTGTAAAATGATAGAAGTAAAATAAAAAGAGAATTAAACCAAGCTACAAAAAGGTTTTCGCTTCAATACAACTTACGTACTTTTAAGTGATAAAATGTAATCCTCTTCGGTGTATGTTAATACGAAAGCTTGCACTAAGAGAACGAATAAACTTTTAAAGAAAAGTCTAGTGCACTCCTATATTACAAGTAACTAGATTCTGACAGCGGCTTTGCTTGCGTGAAAATAGAAAATGGTTTCATGGATAAAAAATATCTTGTATGTCGTATCACAAAACATGAACAACCCGTGTGCCAAATTTCATCTAAATCAGTTCAGACGTTTCAGTTTGAAAGAGTAACAAACATACACACATATAGACAAATATAAACTAACACTTTTAAAATATTAGTGTGATTTTCTTCATACAATTCAAACAAACTGCAAGTTAGCGCTTGTTATTTATTGACATTAGGAAATCAGGTGTTTTTCTGTCGTCATGGCGACTGAGAGTAGGTGAGGCATAACAAATTAGCCATTTGGTATTCCTACTTCTGGGACTCAGGTCTCCCCTCTAGGAGAAGAAATGGCAGTAACCCACCACGCAGGCCCAGTGCGAGTTGGTGGATGTGACATGCCTTCAAATTTTGTTCTAGGACATGCCGATTTCTAAACAATGTTTTGAGAACAACTAAACTATGTAAGCGGTTTCCACATTATAATAAAATCATAGAACATGTATGATAATTTCCGGAATAACATTAAATGTCACGTGTTGAGGGTGGCCCTGTAACGTTTCCTTAATATTTTATTTAAGAGGGTTAATAATTGACGTTAGACACAGCAAAGGGCTGGCGCGAGTGCGTAATCGTAAAATTAAACTGTTTGTGATCCACCTAGCGAGATTATTAAACACTCAAGTATTCATACAAATAATATCTAATAATATTATGATCTTGCTTGTATTGTTCCTTAAGAGCTTTTGTATTTCGAAGAGTTTAATAAAACCATATAGATATTCGAAAACATATGTAGGTGGAATGGAAATATTTGTTACAAAAACATTGTGAGAAACCCTTCAATCTATTAATAAAATTCAAATACCAATGACTGTAGACTGGTTTGCGGTTATTCTGCCTAAACGTTACGTTATATTGAAAGTTAAATTATATCGTTGTCAAATATATAAAACATATTGTGGTCAAAAACGGGCATAATACACGTGCGCATGGGCAAAAATGTTCCCAGCCTGAAATGGATTGGGTGAGTCAAGTCAGCCGCACGCCTAGTGACTGCTGAATAAGAGTCTCTACGCAGTGGTTTCCCGCAGACGGGAAGCGCAGTCGAGTCCGGTCCAGAAAGAGATGGTAAGATTATTCAGAAGCGAACCAAGAGAATTGATGATTCAGTGCAGGTGAAGAATGTCTGGAAGGACTTGGGGGAAGCCTTTGTTTAGCAGCGGGACAGTATGTGGGAAAGTAATCAGATTAACGCTTATAAATGTGAAATTCTAGCAATAATTCCTCTATGTAATGTTGTTGCGATTCCAGAGGCCCTACCATAAAGTCTTCCGGGTGGCGGTCGAACTAGCGATACGCAGTGTTGCGATAGTCGTTGAGAGGATCCAGCAGTTGGGAATCGAGGTGGCGCTGCACAAGTCCAAGGCCATGTGTTTTCACGACCCTCGGAGCGCGCCACCACGGCGTTCCCAGTTAACAGTAGGAGGAGTTCACATCGGCGCGGCGTCGGATCGACGATGAAGTACCTGAGACTCGTCCTCGACAGCCGGTGGAATTTCGAGGAGCACTTCCGACGTCTTTACGCCGTCGACGAGGCTCTAAGCAGGCATCTTTCAGTCCATGGCCCTTTATGGTGCACAGGTAAGGGCACCGTCGCTGCGAAAGCAAACGGCGGCCCAGTTGAACGCATGCCAGAGGGTCATGGCCATACGGATAGTGCGAGGATACCACACAGCTTCCCGCGAAGCGGCGATCCTCCTTGCTGGCCTGCCACCGTGGAATCTGGAGGTAACAGTCCGGGGCGAAACTCCGCTGCCGCGTCAAGTCGCGGCATGGTGGACAGAGTTCCGGCGGGATGTTAGGTACGGCATAATTATGGCGGTAAGGCCCCTCTTTGAGGAAGAGGACCTCATGGCGTCCTCACCTTCCACATGATGCAGGTTCTTACCGAACATGGTCAGTTCGAGAGGTTCCTGCAACGGAGTCGTGCGGAAGTAACGCCCGGGTGCCACCACTGTGTGGACCACCCGGAAGACAAGATGGAGCACACGGTAGAGTTATGCCCCGTTTGGGCAGAGCACCGCTGTGTCGTCGTAGGTGAGATCGGCGGCAATGATCTCTCGCGCCTGGCCTTGGTACAGCCCATGGTCCGAAGCGAGGAGTGACAGGCGGTCACCTTCTGCTGTGAAGCAGTAATGCTAACAAAGTAGGAGGACGCACGCGCACGCGCGAGGGAGTGACCCTCACGCCTCAGCCGCTGGGATCTCGATCCCGTATTCCGGCCACCGTAAGCACAGGCTTGCGGACAGCGAGCAATGGGTAGCTCGCCGTCCGGTAACCGGCGCGTACTGTTCTACGCTCGCCTCAAGATGTCAGCAAACCGTACGGGCCCAGCAGGGTCGATGCCTACTGGGGCCCAGGGTTTATTTCTGAAAGGAAAACTCGGACCTGGGAGGAAGGCATTGAAGTTCCTTCTTTGCCTTCCTCCCAGGTCCGAGTTTTCCGAGGAGTGGGTTTTTAGTCAGTCAAAGACGCCCTCATGTTCCGCCCCAAGAGCGGGGAATGTCATTGTATAATTTTCCCACCTAAAAAAAACACAAAGTCTTGACGCGATCCTTTTGACGACCTAAAATAAACTGTTTTAAAGGAATGGAGTTATGTAAGCTCCATCCCTCTTTCTCGTTCGCACGATTGACATTTTAAAACGTCATGGTAAGGCCCCAGTACAAAAATACATGCCTACTTGTGTTTCCTTTTAAAGAAATTGAAAAGCACATGCTAGTTTGTTATCAGCTAGGTTTGTTATCGCTAATAGTATTATTTATTATTATATTTATTTATATTTTATATATTTTTAAATATTTCCTTAAAAAGCATATATAAAAAAATCATTAAAAAATATAAAAAATAGTAGCCCACCGGCATCGGGAACAGGGTCCTAGCTACCGACGGTCAGGGCTCCTCAGAGAGGAACCTCCGGACAATACGCGCCGTGTCTAAGAGTACTGCTTTCTGGATCAGGCCCTTGATCCAACTGCGTAACGAGAGCCTCCTCAGATGTTGGTCGAGGCTCTTTGATATTAATCCATTGGCCGTCACGACTATTGGCACAATGACTTCCGTATCTACTTCCCACATGCCGACAACCTCGCAAGCGAGAAAGTTAATGGTGGATAATCCTGGTTACGAGGTTGTGTCTATAAAAATAGTCTCCGTTGGCTAGATGAGAACCTCCAGAAATAATGTGTCGGATTGATTCCCCGGGCCGGTGGCATGCCCGACAGATGTCAACCGTACCGTCCTTCACAATATATTTCCGGTAGTTGTTCGTCATCATAACTTCGTCCATTATCGCACAGACAAAACCTTCGGTTTCCCCGAAGATGTCACCGAAACGCAGCCAACAATTAATTAATAAATTATTATTATTTATTCATTGTGAATTTACTTAAATAAATTACAAGACCCCCTCTTAAGTATTTGTATTAGTGGTGTATTTGAATAGCCTACAGATAATTTAATTATTCCAGGTCTGGTCTGTCTTGTTTATGTGACTTTATATTTATATAATTTTTAACGCACTCACGAAACAGAAGCAATTTCTAATGTAAGGCAACTTTTTTTTAATGAAAGTAAAAGATAAATAAACCTAGCACTTGTTTACGTTGACAATTCATAGAAGTATCTTTTATGCAACAAATATCTTAGCAATTAATTAATAAGCAGAGTCTTAGAACTGTTGACGTAACAATGTACACAACGGCTCATCTATAGGAGAATACTTCTAAGAAAGTTTATTACGTAAGTAATAAAAGACGGTAATTGCTTCTTTTCTCTATAAAGGCGGACAAAAGACGGAACTGTTACTGTTTTAGCGCTTCTAGCGTTAAAACGAAGAAAAAAGAACCACTACTTATTGAAGATTCGTTTTCAATTCTACAGCCGCATTCGTTTTCAATTTCTGGATAATCGAGATCCTGCTCAATTGAACACTCGATTACTCGTTTACGGGACACCCTCACTGTTTGAGTTTGCCGAGTTTGATTGGGTTTGCATTGCACTGGGATATTATCACTGAATAAAATTAATTCTCAAGAAATATAAGCTTTTTGGCGTATTGAACATTTCGGTAAGTTCGTTTGAAAGAGACGCGCACAAAATTGTTGAGTCTTTGAATGAATGGGTGATTCCTGGAAGCTTTTAAAAGATATATAATGATATCATAGTGGCATGTTTTCTGGGAAGCCGTTAACAGACGCCCAACATCAAGCCTGTTAAGTATATTTATAGTGAGTCTGTAGTACCCTACAATGTTCGAGCATCCGTAGAGTCGAGATGGAAAGTTGTCTAATTAAGTAATAATCCACTAAATATTCGAAATAACAAAGTTGGAGCATTAAATGTCCTTTTTATTACAAAATATAAATAACATTTTGAATAGGGTAGTCAGCAACGGATTTTCAGCGACTTTAAGCTTTGTAAGCAAAATTATATTCAAGTTGTACTCTGAAAATTGGTTGCTTTTATCAATGTCGTACAGGCGTTAACTTTTATTAAGTTTTGAATACTAATTATGTACTCACATTATTTTTGACTCAAAAATCATAATAAGGCAATAATATTGTTTTTTTTTTAAGGTGAGTAGTTATCCAATAACTTCTCCCCCTCTAGGGTGGAGACAGCGTGACTTGTCTACACTAATATTATAAAGAGGTAAAGTTTATTTTTTTGTTTATAGGAGGTAATCTCTGGAAATGCTGGTCCGATTGCCAAGATTTTTTCACCTATAGAAAGCTGCTTTATTCTTGAGTGACATAGGCTATATTTTTTGTATGCAGGCGAAGTCACGGGCAAAAGCTAGTACTGAATAAAACCACACCTGTATGTTTCAGTAGCCCTTTCCGTTCTAGGACCATAGTTTCCCTTTTAGAAATTCCCTGGCTCTAGATGCCGTCATCGACTTGAGCTCAGTCCTTACCTTGCCTCTTTTCACTGCTCTTCTCCGCTCCACACCACCCAGCTCCGATCCAGTGGAAACGCACCCTTAACTGTTAAGCTTGTGGACGGCGAGCAATGGGTGGCTCGCCGTCCGACCGTTCGGTAACCGTCCGGACCGAGCCCAAGTCGCCGACGGCGCGAGCTGTTCCACGCGCTTCTCAAGGAGATGTCAGCAACTGTAGGGGCCCAGCAGGGTTGAAGCCTACTGGGGCTAGGGGTCTGATTCTGAAAGGAATACTCGGTCTTGGTACGAAAGGCAACGAAGGCACAGGAGTGGGTTCTTAGTCAGTAAAAGTCTGACACTATCGCCCACCCCGCCCAATAGCAGGAGATGTCATAAGATGATTTTCCCACCGAAAAAAACAAAAAGCCCTTAGTTATTAAACCTACTTTCAATCTCGGGTTTCATACTATACCAAGAATTTGACATAAATAATAACCAATTCTGTAGCAGTAAAGTCAATGTACAGTCAAATGAATATTTATTTGTTATAGTTTTTAGAGAAGTTCTTCTTTTCTTTACCTGTACTAATTTACTTGTGTTAACAAGAGAAGTGTACACAAAAATGCAAAACCCGGTACACATTAATAACAACTTTGACTGACTTACTGGTCCAGTGGTTAGTGGCCCTATTTACTATGCCAGTGGTCGTGGGTTCGATTCCCACCTAATACAAATGTTTGTGTGATGAGCACTATCATTTGTTACGATTTGTATGTCTTTAGAAGCATATAAGTATGTTTTATTATCAGTGCTCTAGTACTGACAGCACCAGATAAGTTTTGGGACTAGATGGCGCTGTTTGATAGTTGTAGAATATTATATTACTAGCGGTCCCGGCAGACGTTGTTCTGCCCAAAAGCGGGATTTAGTAAAAAAAAAAAATTACCCTACTCCACCCTACTCTACCCTACTCTACCCTACTCTACCCTACTCTACCCTACTCTACCCTACTCTACCCCGAGATCACCCGCACCCACCGTCGCGAGCAGTTCATCTTTTAAGTCGCTCCGCATTCGAAAAATCAAAGGATTGGTATTTTTGTCGCGAAACCTAAAGTGTCATATATCGTTGGATTTGGAAAATTATGGCGCATCTGATTTTGAAAACCGCATGAAAATCAGTGAACATTTCAGTGAGTTTCTTGTGAAATAGTAAAAATTTCAAGAAGTGAGACACTTCAAGTGCAAACGCTGCTCGATCTATCGCGGTGACCACCCTTTTTTCTTTTGCGAAAAGAAGGGTAGCTACGCCCTTAATCCTCTGACAAGTTTATAGATTTTTAACGCTGACGGTTTGGAAAAAATTCAGTGAAACGTGAAAACCACGTGACCACGTGGTCATTGATTTAGTGCCGTCCGGTGAAAACTAACAAAATATTAAGATTGGACGAGAGAAGACAAACAAAAATCTGTTTTCAGATCACCAAAAAGTTAAGTGGTTTACAAATTATTGACTGACAAAAAAACTTGAAATACTTCAAAATATTATAAAATATTTTTGTGAAAAATCTAAAGCGATAACCTTAAATTTTTTGTGAAGAATCTGATGCGCATTAAGCCGAAGAATACCCCTAGTATAAGAAAAAAATTTTAAACACTAAATTTAGCTGTAAAATATTAGATTTAAAGATTTTATTTTAGTATTATCGAAATTTTTCTTTACAAAACCTTATTACATAAAATATTTTTTTTTACTTTTTATATTGGAGCGTCATTGTATACTATTTCAAATTTTTTGTGAAAAAAAAAAAAAAAAATAATTCAGGCCCCTTTTGGATGTTATTAAATTTTTTATTTTTATTTTTATCAAATATCTATTATTATAACCTTAAATATAGGAAAAGTAAATTCAAGCTCTGCAAACGAAGCCTCATTTCTCTGCGACAAACGGTTGCGTAGTTACGGCTATTTTAAGGTTATTTTTGACAGCTGTTCGGCCATATTTGAGGGTTTTGGCCCTACGTATCTCCGGACCAAGCTGTCGTAGAGGGTTGCGGTTTTTGCGGTGGTGCTGGGGGTTATAACCTTCAACTATAGTATCACTTTTCAGGACTTCCAGGTTCAGGTTTTTCAGGCACCTGAAAATTAGCTCACACTATAGGACGGGCCAATTCAAGTCAGATAAACCCAAACTCGGGTCTTCTGCGGCTTTTGGGACGGGAGATACAATGTTTTTGAGACTGACACTGACAGTTCTCTAATTGTCAAAATATTTTCAAATCTTGATAGCTCCTGAACCGGAGGTCGTGGGGGGCTGGGATTTCTTTTGGAGTCACTGGCAGCTTATTTTCTATCCACCCGTATCAAGACTAGGAATTTTCAGGGTCAAAAATTTTTCAGCCTGAAATCAATTCCGGAAGGTGGGTCTCGTCGGGCCCGGCCGGGAGAGCCCAGACACGGTAGTACCCGGATCAGCGGTTCTGGAATAAAGATCAGAAAACTAAAATTTGACGGCCATCTTGGATAAAATTCAAATAACTTAATCCATGATATCTCCATAGCCCTTAGAGATATAGTACCGTTGTTTGGGTTCATTTGAGGGGACCTGGGGAGAGCTATCTTTTGACGTATAAAAACTGACCCTAGGTAGAGCAAAAATATTTAGAAACTTTACCCCAAGAATTACATGACAAAAATCACAGACACTACCCCTTTTATAGGAATAGCAAATATACATTTTTATTCTTATTCTTTTAATCCCCCATATACAGGGATAGTAAAGTGCATATATCAATACGAAGACAAATTATATATATTGACGCGTTACTAACCGACAAAGCCCCGAATATGCCTCTTGAACATACGCCGAGAAAGACGACTGTCAAAGCAACAGAGACCAGTCCAAATAACCCCACAATGGATTCGGAAAAGGCAGGACCTTCTCCCAAAAAAGTGACGCTTGCTCCCAACGTACGGAAGAGCATCGGGGAATGGGAGAACAACAAAGGCACTGAGTCCAAAACCGCTGCCTCTACTACCTTCACCGTTTCACCGGGAAAGCTAGCGCAGGTCCCGACGGCCTCCTCGAGACCAAATCAAAGAGTCACCCAGCCGTCAGAAAAGGTTGTAAAGCGGCGAGGTTCTGTAGATGCGGCGAGTGGGTCGCCAAAACTTATTGCTACCACCGACAGAGTGCATGAAGGCCGTATCTGGCTTCTAAGAGCAAAAACTCATCTAAATGAGTCACGTAATTTGCGGTCGGACCTCAAGGCGGGTTTCACAGTGGCGGTGGAGTCGATGTACAAACTCATAAAAGACGGCGCCGCAGAATCTGGGACTAAAATGGGCTATATCCAAGATGTTGACAAAAGTGGGAGCATAGAGACACGGGAAATATTGATAGAGAATGATAAAAGGATGCATGAAGATCAGATTATCCAGAAAATGGAGGAGAATAACAGACTGCTCATCGAGAATGGGAAAAGAATAGAAGAGCTGAAAATAATACTCGAAGGACAGAAACACATCCTAGAAAAATCAACTTACGCGAGTGTGGCAGCAGTAGGACCGAAGGTAAGAACAACACTGGAGAGAACAGCGCTGCACTCTGTAGTTATAACATCTGGGAATGAAATGGACACTGGAGAGGAGGTCCTGGAGAAAGTAAGGAAAGCAGTGGAAGCGAAAGAAGGATGGATAAAAGTGGAAAAAGTAAGGAAGGCAAAAGATAGAAAGATCATAGTAGGATGCGAGACAAAGGAAGAAAGAAGAAAAATTAAGGAAAAGATAGAAAACGCTGGAATCCACCTAATTGTTGAGGAAGTGAGAAACAGAGACCCTTTGCTGATTCTCAGGGACGTACTACTAATCCACAGCGATGAAGACGTACGTAAGGCCTTGAGGAACCAGAACCAAGAAGTTTTTCAAGGCCTCGACAAAGAGGAGGACAGGATGACAATAAAGTACCGAAAGAAAGCAAGAAACCAGCACACGGGTCATATAGTACTGACGGTTTCTCCAAAAATTTGGCAGAGGGCTCTAGAATTAGGCAAAATGAGAGTAGACCTCCAAAAAGTTCATGTAGAAGACCAATCTCCGCTGGTGCAATGTACAAAATGTCTAGGATATGGACACGGCCGAAGATTCTGCAAAGAATCGGAGGACGTCTGCAGCCACTGTGGTGGATTACACTACAGTAAAGAATGCCCTGACAAAGTTATGAAAGAGGAACCGGAGTGTATAAATTGTAAAAGAGCCAAACTAGAAAACAGAGGTCACAACGCATTTAGCAGTATTTGCCCGGTAAGACGGAAGTGGGACGACATAGCAAGGGCGTCCATTTCTTACTGCTAAGGTGGTCCCAGCAGGCACCTCCAGGTACAACATCCTCCAGGCCAACTTGCAGCGAAGCCAGCTTGCTACAAACGAGGCGTTGCTGGAGGCTCAAAAGAGAAAAATGGTAGCAGTGTTAATTCAAGAACCCTATATTGGAAGAGAGAAGAGAGTCAAGAGCTATCGAGGTGCGAGGATCTACCAAAACTCTGACGTGGGAGAAGGTTCTGTCAAGGCGGCAATTGCCATCTTGGACAATGACCTTGACGTTATACAGTGCCCAGAATTAACTACAAATAACATCGTTGTTGTTAAGATCCGAACCAAAGATTGGACGATCACACTCATATCTTACTATTTTGAGCCAGACCAGCCAATAGAACCCTATCTAGAGCAATTAAAGGAAATAAGTAGGATGGCAAATAACAAAATGATTGTGGGAGGTGATGCAAACGCCAAAAGTACCTGGTGGGGAAGCGCTGCAGAAAATTCTAGAGGAGAACAAATGAGCGGACAACTCCTGGAAATGGGCCTGCAAATTTTAAATAATGGAGACGTCCCAACCTTTGACACCATACGTGGAGGAAAGAGGTACTACAGTCATGTTGATGTTACAGCCTGTTCGGAGGATATCCTAAATCTGGTTGACGGATGGAGGGTGATTGAAGACCTTACCTGTTCGGATCATAACGGCATTACTTTTAGTATAAACCTGAAAAAGTCAAGAGGATACAACGTAGAACGAACAACAAGACTTTACAATACAAAAAAAGCGAATTGGAAACAGTTTCATGAGAAACTACATCTAATTATGCTGGACAAACAACTTACAATAGAAGAAGTAGATAAAATAGATAACACACAAAAACTGGAAAATGCAATAGAAAAATATAATATGGTAATAACAGAAACATGTAAACAAACAATCCCAAAAAAAAAAAATAATAAAGATACTATACTCACCATGCCGTGGTGGTCCGAACAGCTTGCTACCCTGAAGAAACAAGTCGCCACTAGAAGAAGGAGAATCAGGAACGCAGCGCCTCACCGAAGACAGATTGTAGTTAACCAGTACCTAGAAGAAAAAATGAAGTATGAAATTGAAGTGGAGAAGGCTACAGTCGAAAGTTGGAAGGAATTCTGTAGGAGACAAGATAGGGAGGGAATGTGGGAAGGTATTTATAGGGTAATTCGGAGGGTAACACGACGGGAGGAAGACTTGCCACTAATAAAGGACGGAGAAGTATTGGATGCAAAGGGTTCCGCTAGGATTCTCGCGGAGAGCTTCTACCCTCAAGATACCAAAGAGCAGGACAACGCAGAACATCAGCGAATAAGAGAACTGGCTGAGGCAGTAAACGATGGACATGATGAGCATGAATCACCGTTTACTCCAGAAGAACTTGAGGTGGCAATTGAATCCTTTAACCTTAAAAAGGCACCCGGCGCGGACGGTTTCACGGCCGATATTTGCTCCCATGCAATAAGAACAGCTCCTCAGTGTTTCTTGGGCCTACTAAACAAATGTCTAGAGCACCACTATTTTCCCAGGGTGTGGAAGGAGGCGACAGTGGTAGTATTAAGAAAACCGGGAAAAGACTCATACACCAACCCCAAATCATACAGGCCAATAGGACTACTGCCTGTCCTAGGGAAAATCTATGAGAAGATGTTGGTGAATCGCCTCAAGTTTCATATTTTGCCCCGGATTAGTACTCGCCAGTTTGGTTTTATGCCACAGAGAGGCACTGAAGACGCCCTTGTTGCACTCATCAACCGCATTCGTTTAAAACTAAAAGAAAAGAAGTTAGTAACAGTGATCTCGCTAGACATAGAAGGCGCGTTTGATAGTGCATGGTGGCCAGCGATTAGAGCCAGACTGGCAGAGGAAAACTGTCCCGCTGGCTTGAGGCGGGTCATCGATAGTTACCTCAGTGATA
The DNA here is from genome assembly GCA_961205895.1 of Mythimna pallens. NCBI lineage: Eukaryota > Metazoa > Arthropoda > Insecta > Lepidoptera > Noctuidae > Mythimna > Mythimna pallens. The sequence continues at coordinate 17,095,250 of OY540828.1, read as the reverse complement.
GGGTCGTGGAGGTTAGGTACGCAGGCGAAAAGCACAGAAGAGAGACGGGGAAAGGTTGCGTTCAGGGATCCATAGGGGGACCAATCTTGTGGAATTTGCTGCTGGATCCACTCTTAAAGCAGCTAGAAGAAAGAGGTGTCTACTGCCAGGCCTTCGCGGATGACGTGGTGTTGATCTTTGACGGAGTGGACGCCAGGGAAATTGAGGGGCGGGCTAATGCCACCCTCGAACATGTTCGGGCGTGGGGTGTCAATAATAAGTTGAGGTTCGCGCCACAAAAAACTTGCGCCATGTTAGTAACCAACAAACTTAAACATGACACACCACGACTGAGCATGGGAGGGGTTGACATTGGTATGGCCTCCGAAATCAAGATCCTTGGAGTGATCATCGATAGGAAGTTAACTTTCAACACTCACGTCGCGACTGTCTGTAAGAGGGCAATTGGCATTTACAAACAGTTAACAAGAGCGGCTCGAGTAAACTGGGGATTGAACCCAGAAATAATCCGGACCATCTACACGGCAGCGGTGGAACCAATAATTCTTTATGCCTCAGCCGCATGGGCACCAGCAGCAAATAAACTAGGCATACGAAAACAACTGAGTGTGGTCCAAAGGGGCTTTGCACAAAAAATGTGCAAAGGGTATCGCACAGTGTCTCTCAACGCAGCGCTCCTACTCACTGGCACACTCCCTCTCGACCTCCGAGTCCGTGAGGTAGCTTCACTTTATGAAGCTAAGAAGGGAGCACCTGGAGAAGGGTGGGGTGACAGAGAAATCGAGACTATCACATCCAAGATATGTGTCCCACACCCAGCAGAACTAGTAGGAGTTAAGTTCGGCAGCCTGGTAGATGAGGAGCAATACTCCCACCACAGTAATTATGCAGTGCGTATCTTTACTGATGGGAGTAAAATCGAAGGTAAGGTCGGAGCAGCTATATCAATCTGGAACAGCACAGAAGAAATCAAGGCTCACAAATTTGCTCTCTCCTCCTACTGTACAGTGTACCAGGCTGAACTTCTAGCGCTGTGCAAAGCGGCAGAGATTGCTGCCAAAAGTAAAGAAAACAGCATCGGCATTTACAGCGACTCCAAATCTGCCCTCGAAACTATCGCAAACACCAGCTCTCCTCATCCACTTGCAGTAAAAACAAGAGCATTTATCGCTGACTGCAAAGTTCAAAACAAACAATTGACTTTGTTTTGGATAAAAGCTCACGTGGGACTGAGGGGGAACGAGAGAGCTGACGAACTGGCAAAGGAGGCCGCATTAAAGTCCAAGCGAAAACCGGAGTACGACCGATGTCCTCTCTCCTTTGTGAAACGCAGCATTCGCACGGAAACCTGGGAACAATGGGACAATAGGTACAGGATAGAAGACACGGCCTCTGTAACTAAAATGTTCTTCCCGGACGCAGTGGCGGCCCACAAAACCGTTCGAAAAATGAAAATTGACGGGCAAATCACGCAAATCCTCACGGGGCATGGTGGGTTCTCCTCATACTTGAATCGTTTCAAGTGTAAGGAGAGTCCATCATGCGCATGCGAGCCCGAAGCAAGTGAGACAGTGGAGCATTTGATCTTGGATTGCCCCATCTTTGCTAAGGACAGGTTCAATTTAGAAATGTCATTAGATATGAAATTAGAAAAGGCAGTTTTGCCATGTATAATTCAGAATGATAAATGTAGAGAAATGTTTTTTAAATTCTGTAAAAAAGTTGTTACTAAAGTAAATAAAAGAAACAAGTAGACTAAGAAAAGTATATGACGCACTATTATACTAAGTATAAAATCTAATCATATACAATATGAATAATACTAAGAAGAAAAAAAAAGGAAAAAACAAAACTTTGTTGTTACTCAGTATGTAAGTATTGGAAAAAAAAAAAAAAAAAAAAACGTTAAAAAAAGAAAAGAAAAGAAAAAAAAAACAAAAGATAAAAGAAAAAAAAAAATCAAAAGATAAAAGAAAAAAAAAAAGATGGAAAATAGAAATACATATAAATAAGTGTGCATATAATATTATTGTTAGTAAAATTGTAAATTACCTTTATTTCGTTATCTGTAGTGTAAGAATATGTAAATAATATAGACTAGACAATAAGTAAATATCGTATATAAGGGGCTTTGACTCGGTCAAAGGATTATATAGTAAGAGCAGGAGTGGTTTTTAGCCGGTAAGAGTCCGGCACTGCCCCGACTATGCCATCCGTGACACAGTCGGGGCGTCCATGAGGATTTTCCACACTGCTATAAAAAAAAAAAAAAAAAAAAACCCTACTCTACCCTACTCTACCCTACTCTACCCTACTCTACCCTACTCTACCCTACTCTACCCTACTCTACCCTACTCTACCCTACTCTACCCCACTTTACCCTACTCGATAAAAAGTACCCTATGTCCGTCTCCTGGTTCTAAGCTACCTCCCCACCAATTTTCAGCCAAATCGGTTCAGCCGTTCTTGAGTTATAAACAGTGTAACTAACACGACTTTCTTTTATATATATAGACTAGCGGTCCCGGCAGACGTTGTTCTGCCTAAAAGCGGGATTTAGTAAAAAAAAAAATTACCCTACTCTACCCTACTCTACCCTACTCTACCCTACTCTACCCTACTCTACCCTACTCTACCCTACTCTACCCTACTCTACCCTACTCTACCCTACTCTACCCTACTCTCTACCCTACTCTACCCTAAAAAAAAAAGTAAAAAAAAAAGTACCCTATGTCCGTCTCCTGGTTCTAAGCTACCTCCCCACCAATTTTCAGCCAAATCGGTTCAGCCGTTCTTGAGTTATAAGTGGTGTAACTAACACGACTTTCTTTTATATATATAGATATGAAAAATTAATTAAAAAAATTGGTATACTCAACAAAATCTAGGACGTCATTTAAGTTTGACGGTAACATATTAACTGTAGGTATTTCGAAACCTAAAAGTACATCACTCACCTTCGATTTGCCGACGACATAGTAGTCATGGCTGAGACTACGGAGTTGCTCAGTACAATGCTTGGTGACCTCAGTAGAGCTTCCGAAAGAGTGGGACTTAAAATGAACATGGACAAAACCAAAGTCATGGTAAACAGCCATGTAGCACCCACTCCTATCAAGATCGGGGACTCTACACTCGAAGTTGTAGACGACTACGTTTACCTGGGACAGACGATCCAGTTAGGAAGGTCTAACTTCGAGAAAGAGATCAATCGTCGAATCCGACTCGGCTGGGCAGCGTTCGGGAGGCTGCGCGGTATCTTCTCGTCCAATATACCACAGTGTCTCAAGACGAAAGTCTATGACCAGTGCGTGTTGCCAGTGATGACATATGGCTCCGAAACGTGGTCGCTTACAATGGGCCTCATCAGAAGACTTAAAGTCACCCAAAGGGCAATGGAAAGGGCTATGCTCGGAGTTTCCTTGCGTGATCGAATCAGGAATGAGGATATCCGTAAGAGAACCAAGGTTACCGACATAGCACGAAGAATCGCCAAACTAAAGTGGCAATGGGCAGGGCACATTGCTCGCAGAACAGATGGCCGTTGGGGCCGAAAGGTTCTGGAATGGCGGCCACGTACCGGAAGACGTAGCGTTGGAAGGCCTCCTACAAGGTGGACCGATGACTTGGTAACGGTTGCGGGAGTCCGATGGATGCGAGATGCACAGGACCGCTCATTGTGGCGACACTTGGGGGAGGCCTATGTCCAGCAGTGGACGTCTTTCGGCTGAAATGATGAATGATGATGATTTCGAAACGCCACGCTGTGATATCTGATCATCATACCTATTTCAGTCAAGCCTGTTCCACAATCGGGCTACCAGATATACGGCGATCAATACCAGTACTTGGTGGACCTCTAAACCATAAGCACATAACGTGAGAACACATTCATTGTTCAGTTAAGGAGCAGAATTCCCTGCTGAATTCTGTGTTTCCTGATCGCTACAACCTGGGGGGTCTATAAGTCAACAGTGAATGTATGTACCATCGTCAACCACATCTTTATTTTTTTCTTGTGAACATACCCACAATACAGAAGAAATTAATAGTATGGGGCGATTGCTTTTTTTAAAAAAAAAAAACTAAATAATTTACGGTTTACTTTACACAATGTAAGCTACAGTCATATGTAGGTAGCACATATTACTATCTGCACTCGTGAGTGCTCGCCATGTAATTATTTGTAAAGTATATTCGACGGGTAAATAGGAACGATTAACCTAGCTGGTTGATCACTCCAAGTATACAAGTTAATTACACACTCGTTTTACTTGTATAACGAGTATCTATTTAGCGTTTTAATGATTACTTGCCGCTAACTAAAGGCGGAATTCACCAATATAACTAATCACGTTTAGCCGCTGTCACTAGTGTCACTTGTCTGTATTTTTCTTTTGTTGTATTTTTACAAGTGACACTAGTGACAGCGGCTAAACGCGGTTATGCGAGCCAAACGTTAAAACGCCATTAGTTATATTGGTGAATTCCGCCCTTAGAATAATTTAGTTATTTCATAATATTCTTGCATAGTATAACACAAAGTCCTCCAACGCGTGTTTGTTTGCGTTAAACTCAAAAACTTCCAAACGATTTTAATACGGTTTTCACCAGTAGATAGAGTGATTCATGAGGAAAAAAACTGGGCAAGTGCGAGTTGGATTCGCGCATTGCGGGTTCCGTATAAACTTACCTATGAAAACACAGTTCAATGCCCAAATTGAGTTACGAAGATTTTTTCGAATCGCAATAAAAGTTTTATTTTGTGACTAAAAATTTACAGTTTTCAGATTTTTTCCTATACTTGTATTATGAGACCTTACTTTATGCCAAAGAACAATGGCAGGTCTCCATACTAAGAATTGTCTGGGATCAAATTGAAGCGTCCCGTAATGAAAAATATGTTAAAAGATTTGGCGTTAGCTCCAGAATCTATAAATGAAACTATTTTTATTTGGGAAAGCCGGAAAAAAAAGAATTCGGTGTTTGAATTTTTAGGTTATGAATGAACGTCAAACAGCAATTATCATAAAACATCGCAGATTGATCACACTGGGCAGTATCAATCAGTCCATAAACAGTCCAGGTCGGGTAAAAATAAATAGAAATCCAAATAAAAACGCAAAACAAGAATTCTGTAGCGTCTTGACAGACAACATGTTACTGTCAAAGACAAAAGTAGTGCGTGCACGCTTCGATTCGGTTACAACATTGAAACATATATTTTGATCCATTATTAATTGGATTTAAAAGTAGAAGCATTTCTTCAAAGATATCAGTTGATTAAAGACGAAAGAATAGAGCATATCAATAATCAAAACAAAACCAACTCTACATGAGTCGATCGATCAGTCGATTATATCATTCGTTTATATAATTAAACGATCGATATAATCGACTGCTCGATAAATTGCATTCATACTATTTTTTACTCACACCACTATTTTAATGGTAACATTTCGACCTAATTCGAACATCATTTGATAAGCTTTTAAAAACATAAAATAACTCCGGCTTTTACGAGAAAGAGTGAATAATTGAAAAATCGTAGAAAATTAATTAAATTTGATTCTTAAATATAAAATCTATGTACGCCAAAAAAAAGTCCAGACAAAATTCTGCCATTGTTCTTTCAGGATTCTAGGTCAACGGAAAGCACCCTATGAATTTTGATACCCTTGAGAGTGTGACATAAACGACCGTATCTTTTTTTTTTCATTAACTTAGAAGTTTGATATTTTCATATCTTCAAAGGACTGCAACACTGAGTATAATATATATAATGTTTTAATTTTAACTCGATAACTCCATGCGTTCCGGAGATAAAGGGTCTTGACAGACAGACAGACGGACAACAAAGTGATCCTATAAGGTTTCCGTTTTTTCCTTTTGAGGTAAGAACCCTAAAAATTACTAATGTCAAAAATCAAAAATTATCATTTGACGACTTACACATGTTTAATGATCTCTCTGCTACTACACATATATAAGGTATTTGTCATGCATACTGTACCTAACTTTCTGGAAGACATATCATTCCAGTTTTATTTTTTTTATTGATATAAACTGGTGCTTGACTGCAATCCCACCTGATGGTAAGCAGTGATGCAATCGTAGATGGTGAGGCGCACTAGTTTAATCCAAATTAGACGCGTAATTATGATACGAGTATAATCAAAGCCTTAATTAAATATATTATGAAAATATCATAATACTCAAAATCGTGCATGGTTCACCATGAAAATTAAATATCGGCGATCTTCACCGTAAAGTTATTTTGAATTACAAAATTAAAACAATAAAATGAAATTAATTGTTCTCCAAAAATCTTTTAACACTTACCTCATTTTTTAAATTCCACAATTCAATTTCGCTTTAATAATTGTTAAGCGAAATTGACTCGATGAAATTCTGCTTTTGAAAATTTTAAAACAATTATTTGAACAATTTATAATTATATTTATTTTGTGCTTTTAACGGTATTGAGAAGTTTTTTTATAGTATAACAGCGGCCGACGGGGTCAGTCGCTAGTAAATACATAAAGAAAACTTTTTTAAACAGAAGTAGCAGTATTTTTTTTAAGGTGGGAAATCATCAAAATGACTTCTCGCGCTCTGGGTGGAGCGAGAGGACGTGTCAGACTTTTACCGACTAAAACGACACCTGTATCCTTCAATTACCCTTTGCCTAGGACTACAGGTTTCCCTTGCAGAAATTCTCCGCGGTCCTAGCTAGCGGGCATCGGCCTTGCTGGGCCCCTACGGTTTGCTGAAGCAGTAGGGGTACGTCGTTCCTCCGGGCGTCGGGAGTCCCAGAACGATTTTCGGCCAACGTAGGCACGGACTTGCAGACGACGAGCAATAGGTGGCTCGCGGTCCAGCCGTCCGGTGGGCACCGAGCCCGAATTGTCGACGAGTAGTGTTTCACACACGCGACGAGTAGTGTTCAATGAGATGTCAACAAAACCATGGGGCCAATCCTAGAAAGCAAAAGGCCAGTAACAGTCTAAGACACAACTTCTTGCTCCACCCTAGAGTGGGTAGGAGTTATTACATGATTTCCAACCTCCTAAAAAACCATACTTCGTATGGGTGTTACAAATCTTTATTTTCAGTTTTTCTCTACTAAAATATGCATGTAAATAATTCCAACTAAAACTTCCTCTCGTTTTTCAGTTTATCGGGAACAGATAGTCAGACGTGTTGAGGTATTTTGTTTTGTTATTAATAAGTAATCATCATCATCATTTCACTGACTGGACCTCTGTTGGATATAGGCCTCACCCAAGCGTCTCCACAACGATCCGGTGCGTCTCGCATTCACCGGATTCCTGCGACTCTCACCAGGTCGTCGGTCCACCTTGTAGGAGGCCTTTCAACGCTACGTCTTCCGGTACGTGGTCGCTATTCCAGAACCTTTCGACCCCAACGGCCATTCGTTCTATGAGCAATATGCCCTGCCCATTGCCACTTAAGTTTGGCGATTCTTCGTGCTATGTCGGTAACCTTGGTTCTCCTGCGGATATCCTCATTCCTGATTCGATCACGCAAGAAAACTCCGAGCATAGCCCTTTCCATTGCCCTTTGGGTAACTTTAAGTCTTCTGATGAGGCCCATTGTAAGCGACCACGTTTCGGAGCCACATGTCATCACTGGCAACACGCACTGGTCATAGATTTTCGTCTTGAGACACTGTGGTATATTGGATGAAAAGATACCGCGCAGCTTCCCGAGCGCTGCCCAGCCGAGTCGGATTCGACGATTAATCTCTTTCTCGAAGTTTGACCTAACTAACTGGATCGTCTGTCTCAGGTAAACGTAGTCGTCCACAACTTTGAGACAATATAATAATATTCCACAACTATAACATAACGCCGTCTAGTCTCAAGCTAAGCAAAGCTTGTGTTATGAGTGCTAGACAAGTAATAAACATACTTATATATTTCTAAATACATACATAAAATAGATAAACTAGCTTCTGCCAGCGGCTTTGCCCGCGTAAAAATAGGTTTTTCTATACAAACTTTGGACCCGCGTTTCATCCCCTTAGAGGGTGAATTTTTGAAAATCCTCTCTTAGTGCTCGCCTACGACATAAAAGGAAGCCTTATGCAGAATTTCATGTTCCTAGTCCCAGTAGTTTCGGCTGTGCGTTGATATGTCAATCAGTCAGTTTCTCCTTTTATACATATATATAATACTCGTATAGATTACACCCAGACATAGAACAAATGATCGTGCTCGTCACACAAACATTTGTCCTGGGTGGGAATCGAACCCACAGCCTTCGGCATAGCAGTCAGGGTCACTAACCACTAGACCAACAGGCCAGTAAAAAAAGAAACTAATTTATGTATAACGTAGGATAAGGATAAGGAAGTGAGCTGTTATTGTATTTCCTGACCGAGCTTAGGATAAATATAATTTATAGAGATGGGCCAATGGCCGGCTCATGTCGATACCTAAGTTGTAAGAGTTGGCCAACTAGCCGACCAGACGACTATTTGACTATAAATATTTATAAATATTTAGTCAACTGTGTAGCCTTGTCGGTTCACTGCTATTATGTTTGTTTTTCTGTAGCTTACTAATTGCCGACTTGTTGGCATCTTACGCCAACTAATTGCTGACTATAGTGAGAAAGTTGATCGGATAGTCGGCCTTCCCGACTAGGTGGCAACTAGTCTAGGCTGGTTCTATTTTTGCTTATTTATTTGTATACCTTGTGGTGTGCCAAATAAATTACCCCACGTTTTTCGTCTTTCATTTTCTTTAGTAGGTTCAAGTCCTTCTCTATTAATATACCTACTCGTTATTTTTGAACTATATAATATTTCATTTCCTCGTTCGTGTTCTTTGAAAAGATTAGGTACGCAGTATTCACAAACGTCGCTCGTGTGAGATTTGATGTGCGCAAAGATGTAAGAAAGAAATGACATATTTATTCGCTCACACATATTATTGTGTACGCATATGAAAACGTGTATTGCAGGACAGACCGTGTCACACTTTAGTTGTTGTCTATGTTTTGTCATTCTATTTAAATCACACTAATATTAAAAAAAAGGAAGCTAATAATCTGGATTAAAATTGACGTGGAATGGGTACCTAACTGCCCAGACCGAGCGCGAGTCATCCACGGCACGCAGTGTTTCACGCGCGCCTCAAAGAGATGTCTGCAAATCGTAGGGGCCAAGCAGGGCCGAAGCCCACTCTGGCCATAGGTTGACTTCCGAAAGGGAAACACGAGGTCCTGGAATGCAAGGGCAAAGAAGGAACATAGATGTGGTTTTAGTCAGTAAAACTTTGACCCGCACTCTCGCTCCGCCTAAGAGCGGCACTGTCATTGGATGATGTCCCACCTTTAAAAAAGGGCTATAAAGATGGGAAGTACTAATTTCATCCGGGTGAAGCCGCTTGCAGCTATTAGTTATTTACTAAATAAATATAAAAAATATGATTGAATTTGGTCACTCTTACATAGCAGACTTGTTATTGAAGCAACATTAAGCTTTAACGTCAATAGGTTTCCTGATACAGTCTGAACCCGTTGAATAGTTAATTACATAGTGCAAGTTTTCCACTTAACGCCTCGGACCGCCTATCTGATGGTACTGCGATTTATACCTTTTAGATTTGTACCCGATACGGCACGAGTGGGGTTAACTTGACATGTCGTAACAACTGATTTAGATCATTTTAAGTGACTTTATATTTTTGTTCAGTAAATGGCAAATATTTAGGTACCTATTACTTGATGACTTTTATGCATTAATGAGTAAAATGTCGACCGCGCTTATGCGTCGAATCCTCGTCGTAGGGGCAACAGCCAACCAACCACCAATCCATTTTACGACCTAAACTGAACTGTTAAAAGGATAGGGCTACATTATAGGATGTATATAGCTCCATCTCTCTTTCTCGCTTGCACGACTGACATTTTAATACGTCATGGTAAGTCCCCAGAATCCTTTAGATGATCGCTTAAAGCCCAGAGTCGCCAGTGTGGTTTATAAAACTGCATATTTTTTAGTGATTTTTTAATTAATCATGAATGATTTTATTGTTTTTACTAGAATGTTTTTTAGGGTTCTTTACTTCAAAAGGAAAGAAACGGAACCCTTAGGACTATATTTCACCGGGACACCAAGGTGGCGTGACCAGTCGCCGCTACCAACAAAATGTATACAGCTCTATAGAGAGTTACTCAACTGGTGTCCGTTTGGTTGCCCAACCAATTTAGTGGCGCGACCAGCTCAGACGCCAGTCCAGCCGCCAGTGACGCCCCCACCAAAGAGTATGTAAGAGCCTCTTACACATTATGTTACACGTTATGTTACCCAATAGTTTTATAAGAGGTGAATTTAAGAGGCCCCTTTCCCACTCGTGGATGGTCGTCAACGTGAGGTGAAATATAGCTCTTACATACTCTTTGGTGGGGGCGTCACTGGCGGCTGGACTGGCGTCTAGGTCAATAAAATAAAAACTAAATAATAATCAATATAAGATCCAGCCATCGTAGGTATGGGCTTGCGGACGTCGAGCAATGGGTAGCTTGCCGTCTGGCCATCCGGTAACCGTCCGGACCGAGCTCAAGTCGTCAAAGGGACATAGTGATGAGCACTTCAAAGAGATATTAGCATAACCTAGGATAAGTGCGCCCAGTAGGATCGAAGCCTACAGGGGCCATGAGTTTGCTTCCAAAAGGGAAACTCGGATTCCTGAAATGCAAGGCAAAGAAGGAGCATAGGAGTGTGTTATGGTAAAAGTCTGACACGCCTTCGCACTTTACCTTAGAGCGATAGAAGTCATTGGATGATTTCCCACCTAAAAAATGCCCGTCCTTTGCTGTCCTCACCCCAGGGATTCCCTAAGCCAAGTTCTAATTCCCACAGGGGGTACCTTTACCGCGTAATTGTTTAGTCTTTAATTTAGTTTTAGTTTTTTTAAGAGACTTTAATGTTATTAAATTCACCGCAGGCAAGTCCAAATTATTTTTGTAGTAATTGGCAAGGAACCATTTAGAATTTATATTTAGTTAACCTCAGGATTTATGCTTTGTTTACTTAAGACTTAATCTAAACATTATTACATTATTTTTACAGTTTTATTTTACAATAGGTATAATAATAATAAGACTGAGACTTGTACTAATACTTATTATGTGATTAAGAGTAATGACGATTAGGGATCAACAGTTTTGAACCTTCTCACAATTCTTGTGCTGTCTAAGGCGGCCTTCTGCATTCAACTATCGACCCAGACCTTAAGGTAATCAGGGTAACAAGCAAAGTACACACATTTTTTTTTAAACAAAATTTGCAATTAGCTGCTCAGTATCGGATAAGTGTATGTATGTATTTACACAACTATACTCACTAAACCCATCATCATAACACTCTAACTTACAGACAAGGTAAAAACGTCAAGCGTTTATTGAATTGCCATATTTTAGTTATTCTCCAAATTAAAGAATTATGATAATGGTTCTAATGAGTAATGACATACATTACCGCTAATTAACTTTTTTACTTTATTGTCCTATACTGAACTGCAAATTGTAATAAAAAAAAAGTTTGAATTTCGCGGGCTACCCTGGAACATTAACCTTAACCTTTCGTGTTTTAGACGCGGATCCACGCGAGACACAATCGCTTTTTAATTGTGTCTCTAATTAGGGCATACGAAAGGTTATACAAAAGTTTATTTGTTGGTCAAAACTCTTTTCTACTCACACGACTATCAACACAATTGTTGTTGGCTACTTTATTACGTACAACAACTGATCAACATTTTTTCCTTCCAAAAAGAAACTTCTTCTCACAATAGAAACACAACCGTTAACAAAACTATAGCAAAATTATTTCATTGTATAGACATCCAATCGGCATGCAAAGCAAACACTCCCCCGCGATGGCCGTGATGCAACTTTCTGTAAACTCGGCTTTTTCCCTGAAGTCCTGACGTCACCGATTGCGGTGCATAAACTAAAAGGTACATCTGACCAAAAAAAAAGCATATTTCAAAAAAATCTAAATTATTTATATTTTTAAACTAGATTTTTACTTTAATCCCGTGCCTTTGGGATAATATTCTACTTTCAAACCGCTAGCAAAAATTAGAGTAAATAAGATCTGAAATGTGTAACACTTTTGTTCATCGAAACTAGATTTTTCATTATTGTAACTCGAGCGTAGAAACTTAAAAAATAAATAAAAAATATATGACTTGATACATCTTCTAATCCTGATACCGAATATGTAAATAACTCAATTTTACATAAAATTTCAGTTGCGCATCTTGTTCTTTGGACGGTAGAATGGCTTTGTTACGTCAGCTATCGACCTGTTACTACGAAGAAACATAATAAATGAATTTCTAATACTGGTCACTTTTGAAATTCTTTGAACAGTGGTTACTACGATTTTTTGTAAGCAATATGGCTGCATCGATAGTCAGAGAATTTCTTTGTTTGAACTTTTTTACATACCTTGATGATTTAATGGAATAGTAATTAAGGCTATACATTAATACCTCATCTCACTGCATCTTACTACTACAAACATACTACAAACACACACACACACACACACACACACACACAAAACACACAGTACACAAACGCACTCACAGTACTAAAAACATTAATAGAACATTCAAAATTCACCATCTTCCTGCCCTTGTTCCGTTTTTGGGGTAGCGCAACACGTTTTTTAGGGTTCCGTTCCTCAAAAGGAAAATACGGAACCCTTATAGGATCGCTTTGTTGTCCATCCGTCTGTCTGTCTGTCTGTCAAGACCCTTTATCTCGAGAACGCGTGAAGATATCGAGTTGAAATTAAAACCATATACTCAAGTCTGCGGTCCCTTGAAGCTGTAAAAAATCAAACTTCTGAGTTAACGAAAAAAAAAAAGTCAAACGGCTGAACGAATTTGGACGATTAAGATAATTTTGCTGGCAGAAGCGCCTGTTTATCATAATGAATGTTTTTTTGGAAATTTGAAATTTTTCGATGACTTCTCCCGTTCGCGCGGTCTAGGACCAAGGATTTCCTTTCCAGAAATTCCGCGCGTGGGGAACACTATGAGCCGTCAACGATTTGAGCGTGGTCTTTATAGGACAGGCAGACGGCGAGCTACCCATTGCTCGTCGTTCGCCAGCCTGCGCCTAAGTTGGCCAGGGATTGCCCTAACTTACCCGCGTGGATACCATGTGTGAAATCCGATGCTTCAAAACAATCCAGAGCACTTATTCGTACATCTATCTTTAACCACCACAAAAGTGACAAACAAAGTCGTTTTAGCTGAAAAGTTCATAAGAGTTTAATTTAGATGTTTTAAATGTTAATGGATTACAAAGGATCAACAGCTGTCCGTGTCTAAACTGTTAGTTTTGGAGCTTAGTTGACGAAAACTTTAATAGTTTAAGCGCTTATATAAGATTAATAGCTCAAAGCTCCTACCTGTCTTGAATTGAGACGGTCGGTTTGGAGTACCAAGTAATCTTTAAATTAGTAATGAACTGTTGTAGATGCAAATATATTTAAGTTGGATACAATGCTGCGTTCAGTACACTTGAGTATAATGTCATTAATTTTTATAAACTTAATAGAAATGAAAATTAAACAGTGTGGTTTGACAAAATAAACTTGAAAACACTCCTCACTTATATACCTTCGTAATTAATTAATACCTATTATATAAAAAGATGACATGCGTTAGTAAGTCTATCTATGAAAAATATATGTATATAAAAACAGATACTGACATATCAATGCACAACCGAAACTACCGGGCCTAAGAATGTAAAATTTTAATAATAATAATTTATTTGTCTCAGATACAGCAGATCTATATTTTAGTTAGTAAATACTTAAAAATTTTGCTTAAGGCTTCCTTTTATGACGTAGGCGAAGAAAGGGTTTTTGAAAATTTGACTTTTAAGCGGGTGAAAAGGAGGAATTTCGTCTGTATGCAAAATCTCATTCCGTGTAGCAATATACTTGAAATTTGGCACTAATGGTAACATAAATTAAATAATTATTAAAGATTGTCATTATTTGTTTTGGGAACTACCCCCAATAGGAAAATTTAGGAAGTTTAAAGATTATAATAATATACAGGATTCTTGGGCTAATAAGCTTGAAATATGGTACATATTCTAATCAAAATGAATAATTAAGAATGTCATTATAAGTGTTTCAAAACTACCCTCAAAATACAGTATAGGGAGTGTTAATGTTTTTATGAAAACATTCTCGGCAACGAAGTCGCTAGCAAAAAATACAGTTATCGTTTACGAAATATGATTACTTAAAAACTTATTTTATGGTCACTCGCCGGTCAGCACGCGTGAGTAGGTATCAGCTGAGTCGTATTCGTCAACACAGTCCCACGCGCGTTGTCATTGATAGTGTTAGGAATAAAATAGATGTCCATGTTTTGTTTATTTGAAACTCGGACATGAAAGGAAAATAATCAAAAAGTCATAGTCAATAAATGAATACGTGTTCTATTACATATACATAGGTACTCGTACTGATCCACAAAAACAAAAGAGTGTGATGAATCATAATTCATCACACTCAGTTTTATAAACATTTTATTTACATTGATCAACACAATATCATATTTATCATTATGAAAACCAACGGTTACAAACACAGGGATTGGTGGGCCATGTTTAGTTTTCAACAACTCAAAGCCGACTGACTCAAGGTGAATGTTCCCCACCACAAAATATTATGAACGCTCAGTTGACTAATCGACCAATAAGAACAAATCTAGGCTGATTGAGTAAGCTGAGAACACAGTCAGTTAGGGACAAAGACAGGGGAGAACAATGGTGACTCAGTAGTAACGGCCCCGACTTACGAGTTGTATATTGTGGCTTCAAACCCAAGTGGGACTTGACTTTTTGTAATTTATTTCATTTGCACTCCTATTTTGAGAGCGGTATTAAGTAAAACATAGTGAGGAAACCGGAATGTCTTTGAATCCTAGATTACGGCCCGGTCCCTCTTCTAGAGAGGAGGTCTGAGTCCCAGCAGTGGGAACATTATAGGGCTGATATTCTTATGCTTGTAGTTAGCTACTTATGTCAGGTTGTTGCATACATAACAATTTAGAAAGAAGATTCTGTTTGTATGTTTGTTTGATTAGACACAACTATAAGCATCTACTACCTCAGATAATTTGCGTAACCAAATGTTAGGAGGTACCGGGATTAAAATGTCATAACTTGTTTGTACCGCGTCGTCTAAAATACAACTAAAGTTTAAATAAACAAATTACAGTTTTAGCTGAGAATGTTCGCGACGACTGCACATTTGAATCTCGTACGCTCCAGATAAAAAGCATTGTATATTATTGTGTTTTACGAAACATCGTTTGAATACGTGATTAGCTCATTTGTATCAGCAGTTTCACAAGATAGTGACTAACCGCTAAGTTGTTTTGCTTTTGAAAGTGTGATGTTTTCAATTTCATAATTAAGAGTTTGAAATTGAGTATTTATTAAACTCTAACCTCAGTTTAATTTGGACAAGTTTTGGTATGGTTTGAGACGTTTCTTTCTTTTTTTTAACACTTTTTGTTTTTATTATATAATTTTTTATTTTGTAGATGTTTTTTGCTTTTGTTTTTGAAATATTTAAAGAAGAGTCACTTCAACTATATTTAAGCGACACCTAGCCCAGAAATTAGGCATTCAAATTTTGCTGTGTAACATAATTGTATGTCAATAAAAATAATTAATGTGATTTTGACCTGATTAAATTTTTCTTTTGGCAGTGACCGAACAGATCAGCTTATTAATAAAATAAATTGTTAACAATACAGACAGCACATTACATCAAAATATCATTCAACAAACACAAGATCCCATATTTCAGAAGCTTTCAAACTACCAAAACATACCATACCCAAAAGAACACTACCGAAAAAATATTGGAATAATTTTCCATTGTGAAACAATTCCAATACGTTACCAGAACCGTTACATTCAAGTTTAAACAGCGTGAGACGCGATAGTGTGGTTCTGTACCATTAATCTGTGCAACGTACCCAACAAATCTTTTCTTTCCAACTTAAGATCCATCCACGTCTAGTTTCCTATGAATAATACATGGTTTACCTCACAAGAAATGTCCATATATTTGTTTAGGCGTCATAAATAAGTAGTAATTAGGATAATGATTTGACTACCCTCGTCTCGCTACGTCTTAATAGAGGCAGTTTGTTCTCTTTTGTGTCATAGTTTTTCACCTTGTTGGTAGTGTTGGTGTCTGCTTGTTTTTAACGTAAACTCTCAATAAGGTTCACATGAAAACCCAGCGTCAGGTAATTACCACGTAGTTGTCTGACATTTTTGCTGAACTGGACTTATTGGGAACTGGACACACGATTTTAGTTTTCTTTTTAGGGTTCCGTACCTCAAAAGAAAAAAGCGGAACCCTAATAGGATCACTTTGTTGTCCTTCCGTCTGTCTGTCAGTCTGTTTGTTTGTCTGTCTGTCAAGACCCTTTATCTCGTGAACACGTGGAAGCATCGAGTTGAAATTAAAACCATATACTCAGGTATGCGGTTCCTTGAAGCTATGAAAAAACCAGACTACTAAGTTAAAAAAAAGTCAGTAAAAGTCTGACACTATCTCGCGCTCCACCCTAGAGCGTGGGATGTCATAAGATGATTTTCCCACCGAAAAAAAAAATCAGTTGACCTTAAGTTAAGATAAAGCAAAAACATAGCAAGGCATGTGAAACTTGTTGTGGGCTTGCAGACGGCAAGCCATGGGCAGTTCGTCGTCCGTCATAAGCAGAGAAGTAGTTTTTGCCCTTGCACAGATCTTAAAGTTATTTTTATACTTAATTCTTCTATATTTTAATTCCAATGTATTCTACTGTATTTTAATTTTACTGTATGTATGAGGTATGAATAAACGACTTTTTTCTTTCTTTCTTTTCATAAATACGTACATAAATACATATTAGATTATCATTATCATCTCAATATGGGACAGGAGCAAGAAGCTTTTTGTTAAATAATATAGGCAAGAAGCCCTTGTTCCGTACGTCCCGCCCATGGCTCCGCCACCAGCGGTGTCCGACGCGGACCACGATGGCGACGACGACGACAATGCTCCAGAGGTGACCGAGGTAGAGATGAGAGTGGCGGTACGAAGGCTGAGTGCTAAAAATACCGCCCCAGGACCCGACGGCTTGCCTGGGAAGGCCTGGGTCCTGGCCATGGAGGCTCTCGGGCCTCGACTAAGAGGGCTCTTCAGCGCATGCATGGAGAGGGGCCAGTTCCCACTTCGCTGGAAGACGGGGAAACTGGTCCTCATCGCGAAGCCGGGGCGCCCTGCGGACTCTCCGTCCGCGTACCGGCCCATTGTGCTGCTTGACGAGGTGGGCAAGCTCTTTGAAAGAGTAATTGCAGACCGCCTCGTCGCGCACCTAACACGGGTGGGGCCGGACCTGGCGGACGGCCAATTCGGCTTTCGCAGGAGGCGGTCCACGGTGGACGCCATCATGCGCGTGCGAGCTCTCACGACAGGGGATGCAGTGGCCCAGGGCAGGTGTGTCGTGGCGGTGTCTCTGGACATCGCCAACGCCTTCAACTCCCTGCCTTGGAGTAGCATTAGGAGGGCACTCCGGTATCACCGGACGCCCGACTACCTCTGTCGTGTGGTCGAGGCGTACCTGTCGAACAGGTACATTATCTACCCCGGTCACCAGGGAGAGTGGGAACGTCGAGAGATGTCATGCGGTGTTCCGCAGGGATCGGTACTAGGGCCGCCCTTGTGGAACATCGGATACGACTACGTGCTGCGCGGCGACCTCCCTGACGGGATCAGCGTGGTCTGCTACGCAGATGACACGCTGGTCCTGGCGCGGGGAGAGTCGTACCAGGCGGCGGTCGAACTAGCGACACGCGGGGTTGCGACAGTCGTGGGCAGGATCCAGGAGTTGGGACTCGAGGTGGCATTGCACAAGTCCGAGGCCATGTGCTTTCACGGACCTCGGAACGCGCCACCACCGGGTTCCCAACTAACGGTAGGAGGAGTCCACATCGGCGTCGGGTCGACGATGAAGTACCTGGGACTCGTTCTCGACAGCCGATGGGATTTCGAGGAGCACTTCCGACGTCTGGCTCCCAAACTAAATCGGACTGGGGCTGCCCTCGGGCGGCTCTTGCCCAACCTGGGGGGTCCAGACGCCTCCTGCCGAAGGCTCTACGCGGGAATCGTTCGGTCCATGGCCCTTTATGGCGCACCGGTATGGGCGCCGGCGCTGCGGAAGCAGCCGGCGGCCCGGCTGAACGCATGCCAGAGGGTCATGGCCATACGGATGGTGCGAGGATACCGGACGATTTCCCGCGAAGCGGCGACCCTCCTTGCCTGCCAGCCACCATGGGATCTGGAAGCAACAGTCCTTGCTCTCATGCACGATCTCCGCATGGAGATGCAACGCCGGGGCGAAACTCCGCTGCCGCGACAAGTCGCAGCATGGCGGACGGAGTTCCGGCGGGTTCTCATGGAAAAATGGCGACAGCGACTGTCGCGACCCAGTGCTGGGCACGCCGTAATTATGGCGATAAGTCCCCTCTTTGAGGCGTGGTTGGAAAGACCTCACGGCGTCCTCACCTTCCGCATGACGCAGGTTCTCACCGAACACGGGAAGTTCGGGAAGTTCCTGCACCGAATTCGTGCGGAAGCGACGCCCGGGTGTCGCCACTGTGTGGACCGCCCGGAGGACACGGTAGAGCACACGGTGGAGGTGTGTCCCGCTTGGGAAGAGCAACGCCGTGTCCTCGTGGGGGCGATCGGCGGCGGCGATCTCTCGCGCCGGGCCTTGGTACAGGCCATGGTCCGGAGCGAGGAGGAGTGGCAGGCGGTCGCCTCCTTCTGCGAAGCAGTAATGCTAGCAAAGGAGGCGGCCGATCGCGTGAGGCAACGGCAACGGTCCTTACGCCCCAACCGCCGCCGGGATTCCGATCCCGATTTCCGGCCACCGTAGGCGCAGGCTTGCGGACGGCGAGCAATGGGTGGCTCGCCGTCCGACCGTCCGGTAACTGTCCGGACCGAGCCCAAGTCGTCGACGGCGCGTATTGTTCCACGCGCGCCTCAGGGTGACGTCAGCAAATCGTAGGGGCCCAGCAGGGTCGAAGCCTACTGGGGCCATGGGTAGTGTGAAAACGAAACCCGGGGCCCTGGGACGAAGGCAACGAAGGAACAGGAGTGGGTTTTTAGTCAGTAAAAGTCTGACACTATCTCTCGCTCCGCCCAAGAGCGAGACTTGTCATTAGATGATTTTCCCACCTTAAAAAAAAAAAAAAAAACCATGCGGTTACACAAAATTATACGCCTGACTGGATTCGAACCCATGACCTACAAACTCGGAAGTCGGGGCCGTTACTGCTGGATAACCACTGTTTCTAAGCTTTGGTGATAAGCAACTTTTTTTGAGGTGAAAAATAACTAGTAGAATCCTTTACCAATTTTCTTTATTATGTTTAGGCTCGCATTTGACCACTATCTCACATGATGGTAAGCGATGATGTGGCCGACGATGGAACTGGTGCTGCAGGCAGTAGTTTATTGGTGTAAACTACTATGACTGAAAACCTGCAGTGAAACTAAAACCCAGTCACGTCCCTTCTGTTCCCTTTTGCGTTCTAGGTTATGGTGACTCCAAAAAATCACGTCATAGTCGGCCTTATAATATTCCCACTGTTGGGACTCAAGCCTCCTCTCTAGGAGAGGGAATAGGCCGTAATCCATCACGCGGGCCCAGTGCGGTTTGGTGGATATCACACATCTTCGAATTTTTGGTTCTAGGACATGCCTAGGTTTACATACGACGTTTTTCTTCACCTGATGAAATAAATTACACAATGTAATGCGCCTGGCTGGGTTTGAACCCGCGACAACTTGTAAGTCGGGGCCGTTACCACTCGGCCACCACTGCTCCTCAACTCGGCCAACACAGGTCCTCAATAAATATAACAATCACGTAATGTTTATCAACTTGCTTTGTCATTAAATTATCAGATGCACTTAAAATTTCAGCAAGAAACCTAACCTAGAATTTTACAGTAAGGTTATAAACTATCGATATTTCAACGATACTTAATAAACCATTTTAATTAAATCATAAAAATAATACCACAGAAAACATAGGCTACCCACTCGAAGTTAGTGAGGCAAAGTTATTAGCAGTAGGTACATGCTATTCCTTCAGCCAATAAGGCGGCATGCTATTCAAAGAAAATGATTAACCTTCATTAGCTTCTTACTCAGAAATTTAATATTCGTGGAAAATTCTAATAATGAGAATAGAAGCACTTGGACTTTTATTCCTATATTTTTAGTAACTAGAGTAGAGCTCTTTGTGAAAGAATTCACATAGGAATGTAGCACTACCGTCGTGTCTTTTTCTACTGCATGGCAACGTTGCTTAACTCCAATTTGAATAGTATTAGTAGTTATTATTATTTCTTTGCTGTCAGGCAACTAAGGCCCATAGAAAAAATACATAACAAACTAATACATATTAAAAACTAGCTGACCTGAACTTCGTACCGCCTAGTAGTAAGGATAACGCCATCTACTGGCATTACCAGAACTCCATAATTCATAATGACATTTTAATTAGAGATGGCGTTGTATTCGGATTTCCCTTTTTTCGTTCAACCAGGTTTCAGACTGGCTAAAGTGGCCTCTTCTTTCATGGGGTACTGTTTGAAATGTTATAACAAAACACCTCCACAAATATTAGAACTCAATTAAACGAAATTTAAATCTTGTATTAAACGCACACTATGCAGGCAAGCATATTATAAGTTGGAGGATTATATTCAAGATAAAAATGCTTATTATACTTATACTTTATTCACAGTGTTCTCACATGATAGCGACAAGAAACATGTAATAGAGATATTTGTAATTGCAAAACATGATTGAAAACAGTGTCCATGGAGTTTCTTGCACATTCTTCTCCATAGAGATCTACGCTTTGGAATGTGCAATTAGCACCATTTTTTTCTGACTGACTGACTTCTTGACATTTCAAAAGTGCCTGTAAATGGTTTATTTGAAATAAATACTTTTGAATCTGAATCTTCGTGATTTTTTTCCATTTTTTCTCACCGTTTAAGTCTTCCTTGGACTATCTCAAATATTCCAAGACCAAAATTAGGCAATTCGATCCAGTCTTTTTTGAGTTTTAGCGAGACTAACGAACAGCAATTCATTTATATATATATAGATATTACAAACAATAAACTATAATTATACACGTAACATTGGCGTCGTGTTCCGCTGTATGGTGTCGCATAAACATCCTCGGAAACGTCGATACACGACACCCTTCAGCCAAAAGTCCTCTCTCAAAAAGGTCTGTAGATGGTGGGTTGGAAATCGTATCACGAACGGCTTGAAGTTGGTGACGTTTTTTTTTTAATTGATCTAAACCAGTCCTTGACTGCGATCCCACCTGATGGTAAGCAGAATACAGTCGTGCTGCGAATCCAGCTTTTCGGCCCTCAGAGTCCAGTTACTCTTCATCTTTATATACTGAGCGATTTCCTCAACCATCGTAGAGTGATGCTGACGCGAAATATACGGTTGCGTCGTAGGCACAGCAAGACGCAGCAGCATGTTTGGTCCACTCAGTGCGGTACCGCACAAGTTACAGGAACACGGTTTCTTCTTTTTATTTTCTCCTCTAGTGTAACCCTCTTCATCAACTTGCCCCGTTTTTGGCATGGACTTACGGACCCTAGTCAGTACCCGTACCCGAGTACCTGTACCCGTTTTCACTTTGTCGCCTATTTTCGCTGATCGCTTAGGTTGCGACGTACCTGGTTTCCTAGTGGTGACAACAGCAGAGTTATATTTAGACAAATATACCCACAAAGGCAGTCGCCAGGGCTTCTGGATTGTTCGAAGAAGTTACCGTGGTCGTGGAATGTAAAGGGCAACTGCAGGAACACGGTGCGTTTTACTCGTTAAGAATCTGACATTTTCACTCGCTCCATTTAGACCGGGAGAACTGGTTTGATGGATCCCCACCCAAAAAAAACGGGTGGGAGCTTGCAGGCACGTATGACACATTTCGGTTTCAGTTCTAGAATGGAACCTTGCAACGCTTCTGGTTTTGAAAGTGTCCAATAACAGAGATTGCTTACCAACAGTTTTTTTTTTTTTTGGGTGGGAAAATCATCTCATGACATCCCCCGCTCTTGGGCGGAGCGCGATATAGTGTCAGACTTTTACTGACTAAAAACCCCACTCCTGTTCCTTCCTTGCCATTTGTTTTCCAGGGCCCCGGGGATCTCTTTCGCATCACCCATGGCCCCAGTAGGCTTCGACCCTGTTGGGCCCCTACGGTTGCTGACATCTCCTTGAGGCGCGCGTGGAACACTATGCGCCGTTGACGACTTGGGCTCGGTCCGGACGGTTACCGGACGATCGGACGGCGAGCCACCCATTGCTCGCAGTCCGCAAGCCTGCGCCTACGGTGGCCGGAAATTGGGATCGGAATCCCGGCGGCGGTTGGGGCGTGAGGACCGTGGCCGCCGCCTTTGCTAGCATTACTGCTTCGCAGAATGAGGCGATCGCCTGCCACTCTTCCTCGCTCCGGACCATGGCCTGTACCAAGGCCCGGCGCGAGAGATCGCTGCCGCCGATCGCCCCCACGAGGACACGGCGGTGCTCTGCCCAAGCGGGGCACACCTCTACCGTGTGCTCCACCGTGTCCTCCGGGCGTGCTTACCAACAGTTGGGATACCATTTTTATTGCCACGCAATAGCATAAATCAGTCTTATAATGTTCTCACTGCAAGGACTCAGGCCTTGTCTCTAGGAGCCGTAATCCAACACGCAGGTCCAGTGCGGGTCGGAGGATGTCACATGTCTTCGAATTTTCTGTTCTAGGTCAAGACAGTTTCTTCATGGTGCTTCCCTTAACCATTTTGAAAGTAGTACCATGCAGAACCCATGACGCAGAACTCGTTGGTCAAGGGCTATTACGACTGAACTACCCAATAAGTAACATAAGAAAAAAATACTAGATCGAGGCTAGAGTGGATAGGCTCTTAATAAATTAGTGCTCCTCACTATCAACGATTGCATCACTGTTTACCATCAGGTGGGGTCGCAGTTAAGCACTAGTTAATATTAATAAGAAAAAAAAAACCTAACATATGTACTGCAACCTACTAATATTATAAAACGAGAAAGTCTCTAAATATAATTATATACTTATTACCTCAACTGTGGAGCGTATTAGCTTCGGGTTCGTCGAAATATATATGTTTGTTAAACAATAACGTCTCAAGTGCTTGATGATGTTGATGTTTCGCAGGGGTAGAAAATGCCAGACCATTTTTATATAAAATACTTTTTGTTCAATATACAATAATGTTTATTTGTCAGAATATGGTACAATAGATATTACAATTTTGATTCCAGCTTATCCTGCCATACAATGGCGTACAAATATTTCTATAAGAATAAAGGCTCATTTATTAACCTATTAATTAATAAAAATGAATAAATTAATAAAATATAAATATTATTGTAATAAAGATTGGAATTGTATTCAATAATTATGTTATTGTTGGGTATGATAGAATAATAGTACATTATGATATAAGTGTGTAATTTTAGTGATTACCGTCGAGGTGGTATTTAGAGCCGAGCCGTGGCGAGGGTCTTAAGTGAGTCAAGAATGGTTCATCATTAATTACTCACGAGTGTCATACGACGTTTTTCAATACACTTGTGAAGAAAACAATAGTAAAACTAATAAATTGTTCTGTGGCATGGCGGTAAAAATCTGTTTTCTCAAAAGCGCGTGCATATTTTTTTATATTTCCCCCTAGAGGAAGGCTAAGGTATTTTGATCACACTGCCTAGTCTTACGTATATGTTTTCTTGCGTGAAAAGTTTTTACGATAATGTCTTTCGTAGTGACAATAGAATACGGATGTAACATATTGTAATGATTTTGTAGTATTTAATTTAATTTAATTAATACAACCACTGAACTTCACTGGAATAAAAAAAATAATCACGACAAAAACCACGCGCATCTTAAAATGGCATAGACCACAAAAAAAACAAATTTTATTTGAATTTACGATTTATTTACTAAATGATTTTTTATTAAATAAATCGTTTCTACAAGTTTTTGTCCATTTTAACTTGTAAATTGAATGAAATAAGTAAGTAAGACACTAATTTATATATTATTGAACGCAATAACTTAATGGGAATTTTATTTGAATTCAAAATTTGTTTTGCGAACAAAGAGGTTGAACAAAAAGGTTTTAACTACATTATAGCACTAGTGCGTATTGGTAATCAAAATGTCACAGTTTGGTAACAAGTGCCATTATATACCTAAGTGCAGTGCAATAAGAGTCACTTTCTGAGCAAGTGTGTTGAAAAATCTATTTTTATGTATTAGCGACTTATCTTCTAAATATTCGTTAAGTCTGTAATTATTTTTCTCCAATAACAGTATAAATAACACCTTTTTGAACAATGACGATTTCAAATCTTGAATATTATTTGGCAAGTGATTATAATATTGCCATGCAGTAAATATTTTTATTATATAACATTAATTTTATTTGGGGAAATTTCAATTTGTCTTTGTGTTGTAGGTACTCTGCTATTTATTTTGTAACTACTTTTTTTCAAATAAATTATAGTTTTTTTACAAACATGCATGTTTCAAAGATATAGCCATGGTAAAGACAGTATTTTAAGTTTTTGAAATAGCGGTTTACAGCTATCTAAAAAGTGAGCTCCACACATTGCCCGGATACATTTTTTTGTCCTTTAAAAACTCTTTCCACGTCTACTGAGTTGCCCCAAATAATAAGACCGTATCTTAGTAAAGATGCTACATAAGCATGGTAAACAGCCATTGTGGTATTTAAGTTAACCTTTTGTCTTATTCTTTTCAGGACATACGTTCCACCAGACCCTTGTTGCCGTTTTTTAAGACGGGTTGCTTTGATGTGTTACATCTTTAAATTGACTTAGAATTATAAGTTCAACTAAAATTTAATATTAAGATAATTTCCCACCGAAAAAAAAAACTATTAGTTTCTTTGTGTTTTGTATTTTCTGTAATATCGCAGTACTTGTAATTATTTTTGTATGAAATATAAGAAAACTCTCTTTATGAGCTCTAACGTGGGAACAATGTGTCTCAAGCGTTATGCAATATTGATACTGTATATGGACTTAAAACTGCTAATGAATGGAATGTCTATTTTTGTTTCAATCACTTTCGCGTGGGAAGTTTTATGTCACGAATAACTTTTCTCCTCAGTGTGGCAACAAAACAAAATTTCCAAAACGAAAGCTATTAAACCAAGAGCACAAAGTTCTTTTGTTAGAAGAAAGTCGTAGGTATACGTAATTGATATTGCTTGCCCTTTGAAATGCATGGTTTCCACGTTGGATCTCTTAATATGAAAAAACGTTTTTTTATTAGCTTTCATGGTTATAAGAACTGCGATATTACAGAAAATACAAATTTAAAAAAATCCAATAAATACCTAATTTCGGAAAAAGAATAATGTACCTTTAATATAAAGTTTATTTGAACTTATAATTCCAAGGAAATCCAAAGAAAAAAAATGGCAATTTCATAGTTAAAGACGTAATAATAATTTCCGTCATTCACGTGATCGAAATTGCTGGAAAAAAGTTACACAAAAGATTTCTACTTTTATACTGGACCATAATAACCTGATTCTGGTAATGAATATTATTTATCAAAGTTATTATAAATCTGTCGCCTCGCCCCTCTACGTGTCGAATAAAATATCCCCTGTATTCATTAAATAATTATACGAGATGAGGTAGTTATTTGCTGTTTGATCTTCGGTATACTAATTATGAGGAAAATAGATATAATTAAAGTGTATGGTATGTAATAGTTATATATACATGTGTATACTAGCTTTTGTTAGCAACTCCACCCACGTGAAACTAGGTTTTGCCATACAAACTTTTCCCTCCCGTTTCATCCCTTAAGGGGTGAATTTTTTTGGTGAATTCTTCTTTAGCACACGTCTACGTCACAATTACTATCTGAGTGCCAAATTTTAGCGCAATCCGTTCAGTGGTTTGAGCTGTGTATTGATGGATCAGTCAGTCTGTAACGGTCGCCTTTTATTTATAGATAAATACTTACAGTAAAAAAACAGCTATTGGGTTACGTTTGTTGGTTGTTAAGTGAGAACAGAAGTATTTGTGAGGTAAAATAATGTATTACTAACTAATTCATGACCGGCTTTCTCACGTGGTTTCAAACCTGGGTCTTATCTCGTAGCATCAATCGTGCTTTTATCTGGGATAAAAGTAGCCGATCAGTAAATCGTTGATTCAGAAGATTTTTTTGACGAATTTGACGGGTCATTAGTTTGATTTCATAAAACTTAGTAAATTATTTCGTTGGTATCTATCACGGTGAGACATATGTAAACGATTAATAATTTCATCAACAATTTCTTCGCCCATATTCTTTACGGTGGGTTTAGCTAAGTACAATACAAAAGTACAGCAAAATAGTAACAAAACTTTTACACAATCTTAAATGAAAAAACAATGGCTGCCATATTGCTAACAGCGATATTTACTAACTAACCTTAAGATCAAGACCAGTCAAACTTAAGTAGCAGTGAATATTGCTTATAGAACAGACGGTCGATGGGGTCGAAAGGTTCTTGAGTGGCGACAGCGCACCGGAAGACGCAGCGTGGAAGGCTTCCCACAAGGACAGATGACCTAGTAAGAGTCGCGAGAATGCGATGGATGTGAGACACACAGGACCGTTCGCTTTGGCGACACTTGGCGGAGGCTTATGTCCAGCAGTGGAAGTCTTTTGTCTGAAATGATGATGATGAACCAGAACTTTTCGGCTCCAACGGCCATCCGTTCTTCGAGCAATGTGCCCTGCCCATTGCCACTTAAGTTTAGCGGTTCTTCGTGCTATGTCGGTAACCTTGGTTCTCCTGCAGATATCCTCATTTCTGATTCGATCATGCAAGGAAACTCCGAGCATAGCGCTTTCAATTGCCCCTTGTGTGACTTCTGTAATCGACCATGTTTCGACAAGTAGGTATGCAGGAGATATTATACAATAGTGCACACACTAGTTTGGAATAGAGTATATTCCTTTACTCATATAGTTGGATGGGCCAACAAAATCTGACACGACCGGAAAGACTAGTCGCCTTGTAAAGCACGTAAAGCCGTTGTTGATACTGACTAGCAATGGTTTTACATGCTTTCCAAGGCACGGGGATGTCACACTTCTAACTTCCAAAATCCGAGCTGTTACAGAGTAATTCTTAATAGAAA
This sequence comes from Mythimna pallens, assembly GCA_961205895.1. Taxonomy (NCBI): domain Eukaryota; kingdom Metazoa; phylum Arthropoda; class Insecta; order Lepidoptera; family Noctuidae; genus Mythimna; species Mythimna pallens. Next base: position 17,067,859 of record OY540828.1, on the reverse strand, counting down.
AACCCAAAAGGACTTTTTGCTCGTCCCGCGAATCAAACCCAGAACCCTATTGTCACAAAATGTTGACTAATGAGGCATTTAATAATTTATATTCTATATGATATGGCAGGGTGGTCCATAAAACCATGAAATATATTATTCTATACCAGATCTTTAAGGTGGTTTAGTTTCCTTGTAAAATTAAGTAAGATGAAAGGTTAGAATAGAATAAAATAGAATAGAATAAACACCCAAACACCAAACTAGTAACAAAACTATTATACTAACTTAAATCTATGTGTAAAAAGGCGGTCTTATCGCTGACAGCGAAATGACTTTAAGTCTTCAAAGGTTATTTCAGTCAAAACAACTTTAGACTGTAAACATAAGGATATTGTCCCAAAGGAAATTGTCTGCGAAAACTAATTTTAAATTAAATATCCGTGGTCCTTTCAAACTATGCATCGAGTTTTAGAAATAAAAACTTAAAACAAGTCAAATTGTACCGTACAATGAACTCGGGGAAACTATTAGAAAGTTCCCGGAACAATCCTCGTGGTGCCTTGGCGGCGGGAGGCGTGCCCGGCTTGCCCCACCTCTACAAAAGAAAAGCGACAATTCCTTCCACTTCACACTACATTTCAGTCTTTCCAGTAAATTCCCACCCACCACTTCTTATTCCCGCCGCAATGAACACGCAAGTCTAGCACATTAGAAAGACTCAATAAAGTGCAGGGGCCAAGAACAGTGTTGCAAAAAACCGAGTTCAATCACTTTGTTCTGACTTCTTAACATACAAAATTAGTACGAAGCAAATTAGATTTCTGTGGATCTAAGTACTTTAATAGTACTGGAATATGTTACAAGAAATTCTGGGTTTCCTTGTTGGTTCATAGGCGTAGTCCAAAAATAAATTATATTGATAATAGAATTGGATTGGAAATTGCATTTTCTTGATATTTCCTAATGTCAAACAAGTAACAAGTTTTCAAGCACAAAAGCATGGTATTTAAACCAATCCAAAAGCGTAATAAATCTAGAGTTTGTTCACCGGCGCCACATAGAACGAATCTAGCAAGACAACAGTATTATGCTATAAGTAATCACATATTATACATAATAAAGTGAACCATAACATCTTTCATCTACCCATCCGCAAGAGCAAGAATGTAATACGTCACTGGCTCCTACGATTAAACTATTCCGAAACGGAAGAGATATTAAATAGTAGAACTTCATAATTACATTCACACCCTCACAGACACATCCCCACCAACTGTATTCCCACGTTGTCGTCGTGGTGGGGCTTGTGTGTCTCAATGATCTTGAGGGCTTTGCCGGTAGAGCTACTCATGCCGGAAGGCCTCAAGTGAGAGACCAGACCAAGAGGAATACACACAGGGCGGAGCCCAGGAAACTGGACTGCCGCGGAGGGTTCGCCTCAGGTACGTGTCTGCTTAGCAGACATGACCTTGATGGCGAACGAGTCTATTGGGGACCCCACCCCATTGCCAAAAAGGCGAAGCTGAGTTCAGCAAAAAATATGAGTGCGACTGATAAAAATATAACTACCCCAGGAGGGTACCTGCTTGCAGGAGAATCCCTCCCCGAGCAGAGCTCGGGCTGCCCCTCGTATTCTGGGGGGGGCAATCACCGCACCGGTCCTTCGGACCCTCTACCGTCTTCTGTAGACGCATCGAGCCAGGGTGGCTCACCTATCGGTGCCGCAGAGTCCCTGGGATCCACTCCCAGCACGTCTGCGGCGCCGATGGACAACGAACAGGCCGGAAGACGCTTTGGCCTGAGGGAGGTGAGCGCGGATGAGCAATCAGACTCCGATACTGCTTCTGCGCTCAGTCTGGGGCAAATGGAGGTGGTGGAGCTCACTTCCAGGAGAAACGAATTCCTCAAGCGCCCCGCTCGCCCCGGCGATGGCCGGGGGTCATCCTCCGGTGACGATGAGCTGAGGCCTTCGGCCCGCAAAATTCCCACCTCAAGTCGGGGGGCGGGTCGAAAGGTAGGAAAGGGGAGAGGGCTCACCACCCAGGATCGATCCTTGCAGATCGCCAAGGAGGGGCGCCACTATGGGAAGTCCAGCCACGAGGTTAATCTCTCGGGGTCATCCGACGGTGAACCGGGCACCGAGGGCTGCTCCACCCAAGAGCTGCCCAAAAAATTCATGGAGGTCGTGGCGGCGGTGATAAAGGGTGTGGCCTTAAAGAGGGTGAAAGCCTCAAAAGACAAGGCCATACCCGAGGCCATAGCCTCAATTAGCGCCGCAGCGGTGGACGCCATTGGAGAGTTGCGGGTAGAGGTCGCTCGCCAGGCGGCCAGCATAAAGACTCTCCGAAAGGAGAACGAGAGCCTCCGGTCAAACCAGACCGGGCTCCGAGGAGTAGCCAAAGGGGGCCACACACAGTCCCAGCTTGAGACGGAGAACCAAGTGCTGGCTCTGGTGCGGCAGGAGCTAGCTGCCTTCCGGCAGCAGCAGCAACAGCTGCAACAGCAGTTTCAGAAGCATGTCCAGCAGCAATTCTCCGTGCTGGAGGGAATAGTGCTGCGCCCCCCACTCGCGGCCTCCGGCCAGCGAAAGGCGACGTCTTACGCCACCGCCACTGCGGCCCCGGCTGCTGGGCCTAAACCGGGACCATCGGGGCAAGCCAAGCGCGGAACCGCATTATCGGAACCCGTGAGGTCGACTCCGGTGGTGGCGAGGCAGAAGAAGCCTGACCCTCCCAGGAAGGGCAAGGCGGCGGAAGTCCCAGCCACGGTGGGGAACCGGCCACCTCCCCTTCTTCATCCTGTCGAATCTCCGGCCGACGCCGAATGGCAAGTGGTCGGAGAGAGGAAAAAAGCGGGCAAGGTGGCAAGGGCGGCCAAGAAGCGCGAAAGGCACCGGCAGCACAAAAAGAGGGCCCTCACGGCTAGGCTTCGCGCCCCGACATCCGCAGCTGTAGTGATCACACTACAGCCAAGTGCGGAAAAGAAGGGCGTGACCTACAATGAGGTGTTACACCGCCCGCTTCGCTTTGTGTGAACCAAAGCGAAGCGGGCGGTGGACCTCACCGAGTTTGGCATCGCCGGGGGCTTCCGTATGAGGACCACTGCAACCGGGGGCCGCTTGCTGGAGGTTCTTGGTGCGAACAGCGGCCCTACCGCAGACGCTCTGGCGGAAAAGATCAGAGCGTCCCTAGGTGCAGAGGTGGCCAGAGTGTCCAGGCCCACGAAGTGCATTGATATGCGCATTATGGGCCTGGACGACTCCGTGACAGAGGACGAGGTAGTGGCCGCCATTGTCAGGGCGGGAAGGTGTTCTGACGACCAGGTGCGGGCAGGCACTATCCGTGCTGACAGCACGGGCATGCGAACCGTAACGGTGAGCTGCCCCGTGTCGGCGGCCAAGGCCATAACTGGAGAGGGCCGAAGGCTCCTGGTGGGCTGGGTGTCTGCGCAGGTGAAGTTGCTGGAGCCCAAACCTCTGAGGTGCTTCCGTTGCCAGGTGGGCCACCATGCGGGGGTCCACTGCACCTCGGAGGTAGACCGAAGCGACCACTGCTTCCAGTGTGGTCGGCCCGGTCACAAAGCCGTAGCCTGCAACGCCGGGCCACACTGTTACGTGTGTGCAGCGGCTGGCAAGCCTGCCGACCACCGGGCTGGGAGCAGGAACTGCGTTCCCCCCACCAAGGGGTAAGGCCAAGAGGCCCTCTCCTATCACCGCCGTCACCACCACCGCTGCTGCTGCTGCTGCCACCGCCACAGCTACCGCCGCAACTGCCGCGACAGGGCCCGCACAGGGAGCTCGGGAGGAGACTGTAATGGACTGCCAATAATTGCTCCATTACGTCTCCTCCAGGCGAATATCAACCACTGCGTCCCCGCTCAGGATCTGTTGCTTCAGAGCATGGCGCAGTGGTCGATTAATATCGCTGTGGTCACCGAGCCGTACTATGTCCCACCCAGGGCTGGCTGGGTGCAGGACCTGAACGGCTCGGTGACATTTATTTCGTCGGCCGCCGCCGGTACCCCTTCCCTCGAGGGCGTCAAGAGAGGACGGGGTTGCGTGGCAGCACGGTTCGGGGACATTGCTGTGGTAGGTGTATACCTCTCCCCGAACCGAACTCTCGCCGATCTCCACAACTCCCTTATGGAGCTGAGCATCGTCGTCGCCGAGTTTCAATCCCTCCCCGTGGTTGTCTGCGGGGACTTCAATGCCAAGAACTTGGCTTGGGGATCCCGGTATACAGACACACGGGGCCGGATGGTGGAGGACTGGGCTCTGGAGGCAGGCCTGGTCGTCCTAAATCGGGGTTCTGTCCCCACGTTCGCCAGCTCCGCTCTGTCTCCGCGCGTCGTCGACTGGCGCGTTATGGAGGGGGTGGAGACGTACTCAGACCACCGGTACATCCGGTTTGACGTCTCCGCCCAGACCTCGACCGCGCCGGTCCGACAGAACCAGTGTGGTCCGCGGTGGGCACTGAAGCAGCTGGACCGGGAGCTCCTCCTGGAAGCCGCGATTGTACAGGCCTGGGTGCCAGCACCAGACAGGCCTGTCGACATTGATGTCGAGGCAGAGTGGTTCCGGGAGGCCATGACGGAAATCTGCGACGTGGCAATGCCCCGAGTCCGGCCAGGACGTGCCCGGCGTCAGGTGTACTGGTGGTCGCCGGAGATCGCGGAACTGCGCAAGGCATGCGTTGACGCGCGGCGCCGGTACACCAGACACCGAAGGCGCCCCATCCGCCCGCCAGATGCGGAGGCTATAGAGGCGGAGCTATACGAGGGATACAGGGCGGCGAAGCGCACCCTCCGAGCGGAAATACGGCGGGCCAAATTAGAGGCCCGCGACGTGTGGCTGGGGACTCTGAACGGAGACCCGTGGGGACGCCCCTACAAAATGGTGCGGGATAAGCTCCGCGCCTGGGCTCCCCCGCTGACACAGAGCCTCCGGCCCCAGCTCGTAGAGGGTGTGGTGAACGCTCTGTTCCCTACAGGAGGGGAGCATTCTTCCCCGTCTATGGCTCCGCCCGCCGCGGTGTCTGACGCGGACCACGACGGCGACGACGACGTTACTCCGGAGGTGACCGAGGTAGAGATGAGAGTGGCGGTACGAAGGCTAAACGCCAAAAATACCGCCCCAGGACCCGATGGCTTGCCTGGGAAAGCCTGGGTCCTGGCCATGGAGGAACTCGGGCCTCGACTAAGAGGGCTGTTTAGCGCATGTTTGGAGAGGGGCCAGTTTCCACTTCATTGGAAGACCGGGAAACTGGTCCTTATAGCGAAGCCGGGGCGCACTGCGGACTCTCCGTCCGCATACCGGCCCATAGTGCTGCTCGACGAGGTGGGCAAGCTCTTTGAAAGAGTAATTGCAGACCGCCTCGTGGCGCATTTAGCGCGGGTGGGGCCGGATCTTTCGGACAGCCAGTTTGGTTTCCGCAGGGGGCGCTCCACGGTGGACGCCATCATGCGCGTGCGGGCCCTCACGACGGGGGATGCGGTGTCCCGGGGCAAGGTCGTAGTGGTGGTGTCCTTGGACATCACCAACGCCTTCAACTCCCTGCCCTGGAGTAGCATTACGAGGGCACTTCGGTATCACCAGGTGCCCGACTACCTCCGTCGTCTGATCGAGGCCTACCTGAAGGACAGGTCTATCATCTACCCTGGTCACGAGGGGGAGTGGAGACGGCGAGAGATGTCGTGCGGTGTTCCGCAGGGATCGGTACTAGGACCGCCCTTGTGGAACATCGGGTACGACTACGTGTTGCGCGGTGACCTCCCCGACGGGGTCAGCGTGGTCTGTTACGCAGACGACACGCTGGCCCTGGCGCAGGGGGAGTCACACCAGGCGGCGGTCGAACTAGCGACACGTGGGGTTGCGACAGTCGCGGATAGGATCCAAGAATTGGGACTCGAAGTGGCACTGCACAAGTCCGAGGCCATGTGTTTTCATGGTCCTCGGAACGCGCCACCACCGGGTTCCCAAATAACGGTAGGAGGGGTTCGCATCGACGTCGGGTCGACGATGAAGTACCTGGGACTTGTCCTCGACAGTCGGTGGAACTTTGTGGAGCACTTTCGACGTCTGACTCCCAAACTAGAACGGACCGGGGCTGCCCTAAAGCGGCTCCTACCCAACCTTGCGGGTCCAGACGCCTCCTGCCGTAGGCTCTACGCGGGAATTGTTCGGTCCATGGCCCTTTACGGGGCGCCGGTGTGGGCGCCGTCACTGCAAAGGCGACCGGCGGCCATACTGAACGCTTGCCAGAGGGTCATGGCCATCCGGATGATACGGGGATACCGCACGATTTCCCGCGAGGCGGCGAGCCTTCTTGCTGGCCAGCCACCATTAGATTTGGAGGCAACAGTCCTTGCACGCATGCACGATTTGAACGTGGAGATGCAACGCCGGGGCGAAACTCCGCTGCCGCGCCAAGTCGCGGCATGGCGGACAGAGTTCCGGCGGGATCTAATGGTGGAATGGCGACGGCGACTGTCGCAACCCAGTGCTGGGCACGCTACAATAATGGCGGTTAGTCACCTCTTTGAGGAGTGGCTGGAGCGGCAACACGGCATCCTCACCTACCGCATGACGCAGGTCCTCACCGGACATGGCAATTTCGGGAGGTTCCTGCATCGCATTCAGGCGGAAGCAACGCCCGAGTGTCATCATTGTGTGGACCACCCAGAAGACACGGTGGAGCATACGGTGGAGGTGTGCCCCGCTTGGGCGGAGCACCGCCGTGTCCTCGTGGAGGCAATTGGCGGCAGCGACCTTTAACGTCGGGCCTTGGTTCAGGCTATGGTCCGGAGCGAGGAGGAATGGCAGGCGGTCGCCTCCTTCTGCGAAGCAGTAATGTTAGCGAAGGAGGAGGCTGCACGCGTGAGGGAACGAAGGTCCTCACGCCCTAGCCGACGTAATTCCGACCCCGACTACCAGCCACGGTAGACGCGGGCTTGCGGACGTCGAGCACTGGGTAGCTCGCCGTCCGGCTGTTCGGTAATTAACCGCACCGAGCCCAGTCGTTAACAGCGCGTAGTGATCCTCGCGCTCCTCAAAGAGATGTCAGCAAACCGTAGGGGCCCAGTGGGGCCGATGCCCGCTAGCTAGGACCGCGGAGAATTTCTGAAAGGGCAACCCGTAGTCCTAGTACGCAAAGGGTAATTGAAGGACACAGGTGTGGTTTTAGTCAGTAAAAGTCTGACACGCCCTCGCGCTCCACCCAGAGCGCGAGAAGTCATTTGGATGATTTCCCACCTTAAAAAAAAAAAAAAAAAGCCCTCACACACATCACACTACACACCTCATCACACTCATGGGTACTTTCTAAGATTCTGTTATGTATTTTTATAATTATTATTGAATTTATTCTAACTTAGTAGCCTAGTAATTATTATCATTATTTTTCTTTTTGTCTTGACACTATGTATCGCATGCATAGTAATAATTATTATTTATTCATTTCGAGTCACATGACTTATTTTAGACACAAAGATACATCAGAAATAAATTAATTGTATAAAATTGCAAAAAATTGAATACATCAATTAAAATTGTATTAAATTATAATACTAATATTTAATTGTATTAAAATTATAATAAATAGGGAGAAGGTCGCTGTCGACTGTGTCACAGTTCAAACTAGTACAGTCGTCAACGTTATCTCTTATTAAGCAATTTGCTATCAATTGTCTGTGAAAAAATTCAGATTAAGAGAAATATGTGAAAAAAAAAATATTATGTAGGAAGAAATAATGCTACAGGAACACCTAATAACAACACACAATGGGAACACATAACGGTATGTAGGCGACAGCCTACATAACATTATACTCAATTTCAAGACAAAATAATTGTTTATTATTGAATAAATATATTATATATATATTTATAATTGATAGGCTCGCATTTGACCACTATTTCTCCTGATGGTAAGCGATGATGTGGTCTACGATGGAGCACGCTTGCCTAAAAGTAGCCTATTCACTGTTGTAGCTATCAGGAAAATACAGACCCCGGCAGGGAATTCCATAATTATATTCTGTCAGTAATAAAAATAACTCGCTCAAGAAAGATCAACCCTACGACTCTGAATAAATCCCTGACCTATAAAAATGACACCCGAAACAAAACGGATTGACCGAATTGTCCATCGACTCTATAGACAAAGGTGAATTTGGGACTCCATCAAAATGCAAAGGTCTATTAGAAAAGCCGTGGAACTCCTTTGATCTCATCAAAAGACCTTCCGGAGTGGTCGGCTTCTTTAATATTCGCCGGACGCCAAACAGATTATCCACTTTTCTTTGCCAGCTTTAGCATTCTTAATGAGACATTTTCAGTGAAATTTCCAATGTTCAATTTAAGCTCTTTCTCTGAAGGTGTTAACGCTGAATTGGTAGGTGTTCTTTAATTTCTTAACAAAGACTTTTCTTTTAAGAAGATTGACGTTTATTTGAATTTTAATTACGTGTGGGTTGGAAATTAGTGATAGGAAATAAAAAATTTAATACACTTACTTGAAAACCCGCCTTATCCCACCGCTTTTAGGCACGCAATAAACTGTTTTCCGTACTAGTGCAGTAAAGTGTGCGTGCCACAATTTTATTACATTTATCGTATAAGACTGGGCGCGCGTCAACCCCCACGAGTCGCCGGTCAACCCCATTTCACTTCATTTTATTCATTTCTTCGTTAGTGTATTGAAAAAAGGCGTTTGATACACGTGCAAATTTGTCACTGCAGTCCTCGGCTCCATAACACACTACCCTACGGCTCGCGCGAATTCCTTCTCGGTCGCAATGACAAACTTTCTGCACTTGTATCAAAATGTACTATTGTTATGTATTTTTAGTTACTTTACATAAGACTTAGTATAAACATAAATCATAATCAGCCTAATAATATTCCCATTGCTGGGAATCAGACCTCCTCTCTAGGAGAGTGATTGGGCCGGAAGCTACCACGCGAGCTCAGTGAGGATTGATGACTGTCAAATGACTTCAAATTTTTGGTTCATGACATGCTGGTTTCTTCACAATTTTTTCCTTCACCGTATTGAGAGCAATGGTGATAAAATAAACTACACAAACGAATGCGCCTGGTTAGGGTTGAACTCGCGATCTACTGTTCGTATATTCTCTATCCAGTTACATAAGCAAAACTAAATACTAATAATATTTTTTTTCTCATAACCTGTTTCCTTTATTGTCCTCTGTTTTTCGTCTTGTGTCACAATTGTACAAAAAACTTAATTTAGCAACTAAGTGGTTAACTGGCATGTGTACTGTAAATGTTGTGTTTACCCGTAATTGGCATGTATAACAGAACTGTAGGTACCTATGATTTGTTTTTATGTGTGCTTTGGGTTAATCTACATAAATAAATAAAGAAAGAAAGAAAAGTAATTTATTTGGCACACATGGATACACACACTGTAAAAACAAAATTTAAGACAACTAAGAAGAAAAAAAAACAATGCATGTCTCACGGCTGCGCCAAATAAGTCCAGTTCAGCGAAAATGCCAGACAACTACATGGTAGTCAGTGGTAGTTGCCTGACGCTGGTTTTCAACTGAACCTTATTGAGAGTGAACGGCTGTTATTTACTTATTAGTGTTATGTGTAATGTATAAGTATTATGTGTAAGGTAATTAAATATGTATAAATGTTAATATGTGATAAATGATAAATATTAAACAAGTGTTAAGCGTCAGATGTGTACGAAATGATGACAATAAAAAATATTTAAAAAATAAAAAATGTCACCAAATTTGAACAAATGAGCAAACAAGACTAAATAAATGAGCAGTCAATGGTGCCCAGGGAATCTACACCATCTACATACTGCGGTTATGTATAAGCCATTTTATATTTCCGTGCAACATTTTCCATACAGCAAAACCTACCGTTCTTAAAATTCACTGTAGGCAGTTTATATAAATAAGACATTAAGAATGACTAAATCTAGTTTCCTTTGCGCATCTATCCGGTACTGCCGTAAACGCGTAAAATAAATAAAACAAAACCATCTTAAAATGTCTGACCACTATCTTTGAGAACTAGTTACTAAAATAACACAAGATTATTTTAGCCATCCGACACTCGTCATATAAATTGCTTTTGTATTCAGGTGTCACAAAGGGCGACTGAAAATAGTACATTTTCAGTCGCCCCAAGAATTTTCATTGAGCATCTACCGGCTAAATATATACTTACCGATGAATATAGTAGTTATCCAAACTAGATTATTTATTTACCTACTCCAAATCACTAAATTAGGTTACGTACCTATCTACCCCACAGTAATCAGAACATAGCAACATAATAAACAAATTCAGAGAATTCTAGGATGCAAACAATTACTTAATGGCCTGAATCGGGATACTAGCTGTCCACTTACTGTAACAGGAGACATGTAACATGTACACCTACACGTTAAATACAAGCTGCAACTATCATCCGTATTCTGGGTGAAACTACAGTTTCACAATGAATTTTGCAAGTTGACAAAGCGTGAAATTGTATCTGGCTTGCAGACGTCAAGCTGACGTAGTACTCTTGGACAGGCGTCATAAGTTCCAAATATGGTACGGTTAAAGGAGTCTGCCCATTACACCGTACCATATCATGATGAAACCATCACTGTGCATGTCATCATGTCAAGTAAAAAATATTACTGAAATGTACAAAAATCCACCCACTTGGTACTTCACACTGGGACAACATCCAAGGTCCGATAATGTCTGGAATACTGCAGCCACGTATAGGCTGCTGCAAAATGCCTTCTAGCACCTTTGGACTCAGTGGAGAGATGTGCAAAGAGATTAATCGGTGATCTAGATATGGTTAAGACCAATCTACAAAGCCTAGAGATCAAGCGTAGGCTAGCCAGCCATTCGGTAATCTATAGGATGTATTTCAGAGAGTGCATGTTTGAAATTACATGACTTGATTCCGCCATTATCTTTCTACCGGCCATCAGACTTTATATCTAACTACTTTGTTGACACCCTGATAGTCCGGACTAAGAAATTCGCCTCGTCGTTTATATTGCGATTGTCACCGTCTTCCCATCCGATTATAACTTACATTTTTTCAAGATTAGATAGAATAGGCTCTTAATAAAATAGTGCTCTTTACCATCAACGATTGCATTACTGCTTACCATCAGGTGGGATCGCAATTAAACAATAGATTATATAATTAAAAAAAAAAATGATCATTCTGTCACCGAGCAACGTCACTAAATTATAACATGCAGAGAATGAATCGGCATCGACATCGATAAAATATGCTTATATAATAAACCGGTGCGTGCAGATAGCAAAACGGTGACGGTTGTTTACGGGTTACCGTATGATGTCATGTAACATTCCGTGCTCGATACGTTCTTAGCACGGTATGATACGGTGTACTGGGCAGACTCCTTAAGTGAGAGGCATTCCAGTGCTTGTTACGAGGTGCCGGTGGACGTGGCGACCTAACGACGTTAAGACTTTGTGCCGCATGCAATAAATATGCATAGAGTTAAAGGGAGTTCGCAGTTTAGGTTCGACCAGCCTGTATGAACCCAACACGATATTAAATTATGCTGTAGTGAAACTAATACTAAAATCAAATACTTAAGAGCATCCTAACTGCTTCTCAACACCCCTCTAACCAATAAAGTACCTTGATCACAAGGTTCATCACAGGACACTCTTTTAATGCATTTTAAAAATATAGGAATTTACAATCAACATAGGAGATAATCTTTCTTCTCTTCTCAGTCATACACTCCTGGTAGAGTGGCCGTGGTCATGGATCGTCTGGTAGGTTGGTTACGGTTTTTGCGAGACTTCTACATCTCTCTCTATTCGTGGCACTGCTTGTATATGCAATGAGGGAATACTTTGGAGATGATTTAACGAGGTCTGTCCATCTAGTAGGTGATCGACTGCGAGAATGTTGGCCCTCTACTGTTCCCTGTATCACTAAACGTTCCAAAGAGCTTTCATTGCGCATGATATATGTCCAAAACATTTTAAAGATTCGCAGTTGCATAATCTGTATGTCTTTTTTTGATGTGAAGAGATTAGAATGGAAACCTTAGAGCAGTGAGCAGTTCATTTTATCCTTAGTAGACGCCTGCAGCACCACATATCAAGAACGTCAATATTTTTATGGTGCTTTTGTTGGATCGTCTGTGTTTCAGCTCCATACAGGAAAATAGTGAATATTAAGCATCTCATTAAGCAAACCTTTGTGGTTTTGGTTATACGGTGATCTTTCCTTACTCTCGGGACCTTCTCCACAGCTGATCGTGTTATGACACATGTGTCTTGATTTCTTCTTCCCAACTTCCTGTTTCGAGATTACTAACAGACAAGTGTTATTACAGTATAACTGACTTTTTGAATGACACTATCTGATTTTTTTTAAATTGGTTGATATTTTATGATTGATTAATGACTATTATGCATATCAATTACCATTTGAAATTTTAATTTCAATTTGTTCTTACATTTTTTTGATTAATATATTAATGCACTTTATTGACTATTTGACATTTTTATTTTATTCTGCCTTTTTTTATTAATTTATTAATGCATATTAATGACAATTTGACATATTTAATTTTATCTGACATTGTTTGATTCATTTGTGCATATTATTTTTTTTTATTATTTGTTGCACCAATTTATCAACCATGAAGTGGCTTTTGTATTTTTTGGTAAAAGATTGACAACTATATAAATTTGTACGCCTGAAGGGTAAAATATGTACGGACAAAACATTAATTTTGAAACATCCTGCATGCTAAAACTGTATGTATACCCATGTTTTGAAAAATAAAATTATCTTTATCTTTACCTGTGATTGTGAATCTGGATCCCAGGTACCTACATATAACTCTGGAAAACTTCGCAGTTATTTTTGTAAGTGGGAAAATCATCTAATGACAAATCCCGTTCTTGGGTGGAGCGGGAGACAGTATCAGACTTTTACTGACTAGAAACCCAGTCATGTTCCTTCGTTGCCTTCGTCCCAGGGCCCAGGATTTCGTTTCCACATTACCCATGGCCCCAGTAGAACTTCGCAGTTGGCTATTTCACTATGCTTACTAATTTAACTAAGTTTCATTCATATCCATGCATCGGTTTCCATAAAAATTTCAACTAAGTATATACGACGACTCTGGTTATTTATTTCCTTGTTGATTGTACATTTTAGCTAGCTAAAAACATAATTAAGTAGACCAAATGGAATCATTTTATCTGCAAATGTTTTCAAATGATAGAGGAGTTTTAGATACGGAGAGTACTATTAATAATAATTATAGCAAATAATAGAAAACAAAAAAATAAAAATAATAGCACAGTAAAATTTAACTATGATTTATATCATATTTCAATTTTACTTTGCTTATTTTTTTATACGCATAAATTTAACGCGTTTAATACGCATAAAAGTCCTTACAGAAATGCTGCAAATATAAAATGAAAAGAATAGACTATGCAATTCAATAACAGCTATGCTACATATTTTATTTGACGTCTAGGTATTACTATGAACTGAGTAGGTACGGTTCGAATCGCGAAATGGAAAGAATGTCTGATTTTTTTACCAGTATTGTTCAAAATATTGACTACCTACTAGATTATCGAGAAAAAAAAATTTTTTAATTAGTTTTATAAATTTTCCTACCTAGGTAGAGATATTGTAGCTACAGATATTTTGTTCCTTTTAATTTGAGACATATTCAGTTATTTATTCTAGGTTTTTGGTTTATTCAACGAAGTACTCGTAAGTTGCTAACCTATTTGTTTTCTACCGGTTGTATTTCAGGGAGTGTGCGCCGCCCAATAAAATACCGCATAATTTAATTCTGCCAATCCCGTTCCATCAGCGGTCCACCAAACGTACGGTGAAGCGCTATCGGTATATAGTAAACGTCCCAATCACAAGCACAAAAAGTTACGGGAACACCTTTATTGTGCATAAAGCAAAGGAGTGGAATTTTCTGCCGGATTCTATGTTTCCTGATAGCTACAACCTAGGGGTTTTTAAGTCAAAAGTGAATTAGACCAAGATCCCAAAGCTGTCAAACATAACTTATTTTCACATGGATGAAACCTTAAGTTCTCAGTAGCGTCTCATGTGCTTTGAATACCTGTGTACTTGTGAAGCTCCCCCTTGGGGAACTTTGGCAGGTACGAGGTGAGAAAGGGAACTAAAAATAACGAGTTAATTAACTTAAATTTTTATGGCTGATACTTATAGATGTTTTGTAGAATTTTATTCTAAAGTAGTATCATAAGTGTCAGACACTTTCCTTGGATCAAAACCTCTGTCAGACACTTTAAAGCTTAAAAAAAATAAATGAACTATACTTATTTTTATATGTTTGATTTTTAAATATGTTATTGACTATTACAAAGTTATATTTCAGTAGTCAGACTAATTGTAGTGACCAAACATCCTTTAAACACAAAAATCATTTAGCCGTATGAGTATGAGTGCGAGCGCACGCATGCGTTTCAGAGCGAGTGAGACAATTTCACGCACTGACTGGATAGATGGATAGTAGTGACCAAACGTCACTACAATTTGTCTTACTGACGCGTTCGTCGTCGACCACATCATCGTTTACGTCAAATGAGATAGTAGTCAAGAGCAAACCTACCAATAATAATAAAAAAATACCAACTTTTAATGTACAAAAAAAAAACATAGAGCCAAACATAGAACCTCCTTCTATTTGAAGACGGTTAAAAACATAATATAACATATAATATTGGGAAGGCTTAGTAGTTTTTTGTTTTTAATTTTAACGTCAATTATTCATCGTTAAATTATTTCCACATTAAACTCTAACTTTATTGATATTAAAACATGATTCCAATAAATATGAGTTGTCTATAAGATCGTATAACTGCAAACGGTCCACAATACTTGGGGCAAACGAGTGAACGATTTATAACGTCTGTTTTCTGTCGAGATCTCTGAAGATACAGTAATTTCATCATTCAGAAATATGGTGCCTATCTTAACTTTTGATTTACAATGTAACGGTAGATTCTAAATTGCAGATTCTGGGACACCTAAAAAATTATGAGCTATTATTCTCATAATCCTTATGTTAGACACAAATTGCCGAATTGGAGAAAAAGAAGGCAAACCAAGAGTAATTCCTAGTGTGGGGAAAAAATTTATTTTAAAAAAATAGAAAAAAACAAATCATGTCGAATGGCAATTGATCACTGGACTGTATACTGTAAATACAACATGAGAATAATTACCTAATCCCGAAAATGACACCATTATGCCGAGACGAATTACTGGCCGTGATAAACTTGGTAAGTTCGGAAGGTTCCTGCACCGGATTCGTGCAGAAGAAACGCCCGGGTGTCACCATTGCATGGATCGCCCGGAGGACACGGCGGAGGTGTGCACCGCTTGGGCAGAGCAACGCCGTGTCCTCGTGAGGGCGATCGGCGGCGGCGATCTCTCGCGCCCCAACCGCCACCGGAATTCCGATCCCGATTTCTGGCCACCGTAAGCGCGGGCTTGCGGACGGCGAGCAATGGGTAGCTTGCCATCCGACTGTCCGGTAACCATCTGGACCGAGCCCAAGTCGTCGACGGCGCGTACTGTAGTAAAAAAAAGCCGTGGTAAACTGATGCCGTGATTAAAGACTTTTACCAAGCTATGGGTCAGTACAAGGCTGATATATGAAAAATTATAGAAAAACTAGCATTTGCACGCGGCGTCGTGCATTTTAAACAATGTTTAATTATTGAAAAGGACTAGGTAGGAATAAAAAATACATTATATTCGAATATAGCAAATTATAATATTTTTCCCCTATGAATGTAGATCGACTCATAAACATATCCTCTATAATGTCATAGCGAAACACTGTCCGTTAACACAGGATAGCCTAGTTTAAGAGCTGTCGCTTAAACTAGGCTAGGAGTTTAACCCATTATTTACAGATTTTTGCACTATTTAAATGATTTGTAAATTTTTCTACCATAAATTTTAAAAATTGTAAACATAATCCTTTTTAACCCACATAAAACAATAACCCCTCCCTATATGTATTTTTAGGGAAATAAAGATATTGTTATTTATTATTGATATATATCCGCCACATTCTTTTACATTAAGACTGCCGCAGGCTGTTCAGACGTTGCCCTCTCCGCTAAACTGTAAACCCGCTCGCCCTCTCAACGATGTGGTCGACGATGGAGCACGCTTTCCTAGAAGTAACCTATCACTCTTGACTACGACCCCCGAGTAGTAAGTAAGATTAGTTATAGGAAACACAAATGATTGCTAAACAAATTGTTAATACATACTTTTAATTCATTTTGGCAATTTCAACCTAGTTCGTGCAAATCTGAATAAATGATGCTACTGAGAAATTAGAAAGTGGCCCAATTGACAATTTGCATATCCAAGGAAAAGAAAATAATTTCTGAAAACTGTTCTTGTTCGTACTACAGCACGCCGGCAAAGCTTAAGTACTTAGAAACTATTGGATTACTAGAACTGCAATGCGATATTGGAAACAATTACTGTGTATCTTTCTTAGAACGACATATTGTTGTTGGAGAAACCATTTAAATGTCTTTATTTATTAATTATTGTTATTTCCATTTATGACTTTGTCCTATAATTTATTTTACTTAAATCTATTAGCACACAATACCGTTGCTGACGTCTGTTAGTCGACACCGTCACCGGCCCGCGCTGGAAACCAGCGCCATGGGACTCGTTGCATTTTTGCGTATGGACACGACATTATGCTGAGCGTTCGGCCGCTTTGCACGGTCAAGGCGCATGAATATATTTTTTCATGGAATATGTTTGTAATCTGTTATTTGTTAGTCTTAAGTTTGGGTCTTTTTCGCGAAATAATATGTTTTTCTTTCTTAAATAACTGTGTATTTACTGTACAAATTGTTGATTTGATTTTGGGAGGTTACTTCTAGAAATACTGTTCTGGATACGAAAATTATTTCACTGTCAATAATTTTCGTATCCAGAACTTGATGTCTCGAGATCGGCCTCTCATGCATGAGATTGCGTATTCGAAACTAAATAAATTTTAAAAATTGTAAACATAATCCTTTTTAACCCACATAAAACAATAACCCCTCCCTATATGTATTTTTAGGGAAATAAAGATATTGTTATTTATTATTGATATATATCCGCCACATTCTTTTACATTAAGACTGCCGCAGGCTGTTCAGACGTTGCCCTCTCCGCTAAACTGTAAACCCGCTCGCCCTCTCAACGATGTGGTCGACGATGGAGCACGCTTTCCTAGAAGTAACCTATCACTCTTGACTACGACCCCCGAGTAGTAAGTAAGATTAGTTATAGGAAACACAAATGATTGCTAAACAAATTGTTAATACATACTTTTAATTCATTTTGGCAATTTCAACCTAGTTCGTGCAAATCTGAATAAATGATGCTACTGAGAAATTAGAAAGTGGCCCAATTGACAATTTGCATATCCAAGGAAAAGAAAATAATTTCTGAAAACTGTTCTTGTTCGTACTACAGCACGCCGGCAAAGCTTAAGTACTTAGAAACTATTGGATTACTAGAACTGCAATGCGATATTGGAAACAATTACTGTGTATCTTTCTTAGAACGACATATTGTTGTTGGAGAAACCATTTAAATGTCTTTATTTATTAATTATTGTTATTTCCATTTATGACTTTGTCCTATAATTTATTTTACTTAAATCTATTAGCACACAATACCGTTGCTGACGTCTGTTAGTCGACACCGTCACCGGCCCGCGCTGGAAACCAGCGCCATGGGACTCGTTGCATTTTTGCGTATGGACACGACATTATGCTGAGCGTTCGGCCGCTTTGCACGGTCAAGGCGCATGAATATATTTTTTCATGGAATATGTTTGTAATCTGTTATTTGTTAGTCTTAAGTTTGGGTCTTTTTCGCGAAATAATATGTTTTTCTTTCTTAAATAACTGTGTATTTACTGTACAAATTGTTGATTTGATTTTGGGAGGTTACTTCTAGAAATACTGTTCTGGATACGAAAATTATTTCACTGTCAATAATTTTCGTATCCAGAACTTGATGTCTCGAGATCGGCCTCTCATGCATGAGATTGCGTATTCGAAACCGGGCAAGTACTAAAGTAAAGTCCCTATTTATTACATTACTAGCTGACCCGGCGAACTTCGTACCGCATAATAGTAAGGATAACGACATCTACTGGCATTACCATAACAGCATAATTTATTTTATAATGACATTTTAATTAGAGATGGAGTTGTATTAGGTATTTTTTTGTGTCATTTTTTTTATATTTTTCTCATCGTATAAACCTTCCCTGGACTATCTCGACTATTTCAAGACCAAAATTTGCCAAATCGGTCCAACCATTTTTGAGTTTTAATGAGACTAACGAACAGCTATTAATTTTTATATAAATAGATTGCTTATTAGTTTAGTTAGCTATGGTAAATAAATTATTATTATCATTCATCCTGAAAAAACCACAAATGCTCTTGGACAGTTACACAGTAGTAGTTATCCTATACCAGGAACCATCTCAATAAAATTATAGCTAAAGGAAAGAAACGGAATACGTTTATGAAGCTTTTAGTTCCATATACCTACTACTAGAGCAAATAATTCCATGTAATCCTGCTTAACGATTCGTGTCATCTGATCACGATCCAGTCCAAAAGTTTAGCCACCGACCACTGCTGTACGTAACGTTATTATTCTTTGAGTACGAACCGTAAATCAACCGGTATTCATACAACACATTGCATGAAACTGTAATCAATAATTATGCAACTCTCAGTTACTTGAAAATCCGGATGAGATATTTATGTACAACCTATTGGTCTAGTGACTGGCCTGTTGGTCTAGTGGTTAGTGGCCCTGACTGCTATGCCGGAGGTCGTGGGTTCGATTCCTAAACAGGACAAATGTTTGTGTGATGAGCACTATCATTTGTTCTATGTCTGGGTGTAATTTATCTATATATGTATTTAGAAATATGTAAATATGTTTATCAGTTGTCTAGTACCCATAACACAACCTCTGCTTAGCTTGGGACTAGGGGGCGTTGCGGATTATTATTATTAAAGCCAAAATAAAATTTTATGAAATCATAGTTGTATGACTACTGTTTAAAAATTACAATAACTAGCTTCTGCCAGCAGCTTCGTTCGCATAAATATTGGTTGTTGCGGACGCGATGTCGAAGTTCAAGACGGACAAAAATTAAGTCTATGTCCATCCTTGGAGTGCTTTCTCCGTGCCAAATTTCATTAAAATTGGTTCAGTAGTTTAACCGTGAAAGTATTATAGACAAACAGACAGATAAAGTTACTTTCACATTTATAATATTAAGTATGGATAATTCACACCTACTGTCAATACAAAAACTAAATAGCGGAAATGTTCACGTTTCTTAAGATCAATTAAAAAAAATATAGGCCAAGTAAAAACCTTCCAACGGACTCTGGAACCATTTAAAATTTAAAAGCATCTTGAAACTGCAAAGTAGAGTGAAAATCCTTATCTAGCGAATAAAAATCGAGATTCCAAAGAAAAGTCAAAGAACATAAGATACAAAGTGATTTTGTAAGTGGAAACGAAATCTTTCAGTGCTGTAATGTGGAGATCGCGTGACTTCGCGTAGCGTGGCGGTTCGCGGAGGTGTACAACGAAGGGGTAATGGAACTTATAGACAACGATACCTACCCATTACCTTGTGTGTTACTATGTAAATTGCTCTGACGGTGATGACTTCTCTCCTTACTCATCTAGCACCCAATTATTGTGTAATTGGCTTGATCAATGCAACAAATGTGCAATCCATAATGTATATATCATACAAGTGCAAGTACATAATTATCATATAGGTGGCAAATATTAAAAAATGGAAACAATTATGTTCATCTATTACATCCAGTTCATCCATTAACAATAATAATAATATTCTACAACTTTCACACAACGTCATTTAGTCCCAAACTTAGCACAGCTTATGATGTGAGTACTAGTGAACTGACAAATATACTTATATTTCTAAACATATATTTCTAAATACATACATATTATAAATAAACTAGCGTCTGCCAGCGGCTTTGCCCGCGTGAAAAAAGGTTTTTCTATACAAACTTTGGACCCCCATGTCATCCCCTTAGGGTGTGTACGACGGATACAGAGTGGCGAAGCGCACCCTCCGAGCGGAAATAAAGCGGGCCAAGTTGGAGGCCCGCAACGTGTGGACTCTGAACGGAGACCCGTGGAGACGCCCTTACAAGGTGGTGCGGGAAAAACTCCGCCCCTGGGCTCCCCCACTCACGCAGAGTCTCCGGCCCCAGATTGTGGAGGGTGTGGTGAGCAATCTGTTCCCTGCGCGAGGGGAACACTCTCCCCCGCTCATGGCTCCGCCACCAGCAGTGTCTAACGCGGACCACGATGGCGACGACGACGACAATGCTCCAGAGGTGACCGAGGTAGAGATGAGTGTGGCGGTAAGAAGGCTGAGTGCCAAGAATACCGCCCCAGGACCCGACGGCTTGCCTGGTAAAGCCTGGGTCCTGGCCATGGAGGCTCTCGGGTCTCGATTAAGAGGGCTCTTCAGCGCATGCATGGAGAGGGGCCAATTCCCACTTCCATGGAAGACGGGGAAACTGGTCCTTATCGCGAAGCCGGGATGCCCTGCGGACTCTTCGTCCGCGTACTTGCCCATTGTGCTGCTCGACGAGGTGGGCAAGCTCTTTGAAAGAGTAATTGCAGACCGCCTCGTCGCGCACCTAAAACGGGTGGGGCCGGATCTGGCGGACGGCCAGTTCGGCTTTCGCAGGAGGCGCTCTACGGTGGACGCCATCATGCGCGTACGAGCTCTCACGACGGGGTATGCAGTGTCCCAGGGCAGGTGTGTCGTGGCGGTGTCATTGGACATCGCTAACGCCTTTAACTCCCTGCCCTGGAATATCATTAGGAGGGCACTCCGGTATCACCGGGCGCACGACTACCTCTGTCGTGTGATCGAGGCCTACCTATCGGACAGGTACATCATCTACCCTGGTCACCAGGGAGAGTAGAAACGGTGAGAGATATCGTGCGGTGTTCCGCAGGGATCGGTACTAGGACCGCCCTTGTGGAACATCGGCTACGACCACGTACTGCACGGCGGCCTCCCTGACGGGGTCAGCGTGGTCTGCTACACAGACGACACGCTGGTCCTGGCTCAGGGAGAGTCGTACCAGGCGGCGGTCGAATTAGCGACACGCGGGGTTGCGATAGTCGTTGATAGGATCCAGCAGTTGGGACTCGAGGTGGCGCTACACAAGTCCGAGGCCATGTGTTTTCACGGCCCTCGGAGCGCGCCGCCTCGGCACTCCCAATTAACGGTAGGAGGAGTTCACATCGGCGTCGGGTCGACGATGAAGTACTTGGGACTCGTCCTCGACAGCCGGTGGAATTTCGAGGAGCACTTCCGACGTCTGGCTCCCAAACTGAATCGGAACGGGGCTGCCCTAAAGCGGCTCCTGCCCAACCTCGGGGGTCCAGACGCCTCCTGCCGGAGGCTCTACGCAGGTATCGTCCAGTCCATGGCCCTTTATGGGGCGCCGGTATGGGCGCCGTCACTGCGAAAGCGACCAGCGGCCCAGCTGAACGCTTGCCAGAGGGTCATGGCCATACGGATGGTGCGGGGATACCGCACGGTTTCCCGCGAAGCGGCGAGCCTCCTTGCTGGCCAGCCACCATGGGATCTGGTGGCAAAAGGCCTTGCGCGCATGCATGATCTGCGCGTGGAGATGCAACGTCGGGGCGAAACTCTGCTGCCGCGACAAGTCGCGTCATGGCGGACAGAGCTCCGGCGGGGTCTCATCGCAGAATGGCGACAGTGACTATCGCAACCCAGTGTTGGGCACGTCATAATTATGGCGGTAAGTCCCCTCTTTGAGGAATGGCTGGAAAGGCAACACGGCGTCCTTACCTTCCGCATGACGCAGGTCCTCACCGGACATGGTAAGTTCGGGAGGTTCCTGCACCGGATTCATGCGGAAGAAACGCCCGGGTGCCACCATTGTGTGGAGCGCCCGGAGGACATGGTGGAGCACACGGTGGAGGTGTGCCCTGCTTGGGCAGAGCAACGCCGTGTCCTCGTGGGGGCGATCGACGGCGGCGATTTCTCGCGCCGGGCTTTGGTACAGGCCATGGCCGGAGCGAGGAGGAGTGGCAGGTGGTCGCCTCCTTTTGCGAAGCAGTAATGCTAGCAAAGGAGGCGGCAGATCGCGTGAGGCAACGGCAACGGTCCTCACGCCCCAATCGCCGCCGGGATTCCGATCCCGATTTCCGGCCATCGTAGGCGCAGGCTTGCGGACGGCGAGCAATGGGTGGCTCGCCATCCGACCGTCCGGTAACCGTCCGGACCGAGCCCGCGAGCCGGTCGTCGACGGCGCGTGCTGTTCCACGCGCGCCTCAAGGAGATGTCAGCAACTGTAGGGGCCTAGCAGGATCGAAGCCTACTGGGGCCAAGGGTCTGATTCTGAAAGGAAGACTCGGCCCTGGTACGAAAGGCAACGAAGGAACAGGAGTGGGTTTTTAGTCAGTAAAAGTCTGACACTATCTCCCGCCGCGCCCAAGGGCGGGGGATGTCATAAGATGATTTTCCCACCGAAAAAAGAAAAAAAAACCCCATTGGGGGTGAATTTTGCAAAATCCTCTCTTAGTGCTCCCCTACGTCATAAAAGGTAGCCTTGTGCATAATTTCATGTTCGTAGTCCCAGTAGTTTCGGCTGTGCGTTGATATGTCAGTCAGTCAGTTTCTCCTTTTATATATATAGATTACTCCCAGACACAGAACAAATCATCTTCATCACACAAACATTTGTCCTGCGTGGGAATCTAACCCTCGACCTCCGGTATAGCAGTCAGGGCCACTAACCACTAGACCAACAGGTTTGTCATTGTTTCTTTAGATAAGTTGTAACTTGTTATGTTTTACCGTATTATCTTTAAATACGTATAATTTGGTGTTTCTACCGAATAGGTACATTATTAAATAAACAGATATAAATGCGAACGTAAATTGTTAAGACATTTATATTTTCGAAGCAAGCTACTTTTGAATTACATCATAGCATAGCATATAGCATAATCAGCCTTTTAATGTTCCCACTGCTGGAACTCAGGCCTCCTCTCTCTAGTAGAGGGAATTACATCATTTCTATAATAATAAAATATCAAAGTTGACACAATCAAATCGTTTGCTCCCAAAATAGAAAAGATAGGACAAAATTACAATAAACTTATATTTCCTTTGAAAGTAGGAAGTAAACCATACGCTACGCCCTCAGGGCAGCTTTCCCAAATTGCTTTCGGATGTCACAAGAAAAAACAAACAGTCATAATAATATGAACAAACTCGTTGTATTCAGAATAAAACTATCAGGTGCGTTCAACACATAAATGTGTTAAATCCAGTTGAAGAATAAAGTTTTCCCTTAGAAACTAGAAACTGCAGCGTCTTCGAGTTAGAGCATAAAATGAGTCGCTACGTCACTGACTATGTATAGCAGTCTTAATTTGAATTATAAAGAAAAGCGAGCGTTGCATTGTTGTGGACTTATTTTGTTTAAACGGGCCGTCGCCAGCTTATGCTGAGATGGTGTTATGACATGAAATAGGAAACATAATAATAATAAAATGTAAATAAATATATATACAAAAAAAAAATTAAAAATAATACTGTGCGTCCTGTGAAAAGTGATATAAGTCAACTTATATCAAATGTGATATTATTGTTGCACCTTCATCAGAAAAAAATTCTCTATTTTTCTGTCTAATTAACATTTTGATACGTCTATTAGTTTTCGAGATCGTATGGTACATCTAAGACGAAATGGCCTGTTTTGATAAATATTTTTGTGTAAACAAATACATATTGACATGTATCGTTCACAATATTCAAGTTATGAAATAAATAATTGTGTTTTAAGATGTATCTCAAGTCATATCATTATTCACATATATTTATTACGTTCTAATAAGGTGTCACCTGATACATGTTTAGTTATATCAATTGACACAAAGTAAATTCGTACATTGCATCGGTACAACTAAAGTTGTATTATTGCTCACAAACATAGAAAACTAATATTGTCTGTGTAAAGTGATTCAAGTAAAGTTATATCACTAATCACGAGAAAATTAGAACGGTTTTAATCCAAAATATGTGCAAAGTAATACATCTGCAGAACGCGGGTGTTGCGCGGGGCGCGGGGGACGTTATTGCGGGAGTATCGCCGTCTGCGCGGGGTCAGTGCCGCACGTACTACTGGACAAGGTGCCCGCGCGCGCTGTCACAGCAATCCAACATGGCGCACAACGTACGTATTAGATGTATCATTTTACACAAAATTCTAAATTTTTTCGCGTGTTCATAATAACAAGGACTAATATTAATTTACACATAATAATTACTCCAGTTACATCAAAATACACGAAATCTATTTATTATTGTGAATTTTATAATTATAAAGTAATGAATACTTGTTTATGATAACGCTTATTTTTCTTTGTTATTATTATGTTTTATGATGATCTACAATGTAAAATATCATTGTTGCAGCTTCGTTCTTGCCGTGCAAAACGCATGTTAGACATGTTAAACATAAATAATGAGAATGAAAAAGATGATGTTTTCATGGATGAAAACATTTCTTCTTCTTCTTCCTGTCAAAATAATAAATATAACCGTATTAAGTCAAATAGCAAGGAAATATTATTAGAGCAGAGTCCTTCTAAAAATAACATGTCAGTCAAAGAAATATGCGGCGACGAGGATAATGGTTCATCTCCTGATGGTGATTTCGGTTCTTCGAGTAGTGATGATTATATACCTGGTTCTGATGAATATAGCAGTGACAGTTCTTATGATTCTATAAATGGATCTGTATTGCGATTAACAGGAAAACCACATATAAGAATTTCAACTTCTGACAGTTCATGCAGTAGTACCTGTAGCAAAGATAATAAAAATTGCGATACTTTAACCGAAGAAAATAGGAATATTAATCTAAATAACTTGCCTGAAGAACCAAACCTATGCAATGATATAGCACCGACTTATTCACGCAATTCATGTTATTCTGAAGAAGGAAATAACGAATGCAATACTTTACCCGAGCAAAATATTAGTGGTGAGTTAAACAACTTATCTGAAGAACCAAATCAGTGCAATGATGCGGTACCATCTTATTCATTTTGGGATAACAAAACCGTGACTAGGGACGGCCGTAAGAGGAAGAAGAGAGATGCTAAAAAAGAACGAAGATGTGAAAGAATTGCACGAAATATCTCTAGAAACAAGGGAGAAGAGTATTTTACAAAGACTGGTAAATTAAAGAAACGTAAAGAATTAAAAGAGTTACCGGACTGTAGAGCAAAATGTAAGGAAAAAATCCCAAAGCAGGTATTGGAAAATGTTTTTACAGAATACTGGCACTTAGGCTCATATGAAAAAAGAGCAAATTATATCGGTAATTTTATAATTATTGGCAAAAAGAAGGTTGCTAAAATTGATCCAAAAAAGAGAAGAGAGCATGCTAACAAATATGTGCTAAAATTCGATAACAGTGTCTATGATATATGCAAGAAATGTTTTTTAACAACTTTTGATGAAAGCAACAAATTTATCCAAACTATTTGTGAGAAAAAAATTAAATGCGGTAACGTAATATCGAGTGAAAGGGGTCGTGCAGCAAGTTACAAAAAAATCCATGATGATCGTTTGGAATTCGCAAGACAGCATATTTTGAAATTCCCTGCATATGAAAGTCACTATGGGCGCAGCAAAACCAGCAAAACTTTCTTAAGTTCTGATTTATCGTTGGCTAAAATGTATGATCTATATAAGGAAACTACAACTGAGCCCATTAGTAAAACAGTGTACAATCACGTGTTTAAGACTTTAAATCTATCTTTCAAACAGCCTTCCGTAGACACATGCCAGAAGTGTGATAGACTGAATAAACAGTTGGAAACGGCAACGTCGGAAGAACTCAAAACTCAAATAAAAACCCAATTGCAAGAACACCAAGCTTGCGCCGCCTTTGCATATGATCTGAAGGACAAAGATAAAAATTATGCAAAAGAATCAACAGATACCCTGGTTTTGACATTCGATTTGCAGCAATGCTTACCCACTCCTTATCTTAAGACGGGTATGGTATTTTACAAACGCCAACTTTGGACGTATAATCTTACGATACATGATTGTGTGGGTAATAAAGTTCATTGCTATATTTGGGATGAAAGTATTTCTGGTCGAGGAGCAAACCAAATAGCTTCATGTGTTTACGATTTTTTTAAATATCGTGTTCCTAATCAATGGCCCAACGTTTCAAAAATTATTTTGTACTCCGACACTTGCGCTGGACAAAATAAAAACTCCATAATGGTGACTATGATGCTCGTAGCTGCTCACGATCTGCCGTATATCATTTCCATAGAGCACAAATTTTTGACTCCTGGTCATACAAGAATGGAAGTAGATAGTGACCATTCACTAATAGAAAGAGCTAAAAAAAGAACGACTATGAATATTCATCATCCTCGAGATTGGGCTCAATTAATACGATCGGTAGGGAGACCTGGGAAATTTACTGTTATCGAGATGGCTGAATCTAATTTTTACGATTTTAGTGATTTTTTGAAACAAAACTTTATAATGAAAAAATATAATGAAGACAACATTAAGTTCGTTTGGGCCGATGTTAAACTTCTACGGTTTGACAAGACGTTGTTTCCGTGCCTCAAATATAAAACGGATTTGCAAGGTGATGACTTTAATATGATCTCGTTTGCAAAAAGGGGTAAAAGTTATGGATTAGAAGTACTTGCCAATAATTTAATAAACTGCAAGGGACCAAATTTCATTTCAAACGAGAAGAAGAATGATTTAATTTCGTTATTGCCCTATATTGACAGTAGCTATCATAATTATTATAAAAATTTAAAAACTAAGGCTGATATTAGAAATATTGATCCTGATTTGATCTCTAGTGATGAAGACTGAAAAATATTTAATTTTAGGAGTAAGTTGTTGATTTATTTAGTTCTACAAATTAATATTGAATTATGTTTAATTTGATACGGAAGTCGAATATAATTTTAAGTTTAAGTTTTTTAATGAATGTTATTATAGGTACTAACGTGTGATATTGTTGATTCATTTACAGAATTCCAAAGTTTAATTTTGAAGAAAGTTTAAGTTTAATTTAGTTTGAAATTTGTTTTAATTTATGTATAGTTACACAATACAGTATTTCCTGTATGAAAAATTACCTATTATTCGTTAAAGTTATTTTGTTGATTTATGTCGTTGATTTCGTTCTTTCCTTTTTTAATACCTATTGAATATGGTCATTACAAAATTAAAGTTTAACTAAGATTGAGCTAAATTAAAATAATTTAATTTTCAATTAAGTGTTATTTAATATCATTAAAAATAAATAAAGGTAAATGCATTTTTTTTTCTTTTTATTACTTACTTTATTTTATGCCTTTTGTCATTAAACTGTTTCTTGTATCATATTACACAAAATTGAGTTGAGATATAAGTCAACTTATATCAAAAAACACATAATAACACGACCGTTATTCTCGTGTAAAATGATATAAATAACAAAAACAACAAATTTTACGAGTTTTGTGTTTACAGTGCTTCTGCCGACTGAAAAATATTACTCGTTTGTTTGACAGCTTTGAACAGGAGTTGATTTAGTTTCGTATAAAACTACCTGACAATGCAACAATATCACCTTTCACCAAAGCTTCACACAAAGTGTAAAGCGATACAACTCATTTAGAATCATTATACACGATCATTCATTTGGTGTGTTTTGATACAACAAATAGCTTTTTTTAAATATCTCTTCCTGTATTAACGCCTTTTGAGCAGGAACTTAATAGGTTGTAAACAATACGACACTAATAAAAATTGTGTCACTATTTTCGTAAAATAAATTATCCTAACAAATTTTATAATTTTTTACACACAAAAACTACTATATTGAAAAGTTGACATTTCCGAGATGTATCAGTTTTCACAGGACGCACAGTATTCAACAACTATCACAAAACGCCATCTAATTCCAAACGAATCAGAGCTTGTGCTATGAGCACAGAACAAATGATCGTGTTCATCACTCAAACATTTGTCTTGGGTGGGAATCAAACTCACGACCGCCGACATTGCAGTCAGGGCCACTAACCACTAGGACAACAGGCCAGTCAAATCATATATTCTATCAGAATCTGTCCATAGGTTTACTATATTTATTTAACTGCCGCATTGGTCTTGCAGTTGCAAGCGTAACTCCTAGCCGTGGAGTTTTGGGTTCGATTACCAGTTTGAGCAAAAAAGTACTGTTGGATTTTTCTATTTGGAATTACTCTGTAGCTATCCGCTTTATAAATCCAGCCAAAACTATGTATCTACCTATTAGTATACCGTATGGATGGTTCAATTGGCCACCTCCCAATACATTGGGCACGCTACAATTATGGCGGTAAGTCCCCTCTTTGAGGAGTGGCTGGAGCGTCAACACGGCGTCCTCACCTTCCGCATGACGCAGGTCCTCACCGGACATGGCAAGTTCGGGAGGTTCCTGCATCGGATTCAGGTGGAAGCAACGCCCGGGTGCCATCATTGTGCGGACCACCCAGAGGACACGGTGGAGCATACAGTGGAGGTGTGCCCCGCTTGGGCGGAGCACCGCCGTGTCCTCGTGGAGGCAATAGGCGGCAGCGACCTTTCACGTCGGGCCTTGGTTCAGGCTATGGTCCGGAGCGAGGAGGAATGGCAGGCGGTCGCCTCCTTCTGCGAAGCAGTAATGTTAGCGAAGGAGGAGGCTGCACGCGTGAGGGAACGAAGGTCCTCACGCCCTAGCCGACGTAATTCCGACCCCGACTACCAGCCACGGTAGACGCGGGCTTGCGGACGTCGAGCACTGGGTAGCTCGCCGTCCGGCTGTTCGGTAATTAACCGCACCGAGCCCAGTCGTTAACAGCGCGTAGTGATCCTCGCGCTCTTCAAAGAGATGTCAGCAAACCGTAGGGGCCCAGTGGGGCCGATGCCCGCTAGCTAGGACCGCGGAGAATTTCCGAAAGGGCAACCCGTAGTCCTAGTACGCAAAGGGTAATTGAAGGATACAGGTGTGGTTTTAGTCAGTAAAAGTCTGACACGCCCTCGCGCTCCACCCAGAGCGCGAGAAGTCATTTGGATGATTTCCCACCTTAAAAAAAAAAACCTCCCAATACATAAAGTACATGTTTGTTTACTTATTCTATTTCGCAGATTTTCCACGGAACAGTTTGGTACAGGGTTCTGGGTTTTCGGGACTAAATAATTTCCAATAACAGCTGTCTAAAATGGTTACTTTAGCAAGTAATTACAGGGATTTTACGCCTAAATATTGAAGTTATATTGGAATTATAACGAATATTGATATAACTTCAGTACATAAACATTCATAAACTAACACATTTTCCCATGTGAGTAGGTAGAAAGTACGAAACATCATTTGTTACGATCCTTACACACCTTACTTCGTTTTCTTTTTTCTGTTGTTGGTGTATTAAAAACTGTATTAGTAACAGTGAACTGGGAACAGGAGGGGGAGGGGAATGCGAAACAAGGTGTAAAGTCTCACATACCACCGTTGAAAAGGGAGGATCCTTCAACCAAACGGGTGTCATGTGGTTTGTTCAACTGCCCGATGGCAGATGCAAAAAAGGGTTTAGAATATTGAAAGTTTGTAATATAAGCAGTTTTGACGTGAATACTATTAGATTCCTAAGTAAGTATACGAGTGGAACCGAGGATAAAAACTAATTAGAAAATCAGGCCCAATTGAACGTGACCCTCATTTCTTTTATTATCTTACTTATTAAAATTCATATTCCATTTGCATTCCGTTGAAATCATTAAAAACATACAAGCACGACAATGTGTCGGTTTTCAATTAAAAAGATGCGGTTTCATACTTTTAAAATAAATTATTACGTTCTGTTACAATTAAATATAAGTACGTCATTAAAAATTTAATCAAGTTGTTTTTATATGTGTAGAGTCTCGAATATGAGCTTTTTTTCATGAATTCCTACAGGCTTCTAAAACTTGGAAAATCGAAAACTTTAATTAGCGTACCTACCTTTAATTAAAATTATAATAAAAAATATAAATTCGTTTTTAGTACGTGTTATACTATAGTAGCTATTAAAATAAATAGTATTAATGAAATAAAAATAAAAAGCTTTTTATTTCTTGCAGATTAAATCATATTATAGTTGACTAGCTATACCTGCGGTTCCACCCGTGCCATTATTTTTTATCGCGATGTTATGTAGCCTGTAACCTGCCTCGATATATATTGTTCAATAATATGCGCTATCCATCACTAAAATAACTTTGCAATTCGAACTTTATAATATTAGTATCTACAACTTATAATAATAACAGCACTTAAAAAAAATAGTGCGTATAGTTCGCCACCCGAAAACGACCAAGCCAGGGTTTTATATTTTTGAAGTGAGAAATCATCTTATGACTTTTACTTACTAAAACCATACCTATGTTCCTTCAGTTTCTTTTTACGTACATGGACTATCAGTATATATCCCTTTGATATGTTTGCCTATAGCCCTAGCAGTCATCGGCACTGCTGGGCCCCTACGGTTTGCTGACATCTCTTTGAGGCGCGCGTGGAATACTACGCGCAGCCAACGACTCGGAGGTCGTCAGCAAGCCTGCGCTTACGGCGGCTGGAGATCGCTCTGTAATTCTCGGCGCGTGGAAGGTCTCTTATCGTGGCAGCTGGGGCGTGAGAATGTACGTTCCCTCACTCTTGCGGCCGCCGCCTTCGCGTGTATTACTTTTACGTGGAAGGATGCAACCGCATCCCATTCCTTCTCACTCCAGACCATGGCTTGAACCAAGGCCCGGCGTGAGAGGTCGCCGTCGCCGATCGCCTCCACTAAGAGACGGCGGTGCTCCACCCAACTGAGGCACACCTCCACCGTATGCTCCACCGTGTCCACCCTGACAGAGAGATTATTTCAAAGTGCAGGCGCTTCGGCGCCTTTTGTTTGTTCCTGAACAGTAAAAGTCTGATTCTTCAGAACAGCAAAAAATATTTAATGATTTCCAAGTTAAAAAAAGGGTAGGTGGCGTTCAGTCTTTTCTTCCTACTAAGTATCTACATGGAGCAGAACGCGAGGCTGTGTACGTACCTACGTATATAAAATTCAGCATCTTATACTTTAATATCACTAAATTATCCGACTGGGATACCATAAGTAATTGTTGGTCATCGAACAAACAATACAATCTCACTTTTTTTCATTTTCACGACGACTGCCATCTGAACTCGTACTTATTGAAAGCGGAAAACATGATTTATTCATGGCGACTACTAAATAAAATGGACACTTATGTATTTCCAAGAGTCTATTACGGTGTATTTCTTTTATTGTTTTGGAAATTTATTTATTTACTTTCATTTGTTTTCTTTCTTTTGTTTACGTTTTAAACTAACATTTCGCGTCTGTGGTATCTGGTCCCTTATCTTATATATCTATTTATATATAAAATAAGAAACTGACTGACATATCAATGCACAGTCGAAACTACGGGGTGTTATGACCTATGCGAGCGAATTTTCCGAAATTCACCCCCGAAGAGGATGAAATGGGGGTCCAAAGTTTGTAAAAACAAATTTACTTTCACCAGAAGCTAGTTCAGGGATAAAATCAATGTTATGGTTTTTTTTTTAATGATATGAGTACGTGGTCGCTTACAATGCGCCTCATCAGAAGACTTAAAGTCACCCAAAGAGCAATGGAAAGGGCTATGCTCGGAGTTTCCTTGCGGGATCGGAAACAGGAGAACCAAAGTTACCGACATAGTACGAAGAATCGCCAAACTTAAGTAGCAATGGGCAGAGCACATTGCTCGCAGAACGGATGGCCGTTGGGGCCGAAAGGTTTTGGAATGGCGACCACGTACCGGAAGACGTAGCGTTGGAAGGCCTCCTACAAGGTGGACCGATGACTTGGTAACGGTTGCGGGAGTCCGATGGATGCTAGACGCTCAGGACCGTTCATTGTGGCGACACTTGGGGGAGGCCTATGTCCAGCCTGAAATGATGATGATGATGATGAGTAAGTTCGAATATTAACTCCTACATCTAAACCAAAGACTTTACCTTTTTTCGATCAAACATATACTCGTATATAGGTATAGTGTAGAACTATAGACTATTGAATCGACCCTGCATCGTATGGGTGTGATCTATTGACGTGGCGGTACGTTGTGAAACCCTGATATTTCTGTTTATTTATGCACACAAACACTTAAAAATGAAAATAACAAATAGAGATACCGATACAAAAAATGACTTTTAATCCTACCTAGTTTTAACTTATGAGTCCATACATAGATGAGGTTTCTCTAACAAGTACATAGTAGGAATAAGTTTTTAGTATTTCATAGTTAAACATTTTTGCGAGTCGGGAACTCATCAAGTTTGTGAGTTAAGGACTTCTTCCGTTCTAGGATGGAGCCAGAGGGTATCCCAGACTTTTACTGATTATAAAGCCCACATACGTACCTTTTAACGACTAAAACAACACTTACTAAAATTCCCACAGTCTTTCATAGTTATTACCTGAATAAAATTACGTAAGTCAATAAAAGCATTATTCCTTGTCAGTCGTCCTCACTCTAGGCGGCAGCTGCAGGTAACACTGAACTATAGTTGACAAATCTGTTCTTATTACTTTGCTGTTAACTTTATAAATAATGCGATGTTGTATTAAGTTTGAAAGCTTAAATGTTATTTACATTTAAATTCAATTTCAATTAAAATAAGTAGGATTCACCGAATGGGCCTCATCAGTGGGTTTAAAGTCACCTAAAGGGCAATGAAAAGGGCCAATGCTCGGAGTTTCCTTGCGTGATCACATTAGAAAAGAATATATCCGAACGAGAACCAAGATTACCGACATAGCCCAAAGAATTACCAAACTTAAATGGCAATGATTAGGGCACAATGCTCGCAGAAAAGATGATCGATGAGGACGAAAGGTTTTAGAGTGGTGCTAGCGTTGGACAGCCAACCACAAGGTGGACCGTTGACCTGGTGAGGATCCCGGGAATCCGATGTATGCGAGACGAACAGGACCGATTATTATGTCCAGCAGTGGACGTCTTTCTGCTGAAAGGATGATTATGAAATAGGATCATCGGCAATGGTGCAGTCGTCGAGTCGAGACTCCCAAAGTCATTCATTTAATACATTTGCTAAATTTGGCAATTGTCAATATTATTTTTTGACAATATTGCCATAGTTATATTTGAGGCACATTTTGACATAACATTGAGCATTTTGCTCACGGATTCAAATACAACGTTCTCAAAACAGAATCAATGGTATTCAGGTCTGGAGCTGATCCGGAGCATATACCCGGTGTTGAACTGAACAGTACTACCAGAACTGCTTTACAGTTCAAATATCTAGGGCACATACTGACAGACTCCGGGACGACTGCGACATAGAACGAGAGCGTAGGCCCCTCTCAGTGAGAAGTAATATGCTCGCGTACAGATTTGTGACGTGCACCAATGATATCAAGAACACATTGTTTAGAGCTTATTGTCTGACAATGTACACTATTGCCAACTGTGGTGCAACTTCACAAAAAAGATGTACAGCACATTAAGAGTTCGGCACAATGATGCTTACCGAACTCTTATGAAACTGCCGAGATACTGCAGTGCCTCGAACATATTTGCCGATGCGAGGGTCCCAGACTTCTACGCAATCATGAAGTCGAGAGTGGTATCTTTTTGGCAAAGTTTGAAACGTTCCAGTAACAGTGTATTGAGAGCAGTCACATGAAATCTGACTAAACCCATATTTAAGCACTGGATTTCTGTACACCTGAACGGGAACAAAAAAACGACATAAGACTTATTTCTTAAATAAAAATATATTTTTTTAATATGTTTTTTTAGATGACTATAGGTATACCTATACACCTTAATGATTTTAATGTATTTTACAAGTTTATTTTTTCGTTATGGGTATTTTTGCCTGAAATAAACGATTATTATTATTATTATAACCCTCAACTTGCCTATTTAAATGATCGATTATGACATAAAATAAAAATCATTCTACTTGTAGCTACTAGGATATTAAACAACAATAAATTATGTATTATTATTTATAATATGATTTAATAAGCATCCGCGCTGAGTTCCTAACTTGTCGGTTTCTATCGGTTGCATTTCGGGGAATACGCGTATTTCTATTTAAGGTGAAAAAATCATGTAATGACATTTCCTGCTCTTGGGCGGAGTGGGAAATAGTGTCAGACACAGAATAGTGTTTACTGACTAAAAATCCACTTATGTTCCTTCGTTGCCTTCGTCCCAGGGCCCGGATTTCGTTTCACACTACCCATGGCCCCAGTAGGCTTCGACCCTGCTGGGCCCCTACGATTTGCTGACATCTTCCTGAGGCGCGCGTGGAAAAATACGCGCCATCGACGACTTGAGCACGATCCGGACGGTTACCGAACGATCGGAAGACGGGCTACCAATTACTCGCCTACGGTGGCCGAAAATCGGGATCGGCATCCCGGCGGCGGTTAGGGCGTGAAGACCATTGCCTCACGCGATCGGCCGCCTCCGTTGCTAGCATTACTGCTTCGCTGAAGGAGGCGACCGCCTGCCACTCCTCCTCGCTCCGGACCATGGCCTGTACCAAGGCCCGGCCCGACGCGAGAGATCGCCGCCGCAGATCACCCCCACGAGGACACGGCATTGCTCTACCCAAGCGGGGCACACCTCCACCGTGTGCTCCACCGTGTCCTCCGGGCGGTCCACACAGTGACGACACCCGGGCGTCGTTTCCGCACGATTCCGGTGCAGAAACGACGCCCAGGCTAACTTACCGTGTTCGGTGAGAACCTGCTTCATGCGGAAGGTGAAGACGCCGTGAGGTCTTTCGAGCCACGCCTCAAAGAGGGGACTTACCGGCAAAATTGTGTCTTGCCCAGGGAATACGCGTCGGAATTTCATAGTTTAAATCGAGCAAGCCCATTCCAGCATCAAACCACATATCGTTTTCAGTTGTTCGTATTCCGTATATGTTTATGTTTTAACTATAAAAGTATTAACAATTATAATTTATACTTTTCCATTATTTTATTCTTTTTATTCGCTATAAACCAGTGCTTGACTGCGATCCCACCTGATGGTAAGCAGTGATGCAATCATTGATGGTGAGGCGCACTAGTTTATTAAGAGCCTATTCACTCTAGCCTTGAAGGCACCTAAATTATAGTTGGACGGGAAGACAGCAGCAGGCAAATTGTTCCAGTCCCTCGATGTACGCGGTATAAACGACGAAGCAAATCGCTTAGTTCGGACCGTTGGTGTTTCAACAACGTAAGGGTGGATACTCGCCGTACGTCGGGTTGTCCGATGGTAGAAAGGAGATGGCGGAATCAGGTCATGCAATTTCCGCGCACACTCTCCAAAATGCAACCTGTAAAATACCGATAGGCTGGCTACCCTGCGCCTGTGCTCGAGGCTTTGTAGATTGGACTTAACCAAATCTGGATCCCCAATTAGCCTCTTCGCACGCCTTTCTACTGAGTCCAAAGCTGCCAGATGGCATTTTGCAGCACCAGCCCATATATGACTGCAGTACTCCACACACGATCGGACCTGCGCTTTGTATAACATTAGAAGCTTTCTTTTATAATGTAATTTTAGCTGAAACTGTTTGTATATGTTACCAATAATTTTTGTAAGTTAGTTTTTAGATTTCTCATGTAAGTGGAATTATAATTCTCATAAGAAAGTAAAGATATATCAAGCCTCATAACTTTGACACTCCCACTCGCTCCATCCAGTGCGAGAGAAATTATTTTATGATTTCCCAGAAAAAAAGTGGCTAGTTTCAAAAAGTTGTCTTTTCAAAGCAGATGACCTATTATTTTAACATATTATTTAAAATTCCAATACGAGGAACCAGAACAAAACAATGTCTATAAATGCTCTGTTCATGCAATCATTTCAAATCGGACTTTTTTTTTGTTATATGTCGATATTGCTAAAATATCAATATCTAATAAAATAGAATAATAAAATCCATGCAAACCGAGTTGCCAACATTCTATCCATTTTTTTTTTAAATTACTTTAATAATCTATAATTATAATTTCCTGTTGTAAAGTCGTTTGGAGTTAAAACAAAAATTTTGGTATCTACGTACGCACACACAAACACGCTGGTCACGCAATTAAGATTTATAAAAAAATGGGTAATTTATGATCCTAAAATATTTTAGAGTAAAAAATACCACTTTCAAAAACAACTGGTATTGATTCAATAGCCAATTCTGAACGGCAATATCACTTTTAGGATGTGTGTTTATTATGTTATACAACGTGTTGTTTTTGATATCCCATAACCCAAGGTTTATATTTCTATATGGAAAAATAATACTAAAAGTCTAGAATATGTGGTCCAAAAATGCATAGTTTCGAAGATACCATCAATCTTAATTAATTTTGATCAAAAATTGTCACCCGTATGACAAACCATTACTTTTGCGACGTTGCCAAACTACGCAGTAGTCTTGAAGAGTTATAAAAAAATATGACAGCGTAAATAATGACATTACATATTTACGCTGTCATACGTCACGTAAGGGTATTTTACATCAATAATCGTGAACTTATCGAATATATGTATGGAAAATTTAAAAAAATAATATAATTAATAAATAATTCGCATGCCAGTTGATTCTTTGATAATATGGTCTCACCCCAGAGTTATGGGATATAAAAAAACACGTTGTATATTGTTTAGATACTTAAGCGTTTTTTAATTAAGTTAATAGTAGAATTGTTTAGTGAATTCCCTACGTATCTAGTTAAAATCTTAAATCCAAATTTAAAACTATTTAAACGTTAAATAAATCACATTGGGATCGGTTAGGACACTAATTAACTAGAGCGTCCCACGGAGCCGCAGTTACAGATGGACAGACAAACCTATTAGACCGTGTAATTAGTCCAACCAGTCCACATGGTGCCATCGTTAACATTGATTTAAAAAAATTAAGACTTGACACTGTTTATGCAGTGTTTTGATAGTAAGTCAAGTTTCATATTCATTTCTAAACCAATACAATTAAGAGGTGAAATAGATTATTTTTTTGCAAAAAAGTATTAAAGCCTGACCATTTATTTTTATTTATAAGTCATCAAATGACTTTTTCCGCTCTAGTGAGTTGAAGCGCTTGTCAGACTTTGGTTGACTTTGACAAGTAAGCGGAACTGGATGTAGCAGCAGGCTTTAGATGTATGCAAAACTGAGTGTAATGTCCCGCAAACCTCTATTTATTTATTATTTTTTTATTAAATTAGGTTCACCGCCGATTGTTAACACTGAATACAGCAACATAACACATATACAAAATTAAACTTCAGCGCAACTATCCCTTGCAGGTAAACACCACATGCATGAAATAATAAATTATAGACGCTACACTACAAATTCATCCAAATTTTTATATTAAATTAAATTAATTAAAATTCCAAAAAATCAAAAAATTTCAAAAATTCATAAAAAGTTATAAAAATGCATATTCAAAAAAAAATTAAAAAGCGATGTTCTGACCAGGAGTGTTGCGTCAGGTCCAGACAACAGCGCGACAGTTAATTTCGGGTTGTTGTACATAAGTTCTAATCGCGCGGAGGACTCTAATACCGCGATGCAGAATTTTGATTTTAGTTCCTATGTGGCGTAATAGATGTCGTAACAGACTGAAACACAACTTGTTTTTTCGGTGAGAAAATCATCCAATGACATCCCCGCTCTTGGGCGGAACGGGAGATAGTGTCAGACTTTTACTGACTAAAAACCCATGTTCCTTCTTTGCCTTTCTCTTTCGCATCACCCATGGCCTCAGTAGGCTTCAACCCTGCTGGGCCCCTACGGTTTTGCTGACACCTTCTTGAGGCGCGCGTGGAACACTACGCGCCGTCGATAACTTGGGCTCGGTCCGGACGGTTACCGGACGGACGGACGGCCAGCTACTCATAGCTCGCCGTCCGCAAGCCAGCACCTACGGTGGTTGGAAATCGGGATCGGGATCCCAGTGGCTAGTGCGTGAGGGCCGTACTCTCGCGCGTGCGGCCGCCTCCTTTGTTAGTATTACTGCTTCGCAGAAGGAGGCGACCGCCTGCCACTCCAGACTGAAACCCACCTGTGCCCTTCAGTTGCTTTTTATATTCCTTGGCCCTGGCCGCGGAAATTGCAGCCTTCTGGAGTCCATGACGTCTTAAAATCATAATAATTCCACTATAAGAAAGAAACGGACATATACAAGCCATATAATACTATCCCTTTCCCACACCGGATTTATGATGATTTTATTATGTCATAGTATTGCCACTGACCGAATTTGATTTACTTCACCATAAGAAAAGTGCATTATTATAGTTAAGAGCCATAAGCTTCTTATCTCAGAGAAATTTCATAGTTATATCTATAATATGTAATACAATAAACGCATATACTGAAAGTAGTATATTCAGAATCGACTACTGAATCGATTTCAGCAATTTTATAAAAAAGTATTTTTTATCCCCCAAATTAATTATTTCTTATTTTAGGACTAAAAATTACCTATTTTGATAAATTCATGATACATAGTGATTGCGTCATTTTAGTGTAGGTATGTGTGTGAATAATGTGAGAGCAGTGGTGGCCGAGTGGTAACGGCCCTGACTTACGAGTTGTAGGTTGCGGGTTCAAACCCAGCCAGGCGCATTACTTTGTGTAATTTATATCATCACCACTGCTCTCAAAACTATGAAGGAAAACATCGTGAGGAAACCGGCATGTCCTAGAACCAAAAATTCGAAGCCATGTGACATCCACCAACCCGCACTGGGCCCGCGTGGTGGATTACGGCCCATACCCTCTCATAGAGAGGAGGCTTGAGTCCCAACAGTGGGAACATTATAAGGCCGACTATACTATACTATACTATGTGTGTGAATGCGTAGATACCAATATCGATGCACTACCAATGTAGTTATATTGCTATTTGTCTACAATTAAGATAACTCATTTCTTTGAAAATCACTACCTAAGTGCATTTAAGTAACATTTCAGTGCTTGAATTAATAATAATAATTTTGTTTAATGATACAAAATACAGGTAACAAACTATTAGGTACAATAGGTATATAATTCTTTTAATCGGGATGTATAACGATGTGCATTATTCCAGTTACATAAGTATATTTATTTGTTTTATGTTTGCAGCAACAACAAAAAAAAAACCTGTTGCTGAAACAAAGTTGAACAACTTTTGTTTGCCGTGAATACGGGCCAACAAATAGAAACTCAAAAATATTTTACATATCTACTGAATCACACAACAATTGAATATTTCACAAAAGCACTGTTACCTTGTTGTATTCTATAAGAAACCCTTTGTGGATGAAAGGGGGCTCCGTTCTTGAGATCTTGTTAAAGAGAAGAGGCACTCGAATTCGACAGAATTTTAACTTATGAGAAACTTTTCACTGGATGATTATACGCTAAACTTGTATTAGCTTCAAAACCAACTACTCAAGTTAAATTGAAGGACTGTTACTGAAAAACTTGTTCTTTTTCGATATTTACAATTCAAAGTTTATGGAGTTATTTGATTAAATATGCTAATAGATGATTGATTCGACCCGACCGATAGACCGCATCTACTCATCAATATGTAAATACATTTTGGAGGGATTATTCTCATAAAGTAAACGTGAAGCAACCGACCAAAAATTTGTACCCGAGACGAATGGGGAGTTCGAGACGATGCGATGGAAGCATTCAATCTCGTCGCATTTCTTTGGAAAATAAGTAAATAGTTTAATATGAATGTGTTGTGTTTCATATTTATTTCAACCACAGGAGTTCGTGACTAAGCTTATAACAGCCGCACCAAATGATCTTCTAAGTTAAGCTTGCCAAGGTTAATCTGTGACCGGGTGATCATCTTAACATACCAATAATCTTCTACTACTATACCAATAATCTTCCGTGCTGAAGAAAGCTTGCTAAACCGACGTCCGACGATGGAACAAGCTTGGCGGAATCACATTATGCAATTCCGATGATGCAATCGATAGCAAACAGACAGACTAGCAACTCAGCCTCGATGCTCAAGACTTTGA
This sequence comes from Mythimna pallens, assembly GCA_961205895.1. Lineage (NCBI taxonomy): Eukaryota > Metazoa > Arthropoda > Insecta > Lepidoptera > Noctuidae > Mythimna > Mythimna pallens. The sequence goes on along the minus strand of OY540828.1, from coordinate 17,027,547 downwards.
AGCTTTGACTCAGCCTTGAGTCCACACAATAAGTACATAAGGCATACTAACGAGTAAGTTTACATACGTGTTTTGTTCGGGACAAAAAGATACCTGGAATACCTACTTATTCTCTTCACGGTCAAAACTATCCCTGGTGATAAACTAGACAGTGAAACGATAGTAGGTACTATTATCAAGAAAATAGTAATGTCAAGCGCACGTCAATGATTACTTTTAGACCTTCTTTTTTTAATGTGAGAAATCATCAAATGACTGCTAATCTTCTGAGTAGAATGAGATCAGACTTGTTAAAAGTGTTTATTCCGTATTCCTTCATTTACCCTTTACGAGTGTCGGACAATCCTGCATCCCTTTTTTTGCGTGGGAAATTATCAAAAAACAAACAGTAACTCTTTTGAACAATCTAGCAGCTCTTGCAACGTCTATTTAAAAGAATACAAGGTCAGCTTATTACTAATTTTAAACTACTGTCATGCAGCCTGTTGTGCTACTAAATCTTAGTAATTCCCACTGAACCCCCAGAGTATTACAACCGTGACGCACGTATTCGCATCGTGTCTATTCCCGTGATATAGTTGTTGATGTGATTGCTTCAGTCATTCACTCGCCTGACAATCGTTCCATCGTTCACCTAATAGCATGCAGCACGCCACGCGCAGTCGAGTTAGATCTTCCGATGATGAAGGGTGCACGCTTACGTCATGTGTATATGATGTAAAATATAACAAGTGTTATCAACTTAAATTTGTTTCTCAATTATTATTTTTTTTGAAAACCATTTTGGATGAAGTATATCGAGGAAAACTGAATAACAGTATAAATTTTGCTCCCGATTTTTTCTAACTTTATCATGGACTGTATGAAATTGTTCTGTGGTGGAATGCTTCTATCTGAAGGCAAATAAGTGATCATGAACGTGCACTAGGAATTACTCCTGAACCGTGGGTACGTTCAGAAATATTTAAAACTCACATACACAAGAAACCCAGACCCGGAACAACTATCTGTAGGTAAACAAATATTTGTTCCGTGGAGTACAGGAATCGAACACACGACACACAGTGCAGCTGCCAATCGCTCAACCACCGCGCCATAGTCCAATTCCCGAATGAGGTTTCGAAGATTTTTCCGAGTCACAAAAATTTTTTGTTGTTTATGACGTACCAACAAATTCGATGATTTCAGATTTATTCCTATACCTGTGCTATAAGGTCCTGCTTTATGCCAAATTTCAGGATTCTGGTTCAACGAGAAGTATGCAATGAAATTTGATTCCTTTGAGAATGTCGAAATATACGTTTTTTGCGACATAAACGGCCATATCTTTTTTTTTTCGTTTACTTAGAAGTTTGATAAATATTTTCACAGCTTCAAGGGACCACAAACCTGAGTATATGGCTTTAATTTCAACTCAATACCTCCACGCGTTCCCGAGATAAAATTTCATGACAGACAGACAGACAGACAACAAAGTGATCCTATAAAAGTTGTTAAGAGTTCCTTTTTTTATTTTTAAGGTACCCTCAACAACTTTTTTGTTTGCCTATGATTGGCGAACAAGCAAGGAGTCCACCTTATAGTAATTATAATTAAACCACAGGTGAGATACCTACCCATAATAAGGACTTTCTTCAATTTTTGTTGAAGCTATCCATGTCTTTCGTACTCGGTTTAAAGACCTCAGAAAATTTCCTTTCCATATCTTGTGGGTACATAATAGGTAATCGTTGGAAACGGGTTGTGTGGATTGGGTTGTCCACGTATCTATAAGGCAGTGATCCGACTACCGACGATAACAAGAAACGAGTAGAACTAGAAACTATAAACGAGTTAGCGATCAGCGGGAAGCGAGTGTGTAGTTTCGATAGTTTTGTCGCCGGGCTATAAGTGAGTGTACAAGTGCGACGAGCGATTACTCGCACCACTCGCCCGCGATCACTCATAGTGTGGCCAACGTAAGCGATTTGTCGCCATTTAGAATTAGAAATGATCAAGCGAGCGAGCATCGCTGAACGAGTATTGCTTAGCGAGTTTATTTTTGAAAGCTCGTCGCTCAGCGACAAAACTAGTAAAGCGAGTCGTCGCCGGCAGTGTGAACAGTCAGAGAGTAACTTTTAATATATGCATCTCTTTCGTTTACACGGAATGTACATTTATTGTGCGTTTCTTGAGAGAAAATCGCTGATAGTTAGTCGTTTTCTCGCCGGCGGTCAGACCACTGCCTAAATGTGAGAAAGTAACTAACTGGTTGATAAGCGATGAAACTTTTATATTTACAACTAACTGGTTGAAAACCAAGGATTTTTTTTATATCTAATAGCTGCATGTGAAATGCAGTCTTTTTGACAAATTTGTTACCGTGGCTTAGAGCACAGAAAAAAAAAACTGTATTTTTTGGGTTAAAACATAATCTATGGCACTCCGCAATAGTGTACTTATTTATTAGAGACAAGTTTCCGGCGGTGGCTTCACCCGCGTAAAGGTAGAAAATTATCCCGAGGGAACATATTACCCAAGTCAAATCCATAACTTGGTCTACCCGTATGCTAAATTTTATTGAAATCCATATATGAGCAAAGTTTCAGTTTACAGAATACAGCCCCCCTAGCCAAGTTACAACCGTTTAGTTTCAACTCTCTTGTTCGGTCTCTCGTTGATCGCCTCGAGTAGGCCACGCCTTCAATTCCATTATTCTGACGTCATCTCAACGCTCAGTCACGTGGTCAGAACAAAGGCAAAAACGAGGCGATCAATGAAAAGAGAATCGAAACGAAACGGTTGTAACTTGGCTAGGGGGGCTGAACTTTCTGTGATAACTTTGTGTATTACAAAATAATTTCTTACCATTATCGTCCACACGATTATTATGATTATTAGGTATATCTAACCTATACTGTCCCACTGCTAAACAAAGATCTCCTTCTATTATTCCCGGCTCTGACCCACTCATTGCCGATTCGTAAGGAAGACATCTAAGTCGACCCGCCATCTCCTTCTTGATCTGCCGCGACCCCATCGCGTCAATAAATATTAATAAAAAAAATAACCCTTCATTATTAATATCGATGACTCTAACATTAACAATAGTTTGAGCTAATAGTAATAAATTATTTTGATTGAATTCGAAGGTCTGATAGTTTCTAGTTAAACAGTGCAACAGTTTGCACTTATTTAATGTGAGTATCAAAATAACCGACTACGTAACATAATATAAATAGCAACTGTAATCACGGTGATGTTTACTCATAGAAATACAAATTAATATTTGCAAATAGCTCTTTATAATGATGGATTATTTTAATTAAAAACTGCTTTTACTAAAATGCTTACTTAAATGTTTGTTTTTATTCATTCACTGTGCGTCGATGTCGGCATAAAATTGATATAATCGTTATGTACGGGTTTTCTCGTACCTACAATTGTGAATATTAATGTTGCTGTTAGTTTGATGAAAAAGTTACATTTGTTCATTTATAAAAATTATACTTATTTTCGCTATATAAGTAACGGTAGAAAATATTTCCATCCAACCTGCTAAAATGACATCACAAAATTTGAAATAATGTAATACAAATATATTCGGGGTCAATAATAGAACAGCACTTTCAAAGAAAGTCTGAAGGTTTTGCGGAACTTGAGTTTAAATTAAATAAAGTAACTTCGCGAGTTCGCATCTTACAGGCTGAAATTAAATCTTTGTTCCAGCAAAATATAAATGAAATAATGCCAAGTTTACACGGCTTCGCTTATAAAAGAAATGAGATCTAACTGCAAACATTGAGGAGGATCATTGGCAATGATGCACTCGTTGAGTCGAGGCTTCAAAGTCTTGAGCATCGACGCCGAGTTGCTAGCCTGTCGGTTTTCTACCGGTTGCATTTCGGAGAGTGTGCGTCGGAATTGCATAACCTAATTCCGCCTAGCCCGTTCTATCATCGGACCACCAGGCGTATTGCAATGCGCCACCGGTACATGGTGGATATCCCACCTATATGCACAAAACGTTTTGGGAACACATTCATTGTGCGTACAGCTAAGGAGTGGAATTCCTTGCAGGAATCTGTGTTTCCTGATGGCTACAACCTGGGAATCTTTAAGTCAAAAGTCTTCTAGGTAAGCGCGCTCCATCGTCGACCGACATCGTCGCTCTCCATCAGGTGAGGTAGTGGTCAAGCGCGAAACTATCAAGAATTAAAAAAAAAATGCAAACCACGTTCTCCCGAAATTCCTAAAATCATGGATCCACAACGTTCATTAGTTAAATTAAAAATTTATTATATTATTTGTTGTGTTAGACTTTGCAAGGTTTTACATGCCAGCTTAAATATTTGCTTAAATATAATTAAGTCAAGTGTGTTTTAACGTACCAAGTCACACTATATTGAATATACTTGTACAGAACTTGACATGCATATAGATAGTGGAATGTTATCAGTAAATGATCAAATTAATCCAAATGGTGGAATGAAAGGAATGCTCTATGTGTGACTGGTGCTCTAAGATAGAGAGATATTGCCCCAGTTAGCAATCGGCCTTTGGAATGCTTTTTACGAAGCTTGAAATAGTTTTGAAGTGCGGCATATAGGAACTTGAACTGGCAGGTATTATCAAAGTCTGGTTTTAAACGTCATATTTGCGAATGATAATAATGGTATACGTTTTAATTAATATTGAACAATGTAAAGATTTTTTGACGCAATATTTTAGTTAATAGACTTTAGTGTATATACCCCTATTTTTATATAGTATAAAAAATGGGGCTCTATCCGTACCTGTTAATGATCATATTTTTGTAGTCAAAAGTCCGAAAACTTGTCATAATTAGTAAATTCATAATTAAATCAATAATTCATAACAATTGCTACTAAAAAATACTACGCGCAGTGTTTTTCCATTTTGATCGTCATTTATTCATTCATAATCAATAGCCTGTACAATATTTCCATAAATTGAGTGACATTGTGGGATATAAACAAATGCTAATAACTTTGCTGTTTATGAATATTATTTATTGCGACTTTACTGAAATAATAACAAGACCTTTTCTAATAAGCCCTTTAAGTATTTGTACTAATTAAAAACTAGAGGTGTATACAGTGTGGCGCCGGTAATACGACAATAATTAAACGGCGTATACCTCGTGATGTTTCCAGTCTGCATACCAAAAATTATTCGAATATATCCAGTAGTTTAGTCACAGGATATTATTTTTCATTTTCAGCATTTTCTACATGATTTATATGAGGTCCACGATTTTAAAAAACTTCCATGGCAACTGAGAAAAAAATTATATTCGGTGCCATAAACGTAAAGCCTTCAAGTCATAAAACCTTCAAGTCATAAAATAAGACAAATGATTTATCAAGTTAAAGTAACAGTTGACATATCAAGGTCACTGTTATTTTAAAATAAAGTCGATGTTTTAATATGGTATCAAAGCAAAAAAACCTTATGAAAGTATTGTTTCTACTTACCCCTGCATTTCTACTCACCCCATTTGTAGTTATAAAATCAAACCCAGTTTCACAGTTTCTCAGCTTTAGTTATAACACTCACTGATTGCATGCTTAGTCATATTCAACTGTCTAAACCACATTCAAATGATTAGTCAATACTTTGCTGCCCACATCTATCCTTCTTGCGAGTAAAACAATGAGACTTAAGAACCTACTAATGAGTGCTTAATCTAATTTCATGGTGTTATTTTTTTATAAATAAGACCTTTTGTATTATATTTCCATTATTTCTTATCTTAGTATAAAAAAACGTAATAATTCCTGATTTATGGGTGTGTTCACAAACAGGTTAACTTACATTAACAAAACAGACCCAGAGAAGTTATTACGTGATTCGACACCACATCTTACCAACATACAGACCCCACTTATAATAAAAAACTCAACTCAATAAAATTAATAAATTACATTTAGAACCAATTTCATCCTTACATTAACAAACAACCAAACATTTAATTTCCCGCAACATCTTTTAAATCAAGTAAACGGAAGAAAATAACTCATAATCTTGACATCAACAATAAATTAATTAATTTAGAGTGCCATTGCTGTAATGAGGGTTGCTGGGCGCGACGAAGATGTTCGCCGAATACGGCCAACTAATTTCGGCGACACGCTTTAAAACGACGAATAATAAAAGTGAATGGGACCGCTCTCCTCGTGATTCCTGGCGAGGCGAGTGCTCATTTGCCTGGCCCTCGTTTTCGTCGTGTTAATTAGCATTTTGGCACTAAAATACGTATAATTTGGAACCGTCGCAGGTAAACTTGAGATTTGTTTCATACGGTTTGGGCCGTTTTGTTTGGACGCTTTTTTTACATTATCAGTTTAAATTCTTAATTTTCATAATCTGCTGTATAATTTCTAATGACCCTGGAAGAACGTGTTATCTGATTCATCATCAATCATTCAATGATTTTAAGTTTTTTTTTTCACCATCTTCACGAAACGCCATCTAGCATCCCAAACAAAGAAGAGCTTGTGTTATGAGCACTAAACAATTGATAAACATACTTAAATATTTCGAAATACATACATATTATAGATAAATTACATCCAGACACAGAACAAATGATCTTGCTCATCACTCAAACATTTGTCTTGGGTGGGAATTGATCCCGACCTCCGGCGTAGCAATCAGGGCCAATAACCACTAGACAAACAGGCCAGTTAATTTACTCCTGTCATATAATTACATACTTTAAAACTGACGAAATTTAATAATAAAATTAGCAAATTATATTAGTATATTTGGTACTTCAAATATACTATTGCTATCAGGCCAATGGGGTCACTCACTTTCGAAACAACTTAATAATATTTTATATTTTTTTTATATTTTATAGAAAATCTAGATAAATAGCAAGATGTCTCGCTGATACAATTAAACTTGTCTAAAAGACAAGATTGATGAGAAATTGGACAGAATGGTGTTAAAACGACGAGTTTATTATTCCGTTGTAGGTCATAGTAGATTTAGTCAGTCAAAAAAGGTTTCGGACGGGGATGATGATTTCAATTCATTTGAGTTTTAATTCCATCTGATCCCCAAGTATAACGCAAACAACCCTTCGTCGTAAGAATAACAGCATTTATCTATATCAACTCATTATCATACAACCAGTGACCTTGGACCTAATCTATCGGTTATAGTCGTATATAATAGCAACGCTACAAAAATTTAATTTCATAAGTCATGTAGATTGCTAAATAAGACGAAACCAAAATCACAATACGAGCAGGAACTAGAACCTCTGTTAATTTCAATAAACAAGTTTATTGGTGTGAATGCGGTGAAGTAGTTGACCGCCTCGGACATCATGGCCTATCCTGCAGTAGAAGCTCTGGTAGGATAGCTAGGCACGCCAGTATTAATGACATCATCCGTCGAGCTCTTGTCACCGCCAGGGTGCCAGCTGTTCTAGAATCCAATGGCGTGGCACACGACGATGGAAAGAGGCCAGACGGGATGACCATAATGCTTTCGGGGGGCGATCGGTAGCAATGATCTCTCGCACCAGGCCTTGGTACAGGCCATGGTCCGAAGCGAGGAGGAGTGGCAGATGGTCGCCTCCTTCTGCGAAGCAGTACTGCTATCAAAGCAGAAGACCGCACGTGCACACGCGGCCCTCACGCCACAGTCGCTGGGATCCCGATATGCGGCCACCGTAGGCGTGGGCTTGCGGATGGCGAGCAATGGGTAGCTCGCCGTCCGACCGTCTTGTAAACGTCCGGACTAAGCCCAAGTCGTCGACGGCGTGTAGTGTTCCACGTGTGCCTCAAGGAGATGTCAGCAAACCGTAGGGGTCCAGCAGGATCAAAGCCTACTGGGGCCATGGGTTTGCTTCTGAAAGAAAAACCCGGCGCTGATATGAAAGACAAAGAAGGAACAGGGGTGGGTTTTTAGTCAGTAAAAGTCTGACACATCCTTTCGCTCCACCCAAGAGCGCGAGATGACACTGGATCCCACCTAAAAAAAATCAGGGTTCTTTAAATAATTATACACCATAACAAGTAATAATACATGTGGATAACAGAGTTCATGTACATAGGCGAGCTTAACTCAAAGTTAAGTTTCCTCGCAGCAAACCAACTGAGTGATAGAGAGAGATTACAATAGAGGTTTCATATTTGTTTAACATAAATTCGGGCCTTTGTAAAAAGACACGGAATATCATCAGTTATGGATAGGTATATATGTTCCGTTAGTTTAAATAATATCTGTCACAAAAACCAAAAAAAATGCCGGAGTCTGTGTTTCCTAATGGCTACAACCCGGGAATCTTTAAGCCAAGAGTGAATAGGTTACTTCTAGGTAAGCGCGTTCCATCGTCGACCTCATCGTCGCTTTCCATCAGGTGAGATAGCGGTCAAAAGCGTACCTATCAAGAATTAAAAAAACTGGGCAAGTGCGAGTCGAACTCGCGTACAAACTTAAAAGGTAAATTGCGGTTTATGATTTATTACGTATTAAAAAAAAAACTACTTACTAGATCTCGTTCAAACCAATTTTCGGTGGAAGTTTATAAGGTAATGTATATCATATATTTTTTTTAGTTTTATCATTCTCTTATTTTAGAAGTTACGGGGGGGGGGGGGACACACATTTTACCCCTTTGGAAGTGTCTCTCGCGCAAACTATTCAGTATATAAAAAAATTATATTAAAAACCGCAATATCATTTTTGAAGACCTATCCATAGATACCCCACACGTATGGGTTTGATGAAAAAAAAAATTTTGAGTTTCAGTTCTAAGTATGGGGAACCCCCAAAATTTATTGTTTTTTTTTCTATTTTTTGGAAAATCTTAATGCGGTTTATAGAATACATCTACTTACCAAGTTTCAACAGTATAGCTCTTATAGTTTCGGAAAAAAGTGGCTGTGACATACGGACGGACAGACAGACACATGACGAATCTATAAGGGTTCCGTTTTTTGCCATTTGGCTACGGAACCCTAAAAAGAGCCAATAAATAATCCAAAAAATATAAACTCTTTGACATGGTCATGGCGCTTCTTTGACTTTCCATTTGTAAAGTTTATATATTAATAATGCTAACTTTCCTTATTAGACACTTTCATTGAATGATCCATACATTTTTGATTAACAGAGCCACGGTATTCACCAGTTATTTTCAATTTATCTCGTCCAAACCCAAAATTTGAATACAGTGCAACACTGAATAGATCGTATGCTAGACTATAATCATAAATAATGTTTAATGTCCTATACAAAACATTTAATTTCCGTATTGCGCGGCGATGACACATGTGGCAGCCATCGACGGAATTGATATGCAGTGTTTTAGTCACCTATAGTAACAAAGTGCCTCTGAATGAATGTATGTATATCATTTTTGTTTCGATTTCAATAGAGTATTTGTATAAAATGCAGACCCAACATGATGTTTGGTTTTATTTTTCAATACAAACGAGCCGGTATTGTCTGTCTTTTTTACTTTTATTTAAATTAGATCTCAGTTTTTACAAACTAAACATATCGCAGAGTAAAGTTCCGCTAAACTGCAGCATTATTCAAAAGAATTACAGTGATAATGAAACGCAAAAGGCAACTGAAGGAACGCAGATGGATTTTAGTCAGTAAAATTGTGACAATCTCACTCCATTCAATGTATTAATTTATCCTGTAAATAATTTTGAATAAATATAATTATTATTATTATCCAGAGCAGTTCCAAACTGTACTGGTTTAGTGGTCGTAAAGCGCCTATTACACCACTCGATATTCAGACAGTCTTACCCCCAATTTCTGCTTTAAGCATTTGAAGTTGAGTATTTCTCAAGCTCTACTTTAACCTGTAAATCTGTCAAAATTTGGCACTAAAGTTGAGTTTGAGACGTGCTTAACTCAAAATACTCAATTCAGAAACTGGCCCTTAGTCTATGTAGCGTCACACAAGAAAAAGAGCAACTTACGCCAATGTCAAGTAAAAGAATGAAACAGAACGATGAGATAAATATAGGCTAAGACTGTCTGAATATCGAGTGTTGTAATATGCGCTTAAGCGCTCCTACTTAGCATATGCTAGATCCTGGGTTCGATTTCCTGATTGGGTAAAGGGTAGGATTTTTCTGTCTGTAATTCCTTAGTAGCAAGGAGTTCAGGGTTTGGATTTGTTCCAGATTAGACCCATACTCGGAACATCTACCTATCTGTCGGCCATATATACATATAATGTTATTCAACTTATTGTTATTCTAGGTTGATAGCAGTAGGCTTTATTACACGGGTATTAAACATAAATAGCAAAATGTGGGTTTACAAACCCACTAAGGCTTTACTTAACCTTTAATTGAATACAGGCTTAATATCACGACATCATGATTAGATCGTGATATTGTCTTAAGCAGTGGCGGATAAGTGGCAACAGCTTCGACTTACGAATTGTACATGATGGGCTTAACTGGTAGGCGCAATACTTTGTGTGATTTATTTCATCTCCACTGCTCTTTTTCTTAAAACGATGAAAGAAAATACTGTGAGAAAACCAGCATGTCTTAGAACAAAAAAAAAACAGAAACTTGTGGCATCCATCAAATCGCACGGGACCCGCATTGAGCATTACGGATTATTCTGCGGCTGCTGATTTCCAATGCCTTAGAATGGTCTACTTCGCCCTTGCTCAATCAGTTCTCGGGTACTGCATAAAGACGAGGGGGGAAACGCACAAGACTACCATGCTGCGGCTAGAGAGATATAAGTACTCGCTAAGAAACCTGTTAGATTCCCTACTACAGAGCTATATGCACTTTGTGAAGTCCTCTCAGTGAGACAATTATTCGTGATGCAAACAGTCCTTAGGAAGCACACACTTCTCTCTTACGATCCTCAATCCCTCACCAAGAAGCGTCGTGCCGACAAAATCTGTTTGACTGAATGCTGTAGATTAGCGTTAGTCAGCAGTCACTTCACTCACACCAGCTCTAAACTCTATAATACCATAAATATAAAAATTTAAATTTACCCACTGACTAGACATATTCTGAAGAGAAAAGTGATCAACTGGCTTAAATGCTTGACTTATGACGAGACTGAGAAACTTATGGTGTCATAAACGCGGTTGAAACACATACATACACACACCGACACACACACACACAAATACAAACGCCATTCTCATCCCCACCTTCACACTACATTATACAACCCAGTAACCACATAGTGTATATTATTTGGTATTATAAATTTCTCTTATTAATTTATATTTTCACTTCTGTAGAGATAATCTGGAACAATGTCTATGAGTATACTTTTACTTTTGTCGCTATCTTCGTTTTTCTGTAATCTGTAAACTTATGTTGCTCCAAATAAATTTTATTATTTATTTATTCACTCTCTTAATTATGAGATCTGAGTCCATATAGTGGGAATATTATAAAACTGATTATGTTAAGATATTGTGCAAACATCAGATTATTTGTCTTCAAGGCTGAAGTGAGAGGGGCTTTTAATAAGCTAGTGCACTTCGCCATCAACGATTGCATCCCTGCTTACCAGAGGGTGGGATCGCAGTCAAACACTAATTTCCATCATTACAAAAGAACAAATCCTATACCCTGTACACATGCTTACAAGTGGCCGTGAAGGTGACATAGCAATAATATGTATTGATGTATGGGCAACAGCATCTTCCTAGAAACTAATAAAACATAGTTTCGATCAGGAATCCGTTTCTCAAGGGTAGCGTAAAGGGGCGCATGTAAGGATGACTTACGGTTGAATACGTTACATGAATCGGCACAATTAAATTGTATAGGATTTACTAAAGCTTTAACAATACATACGATTATTGCGTTATTTTTAACGTTTAAAGATAAAATAGTAGTCTTTGATTCAACTTTACAAATATTTATTAAATTTTTAAAGACACCTTTATCTCGGGAACGCGTGGAAGTATTGAGTTGAAATTAAATCATATACTCAAGTTTGCGGTCTCTTGAAGCTGTGATAAATCAAATTTCTAAGTTACCAAAAAACAGATACGGACGTTTATGTCTCAAAAAACGTATATTTCGACACTTTCGAGAAAAACAAAATTCATAGGGAACTTCCCGTTGATTCGGAATCCTGAAATTCGGCATAAAGCAAGGTCTTATAGTATACATATAGGAATAAATCTTAAAACTGTAAATTTGTAGTTACATCACAAAAAAACTTTTAATCACAATTCAGAAAAAGCTTCGTAACTCAATTCGGGAATCGAACTGTTTTCATTGGTAAGTTTGTGTGGAACTCTCAGTGCGCAAGTCCGACTCGCACTTGTCTTGTTATTTTTAATATATGTTTAAACATTTAACTATATTGCAAATACCCTAACAAGTGACTTAGCTCTAAGAACTTAAGTACCCGTATATTATTAAGAATTTAAATTTGATTCTGAAACGCAAAGGACAACTGAAGGAACACAGGTGAGTTTTTGTGAGTAAAAACCTGAGTCACCCTCTCGCACCACTCGGGGCGAGAGGGTGTCATATGACAATATCCCACACAAAAAAAACCTAACTAACTTCGTTTAGTGCCGACTCGTTATCTTATAAGGATGTAGGTACCTCTCCCGAATACGTCTCGCGACTCGTTGGCAGAGGAACAAGTGGCCAAAGCAAGCAGAATTTGAGATTGCACCCGTACTTTCACACATTCTTTTGAATATTATGATGCATATAAGAAAATGTAGTGAAATCTTGATTTCCAGGTGACTTTACCTCTGTTTTATCAGTCGAGTGTACTTTAAATACATATTACGGGTTTGAATGATTATGATTATTTAGTAGCGGCCCGCTTCAGCTTCAAAATTAAATATTGTATTCGTTTTTGAAAAAAAATTATTTCACCTTATTGCTTCTCGAGAAATTATAAATCAGCCACATATTTTTTTATTGGCATATAGTATTTATATCGTAATCAAACTTCTCATTTTATAACTATTCAACGGGACAATGAGATGAAGATGCCAACTTAACTATTCTTAGTTCAAGAGCGAGAGAAGCGAGTTCGGAATTGGAAAAGGGTGGAAGACATCCATTGACTTATCCCGCTCTGGGTGGAGCGTGAGGGCGCGTCAGACTTTTACTGACTAAAACCACACCTGTGTTCTTCAGTTGCCCGTTTCGTTCTAGTAGTAAGGGTTTTTTTTTTAAATTCGCCGCGGTCCTAGCTATCGGGAATCGGCCCTGCTGAGCCCCTACGGTTTGCTGACATCTCTTTGAGGAGCGCGTGGATCACTACGCGCTGTTGACGACTGGGCTCGGTCCGGTCAATTACCGGATGCCCGGACGGCGAGCTACCCGTTGCTCGACGTCCGCAAGCCCGCTTCTACCGTGGCTGGTAGTCGGGGTCAGAATTTCGGCAGCTGGGGCGTGAGGACATTCGTTTCTTCACGCGTGCGACCTCTTCTTTCGCTAGCATTACTGCTTCGCAGAAGGAGGCCACCGCCTGCTACTCCTCCTCGCTTCGCACCATAGCCCGAACCAGGACCCGGTGCGAAAGGTCGCTGATGCCCATTGCCTCCACGAGGACTCGACGGTGCTCCTCCGGGCGGTCCACACAATGGTCACACCCAGGCGTTTCTTCCACCTGAATCCAGTGCAGGACCTGCGTCATTCGGAAGGTGAGGAGACCGTGTTGCCGCTCCAGCCACCCCTCAAAGAGGGGACTTACCGGACACGGATAGGTTAGGTTACAAGGCTAAGAGGGGATCTCCGTTCCGTTCATGATCTCTTTTTTAAACCACCCAGGGAGTGGCCTACATAAAAGATAACCAGTGGCTAAGATAGTATAATTCAGCACTCCTAAATTGTGGCTGACTTGTATGGTTATACTGGTATGGCTGGTAGGTAATGTAGATTTTTAAAAGCGAATAATGCTACTGAAAATAAGACTGTTAATTAGCACCCTTACTTCTCCCGCCCTAGGTGAAGCGAGAGTCACACTTTTACTGATTAAAACCTACCCGTGGTTCTTTAGTCAAAAAACTATTATTAAAAAACAAGTAAAGACAGAATAATATAATTAATTTACATTTCACGGAAATGACAATAGAGTATCTAATCTATTGTCATTTCCATGTATTGTTCATAAAAGGTATTATTTTCAGAAATACTAAGAATTAAAAGAATTTTTAATTACTATTACCTTAAAAGACGCATTTCACTCCTGAGTTTGTTGCAAAAACCAATTAATTTTTAGTCAAATGCGTCTTTGTAACAAGAAATTAAATTCAAAAACCTAACTCAAGAACCAGATCACTCCACAATTAATTACAACCAAAAGATCAGTTTATTTAATACCAAAATTAGCGAATTAACACAGCCATAGTCATGTAATTTACAATTAATTAACAAAGGAAAATGCTGGCTCTGAATGCTTACTTTCAGAGAAAATAGACTTTGCAAATATTCACCCGAGAATAAAGTTGCTCGGGGCATTTAACTTTTGTATTCAATTAAATAAAAAGCTCTAGAAATAAACGCCAAGGATAGTAGAATCGTCCTCATAAATTGTTGCAATTTTGGCCTGGTTTTACTCAGGTTTATTACAGACTTTTTTATCCTACCTTTGCTGTTTCAGAATAAGAAAATCAAAAAGTCTGAGGTAATACATTTTTGCGAAGCGGTAAATGATAAAGCCTATCCAATATTTTAGAGATGTTTTATCTAATTATAGACGTTGATTTAGGAGACAGTTTTATTCGGCACTTCCTCGAATTTAACTGCAAGAGTTTTTGTTAATATAGTTTTTATTCGGGCAGAGATGGTTGGATTCAAGTATATTTTATGCTTGTTTCAGAAACTCCTGTGCTTCTCAGCAGCCACGTCTCTCATAAAATTTTCTACTGCGAATATACCGCAACGTCTGAAAACTCCGAGTAGGTGGATATTATTTTTACTATTATTCCTACACATATACGAGAAATTAATTTCTGTTTCACACAAGGCTTTTGTTTTAAAAACGCAAATATTTTGTTAGAAATTAAGGTTTCCCTCGTATAATGTAGAACAACAATAACAAACATTCTCAATGTACCACATATGCGTGCCTTATATTTTCTCACGTTTCCTGGCTTCGTTGTATGTTGCATGTTTAAGGAAACTTGAAATATTACAATTAATATGTGCATTTGGTACTAAATAAACTATTAAGTTAACTAAAGAAGGAGATGGCAGGACGACTTAGATGTATTTCTTAGGAGTTGGCAGGAAAAGTGGGTAGCCTTTGCCCAACAGTGAGACAGTATAAGCCAGATATAATAAAAATCACGCGGGAAAAGCCTCTGATAAAAACTATTTTTTAAATAAAAAATATTTTAACAGTTAAAGAAATTATATTTTTTTTTTATTATTAATTAATTACTTAATTTTATTATAATTATGTTCCAACGGCTCTCAAAGACCATTCGTAATGTTAAAATGTTGTAACTTTCTTGTTAGAACTTAGTTCGAGTCGTAAATTAAATGTTTCCATTATTAAACTTCAACTGTCAAAATGAATTAGGTACTTGTACTTCATTATTTTGAAGACACCTCTTATTTATATATATATTTGTTTTTATTTATATTTTTTTTAATATGATTAGACCATAACAAAACTATTTTAAATTCTAATTAAAAAGATTCCGAGAACTTTATTATATATTAAACTTGACAACACTCGAATATCATTCCATGATGTTATAACATCAAAGCTTAAACCGCGGCGATAGAATCGTCTGCTCAAATTTTCACCTTCAAAGTAGGAACGTGACTAGATGTCATATCTCAGCGTAACCCTAAGTCGCGTACTTGTGAACTGTGTATGACGTAGCGATAGATTTATTTACAACAGGCACGCGCTCACAGCTCAGGCGCAACTAGGGTTACCCAATCAAAGAAAGTCCCGAGACAATTCCAGATATTAAAAGGAAATTGAGGACTTTCATGTAAAACATACACTCGGTGGCAATAAATGTGGCTTAAGCCTTAAATGCATACTAGTGAACAAACTAACGCTATTATACCTAGCTGAAACCATAAAAGTTTTTTTTTTAAATAGAAGAGCTTCGCAATCCCCAGCATTTCTATTCGTAGGGGCGTAGCTCATGTGGGCGTCTATGGAGGTCACAGTTATTATTAACTTGCAAACTGGCATGTTATACTTATAAAGTTTATGATTTAAAAAAGCTTGGGATTGATAGATGTTCAAACAATAGATAGGGCGACGACGACGTCATAAAAAAGTCAAGACATATTTTTTATACAAAATGTATTAGAAAGTGCTTAATACAATAGAGTATTAATATAATTCAACAAGAAAGCCTTTCATTTGCGTCTCACCTATCACAATTATACTACACTAAAATTATAAAAAGGTAAAATATGTTTTTTTTTGTTTGTAGGAGTAATCTTTAAAAGTACTGGTCCGATTACTAAAATTTTTTCACCGATAGAAAGCTACTTTATTCTTGAGTGGCATAGGTTTTATTTTATGTACGCGGGCGAAACTGCGGGCAAAAGCTAGTTTTAGATAAAAATCCACCAACCTCCGTTGAAAAGAGAAAATCCTCCGCACAGACGGGTCTGGTCTGCCCGACAGTTTTTAAGAAAAACTGTCGGGCAGGTCACACCCAGGCGTTTCTTCCACCTGAATCCAGTGCAGGACCTGCGTCATTCGGAAGGTGAGGAGACCGTGTTGCCGCTCCAGCCACCCCTCAAAGAGGGGACTTACCGGACACGGATAGGTTAGGTTACAAGGCTAAGAGGGGATCTCCGTTCCGTTCATGATCTCTTTTTTAAACCACCCAGGGAGTGGCCTACATAAAAGATAACCAGTGGCTAAGATAGTATAATTCAGCACTCCTAAATTGTGGCTGACTTGTATGGTTATACTGGTATGGCTGGTAGGTAATGTAGATTTTTAAAAGCGAATAATGCTACTGAAAATAAGACTGTTAATTAGCACCCTTACTTCTCCCGCCCTAGGTGAAGCGAGAGTCACACTTTTACTGATTAAAACCTACCCGTGGTTCTTTAGTCAAAAAACTATTATTAAAAAACAAGTAAAGACAGAATAATATAATTAATTTACATTTCACGGAAATGACAATAGAGTATCTAATCTATTGTCATTTCCATGTATTGTTCATAAAAGGTATTATTTTCAGAAATACTAAGAATTAAAAGAATTTTTAATTACTATTACCTTAAAAGACGCATTTCACTCCTGAGTTTGTTGCAAAAACCAATTAATTTTTAGTCAAATGCGTCTTTGTAACAAGAAATTAAATTCAAAAACCTAACTCAAGAACCAGATCACTCCACAATTAATTACAACCAAAAGATCAGTTTATTTAATACCAAAATTAGCGAATTAACACAGCCATAGTCATGTAATTTACAATTAATTAACAAAGGAAAATGCTGGCTCTGAATGCTTACTTTCAGAGAAAATAGACTTTGCAAATATTCACCCGAGAATAAAGTTGCTCGGGGCATTTAACTTTTGTATTCAATTAAATAAAAAGCTCTAGAAATAAACGCCAAGGATAGTAGAATCGTCCTCATAAATTGTTGCAATTTTGGCCTGGTTTTACTCAGGTTTATTACAGACTTTTTTATCCTACCTTTGCTGTTTCAGAATAAGAAAATCAAAAAGTCTGAGGTAATACATTTTTGCGAAGCGGTAAATGATAAAGCCTATCCAATATTTTAGAGATGTTTTATCTAATTATAGACGTTGATTTAGGAGACAGTTTTATTCGGCACTTCCTCGAATTTAACTGCAAGAGTTTTTGTTAATATAGTTTTTATTCGGGCAGAGATGGTTGGATTCAAGTATATTTTATGCTTGTTTCAGAAACTCCTGTGCTTCTCAGCAGCCACGTCTCTCATAAAATTTTCTACTGCGAATATACCGCAACGTCTGAAAACTCCGAGTAGGTGGATATTATTTTTACTATTATTCCTACACATATACGAGAAATTAATTTCTGTTTCACACAAGGCTTTTGTTTTAAAAACGCAAATATTTTGTTAGAAATTAAGGTTTCCCTCGTATAATGTAGAACAACAATAACAAACATTCTCAATGTACCACATATGCGTGCCTTATATTTTCTCACGTTTCCTGGCTTCGTTGTATGTTGCATGTTTAAGGAAACTTGAAATATTACAATTAATATGTGCATTTGGTACTAAATAAACTATTAAGTTAACTAAAGAAGGAGATGGCAGGACGACTTAGATGTATTTCTTAGGAGTTGGCAGGAAAAGTGGGTAGCCTTTGCCCAACAGTGAGACAGTATAAGCCAGATATAATAAAAATCACGCGGGAAAAGCCTCTGATAAAAACTATTTTTTAAATAAAAAATATTTTAACAGTTAAAGAAATTATATTTTTTTTTTATTATTAATTAATTACTTAATTTTATTATAATTATGTTCCAACGGCTCTCAAAGACCATTCGTAATGTTAAAATGTTGTAACTTTCTTGTTAGAACTTAGTTCGAGTCGTAAATTAAATGTTTCCATTATTAAACTTCAACTGTCAAAATGAATTAGGTACTTGTACTTCATTATTTTGAAGACACCTCTTATTTATATATATATTTGTTTTTATTTATATTTTTTTTAATATGATTAGACCATAACAAAACTATTTTAAATTCTAATTAAAAAGATTCCGAGAACTTTATTATATATTAAACTTGACAACACTCGAATATCATTCCATGATGTTATAACATCAAAGCTTAAACCGCGGCGATAGAATCGTCTGCTCAAATTTTCACCTTCAAAGTAGGAACGTGACTAGATGTCATATCTCAGCGTAACCCTAAGTCGCGTACTTGTGAACTGTGTATGACGTAGCGATAGATTTATTTACAACAGGCACGCGCTCACAGCTCAGGCGCAACTAGGGTTACCCAATCAAAGAAAGTCCCGAGACAATTCCAGATATTAAAAGGAAATTGAGGACTTTCATGTAAAACATACACTCGGTGGCAATAAATGTGGCTTAAGCCTTAAATGCATACTAGTGAACAAACTAACGCTATTATACCTAGCTGAAACCATAAAAGTTTTTTTTTTAAATAGAAGAGCTTCGCAATCCCCAGCATTTCTATTCGTAGGGGCGTAGCTCATGTGGGCGTCTATGGAGGTCACAGTTATTATTAACTTGCAAACTGGCATGTTATACTTATAAAGTTTATGATTTAAAAAAGCTTGGGATTGATAGATGTTCAAACAATAGATAGGGCGACGACGACGTCATAAAAAAGTCAAGACATATTTTTTATACAAAATGTATTAGAAAGTGCTTAATACAATAGAGTATTAATATAATTCAACAAGAAAGCCTTTCATTTGCGTCTCACCTATCACAATTATACTACACTAAAATTATAAAAAGGTAAAATATGTTTTTTTTTGTTTGTAGGAGTAATCTTTAAAAGTACTGGTCCGATTACTAAAATTTTTTCACCGATAGAAAGCTACTTTATTCTTGAGTGGCATAGGTTTTATTTTATGTACGCGGGCGAAACTGCGGGCAAAAGCTAGTTTTAGATAAAAATCCACCAACCTCCGTTGAAAAGAGAAAATCCTCCGCACAGACGGGTCTGGTCTGCCCGACAGTTTTTCTTAGCGTGTCGATGGCATAACATAATCATTTTTTTTTTTCAAAGTAATATTGTTGCCAGGCCCAGTATTCGGTCATGGTAATACCGTCTACTGACGCTGTTATTAAATCCGTAAATGAATAGGTAACAAGACGCCCGATAGTTGATTTCGGACTATTGTATGTCCATGTTCTATTCGTGCTGAACCTGGTACCGAGATGCAGGATTTTGTATTTTTATTTCCTATGTGGCACATAGATAACGCTACAAAGTGATTCATTTGACGAAAAGTATGAACTGACATTTGCAGAGCTTTCGTTGTTGTCGTTATGGAGTAGTGAGAAAGAAAATGTGGAACCAGTCTTGCCTAGGGGTACCTATTCAGCTGCAAACGCTAAAACTGAACCCAATATATCTGGAAAAGGATCGGCACTTGATTGATTTAAATCGATTAAACGCGAAACGAACAATAAAATTTTTCCAAACACAGTGGTCACAATCACTGTGAGTGAACGGGAATGACCCGCTTTCTTCTATGCAGCACTATCGTAGGTTTGTTTTATGCATTCGCCTGTTTATGTACATAAATTACTAACTTCTGCCAGCTGCTTCATCCGCGTGAAAGTAGAATATTATCCTAGTCCTATATGCTATCCCAGAATGTGTTCTATCTGTGTACCAAGTTTTATCTAAAAGTGTTCAGCTATCTGAACGTGAAAGGATACATAAGTTGTTATGTTGATTTTTATAAAAATCTAGCAGATTCAACAGAAGTTAACCTGTCCGGTACAATTGTGAATTTAAACTACCCAAAGATTTAGGAAGCTGATCCAACCATTTAGCAGGAGTTCAGTGACGTACAGACATATCAATAAAAGCTTCAACTTAATTTTTAACTTACCTTAAATTAAATTAAAAACACTGCTACAATCCTCCGATTCCAGACGGAGACCTATATTACCGGACATGTCCGGATAATTCCAGACGTATGGCCACCCAAGGTGAAACTCTATGTTAATATCGCAGCTGAAATACAAATATCTACGTCATCCTCGGCCCGGAGCCGGATTAAGCAGTGCACGATATTGTTTCATTTAATTATCACGAAATTGAATCGCATTCGAATGTTGTTCATCGAGAATAACAGTTTAAGTGGTGATTCCATTTTATTTTAGGGTCTGATTTATTTATTTTGTTAATTTATTACGTTACTAACCTCTGCCAGTGGCTTTGCCAATTTGAAAGTAAAATATTGTCTATGTCATTCAGTGATAAATTAGCATTCTTCTGGTTGAAAGAATTTTCATAATTACTTGTAGTTCAGTAGTTTCAGAGATTACCTCTTTCATACAAACTTATCAATTTTATCTCTTTACTAACTTCACCCACGTAAATGTAGGTTTCTACATCAAACTTTGGACCCCCGTTTCATACCCTTCTATCCTTTCTTATTCTTTCTATATATCATAAAATAAACCTATATGTAAAATTTCAACGTCCTAGGTCTAACTGTTTTGTTTTGGGCGTTGATGACTCAATGAGTGAGTCAGGACTTTGAGTTTTATTTATGCAGGTTATTATTAGTATATGTTTCCGTGTTTCATTCGTGTTCCAACATATAAAACATACACACGAACATACTATCACACACACACAACCACACACACACTCATGTAAAAGATTTAACTATACTTTTACTAAAATTAATTATTTATGTATAAACTGATCTTTATTAACGCCAATCGTTGAGGTAGATCGGCACAGTCCACTATTGTATACATAAAGCATATCCTTTTAAGCTGAATCACTGTCTCTCAAGATACAGGTTCCAACCTAGTTTGAGAGGCAGGGTTTCCCTTATTGTGCACAGATTATAATTCCTAGATTGTATTGTATTGTGTTTCTTCCAAAGGTCACTCAAATTGTTTTTAAGTAAAACATGTCAAATCTGTATTTTTATGAAATAAAGATATTATATTAACATCGATTAAGAGGCCACAGTTTAAACATATCAGGCAGGCCGTAGCTATGTTAGTTTTCTGTCACCATCAAATTTAGGTTGCTGTTTTCGTAGGGCTGCCTTTACAAATCGCTCGCATAATGCGGGTCCGGTAAATACTAGTAATATCCACGTCATTTAATTTATTTTAGTAATAGAAAATAGTATCTATATTTTAATGTAAACGGGCAAACTTTGTTACTACAGCTCCGGCGAAGAAGACACCCTAGCCGAAGACGAGGTCATTATGGAGCTGAAAGGCAATGACAAATTCCCACGTAAATAATAAGTAGGAGTTAACACTTTTTTTTAGGTGGGAAAATCATCTAATGACATCCCTCGCTCTTGGGCGGAGCGCGAGGGCGTGCCAGACTTTTACTGACTAAAAACCCACTCCTGTTCCTTCTTTGCTATTGTTCCAGGACCCCGGGGATATCTTTCGCATTACCCATAGCCCCAGTAGGTTTCGACCCTGCTGGGCCCCTACGGTTGCTGACATCTCCTTGAGGCGCGCGTGGTACTCTACGCGCCGTCAACGGCTTGGGCTCGGTCCGGACGGTTACCGGACTGTCGGACGGCGAGCTAGGGGTTAACGCTTGCCGCCACATTTCTCTACACGAGTGCAAAATACACTTCATATCGAGCCTAAAAGTGGTAGAACAGAAATCAGGTTCTTATTTTCTTACTAAAAGAAATGTAAAAATGTATCAATGTTGCGCTGTGCGATAAGACTACAATTATTGTACAATTATTTTTAATAATGTTTGTCCTGTATTTTTTGTTTATGTGGTGTACAATAAAGAACATAATAAATAAATAAATGTTAAAAATAATGTAGTCTCACTTGACTCACGAGGTTGTCGACATGTGGTATGTAGACTCAGCGATCATAGTACCGATAATCATATCAGCCAATAGCTTAATAGCCAGGAGCCTCGACCAACACTCTAGAAAGCTCTAATTAGGGGACTGAATCAAGGGCTTAATTCTGCTACTTCTTGGCTCATATAGATAGGAATTTAAAAATATAATTTATATGTAAAAAAACTGAGCAAGTGCGAGTCGGATTCGCACACTGAGGGTTCCGTATAAACTTACCTATGTAAATAGTTCGATTTCCGAGACGCCCAGGACTGTTAATTGTGGCGACACTTGGGGGAGGCCTATGTCTAATAATGGACGTCTTTCGGCTGAAATGGTGATAATGATGATGACAGAAATAATAATTTAGTCACATAAAAACACTGCTGTTCTTGGCTTTACTAATATTATAAAGAAAGATTTGTAATAAATAAACTGAAAAACTACTGAACTTTTTTAAAATTCCAGTCACCAGTAGAATGTTATTTTATCACCTAGTGGAATACAAATATACCTATTCCACAAAACGCGAGTGTTAAACTAACGAATCGCGTTCGAAACACTATAGGTAGGTATACTGCGCTCCAAAAACATATTAATAATATTATGTCAGGCATTATGTACCCATATCATAAATACCTTATAGACTAACATACATAAATATTTAAATTAAATGATTTTGTTAGTAAACATGATCGATTTAAAACTATGTTGATAACACTTCACTTTGCACTATTTTATCTTGGTGCTGTCCTGTGGTATTTGTCCGCAGAAGCGACGGAACACCACGCTTTGTGGCCAATGCAGCAAGGTGCAGAAAACAGTTCGGTACTCGCACCACAAACGCCTTAAAATTGACTTTCCGGTGCGACTCCAGCACCTGCACCCTCAGTGTATACTTTAATTTTTGGCGCACATATTCGACGATGTCCTCAACCTTTGTGGTGTAATACAGGCGGGAGATGGACACCAGTTTGTTCTGCTGAGGGGCACGCACACTCGCACCAGGCGTAACTGGTGCTTTGCTGCACAAATTCCGGTTGGCTTGCTTTCAGCGCTTCCTCCTTTGCACCGTAAGAAAGCCATCTTCATTTTCAGCCTTATTCATTGCCTTATTAGGCAAAGACTTCGATATAGAAGCGCCCCTACCGCTTCTATATCGAAGTCTTTGCGATGACGACTTAAGCTTGTGGCAATGATAGCGAAATACCGATGATGCAGATTCGCTGGGGCTACATGTTGTGTGTTCACGTGACTCAGTAAGCTGCCCAGCTAAGTGGGACTGGGTTGGATATATCTGCCGCATGTCGATTAAGCGGTGGGCCCCTAAAACACAAAATTGGTGCCCTGAAATCACACGAGATGACGAGAGGGAAATTGCGGAAGACCACGAAGGAGATGGTGGGACGACTATTGACAAGAAGTGGCTCAGAGCTAAGAACAATTAAAAGAAAGGAGGAAAGCCTTTGCTCAGCAGTGAGACAAGATAGATCAGACATAATAATAAAATGTAATAATAATCACGTGAGCAAAGCCTGGTGATAAAAGCTAGTTTTAAATAAAAATGATTTTACCAGTTGAAGAAATTAATAATTACTTAATTTTATTATAATTATGTTCCAACGGCTAACAAAGACTATTCGTAATGTTAAAATGTTGTAACTTTCTTGATATAACTTATTTCGACTCGTAAATTAAATGTTTCCATTATTAAACTTCACTGTCAAAATCAATTAGGTAAGTACTTCATTATTTTGCGACACCTCTTCAAATTAATATTTTTCATAATATTTTTTATGTATTTAGACTGCCAGTGAGACAAATTGTAATAATTTGTTCATGAGTGAGGTTTTACTTAAAATAAATTAAAAAGGTTTTTATAAATTCTATAATTTGGAGTCTTTCATATACGCCGACCAACATTGTTATCATTATTGTCGTGTCCGTAACCCAAAAGGTTGATGACATAGTTGATAACATTAGCAAACTGGTATGTCCGGCCAATTTTTACTAGCACACTCGACAATCCTGTCCGGCACGGCTGATGTATTCTGACAGAACTGCATCACCGACGCCCACTCAGCTACCATCTTCTCAGTACCCTTGTTCACTCTAGATAGTGTTTAACTGAAAACTTTTTTTTTAATACAGATTCCATTAAAAATAGTCTCCATTTTCGGATTACAAATGGCGCTGTAACCTTCAGTCTTCAACATGTTTATTAAGATATCATAAACTGTAAGTATTTCGAGTCACTCCTTTCTATAGACGTCTCCATCTACGCAATATAATCATCTCCAGTGAAAGCAAGTCTTCAAGTTTATTTGAAACGGTATGTACTTAGTAAACCAAGTAAATTGGATTGTTTATGTTAGGAAGATATAGGCACATAGACAACTGAAATATTAGTTTCGCAGAAATAGGTATATGTATAGTATAGAAAGCTAGTCTAAGGATTTATTAAATTCCTGGTACACAGGTACAGACAGCATTATTAACTGGTTACTCCCTTTTCTCCTTAGAAAAGGGAGCAATCAGTGAAATGCCTTCATTTTAATTTAAGAAAGGTACCCAATTGATGCAGTTATCT
The DNA here is from genome assembly GCA_961205895.1 of Mythimna pallens. NCBI lineage: Eukaryota > Metazoa > Arthropoda > Insecta > Lepidoptera > Noctuidae > Mythimna > Mythimna pallens. The sequence goes on along the minus strand of OY540828.1, from coordinate 17,002,460 downwards.
GTACAATAAGTATAATATCAACATCATCTACATGAACTTTTCCCAACTATGTTAGAGTCGGCTTCCAGACTAAATAAATACTGCGAAATTGTTCGAAAGAGTTACCACGGCATCGGAACTCAAAGAGCAATTGAAGAAACACGGGTAGGTTTTATTCAGTTAATGTCTCACACTCCCTCTCGGTTCAACCAGAGCTGCTATCGAAGAACTTATGTGATGATTTACCTCAAAAAAACGAGACATGAGCCTGAATAAACTATTTAACATGGAGCCATTTCCTGTCGGACAATGAATTTGTTGGATAGCGGGGTACCCTCTTCTCAGAGTTGGCCCAAAGTGTAAAGGGGACTACAGAAGCTAATCGCGAGTATTTAATCCACTGCAGTAAGCCGAATGAGGAAAATATATGTTATTTTTCAGGATAAATGCTAAATAGATAGTGTGTTCAAGACATAAAGCATAACTTGAGTAAAAATAGAAAAAAAATCACGAAGACGCTTTTAAAAATTACTTTTATCAATTATATAGGGTGACTGGCAATTAGTGTACGATACTTAAACACGTGATTGTGCTCATGATAACCAACAACTTTTACTATGGGAACAACCCTAAAATCGCGAAAAAAAATCAGCTATTCAGTACATTTATGTTTGCATAATGTACTGAACAGCTGATATTTTTTTAGATTACTTTTAAATTTAAAATTAGTGACATTAGCTATCTAGGTTTTTTTTTTAATTTACTCGCAAAGAACATTGCTCGTCGTCCATATATAGCTCGCCTAAGATCCAACAGGGAGGTGTATTTACTCTTTGGGTTTTAGATAATTTATATATTCGATTAAACCTAAATTAAAACAACGGACACTTTTGAGAATTCTGAAAAAATCAAAACACTTCCGGATTTTGAGGTTATAATTACGTCAATAAAAACATTCGGTATGTAGCAATAACTTTAACATTTATTAACAACCGGCTCAATTGCCAAAAAGAGAAAAAAAAAAAATATTAATGAATGACATTACTACCAAATGTCAAATGTTGTCATCTGTCAATTCGTCAACTGTCAGTGTCGATATTATTGCTCGTTTCAAACAGCGCTTTCAATCGAGTTTTTTGATAAGGCTTATTATGGTTCCTCGACATCATAGCGGACAGTTTGTAACGAAAAATCATTATCGTATATCAAGTGTTGAGAATACTGACGCTTGTCTGTGTCAAACTCTTATTAAGAGTGCTGTTACAAAGACTTGGCTGTATGAGCTATAATACCTTTGCCTATTAAAAACCTCAAATTGTTAAGACGGAAGCTAAGGACGAAAGTAAATACTTTTTAAAATGTTATCGAAATTAAAAAGTGTCCGTTCTATTAAAATATAAGTAATGTATATTATTAAAAGAACTAGTAATTATAGTAAATGTTTCATGCGTGTTGGTTCATAGGCCATTTTTTACAATGTCCTTTAGGACTTAAATTAAAGCTGTCCATGTTATAGCTATTTACATGGCTATAAAAAAAAAGTAAAAGCGACCGGAATCTTCCAACTCCCTCAAATCATCCGCAGGGCATGAGAAGTGTTTAGACTTTTACGTTTAGACTCCCATCGACCAATTCAATTTGTTACACGATGCACCCAAAACCTTGTATAATAATAATATATTATTACCACGTTTCTTTCTTTTGTATGCAGTCCGAGAGAGTCCGCACTTCAGGTCCTGGTCTCGAGCGTGGCCATGTTCTCGATATTTCGCATTGAACTGAACCTCTTTAGTTTCTCTTCCTTGTCGATATCACTCTTGACAGAGTGGTCGTGGTCATCACTTCAGGTGTTGGTGGCAAGCTTCACAACGCGCCGCCACTCCTCTCTCTCGCCTCTTTAGTTTATTTGATTTTAAATCAAGGAAATAATATCCGCAGACATCGGAAATCTCTAACCCAGTTAAAAGCCAGCCCTTGGCTCACGTGAAGTAAGTAAGTAAATAGTAATAAGTAGTAGCAATTGTACAAGGAATTTTTAGACGCCATGTTTTAGTTTAGTTATTGTCATACCTATATGTATATGTAGTATAGTCATTTAAGTTTTTAATAATGTTGAGTTATTTAAAAGTACTAAGTAGTATGTTGTAGTTATATTCTGTTGCAAATGAAATTATAATTTCTTACTTCACATTAAGAATGAATGCTACATATTATATTTTATAATTTTCATATAACACAACATTATGCATGTATGTAGAGACCTGAAGAGTTTTTTTTAGGTGAGAAAATCATCTTATGACAAATCACGCTCTTGGGTGGTGCGGGAGATAGTGTCAGACATTTACTGACTAAAAACCCACTCCTGTTCCTTCTTTGCCTTCGTCCCAGGGCCCCGGGTTTCACTTTCACACTACCCGTGGCCCCAGTAGTGTGTGTAACAGTGTAGATCAGTCAAAATTGTGCCCAAAAACACAATAAAAATATTAATAAAGCACTGTTTGTGCATTGTTAAGTTCACAAACCAAGTAGTTACTCGTAGAATGCGGATTCAACATATTTTCAAGGGGATGTCAGCAAATCGAAGGGGCCCAGCAGGATCGAAGCCTGCTGGGGCCATGGGTGAAGTGAAAATGAACCCTGGGGCCCTGGAACGCAAGGCAAAGAAGAATCATAGGAGTGGTTAGTCAGTAAAAGTCTGACACGCCCTTTCGCTCCGCCCAAGAGCGAGAGAAGTCATTGGATGATTTCTCACCTAAAAAAAACATATTCTGGTTTTTTTTTTACTACAAAAAAAATATATCCACATCAAATATATATCGAGTCAGCCTTCTCGACAATCTTCACTGAGGTAGTCTACTACAATAAAATTCTTAGATCTATTTTACCGAGATTGCGCCTGTTTCAATAAATCCACATATTGTCTAGTTGTGTAGACACTTGAGATACAAAACTATACCCATTTTATATCACAGTATTCACTTAGAGCAGTGGTGGCCGAGTGGTAATGGCCCCGACTTACGGAGTTGTAGGTCGCGGGTTCAAACCCAGCCAGGCGCATTACTTTGTGTAATTTATTTCATCACCACTGCTCTCAAAACGGTGAAGGAAAACATCGTGAGGAAACCGGCATGTCCTAGAACCAAAAACTCGAAGACATGTGACATCCACCAACCCGCACTGGGCCCGCGTGGTGGATTATGGCCCATTTTCTCTCCTCGAGAGGAGGCCTGAGTCCTAACAATGGGAACATTATAAGGCCGACTATGCTATGCTATGCTATTCACTTAGGAATCAATTTGCGATTAATTAAAACTCAGTAAACTTCACTCGAAAATATCCCGCCAAGTGAGGGTATATTTAAAAATATATATATTTATATGGTTTTATGTTATACAAAAAAGGAATCTTGCATTTTTAAATGCATTACTTTAATGGTCTAAAGTCATCTTCAAATTCTTGCCTTTCTAATGAAACCTCTTTGAGGCACATCGGTTGGAATCATCCAACCGACTTCCAACTCCTAAATAAAAAACAATGTCCGATATCGATTTATAAATCATTCTATATCTATATCGGACATTGTTTTTTATTTAGAAGTTGTAATGATTTCTCCTACTCTATGGTGGAGCTAGAGAGTGTATCAGATTTTTAGTGACTAAAAGCTACCTATGTTCTTTCAGATGCCCTTTGCGCTTTAGGCTCTCAAGTTTCCTTTTCAGTTTCCTATGGCCGTAGTGGGCATCGGCCCTGCTGGTATCGGACATAGGTAGTTTTTTTATGTCTTATAGAAACATCACATATGTAAGTTGAGGGTATACCTACTAATTTGTTACCAAGTGAAAAAAAACACATGACGTATTTGAAACCATCACAACATAAATCTTTCTTACAAATATCACAACTCAAATCCTCCTTTTAAACATCATTGTGACAAAGACTTTTGTACGGAAAATATGTTTTTCCTTTCATGTTTGTATATATCTGCTCTCTGAAATAAACATCATTTCAAATCCGGCTCACACTTCGAATCACGAAACAAGCGTCATATTGCGATACAGATGAGAATTTAGTTGAAATTTAATAATATATCAGTTACAAACGACATCTTACTTCAAGTGTGAGTTGTACAATAGAGCTTGTGCCATTATGTCGGAGAGTACTACTGTACTGTTGTAGAAGAACATCTCTGTTTTATTTATTTACATGAAGTTAATTGATTATATTATAATTACTAATAGATTTTAAACAAGGGATAATAATGACACAAAGTAATGATTTAAATTAAATTGTAACATTAAAAGTAATGCTAAAATTTAATAAATACTTAAATTATAACTGAATTTTACAGTCAAGTTTTTGTAAAATTAATAATAATAGTAGAACAACAAGCAGAAACAAGTTCTAAAAAAATAAAAATATTCTAGTATTTTTATTGAACCAAAGTAAATTTAAATAAGGTTAAATCTAAATAAATTAACTAAGTTTAATTTTATTTAGACCAGACAAAATTTAATTTAATGTACTGCTATATACATTTCAGCATGTTTGCTATTATTTAGAATATCTTTGTAAAGCTTTACGGATTATTGGGAACTTATAAAATAAGAATATGTATAGAAACTGTTAGTTTCTTTTTTTATTATACGTATTAAGTTTTTTTTTTAAATATAATTGAAATATATTAAAAAAGGCTTCAACAAAAATAATTTAAAAAAAAATAAAACGTTAATTCCTTTTAAAATAATTATGATTTATATTAATGAATAAATATAGGCGGTTCATTTGTGATTGCTATATTAAAACAAACAACGACTATATAACAATAAGTAAATGAGACACGATTTTAAGTATTAAACATAAGCTAAAATAACACAGATTTTCTAATACAGAGATTATTAAGATACTATAGATATTTTCAAAGCTATTTGTTATACAATATAGTTTATTCTATTAAGTACGACAAAATGTTTGAGTGGTTAATTCGTAGGAGAAGCTGACGTTCGCCGTTTCACTATTGATACCTACTCATATAAGCAGTATTTTGAACTAAGTCGGATCAGTTAGCAAAACACAATAATCCTCGTTGATTTTAAACTTTTCTTTTGAAGAGAAATAAATATACACTATCCACCTTTACAACACCCACTGAATGACGTGGGCGTGGTTAAGTACCCTATGACGTCGCCAACAAACCAGATGCGAATATTACAATACTTATAATATATATATACTTTGTACCTCGTTTTAATTGAACTGTAATAATTATTCTTAGGAGAAATAGAATTCTTTACACCCACATACAAGTTAGTAGGATAAACAAAGAATTTAATAAAATTTAGAATTCACATTGAATTATAAATAATAGGTAAGTAGGTAGGTGCTTCGATATGGTTATTGCAATCACGGGAATGGTTTTTGGAAATCCTGATCCTGGCAGAAACTCCTGGTCTTTTTCCTTAATTCCTGGTGCTTTTTGAAGATTGCCCCCATTAACAAAAAACAGGTATTTCAGATGTCATTCTACAAACTTCTAGGTGGTAGTAAAGGTACTTTGAGTATATTATTATGAAGAAGTAATATTTTTTATTTCTGAAAAGTGATCTATGTATGTTTTTCCTGACTTAGTCTATGGAAGTAGTGATCCGATTACGGAAAATCTTGCTATGATAGAAAGCTGTGGTATCACCAAGAGCCATCGGCAATTTTTAACCCCGAAATATGAAGACTGTATCCTAATATCACGGTTCCAGTCCACGGGAGCGCAACCATAGGAAAAACCTAATTGGCCACAAAAATATACATATTCAGTTTTTGCTAGTTAACATAACGAAAAACATGTTGTTGTATTTGTGTTTCATCATCATCCGACGTCCACTGTTAAATATAGGCGTCCCTTACTGGGTCATCAGTCCACCCTGTGGGAAGCCTTCCAACGCTGCGTGTTCAAGAACCTTTCAGCCCTATCGGCAATATATTCTGCGAACAATGTGCATATTAAAATTTGTTTAGCCAACCGTTGGCAAAAAGTAAAAAAATATGATGAAAATAAAACATGTAGATAATGATTCAGGTAGTGCATAATTTTGTACCGTCACTACTCCTGCACTCGTCCTGATCGCTGCGCGTTCACTCTAGGCCAAGCCAAAGTTTACGCGCAATACCAGATTTATTTCATGATTTAATTTTAATAGAAACCTTGATAATATCCAAAAGATAACTGTGTTCCCAAAATATCTAGAGATGGATGTGTAATAACGTCATAATCACGTAAGAGCGGTTGTATTATATTTCGGATTGGACGCTCTTAATGATACAATACGTACCAGTTTAATCTGTACTTTAGATTTTGTGATATAAGTGGATTAAATCAGTCGTGAGACATTGATCGTCCCCTGCAAATAAAATTTAGACACTTTAATTTTGGTACCTCTCAATGACCAACAGTTAACCGTGCCTCTCAACGCTTCGGCTAGGTACATGGATGCTCAAATAGAAATTGCTACGCTTACTAGCTAAGCGAACGATGCAATTAATCAGTCTGTCTAACCTTTTTCCAACTGTACCGTAATCGGCTTCCAGACAAACTGGATGCTGATAGGTCAAATCAAACTACTAAAATTCACAAAAAACTGGGCAAGTGCAAGTCGGACTCGCGCACTGAGGGATCCGTACAAACTTGCCTATGTAAATAGTTCAATTTCCGAATGGAATCTGATGATTTTCCGAAGAAAAAAAAGGAGGCATTTATTTTTTTGTGACATAACAACCATGGGTAAAAATATGTGAAACGTGGGCTCATCCACCAACAGAGTAGAGATCAGTTTGAATAGACTTGTAGTTCAATAAAAATATAGATATAAAATCCTTTTTGGTAAGAATCCATGAGGTTATTTTGCTATAAATGTTTTTTCATTTCGTTGTAAGGTTATAAATTGAGTAATTTTTTTACATAAAAACCTTTAATGAACAGAAAATGGGGACATAATGAAATAAACTTAAAAATGCTCTCCTGTAAAATCATGCTTTTTGAGTTATGTCATCCTGGTCGCAAATGAGTAATTTGCCGAAAGCTATAGTATATCATCATCATCATTTCAACCGAAAGACGTCCACTGCTGGACATAGGAGACCCTCAAGTGTCGCCACAACGAACATACCTGTGTGTCTCGCATCCAATGCATTCCCGCGACTCTCACCAGATCGTCGGTCCACCTCGTGGGAGGTATGTTGGGGTATATCAGTTTGACATAAAGGTAATACAGTATCATACTTAGAGACTAACATAAGGTATTATCTTCTATTTAATAAAATTCATAACACTAACTGACAATACACATCCTATGCCACTGTATCTTTGAAAAGCCTGATAGTAGCACAAAGGAAGTATTTTTATAAAATCATCTTCTAAAATAATTTTGCCTCCTATAAAATTACTTTTTTATTTCTTTATTTGCTGACATGTAAAACATGGATATTGCATGCATTAAAATTTTATGACACAGTATTAAAACATGCACCCTGTAAGGACACTGCAAATTTTACACATAAAATTATTAAATTACATTATATTATATCGATTCTAATTAATATTATTATTACAATTTATCAAATTATGCTAAACATTAGTAAAAAATTAATTACAACTTCTTTTAAAATTAAATTAAATTAGTTAATTATCAATTCATTTATGTTTTTTTTTTACATTTTACAACGAACCTAAGGCTTATTATACGAGTATAATCATTAGACATTTGTAGTTTCATTATAAGTTAACCACAAAAACCTTAAAACATCAAACTTTCTTATCCGGACAACCGGACGGCAAGCTACACAATGCTCGTCGTCCACAAGCCCACGTCTACGGTTTTGGTACGTTCGTTGCGCAAGTTCGACACGCCCTTGGCGGATTTTTTTAACATTATTTTATTTTAGTTAGTTATTATAGTTACCTAGTTAATAATTAATTTTATTCTGTTTGTATGTCCTGTGCGACTCACAAATAAACTCTTTTCTTTCTTTCTATATGTTTAATTATGGTAAATATCACACTAATATTGACGAAAGTTAGTATGTTTGTATGTTTGTTACTCTCTCACGTTTAACCGCCTGAATGGGTTTGTATGAAATTTAGCACATGGGAAGATCATGTCCTGGGATAGTACATAGGACTTTATTATCGCGGATCAACTTTCATTCGGATAATTTACTACATTCAAGCAGGCAAAGCCGCTGGCAGAGACAAGTAGTTAACACAGGTTTTACTAGCCTGTTGGTCAAGTGGTTAGTGGCCCTGAATGCTATGCCGGAGGTCGTGGGTTCGATTCCCTCCCAGGACAAATATTTGTGTGATGAGCACGATCATTTGTCCTGTGTAAATATATAAGTAGTTTATCAGTTGTCTAGTACCCCTAACACAAGCTCTGCTTAGCTTGGGACTAGACGGCGTTGTGTGATAGTTGTGGAATATTATTATTATTATAGGTAAGTCATAAAGCTTGTGCCTTCTCAGCTAAAATCAACTTATTAATAAAAGATTTTAGAGGATTCTGTTATTCTGCAGGTACTTTGTAATAATAACACCAGCCTGATTTATCCTACTGTAGGGTTTTGCCTGCCTCTTCTAAGATAGAGAAGGAACTATTTTTAATCACCTCCGCCTCCTCGAGTCGTGCTCTTCATTACAGAGGGTCGTGAAGTTTCCGCTGGATTAGCTTCTTATTGACGGTATCTCGCCATCTGTGACGATTCTTAGCGTCATGAAGTGCGACGCTTTTTGTGCGATTTTAATCACCAAGCCTGCTGAAAGCTAGTTGAAAATTTCAGACTTCTATTAACAATAAATGAATAGACTAGCCGGTTGGTCTAGTGGTAGTAGCACTGACTGCCAAGCCGGAGGTCGTGGGTTCGATTCCCACTCAGGACAAATGTTTGTGTGATGAGCCCGATCATTTGTTCTGTGTCTGGGTGTAATTTATCCTTAATATGTATATATTTAGAAATATATAAGTATGTTTATCAGTTGTCTAGTACTCATATCACTAGTTTCTGCAACATCTAAATGTTTTATGTATTAATTTTTCTTTTCCTATAACATATAAGCATACACTGTTAACATAAGAAATTATCTGTAACTTTTGGGAAATAAAGATATATTTATTTATTTTATTTTATTTAGCTTTGCTTAGCTTGGGACTAGACGGCGTGGTGTGATAGTTGTGGAAAAAAAAAACAATAAGTCCAGAAAGTACTTTAGCATTAGAATCATATTTAATTATGCTTAACTTAATTCATAACAAGTTTAATGCTGTCTAGCACTTGACTACATTAATTTTTATCCTAAAACAAACACTTCAACTTATATCCATTAAAATTAACGAAAACTTAACTATGTCGAGTCCACGTTCCTTGTCTTTTCGAAAAGATAAATGTGAGTGTTCAGTCAACTGCCAACTTGACTGAAGGTTGACATCTCTCCAACAGAGACATTTAGCTGAACATTTCACAATGCCAACGATGTCGACCCTATCCAATTATTATGACAGATTTACATGAACTCAATTAGAAAACAGATTTTTATACAAATAATGTCAATTTAATTCAAATGGTCGTTGAGAATTCTGTTTATTGAAGAGAAATATCCGTGATTTATTTTTAAAATGGTGGTGGCCGAGTGGTAAGGGCCCCGACTTACGAGTTGTAGGTCGCGGGTTCAAACCCAGCCAGGCACATTACTTTGTATAATTATTTCATCACCACTGCTCTCAAAACGGTGAAGGAAAACATCGTGAGGAAACCGGCATGTCCTAGAACCAAAAATTCGAAGACATATAATATGCACCAACCCGCACTGGGCCCGCGTTGTGGATTATGGCCTATTTTCTCTACTAGAGAGGAGGCCTGAGTCCCAACAGTGGGAACATGATAAGGCCGACTATGCTATGCTATATTTTAAAATACCTTCTCTAACATGGACTTGCAGGCTCAAAATAATCATTAGGACTTCTACTTACACGTATACCTGCCGTCAAAATTAAGCTGATATGTGATAGCTGATTATGAAGGTATGACAGGATTCAAAACAATATGCGGCGTCGCCTTGAGCCTGATCTTTACCAAGCAGCCGGACGGCGAACTACCTATTACTCATCGTCCGCATCCACGCTTACGGTGGCCAAAAATTGCTTAGCAACTCCCAACACCCACCCTGGGCATCATAGTCATCTCCTCCGGCGGCGGCTTGGGGCGTGAGAATATCCGTTCCCTCGCTTGCAGCCGTCTCTTTCGCTCGCATTATTGCTTCAAAGGAGGAAGCGACAGCTTCCCATTCGCTCTAAACCAAGGTCTGAACTGCACAATGTCCAGGTGTCACACCCTGTCATTTCTTTCACCTGAATCTGTAACTGTAACCCCCAAACTGGTCATGTCCGGTGAAAACCTGAATCAGGCGGAAAGTGAGGATGCCGTGGCGGGATTGACCGCCCCGATTGTGTCGTGCTCATCCTCCCGAGACCTAGAGAGTTCATAATCTAATAGTGCAATGTAGATCATGAGCACAGTGTCGTAGCTAGTGTTCGTAGCACAGTGCTACGCCGTAGCCCGGCGCGTAGCGTGCAAGCTACGCAGATAGGCTGAGCACAGACTTGAGTCACGACAGTTTTAAGACAGACTATTACTTTATAAAACATTTGAAGACGCGCACACTTCAAATAAAGCGTCTCATAGACAAAATTGTGCAATACCTACAAAATGACTGACTGATGATTGTCGGCTACCCTTTTGTATGTATGCGGGCGTGCACATCAACGACAAAATAGTCTAGCAACGTCCTCTCTAGTAGTCTCGTAGTCTCAACCGAGCGTTCAGAGAGTTTAATAACTCGTAGAAAAATAATACAACAGTATCGATGAAGTCCATTTTGATACTGAAAAGGAATTGAAGCATGCAGTGTGCGCCGCGTCGTCGTATTAGACAAAACAGTTTCGTTTTAGGTATGCGACGTGCCCTAGACCAAACAGTTTCGTTTTAGGTATGCGAAGTGCCGTAGACAAATCAGTTTCGTTTTAAGTATGTGACGTGCCGTCGACAAAAGAGTTTCGTTTTAGGTGTGCGACGTGCCGTAGACAAAACAGTTTCGCTTTAGTTTTGAGGCAGACTTGTCTGTGTGGTAAGACTTAGTGTAAAATATCATCAAACTAGTTTTATTTTAATGTTTTAAGCTATGACACTTCTTTATCTAAAAGTCAAACTTGAAATTTTAATAAAAGTTTCAGAATTTGTATTTGTTTTTAGTTAAACTTAGTGATTTTTAGAGTGATCATTATTTATGGTGCATTTTATTTTTTGAATTTAGCTATATTTTAGTTGCCTATCGTGGCAGATAATGATTTTCAACTCGTATTAAATTTTATAAAGCTGAAAGAAAATTTTCCTTTAAGCGCAAAATACGGAACTACTACTTGAAGTCCTCTCATCTGTAGTTTGGTCTTCGTCAGAATTAAAGTTTTCTTAATAATTTTATATTTTTCATAGTATTTAATAGTTTATAATTTTAGCTAAAAATAAGTTATTTAAAATAACAAAATACATTTTTATATATATTATAATAATATTATTCCACAACTATCACACAACGCCGTCTAGTCTCAAGCTAAGCAGAGCTTGTGTTATGAGTACTAGACAACTGATAAACATACATAAATATTTCTAAATACATATATTTTAGATAAATTACACCCAGACACAGAACAAATGATCGTGCTTATCACACAAACATTTGTCCTGGGTGGGAATCGAACCCACGACTTCCGGCATAGCAGTCAGAGCCACTAACCTCTAGACCAACAGGCAAGTCGAATACGCATTTTATTATTATAAATAACTTATTATTTATTTTATTTTTTCTGTTTGAAGTATCTGTTATTTGTTTATTGTGCAAACCTACCACAGTGTTGTCTTTTATAACCCAAAGGTTGACTGGTAGAGAATGCCTTGTTGCATTAAGTCCGCTTATTTACCACTACTGTACATGAAGTTTAAATAAATAAATATAATGCACTGTTTTGAGTTAGAGGTTTACAAGTTCTATTTAATTAAACATACCACATAAGATTCCAACGTTAATCCCAAGTTATCGAGACCTACATACTCGTTTGTACTACGATCTTATACATGACCAAACGAATATAAACAATGTAAGGCATAACATAGTGACTGAAAAGATGAAAAGGAATCGTTTGTCTTGGTATGGTCGTGTGAAAAGGAGGGATGAACCGCATGTAACTAAAAAAGTTCAGAGTATACATGTAGATGGATGGAGAAGGAGAGGGAGGCCAATGAAAAGATGGATGAATTGTGTGAGGAGTGATATGAATGAAAAGGGAGTTAGTGATAGTGTGACGGGTGACAGGACAGAATGGAAGACAAAAACGTGTTGCGCCGACCCCAAGTAATATAGGCAGGAAGAAGAAGTTTAAGCATAGCATAATCAGCCTTATAATGTTCCCACTGCTAGGACTCAAGCTCTTTCTTTCCCTATGATATTACAATAATCCACCACGCGCGTCCAGTGCGGATTGGTGGAAGGCGTCTTCAAATTATTGATTCTGCATTCTTGCTCTCAAAACGGTAAAGGAAAAAATAATGAGGAAACCGAAATCCTAGAATGTATTAAATAATATTTAAGAAATTAAAGCTCAAAACACATTTTTAGGAAAACAGGACCCTATTACTAAGATTCCTTTGTCCGTCCGTTTGTCTGTCGGTATGTCTGTCTGTTCGTCTATCACCAGGCTGTATAACTCATGAACGGTGATAGCTAGACAGTAGAAAATTTCACAGATGTGTATTTCTGTTGCCGCAATAACAAATATCAAAAACAGAATAAAATACGTTTGTTGGTGGAACTCCCATACAACAAACGTGTTTTTTTGCCGTTTTTTATACAGACAGTACGGAACGAGTCCGACTCATACTTGGCCAGTTTTATTCTTCATGGATGTTATTGATTACTACGGTAAATAAGTTTGACCTCAAAATATCCGCACACAACAAAACCAAAACATTAAAACTCGAAGCATCGAAAATCATTTAGAAAACAAACAAACAAATTACGGTGCGAAAAAAGTATTAATAAAAACACATTACAAAGCATCAAATTGCGGGTAGAACTGGGTGAATTCGCTGGGGTAACATCGTTCACTTAAGCACATTACCGTGGGTTGTCGGGCAACTTCGGTCCGGCGAGATAACACCGAAACAATTGCGGAGCCGCGGGAGCTAACTTACGGGTTAGCATGATAGTTTGCTGTAAATTGGCATGGAGTTCGTTATGAATTCTTTGTTAATTGGAATATGGAAATATAGACGGATTTACTTTGAGGCTCAGTGGACACAGATTTTTATTTTATTTTATTTATTGAGTGAAAACAAACTGTGTCACAACAAATTTTATAGGAAAAAAAATACAAAACAATAACATGATTAAATGTGTAATCGACAACATTTTCCAAGGATCACAATTAAATTTTACCTACAATAGTTAAACACCTAAAATAAATAAACCTTGTTTTAAGCTGCTTTTATGGGCATTAAAAAACTAGGGTACAAAAAAACCGGGCAAGTGCGAGTCGGACTAGTACACTGAGGGTTCCGTACACACTTACCTACGAAAACAGTTCAATTCCCGAATTGAGTTACGAAGATTTATCCGAATCGTAACTACAAATTTTCAATTTTCTGATATTTTCCTTTATTTACTTGTGCTATGAGATCTTGCTTCATGCCAAATTCCAGAATTCTAGGTCATCGGGAAGTACCCAATAAATTTTGATTCCCTTGAGAGAGTCAAAATACAATTTTTTTGAGATATAAACGGCCGTATCTTTTTTTCGCTAACTTTGAAGTTTTAATTTTTTCACAGCTTTTAAAAACCGCAGATTTGAGTATATAGTTTTAATTTCAACTCGATACATGTATGCAATCCCGAGATAAAGGGTCTGACAGACAGACATACGGACAACAAAGTGATCCTATAAGGGTTCTGTTTTTCCTTTTGAGGTTTTTTTTTTTTTTTCGGTGGGAAAATCATCTTATGACATCCCCCGCCCTTGGGCGGGGCAGGAGATAGTGTCAGACTTTTACTGACTAAAAACCCACTCCTGTTCCTTCGTTGCCTTCGTCCCAAGACCCCGGGTTTCGCTTTCACACTACCCATGGCCCCAGTAGGCTTCGACCCTGCTGGGCCCCTACGATTTGCTGACATCACCCTGAGGCGCGCGTGGAACAAAACGCGCCGTCGACGACTTGGGCTCGGTCCGGACAGTCACCGGACGGTCGGACGGCGAGCCACCCATTGCTCGCCGTCCGCAAGCCTGCGCCTACGGTGGCCGGAAATCGGGATCGGAATCCCGGCGGCGACATGGGCGTGAGGAGCGTTGCCTCACGCGATCGGCCGCCTCCTTTGCTAGCATTACTGCTTCGCAGAAGGAAGCGACCGCCTGCCACTCCTCCTCGCTACGGACCATGGCCTGTACCAAGGCCCGACGCGAGAGATCGCCGCCGCCGATCGCTCCCACGAGGACACGGCGTTGCTCTGCCCAAGCGGGGCACACCTCCACCGTATGCTCCACCGTGCCCTCCGGGCGGTCCACACAGTGGCGACACCCGGGCGTCGCTTCCGCACGAATCCGGTGCAGGAACTTCCCGAACTTACCGTGTTCGGTGAGAACCTGCGTCATACGGTAGGTGAGGACGCCGTGAGGTCTTTCCAACCACGCCTCAAAGAGGGGACTTACCGCCATAATTGTGGCGTGCCCATTCCTTTTGAGGTACGGAACCCTAAAAGAAAAAATACATATTATTTGATGTAAATTTTTTTTATGTAGATTTGTTTTTGTACCGATTGTGATAGATACGGAAACCGTAGCTTTGCCATCAACACTACTGGTCTGCCGAAATGCTCAAAAGACGGTAACACTTTTGTTACCGTGGCCTTGGAGCGCAAAGGGCAACTGAATGCACACAGGTGTCTTTTAGTAAAAATATTCACGTAATTATGAGATTATATGATAATTACCTACCTCGAAAAAAAAACACCCCAAAAGTCGAAAATTGCTGTTTTTACTTTTAAATCTCTTGGAATAAAACTCTTTGTTACGAGCCGATTTTTTTTTTACCAGTTTAGAGGTCAACTAAACACAAGCCAGTATTAAAATAGTTGTCACAGCACTACAGGAAGTTGTTGCAGATCGCCCGGAGGACACGGTGGAGCATACGGTGCAAGTCTACACTGCTTGGGCGAAGCTGTGTCTTCGTGCAGGCGATTGACCTTTCGCATCCGGCTCTGGTTTAGGTCATGATCCAGGGTGAGAAGGTGAGAAGGATTTTCTTGTCGTATAAAAAAATATATGTATTATGAAAACAATATCTCTCACATTACTCCTCTATCGTAGGAGCATTCCCATTCAAACTCACATACACAAGCCACCCAGACTCAAAACAACTATCTGTAGGCCATATAATTGGAATAGTTATGGATTTACTTTGGGACCCAGCGGATGTGTAGCATTTGCCTTTGTACAGACAGCGAAAGAGATAAGTGTGCACCTTAACCTAGCTACACCAGTGAAAAATTATCGCTTATGTTTTGTATGAAATTAGTTAATATAATAATCGGCATGATGTTAGTTGCCTAGTTAATGCAGCTGTAGGATGTTTCAGCAGATTAATTTGAATTATACTAACGGCTAAGACTCGGCTCTCATCTACTTAAGGTGCAGCTGATCCTCACGCTCCATAAAAAGAGTTTATAAAATCAAACTTTTTTTTTTTTTTCTAAAACTGCTATTACACTACTTTTGCTACGTGTGTAGCCTTTACTTTTTATTTTAAATTAACTCGTATTGCCGTCATATACGTACGTTAACTATTTTTTTAGTATTTTAAATAGATAAAGAAATACCGAAATTGTATTGTAAAGTTTTATACAAAAAGAAAAAGGGTTTGATGAGTAATTTTATCACATACGGGTTAGCCCTTTGCAGAGAATATCATTAATTTAATAGGTGTATAAGTAGACCTTTAGTAGCCTACACACATAATAATTTTGCCGTGTGTACCTCACTATGCTGAATATGCTTCAGTTGACAAATAAATATTTATTAAATATTTTATCACAAGCGAATATAGTTTTTATTTTATTTTTTATCAATGGACATTTCACAAATACCGTTTGTATGTTGGTGTATTGTCATTGACATAGTGTCAACGAGTACAGCAGCAAACAAAACGTAAACCTGTGAAAAATGTCACTAAAAGTATTGTAAAAAATAATGATTGTCTCTCCAGTTATGGATAAATATTCACAAAAAAAAAAAAAATATTACAGTATTATGAATTCAAAGTTGTGAAAAAATCCCTGTTTTTTACAGTTCTTACTTCTTTCTGTATTTCCATAGAATTACATAGAACATTTGTTTTTTAAATGATATTTGTTAAATACGAGTTTTTTCGCGTGGCTTTGCCCAAGAAAGTACTTGTTTTATGGATAAAAATTACCTTGTATCCTTTTATATAGGTGTAATTTATCTATAATAAGTATGTATTTAAAAATATATAAGTATATTTATCAGTTGTCTAGTACTCATAACACAAGCTCTGCTTAGTATGGGATTAGATGGCGTTGTGTGATAGTTGTGCAATATTATTATTATATACCCCTGACATTGTGTAAGTGAAATTTCATGATGATCGGTCGATCAGTTAAGACGTAAAAGTATATTGTTTAGGTTAGGTTGAACCTTGCCTATCCGTTACCAAAGTTGAATACCATTATCACGTTGTCATCTCGCGTGCAATATCATTAATTTTGAAGATAAAAAGAAGATGCTAATCGAGCATAACAGTAGTTATAATAGCCTGCTATTTGAATTACCCCTAATGTACCCCAAATCTGTCTATATTTGAAAAACGCTTAGTATAAAAACAACTTGGGAATATCGTTAGACCAAAATTACGGATAATTAAATGTTAATTTATACTTAATATTTATGAAAGTATTTTACATGAATTGCGCCTAATTTTAATTACTCATTCTGTAAACACATTTTGAATTTATTGCTACTGCGTAGGGATAATATTCTGATTCGATTATGATAACTTATCAAATACATAAATTACGTAAACCGGTAAAATATACAGCGAATTTAATAGTCGGTACCTATAAATACATACAAGAGAAGCTGTTATCGTTTTGAGAGTCTCAACAGAAAGTAATCGAAACCTCAAAGTACTGGAATCAAGTCTAAACGAGGTGACATACTAGCAAGTAATAGGTGGCGAGATGATCTAGACGCATACCACGAAAACTTATCCCGGGGGAGTTTGTTCCTTTAGGATAAGTTTCGACACTCACGCGAATACAGCTGCTGACAGTCGCTAGTAATATTATAATTACGAAAGTAACTCTGTCCGGTTGTTATCTCTTGATATCTTAACACGTTGAACGCCACACTAAAAACCATATTTTGCCCAAGGGGCCGCGACGCACACTGTGTGACTGCCAATACGTCGGGCCCAGAGGGCCACGGCGGACACCGTGACTGTGTCCGCATAGTCTCGATCATAACAAAAGCTTCTAAACGGCCGACGGAGACCGTTTCGACTGTTTTTACTAAGGTAAGTGATCCAACGCGGCCCCGTACTACAGCCTAGCCTTTTGGCACAAAAAAATATCCAAAGGACTTTGAATTTAAGGGCTTTCTACAAGTTGTTCCCAAAAACTTTATGGGTACTTATAGTTAGTATTTTAAATACTTCAATTGAGTGATTTTATATTTACATAGGCGATAATTTTTTATCTTTTGGAAGTACTAGAAAGTCGCTACGATTATAATAAGTAAGTCAAGTACGTATCAAATAAGCTTGTCTTGCTTATCTACTAAACCCATTGTCCAGTAGACAATAATATACACAAAAGCCATATTGTAACGAAAAATATTAAGGTTTACCTTGTGTTTCGGCTTACTTATTGCGTATCAAAAAATTCATCCACATCAATATCCATTATTTATGATTTCATACAAATATCATGACCCATGACGGGTCATATTTTATCAATATTTATCAAATGAATAACAGATTAATAATAATATTTGAAATTCAATACTGAAAATTATGGTGTATTTTAAACAACTTTATCCTTATACTATATTATTGTATCACAGGATAAACAGATCTTGATAAACAACAGCAAAACTTAATTATTTCATAATAGGCGAGTAAGTCGTGGAATAAAGATTTCGTTGATCTATTAGTGGCAATCGCTAGTGCTGAGCAAAGTCGTCCTTTATTTTTGAGGTGGGAAATCCTCAATAATCCTCCCGCTCTAAATTGAGCGAGAGAGAGCGTCAGGCTTAACTAACTAAAACCCACCTGTAATCTTTCAATTGCTCTCTACGAGCGTATGGTGACTCTTTCGAACAATCCCTCAACCCTAGCAGGCATGGGCCCTAGTAGTAGCCGTATATGTTTCTTTCCCCTCACGACCACCAGGTGTCTGCTTCCCATACCCACTCAATCCGCATAATGCCTTGCACCAAAGCTGGACCCGAAAGGCTGCTCTGCCCAAGCGGGCAAAAATTGTATGCTCCACCAAGCCTTCCGGATGACCTACACAATGCTAACAAGATGGCGTGTCTTACAGCTGAATTCGAAGCAGAAACCTCCTAAAACCACAATGTTGTGTGCCTGTATCATCGCCGTGGCGCTTCTGTAACTATTCCTCAAAGCGAAGACTAATTGCCGCGATTGCGGCCCGCTCGTGCAAGGTTTGCAATAGTGATTGTCTTGATACCGCCTTGAGATCCCACTCTGTCCGTCGTGTCGGTATGCAGAACCCAGTAGTAACCGATGCTCCACAGGAGTGGCCATAGAAATGATGCCAGCGAGATATCACATGATATCTCGTCGATTTCACACCGAAGTATATAGGTAAATAGATAAATCTATTTGTCACAACACAAAACATATAACAAAGTACAATTATACCATAGTGAAACACAGAGGTCCTTGCTTGGGCAAAGAACGATAAAGATTTTCCATAAGTTTAAGTCTAAACCCAGAGTTTGGATTTATTTCAAGTTGATAGCAGCAGGCTTGTTTCTACGTATAACATAGCGAAATACATCATGCACGGACAAATACCACAGGGCAGCACAAAGACAAAATAGTGCGAAGTGAGTTTTGAATCATGTTTACTAACAAAATGATTTATTATAAGTAGTCTATAAGAGTCATGTTAGTCTATAAGATATTTGTGATATGGGTACCTACATGTTGCCTGAAATAAGTTGATTATTATTTGGGGTTGAGACTCTTGGGCCTTGGGGTCCGAGTGCTCATGCCCTTTTTAAAGAATTATCCAAACGGCTAGTTGACACTTCACGTGACCAAAGGGCTGGCTTTTACCTCGGTCAGAGATTAAGCATTGCCATACAACATGGCAATGCCGCCAGTCTTTTGGGCACACTTCCAGTCGACAGCGATGCGGGGGAATTTTTTGACGCCATATTTTAGATAGGAGTTATTGTGTATATAATATGTAATTTTAATTAGTTAAGTTTTTTATTGTTCTTATTATTATTATACTCTTTATTCGATCTTAAAACTTATTAAGTACATTTTTAAATATTTCTTAAAAAATTAAAAAAAGCATTTAAAAATATAAGAAATACTGTCCCACCGGTATCGGGAACAGGGTCCAAGCTACCGGCGTTATTATTATTATTTTTATAATGTCCGACCAATTTCCTGCTGCGTTGTTTCAGACCGTTAGTTTAAATATGTTGTTATCACAGGATTAAATGCTTCGATACAAAGAATGATAGATTCGAATAGTTTGAAAGTGTGGCATAAAAGTGACACACAAAAAGATAAAGACTGCACAGGACTTGCGTCACCTGCTATGCTGTCCATACATCACAACCACCTACACCTTACAGGATTTCTTCGAGGCCAATAATAAAGCAAATAACAGTCAGAAAAAAAATAGTTTGAGTACATCAGCACAAAAAGAAAAAGAAGATGGTAGATTCACCAAAAAGAAGATGGTAGATTCGCCAAAAAGAAGATGGTAGATTCGCCAAAAAGAAGCAACTCACAAAGTTTCAAGTTTGTATTGGGTGCCGTCTCGTGGACTATAACAATTTCGGAAATACGATGCGAAAAAAAAATATTAACAATCTTTTGGAATAGACTACGTCAAAATAATTTCTGGTACATTTCTTTTTTTCAAGATGTTAAAGATCACGTACGTTCAATGTTGGAGCACCCTTCAATCAGCCCTATCTGTATTACGACTACACATGTACGTACTTATTACTGACAGAAACAGTCACGTTTCTAAACATATAGCTAGACATGCCGTGTATTGGCTGGCGTCTTCTGTGGTAAAGATGACGAGCTTTTATCTACTTTAGGGAATTAATTTCCAAAATCCCTTTCTTAGTTCTCACCTTCGTACATATAAACCTAGCGGTGAAGGCTGGATTATAAGAATATTTGAAAGGGCCCAGGAACGCAAAGGGTAACTTAAGAAATATATACGTGTTTTAGTCAATAAAAGTCTGGTAGGTACTCCTTCTCGCTCCATCTAGAGCGGGAGAAGTTCTGCGATGATTTCTCGATGATTTTTCGGTTAGTGGGTTGTGTTTTTTGTCAGAGCAAGATCCAATAAATTCAATATTTGCAAGGTTTCGTACCCGAAGGATGACGAATGGTTATAAATCTAGTAGTGACAAACATTTACAATTATCCGTAATAATCCGGATCAAACACAAAAAGTATTATATTTTCAATTATGCCGGATGTAATAATACCCTTTGGCATTCCAAGTCAAATAAATACATCCATTTTCCATCAATAAAAGACAAATAGAAACGAACCACTTGTCAATAAAACGCCGTAAGTCGTATTTGTCTACAAAATACCTCAAATGGAACTACTTTTGTTCAAAAAACAAACAAAAGCAGTTTTAAAAAACAAACTTACAATATAATTAAGATGAAAAGATGATACTCCAGGTCGAGCTTAACCCCTACCGAAAACATTAGCCAGAAATGGCAGAAGATAGAAAAGGAAAAGAGACGTCTTTGCCAAGCAGTTGAAAATAATGTTTATTTGAAGTTAACGTTCAAAAGTTAATCAGATAAATAGACTAAAGGTCGAACCAGATGGTTGCAAACCAACGTCCCAACCAAGGTGACCTTGCAAGTTTCAATTCGTGTAGACAGCAGTTACACAACTGCTGTCTACACGGATTCTATGACCTTCAATACATTTGGTTGGGAGGCGCGTTTTCCCAACCACCGAACGTATTGGCGCGTGGTTTACATCCATGTAGCCGCAACACAAACCAAACACATAAACCAAGGTCACTTGGTTGGAACGCTTGTTTACAACCGTCTGGTCACCCCTTAAGGATCTGTATAACACTAACTTTTCCCAGCAGCCCGTGGAAAAATATCCCAAGGAAATACACTCCCAGAAAAAAAGTATCCTATATTCTATTCCAGGACATGGTCTTTCCGTTTGGAAAAAAATCCGGATAATTGCGAGCCGGACTCGCGCACTGAGGGTTCCGTACAACCTTACCTATGAAAATAGTTCAATTTCCGAATTGAGTTATGAAGATTTTTCCAAATCGCAAAAAAAAAGTTTTTTTTGTGACGTAACTACAAAACAGTTTTTAGATTTTTCCTATACCTGTGCTATGAGACCTTACTTCATGCCAAATTTCAGGATTCTGGGTCAACGGGAAGTACTGCAAGAATTTTGATTCCCTTGAGAGTGTCGAAATATACGTTTTTTGCGACATAAACTGCCATATTTTTTTTTTGTGTTAACTCGAAAGTTTAATTTTTTTTTTTACTGCTTCAAGGGACCGCAGACCTGAGTATATGGTTTTAATTTCAACTCGATACCTCCACGCGCGCCTGAGATAAAGGGTCTTGACAGACAGACAGACTGATGGATAACAAAGTGATTCTATAAGGGTTCCGTTTTTTCCTTTTGAGCTACGGAACCCTAAATCCCATTGCCATTCAGACGTTTGAGCGTGATAGAATAAAAAACATTACACACAAACTTTCGCCACTTTAATATTAGTTTGATATAATAATTGACACTTATAATACACCCACAATTCACCTGCTGTCATCAACCAGGCACAAATCTACACCTCCGGGCTGCTACCATGAAATCCTGATGGGAAAACCTGATGACATTTTGCCCAACCCAGTAATTGAACTTAGAACCACATGCTCCTATGGCTGCGGGATTGTTCAAAAGAGATTCCGCTGCTCCAAATTGGGCAACTGAAGGAGCACAGTCACCAGAACGAAATAATTTCTTACTTAAAAAAAATCTTCATGTTCGACTGTTTCGCTTGTGACTAGTTTTTTTTTCCGGTTGGAAAATCATCTTATGACATCCCCCGCTCTTGGGCGGGGCGGGAGATAGTGTCAGACTTTTACTGATTAAAAACCCACTCCTGTTCCTTCGTTGCCTTTCGTACCAGGGCCGAGTCTTCCTTTCAGAATCAGACCCTTGGCCCCAACTTGTGACTAGTAGGACGATGAGACAGACCGTGGATCTCGCATGCAAATTATTAACTACTTACTCGAAACATCACACTAATATTATAAAGGTTAAAGCGTATGTTTGTTACTTCTCCACGCTTGAACAGCGGAACGGATTTCTATGAAATTTGGTACACGTCCATGTCCTGAAATAGCACATAGGATACTTTATATCCAGTAGGTATATTCCCTTGGAATAATTTTTTACTCTCACGCGGGTGAAGCCGCAGGCAGCAGCTAGTGAGAAATATAATAATATAATATAATATTCCACAACTATCACACAACGCCGTCTAGTTCCAAGCTAAGCAGGGCTTGTGTTATGAGTACTAGACAACTAATAAACATACTTATACATCTCTAAATACATACATGTTATAGATAAATTCCACTCAGACACAGAACAAACGATCGTGCTCATCACACAAACATTTGTCCTGGGTGAGAATCAAACTCACGACCTCCGGCATAGCAGCCAGGGCTACTAACCACTAGATCAACAGGCCAGTCAGATATAGTCCGCTAACAATCTTACCCTTACCAAGAATACAAATAAAACGTCTAAACAGAAAACAACCTGCTCACCTTGATAATGCTGACATCGCGTGACCAAGAACGAATCGTAACTGAAGCCTAATGGAACTGGAATCATCACATTTACCGGAAAAACAGCTTTTTACCTATCATCCTTAGAGAAATGGGCGAAATCATATTAATTTGCTGAGGTAATGTGTTTCTGATTATTTTTCATGAGTTACATTTACTTATTTTTGTTACGTATTCTATTGAGATTACGTCCAAAACAATCCACTTTTTTTTAAGTAAAAGAATAGATAGATAAATAGATAATTAATCCATGTAATTTATACATAATATGTATGTATTTAGAAATATTTAAGTATGTTTGTTAGTTGTCTAGTACTCATAACACAAGCTCTGCTTAGCTTGGGACTTAGGTGTGACAGTTGTGTGAATATAATATATTATTATTATATTATAGATAGATAGATATGTATATTCTTTATTGTACCTACACCAATTGGGCACGCCGTAATTATGACGGTAAGTCCCCTCTTTGAGGAGTGGCTGGAAAGGCAACACGGCGTCATTACCTTCCGCATGACACAGGTCCTCACCGGACACGGTAAGTTCGGAAAGTTCCTGCACCGGATTCGTGCGGAAGCGACGCCCGGGTGTCGCCACTGCGTGGACCACCCGGAGGACACGGTGGAGCATACGGTGGAGGTGTGCCCCGCTTGGGCAGAGCAACGCCGTGTCCTCGTGGGGGCAATCGGCGGCGGCGATATCTCGCGCCGGGTCTTGGTACAGGCCATGGTCCGGAGCGAGGAGGAGTGGCAGGCGGTCGCCTCCTTCTGCGAAGCAGTAATG
This sequence comes from Mythimna pallens, assembly GCA_961205895.1. Lineage (NCBI taxonomy): Eukaryota > Metazoa > Arthropoda > Insecta > Lepidoptera > Noctuidae > Mythimna > Mythimna pallens. The sequence goes on along the minus strand of OY540828.1, from coordinate 16,978,458 downwards.
CTTGCAAAGGAGGCGGCCGATCGCGTGAGGCAGCGGTCCTCACGCCCCAACCGCCGCCGGGATTCCGATCCCGATTTCCGGCCACCGTAGGCGCGGGCTTGCGGACGGTGAGCAATGGGTGGCTTGCCGTCCGACCGTCCGGTAACCGTCCGGATCAAGCCCAAGTTGTCAACGGCGCGTGCTGTTCCACGCGCGCCTCAAGGAGATGTCAGCAACTGTAGGGGCCCAGCAGGGTCGAAGCCTACTGGGGCCAAGGGTCTGATTCTGAAAGGAAGACTCGGCCCTGGTACGAAAGGCAACGAAGGAACAGGAGTGGGTTTTTAGTCAGTAAAAGTCTGACACTATCTCCCGCCCCGCCCAAGAGCGGGGGATGTCATAAGATGATTTTCCCACCGGAAAAAAAAAAAAAAAAAACCTACACCAATAAAGGAATTATTTTTTCTTTAATTTATTTATTTATTTATGTACACAGAAACTTAAAATCAAAAAGAACAAATACAGATAGAAGAGTACAAAGGTCCTGCTTATTTCTAAAGAAATTTCTTCCAGCAGACCTGCGACAGGAGAGTTGGATGAGAGATGTAGACGCAGTGTGTAAATAATTTAGATTTTTTTTTAAATTAAATAGAGTATAATATCTAAATTAAATCATATAATACATACATATTATATCAATAACAGTATATAAATGTACACATAAATAAATACAATAGGTACGTAAATAAAATTATAAAAATCTATATAAATTACAAATTATTTATCTATTATTTTTCAAACAATAAAAGAAAATAGATAAATATACTTTTAAAGGCTGTGGGATGTTCAAAAGAGCCACCGCGGCCCTAGAACGCAAAGGGCAACTGAAGAATCAGAGGTGGGTTTCAGTCAGTAAAAGTCTGATACTCCTTTGGAGGTATGCGGTACCGAGAGTAAAGTACCGCAAACCTCCGTTGAAAAGGGAAGATCCCCCAAACAGACGGGTGTTATGTCCGGCAGATGATTTCGGGCTGTTCTGTATGTTCAAATTCCGTGAACTTTGATTACGCGATGCAGGATTAGTTCTTATGTGACGCCATAGATGTCACTACTCTCCTATTGCACCTATAGTAGAAGTTACAATTTTTCGAACATGACCTCACTCGCTTCTGCCTGCGACTTCGCCTGCGTGACAGTGGAAAATTATCCCAAGAGAACATAATTTTGGGATAAAAAGAATCCTCTATGGTATTCCAGGACAAGGTTTAAGCGCTTACCAAGTTTCTTTTAAATCCATTTATACGTATGAGTGTGAAAAAAAAACCAATATACCAACACATTCACACACACTAATAAACTTTTGCCTTACTAATATTAAGTGTGATGTGATGACAGATATGCTGTAAAACCATATTTTTTCCCAAAAAGTGATACCTTAAAAATCATCTAAATATAGGAACATTATATCTTTCACACTTAACGTAATTATTAGAAGCGGTAATTCTATTCCTGAGATTAGTCTTCCTGTAGTATACGTCATAACAATCTCAATGTCACAATTTCGTGGAAATCTGTTACGCTGATATAAAAATAATCATTCTAAGTTACATTTTGCGGAGTCAGCGAACTTCGGTCTGATCGATTTGCCGGTCCAGGTCCTACTGTTGAATGCTACACTAGACGAAAAAACTAAGAGAAAAATAGATATTATCTAAGTTTTCTTTTTTTTCAAAAAATTTTTTGAACAGCTCCCAAATCTGTGTGGCGCTTTCCTCAAAAGGCCATCTCAGACTCTAATCTGCATGGTTCTCATATGATTTGACATTATATGTTTAAGTTAGTTTCAGTGTTTCTTCTCACAGTAAGCTAGGAAGCACTAGCCTCTTCTAGTTTAAATTAACAAAAAAAAATGCAGTATAAACATCATTTATCATTATAATTTACTATGACAAAACAAATTTAAATAAATAAATGGTTCTGATGAAAATAAGTTCTTGACGTATTTATGAAAATCAAAATCTGTTAGGTACCTAAATGTATAACTATAACATTAGAGAAGTTCCATTAATTCGTCATAATATAACCTATGTTCAGAACTATATTATGATAAAAACGGGACCAATCTAGAAGATCCTTGGATCCTTTAAAGATATTTTTTTCAAATACAAACGAATTGAGAACCTCCTCATATTTTTGAACTTGTTTAAATACTAAGTATCTATAGCCTAAGAATGGGTTGTACCAACTAAATTTAACGATAACTGGTGTCTTGATAGCTCTTCATATCTCAGTTTAGCAAAATGTGGGTTGCACTAATTTAGCAATTGTTAAAATAACGTCACAAGTAACGATAACATTAGCCACTGAAGTTTGGGTGGTGACGGTTAAAAAGATGACAAGTAACGACGTTTATATAAAAAAAAAAACATCGTTTTACATTACGGTGCAGCAGCAGAAGAAAAATTCAATGATAAAAATTGTTAATGTTATTTTTAAAATTAACTTTGACGGAAACTGTAACGTAGCTTTTGGTGCGACCCACTCTAAATAAACTGATACTCTTTGAACAATAACAATTATCAAAAACGAATGACAAACATTGGCAAAATGTCACGAGGAACTATCACAACTCTCTTAGCTCTGCTTAGCTTGGGACAAGACCGCGTTATGTGATAGTTGAGGAATATTATATTGTATATTATATTAACTTTTTTAAGATACTTTCACTTAGTCTAGAGCCCAATTAATCACAGCAATATATAAAAAGCAGAGTTGGCTATTTAATAAGAAACTAATATTCATCATCATCATCTTCCTGCCCTTGTCCCGTGTTTTTAGGGTCGGCGCAACACGTTTTTTTCTTCCATTCTGCCCTGTCACTCGTCATATTATCACTAACTTCCTTTTCTTTCATATCACTCTTCACATAACCAACAAACAACAAGAAACTAATATTACCTAGTTCAATATTAAGAAGGTTAGTATGAAAAGTATCCGGACCGAGCCAAAGTCGTCGACGGCGTGTAGTGTTCGACGTGTGCCTCAAGGAGATGTCAGCAAACCGTAGGGGCTCAGCAGGACCAAAGCCTACTGGGGCCATGGGTTGACTTCCAAAAAGGAAACCCGGGATCCTGGAACGGTATGTAAAGAAGGAACATAGGTGTGATTTTATTCAGTATAAGTCTGACACGCCCTTCTACTCTACTCTAGAGCGAGAGACGTTATTGGATAAAAAGTATCAAAATTAAATGGGATTAAACATAATGACTACCATAAAATGCTTTAATACCCTTAGTTCTTTTACCAAAAATATATACTTGACACGAGAAAAATAAAGTCTAAGATTATAATAGTACTAGCTATTTTAGTCACGACTGCACTTCAAATTGTATTCGAACACCAAATGTAGTAAATGATCACCAAATCTTAGCAAGAAAATTAATGCGCTATGATTGCTATAAAATGTAGGCTTATTACCAAGTAAAGTATTATGATGCCATATTAAGTTATTAGGTTACGTTAGGTTTGGGTTAACAATTATTTTTTTGGAGTTAATTTGCTGGATAGCAAGATATAAAAACTTTGGTTATAATTTTACATTTAAATGCGGGTTTAATTTTGGTGATCCTTTACTATTTTTTATATGTTTATGTTTATATGTAGTTTTTGACTGGCCTGTTGGTCTAGTGGCTAGTGACCCTGACTGCTATGCCGGAGGTCGTGGGTTCGATTCCCACCCAGGACAAATATTTGTGTGATGAGCACGATCATTGGTTCTGTGTCTGGGTGTAATTTATCTATATATACATGTCTTTAGAAATATATAAGTATGTTTATCAGTTGTTTAGTACCCATAACACAAGCTCTGCTTAGCTTGGGACTAGACGGCGTTGTGTGATAGTTGTGGAATATTATTATTATAAAAAAAAAAATGTTACTATATCTGGTGGTAAGTTAAACATAGGCCAAATTTAATCTAAGCATGTTCAAAGAACGCTTCGTGGCCAGTCGCCAACAAAACGCTTATGGACAATTTAAGCCAATTTCCCGATACGATTTAACCTGCTATCGTACATATCGAACAAAATTTTCAACGTTTAATATTTTTCACACAATACAATAGTGTGGATCTTTAGTCTTCTCCTGTTGAATTTTAAGTGAAGAGCATTCAATGCAATGCTCTCTAGTACCAAATATAGAACCTGAAATGAAATGCCGCCTTTCGACTGTCAAGTGAACACCAGTGGTCCACTATAGAAAAGGCCTCTGCTAAATGCAACTAAATAGTTCATTCATTCACAATGTTAATATGTTTTTTTATGTTTAATGTTCCGAACATTTGAAAGGATACAGATTTCTAACTTTCCTGTTTTTGCCATTTAGCAGTGTTCCAAATAGAGATGATATTTGTACCATTACAATTTGAAAAAAATACGAAAACTAAAGAGAAGTAACAATTTTAATACAACAATTCAATATTTTGAGTTACATTTCATAATTTCGAAAAGTACTCTAATTTACACGTTTTCCTAAGCACATTAAGCAGTAAGCATTTCTGGGTCATTTTTCTTTTCTATCGATACACGATCAGAACAAAAAAGTGTAACGGAGGTTTTTTTTTTTTTTTGTTTTCGGTGGGAAAATCATCTTATGACATCCCCCGCCCTTGGGCGGGGCGGGAGATAGTGTCAGACTTTTACTGACTAAAAACCCACTCCTGTTCCTTCGTTGCCTTCGTCCCAAGACCCCGGGTTTCGCTTTCACACTACCCATGGCCCCAGTAGGCTTCGACCCTGCTGGGCCCCTACGATTTGCTGACATCTCCCTGAGGCGCGCGTGGAACAATAAGTGTAACGGAGGTGCATTTTGAGCATTCTTTTTTTCTGAGTTGAAAAATCGTCAAATAACCTCTCCCACTCTGGGTGGAATGAGAAAGAGATTATTTCCCACCTGTGTTCCTTCAGTTGCCCTTTGCGGGTTTCAATAACTCTGTTGAACAATCCCGCAACAAATAGGTTACCACGTCTAATCTATCACGCTTTAAAAGAAAAACACGTAAGCTATTATTACCCATTTTAAAGCCCTTGAATATATATTATTATACTGAATACTCGCATAACCTTAAAATAAAAGAGAATTGAGAAACTTATAAAATTCATTTTTTTTAAATGATATTTTTAGCGATATTATTGAAGATTATAAGAAGAACGTTCATGATATAAAAGTACCTAACATAAGAATCGATAAAATTACAAAACTTAAACTTGCAAACCAATCGGAAACACTTGTTCCATTTGTAGCATCACTGTCACAGTTACACGCATTAGTAGGCAGCGATAGATCGGTAAAACAGGAACCATGTCAGTGTCTCTCCAAGCTATTTGTGAAAGCAGAGCTAAGCGGAAAGCAATAGCTACTCACACAGTTTCGTATAAGCTTTCTTTAATGAATATTCATTACTTCATTTGCTTGAAGAAGCGCTATACATTACGGCAACGCCCGAAAATATCACAAATTTACCGTGTGCCAGGCGAAAATGGAATGAATATGCATATATGATTACAAATATTTCAAGCTGGTCTTATGCCAAAATTTCATTGTCACAGGCATAAAAACTTTATACATATAGTTTCCCGCATGAAAATGTAGCGAATGTGTAATGAACTGAAATAAAACAGATGAAATTCTACAGTTAGACGTTGAAATAAGCAAAATTGTTTAACGCGTATATTATTTATGATTCCATCATAAATGTGGGAAGTTAACGTAAGAAGGCTTTCTAGCTCTCATTAGGTACAGTTATAACTGCGATAAAATCATCTCAAAGGATTGTAATTCGACTGCTTCAGCTAATCAGCTATGTTAAAACGCTGAAAGCAGGCAAAGGAAGGAGAAAAGCAGAATAAATAGCCAACTGATACTCCCGTCAGATATTACGTTAACTGTGTCCGATTCTGCCTTGATATTAATAAAAAGTTGACGAATGAACTGCCGAAAGTTAACGAATGCTATGTGGCCACAAAAATACCGATTCCTAAACGCGAAGCTTCGTCTATTCATACTTCATATCTAATGTCTATATATACTTAATATTATAAAGAGAAAAGCTTTGTCCTTTTGTTTGTGTAGTGTTATATAGTGTGCTAGTTTATCACTGAGTGACATAGGCTTTATATTTTTACTTACACGCGGGCAAAGCAGCTAGAAGTAATTCATTATTAACTTTGTTCTTGAGTTCATAAATTAAAGTTTACATACATTACTGGTGCTTATCAGCACAATATGCTCAATCACTTTCTAGTTACTTCGATCCGAATGAATCTGTCCACACCTTCATATTTTCAGGTTGAATTTATTTCTGAACTGTCTAATATTTTTCCTTTATACTTTTTGGGTGTTCTTATATCTCGAAGGGTCTATTATAGGCGTTATATCAATGGGGTGTAGTGCCAGTCGAATGAAACCTATAAATCCACAAACGAAAGCGATGTATTGTATTTAATTATTAATGTAATTTATTTGTTCAACATTCAATTCATCTTCTTTTTGCTTATTGATTAAACACCAATTCATTTAATAAAAAATTACGACCAGATTCCCGTGAAATAATCTACGAGTATTTATACGGTCTTGACCACTCTGAAGAATAAGCCGGTTCAAGGAGCAACCTTTATTTTCTAAATATTTCGAATCAGATTATTGAATTCAATTATTTCAATCAATCAGGTCAGTTAAATGAGCCGTAATTCAAATAGTACAATTATATTAAAGCTAATTGTTGGGGGAAAATATAGGTAACACAAATTCAGAGTAATATTGTAACACGAAAGCTCACCTAGGTCGCGATCGAACGTTACGGCTCATTATAGGCCTTGTTATGTGGATCGCTTTATGCACACACTACTATTTACGACATTATGGAGCTTTTTAGGGTACCGTTTGTCTTAATAATAAAAAAGAAACCCTTAGTGAGTTTGTCTATCTGATTGATAAATTGACGGTGGTAAATTTGTTCCGAAACCACAGGATCGATCAAGTTGAAATTTGGTGTAACGTTAATTAAATGAATTTTGAAGACGGTCGCGACTTTTGAGAGGCAATAGAAAACAAACAACTTGTTGTTAAAAATTCAAATATTTATTTTTACATAATTCTAAAATAAACAGTTTTAAAATTATTCAAAAGAATATTTGACAATTAAGTATTCCTTAATCATCATTGTGATAAAATGACTCACAATATATTGTGAATTTTTCCAACAGTCATATCGTGAATTCCGTGTCGTAGCACTAACGGCCATGTCGCGTTTTGTGGAAATGAAGGAAAGCTTTTTTTACGTAGGAAATGACCTCTCTCGTTCTGAGTGCAGCGAAATAGAGGTGTCAAACTTTTACTGACTAAAACCTACAGTATTCTTTCAGTATCCCTTTGTGAGAAATGGAAACTCTTTCGAACAATCCGCAGCTCTGGCAGGCATCGGCCTTACCTGGCCCCGTTAATCTTGCAGACATCTCTCTGAGACGCGCGGTTAACACAACTCGCTGTCAACTTGGGATTAGTCCTTACCGAATGGTGAACTACTCATTGCTCTCCGTTCACAAACCCGCGCCTGAGGTAGCCGGGAATCGCGCACGCTCGAAGCATCTCCGGCGGGAGCCGGAGCAGAGCAGCTTTCCTCCACTTCATGATTTTGGCCGGTTCTTTTGCTTGCATTACTGTTTTGCAGAAGGAGGCGTACGCCTTTCATTACCTTTCACTCCGTACCATGGCCTAGGGCAGAACGCGCGAGGCCGTCACCTCTGATCGCCAAAACAAAGAAAAGCTATGACACATTTTGAGGCCTTACTGAAGCAACAACATCACGAAATAAATATTTTGTATGATTTAACATTTATTTGTACGAGTATATCTATACAAAAAACCCATCGTGTATGAATGCCTCTATTTCAAAGAATTTGCCAGCTCGGTTTGCACCCCACTACCCCGCTATCGTAAACCAAAAAATGAAATGTATTTTAGGTGAACCGGGATTTTAGTTACGGAACTATACAGGTAATATGAGGCCTTGTTCAAAGAACAAAAGAGAGGAAATTATTGATGAAATTATTAAGTGTCTACATATATCACCGTTAAAATTTTTACTATGTTTTATCAAATCAAGATAATGTCCAGTCTCAGTATCGCAAAAAAAATCGTCATAATTGGAAACTGAGATGAATAGTTTTTTTTTACGATAATTAATAACCATGGTTTTGTTTTTTTATTTTTTTTGCTTTCTTGACTTCATGACTTTTGGCTAAACTGAACTTTTAATGTCGCCATTAATATAAACCTTGGTCAAGTAACATAATAATTATGCTTTGCTTTCTGTACTGCAATAATATACCTTTGAAATACATTTCCGCATTAGATAATAAACATTAAACAAAAAACTGTTATGCTTAGAACATAGTGGTTATAATGACTTATATGAAATCATTAAAATCACCAGAAAAAAAGCATGGCATTAAGACATTTCAATTTTCATCTAGCCTAATGACTTATAAAAAAAACATAACATTATGACATGAAATATTATTGTTCCTGCAAACCTATTATTGACATAATATACGTAATTTCATCAACTTTAAACTGGAATATCTTTAATACAAGGATTTTATTAACATCTAGTAATGTCTAAGATAAAATTGTTCAGATATTTAATATTGTTGTGTGCGTTAAGGTTTGATTTCCTTTGGCGAGTAGCTGTCCAAGTAAAACAAGCGTCTGTCTTTGATGGTGTTTATTGGCAACTAACAAAAAAATATCAATACATCGTTTTAAATATGGTTAGTGGCTAGCTTCCTACTTACTCAAATCAATGTGGACTGTATTTACTAATTAATAAGGATTAAAATGCTTCAACATAAGCCGCCCACCAAAGGACTATATGAGTCCTTTCAAATGAATCAAATATATATAATTTTACATGCAAATCAACACTCGGATGGATTTTAAAATATAATCAATCAACGTCGCTATCCACTGGTAGTGGACAAAGCTTAGATACAGCTCTCTTTACTATATCGCTGCCGCTCTTAACACTATAAACTCTTGTGCAGCCATCTGGTCCTGGATGTTTGCTTACTACTCTTCCTAGCAACCATTTGCCTGGTGGAAGGTTTTCCTGCTTGATTAAAACAACGTTACCAACTTCAAACTCCTTTACACGTTTGAGCCATTTTGGGCGTTGTTGTAGTCTAGACAGATATTCTTGCTGCCATCTAGACCAAAAGTCATGCAACATCCTTTGAACGTATTGCCATCGGGATAACGTATGCACTTTCAAATTTTGTAAATTGGGACTAGGGATGACTATAGGTGCTTCTCCAATTAAAAAGTGCCCAGGTGTTAATGGCTCAATATTTTCATTATCCAAATCATCTTGGGGGCACAAAGGTCTAGAGTTTAAGCAAGCCTCTATCTCACACAGTACTGTCGACATCTCTTCGTAAGTTAAATTACTAGTTAGTATACGTTTTAAGTGATATTTCGTGGATTTCACTCCTGCCTCCCAGAGGCCACCGAAGTTTGGGCTGTACGGGGGAATGAAATGCCATTGTGTGCCATCAGATGCAAGCGTGTCTGCGATTGCTCCAGAAAATTCCAAACTGGCCTCCTTCCACATGGCTACTAACTCTTTATTTGCACCGATGAAATTCCTCCCCTGGTCACTCCATAAATGTGCGCACTTGCCTCTTCGTGCACAGAATCTTTTATATGCGCCAATGAATGCCTCTGACGTCATATCTCCTACCAATTCCAAATGAATGGCCTTGGTGGCCATGCAAACAAAAATTGAGATGTACGCCTTATGTGTTCTAACTCCTCTTCCCTTGCTCCATAGAACTTGTAAGGGTCCAGCAAAGTCGACGCCGGAATGTAGAAACGGCCGAGCTGGTGTCACACGAACCTTTGGCAAGTCACCCATGACCTGAGTTCTAGCAGTCGCATTCTGTTTAGCACATATCAAGCATCGGTGTATGTATAGTTTGACTTGTGCCTTAGCTCGCGTTATCCAATACTTCGCTCTCAAATAGCTCAACATTAGTTGGATTCCTCCGTGTAGGGTTCTTGAATGTGCATCACTTATGATCAAAGGAGTTAGTTTATTCCTATGACCCAATATGATTGGATGCTTACTTTGCTCGGCTATATTAGCGTTTCTTAGGCGTCCGCCAACCCGAAGTATCTGTAACTCGTCTAAGTATGGATCTAAAGTCTTCAGTGAGCTAGTTCTTTTAACTGTTTTACCTTTTCTTAGTGACTCAATTTCTTCTGCATATTCTTCACCTTGTACCTTTTTTATGCAAATGTTTAATGCATCTTCTAATTCTTCTGTTGTCAAAGAACTATCTATGTCTTCTTTTAGCCTTTTGTAATTTAAAAATCTCCTACAAAACGCTATACCTCTAAGCAATTCTCTCAATGAGTTGTAGTTTTCAAATTGTTCTGACAATCTTCTCTCTTCTTCTTCACTTTTGGTCATTGTAAAGGTTTGTATACTTTTCTTTTCTTCTAGTTCTGTAGGTATTATATCTGGTTTTTTAAAATAAATATCTCCCTTTGAAAGCCATTCTGGACCTTTCCACCATAAATCACATGATTTCAACTCCGATACTAGTGCACCTCTAGACGCTATATCAGCGGGATTCTCCTGTGATTGTACATGATACCATTGCTCTTTCGGGACATGGCTAGTTATTTCAACCGTGCGATTGGCAACGAAGGTCTTCCATTTGTTAGGTTCCTTTTGAAGCCAAGCAATAACTATTGAGGAATCAGTCCAAGCAAAAACATTGGCGGATGGGACCTTCATGGTTGTCGAAAATTGTTTTAGTAGTCTCGACACTAAAACTGCTCCACATAATTCAAGTCGTGGCAGCGACACGGTCTTCAGTGGTGCAACACGCGTTCGTGCTACAATCAATGACGTCTTGACTGTACCATCCAAGTTATGTACACGACAGTACACAACAGCTGCGTATGCTCTCATCGATGCATCACTGAAACCATGCAGTTGTATGCTGTTCTTGTTTGAACTGTATGTGCCCATCCATCGATCTATTTTTATGCCCTTAACGTTGGCCATATCTTCACGTATTGTTTTCCACTCATCCTTTAAAGCTGGAGTGATTTCTTGATCCCAATCAATTTTGGTTTGCCAGAGGGTTTGAATCAAAATTTTTGCTTGTACGATGCATGGCGCTATCCAACCTAGTGGGTCAAAGAGCTTTTGGACATCTGATAATATACTTCGCTTAGTAACAATCGTAGGAAGGGGAGCTAAGTTCAGTTGGTATTCAAATTGGTCGTTCCCTAAGTTCCATTGTATACCTAAAGCTTTTATGGTACCATCTAAATTTAAATCTAAATGTGCATTAATAGATCTGTCCTCATGATCTATGGGTTTTAAAAATTCCATGTTGTTTGATGACCACTTTTTTAACTGAAAGCCGCCTAGTAATAATAACCCTTTCAAATCTTTACTTAATTTAATGGCTTGCTCCAAATCGTCACATCCTGACATAACGTCATCAACATATAGATCTTCTTGCAACACCCTAGCTGCTTCAGGATACTTAGCACCTTCATCGCTTGCAAGTTGCATGAGTGTTTTTATCGCTAAATACGGAGCTGACGCTGTACCAAAAGTAACAGTCAGGAGTCTTAAATCTTGAATGATTTCAGATGAATCGCTTCGCCACAGTATTCTTTGGTAATCAGTGTCTTCCTGGGCTACCAAAATCATTCGGTACATTTTCTGTATGTCAGAAATAAAACACACTGCGTGTGTTCGCCATCTTGCAATTAGGCTTCGCAAGTCATCTTGTAGAATAGGACCTGTTAGTAACTCGTCGTTTAGGGAAACTCCATTGTAACCCTTGCAGGAGGCGTCAAAAACGACACGAGTCTTCGTGCTTTCTTTATCGTTCCTGACTACGGCGTGGTGGGGTAAGTAGACAGACCTTTTTGTATTTATTTCATGTTGTGGTACCTTTTCTATGTGTTTCAAGTGTATGTATTCTTCAATAACCTTTTTATATTCTTCTTTCAGATTAGGATCTTTGTTTAGTCTTTTTTCCAGTTGAAGAAACCTGTTTAGCGCTATCTCTCTTGTCTTTCCGTCGGGTGATTTTATGTTGTCGTTTTTAAAGGGTAATTTTACTATATATCGTCCTTCAGTGTTTCTTTTGTGTGTTTTTTCATATATCTCTTCGCATAATTGTTCTTCTATAGTAAATTTCCTCTTTGCATCGCTTTCCAACTCCCACATAATTTTCAATAGTTCCTTCACATCGACATGTTCATTTATCGCCAGTAAACAGTTTTCTTTTGCCTTTGGTTTTATACTTATTTCACCAAATATTAACCAGCCGAGGTTGGTTCTCTGAGCTATAGGTGACCCCGGTGGACCCTTGATTAAGCCTTCTTGTAATATTTTTGCGTATACCTGGGCATCTAGTAGCAGATCAATGTTCCCTGACACTCCGTACCTTGGGTCTGCCAAGTCTAGATCGGCTAAGTGTGGCCATTTTCTTGTTGACCATGTATTTGCAGGTAATTGTACTGTCAAGTGCTTGGCCATCACGTAGGCTTGTATAGGTAGAACGAAATTTGATTCCCATCGTGATGAAACTTCTATGTTCACTTCATGCTTGACAGCGAACTTCATGGATTCCATTCCAGTTACTATGCAATTAGTTACCTGCCTTTTGAGTTTTAATTGCTGTGCCGCCTTTTCACTTATAAAGCAGGCTTGTGATCCAGGATCTATGAGTGCCTTGAGCGCAGTGGTGTTTCCTTGTTGGCTCTTTACTATCACCATTGCTGTTGCTAGCATTCCTATATTTTTACTGGCATTGTAGTGCGACGCAATCATTGTATTAACTTGCACCTTTTCTTCTACATCTGCTTGATTTGATACTGTCGGCGCCGCTTGTACAGTTTCTAATGATGCCGAGGTATCCGTCTTCTTTGTTAGATGTATGAGAGTATGATGGCGTCGTTTACACGTGCGACAGGACATTGGTACACGGCATTTGAAGACCGTATGTCCTGATGCCAGGCAGTTAAAACAGAGCTTGTTATTCTTCACACAATCAAATCGTTCTGAAGGTTGCATCTTCGCAAACAACTTGCAGTGAGACAGGGTATGATTCTCTTTACACACTATACAAGTGTTTTCTTTTTCATTTGTTGACACATGGAATGTACTTCGTTCTTTAGAGGATTTTTCCCGCGTAGCTGACGTTGAAGAAGGTGTTATTAGTTCTAATGCACGAAATTTTCCTTCTAGGAAAGTCTTCAATTAATTCCACGTAGGTAATTCGTCTAAGTTGCCCTTGTAGGCGTGCTCTTCCCAGGCTTTATGGGACTCCGGGTCCAGCTTCTGCACAACCAGAAATATGATAATTGGATCCCAGGAGTCGGTGTTCACGTTCGAGTTTTTAAGGTTATCTAAGATTTCAGAAGTTGTATCCAAAATTGACTTCAGTTGACTGGCCGATTGAGCGTTCGCCTTTTTTTGGTAAACTAATCTCTTCAACATTAAGTTAACTATTAATCTTCTATTGCCGTAACGATTTCTTAAAGTTTCCCATGCTTGAAAGTAATTACTTTCAGTAACTTGTATATGTTTGAGTAGGGTCGCTGCTTCACCGCTGATACTGGTTTTTAAATAATGCAACTTTTGAACGTTGCTTAGTGACTTGTTATCATGCACTAACGAAACATATAAATCTTTAAACGCAGGCCAATCTTCGTAGGTTCCAGAAAACGTAGGTATTGTTATACGTGGCAATCTCACTTGTGTCTGTTGGTTATCGTCATCCGCGGTATCCATGTTTATCGCTTGCGATGGTCTAGTTAACCTTTCTAACATGTCGCGTAATTCACCTAACACACACAAATAAAGATCTTCGTAAATAAAAAACTCTTCGTTAACGAAATATGGTAATAAACTACGCTTATCTCTCGGTGTAATCCTTGCCAAGTCTTGATGCGCACCGTTAAATGTTTTCCAGTATTCTTCGAGGCACTGTATTCTAGATTGAACGTATCCTCTAGTTAAACGATGCTTAGGACATTTTCCTAAGTTTATTTGTGTTTTCTTCAGTAATTCTGCCGTATCTTGTAATATACTTAGTGCTTCGTCAGCTGATTTAGACATTATTTCGATGTTAAATACGTAAATCTTCAATATTATAAATTATGCAAGTCACTAATTACTTTGTTTACGCATAAGGATTCACTCGCCGGCTTCTTATCTCTGATGGAATGTGGTTCTTTTGTATTCACTTCACTACCGATCCGGCTCGATTATGACCATTATGTTGTGTGCGTTAAGGTTTGATTTCCTTTGGCGAGTAGCTGTCCAAGTAAAACAAGCGTCTGTCTTTGATGGTGTTTATTGGCAACTAACAAAAAAATATCAATACATCGTTTTAAATATGGTTAGTGGCTAGCTTCCTACTTACTCAAATCAATGTGGACTGTATTTACTAATTAATAAGGATTAAAATGCTTCAACAAATATATATACTTTTGTATATTTTTCATCGCTATACGCTAAAAAATATGCCAGGAAAATTTTACTAGGGACTTGGCCATAATCCTTTGTGCACCCTGTCTCACATAGGTTCAACATTCTTGAGTCCATTTATACAGAAATAGAATGACGATCAAAACTGATACACCGATAATAGGATGTAAGAGCATACTCTAACGTCCTATTAGGACTGTTGTTTTTTTTATATTCTGAAATATATGTCTGACTGAAATAAAAAAAATGAAAAGATAATAGCCTACAAAAGCAGAAGATAAGTGGGATTTTCCATTTAAACTAAAAACAAAAAAAAATCATTAAAAAATACAAGGTAAAAAAAACACTAAAAAGTGCAAAATAACTTTTATTTCGGAAGTCGGTGTTTCTATAATAGTTTTGTCTCTTCGTTATTTAACACCACTATTATGTGTTTTTTTTTACATTGAAGTCGACGAAGGAAATGCAGTATGCTGCAAGAGTCTACGAACGTAACCAGCTTGAAAACCTTAAAAGCCCACCTCGCATAAATTTATATTTCGTTCTATATTTTTACCAAGAATCGAGAGGACAATGAACGAAAGACGCACAGGACCGGTCTTTGTGGCGAAACTTTTTTTTTTTGTAGGTGGGAATATCATCCAATGATGGGCGGAGCGGGAGAGCGTGACAGACTTTTACTGACTAAAAACCTTCACTTGGGGTTAGGCTTATGTGCGGCAGTGGACGTTTTTCGCCTGAAATGATGGTGATGATCAAGAAAAAACAATACCCGACAATGACGCCCAACTGATAAACTGTAGATTTTTACAGAGGAAAAAACTGGTACATCTATTATAGAGCTTGCGCCCCATTAGACTCCGCATCTGAGTTTTGCACCCTTTGTACCCCCGAGTAGAGACGACTCAAATAGAAATAATTTCATTATAATATAAAAATATATACATGAACCAAATTGCCTTCCAAAAATTAGAATGCTTTCAGTACATAAGAAAATACGAAAAGGAAACTTTAATGTTAATTTTAAAGAGAAATAAAAAAAAAGTATCCGTTTACTTTCTACCAACGTATTCGACGACAGACAAATTTCAAAACTAGAAAATTTGTTTAGCAATATATTTCTACAAGCGTACTAGATGGTAGACACATACATATTTTTAAGTTACATAAATTTGATAATATGGATCAGATAAAAAAAAAATGTCATCGTACGGTGCCCTGTCCACGCAGGTCTAACTCGCACTTGTTAAAAAATATGATTTGTTGTTTTTTGTTTATTACATAAAATGTAATTCTAGTACTTAAAGAACGTCCAACCCGAAATACATTTCCAAACCTTTGAGCAATTTTGCGGAAACTTTGACTGTTTATAATGTATTCATAAACTAAAAAAAAATAAAAATAAAGAAAATGTGTCTATAGATCTAATGACGAATTATTTTTCTAAAAACTTTTAATGTTTTAAAAAAAAACACGTATTTTCTGGAACAACTTGTTTGAAATATTCGAGTGAATGACAGAATTACTGAATGCCCACAGAGCGTTCAGGTGTTATATCTCTTTTTTCGCGCTGCCTGTTTTTCAAACCTTGCATTGGATTACGTTTAAAGAAACAATAAGCTTTTAAACCATGCTCACGTTCACGATAGACGGATCGGAAAGGCCCTCTTAAACGACAACAACTAAAACGTTCACAATCAAGCCGCAATTCCAGCCATAATTAATGTCAAAAGCTTTTCAAAATGTGTGGTTTAAGGCGTTTGACGGTTTGCGACTGAAATGCGGATAAGATCGTTCCTTAAAAATACACTGATAGTTTCTCTGGCAAACTATAAAGTAGTTCTTGTGTTGCGAACCTAATTCTTTGTAATCAGTGTTTAGATTTAGATGCTTGCAGTGAGCCTTGCTTTGTCCCTATCAGCAAAATAGCTTATATACACATCAAGTTTTAACCGAGATCGGTTCGCAATACCTTAATTTTTCAACATTTTACCAAACCTAGAAAATCAGATCTGAAGATCGTTTTTTCAAAATGAGAACACGTACTACATAAATTTGAGAGTAATTATAGGATTAGATTCTAAAATTAAACATTCAAAACAAAGTTAATTACGTTTTTTCGTCCTAAACGGAGATTTTCCTTGACTCATTCGTTTTCAATGTTAAAAATTACACGAAAAAGACTTTTCTTTGTCGTTTGACTTTTTACTTAATAAATTCGTTATTTTATAATAAGCACAACTTAATTTGATACAATCCAAAAAATTCCAGCTTCACATGGGTGTTATTTTTTTTTTTTATTCTTATCTCTTCTCTCTTATAATATGCATAAATTATACATGTAAACCTTTCTTATTAATCACTCTATCTATTGGTAAAAACCGCACGAAAATCCATTCAATCGTTTTTGAGTTTATCACGAACAGACAGATTGGCAGATGTCGTTTAATACTTTGTTTTATAAGTAAGGATAAGGAAAATATTTCAGTACAAAGTACAAGAATGTTGCGACAGTATAACATAACACCATCCCTCAGCAAGTGTGCGCTCAACCGTTGACCCTTGATTCGGTCTCGATAAGCCCCGAAATACTTTTGTCGACCAGCATACCGACGAAATTGGGTCGTATAAATAAATAATTTTACGATGTTACCCTCACAACTAACACTTAACGGCCTACCCTTAAAATTGTTAAAGACTCGCAATAAAATCTCGAAAGAAATCTTTATGGTCATTAATTGTGGAATAAAGCTAAATTACTCCCTATTTACAACTAAGGCTACAATGTATTTGGGTTGGGTTTCACACATTCTTGCGCTGATATACGCGGGTGCTCGCGACTCGCTTGCGATGCTTTGTGGAAGGTTCACGACTCACAGCGTTCTATGAAACTCGTTGTCGAATTTACTTCAATAGGTACCTCAATAATGTCCCCGTATACGATAACACGGCATAATCTACATCAATACGAAACGTTTTTCTCTGCAATCGCTTGTCCTCTTGGAAAATTATATAAATAAATATTGAAATTTTTAAATCTTTAAATTTGCTTTTTATTTTGAGTTTATAAATAAAATCTATATTATATTATAATTTAATAAATATATTTTGTTTTTTGTTTTTTATTTGCCTAACAGAGTGAACGAAGTACACTTCTGTCAGATTTTTTTGAACTCATCGATTGTTTGTATAAAAGAAGAACGTCTCATATACAACATTAGTTTTAGTATATGCGAAACCCAAAACACGTGATTTTTTGATACAGAATCTATGTACAAAATTTTATAACTGTATCATGAAAATCTCAAAGTTATAAGCATGTTATGTTACCTGATTGTCCGTACATATACATGGTCGCCGGGCCATCCACGTGACTGAGGGGTTGTTTCGCTAGAACTGCGATATTACAGAAAATACAAAACATAAAGAAACCAATAAATACCTAATTTCAAAACAAGAATAACGTACCTTTAACATAAAGGTTATTTGAACTTATAATTCCAAGTCAATGCAAAGATATAACACTTCAAACACCCAGTTTTGAAAAAACGGCAATTTCATAGGTAAAGACCAGATTCAGAGATTCAGGTTTCGCATATACTAAAAATAATGTTCTATAGAACTAGCTACTGCCAACGGCTCCCGGGATAAAATTAAGTGAGGCAAATAAGTAGACCATGTCCTGGAAAAGCACATAGTATTCCAAGACATGGTCTACCTGAGTGCCAAATTCCATTAAAATCCTTTTAGGAGTTTCAAGGAAACATACACATACACTGACAAACTTTCACTTTTATAACATGAGTGTGACAACGTGAGAAGTATGGTAACCTGCTGGATTACTGCAGTGAATACAATACAGGGTTACAAGAACGACACTAACAACAGGTGACATTGCATATACAGAGGATACAGTAAGTTATTAGAAACAACCCTAGCTTTGAATGTCTTAAAACTCTCACCGCTGACCTCCCCACAATACATTACTTTTTCCATTATAAAAGTTACAAAATTACACATCATAAATAGGTAGATATAAAAATTGTGATAGATAACGGTATTATTACCGCAGCAAGGCAAATTGCCCTATCATATACTTACTGCTAACGGGCGTTCGCAAACTTTGCCGACTTTCCAACTCGCTACAAAGAGCTTCTACCGACTCTAAACATGTCCTGACAAAGAATAAATTCAAGAAAACTGCTGAAAACTTAGCTTATAAGCTAATACACGGAAGGTGCTTTGTAGAATTAGGTGTCGTTCCCACGAAGAAAAAGTTTTTAAACTGTGTAATTCACTTTTCAATCGATATTATAACTCACATGCAGATGGAGGTAGCGTGGTAAAATTTTGCTCTTAATGTGCTAAATTATCAAATAACTGGTCCCGCTCTGGGTGGAGTGCGTGGCAGTGTCAGACTTTTACTGACTAAAACACGCCTGTGTTTCTTCAGTTGCCCTTTGTGCCAGGGCTGCGATAACTCTTTCTAACATTCCCTCAGTCCTGATTTAGTAAGTTGAACTTCTGCAGTTCAACTTACTAATAAAAGTAAGTTAAAAGTCTAATGCTTAGTAACTTTATAGATAGAAAATATAAATACAGCTGAAAGGTCTTTGTTCTCTGATGGGATAAACTAGCTTGAGGCAAATAATAAATAATCCAATTTAGCTGTCAAACAGAAAACATTAATGTCATTTAATTTTCAAAACAAAACTTTTCCTCGGAGCTTCCTTCGTAAAATATTAAAGAATTGTTCTTTTAAATGGAATGTGAATACACGTCGCGAGGGGCATAAAGAAACCAACGTGTATAAAATCGTTCCTAATAGTGAGAAGGATACCACAATTCGTGCATGCACGCACGGTCCCCACGTTTGCCCGGGCCCCCGCCGCCGTTACGCTACCGTCCCGCCTTCGTCCCGCCGCCACCACCGACGATTTGTTTGTTTGGACACGCACGATTAACTCCCGACCCTCGATAATCTTATTTGTTTTTATTTTATTCAGAATTCATATTTCATTCTTGCTTTAACTTCTCTTTTTATTCTTTCAAAGTCAAAAGTCTCTGAATATCTGAAGATTGAAATGATATAAATAATTATAACCTTTTTTTTTAAATGTAGCAGTAAATCCATATAATTAAAACCTGAACCTGAATCATGAGCTCCAAACAATACACTTCTTACGTATAACAAAAGGTCTTGCAAGAAATTGAGAATTGGCTCAGTATTTTCTTAAATGTGGCATATTTTATTGCCCATAGCAAATATGCATAACATACACTTGGGAGCAAATAAATCGAGCCACTACCTTTTTTCACGTAAAATGGTAAATATTTTTGGTAATATGGAACGTATCAATTCGAACTATATATCGCCTAAAAGTTTAGTTAATAACCTTTACAATGAGGGTAAATTATTGAATAATAACCTTATTGAATGATAAATTATTGGCTCTGCAAGAAAAATGGTAATTTTGATAGAAAATTTAGTAGGGCTAAAACAGTCCATAAAAACAATAAAAAACAAAATTATTGCAAAAAAAATATTCTTAATAACTGGTATTACCCCCCCGGGCCCTGATACATTCTTGTAGCCTATTAGTCATCGATCTGATCAGCGTTACGATGACATATTGTGGTATGTTCTCCCACTCTTCAAGCACAGCGACTTTAAGCTCGGGAATGGATGAAACAGCGGGAACCCTGGCTCGGACTCTCCGTTTTAGCTCGTCCCATAGGTGTTCGATCGGGTTCAAAT
This sequence comes from Mythimna pallens, assembly GCA_961205895.1. NCBI lineage: Eukaryota > Metazoa > Arthropoda > Insecta > Lepidoptera > Noctuidae > Mythimna > Mythimna pallens. Next base: position 16,958,140 of record OY540828.1, on the reverse strand, counting down.
CGGGACTTCGTGCTGGCCATACCATTTGTTGAATCCCGATCGCAGACAAGTATTCCGTAACGATCTGCGCGGTATGAGGTCTCGCATTGTCATGCATAAACAAGAAATTTTCTCCGACAAAACCAGCATACGGCATTACGTGGTTCTCAAGAATGTCAGTTATGTATCGGTCAGCTGTTAATCCACGTCTACCACTGCCATCGTTGGCGGGGTCGACGAAGACAAGTTCCGTTTTTCCGTCTAGAGAAATTCCTCCCCACACCATACAAGAACCACCACCAAAACTCACCGTTTCTCGAATGCAACATTGGGCAAATCTTTCACCAGGACGTCTATACACTCGGTTTCTCCCGTCATTGCTAAAAAGACAGATTCTTGACTCGTCAGAAAACAAAACTGACCTCCAGTCTTCTAACGTCCAATTAATGTGTTCTCGAGCAAACTCCAAGCGAGATCGGCGATGAGCTACAGTCAATTTTGGGCCAGTTGCTGGTTTGTGTGATGTTAAATTTCGTTCTTTTAGTCTTCGTCTCACTGTCCACCTACTTGACTTGATTGCGACTCCTCGAACGTCACGTAACGCTTGCTGTAGCTGAACAGCATTAAGTCCACGGTCGCGCAACGAATTGGTTGCAATAAAGCGGTCGTCACGTTCTGTTGTTGCCCGTGGTCAGCCAGTTCCAGGTCGCCGAACAAAAGCACCAGTCTCCAGATACCTGCGGTATACCCGCTGTACCTTTGAACGACTCAAATGAAGTCTGCGTGCCACTTCACGTTGTCCGTGTCCAACCTCAAGTAAAGCTACAACTTGGGCAGCTTCCGTCGGTGTAGTATCCATTTTATCAGGTTATTTTGATTACACAGACACAGATAAAGACAACAATAACAAGTAATATGGGTATGATTAACAAAAACCTCAAATTTAATCTTTTCTTAACAGAGTACAATAAAAATGTCATAAGCAAATTAAATGCGATAATTTTATTCTACCCTTTAAACTTTAATAAAAATGAAATTTTGACAACTAACTACCCTCATTGTAAAGGTTATTAAATACCCTTTTAGGCGATATATGTTTCGAATCGATGCGTTCCTTAATACCAAAAATAATTACCATAATGCGTGAAAAAGGAAGTGGCTCGATTTATTTGCTCCCAAGTGTATTTACGGAGACGGATGCCTCACATTAGCATAAAAAGAAGTATGTAATGTATAACCGACGGTTTAGAATATCCGCGCATATTCTCACGAACGTGGCTCAAATTACTTGGCCAGCCTATTTTGCATACAATTTCTTTTCCCCGTACGTATCGGTGCACTTTGCTATTAAGGTTTTTTTTACCGCTCGAAATTTTATATCAAGACTTCATTATAAATATGCCAGCACTGTTGAACGATCAGTTAGTTCATGTGAATACGAATAAAGTCAATTACATCTGCACGATAGTGTAATTGTGCGAGTATGGAACGTTTTCAAGATTAAAAATCAAACAAAGAGCCACTTTTAACCCTTGAATATTGTCTATTTTTTAGAGAAGCAAATTGAATCATTTATAAAAGAGGTAAACAGCGTTCTCAAACATTCAGGAGTTGGAAAATTACAGACGAAAACTTTTATCAAAATCAGATTGCCGTTTCAGTATCGAAATAACTTTATTTATTACAAATTATGTAACGTTGAGGTTAAAAACACACAGAACCCGAATCTATTCTTCAAAGTTGAAAGAATATCAAGTAAACCAGAAGCAGACCGATTTACATTTGTTAGTTGCTTATTTCACTATGAAAAAGAGGCTTTATAGATTGTTAAACTTGTACAAAAAAAAAAACAACAAAGGACAACGCCGGCAGGTAAAAACAAAGAACAGAGTCGTCTACAATGTTATACTTTGAAACCTAACCGTCCCCACTAAACTAGCCGTAAAATGAGTAAACCAAATTACTTTTGAAGTAGTATAATAACATGTTGGGTAAATATTTGACGAAGATCAAAGAATCAAGTGTTACGATCAGATATCAATGTTAATAAGTCAATAAAACGTCGGCAGACTGGAAGCAATCTCTTTTTATGAGTCCCGAGACGATAACTGTCACAATTCAGCCACTCACAAGTACCTATGGCCAGTGCAATACTACATAGTAGAAAAGGAAGTGTTTAGAAAACTACCGAACTTATTCTGAGGGGATTTCCATAAGTTTCAGTTTTGTTTCTTCGGGAAATGTTTACAAAGAAGATCGTGAGTTTTATCTGTCTATTTACATATCGGTTATACTAGAAAGTGTATTCGTTTTGTATTAAACTAGCTGTGAAGCTGCGGCTAGCGGCACAGCGGCTTTGCTTGCGTGAAAGTAGAAAATGATTCCAAGGAAACATACTCTCGGGATCATAAGTACCTATCGTACGTGTCATTCCAGGACATGGTCTACCCCATGTCCAGGAATGACAGACATACTGACACAAACTATCGTCTTTATAATATTATAAGAGTGTGATTCTTAGATATTTTTTTAGCGATAATATTTTCCGTAGGTATTTATCAAATAGCCGGAACGTGTAAATGTGTGTGTAAACCCATATAACAATAGGTATATATATAAATAATTTCCCGGAAGCTTAAAGACGTAACAAAGAAAGAAGGCATTATATCATGAGACGAATTTATGGCCCGCCGACAAGCTTACAACAATTAGAAAAACACATTGTGTATTCTCACATCGATAGAGTACTGTGATTACTCAGAGTACGCAGAAACAGACTGATTTATATTTGCTAGTTGCTTATTCACTATGAAAAGAAGGCTTTATAGATTATTAAAATTGTACAAAAATAAGCAAAATAATAAAAACACATTGTATATTCTCATATCGATAAAGTACTCATAATAATCCATATTAATATTATAAATGCGAAAGTAACTCTGTCTGTCTATCTATCTATTTGTCCGTTACTCTTTCACGGTTATATCTTATACTACTAAACCGATTTTTATGAAATCAGATACGGAGCCAGCTTGAACTCCAAGAACGGACAGAAGCTACTTTTTATCTGACTTCGACTTCGCATCCGCAATAACCAACATTCACGCGAACGAAGCCGCTGGCAGAAGTTGATTATATTTTTATTGTATTCTTTGTATTCATTTGTATTCTTTATTGTACACATAATTTTATATAAACAATAAAATATGACAGTTGATGTACATAGGCGAGCTTAACCCACAGCTGGGTTTTCTAACAGCAAACCATGTTGGTAAGAAATAAATTTTATATATTTTGAGGAACTATAACTGTACAACAAAAAAAATAATAATAATAATTGACTTCAATTTATTAAATAGCTGTAGAAATAACGGATTCCTTTTTGTCTGCTCAACTCTTCCACCTCTCCTTCTTATCTTATATCACACTTTCAATATTTAGGTTCTGCTAATGCTCAAGAATATGCGTTCTTCTAACAATCTTCTACTGCTTTGTCCTTCTCATACTTCTGATTTCGTTCATTCTACCTTTCATATACAGTCCATACCTCTGTAGAATGCACTTCCTCTTGACATCAGGACGGCCACCAATCAGTACGCATTTAAGCGGAAGTTGCGGCTTTATTTTCTACACTAATAGCGGAGTAGTCTCAAGAATACTTTCATTGTCCTTGTATAAATAATATATATTATTAAATATATATGTTTTATATTATATTAAATATATTATGTATACATTTGTTCACTTTTTTTCGGGTGGGAAAATCATCTAATGACATCCCCCGCTCTTGGGCGGAGCGAGAGACAGTGTCAGAATTTTACTGACTAAAAGCCTACTCCTGTTCTTTCCTTGCCATTTTTCCAGGGCCTCGGGGATCTCTTTCGCATCACCCATGGCCCCAGTAGGCTTCGACCCTGCTGGGCCCCTACAGTTGCTAACATCTTCTTGAGGCGCGCAGTACGCGCCGTCGACGACTTGGGCCCGGTCCGGACGGTTACCGGATGATCGGAGCGCGAGCCACCCATTGCTCACCGTCCGCAAGCCCGCGCCTTCGGTGGCCGGAAATCGGGATCTTAATCCCGGCGGCGGTTGTGGCGCGAGGACCTTTGCCTCACACGATCGGCCGCCTCCTTTGCTAGCATTACTGCTTCGCAGAAGGAAACGACCGCCTGCCACTCCTCCTCGCTCCGAACCATGGCCTGTACCAAAGCCTGGCGCGAGAGACCGCTGCTACCGATCGCCCCCCGAGGACGCGGCGGTAATCTGCCCAGGCGGGGCACACCCCTATCGTATGCTCCACCGTGTCGTCCGGGCGGTCCACACAATGTTGCCACCCGGGCGTTTCTTCCGCATGAATCCGGTGCAGGAACCTTCCGAACTTACCATGTCCGGTGAGGACATGCGTCATGCGTAAGGTAAGGACGCCGTGAGGTCTTTCCAGCTACTCCTCAAAGAGGGGACTTATCGCCATAATTATGGCGTGCCCAACATTTGTTCACTTGTTTTCTTATTAATCTTTTCTTTATTTTTTATGCACCTACCATGTTGTCTCTTCACTACCCTCGCCTTACTGGTAGAGAATGCCTAAGATATAAGTCCGCCTTTGTACTTTTGTGTTGCATGAAGTTTTAATAAATAAATTAATTTAATTTACTAGGCTTTATATTAGATTAAAAACCTAGACACCATGAGGTAAGAATGATGTCGGTTAACGACTATAAACCTATGATAAATGAAGTTTTGATGATCAAGTTTTTTTAGTGTCAAGTAATTTATTTTCCGAGAATGACCAATCATGGCCACTTACGAAATTGTCTCCTGCCAAAAATAAGAACAAAACAAGCTGACGATATGAAAACAGAAACAAATGGAAAGAAAGTACCAAAGCTTACAAAAACAGAATAAAAATAGAGTGTACTATCGTTTGTCAACATTCTACAATTTTATTTTTAAGGTTCCGTACCCAAAAAGTAAAAACAGGACCCAATATTATTAAGACTCCACTGTTCGTTTGTCTGTCATCAGGCTATATCTCATGAACTGTGATAGCTGGACAGTAGAAATTTTCAAAGATTTTGTACTTCTGTTACCGCAATAACAACAAAAACAAAATGAAATAATTATTTAAGTGGGGCTCCCGATTTTTTTAAATCGAGATACGATTGTGTGAAGAGTGATATGAAAAAAAAAGGGGATTAGTGATTGCATGACGGGTGATAGGACGGATTGGAAGAAAAAAAGTGTTGCGCCGACCCTAAATAAGACATACCATAGAAGATAGATATAACGTTGATTAAAACTTTCATATCTAAGTAGGTGGGCATTATTTATTTAATGTGAAATAAATTTTGTTTTGTTAATATGTGTTAATAGGGGCAAAGAATTATTTACAGCTGTATGTGTAAGTTACCAAGGGTTTATATCAAACGAAAAGGCAGCAACGACCTGTGTATGTCTGTATGTGTTCTCATAGTTACAAAAAGCCAATGAAAAAAGGTATTTTGTAACGTGGGGAATCATCTATGACTTCACTCGCTCTAGTGTGGCGCGCAAGGGCGTGTCAGACTTGACTGACTAAAACCACAACTATGTTTCTTCAGTTGCCTTTTGCGTTCTAGGACCATGAGTATCCCTTTCACAGTTTGCTGCACGACGCACCATCGACGACTCAAGCTCGTTTCTTATCGGACGATCGGACGGCGAGCTACACTTTGCTCGTCGTCCTCAAGCCTGTCGCGGCAGCTGAATCATGAGGATGTACATTCCCTCACTTTTGCGGCCGTCTCCTTCGCAAGGATTACTGCTTCGCAGAAGGAGGCCACCACATCCTATTCTCTCTCGATCCCGACCATAGCCTAAAACAGGACTCCACGCGAGAGATTTTCGCCGTTGATCGCCCCCTCGAGAACATAGCGGTGTTCTGCCCATTCAGGGCACATCTCCATCGTGTCCTCCGGACTGTCCGCATAATGGTGATATCCGAGTATTTCTTTCGCCTGAATCCGGAACAAGATCCTGCCGAACTTACCATGGCTGGTGAGGACCTGGGTCATGCGCATGGTGAGGATGTTTATCCAGGCACACCTAAAAGAGGGCACTTACCACCGTGATTGTGGCGTACCCAAAGTTCAAACCATGGCTTTTGAAAGTAGATAAGAAATCACTCCATTTAAATAAAGCAACAGGAGTATGTAGAAGAAGAAAGAAAGAAAAACGTTTTATTTATAGATATATATGTCGGCGCAGGATGCCGATCGTCATTGAAGCTCTATTCAGGGACTTTGTTTTGTGGGCGATGACCCAGTCATCGCCTTCAATGAAGATCGACATCCTGCATCGAGCATTAAACAAACTATTCCAGATCACACCACTGATTTATTATGATGCAAGCTTTAGGTATTCACTTCACACAACAAGCCGTGAAACGGTCTCCGAGACTCGACGTTGTTCGCACGGCTGCTGACAAAGGACAGAACCCCGCACCTCTGCGGTCGGCACTTTTATCTGCTCGATTCGTGCAAACTTCAGCGCGGATTCAGTTCAGTCAAAGTGACATGTGTCACTTTTCACTTAGCTCGTTCATTCTTTCACAAGCTTCCGTACTATTGACTTCTCCGACGTATATTTTATGTAAGAATCGTAGCTAGTGGTGCTCTATGGGTTCTACCTACCTCCGTAGAATACAGCCTTATGTAAGTTCATATTACATAGGTATGTTCATACAAAATTTAATAAACATTAATATCTATCGTTAACCACCCAACCTCAACGTAGTAGGTAAAAGGCTAGGCGAATAATGATATTATATTCCCATGAAATTCAGTTCAGTGTTCGCGCGACGAGAAAAGCCGCTAACACATCCGGTATGTCGTTGGAAACTACATAACACACGCTAGGTACACAACGCTGTTGAGGCCTTGTAGCTAAAGTAAAGGTGTACAGAATAAACTAACCTTTCATGAAAATGATAACAACATATTATATTGTACTCGTTTTTAGGGTTCTGAAGTCCGAATAAAAAAACGTCACCCTCATAGGATTACGGGTATGTTAGTCTGTACATCTGTCACTACCATTTTGCTCGGAAATTATTATTATTTAATTATGAATATATTTGACCTAAACATGGACATGAATTTAGAATAAAAGGGTAACTATTAAAAAACAAGTGTTTCAAACTGTATAGTTTTTTTTTTAGGTGGGAAAATCATCTTATGACATATCTCGCTCTTGGGCGGAGCGAGAAATAGTGTCAGACTTTTACTGACTAAAAACCCACTCCCGTTCCTTCTTTGCCTTCGTCCCAGGGCCCCGGGTTTCACTTTCACACTACCCGTAGCCCCAGTAGGCTTCGACCCTGTTGGGCCCCTACGATTTGCTGACATCTCCTTGAGGCGCACGTGGAACAGTACGCGCCGTCGACGACTTGGGCTTGGTCCGGACGGTTACCGGACGATCGGACGGCGAGCCACCCATTGCTCGCAAGCCCGCGCCTACGGTGGCCGGAAATCAGGATCAGAATCCCGGCGTTCAAACTATATAGTGCGATATATCAAATGAAGGAGTTGTTTGAAATTTGGAGTATTAAAATTGTTTAAGAAAATAGTTTACATTCAACAATGTCTCTAAAACTACAAAAACATTTTTTAATACTCTAAATAGTGTTTAAATAGTACACTTATTACAATTAACCATATTTCCAAAATTATTTTTTTAAATACTGATATTAGATTTTTACTCACAGATTACAGAAAGACCTAAAACAAAGGGAAAATACATTTCGTTCGAAAACCTTTGCACGCGATTTAAACTCGCACTTATCCGGGTTTTTTATATGGAGAAATACTAAATCAAAACACTATGACATCAGGTCATAAAAAGGCATTTTTTGTAAGGGTAACCTCTAAAAATAGGTACCAAACCCATTTTATAATTATTTTGCTGATGCTACACTGGAATTTTTATCTCAGAAAATACACAGTTCTTTGTGGTATAGGTCACGGGAGCGATGTCGATGGTAAAAACTAGTTGATTGACCGTAAGCGCAGTCGAACACTGGTTTATAACGAATAAAAAAAAAAGCGTAGAGTCCCAGCAGGGTTGAAGCCTACTGGGGCCAAGGGTCTGCTTCTGAAAGGAAAACTCGGCCATAGTAATTATGAAAGGCAACGAATGAATGATGATGAGTGGGTTTTTAGCCAGTAAAAGTCTAACACACCCTTTCGCTCCGCCCAAGACCGGGGGATGTAATTGGATGATTTTATCAACGAAAAATGAAAATACTAGGGCAATGCAAGCGGTGCCCCAGCACAGGATGCAGGCCCTGGAGGCGTAGAAATAATCATTTATTTAACGGGAGCAGTTATAAAACTTTGCACCTGGTTTACAAAAGGGTAGTTATAACTCCATCGAATTCAACACGTGATCATTAATATTAAACATAATAACTCTCCACATTCACTAGTTTAGCTAGAAAAGGCGATTTCTTCTCGTTTATAGAACTACACTAGATTCCATTCCTAATTGCTTCTGATATGGCTTCAATTTAATCATCCGACTTTCAATTTTACTTCTGAAAATAAATTTTAAATTACACGCGCCTACAGTTCCGATATCGTGGGAAGTTTCAATTTAATACAGTTGATCATTATGTCGGAAATATCCTCTGAATAAAGTACTATAATTTAGCGTTAAACACGACTGCCTTCGTTGAAATCTAATAAATTAATGAGCCAAAATAACTCGCGTTTCATTGTCTGTCAGTCAGCCATCCGCGATTATGAGAATATTATTGTTTTTCAAATATTCTGTTTTACTTGTAGTCCAATATTGTTCAGTTATTTCAACTTTAAGAACGATTATTTCACTTGAATTTTGATTTATGGCTTTAACATTTAACAAGACTGAAGTTATAGAACAACAAACGGAACAACAGCGTTTAATAACAAAAAGTTTTAGCGCAAAGTTTCTCTTTCAATTGACATTTCTCAATAAGGGCCATTTCATTCACCTTTGTCATTACAAATTTATTTTTTTATTCTGTTTTAAATTGAAAAGCCAAAAGTTTGTTTTCAATTTTAAAATAATATTTTAGTGTAGATTTAAGCTACATCAAAATTAATTGAACGAAGTTGGAAAGTGTCTTATAATGTGAATAAAAACTTGTGAAGTTAATAATTATTTCGACACTTACGTACTACGACACACCTACTAGTGTGTCGTAGTAGGTAGGTATACTTAGTAGCAATAAATGTGGCCCAAGCCCTTAATGCACAACCGTGAGGGAAGTACGGTCATCCTCAAGCCCCGGCCACCGTCAAATTTCCTTTGACGGTGGCTCGACGCCCTGGGGCATCAAGAGTCGAAGTGCGATCCTCCGACCACCGTAGGCGCGGGCTTGCAGACGACGAGTAATGGGTAGCTCGCCGTCTAGCCGTTCCGTAAGAATCGAGTAGTCAACGTCGCGTGGTGTTCCACGTGCACCTCAAAGAGTTGTCAGTAAAACCGCAGGCGCCCAGCAGGGCCGATGCCCGTTAGAGCTATGTGGAATTTTCGAAAGAGCAACTGAAGGACACAGGTGGGTTTTAGTCAGTAGAAGTCTTACACGCCCTCACGCTCAGCTTTAGGGTAGGAGAACTCATTGGATGATTTCCCACATCAACAAACGCGAACTTGTGTGAACAAACTAACGCTATGCACCAAATTTCATTGAAATCGATTTAGTCAAATGTTTATATAAAATGCCGTGAGCAATTACAATCTCAAAACCTAATCATTAATTTTATTTTCTCCATGCACCGACAAATTGCGTCATGAATATAAAAATCTACTTCAAAAAGTGTATCTCAAATTACGCTACCTAACGTAAAAAAATACTGTATAAAAACAAACCTTATACCGACACAGACAATAGTTGAAATTTACTAATAGTAGTTTTTAATTAAGCTTCGCAGCGATAAACAATTCACAGCGAGTATCGGTACTGAAGCGAGATCATAACAAGCCTTAATTGCCAAACGTCCAAGTTATTACAAAACACACACAATTGGAACACAAACACAAAGATTTTGATTGGGTTAGTAACGGCCTACTATTGAAACTCGAACTTGGTTTCGATTTCTTCAAATTCGTTCTATTATAGTAAATGTTCTTTTTGTAACAGACATAAATATAGGCACCATCAGTCTTCCTGCCTGAACGAAAAGGTAAACGGAAAGAATTCACCTAGATTTGAGTCAGTACAAGTATGACACTCCTCGCTCCACCCAGACCGAGACGGGTCAAAGTTTATGACTTTCCACCTCAAAAAAATGCTATGCTATTGCTTACCTCTCACCTAAATCACACTATACTACTAGCTAAACTACTAGCAAAACTACTAGTTCTTTTTTTACACTGAATCAGAATGAACTGCCCGCGTGTAAAAGTTCAGTAGACATTTCAAAGTAATGTACTTAATGAGGTAAACAGTTCTGTCTTGTCCTTTATATTAATTCTGTGTTATTTTTTTAGTAGTTATCAACAGGCTTTTTGTTATTGGCAGGTTAGAAGGCTTCCCACAAGCTGAACTGATAACCTAGTGAGGGTCTTGGAAATCTAAAGGATGCGACACGCACAGAACCGGTTGTTCTGGTGACACTTAGGGGAGACCTATGTCCAGCAATAGACGTCTTTCGGCTGAAGTGATGATTATGATGGTGATTGACCACGTCCCGTTTAGACCGCTTTCTCACCTGAAGATGACGACCGACGATGTCGTCGACGACGGAACATGTACGCCTAGAAGTACCTAATCTTTTCACTATTGACTGAAAGACTAGATTCCGGCTCGGAATTCTAAACTTAATGAGGTTAAGTACGCAACTAAGTAAGTAGTCAAAATAATTAACTCGAAGAATTTATGACTTGTAAATGAAATGTAAATAAATAAGTGGCACAAGAAGACAGCTTCAATACTGAGCAGACTGCGTGCCAGCAACCCTCTGGTGTGAGACCTTACCCAGAAGGCATCCTATCTGTGCAGAGGATTAATTCAATTTTAGTTTAAAAAAATATTGTTATGTTTGGAACCAATGAACCAATGAAATTATTAAATACCTAGTCAAAATGTAGTACTTGTTACCTTACAAAGTAGGTGTTGAAATGAGATAAGGCGCAATCCCTGTACATTATTAATATTGCAGCAGCATTACGGTCCTGACACTGCAGCATCAAACAATCGAATTTGCAAGCAGCCTCGGACCAAATTCAAACACAATACCTCTCGAACTGTTTTCGAGCGATAATCTTTTAATCAGTAGCAGTAGCTTGACTGACCACGTGACTGAGCGTTGAGATGACTTCAAAACAAAGGAATCGGAGGCGTGGCCTACTCGAGGCGACTGACGAAACGAAACGGTTGTAACTTGGCTAGGGGCGCTATAGTTCCTATGTCCAGTATCCGACTCCATTATCAGACCAACTCCGTAGTAGGTACCACATAAATGCATTGTCATACAAGTTACATAGGTATACTAATTATCAATTCAATCGGTTTGGGATCACTGTGTTAACATCTCATAGAATGTTTCTACATTGCAAGTTAAGCAAAGCAAGCTTGTAAAAAATTCTATAAAGAACTGAACTCAACTGGCCTTACGTCGCTACTTTGATCTGCGTACATTCCCGTTCCGTGATGAGAATGCCTGAATTCTTTTCCGTTTGGACAACCTTTTGTGTAGCAAATGCAGTCAGGAGTATAATTAAGTACCGCTGTTCACGTTGCATATCAATTTTTTTTTTGTATTACAAATATTTAAATGAAATAGATTAACACCATCATTGAAACAATTGTAGTAACCATAACCTAACCTAAAAGCAGATGACAGTCAGGACGCGACGTTAGAAAGTAATTATTTACTAATGATCCGAATAACTGTTATTTTGAGTTCCGTACCTAAGTCACCAAAAATGGAGGACCCTTATAGGATCACATTGATGTCGTCTGGCAATACCCTTTTTCTCAGAAATATGTAGAGGTATGAAGCTGAAATTACTAACTACTACTAAAGTCTGATAACTCAAGCAACAGTGCAAAAATCAAACTTCTAGGTCCATGCAATCTAAAGATAAGAATGTTTATGCTCAGTTTATGCGCAAATTTTCGCTAGGAAATCAAAACCTAGGAAAAAAAAACTTCCTGTTGACCTAGAATTCTAAAACTTGGCAGGAAGCAAGGTCTTATAGTACAAGTAGAGAAATATATCTGAAAACTGTAATTTGGTTGTTACGTCGATTCGGAAAAATCTTCGAGAATTGGACTATTTAAACGGGTCAGTTTTTACGAAACCCTCAGTACGCGAGTTCAACTCGCACATGTCCAGTTTTTTAAATAAAATTAATAATAATATAATCACGAACATATTTTTTGTTTACTTCGTTTTAAAAGAAGCTTACAGATTAATAACAATTTAGTAGTATGCATGATACATTAGCGAATTACAAGGTTGGCTACGTTGGCAAGGCGTTTATTGACCTTGAATTCTAACAAAATAAAACATTTTAACTGAAAACATTTCATTTGGGTGAAAAACGATTTAAAATGTATCTAATAACCCAAATTAATTTCATTCAACAGTTATAGCTCGTGGAACAGATGGTCGATGGGGTCAAAAGATTCTGTTGTGGCAACCACGTACCGGAAGACGCAGCGTTAGAAGGCCACCCACAAGGTGGATCGATAACAACACTTGAGGGAGGCCAATGTTCAGCAGTGGACATCTTTTGGCTGATGATGATGAACAGTTATGGTCTAAACTAGATAAACAGATGTGTATTCATAAAAATCTGTTAACTGTTTAGCTCCTGTTAAGCAGATTTTAATATGAATAATTCAGCTAATCAGTGCCAATATTTGTATACATATAATTATTCTGTACATGTATTTGTCACGTAACTTCTCTTAAATGGCTTGACCGATTTTGATAAAACTTTGTGTATATATTTGAGTGGATCCCTGGATGGTTTGAAAATACATTCGGACCTGGTGGCACTGCGATCGGGTTCTTAATTTTTTTTCTGACGAAAAGCCAAATTTCTGGTGTAGGACAACGTCTGCCGGGACCGCTCCTGTGACTATAAATATTGAAGCAAGTTTTTTACAAGGTTTTATCTAACTTGCAAAGTTTGTATATAAAATATGTTTATTTAGGTCAAATCCTATGACTGTATTTTAAAACAGTTACCCCTAACCGAATGAGCTGAAATTTTGCAAACATGTTCGGTTTGGTTGACAATGTATGTTGTTAATTGCTAAGTGACGTCATACTAAATCCAATATGGCGGACATCTGGAAATGGCGGACGTTATTTTTTTATGCACCCCCGTGACATGGGTATCAACTAAATGATACTAGAAAAATACGAAAATAAAACTATGTCGCAACAAATCCAACATGATAATATATTTTTTAAACCTTTTATTTTTTTTAACATACACACATCTAATTATACTACTTAAAAAAGCTATTATTAGTACACAAATAATATGTTTGTAGACAACCCACAACACTGAGGGCCAGTGGTGTTCACTACACCTCATATGTTAATATCGACAAGGCAGTTAAGCTCTGTAATTAATCGAAGTGGGGATATAATTTGTCTTCGTCAAGCAGTAAATAGCTAATTCCCACACATTAGGGACACAATAGCCCGCCCGAGCGTCTTATTGATTACCGCCTATTGTTCGCTTTCGACCGCCTTAAATGATACACTTGCCACGATTTACGCGACAAGCACTACCGTTTATAGATTAATGAACTAATGATTGTCATTTCAAGGGTTTCAGGAAGACTATTTATGTTTATAATACACTATTTACGTTCATATTATAGGTTAAATTTACCTTTGTTTTGCTGACAGAACGGATGGATGATGGGATGACAGATTTTGGAATGTGGACGTAGCATTGAACGACCTACAAAAAGTAAAGATGTGAGGGCTGATGCGAGAAACATAGAATCGGCAGAGATGCGCTATGCAGCTGTACTGGAAGGATGTGACATCTAAGCTACAAAACTATTTTTTTTTATTGATATAAACTAAAGCTTGACTACGATCCCACCTGATGGTAGGCAGTAATGCAATCGTTGATGGTAAGGCGCACTAGTTTGATAAGAGCCTATTCAAGTCTTGCAGACACCAAAATTATTGCATTTAGCAGGCAAAATATTCCAATCCTTCGATGTACGCTCCCTCTTCTTTTGAGTTCTGTGGTCGCTGTTCGGGCATCTTCGGCCATTCGGCAATCTTCGGCTGCTGTCGTGAGACATCGGAAGGCGGCGAGCTGTGCGGCGCGACGTGCGGGACGCAGGCCTTTGGATCACTTCGCTACCGATCTCTGAAAACGACGCGCGCGCGCACTCCACACGCTTACCAGTATCGAATATTATTGTTCCTTTTCGAAGATTGTAATCATTTCAAATTGCAGTCTTAAAGTTTAGTCCTTAGATAGGTCCCTAATAGTCGCAGTGACTCTTTCGAACAAAGGTGAAGCCCTGGGAAATATTGGAGACATCTCTACCAGTCCAGCTACCGTCCAGTTGTATAGTGTATTTTAGCTGCAATCATTATTCCAGTCTATAAATGCTACAAACCTTGTTTATTTCGTTCCTCATTCATGCAAAGTAATTTACATGGGTTGTTAAAAAACTCGTTACGCTTTCAGTCACGGTACTAACTAGCATACAGTTTTTGTTAAACAGTTCTACTTAACACATAGCTAGTGAGACAGTATTTATATCCTTCGTGACTGTTCAAGATTTTGTATGAGTGTTAACTTACGTGACTTTGTGGACCCTCAAGAGACAAATTATCACCATCATACAATTTACAACCTCTTTGTCTAAATAAAAAGCTTTTCTTTGCATAACTCATGAGATAATATAATTAAGTTATCTGGTGCATATCTTTACAAATATTAGATATTAATTTATTTATTTTTAATTTTGTCTGTAGATAATCTCTGAAAATTCTTTCACTAGTATGTAGCTGCAAAAAGTTGGGGAGGTATTTGCTCAGCTCAGGGACTAAATAAAAAAAAATTAGCTACGCTCTTCATGAATGCTGCAGGCTATAAATTATCTCATATCATGAGTTTTATGGGCGAAGCCGTTGGCAGAAACTAGTGAAATTATAAAGAGTAAAGTTTTTAAGTCTGTGTGTTGGTTTAAAAGAAGTAATCTCTGGAACTAATAAACGATTTGAAAAAAAAAACCCTAATGTAATTCCTAAACTAGCAGACACGCGCTCACTTCGCTGGGCACCAAACATTTTTAATTATTGTATGTCACACAGAAATAATGTTTCAACTTCCTATAATCAATCTGACAAAATTTCAAACTTTAGATACCTCTCTATTATATTAGAGTAGATGATATAAGCTGTATATAATTGTGATTATTTTTACGCTAAAATAATATGATGCCCAGAGAAGTAGGCACGGGTCAGCCAGTTTTGTATAAAGTGGTGGTAAGCTCGCATTACTCCAAAATGTCACTCAAAATCAATTTAATATTCCCTATTTTGTCACACGATACTTACACCAACGCCAAAGCTCCCATCAAAGACTGTCACTCAATGGAATAATATGGAAAACAATATCCGTATACATTCTACCATATCATTTTCCATTGTGAAAAATAAAGTTATACGTGCCTAGAGATCTGTGTAGGTACATCAGCGAAAAGGCCATGACATTGTACACTTAAACGGAGATATAACACGACCTCGCTAAGCTATTCTAAGTATAGAATAAACCGTCCGCAAACAAATCTAACTAAAAGAAAACTATTTCAGTACCATGCACCACGTAAACCTAGGCAAAAAGACATTTATACACGTACCTACTAGCTGAAGTTTGGAAAACAAGTCACCGACTACATTTGTTAGGGGTGACTCATCTATATGTAACGTGTTCATTGGTCAGTGGTACTGAACACAAACTTTGTTTCACACCGAATTGGGCATTTAGCTTTTCAACGTTTAACATTGAAGAAAGCAGTGGTGCGTGTAAATCGGTTTTGGGGGGACAGTTTGGGAATTGGAAAAGATTTTGGCTTCTTTAGACCAGTGGTTTTCAACCTTTTCGTATGACTTTGGACCACTTTTCTGGAGGTGAGACATCATCAAATAATTTCTCCTACACTGTGTGGAGAGAGGGAGGGTCAGATTTTTGTTTTATTGAACAAACCCGCAGCTTGTGACAAGGGACCACTTGGGTTTCATTGTTGTTAATAGGGGGGGCCTAGTTGAAATCGACAAGGCGTAACTATTTATAATACTAATATATTACGATTACGATTTGTGGATTTGAAATTTAAGCCTTTCCTGGACCTTATTATATACGTAGCTCTTGTTTTCGGACCACCATTGGTCCGCTAACCAAAGTTTGGGAGCCATTGCTGTAGACTGACGGGACAAAAGTACTGGGGATGATAATTTACACATGACAACATCTTCTTGCATAGCGCCAACCAACCAAATTACCTGTCGTCGGGAATAGAAGCTTCCTACAGCTACTTGTTCCATTTTGTCACGTTTATCATTATCATTTGAACTTCCTGTTAACAATGCTCAGTGGCCTACTTGAAAGGTGATAATGGGTCGCCTTAAATACGTCGTGGTTGCGCCCGGAACATTTTAAGTTCTTAAAACAACTTCTTTCAAACGCTCCCTTGGCATCAAATGCAGCATCTTACGTGTATAAAATTAAAATGTAAGTGTTAAAAAAAGTTTAAAATAATGTTTTGTTCAAAGATTTTACACTTGAGGGCTAGTTGGAAGAGTCGTGTCAACTGGAACGAACCATTCAAACGTTTTCAACTTTACATTTCAACGGTTATAAAACAGAGCAATTTACCTTTAATGATCGAGCGTGTAGACCTTTTTTTCCCTAATATATTTCACGGAATCCCAAGTTTTTATGGGAAGTGAAATACAGGAGGGTTTAAAGCGAGTTTTCATTGCTTTTTACGTTACAATATTCATATTGCTCGGTCGAGCAATTCCAAGTTGATAATCCAGGGTTTGGTTTAATGAGCCCAATGTTATCCCGACCGGATTAACATTCGAGCTCGCATGATGTTACATAATTCCTCTGTATTACCTTGCACTTGATGCTGCGTCCGTGTCAAATTCTAAATGTGAAACGTTACACGAGTTTTTTTTTTCGGTTTCCGTTTGCTTTGTTTCATTTATGTAACGTATGGTGTTTGTACAGTTTCAGGACTTTTGAGTGGAGGAAACCACTGATACTAGTAGCTTCTTCTGAACATCTTTCTAAAGTAGGAAAAACCTAACGTGATTTATTTATCACATGCTTTCGTTAGCGTGAAACAGAAAGTTATACATATTGACTGCAACAATCGGGACCCTATAAATAATCTATACTAAAACCATTCCGTCTCATACGGGTCTCGACTGTTGCAATCAATACGTCCGTATTAGCATTTTTATTTTAAATTAAAGCAATTAAATTGGTTTCTAAGCTACTGCACTGAACTTGTTTTTTTCTTTTTTCAGTTTTTTTTAAAAGTTATTTGCTATTCAAATTAATTTGTCAAAATACAGGACATTCACAGACGAATAGCAAATATTACAAGCAGTTACTTAGGATACTTTTTATTGGAATATAGCTAATGTTATAATGAGAAACTTAATCAAATTTTTATATTGCCACGGGACGGGACTTATTTCTCGGGGGGCATCTTAATTCTCACGGGAGGTAGTTTATCTTAATTCCCAGGGATAATGGATATCTTCGAAACGGCTGGACCGACTTTGAGGGAATTTCACTGCTGGATAGCTGATTTTACAAGGAGTAACTTGGGTTTCTTTTTGACGGAACTTTTATTGGGATATAGCTAATATTATAATGAGTACCTTAAGGTACTTTTTATATTCTTGTGGGAACGGGACTTAATTCCAGTGGTCGGGGGGACATTTTAGAGGAGAGGAAATTTTAGAAACGGCTGGACCGATTTTGACGGGACTTTCACTGACAGAAAGCTTTTTATACGTGGGTAATCTTTTAATGTCTTCCCTCTAGGGTGGAGAGGGAGAGCGTGTCAGACTTTTACTTTTACTGAGTAAAACTACACCTAGGTTCCTTCAGTTGTCCTTTGCGTTCCTATTGTATTTAAAGTAATAATATAATAAAATATATGGTCATGATATACCATTTTGAAATCCTCATGATGCCTTTTGTTAGAAGTATGAACGCAGCCCTGTTAGTGAACGCATTCTTAAGTATAAATAATCTATGCTGATCTATGCCTTCCTTCCTGTACTTTACTCCATTACGAGAAAATAAAACTGAGAGCTCATCGCAACGCTCCATCTTCTATTTTCGAATCCCTAATTATCTCTGATAATCTGGCCATATAATACACCTTAACGCTTTTTCATAACCTTTAATTTGATACCCATATCTGCAATATTATTATTTTTTTACCTTCAAATATGGTGTCTCACAGTCGTTATGTTGGGTTTTTTTAACGTCACCTATCTCAAAACACTTGCGTTATCAAGACGAATATGACGATATCTTAATTATATAAATCCATTCAGCGGTTTGGAAGATATGAGGTAATAAAGAATATTACTTACATACATACATACATGCAAGATGGGTGCAAATAACATAATCCTTCTTGCCGTCTGATAAAAAATGTCTTAGTCAGGAAAACATTATTTGAACATAAATTTTATTTAGACCAATTAAAAAATACATGCAAGAACAGAAAATCAATTTGTAAACTCTTGTAATATAAAATTATTAAAAGAATTCTAGAGGGCAAATAAACTTTTACAAGTTTGCCAAGTTAGCGCGAGTAAGTGAGCGATATTACCCACGGGTATCACCAACAAATAAGTACCTACATTAGATTTAAAGTCAGCGGCCTAACACGTAAAGGTAAAACATCGAATAAAGCTCTAAATGCTCTAAAAATTCTTCGAAAAGCCATTTAATCACAAATGTACTTTTAATTCTTCGATAACAGATGTAAATAGTAAAAATAAAACCAAAAGTGTTTCGGTACTTTTGATCGCTCAGCTTAATTTCGAAAGTTGGGCTCATCATCATCACTTCAGTCGAAAGAAGTCCACTATCGACATAGGCCTCCGTCAAGTGTCGCTACAACGAACGGTCCTGTGCGTCTCGCATCCATCGGATTTCGGCGACCCATACCATGTCATCGGTCCGCCTTGTGGGAGGCCTTCCAACGCTGCGTCTTCCGGTACGAGGTCACCAATCCAGAATCTTTCGGCCCCAACGACCATCTATTCTGCAAGCAATATGCTCTGCTCACTGCCATAGAATCGCTAATGATAAAGATTGTTTATATAAATTTATGAATTAGAGTCGATGTCTACTTTTAATTTTGTACAAAATACTTTAAAGGGTCTCACAGGCAGACACGACGGTATATTGTAACCATCATTTTTTAAAGGATTTCTGAATAAATTTATCCATACCAGTATCGTAGGGCAGGTGTGTCGTGGCGGTGTCTCTGGACATCGCCAACGCCTTCAACTCCCTGCCTTGGAGTAGCATTAGGAGGGCACTCCGGTATCACCGGACGCCCGACTACCTCTGTCGTGTGGTCGAGGCGTACCTGTCGGACAGGTACATCATCTACCCTGGTCACCAGGGAGAGTGGGAACGTCGAGAGATGTCGTGCGGTGTTCCGCAGGGATCGGTACTAGGGCCACCCTTGTGGAACATCGGATACGACTACGTGCTGCGCGGCGACCTCCCGGACGGGGTCAGCGTAGTCTGCTACGCAGACGACACGCTGGTCCTGGCGTGGGGAGAGTCGTACCAGGCGGCGGCCGAACTAGCGACACGCGGGGTTGCGACAGTCGTTGGCAAGATCCAGGAGTTGGGACTCGAGGTGGCATTGCACAAGTCCGAGGTCATGTGCTTTCACGGCCCTCGGTACGCGCTACCACCGGGTTCCCAACTAACGGTAGGAGGAGTCCACATCGGTGTCGGGTCGACGATGAAGTACCTGGGACTCGTTCTCGACAGCCGATGGGATTTCGAGGAGCACTTCCGACGTCTGGCTCCCAAACTAAATCGGACTGGGGCTGCCCTCGGGCGGCTCCTGCCCAACCTAGGGGGACCAGACGCCTCATGCCGAAGGCTCTACGCGGGAATCGTACGGTCCATTGCCCTTTATGGCGCACCGGTGTGGGCGCCGGCGTTGCGGAAGCAACCGGTGGCCCGGCTGAACGCGTGCCAGAGGGTCATGGCCATACGGATGGTGCGAGGATACCGGACGATATCCCGCGAAGCGGCGAGCCTCCTTACCTGCCAGCCACCATGGGATCTGGAAGCAACAGTCCTTGCTCTCATGCACGATCTGCGCATTGAGATGCAACGCCGGGGCGAAACTCCGCTGCCGCGACAAGTCGCAGCATGGTGGACGGAGTTCCGGCAGGTTCTCATGGAGAAATGGCGACAACGGCTGTCGCGACCCAGTGCTGGGCACGCCACAATTATGGCGGTAAGTCCCCTCTTTGAGGCGTGGTTGGAAAGACCTCACGGCGTCCTCACCTTCCGCATGACGCAGGTTCTCACCGAACATGGTAAGTTCGGGAAGTTCCTGCACCGGATTCGTGCGGAAGACACGCCCAGGTGTCGCCACTGTGTGGAGCGCCCGGAAGACACGGTGGAGCACACGGCGGAGGTGTGCCCCGCTTGGGCAGAGCAAAGCCATGTCCTCGTGGGGGCGATCGGCGGCGGCGATCTCTCGCGCCGGGCCTTGGTACAGGCCATGGTTCGGAGCGAGGAGGAGTGGCAGGCGGTCGCCTCCTTCTGCGAAGCAGTAATGCTAGCAAAGGAGGCGGCCGATCGCGTGAGGCAAGGGTCCTCACGCCTCAACCGCCGCCGGGATTCCAATCCCGATTTCCGGCCACCGTAGGCGCGGGCTTGCAAACGGCGAGCAATGGGTGGCTCGCCGTCCGATCGTCCGGTAACCATCCGGACCGAGCCTAAGTCATCGACGGCGCGTATTGTTCCACGCGCGACTCAGGGAGATGTCAGCAAATCGTAGGGGCCCAGCAGGGTCGAAGCCTACTGGGGCCATGGGTAGTGTGAAAGCGAAACCCGGGGCCCTGGGACGAAGGCAAAGAAGGAACAGGAGTGGGTTTTTAGTCAGTAAAAGTCTGACACTATCTCTCGCTCCGCCCAAGAGCGAGATTTATCATAATATGATTTTCCCACCTAAAAAAAAAATAAAAAAATACCAGTATCGTCAACTTGCACTGTTTAAGGCAACCAAAGTCAATTATACCTAACGTACGAGACGCACAACCAATATTAAATTTAATTTGATTATTTTGATAAAGATTAACATTATACAGCATCCTATTGAATTTATATAAGGATTTAATTTGATAACTTTCCTTCAAATTATTTTAAGTATTGCAAAATCCTGCTTAATTTATAGTTACCTAACTTAACAACTTCCTTTTTAATACTAACTGCCTTTTAATTATAAAAATACTAGCTTCTGCCAGCGGCTTTGCCCGCGTGAAAATAGGTTTTTCTTTACTAACTTTGGACTCCCATTTGATCCCCTTAGGGGGTGAATTTTGGAAAATCCTTTTATGACGTAGGCGAGCATTAAGCTCGCCTACGTCATAAAAGGAAGCCTTGTGCAGAATTTCATGTTCCTAGTCCTAGTAGTTTCAGCTGTGCGTCGATATGTTAATCAGTCAGTTTCACCTTTTATATAATAAGATTATAGCTCTTGTTGAATTTGAAAGAATTAACCTAACCACTTTCTTATTCCATTTAATATATTACAACATCCGGTTATTTATAAATAGAATGTAATATGACAACTGCCATTATATTTATTTTAAATAATTTTCTACCTTCATAATTTTTTAACTGCCGTCGTTAAATATGCTTGTCATATTCTGTGTATAAAAACCGATATAATGCTAATAATAGGGCATTATTTCGCCGCTCATAGAATAAACACCTTGAACTGAAGTGAAGTATTTCTTTATTGTCGCTCTATTACATTTTCCACCATTCTCACCACCACACACACCACACCATCAGATACGCCAACACCACACACCACCACCACAACCACCACCACCATCTTTCACATTTATCACCATGTATTTTGGTGCAAACCATTATGTGCGAGTTCGACACCGATGGCGATCGTACGCCGACATACTCGTACCTACTAACAAAAAATATCAATATGTCCTACTGAGCATAAATAAAGCATGTTCTTTATTTATACACATTAGGACATATTATTTATAAATAAATTACAAAAAAAGTCTCACTCATATAATTAACATAATTACCTATGTTTCGACATACATAATTACAATTGCTTGGGAACATAATTACTCTTATGATGTATATTAAAGTCTTTATATTACGTTATAAAACTACCGGAACATAATGTTTATTAATAATCTCAAAGGTACATAATATATCAATGTCATGATGTCAGTTAGTAAATATATTATAGAACTTCCTCACGGACTGATAATGGTCCTGAGGGTGTATTGTCTTAATTGTCTCGATATTCAGCGTTTACTTAAGAGGTTCTTTCCCGAGCTGTCTATCGTCAAAATAAGCATGGTTTGAAAGCTTGTGGTTTCATCCAACGCTATGTTTGATAAAGAGGTAAAGCAAAAAAAGAGAGAACGCCTGAATGCTCTGTTGGCATTTAGTAATTCCGTCATTCACTCGAATATTTCACAATTTTTTTTTTCAGGAAATACGTGTTTTTATTTAAAAACCTAAAAAGTTTTTGAAAATAATTTTCGTCATTCAGAATCTGGATCAAATCTGGATTTCTATACATATATTTTGTTACTTTTTTAATTTACGAGTCCATTATGAAGGGTCGAATTTTACGCAAAATAGCAGATTTTCAGAGGTTTTTTTTGGGTTAGTTTTACAAAAACATATATTTTTATTTCAATAGAAACCTTGATAATATGCACAAAATATCTGTGATTCCAAAATATCACGAAAAAGATGAGTAATAACGCCATAATCACGTAAGAGCGGTTATATCGAAATGTATCTCGGGTTAGCCGCTCTTAAAAGATTTTGATCCTACAGATTACTCTACCGATTGGTACCATGAACATAGAGGGACATTTTTGAATTACCTATCCGTTTCCTAGGAAATGTAATCAAGAATACAATTAAAACAAAAAACTCTCTGACACACACACATATCCATATAGGCGTACTGTTGAAATAGTCCATAGGTATAAAAATCGTATCGAAAAAGAATTTTAGGTTTCCCGTTTTTTTTTCAATTTTACCTGGTTTATTTATAATCCATGAAATAAAAATTATCCACCTCTTTTCAAAATGCGCATACCATCGATGGTACTCGTATTTAATTTCAAATATGTTTTAGGTAAATATTAAAATTATATATCTTGACGGTAAAACTTATTTAAGACTAGCTTCTGCCAACGGCTTCGCCCGCGTAAAAGTAGTTTTCTCCATACAAACTTTGGACCCTTGTTTCATTTATATTCTTATTCTTTACGGTACGTCATAAGATGACGCTTTTTTCATATTTCTGTTGGTTCTGTTTTATTTTAATTTATGATATTACTATTAATATTATGTTATTACATAATAATAATAAATAACAACACAATAATAATACACAATACACACACATAATAATAATAAAATAAATTCCATAATATCATAAATTAAAATAAAACAGAGCTAACAGAAATATGAAAAAAATTGACAAAAGCGTATTCAATAGCATATAATGTGAATTTAATGATGAATGCTGCAATACTAACTTAATTTTAAAGACACCCCAAAGTTTCAGTGATATAGGTTAAGGTCCAGTTATCTAAGCAGGGGGGATTTTCCAAGGGAGCGTGAATGGCTAAATACGAAACTATGATCTGTAACAAAAAATACTCACAGGAATCTTCGTGCCGATTTTGATGAAAGCTAAAACTACATCAACTTCATCATCAGCCTGGGATAGGATAGGTTTTAAATTAGGCCATTCACTCCTACTTGATAATTCACCCTGTATAACTGCCCACTTTTTCATCGTGGGTTTTTCCAGTGATTATAATGTAATTAAGAAGCGACAGTTTGTCACTTGGCCTCTAACCAAACGAAAACCAACGCCAAAGACAAACTGAATATTAAAACAAGAACTAGACAGTAATGATTATTTTTGTTGTCCTACCCAAAATCGTATTTAACTTAATTGGCTGAATACGGTTGCGGACCAACTTCGTACAGTTAATTAACAACATGCATTAGTTTGTGTATAAACTGAAATTGTTCTTCTTGGATTATGGAAACTACGTAACTGATGAAAATGCTAATTGGAGTTTAATTAAACAATTTTCAACTTTGACAAAATCGGCAAATATTTGGTGGGTAAAGTGTACTGTGTAATATTATAGTGTTAACACACGCTTGAACTTGATACTATGGATTTAGTCTGTCTGTACCAAAGTAGAAAGTAACTCAGCGTAAGTTAAGGGGTATAGTCCCTTAAACTTGACTTTTCTCCTGATAGCCGCTTTATTGTATCTCTTTAATTCTCTTTGAGGGCTGTGATATTATCTCTTGCTTTGTTAGCTAGTGTGGCCCAGTGGCTCTATTACTGCACCCAATCGCTTAGTGGTGTTAATGCCATTTTTGTGACACGTTGTTGATTCTTTGCCTAGAGCGTAGACCTAGAGTGGTTACTTGCTGGTACCTATTTCTAAGGGCCTGCGCACACTTGAGACAAGACTGTCTGAGACAGACTTGTCTACGACGTCGCAGACTTGTCTGCGACAAGACTTCGGCGTACGGCCAGGGTTGCCAACTTAGTGGTTTTTCCGCTAAAACCGGTGCTTTTACCACCCTTTAGTTGCGAAATATTGGTTTTAGTGGCTAGTGATTTTTTCTAGTCTTTAGTAAAATTCAATTTATTACAAAAAATGCGATCACTCGGGTGTAAATCAGCGCCATAGAATCCATAATTGTTAATCTGATACCGACGATGATGGTGCAAACTGATTCGTCTGAAGAAATTAATAAATAGCTGTTGTTGAATAATTTGTATGTTGATAGTCTACCAATGTTAATTTACCCACAAATGGTATTTTAATCAACTGATGTTAATTTTTATCACTTATTAAATGAAACTGAATATTAAAGGAAACTAATAACATATATGCCTAATTATTTTATTTCGTACACCTGGTTGTCCGCACAAATAAAAGGTCACCGGGACATTACTGCGACTGAGGGGTCATTTTGAATCCGCACCCAGTTATGCGCTGGCGCCTATTGTCCGCTATGGCCTGCCGTGACCTGTGTTGTACTTAATGACAGTGGTGTCCAACTTGACCCTTTTTAAAAATTTTTGGAACAAATATAACATGGTGTAAAAATTATTGGAATCGATTCATTTACTGATTTCGAACAAACTATATTGAGGTTTCGCTTATACCAAAAACAATGTTGTATATCTTTCTACACCTAAGCTCACTACTTAAAACGTTCAGAACACTTTGTGTGGCGAGCGTAGACGTAGGATAGGATGCAAACAATACGCAATCACTAATGATGATCCACATCAATACAAGATAGCCGTAGTTAATACTACTGCTAATATACCACGACACAGCATAAAGGGGACTCTATTATGAGGATTCACTCTTGACAGACGAACACTCGACCTCAACACGCGAAACGCGACTGAATACTGTTGCATGATCTATGAGGGTCTGTA
The DNA here is from genome assembly GCA_961205895.1 of Mythimna pallens. NCBI lineage: Eukaryota > Metazoa > Arthropoda > Insecta > Lepidoptera > Noctuidae > Mythimna > Mythimna pallens. The sequence goes on along the minus strand of OY540828.1, from coordinate 16,932,351 downwards.
GGGTTTTGCTATTCTTCAAATGAAAATGACGTATCCCATTTAATAGATTATTGAAAAGCAGTAAACATAATTTTCAAATCCGTGTAAATATCTTTTAAGACAATTTATTACCTAAGTTTATAATCGTTCTTGTATTTATGATAGTTCATTTTTATAAATCTTCGAAAATAATATTTTAACCTCGAAATTAGTTCAGTACTTTTTTATAAATCTTGCATTTACATTCATATACGTAGGTACTGTGCTAAAATATAACCCTACTTTAGCGAAAAAACGGTAAAATGGACAAGGGTCTCGCGAAGATCTACCACCCAAAACATCGTCACCTCCTCTTGCTTTATTTCATAATTCTAGGTCATCGAGCAGTAACTTATATAATAAACTAGCTGACCCGGCTAACTTCGTACCGCCTTCGGCATAACGCCATTTACTGGCATTACCAGAACAGCATAATTCATACTTTTTTAAATTGATATAAACTGCAATTCCACCTGATGGTAATTAGTCCCCTCTTTGAGGAGTGGCTGGAAAGACCACATGGCATCCTTACCTACCGCATGAAGCAGGTCCTCACCGGACATGGTAAGTTCGGGAGGTTCCTGCACCGAATTCGTGCGGAAGACACACCCGGGTGTCGCCATTGTGTGGAACGCCCGGGTGTCGCCATTGTGTGGAACGCCCGGAGGACACGGTGGAGGTGTACCCCGCTTGGGCAGTGCAACGCCGTGTCCTCTAGGGGGCGATCGGCAGCAGTGATCTCTCGCGCCCGGCATTGGTACAGGCCATGGTCCGGAGTGAGGAGGAGTGGCAGGTGGTCGCCTCCTTCTGCGAAGCAGTAATGCTAGCAAAGGAGGCGGCTGATTACGTGAGCCAACGGTCCTCACGCCCTAACCGCCGCCGGGATTCCGATCCTGATTTCCGGCCACCGTAGGCGCGGGCTTGCGGACGGCGAGCAATGGGTGGCTCGCCGTTCGATCGTCCGGTAACCGTCCGGACCGAGCTCAAGTTATCGACGGCGCGTAGTGTTCCACGCGCGCTTCAAGGAGATGTCAGCGAAACCGTAGGGGCCCAGCTGGCCGATGGGATTTCGAGGAGCACTTCCAACGTCTGGCTCCCAAACTTAATCGGACTGGGGCTGCCCTCGGGCGGCTCCTGCCCAACCTGGGGGGTCCAGAAGCCTCCTGCCGAAAGCTGTACGCGGGAATCGTTCGGTCCATGGCCCTTTATGGCGCACCGGTATGGGCGCCGGCGCTGTGGAAGCAGCCGGCAGCCCGGCTGAACGCATGCCAGAGGGTCATGGCCATACGGATGGTGCGAGGACACCGGACGATTTCCCGCGAAGCGGCGAGCCTCCTTGCCCGCCAGCCACCATGGGATCTGGAAGCAACAGGCCTTGCTCTCATGCACGATCTCCGCATGGAGATGCAACGCCGGGGCGAAACTCCGCTGCCGCGACAAGTCGCAGCATGGCGGACGGAGTTCCGGCGGGCTCTCATGGAAAAATGGCGAGAGTGACTGTCGCGGCCCAGTGCTGGGCACGCCACAATTATGGCGATAAGTCCCCTCTTTGAGGCGTGGTTGGAAAGACCTCACGGCGTCCTCACCTTCCGCATGACGCAGGTTCTCACCAAACACGGGAAGTTCGGGAAGTTCCTGCACCGAATTCGTGCGGAAGCGACGCCCCGGTGTCACCACTGTGTGGACCGCCCGGAGGACACGGTGGAGCACACGGTGGAGGTGTGTCCCGCTTGGGAAGAGCAACGCCGTGTTCTCGTGGTGGCGATCGGTGGCGGCGATCTCTTGCGCCGGGCCTTGGTACAGGCCATGGTCCGGAGCGAGGAGGAGTGGCAGGCGGTCGCCTCCTTCTGCGATGCAGTAATGCTAGCAAAGGAGGCGGCCGATCGCGTGAGGCAACGGCAACGGTCCTCACGCCCCAACCGCCGCCGGGATTCCGATCCCGATTTCCGGCCACCGTAGGCGCATACTTGTGGACGGCGAGCAATGGGTGGCTCGCCGTCCGACCGTCCGGTAACTGTCCGGACCGAGCCCAAGTCGTCAACGGCGCGTATTGCTCCACGCGCGCCTCAGGGTGATGTCAGCAAATCGTAGGGGCCCAGCAGGGTCGAAACCTATTAGGGCCATGGGTAGTGTGAAAACGAAACCCGCGCAACGAAGGAACAGGAGTGGGTTTTTAGTCAGTAAAAGTCTGACACCATTTCTCGCTCCGCCCAAGAGCGGGATTTGTCAGTAGATGATATTCACAACTTAAAAAAAAAAAAGGCCACGGGTAGTGTGAAAGCGAAGCCCGGGGCCCCGGGATGAAGGCAAAGAGGGAACAGGAGTAGGTTTTTAGTCAATAAAAGTCTGACACTATCTCTCGCTCCACCCAAAAAATCATCTAATGAGAAATCCCGATTTCTCATTAGATGATTTTCACACCTTAAAAAAAAACCTGATGGTAATTCATTTTACAATAACATTTTAATTAGAGATGGCGTTGTAATCAGATTTTTTTTTCGTGATTTTTTCCATTTTTTCTCACCCTTTAAACCTAAGATAGAAGATAAGATTCTGATTCCCTTGTAAGTGCCAAATTAAGCGATATAAATAGTCGTATATGTTAACTACGTTGACTCATAATTGGGTTTTATCACATCTCCAAGGAATCACACATCTGATTATATGAATTTCAAACCTCCACGCGTTCTTGAGAAAAGTTTATCGACAGACTGACTGACAACATAGGGTTCCGGTTTCCTTTGCAGGTACAAAAATCTTCAGTAAAAGTCTGACACGCCCTCCCGCTCCACCCAGAACGCGAGAAGTTATTTGGATGATTTCCCACCTTAACTAACCGATCTCAACATTTTAACTGTTAACAAGATACTAAGACGGGTATGAAACTAAAATAAGTCGTTTAAAAGTGCCATTCTATTCTCTAGAACAGTGTTTACGTGCTACTACGAACTGTTTGCCAATTAGTTGCGCAGCTTATTAGCAGCGCTGAAACTGAAAATAACCTGACACTGAGAACTTGAAGCAAAAAATACCTTGTATAGAGAATTATTAATTCGATTTGCGATGCCTGCATGGAGGTGTTATAATAACTAAACTAAATGAACCTTTGTGAAGTTTGATGTCTAATAAGGAGTATCTTGAAAACAAAAAAACTTGGTATTTGCCTGCTCCAGAACTCACTATAATTGTTGTCATTATTTTTTGTTCGTATTTTTTTTTTAAATACTGACAATTTTTTTTTACCTTTTTGTTATTTTTTTACAATTTTACATTGAAGATTTATTTTTTTGTCATTTTTTAAAGTTTGATAAAAAGTATTTATTTTGTAATGTATTTAATTTTTGTAAAAATAAAATATTATTGTGAATGTAGGGTTTTTTAGGTGGGAAAATCATTTAATGACATCTTTCGCCCTTGGCCGGAGCGAGAGGGCGTGACAGACTTTTACTGACTAAAAATCCACTCCTGTTCCTTCTTTGCCTTCATCCCAGGACCTCTTTCAGGGTTTCACTTTCACACTGCCCGTAGCTCCTGTAGGCTTCGACCATGTTGGGCCCCTACGGTTTGCTGCCATCTCCTTGAGGCGCGCGTGAAACAATACGCACCGTCGACGACTTGGGCTCGGTCCAGACGGTTACCGGATGGTCGGACGGCGAGCTACCCATTGCTCGCCGTCCGCAAGCCCGCGCCTATGGTGGCCGGAAATCAGGATCGGGATCCCAGCGCGGCGGTGGCTAGGGCGTGAAGGTCGTGTAATGCTTTGCAAGCATTACTGCTTCGCAGAAGGAGGCAACCGCCTACCACTCCTCCTTGCTTCGGACCATGGCCTGTACCAAAGCCTGGCGCGAGAAATCGCTGCCACCGATCGCCCCCACGAGGACACGGCGGTGCTCTGCCCAAGCAGGGCACACCTCTACCGTATGCTCCACCGTGTCCTCCGGGCGGTCCACACAGTGGTGACACCCGGTCGTTACTTCCGCGCGAATCTGGTGCAGGAACTTCCCGAACTGACCATGTTCGGTGAGAACCTGCGTCATGTGGAAAAAGAGGACTACATGAGGTCTTTCCAGCCACTCCCCAGAGCGAAGACTTACCACCATAATTATGGCGTGCTCAGCACTGGGTTGCGACAGTCGCTGTCGCCATTTCACTATGAGATCCCGCCGGAACTCTGTCCGACATGCCGCGACTTGTCGCGGCAGTTTTGCCCCGGCAGGCGTTGAATCTCCACGCGCAAATCGTGCATGCGTGCAGGACTGTTGCCTCCAGATCCCATGGTAGCAGGCTAACAAGGAGGCTCGCCGCTTCGTGGAAAACCGTGTGGTATCCCCACACCATCCGTATGGCCATGACCATGAGTTTCTTGCACGTTCTTCTCCATAGAGATCTACGCTTTGGAACGTGCAATTTAGCTTCACTTGTATTTTTTTTTGACTTACCGACATTTTGACAATTCAAAAGTGCCTGTAATTGGTCTATTTAAAATAAACGTTTCTGATTTCTGATTTCCTCTGGCATGTATTCAGCGGGGCTGGTGGGGCAACTGACGCCCCATAAAGGGCCATGGACCGAACGATGCATGCGTAGAGCCTCCAGTAGAAGGCGTCGGGACTGGTCTGGTTAGATTGGGCAGGAGCCACTTGAGGGCAGCCACAGTTCTGATTTAGTTTAAAAACCAGACGTCGAATAAAATGTTTTTCTTTCTTTCTTCTTTTTTTCTAATGTTGACCTGTAAAAGTGTTTTATATTATTATATAAACTATATAAACATAATTTATCATTATTACGAGTGCCTTTTAAATAATTCTCAGAAAATGTATTAATTTATTATTACCTACAGATCGGTTTTATATGCAGTTTTCACTAATGGACAGAGTAATTCACAAGGAAGGTTTAAATCTTAAACACATGCATATTATAGTAGCGAAAAGCCGAGAATTTCTAAAATTTCTAACAGCCGTGTGAAGCTGGAGCGGGTCGCTAGTAGCAAAATCTTTGTATAGCGATTTATTAATTCGATTTGCGACGCCTGCATTAAGGTATTTTTAGCCTTTGTTCTGTTATAATTTATGGAATCATGGTGTAGTGTTCGTAAGAATAGACGTTCTTATTGAGCGGCGAAGGCAACGGCTGGGCACCTTGCCACACGAACGTACCCTGGTACGTACAATAAATATTACTGCACCAGGTATTTTCTTTAAGGAGACAAGTACGTCACTTTTCTGGCTTAGGGATTTTTTAGGGTGGGAAATCATCCAATGACTTCTCTCACCCAAGGGCAAAGCGGGAGGGCGAGTCAGACTTTTGCTGACTGAAAACACACTTATCTTAATTCTTTTTCTTGTGTTCCAGGACCCTGGGTTTCCCTTTCGAAAGCCCACAGCAAATTTTGTAGTGAAGGGACTTTTTGTTTATTATGAAGTCGGTTATTTTTATTTTTTTGGTAAAAGTTTTCTATTTCACACTTTTTAGTTGTGGTACACTTATCGCCAGAGTACCTGTTTCTCGAAAACAATTCTAATAAACCCAAACACTGCTAGGATACATTATTTTATTATGAAGTTCCTATCTTTCCCACCTCCCGGCTAATAATACCTTATAGACAAAGTGCATCTCATGTCAATTTTAATAAGCCCAAACACGGCTAGGACACATTGATTAATTATGGAATTCCTGTGCCTACCTTCCGACTCCATCATCAAATCAGTTCGGTACTACCTTATAGCCAAAGTGCATCTCATGGCAATTCTAATAAGCCTAAATACGGCTAGGTTAAATTGTTAATTACGGGGTTCCAGTGCCTGCCTTCTGGCTCCTTCATTATCATCAGATCACTTCTATGATACCATTTTCAACATAACTATTCAGAACCATTTATTTATTTGTATTGTCAAAGTTACTTTATTATCTTCATTGTGATATCTACGTGAGGGTAAAGTTCCGTTGGTCATTTCTGGTCTTCTTCATCAGTTCCATTCAAATGTTACTTTTTGACTGTAAATGCAAGTTCTTGATGAAAATACCAAAATCACTATACAACTTTAGTTTTATTAAAAGCGAAACCCGAAACACATGTCTAGTATTTTTATGTAAAGAATCTGGGTACAAAATTTAATAACTGTACGATAAAAAACAGGCCAAGTGCGAGTCGGACTCGCGTACTGTACCTATGAAAACAGTTCAATACCCGAATTAAGTTACGAAGATTTTTCCGAATTACAAAAATAAAGTTTTTTGTGATCTAACTACAAATTTACATTTTTCAGATTCTACCATGCCGCGACTTGGCGTGGCAGCGGAGTTTCGCCCCGGCGTAGCATCTCCACGCGCAGATCATGCATGCGTGCAAGGACTGTTGCATGCGTGCAAGGACTGTTGTCTCCAAATCCCACGGTGGTAGGCCAGCAAGGAGGCTCACCGCTGCGCGGGAAACCGTGCGGTATCCCCGCACCATCCGGATGGCCATGACTCTCTGGCTTGCGTTCAGCTTGGCTGCCGGTCGCTTTCATAACGACGGCGCCCATACCGACACTACATAAAGGGACATGGACCGAACTATTCCTGCGTAGAGTGATTTTCAAATGTTGGATTTTTGTTGATTAGTTTTACACAAATTTATGTTTTTATTTTAATAGAAACATAGATAATATCAACAAGATATCTATGTTTAAAAATTATCTAAAGAGAGATATGTACCTAAAAAGAACGGTTGTATGGAAATGTGTCTCAGGTTGGACGCTCGCTCTTAATAGATTCGTTCACTGACTGTCTTGCTTTTCAGCATAGGCCTTCCCAAGAATTTTTCCGATCGATCGGTCCATTGCTGTCCTCATCCAAGTTCTAGGTACCAAGTTTAAAACGAATATATCGCATTCACCTCTCCAACAGCTCTTTTTCTTTTCCATTGATTTGAAATCACAAACTTTCGACAGGAACTCAATACCAACATTGAGCTATACCTGCATTGTATAAAAGTAGAAAAACAATTATTTTTCACAATGTGTTCCTAGAGACTGTTTTTTCACTTTGGTGCAATGTGTTTACGTCGTAGTCAGATTTTAGAAATTGATCACTTCATGAAATGGCCAACTAAAACTGGCCAGATCGTTTTAAACGTTAAAGTTTGATGATAAGTCAATCCTCCTTTTTTTAGACCTTTTATTGTCATAGAAATCCTACATCAATGATATAGCCAAACGAGGATTGACTTAACATCAAATGTTAACATATCATGAATTGATTAATTCTATGATCTGGCCACGACTTATTTATATAATCATAACTATAATCAACCTTATATTGTTCCCACTGCTGGGACCCCAGCCTCCTCTCTAGGAGAGGTAAAGGGCCGTAATCCACCAAGCGGCGCGGGTCCAGTTGGTGGATGTCATGACTTGGCGATATTTTCCTTCACCGTTTTGAGAGCAGTAATGATGAAATAAATTAGACAAAGTAATGTGCCCGGCTGGGTTTGAACCTATAACACACTGGGCCACCTCTGAACCGATTTTGAAAATCCGCGAACAGAAACTAGTAAATAATAATTTATCGAGATCGTCAGAAATTCTCACTGGATTTAGACTGGATTAGTTAGTATGAACGGCAATGTTAGCATTGTCAATTCTGTGTTTAGAGAGGCAAATCCCATGAGAATTAATGCTGAGGAGCGGTTATATCCAATATCTCTGCATAAACTTTGTAGATAGATATTAATTGCGATTTTATAAAAAAATAAATTGGGTATTATGATTAATTTAATGATTACAGTAATATATTAGTGCAAGCTTGAAAGTGGCGCCAATTACTGATATGTCAAAAGGGAATCGCTTGTCTTGGTACGGCCATGTGAAGAGGAGGGACAAAACGCATGTTACTAAAAGTAAATCTTTTATTAACATGCGTTTTGTCCTTCCCCTCTCCCTGTTTTTGGCCAAAGAAAAGATGGAAGATGTTTTTTTTTAAACTTTGCTAGAAATTATTATACTAGAAATTATTCCTGTATCGAGGGTACGTTCACAAACTTGTAAACTCACATACGCAAGACACCCAGACTCTTTATATATGTATGTTCATTTTTATGGCCTACAGACAGGTGTTCCTGTCTGTAGGCCATACAGATATTTGTTCCGTGCGGGAATCGAATCCACGACCCACAACGCAGCAGTCAATCGCTCAACCACTGCGCCAATCATGTCTGGACAGAATGGAAGAAACAAACGACCACAAGTAATAAACAAAAGAAGAAAGATAATGACTATGATTTTGTCATTATTTCAATATGCAAATAAGTTAAATAGAGCAACAAAAGCTGAACATAAATTTAGTAACAAAACATCACGCATGCATTTTTGTAACAGTTAGGTTAGGTTGTGAGGAGGTGTACGTCTATCTATAAATCTATACATATAAATCAAAATGAAGTGTCTATTTTGTGTTTAACGATTGGAGGTGCAAAGGAAAGTCGAGGGCAAAAGATCACGTGGACGCTCTCCAACACGGTAGACCGACGTCATCAAACCGGTGACATACAGCAGCGTTAATAAAAACTCCCAAGCCGCCAAACACAGAGCTGCATGGCGTCGTATCGCGAAAAGGCGGTGGCGCAGGACTCGACTGAGACTGACCACGACCACTCGGTCTCTTAAACAATAATGTAAGAAAGTGTACTTTTAAAATCTAAACTTTTTCCAAATTCAAATACTAAGTCGTCCATCATCATCATCTCATTAGAAATGTGTTGGGGGGTTTTTTCTAGGGAGTTCCCTAGGGAATAGTGAGGTTTGTTTGTTTTTTTTTTCCTTTCAGAAACAAACTCTTGGCCCCAGCAGGCTTTGACTCTGCTGGTTCCCTACGGTTTGCTGACATCTCCTTGAGGCACACGTGGAAAATTATGCGCCGTCGACGACTTGGGCTCGGTCTGGATGGTCGGATGGCGAGCTACTCATTGCTCGCCGTTCGTACGCCCGCGTCTACGGTAGCCGGAAAACCCTGTCAATATTCGGGAGTCAATTATATAAATCCCTCACTAGCGTTCGGGATTAAAACTTCATTCCTCTGTAACCTTGGTTTCGTTCGAAATTCAACATGCCATCCGCTACTTAAAGACGCTGCTTTATGCTCTAGTCACATAATCTACTAATTCATGGTTTAGGATAAATCACATCACACTAATATTACTATATGTACGTGTGTGTGGTTACTCCTTCTCGCTCAAATGGCTGATCGAATTCAAATGAAATTTGGCACAAAGATACACCATGTCCTGGTGAAACCTTTTATCCCTGGAATCTCAAGGGAACATATTACTTAACTTGAGCTTTTTTTCTAATTTCACGCGAGCAAAGACGCATGCAGATGTTAATTGATAATAAATAAATTAAGTATACATTATAAAGGATGTATGAGATTTTGAATGTAGACTTATTTATTCACTTAAGATTCTGACTGTTCCTTTACTCAATTGGCTCAATTATGTTCACATGACTCTAACCTCCTGTTTAAGACATACCAATTCACATAGCGAGGATATCGCTTTGAAAGCTGTAATTGGATAGGCGTTGAAAATTAATTATTTTCCCTCAGACCATTCTAAGTATAACCTATATACATGTAGGTGGATATGTAATGACGTAAGTCTTTTGTAGATTCAGAAAAACATATCTGCTTGGTTTACTTTATGAAAATACTCCTGAAACAACTTTTTGAAACAACAAGAGGGTCACCTCAACAACGCAAATCGTTGAGGTGGCTCAAAAAACTACCCAACTTAAATGGGACTGAGTAGGACATGTCTGCCGCATGCCTGAGAAGCTGTGGTCCGTAAAACATAGGATTGGTACCCAGACACAGTAAAATTTGAGTGCGGCCGACCACGAAGGAGATGGCAGGACGACCTGTCCCCCTAGCCAAGTTACAACCGTTTCGTTTCAATTCTTTTTTCGGCGATCGCCTCGAGTCGGCCACGGTGTACATTGTTGACCGAAAGTAAACCCACATTTTGGTTGATATGTTTAAACCCCGTGCAAGTTAGGCTGTAGTTTACTCCACGTCCATAACGTCCCCTCGTCCCCTCTTTTCCCAAAATACGTGATTACGAGGTGATGACCTGTGCACGGTTGTTGTTGACAACAATGAAGTAGTCTAGACTCTGATGGGTTTAAGTCAGTTTTTTTTAGATGGGAAATCATTCAATGACTTCTTCTGTTCTTGGGCAAAGCGCGTGGGCGTGTCAGACTTTTACTGACTAAACCCATTCCTATGTTCCAGGTCCCGGGTATGAGTTTAAGGCAGCAAAAGTTTTACTCTAGTGTCAGATTTTTGCTGACTTAAACTCACCCGTTGTTCTTCAGTTGCCGTTTGCGGTTTAGAGCCGCGATGACTCTTTTAAACAATCCTGCTCCGGTTCTACTGAGAAATTCTAAATGGAAAAACTCAATATAACTTAACCCGACACTTGGGCCCGTTAGACCAATCAGTAGCAATAATATGATACATGATATTGTACTCTTTTTTTCCATAGCTCTCTATCGATTCGTGGTACCCTTAAAGATGTAATAGTAGCTATAACGGATATAATTGTACCTACCGGTAAATATTGTATTTTATTTTGTTCAATGGCATTGACATTACATTTATTATTCGTCTTTCCTACGAAAAACTCCCTATCCTATGAATTCTTAACAATTACTATACCGAACCAACAGTTATAGAAAAATCCTTTTTTATCGTTGTGGAACGATTTCCAATAGACTAAGGACTTGGAAGAGTGTGCCGCTTCTAATGGATGAACATGAACAAAAGCGGCGCACTCTTCTAAACAAAGAATAACATTAAATATTTTACATGTCAGCAGCCGTAGACAATTGTAAATTGAGCATACCGTGCAGTAAAGCCAGTATGATTTTTAAGTGTGACACTTTGAAAATCATAAAGTTAAATTATGGGAAACTTCTACTTATGTTATACGCGCGCGCACACACGAGGAAGTCTAGAGCAGTGGTGTTGTGGGGACATCATGCCGTTTGCTTTTAAAAACTTTTTTGCGATTCAGAAAAATCTTCGTAACTCATATCAGGAATTGAAAAGTTTGTTCGGAACCCTTAGTGCACGAGTCCGACTCGCACTTGTCAGGTTTTTTTCTGTTATAGGTACAACAAGCGGGTCCAATTACATTTGTTGTAAACCATACAGAGACACTCAAATATACAAACAATATTACATCCAAATCGGTTTTACCGTTTAGAAGGAGTTAGGTGACAAACACATACAGGTACATAAGATTTATATACATATATTAGCTTCTGCCAGCGGTTTCACCCGCGTAAAAGTAGGTTTCTCCATACAAACTTTCAACACCCGTTTTACCCCCTTGGGTGGTTTCGTAAAATCCGTTCTTGCGGATGCGGATCAAGCGGATGTCTACGCCCTGTAAGGAACCTACCTGCCAAATTTTAAGTTTGTTATAGTTTCTGAGATTTCGTGATTAATCAGTGAGTGGTATTTCGCTTTTATATATATAGATAAAAGATAAATAAAAATAAAAGGTTAACACGCTTTACAGTCAACTTAAAAAATAACAAACGCATACTTACGAACAACATCGCAGTCAATATTAGAAAAAAGAAAGAAAGAAAAACTGTTTATTCGCGCGAAATGACGCAATCTTAAAACTAGCAAACAAACATTATCAATTAATAGGGAAGATATGCGTCACATCCACGCAAAACGGCCGAACGCTCAGCATAAAGCTGTATTACGTATCACCTAGACGTTGCTTCCCTTTTGCTTACCTCAAACTACTATACTGTTAGTCCATTTTTATACTACCACATTATATGATTTTACCGTATTATACAACATTAATTTCAGTATAAGCGAATCTTAAATGTAGTTTGTTCAGAGTCAGTAACTGAATCAATTCTAATAATTTATACACTATGTTATATTTTTTCCTAAAAATATTTAAAAAAGTCACTACCAACACTAAGTACAACACAGGTCACAGCAGGTCATTGCCGGCATTAAGTGTCAGCGCACAGCTGGGTTCGGGAGCAAAACAACCCCTCAGTCGCCTGGATGGCCCGGTGACTATGTATTTGTGCGGTCAAACAGGTATCATAAGAAGCTTATAACTTTGTGATTTTTCATGATACAGTTATGAAGTTTTGTACATAGATTCTCTACATAAAAATTCCAGACACGTGTTTCGCATATACTAAAACTAATGTTGTATAAGAGAATAAACGGATCGTATCTATTTATGGAGTGGAAGCAAGTAGAAAAGTTACAGAGTACTATAGCGATCGTTTAGCCAATAGTTGTCTTTTCCTAGGATTTTGATTCAGCTACGCCCCAGTCACGTGTCAGGTTCGTCACTGCAACCTATATAAAAGAGGTAGATATAGGACGCACAGTCGCCTTGTCTCTTTCTACAGATGGGTCAATGTTGTGTGGATATCACTCAGTCCATACTCCCTGTTTTTGGCTTCCACTAAATACTTACCTAAATATACCAATTCATCGTTTAGTGGTCATTTACCAAAACCAGCGTAACGCTTTAATTGATATGCATCTAAAACTAATTCGGACTACAGTGATGGTATCAGTATTTGAGGTTTGTTCCTGATTGAATTTGAATACCAAGCCAATTAATATAACAGGATGGTTTTAGGTTTATTTCCATAATTATGTTTAATGAAAACATATCTTTAATTATTTTTTGCGGAAATTTTATTGTAGAATCTAATAACAAATCTAAAATTGAAACTAAATTGAGTGGAATGATGAATCCTGGAATTCTAATAAAATTAAAAGTAAAAACCTTTTCATAAACAAGCTTTTAATTGAATGCGCTAAAAAGAATAAAATAAAGTTTTCCTTTAAAACTTTTACACTCATAACGTCATTACACAATTCATATGATATAAAAGCTAATCGCAGGATCAAGTTATTTAATTTGCTTGTTTATCTATAGAAGTGAATATCGATTTTAGTAATATCTTTTTTAACTCGCATTCGTATTCCTCAGCAAGATCTTTCATTTGATACCTACCCGTATTGTAGAAGAGCATTAAAAATTACTAATCCGCCATCTTAGGTGTTTCGCCATGTTGGATTTATATCCAACATGGCGGAACACCTACATAGTCATCCAAACTAAATATGTATATGTCATGGCCAGATCATAGAAATTAATTAGTTCATGATATGGCCAACTAAAACTGGCCTGGTCGCCTCCTTCTGCGAAGCAGTAATGCTAGCAAAGGAGGCGGCCGATCGCGTGAGGCAACGGTCCTCACGCCCCAACCGCCGCCGGTATTCCGATCCCGATTTCCGGCCACCGCAGGCGCGGGCTTGCGCCTCAGGGAGATGTCAGCAATCGTAGGGGCCCAGTAGGGTCAAAGCCTACTGGGGCACGGGTAGTGTGAAAGTAAAACCCGGGGTCCTGGGACGAAGGCAAAGAAGGAACAGGAGTGGGTTTTTAGTCAGTAAAAGTCTGACACTATTTCTTGCTCCGCCCAAGAGCGGGATTTGTTATAAGATGATTTCCCACCTAAAAAAAAAACTAAAACTGGCCATATCATTTAAACATTAACATTTGATGATTGGTCGATCCTCGTTTGGCCTTATCATTGATGTAGGATTTCTATAATAGTAAATAATCTAAAGAAAGTACGCCAAAAGAGGATTGAAATATCGTCAAACTTTTACGTTTAAAATGATCTGGCCAGTTTTAGTTGGCCATACCATGAAGTGATCAATTTCTATGATCTGGCCACGATATTCAAAGCTACAGTTCAATCGGTTGGAGATATCAGCGTCAAAATTGAGTTGCAAGATTTTACCCAACAAACATAATTACATACATTTTTTTAAGGTCATCCTCTCACTGCACTAGTACAACTCACACTTAATCAGTTTTTTTATTTTATTATTAGTATTTACGGTTTATTCTTCACAAAATAAATCTCGCTTCTTCTTCTTTTCCTTTGTGTAGTAGTTTCTTTTTTGTTCATAATGTGGCCTCAAGTATAGGATAAATAAATAAAAAACGGTCCTCTCCTTCCAGAGATCCATTGTAGAAGGAAAACAGGATTCGCTCTGGTACCCTGAGGCGCAGCGTTAGCGCTATGACAGGTGTGTACACCCGCCATTGGCATGTACTTACCTTGGTGTTATTTCATCCGCTTAATCAGACGAGAGAATTTACAAATTTGATGGAGTTGTATATGTATATAGGACCAAAGTTCTCATCAAATCGAAACAAACGACCTTAAACTCGATGGGGTTGTGTCGCTTAATGTCGAAGTTCCAATGCCACTTTCTAGCTCCATCATCAGACCCTGGTTATAGAATCAAATATATAGAATCAAAGTACTCGTCAGTACGAATCGGTGGGGTTGTGTCGTTTTATTGCGCAGTTCCTAGAACCACCTACCAACTCCATTATCAGACCCTGGTTAACATATAGGATCAAAGTACACGTCAAAATTAATCGAACGAATCAATAATCGATGGGGTAGTGTCATTTTATTGCCCAGTTCCTATGGCCCCCTTCTAGCTTCATCAATGGACCCTAGTTACTATGTAGGATCAAAGTGCTCGTCAATACGAATCAAATGAGCCCAAACTCGATGTGAATGTGTCGTTTCATTGCGGAGTTCCTATGGCCACCTTCCAGCTCCATCATTAGACCGTGGCTATCATATAGGATCAAAGTACTCGACCACTCAAACCCCAAGCGAACGACGAACGAAGCGTTCGCCCGTGATTTCGCGCCATTCGGTTAAACACCAAAGATTATAAAATATTGAGCGTTTTATTTATAGGATATAATTATATCTAAGAACGAAAATAAGAAGTTCTTCATAAAGTAGTCTGTAAATATCGAAAATAAGCAAACCATTACTCCCTATATATACCCCACTTTCCATTATACCTACCTATATGCTAGGGCTGAGAAGTTAACTTGATATCGTATTCTCAGAATTCCTTTCTTTTTATAATCATATTATAGAAAAGTATAAAAAACTTAGTCCACCGGCCTTTGAAGTCCGCCATATTAGATTTAGAATGACGTCACTTTATTTCTCTGTCTGTGTTATTCTCTGCAAGCCCTTTTATTTGACATCCATCTGTTAAAATGCATTAAAAATAACTAGTCTGCCATCTTGTGTGTTCCACCATGTTGTATTTAAAATGACGTCGTAATCATGCATTGTCATCCAAACTAAAAGTGTATACAACATTTCAGTTCAATCGGTTGACGACATCAGCTTCAAAATTGAGTTGCACCATTTGAGCCGAACATACATAGTTATATATGTTTGTACATTGCAAGTTAACAAAAACCTTGTAAAAAGGAAAATATCACAAGTTCCTTGAATTCACAATATAATTTGATAAAGATCATACTATTTATATATATACATTATATTATATATCAGACTAATATTTTAAAGGCGAAAGTTTTTATGTATGTCCGAGTGTGTGTGTATGTTTATTACTCCTCTTCCCTCCTCCCAATGTCGATGAAAGGTACATGGGTAAACCACGTCCTCGAATACCACATAGAATATTATTTCCAGAAGTATATTCCCTTGGGATAATCTTTTTCTACTTCTGCGCAGGCGAAGCTGCCGGCAGAAGTCAGTTTAAGAAATAAAAAGCATATAAATTAATAGTCATTTAATTTTACGGAAAGCGACAGTGGTCCGCGTTACAACAGTATTTTTGACACTCTAGGCTTAAACAGAGTTCATAAAAACATTTTATTTTTACACTGTCATGCACAGTATAACATAGCTCAATGATGACGAAGGCAGACGGGTGAAGAAATGCTTACAATATTTTTTCCCATTACTTCTGGAATGCTTACAATATTTTTTCCCATTACTTCTGGTTAACAATTTCGTGCCTTATTTATATGTTCTATAACATCGTCAAATTACTTTCCTAGTATAAAAGCGACAAAAGCAAACTGATTCCATGTTTACTTGACGTCTTGCTCGAGTAATTGACTGCCTTCAACAGATTTCCCGTTTAAATTTAAGCATAAATAACTTAGATATAACCTACTTATTACAATTTTCTTCGATATATACAAGCCTATTTTGTGAACTCAGTCTATATTTATTAATACTTTTTAATTTTATAATCTGACATAATGAACAGTTATATATACCTATATCTAAAATTACGTACACCTAAAGTTACAATTATAATTTGCCTATAACGAGATCTAAGGGATATGTTCCGTTGTAAGTAACTTAACCTAAATTAATTTCACATCTGATTTTGTTTAAATACACTCAGAGTTTTAACAGTATTAAAATAACGTTTTATTATTCTAAGTGTTCTCTGTGTTTTCGTTACTTATAGTGAATTTAGGTTAATTTGGGTTTCGTTTGATAATGGAACTTACCTACTCTACACTGAAATACAAGTGGGTTTGTGGTTAGTAAGTAGGAAATGTGACGTCACAGACTCTTGTGAACGTATGTTTACATCGTTTAATAATGATTTCATTTTGTTGATTTATATATAAAGAAAATACCGGGGACATCATGGCGTTATATTTGTAGTATTTTCAGAATCTGTTTTAAATGAAACTCAAAACCGTCTACAAATATAAATTTTCTGCTGTTAAAATAGATTATAATATGGGAATTTCTTACAGAGCACAAACAATTCAATTAACACACTTCGATTAATATAGAGTTGAATTAAGGTTTAAAGTAACATTATGAAATCGTTAACATCGAACAACCAGAAAGAATATTTTAAAATAAGTCACTAAACAATATTCAAAACAGATCGGTCCCACATGAGAACCTTGGGACACACCAGAAGTGATCATTTTAAAGGAACATTATGAAAGTGCTCTCGTGGTAATAAATTACAATGTTAAGATAACTTCCGCCTGTACATTTTGTTTTAAACTTCTCCAAAGTCTTCCCATAAATTAATTTGAAAAAATCAAGGTTTAGTGTGTGGAACGCTGCAGTTGATTCCCGAAAAAGTTATAGAAAAACTTTGAGTTATATTATGCCTCAACACACACATCCAAAAAAGATTGCGTTCTCTCAAAAACTAAGATTAGGTACATTTTTGATGCAGAAAAGATTAATTTTTTGTTTTTACTTTGTTTATAAAATTTTAAGTATGCATAATCAAAACAAAAAATTCATAAAACTTCCGTTGTTATTTAATGAAAATTTAATAACTGCTCCATACACTCATTCTTGTTTCGACTGCAAGATACTGTTTATCTGAAACAGCTTAATGAGATATTTGGTGTCACCAGTCATCGTTTTGCGCGGATGTGTCGCATAACTTCACTCTTTCCTATTGATTAGTTATATCGACGGTTGAAAGGCTAATTGATGTAAGCGACATTTTTTCGAAAGAAAATTAAACCTGACTCAAACGACGGAGAAAAACTTGCTGATTCCGAATATGTATTTAATATCGGAAAAAATGTCGTTGAGATCAATTAGTATTAGTTAATGTATTACGAAAATAAGTTTTACAAATAAACAAATTTATTTAAGTCAAATCATCCTTGCTTTACATCATTTTATTTTTAAAAAATGCAAAAAATTCTTAAGTTATTTCATAACCTAAACTGTATGATTTTAAACAAGATGATGTTATTAAAAACTATTCTTTAAAAAAATATATAACCGTAGAATGTTTTAAATTTTCCAAGAGAACGCAAAGTTTTTTGGATGTGTGTATTATAGGACAACAAGACTTTTTAGTCGATTATGTTGGCAATAAATTGTATGACTTAGGTTAAATTATAAATCGTTTCAAAGGTACTGTTAAACCCGTACACACAGTACAGTTTGTAAATAAGTTAGTATAGGTATATTTGATCATCGTATTTTGACTACATCAGTTTTTCCACCTGAAAAATATTGGGCAATTGGTTCGGACTAGTTATCCGGTAACCAATTACATTTATGTAGCATTTAACATTTGAAACCAGTTTTTATATAAGTTGTAGCAATTTTTTTATTTTGTTGCTCTTATTTTTGGGCATTACCATTTATTGACGTGATACTGAATCACACTAAACTTCGAATTTTAACAGTTTTATTCTACATTGATTTCAAAAATCCGTATCATTCTTTGTAAATGGCTGTTATCTTTTATCCTTTGCCGTTATGTATAATAATCTTTCATGAATATTTTATAATTTATTAATAGAATCAGACAAAATGTTTAACTCATGATGGTTATTTTATGTTATTTACAAAATAATACTTTGACTAGAAATGTTTACACAATCTTTACAGTACTTAATTAAAATAATAGAGCTCGAGGCAAAAATCGAAAATTTACAAAACATCAAAGCGATATTCCCATCTAAGGGATTGTACTGTATGGAGAAGTATGTATAATTATACTAAATTATACAATTCGAGATAATATCAATTCATCGCCATCAATTACTCAAGTGCCGACTTTAGATTATGCCGTATCTATAGTTGATTTTTAAATGACCATTTTTATTTATTAAAAAGACCTAGGCAGGGAATTGGAATTTTGTCATGTATGATGATAATATAGAATGTTAATGGTCTTAGAATTTGATAATTATCTCGAATGCTGAATGATTTATTGTACTTATTTACTAGTCTTAAAGAGGAACATTAACCCCGAGATGTTGCTATTTGGATTAAAATTGCTAATAAGAATAGGAAAACATGGTAACACTGACTTTTTGAGACCCCTCGGTTGTAATCTTGTAATCTGAAATCTGAAAATATTTCACTAATTAACAAGCGAACCCTTTGTATTTTTGGTAATTTTTTACAAACGTTTTTGTTTCTGTGTCTGGCTTTTTGGTACAAGCATTAACAATATTTTCTTAAATACGCGCATAAACAAAATTTTTATAAAAGTGAAATTAAAATTAAATTTAGATAAAATGCAGAGTTATGTTAGACACCTCAAGAAGATTGACTAATAGTACCATCATTTACAAAACTCTCTCTCTTATCATAGATTAAACTTTTTTTCAAAACCTATCTTTTTCAAATCAACAAATCATTTGACGCACTTCGTATAAATACCAGAATTTCTATGTATACACAAAAATATGTATTCTGATCACGTACATACGATGGCATATGCATAAATTATTCGAAAAAACTATAAAATCTAACATGACAAATTTCATTTAAATCAAGATATTTAAATGACACACACAGGTAGGTAATTGCTGGATATTAAATCTAAATAGTTGTTGACCACTATTTAATACGTACCTTGGGTGCCGAAGGGCGTACTTTCCGATGATTTGTCAGCTATGATGTTTAACCTCTGTACAACTGTCAAAACACACATATTAGAACGTGACCACAGTATTTATTTAAGTAAAAAAAAAATCGAAGTCATTAGTTAAAAAACAGCTCGAATCTTGTTTTTGTTTACAAAAAAATTGGAACCAATTCCGGGAAAAAACGGGAAAAAAGTCAAAAAACGTGTTTCTATGAAATAATTTTCCTATATATTTTTGGTACTTACCGTTTTTATTCTCCATCGGTGGAAGAGGCATCGCTGTTGACAGAAAAGACCTATTACACGTTTGTAAGCAACGATTTCATACAATCAAATGCTATCAGATTATGATATCTACTTCAAACAATTTTCGTGAATAGGGAAAAGTAAATAACCGCAATGAGATAAAATGTCTTTTGAAACTTTTGTGTTTTGCTTAACAACTCTAATACATAGATACTCTGTAACGAATTGGAAGCAGGTGTTGTAAATAAATAGAATTTATTTGTTCGTTTATAATGACAAGACTTCAAAACCGTGCGATGGATTACTCGTACAAATAAATAAAATATTATTAACTGAATATTTCGGGACATATTTTATCGAAGGATGTGTTTATCGAAGTAGAGGTATGCCAAACAGCCCAAAATTTAAATATAAAAATGTGGAAGCTTTTATATTTAAAGCAGAAATAAAAATTAATTTGTTTGTTCAATTTAATAAAACAGTAAAATATAAGTCAACTCAGCTACCACTGTGCACCTCTGCTGAGATTTACGAAAAGCGGTCACCTTTGACTATCAGAAATATGTATTGTTCTTGAATAAAATATATGTGATGTGAAATTCAGAACTCAGTGTTCTGAATTTTCATTCAGGGGGCGATAAAAGTATTTTTTTCTAGAAATTCTTTTGAAAAGGTTTTGGTACATGAAACTTTATATCATGCCACAAAAAGTTCAAATGTCATTGCAACCCGAACTTTTTTAGGCTCTTTTAAAGCAAACGATGACTCAAACTCAAGCGGCTCCTGCCCAACCTTGGAGGTCCAGACGCATCCTACCGGAGGCTCTACGCAGGCATCGTCCGGTCCATGGCCCTTTATGGGGCGCTGGTGTGGGCGCCGTCACTGCGAAAGCGACCGGCGGCCCAGCTGAACGTGTGCCAGAGGGTCATGGCCACACGGATGGTACGGTGATACCGCACGGTTTGCCGCGAAGCAGCGAGCCTCCTTGCTGGCCTGCCACCATGGAATCTGGAGGCAACAGTCCTTGCACGCATGCACAATCTGCGCGTGGAGATGCAACGTCGGGGTGAAACTCCGCTGCCGCGACAAGTCGCGGAAAGAGTTCCGGCGGAATCTCATTGTGGAATGGCGACAGCAACTATCACAACCCAGTGCTGGGCACGCCATAATTATGGCGGTAAGTCCCCTCTTTGAGGAGTGGCTGGAAAGGCAACACGGCGTCCTTACCTTCCGCATGACGCAGGTCCTCACCGGACAAGATAAGTTCGGGAGGTTCCTGTACCGGATTCGTGCGGAAGAAACGCCCGGGTGTCACCATTGTGTGGACCGCCCGGAGGACACGGTGGAGCACACGGTGGAGGTGTGGCCCGCTTGGGCAGAGCAACGCCGTGTCCTCGTGGGGGCGATCGGTGGCGGCGATCTCTCGCGCCGGGCCTTGGTACAAGCTATGGTCCGGAGCGAGGAGTAGTTCCAGACGGTTGCCTCTTTCTGCGAAGCAGTAAAAAGCTAGCAAAGGAGGTGGCCGATAACGTGAGGCAACGGTCGTCACAACCCAACAACCGCCGGGATTCCGATCCCGATTTCCGGCCTCCTTTGGCGCGGGCTTGCGGACGGCGAGCAATGGGTAGCCGTCCGACCGGTAACCGTCCGGACCGAGCCCAAGTTGTCGACGGCGCGTACTGTTCCACGCGCGCCTTTTGGTGATGTCAGCAACTGAAGGGGGCCAGCAGGGTCGAAGCCTACTGGGGCCAAGGGTCTGATTCTGAAAGAAAAACCCGGCCCTGATACGAAAGGCAAGGAAGGAACAGGAGTGAGTTTTTAGTCACTAAAAGTCTGACACTATCTCCCGCTCCGCCCAAGAGCGAGGGATGTCATAAGACGATTATACCATCGATAAAAAAAAACCTCGAACTCTTAACGCGATCCATTTGAAGACTTAAACTGAACTGTTAACCTAACCAGTATATAGCTCCATCATTCTTTCTCGCTCGCACGCTTAAAATTTTACCACGTCATATTAAGGCCCCTGTTCAAATTGAATATTCATAGCTAAGACAGGAAAACGTCTGCTGTGTCAACTGGTACAAATATATAAGTATAACATGTACAGTTTAAACGTCAAGAATACTTACGATACAACTTAATAGTGCCCTCAGTGTCGCCGAGGGAATTTTTCGAAACACATTTATAGGTCCCATAATCGGAACTAGTGACTCGACGGATCGCGAGCTTCAGTACTGATCGATATGATCCATCTATCTTGTGCGGCTCCAAACCACCCCCTGTAGAACATGAAAATGTATTTAGTATATTAAAAAATATAATGGTACACTCACGGGCGTAGATATGTGACAATGACGCATAGCTTAAAAGTGGTTTGTCTATAGCTTACAGTGTAACAACCAACATAGTAAACTATTCAGAAATTAAACTATTGTGAATTAAGTATTTTGCTCACAGTTACAACAGTTATATCACACGAAAATCGCTTTTAATTTTGCGTTAGTGTTTATGCTTGTTTGTTTAGGTAACTGTACTAGTAGGTGCTTCGTATTATGAGGTAGAATGTTTTGACTGTTAAATACTTTTTGCTAATATACACCACTATTTTTAATAAGTACAAAAAATGGGGCTCTCTCCGTACCCGTAACTGATTATATTTGTGTAATCAAAAGTAAAAAAAATTAAATCCCAAAATTGTCCACGAAAATTTGCCATAATTGGTAAATTCATAATTGAATCAATCATTCAATTGTTACTATAAAATACTAAGCGCAGTGTTCTTTTTTCCATTTTGATTGCCATTCATTCATTCATAATCAAGCCTGTACAATATTTCCATGAAATAAGTGACATTTTTGGATTGAAAAAACGCTAATAACTTTGCTGTTTATGAATATTATTTATTGAGACTTTACTTAAATAATTACAAGACCTTTTCTAATAAACCCTTTAAGTATTTGTACTAAAAAGATGGTGTAAGATAAATGAATCCAGGAATAAACAAACTACAAAAGAATCTTTTGCTGATTTCTTTTATTCGCAATTTTTTTTTTTAATAACATATACAAGTGCTTGACAGCGATCCCTCCTGATGGTAAGCAGTGATGCAATCGTTGATGGTGCACTAGTTAGTCGGACGGGAGGACCGCAGCAAGAAAATTTATATTCACCCCCCCCCCCCTCCCCCCCGAAATATTGCCAATGAATTAAAAGTCGGTCTATATCAACGTTGAACTATTTTATTTTATAAAAAAAAAACATAATTAAGAACAATATGTGGGTTTTATTATATTGTAAAATTTTCACTTTGACAATATTAGCAAAACCCCATTTTTTTAGGGTTCAGTTTTGGAAACTATGATATAATCCTTCACTGCCATTTCCCGAGAAATTCATTTACGATGAGTGACGATTATTTTATTATTATTATCATCAAACGAATTTGTAACGCTTAAGAAATTAACAAACCAACATTTAATGTGCATCTTACGTAAATGCTTGTCAGTTTAGTTACAGTAGTGGCCATCCCAGAGGATTTCAGTGCTTTTGAAATTTAAAGCTAGCCCCTAAGCGGATGAGATGCACCTAACATTATTAGGTATGATATCATCAAGATGTAAGTCCTTAGGTTTAAATGAACTTTGGTATGCATTAAATATATGTATATTCATATGCATATATGTATATAATAAGAAATTGTTGACCTTGCCCAATATGAGACAGAATCTTTTAATTTTCTCAAAACGAAAGGCCTCCACAAAAAGTATAACTTCAAAGAAATAATTCCATTATATGTAAAATACAGCCCGAATACGTTGCTCAGTAGCACTTTCAGCCAAAGTGGAAATATTTATAGTCCATTTCTTTTAATAAAATACGGTATTTGAAGCTCCTAGGTGTACCCGTCAATTTAGAAAATTACTTTAGAAGTCTAGAATTTGCTATAGTCTACCGTTATTACATTTTACCAAACATTATTAAATATTAGCATTGGAACGTTCAATTATTTTAGAAAAATCAAAACACATATTATTTTTAAATACAGTGGTAGAGAGCAAATAAAAATTAACATTCAAACATCCACAAAGTCTATCAAAAAGTCCAAAATATGAGACTGGCTCTACCGTAATTTCATGTGTTCAAGCTATGATCAGTTTTTGTATTACTTCTTGTGGTTTGTAGATTGCTGGCTTCTTATACGGTTTGGTGTATACGGTAAGTATACCAAGGAATTGATTAATAAATAAAGAAAGAAATAAATGTGGTTAATCCCAAATATTTTTTTAATTTTTGACGACAGTTATCACCCATTCATCGGCACTTCGCCTTGACATCAAGGTAATCGTAAAAATATAATTATAAACTGTATAAACTAAACAGTCCCGATTGAACTACGGCGCTATTTGAACAAAATCTATAAAATCCCAGAATTGAAGATATAAAGTAAGCACGAAGTCTTTAATAATAGCAGACATGTCTAGCGTACACTGCTGACCTAGGAAGAAAGCGCAGTGCGCTGTATCGATGTGAATCTCAACATTCTTCAATCGTAAAACATTGTACAGCATTTATTTCAAGCAACTTGAACTTGAAACTAAAACATTTGAAGACAACCTCTGACGTAATTATGTTAATACTAGTTCATGAACACTGCTAAATAAACATACATAAGCATATTTAAGTATAATCAGCCTTTTAATGTTGCTACGAGTACTACTGGGACTCGGGCCTCCTCTCTCTCTGGAAAAGGCCTCGAATTTTTTGGTTTTCGATGTTTTTCTTCATCGTTTTGAGAGCAGTGGTGATGAAATAAGTTACACAAAGTAATGCACTTGAATGGGTTTGAACCCGCGATCTACAACAGGTAAATCGGAGCAGTTACCACTAGGCCACCACTGCTCACAATCAATAAACATACGTAGGTACCTAATACCACGACACGGCAAAATAGGGCTGAACTGAAACAGTAACAACAATTATAACACGCCCGTTAGCACTGTTCTGTTTAGAAAGTCTTCCTTAAAGACACGTGATGCCAACCTAATGTGAATCAGATGGGGTCACCCCTAGGCTGTTAGTGTAACTAGCGAACTGAACTTGCTCATATTTTATCTCAAAACGCTTCACTAAGCACGACTGTCACTGTACCTAGTCTACTTTTGTACAAGAAACCATGCCACAAAGCAGCCAAGAATAAAAAAAACTGGGCAAGTGCGAGTCGGACCCGCGCACTAAGAGTTCTGTACAAACTTACCTATGTAAATAATTCAACTTCCGAATGGAGTCTTGAAGATTTTTCCAAATTGCAAAAAAAGTATTTTTTTTATGACGTAGGTAATAACAAATTTACTGTTTTCAGATTTATTCCTACATCTGTGCTATAAGACCTTGCTTTATGCCAAATTTCAGGTTTCTGGATCAACAGGAAGTACCTTATGAATTTTTATTCCTTTGAGAATATCGAAATATAGGTTTTCTTGCGACATCGACCGTATCTTTTTTTTTGTTAACTGAGAATTTTTGTTTTTTCACAGCTTCAAGGAACTGCAGACTTAAATATATGATTTTAATTTCAACTCGATACCTCCACGCGTTCCTGAAATAAAGGGTCTTGACAGACAGACAGACGGACGGTTAACAAAGTGATCCTATAAGGGTTCCGTTTTTTCCTTTTAAGGTACGGAACCCTAAATAAAAAAGAATCATTAATCACATTTGCCTAGATATTTACCTCGTATCACGAACACAGACCAGCATATTTTGGCTAAAAGCACAATAAAAGCAGTGATACTACATAGTGACAGTGTCCCGAAAAGTTTCAGTTTATGCGCAAGTCTGAAATGAATTAGTTTTGCATTTTGCATACCGTCTGGTCTACAATCTACATATGTACCTAAGTTTGCCTAAAACCTTATGAACTAAGCCTTTGATTGAGAGTTATTTCAAACTTTAAGTAAAATCAAACTGGATATCTAAATATTACCGCGTCAAAATTGTTAAAGTTCGATTTTGCATCAAGGGCTTAACTTTTGGAAGAGTTGTCAACCACACATTGCTGAATTAAGACTCATACAGACAAGTGTGATGTAAGAATCCGGCTACTATGCGACGATGCATTTTTATAGAAATTGTTCCAAACTTGCTTCACAGGCCATTTCGCACCGTTGTTGCACTGTCGATCCGCATCTGCCTGGAGTTTTTAACGACCGAACGTAACTAATAAGGATTGACGTATATCGAATATAGAAAACTCGCCAGCGATTATGTTCAAAAAGATCCCGCTGTATCTTTAGTATTTTCAAACGGTCAATTTATCAGCCAGAGTTAACCTTTTATTTGAAGTTATTCAATAGCAAAACTTTTAATAGCCACTAACTTATTTTTGGCAACCAAATTCTCTGGGTCTAAAAAATTATACGAGTATTTGTATTTTATCCCTAATTCTTAGTGAATGGTTGACCTAAAAAAGTTAAACCCTAAGAATAAGTTCGAAATACAATAAAAAATGATGAAGAAAAGAGCCAGCTTAGAAGGATTTTGCATATAAAGAAGGTGTAGAAAGGCTTTAGATAAAAATACTGTTCTGTATTCCTAAAAAGCTGAGATTACAACGACTTTTTTTATTTTTTATTATTCGATATTGTAATTTCTTGTCGACAAGCTGTCGAATGAGTTTTCGATTACTCGCAAAATGCTATTAGTGGTCCACTAGATGTTGACAGTGACAATCATGTTAACGTCGACGAAATTCCGTACTGCAGTTCAGCTAATTGCTGTTTATTGTGGTAAACCTGTTTGTCGAAATACGATCGATAAGAAAACACAGTAGGAACCAAACATTTAGAAGGCCTGTCACAAGGTAGACCAATGACCTGGTGAGGGTTACGGGAATACAATGGACGCGAGACGCACAAGACCGGTTGTCGTGGCGACACTTGATTGAGGCCTATGACCAGCACTGAATGTATTTCGGTTGAAATGATGATGATGATGATGATTTAGAAGACTCAACGAAAAAAATATATTGAAAGCTAAAACTTTATTTGACAACGAAAAATCAACATAAAATCGAATAATAAAGTGACTACGAACAGTTCAATAATTTTCGCTTTTAACAAGATAAAGCTATAGTGCGTCATTTACAATACTCACTACTCTGCTCCCAAGATAATAACTTCGAATTACGAAGTTTTAATCAAATTACGACATCACACAGAAAGAGCTCAACGTACGCGTAACAAATAATAAAATAAAACATTATCTCATAATGAAAATGTAAAAGTAATGAAAGTGTGAAGGTAAACAAAGGACTTGTTAATTTTGTTCCAACAATGGAAGCAAGCAAAGCTACGTAAAAGCCAGAACACATACTTATTATTTTAGATATAACACTAACTTAATGACCACATGTTATACGAATATTTGTATGAAAAGTAACTAGTACGGGATAGAAATGTTACGGATGCCGTTTTAGCGGAGGCGGAGACATAAAGCTTCACCTATGCTTTTTTGGCGGTTCTCTGTTCTTTTCAGGATCTGTCTCTGTTTTTTTGCTTCACAAAACAAAATATGCTCCATTGAATAGCAGCCTAGCAACTGCAATGATAAAGGAGCATAAACATGAAACTTCAAATTATATCTTCAGGGAACCTTAGCGATGCCTACCAGAGCTACAGGATTGTTCGAAAGAGTTACAATGGCCTTGGAACGCAAAAAGCAACTGAAGGAACACAGGTAGATTTTTGTCAGTTAAAAGCTGACTCCGCTCAGAATGGGAAAAGTTATTTGACTTCCCACCTCAAAAAGGCTGTTGCAGATGCGGAGATCGATTTCTTGCGAAAATTCGGCTCTTGCAGAGATAGAAACAAAGGTCGGTCACAACCATTCCATACAATATACTTTTTGGACAAATACTCGTATTAGTAAGACACTAAACGAATCGTATAAATATATTTAAGTGAACGCCAACGTAAGCGGCTGTCTGAACGCTAAATACGATGCGGGTGGATACATTAGGTCGATTTTCTGTGGGCTTTTGTAAATCTGTGGATTATTAAGATAATAATACCCTTCGTACTAGAAAGGGTGGTAATAATAAAATGGTACCTAAAACAAAAAGAAATTTGGACTTAAAACAATTGTAAGGATTTGGTCTGTAATGATAGGTTTTTTTTGTCTATTGCGTTGACCACAATCTCACTGAACCGGAATTGATCGTTTTAGTAGCATGTTAAAGTGAATATTTTAGTCCCCGTTGTTCAACCACAATTCCGAAGAATGACCGAATTTTCCAAACGAATTTACCGATTTAGATACTTGACATGGCGTTTTAATCCAGTACCTTTGATCGAACAAGATCTATAATTCATGGTTTTTGAGATAATACAATTCTCAAAACCAAATAGGGTAAAATAAAATCGATTTTATTTGGATTTACTAAATAAGTACTATAGGTACAAATATTCGATGGATTTTAAAGAGTTTTTCAGGATAATTTTTAACATAAGTAATATATGTATTCATTATCATTATTCATTAGCATTAATTTAGAATTTAAAGACTTACAGACAATATTGCTTCTATCTAAAAAAGTTGGTTCCTAACACACTATTATTGTTTCTATTAAAATAATTCACTCCGCATTCGAAAAACAAGCAGCGCCATCTAGCATCTTAAAACACCTTTGACTCTCAAAATTATTATTCTTTCCCTCGGGTACAATACTACCCGTACCCGTAGTACTTTTTTCTGGATAAAAGGTACATTATATCCTTTTCTGTATCCCTAACAACGTACGTGTAAATTTCATGATATTGGGCTCAATGGTTTAGGCGTGAAAAATTACAAACCTACTTTCTCAATTACAATATTGTTAAAACGACCATTGTATACGTTTTTATAAATGTTTGCTCTGTGTGATTTTATGAGGTCTACAATATATCTACTCGACAAATATAAAAATCTCGTGCCTCAGTGTTTCAGTGTTTGTTATCGATCTTCTCCAAAACGGCTTGACCGGTTTTTATGAAATTTTCTGTTTATATTTAATAGGTCTAAAAAATAGGTCAAAGGCTATTTTTTTACCCTCATACCACCCCCCCCCCCCCTCCATTTTTTCTTTGATAATTTATATGACAGGACAAACCTCTGCTGGGTCAGCTATAAGTAAATTAATATTAGTTAGGACAACACTAGCGTATATCTAGTACGGGTAGCAAGTATTAAAACAAAACATAAAACATATCTAATCTTACCGACGGGGACGATCTCGCCGTTATCTCTGCTCCAGTAGCTGACTGGTTTAGGATACGCCTCGGTCTCACATTCCAGTACTAGCTCAGTGCCTAACGCCGCCCCCACCAGCTGGTTCCTTATTGTTATCACCGGGGGAACTAGGAAAGAAAGGGTACTTTAGTTAAGTTTGCAACACATAAAGCAGCAAAAATGTTGTTTGTCATTTTTCGTATTGTCTCTAAATGAACAAATGAAAGAGAACTGTAGCACCTAATCTGGGCCTCAAGTCTGCTTTTAACAATAATGTCAGAATGGTCTATCGTTGATTTCATAATTTTTGATTTTGACAAGTTTGGTAATCTACTAATATAATGGCGTCATTATGACTCTCCAATGGTCAACCACTGACACTCCATTGAAAGAAATGGCATAGAATGATAATCTCGTACAAATTAATGACTAATGAATGTTTGACGTTTGCGGAAATCTGCTAAAATTTTGACAGTTCCTTTGATCAGTGACCTGCCATTGTAGAACGTCATTATGCAGTCATTGTTTTTAATTTGTTACAAGATATCCGGATATTGTCATTCTACCACAAGACCATTGACTGATCAGTGATTGATCATTATGACTTAGCAGATTACGAACTTTTAACAAAATGACAATGGGATCGTGTTGGAATGACGAATTTATAAAAATAGCAAACTTGGACCCATGATCTCTCTCCATCACTCAATGGTTTGCTGGAAGAAAACTCAACTTTGTGTTAAGGTCGCCTATGTACATGAACTCTGTTTTCCACATACATCGTATCTCTTTATTGTGTACAATAAATAATTAGGAATTTAAATGGTCATAAGCAAAATAATATTAAAAAAAGTTGTACTACACTAGGAATTACTTTTGCGGGAACGTTCGAAAGAGTGGCCGTAGGTCTAGAACGCAAAGGGCAACTGTAGGACACTGGTGGGCTTTAGTCAGCAAACGTCTGACACGCTCTCTCGTTCCGCTCTAGAGCGGGAGAAGTCACTTGATGATTACCCACCTCAAAAAAAACACTAAGGAATTACTCCTGTATTGTGGGTACGTTTACAAACATGTAAACTGGGGTGTCTTTTCTATGTGCATTAGACATCCAGAGCTGGAACAACTATCTAAAGGCCATACAACAATGCAAATTGCGCCAATCATGTTTAGTTTATAATGCAACTCCTAATTTTATTAATACCTGTGAGCATGTGATACTATTTCAATGATAACGAGTGTATTAGCTATTGCTCAAAGAATTTAGTTTGTCTAAAGGCAATAAATCTAAACCAAATCCTGCCTCAATTAATTGTCATGCTCACCGTATCTCATACGGCTTTTCATCCTTCAAACAATAAAAGTGAAAGTTCAGATTTCGAAGGCAGCACCTGACTGACCTCTGACGATTACCTCATGCTTTTGTGCATCCGCAAGGCTCCTTTGCCCTACAACCACGTAAACAGAAACGCAATATCGTAATCCGATATCGCACGCGTGCAATTAGGTGCTCGATTACCGATAATTAATTACGGACACTAATCCAATAACTAATTGACATTCAAAACCATCTATAATTTTGACAAAATCTTTTCGAGGTAATGTTTAATGCTATATATTCTGCAGCCATTACCTATATTTGACTGGCAAAATAGTCGACAACGGATCAGTTGCCAAAAAAAGTTTAGGTTTAAAAACAACGTCTCATCAATGTGTGAAATGCTAGAAATACTCACATTGCACTGTAAGCATGATTCTCTTGCTTACAGTCGGCGGCACGCCGTTTGACGCAATACACAGGTAAGCCCCTGCATGCTGCCTAGTCACCCGACTTATGTTCAACTCGGGTCCCTCAAATGATGTCACTGAAACAAAAATTATTGTTATAAACTTATCACAACGATTTAGATATTTTAAGCCACCAGTCTCTCACAAAGTTAGCTCTAAATTATAAGCTTATTATTAAAAGCTATCTAGTGTTTTCGGATTGAAAATATTAAACTAAGAACATGTCAAACTCTATTTTTTCTGCACATAGGTCTACACTAATATTATCACGTAAAAAGGTAGTTTGTTTTTGTTTGTATGAGGTAATCTCTGAAAGTACTAGTCCGATTGCTAAAATTTTTCACCAATAGAAAACTGCTTTATTCCTGAGTGACATAAGCTATATTTTATGTACACGGGCAGAAGTTTGTTTTTACAATTTCAAGACGTAGGTGAGCAAAATACTGACGACGGTCGTATGTAAGATAAGCTAAAGGAGCTGAGGGGAAGTATATCTGTCGACATGGTTTAAAGAAGTCTATTATGATGACGATGATATCTTTTACGAACCTAACCTGTCTGCATCCGTTGCTTTAAGATTTTTTTGTCACATGATCTTCCTAAGCATGAGCCAGCTAGTTCTTAAATATTGTATTAGATGCATCAGTTGAATATCATTCAGGTACGAACGGCGCCATTTAGATATCAGGCTGAAAATTCTTATAGAAAGGGGCCCCCTTCAGTAGAGCCGACGCCTGCTAGGATGACGGGATGGTTCGCAAAAGCTACCGTAGCCCTAGAACCCAAAAGACAACTGAAAGAACACAGGTGAGTTTTCGTCTGTAAAAGTCTGATGCAAAAAAAAAGTTGGACTGTTAACTGAAAGGCGAAAACGCTAATTGGTGGCGATAAATACGAATACTTTATTACATTTTTTCTTACCATATGATACCAGAATTATTGATAACCTATTAAATAATAAATAAATACTTCATGTCACAAGTCTCGAAATGCATTTACTTTACTTGACTGACACTTGTATTCATTCCTAACTCTTTGGACACAGAATGGCCTACTATCAAGGACAGCCTGAAGGTTGAGAATTTAACGCGCGACAGTCTGTGATTGAACAGTTTCCCTTCGACAGATTATATTCTTCCAAAAAATAATGCGTTAAGTTGTGTGTTATGGTTCATAATTTAACGGTGACATAAAAACATCTTACGCTAAAAAAAAAACAGAAAATGGAGCAACTGAAGTCCAAACTATACTTGAGACTAAATATCAAAAAGCATCACTTAGTATAAGTATCGGAATGCACTCTATGTTTATTAGAAACCTCTTTAAACAATATTACTAAGTTGTACATTGCATAATGCTAAGTACAAACTAAGTAATGTAAACTACAACAGATGCAAAGCAAACAGTTCAGTTCATGTGTATGTAGACAGCACGTTTGAGTTGGGATCTATGAGATACATGTTGATGTTGAGATGGGTCAAGGTAGTATAAGTACCAATAATGAAAGAGGTCAGTGTCACCTTTGCAAGGTGACACTGACCTCTTTCACTATCTTTCTGTCTTTGACATCTTCTTTCTGAGAACCTTAAATTAAAAGGTTCCTGGTATTTTATTTAAAGCAGGCATTTAAATATGCCTGTATGCGCCTGTATGCTCCTGCATACAGCAGCTTACGTTTTTTTTTTGAAGCGAGAAATAATCCAATGACTTGTCCAGCTCTAAGATGGGGTTTCCTTTTCAGAAGTTCCCCGGTGCCTTAGCGGGCATCGGCCCATTGGCTGCTGGGCCCCTACGGTTTCGCTGATATCTCTTTGAGACGCTCATGGAACAAAACTCGCCGTCAAAGACTTGGGCTCGGTCGGATCGCCCAGCAACTCCAGATACCAGGGGTGTCTCTAGTTCCGGCGGTTAGGGCCGGCTGGGGTGTGAGGATGTCCGTACCCTCACGTGTACCGCCGTCTCCTTTGTTGGCATTACTACTTAATAAAAAGAGGTGACCGTATCCGACCTGCATACAAATGTGACACGACAATTTGACCACGCACAACGACCAGTTTTCACAGAAATCGTTCTTGAAGTAAGTTCCTCATAGAACAAGTTCTCTAGTAAGGGTTGTCGCGTCGACGCTTCCCTTTTGTCAGCGTACATAATTCCTTTGCTGTCATCGAGAATATATTCATATATAAGGATCCCAAGACCACTGAATCTATTGTGGTGCAAGGCTTGCATTTCCCAGGAGATACAAAGTCATTTCCCTCAATCTTATGACCACAAGCTACGTGAAGCCGTCCTTGATCCTAAGCCTCCTGGGAGTTCATTTTTCGGCACAATTCCAACCAGGGTATTTGTCTTTGTAGATATTCGGAATTGGTTTCTAACAAAACGAAATATCTGATCAATCAACTCTGCCTTTTGCACTTAACTGCTGGCCTCCTCCAATTTCAGGCACACCCGATTCCGTGGTTTCTGCATCTATACTACCAGTCAACCCTTAGAACAATAAACTTTGCCAAACCTGGCTAAATTCTAAGTTTATTATGCCTCTACATAACAATACTGAATTATTGGCATAAAGCAAGGTCTTATAGCACAGGTATAGAAATAAATCTGAAAACAGTAAATTTATTGTTGCGGCACAATTTTTTTTTTATTTAGCTTCAGCTAACGATTGGATTTATTTTCGCATTATTGACAATCAACAGCTGATTCCCTAAGGTTTAACTTATAAAGTACTTTTGGTGTAACAAATAATATCTCCTTGCGGTATGGGTGGGGCGAGAGGGAGTGTCATTCTTTTAATGACTAAAACCCACCTGATAAAAAAAAAACCTGTTTTCCTGCAGGTGCCCTTTGCGTTCCTGGCCTATCAGGATCTCTTTTGGAAAATTCCGCAACTTTAACTTTACAAAACTTTAACAACCTATTCGTGTTGAAAATAACAGACTGAGAAAGGTGAGGCTAACGTTGAATAATTATCTTCATTCAATGTTAATAAATATTTCTAAAAAATTTACTGTACGTACTCTGGCTACAGTAGATATTGTATGGGTTCCAACAAGTACCACCTCGTGTGAAACAACTTATTTTAAGCACATATCTGATAAGTTAGTACACTGCTGTTAACAGTCAAACAGTATTTACCTTGCATGCCATCTGAGATGGTAATAGGTTTAGAATGTTCTCTTCGCCAAGTAATTTGCGGATGCGGTGATCCCGTCGCTGCACATGTTAAATTTATTGAGGCGCCTTCCCGCACTGTCTGGTCTGTGCTCGTGCCTCGATCGAGGATGTCTGGAGGAACTGGGGGAAAACATTAATATTAGGACGTATAATCGTGTATTGAGTTTCTGTACTCATACAAGGACTTTCTGAAAGGGGCTGAATATTTTTCTATGGAAGCTAGTATAGTCACGCCATTTTATTTTGTTCCTAAACTGTCGCAACAGCGTAATATTTGGAGGCAACATGAAAATTTTGCCTTAAAATACTTCAGCAACTCAAAAATTTTTGGACAAAAATGGCGATAAGGTAACCATGCCAATTTAGGTTAATGCTCTTGATGAATACGAAAATATTTACAGAATTTTACAGTATTTACCCAAATTTATTACTTATTTCGTGGAATTTCATCTTTGTATCTCCGTTTCGCCAGAATCAAAATTTCAAAACTAAGTAGGTTTTGTAATATATTATACTATGATTACAATATTAGCACAAAAGATCCAGAAGGGTCGAAGTGCTCTGGTTTTAAGGCCAGCCCCACACAAGATAAGATAAGATGATTACAATATAATCTCATATCTGTATAACTTTCTTGGAATACAGGTGGTTTTACTTTGAAACTGAATACTTGCAAAATGTAGGTAGCTATAACTAACCGAAGTCATAACACAGTCATCATTCATAAATACCTTGTGGGTTCACATTTATGAGAAAATAGAAGCCATTTTTAGAATTGGTACTGAACCCTGAATAAAGATAAGTTCCCTACTATAATAATAATAATATATAATACAGCCCAAAATATAAAAAACAACTTACCAACAATATCTAAATATCCCAGCTGAGACTTCATAGGATCGGTGTTGATCTGGCACATGTACCATCCTCTGTCCGTCTCTCGCAACTCCCTGATGTGCAGGAACCAGGTCCGGTGGTCGCTGTGGGTCACTCCCACCCTCCGACTCCTCGATATTACGTGCGTGTGGATTGTGAGAATGGTCTGCGTGTCGACCCGCAACCACGCAACCTATTACCAAATGTTTATGGCTATTTTTAAACACCATTACGACCACAAAAGCCCTATTATAAAAATCTAAATAAGTTCGATAAACTACCGGTTGGTTAGTAATGCGACATTCCCGTACGCTCATACGTAAACATCGATTGAAAAAGTTCGTCCGAGTTTCAAATGACATTTTAGAAGTGGAAGGCTACATTGAAATGCGATACTGTTGGTAGTAGGTCATTAGGACGACGTTTTGAATAGAAACTTTAATATACTTTAGAAAGTTGGGAAACTGATCAAAAACTGTATTGCAACACTTTAACGATAAAAGACCTTCTTGGTTAGGAAACTACCTCAAACTCTTTGGAATGGACGACTATAATGTAGGTTATTTTATTTATTTTGACCTTTCAATAGCCTTAATTAAATAAACAATTTCACTTTGACTTGGCCTCTGACACGTCGTACCTACGTATAACAAACATTTTTTGTTTAAAAAAAGTTTTCCCACTCTGGTACTGGCAGATAAACGGGGTATAAAACGTAAGCGTGATTGACCAATTTACGCTTTACTGATGACATTCTCATCTTCTCTCCCTCAGCCGCTGGATCAAGGCAAATGATACAAGACCAGCGATGCAAACCTGAACTTGAACTTAAGATGAACATGTCGACAACCAACAATAAGTGAAGTTCAATAAGTCCAACAGTTCCAGGAACATATACGAAGTTGAAGATAATATACAATATTTCCGAGAAAATCTACATAGTACAAATAGTCCCTTTCCATGCGTGCAAAACAAAGAAATAATACAACAAACAGAAAATGCTTGGATGTACTACCGTACTATGAAAAATCTCTTTGTAGGCGCTTTGCCTATGTCACTAAAGTGTAAGCTAAAAAAATGTGTATCATCTCTTCACCTTTTTTTTTTAAGATATAAACTAATGATTGACTACGATCCCACCTGATTGTAAGTAATGATGCAAGGGCGCACAAACATTATATCATATTTTAAGTAACATCCAAACGTCCAAACTCAAGATTTGCCAATATGCTATGGAGCACAGTATACTTGGTATGAAACTAACGGATTGCATTCGAAACACTATATCGAGCACCATAACGAGATCGTTGACATGGCTCAGAAGGCTTTTGGGCTGGACATGCCGATCAAGCGATGGGCCCGTAAAATACAAAACTGGCGAAATCACACGATGGGGTCGTGGTAGACCACGAAGCAGACGGCGGGAGATTGGACAAAACAAGTGGCATAAAATAGCGAACAATGGAAGGAAATGAAGGCGTAGTGCAGGCTCTATAATATTTCCCACACTCATAATAATTACTCCTGTAATATGGATGCGTTTACAAACATTTAAGCTCACATACACAAGTCACCCAGATCTGGAACCACTATCTGCAAGCCATACAATTATTTTTTCTGCGACACATATATATAGCGCATTAGCCAATAAGCTCAACCACTGCGTCTACCGTGCCAGCGATCTATAAAATTTTCTTATTCAAATAGTCCCTATAATTTAATTTTCTTTTTAATATCTATCCTCGATTTAGAGGCAACGTATTTTCGACATTCAACAGTAGTTTCATCCTTACATTAAAAGCTGTCCTGGGTATCTATTCTTAAGGCTCTTCAGATTATTATAGATCAAGCAGTCACTCCCTGTTACATTGAGGTGTCGTCTAGAATCCGCTAACAATAGACACCACTTCGCATTTACAATTCAAGAGCCTGTTTAGGAATTCTGTTATGAGTAAGAGCTAGGAAAAGGTTTAAACCTCTATGACCGATGAGGGATAGAGTTATATACCCTATATAACTCCATCCCTTTAACAGTTCAGTTTAGGTCGTAAAATGAATCGCATTAAGAGCTTTTCAACTATTATTTTTCAATATCCTCCGGCCTCGAGGAATAATTAAATCGACAAAGGCCCTGAGCGGAGTACCATAAGAGGACCTTCAGAATTCAATAAGTTTTTGCGTTTTACTTAAGAACTTCATCGGTCAGTGTACGTGTTCTCTATGTACCACTACTGTACATGAAGTTTAAATAAATAAAATACAAGTTAAATCGATAAGTGCTAACGAACCAATCATATTAAAAGTCCTAGAAAACACAGGGAGCTTATAGCTTATAACGAAAATAGAAGTTATTACTCCCACACTAACAACTTGATCTTAAAACAAGGTGATAGCATTTTGAAGGTCAGTTTCAAGTTATATGTAGTTTAAAATATAATTTGCGACCGTAACAAAATTATAATCACCAATTTCTTTTATAATGATTATAATTCACTAAATTCATTACAGATTCATCAGAAGAGTTAGTGGTCAAACGCGAGCCTATCAATAATAATAAAAAAATTATAGAATTTTCCATGAAATAGCTATTGTTTTGACTGACCTGCTGGTCTATTTGTCAGGGACCCTGGCTGCTATGCCGGAGGTCGTGAGTTCGAACCCAGGACAAATGTTTGTGTGATGAGCAACATTATTTGTTCTGTATTTGGGTGTAATCTATATATAACACATCCAGTCAGAAAAGTATCGGGAATGGATGATTTGTTTATGGTTCCAAATTCAAATTTTTGTTTTTTTTGTTGTTGATAGATGGGCACAACTGTTTTCTATTTTGGCGCGGAATTTGAGTTGCATCTGTTATTTATATTAAATGTAGTGCTGTTTTTAGTTATATCATATCTAGTGTGTATTGCAAATTTCATAATGGACAAAAACATCGAACAAAGAGTTTGTCTTAAATTTTGCATCGCCAATGGAATTTCGTATTCGGAGTCACTGAAAATGTTACAGAAGGCTTACGGTGAATCGACTTTATCAAAAACACGTGCTTATGAGTGGTACAAAGTGTTCAAAAGCGGTCAAGAAGTCTTGGAAGATTTGTTTCGCTCTGGTAGGCCATCAACGTCTTCAACTGAAGTTAACATCGCAAAAGTGAACGGAATAGTGACTGAAAAGTACAGTACAGTAAAGTAGTACTTTCTGTATCTCACGAGTCGATCCGTACCATTTTAACTAATCATTTGGGTATGAAACATGTTACCGCTCGGCTAGTCCCAAAAGACCTGAATTTTCTCCAAAAACTCAATCGCATGAGAGTCGCTGAGATGTCCTCAGCGACTCTCATGCGATGCTATGCGATGCTAGAACTAGTCAATTCCGACCCGGTCGGAATTGACTAGTTCCGACCCAACATTCATAAAACGTATTATTACTGGTGACGAGACTTGGGTTTTCGAGTTTGACATGTAAACTAGTCAACAAGCTTCGGAGTGGCGCTTTCCTACTGAACCGAAACCGAAAAAACCACGCCAAAGTCGATCAAAAGTCAAAGTCATGATGACTGTTTTCTTTAATTATCGCGGTGTTGTGCACTCGGAATTCTTGCCGGAAGGTCAAACGGTAAATAAAGAATATTATTTGACCGTTATGCAACATTTAAGAGAGCAAATTCGACGAAAAAGGCCAGATTTGTGGAAAGAAAATTCTTGGATTTTGCACCACGATAATGCGCCTCCGCACAAGGCTATCATTGTGAACGAATTTTTGACCAAACACTCAACAAATACTATCAAGCAACTACCATATTTACCAGATATGGCTCCAGCCGACCTCTTTTTTTCCTAAACTTAAATTACCACTTCGTGGCACCGGTTTTCAATCGGTAGAAGACATAAAGAAGAATTCGCGGCGGAAACTGAACTCAATTCCGGAAACATCATTTAAAAAATGTTTTGATGGTTGGATTATTCGTTGGCGTAAGTGTATCGTTTCTGAAGGAGCATACTTTGATGGTGATAAAATAAATTTGTATGAATAACAAACATTTTGTGTATTATTGATCTTTTTCCGGTACTTTCTTGACTTAGTATTATGTATGTATGTATTTAGAAATATATAAGTATGTTTATCATTTGTCATACCACAAACTTTGCTTAGTTTGGGTAGATGGCATTGCCTGAAAGTTGTGGAATAAAATTATTATTCCATTTGTTTTCTGTATATACATATTATTTACATTTTTAAATATTTCTTAAAAATCCCGCCGGCATCGGGAACAGGGTCTAAGCTACCGGTGGTCAGGGCTCCTAAGAGAGAAATCTCCTAACAATGCGCGTCGTGTCCAGCTGCTTTCAGGACCAGGCCCTTGATCCAGCTGCCTAACGAGAGCCTCCTCAGATGTTGTTCGACGCTCCTAGATACTAAGCCATTGGCCGTTGTGAC
Organism: Mythimna pallens; assembly: GCA_961205895.1. Taxonomy (NCBI): domain Eukaryota; kingdom Metazoa; phylum Arthropoda; class Insecta; order Lepidoptera; family Noctuidae; genus Mythimna; species Mythimna pallens. The sequence continues at coordinate 16,893,249 of OY540828.1, read as the reverse complement.
TATCGGCACAATTATTGCTCTTTATTATTATTATTCAAGACGACTAAGACTGTTGTCTTAGTTCATCTTACCTTCGAGTAGCTACAAATAAATAAACTACTAATAAATACAACCGTATTGATGATGATTTTTAATGATTATAACGCAGTCAAGGCATATTTGCTACGGTCGCTACTCATATTTTAATGATCAACACTAACCTGCAAAATGCAAAAAACGTAAGTAAATTTAAATATTGCGGGTTCCTTGGCGCTTCCTCCTGAGGACCTTTAGCGCAGTCACTCTCGGACTGCACACAAAAGAAAGAAATGCGACTGCAATGACGAAGTGCTCGCATTTCAGCGATTTACAAAAATCTACAGATTTGATCATAAAATTAAAACGCTATAACTGTATAACGTTACTTGTTGTAATCTGACAAACAATCAGCAAAATGACAATGGGATCGTGTTGAAATGACCAATTTATAAAAATAGCAGACTTGGGCCTCAGAATGATTGCATGTATATTAGTTTGGTTTCTAATCGATAAAAGATTTTCTATCATACTAAATTAGCTTTATTATGTTTTAAACACAATACCTAGATAGATAGTGTGTTCAAAACATGTCATTTACCTTGAAATCCTTTACATATGCTTTTCTGATTCTGTTTACTGCAGTGGATCTTATACTTTTGCTCATTATAAAACTCGCGAATAACTCCTGTAGTCCTCTTACACGTTTATAATTATATACTACACTTAAAAGTTCTAGATCTCGTTCCTGAGAAATATAGCAAGTTTAAACAGGAAGCTGGAGGAAATCTAAGCGCTTCCAACGTGTTGAAGATAAGAACTGTAGAATCTAAATTCTCTAAATCGTCTTTTATTTAGCATATGCAATATCTCCCTAGTAACCTAGCATAAGCTTTCGACTTCTTTACTGTTTCATTTTAAAAGGCTTTCACTGAAATCTGGAAAACAGAATGAAGTATTATTTTGTTGGTTTTAACGTTCTGTTTCTGTTTTCCTATGTCGTTTAACCTTCCATACCGATACTACAATAGATAAACTCAATAAAAAATAAATGAAAAAGTACCACTCAGTCTCTATAGTTTTTAGTAGGTATTAACAGGCAATTGGGGTTATTGCCATTTTCTTAATATGTCTTTGTAGAAAGCCGAACAGTGAACACTAAACTACATAATAAAACGTATAATTTTTTTATTTGGTAGTAAAAAATTTAAAACAAGAAATCACGACAGATTTCAGGAGGTTTTAATTTAGTTACATTATTTTAAACCGACTTCAAAAAATTGAGGTATTTCTCAATTTGGTTGAATATTTGTTAAATGTTTGTTGCCTCAGAACTCTGTCTGTTCCGCAAGAACCGATTCGGATTTTTTATTTGAAGGGATTATCTATAATACTTCCAGATTTGTCTCATTTTGATTAAAGTTTAGTTCTGATGATAGGATTCATTACGAACTGAGGGAACCCTTCATATATATCATAAGCACACATATAGCGATTCAGTGCATTTGTAAACAAGTCGTGCATTCAAAATATAGATGGCCACAGATACTTCTCAATGATATTTTTTTTAAGGGAGGCGATAAAATATCTCGATTAAATAATTACTGGTTTGATTTGGACTGGTTATGATTGAAATGGTACCATTGAACTAATGTGATGATGATGCCGAAAGGCAGGCACCCGTACCGAAAAAACCGAAATAAAACAATGTATTCTAGCCTAGTTTGGTTAGGCTAAAAAGTTAAAAGTAAAAAAAAACACTTTTTACAAAAACACTTTTTCACTTTGAAACCTTGTTTTTCATTTCGAAATCTGTTAAGAAAAAAACTAAGGTCAATGACCGCTATTACCACGTTAAAACGTAACAACGAACGTACCATTTAGGGGTTATAAAAGTACTATTTTTTTTCTTAAATTTCTGATATAATTTGAGGCGTGCTCTAAAGCTACCGACGTAAAAAAATTGTGAAGGAGACTTACCTAATTCCGCTGCCGCGACAAGTCGCAGCATGGCGGACAGAGCTCCGGCGGGTTCTCATGGAGAAATGTCGACAACGACTGTCGCGACTCAGCGCTGGGCACGCCACAATTATGGCGGTAAGTCCCCTCTTTGAGGCGTGGTTGGAAAGACCTCACGGCGTCCTCACCTTCAGCATGACGCAGGTTCTCACCGAACACGGTAAGTTCGGGAAGTTCCTGCACCGGATTCGTGCGGAAGCGACGCCCAGGTGTCGCCACTGTGTGGACCGCCCGGAGGACACGGTGGAGCACACGGTGGAGGTGTGCTCTGCTTGGGCAGAGCAACGCCGTGTCCTCGTGGAGGCGATCGGCGGCGGCGATCTCTCGCGCCGGGCCTTGGTACAGGCCATGGTCCGGAGCGAGGAAGAGTGGCAGGCAGTCGCCTCCTTCTGCAGAGCAGTAATGCTAGCAAAGGAGGCGGCCGATCGCGTGAGGCAACGGTCCTCACGCCCCAACCGCCGCCGGGATTCCGATCCCGATTTCCGGCCACCGTAGGCGCGGGCTTGCGGTCGGCGAGCAATGGGTGGCTCGCTGTTCAATCGTCCGGTAACCGTCCGAACCAAGCCCAAGTCGTCGACGACGCGTACTGTTCCACGCGCCCCTCAAGGAGATGTCAGCAAATCGTAGGGCCCAACAGGGTCGAAGCCTACTGGGGCCACGGGTAGTGTGAAAGTGAAACCCGGGGCCCTGGGACGAAGGCAAAGAAGGAACGGGAGTGGATTTTTAATCAGTAAAAGTTTGACACTATCTCCCGCTCTGCCCAAGAGCGGTATTTGTCATAAGATGATTTTCCCAACTAAAAAAAATTAAAAAAATCCTACCTACTTACATTTTTCTTCCCCTTCCTCAATTATATATTTTTGAAATTTATTAGTATATTATTTGGTATTTAATTAATATCTATTATATATTTTATATACCTAGTATTATTTTTATATTATATATGTTGTTGTACACTGACTGCCCTAAATCTTTTCCTTTCATTTAGTCCATCCAAAGGTTGTGTGTAAGAAATTGTCGTGTGTGATAAGACCCTATTGCACACTTATTTTTATAAATGTTTGTCCTGTGTTAAATTAAAGTGTGCAATAATATATGTATATAATAAATTAATGATAACAATTGCCTTTACAATATTTTCCAACTTTTCACATAGTACCTAGTAACTTAATTTATGTATTGTATCTATTTATGTGTGAATTTATTTATTGCTATAGATATGCGAGTATATAAAGCATATATCTATAATATATGCTTTATATACTCGCATATATATATATATATATATATATATGTATCTATAATATGATTTAATTTAGATAATGTAGTCTATTTTAAATTTTTTTAAACTTATTTATAAATACTGTGTCTACATTCCTCATCCAACTCCTGAAAGAAATTTCGTTAAAAATAAGCAGCACCTTTGTGCTCTTCTATCGGTATTTGTTCTTTATGCTTTTAAGTGTAGGTATATGTGTACATAAATAAATAAATATCTATAGTTGATCCAAATAAAAAATGTTCCTACAAATACCCGCAGTGCAAGTCACGTGATCCATAACTGCCACTTACATTGTAGTGAGGTGTCAATGTTACGTACCTTGTACGTAGAGAGGTTGTGGACGGTGCACGCGAGGATCGCCTCCCGACCGAGCGGCGCGGTCACATTCGCGATTGGCGCGCTGAAACCTGGCTCGTCTGAAACAAGGTATGTATTTATAGGATCTTCCTTTACAATGGAGTTATAGGGTATCGCTATGAGTTACATGTGCTTTTAGAAGTATAGTTTTATTTTTATATTGTATTTAGACTAGCTGACTTGACTGGCGTTGTTCTGTCAATAGCTTTTGGGCTGCGGCAGTAAAAAAGTGTCACATATAGACATGACACTGCCTATGATGGATAAATTAAAGAAGTATAAAGTAAGGATTGTCAGCTAACCCTAATATTGGCAACTACATTAAGTCACTCATTATCCTTACTAATATATTTTTTTAATATTTTCATTAATAATATGAATGTGAAAGTAACTCTGTCTATTTGTTACACTTTAACGTTAACTACTGAACCGATTTCGGTGAAATTTGATATGGAGTAAGCTTGAACTCCAAGGAAAGCCTTGTCTTGACCTTCCAAAATGTAATTAAACATACGTAACATACATATTCATAGGATACTTTTTATCAGGTTTCGATTTCGTATCCGTAATAACCGACATTCACAAAGCCGCGAGAGAAAGCTAGTTATTTATATATAGATAAATAGATGAGCCTGTACACGGGACAAGGGCAGGAAGATGATGATGATGATGAGATAGATGAGCCTGCTTATATCTTTTCACATGAAGTTAAGCCATAGATGAGACCACGATAGAACGAGCGAGCCCAGAAGATGCTCGTTCATTCTTGGTTTAATGGGTTAAATTAAAAGGTCCACACTTTGACTGTGAGCTTAATAAATATGAAGAAAAATTGCTACAAGGATATTTTAGTGGTTAAATGACGTTCTGGCGGAACCTCATGGTGCGATGGTGACAGTGACTGTCACAACCCAGTGCTGGGCACGCCATAAATATGGTGGTAAGTCCCCTCTTTGAGGAGTCGCTGGAAAGAGGTCACGTCTTCCTCACCTTCCGCATGACGCAGGTCCTCACTGGACATGGTAAGTACCGGATTCGTCCGGAAGAAAAGCCCGGGTGTCACCATTGTGTGGCGATCGGCGGCAACGACCTCTCGCGCCGGGCCCTGGTGCAAGCCATGGTCCGGAGCGAGGAGGAGTGGCAGGCATTCGCCACCTTTTGTAAAGCAGAAATACTCGCGAAGGAAGCGGTCGTACGCGTGAGGGAACGGCCCTCTCGCCCCAGCCGCCGGGATCCCGATCCCGATTTCCAGCCATCGTAGGCGTAGGCTTGCGGACGGCGAACAATGGGCAGCTCGCGGTCCTGCCGTCTGGGATTGTTCGGACCGAGCTTGAGTCGTCGACGGCGCGTAGTGTTCCACGCGCGCCATAAAGAGATGTCAGCAAACCAGCAGATTCGAAGTCTACTGGGGCCATGGGTGAACCACCCATGGCCTGAAAAGAAGGCAAAGAAGGAACATAAATGGTTTTTAGCCAGTAAAAGTCTAACACGCCTTCACGCACCACCCAAGAGAGAAGTCATTAGATGATTTTCCACCTAAAAAAAAGATATTGCATTGAAAAAACAAGAAGGCGCCTTCAATTCGGTTTAGTCTATACGCCAAACAATCTTGTATGGTTAGATACTGTTAGATAAAGATATCCAGTTTCACGAAAGCCGGTAGGTCTCGGTTTTCTGTGTTTATTATATTCTTGTGCATTTATGGTTTCTGTTCATAAAAGCTATGTTCAATAACACCGAGCGCTCCGAGCTTACGCACGCAGAAAAAAAAAGCATCACGTTTGCTTTTTTAACCGACTTCAAAAAAGGAGGAGGTTCTCAATTCGGTCGAATTTTTTAATGTTTGTTACCTTAGAACTCCTTCGTGGACTGATTTGCAAAAAAAAAATTCTATTAAAACTGGATTTTTGAAAAAATGGGATCAAACAGGAAGCATGTCGTGTTTGATCCCATTTTTTCAAGAATCCAGTTCTGATGATGGGGTCCGTGAGAAATCGAGTGAACTCCTCAAATATTATGGTGATTTTGGTATTTTCAGCATTTACAGTCAAAAAGTAACATTTTTGATGAAGTGGAAATACTGAAGAAGATCAGAAATGGCCAACGGAACTTCATACTCACATAGATATCACAATGAAGATAGTTAAGCGACTATGACAATAGGATAAATAAATGGTTCTAAATAGTTATGTTGAAATGGTATCATCAAAGCAACCTGATGATGATGATGTAGCCGGAAGATAGGCATCGGAACTTCGTAATTAATTTATGTAGTCGTGTTTGGGCCTATCAGAATTGTCATGAGACTTATATATATATATATATATATTTAGCTATAAGGTACTATCGAACTGATCCTGATGATGGAGCCGGAAGGTGAACGGGAGACACGGGAACTTCATTATAAAATAATGTATCCTAGCAGTGTTTGGGTTCATTGGAATTGTCATGAGAAATAGGCACTCTGGTTATAAGTCTTCTTCTTTTCGAGTCGATAGTAAACTCGTCAAACTGTTTGGGCCCAATAGGTGGCTACATTAATAGCAGCATCGGTAGCACTCATCAAATCCTCCAGAGTGCAGGTGTATGGGCACTTGGGGCATTCTAGTATGTGGCTCATGTTTTGAACACGAGCACCGCAGTCACATTGAATATCCGACGGGTCTATAAAACCCCATTTTGCCAAGTTGTGTTTGCAGCGGCCTACCTGGGTTCGCAACCGATTTAGTACTTTCCATATAGGCCACTGCAAATCGCGCCCAGGCGGGAGATGTTCTTGGGGTTTCAAGAAGTCAGATGGTGGTAGGTGATGCTCTTCCCAAATCTTTATTCTTTCCTTGGAAGGCGGGTCATCGATAGCCTGTGTGCTACGCAGGAAGCTCTTCCGACTCTTAAGCCTACTTGGGGCTGTTTTGTGTTCGAAGAGGGGATGTCGGGAATCGGACTCTTGAATTTTCTTTTCAATCGCGCACGCGACATCCCTACGTACAGCAGGTGGAGCAATACCAGCCAACGGATAAAGCTTATTAAGCGGAGTCGGTTTAAGGCATCCCGATATAATTCGACACGTCTCATTCAAGGCGATGTCTACTTGTTTTGCGTGTACTGATCGGTGCCACACGGGGCACGCGAATTCACCAGCAGAGAGGCATAAAGACATGCCAGTTGTGCGAAGAACATCGGGTGCTGCTCCCCAGTTGGTAGATATAAGGCGGCGCAACAGGTTGTTCCGGGACCCAACCTTCTGCTTCGTGTTGAGGCAATGCACGTTAAAAGTCAACGCTCTATCCAACGCCACACCCAGGTACTTCGGGTTTTTACAGTGCTCTACATCAGTACCCCGCCACGTGATGTTAAGTTTTCTATTCGAAGAGCTATTGCGGAGATGAAACGCGCAAGATTGAGTTTTGGACGGGTTCGGGCGAAGAGCATTACTGTCATAGTACTTACCAAGCAACTCAAGCGCCTGTGTCAAAGCAGTTTCAACTTCTCCGAAAGTAAGCGATTGCGCCGCTAAGGCCAAATCATCGGCATATAAGAAGCGTTCAGTATGCTGCGTTGTGGGCTGGTCGTTGGTATAGATGTTAAACAACGTGGGGGCCAACACACTGCCTTGAGGGAGACCGTTTTTTTGTCGACGCCATCTGCTCTTATCTGATTGGAGACACACCTGAAAGCGACGATTGTGCAATAGCTCGCTCAAAATGTTGACAAACCCTTGATCCCTAGTTAGCGTACTGACTTTAGTAAGTAGCTTCTTTATATTTATGGTGTCGTATGCAGCTGACAAGTCCACAAATACGACACCTGTAACCATTTGAGCCTCGTAACCATCCTCTATGTGCTGAGTTAGCCGCAGAACTTGGCCGGAACAGGACTTGCCTGGTCTGAAGCCAGCCTGCTCCGGGATGAGCTTAGGTTCCACTACTGTTGTAAGGCGATTCAGCAGTAGCCTTTCAAATAGCTTATAAGTGTGACATAGTAGGGATATCGGACGGTAACTTTTGGGGTCATTGAGAGGCTTCCCTGGTTTCGGTATCGCAATGATTTTTGTTTGTCTCCACAGTTTGGGAATATTTGTGGTTTGCAAACATGTGTTGAAAAAGGCGAGAAGCCACGATACAGCTACAGGTCCCAGATGTTTCAGTTGTTCCACTGTTAAATCATCAACTCCAGCAGCCTTACCTATTTTTAATGCTTTTATGGCCAGTATTATGTCAGTGAGTGTGAAAGGCTTACTGATATCGGTGCTATCGCCAGAAGTGTTTACGCTTCTCCGCAATTTAGGAAGTTTGTGTGGTGGCTTGCCGTTAAGTAGCAGCTGGTGGGCAATTTGATTCGCCGTAACGTGTCCTTGGTTAACAGGCTCTGGTGGGTCTCCAGTTAATCTTCGAATCGTAGACCAGGCTTTTTTGCTATTGTGGGTCATGTCAGTGTTAGTAACTGTTTTAATCCACCTTTGTTTACGATTATCACCAACCAATGACAACAATTCTTCCCCTGCTGAAATTGTGTCCTCTGAAAAAGGGTTGTTGTCATAGAAGTTTTCATACTTTTTAAGAAGCTTCGCGGACCCTTCATTCAAACCAGGTATATGTGAAGTGCGGCAGCCTCTGGGTATACACTGACGTGATATGGTCCAAATAGTGTTCACGAACAATTCGTAGTTGGAAGATATGGGTTCAATAATACTCAGTTTCGCGTCAACCTCCAACGAAAACTTCTCCCAGTTGGCCTTTAAGAAATTAAACCGAGGTCTAAAAGGAACTTGTGTTGGTTTAATTGCAGCACGGTTATAAGTGTATCGCAACTAAAAAGTGTGAAATAAAAAACCTTATACAAAACCCAAAAAAAATGACCTCACCTAAAAAAACCGGGCAAGTGCGAGTCGGACTCACGCACTGAGGGTTTCGTACAAACTTACCTATGAAAACAGTTCAATTTCCGAATCGAGTCTTAAAGTTTTTTACGAATCACAATTTTTTTTTTGTGACGTAACTACAAATTTACAGTTTTCAGATTTTTCCTATACTTGTGCTATGAAATCTTCCTTCATGACAAATTTCAGGATTCTAGAACAACGGGAAGTATCCTATGAATTTTGCTTTCCTTGAGAGTGTCGAAATACACGTTTTTTGCAACATAAACGGCCGTATCTTTTTCCTTAACTAACAAGTTTGATTTTTAAGTAAATAAATAAAGAGTAATATTTTACATTAAATAGGTATTTTTACTACATTTTTTTTATTTGATATTAACTACTGCTTGACTGCGATCCCACCTGATGGTAAGCAGTGATGCAATCATTGATGGTGAGGCGCACTAGTTTATTAAGAGCCTTCACTCTAGCCTTGAAGGCTAACTTATAGTTGGACGGGAAGACCGCAGCAGGCAAATTGTTCCAGTCCTTCGATGTACGTGGTATAAACGACGAAGCGGAACGCTTAGTCCGGACCGTTGATAGAAAGGAGATGGCGGAATCAAGTCATGCAATTCCCGCGCACACTATCCAAAATGCAACCTGTAAAATACCGATAGGCTGGCTACCCTGCGCCTGTGCTCGAGGCTTTTTAGATTAGACTTAACCAAATCTGGATCCCCAATCAGCCTCTTCGCACGCCTTTCCACTGAGTTCAAAGTTGCTAGATGGCATTTTGCAGCACCAGCACAAATGTGACTGCAGTACTCCACACACGATCGTACCTGTGCTTTGTATAACATTAGAAGCTGTTCCGGTGTGGAGTTCTGTCAGACCCTTGCAAGAACGCCCAGTTTTCTAGCAGCTACCTTGACTTTGGACTCAATGAACCGCCTAAAATTGAGTTCAGAAGAAATTTCGACTCCCAAGAGCTGAAGGTGGTCGGTGCACTCCAGAGATACATTCCGAAAAGCAGGAGCCAAGGTGAACGGGCTCCTTTTGGCGGCGAACAGACACGCTTGTGTTTTGGCGGCGTTGAATTCTACCAGATTGGTTTCGCCCCACTTGGAGACTGCCTGAAGAAAGACATTCGTACGCTCTACCATAGCCGGGCCAAACGAGACGGACCGGATTAATTCCTTACTAGCCCGAGCACCTGGAAAGTATCTCTCTAGAACTGTGCTATCAACTGCATACCCATAGATACCGGGCATCAGCAGATCGTTAATATGCAGCAGGAAAAGAGTTGCAGAGAGAACTGACCCCTGAGGAACTCCGGTATTAGTGGCCATGGGCTCTCATGAGCATCCATCGACAACAACTCGGAGAGACCGTTCACTCAGGAAGTCTTTTACCCAGTTAATGAAACCAGGGGAAATGCCGTACACCGGAAGCTTACTCAAAAGACTGGCGTACCATACCCTGTCGAAGGCCTTCGAAACGCCTAAGGAGACAGCAATCGCTTCTCCATTCATCTCGAGGGCCTTGCCCCACATGTGAGTGGTATACACTAGTAGGTCCCCAGTAGACCAATTGTGGCGAAACCCGCGTAGTGTTCCACGCGCGCCTCTATTGGAAGTCGCGGGGGGAGAACACCTCACACTCCCCGCGGGCTTGAGGTGGCCCGCGTAGGCGGGCCGGCACTAGCCGGGGATCATGGATGGCGTATCAGCTCCCACGATCCCCGGGCCAAGTGTGGGAGGGAACACCGACGTGGTTTTTAGTCAGTAAGAGTCTGACAGACCCCTTCGCCTGCCCCAGGCGAAGGACATCTATGAGGATTTACCACCCCTGCAACAAAAAAAAAAAGACTGCAGGGACGCCCGAACCCCCCCAGGGATCGCCATCGGGTCCTCTCGCCCGGTCGCCAACCGGCACGATGGGGCCACCCTGGGATTTTTCGTAATTGGCGGGGCAGCCTTTCGTGTGTGGCTGGCACACTACTTAGGCCCCCAAATACCTACGATTGACCAGCGGAGCACCGTGCTTCGGATCCCGCTACCCTCCACGATCAAACGTCCGACACAACAACAGCTGGCGCATCATACCCGGTATACGTCGCAACACAACTGCTCAGACCCATCTTCCACCATACGGCTTCACCAGATATCACGCCGGAACACGAGGAATCGCTTGGCGGGATGACTTTGTATGATGGGTGGTAACTATTAAGCCGGCAGCCGATTCTATGGCCTACCACCGCCTTTACTGCTCCTTTAGCACTTCCACACGTGTAGCGTGTTCAGAACTAAATAAATCCTACGGACGCAAGCAGTTCATCCCCCAAAATTTCTGCATGACTTTTAGGTGTACTGGCTGGTTGTGTGGATACACTGTAGGTGCCTAACTATGTCTTACACCTGACTCACGCTATAGAATTTTTTTACGCGAAACTGTGCCAAAATACAACTCATTACTTCTTTTACGACTTCGCACAAACTAAGGCAGTTAATCAAGTATATCATGTCTTTTATTTTCAAGTCGTAAAATAGATTTGTTTTAATGTTAGAGGATATAAGCTCGTAAAGATACAGATATTAGCAACACCCCTCTCCTATAAATGTTGATGTTTTCACCTTTTGGGAAATCGTGTTCGGTTTGCTACCAACAACACGAGTGAAAATTTTAATTAAATTTAACCAATTTTGTAAAGAACGTTTATTCAAAGGGTCTTATTGATTTACCATGTAGGCGTTCGATTAAAATGTTTAACCATATTTTTAAGTTTCAATAACAAGGTTCTACTAATTAAGGTGTTGTTACTCTGCTATCTATATATTTATTATATCAAAAATATCATATCTATTTAAAATTGTAGTCTGTAGTTTGGTGTCTGTTTGTAATTTGTATTTTTACTAAATGCATAATATTATATGATATGATATTTTTTTGTTAATTTTTAAAGTTTTGTAAAGGACATTGCTCGTCGTCCATACTTAGCTCGCCTAAGATTCAACAGGGAGGTGTATTTACTCTTTGGGTTTTAGATAATGTATATATTCGATTAAACCTAAATTCAAAAAACGGACACTTTTGAGAATTCTGAAAAAATCAAAACACTTTCGGATTTTGAGGTTATAATTACGTCAATAAAAACATTCGTTATGTATAATTAGCATTTATTACTGACTGACATTATTACCAAATGTCAAATGTTGTCATCTGTCAATTCGTCAACTGTCAGTGTCGATATTATTGCTCGTTTCAAACAGCGCTTTCAATCGAGTTTTTTGATAAGGCTTATTATGTTTCCGCGACATCATAGCTGACTGTTTGTAACTAAAAATCATTATCGTATATCAAGTGTTCAGAATACTGACGCTTGTCTGTGTCAAACTCTTATTAAGAGTGCTGTTACAAAGACTTGGCTGTATGAGCTATAATACCTTTGCCTATTAAAAACCTCAAATTGTTAAGACGGAAGTAAATACTTTTTAAAATGTTTTCGAAATTAAAAAGTGTCCGTTCTATTAAAATGTAAGTAATGTATATTATTAAAAGAACTAGTAATTATAGTAAATATTTCATGCGTGTTGGTTCATAGGCCATTTTTTACAATGTCCTTTCTTAAATTTATATAATCTATTTATAACACCGCTCTTATATTAAAACTATTTAGTTGAATAGGTAGAAGTAGAGTGCAATCATGTCTCTTGCATGCAACCACACACACTTGTGTGCATTTCTGAGCTGTACCATTTTTTAGGGTTTCGTACCGTACCTCAAGAGGAAAAAAAGGTACACTTTGTCATCCGTCTGTCTGTCTGTCAAGAACCTTTATATCGGGAACGCGTGAAGGTATCGAGTTGAAATTAAAACCATATAATCAAGTCTGCGGTTTTATTTATTGTTACATCACAAAAAAAAAATTATTTGCGATTCGAAAAAATCTCCGAGATTCGAGAATTTACGAATTAAACTTACTATTTACATATGTAAGTTTATACGGAACCGTCAGTGCGCAAGTCCGACTCGCTCGACTCCAGTTTTTACTCATTCATTTGATATCACAAACAAAAATGTCAACTTCCGAACTTATAGTTTTTGCAGATCTAATGTTTTTCTAAAAAAAATACTTTAAATACACTCTACCATGGGTAGTGTAAAACGAAACTCGGGGTCCTGGGACGAAGGCAACGAAGGAACAGGAGTGGGTTTTTAGCCAGTAAGTCTGACACTATCTCCCGCCCCGCCCAAGGGCGGGGGATGTCATAAGATGATTTTCCCACCGAAAAAAAAGAAAGGAAAAAAAAAATACACTAGCTAAAAAAAAACGTTTGGCCACTATAAACAGGCCAGCCTGTGTAATAATGTATACTAATATTGCAATGTAAAAATGATTGGGTCTGTCTGTTATGCTTTAACGGTTAAACTAACGAACCGATTTTGATTAAAGAAGAAGCTTGAACCCCAAGGATGGACTTAGGCTACTTTTTGTCCGTTTTCAACTTCACGTTCGCAATAACCAACACTCACGCGGTGTCAAAGTGAAGAATTTACATAATAAATATTTAATATATATATATAAATATAATAATTTGAATTAGTAACTATTTTTTTTTATTGATATAAACCAGTGCTTGACAGCGATCCCACCTTGATTTGATATTGATTTTGATAAATTCTTCAGCCATTTATAAGATCCATTATTCCCCATAGGATAGGATATTATGTACTTAGGTACATTGAGATATTTGGATAGGTTACTAGTTTACAAAACAAAGCGAAATAGTCAACATTCTTTTTTAATGTGGGAAGTCTTGCGTTTCACCAATATCTCACCTGATGGTAAGCGATGATGTGGCCGACGATGGAGAACGCTTGCCTAGAAGCAACCTAATCACTCTTGAATTAAGGATTTAGAGCTAGATTATAGCTATCAGGAAAAACAGACCCCAGGGAATTCCACTCCATAGCTGTATGCGTAATGATTTTTTTCCCAAAACGCACGTTTGGGTCTTTTTTAAGGTCGGAAATCATCCAATGACGTTAATGAATCCAATGACAATGAGCGGGAGGGCGTGTCAGACTTTTACTGACTAAAACCATACCTGTGTTTTTCAGTTGCCTTTTGCGTTCTAGGACTAAGGGTTTCCTTTCCTAAAATTCCCCGCGGTCCTATATAGCAAGCGGGCAGCGAGCATCGACCCTGCTAGGCCAAAATGGGCCTACGGTTTGCTGACATATCTTTGAGGAGCGCTTGGATCACTACGCGCTGTTGACGACTGGGCTCGGTCGGTCTGGAACATAGCCTGAACCAAGGCCTGGCGCGAAAGGTTGCTGCCGCCGATTGCCTCTACGAGGACACACTGGTGCTCCGCCTAAGCGGGGCATACCTCCGCCGTATGGTCCACCGTGTCCTCCGGCTGGTCCACACAATGGTGACATCCGGGGGTCCACACAATGGTGACAACCGGGAGTTTCTTCCGCCTAAATCCGATGCAGGACTCTCCCGAACTTTCCATGTTTGGTGAGGACCTGCGTCATGCGGAAGGTGTGGACGCCGTTGCCACGTTGGACGTTGTCGCTCCAGCCACTCCTCAAATAGGGGACTTACCCCCGTGATTATGGCGTGCCCAGCACTGGGTTGCGACAGACAACGCACGTATGGGTGGGATGGTCACCATCTACCGGTGGCACAACGCCGTCCGTCTTGTGATCCGTTGATTGAACGGACTTGGCGGAATTCAATTGAGCAACTCCAATGCCAGTGGCCCCGAAATGTAAGCGAATGAATATGAATTTTCTATCGTTCTGGTTTTTTGTAAGTTTTTTTTTTTTGTTTAAACCTAATAGAACTAGAGACTAATAAATTACACATTTCATGAAGCGGTGATTAAGCTGAGACTCGTCTTGCAGGGTTCATACTCGTAGAATAATTAGTTGCAATACGGAATATTAATTCTTAAATGTAGATCTGACACGTCTTTAATTTGGTTAAATTATTTGATATTAAGTTCAAATTGTAAAAAGTGTTAGTAAAGAAAACAGCAATATTTTTTTTATTTTAAAGTTGAACAAACAAACCAATAATAAACATGAATTTTCAAATTAAATGTAATATTAAATATGTAATTAAATGTAATATTATTTAATGTAATGTTAAATTAAATGTAATTTAATTGATATGCTAATATACATGATAAAAATAATTAATTAAAGAACACACTGCTATGAATAAAATAATTAATTTTCAAATAAGTTTACATTAATTGTTTGTACCGCTAAGGAGTGGAATGCCCTGCCAGAATTTGTGTTTGATAGCTACAACCTAGGAGTCTATAAGTCAAGAGTGAATACGTTTCTTCTAGGAAAGCGTGTCCCATCGTCGACCACAACATCATCGTTTACCATCAGGTGACATAGCAGACAAACGCGAGCCTGCCAAAGTTTCAAATTTTAGTTCTGAGATCTAAATACTAATTTTATTATGACCATGAAGTGCGTGTATGTGTGCAGAGCAAAACTTTCGAGTACCTTCCTCTACCATATTTTTACTGGTAACTGGTAATTAATGAAGTCATTTAAAAAATAGTTTTGTACTACCTATAACCTATTTTGTACTATAATAGTTTTGTCTCTGGAAATCATGTCATGATGACAGTAATTAGACCAGCACTGACAGGAATAAACATGACACGCTACGTGGCCGTAATTGGTCACTAACTGAAATGTAACGTGGCCCATTGCCGACAATTAGTGGCTCCATCAAATTCTGCGATTTTAATTTATTCACTGCTAGTAGACAATGAGTATTGGTTGAATTTTGATAACAACTTCATCGCACTATCACACAAAAAAGACTGTTCGGTAACCGTCCAGACCGAGCTCAAGTCCTCGACGACGCGTACTGTTCCACGCGCGCCTCAAGAAGTCAGCAAACCGTAGGGGCCCAGCAGAGTCGAAGTCTACTGGCGCCAAGGTTTTGCTTCTGAAAGGAAAACTCGGCCCTGGTATGAAAGGCAACAAAGGAACAGGAGTGGGTTTTTAGTCAGTAAAAGTCTGACACACCCTCTTGTTTCGCCCAAGGGCGGGGGATGTCACTGGATGATTTATCCACCTACAACTAATTTCTTTGAGGCACGTGAAACACTATGCGCAGCATGAGAGGACAATCGTCTCTATCAGCTATGGTACTCAAGATGCTGTGGCAAATTCCACGCAGCCGACTGATGAATGATGCTGTCTTTTTGCGACAGATAGCTGCGAAGCCATCTGTGTGTGCTTCAGAAAACATTGCTGTTGCGCTAAAACCGTCGTCCTTTAACCACCTGGCTATCATTTGAAGATCTTTGACAATTGTTACTGGTAGTCAAAAGCCCGAAAGTCAAACAGTTTTCATTTCAATAAATAAATCTCTATCTTGTTTCTTATATTTACATTGATTACGTGGTCTTATTTCCGCCAAAACAAACTTCAGTTGTACCTATTTATTTTATTTTTAGCTAACTGAGATTTGATATTTCTTTTCCTCATTATTTTTTGTTATGACCGACAGGGAAATAAACAGTACTTGCCTTGTATCACGTACCTACGTTTTAATTTATTTCTTATAACATGATATCAAATATCCCTACTTAGGTAATATTTTTGGACGAGGAACTTAACTCAATAACCCTTTAAGGCATCGTTAATCAAATCTGTCAGGCACAATTTTATTTTTATAAGCCTCTACTTTTCCCGGTCCAAAATCACTGGGGCATATCAGTACAATACCCTGAGTTTTATCAGATTTTTCACTAAACTGCAATTTTTAAACGTAAGTTATAAAAGACATTGATATTTTTACGCACGATTAGCGCAGTAGGTGAGAGATTGGTTGCTGCACTGAGTGTCATAGGTTCGATTCCCACCAAAAAAACAAATATTTGCCTACAGATAATTGTACCTAAAACACCTACACAAGACACTACTAACCTAACCTAACCTAGACCCAGCTGGTTATGTGTATGAGAGTTTACAAGGTCGGGAATGCACCAGATTATTCTGAAAGAGTGGGGTAACGTTTTAAAAAGGAATGTAACATTTATTAAAATATTTACCAAATGGAAAATAAAAATTTTGAATTCTTGAATTTACTATTACACAAGGTATACTTAGACTAAACTGCAGGTCTCTAAAAACAAGAAATTTTACCAAAAAGCTCCTTAACTGAACCAGCGAACATAATAACGTGGCTTTCTCATCCTAAACGAAGGATTTTGATAGAAACGAGTAATGACAGGAGCAGTGGTAGCCGAGTGGTATCGGCCCCGACTAACGAGGTTAGGTTGCGGATTCAAACATCGTGAGGAAACCGGCATGTCCTAGAACCAAAAATTCGAAAACATGTGACATCCACCAACCCGCACTGGGCCCGCGTGGTGGATTACGGCCCATTCCCTCTCCTAGAGAGGAGGCCTGAGTGCCAATAGTGGGAACATTATATGGCCGACTACGCTATGCTATGAGTAATGTCATTTACAAATCTACTGATATTTCAGTAAAGATCTAAAGTATGTAACTGTGTAAATCAATAATTGCTATTTGACAGGAGAGCAAAATATTAATAATAAATTATGATAACCAATATTAGAACATCTATTTTTGGAAGAAATATTGGTCAGCTCTTTGTTTTCTGATGAGTTGAAACGAAGCAAGTGAGTTTTCCTAATCAAATGTCATCTTTCCTCAAACCGCCAATAGCATCGACCTTCAAACTGGCAAAAATTACTTACGTAATGTTAGAATTTCACTGACGACACGTGATTGGGTTCAGGCTTTTTTTTAACGTAGAAAATCGTCCAATAACTTCTCGCGACGTATCAGACTTGACCAAACCACACCTGTGTCCTTCAGTTGCCTTTTCCGTTCTAGTACCACGGGTTTCCTTTTCAGAAAATCCCCGAGGCCCTACGGTTCGCTAACATATTATCTTTAAACCTAAATAACTTTTGACATCTATTGCCAAATCTCAAAAATTCATAACAAAGATGAGCAAGAAGTCAGGATTTTTGGAAATTAATCTCCCATATTAGTGTATGATGTATGGTAGTTTTTCATTTTTTCGATGGGAAATTCCGTGAGACACACGATTTTTTCGCATAATCAATTAATCCAAAAGTATTTTCAGGTTGTCTTGGGATCAAATAATAAAATATTCTCAATACTCCGATTACAGTCTTGTGAATCGATATAATTCGATTCACAAGACTGTTATAGTCAGAGTAAAAGCTAATAGAGAATATTAATGTTAAACTAATATTTAAGTATTTAGTTCAATGTAAACAGCTTGCGAACTGTTGGACTCTCGATTTCAGTCAAATGAATTGTGATATTTAGGTTACATTTTTAATAAATTACCTGACGAGATATTATAATATCAAAACGAAATTGAAATTATTCCTTATGAACCCTTGGTTAAGGAGTTTGTGACACCACTTACTTACCGTACACAAAAATAAATAAGTTGTCACTACGGGCGATTTTCAGGAGCACTAGTCGGCGGCTCGGACTTGTTAATGAGCGTGGTTAAAATACATCTCATCCAACATCAAAACTTACAAACTGTAATGAGCAATAAGAAGCTAGTGCCCACACGAATACACTCCCATACGAAGATTTATTACGAAAAGATCGTGTAAAATTTTATGAACTAATAGTTATTATGTGCTGAATATATTTATTATGTTAGGTTTAATCTAAAACAAAATTAATCTTTTATTTTACTGGCAACATTTATAAAATAATTAAATAAGTGCAGATCATTTTTATTGTAATGGCAACACTGAAAACTGGCATTTGAAAAAAAGACGTGGCAACGCTCTTTTTCGGTTCCGGCTGTCATAGGAGAAAGACGTGCTCTGCACCTGAGTTGAGTGTCAGTGGAGATATATTATTATGGTAAATATTGGTGATCTTCTGTAACATTACAGGTAAATTAATGTTAATCACGAATTATTGTTATGGAAGGAATAAAAGATGTGATTGTGTAGCGTATATTATTTGGTTTTATAGTACAATAAAATTAAATGAATTCGTAAAGTATTTCAGTGTTTTTTTATTTATTATATCCTCTATATTGGATATCTGCAGCTTCAATAGACAAATTTATAGTTACTGAACTATAGTTATTGAATTACATTAACTATCATATGAAGCGTTGGAACTAGATTCTAACAATTATGCGTTCAAAATAAAAGAAATTAAATTTTTAATCAAATAATCTATAATTGTACGGTAACTACTTAGCCATTTTCAAACTCCTTAATTTACGCCCAAAGATGCACAAACTGGTGTTGAAATATGAAAGTTTTGGCGCACGTAAACTTCTAAATGTATATATTTTTATTATATAGTTCCATTTTCATTCAGACATAGATAATGACGAAACAAATATTGATATATCATATTTTGTTTTGAAATGACACTGTCAAACAGTGAATTAATCACCATACTACATTTATATGGAAGAATGACCGACTATTGCCCTTAAACTGTGAAAACTGGCAGTATTAGTGAAACAAGAGCTACAAAAACTTTTGATTTTCCAACGCCCCGCTATGTAGAAATGAATGCAGTAGTTGTAGCCCGTGGACGCGAGTTTTATCGACGGTCAGAACAGAGTTGCGTGTTACGAGCAAAAATAAATTGATTCCGAATATTTTGTAACTGAGATTTTTTCCGATATGAAACTAACCTTGTTTGGTAAACTATGATAGCTGCGGGCTTGTTCATTCAGGAAGTACCTACTGCAGTAGCGTTTGTAAACAATATGACAATAACATTGCTAGTGAGTCAAATTGTTGGTAATCTGGGCAGTAATTATTATTTCTTCGATTTAACTATTACTATTGGCACAACAACTGCTGTATCCACTTGCCACATGTCAACAACCTTGCGATCCAACTCCAGATACTTAGTTTGCTTATCTTTCTCAGCTTCCACGATTTTCTCGTCATGAGGCAATGCTATTATTATGTATTATTCCACTCTAGAAGATTACTCGTGTATTGTGAGTGCACACAAAAACATTTGAAATCATATGCAGAAGACACCCAGACTCAGAACAATTATCTGTAGGCCATTCGCATACTTATTTGTTCCTTGTGGGAGTTGAACTTGCGACACGCAGCGCAGCAGCCAGTTGCTCGACCACTGTGCCAACTGTGACGTAAATTTTTTCAAATTAAACTAATAGATCCACTTGGGTCTTCAACAGTCAAGTATCAATTAAATGTGTATTTGTTATCCCACCTTTTATTTTATGGCTATAGAATGCTGATGCCGATCATTGATCCGATCATATTCAACTTTAGACTTAGGTAAGACCTAAATTTATTTTAAAATCACACAAATATTTAATAACTCAATTCTATATAAATCTTTAATCAAGGTTTCTTTACAGGAGCCTCATGATTGTCCGAGGAACACAGGTGGATTTTCTATACCGCTATAGTTTTTAATATTTTTTTAATTTACAAAGCAACTGTTATTATGTTCCCAATAACCCAAAAAATAGCTTTTCTAAAATATAATTAAAACCATATCCTATATCAAATTATTTTCAAATAAAAGTTTCTTCAGAAAATCATTTAAAATGCTCTAAATTAAATTTCAAGTCCTCTATTCAATAAATTCATAAAGGCATTACAGCAGCTTTAAAATTTTCCTTGAAAATCTCGCTGCAAACCACACTTAGTATTCTCTCAAGAACTTAAAACTATTATCACATATAATACGATAAGGTGCTTAACTTGAGAAGGGCAGTGTGTGACATGAATCTGAGCGGTAATGCCGAAATACCCTTTAATAAACTGTGTTGTTTTTATTAAATTAGTTTCAAGGCACGCGACCCACGAAACTAAACTGCTACGTAATCAGGTCAAAACTGACATACGTACGATTATTATAATATGCTGGTTTTTTTTTCCCATTTCTTTGATATTATTCGAAAAGATATTGGAAGTCTAATGTTAGAAAATTAGGCTAGTATTCAAAAGTTTGTCTAAGCTTATTAATGATACAACAAAGAGAGTAATCACCTAAGCAGATTGTCGTTGAGGTTTTTATCATCATTACATGCTACCCTTTTTCCCGCGGCGTCGCTTCAGTAACTTATACTTAAAAAACCCTGCATTCTTCTTTCCAGATAAAAAGTACCTTATGATGTCACTTAATATTAGTGAACCTTTCTATAAGTAAAAGAAGTTTACGTAACCGTATCAGTACTTTTAGAAATATGAAAAAAAACCTGTTGTGCCGACCCCAAATAAAACGGAACAAGGGCAGGAAGATGATGATGATCAGTACTTTTAGAGATCGTATGAACCAACCGATAAACTGACTAATCGGTAGTAGACTGTTTTTTTTTAAATTATTTATATCAAAAAGGAACTTCATCCAAAATCGCAAAAAGAATTTCTCAAATCCGTTCAATATTAAGTGAGTTAGAAACCTTTCAAATCCGATGGAAACTGTCAAGTAACAAAATAGGATGCACATGCTGAAATGTGACGTCACCGATATTAGGTTACGTGTGTACAAAAGAGAATGTATTTTTTTTTAAGATAGGCTTGTGTTTGACCAATATTTCACCTGATGGAAAGCGATGATGTGGCCGACGATGGAGCATGCTTGCCTAGAAGCAACCTATTCACCCTTCACTTAAAAACCCCTAAAATAGAATAGAATAAAACTTTACTGTACACCAAAATAGTAACAAAACTTTTAAACTAACTTAATCTATGGGTACAATGGTGGTCTTATCGCTAACAACTATAACTACCAGACAACCTTAGGTTATAGCTATCAGAAAACACAGACTCCGGCAAGGAATTCCACTCTTTAGCTGTACGCATAATGATGTGTTCTCAAAACGATTTGTACGTATGGGTAAGATGTCCATCATGTACCTGTGGCGCAACGCCGTACGTCTTGTTGTCCAATGATGGAGCGGACTTGGCTGGATTAAATTGTGCAATTCCATTACACACCCCCCGAAATGTAAACGATACAAAACCGACAGGCTAGCAACTCGGCGTCGATGCTCAAGACTTTGGAGTTTTGACTTGACAAGTGCATCATTGCCGAGATAGCGAGATATTCCTACCTTAGTATTTGAAATACTAATGGCTGCTTCAATTTTTATAACCTGTTTTCAGAAAAAAGAAATCAATGTATGATTATTATTTATTGTTTAATATAAAATATTGTACAAAAATAAATACAGGAACCCAATTTTACGTCTATATATATTATTAAGTTTCGTTCGATACCCATCAACTCTGCGGAGTTACGCTAGCTTATGTAATTTCACACTAAATAGCAGTAGAACAGTACCTGTCCATGACATTAATTCCAACGTAATAAACGTTAAAAGGAATAATAAAAATTGCTAAAACAATTGTGCCGCAGAATTGGATAAGTACTCAATTTAAACCACGTGTATTTATACTTGTATAACTTAATATTATAAAGCGGAAACATTTGTTTTTTTTTTCTTGTTTGTATTTTTGTTTGTAATGAAAAACTCCAAAACTACTGGACCGTTTTAATAATTCTTGCTATCACGCTAATGCTACTTTATCACTGAATAACATCAGCATAGCACGAAGTACCGCCAAACTAAAGTGGCAATGGGCAGGGCACATTGCTCGCAGTACAGATGGCCGTTGGGGCCGAAAGGTTCTAGAGTAGCGGAAGACGCAGCGTCGGAAAGCCTTCTACAAGGTGGACCGATGACCTGGAAAAGCGGGAATCCGATGGATGCTAAACGCATAGGACCATTCATTTTGGCGACACTTGGGGGAGGCCTATGTCCAAAATTGGAAGTCTTTCAGCTGAAATTATGATGATGATGATAAATATCAGTGCGTACTGTTCCACGCGCGCCTCAAAGAGATGAGATATGGACGATGGGAGATGAGCCCAGCAGGGCCGAAGCCTACTACCGGAGTCCCGGAGTCCTGGAACGCAAGGCAAAGAAGGAACATAGGAGTGGGTTTTAGTTAGTAAAATTCTGGCACCCCCCGCTCCGCTCTAGAGCGGGAGAAGTAAGTCATTAGATGATGTCCTACCTAAAAAAAAACACTGAGTAACATAGGCCATACTTTTTCTACTTTCACGCGGGCAAAGCCACTAGTAGAAGCTTGTTGAAATAATAAACTCATCTAAATAAATTTACCAATTGTATTTACAATACCAGAAACTATTTAACGTTACACTAGAACATAAATAATTACGTAGTAATTAATCATGATCAATCGAACCTAAACCGAAGTCCTACCATATTTGTGTGTAGCATTCGTTTGAAGAGATATTCGTAATATGTAAATAAATGTACCAATAAAGCATTAAGTAAATATAGATAGCGGCACGAATGTTGGCGCTCGGCGAAAGTGCGGAGGTCGTTTTGCGCATCGTACAATATCGGCGAGCCAATCACTGTACAACGATTTCACTCCCCGCCCCCGCATCTCTCTTCATACCACTAAAGAGAGCCGATATTTCACTTCTGCGTGCTTCTGCGAAAGTAGAACTGTAGAAGTCAGCGCTCAAGATCCGTGCCGGTATCTATACCTGTGTCCATAGACACTATTTTATATCAAAATGGTACATAAATATCTGCAAACTAAAGCAATTTCCATACTGGTACTACTCATAGTATAGCATACCTTAATCAGCATTATAATGTTCCCACAGAACAGTGGTTATGAAATAAAATAAGCAAAGTAATGCACCTGCCTGGGTGTGAACCCGAACCTACAAACTCGTAAATCGGGGACATACCTACTGGGCCACCACTATCATCTTACTATTTATTCTTATTACTACTCATTTGTTTATGTTGTCAAAAGTATTTATATTTATTGTTTAATATAATATAATATAATATAATATAATATAATATAATATAATATAATATAATATAATATAATATAATATAATATAATATAATATAATATAATATAATGTAATATAATATAATATAATATAATATAATATAATATAATATAATATAATATAATATAATATAATATAATATAATATAATATAATATAATATAATATAATATAATATAATATAATATAATATAATATAATATAATATAATATAATAAAAACACAAATTTGAAGTTGCTAGTCTCTGGTGGCAGGAAGCCCTAACACAACCACAAATAAAAGAAAATGAAACAGCAAAGTTAATGTGGGAAATCCCAGTTCAGACAGATGTCACAGTTACACACAATAGACCAGATATAATATATGTAAATAAAACAGAAAATAAAACGTATTTAATAGACATAACAGTACCATCAGATTATAACATAGGGCCTAAAGAAATTGAAAAATTAAGCAAATACCATCTGCTTAAAACTGAAATAACGCGGTTGTGGCACACACCTACAGAAGTAATACCGATAGTAATAGGAGCGACCGGCATAGTAGCAAAGAGCATACATAGATATTGTGATAAATTAGATTCAGGTATAAACATTCATATAATACAAAAGCAAGCAGCAATCCATACAGTTAATATTTTAAGTAAAGTACTGGGGGACACAATATTTGTAACTAATTAGCAGGGGATCCGAACCTCCTTTTCCCTGAGGGTCTCAGGGCGGGAGCAAGGAAAAACCACCGGGAGAAAACCCGAGTAGAAAACACTTCAAAAACCATAATATAATATAATATAATATAATATAATATAATATAACATCATATAAAAAATAAATAATTGCATGGGTTATTAGGATGTCACCTTCTCCTTCAAAAGAGTAATGCTAGCAAAGAAGATGGCTTCAATAATGAAGGAGAAAATATCCTCACGCCCCATTCGCAGCTACAGGAGCCGCTTCTTGTATCAGGAGTAGCAGGGCGATTCCCGTCCACCGTAGGCACGGTCCGGTCGAGGAGCTATGGATAGATCACCGTCTCGCTTGCTGTCTATGCCTGCCAGGACTGCGGTAACTCTTTCAAACGTTCGACTCTTTCCAACAACTAAAGCTTATGGGTAGGCTTAAGTCAGTAGAAGTCTGAGCCGAGAAGGCTGACTTCTTCCGCTTTACGGACCCAGCCTAGAGCAGAAGAAGTTATTTGATCATCATCATCATTTCAGCCGGAAGACGTCCACTGCTGGACATTGGCCTCCCCCAACTGTCGCCACAATTAACGGTCCTATGCGTCTCGCATCCATCGGACTCCCACAACCGTTACCAAGTCATCGGTCCACCTTGTAGGAGGCCTTCCAACGCTACGTCCTCCGGTACGTGGTCGCCATTCCAGAACCTTTCGGCCCCAACGCCCATCCGTTCTGCGAGCAATGTGCCCTGCCCATTGCCACCTAAGTTTGACGATTCTTCGTGCTATGTCGGTGACCTTAGTTCTCCTGCGGATATCCTCATTCCTGATTCGATCACGCAAGGAAACTCCGAGCCCTTTCCATTGCCCTTTGGATGACTTTAAGTCTTCTGATGAGGCCCATTATTATTTGATATTTGATAATTTCTTCAAAATTATAAACAAATGAATTTATAGGGTAGGTTGATTTTACAGCTACATAAACCGTTACAGTTGATAACTATCAGATTACTGATAACTGACCGATTACTGATTGTTGATAACTGTTATGGGCAACAAAATCTGGGTCAGCCTACATTCGGACACAATTTCCATACCTCATTTTAAAATAAACTTATTTGGTTATTTACAAAACTTTTCAGGAAACACTGAATGGCTAGGGACAGTCGGGTACCCAGTAGAAATTATGTGAGAAGTTAGTAATTTATGCCAACCTAGAGAATACACGCTGTCTGTACCCACATACGAAATAAACTCTCATACTCCCTTATCGGTGAATTTGAAAACGAATGTGTCATCCAAATACAGTAACTTCAAGTATGAAAATGTGCGCAGCAATACAATGGGGAATTGAATCTAAATGCGAAACCGAGCTGAAATCACGCCACTAAATACCTTATAAACAATCGACGTAATGGAAACTTGAGCCATAAATATTATGGCTATATAAATCCGTGACAGCGCAATTTGATTTAATGTTTTCTAAATGGCGCTATAGTGGTTGATATTGTTAAAACTAGGCTTGTTAAACTTCCGACGTTGTCACTGACAAATTAGGAACGCGCCCCAGCGAACACCCTGCCAACTAATTGACTGCACGTCAAGTTTCACCACGATAATCCAAATACAAGGCAAGACCGATTCCTTTTAGATTCACACCTTTTTAACGGTGATTTAGTAAAGTAGATCGCTGTTAAAAATGTGTTTATCATGATGCCTATTATGCATGTCAGGTGTTTTATTTAGATTTAGTTTATTCCTCGTCTGATAGTCTACTATTTTATATACTTAGTTTTAACACACCATAAATTATATTACATTGAACCATTTACGATGGCGACAAAGAAGTTTGTAAAATACTAAAGTTTTAATTATCAAATCGATAGTAATTTTGTAAGAGTTCAAACGTTTAACAATTTCCAGAGAACCGGGATAAGATAGGAAACAATTTCTTTGAAACTTTCAAAATTAACAACTTTACTTACCGGGTACCCTTTAATTGACACCTGTATTGATACTCATCATCATTTTAGCTGAAAGACGTTTTGGGGCTTTACCGGTACGTATAAAATGTCAAACGTGCGAACAAAACAGAGGGATGGTGCTATACACATTATAAGGCTCCATCCCCTTCGAGCGCCGATTGTACATACGTCTGTACAACTTGAATGACCTTGAAAAAGGCTTATCAGTCGTTTTGTACACACGTTTGTACGAAATTTTGTTAGCCGAAAATTTTGGTTTCTATATCTTTGTTTTTCCTAGAAAAATCCAGAAAAAGTATTTTTTGTTAATTTTTTTTTTGGTGATTTACGTGAAAACGCGCAATTACGTAATAGTAATACTCCGTGGCGCCCGAGTTTAGGTCGTCAAAAGGATCACGTTAAGAGCTCGTGGTAAGGCCTCAGTGCTGAATAAAGGCTTCCCTTAAGTGTCGCCACAACGTTCGTGCGTTTCTCCCATCCTCCCACAGCCACCAACTATGTCATTTTATAGATTCTAACCAGATCAAATTGCACACGAGTGAGCACACAAAGGCATCCAACCATATCAAGGATCTTATTGATGCTACAACAATTCCCGAACCAATTGGTGGTCTAAAGTAGTTGCATAACACCACTGATTACATTGCAAGTTCGACAGTCTGCGCTGGTTTTGATAGAATTCAGCTTCTGTATTTTTCTTTGTGGGAAACGATCAAATAACCTCTACCGCTCTGAGTGGAGCGAAAGGAAGGGTAAGACTTTACTGTTTCTTCAAGCGCTCTTTGTGTTCCAGGGCCGCGGTAACTCTTTCGAACAATCCTGCAACCCTTTTTTTTAAGTAAAAAATCATCGAATAACTTCTCCAGTTCTAGGGTGGAGCGAGAGGACTTGTCAGTCTTTTACTGACTAAAACCCGCCTATGTTTTTTTTTTGCCTTTTGCTCTCTCACTCACTCAAACGTTCCCACAGCCCAATCAGACATTGGCCCTACTATACCTCTTCAGTTTTGCTGACATCTATTTGAGGCGCACGTGAAATACTACGGCCGGACGGCGATCTATTCATTGCTCATCGTCTGCAAACCTTAGAAGGAAGGGAAGGCGGCATCGCTCTGCAACTCCCAATGTCCAAGGCGTCTCCTGTGGCTGTGACTGGGGCTTCGCTCGCCTTACTGTTTCGCCGAAGGAAGTGCCCGCTTCCCAGCCCCCTCAATCTGGACTATGACCAAAACCTGGGCTGGACGCAAAAGGTCACCGCCGCTGATCACCTCCACGACCTCCTCCACTCCCGTATTAGGAAAATGTCGAAAGTTTACATATTCAATCGAAATACGTCGTCTGAATACAGACTTCCCACAAGCGTCTTCACATGGCCCGGTTGTGTGCTTCTCGAATTCAGCGACTGCCGCGACCATCTTGATTACTCTAGTACTGGCTCACAAAGGTTTCCAACCATTTTAAAGATCTTATTGAAGCTACAACAACACCCGAACCAGCCCCCCTAGCCAAGTTACAATCGTATCGTTCGTGCCGAACGCCTCGCCTCCGATTCCGATTGTTCTGACGTCTTCTCAACGCTCAGTCACGTGGTAAGAACAGAGAAATCGGAGGTGTGGCCTACTCGAGGCGTTCGGCGCGAACAAAACGATTGTAACTTGGCTAGGCGGGCAGTTGGTGATCTAAAACAGTTGCATAATACTACTGAGTGCTTAGTGCGAATTGTTTTTACGTTAACGCGATCGAAACGTTTACCACGTTTGGCTCTCTGATTGGTTTAGAGCTTGGAGCGCGCCAATCGGAGCTCGGTACGTCATAAACGTGTCGATTGCGAACAAACTTGCACTAGGCACACTGATTACATTCCAAGTTCGCCAGTGTGGTTACACCCTAACATGGGAACACAAGCAATGCTTACTGCGCTAGTTTTGATAGACATGAGCGGGCTAATAGCGGTTTAAGCTCACGTCTTAAGGAACATTCAGAGCGTTTACGTATTGGAAAGTGATAGTCCTTATGATGACATGAGATTAGGATATATGTGGGACCTTTGGAAGATATTTGCATTTTATGAAGCAGTATTAGAGCTTTTATAGTTCGTTTTTTGGGATGATTTACAAGATATTTGAAAGGAGAATTAATGCAGAATTTTATAAACTGGACATAATATATGTCTCTAAATATAATACTAGCTTTATTCGCAGTTTCACTCTCGTTGTTTATTACTTAAAGTCCGTATAGTTTTTCAAAACAATTAATGTCTGAACTATGGCTCACAACGATGTTGTAGCTTTCTAGGAGTAATTCTTTTTTCGATTCGGGTGATAATAGCACAGGAACAAACTTCGTCACCTTTTGATATTGTTAAATTTATTTTGGAAAATAAGCAGTTTTCTTATTCACAAAGCTGTTCCAAAACTTAGAGTAATGTTAAACTATTTATATTGCTGACTGTATTAGGTACTGCTGATTGGATGTTTAACTTAATTCATTTTGTAGCACTTTAGGATATCCACGCGCGCCTTAGGGAAATGTCAGCAAATCATAGGGGCCCAGCAGGGTCGAAGCCTACTGGGGCCACAGGTAGTGTGAAAGCGAAACCCGGGGCCCTGGGATTAAGGCAAAGAAGGAACAGGAGTGGGTTTACGTGTAAGGATAGACATGGATCATATGGTCTCCTTGCCTAAAATTTTCTCATTGAAGAAAGGATGAATGAATGATAGAGCCTATTTTGTATTTTGAAATTTCCTTCACTCTAATCGACTCAAACGGAAACAACTGTCAAAGAATGACAATTGAAAACCAAGCTTTAACTTTCAATTTGATTGAGTCGAGATAACCTTTAAGACCATGCTTTTTTTACGTGGGAAATCATTAAATGACTTCTCCCACTCCTGGTGGACCAGAAAGGAGTACCAGATATTTACTAACTAAAGCGCACAGTGTTCCTTCATTTACCCTTTGCGAGGACCATAGTAACTCTTTCGAATGATCCTGCCCAACTTGAATTTAAAATTCTCTCTGTTTCGAACAGTTTAAACAAAATGACATTTATCGTTAGTAAATATATATTTTAAAAATTGCGACCAAGCTTAAAAGTTATGATGTTGAATATGAGTGACGTTTGAGTGTTCGGACAAATGAAAATATATTTAAACGCTGTGACATTAAAATTTATCCAATACTATTTTTAGATTAACGATCATCCTTTCGAGTCATTGAATAATTTTCTAAATTGCTTTAATCGCTGCTCTTAAATCCCTTTTTAGATTATTCATAAAAAAATGCGGTGTATGAATAAATTTATCGTTAAATTCAATTGTTATACTTAATAAATATAAAAGGTTAATTACACTCAAACTTTATCTTTTTTAATATTTACATGTAAATATTTGCAAAATACCTTAAATCTACATTGAGCGACCGTATAAACTTATAATTAAATAGGTACAAAATAAATAACATACATTAAATAAAATAAAACCCATTTTTTTAATTACAAAATTTAAAAAAAAGAAGATTAAGTTATCAAAATATGTATTCTTTTAATTGCTGATAACTTTTTCCGTGCTCACTGTTCCAGTAAATCGCAAACTCGAGTTTTTCACTCTTACCCAACTTTTATATACGTTGGGTCTCTTTACAGTACTATTAGCTGGGTCAATGACACTTCGAAGTTCTAGAGTTTGGACAAGACGATTAGACAATCAGCCTAACGAGCTTCACACATCTAGTTCGAATTGCCGATCCCGATCTTAATGAATTTCATTTGTTGAAAGCCTTTAAAACATCACGTAGCATAAAATAAAGATTCAGCGGATATTACTGTTGAAATCATTTTCGATTTATTTTCTGTAGAAAGGGTTTAATTAATGTAGAGTTTTATTTCTCACAAGCTTTTGCCCGCAGCTTGGCCTGCGTACATAAAATATAGCCTATGTCACTGAGGAATAAAGCAGCTTTCTATCGGTGATAAATTTTCGCAATCGTACCAGTACTTTCAGAGATTACCTACCTCCTACAAACAAAAAAACAAACTTTACCACCTATAATATTAGTGTTGATTATTCAAATAACCGTTGAAGTATCGAATAAAAAATAGGAATCCGGTTTTATAGGATTTTTAATATATTTTATATATTAATACAATAATAAGAGCTGCTTCACTCCAAGGTATTTTAGGAATTGCAGTCAATTTGTTTAATTAAAAAGTACCCCTTATACTAAATGTTCAGCAGTGTACTAATTTGGTTCAAATAACTTCAAGTTGTACTTTTTAAATGGCTGTGTTAAAATTATAAAAGTAAATAACCAAAGATATTCAGCGGTACTGTAACTTGTACCTACTTATATTATAGGCAAATAGCTTCAATATATCCATAGATTTTACAAATATACAAACTATTTTTTTACACGTTGCCCCACTCTAGGAATTTCTTCTAGGAAGTACTTTATTAATATTATTTTAGATACGTTCCTAATGATAATTTTCGTCTCAAAAATTCTTCATTAAACTGTATATATAATGTTTAATATTATCAATACAAGTTTCACCAAACAGTAAAGACGTTTCATATAAGATTACGTATTTCAAATAGCAGATTACGAGCACGTAATTCACTGTTAATTTGATGACTCTTCTTCTTAACTACTTTCTTAACATTAATCGTAGGAACGTTAAGTACTAAACTGATAGGTAAGTCAGAAACAAGTAATCAAGGAAGTTCGTTGGTTTACTTTAGTTTGCCATGGCATTAGTCATAAACTACACGCTATGCTATTGCATCACTGCAATACTTTTGTATAGTAGAAACAATAATTTCTAAAATAATAAAATTAACGGCGTAAGTAAATAATGTTTTGATTATGTTGTAAAGTAAAAGCTAGTAAAATTGTAGGTCTATTTCAAACGAAGCAACTAAAATATAAGGCAGGTATAAACCGATAGCACCGTGGTTTACTCTAAAATAATTAAAAATAAATCATACTTACGAGTGGTAGCATCTGTAGAGGCAGCAAATAGCCAATCCAAGAGGAACAGCGCCAATAACGTTTTTCCACTTTTCCATAAACACAGTCTGTATAATAACATCATGGTAGTTGTGAAATT
Source organism: Mythimna pallens (assembly GCA_961205895.1). Lineage (NCBI taxonomy): Eukaryota > Metazoa > Arthropoda > Insecta > Lepidoptera > Noctuidae > Mythimna > Mythimna pallens. The sequence continues at coordinate 16,862,007 of OY540828.1, read as the reverse complement.
TAAAGTACAATAAATGTAACTCCTTTAGTAATTTTGTCTTGAAATAAAGTTAACTAATTCCGGTTACACGTTGGGCGCCAAACCAATTCCTGCGTAAACAATCGTGATCAAATTATTCGACAACATGACACTATAATTGGTTACAAACTAGTTTTGACATACTATAACCGGGTTATTTCTGAGAATGACAAAATTAGAAATAAACAAACTGAACCATAAAACATGCGGTAAATTTTCCTTCAGATTGCATAGAACACACGCAAAAAAGTGATTAAGGGGGCGGTCAACTCGGAGAGCGCGTAATATTTTCACGAAATCCCGTGAAAAGTTTGATACGAGACATCCGCCGGGTAGGACGCACGCGACCGTCACCAACGACGACTCACAGATAACTGTTGCAACCGAGTTATACCGGTGCTAGCGGAAAGCACACCTCCTTGATATTGCCGTCTCTTTCATGCTAGGTACGCGCGTTCAATTCATTAACCTTCTGATACTGACATTTCTTTTCATAATATGGAAAGTACCGAGTGTATTGGTTAACTCGTTACGGTATTATATACCAATCCAAGCAATTCAAATGTCAATCACAACACACAGCCGAGAATCTCAAGTATTTATTTATCTCCAAGATTTAATCTAAATTCACTTTCAAACTTGAGGCTTGAGTAGGACTTATTTAGGTATTTAGACTAGTGCCTGTTATTAAAATGTTAATGTTTTGTTTTTGGTAGCCTAGAGTTTTACACATCTACTTTCTAGACCAAATGATCATTTAAAAAAAAACTACAGTTTGTGGCTCGTAAGAAAATCAGAACTGAATTGTACAAAATTGCTTAAAAATAAACAAAAATCAAGTCTTCGAAAGGTCGGAACGGAAACCTCATTGTGATGTTTAGTCCTTTATTTTAACTGTATATCCGCGTGACGATATAGAGTTAGAATGAAATGAGTGTAAAAGTTTGTAAATATATATATATATATATATATATTTACAAACTTTTATATATATATATATATTTGTATAACAATATTCTGTCAGTCTTCTGGATATGTTTCCGAAAGACAGCAATGTGGAAGAGTAGGTACTTCGATGACTAAGTGCATTTGATTTTGATGTTTTAATTTTTGGGTTTCGTACCTCAAAATGAAAAAACGGAACCCTTATAGGATCACTTTGTTGTCCGTCCGAATGACTGTCTGTCTGTCAAGTCCTTTATCTCGAGAATGCATGGAGGTTTCGTATTGATATTAAAACCATATACTCAGGTCTACAGTACCTTGAAACTGTGAAAAAATCAAACTTGTAAGTAAACGAAAAAAATAGATACGGCCGTTTATGTTGCAAAAAACATATATTTCGACACTCTCAAGGAAATCAAAATTCATAGCGTACTTCCGGTTGTCTTAGAATCCTGAAATTTGGTATGAAACAAGGCCTCATAGCATAAGCATAGGAAAAAAGTCTGACAACTGTAAATTTGTAGTTACGACAATTTGTAGAACTTTTTTGCGGTTCGTAAAAATCTATCAGCTCGATTTGGAAATTGAACAGTTTTCATAGGAAAGTTTGTATGAAACCCTTAGTGAGCTATTCCGACTCAACTTGCCCGGTTTTTTTTACACGTTAACTACGTACATATTCAGTTTCAGTATAAATAGTTACCTACTTAATATTATTAAGGAATTATCCAAGCATATAGGTACATCTTAACTATTAAATATTATAAATTATATAAACTAATTAATATTTAAGTTATTTGTGGGTTTTTCACTTAGAACACACATAAAAACAACGCACAAAATTTGCTTAGAAGTTTGCATCAAAATTATGCACATATTGAGTTTAGTTATCATTTTCATAGCACTGTCATAGGTGTTAGCATAATTTAATAGGTACCTAAAATAAATTGTATAAACCATTGAAATCATTTATTATTGAATCAAATAAATAATCTTATTATTGATAAGTAATCTTAAAAAAACAAAACTTATTATTTATATATTTTTTTATAAAACTAACAACTAACATAAAAATATATATTCACAAAACTACTCGAACAATTTGCTCAACCATCACTTATTCAACTAAGTAGATGGTTTTTTTTTTAATAAATTTCCATTGGTTTCATTCGGTTATCGGCAGTTCCAAGTAATTTGACCTTCCACTGACGAATAATATTTCATTAGACTCGAACCGCAACCACAACAGCGGGAAACCATGCAAATGCTTAGCTTCGAACATTGATTTTTTAATAATAATTACCCTTTGAACTAAGCCGTCAGTGACTCTTTCGTAGAAAGATTTAAAACCTCGTTCAGACACACACACTCCAGGCAATCTGGTATCGAACTTATGGATATCTTGAATAAGCTGCTTTAACAGGAATCCTTAACAAAATAAGTTCTCCATATTTTAAAAATACGTTCATGTTTGCGACAATATTTTTAATATTTTCGCAACAAAACTATTTCTTCGTATGTATGAGTGGATTCTAAAAACGTGCCTATTATTTATTTTGTTTCCTAGTAAATAATGTCGGGCCGACCGGCGCCACAGAATTGAGTTCTGCGAACGGAGGGGCATTTCCTTGCAGGCAGTTCCCCCAGGTCAGCGGCAGGCGGCCTTAGAAACACCATTATTATTTATACACATACTAACTTCTACAATGGGTTTTGCCTGCATAAAAACCGAAAATTTTCTCAGTTGTACATAATTCCTGGGTAAAAACTATCATATATGCTGTTCCAGGGCATGGTCAATCTTTGTGCCAAGTTTTATTCAAATCTGTTCAGCCATTTAGACGTGAAGAGATAGCAGACAGACAGATGGAGTTACTTTCACATTTATTGTATATATGGGGATACGTCATTCTTGCTCTTTCAATTCGATATGAGATATTTTATTTTCTTCTTCAGTAATTCATCAAATACTTGCCTGAATAAGTTATTAGGGATAGCAGTCTAACTAGTTTGACTGGTCTGTTGGTCTAGTGGTTAGCGGCCCTGACTGCTATGCCGGAGGTCGTGGGTTCGATTCCCACCCAGGACAAATGTTTGTGTGATGAGCACGATCATTTGTTCTGTGTCTGGGTGTAAGTTATTTATAAATACATATTATATATATTTATAAATATCTATGTAAATTTATCAATTGTCTAGTACTCATAACACAAGCTCTGCTTAGCTTGGGACTAGAAGGCGTTGTGTAAAAAAAAAACTGTGTAACTGCAAGGTATACAAATATATTTCGTTGTCGGTTCGAGGTTTATTACCCTACTTGTTCTTTGTTAGCGATTTTATAAAAGCAATTATTTAAATTAATACATTTTTGTCACTATAGGTCATGCTTCTAATGCATTGGTTGAGAAACATCAGAAATATTTCTAGATTTAAAAACATAAAGTTATAAAAAACTACGTAGTTATAACTTACATAATTCAATCTGTTTCTACCTTTCAAACCGTCTGACAATACTAGAAAATATGGATGAAGCCCTACGAATGTCAGAAGTCATAACAAGGTAGCAAAGTACTGTTCCCATTTCACTTCACAATAGGAAAAAATAAATGTCACTTAGCTACTTCCTTTCTTCACACATTTTGCTTTATTATGTGAAAGTAATAAACTGCAATAACGTCTGTGATCATAAAAAGTGGGTATCGGACCCACTTTTTATGGAATAATTGTACAATAAGTTTTTATGGAATGCAAACAAAAATGCATAAAAAATATGCCACGCATTTTTTTTTTCCAGAGCACTGATGGACTTGCCGGAAAGTATAACATTAAAAAGCCTTCCACAAAGTGAAGCGATAAGTTGGTGGAGCCAGTGACTGAAAGAGGACTCAGCTTGGTCAATTTCTCTTATTTTTTTACCACTACAGTAAGGGAGAAAAGCTTATTATTAGTAGTATTTAAATTTTCTGTAGAACCCACTTATTAAAATATAAATCTGCTACTACTACATTTTCCAGGATTAAAAATATACATCCAGGATTATAAAGTTACCTAAATTATCTGTTGACACTTCGTGACATTCAAGAGCTGGCATTTACCTCGGACAGAGGCATTGCCATGTAGCGTGACAGTGCCACCAGTCTTTTGGGCATGTTACCAGTGGATTTTGATTTAGAGTTCTTTGACGACAAATTAAAGGTGTTTTTAATTAGTTTCCATTGTTTTAGTTACATTAGCATAGTTAAGTTTTATTAAATAAGTAAATAGTAGAAGAATTAAATATTACGCCCTAAAAAAAGAAAAATATGATATTAAAAAAAGAAAAATATGATACTTAGCTAGATATTGGTCTCACTAAATACAGTTCCTGCAAAATGAAAACATCACTTCAGTTTAGGAACTTTAGTATCTTAACCAAGCATTATTTTATCCAAAATTTCAAAAATACCATTTCAAAACATCCTTGGTCTATTGTTAACCGCACTCGTAACAAAATACGCACTTGGAGAGCTGTGGAGCACGAACATTAAACAATGTATACTTGATTATACAATACTATCATCACGGAGCCTTTGAATCAAACGCACAGACCGCAGAGAATGCGTCTAAACGTATCATGACACTGTACTCCCAGCCTTCGTGGAACGGAATGGAATCACATTTGCCTTCCTATATAGATGGGAACTATAAATGCATATGTATAAGATATATTCTAATTTTGACACTTTATTTTATTACAAAGTATGTAGATCAAAAGGTTCTGGAGTGGACAAACGGTTCTGAAATGGCGACCACGTACCGGAAGACTCTGCGTTGGTAGGCCTCTCATAAGTTGGACCGATGACCTGGTGAGGGTCGCGAGAATCCGATGGATGTGAGACACACAGGACCGATCGTTATGGCGACTTGAGGGTGGCCTATGTCCAACAGTGGACGTCTTTCGGCTGAAATGATGATGATGATGTAGATCGATAGCTCTTTTAAAATGGGAAGGCTGAACGCGTGAGATTTTAGGGTTTCATACCTCAAAAGGAAAAAGCGGAACCCTTATAGTCTCACTTTGTTGTCCGACCGTCTGTCTGTCTGTCTGTCTCTTGTCTGTCAAGACCCTTTATCTCGGGAACGCGTGGAGGTATCGAGTTGAAATTAAAATTAATTATAAAATCAAACTTCTGAGTTAAAGAAAAAAAAAGATACGGCCGTTTATGCCGCAAAAAACATGTATTTCGGCACTCTCAAGGGAATCAAAATTCATAAGGTACTTCCCATTTACCTAGAATTTTAAAATTTGACATGGAACAAGGTCTCATAGCATAAATATTGGAAAAAAACTGAAAACTGTAAATTTGTAGTTACGTCACAAAAAAAACTTTTTTGCGATTCGGAAAGGTAAGTTTGTGGGGATTTTCAAAGGTAAGTTTGTACGGAACCCTCAGTGAGCGAGTCCGACTCGCACTTGCCCTATTTTTTATGTAACAACCCCACTACAATTTTCCCAACCGATCTTTGATATATATATGATATATAGCGTTTATACTTGTGTGAATGTGAAAAGTGAATAAATCCCGCTCATCCAATTATTTTTTTTCCATTTTAACCATAAGAGATACAGATTGAGTGGATGGGTATATCATGGCAACGTATATAAGCAGCTCAAATCCCATGTAAAAAAACAAAAAAAAAACATTTTTTCTAGCCTGTTCTATCCCACTCCTGGGCAAAGGTTCCACTCCTTCAGAAATATACATACAAAAAGAATGAGTAATGTTCTTTTTGTATGTATCTCAATGTAATCTCTTGTATGTATATTTTTGCATTAACCTGAAATTTTTTCAGGGTGTGAAATCATCTAATAATTACTCTTAGTTGAGCGGGACTCATGTGTTCTTTCAGTTGTCGTTTAACCATAACCTATCGAAGCACACAATTCTATACAAAAAACTATTTCATAACAATACGAAAGAGATAACCAAACATTTTAGGTAAATCTAGGTAATTAAGATATTTAGGTTTACAATGTTGCCTCTCGCATTATCTAGATAGCTACGTTGTGTTCAGTAGAACGTGTCAAATCTTGCTGACTGCTCATAACACTACAAACTGCAACTGCCGTAGTTGTAATATAATATTTGGTACATTCAGTCATAATTCCTCAACTCAAATTAAACTTTTAATAGTACGGTCATCAAAATAATTTTATGTTCTCTCTTTTTCTCTTCTTCTTCATCGCAGTGACTATTTAAACAGAGTGGTCGTGATCATCACGTAGAGACTTATGAATTATTCTATCATTGATACATTTTATGTATCAGAAGCGTTGTTCCTACAAGGTGGACCGATGACTTGGTAACGGTTGCGGGAGTCCGATGGATGCGAGACGCACAGGACCGTTCATTGTGGCGACACTTGGGGGAGGCCTATGTCCAGCAGTGGACGTCTTTCGGCTGAAATAATGATGTTTCAGGAGAGTAAAAGTCATGGCACGCCTTACTAAAATGAGATGTGCCATCCTGTCCAATTATTTTTCCAAGATGATAAAGTGTTCAATTATATAATTTAAAACCACTTACAAAATAACAGAAAAATTTGACATTATATCCTGCAAAAAAACATAATTCATATAATTTTTTGACTTGTGCGTTATAAATACTTCAATAAACTGTACATATTTCGATGTTACGAACAAACAAATACTCCACGAATTCCAATTTCATCCTCAAAATAACATGAATTAATACATCTCTACCATTAAATAAGGATGTGATATTGATTGCGTAAATACGAATATTTTTAACTGAATATCAACCTCTGAATATGTGTGCATGGGCATGAATTTATTTTTTAGTTTACTCCATATCAACACAAAACGCGACTGTGCAGAAGGACGCTCGAGTTATGAATTTTGAGAATTTAACAAAACTAAATAAGTTCTACAAAAATTTTAAGTTTTTTAATCAATATATAATAAAAAATTACCAGTATTAGTTTACCGGCATTCATATCTTCGGTTCACAGCACTGATAAATTAATCAGGAACATTCTAACTTCCACACTGATTCCTTTTGAAGTGCCGTGCTTCACCGAGGCTATGGATGCCTGGAGAATCGCTTGCCCGAATACAAATCCGCCTGACCACCTTACCTCCCAGAGACGGTGGGATGAACCGCTCTGCAAAGTAGTCCAGAAAAACCTACTCCTAACATCTGCTACTACTGCGGAGCGTGCGCGCCTCCTGGCTGTGGGAAATTGGGAGTCAAGTCTTTGGTTTCATGCACTGCCGTCGTCGAATATTGGCACCTTATTCGACGATACTACTTTCCGCCTAGCTGTTGCCCTACGCCTAGGCGCTCCTTGCTGTTCTCCTCATCGCTGCCACTGCGGCGAAGTTGTCAACAGCCTTGGCCACCACGGCCTGTCATGCAGTCGAAGCGCGGGACGGATAGCACGGCACGCGAATATTAACGACATCATCCGACGAGCCCTTGTCACCGTCGGCGTTCCGGCTGTTTTGGAACCTCATGGCCTGGCACGCGACGATGGTAAGAGACCGGACGGTATGTCTTTATTTCCGTGGAAGATGGGTAGGCCTTTAGTGTGGGACGCTACCTGTGTCGACACTCTTGCGCCATCCTATCTTCCTAGCTCTTCGTGCTGTGCTGGTGCTGCCGCTGAGGCTGCGGAGAACCTCAAGCGGCGGAAATATAACAACCTCGTCGGAAGTTATATTTTTGAGCCGTTTGGGGTTGAAACTCTTGGGTCGTGGGGTCCGAGTGCTCATAAGCTTTTCAAAGAACTATCCAGACGCTTAGTTGACACTTCGCGTGACGCAAGGGCTGGCTTTTACCTCGGTCAGAGATTAAGCATTGCCATACAACGTGGCAATGCCACCAGCCTTTTGGGCACACTTCCAGTCGACAGCGATGCGGAGGAATTTTATGACGCCATATTTTAGCTAGTAGTTTTTGTCTTTAGTGTATATATAGTTTTATTTAGTTAAGTGTTTTTTATCAATTAATATATATAATATATGTTTTTACTTTCCTGATATCGCTCTCTTGTAAATCATATCAAATCTATATTTTATATAAAAATAAATCCCTTTAACCCTTGGTAACAACATCACGCGTGAACAGCTAGACTAACCTCTAACTTTTTTTTTGTGTTTGTTATTATCGGGCGAATATCCGTACGAAAAAAAAATTAAGACAATTATGCAAAAAAAAACTACTACGGTTTGAGTTACAGTATATTACAGTTTGAGCATTTCGTCGTTGCGACTTTAAGACCTCTTATGTGTCACTTTTGGCAAAATCACTTACTTTGACAGTTCATTGCTAAGACAGGGCGTCTGTCGGGTCAGCCAGTCTATAATAAAATACAACTACCTAACGCTCAATTGCCCAAAAAAAAAAAAAAAAAAAAAAACTAGCTAACTGGAAAATAAATCACCTAGCCAATTTCAGATTTAATACCAAAGCCAGATTCAAATAGAAATCCAACACCCCGTTCCAATTATTAACAATTCCTAATTACCTTTCATCCACTACTTACAATTGAGAAACCAAGAAAACTTGTTCGAAAGTGGTTCAATTAAATGAACCAAGTTGGAAGCGGTTCCGATATAATGTTTCTATACTTGAATTTCTAGTTCGAGATAATTTCACTCCATCGCTACCAACAAAAGTATCTACCTACTTTAAAACTGTGTATTTTTAATAGCCTTTACCCTTTAACCGTTTGCTTCTTCATGTTGACTGTTTCGTATACTATTCGCCATGGTTCTCCATTTCGTTTAGCTCTTCAATCGCCATAGGTGACAGAACAGCTGACGAGATGGAATATTTGGTTGTGAATGTGCGTCGGATATGTCCGACATAGACGGTTGAAAGTTAAAAATTAACTTAAAATACTAGTACTAGTACTATGTTCATTCATATTAAAAAAAGCCCTTGGAAGAAGAATGAGTTGTAATGGATTTTAAACTTGATGAAAAGATTTTAAAATTTGGTAATTATCTCGAACTCTGAATTGAGACATAGAAGATATCAAGTGTTTTCGTAGCTCGCAGTTGACGTCAGAGATAGAGGAGCGCCTCGCGTTGTGAATATGTGACATATTGCTCGAATTTGCTGCGCTCTCGAATCTGTCAAGCGTTATTAAACTGTGACATATGATTTATGTACTCTTACACCAGCTCCGCTTAATATAAAAATATCAGCGCATATAAATAACTGTGAAATGCATCGCTGTGAGTATCGTGGCGATGTGTGTTTTTAATGTAAAAAGTTAAAAAAAAAAACTTTTTGTTTCTTAATTATAAATGATAAAGGATCATTTCAAGGGAATCGCTGTGTGTTATATTGGTTGGCCTATACTGGCCAACCAATATAATAAATCACAGCGATTCTATTGCATACTAGACGTTATTTAATTCTTTTATACCTAACTTGCTTTTTACAGCGACCTCAACAAAGTGAGAATCGGAAATTATCCCAAAATAATTTCTGTTCTTTTTAAATTCGGGAGAATCGCTGTGACTTATTATATTGATTGGCCAGTATAATTTAGAATTAAAAAACTAAAAGTATTCTTTATCCTAATACAGACTAAAGTCTGCTCCCCATGCAAATGTTATTGAAGTCCATTCAGTTGCTGTGGCGTGAAAAATTAAAAACGTCCAATCAAATTTCCATCATTAAGGTATCACCATGGCTCTGGATCACAAAAGGCAGCTGAAAGAACACTGGAGGGTTTTACTCAATTGAACACGCTCCTTCGCTCCACTCAGAGCGGAAGAAGTTATTTGATGAACACAAAAAAAAAATGAAATGAGTAACTTGTCTTAATGTTGTAAATGGGATTTAATGTGTGTGTGTGTGTGTGTGTGTTTTTGGTATTTTCCGTTTAATCAATTATTTAGTAATTTCTCAGGTAAAAACAGATATATCTACAGCTCGTACTTAAAAGACAAATACAATACAGGAAATATTAAAAAAAAACTAGGTTTCACTAATTTTCGAGAACAATCTGCAAAACCATGGAAATTGACCGATAAAAAAGTAAAAAAAAAGGTGACCGGTTGTGAAAGGTGGACCGATGACTTGGTAACGGTTGCGGGAGTCCGATGGATGTGAGACGTACAGGACCGTTGATTGTGGCGACACTTGGGGGAGGCCTATGTCTAGCAGAAAACGTCTTTCGGCGGAAATGATGATGATGACCATGGAAATTATTAACACGTTTCATCGTATAAAATTTGATTACTAAAGATATTTTACCATATACCGGACCTTTGTGCTTTTTATAGCTTATTTTTTACATTTTTGATAGAGAAAAAATGTATCGTAGATTTTTTTTAATCTGTTCATTTTAATAACCAATTAGATTATGTTAATAGCTCGCGCGTGAGTGAAATGATCAAGAATATTGAATGGAGACTATCGACTCTTTGAGCGATCTCCAATATCCTTTTTTTCTTGAGGTGAAAAATCATGAAATGTTTTCATCTGCTCTAGGGTGAAGCGAGAGGGTGTTTGAGATTTTTACGCACCAAAACCAACCTATGTTCCTTTATTTGCTTTTGTGTTCTAGAAACACGGTAACACTTTCAAAAGTTTCCGCAATCCGTATTGTCGTAACATAGTAAAATTATTATTCAATTCAAAAATGTGCAAAACAACTAGTCTAAATGCTACCGAATACATTACAAAAACTTAGATCAGCCCCCCTAGTCAAGCTACAATCGTATCGTTCACAACAAACGCTTCAAGTAGGCCACACCTCCAATTCCTTTGTTCGGACCACTTGACTGAGCGTTGAAACGATGTCAGAACAAAGGAATCGGAGGCGTGGCCTACTCGAAGCGTTTAGCGCGAACGATACGATTGTAACTTGGCTAGGGGGGCAGAACAGAAAAACTCTATCTCACTAAAAGTGTAAGTTTGTTTGTTTTTCAAGTTGCATCACACAAATAGATGATGTCCGGGATTGGGTACTTTTTATCCCAGGAGTATATTCCATTGGGATAAGAACCTACTTTCGCGCGGGCAAATCCTAGCTACTAAGCTACTAATATAATAAGTGTGAACGTAACGTCTATCCGTCTGTTTGTTGCGCCTTCACGTTTAATAACAAGAGAAAGCCACAAGTTTTATTTATCAATATACCACGTGGGTGAAGCCACGAGCACAGCATAGTATTCTATGAAAAACTTATACGTGTACACACATTCTGCTATCGAGTGTTCGATTCCTTTCGACACCCGAGGGAAGTAGCCGCGGATTATATTTGAAGCCGTATAGCACCGACCACTTCCGACATAATTGTACAAAGAGATAGACACGGATATCATACTTAGCTATGTTACTACACTGTTGCCAGAAGTGGAATAATTTAAAAACTACGATGCTCCACTTTCCAGATTGGCAAACTTTATTTTGTATTTAGTTCGTCCAACTTTTTCGTTATCTTTGTTACAAATCTCAGGGCAGGTTCACCGTTTGCGGGGAAGGCGTTATAAAACGCTTTGTATTTACGATACGTCTATTTTCGCTTTATTACCGCTTATGTGCTGCCACTAATTTACCCACCCAGTTTTAGGTATATAGCACGCAATCTATATAAAAATAACCTTCAGACCACGCCGGGGAAAATAACTACAGCAAAATTAAATCGTTCACGGTTTTAATTGCCCCTACGCTACGTAAAGCATGTATCTACGTGCAATATATTACTTTATTTTATGCGATGAAAGTTGATTTTTTTATTGTACGTTTATTTTGGTTCCTTTTTCAGACTATAGTATAAAACTGTAACATGTAAATTCCTTAGATTGTAACCGTTTTATATTCTGTAAAGAAATCTTGTCGAGATAATTTCACGAAACAAGATCTCGTGCCAGTGAAATAGGCCGAATCTAGGGGTCTTTTTCATAAATGGCGAAGCAATTCGCAGTTTATTTGGCATTTAAGCAAATTTAGAGGATCCCTTCTCTCTGGCATTTTGTTTTATGTGGCTGCTCGTTACCGTCGGCGGCCGCGCGTGAAGTTACGGCCGCATTGGGCCGACCATATCTGCTACGCACTGAGAATCAAACACGCCATGCCCAAAGGAATCTTTCTACTTTCAATCATCGCATTTTTGCTTTATTTGTTTGAAGGAAACTAAATCGACGATCATTCCCAATTAGCTGTATACCTATAGTTCCTAGTATTTAGTTTTAATTTTTACGGAACCAATAAAACTGAGACAGATTAGATAGAACAATATATTTATTGGTAAACTCGGTTCCATTGAATATTAATTTTGTGATGGAAAAAAATTCCAATCATAATTAATTTCGATATGCGCATTAACTACAAGTATATCAGATAGGTACTTAAATATTGTCAGTAATTATAATAAGTACCTATCTATTGATGTTAATTAATTTAATAGTAAGTTATGAGCTTATATTATTATATGTGATCGATGACAATGACATTTACTTGATTAATTTAGCTTAGATTGTTTTTATTAGTCCCTCTAAAAGACCCTTAATATGTTTATTTATAATTCATGTATAGATAAAGTGGTACAAAAACGGGCTTTATACAAAAATAAAACCACAAAATAGCTTAAATAAATTTAATTTCATGCCACAAACAGATTCTAACTGACTAGCAAGGTCGAATGACAGTTATATGCCTAATATTTATTATTAATTTTTATATTTTCAATTGTTATTTTAATTTATTTATTTGCATGGTGCTCATAGGGTGTCCACACTATCCTACATAATTCTAATTCTCCACAATACCTTCGTGAACGCTTTGAGTACTTCGTCCCGAAGGGTAAACCCTGCGAATTCTCTTCTTCTTCGTACCCCATTTCACACTTCTAGCCGTTATGATGGCTCCTTCTCTGTCACTGCAGTGCGCCTGTGGAACTCCCTCCCACACTCGCTACGTGACAGCACTTCTTAGGATGTCTTCAAAAATTAGAGAGCATTTTCTTGCACGATGTCATAGGTAGTATATATATTATATGTTTATAATATATAAGTATGTTTGGAGGTAGACGGAACAGAGAGTAAAGTCCCGCAAACCTCCTTTGAAAATGGGAGGATCCTCCGACCAGACGGGTGTTATGTCTGGTGGGCTACTACTGCCCGATAGATGATTTCGGGCTGTTCTATATGTTCTAAACGCGCGGAGAACTTTGATTGCGCGATGCAGGATTAGTTCTTATGTGACGTCATAGATGTCGCTACAGCACTCCCCTCCGGAGATCGGAGATCGATGGTTCTTGATGCTTCTTGATGCGTGCCAGGCCAATGGTAGGTTGGTTCCAGTGGGTCGGAACCGAATGCCGCATAGTTCTCGGTGAGTCGGAACTGTCTGCGGTGATGCCCCAGTGAGTCGGGGTGGTGCTATCCCAGTGAGTCGGGATGATGCCCCAGTGAGTCGGGGTGATGATATCCCAGTGAGTCGGGATGATGCCCCAGTGAGTCGGGGTGTTGATGTCCCAGTGAGTCGGGATGATGCTGCAGGCTCCAGTGAGTCGGAGTAGTGCTGCTGGCTCCAGTGAGACGGAGCGGTGCTGTGCGATGTAGTGGCTTGACTGCTTGCGTCGACCAGGAGAGGTTCTTCATAGCTCTTCATGTGACTGGCCGAAGGTGCGGTGTGATTAGCCAAGGTCGCTGATGAGGCTGAGGGTGATGACCAGGTATGACCAGGTAGGCATGCTGGTGGTCAGGATACCCTTTAAAGCCGTGGGTGCTGGCTGTATGGCTCGGTGCTCGAAAGCTTGAGGAAGTGATGATGACGTCACGAAGTAGTTGCTGCACGAAGGCTGCGCTGACGTTCTTTGTCGAGGGTCACCAGTTTGGAGGTAGACGGAACAGAGAGTAAAGTCCCGCAAACCTCCTTTGAAAATGGGAGGATCCTCCGACCAGACGGGTGTTATGTCTGGTGGGCTACTACTGCCCGATAGATGATTTCGGGCTGTTCTATATGTTCTAAACGCGCGAAGAACTTTGATTGCGCGATGCAGGATTAGTTCTTATGTGACGTCATAGATGTCGCTACATATGTTTGTATTTATTTATGTAGGTATATACCTACAAAAATATATGTATAATATTAAGTTATATATAATATAACTTATATATACTCAATGGTTTGCTGGAAGAAAACTCAACTTTGAGTTAAGCTCGCCTATGTACATGAACTTTGTTATCTACTTATTTTATAAGTTGTTTTAGGGTACAATAAAGAATTATGTACAATTGATAGAAGCGACACGAAATATGTAACCAGATTTTTTTTAAGACATAATTGATTTAAAAGAGTGTTCAAGGAGTTTCTTGCACGTTTTTTCCATAGATAACATCGCTTTGAAAGGTGTAATTAGCTTATTTTTTTCTGACTGACCGACTTCTAGACCAATTAAAGTTCTTGTAAATGGAAATGCTTTGATTTGAAAAGAGCCTGTATCAAAGACGTAGAAACGCTGCTAAGGGGTTACGCTATGACGCGTCAATGTTATCATGATTCCATTTTTCTTTTTTTGAAATTTTGAAAAAGAGGTAGCGCTATTCGTCCAGTTTTGCTCTGATTCTCTCTCTCTCTTTCTCTCATATTGGAACAATATTAGCTTTTACACGTCATAGTCGCGGGACTACAACGCGACGTTTAGAGTACCCAGTGCGTGTACCGTCCAAATCGTGCCCGGAGGGAACCGATGCAACTCGCATCTCACTACGGACAATATTTTTATATTTTCACTGCATTTCTGTACCGCCCCGCAAAAGGGTAGTGTTTGTCGGCCGTAAAACAAAAGTAGATACGTTCAAAACATACGTGTTTTGTTGTTCTAGTTAGTTTACTCTTTTATTCTGCTAATGTTACCTACATTATTTTTGTATCGCCAACGTGTTTTATCGCGGAGCTTTTGATGTAAAAAATACAATGTAAGTTAACTAGTATGAACTCGAAAAAACTCTTGTGTGTGCTTGTACTTTGTATAGAATTATGATATTGGTTACACAATAAAAGTACCTTTGCTTTTAAATGCATGATAGTCAATTAGAAGAATTGAAAATGCATAAATATTTTAAACTCAAATATCTACAGTACAATTTTCATTTCCATGGAGTATCTCACGGACTCACGAGGAAAAACATATGTCTATTATTTTGTAAACTAAACACTGAGTTGAAAAAAACTATTTCCCATTCCAATTTCCCTGGATTCAACGTAACTCATAGAGTCGGGTCCCTTGTCAAATAAAAACTTTTCCCATGTCTTATCGAATCAATTACTTTAATGGGCAAGAAGCCATTTTATACATGAGGATTTAATCTCGATTTCTGTTTTACTACATCCACGTTGAATTCAATTGAGACGCAGACCACTTGATTTTTTTATAAGGTTGATAAGGTTTTAGTTTCCTTTGCTATAAAGTAAATAAAGATTGATTGGTTAAATGTACAGGTACAGACAAAAGCAAAAGTGATCGCAAAAACAAATGTAAAACTCAATTCCTGCAATTCGATTTGCAATCGCATTAAGTCATTTTTCTGCCTAAATCTAAGTATCAGTCATACATTAAAAGTGTAAGTTCACATTACATGCTCTTAACTATTGAATAGATAAATAAAGAATGCCAAACGTAAGTGGCAGTGGGTACGACACACTGCTCGCAGAACATAAGGTCCATAAGGCCGAATGGTCCTAGAGTGGCGACCACGTACCGGAAGACGCAGCGTTGGAAGACCTCTCAGGAGATAGACCGATGAAATGGTGAGGGTCGCGGGAATCCGATGGATGCGAGATGTACAGGACCGGTCGTTGTGGTGACCCTCGGTTGCAGCCTATGTCCAGCTGTGGACGTCTTTCAGCTGAAATGATGATGATGATGAAATAAAGAATTTCCAAAGATTTCCACCACTACTCCCTTTACTATTCGAACATTATGTTCGTTATTAAATACTTTGTTTGCCTGTAATAAAAAAAAGTATTACTACATAACTATAATATACCTAGGTAATGCTTACCTTATGAAAAAAACTACGTAGGGTGTGTAAGCTCCAAAGTGGAAATACTTATTTCACCAAAGGGCGTGGGGTACTTAACTTATGCACCCGAGGGTAAAATAATTCACTCAAAAATGTCTAACAATTTATTTCCCTTCCTCCACTTAAGTAAATGTTAAAGAGGGAACTTTTGATAGTTATTATTTTTTACGTTTGCTACCTCAATTTGTTTCTCCCCGTGTTTGGGTGAAATGTTGTTTTCTTTTATGTTATTTCGTCATTTGGAATGTGTTTATTTTCATATTCAATGGTTTTATGAGGTGTACAAGAGATATTAAGCAGATAAGTTCCTGAGGCCCTGGATCGCAAAGACCAACTGAAAGGACACAGATGGGTCTAGTCAATGAAAGTCTGACCCTCTTTCTCGCTCTACCCAGAGAGGAAGATGTCATTTGATGATTTCCCACGGAAAAAAGTGCAGATAAGTTCAATGCGTAGAGGTTGCGAAACATTACCATATTGAACTCTGGTTACTTCATTCATAGTTCCCATAATATTACTAAGTTAGACCTAAATGATGGATAAGTTCAAACTTTCCCTTCATCATACTCAGAAGGATCCCATTATCGTAATTTCAAAGATATTTATAATACCATTCTACTCTACCTACATGCAAAATAGTTTTATTTTTAATTATTTTTGGTATTACCTGAAATTATTAGTAGCATTTTCAAAATCCAAAATTACTCTCAACTAGTGTATAACCGATCATAATCGGACTATTCCAGTGGAGTCAAATCACAAAGGTATTAATTAAACCGCTTCTGCAATTAGTAAACATGATTGAGCAGCTGCGTACGTGGAATGGAATGCATACCTGTGCTCCTGTGCTCTCTCTGGTTTACATATATGTCTGGGTAGAACATGAGAAATGAACCATTTATGAATTAGGTCTTGCAGCGACTTCGCCCATGAGGTAGGCGAAAATTATCGCACGGCAGTGGTGAACAGTCTTTATCATACGATTCCCATCAACTTACCATATGAAAAAATATTATCAATAGTGCACAAGTACAAGCGAGAAAGAAAAAATTATTCATGATGTAATTGTAATGATTCAAAATAAGAATGAATTTAGTCCACAAACCTCTCAACTGGCGAGTAATATAGTACGAGTACATTTTGATACAAGTGCAGAAAGTTTGTCACTGCAGCCCTCGGCTCCATAACACACTCGCCTACGGCTCGTGTGAATTCCACCTTAGTCGCAATGACAAATTTGCACGTGTATCAAACGATTGTTTTCAATACAATTACAAAGAAATGAATAAACGGGGGTTGACCGGCGACTCGTGGGGGTCGACGCGCGCCCAGCCTGATACGATGATAAATGTAATAAAATTGTGGCGGGGAGAGCACGCGCTATTTCTGCACTAGTGCGAAAAATAGTCTATTGCGTGGCTAAAAGCGGTGGGATAAGAGCGGGTTTTCGAGTATATGTAGTGGAAAAATACTTTTCTAGTGTTTTGACACCCTAGATAAAATTTCTTTTAATTAGTTCTTACAGGTGTTTATTTTTTTTTATTTAGTGTATGTATATAAAATTATAAGGATAGTTAAAAAAAACACTTTGTTTTGCCTGATTTTTTATACCATACAATTGACATAGCCGATAGTACGTGTGTATTATTTTTAGCGTTGAAGTGTGGTGAGCCGAGAGAACTGTAAATTTATTTTGAGTGTTGGGCCCGACGTCATTTAATAACAACATTAATTCATTTAGACTGATGTTTAATAGATTATTGGTTTTGCAACGAAATTTCGTTTCCAAAACGAAATTTTGAAAATATAAAAAAACATGTTATGCAATCATACCACTCCAAATAAGATCATTAATTATGAGTGCAGGGATGGATTTGGGTCTATTTGTAGCACCATAAAGAGGGCAGTATTTGGAGAGTGAACTTTTATACTTCTGCTTCCCTTCTGAAACCCTTCGCCACTATCGCACGGCAAAGTACTACCAGGGCAAAAAGTAGCAAGGTTTAATCCTCAATCTAAGTTTATAAAAGAAATTACTGACACCCCGTACCTCAGAAAGTACGTAAAGCCGTTCGATAAAACGTAGATCTTTGATAGTCGTTACAGGTGGTCAGACGCCAGAAAGTCTAACCATTAATCTATCCAAGGCGTATCGTGTTGCCCAGTAACTGGGTCGTGGAGGTCTGATAGGCAGGCCCTCCATGTAAAACACGGGTATTCAGTCGCATCCAGTTAAACTGGAAGCCGACCCCAAGCTAGTTGGGAAAAGACTAGGGAGGTTATGATATCTTATCCTGGACATGGTTCGATTATTGAAAAACGATTGTTTAACTAACACCTAAACAGATATTTATTTGTAAGAAATTGAACAGGATGTAGATGTCGTGGCCAGATCTTAGAATTGATCACTTCATGATGTGATTTATTTATTTGCTTAGGCACACCAACGACTTGTTTACAAATACTTAATAATATGATAATAATTAATACGAGGTAATCCTGTGTAAAAAAGTCACTTACGTATGCACAATATTCACAAAAAGTCGAATTAATTAAATAGGTGAGAAACCGTTAAATAATGAACATATAAAATAACAGAAATTAAAAACTTGCGTCAAAACTTTAAAGAAATAATAATACTAAAATCAAAAACACATTAATCAATCACATTATTATTAAATTAAATTACATAAAACAAACAATTATCTAAATTAATTAAAATATCAGTAAATCACAGTTTTATAAGTTGTGGAATTACAATTTTTATAATGCAAACAAAAAAAAACAAATAATTAAGGCCGGTCACATCGTGAAGTGATCAATTCTTTGATCTGACCATGACACTGACATAAACATTAGGTGAAGAATCAAATCATCACATGTCGTCGTAACTTTGGACGGTTGGTGCAGTGGTTGAGCGCTTAGTTGCTGCGCTACGCGTTGCGGGTTTAATTCCCACATGGAACAAATATTTGTATGGCCTATAGTTAGTTTTTCGGATCTGGGTGTATGTGAAACTACATGTTTGTGATAGCAACTACGATATGGAATAATTCCTAATGTATGAGAACGTTTTTAAAACAACAAAAAAACTCGAATTACATGTAAAAGTCATATTTATGCCTAAACGATACCTCAATGGACTTTTATATTTAACCCCTTTTGCAGTTTTAAGTTCAAAACCCGACGTATATAAAAACAGTCACAAAAATCCAGCTACTAGAATTAAACCTCAAACGTTTAATAGAATTCACGTGGCTTCAAAACGTTTGAACAGGTTTTCAAAACGCTCTTCAATAAAGTGCTTCAAAATTGAAATATTTCGTTGGAAAAGTCTGAAATTCAATCAAAAACAAACCTACATCGAAATATGTGCGAGTACATTTTTAAGAATTCACAAAAATCTATTGCAAAGATTTGAAAGAGAATATGTTCTGCGGGCTTCACGTTTACAAATCACCGAATAGGGACAAATACGGGTATGTTTAACCCTACCTCGCCGGCTTATGGCTCAGGAATCGTAAAATATTTCACAGGCAACGCACACTCTATGTCGAAACGTGGATATAAAGTACCTAGAAGTAACTTTGTGGTGACGTCAGCGTAACTTTGTTTGTGATGCCCTTTAAAAGATAAAAAATCTGCGCTATTTGTGTTTAATTGGCTGTATCGTTGCCACCCAGGGAGACCTAAGATACTATATAACGTGTATAAATGATTAATATTAAGTTCTTCTTGAATTTTACTGATAGTAAAAGCATTACGAACTTTTTCGAAACCAATGTTAAAAATCAAAATGATTTCTTAGAAATATGCACATATACTCGTAGCACTTTTACCAAATATCATTTTGCAGGCTGGTTTACCTTTTAACTGGTATGCTCTCTCACTCCAACCTAGTGCGGGGGAAGTCATTAGATGATTTATTATTAAAAACTTATCTATTATTATCGAGCATAAAAATTTAAATGAAATTGATAACAAAAAGATGAACCATATTCTTAAACGAATACGGCAAACCGATGAACAACCATAAAAAATGCAGCATAATACAAACCGCGCTACCATAAAATGGCAGACTTCTGTATAACAAAATACTGTATAAAGCCAGCAGAGGAGAATAAAAATAAACCCAAGTAGCAGCCGCTCGACTACTTTCTGAAGTCGTTTATCAAACTTATTTAACGTTTCTAGCTTGATTATATTTCAGGGAGCGATACGACGGAGAAACTTGTACAAAACGTAGGAAGCGCCCAATTTAGCCGGTAACTGCATCCAAATGTTACCATATCCGCGGAACAACTCGAGATTGACTCGCGAGTGCTTCTCTCCTCGTAAACTGCGTATCTTGTTATGCTCTACACAGAATTTATGGAGCATTCTAGTTTTTACTCAGGTAAGTAGGTAATATCGTTTCCAAGGTAAGCTACTATGTCAAAACATTTGTGTTCTATTTCAGGCTAATACTTTGAGGGTCAAACAAATAACCAACCGTAAGCAGGTGACGTAAGGCGACACCAAGACGTACCTGTTTATTTACTTGTACTGTGATGACTAACATACATACGGTATGTTAGTCATCAACATGAACAGTCGACTAGCAAATGAGATGCTTGATGATGCGTAGAATATTTTGTCGTAAGAAACAGTGCTGTCTTCAACACCTACCCAAGGACTGTTAGAACAGAATAGAATAAACTTTATTATATACCAACATAGTAACTTAACTTATACACTAACTAACACTGTTAGCTTAACAAATTATTAAATTTTCAAATATAAGTTACCTTCTCAGTACCTTTAAAAGTAGCGGTGAAGTTTATTCTACGAGAAAACAATAATATGCCGCCCACTACTGATCGCGGCCTGTCAATAGGTCGAAAATACAAGTGCTCTTAGGATAAACAGTTCTCGAACCTACAGTTAGTGATATGACCTTTTATTTGAAAACAACAAGAAAGTTCTATCTATAACTGCTTGATATTAATTAATTATATATTGTGCCCCATCCTTCTCACAAAGGTGCTATTTCGGTTGTATCTAACGCCCACGTTACTGATAGATTGGTAACTAAATATATATAAACATACCGGAGCTACAAAGTATTGATACTATAGATGTTTATAATAGACAATTTATGAGTGTGTTACATGACTTAGAAAAGTGTAACATCAAATATCACGTCCCCGTAAGTTTACTAATATGAAACGCTTAATAAGAAATTCATGCTACTGCGAAAAACTTAACGCCGCAGCCATGCGATATCGAATAACCAAATCTAGAGATTCGCTAATTCAAGTCACTTAATAACAAATGCGCTCTTCGACGGAAAACTTGTCGCCGACGCCACGCGACCTCACTTAACCAAACCCCTAACGAAAAGACATCAATAAATGGGGGTAACCAAATAATAAGTCCTAATTTATAAAACAGATATTTTATAGTGAAAAAAATATTGTTTTCAAATGTATAAACAGGAAACTTCGTTTACCGCTGAAAGGTATAGCAGTCAATTGACTGCTTTTAAACCAGAAGCAACCGCGTAGTAGCACTCCAACATAATAAAGTGATGTGCCCCAGTCAAAGTCCCATAACTCAAATGAGAGGCCGGGACTTTATCTGCGCAGTCCCGGGGCACAGTTAAGGCCGCTCTTCATTTTTGCTCCTTTTCCCGGGATCCGGTGAAAAATGCAGCCTGAACCAGGACTCACAGGATAATATTATAAAGTACACTTTACCTGTGAAAGCAAACGCGATGGGATTGAGCCAAATACATTTATTGCTTGTTAACTTGTAGTTCCGTGAAAAAATATACAGTTTAAGTAGGTTTTGTTGCTTTAAGACTTTTAGATTTAAAATGAGTTTAGATTTTAAAATGTAGAGGAAATATGGAAATCACTAATCACACGAATAAGGCGAAAATTTTTGAGTGTGAATGTGTGTGTTTGTTATTTCTTCACGCTTGAACGGCTAGACGGATTTGGATGAAATGTGACATACGGATACACCATGTCCTAGAGTAGCACATAAAATACTTTTTATCCCGAGAATATATTTCTTTGCGAAAATTTTCTATTTTAACGCGAGCGAAGCCGCTGGCAGCAGCTAGTTGCATTGAGAAAAATATAACAAAAAAAAAAACAGTGTTTTAAAACTTATCCATTAAATATGTTGTACCTTAACATTTGTTAAAGTAGGTGCCGAATTTTTCATTTAAGAACTGGTCTTGCCACAATCTTAAAAGAATACAGCTTTCCCCAGAAGGATAGCGGGATAGCAAATCTCAAAACGTGTAGGTAGTCATGTATTATTCCGCGTTTATATCGGAAGTCAGTGACTCCACAGATTGGACGGTTGACCGCAATAGTGCACGGAAAAAGAAAATAAACTCTAGAAAATATAAAATCTAAATATTCAGATTTTTCTTTCATGGACTCTCATGTTAATAAAATATTCTATAACCAACATTTCCTATATGGAAAACTAAGATATAAGTTAAAGAAAAAATCTACAATTCAGAATAAGATGGCTTGATCATTTCTGTTTGATCGAAAAAGCAAAATAAACAGTAAAATAACATTTACGTTATCTCCACCTCATGCTCGTACATATAGATTTAATGATAATATTAGTTGTTTCGAAAGGAAATACAAAGATCTTCAGCCATATTTTTATTTAAACTCCTGTGTTGCCTTTTAAAATAACGACCGTCTAAAGTCTGTGCTTCAACTTTGCTGCTGGATCAAAGCAAGCTTACCTTCAAAGAAAAGAGCTAAAGACAATTGAGCAAAAGCAATTCTTGCTGAAAAAACGGACTACAAACATCTTATTGCTTTTTGTTTTATGTATACCAAAAATAACGAAATAATAGTGGAAATATTACTAAGACAAACAATGCTACCAAAATAAATCAGGTAACGGCTCAAATTCTATTTTTACTTGTATTCTCGTTAGCTACTCTTAAGCAACCACTCGTCATTATCGGTTCTACTAAATTACTTATTAGCATCTGCACTCATAAATATAAGTAGGTACATTCGTGGTTTTAAACAATAATGTGAAAAACTCAAACGTTAACTATTTGATTGTACAGTTAAATCATATCGTTGAGCTAAATGCGTCGTTGACATGAACCGTAATCCAATTTGGTAACTTAACAATCTGTAGCATAACAATCGTCTGGAATAAATCATTTTAGTGGTATAATTAGCTAGCCATGATACCGCCAACGAACGTCGATGGAGGGTCAACCGCTGAAAAACAATAAGAACTGGAATAAAAAACATTAGTCACGCGAGCTCACAGCCGTATAGGTACTTTGATTGCGGACTTCGAATATGACGCCGACGCCAACCCCTTGTTTTCGAAATAATCGACTAATAAACAAACCAATTTAAATTTTGATAGCGAAATATGAAATGTGTTTTTTTTTTTAAATAAATGTGGTTATATTCCAATTTCAGTTAAAATTAATACACTCTGTCAGTTTAACTGGGATACTCAAACACCACATTATATTTAGTATATTAACAGCTTTCCGCGTAACGAATTTCATCAGATATTAAACAAAAACAAATTTATGCATACACATTTATAGACACGCAAATGAATACTGCATTGACTGTGTGACTGTCTGTCACTTACTCCAAATGAATAACAAGATATTATATTTATTTTTAAACACCACGAATGGCGCCAGGCCACTTGGACCCTCATAAATTGTCCTTTTAATTAAAGGGTCGACAGAATTCTAAAGAAACGAGAAACTTATGCAATTTCTAATGGCAATACAAAGGACCCAAACACCATGTGCAGGACAGACGGAGACGTTAAGAACTAGGACCCAAACCTTTTTAGAGACAATTAAGAAAGTATACAAAAAACGATGCAATAAAAACTTGTTAGCAAGGCGTGGGAAGGACTCCTCCCTTCCGACGCGAAGGAGCGAGGAGTGTGGACTCGGTGACGATGGGGCACTTGGCTTCAGAGCAGGATAGGGTTCGGACGTTCAGCGGGAACGAACTAACTCAGTAGATATCGTAGAGCGACATAATGTCCCGTTGTAATTCTTAGAAGTGCTAGGTTTGTGATACAGTATTAGATACGAGTGGGCTAAGCCCAGTTTAGGCTTGTATTATATTTATAATACAGATCTGTGTGTGAGTTAGATTATGAATGGATGGGCGTTGGTTGTGCGTAAGTAGTGTGTAAGTACGCGAGTGAATCTCAGCGACTGTGTTGGTGAGCGAATGGGTGAGTGTTAACTCTTTTATCCTTCCTTATTCCATTATATGACAAGGTGACCTAAGCTTGCGGTTGGTGTTAGGGACTCGGAGAAAGCCTTCCTTTGGAGTGAATTTGACATTGGATTTCCTTGGGATGGCCTTGCTACTGACTTCTTTTGGGGTGGACTTGACCTTTGCCGGCCGGCGTACTTTACTTGACGCAACTGTGACTGAGGCACTGCTAATTGGAGGCTGAACCGAATATTTATTCGTTACATACTAGAGCTGTGTAAGCTATAATAAGTTCATAAACCACCAAACGTTAGCGACGGCTACCTACCCCTAAGGACTGACTGACAGTAGGATACTTTGCATTGCTCTTGATATGCGCACACTTCCAGGGAGAGCGGGGTAGGCTCCACTAAGTATTCTGAACTGCATTGATAGTCGTTCTAAGGAACGCTAGGGATCGCATCTCGTTAAATCAACCCGGCCCCCGTAGGCCAGCCTATGATACAAAAAAATAATGTTTAACGAGAGACGAGACTTGGACACATCTCAGAAAAGTTCCGCAGCTAGGCATAGCTCGGAGGCGTGTAGGTTATGTTGTCCTCACCCTGGGTCAGAGTAAGGAAGTGAGAAGTGTCGATATTTAAACCACTTCGGCGTCTAGCGAGGCAATTGTAAAGAGTCCTACGGCGACTGACGATGCGTCACGCTTGTTTAAGTCTTGTATTGTATTGATGGGCGAATAGGCCGTTATAAGGAATTAATTGTTATAGGAAGCGTGTCTTATCCAATAGCAGAGGCCTCACAACCCTTTGCCGTAGGATTGGTCAGGGCATGCACGGGCGAGAGTGAATAAAGTAATTCTAAAATAATTAAATTTGCAGATACAAGCGTCACGTGTCATGTTCCCTTTTGTAACCCTCTCAGTCTCTTAAATCTTATAACTTAAAAGAAAAGTAGTTTATCCTTCCTTATCCCCTTATCAATGTATTCCCAACCTCAATTGTTTTAATTTTGTTTTTTCCATCCCTTCCTTGTCCCTCCAGCTTTCTAAGTCGGGACGAGGTGATATATTTCTTGGGAATACATAAAAATCGGTGGGGGTCTGTCCAAGTCATCAGGATGAGGACCACAGGATGGGGCGGCGGAGGGGCCCCATCCCTCCCACTTAGTGGGAAGCCGACCTTCATACCTTCATGTAGGCAAATTTAGGAAAAATGAAATTTTTATCAGCCTAGGGTCTTTTAGGAACAGTCACATGTGGTGCCGTGACCAGGATTCTCGTCATTAAATGCACTGATTCACTTCAGTGCAACGAGAAACGATATTTATGGATTACTACTAAAATAACACAACGTAATTTTCTAGAGATATAAACTGTTAGGACTATTTAGATGTAGAAAGAATTACAACGGCTAGGTAAAGATTTGAATTGTGTATGTAGTTGAATCCTTTAACTACGTACATGAATAAAGTTCATTTAGCGGGTTCGATTCCCGTATAACTTGTTGCTTTAAATATATACTTTTATAGCAGGTTCGATTCCTGCATGATTTGTTAGTTTGAATGTATAATTTTATTTGTCATGAATTTTGGGTTCGATTCCCAATTGATGCATTGGATAAGTGCTGGAGTTCCTGTGTCACGGTTGTGGGTCCAATTCCTCCTTAACTTATAATGATTAATAATTAATGATTTATTCAGTTTCAATTTCTTTGTGTTATCAGGGTTCGATTCCCATGAACACGGAGATATTTGTATGTAGATTATAGTTTGCATGAATGTGTGTTTGTGTTTATATGCTACTAATAATGGGTTCGATCCCCATACTTATTTAAGGAGAGTAGGTACTTACACTTATGTACCTAGTTAGTGTTAAAAGTTTCAAAAATGGGGCCCTGAGCTAATATCAGAATGGGTTCGACTCCCTGCAATCATAAGTTTTAAATCTGAATGAATGTTTGTAAAAATGAAATGTGGTTTTAAAGTTGAGATCTGTATGTGTGTTAAGTGAAAGGAGTAGACATGAAATATAATTTAGTACCTAGGTTTAACAAACGTGTAGTTTACCTACACCATGGTAATTCGTTTACAACGACAGTAGTAGGTATATCTTTCAGTGATTACATTATCGTAGGATATACTAAATATACCCAACTCGGCAGCGTATGTTATATTATTTGAATAGATACTTGTGTTGCCTTATTATAAATTCCAGGATATTTAAATCTTCACGTCGCTACGACAACGCTGTTACTAAACTTGCGGTTTGTGCGTTGCGCTTAGCCCGTAGTTCATCTGACACCACCTGATTCCAGTGATTGCTGTAACGCGGTCCCTATTGCGAAGCTAAGTTTCACTTTTATTAGACCTTTGCCGTTACTTTGCGTATGATCTTTGTTATGACACTAAATATAATTGATTAGGGTTACAGAAATATATCACTTCACAATTTATACCAGCAATTAAACTTCGTTAACACTATTAAAAATGGAGGAGCCATTATCAGATGTCTCAAAGTGTCAACGTGTAAAGAAAATAAATATACAAACAGTTGGCCTAACGTTCTCTAAGGAGTGATCGACTCTACTCTTCTAGGATACCTAAAATTATCTATTCATGCAGAATCAGTATCAATAACTTTCTAACACTTGTTGCATTTCAGAACTATTCTAACCTCTTACAATCAGAGGGGGGTTATTGCTTCTAAGTAAAATATAATCTTATATTTTTATGTGCGAACTATTTCAGCTGCTCTTGGAGTCGACCTCAGCAGCTGACTCAGCGTGAAGGTGCATAAGAAAATAGCCTTTGTCCTGCTACAACTGCGATAGGCTGAGTTTAGAACGAGCGAGCACCGTAGGTAGCAAACGAATAACCCTAGGAGAGACCCTGGTATGTAAAATTAAACTATAAGCATGCACAGGTCTACTGAAATGCAGTTGCTCGAAAAATTACAAGAATACTATGTCGCAGAAAAAAATCCCTTATAATAGTTACGCGGCGTCTACGGGTTAGATGAGACGCTGATGCAAAATAAAAGCATAAGCTTACAGGTCTCATAAGACCGTGATTTTTCGATATGACAAGGAGGTATAGGTATTATTTAAAATAACCCTTCGTGGCAATTGGGTAAAACTAGGTTTAGATATACCAACTATGTATCGAATGAACGTTAAATGGGCCAGAGAACGTTTTGTAGAACTAGGTATTGAAGTAGGTAAAACTACTGTGTATCTCTTGTAGATGATTCTACGACACATCATGCAATAATAATTGTTGTTATATATACGTACATCTCAATTGATTCATGTTTCAAATCGAATGGTTATGAGTATTAGCATCTTTTGCCGTACCTACCACGTGGTATTTACGAGTAGGTATTAGTATCTTATGACACTTACATAGCTGACTAGGTTTTATCGATATATAATATGTTCATATTTGCCACATAGACCGGCTACGGCGAGCCACTTAAATGTACTTTTAAGTGTGTATTTTACGACTTGACAGTCTGTCAATTAGTTTAAGAATAACAAAAAATTGTTATCCGTTTTAAAATAGCAAAACATAATAATGGACCTCTTGAAAACACATTTAGCCTGAGTTTTATGGGAAACAAAGCCCACACTTATGGCTGCCATCAGACGAAAGCAATAATTTATGTCAATGGAGATACCAAATCCTCCATATTCTAAAAGTCAATAACGAAATGACCCGACGCATATTATGGCGAAGAGAAAAAAAAAAAAACAAGTTGTCACAATGTGGCCGACCCTTACATAAAGAACAAAAAAAAAAAGGGGTCTTGATGATAAAACCACGTGAGCAAACAGTTGGTACACTGAGGTAGGATAAAGAGTGAGAACTTTGATGGACTATAGGTTGAAATAGGTAAAGCGATTGTGTTACAACCTGTGGGTGACACATAGCCGAATTATAGCCGACATCCCATCTTACTGAAATAATTGTAGCTGGATTCCCATCTTACTGGAATAATTGTAATGATTATGGGATTATTTTAACATATCGGAAGTATAAAGCTCTATAGGATTCTCTAATTGGTTTTATTACAATGCAAAGTTTTTTGATTTCCAAATGTTTTCTTTGGATTGTAGTCCTATTTCATAATAACATGTGTGTAAAACAAGGTTACAGACATACATGTCTATTAATTTGGTATTATAATGTGCCAATTTTAAGGGAATATTAGTGATATAGGCTCAGTGGATGTAGCCACTAGAGGATGCTTCCTTGTTAACATATAGTACGTTAGAAAATCGTAGCAGACATTTTATCTTATTGGACTCATGTAGGTACCAGTCCAACTAGATTATTGGATTATTGTAACCTGCCAAGTGGTAATAGGATTCTATATTAGTTTTATTGAGAATGCGAAGTTTATCCAATTGTGAAAGCTCATCCGCTGTACTGCGTCACGCGTCTGATTTTCAGAGGGGGGAATGTGACTGTCTGTCACTTACTCCAAATGAATAACAAGATATTATATTTATTTTTAAACACCACGAATGGCGCCAGGCCACTTGGACCCTCATAAATTGTCCTTTTAATTAAAGGGTCGACAGAATTCTAAAGAAACGAGAAACTTATGCAATTTCTAATGGCAATACAAAGGACCCAAACACCATGTGCAGGACAGACGGAGACGTTAAGAACTAGGACCCAAACCTTTTTAGAGACAATTAAGAAAGTATACAAAAAACGATGCAATAAAAACTTGTTAGCAAGGCGTGGGAAGGACTCCTCCCTTCCGACGCGAAGGAGCGAGGAGTGTGGACTCGGTGACGATGGGGCACTTGGCTTCAGAGCAGGATAGGGTTCGGACGTTCAGCGGGAACGAACTAACTCAGTAGATATCGTAGAGCGACATAATGTCCCGTTGTAATTCTTAGAAGTGCTAGGTTTGTGATACAGTATTAGATACGAGTGGGCTAAGCCCAGTTTAGGCTTGTATTATATTTATAATACAGATCTGTGTGTGAGTTAGATTATGAATGGATGGGCGTTGGTTGTGCGTAAGTAGTGTGTAAGTACGCGAGTGAATCTCAGCGACTGTGTTGGTGAGCGAATGGGTGAGTGTTAACTCTTTTATCCTTCCTTATTCCATTATATGACAAGGTGACCTAAGCTTGCGGTTGGTGTTAGGGACTCGGAGAAAGCCTTCCTTTGGAGTGAATTTGACATTGGATTTCCTTGGGATGGCCTTGCTACTGACTTCTTTTGGGGTGGACTTGACCTTTGCCGGCCGGCGTACTTTACTTGACGCAACTGTGACTGAGGCACTGCTAATTGGAGGCTGAACCGAATATTTATTCGTTACATACTAGAGCTGTGTAAGCTATAATAAGTTCATAAACCACCAAACGTTAGCGACGGCTACCTACCCCTAAGGACTGACTGACAGTAGGATACTTTGCATTGCTCTTGATATGCGCACACTTCCAGGGAGAGCGGGGTAGGCTCCACTAAGTATTCTGAACTGCATTGATAGTCGTTCTAAGGAACGCTAGGGATCGCATCTCGTTAAATCAACCCGGCCCCCGTAGGCCAGCCTATGATACAAAAAAATAATGTTTAACGAGAGACGAGACTTGGACACATCTCAGAAAAGTTCCGCAGCTAGGCATAGCTCGGAGGCGTGTAGGTTATGTTGTCCTCACCCTGGGTCAGAGTAAGGAAGTGAGAAGTGTCGATATTTAAACCACTTCGGCGTCTAGCGAGGCAATTGTAAAGAGTCCTACGGCGACTGACGATGCGTCACGCTTGTTTAAGTCTTGTATTGTATTGATGGGCGAATAGGCCGTTATAAGGAATTAATTGTTATAGGAAGCGTGTCTTATCCAATAGCAGAGGCCTCACAACCCTTTGCCGTAGGATTGGTCAGGGCATGCACGGGCGAGAGTGAATAAAGTAATTCTAAAATAATTAAATTTGCAGATACAAGCGTCACGTGTCATGTTCCCTTTTGTAACCCTCTCAGTCTCTTAAATCTTATAACTTAAAAGAAAAGTAGTTTATCCTTCCTTATCCCCTTATCAATGTATTCCCAACCTCAATTGTTTTAATTTTGTTTTTTCCATCCCTTCCTTGTCCCTCCAGCTTTCTAAGTCGGGACGAGGTGATATATTTCTTGGGAATACATAAAAATCGGTGGGGGTCTGTCCAAGTCATCAGGATGAGGACCACAGGATGGGGCGGCGGAGGGGCCCCATCCCTCCCACTTAGTGGGAAGCCGACCTTCATACCTTCATGTAGGCAAATTTAGGAAAAATGAAATTTTTATCAGCCTAGGGTCTTTTAGGAACAGTCACAACTGCAAAAGTGTTAATGAGAAGAAGCTCGTTGACTGAGCATTAAACTTTAAGTAAATCTGATGGCGACTTATTATATAAAATAAATATAGCGCTTATTAATGTTCCAAACTCTGGACTTGTCCCAGATTACGTTGCTGAGATAAAAGCTGTCGTTTCACAAGAAACTTTCATAGTAAATTATTCTTTTTATCCTCTAAATTATCGCCTTAAATTGATATTAAATTCCTTAAGTTTTCGTCACGCCATGCGCCATTATGTTATCGTACACAACCCCTTTGAATTCGCGTGTGATTAAGGGATTGTTTTTATAAGGTGGGCAGTACGACAGCACGACTGATTAGGTACCTGCGAGCATCATTAAAACATTTTCGAATATTGTTATTATTTGCGGTGTATTAGTTTATAAGGTACGTACTTATCTAAATATATTTGGTGCCAGCCTGACCACTGGTCTTTCTAACCAGCATATTTCCATTACCACAAAAACACCCATTTTTGCAAAATTAGCCCTGAGAGAGATGAGAAGACATTATATCATTATTTCAGAGTTCGTTTAATGGAAGAAAACCGTTAAAGAAAACGTGTACTATTCCTACTGCATAACACCCGTTCCGTATCTTTTAAAGCCAAGTGAATCGACTCTTTGAAGCAGTAAATTGCATTTAAAGGCATATCAAAGTTGGTTTAGTGGGACATACTTAAAGTAAATAAAAGCACGAATGGCCGGCCGTGTGATCACTGGACACAGTAATCCGTTTGCACTGAAGTAAACAAAACATTTGAAAAATGAAGAGAGAATTTGAAAAAGTGTGAATGATACCGAGATAATGAGGCTTAATCTTATATTTATGGTAGACCAATTAACTGGACTGGCAAGATTGCTATCAACAGTTTGACATACATAAATACAATCAAATCCCTGAATCTTTACTTGTTAGAACATTTCTCTTTCACACAAAAACTACTTTATTCAGTGTTGTCATCATCATCATTTCAGCTGAAAAACGTCAACTGCTGAATAAAGGACTCCCTCAAGTATCGCCACAAAGACCGCGGCTGTCCTATGCACCTCCCTTCCATCGTATTCCCGCAACCCTTACCAGGTCATCCGTTCACCCTCTTCAAACTTCTTCTTCAGCGTACAAACAAATATATAATTAATAAAAAAATTACATAAACATGTTCCACAAAAGCATACTGAAGTGGCAATGAGCCGCCCATAATAACAGTCTCGATGACCGTTGCTGTAGACGTGTTCTTGAGTGACCGCGAAATAGCTGGATTTAATTGAATTAGTTGCCGAGAATTGAGATGAATGACAGTCCAGCTGTGATGTTGTAAGGTGAGGATGATGATGTTTTAGAAGTACTTCAGTAGGAAGTACTACTACTACTATATAAATATATCACAGAAGCGTTAAAAACTTATGAATACAAATAAATTTGTAAAATAAAAATACAGCAACAATCGGTAATTATTATGTCATTTATAACACGAACGCAACAATCAACAATCCTCAGTCATGTAGTAAACTTTCATAATTATGTAGATACGTATGCTAACACTTGTCCACGATAGCGTGACGACACACCCGCCCGGGCGGTAATATGACACATTGAACGTTGGAAAGAGACCGTCTCTCAGAAGGAAAAAGACAACGATCTATATAGCCACGATTAAAAAAAATAGTTTTGCTACCATATATAGTAATGCAAGGTACAATTAATTTTAAATTCATGTCAATTGTTTGGTGATTTGAAATGTATTTGTATATTATTTAGTATTGTATTTATATATTTTAAGTTGTTTTACATTGACAGTCCAAAGTTTAACTGTAAAAGATTACCTTCGAGAGATCGGTTTCGTATCATAAACCGAACAAATAACGATTCAATTTACGTTAAAAGATAATAAACGTTTAAATTTAATTCTTATTATTTGTTTTCATAGCTGCTCTATAAAAATTTTAGCTGTCTACCTATTACAGTTTATGGGATACAGACCGCTGACAGACAGACAGACGGATGGACGGACAGCGGAGGAGGGTTCTGTTGTTTAGACCCTCTTAGTACAGAATCTTCCGTTAAAAATTAACATTCTATGTGCTGCCTGTGTATCTTTTCTCCTTAACTGACAAATCCATCCAAAGTTGTCTATAAAAAACACTGTTTTTGCGATAAGATCGTCCATTGTTACACCGTATTAATTTTAAGCTCCTGGTGTAATTTTTATGGTGTACAATGAAGAGTATATAATTTATATCTAACTTTTTTTAAATTGTTATATACTAGTGCTTGTATTTTGTATTTGTATTATATAATATATTCAAGTATTTCACCCCTCGGAAAATTACCAAAAACCTAAAAATCTACCCGTTTAGTTAAAAAAAGGTGAGTAGTTATACCAATGTCCAATGTCGTTGTCGACAGTCAGACAGACAGACAGACGGACGGACAAGAAAGTGATCCTATAAGGGTTCTGTTTTCCCTTTTGAGGTACGGAACCCTAAAAACAAGCTTTATTATTTTGTGTAACTTTCAAATATTTCCATGACGTAATCTCGTAGATATACACGTTTGAAATCGTAAGTTAGGGACAGATTCGTGATTTCTTTTTATCGAGCCAACTGATTTATATCATGTTTTGATTTTTACCCAGTGGTATTTCGTATGGTTAATTTTAATAAAGTAATTTTTCACGGTGTTCTCTTTTATATTTTTGGATTTCTAGAGGTTCAAAAAAGTTCAAAATTAGTAAAACCTGGCCTTAACAACAGAGCAATCATAATATTGACAGGAAAGAGGTGCAAAACAACTCTAATAGTTCCAACTCTCTGCATTAGCAATTGGCTCAGTGTGTACGTATATACTTTGTTCTCCTCATGATATAGCAAGTGGAGCTGAACAATAGTAAATGCTTACACTAAGGCTAACGAGGTTTTAATGTGGAGTGGAGCGCCCAATCCGCGGCTTATCATTATCTCAGCCGGTATAACTCATATGATAGCGAGATGGAATGACTGGCCGGTGAAAACGTGGAAAAAACCATTCTTTATGGACGCGCCAAGTTCTTGATACGATCTCTTTGTTGGATTTTAATTAGTGGAAACTTTTGTTAAGTTTGCATATTTTTGTGTGAATTATCAGTTGTTAAAACAGCATTTCTAATTATCAGCATTACTATCATCACTTTGTTATATCGCAGTTTTATCCAGAATTTGTTACTATACCATTGTTCGACGGCAACACTTTTCATATGTCCACTTTATAGTACATCTTCAGTGTCTATGCAGTGATTGTACTTAATACTTAATATTATGCTTTTTTATGCTTTTTTTTCAATTCTGGAAGTTTCTTTCATTTGCATTATGACATTCATAACTTCCAAAAGCCTTAAAATAAATTACAAAAAACTTTCGAACAAGACTTGTCCATAAACGTATGTAAATGTGTGTAACCATCTAAAGGCAATATCGAATATTGATCATTTTACTGCGTATAAATAAAGCGAAAGTGAGGTTTTATGTGGCAATACGAAATTGTTACTGCTATAACTTAACGCTCTCAATCTCTATGATATTGGAGTGGATGAGTTACGCCGAAAACATTCGCCATCGCACTTACGGGAACCTTCCGTACCTCGTGAATGCTAATACCTTTTATTAGAAACGACGCCATTACTCACCATTTAAACTAGGTAACAGCGTTACGAGCGTTGTCATAACATATTACTGCATACTTTTGGATGGAAACTATACTAATTCAAATTTCCACTACGTTTTGTATGTAAATAAACTGGACAGTCGTAACTAAGCGTCGAGTGCAACTATTTAATTAAATCAGTAATGAGATCAACTAAAAGACGAAACTAACAACATCATAATGATATCCTAATGGTACAAACATAATAAATAGTAATTATTATTTACCACAATAAAATGACAGAACCACACAAAATACACACAAGGTAAATACAAAACTAGGAAACTGTAAAAACAAAACCTCGTAGATCCCCTAAATCCTCGAGGTGAATCTCGAAAAAGTCTGTTACGGAAAATTTGTTTAACTTGAGTTGAAAAGGGGCAGATTCCTCCGGAACAAAGTAAAAGATTTGAGGAACAGCTCCGAGAGAAAAATACAAGGAAACTTTTATTTGGTGGCACTTATCTTTCAATTATCATCTGACACAAGTCTGACTTATGCTCAATTACCTACCTATCCGAACAAATAAAAAAGAAAACAAAACTCTGTCTGGATTTCTAATACGTTGACAGTAAGACAATTGTGTAATCACCTTTCCCAGTTTAACCCAAGTGTTAATAGGAGCAATCTTATCTGAATCGGGAATAACACCGACCAACTATTGGTAGCACCAATCAATTCAAAAGTTTCGATTTGAAACTTTTCAATGGTTGAATTGGAGGTCAGCAAGAATGTTTTGTACAACTATCAAAACTTGATTTTATATTATTTGCTAAACTTTATACGTGAGCGGACGGGAGCGGAATCCTAATGCCTGCGTCCACAAACAAACTTTTAAAGATAAACATATATAATATGGTAATGTTCAACAGAAAGGTTCGAACCAAAACAGTTTGACCATAGAACATGATATTTTAATAGTCTTTATGATACTGCTAGGAAGTTATGTTTACATCAGCATACAGAATATAAATGGTTTAACGTTAATGTAATACGGGAACCTAATATTAGAAGCTTTAGGAAAATCCCAGTCATATTATTGTACACCTACACTTATTTTGAAAATTATTTGTAATGTAATTAAAAACTTCTCTATCTAAAGATAGATTGTTCGAAGAGTTTCAATGTTTTCGTATTCAAATATTATTGGTAGCTTTTACTTGGATGAGATTATTCCGTATATCATCAAGGAAAATCTCTTGTTAATGAGTCCTGATATAACATAACAATTACAAAAAACGACAGCGATGTGCTACCAATAACATTGCAGAATTTCTCAATAATATTTTATGCCTTTAAGCAGTCGAGCTGGCTCGGACGGGATTTGGCAAGAATAGCTTTTGTTTTTGTTCAGTTACTTGCTAAAGCTTAATTTAAGAATCGCGTTAAGTTGGAGAGGATGAAAACAAGTGTAGGAAGCAGTTTTAAGTGCACATAAAGCGGGTTAGCCGTCGCGCGACCAGCCAGTGTAATACTATATCGTGTTCTTTTTAACGAGTCCCCCGCCAGCCATATTTCATGGCGTAGAAATAAAAACTGAACTTGTGACTCGTGTCTGTGTTGGAGACGGCTGAAATCATTTTCACAGCCAAAGACCGTAACCTACCTAACTCTATTTTCAAGATGATTATATTCTTGCTATTTTTGTAGTAAACAACTTTCAGGAAGAAAAGTAATAAATTTTGTTAATATGCACCAAATATGACGCATGCAAATAAAAATTCTAAACGAACAAGAAAAAAACAATCTTACAAACCAAATTAAACTTAAAAGCACAACAAATGACCCAAATGTTGGTTACTATTATTTTTTATTACTACTGAATAATTTTAAAAGTAGGAGCTACAATACTTTCCAGTTTTCTGAAAATATCTGAAACTGGATTCCAGCTTCCTACCGTCATCGGCCGATCAATGTAATCGTATTTACATATCTACAGACTGTAAAGCCCACAAATGACTCTTTATTGGAATTACCAGCCAGTAATGTCTCTCGAAATTAAATAAATATTCCGAATATTATATAAGAGCTTAATGACATTTGTCATGTTGTGTTTAAGTTTTTACTACACTTATTGATAACTATTCAATCTACTGTTGTCAACATTATACTTACTTATAAAGTTTATTATATCTTTTATATCTCATGAATCTATTAATAGACCATAAACAAAGGTTATTCAAGATATAAATAAAAAATATAATAAATATATATGATATAGATTTAAAAACATAGCTTTTATCTACTACTGCCATTAAACATCAAATACAATATTCATAGATACACTTACATATTTAGTTTATAATACGATTGTGTGATTTACGAATAAATGTTTTTTCTTTCAACCTGTAAAACAAAGCACCATTTATTTAGGCACCTTCACCACTTCAACAAAATAAAGATTAACATAAAAAAAACAATCGATATCTACCAAATCCTTTGTTTATGGGAGAGAACGGAACGTATTCTAAATTCAAAGGACACCGCGACACGAGGATTTTCCTTATTTTTCCGAGGTTAACGCACGCCGCGTGTAACCAAAGGATCTAAGCTTATAATCTTCGTACGAGTCGCTAAATGGACTTGGCTTGGCTCAAGCCCAGGCCAAAACCAGGCAACCCAGCCATGTCCGAAGCTAAAATGTGAACAGAATTATGTAAATTATCATACTCTTTGTTCCGTTCCATATGCTATTTACATTTTATTTATTTGCTACAAAATAATGCGGGGTTACCTCAGGTCGGTTGGACGGGTGAACGGTTTTGTTTTAGCTACGTTAAGTTGCATCAGTACTTGAGTAAAGAAATAGTTTTATTAGAAATTCACGTGAGTCTTGATAAAATTGCAATAAACTGAGTTATTAATTATGATTTAGTTACAAAACCTAAATGATACATTTCTTTTGAGCTGTCGCCAAAGTATTTTTTGCGTTGCTTAGTGTTGAGACTTATTACACGTATAGGTACAGTGTAGATGTGAGTACTTTTGGGTTGAATCAGCTGGTCGTAGGGCGCCGGGCGGTGTTACGTTTGGCTGGACACACGAGGACACGTTGTTGACGATTGTGTCATCACCATTTTAACCGAACGACGTCCACAGCTGGATATAGGCCTCCGCCAAGTATCACCACAACGATCGGTCTTGTGTGTGTAAAAAGTGTCTCACATCCATCGGATCCCCGTGAAACTCACCAAATCATTGATCCACCTTGAAGAAGACCTTCCAACAATATATCTTCCTGTACGCACTTTCCACTTGACAAACTTTCATCCTCAAAATTTCATTTGAACGTTTGTTTTATTGTTATTATTATTAGCAACCTTCCCCAGTTTAGCACGGAGGTTTTACAGAGGGTATCAAGAGAGGACAGGGTTGCGTGGCAGCACGGTTCGGGGCGATGGCTATGGTTGGGGTGTACCGTTCCAAAACTCTCGCCGAACTCTACAACTCTCTCATGGAGCTGATTGCCGTCATCATGGGTTTGGATCCCACCCCATGATCGTTTGTGGGGACTTCAATGCCAAGAACTTGGCTTGAGGTTCCCGGTTCACGAACCAACGAAGTCGGATAGTGGAGGACTGGACTCTGGAGACCAGCCTGGTTGTCCTAAACCGGTTTTCCGTCCCCACATGTGTGCGGATGTGGGGTGAGTCAGTGGTGAACATATCGTTTGCCAGCCCCGCTCTGTCACCGCGTGTCGTCGACTGGCGCATTATGGAGGGGGCGGAGACGTATTCAGACCATCGGTACATCCGGTTTGACGTCTCCGCCCAGACCTCGAACGCACCGGTCTAACGGACCTCGTGAGGTCCGCGGTGGACGTTGAAGCAAGCATCGGACAGGCCTGTTGACATCGACGTCGAGGCAGAGTGGTTCCGGGAGGCCATGTCGCAAATCTGCGACGTGGCAATGCCCCGAGTCCGGCCAGGACGTGCCGTGTACCAGATGTACTGATGTTCGCCGGAGATAGCGGCACTGCGTAGTGCGTGCAATGACACCGCAAGCACCGCATCCGCTCGCCGGATGTGGAGGCCAGAGAGGCCGAGCTGTACGAGAGATACAGAGTGGCAAAGCGCACCCTCTCAGCGGAGATAAAGTGGGCCAAGTTGGAGACCCGCAATGTGTGGCTCTGAACAAAGACCCGTGGGGACGCCTCTACAAGGTGGTGCGAGACAAGCTCCGCCCCTTGGCTTCCCCCGCTGACGCAGAGTCTCCGGCCCCAGCTTGTATAGCGTGTGGTGAGCGTTCTGTTCCCCACGCGAGGACAACACTCTCCCTCACTCCCTCACCCATGGCTCCGCCACCTATGGTGCCCGACGTGAATCATGACGGAGACAACGACAATGCTCCAGAGGTGACCGAGGTATGCTTTAAACGCTTTAAACGTATGGGTTGTACCGATGGTGCAACCCGTACGCGTAATGGTCCGAAGATGGAACGGACTTATACTGCATGTCTCAGAAATAATTCAATTTTGCAGACGCTTACAAAGGACATTGCTCGTCGTCCATACATAGCTCGCCTAAGATCCAACAGGGGGGTGTATTTACTCTTTGGGTTTTAGATAATGTATATATTCGATTAAACCTAAATTAAATCCTAAATCAGCCAAGTATGCGAAAAGTTTCCTGGTCATGTGTATTCGAATTTATAACAAAATTCCACTAGAAATAAAATTGTTATATAATGTAAACTCATTTAAAAACAGACTATTGAAATGGCTGAAAGAACATATGTTTTATGACCTTAAAGATTTTTTTTAACCACATACTTTAAATTTCTGGACTTATGTGATTACGGATAATGCTGAGATAAAACTATTATATTATTGTATTGACTTTATATTATGACATTGAATACTCATTAACTAATAATTATAATTTTGCATGCAATTGATACAAATAGCTAAACATGTGGACTATAGATTAATACCTGACTGTAACAACTTTATACCATGTTTAAGGCAAATAAAGACTTATCTTATCTTATCTAAAACAAGGATACTTTTGAGTATTCTGAAAAAATCAAAACACTTTCGGATTTTGAGGTTATAATTACGTCAATAAATAGCATTTAATATTACTGAATGTAATTACGACAGATGCGCGCTTCTTAGCATTGAACTCTAGCAGTCGGGAGTCTTATGGACATGCAAGGGTTTTATTAAGGATTTACTTTTTATTTTCGTGTAATTTATGGACTTTTGTCTGAAATAAATGTCATATTATTATTATTTTGTTTATTCATTAACTTATCATATAAATTACATTTTTAAATATTTCAATAAAAAAATAAAAAAACATTTAAAAATATAAAAAATAGTGTCCTACCGGTCTCGGGAACAGGGTCCAAGCTACCGGCGGTCAGGGCTCCAGAGAAAGGAACCTCCTAACAATACGAGCCGTGTCCAGGAGTGCCACTTTCTGAATCAAGCCCTTGATCCAGCCGCCTAACGCGAGCCTCCTAAGGTGTTGGTCGAGGCTCTTGGCTATTAAGCCATTGGCTGACACGACTATCGGTACAATGATCGCCGAGTCCACGTCCCACATATCGACAACCTCGCGAGCCAAGTCAATATACTTGATTTGTTTATCTTTCTCGGCTTTCACGAGGTTCTCGTCATGCGGAACGGATATGTCAACAATCATTGCACGCCTCTCGCTTCGGTCCACCACCACTATATCAGGGTTATTGGCTACAATAGTCCTGTCAGTGATGATGGACCGATCGCAGTACAAAGTGATATGACCATTATCAAGAACTGGGTCGGACTCATACCTATAATACGGCACTTCCGATTCCACAAGAGAGTATGTCAGAGCAAGTTGCTGATGGATAATCCTGGCTACAAGGTTGTGTCTATGCAAGTACTCTCCGTTAGCTAGACGAGAACAACCAGAGATAATGTGACGAATTGATTCTCCCGGACGGTGACATGCCCGACAGATGTCAACCGTGCCGTCCTTCACAATAAATCTCCGGTAGTTATTCGTCATGATAACTTCGTCCATAATTGCACAGACAAAACCTTCGGTTTCCCCAAAGAGGTTGCCGAAACGCAGCCAGGCTACGGACGCCAATTGGTCTACATCGGAAAAAAGCGTCCGTGAAGTTCCTTGCTCTGCCATACTTCCCTGCGATCGTTAGTGTCAAGCACTACCGGTTTGCGCCAGTTCTCGTTAGCCAGGGAGAGCGGGGTGAGTCCCTTGTCCACTGACACTACATCTCGATGCATACCCACGTCGGTAGTTAAGAAATATTCCCTGAGACTGCATACCTCGCGGTTGTGTAGGGTCTTAGCATTTAAAAATCCTCGACCTCCACACTTCCGCGGGATATACAGTCTCATCACAGACGATCGTGGGTGATGCATTCGATATGCAGTCAGCAGTGTGCGGACCCTCCTATCCAGGGCGTCAAGTTCCGTTTGAGTCCATTTGAGTACGCCGAAAGAGTACATCAATACCGGCATGACCCAACCGTTGAAGGCGCGCACTTTGTTTCCGCCTGAGAGAAGGCTATTGAATACCTTCTTCAGGCGTCCAAAGAAACGTTCCCTCAACGATTGCTTCATGTCAGTGATATTGATGCCTAGAGCTTCCGACATACCCAAATACTTATAGGTTTCGGTTGGAGAGAGGGATCTCAGGTTTATGGAATCCGTGAGTTGAGTGCCCACGGATTCCACAACCTCCCCTCGCTTTACATGCATGACCGCACATTTTTCCACACCAAACTCCATCCTGATGGCACTACTGAAGGTTTCAGTTACCTTCAGTAGCTCCATCAGTTGCAGATTGTTGGGGGCAAAAAGTTTCAGGTCATCCATGTAAAGTAGGTGAGATATTACCTGACCACCTCTCTTCAACCGATAACCTAGACCTGAATTCTCCAGCAGTGTGCTGAGAGGATTCAAGGCTAGGCAAAACCAAAGTGGACACAAACTATCACCCTGGAATATACCTCGCTCGATCCTTACAGGATCGCTATTCCCCTGGATATGTCGACATCCTGGATAGCGAAGGACCGTCCTCCATTGCCTCATACACGACATCAGGAAGGTGCGTAGTGTTGTATCAATTTTATACAATTCCAGCACCCTCATGAGCCATGTATGAGGAACAGAGTCATAGGCCTTCTTATAATCTATCCAACATGTCGACAGATCCTTTCGGGAACGTCGAACCTGTTGGCTAATGGTCATATCAATGAGGAGCAGCTCCTTAGTACCGCGGGACCCGTTCCTACATCCATTCATAGAAGGTGACATGATCAAATTTTTGTCAATATGACTATTAATTTTGCTTCGCAGTATGGATGTAAGAACTTTATAGACCGTCGGCAAACACGTGATCGGTCTATAATTTTTAGGCTCCGCCGTACTACCTGACTTATGGAGCAGGTGGGTTATTCCTGTTGTTAGGAATTGGGGTAGCGACCCGGACTCTAAGGCAGACTGGAACTGATATGCCAAGCGAGCATGCGATCTTGTAAACCACTTAATCCAGAAATTGTGCAGTCCATCCGGCCCTGGAGATTTCCAGTTTGGCAACGGACGGACTGCACGAGCTACATCTTGGGGGCTGATGTCAATTGCCCCCATTTGTGGTATTGGATCGCACGCACGCTCGACCTCTCGAGTCCAGTCACCCTCGGTGTGACTGACAGGCACCGACCAGATGCTGCTTTTATTATTATTATTATTATTATAAAGTAGATATAGCATATGCAGTACAGTGCATATAATAATAAAATCTCGCGCGCGCACCAAGTGACATTACTATCAAATGTCAAATGTTGTCATCTGTCAATTCGTCAACTGTCAGTGTCGATATTATTGCTCGTTTCAAACAGCGCTTTTAATCGAGTTTTTTGATAAGGCTTATTATGGTTCCGCGACATCATAGCGGACTATTTGTAACTAAAAATCATTATTGTATATCAAGTGTTGAGAATACT
This sequence comes from Mythimna pallens, assembly GCA_961205895.1. Classification (NCBI taxonomy): domain Eukaryota; kingdom Metazoa; phylum Arthropoda; class Insecta; order Lepidoptera; family Noctuidae; genus Mythimna; species Mythimna pallens. The sequence goes on along the minus strand of OY540828.1, from coordinate 16,819,760 downwards.
GACGCTTGTCTGTGTCAAACTCTTATTAAGAGTGCTGTTACAATGACTTGGCTGTATGAGCTATAATACCTTTGCCTATTAAAAACCTCAAATTGATATGACGGAAGCTAAGAACGAAAGTAAATACTTTTTAAAATGTTTTCGAAATTAAAAAGTGTCCGTTCTATTAAAATATAAGTAATGTATATTATTAAAAGAACTAGTAATTATAGTAAATATTTCATGCGTGTTGGTTCATAGGGCATTATTTACAATGTCCTTAACAAATACTTGTACATTTATATAAACGAATCAATTTTAAAAATCAGAAACTGAAGACATTCGAACGCCCGGGTGTCACCATTGTGTGGACCGCCCGGAGGACACGGTGGAACACACGGTGGAGGTGTGTCCCACCTGGGCAGAGCAATGCCGTATCCTCGTGGGGACGATCGGCGGCAGCAATTTCTCGCGCCGGGCCTTGGTACTGGCCGGAGCGAGGAGTGGCAGGCGGTCGCGTCCTTCTGCGAAGCAGTGATGCTAGCAAAGGAGGCGGCCGCACTCGTGAGGCAACGGTCCTCGTGCACCAACCGCCGCCGGGATTCCGATCCCGATTTCCGGCCACCGTAGGCGCTGGCTTGCGGACGGCAACCAATAGGTAGCTTGCCGTCTGACCATCCGGTAACCGTCCGGACCGAGCCCAAGTCGTCGGCTCGTACTGTTCCACGCGCGCCTCAAGGAGATGTCAGCAAACCAGTCCAGCAGGCCCAGCAGGGTCTCAGCCTACTGGAGCCAAGGGTCTGATTCAGGTCATAATACGATTTTCACACCGAAAAAAAAAATACCCCCTCATAGGGCCGAGACCAGATTTGAAGAGTAGAGAGTACAACAGTAATCCATTAAGCATATCATCATTGAAGTGAATTATTTCAGTATGTAATCATTTTTTCATTACGCTGCACGTCAATTGTATAAAAACCAGTATGGCTGGCCTCGCATTCTATTGAAATACCGTACTACGCCAGCTCCAGGAAAGTTAACCCCGATGTGCGGTATACTCTTTTTCATATCATTGCCACTATAACACCCAGAAAACACCCATAAAACACGAAATCAGATTCATGAAATTATCCGGTTCTATCACAAAAAGAACAAGCATAAACAAACATCTGCATCTGCATTTAAATTTCTTCAGAAACGAAAACTTTAATAAGAAACAGTGAACAGTAAAATAAAAAAAAATATAGGTACACATTCAATTCCATTTATAACATTATGACAAATGACCTACTTTTACTGGTTTCCTTTTTAAGGCGGGAAATCATCAAATGGCTTCTCCCCGCTCTAGGATAGAGCGAGAGGGTGTGTCAGATTTTTTACTGAAAACCCCACCTGTGTTTCTTCAGTTGCCTTTGGCGTTCCAGGACCACGGTAACGACTGTAACTCACTTAAAACCAGTAAAAAAAAAATTGTACTTTTAATTCGTCATGTTCATGATGGCCCAATTATAAGAATAAAATATTAAGACGCTGTGTTATAAACACAAACAAAAAAAAAATACTGGTTATCCAGAAATTTTCAACAATTTTTTTTTTTTGTCTAGCAATGTAAATAAAATTGCAAGCAATTGTCGTGCATCTCTTTCATACCTATGCAGTCCGCCTGTGACGTCACTTCGGTCGTGACACCCGTAGCGCTGGTAGCTCGCGAAATTCAAACTTAAGTTTTTTTTGCATTTTGCAGGTCAGTGTCAAGTTTTATTTAGTAGTAGTAGTATTTATTTACGTTATTATAATCATTATATTTCAGTCTAACCATATTGATGGGCCATTTCATTACATATCATTCAATAGGGTTAGCTGTAATAGCAAAAATTAAAGACAATTTGAATTTCGTGGGCTACCGAAATCAACCTTAAAAATATGTTTAATCTACGCTAGATACACATAAATAACATCTGCACAATGTCTACGGATTTATCTATTCATCATCGCCCTGCCCTCATTTATCTATTGTTATCATAAAATAGAGCATACTTGTAGGTATATTAAATAAATCTATGTTCGTATATCCTCAATAGATTGTTATAGAAGCTATCTATCTTTCATTATCCATCATTAGTGTAAACAAGTTTGTTAACAAAACCGACTCCTTGCTCCGGCTTTTCTGAACTCGGGGCCCATGGGTATAGAGTTCCTACACTCCATCTTAGTAGAGGCGATCAATTCATTTCATCGTACCCTCTGACGTTACAACACCCTGTGTTTGAGTATGTTACCGATGCCACATTACATTTTTAGAACTAGTAATTCGATTTTAGGAACTTTTTTCAACTACGCATTCCGTGTTTTTAGTGCCGGATAAACCCCGCTTGTGAGTACTAAAACAAGTCGGGCAAGCTATATCATATCTACGGTTGAAAGGCTAATTGATCTAAGCGACATTTTTTCCAGTATTAAGTTATATACATATTCGGAATCAGCCAATTTTTCTCCGTCGTTTGCGTCAAGTTTCAATTTTTTTTGAAAATAATGTCGCTTAGATCAATTAGCCTTTAAACCGTCGATATGCATTCTAATCGAATCTGGATTATCAATAAAGACAATGTAAGCAACTGATTATGGCGCTATCGCTAATACGCTGCCCTGTAGCTAATAAGAAAAATAAGTCAAAAACGTTTAAATTCGGTTTAATTTTTGTATCTTTAAAGTTCTTTAAAAATAAATTAACGTATCCAAGGCCAAACCAAGACTTTTACACAAAATACTTTAATGATAGTATAGGTATATGAGTCTGTATGTATAAAATTACGCTACATTTTCTAATTATGCAGTTACCAAATCGTTCAGTGATTTTCCAATCCTGAAGCCAAGTTTTCCACGTTTATACCGCGGTCCTTAACCTACAGTAGAGAGATTATATAGATATGTATGTAACTTACCATTGTAACCTTGTACACTTGAGATTGTGCCTCAGACAGCTGCTTCAGCGTTAACAGTAAATCTAAATCACATAATTACTCCTGTCATTAATCAGTCCATTAATTGTTAATTAATCTGACAACATGTCAGTCAGCACTTTACTTCGAAATGATATTTAGTAATTCAGTTAATGTGACTAGCGATGGGACTCCCAATTAGAGTTCAACTTACTTCTTTAACCAAAATGGTGATTGCTCGAATATTTTAAAGACAATTTGGACGTTGTTCAACTAAATTGTCTACGGACACGAATCTGAACAGATTTAGACCCCGCTCGATTTTCTCATTTGAAATTCTTTTTTTTTACTAATGTTACGATGGAAAAGGAAATGCAAAAGTGTAAGTTTAAAAGAGGAATCACCAGTTTTAAATCCGATCGATGGTCCGCCTGCATATAAAATGTTTTGTTCCGACATAGACGTGTCGTAAGTGTGGATTCAGGTGTCGTCTGCTTTTACTCCACTTCACAAACAAGCGAAGATCCGCCGTAGCGTGGCGTGCTCGAAAACCTACAATTGCATAACAAAAATAAACAGTAGTGCAGAAACAAGCGTTGCCTTTGTGTGGGCTTCGTCTTGCCACGTGAAGGAAGCTAAACAATGGTCTGTTGAATCTAACACTCAGCTCAAGCCCCTAAAGTCTACTGAACGAGACAATGACTGTGAGAATATGGGCTCGAGAGAAACGTTCGCGTCTTGTTACCGCGAACGTTGTTAGTTTTATGAAGGAACTGAAATAACCCTTTGTACTGGCTTTTTATATTGCTGCTGCGGCATCTTTCGGAGCTCTTTACATGCCTCCTATGCAGACACAATTAGACACGTCAATCGGGTTTTATTACTGAGGTTTTGTGCGCAATTTGTTCTGCTTATGTTATGAGTATGAACTAGTTTCTTATTCCCTTAGCCGCAGACGTTAATCAAATTATATTCCCTTATGGATACAGGTAGCTAGTATTACATAATCTAAACAAGCAGCAAGGGTTGACCAAACGATAGTTAGGCCGATGATTGAAAGGGGACGCATCTAGCCGCTCGACGCTCAGTGCGTAAACACTAGAGTTGTGGACAATAGACCAAAGCGACTGTTTGTGCTATCGAATGGATACACTTTTGCAATTAGCGTAACAATCGGACGCCGTATACGATGTCAGGCAGTTTTTAGTCGGATTACATTCATGTTCCCGTGTGCAATGACCAACCAGATTCAGGAATCATATGAAATATAATCAATTGAATGTTATGTACGGTACAGAACAGGCAATTTTAATACTATCCTATCTTAATAAACATTAATTATTTAATAAGGTTGGAGTTGGGAACACAAAGGGGGGCAGCGGAAGTCATGCAACCGCAGCCCCCCGACACAAAGGGCAACTGAAGGAACACAGGTGGGTCTGTAAAAATCTGAGCAAGAAAAGTCATATGACGATTTCCCGCCTCATAAAAAAGGTTGGGTAGGAGACGAGTGAATTTCTCAGGTGAAAAATTTACACGTCTAGGCTGAAAACGCAGTGCTGCTTTACAGATAATGCAACGATTTTCTTTTTCTCAGAATTAAGTGAATTGAATCTAATTGAAGCCACTTAAATTATTTTTATAAGACTATTACTTTTTAAGAAAAACTTCGGTAAATGACGAATTATAAATTTCTCTTTCTTGTCTACAATCACTTTCATACACAGCATTTACCTCTCCGGAAGATAATCTCCAACATACATAAGAAAAAGTATTTTGATTGCGTTAAGTACTAATTGACCTACAAGAAACTAATTATTTTTGAAAGTTTAGACTCATAGTTAATGAGTACATGTCAATGATAGTTTTGTCCGAGCGAAATTACTAATTTCTGTGGTCATTTTGTTTCACCAATGAGTTTAAACGAAAAATAAATTCCTGCCCGGCAATAGATAGTCGTGGGCTTACGCGCAGTGAGAAAGGTAGAGCACCATGTCGCCATGTCTTCCCACCAAAAATGTAAGTACGTGATTTCAGTTTGCTCGGAACGAAATTTTGCAATTTCAGTGATCAGGTTTTAAAAGATTTTTTGCAAGAAATAAAGGTATTACTTTTATACATGCTAAGTAGCCTTTGATACAAATTAAGAATATAGAAAACAATAGTCATGCCTTGATAGTTTCTTGCAATAAAAAAAAATAGCCACATTTCCAATTTCTGTGGGCCAGTTTCTGTGGTTCCCGGGTGCCCACGGAAATTACACGAATCCATAGAAATTGTACCAATCAATTATTGTGTTAATGTTAATGAAGATTTTTGAAACGAATCAATATTTGTTATGCCGAAATTACTTTGACAGAACTCATTTAAGGTGATATGTTGAAAAAAATGTGGTTTTTCTATTTCGTGTAACTTATTAAGTATGTGGAATAGGGATTTAACATTTTGGAATGTGTTTTGAGTCTTTGGTTTTAGTTTTAGGTGGGAAAATCATGCAATGACATCCCCAGCTCTTGGGCGGAGCGACAGGGTGTTTCAGACTTTTACTGACTAAAAACCCACTCTTGTTCCTTCGTTGCCTTTCTCAGTCTTTTTCAGTCTTCCTTTTAGAAGCAGAACTTTGGCCCCAGTAGGCTTTGACCCTGCTGGGCCCCTACGGTTTTGCTGACATCTCCTTGAGGCGCATGTGGAACAGTACGCGCCGTCGACAACTTGGGGTCGGTCGAGATGGTTACCTGACGGTTGGACGGCGTGCTACCCACTGGTCGTTGTCCGTAAGCCCATGCCTACGGTGGCCGGAAATCGGGACCGGGATCCCGCCGGCTGGTGCGTGAGGGCAGCTCCTTCGCGTGTCCACGTACGGCTTCCTCGCACTTTGCTAGCATTACTGCTTCGCAGAAGTAGGCGACTACCTGCCGCTCCTCCTCGCTTCGAACCATGGCCTGTACCAAGGCCTCCCCCACGAGGACACGGCGGTGCTCTGCCCAAGCGGGGCACACCTCTACCGTGTGCTCCACCAGATGGTCCACACAGTGGTGACAGCCGGGCGTTACTTCCGCATGAATCCGGTGCAGGAACTTCCCGAACTGACCATGTTCAGTGAGAACTGTAACATGCGGAAGGTGAGGACGTCATGAGGTCTTTCCAGACACTCCTCAAAGAGGGGGCTTACCGCCATAATTGTGGCGTGCCCAGCACTGGATTGCGATAGTCGGTGTCGCCATTTCATGAAATCCCGCTGGAACTCTATCTGCCATGTGGAGTTTAGCCCCGACGTTGCATCTCCACGCGCAAATCGTGCATGCGTGCAAGGACTGTTGCCTCCAGATTTCATGGTGGCAGGCCAGCAAGAAGGCTCGCCGCGTCGCCGGAAACCGTGTGGTTTCCCCACACCATCCGTATGGCCATGACCGATGAGAACACCTCCTACCATTAATTGAGAACGCCGTGGTGGCGCGCTCCGAGGGCCATGAAAACACATGGCCTCGGACTTGTTCAGCGCCACCTCGAGTCTGGTTCCTCTCAACGACTATCGCAACCCCGTGTGTCGCTAGTTCGACTGCCACCCAGTGTGACTCTCCCTGCGCCAGGACCAGCGTGTCGCCTGCGTAACAGACCAAGCTGACCATGTCAGGGAGGTCGCTGCGCAGCACGTAGTCGTAGATGATGTCTCATGATCTCGGGTAGATGATGTACCTGTCCGACAGATAGGCCTCGATCACACGACAGAGGTAGTCGGGCAAGCGGTGGAACCGGAGTGCCCTCATAATGTAACTCCAGGGCAGGGAATTGAAAGCGTTGGCAACATCCAAAAACCCCACCAAGTCACACCTGCCCTGAGATACCGCATCCCCCGTCGGGAGAGCTCGCACGCGCATGATGGCGTCCTCCGTGGAGCACCCCTGCGAAAGCCGAACTGGCCGTCCGCAAGGATCGGCCCCGCCCGTGTTAGTTACGCGACGAGGCGGTCTGCAATTAGTCTTTCAAAGAGCTTGCCCACCTCGTCGAGCAGCACAATTGACCGATACGCGGACGGAAATTCCGCTCAGCGCCCTGGCTTCGCGATGAGGACCAATTTTCCCATCTTCCAGCGAAGTGGGAACTGGCCCCATACATGCGCTAAGGAACCTTTTTATTCGAGGCCTTAGTTCCTCCATGGCCAGGACCAAGGCTTTTTCAGGCATGCCATCGGGTCCTGGGGCAGTATTCTTGGCACTAAGCCTACGTACCGCTACTCTCATCTCTACCTCAGTCACCTCTCACCACCACCACACACACAATTTCTGTGTCACCAATACAATTTCGGTGGCAAGAATAAAATTTCTGTGGCTCGCCAATTTCGGTGGCCCAAATAACTCTCTAAGTAATTTAATTATATAATCCCCTTTTCAAAAATGTATATATAATGTGAATATGTTGCGCTTTATTGTTAAAGATTTAAAAAAACCTCAAAATGAAAATGTCCATGGAAATTAGGTAAAAAATCTAGTTGTTGAAATTGACATTTTTTTTTCTGCTTCAATTTTGGTAGATAGGTCGCAGATTCGATGATGATGATGGATCGATTCCCATGCAAAATTTTATATAAAAAACATTTGATACTTACATACTAAAGTTACTCGTTGCGGTTCGAGGAAGCTTCAGCCTTTACAAAATTATACCGTTGATGTCTAAGTCTAAAATCTAATCGTAAGAACTACGAAATAAAAACATGCTCTTACTAGACCATTTTATGTGTTTCCCTTAAAAAGTGTGCATTTTCCAACAACTGATAGTATAAAGTTGAGTTGTTACTTCGCCGTTAAAAGTTTTAGCGGCAATCCGGCACGGCACGCGAATTAACTAAGCTTGAGCAACGTACTTATAACCCGACACGATTGTATTTAAAATGTAGACACCATAAAAACGTAATTCACTTATTTAGTTAAGTACGAGTATTTGTGTAGGTACACTGAGAGTGAAAAACGGAAAAAAATTACAAGAGATAGAATAAAGTATACCTTTGTTCTATCTCTTGTCACTTTTTCCGTCAATTACAGCAAAAATATGTCTCTTACAGTTTCCTTGAAACATAAACACCTTTTTTCATCACATAACACTCTCACTCTCACACACACATCGCACACCAAATCAAACGCATGTCCAAATCAAATCATCATTCTGTTACAGTTTGATTGGAAAAATAAAGACCTTTTTTCATCACATAACTTCTCTCTCTTCTCTTCTCTGGGATGTGTCAGACTTTTGCTGACTAACTAACTTTGTGCTAAAACCCACCTCTGTCAATTGCCCTTTGTGATGCCTGTTTCAACCTTGCTTTCGTACAATCCTGCAAATCAATGACAACCACCTAAATTTGTGAGTAAGTTAGTTTTGTAAAAAAGGTTTATGAATGTGTGCGACAGCCCGCGGTGTTACTGAACGGCGCACTTTACATGTCAATAGGTCAACGACTAGTAGGTATATCCTAATAGCCGCTAATTGATGCAAGAATGTGACACTTACTTTGATATTCGATTACGTCAAGATGATGTTTGAGGACCTTAGTTGAAGACTTGCTGCTGCCAACGGCTTTGCCCATGTGATAAAAGAAAATTATCTCAAGGGAACAACACAAGGAAAATGATTCCAGAACATGGTCCACCAGTATACCAAGTTACATCGAAACTTGTTCAGCCGTTCGAGCGTGAAGAAGTAACAAACATAAACACTTACAAACTTCTGCCTTTATAATATTATCTACTGTGACGATTCGTTTAACAATAGTTTAGCTACTAGAATAGGTTTAGGTTGCACGAACTTACTTTAACGATAGACAACCGTCATCTCTGATTAAGCGAAATATGTGTAGCACTAATTTAATAATAGTTAAAATGACATCCAAATAAAATTAAACACAACCGCTAAAATTCAGCCGGTTAAGTGCTATAGACACAGCTTAAACGTGGACAGTGACCTGCTTATTTGCCAGAGCTTAATTTTTAAGTTTGATTGTGCACATATGAAACCTTGAAAACCAAGCTCTGTTCACTTTCAAGGTCATAACTGTGGAAGGCCGAAGGCTCTTGGTGGGCTGGGTTTCAGCGTAGGTGAAGCTGCTGGAGCCCAAACATCTGAGGTGCTTCCGATGCCAGGTAGACCACCATGCGGGGGTCCACTACACTTCAGAGCTGGACCGCAGCGACCACTGTTTCCAGTGTGGTCGGCCCGGTCACAAGGCCGTAGCCTGTAATACTGCGCTACACTGTTATGTGTGTGCAGCGACTGGCAAGCCAGCCAACCATCGGACTGGGAGCAGAAACTGCGTTCCCCCCGCCAAGGCCAGGGGCAAACGCAAGAGGCCCTCCCCCACCACTGCCGTTACAGCCACCTTCGCCATTGCCGCGGCAGGGTCCTTACAGGGGGCTCAGGAGACTATAATGGACTGTCAATAATGGCTCCGTTACGTCTCCTCCAAGCGAATATCAACCACTGCGCTCCCGCTCTGGACCTGTTGCTTCAAAGCATGGCGCAGTTGTCGATTAATATCGCCGTGATGACCGTGTGTCCCACCCAGGGCTGGCTGGGTGCAGGACCTGAACGGCTTGGTGACACTAATTTTGTCGGCGGGGACGGGGTTGCGTTGCGTAACTCTTTCTTATTATTCTACAACCCTGAAATCAGCCTTAGGGTCGAGCTACCCTTTACTCGGGTTCCGCAGGCATACATTGGCTGGGACTCGCCCTGCGTTCTTGACACCCAATCGTCTCCTACGTGGTCCGGAACATAAAGATTGTCTTCATCTCACGTTTTCCGCCACCTCTTGCATTACCTGCATTACTACAACTTCGCAAAATAAGGGAACAGATTCAAGACCAGGGCCGGACGCGAAATAAATTAGCCACTGCAAACACTGTACTTTATGACAACTATACATGTAAATAAATACCTTTATCCAAATATTGTATAACTGACACATGCAAAACAGTACGCGTTGAAATACGATCTACTAAAACCAGTGAAGTTATACTTTTACAAATGCATATTTGCTTTCACTACAACTACGAGTATCATATTACCATTAAATGAATTCGTGTTTTGGTAATTTATTACAATTACTGTTAAAATAATTATTGCTTTACTACGAGTACAAATATCGTTTCTTACTGTGCGTATGTTATTTGAAAATGTGTCAAGTTTTCAGATGATTTAATGCGCTCAATGTTCCTTTGTATTAATTTTTCAGTCACAAGTTGAAATAAGAACAATCAGAAATCAGAAATCAGAAACGTTTATTTCAAATAGACCAATTACAGGCACTTTTGAATTGTCAAAATGTCGGTGAGTCAAAAAAAAATACAAGTGAAGCTAAATTGCACGCCAAAGCGTAGATCTCTATGGAGCAGAACATGCAAGAAACTCCATGGACACTCTTTTAAATTATATTATGAGTTACATAAATCTTGGTTACATATTTTTTGTCGCTTCTAATATGTGAGCACAATGTAGATAAGTAAAAAATAAAAATAAACTAATTAAAAAAAAAATAGAAATTTAATTAAGTCACTGGCAGCTAAGAGATGACCAGTCTCAACTGACGGCACCCGTTCACGAGCATGACGCGTGCATCAGCCCCACTCAGCTCAACCATTCTGAAGGAAACTGAATGACCCAATAACACGTGCCACCATCAGCGAGACATTTGAGTGGGCATGACAAATTGAAATTGAAAATGACGATTCTATATTGATGTTTTTCATGACCATTTTATTTTATTTTACATGACAATCTAATTCTATATTACAATTTTATTTTATATGACATTTTATTTTGTATGTTTTGTTTTACATTTTTATTATTAATTTATTCTGTATGGCTAATTTGTTAATAACAATTGTAATTAATTCCAGTCCAAATACACAGTGTTTACAACTGCTTCAGCTGCAACAGCTTTTTGAACGAATTATTTTACATTAAAAAATTATAGAAATACACAGGATTCATTATATTTTTCTGTAAATATGTGCCAAAAATACAGTCATCGTGTCATATCGAAATGATGATTTCATAACTCAATTTAGAATTTCTTAATTATTAGAGGTACACATGATTGTACAGTCTGTCGCTTCGACGCCTAACAACACAAGATTGACGTTACGTGTTCGCGCCTCGTTACCTTCATGACGTCACATCCGCACACTCTCAGCATCTTGACATTTCTTAACATGCACCCTCGCCCTTTAAATATACCGATATCGAAATGTTTTACACCTCTGAAAATAGGCTGTAAAACAAAACGTACTCGCTTGATTGACTCATAATTTTATCTTGATGAGAAAATTATATTTTCTTCATAAAAAGATGTTATTTTTTTCTTATATTAGATTACCTAAGTAAGTTAGTTGCTTTACTTTTTATCGCTACTGACGTTAACGTGAATTTATTACAAAACTGTTAAAGTTATAAGTAAAATAAGATACTTGCCAAAGGTATAAAACTCAAATAGGAAAAGTTAAATATAATACAATGTTCGCAACAGTCAAGCTTAATAGTAAAACATTCAAATCCTTTGATGTTCTATTATGAATAAAATACTTCAAACAAACAAAATACAGAGTATTGTGAGAAAATACGTAAGTTACATTTGTTTGTTTTCTCATTGTATCAAAAGAATTCCATCGTTTGGGGCAGCCCTATGCATGCGCTCGTGGGAGAACTTTCCGCGAGGTAGCACAGACTTAACAAGGCTTTATATTGACGCCTCTTCAGATGTAAGCTAAACCGATACGATTAGTAACAAAAAATAATGTAATCACATTCAAAATAATTTCGAGCGCCCTATATAAAAGCCATAAAGTTATGTTTTGAATTATAGTATCGTAGAAACCCTTGCCACGATTATCATGAACTCCAAATTCGTATAGCGTGTCCAAAAAAATAAATAAGCAAAGTTACCAATAGCCCCTTATTATACCAACAAAGTAGGCAGCAATATTGTGGCGATATGTGGCTATGTCGGGACTATTTTAACCCCAATTACAAGCACAAACACGACATTCGAACCACCAAATATATTCGTATCGGCAGACTGGCATTAACTAAAATAAACATATTATTAGAGTCGCTTAATTATTTCGAACATAAATCTTAAGATATTTACTTATTACGACTTTCTAATTCTAGGTTGCCTGGGCAAGGCATCACGCTAGGGGGGAATAACTGGGTAAAAGAGTGGTTTAATTTTATTCTGGATTGCCAAGGAAATGAACAAAAGCCATTTACGGTCGAGTTATTCAATAATGAAGTGCAGCTGCCATGCATATCTGAAAATTCGTAACAACGATAAAGTTTTTAATACGAGATACAATTACAGGCATAAAGTGCACGGAGTAATTTAAACTCATAGTGGCATAAACAAGACTAAAAAACAGTACGTAACTGAAGGTCGTAGTATTTTTATGAATATTCCAAATATATACACCACGTGAAACTTACCTTTTTAATTAAAATTGCACACGATTTTATACGAAGCGTAGGAAAAAGATTTCATGAGTTTTTCTGCCATTATTGAAAACGTGCACAGTACGATATTATGTAATTCATATTAGGTAATCAGTACCATAGCGGTTCCTTTTTACTTTTCTCTTTTACCTTTAACCTGGCATTGTTGTTTGTGGCAACAACATCTATTGTGCCCGTATTGCGTAAACTGAAATCCTACAATGTTGATATTTGTCCACCATTTTATTTGTTTATGTAAAATTCTTTACAGTTCTTTGTTAACGATGTAATATATTCAACCAACCCGTTGCTTGATATTTCAAAACGCAGTTTTTTAACCGACTTAAAAAAAAAGAAGGAGGTTATGTGGAGTTTGAATCTCTTCAGTTAGATCGAGGCCTTACAAGTTCCCTATGCTTTAGTCCCGACCTGTGTTTCCATCCACATCTCAGGACAAAAACAACAGGCAGGACATTCCTTTTCAAACTAGCTTTTTCAAGAAGGACTGTCTACACTGCTAGGATGACCGCGAACCACAAAGCTTAGAAGATATTTATCTATCCAACCAAATCGACCAACAGAAGTAAAAAGAAAAGATTCTTAAAACTTGATATCCAGAACGATGTTTTTCTTCAAAAAAAACTCGTAATTGATGGAAACACTCTTAATTTTCCGCAAAAACATGGCGACTGGCAGCCCTAGCTCCAGGTAGCTCCGTACACCGAGTTTCGAGCACAACACGAACCCTTTCGTTATCCACGAAGCTATGCAAAAATAGTTTTTTGCACCACAGTCAACATTATTTGCCTACTTGATCTCTTTACGCTTTTTTTGTTCCTGGCTATTTATTAATTTACAACGGTACAAATTAGCTTTTGTTTTTGTAATGAAAGTGAACCTTGTTTACAGGAGCAAATTTATTTACTAGTTTATTATCCTATACATTAACTTGTAAGTTAAACATGGGATACAACCAGTCCTTGAAGTAAACTACTGTTCCACCTTGAGTGTGTGTACAGCTGTCTTTATGTTCGTCTTAGTTTTACTCCTGAATTTAAAGTTTCAATCGAATAGCCGAATCATCACTACATCGTCTCATCATTTCAAATGAGATAGTGGTCAAACGCCTGTGAAACATAACAAAAACGATTTAAGGGATGAGTGAGATTAAAAGAAGACGAAAACAATTTCAGAGAATTTGAAAGAACGATTATCGCGTGGGATGTAAAAATAAAATTAATTGGAGCATAAATTAAAATGTATATAGCCGAGCATTTGAATTTGAAATTATAACAAAACATCACACCAGTAATCCCGGAAGGGGTAAGCAGACCTAATCTCGAACCCATTAAAAACATTGTACCAGTAACTACATCTACATTTTGTCTGTTATGTTTATTCCCGTGCAAAAGGACTGGGTTTGGGCTGATACTTCTTAATGAGAAAACCTAATGACACTTACTAGTCATCAGGATCAAACCACATTCTTAACAGTTATTAAAGAACGTAGGTAACGCGACTACTAGATCAGTAATGATTTAAGTTTGTAGTGCAGATACATATTTCATAAAACTAGCTCTAAATAGCCATCCCTCTGCAAAGTAGTGCATGCAAACTGTGCTGCTATTGTGTCGTAATGTGGAGCTAGATTGCAAATTGACGTTCTCAGACATCGTCAGTTCAGTTCATCGGCTGTCGACAACATATTACGTAAGCTTTGTAGCATGAGCGTAATCATCATCATATTTTAGGCTACTGTCCAATTTTATGTTTATAATTCAGTGTTGTTTAATTATGTGGTAACACATTTTGTCTCGTACCATAATATAATTAATGTTCTTCCTAATATGGTGTAAACTGTGAATACCAGTGTCCAGATTTAATATTGTTTTTCATAATATATATAGACTGGCCTGTTGGTCTAGTAGTTAGTGCCCTGACTGCTATGCCGGAGGTCGTGGGTTCGATTCCCACCCAGGACAAATGTTTGTGTGATGAACACGATCATTTTTTCTGTGTCTGGGTGTAATTTATCTATATATGTATGTATTTAGAAATATATAAGTATGTTTATCAGTTGTCTAGTACTCATAACACAAGCTCTGCTTAGCTTGGGACTTGACGGCGTTGTGTGATAGTTGTGGAAGATTATATTATATAATAATCTCGTATGTACTGCTGTTGGTGTGACAATAATAAATAAATAATAAAAATAAATCACAATAATGCATGAAATATTACAGTACTGTAATAAAATTAGTAAGAAATAATATATTTTCATATAGGTAGTAGCATATACCATATTACCCTGAATATCGTCGATAAATTATATATTTGCTACCCCAAAAGTTAACTGTGACGAATGATTTGAGTAACTATAGGTACGCGTGCGTGCCTCACAAACATATGATTTAATAATACCTTAACATTACAAGCCGTGGGTTCGAAGCTTTCCAACAACTTTCCATGTCTGACGACTATGGCATTAATACAACATTTCTTGATTTAGCTTATTACCTAACCAGACTCCTAATCATCAGCCGTCGTTGTATATAACAAGGTCAATTGGACAAAGATAACATTTCGTAGGCACTTTTTAGCAGTTATACAAAAATGGAAAATTAAAAGAAAATGTATTACTGTGTTTCATGTTTCAGCATCATGAATAACAAATATACCGTACCATAAGCTAAATGTCAAACGTACCGAAAGTTTTAAAAACGGTCACCTGTGCCTTTTTACACCACTTACAACGATTACCATACATACCATACGATAAAAACAACAGGAAAGATTTTATATTTAATTCCTGCCCTACCTTTGAATGATATTTTCGGATTATGTTTTAAAATTTTCCAATTCATTTTTAACGAATAAATCCCGGCGTATATTTCATACAATAGGGAATATGCACGTAAATTTAATATTTAATTTATTACTCTGGTAAAATTATATTACAGAATTTTTAAAATATCTTCATCAATGACGTAGTTACAAAGTTTCAAAGAAAAGAGAAAGAGAAGCCCAACATGGTTCGAGAACTCTGACGTCAAAATCCAACACAGCCGTATGGTCGCGACAGACAAATATATTATTAGATAAAAATTGTTACATCTCGTTTGTCTGTATTCTATTTTTGCATATTTATTAATAAACTGTTTGGATACCAAATATTTTTTCATAACCATAGTTATTTAACAGGTAAAACTGCGATTTTTTTGTAAATATAACTTTACCGTTTGAACATACGTTCAGCAACAAAGTCCAAATCCTAAAATACTGGAAAGCAAAACAAGGATAAAAAAAAGCGAAAACAAAAATCTGTTGTAAATAGAGACCTATCATAAAATCGTGCTGCCTGTAGTAAAACCTTTTAAAAAAGATATTCCATTTTAAATAAAAATGAGTATAGATATAGAGCTATCAGTATGAGCACTCCATCGCCTCTCGCGTATTATGATTGATAACACCAGTGAGTGGCAGGACCAACAATTTTCGCCCGGTCATCTCACTCCCAGCCCTCAGATCATGACGAGAGGGCCATGAATATATTTCTCAAAACCCAGCTTTACTCAACTCCATTTTTTATTTATTTTCGTTTTGGTGTAATTCGTTGTTTTTAGGAAACAAGACATTTACTTTCAGTTCATATTATGAGGAAATTAAGCGTCCTATGCCGCGTTTAAATATGTACAAAGTATATGTAGTGTGCAAGTAATCACATGTGGATATGAAACCACCTGGTTTGATATCCACATGTGACTACTGTTTGAACTAAGTAGCCGAATAAGAACCTCTGGGATTACCTTTCCTAGACGAATGTGCGGAATAAATTCCGGGAGTTCTTTGAAATAATATCTCGGGAAGCAATAAACCAGTAAGTTGGAACATACTCCGGAGAAATATACCAAAGTTTTCAGCGCGAGTCGTAACTCGTGAATACTTAGCGTTGAGGTAATAATTTGTGTTTTGCTTCTTATATCATTGGCGTATACTTAAAGCGTGCTAGAAACGAATCGAAAGTAATATCTCTAATTAGCATTATAAACAAAAGTACTTTAACTTATGTTAATCTTGATAAAATCGATCATCCAAACAACTTCGACCATATGGCAATTTGTAAACGAGAAACAACTAACTGACGCGCGCTGTTGACAAATTGCGAGCAGCCCAACTGGTATTCTACTCTACACCATAGATTGGTGATAAGCGACCAATTTGAGGAGGCGCCACGACGGGGTACGGAAGTCGTTATTACAGTAGGCGGTGCGAGCCAGCAAATTGCACCCGAACACGCCATCTGAACGTGACAGCGCTGTCGAACACATTCCTTATTTGAAACGTCTCAGCGTGACATTCGTACTGTATGGGTATTACGAATATCGAAAATTGGTGTTACTGTTGAGTTAGACGCTAGCTACGCAAGTAACGTAAGAATTTAAATAATAATACTAAATCATAATTTACGTATCAACCCCGTCTAATGCTATTTTGACCGTAAGTATTAAGCAATAAAAAGTTTGGTAAAACCGCTACGAATCTGTAAGTATTTCGTAGCACGCGCGCTACGCACAGTGCTACGAGGCTACGGGTGCTACGAACTACAAGGGGAGGCGAAACGTGATTTTTAAGCACGCATTGTTTCAGGTGTACTAAAGAAATGTTAGAAAGAACTATGAAATTTAACTACACTAGTAATCGCCTTTTTTTAAGGTGGGAAATCATCCAATGACTTCTCCCGACCTTCGTGTCAGACTTTTACAAACTAAATTTCATTTTCAGAAAATCCACGCGGTCCTAGCGGTCATCGGCCCTGCTGGGCCCCTACGGTTAGCTGACATCTCCTTGAGGAGCGTGTGGATTACTACACGCTATCGACGACTGGGGCTCGGTCCAGTTGATTACCGGACTACCGGACGGCGAGCTACCCATTGCTCGACGTCTACCGTAGCTAGTAGGTCAGGGTCTCGGCAGCTGGGATGTGAGGATTTACGTTCCCTCACGCGTGCGGCCTTCTCTTTCGCTACCATTACTGCTTCGCAGAAGGAGGCCAACGCCTGCCATTGCTCCTGGCTCCAAACCATAGCCTGAACCAGGACCCGGCGCGAGAGGTCGCTGCCACCGATTGCCTTCACGAGGACACGGCAGTGCTCAACCAAGTCGACACCCAGGTGTTCCTTCCGCTTGAATCTGATGCAAGAACCTCCCGAACTTACCATGTCCGGTAAGGACCTGCATCATGCGCCATGACGCCAGTCTAGTCACTTCTCAAAGAGGGGATTTACCGCCATAATTATGGTGTGCCCAACTAGTAATCACCTAGTGGTCTAAAATCGAATTTATTTTTATTTTTTAAATCGAATTCCGAATCTTATACATTTCTCGATACAACGTTTTTTCTTCACATATGTGCGATTCGTTTTTTCTGCGTGTATTCAAATTATATAATTTGAATACACGCAGAATAATAATATTATAAAATATTCTATTTTTCACATTCCACAAATATGGTTACTTAGAGAGTCAAAACACCATCACAATATTATTAGACTTGCTTTGAAACAGTTTAATATTTCAGAGTCCACTCTGCAACATTCCTGTCAATGTGACAGTCGTCGAATGTTAAATATTACATTTTGATTAGGCTGCGGTTATTTCCGTCCACTACTCTTGGAATCCCAAGTTGACGTGTACTGAAACAATAGAATTCACATATCCCTTTTCATATTCTATAGTTCGGGTTGTAATTCATCTTTAACACCACTCTTGAGAAGACCGTCAGTGAACCACGATAGGCCCAGTTGGTTGACCTCTTTCAGCTTCATATTTCAAGGGCACAAAGCAAAGGAGGCAGTGTCAATGACACCATGGCACGATATTTCCTTCTTTATTCTCACACGGAACAAATATTTGTACGGCCTACAGATAGTTGGTCTTATGTTTGTGAAAGCGCCCACGATACAAAAATATTTATTAGTGTCGGGAAAAGTTTTATTTAAAAAAAAAGTAATATTTTTTACTTATTGTACTCAATCGCCACGGCCTGTCATTTTGACGAAGCTCTTGTCGCCATCGGCGTTCCGGTTATTTTTTGGAAGCTCATGGCCTGGCACGCGACAATGGTAAGAGACTGGACGGTATGTCTTTATTTCCGTTGAAGATAGGTAAGCCTTTAATGAGAGACGCTATCTGTTTCGATACTATTTTGCCAACCCATTTTCTTTGTTAGCTGTACTGGTGCTTCCGCTGCAGCTGTGGAGAACCTCAAGCGGCGACCTTATTGGCAGTTATATTTTCAAATCAGTTGGTGTTGAAGCTTTTGGGCCGTGGGAACCGAATGCTTATACACTATTTAAAGATTTATCCAAACGCCTAGTTAACCCTTCGCCTGACCCAAGGGCTGGCTTTTGCCTCAGTCAGAGTTTAAGCATTGCCAAATTTATTATTTATTTAATTTTTATTAAACACTTTATGTACATAATGTTACAGAGTCAGACTTAATGCTTTAGGCATTTTCTATTAACCTTTGGGTGAGTCAGAGAAAACAGACGTCAAATTTTAGTTAGGAGTTATTGCTGTTAAAACCAACCCTTTTAGTAAGTAAATTTCTTGTTTTAGTTTATCGGTTCATACATTAATAGGTACTTATTCATAAACTTAAGCCTTTTACTCATAGGGGAAGGCAGAAACTAGCGAACTCTATCTACTACAATCCTTATATCTTTATTTTGCTTTGTTTACTTTTCTCTACACATAGTGAGACATTCAAAGACTATAGCTTAACAACAAGAAAACATACTATCGAGGTAAAAAAAGTATCTTAGGTGCTATTCCAGAATATGGTCTACCCGTCTACCAAATTTCATCTAAATCCGTTAAACGGCTTAACGGATTTAGATGTGTGTGAGCTTGAAGAAGTAACAAAACTAAGTAACACAAACTTACATTACTTTTATTAGTATGACTAGCTTCTGCCAGCGGTTTCGCCCGCGTGGTATTGGAAAATTATAATTATCCTTTATCCTATTCCGGGATATGTGCCTAACATCCAAATCTGTTTAGCCATTTGAGTGTAAACGAGTAACAAACATACACACCTACATACATACAAATAATCGCCTTTATAATATTAGTGTAACTTTTAAAATATATCATACAGGCAAGCTAGCTAAAAAAAAAACAAGTCAAGAAAAACCGTTTCTATAAGAAATAGTAGATCCACTTCTACTTAAGTACAATAGCGTGAATCTAAGTGACACTTGAAAACATTATCGGAATTACTCTCGGGACCGGCGCTGACAGTTTTACGAAAAATACCTTTACAAGTGATGCGATCTAAAACGTTTTACTTAATTATATGTAGGTGTTTAGGTAACCACCACGTCTGGAGAGGGACCTTCACGGTCTTGCTAGTGTGTAGGTAGATACCTAGGTGTTCTAGAATGATTTTATTTACTGAAAAGTGTCTTCTGCCATCAGTTGACTTTAGGCGCTTCATTGAGTCCAAGCCAGAGTGGCTGCTAGGAAACTCGGCGCTCTTGCAAAAGTCCGGTGGTACTTCACAGCTTCTAATGTTACACAAAGCACAGGTCCAATCCGGCAAACGATAGCACACCTGCCGTTTGTTCGGGCTAGTAAGGAGTTAAGTCCGAAAGAGAGCCTATGGTAGAGCGTATGAATGTCTCACTTCAGGCAAACTCCAAATGTGGTAAAACCAATCTGGTGGGATCCAACGTTGCTAAAAAACAAGTGCATCTGTTCATCTTGGCTCCTGCTTTTTAGAATGTGTTCTTGGATTGCACCGACTGCCTTCAACTCTCGGGAGTTGAAATTTCTTCAAAACATTATCTTTGGGTGGTTCATGGAGTCCAAAGCCAAGGTAGCTGTCAGGAAACTCGGTGTTCTTGCAAAGGTCTGGCGGTACTTCAAACCGGGACAGCGTCTAATTTTATACAAAGCACAGGTCCAATTGTGTGCACTGCAGCCATATATTTATAGGCTGGTGCTACAAAATGCCATCCAGCGGCATTGAACTCAGTGGAGAGAGGAGAGCAAAGAGGCTAATTGGTAATTCAGATTTGGTTAAGACCAATTTCCAATACCTGCAGAACAAGCGTAGGGTAGCCAACCTTGCGGTATTGGGAGAGCGTGCACGGGAAATGCATGAGTCGATTCTGCGATCACCTTTCTACCATCGGACAACCCGACGTACGGTTAGCGTCTACCCTTACGTTGTTGACACTACTCGTATAAACCGGAGTAAGCTTTTCGCCTCGTTGTTTATACCGCATAGGACTCTAACAATTTACCTTAATCTTCAAGTACTTTCTTTAGGTCATTTAATATCTTTATGAACATAAAAACGGTTTTTAATCTGATAATTTATTTATTTCATGCTTTATACACACAAAAGTATTATATTTACTAATAGACCATAGAATATATATACTAATAAACCGTAGAATAAATATAATACAATTATACAATACATACCAAATTAATATACTTAATACACTATATACGTACACTAAAATAATTAAACAATTGGGCCAAATCGACAATAGGAAAACATTAACGCTGTGATGATACTACTGCCAACTTTTTACGAATTAGCTCGCGAACTTTGGTTTTGAATGATAATCGGTTTGTTGCCATCCTTATTTCCTGGGGGAGCGCATTCCACAGAGAAATAGCTTGAATAAAGAAGGAATAGTGAAGAAAGTCAGTACGATAAGTGGGACAACGGAAAAGTCGGTTATGAGATGAGCGCAGATTTCTATTGTGGTTGGCACAAATGTATTGAAAGTGAGGGGCTAAAAAACTAGGGGAATTAGGAGAATCAAGAAATGAAAATAAGGTAGTGAGCACTCTTTACTCTCTGCGCTGAAGTATGGGCAACCACTTTAGAAGCGACCGATGTGCTGAAACTTAATCATTTTTGCGCAAATTGAAAACAAATCGAATGCAGTAATTTAGAAGACGGTCAAGTTTATTGAGGAGATCTGCATTCAGGTCATAGTAGACACGTCACCATAATCGATCAGTGGAAAAAACAGGGTCTGCACAAGCATTGTCCTCGTGCTAGATCGTAACAGGTTCTTCAACCGAAACAGAGCCCGCAGCGTTCCAGTAACTAGAGGTTTAGCGAAAATGAACAGTGTTTACAGTTTCATCATTATAACCGGCGGAAGTTGGGACACAAAAGAGAATAGCTATGAGACGGGAACACTACACAACAGTTAGTATACAACTAGAAGTTATGATGTAACGGCAAGAAAATCACAACAGCAACAAAGATTAGACTATTTACGGTTTTTCAGGTTCCCGGTGGCATGCGCACTCCTACCGCTCGTAGATGGAATTGTGGCTGACATCTTCGGGTACTTAACTACCAAGGGTTTCAGCTCGTCTGTGGAAGTAACCCTGTGCTGACTTCCGTCAGGGGCCTTGATGTAGATGACGCCGTCCTAGGTCCAACACAACTGCATGCCAAAGTGCCGAATACAGACTGCCTCGCCCTTCTCAAGACACTTTGGAGCCTTTCAGTTTTGTCTTCGCCTTCCAGACTGAAGCTTTGATGTCCACACTGGCGAATCTTACTAGAATGGGCCTGTGATGCTCGTTACTGGGGGCCCCAAGTCTGTGTCAAGTTTTGATTGAGGAAACTGTAAGATTCTTGAGGGGAAGCTTTGTACTGAGAACATCCAGGATTACAGCATCGCTATCCTCATTCTCTACTTCAGTCAGTCCCTGGAAAACCAGCACTTTCCGCCTATGCCTAGTTTCTAAAACGTCTATTTTCTTGGCACACTCGTTGATTTGGCTGCGTAGTAGTCCAAGCATGGAAAAAATGAGCTCCCGGAATGTCCGAAACTCATCAGCTATCCTTGCCACTGTGGTTGCTTTGTTTGGTCCGGTACACTGGATCTGTGCTTCAAGTTCACCCATCTTCCTCATGACGTTCTCTTCAAGAGTTTTCTGGGCAGCTAAAACTTTGGCGTACTGAGACATTGTCTTTTTGTAAAGTGCTGATAATCCACTTTCTATTTTTGAACAAAGCAAAATTGTGTATATTTTATGCAGTTGACGAATAATAAACCTTTTTTGTATTAGCGATCTCAACTTTTATGTCAGTTAAATCATTTTTAAACTGTATATTTTAAGATTTAAACCGAAATTTGCTATTTTGTGAATGCTATAATTTAGAAAATTTTGTACTGAATCAAAGGGTGCCCATCATTTTGTGAAAAAATCTCAGTTAAACCGTTCTCGAATTAAACTCTAGAAGAGTTTAATTCAGAGTTGTTAGAGTTTTCTTTTATATCTCCAACGTTGGCAGCATATCGTACACAGCCAAAGAAATTTTGTTTTATGCAGATACCGAAAACATAAATTATTTTGAATAAACGCCTATAAAACTTAGATTAACGACTACACTACCCATACTTGTATGTATACTGAAACTCTTTCAGACATATGTATTGAAAATGGCGTTTATCATTGTTTTACAAACTTTGTAAACTTTTTTGCAATACAACCAACGTTTTATTTCATGTTATGGTTACGCTTAACAGCTATCGGTATTGGCCGTTCCCACTTTAACCATTTTCCTTACGTTTTTCGTAAATATAGGAAATATCAGCTCAAATATTACTTTGATATCAAACTTATTCTGTTATTCAAATAAACCAAGTGGCAGCGCCAATCCTGTGCACGGTTGTTAGTAAGTTTAGTTGTTGAAAGTCAGACTTGCAGGTTTTTTTTTTTAAATTCATTTTAGAGAGAAGAGAAGAACCGGCAAGAAACTTCACTCCACTCAATAACTTAAAACAAAAATAATAGATTTTTGAGAGATTCCTATACTATAATATTAATAGGTATTGAGAGGAAAGTGTAAACCAGTCAACCAAATAAGTACAATAAAACATTATAAAAATTTGGATTGAAATATAAAATAACCTATGAATCTGCTTTTACTAATAGACCTATTATTTTAGTGTTATATGAACAGAAACCATAAGCATAAAACAATGATTTTGTTATATAACTGAATTCCAATGAATTTTGTACCCAAACTCCCACACCTGACCCGACCCGATTTTGTTGTGTAGACTTAAGGATTGCACCCAAACCTTGTATTCGGTAACCTTGTCTACACTCGCTGAACTACTGAACCGGTTAACTACAATCACGCTGCGTTGTTTATTAAAATGAAAAGATATTCCAAAACCATTTTTTGTCATAACCTATAAATGCACTTATTACCTAATAAATACATTATTAGCATTCTAACAAGCGCCTCCCAATAAATTTCAATGAAATTATTCGTATAAATTTCTATTTAGGGCTGAAAGAATATCGGCTCCACTCGAAATTATTCTTAAATGGCTGTCGTATATTTTAATTAAGGTTACGTGCTCATGCAGCCGTCGATAAGGCGAGTAGTACAGTAACGATATGGTGTTGACTCACAGTCGGGCCCGTTGTGCCACGTTTTATTTCACGTAATAACATATTAGGCTAGGTTTGAAGCACGCGCCGTACCCGCGTAGTTTGGATAAATAATACTGATTTAACGACTGCTAAAAACGCTAGACGGTCAAACGTTTTCTTTTTTATTTATTTTTTTGGTTGCTATGTTTGAAATTTTAAATAGTGATATTAAAAGGAAGGTACTATTGATTGCTTTAGGTCCTAGATGTAAACCAACGTTTCAAGCTTCTCGCTGGCGTTAACATCATTTGTTACGCAGACTAGCCCCAGCTTGTTGGCCAGAGTGGACACTTTCAACGAGACGGACAAGAGCCGTGGCATCAATCCGTGAGCTGAATTTAGAGACAGCGCCTCATAAAACAGAAGCACTATGCTTCCATAAACTGCCGAAGAGCAGAGAGTTGCTCAGATCATCCTAACCCACCGTGTTGAAAGGACAGTGCAAGTTTTGCACAGACTGCTGCCCAATGTCGGAGGACTAAGTGAAGAAGTTCACTGTCTTTATTCAGGCATCGTTCTGTTTTGTCAGACCGACTGTCAGGTGCCCATTGCTGCAGGACTAAAATCAACAGCCTACAGTAATCATTCACATCCCACGTGGATACCGAACGGTATCTTTTGACGCAGCAACACTTCTTGCTCGCTTTTTACCACTAGATACCCTGACGAGTAATTCGAGGGTTCGTTCAACTAGATTCGTACTATCCGAGGTTACAGCGTACCATGAATCGCTCTGTAGCAATATATTTTCTAAAAAAAATGTAATCGATACTTTTTCGTTGGATTATATCCATAGAAAATATCGAAATAGAGATTGACATACGCTGACTAATTGTCACACGATCAATCCGCTACATTTGGACTTGTCGAAATTCGTTATTGCTGGTATAATATCACTTTATCTGCAGCCTCTGCAGCCTCCGCAGCCCTTGCAACCCCTATATAGGGGTCAAGTCAAGAGGGCGCAGAAGTTTTTATTAAATAAATTCACAAGTAACATCTAGAAAAACCATTAATGTCAATATACAAGAGGGGTGTTTACTGTACCTAATCACTTAAGATAAACTGGTCAAGTGTGAGTCAAAGTGACGCACAAAGGACTCCGAACATCATTAACATGTCTTGATTTTCATTATACTTCATTTGATTTAAATATATTTTTAGCCATATTTTATTGTGTACTTTTTAGGATAAGAATTTATTGGATATTTTTCTTATTACACACCTCCCTTATATAGTTTATCACGAGTATAAGGTTGTGGTTCCACTAGATATGTGCGGAACTGCGTAGAATCTCTGATTTCCAACAGAACTTGTCAATTTTCAAAACTCAAGGTTTTTATATACTAATTTTCGCGACGTATGTATGCTAACCCCAATTTCTGATTTAAGTATTTGAAGTTGAGTATTTCTCAAACTCTAGTTTGTCCTGAAAACCTGTCATCTGGCATTAAGGCGACACTAAAAACCGGCGACCATGAGCGACCAAAAGATGAGCTAGCGTCACTCCCCGCGGATCAAGATTATTCGAATAATAATATGTCCTTCATTTATTAAACACAATATGAATAAAAACCGTATATCAAAAGATTGGTACTTAAATTATCTTTTAATTTGTGAAAGTTTCATAAAAATACACTCAATGGTTTTTGCCTAATCTTCGCTTTTTTGTCTATGTTAGACATAACTTTGAAAATAAATCACACCAAGTTTATGCAAAAAAATGCAAATATTTGTATATCAAATTAGGCAAATGGTCTAGTTTAACATATATTTTTTACAGAACATACGGACTAGCCTAGCAATCATATATCTGCCCCTTAAAGTAGGGTTTGAGACATTCTTAACTCAAAATACTGGCTTTGAGCTGTGTGTGGGTGATAAGGATGTAAGCTAAGGACTCGCAAGTGTTGTAACTAGCTTTTTAAAATACGAGTTGGCAGAATAGACTATTTAGTTAGCGCGCATACACGCATGTGTTGTCATACCATCGTTGAAGCAAAAAAAATATTTTATATCTCGCAACGTGCAGTGTAAAATCACTTTGAATCAGTACATATTAAATAAGCTTAAAAACTACACTGATATCTTGATTGATTGTGAAGTTTGCTGAAGACGCTATAGACACTTAAAACAAAACTATAAAAACCTGTGAACTATGTAGGTAAATTAGCTTATAAACGGTTAAAAACTGTGAATAAAAAATTGTAAAGATGTACAAACAATTTTATCTCTTTATTTTAGAACTGAGTCTCATCCAATCCAGCGCATTTACGGTGGAATACGAACCCAATATCCCACACACCTTGGAAACCGTCTAGTCTAACGTAATATGTCAATACATATACAAGGAGACCAACATGATGATGCCATCTTTTTTAGTTGAGGTTCTCTCTGGGCATCTTCTTCCTCCTTCCGGCTCCATAGTACCTACCATATATATTTTTCTAATGGTACAAACTAGTGCTTGACCGCGATCCCACCTGACGGTAAACAGTGACGCAATCGTTGATGGTAAATCGCACTAGTTCATATTATTACATTGCGCTCTAAATTAGGTATTGCTTTTGCATATTTGGCCAGGATGTGTTTGAAAAATGGGTTAGATACTAATTTGTAACCGGACACAGATAATATTAGGTCTTACCAATGAAACTACCATTTTTCATGACATAAGATAACGCTCTTTTTTCTCTAGTTTATTTTTATTTTTAATAATCAAAGTAATTCCCCATGCAATCAATGCATTTTTGCCAACGTAGTGATAGCTTATTGATGCCCTTTTTGAAGTCAAAAAATTCTTCAAAAGCATTTTGAAATGCTCGGTTATTGAATTTTTTTTTTAATAAGGGCAAGGTCTGGTGAGTACGGAGGATGTCGGAGAACTTCCAAACCCAGCTCTTGTAACTTGGAGACGGTCTGTGTGCTGTGCAGTATGAGGTCGCGCTGGTTGGAGATGTGCGAGCTTCTCCATCATTGTGTTCAGTTCTTCACTGTACATATCTGCAGTAATGCTCATCCCGTTTGGTAAAAAGCTATAATGAATGACAGCGGCGCTAGATCCCCAAACAGTGACCATCCCTTTTGAGGGGTCAGTTTTCGTTTGGAGCATTGTTTAGGTGCTGAACCAGGAACCAAACTTGCTGAGAGCTTGCGACTGTTGAACAGAATCAATTTTTCGTCGCAAGTAACAATGCGATTCAATATGCCTTCGTTTGTGTGCCTGCCATCATTCAATTCGTGGGGCACCCGTTCGTCAAGCTTCTTTGCCTTGCCACTTCGATATAAATGGACCAATATTGTTTTGATGCTAACATCGAAAGCTGCTGCTAATTCAGCTGTAGATTGAGAATCCTCAGCTTCCACAATCGCCTTTAATTCGTCATTGTTGACTAAAGTTTTCGGTCGATCACAGGGTTCATTTCTAAAGTCAAAATTACCAGAACGGAAGCGGGCAAACCAATGACGGGTGGTGCTATCGTAATAATAATAGTAATGTTCACACCGTATACGTCGTTGATGTTGCGTGCCGTTCTGCCGCTTTGCTGCCACGACGATACTCATACTCCATAATCATTCGATTTTTTAACGTATCAATCTCAGGTATCCATGATGACGTCAAATGTACAAATGCGATGAAAACAGAACATTAAACAAATGAGTAATTTAAAAAAAAAAGAATTCATATTTTAAAAATAAAAATAATTTGAACTTAGAATTCTTAGCAAAAAAAAAATGGACTTGAAATTAAATACGTACGAACAAAGAAAGCTAACATAAAGCCTGTAAATACGAGTAATCTATATGAACAAAGAAAATTCTAAATCTAAAAAGAAAACAACTTAATCATTCCAAGCTAATTGGCTGTGACAGATGTACAGACAAGGACAACTGGTTCTATAGGATTTTAATTTTTTTATTCAGACTTTCGAGACCATAAATTCTACTAGGTGTTATTTGGTTTCATTAATCAAGACATTCAAAACGACGATGGATTAATTTGAAGTTGCTCTTGACTATATCCATTATGAAATAACAAATATTACTATTTTAGGAATAAGTAATTAAGCAATATCGTTATTTAGTTGTTTTAGCGTTTTCTTCCGGCTCTTTAGAACTTGAGTTTGTATTGGAAAGTGTTTTAAAAATATATACCATAGTACTTATTATAGAGTAATAAGTAGTGTAGAGTAGTGATTTATTTTTAAGATTCCTTATTTCAAAAGGAATCCTTATTGAATCACTTCGTTGTATGTCTGGAAAGATGCTTTATATATATGTTTTAACCTTGTACCTGAGTATTTGATATAAGTTAAATTTAAAATATTCTGGTCTATAAATTCTAGGAACTGTTAGAAATATGTCAAACTACTAAGTCAACGCAATCAAAATATGTACGGTCGGTTATGCCGCATATTTTGACACTCGCAAGGGTATCAAAAACTATGTAGACTACCTACATCCTGTTGACCCAGAATTATGGACGAGAAGCATGATTTTACGTAAAAGAACACATAAGCTGGATCTATCTAAGTTATGAATCAAACCTCACTCTTATTCACTTAATTACATGGTCGAAAATATTTTTTTTCATTTTCACAAATAGCATCTTCTTGGTTAGCTAAAGGTTACAAAGATTGCATAATTTTCTCAAGTCATTCTGGCAACTTCATCTTATTCGCTTCCAGTTTCAGCTCCAAGAATTGTATCGACTCGAGCAAAGTTTTCTGTACTAAAACTTTATAGAAGTGTAAAATAAATTTGAAACTTCAGATACGCCATTAGAATAAAGAGCTGTGGTTGAAAACAAGAAGTACGAGTCTATATATAATACCTTCTCCTAGATTATCATTAATCAATGTTGCATCATCTTACTTATGAAACTTGATGTATTAAAATGAATATTTCCAGCAGGAGAGTATCTCCATTAACAATATTAAAACATAAAACATTGATGGCAAGTGGTGCCGCCGTAGCTCTCACTAGTGAGGGGTCCGAGTGCTGAGTTCGCGACCCGGCTGCAGTGTTCCTGTGCAGCACTAGTTGGTTACCTGCGTGTGGGGTATAAAGTATAGACAGTTAGGGAATGCGAGGGCTCTTCACCCCACGTATCATCCACGGATGGGCGGCCCCCGTAATGAGGGCGAGTTGCGTAATTTACGGCCAGGGGCGGTTATGAACTCAGGGTGCAACTGTTTGAAGTTATTACGCGTATTTGGACTGCGTGCAGAAAGTGAAAAGTTTGTTACGGATTTCGTTTGACTGAGGCATAAACAAGTTCTACTAGGTAGAAAGATGACACCACTAAAAAAAATACACTTAAATACTCTAATCAATGATTAACAAAAAAAAAAAACATATTTCCGATTTTTTAATTTTGACCGATTTAGTTAACGAGGAACATCCCTGGAATACGTTACAGGCTTGACCGCCACTTCCGAACTCAGTGGCGCGCATACGAACGCACAGCCAGAGATTTTATCTCAGTAAAGTTATTACGTACCGTATCTACCCCATATACATAAAAAATAACGGTTCGAAACTTTTTTTCTCTTTGCTTTAAAGCGCTAACCAATTAAAAACGTGTGTATACACTTTTGTACATTTTTAATTATAGTTGTTACATCATCATCACAACTCTGCTGAATCTGTAATTAACAATATATTACCATGCTTTGCGGGTAAACGCAAGCCAAACGTCTGACAACTAGAAACCAACCGAAGATTCTGTATCAGCCAGTTTTAGCTAACAAACTGGTATCTGGACTGGACCGAATCTAACATCTTTGAGCTGATGATTGTGATAGAGAACCCAACAAGTCGTTGTTTAAAAAGAAATCTATAATATTTTAAAATACCAACAGTAGTCAATGAGGACATGCATGTTGATTCTGTGAGTCACCTATCTGCTTACAGAGTTCATATAGAGCTAGATTTTTTTGTTTTAATTTGTATTCTTTTCTTTTTTTTAACAGCCAGCTATTTTGTATACTAATTTGTAGATAACGTCGTTATAGTGTATATGTTACTCTTATAACAAGTGCCGATATTATTTTATTGAATACTGCTGTTTCTTTTTTATCAAAGTCAAATATTTGTTAGACATAGGTATAATGTTATGGTACATGGTGTTAATTACAAAATATCGATCACTATTTTGTAACTAACACAACTTTGGTTTGCCTTACTGGGCATACAAATATTATTTACCAAAATATGGTTATAGATAGTGTTGGGACAGTTTCAGTTTAAAATTAGGTGCGTTCTTACATTACTAATTAAATCTCTAGTTATAAAATATAACGCACCACAAAAAAACTAAATAAAATATTTAAATAAAAACAAAAATACTAATAAAAAATAAAATAAATAAATAAAATTGAATTATTAATATATTAACAATATAAAGCAATACAGAATATAATATAATCAATTAAAAATATAATAATGAAAATGTAAAATGTAACTGTATGGACCAAATACGTCTGAAATAAAAGGATTTTTTTTTTTTTTTTTTTATCGCTTTTTTGCAATTTTTAGCAACTAAAATAGGCTGTTATTAAATAAATCGGAAAATATGGAGTTAGGAACAGTTTGTCATTTATCTTCTAAATATTCATTAATACTATAATACGAGTATGCTTTTTGTAATAGGATTTTGTGGAGTGTTTTTTGAAGTTGTTATGGATTTAGGTTTATTAAATATTTTTTTTTTTGGTGCCATTCCTAAAAAACTTTTCGAAAAAAGGGTGGTTTGGTGGGTTTTTGATTTGAGTACACCTGGTGGCGTTTGGAGGATAGACTTTCAA
This sequence comes from Mythimna pallens, assembly GCA_961205895.1. Classification (NCBI taxonomy): domain Eukaryota; kingdom Metazoa; phylum Arthropoda; class Insecta; order Lepidoptera; family Noctuidae; genus Mythimna; species Mythimna pallens. The sequence goes on along the minus strand of OY540828.1, from coordinate 16,789,060 downwards.
AATGGTTATGGTTATTTTTGATGAATATGGTAGCGTCAATATTTTCAAATTAATAAAAAAAGGTTTGCAGCTATCGGTGTTTTTGATCTGACATACAACAAAGACACTAGTTTTGGGCATAAAATCCCATATCTGTCTCCGTCGAGTTACCCCAGAATATTACGACGTACCGTAGTGTGGTGGAAACAGACGCATGCTAAGCAGTAAGAACAGTATTGCGATTGGCAACCTTGCTTAAATTATGTAAAGCGTGGCAATATTGATTCAGTTTTTTTTATTAATTGGTCTATGCGTGTCTTCAATGTCATATGTTGAACTAACCAGAGCCCCAGGAATTTTGTGTTCAATTTTAGAAGTTGCGTTTTGTTCAAACGTAATATTAGGATTAATGGGATTTGTTCGTTGGTTCATGATATGGGTTTTTCCAAAATTAATTTTTAAATTATTGTATGTCAATCATTGAATTATTAATTTCAAACTATTATTTACTTTATTTTCAAATGTGTCTAAGTTATTTCCGATAAATATTGTAGTACAGTCATCAGCGAATATGATGAAGCGAAGCGAAGATGAAAATCATGGGGTGTTCTATGGTTCTGGGGATATCATTTATATAACAAAGGAACAATAATGGGCCCAGTACACTTCCCTGTGGTACGCCGTAATAAATAAACTTTACTTAGAAAAATAAGTTATTTCGAATTTTGTTTTAAAACATTTTTTTTTCAAATTTTTGTTACTTGTTTTCGGTTGACTAAGCACAATAGGCTATTTGACAGTACGAAAAATAAGTTCATATTTATTGCCATCCGCATAGATTATGGGTTTTAAAAGTGATTTGTACCAATATATCTAAAAAATAATGGACTATTTATAAAAAAATACGAAATAAACTTTATTTTAGTTTTACATAGCGCCATGTTTTTGAAAACGATCGATATTGGCCGAATATATTTTAACGTCACAAGTCTGTAAATATGTCAGTCATTGACTGCTATTCTTTTGAGTGCCTATGATACAATTTCGACGCTGTGCTATTAATGATATCTTGCTGATTAATTTACGATTTCTTACATTACCTACGGTAATATTTGGATACCAAATATATAGGTAATACTATAGAATGGAGAGCAACTACTTTAAAACAGACAGTGGTCGGTGATTTCTTTAAGAATAACCCCGATTTTTATGCCGCCGAGCTTAGAAATATGAAGACAGCAATGTAAGTACCCCATATCAACTCACGTGTTAACTTGCGAGCCAATTGCAACCACTTTTTGCGCATTTTGACATTTTCGGAACACATACAAATAGTTTTTCCGGCGTTTTTATCGACGTGTTTGTACACGCTGGCACTACACACCATTTGTAACTAATTTTCGGAGGAACTCACTTTTAAAATGAACACAAACAGCAAAATATTAAGTCAACTAGTTCACTGCAATGTTTATTTACTGGCGTGTGACGTCTACGAATACAATTTGACGCGTATTGTCAAATATGGCGTTTTGGCGGCTTATTTGAATAAAGGAGTCTGCAGTGTGTTCGGTCAATATGTAACGATGCGGATTTGGTGGCACTTCAGGAGACATGGCTGGTGCCCGAGGACCTACCTTTCCTCGGCACTATCGATAATAACTTTAGTTATACGGGGAAGTCGGCGATGGATTTATCATCTGGAGTGAGACGTGGAAGACCTTTCGGTGGGGTCGCTATCCTGTGGCGTAAAAGTGTATTTACGAGTGTGTCGATAGTGCAGTGCGAGAGCGAGCGTATTACAGCGATAAGAGCGAAAACAGGTATGAATTGTGAAGTTGTAGTTATATGTGTGTACATGCCTACGGGCCAACCTGACAATCTAACATTATTTACGAATTGTCTAGGGGAGATTAGTGCGATTGTACAGCAAAGTAACATAGAATCTGTGTATATTTTAGGTGATTTTAACGCTCACCCTACTTCTTCTTTTTGTGACGAATTACTTGCTTTTTGTAATGATAATAATTGGATATGTGCGGACATGGCTATGTTAGGCAGGTCGTCGGATATCCATACATATCATAGTGAAGCACACGGATGTAACCGCTGGTTAGACCACTGTTTAGTAACGGAATCAGCTTGGCAAACTATAACTAGCATATGTGTGGACTATGGAGTATATTAGTCCGACCACTTGCCTGTAATAATTCATTGTAATCTTGGCATTATTAAACAAAAGTGTGTATGTGTAGATATGTATAAAAATGATGTTATTTGGGGTGACAGAAAAGCTGACGAAATAGAAACTTATTCTGACATTTGTAAGGCTAAATTAAAGGACCTTCACTTCCCCAGTGACTTGAGCGTGTGTGCGGACATTATGTGTAATAATTTGGGACATAGATCAATAATTGACAACCTATATAATGACATTGTAAACATTATGTGTGAAGCTTCTATGCAAAGCAAGAAAGCAAGAAAGTTTAGAGGGGGTAAAAGTGTGGTGGGGTGGAACGAACACGTGAGAGATGCTCACAGGCGGGCTAGGCAGGCGTATCATAGTTACCTAATGTACGGAAAACCTGATAGTGGGCCTATTTATGACGAGATGTATCTCACTCGTAAAACCTTTAAATTTAGACTTAAGTACTGTCAGAACCACCAAGACCAACTTAGAATGGATATGTTAGCCTCACATATTAAGGGAAAAAACTTTCATGCTTTCTGGAAGGGCACTAAGAGGTTGAATGGAAAAGTAAGTTTGCCAGTGAGTGTGGATAATTGTAGTGAACCTAGGGACATAGCTAACCTTTTTAAAAACCACTTTAGGGTTAAGTCACTTCTAGATGCTGATGCTGCGACCGCAGGTGATGAGACCGCGGTGGTCCGTGAGAACCCAATTGGTTTTACTAGTAGGGATGTTAAAAATATCATCCAAAACATGAAAAGAGGTAAATCTCCGGGTAGTGACGGTCTCAGCATTGAGCATTTACAGAATGCGGGTAGCCACCTGTTTAGAATTTTGGCAATGTTATTTACATTCTGCATACGTCATTCATACTTACCCTCTAAAATGATGGAAACAATTGTTGTGCCTATAGCAAAGAATGTCACTGGGGATGTGACTGATAAGAATAATTATAGGCCTATCTCTTTAGTTACTGTGATAGCGAAGGTCTTTGATGGATTGTTAGATGCGCAGCTCAGCAAGTACACCTCCCTGTATGATGCACAGTTTGGGTTTCGTGAAGGCTTGTCATTAAAGCACACGGTCTCATATTATGTTAATAGAAGTACACCCATCTACGCATGCTTTCTTGACCTGTCAAAGGCTTTCGACCTTGTTGATTATAATAAGCTCTGGGCTAAGCTTGGGGAGATTGGGGCTCCCACTGAACTTATAAGTGTATTCTCTTTCTGGTACAGACATCAGAAAAACATGGTTAATTGGGGAAATGTTTATTCAGACGAATATAAACTAGATTGTGGCGTGAGGCAGGGGGGACTAATCTCTCCAAGACTTTTTAATATTTATGTTAATCAGCTGATTGGTGAGCTCAGCAACAGTCATGTTGGGTGTCATATACATAACGTTTGCGTTAATAATATCAGTTACCCAGATGACATGGTGTTGCTGAGTCCATCTGTTGGTGGACTGAGAAAGCTGCTCGGTATTTGCGAGTCATACGCGAGGAACCACGTCTAAAAGTACAACGATAAAAAGAGTGAGTATATGGTAATCAAAGGTAAGAACAAAAACCTGAGCATATACCACCCGTTTATTTAAACGGAGTGTCTTTGAGTCGAGTCTCTCAGTTCAAGTATCTAGGACACGTTATAAATGATGACGCAGATATTGAGCGGGAGCGGAGAGCACTGTCGGTGCGCGCGAACATGTTGGTGCACAGGTTTGCTAAGTGTACAGTACAAGTAAAGATAACTTTATTCAGAGCCTACTGTCAAAGTTTTTACACCAGTGCCCTGTGGACCAATTACACGCAGCGGGCCTATAGTGCTCTTAGAGTCCAGTTCAACAACGCCTTTAGGGTTCTGGTGCGACTTCCTCGATTCTGCAGTGCCTCAGGCATGTTTGCGGACGCGGGTGTGGATGACTTTTATGCGATAATGCGTAAAAAGTCAGCCTCACTTATGCGTCGAATTAGGGGCAGTGGTAACGGAATCCTAAAGATGATCGCTGAAAGCCCAGAGTCACCATTGCGGGATAGGTTTATAAAACTGCATGTTTTTTAAACTATTTATTTGTTGTGTGTTATGTTTTGACAATTATTATGATCATTGTGTTTTTGAAGTGACTTATTTTAATTTAATTTAATTTGTGACTAATTAATATTTTAATGCATTTGAATATTATACTAACGTAGTTCTAAGTTTCAGTTACTAACATAATATGGACATTGGAATTAGTCTGAAATAAATTTATTTTATTTTTATTTTTTATAATACAACTTTATATCCTATTATTTATGTTAATATTTACAAGAATTGAAATAAAACACTTTTTCTGGACTCTTTTAGCAATACTTAATAATATGTAATTGATTCCAAAAATCAGTCAAATACCCTATTTAATTAGTTCTAAGACATTTCCTCCAATCCCAAGCTTTTTTAGTTATATAAGTTGGAGTCTGTGATCAACGTAATCAAATGCCTTCGTCATACTCATGAATAATGCTGAAATTGGTATTTTTGTCCATATTTGAGATTATTTCACTTTTTTGGATAGAACATTGTTTTTTTTTCTAGAAATGAGTATAGACTGTTATAAATCACTTTTCTATGATTTTAGAAAACACTAGGACAAGTGCAATAAATAGTCCTACAATTTTTCATGTTTTGTGGGCAATCTTTCTTATGTAAAAATGTTATAATTGAAAGTTTTAAATCTTCATGAAATTTGCTGGCATCTATACTGGTTTACGATATAACTAAAAACTGGTGAGATTTCAAAAGATACGCTTTTAATAACATGCTTTACCATATCGTTGTAACCGCAGTTATTGGTATTTTTTAGAGCAAAAAATATTTTATGTAGGTATGTCATCTGGTACTGTTGGTGGTAAAAATATTTATTTATTTATTTAATGCTTTATGCACACAAAAGTACAGAAGCGGACTTAATGGCTTAGGCATAAATATTGAATGAGGGTTCGAATTTATTAATGTTGGTAGAACTTGATGACAATCTCATTTGGTTTGGTGGTACATTTGTTATTATTTGTAAGTACACGGGTAAGGGTTTTCTTTTGGGTAATTGTTTTGGTTGAGTTTATAACTTTCCAAGTTGCTTTTACCTTGTTGTTGGAATTGTTAATGAAGTAGCTGTTTTGCGTTTTTCGAGTTAATTTAATGACTAATTTAAGACGTTTAGCGTATGTGCTAAATGTTTTTTATTAATTATATTTGGCTGGCGTCTGAATTGCTATAGCATCTCACGTTTACGCTTAAAACATATTTTTAGACCTTCAGTTATCCATTTCGGAGTTCTGTAGCATATATTTTTGATTCTTACAATAGGGAAGCAAAGATCGTAAAACAATTTAAACAAGCTGTGAAATTCATGGATTGTATTACCTGGGTCTATACTGTTGTAAACATTACTGAAACTAAGGTTTTTAAGGGTATTCTTAAATTTAAGCATATTATTTCGACAAGGTCGGAAAGGGCTAATTCTACTACTTCGCTGGGGTTGCCTCTAATATTGTGAATTATATTATCAAACGTGTGGGTTGTCGAATGCTTCATTTCATACGATAGTTATAAAAAAGATTCCCAAGTTGCTTAGATAGCTTCGTATTTTTTAGAATATCGATGTTAAAGTCTCCACATATCATGACTTTATTTTTACTATTGTTGCACATTTTGTTTAGTATACCTTAAAATTGGTAGAAAAATAAGTTTAAGGTTTCCGTTTTGAATTTTGGTGATCTGTAAATGCATATCATAGTTATATTGTGATCGATTAATTCTATTGTACAACTTTCTGAAACACTAGGACAGCAGAATTCTTGTACTTTTTGTACTTGTGTTTATTGTTTACCAGAATACTTGAACCTCCTCTTCAATTGTTTCTAACGTAGTGGGTTGCGAGCGTGTAATTTAGAGTATGTAGCTTTACTTCATCAGTTTTATTTTATATTGTGTTCTGTTACACAGAGCATGTCCACAAAATTATTAGAAGCAAGTTCATTTAGATGTAAACTCAATAAATCCGATTTATTTATTTGATGTAATAAATTAATATGATTATACAAGAAAAAAAAAACTATTATTATTAATATTAAGGTTCGTAAAGTTAGCAATATTAGGAGAAAAATGATATAAATAGATAAATGATGTTTGACAAATGATATCGGGGTTTAAAAGATTATCAGTGTATAAAGGAATATCACGAGTATGAACAAAATATTGAAGGTAACCCAACTTATTTTTTATCCCATTATTATTTATTGCACCAGTATACTTCGAAAACATTATATAGTCGTATTGTAGGTCAAAATTGGAGTCAAATAGTAATACATAGTTGTGAGATTGTATGGTAAGGTGTAGTAGGTTGAAAATGATTGTTCAGCTATGGATAATATTTTATTTACCTTATCGCTACTAAAAATACAAAATCTCTGTTATTGTTTGTGAGGTACCTTTACCATAATATTATGATCCGCAGTCTGCGAGGCAATGAAATTCGGAGTTATTTGGGCGGATGTATTCAATGTTGGTGTGATATCAGCTGTAGGACTTACTAAATTTGATTTTCTATTAGGAGTAGATTGTTTTGCATTTTTGTGCAGTCTCAATATCGCTCGGTAATTTTGAGACACATTCGAGTTTGTTCTCGTTCAAAGTTGGGATAGTATTTTTAAAAACCGTGACTTGTTCGTCTATGTATGTTATCATTTTTGGGTAATCGTCGATTTATTAATTTATTTAGTATTTTATGAAAGTTATAACTATATAATTAAGCATAACTATATCAAAATATACTTAGGAATCGAAATATTATTTCTATTTAACTAAATTAATTAAATCAACCATAGCACTGATACACCACCGTAAAACATATTAGAGTTAAATTTAAGGATGCGTTTATGTTTCATTTTACAGTTAGATTGGCAGTCCATAGCAGAAAACTATGTTACACATATATATATATAGTTATATATATCATTCAAAGGACTCGAACAACTTGTAAAGGAGGTCGGTTGCACTATAATATAATTATGTTTTGTTCAGTCTCCGCCTGCAACACTGAAAGTTCTCAATGTCTTATAAAATTAATTTGATTCAGGGACTTTATAAGTCCCTGAGCTAAATTGCGGTCTAAGTGATGTAGATCTATAATTATAAAAAGTGTTAATCAAAAGCTGTAACACCAATGTATGTCATCTCATTAAAATCTTTAAACGATGCATTTTGGTGTGCCGTTTTTCGGTCCCAAAAATCATGAAAAAAAGCCCGCATTGCCAAGTCCTAGGCGAGTAGAGATTAGAGAGGATTACTGAGTTACCCAAATAGATGGTACGATAGCAGACAGACTTATTGACACCTTTTTATTCTGAATTCTCAGTAAAGTAATATAGCTTCTGTCATTAGAATACACTACAAGATTACCATTGACATTCGATACTGAAAGTCATAAAGCAATAGGTAAAGTTTTACGAGTGCGAGGCGCCCGTAGCTCATCCACCTCGAGCACACCCTTCTCATTTGTCAAATCAACAGAAATATATGCGTGAGAACTCACAGATTGATGGCGAGGCCTAGATTGAATTACATCTTGGTAAAACCTGACGAGGGTCTTACATTCCATGCGGGTATAGCCGAGAACAAGAATAATATGAGAATTTGGTCGGATATCCGATATAAGGAAGACGTTCGTTTTGTTGGGAGACACGCAGTTATTTATTTGAAAAGTTCTTCAACTATCCCGTTTATAAATTGCGTCTTCTTTAGTCTCAAAAGGAACGTGAAAGTGTAATAATACGTAAGCTTATCTATCTATGAGACAACGTATCAAGAAATCGTAAGAATTTCGTCAACAACACTCACTCAATCGTTCAACACGTTTACGGAAAGCTTGTCAACTAATCCTGTGGTCATGATAATAACACAACAAACAATTTACGTGATATCTCAAATTATCTGGGTGATGGTAATAGAAGTAAATAGAGCTTATCTTAAGTGTATAGTTTAATCGGATGTTTATCCAACTAATTGGATCTTCCGTGCCCTCCAGCGCCCCGCCATGAAACCTTGCTGTATGAAACTGCACTTACACCCTACGTGTCTACACTCCGAAGCAGTTTGCGTACAACTTGCTGCAATATTAATGTTGTTCCCATATTGAAGTCTTGATCATAATAGTTTGTGGAGACGGAACTTTGAGGATACGAATCGAGTCTCAAGAGGCCACTTCAAATAGAATACCAATTACGTTAAATCCGGGTAAAAAGGAATATTTATTCTTGTTTCGACCTTTCAACGATCAATTGTATATCATGTCGCTCCAGTTGCCCGCAAACTAACAAGCTGTTACAATACTGCAATATTTGAGCACAATATGTTATTGGTGCAATATTCTAGTGATATGGAATCAATAAACTGGTGTCCATATAGTTCGGCGCTTTTACACTTGAGAATTGACGTAAATATACCTGTATATATATGTTAAACCATTGATCATTAATCAAATCTCAGATCATATCTGTAGCAATCTACAGTCCATGCATCCTTGTTCGTCAAGGGTTCGCGGCCCTAGACCCCAAAAGGCAACTGAAGGAAAACAGTTGAGTTATAGTCAGTTAAAGTTTGGCACTCCTTCTCGCTCAAGGCTACAGCGACAGGAGTCATTTAATGATTTTCCACGTAAAAACGGCCCAGTAAAAACGGAGCAGTGGTAGTCCAGTAATAACGGCCCCGACTTACGAGTTGTGCGATTTGAAGGATTTCACATGTCATCAAACTTTTGTTTCTAGGACATGCAGGTTTCCTCACGATGTTTTCCTACGTCCGCACCGTATTGAGAGCAGTGGTGATGAAATAAATTACAAAAGGTAATGCACCTATGGAATGGAATGGCCTTCGCTCAGCAGCGGGACTTAATAGGCAAACTAGAACTAGACTGCATCTGGCTGAGTTTGAACCCGCAACCTACTCGTAAGTAGGGGCCGTTACCACTCGGCATCCACTGCCGCGTGTACATACATATATAGCGAAATAAGTTTCAGTAGTTGACGAACTTTCTAGAACGTCAAACGTTTACTAAAAAAAATCCAAGAACGTCATACAAAAGCGTAGTCAACAAATCTCTACTCATGTAGAAACAATATTCAGACCCTGATAACTGTTACATATCAGCGTAAACTATGTCAGCCATTGAAGGGATTAAAGGGGATAGAATAAAATAATTCCCCACGAGATGTAGGAACTTAATAGTCTAAGCACATGCTTACTGAGCTCCTAAACTAGGTGTTGCATATTCAACGAGCGATTTGCGTAAGTAAGCAATGGCTTATATACATAACTAGATATACGACTCAGTGGAATCCATATCACACTAATATTGTAAAGGCTAAAGTTTGTGAGTGTTTGTGTGTGGGTGTGGGTACGTTTGTTACATACTTCTTCACGCTCGAATAGCACATACGATACTTTTTCCTCGAGAGTATGTTCCCTTGAGACCATTTTCTACTTTCACGCAGGCGAAGCCGCTGACAGCGTTAGGTGTACATTATTTCTCTACTGATATTCATCATTTTTCAATATTTTTACGCTATTATATATCTTGTGTATCTTTTTCTCCTTCTCTATCAAATTCCTAAGGTTTAAGAACAACTTTATTTCTCATAAAGAATTGCATACATAATTCACTAACTGAGAAACAATATTTAAAATTAAAATTAATAATTAGAGAGCAAAGATGTAAGTGCGTATGTAAAATAAAATAATAAAAAACAAGATAGCCAGGAAAAAAAGATAAAATGTGTGTAAATCTAAACAGATAACATACTCAATCGTAAGTTATCCAAACATAACATGGATGCACGATTTGATTATTATCACGTTTATTATATTTTTAGTTTATTGTTGTATTGTATTATGTCCTATTTAGATATTTTCATCCTAAGGTTGTCTGTAAAAAAACGCTCTTAGCGATAAGACCGCCCATTGTGTCACCCTATTAATTTTGAGTTCCTATTGTAATTTTATTATTGGTGTACAATAAAGTTTAAAGTTCTGAAAGAGCTGAGAGCTTAAGTAAAAATAACACGAAGACTCTGGATCTCGGAGACTCTGGCATCTTCTCTATCATTGCAGTGTCTCTGAAACTAACTCCTTCACTCCCTACGTGACAGCCCTTCTTTAGATATCTTCAAATGGTAATGTATTCAAATGGTATGTTATGTACTATTTTATTCGTATTATTTGTAATTTAAAAAATGCACACTGGATCCTACCCTCAATTGTGATTTCTCTTTATTACTCAATGGTTCGCTGGAAGAAAACTCAATTTTAAATTAAGCTCGCCTATGTACATGAATTCTCTTATACACGTATATTATAAGTTGTTATGGTGTACAATAAAAAAATAAAGAAGATTGTGTTAACTAAATGACGTCTATAGAAAAATTATGTTCTAGGTAATGATCGGATTCAGCAACATGTGCTCATGTGTCTTAAAAGATAAATTAATTTAAAAGTGAAAGAATTTGTAGATTATATAGCAAGTAGCAGTTTCAACCCGCCCCACGAAAAGGAAGGCATGAATTTTTTTTTATATTAATAACTATAGGCTCGTTTGATCACTATCTCACCAGAAGGTAAGCGATGATGTGGCCGATGATGGAGGACGCTTATCTGGAAGTAACCTACTCACTCTTAAATTAAAGACCCTAGGTGGTAGCCATCAGGAAACACAGACTCTGAGGGGGATTTTACTCCTTAGCTTGTTCCTAAAACGTTTTGTAGGTAGGTGGGTGGTATACCATGTAGGTACCGGAGGAGCATCGCCGTTCATCTAGAGGAATAATGGAACAAAAATAAGAATATAACTAGAACATGAAGTTATTTCATGTTTGGTTTTTACTTCGGTTTCCTTAACCCATATAATTAGAAAAAAAGAAAGAAAAACATTTATTTAAGACTCGCACAGGACAAACAACAATTAAACAAAAAAAAATACTTAATCTATAAATACTTAACTTAAAATAAAAGAAAACAATGTTAAATGATAAAAATAAAATGATATTTAGTTCGTAAATAGAATTTAAAAAAAAAAAACACTAACACGTAATTTTTTTTTTCGTTATTTTAAACTAAATGAGGCCGGTGTTTCCTAGTTGACCCTGAGAAGAAACACCGAAACAAACTCAGAGATCAAAGTCTCTTTTAAAGTCCATACAGTAAATATGTAATGGTCAAGTCATATGAGAACCATGCAGATTTGTCTGAGATGGTCTTTTGAAGAAAGGACCATACAGATTTAAGTGGACCTGTCCAGTCAGTGCAAGCATTTGTCAGTATTCGTAAAGCTCAACTCAGGACTACTAAGGAGCTCAACGACTTGACGTACAATGCCAAATAAAGGACATTTGGGTTGGCCGCAGAATATACTCAAATTGCCAGATATACGTTAAAATTACTGAAAAGGAAAAAAAAGGTAATCAACATAGTCCTCACGTTCACAATAATAAAAGGAAAAATATAGTTTACAAAATATAATACTTAGTAAAGTAAATATTGATCTCAATAATTAATAGAAAAGAAAAGTCAAATGGCAAAATAAAAATAATCTACAATATCAAATTGTAAAAAATAATAATAAGCACAATTGAAAATAAAAGCAAAAAAAAAAATAAGACAACAGTTGTAGTGCGTACTGGAGCAGGTCAATCCCAAGCTCTCAACATAGTCTTTATAGTGTAAAAAGCCTTTTGGCAAAGTTTTCGCTTTACAAATGATTTGAATTTATAAAGGCTTAGATGTTGAATATGGCTAAGAAGTTTATTATATAAAACACCTGTGCGAGGCCAAAAAGGCTCCTATCTCAGCGTATTTTAATTACTGGCTGTTGCCTTCGGCTTCGCCCGCGTGAAAGTAGAAAATTATTCCCAGGGAACATACTTTGGATATAAAAACTATCCATCCATATATGTGCTATTCCAGGATATCGTTTACCCGTGTACCAATTTTGCTTACAAACAAACACAATTACAATTTTACTTTTTTGCTCTGAATCTCTAAAAAAAGTAATGAAAGAGCGGGAGCGTTATAGAAAATTAAAACTCTAGAATCTTAAAGTAGTACATTTTTTTAATGTCGAGTTAAGATTAACTTGTAAATAATACTTATATGGTTTTCTTTAATATATAATTTGTTTTAGTAAATTTTCTTTTAATTATCTCACAGATGGTGTAAAAAGAAGAGCATCCAACACGGGGATAAGGCTGTCTTTGTCTTGGGAGGCAACTCCCTCGCAATGCTCGGGAGTTGATTATATGAATCCCTCACTAACATTCGGGATTAAAACTTAGCAAACTTCGTTTCGTTCGAAATTCAACATGCCGCCCGCGACTCAAAGACACTGTTTTAGCCCCTAGTCACATAATCTACTATTATTGTTCAAAAATCAACAGCACACATTAACGAGAAAGTAAAAAGAAATAAACCGAAAAAAGTACAAGACGAAAAATAAGATATGTATTTCTAGCGTTGCCAGGCGTCCGGATAAAGCCGGACACAGGCTTTTTGGTTGCGTGTCCGGTCAAATTAGATGGTGTCGGGCCAGTCCGGCTTTTGTTAGGCTTTTTAAATTGGACGTCTTCGTCCTTTAATCACCTTGTATCGTGCAAGCGACCGGACTAGCACTGTAACCGCAATTGCAAATTGCAAAAGTAGTTACAGCTAATTATAATTAGAATTAATATTGTAATGAATTATTAATATAACATAATAATAATTAGAATTTAATATTTTATGGTACCTATACTAGCGGTCCTGACAGATGTTGTCTTGCCCGAAAGTTAGCTTATCGCTTTTCGCCAGAATAAAAATTTTAGAACCCGAATGCAGCGCCACCTACCGGATCCAATTGTATTTTTAAACCATGCAGAGGACTACTCAAATATGCACACAAAATTTCATCCAAATCGGTCAAGCCGTTAAGCAGAAGTTAGGTGACAAACACAAGTACAGAAGAATTTAAAGATGGTATGATAAAAAAGACTTATTTTACTTTAAAGAAAAATTGTATCGTGTTATCCTGAGACTAAAAAGTAAAGGAGGTCCGTTCTTTTTACCCAAATGTCCGGATACACTGACTGGTTTTGTCCTGGTAGTGGGACAAAGCCTACATTGTCTTATTCCTTTTGGGCAAAGGCCTTCCCTAGATATAGCCTAATAAATAAACATAATTTTAATGACAGAGGAAACATTTCAGTAACACGTTTCAGTTTCCACGACCAGAAGGAAAATAAATGTATGTTCAAATGTACACACAAGTTCTAGAACAAAAATAATGAACGAAGCCATGTAACATCCACCAACCCGCACTGGGCCCCACCTAGAGAGAAAGCTTGAGTCCCAGCAGTTGGAACATTAAAAGGCTGATTATTTTATTATATTACGGTCACAGGTCGTTGATCAAATATTTTATCCATATAGTATCAGTTGTTACCTTGCAAAATAATTAGGGACCTTTTTATCAAAAACAATTTAGTCACTATAATCTATCTTTATAATACTCTGATGACTACAGCTCAATCGTGTACTATACAAATGCGCCAAGTGGACCGGACGGAAAGCAAACAGTGAGGCTATAGACTTGGACGCTGGACACTGATACCCGATCCACAGGAGACTTGTGTACCTACCTACCCACCTATACGAACATAGGGTATGCATATCGGCTCAAACAACCTTGGATAGAGTGATTGCATTTACTGGTAAATCAGTTTCAGAAACCAGAAACAAAAACTTTCTTCACACAATCTTTGCATACAAGATAACAATTTTGGAAACTTAATTGGGGCTACGAAAATATAACTCGTACCTACTTGTATTGTAACAAAAACGACTATTACAAAAGAGTTTTCTTCGTTGAAATAAGTTTAAACTTTCATGTAGACTCGGACAGACATCTTTTTTTAAAGTACACAAGTAATAAATCAACATAGATAACGAATTCCATCGAAACAATGTTCGGTGCGGAAACATCCACAGTTTATTGAAAGTGTTGAAACAGATGAACACGCAGGAATATTATTTAAAACCAATTAAAGGGTACTTTTTGCTGCCGTCCATGGATCTGTCAAGCATTTCAATTATTTTTTAGGGTTCCGAACATCCGAATTAAGGGATCACATGTTTGTATATATCAGCCAGTTTGCTACGAATCTACTTAACGGATTTGGTCTATCTGTGTTCTGTCACGGACGTACCTATCAGAACATAATACCTTAGAGGAGTGGTTGGAAAGATATCACGGCGTCCTCATCTTCCTCATGACGCAAGTCCTTACCGGACTTGGTAGGCTTGGGAGGTTCCTGCACCAAATTCAGGTGGGAAAAACAGTCGGTTAATTGTGCGGACCGCCCGGAGGACTCGGTAGAACAAACGGTTGAGGTGTGCCCTGCTTGGGTGGAGCACCGCTCTGTCCTCGAAGGAGCGAACCGCGGCGGTGACGTCTCGCTCCAGATTCTGATTCAGGCCATAGTCCTGTAAATGAATTTAGAATAGCAGTAACTATTCAAAATATAAGTTTTTAAAACTATACTGTGTCAAAAAGCTGAATAAGGTAATCGTCATAATAAACACACTATTTCTATGCCACTTTTGAGGTAGTGCATTTTTTTAGGGTTCTGTTTTGTTGAAAATCGCGAAAAACCCGTTTTTGACCTTTAACCCGAATAATATTTTTTCCAGGTGTCGGATTGATGAGGACTTTTTAAATTTAATTTATAATGGTGTTTTAAACAATCCTACCAATTCTACAAGCAGTGCGAATTATTGTTACCTTATTCCTATTTTTTTGTCTAACTTGACTGGACTAGTATCAAATGAAAAAACATATTGTGAAGGTCTCAAACGTATTTTTGTCATAATTATAAAATTTATAGTTTTAAAGTTATTAGTAAGATAATAGTTGAAATTGAGCATTCGCCCTTATTTCCTATACTACCGAGCATAGACTATTAAAAATATAGGAACTACTTATAGATTAAGAACTGTATGAGTTATGTTTTTTTTAATATGTTTAAAAAATGAATCGTTCGGAACCCTTTGCGCGTGATTGTGACTCTCACTTGGCCAGTTTTTTTCACTTGATCGATCAGTTCGCGCCAGAACAAAGCAATTACGACATCGAAACGTAACCGATAGCAATTAATTTGTTTTTGCCTCCACGAGCAACCGTCCGAACGCGCCCTTTGTAGGCGTCAATTCGACGCCTTTTATATTAAATTTTTGTTTGGATTGAACTTCACAGATAACGAATTCCTATCCAGGACATCTTTTAGTGTTTTTATTGCCTAATAAGCCTTTGGATCAGAAATGTAACAAATCTATTTGATTTGTGTCTTTCAACGGAAAACTTGTTTGTGTTATGAATTGATTTGAAAAGATTTTTATGGTCTAATGTGAATAATAGTAGTGCTCAAAATAAATATGACCTTGACAATATGAAAATCTCGCGGATTATTAAAATTGGTTAATACTGTAGTCAGATAGTGAAACCAATAAGATTATCTAAATAAATCTCAATGGTTTTTAGTGTAAAATGACTTATAAAAATCAAAATGCATATTAACCCTAAGAATAAATTTCAAACGTTTTGAATGCCAAAAATAAAACAATAATCATTTCTACCAGTATTTGCATACACAGATAATAAAAAACGTATATTTAACGTCGCACGGCTTCATAAAGTATTCCCCGATCCAGAAAATATGTATTTCCCTAAAGTAATTCTCATGTTGAGTAATATGTGTAAGCAGGGCTTTAGTAGGGTAAATCGGGACGCAATATTTAAAACAAGCTTTTATGCCCGAGCAAAGACGGGCTTTCGAGAGACCAAAGAAAAAAAAAACTGTAGATTTACTTTTCAACGTGTATAGATTGTTGTACAAAAGCAATTTTACTGGCTTCTTTTTGTCCAATAAAACCTTACAACATCACACAACATTGTGTTTTTGATGTTTAAAAAAAGGTACATATTTTAAAGATTTTAGAAATACCAAGCGATTCGCGAAAAATAAAAATCATAAGTATATTTGAAATTTTAGTAAATTTATATTTTTTTAATATTTGGATAAACTCCCAAGAACTACAAGCCTATACGAGTACAGCACCTAAAGTTTCAATCGATATCAGAGTGTCAGAGATTCACTTACTAAAACCCTGTTCCTACAGTTGCCCTTTTTTTTTAGGTGGGAAAATCATCTTATGACAAATCCCGCTCTTGGGCGGGGCGAGAGATAGTGTCAGACTTTTACTGACTAAAAACCCACTCCTGTTCCTTCGTTGCCTTCGTCCCAGGGTCCGGGTTTCGTTTTCAGGGTCCGGGTTACAGTTGCCCTTTGCGTTCCAGGGACACGGGCAGGTTATTCGAAGGAACACCCGTCTTTGTCAACTCAAACTAAACTCTGTTATCAGATTATACTTACGAGAAGATCAATCGTCTGAGGCAATCCACCGCTGGACTATATAAATTAAATATAAAAAAAATATATATTCTTCATCATAATAAACATTGTTGTATTTTCAGTATGTCGCACATCCTGCTTTTTCATCTCAACATTTTTCCCACGTAGACGTTTCACAACTTTGTCGTCAGCTGAATATATCAGATTTTTATCGACATTTTGACGGCACTTCCGAGTATGTACGAAAAACATGGCCGAAACGTCAATTAAAATACATAAATGCCTATCTTTTATTTAAAAAATAAGATCATTTTATTAAAACAGTTTTCAGTTCAAGAACTAGCTTTAAAAAAATTGTCTGTCATATTGGATTTATTGTGACGTAGTTTATTTTCGTGTTCTTCTCAACAACCTTTTTAATTGGTACCATACTACGGGGGTGCACAAAAACTAACTAGACCACTATCTTCTGGAGTCGGCCTTATCGATAACGTCACTAAATACTGCATTGTCATACAAACTAAAGGTGTCTGCAAAATTACAGCTCAATAGCTTAGGGCTAGGCTTTAAAATTAATTTGCAAGATTTGACCTAAAGACGAACATACACGTAACAGTGCAAGTTAATTAAAGGCTTGTAATAAATAATATTGCTTTCTAATTTATTAAAAAATAACAAAACAAATGTACCTACATATATTTTTATTAATGATATAAACTAGTGTTTTACTATGATCCCACCTGCAGTGATGCAATCGCTGATGGTAAAACGCACTAGTTTATTAAAAGCCTGTTCACTCTAGCCTTGATGACACCTAAATTATAATCTGACGGGAAGGCCGCAGCAGGCAAATTGTTCCAGTCATTCAATGTACACGGTATAAACGACGAGGCGAAACGCTTAATCTGAACCGTAGAGATATGTCCGATGGTAGAAAGATGATGGCGAAATCCAGTCAAGTAATTCCTGTTCACATTCTCCAAAATGCATCCTCTAAAATAACGACTAGTTGTCCGAGTTCCTCAGGAGGTCCCTCGGCTACTCTCTTCCTACTGCATATCAAAGACCTGCTAATGCCCGGTATCTATGTTGTTATGTTATGTTTGTATAAATGTCAACACAGTTGTAGAGAGATGCCTGCCGAGTACTCGGGCTAGTAAATAACTAATCCAGTCCTAAAGAGACGCTATGGTAGAGGGTACGAATGTCTTACTCCAGACAGTCTCCAAATGGAGCAAAGCCAATCTGGTGGGATGCAACGCTACCAAAACACAAGCGTGTCTATTCACCGCCAAAAGGAGCCCGTTCACCTTGGATCCTGCATTTTACAATGTATCCTTGGAATGCACTAACCGCAGCTCTTGGCAGTTGAAATTTCCTCAAACCTTAACTTTGGGTGGTTCATTAAGTCTATAGCCAAGGTCACTGCTAGGACACTCGTTCTTGCAAAGGACCGGCTGTACTTCACACACGGACAGCTTCTAATTTTATACAACCCCACAGGTCTGATCGTGCATGGTGTACTGTAGCCACATTGGGAGCTGGAACTGCAAAATGGCATCCAGCAACTCAGTAGAAACACGTGCGAAGAGGTTAATTGGATAACCAATCTGCATCGCCACAATCTAGACCAGATTTGGTTAAGATCAATCTTGTACTACTCGTAGTAAATTAATGACTTTTTACTTACTATTTATTTATTGGCACACCAACAGCATGACATACAGGATTATTGTAAAAATAATATTATAATCTAGACACTGGTATGCGTGCCTTTTATAGGTTTACACAGCTTAAACTATATGAGGTATGACATTAATAATATTATTATGGTATGAGATAAAAAGATTCCACAAAAATTAAACATACAAAATGGGAGAAACACTCTCAAAATTATAAAAATAAAAAGTAAATTAAAATAGACAAATAGGTAATTAAAAAATAAGAGTTTGGAGTAGGTATATAACATAGAAATTTATATAATTAACATTTCATGAAAAGGTTTGTACAAGCTCATATCTCCGAGACTGCTTTCCTAAACTTGTTAAGTAAAACACCGTGTCAATCGGTGTTTGGTGATTTGAACAAAAACTGTTGTGGGTACTTACTACGAGTGATTATAACCTAACTGCGTACATATGTATCTAATACACAAAAACTAAAATTTGTCTACTATATTTTTTCTATACTTTCTTAAGTAAGCCCTGGGCTTTGTTTGTTCTTTTTACTTTATCTTTCTGGGAAATCTGAAGCTTAGTATATTCAGAAATAAGATTTATTTACGCGCTTTCATCGACTGCCCCTCGTAGCCGGGAATAGTTTAGCTCTAGGCCAATTGAATTATGATTGAATTAGCTTTACTTGGGCAGTAGTAGACAATACTGCTAGTATATACACTATTACAATCTAATTTATAAAAAAAAACATGTAGTTTAAAAGCCTAATTAGGTTCTGAATTCTATTTTTATGGAGAATTTGAATTTAGAATCAGCTTATCAGTATGAAAATCAGACATTTGATAAAAAATACAGCAGTGGTACTGTTAGTACCAATAATGTTTTTTGATTAAACACAAGTGTGTGTGGTAGTACATTAATAAACAATAACATAATAACATAAAATGAGAAGGAAGTAGATTCTGATGTTACGTCTTTACTAAAGTTTTGGTATGAAAACCAAATAAACAATGTTAGGTGGGCAGGGACTCTGTCCGAAGAATATAAATTGGAATGTGGTGTGAGGCAGGGTGGAATCACATCCCCGCGCCTCTTTAATTTATATATAAACCAACTGATTGTTGAGCTCAGCAATACTGGCATCGGCTGTCATGTTGATGGTGTGGCTATGAACAACATCAGCTATGCGGACGATATGGTTTTGCTGAGCCCATCAATCAGTGCTTTAAGACGTTTGTTGAAGGTCTGTGAGGACTACGCGGTGGCTCAAGGGCTTAGGTATAATGTCGCTAAGAGTGAGTTTCTTGTTTTTAAAGTTGGCGCCAGAAGAGACTTGAATGTGCCGTGCATCTCATTAGCAGGTATGGCCTTGAAGCGAGTCTCAAAATTTAAATACCTTGGGCATTGGGTCACTGAGGACCTTTGTGATGACCTAGACATAGAGAGGCAGCGCAGGGCGCTGTCTGTTCGAAGTAATATGCTGGCTCGCAGGTTTGCACGGTGTACTTTTGAAGTTAAAATGACGCTATTTCGAGCCTATTGTCAGACTTTCTACACCTGCAGCCTCTGGGTCAAGTATACGCAGAAGGCATACAGCGCTCTGCGTGTGCAATATAACAATGCCTTCAGGGTGCTTGTGGGGCTGCCGCGGTTTTGTAGCGCTTCGGGTATGTTTGCCGATGCGAGGGTGGACGATTTTTATGCCATCATTCGAAAGCGATGCGCTTCTCTCCGTCACAGAACACGCGACAGCTCCCATAGTATGTTGAGGGTATTGAGTGACCGGTGGGACTGCCCGATGCTTAGCCGGTGGGTGAGATTGCACACACAGATCGGCGTTAGGTAGTATACGGGCTTATTATGTTATTATGTTTTCTTTTTATTTATATTCATGTTATATTTTCTTTGTGATTGTTTGTGTTACTAACAATAGTTAATTAAGGAATTTTATGTAAATACTAACATTATGGACGGCAAGGTCTGCAAATAAATGTTTATTATTATTATTTCCTTTATTTATTTTATATACATATTTTGTACATTTTTAAATATTTCTTAATACATATAAAAAAAAACATTTAAAAATATAAAAAATAGTAGCCCACCGGCATCGGGAACAGGGTCCATGCTACCGGTGGTCAGGGCTCCTGAGAGAGGAATCTCCTAACAATACGCGCCGTGTCCAGGAGAACTGCTTTCTGAATCAGGCCCTTGATCCAGCTGCCTAACGAGAGCCTCCTCAGATGTTGTTCGAGGCTCTTAGCTATTAAGCCATTGGCCGTTACGACTATCGGCACAATGATTGCTTTATCCACTTCCCACATGTCGACAACCTCGCGAGCTAAGTCAAGATATTTAGTTTGTTTATCTTTCTCAGCTTTCACGAGGTTCTCGTCATGAGGGACCGCTATATCAACAATCATTGTGCGACGCTCTAGTCGATCTATCACCAGTATGTCCGGCTTATTGGCAACAATAGTCCTGTCAGTGATGATAGATCGATCCCAATACAATGTGACGCTGCCATTTTCGAGAACTGGGTCGGGCACGTACCTATAGTACGGTACTTCTGATTCCACAAGATTGTATTTGAGAGCAAGTTGCTGGTGAATAATCCTAGCTACAAGGTTGTGTCTATGCAAATAGTCTCCGTTAGCTAAATGAGAACATCCAGAAATAATGTGTCGGATTGATTCTCCGGGTCGGTGGCATGCCCGACAGATGTCAACCGTACCGTCCTTCACAATGTATTTCCGGTAGTTGTTCGTCATCATAACTTCGTCCATAATTGCAAAGACAAAACCTTCGGTTTCTCCAAAGAGATCACCAAAGCGCAGCCAGGATACGGACGCTAAAAGATCTACATCGGGCCCATGTAAGGCCCGGTAAAAACGCCCGTGAAGCTCCTTGCCCTGCCATACTGCCCTGCGTTCATTAGTATCCATTACTGTAGGTTTGCGCCAGTTCTCGTTAGCCAAGGAGAGCGGGGTGAGGCCTTTGTCTACCGCAACCACATCTCGGTGCATCCCCACGTCGGTTTTCAGGAAGTGTTCCCTGAGACTGCATATCTCACGGTTGTGCAGGGTCTTAGCATTTAAGAAACCACGACCCCCGCACTTCCGCGGGATATACAGCCTCATCACCGATGACCGTGGGTGATACATCCGATTTGCGGTAAGTAGTGAGCGGACCCTCCTATCCAGGGCGTCGAGTTCTGTCTGAGTCCATTTGAGTATGCCGAAAGAGTACATCAAAACCGGCATGACCCAACCATTGAAGGCGCGCACCTTGTTCCCGCCTGATAAAAGACTATTCAACACTTTATTCAGGCGGCCAAAGAAGCGCTCCCTCAACGATTGTTTCATGTCAGCGGCATTGATGCCTAACGCTTCCGACATACCCAAATACTTGTAAGTTTCGGTTGAGCAGAGGGATCTAATGTATATGGAATCCGAGAGTTGGGTACCCACGGATTCCATAATCTCTCCTCGCTTTACATGCATGACTGCACATTTGTCCAAACCAAATTCCATCCTGATGGCACTGCTGAAGGTTTCAGTTACCTTCAGTAGCTCCATCAGTTGCAAGTTGTTGGAGGCAAAAAGTTTCAGATCATCCATGTAAAGAAGGTGAGATATAACCTGACCACCTCTTCTCAACCGGTAGCCCAAGCCAGAACCCTCCAGCAGTGTGCTGAGGGGGTTCAAAGCTAGGCAAAACCACAGTGGACTCAGACTGTCGCCCTGGAATATGCCACGCTCGATCCTTATCGGTTCGCTGCTCTCTCGGATTTGTCGACATCCTGGATAGTGAAGGGCCGTCCTCCACTGCCCCATACACGACATCAGGAAGGTGCGAAGAGTTGCATCAACTTTATACAGCTCCAGCACCCTCATGAGCCATGTATGTGGAACTGAGTCATAGGCCTTCTTATAATCTATCCAACATGTCGACAGATCTCTTCGAGAACGACGAACCTGTTGGCTAATGGCAACATCAATGAGGAGCAGCTCCTTAGTACCACGGGACCCGTTCCTACATCCATTCTGAGAAGCAGACATGATGGAGTTTGTCTCAATATGACTATTAATTTTGGCTCTCAGAATAGATGTAAGAACTTTATAGACCGTCGGTAAGCACGTGATCGGTCTATAGTTTTTAGGCTCCGCAGTACTACCCGATTTGTGGAGCAGGTGGGTTATTCCTGTCGTAAGGAACTGGGGCAGCGACCCTGACTCTAAGGCAGATTGGAATTGGGTTGCCAAGCGAGCATGCGATCTTTGAAACCATTTAAGCCAGAAGTTGTGCAGCCCGTCCGGCCCTGGAGATTTCCAGTTAGGCAACGGACGGACTGCACGCGCTACGTCTTGGGGACTGATGGTAATTGGCCCCATTTCTGGTATAAGATCGCACGTTCGCTCGATCTCCCGAGTCCAATCACCCTCGGTGTGACTGACAGGCACCGACCAGATGCTGCGCCAAAATGAACACATGGCATCATCATCCGGTAGGCGCGTATCAATCACACCTTGGTCCGGTCGCTCCCAAGCCCTATACACCCACCTTTCGTTTCTTTGGAACGTGTGATTCTGGGTGTACCGCTCCACTCGCCGCTTGTACCGTCGAATACGGTTTGCCCATGCATAGACCTTCTGCTTCAGGAAGTCGATACGCTCTGTGATATGGGGTAGATAATCTCGAGGACTAATATCTGTCCCCGAGAACGCCCGCCTCACAAAGCGCATCACCCTAGGGCGAGAGTTGCCCTCCCTGAAGCAGATAAGCTTGCCTATGAGTGCTCTGGCCTCACCGATACGGCGCTCGATCCTGCACTGCCAAGCTGGTACAGCTGGTCGTGGTCGTGTAACTCGGTCACTGTTAGGAAACTTGACTCGAGCTACACGACATGCCGCTACAGCAGCACAATACAAGATCGAGTGGGTATCAGTAAGGTCTTCGCTGCTATCAAAACAATTTGATAGCTGCGAATCCAGAGCACACACCAGCGCCCTATTTTTCTTATGCATGGGCAAACGAGGTAATCTAGGTCTAAGCTCAGCCGGTGTGAAGCGGTACTCCCGGAATGCATCCTCCAAAGCGCTCCTCAAACGTACATTGCACTGGGTACTCACGGATATAGCCCCGTCATCATCATCCTCTCCAACGTAGTCGGGTCGCGGTGAAACATTGGGCTGCAGTTGCACCGCGGCCTGTGGCGAAGACGGTGAGACACGGCTACTCCGTGATTCGAGGCGAAGTCTATCAAGTACGGCATCATCCAGCATACGGTTACGCTGGATGACCCGCACCTGGTCCGATAGTCGTTGGGCCGAAACGTTGACAGCTGGCTCAAGCACCTGAAACAGAGAGAGCATCCGACCACGGTACGCAGTCAGGTTACTTCCCCCCTCAGTAGCCCCAAAGTATGAGCGCATGACATTTTCGTTAATGGATTGTGTCCATCGCATGCGCTGCACACTTCCACCGGCAGCGGGGACCCTATCAGAGGCCGGTGGGCCTCGAGGTCCTAAGCTGGCCGGAGGTCGGCCTCTTCCTCGCCGACGCGCAGGTGGTGGTGTCGTCGGCGGCGAGAAGTATTCGTCGCTCGAGCTCGACGCAACTGCAGCGACCGGAATCTCTGGACTCACGGTCGGCGCTGGTCCCGGCGGCTGCGAGGCGGAGCTGAGCGACGAACCCGAAGATGTTGGGTGTGTGTTTATTTGCTTTGCCCGGCTTCTAGTCAGCATATTCGTTTGTCAT
This sequence comes from Mythimna pallens, assembly GCA_961205895.1. Taxonomy (NCBI): domain Eukaryota; kingdom Metazoa; phylum Arthropoda; class Insecta; order Lepidoptera; family Noctuidae; genus Mythimna; species Mythimna pallens. Next base: position 16,764,987 of record OY540828.1, on the reverse strand, counting down.
ATTTCAGTATGTTTTGTAATTTTCGGATGTTATTATTGCATATGTATTTTGGTATATTTGGATAGATACGTATTTTTCGTTGTTTTATTTAGTCTTATTTGCACTATTGTTAGCATGATTTAATATATTAAATAAAATTGAAAAAATATCGGAAAAAATATGACTGACAGCTTGACAGGCGGGCCACAGATTATTATTATTATTATTATTATTATTAATAATTCCCGTCCTCTCCGTTTTAGTGGCCCTGAGCCGTATTTCATTTTGTCTATCGTTTCCCCGATACGTTGAGTCCGATTTGATCGACTGACTCTGTAGTATCCATCGGACACGTATATCGAAACACCGGGTCACGAAGAATGAGCAACGTAACGAACGTGCAATAAACCGAAGACGTGATATCTACCTTTTTCAGCCAAACATCTGGTAAAATGTTACGTTGAGCGGCCCACCCATCTACAAACGACAGACATTACGGAAATCTTAACAGAAAATCGATCAGAAAAATACAAAATAAAACACAATTGTGTCTACTAAGAACTGAATCAAAGCAAATATTGAAATTGTTAACATTCTGAATGAATCGAAAAAAATGAGTCAAATAAAAGACAAGAGATAAAGGGCAATACTAAAGCACATCATTTATAAAATGAACACGAATGGTACCATAAACTGGAATCATGAAAGTTTATTCCCTGTTTTAGTTAAGGGCAGACCATTCAATCGTGACGTAAAAAATTTACGATCACACGTCAAGAGAAACACCAATGAGGCTGTAAACAGTACCCTTCCGATACTTAAGTATCTTCTTGTAAAAGTTCATTAGCAATTAACTTTATCTAGTTTAGTGAATACGTCATTTCCCTTCTTTATTAAATAACGCTATCGTCTTCCGCCTTTCAAAGGTAGTGAGGACAAATCATTCTAACTTGGTTTTGTTAAAACCTTAAGCCCCCGGCCATGGAGGAAAATATATTCTATATAAGCTGTTTTCTTAGAGATTTATTCGAGTAGGGTCACATAAAAAATAGAGTTGGCTTTTAGACGTAGCCTCGCGTACAAATCCTGAAATATCGCTGCTCATTTCAATTAGTTCAGTCGGTTAAAAATTCAATACAAGTAGCTCAGTGCTTTAAAGGAGTGTAGTTCATCGTAGTGTTTTAAAAGATAAAATCTAAAATAAACTTTTAAGAGGAAGTCTCATTAGAAGAGCAGAAATTATATCGTGTTTAAAGAGCCAGTTTAAAGAAATTCCTCTACATCAAAATGAAATCAAAATGAACTCAACACACTTTATTTTTCCCTTTTTTTTATTTTTCACTTTATTTTTCCGATCCCGATTTCCGGCCGGAATAATGGGTAGCTCGCCGTCCGATCGTCCGGTAACCGTCCGGACCAAGTCCAAGTCGTTGACGGCGCGTAGTGTTCCACGCGCGCCTCAAGGAGATGTCAGCAACCGTAGGCTTCGACCTTGCTGGGCCCAGCAAGGTCGAAGCCTACTGGGGCCATGGGTGATGCGAAAGAGATCCCGGAGCCCTGGAAAAATGGCAAAGAAGGAACAGGAGTGGATTTTTAGTCAGTAAAAGTCTGACACTATCTCCCGCCCAAGAGTGGGGGATGTCAATAGATGATTTTCTAACCCAAAAAAAAACACACACTTTATTTTTTATACATGCAAGAGAATGTTTACCTTTCGAAACTTTCAAAGTAAATTCCAAGTGGTTATCTATTAACCGAAATACATCTAGCACCTCATTCAGCTGTCAATTAAAACTATCAGATTTAGATAGAAGTTTCAAAGTAATAAATATATTAACAGTAGCTTAGCGGCGTATTTAGAAGGTCGAAGGATCGTATCTCTTCGGACACATCTCAATTATTCAATGCGAAAAGATCGACACCTGTTAAAACTTGGAACTGATCGACTGTCAAAGAATTCGATATAATATGTGGATTCTTTTCAGATGGTTGTATATAATAGTTATACCTATATATAATAGATTTACCTTCATCATATCATAACTTTGAGTTTTGGAAAAACTATGTCGATTGTGAAATGTAGTCGAATATTTTGTTTTACTCGTACAATCAATTTGGTCCCGCTCTAGAGATTCCACGTGGGGGCCGTTCTTGATGATTCTTACGTTAATTGATATGTCTTAATCTATCTATAAATCTTATGTGACGATAATCAAAGTTATCTACCATATTGTCTCTGCATTACCCCAGATGGACTAGTTGAGAATGTCTTGGCATTAAGTCTGCCTTTGTACCTTTGGTTGCATGAAGGTTAATTAATTAAATAACGAAATTTCTATGTTGATATTTTGTTTTTTTTTTAGGTGGGAAAATTATCTTATGACAAATCGCGCTCTTGGGCGGAGCGGGAGATAGTGTCAGACTTTTACTGACTATAAACCCACTCCTGTTCCTTCGTTGCCTTCGACCCAGGGCCCTGGGTTTCGTTTTCTCACTACCCATTATCTATGTTGATATACGTTTTTAGGACATTATTGTGCAATGTCTACAAGGAAAATTCGATGGATTTCCCTCTGTGTTACGATGAACGACACAAACTTCATAGTCCTCAAAAGAACCACTTTGATTGAATAAAAGTAGCTTTCACAAGTAATTTAAATTTACAGGCAGAGCGAATAAAAATGCAAAAATATACTTTTTAAATACAGTTGAATATCTTGAAATGGTGAAAAGAAAAACAGAATGTTACAATTTTATCTTTCGTGTTTTGTAAGAGAAACTAGACGTAAAAGTTTAATGTTTCTTTGCGAAGATGAACAAACAACTACAAATATTTATATGACAGATCTTTTAATCTGAAATGAATGTAGGCAGTTAATTCCAGCGTAAATACCAATTGGCAATTTATTACCATTAACCATAACCGGATTAACAGTCAATTAACACATGTTGCACGCTCTGTTCTATCGCATATAGGCTATTAGGAACTGTTTCAATTAAATCTGCCTGCCTGTAATCTCTTGAGCCAGATTAAACTCCAGACATTCAAAAAGTGTGGCAAAAAAATGCTGTTCTTCAAGTATGAAGCCCGGAAGGTGAGATAAGTAAAACATGAGTTCGTTTAGATTCAAACATTTAATGTTGACTGCCGCAGTGACGAGGGTCAAATAAACTGAAAACGCGGGCGGCGTCTGGTTAATTTATAACTTCACGCACACTCCCTTATGGGATAAGCAGTAAAAATAAAATGTCACACGCGTCTGACATATTCTAATCGCTCAAAAATATTATTACGACGTCGCGAATTAAGTAGGTTGGCATACTAACTCGGTGTCCGACGAATGCGATTTAACGCGATCACGAAGCAACACGGCGCGATTGAAACAAACAATCGATACTCTATTGCTGTGGCTTACGTATCCATTCGCACGTGGGTGCCGTGCGGCAATGAGCGAAGCGAAGCGGTCGCGAACAGTTGGTTTGACATTTTCGCGCGAACTCTGGCGGTACGGTGACTTGTTTTATATAAATGGTGGCTAGTGACGACTTTGCGCGCACGTAGGACAAAACCGACGCGTTAAATTCACATGCATTGCATCGAATTGCTTCGTAGCCGCAGTCATATTGAAGCGCCAATGTGGGACGTCCCGTAACCCAGGCTGTTAGTCTCGACAGCGATATCAAAACTAAAGTTTGTGGCATTGTTCAAAATATACGCTATGGCCCTGGAACGTTAAGGACAACTACAGGAACATGGGTGGATTTTAGTCAGTAACAGTCTGGCACTCCTCGCTCCACCCAGAATAGGAAAAGTTTTCTAATGGTTTCAATTATCCACCTCAAAAAAAAAATCACCCTTAAAAAATCTCCCCGAAAATGAGTTAAAATTTGAGAAAATAACTTGAAAAAATAATTGATTTTCTGGAAATATGTACAAAGACAGCATAAATCTTATCTTGAAAACACCATTATTCACGAAAACATTTAATTTAAATTTAAATGAATAATTTTACCGTTTGTAATTAAATTAACTTATCAAAATATTTAAGGACATAAAAGTTTGCCTCCTTGCTACAATCGTATCTTAGCGACAGAACTCAGTAGATACGTGATCGTCAACTATCGAGACTACCAGCTTTGTGCTTTATTATTGACTAGAGCAATGATATAACTATTTTTATTTAATAATAACTTAAAACTCTGGACCTTGTTTCCAACATGATCCTTGGGATATTTAATTTTCATTTTAAATTTTTATTAATGAATAAATGAGCCCTAAAAATATTTGAAATAGGTTCCACTACGTTTACCTAATAAAAGTAGAGTCTATCTAAAGTAAGCTAAAACAAAACCTGAATAAACCGACAAATTTACATATTTCAGTTTTCCGAATAATAGTAGTTAAACGAATCGTATCGTATTTCGTTTCTAACGTTTACCTGAACTAGACCGAATAGTTTTTTGAACCAAAAACTCGTTTAAAAGCGGATATTGCATTCGAGAGCGTTCCAGTTAGATCGATGCTATGTAAACTATTCTTTTGCGTATTAGTACGTATATTTCTTTCTTATGCAGAACTCGGAACTACAAAGATTAACGCAGTAGGATATCAGCCTGTTTGGATAATCCTATAAGTAAAATTGGGAAAAGGAAAATCTATGTTTTTGTAAAGAGCAAATCTGTAAGCTTAGCTCTTTGTACCGGAAATTTAAACACGCCTTATTCGTAAATAGATACACGACCAATACTCAAAACATTAAAGGCAAAAAAAATAAATTGAATCCTCAAGTCTTGCACGAGCCAACTAATGTAAACGAGTATTTAACCCAAAATTCAGAATACATCATCCATGTCAGCTTAAACCTATGTTAATGAATGCCACTAACACTAAACGTACTGTAATCGCACAAAAAATAAAAATATGTTTCCGTAACGAATAAACGTTGGAAATGCCGAAATATGGGGAATTAAGTGGAGCTTAAAGCTGGAGTGGTCGGGGGCGATCCTGCACTCCGGTAAAATATTAAACGTTTGGGCAGATCGTAATTAATAATGTGCTACATACCGCGGGCCGGTGCCCCGCCTGACGTCTACCGGCCGGATATAACAGAAAAATTGCCGGATCACGGCCGAGAGCCCGGTTAAAATTCTGGAAGCAATTTTAAGCTTTGCCGTTAAAAAGTTATGTTGCTTTTAGGAGACTAGGGCCGATGCCGTCCCAACAAACCACTAATTTTATTATGAACAGGATGTGTGCATATTGAAATCGTGAAAGCTCATACCAATATTTTGATTTTATCAAAAGTTTCTTCGAAATACATTTATTGGATATGCAAAATAGAAAGACCTATATTTCGAATAAGAACGAAAATAAATACAGAAACACGTAAAATCTTGTAGCTTAGATACTTATACACAAAATTGAAATCCCTGCACACGATTCTCAGCAAGTATTCGAGCCAAAGATCGATTTAATAAGTCAATAAACCGTCGTCGATTGAGCCAATCTCATTTTATGAGTCCCTTGGCTGCACGATCAGACATCCTAAAAGTTGCCAACGACCATCCCAAGGAAACAGCCTGTCTGTGGCATTTATTCCGGCTCGGCTCATTGTCGATATTCACTCGCCGACCATAATTGCATTTTCAAACCGTCTTAACAATACTCTCTGTACACAAAATTGAAATTCCTGGTCTGTAAGTACAAAATCTTTGAGGTTAATAATTCCATATCGAAAAACAAGATTAGAAGGCAAGATAATAACCATTTTCATTTTCACGACATGATTTTCTAAGAAAAATGCTTAGAGGCACACTTTTCAAAATTAAATTTTCTTATCTTTACAACTGACTAACCTTTTCCTTATCACGTGCGCAATAAGGAGTTTCTCAATTTGATGTAGAATTTAAAATTAAATTAAATGTAATATTTGTGGCAACGAGAAAAACCACTTCTTTAATAAACCGGTTCCTTGATTTCAACGGAAATCTTTGGATCAACGGTTTCTGTGAACAGGATCTTTAAATACCGACTAAATGATAAATATTATTATTAAGTTAGTAAACCAGTATTTTAGGGAATCAACATTTCAGAGAATCAGACAAATCCTTTAAAGGAAATTCTTCAATTTTACTAGTCGTCATGACAAAATCAGTTGTCTTAATTAGTTTGTCAAATTAAAAATACAAACAACTCTTGGATGAATGACTATTGGATTGTAAAATCGTAGAAATCAAAGAAGCAATGAGTACAACACTCATTATTAGCGGAAGGTAGTGAGAGTGAATGAAACAACAAACAGTACGACGCAACTACACACAAACATGCTGCCTCCGGACTCGTTACATGATAGCTAAGTTTGCACGTAAGCTCGGATATGATGCTCAACTTACACGGGAATACTACAAGTACATATTAAATTAGCAAATAATCCAAAGGCTTTACAGGTATTCAGAGACCTTTTCATAGCTCCGTCTTTTATTTTTAAACATGTGCAGGTCAAGTACACCAATTACATAGGTAGTATTCTTAAACTCCTTGACTGTTTAAAAGCGAGCTCCTAAGCCTTGCTTGAACATCTAAATGAGTTTTTAATAGATCTCTACTCTACGTAATCAATTTTGCGTTTTCCAGAATGAAGAATGTCAAAAAGGGAGTTAAAAGCCCAAGAGTCGCTCGGGTGGGTAACGACCTCTCGAGCCAAAAGTGGCGACTTCACGTGAGCATCCCTTTGATCCACCATTCATACCGGCCTTGTCGCCTAATGAGATGGTAGCCATTTTCAGAAAAACTCGCGGCGAATCGAAATTGCGTTATTACAAAAAAAATAAACAGGTGTGAGAATGTCAATGATGCGATGCGATGATGGATGTTAACTAACTATTAGTTTGAAATTTCAGGATTATAGTAACCAGAATCATCTCTTGTCTTAGTTGGTCACTGGCTGTCCGTTGCAAAATGCTGGCCTGCAGGTTTGCACGCTGTACTGACTCTGTAATAACCTCCTCCTTTTTTTGAAGTTGGTTAAAAATAACGCTTTTTAAGGCTTTCTGCCAGTCGTTTTACACGTGCAGCCTGTGACCAAGTATACCCAGCGGGCATACAGCGACCTGCGCGTACAGTACAATAACGCATTCAGGGTACTTTTGGGGTTGCCGTGGAGATGTAGCGCGTCAGGGATGTTCGCGGACGCATGTGTTGACGAGTACGCCGCGATCATGCGGAAGCGATGCGCTTCCATGTTGGCGCGCTTGCGTTCCTCCTCCAATGGCATCCTGAATGTACCATATGAACCATTGAACAGTTCGTACAATAGTTCATTGGTTGTTTATTATTATAATTTAATACTAAGTTGCTAAGTGGCTAAGTTGTAATACTAACACATATGGATGTTTATCTGAAAAAAACATTTGAATTTGAATTTAGTGCCCAAACCTTGTATTTATTTTCTTTTAACAGATGTTCAAAGGTAATGAAAAGTGGTAGCTTACGGGCTGCTGTGACACAACTCCTCGGAGCTTATATCCGAGATTCTGGACAAACTAAATAAACGTAGGTATCAAAATAATATAGTAGAAGTTACACTTGTAACATTAACCGGGCGCCCGTTCCCGACATATGCTGAACTGGATACACATTTGGTGCAACCGTAAGACTCGCAATGTTTTGAGAATTGCTGTCACATCTGTAATATATGTAGGTACATATGTGTCATGTGTTGGAACTTAATAATTCCATGCACTGAAATTTTACCAAATTTATTTATACCAGTAAAAACATTCATGGGGAAAATTGAGGGACGGTATATTAGCTTCAAATTCGTTCTAAATATAATTAGTGAGGGTTTCACATCGACAATTGATGTCACGTATCGACAGAAAATGAGAACAACTTTATTCGATTGATAGTTTTAACTGGAAGATGTAACTGACCGACTAGCATCGATTAATAAATAATAGTATTTCTCACAAAGACACCCTTTAACAGGATAAGTTTAAATTAGTAGTAAGTAGGGTTTCTCGATTTTTTTTATTTATCGATCATCGAGAATTCTCGACCTCTCAAGCTTCTCGAAAAACGGTAATTTTATTTTTTTAATAAAACTCAATGTTATTTTAAAATTTTTGCTTTATTGAAAATTTGCAATAAAGCAAAAATTTAAAAATAATGCCTAATAATTAATTATATAAGGTTGTCTGGTATCGATATCGCTGTTAGCGATAAAACCGCCATTGTACCCATAGATTTAAGTTTATGTATAAGTTATATTACTTTTTTGGTGTACAATAAAGTTTATTCTATTCTATTCTATACATTTTATTATTATTAATTTATTAATTATACTGATCAAAGAAATCAATAAATCAACTGGTAAATTTTAGATACATTTGCATTTATTAAATAACAAATCAACAATATACTAAACTAACTCGGCTGGTTTATATAAAAATTGAAGAGTGAGATAGTACTTAACTCTTTTATAATTATTTGGGTCCCCACCAGTTCCCAAAAGTACTAAAGTGTTCAATTGAATAATACTGTTTAATTGTGTTTAATGTTTGGTTAATTATAGTGTTTAATAAAAGTGTTTAATTGAATAATATCACCAGCAACATATTTAGAAAATTTTAAAACCTATTTAACAAAAGAAATATTTTGCTACCTACATAAACTAAGGATACACTTTTTATTTATAAACTACTGTAACTGCACGTAATTGATTTCTCGAGTTTCCGAAGCGTTGAGATTTTTTCCCTTCTCGAGTAAAGAAAAATTTCTCGAGAATGAACAGAATCCCTAATAGTAAGGGTAAAATTAAATCAACAAAATTACCAGTAACATATTTAAGTAACTATAAAAACTTGTTTAACAAAAGAAATATTTTGCTACCAACTTTCACTAAAAATGCTTTTTGTATTAATAAAATATTGTATTTCCACTAAATTGACTTCTCGAGTTCACGAGGCGTTGAGCTTTTTTTCCCGTCTTGACTCGAGATAAATATCTCGAGAATTCTCGAGCACAATCCCTAGTAGTAAGCTCATACAGACTAGGTACAATCGTTAACAAAGTCTCACAATATTCCCTAGTGAACTACATCTGTAATTCTATATGCAGCACTCAGTCATCTGGTAACATAAAACAGTTTAAATTCAAACATTTAAACTTCATCTTGCAGCCGGCCAGTTAGCCACAACCTTGTTTGCCATATTTCGGCCGACGCGTATTTGGCAGCTTTACGTCATAAAATGTAGGATTACTTTACTTTGTACCAGTGTAGGTACTAGTGGTCTAACCGAGTCCAAACTAAGTCTTTTAGTGTTTTAGGGATCTGTGGGGAAGTTGGTAGTTTTATAATTTTTTTTACTGGTATTTGGCAATTCTCTTTAACGGAACAATATGACGGCGAAAGATCAGGAATGTTGTTTTCGGGCAAGCCTTCCTCCTCGCATATCTTCAAAAAACAGGAAATAATCCCACGAACAATCAAAATATTCACGAATATCCGAGATGAAAAAGATGAAGGTTGTGAGGTCATTCGCTCACGCGCACGTTCTTTCGCAGAATGAATGTCACAATACCCACCCCACTCACACTTGTCACACAATGACACTTTTGATAATGACATAACTTGACAGTGACAACCGACAGACAGATGAAATGACCTCACTACCGCCATGTTTTAACAAATGTTAAAAGTTTTTTAATCTATGGCCTCCTGCTGCGACACGGCCGTCCTGCGCCTCACACGTCCTCGTGTGGCGTATCTGAAATAGAAAGTTCTGTGTGTACATTACACTGTTTCGGCCACGCCTGACCGAGATAGGTCACTTAATCAGCGGCATCACTTAACCAGCGGCATCGCTTAACCAGCGGCGTCACTTAACCAGCGGCGTCACTTAACCAGCGGCATCGCTTAACCAGCGGCATCACTTAACCAGCGGCATCGCTTAACCAGCGGCATCACTTAACCAGCGGCATCGCTTAACCAGCGGCATCACTTAACCAGCGGCATCACTTAACCAGCGGCATCACTTAACCAGCGGCATCACTTAACCAGCGGCATCGCTTAACCAGCGGCATCATTTAACCAGCTGCATCGGTTAACCAGCGGCATCACTATTAACAAATTACATGGCAAATTATAGCACTCTTTATTCCTTTTTTTTTTACTTCACGAAATTATGATAAACTCGAATTAAATCAGGTTTAGCCATCGGATTCATTACCCTCAGATAATCCTCAGGAATTTCACGTAATCGTTCCACCCAGAGCGAGAGAAGTCATTTGATGATTTCCCTATATAAAAAATAAAGAGTTCTGTACCGGAAGAGTAAGGAACGGAATCTTATTAAACCTCCGCTGTCCGTCCGTCTATCTATTCATCTGTCCACAAGTCCGTCCATCTATCTGTCAGTGGGTTGTGTCTCATAAACCGTAAGAGGTAACCGATTAAAAAATTCTGAAATAATCTTGTACAACAATTAATACAACACAAGAATCGCATTTTTTTCGGTTTGTTATACGAAACCCTCCGTGTGCGAGTCCAACTCGCACACACAAGTTTTTACACCATAAGCTGATTTTTACGGTCAGCGTGACTTTTAACTTTTAACCTAAATTCGTATGCTATACGATGTCCAATTTTGCTTATCGAAAACTTCGCCTCTTCTTAAGTTGTCGGTGGTAGCGTAGAAGCCACTTAGGCTGTAAGTTTTGTGAAGAAGGCAGGTAAGAAAAAATCAAAGTTTGTGACACAGCATCACCTACCTTGGCGTGACCTACTACTAGTTTCCCACCGTAGCCTCTCTTTACGAGGATTCATTACATCTTCCCACATGCAGCAGGAAGTCGATGAACCATCAGAGTCTTCCAAATGGACCACGAAAGGTTAAATCTTAAGTTAGAATTGCTAAAACACTTTGATTATTTTAAACTGCCTACAAGAAAAAATAAAAGAATCCTTCAACCTAAGCCTCTCCAATATTCTAAGGTCAGACTATATTCATAGAGTAGCAAAACATGCGGTAGGTTTTTTCCTGAGTGACTCGAACCAAATTCTTTACAAATTAAATTTTTCCTCTAGTAGCTAGGGCCAACTAGAGGAAAAATTTGAAGATTTTCTGAAAGAATTTGTTCAAAAATGCCCAAGCTTTTTTTAACAAACTCTTTCAGAAAATCTTAGCCTAAGAATTTGTAAGAAATCATTGTCACTGTGCCTAGTTGCAGCGTGTTAATTTTCGGTCTTATTAAATTATTATTTTTTGTCTTAAGAGGGCTCACGACTCGTCTATTATTTATTTATTTATTTATATATACTTTATTGCATACCAAGATTACACATTTAACTGATATTATAATACAAAAAAAAAACATACAATTGGCGGCCTTATCGCACTCGGCGATTTCTTCCAGGCAACCCAGAATGGACAGAAATTGCCTGGACACAAAATGGGGTTGCACTTGGTGCAAATATAAAAGTAAACAAAAACTTAATAGATACTTAATACTAAAATAGATACACATATACATACATACAAAATATAAATATTTAAGCAAGGGAATAAGTTATGAAACGAAGGCATGATCACAGTGTCAAGTAATGATCCTTCACAAGCTTTTTGAATACAGGCAGTGTTTGCGCACGCTTTATTGCCACAGGCAATGCATTCCATAGACGAGCGGCCTGGACAGTAAAAGATTTATCCAGGAAAGTAGTCGAATGCATTGGCATTTTAAGTTTTAAGTTGTCTGAGGACCTAAGAACTTTCATGTGAGAGTCGCAAAGAAATTGGAACCGTTCTTTGAGGTAACGAGGGGTAGAAGGGGAAAAGAGCACATTATACAAGAGGGAAAGAATATGAGCATTACGGCGAAGGCGAATTGGCAAACACTTGAGTTTAACGCGGAATTCAGAAACATGGTCATATTTACGCAAACCGAATATGAACCTTATACAAAAGTTTTGAAGTCGCTCAAGTTTATCCAGTTGTACTTCAGAGAGGTCAAGATAGCTGGCATCAGCATAATCAAGGATGGGTAGAAGAAGAGATTGTGCAAGCGTAATCCTGGTGGCAGTCGGCAGAAAATTACGCAGTCTTCTCAACGATCCAGCAGATGCAAATAACTTGCGGCTAACTTCTTGTAGTTGGGCAGTCCAAGAGAAATTTTTGTCTATCGTCAACTTGAGCATAGTTTAAAAGCTTGTTGCTTTATCCAACGCAATCCAACGCAATGTTTGATAAAAAAGTAACACGAATCAAGAGATAACACCTGAGCGCTCTATTGACATTCGGTAATTACAAAAATACTTCATTTACTATAATATTTCAAAAAAATTGTTCCAGTCAATACGCGTTTTTTTTTTAAAGCTTAAAATTTTTTGGAAAAAAAAATTAATCGTTCGGAATCTTGATTAAATGTGTAAGGTCTTTTTTTTACTTTTTTTACTTAAGAACGGCCGTATGAAAATGTACCTCGGGAAGGACGCTCTTAATATTTGTAACTGTCCAAAATATATTTTGTAACACACTTGCTCAGAAAATGACTCTTATTGCACAGCACTTAGGTATATAATGGCACTCGTTACCAAACTGTGACATTTTGATTACCATTACGCACTAGTGCTATAATGTAGTTAAAACCTTTTTGATCAACCTCTTTGTTCGCAAAACAAATTTTGAATTCGAATAAAATTCCCATTAAGTTATTGCGTAATAGTATATAAATTAGTATCTTACTTACTTATTTCATACTTACTTGTTTTTTTTTTGTGGTCTATGGCCGCCATTTTAAGATGCGCGCAGTTTTCGTGTGTTTTTATTTTATTTTAATGAAGTTCAGTGGCTGTATTAATTAAATTAAATTAAATACTACAAAATTATTAGAAAATGTTACATTATTCTATTGTCACTACGAAAGACATTTAAGTAAAAACTTTTCACGCAAGAAAACATAAACGTAAAACTAGGCAGTATGATCAAAATACCTTAGCCTTCGTCTAGGAGAAAATAAAAAAAAATTATGCGCGGCTTATGAAAACAGATTTTTACCGCCATGTCACAGAAAATTTTATTAGTTTTACTGTTATTTTCTTCACAAGTTTATTGAAAAACGTCGTATGTCACATGTGAGTAATTAATGATTACCGTTCTTGGCTCTCTTAAGACCCTCGCCACGGCTCGGGTCTAAATACCGCCTCGACGGTAGTCACTAACATAACACACTTATATCATAATGTACTATTTGCTACGAGAATCTCCGAAAATTTAATTTCTTTCTTACTGCAAGCAGTGAGAAACAAATTACATAATGAGTGTCGTACACTTGTGTCGCAGTGTCAGAACGTAGCAGAACATCGGGCAAGCGTCAACAGAGTGGAAATATGACTCAAACGTACATGGTGTTGCCATTTAAGTCGCCCTCTTACCTCGCTTCCAAGTAGCAGGTCGGAATCCAGTGTAGCCAGATACGACTATTACAAATAGTCATGCCTCTCTTTACCCCCTGCAGCTATTTATCAGATATTATCCTTATTTTCAAATTAGCTCCTTCGCTTGCGTGAGAGTAGAAAATTATTCTGAGGGAACATACTCCCAGAATTATAAGTATCTTATGCCCTATTCTAGAATATGGTCTACCCATGTGCCAACTTTCATCTAAATACATTCAGCTGTTTAAGCGTGAAGGAGTATCAAACATAACACAGACACACAATCATATACAAAATTTCGCCTCTATGGTATTAGTGTGATGAGATATTAATCCTTATTTACAGTATGTAGCGTTATTAGACCTTTTTCGCCTCAACAAAAAAGGGACTCTCTTTTTTTTCTTGTATGCTCCACACTAGGAATTGCTTCTGTATCTTGGATGCGTTCACGAATATGTAAACTCACAAACACAAGACACCCAGACCAGGAACAACTATCTGCTGGCCTAGGCCATACAATAATTTGCACTGCGCGTTAATCGAACCCGCGCTACTGTAGCGCAGTGGCCAGTCACTCAACCACTGCGCCAACCGTGTCGGCACAATTAGTAAGTGTAATAACAGGAACAGCTGATATCTAAATCACCCAGAACAAGCCCCACATACGGAGGATTTAACAGAATTAGCAGTTTCACTGCACTCAAAGTTCTGCAAATAGCAGACAAAGTCATTTCATAGCCAGATGGCATTTCGCAGTTCTACCAACTAATAAATATGTACTCTATACATAGATATATAATTTATTTGCTCTGTAAAGTTTCTTCGCTGTACGTTTTGTAACGGTTGGTACTTGGCATACGGCAATAAATTGTTCATAGTACACCTGCTGAAAATTAATCTGCGAAAACTTAGTGTCTGCTTTAGAATAGGTTTTGTTTTCAACATGAATAGGAAAGAAACAATAATGCCAAAATTAGAATAGGGCTCTTGCCCAGCAATACCCAGAACGCAGATCTACGTCATATGATAGATTTCTGCAGGATTTAATTCGACTTCATGATATTTTATAAAATAAAAAATTTAATATTCCACAACTATCACACAATGCCGTCTAGTCCCAAGCCAAGCAGAACTTGTGTTATGAGTACTAGACAACTGATAAACATACTTATATATTTCTAAATACATACATATTATAGATAAATTACACACAGACACAGAACAAATGATCGTGCTCATCACACAAACATTTGTCCTGGGTGGGAATCGAACCCACAACCTCCGGCTACTAACCACTAGACCAACAGGCCAGTCCAAAATAATCCTTATTAGTAGACTATACAGGCGATTTTAATTTGTATTATATTTATAAAGGCAAAAGCTGCTGACAACGGCTTCGCACACGTGAAAGTGCAAAATTGCCCCAAGGGAACATATTCTCAGGACAAAAGTATTATATGTGCTAATGCCAGGACATGTTCTAACCGTGAGTCAAATTCCATCCAAATCCGTTCAGCCATTTTAGCGTGAAGAAGTAACAAACACACACATACAAACAACTATATACGTGAGTCGTGTATTGTGTATGTTTGTTACTCCTTCACACTGAAACGGGTGAACGGGATTGGTTGAAATTTGACAAACGGGTAGACTATATCCTAAAATAGAACATAGGATACTTTATATCCCGGGAGTAAAATTCCTCGGGACAATATTCTACTTTCAGGCGGACACAGCCGCAGGCAGAGACTAGTCGTCGTGGCAAACATTTAGTAACGACCCTTTTAATGTTCATCAAGCAACAATGTATGTACGAGCCCAATGTTTGTGTAGCTTAAAAAATGATGACCTT
This sequence comes from Mythimna pallens, assembly GCA_961205895.1. Lineage (NCBI taxonomy): Eukaryota > Metazoa > Arthropoda > Insecta > Lepidoptera > Noctuidae > Mythimna > Mythimna pallens. Next base: position 16,749,723 of record OY540828.1, on the reverse strand, counting down.
TGACAAGCTTTTAGTAATTCCACACGAAAACTTTGTTGTTGTTTTATCTTGCGGTCCGGCAACGGTTTTGGTAGGTATAATAACAAACTGGTTTTTAGTATACCGAAATAATAAACGTGTCTACTGTTACTGTTACCTCTATAGATGTATTAATAGCAAGTGCTAGGTACCTAGATCCCTGAAGGGCAGTGGTGGCCCAGTGATAACCACCCCAACTTACGGATTCAAACCCAAGCAAGCGCTTAGCATATAGCGTAATCAGTATTTTAATGTTCCCACTGTTGGGACTCAGGCCTCCTCTGTAGGTGGGGGAATAGGGCCGTAATGCCCGTAATCCACCACGCGGGCTCAAGGAGATGTCAGCAAAACCGTATGGGCCCTGCAGGGTCGAAGACTATTGGGGCCATAGGTCCGCTTCTGAAAGGAATACCCGGGGCCCTGGAACGCAAGGCAAAGAAGGAATATAGGAGCCTACACCATAGGAATTCAAAACCCATTTTAGTCAGTAAAAGTCTGACATGTCATTGGATGATTTCCCACCATAAAAAATACCAGGCAAGTGCGAGTCGAACTCGCGCACTGAGGATTTCGTACAAACTTACCTATGAAAACAGTTCAATTTCCGAATTGAATTACGAAGATTTTTCCAAATCGCAAAAAATGTTGTTTTTTGTGACGTAACTACACCGTTTTTTCCTATACTTGTGCTATTAGACCTTGCTTTATGCCAAATTTTAGGATTCTAGGTCAACGGTAAGTGACCTATGAATTTTGATTCCTTTAAAAGTGTCAAAATGCACGTTTTTTGCGACCTAAACGGCCGTATTTTTTTTTTGTTATCTCAGAAATCTGATTTTTTTTTCACAGCTTTAAGGGACCGCAGACTTGAGTATATGGTTTTAATTTTAACTCGATACCTCCACGCCTTTCCGAGATAAAGGGTCTTGACAGACAGGCAGAGGGACTGACAACAAAGTGATCCTATAAGGGTTCCGTTTTTTCCTTTTGAGGTATGGAACCCTAAAAAGCAGCAAGTCGCTCAACCACAGATGCGCCAGTCATGCCGTCATATTTACTTATATTTTTTATTTTAACTTGCCACGTAGCGCTACCAAGCCACGTCAAATTATGAACTTGCCGGGTTACCATTACGTGACGTTCAAAGTAAGATTGTTTCTTCTTATTTCAGTGTGGGTAGACAGAGCTATACAGGTTATCTAGCGCCATCTCTTACCCATACTGGAAATAAGAATGAAACAATCTTACTTTAAAAGTCATGGTACAGGGCCTGGTGTAATGTTTGAGTCACCAAAATACAGGCTGCGCCAAATGGCAGCAATAACATGTATAAAACTATATATGTAAAAAAACATATTATTATTTATTTATTTTATGATTTATGTACACACATATAACATAACATTATAAAAATTCATACAAAGTTACTGCTTATTTCTAAAGAAGAGACTAAAAGAAATATAAATAGCTTCGGCCAGCGGCTTCGCCCGCATGAAAGATTACTCCATACAAACTTTGGAACCCCTTTTCATCCTCTTATGGGCAAAATTTTGAAAAATCCTCTCTTAGTACTCGCCTACGCCCAGTAGTTTCGGCTGTGCTTTAATATGTCAGTCAGTCAGTTTCTCGTTTTATATATTTAGATAATGTGTAGAAACAAGAAAAGAAGAGTTCATGAAATCTTAAATGAAAGTAACAAATATATGTAATAAGTACTTGTAAACCGCAAATTTTTAATTAATACAAATATTTGAAGGGCTTATTAGAAAAGGTCTTGTTATTATTTATGTAAAATCTCAATAAATAGTATTCATAAACAGCAAAGTTAATAGCGTTTGTTTATATCTCAAAATGTTACTCAATTTATGGAAATATTGTACAGGCTATTGATTATGAATGAATAAATAAATGACGATCAAAATGAAAAAACACTGCGCGTAGTATTTTCTAGTAGCAATTGTTATAAACGATTGATTCTATTATAAATTTACCAATTATGACAAATTTTCATACACAATTTTGGGATTTGGTTTTTTTTACTTTTTACTACAAACATTATGATCTGTAACGGGTACGGATAGAGCCCCATTTTTTTGTACTAATCAAAAAATAGGGGTGTATAACTAAACTACTATATTATACTAACAGCTGCCAGCGGTTTCCCCTGCGTGATAGTAAAAAAATATACCAAGAGAACATACCCCCGAGATAAAAAAAAAATATATATCTGCTATTCCAGGACATGGTCTACTCGTGTACCAAGTTTTATTCGTTCAGCCGTTTGAGTGTGAAGAATTAACAAATATACATACACACTCACTCACAAACTTTTGCCTTTATAATGTTAGTGTGATTCAATCTGGATATGTCGTGCTTGTGTTTTATTACATAGGTATACCTCTGCCTAACCCATTAGGGAATACAGGCGTGTTATTAGTATGTTATGAGTATGGCAAACACTATTGCAAACCAAACATAGTTATCGTTTATTAATGTATGCTGAAATCTGCAATGATAAATGGTATATATTTAGCAAATAGGTTTTTTTTTACTTTTTTACACGTCAATTTTTTTGTCAATTTAAACTAGATGAAGCCGGTGTTTCCTAGCTGACTACACTGAGGAGAAACACCGAAACAAACTCAGGGGTCAAAGTCTCTTTTAAAGTCCATACAGCAAACATGTAATGATCAAATCATATGAGAACCATGCAGATTGGAGTCAGACATGGTCTTTTGAAGAAAGAACCACATAGTTCTGAGTGGACCTGTCCAGTCAGTGCAAGCATTTGTCAATATTCGTGTAGCTCAACTAAGAACTACTAAGGAGCACAACGACTTGACGAAAATGTTGATAGACCGGCGTGTAAATTTTTATTTATTGGTATTTATTCATCTAGCAATAAGATACATCATGTGTACTTACACTTTATCTTACTTGATGCGTCTGAAATCATATGCCTTATGTATATAATATGCCTAGGTGTGTATCTGTTCACAGGCTTTCCGTGACCTTCCCGAAAGTAACGCGCAAAATCAACTCTATCCAGGCATTTTCTAGGCTGACTCTGCAACCAAAATGGCATTTATCTATAAAACCAGTCACGGTAACAGTACGAACGAAGTACCCAAAACGTCAATAAAAAAAACGTATACAATGAAAGATTTCAAACAGAGATATCACATGCGGGCAGAAGTGTATAGTGCACTGCAACTACAGATTCTGTGCACAGTACACAGCACTGCATTCCTAGAATTGAACAGACAGCAGGTATGTACAAGTAGTGTTAGAGCTAATTCCGAACAATGTGTAAGCGAATTAAGATGCTTTAAGACGTGTAGAAGGAGTTTAAAGGCAGCTTTTCTTGTTTGCAGCTTGCCAGTTAATTAGCTCGTCGGCACGCCTGCCCCGACCTAGTCCGCTTCCTACTTTACCGAGGATCATCCAATGAAGCGTAACGTGTTTCCCGAAACAGTTCCCAGGTATTAGCAGGCCGTTGTGTTGTTTTGAGGAAACTTGCTTTAAAACTTTGCTCTGTTGAGGAGTTAGAACTAACGAGGTAACCAATAAAATAAAATAAACACAAATATAGTAACATAAATTTTACATAACCTTGAATGTATGAGTACGATTTTGTGTAATAGCTGACAACGATGTCTAGCAGACAACCTTTGGATGGACTGTAAATATCGACCATTCAATTGTTTTATTAAAAATAAATTCGTATCTTCTCTCTCTTTCCATCAGGTGAGATAATAGTCAAGCGCGATCCTAACAATAAAAAAAAATTTAGATTTTAGTCTTTTTAGGGTCCCGTACCACAAAAGGAAAAAACGGAACCCTTATAGGATCACCTAGTTGTCCGTCCGTCTGTCTGTCTGTCAAGACCTTTGTTTGAGTTGAAATTAAAACTATATACTAAGATCTGCGATCCCTTGAAGCTGTGTAAAATCAAACTTCAAGTTAACGAAAAAAAAGATACGGCCGTCTATGTCGCAAAAAACATGCATTTCGACACTCTTAAAGGAATCAAAATTCATAGTTGAGTTGACTCAAAATCCTGAAATTCGGCATAAACCAAGGTCTTGTAGTATAAATATAGGAATAAATCTGAAAATAAATAATTTGTTATTACGTCACAAAATAAAAACACATTTTTTGCAATTCGGAAAAATCTTCGTAACTCAATTCGAATTGAATTTGAACTGTTTTTATAGGTAAGTTTGTACGGAACCCTCAGCGCGTGAATCCGACTCGCACTTGCCCAGTTTGTTCTTTTAAACAACTCACAATAAAAATGGATTCGAATATACTCTTTGGGATCACTAAAAAATTAACAGGAGTTACAATAATAAAAGCGGAAGCGATAACTTTAGGAAAAATAAAACTCCCTCGCACCCGATAATGAAGAACACTATTGTTTAAACATTAAGAAAAGAAAACGGCCATCATTAGAGTGTCCATTCCTCTCGTGCTGGGGGAACATAACGCACCATGACGGTTACTTTAACGTCTCACACATACTTAATGAGCTAGTCAATCGTTCTACCCAAATGACTACTATAATTGGATGCTTTTATTGTTTTCATTTTAAGTATAATTAAAACTTAGTACTATACCTAAGTTTTAATTATACTTAAAACGAAAACAACTACTACTACTGCTACTTGGTAGTGGTTGGAATTTAATTGACAAAGATGAACCTTGCAATTTTCTGGGATTCAAAATTATTATTTGACGTAGATTCGTGCTGTGTGCTAGGAACTTACACGTTCGCATATCAGTCGTAAACTGTTAAAACCCCCTTTCTAATACACTTTGACAATTTTTTTATATTTTGTCGCAGATATGATGCGATTTTTATGCGAACGATTTTTAACTACGAGAATGCTACGAGCGCTACGACTCGTAGCTCTCGCTACGAGCCGTAGCATGGTGAAGTCAGAACCAAACTATAGGACTTCTATTAGGACTTCTTTTTCTCTACTACCCAACTACTTAATATTTATTACTTGTTTTTGCCCGCAACCTGTCTCGCGTTATGTTTTATTTTAATAATCAACTCTGGTTGTTGGTCGATATAGGAAGCATTAACTTTAATAGTTAACTAATGTATATAATTCAGGTCGTCGGTCAATTCGTATGAGGAAAAAATACAAAATACACATAATGCTATAAACATAATAAGAATGTAATTATTTTTATAACGATGTAATTATGTTTAAAAACATAATAAGATATGAGTGTATGAGTTAAAAAGAAGTAGCAGCGTTTATGTCAGTAGAGTCACAGAGTTCTGATTTGCCGTGAATTGAAAAAACTACTACTACAATAACTACTAGTTTGAGAGGCAGGGCTCACATTATCTGTATACAAACTTCAGCAGCGTAGTTAGCATTTTGTTAATCAGTGTATACTAATGTATGTATGTTTCTTTGTAACAATAAACTTTATTATTATTATTCTCTTTATTCTTTGTAAACACATATAAATTACATTTTTATTTATTTTTTTTAACAAAATCATACAAAATAAAAACCATTTAAAAATATAAAAAATAGTACCCCACCGGTATCGGGAATAGGGTCCAAGCTACCGGCGGTCAGGGCTCCAGAAAAAGGAACCTCCTAACAATGCGAGCCGTGTCCAGGAGTACCCTTTCTGAATCAAGCCCTTGATCCAGCCTTATTATTATTATTATTATTATTACACCATCGAATCACTTACTATTATTTTTCTTACTATTTTTTTAAATAATGATTAACATACAAATAAAGTTAATAACAATAACATCATGATTCGAAAGACATGCAGCGCCATCTAACGTTCTAAAGCAACTGTGAGCGTCAACAATTTTTTTTTATTCCCTTTGGAACAGTACTTTTTCTGGCTGAAAGGTTAAGAAAAAAAGAAAGAAAGAAAAACATTTTATTTGGTGGAACGGATGGATGTCTTTTTCTGTACCTCTGACAAGGTATATGCAACAGTCATAATTATTGCTTCAGTGGTTTAAGCGTGAAAAGGTAACAAACAAACAAACTTACTATCGTATTTATAATATTAGTGGGAACTGGTTAGTATGGAGGATTATCACTTATTTTTCCAACTTACCAACTAAAATACAAGTTATTTACTCGTTAAAATATTTAAGTACACTCCAGAAAAAAAATATCTGAAAAATAATATAGATATTTAAGTTCTGCAGGCCTAACAAAGTTTGGCAGGCGGTCGCCTCCTTCTGCGAAGCAGTAATGCTAGCAAAGGAAGCGGCCGATCGCATGAGGCAACGGCAACGGTCCTCACGCCCCAACCGCCGCCGGGATTCCGATCCCGATTTCCGGCCACCGTAGGCGCGGGCTTGCGGACGGCGAGCAATGGGTGGCCCGCCGTCCGACCGTCCGGTAACCGTCCGGACCAAGCCCAAGTCGTCGACGGCGCGTATTGTTCCACACGCGCCTCAGGGAGATGTCAGCAAATCGTAGGGGCCCAGCAGGGTCGAAGCCTACTTTTTTTCTTTTTTTTTTTTCGGTGGGAAAATCATCTTATGACATCCCCCGCTCTTGGGCGGGGCGGGAGATAGTGTCAGACTTTTACTGACTAAAAACCCACTCCTGTTGTCCCAGTAGGCTTCGACCCTGCTGGGCACCTACAGTTGCTGACATCTCCTTGAGGCGCGCGTGGAACAGCACGCGCCGTTGACGACTTGGGCTTGGTCCGGACGGTTACCGGACGGTCGGACGGCAAGCCACCCATTGCTCGCCGTCCGCAAGCCCGCACCTACGGTGGCCGGAAATCGGGATCGGAATCCCGGCGGCGGTTGGGGCGTGAGGACCGCTGCCTCTCGCGATCGGCCGCCTCCTTTGCAAGCATTACTGCTTCGCAGAAGGAGGCGACCGCCTGCCAATCCTCCTCGCCTCGGACCATGGCCTGTACCAAGGCCCGACGCGAGAGATCGCCGCCGCCAATTACCCCCACGAGGACACGGTGTTGCTCTGCCCAAGCGGGGCACACCTCCACCGTATGCTCCACCGTGTCCTCCGGGCGGTCCACACAGTGGCGACACCCGGGCGTCGCTTCCGCACGAATCCGGTGCAGGAACTTCCCGAGGGTCGAAGCCTACTGGGGCCATGGGTAGTCCGCCCAAGAGCGCGATTTGTCATAAGATGATTTACCAATCTAAAAAAAAAAAAAAACGGCCTAGCAAAGTTACGACCGTTTCGTTTTTCGAATCTTTTTCTACAATCGGTAACGCCTCCGAATCCTTTGTCTGACTAAGTGATTTAACGTTGAGATGATATGTCCCAAACATTTGAAGTTTTCTACAAGCGTTAACGATTGTCAAATTGGTTAAGCCCTCCGGTAACTCTAGAAGAGTCCCTTCTATCGTCACCTCTAACCTATGTATATGTACCTCGACTAGTTTTCATGTATTGTTAATTGTTGACGTCAACAATAAGAGGAGTCTGCTCAAATGTTATTTGTATTTTCATCTACTGCACATTATACTCTTGAAGATAATCTCTTTTTAACAAATAAAAGTGTTGCCCGATTTTATAAAGGAAAACATATTTCAAAGTTATCAAAACTACTCTACAGTTTTGTTAACTTATTTACTAAACTAATCCTTCTCAGTAACAATGTATAGGTAAAGTAAACAACTTAGATTCTCTAACAGCCAGATAAAAATTGATTAGAAAACCACATTCAAGCAAAATAACACTTAAAATGCAAATGTCTAATATTAATCGTCGCTCTCCCTTATTTATTTCCCAAGTTACAGCTTGTTGACTTTGTAAACCGTCGCTAGGGAAATATGCTTTCTTGCTCTGAATTTGTTTCTTGACCGACTGAGTTGCCCACTTTTTATATTCTTTCTAGATGCCGGTTATTAAATATCATACTAATATATACTTGCTGCCATCTATGCATCGATTGGTTGCGATCATTGCTCTAATGTGCATATGCATGCTATATATATAGCATATCTTTGCTTTGTATTTTTATTATTTACTAGCTGTCCCGGCGAACTTCGTACCGCCAATAGTAAGGATAACGCCATCTAATGGTAGCATAAATAACCATTTTATAATGACATTTTAATTAGAGATGACGTTGTATTCGATTTTTTTTTTCGTAAGTTTTTCTATATTTTCTGACCGTTTAAACCTTCCCTGGACTATCACGAATTTTTCAAGACTAAAATTAGCCAAATCGGTCCAGCCGTTTTCAAGTTTTAGCGAGACTAACGAACAGCTATTTACTTTTATATATATAGATTTATTGTGCAAGCCTACCACAGTGTAGAATTTTTAACCCAAAGATTGACTGGTATAGTATGCCTTGTAGCATTTAGTCCGCTATGTATCACAACAGTACAATAATGAAATTTAAAAATAAGGTGCGTGCACAATACTAATATTATAGATGCGAAAGTTGTTTGTTACTTCTTCATGCTCCAACGGCTGAAAGGATTCTATGTACCTATGTATATTTCCTGGAATAGGACGTAGGATACTTTTATTCTGGAAGTATGTCTCTTTGGTATAATTTTCTACTTTCACGTGGGCGAAACCGTTGGCAGAAGTAAGTAGATCTTAAATGTGAAAATAATATGTTGGTACATTTTGGTGGTTGGTATGGTGAGATGTCCAACAGTGAACCAGTAGACATTGAGCCACCCTTCTTACTTTGTAAATGTGATGTTGTCAATCCGTGTCTTGGACACGAAAGTACTTGAATTTTGCCGCACTGCCCGCTCCCCAGTCGCAACCTAGCTAGCGGCAAAGACGCCAGTGTGGTGGAACAAATTATAATTTTCGGCGAAAAAACAAAATAAAACGTAATTTCTATCTTTTGTTATTACTTCCGTTATATGTATTTTTTCTGTGTGACATTCATTATAATTATTATAGTTTTAATTTGGGTATCGTATGAAACTGAAGTTAACATGGTAACTCTTTCTGTTTGTTTTTAACAAAACCATAAATATTGAATGGTAAGTGTAGTACATAATGAACCATTGTTAAAAACATTTACGATTAATAAAGTTGATTCCTTGGTAACATATACAAGAAGTTTTATTTGCTTTACCTTTAGTTTTGTGACATAAATAGTCATGATTTACAGTAAAAAATAGGATGGTTTACTGTGTACATATAGGCTTAGCCCCCGGTTCATTGTGCCCCACGCGGTTGACTCAGTACTAAAAAAGCTTAAATATATCCTATCCGGTTAAGTTTGGGTCAAAAATTAATATACAAAATTAAAGACATATACATGAGCTATCCTCTAGTAAAAAAAAATCTTTATTATGTTTTAAAACAGCTGAGCTTTGAATGTGCAACTTTTTCATGGTTCACTGTTGGACTATATGTTGATGGTTGGTATATGTAGGTGGTTGGTGTATGTTGGTGGTTGGTATATGTTGGTGGTTGGTATATGTTAGTTGTGGTTGTAGGTTGTCTGTAAGAAATTGCCCTGGGCGACAAAACCGCCCATTGTACACTTATTTTTAATCAAGTTTGTCCTGTATTTTGTTTTTTGTTTATGCGGTGTACAATAAGGTATATAATAAATAAATAAATAATATGGTAAACAACACACACATGACATGCATTCGCCTTTATGTGAAATGTTTAATGTGAAATATAACATTTGATAAATTTGTTGTCAGACTAAAATATGCTACTGTTTCTCCTAATGTGAGGATAGGCGAATGTGATGGTGATCTCCTTATAACAACATTAGCATCTACTAGCTAGAACGTTAATCCTAAATTCCCAAGTATGGTGATCATGACCATAGCCTGAAGTGGCTTAAAGGTCGTAGGTATTCTTTATTCAACTTAACAAGATTCATTTGAATGTCTGATAATGTGGTCTGTAATTACTAATTATCATACATCCATACTGTAAATAGTTACTGACCTAGGTAATGGACGCTAATGAGTCATAATTGTATCCTATTAATATAGTAGAAACACAGAGGTGCGCGACACCTGCGGTCGGACCGTTTCCGTTATTCCGTTCCGATTTCCATAAGGTTTACCTACCTTTTTTAGTTTTAAGGCAGGTATGGTGTTCTAGGTGTTCTTTTGGTCACGCCATAATTATGGCGGTAAGTCCCCTCTTTGAGGTGTGGCTGGAAAGACCTCACGGTGTCCTTAGCTTCCGCATCACGCAGGTCCTCACCGGCCATGGTAAGTTCGGGACGTTCCTGCACCGGATTCGTGCGGAAGAAACGCCCGGATGCCACCATTGTGTGGACCGCCCGGAGGACACGGTGGAGCATACGGTAGAGGTGTGCCCCGCCTGGGCAGAGCGTGGGGTCTCCTCGTGGTGCGATCGGCGGCAGCGATCTCTCACCGGGCCTTGGTACAGGCCATGGTCCGGAGCGAGGAGAAGTGGCAGGCGGTCGCCTCCTTCTGCGAAGCAATAATGCTGGCAAAGAAGGAGGCCGCACGTGCACTTGCGAGGCAATGGCCCTCGCGCCCCAGCCACCGGGATTCCGATCCCGATTTCCGGCCACCGTAGGCGCGGGCTTGCCGACGGCAAACAATGGGTAGCTCGCCGTCCAATCGTCCGGTAACCGTCCGGACCGAGTCCAAGTCGTCGACGGCGCGTAGTGTTCCACGCGCGCCTCAAGGAGATGTCAGCAACCGTAGGGGCCCAGCAGGGTCGAAACCTACTGGGACCATGGGCCCTGGAGAAATGGCAACAGGAATAGGTTTTTAGTCAGTAAAAGTCTGACACTATCTCCTGCCCTGCCCAAGAACGGGGGAAGTCATGACTTTCCCACCCGAAAAAAAAGGGTGCCTGATCGTTGGCCCTCCGTCACGTACTTTAACGCACGCACGGCTCGTTATGCCCCTACAGCCCAGGCGCTCAATCTGCTGAACGCCCTGATTGCTCAGAAACCGAAATTTGACATATTTTTGTATAGTTATGGGCCTCATCAGAAGGCTTACAGTCACCCAAAGGGCAATGGAAAGGGCTATGCTCGGAGTTTCCTTGCGTGATCGCATAAAGAATGAAGATATCCGCAGGAGAACCAAGGTCGCCGACATAGCCCCAAGAATCGCCAAACTAAAGTGGCAGTGGGCAGGGCACATTGCTCGTAGAACGGATGGTTGATGGGGCCGAAAGGTTCTAGAGTGGCGACCGCGCACCGGAAGACGCAGCATTGAAAGGCCTCCCACAAGGTGGACCGATGACCTGGTGAGGGTCGCGGGAGTGCGGTGGATGCGAGAAGCACAGGATCGGTCGTTGTGGCGACGCTTGGGGGAGGCCTATTTCCAACAGTGGACGTCTTTCGCCTGAAATGATGATGATGATGAATGATGTATAGTTAACTACTATACAAAAATATGTCAAATTTCAGTTCAGAAATGATAAATGTTTATATATTTTTTTTTTCGTAGATTGTTGACTTGCTATATGCTTTGGTGTACTGTAAGTATTGATAAGCAATTGATTATAAATATATAAATAGAAAAATGGATATGGCAACGTTTGGTTTCGCTACTGTATTCATTTAATGGTCAAACAACTTGGCGTTTGGGTTTAGAATTGCCATTCAATTAATAGTGCCAAAACCTGACAATCCTGATAATGTACTTATACTTCCACAATCACTGATACGATATAATAACAGGATCGTTCAGATATAAGCTAGAAATATAAGCTATATTTCCAAACATATAGAATAAAATATTTAAGAATGTTTTGATTGTTCGATAGGCCGGTTTCGTCACGATGTTTGCCTTCATCATTTTGAAAACAGTCGTGATGAAATATATTACACAAAATAAAGCGCCTGTCCGGGTTTGAACTGGCACTGTACATCCTGTAAATCGGGGCCATTACCACGTGGCCACCACAGCTGCATTTCCAAACTCTAAACAAAACCTGTCCATTAATGGGTCAGTCTAAATTAACCTTCACGAACCAAAAACAAACATTCTTACCTAATAATCCAAAAACAAATCATAGTTGGACTACATTTTTACGAGCCGATAAGATAGATACATATTGTAACACCGATTGACAATTTTTACAGCCAAATTCTGGTTACGTTTGCCAAGTGTACGAGTACATAGCTGTAGTGTATGATAGAGAATGGGAATTGGTATGCACCGGCGGCGGGCCAAGCGCGCGACACCGTAAATACACAAAAACTTCCCTGCCAAACTTCGGCTGCACTTGTTTATGAATACAGCCAGCGCCTGGGGATCGACCAACCGAACGAATGATGACCTGCGTTATTTTTGAACGTGACAAAGTTTTTATTGAAAAATAAACTTGACTTTTTTTCTGTCGTTACTCGTGACAGTCAAATTTTGCAAGTGAACGTGGATGGTTATAGTGAAAGAAGTCCAAAGAAACTATGTATACCTAAGTTTGTGTTTATTTTTGTACAATATTTTTTATTAAACTAAAATAACGCAAAAAAAAAAAATATTTTAATAGTTTACAAAATAACAAAACTAACTCTGTTTTAATCTGTTTTTTGAGGAAATGAAAAGTATAGTGGCGTATTACGTCATAGCGTACCTAAACTAAAAAGTGTAAACTGTCATCTGATGAACTGTCGTCTCTAGGTTACTTTAATTTTTATCATTCATCATCAGCGCATTTTGTTTAAATGACTAACTGACCACAAGGCAACATGATGTCCAGCGTTTTCATCGAATTATGCGCCAAAATATAAAATTTTAATGCATTTTATGGCTGTATGTTTATGTTTTTTTTAGCCCAGATCGAATTAAGACAGTTTTCAAAAATAAGTTTAACACACTGTTGTGTGAAATATGAAATGGCTAGAAAGGAGGCGGCTGTTTTATTTGTTACCCGACTTCAAAAAGACACTTTTGAAAAAGACATACTGGCACCGACCACAAATCAATTCGTATAAAGACAGATGGATGTCTCTTTCCAGTTCGGGATAGTTATCTACTTACTTGCTAAAACCCGAGGAACAGGTAGACCCTAATGAACGACTATGTAACGCTGAATAAGAGCTTTCTGATATTCTAGTAAACAAACAAGTGAACGAGTTTAAAGAAGTATAAATTAAATACTCTTTTAATTTTTAGAAACTAACTTCGTATTTAACTATTGTAATTTAACTTTAAATCAATTTTTTTATTTAATAATTAATTTACATGACATAATACAATAAAGAGAAAAGAAGAAAGAATATTAAAAAATGCAAATGTGATGCCATCTTCTGTACCTTCATAATTATCTAACAAACCCGACTTTTCGGATTCTTTCGGGTTTGTCACGTCTCATAGTTGCAATTGCAAACCAATTCTAGGTTAATTTATTCACTACGACACCCTTTGCTGAAAATAAAATCTGGACGGAATAGGTACGTAAGGAGATCAAAACATGGAAATTCGAAAGGCAATCAAATCATCGGCTCCGTCCATGTGATGAGTAGAGTTGCACAGATTGAACTAGTACATAGTATAGTCATACAGCCGACCCGTACGTGTTCATGTGGACAAATCTACGGATGCAGGCAGTTCGTTTCATTTTCGACGGAGACGCGATTTCCCGCTCACTGCCCCAACGGTCATTTTTCATCATTCAATGAACGAATGAACGAGATTCGTGGTCGTATCATGATCTTTTTGTAATTGATTGTTAAAGTACTTTGTGATTGACATTGTTTTCCTGTTTATTATTTAAAATAGAGTACTAATACTTATCGCAACAACTATATATGTATATACCTATCTACATTATTTAAGAGATTTTCCTTATATATCAATGAGTTTTCCTGTCAATAAAGGTACATGACTAAGTAGGTTTTTTTAGTAGCTACTACTGATTTATGCTGAAGAATATGTTCTTATTTTTACCCGATTTAAATGTTTTGAAATCTTGATGTAGGATCGAGCTTGAGAAAATGAAAATCCCTTAGAAATAACTCGAGCATCTAACATCGACTGAATTGCAGAGTTTAGCTGCTAAGTTTCGCAGATTGAGCATATCTCAGAGAAGTAAGGAGATTTCACAAGACTTGCCTTAATCTCTCTTTCTTTGCACCTCTTTTTCTTTGCACCTGTGTTGCTTCATTTGCCTTTTGCGTTCCACGACCACGGTGATCATATTTTATCTTCTATCCCTAACCTTATTAGTCCTAGTAGGTCCCTTCGCGCTATGTATCTATCGAACTCTATTTTAGGGGGGAAATGAGCAAACACTTTGAAGGAGGAGCGAAAGAAAGTGTTCGGTTTTTATTGACTAAAACCCACCTTGCCTTTTGCGTAACTCTCGAACCATGTAAATATTTAGGAAGGAAGTGAAATCGTCCCCTATTTAGATACATTATTACCTTGCCGACATTAAAATTGTAATGTCCGTTGAACACTGTAATTTAATGCTATCGTGTATCATGTTTTGATACAAAAAGTGCCTATTTGTCTATGAATAATAAATTGACGACGTGAGCATTTTCCTGATATTTGAGACTAATATCTACTTATTAACGTCAATGGCTCTCTAAAGGACATTAGGTATAATGTTAGGTTAATTGTAAATTAAATGTTTAGAAAAACTTTGATTAATTACACTGGTCGGCATCAAAATAATAGCAAAAGTGTTGGCCTATAAATCAAATCAATTTAATTCTCACATATAAGTGAGGCGAAATAAAGAAAAGCCATATTTTTTGGCTATCAGAAAAGAAATATCTAGAGATGTAGATTCGTTTTTTAAATTCAAATATGCGACTTTATATCACGACAACCCCGCAAACTCAGGCAAAGGTGACGGGACGAACTTAAATCCTACAGACAGGACTGGTTCACACCAAAAAAAGTGTTTGAAAGGAAGAAAGAGAGGTCGTTTTCTTGCAGTCGGTCAGATAGGCTGAAATAATATTTAAATTAAAATTGGCTATTTAAATTATATTGTAAAAGTAGAGGTATTATGAATGCTCCTGCAAACCGCGATTTTTTTTCAAAAAAATATTTTTTGCGAATATAATATGTCAATACTGGTTATTTAAATAGCGATATCCCAAGAACTGGCCGTGACAGATTTAATCTCTAAATTTTGGATTCAGCGAATCAAAACCTATGAGAATGGTATGGCAATCTCCTTACTCCTGATTTTTTTTTAATTGTTGACAAATGTTAAAACTAATAAATCATCAAACTTGAATTAAAAATTAACTTTAGAAACTAATTACAGTTAGGTACTAAGTACTTAACTTAAAATACATTTTACATAACATTTTGAAGCGAAACATTTAAAATATATCCCCAATTTAGTTTCCCGTTAATGCAAGTAGAGCAGACGGTTAGATATTCGACAAGGTGCTCTTTACAAAGAACTTTCACACGCCCCACCGGCGAATCCACGTAAACGCCCGCACATGTTTGCACTAAGCTTTAACGAAACCGACTCAAGTACGAAATTGTTGAAGATATTCTAGGTTTTTATATCTTCCGGGAATGTAGTATTGTGACGCTAGGGGTGCATTCACCAAGTAGATACAGTTATCTTGTTTATTTACTGTTTGTGTTAGGGTGCGTGTAGGTGGAAGTGCGAAAAGTTGATATCATTTTACTCAGTTTCTGTGTTGCACAACACTTACTTAAATAACTGGCAGTGGTAGGTACCCTATATGTCTACAGGACCTTATCTTCCTGTAAATAGATGATAGATGGGTATCAGAACTCCCTCGGGGATTAGGTGTTCAATAATGTCTTAGTATCTACCTTCTTACCTAATGTGTATGTAGATTTGATGCACAAAGTGTACAAGTGCTAGCGCAAACGCAGGTGCACTCTCCGTTCCTTTACTCTCGTAGTCCGAGAGAGATCAGGCGCTGGACCAACGGCTTTACGTGCTTTCCGAGACATGGGAGTGTTACACCACCAACTTCCAAACTCTGGGCTGCTCCAGAGTAATTCTTTATGAAAAAAACCCAACAACACTTTTTACCAGACCCGGAAATCGAACTCAGGACCCTACATCAGAATTACCCGATGACATATATTTATTAACATATCTATATAATACATATATATGTCACCGGGTTATTGAATCCGTTAATCACATTAATATTATAAAGGCGAAAGTTTGTAAGTGTGCATGTTTGTCAATTCTGCACGCAGAAATGGCTGAACCAATTTTAATAAAATTGGTCACACGGGTAGACCACATAAAAAACAAAACAACATTTTACATTGCGTGCATGCACACATTGCACTCAAATAACTCTTTTTTCTCAGTAAAGCACTGATAATTTACAAAGTAGGTAGTATCGAATTTTGACGAGTTTCATTCACAAATTATTAAGAATTCGTAATCTTTACTCGTACTTATATATAAAGAAGGAGAAACTGACTGACTGACATATCAACACACAGATGAAACTACTGGGACTAAGAGTGAAATTTTGCACAAGGTTTCCTATTATGACGTAGGCGAGCACTAAGAGAGGATTTTTCTATTTTCACCCCCTTAGGGGATGAAACGGGGGCCCAAAATTTTGTATGGAAAACCTACTTTCACACGAGCAAAGCCGCTGGCAGAAGCTACTAGGTATATATATTGCAATATTTATTACAATCTTACGAAATGTACAATCGTCTTTTTTTTTATTGACACAAAATACCTACGTACATGAGGAACAGAAAAAGAACGAATAGGTAGATACATATTTAAGTAATGTAGGTAAATACCGTGCCTATAACACAGTTATCAATAAGTACCCATGCTGCTTAACTAAACTTAGACTTACTTAAGACATTAATTTTGAAATATGCACCTGCTTACCACCACATATTGTGTGTCGATAGATGAGTGAGTAATGACTTAGCATTTTTCCATCTCAAGATGGTTTAAACCAGATCAGTGGTCCGTATCATTACCAGTTTCTAGCAAATGTCGGACCGGGATGAAAAAACTATCAATCTTACGATCTTCAACGCATTTTTTCGTGTCAGATTCCCACTTATAACTTAAATCTACTTAAAGTATGATATCATTATGACCGAGCAATAAAAAATAACTTTTTCTTGAAAGTAGATATGACGTGCAATGTTTGAGAGCTTTTAGCTCAGAGGTCCTAGCACGAGCTCCTAACGCGATCCATTTGACGACTATGATGGACCTACCTATGTAGTGTGTATAATTATATCGTGGCCAGATCTTAGAATTGATCACATCATGATATTCTAATCTCTCGATGGTTTCTCAAAAATGTAAATCACATAATAGGCAGTATTTATTTTTTGTCAAACGATAAGAATGCTTGGAATACATCAGGTTATAATGACTTAAATGACTTCGCTGATCCTATAAAAGGACATCAAAATTCTCAAAAGCACTTGAATGCTGTAATTTCATTCTGTAGTCAGTGACGGATTAACCCTTAATCAAATTAAGCAATTGCCTAGGGCATCACGTCTGGGGGGGCACCAGAAGAAGCACAAAAAAATCCGTCCTTAGGGCATCACGTTTCACTCTCATGTCACCAAAAACCACACCAAAAAAAGTTTCTAGGACTAACGGGTTTTAAGTTGACAAAGAGTCCGACCTGGAGTCATAACCCCGCTCCCGCTTGTCCACTCGCTGCCCGCTAGAGCATTCGGCAATTCATATGCACCGGAATTGCGATCAGCCAATCACAAACAACCCTTACCCCGCGGCCCCCCCGCAAATCTGTTTAAACCAAATGTTTTGTTTTTTGAGTAACCGGTTGTGCGGGCCGGCTTCTATGCATACGTAATGATAGAGGTTAAAGTATGAAATCACCGTTTTATTGTAATAAGTACTTCGAATTGACATAAAACCTTCATGGTTTGAGATTTTTGAGTGAAACTTTTTTCACATAGTAGGTATCTATGAAGTAATTCTTTAAAAAAAAAACATTTTGCAAAAAATAAAATAACCGACTACACTAAAAAAAAACACTAAAAGAATCAAAATAACTTTAATTTCGGAAGTCGGTGTTTCTCGGTATTTTTTGTTTCTTATTTAACACCGAATTCCAAAACTATTTTTATTCTAAGTATTTTTATTTCACATTTTTTAGTTGCGATACACTTATAGCCAGATTGCCTATTCTCATGACAATTCCAATTAACCCAAACACTGCTAGGTTACATTGTTTTATTATGAAGTTCCTGTGTCTACCTTCTACCTTCCGGCTTCATCATCAGATCAGTTCGATAGTACCTTATAGCGAAAGTGCATCTCATGGCAATTCTAATAAGCCCAAACACGGCAAAAGTACATTGATTAATTACGGAGTGCCAGTGCCTACCTTCCGGCTCCATCATCATCATTAGTTCACTTTGATGATACCATTTTCAACATAACTATTCAGAACCATTTATTTATTTGTATTGTCATAGTCGCTCAACTATCTACTTGTGATATCTATGTGAGTATGAAGTTCCGTTGGCCATTTCTGGTCTTTTTCATCAGTCCCATCGTCCCTTCATCAAATGTTACTTTTTGACTGTAAATGTCCTCGATGAAAATATCAAAATAACTATAAGGTTGTCTATAATATTCGAGGAGTTCCCTCGATTCCTCATGGATTCATAATGAAAACTGTATTTTGAAAAAAATAGAACCAATCTGGAAGCATAACCTTTGGGGAAAAAAATCCCCCATCGGTCCATAAACGATGGAGTTCTGAGGTAACAAACATAATTAAAAAAAAAAAATACAACCGAATTGATAACCTCCTCCTTTTTTGGTAGTCGGTTAAAAATGTGCAACATTCGATTATCGACATTCAGTTGTTTTTTATTCATCTTAGACAAGAAAGATGGATACTTCGAAAATTCGAGTGATTTTTGAATACGAGTTCCGACTCGGAACTAACGCGGCAGAAACAGCTCGCAATATCAATGGTGCGTTTGGAGAGGAGACTGCTAATGAACGCACCATGCGATTTTGGTTTAAACGGTTTCGTGATGGATTTTATTTAAAGAACGAACCACGTGGAAGACCGCCCACACAGGTGAATAACAATGAATTGAAAGACATGGTGGAAGCCCATCCGAACCAAACTACCCAGGAATTAGCGGCACGGTTTAACATTACCTTACCAACATTAAAAAAACATGAAAATGGGTGCCTCACGATTTAACTGATCTGCAGAAAGAAACTCGCGTTGAAACTTATGTTGTCTTGTTGAATCAATACAGAAATGAAGGAATATTGGATCGAATTGTGACATGTGATGAAAAGTGGATTCTTTACGATAACCGTAAGCGAAAATTGCAATGGCTGACTCCAGGTCAAACGCCGCAACAGTGTCCTAAAGCAAAGCTTACCAATAAAAAGGTAATGGTAACTGTTTGGTGGTCTCAGCATGGTGTTATTCACTATAGCCTTCTCCGATCTAGTCAAGCAATAACGGCAGATGTCTACTGTGCTGAACTCCGAACAATGATAGCAAAACTAGCAGGGAAACAGCCCCGACTCATGAATCAATCTTCACCATTATTGCTCCATGATAACGCGAGAGCTCTGAACTGCAATTAAAAACCATTCGTCACCCGCCGTATTCGCCAGACCTTCCTCCAACGGACTACCATTTTTTTCGTGATTTGGTCAATTTTCTACTTGATAAAAAGTCTCAGGAGGCAATAGAAATTGCTTTCACACAGTTTGTCGAATCTAGATCTCCAGAGTTCTATCTCAAAGGCATAAATGACCTTCCTATTAGATGGCAGCAATGTATAGATAATAATGGTAATTATTTTGATTAAATAAATAAGTTAAATGAAAAACAAAAATCCCAATTTTTCAGTTCAAATCGGCAATTTCATACTTTAACCCATAATAAATAAATTATGCTTTGATTTTTATTGTTGTCGCACTTACCCCACTTCTAAGGTACGTTACATCTCATCACCTTATTTTACAAAAAACTAATGTTTCAGGCGGTAAAGTTAAAGACCGATTCTAGTTGACATACGGATAGGGGGGCCCAGAGGCGTAGATTGCTTAGGGCATCAAGTAGTCTTAATCCGTCACTGTCTGTAGTAATGGTAAACCGGGAAAGAAACTTCTCGTCACTAAGTAGGGTACATTCAATTCTTAGATTTGATCAGAATCTTGTGATAAAGAAGCGAAGAACGAAAAGCTATGGCTGTTTAAATTGTGAGTATTTTTATATTACATATCAATTCCGTAAACTAATGATTGATTACTACAATCTTTTGTGTGCCATCTAGTGGATTCAGAAGTAAACAGCTATAATAGAATGAATGTTGTGAGCGAGCAAGACCAAAAAGTATCAACAGATGGCTCCTAAATAGTTTACGTCATGATACAGATATGTCGCAATAAAAGTAATGAGTTTCGCGTGGAATATAGCACGACGATTCAGCTGTCGAGGGTACTGAACAAGAACCTGATATCGACAGCAATGAATAAGGAGTATTCCTCGATATGAAGAAGGCCTTCGACCGCATGTAGCATGACGGCCTCATTCATATGTTGACCAAGTCAGACATGCCCCGTAGCATTATAAAAGTGGTGTCATTTTATTTGTCCTACTTAAAGCCAAAAGTGGTGGTCGACGGAGACATGGAGCGCTGTTCTACCCTGCTGTGTCTGGGCTGTGTCCCAGGGCAGCTGCCTGTTGCCGACGTGTTACTTACGGTAGACCGACGACATACCCACGAACATATGGCTCAATACCCGCTGATGGCGATGCCGGTGTGTTGAGATTGAGTCGCTTCAAAATCGGTTTTTCTTGTGCGCATGGAATGATGCACGATTAGTTTTACGTTATTTTTATTTCTTAAAGTTTTATGTATTTTTTACACTAAACAACTATCTATTTATTTATTTGTTATACACCACTTATTTAAACATGTATATATGTATGTAAGGTAAATAACCTAACACTAACAACTATAAATAATCTAACTTTTCTACCGTACACTCTAAATAAGGTTCAGTTGAAAACCAACGTCAGGCAACGTGGTAAGTACCACGAAGTTGTCTGGCATTTTTGCTGAACTGGACCTATTTGGTGCAGGCGCGAGACACAATGTTAGTTATTTTATTTTTTATTTTTTTATCTTAAGTGTTTACATGTTGTTTCTACACCGTGTGTATCGTACGTGTGCCAAATAAAATATTTTTCTTCTTCTTCTTCAATGCGAAGTACGTGCGTTAAAATTCAGTGCGCCCTGGCAGAGGCGCAGGGTGGACTAATTTAGACGTGGGCGTAGGCCCATCAGCGAGGCCTTTTTCTTTCATAAATCCGAAAACGAGACAGCGACTGTTGCAACCCAGAGTTTGGTCAAATTGTCGCTTACCATCAGGTGAAATAGTGGTCAAACGCGAGCCTTTCAATTATAAAAAAAAACTTGTTCTTAAAGAGCCCTCGCTTGTGCGAGGCCACTTTGAGTGCGAGGCCGTGGGCGTAGGGCCACTTCGCCCACGTCTAGCTACGCTACGGCGCCCTAGACCACCTCTTCGACTGACACACCAAGTGACGACTATCGGTTAACATTTTTTTTTTATTTTTATAATTGATAGAATCGCGTAAATCGCGTTTGATCACTTTCTCACCCTATGGTAAGCGACGATGGGGTCGACGATGAAGCACGCTTGCCTAGAAGTAACCTTTTCACTCTTGGCTTATAGACCCCTAAGTTGGCCCCTCGTCGTTGGTAGTCCTCCACTGGGCCTCCTCTAAACAACTGGAGGCCTCACCTGGTGGAGACAGACTTGCATCAGCCAAGGTGTAAAGAAATCGTGCTGTGCACGTTCTATGTAACAACGTCGCGAGGCGCCAACAGTATACAAACAAGCACCTTCATAAAGCGCCTCTTCAACCTTCCATAATGGGCGATACGTTGCTATAAGCATTCTGGCAGGCTCGCACCTCATCTCTCATCACATCATGTAACTAGAAACTACGAACCTAGGCTTTTTATGTGAGGTGAACAAATCCATTACTGAAGTGCCCTATTTGCGAAAGACGGCATGACATGCTTTATCCGAGAAGTACTTTGTCCCTCGATAGACTGTCGGCCACCGATTTCAGAGTACCTGATATGCAGCTCGAGACCAGATGAATGTGATAGATATTTCCACCTCTTATTAATTACCTACATTTCAAATGTTTGTTGATTTAGTACATATAACTTATTAATCTAGTGTTAGTAAGTAAGGTTAGTTTTGCTCTTGGTATGTGGATCCCATATGAGTAAAGGCCTCCTCTTTCTCCTTCCAGACATCTCCCTCTCTCTAGCGAGGGTCATCCAGTCTTGCCCTATTTTTTTAACAATAATAATATAAATTTTCTCATCACCGTATCTCTACGTTGACGTCGTGGTGGGGCTTGCGCGCTCCTATCCCTAGGTTAGTACCCCGGTAGAGTTTGCTTTGCCGTAACACGCCTAGGGTAAGGGGCCAGACTAAAAGAGATACAAACCGCAGATGCAGTTTGTTAGGCCTCATAGTAAGTTAAGGAATGTTTGTCTGAGCGGCCAAAGATTGGTCGAAATTTAAATTTTAAGAGGCTAGCTTTCTAAATCTAAATAAATTAAAGCAGCAATAGGTAGCTACATTACTACTAAATAATGTTTATGATATACTATTTTTCCTTTTTTTGAGTAAAAAAAAAGTAAAGTATCTGTCGAAAAAAAGACGTATAATACGTTGGCATTTTCCATTCTTGGCATCCACAACAGACTTGTCTTTGGCTTTGGCGTTGTTTATTCCGCCTCGACTAAAATGACAGAGTTTGAACTTGCATCACAATAAAGCGTGCAAGTAAAGTAGTTACTTGCATCAAAATACTATACTATACCTGCTACCTACCTATTAACACAAATTGGAACATTGAATCAAACACCAATAAATATTAAAAAAAAATACCGTTATGCCTGGCAAACACGTTTAGACCGCTATATACATCTCGATTATGTACTAAAGAATTATTCGTATAAGTTAAAAAACTCCGATGGACCTACACTGATGAACAAACAGAAACTACTTTATTTTTTCTATATGTCTTATCGCGTGCCAATTATTTTTTATTAGCGTGATATCTTTATCCTTCTTGCGAAAAGACTAATATAGACTACCGATACCCACGCACGCGCACCTCCTATGGCCAGGGTTCGTTTCCCAGGTTGGGTATGGGTTTTATTATCAGAAATTGCACTGCAGCAGCCTAGAACCTGGATCTTCATAATAATCAGTCACATAACTGGAGAAATGTTGTATAGAACACCACTCACGCTTACGCTCAGAAACGCATCATGCAGTTTGCGATTCTTCTGAAACAAGTATCTAGTCTAAGTTTTAATGACTATTAGTGATTGTGATAAAGAAGATTAGTGTAACATCTGTGTACTCCCAGAAAAAGCCTTGAATAGTTTGACAAAGTAAAAATGTTAGAAATATATTTAAGTAAAACAATTTTAATTAAGTAACACTAGAGAGAACTTTCATTTAATCATAAAATTAAATACATCCACAGAGCCAATAGTATCTCTTTAGACGGCCATCTTAACAACACTTCAGATCAAAAAAAAGCTTCACTCTCTGTGCACTAACACGTACATGGCTAAACACGCCAACACCGCGAACTGCAACAAAGACATACATTTCTAATAAGTATAATATTTTTTAGTTATTTTCTGATCAGAAAACAACACTAAATCTGATGATGTTACAGTGTTTTGGCAATGTATTTCACACTAGCTTTTACCCATGACTTTGTCCGTGTAAATGTCATTTACACGGACCATTATGCCATTTTTGCAGATGCGAAGTTGAAATCAAACCCAGATAAAAAAAGGCTAGGACTTCAAGCTCCAGTACTACTACAGTAGTTTTACCATGAAATTGTAACAGACAGACAAAGTTACTTTCACATTTATAATATTAGTATGGACAATACTACCAATTAATAATTTATATTTGTATACCAATTTAATAATTTATATTTATTATAATTTTTTAGATTTATCTGGCAGTAATAAAACACCACAGTCATGTAATTTCAATTAATTAAATAATATTATGGGGTGAATAAGTTTATGGTCAGTTATTTCCTTGAAGAAGGAGCTCACAGTATACTCCGGACTCAGCTTGGCATGCATAGAAGATAGTCTGCAATGTGCATGAAACAAAACAGAGCATGTTTTGTTTTCTCAACATATTTTTTTAATTAAGTAATTAATTATTAATTAAATTAAATATTAATTAAAAACACTGACATGTTGATAAATGCCACAATAATTAATAATAATAATGATGATTATGACTACAAAAAAAAACAGGGAAAATATATTGCAATTTAATTCATTAAACCCCAAGCGAATGCGAGCTTCGCTTGCTCATTGTCTTTCTATTGTGTCTCTAATTATGGTACTCAAAAGGTATAATATAAACATGATTGAAACAAAAAAAGTAATATATCTCATCTATCAACTTTTCAAATAGAGTATACTACATTATCAGATACCTGCTGGCTTTTCCCAGAAGGTATAATTATACAGTTGCAATACTAACTTTACATGCTAATGAAATTGATGCAAAAAGAAACAAAACAACATTAATAGTTTTAAAAAAAAGAGACCAAAATCTGACTTCATCAAATTGTCCTACTGAATGTAAATCCTGCTAATACTATAAATGCAAAAGTTTGTATGTATGAATGTATGGATGTTTGTCACTCTTTCACACAAAAACTAGTAAATGGATTTTGATGAAACTTGGTACAGAGGTAGACAATGTCCTGGAATAACACATATGTTACTTTTTATTCTGGGAGCATGTTCCCTTGGGATAATTTTGTACTATCACGCAGGCGAAGCCGCTGGTAACAGCTAGTGTAAAATACAACTTAAAAAGTATGTACCTTAAACTTTGGATATTCATTCATATAAATTGTGACCATTCCGACATAAGGTAGAAAACCTCTAGCCCGACCCACTACATCCTTTTTCGTAAGCCACAGTTGTCCCTGAGCATACAAGCCTCGATCATCCACACTATTGTTGTCACCTTTAGTCAAGAATTTAACTGTGCCATTGTTCCTGAAAATTAAAACAAACTTGGATTAGCAAAACATATAATTAATGATCCATACAGTTTTAAATACAATGACATTATTTTAGTCGTTGTTTATAAGGTTTTCTGTGACGAATGTAGCAACAATTACAAATTAAAAATACAGAAGAATTTATGAGGACATCTTAAAAACTACTCACTTTTCATGAAGCTTTAGAACTCTGTGGACGATTGGAATATCGCGTCCCTCTACTTTGAAGACAACAATCTCTCCTACACGCACAGGTTCCTCGGGATAATTTGTCAAAAACAATAAATCTCCTCTGTGAAAAGCAGGCTCCATACTACCAGATAACACCACAACTATTGGGCTTTCACTGCCAGTTACGACCATTAGACCTTTCCATATCATGAGGGCCGAAGACACTATCATACCAAAACTTAATACTTGGTAGATAAACTGGAAAATAAATGGAACAAACATAAAATAACAGCCGGTGGAATATTATCATAATTTTACATATTCTCAATGAAAGATTACCTGCCGTTTGTTCATGCGCTTCACATCATCGAATATGCTGTCCAACATTTTGGTTTTTGTAAATATTCTAACAACTACAGGAAAAGTATTTTATTTTTTGGTTATCGCCTTTCGCTGTTGTCGTCTTGTCGACAGCACCACGTCAGATAGCTAGAGTAGTGAAAATATGTCGATAAAATTCAAGACACGCCTAAAATTCAATCTAGTTTTAAATTGGATTTCAATATTTCGAACTTTTATATTTTTAGTTAATAGGATTATTATTTTATTTTCGAAATAGTAATATATTTAATTTTAATACAAAAATAAGACAGTGACAGTGACATTCTAGACAACCTCACCGATTTTAAGTCACAAGCTCGCATAAATAATAGAGGTATATAATAATTTATATACCTCTATTATTTATGCCGTAGAGTAGGGTATATAAGATCCTTGGGTATAAGCTTAAGTATAAGCAATGGTATTTACGATACTGTCACAGACTATATCGCGCAGACCGTGTATACAATCCAAGGACAGGCCCCTCTTCCCCACTGGTCACGTGCCTAGGGCCCCGCGATGTGTTGGGGCACTCTGTATGCTCGAAAACACTGATTTTGAAGATGTGATTAACGATTTTGCTAGAAGGATACTACTTCAATCAGCATAGATACTTTTAAATAAGGACTAATCGTGGATGCTGTTTACTTAGTGCGGATCACATTATATATATATTGTCTATTCATCATAATATCTCATGAACTGTAAAGAAGTAAAAATAAAGCTAAATCTTTGCATATCTACGTTCTTTGTCTCTTCTAACAAAGTAGTGCTTTATAATATTATGTGGTCATAGGGGCTCCATTATCCTAATGAGTCCAGAGCCTCTAATATTTGAAAGACGGCCCTACGTAAAAGATTCGCAACCGAATACGGAACTAAATGCGATACATGATACCAGGCATTGGAATTAGTGATGTGCCGAGTACGACTTGACTCGAGTCAGACTCGATTCCTGCTGTGGACTCGCTAACTCAGGATACGAATCCAGGATTCGAGTCCAGAAGTGTAGTCTAGAAATTCAAAACCAAAAGAGTCCGTTATTGATACCTTTTAGAACAAAAAGGAAAACTTCAGACAGCATGTAGTTTAGGTTTAGGATAATGACACAACGATTATTTATCAACCATTTTTATTGTAATTAAATATTTCTAAAGATTATATTTAAAAAAAAAAACATAAAACTTACTAAGGAGGTATCTTTCTAGATAACAAATAAAACTTGATCTCATTTCTAGTTTCTACTAGAAATGAGATCAAGTTTTATTTGTTTTATTACAAATCAAAAACAGATCCTTTTTCGTGTAATTGTACGCTTATAAAAAAATGCAGGGTCAAACTTATGTTAGCGTCATTTCATTTCTTAAGTAAACACTGATCGAGTACGAGCTAGTCAACTTAACTCGAATGCTAGACTCGAGTCAGCAGACTCGCATAATAAAATTGAGTCAGTGAGTTCAGAATCGATTCTGTCTGACTCGAGTCCTGGAATCGAGTTTTGCACTCGAGTCCTGGAATCGAGTAATTCATCATTATCCTAAACCTAAACTGCATGCTGTCTGAAGTTTTTCTTTTTGTTCTAAAAAGTATCAATAACGGACTCTTTTGGTTTTGAATTTGTAGACTACACTTCTGGACTCGAATTTCTAGACCCGAGTTATGGACTCGGGTCCTGGACTCGAATCCTGGACTCGAATCCTGGACTCGAATGCTGGACTCGAGTCTGGGACTCGAGTCAACATTCGAATGGTGGAATCGAGTCATGATTCGAATACCGTTTGACCTGACTCGAGTTGACTCGATCCACAAAAACAGCGACTCGGCACATCACTAATTGGAATACCTTGTAGTTACTAGAGCCAATGGCGGATTAATTAAGCTAGCGCGGAGCCTGTAGCAAATTCGACTAAGGGGCCCCTGCGTAGTTTTTTATTACTAAGATGGGAAATATTTTGTGCAAAACTGATTTTGCAAAGACATTATTTTCATCATTTACCGTAATACAACAAAATTACTTTCTTTAAACGATACTAACTAATATACCCAATACTTTTGAAATCGAGGCGGAGTGGTTCCAGGAGGCCATGTCGCAAGTCTGCGGCGTGACAATGCACTGCACACTAATTGAAAACATTTTAACTTTATTAGGGATTTTATTGGATAGATTTCTCAAGATTTGTAGGCCGCCCAGGTCCAGGGGCCCCTTCGAACATAATTCGTGGAAGGGGTGAAGGTTCAATCAATTTTTAATGGAAAGACTGACATGGAATTTGAAGAAGGATATAAAATATTATGTTTCCAGTACCTACTTAGTAAATTTTCTAAGGAAAAATTCTGACTTTTACGCGGGCGAAGCGACTGGCTGAAGTTAGTTAATTTCAATATAAGTAGTAAACTTGTGAAGCCTCGGTTTAGCTTATTCAATAGGGTTTTTTATGGTACTACTCGAACTAAGTACATTTTGTGTGTGTGGAAACTAATAACCTAATCTACGGGGTTATTAGTTTCCACACACACAACGATTAGTTGATTTAAAATGGTAACATGAAAGTGATCTTCTATTCTCTTCGATTTCTAGTCTGAAGTAAACTGACTATCACATTCAAAGAAATCAGCTGATTTCATGTAGTGTATATGGTTAATTTTTTTTTTAAGTGCGGGTTCCAAGAACGCGTAGGGCCCCTGAATGCTCGGGGCCTGTAGGATTGACTACTGTTGCTACATGGATAATCCGTCACGACTAGAGCAAAGCGACCTTAGGAATTTTAGCCTCCACCTATGACAGAACTGCTTTCGCTTCTGCAGAAGTTCCGCAAACTTTTTTACTACCATTTCCGCTTCTGCTTCCGGAAAATTTATAACAGAACTCTAAACGGAAGAATACAGCAAGGAGCGCGGGAGTGGGGCGCGTGGATGACTGGACACATCGGAAGAGGCTCGGGGGCGATACACAAACGAGTAGCAACGAGTTTTCTTTATTATTATATTTTTTGGTTCATTCTGCGCACCACCGCGCCTCATGACGTGATTAAAAATAATTTTGTTTTTCTTCATGGTTTAACACTTCCGCTTCCGTTTCTACTTCCGCATAGATTTACTTTTGACATCTGTTTCCGTTTCCACTTTCGTTGCATCACTACCTATGACAGCGCAGCCTTTTTGATCAATTTTCTAGACCATTTTGCACCTCAACAGATAAGGGCCTATTACACTACGCGTTATTCAGACAGTCTTAGTATAAGTAGCGTCACACAAGAAAAAAAGCAACTTACGCCAATGTCGTGTAAAGGAATAAAACAGAACTATGAGATACATAGAAATACATAGACTAAGATTGTCAGAAAAACGCGTAGTGTAATAGGCCCTATAGGCCTGGATAAAATTACTTACAGTTACACTTGTCTATCATTCGCACAGCACAGCTGCACAGGTGATTATATGAGTGAGACAACTAGACTCACACAGCACCTTACTAAGGCGGTGGATGCAGCCCAGACGTGGTACCCTTCCACCCAATTGTTCTTACTGGGGGACTTTATTGTCTACCATCAGAGAGTACCTACCTGACACTTCCCGTACCAGTGCATAGACCTTACTGAGCGAAAGACAAGGAAGCTAGCGCTAGCGTTAAATCTTAGCTAATTGGTCCAAGGGGCAACTAGGATGCAGGTGATTCGCACACGCCCAATTGCTTGAACTCTCTGCTGATAAGATCTAGACCACTACTTAGTATTGTTATCTTCACCTTTATGTACCTGCCTAGTTCCAAATAGGTACTATCTGGTGAAATCAAAGAACTACCTACTGACGAGAAGGCAAACTTGATTGCCTCTCTTTTTGAGTAGTCTTTACGTCTGGATTCTATGCGTCTCCTGATGGATGCGAAATGAGTATGGGGCATCCGCATCCATCCATCGCAGGTACAGGCACCTACTGCGTACCTAACTTTGACGTGAACAATGCTAAAAAACATATATAAGTCATTGCTTTTATTACACGTTCGTATTGGAAAAAAAAACCCTTGTTTCTGCTAACGTCTCACTAGTAAAATACGACTCATCTGGCATCCCTATTGTTTCTACCGCGAGTGAAACAACACAACCTCATGTTTCTGCTAACGCGTTTGCTGCAGTACACAACCCTTGTTTTTATACTAACGTAATGCTTGTGTCACAAAACACATGCCTTGTGTTTGAACTACTAACGTAAGGCGAGTTTAGCACAACTCATCAATATATATTTAAAAAAATCATCATGATAATAATAATAATAACAATATTCATTTTTAATTTTATGTGAATTATTCCTTGACTTAGCTCGCGAGGTTGTCGAAATGTGGGAAGTGGATGGAGCAATCATTGTGCCGATAGTCGTAACGGCCAATGGCTGAACAGCTAAGAGCCTCGAACAATATCTGAGGAGGCTCTCGTTAGGCAGCTGGATCAAGGGCCTGATTCAGAAAGCAGTACTCCTGGACACGGCGCGCATTGTTAGGAGATTCCTCTCTCAGGAGCCCTGACCACCGGTAGCTTGGACCCTGTTCCCGATGCCGGTGGGCTACTATTTTTTATATTTTTAAAGGTTTTTTATTTTTATTTTTTAGAAATATTTAAAAATATAAATATTGATTATATTTTAAAATATAATCAATATGTGTATAAATTTAATAAATGAAATAACAATATTCCACAACTATCACACAACGCCGTCTATTCCCAAGCTAAGCAGAGCTTGTGTCATGGGTACTAGACAACTGATAAACATACTTATATATTTCTAAATACATACATATTATAGATAAATTACACCCAGACACAGAACAAATGATCGAGCTCATTACACAAATCTTTGTTCTGGGTGGGAATCGAACCCACGACCTCCGGCACAGCAGTCAGGGCCACTAACCACTACACCAACAGGCCAGTCATGATAAACAGAAGTCGTAATATTATAATGTGCGCAGCCTTAATATTATGGTTGGTTCTCATCAGTAAAAAGATAAATACACTTGGATTAATTTATTCATAAGTAAAAGGCATAAATATTGCTATAGTTTAAAGCAGTACTGTGAAGTAGAATGTTCTTATCGTGCCATTTCCACATCTTGATTTTCCAAAAACTTTAGTTTTATTGTAACAGTGTTTGGGGTAGTAACATCAGCAACTAGAATATCTGCGCCATTATATAAACCTAGTTCTGTTACTTTCTTTTTCAAATTATCTCTAGTTCTTTCTTCAATGCTTTTTATGGACGACATGTATAATGTTTTGTTACGACCATTGATTACAGTAGTTATTCCTGGAAAAGAATAAAATATATTTTTCATTTTATGTGAGTTATTTGTAATATTTAATATAAAGTTAAAATAATACTCACCTGGACTCTTCATTGAAAATACAGGATCTTCGCAGAGCTTGTCATAAATTGTCTGTAAGGTTGCATCAGGGTCTATCTCCACAACACGTGTGGTGTTACTGCAAGCAACGCAGTCAGACCTCTTTTCAGCATTGAAAGTGTATGTGTACACACCATCGGCCATGTTCATCACCATGTAGTTGTTCATATTAGCACAGCAGGATGAGGCCAATTTGAAAACCTGCGAGGAGCTTTTAGTAGTTACAGTACAGTACATTTTAAGGTGAAAGCTACATCCTCGAGTGTGGTCATTATTTCGCTCGATCGCGCTGACTCTAACTGAGTATTGTTCAGTTGGAAGTTAGTTTAGGGATATTTGTGGAATTAGGTCGATTTTGAGGCAACAATTTGACTAAGTTCAATAAAGTGGAATGTTCTATTTCCACAGATACCATTTCCTTGACATAATAATGCTCCAATAGCAATAAAAACAAAATAACTAAAAATATTGATTAGAAAAATCTCAAAAAATCAGACAGGACTGAGCAATAGCCTTACAAAATTGACTGCTCTGTAAAGAGACGGCAGTCAATATATGCAGAACTCATCTGCTTTAATATGATTTAACACAGTCATAATTCTAGAAAAAAACATTACTGACAGCATGATTGCTTTATCTTTCTCTCAGTATATGGGCATCATCATTTCAGCCGAAAGACATCCACTGTCGGACATAAGCCTTTTTTTTTTTTTTGCCGGGTTGGAAAATCCTCATGGATGTCCTTCGCCTGGGGCAGACGAAGGGGTCTGTCAGACTCTTACTGACTAAAAACCACCTCGGTGTTCCCTCCCACACTTGGACCGGGGATTGTGGGAGCTGATGCGCCATCCATGATCCCCGGCTAGTGCCGGCCCGCCTACGCGGGCCACCTCAAGCCCGCGGGGAGTGTGAGGTGTCCTCCCCCCGCGACGTCCAATAGGGGCGCGCGTGGAATACTACGCGCCGCCGCCTCGGGTCTTGCTGGATGGGGGACGGCGGACGACCCCGAATCCACCGTCCCTCCGGACCTCTTTATGGGGGCTGGAAGAGGGCGTTGTCTGCCCTCCGCCGACGCCCGGTTCGCCTGCTGCGGCACGGAAGAGTGGCCACAGCCTCCCTCTCCCTCTCCGCAGCCTCCTTCTGCGAAATTACGGCTTCACAGAAGGAGATCACCGCATCCCACGACTCGACGCCTCCGACCATCGCACGAACGACGGCCGGCAGCGACAAGTCGGGGCCCACTTCAGATACAAGGACACGGCGCTGCTCCTCCCATGCGGCACACTCTACCAGTGTGTGTTGCGCCGTGTCCTCCCGACAGTCGGTGCAGTGATGGCACCGAGCGTCCGGCTCCCTGTTTATGCGACACAAGTACTTCCCGAAGCAGCCATGCCCCGAGAGCATCTGCGTCGCCCTAAATGACAGGGAGCCGTGCTTCCTCCCGAGCCATTCGTCGAGCACTGGTCGGATCGCATCGACGGTGGCGAGGCCAGCGGTAGGGCGCAGAAGCCTGTCCCGCCATTCCACCACCATGACCTCTTGGAGCTGAGACCGACGCAGCTCGATCTCGCGCTGCATCGGTTCAACACCCCGCGTCCTCATCTCCTCGCGCCACCGGTACAGTGAGGCGAGGACTCTCGCCTGCAGTTCCCAGGGCGGAGATCCGGCCAGTGCACAACCCGCCTCGTAGGAGATCGTACGATACCCCCTGATAGCCCTGACGGCCATCGCCCTCTGCGGTCTTCGCAGGATTGCGATACTGCCGGCCGTCAGGTCAGAAGCCCATACCGGGGCCCCATACAGGGCCATGGATCGCACGATCCCCAAATACAGCCGCCTACAGGCAGTGCTCGGGCCCCCTAGATTGGGAAGCAGCGTTGCGAGCGCGCCTGCTGCGCCCATCAACTACATAAGCCTCCCCCAAGTGCCACCACAACGACCGTTCCTGTGCTTCTGGCATCCATCGGATTCCCGCGACCCTGACCAGACCATCGGTCTACCTTATGGGGGGCCTTCCAACGCTGCGTCTTCCGGAACGTGGTCGCCAGCCAGAACCTTTCGTCCCTCTATTCTGCGTATGTGCCCTGCTCATTGCCACTTAAGTTTGGCGATTCTTCGAGCTATGTCGGTAACCTTGGTTCTCCTGCGGATATCTTCATGTCTGAAGTGATCACGCAATTAAATTCCAAGTCTTCTTATGAGGCCCATTTTAAGCGACCACGTTTCGGAGCCATATGTCATCACTGGCAACACTTAAGTCATAGACTTTCGTCTTGATATTGGAAGAGAATACAACAGGACACTGTCCCTCGAGTGAAGAGCCTCCGATCTTGATAGGAGTGGGTGCTACATGGATGTTAACTGACTAGTTTTGGTTCATTTTAAGTCCCACTTTCGGAAGCTCTACTGAGGTCACCGAGCATTGTGCTGAACTCCTCCGTAGTCTTAGCCATGACTACTAAGTCGTCAGCAAAACGAAGGTGAGTGACGTTCTCGCCATTGACATTAATGCCTAGCCCTGCCGGACTGACATGGTGGCATTTTTGTACAAACACTTCAGTACTTAGATCTTCGTATATAGGCTAGTGTTCATCGAATACTTGAGTAGGAAACGCTCAGTCCATTTTCATCTTTCATTAATTTAAAAATATTTTATGTTAATTCTGAATTTAAATGTCTCAGTGGTCCAGACATACCTCAGTAGCACAACAAGCAGCAATGGCAGCATTGGTACTAGCAACAGCTGGGATAATATTCTTTAAAACACCCTGAGTCAACCTATAGGTAACATTAGATATTCCATGCTTGACGGCCCTGTCCTGTGCCTTCTCAAACACCCAAGCTACATGCTGAGGATCGTCGCCATCAAGGGGTGTGGTGGCACCCCAAGGATTTTCTTTTGCCCATTGAATAACCTTGACATATTCAATGCAATGTTCTGGTAATCTGAAACGTAGAATAAAATTCAAATTCAAAAAGACATTCTGCTAAACAGTGTACAATTTTAATCAGATTTTTCGGCATATACACTTGGATTTGATTTGTTACCAAAATAAATGATGGATGGGCTGTGTAAAGAATGATCTTAGGAATGAAATGGAAAGGGGGTGACTTTTGAGATGAAAGTAATAGAGAAGTATGGAAGTAGTGCCAAAACCAAAAAATTTGAGTTAGGGCAAGAGAATGATGATTTATAACAAAAAACCGCACAATCGGACTCTCACACTGAGGTTCCATACAATCTTACATATGAAAACAGTTCAATTCCCGAATTGAGTTATGAAGATTTTTCTGAATGGCAAAAAGTTTTTTTTTTTTTGTGATGTAACTACAATTTTACAGTTTTCAGATTTTTTACTATGAGACCTTGCTTCATGCCAATTAAAGATTCTAGGTCAACGGGAAGTACCATATAAATTTTGATTCCCTTGTGTGTCAAAATATTTATTTTTTGTGGTATAAAGGGCCATATCTTTTTTTTCATTAACCCAGAAGTTTAATTTTTTTACAGCTTCAAGGGACCGCAAACTTGAGTATATGGTTTTAATTAAACAACTCTATACCTCCTCTGCACATTCCCGAGATAAAGGGTCTTGATAGACAGAAAGTCTGACAACAAAGTGATCCCATAGGGGTTCTGTTTATTCCTTTTGAGGAACAGAACCCTAAAAAGAATTGTTGGTTTGTTGGATTTCATGTAAACTACTTATTATTCTATTATGAACATTTAAATTGCTGACCATAAAGTTCTTATTACCTTGGAGTATTAGCAATGGTACAGAGTGGGAAAGTTTTCTGTGGTGGGTACAGGTCCAGGGTACACTCAATACAAGCACTCATGCCAGGCAGGATGACTCTTGCATTGCCTTTAAACCCTTCAGTGCCTCCATCTACCAGTGGGATGACACTGCTTTGATCTAGACTTCCTATAAATTGAGATATTAGTCAGAAAATTATATCTATTAATTATAAGTATTTTATTTGTTGTTGTATTATTTTATTATTATTAGTTCTTATTCTTATTGAGTATTTATTAGTTTATAATATTTGGATAATTATATGTATATCATAAATGTATATGTATTTTATTATGTTATGCAATTTAATTTAATGATATTACATTCTATTTGAAATATCTGTTATTTATTATTGTGCACACCTACCACAGTGTAATCTTTTTTAACCCAAAGGTTAACTGGTAAAGAATGCCTTGTTGCATTAAGCCCGCTTGTACATGAAGTTAAAATAAATAAAATTATTTGAGCCTGAAAAATGTTGTAACAAGGGTCTCCAGTCTCATATAAGTTTATGCTAAAGCATTTCTTGGAAAACATCCTTGTTGTGGGATAAAAGATGAAACTACTACATGTTATAAGAGTTAGAGCGCTACAGTTTCTAAGGAAATTTTCCAATGAAATAATCCAAGTTAAGAAATTAATGTGTAAAATAACTAAAAACATAGTTACTGTCATCATTATACTGCAGTAGGGACATCAGCATGCCATTTAGCCAGCGCCTGGCAACAATTGAGTCAAGTCCACATACAACTATGTGGAACTGTCTATAGAAACCCTCGTCTAAATCCTGGATTGGACAGTGATGAGCTACTGCTTCACAACCAGGTACTCTGAAAAATATAACATGACTTACACATAAAAAAGCAAATGATTAAACTGTCCAAAATGATTATATCACACATGCTTACCTTTTATTAACAAATTCTACAGCACACTTAGCTTTAGATAGACCAATATCATGCCTTCTAAACAGAAACTGTCTGTTTAAATTGGAAAGTTCTATAGTATCCATGTCGACAATATGCAATTTTTTGAATCCCATCAAAGCCAAATCTTTCAGTAACTCACATCCGAGCCCACCCGCACCCACAATGAGGACTTTACATGAATCCATAATAAAGTCCAATATTTCGGGCGACGGCTCGAAATCTGGATGGCAGAATGGACCAGACCTTTCCAACAACTTTCTTATATGATGCCATCTTCGTTGCTGGTGATCTGATGATGTCTGATTCTCACCGGAAGCCATCATGTGATACCCTATAAAGCTAGCAAATCTTTAGATGATAAAACTATTACTTGTCGTATTGATTACAAAATAACGAAGACTAGCAAGCCGGTTTGCAAAATATCACAACCAACGCTACAGCAAAAAACGCTTCACACACAATATCTGACATTGACACAATTCTGTTGACTGTTGTCAATTACAGACGTCAGCTGTCAGGGTAACAACAGATTATAAAACTCATTATAAAAATAATTTGTTTCTGGTTTTTTCTATTCGAAATTACGCCGATAAATAGCTAATAATGATAATTCTATATTAATTAGAAGAACGTTTCGATTATCATTTTTGATGTTCTGATTCATTTCATAATAAGAAAAAAAAACATGCTTTTTTATTTCCAAAAGTCTAGTGGTGCCATTATCCTTGATGTCGGTAGCGATTTCTGGGGTTCTTTCACATTTCAATCAATCAACCACCACCCTTTATTGCAGTTTCAGCGCATTTAATTAAATAATTACATTATGAATGTAAAAAGACGGTAGTTCCCAGTTTTATTTTATATTTTCATAATAAAGTTAAAATATTTGAATGATAACTCTTTACAATTTTTTTTTCTTTACATGCTATAGTTGTACATGGCCATGAGAACACAGTTACGTACTATAGGAGATATTCATTTGTTGAAAATGGAGGCGTGATGGAGGTGCAGTTGTCGCAAGACTAGGATTTTCAAGTTTGCGGTTGTGAAGATTTACACGTAAGTGTACATAATTAAACACTTGTGTCGTAATCTGTATTGATTAAAATGTTAATTGCATCTGTTTATATGACTTAAAATTGCATGTTATTGTGTATATTTGAGGGAGAGACGGCGAATGTCTTGGTAGCTGTGGAATATGATATTACCATGCCTGAGTCAAATAGAAGGCATGATATCGTTTCGTTGCTAGTTGTTACGGAAGTAGTAAAATAATAACAATGCTTTGGCCAGCTATTACTGATATATCTATGTGTAAAGTTTTATCTGTTACTTCATTGTCAACATGGTTGGTCAGCGTTATACAAAACAGTGCCAACATAAAATGCGTGGTAAATTATATTCAAATCTAAAGATCAAATATATCGAATTACGATTTTTTATCGAAGTGTTAGCGAATTTTATTACTATTTGAAATAAAAATAAATCATTTACATATTGTTGGATAATATGCCTATCATTTTAGGTCAGCATGGCTGGTAACAAGGTAAATACCAAAACAAAAGGTAAAGAAGATAAAAGTAAGGCTAGTTCTAAGACAGTAGGTCAAACTAGTGAAGAGCCAGAGGACACAGACTTTGCTATGCTTAGGAAACCTATACTAACTAGCATTACAGGGTTTGGTCAAGCAAGGAAGATTTTTGACTTGGCTACTGAAGAAGTAAGTTGATCCTAAAATATTATTTATTTATATATTTTTTTTAAGTATGTTTTTTTAAGTATTTTTGTATTCTTACTTTTTCAGCTTAAAGACTTGCTATCAAATGAGTGTGATTTACTATATGAATGCAAAGTCTGTCGAAATATATTTAGAAGCTTAGCTAATTTCATATCTCACAAACGTGTCTATTGCAAAGAAAAGTTCAATACCTCGGTACACAGCCATTTCATCAATGCTACTTCAACGGTGAGTTCTACTTTAATTATTGTGACAAATTATTGATTATTTATGATTCTCTTAATTTTTACTTCTGATTTAAATGTTTCCTTGTTCATTACAGATTACAGAAATGCTGAAAATAAAACGCTTGGAACAGGGATACCAAGATTCTCTCAAAGAAAGTACTGAAATTGAAAATAAAGAAATAGATGATGTAGATGACCGGGTGCCATTGACCAAGGATTTGACAGCAATTGTAGAGAAGATTGCACAAAACAAAGGAGTTCTAGAAAATAAAAATGAAGAACAACTAATAGCTTTGCAGAAGATACCAAATAGTTCTGTGGCTGTTTTTCAAAGTGTCCATTCACATGATGACAAACCAAAGGAAAGCATGAAAGTTCAAGTAAGTGTGCATTTAATGTTATAAGAAAATGTTATTCTTTTAAAGAAAAAGACATTTGTATCATAATATAAGGTACCAACCAGTCACAAAATTGCACATTGCATTAGCACCTCCACATTCTTTCCCTATGTGTCCTATTCTTAATCAAACAAATATGTAAATAATAATAGATTAGACAAGTTAATATTTACTTGGGTATTTATCATTATGTTGTCTGTAAGTACATCTTTTAGCTGTTTTAATTTATCACAAAATTTTTGCCCATTAGGTAAAGCAGATGTATGTTATCTGGGTACCATAACGGTTTCAGCTATGAATCAAACCTAGAACTTTCCAATACCCCAACCATCTCAAAAACCACTGAACATAGAAGGTAAATTTGACTTTTTAATGAAGTTATGTTTCTGTTTGTAGGTGAATGAGCTGGACAAAATTTTATCAAGGGACATAGCAGTTCTACAAAGTGATGGCAATTTCAAAGTAAAGAGTTCTGTTTCAGAAGAGCTTGATAATGTAATACAAATAAGTGATGATGAAGAAAATGGTGATAGTACTAATATACTCAAGTGTAAAGTTTGTGAGTAAATAATACAAGTACTTAAATTTATTTAATTATTAGTATCAGTTACAATCTTGTAATTTTTTCTCACTTGAGCCATTGTCCACTAGCGAAAACGAGTCTTTGTAAAGGGGCGCCAGCGGAGGCGGTTTGCCCCGGGTTTGGAGAACCTGGATTATGAAAAGTCAAAATATCTAATTTATTTATTTTCGTCTGGTCTGTTCGTGATAAACTTAAAACTACTGAACAGATTTTCGTGTGGTTTTCACCAATAGATAGAGTGATCCATGAGGAAGCTTCTGGGTATATAATAAATACAGAGAAGTACCGAGAATTTTAAAGATTTCTCTAGTTGTTAAACATAGTGTGCTTAAAATGTTGGGTTAGGTTAGGTTAGTTTGCTTTGCCATCCCAAGCACCCAGAGGACAACCTTAGTCCGACATTGCAAAAATGGACCTTCTAAGTCCATTCATGTTTAAATAGCATTTTTATGGGCCGACTTAGTAACGACTCGTGATGATTTTCAACCATTATAAAGTACCTGTGTTTCATTTGGAAACCTGATGAGCAAAACTTGACTAAAATTATTATTCTGAGTTAAATTTATAGTATTTCACAGTTTCCGTTTCCTTTCCCGAAATCTCTTTTTTAAAGCCACCTTCTTCAAGCCACAAAGTAATGTCTCTTTGAAAACATACTCGTACCTGCTTGTGTGTCTAAACAAATATTAATAATATTGTCACAGGTGACATGCAGTTCTCAACTCAAAAGACTCTGAAGTTCCACATGAAGTACAAGCACGTTGAAAGCCGCCTGGTGTATCCATGTCCCGACTGCTTGGAGATCTTCTCTACGTCCTGGAGTGTTTACAGGCATCTCTTCAAAGTTCATAGGTGAATATTTGAAATTAAATTGATTATGGAAAGATGGGTGTTGGTCAAAGGAGGGGTGGCCGACGGGTACAGAGGCCTTATCGCGATCCATTTGACAACCTAAATTGAACTGTTAAAGGGATGTAGCTATATAGGGTGTACCTATAGCTCCATCCGTCTTTCTCGCTCTCACGATGACTTACCATTGGCGTTAGGGACCTTAGCCCCTGGTCTAGACAAACTTATTGGTGGCTTTGAAGTTCGGTTCTTATTGCGCAGTACTCTACCTCATACGTCACACGAATTTGCGACTGCACTGCGAATCGCCTCTTATTTTGGCTCGTTGAAAAGCTTTGTATACCGTATAAAAAGAAATTAACGGGTTGATTATGACTCGAGTACATAGCATATAGCGGGTCTGGATTTGTCCTTAAGATGCTATGTGGCCGTGCGTGTGTTTATGACGCTGATTTTACTTTTGCACTAGCTTCTACCAGCGGCTCCACCCGTGTGAAAGTAGGTTTCTCCATACAAACTTTGGACCCCGTTTCATCCTCTTAGGTGGTGAATTTTGGAAAATCCTCTCTTAGAGCCGGGGCATACGATGCGTTGCGGCGCCGCACCGCAAATATTTCAACGAATCGGCGGGCAAATGAGGGACACCGCCCCGCTCGTACGGCCTACCGGGCACACGAGCGACACCGCCCCGCTCGTACGGCCCGCCGGGCACGCGAGCGACACCGCCCCGCTCGTACGGCCCGCCGGGCACGCGAGCGACACCGCCCCGCTCGTACGGCCCGCCGGGCACGCGTTCTACACCGCCCCGCTCGTACGGCCCGCCGGGCACGCGAGCGACACCGCCCCGCTTGTACGGCCCGCCGGGCACACGACACCGCCCCGCTCGTACGGACCGCCGCTTCGTACACGCGTCGCCGCAACGCATCCTGTGACCCCAGTCTTAGTGCTCAACTACGTCTTAAAAAGAAACTGCAAAATTTCGCGCTCCTAGTCTCAATAGTTTCGGCTGTGCGTTGATATGTCAAATCAGTCTTTTTCTCCTTTTATAGATATAGACCTTCTCCTTTTTTTCCCCTTTTATTTATAGATTTAGAAAACGTAACGCTTTCCCACTGGTTTTTGAGATTCTATTATGAAAGTCACCATATCGTTCTCGAGCGTGATAGGGCGTTTGGAATCTTAAATTTGCTTTATTTTCATTCCATTAAGTGTAGGTACTAGCTTTAAGGTACAAGTTGGTAGCCGACTGCACGCAGCAGCAGCAGACGACGTGTCGCAGCGACACTACTGGTTTCTACGTATTTCTATGAAATTCCCTCCGTAGCTAGCGACATGAAGCTAGCGACACGTCGTCGAGTGGCAGACGGCAGTGTCGTCCGACCGCAGATCAGTAGTGCCGCTGACAAGCAACGACACGTCGATTATTCTCGAACACGTCAGCACAACAGCGTCCATCTGCTGTTGCCGCCTGCAGTCGGGTTCGAAATCATGACTGCAGCGACATGACGCAACGACGTGTCGTGACGACATGAAGCGACGACATGTCGTCTGCTGCTGCTGCGTGCAGTCGGCTACCAACTTGTACCTTTAGTAAGTTCTTTATCAATGTATGATAAAGAACTTACTAAATTGAATATTATTATTGATCCTATTGTCTGGCCTGGTAGTGGTTAGTGGCCCTGACTGCTATGCTGGAGGTCGTGGGTTCGATTCACACCCAGGACAAATGTTTGTGTGATGAGCACCATCATTTGTTCTGTGTCTGGGTGTAATATAAATATGTTTATCAGTTGTCTAGTACTCATAACACAAGTTCTGCTTAGCTTGAGACTAGACGACGTTGTGTGATAGCTGTGGAATATATTGTGTATTATTATTGTATAATAATCGGAACCCTTTTTGTTATACAGGAAAACTGCAGCACAAATTAGAAGACTGAGGGAATCTATTCAAGCGAAAGCATTTAAGATGAACAATCCACCAGCGTTCTACGAAAAACGTAAAAATAACATGAAATCTGTTATTGCTCCGAAAATTACTGAAGAGGAAAGGTTGGAACAGGAAAATCAGGTATATAATCGTTATAATATATATAATTCTTCTGTAAGTGTGTTTGTCACCTAACTCCTAAACGGCTTGACCGGTTTGGATAAAATTTTGTGTATATGTTTGAGTGGGTTCCTGGATGGTTTGAAAATACTGTTGGACCCGATAGATGGCGCTGCAACCGGGTACCCAATTTTTTCTTCTGACGAAAAGTCACGACAGACTCCTAATATAATATAAATTATAAAGGCGCAAGTTTGTACGTATGTGTGTATATTTGTTACTCCTCCACGCTAAAATGGCTGAACGGAAATAGATACAATTTGATACACGAGTAGACTGTCCTGGAATAGTTTATAGGATAATTTATGTCCTGGGAGTAAGACCTGCTCTTCGTACAACCTCCTAAATCGGTATTTGAACTTACCTAGTCCAAAAAATGTTAGTTGTTTAGTTCCTATTCACCCCTGCGTGCCAATTCACCCTGTTTGTAGGACTATCTCCCGAAAAGTCAGTCAGAAGTCATT
The DNA here is from genome assembly GCA_961205895.1 of Mythimna pallens. Taxonomy (NCBI): domain Eukaryota; kingdom Metazoa; phylum Arthropoda; class Insecta; order Lepidoptera; family Noctuidae; genus Mythimna; species Mythimna pallens. Next base: position 16,707,605 of record OY540828.1, on the reverse strand, counting down.
TTCTTCTCTCTAGTTTTCATCCCAAGTTATCTGGGGTCTGCGCAGCATGTTTTTTGGTCTATACTTATCTATTAGACACCATCTCAGTAGTAGCCACCTTTCTAAGCCAAACCAATCATCTTTTACTCAGTACATCCGTCGCTTCTTTGGTCTTTCCTTCTCTTGTAAAGATTCATTGTACTTCACAATCCCAAGGCAAAGCAAGCAATATTCATGACGCTATTTACCCTAACGAATTTTTCAACAAAAAAGTATTTTGAATTTTCTTTAAAATCCTTCAGATTACGAATGTCATTATCTTCTGCAGGCTTGGATGGACAATATGGAAGGCGACGGAGAGTTACCGCGCTGCGGCGGCTGCGGACGCACGTTCGAGCGGCGCGCGGCGCTGGCGGCGCACACGCACACGTGCCAGCCGCGCTCGCGCGCCCTCTCGCGTCGTCCGCAAGAAACCAAGAAGATCGAAATTCAAATCCGCAAAGACTACCACAAAGGACCACCTGTCAATATGAACTTGCCCGTAAAGACTACTGATGCTAATGGTAATTATTTTTGTGGTGGGTAGTTTGATATTTGCTTTATTCTTTGTTTGGTTATTTCTAAAAACACATTATTGAGTTAATTTTTACATTTGATAAAAATAGAATTTGGTATTTATATTGATCTAAATATGTTTTTCCACAGAAAATAAAATTTCCAAAGATGAACCACAAATAGCATCTAAACCTAACAAAGACGACGAAAAGGAAATCGTAGAAGAAGTTAACGATGTTGTTGATGAAGATAAGGAAGATGACGAAGATAAAGATGATGACGATGCTGCCATGGACGTCAGTGACGAGGACTCACAATCCAACGATGCAACGGAGGCCGCAGAGAAAGAACCTGAAAAACGCATTGAACCACCCAAACTCAATATCAGATTGCCCTTGGCTCATCAAGCAGAAAAAAGTAATCTTACAGCTTTCAGACAAAGAATCCAATCAGAAGTAGAAATTAACAAATTGTTATGTAAGAGATGTGATGCACAATTTAGTGATACACAAGAATTGTACGATCATGCGGCTGAGCACGTGAAATGGTTGCGCTATGCCTGCAAGTTGTGTAACTATAAGCATTACTCCTTCGATAAGCTGCCTGAACATGTGAAAGTAGTACATAAGCTGAAAGGCGATAAAGACTTCTATTATAGCACAGTGAAAGCAATTGATGGTACTGAGGCTTTGGACCTGTGTGAATCTACTGACGAATTACCCGAAGCTACTGAAACTAGTCCTGATTCTAGACGTCCTAGCCGATGCTCCAGTGATTCGAGTCGATTGTCTGATGATAGTTCGTCGAGCAGTACTCGTTTAGAGGCCTTAGGAAGAAAGAGGAAAATCTTCCAAAGTAAAACTAGTGCAAAACGAAGAAAAGAATATGTGATGAAAGGTTGGTATTTTTATTCAACGAACTAGCGACCCGCCCCATAATATGCATATATTATACACCTAAATCATCATGAATCTATTTCTAAAGTCTAAAACTGGTTAAACCGAATGATAAATCGTTTAGTAGGTTTTAATTTATCGCGAACAGACAGACAGACGCGGTGGGGGGGCTTTGTTTTATAATATATGTATGTAAGGATAATAATTATAAACTATGAAATTTTTCAATTGTTTAACAATTCTCTTGTTTCAGCTGCTCAAGACAAGGATGGAGATATTTCTCTTGACAAAAATACAAACCTCATAGAAAACTTTACCTCCTCAAATATCAAGAACTTTGAAGAGAATTCTTCTGACATAGATGATATTGATGCTAAAAAGCAGTTAACAAGTGAGAATTTATCTTCTGTAGCATCCAGAAGACCAGTAAGAAGAAAAACTAAGCCTAAAAATGCAGATTTTGAATATGATTTATCAAATTTATTAAAAATGGAAGCACAGGGCTATAGGGATTCACTAACAATGGCAAATGCAAAAACAACTCAAAGCAAGAAAAAGACTCAAGAAATTCAAATTAATTATGATAATGTTAACAAAGATTGCTGTGGAGCACTAATCACTATGTCAAAGAAATCTGTTGAACGATCTGCGGCGCATATAAAAACTGATTTCTCTATTGTATATCCCCAGAAAGACACAAGACCTCCAAATATTTTTGCTAGACCTATGTTACCTAAGATTATTTCGAGGGGAGATAAAATATCTCCTAAAAAAGAAAATAATGATGATACAAAAGAGACGCCAAGCCCGAGCCCAGTGAAAACTCCTGTGAAAGCGAAAGAATCCTCATCCCCTAGTTCTATAAAAGAAGTTACAACTCCTAAAAAAGTCCTTGTTGTAGATGTACCCAAAATTAAAGATGGTGTTATTTTAAAAACAGAACTTGATTTGAAGACAGAAGAGAATTCGAAGCCAGAAGTTAATTCAAATACAGAAGCTGTCTCAAAGACAGAAGTTAATTTAAAAACAGAACAGATATGTACAGAGACAGAACTTATCTCAAAACCAGAAATTAGTTCAACGCCAGAAATTAATTCAAAACCAGAAGTTCATTCAAATCCAGAAGTTAATATAAATACAAAAGCAAAGACTGAAGTTGTTGAAAACGCAACCTCGTCTAAAGAACAAATCTGTTTTACGGGAAAAGTTAATGAGATAGTTAAACCAAAAAGCTTGCCTTCTGTTGTTCCTCTTAAATTTCGCCGTCAAAGTTTAGAAGTTATGAAGAATCCTATAATTAGTAAGAATATCACTGATTTCACAAAATCCGGATTGAAAACTAAAATACTAGTTATAAAACCAATCAACAGAAATAAAGGTGGTACACAAACATTGAATAATCCACTTAAATTCCAAACAATTAAACTAAAAGATCCAAGTAAAAGGTGTTCCAGAGACGATCAGGATCAAGTAGTAGTTGTGAAAGTTCCTAAAGTGGATTGTGCAATACCTCGACCAGTTACTGATGTGTGTAATAAAAATAAAGATCAACCAGCTCCCGCGTCGTCGAATGAATCACCAATAGAAGCCTCAACGCCAAAAGATAATGAAAATGTTACAAAATTTGTAGATAACAACGATGATACATCGACAGTAGTGCCGCCTAACCTGGAAGCAAGTAATGAACCCACCAATGTTGAGGAATGTGCTTCAATTGATAACGAGGATCAAAAAATGAATGATGAATCTAGTAATGCTGATGATATTGCCATTATAAAAGACATTGAAGAACTTGTTAATGATAAAGAAACATCATTAGAAAATGTTAATACAACCATTTAGATATTTTGTTAAAATTATTGAAACATTATTTACCTTTGTTGCTTTGAAGCACATTTCGTTTAACGTATGTCATTTAAGTACCTACGCTAATAGGTAGAAATAACAAATTAAATTACTTGTAAGAAATAAAGTATTTTTTTCTCGTACCAACATTTAACACTTCCTTTCTTTTACTCAGCTACCTGCCGATTTCTGGTCTTTCTGATACCTATCTATTCCGGGTGGATACCTATCTCTCCACTAACTAGTGGAGAGATAAATCAGATGATAAAGATGAACAACAACTGTTTGATGAACAACTGTTAGTGGTCGCAGCGCTGATATCTTGGTTACTTCAAATTGTTTACCGACTACTAAAATTCATATGGAGTGGCTGACTTCGTATGTTTGATAATCTAAAGCTATCTATCTATGTAGCTTACTAGCTCCTAGCTATATCCACCGAGATTATTTGTTCGATAGGACTACTTTGCTGCATCGGAAAACCACACCGAACTACGCTAGTTTTGTATCTGGTCGCAGGAGTGAAAAGGGGATTCACACCGTTTATATAGTACTGCCTGCCATGGCTACGACCATTACCATTACCTACCTGGCGCAAACAGTGTAATCTTGTGACGGGAACCGAGCACCATAGTAGTTCGGCCCTTCATAATAGTATTATTTACCTTCATAGAAATAAATACAAAGTAATTGTGAGTTGAGACCTTGTTGGATAACTCGATTCAGCTGTCACTAGCCTCGTGCATACATTCATGAAACTTTCTCGGGAACTAGCTTTGCTTATGGGTGGGGTCCTTTATGAAATATGGCTTTACCCAAAATGAGGATTCAGTATGTTACAAAGTACACTGTTATGAGGATCACATAGCTCGTGAGATGGTTATTGATTTAAGGCTTTCTTGTCTTGTCAGGTCTTTACTCTGCTTTGTTTCATAATTTATTGTTGTTTGTAAATAGTACGCCAGACTACCTGCAGCACGGTTTCTCCTCTTTTAGATAGATACGCTATATTCTTGTATAGCGCTTTTAACGATGAGGGGCCAATTATGTGTCACCCTATATGGTAATGTTTTCTGTCTTTTCCGTAACTTAGATGGTGTTCCAAATATAGAGTAGGTACATATTCTTTCCATGGTTGGTTGGTTCCGTTCGGGATATTTATTCGATGGCCGTCTCGCTTATGTTAGGCTATGTTGAGTTTCATCCCCCTTTCAAGTGCTTCGAATAAGGCCTCGGATTTTCTCTTATACCCTTCCATACGGTAGGTACTCAACTATACTTATTCTCAGCAGAAAACATTATTCAGTGAGTATTGCGTAACAAAATGCGATATCTTAGGTACTTTCGTGTACCACCGGCGCCGGGAAACAAAAAATTACACCTGCTTTAGAAAACTGATGGCTTATTGTATAGTGTTTTGACTTATTGTACCTATGCAATCATCTTCTAACCTAATAATAAGTATGGGACAAAAACAGGAGTAGGTACAAATAAAAATTAAATTTTAAGTTTTACTAATTTTATTTAGAAATAACATTACATCCTCATACATTCGTGTTAACATTTGTTTATGGATTTCTGGCTTACTGCCTTAGCTACCATTTCGTTCAATCGTTTAAGATTTCGCCAAAGTTTCGGCCTTAGCTGCAACTTCCTCAATGGGTCCTACCATGTAGAATGCTACTTCAGGTAGATGATCATACTCGCCCTGCAAGATTTTAGAGAAGCCCTTGATGGTTTCCTCAAGGGGCACCAGTTTGCCGGCATGTCCAGTGAACACCTCAGCCACCTGGAAAGGCTGGGACAAGAACCTTTGGATCTTACGTGCACGAGCAACAGTCAGCTTATCATCCTCAGACAATTCATCCATACCCAGGATGGCAATGATGTCCTGGAGTGACTTGTAGTCCTGAAGAATTTTCTGAACGCCACGTGCTACATTGTAATGCTCAGCTCCAATAATGTTGGGGTCCATAATACGGGAGGTGGAGTCAAGAGGGTCCACGGCAGGGTAGATACCCAGTTCAGCAATAGCACGGGACAGTACAGTGGTGGCATCCAAGTGAGCGAAGGTGGTAGCAGGGGCAGGGTCAGTCAAGTCATCAGCGGGCACATAGATAGCCTGCACAGAGGTGATGGATCCTTTCTTGGTGGTGGTAATACGCTCCTGCATGGTACCCATGTCAGTGGCCAGAGTGGGTTGGTAACCTACAGCAGAGGGGATACGACCCAGCAGAGCAGACACTTCAGAACCAGCCTGGGTGAAACGGAAAATGTTGTCAATGAACAGCAATACATCCTGTCCCTCTTGGTCACGGAAATACTCGGCGACAGTCAGACCAGTCAGAGCGACACGGGCACGCGCGCCTGGGGGCTCATTCATCTGTCCGTACACCAACGATACCTTGGAAGTCTTGTCCGTTAGGGAAATTACTCCAGACTCAATCATCTCTTTGTACAAGTCGTTACCCTCGCGGGTGCGCTCGCCCACTCCCGCGAACACGGAGTAACCACCGTGCGCCTTGGCGACGTTGTTGATCAGCTCCATGATAAGTACAGTCTTACCGACTCCAGCGCCGCCGAACAGGCCGATCTTGCCTCCCTTGACGTAGGGAGCGAGCAGGTCGACGACCTTGATGCCAGTGACAAGAATCTCCTGCTCCACGGACATCTCCACGAACTCGGGCGCCTCAGCGTGGATAGCGGCGGTCTTGTCAGTAGGGATAGGGCCACGCTCGTCGATAGGCTCACCGATGACGTTCATGATGCGGCCGAGGGTCTCTACGCCCACGGGGATACGGATAGGCGAGCCGCAGTCGTAGACGGGCTGGCCGCGGACCAAACCCTCGGTACCGTCCATGGCGATGGTGCGGACGGTGTTCTCTCCCAAGTGCTGCGCCACCTCCAGCACAAGCCGGGGTTGACGGTTTTGGACTTCAAGGGCATTTAGGATGGGTGGAAGATTATCTTCGAACTGGACATCCACTACGGCACCAATTACAGCGACTATCTTACCTTCTGCCTTGCCTGCTGCAGCTTTGGCCGCATAATCCCTTTTGTTGATGGCAGACACAGTCGCGATTTTGCCACATTCTGTGAGGGTTTTTTCAGCGACCGACTTAACGGCCAAGAGGCCGCTTCCAACCCGAGTTATAGCTCCCAACATTTTTATTCTTTTTAATGCACTTGGGCGATTATCGGCGCCCGCCCGTAAATTATGTAACCTTAAAAATAACTATAGACACGAAATCGTAAAACGTGAATATTATTGAACGGGTCAGTGTTGTACCTAAGTTGTCTATGATGATAATTTTCTAGTGAGTAGCTTTGCTTGAAAACAGAATCAGGCCCATAATTCATGGAACTTGATGGATATATATAGTGCAGGTATTATATGATGTACACAGTGAATGCAAAACAGTGTGTAGAAAACCTAACATCCATTTTCCTGACCTAGACCGTAACCCTGGCCCTCTTCAGTAGCCTTATGGACATCTCTATCATTTTAGGCTTCCATTACACGGTCATGCAATCATGCATTCATGATTATGAATGATGTTTGAATGACGGAATTATATCGCCAGAGGTGAGATATACTAGGTAAAATGCGTACTGAGTCTTAGAAGTACGCGTCCGCCGAAATACTTATTCCAAAAACTAGGTCCACGAGTATTAAGGCATCTCGAGTTTTTTGATGTTTCCTTATCTAGCGAATCTTCGTACGCCACGAGTATTTAGGCGTCTCGAGTTTTTTAACGTTTCTTTATCTAACGAGTCTTCGTACGCTACGAGTATTTAGGCGTCTCGAGTTTTTTGACGTTTCCTTATCTAGCCGCTAGATTCTAGCGAGTCGTCGTACATTTATGTAATATTGAGACGATCAAGTAATGGAGTATTTTCAGTTTAACAGGCTTAGGACTGATAGCTGTTTTCATAATAAAATATAGAAACGTTTATCAAGGAAAAGCTGGCGTATCTAGAAGGTTTCAATTCGTTTTATTTACAAAATCAATATGTAATCATCTTGTTTTTTCTTCTTGTTTTTTTTTTTTTGGAACGACAAAATATAGAAAAATAATTAATATTTTATAATAACGTAATTAAAACTAACTTTATATTAAAACTAATTTTATATATTTATTTTTTCTATTTTTTGTTTTTTTCTTTTTTAAATAGTATTTCTTACGCCTATTCGTGTTCATCGAAGTAGTCCATCAAGTATTTACGTGTCAGACGCCATACGCCTAAATACTCGAGACGCGTTTATGTGGTGCGCAAGGAATAAAATCTGCGCGTCCGCCCACAGACTTATTTCCAAAAACCTATTTCAGGATATACGTTTCAACTCAATTGCCATTAGTTTTTCGTCATACAAACGTCAATCATCGCATTAGACGACGGTAGGTTTTTCGTCAATCAAAAATTGACTGTGACAAAACTGACAGTAAAACCTAACGTGTATGGACGTCTGACAGATGATTGTCGTCGCTGCGTTCCGACTTCGAGTCAATCGACGATGAGTCAAGTTCAAAAGTGAATAGGTTACTTCTAGGCAAGCGCACTCCATCGTTGACCACATCATTGCTTTCCATCAGGTGAAATAGTGGTCAACCGTGAACCTAACAATAAATTACGCATTCAAAAAATTTAGACACATAACAAACTCCAACTCCTTCCAACTGTGTATTTTGCGCTCGTGCAAGTCCAATATGTGCGTTCTACAAAAATCTGTAAGAAACATGTTGTTTACTTAGTTTTACCACTTGTGTACACTTCTGTATTAAACTTTTAACACGATCTATCTATATTTTAAAAGATTACTTAATGTACTACGCTGTCGCTTTTTTGTATCCACCTAAACTTAGTCGGGTTACCATGGTCTTGCAGTTTTTAATACAATAGAGAAAATAGAATTAGTAGTACCTAATTTCTAATACAATAGGTAGGTGGAAAGTTTTCTGTAAACAATAAGCCATGGTCATCCTATCGAAACAGTTTTTTTTATGAATAAAATATATTTTTGCTTCTTATCGGTAGTACTACCTAATAGGTGATCTTTAAAAAAAAGAATTAGTTAATACTTAATTGCATCGATAGATGATCACGACTTATTTGTACGCGATATCGTACAACAGCTCCTGAAATATATATTGCTTTATCCACTTCCCACATGTTGACAACCTCGCGAGATAAGTCTTACTTTAGTTTGCTTATCTTTCTCAGCTTTCACGAGGTTCTCGTCATGAGGAACCGTTATATCAACAATCATTGTGAGACGCTCTAGTCGATCTATCACCACTATATCAGGTTTATTGGCAACAATAGTCCTGTCAGTGATGATAGATCGATCCCATTATAATGTGATATTGGCATTGTCGAGAACTGGGTTGGGCACATACCTACGAGGTTGTGTCTATGCAAACAGTCTCCGTTAGCTGAGATTGAGATGAGAACATCCTGAAATAATGTGTCGGATTGATACCCTGAGCCGATGGCATGCCCGATAGATGTCAACCGTACCGTCCTTCACAATGTATTTCCGGTAGTTGTTCTTCATCATAATTTCGCCCATAATCAAAAACTTCGGTTTCCCCGAAGAGGTCACCGAAACGCAGCTAAGATACGGACGCTAATAGGTCTACATCGGGCCCATGTAAGGCCCGGTAAATCGTCCGTGAAGCTCCTTGCTCTGCCATACTTCCCTGAGGTCATTAGTATCCAATACTATAGGTTTGCGCCAGTTCTTGTAAGCCAAGGAGAGCGGAGTGAGGCCCTTGTCCACCGCTGCAACAATTTTCGGTGCATACCCACGTCGGTTTTTAGGATGACTTACTTATTATTATTGTAAACGCACCCATCAGGCGATTTGTTGACGCGCTAAAGGGCCTATTACACTACTCGATATTCAGACAGTTCTTAGTTGATGTCGCGTAGTGTAATAAGGGTTAGACCGGTCTTACTCGGAACAATATCGCGTAGTGTAATAGGCCTATAACTGCCTTAATACACTTCGATAATATCGAAATTCGGAACGCGGAGTATTTTTGATATGATTCGGAACAAATGACTTAACTGTCAATTCTAATTTAGGAGGGGTCATCCTGAAGGTTGACATAAAAAATGCCTTCAATTCAGTTAATAGGGACACCTTGCTGACAGAATCTAAAAAAGAAGTACCCCAAATTTTTAGTTTTCTTTGGCAATGTTACAGACACCCATCTAAATTACTATATCGGGACAACATTTTGGAATCCGCTGTTGGCTGTCAACAAGGTGATCCCCTCGGGCCAGTGATCTTCAGTTTAGCCATTCACCCAATTATTCGACAATTAAATTCCAAATTCAACGTTTGGTATCTCGACGACGGAACCCTAGGAGGCGATGCAGACACAGTTTTAAATGATTTAATTTTCCTAAAAAATCAACTTCATTCAATAGGACTTGATCTGAACCTCTCAAAATGCGAACTTTTCTTATCCGACAGTACCGACAGACAACTGACTCTTTCCAAATTTAACACAATAGCCCCAGAAATTAAAATTATTGAAAAAAGCTCTCTTCGTCTCCTAGGATCTCCTATTTTCGAGGATTCCTTTCCCAATTTTGTTGAGGAAAAAATTCAAAATTTTAATGATATTTCGGAAAGATTACTACAAATTAATATGCATTCGGCCATCACCATAATTCGTTTCTGCTGTTTCGGCCCTAAATTAACATATTTCCTTCGCGCTTCTCATTTATGGAAACATCCCCATCTTTTGGAAAAAATGGACCAAATTATCCGACATACTCTCACGTTAATTTTAAACGTGGCCATGGATGACCGAGCTTGGGCTCAAGCTTCCCTTCCTATCCGTATGGGTGGCCTCGGCGTCCGCAAAATTACTAGTATTAGTTTACCAGCCTTTATATCCTCGGTTCACGGCACTGAGAAATTAATCAGGAATATCCTATCTCCCTCACTGAGTAATTTCAATGTGCCGTGCTTCGTCGAGGCTATAGATACCTGGAGACTCGCTTGCCCGAATTCTAATCCGCCCGATGAACCATCTTCCCAAAGACGGTGGGATGAGCCGCTCTGCAAAGAAGTTAAAAAAAACTTGATTGATACATCTACTGCTCCTGCGGAGCGTGCGCGCCTGCTGGCTGTGGGAGAGTGGGAGTCGGGTCTCTGGCTTCACGCACTACCATCATCGAACATAGGCACCTTGCTCGATGATAATACTTTCCGCCTCGCTGCTTCCTTACGTCTAGGCGCTCCCTGTTGTTCTCCTCATCGCTGTCACTGTGGCGAAGTCGTCAACAGCCTCGGACACCACGGTCTGTCATGCAGCCGAAGTGCGGGTCGCATAGCACGACACGCGAATATCAACGACATCATCAGACGTGCTCTTGTCTCCGTCGGCGTTCCAGCCGTATTGGAACCCCATGGCCTGGCACGCGACGATGGCAAGAGACCGGACGGCATGTCGTTATTCCCATGGAAGATGGGTAGGCCTTTAGTATGGGACGCTACTTGTGTCGATACTCTTGCGCCATCCCATCTTCCTAGCTCGTCGTGTTGTGCTGGTGCTGCCGCTGCGGCTGCGGAGAACCTCAAGCGGCGAAAATATAATAACCTTGTTGGAAGTTATATTTTCGAACCGTTTGGGGTTGAAACTCTCGGTTCGTGGGGTCCGAGTGCTCACAAGTTGTATAAAGATCTGTCAAAACGTCTAGTTGACACTTCGCGTGACCCAAGAGCTGGCTTTTACCTCGGACAGAGGATAAGCATTGCCATACAGCGTGGCAATGCCGCCAGTCTTTTGGGCACATTACCAGTCGACAGCGATGTGGAAGAGTTTTTTGACGCCATATTTTAGTTTTAGTTAGTTGTAATTAGACTAGGGTTTTTATTATTATTTATTTTATTTTATTGTAATTATAGTTAGTATTTTTAAATGTAAATAATGTAATATGTTGCCTAAAAAAAAAAAAAAAAACTTTTGTAGACTGTCAATTGTCATGTTATGTCAATCAAATTTATTTATAGTAGCGCCAAAGCAAGGAGAAGTGTTATCCAAGCGAATATATTTAAAAAAATTGGTATATTATTACTAAAACAGTATGTTTCGATCACGCGTTTTATCTCGTGTAAGTGTTATTTTAAATGAAATGAATTACAACATAACCCTGTTTAAATCAGTTAGAACATTAACCCTAGGACTATATTTTTATACATCTAAATTTATTTTGGTATATAAACACATAAAACGTATATTTACAGATATTGTGGCAACAGCGAGTACAAATTATAACGAATTATGCAAGACCATGCGCTGGTAGCTTCTGTATTATCAAAGCAAACACTAGAGACCTGAATACTGTGACTGTAGAAGACAGCTATGTTAAGAAGTTCATGAATGCCGTTGGATGGATGGACCAATCTAGGACGGTAAATGATTTTCTTATTGGAAGGATGTTAATAAGAATAAGTCAGTTTTTTACACAGCTTTTCCTTCTAGTTTGTATAGTACTAATAACATTTAATTTCTGTAATAAATATATTTCATTCTAATTGTTAACAATATCTTTTTGAAGTATCTTTCTTTGCCTAATATTTATTTTACCTTTTCCAGCGTTTAAAACTAACAGGATACTTCCTATACGAGTGTATACCTGAAAATGTGGCTTTTGCTGAATGGTTTGAAAGCCTAGAGTTGCCCGACACGTTCGCCTCATGGTTTACCATTACAGAGCTTCATGTATGGCTACTCATGGTCCGGTACATGGCTGAAGATGTTATGCTACCAACTGGTGAAAAGAAAAAATACATAAAAGGTGATGGCCACTTCGTAAGAAACTGTATAATTGAGGCTCTTTGGGCAGATGTTGCAAATAAAATAAAACTGTTGGAGGTAATTAGTCCATTTAACTTATTAAGAAATAATCATCTAGTAACTCTGAAGTATCTCTGTGTCACAATTTGTCTTAGATATTTATCCAGTTACCTTAACATGGACATACATGGCACATAATATACATATCCATAAATTGCCATTACTAAACTATAGCTGTAGCCCTAAGTTAAAATTCAGTAAGTTATCACAATTTCCATTACTTTATGTTAGTATTGAATGTTGTAATGGGATTAACTGCCAGTACACCCTTAACCTCAAATGCAAATCTTTACAAAGAAGATCTGTTTTATAATTTCTCTCCACTCAATTTCAGGGTGCCAATCCAGCAATTGCAAGAAAGCAAGTCTCAGAGTTGTCAGAACAGTTTCAAGCTGCCCTGGTGGCTTATGATGAAGGGCTCAGTGATGACAAGGTCCTGGCTGCAGCTCTCTGGAGGAGGTTCTACTCTTTAGCTGATGATGTCAAAGCTGAACATATTGAGAGGCTCATCAAGTTTATCAGGCATCAGGTATTTATTTTTACTCTTTAAGGGCGCCTTCAAATTAGCCACAAAGTGCAGCGCGACGGCAGCAGCATACCTCACAATCATATCAAATTTAAATAAAGTCCAGGATCAGAAGTTTTTGATTGTTAATAATTACAAAATCCTAGTTTTTATAGCAGGAAAAATGAAGTTGTACAACAAACTCAGCATTATGCTGTTGTAGTCCAATCTTTCTTTTTTTCTTATTATTGCCATATTATTACAATATTTTTTTAAACCTAGCCTGTACTGTTCCACTGCTGGGAAAAGGCCTCCTCCTATTCCTTCCATTGTTCCGCTCTGCTTGCCAATTCCTAAGTGATATAATTATGCACCTTAAACTCAAATATGCTTGGGCAGGGGCCTAGCATGGTCGAAGCCTACTGGGGCCAAGGGTCTGATTCTGAAAGGAAGACTCGGCCCTGGTACGAGGGGCAACGAAGGAACGGGAGTGAGTTTTTAGTCAGTAAAAATCTGACACTATCTCCCGCCCTGCCCAAGGGCGGGGGATGTCATAAGATGATTTTCCCACCCAAAAAAAAATCCCAAATATGCTACCTACTACTAATGTGGCGACTACTGGACCTAAATTATATAAAAGTCGAACCATCAAGTCGGAACGAAGGCTCTGTATGTTCTGGTTTTCTAAATAAAATTTAGTTTGCAGTAATTTTTTTTTTATTTCAGATTTCAGAATTTGATAAGATCCCAAGTGAAGATTTGAAGTCAAAACCAAACATAACCTGGTTAAGTATATCAGAGCACTAATGTTATTTAGTTTGTAGCTAGTTAGAGATTAAGTTAACGAAATAAATCAATTGTTGTTTGATAAAAACAATTATTTTATTAATAACCTTAGGATTACATGACAACTTAAATCCATAATATTTTTTTTCCCCTGACATCAGGTATGTATTTAAAATTCAGTTCATAAAATGTTTGATTACTATAAAAATATGTGGTATGTTTATAAAAAATCCTCAACTTAGTCGCAACAAGTTTTATTAATATATTTTATTAATTTTCAAAGATTGGGCAGTTGAAAGTTTGTTTTATTTTTTGTAAGGAGCAAACACTCTGAAGAGGGGTTTTTTGCATGTTACTCTCGAAGCTGCTTTGTTAAACTACTTCTTTTAGTGGCTTGACAGCCAATGGCACTCGGGGATAGTGCAGCTACATATTAGTGAAAGAATTTTCAAAATAAGTTCTGCAGTTTCAGAGACATTACCCCCCTACGTACAAACTTACAAATCTATTGTCTTAATAATATTAGTATAGAAGTATAGATGATACAGTTCAGTTAGTTATATTTGAGAGTTGTTGTCTGCACTGTCTGGATCTAACAAATAAAATAATGGTGTAATAGTTTCTTTAATTTCACGATTGCCAGTCATTATAAATTAAACTTTATGCTAATGCTTTTAAGCATGCTTTTGTTTATATCAATTATATATGTGTCAGTTATTTTCTCAGTATTTGTTACATTTTATTCTTGCAAAATAGTATCAATCTTATTTTCAAAAAAAAAGTCTTCTTAATTCTTCACACTTGGACCTTTCCCATAATACAGTGACAACAGTTTTGCACAGATTATCAATTTTGCACCAATCGTTGCAGTGTTGCCAGCGTGTATCGCTTATTTTTGAATAGAAAGCTGCATAAAGGTCTAATAAATGCCTGTTGTTAGTAACCATTCTATGAACTAAGTCATCCATAGAAGAAGCGGTTAGGTCGGTTAGTGAAAACGTATTTTTCATGTCGTACAGTTGGAACCAATGAGGTGGTCGGTTTGGCCGTAAGTTTGCTTCAGTGAGGTTGTAGACGTAATTTACTATACCTTCCGGTTGCTGTAAAGATAAAATAGATTGTTAGAATTCGAGATCTCTTGATCGAAGTTATTATGAACGTCTTAATGATGGGACCAACTCTTGTACTTGAAATTAACGAGGTCATCGTACGTACATTTACACCTTGGGATTCTATTAATTTTGGTATCTCTATATAGCCGATTTCGCAATAATAATAATCTACTGTTTAGCCTTAGCATAAATGAAGAGGCTATTCAACCCCTGTCAGGCATGTTTTGGTGGAATCATCAATATTCTCAAAAAACAACGCTGTATATTGCGATCCATAGTTAAGTATAACTTTTGAAAGATAGTGAATATTTTTCAATGTCTTATTGTTGACCCTGTATGTGCCCATCGACCGTTGTCCACAACTTAATCCAATAAAATTTAGTGTTTGTTACTTACATAAGTAACGGGGTTAAAATCCACAATCTTATAATTAAGATTGTAGTCAGTGAAGCTGGTGGTGCTACCGGCTCCCCACGCTACATTGATAGGACTGCCATCAGTCAGACTGTAGAATATCTTGAACTCGTCCGAGTGAGTGTGGCCGTTGAATTCGGCAGTTATTGTCTTCGAAAATCTGTAAATATTAAACGAAATCCAATTGAAAGTTATCAATTTTTATCTTCTGTAAATCCGCATCATGTGTGATAGTCTAAAATTCGATAATCCCTTAACGTTGCCCTTAACATTAATTTGACTTTCTAAAATATCTAATTCGCCGAACCACTTCATGGTGGAAGATACATTAGGGGACAAAAAGTTCCCCGAATAAGATTTGCAACACTGCGTCATGTAGATTGAGCGTTGCGCATAATGTTGGGGGCAAGTTGCAGGACACTGGGCAACGTTGCGGCGTCATGTAGATTGAGCGTTGCGCATAATGTGACATTTTCTCCCCTAATGTATCTGAGGCTTTAAGATATAAAATGCAAAATTTTACTATAAACTGCTACCGGCAAGTTATTCTGTTATTGACTTTATATCCACTTAAGTAATGTTGATATTCAATTATTTAACTATAGTTCAAACTAGTTATCCATTTTGGTGCGCTATCTAGCTGCTAAATAGTTCGGTATCTTGCCTGTTAACAATTCTGTTGTATTCTCTAGTCCATGTGTGTGTGAGATCGCTGACTCCGGGTGGAATGTGCGCTAGAATATGGACCTTATCTCCGGCCTGTTCAGCTTTGTAAAGCTCTTGTATCAACCAATCCAGGTGACGTTTTGCTTCAAGAGGATCATATACTAGCCACCTGAAAGTTTATTGAATAAAGTGTGAATAGTCAGCAAAATAAACTAGGTACGATATAGCTAGTGCCGGTTGAATCGACCTATAATACTCTAGTTTTTAGTAGATACAGACCGTTACATCAATTGGGTATCACATTAAAATATCTTAGAAAAGGGGGTAACCAGATTGGAGACGCTGCAGCGTCTACAATTTTTTTAAAAATATTATTGTTCTTGATTTTCACAAAAAGCTCTACAAAGCATATCAAATAATTTTCGTTGCTGTATATATTTCATTCGTAAGGAAAAATAAAAATTCAGTGTGCAATAACAGTCAAAGCTCTAATTGCATTCTTCCTCCTGCTCTGAGTGGAGCGAGAAGTAGTGTCAGACTGTTACTGACAATTGCCCTTTGCGTTTTAAAGTCGCGGTAACTCTTTCGAAGAATAAGTAATCCCACAGCTTAATGTATGCTTACCAATTAAATTTGTAGGCGACATTGTTATTCAATGAGATAACCCTGAGTCCTGGCCTTACAACCATAGAGAATTCTCCACGATCACGCAGATTTGCTTTTGCTTCTTCATCCAAGTAGAAACCCCATTTTCTTACAAGAGCATCATACAGCCATGTCGTGTTTAAATCTTTGCCTACTACCGATGGTGGTGCAAATCTAAAAAATAATAAATATTACTTATATTTATTTACATATTTATTTATTACGGCTTTTCCCGAGCAAAAGTTTAAAATTATCCCAAAGGAACTCCAACACTAAAAATTATCATATGAACGTCTGCCAAGTTCAATCTGTCTCTTTGTCACATTGGTTTAGCGGTTTAGGCGTGAAAACATAACAAATAAACAGACAGACGTATGGATGGATGGTATGTAATATCTTGATTGCGTTTTTAACAGTATCTCTAGAATTCAAAGAAAACTATATGTAGGTATAAACTCACTGATTCGTAGGCTGAGATTCATGATTACCAATTACGGGTACAACTAGCACATTATCGCCAAAGCTTTTCCTTATTTTATCGACGAGGTGTCGGTTCATATCATCGATCAGTTCATACGTGGTCTCCCAAACGCCGTGGTCGATAGTATCGCCTATATAGTAAACAACGTCAATACCCTGAAAACATACAACCCGTATCAATTTTTTTTCTAGTCCAAATTGACCATCCTTCTTTGTGTAAAACTAATCTAGTAATCTAAGACCTGATATGCTATTTTTTGGCTCTCTATAATGTACTCGTATATATATTAAATATATAAAAAGGACATCAATAGAAGCCTTGCTTGCACATTTAATCGAAATTCTGAATTACAACAATTTTTCTGAAAAACATTTATGGGTTTAAAAAAAAAAACACATATTTTGTGCCAACAGAGTTTTCAAGCTTTATCTCTTTTTTTTGCATTGCCTCTTCATCAAACATCGCGTTGGATTTCGTTAGATGAAGCAACAAGCTTTTAAACCATGCTCGATGTTGACGATAGGCGTGTGGAAAAGGACCCTCCCAAGGTTATTATATCTGTATGATTTATCTATATTATGTATGTATTTAGAAATATATAAGCACAAACTGCTTAGTTTAGGACTAGATGGCTTTGTGTGATAATTGTGGAATATTATTATAAACTTCGACTGGTTACTGATCAAATTATTTAAAAATGTATTAACCTCATGTGATTCAGTGATGGTATCAATAACGTTATCGAACGCCCAAATCGGTGTATCACAGTTCCTGTAGTCACCCCAAAAGCCAGCCGGTTCAGCGTTTCTTGGGATTGCAATCCTAGTTTGTGCCGAACTTCTTAATTCTCTCAACTTCTTAGCGACGCTCAAATCTAACGTAACTTCGCCAGTATTATTCTTAATACTCTGTTCGATGATAGATTCTTCTGCGTCAGATTGGAACATATAACGTTCTACTGGTTTTTGTCCGATTCTGCAACAGACTGGCTCACCGCAGTCGGCGACTCCAAATGCCTCGTACAGTGGATCAATATGGGCGTCTGTGATGACGGCAATTTTGAGTGGCCGTGGGTCGTGGGCTGGCGCCTAAAAGTTAATTTTATCAAATTTTTGTCGTAAATTATGAACAGGTTAAAATGTATCTTCTGTGCTTACAAAATTAAGTTTCCAGCAAGTCCGGTCAACAAAGAAATAATTTTACTTATAATTAGGATTATGGAAAATGAACAAAAAAACCCTGAGTTTATAAATTAGGTTGGCGATTTTCTTGGCTCCCATCAAATAATTTTGCCACGGGGCTTGGATGGTATAGTTACGCCACTGAGAAGAGGATGCCTTTGTCCGGAATTAAGACACAGTGTAGGCTAACAAAAACATTTATAACTGTTAACTGACTTTCGCTGTTTGCTTACCAAACAAACTTTAATTTTTAGTTTCTCCATAAGTAACAGCTTATTTCTGCTAAATCTACTTACATTTTTTACTGGTACAGGGGCAGGTAGATCCACTTGCCATTCAAACCTCGGGTCTTCAATTCTGCAGGCGTTTGGGTTGTCATTTGTTTGCCCAACAAGTCCGCAAAATGCTCTAGGCGTAGCTTCGGGTGTCGTTTTGATTATGTGCGTTAATATTGGCTACAAATGTTGATTTGATATTATTACTTTCTTCTGACTTTTTAAGCTTAGAACTTTTTTTTACTGAAGTGTGCTCCGAACGGGATACGGGACAAAATTATTAACGTCATCATGGCGGGATCAATTCTTGTATTTGAATGATTTTATCACGTATAATTTAGAACCATTTAGTAAAATTTATTACCTATCCTGAAATTTTTGTACCTTACACCATAAACGGCAATTTCACGATAAAAATGGCCCCGCAATCATAAAGCGTCATAATGCCGGGGCTATGTTTGTACTCCAAAACAATAACGAATTTCATCATTCCGGTCAAACTAGTATTTAGTAGGTACAGATTTAGTACCTCCAGAGACTCACAAGATCATAGGAGATATTAGTACGAGTAGTTTATTTGCAAATTGTCTTTTGACGATGCCTAACAGGCTAACAGCATAATTATTGTACCTGCTTCGAGAAATGTTAAGAAAGACTAGATATCAAGCTATTTGATGTACCTAGGTAGGTACCTATATTATGTCTCAAGGGAATCAAAAACCCATAGGGTACTTCCCATTGACCTAGAATCCTGAAATTTAGCACAAAGCAAGGTCTGTCACAAGTATAGGAAAAAATCTGAAAACTGCAAGTTTGTAGTTACGTCACAAAAAAAACTTTTTTTGCGATTCAGAAAAATCTTCGTGACTTGATTCGGGAAATGAACTGTTTTCAAAGGTAAGTTTTTACGGAACCCTCAGTGCGCGAGTCCGACTCGCACTTGCCCAGTTTTTTTATTTCGATTGCACTCTTTATCTAAGTAAACAGCAACATTTCAAGTGTAGACAATGTGTTATACATACTTTATATCCTGTTCTACTATTCTTTTAATAAGCTACTTTGAAAAAAATAATAAGACGATTAGTAGAAAAGATATAGCTACTTACGATATTTAAAGCTACAGCTCCGTGGCAAACAGGGTAAGATTCGATGTTCAAAGCTGCACAGAGGCCAATTATAACATTCGACAGTTCTTCATCGGATTGCCCGTTTTCGACTCCTTCAAATAAGGTAGCGAACGCACTTCGACAGATTAAACAGTCCATTGTCTGAAAATGTTGAATTGATTAAAACAAACACATTGCACGTCAAACAGATCTCTTTTTGTTTTAAACCAGATTAGTGTGGTGTTTCCTATGATTTTATCCCACTACTTTTAGAATATATACAGATTCTAAACCACATAATATCTCCCGCTCTGGGTTTTTTTTGGGGTGGGAAATCATACTATAGTATAAGTTTCTATAACAAGTTGCCTAAGTCGGTTACCGAAATTAGCGAGGGAAAATTCAAAACCCTTATTGAGCGTGTCCTTGCCAGGAAAGCGTATTACAAGGTTAAAGACTACGTTGAAGACACGCTTGTTTGGGAATGACTACTTCTTCACATGCGGCTTCCCTGGTAGCTGCATTTTAACTTTATTATTTACAACAAAGAAAGAAAAAAAAACCATCAGTATCTTCCTCTCCTGTGACATTGTTTTTGCAATGTTTTTTTTTATATTAATTAAAAACAGCCACCTCAATTTGACTAATAATTTATTATTGTATACATCTATCATTTATTTGATAGGTTTATTTTTATTTTCGTATAGCTTCTTTTTATAATGTGAATGTGAGAACACCGTTGACTCCGCGGATTTATGGATTACAATTTTTATTGTGCTTTTGGGTACAAAGCTGACTGGTGTACATAGTCCATTAGTCCTCTCACATCTATTAATCTATATATATAAAAGATGAAACTCACTGACTGACATATCAACGCACAGCCGAAACTAGTGACTAAGAGCGTGAAAATTTGCACAGAGTTTCCTTTTGTGTCGTAGGCGAGCATTAGGACAGGATTTTCCAAAATTCACCCCGTAAAGGGATGGAACGGGGATCCAAAGTTTGTATGCAGAAACCTACTTTCATGCGAGCGAAGCCGCTGGCAAAAGCTAGTAGGTATTATAATATGGAAATATTGTAAAAACAATATTTTTTTAAAAGAATAACCATGGAGGTTCTTGCCGGTCCTTCTCCATAGGAAACAACCAATTGGAACCGTGCACCAGCTTCTGACGTTTTATAAGTGCCCATGTAGGCCTATGTGAAATTAATGATTTTGAGTTTTTTTTTTTAGTTTGAATGACTTCTCCCGCTCTATGGAGGAGCTGGAGGGCTTGTCAGACTTCTATTGGCTAAAACCACACCTATGTTCCGTCTGTGCCTTGCGTTCCAGGACCCCGGGTTTCCCTTTCGGAAGTCAACCAATGGCCCTAGTAGGTTTTGGGCAGCTGGGCCTCTACGGTTTTGCTGACATTTCTTTGAGGCGCGTGTAAAGCACTACGCGCCATCTACGCCTCGGAATCGGTCCGGATGGTTACCGGGCGGCCGGACGGCGAGCTACCCATTGCTGGTTATCCGCAAGACCAAGCCTACGGTGACTGGAAATCGGGGTCTCAGCGGCATGAGGATGTCCGTTCCCTCACGCGTACAGCCGTTTCCTTCGCTATTCAAAATTCAAATGTTTTTATTTCACGTAGGCCTGCATGGGCACTTATAAAACGTTAAAAGCTAGTGCACGGTTCCAAATTGCAGAAGGAGGTGACCGCCTGCCTTTCCTCCTCACTTCGGCCTGTAACGGAGCACGGCGCGAGAGGTCGCTGCCATCGATCGTCCCCACGAAGACACGGCGGTGCTCCACCCAAGCGGGGCACACCTCCAGCGTATGTTCCACCGTGTCTTCCGGGCGGTCCGCACAATTGTGACACCCGGGCATTTCTTCAGCACGAATCAAGTGCAGGAAACTCCCGAACTTACCATGTCCTGCGGACCTGCGTCATTCCGGAGATGAGGACGCTGTGACCTCTTTCCAGCTACTCCTCAAACAAGGGACTACGGACTTACTGCAATGATTATGGCGTGCCCACTCCCACTCTAGGTGGACTGAGGGACCGTATCAGAATTTTACTGACTACATCCACCTGTGTTCCTTCAGTTGCCCTTTTTGTTCCAGGGTCAAGGTCACTCTTACGAGCCTCCCGCAGCCTCATATAGCAGACATGCAGATAAGTGTCTGAAATAGTCTTTTCAGGAACGAACCACACAGATATGTGTTCCTGTTTGCGCAGGCATGGAGCAGAGGTGAGGTGGTAGTTTTCTTTAAGAAGGGCGACAATGCCCTGCTTAAGAATTACAGGCCCATCTCACTTCTGAGCCATGTCTACAAGCTGTTTTCCAGAGTCATCACGAATCGTGCGAGAGCACGCAGGTTCGACGACTTCCAGCCTCCCGAACAAGCCGGTTTCCGAAAAGGTTTCACACATACATACGCTTCGGCAGGTTATACAGAAGACCGAGGAGTATAACCTGCCTCTATGCTTAGCGTTCGTGGACTACGAGAAAGCTTTTGATTCAATCGAGACTTGGGCTGTACTGCAGTCTCTCCAACGGTGCCAGATTGACTATCGGTACATCGAAGTGCTGAAGTGTTTGTACAAAAACGCCACAATGTCAATCCGATTTCAGGACCGGACCTCGAAACCGAGACCGGATCTCTCCGAAACTGTTCACGTCTGCAATGGAGGATGTCTTCAAGGTTCTGGACTGGAGTGGACTAGGCATTAATGTCAATGGCGAGTACATCACTCACCTTCGGTTTGCCAATGATATAGTATAGTCATGACTGAAACTACGGAGGAGCTCAGTACAATGCTCGATGACCTTAGTAGAGCTTCCGAAAGAGTGGGTCTTAAAATGAACATGGACAAAACCAAAGTCCTGCTAAATAACCATGTAGCACCCACTCCGATCAAGATCGGAGACTCTGCACTCGAAGTTGTAGACGATTATGTTTACCTGGGACAGACAATCCAGTTGGGTAGGTCTAACTTTGAGAAAGAGGTCAATCGTCGAATCCGACTCGGCTGGGCAGCGTTCGGGAAGCTGCGTGGTATCTTCTCATCCAACATACCACAGTGTCGCAAGACGAAAGTCTATGACCAGTGCGTGTTGCCAGTGATGACATATAGCTCTGAAACATGGTCGCTTACAATGGGCCTCATCAGAAGGCTTACAGTCACCCAAAGGGCAATGGAAAGGTCTATGCTCGGAGTTTCCTTGCGTGATCGCATAAAGAATGAAGATATCGAAAGGAGAACCAAGGTCGCCGACATAGCCCGAAGAATCGCCAAACTAAAGTGGCAGTGGGCAGGGCACATTGCTCGTAGAACGAATGGTCGATCGGGCCGAAAGGTTCTAGAGTGGCGACCGCGCACCGGAAAACGCAGCATTCGAAGGCCTCCCACAAGGTGGACCGACGACCTGGTGAGGGTCGCGGGAGTGCGGTAGATGCGAGAAGCACAGGATCGGTCGTTGTGGCGACGCTTGGGGGAAGCCTATGTCCAACAGTGGACGTGCCATAAAAACTGAAAATTTTCATAAATCTGTTTTTGCGTAATCGATGTAATTGATTATGATATACTTACACCGAAATTAATTAATATAAAATTTAACGTATTATTCCCTCATTACATATAAACAAAAATCAGTAGAGGTCACCAGTAGACTCCATGGCGCTATAAAGCAAACTAAAGGGCCCATTACACTACTCGATATTCAGACAGTCTTAGTCGATGTCGCGTAGTGTAATAGGCCCTTTAATAGGCGAGGTCACCGGTGGTGCCACGCCTCTAACATATGCACCTAGGTACTCATAGATCAGTCTCACATATCCTAGTTTCCCCTCATACTTTTATGCAAATAAATTATTTGATTTAGTTTTTTTTAGTAATTGACATAGCAAGTATTTTATTATTATTGTGGTCTAGTCTCTAATGTTGTTTATAATTATTGTTTTCTTTAACCTGATCCGATAAGCGTGATTCAAAGTTAATACTCATAATTCTTTTGCGATTAGATAGGTTCATATTGGATTACACAGTAGGGTATTTGGGTTTTACTTTTATCAGTTAGTATTTTTGCGATAAACTAATTATTTATACTTTTTTAACCGACTTCAAAAAAAGGAGGAGGTTATCAATTCGGTTATATTTTTTTTTTATAATTTTTTTTTATGTTTGTTACCTCAGAACTCCGTCGTTTATGTACCGATTTGCAAATTTTTTTTGCCTTTATAGGATATGCTTCCAGATTGGTCACATTTTTTTAAAAATCGAGTTCTGATGATGGGATCCATGAGGAATCGAGGGAACTCCTCAATTATTATAGGCAAACATATAGTGATTTTGGTATTTTCATCGAGAACTTATAGTAAAAAGTAACATTTGATGAAGTGAAACTGATGAAGAAGACCAGATATGGTCAACGGAACTTCATACTCACATAGATATCAATGAAGATATGCGACTTTGACAATACCAATTATATGAATGGTTCTGAATAGTTACGTTGAAAATGGTATCATCGAAGTGATCTGATGATGATGATGATGGAGTTGGAAGGTAGGCACTTGAACTCCATAATTAATCAATGTAACCTGGTCGTGTTTGGACTTATTAGAATTGTCATGAGATACACTTTGACTATAAGGTACTATCGAACTGATTTGATGATGGAGCCCGAAGGTAGGCACAGGAACTCCGTAATTAATCAATGTATCCTAGTCGTGTTCGGGCTTATAAGAATTGTCATGAGATGCACTTTGGCTATAAGATACTATCGAACTGATCTGGTGGTGGAGCTGGAAGGTGGAAGGAAGACACAGGAACTTTATAATAAAACAATGTAACCTAGCAGTGTTTGGGCTAATTGGAATCGTAATGAGAAATAGGCACTCTGTTTACAAGTGTATCGCAACTAAAAAGTGTAAAATAAAAACTTTTTACAAAAAAAAAACCCAACTTCACTAAAATAAAAACACTAAAAGGATCAAAATAATTTTAATTTCGGAAGTCGGTGTTAAATAAGAAATAAACAATACCGAGAAACACTGACTTCCGAAATTAAAGTTATTTTGATCTTTTTAGTGTAGTCTGTTATTTTTTTTATATGTGTTAATAGTAAAAAATAAAGTTATTGCTTACGAGACACGTTTATATTCTCTCGTAGTGATTCAACGGAAGTGTCTTAACGGAAGCGGAAACGTACACAGATGTCAAAAGTAAATATTTGTGGAAGCGGAAGTGGAAACAGAAGCGGAAGTGGAAACGGAAGCAGAAGCGGAAGTGCAATTTAATTTTTAAAAACAACGGAAGGTCTATATCGTAATCACGTCACGAGGCGCGGTGATGCTCAGAATGAACCAAAAAATAATAAAGAACTCCCGCATCTCTTCCGATGTGTCCAGTCGTTCATGCGCCCCCCACCACCGCGCTCCTCGCTGTATTCTTCCCTGATTCTATTACTTACACTGGACCATCAAAAAAATTTTACGCGCTGGTTAAAAACTTTTTCTGTATATAAAGGAGAAACGGACAGACTGACATATCAACGCACAGCCGAAACTATTGGGACTATAGAGCGTGCATTGCACAATATTGCTTCTTTTATGACTTAGGCGAGCACTAAGATAGGAATTTCCAAAATTCACCCCGTATGAAACCCCGTAAAGAAACGGAGGTCCAAAGTTTGTATGGAGAAACATACTTTCACGCGGGCGAAGCCGCTGACAGAAGCTAGTTACTAATATACGAGCAAATTTTACGCAATTTATGTACCATAAAATTGAGAAATTCTCGATAAAAAGGTAATTATTCTAATTAAGTAAACAAATTAGTTAAACTCTTTAATATAGAGTTTAACGAATTAATTTACTAGGATTTAAAAATATCTATAGACTCCTTAATTAGCCTCTTTAGGTACCTTTAAATTCTAAACATTTAATTACACTTGACCCTAAAACGCAAAGGGTAACTGAAGGACACAGGTAAGTTTTAGTAAAAAATATTGAAAAAATGTCAATTAGTTTGATTATTTAATTACATCGTTTTCTATGTAGTGTTAGCCCAGGGCCCCCACATGGACAAATTCATGGTCCGCCCCTGTTTGGAATACTTTTCTGATAAGAATCACACAGGTACTCTTAACAAATAAGAACGATAATACTTAGACATTTTATAAGCCTGTAGTAAATATAACTCACCGTTCTAGCTTCAGAGGCGTTTTCCCGCGGCAGTCTGGAAACGTGTTCCGGGCTATGAAACAAATCGATAACATCTGCCAACTGTTGAGATTCTAAAGCACTCAATTCATGCCTCATGTACTTTCTAAACAATTCTTCTACACCATCTAAAATACGAACATTTATATGCAACGTTTTTAGCAATGTAAATAACTTCAATAAACCAATTTTGTAACACAAATATTTGCCAATTTTTTTTAAGTTGCAATTTATTTTGTGAATAATTTACCTATAGACAATTCCGTTGCAAAGGTCACAGTAAATAGCGTTACTATAATTACTAACGCCCTCATCTTGCGCGCTTGAGTATTCAACAATGAGTGATAACGAAGTATTCTACCTTTATATAGATAAACGAGATACCGAACTCATGCGACAAGCAATCGAAATTATTATCATTTTTTGAGCGTCTCGTTTTTGTTATTGGGATGCGGGCCTACAAGCATTCCAGTAGATAGTGTGAGAATGTTTCACTTTCACTCGTACCTACCCAGTTACAGCGCGATTTTTCGTATTTCAAAATATAACAGGCGAAGGCCTCCCTCTCCGTTTTACACATACGTCTGTCCTCATCCATTGGGGGCCAGTCCGCCCGGTAAATTGTCGAGCTCATCTCTCCACCTTCGCCACCTTGCGTTTAATGGGACCCAATAAGTCGCTCTTTTAGCCCACAGATCATCTGCCATGCGGCAGACATGTCCGACCCACTTTAGAGTAGCAGCTTTTTGTTTAATCAAATCTGTAGTATATTAAAATCAGTAAGCAATAAAACACGATTTAGAAGCTTTCCACGTTATGACCATGTCCTAAACTACGTTGAAATTTTGTGCAGGTCACTTATCAGCGATGGATAATTTCGGTATCAATCAACATAATCTCATATCTACAAATTGGAATGCTTAAAACATGTTTGTACAACATTTTAATGGCATATCGATACAAGAGACTGAAACTACTAGCATTATTATCTAGTTAACCGTGCTCCATCGTAAACCACATCATCGCTTTCCAACAGGTGAGATAGTGGTCAAACGCCTACCAATAATAAAAAAAAACTGTGATGGTTTACCCCCCCCCCCCCCCCTTCTCGTAAGATCTCGCCCACACTCATGCAGATAAAAATCGTATTGCAGATATTAATCGTAAGATGATAAATGTCATATCAAAGGCCAAACATCTCACTCTTCGTCTTTATATAGGGTTTGGTACAATCAGAAAACTTTTTTAAAATTATTTTACAAAATCTAATAATGATTAGTTTTTTTTTGCGATATTTCATTATGAAAATTCCGAAGTGACAACAGACTTATGTTGCCGATTGTACTTTTATAATATTACTAGCGGTCCCGGCAGACGTTGTTCTGCCCAAAAGCGGGATTTAGTAAAAAAAAAAAAATTACTCTACTCTACCCTACTCGTTAAAAAGCCCTATGTCCGTCTCCTGGTTCTAAGCTACCTCCCCACCAATTTTCAGCCAAATCGGTTCAGCCGTTCTTGAGTTATAAACAGTGTAACTAACACGACTTTCTTTTATATATATAGATGATATTAAACAGTTTCTAGAAATTATAAATATATATTTATTAACCCTTTTAACGTATTCATAAATACAATAAAACATAATTTCAACTGAACAAAAAAAGTTAAACTTCGGTCATATCCACATCTTCGATGACCATATCATCCAACATTTCTGCGAGTGTGATACGAGGAAGCGAAGGATCGATCTCATCAGTGTCGACTGGTATTTTGTTCTCATCTTTAAATATGTTGACATTCTGCCTAAACGCTGGGTCTTCTTCCAAATCGTCCAAGAAGTCGTTGTAATCCCTGTAAAGATTATTGCCAGTTTAATATTAATCCTAAATTCTAGAATATTGAGAGAGGCCTCGGAGGTATAGTGACGACATCGGCATGACTTTAAAAATACCGGGCAAGTGCGAGTCAGACTCGCGCACTGAGGGTTCCGTATAAACTTACCTATGAAAACAGTTCAATTCCCGAATTGAGTTACACCAAGATTTTTCCGAATAGCAAAAAGTTTTTTTTTGTACTTTACAGTTTTTAACTTTTTCCTATAATTGTGCTATGAGATCTTGCTTCATGCTAAATTTCAGGATTCTAGGTCAGCGGGAAGTACCCTATGAATTTTGTTTACCTTGAGTGTCGAAATACGTGTTTATATATTATATATATTTTTTACGAAATAAACGACCGTATCTTTTTTTTTCGTTAACTCAGAAGTGGTCGTTAACACAGCTTCAAGGGACCGCAGACCCGAGTATATAGTTTTAATTTCAACTCGATACCTCTATGCGCTCCCGAGATAAATTGTCTAGACAGACAGACAGACAACAAAAAGATCCTGTAAGGGTTCCGTTTTTTTCTTTTGAGGTACGGAACCCTAAAAAAGACAAGGATGTTATTGAGCGTTACCGGTTTAACACAGAAACTGTCGAAACGTGTCGCCCAAGACAAATTTAACTATGCGCTTTACAGGTAAAATCTGCGCTGCGGCATTGTTCGAAAGAATTACCGCGACTTTGGATCGCAAAGGATAACTGAAGAAACGCAAGTGAGTTTTAGTCAGTAAACGTCTCTTTTTCTCGCTCCACCCAGTGTGGGAGAATCCATTTGATGATTTACAGTAGGTCAAGTTGTGGAAATCAATTAATTATGATCCCCTGCAAACCCTGAAGAGTGATTTTGTGATCTGAACTAAATGAAAAGTACAGAATCACATAACACCAGCTTAAACAAAACAAAACTACAAGACTCTGTCGTGCCTTCGTGTCGTTGCCACTTTACGCAGGCGTACACCAAGCATATAATGACGAATATCGCGTAGCCCGTAATCGATGAAAGGGCACTACACAAATATGTTGTTTGTTCGTTCTAGTGATCATTGCGCAAGACTCAGTCAATATCACGTTATCTTCAGAAAATATTCTTTCCACTTCAAAAAACGATGTAGTAAGAATGACGAAATGTTGAACGATAGGACTATGTCAAGGGCCTCATGTTTGACATTATTAACGCAAAGGAAGCAAATACATATGTGTAATAAGCCATAGATAATGCTGATTACGAGTAGATCGATCGAATACTATCTTTTAAATCCTTTAATAATAGGGGTTAAAGTATGAAATTGCCGTTTTTTAAAACGGTTTTTTTCCCACATGAAAGTGATTGAAACAAAAATAGACAACTCATTTATGAGCAGTTTTAAAGACATAGGTTTTTTTATCTGGTTTCGATTTCGCGTCCGCAATAACCGACATTTACGCGGACGATGTCGCTAGCAGAAGCTAGTTTCACATGACGTGATAAAATATTAATTTCAAGTTCCAAGTATATTGTATTGCAGTAGGTAATTAAGATGTACGCATATTGAAACGTCGTAATCGAAATAAGATTTTGGCTTTATTGGAAACATAACCTTGTAATTGTTGTAATCTTTGTCACAAACAATTTTACAGCCGGGAAGCTAGCCGACAGTAAACAAAATTCAACCTACAAATGGTTCATTTGTGCGAGTGATTATATTGCCATCTCACTTACACGGATGCGACGAACAAGGGGAACGGCAATTGAATTATGAGCACAATAGCCAAGCAATGGTAGTACGATATTCATCGTGTTCGGCGAATAAGATTTGAATCCTTTAAATAAACAATACTTACTCATTAGTAGAGCTGAGCCCTTCATGTAATTCCTCAGCCATATGTTTCAGCTTCCATGCGCGCGCACGCCGTCTGGCCGACCTCTCGCCGTAGTGCTTCTTGACCAAAAACACGTCTGGGATTATGTCACGATTTAACTTGTCGAAGTTTGCGTCGTTCACGTTTGAATCACCGATGTTGTAGCTAAAAGATAAATTGTCGCATAGTTAGGAGATCTCGTTAATTAAGTTTGATTTTAGTAATAAAACCAATAAGGAATATGCATGCAATTATTAATGTGATTTTTTAAAATATCTTCATCAACAACGACGTTATAAAGTTTCAAAGATGTTAATAAGAAAGAGAAGACCAATAAATGTGAACTTGTTAAAATTGTTATATCTTGTTTGCTTTTCTACCAATTTTGATATTGTTTTCACAATTAGTGTTCTATATTTGTATATTTATTGATAAGCTGGTTAAAGAATTTTTTTTTTCATGCATGTTCTCCATATTGTATAGAAAGTATTGTAGTATTGTACTGTATATTGTATAACAAGTTGGCACATGAATAGCTGTTATGAAGGTTTGAAATAGAACAGGCAAAATTATCTTGGATAACATTGACTGTTATAGATTTACCGTTTACTTGAGCCTGAAGCCATTTTTTATTTTTGAGGTGTTCAAACCATTCTTCTCGCTTCGGGTAGAGAGAGAGAGAGGAAGAGGGAGCTAGAGTGTCTCGGACTTTTACTGACTAAAACCCGCCCGCGTTCCTTCAGTTACCCTTTGCGTTCCAGGGTCGCGGATAATCTTTCGAACAATCAGGTAGCCCGGGTTTAGATGTCGCCTGAGGTGCGGAAGGTCAACACGTCCCTACAACCCTCCCACGTGTGCTGCTATCCAAGACACTGTCTCAGTTAAATGGAAGGCGTTTAATAGATAAATAATGTAGCTCACCCCAGAACTGTGTCACCGGGCTTCAAAATATGCCCCAGATGTGTTCTAGTGTGGACAGGGTTAACATCTAAACCAAGCTCACTGGCTTTGACGACCCACACATCAGCAACCACGTGCTTACTGGACACCATGCCTTGTCCAGGGAAGGATTTCTTTTCCTGTAAGAGAATCGTCAAGTTTAACAAAATAAAACATTAGTACAGATACCGGCATGGATCTTGAGCACTTAGTTCCACTTGCGCAGAAGTTAAATATCGAGTCTCTTTAGTGGTATGAAGTGAGTGAGTACTTGGGAGCGCAATCCTTGTACAGTGATTGGGTCGCCGATATGTACGATGCGCAAAGCGATCCCCACTTTTTCACCGAGCGCTCAAGATTCGTGCCGGTATCTGTGCTTGTTTTACAATTATTGAA
The DNA here is from genome assembly GCA_961205895.1 of Mythimna pallens. Taxonomy (NCBI): domain Eukaryota; kingdom Metazoa; phylum Arthropoda; class Insecta; order Lepidoptera; family Noctuidae; genus Mythimna; species Mythimna pallens. Next base: position 16,677,006 of record OY540828.1, on the reverse strand, counting down.
ATTCTCATCATCAGCCTAGCAATCTATGTTGGTGAGGTTTTCAGTCTATCGAGATGCAGTTGAATATCAGTTAGGTTGACGCCTAGCAATGAAGCCTGGGACAAACGGTCTAGTTGCGTAGGTCCAACTTCGAGAAAGAGGTCCAACTTCGAGAAAGAGGTCAATCGTCAAATCCTACTCGGCTGCACGGTGTTCGGGAAACTACGCGGCATTTTCTCGTCCAACATACCAAAGCGTCTCAAGACGAAAGTTTATGACCATAGAATAGAATAGAAATACTTTTATTTGGGACAGACACAACACAATGGTTACAAACACAAAGTAAAAAAGAAAAAAGGTACAGTAAATGATGCCAGTGTGTACAGTGATAACATTAGCTCTGAAACGTTATCGCTCACATTGGGCCTCATCAGAAGGCTTAAAGTCACCCAAAGGGCAATGGAAAGGACTGCACTTGGAGTTATCTTGCGTGATCACATCAGCAATGCAGATAGGAGAACCAAGGTTACCGACATAACTCGAAGAATCGCCAAACTTAAGTGGCAATGGGAAGGGCACATTGCTCGCAGAACAGAAGGTCAATGGGGCCAAAAGATTCTGAAGTGGCGACCGCGTGCCAGAAAACGGAGCGTTGGAAGACATCCGACAAGGTAGATCGATGACCTGGTGAGGGTCGCGGAAATTTAATGGATGCGAGAAGCACAGGACCGGTTGTTGCGGCGAATCTTGGGGGAGGCCTATGTCCAACAGTTGATATCTTTGGCTGAAATTATGATGATGATGACGCCTAGCACTAGGAGACGCGAAGGCGTCCAGTGCGGCCGGTTACGAAAATTTTAGAACGTTGATTTCACTTTGCATTTCGCCAGGCAGCTTACTAAGCGCTTAGCAAACCGGCTAGCAGTGCATTTTCGGCCTTTCTATCTTTTAGATATGTCCAGACAATAACGACTGACAAAAACATTAACCTTTCCTTGGAAGTCGGATAAAAGCGAGAGCAGATATTCTAATAAATTAACTCACATGTTCCTTCAGTACTTCAATGTCCATTACAATATATTCTACCAGTTGTTTAGGATTACATATTGGAGAGAATGGGTTTCTCCAATAAACTGTAGAGGAGACTTCACAAACTGAAATCAAAATACGATAAAAATATGAATTATATCAGAAGTAATTTGGCTGATTGTATGATGTAAGGAGTTTTACTAGTGGTCTTCACTTTTTTTTTGCCCCACACTATGAATTACTCCTGTATCGTGGCTGGATTCACAAACATGTAAACTTACATACACAAGACACCCTGGCCAGGAACAATTATCTATAGACTATTTAAATATCTGTTCCGTGCAGGAAACGAACCCGCGACACAGAGCCTAGTCGTAGCAGCCAATAATTCGAGGTAATTTAAGCCCATTTCACCTACTCGACGTGACTATTTGCGTTAAAAAGGTCCTATAAACTGTAGGTGTTAAAAAATTAACTGAAAGAATTTCGTCCACTTACTCGACATCGAAAAACAAACACATTAAAAAAAAACTATTTTTGAGCATTTTTATATTTTCACATAAATAAAACAATCTAGTAAAATATTTTTTGTGCGCTGTACGCAGGGCTGCGCTTGCGGCTTGAGCCGCCATCGTACCGCGCGCGAGCGACTCGCTAGCGAGTCGCCGGCCGTCGCGTGTCGTGTCGCAGGGGTGAACGAATCACGCGTGCGGCGGCGGGGCGGCCGCGGTGTCCTAGGCCGCCGGCGCCAGCGCGCGTGCAGTGTACAGTGCGCATATTCAATAATTTTGTGCGAAGTGAAAATATTGCATATCTCTGAAACGGGTTGTTATTTTGAAATCATTTTTTCGCCAATATTTTTTATTTCATATTTGTAATTCTAAACAAGTTCTTACTTTTCTTGCAATTAATTTTTTAACACCCTAGATAGTAAGTATATTTGCAAAAAGATTTTTTGTTGAGTAGTGAAATCATCAAATAACTCCCCTTGTGGAGCGAGAGGGAGTCTCAGACTTTTACTGACATTAAGTATGTTGTTCCAAAATTATACAATTATCTCGAATTATTCTTTACTCAAATATAATTAGCTCAAAACACCAAGAGCTCTTCATCAAATTTAAAAAAGAAGCTTAAATACTACAGAGTACAGGAGAAAGACTATTTATTACCTTTCGTGTGTTGACTTTGATCTATGTTCGAAAAATCTCTACACTTTTTTTTGCCTAAGTTTGGATTCACGTTCAAAACTACGAGTAACAAAACTCAATGTAAAGTTCAAACTCACGAAAGGTTAAAGGGTACAAAATAAAAGTGAGTCTCGCCCATGGATTACCCAAAAACTCATTATTCATCTTAAATTACCTTGGCCAGTCCTTGCATCAATCAGATGAATAGTACTTGTAACTCTGTTAACCAAACAGATAGGAGATATGGATCCAAGCTGCTGCGTCAGCTTCTTAGGCAGGCACACCACACTGTCCTTAGACAGAGGCACTATCTCAACACTAAACGTGAACTTGTAGTTGTAAATGTTACTGTGGATGTCGTGTGATATAAGCTTTTTGGAATGTGTGCATTTTATGGGCAGTACTGATTGGATAAAGTCCACCATTTTGCGAGCATGATTTTCTGTTGCATAGAAGAAATCTAATCCATCTGAAAGTGAACAGTAAATTATGAATAAGTGAAGACCTTTTGAAGTGTTAATTAACTATTAAAAGTTTGAAAGGTTTAAAAAATAATGAAAATTGTTAGGTTATTTAAAATATATATATAATATATTATTAGGCTGTAAGCTTTCTTTCTTCACAAATAAAAAATAAACTACCAAACCGAATTTTGTCAAAACAATAGTAGATAACCATAAAGCTACCTACAAAACTATTTATTTATTATATTTTGTTGTATTGTGCCGTGTTGTCCCACAGCTGGGCAAAGACCTGCTTTTCTTTTCCCAATTCTCAGTTTTGATACAAACATTACAATAAGCAAAATAAAATTCATTCAACATAATTTAACAGCATTGAACACAATGAACACTTACCATGTTTAGTTTTGATACCGAGAGTATTTTCATGCGCCTTATGTTTCAAGATCAACTGTTCCAGATAGTAGAAGGTCTTCCTGTTATTGGCGCGTTGTCTCACTTGCACCAAGGCGCGCCAGTAGTCTTGCGCCTCTGACCGATGACATGCGTCGCACATCTGGTGCTGTATGCTGTACTCAACAATGAAGGTCTGTTGGAGTACTGCTCCCCCCATCACTTCTCCTTGTATTGTGATTTTGACCTTGAAAATTATGTTGGTTTATTTAAATCAAGACACTAAGTATGGTATGAAAGATGATAATTATGGCTAGGAACGAAAGTGTGATTTTAAATAAATCTAATGTAAACGAGTGGGGTATTTTGCCTGTATTAAATAATAATTATCAGCTTTAGGCTTTATGTTCACACTGCTAGGAGTCAGTGCCGGATTAAGCCGGCGTGGGGCCTGTAGCAAATTCGACCCAAGGGGCCCCTAATACTAGTTAATTTATTAGTAGGATACTAATTAATTTAGTACTTTTGGAAATCTAGATGATGATCGTTTTTTGCATACTCTGAACGATTAGATATTTAAAGGCGAAATTCTAAAAAACAAAGTAATCTCGATAATTATGCTTAGGACATTTTAGGTTTTCTTCTGATAAATAATACAGAAATAGGGAGTCTTTTCGATGATAATGGCGAAGCCTTTGTGAATTTATACAGAAAAGCTGATCAGCAGTTAAGATTTACTAGGAATAGGATGCAAAATTTATTTTTCTTTGGAGAGGTTAGATTCAGCCATTTTTTAATTGGAATAATATTTCCGAGAGATTGATCTCATCAACATGCCAACATTGATCGTCATCATCATTTCAGATGAAAGGCGTCCACTGCTAGACAAAGGTGTGTGGTGTCTAGCAGTGGACGCCTTTGTCTCCCAAGTGTCGCCACAACGGTCGGTCCTGTTTATCACGCCTCCATTGGATTCCCGTGAACCTTACCAGGTTATCGGTAACCTTGTTGCGAGGGCTTTCAACACTGCGTCTTCAGGTATCCGATCGCCACTCCAGAACCTTTCGGCCCCTTCGACCATCTGTTCTGCGAGCAATGTACCCAGCTCACTGCCACTTAAGCTTATCTTAACTTCTGATTGGATTATGCAAGGAAACATCGAGCATAGCCCTCTCCATTGCTCTTTGGGTGACTTAAAACCATCTGACGAAGCGCATTGTGAACGACCACTTTTCAGAGCCATATGTCATTACGCACTGGCAATGTAACATTCACATAGACACAAAATGTATAGTTCCCTAAAAACCTTGTCTAAGCTTATTCTTAGTAGGGTTATTAAAAATAAGCTTAACCAAGGCTAACATATTAAAATTAAGTAGCTCAGGCCAGCGGCTTCGCGCGCGGGAAGCCGCTACCCCTTCTAAGAATTAGCTTGAACAAGGCTGTTAGATACCAATGACCCCGTGAATGTTAAGATCAGTTGCGTAGTTTTTACGCGAGTTCTAAGAGATCTTCTAATCTGTAGTTTGCTTGGAGGAAAGTCTGAAGTAAAGTGACTATCACATCACATCCAAAGAAATCAGCTGTATTTAGATTTCACGCAGTACAAATATTTTGAATAGTTTTTTTTTTTTTTGTTTCAATTGCGGGATCCCTGAAAGCGCGGGGCCTGTAGCATTTGCTACTCTAGCTACATGGCTAATCCGCCACTGCTAGGAGTCAGGTCGTAATCCACGTAAGCCTAATATAGGTTGTTGGATACTATATTATGTCTTTTAATTTTTTAACCGACTTCAAAAAGTTGGAGGTTCTATGTTCGGCTGAATGTATTGTTTTTTTTATGTTCGTTCACCGATTTCTCCGTCAATTTTGGACCGACATTGATTTTTTTTTTATTGAACGGTTATGCTTCCCTGTTGGTCCCATAGAAATATTGTTATGATCTGATCATGAACTTCAAAGATATGGAACAGAACTCCTCATAGGAGCACAGCGAAACCGTCGTAACAAGTAAAATTGCTTTGTTTATACATGTAGTCGATGACTGACTGAAAGAAGAGGGGGAATATATCGAACTGATCTGATGATGAAGCCTGAAGTTAGGCACTGGACCTCTGTAACAAATTAATGTAAACTAACCGTGTTTGGGATTATTAGAATTGTCATGAGATGCACTCTGGCTATAAGGAATTTAAGTTTGGCTGAGGGGTACTTTTTAGTGGCGGTACCATAATTAAAAAGTGTAAAATAAAAAACTATTTACAAAAAAAAGTACAACCGATTTCAATGTAAAAAAAAACATTGAAAAGTGCAAAATAACTTTAATTTCGGAAGTCGGTGTTAAATAACGAAGACAAAACTATTATAGAAACACCGTGTTTTTTTATGGTTTTAGGAGCCGGTTTCTTTACGATGTAGTTCTTCACCGTAAAGGATATAAAATAATGTAACTTGGTAAGATTTAGCCAATTTAAGTTAACAGTAATCCCCAAACAGCTTTAACAGAAGCAGCAGGCAAATTAATCAAATATTGATAGTATCTCTAGTTCTACCAACACACTAATTTATTTATTTATCAATATTAAGAGGCCGTGCATAAAATTCACTCGCTAGAGTTTAGGCAAATTCGTTGCAATGATATGTTTGTGTGCATCATTCATACAACTACACGCACACACGCGTAAAAATCGAGCTTCGTGACCGCTTAAACAATTCTGATCCTTTAGAAGATATTATTCTAAATTACAAAATTTTATATTAAGTAAGGTTTGTAAATAAACGTCTGAGACGTGTGTCTTTATATTTATCACACTTTACACCAAAATTATTTAATTTTGTGTTAGATGGATGTTGACAAATTTAGACATTTAACAGAACGATAAATCCAAAACAGATGATAAAATTATATTTATTTATATAAATGGTTGTAAAAAAAAACACTTTCAATACGTCAAAAATATATAATAGTAGATTATGTGGCGTGCAGTGTCTTTAAATCGCGAGCGGCATGTTGAATTCCGAACGAAACGAAGTTATAATACCGATCGTCAAAGATTTATATAATTAACTCCCGAACATTGCTAAGGAGTTCATATAGAAACCTGAGTAAAGTAAGGGATTCAAGGTGCCCAAGACTAACAGCTTTATCCGTGTTGGATACTCTTCTTTTTAGGGTTGCGGACCTCAAAAGGAAAAACGAAACCCTCATAGGATCACTTTGTGGTTCGTCCGTCTGTCTGTCTGTCAAGACTGTTTATCTCGAGAATACGTGGAGGTATCGAGTTGAAATTAAACAATATACTTAAGTCTGCAGTCCCTTGAAGTTGTGAAAAAATCAAACTTCTAAGGTAACGAATAAAACAGAAACGGCCGTTTATGTCTTATTATGTCTTATAAATTTGACATAAAGCAAGGTCTCATAGCACAGGTATAGGAATAAATCTGAAAACTAGGGATGGCGATCTGAGATCGATTAATCGAAGAATCGATTTTTCGAGCAGAAAATATCGATTTTTAAATCGATATGAAGTACTGTGTCGATTCACTGAATCGATATATCACCCTTGAAAATCGACATTCGATTTTTTCTGTTTTGGTATAAACCATACAATTATTTGTATTTAGTTAAATGTGCCTGAATTATAAGTGCTGCCGGTTAAAGAGTTAACTACTCATAAACTCGCGAGATGGCTGTATGTTTAGTATCCTTTACTCGCCTCTCTTTAATAAAAAAGTTCGACAATCACTTCCACAAAATAATAGTGAGGAAGTCGACGCAATAGAAAGCACTGATAAGGATATGAAAAACGGAATACGGGATTTTCATAAGTTGCTTGTGAAAAAGCAACTCTCTTTATGCAATGCACTTGCACAGGAAAATCAAGGCTTAAATGAAGAATTCAAACATTATTTATCGCAGGCAGTTGTGCACCTGAAGTATGATCCTGTACTTTACTGGCAAGAACAAAAGAGCTTCATTTATCATCACGTTCACCCAATCGCCATGATGTATATGAGTATCGTTGGATCATCCGTTCCTTGTGAGCGCCTGTTTTCAATTGCTGGAAACATCGCAAGTGATGAGCGTAACCGCTTGGATCCCAAAAGGCTTGACAGACTGTTGTTTTTAAAAAGTTTAGATATTGAGCATTGGGAACTATAGTTCCCAGTTATAATTCCCAATGCTTAATATTTAAACTTTTAACTCTTACCTTATTTTTTACTTTTTTGCAATCAATAAAAACATTCAGTATATAAATACTTATTTTTTTTTTATAGTTGATCTTATAGATTGATACGGTAATAAAAATAATTGTTATTTTTGAATTGCCTGATTTTATTGATAAGATATCGTTAATTGCAATATTAATCTTGTTTTTAGTAAAATTGATACAAATTTACATTGTAAACTCAAACTTGAAAAAAAGATCGATTTTTTAAGAATCGATTTTGTAGGCCTCGATATTTTCGTGAATCGATTCATTAGACTACGATTCGAATCGATTTAAAAATCGATCTTTTTCGTAAAGAATCGCCATCCCTACTGAAAACCATAAATTTGTTGTTACCTAACGTCACTGTTCACCTTATAACTAAAAAATACTTTTTTGCAATTCGGAAAAATCTTCGAGACTCCGTTCGGGAATTGTAATTTGTACGGAACCCTCAGGGCACGAGTCCGACTCACACTTACCCAGTTTCTTAGTTATCTGTGAGATAATTAAGAGACAAATTACTTAAACAAAATATATATTAAAGATATATAAATATTATTTACAAGTTAATCTTAACTATTACTCGACAAGTTTTAAGATTTGAAACAAATAAAATTAACTACTCTCAAGATTCTATAGTTTTAATTATTATAAATGTGAAAATAAGTTTATTTTTGTTTGTTAGCTTTTCACGCCTAAATCAATGAACTGATTATCCTGAAATTATACATATTATATGTTGTCTGGTGAACAAAAACGGTTACAGGGTAACTTTCCTCCCGAAGAAAAGTACTGTCCCGAGGAAAATAACAATAACGTACTTATGATCCCTAGATACTGCCACGTGTCTTTCAAATCTTAATGGAAATCGAAATTAACGAAGCCGCAGGAAAAAGTTGGTTATTAAATAAATTAAATAACCCTTTTCTGAAACACAAATCGTCATCTTTGTGTCTGTTTTATCAAAAATTATATTATAACTAGCAAATATTTTAATAGTGCAATGTCACCATAAATCATATAATACATTGTTACCCAAGGGGTGAGATCAACTTATTTAGTCCCGAAAATACGCTTGGACGCCAATAGTTCGAAGAGATCTTTAACCCGAAGTAAAACACTGTGCTTTTCATTACGAATATAAATAAAGTAAAAATAAAAATCTGAGTCGTCCTCAAAATTTGTCGTATGACTTTAGATATATTTTTTTATTTTTTATTTAGGCGGTAAAAGGTTTTCCACTACTGCTTTAGCCTCTTCTCTTAAGAATCAGGTGTTAAATCCATATCTGATTCTGATGAACTTATCGTGTTAATACAAATCTCATATAGCAGAGATTCAACAGAACTCTACAACTCGAAAAAATAAATACAGAGCCGATTGCCGCTTTCACGCCAATTTTTTTTTCTGTTGCTAGCCGGCTATTTAGCCTTTATTTTTATCATTGAAAAAATGGTGAATATTTTTACTTTAAACTTCCTATATAAACAGTCGCGATCAGCTGACTACCATGTAGAACTAAAAAAGTTATGAATTTCTAAAAGTAGGTTTGATATTAATTTACACCCTGTGCGTAACACAAAGGTTATAATTACCATGTTTAGATCAAGTTCACACATGTTGTCAACATTTGTAGTATTCATAGTCATTTCAAAATTTTCATTATCAATTTACTAAAAAATAGCAACATTTGTCCCGCTCGTATCAGCCCCACATGTCGTTTTTCTCACCGAACACGCTAAGTTCGGAAAGTTCCTGCACCGGATTCGTGCGGAAGCGATGCCCGGGTGTCGCCACTGTGTGGACCGCCCGGAGGACACGGTGGAGCACACAGTGGAGGTGTGCCCCGCTTGGGCAAAGCAACGCCGTGTCCTCGTGGGGGCGATCGGTGGCGGCGATCTCTCGCGCCGGCCTTTGGTACAGGCCATACTCCGGAGCAAGGTGGAGTGACAGGCAGTCACCTCCTTCTGTGAAGCAGTAATGCTAGCAAAGGAGGCGGCCGATCGCATGAGGCAACGGTCCTCCGATTCCCAGCCACCGTAGGTGCGGGCTTGCGGACGGCGAGCAATGGGTGGCTCACCGTCTGACCGTCCGGTAACCGTCCGGACCGAGGCCAAGTCGTTGACGGCGCATACTGTTCCACGCGCACCTCAGGGAGATGTCAACACATCGTAGGGGCCCAGCAGGGTCGAAGCCTACGGGGGCCACGGGTAGTGTGAAAGTGAAACCCGAGGCCCTGAGACGAAGGCAAAGAAGGAACAGGAGTGGGTTTTTAGTCAGTAAAAGTCTGACACTATCTCTCGCTCCGCCCAAGAGCGGGATTTGTCATAGGATGATTTTCCCACCCAATAAAAAAAAAGCCCTACATGTCGTTTCCTTTTTCTTTTAGTGACGCATTGATAATGATAATTGATAATGCGTCTCTTTCTTTCGACCCATTATCTACAAAAAAAATGATTTCGAAAACTAGACCTTGAATTTCGACCTTAAGTAATCATAAGAAATATCAACATCAACCAACACTGGATGATAATATAGCTTCCATTAAACATTGTAGATTTCATTAGTGAAATAATTTTTGTATTTGGGTAGTAGTAAAGTAATTCCGCAGATAACCTTTACAAACAAACATACAACCGTTACCTCTAATTAATATTGAAGTCGAAAGAAATTTTAACAATTTTCATAAACAAAAAAAGTACTTAAAATAAACTATAATACTTAATGGATCAAAAAGTGGTAGTCGGCGTGCAATCTTGGGAATATTTTCATGTAATATTCGCGAGCAGCTGCGAAGCAAAGTAACGTGTGCTCACGCTGGGAGAGCCCGGTCGTTACTGACGCGATCGAGTTTGCGCGGTCGATAATATAGTTCAATTTGCTTGTAATTTACGAAATGAAGATATTGTTTATTTATAAAATAAATTTTAGATTCTATTAATGGGATTTCTTAAGATTATTGTGCAATTTTTAAATTTTCTTAAATGTGTTGCTAACGTATAGAAAAAAATACTTATTTGTCCAGATGTTTTCCAAGAATTGTGTTTCTTCAACATTTTTTTTCTGCTATATTTTCTATTAAAGTCAATAATGTTTTCAACCCATCTGCCAGTAGACCATATAATGATGTTACTGATATTTTTTTTAATGTTATAAATCAGTTGTAGTTTGGTGTAAAACGTAGCCAAACGTCACTCGCTCGTTACTTTTGCGAGAAAAGGGTTTTGAATATGGGTAATTGCTATTAATACACACATTATTTTAAAAAAGTAATCAAGCCAACTGAGAGAATAAGAACTTGACTTTCATAATCTAATAAAAGAAGGTTTAAATTCTTCTTGCTTTTCTCACAAACCATGATCAAAAAAGTTCAAAATGTGTTGATTTTGTGCACGGAGCCTTAATTACATATTACAATGTGTGTTTAAATTGATTATAACAGCAGCCGCAATGAATGGCCAAAATAGCCAAATCAAAAAAGCCATAATGATAAACAGTATATACACTATTTCATTTGTAAATAAACTAATAAAAATATTTTCATTAAGTACCTTAATTCTCTTGGAATGTGGTTCTGTCCAAGCAAAGCAAGCATCAACAAGTTTGACCCTGCCCAGTCCTTTCAGTTTTTTGAGGCAGAGGGCGAGGAGTTCTCGGGACTCTAGAGCAGCTACCACCCATTCTGCTGGAGGTTGTAGGTATCTAGAACAGATTAAATCTTTGAATTTGGCACCAAAATATCTAAAGCATGAATAAATAAGTTTTAAAATAAGAGCACACTTATTTTTGACAACATTTAGTAATGAAGCAGTTCCTGATGTTTTTAACCGACTTCAAAAAAAGGAGGAGGTTCTCAATTTGGTTGTATTTTTTCTCTCATCATTATTTTTTTTTTATGTTTGTTACCTCAGAACTCAAAAAACAATAATATAATTTTACAAGACATCTAAATTGTTGGTTTTTTAACTAATAACATAAAAAAAAACATGAATACAATCAAGTTCTTGTAAGACCCCTATAAAAGCAAATAATAAAAATTAAAATTAAAGAGAAGAATAAACATTCTGTAAAAATTTCAACTATACCTGTTACAGTTCATGTGACAGGCAGTGGACGATTAAGTAATTGTTACCCTTCAAAGGTAAGAATTCTAAAAATAGTCTGCAATATAAAAAAAACAAATTCCCTTATCATAAGACCTAGCTGACCACAACACTTCTTTCTGCTAAAGAATTTGTTGCACAATTTTTATTTTTAACAAAATGAGACAATTTTGTGTTTGTTTTATCCTTCATATTTTAAGCATAATAAAATTGAAAATATTAAAAATGGGGGTTGAGGGCCTCAATTTTATCAAGGTCATAACCAGTCATTACTTTCAAACTAAAGAAAAGAAGTGGTTCTTGCTTTCACAATTGATGTAATAGCATATAATTATGATTTTAAACAGCAGCTGTAAGTTGTTGGTTTTATCTATGTGCAGGTATGACAATTAAGGGACCATTTTGAATGAAAATAATTATATAGGACAGTGTTTTGTCATAATATCTTGTTTTAAAAAGTCTAAGCCAAAATCTAATTTTCGATTTTGTATTTTTCTTTATCCATAGTTTATCTACATTTAGGTGGGCCCTTAATCTTCTATATGAAAACTGATGGCCCGACTTTACAGTCCATAACTTGCTTATTTGACTTTCATAAAATCTGATTCCGGCTTTCACAATTCTTTGGGAATATTTACTAATCTCTGTAAATATTTTTTAAAGAGTTTTAACACAGTGGCCCTTGCTCCACATGCATATAGAATTAATACTATATTGGTCAAAACAAACCTTTTTTATAAACTGCTTTTTGTTTTTAAACATACCACATTTGAAATTCATGTGTGTATATTAGAATAGAATAAACTTTATTGTACATCAAAAAAGTAATAGAACTTATACATAAACTTAAATCTATGGGTACAATGGCAGTCTTATCGCTGACAGTGATATCTACTAGACCACCTTAGGATGAATAATAAGAACTTAAAATAAATAACTATATTTCATACTCTTTCACATACAAATTATCCAAATAGATTTGGATGAAACTTTACAGTAATAAAACTTTGACATCAGTATACCTATTAAATGGCAAAAGAATTTTTCAAATAGATGTAGTGGTTTCAAACAATGCCTTATACATTACCATCAGGTGGGATCGCAGTCAAGCACTGGTAAATATCAATTAAAAAAAAAAGAACTAACTCATAAAACTCCTTCTTTTATTTAGTTCAGATTTGCTAACAATCGAAACTCAAGCATCTGGATAAATTAAACATGTTATAAAATAAATAGTTTACCTGTCACATCCTCTGCAAAAGAAAATAGTCGCTTGCTTAGGTATACCCTCGGATATGTCTATGTCAGTTCGCAAACATGCCACACACATGTTGGAGGGATTGGGCTCTATAGGCACTGCACACTGGCAACATAATCTAGAAATATAATAAGATAGGTTTAACAAACTGGTATGACTAGCTGAACCCAATATGTGTATGGCTGGGTCTCATTAATACTATGATGATTAGAGAAAACATTTATTTATTTCTTTATTGCACACCTTAATTTATTACAGGACAGACATTCATAAAAAATAAGTGTATAATAGGCGGTCTTATTGCACATGATACATTCATAGTATTCACTGCTAGGTGTTGGGTTTTCTTAAAAGATATGTTAAATAAAAGTTTTATTATTAAATTACTCTTGAATTGAAAGCGAATTTCACAATATTAAAAGAAACGGAAGCGCATTTGTGATATTTAACCTAAAAAAACTTAAACTTACACCCTTGCACCGGTAAGCGCAGCTTCATTTTCTGGCGAAATATATTCCATTTTAAATAACTGTGAAGTCAACTGCAGTACACAAAATTTATGGATATTTTATACTTTAGAAGCAAAACTTTAATAAAACGTAGGCGAACAGTCGAACACGCCGTTCAACGCCGTTCACACAAACATGTCATGTCAAATTGTCAACAGAGAGTGACAGACGTGACAGACACAAGTAAAAGTGACACTGACACTGACACTTGACGCGAATCGCCTAGCCCTGCGTTCCGAATTGCGTCAAAAGCGATAATATCGCGAATTCGACCAACGCGCAGCCCTTTTATTTTGTGACTATTAAAGGTCGAATTCACGATATAATTGCTTTTCACGCAATTCGGAACACGTTGTAGATTACAGTTTTTTTTTTTTTTTTTTTTCGGTTGGAAAATCATCTTATGACATCCCCCGCCCTTGGGCGGGGCGGGAGATAGTGTCAGACTTTTACTGACTAAAAACCCACTCCTGTTCCTTCGTTGCCTTTCGTACCAGGGCCGAGTCTTCCTTTCAGAATCAGACCCTTGGCCCCAGTAGGCTTCGACCCTGCTAGGCCCCTACAGTTGCTGACATCTCCTTGAGGCACGCGTGGAACAGCACGCGCCGTCGACGACTTGGGCTCGGTCCGGACGGTTACCGGACGGTCGGATGGCGAGCCACCCATTGCTCGCCGTCCGCAAGCCTGCGCCTACGATGGCCGGAAATCGGGATCGGAATCCCGGCGGCGATTGGGGCGTGAGGACCGTTGCCTCACGCGATCGGCCGCCTCCTTTGCTAGCATTACTGCTTCGCAGAAGGAGGCGACCGCCTGCCACTCCTCCTCACTCCGGACCATGGCCTGTACCAAGGCCCGGATAGATTACAGAGTGTGGTCGCGTTAACATGGCGCGTGGCCAAAATCGGAACTAATTGTTTGCTGCCATCTTGACGTTTATTTCATGTATCACGAGAATGTGTTGTAGATTAATGTGTTATTGTTCTAGATTATAGTCGCCAGTCAACTTACATCGCGTTCCAGTCCAGCTCGTCTCAATTGCATATATCTAATACCGCTGCGCTGCCTAGTGTTAATCGCTGTCAAATGCCATTTTACCATTCGTTACCCTATATGCTTTTTCTTTCGGCTTCGCGAAAGCATTAGCCAATCCTTTGAGATCTTTTGTAATTACTATTTTTTTTAATTATTCTGAAATTTCATATGCCTAATATATTTATGCTCATAGACCGTAGACAGAGAACATCATAGTAGACTGAAATCGCTCAATGAGTAAAAATATAGTGCATAACATGGATTAACATTTATAAACAAAATATTCATTAGAATCTGTAAAACCACCGAGAATAACAACCAAAGTTTATGTTTTTTAATCTGTTCATCCGGATACGGCAGTGCCGTAATTGTACAGAATCTACTGATTTCTGAACGTCGAATTGTTACGTAAAGAATCCGACCGAACCTCTTTCGTGACCTCTCCGACCATCTACTGTGCATTTATTCGATCGATTCTCCTAAACGAAAATGTTCTCTACCGTCTGCAGGACCGGCCGTTTGGCCACAAGGACGGTAGTAAATAATACCTCCGACAAGGTACCTTTAATCGCGGCACCCGTGTTGAGCAAACGTGATTATGCGGCCAAAGCTGCAGCAGGCAAGGCAGAAGGTAAGATAGTCGCTGTAATTGGTGCCGTAGTGGATGTCCAGTTCGAAGATAATCTTCCACCCATCCTAAATGCCCTTGAAGTCCAAAACCGTCAACCCCGGCTTGTGCTGGAGGTGGCGCAGCACTTGGGAGAGAACACCGTCCGCACCATCGCCATGGACGGTACCGAGGGTTTGGTCCGCGGCCAGCCCGTCTACGACTGCGGCTCGCCTATCCGTATCCCCGTGGGCGTAGAGACCCTCGGCCGCATCATGAACGTCATCGGTGAGCCTATCGACGAGCGTGGCCCCATCCCTACTGACAAGACCGCCGCTATCCACGCCGAGGCGCCCGAGTTCGTGGAGATGTCCGTGGAGCAGGAGATTCTCGTTACTGGCATCAAGGTCGTCGACCTGCTCGCTCCCTACGTCAAGGGAGGCAAGATCGGCCTGTTCGGCGGCGCTGGAGTTGGTAAGACTGTACTTATCATGGAGCTGATCAACAACGTCGCCAAGGCGCACGGTGGTTACTCCGTGTTCGCGGGAGTGGGCGAGCGCACCCGCGAGGGTAACGACTTGTACAAAGAGATGATTGAGTCTGGAGTAATTTCCCTAACGGACAAGACTTCCAAGGTATCGTTGGTGTACGGACAGATGAATGAGCCCCCAGGCGCGCGTGCCCGTGTCGCTCTGACTGGTCTGACTGTCGCCGAGTATTTCCGTGACCAAGAGGGACAGGACGTACTGCTGTTCATTGACAACATTTTCCGTTTCACCCAGGCTGGTTCTGAAGTGTCTGCTCTGCTGGGTCGTATCCCCTCTGCTGTAGGTTACCAACCCACTCTGGCCACTGACATGGGTACCATGCAGGAGCGTATTACCACCACCAAGAAAGGATCCATCACCTCTGTGCAGGCTATCTATGTGCCCGCTGATGACTTGACTGACCCTGCCCCTGCCACCACCTTCGCTCACTTGGATGCCACCACTGTACTGTCCCGTGCTATTGCTGAACTGGGTATCTACCCTGCTGTGGACCCTCTTGACTCCACCTCCCGTATTATGGACCCCAACATTATTGGAGCTGAGCACTACAATGTAGCACGTGGCGTTCAGAAGATTCTCCAGGACTACAAGTCACTCCAGGACATCATTGCTATCCTGGGTATGGATGAATTGTCTGAGGATGATAAGCTAACTGTTGCTCGTGCACGTAAGATCCAGAGGTTCTTGTCCCAGCCTTTCCAGGTGGCTGAGGTGTTCACTGGACATGCCGGCAAACTGGTGCCCCTTGAGGAAACCATCAAGGGCTTCTCTAAAATCCTGCAGGGCGAGTATGATCATCTACCTGAAGTAGCATTCTACATGGTCGGACCCATTGAAGAGGTTGCTGCTAAGGCTGAAACCCTAGCCAAGTCTTAAATGAATTTAGTTTTTAGAACTCTCATTAATAACATAAGTTATTGCTTATGTATCCAATAAATTATGTAAAGCACGAGCGCAGGTTGTAGATAAAACATTACTGTACCAGTAACAAAATAAAATTTGTAACTTACTCTTTGTATTATTTGATATTTTAGTATGTTACATAGTTATGTAACTAGTTAGTTCCAGAAAAAGAAAAATTATTCTAAACACGTCTTGGTTTTAGGGTGGTTAATGGGCCTATGTAGGAGACTGCACGTATAAAATAGTGACTAATGCACTGGGATTTAAGTTCTTAACTTAGGGTCATGCAAAGTTTTTTTTTTTCTGTCGAAATCATGTAATTCATAGGCTGGGTTGGAATTGAGCCAATTAGTAGCATATCATCATGCTACCCAGCGACATTTACGTAAGCCATTACTGACATAGATACAAATTTTTTCTAGAAAAAACCACCCAGCACCATTATTCTCTCCCCTTTCCTCAATTTCCTATGCGAGTAATTCAAAAGTAGATAACAGGCCTACCTGGAATTATCACAAGGTCATAAATTAGCATGTTATGTCATCCTTTTACCCACTCCGCTTCAGAACTTAACAAATTGCCAAACGGCGGCGGTTGGGTTTACGAGTCATAATATTGTTGTCTTATGCCCTAAAATAAGATCCACCTGAAATACTATTAGCTGCGATTTCAGCCTTGACGTTATAGATAACCAGCTAGTCACTATGCGTGGCATAACGATTGCTCTGAACTTCCTGTATCTGAACAATGGCATGTAACGAGGAGCCAAACATTTGTAACGAGACTAGCGCACAAATCGCGTTCAGCAGGATTCCAATTTGAAACCAAAATTCAGGTAGGTTTTAGGCAACGACTACAGCGCAACACCTACGTAATGGTTATATGACATATTAACTACTAATTCTGTGGTACTGCTCAACCAACACTTATTTATTTAGGTTCACCCACAGCACATACATAAAAACAAATCATAGGTACCTATTGCGGGTTTGATTCCCGCAGGTGAGTCATCTACGCGACTGTTACGTTATCGTCAATGGACGCCGCCCAAGTAAGATAGGGACATAGGGGAAGTGCAGGAAGATGATATTGGGCGCTCATACAGAAAAGTCCTCTTTTTTAAGCTTTTCTCGAAAATTGTTAGCACCTCCACTCGGATATGCTAGGCTCGTAATGTGGATTTTTCGTTTTATTCAAAACTAGCTGTTACTGCGACGTCAATCGCATGGAGTCTATAAAGATCACTCTTTTTTGAGGCAAAATTAGACCTGATAATTATAACATAAGTTATGTTATAATTATCAGGTCTAATTTTGCCTAAATGTGTTATGTTACATAACACATTTAGGCTTTCTTTTTTTGAAATGGTAAATGATCCAGTGAAAAAAAAATTCCTTTTCAGAAATTTCCCGCGGTAGGCCCCTACGGTTTTGCTCACATCTCTTTGGATTCGCACGAGGAACAATACGTGCCGTAAACTACTCGGGCTCGGTTCTTGCTGGACGGCGGACGGCGAGCTACCCATTGCTCGTCGTACGCAAGCCTACGCTTAGGGTGGTCGGGAATCGCCCTGTGACTCCCGATACTCGGGGCGTCTCCTGTGGCGGCAGCTGGGGTGTGAGGGTTTCTGCACCCTCACACCTTCTGTACCCTGTGACCGTATCCTTCGGGCGGTCCGCACAATGATACTTTCTTCCGCCTGAATCCGAAACAGGAACTTCCCAAACTTGCCATGTCCAGAGAGGACCTGTGTCATGCGGAAGATGAGAACGCCGTGGCCTGTGTCAGATTAGCCACGTATCAAGAGTAGCAAGTACTACAGGCCCTGCGCAATGGGGTGGACCCTGTTTGAAAGTGAAAAAACAAAGATACCTGTGCCATATTAATTATAACCTTCCTATGGACTCATCGCTACCTGAGGGCCCCGAGCCCGTTTAAAATTTAAATGACTTTATAAAGATTTAGGGGGCCCCTTGATAGAATTTGCTACAGGTCCCACGTTGACTTAAAGGCACTCCTCAAAGAGGGGCCTTATCACCGCCATTGCGGCGTGCCCAAACACATCTAAGCTGTTGATAAAATTAAAGAGTCCGTAATATCAAAATAATATCTTTCTTCATACGCAAATCAGTACTGAACATGCTCAATAATTAATAACAATATCCTATTACTTATTACTTTATTAGTGAATTATATTATCAAACTTGAATGCTCAATGGAAAATGAGGAAAGACAAGGAGGGGCCGACCCCAAATATATGGGATAAGATCTAACCAGAAGATATTATCAGCCTGAAATCATGCAGCAGGGTCCTGCAGTCCTTCTGTCCTTTCTGGTACCTTCAGCTCCTGTTGATTTTTTTTTAGCAGCAGCATTCATATTTTTTTTTTTAAGATCTATCTACCATTAAGTGGAATCTGAAATAAATGTATTTTTACATAAAGCATTTAACCGCCTATGTCGGACAAAAACTTACGCATTTATTTCGCCAGGGTCGCATTTCGAAAACATACATGATTAGGTACCTAGTCATGTAGTGGATTATTTGAAATTGTACTTATTAAATATTGTGACATCCAAATTTTATGTGTGGTAATAATTCATAATTTTATTGGCATTTAGTAATAATAATTAATCTAAATTATCCAATGTCTAATCCATACTAATATTATAAATGCGAAAGTAACTCCGTTTGTCTGTCTGTTACGCTTATACAGCTGAACCGATTTTGATGAAATTTGGTACAAAGATAGAATAGAGCTTGAGAAAGGACATAGGCTATAAATTATCACGCTATTTGCTATAGGGGGTGAGCAATATTCCAAAATGTCGGTATTGAACGACATTTGCCGTGAGTTCGATACCGTTATAGTAATCATTTTTGTGAGTATTTTGTCGTCTTTTTTGTAAATAATATACGATGATACTTCAATTACAATAATAAAAGTACTTGTATCATATTTATAACACATAGACATTTTTTTCTTCATATTTTTGTAAAAAGTAATCAAAACATGTAATGAAACCGAAGAGGTGAAACTAAAATAATATCTTTTTTTTTTCATTTAGCTACAAATTTAAATTTATCTTAGATGAAAATTATCACGCTATCATCAACAAGGGGTTAAGCAGACAATGATGACGTTTATTAAGAACACCTATTTTAGGCAAGACCCAACGAACACCGTAGCACAGTGGTCTCAGGGTTAGACCGGTATTGGGGAGTAGTGGTTCGAATCTCAGATATTTCCTTTTTGTGATAGTTTTAATTTATTTTACTGTTAACAAGAAATTCTTATATATTTTTGCATTCTATTATTTTTTTTGACAGTCTGGTTTCTACATCAGCACTTTCGAAGCAGTTTATCAGATACCTTCACTATACATGATATAAATCCAGCGGTTATGCATTCAGATGTCTATTTATTGAATAGACAGCGCTATTTATCAATTTTACTTTTTGACCTATATAATTATTATAACTTTAATTAAGTAAGGCCTACCAACCTAACCTAGGGCAAGAAAAGTAAATTATATGTATTTCGTAGTTAAGTTGGTGTTCTAAGGTTCTGCCTACAGAGTTCCGGCGGGATCTCATGGTGGAATGGCGACAGTGACTGTTGCAACCGAATGCTGGGCACGCCATAATTATGGCGGTAAGTCCCTTCTTTGAGGAGTGGCTAGAAAGACAACACAGCGTCCTTACTTTCCGAATGACGCAGGTCCTCTTCGGACATGGTAAGTTCGTGAAGTTTCTGTACCGGATTCGTGCGGAAGAAACGCCCGGGTGTCACTACTGTGTGCACCGCCCGGAGGACACGGTGGAGCATACAGTAGCAATGTGTGCCCCGCCTGGACAAAGCAGCGCCGTGTCCTCGTGGGGGCGATCGGCAACAGTGATCTCTCGCGCCGGGCCTTGGTACAGGCCATGGTCCGGAGCGAGGAGTGGCAGGCGGTCGTCTCCTTCTGCGAAGCAGTAATGCTAGCAAAGTTGGCGGCCGCACGCGCGAGGCAATGGCTCTCGCGCCCTAGCCACCGGGATTCCGATCCTGACTTCTGAATCGGCCACCGTAGGCGCGGGCTTGCCGACGGCGAGCAACACCTGTGGTTTTCTGTGTCTGCACCTTTTGCTTTTAGGTAGGAAATCATCAAATACCTTCCCCCGCTCTAGGTAAAGCGAGAAGTAGTACCAGAATTTTACCTGCGTCATGTGGAAGGTGAGGACGCCGTGACGTCTCTTTCCAGCCACTCCTCAAAAAGGACTTACCGCCATAATTATGACGTGCCCAGCACTGGATCGTACATGCGTGCAATGCAAGGACTGTTGCATCCAGATCCCATAGCAGCAGGCCAGCAAAGAGGCTCGCCGCTTCGCGAGAGACTGTGTGGCATCCCCGCACCATCCGGATGGCCATGACGCGTTTAGCTTTGCCGCCGGTTGCTTCCGCAGCGACGGCGCCTACACAGGAGGACCTCCTAAATTGAGTAGGAGCTGCTTGAGGGTAACTTCGGCCCATCCTAATTTGGAAACCAGACGTCGGAAGTGTTCCTCGAAATTTCATTGCCTGTCGAGGACGAGTTTCAGGTACCTAGTTCATCGTCGACCCGACACCGAAGTGATCCCCTCCTACCGTTATTTGGGAACCCGGTGATGGCGCGGGCAAGGCCTTAAAAGTACATCGCCTCGGACTTGTGCAATGCTACCTTGAGTCATAATATAGGTAGGCATATTAATATAGGTAGGGATATTATATGTATAAAGATACTTCAATTTTTTTTGTAAAGTGGATCTTATGAAGAGTGGACATATTAAAACTGTGGACCTTTCGTTAGAGTGGACATTTTGATAGTGTACATTTTGATACAGTGGACATTTTGATACATTGGACATTTTGATACAGTAGACATTTTGATACAGTGGACAATTTGATATAGTGGACATTATGTGACTAAAGGGCTATTATTAGCTAACATAGCGTTAAAAAATTGTTATTTAAGACCTTAATGTTACCTATGTTTACAAATTAATAAATGAGGAATACCAAATAGTCTCAACTCATTAGCTCTTCTGTCACCTTTAGGAATTGAAGAGCTAAACGAAACGGAATACCCAATCACAAACACACGACCCTGGCGAAAAGGACACGAAAACATTCGTCGGACCAATGCGACACAAGTGGTTGAAAGGTTAATAAAATAAATAAAATGTATTTTCTTTGTTACAAACCCATAAATAAAACTCAAACTTGTGGCTTAAAAAATCAGTTTATTTTAGGTCCTTATCGCTTTCCTCCAACCCTGGGGGCGGACTTTTGACTGACTTTTGCGGCCTTGGCTTTAGGTGCGGTCTTAGCCTTAGGTGCTGGTGCCGAGGCCTTCTTGGCGGCCTTTGTGGATTTCTTTTGTTCCTTTGCAGCCCTAAAAAATAAAGACAGTGTTGAATAGAAATTAAAAAAAAAAAATGCAATGATTTGGTTTGTAAGAGATTATTTAGTATAAGGTTCCAAAATTATGCCTACTAAATTAAAGTCTGGATTATAATAATATACTGTATGCATGCATAATTTTTTTTTTTAGGCACAACTCATTAAGGGTATATTAAGAAGTGCGTACAACATAAAAAAATATATTTTAAGAGTAATGTTTTAAACTACTAAAATTCAATTTATTAGGTACCTATTGAATGTTTGTTTAAAAATAGCAATAATAATATAGTCTTTGTTTGCATCAATACTTTAATACAAAAATGATTACATATGGCGGCTATAACAAATAAGTAATGTTAAGGTTGCACATCATAAATACTTCTTAGATGGGTTGCTATACTTGCTATGCTACTTTGTTGATTTTATAAGTCAAATGTTTTTCATAAAACAAATATCAGTTCTAGTAATAAATGCCGTTAACATTATCTAATGTGTAATCTCTGTGTAATACACTCAGTTTTAACAAGTAAGTCTTTTATAACTTATTGCACTAAGGCTAAAATATTTTCAGGAAATAATCTGCAATACTAACTTGATAGCTTGATCTCTCTGAGCCTTGCGCACTTCGGGCTTCATGTTACGCTTAGCCATGATGTCGCTGAGTGAGGCACCAACAATGGCACGCTGGTATTTCTGGGTCCTTCTTGTGCGCTTCTTGGTCTGCTCCTCTTCTTGACCCTTCTTGAACTTGCGCCTGTGGGTAAGTAGTGGTTAACTTATGATTATTGAATTCATAATCATTATTATAATATATACATTATAATAATCTCTCATGCTACGTGCAGTCTGTCTCTGGATCTGGCCACTTACAAAAAAGAATAAAACACCAATTATAGAATTCGAAAATGGAACTCTTTGCAAGCATGTTACTTTTTAATTTGCAAGACCGTCTCTTGTTTTTACATTGAGGCGTCATTTCGAAGATTGTGTGTCGCTATCAAAATGAATTTAAAAGGTGAACATTTTCGTTCAATGATTTTTTATAATAAATGTTGTGGCTTAAATCAACAAGAGAGTTGCCAGAGACTTCAATTGGCATTTGGTGATGAAGCGCCATGTCGCAGCTCTGTATGTGGTTTGGAGAATTTAGACGTGGACGTGATCATCTCAATGAAGAGGTACATTATGTTCGGCCGGCGACTGCGGTTACAGATTTGAATATTGACACCGTACGACAACTTATTGAAAGTGACTAAAAAATTTCTTGCCAGAAAATTCGTGCTTTGTTAGGCATTGGAATGAGCTTGGACTTGATCATCTTTATGACGAGGTACATGAAGGTCGGCCGGTAACTGCGGTCACGGACTCGAATGATAACACCGTACAACAACTTATTGAAACTGACAAAAAAATTACTTGCCAGCAAATTCGTGCTTTGTTAGGCATTGGAATGAGCTAAGTGCAAATCATTTTACATGTGCATATGAAGGTTCAGAAGCTTTGCACTCAATAGATACCGCATGTCTTAACGCAAGACCAGAAACGGCTGCGTGTCCAGTGGTGATAGACAGTCACCATCAGGCTCAGGCAGGTCTATAATATCGCAACAGATGACCAAACCTGGGTGTACTACTTTGAACCCAAAGAAAAAGCCAGTTGGCAGAGTGGGTCTTTCCATTTGAAAATTCGCCGACGAAAGTTGAGAAAGTCGAAGTGTTGGTAAAACAAATGGATGCTTCTTTTTTCAGCAAATCAGGATATTACACTATAGTATCGCTTGAAGATCAACAGACTGCAGATTGGTACATCAAGACTTGCTTGTCCAGAGTCTTAGAAAAAGATCGCGAAAAGCGTCCTCGAAACAATGTACTCCTCCACCACAATAATGCATACTCACATTCCGCTTAGCCTTATATCTAGTTATTTATCATAATCCAGAAACTTTCAGTATGCCCAAGTACTTACATTTACTTTGAAAGTTTCTTCTATTATAAACATAAACAAAATAAATTTGATAGTATTCAAGATTATAATGAAATAATAAAGTTAAACAGTAATAAGGACTTGTAAAAAGATGGATAGCTATGTCATCACAAGGTGGTTAGGGATGTGGGGGGGGATCGGCGCCAAAGACTTCCCATGCTGGGCCCTAGTAAAATTTTTTCCAGTCAACGTAGGCGTAGGCTTGGTCAGCGAGCATTGGGTAGCTCACCGAGCGGCCGCCCGGTTGCCGTCCAAACCGAGCCCCGAGTCGTTGACGGCACATAGTGTTCCACACGCACCTCAACGAAATGTCAACAAACTGTAGGAAGTCGAATAGGGCCGAAGCCTACTGGGGCCATGGGTTCATTACTGAAAGGAACACCTGAGGCCCTGGCATGCAAGGCAAAGAAGTAACATAGGATTGGATTTTATTTAGTAACAGTCCGACATGCCTCCCCGCTCAGCCCAAAAGCTGGAGAAGTCATTGGATGATATGCCACATAAAAAAAGGTGCTTTGGGACCAGTTTATCAAAACCAAATGTGTCACTGGATTTTTGTAAATCCCATTAGGTTTTAGTGATGTACATAAAAATTCTCAAAATTTTGAATAGTAGAAGATCATTTTGAATATAATACAACAAAATTCGATACTATAAATGAATCAATGACTGAGATTTTCTTCTATTATAATTTTACAAAATCTATTAAGTATATGGATTTTGCATTGTACAAAAATCTACAAGTTAGCCTAACCATATCGTCAATCGAGCTAGGTTAGAATAGCTTGAAATAAAGTCAAGTTTCTTTACCAGAAAAAACAAATTGGAAAAGATACACTGTTCTTTATAGCGTAGTTTTTTGTGGGATATGAAATAAAATAAAAGATTATAATTACCTGTACAGCACAGTCCATGTCACTTTACGAGGATTCCTCCTCATCAAATGTGCAGCCTCACATTTTGAGTTCAAGAATGTAAAGGTCTGAAAACAAGAATTACGACAAATTGTAACTATAGATACATAATCAGAAATAGCAATGAATCTTGATCATTAGTTCTCGAAATGTTTACATAAAAAATCATGTGATAGAAGATACAAAGTTTTGTGAAAGCCGGCTTTTAATAAAGCTTCTTATTTGAATTCGTGCATGGAAAAATTAAGAGTAACATTTCGCAAGTTATTGCAAACAGCAAGTGAATATTACCTTGCCGTCCACCTTAACCATGGTCTTTCCATGGCCAGGATAGATCTTGTAACCACTGTACGCGCACAGTCCGATCCTGAAAATCAATCACATACAATGATAAGACATCACAGCACTTTTAGAATAAGTCACATTATCAATAAAATAGCAACAGATCATTCAGATATTATAAAATTTATTTAGAATTTACGAAAAACGTACTTCATTTTGACTTGTCGAAACGAAAAGGAGACTCACTTATACAAACGTCAAACAAGTACCCACAGACTATAAAATGTTTGGTCGTGTGGTAATTCCTGACATTCACAATGACCTTACTGATAATTTTATAATTAAACTAAATTAAATCTATTTTGATTTTCAAATTAAAACAAACTTACTACGAAAGACAAGAGAACACAATTTGATTATTTGATCTCGCTAGTCAGTTACTTTGGTTTCTTACACCGCGGATACACATTCGTGTTTACAGAGTACATTTTATGCTCGGCATTCGCCTTGTTGTTTTCGAAACATTTATACATAATAATATAAAAGAATCATAATCCACCCAATGTGTAAACTATATATTTACTCTTTAGTGTAAACGCGGCTTCAGAAGAAGTTACTGAAGTTACAGTTTGTGGTTAAATGACAATTTCATACAATTTGCCTCTCAAACTTTTTGTGGCCTCCTCGCCTCGCCCTCCTCCCGAATAGAAGATAGACCCTGCCAGAGCTAGTGTTCTGCTCATCTACAGTATTTAGAGGCTATGTATCTGTGTATTTAGGCAAGCTATTGTGTATGGTAGTTTAAGTCATTAGGTAGTTTTTATCTATGTTGGTCCAACCGTGTAATCAAGCCTTAAAAAAAATGATTATAGTCTATTCAAAGTCTATTATTTTGTAACCTCAAATATTGTAGCCTATCGATCAAAAGTAACCCAAAAAATCCCGATAGATTATTAGTGAATAATGTTTAGCCAAATGAATTGTCCCGATTTTTTAGAATTTCAAGTAAGTGTTTACTGGATGGTTACGCCGTGTATGCAACTTGTAGTTGAGTTTTATTATCCGTGTTATTTTGTTACTCAATTTTTTTTTTGGTTTTACAGGATATCCTGAAAAAAATGCGTGTTATGGACGATAAAATAATGTATACGCTTAATACTTCCATACCCACTGAATCTTTTGCTAGTAAAGTTGACGCTCACTCGGCCTGTGAAGACCTATACTCGCAAATCCAAAAAGGACATACAGACAGAGAAAAAGTTATCAAAAATTGCATCTTAGCAACTGCAGAAACAGTAAAAAAATTAAAGGCAGCTAAAGATACTAAACCTGATGATTACGAAGTAATGAAAAATCTGAAAGCTGAACAAAAAAAGGTACTCTTCCCTGTTATATTTATTCAGATTCACACAACCGTAAATGCAAACAATTTATAGGTAGGCGCCAGATAAATTTGCTATAAAATACAGTACCCACTTACATTTTTGTTGACATACCTTAGTGCCTACCATAAGGCATATAAATTCGACATCTGTTTCGCTGCTTATAACTTTATGTTGTATAAATACCTACCTAATCTTTGAACTTGTTTTTTTTTTCAGCTGAGGCTTTTGCAAACGGAACTCAGTGTGGAGGAAGTCATAAAAGAAAAAACAACAAAGTTATTCTCTGAGAAATGTAGAACTTATTACAAACCCAACAACTTATGAAGACTGATGACATGCATTTTACAAACCCTTGTTTTTGAAGTTATAGTGTATATACTTATATAAATAGAATATAGACTGTTACCTTTTTTTTTAACTTTAGATCCTATTAAAAAAAAACCTTGTAACAAAATATGAGAAGGCTAAGTACCTGCTGATTTAAATTCAGTTTTTGTTTCTAACTAATATTATTTCTTTCTTTTCATTGATTAGATAAATTTTATCATGAAAATCACCAGAGTTTGTAAAGATAAAAATGTGAAAAATTATTTGAATCAAAACAATTTATTCTATACATTCATTTACTTAAACAGGTCTTCATAAAAGCTAAAAAGAAATAAAAAAAAAATAACAATTTCACATTTATTAAATTAAAACAAAATACTATTTAGATTATATATTATTTTTCATATTACAGTATCTGAATTTATATTCAGTATCAGGCACTAAAAGCACAACTTTAAAAAAATAATTTGTATAATTTATTAAGCTTACAGGTACAGGAAACAATTTGTTGAGGAAACTAACAACTTCATAAATGTTATTAATTTTATTGCAAATCTTACATTATTTGCCAGCTTTAGCAGCAGCAGCAGCTTCCTTTGCCTTAAATTCCTCTTCATACTTCTTATGCCAATCAAGGTTGTATTGATGAACAGATTCTCCTCTTTTTGCTGCTGACTTTCCCACCAAAATTGCTCCAAAACTAGCAAGTGCTGTGAGTAACATAAGCACATTTGCTATCTTGATTCTGGCTTGGCTGCGAGATTTATCTATGAGTTCACCACTGAAATAAAATGTTGTTTTTAAAAAATAAACAAAAAACAATTATTGCACATAAAACTGTATTTAACCATACACAAGCAGAAAATAATGTGTGATTAATTAAGTAAATTATAAGGATAATTTATTATTCATTACAAGTTCAGCTATTAGTAAGTCGGTTAAGGATAGAAAAATAAGAAAATACATCAAGCTGTGATCATTACAGCACTGCACTATGACATGATTCCAATAATTCAAGGTCACGTAGGACAATTTATTTTTTAGGCAGCAGATTGAATGATACTGAGCTGTGTGATCTGTTTCAATTATATTTCTATCGTGTCACATAACAATAGGTACACTGGCACTATAACGATTACATAAAAACTAAAACATACAATGTATACAACTCACGAGACGTATGTGGGGATCTCCTCTTTAGTTTTGAACTTTTTGGTCCACACCAAAATGAATTTCTGGAATTCGGTAGGTTTATATCTTGGAGTCATAGGATTGGCTGCTGCAGCAGATTGGCTACTCGAGCTAGGTGTATTTGGCGGTGGTGCGCAATAATTCCTCCTTACAGAGCAGAGGCAAGATCGTAATCGTAATGATAGTATTTTACTCATTTTTAATCGTCACTTCGTTTCATAAATTCTCAATTTTAAGATATAATTTGCAGGTTAAACCCACAAAAATCACTACCCGCTATCAAAATTGATCAAAACTAACTTGTGATTTGACAGAAATAACTACTGTGCTCACTGAAACAGTGAGTGACTGAAAAATCTGCGAGAAAAGAAGTTGATTGAATGATACATCAACAAACGTCACTAACAAGCAAGGTCAAAAAAATATGTATCATTAGGTGAGGTGTGCACCGTGTGCTGTGGTGTGCTGCGTGCAAAAAACAAAACGTATATTTTTGATCATAGACTATTCACTAACTCTATAAACAGATTATGATAAGATATTAAATGCGTTCTAAATAAGAATAGGAAAGTCAATAACCTCGCTCTGTCAAATGCTCAGTAAAAAGTACGGTTTGCAAAAAAAACTTATTTGCGTATCAATAAAGGGTTTTTTTTGCTTTGTATTACTGTCTTAGTAAAATCTAGGTGAAGTAAAAACTTTATTGTTTAATACAAATTAGCGAACTATATTGTTTTAAATCATAATTAGTTAAAAAAAAAACTATTTTCTTTTTATTGTTAGCAGCTGTCTTCGTGTAGATCTACATTATAGAAACCTTGGTTTAGATCTAAATGGCTGAAGTAAATGCTGCCCGATAAAGAGTCTAATATTTCATTTATATTTGGCAGAGGAAACTTATCATCTTGTGTGCAGCTGTTAAGTTTGCGATAATCGATAACTAATCGCCATTTTTTATTCCCCGCTGAGTCTGGTTTTTTGGGTACTAATAGAACTGGGCTTGACCACTCGCTATTACATTTTTCTGTAATACCTTGCTGAAGTAAATTTTCTATTTGTTTGTCGATTTCTCCTTTTTTTGAGTATGGTAGTCTAAATGGCTTTGAATATATCGGAGCTACATTAGATTTTAAGTTAATTTTGTGCGTATATAAGTCTGTAGTCGTTATTTTGTCCCCTGCAAGACAAAAATGTCGGAATACTTCGCGC
This sequence comes from Mythimna pallens, assembly GCA_961205895.1. Taxonomy (NCBI): domain Eukaryota; kingdom Metazoa; phylum Arthropoda; class Insecta; order Lepidoptera; family Noctuidae; genus Mythimna; species Mythimna pallens. The sequence goes on along the minus strand of OY540828.1, from coordinate 16,648,066 downwards.
AAATTTTTTCTATCAATAATTTTTCCTCTTTGTTGAGGTGATTTAAATCTAGAATTCAAATAGTTATTTTTAACCCTATCCGCGTTATTGATTGTTTTTTCAAAGGAACAGATATTGTATTCTGTCGATTTTTAAATAATGGGATTAATTTCTTCTATGGTTAGATCATTGTCCGTTGTGTTAAGGACTCGGATCGGAAACATTCCATTTTTGAGTTTAACTAATGCGCTAGCTATAAAAACTCCGTTTTGCAGTTCTGATGCACAAATAACAATTTCTTCAAATGCATACCTCGGCTGGGCACTAATAAAATGTATTGATTCACACCTCGCGGGTATGTTAATATTTTTGCGTGGAAAACCTAATGGAAAAGAAATTTCGACATTGTTATTCCATAACAACAAAGTATTATTACCTAGGTTTAGAATTGATTTGCATTTGTTTAAGAAGTCATGCCCTATTATGCCACTGGTCTTACAAGGCAAGGAATTAAAAACATAGAATTTATGTTTCAGTATCTGATTTTTAGATCTCAATGCTAGATAAACATATCCAATATTTTTATTTTTATTGATTGCACTTTGCCCCCCATTCCAAATACGTCAATGTTCTGTTTATGGATGTTTTGTTCCATTACATGTTTAATTTTTATTGCCGATATGGAGGCACCGGTGTCAATTAACCAATTATATGGATAACCATTGCGACCATTTAAATAAAGGGTACTAGAATTATTATTTGTAAAAAGAATTGCTCTTTTAGTCACGAAAAAACTCATTATTTTCGTTGGCTTTTTTTTTTAAGGTGGGAAATCATCCAAATGACTTCTCGCGCTCTGGGTGGAGCGCAAGGGCGTGTCAGACTTTTACTGACCAAAACCACACCTGTATCCTTCAATTACCCTTTGCATCCTAGGACTACGGGTTTCCCTTTCAGAAATTCTCCGCGGTCGTAGTTAGCGGGCATCGGCCCTGCTGGCCATTGCGACCATTTAAATAAAGGGTACTAGAATTATTATTTGTAAAAAGAATTGCTTTTTTAGTCACAAAAAAACTCATTATTTTCGTTGGCTGGCAAAGAAGATTCGGCCGTTTGCAAAGAACCTTCAGTTGCCTGTAAAGAAGTCGGGTCTGAGTTTGTCAAAGTATGTAATTGTGCTTGGCGACTATAACTAGATCTATCTCTGCTCCTAAAGGATTATCGCCTTGCACCGCGCGCTGAGTTCCGCTGATCTCGCCAACCGTGCCCTGTGCCCTGCTGGTAACCGAAGTTCTCACTGTTTTGCTCTTCTGCAGCTACGTGTGACGTACCTCTGGCCCTCATATTGGCTCGAAGATTCCCGAAACCCCTGTATTTGTTATTATGATAGTTATTGCGATTGAAATACAGAACTTCTGAATCGATGGGTCGAGATATTGCTTCATCTAAAGCCGCTTGAACGGCATCCTTTAACGAGGTATAGTTCGTTGCTGCAATAACTGTACTGAGTCTACGATTTCTTAATCCGTCTGCAAAACATTTTATAGCGAGTTTTTCGTTCAGTGGGCGTAAAACCTTGTATGCGTGGTCCTTACCTTCCGATTGAGAAATGGTCAGGTCTACGAACATTTCTGTAATTTTATTACCAAACTCATTAATTGACAGATTATCCTGTCTGAAAGCTTGCAGTTTGCGTTGAATAGCAGTCGCCGATTTTTTTTGTAACAGCTGAATTTTCATATCGTTAATAAGTGCATCAGTACTGGAATAATTTCAATTTCGCGGCCTGAGTTAATCTATTTTTCAAAACAAAGTTTACTAACCTTTTCTGGGAGTCGCCGTCGAGCTCTGAGCTGTAATATTCAATACCATCTATAAGACGATTAATACTGGATTCATAGTCAGCTGAAAGAGGCAATAAATTCATTGCTATCTTTAAATCAAACTTGGCCATTGTTTGGGTTTCCTCAGTTTTTACAGAACACAAGCTTAATATTTCCTTATAAATTATATTAAATTGTTCACAATTCTTTTTTACTAACAAGTATTCTTGTTCCTCAATTCTGCCTTTAATTGCTTCTAATTCGATTAAAATATTTTGATATTTTTCATACAAGTGTTTAGTTTCTCGAACCTTTACTACAATTGTTTCACCTATTCGCCTCGTGGCACCTATTTTCACTAAATATGTTCTTAATTCTTTTATCTTTACAAGTAAATCTGATAGCTCTTGAGCCATATGGCATAATTATCAAATATATAAAAAAGCCTTTACAAACCTGCGTTTTTTTTTTAACTATTTTTTCTTACTTATTAGATCTTACTGCTGTTTACGTACTTAATACAGGTACATTTCAATTAGCAATATTAAGTAATAATTGATACACTTATCTAGACGTATTATTAAATGATTAATACATAAATGTATATAGTGTTCACGAGATTTCTCTACTTTAATTAGTTATGTCTAAAGATCCACCTTTGGATCCTGTCGAACCGGACCAATTACTATAAATTGCTGACACTTTCACGGTTGTAAAATAGGTAGTCACTCACTTTATTTTAACGTAACCACTTCACTTTTTTTTTATTTTCCTTCACTTAGGTGCTTGAGGGATGATATCAGCATGCAGTTGTCTTCTTATTCATACTTATACTTATGAATATTAATTTATTTATGTATATGTTTCGTGTCGTTGTCCATGCCTTTTTAAATCGTTTGATCCTTTTGAAATTTTCTGCTATACGATCTCCATTCCCACATTTATTTTTGGGTCTCGTTGAAAGTATGAAATGGATCTTCGCAATGCGTGTCGATTTATTTCATTGGTGTGACATCCACTTGGTGTGACAGTTCTTGTAAATCCTAAATATAAAGTACAGGAATCCTAGCAACAGCAGCAACAAGATCACCAACAAAACCACATTCGTTGTACTGGTATAAATCTGCGTTGTTATTACCGCCGGAAGCAGTTTGTGCTATAATAACTTCTTCCTTACTCTGATTTTTCCCCATGATAATATTGATTGTTATTGATGCCACAAATAACACTGTTTTTCACAAGACTTTGTTTGCGACTACATTTGCGGTTCATCGTGGAACGGTATCCTTATACGGTGATAGGAATTCTAAACAAAGTCCAGGGAACTATTTCGTCACGGTCGCCATGTGATGTTGGGTATTGGTGCGAAATGATACCAAGGCGAATGATGAGTAAATACTCACTTTATTAAAATAATGTTACATGTTTTGTTGTAAGACACGTATATGAACTAATAATATAAAGGTGCCTACATACACACGACAGCCGGTTTTCAGTAAGGTGTTTGAAAAAGTTATGCTTAATCAAATGCTTTACCATTTTAACAGCAATAAAATCTTTCATGATCAGCAGTATAGTTTCACCAAAGGACGTTGTACGACTGACACTGGTGTCACTTTATTGAAACATATATTTGCAGCGTGGGAAGAAGCCCAAGATGCGATAGGATTTTTTTGTGACCTCTCAAAGGCTTTTGATTGTGTTAATCACGAAACCTTGCTTTTAAAGCAAGAACATTATGGACTAGGTAAACTTGCACTCAGCTTGATGAAATCTTATTTAATTAACAGGCAACAGCAAGTTTAGATAAACGGTGTCAATTCTCCGGGTTTGAAAGTCAAAATGGGTGTACCACAAGGCTCAATATTAGGTCCTTTCCTCTTTTTAGTATACATAAATGATCTACTAGAAGCAAGCATCTATTAGAAAAACAACCACACATTGTATTGTATGCTGACGATACGTCATCAATTTTTAAGATCAATAGACGTTCCACAAATCTTGATGACATAAACAATGCTTTACAGCAAGTCTAAAACTGGTTTACTGTTAATAATTTAATATTAAATGGAAAAAAACTAAGTGCATAAGATTTGCGTTACCGAATGTTAAAAGTAATTACTCCGACATAGTATTGAACAAGGAGAAACTCGAATTCGTCGAGAATACGGTTTTCCTAGGGATCACGCTTGACTCGAGGCTACAATGGGGTCCTCATTTAACATCTCTGGCAGCATATGCTGCTGAACTAAGCCGAGCTAGCATATGCTATCAGAAAAATCCGTCAATTTACTTATGTGGATACTGCGCGACTAGTTTATTTTAGTTACTTTCATAGTATCATGTCTTACGGTATTTTGCTATGGGGACGGGCTGCAGATTTAGAGTCTATTTTTATTCTGCAGAAAAGAGCTATCAGAGCCATGTATAATCTTCGCAGACGCGATTCTCTTAGGGAACTATTTAAGGAAATAAACATCCTGACGGTCCCTTGTCAATAAATTTATGAAAACATTATGTATGTGCGGAAAAATATAAGATAAGTGACAGGCACAATTTTAATACTAGGAACAGGAACAAATTAGATCAACCTCGGTTCAGATTGGCTAAAGTACATAGTTCTTTCATAGGGTACTGTGTAAAATTTTATAATAAAATACCAGTTGAGATTCTACAACTAAATGAGTACAAATTTAAAGCATGCATTAAACGCACACTATGTAGACAAGCGTATTATAAACTGGAGGATTATATCGTTGATAAAAACGCTTGGCTATATGCCGGTTCTGCTTCGCAGCCTACAGCCACTTTTAGCTTCAAATCAGTTTTATGTATTTATATAGATATATAAATATTGGAAGAGATACTATTCCCCTTTTTGTATTGTTGTTTTCGAAATGTTTTTTATTTTATTTTATTTGTTTGTTTCAATAGAGCTTATGATAATTTATTACCTTTTGTATTTGGAAACAATAGCATTGTATAATGTAGAAGCACTTTGTTTTTCAAATTTTGTGAATGTGAAGTACCATGGAGCATTTTAATTAGGTTACAACTTGTTTGGCATTACGAGCATGGCAGTTGAGAGTTGTCATGCTCACTCAAATGTCTCGCTGATGGTGGCACGTGTTATTGGGTCATTCAGTTCCCTTCAAAATGGTTAAGCTGAGTGTGGCTGATGCATGCGCCATGCTCGTGAACGGGTGTCGTCAGTTGAGACTGGTCATCTCTTAGCTGCCAGTGACTTAACTCAATTTCTATTTTTTTAAATTAGTTTCTTTATTTTAATTATTATTACATATCTACATTGTGCTCACATATTAGAAGCGACAAGAAATATGTAACCAAGATTTATGTAACTCATAATATGATTAAAAAGAGTGTCCATGGAGTTTCTTGCACGTTCTTCTCCATAGAGATCTACGCATTGGAACGTGCGTAGCTTCACTTGTATTTTTTTTGACTGACCGATATTTTGACAATTCAAAAGTGCCTAATTGGTCTATTTGAAATAAACTTTTCTGATTTCTAGGTTCGGTGCTTAGGTTCGGTGTAAGCGGCAGGAATGTCAGTTGCTTGGTGGCATTGACAGTTGAACTCTACGTTCGCGATCAAAAATGCGAGCGTAGAGTATCTACCCTGATGACGTCTTTAGAGTTAACACTAACCTCATTTTTGAACGCAGGGCTTTGAGAAAGTTGATGTTGCCAAGTAACCTAACTCCCCCTTTATTTGTTTAAAAATCTGAAATCTATCTTCAAGTTTGAAATGATTTTACTTCGAAAGAATTTATTTTGCTCGTAATATTTAAAGCAAGTACCAAAATAGAAATATTGACAAATTTTTTGCATGAAGACCATTGGTTGAAAAGATTTAGCAATACTTTTTACTGAATTACAAGGGATTTTGATTTTGGCGTCTAGCAGCATAGGTGACGTGATTGGTGGTTCGTTCAGGTAGGTGCTTTCTGTCTCATCTGTTCGATGATATTTTAGTGATTTTAGTAATACCTACAATCTGCTGCAACTAATATTTTTTTAAAAAATAATCGATGGTGGATTGATTTGCAATAACTATAGTTTTCTTCTTTTTCATACTTCTGGTTCCTAAAATAATTGTAAGTATGTACATTTCAGTGAAGCTGTGTCGATCGGCAACACATTGTTTGTTGTAATTCGAATGCAGTTTTTTCTTTTAAATGTCGTCGATCGAGGTGCTTTGCTATCAATTTCGATTTTTCTATTATTTTCGTTTATTTCGCACTTGTATGTGTAATTATTTACTGCATCATCTAAAAATAGAAATGTTTGTATTTTATATGGATTCTTATATGGCGTATTGTTACTGTTACTACGAAGATGACTATTTGTGATGCGCGAGAGAGATAATCTTCCAGTGAATGCATAATAGGGGTGAGAGAGGAATTATTAAGACCTTTAATGATAATTGGAGCTCGTCTTTAAAGAAACATTGTTTTATTTGTAAAGTATTTTAACTCAGCTCAGATTATAAAATACATTTTTTTTAAACCAAGGTAATCATATGTTATTAAATCAGTCACCTAAATTGTTTAGTAGTTAGTCAGAGGGTGTATGATTAACTAATTTATTTGTTTAATCCGCAATTGATTGTTTTTAAGATGTCTGGTGGCCACAAGCATCGTTACAAGAATGCAGGCTTGAGCGCAGATGAGCTGCGTCGCCGCCGAGAGGAAGAAGGTGTTCAACTACGGAAACAAAAGAGAGAGCAGCAGCTATTCAAGCGTAGAAATGTTAATCTTCCTGCCCCAAATGCACCAGATATTACTTTGCAGGTAAAATTATTTGAGAAACTAGTAACTTCTAAGAAGAAAAACCTCCCTGCCTAGTCCTTAGGGGGGCACAGGCATGATGTTAAGTCAATTGTATTATTTATTTTCAAGATCAGTCCTGGAACTGATTATGAAACTATGCTTTGCAACCCGATTACCTTTTGATTCACTGACACCTGCAACTAACAAAGTTGCAGGTGTAGGATGTAGCATTAATTCAGTCATTTTTAAAATTAACCAAAAAGTAATATTGTTGTTTGAATTTTGTTTGGACTGTAATCTGAGATACTGCCTTGTTCAATGCGGGTGTCGACATATTAATGGTAAGAACACCAGTTTTACAGGGGGTCCGATGTTTCCGAAATCTAAAAGTAAGTAAAATATAAAATGTCTTTTCCATTTTGTGTGCATCTTTAGACAATTGGCTTCCATAATATATTAGCATCCCTATGACTAGCGAGGTTTTGCCCTGGTCAAAGTATCCATAGCCAATCAGATCACCTCATAATTAAGAAAATGAATATTATTGAAAGTAAATTGCTCTCCTGAGTCTAGGATGATTTGCAGTGCTATTGTTATGTTACATTGATACAACTGGCATTCAAATGGAAAATTACAGAATGCAGGATGCATTTATTTATCCAATTTTTAATCTGTTCAGAGCATAATCCTTCTTCGTGTCATACAAATTGTTTTGTATAAATATATTCTGCCCTTTCTTAGATTTATTTTCCTACACTGATTATGCAAAATTAGTACCCATTTTCACATACTCAAACAAACAAATTGTACAGTATACCTGTAAATGTTTCAGAACCTAAGTTACTTTTCCAGAGCAGATAATGGTTCTTTGATGTAAAGTCAAAAGATGATTATCATATTTTAAATAATAATAATAATAATAATACCATTAACAAGATAATATAGTATTATTAATTAACAAAGGTTTTAAGATGGCCTATTAATAATAATATAATAATAATAATTTATTTTAATTTATTTATATAAATTAATGAAGCATTTTACTTTCTAGGATGACATCAATATATCACCATCAGATGACATCACCCCTGCAATGGTTGCAGCTCTATATGGCGACAATCCACAAGAGCAAGTTATGGCAACACAAAAGTTTAGAAAACTATTGAGTCAAGAGCCTAATCCACCAATTGATGAAGTGATACGGACTGGAATAGTTCCTAAATTTGTGGAATTCCTTACCAATAGCACTAATCCCACACTACAGGTAATATGATTTAAAATCCAATTTATAAATTGAATTCCTTATCTAAAAATTTTGAGAAAAATATGAAAAATATTTTTATACTCTGCTGTTTTTTATATATTTTTATTTATTTCATGAAGACAAATACTGCTGCCAACATTTAGTGGTTAATCAAACCAAAATGGATGGAAATGAGATTTAAAACTTGTGTCATGTTATTTCAGTTTGAAGCAGCATGGGCACTCACAAACATAGCGTCAGGTTCGTCGGAACAGACCCGTGTGGTTGTGGAGTGCGGTGCCGTGCCGGTGCTTGTGAGCTTGGTGGCGGGTGGCGCCAGCGACGACGTGCGTGAGCAGGCCGTTTGGGCGCTCGGCAACGTGGCCGGAGACTCGCCGCGCTGCCGCGACACGGTGCTGGCGGCGGGCGTGCTGCCGCCGTTGTTAGAGTACGTACATCATTATAATGGTAACATTATACATAATGTACTGTGTGTGTTTATTACCCTTTAACCGCTTGGGTCGGTTTGGTTCGACGAGTGTTTTCGTGTCCTATTCGCCAGGGTCGTAAGTTTGCGACTGAGTAGTTAGGTATTTCATCTTGTTTAGCTCTACAATCTCCATAGAACTAGCAGGCGACCCGACTTGCAGGATCTGTGGAGATGCAGAGGAGACTATGTTACACTTGCTGTGCGACTGTGCAGCACTAGGCTCCAAAAGACTAAGGTATCTGGGCCAACCATTTCCAAGACCAGAGGACTACAAGCTCGGGTCCCATCAAGGCCATACTGGGACTCATGAAGAAGGTGCATGGAGGGCTAGGGGTTGATTAGACAGGACGGGCATAGCACAAAAGATCTAGAAGGGTCGAAGTGCTCTGGCCTAGGGCCAGCCCTACAACAAGATAAGATCGCCAGATAGGTGACCAAAGAGTTGATGAGATGGAGTATTTAGTCGTGAATGTGCGACCCTGGCGGCATGAACGCGTGAGTGTTTGTCGAATATATCCGACATAGGCAATTTTTTACTGCCTATGGAGGTAATCTCTGGAAGACTGATCTGAAAAATTTACATTTGACATATACTATTGCCATGTGCCAGGGAATAGTTTTTGATCTGGAAAGAATGCATAGTCCTTGTGAATTAGACACAGTGATCACACTGTCTTTCAAGTAGTTTATGGTGCTCTGCAAAGTTCTATATCTCATATTGCACTCTCTATAATTTGCAAAATAGTTTTATGATTTGCAAATTAGATGTAGTAATATTAACTGACATTGCATTGAAATTGTTGTTGTAATGTTATGGTTTACTGCACCTAAATGATGTTGTATCAGGACAAGAAGCATAAATTATAGCATTGGTAAATTCAGATTTTACTTGTTCACATGTTTATCATATTGTCTTTTCAGGATTTTAAATAAGTATACCAGGCTGTCTATGACAAAAAATGCGGTTTGGACTCTTTCAAATTTGTGTCGAGGCAAAAATCCGCCTACAAACTTCGAAGCTGTAGCTCCAGGTTAGTTTACCTAGTGTATTTATTATCCAAATTAAATAAAAATCCGTGACATGCATTATAATGAACCAACACTTATTATTGGCGCGATTAATAGGTAACGCATGCATGTTGCATAATATGTATATTAATTGCATCGTCTACATGTGCAAAACTTTCCGGGTGTGACATGTGTATACTTAGCAGAATCGACTTTATTTAAAATGTATTGCAATTGCGTATTTAGTATGTGAAAAGTTAGTTATATTGTAATTGAATATATTTCCAGGTATTCCAGTTTTAGCGCGGTTGCTACATCACACCGACGCGGACGTGCTGAGCGACGCGTGTTGGGCTCTCTCTTACTTATCGGATGGACCAAATGAAAAGATTCAAGCTGTGATTGACGCTGGAGTTTGTAGGCGGCTTGTGGAACTCCTTATGTAAAGATCGGACACAGTTTTATCAGTAAATGCTTATAGGTTTCTTACACAATATAAGTCCAATTAACAGCAGGCACAAGTAAAAATGCTACATTTTGAAGGACAACAAAAATAATAGTTACCACTGCAGATCAGAGTTGTTTGTGACGGTGACGGAGACGGTGTTTTCAACACTGTACATACAAACTAAGCATGTCACCATTTACTGTCACTACAAAACTAGAAGTTGTTTATTGGAGGCTTACTCTATTTTTACTTCACCAGGCACAACAAATCGACAGTGGTATCAGCGGCGTTGCGAGCCGTGGGCAATATAGTGACAGGCAACGATGCGCAGACGCAGGCCGTGCTGAACTGCAACCCACTGCCCAACCTGCACGCGCTGCTGCGATCCAGCACCGAGGCGCTGCGGAAGGAGGCGTGTTGGACGCTCTCTAACATTACTGCTGGCAATGCTGCGCAGATACAGGTGACTTTGCCCTACTATTGGAAAAGGAATTTCTATATGTACATTGTAAATCGATTTCTGCATAATTATGACTACAATGTCTGACTCTGACTGTCTCGACGATTCTCTGGGAATCGTCAACCATTGACATGGCTCTGAGAAGAAGTTGCGGTTGTTGGGGATAGTTTGGCAAGGTTTTCCAAATACATTGGATCATTAGTAGAGATGATCAATCAAACAAACTATTTTACCGATTCTTTTGTTTTTCTTTTTGACGTGACAACGTCTTATAAATTGGTTTGCCGGGTGACACTTCAAGAAACTGCGTTACGCTCCGCTCACGTTATGCGCTCACAATGAGAGCGAGTGAGAGGCACGCGTCCCTTCCACTCGGGCATGGTTAGCCCGCCTAAGAGCGAGAGAGACAGACATAAAAAGTGAAAGGCACGCGTCCCCTATTATTTCATCCTTCTTCCTACTATACGAATGAATATTCACATTAAAATTATTTTACCACTCAAAGTCGTTGTCACGTAAAACTTTCGCCCGTATACCGACTTTACAGGCAACCAATTTTTTTTTAAATTATTTTAGACAATTTCGTCTTATGACCTAGTGTCACTGCATTCCTCATCAAAATAAAGTCTTTGTCTATTTATAATCACCACCTACACTTGCACCTTCCTACTCTTGTCCCATTTTACTTGATGTTGGTGCAACAGGTTTTATTTTTCATCCATTTTATCCTGCCAATCGTCATGCTATCACTGAATCTCTTTTCTTTTATCTCCTCACACAATCTGTCCATCTTTTCTTTGACCTTCCTCTCCTTCCATCTCTTTTAGTAACAAGTGGTTCATCCCTCCTCTTTACATGACATGTAATATACTATTTGTTTACTGTGTGTACTAATTTTGTGTTATTTTACCATTTCAGGCAGTAATAGACGCTAACATTTTCCCAGCACTAATTGAAATTTTAAGGCAAGCTGAATTTAAAACGCGGAAAGAAGCAGCTTGGGCTATAACGAATGCTACCAGTGGAGGTAGTCATGACCAAATTAGGTAAAAACTTTACTCTCTAACCTGTTGTGTTTGACCAACAATGGAGTTCAGAGGAACAATGTTTGCTTAAAAGTAACCTATTCACTCAATTTTCCTTTTTTGTCTTATTGCTTTACTGATTTATTGATTGTTTATTATGAGGTTTTTTTTTTACGATTCCAGCTGACATGATTGTATTTCTTTCAGGTATTTAGTTGAACAAGGTTCTATACCACCACTATGTGACTTATTAACGTTAACGGACGCTAAGACAGTCCAAGTGGCTCTAAATGGATTAGACAATATATTAAAGGCTGGACAACAATCTGATCAACGTGATAATCCTTATGCTGTTCTCATTGAGGAGTGTTTCGGTAAGTACTACTTTTTTTAAATATTGATATGCATGCAGTTGACTACTATCTCACACTTGATGGTAAGCGATGATGTGGTCAGCGATGGGTCTGGGGATAGTGATTTATTCATTCAATTTTTCTATTTTTGCCTTTTCTCTTTTTGAAAAGGGAAAGTAGTAAAACTACGACCTTTTTGCTGTCATATAAAGGCGCTGTCAATGTTTGGTAACAAATTTTCACTCCTTTGCCCCAGATAAGCAAGTACCCGTGGCTAGTTCAGAACTGGTAACATTGTGAGTGTCATATCCACATTATGAACAAGTTTTTAAATCGTCTAATCACTTCTCCCGCTCTAGGGCGGGGCGCGAGGGCGTGTCAGACTGTTAGTATGTTCCTTTAGTTGCCCTTTGCGTTATATGACCATGGTTAACCTTTTCAGAAGTCTACCCATGGCCCTACTAGGCTTCGGCCCTGCTGGGCCCCCTACGGTTTTGTTGAAATCTCTTTGAAGCGCGCGTGGAACACAACGCGCCGTCTCAGGTGACGCGACGACTCGGGTTCGGTCTGGACGGTTGCCGGACAACGGACGGCCGATTGCTCGTCATCGTGATCAGGGTCTCGGCTTTACTGCTTCGCACTTGGAGCGCCCGTCTGCCATTCCTCGTCGCTCCGGAGCATGCCTGCAGCAGCAGCTCATCCGCACGAGGACACGGCGATGCTCCCGTGCTCCGCTCAAGCGGGGCACACCTCCACCGTATGTTCCACCGTGTCACAGTATAGAAATGGAACAGTACAGAAACTACCTACAAATGTTCGAAACGGCTCACTCACACAAACATACGCATCGACGAGACTCCTAAGCGGCATTCGCTACTGACAGGACCGCGAGAAACACTTCTAAGTCTCGTCGATGCGTATGTTTGTGTGAGTGTGCCGTTTCGAATATTTGTAGGTAGTTTCCGTACTGTTCCATATATCTATACTGTAACCGTGTCCTTCGGCCGGTCCGCACAATGGCAACACTCGAGCGTTTCTTCGTCCTGTTTCTGGTGCAAAAATCCCCTGGACTTACCCTGCCCAGTGAGGACGCCGTGACGTCTCTCTCTGACTCTTCAAAGAGAGGACTTACCGCCATGATTGTTCTATACTATGGTGAGAGCTATTGGGTGCTAGGGTTGTTAGATCCAAAAATTGCATGACGTAAAATCCTTCATAAAAGAAACATTTATTTCGTTTGTTTCAGGTTTGGATAAGATAGAATTCCTCCAGTCACATGAAAATCTTGACATTTATCAGAAATCTTTTGAGATAATTGAGAATTATTTTGGATCTGAAGAAGAGGACGGCAGACTTGCGCCTGCGGTGTCGTCCACTACGGACCAGTATCAGTTCAGTGCCGAGCAGTCGGTTCCAATGGGTGGCTTCCAATTCTAACCTAGGCTTATAATACTACTTTATATTGATGCCGTGCAGTGAGTATATTGTGATGTTTTGTATAATTTATCGTATTTTAAAATCTTAATTTTGAGTTGGATATTAATATTATAGTCAGTCCCATAATGGATATTTTAGCTTCCTATAATTTAACTGTAGAGCGAGAAATCAATAGATAAATTAAATTATGGAACTGTGTAATCTAGATCATGCTGAATTGAGAATGCGCTTTTAAGCTTTTACTTAAATTATTTTAAAGTTGTTTACCAAATAAAACACGCACAGGGGTTTTACATTACAGTGTAATTTGTCCCAAAAATTATTGACGTAAATAAGTTGCCTAATCTTAAATGAGGCAATAAGACCAAAATCGAAAATAGATTGAATTGAGCAACACAAAATTCCAATACTTTCTCCGACATATCAAAATAACATTTCCAGGATGTAGAAAATGGGTTCGCTAAAAGAAACAATTCATATCTACCTTGCATTACAGTTGTTGTAAAGCTTTTTGATATTGAAAAAGAAAGACACATCAATTGTCTATTGGTTCTTCGGTCTACGAAGTTTACTTGTATGATTGTATTTTATTGGCATTACTAGATTACTTGTTATTAACAATATTTGGTATTTTGTATTCAATCAAAAAACATTAGTTTTTATCTTATTGGTTGGCAGGACACAATGTAACATTCCTATTGATGTCTTACCAAAGCACAGCAAAGATTAACTTTGTTGTTGGTCATCATTGATGATACGGTTGGCGCAGCAGCCAATCACTAGGCAACTAGCGATTAGCTACTGCGTTGCGTATCGCGGGTTCAATTCCCGCGTGGTTAAGATATTTGTTTGGTCTACAGACAGTTCTTCCACATGATGATATTTTGTGTGAGTTTACATGTTTGTGAATACACCCACGACACAAGAGTAATTTCTAGTGTAGGGCAAAGTTAAAAAAAATACCATCTCTATTTCAAGCATATTCTGCCTATTTTTATTTAAATAGTGAACATGACAAGCTAAACGAATTTTTGGCCAACAACATGTTTCTATTGCAAAATATTTATGTTGCATTTCCAACATGTTTATGTTGGTCTGGCTTCTCACACGTGATTTTACACCTTATTGCTGACCACATATAAATCAAAATCGTTGACACGTTGTACATTCTCTAGTGTTTGAGAAAATTCACTAGTCTAGTGACGTCACGCACCTACGGTATATTGTTTTAACTTTTGTGTCGTATCGTCAAATGAGGAAAGAGCTTACGGAAATACGTTTGAGTTATTGATGGAGCTTTTTCCCTACGTGTTGTCGTCTGTAAGGAAAGGAATATGTTGTAGAACATAATGTAATAATCACTTGACGATATGTCGATAAAATCTAGCCTATGTAATTTAAGTAAAAATAGAGCCACATGTAAATCATAATAATATTAAATACTTCCTGAATGCAATAATTATTGTAGTTAACGTAGTGTCTAGTGTGCGTTGCCAGGAAATGATTTTTTGGAGGGTTTTTGAGTCCATTTTAGACCAATTTATCTCGATCCAAATTCCCCTGGCAACATTTCATGGTAGATGACTTTAAAAAAAGAATTAATGATTTATTGTTGAAATGCGCGCCAGCCACTTGTCAAACATTTACAATACAACGTCACATCCTGTAGTTAACCTGATCATGTATAATAAGTATTTGATGATGAAGTTATTTTTTGTGATAGGCGCAACTACGATTCGTATCGGTGAAACGTGTACTGTTGTGTAGGCACACTGACCAATAACGACAATATCAGCTTCGTTTAATTTTTTAAACTGTTGATGCCTTCTCCATTGTAGTAAATAAAACACTCAAAATCAGAGCAATGTTCTTAGAACCCTTTTTTTTTGAGGGAGTTTACTCTCAAAACTTATTTTTATTTACGGATTATTATTGCTCTATGGTGACTGAAGAAAATTTCTTTTTTCAGATAACTATGTGTATACAGAAGTGGGTAGTATCTACAACTACGTTCCATTAACTGTTTTCTGATCAAACTATCTACACAATGTGTATGTTATTAATTATATTGTGCACCCATTATGTATATATTATTTTATTAATTTATATGATTAAAATAGGAATTCGCCTTTTTATTTTTTTACTGTAGATAAGGGCGTATCTAGTTCATTTACTTTGTAGTATGTATTTGTTGGCCTTAAAGCTTTTGTTACTAAAATAATTAAACTTGTATATTGTTATGTGAAAAGTATAATTTCATAATGTATTACAGATTGGTACCAACAAAATAATGGTTATTTAATTTAGCCCCTACATTCCTGGTTTTAGCATTTGTTTACCGGAAGCAGATATGGTGCATTCAGGGGCGGATCGTGAAATTGTGGGGCCCGGGCGTAATAGTATTCGAGGGGCCTACCTAAGTAGTCTAAAGTAATTGACATTTTGAAAAAATCTTTTATATTTATTGCAAAGTGTGCCTTACTTTGACAAAGATGGAACAAAAAAGTGCTAGAGAGTCTAATACTCTTTTACCAGAAACTACACCTTAATAATTGGTGATGGGTGAGCACTTTGGTCTCATTATCGGAGAGCCCTCCTGCTGGTTATAAATTCCCATGAAGTCTTTAAATCGACATCGAACACAGGTTGAGCAAGCTTTACCATTACTTGGGTTACCGGAATGCGCAGAACACGGCCAGTTACGTAACTTTATGGTCGGCCCGAATCTTATGCAAAGAACGTTGAGCATTCTGAAAACTGCATATTAAGTATTTCAAGTATTACGTAAGTAGATTATTTGCTAATATTAACTCCACCTCCCCGTCGTCAGCAAAAGTTTCCCCCTCCCATGCTTACGTAAACAATGTAACAATAAACACGGGCTCTCGGGGTTCAGTGGCATTATAACAATCTTTTGCCGTTTTTCGACACTGCCAACCGTGTGAGAGCCATCTATTGCTCGGGGCCCCGAGCTACAGACGGAAAATCCCTAATATATATCCACTCTTGGGGATTGGGTTATTATTTAATATCAAAAAAGTTGAACTGAGTGGTGCTGATATACGCGTCATATCCGTAAGCGCCCGCTGTCAGTAGACTGATCATCTCTTCACTGCCAGTGGTTTATTTACATTTTAAGAATTTGTTTTAAAATAAATTAAAGATATTTATTTTTAGCCCTTGGGATTGGCACATGTCTTACTCTTCCACACTTCTCTATTAGTGTCATGTTAGCAGTCATCCCTTTTGTAGTCATATCATCTTTTACACAGCCGATCTATCGGTTCCTTTTTCTGTAGTAATTTTACGCAAAGGAAATTTTCGTTGTATATATGTCGTGGCCAGATCTTAGAATTATCACTTCATGATGTGATCGGCCATATCATGAAATGGTGGCATTTCATGATATAGGTATAGAACCTCGTCCGCTGGTCACATCATGATATGGGTAAGCCAAATCAATGAACACTCTGCGTTTAACGATATGAACGGCTAAACGCATGATTATTTCATGATATGGCCAAACATGGCTGATCATATCGTAAAATAATTACATTATCCACCATTAGAGGCGCTGATGTTGTTTTGTTTTTGTTATGAATCATGGCGGCAGACGGTTATTCTGATAAAACTGCTAGTATTAATGTGTCAATTGATAATAATGATATAGAGAAATGTCATTACGATAAAAAAAAACTTGAATTTTACGTAATCCATTCACAATACGAGCGTAACGTATAAAAACCTTGGAGTTCGGAACGTATTTCACAGGTTAGTAGATTTCAATCTCTAATAATGTTATTTAGTGATTACTGTTTTAAAATTAAAGCTATTTAAAATGTCTTATCTTTAATATTTATTAAACCCTTGATGTCGTGGAAAACCCTACATTATGATATGGCCAGTTGTTGTTGTCCTTATGGTTGATTGAAAAATCATGAAACATTGATGTTTAAACGATCTGGCTAGTTTTAGTTGGCCATATCATGAAATGGTTGCATTTCATGATATGGCCGGTCACATCATGAAGTGATCAATTTTACGATCTGGCCACGACATATATATACCGAGAATGAGATTCCTGATTGAACAGGGTACAAACTGAGTCATGTTTAATACTTAGTACATATTTAATTTTCTTTTCATCAATTCAGTGGCTCATCGTTTCTTACCAAGCTTAAAAAAAACGGCCCATTGTAACAGTTAAGTACAACTTTATTAACTATAGAGATCTAATCATCATAGAAAAATAGGTATTCAAAAACGTAGAATCTGCATAGTTAGTTCTACCACGAAACTCCTATGTCATTGAAATAAACTATAGTTCTAAGAAATGCATGTTCTTGATGAAGAGTGTCCCAAAACTTCATTCTCTCGTCGAATGGATTTCTACCTTTTGTAAGCTCTGAACCTATACTAAGGTAGTTCAGCTTGTCTTTACTTTCAACTGGGTCCCAGGTTATTTGTAGAAGTGGATCATTGTCATCAGGTGTTGGGTTACTGCAAACAATTTAGTAATAGTTAATATTTAAAAATGCTATTACGAACATAACAAGTGTCAAAACTCGAGTTATTCGGTATTACCCGACATGTCTTATGTACTTAACTTGGCACACACTATAATATGGATACAGCTGTGCATTTCTTTTATGTTTTGTATATCGTGTAAATTTTTCATCACCGTTTTAAATTTTTGAGGTTTTTTTCTTACAAAAAAACATAATAAGCAAAAGAAGTTGCATCCCGAACTGTAGGTATTTTTAACAAAAACGTTCTTATTAATCTTATTAATTCAGTTCATTTAATACAAATCGCTGATCACGGAAAAAAATTAATAACGATAGGGCAATCTTAAAAAGCAAAACTAATAAATTGGGCGTATTAGATTTAAAGGGTAATAAAAAAAGACATAATTATACTTATGAAAAATCATTACCTAGTTTTAGCGAAATTGGTCCACATTTTGACGACTCTGCTCCTTGTCATCACTGAATCTCGACTACCCTTGCAGATTGTTGGCATCTTAAGGCGGAATATAAAAGGCAGTTCTGCACAATGTCCAGCAGAGTTGAGGAAATCTAAATGAGATGGCACTGACCACTCCCCAGCAAAATTAAGAATATAATAGTAAATTGGAAATTCGGGTGAAAACTGACTGTGCAGTCTTACAGTTCTATGAACATAATATAAAAAGTAGTAATCACTTATTAATTGTAAGTATTGTGTTCTCGTGTCAGCTCTTAAATGCTCTTCACCACCCAAGTAAAATTTTAGTAATTGTTGACCGATATTTTTTGTTAATTTATCTTCTCTTGCCAGTGTTCTAGGTACAATAAGACTAGCATTCTCGTTATACTTCTCGTAATCCGAATAAAAATCTTCTTTTATGAATTGTAATAAAGCACCTTCTATATTATTACTACCGATTATTAAAGGCACTTTATTAAAGTTTCCTGATTTCAGGATTAAAGGCGGACTTTTTGTAATAAATGCAGGTTGGCCTTCAAAATCAACTTCAATGCATGGCTTGAAGACAGCATCGATCACATCACGTTCTGCTTCTGTTTGTTTGTCATGAGCCATGTTTATCAATGCAATCATTATGTCTTCTGCAGGTATAGAACGCAATTTTTCAACTAGTTCTACTTTAGAAGTTTCCACTAAACCTAATTCATTTGCCAGGCCAATAACAGCTTGAGAGGGGTTTTTGGCTAACGACCAACTGTTTAATGCACTAGCGCTTTGTACAATAGCTTTATGGAACAGGCCTGTCGCCATTGGGGATAACATCATGAAATGGACTATCGCTCCACCTGTTGAACTTCCAAATATCGTGACATTGTCTGGATCACCGCCGAAGGTACTTATATTTTGTTGAACCCATTTTAAGGCCATAATTAAATCTTTAAGTCCACAATTTCCAGGTGCTGTAAAATCATTTATCGAGAGGAAACCAAAGGGGCCTAGTCTGAAACCGCATCTCACATACACTACATCTTGGTCATTGATTAATGATTCATCAAATAAGTTATCCAGTAGACCTGAATAAGCAAAACTTCCTATCCAAAACATAACTGGCATTAGATTCTTAGGCTGTATACTTGGAGTTGAAACTTCAATATAGAGACAGTCTTCTGAGCCTACAAATGATTTATGTGTGGTATAGCTTAAAGGCAAAGGCGCACTTTCTGTGCAATCAATTACTTGATCCCATGGTTCAATTTGAGAAGGTGGCTGCAATAAAATAAAAACAATTAGAACAAAGGTGAATGCTTAAAAAACCCAGCTCCAGCGGAAATAAAAATAAGACATATGTAACAAATAAGTAATAAAACAATAACTAGCTATTATCATGATCCTTACTGGCAAACTAAAAAAAATGCTAGTTTTATTAATCAGGTGCCAATATTAAAAATTTATTAGTTTAATTATTATTAAAAAAAAGGAGGTTCTCAGGTAACATACATTAGCAAAAAAGTTTAACCGAATAAACTTTTTTATTAATGTATGTTACCTCAGGACTCCGTCTTTATGGATAGATTTGCAAAAAAAATGTTACTTATAAGAATATGCTTCAAGATTGGTCGCATGTATTTCAAAATCTAGTTCTGATGATGGAGTCCATGAGGAATTGAGGGAACTCCTCAAATATTATAGGCTTAACCATACAGTAATTTTGGTATTTTCATCGAGAACTCAAGCATCTGCAGTCAAAAAGTATCATTTGATGAAATGGAACTGATGAAGAAGACTAAAACTGGCCAACGGAACTTCACACTTACATATGTCACAATTAAGGCAACTTTAATAATAGAAATACTTAAATAAATGTTTCTGAATAGTTATATTGAGCTGGACGGTAGGCACCGGAACTCCATAATTAATCATTGTATCCTAGCCGTGTTTTGGCTTATTAGAATTGTCATGAGATGTTATTTGGCTATAAGGTGAAGGTAGGCACGGAAACTTCGAAATAAAACAATGTATCCTAGCAGTGTTTGGGCTAATTAGAATTGGCATGCGATATTGGTAGGTACTCTGCCTGTAAAAAATATGTGTATCACAACTAAAAAGTGTGAATGAACAACAACAAAAAAAGACTTTTTGTCGAATCGTACCTTCCATTATCGCATAGAGGCAGCGCTTTCATCCTCCCATCTCATACGAGCAGGAGTTCCTCAGGGCTCCTCGCTATTCCCCTTAGTTTACACGCTGTCGCCAACGATACCTCAAAAAGTAAAAAAGCCAATTGGCTCTTAAACTGACGACACGGCCATTTACTACACCAGTCGAGATCCAGGTGCTTGCAATCTCTAATCTTCCGCAAATATTTTAGGCTAATAATTCCGGAAATGGAGAGTTTGGGTTAACCCCGTTCTTAAAGAGTCAATTAGTACTTTACTTGAGGCCTTGACTTTTTAGTATGGCAAACCGATCCCTTAGGAGAAGCAAGCTAAATACCACTCCTAGACCAGCATCTGACCTTCATTGAATAGGTACATAAAGCAGATTCGATCACGTGTCGCTTTCGGCCAAACTAGGCTCCACTAGATCTTGACCGCCCGCAGTAAATTGTCTTTCAAGTACAAATTGCTCATTATCACGGCGGTCATTCCTCCGATCATGACATACGCTTGCCCTGTCTTTGCACACTTAAACCCGTCACTATCATAGGATGCAAAAGCGATTGCTCCGAAAAATCCTCGTCGCTCCGTAATATGTCAGCAATAAACATTAAGTCTCAAAATCCCCACCATTCAGCAGTTCAGGAAACACCTTTCCAAGCGTTTCTTTGGCGCTGCAGTGAAACACCGCAACCCCCTAATCGTATTGACCTCCCATTACAAACCCTCCTCCATTTCCAAGATTCGCCGTCTCAGGCATACTGTGTCACTCCCGTTGACACAATCACCCTGCTGCACGAGAGCCGTAGGGAAACCAGTACCCTTCACAAACACGTATCACCGACCTTCCGTCAGTGCGACAGGGTTTACCAAGACAAGACCTATTCTTATTATCTTCTTTACTATTCACTATCACATGAAAATCTTATAATCATAATCTTATAAAAATCTTTTGAGGAAGCGAAAAAAGCCCAGCCTTTGTTGCTAACGTAATGATCTACAAGTTACGTCATATGTTAATCACTCCATATATAGACCTTGTTGTCTAGGGCCAATTCCGGTTTTACGGCATTACCTACTTGATAAGAAACTGGTTTATATTAAAAAACATGATAAAAAAATTTATTTATGGCGTCGCTATTTAAATGTACATGTGATCCTAATATGAATAGGAACTATTGCCATGTTGTGACGTCACGTCAATCGTCATACTGTCAAATCGAAGAATTATTGTAGCACATTAATTAAAGAGCAAAACATTATTTAAAATTTAATTTATTTGCGAACTGTGAACTAAAAATGTTTAATCAGAATCCAGTTCTTCAATTTTGCTCATCTCTCAATTCTTCAATTTTGCCCAATTTCTTGCGATTTGACAGTATGTAAGAAGTCACAACATGGCAATCGTTCCTTTTTGGAACGCATTGTTTCAATGAATCTAGATTTTCCTACCCATATCTTAAAAGAAGAATTATGGAGAAGAGAAAAAAATACACATCACCAAAACAGTAACAATACCTTGCGATTTACAACATGCAATACATGCGACTTACAACTTGTATGTCGTAAAGATTGAGAGTCATGATGTAAAATCGAGAGATAACTTTTTGTTAGGTTGAAAGTAATTTTTCACACAGAAGTGGTGGCCTTAGGAGGTTGCGAGCAGGGCAAACGCCCGGAGCCTTGCTCTTGTAGGGACCTACTTAATTAGAAAAACACACAACCCATTCACATTTTAATTATTTAATAGCTTAAATCTCTAGATGGTGTTTCATTATTTGCACATATTATATTTTAGAAAAAAAAACATGTCAGGGTGGGGGGTATTGCAGTTCTTCTACCAAGAGGGGGCTATTGGATGGGACTTTAATGAAAATGAAGTGAATTTACTTGTAGCCACAAAAGTATTGTATCACTTTTTTTTTAAATAGCATACGAAAGTTGTTACCACACCAGTCCAAGGCAGTTTTACCCAACTCGCATATATATTAAGTCTGGGCTTGGCAGTGTGGCAAGTCTGAACAGACCCTAACAACTGGTTAGCAACAGGGAGTCTGGAAAGTATTTATTGGTATTCTTTGCACTGACATTGGTCAGGTTAGGTTAGTTAGGGGCTGGGGTATCCAGCCCCCAAACTTAGGTTAATGTTATGTACTGCATGTTCATATTTTGTTATTGGTAAAATTGTGGTGTCTTTTCCACAAATGCCATTAATGAAGAGTTGAAGTTAATATTTTGTTGAAGTGTTCATGTGGGACTTGATTTAATTCATTAAACCCCGAGCGAACGCCGGTGTTCGCTCAGTCATTGTCTTTCTATTGTGTCTCTAATTACGCTGCTCAATAGGTTAAATATTATTTAATTATCAATTGATTAATTAGCTTCCAAAATTCCAAAGTAATTTGCAAAGTTTGTAGATAGATAAATTTTATTAATAACTGTGAATCATTTTAGTTTATTATAGGCTTAATGATGACTGGTAATTTTTTTAAATCATATAAATGATGTTATCATTGTTGTTGTTTTTATATAATAATAATGTTGTGTCATAGTTTTAGTAGATCTGTCTAATTCTATTTGCAAGAAGTATTTAAAAAAAAATTACTACATCACACAGCTGCTCATATTATACTAGTGACTATTAGGTCTAATTTGAACAACTGGCTTCACAGATGGGATGGGAAGTTTGGAAAAAAATAAAAATACTTAAAATAAATTGACATTCTATGTTTAAATTTTATCTTAATCCAACATCAAGGTCTCTCATATTCTTTTTTTTACATGACCTAAAAGTGGTAATTTTTCCATTCTGTATTAGATTTACATGGGTGCAAATTATATACATTCTATAACAATTGATGTTAAAATAAAAATGACCAAACATGCCCCCTAGATTATTTGGTTTAATTCATTAAACACCAAGCAAATGCTGGCATTCACTCGCTCATTGTCTTTCTATTGTCTCTAATTATGGTACTCAAAAGGTTAACCTAAGCACTGATTCAGTTGGTTTCTTATTGGCCCAGTCACATGTTATTTTTCCCATTAAAACTATTGCTACCCACTTAAGAAATTTCAGTGTTGGAGTTTCAGAGAACAAAATGGTAAAAAGATAACAATTTTTAACTAATTTTACACTAGAGTTAGATTTTATTTATTTATTATTTATTTATTTAACCTTCATGTATGGTAGTGGTCTGTTTATTAGTAAAAATCTTAACTTACCAGAAATCTTAATCTGCCAACAGGTGGCTTAGCATAAGGAATACTTTTGAATTTGTAATAAGTTCTTTCTTCAGTTTTGTCAATTAATCCACAAATAGGACCATCTTTTGTCTCCACAAGGCATTTCAATTCCTCAGGTATCGCAGCCATTTAATTTGATTAACCTGTAAATTAAAGTCAAGGTAAGAATGGGTACATTCTGTAATCTAAACTAAATACTTACCGCTAATTAAAACAAGCAGACTGATTTAATAATAATGTTACTGTTTCAAACTACAGACACATTTAAATTAAACACAATACAATAAGTAATCACAGGTTAGTGATAAAATGTTGTATTGACCCTGACTGACTTGAGACCCGAGATTGCCCATGATCTTGACGTTGTTTTCAAGTATAATAAATTCGACAAATACAGTCAACGAAAATTATAGAAAGTAATCGAAATTATTACAGTAAATGTAAAAAAACATAATTCGTACACCTTACCTGATTATTAACCACAGAGTACCTTGTTATAAACTAATAAAAATAATGTAATTATCAAAGAAGTACTTGCTAAACTTGATCCGAAATTTCGTCACACTGTACTAATAAACTCGATGTAAGAAACTAGAATTCTGTCTATAAACTTATAAAAGTCGGGACTACTGAACTACCATAATTTATGCGTCTGTTTTATTTTAAAAAATATTTAATTGTGTAGATATACTAATTCGCAAGACGATTTAAACCAAATCTTATGAATGACAATGACATGAAATGAAATACTTTGCGATAAGTGTTATCATTTTTTTTTTTTTTTGTGACCGTAGACACTAGTCTTTCAGTCGAATACATAGATGGGTTGTATCACAATACACACAATGAAAGGAATTGAATACATTTTTTTAAATATGTAAATAATACATTATCTAAATTTTTATGTAGAGCCCGCGCATGTTAACTTGGCGAATCGCTGCCCTGCGTTCAAAAATGAGGTTAGAGTTAATTTTAATAACGTCATCAGGGTAGGTACTGTGACAACTAAGTAGGTCGCACTTATTATTAACTTGCTAACTGGCCTTTAAGGTTTAACTATCAATGCTGATACCGACTTTGCAGATAAGGCATAGCCTTCGCAAAGGGTGTTTACTTGACACCATTGGTTTAGCTGATGATTGAAGTCCCACAGTTCAGTCATTATGGACTGATAGATTATATTAGACTACATGATTTTTTTTTAAAGTTTTTTCACTGAAACATTCAATTTTTAGCGATGATAGAAACTTGCACAGTTTTGTCTTTTTCTTTTCTGACTCGATTAGCGTCCGATGAGGTTAAAGTCATAACCGTAAGAGTTGTAGTTTATATCTTGTTAGATCCCTTCTGGATAGATGTCAATTATGACAATTAGGGTGCAGCACCGTGGCTTTTATTCGAGGTTTTGCCACAGTGGGGTCTAAGCATGACAACGTTGAATGGTGAGCGCCAAGTTAGCGCATAGTAGAATTGTAAATTGATTTTGAATATTGCTTATCGTTCGTCATGTCTTAGGTTCGCTTTCCACATCTGTGTTAGGTAATAGGCAGGTTATACTTAAACCTTAAAAGTTTTTTTTTGGAATAGAATTGCTTTGCGATCCTCAGCATTTCTATTCGAAGGGATGTAGCTCATGTGACAATTAAGTAGGTCGCACTTATTATTAACTTGCTAACTGGCCTTAAGGTTTAAATTATAAAAAGTTTAGTTATGATTGATGTCAATCAATAAAATGGGAGGACGTCAAAATGTATCGGGACGATATATTTTATATTGAAAATGTATAATGAAAGTGCTTACAACTAAATAATACTCTAAAGAATACAAGAAGCCTTTCATTGCGTCTCCAGCCCCTACAGTACTCTACGCGCGCATTCATGAACGCGAAAGTAGAGTTCAACTGTCAATGCCAAACAAGTGTCATTTATGGCCGCTTACCTTACACCAACCTACCCGGCCCTGCGTCGTAGCAACTCTACTATACTCTGGTTATTTTAGAACGAACGGAACGCAGGGCTGATGACGTCATTAGAGTTAACTCTAACCTCATTTTTGAACGCGCCCTGCGTTCAAAAATGAGGTTAGAGTTAACTCTCGTCCTCTCGGAGTTAGAGTTAGTTGGGTTAAGTCTCGGCTACTCGAGATATAAAATATCTACTCTGCCCTGCGTTCAAAAATAACCAGAGTAGCTTCGAGTTGCAACCCAGAGTCGTTCTTTTATAACTCGAGTAGCTACCCTAGAGTTAACCCAACTAACTCTAACTTCAAGCAGGGTAGGTTGGTGTAAGCGGTAGGAATGACAGTTGCTTGGCATTGCCAATTGAACTCTACGTTCGCGTTAAAAAATGCGAGCTTAGATTATCTACCCGATGACGTCATTAGAGTTAACTGTAATCTCATTTTTGAACGCAGGCCTTGGTTGCTACTCTGAAGCATTTTTGAACGGTTGGAGTAGCGACTCTACTCAGGTTGTTTTTGAACGCAGGGCTGGAGGGCCGCTTAATGTTGCCAGCTTAACTTATCTATTTTCCCTAATATAATTTAAAAAAATCTGTTGTAACTCAAATTGTAATTTATAGAATTTATTACGACGGGTCCTAAGAACAAAATCGTGTCGAAAACGAAGAGGAAATGTATTTTATTACGTATTCCTACTGTATGTATATACCTACTGAACTATTTGCCACAACATTTTTTTTTGTTTAATACTCTTTTATTTATTAAAATAACCAATCGAATATCCCCTTAATATTGATCTATTGATATATAATAAAATTAAAATTGTACACCCCTTGATTGCTACATATTTTTGGTTACTAGATGTCACTACTAGTTCGGCTAAACATTCCATCCACCAAGGACGTTTGTGGAACGTTATGTCCTTCATATGCTAAACAATAAAAAATGTTTGAAGTTATACTACTCTAAGTTTGAATACAAATATAAAATTTTTACCTTAAAATAAAATTTGTATTATGTTTCCTAAGACGTCCGAAGTCCATTATGAGAGTCTTTTTCCACGTTTATTCGCTAGATTGTCCTACTTCCGCTACGTAAATCGACCTCATTGCCACCCGTGGCCACACCTGGAACTAACTAACGGCGCAGAGCAAGCCACCATTCCTTTATCATTGTTCGGCTCATAATGATAATAATTGGTATGTACACCAGGAAGAAATTATTTGGACTTCGGACGTCTTAGGAAACATAATACAAATTTTATTCGGTACTTCCGATCAACTGAACCGATCAACTGGTTGTGCGGAATGGTACTTGGTGAAGGATTTTTTTTCAATCTAATAAACTTTGAAACGGATCAACTGTTTTCTTTCTCAACGGTACAACTTTTCAGTTGGTCCGATAGGAATATTTTACTTTATTTAAATTTATTCTATCTACA
This sequence comes from Mythimna pallens, assembly GCA_961205895.1. Lineage (NCBI taxonomy): Eukaryota > Metazoa > Arthropoda > Insecta > Lepidoptera > Noctuidae > Mythimna > Mythimna pallens. Next base: position 16,621,238 of record OY540828.1, on the reverse strand, counting down.
CAACTTTGGTACTAGACCTTTTTAATTTATGTACACCAATGAAATGATTACTTATAATAAACAATGAAGAAATTGTCTCTGACTAATAGAGTGAGAGCTCGTGGCTACTAGACTTTCATCATTTTATAAAAGCTGGTAGTTTGCCATGGACTGTATGGTGGTTTGTGATCACTACAAACTAATGTTTGTTATCACTAGTTCCACTTTATTAAGCATTTGTGAAAAATTATATGGGTGGAAAAACACTCGAGGTAAAAACACTTGTGAAAATTTGTATGGGTGGTAAAACACTACAAGTAAAAACACTTGTGAAAATTTGTATAGGTGGAAAAACACTATAGGTAAAAATACTTGTCAAAATATCAAAAACCTGTGATAGCTGCTGCTGTGTGTGCTTTTATAAAATGACGAAATTCTGGCAGCCACGAGCTCTTAGACTATAAATGGATTGAAGTATTAAGTCATTGTTGGGCTGAGTTGTGGTTAAAAAATTGTAAGAAAATTTATTGATTGTATTTGAAAAAATGGTAAACAGTACAATGCTTGGTGACCTCAGTAGAGCTTCCGAAAAAGTGGGACTTAAAATGAACATGGACAAAACCAAAGTCATGGTAAACAGCCATGTAGCACCCACTCCTATCAAGATCGGAGACTACATTCGAAGTTGTGGACGACTACGTTTACCTGGGACAGACGGTCCAGTTGGGAAGGTCTAACTTCGAGAAAGAGATCAATCGACGAATCCGACTCGGCTGGGCAGCGTTCAGGAGGCTGCGCTGTATCTTCTCGTTCAAATATACCACAGTGTCTCAAGACGAAAGTCTATGACCAGTGCGTGTTGCCAGTATTGCTATAATTGTATATTAAATATGGCGTGCCGGGCGGACGTGTTCCTAAATTGCGTCGACTTACTGATACTTGTGTTTTGTTACATACTAAGTTATACAGATACCACAGTATTATAGCGTGACGGGTGACAGAACAGAATGGAAGAAAAAAATGTGTTGCGCCAATCCCATTTCACATGGGATAAGAGCAGAAAGATAATGAAGTCTTTAATTTGAATTTCTTCAAATTTTATTAAATTTTTGTATAATATAATTCTGCATTTATTGACGTGACAACGTCTTATAAATTGGTTTGCCGGGTGACACTTCAAGAAACTGCGTTACGCTCCGCTCACGTTATGCGCTCACAATGAGAGCGAGTGAGAGGCACGCGTCCCTTCCACTCGGGCATGGTTAGCCCGCCTAAGAGCGAGAGAGACAGACATAAAAAGTGAAATTAATGTTTTAAATATAATTCTTTGTATAAATAAATGTTTTAAATTGTTACTATTATTTCATCCTTCTTCCTACTATACGAATGAATATTCACATTAAAATTATTTTACCACTCAAAGTCGTTGTCACGTAAAACTTTCGCCCGTATACCGACTTTACAGGCAACCAATTTTTTTTAGTATATTTGAATACTGACTACTTAGGGTTTTTGTTGATCCCTTTTTTTTTAAACAGTCACACTGTTTGGAAATACAGTATTGTTATGTATTACTTTGCTTCTTTGTAGTAGTTTGGTTTTTTTTAGTCCCTACTGATAAATTAATAAAATGTTATGATATATGAACGTAAAAGTTATTTTATTCAAGCATTATTCGTTTCTGTCCATCAACTAAAAAGTTGTAGGTATCGCCGAGAAAAGTGTTTTTACCTCGAGTGTTGTTCCACCCTTAAGAAATTTCACAAGTGTTTTTACCTCGAGTGTTTTTCCACCCTTAAGAAATTTCACAAATGCCTAAGATAATAAAGTCGAACTAGTGATAACAAAATTCAAAATTAGTTCCATTGAATTCAGATTATTTTAAAATGGAACTAGTGATTTAAAAAAACATCAGAAGTTCTGTCATGGAACTATTAATGGTACTAGTGACAATGAAGCAAATATTTCTATCGGAACAACTAAAAAGTTGCATCGTTGAGAATGAAAAATAGGTGATCCGATGAGTTCCATTCCGCACAACTAGTTGTTCGGTTCAGTTGGTCGGAATGGAAGAACGGAAGGTGATCTGATCGAGTTCCATTCTGCACAACCAGTTGATCGGTTCCGTTGATCGGAGTGGAAGTACCGCAAGAATCTTGTATAAAATCTGGATTGATTACGTCAACCTCAAAAACGTACTGAAGAGAACGATACAAAAGGGTATGTTAACTCTTTCTAATAGTGTGTCGATAGATTAGTTCTTAATACAAGACATTCTGTTCTAAAGAAGTTCAAGATGGTATTAATACATTATAATAGAGAATTTAACGTTCAAAAATAATATGTATATTATGTAGGTATATATTGTGAGTATATGGCTTTAAGGGTACTGGAATAATAACCATGTGCTACGAGTGATAGAATAAAGTTTTTATTTTAGTTTGACATTTGCACTAAAAAAACCAATTATCTTTGTTATAGAAAATTCATCAAATTGACAGACACACTCTTTCTGCTTTTCTGTCTAACATAAATTCAAACATTCGTCAATCGCTTAGACTGCTAGTACTTACGATACGGGGTGGCACCGATAATACGAAAATAAATAAAACTGCGTATACCTTATGATGTTCCCAGCCTGCATACCAAAAATTATTCGAATATATCCAGTAGTTTAGTCACAGGACATTATTTTTCATTTTCATCATTTTCTACATGATGTATATTAAGTTCACGATTTAAAAAAAAAACTTCTTTGGCATCTGAGAAAAAAACATTTTCGATGCCATAAACATAAAACCTAGCGTAAAACCTTAAAGCCTTAAAAGAGTTAATGATTAGTCTAGTTAAAGTGACAGTTGACATATCAAGGTCACTGACATTAAAATTTTTATTTAAAAATTATTATATTGTTTGTAAATACATTTTATTTTTGAATTATTATGCCTCGTCACAATTACACAGCTTCGAAGTACTCTGACATGATTTTAATTTATGGGAAGTGCCACACAAACGCCGCTTTACCAAATTCAAATTCAAATTCAAATTCAAAGCATTTATTTCAAATAAACCATATACAGGCACTTTTGAAATGTCAAGAAGTCAGTCTGTCAGAAAAAAAATGATGCTAATTGCACATTCCAAAGCGTAGATCTCTATGGAGAAGAATGTGCAAGAAACTCCATGGACACTCTTTTCAATCGTGTTTTGCAATTACAAATATCTCTGTTACATGTTTCTTGTCGCTATCATGTGAGAACAATGTCAATAAAGTAAAAATAAAAACTAAATATAGATATTAAAATAGCAACTGGCAGCTAAGAGATGACCAGTCTCAACTGACAGCGCCCGTTCACGGACCTGACGCGAATATTAGCACCTTTTTTTTTGTGTGTGGCCTCTCGCAGGTCAACCTAGGAGGTTGTCGGCTGCTTAACCGGACTTGCCTGTGGCGGCCTCAATTCGAGAATCAAAGCCTCCAGCCAGGGCTTATTTAACTAACTTAAAAACTAAGCGACTACACGCTAAGGGCACCCCCTGTGGGGTACGGACCTCGGCTTAGGGCGTCGCTGGGGGGGGACAGCAAGGGACGGGCTGGATCGAACAAAGATTTTATTATTATTATCGGGGAATTTTAAAACTACGGCTCAGCGACGCGGGCTGGCTCGAGCAAGGGACGGGGAGGACGTTTACGGGAGTGTCGCGGCGGGCCTCGGCGGCGAGGACGGAAGGACGGCGGTCTGTATTGTCTTCGAACTGTACTTGTTTCCTTACGGCTCTCTTGGAGCAGGGTAGTGGGGTCATCGGGGGTGACGAGAGTATGCCTAGGACGGCGAACCTTAGAGATGCGGGAGGGTTCGTATCGGGCTGCCGATACTATGAGGGGGTTGCGGTGTTTCACAGCAGTATCGAAGAAACGCTTGCAAAGGCGTTTCATGAACTGCTGGATGGTGGGGATTTTGAGATCTAGATGTAGATTCTCATTTCGGACATAATATGGGGCACCGAGAATTTTACGGAGGGTCCTATTTTGAAGGGTCTGCATCCTATGGAGGAAGCGGGGCTTGGCGTGTGCGAAGATTGCACATGCATACGTCATGATCGGGCGGATTACTGCCGTATAGAGGCGCAGCTTGCACTTAAGTGACAGTTTGCTGCGGGCAGTCATGAGATAATGGAGCCTACCTTGAGCGAAAGCGGCTCGCGAGCGAGCCTGCTTTATGTGCTCGGCGAAGGACAAGTGCTGATCGAGGATCACTCCAAGGTACTTGGCTTGCTTCTCCCAGGGGATCGGCTTACCGTACATGGTGATCGGAGGGGGAGGGGGGACGGACTTCCGCTGTTTCGAGTAGAGAACAGCTTGACTCTTATCAGGGTTAACCTCGATCCTCCATTTCCGGAACCATTTGCCCAAAATGTTTGCGGAGGTTTGGAGATTGCGAGCGATAACTCTGGGGTCACGACCGGTGTAGTAAATTGCCGTGTCGTCGGCGAATAGAGCCAACTGGGCCTTTTTACTTTTGGGAATGTCGCTGGTGAACAGCGTGAAAGCTAGGGGGGACACTACCGAGCCTTGAGGGACTCTAGCTCGAATGGGGTGGGGGGAGGAGAGGGCTCCCTCGATTCGATAGCGGAAGGTGCGATTCGACAGAAAGTCTCGCATGATGAGCACGAGACGGTCTGGCACACCGAGTTGATATAGCTTATATAATAAGCCATTGTGCCAGACCTTGTCGAATGCTTTCGCTATATCGAAATACAAGACACCCGTCATCGCATTACGCTGGAAGCCAGCGCTTAGGTGCTCTACGATGCGGTGGACTTGGTGGACGCATGAGTGTTCGGTACGGAACCCGAACTGCTCATCAGGAATGAGACCCTTGGATTCGGCAAAATCTTTGAGTCGCTTATAAATAAGCCTCTCGTAGATCTTACCGAGAACATTGAGGAGACTGATGGGGCGGTAACTGGTGGGGTCAGACTTGGGCTTGCCTGGTTTGGGGATACCGATAACGGTGGCCTGTTTCCACGCTTGGGGGAAGATATTATTGCTTAATGCGCCATTGAAGATAGCGGTCATTAGCATTATAAGTTGGGGGGGGAAGAGTTTGAACACTCTGTTCGTGATACCGTCGGCGCCGGGGGCTTTCCTTGGTTGAAGTTTTTTAATGATATCCTCCACCTCGTCGGGAGTGACGGGAGCCAGAGGGTTATCAGGGTCTTCAACGGGAGGGAGGGAGGCTCTACGTTCGACTTCAGCGTCCACCATGTCGATGTGGGCTTGGTCTACTAGTTGAGAGCTAGGCGAACATTGGGCTTCGAGGCTGTCGGCTAGGCATTCCGCTTTTTCAGAGTTGTCGAAAGCGACACTCTTATCAGGGCGGGTGAGCGGAGGCATAGAGGACTCTTCAGTGGAACGTAATTTCCTCTGAAGTTGCCAGAAGGCGAGATGGGTAGGCTCGAGTTCGCTGAGCGTCTTGTCCCAGCGGGCGGAACGCAGCTCGGTCATGCGTTTCTTTACAGCACGCTGTAATCTACGCATGTGAGCCTTGTTAGCGTCGCAAGGAAAAGCGCTGTATGCACGGACGGCTGCGTTCTTCTCGGTCATCAGAGCCCGTACATCGTCCGGGATTTTCCAGCGAAGGTCCTCCTTCGCAGGAATCTCCCTTGAACATTCGTTCAGGACGGATTGTACGTGGTCTGTGAGCGAGTCGATTGCCACCGTCGTGTCAGCGACTGAGACTATGTGGTCGGGGATAGAATCCAATTGAGGTGACGTGGTAGATTTCAGTCTTTCGCTTACTTTCTTCCAGTCAGTGATCAATTGGGAAGCGGGGGGCTGGCCCGGGTCGAGATTGCCCGAGCGGGAGCCTAGGTGCATAATCACGGGTCGGTGATCGGAGTTAAGCTCGTGTATTGCTTCTATAGATTGCAACCGGAGGTTAACATTCTTAAGGAGCGCTACATCGAGGACGTCGGGGCTATGGTTGGGATCATGGGGGAAGTGAGTGTGACACATCGGGGCGATGATGTCAAAGTTAAGGGATGCACCAAGGTTGAACACGACCTTCCCCCTAGGGTTGGTCGTACTACTGTTCCAGGCGGGGTGTTTAGCATTGAGATCGCCCGCTATGATAACGGAGTCACTCAAGCCAAAGAGGGCAGTGAGGTCGCTAGTAAGCGCGATGGACTCGTCTGGCATACGAGACGAGGAAGTCGGAGGGGGATAGTAGGCAGAGACGACAGTGATCGGTTGATGACCAGTCATGCCTACTCGGCAGGCCGAGTATTCTAAGAAAGATCGGGGCGCGGGAGGAGCTAGAGGGATACAGTACAGTTCCTTTCTATAATAGATAAGGGTGCCACCACCGTGACAACGAGATCTATCGTTGCGAACTAGACGATAGTTGGCAATTCTAGGATCTTTACGGTGGGGTTTGAGGAATGTTTCCTGGATGAGGAGAAGGTCTAACTGATGGTCGCGGAGGAACGTGGCGATCTCATCTCTCTGATTGATAATGCCGTTGGCATTGAAGAAGCCTAACTTTAGGGATCGCGGTTTGGTACAACAAATTTTTTGTTGTCTATCCATTTAGGGGCACGGCAGGTAATTTGTCGAGTTCGACTGCGACCGACTCGTACTTAGTGAATAGCGCAGCGCGCTTGGCTAAGTCGAGTTGGCCAGTGACTTCCGCTAGGGTTAGCTCGTCAGCTAAGTCCCTAGCGTCCTGCGTCATAAAGATGCGATAGTTGTCCAGGATAATCTGGCCAACTGATCTGCGTGGGAACGCAGCTGAAACTTGGGGCGCGTTTCGGGGAGGTTTGGCGGCCACGGGGGCCACAGAAGCCGGGGGAGGCGCTGGGATGGGCTTAGCCATTAGCGCTGGAATTGGCTGGGAAGCCACCAAAGCCGGGAAGGCTTTCTGATGGTTCAGCTGATTCCAGGGGGATGGTCTCTGGGGTGCGAGACGTTCGGGGGGCTGGGAAGAGGGGACTTTCCCGGAGGGTGCTTCCCTCTGCTGGCGAGCGGCAGCACGCTTTGCCAGCTTGGGAGGGATTTTGGGGGCTTTGGGGCAGCCCCGGTAGTTAGCCGGGTGCCCGGCTTGGCCGCACAGCACACAGCTGGGAGGCTCTGTGCAAAGAGTCCGATCCTTGGGACGGGGGCAGTCAGAAGTGCCGTGCTCACCCAGACACTTAACGCATCTGGGTGTAGCGTAGCAGTTCTTCTGAGAGTGACCGTATAGTTGGCAGCGGTGACACTGCCCAACTATTGTGGGTCTGTAGGGCTTCTCGATGGAGATGCCGGAGAGGGAACAGATCGACTTGATCTTGAAGATGGGGTGGTGCCCGTCGGTCGGGTCGCACACGACAAGGATCATGTCGTATACTTCGCTACCTCTCGCCTTGTGAAGGCGATGGACAGCGGAAACGGGGATATTTTGGGCCAGGAGGTCGGCCTTAATGTCCTCGGCGGGGATTTCCTTCGGGACACGTCTAATGACCACTCGGGTCGGCGTGTCCTCAGGGAGGGAGTAGGTGTGAAAGGAGATTTTCCTTTCACGAAGGACTTTGGTAAGTTCCCGATAGTCAGTTGACGTCGGGACTTGGACTTTTATGCCTTGTTGGCAGGAGCGGGCGTTTGTATAGTTGATCTTGCGATCACTACACATTTTGGACACGTCGGTCCATTTACCCTTGTCCTGGATGTACAAGGGCGGAGGGGGGCGCTGCTTCTTCGTCTGAGTGACAGAAGCGGAAACGGAGGGGGAACAACTAGCCTGCGAGGCGGGGGCGGGCTGGGCAACAGGGGCGGGCTGGATAGCGGGGGCGGGAGAAGACGCAACGGTCTTCTTAGCTTTGGTGGCCTGAGCGGCCTTCCTGGCTTTCCTCTTGCCCCCTAGGACGACTTGAAAGTCGTCCTCGGAGGAGGAGGATTCAGGGGACTGTTCATAGTCCGAGGAAGATGCTTGCGACGCTGAGTCGCTGGCGGGGACGGTGGTGTCCATTGCCTCATTGGCGAAGTGGGCTACCAATAGGGGAGGCATATCCGGGGGAGGGCGGGGGCAGGGGGTCGGACCGGAGTCCGGAAATGACAATACGTCACTGAAGTCAGTGACGCTTGATGGGACGGTGGGGGGGGGGGGGCTCTAATTGAAGCGATTTTCTCGCCATACTTGGCGAGGAAATCGGGGTCCTTGAATAGGACCTCTTTGACGAACGCTAATATGATAGCGTCCGTCATGGTTAAAAGGGGGCTTGGGATTAGGTCACATGGGTTGGAAAAACCTCATGCGCAAAACTCCTAGCGGTCCCTACGTCCCCGGGTGGACGGGCCCGGGGGTGTGTGACCCTCCCAGCAAGGGTTGTGTACACTGGGAGGTGAGTACCTAATGGTGTGCCCTAAGCTTGTAAACCGATCGCCAGTCTTATTGTGCGATCGGGCCCTACCAGGGTCTGGTGCGAAGGGATAGACACCCCAACCGACACCAGGTGTGTAGCTGAAAGAGAACTCGGAGTATTAGATTTGACTAGGAGCTCCCCCAAGGCCAAAATCTAGCTCCCGACTCCAAATGACTGCCTAGCCCTGAAGGGGTTCGGCGGGTGTATTGGGGCAACACCCCCTTGGTTTTGTTGGCACCGTGAGGTTTCCCACCAAGGACCACGAAACTGTGGCTTTTCCCTGAAGGGGCACAACGTTTATCGACTATTTCCCGTTAAGGAAACGTATATCCTCCACTGCCTTGAGAAAGGCGGCTTCGGATCGCTGGTGCGGTCGGGGACCACTGATGACGTCACGGGGTGACGTAACGACACGGAGCACGGAGCGGGCGCGGAGCACAGAGCGGCACGACCGTTCGGGGCGAGCGTCGAGCGGAGAGTCGAATATTAGCACCACTCAGCTCAACCATTATAAAGGGAACCGAATGATCCAACACACGCGCCACCATCAGTGAGACATTTGAGTGAGCATGACAAATTCTCAACTGCCATGCTCATTTATGTCAAACAAGTCCAATAAAAACCATAAAATAGCTCCATGGTACTCACATTTACAAACTTTGAAAACAAATGCTTCTACATTATACAATACTAATTAACAACAATAATATTTTACAGATTAAAAAAAAAAAAACATTAAAGAATAATAATAATAGTTTCAAAACTAATCAATTTGTACACCCCGGTGGTAGTGGAGCTGGACCAGCATTGAGCCAAGCATTTTTATCTTGAATATAATCCTCCAACTTATAATATGCTTGCCTGCATAGTGTGCGTTTAATACAAGATTTAAATTTCGTTTCATTGAGTTCTAATATTTGTGGAGGTATTTTGTTATAACATTTCAAACAGTACCCCATGAAAGAAGAGGCCACTTTAGCCAGTCTGAAACCTGGTTGAACTAATTGGTCCCTATTTCTTGTAACATAATTATGTTTATCGCCTCTTTTGCTAAAAAGATGAAGATTTCTTCTAACGTACATGATGTTTTCATAGATATATTGACAAGGCACCGTCAATATGTTAATATCCTTAAACAGTTCCCTTAGAGAATCGCACCGTCGGAGATTGTAAATAGCTCTGATAGCTCTTTTCTGTAGAATAAAAATTGAGTCGATATCTGCAGCCCGTCCCCATAGTAGGATACCGTAAGACATGATACTATGAAAATAACTAAAATATACTAGTCTAGCGGTATCAACATCCGTAAATTGGCGGATTTTTCTAACAGCATATGCAGCTGAGCTAAGCCGTCCCGCAAGAGATGTTAAATGAGGACCCCATTGTAGCCTTGAGTCAAGCGTAATCCCTAAGAAAACCGTTTTATCGACAAATTCTAGTTTCTCATTGTTCAATATTATGTCACAATTACTACTCTTAACATTCGGTAAGGAAAATCTTATGCATTTCGTTTTTTTCCCATTTAAAACAAGATTATTAGCAGTGAACCACTTTTGGACCTGCAGTAGGGCGTTATTTTCGTCGTCAAGATTATTAGTCTTTCTATTTATCTTGAAAATCAAGGAAGTATCGTCGGCAAACAACACCATATTAAGTTTGTTTTGCAACAAATAGGGTAAATCATTAATGTAAACTAAAAATAAAAAAGGACCTAAAATTGAACCTTGGGGTACCCCCATTTTCACATTTAATCTAGACGAATTGACACCGTTTATCTGAACTAGTTGCTGTCTGTCATTCAAATAAGATTTTAATAAGCTTAACGCTGTTTTGCCTAGTCCGTAATGCTCCAGTTTCAGGAGTAATGTTTCATGAACCACACAATCAAACGCCTTAGACAGGTCGCAAAAGATGCCAATAGCATCTTGTGCCTCTTCCCACGCATTAAAAATGTGTTTTAGTAAGGAGACACCAGCGTCCGTTGTACAACGTCCTTTGGTAAAACCATACTGTTTATCGTGCAAGATGTTATTCGTGTTAAAATGATTAAGCATTTGATTTAACATTACCTTTTCAAATATCTTGCTAAAAACCGGCAACACGGAAACTGGCCTATAATTATTAGTGTCTTTACTATCCCCGGATTTAAAAAGTGGTATCACTTTACTGTATTTCATTAGATCTGGAAAGACTCCTTGATCTATACACAAATTAAATATTAAGGCTAAGTACGGCGCTATAGTCTCAATAATTGAGGTACAAACTTTGATAGACATACCCCATAGATCTTCAGTCAATTTAACCTTGATTTGTTTAAAAGCTTTTATTACTGTTATGGGATTTATATGTTTAAAATTAAATTCAGTTGAGCAGGCTGCAACGTTCGCCTGTAATAAACCAAAAGCATGCGATGGCGCCGAATTTAGGGCTTCAGTAGTTTTAATTGGTATACTAGCAAAGAAATTAACAAATTCTTCTGCAACTAGTTTATTATCGCTAATAACACCATGACGAGTCTTCAATGTGTAATCATTGTTATGTAATTTGTTCCTGTTGGTTTCATTATTTATGATTTTCCAAACAGTTTTTATTTTATTATCTGCTGATTTAACTTTGTTGCTAATGTATAAGGCCTTAGCTGCCTTACAAGTGTTTTTAAACATTTTTGAATATGTAGCAACATACTTATTAAAAATTTCAGTGTTAATAATAGGCTTAAGACCATACAGCTCAAAAAGTCTTTCCTATACGGACATACCGAAAGAGGCATGGGAACATCCGAGTTGGTCCGACCTGGTCCAACTAATGGTCGCATTATTGTTTAAGCTGTCCAGAGGATGCAGGAAAATCGATTCTGGCTAAACTGTACTATACCGGACAACGAGTTTTACGCTCATAATTTTATATTGGAAAGGTTTATGTCTAAAAAGTAATTACGCAGTCTCAATGTTAGGAAACATATAGTTTTTGGGAAAAAAAAAATGAAAATCGATAATTTTTCGTAATATTTGACGCCATTTTGACAGATTTCGTCCACTTTTTACTTTGTTTGTAATATTATGACAAAGGTATTAAGTTAGAAGAAAGAATATTAACAAAACGCAAATTTTCTTTTAATTACATTAACAATGTCGAGTAATATAGCCAAATGACATATTATACATCATTAAGTGAATTTAGCTTGTATTGGACAAGCTAAAAGCTAAATTAATAATATTTGAAAAAAGTAAAAAATAAGCCTTTTTTTTGTAACGAGAATCGAAGTACAAAAATACTTGCGCTAGCGCCAGTGAGCGATTCTTATTATTTTGTCATAAGTTTTTTTTTTGCATACTAAATATAGGGCTCTCTGACTCGGATAGATCAGGTTAGGTTAGGTTTTTTTTTAAACCACCCAGAAAACTTTTTTTTAATCTAAATACATGAAAGTATACAATTCCTACAGTGGGAGGTTAGGTTAGGGTTATTTTTTTTTTAAACCACCCAGAAAACTTTTTTTTTAAATCTAAATACATGAAAGTATACAATTGCTACAGTGGGAGGTTAGGTTAGGGTTATTTTTTTTTTAAACCACCCAGAAAACAATTTTTCAGTGCACAAATATTTTTATACAATGGTAGAGCGCTCCCCGACAAAACAAAGATATTTTTTTTGTCATCTAAATACATGAAAGTATACAGTTGCTACAGAGGGAGGTTAGGTTAGGGTTATTTTTTTTTTAAACCACCCAGAAAACTATTTTTCAGTGCTCAAATATTTTTATAAAATGGTAGAGCGCTCCCCGACAGCAAAATTTATTTATTTCATTTTTAAATACATGAAAGTATACAATTGCTACTGTGGGGGTATAGTCCGAGGGGTTTAGGGTGATTCTCCTCCCTAAAACCTCCAAATCTGCCCCAAAAATGCGTAAAATGTACGATTTTGTGATTCCTAACCTCAAAATTTGAATCTTGAATATCTCCAAAAGTATGTGTTTCCTAGATTCGGGAGGGGGGAGGGGGGGGGTGTCCCCTCCCCCCGAACCCTAAAATGGAAATCGTCACCACCATCATTCAAAAATTTGCTGAAGCCCACGAACACAGACTTCACCGCCACGTGAATGTCGAGGCAATCCAGCTGTTAGACAACACGGACCTAGTGCGTAGACTAAAGAGAACTAAACCTTTTGAGTTTGTGTAATGTTTAAAGTTAGTGTATAATAGTGATCAATGCTGTGCTATGCATATAACACATGAACAAAGTGTTTTTATCAATATTAGACTCGTAAGAAAGTGCTATGGACTTCTATAAAAGTGCTAAAGAGCGCTATTCTTAGTTTTAACAAAACCTACAACGTATAATATTAAGTAATAATAATAATAATATTTTTTATTGAATCATTATTACAAACGGTACCTTAAATTAAATAATCTCAATGTATCAATAGGTCTGTAACTAGTTGTGGGCTTCAATTGTGTAGTATACGGTGGTCCCCAAACTAGGCAACGCCTGTATCTTGGGGACCGGAGTTGAATATAGTAAAAATAAAATTGCCTTTTGCCACTGGAGAATATAACAAAATGTGCATAAAAATAATATAATCTAAGAATAAAATCTAAAATTAAAACAAGTTAAAAGGAGATCAATGTAACTTAAAAACTAAAACCTAAAAATTTGAAAAATTTAAAAAAATAAAAAATAGAATATATAATATAATAGCCCCTACGGTTGCTGACATCTCCTTAAGGCGCGCGTGGAGCAGTACGCGCCGTCGACGACTTGGGCTCGGTCCGGATGGTTACCGGACGGTCGGACGGCGAGGCGAGGCGACGGCATGGTGTCATATGACAAGTTGTGGTCTAAGCTCTGTGACGCTAATGTACCTAATGAAGTGATACATATTTTTAAATATTGGTACTCGCATCAAGTTAATTGTGTTAGGTGGGCAAATGTCCTGTCAGATGAGTATGTTATGGAATGTGGAGTTAGGCAGGGTGGGTTAACATCCCCCCCATCCTGTTTAATTTATATATAAATGACCTCATTGTCGGGCTCAGTAGTCTGCATGCTGGCTGTTACATAGATGGGGTTGCTTTTAACAACATTAGTTACGCCGATGACATGGCGCTGCTGAGTCCGTCTATGGCTGGCCTTAAAAAGTTGTTGAGAGTTTGTGAGTGTTATGCTGAGGGACACGGTTTGAGATATAACACGAATAAGAGTGAGGTACTCATCTTTAAAGCGGGTCACAAGTCTGCTGAGAGCTACCCAACTGTCTATTTAAACGGTGGTGTCTTAAACCGTGTTCGTCAATTTAAATACCTTGGGCATATTGTGACAGAGGATTTGAAGGACAATCTGGACGTGGACAGGGAGCGAAGAGCCTTGGTGGTGGGTTGATACGGAGGTTCTCACGCTGCACGGGTTCAGTTAAAATCACCCTTTTCAGAGCATACTGTCAAGTATTTTACTCGTGTAGCCTTTGGACTAACTACACTCTGAAAGCCGTTAATGCTCTTCGCGTCCAGTACAACAATGCATTCAGGATGCTGTTGGGGCTGCCTCGCTTCTGTAGTGTCTCAGGGATGTTCACGGATGCCCTGACTGACGGCTTCGCTGAGGTCAGGCGCAGGCGAGCAGCATCTTTGTTGCGCAGGGTGCGAGCCAGTACCAACGGCCACCTGAGTGTCATTGCCAATAAGCTGGATTGTCCTATTATCTGGTCCTTAAACCAACTACATGCTCCTGTAAATACTGTCTACTAACATAGTTGTTAAGTTTTTTCTGTTACTAACATCTGGTATTTCTGTTGTGTGTTGTTTAATGTTGTGTAAATGCTGTATGTATTACATATGGACGTAAAGGTCCGAAATAAATGTTTATTATTATTATTATTATTATTATTACTGCTTCGCAGAAGAAGGTGACCTGCCACTCCTCCTCGCTCCGGACCATGGCATGTACCAAGGCTCGGCGCGAGAGATCGCCGCCGCCGATCGTCCCTACAAGGACACGGCGTTGCTCTGCCCAAGCGGGGCACACCTCCACCGTGTGCTCCACCGTGTCCTCCAGGCGGTCCACACAGTGACGACACCCGAGGAACTTCCCGAACTTACCGTGTTCGATGAGAACCTGCGTCATGCGGAAGGTGAGGACGCAGTGAGGTCTTTCCAACCACGCCTCAAAGAGGGGACTTACCGCTATTATTGTGGCGTGCCCGAGCCAGAAAAGGCACCTTTATCCCCGAGGAGAGTACTTTATTTTACTTATGATAATCGAAAGCAATGCCACGAGAAGTGGTGACCGCATGATTTCCGCAAGTAGAGGCTGGCTACCGCTGCTAAGTTTTTAAATTTTAAGATAAATTAAATTTAAGATTTAAAATAAAATAAATCTATTGGCATAAAAACATATACAAACAGAGTGAGGCCCTGACTCCTGTCCTAAGTGCAGATCTAATGAATAGTTGATGTTCCAAATTCGAACATCAAATTCCATCACACCACTGCAGGGTAAAGCTCTCTTCTTTGGCAGGAAAGGGAAAAAATAACACATCAAAATTAGAATACACTATATTTTTATAATTTTGTCTGGTCCACTTCTCGATCATACAAGGCTTTTATCAGCTGTTCGTCCATTACTACTGAGTCACAATATTTCATCTTTAACACCATATTCTCCTTTAGTTGTTTATCGTCTTTTTCTAGGACTGCTTTGAATTCCGGAGAGCTTAACAGGTTGGCAAAAAATTTTCTATTGCTTGTAAAGCGAGGTGCATATCCCACAGTAGTTATCGAAGGATAGTTCACGTAGGTTTTAAGATCATCCAGGGCAAATCTAGTTAAAATATTATTAAACAGGTAAGCAAGTAATAAGACATAGGCAAAACGAAAGGGCAATTATTCAAAGAGTTATATAGTAAATAATGCAGTTATTGTTAGGTTATAGAGCCAAAAAAATCAACAAGTTATTCATTTAGATATAATAAGTTATTGTAAGATATTAATAGTATATAATAGCTATTATTTTTTCCAACGTATGTGCAGTGGCGTAAACTAGCCTTTTATACACACTGTACCAGTTTCTAAAACTGCGCCCCTAAAAAGTTCGTTTCATCACAATTCACATTCTGACACAGGTCCTCATCGGACATGAGTATTTCGGGGTTTTCCTTTTTCGGATCTGGCGGGAAGAAACCATCAGATGTCACCATGCATACCACGCACCGAGGACACGGTGAAGCATATAGTGGAAGTTTGCCTCGCTTGGGTAGACACTTGATGTGTTCTTGTGGAGGCGTGGTGACAACCTGAGCGTCCGGCCCTGGTTCAGGCTATGGAACGGAGCGAGAGGGGATGAAAAACGGTAACCAATTTCTGATGAAATTACTGATACAAAACTTGTTTTAGTTTTAATCGTTTCTGCGCCCCATCAGGGTCTGTGTCCTGTGCCTCAGCACCGCTGCGCTAGTTACGGGCGTTACGGCACTACGTATATGGTTCATTAATGATGGTCATTTTATGGACATCTACAGATAATATGATTTTATAAAGTTAAAGTAAAAGGTAAGTACCTAATTATCATTAATATCTATTTGATTTTTTTCTCTGACATGTTTTTCAAAAACAACCAAGTTTTTTGAAATACAGGTAGGTACTAGGTATCTAAACCTAAGCAGGTACCTAGTCAATATTTTATCAACCCAAGTATTGACTTTAGTACCTATTTTCAATTACTTATTTTGTGCTATTGTGTTTTAAATTGATTTTTAAGTCGTCATTAAAGTGCAGGGTTGCAATAGAGTTTCAGTTTTGCTGTTTTATTGTATAGGTAGTCTAGTGCAGTGTTTCGCAAAGGGTGTGCCAAGGCAGATTGGTGTACTGTGGTGATCCGTTGGTGTGCATTGGAATAATTAGATTATCTTTTAAAGTTATTAGACAGACGGAAAAAATGTAGATAAACCTATGGACTGGGTTCAAAATCTATTCTCAGACGACATGATTGTCTTCTGGACACGTACCTATTAACGAATAGGAAGAACTGGTCGAAAAGAAAATGGATCTCACATTAGCATTAAAATTTTCAGAAACTCATTTAACAAATATTTTTGGCTATGTGTAGAAAACAAATATCCTTTGCTTTCTAAGCATGCTATTGCAAAACTTTTCTCATTTGCAATAACCTATTTTTGTGGCGAAAGATTTTCAACTCTTATTACAATAAAAAGCAAAAAAGAGAATTCCTCAAGACTATCGACGAAGAGATGAGAGCAGTCAACGATTACTCCAAATTTGGGAAATCATCAAATGAGTTCAGCCACTCTAGTTTGGAGCGAAGGGCGTTTCAGAATTTTACTGATTAAAGTGTACCACCTGTGTATTTCAGTAGCCTTTGCGTTCCAGGATGACGGTAACTCCTTCGTTGGCCCTACTGTGTCCCTACGGTTTTGCTGACATCTTTTTGAAGCGCGTTTGGAACACTACGCGCCGTCGACGTCTCAGGCTCGGTCCTTACCGGAAGGCCGGACGGCGAGCTATCCATTGCACATCATCCACAAGCCCACGCCTATAGTAGCCGCGGATCCCCTTGTGATACCCGATGCCCGGAGATTCTCCGTTCCCTCACGGTTGCTGCCATCTACTTCGCTAATATTACTGCTGCTCTATGTTCCTTCTTTGCCTTCGTTCCAGGGCCCCGGGCTTCTCTTTCGCACAACCCATAGCCCCAGTAGGCTTCGACCTTGCTGGGCCCCTGCGATCTGGCATCTCCTTGAGGCACGCGTGGAATACTACGGTGGAACATACTTTGGAGGTATGTCCCGCCTGGTTGCAACGACCTCTCGCGTCGGGTCCTAGCATAGGCCATGGCCCGGAGCGAGGAGGAATGACAGGCGGTCGCCTTCTTCTGCGAAGTAGTAATGCTAGCGAAGGAAGCGGCCACACGCAGCCTATCGGTATTTTACAGGTTGCATTTTGGAGAGTGTGCGCGGGAATTGCATGACTTGATTCCGCCATCTCCTTTCTACCATCGGACAACCCGACGTACGGCGAGTATCCACCCTTACGTTGTTGAAACTTCAACGGTCCGAACTAAGCGATTTGCTTCGTCGTTTATACCGCGTACATCGAGGGACTGGAACAATTTGCCTGCTGCAGTATTCCCGTCCAACTATAATTTAGGTGCCTTCAAGGCTAGAGTGAATAGGCTCTTAATAAACTAGTGTGCCTCACTATCAATGATTGCATCGCTGCTTACCATCAGGTGGGATCGCAGTCAAGCACTGGTTTATATAGAATAAAAAAATAAAAAAAAGAGATGTCAGCAAACCGTAGTGGCCCAGTAGGATCGAAGGCTACTGGAGCCATGCGTGATGCGAAAGAGAACTCCCGGGCCCTGGAATGAAGGCAAAGAAGGAACAAGAGTGGGTTTTAGTCAGTAAAGGTCTGAAACGCTCTCGCGCTCCGTTCAAGAGCGGTAGAAGTCATTGGATGTTTTCCCAACTAAAAAAAGGCTGGGGCGTTAAAATCATCAAAACCTAGGATTTTTTTTTTACTGTGGATGAAATTTAAAAAAATATATGATATGTGTAGCTAATAACAGGTATAAAAAAGTTTATGCATTAAATTAAATTCAAAATTCTATATTTCAAGTGACATTGGACTCACATTATACAACCCTATTTTTTAATTATTACACACAAAAATAGGGCTCTATCCTTACCCGTTACTGATCATATTTGTGTAGACAAAAGTAAAAAAAAACAAAATTGTCCACAAACATTTGTCATAATTGGTAAATCTGTAATTAAATAAATTATTCATAACAATTGCTACTAGAAAATACTACGCGCAGTTTTTTCTATTGTTTTTCATTCATAATCATTAGCCTGTACAATATTTCCATAAATTGAGTGACATTTTGGGATATAAACAAACGCCAATAACTTTGCTGTTGATGAATATTATTTATTGAGACTTTCCTTAAATAATAATAAGACCTTTTCTAATAAGCCCTTTAATTATTTGTACTAATTAAAAATTTGTGGTGTATAAACAACATACATAAACAGTTACAATTAATTACACAATAACATATAAAATGTGATCTTGATTTTGAAAAAAAAAATATTATAATAGTTCAACTAATGTCGCAAGAACTGGTAATTCAAATTAGAAATTTTTTTTTCGTAAATAGCCCATATATCGAGGAAGACTTTGACGAGACGAGGAAGATTACCTATAATTATAACATCAAGCTAAGAAGCCTGTGAAACTACGGGGGACAGCGAGTAAGCGATGACTTCCCAACTCAAGTTTGATTTCTAAAAATGGTAAAGCGAATTCAGAAGTTTTTATTGTGGTCTTACTTAGATTAGGTAAAGTTAAAAAGAGAGAAAAGTTAGGCGACCTAAGCGAGCTAGACTTCTTGTCATCATTACAAATTCTTAATTTTTTTTAGTAATTAGTATGTGAGCTAAAACAGTAGGGGTTTTCTTATTAGCGGTCATGACATGAACGTCAGAAGACTAGGTCTGTTCCTAGTTTTAACCGACTTCAAAAGAAGGCGGAGGTTGTCAATTCGGTTGTTTTTTTTTTGTATTTTGCTTCAGAACTCCGTCGTTTATGGATCGATTTCAAAATGTTTTTTTCCTTTAAAGGATATGCTTCCAGATTAGTCCCATTTTTTTCAAATTCCTGTTGTGATGATGGGATCCATGAGGAATCGAGGGAACTTCTTAAATATTATGAGGAACTATGATTTTGGTATATTTTTCGAGAGCTTAAGCAGTTACAGTCAAAAAGTAACATTTGATTGAAGTGGAACTGATGAAGAAGACCAGAAATGGCGAACTTCATACATACATAGCTATCACAATGAAGATAGTTAAGCCACTATGACAATACGTATACGTAAATAAATAAATGATTCTGAATAGTTATGTTGAAAATGGTATCATCGAAGTGACCTGATGATGATGATGGAGCCGGAAGATAGGCACTGGAACTCTGTAATTATGTAATTAATCAATGTATCCTAGCCGTGTTTGGGCTTATTAGTATATTTAGTATTGTCATGAGATACACTTTGGGTATAAGGTACTATCGAAATCATAAGATGATGGAGCCGGTAGGTGAAAGGTAGACAAGGAGACTTCATAATAAAATAATGTATTGCACAAAATAATATATGCACTGTTTGGGTTAATTGGAATTGTCATGAGAAATAGGCACTCTGATTATAAGTGTATCGCAACAGTGTGAAATAAAAACGTTTTACAAAAAAATAAAATTACCGACTCCACTTAAACAAACTCGGTGTTAAATAAGAAACAAACAATACTGAGAAACTCCGACTTCCATAATCAAAGTTATTTTGATCCTTTTAGTGTTTTTTTTTGTAAAGTTTTTTTTCAAATGTTTCTACTGGTTCATTCTGTAAATAGCAGGCCTGGGTAAACAACTAATCTAGAAGACCAATTCGTCACGATCTAAGACGAACTCACGTTTGTTTAGACTTGAAATAGATTCCAAGAAATACACGTCAACAATGTGAGCTTTGACACCATCCTGTAGCGACTGTGTGAAGCTCACATAAAGCCTTAACGCTGGTTTTAGAGTCGCGTTGACCGTACGCTGAGCGTCGGCGCTGACAGCCGAAACGTATGAACTTCTATGAAGCATTTTAGAATAACGCGTAGTTATCAGCGCGTGCGTTGGTCAGCGCTGACGGGTCAGCGGCCGTACGCATCGCGCGTCGGCGCCGCGTAGTGGTCGGCGCTGACCAACACACGCGCACCTCTGTCTTTACTAAAGACTCTTTAGTGAGCATTCTAGTGTCGAGCCGAGCGGACGCCGCAATTATTAATGCCATTCGCATGTTTGAGCGTCGGTACTCCACAGGGATCAGCACGATGCTGAAACTTCTCGCGCTGATCCTCAGCGCTGACAAGCGCTTAGCTGACTCCATTCGAGAATTGAACTGTTTACTTATGTAAGTTTGTACGGAACCCTCAAGGCGCGAGTCCGACTAGCACTTGCCCAGTTTTTTCAATATTTAAGTCAATGTTTCTGTAAGAAGTGCTACATGGAAGAACGAAAAGAAGAATGGAAGATGTTATGGCAAAACTTGCAACTGGTAACAAACTAGTAATAGTCTGTGGAGACTTTAATGTAAATATTTTAGAAAATTATTCAGATAGCAGTAGATTATTAAATCTCTTCAAATCATTTAATTTATCAAATGTGTTTATAGAACCAACTCGAACTACAACTACTACTGCTACATGTATCGATAATGTTTTTTGTTGCTGCAACTATTTAGAAAAGGCCATTGTAAATTATCTGCCCTCTGATCATAGCGGTCTATTGGTAACTTTTGAATCCAACATACCAATACAACAAGTGCAGATACAATCTAGACCAATAACATCCGGTAAACTAAATAAATTTAACAGCACTTTAATTAGCAAGTTAGGAGATTGGAACCTTGCAGTGGACAATGGTAATATTTTATATAACGATTTTTTTTCAATAGTTCAAACCGAGTTTAATAAGACTTGAGAAAAATACAAAAAGTATCTGCCCTAAGTTTAGATTTAGTGACTGGGCAACTAAAGGAATAAGAATAAGTAGGGAAAGACTTTTTGAGCTGTATGGCCTTAAGCCTATTATTAACACTGAAACTTTTAATAAGTATGTTCAAAAATGTTTAAAATACTTGTAAGGCAGCTAAGGCCTTATACATTAGCAACAAAGTTAAATCAGCAGATAATAAAATAAAAACTGTTTGGAAAATCATAAATAATGAAACCAACAGGAACAAAATACATAACAATGATTACACATTGAAGACTCATCATGGTGTTATTAGCGATAATAAACTAGTTGCAGAAGAATTTGTTAATTTCTTTGCTAGTATACCAATTAAAACTACTGAAGCCCTAAATTCGGCGCCATCGCATGCTTTTGGTTTATTACAGGCGAACGTTGCAGCCTGCTCAACTGAATTTAATTTTAAACATATAAACCCCATAACAGTAATAAAAGCTTTTAAACAAATCAAGGTTAAATTGACTGAAGATCTATGGGGTATGTCTATCAAAGTTTGTACCTCAATTATTGAGACTATAGCGCCGTACTTAGCCTTAATATTTAATTTGTGTATAGATCAAGGAGTCTTTCCAGATCTAATGAAATACAGTAAAGTGATACCACTTTTTAAATCCGGGGATAGTAAAGACACTAATAATTATAGGCCAGTTTCCGTGTTGCCGGTTTTTAGCAAGATATTTGAAAAGGTAATGTTAAATCAAATGCTTAATCATTTTAACACGAATAACATCTTGCACGATAAACAGTATGGTTTTACCAAAGGACGTTGTACAACTGACGCTGGTGTCTCCTTACTAAAACACATTTTTAATGCGTGGGAAGAGGCACAAGATGCTATAGGCATCTTCTGCGACCTGTCTAAGGCGTTTGATTGTGTGATTCATGAAACATTACTCCTGAAACTGGAGCATTACGGACTAGGCAAAACAGCGTTAAGCTTATTAAAATCTTATTTGAATACAGACAGCAACTAGTTCAAATAAACGGTGTCAATTCGTCTAGATTAAATGTGGAAATGGGGGTACCCCAAGGTTAAATTTTAGGTCCTTTTTTATTTTCAGTTTACATTAATGATTTACCCTATTTGTTGCAAAACAAACTTAATATGGTGTTGTTTGCCGACGACACTTCCTTGATTTTCAAGATAAATAGAAAGACTAATAATCTTGACGACGAAAATAACGCCCTACTGCAGGTCCAAAAGTGGTTCACTGCTAATAATCTAGTTTTAAATGGGAAAAAAACGAAATGCATAAGATTTTCCTTACCGAATGTTAAGAGTAGTAATTGTGACATAATTTTGAACAATGAGAAACTAGAATTTGTCGATGAAACGGTTTTCTTAGGGATTACGCTTGACTCAAGGCCACAATGGGGTCCTCATTTAACATCTCTTGCGGGACGGCTTAGCTCAGCTGCATATGCTGTTAGAAAAATCCGCCAATTTACGGATGTTGATACCGCTAGACTAGTATATTTTAGTTATTTTCATAGTATCATGTCATACGGTATTCTACTATGGGGACGAGCTGCAGACATCGACTTAATTTTTATTCTACAGAAAAGAGCTATCAGAGCTATTTACAATCTCCGCCGGTGCGATTCTCTAAGGGAACTGTTTAAGGATATTAACATATTGACGGTGCCTTGTCAATATATCTATGAAAACATCATGTACGTTAGAAAAAATCTTCATCTTTTTAGCAAAAGAGGCGATAGACATAATTATCTTACAAGAAATAGGGACCAATTAGTTCAACCAGGTTTTAGAGTGGCTAAAGTGGCCTCTTCTTTCATGGGGTACTGTTTGAAATGTTATAACAAAATACCTCCACAAATATTAGAACTCAATGAAACGAAATTTAAATCTTGTATTAAACGCACACTATGCAGGCAAGCATATTAGTTGTAAGTTGGAGGATTATATTCAAGATAAAAATGCTTGGCTCAATGCTGGTCTAGCTCCACTACCACCGGGGTATACAAATTGATTAGTTTTGAAACTATTATTATTATTATTCTTTAATGTTTTTTTTTAAAATCTGTAAAATATTATTGTTGTTATTTAGTATTGTATAATGTAGAAGCATTTTTTTTTCAAAGTTTGTAAATGTGAGTACCATGGAGCAATTTTATGGTTTTTAGGTTATTATTGGTCCTGTTTGACATAAATGAGCATGGCAGTTGAGAGTTTGTCATGCTCACTCAAATGTCTCACTGATGGTGGCGCGTGTGTTGGATCATTCGGTTCCCTTTAAAATGGTTGAGCTGAGTGGTGCTAATATTCGCGTCAGGTCCGTGAACGGGCGCTGTCAGTTGAGACTGGTCATCTCTTAGCTGCCAGTTGCTATTTTAATATCTATATTTAGTTTTTATTTTTACTTTATTGACATTGTTCTCACATGATAGCGACAAGAAACATGTAACAGAGATATTTGTAATTGCAAAACACGATTGAAAAGAGTGTCCATGGAGTTTCTTGCACATTCTTCTCCATAGAGATCTACGCTTTGGAATGTGCAATTAGCATCATTTTTTCTGACTGACTGACTTCTTGACATTTCAAAAGTGCCTGTAAATGGTTTATTTGAAATAAATGCTTTGAATTTGAATTTGAATTTAAACTTCCATGTTCCAAATTTTTTGAAATTCTTTATTGTACACCAACAATTAAATTAATCAATAGGTACTTAAAATACGCGAGTAACTTTTATTAGAAATTTTACTCGAACTTTCCCGGATCATTTTTGTCCAATATAAAATAAGTTCATATACTACTTTTTATTGGTTTTTATTTCTATTTACTTTTGCACTTACTATGTACATCTGGAGTTTTTGGCGGGATTTCTTCGAGTGAAGTTCAGTGGCTGTTTTAATTATTCGCAAATTGTTTCCTATTGTGATGTAAAAATGGTGTAGTTTTGTATCTCAAATGTCTGCGCAACTGGAAAATATGTAGAATCATTGAAATAGGCGCGATCTTGGTAAAATGGAGCTGAGAATTTTATTGCTACCTCAGCGAAGTTTGCTGAGAAGGCTGAATCGATACATTTGCTGTCAAATACTACAAAGACATTAGAATGTGTTTCACCCGCATTCTAATGGTATTATATGAAGTGATACATAGTGCAGTGTTTTGAAAAATATAATAACACTTGACTTAAAGGTCCAAGTGACCAGGTCATTATAATCCAAAACAAAGTATGTCCGAATATTGAAAAAACTTGGATAAACAGAGTAAATAAACACTAAAGAATTCACAGTGAATATCACGTCGATAAATAAAACAAAACCTGTAATCTTGTCACCAATGCTTCCTAAGGATCAGTGTCAGTAAGCAAACGTTCATAGCTTAAAGGTAACAAAAAATACGCGCCCCACGCACGCGCCACTCTGCTGGCCCAGCCCACTTTCTTTACCTGTCGCAGTTTTAAATCCGCATTCGTTAAAGATCCGCATTAATTTGATGCGGATGCGGATGCGGATGCGGATACGGATGCAGATGTCAGAATTGATGCGAATATTCCGTATTTGCGGATGCGGATGCGAATATCCGTAACACCCCTAGTTTGAAGCATGACGTGAAGCGTATTTTTTATACATTTTAGAGCCGGATAAGATTAAAAAAACTTTAAGGGGGCAGTTCTAGAGGCTCACACCGGACGTTTAAAAGACTAGTCGCTGGGGGTGGATATTATAAGTAGTATGTATTGATTATATTCTCTATCACATGTCCACGATGATTCTGAAAATATTACATTCGCTTTTATGCAGTTATGATTTCTTTTTGTATCAGGATTTATGGCCATGCTGTAACTACAACATACTTTCACGAATAACTCTTATGTAATTAAGAAACTATCTCATATTAGCGACCCGGAATATTTGCAGCCTAGTGTATATCGTAGCTATACTTTTGCTACTTACTTCTTGGATGGCATTGCTGAATCCATACATTGTTCAAACATGGTGCAGAAATAAATGGTTGTGTCCAATACTACTTCTACACCCGCTTGAATCCTGAAAACAATGAGTGACAGCATCTACTTTATAAGTTCAATAAGTTGTTAGGTCGGTATATAATGCCCATGAGCAGAGTGGTGTATGTAGTTAAGTGTACAAATTTAGTCATTGCAGTTGAGGCAGAATTGAACGGCGACCATGTAAAACACAAAGTATAACCTACGTTTTTCATGACACTAACGTAGACAAAATTGAATTAAATATTACAATATTGAAAACAAATATTTGTGAGAAATGGTTGGATGATTTTACTTTCGTGCAGCTTAGTTGATTTTGGGACAGCTGTCGCTCGAGTGCAGGATTCACTGCTTAGCGAGGTAAAGAGCGGTATCTACGGTAGAAGCCAGTTTACGAGTAAGCAACTAAGCATGCTGAAAAACAACTTCATTTTCGGAACAATATAGTTCCAGCCACGCGCATACACACTAACAACAAGATTACCAACATTTAAAATGATCAAATGAAGCTATACAGAATATTTAATCATTTTCTGTACCTCGGCGATGAAGCACTTAACGAAAGAGTGATTGTGTTTGCAAGTATTAAAACACTCAACAAACCCACTTTGGATATTTGTGAACATTTTGGGTAAAACATTGCCTATCACTAGATACCTAATCGGTATTTTTACGAAATTCAATTTGAATAAAAGAAAATACTTCGTATAATTTTTCAGTTATGTATATAATTTTATGTGTGAAATTGGCGATTTCAGTTTAGATCGTAAATTGTTTTTTTTATTATGTTATGTTATAGGAATATAGGCAGTAAGGTATGATTTTTTACATACGGGCAAAGAAAAACAAATAGAAGAGCTCGTGGTTAAGTGATAACAGCCGCAAGAGTCGATCTCCAAGGTTAAGTAACGCATGCCGAAGTGGATGGGTGACCATCATAACTTATCGAGATTTCTTCGTGCCTCGGAAAGAACATTAATAAATAATAATAATAATTTGGTTGGATACCAATCCAACGTTCCATGGAAAATGTCTAAGGGGCCTCTGCGAGTGGTTTTCAGCCCCTTCCAAAAGTCTAGTGCCTCAGGATCCTCAAACGAGTAAATAAATAATAATAATAAGAGAAAGACCAGAAAATTTAAATATTAAAGTATATATATAGGATAAATAAATAAATTAGATTGAAAATAGTAAAAAGTTACAACGATTGTGTCTAAGAAATATTTCACCTAAAATGTAAATGCTTAGGTGGTACCTAAGCATTTACCTACATTGTGGAATGCAATAAATAATTAAATAGTAGTCGTATTGAGGCCACCTTTTTCTTTTTGAAAAATATAGTCCGTGTCCTCGTGTAGGCGATTGCTGGCAGCGATTGCTCGCGTGCAGCCCTGCTATAGGCCATAGTACGGAACAAGAGGGATTGGGAAAAAGTCAACACTTTCTACGAGGCAATAATGTGAGCGAAGGAAGTTGCTCCAGCCGCCGCCGCCGCTCCGGACGTGAGAAGTCACAGGGCGTGCAATGGGTAGTTCACCGACTGGCGCCTGTCCTGTAAGAACCGAAGACCCGAGTAACCGCGACGGTGCATTGTGTTCCACGCGCGGAGATATCAGCAAAACTGAAGAGGTCCAGTAGGGCCGATGCCTGCTAGGATTGTTCGAAAGAGTTACTGTGGCCCTGGATGGCTAACGGCAACTGAAGGAATACTACAGGTGGGTTTTAGTTAGTAAAAGTCTGACACTTCTGCACCTTTATGAGCGGGAGCAATAATTTGAGGATTTCCCACCTCAAAAAGAAAAAAGAAAGGGGAAAAAAAATATTTTTTAAATTTTGTTATTGTTCCATTAGTAGTAATACTATGAAAATAAACCAATTTTTTTAAACTCTTATAGTGCTATAGTTTGTGTCCCCTTTAAGGGCGAGGGGCCGCATCGCCCACGCCTACGCCATTGCTTTTCAGTCATCGATTGTAAGTCTTGTAAGTATTAATAGTAGGTATATATTCTTACAGAAAGTTTCTGTACTATACTGTATCTATCCGTACCAGCTGGACATGAAAGAAGTGATTCCGATCCTTAGAACGGTATTGAACGAGTTCACCCTCAACTCCACGATCATGTCATGGGCAATACAATCACTTTAACCCCATGAAGTGTCTGTACATGTTGTTGTACTGAACGCGTATTTCATCCCGGGACTACTTTGTATAGTCATTCCAGAGCAGGCATGTAGAGGAACTTTGATAGTGCGTTCCTTGAATAGGTGCACTTTAGTCGCACTTTAGCTTTAAACAATCTTCTCGCAAGCATGCTCCCGACAACCGACAGGGCACGACGCTGACGGTCGATATCCGCATCGTCTTTCATGTTCGATGAAGAAGTTACTTGAAATTCTCCACAGCCTTCTCTGTGAAACTGTTCTTCCCGGCTGAGATTTTTAACAGTCTTTATGGATAATTGTAAGTGGTATTGTGTTACCCAGTTACTGGGCTGTGAAGGATCCGATTTATCTGGAAGCCGGCCCCAACATAATTGGGAAAAAGCTAAGCAGGCAGGATAAAGAAAAACAAATACATACGTCAGTGAGCAAGACTTAATCTAAATTCAGTCAGGTGACGTCTAGTGTAAGTAAATTATCGATTATTATCTACAAAATAGGTTTTATAAAATAGGTACTAGATATATATATTATATTATACGTAGGTAGTATATAGGTACCTAAGTTACCTAAACATCTAACATGCAAAGCAATGAGCAGTCACGGAGCGTCTGCAGTTTATCAGAAGATCCGATAAACTCGGAAAATCATTTCTCAAGTGACTTTCAATTTGGATCCCTCTTGCCTTGGTGCGTCGCATCGCGAAATTGAACGATCGCTTCCAAACTTTCATTCCTTTCGAATTTCGTAAAGGGAATTTGCTAAGTTAGATAGTTTTTATGTAAATAATATAGCTTTAGGTATGTTTGTTCTATTTAAGTAGGTTATCTAGTACCTAGTTTGAATTTGACATACCTACTTACATATTTATTATCTGAAACTTATTAAGTCATTCAGTGTACTAGGCAAATAGTGGTACGAAAAATAAGGTTGCATTTTAAAACTATCTATTTATTTTTACGCAAGGAAATATTTAAACATAATTATATGTATTTAATATTCTATTTATAAAGTTGGTAGCTAACTAAAACGGGAGAAAGATAGTATTAGATTTACTAAAAGCAAAGACTTTTAAAAAGGAACACGGGTGGTTCCTTCAGTTGAACTTTGTGTTCCAGGGCCGCGGTAAGACTTTTGAACAATCAATCCTTCAATCTTTCTTCTTTTTTCTTCAATCTTTTGCCTTAGCAGGCATCGGCCCTAGTTGGCCTCGTCATATAACGATATTAAAAATATGCCTAAGATATTATAAACATTGTGAAATATGTTGAAAGTGAATTCAAGATTTTTACGTGAAGTTGTTTAAGTAATTTTTGCTATCAACATCAACTAAGTCAATAAGATCATAGAAATGTGAAAAAAAAACACCTTTATATGTGCATAGGATACATCAAATCAATTAATCCAATTAATTATAGAATAAAATCAGAGCTGTGGTGGTCCAGTGGTAACTGCCCCGATTTATTGTAGGTCGCGGGTTCCAACCCAGGCAGGCGCATTACTTTGTGTAATTTATTTCAACACCCCTGCTCTCAAAACGGAAAATACCTAAAGGAAACCGGCACGTCCTAGAATCAAAACATCAGACATGTGTCATCCACCAATACGAACTGGGCGCGCGTGGATTATGACTTATGACCCATTTCCTCTCTTAGAGAGGAGGCCGGAGTTCTAGCAGTGGATTACTTATTCTGTGGCAGTGTGGGAACATTATAAGGCTGATTATACTTATGCTATTAAATAAAATCATCTCAATTTTTCGTTAAAAATAACGTTGCAACGGTATTTTTCATCATACATATAAAATTGCGAGAAGGTGAAGTATAGTACAAGTAAGGAAATTACCATTTTTCTTGTAGTCTCAACGGAGCAAAATGGCAGGGTGGTTACATTTTGAAATGACGTTTGAAACAAATTTCCGTCACAATCTGCGTTGTCTCCGGAGGCGTTCGATTGGAATATTGGCTGGATAATAATAATTCTCTTCCCCACAGCCGCACTCGTAGCGGCGAAATAGAGATGCCTGCATGTAGAATAGATTCCTACATACTTAAATTCGAATTGGTTATTTGTCAGTTTGTTAGGGATGTTTTAAGTTGGGTCTTGTAAAAAACACAGATTTAGTGGTTTGAAGTCTCTGAAGGGCCATCGGCCCAGTACGGCCGATGCTTGCTAGGGCTGCGGGAATGTTTGAAAGAGTAACCGTAGCCTTATAACGCAAAGGGTAACTTAAGGACACAGGTGGGTTTTAGGCCGTAAAAGTCTGATATGCCCTTTCGTTCAACCTAAAGCTGGAGATGTCTGTTAACGTAACTTAGCATCAAAAAACTATTTTAAATCTTTGAGTAAACCACTAAGCAGTTGCGTAAAACAGTCATAAGAACACAAAATCTTGGCAAACACTTTCTCTCACCGGATTTCGTTGATATTTTTCCGATTTGCAGGGCGACCTATGTTCTGTTGGGGACATTGATAGGTGATATTAATTAGTGGAGCTTTGATCTGTCACACATGTGTGCCTACGAGCTGCCAATCGCACTCGCTTGTCGGCCCGGCAATTAGTCCCTCCCATGTACGAACAGCCCGAACACGCCGGACATAGCCTTCGGGAGCCCTGCGTGCGTTACACGGGTATAATACTATTTAACTGCCTGTTTTGTAGTTAATTATCGGTACCGAGCTACTTACTCGCATACTTATACATACCACGTGCATGTAGCTACATATATGTAGGTGTGTTGTAAATTGTGGGCAGGTACATTAGTTACGATGTACTTCATTTCGGTAGCTAGTAGTCCTTGTTTTTTGTTTGAGCTCGTGGCTAAAACAATACTAGCCATACTATAGATCTCTGAAGTTAAGCAATGGTTGCAGAGGTCGGTCTTTCGATAGGTGACCATCTTAAAGTATCGAGATTGCTCTGTGCCTCGGCAAGTACGTTAAGCCTGGTCCCGGCTTTCATTTGTAGAATTTTGACAGTCGTTACGGGTAGTTTGAAGTCAGAAAATGTGACAGTAGTCTTTATCTCTATTAGTTTTTGTTTTCTAGTCCAGTCTTGATCGTCTTACCCAATTACAGGGTTGTGGAGGTCAGATAAGCAATACTGGTATTTAGCCGCATCAGATTAGACTGGAAGGCCAACCCCATAGTTGGAAATAGACTAGGCAGATTGATAGCTTTGCATTAGTGTTTTTTAGTTTATAATGTCAGTCGGTCAGTGTGGCGTGACGAGAATAGATAAAGTGACAAATGAGTGTATTAGAGGAAATGAAAGAGGCACCAGTGACTGGAAAAGCAGAAGGGGAATCGTTTGTCTTGGTATGGTCATGTGAAGAGGAGGGATGAAACGCAAGTTACTAAAAAAGGGAGAGGGAGGCCAAAGAAAAGATAGATTATAATGAAAGAAAAGGGACTTAGTGATAGCGTGCCGGGTGACAGGACAGAATGGAAGAAAAAACTTGTTGTGCCGACTCCAAGTAATATAGGCGAGGGCAGGAAGACGAGGATGTCAGACGGCCAATCGGTTCCATTAATTTAGATACCTTCAAAATCATCACGTTTTAGGAGTAGCTAATTATGATTTGTTTGTATTTGCTTTTGCCAGCGGCTTGACCCGCATCAAAACCGTCGGTATCTAACTATCTTATGGGAACGTAATACCGGAATAAAAAGTATGTATCCTATGTCCCATTCCAGTTTATGGTCCAACCCATATGCTAAATTGTATACAAACTTGTCCAGCGGTTGAGACAGGATTGATGAACAGACGTCCAAACAACTAAATATCAGTACCAAATACGCTTGGCATTATGCTTATACAACGTCGTACACAATGTCTAGTCTTTATTGATTACATTTAATAAAAAATAAAGCTCTTTTTACCGGCAAAAGATTGGAGCAATTTCTGTCCTACGCAAGAACAGCCCATTCCGATTGGATTATTAGCTATCTGATAACGAATTCGTCAGGGGCTGAAACTCGGCAATGAATATTTCGCTCAATTTCCTATTAAATTTTGACAACGTTCAATTCGCGGGAGGTGGCTGGCTGCATGTTCATGGAAATGAGGTTATGAAACCCATTGATAAATGTATTAAAATTTTGTTTTCTGTCTGTTGACTCAAAATTGTTGTTTGAATAAATTAAGATCTACAACATAAGTAGCTTAATTCAAAACGTGATCGGAATTAAATATAAAGAATTATTATAGTTTTAACTGATTTCCCTTTTTTGGGTGGGGCGAGAGGGAGTGTCAGACTTCTACGAACTGAAACCCACCTATGTTCGTTTAGTTGCCCTTTGCGGTCTAGGGCCGTGGTAACTCTTTCGATCAATCCCGCAACCCTTCTGTGGCCGCTCCATGGTCTACGCTTCGGGAACCGTAATTTTTCTGGTATAAATAACTTCTATGACACAGCTGATATCGCATGTGTGATTTCGAGGTTCATCTACGTACTACTACAAAATTACTAACAAAATTCCCTCTTCATATTTAATGTAGAAAATAAGTATATTTCATCTATGTAGTGTAGTTACGTTCTCTTTTGTGTTAGAGCTCTCTCATTGAAACTGTGTACGTTTGCTACGCGAGACGAGTTCAAAACATGTGTAATTTCTTATTGGGGCATCATAATATAGAGGCCGTCATAATATTTATATTAGAAGTAAATTCAAAGATTTATGTAAGAGGGCAAAAGTATACAGTTCGGGAAGTTAGGCATAGGTTAGTTAGACATTGAAGTAAGATCTGCGAAGTTGGTAGGTGAACTAAAAACTGTCACTGAAATTGTAAGTTCTATGATATACAACAAAAATCCCAATATCTTAGTCATTATATATATCTTGGAGAATATACTCCATGATATACATTATATATAATGTGGATTTCAGCGCAATGGGTATCTGCGTTAAGATCTTATTTTGAACAGGGTCGGAAATGTTGAAGGGTTGCGAACGTACTTCAGATGCAAAGAACGATAAGTGCTTTCTTCATACAATATCTATGCATAATATCATCGATTTTAACTGGTGAATCTGTTGTGCATATTTAGTTATAAAAATCTTTTTACACAAAAAAAAAAATACAACCGACTTTAATGTAAAAAAACAGGGCAAGTGCGGGTCGGACTCGCGCACTGAGGGTTCCGCACAAATTTACCTATGAATACAGATTCAATGAATTCGATTCTCGAATTGAGTTACTAAGATCTTTCTGAATTGTAAAAAAAGTATTTTTTTGTGACGTAACTACAAATTTACAGTTATCAGATTTATTCCTATATCTACACTATAAGACCTTGCTGTATGCCAAATTTTAGGATTCTGGGTCAACGGGAAGTACCCTATGAATTTTGACTTCCTCGAGAGTGTCCAAATACACGTTTTTTGCAACATAAAAGGCTGTACCTATATCTTTTTTAGAAGTTTGATTTTTTTCACAGCTTCAAGGGACCGCAGACTTGAATATATGGTTTTAATTTCAACTCGATACCTCTACGCATCCAGAGGTAAAGGGTCTTGACAGACGGACGGACAACAAATTGGTCCTATAAGGGTTCCGTTTTTTTCTTTTAAGGTACGAAACCCTAAAAAAACACCGAAAAGTGCAAAATAACTTTAATTTCAGAAGTCGGTGTTTCTATATTAGTTTTGTCTCTTCGTTATTTAATACCGACTTTCGAAGTTAAAGTTATTTTGCACTTTTCAGTATTTTGTTTTACACTGAAATCGATTGTTTTTTATAAGTTTTTTATTTTACACTTTTTAGTAATGGTAGCACCACTAAAGAGTGCCTTCAGCCAATGTGCCAAACTTAAATACCTTGTAGCCAGAGCGCATCTCATGACAATTCTAATAATCCCAAACACGGTTATATATCATTCATTTATTACAGAGTTCCGGTGCCTAACTTCAGGCTTCATCATTAGATCAGTTCGATACGATTTTACTTGTGTTACGACGGTTCTGCCGTGATCCTATGAGGAGTTCTGTTCCATATCTGTTCTGTTCCAAGTTTATGATCATAACATATCTATGGGACCAACTCGGAAGCATAACCTATCAATAAAAAAAATAAATAATTCAAAATCGGTCTACAATTTACCGAAAAATCGGTGAACATACATAAAAAAAATGCATTCAGCCGAATATAGAACCTGCTCCTTTTTGAAGTCGGTTAAAAAGTACACGAATTTACAAGAGAAGTTCAAGTATTTTAGTATAAAACTAGCAACCCGCCACAGCTTTGCAAGATATTATTATTACAAATCTTTTCTCTACTTTATTATGTATCTATTATACATATATCTAAATCATTCTCATAAATCGCTCTGTCTAGATATTGGTGAAAACCACAGCTCGCCTCGCTAGCCTCATACATATGGGTGGTATTCCTAAAGCTGGGATGCTAACTCTTTTTTATAATTACACAATTTTAAAGCAAATATCAGGCTGGAATTTCCCGCTTCGAATTTCCTTGGGCAATTTGTTTCTGCTTTTCGCCCCTCCACAATTAAATTTAAATTGAACCACCGGAGACTTTGGAGGAACGTTGTTTTGATTTAAGAGAATTAATTAATGTAACTTCCAAGTATACGCTCTCTGAATGGCGGGAGCTTAATGTGTAATAATCGTTATGCTTAGTCTTGATATAATTAAAACGAGTACTTTGCTAAGTTCAAGCCATTTCAAAAATTTTTTAGCCGTTTTACGTTAAAAGTCATGGAGTTGCGTTTTTGATTTTGAACTCTAATTGAATGCAAAATATATCATAATAATATACCATAATAAATATATATATAACTTTGTAACGAGCCATACGTGTTATTAATAATATAGCACTATCGGAGGATACCTATATAGCTCATATAATTATTGAGAAAGGTCTGCATTTACATCCTAATTAATTTAAGAATACCTACATATTATTATATTAAGTGTTAGTTATAACATCGCCTTGGACTAGTCTGTAAAGATGTTATAATGTAATAAATAAATAAATATATGAAATCAGCATCACCCTTGTGAAAGTCAACAATTATTCCATGGGAATATACCATGGGCACGCCACCATTGCGCCAAGAGCGGCGGAGAGGCGCCAAGGCGTCCTCACCTTCCGCATGACACAGGTCCTCACTGGACATGGTAATTTCGGGAGATTTCTGTTCCGAATTCCAAATACGTCTGACTCGCGTGTGTATTGCTACAAACGCGAGTCAACCAAATTCAAGACTAAGCGAACGTACATTTTACGCCCCAGCTGCCGCGACCGGAGACGTCCCGGGCGTCGAGAATCACAGAGCGATCTGCGGTCACAGAAGGCGTGGGCTTGCGGACGACGAGCAATGGGTAGTTCGCCTTCCGGTCAAACTATAAGGACCGAGCCTGAGTCGTCGGTGGCGCGTAGTGTTCCACGCACGCCTCAAAGAGATGTCTGCAAACAGTAGGCGCCGTAGCAGGGTCGTTGCCTGCTAGGGTCAAAGGGAAAAGTATGTAAAGGATGCTCGTGGTCCTAAAACGCAAAAGGTATCTGAAGGAAAATGTGTGGTTTAAGTTAGTAAAACTCTGACATGACCTCTCGCTCTATCCTAGAGCTTGAGAAGTCATTAGATGATTAGCCTCAAAAATTGGGGATATACCGACAAGATAATATTTTTTTTCTGTAGGAAAATTATCCAATGACGTCCCCCGCCCGTGGGCGGAGCGGGTGATAGTGTCAGACTTTTACTGACTAAAAACCCACTCCTGTTCCTTCGTTGCCTTTCATACCAGGGCCGAGTCTTCCTTTCAGAATCAGACCCTTGGCCCGGTAGGCTGCTGTTGCTGACATCTCCTTGAGGCGCGCTTGGAACATTACGCGCGTATAACGTATCCTATGTGCTCCTATGGTATCTTAAAGTCACCCAAAGGGCAATGGAAAGGGCTATGCTCGGAGTTTCCTTGCGTGATCGAATCAGGAATGGATAGGAGAGGAGAGGATATTTGCAGGGGAACCAAGGTTACCGACATAGCACAAAGAATCGCCAAACTAAAGTGGCAATGGGCAGGGCACATTGTTCGCAGAACGGATGGCCATTAGGGCCGAAAGGTTCTGGAATGGCGACCACGTACCGGAAAACGTAGCGTTGCTTCCAACGCTACGTCATCCGGTACGTGGTCGTCGCTCCTACAAGGTGGACCGATGACTTGGTAACGGTTGCGGTAGTTCGATGGATGCGAGACGCACAGGACCGTTCATTGTGGCAACAATTGGGGGAGGCCTATGTCCAGCAGTGGACGTCTTTTGGCTGAAATGATGATGATGATGATGTGCTATTCGACACATATATACAAACTTTCGCCTTTATAATATTAGTGTGATATACTTATAGAATGACATTTGATTGCTTTGTTATTTTGATAACAATATTTTATCACAAATATTCTTGCCACCATTATTATTTCTACAAAAGCTGTTACAAAGTTACACAATTGGCAACTTTCAAGTCTATTTATAGTTTCTATCTACCATTATTGAGACAGAACTATGAAACTATTGTTATCTCAAATAAGCGGAGGCGTAGCTATATATCACGGTTCGCTATTCAATGTTTCAGATGGAAGAATATTTTGTACCCATTTTCTTGGGGGAAAAACTAGATCAGTTTCATTTTGTACTAAATAAATACCGTAGTATTTCTGTATCCGGTCATTAGTAAGTTGCTTGTCTGATTTCACAAGACTAACAAGGCGAGCTGCGTCAACTGAACAACTTTACCTTATATCAAGGGGTGGTAGTTAAGAACAGGTTAGGGTAAACGACTTGGAAGAAAAGCATTATTAGGAAGAACAGGTTACAGTAACATTACTGGGAAAAACAGGTTACGGTAATATTACTGGGAAATACTTATAGGGTTGCCAATTACGAATTCGTCCGACAGCTGCGCTCTAATGGAGTATTTCGTAGTCGCTCTAGCTTCAAATGAACGGGCGACGTCGCAGATGTGGCGTCGGCGACGACCGATGTAGGCGAGGGGTTTCATAAGCGACGAGCGAGTATTGCTGGGCTGTAGATAAAATTTAAGGGTCTGTGCACACCACATTTTTTAAACGCGTCGTTGACGCGCGTTTTAGAAACGTGTGTCGACGGCACGCTTTTATCCTTTTAAAGGTCTACAGACCTTTTAAAGGTCGCACGGCGCATTTCAAAATCGTGGTGTGCACAGGCCCTAAGTTACACAAACGATAACGAGCTCATAAAATTATTTTTCATAATTCCTTCTCAAGTATTTTATATGTGTGATGATGATGTAGCGTGATTATATTAAAAGCTGTGTTTGAGACAAATAACTTTTAAAATTTACAGTGAAAACATCATATTTATACATAAACTAAGCTCTTTTTATTTTATTTGCCAACCAATAATTGTATACACCGTAACATATTAAAAAAACAACTTTAATCTATTATAATTGTTGGATACGGGACAAGTAAAACGACAGCTAGCCGGAAACGCACTGACACTGACGAAAAAAAATACACATGCATAAGAGCGTGCGGTGTCGTCTGCGCAGGCAGTCCGTCAAGCCGCGCATCGCTAGCCTATGCATTATTAGGTACCCAACATCTCCCAACCCGATTTCGAAGATAGGTACAAAAATAATAATAATAATAGTCTTAATTCTATTCCGAGATACAATATTAGGTAATAACAATCTTAATATTATAAGTTACACATAAAAATCTTAATCTTATTAGTTACACATAAAAATCTTAATTATCATTGCCCAATGCAAGACTTCGGTAGTCAACCCTTGGGAGCTGCCGCAACGAAATTTGGGAACGCCTGGGCCGGGCGGCGAGGGCGGTGTCGCTGGTGGCGTCGTACTAGTAACCTGACTTCCTCCCCCTCACATCAGTTTGAGGTGCGGGTTGGAGACTCGGTGATGCCGCTGGTAATATACTGTCGTCGTCATCTACCTGAAGCCGTGAAGCGATGTTACAACATAAAGCCTTACCATCGTCGTCCTCCTCACTCGCGTTACTGGTGGATACGGGACAAGTAAAACGACAGCTAGCTGGAAACGAACTGACGCTTTATTATTTAAAAAATACACATGCACAAGAGCGCGCGGGTGCGGGGTGCGGGGCGTTGCGCGGTGTCGCCTGCACAGGTAGTCCGTCAAGCCGCGCATCGCTAGCCTATGCATTATTAGGTACCCAGCAATAATATATAGTAAGTTAGTAAACAATTTCTTATAGGTTAGCGCTGAAATTACACGTGCGACAAGCGGTACGTGTATTGATCATGTTTTACTTAAAACTTAAAATTCGTGCACAACCTATATACATACTAAGACTACGTTGACTAGTCTTCATCGTGTCCTCCTTTGTATGAATCTTAAGTATGAACGTAATTAGGTTACGGTTTTTCTATAATTTTTATTTCGCATTCTGATCTCTATGAAATATCCGCCGTTGTATTAATAGTATATTATGTGACAAGGGGATAAAGAGCAGTGTCTTTAAGTTGCGGGCGGCATGTTGAATTCCGAACGAAACGAAGGTTGCTAATTTGAATCCCGAACGTCAGTGAGGGATTTATATAATTAACTTCCGAGCAATGCGAGGGAGTTGATAAAGAAACCCGAGTGAAGTGAAGAATTTGAATCGCCAAGACAAAGATAGCTTTATCCCCGTGTTTGATACTCTACTTTTTACATCATCTGTGAGATAATTAAAACCAATTTAGTAAAACAAATAATTTATTAGAGAAATTTAAAAATTATTTACAAGTTAATCTTAACTATCACTCAACAAGTTTTGAGATTTGAAACAAACAAAATTTACAACTCTAAGATTCTATAGTTGACGGTTTTTGACGTTCCAAGTTCAAATCTCATTATTCCTGAATCGCCCATACTGACCCGTATTATCTCCGGGACAGAATGACTTGCTATAAGTGATGGTATGACATATAAAAGGGCATTATCGAGCAGGTGGTGTATATATGCTTTTTGTAAAGGCTCACCCGCTCCCGCTTGTAATTTTGCCCCCAACAAAAATGTTCCGGTACTGCGGCCACCTAGTCGTCTCCTTTAAACGTTTTCTTGCATGTAATTTTAATTTTATTTTAGCTAAAATTTAATTTTGAATAAGCCTTCGTTATTTTAATGAAAGAGTAAGGAAATTAAACGCATTAGTATCATTAATCCGATTATCTAGTCGATTCTCAGCTGTGATTACACTTGACTACGGATGGAAAATAATAATAATAATGTCTAGTCACTTTTGTGGGAAGTCTAGTCCGTCTCGCATTTTAGTGAGGGTTGCGGGTCGGCGTGCAAGTATAATGTTCAAAATCAAAGCACTTGAGTGTGCAGATTCTACCAACAAGCAAATTAAACGCTCCCTGCACGTTTTGAGTGCACCCTATGATGCATTAACCAAACATAACATAAGTAAGCGTTAATAATTTTCGGGTACCTCACGTGAACCTGAAGCACTCGGCATCATACCTACTTGAGTTACGTTGATACGTATATTATTATACGACGAAGTAAAACGGAAAATGAGACTTCATAAGATATTAATGATGACGTTTAGGTGCTCTCGTCACAAATAATGAAGTCATGTGCATAGTCAACGTACTGTAAATTTCCTATGTCATAACCATCTTTATTTAAGTAAAAAACTGTTAATCGTTTTCGATTACGATCTCGATTTATCTAAAGTTATTAAATTAGGCAGTTTATTGCACTTCGCGTCTATATTTACAAACTAAATATAATAATATTTACAAACGGGTGAAAAAAGAAATTATTGGGCAAAGAAAAATTCATCTACATCTATATCAATGGGAAAAGTGCCCAGAACGCTGGCAGCATTGCCACGTTGGATAGCAATGCTGATTTGTTGTCCGAAAAAAAGCCTCTCCCCTCTTGTCCGGCGAAGAGTCGATCAGTTGTTTGCTGATATCACGAACCACTCGATGAGCGCTCGGACCCCATGGCCCTAGTTTTTTAACCCCAAACGGCTAAAACATATAACTTCCGATAAGGTTATTATAATTATTTACGCCGTTTGAAGTTTTCTGCATTTGCAGTAGTCGCCCCAGCATAGCCTGCCGTACTCAGAAGATGGGATGGCGCAAGGGTGTCGACACATGTTGCATCAAATCACACAAAAGGCCTACCCAACTTCCAGGGTCATCCCGTTTGGCCTCTTTCCATCATCACGTGCCAAGCCGTTGGGTTCTAAAACAGCTGGCACCATGGCGGCGGCGACAAGAGTTCAGCGGATAATGTCATTAAAGCTGGCATCCGGAAGGTGGTGTCGCTCAGCATAGTACCTATGTTGGGTGATAGTAGTAGTCACAGCCAGTAGGCGAGCACGCTCAGCAGTATTGATGGACGTATTAATGAGATTATTCCGTACCAACCAGCAGAGCGGCTCATCCCACTGTGTCTGGGATGATGGATTTTTGGGCAACACCTTGTCCGGGCAAGCCACTTTCCAGGCGTTAACGGCGTCGGTCAAGCACAGCACCTTCCAGTCAACCAATGATGGAGTTAAGATTCTTTCGATGTGCTGTGGACCGAAGACAGGAACGCCTGTAGACTGACTCTAGAAATTTTGCGGATGCCGAGCCCACTAAAGCGAATGGGAAGCGTGGCTTGTACTGATGCTGGGTCATCCAGGGCCACATTTAAGATGGACGTTAGAGTGTATCGAATGGTTTGATCAATTTTGTCCAAGAGATGTGGTGACATTGTTCCCATAAAGGGGACGAGCTGAGAAAATACATGAAATTTGGTGCAAAATAGCAATAGGCACCTAATGAGGGTGAAAGCCGAATGTAAGTTAATTTTTGAAAGTCTATCCAAAATATCATTTAATTTTATCGTCAATGAATAGAGAAAAACTGTCTTTCAAAATTGGGGAACAGAGGAGGCGCAGTGAATATTTTTCAAAACTTTTGATCTCTGGGGCTATCGCATTGAAGTAGAGTCGATTGTCTATCATTATAGTTAGAAACGAAACATTTCACATTTGGAATAATTGAGGTCAAGGCCGATGGATTGAAATTGTTCTTTCAGGAATTGAAAATCTTTTAAAACAGTATCTACGTCACCTTCCAGTGTTCCATCATCTAAACACAGTAGGTTAAATTTTGAATTTAGTTTTTAGATAATTGGATGGATATCTAAACTGAAAATGACTGGCCCGAGAAGGTCACCTTGTTGGCATCCAACTGCTGATTCCAAAACCTTGCCTCTGTATAATAATTTGGATGGATGCCTATAGCATTGCCACAAAAAGCCGAAAATTTCTGGTAGTTCTTTTTTTTGCTTCAGCTAACAAGTGTTAACAGAATTAAAGGCGTTTTTAACGTTAACCTTGAGGATGACCTCAGCCTTATAAAAAAATAAAAAGGTGGCGAGTGTATGTACGGCAGCCTCACAGCCCCCTCTTGAATCAAACCGCAGAGCATAAGAGTGACTAGAGCCAGAAGTTCCTACAAAAGCGACTCACCAGCTTCCCCGGCGCCTAAACTTAAGAGATTGAGAAGTCGGGCCGTCGAGGTCACCGGCGGAGCCGCTTCTGAAAGAGTTCACGGCTGCAAGTAACTGGGGTGCTGAAATTTGGAGAAAAGATGAATCCGGATTAGGGGTATCAGGAAAGGTAAGGTCATCCGCAGGCACTGGGGTTTACTCTCCAGGGCTGAAAATGTATTTGGAGAGTAAGGCGCCACCACATCACTGATGAACAGTAACCTAGCCGCTCCCCTAACGTCAGCCTCACTTATTTTGGATTCCACATGTGAGCACAAACCTTTCTAGGAAATGTTGTTAAAAGTGGGTTTTAGATCTAAAATGTGAGCCGAATTATTGCAATTGTCTTTGATTTGGGTCGTTAATGTTTTTGTCGTAGCCAATTTTTTTAACTATATTTGTATTTTGTCTATATTTGTATAACATAAATCTCTGAAAACTACATGAAAAAATAGACTGTTCATCCAACATCTATGAATAATTCTCCTTCGAGAAATTTCGAGGACTACCAAACCAAACAATGTGGAAAATGGAAGTAGGTAAATATTTGCCTAAACATAAATATTATGTAACCACGTACTTACGTCGTGGAGGCGTATTCGCCAAACTGTCGCCAATAATAGCCGGGATGTTGAGGTTTGTTTGCGCAGATAACAGCACCGGATGGAGACCGATCTTGTGCCCCGGGTCCCTAGGCCCAAAGGCCCCGCCCCGCCCGGCACATTGTGACGCAAACCATCCAACTAATTATCTAATTCGGATATCATAAAACAAGTTGAGTGGAAATCTGCATAAGTCCTTTCTCAAAGAAACCTTATCCGAACTCAGTTCGTTAACTTTGTTCAAAGTATCTGTCGGTTTTATAGCGCATATTTCTAACAGATATGTATATTTGAACAAAGTTGCGTACTTGGATTAAAAAAGAATTTATAGGTCACCGAGACCTTTTTTCCTAAAATAGATAGGTAGGTAATTCTTATTTGTAATATATAGGATGGAAAGACATTGTGCGAATCTAGTCTTTTCATGTAAAAACAGATAGTAATGGTCTCAGGGGTAGCGGACAAACGATCAGCTTTCACGCCATTAGGTTTTTTAGCTATGAGCTTATCACAATTTGCAAAAATAACTTGCCTACTATAAAGCAAGCACCATACTTTTCCCTCGAGGCTTTCCTCTAGTTCAGTATTGGGTAAAAGCCCTCTATGGAGCTAACCAACTATGTTCCAACGGTCGACGTTGAGTTTGGAGGTTATAAAAGTAGAATATGTGGTGTGGTAGTTTATTTTGTGTGTAGATTTATAGGTAGGTAGACTAAGTTTGAAAATGGACAAGCTATATTTGCTTTGATTTCTTAATTTACGTTGTATATACGTACCTATGTGTGTATACCTCAGGCTCATCGCTTACCAACAGGTGAAATAGGGGTCAAGAGTGAGATTATCAATAATTAAATAATAATAAATGAAAAAAGCCTGTCTATGTAAAAAGTAAGTCACAATTTCGCTTTAACCTGCAATGGTTTTGTGTTCGACGCCAAAGGGACACGAGTAGAGCGTCCGCCTAACTGCGTACCTATTATAGTCGCCAATCCGTTTGCTAAGCAATTTTCCCTAACGACCGCGGTTTCTTGAGCCGACATTCAAGTTGGGGACGTTTACAGGGACAATAAGTATTTGAATAATGCAAATAACATTGCCACTCTGTTTTATTTAAGCAATATAGATATAAATCGTTATATAATACACAGTAATGTATTGCCTGTCTATGGGAACAATGCCGCGTCTCCTTCGATCCTCACAAGAAGGTGGGAAGATGAACATCTGGTACTTTGTGTGTTTTGCTTTTATTCTCCTCGCGGATCAAATGTTTTGATAATAATATATGGAAATAAAATACAATATTATGTTCATTATTCGTGTATTTGTTATGTTTTGTCTACCTACACCATGTAATGACTTGTGGTCTACACCTACCTACCTTTTCTCTGAAACGGAACGATATATATTATTTAAAGTGTTAATCCACTAAATTGTGAGGTTTCGGTACTTATGCTACGAATTATTTGGCCACCATTGTTAATTTTAATTACTGAATAGATAGGTATGCACCGATTCTTTTTTTGTTTGAATTATAAATAAATATACCTATTTATCAATTTATCACCTAAATTTAATATTCAATGATGCGTAAAGGTTAAGGTAGGTATCTAGGTAACGTCTAACATTTTTATCGGATTTCAGTTCAATCTCATAAAAGGAGGAGGCATCCGTTCTGAGACACAATATTTCACTTTTTATGGCATAGGTGGTATCCAGAGCGCCATAAAAATATAAGAGAAAGAAAGTGTGGCGGCGGTTTTACGATGCCTTTAATAGTGTCTCTCGCTAGTTGGCTACGTTTTAATGAAAAATGGGAAAGATTACACCTTTTACTACGATACTCGACATCCCTAATAACTTTGTTGCTTTGTTGTACGTATTTAATTTGCAGCACCGCATTCATTTGTTTTGTGTAAAGTTCCACAAACAAATGAATTAAGTTCCCCGAGGGGGAACAAATCATAAAACCGTAACTTTGCTGCTTCGATACGATATTACGAACCTCGACATCACATGGGGAATATTAAAGCATTTATTTGTTACGCTACGTGCATTATCCAAGTTCAGAAACAGTTGAACATTACAGAACAGACGAGTATGGTAGAGTTTTAGTTGGTGACGAGAGCGCAATCTGTCAGGCAATAAGTCACAAGTGTCAATACAACGATGGAATATAAAACATTAGTTCCCGGCGCGGGCTCTCATATTTCAAGACGGCGTGTACGTGCATTTTGAAGCGAACGGAGTGTGATTGATTAAAGTGTCGACCTTCAGGATTTCTGTTTGCCACTGACCGATTCACTACATAACTCTTGGCTCGACACAAAATTAATTCTGCACAGTTAGGACTTTCTTCACAATATGCTCTCGGATTTCAGACAGCTTTACTTAATATGTTGAATACGATTTATGAGCTTAGAAATAGGTGACTAATAGGATTGTGACTTGTTTCCTTCTCTAACTGCAATACCAGCCCCCCTAGCCAGGTTACAACCGTTTCGTTTCGATTCTCTTTTCGTTTATCGCCTCGAGTCGGCCACGCCTCCTATTCCTTTGTTCTGACTACATGACTGAGCGTTGAGATGAAGTCAGAATAAAGGAATCGGAGGCGTGGCCTACTTGAGGCGATCGACGAAAAGAGAATCGAAACGAAACGGTTGTAACTTGGCTAGGGGGAGGGGGGGTGATCGCTGTCTTTAAATTTTTGTTTCATTCATTTTTTTTTTTAAATTCAAAACCTCATTATTCTCCGTAATTTTCATACGATCAACTGAAATAAGATGATCATTTAAATTTATTCAAGTCTTTAATGATTAGTAGTGTGGTGGGATTTAAAGTATGTTGAAATATCTATTAACAAATCTGAGCGTCTAGATCATCTGGATAGTTCTCAGTTCACATTTTCCTCAAATGTGCTGTTTAGCCCCTCCCCTTAAAGGTAAACGTCTCCTTTTTGCGTACATCAACAGTTTTTGTATACAAAAAGGAAGTATCTGGCATTGATACAAAGCGAGGTGGCGGCGGCGAGGTTAATGAGAATGATAGTCGTTTCGCATCTCAGTGGCGGCGGGTCGAGCTGGCGAGGTGGGGCCAGTAATAAAGTTTTACGCCACGACCCTTATTACAGTTCCCACGTTCAACCGGCTCTTCGCTGGACAGCCCGATTAACAGTGCGTAAACGGATTTAGTTGCTGCCAGATTACCAACACATTATTGTTTATTTTGTTTTGTAGAATACGTGAAACCATCTT
This sequence comes from Mythimna pallens, assembly GCA_961205895.1. NCBI lineage: Eukaryota > Metazoa > Arthropoda > Insecta > Lepidoptera > Noctuidae > Mythimna > Mythimna pallens. The sequence continues at coordinate 16,576,741 of OY540828.1, read as the reverse complement.
TCATTTAATTATTTGCTATCCCATAAAGTGTGGCTCTCTTATAAAACAGTTTCACTTTAAACCAAATCTCCCGTGTGACCCAACAATAGGAGTAATATTGAACCTTCTTGTCATTTGTAGATTGTTGACAGTAGTAACTTGTAGATGAAATTTCGAAGGTCTGATAACTAGACTTGCCAAGGGGTGCCTTGTTGCCCAGTTACTTGTTTTGTTTGTATTGTCAGATAGGTTTAGTGGATCTGTTATCGGCAATCTGTATAATTCAGGTATTCTATACTTTACCTAGGTAATGTATTGAACACCTGGGGCTTCCAGACAATGTATGATTATTATTGTTCATTACATACTTTACCTAGGTAATATATACAATTCCTAGGGATTGCATAGAGTACCTACTGGTCCGCCGCCAAAGTGTAAAATAAATAGATTTAGGTCTTTATCAATGTTAACTGGCCTACCTATAACATCAAGAATAAATGAAACATGTTCTATTACTTAAAATTAATATGTGTAAAAGATTTTCTTTATAACCACCCGGAAATAGGAGCTTTACTTAAAATCTCGCGGTCAAAAGTAATTCATAATAATATTCAGGTGAAATTAAAAACTCTTTCGGCTATAAGTTAAGTAATGTATATATAATATAATTTACTTACGAGTACTCAGGCCCCACTTAGTTCCGTTCCCGCCTTACCATTCTCACCTAATCTGTACGTGTCGGGGTGTCCTAAAATTACGTCACTTCTTTCCCTGTACTCTTCCGGCTGCGCATTCGGTATTATAATACAGAATACCTAGGCAAAGTATAAAATAAATAATATTTCATACATTACCTACACGTTTTAGGTATTCTATACATTGCCTAGGTATTGTATAGAATGCCGGATTATACAGATTGCCAGTAATAGATCTATAAACATACTTGCACAGTTTTTTTTTTTTTTTTTTTTTTTCGGTGGGAAAATCATCTTATGACATCCCCCGCCCTTGGGCGGGGCGGGAGATAGTGTCAGACTTTTACTGACTAAAAACCCACTCCTGTTCCTTCGTTGCCTTCGTCCCAGGACCCCGGGTTTCGCTTTCACACTACCCATGGCCCCAGTAGGCTTCGACCCTGCTGGGCCCCTACGATTTGCTGACATCTCCCTGAGGCGCGCGTGGAACAATACGCGCCGTCGACGACTTGGACTCGGTCCGGACGGTTACCGGACGGTCGGACGGCGGGCTACCCATTGCTCGCCGTCCGCAAGCCCGCGCCTACGGTGGCCGGAAATCAGGATCGGAATCCCGGCGGCGATTTGGGCGTGAGGACCGTTGCCTTACGCGATCGGCCGCCTCCTTTGCTAGCATTACTGCTTCGCAGAAGGAAGCGACCGCCTGCCACTCCTCCTCGCTACGGACCATGGCCTGAACTAAGGCCCGACGCGAGAGATCGCCGCCACCGATCGCCCCCACGAGGACACGGCGTTGCTCTGCCCAAGCGGGGCACACCTCCACCGTATGCTCCACCGTGTCCTCCGGGCGGCCCACACAGTGGCGACACCCGGGCGTCGCTTCCGCACGAATCCGGTGCAGGAACTTCCCGAACTTATACTTGCACAGTCAGGGGTCAAAAGTGTTGTTGCATTCTACCATTGCTAAAGTGTCTTTAAATTTTTCTTTTTAGTAGAAGTTTAATGGTCCAGCACTAGGCTCACAACGTGTGGCTGGGGACTCTGAATGCAGACACGTGGGGACGCTCCTACAAGGTGGAGCGGGGCAAAATTATTATTATTATTACTCTGTTCCCTGCGGAAGGGGAACACTCTCCCCGCCCATGGCTCCATCACCAGCGGTGTCCGACGCGAACCACGATGGCGACGATGACGACAATGCTTCTGGAGTATTGCCATGTCATTGACCGAGGTAGAGATGAGAGTGGTACGAAGGCTGAATGCCAAAAATATCGTCCCAGGACCCGACAGCTTGCCTGACAAAGTCTGGGTCCTGGCCATGGAGTCTATCGGGTCGACTAAGAGGGCTCTTTAGTTCATCCATGGAAAGGGGCCAGTTTCCACTTCACTGGAAGACGGGGAAACTCCTCATCGCGAAGCCGGGGCGCCCAGTGGACTCTCCGTCCGCGTATCGGCCCATTGTGCTGCTCGTGGAGGTGGGCAAGCTCATTGAAAGAGTAATTGCAGACCGATCCACGCGATCGCGCACCTACCACGGTTGTGGCCAAATCTTGCGGACAGCCAGTTCAGCATTCGCAGGGGGTGCTCCATTGTGGACGCCATCATGCACGTGCGAGCCCTCACGATGGTGTCAAAGGGCAGGTGTGTCTTGGTGTCTTTGGACATCACCAACGCCTTTAATTCCCTGCCCTGGAGTAGCATTAAGAGGGCATTCCGGTATCATCAGGTGCCCAACTACTTCTGTCGTGTGATCGAGACCTACCTGTCAGACAGATACATCATCTACCCCGGTCACCAGGGAGAGTGGAAATGGCGAGAGAGGTCGTGCGGTGTTCCACAGGGATCGGATCTAGGATCGCCCTTGTAAAACATAAGGTACGACTACGTGTTGCGCGGCTACCTCCCTGACGGTGTCAGCATGGTCTGTTACGCAGACGACACGCTGGTCCTGACCCAGAATCTTGATATTTTGCACAAAGCAAGGCCTTATAGCACAAGTATAGGATTAAATCTGAAAACACAAAATTTGTTGTTATGTTACAAAAAAAAACTTTTTGAGTTTCGGAAAAATCTTCGAGACTCTATTCGGGAATTGAACCTTGTTTATTACATAGGTAAGTTTGCACGGAACCTTCAGTGCGCAAATCCGACTCGCACTTGCCTAGTTTTTATTTATTTATGTATACCTACAATAATACTATCCTTGATAAGTTTATCTACATTATATTCCAGCTACTTATATGTTACCCAAGTTAAAATACAACAAACAATATTCTTAATAAAAATGAAAGTTCACGACTTAATTACGTCATATATACTGACGAATCTAACAGGTGCAAGTTATATACATAAGTCTTCCTCGTTTATCGCATTTTCTATTAGTGAAAACCGCATCAAAATCCGTTGTGTGGTTTACGAGTTAGCGGATAAACAGACAGACGCGGAAAGCGACTTTGTCTTAAACTGTGTAAAGATATGTAATTGTTGCTACATTTTTCTTAAAGAGTAACTTGCTTTCAGCACGGAAACAAATTGCTTTTTATTTTGCTGTAAGCTTGTCGCTTAAGTTGCTCTTACATGTTCGGAGATGTGCAAATTGAGGAGTCGTATTAGCACCCTGGGGGATTCTCTAGTGCTGGCGCGGTAGCTTCATGAGAGAACTTTGAAAAAAAGACAGTATGTAGGTAGATAGTAACAGGACATATACCTAACATGCATGAACAAACTTAAGCCTGTCTTTAAGTATTTAGATTCATTATTATTAACTTCTCCTAATGATTTGATATTTTTCATAGTATTTATTAGTTTATAATTTTAGCATATATATATATTTTATATAAATAACTTATTTTTTATTTTATTTTGTCTGTTTGAAGTGTCTGTTATTTGTTTATTGTGTAAGCATACCACGACCTTTTGTTTTAAAAAAGACTACATTTTTTAACCCAAAGGTCGACTGGTAGAGAATGCCTTGTTGCATGAAGTCCGCCTATGTACCACTACTGTACATTAAGTTTAAATAAATAAATTCTTTTTTAGGTTTCAACTTATCAACAATATCAACAAAAATCAATGGTTCGGTATTCAATATCGAACAATTTTGAAAACAAACATATAGTATTTAATAAATTCTTTCAATTTCAAATACGAAATTCATATAGTGTTAGTAACAATAAATAAACTTATATATACCTAACGATGTTCGTCACACTAAGACAAGAAAAAACAAAAACATATATATATACAAATAAATAATCATTGCTTCAGATCATACTATACGAAATACTGGAGCAATGATTTGTCAGTAGTCCAGGCTATCAGCAATCATGTCAAGGATATACTGTTAGATCGTATTGAAGGATGCAAATCTTTTACGCATTATATTTATACACATTATATTATTAGAAGAAATCATTACATCACATTGCATATGTTTAGTTCCTTAAGTCATCTGAACGTTTTTTTTTTGTAAATTGTTCAGCGTTATCTTCGCCAAATATGAACCGATTTTGATGATTGTTTTTTTAGAAGAGTGTTTCTGCAAGGTGTTTGTGGTGTTTGTCCTATTTAAGTTTGGTGAAAATCTGATGAAGAACTTTGGAGATAGACTATGGACTAAATAAAAAATAGCAAATTTTCCGGAATAGCTGCAATGGCGTGTTTGTTTATTGTAAACACCAGGGAGAAGAAGGAGTAAACCTCAGATCTCTAAAATTCACACTGGTGTGCTCATTTTGCCAATAATATGTTTAAATTCTACATTATTTAAAAAACGGCGGCTCTTAAAAAATAAGTACTGAGACATGTTTGTAGATAATTATCTGATCTACAGTTTTTGTCTGAGCTAATTTTATGATAAAACTTACCGTTTTGCTGAAAATCGCGAAATACTCGTTTTTGTGACCATTGACTCCGAAACACCATCATAAATGAAATTTAAAAAGTTTAGATTTCATTTATGATGGTGTTTTGAACAATCCTACCCATTTTCAGCTGGGTGCGAATTATTGTAACCTTGGATGTCTAAATTGACCGGACTAATAGACAACCATCTCAATTACTGTTTCAGGATAATCTTTTAGGAATCCGCTGTTGGCTGTCAACAAGGCGACCCCCCAGGCCTGATCTTTAGCTTAGCTCTATATAACCAAGTCAGTCGAAAACTAAATTCCAAATTTTTGTGTGGTACCTCAATGATGGAACCTTGATAGGCGATGTAGAAACCGTTTTAAATGATTTACAATTAAAAAAAAAAACAACTTTTTTATAAAGGACTAGATCTCAACTTTCTAACTACTACTTTTCCTATCTGACAGTAATGACAGACTTCGGATTCTTCCAAAATTCAATGCAGTAGCCCTTACAATCAAAATGATCGATAAAAGTTCTCTTCGTCTCCTTGGGTCCCCAATCTTTGAAGATTAATTTCCCAGTGTTGTGGAGGAAAAAATACTTAATTTCAATGACGTTTCGGAAAGATTGCTCCAAAATAACATGCATTCGCCCATTACCCTAATTCGTTATTGTTGTTTCGGCCCTACCTACCTACCTAGGGGCATTGGGTCACCGATAGTCTGTCCGACGATGTGGACATAGAGAGGGAATGCAGAGCACTGGCAGTTCGTTGCAACATGCTGGCCCGTAGGTTTGCACGTTATACAAAAGAGGTTAAAATCACACTCTTCAGGGCGTACTGCCAATCTTTGTACACGTGCGCCCTATGGGTCGGCTATACGGGGAGCTCGTATGGTGCTCTGCGAGTCCAATATAATAACGCTTTTAGGCTTATGTTGGGACTGCCGCGCTTTTGCAGTGCGTCGGGGATGTTCGCGGAAGCAGGGGTGCCTGATTTTTACGCTGTCATGCGAACACGAATAGCATCTCTGATGCGGCGGGTGCGCGATAATTCCAACACCCTGGTAGCTATTGTGGCCAACAGGATGGACAGCCCGATAATGTGGCACTGGATGACGACTCATCGTGCGTCATTTAAGTACATAAAATAATTATGGCGTTTTTTGTATATTTATTTTGTTTGTGTATGTGTAGTATATTATGCTTGTGTAAATGTAATACGTTTGTGTAATTGCATTTTATTTCTGTATTCGTAATTAGTTTCTGTATGTGTAATTTTTGTTTCTGTATTTGTAATTTGTTTTCTGTGTGTGTAGTTTGTTTCTGTGTGTGTAATTTGTTTCTGTGTGTGTAATTTGTTTTTGTATGTTCAATGTTTTATGGACTCTTGATTGTCCGAAATAAAAATTTATTATTATTATTATTACGTTACTCTTCCCATCCGTGTGGGAGGCCTCGGCGTTCGCAAAATTACCAGTATTAGTTTACCGGTATTCATTTTTCTTCGGTCCTTTGATGTGCCGTGCTTCACCGAGGCTATAGATGCCTGGAGACTCGCTTGCCCGAATACTAATCCACCCGACAACCCAAGTTCCTAGAGACAGTGGGATGAGACGCTAGTAGTTCAGGAAAACCTAATCGCGACATCCGCTTCTACTGCGGGGCGTGCGTGCCAGCTGGCTGTGGGAGAGTGGGAGTTGGTTCTCTGGCTTCGCGCACTGCTGTCGTCGAATATTGGCAATTTGTTCGACAATACTAGTTTCCGTCCAGCTGTTGCCCTACTTCTAGGTGCTCCTTGCTATTCTCCTCATCACTGTCACTGTGGCAAAGTAGTCAACAGCCTCGGTCACCACGGCCTGTCATGCAGTCGTACCGTGGAACGTATAGCGCGGCACGAGAATATTAACGACATCATCCGAAGAGCCCTTGTCACCGTCGGCGTTCCGGCTGTTTTGGCGCGCGAAAATGGTAAGAGACTGGAATGTATTTATTTATTTCCGTGAAGACAGGTAGGCCTTTAGTTTGGAACGCTACCTGTGTCGACACTCTTGCGCCATCCCATCTTCCTAGCTCATCGTACTGTGCTGGTGTTGCCGCTGCGGCTGCGGAGAACCTCAAGCGGCTGAAATTTAAAAAACTCGTCAGCAGTTATACTTTTGAGCCGTTTGGGGTTGCAAGCATATGAGCACTCGATATGCTTTTTAAAAAAAAATCCAAACGCTTAGTTGACACTTCGCGTGACCCAAAGGGTGGCTTTTACCTCAACCAGAGATTAAGCATTGCCATAAATGCGTAAATTAAAAACGTAGCAATGCCACCAGTCTTTTGGGCACGCTTGCAGTCAGCGATGCGGAGGAGTTTTTAACCGACTTCACAAAGGAGGAGGTTATATGTTCGGTTGAATGTATGTTTTTTATTTTATATTTTTATGTATGTTCACCGATTTCTCGGTCAATCGTGGACCGACTAATAATTTTTTTTTTTTTTGTTGAAAGGGAAATTCTATGGGACCAACTCGGAAGTATAACATCCGATTTGGTCCCATAGAAATATTATTATGATCATGAACTTCGAAGATATGAAACAGAACTCCTCATAGGATCACAGCAGAACCGTCGTAACAAGTAAAATTGCTTTGTTTATACGTGTAGTCGATGACTGACTGAAAGTAGAGGGGGAATATATCGAACTGATCTGATGATGAAGCCTGAAGTTAGGCACCGGAACTCTGCAATAAATTATTGTAATCAAACCGTGTTTGGGATTATTAGAATTCTCATGAGATGCACTCTGGCTATAAGGTATTTAAGTTTGGCTAAGGGGTACTTTTTAGTGGTGGTACCATAATTAAAAAGTGTAAAATAAAAATCTTTTTACAAAAAAAATACAACCGACTTCAAATTAAAAAAAAGCACTGATAAGTGCAAAATAACTTTAATTTCAGAAGTCGGTGTTAAATAATGAAAAGACAAAACTATTAAAGAAACACAGACTTCCGAAATTAAAGTTATTTAGCACTTTTCAGTGTTTTTTTTTTTTTCAAAGTATAAATACTTTGAAGTCGGTTGTACTTTATTTATCAAATAAACATACCCTAATTGCAATGATTTAAAAAAAGGCACTGATGAAGCTCCTATTGGTGCCTTACCATGAATTGATTTGATAGTCACTGAACCCAACATTTACTTTTAAAAATGTAGGTAATACAACAAAACCAGTCTTTCAACATATAATATTATATTAGGTTTACAGCGTGAAAAATCACTCAGCTATCTAGAATTTAGGTTCGTAAAACTCTCCTTTTATGCGCCTTCATATTTATGGCATGTAATACGGGACCTACTTTCGTACATTTCGGGAAAAAATCATACGAGATAATATCATTTGGCGATTATCCTTGTCACCGGCGTTTACGAATTCAGGGAAGTAAAAAAAGTGAGCATTAAAGTAAACAATAAATAATTACATACATAATTAATTCTATCTCTTTCCCGCCGCTTCACATACGTAATTGGTATCTTTATTCATATATAAGCACTAGTTTACATCAATAAAAAAATATCCCACAGAAACCCTGAGATTATTTCGTGTCAAAAATCCTAAGGCACTTAGCGGTCCTGCCAGAGTTTGTTTTGTTGATGTGTGAAATTATCCAATTTCTTTTCTCACTCTAAGGCGGTGCGAGAGGGCTCGTCAGACTTTTACTGACTAAAACCACACCTGTGTAATTCAGTTGCCTTTTGCATTCTAGGACTACGGGTTTCCTTTTCAGAAATTCTCCGCGGCCCTAGCGTACATTGGCCTTGCTGGAGGCCTACTCGTACGGTTTGCTGACATCTCTTTGAGTCGCGCGAATATTATTCGCCTTCGACGCGTGACGACTCGGGGTCGGCTGGACGGCGAATTACTCATTGCTCTTTGTCCACAAACCCATGCCTACCGTATTCGGTAGTTGGGGTGGCTACGGCTGGGGTGTGAGGATGTTCATTTATATATCACATCATTATTTAGCTAGCATTAGTAATTCTAAATTAAAATATGGGTACTTGTTTATAATTTAAAAAGTATAAATTAAATTCGAAATATTTTACTTCATATAGGCCTACATGGGCACTTATAAAATATCAGAAGCTAAGTCACTCACAACACTACATGCAAAAATGTCATGGAAATTCAATTATTTGAAAGATCAAAAAATAAAAAGGTATTCAATATATTTAGATAAAGATGAGGAACGACTGCTCAGTCAGTATAACAATATGAACTAGTTTTTTTAAGTTTTTAGTTTAGTTTTTTTTAATTCAATACTTGGTGGGCTGTGTAGTGTGGGGTCATCCCCACACCAGGAATAACTCCTGTATTGTGGGTGCGCATACAAACTTTTAAACTCATATTACACAGGACACTTAGACCCGTAACAATTATCAGTAACCAATACAAACGTGCGGATATCGAGCCCACAAGCCCACAACCGTGCCGTAAAGAAACCGTATACTCAGATAACTAATGATTCTAGTCTTCCCATGTCGAACACAAAGCCCCTAACTGCAGTTAAACCATTTTACAATAAAACAAGCAGTGTTAGTGGCTAGTTAGCTCTAAAAAGTAAGACAGACAATTTGCTTTTTACCTTAAGAAAAAACAGTACGGCTAGCGGCAATCAGCGCTCGGCTAGTGAGAGCGGACTCTCGGGCTCCCGGGCTCCCGGCTCCCGGTTCATTAGGTCTTGGCCTAAAGAGTTACGTCGGCCACTCCCGCTGCGTCAGCAGGCGTCCCTCGTTACCCTAATGACAGCGATTTTGTTCCACTGAAGGCGCACTTTTAGTTTCACGAAACCGTTTAGTGTTGCCCGTTTGCTAATGGCCTAATGCTTGCTTGTTCCACCGGCCACGGTTATTTCGTTACTTAATCACCTTTATCTGGTTTCAGTAAATCGTTCACTTCGATACAAGTAGAAAGCCTTGTTCTTTTTCTTGTGTTCCAGATTCATCGAGTGAAAGATGTTCCGGACTCTATTAAGGTAAATTGTGACCTAATAGGTTTAACGTCCGCTCAGTGATACTGACCTTTGAATGGTATTATCGATACAACTGATTACTGAATTTACTTTGATATTTCTTATTAATTTACCTAATATTCATGTAAAAGTCAGGGCTTTCCCTAATATTTCTTTCAAAAAAACATGCGTGGGTACTGTACATTTCTTACCTTCATCAAGAAAAGGTTTGATTTTTCTCCTACAACACAGCTGTATACCTACTCTGCTTTATTTTTGTAATATCAATTACCGTTGCAATATAATGTAGTTAAAAGTGTTCGTTTAAAAGCTTATAAAAGGGTTGAAGAAAATTCAATTTTCGAGAGCCTGTGTAACAAGATACATACAACTCTATAATTCACCTTCACACTCAAACAGCTATACGGATTGAGATGATATTTGGCATACGGGTAGGCCAAGTTCTGGAATAGCAGATAAGATACTTTTGATCTCGGGAGTAGGTATATTTCTTTGGGACAATTTTCTACTTTCACGCAGGTGAAACCACCGGCAGAAGCTAGTTTAAAAAACTGAAATAAAATTGAATCAGAACAAATTCATGTCCGTAATACAGGATCGTAAATAACTTGGTTACGAGTTTGATTCGAACACAAATCTTGTGAAGTTATCCGGGTTCCGCATTATAATTTATTTGTGCTTTCAAAGAATATTCAATATGTCCTATATACGCTCCTCAACTTTAACTTACGATACGTTTATTTACGATGGACATATTCAGATTTCTAAGTGCCCTCTACTTATTTCACGAGTACCTTGATAAGTTATTTACATGAAACTTAGGTAATGGTTAGTCCAAGCTTTTGTCCCAATTTTTAAACTAGAACATTCGTAGAATTAATTTGATTGTAGAATAAATATATTGTAGAGAGTAAAATATATTTAGTTTCCAGCAGGTGCGAACCGGTGGCTCTGCACACTACTAGTACCAAGCATTTTTTTTTCGGGATATAATTGCATTTATAAGTTTCCGTACCTCAAAAGGAAAAAACGGAACCCTTACAGGATCAAATTGTTGTCCGTCTGTCTGTCTCTCTGTCAAGACCCTTTATCGAGTTGGAATTAAAACCATACATTAAGGTCTGCAGTCCCTTGAAGCTATGAAAAAATCAAACGTCTGAGTTAACGAAAAAAAAAAGATACAGCCATTTATGTCGCAAAAACCGTGTATTTCGACACTCTCAAGGGAATCAAAATTCATAGGGTACTTCCCGTTGACCCAGAATTCTGAAAATTCGCTTGAAGTAAGGTCTCATAGCACAAGTATAGGAAAAAATCCGAAAACTGTAAATTTGTAGTTACGTCACAGAAAAACATTTTTTTTGCGATTCGGAAAAATCTTCGTAACACAATTCGAGAATTATATTGTTTTTATAGGTAAGTTTTTTACGGAACCCTCAGTGCGCGAACCTGACACGCACTTGCCCGGTTTTTTAAAATAATTTTATTTGTGTTGCGAGTATGTGAATATTGTGCTATCTAGGTAGGAGTATCGTGTGTGTTGGTTTCGTAATGTATATCAGTAAAACAGGGCAAGTCACTTTTTTATTTACTTTAACATTACACGGCCAAAGGCCAATTATGTGCGCTTGTTAAAGACATGTTTTTAATATAAAATATGAACAAATGAAATATAAATTAGCTACACGGCTGTATGAATACAGTCATCTTACAATACTCGAGACAGACAGAAATGAGAAACATGACAGCCGTGGTAAACTCAGGGAAATATTTTGTATATTTTTAGTATATTTATAATTATGAAAAAAGATAAAAAGGGTAAACAAACATCAACAATTTTACCCCTTATATAAGGTATGGTATAATAGTTTTAGTTTAGTCTCATTTAGCTGCAGATTAATTATTGTACAGGGCACACTGTATATTATTTAATATGTATTATTATACATTCGCTTATGTTATTAGATATAGTGTAGAGGTTGTTCCTTTTTACTCGGTTTACCGCGAAAACCCACCATTTCCTGACTATGATTTATCTTGCGGCCGCTAAGCTGAGGGTCACTTTAATAAATGTATTCGGGAAAGGTGCTCTTAGAATGGATGGGAAATATTCTGGATGCAATAATCTAATATACAGAAAATATAGACGTTTTCCTAGTGTAAAATGTATTAGTTTGTCAAAGTGTTAAGTCAACGTTATCAATAAAATGCTGAGTTATATTTTCATTTCCCTCAATAATTTGCATCCCAATTCAACTTTCTTGTTGCATTAAGGCCGCCTATGTACCATTACTGTACATGAAGTTTAAATAAATAAATAAACTATTTAGATACACTTCAAAAGTCAGCAATTGTCTAAGGTAAAGTGATATATTTATTAAAGAAAATACATTATACTAACTATATGCCAGATAATAATTTAGATGTCATAAAGGCTAGACTGAATTGGATTTTAATGAACTAGTGCGCCTCACCATCAATGATTGGATCACTGTTTACCATCAGGTGGGATCGCAGTCAAGCATTCGTTCATATGAAAAAAAAAACGGCTCGCGTTTGACCACTATCTTACCAGATGGTAAGCGATGATGTGGCTGATGATGGAGCACGCTTGCCTAGAAGTAACCTATTCACTCTTGACTTATTACTATTTTGAAAATGCAACAGAAATTACCATAGGTGGTTCGTTTTATTGTAAGGCTCCATAGTTCGAATTGAATAGTAGAAAAATTCCATCACGTCTAGATTTTCAGTTGCATCTTAATAGTTTCTTGAAAAATATTTCAAATAATAACCTAACATGGCACTGATAATATAATTTTTGTTTGATTCATCGTGTTTATCTTATTTTTTTAACGTTAATTTCCAAAGTACTGACGTGTTGTTCATTTTCAAAGTACTTACTGACTTTTTATAAACATTAGCCGCCTAGAGGTCTGATCTTGATTTACTCAGGATAACTAAAACAGTCAAGATATATACTAATTATGTTTATTTTAGTCAATTTTTAATATTTAATCCTATTGAATAACAGCTAAAAACGTTATAAATGTACAATTTTATGGTTTTTAAGTTCAAGAGTCTCACAAATAATAAGTGATAGGTACGGACTTTCCTAAATAAGGAATCATATTTGTCATGGGATAATAAATAGCCACTCTGTTGCGTTTTGGCTTTAGGCTGGGGTATTTAATACAACCTTCTAACAACGGCTTCATCCTCGATAAAGTAGAATATTATTTTAAGGATACAGGTATTCCCGGGATAAAAAGTATTCCATGTCCTAATATACCAGAACATGGTCTATTCGTTTGCAAGTTTCATCCAAATTCATTCAGTCGTATGTATAAAGGAGGAACAAACATAGACACAAACAGACATACTAACTGTCGCCTTTGTAATACCATGATAGTGATAGTTCTCATATGTCACTCATATTCATATCGTTTACATAGGGCCGCTTCTGTCTGGCTCGAGTCTTCACAAAAAAAGTCATAACTTCGGCATTAGCTGGCCAACACACAACATGTTAGAGGTGCTTGAAATACGATGTTTTCCTCCTCAAGTTATTCAGGGAGGGACAAGAAAAGTTCAAATAACCCAAATTAAGGAGAGCAATAAAGAGACCCTTCGGAAAGCCTTGCGGGAGCAATTCATGAAAATGCTGGTCCAACGTTCCAGCGAAGATGTTCGAAACAGTAGGTATAAAGGGTTGAATAAGACAGACTTTGAGGCATTCATTTTACTTTCCACTTTGACTGCCTTCGCGGCAGAAACTCTCCAAGAAAAAGTTAATGTCAGTTAGTAATTATTTTATTTTAAACGTCGTCCTTTCAGATAACATTCTGCATACCTACCTTACCAAAAACTTTTTGAATGTTTTCAAGAGAAACAAAAATATTTAGTTAACAATACAGATTATTCTATTCTAGTTTTTCTTATTTTTTTTCTGTAAATGCAATTTTCTTCGGAAAATATCGCGTAAGTATTCGTAGGTTATAAACCAAATGCGTTTTCTTCCTTAGTTTTGAATTACAAAGTGGCGTAATATCGCGCAATAATAACTTATCGTTTAAATCATGCTGTCCCTCCAAGAAAGCCCAACAGGGAGCAATCTCAGTCGTAGCGCCCGAGAAATATAACGCACACTTACAAATACTCGCGTCCTTAAAATAACGTATTAAGGAGCGCCGAGTATGACATAAATAGTGGTGGTGTGGAAGTCAGTTGACTATATAAAAATGAGGTTGTGAGGGATGTAAGAGAGGCGCGCGGCGGCAGGGCGCCGGCGCCGCGCGCTCGCCGAGTGGAGACCAGTTCGCAGACAGACGCGGCGGCGCCGCCAGTGTCCGCCCAGCCGCCAGCCGCGCTCCGCTCGACGCGACGCAACACGACCGACACGACACGGCGTTACGTATCAGTGTCACGTGGGGTTACCGTGATCCGACCACCTGACTGCCCAGTGTCCCCCGTCGTCTGAGCTATTATCAATATGAGTGATAGCAATGTAACTAAAACAGCGCCTCCTTGAGTTTCTGTGCGTGTGTCAACTTACAAGATGTTTTGTTCATTCCAAATAAACTCCATAAGTGATAATGTGATTCAAAGAAATATGTGTCGCAAATGTGAACTTCAATACCATCTAACATTCAATCCGGCTTAGATTCGAAGAGATTCAGACGATATTGTCAGAAATGGCTGTATTTTTTAAACGGTGTTTATTTTTAACAGTTATATTTTGGTGGCAAGTAATGAATTTGGCTTCAGTTTGTCTCGATAGCTGTGCATGTATCTCGAACATAACTTTGTGTCAACAATGTTCGTATAACATCAGTTTGAGGGAGCACACAGACGTGCACCAGTTCTCTGTGTGCTGTAATGAAGAGGTAAAGTTGTCGGCGTGGCCTCAGGAGTATGCAAATAAAACTATTGGCCAAGTTACCGCCCGTTTCAGCACTACGTGTAATGCGAGTATTGTTTACTTCAACTTACCATTATTAGACACAAACTCTCTGCAAATAAGAAATAACAGTTTCATTCAAATAAGGATCAATATCAAGAGACAGAACTTGAGAGAAATTGATTTATCTTCCAATAACTTGCAATACGTTACCAAGGGCGTATTTAATAACTTCCTGAATCTCCGGAAACTTATTTTAAGCAGAAATAAAATTATTAATATATTTGAAGAGAGTTTCAATGGATTGTCGAAACTAGAGACTTTGGACTTGTCAGAAAATAATTTAACAATGTTGACAAATGTGTTTACACCTCTGAAAAATCTTCAGCATCTCAACTTAAGCAGAAATAACCTCGAGTTTATCCATGAAAACTATTTTAACAATTGGTTACTACAACACCTAGACGTGTCACACAATAACTTAAGGAAATTAGCTCCAGGCGCTTTACAGTTGTTGCCGAATCTGGCTCGATTGTTACTCACTGATAATCCTCATCTAGGCATCACACAACTGGATACACAATTATTGGTTGGCACTGGACGGAGACTACAACAGATAGATGCATCAAGAACAGGCTTACACCAAGTCCCCGAAGCATTCACTCATTCTGTACGGTTTCTGTCGCTAGTCGGAAATAGAATTTCAGCTGTCAGATGTGGGGATTTTGATAGTTATCCCCTACTACAGTCACTGGATTTTTCAGATAATAAAGTGGTTTCTGTAGAAGACGATTCTTTAGGTAGATTGGAGATGTTATTATTTCTGAATATAAACAAAAATCTTCTAACGACTGTTCCTAAATCACTGCCAGACGAATTGAAGTATCTGTCGATTAATAATAACTTGATCAAGAATCTGTCTATTCCTGATTTGAAAAACTTGCCTAATTTGAGGATATTATTGTTACAAAATAACAATATACATTACATTGAAGACCATGTGTTTGACGACTTACTATCGCTGGAAATGCTAGATTTGTCAAACAACCCTATCCAAACATTGTCATGGAGTACATTTGATGGTCCACTGTCACTGCGAGATTTAAGACTGTGTTATTTAAACTTATCAGTGCCAGAACGAGATGGCTCGTTTCCAATGTCGTCGCCGGAAAGCGTTCAAATGTTACATCTGCAGTCTAGCCCCGGACTGGCCAGACAACTACTGGCTGATTCAGCGGCATTAGCTGCCTTTTCCCATTTACAGTACCTCGACTTGAGAATGAATAATTTATCAGAGATCAGAAATGATTTGTTATTTTACTTGGCGCAACTAAAAACTTTAAGATTGCACGGAAACAATATCAATTGTAGTGCTGAATTATGGCTGAAAGACTGGATGAACTGGAATAGAAGCTTATCCAGCAGTGAAACTTGTTACTATTCTACTTCTGAAGCTAAAGTGGAGATAACTAAATATAATTGCACATTCCCCGAAACGTTTACGATAAGCGACAGCCTTCCACCCGTTAACTTGTACAGCACTGAAATGATTAATAAGTTATTGAGATACTATGGATACTTGAATAATAAAACTGAAAAAACTTTTAAACACGGGAACAACAAAATTAAACATGATTATAAAAACACGAAATCTCCTGGACAAGTTAAAAACACAACGGCGAGTAGCCAAGACAAAAGCGAGAACTTGTCCGAACTAGTGAAAGGAACTAAAGGAAATGAACGAAATGAAAATAAAATTTCAATAAACGACTACATGAATGAAACAACAATCGTTAAAGCTAGAGAATCTTCAAAAATTCTGGATCAAAACAAACTTCAAAACGATCAGCTTAATATTGATCACAGATTTTTAGACATAGAACCGTACTTTTCTGTATCGACCCGCAATTATAAGAAAGATCTTAGAGATGATGACAGCCAAATTTATCGTAAGAATAGATCTGGAAAGCGGTTAAACACGCCACTGAACATAACTAAGAAAGCAGAAAACATTGTCTCAGAATCGAGATCTAGTCTTATTTTGAGTAAGCATTTGAGCGAATCAGAAAACGTGACTGTACACGAGATGGAGACTACGCATCCAAAATACAAAATTGAATATTCACCGTATCAGTCCGCTGACAAAAGTTACGCTCAGTACATAGGTGCGGTGGCGGTCTGTGGACTTATAGTGATGTCTTTGATTCTGTGGGCGAGTTTTCGCCTGCGGTACAGAAGAAGAAACGTGCCTACCGTCAACACAGAGGCGGAGGACCAAATAGAGGTGTCGAATATCTCCGGGGGGGTGTTGTGGTGACACCTGCGGGCAGCCGACCCCACGCCCTTCGAATACGATTCTCTCCTTACGTAGAACTAACACAATGTGAGTATTATAATTAATTAGTAGTTTGTAGACAACTACGTGTAAACAAGATATATGTAAAATAAATGGAAGATCAATAGCGGATTGTCAAAGGAGTAGGATTGACTTGTACATAAACCTCATTTGCTTCCAGCCAACCTTATGATATTTGGAGTAAATTTTAATGCAAACAGTGGTGGTTACGTACCTATGTGTAAAATAACATTTAGTGCGACAGTGTTGTAGATATGTTTCTCTTTTGTTCCAGTTCGAAGCGGTCGGCTGCACAAGGTATGGACGGCGTTTTGTGATATTATTGGACGTACATATTTTTTTATGAAATAAGTACAAATAGATTGGTTAACTGGGCAGCGGGGCTATGAATTGTTTTGTCAGTGTAAATAAATTGTTCTGTTGACTTATGGTGACGTAGGTTTATAGACCTATTTTTATGTCAAGTCGTCGTAGAATCGTGATTTTAATTTAGATACCTAACCTAGCTGACTTCATCTACTACGCCGTACTTAAGGGCTTTATGTGGTTAGGCTACAACATACTGTACATAATGATATATCGCAATACGTAATGTTAAGTCACCATATCGAGAATAAGATTTGTGGTGTAGAATGAGTGGTTGTATTGTATTATGGCCGAAAACTGTATTGCGCAAAATATCGTGAAAGCAGATCATGTCTTCCCTGTAAACCTTGTAATTATAACGTTGTAAACAATTTATTGCGTATCGCTCTACTAAAGTGCCAAAATACTTTGTTTCTTACTAAAAACTTTAGTCTTGTGTCTTGACTGTCATTACCATTAGCACAAAACTCTATTAACATTGTCTTTTTATTTGTCATTTCGCTCTTACTGTGATTGCATGTTATCTTAGGTTTGATTTTTAATAAATGTGCACATTTATCCGGAACTAACAAGACCTGTGGGCATACAAATATTTATCGACTTGTGGGAATGGAACCCGAAATTAACAGAAACATAAACAGTTACGCCTTAGGAGAACTGGAACGTGGTAGGTACTGATTTCTGAAAAAAAAAAAACTATTTTATAAATGTAACTTGTTAATCTAATTAAAATTATAACTACCATCATCAAGGCGATAAAAACAAAAAAAAAGAAAATACTGCAACCAAGAATCAATTGATGCTGAGTATTGGATAAGAATGTATACAGAAATCGGTATCTATGTTCAATGTATGTCGGCAACTTTGTTACAGCTTTTGTTATTTCAAACTGTGTAAGTAACAATTATGTGATTTATTTACATTTAGTCTTGATTAAATACAAATGTACAGATATTTATCAGTTTTGAATTAAACGGTTTGTTTAAGCTTATAAAATAAATCAAGTATCAAAATAGAACATACATAAAATACCATGTAAATTATATAAATGTACTGTATATTAAATATGGGAGTTAAATAGCCATGGATTGATTTGTTAATCGATAGTTTGTACTCAGTGTTTTACTTATTACCTAATGTTATTTAATTCATCATTCTGAAACCTAAGGTTGTAACTTAATATATAAACATTTTGACGAAAATGATGTGTAGATATATGTTTTTACGTGAATCGTAGATTATGATGTACAAACAGATAGCCAAAGATTTAATAAATAATAGATTGAGTACCATACTTTTATTTAACCCTAAGTTCGTACTTTTTATGTTTTGTGACCTTTGGATTTGAATAACAAAATCGAGATTACAATGTTCGATTTGCTTACACACCTGAAGAGTCAAATATGAATAAAAGTCTCTCAGATATACATTTGTTCGAAATAAGAATAAGTCGACTAAAATGTAACAAGTGAACCGAAAGTAATTTTCTTTAAGACTCATCTGAAGAAAAATTGTGATTATTTGAAAAGAAAAAAGAACGCTGGTAATGATTTTCACAACGACTTCAAAAAGAAGAAGGTATTTTAATGTTTTTTTTTTTATGAGTGTTTACTGGATACTTTGAAACTGCGTGATAGATTTGCATAGCTCCTAGAGATAAGTTTAATGAGGATGCGGAGGTTCATTTCTTTTTTAAAATCTGCCTAAGTGCTTATTCATATTTTAAAGCTCCAACTTAAGTTTCTGGATTTATGGAACTACGTTGGGTGCTTGCTTTAAATTTATCATCATCGTGTTACTTTATTCATTTTTAAGTGATCACCTTCTGTAGGTAAGTAGGTACTTGTCTAACATAGGTACCTAAGTGTTGCTTCAAAATAACATTATTGTAGTTAAATTTAGTTTTCCACACTGATGTTACAAACAAGCTTCTGCTGGTAGCTTCGGCGAAAGTAGAAAATTATTCCAAGGGAACTCTACTCCTAGAGTAAAAGGTAACCTATGCCTTTCCCATTGGTCTATTCGTGTACCAAATTTCATCCAAATCCGTTCGGCCATATTTTGAGCGTGAAGGATTTACAAACATACGTGTGTATGAGTATTCAGTTATACACACGTACATTTGTATCTACGAGTATGTGTTCATTATGTTACTGGGAAACCCCGAACTACGGTAATTCTAAGGTTTTACTTATTTTTTGTTGGTAAATGTAAATATTAATAAAACAACAACAGGAACAATGTTTCAGACTTATGCCATTAGAAACTGGTACTTGCTAGGTTTTATCAGAAACGGTTGGTAAATGTTGTTTTGAATAATATTATCATTATGGTTTACACCCTGATTCGGAGCAATTAGATGCGGATAGATTTGTCTTCGTAGTTTTATTTTTTTAAAACCATTCTGAAATATCTGTTTATCGACACTTGCCATGTATTTGAAGTAATTCTTAAGATTTATCAGGTAATTAGTGATAAATGCTCGAAATAAACGATCTTCGTTTATTTCACAAACGCATCATACAAACTTTTAGGGCTTTTACCATAACTAAGGTTGTTGGTTTTACCAGTAAAGAACAACGGCGAAGAAATTGTTGACGAAATTATTTAGTGTCTACATATATATATCATGGTGTTTATGTTTTATTAAATCAAGTTAATGGCCAGTCTCAGTATCGCAATAAAATTGTCATAATTGGATAAGTTGAATAGATTTTTGATGATAATAAATAATCATGGTTTGGTTTTTTTGCTGACTTGAATTCATGACTTTTGGCTAAACTGAACTTTTAACGTTGCCACTTTGCCACTGATATAAATCATGTTTTTAGGATTCCGTAGCCAAATGGCAAAAAACAGAACCCTTATGGATTTGTCATGTCTGTCTGTCTGTCAGTCCGTATATCACAGCCGCTTGTTTCCGAAACTATAAGAATTATACTGTTGAAAATTGGTAAGTAGATGTATTCTGTGAACCGCATTAAGATTTTCACACAAAAATAGAAAAAAGAACAATAAAGTTTGGGGGTTCTCAAATCGTAAACCGCAATTTACCTTTCAAGTTTGTACGGAACCCTCAGTGCGCGAGTCCGACTCGCACTTGCCCAGTTTTTTTTTTCGGTGGGAAAATCATCTTATGACATCCCCGCTCTTGGGCGGAGCGTGAGATAGTATCAGACTCTTGCTGACTAAAAACCCACTCCGGTTCCTTCGTTGCCTTTTATACCAGGGCTGAGTCTTCCTTTCAGAATCAGACCCTTGACCCCAGTAGGCTTCAACCCTGCTGGGCCCCTATAGTTACTGACATCTCCTTGACGCGCGCGTGGAACAGTACGCGCCGTCGATGACTTGGGCTCTGTCCCGACGGTTACCGGACGGTCGGACGGCGAGCTACCCATTGCTCGCCGTCATACAAAGGCTGGAAATCGGGATCGGAATCCTGGCGGCTGTTGGGGTGTGAGAAAAAGGATCCAGCCTAATGATGAAAAAAAACATGACATTATGACATGACATCTCTTTTTGAAACAACTGTTTTCATAGGTAAGTTAATTTTTACGGAACCCTCAGTGCGCGAGTTCGAATCGCTCTTGCCCAGTGTTTTTAGTGGTCGCTTTATTTTTTGTAATAAGTTTTTAATTAAATTCAGAAGGATAACTCCTCCTTAGGTATTATTAATAAATTTAAACTGGAGTATTTTTAATACG
This sequence comes from Mythimna pallens, assembly GCA_961205895.1. NCBI lineage: Eukaryota > Metazoa > Arthropoda > Insecta > Lepidoptera > Noctuidae > Mythimna > Mythimna pallens. The sequence continues at coordinate 16,555,869 of OY540828.1, read as the reverse complement.
AGGATTCTATTAATAGTAATGTCTAAGATAAAACTCTTTAGAAATTTAATCTAAATACTTTTATATGTTTTCCATCGCTATACGCTAAAAATATATGCCGCAATATTTTGTTAGGGACTTTGCCATGGCCTTTAAGGATTTTACAATAACATATAAATACAAATATACATACACACCCGCCTCGCTTTTATAATATTATTATTATAAGAAAGTAATAAAGGGCCGCTGTATTTACGGATCATCTGTTTGTCTGTGGGACTGGGAGGGACATCTCCAAATACGACCTTGTTAATTCATGTACATAAGTTTCTCGTCATGCTTTGTGTGTAGTTGACATTTATGTAGATAAGATACACAGTCTACGTAGTAGGTTTTTAGTTCGAGCCGGGGCTGCGGGATTGTTCGAAAGAGTTAATGTGGCCCACGTAAAAGGTAACGGAAGCAACACAAATGAGTTTTAGTCAGTAAATATCTGACAATCCACGTAGTGCGGGAGAAGTCATTTGATGATTTCCGACGTAAAAAAAAGTAGGCAATTGGTGGTAACGTGTAGAAGTTTCTTATAGTTAGGGTTGTCAGGTCTTCAAACCGAAAAGCCGGACAGACCAGCCAATTTAACCGGGTATTTCAGTAAAATGGCCGACAATTTTTTTTAAAGACAAAATCGACTTTTTTATTATTGATCATAAATTATATATTTTTTTAAATTCTAATGGAACAAAAATAAAATTAACTGCTATAATTGCTAGTCCGCTCCGCTTACGCTAGCGATACAGGAAAAAGTAGAAGACATGACAAAAATATAATCTAAAAAATATTGTCTAATTTAAAAAGCCGAACGAAATTCGGACAGGCCGGACTCCGCCTAAATTGGCCGGACACGGAACTAAAAAGCCTGACCCAGTCCGGCTTTATCCGGGCGCCTGGCAACACTACTTATAGTAGAAATCTGGTAAGTACTTAGGAGTAAATCGTCAAAAAATCATGTGTCAAGATTCACTGAGTTCGAAAATACATGACGCGCAGAGCGACAGCCAACCCAGCGTTGGTTCATCAAGCTTAGTTTTCGATTGCCAATTCTGAGAATCTATTGTTTAATCTACGGTCTTTTTTCATATTTTGTCTCATTTATAATCTCTTTGTTTTATTTATAAGTATTTTCGTGATACTAACAACTCTTAAGTATGAAGAAATCTGAAATAAATAATTATTAATAATATATCTACCAAGTGAAATCAGCGATAACTCGCTTCTTTTGCTTTTCATAAATATAGGTATTTTTTTAGGTGGGAAATCCATCCAATGGCATACCCCGCTCTTGGGAGGTTGGGAGGGCGTCTCAGACTTTTACTTACTAAAAACCCACTCCGGTTCCTTCCCAGGGCCCCGGGTTTCACTTTCACACCACCCGTGGCCCCAGTAGGCTTCGACCCTGCTGGGCCCCTACGGTTTGTTGACATGTTCTTGAGTACGCGCTGTCGACGACTTGGGATCGGTGGCCGGAAATGGGGATCGGGATTCCGGCGGCTGGGACGTGAGGGCCACTCCCTCGCACGTGCACGTGCAGCCTCCCTCTTTGCTAGCATTACTGCTTCGCAGAAGGAGGCGACCGCCTGCCACTCCTCCTCGCTTCGGACCATGGCCTGTGCCGAGGCCCGGCGCGAGAGATCGTGGCCGCCGATCGCCCCCACGAGGGCACGGCGGTGCTCTGTCCAAGCAGGGCATGGGCACCTCTGCCCGGGCGTTACGTCCGCACGAATCCGGTGCAGGAACTTTCCGAACTGACCGTGTTCGGTGAGAACCTACGTCATAGGGAAGGTGTAGACGCCGAGAGGTCTTTCCAGCCACTCCTCAAAGAGGGAACTTACCGCCATAATTATGGCGTGCCCAGCACTGGGTTGCGTCAGTCGCTGTCGCCATTTCACCATGAGGTCCCACCGAAATTAAATAAATAAAAGTGTCAAAGACTTCAAACACTTTTGACTTTTCACAATCATTATAGCTGAAAGAATGTCACATTGACAAAAACCCGGTGAAAACAGAACCTTATTTTTATTAATGATTGGTTCGCGTATGATCTTTATCTACCTGATGGTAAGTGATGATGTGATTGCCGATAAAGCATGCTTGCCTACAAATTAATCTTGACTTAAAGACCTTCAGATTATAGCTATCAGAAAACACAGAGTCCGACAGAGAATTCTACTCCTTAGCTGCAGGTACGTACAATAAACGTATTCCCAAAATGTTTTGTATGTGTGGGATGTCCACCATGAACTAACTAGTGCAGATCTTCGTTATACGTAGATATTGTTATCGAAGGAGATCGCATGTAAAATATATCTTATTCACTTACTGGTTGGTTAGACAAAGTCAGGATGGCTGTCAACGAGTAATTTTTATAATTAATACAAAATAGTAGCCTTGGAGAAATAAATTTTACCGTTCAATGCACAAAAGTTTTTGATTATTTTCTGCCCAAACAAAATGGTATTGTTTTTCGGTAACCTTAACGCTATTGCTTCATGTCATTCTTACTAAGTACCCGGTTTTAATTCGTACAGTCAACCGCACGTAACTATTTGACATTGACAGCGGCTTTAAGTCGTAGTGGCAAGGGTGGTTTTCCTATTCCAAGTTACCACTGACGTTTAGTGGACCGTGCAATTGTGGCAGAATGTGGTCTACAATGGTACGCTGCTGGAACTTTTCAGTAATTAGGTAAGTTATTATTAATTTAATTAGAATTATTTACGAGTTTTCAATACAATATCAATCATTTGCGGTAAGTGGTAAACTTGCTAATAAATCAACTTTCAGTGGTTAACTTCGTACCTACTGTTATTAATTTTGAGAAGTTGTTAATCAATTATTACGTAACCAATAAGTTGTCTATAGAAAATCAAAGGTCAAACGAAGCAGAACAGGCACTTGTTATATATAATAAACGTTTGTGTTTTTGTATTTTTCGTTCTGCGATTTTGGTCTGTAATATTAAAATCTATTCAATTGTCTTGTCGTAGTCAATTTTTTACTTGACCTTCTGTATTAAAACTAAAATGATTAATCCTTTTAAAAGCTGCTCACAATAATTGTACTAAATAATTGTTCACCTAATTGTATTGTAACCTGAGGGCTATAAATAAATCCCTGTAGAAATTGTTGTGATGAAAATGAATGAAATAGTCAAATGGTTTAGATAAGTATTGGTTTTCAATAAAATTACAAACGTTTAACAGTATTTTAATGCCAATACCAATCAAATTGAGTCAGTTAATACACGTGACGTTAGGACGAGAAAATACCAAGATACACACTTATATTTTGATAATAAAATATAAATTCTCCAGTCATAGCATTATGTTAGAGAGATCAACGTTAGCTAACTGTTATGACAGGGAACTCGATGATAGCGAATTCATTACGTCTAGGAAACCCAATCGACTGACAAGCACCTTTGAGCAATCCACTCACTGATCCTGCCGAGTCAGCACTTTTCCATCAGATCAATATAGTTGGCCCACATTGAGCTAGGTGGACTTCGAATTCCAATTGGGAATCAAAGCTATTCAAATATAAGTTTGAGTGTTCTCATTTTGATACACAATTAAGATAATGTTAACAGTTTCATTAAATCTAGCTGTTATTATAGATACTTTTATGAACCGTCTCTTTTGATAAATGTTTTTAATACCATATCATTTTAATATAAAGACGAACGTTTTGTAGAAATAGATATTGATTAAGGCCAAAGTAATTACTTTGACAGCAGGTGTTCTTGACAGACATTATTAGGGGTATAGCAGGCAATTTACTTGAATGAAAACATGATATTCACAGAGGCATAGCGTACTTACATAATATAGCAGTCCGCGGAGTAAAGTAACACTAACTTATTTACTCCGGAGAACTATTAGGGAAATCTTTGTCGTTAAGTTGTTTTTCTCAACGAGGAGTTATTCCTAGTAAATTAAACGTTGTTGGAAAGAGCGAAGAGAAGACAGGTTTTCTAAGGTATACTTACTGTAAAAAGTTATAACTAGTTTATTGTTTCTGTATATTTTATTAAGCTTTTGTCAACAAAACCCACGACCTTGCCATTAAATTAGTAGTCACAGTAATATCGTTTAATAAAAACAAACAAGAACGAACGTCTCTTTTGGGCAAATTGATGAGCAAATAACTGCAAATGAGATCGCGTCAGTAGTAGCCCGCATTAAGATAACCTTTTTATTGCATTCCTATTTCGTGCGCTGTTTCCCCATCCATTATTGCGCATTGACTTGCTAAGTGCCGACATTACAGGAAGGCGTAAAGCGAATGATCCCGAAGCAGGCGGAACACGAAAATGTTAATAAGGTTATTCGAGATTGTATAGTGAAATGTAAACAGCCCTTGGGCTATTATGAGTCGTGGTACACAAGACAAACAGTCTCGGAGCGGCGCGAGCGTCGTGTCCCGCTTAAATATTGATATGGTGGCTCAGCTCGTCAGCACCCGCTCACTGGTGCTCCAGCCCTTCCTCAAGATTTCCACTCGATTATTTAATTTTATTAATTCCAAGATTCATACCCGCCACTGTTTGTATTGTATAATTGGGGTCCTAAACTTGGCAATTACATAGAGTTTACCAAAAGGTAAATTGATTTGATAAATGGTTATCTTTTTGTTTGTATTGAGTCTTTTGAATTTCTATATTAAAAGGTTCTGTTCTGTATTTATTTGCGATAAGCGTTGCTGTATACATTTGAGTTAATTAAAGTAATTTAAACAGTAGATTTATTAAAGTAAAATGTCTCTATTTAATTAATTTGCAGTGACGCAGCTGCTGTTTGTCGTTTCTGATTAATGCACTTGTAAATTAAATCTTTTAAGTGGGACCTATGTAGCACCCTTATCTGTGTAGCCCTTGGAGACGCCCCTACCGAAGGCCCCTTCAGTATTTTGTTAAATGAAATATTATAGGGTAGGTAAAGACCGCCGAGAATACTATTATTCATACTAAATAAAAACGAACGTCAAACAACTTCAAAGCGCTTTTATAATTCTGCCTACCTGACTTAATTACTAACTTTACTTTGAGTAGGTAGGCTTTATCTTACCTAACTATGCCCTAATTGTAATAATAATATCCAATCTATATTACTATTCCCTATATACATACTTTACACACATTGGATAGCATAGCATGCCATAGTCGGCCTTCTAATGTTCCCACTGTTGGGACTAAGGCCTCCTCTCTAGGAGAGGGAATGGGCCATAATCCACCACCCGTGCCCAGTGCGGGTTGGTTGATGTCACATGTCTTCGAATATTTGGTTCTTGGACATGCCGGTTTCCTCACGATGTTTTCCTTCACTGTTTTTGAGAGCAGTGGTGATACACAAAGTAATGAGCCTGGTTGGATTTGAACCCGCGACCTACAACTCGTAAGCCGAGGCCGTTACTACTCGGCCACCACTGCTCTCACACATTGGTTACTATTTGAATATTTTTAACAAAAGTTTCAATAAAAGAGATTAAATCCGCTTCCAAGAACCCAACACAAAACCGCATTTGCAAAACATCAATTCCACATACTAGGTACACATATATATCATAAAGTTGACAAACAATTACATATTTCAAAATTAAACTTACATAAAGTGAAATCCACAGTAACAGAGTGGCTACTTCAAAAGGACTATGCCTATACTGAATTTTTGCTCACATTCATCACGTAATAACAATACATTTGCTACCTTCTACCATATACTTACACTGCTACTACTCATAATCACACGCTTTTATTACGTACCCATTAACCTAAATATACACTATTTCACAAGCAAGCTTATATCCCCTGCTAATAAACGCACACTCACACTTCACATGCCACACACACTCACACTTCACATGCCGCACACACTCACACTTCACATGCCATACACACATACTTACGTTATAACATAAATATCAATTAATAAAAAACAGATAAATAAAAATCACTTCAGCACCGTTCACTTGTTGTCCTAAATCATATTTTTATTAAGGAATTAACTTGCCGAACACTGTCTCTTAGAATACAGGTTTATCCTAGTTTAAGAGGCAGGGTTATATACTTGATTTGTACAGGTTTACCAACAACTGTTTATTTTATTATTTTTAAATATATACGTGATATCTGTATTTTTTGTGAATAAAAGTTTATTATTATTATTGTTAATAATTATTATTATGAAAAAAATATAATATATTATTTTTATTCCCTCTATTCATTTTATATACTTATAGGTTACATTTTCAAATATTTTTAAAAATCTATATCATATAAACTAAACAACACTTAAAATATTAAAAAAAAATATTTATTATTATTATCTATCTACTATCAGTGGTCAGGGCTCTTGTGAGAGGAATCTCCTGAAAATACGCATCGTGTCCTGTAGTACCTACTGCTTTCCCTTGATACTATTGCCCATCGAGAGCCTTAGGTATTTGTTGAGGCTCTATGATATTAAACCATTAGCCGTTACGACTGTCCGGAAGTCTGTATCCACTTCCCCCATGTCAACAACCTCGCCAGTCAAGTCAAGGTACTATTATTGTTATCAATATCTAATGTTTGAATTACTAACATAATTAACATACACAAGTGTCATATTCAATATTTATTAAATCAATTAAACACATCGGATCTATTGACTAATTATAATTAGGAACCTAACTGGCACAATGAAGCTATGATTACGACACAAGCTCGGATCTGAGACGAAGCGGTGGTTTCATGGTCTGACTTAATAAATCATAATTATAGTAGACAAAGGTCGTTTATTCTGGTTGGCTTTAATTACCAACCCCTTTAATCCCGCGCTCCAATAAAAGCATTTAATTAAAATTGTAGCAGTAAATACATCAACAGCGCTCGACTAAGAAACCGGTGTTGTAAGGTAAAATTTAATAAACACCGCTAACGAGCGATTGGGTTTCAATGAAATGCGAATTCTTTTTATTATTTCTTGAAATGGCTCGCGACGAATTAACAGAATATGCGAGGACCTAAATTGCTTCTTATATCAATCTATGTGAAGGATTGTACTGTTGGAACTAATTCATTCTATTTACGTGTGAAATGGATAATTGTTTAGAGGACCTGAAGATCAGAGGTGCCGACTTTACGCATCCAGTACTTAGGCCATGGTTTGGAGCGAGAGGGAATGGAAATATGTAACCTCCTTCTGCAAAGCAGTAATGGGAGCCAGGGAAATGGCTGCAACCGTGAGGGAATGGACTTTCCTACGACCCCGACGCCGCCGAAGGAGACGCCTCGGGTGGCGGCAGTCGCACTGCGGTTTTCGGACACAGAAAGCGTGAGTTTGCGTATGATTAGCCATGAGTAGCTTGCCATCCAGCTATACGGTAAGGACCAGATCCGAGTCGATGGCGCATAGTGTTCCACGCGTGCCTCAAAGAGATGTCTGCCCCTGCACGTTCACTCTTCCAAACGTCCCTACGTTTGAAAGAGTGAACGTGGCCCTAGAACGCAAAGAACAATTGAAAGACACAGGTGGGTTTTAGTCAGTAAAAGTCTCACTCGCCCTCTCGTTCTACCTTAAAGCACGAAAAGTTATTTGATAAAATTATACTTCAAAAAAAAAAAGGATTCGTTTTACGGATCGTGCAAATTGTTATTGGAATTTCCCATTTAGAATTCCTCAATAGCAGCACGGAGTTTAGACTTGTGCCCGGTCGATGGTAATATGTTTGCCCCCTATGACATGAGACTTAAAACTAACAAAAAGACACTGTGTTATAGGTACAACTCTGCCTAACCTTTTTGGTAATACAGGGATGATGGCATATTATGGACCTACCGTGGCATAACATATCAATGTTTTTAATTTTTAAAGTGGTCATACATTACCGAAGGTAAGCGCCAGATAAACTTGGAATAACGGTCATTGACCCTCCTAAATTTTTTTTAATGGTTAATTGCACTAGTTTATTAAGAGCCTATTCACTCTAGCCTTGAAATCATTAACATGCTTAATAAAAAAAAAGCTGTGTTCAGTCGATGTATATGGTGATTTTCTAGTAATGAAAAACAGTTCATTGTTTATTTTTCTGTACCTATATAGGGATATTAGGAAAACGACAATTTAAATACTTTATTCCAAATTTATCTGGCACAGAACATAATTATGGGTTCTCAAATGGCCACACTCAAAATATTTACTCCATTTCGAAGACCAGTTTAACAGTTAGCTCGGTTACCACGTGAATTTACACAAATTTCGCTCACAAACAAGCAGCCTGTCTCTTGATCTAATATTAGAAGGTATCATTAATATTTCAAACCTTGGCGTGGCCATCGGGCTAAGCCAATCATCTATACAGCCATTCCCGAAATAGTTGTAGGCAAAATAGGAACGATATACACACAAGTAAGGGTAGATTTGCCCGTTTCCCTCATTTGATTCTCGAGAGCTTAAGGATTGTAACGGTAAGTCCGATAAACCCGATTGTTGAATTCGGGGCTCAAAGTGAAATTTAGGAGGAACTTAATGCAGGTTGGACAACTTTGTAGGTAGGAGTTAAATGAAGCAAGTCGGGTACGTATTCCGTTTAAAATCTATTCTTGTTCCTAACTAACAGAGAACTGAATTCATGAATGTTATGAGAAATAACTATTCTAAATTAAACAGTGAAGTGCCATACCGTGTGGGTTTGGTATATATGCATAAAGCTCTGTTACTGCTTACAGTTCTATTCATAAGGAGTCTGAAGTTAAGTGAGTGCATTAAGGAAATGATTGCCGTTCGTAAGCGCTGCCATTGGGCGGGATATACGTTCACACGGCTGAATAGTTGTGACTACAGGCAAACTGTATACTTTTTATTTAAGCTGTGAATAGAATAGATCTTTATTTGCACAGAAAGTAGGTATAGGTTTGGGCACGCCATAATTATGGCGGTAAGTCCCCTCTTTGAGGAGTGGCTGGAAAGGCAACATCCATCCTTACTTTCCGCATGACGCAGGTCCTCACCGGACATGGTAAGTTCGGGAGGTTCCTGCACCGGATTCGTGCGGAAAAAACGATTTTTCAATATTTAGAGACTGAATGTTAAATATTGTTATCAATTTTATTGTCCTACAAAACCATAGTATAAGAGCTTCTGCCGCCTGTGATACAGGTTTATCCTAGTACAGGCACTTAACATAGCCATACCTTTGTAATTATTCCTAAGATTTTATGTAACTATTTTACCAAATTTTAACTCTGAATAAATATTATTATTTATTGTGTGGACCGCCCGGAGGACACGGTGGAGCACACGGTGGAGGTGTGCCCCGCTTGGGCAGAGCAATGCCGTGTCCTCGTGGGGGCGATCGGCGGCGGCGATCTCTCGCGCCGGGTCTTGGTACAGGCTATGGTCCGGAGCGTGGAGGAGTGGTAGGCGGTCGCCTCCTTCTGCGAAGCAGTAGCAAAGGAGGCGGCCGATCGCGTGAGGCAAAGGTCCTCACGCCCCAAACGCCACCAGCAACCGTCCGGACCGAGCCCAAGTCGTCGACGGCGCGTGCTGTTCTACGCGCACCTCAAAGAGATGTCAGCAACTGTAGGGGCCCAGCAGGGTCGAAGTCTACTGGGGCCAAGGATCTGGTTCTGAAAGGAAGACTCGGCCCTGGTACAAAAGGCAACGAAGGAACAGGAGTGGGGTTTTTATTCAGTAAAAGTCTGACACTATCTCCCGCCCCGCCCAAGAGTGGGGGATGTCATAAGATGATTTTCCCAAAGAAAAAAAACGGAAAGTAGGTACAGGTAAGGTCTTTGTCAAGTTTGGTGATCCATACTAACATGGCAATTGGGTATTTTCCTCCACAAAATAAATATTTTTCCGGAAGCAGTATCAAAATTGGTTATTAAATTTACATTTACTCTTTTTTACTTTTTATGTGTTCTCGAACACGAATACAGGGGCGTTGTTTATCCTAGAGACAAAATTGAAATGTCTCTTGTGCGCAGGCAATAAGGCAGGTAATTGCAGAAATAGATGGTCAGCTACATTAAAAAGTGCAGTAGTGGCCTAGTGTTAACGGCCCCGACTTACAAGTTGTAGGTCGCGAGTTCAAACCCAGCCAGGCGCATTACTTTATGTAATTTATTTCATCACCTCTGCTCTCAAATCAGTGAAGAAAAACATTGTAAGAAACACGGCATGTCCAAGAACAAACAATTCGAAGACATGTGACATCCACAAACTCGCAATGGGCCCGCGTGGTGGTGGAGGAAGCCTGACTCCTAGCAGTGGGAACATTAAAAAGCTGATTATGCTATGCATATATGCAAGATGGTCACCCATCAACGAATCGGCCTCAGCAAGTGTAGCTTAACTTTGAAGATCGACCCGGGTGGCTGTTGTTAACTAGCCACCAGCTCGTCACAATCGATAAAAGGATAATTCGTATCACTATAACAGGGTAATTCGTGCAATTAAATGTCAGAACAATGAAAGTCGTGCGGGTCAGTCGTACATATAAATCTGACACAGCACATCGGAACTCTTCGGGCCTCGGTCCGGCCCGAGCGCCACTGAATTATTCATCTATTCCTAAGTATAGTTGCGATTCATTCTTTTGTTTTCACTATGCGGATACTGCACAACTTTTATAATATTTGTGTAAGAGAATTTGCTTCTATATTTGGACTTGAACTACGAGGCTGTTTGAATTAGTTTGATGGAACAAATTGTTGTTTAATAAGTATTCTGTTTTTAGGGTTCCGAACCTTCCTTTAGGTATTGAGTTGAAATTACCAAACCATAGACTCAGGTTTGCGGTCCCTTGAAGCTGTGAAAAAATAAAACTTCTGAATTAACAAAAAAATAAAATAAAACGGACGAGTCGCAAAAAACATGTATTTTGATACTCTCAAGTTAATCAAAATTCATAGGGTACTTCCCATTGACCTAGTATCTTGAAATTTGGCATGAAGCAAGGTGTGTTGGCATGCACAAGTATTGTTAATTTTAAATTTGTAGTTACGTCACAAAAAAAAACTTTTTATGCGTTTCGGAAAAATCTTCGTAACTGAATTCGGGAATTGAACTGTTTTCATAACTAAGTTTGTACGGAAACCTCAGTGCGTGAGTCCGACTCGCACTTGCCAGGTTTTTTTAAATAGATTTATTGTTGTTTATTGGTAGTGTCTGTTTGTAATTTGAGTGATGCAAATATTTGTTGTGAGGACTGTGCTTACTGTTTATGACTGTCTATTGTGACATTGATCAAAATACATGATATATTCAAATTATCGAATAACTTCGCTCACTGCGGAAGGAGCAACAGAGAGTGTTAGACTTATCTACTGACTAAAACCCGCCGGTTTTCCTTCAGTTGCTCTTTGTTTTCCAGGGCCACATTAACACCTTCGAACATTCCTGCAGCCCAAATGATTTATCCTCACATTGAAATCGAGCAGTAACTTATCATTGTAATGGCACCCTATAAATTCATAAAAACAAAAACAAAAAATAGCAAAAGGAAACCTAACCAAACAAAACCATTATCACCTTTAAAAAAAAAGGAACTAAAAACGATTCATTAAAGTAATGAATGAAATAATAGTATAGAGAGTTGAATGCCTTTATATGAGGAAGGTGTGGTCAGCCGCGACCGCTTGCGGCCCGGGCGTACAGTCAGCGACCCTGAATAATTCATCGAGGCTTTTGCTGTCACGACCTTACTTTCCTTCGAATAACGTCTAGTTCTAACTACCTTACTATTCACCTGTATACCTACATCTAATAGATAACACAATTAATCGGTCGAAACTAGATTTAACTGGTTTCAGTCTCAAAATTGTTTAATTACAATTAGTTGCTAGCTTTTCACAGAGTCACAAAAAATCTATCAACTAAACTAACAACCTAAGTTTTTTAAGTAAATGTCTGTATTGTTTTCAATAGTTTTATAACCAGATATGATAATAATATAATAATATTCCACAACTTTCACACAACGCCATCCCGTCCCAAACCAAGCAGAGCTAGTGCTGTGAGTACTAGACAACTGATAAACATACTTATATATATATCTAAATACATACATATTATAGACAAATTACACCCAAACATAGAACAAATGATCGTGCTTATCACACAAACATTTGTTTTGGGTGAAAATGAACCCACGACCGCACAGCGGTCAGGGCCACTAAACATTAGAACAACAAGCCAGTCAAAATTCAGTTAAAAGTACTGAAACAATGTTTTTTAAATATTTATTAATTATCAATTTAACTGATTTGTGTGAAGTGGTATTAACCAATTAACGGTTTTGACTGTGACATACATAACTTCACTTACAAATACTTTTTACTTGAGAATATTACTCGAAACAATTTTAAGCTGCACAATGGAAGGTGTTACTTTACAGTTAATGGACTCAAGTGCACTTGTGTCCTGGAATTTATTGGTCTGTCTTGGAAATGTTTCAGCTGGAGTTCTTTATTTGGATAAATAACATTTTGTATTGTCTTCGAAGGTATTGTTTGTGCTACTGGCTTGTGGAGGTCAGAGAGGCGCTCCATGTCAAATACTGGTATCAAGTTGCATTTGGTTTGACTGGAAGTGGACTCCAAATTAGTTAGGAAAGGCTAGACAGATTGACTAAAGTACTGTTGTAGGACCAGAGGAGAATGGTGGCCGAGTGGTAACGGCCCCGACTTACGAGTTGTAAGTTGCGGGTTCAAACCCAGCCAGGCGCATTACTTTGTGTAATTTATTTCATCACCACTGTTTTCAAAACGGTGAAGGAAAACATCGTGAGGAAACCGGCATGTCCTAGAACCAAAAATTCGAAAACATGTGACGTTCACCAACCCGCATTGGCCTGCGTGGTGGATTACGGCCCATTCTCTCTCCTGGAGAGGAGGCTAGAGTCCCAGCAGTAGGAACATTAAAAGGCTGATTATGCTATATTTTATTCCTATTATTTTTACTATATATATACCTGAACATAATTTTACTATATATACAGCTGAACATAATTTTAACCTAAGGTACAAATTAGCTATTCACAATAAAAGCTGCCAAAAGTATTTCCTGCATTCGCCCTCAAAACAATCACAGTACTTATACATTTTTTTAACGTTATGCGATACCAGTGGCGTCAACTGTGTTTGTCATTGCACAATCTTCACATTTTTAGACACACATAACCCTAAAAAAATACCACTACCCCAGCAAACAACACAAGTATTAGCATAGTCTCATTTGTTGAGACTATTTGGCACATAAAATAGAACACGAAGACAATAGAAGAAAAGCAATAAACCCCATAGAATGGGACACAAGTATTCGAGTTAAATTGGCACGGGCGTTCGTGGACCACACGACATTCTGTAGTGCCGCTAACTATTTATACTGTGTGTGTCTGCTGCAGGACCGGGATCGATGCCACACTTTTTGAAATCGCTTTATATGTCTCAATTTAATTTAACAATTCATAATTAATTTAGTAATTTAACAATTCAACCTTCGACATCACTGAATGTTTTGGAGAGGTGCCCTCTGTGCACCCAGGCACGGTTTTTTAAAGGTAAGCGGGGTCTGAAGGTGCATATTGGGAAGGCACACAAGCCCCAAAATGTCACGTCAGACCCTGTTATTGGTTCTTCACCTAATACGCCGACTACATCAAGTTTTGACGCGCTTTGGAAAACGCTCACAAAATTCAAAAACTCTGTTTCTGTCTTAAAGCGAGTTCCTCGCGGCGCTAGGCCTGCAGTAGCGCAACACTTAGCAGGATGCATTCGACTTGCTGCCCGGGAGAACTCGTTAAGTGCCTGGGAACAACTGCTCACCTTCCCTTACAGAATATTGCATATTGAAAAGAATTTGGCAGCTAAAAAGACTTTAACCAAGACTAAACTTTCGGCCTTTAATTTGGATTCAAAATTATTATTGACTCAGACTCAAAGTTATACCTCTGCAAGAGGTATATCATATCTGGTCGAATCTAAATTAGGGGAAGGTGACATTAGCGGAGCAGACAGAATTCTTTTCAGTAGTGATGTGATGGCTCCGTGTTCTACAGACACTCTTGTAGCTCTTGTGCCTTGCCTTTTGAATGCCTTCAATTCGGTTAATAGAGACCTTGCTGACAGAATCTAAAAAAGAAGTACCCCAAATTTTTAGTTTTCTTTGGCAATTTTATAGACACTCATCTAAATTACTATATCGGGACAACCTTTTGGAATCCGCTGTTGGCTGTCAACAAGGTGATCCCCTCGGGCCAGTGATCTTCAGTTTAGCTATTCACCCAATTATTCGACAATTAAATTCCAAATTCAACGTTTGGTATCTCGACGACGGAACCCTAGGAGGCGATGCAGACACAGTTTTAAATGATTTAATTTTCCTAAAAAATCAACTTCATTCAATAGGACTTGATCTGAACCTTTCAAAATGTGAACTTTTCTTATCCAACAGTACCGACAGACAACAGACTCTTTCCAAATTTAACACATAGCCCCAGAAATTAAAATTATTGAAAAAAGCTCTCTTCGTTTCCTAGGATCTCCTATTTTCGAGGATTTCTTTCCCAATTTTGTTGAGGAAAAAATTCAAAATTTTAATGATATTTCGGAAAGATTACTACAAATTAATATGCATTCGGCCATCACCATAATTCGTTTCTGCTGTTTCGGCCCTAAATTAACATATTTCCTTCGCGCTTCTCATTTATGGAAACATCCCCATCTTTTGGAAAAAATGGACCAAATTATCCGGCATACTCTCACGTTAATTTTAAACGTGGCCATGGATGACCGAGCTTGGGCTCAAGCTTCCCTTCCTATCCGTATGGGTGGCCTCGGCGTCCGCAAAATTACTAGTATTAGTTTACCAGCCTTTATATCCTCGGTTCACGGCACTGAGAAATTAATCAGGAATATCCTATCTCCCTCACTGAGTGATTTCAATGTGCCGTGCTTCGTCGAGGCTATAGATACCTGGAGACTCGCTTGCCCGAATTCTAATCCACCCGATGAACCATCTTCCCAAAGACGGTGGGATGAGCCGCTCTGCAAAGAAGTTCAAAAAAACTTGATTGAAACATCTACTGCTCCTGCGGAGCGTGCGCGCCTGCTGGCTGTGGGAGAGTGGGAGTCGGGTCTCTGGCTTCACGCACTACCATCGTCGAACATAGGCACCTTGCTCGATGATAATACTTTCCGCCTCGCTGCTTCCTTACGTCTAGGCGCTCCCTGTTGTTCTCCTCATCGCTGTCACTGTGGCGAAGTCGTCAACAGCCTCGGACACCACGGTCTGTCATGCAGCCGAAGTGCGGGTCGCATAGCACGACACGCGAATATCAACGACATCATCAGACGTGCTCTTGTCTCCGTCGGCGTTCCAGCCGTATTGGAACCCCATGGCCTGGCACGCGACGATGGCAAGAGACCGGACGGCATGTCGTTATTCCCATGGAAGATGGGTAGGCCTTTAGTATGGGACGCTACTTGTGTCGATACTCTTGCGCCATCCCATCAGGAAGATGTTGCTCGTCGTGTTGTGCTGGTGCTGCCGCTGCGGCGGCGGAGAACCTCAAGCGGCGAAAATATAATAACCTTGTTGGAAGTTATATTTTCGAACCGTTTGGGGTTGAAACTCTAGGTTCGTGGGGTCCGAGTGCTCACAAGTTGTATAAAGATCTGTCAAAACGTCTAGTTGACACTTCGCGTGATCCAAGGGCTGGCTTTTATCTCGGACAGAGGATAAGCATTGCCATACAGCGTGGCAATGCCGCCAGTCTTTTGCGCACATTACCAGTCGACAGCGAAGTGGAAAAGTTTTTTGACGCCATATTTTAGTTTTAGTTCTTTGTAATTAGATTAGGGTTTTTATTATTATTTATTTTATTTTATTGTAATTATAGTTAGTATGACGGCGCATCCGTCAACGTCAGACGTCAGGTTGACTTTTAGCTGTCAAAGTCAGCCTAGCGAAGCGTCATTGTCGATGGTTGTGTGGGCGGACATCTTGACACGGTTGTTAGAGACAGCGCCTGCACACCACGCTTGTGACGAATCGCTTTGCATCCGAGTGATAGTTTAATCTAATGTTATAATTAAGTTGGTATCGTGTTGCTTAGACTGTACATTGTTCATTTGACTGCGCATTTCAATTATTAAACCCTGTGCTGATTAAACAACGGTGATTTTAATAAGGACTTGTGATTTATTTGCTCACGCCCACCTGCCAACCTACCTACCCACATATATCACACGAGATGAGTTCTGATGAAGGCCCTCCTGCCCCTTCATCAGAAGTGGGATTGGATGGGACTAGAATAGAGCAAGAAACACCAAAATCGGATGCAGAAAAATTACTGAATAACATGGAAATGCTTTTATCTCGTGTTCTCGCAGCCCAGCCAACACCAACTGTGAGTAACCAGGCAACACATTTCTTACCGTTTAATCCAGATGAACCAGACTGTGACATAGATGGTTGGTGCAATATTACCGAAGCGATCGTTCATAATAAGCGCTTAGAAGGAATAGACTTGCTCATGGCTCTTACTACCTCTTTAAAAGGACGAGCGGCTGCCTGTATCACTAAGCTAAACTTAGATGAAATGTCCTGGAGCGTTGTCAAACAGACACTGTTAGCTAAATTTTCAAAACCAAAGCTTCTTCAGGACTATTTCGACGAAATATTGCGATTCCAAATAGGAACTAAGGAGACAGCTTCAGAAGCCGCTCTTCGTCTATGGAACCTAATCGAACGAATTCCTAAGACTGTGATGCCTGAAGAAGTGGTGACTGGATTCGTTATTTCTGTGCTTTGTCAGAAGGACAGCCTGATAAGACGCGAATTGATTGCGCACAATATCACAACTCGCACTCAATTGTTTCGAATCCTGGGAGGCGTATCTCTTAAGCGGCGTTCAGACGGTGTCGAAGCTAACGAACCTGAGGCGAAGCGTTTTCGTGCTATCGAAAGGTTCACTGGCAGATGTAACTTTTGCGGAATATCGGGACATCGTTTTGCTGAATGCCGAAAACGTCGTGACGCGCTGGGATCAGCCGAGCCTCGAGACACTTCGAGTGCTTCCCGTCCGTTGGAGAAGAAGACCGATGTAACGTGCTACACTTGTGGCCAAAACGGTCATGTGACAACTAACTGTCCCGATAAAAGGAACGGTGGTAAAGCTGCGGCCAAAGAAGTCCATCATTGTGAACACCGTCCTTCAAGGGGCGTCTTGACAACATCTTCCGGTGAGTCTGTGCCTTTTCTATTTGACAGCGGATCGTCTTGTTCTCTTGTGAAAGAAATGTAAATTTATGAAACAACGAATTGACTACCTAGGTTATTCTGTACAATCCGGTGAGATTAGGCCCAATTCACAGAAGATTCAAGCATTGGCAGATGCCCCAGAACCTAAATCGGCTACTAATGTTCGCCAATTTCTCGGTCTAGCCTCCTACTTTCGGAAATTTATTCCTGAGTTCACACAAATAGTCGGTCCCCTATACCCTCTTACAAAACTTAAAGGGCGAATTACTTGGACTACCGAACATGAAAAGATACGGCGCAAATTGTAGGCATTCTCACGTCTGAACCGGTGCTAACTATATTCGACCCAGAACTTCCGGTGGAGCTACATACCGATGCTAGCTCAGAAGGTTATGGAGCCATCCTCCTGCAAAAGAAAAATAATCTTCCACACGTTGTAGAGTATTATAACCGCCGTACAGCAGACGCGGAATCTCGTTATCATTCATACGAGTTAGAAACTTTAGCAGTCGTTAGAGCTGTAGAGCATTTTCGCCATTATTTATATGGTAGGTGATTTGTTGTAGTTACCGACTGCAATTCACTCAAGGCGTCGAAATCGAAGAAAGACCTAACACCCCGCGTTTACCGATGGTTGGCTTATTTACAAGCTTACGATTTCGATATTATATACCGCGAAGGAAGTAAAATGGAGCATGCTGACTACCTGTCCCGAAATCCACTGTCAGATTCTGCTGTTCCTATCGCTCCTGTAAAACCTAAGCCTAAAACTGTCAATTATGTTGAACTACATCAGGGCTGGCTGTCAGTTGAACAAAAACGTGACGCAGAAATCCAGGATCTTATCGCAAAACATAATAATAATAGCTTTCCCGAAACAGTAGGCCAAACATATGACGTTAGAGATGGCATACTCTACAGGAAAATTACTCGTAACAAAGCGGTTTCATGGCTACCCGTAGTTCCACGGTCTCTTATTTGGACATTAATTAATCATGTCCACAACGAATTACAACATTTAGGCAGGGACAAAACTCTAGACAAGCTGTATGAAAAGTATTGGTTTCCCGATATGTCTAAATGTGTACGAAAATTTATAGATTCGTGTATCATTTGTAAGGCATCGAAAGGTCCATCGGGAGCTCAGCCTGTTCAGCTTCATTCGATTCCAAAAGTATCCGTGCCTTGGCACACGATTCACATAGATTTCTCGGGGAAGCTGAGCGGGAAGAGTGACCGAAAGGAGTATTGCTCGGTAATAATCGATGCCTTTACCAAATACGTTTTACTCGAACATACTTTGTCAGTCGATTCCAAGAGCGCAATATATGCCGTACAAAAAGCAGTGTGTCTCTTTGGAGCCCCGAAAAGAATCATCGCAGATCAGGGCCGTTGCTACATTAGCTCAGATTTTAAGAGCTTTTGTCAAGCGCATAAAATAGATCTCCATTTCATCGCGACTGGTACGAGTAGGGCAAACGGCCAAGTTGAACGAGTGATGCGTACTCTAAAGAGCCTCCTTACTATCATTGAAAATGACCCTAACAAAGCGTGGCGTGACGAATTAGGTAACATCCAACTCGCTCTCAATAGTTCTAAATCTTCTGTTACCAAATACTCACCGTCAGAACTAATGTTTGGAATCCGTTCTAATTCTTTAGGGATGTCTAAGTTGAACGCCGATAATATAGATCATGAGGTTCGCTTAGATTTAGATTCGATAAGAACTGATGCATCAGCTAACATTTGCAAAGCTGCTGAATCTGATACCCTTCGGTTTAATCGTGGTCGGGCCACAATAAGACCTTTTTCTAAAGGAGACTTCGTATTTATTAAAAATTGTGAACGGAATAAAACAAAATTGGATAGGAAGTTTCTAGGTCCATATGTTATAGTGGAAGTACTTGAAAACGATCGCTACGAACTTAAAAGTTTAGGTGGTTCTCAGAGAACTTACAAATACTCTCACGAGAATTTGCGCGCAGTACCCCAGGGACATATCGGTTTGATCGAAATAGCTACTAGTCTTTTAAATTGTGAAGAGGCCGAGACGGCGTCGGAAGATGAAGAAAGTATAACTAATTCAAATCATGACAATGATAACTCTGACACCTTGACCGTATGCTCAAACACTGTTTCCGCCGATTCGAGGACGCTCACAGCAGGCTCAGACACTCTCAGTACATGCTCAGATCCTGAGACTTGGGATATGTTGCACGAAACTGAAATTCGTACAGAACGGGACGATTCATAGTCGTAGGTAAGTGGAGCGACCTGTAAGAATGAATCTCTTTCCTGCCAAATAGTCAGACGAAATATATGTCGTCCGAGTCAGTATCAGATTGACTTGTCTTCGTGCTTTTGTTCTATGAGACGAAATAGGTCGTCCGAGTCAGTATCAGATTGACTTGTCTTCGTGCTTTTGTTCTATGAGACGAAATAGGTCGTCCGAGTCAGAGTCCTTTAAGTTGACTGACTTGTTCTGGATGTTTTGCAGATTATAGTAAGACGAATATTGTCGTCCGGGTCACATCCACCAAAGGATTGACTTGTCTAATAGTACCAATTGTGAACAGCTAACCTACACGCTGTTTAGTGACGAGGCTGTGTCATTCGGCTTAATTGTTGCGAGACACTCGCCTTAAGTCTTAAGTATCATAGCGCATTGTGACAATTGAAATTAGTCGTCTGTCAGGATGCCGAACGGACTATGTACGATTGCAACTCATTGTTTCAGAAAATCGCCCGAGGACGGTCGAGTGTCAGTCCGGCCGTGACGGCGCATCCGTCAACGTCAGACGTCAGGTTGACTTTTAGCTGTCAAAGTCAGCCTAGCGAAGCGTCATTGTCGATGGTTGTGTGGGCGGACATCTTGACACGGTTGTTAGAGACAGCGCCTGCACACCACGCTTGTGACGAATCGCTTTGCATCCGAGTGATAGTTTAATCTAATGTTATAATTAAGTTGGTATCGTGTTGCTTAGACTGTACATTGTTCATTTGACTGCGCATTTCAATTATTAAACCCTGTGCTGATTAAACAACGGTGATTTTAATAAGGACTTGTGATTTATTTGCTCACGCCCACCTGCCAACCTACCTACCCACATATATCACACGAGATGAGTTCTGATGAAGGCCCTCCTGCCCCTTCATTTTAAATGTAAATAAACGGTTCTGCTTTAAATTTAACAATTTAATAGTTATTTGTTATACAAGACTGCAAAGTTGCTATTTATCCGCGTGCTCTATTTTGATGACCGAGCAAGCAAAGCATCCTAAAATATTACTACTATTAATACATATTTTAGACTTATTTTGGATAGAATCCTCTATGTATCCATCTACAACCGCATTGGACTTCCAGCCTCCGTAGCACTTAATATACAGTAGATCAACTCCAGAATCGGTCAAAAGTGTGCTGAAGTTCGTCGGAAACAAGGACCCGTGTACAACGGGGGTTCTGGAAGTTTAAGAAAAGTTGCCATTTCTCGTGGGAAACTGCCAATTTTATTAGCACCCATAGGAATTTAGACATACTTTCCATTGATATTGTAGAAAAAATCAATTGGAGTGTTAGGCGGGCGTAAGGCTTTATATTACTCAACAATTGTTACGTATTCCTTGCGAATGACGAAGTTGCGGTTTCTTTTTAACCCCCGACAGAAAAGAGGGGTGTTATAAGTTTAACGTGTCTTTGTCTCTGTGTGTTTGTGTGTCTGTTCGTGGCATCGTAGCTCTTAAACGAATGGACCAATTTTGATGCGGTTTTTTTTGTTTGAAAGGTGGCATAATCGAGACGGTTTTTAGTTACAATTTATACAGATCTGTCCAGATGTTCAAGGTCATCAGTACGTTTGTTAGCTGTGGTAGGGATTTCGAACATTTAATGGGTATTTACTTTACTTTCAAACATGTGTCTGACTTAATATTTAAATTAAAATACCCATGAATATGCTAGTGCCATTGAGCTGGTCTGATAATGGAGCTCGAAGGTAAGAGACGTAACCTTGGATTGCCTATTAGTAAGCCGATCAAGTTTTGGCTCATTTAGATATTTAGATTTGTGTTAAGTAGTTCTGTTTATTTCTCATAAATACAAGAACTTGATGACGAGGACCTGATACTAGAACTGAGAGGTGACCAATGAAACCCTGGAATGCCTAGGTACTAATAAACCCATCGAGTTTGGGCTCATTAGATTTATCTTTATAAGTTCTACACATTTCTCATGATGACGGGGACCTGATGCTAGAGCCGGGAGGTGGCTGATGAAACCCTGGAATGCCTACTAGTAAACCCATCGAGTTTGGGCTCACTAGATTCATCTTAACCAGTTCTATACATTTCTTGTGATGACAAGGACCTGATGCTATAACTAGGAGGTGGCTGATGGAACCCTGAAATGCCTACTTGTATACCCATCCAGTTTGGGCTCATTATGACAAGTACCTGATGCTGGAATTGAAAGATAGCTGACGAAGTATAAACGTTCTATATTCTTTGTTAGTTAATAACGTCTGACGGCGACGGTGTCGTACCTTAAAGATGTGGCTCGAAGACATGTATAGTGCAACATCTGTTCCTAGACCGCGTAAATGATTCGGTTTTAAGTAAAGTTTTAAGTTTTGCGGGTCGCTAGTTGATCATTTTTAAGAAAATGTAATTTAAGTAGTTATCAAAATGAGGTTTGCCCCGCTTGGTTGTTGCGACGCCGTGTCCACGTGGGGGCGATCGGTAGTAACAACCTCTCGCACCGCGCCCTGGTATAGGCCATGGTCTGAAGCGAAGAGGAATGGCAGCGGTCATCTCCTTCTGCGAAGTAGTACTAGCGATTGCGGCAACCATACGCGTGAGGGAACGGCCGCCCGGATCCCGACCCTGATTTCCAGCCACCGGCACCGTAGGCATTGGCTTGAGGACGACGAACAATGGGTACCTCGTCTTTTGACCGTCTAGTATTCATCCGGACCTAGACAAAGATGGAACATACGTGTGATATCAGTTAGTAAAAGTCTGATACACCCTCTCGCTCCACCTTAAAACGCAAGAAGAACACAAAAGTCTATTAAAAAGTAAAAAATAAGGTAGAATTACTCTTTCAGCTTTTTAAAATATTTATAGATTCTTTTAATGGAGTGAAAACGGCTGAAAGAGTAATTTATTAACTTTTTTTTTTACTTTTTAATCGTTTTTTGTTTTAAACTGGTAAATTAACTAATACTAAGTCATCTGAATGTTTCTCAATGTGTTTGACATTAAGTTGTGTTAGTTCATTAGTTCGACATACTCCGTTTATACCAATAATAAAAACAACCTGTAACGTAAAGAGTAAATAAATTAAGAAAAGAACAATGCCAGAATTTTGTCTGGACTTTTTTTTGGCGTACATAGATTTCATATATATGAATCAAATTTAATTAATTTTCTACGATTTTTCAATTATTCACTCCTTCTCGTAAAAGCCGGAGTTATTTTAAGTTTTTAAAAGCTTATCAAATGATGTTCGAATTAGGTACATTCGAAATGTTACCATTAAAATAGTGGTGTGAGTAAAAATAGTATGAATGCAATTTATCGAGCAGTCGATTATATCGATCGTTTAATTATATAAACGAATGATATAATCGACTGATCGATCGACTCATGTAGAGTTGGTTTGGTTTTGATTATTGATATGCTCTATTCTTTCGTCTTTAATCATTTTTCATCTTTGAAGAAATGCTTCTACTTTTAAATCCAATTAATAATGGATCAAAATATATGTTTCAATGTTGTATCGATCTATAAGAAAACCGAATCGAAACGTGCACGCACTACTTTTGTCTTTGACAGTAACATGTTGTCTGTGGTTGTCTGTCAAGACGCTACAGAATTCTTCCGTGTTTTTCATTTCGGTTGTGTTTTGTGTTTTTATTTGGATTTCTATTTATTTTTACCCGACCTGGACTGTTTATGGAGTGATTGATACTGCCCTGTGTGATCAATCTGCGATGTTTTATGATAATTGCTGTTTGACGTTCATTTCATAACCTAAAAATTCAAACACCGAATTCTTTTTTTTCCGGCTTTCCCAAATAAAAATAGTTTCATTTATAGATTCTCGAGCTAACGCCAAATATTTTAACATATTTTTCATTACGGGACACTTCAATTTGATCCCAGACAATTCTTAGTATGGAGACCTGCCATTGTTCTTTATATGCATGTATAATTATGCCTTTCAACATCTACTAAGTATTAGATTATGTTGAGAAGTTGATTAATATACTTAAGTAGATACTAAATGTGCAACTGACTTACTTTTGCCGTCAAATATACGGAATCAGGTGCTTCGATAAGAAACTTTTCAATTTCAGATGCTGTAAAAACCTTCGATTTTTTGGTTGCTGACCTTTGGAGGCTCTATTTAAAAATGCCACTAATTTAAAGTAGTGTCGATATGTATGTTTTTTTTCGTCTTTATTGTTGCTTTTAGCATTGAATACGTTCTCCATAAAGTGCTTGATTTCTTGGTCTCGGATAATTAAAATTAAAAAATATGCCAGCACAACGTTTTCTGAGAAAGTTGTGACCCTTTTAGCTAGTCACCACATGTTAAAAATATCGTACTGTTTCAAATACTTCTTACGTGTTTGTTGAGTGAGAAAGCTCATTTGCGCATTATTCACAGTTTCAGTTAATTCTGTTGGCGTCAAATAAACTTCTTCTTCGCTAGAATCACTCATTTTAGGTTTTTCACTTGTTTTCAAGTTTTTTATTTTCAGCCTAAGGTTTTAACAATATGACGTGAAAAGAAAATGACGCACGCAAAGGAAATTAATAAAAAGTACACCAAGGAGGTTCCGACTTTGAGTTGGCACCATGGAGGTAGAAGTAAATAGGTTTAATGATATTTTAAATTCACAAAGGGAGTGGTCCAGATAAGAACAGAGGTTTTCAATGCTGTGGACAAGATTATTATTTATACTAAAAATAATTATTAAAATAATATCACGTCAGTTAAAGTTCGGAAAAATAATATTAAACAATAAGTATTTTTATTTATTCAGTGTTTCCTTAGTTCCTGCAACCATTTTTAAGTTTTTTTTTCAATTATTTCTTGACCAAAAGTATCCGTGATCTGTGATACAAGAATGGGTTTATCCACGGCAGGTAAGAACTATTTAATTTGTACCAATACTTAGTAACAAAAATATGTAAATAAAATACTAAAGATGTTGGTGTTGAATGATACTTGTTGATGAATAACTATGCTAATACTTAGAAGTCACTTACTTAATGTTTTTAGACGCTTTTCTAATTTTAAACGACGAAGAAAATGATTAACCAAATGAATAAATAAATGTTTGTTTATTTTGCTGTGCAGTCTAGCAATATAAAAATTAAAACTGATTTAACTCATTTCCCCCAACTTTTACATAAACCTGTAATAGCTGTAACAGGTTTATTATTACATAAATTTTGAATTGAAGTTGTCTTAATATATGTCCAGTGATGGCCAAATTTTGTATGCATGGTGGTCCATACCCTTTAGTGCACACGATGTTCTAAATTCAATTAAATTAAATTAAATTCAATTTACTTTATCCTCTAGCTGAGAAAAAACGGCTTTTGCACTCAGATATCGAAGAGCAAAAATACTCTTTCCGAGATATGAGAGGATGAAAAATATTTTATTTATAAAAAAGAACAGATACTTTGATTTTATATCTACAAATTATTGAAATGTAAAAAATATTATCTTTGATATTTCAACAGTATAATCGATTTTTGGTGACCTATATTCGATACAGCGGATAATTGCCTAATTCATACAAATTACGCTTAGGATAGTTGACGAGCCGAGAAATAGAATATCTGTTCCGCAAACATTTTGATCACACCTTGCCTTCACATGCAATCGCAAAAAGACATGCGGGCACGGTTAACTTAATGGTAGTTGGAGAGTTAAAATAGCATGTGATTCAGCCGAGAAACTAGAGCAATTACAATGGATTAACAAATGAAAATCAAGAGACAGATCATCCTATACCTATGTACTCACTACTGCCTGAATTTTTTTCAACGAGTTAACGTTTTTGTTCCTTTTTTTGCAAATTAAGTGATTTGATTACTTTTCCTTTTTTATGAGTTGATGTTTGCATAAATAATGTCCTTGATTGATGCCGATTGCGTGGAAACATTTTGGACAGTGATGAAAGACTAATATGAACAGTTTTTAAGCTTGTTTGTTCTCTCTACACAGAAGGCTGTATTTATGAAGTATGTCCAGCTTTTTTTTATAAAAACTAGAACGTCTTACTTTGGTGGGGGCAAAATAACAGAAACCAAATGGATCTAGATCAGAAACCAAATAGATCAAAGATAAACTTGCTCTAATCAAGGTCTTCCACTTTTTTTCTATGAATTATCCTTTGTTGTAGCTACTTTTATTAAACCACTTCCTAGAAAAACTGGTATCCATTCATTTTTGTTAAAACGATTTTAGACAGCAAAGGTCTTCTTTAAAGTATTTATTTATGGTATACTTTATTGTACACTATTCAAAACCAACAAAAAGTAACTAAAAACTAGAACACATGCATACCGCCGTTTTTGGCCGTTTTATCGCATTCCGTAATCTCTTCCAGACATTCCAGGCTGGTTTAACAAAGTATGTTATTTCTTTCACCACAAGTAATGTAATAGATTCGAATCGATTGGTAACAAACTACTTAATTATACTCAAACTCATCCCAAACTCCATTCCTAAGCAACCACACGTTCGACAAATATTTGTGGACCCAAATACTTGTCTCAAATCTGAAATGGAATCCACATCCCTACGCACGGTAGTTGACGTTTCAAAGCTGCGCATAATGTCATTTCATATCGTCAGCGATTTATGCGATAGACGACTGGCCGGGACTGGCCGGGGAGAGGTCGTGGGCTTGAACCTGACCTTAATACGTTATTGTAAGTAAGAATTGTTATGGAATATGTCTGTTTTTATTTTGTATAATGTTTTATACTGAACGACATGTAACACTAAAAATTAATATTTTTCTGAAAATAGCAACAAAATTGGTTATTAAATGAAACAGAAAATAGCATTCCAAATATTGAGCTATTAAGCTAATGGCGGTGACGTCACATTTCAGTATGTGCATCCTTATACTGTTATTTGAAAGTTTCTCCTTCCACCAGATTTTAAAGGTTTCTAACTTTGTTAATATTGGACGAATTTGAAAATTTCTTTCTATTTGTTACTTCTTGATATCAGGTTAAAAAAAAAACATATACAAATTGATATTATAGTGATGCGAATTTGTTGGATTTCGTTTTCACGTTTATAAAAGATAATGTCAGTAGTGATCCAATTCCCTCCAATCCCTTTGAGTGAAAGAATTTCATAATTGGATCATAACCAAACCAATTTTCCATTTCATTCCGAGCCATCCTATAATGTACTTGCTTCTGCCAGTGGCTTCACCTGCGTGAAAGTAGAATCACTCAAAAATAAACAAGCTTTTTATTGATGAAAGAATTTATAAATAGGTGTAGTATTTTTTTGAGTTTATTTATTTTAAACAAAAATAAATAAAACGTTAGTCCACAATGAGAATTACTTCTGTGTCATGGGTGTGACACATTTAAACTCACAAGACCTGGAACCGGGAACCGGAACTATCTGTAGACCATACAAATATTCTAATCGCTCAACCACTGCACAACCATGTCGTTGGAAGTAAATACAAAAACTAAAGTTGGTATTGCGGTTTGGAACACACGTAACTAATCTATACTAAATTATTTACGAATAAGCAACCGTTGACAATCATTTTGTGTTGATAACAATTTCAAAGGAACTTATCAATAACATATATTCGAATGGTTTTTATGAAAGTTGAATCTTTCATAAAAACCATTCATTTACTTGATTGTTTTCTCATTTTAAAATTAATAAAGTTATACTGAAATTACCTATCCGAAATACATTATTGAGATGACACATTTATCAAATGAGCCGAAAAGCTGAAGGGTTAATATTTGCTCGCTCTCTCAATGGTTCTGATAAAGTGAGCTCAAAAATGGACGGTCCTTTTACTTTAAATTGCTCTTTTCAATTTTATAATATGCGGGCTTTCAGTTAAAATTATATTGTCTTATATTGACTTACTTGCAAAGTTTCTACAGTATTTGCCGCTACGCCGGTGCAGCACCTGCTACGCAGTAGCCGTAGCAGGTAGGTAATGTTGGAGCCGTAGTAGAAACTATGTGGTAGCCGTAGCAGGGGCTACTCTGTTACCGTAGCAGAAGCTATGTGGTAGCCGTAGTCGGTGCTACACAGTAGCCGTAGCAGAAGCTATGTGGCAGCCATAGCAAGTGCTACGCAGTAACCGTAGCATGTGCTACGCAGTAACCGTAGCAGGTGCTACGCAGTAGCCGTAGCAGAAGCTATGTGATAACCATTGTAGGTGTTACGCAATGGCCGTAGTGAGGGCTACCCGTCAGCCACAAGTTACGCAGTTGCAAATTCTATTATTACATTGTTTGATCGCTTATAGGTAGTAGTGGCGTTTAAAAAAATAATATTTCAATACAATTTTTTTTTTGGTGACTGCAATTGCTACGTTAACTACGTAGTCATTTTTCGACATCACAGACTGATATTCAGTGCCATTTCTATTTCATTTGTACATAAATAAATTTTATTATTTAACAATGTCACAATAACAGATTGAACGCTAAACTTACAAAGTACTTGCTACATACTCTGACATTAAAGCAGATTCTACGAAACGAATGTAGACCAACAATGCAGGCTGACAAGCAGTTGACGTTAAACTCCAGATCATGTTTCAACTGCTAGGTCATTTGGCCAATCAGTGTCAGGTCCTAATTCATGGGCACGCTACAATTATGGCGGTAAGTCCCCTCTTTGAGGAGTGGCTAGAGCGACAACACGGCGTCCTCACCTTCCGCATGACGCAGGTCCTCACCGGGCATGGCTAGTTCGGGAGGTTCCTGCATCGGATTCTGGCGGAAGCAACGCCCGGGTGTCATCATTGTGCGGATCACCCAGAGGACACGGTGGAGCATACGGTGGAGGTGTGCCCCGCTTGGGCGGAGCACCGCCGTGTCCTCGTGGAGGCAATTGGTGGCAGCGACCTTTCGCGTCGGGCCCTGGTTCAGGCTATGGTCCGGAGCGAGGAGGAATGGCAGGCAGTCGCCTCCTTCTGCGAAGCAGTAATGCTAGCGAAGGAGGAGGCTGCACGCGTGAGGGAACGAAGGTCCTCACGCCCTAGCCGCCGTAATTCCGACCCCGACTACCAGCCACGGTAGACGCGGGCTTGCGGATGTTGAGCACTGGGTAGCTCGCCGTCCGGCTGTTTGGTAACTAACCGGACCGAGCCCAGTCGTCGACAGCGCGTAGTGATCCTCGCGCTCCTCAAAGAGATGTCAGCAAACCGTAGGGGCCCAACAGGGCCGATGCTCGCTAGCTAGGACCGCGGAGAATTTCCGAAGAACTGTAGTCCTAGAACGCAAAGGAAGGATACAGGTGTGGTTTTAGTCAGTAAAAGTCTGACACGCCCTCCCGCTCCACCCAGAGCGCGAGAAGTCATTTGGATGATTTCCCACCTTAAAAAAAAAGGTCCTAATTCAACAAAATCATATTAGGTATGATGATTTTCTTCCAGTTTTCGATTTAAAGAATTTAATTGGGTATTTGACAAAATCTACTTTAGCCTTTTTAAAACTTGACACTGAAGTAGAGTTAGACACGTCTTTAACAGCAAAACTACTCTATTCAGAAATCAGGTGTTAGCAGAACTACAGAACCAGCTGTTTTCACTTTTGCTATATTTTGTGGCAGACATCAAGAGGCAGTTTTATATACCTTAACCGCTCTGTTACACATTGAAAAAGGAACGAGGTCATCTTCGGTAATAATATGACATTTTCCCAAAATTTATACAATGATTGATGATGACACGTCATTCAAAATGCGATGTAAATTACATACGTCTCGCGAACGTACTCGTATCGCGGCGCGCCAGGGAGAATGTCCCAGCGCCATATTTTTGATAAGTACGTGAATATTATCAGCTTATGCCGATGAAGTGGAGCCTCATATCCTCTTCGTAAAACCTTATTTATTTTCCCGCCAGTTCCGAACCCATCGCTATCTAATTTTATTGACTATTGTTCCTGTTATTTATGATTCGGTGAATTGTGTTTTGATCAGACAAAGGCTGTAGCCATCCCCTATCTCTCGTAATTGTACTAATAAATCAGATAGATTTTCTTTTGTTACCATATTGGTATTTAATGGAATTTCGCTGATTTTTGGGCAATTGTGTCTACGCTCGTGAAGGGTTGTATAAACCTTTTCATTGTATCTATTTTGAGAATAGAAGCGAGTGTTCAACAGTAAGAACCTTACGACAAGATTTATTGTATCCAGATGCTGTTGAAACGAGTTGTATTTACGAATAGAATCTTCAACAATTTATTTTATGGTTGCGGCTTCGATATATTTTCTGTAAATGTTACAGGTTAATGGTAAACTTTGAGTGAAGTTTACGTGTTAAAAAAAAAGCCTCTGAAGAACAGTCCTCAAGAACATTTTTATTTTGTTTGATTTTTTTTCTTTGAAATACGAGTACCTACTAACGTATCACGTAACTATAGTACTTCTTTTATCTTGGATCCCGTTACAAACATAAACTTACTGCTTACAAAGCCTAACGTCCAACTAACACAATGAAATTGACTGCGGCTCGGACTTTATAAAAACCTGATTTAAAAGAAAATCTCGTCTCACTTTATTTAAAAACTGCAAAGTTTTGACATTCGATACTTAATTAAGACTTAAGTGCCAAATGATAGAGAGCAGAACTGGAATGTTTCCTAAAATAGCACAAAGGATTTCTACCCAGAGAATAAAATTACTTTTAGCTCTAATTTCGGTTTTTCAAACAGATAGAGTGAATTCTTTTATGGAGAAGAATTTTTTGGAAGTTTTAACGTAATATAAAATACATAAATTTAAAAGAATACTAAATTCATATTTTCTCAGTTTATAGAGTTACCTAAAACAAGAAATCTTCCTAAAGGAAATAAGTTTATTACAATCCTTTATAAAACCTACTCCTCTCTTTGACCAAAGCCTTCTTCATAAGTTTATATAACAAAGTACCAATTCCGAATCTTCGATTTGCACTTATCGTTATGTCTCATAAAATCTAGGCTAGTCCTAAAATTATTAATAAGCTGTGCGGTGTCAGATATATATCGACGAGACCGCTTCCCGTGGGTGATATAAGAGCAGATTAAGGGCTCATACGTATCATAAATCCGTCCACTAAGTGTGGTGGTACTGGCAGCCCCACAAGAACAATTCCTTGTGATTATCTGAAGGGTTCTTGGGTCGGAGTCGGCCGGTGTATGACTATGAATTAAAGATTGCGCAAGTTTTGCATGTTATACCTTACTGAATATCCGTGTTGAATAAAAATCAAAATGTTATGTACTACAGTCCTTTTTGTATTAGGTAGATTACACCCTAGTTTCTGGAAAGAACTTAGCGTCACAAATTATAGGAAAATCAATAGGCGTTATTAGCATATATAGCATAATCAGCCTATTAATGTTCCCACTGCTGGGACTCAGGCCTCCTCTCTCTAGGAGAGGGAATGGGCCGTAATCCACCACGCGGGCCAAGTGCAGATTGGTGGATAGGCGTGATTAGCTCAATTCAATTTAAAATATTTTATTTCACATATGCCTACAAGGGTACTTATTGAACGTCAGAAGCTAGTGCACGATTGGTCGTTTCCTATGGAGAGGAATCGACAAGTAATTCTTCGGTCAATCTTTAAAAAAACATGTTCACAATATTGCTATATTACATTATAAATAGTAATGAGAGGATAGTAAATAAGTATATAAAAAAGTGCATCGAAAAAGAAAATAACCTATAAGATAGCGGAGTCCGCAGTGTTCTCACATTCACATTGATATTCTTGCAACCAATGCGAAAATTTGATTTGTCACCGTAATTTGAAGATAATTTTCGTTTCAGACTCTGGATCTATACGTTTGCACATCCTGTATAATACTCCAGCATCATGCCAACTGTAACGACCAATAAGCACTTGTAAATATTAATAAACATTCATTATTTTACTTTCACTTAAACAGAGTAAATATCTGTTTTCTGCTAGGTCTTTGTTTATTTACTGTAACGTCACGAACAACAATAAGTCGAAACATGAAGATATTTTACATATTCATGCGTATCAAGCGGTCAGACGTTTGACATGGCTTCTGCTTTCAGAGGTATCTTCTGAAGAAAATAAAACGCGAAAACAAAAGTGAAATAATATAACTTTGGGTCAGTTTTCTTCATGATCTATGTATTTTGTATGGATTGCGAGACTTGTCCTTAGAGGCCGCCCAATTCAACATAAATATAAAAGGGTATGGAGTAAGTTCGTGCATACTGGAAGGTCATACAAGTCATACACAGATTTTATTGATGATATTTTTCAGAAAGTTCTGCTGCGTAGCACAGTCAGCCTGCTTGTGTGACTAGCACAAAGGGAGCACGTAAAAATCGTAGCAGGTGGTGTAGTAGAGGTATACCTAAGTAAGTTATGTATTTCTTCCACCAACCTTACTTTTAATTTTTTTCCGTTTTTTCAATGAAATTGTGTAACTTATTATAATATGTATATATAATTATATATACATAAATTATTTCAATGTATTGTGTTTTATAGGTAAGTAATTATTTTATATATATGCTTATATTTAGTGTTTGATTAATTTCTTAGCACTGCACCGTAGACTACACCCTGTAATATTTTAATCCTTTCTATCCATCCCAAGGTTGTCTGGTAGATATCGCTGTCAGCGATAAGACCGCCATTGTGCCCATAGATTTATTTATAAGTTGTGTTACTTTTTTGGTTTACAATAAAGTGTATTCTATTCTAATCCATTTATTTGACAAACTGACGGCTCATCTGACTGGTATTAGGTATTAGTCACCACCACGTATGACATGTTTAAAAAGTTGCTACAGGTGCGTTGTTTATTCTCCGAAAAGAGGACTATCTTCACTGTTTGATTGTAAACGTCTATATTGCAGATTCACCGCACTCTGTAGTTTTACTTTCAAAAATGATGCTCATAAGTTAACCTGTGTAAAAAATTGCTATGAAACGGAGCTAGGCCTCGCATACTAAAGGATGATATTTCAGCTGTCGACCTCGATCCACGTAGTTTTTACTGCACGTAGTTGTGGACGTGGAGGTCACCGGAGCAGACACTCCACACTATGATATTTATTCGACTGTATAAGGACTTACCGCCTCATAAACACTACACTTTATTTCTGCTATATGATATTATATGTTAGGCACTTAAATGAAACTGGTAAAATGACAGTGTGCTGTATACCGGATAACACCCTTTCTTAGAGTAGGATGGGATGCCATCATACAACTTCTTTGGTTCTGGTTTGACTGAGAGGAGGTATCAGACTTTTACTGGCTAAAACCGTGATCATTCAGTCACCCTTTGCGTTCTTGAGACGCAGAGACTCTTTTGAATGATCCGCAGCTCTGGTAGACAGAAAAATACTCTCAGATCTCACTCACACACACATCTTCAGTAAATAGGTTCCGGGTTACGTAGCGATAGGAGTAGCAACTTCATTAGACTACTGGTTTTTTTAATGATATATACCTACTAGTGCTTGACTGCGATCCCACCTGATGGTAAGCAGTGATGTTTACTGGTAACTCTTAGCTTGTATCAACCCAATTTTCGGCAGAGGCCTCTCCCTCACGTTAGTGTTGACCATTTATCTCCCTAAACTTTATGATAAATGGTAAAACTGTATCGATGGAAATATGTTTATAAACCGGACGGTAATATTTTTTTATTCAAAGCACACATAAACTGAAATAAAAGTTTTGTGAGCACTAAATTTCATCAATCGCATTAAACATTTATGAAAACGTGTCGTTGAAATAAAATAACTTTGATGTGATTTTTCATCAAAAACGAAA
The DNA here is from genome assembly GCA_961205895.1 of Mythimna pallens. Lineage (NCBI taxonomy): Eukaryota > Metazoa > Arthropoda > Insecta > Lepidoptera > Noctuidae > Mythimna > Mythimna pallens. Next base: position 16,522,520 of record OY540828.1, on the reverse strand, counting down.
TAATAAAATCCTGGCGTACAATAAATAAACCGGTGAACAGAAATATTTTATGCACTAATATTTGTTTGTTTCGGTTTAATCCGTTTTTGTTTTGTAAACTGATATATGAGCTAATCTCATTAATATTATAGAAGCGAAAGTGTGTACATATGTTTGATAGTGTGTGTTTGTGTGTATGTTTGTTACTGTTTTGCGCTCAAACGGTTGAAGGGGTTTGAATGAAACTTGACGGGTAAACCATGTCCTGAAATAGCACATCATAGACTAATTATTCGGTTTGAATAATTTACTACTTTCACACGGGTAAAGTCGTTAGTAGGAGCTAGTAAACTTATATTTTAATTGCTCCATTTTTTATGCCTTTGATAAAAGTAAGAGTTAATAAAGCTCAAATACAGTGAGAAAAAATGAACTTAATGAGGTTCCAATATCACATACAAGCTGTGATAAAGTGTGCTGATAAATACTTGTTCTATATGATATTGTCATATAGTATAGGTAAGATTATTTATTTATTTATCCTTGTACACACAAACACTCATAAGTGAAAGGAACAATAAGAGCACAAAGGTACTGCTTATTTCAAACGAAATTTCTGCCAGCAGATCTGCTATAGGACCGTTAGATGAGAGATGCAGACACTGTGAGTATAAATAAGTAAAAACAGACTATATTATCATTTTTATTTTATAAAATGCATATATGATGCATAGGTAACTACGACCACTCTAGCATAGAGAGGTAATGTTCTTAACTAGCTAACAACGCAAACTAGCTAGCAAGAAGACAGACATATTAAATAGCGTTATGAATCTTAGTTTAACCCATAGACAAACACAAGATAAGTATAACAATGTCAAATAAACCCACAAACCGCATACTCCATATTTCATAGCTAGATTTAAACAGAAAGTGCTGGATTATTACCTAGCACAATAGTGTTGAAGCTTGGAAAGTTAACTGGGCAGAGCATGTTACGAACAAACAAGTGACGGATGTTACCATTATACTGAAGCGGGCTGGACTGCCGCCACCGCAACTGCTGGTGCTACTAAATATTCTGTTTCAGTCAGAGAAATATACGAAATGAAACCAACACTTCTGGAAAGTTGAAACGCAACAATATACACATAATCATATCTAAGTACCTACATAAAAGGGGCTACACTGCATAAGCGACATGTCAAATTTTGGTTCCATATTTTAAAAGTTTCCTTTGTTTAAGTGAATTTACGGTATAATTGTTTGTGTAATCGTAAGATAACTTCATAAATGCATAGAGCCGTCTTAACTTTGTGCTCTAGTTAAATATAACGCTCTCTGCGTTGAGCGCAGAGAGATTGCAGAAGGACAGGGGACTGGATTCGTCTAACGGTTCACCGCGTTTATGCGGATATATTTAACTAGAGCACAAAGTTAAGACGGCTCTATATGTAGCTTAGAAGCATCAGTTTTTCTATAAAAGATTTTATACGTGATTATCAACTGGTCATTTTTTATTACCACAAGTGAATTTAGTTTAAATACATACCCTACATGAAGTAAAACAAACTTGGTAGAGTACTTAGTATTACTATCAGTACACTACAATACAGTACGGATACTTAATATCCATACTGTACGCTTATAGAGATATCCATCGGCTCACGTTGTTTAATCCAGTTTCTTATCAAAAGAAGAGGCAATATTACCTAAAACCATAAAGAAATCGTGGCGGCATTTTTACATAAAAAGCTAGTTTCAGCTAACAGAAACACCACAAATTAATTAATTAACATCCTATTCTTATCCCGAACTGCTTCGGCTTCCAATAAAAGGCAAAGTAACAGAAAATTAGTATTCAACACGACAAAGGACAACAAGGTTGATAATTAAGATTAACATTTACACAAAAACCTTGTGCCTATGTCGGTGAATTGCCCTAAAATGTGTCGTATCGACCTCGGTGTCTATTTCTATCTCGTTACCGACTAGTTTATTGCGGAGTTGTAACTTTACTGCTGACATAACTGTCCTCGTAATTTTACATCCCTTTATCTCATTGAATAGAACTTTGTGATACCTTTGTTCACATTCTCTAATTCTGCTCTGATAATGCGCCTGAATACAGATTGCTGAAATTATAGGCTTTCACCATTTCCGCTGGGACGTTCATACCGATTTACGGATCGGCTTTGAAATGTTTTTTTTTTTTTTTAATATTATTGTTAAATTTTACATTTTATTGAAATGGTTTCGCTTAAATCATTTCGGTGTTTAAAATTCACGGTTCGACACATACGTGTAGTTATGAATATTAACATGAATTTCAAATTCTGTGGGAATAAATTGAATATTTGGCTAAAGTAAAAATATTTACGACTATCGTGTAACTTAGGCACATCAGAAAACCACTATGACCAGATTTAAATTGCGTAACTAGAGTCTAGATTTATAAGAATACCATTGCTATAACTAATTATATCTTAGATGTAAAACTGAACTTTGAGTTAATCTCGCCTATAAAACTAACCCTGTGATCTACTTATATTGTAAGTAGTTATGGTGTATAATAAGTGGTGTAGTTTTTTACTAAACATTGGACCCATGTAGTCTTTAAATAAATAAATTATTATTATTATTATAAAGAATTAAAGTTTGTTCTAGTAGCTGGATATTTATGTTAATACAAGTTGCCTTTTGAAACGTTAGCACTTACGTTTCAAAAAGCAACTTGTATTAGACAACGACAACTATTTAGACGTAATTCAAGGAGAAAGAATCCAGCGCAAAGTTTTGCAAACTAATCCAATTAGAGGGTGAACGGGAGACGTCTGGTGCACTCACTTTGTTTCCCCCGCGACCCGCGGACCATGGGAACGTTTTGTATCAGTTAGCTTATTTCATTTTGATAAAATGATTTTATGGGCAATAAATTTAGAACAAATAGGTAAATAGTTAATTTAGTTTCGAGAACGGCACCATTCACAAACATTACCTATATCTAAATGAAAACTAAGAGCTTGAATTGAAACATAACCTGTGGAAAATGTTCCTCAGTACACTAAATTCAATATTTGAAAACGATAAAGTATGAAAACCTTGTAAATAAACCTCCAGTATAACAATTTCATTATGATTATTATTGTGAGGTTAGTCAGCCACAAACTTAGTCCATTTACAATAACAAACCGAGATATGAATCTAGGAAATTTCACCAAGCTTATGCTAATTAAATTAGTTTGGTTTCTAAGTTATAGGTCCGGTCTGGTCGATAGCTGACCAGGATGCTCACTTGCGACCAACTGCGGGAACACAAACCATTTTCTTCGTTTAGTATTCCGACCCAGCAACTTAGTAATCGCACGGAAAATACTCTACAATTCAGGCTTCTCCCAGAAGATACAAATTAAAAACTAAGATACTATCTCACTAACAAAATTGTTTGTGAGAAGCAGTAATCTATAAAAATATGTTTCAGAATATCAAAGGAAGGAACGTAATTAAGGTCGATATTGCCTTAACATGTGCCTGTTACAGACGTTTTGTCTAAATTGACTTTTCGTCCATTGAATTATGTTTTTGTCCCGAGCAAAGGGCGAGGCTGAGGAAATTACGTCCCTACTTATTTTTATTCCGATGATCTTTTGAAATGGTTTGATCAAAAGATCGTTATTGTTACGTAAGCTGCCACTCACGCACACGAACGCCTTGAGGATAAGTTTGTAATGAAAGTGCGAGTGTTTCTGTGGTGATCGTTGTCAGTTCCAAAGTCAGAGGTGTCAAACGTCGGCTTGTTGTTCCCAGGACAGGCAAACTCCAACAACTTTGGCAAGTTTGCTCTTGTCTGCCCTACGACACCTCAGAATTTTAAACAAGCGCCAGGTGAACGAGTTTATTCTAAAATATTTAAGAAATAACTCGCTAAGATTTCTTGTTGCAAACTTTCAAGGTATTCAGAACATATTTTGAAAATGGTGGTTTGGAAACTGAAGTTTTGATTACTTGCACGTGAATAAAAGAAGGTATTTAAGTTTTGTTGGCTTATAATAACAATTTTAAAAGGAGATGTAGCTTATCTACTGCCGAGGCTACATTTGTGAAACAGTACTGTTGTTGTTGTTTTCAATGTGGGTATTTGGGGGCATATTAATAGATAGGCTGATGTTCCACTCAATTAACGTAAAAACATACTCACAACGAGTGTTCTTTGTCACAGATGCGAGCCAAACAACGGTATTAAATAACGCGATATCTGTAGGGAAATGCGGCGCGATAGCATCGCAACCCGTTGCCAAATTACACCCTTGTTGCGTTTTACAATAGCCACGAGGGCAGAGGTAGTGCCAGACTACCTACAAACTCACATAAAAACGGATAATTGCGTGTAGGTGATTACAATAAAAAAATTGAGATTCGGCGTACTTCGAATGTACGTAATTTCGTGCTCATTTTGGCAAAACTGAAAAGTAAAATAATTTTTGCATTGTTTAAACGCGCACGTTTTCTAATAAGACAGCAAAAATATGAATCTACTTTTACGAGAGAACAATTTACTCGTAAAGATAACATAGATAAAATAAATCTTCATTACATTAAACCCGAGCTGTTCTCATATTTTCAAACGGGACGGTTTTAACGTTCTTACCGCTTGCGGTAAGCGGGTGTGCAACAAATTTTCCGAATAATAGTGTGAAGAAAAAATGTAGCCGGTAAAAACGCTAATATAGGAGAGGAAAAGGGTAAAATATATGGTGCCTTAAAGTATCTCCGCCGGCAATATGAAATGTTTAATTTATAGCTGTGTTTACTTTATATCCACTCTGTGATACTTAGTTTGCGTGGGAAAGGCAAAATATAAATATTTTCACGGATAACTTGTAGGTGGTAACACTGTTTGATGCTTTATCTGCATGCTTAGTTCAGTTTTAAAGTAATAAATTCTCGATGGTAATGAACATTTAACTGATGGGTCTCCTGGTGGTTACGCTGAAGGCAATAGTTTGTTTTGAACTAGATCGGTCTTGCGAATAATTGTGGTTGAATGTGGAATGGGATTGCGTGTGATTGTAGATTGGCTTATATCCTTAACGTGCAATCGATGTTTGTCATCAAACGAAAAAGACAACGAAAAATAAAAATTTTTTTTCTTGTTTTGTTTAATAATATGTAACAGTTTGCACACTGCATAACATTGCATTGATTATACTTACAGTGTTGACCATTGATATATTTTATTTAATACTAGCAACCCGCCCCAGCTTCGCACGGGTGTTAGAAATCGTTGGATTTCTCGACTTTTCCCTACTAAAATAAGCATGTATTATACACTCAGACTTTCCTTATGAATCACTCTGTCTATCAGTAAAATCTGCCGAACCGATTTACATAAATCGGTTCAATAGTTTTTGAGTTTATAGTGAACAGAATGACGTGGATGGTGAACGTTATATTATTATAATATGTAAGGACTTAAAAACATAACGCATAACCTAACACAAAAAGAAAAAAAAAACGTAGTTATAACTTTTCGATTAACGTAATTAGATACTAATTATGAACAGTCTTGTATGTTAGAGGATGCAATCAGTTACAAATAAATACTATAGAGTAATAGTCAGTAATGTGAATACTTATTTCTCATTGTATATTTATAAACAAACTTATGATGGATAGAAAAGATACTTTGATGTTAAGGCAAATGTTCTTCAACAACTTATATTGTAATCAGTTGGAAAAACGTGTAACTTTTAGCAGCGGTTTTCTGCGTGATTGCAGAGAATTATCCCAAGAATCACTTTGTTTATTTGTACAAACCGTATGAAAATCAGTGAAGTCATGAGGTTTCGCACTCGTGCTTACCTCGCAGGAACCATGCGTGGTTAAAAAAATGCGCTTTTTCAAGATAAAAATTAATCCATAGTACTCTCCGTTACTGTACTTTCTAGTTGTAAAATGATTAAAATAATTCAGATGAATTTAAGCTATTCATTTTCGTTTTATAAAAGAGAGAACTTGAACTAATGAAACTTTATGAAACTCAGCAGTCTTTAAGCTTAACATGGTTTTAAGTAAACCGTCTTCAGTTTATATTTATTCAGTCCATTAATGTACACTTGGTTAGTAATGACGTACTGTTAGTGTAACCCTTTTTAAGAAATACCTTTCTTGGGTCGACGTTCGTCTGGCATTACGTACCTTTTAGTACGACCCGTCCTTACTCACCTAAACGTTCGACGGTGACCTAAACATAAGTCTGAAGATATATTAGAACAGATTGAAGGTTCATTTATTAGGGAAGAGATTTTCTTGAAAAACTTTGAAACTCTTTGAAAGAATAACTTTTTGATTTTGTAGAATTGTGATTAGACAATTCTAAATACTGGCGCAGGCGCTGTCAGTTTTGATAGGAAATTTCGCCGCTTGAGAATCATACGTGAATATTATTCACATAAGTCAAGTTTTTATGTCCTCGACATTATCGAGGTGAAAAATCCATCTCGCGTAACTGACTCGACTGACGCGTTATACGTCTCTTTCATTTAACAGACATCTAATTTTATAATTCAAGTGGTGATGGGGTAAAAAAATAATCGAACACGAGTTACGCTAATAATATAAAACTTTATTACTTACTGCGTCTCTACATGTACAGTTTAAATAAATGTTAAGACATTTATTTATTTATTTTTATTTGATGTAAGCATCTGAAAATATTTTGTAATGGATTAAGCCATTTTGGAGACTGTACGGATAATAACTATCGATTTAGGCTTTCGCCTAAGCTCTGGTAGTAGGAAGCATACAACTGAATTGCTTTATGAACTTCGGTTAAAATAATATCTGTCACGATTATCCTAAAGTTAGCTGGACATTCTCGAGCCTTCTTTTTGTTTTTGTATATTACCATGGCATAGGTACATTTTTGAAGTAAAAGTACATTTTTTGTCAGGTTAAACCTTCAAAAGACGTCTGGACTTTAGGGAAAAAGACCGAGGAGGCTGCGATTCTTAACTCCATAAAACCCGGGGCGGTTTTATAATTACCATCAGCACTTGGACGGAGTCCCGTGACCTTATTGAAGACCATCCCGGAACCCCAGAAGTTAATGTAAAGGGATCTTTCTAGAATCTCGCTGCGTATGGCTACACGTGAACACTCTATCACCAACTTTTCGCAGGGTCACTTTGAGTGCCTGCAACTTCAGAGTCCGACCGGCCTTAAACAATGCAACCTTAAACTATCTAGGTCAATGGTGCAATGTTGGTAATTTGTCATAGTCACACTCCTTTTCTGGTTTGTAGCAACGCGAGGTCTCACAAGACAGGACTTAAAACCAACTCTTACGAAGAGTACACACACACGTAATATAATCACGTAATCACTCTCCGATGAATGCTACCATTTCGACCCACCAAGTGAATGTGCCGTTACGCGGCCGTTAAGACCGACTTTCGACGGTGCACTGCAGGTAAGGGTGTGTCTCTGTGATGTATTAGTGCCGCCCTAATCGTATCCCAGGGCAAGGAGTGTTAAAGATATCTAAACTTGCCGCCAAAGTCACTCCACACCAGGACAATGGACTATAAGATCACATCAACTATAGAATGCTGCTGCCGGAAGCCATACTGATAAACAGCAATGTCGGGACTAACGCGTGACAAGTGCTCAGCGAGTCTTTCGGCAATTATTCCTTCGAATAACTAAGAAACCTGGTTGAGCAGGCAAATGGGATGGTATGCAGACGCAGACTCCGAGCCTTTGCCTTCCTTCTGCATCAAGACCAATCCAACCTTCTTCCAGGTAGAGGGAACACAATATGGAAGCAGCTGTTGATCAACTGCTAAGGCGGTCCCCCAGAGAAGCCAGGGCCAGAACTTATGCTCAGCCAGGTATACAGCCAGGCCCAGGATCTGGGCCTGGTCCAGTATTTCGAAATCCCATACGTCTAATGGACCAGGCCAGTTCAAATAGAACCACCTACAATTAGTCACGCACAAGGTGTAAAACAGACACAGACAGGGCCTACGTAGCTTGTAAAAACCAGGTTTTTGCTGACATCAAGTAGCGATGGGATTGTTTTAATTCGCTGAACTTCTCCACTGCTTTTGCGGGCATCCTTTTAACTTGCTAATCAGCTTATCTCATGAATTTGTGTTCGTACTTACGTAGGTAGATATAGTACATTCGGATCTGCTTTCGTTTTCCACGTCATTTGCTTAAATTCAAGTGGTGACAACTTAGAGTAAATGGGTAGCAATCTGAGACCTAAATACGTCGAAAACTTTTTAGACACGTCCTTAAAAAAAAAAAACGGCAATTAATCATTTCTGTTGTATGAGAGCTCCATTGAATATTTATTAGTTTATATAGCTGCAACAGAAATAATTATGTACATCATCTCTGAAAATTTCAACTGTCTATCACGTTTCATGGGGTATAGCCTGGTGACAGACGGACAGACAGACAAACAGACGGACGGACAGCGGAGTTTTAGTAATAGGGTCCCGTTTTATCCTTTAGGTATGGAAACCTAAAAATTGGCTAAACAGGCTTTCCTTACATGCACACTGATGTTATATCAATCAGACAATTCCTTTTAATGAAAATACTTATCAACCTAAATAAATTTGTCTCTAGATACTGTTTTAAGAAATAAATGTGTTTTTGTATCCACAGTATAGCCACTGTATAAACTGGTACTAATCATAGTTTGCTTTGAGGTATTAAAATCTTTATTTTAAAATTGCAGTATGTACGCTGTTTGCAGAAATCGATATAATTGGAAAATTAGTACTAGTAAGTACTAAACTTTAAAAAATTAATTATTGTATACAACAATAGGCTCGCCGTGTGACCGTCCGGTAACCGTCTGGATAGAGCCCAAGTAGTCGTCGGCAGCGCGTAGTGTTCCACGCGCGCTTCAAGTAGATGTCAGCAAACTGTAGGGGCCCAGCAGGTTCGAAGCCTACTGGGGCCATGGTTTGCTTCTGAAAGGAAAACCCGGCCCTGGAATGAAAGGCAACGAAGGAACAAGGAGTGGGTTTTAGTCATTAAAATTCTGACATGGCATCTCCCGCCCCGCCCAAGGGCGGGAGATGGCATTAGATGATTTCCCACCTAAAGAAAAAAGCCTCCCCAAGTCCAAGTGAAACTAATGTCACTGTCTGGATAGTCTTGGTCGGCCGTGAGAAAATAGAAAAGTACTAAAGAATACTGAAAATTTAAATTCTTCATCTTAGTAAGCTTTTTCAGCACTAGACTGGATCTATATCTTAAGTAAATGTAATTTACCTAAGTCACGTGTTGGTGTCACGCTCAGCATTTTACTTTGACAGAGTTTGCTTTCACTAATGTAATGTATACCCATCTTATTTTGCACATCATCGACATTTATGTGCCTACGTCTTAGGTTTATACCATTTATACGCTTCATTTAGTTTTACAAATACGTGCTTGTTGAAGTGCTTCAAGCGTTTTATTTGATATATTTTTGGGTGCAAAGTAAATTCTCTTGTAATTAAGTGGTGTAAATGTTGTCTAATGGTGATGTGTTTTATTCATCTGAAAGAGTTTTTCATTAGGTGATTGTTTAGTGAGGAGATATTGAATTATTTATTTAACGCAGCTTCAAATGATCATCAAAGATATTAGGGTCGAGTTTCCTAAATTGGACCAGCTCGTGATTTGTACCAATTCAAAATCTACCAAACCATAATGTTAAGTTATAAATTGGTAGCACTAAAAAGCAGTACTAGCGTTCTAATCTTATTTTATGGAGTTTCTTAACCTAAGGATTTCTTGTAGCAACAGTAATTACACCGCAGATATCATGAATGTTTTTGGAAAGTTAAACTACCTAAAAACTTAGTGTTGCCTAATTTGTACCGGGTAGGGTAATCCTAAAATGTAGGTACCGGTGCAATTTTGGTGTATGGTGGTTCTTCAATTCGATTGTTAACAAGATGAAAATATTTTCAGATGTCTGGAGAGGATAAAAAGTATTATAAATGGATGCAATATGATCTGGAAAAAATATTCGATTGTTTAAAAAGATATCTATGGGAATTAACGAGTGTTCACGCATGTTCAAATATGCGAATGGACATACCATTTCTAGTTACGGTTTCTCTTAATCTACTTTAATCATTGAGATTAAAGTAGATTCAGAGAAATCGTAACTAATTTTATATAAAAGTTTTATTTAATTGTATTATTCTTGTTGAATCAAATTTTATTTGTAGTACATTATAAGTACATTATTAATATTTAAAACGTCATGGATAATAATTTTTATGAAGATGTATAACGGTAATGCTGATTTCAGTTTTTAGGCACTTGAATCTCAATTAGATCGTGAAGTACAATTAAGGAAACCGGTTTCCTAAATTGTACTGTCTTTTGTCTAACTGGCCTGTTGGTCCAGTAATTAGTGGCCCTGACTACTATGCCGAAGGACGAGGGTTCGATTCCCACCCAGGACAAAGGTTTGTGTGATAAGCACGGTTATTTGTTCTGTGTTTGTGTGTGATGTATTTAGAAATATATAAGTATTTTTATCAGTTGTCTAGTATTCATAACATGAGCTCTGCTTAGTTTGGGACTATAAGGCGTTGTGGAATATTATTATATTAATACTTTTTCAGATTTTTTTTTAAACTTTTACTGTCGTAGTTTTTTTATACTTCCTCATTTTACAATAAAACCGTTTTATTTCTAGTAATATAATCCTTTTAAGTTATATAGTTTTTGTGACAGCTTATGATGTTCGTTAACTGGTACAATATAGGCAACCTTCCTATACCCACTATTAGGTTCTTACTTATGAAATTGGCGTTTTTTAAAACGGTTTTTTGTTTAATTGTCATATCTTCGGATTGATTAGGAATTATAAGTTCAAACAAGTTTCATGTTAAAGGTTATACTTTTCTTAAAAGAAGCTATTTATTGGTTTCTTTGTGTTTTGTATTTTCTTTTACGTAGGTATATATCGCAATATACCCACGAAAACTTATCTTAACCTTTAATATAAACTTTATTTGAACTTATAATTCCAAGTCAATCCGATGATATCACAGTTCAAAGTATCCCGTTTTAAAAAAACATCAATTTCATAGGTAACCAATATTATTTATAAATCGGCTCTTTTGATAAACTTTTCGTTCAATGTTCGTGCTATGAACTGAAACTATAAGTAGGTTGATTTAATAATCAATCGTGAATACTTTTTTTTTTTTTTTTTTTTCGGTGGCAAAATCATCTTATGACATCCCCCGCCCTTGGGCGGGGCGGGAGATAGTGTCAGACTTTTACTGACTAAAAACCCCTGTTCCTTCGTTGCCTTTCGTACCAGGGCCGAGTCTTCCTTTCAGAATCAGACCCTTGGCCCCAGTAGGCTTCGACCCTGCTAGGCCCCTACAGTTGCTGACATCTCCTTGAGGCGCGCGTGGAACAGCACGCGCCGTCGACGACTTGGGCTCGGTCTGGACGGTTACCGGACGGTGGGACGGCGAGCCACCCATTGCTCGCCGTCCGCAAGCCTGCGCCTACGATGGCCGGAAATCGGGATCGGAATCCCGGCGGCGATTGGGGCGTGAGGACCGCTGCCTCACGCGATCGGCCGCCTCCTTTGCTAGCATTACTGCTTCGCAGAAGAAGGCGACCGCCTGCCACTCCTCCTCACTCCGGACCATGGCCTGTACCAAGGCCCGGCGCGAGAGATCGCCGCCGCCAATCGCCCCTACGAGGACACGGCGTAATCGTGAATACTGTGTATTATATAGTAGGTACTTCTAGGTACTACCTTAGCAGACTGAGATTAAAGTTAAATACATTTGGTTTTTCTGAGAGAACCAAAAGTTAGCTTTAAAACCGATATCTGCTTCTACGAACCAGTAATGCGATCGAAGGAAGTATCTAGTTCGCGGAAAGCGTTAGGCGGATATAATCCTCACACTCCATACCCCGCCTTCCAAAAGGAAGAGGAGATGCCCCAGGCGTTGGTAGCGGGGCGACATCCGGCCACCGTAGGAGCGGGCTTGCGGACGGCGAGCAATAGTTAGGTCACCGTCCGATCCACAGACCAAGCCCGGGGTGACGATGCGTTTTGTTCAACGTGAGTCTCCAAAAGATGTCAGCAAAATTGACGGGGTCCGTTAGGGTCGATGTCCGCTAGGAATTGTTTAAAAAACAAAGTCTGACACTCCAACAAGTCATTGACTAGACGACGATGTCTTACTTAAAAAAAGGTTTAGAACCGAAATCTGCCAGTTATACGAACAGGCAAGGTAGAAGCTAAGCTGTCTCATCATTTAGTTTTTTTTTTTTATAAGTGGTTATATTTCTTTTATGTACCTTTTGTTACATTGTCGTCAATGGCAAAAAGCAGTTTCATCATCATTGTCATCAGGTCAAAAATTAATCAAAAAACTTTTTCTTAAAGCAAGGCCATTCGTTTCCAATAATAAGTTTTTCACAAATAAATAAGCATAGTCACTGTACTTAAATCCAACCCTCACGTGCGTAGCTATCAAATTGTAAATATTTTGTAGATATAAAAACCTCTATAATGAAGGGTTGCACACATGCTAAAATATGAATACTAAAATAAATCCGTACGTACATAATGTACGCAGGGTGCATCGAGTGCTTTTTCACGCGAGCAACCGTTGTAGAGCCCTCGTGATAGGGGCGCACGGCCACTTAAACAGTAAATGCAGGCGCGTTATTGAGCTACAAAGTGCTCCTACGTCAGCTTTAAAAGGCTCGTCAAGTTTAAACTTAAGTTAAAATAAAAATACCCTGAAATGACGCGACTTTTCAAACGTTAAATACCAAAAAAGTCGATGACGTTATTAACGGCTGACAAACAGATTTCGGAAGATATTCAAATAAACGTTCCAATATTGAGAACGACATAAATCCAAGAAATCTAATGTTTTCTCCACCAGCCGAATAAGCGCGAAAATAAAATTGTCCGAGTCCTCGTATTTATACTATAGAATCAATTAGAGTAACACATATTATTCGGAACACGTGTCTTGACGTTAACGCCGAATGACGTGAAGCACTAAAAGCGAAATAATGTACTACAATATGACGCGAAATAAAATATTATCTTGGGACATAAATATGACGTCATTGCCAATTTTTTGCAAAGTGAGTGAGTATGAAGGTAACGTTTTATGAAATGGTTACAATGTTTGTAAATAACAACCGAAGGAACACAGGTGGGTTTTAGTCAGTAAAAGTCTGACACTCCGACGAGTCATTGACTCCACGATGGTTTCTTACTTAAAAAAAGGTTTAGAACCGAAATCTGCCAGTTATAAGGAAAAGAAGAACCTTATCTATCGCTTACGACCAGGCAAGGTAGAAGCTAAGCTGTCTCATCATTTAGTTTTTTTTTATAAGTGGTTACATTTCTTTTATGTACCTTTTGTTACATTGTCGTCAATGGCAAAAAGCAGTTTTACATTTTCAACTCCGGTCCCCAAGATACAGGCGCTGCCTAGTTTGGGGACCACCGTATACTACATAACTGAAGCCCGCAATTAGTTACGGACCTATCATACTTTAAGATTATTTAATTTAAGGTACTATTTGTAACAATGGTTCAATAAAATTATTATTATTATTTAACATAGCCCTTTCCCAACTAGCTTAAGGTCGGCTTGTAGTCTGATGTGGCTAACAAACCTCCATAACCCATTTACTGGGCAACAAGATACTTCTTGGGTACTGATAGTCAGGCTTGCAACATATTCAGTGAAGTAGTTTATTACATAAAGGTAATAAATTTAATTAAAACTCCTTTCCTTTTCGTGGAACGAATCGTTCGAACGTCGTCGACGAAAAGGTTTTTAATTTTGTTTTTCATATTTAATATTTTCCTTATTGAATTTTCAGAGATCATTCACCGCGCTAACACAGTGCTTCCCAACAATAGTGAAATTCGTTTGAACACCCGAATAGAATAAATCCTCTATTATGGTGCATTGAGGTAAAATTCCTGGCGATATTGTGAGTAGGACTCGTGCCGTCCGGCACACACAGGGTTAACTTAGAGCCGAGAGCACAATGGACTCCGGGGACATGTCACGTCGTACACGTGCCTTGACAATCGTCTGATTAGGATCTCATGCCCTCTCTCCTTTAGCGTACACCGGTATATATTTGCTGATTGATATACCTGCGTCCTGAGACACGTGCAACTGTCGGTGTTACGAGTAAATATAGCCAGACACTGAATATCATACGGAATATTCTCTGCATCTATGCATTATTTAGAAATACTATTTTGAAGGATGTATACCTAACGCACATTAAACTATTGCAGACTTGTTGGTATTGGTGGTTGTTGGTTTTATCTTACAGTAATTATTTAATAACGGAGAAAATAATTTTCGCTTTCAGTGTCTTATTTTAATCATTCAATGAAGTGAATGCTGGTGGCATATGCATTGTGCTTCCAATATTGATCTAAATTAAATATAAACTGATTATTATTCATTGTAATCTGCAAAATATCTGATTTTCACACCTAAAAAAAATACCCATTGAAACAAAATATTCTTTTGTGGCTACAAGGTAAAATATTTTAACGATAATTAGTGGGATTCTCCATCCGTATGTATTTATTACGTTTTTTTAAATAAACACCTTACTGAAGCGCTTGTAATTTCATTGAATAAAAGCTGACCTGGCGCGGGGTCCTGTTACAGGCCATGGTACTGAGCGGGAAGATATGCGGTAGCGGTAGGCGGTAGCCTCCTTCTGCGAAGCAGTAATGCTAGCGAAGGAGGCTTCCTCCAAACGCGTGGGCTTGCAACTTGAATGACGCGCAATGGGTAGCTCGCCGTTGGGCTTTCCGGTAATCCTACGGACCCAGCCCGAGTCGTCGACGGCGCGTAAATTCCACGCACGACTTAAAGAGATGTCAGTAAAATCGTAGCGGCCCCGCAGGGACGAAGCCTACTGGGGCTATTGGTTAGCTTGAGAAATGGAAACCCAGGGACCTGGAACACAAGGCAATGAAAGAATATAGGAGCAGAATTTAGTTCGTAAAAGTTTGACACGCCATCCCGCTCCACCGCGTAGTGCGGGACAAGTTATTGGATGATTTCCCACCTTATAAAAAAAGGACAACAGGAAGAGCACTAACTTATTATTTTTTAATTTCTGGCAAGTATTTTTATTCCCTTGATGATGAAACTAAATTGAACCAAGAACTTTAAGGTCCAAAACACAATATGGAAGTTGTTGCCGCAACATATATTATGTATGTAGGTACGTGTAGACGGTAAGTATCCCGTCTTAACATGGGTTTGTAGCAGAAGGGCAATTACGGAAATTTAAGAACATTTGCGTGCTTCTCTCATTTTCTATCACTAAAAATTGTGTTTAATCCAAGGTGTAGTCTTTTTTAACCCAAAGGTTGGCTGGTAGACAAGACCTTGTCGCAGTAAGTCCGCCTGTGGACCACTACTGTTCATAAAGTGTGTGTGTGTGTGTGTGTCATAATAAATAAATAAAGTTCAAATAAATATATCTTTTTACACTAATTGTCGCTCAGATTGCTATTTTAATACAGATATCAGCCTTCAGCTTATTTTTAATTTATCAAGTAATATGGTAATGCTTGTCGGTCGTGGGGGCTTGTCGGTCGACGTTGGTTGCACCGCGTGCAAGTGTGGTTGACGTTCGGGGAAACCGACAGCGTGCGTATTCCCCATGAGAGCATACATACGACAAAGTACACAGCAATTCATACTGTCGAAACTCCAGACTACCATACTAAATTGATACATTATTATTGCGATTTATTTATAAAAGCATTTTTAATGCTATTGAAAAGAAGGTTAATGTCTCTGTAAGCACTGCGGCACCTACTATGTATCTTCAATGTGATCAACAAAAGCTTTTTTCGGTGTGAAAAGAGCAAAGACTTTGACACCCGGATTGAACGAATAAGAGCATTATCTGGCCTTTTGAAGAGGCAGTACAAAAACATTTTCACCACAAATAAAAATGAAAAATGGAAGCTCTCCAATAAATGGTCTAAAAAAGAACAACAAAGTTTTCGTAAGCCACCGTAACGTATCGAAAAGCCGTCAAAGAGCTAATATAGATGGTTGTTAGCTTTCGAAGCACATACCGCGGAGCTTTCTTCTTACTACGTCTCGATGAAGGTAGATTTCCCGTCCTTTTTAACACAAAGAAGATAAAATCGATTGCAGTAACATGAAACATACACAAACTATCTCTGATCAATATTACGTCCGATTCTAGGAATTACTTCAGTGCAATCAGCAAGTAGATTCTCGGTTTCCGAGAAAAATTTTCAATCAGCTATGGTGAATTCTACGTACAAGTTCCCACGTGAAGAATTAAATTCTGTACGTATTACACGAGTGTGTGACAACATCATAAAGATTTCAATCTAACCATAAATAGTGATGGCTAAAAGCCACCATCTCCGCGTCAACTTTTACGATATCCACGGGAGTGATGAAATCCCCTTTTCGATTAACATTTTTGTAGCTTTAAAATGGGAGACCTCTACGACTTTTAAATTGAGTGAGTCTTTTCCCGTCGGGCAATAAATGTAAATCACGTCATTGAATGAACTATATTGGACAGTGTGCAGTGTGCCCATTGAATGCAGTCGGTGCATGGTAAGCACAATGCTTTTCGTTCAATTCATTCGCTATTGAATTACTATTCGATTGTCCCCAACTTGGGCGTTTTTACATAAATTTTATGAATAAACTTGCGTTTACATTATTTTATGATTCACTTTGCTTCAACTTTGTTTGCTTTCGGGTAAGTGGTTTTATTTGTGTTCGTAAATTAGTTTCTGTTATTAAGTTAACGCTTTCTTGGTTTTTTTGTTAATTAAATTATATAGAGAAGATTGTGTTATAGGTATGTGTGTGTGTGTGTTGGATTGTTAATAAGTGCCTATATTAATTTTGATAGCTCTTTGATTAAGTTGTCTTCTTGAACTAAAGAAAGTATTCATATTATTCTTTCAGTAAGCAAATCGATTTAACGAAGTTTATCTTAGAACAGATTTTTACAGTTAAATCTATACTTTGTTTGCTTCACTTTATCTTTCAAAAGACAGTTTATATGGATAAGAACAAATGTAAGAGGATCGAAAGCCTATTAGCTTATTTCATGAAAATTGAATGAGCTAGAAAGCAATGAAATTACAGTGATCTTATTTGAATTGATACGGAAAGTAACAAAGAAAATTACCATCTACAAGGATGTACGAAAATTTACAATATTTTTTTTTTGTGTTATGATAGACAGTATGAACCTTAATATTCTGGAGACATGTTTATAATAAGTATTTAACTATTTGAACCAAATATTGAAAAGCAAAGTGGGTAATCTTTGTTACTTACTTAGTAACAAAGATTACCCACTCTGAGGAATTACGAGTATGTTATTATCATTTTTGATACAAAATAGTACTCCGTAGACATGACAAATAAAATATAATGAACAAAAGGGTCTACTGTAACACAGTATATTAGCATTTAATACGCAAAGATATTTGTATGTTTCTTACATTCAACCTCATTTACAAAGGAACCACAAAGACATTCGTAATATTAAACCGAGAAAAAGCTCATAACAAATGCAATTCAAACATCATTCCAGCAAATAAGAAATAAATCTTGTCGGGCGAAGAAACTTAGTAATTCGTAGCTTCATGATTCAGGGGTGTCCGTTACATGGGCAGCTCCCGGCGGACGTCCACGGAATATTAACTCAGAATAGGATAAAAATGGCGCCAGCAGCCCGCCCCAGCTCAGGTGACACTGGAATTTGACGTTGGTAATTTGACGCCTTTATCCGGGTCACCTTCCAACAAATGGCGGATAGACGCTGAATGAAGTAGTCACCATGTTTTGCATAAGGCGACTCAATGCTACCTTTGTGTCCTTAATATGAAACTGGCTGACATCATTATTTTATCTGGAAACAGCTTACTTCACTTTATTCTGTGTAAAATAATGTCATCAAATACAGGGTGGCCGGTTTATAGTAAGTAGTCCAAATATTATTTTTTTAACTAGAGGGTATCGTAAGTAATCTTTTAGAAGAAACATTAATTCTGAATTCTATAGAATAGAATAAATTTGATTGTACACAAAAATAGTAACATTTTCACAGAAACTAAAGTTCAGAAATTGTGATTTTTTCGTGAAATCAGGTAGGTATAAAAAATAGTAGGTACAATTTAAAGATCCACACAAGTAGTTGAATATAAGTGACATAACTTCCCTCTTCTTCTATAACATTTTATTTGATTTAGTTGAATAGTTTTAACACGAGAACGGTTTTTTGAATAGAATAAAGAAATATACGAAACTCGAAGTTTCGAAGAAGTCTAAAACGACTGCGGATTTTTACAAAACTAATATTTTTCTAAACGATAGCTAAACATTTTTTTGTACCATTATAAACGGGCCACCCTCTATAACAATATTAAATCCTTTTTTCGATGATAAAATGCTGTGTGCACTACAGTAATCATTTATGCGCTTAAATAAATCTGAGCTTTTCACGTTCGATATGAAAGTTGAAAATTAAGTAGGTTTATCTCCAAAAATTGATTAATTCGGAGGTTTTCGGAAACGGTGAAGCGAGCAGAGCGGAATAATATTTAATATCAATGCAAAATTATAATGAGGGAATACTACAATCTTATGAATAAATGGGGGAAAGAGAGCAATAAAAGTAATTAGAGAGGAACGAGTGAAACTTGGCCGCGGTCGCATTAGGCGGACTTAGTGCCTGCCGCGCGGAAAACTTGCGTCAATTAATGTAAGGGAGTGTATCCGACGCGGCGGGGCCCGCCAGATCGGACACTAACAAGCCGGCCCGGATGCACACTCTCACACTAACAGTAATCAATAAAGAAGGCGATAAATCCCCTCTATCAAGTGCCTCTTCAATATAACAAGTTAGGGATTTCGTTGCCATATCTTTTGATATATGAAGAGGCGAAGAAATATTACGTACTACAAATGAATAAGCCGAAAGTACGCACGTACTCGTTTGATATGTAGGAGGTTTTACGAACGTTTTGAACTCAATTATTTCTTTTCGTATGTACCTAATATGTCTAAAAAAGTTCTAACAAATATTTGATGTTCCTTTATTGCGAGACGACTAGTTACAATGATTTGTTTTTAGTGAGAATGGAATTTTTATTAAAATGAAATCTCCTATAAGCCTAGACTTTACCGTGCTATACATGCCTACACACTGTACTCCATCTCATTTCTCCCCGACTGAAAGTTACTTTGGTAGCAGTAATATTTAATAGATGAAGTTTAATTGTCTCATTTCAAACTCAGGAATATTTTTTTTACAAAGCGACGATTAACTCATAAATATTAAAACTCTCTTTTTGGTAATTTAAAACAAAATACAAGTTAGTACTGTTTGAATTGTTCATAAAATTGTTTTGTTTTGAGCAGATTTTTAATTTGTATCTCTTCTAGCATGTATTTAGATGATTGAAACTAATTGACTGTATTCGTCATGAATATTTGACAATAGAACTCAAGCAATTAACTTGCTTCCTTTTCAAACAATAGGAATAAATGCACTAAAATATATTACGATTTATTTTTATCAATAAGGCTACTTTCGTAGTTACTGCGATGAAAATTTCTAGTACAGAATACGTCCCAATCGAAATAAATTAAGCAGACATGTCGATTTATAGTTACAAAAATATTATATTCCAGTGATCTTCAAAACTTCCAAGTAAATTGAATATTCTGACGCAATTTAATATTCCTTGTCTATCTCAAAGTTTCTGTGTTTTAGAGATCAAACTCATCCATTATTCAGTATAAATAGATGTTTTTTTTCTGAGATACATTTTATGATCTAAAGTTGGTTCAAAAAATATGTATCTATCTACTAAAGGCATTTATTTGAAATAAATATTTTACTAACTCATTCTTCTTCTTCCTTGTCGATATCACTCTGGACAGAGTGGTCGTGGTCATATCTTCAGGTGTTGATGGCAAGCTTCACAACGCGCCGCCACTCCTCTCTGATGGCCGCCTTCCTCGTGCATTTGTGCAGTGATAATGAGCCACTTACTGCCGCTTTAATCTGGTCAGTCCACCTCATAGGCGACCTTCCTCGTGGCCTGGTACCCTCAACCTTTCCCTGAACTACTAGTCGCTCAATAGCCACTTCCCCTCTGCGGCATATGTGACCAAAAACTTATACTACTACTATATTGTAAGTACTAACAATAGTTTTTAAGTTGTAATAAGATTTTTATTATTTTATAACAAAAAATAGTGTACAACCAACAATCTAAAACATGGCGCAGAAAAATATTATTGTATTGCTGCCAGTCTTTTGGGCACATCCTACCAGACAGCAATGCAGAGGAATTTTCGACGCCATATTACAATAAAATAAAAAAAATGTTTTTGTTAGTTAATATTTCCTATCTACCTACTTCAAAAACTATTGCAAAAACACGAAACACTTTTGTTGAAAAATATTTATGTATTATGATATACGTCCGGTTTATTGGTTAGCGGCTGACATTATTGGTCACGTGTGGAGAATAAAAGTTACGATTGTGTAATCACAAAAATAAAAGTGACGTAAAATGTTTCACAGTTGAAGATCGCCGAGTTTTTTCCGACGCGTTTCGTAAATTTTATTAGGTACTACACGAGAGGCCTTCATCGTTTCGGATCAGCGATAATCCCATTACATTTCCAGTTTCGGCAATTTGAGTGCCGTCTTCATGACAATAAAAAGTTATTATTGAAACCCAGGTGAGGGCGGCCCGACTGGACGCCCTTCATCTGTAGACTTACCTCCAAATTTAACGTGAGCCGAGAAATTATTCCATTTAACAACTTAGATCGAAGGGAAGGTGAAGTAATCAATAATAAATACGAGTATTTGTTTAACGTGTGAATAAATGTGTTCGATGAACTGATGAGATACTGAAAACACCGACTGAGCAGTACGTACAAGCTTACTGTGCTTTTACAACTATTTTCGCCGATAAGTATCGCAGCTGTCCACCCATCACTTGATTTATGGACCTTACGTAATAAACCGATCTTAAAAGAGCCTTGCTTCTTTAAAAACCAGTTCGAATTAAATGAACGTTGAGACGACATAGGAGCTCATAGTCGGCTGGTGGGCAGATATCGCTAGGATGGTGAGTCATCGGACGCAGTTGGAAAGCAAAGGCACATACATGATATATGTAGCTGCGGGAATCCAATCTCCAAAATACAGTTTCCCTATTTCATTGAGTATAAACTTGCTTTCATACAGTCAAGTAAGTTCAGACCTTGAATATTGCCATTTTTTTATGATAATATTCAATTCACTTCCTTTGTTGTCCTAACCTAAAGCTGAAAACAATATTATATCAAGTAATTTTTTGGCTAGTTTATATTTTAAAACTTTCTCTTTTTTTAAACGTTGCCCCACATTAGGAATTTACTCATGTATCGTGGGTGCGTTCACAAACATGTATATTCACATACACAAGACACTCAGACCCGAACCATACAAATATTTGTTCTGTACGGGAATCGAACCCACGAGACGCAGCAGTCGAGCGCTTGCTCGACCATTGCCCAACTGTGCCATCATATTACTCATCGATTATTATTTTAGTCGGGTTAACTTGCTATTGCACTGTCAGTCTGCAACAAGAGCCTCAGTGATCTATTTCCAAAGAATACCTTCAGATGACCAGCTAGTTAGCTTTTTCTAAGATATACCAGTCGAGACTGCCAACAATTGTCCCTCGTTAGTATATAATATTTTCAGGAACTTGTCTGCCGCATCTGTTAGCAACGGTCCAGAAAAATATGACCAACGCAGACAGTAGCGCGAACAATCTGTTACTTCTAAAAACTTTGTGTACGTAATTAGGGCGAATAAAAAGAAAACTATTTATTTAAATATTTGCTTTGTAAAAATACAGTGGGCGCCGAAATTAGCGGGTCACATAAGGAAAATTGCGATAACTTCCAAAGTTACGTAATGTTATCATATGTTATAATCAGATTCATAATGCTTTTTTAAATCTTAAAAGAGGTTTCATTTGTACAAGTTACAGCTTGAAAAAACAGATTTAAGAATTTTTGAAAAATAACAAAATTCAATACTTTTGCCGTTTTTGCGGTTCAAACCAAACTGTCATTATAAACAATTTCTTGGATCACACAGTATTTAGTGCAACATCATGTTGCTAACAACAACTGGAGATAATACACGAATTATTACCACGCTTAAAGGACATCGATTTTCTAGGTTACGTTTTACTCTAGGGTCCAGCATTATATTTTCCGATGAATCTGGGTAAATTAACAATAGTTTATTTACCCAGGATGGGAGACTTAGGGTATATAGATGATTAGGAGGACTGTATCATCAAGCGTTTTTAGAAGAAATGGAGTAATTCAGTAAATGATCAATAATCTATAGGGAGTCGTGCGTAGTTAGTGGAGATAAAAAACGGTTCTCTGACTGCTCTCAAATACGTAAATAGGATTTTAAATGAGCACGTTGGTCATTTCTTAGTGGATACGTGTGCAAATTCCATTAAAAGTGTATAAAACGTAGACGTACGTTACGTTTTTTTTTGTGTATTGTGTTTTCTTGTATGGTGTATGTATTTTTTAATTTATTAACTCGTCACCTATAGTATGTGTCACAATTTCATCTTGTGCATTTAAGAAACTATCGAACTTTTTATTAGTGACCCAGATTATTTACGGCCCAGTGTATCCAAGAAAAAAGCTTCTTGGATTTTCTTTCGCCCATAAACTTCATATTTTGCTTGGCCTACTCTAGAATGAAAAATATTTATAATTTTTACTTTTGGGTTTTTACCTAAATATATTTATGTAGGTAAGGACAATTATTAGTTCCTAACTACAGAAAGACGTTCTCTTCCTCTTCAAATCGCATCTGTCAATGTTGATTGTAGATGTAGGTCTCCTAGGCTACGAGAATGTTCGAAAGAGTTACCGTGGTCTTGGAGCACGAAGGCCAATTGAAGAAACACGGGTGGGTTTAAATCGGTATAAGCCTATCTAACCCGCCCTCTTACTCCACCCAGAGCGGGCAAGGTCATTTGATGATTTCCTACTCAAAAAAGTGTAGCTCTGTCTCCTCTAAACCTTGTAAAGCACGGTTTCACATAACAATCCGCAATCCTTCGTAGTCCGCCTACGATTCTATTTATAAAAAAGAATTCAAGTCAAAAACGTTGTAATATACATATATAAACATCTACTTATACTTATATATATATATATGTATGTGTGTATATATATATATAAGTATATTTATATAAGTAGATGTTTTGCAAAGTTTCTTATATCCACAAAAACATCATAGTGTTAAATACATACATCGGCACCTGTGGTGGAGCGACTTTTTCCTAAAAAATCGGATCAAATTCAAGTCTCATCCAGACGTCGAGAGCTTTTAGTGTACGCATCTATGCAGAGCATAGGATTAACGCGGATGTACACTATACAGGAATGTTTGGCCCAGTTATTTATGGCTCTTTCGTTTCTGTTAAAATCAATGCAGCTCGGAAAAGATGAAAAAATTGGGAGTAAGCTTACACTGTGAAGTTTTCATTTGGTGGGTTCTACATAAGGTATAAGTGATAGGTAGGTCCTAAAGCCGTAACCGTGAGATAATGTATATGATTTTCATGCGCCAGTCACCGTCATAGGAGACGTCCCGGGCGTCGAGAGACGTAGGGTGACTCTCGGCCACAATAGGCTCAGGCATGCGGACGATAAGTAATGGGTAGCTCGCCGTTCGACCGTCTGGTAAGGACCAAACCCGAGTCGGCGGCGCGTTGTGTTTCACGAGTACCTCAAAGAGATGTTAGCAAACCCGAAGGGATCCAGTAGGGCCGATGCCTGCTAGGGTTGCGGGAACGTTTGAAAGAGTTACAGATACAAGTAGATTTTAGTCAGTAAAAGTCTGATAGTCCCGCTCTATTCTATAGCGGGAGAAGTCATTTGATGATTTCCGAACTTTAAAAAAAGTAACATAAAATAGTATATAAGTAAGTAAGTTAGTAATAGTGTATAGTAAGTTACATAAAATTCAATAAATGCATTAATAAGTGTACTTAATTTAAACTGAAAGCAAAGGTGGAGAGGTGAACTTGACCTTTACCGCAGGGACTCGCCTGCAGGGCCGAAGATAGACGTGTGTGGCAGATAATAGAATAAACTTTATTGTATACCAAAATAGTAACAAAACTTTTACACAAACTTTAATGGGTATGGTTATAATAGCGGTCGGGTGCGTCTCATATCATATAAAGTTATTTGGTATATTTTCATTTCAATAACGTTCACAAGATACTCGTATATTAAACGTGATATATACCAACTATTAATATAATTTCTTTACATATAACATTTATATACTCAAAAACTTATTTCGTGTATCATTATTGGATATAATGTTCATTTAATCGAAAATCATTAGGTCTATCGTTTCATAACCAACAATGCAGTTCATGAGCACTTTGAAATGAGAACAATCAAAGAGGAAATTCGAAGCTTGGCAGCTAAATACAAAGAGAAGCTAATTCGTCACCCTAACGAACTCGCCCGGCAGCTCACCATGAGTCAGTATGTGACACGACTAAAACGTCATCATATTCTAGAGCTAGAAGATAGGCAGTAGCTCTGGACAACAGATGAGTAGATTATAGCTACCAAATGGAAAGCCACTCCGCATAACAGCATCACAGAACAGATTTGCTTATAGCCTAAAGGCTGATTGCAAATACAATAAAGAAAAGGTCTATCGTTTAAAATATATATTTGACGCAGTAGTAACGTATAACACGCCGTATTACAAGTGGCGCGCCGTATTGAAAAACGTTGCTGTAATGTAAAGCGGCTACCGCACGTTCAGCCAGATGTCAATTCAGGAGAAATAAAGTACACCGCGTTATATGCATATGCGCACTTTGTCTTAGTCGAAGCGACTTAGTAATTTTGAGCACAAATAAAACAGAAAAAATTTACACACTGTAATTGTTTTTTTAATATTTTCTAAATATTTTGTTCTACTATATTAGATTAAATAGACAACAAAACACAACAACAAACTTTACCTCTTTATAATACTGTTACTATATTACTATTACTACTATAATAATATATTATTATAATAATATTATTACTATAATAATTCTATTATTGTAGTTTAAGTTTATATCAATCCAGGTAACAAAGATAACTTCTTGAGTTATATGCGCATTAACGGACACACAGCCAGACGTTCCGTTAATCATCATCTCCCTAGCACATTCCTAACTAGCTCGGGGTCGACTTCCAGTCTATCCGGATGTTACGTTATTATGGAGGAATATTATATAATAACGAGGAATATGGAGGAATTTTATCATATATATGTATTTTATTATTATAAATAACTTATTTTTTTTTTTTTTCACTTTGAAATATGTGTTATTTGTTTATTGTGCAAACCTACCAGTGTTGTATTTTTTTTACCTAAAGGTTTTTTTTTATATGTTTTCTTTCGACCGCAGACATGGTAGTCCGCGCTGTTGTTTGAATGTTTTTTTATTATTTGAGTACAATATTTTTTAATTGCTGTTGTGGTGCTCCTGTGTCGGACACACATTTTCCTTACTTATAATTTTTACTTATTCTATCATTATTTTGTAATTGCTTAGTCTACTCCTTTAAACACTTCTATATAAAATACAAAAATATTCCAAGTGCAAACCGTACAACTTGTTTTTTTGTTATTATTATTTCCTTTATTTCATTTATATAAACATATTAGTTACATTTTTAAATATTTCAAAAATAAAAAATAAAACATTTAAAAATATAAAAAACAGCATCCCACCGGTATCGGGAACAGGGTCCAAGCTACCGGCGGTCAGGGCTCCAGAGAAAGGAACCTCCTAACAATGCGAGCCGTGTCCAGGAGTACCGCTTTCTGAATCAAGCCCTTGATCCAGCCGCCTAACGCGAGCCTCCTAAGGTGTTGATCGAGGCTCTTGGCTATTAAGCCATTGCCCGACACGACTATCGGCACAATGATCGCCGAGTCCACATCCCACATGTCGACAACCTCGCGAGCCAAGTCAATATACTTGATTAGTTTATCTTTCTCGGCTTTCACGAGGTTCTCGTCATGGGGGACGGATATGTCAACAATCATTGCACGCCTCTCGCTTCGGTCCACCACCACTATATCAGGCTTATTGGCTACAATAGTCCTGTCAGTGATGATGGACCGATCCCAGTACAAACTGATATGACCATTATCAAGAACTGGGTCGGGCTCATACCTGTAGTACGGCACTTCCGATTCCACAAGAGAGTATTTCAAAGCAAGTTGCTGATGGATAATCCTGGCTACAAGGTTGTGTCTATGCAAGTACTCTCCGTTAGCTAGACGAGAACAACCAGAGATAATGTGACGAATCGATTCCCCCGGACGGTGACATGCCCGACAGATGTCAACCGTGCCGTCCTTCACAATAAATCTCCGGTAGTTATTCGTCATGATAACTTCGTCCATAATTGCACAGACAAAACCTTCGGTTTCCCCAAAGAGGTCACCGGAACGCAGCCAGGCTACGGACGCCAATTGGTCTACTTCGGGCCTGTGAAGGGCCCGGAAAAAGCGTCCGTGAAGTTCCTTGCTTTGCCATACTTCCCTGCGATCGTTAGTGTCAAGCACTACCGGTTTGCGCCAGTTCTCGTTAGCCAGGGCGAGCGGGGTGAGTCCCTTGTCCACTGCCACTACATCTCGATGCATACCCACGTCGGCAGCTAGGAAATATTCCCTGAGACTGCATACCTCGCGGTTGTGTAGGGTCTTAGCATTTAAAAAACCTCGACCTCCACACTTCCGCGGGATATACAATCTCATCACCGACGATCGTGGGTGATGCATTCGGTATGCAGTCAGCAGTGTGCGGACCCTCCTATCCAGGGCGTCAAGTTCTGTTTGAGTCCATTTGAGTACGCCGAAAGAGTACATCAATACCGGCATGACCCAACCGTTGAAGGCGCGCACCTTGTTTCCGCCTGAAAGAAGGCTATTAAATACCTTCTTCAGGCGTCCAAAGAAGCGCGCCTGCAACGATTGCTTCATGTCAGTGATATTGATGCCTAGAGCTTCCGACATACCCAAATACTTATAGGTTTCGGTTGGAGAGAGGGATCTCAGGTTTATGGAATCCGTGAGTTGGGTGCCCAAGGATTCCACAACCTCCCCTCGCTTTACATGCATGACCGCACATTTGTCCACACCAAACTCCATCCTGATGGCACTACTGAAGGTTTCAGTTACCTTCAGTAGCTCCATCAGTTGCAGATTGTTGGGGGCAAAAAGTTTCAGGTCATCCATGTAAAGTAGGTGAGATATTACCTGACCACCTCTCTTCAACCGATAGCCTAGACCTGAATTCTCCAGCAGTGTACTTAGAGGATTCAAGGC
Source organism: Mythimna pallens (assembly GCA_961205895.1). NCBI lineage: Eukaryota > Metazoa > Arthropoda > Insecta > Lepidoptera > Noctuidae > Mythimna > Mythimna pallens. The sequence continues at coordinate 16,494,983 of OY540828.1, read as the reverse complement.
TAGGCAAAACCAAAGTGGACTCAAACTATCACCCTGGAATATACCTCGCTCGATCCTTACAGGTTCGCTATTCCTCTGGGTATGTCGACATCCTGGATAGCGAAGGACCGTACTCCATTGCCTCATACACGACATCAGGAAGGTGCGTAGTGTTGTATCAATTTTATACAATTCCAGCACCCTCATGAGCCATGTATGAGGAACAGAGTCATAGGCCTTCTTATAATCTATCCAACATGTCGACAGATCCTTTCGGGAACGTCGAACCTGTTGGCTAATGGTCATATCGATGAGGAGTAGCTCCTTAGTACCGCGGGACCCATTCCTACATCCATTTTGAGAGGCAGACATGATAGCGTTATTATCTACATGATGGTTAATCTTTGCTCTCAAAATGGATGTAAGAACCTTATAGACTGTCGGCAAACACGTAATCGGTCTATAGTTTTTGGGTTCCGCGGTGCTACCAGATTTGTGGAGCAGGTGGGTAACTCCTGTTGTAAGAAACTCGGGTAGCGAGCCAGACTCCAAGGCGGTCTGATACTGAGATGCCAAACGAGCGTGCGATCTTTGAAACCACTTTATCCAAAAGTTGTGCAGTCCGTCCGGCCCTGGAGATTTCCAATTAGGCAACGGACGGACTGCACGGGCCACATCTTGGGGGCTAATTGTAATTGCCCCCATTTCTGGGATCGGTTCGCATGCTCGTTCGACCTCTCGAGTCCAACCACCTTCAGTATGACTGACAGGCACCGACCAGATGTTACGCCAGAACGAAATCATGGCGTCGTCATCCGGAAGGCGCGTGTCAGCCACACCTTGGTCCGGCTGCTCCCAAGCTCTATATACCCACCTTTCATTACTCCGGAATGTGCGATTCTGGGTGTACCGCTCAACCCGCCGCTTATACCTTCGGATACGGTTTGCCCATGCGTACACCTTCTGCTTCAGGAAGTCGATGCGCTCTGTGACACAGGACATATAGTCTCGGGGGCTGATGTCAGTCCCCGAAAACGCCCGTCTCACAAAGCGCATCACTCGAGGGCGAGTGTTGCCCTCCCTGAAGCAGGTTAGTTTGCCGATGAGTACTCTGGCCCCACCAATACGACGCTCGATCCTGCACTGCCAGGCCGGCACAGCTGGTTTTGGTCGTGTAGCTACGTCACTGTTTGGAAATTTGACGTGAGCTACACGACATGCCGCTACAGCCGCGCAGTACATTATCGAGTGTGTATCAGTGAGATCTTCGCAGTCATCAAAATAGTTTGACAACTGCGAATCCAGAGCAGCCACCAGCGCCTTATTCTTATTACACATGGGCAAACGAGGTAATCGCGGCCTAAGTTTAAGCGGCATGTTGCGATACTCCCGAATAGCACACTCCAAAGCACTCCTCAATTCATTGTTAGACTGGGTACTTACATGTGTAACCATGTCAGTGCTCTCCTCGTCAGCGTGATTGGGAAGATGGTTGGACGGTGATACCTGTGAAGGTACCGCCGTCTGCGACGAAGAGGCAATGGCATGGCTACCCATTTCCGTTCGGAGGCGATCAAGTACAGTATCGTCCAACATATGATTACGCTGGATGACCCGCACCTGATCCGATAGTCGTTGGGCCGAAACGTTGACGGCTGGCTCAAGCACCTGAAACAAAGAGAGCATCCGAACACGGTACGCGGTCAGGTTGTTTCCTCCCTCTGTAGCCCCATAGTATGAGCGCATGACGTTTTCATTGATGGATTGCGTCCATCGCATGCGCTGCACACTTCCGCCGGGAGCTGGGACCCTATCAGAGGCCGGTGGGCCTCGGGGTCCTAAGCCACTCGGCGGCCGGCGTCCTCGCCGTCGACGCGCAGGTGGTGGTGACGTGGGCGGCGAGTAGTACTCGTCGCTCGAGCTCGACGCAGCTGCCGCGGCCGGTGTCACAGCACTCGCAGAGGGGCTGGGTTCCGGCGGCGGCGAGGCGGAGCTGAGCGACGAGGCTGGAGGTGGTAGGCGTGCACGGCGAGCTGCGGCTCTCGTCAACATGGTTGTATGATTTTCATTTCTGCTAGGTTTCGTCTATTTTATTATCATTCATGCTGGTGACATATGTCATCTGTCTGGTTTATGCATTTTTTCTCTTCTCTTCTATGTGGTATTGAATATAATTATATTGTTTTTAGTTTTTTTAAGTAGTGGAATCTTCCTTAATATTTTTATTGTTGAATTTTGGTTAGACTGGGTCCAGAAATCAATATTTTAAAATTTAAAACTGTGATTGAAAAAAATACGGCTTCTGTTGACATCGGGTGTTGCCAGTTATTATTATTATTATTATTCAAATTATTCAAACTATGTTTGATAAAAGTAATCTTAAGCTTATGTTTAAGTGAGTCCATCTATATCCATATTTATGTCTATCTATATACATTTTTTTTTTACACAGGCATAACAATTTTATCTATCTATTATATATTCTAAAACTTATTGTACAAAATCGTTTTGGCATGTGGCTTCTTATGCTATTTAAGTTAAATAAGTTATAGCTAGAACCTCATGGCAGCGCGAGCCGACCAGTTCCGATCGATGGCATCCGTTCACGGACATGACGAACACATCTGCGTCGTTTAGCTCAACCATATCTAAGGGAACTCTACGACCAGGTGCGCAGCGCCGCCATCGGCGGGACCTCTACGTGAGTTTGTCAGACTCGGGCTGCCATGAAGTTTTACATTTTTATTTATATTTGCAGGGTTTACAGGCACAATTATGGTCTAAACGTGGATAGGAATCTGAATAGGAGTTGGAATGGGGTCTTGTTGATGGTTATTATTGGGGTCTTCTGATCAGGGATTTCGCCAGCCCAAGCAGAGCATCTACAACGGCTGAGTCTCGATGCTGCATGCAGTCGACGCATCCATTGCTCTCTTTACAAGGCGGCCCGTTGCGTCATCGGTGTCGTCGGTTTACCTAAAGGTTGATTGGTAGAGAATGCCTCGTTGCATTAAGTCCGCCTATGTACCACTACTGTACATGAAGTTTAAATAAATAAATAAATAATCTACATCTCGGTCACGGTAAACCTCAACGGAGATTGGCCAAGTGTGCAGGAGATAATTACTGTACACAAGTAAATGCGCCAACACAGGTTTACTCTCATAGCCTGATAGGATGGCAATCCGACACGATTGAAAATTTTATTGAATTTCTTGCTAGTTGTTCTCCACAGATCAAATAAATCCTTATTCATCTCCATAGGAAACGGCTAATTGTAACTGTGCACTAGCTTCTGGCGTTTTATGATTGCACATGTCAGGTTTGTGTGAAATAAATATTTTTGAATTTAATTGAAGAGTACAGGCGCAGGAGATATCACACCACCGACTTTTAAACTTCAGCTACTTCTGAGAAATTCCCATTGGAAAGACAAACAATCATTTGCTCCATGGCGGAAAGACTCCCGGCGGGATCTTATGGTGGCATGGCGACAACGACTGTCGCAACCCAGTGCTGGGCACGCCACAATTATGGCGGTAAGTCCCCTCTTTAAGGATCGGCTGGTAAGGCCTCACGGCGTCCTTACCTACCGCATGATCCTCACCGGACATGGTAAGTTCGGGAGGTTCCTGCACCGGATTCGTGCAGAAGAGACGCCCGGATGCCACCATTGTGTGGACCGCCCGGAGGGCTGAGCAATGGGTAGCTCACCGTCCGATCGTCCGGTAACCGTCCGGACCGAGCCCAAGTCGTCGAGGGCGCGTAGTGTTCTACGCGCGCCTCAAGGAGATGTCAGCAACCGTAGGAGCCCAGCAGGGTCGACGCCTACTGGGGCCATAGGTGTTGCGAAAGAGATCCCCGGGGCCCTGTAAAAAATGGCAAAGAAAGAACAGGAGTGGGTTTTAGTCAGTAAAAGTCTGACACTATCTCCCGCTCCGTCTAAGAGTGGGGGATGTCATTAGATGATTTTCCCACCCGAAAAAAAAAAACAATCATTTGCCCAACCCGGGAATCGAGAACCTCATGCTCAGCAGTCGACGAGACAGATATGGTTAGAAAGGATAAGAAAGTATTCGAGGGTTTCCGTATACGTAATGCAGCACGCTTAGATGAAAATACTTTGAAAGAAAATACCTTCTGATCTTCGTTACCCAGTTTTCGAAGAATCTTTTCCTCTTTGCATATTATGTATGTAGGAAATAGGAATTTCTTCGTAAAGTAAGGTCTTTGCGAACAAATCTCGCCTGCACAATTGGAAAAACGTTACATCGCTGTTACTTGGATTCTACTCTTAGGTCTTAAAAAATTTATGACTCTGACTATGTATATGTGTTTACCTTTCCTGGAATTGTGCGAGAATAGGATGCTTTTAAATTCTTTACATTGATTCATGGTTGTTGACATAATGAGTCCATTCTCTGCGCTTTTACACATTTTTAGGGTTTCGTACCTCAAAATAAAAATTCGGAAACCATATAGGATCACTTTGTTGTCCGCCTGTCTGTCTGTCTGTCTCCAGAAGGTGTGGAGGTATCGAGTTGAAATATACTCAGGTCTGCAGTCTCTTGATGCTGTAAAAAAATTAAACTTCTGAGTAAACAAAAAAAAAAAGATATGGCCGTTTATGTCGCAAAAAACGTCTATTTCGACACTCTTAATGGAATCAAAATTCATAGGGTACTTCCCGTTGACCTAGAATCCTGAAATTTGGCATAAAGCAAGGTTTTACAGCATAAAAATACGAAAACTGTAAATTTGGATAAATAGATATAACATTTATTTGATGCACACTAAAATAAAAAGACAATACACAAAAGCACAATAAATTACAAAAATTAGCACATAAGTTAACAAAAATTTTAAAAATGTAAACAGTTACAACAAACATCAATGTTACGAGCACCTATATTAAACACATAAACATGGGTAGGTACTTTGTTTTGTAAGAAAAACAAATTAGAAATTAATAATAATAATATTCCATAACTATCACACAACGCCGTCTAGTCCCAAGCTAAGCAAGCTTGTGTTATGAGTACTAGACAACTGATAAACATACTTATATATTTCTAAATACATATATTTATAGATAAATGACACCCAGACACGGAACAAATAATTGTGCTTATCACACAAACATTTGTCCTGGGTGGGAATCGAACCTCCGGCATAGCAGTCAGGGCCACTAACCACTAAACCAACAGGCCAGTCAATTAATAGCATAGTGCGGTGTGCGCTTTAAGGTTGCATCAAATGGGAGCCCAACTCAACTTATATTTGTAGCTACGTCACTTGCGGTTCGGAAAAATCTTCGTAACTCATTTCGGGAATTAAACTGTTTTCATAGGTAAGCTCGTACGGAACCCTCAGTGCGCGAGTCCGACTTGCACTTGTCCGGTTTTTTTTTTACTTTGTATCTGTTTAACCAACAGTGAATAATGCAATGATGAAACGTTTGTACCTATACAGTGGGACAATGTTTTTTTATTTCCACTTTGAAGTCCACTTTGTGTTTTTATTTTTGTGCAAACAGGTGTTGTGTTTCATTACAGTATAAAGTATACCTTTAGTATCAAATAAACCTAGATGAAATAGTAATAAGACTAAAAAATAAACTTAGCTTCAGACAGCTAGTCTTGTACTAGCTTTGAAATGTTTCAAAATTTAACTTTTTTAAAAGTTATCTGATGAAACAGGCCTTTTTGAGTTTTAGTTAGTTGTTAGTTAGTAGGCGCCGAATGTAATCGCGCTGAACCGCTAAAACATACCAAGAATGGGTCGACGCTCGTAAACGCAAAGCAAGTGACGTGACTCAAAAGAAGAGAGCCTATAATAGGGCTGCCAAATCCTGCAAGAAGGTGATGCGGAGGTCTCGGTATGACCACATTAGCCGAATTGGGAACAAACTTGCTTCATACCCAGCAGGTAGTAAAGCGTTTTGGTCCCTGGCTAAATCTGTTGAATCGAACTTCTGCCGTCCCTCACTACCACCACTGCTGAAACCCGATGGGTCGCTGGCCTACACCGCTGAGGAAAGCTAATCTATTTGCCTCTCTTTTTGCGGAATCTTCACGTCTTGATTCCGGTAACGCGCGGCCCCCTGCCTTTCCTGAGCGATGCGAGACGACTATGGCAGACATACGCATCCATCAGAAGGACGTCCGTAGGGTGCTACGTAACCTTGACGTGAACAAAGCCAGTGGTCCCGACGGGATACCGGCAATTGTCTTAAAAACTTGTGCGCCTGAACTGTCTCCGATCCTGACACGCCTATTTTGTCTTTCGTTTCAGGCTGGAAAAGTACCGATGGCTTGGAAGCAAGCTAACGTGCAACCCGTACCCAAGAAGGGTAGTCGGGCTGACCCTGCTAATTATAGACCTATCTCGGTAACGCCCATTCTCTGCAAGAGTATGGAATGAGTGATCAATAATAAGCTCCTGGCATACCTAGAAGCTAATGACATCCTCAGTGATCGACAATACGGCTTTCACCGAAATCGGTCAACTGGGGATCTTCTAGCGTATGCCATTCACATCTGGAGTGAGGCCGTCGAGAAGCATGGGCAAGCACTTGCAGTCTCCCTTGATATCTCGAAGGCATTTGACAGGGTCTGGCATGATAGCCTTATTGCTAAGCTTCCTTCCTTCGGTCTGCCCACTGGTCTGTGTGACTGGATCGCAGACTTCTTGAGGGGGCGATCCATCCGAGTGGTTATTGATGGCTGCTCGTCCGGTCAAATGGAAATGAATGCCGGGGTCCCTTAGGGGTCGGTACTTTCGGCAACACTGTTCTTGCTACACATAAACGACCTTCTTAAACCCGGTACCTTTGGGTATGCAGACGAAAGCACTGTTTCTGAGAGATACGTGTCCGATGCACGTGCTAGTGGGTCACAGATCCAGTCTTTCCGAGAGGCTATGGTTGAACGCTTGAACTTCTCCTTGAAGGCAGTATCCGATTGGGGCGATGCCAATCTGGTCAAGTTCAATGCTGCTAAAACCCAGGCGTGTCTTTTCTCCGCCAAACGGAGCCAATTCCACCCGGCTCTATCATTCCGGGGTGTGACTGTGCCGATAACCGGCGGCCTTGAGCTTCTTGGGGTAACGTTGTCGTCTACTCTCAATTTCGGCTCTTACATCGAAGCTAAAGCTCAACAAGCTGACAAAAAATTGGGGATCTTAGCCAAGGTGAGACAGTACTTCACGTCGGAACAGCTGCTCAAACTTTATCAAGCGCAAGTTCGATCGTGTATGGAATACTGCTCTCATCTTTGGGATGGGTCTGCCAAATACCAGCTTGATGCTCTGGAGTCGATTGAGAGTTATATGTTTAGGTTAATTGTTCGAACGACCTACCGCCCTAGAATGCAAAGGGCAACTGAAGGAAGACAGGTTGGTTTTAGTCAGTAAAAGTTTAACATTCCCTAGGTATTGCTCCACCTATAACGGGGGGAGTTTTTTGATAATTTCCCACCCAAAAAAAGGACATAAAATATGCATATGCATAGTTTTTAGTTAAAAGCTTATAATTGTTATGTGGATGTCGGCGGAGAGAGTATCGTCCATGTTTATTTTTTTTCTCTTGAAAATAGTAGGAATAGTGAAAATGGATAATTTACTGCGGCTGGCTAAAGAGTAAATTCATTACCGTAGTCACGGGCAAAATAAACCATAGCGCAATCTGAGCCAACTCTCTCGATGTTTTCATAAGGAAAATATACTCAGCTACGAAAAACTTCATCTGCAACTTTTCCTTTTTCCCTTATTAGCTTCCCGCTCTTAACTAAGATTCTTCTGCTTTTTATCAAATTTAATTTCGCATTTGTTTCAAGAAACTCAGTGCTTCATCTTTTGAAATGTCCACTATAGCTTCATCTTTAAATAATAGCGAAGTTTTATAATCTCAACAAGTTCAATGTCTTTGTTATAAGAAACGTTATCAGTCTAAAACGACTCCGTTTAGTTTAATTAAGTAATTAAGTTTATCTACTTATTTTTCCTCACAACTACAGAATATTCTCGCCACTGAATGAGGTACGTATATAAAAAGTTTAAAAATGTCAAACAATTCCAAAAGATGTAAAACAAAAGCTGTTTTATTTTAATGAGTTCCGAGAAGAGATACAAAGGAAAATTAAAGTATCAAATTGAAACGATTTCATTGCTTGTAAAATTGTAATGGCAATATAGGTATGGGGGTTATCAAAATGTAATGGGCTATTGATAACGGATAATTTATTTAATCAAGTCTCTCTCCATTCAATTTAATGTTAGTCGTACTACACTAAATAAATCTCAGCTTCATACCTTTAACTTTAATATTTTTTTCACTACAGCAGCTCAAACAAGTTTTGCTGCTTGAAAACAGTGAGCAAAACTCGATTTTGCTCACTGAGTGAGACAAAGTAACTTTTTAATTTTTTTTTTTGTTTTTAGCCATATATTTTGAAACATTCGAACTGCACTGTACTCTGTCTCTTTCTCGCCCTTATAAAAAAGCGAGTGAGAAACATGCCATTTCGAAGTTCATTCCGATTTTGAAATTCCACCACAAAGAAAAACACGTTCGGAAATGCGTAATAAATAGAAAATATTTGTAAAATATAAAATTGTTTTTTTTTTTATATAAATAAATTATTGAATTTTAAATTTATTATTGTATTTGAACAAAAAATAAGAGTACCTGAGTACTTAAAGCAGCAGATAAAACTGGCATTTAACTTGTAAATAATTATTTCTAGTTTCAACATTGACTGTTTCAGAACATGCTTCAAAAAAAAAAAAACAGCGGAAATAAAATAGTGGCAAATAAGATTAAGAATGTTAAAATAATTGTAAAATATGAGCAAAACTAGCGACAGAGATAGTATTTATTTTAATTGAAATCATTATTAAATCTATTACTGTTAATTATTTTATTTCCCAAGTAATATGTGTTCTCGCTGCTGAAGTGAAAAATTATGTGTGTAACACGAGAGCAAAACTTTTTGCATCTCGTGCCTTTGAATCCCTCCCCTCGCTCAGGATTCTGCTTTAGAATCACTCACTAACGCTAATGATTCAATCAAAAAATCCTTCGCTAGCTCGGGACTCAAAATTAGCACTTGCAGCAAAAAAACAACTTTGCTCTCTTGTAGCACAAATAACTATTTAAATCATATTCCTTGAAATTATTATTTTTTTAACAGAATTCTGAGTATTTTTTAAATAAAACTTAATTAGATTCTTGTATATCTTTTATACTAACAGAAATTTTCTTTAACTTTTCCAATAGTCCAATATATTTTTTTTTTAATTTGGTATAAACTAAAAGACTGCGATCCCACCTGATGGTAAGTAGTGGTGCAATCGTTGATGGTGTGGCGCACTAGTTTATTAAGAACTCTAGCCTTGAAGACAGCCAAATTATAATCGGATAGGAAGACCTCAGCAGGCAAATTGTGCTAACCAAGCAGATTTTTATAATGAATATTATCAAAGAAGAAGAAAATTAACTAAGTAAGATGAAATTAGGTACATTATTTAAATTTGTAACATGAGAGAGTGTTGATTTATTCTCGTGTTTATTTGGTACATTAGCTAAGAACATAAATGATTCACTCAAGAAAGCTTTCCTCGGAAAACACTCACTGGTGGCTTGAACAGTCTTGGAGCGCACAAGCAAATGTTAATGGTAACTTTGTGCTCAGTAATTAAATGTTAATTAAAAACAACTCATTCTTCAAAAACATATTAATATGAGAAAATCTTCTAGAACTTCTATCGGATAATCAATTTATCTCGCACAGAAGGAGAAGTGAATATGGTAAACATTAGCGGCATAAAAAGATTACGCTGATCATGTGTTAACAAAATCTAATAAAAGAAAAGAAAAAGAAAGAAAGAAAAAACGTTTATTCGTACCTCACACATACAGTAAAATTAAAAAACAGTAGAATAAAATCAGGGTAAATCTAAAGAAAAGAGGCCGGAAAACGACCCGGGACGTTGTTATGGATAAAACTGGGCCCTCTTCGCCAACAAACACTCCTATTTATGTTTATGGAGTTACAGAAGGTAAACAGCCCACATGTTTTCACTTTCAGCCACCAACAATGGATACTCTCGTTTGTATTAGGAACTTATTTTATTAATCGTACCGTAAAGTCCAAAAATGTAATCTGAAAACTCTGTTTGGAGGCATGGTAGTCAAACAATAGGCGTTTGACGGCATCTATCATAAAGTTTGGTTATTCAGGCGATATATTTCATTGTTATTGTCGTAAAGTATCGCCATCAGAGGTAAACAAGCCTCGCATCGTATATGGGGCGGTACGGTGCGATGTGCGTTGTAGTGTGGGTGTACCAAACGCAGAGATAACGAGCACACGATATCGGTTTGTTATTTTATTCTTATGTTATGACTCTTGTTAGGTCGACACTTTGTTTCGTTAGTGTGCCAGGCGATGACGCATTTTATTACAAAACAAAGGATAGTAAGTCTTACTACACAGATGAAAAAACCATTTCCGATTAACACTGTTGGTAATGTTCGTATTCTGCACAATACCCCTAAATATGACCAACATTTGGTTCGCAACTTTATCAAAACGGTGGATACGCTTTGCACATAATCACGATGAACGCTTTTTTGAGGTATTTAGTACACAAAAAATCCTTTTTTTGTGGTTGTAAATGATCAAATAACTCCTAACTCGCTTTAGCTGGAGCGAGAGGGAGTGTAAGAATTTTACTGACTAAAACTCACCGGTATTCTTTTAGTTCCTCTCTACGTTCTAGGGCCTCGGTACCTATTTCGAACACAAACAACCCTTATTGTATTTTTCAAAGCTTTAAAAAAAGGGGACGGATTTCAAAGCAGATACATTCCAATTACGAGTATCTCGTAAACATGTCTAAGTGATACAGTTGAGCAAAGTGTTGCGGCTGTAACGACATCACTCCGCAACACAATTACCATTAGTGTCGGTTTTATTGTGACAACTTAAATCACCTGCCAGCCTGCCTGCCACCCTCGTCTTGTTCTAATTTTCAGTTTAACTCAAGTGGCCAAACTCGCAAACACGAAACATTTCACTAATGATAATTTTAAAAACGTTATAAAAGAGAAATGCTGAATTCGGTGCGTTACAGTCTGGCGGGTAACAGTTCAAATAAAACGAAATGAAATCGCACACACGATGCCGACTGGGAGCGTACCGCCCTATAAAAGCTACGTACCTATATTTATTATGCTACGTATTGCCACTATTATAAGACTACGATGGCAATACATGTCAGGCTATACATTATTATGGAAAGCCGATCGATGCTCGCGTTCCCGAGTAATACGGTGCATAGAATAGAAAGAACTTTTCTATTTTAAAACCTTTAAATGAATAATGATGGACCAGTGGTAACGGCTCAAACTTATGAGTTACACGTTGCGGGTTCAAACTCAGTGAGGCGATTTACTTTGTGTAATTTATTTTATCACCACTGTTCTCAAAATGGTGAAGCAAAAATAACGTGAGGAAACCGATGTGTCTTTGAAGCAAAAATTTTGCGAGTATATTTTTTTTTAGGTGGGAAAATCATCCAATGACATCTCCCGCTCTTGGGCGGAGCCGCAGATAGTGTCAGGCTTTTACTGACTGACTCCTGTTCCTTCGTTGCCTTTCATAACAGGGCCGAGTTTTCCTTTCAGAAACGAACCCTTGGCCCCAGTAGGCTTCGACCCTGCTGGGCCTATACGATTTGCTGACATCTTGAGACGCACGTGGAACAGTACGCGCCGTCGACGTCTTGGGTTGGGTCCGGACGGTTACTGGAAGGTCGGAAGGCGAGCCCGCGAGGGATCCGCAAGCCCGCGCGTACGGAGGCCTGAAATTGGGATCGGGTTCCCGGCGTGCGTGAGGGCCGTTCCGTGGCATGTGCGGCCTCCTCCTTTGCTAGCATTACTGCTTCGCAGAAGGAGGCGACCGCTTGCCACTCTTCCTTGCTTCGGACCATGGCCTGTACCAAGGCCCGACGCGAGAGTTCATTGCCGTCGATCGCTCCTACGAGAACACGGCGGTGCTCTGCCCATGTGGGGCACACCTCTACCGTATGCTCCACAGTGTCCTCCGGGCTTCGTAGGTATATAACATCACCAACCAGCACTGGTCTGAAGTGGCAGATCATGGCCCATTCAGTCTCCTAGAGAGGGGGGGGGGGGGGGGCTGAGCCCCATTAGTGAAAACATTATTATAAGGCTGGTTATGGTTATTTTATGTTATAATCAAAAAAATAGTTTTATAGCGACATCTATGGCGTCACATAAAATCTAATCCTGCATCGCGCAATTAAAGTTCTCCGCGCGATTAGAACATATAGAACAGCCCGAAATTATCTACCGGGAAGTTGCCTACTAGACATAACACCCGTCTGGCCGGCAGATACTCCCTTTTCAACGGAGGTTTGCGGGACTTTACTCTCTGTTCCGCCTACCTCCAAAGTTTTGTCGAAGGTTAATTCATTTACAATAGACATAAAATCCCATTAACGTCCGCTGTAGAACACAAATCTCACCCTTTACAACAAAAATAATATAATCTTTCTTTGAAGACAATGACCCTATAGTAGACCCTATAGAGATAGTAGAGATTGGCGGTCTTATTCTGTTAGATTCAAATATTTGCACAAGTTAATTAAATTCTCGTCTAGGTTATTAATTTTTACTTGTGCACAAGGCTTTTGTAAAATATGCATTGAGTTTGAGGGACGTGAAAACAAAGCGCTAAAAAAACATTGTGGTACTTGCACTGTGTAGTTTAAGCAGGCTTAAGTCGGTAGATAGGTATGCATAGACAGTCTTGACATAAACTAAATGGGTCTTCTCTAATTGAACACTACAACGGTTAATTACTAACGTACGTCGCTTTCGCCGGACGATCTCCTAAACTAAATACACACAAAGCTTCGGCGTTGAACAACATTCAACTCGAAACGAGTTTAGCATTCAAACGGCTTAAGTTAAACCAATTTAATCGAACTTGTTTTAGATCTAGATTGTATTGGCAAGGTCGTAGAACTTTCCGAGACCGTTTTACAATCTTTCTTATGTAAGAAAAAGTATCTGAACCAATAGAGTTGGAGGTGACCTATGTTAGAGCGGCGGTATATAAATCACTTTTGGCTAGAACGCGCAACATCCATAAAACATAAAAATGAAAGAGCAATGATTTGAAAATAGAATGTGATTTTATTAAATAAAGTAGTTGATTTATTATGACACGAAAAGATAAGCTTGGCTATTCTAGATAATTATAAGAAGTCTCGACATAAAATAAGTTTACAACAAATAAAAAAAACATCAAGATCTTTTAAAGAGCACAATGGGGCTCAAGCACGATCTTGTTGCGCTCAGTAGTTCTTACAGTTTTTATCGGACTCCATCATTAGAACAGCTCTATGGTTCCACATTAATGCCTTGTCGTCCTAATTACATAAGTATATCGGGTGTCGGGTTTTATGCTATCGGGTACACCCATCTCAATCGATTAGAGATTACTGTTTCGAAATCTATTTGCAAGATTTTCCCTAAACCTTATATTTCGGGATTAGGATAGGATTCGGGCCTTCTCTCTAGGAGACGGAAAGGGTCGTAATTCACTATGCGGGCCCAATGCGGATTGGTGGATGTCACAATATGTATTCGAATTTATAGTTCTAGGACATGTTGGTTTCCTCACGATGTTTTCCTTCGCCGTTTTGAGAGCAGTGGTTATGAAATAAATTACAGCAAGTAACACAGAGCACATTTTCAAGCAATTTATTTTAGTTTCTTATCACAATCTACACTAATATTATAAAGAGGTAGTTTTTTTTTTGTTTTTAGGGTTTCGTACCTTAAAAAGAAAAAAACGGAACCCTTACAGGATCACTTTGTTGTCCGTCCGTCTGTCTGTCTGTCAAGAGTTCAAGACCCTTTATCTTGGGAACGGGTGGAGGTATAGAGTTGAAATTACAACCATATACCTAAATCTGCGGTCCCTTGAAGCTGTGAAAAAATCAAACTTCTGATTTAACGGAAAAAAAAGATACGGCCGTTTATGGCGCAAAAAAACGTGTATTTCGACACTGTCAAGAGAATCAAAATTCATAGGGTACTTACTTCCCGTTGCCCTAGAATCCTGAAATTTGGCAAGAAGTAAGGTCTCATAGGATAAGTATATGTAAAAATCTGAAAACTGGAAATTTGTTGTAACGTCACAAAAAAATATTTTTTTGTGATTCGGAAAAAACTTCGTAACTCAATTCGGGAATTGAACTGTTTTCACAGGTAAGTTTATACGGAACCCTCAGTGCGCGATTCCGACTCGCACTTGCCTGGTTTTTTTGTTTGTAGGAGGTAATCTCTGAAAGTACTGGTCCGATTGCTATAATATTTTCACTAATAGTAAGCTACTTTATTCCTAAGTGGCATAGGCTATTTTTTATGTACGCGGACGAAGCCACGGGCAAAAGCTAGTACAGTATATTTTGTAATATAAGCATGTTTTGTAATATTTAGTACTCTTAGTCGCTGGGAGAGCGTTGAAATGGGAAATGTGGAAGAGGGATTTCTGGCCATCATCCCATGGGAAGCGCACGGTGCGAATGCACTTGAAATCATAGGGAACGAATTCGGGTTGTGCTTCAAGGGCATACACCTGGTGGGCTAGGTAGGTTGATCATGCCAAGACCAACTGCGGGTAATGCCACAGAGAAAGTTATCTTCTTCTACAGTTTGTTATCACCTCCATGGCCTCCAGCGGCGACAGGGTGGGTAGACGAACGCGCATTAGACGTCAGGTACTGGATCACGGCCTAGAACACAAAACAAACATTCAGACAAACATTGCAAGTTAAATAAAAGTTTGTAATAAGAGATGGCCGAAGGTTCTGAATGAGCGGGCGTATTAAACGCAAGACTTTGCCCAAGACTACGCGCAAGCCTTTATAATAATTTTGTCATCACCTTGGATCTCCAACGGCGCGGATAATGAAGTTTAGAAACTTGAAATTAGTTGGGTCATAATCTCACATCCCACATTATATGAGCCAGCAAGCAAACTCTACTCGTAACTCCATCCTGCCTCGTTGGCTACTCGACAAATATTTCGGAACAGCATTGTTAACTAATTGGAAGGAACTTGCTTATTGAAAATGTAAATTCTGTTAAACAATTTAGAAGGAAGTAATAATTTAAGGGTATTGAGTAAATATGTGGAGATATGAGACCATGTATATGAGTTTGTTTATATTGTGTGGTTATAGGTGTTTATTTCATGGAAAATGGAATCCCCTAGCAGAGTCTGTGTTTCCTGATAGCTGCAATCAAGAGTGAATAGATTACTTCTAGGCAAACGTACTCCATCGTCGACCACATCATTGCTTAGCTTCAGGTGAGATAGTGGTCAAGTGCAAGCCTATCATTAATAATAATTACAAAAAAACCTGGCGAGTGCGAGTCGGTCTTGCGCACTGAGGGTTCCGTAAAAACTTACCTATGAAAACAGTACTATTCCCGAATTGAGTTACGAAGATTTTACCGAATCGCAATTTTTTTTTTATTGTGATGTAACTACAAATTTACAGTTTTCAGATTTTGTCCTATACTTGCGCTAGGAGACTTTGCTTCATGCTAAATTTCAGGATTCTAGGTCAACGGTAAGTAGTCGAAATACACGTTTTTTGCGACATAAACGGCCGTATATTTTTTTCGTTAAATTTTGTTTTCATTTCAACTCTATACATTCACGCGTTCCCGAGATAATGGGTCTTGATATACAGACAGACAGACGAACAACAAAGTGAGGTTCAGGGTTCTGTTTTTTCCTTTTGACGTACGGAACCCAAAAAGAGAACGGAAAACGAAAACTTGTTGCGCAGACTACAATTACTACTACTACTAGTGTTGACAAACAGACAGACGGACGGACAACAAAGTGATCCTATAAAGGTACCGTTTTTTCCTTTTGAGGTACGGAACCCTAAAAATGGGTATTCAGTTTTCAGTCTTCACTACGTACGTAACACACTTATAAACCGGTATATCGGGAGAGCCTGTGAGCCAGCCTATGTAGGCTTGTTATATAGAGGCCGAGAACAAAGGGAGGATGCCGAATCACCGGAGGATCAGTAGAAACGGACTGGTTTCCGGACACAATAATGATGCCCTGCCATGATGAAGCTTTTTTCCATTTAGAGCTCGGTCTTCAGTAATATTTGCTGAAGTGTTTTTGAGTATTTTCATACTATCACATTAATATTATAAAGGCAAACGTCTGTATGTATATGTATGTAAGTGTGTGTGTTAATTTTTGTTACTCCTTTGCGTTCAAATGGCTGAATGGATTTAGATGAAAATTGGTAAGTACAACGGTAAATTATGACTTCGAATAATACAAACATATATATTTAAAATATTGACAGGAAAGGTGCATAATCTATTTGGTTTAGGTCAGGTGAGTCAGTACTGTTTCCCCGACAGGAACGTGTCGCTACGACGGGAGGCGCTGTTTACGCGTGCACTTCGTACGCTCAATCTATTTTTTTTTTAAATAATAATATCTTTATTTACCATAAACATACAGAGTTCGAGGTTACAAAAATACTTTAAAGTTTATGTTGGGAAATCTGTACAATAAATAATACTCTACCTCTTAAACCAATACTCTACTCTTAAAAGGTAGTTTACGGTTAGGCTTACAATCAAAAACTTATCTCTAGTAAACTGTGTCGTTATATTGTATGGAATACAAAACTAAAATTAAAAGTGTGTTTTGTGTATGTGTGTATGTGTATGAGTGAGTTTCCATCCATTTCCTTAGCTAATGAGACGGACTTATTTTGTTGTACTCAAGGTGAATTCACAAGGAATGCATTATTTATAATTACTTAGTTAAAGGTTAGTATTGTATAACTTTGTATAAGCACCTTTATCGCATTGGGGATATACAAAAAACCTGTAAGATGAAGAAAATAAATAAAATTTCACGGCATTGGGTTGAGATTGGGATAATTTTCGACTTTAAATCGAGCAAAGCCGCTGGCAGAAGCTAGTTTAAAAATAAATATATAATTAGTTACTTCCTTGAATGGGTTTTATTTTTTCAAAGAATTAATGAACAAACCCTTTTCTTTGTTTTTAGTGCGTGGGAGATATAAAGGGAAAGCAAATCCCGCTATAGGGGATGCGTAGGAGACGATTTAATCAGGATCCTTTGAATATGATCAAAGAGCTGACTAACTTAACTTAATAAAATTTAAATAGTAAATAGAAATTAAACAAATTTAGGTACTTACATAAATAATTTATTTGGATTATTTAATTTTATTTTGATTTATTTTACATACCATGTGACATATATTCTACTTCGTCTTTTTTGCGAACTAAGTCGATGGCAAAGTGTTAGTGACAATCTAAGTCTCAAAACAAATAAAACTTCACCTTTAAAGAAAAGTTAAAAATTCAAGACTTTTGCATATGAGCAGTCCATTTGGTTGACGGTCGACCTTGTCGGGAATAATATAACGACGCAAATGATTACAATATCAACTGGAGCAGATAACTAAAGTTTTGACAAAATAGCTTGTCCATCAGATGAGGCGTACCAATCCTTTTTGACAATCGAGTTTCGTTCCCCAAAAACTAATTTATCTGCTATTGTTCCTCCATATTTACGGACTTATTACATTTGTCTTGATCAGAGATTAAATTGCCTCCTCAAGAGGAAGGACCCCTTCTTTTATAAGATTTACCGACACATGGGGTACAATAGATAGTGAATAATATTCATAGTGTATCACAGAGCTTCTCCTGCATTTTCTCTCCTATTTCCAATCCGACAATTTTCAAGAAGAGTCGGCGGTCAAAACATTGCGATACGACCTTCCTATCAGCGAAAGAAGTTTTTCGTAATTTCTTTTCTTTCTTTTTTTTCAAACGTTACCCTACTCTAGTATTAATTTACTCCTGTAATGTGGGTTCGTTCACAAACATGTAAACTCACATACACAAGACACTCAGACCTCGACTATATGGAAGTAGGCTATGTAAATATTTGTTCTACAACTAAGCAGTGCAGCAGGCAATCAATCAGCCACCGCGTCAACTGTACCATACTTAGACTAGTATTTTCAAAACGTATCTTTTACAAACAAAGAAACAATCAAATTACTTGACTTGATTGTTTCTTTGTAAAAACCAACAATTTGTGTGTATACTTGTACACAAAAATTGTTAGTTTTTTTATTAAATAGTTAGTTTAAGTAACACTTAAATTAGTAATCAAATTTTTCAATTTGAACGTGTTACTTAACGTTGTAATGAAAAACAAAGTGATTGTATGCTGTATTTAAAACTAAACACTTTCTGTACTTGACACTGGCAAAAGGCACAAACCATGCGAATCAAATGAACAACAAAATAATGCTACGTAATAAAACAACAAGAGTACTTTCATTAGAATTACTTTATTTCTATAGAATTACTAAAACTGTTTTGATTATGGCACCAACCAAAACCAATTTAATTAGGTGTAGAAACATTCCACAAATACACAGATTAACTACCTTTGTGTGTTCCCTGAAACTGTAAATTTGAATACTAGTTTTATATTACTTTGTTTCTTCTTTTTAAATGCGATATAATCCTACTTGGTTCTACTATTTACCACAATTGGACTCGAATGTTTTCATGATTGTCAAGTTAACAGACTTATATATAATTTATCTTAATTGTATCACAATTATTCAGAAAAGCTCGTTAAATCTATTAGTACCAACCTAATAAATGCTTTCATAATTCTCCAAATTAATTGGAACCAAATGGCGGAAGTCACAACAAAAGCGAGCACTTTGCAATTCGTTGAAACGAAATCCGTGTCAGGTTTACAATACACGTGAATAAATCACTAATTACGTGTCCCTACGATGAGTGCCGATAATTGAAATTATCGGTGCCCCTCTCCCCCACCGCTCTTCCCCCCTGGCGTCGCGTCGAGGACACAAAGGAGCCGCCCGAACCCACGGCCGACAGGATAATCCGGCTAAACTTTGACGTTATCTTTGCCAGCGACAGATATTATAACAAACGAAACATTGAAATCAACGAAATTATTACACAGATAGCTTCAGAATTGTCTCCAGTCTCCCGAGAAGTTCAAATTAAGTTCTAAACGATTTTAAACTTTCAGATTTTTATCATGATAAGTTTAAGTAACTACTCAAATTCGCTTTAATTGGTTTTAGATCTTTGAAAAGTAGTGAGAAACCATGACCTATTTCCCAAACACATCTTAGGAGTGCACTTAGGAAATCACGTTGCTATGAGAGTAGTAAGTAATGGGCCAATATGTTAATGGTAGACGTAGCTTCAAAGCGAACCGCTTTGACTTCCACTTTCCCTATAAATAAGGAAAAAAAGCGTGTTACGGTAATAAATTCACAGTATGAATTTATTTATGGTCTGGTTACTAAATAATAATAAAACCTTTTCGCTGGCTTGTGGTCCCGGCTGAGATTAAGCTACCATATCCCATGGGTACGGTGCGAGTAAGTGGCGGACAACGGATTATATTGATTTTGTAGACATTAGAATCCGCTGTGCGATGAAAATATAATACGGGGAATTCTCATGGTTTTCCTTTGAATGAAGGTCAATCAATGAGTGAATATTCACTCAGCGGAAAACTAATCTCTCGCTGTATTTCATGGATAAAGAACTTTGTTGACACAACAGACAAAGAAAGTCGAAAACGAAGAAGAAAACAAGTAAAACTATTTTAATTTCGATCCAGTTTTGTTAAGTTTATTCTCATCGAGCGGCAAATTGTATTTTCACTATCCCCACATCATTATACACGTGAAACTCAATCTACGTGTCGGATACTGCGCAGTTTTAATTTTAAAATGATTGCAAATCGAACGTTAAAGAGTTTTTCAGTCGGTGACAGTGATGTATTCGGTCGGGCGGATGCTCGATGCTCGTATAGTTCACTAACGATGATAATTATTATGAAAAGCTCGTGCCACACTCGCGCACGTAGCGAACGAGTACTAACGTACCGTCGTCGCCTCCGTCAAAGGGGAAACTTTACTAATTAGCAAATAAAGCAAATTGAACTCGCGTTCGCCTAAACGTGAGAGTTCACATCCTAGCGTAATGTATTTCATGTTGTATTATCGAATGTTCTTCGTGAAAGTATTTCATATTGAGTATGATAGTTTACAAAGGCAGGCACGGGGTAGTCGTTTGTTGGTGAACCTTACGCGAAGGGAGGCTACTGGGAACGTTGTCTATATGTACATTATCTACCTAGACATGACATGCAGTAAAGTTGCGTTTAGGGTATGTAAGTGTGAACGCGTTGTTTTTTTAAACTACGCAAAATATACGGTGATGCAGTTTTCAACACTATTCAGTGAACTTATCCGGAAGGTTTATAAGTAAAATACATAAGCATAATAAACTTGCATGTAGGTAATAAGAATTCTGAAAGTTTTGTCATGTCGTCAAAACCATGTAGAGCAGAGCTTCTGTCAACGTCTTTTGTGGATGTAAAAAAATATTCCAAGAGAACATACTCCTGAGATAAAAACCTCCTGTGTAGTAAATTTCATTCAAAACCATTCAGCCGTATGAGCGTGAAGAAGTAGCTATCTATTAGGGGTTAAAGTATGAAATGGCCGTTTTATAAAATGGGTTGTTTTGAAGTGTCATTTTACTTTACAGTTGATATTACAGAAATTATAAAACAGAAAGAATCCAATAAATTTCGGAAAAAGAATAACGTAACTTTAATATAAAGTTTATTTGAACTTATAACTCCAAGTCAATCCAAAGACACTTCAAAGCAACCCGCTTTAAAAAAACGGCAATTTTATACTTTAACCCCTATTATTATAATAATACCTAGTGTGATTAAAGTTTTACTAATAGTTATGTATAACATTTATTTCAGTGAGCTATGTTTGAATTTACCAACGAAACTATATTAACAATAACGTAAAATGTACGAGTATGTAGTTTCATTTGGGTTTATGTTTATAATAATTATAGTGAAACAAGGTAGAAAACCTACACCAATTTCAAAAGGCTTCGTTACAAATTTCTGTTGTTATTATAACATTTGAATTTTAATTGAAATGTAATAATATACTACTTGTATGTAAATAATCATGTAGGCATATTGAACGATGGAAACAATTCTCAAATAAAATGTAATAAGTAGCTAGGTAGTTATATGTTCTAACACTCGTGAAATGGGATGTGTAACTCGCAATTATACAAATAAAAGGGATTTGTGAGACATGTTCATTCCGTTGTTTAACAAATAAATCAAAATGATCTAGCTTTAAATGTTTTGTGCAAATGAATAAATAATACCTGTTCATTCTGATGAGTAAGTAGGTTTTTATCACAAGCGAGTTGGGCGGTGTTTAACTAAAATGCGCGCAAGTTTGTTGGAGCGTGCACGATTGGGGCCTGGGTTGGGCCTCGGATGGATCCTGTCATAATCCGTTACAGAGGGACCAACTGGCCTCCTTCGGAAACGCGTTCTGCAATTCAGACTAATGCTTACTATAGGAGCTTATGTTGGTAGATACAGCGAAAGGGTTCTTATAGTTCTCCTAAGATGTTGAAATAATATTAATATTAAGAGGCCTCATCCTTATTACATTCTCCATGTAGTTACCTGCCGTCCCCATATCTACCAACTACAAGATCATCTGTCACCTTCCTATACAGTTTATCATCATCTTCCTGCCCTTGTTCTATGGTAATTGGAGTCTTCGTAACAAGTTTTCGTCTGTCGTTTTCTTTTTAGGGTTCCGTACGTCAAAAGGAAAAAACGGCACCCTTATAGGATCACTTTATTGTCCGTCTGTCTGTCTGTCTATCAAGACCCTTTATTTCGCGAAAACGCGGAGGTATCGAGTTGAAATTAAAATTATATGCTCAGGTCTGCGATTCCTTGAAACTGTAAAAAAATCAAACCCCTAAGTTAACAAAAAAGAGATACGGCCGTTTATGTCGCAAAAAACGTATATTTCGATATTCTCAAAGAAATCAAACATCTTAGGGTACTTCTTGTTGACACAGAATCCTAAAATTTGGCATCAAGCAGGGTCTTATAGCACAGGTATAGGGAAAAATCAGAAAACAGTAAATTTGTTGTTACGTCACAAAAAAAAAAAAACTTTTTTTCTACTGTTTTTTGCGATTCAGAAAAATCTTCGAGACTCCATTCGGTAATTGAACTATTTGCATAGGTAAGTTTGTACGGAAGCCTCAGTGCGCGAGTCTGACTCGCACTTGCCCAGTTTTTTAGTATTCTATTGATTTAATACCGACATTTTATTCGAACTGGAAGCTTCTAAGACTTCAAACACTTGGAAAGCAATTTTATCCCAATGAGTTGGTTTGGCCTTGAATGTTTTACTAGCCGCCAAAATGGCACTATTTAAAGCCAGATAGTGATCTCTCCAGTTGATTTGCAGCGTCATTCACCTGTGTACTGATAACATTTTGCTGTGATCACTAAGAACTCGCTGCTAAGCGTTGATGACATTATCGCCCCAACATCATGCGTTTTAAGGGTTTTGCGGAGTATAACGATTGGTAGGTACTATGATATTTAAGGACCTCTATAGGGTTGTGCAAATTTAGAATAGGATTTGAATATGATGGGAAAATAAGTGTTGTAGAATTATTTAAGTCCGTCACTTTTTGGTGGACACCAGATTTCAGAAGCATATAGGTATCTGGAGCCCGAGCTCTCAGTCTCTACAGTACCTACGTGTCTATATGTATATAGTTATGTATAGGCAGGAACGTGAATGTTCGGTAATCATTATTTATTTTGGAAAGCTCCAAGTTCATTACCGTCAGAGTACTTTCGTACTTTCTTTCTTAAGCTCGCGTTTCATCCTGTACTTAAATTTTTGAGCACGCCTCGATAATTTTTAATGAAGTCTTAAGTTAACAGAACAACGAAACTCAGTCGTTACCATCAAAGTTATTCCCCTATTAACTTATTCTCTAATAAGTTAACTTTGATGTACTTTTATGGACTCTAACTCGATGCCGAGTTTGAAGTAGCTAAGTTACTAAACATAATTAGAATATGAACGCCGCAAAAGTAAGATATCTTCTTAAGCACTTAATTATTATAATAACTATCACGACACGCCTTTGTTGTAACTCACAAACCGTGCATAATATATAACGCAGTTATCAAGGGTAAATTAGGTGTAAGTTACGGCGACACCATTATTGTAACATAAAATATACATATTTCAACAACTTTATATTCCCAGGACTACAGTTGGGTTAAAATGTAGTGTCCATTTCAAACAGAAAAGATGTTGAACCCTACTAAAAAGGTTACAACAACATTTGGGAACCTTATTTACATTACGTTTTTGGAATGAAACTGATTTACATAAAGTACAATAGTACATCTGTTATTCAGTCTTGGCACTGAGCGGGTGCATTTGACACCGGATTTATGATTTTAATAAAACTCCACAGTGAAGGCGATAACGCTTACGAATATTATATCATAATATTTCTTCACTTTGCGTTGTAATTACGAAAATCCAGAATGAGCAGACACATCCCGTTTTAATTAAATCCATTATGTAATGTAAACAAAGTGCCAAGTGTTTATATAAGCCAAAATTCGCCTTTTGCATTTTGTAGGTAGGTACAGCGCACACACAATGGAAACATTGTATATGATGCCGCACATTGTATTTGCATTTGCACATTACATCTTTTATTACCTACGTCTAATGGTCAATTCCAGTTAATTGTATTCATTTAGTTACGGCACGAAACTTTCTTGCACATTAGTTTAGTAGGAAATTCTGTAGCTTTATGGAGCTGTTACGGAAATGCAGAGGCACCTTTAGTTCAGGTTATGTGACCAGAAGCACACAGCGCACAACAGCTGATTAGGGTTCTTGTACAAATATATCGAGTACGGGACTACGGCACTACAGGACTAGATGGGACTACGGGTACACTTATTCAAAAAGGGATGGCGGGCGACGACAATGAAACATTAGAGTGTAACGTGTGTCGTTTATTTACAGCGGCGGTGGAGTTAATGTTCTAGAAAAGCCTAATGTGCGTTATCCTTTAATCCTGTTTGACAATAAACATGGGAACAATGCTTCAGTAACGTGATATGTGCAGATTAGCGACTTATAAAGTTCATGAAAAATAACTACGCGGTGCGTGCAAACTGAAGCTGGTGAAATGGTCCATACAACAATTTTTTGCTTATAACTATGTACTCGCTTATGCAAACTGTTGATTGCTCTATTCATAATTTAATAATACAGGTTTTTGGCCCTTATATCCAGAACACGTGTATCGATACACGATTGAGCGATGGTCTCGTAATACAATATTCATTCCTTATTATTTCCATCCTCAAGAGGTCAGATTACTATGATAAAAAATGGCAGATGTAGTGAACCGTTGTTGATATTTCATTATCCATATTGTTCTCCCTGGGGGCGTAAATTATATTAGATATTTTTGCAAGGCTGTTGTAAAGGCGACAACGCTGGAATTAGACCCTCTAAGACGCACCCTAATTTTATGTAATCAAATTTTCTACTCGCATTTAAAACGCGGTGAAGGTAATATAAGAATCCGTAAGTAATTTTTTTTTGGGAACGTACCTAATTTTACCCCAAGCTATAGCTGGGTTTACGATTGTTCACCATACCTTATACATGGGATCTAATTAAATTTGAAATTATTTGTTTACAAAATACAGTTGCGCGCAGCGACTCCCCTGAGGCAGTATGCATTAAGCATTCTAAAGTAGGAGTGCATAATTGTTTGTTGAACTCTGAAGTACATATCTATCTAACCTTAATGTCTAATGATTTACTTCATAATTAATTATTTGCATTGCATAGAAATGTTGAATACAAATTAATTTCGAGTAAAAGTAAAGTGCTGATGTAAAACACTAACAAAATTGCGCCAACAGATTTAAGTGCCGCTTTTAAAACACTTAGTGAGGATCAATAAAACATAATGCTGTCAATTTTATATAATTGGATCCGCGATAAACGAAATTCTCCACTATCGGGATCAATTATGAACGCTGGCAAATTTTCTCATAAAAAGTTATTGTACTCGTAAGTTAGCGAGCTCGTTGAAGAGTTTTTATTAAGATTGATTTATCTTGTCTTGTTACTTGAGGTAACTAATTTGTGACAGGCATAAGAAATTAAAGAAAATGGAACTCCATTTACTTAGTGTAGCTGTGAGATAAACGTCCATGGAAATTAATGCCCTAAACATTATTTTATTATGGCCAACCTGTAATGCCCCCATGTTGGGGAAAGTTTTCTGCTAATATTTCAACCGTCTTCGGTCCTAAATCATCATCATCATCCACAGCGTGACTACTCCCGTTGTTGAACAAAGGTTTTTCTTTTCTTGAGCCTATGCTGATGTTCCTGGACCAGATTCGTCTCAGTTCTGCATCTCTTCACATTTTTAAGAAAGACCGTCAAACCTTTAAATAAATATTACTTTTTAAGCTATGAACTAGATCACATATATAGCCCTTACTTACTACATCTGAGTTAAATCTAATCGACGTGGCTCATTATTTCGGTGCCCTATTAAATTTTCTATCTTTCTGCCCATGCAGAGGTTGTCTGGAACAAATCGATATCGGCGATGAGGCAACCAATGTACTTGTACCCTTAAATTAACGAAATCGTATATGAGCTGTGTTACAATTTACGGTGTAGGTACCAACCCACACTCTCTAGCTTTAGCATTAAAATGATACCTATAATATGAATCTATATTCATTTAATTAAGGCTGAATTTGTATAGGTGGGCAGTGTAAATGTAAACCAACACAAGCTGATGAACGTATCTTTTGTTATCAAATGTTAAATGATTCGAGATATGGCTCTATGAGAAAATCATATTCTTTTGACGTGTCAATATTCTATGAACCTATTTATTCAAAAACTTGAAACGCTTTTTTTTTAAGATACAGGATTGATTCCTAATTTGAAGGACTGTGTTCTTATTTATGTGAAATAGCCTCTCCCATTGTTTCTTGTTTCATCACTGATGTTTGCTAATCTTTTTGTCATGGGTCACTTGTGGATCTACTTGAGCTGAAAGTTGAATATAGACACTACACCGCAGAATACCCTTATTTTATTTAAACAAAAAGTTCTTACAGTCCATCCAAATGTTGTCTGGTAGATATCGCTGTCAGCGATAAGACCACCATTGTACCCATAGATTTAAGTTTTTATTACTATTTTGATGTACAATGTAGTTTATTTTATATTCTATTCTATAGACCGAAAAACAACCAAAGCAGCAAGGAAAAAAAATTAATACATTCTAGTAAACTAACTCTAAAACAGATTATCATTCAGGTCACCGTCTGTCGTCAAACGGAAATTCAGTCGTTTTCAAGTGTAGTTATATAATTTGAAAGTCGCAGTGCTTTTTAGTTACACAAAGTTATAACTATTGTATGCAAAATATTTCAATAAAACTACTGGTACGAGTTTGAAGCTATATTTGCATCAAGCGTTGTCGACGAGTTCGCAAATCAGGGTACTTAGAACTGTTAAGAAACTTTGTTGCACGTCCATTTACATACTTATTTACTCGTGAATAATATAATAGAAACTTTGTCGAACAGAAGGTTTCTTAGCTCTGAGAGTGTTATTTTTTATTTACAATGAAACTAACTTATAGGTACGAATATATGCAATAATACCGACACCGACTTACTTGTTATGGCTATAGCCGCGCACACACTAAGATGGTGGTGGTATTATTATATACCCCAGACTTTTTTTTTTTTTTTTTTTTTTTTTTTAGTATTGGGTAAGAAATCATCAAACACCTCCTTCCGCTCTGTGTGCAATAAGATGTAATGTCATACTTTTGCCGAAAAAACTCATCTCTCTGGGAGCTTATTTAGTTTAATTTATTTCGCCATGGTGATGAAGGAAAACATTATTTTTCCTCACAATACATGTTCAACGGCTGTTTTACAGTCAATAATTCAAAGTCGACTTGCACTAGGTGGTGGATTACTACAAGCTCCCTTCCACAGCGAGAAGGCCTGTGTCACTGCAGTGGGACCGTTTTTAATAGGCTGATTTACACATCGGTCTTAAATATTATAAATAACTAGCTTCTCCCAGCGGCTTGGCTCGCGTGAAAGTAGAAAATTATGCCAAGGTAACATACTTCGGGGATATAAAAGTATCCTTTGTCCTCTTTTATAATATGATCTATCCTTTCATTCAAATTCGGTCAACCGTTTCAGAATGAAGGAGTAACCAATATACACACAATACTACTCATACTTTCACTGTTATGTATTCATACTTTCACCGCTATAGGTTCCAAAAAAATAAAGGAAGAATGAAAACACCTTCTGCAATATGACGTGTATATAAGTGAAACTAAACAAACGATTTAAAAATATGAATATCAAAGTTTCTAATGAGACAATAAAAGAAGTAGGTGCCTATGCAAACATAAAGAAAGCGTCATTATAAAAACGCATCTCAGTGCACCCACACCTACTCTAATTTTCTTATCGCGCTCATAAAGCAGGAATGCATATTATTTTTACGCGATTCTCTTGTTGTTTACGATTAAGAACGTCGTTTCGCTTTAATAACTAGTGCGCAATGTGCTCATTGCAGTTAAGTGCTGAACAAATGTTTGGTTGCAGGCGGCTGGTCGGTCGGTGCAGCGTACACTGAGCTAAATGTGTAGTTAACAGGCGTATGTAAGCATGATTTGGTGCTCCCTTCGACAAAATGTGGTTAATGTATCAGAAGGCTTTAGATAGAGTGCTATACGATCACCGATAATAATTGACAAAACAAAAAAAATGTTAGAGATTGACCAATGATCTTTTATCTTGTTTTTTTTTGTTTCTTTGCCTAAAGCAGTGTTTTTCAACCTATGTATCGCAACCCCCAGAGAGTCCCGAAGTCTTAGTTGGGGGATAGCGGTTGCGAACCCACTAAAACTAAAAAGTAAAAGTTATTGCCTCCTAAACTACAATAAAACTTTCACAATTTCAGTAAGAAGGCTGTGTCTGTTAATTCTTCCATATTTTTTCTAATATTTAATTTTTAACACGCAAATAGCATGTTTAAAACATACAAGACATAGACGTAGTTAAAGATAAAAGATTTGATCATAGGAGCGCAACAGGACGAACCTGCATTGTTATGATCCAAGGGGTCGCTACATTTTATCATAAAAAAGGGCCGAGTTTTTTAAATTATTGAAAAATTCTGGTCTAAAGGCCAGAGGCTGCCTTATTTCTTTATATATTTTTAAATTAATTAATTCTCGCTAGCGCAATAGCGCAGTACCTAACCCAGAACCATATGTTCAGGTATCCCTGAGCATATGGTTCCCGGGTCAGGCAATATGGATTTGGGTTTTTCCACGTGATATTTGCTCAATATGATAAAATACTCGCCGCTAATGACATGGAAGTTAAAAAGACCTGCGGAATATTTCCCCAGGTGCAAGTTTGTAAATAGGTACCTACTACCGACAGGTACACCTCTGCCTAACCGACCTGATGTTTCATTATGTTATGTGTACTAAGGATTTACGAAAAAAATGCGTAATAGAAAAGCCAAAATTTCCGCAGATGATTTTTAATTTTTTCCGTAAGGTAAGCCAGGGTCCAATGGCTCTCAAGTCAGACAATATATTGGCGGGCGCGGGCGCTGCAAGCGACCAACAATGCTCCGCGGTCGGCACACAAAGCCCCGCCAAGATAATGGATATTGCTTTTCTTGCGAGTTTCAAAGCAGCCTACTTCGGAACCTCTCATAATCCGCTTACAGCTCCGCGCAAGTACGTTATTGTGCTTTAGTGGAAACATTTCCTTGGGAGCACTGTGAATTCGTGCTTACTGTTACTCGTGACGACGTGATACGGCTTTACCAATTAAATATAAATCGGTTATATAGGTACTTCATGACTTCTTGGACTTTCATACTAAGTAAAAGGGAACCCATATTCTGAGCAAATTCCTCAACTAGACTCAGCCTTCCTTAATTATAGCTTGATATTTATAAATATTAAATTTATCGACTCAAAACATTGTTTTCTTTATCATGGCGACTGTTTCGAATGAAGTGGAGAAAGGCTACTCAAAAAGACTTAAAATATGGATATTATCTAATATTCTAATATTAGTAAGAATCTTGTTCTAATGTTAGTACAAATTTAGATAGCAAGATTTAATGTCAGTAACAATATGAGGGATAGTCAGCAACAATATGAGGGATAGTCAGCAACAATTATCTCATATTGTTGCTGATATTAAATTTTGCAAAAATATTTGCTTAGCTGTCGTTACAAATAATAGTACATTATGATATAAGTGTGTAATGTTAGTGATTACCGTCGAGGCGGTATTTAGACCCGAGCCGGGCGAGGGTCTTAAGAGAGCCAAGAACGGTAATCATTAATTACTCACGTGTGTCATACGACGTTTTACAATACACTTGTGAAGAAAACAACAGTAAAAATAGTAAAATTTTCTGTGACATGGCGGTAAAAATCTGTTTTCATAACGCGCGCATCATTTATTTTATTTATCCTTAGAGGAAGGCTAAGGTATTTTGATCATACTGCCTAGTCTTACGTTTATGCACCGTTTATGTTTTTTTGCGTGAAAAGTTTTACGATAATGTCTTTCGTACTGTCAATAGTATACGGATGTAACATTTTAATGATTTTGTATTATTTAATTTTATTTAATTAAGTAATACAGCCACTGAACTTAACTGGAATAAAAAAAACACGCCAAAATCCGCGCGCATCTGAAAATGGCGGCCAAAGACTACAAAAAAAAAAAAATATTTAAGGTACGATTTATTTACTAAATGTTTTTTTATTAAATAAATCGTTTGTACAAGATAAATTTGTCCATTTTAACTTGTAAATTGGATGAAATATTATAAGTTAGTAAGACACTAATTTATATAGGTACTATTGAACGGGAATTTAATTGGAATTCAAAATTTGTTTTGCGAATAAAGAGGTTTAACAAAAAGGTTTTAACTACATTATAGCACTAGTGCATAATGGTAATCAAAATGTCACAGGTTGGTAACGAGTGCCATTATATACCCAAGTGCAGTGCAATAAGAGTCACTTTCTGAGCAAGTGTGTTGTAAAATAAATATTTACTCCTAGTATTTCCATAGACTTCAATTATTCTCTTTATTTATGTGGTATTCTATCGGCTCCTCTACAAAAGTATATCTCCTTCATAGTCTATCTTCTTATCGTCATGAAATCTTTTACTACATCCATCGCCAATATGCTTAAGCACCTTAATAAACAGTATTTAGGCTTCATCATTAAATAACAATAGTGGAATCCCACCTGGAAGTTAAACCATCAATTGGGAAGGCCTTGTGCGGATTAATTATAATAAACAAATAAACACAGCTCATAAACTTTCTAAGCTCCACACAGAAGTTAGCAAACATATCCTCTTGATATTATATTATACAAGCATATAAAATCTTTATTTATTTTGATTTTTTTAAACAAACGTAGATCAGGTGCTTACTATTATATACACAACGGCATGCCTGTGTATAATAACCAGGATGTTAATGAACTTTTTGTTTTAGTAGGCAAAAAACATCAAATAACTCTCACTGTAGGTGGAGAGAGAGGGAGATTCAAACTTTTACTGATTAAAACCATCTATGCTCCTTCAGTTGACCCCAGTGGGCCACGGTAACTCTTTCAAACAATCCTGCAGCTCGAAGATCGACCTATGCAGATGTTACTTAGTGACAAGATCCTTCTGTTGATATGAAATAATAAACTTAAAACACGTGCACATTTTCTCTGCCGTTCTTATAATTACCCTACTTTGTGCGTTATTGGTTCATAAGTGAGCGGAGGTATGTTAGGTCGCTTAATACACGATATTAGGAAATGCGATTAAGAAGCAAAGGTGACATTAACCTGTTTAACTTGCTTCAATCATAAACGTTATAATACGGTTATAGGTAACATTTAATATAACAGTAAAAGCAGACGTTTAAAGTGTTTATTTAAGTACATTTAAATAATTTAATTTCATACCGCTCCTAACGTAGTTTTTCTAATTCCTTTTTCATTGTGCCAAGCCTTATAAAAAGGCTTACGGTAAACGCAATTTAGAACACAGAAGTGCGTTCCTTTGTTTCCCGTAATCATTAAGCTTTTTCCTCATAAGTGTAGTGTGTTTGGCAGGTGTCGCGGGCGCGAGCGCGCAGTAACTAGCGACTCGACTCAATTACCCGCAGTGGGCGCCATAAATTTTGTGTCCGCACGCCGACATGGCAATTACTGTCGCCGCTCATCCGCAAAACGATGTTAATAGCCCTCTGATTCGTACATTTATCTCGGCTGCACTGTATCTTTTTATTATTTCTAGTGAATCGTGAACTTGGAACGTAACGGTTCCTGCCTGCTTAACATCACAATTTCCTCTTATCGTTATGGTCGGGGGTTCCTAGCCCGACTGCCATTTTCGTAACGCATAATGACGCTAGAAAATGTTCGTCGGGTAACCGCGCATAATCACTCTCGGAGTACTTTACCCGTCGATCTTCCTGATATTAGTCCATAGATAAGGATGGATGTGACGTGAAATGTGTCCCTATTAAAGTTACGACGCAGATACGGCCACCGCTACTTCGTTTTAATGTAGATATTATGGCCTTAACATTCTCTTCCTAAGTGCTAGTTGTACCATTTATATCTGTTACAAAAGGTACTCTTTTCACGTTTAAACTAGTTACCTCCAGCAATTACGTTTCTTCGTGATATATAGCACCATTTACTTGCCACCCGCTAATAGACATAACTTTTGCCAACCTGTACTTAGTTACTCTGTCAATAAGGCTATTAACGAGGTTATGAGTAAGAAACTTTGCTACTGCGGAATATAAAAGCGTGAACATGGCTTCTAGTGTGTAATCATTCAAATTCGCTGGAGGTTGAAAAAATAGCGGTTCCTTGCAATATCAGTGGTGGAGCAGGGAATGTTTCGCAGTCGGCGCGGGTAATGCTCATTCGTTTCATCTCCCGGGACGTGCTACTAGAGGCAGCGAGCCGTGTGCGACCCATCATTGCTTGCAATATGCCTTTATTTATCTAACAATGTTGCGATATTTCCTGACCCAATGCTCTGATAACTTTCGATACAGTTTTCTTCGTCTATTCGAGGGGAGCTGATGAGGAGTTACTTCTGTGTGGAGCATAGTGGCGATTTCATTCCACGAAACGTGTTACGGAAATAAAAGGCTGCTTTATTCGTAATGTAATGACACTCGGCGTTAGATTTCCCAAGAGGGTTCCCAAAAAGGTGTTTCAGAACGACTTATTCGGTTTGTGTCCTCGTGAAAAGTGCTTGTTTGATAATTTATTATTGACTTATTCTTATTCGTTGTGTCTATAGGCAGTCGTAAAAAGTTAATGCACGGTAAATAGTCGCTTTAATATTTCAGCGTGACTTTATTGTATCATAACATTTTCCAGAGACATCGACGAAGTTCGAACTTCCATTTTGTGAGCGTAATCCTCTGCAGCTATAAATTTATATACGGAACCGTTTCTTACGAACTTGTGGGGTTAGAAAATAGAGAGTTAAGTAGCGCGCTCGTAGGCAAAGTTTAACTCCAACATCTGGACTATCTCGCGTGTTATCGAGTCGTGCCCTCATCTCGCCCGGGACACCTTACATACCGAAGCAATTTCCTTAAGACCTTTTACTTTTATTTTAAAGTTAATGGGAAAGTGGAAATTATCGGAACTTTAGTTTTATATAACTGGAAATAAATTTTAATTAATGAATCAAAAACTAAAGATTTACATAAAGTTTTGATCTTTCATATGACACAAACACTCTACTTAAACGTAGAAATCGTAGAGTTTGTAAGCGTACATATATTATGTCATCAAAACATATTTTATTAAGAGATTTTTCATTTTCCTTGGTCCTTACCTATATGACAAATGCCGGAGGCTTTACGTGGTAACTGTTCGGTCCATGGCCCTTTACGGGGCACCCGCCGGTGTGGGCGCTGTCGCTACAAAAGCGACCGGCGGCCATGCTGAGAGCTTGCCAGAGAGTCACGGCCATCCGGATGGTACGGGGATACCGCACGGTTTCCCGCAATGCGGCGAGTCTCCGTGCTGGCCTGCCACCATGGGTATTGGAGGCAACAGTCTTTGCACGCACGCACAATTTGCGCGTAGAGATACAACGCCGGGGCGAAACGCCGGTGCTACGCCAAGTCGCAGCATTGCGGACAGAATTCCGGTGGGATCTCATGGTGGAATGACGACGGCGACTGTCGCAACCCAGTGCTGAGCACGCTACAATTATGGCTGTAAGGGGACTCTTTGAGGAGTGACGTGTGCGGCAACACGGCGTCCTCACCTTCCGCATGACGCAGGTCCTCACCGGACACGGCAAGTTCGGGAGATTTCTGCATTGGATTCAAACGAAAGAAACGCCCGGGTGTCAACATTGGTGGTGGACACGGTGGAGCATACGGTGGAGGTGTACCCCGCTTGGGCGGAGCACCGTCGTTTCCTTGTCGAGGCAATCGGCGGCAGCGACCTCTCGCGTCAGGCTCTGGTTCGGGCTATGGTCTGAAGCGAGAAGGAATGGCAGGTGGTGGCCTCCTTCTGCGAAGCAGTAATGCTAGCGAAGGAGGAGGCCGCACGCGTGAGGTAACGAATGTCCTGAATGAATGCCGCCGAGATTCTGACCCCGACTACCAGCCACAGTAGACGCGGGCTTGCGGACGTCGAGCAATGGTTAGCTTGCCGTCCGGCTGTCCGGTAATTGATTGGACCGTCCCCAGCCGTCAACAGCGCGTCGTGTTCCACGCGCTCCTCAAGGAGATAATGTCAGCAAACCATAGGCGCTCAGCAGGGCCGATGCCCGCTAGCTAGGTCTACGGGTTTCCTTACTGACTGAGACTTTTACTGACTGAAACCACACCTGTGTCCTTCAGTAGCCAGAAGGACACGGTGTGGTTTTAGTCAGTAAAAGTCTGACACGCCCTCTCACTCCACCCAGCGCGCGAGAAGTCATTAGATGATTTCCATACTTAAAAAAAAGCCTATATGACAAAATCAATAAAATAATTAACATTTATCCACTAACAAGGATCTAATGCAAAGTGAAAATTCAGGACTACCTACAAACACTATCTTATGATGAAATGAAAGTGATTTTGAACTTTCCCAAATAGAGTTGTTACTATTTATCAGTCACTTCACCTTCTCATCTCAAATTTATTTTAACAGACATTTACATACCTATTGAGACATGGTCATCGGCGACAACATGTAAATACATATATACCAGACACACTCTTAAAAAAATACTAAACAGTCATCATATTGGATTGAAATATTTAAAAATGGCTACTAAAATTTCTCAATTAATGTAAAGAAGTTATGTATATTACAAATGTAAGCCATTATAAAGTTGTTATTATCTTTTTCCAATGTATATGTTATGTTACGTTGTGTTATATTGTTGTTGTTGTTTTGTGTGTATGTTTTTTGTTCTTTTTTCAATTATGTGTAATTATTTTGTTGAATAAATTTATTATCCCTATAATTATCTTCTTCACGTATAATTTACATATTTAAAATTAAAAAAAAAAATATGATAAAAACAATTTAAAAATAAAACAAAATAGTAGATCGTCCGCCGGTGTCGGGAACAGGGTCCAAGCTACCGGTGGTTAGTCCTACAGAGACAGGAACCTTCTCACAATGCGAGCCGTATCGAGGAATACTGCCTATTGTTATTATTACATTTTAAACATGAAGATTTTAAAATGAGCTGGATTATTTAAAAAAGATATCGCGGCCTTGGGACGAATAGATCCACTGAAGGAACACTGGTGGGTTAATTGTGACACTCCCGTTGGTCCATCCAGTTCCAGAGCAGGAGAAGTTATTATATGATTGGTAAATCGTTTGAAAGAGTTACTGTGCCCTAGAACGCAATGGGCTAATGAAGAAACATAGGTAAGTAGGTTTTAGTCGGTAAAAGTCTGACTCTTTTACTCCAACCTAGTGCGGAAGAAGTCGTTTAATAGGAACTCGTCAAATGAATCTTCACGCTCTGGGTGGAGCTAGAGGGCGTGTCAGACTTTTACTGACTAAAACCACATCTTCACTTCAGTTGCCCTTTGCGAGAGGTTTCCGTTTTAGATAACCCTCGCCCCCGATCTGAGTTGGACTTCCAAAAAGTACAAAAAATAAATAAATATCACCACTGCATTACTATGAGTAATGTTTGGAACTAAAAATGCAATGCACTACCTTCTCGGAGCACACTCACATACAGTTCGGGATGGATTACGCTGTTTATTTGGCAGTGAGTTCATAAATTCCTTGAATGCATCTCATCTCTCCGCCGCTCAATAGAAGCTCCATGTCAGACGTCAGTGCTCCAATTATGTTGATGCGATGAATGAATTTGACCTCTCAAAGCTGTGTGTGTCGATTCCAGTGATATAGTCGGTGATATTCACTATTTCGAGCTGCGATATATAAAGACTCGATTCGACTGATTTTATTGTTTACATCAAGTTTTCCTCCCATTCCTACATTATTCTCGCAACTGTTAATTAAACAATCCAACTGAAGTCTAATTTGTTATTGACTACCGACCACGCAAGAATTTCTAGAAAGTGAGAGTTTGTGGGTACCCTTGTTTTAACAAAGGAACTGTCTATTGGGTAATTTTCAAAGCCTGAACTACTAACTAACAAATATACCTAATAGAAAACTTGTGATCCTTTGTCTGGCCTGGAAATGGAAAGTAGACCCTATTTAGGTACAACCGCTGCATCGATTGGGTATCTCACATTAAAATATCTTAGGAAAGGAAGTAACCAGTTAATGACGCTGTCCGTACCACTTCATCGATTTCGTTAAAAGAAAAACAGGAAAAAAAAAACAAAAGAAGTAAAAAACTAAAAATGTTCAACCGACGCCGACGGTATTTCTGGTTTTGTTTCTTCGTAATACAGTATTCGTATCATAATATTCTGTGGAAAATGCTGTGGGTTACACATTGAACCTTTGCACCATTACTGTTTCGATATTATGCAATTCATAAAGTTCTGTTTATTTTCCGAAATTAAAGTTTTTTTATTTTTTTTTATTTGGTCCTGCAATCTGTCTCTTCGACATTGAGCTGGATTTTAAATATTTGAAGAAATGGGCGTGTATGGCACAGTATCCAGCGATACGTCCAAAATTGGTGCTAGCTCCTCATGTAATCAGGTCTTGAGGAGCACGTCTTTTCAGCCTTTTGAAGGTGGAGTTTGACTCTATACTCATCAGCTCCCTAGCCAGGAAGTTTGGGTGGTGATCTAGTCTTTTTGAATATTTTTGCAGACTGTTTTTTATTTCCTCCTTGATAGAGTCGACTTTCAGGTCTTTGTGAAGACGCATCTTTGTTATGAACCAGGGTGCTCCAGTTATCATTCGCAGGGTCTTTGATTGGAATCGCTGCAAAATTTCTATGTTAGATGAGGATGCTGTTCCCCACAGCTGAATGCCATAGGTCCAAATAGGCTTTCTTATACTTTTATAGAGAAGAAGCTTGTTTTCAAGATTAAGTTGTGACTTTTGACCCATTAGCCATTTCAGATTATGGTGTTTCAGATCAAGTGCTTTTCTTTTTGTTTGGATATGCTTTCTCCACGTCAGTCTTCGGTCAAGGTATACGCCCAAGTATCGTACTTCATCAGATTGTGGTATTTCGACCTCATTGAGCTCGACTTCTGGACAAGTATCGCGCCGCAAACTAAATGTAACATGCACAGATTTTGTTTCGTTGGCTTTTATTCTTCAATCTTTTAGCCAGCAAGATATTTCGTCTAGGTTTCTCTGTAGCTTGGCAGACGCTTTAGCAGCTGTTTTGTCGACTGCTAACACCGCAGTATCGTCGGCATATGTCCCAGTCAGAACGTGTTCTGTATTCGGTAGATCGGATGTGTAGATCAGATAGAGTATTGGACCCATCACACTGCCCTGAGGGACCCCGGCCTATATGAAATAAATCATATAGTTTTGTAAGCTGTCACCATGTTTGACGTAGAAATGTCGGTCATGGAGGTAAGATTTTATAAAGAGGTAATAATTTAATGGTAGGTTCTTTAGGATTTTAAACAGAAGTCCTTCGTGCCAGACCCGATCAAAGGCCTGTGAGATGTCCAGGAAGGCTGCAGAGCACCACCACTTATTTTCAAACGTGTGGTTGATTTTTTCTACAATTCTGTGCACCTGTTCTATGGTGCTGTGGGAGGGTCTGAAGCCAAACTGGTGTTCTGGGTTTAATTTGGCTTTCGCAATAATCGGGGCCAGGCGATTCAAAAACAGGATTTCTAGTAGTATGGACGTTGTGGGGAGGAGACTGATTGGCCGGTAAGATTTAACATCAGTATTGTCTTTGCCAGGTTTAGGAATCAGAATAATTTCAGCTACCTTCCACTGAGGTGGAATAAAATTTCTCCAAAGGCAGGCATTGAACAATTGAGTAAGATATTTGTATCCTGTGTCTGGCAACTCTTTTAAGATTTTAGCTGTAATCAGGTCATATCCTGGAGCTTTATGGACATCGAGTTTCTTGATAGCTTGAATTACTTCCCTTTTAGAGATCCTCTTAATGGGTAGGTCCATTTGATGAGTTTGGGTAAGTAAATTTGAGACTTCTTTTAGCTTTGAGGATCCGCAGTCATCATTTGGAGTAAATACTTTAGATAGATGTTGCGCAAATAATTCGGCTTTATCTTTGTCACTTTTTGCCCAGGTACCATTTTGTTTTTAATACCTGACTGGTGAATAGTGGGCCTTTTTAATTTTTCTGTTGCTTTCCAAAGCGAGTAATCAGTGGCTGATGTGGCGTCGAGACTTCTGAGATAGTTTTCTGTACCAATTTGTTTTTTGCTCTGCAAGTGATTTTTTCAGCTTTTTAACAAGTCCGTTAAATTTTGTTTTATGTTCAGGATATTTTGTGGTCTGCCAGAGTTTTCTAGCCTCACGTTTCACCAAATCGAACGTGGCTTTGGGATAATTTTTGGCATTTTGACTTGACTCCCTTTGGACGGGAGTGGCTGCCCATGCAGCTTCCTGGATCGTTTTGTTAAGATGTTCCACAGCATCAATCACGTCGTCGTCTGATTTTAGCGGTATTCTATCATTTAGATTATTGTTAACAAGTTCACGAAAATATGGCCAGTTGGTTTTGTTATTATGCAGTCTACATGTCTTTTCTCTGTTTTCTACCGAAGAGTTGACTTGAGCCATTAC
The DNA here is from genome assembly GCA_961205895.1 of Mythimna pallens. NCBI lineage: Eukaryota > Metazoa > Arthropoda > Insecta > Lepidoptera > Noctuidae > Mythimna > Mythimna pallens. Next base: position 16,456,567 of record OY540828.1, on the reverse strand, counting down.
CGGCGAATGGTCAGATGAAAGCTCAAAGCAAGAGCTGCATTTGATTGAAGAGGAGGGCAGTCCTTTGCTAATGAAGAAGTCTACAAGGTCAGGTTTCTTTGGTGGTTGGTTCTCCAGTAGTGGTAACAATTAGTCCAAGAGATTGCACTGATTTTAGGAGTTGTCTACCTTTGGGCGTAATAACTCGAGCGCCCCAGTCTTTATGTTTTGCATTGAAGTCTCCGCCGGCTATAAACCGGTGTCCTAAAGTGACGAAGAAGGCAGAGTAATCCTCATACTTCATATTATGCTTGGGAGGGATATACAGTGCTGATAAAAGCAGCGGGTCCTTATCAGTTTCAACTATTATGTTTGCGGCTTGTATTTGTTCAGTTTGGTAAGAATTTGTAGCATAGTGACGTATTTTTTCCTTGATGAATATAGCCGAACCACCATGGGCAGTACCATCCGGGTGCATGGTGTGGTACATCTTGTATTTTGGGATGTTAAAAAATGTTTTCTTTGTGAAGTGCGTTTTTGATACTAGGAGTATGTCAACTTCGTGGGTCTAAATAAACATTTTAACTTATAGGTAGTGTTGTGGTAAGCCATTGGCGTTCCAAAGGACTATTTTGAGCTGGTTGAATTTTTACTCATAATAGTCATTAAGTTTGTTAAGAGGTTTGTCATTACACACATCAAGTTCATTATTTGATTGAACATTTCCAACAGCTGTTTCATTTCATTGGTTTGACTTTGGTTATTTTCACCATTTTTTGGGGTCAGATTTTTTTGTGGGGTTATTTTTAGGGTGTCTGCATAGGTTCTTTTGGTACTCTGTTTGTGTATTTCTGTAGAGTTAGTTTTATACATAGGCTCGGTGATTACTTTTGTGGTCATAACGGCGGCTTGTTCGTGCGATCTTTAAGGATTTTTGTTCCTAAGAGGCGGGTACTTCTGTTTTTGCAGCTCTTTATAGACAGAACATCCTTTATAATTCGCCGGGTGATTTCCGTTGCAAAGGACGCATTTTACGGAATCTGAGCGTTCTTTACTGAGACAGTTGGTAGATGCGTGACTTCCAGCACATTTAATACACTTCGGACTACGATGGCAGTAAGATTTTGTATGGCCATATTGCTGGCAGTTTGCACACTGTGGTATATTGCGTACTGGCCTTGGCGGTTCAAATTTTATGCGGTAATTCAAAAGACCTTTTAAGTCGTACATTGTCTTGTTATTGCTTTTTGGCTGCAATTCCACAATGAACATATGAAGAGGTTTTTTTGTGACCCTCTGTTTTATGTTCCATATGTTCACAGTATCATGTCCCATTTCTTTTAGAGCCAAGTGAATATCTTCTGTATCTGTAGATGGGTGTATATATTTCAGTATTACTTTAAAAGAGCGTTCCTGTTTGAGTCGGTAAGTATAAAACTCTGTCAGTTTTCCCTCTAACTGTTTCACAATATCTTTGTAGAATTCGGGTGCCTTAGTTTGTATTTTGACTCTGTTGTCGTTCAGTACTTTTATTTCATAATTTCCGGGTGCGTGTACATCGAGTAACTGTTTTAGTGGTCGTATGTTCTCAACTTTATCTACGAAAATGGGAGGGGTTTAGTAGTTTTTTCTTTGTTTACATGATCAGTTTCTGTGACTTCTTCAATGTCCAGTTCTTCGAAGCTGTTTGATGTACTTACTGGTTGACTAAGCCAATATGTGCTAAGTTTGGTTTGCTTTGGCGCTTGTCCATTTTTGTGATCAGGACTTTCTCTGTGTCTCTTTCCGCCTTTAACTTCGGTCCATGGCTTGGAGGTTTGGTCAGTATTAATATCTGCATCTGTGAGGTGAAGTGAGTCAGATCTGCCAGGTCTCTGTTCTATTGTTTTATTTGTATCCGGTGTAGTCTGATTAACATTACTGTTTGTGTTCTTCATTAAACGATCATCACTAACTGAATGAGACCGCGGCCTATTTTTTTAAAAAGGCTTTTATGGAAAATTTGTTGCGTTAGTATCCTATTTTGAGTTTCACTTTTTTTAATAATATTGTTTTCTAATTCATCCATATGTGTTCCCACGAGCAAGGTCGATATTTTCAAGTCACTAGGAAGGTGACGCCTATTCTCCCTAGAAGGCTTCTTGACTGGTCACCCACCAGCCATGCAGTCTCTTGGCGCGTATCCCACCGTAGATTTGGAGTGAATTTTTATAGAGGCTTTCTACCTCATGTTCCGGACAATTAAGCCAAGACCACCGGTCCTACAACGCTGCAGGGTTACGATTTGTGAAGGTCATTTCCTACCGACACACAGGGCCAAGCTGGTTAGGCTGGCAGGGTCAGGTTATTTAACCGCCGCCCGAGACTCGGCGTTTCTATCCATTTGGCACCACCCAGGGGACACGTGCAGGGTTGTGGAAGGTAGCTCCTGCGGACGCGGATATCATAATCCCCCAAAGTTATTTGGCGCTTTGTAGTGGCATTATCGTAAAGTAGTACTTTTTATTTTATTTTATATAATAAAGCTAAAAATAAAGAGTGTGCAAGTTCTATAATGATGTACCTGTGGAATATAACCCATATGTGTAAGGTACCATTATCTTATTTTGTTGTAGGGCTGGCCCGAGGCCAGAGCACTTCGACCCTTCTGGATCTTTTGTGCTAAAGGTACCATTACAAGTGTGCCTATAATATTTGAAGAGTTCCTTCATTAGATCCTATTTTTTTAGAATCCCATCATCAGATTCTGACCTGATGAGCTGGAAAGTATATTCTTTCAAACAAAAACAAAGAACATTCCAAATCGGTCTTAGCATCTTCGAGTAATCAGGGTACGCACATAAAAAAATAAAACATTTCAATGAATTAAGAAACTCCTCCTTCTTTGAAGTTAGGGTTTTAAACTTATCTTTTAAAAATAACAGTAACAAAAGGCTGGTTTTTGAATAAGTCCTTTATGACAGATGCCTCTCTCAATACGTCAAGAGCCATATTCCACAATAGGTAGCTATAGTCTAGATTCAAGTTCCCATGCTTCGGAAACCGATATCCTTTGAAGCAATGAGGACAATCTTGTGCTATTCGTGTGTACAGTTTAATAAAGAGTTTGATATACCAGTCAAAAATATATAACTTAAAATATTAAATGCAATTTTAAAAAAAAATAGCGACTAGCTTTTTAGTCATTAGCCACACATGAAATGAGTGATGTAAAAGAATTGAATGTACATAAAAAATATCCATAGAGTTTCCCCTAATAGATACCAATAATAGATGTGGGTTAGGAGCTGCAACTTTCTGGCTGACCGACTCTGAAAATCCTAAAGTGTCAGTAAATGTTTTACTTTTAAATAAAGGCTTTGACTACTTACTAATACACTCTTTTGAAATTGTAGAGTAGTAGTCTATACACCAAGCTCTTTGTTTGATTGTACTAGTATTTAGATTTGCGTCGAGGCGTGCGATCAGTATTAAGTGGCCGTGACGAGGTAACATACTCGCTTTGTGTACGATTCGAACATCACCGTAATTTAGACGTGTAGTTGTGGCTCTGAATGGGACATAATATCACGCTCTGAGCTTGTCATTGTTCAGCACAGACGCTAGTTTTCTAAACGGTGAAATATCTGTTGATGGATATGTTAATCGGGCTTTATTATATTAAAGTCAGATATTTTAATCGTCAGATAACTTTATCTGAAGAATTATAATGCCGCGGTAGCGTTGTCACCTTCGGTTGTATTTTTTCCATTTGTCACCAAATGAAAATTCTTTATACCAATAACGAAATAATAAGTTTATTATAAGTTATTTGTAATAATAACAAAATATGGATCACTGTTGTCCGAAAAAAAATGAAAATTTGTTAAACCGCAATATTTGTTAATCAGATAAAAGTAACCTTTCTATTGAAAATCTGAGCCCTTATTTTTTCAAATTGAAATATTTTTTAGAGTCCCAATTTAAGGTTACAATTTACGAATACAAATTCAAACTCAAGCAACCAGGCTTGTACAAATAATTTCGCTCCAACAAATTTTCGTTCGTGAAAGGTCGCAAAAAGCCGTAAGTAGTCTATAGACCAATTGGGTCGTCATCAAATGCATGAGAGCCAGCAATCAAACATACAAAGACGAACATAAAGACTGGGTTCTACGCTCCAAGCTGGAGTGACACAAACCAGACGAAAAACATTAAATTTAATGTTCCAATGTACTTGGCATGACTCTCACAATGCCTTCAAATTTGTACAAAGTCCAGATTTATCTGGTTTTCAAAGATAAATACTTGAGCAGAAGCGCGCAGACTAATATCGAGATATTCGCGAATAACTTTTCCGTCGTTAAGTTATCCAAACTTCATGCAACTCGAATGCATTGTGGAATCACGGTTTAAACGAAACTTTTAAAACATATCTTGTTAAATGCCAACGTCAACGTTAGACTGATGAATAAATGAAACTTATGAAAATATTTCGTGTGTTGGCACAACTTTATGATAGAATGTTTTACTTTTAAGTCATTCGTTGTGTCGGAATTTGGAAACAGTAGATTCGGATGAGTCTCAGGTTACATATAGGAGTAGATAACGAGTACGTCAAGCAGGAATGTGTAAACGAGCGTGTTGAGTAATGGCTCAGACGCCTGAACCATTCGCAGTTGATTAAGCGAGCCTTTGAAGTTGCAAGAGTGACACGATGATTAATAACTGTTTATGACAACCATCTCAAACGTGGGTTTTCATACGATACAAACGCAACACAAACATAAATTTGAGGAAACATTACTGTTGCTGACGTTTTTCCCGCTTCGCATAATCCTGAAAAGCCGTCGACAACAGTAAATAATATTAAGCTTTATAAATATTTTCATTACCTCTTAATGCTATTAATATTCAAATTACATGAAATGAACATCAAATTATAATGTCTGGATATCCATTTTGCAAAGAGAAACTGACTTAGAAATGCTCTAATAGTAAGACGTAATAATATTGACACATAAGTTTCAATTTGAGTGTCGTAGCACTGGCGTAGCACTTTCGTAGCAATCGCGTAGGTCTTTTGTAGCAGAGTATGATATTATTATTATTAATTTGGTCTTGGTACAGTTTACACACCGGCGGCGTCTTAAGTTTACATAAAGTACCTACATATACATTTTAATTAGGACAGATATTCACAGATTCACAGAGTCTCCTGTGACTTCATTAGTCTGGTATCGTAAATAAGTAAACATTTACACTGATTTACATTCTCAGGATTTAGTTGGAAATAATTTTCTCTAATAAATAATAATAACTATGTATATAGTATTTTGATTGAAAAAAATATTTACTCACAAACTGCCGAAAACCTGCCATTCATGTATATATATGTAGTACCTAGTAAAAATGTAATGTTTTTTTTTGGCGCTTGGCATTTAACGGTGCTGTAGTGTCAACATATATTTCGTGCGAGACACCGGGTATCGGAATTGTTACAGAATTTATTTTGCCTGCGATAGAAACTGTAAAAGTAGGTTGCAGAAAAAATAAAGCGATACTGCATTCGGGGGAAAATTAAATAAATGAGCGGACATCATGATTATAGTGTGTTGAAAATATTTCCCGTTATGATGAAATACTCGTATTTGCATTTTTGGTTAATCATGACTTTTGCATGGTTTTAAACGTTTTATCAAATTTTATGTATGTTTGAAATCATTTCTTTTTAATTAAGAAGGTAATAATATCGGACGACAGTCGATTAGTATCTCTATGATAACCAACTGATCATATTCAGCTTGTCCTGGGAGCTGACTTTATAAGATTATTCTATCATGATGATGTAATAAAATATTGGAACAAAGTCACAGTCTTTTATTTGATTTATGGACATCTTTGAAAAACAGATGGTGCATATTTCAATCTGAAAGGTAATAAATTCAAGAGGAACGTCCGGTATGGATATTACAAATGCAGTTTATTTGATAGAGTTAGAATATAAAGGCGTATAATAAAAATCGAAATGTTCCTATAATATTACTTCACGCCTTATTCTCCAAAGCGTTAGGCGTATCTATTAACACAATTTTCCAATTATGTAATAGGTGCGATTCTCTTGACATAGGCCTCCCCCAATAGAAGTCGCCCAGCGAACGGTCCTATGCGTTTCGCATCTATCGGATTTCCGCGACCCTCACCAGGTCATCGGTTTTGTGCTTGATTGACGAGTAGTACTGTTAAAAGTTGATACGTCGTGGCCAGATCTTAGAAATGATCACTTTATGATATGACCGACCATTTCATGAAATGGTAGCATTTCATACCTTGCCTGCTGGCCATATCATGATATACGAGTAGGCTAGCCAATTCAGTAAACACTCTGGCATAAAGATATGAAAAGCTAAATGCGCGATTTTTTAACCGGCTGCAAGAAGAAGGAGGATCTATGTTCGGCAGAATGTATGTTTTTATGTATTTTCATCAATTTCTCGGTCAATTGTGGAACAATTTTGAAAATTATATTTTTGATTGAAAGGTTATGCTTCCTAGTTGGTCCCATAGGAATATTGTTATGATCTGAACATGAACTTCAAAGATATGGAAGAACTCCTCATAGGATCACAGCAGAACTATCGTAACAAGTAAAATTGCTGTTTATACGTGTACTCGAATGACTGACTGAAAGAAAAGCGGGAGGGGATATATCGAACTGATCTGATGATGAAGCCGAAAGGTCCAGATCTCTGTAATAAATTTTGTAACCTGACCGTGTTTGGGATTATTAGAATTGTCACTCTGCCTATGTTTGGCTGAGGGGTACTTTTTAGCTGTGGCGTTGTGTAACTAAAATTATTTCGGAAGTCGGTGTTTCTTTAATAGTTTTGTCTCTTCGTTATTTAACACCAACTTCTGAAATAATTTTAGTTATTTTGCACTTATCAGTGTTTTTTTATATTGAAATTGGTTGTATTTTTTTTTTAAGTTTTTATTTTATACTTTTTGTGCAAAAAGTTTTTTTATTCATGATATGATAATAAGTATTCATATCGTAAAATAGTTATGTTAACCACCGGTAAAGGGAGGATTTTACTTTGTTTACGTGACGTGACATGGCGGAAACGGTGTCAAAAAACTACAAAGCAAAAATCAGAAACACCAACTTTCCGAATTAAAGATATTTTGCATTTTTAATTAGTTGTTTAGATTTCCGTACCTCAAAAGGAAAAAACGGAGCCCTTATAGGATCACTTTTGTTGTCCTTACGTCTGCCTGTCAAGACCCTTTATCTCGTGAACGCGTGAAGATATTGAGTTGAAATTAAAACTATATACTCAAATCTGCGTTCCCTTAAAGCTGTGAAAAAATCAAACTTGTAAGTTAACGATAAGAAAAGGTGTCGTTTATGTTGCAAAAAACGTATATTTCGCGACTCTGTCAAGGGAATCAAAATTCATAGGGTACTTCCCGTTGTCCTAGAATCCTGAAATTTAGCATGAAGTAAGGTCTCAAAGCATAAGTAAAGGAAAAAATCTGAAAACTGTAAATTTATAATAACGTCAAAAAAAGAAAACTTTTTTGCGATTCGTAAAAATCTTTGAGACTCGATTCGGAAATTGAACTGTTTTCATAGGTAAGTTTATACGGAACCCTCAGTGCGCGAGTCCGATTCGCACTTGCCCGGTTTTTTTTTGTAAAAAAAGTTCTTTTTTCTATTTAACGTTCTGTAAGTATGTCCGTAGCATCACAGCGGACCCTTGCAGTATAGCGCTGCGTTATTTATGAGCTTATGTGTTTAAGTGAAATACGTGCCTATTTCACTTTTTGGCTCTCATTTTATTCTATTTTTTTAAATGTATTTTTTGTTTTAATAAGTTGTGACAGGCAGAAATAAAACTTATTTTCTTTTTTCTTCTTTATAAAAAAAAGTCTCAATACCTGGTGGACGAAAACTGAGGAGTAAAACCATTAAATCACTTTGCCCTGGAAAAATTAACAGGAAATGAAGTAAATACTTTTTCGAGTATAGTTGAGAGCACAAATGGCCTGGAAAATACCTCTGAGGAGTGGTATTGACCTTTTCAAAGTAATGATATCAATTAAAAAATGTAGTGATTGGGACATAGTATTAAACAATGTCAAAAAGTCAAAAGTAGTGATTGTGACATAGTTTTGAACAATGAGAAACTAGAATTTGTGGATAAAACGGTTTACCTGAGATTACGCTTGACTCAAAGCTATAGTGGGGTCCTCATTTAACATCTCTTGCAGGACGGCTTAGCTCAGCTACATATGCTGTTAGAAAAATCCGCCAATTAACTGATGTTGATAACGGTAGACTCGTCTATTTTAATAATTAGGGGTTAAAGTATGAAATTGCCGTTTTTTAAAACGGGTTGCTTTGAAGTGTTATATCTTTGGATTGACTTGGAATTTTAAGTTTGAATAAACTTTATATTAAAGGTACGTTATTCTTTTTTCAAAATTAGATATTTATTGGTTTCTCTGTGTTTTGTATTTTCTGTAATATCGCAATTCTTGTAACTATTTTTGTATGAAACATAAGAAAACCTGCATTATTTTCTAATATGAGTTCTACCGTGGAAACGATGTGTTTCAAGCGGTACGCAGTATTGATGATGTAACTGCTAATGAATGGGATGTCTATTTTTGTTTCAATCACTTTCACGTGGGAAATTTTATCTCACGAATAACTTTTCTTCTCAGGATAGATACAAGACAAAATTTCCAAAACAAAAGCTATTAAACCAAGAACACAGAGTTCTTTTGTTAGAAGAAAGTCGTAGGTATAAGTCATTGATATTGCTTGCCCTTTGAAATGCATAGTTTCTACGTTGGAACTCTTAATATAAAAAAAAACTTTTTTTATTAGCTTTTATGGTTATAGGAACTGCGATATTACAGAAAATAAAAAACACATAGAATCCAATAAATGCCTAATTTCGGAAAAATAATGACGTACTTTAAATATAATGTTTATTTGAACTTATAATTCCAAGTCAACACTTCAAAGCAACCCATTTTAAAAAATGGCATTTTTTATTTTAACCCCTTTTATTTTCATAGTATATGTCATACGATATCTTAATAAGGGGACGGGCTGCAGACATCGACTTAATTTTAATACTACAGAAAAGAGCCATCAGAGCTATTTACTGCTAATCTCATCGGTGCGATTCTCTAAGGGAACTGTTTAAAGATATTAACATCATGACGGTGTCTTGTCATTATATCTATGGAAACATCATGTACGTTAGATTTTTTTTTCATCTTCTTAGCAAAATAGGCAATAGCCATAATTATGTTATAAGAAATAGGGACCAATTAGTTCAACCAGGTTTCAGACTGGCTAAAATGGCCTCTCCTTTCATGAGGCGCTGTTTGAAATGTTATAATAAAATACCTCCCCGAATTAAAAATCAATGTAACAAAACTTAAATCTTGTGTTAAACGCACACTATGCAGGACAACATATTATGGAGGATAGGAAAGGATTATATCTATCTATCTATCTATATAAATAAAAAATGAATAGCTGTTCGTTAGTCTTGCTAAAACTTTAGAACGTCTGGACCGATTTGACTAATTTTGGTAAATTTGGAAATATTCGAGATAGTTCAGGGAAGGTGTAAACGGTGAGAAAAAATGGGAAAAAAATCACGAAAAAAAATCCGAATACAACGCCATGTCTAATTAAAATGTCATTATGTTGTTCTAGTAATGTCAGTAGATGGCGTTATCCTTTGATAGTTTGGCTAAAAGGTCAACAATCATTGACTATTAGGCGGTATGAAGAATGCCGGGGTCAGCTAGTTCAAAATAAAAATGCTTAGCTCAATGCTAGTCCAGCTGCACTACCAGTATTGTTTACAAATTGATCAGCATGGATTTTTTTTACGTTTTTAGAAATTTGGATATATTATAATAACGGAAATATTATACCACGGAGCAATTTATGTGTTTTAGGTTACTATTGGACTTGTTTGACATAAATGACCATGGCAGTTGAAAGTTTGTCATGCTCACTCAAATTTCTCACTGATGGTGACGCGTATGTTGGATCATTCGGTTCCCTTCAAAATGGTTGAGCTGAGTGGTGCTAATACTCGCATCATGTCCGTGAACGGGTGCTGTCAGTTGACACTGGTCATCTCTTAGCTGCCATTTGCTATTTTTATATCTATGGGTATATTTAGTTTTTATTTTTACATTGTTCTCACATGATAGTAGCGACAAGAAACATGCAACTGAGATATTTGTAATACATAACATGATTGAAAAGAGTCTCCATGGAGTTTCTTCCACATTCTTCTCCATAGAGATCTATGCTTTGGAATATGCAATTCGCATAATTTTTTTACCGACTTCTAAAAATAGGAGGAGGTTACCCATTCGTTTGTATTTTTTTTATGTTTGTTACCTCAGAACTCCGTCGTTTATGGATCGATTTGCAAACATATTTTTTTTCTCTATAGAATATGTTTTTAGATTGGTCCCATTTTTTTCAAAATCTAGAACTGATGATGAGTTTTATGTGGAATTTAGGGAACTTCTCAAATATTATAGGCAACCATGTAGTGATTTTGGTATTTTCATCGAGAACTTAAGCATTTACAGTCAAAAAGTAACATTTGATGAAGTGGAACTGATAAAGAATACCAGAAATGGCCAACGGAACTTCATACTCACATAGATATCACAATGAAGATAGTTAAGCGACTATGACAATACAAATAAATGAATAGTTCTGAACAGTTATGTTACAAATGGTATCATTGAAGATGATGATGGAGCCTGAAGACTGGCACCGGAACTCCGTAATTTATCAATGTATCCTAGCCATGTTTGGACTTATTAGAATTGTCATGAGATGCACTTTGGCTGTAAGGTACTATCACACTGACCTGATGATCGAGCCGGAAAATGGATGGTGGACACGGGAACTTCATAATAAAACAATGTATCCTAGCAGTGGTTGGGTTAATTGGAATTGTCATGAGAAAAAGGTACTCTGGCTAAAAAAAAAACACTAAAACGATCAAAATAACTTTAATTTTGGAATTCGGTGTAAAATAAGAAAGCAACAATACCGAGAAACACCGACTTCCGAAATTAACTTTAATTTTGGAAGTCGTATTTTGATTCCTTTAGTTTTTTTTAGTGAAGTTTTTTTCAGACTGACTTTTTGACATTTCAAAAGTGCCTGTAAATGGTTTATTTCAAATAAAATGCTTTGAATCTTTGAATTTCATTATTTACTGAAAATAATAATATAATTAAAAAAATAAAATAATTGAATGTTAAGAGAAGTCTCAGAGAGAAAACTCCCGTGCTTCTTTTATTTTCAACGAAATTTTTTCATTATTTGAACCGAGAAACGAGCACAGTTTTGCCCTTACATCCCTGACTTACGCACGTGACAAAATGAGTCATCCTACATATGTCAGGATACATATAAGTATTTTCTTCAATAACAGAACCGCACGAGAGGTTCTGAAAGGGTCTCGTTGGTGACGCCGATCACGTGCGTATTATTGGCAGCCGGAATCAGAGACTGCCGTCAACGCCGCGCCCTAAGCCTGCACACCACTAATACGACCTCACATTACATGTTTTAAGGTATATACACACACATTCGTCACTTTACCGTCACGTCGCCGATTAGTCACGTCACACAATATACTCGTACAAAGTTTCGTAGAAGTCGAAGGACATCGGCTTCGTACGTCAATGACGTCACGGCCAACGCATCTCAGTCATTCAATCAGGTCTGCTTGGCGACCTGACGGTTTTATTTCTTTTTCTCCGTGGGAAATCATCTTATGACATCCTCCGCCCTTGGGCGGGGCGGGAGATAGTGTCAGACTTTTACTGACTAAAAACCCACTCCCGTTCCTTCGTTGCCTTCGTCCCAGCGACGGCGGGCTACCCATTGCTCGCCGTCCGCAAGCCCGCGCCTACGGTGGCCGGAAATCGGGATCGGAATCTCGGCGGCGATTTGGGCGTGAGGACCGTTGCCTCACGCGATCGGCCGCCTCCTTTGCTAGCATTACTGCTTCGCAAAAGGAAGCGACCGCCTGCCACTCCTCCTCGCTACGGACCATGGCCTGTACCAAGGCCCGACGCGAGAGATCGCCGCCGCCGATCGCCCCCACGAGGACACGGCGTTGCTCTGCCCAAGCGGGGCACACCTCCATCGTATGCTCCACCGTGTCCTCCGGGCGGTCCACACAGTGGCGACACCCGGGCGTCGCTTCCGCACGAATCCGGTGCAGGAACTTCCCGAACTTACCGTGTTCGATGAGAACCTGCGTCATACGGAAGGTGAGGACGTCGTGAGGTCTTTCCAACCACGCCTCAAAGAGGGGACTTACCGCCATAATTGTGGCGTGCCCAGGCGACCTGACGGGGACATCACTGTGACAGTAACGTGACGCTAACGTGACCCTATCGTAACGCAGACGTAACGCTGTTGTGACGCTGGGTTGACGCTGGCGTGTCGCAGGCGTAACGCTGATGTGACGCTAAAGTGACGATGGCGTGAAGGAGACCTGTCGGTGTTTTGACTGATGTGTGAATATGAACCTTTAGGTGCTCAAAGCCTCCAAAGACACAATTTAAGGAAATGGAATTTTAAATAAGCTCGGGAATTAATCCATTTGCAAATTAGTACGTATGCGAAATTCGTGTAATTTTCGTAAGTAGAAGGCACGATTTAGACACTCGTATGAATCGAAGTAGCTCCGTGGGTGGATGACGTACTTTAGCCGTCCCTGTTTCCTAAGTCTGTTCACAAAGACACACGTACACAAGAGACGTCATTATCGACTCGCCGATCGTGGATTATTGTGCTCTAATGTATTTAGGTATAGTATCATATGTTTGTATGTGTACCCACCCATAAGTATCTACGGCTGGGCTGTTTAGTGGGGTGATGTTACCCATATGTATGATATAAAATGCAATATTATTTCTATGATTCAGTAGCGAATACAGTACAGATATTCCAATAATTAAATGTTATGTGTTTGGGTAAAAAAAAGAATCATTGTGACTACTAGTCCTTGTCTGAAAATACTATCCATAAAATGGTTTTCAAGCTTTATCTATAAGAAAAAGAAAGAAATGCTTTTATTATCCTTCCTATCTGCAATGATAGGGCCATTCCCAGCATGCAATATGCATCCGGCTCGTAATGTAATAGACCTAGTAATGTGAGCGTCTCAAACATTACCCCGGCTCACTGTAATGCTTCGCCGTACCATTCAGATAATGTCCCATATAAAGGTATTCTTATTAACAAAATCTACCGAATCCAGGTAGGAAGTTTGCTCGAAATGTTAGCTAGTTCATTTGCAATTTACCCGAGCTCAGTAGCAGTATAGTTGGAACATTAACGTGATGGACGGAACCCGCCAAAATAGGGGCTTATAACTTATACCGTTAAATGAAACCGACTCATTCTCATCTCGTTCACGAATATTAGGTGCCTACCTATATGATTTGATTCTCTAATGTTAAAGCTAATGGATTACTTAGGCAGTGCCGTAAATGTTACTGTTAATACACAGCTCTGAGTAAACGCTATAATTTTCCCACTGTATAAAAGTAAGGATAAAAAATATGCTTGCATGAGTTTTTTCGCTTAATTAACTTCGCAAATTGCAGACCTTTTCATCGAAAACCACACGATGAATAATTTTAAATCTCTGAACCCTTACCGGGCACAATCATGCAAGAGTACTGTTGCTGAATGTGGGTTTCTGAGTTCGGTTCCCACGCTGACCAGTGTGAATAGCTACCGTAAAATAATATTATTAATAGTTAAACGATGTTGCAAATATTTATCTCAGTAAAGGTTCAATAATTCATTAACATGATGACGAATGGATAATCGAAAATTAATTATCTATCTGAATCATCATTAACGCGTGGTATAATTCAATGTCTATAATTAGACCACAAAGCCAACGAGGGTGTCTATTGATCACTGTCGCAATGTGGAGGTAAACAGAAACACAGTACTTTGTCTTTCACAATTAGGTATATAAATGGAAACACGGATATATTCATAAAATAAAAAATTATGAAAAACGGTAAACCCTTAAGTATCAATCATCAGATCATACAAATATGGCACTATTATAGAGCACTAGCTGCTGTCAGCGGCTTCATCCGCGTCATAGTAGAAAATTATCCCAAGGGAACGTACTCCCAGGGTAAGAAGAAACCTATGTAGTGTAGGATAAATCAAAAGACTAGTTCATTATACAGTGGGTTTTAATGTTTCCAATATCAATAACAAGTTTTAAAGAACAAATAACATTTCATAAGCAATACGTTACACATTTATTAATAATTATAGTTAATATTCTAATAGTTTTACTCACAATTATTAACATAGAAGCAACATATTATCAAACATCAAATACCCTCAATTTATTATTTAACTTACTTGCAAATCACGGGTTGTTAACTCCACAAACGTCGGACAGAAACTGAGCGCGCAATAATGGCGACATGCCCTTTTGTAGGTATGGGGAGGGGATGTTGCCATCATTGCGATCTCGGCCGTTACAAACATTTTCTTTAAATTCAAATTGTTTTAGTATTGTTTTGCAGCTACTATGTATTATTTAATGGTAACTAATACCCATATTATTAATCGATAACCAATGTACGACTTAATATAACATAAAAGAGGTATAGAATAATACAGGCTTACAGTCGGCCATCCGAGAAAATAGTACGTCCCCGTACTCAGCTGCAAAGCAATGTACAAAAACAATACAATACAAAAACAATGCAATACAAAAACAATAAATGCATCAATATAATACAATAATGTAATCAGTATACCTTACAATTATTTCATTTAATCTTAGTATACTTAATTTTTAGACCCCATTGGTCTTCATCAGATAATGGTGCCTATTAGTCTGATCAATTAATAAATCCTATTGGTAATAATTAAATAATAGACCCATTAGTGTTAATCAAATTACAGACCCTATTTATTGGTTAACACCAAATTAAATTTGATTCACATTTATTTTATATTTGGTTTGATTAACATCAAATTACAGACTATTTATTGGTGTTAATCAATATTAGTGCACATTAGTTTTAAAGAATGTTGATAAAAAAAAATACCAAATTACACAATTTTTACGGACATGACGAGAATATTCGACTGTGTTGATCATGAACACTTATTAGCAAGTTAAATATTATAGGCAATGGAAGAAAAGTACTTAATGTCGCAGAATATACACAGAAATAACTAAAATATGTTAAAAAACCAGGTGCGTTGGGTCTGAGGAAAAAAATATTAGATTTGGCGTACCACAGGGCAGTGTGCTGGGACCTTTATTATTTCTGCTTTATATCAATGACCTGCCCCGCTACATTGACTATCCCATGGTCGTATTTGCTGACGACAGCACTGCCTTGATTAAATGTAATGACATAAAAACATACGAACAGGACATAAATAATACTTTAGTTGACATAATACACTGGCTTGACCAAAACAATTTAATTATTAATGTACCGAAGACTACTATTAGGCAAATTTAATCAACGCAAGTTACCACAGTCACTAAATTTACATTATAGTGAAGAAAAAGAAGACCAAGTACTGGTCGCAAAATTTCTAAATGATAATAATTTATTTTATTGACACTGACATTATTATCATTATTTTTTGACATATTATTTCGTGATTACTAATGCGAACAAGTTTTATAATTATTTTGACACATTATTTGAATTTGACATATTGCACATATTTATTAAATACATTAATTTATGTTCAAAATGTAATTATATTGTAATCAGATGTTATGTGTCCATTGAATTCAAATTAAATAAATTGGTTTTGCATGCCTAGTTTAAGGTAGTTAGTAATTTATTATTTATTTAATCAATTACAACATTACAGGTTAAATAACTAAACAAAATGTTTTAAGTTATAAACGACATGTACTTTCATCAATTCCTCTCACAGTACGTAGTATGTTGAGCTGATCTTGCGCTCGTCTTACCTCTAGTGAGTTTTATCCGAGGCAACCCAATAGAAATTTTGTCGGATAGAGGTATGGGTAATAGCCGTGCTTCCGCTTGTACAGGAACCTAAGGAACACTTTTTGCACTTTTTCCAGTAAAAGTGCGTAAGAACTTTGGTGCGGGTTCCACACGCAAGAGCTGGATTCTAACTTACTGCGCGTAATGGATCCTTGTACATTTTTTTTTTTTAACTTTTCTATCATTTACCTACTAACTGAACAAATAAAAATTATTATTACAGTGTTAATCGAACAATAGACTATCGGTCTACCATACATATAATCCTGAACTGCAAAAATGTATGAATCAATCGATTACAATTTTAAATATTATTCCTCAGAGTCTTTACCGTGGTCTTTTGAAACAAACACATGGCTTTAATTTATCTACTGCAATAATACTAGAGTATTTTTTTGTTTCCCTTTCTCGTAAGAGGCGTGTCCTCTACTTGATAACGTTCATGGTCTAGAACATGAGTAATTTTATAAGGGCCTTGATATTTAGGGATTACCACTACTTTTTCCACTACCACCAGTAGATGGTATTTGGCTATCCACTCTTACTAAATCCCCGATATTGTAACTGGTAGTTTGGCAACGTGATTTATCAAAAGTGGCCTTTTGGGCCGCTTGTGTGGTATCAATATGAGAAGAAACCTCGAGTCGAATTTCTTCGAGGCTTTTGGCACATTCGTTTACTTTGTGTAACCCACAGAAATATAAAAAAACAGGAGAAGTGGCAAGGGGGCGTGTGCATGCCCGCGCGACTTGCACAAAACGGCTTATTCGGGCAAATGGCCGTCAGTCATAAACTTGCGAGATTCGCGATATGTGATCGTAAACAAAATTTTAAATGACTGGCCTGTTGGTGTAGTGGTTAGTGACCCTGACTGCTACTACACCGGAGGTCGTGGGTTCGATTCCCACCCAGGACAAATATTTGTGTGATGAGCACGATCATTTGTTCTGTGTCTGGGTGTAATTTATCTATACATGTATGTATTTAGAAATATAAAGTATGTTTATCAGTTGTCTAGTATCCATAACACAAGCTCTGCTTAGCTTGGGACTAGACGGCTTTGTGAGATAGTTGTGGAATATTACTATTATTATAAAATGCCGTGTTGTTCAGTGGTTTCGTGCAAGAACCGAAGCAATAAGAGAAGCCTGGGTCATCAAGGAATCTCTTACCATATGTAAGTACAAGTTTAATACTATACTTATCTTTAAATCAGTAAAACAACAAATCTTATAATCCTTGTTGCTACTGCGTTATTTTTGTTTTCAAATATCAAGGCGGCTGAATTGCTCTGGCAGTAAATACATTGCTCTTTAACCACTACCTAATTTGAATACTCAATAATCTGAACAAGCAATGTAAAAATAACATAATGATACTTTATCAGTGCGGTGTATTTCATAATACGGCCGCTGTTAGTTGCGGCGAGTTAATGATGTGCCTGTATGATCTACTAATGTAGACTATCGACCATAATACCGATTGGTTGGATATCCGAAGTGAAATAATGTAAATATTTTTATTTATTTTGATTATTTTCACTTCCTTCTTAAAGTCTTGAAAGTTTTGAAAGCGCTACAATAACGGGCATGATTCAGAATTTAATATCGACTTTTGCTTTAAATAACATAACATGTTCTAGCTTTTTATTTGTTCTCTTTATTTAACATTAACAAAAGCCTTGCATGGTGGGGTTTAGCAAACTTAGGTAAAATGATAATTAAAATGTTATTTATGTTTTTAGTTTCCCGAAAGACGCAATTTTAATAAAGCAATGGGTTGATGCCACTGGAAGGCCACCTAATTGGTTCCCTAAAAAAAATATAGTACCATATGCTCAATTCACTTTCAACCAGAAATACTTTAGCCTCTTAAAAAAAACGCAGTCCTTTTGAATGAGAAATCCCTAAATTAAGACCAGACCTTATTTTTGTAGAAGTTAGTGTGAAGCCATTTCATGGTTTTCAATTCATAATATAAGTTATTAAACATTTCAGGATTTTAGAGAACCAGGACACGGTATTTGATATTGACGTTTTAATATGCCGTATATAATAGCCTAATGCAGGTAAATGGTTAGAGGTTGAGTTTTATGAAACAAATTTTATTATTCTATTATTAATGTATTATTTTCTGGACCTATTGATTTTGTTTTTGGGACCCAAGAGAAATGGCACAACAAAACATGGAAAAATCGATAACTTCTCTATTTAGTCAATCAATCGATGTAAAATAAATTGCTTTTGCATAGCACATCGACGTTTAATGTGTGCGTAAGCTGTATGGGGCATGGAAAATACACGCTGTTTTTAATGACATAAGGTTTATAATTGTCTGTGTAGTATGGACTGATTTATAAATTGCGGATGTGTGCGCGACTGCGTAACTATTGCTGCATGTGTAGTAGTGTTGGCGGTGGTAGGGAAACTGGAGATATCATGTGATGATATCTATGGTGTAACCACATTCCTATCGTTTGCTCTTTTCTTGCAGGATCAATTTCGGGTATGGTATTATTAAATTAACCTACGTTTTCATGACTCGTTTTCATGAAACAAGAGAATTTTGTGCTTGCACTAATATATTAAAATCACCACTACTATTGTTAGGAGTAGTAGTGGAGGTGGTACCTGTAAATCCTTATGTGCATCGGGCTGCTGCGCATCGGTTTGCGCCTCGGGCTGCGCATCGGGCTGCGCATCGGGCTGCGCATCGGGCTGCGCATCGGGCTGCGCATCGGGCTGCGCATCGGGCTGCGCATCGGGCTGCGCATCGGGCTGCGCATCGGGCTGCGCATCGGGCTGCGCATCGGGCTGCGCATCGGGCTGCGCATCGGGCTGCGCATCGGGCTGCGCATCGGGCTGCGCATCGGGCTGCGCATCGGGCTGCGCATCGGGCTGCGCATCGGGCTGCGCATCGGGCTGCGCATCGGGCTGCGCATCGGGCTGCGCATCGGGCTGCGCATCGGGCTGCGCATCGGGCTGCGCATCGGGCTTCGCATCGGGCTTCGCATCGGGCTGCGCATCGGGCTGCTGCGCATCGGACTTCGCCTTGGGTAGTTCCTCGGGCTGCGCCTCGGGCTTCGCCTCGGGCTTTGCCTCGGGCTGCGCCTCGGGCTTCGCCTCGGGCTTTGCCTCGGGCTTCGCCTCGGGCTTCGCCTCGGGCTTCGCCTCGGGCTTCGCCTCGGGCTTTGCCTCGGGCTGTGCCTCGGGCTTTGCCTCGGGCTGTGCCTCGGGCTTTGCCTCGGGCTGTGCCTCGGGCTTTGCCTCGGGCTTCGCCTCGGGCTGCGCCTCGGGCTTTGCCTCGGGCTTTGCCTCGGGCTGCGCCTCGGGCTTCGCCTCGGGCTTCACCTCGGGCTTCGCCTCGGGCTGCAGCGCCTGGTGCGGAGTCCCCTGGTGCGGAGTCCTCTGGTGCGGAGTCCCCTGGTGCGGAGTCCTCTGGTGCGGAGTCCCCTGATGCGGAGTCCTCTGGTGCGGAGTCCTCTGGTGCGGAGTCCTCTGGTGCGGAGTCCTCTGGTGCGGAGTCCCCTGGTGCGGAGTCCTCTGGTGCGGAGTCCCCTGGTGCGGAGTCCTCTGGTGCGGAGTCCCCTGGTGTGGAGTCCCCTGGTGCGGAGTCCCCTGGTGCGGAGTCCCCTGGTGCGGAGTCCCCTGGTGCGGAGTCTCCTGGTGCGGAGTCCCCTGGTGCGGAGTCTCCTGGTGCGGAGTCCCCTGGGGCTGCGACTCCTTGGGCTGCGGTCCATCGGGCTGTGTGAGCGGCGGCTGCTTGGCACTCGTTGCTTATCCATAATTTTCGACCGGAAAAAAAATAACACAAAAAAAAACATATTAGAATGGGCTTCTAATCCCACTTCTGAATTGTAGGATAAATCAAAAGACTAGTTCATTATACAGTGGGTTTTAATGTTTCCAATATCAATAACAAGTTTTAAAGAACAAATAACATTTCATAAGCAATACGTTACACATTTATTAATAATTATAGTTAATATTCTAATAGTTTTACTCACAATTATTAACATAGAAGCAACATATTATCAAACATCAAATACCCTCAATTTATTATTTAACTTACTTGCAAATCACGGGTTGTTAACTCCACAAACGTCGGACAGAAACTGAGCGCGCAATAATGGCGACATGCCCTTTTGTAGGTATGGGGAGGGGATGTTGCCATCATTGCGATCTCGGCCGTTACAAACATTTTCTTTAAATTCAAATTGTTTTAGTATTGTTTTGCAGCTACTATGTATTATTTAATGGTAACTAATACCCATATTATTAATCGATAACCAATGTACGACTTAATATAACATAAAAGAGGTATAGAATAATACAGGCTTACAGTAGTATTGGTCTACTTGTGTACCAAGTTTCATCAAAATCCAGCCGTTCGAGCGTGATGAAGTAACAAACATAACAACATTCACAAACTGTCACCTTTATAATAATAGAGTTCTTTTTTTGTGGGTGTGAAAATCATCCTATGG
Organism: Mythimna pallens; assembly: GCA_961205895.1. Taxonomy (NCBI): domain Eukaryota; kingdom Metazoa; phylum Arthropoda; class Insecta; order Lepidoptera; family Noctuidae; genus Mythimna; species Mythimna pallens. The sequence goes on along the minus strand of OY540828.1, from coordinate 16,436,013 downwards.
CATCCTCCGCTCTTGGGCGGAGCAAGAGAGCGTGTCAAACTTTTACTGACTAAAAACCTGCTCCTATTCCTACGTTTCCTTTCATACCAGGGCAGAGTCTTTCTTTCAGAAGCAGGATCTTAGCCCAGTAGGCTTCTCCGCTGCCGCGACAAGTCGCGGCATGGCGGACAGAGTTCCGGCGGGGTCTTATGGCGGAATGGCGACAGCGACTATCGCAACCAAGTGCTGGGCACGTCATAATTATGGCGGTAAGTCCCCTCTTTGAGGAATGACTGGAAAGGCAACACGGCGTCCATACCTTCTGCATGACGCAGGTCCTCACCGGACATGGTAAGTTCGGAAGGTTCCTGCACCGGATTCATGCGGAAGAAACGCCCGGGTGCCACCATTGTGTGGACACCATTGTCGGGATCGGGATCCCGGCGGCTGGCTCGTGAGTGCCGCGCCCTCGCGCATGCACTTGTGGCCTCTTCCTTTGCTAGCATTACTGCTTCGCAGAAGGAGGCGACCGCCTGCCACTCTTCTTCGCTTCGGACCATGGCCTGTACCAAGGCCCGGCGCGAGAGATCGTTGCCGGCGATCTCCCCACACACACACCTACCTTGTCTTCTGGGCGGTCCACACAGTGGTGACACCCAGGTGTTACTTCCGCACGAATCCGGTGCAGGAACTTCCCGAACTGACCATGTTTGATGAAAACCTGCGTCATGCGGAATTTGAGGACGCCGTGAGGTCTTTCCAGCCACTCCTCAAAGAGGTCCCCTCTTTGAGGAGTGGCTGGAAAGACGCCATAATTATGGCGTGCCCAGCACTGGGTTGCGATAGTCGCTGTTGTCATTCTACCATGAGATCCCGCCGGAACTGTGTCCTATAGAGCCTCCGGCAGGAGGCGTCTGCGCCCCCTAGGTTGGGCAGGAGCCGCTTGAGGGAAGCCCCAGTCCGATTCAGTTTGAGAGCCAGACGTCACAAGTGCTTCTCGAAATTCCACCGGCTGTCGAAGACGAGTCCCAAGTACTTCATCGTCAACCCGACGCCGATGTGAACTCCTCCTACCATTAATTGGGAACGCCGAGGCTGCGCGCTCCGAAGGCCGTAAAAACACATGGCCTCGGACTGCCGGATCCTATCAACGACTATCGCAACCTCGCGTGTGGCTAATTCGACTGCCACCCAGTACGACTCTCTTTTTGGGCCAGGAGGTCCGGCGTGTCGTCTGCGTAACAGATCCCACTGACCCCGTCAGGGAGGTCGCTGCGCGTACGTGGTCGTACCCGATGTTCCACAAAGGCGGTCCTAGTGCCGATCCCTGTGGAACATCGCACGACATCTCTCGCCGTTTCCACTTGCCCTGGTGGCCAGAGTAGATGATGTACCTGTTCGACAAGTAGGCCTCGATCACACGACAGAGATATTCGGGCACCTAGTGATACCGGAGTGGCCTCCTAATGCTACTCCAGTTGAAGGCGTTGACTAGGCTTTCCCAGGCAAGCCGTCGGGCCCTGGGGCGGTATTCTTGGCACTCAGCCTTCATACCGCCACACTCATCTATACCTCGGTCACCTCTGGAGCATTGTCGTCGTCGTCACCATCGTGGTCCACCTAAGACACCGCTGGTGGCGGAGCCATGGGTGGAGGAGAGTGTTTCCCTCGCGCAGGGAACAGAGTGTATACCATACCCTCCACAATCTGGGGCCGGAGATTGCGTGAGCGGGGAGCCCAGGGGCGGAGTTTTTCCCGCACCACCTCGTAGGGGCATCCCCACGGGTCTTCGTTCAGAGTCCCCAGCCAAGTGTTGTGGGCCACCAACTTAGCCTACTTTATTTCCGCTCGGAGGGTGCACTTCGCCACTCAGTATCCCTCGTACAGCTCCGCTTTTCTAGCCTCCGCATCCGGCGGGTGGATGCGGCGACTGCAGTGTCTGGCGTACCGGCATAGTCATAGCATAGTCGGCCTTATAATGTTCCCACTGCTGGTACTCAGGCCTCCTCTCTAAGAGAGGGAATGCCACACGGGCCTAGTACGGGTTGGTGGATGTCACATGTCTTCGAATTTTTGGTTCTAGGACATCCCGGTTTCGTCACGATGTTTTCCTTCACAGTTTTGAGAGCAGTGGTGAAATAAATTATATAAAGTAATGCGCTTGGCTGGGTTCGAACCCGCGACCCACAACTCATAAGTCGGGGCCCTTACCACTTGGTCACCACTGCTCTTAACCACCGCGTACCGGCGCCGCGTGGTATTGCATACATTGCGCAGTTCCGCAATCTCTGGCGACCACCAGTACACCTGCCACTTCGCACATTTGCGACATGGCCTCCCGGAACCACTCCGCCTCGACGTCGATGTCGACAGGCCTGTCCGGTTCTTGCACCCAGGCCTGTACCATCGCGACTTCCAGGAGGAGCTCCCGGTACAGCTGCTTCAGTGCCCAACGCGGACCACACGGGATCTGTTGGCCCGGCGCGGTCGAGGTCTGGGCGGAGACGTCAAACCGGATTTACTGGTGGTCTGAGTACGTCTCCACCCCCTCCATGACACGCCAGTCGACGACACGCGGTGACAGAGCAGGACTGGCGAACGATATGTCTACCACTGACTCGCCCTGTCCCCACGTATGTGCGGATGCACACACGTGGGGACTGAACCCCGGTTTAGGATGACCAGGCCTGTCTCCAGAGCCCAGTCCTCCAACATCCGACCCTGCCGGTCTGTGTACCGGGAACCCCAAGCTAAGTTCTTGGCATTGAAGTCCCCGCAAACGATCACACAGCGACGACGGCATTCAGCTCCATAAGGGAGATGTGGAGATCGGCGAGATAATATTAGAGTGATTCTACTTGTACACAAAAACCATGTATAGTTTTGTATTAATCGATTTATAGAAGGTGTGTGATAAAACTATGCTATAAGATTCGAATGTAGCTCGATCAAATGTAAAATGACGAATGAAATCGTATTAAAATGTACGTTTATCACATCTGTGATCACATCTTTTATTTGCATTAAGCTCTGCGCCGACACTAAAAAACCCTGTCCTATAATTTGTTGGTACAACGCACGCAGCGCCCGCCCAAACATTTTCCCCCAATTTAACATTGACTATAAAACCACGCAAGCTGTTTCTATTAATTAGTTGTTGTAACGTACTACCACGCTCTTAATTACAAGTAAATTTCATGTTTATTATAACCTCGAGCGTAAGATATTAGTATAGCGAACTATAATTACTATGTATGTGGCTTGTACGACCTACTTGGGTATAGCGTAACAACCAAACTGTTGGCCGGGGTTCGCAAGGATAACTCACGCAAAGTGATAAGAACTTGTGGAGAAGAGCATCCATTCTTGTTCTTAGAACAATGCTTCGGATAGTTATCTTACGTATACGCTTTGTTCACTTAATTAACTGCACAAATTGTCGTCCTTTACATCGATAAGGCGACGACAACGGACGATTTTAAATCTCTAAAACCAATTCTGTGTCGGACGTCGGACTTAAGACTCAAACCGACGGCAACTTTTATGAGGGCTCATGAGGAAAATGATGGAACATTGAATGTAATCAAAGGGATATAATCCCTGGTAGCGAGAGAGCAGTGAAGAATTTAATTTATGAATAATTGAAAATAGAGGTTAAAGGTATATAAGGTCGTTGTCGGCGTGCCTCGGAGCTCAGGGAAATGAACAGCGCTAGCTTTTTTGTACGGAGTTCACGTTCAATTGATATAATCAATACTTAGGAATTGGCAAGACTGGTCCTTGTTGTGAAAATGTATATCTACCTATCAGGTCAATGTAATTATATATGTAGTAGGATAGGGAAGAGCAGGGTGAAGTAGGGTAGGGTAGAGTTGGGTAGAGTAGATAGTGTAGTCAGCTGACGGGAGCGAAGTCGCGGGAAAAAGCTAATATACCTGTATAAGCATAAGCAGAGTCAACCTTATAAAGTTTCCCATTGCTGGGACTCAGGCCTCTTTAGGAGAAGGAATGGTGGATTACTTCCACCACGCGTGTGGATTGTTTCTTTTTTTAAACTACATAAAGTAATGTGCCAGGCTGAGTTTGAATCCACGATCTACAACGGAGCCGTTACCAGTGGGCCACCACTGCTCTCTGTGCCACCACTACTCTTTGTGTTACATTAAAAATATATAATTAAACGGTATGGAATACGGGTAAAAACACACATTTTTAGATTTCCTGCTAACCCTTGTATAATCCAGCATCATTTACAAAGAGAAACGAATAAAAATGTGAGCAGCGCGTTTAACTGAAGTTACAGACTGGGAAATAGAACATAAAACTTCTAAGACACCATCTATTCCTCCAGGTTTAAGGAAATCTAACAATATTTAGTTGTTAGCGAAGATAAATAAAGAAAATAATCTGTTTAAGTATAATTTTCAAGAAAATCTCTAATAAACAATTTCTAATTGTGTACAAAACGAACCAACCTACTCTAGTAGTTATAGTTTTTCAGTAAACTTGTTTGAAGAATAAACCAAATCAACAATTAGGGGCGATCGTTATAAAATTTAATTTGATTTCGAAAAACATCTAGTACTTCAAAGAAAATGAAGGATCAAAATTAATTAGTTCTTGAGAATAATTCATTTTGCGTTTGGATAAAATATTCGCTCCGTACTTGCGCCAGTCACGGTAATCCATCAGTAAACATATTCCAAAACGAATTAACGAAAACATTGAGCTTTAACGTTGAGCTCATTTAACAATGTTATTGTTTAAATACATTAACGTTTTAGTCTAATCAGCAGCGTGCGGCTTGAACGAATGCAGTGCACTATTATGTTAAAAGATTAGCCGCACGGCAGCGGCGCGGTTGCGTGGCGGAGCGAGACCGGGCGCGTCGCAACGCGGCCCCGCTCGGCCGCACTCTACAAACGTTTGCTCTCATACAGCTCCCCACAACTGTTCACTCATTTGCATTTCGCAGTCTGTTAGGTAAGCTTTCGCCACAGAATTTGGTCTGCACTGCTACTTAAGTAGGTATAACACTAACACACAGACACCAAAGTAGGCTGACGCTGTACGGCGGCTTTCCGCGCCTGCCTTATCTTAATATGTGTCAAGTAAGCTACTCTTATTAGGATATTTTAGAGGATTTGCTTTATCTTGTGTACTTGTGATATAAAGGCACTCTCAGAGTATTTCATGAAGCGTAAAATTATGGTCGGTAGTGGAGAACTGGAGCTCAGTTCCAATGTATTCGGAATACGTTCATAAAATTGAAGCTCTCTGTGCGACCGATATTTATGGGCACGCAGGGTGTCTATTTGTACCCTAGCGCGTTCAGCTGCGAATATTTCATATTGCTTTTTAAACTCGAATATATTTTGAAACCGTATTTTAGTGTTTCGTTTATAAAAATAAGAATATGGTTGGATTTTCTTGGATTTAATAACAAATCACAAAGAAATATAATTTACCAACTTTTGCGCCCACGCTGTTTTGCTTGATGGTTAATTAATTAAGTTCAGAAAAATCTTCTAAGCTTACCTAATCAGGATAATGAGTGTTTTTTATGCAAACTCAGGCGTGGGTGTATCTGCTATGATACATCACACTTCAGGCTAAAGCCAGATTATTTGTTGTGGCTTCCATGTCTAGCATGCTATAACGTTCAGTCAGATTACATTCTTGTTCGTTTTACTTTCACTTTGTTGCTATCAGTTCAGCTGTTGCTCTCCAGCTGCATTTCACCTTGGTTTGATGCTGGACGTGATTATAATGTTATTTTGATATCCTTTTCAACAGCTTCTCTGTTTTATCACAAAGAAGTGGAATGTTTAGTTGCTTGGCGTCGCCCTTGGACAGTGTACGAGTCAATAAAAATGTTTTGCCCCTCCTATTGCAGTCCCCTATTAATGATACTTCACCCTCTTCCGCTTGCGTGCCGAGGGTTTGAAGGGATTATATCGGATTTGGCCACTATATCCACCGGTTTTATGACTTCAGCCTTCAATTCTCCAAGTCTGTTCATCATCTAGAGACAAATGGGAAATTATGGTGATTCATAAAATCTAAGAGCACTCCTAGCATGGATTATTGAAATAAAAAAACCATGTCAAAAATACTCGCAATTCGAGAAAGGATAATGAATGTATCACGCCTTAAATCCCGGGAGAGCAAAGCAGAGTTGAATTTTTGTCCATTTCGCCGACGACGCCGACGGGTATTAGATCAGTTTCGGTTTTTTCTGATCGACCTATTTTTGATATCCTCATTTTGTCCTCTGTCGTAGATTTTAAAGAGTATTCTCTCATACAAAATTAGAGTACATAAAAAGAAGTCTCTCCAGGCAGCGGAAAGAAACAATATATTGAGCTCATTAATCAATGTCAAGACCCAACAATGACCGGATACCTTTTAAAGATTGATCTCGTGTCGTGCCCAGAAATATGAAAAACAATAGACGTGATACTAACACTGACGTTGTAGTTTAGCTCTGAAATAAGTTTTTACGTGACCCTCATTTGCATAATGAATTTGTTGTTGAAGACGATGTGAGGTTTACTTTGTGAACTGAAATGCAAATACATGAAACTTCCCATTTTATACCCGAATAAAATAAAAAATACCGAATTTGTAAAAGCGAACGATTTCCTGGCTACACACAATAAATACAGGCACCTATAGCCGTGCAACGTTAAAAGCTACGGTCGCTTCCCCATTCCTATTGTTTCGCGCGAGACAGACGAAATTAAGGCACATCGTTTTATATTTTCGTTTTTAATTCACGCAGTTGAAAGCGAAGTTTAAAAAGCAGATAATAACCTTTACAGGGAGTATAACGCGGCGGTCGAAAGCTGGGAAATGTGCTCTTTTATTGCTGTTTTAATTACATTCTTCGCATTCGCCCGCTTCCTTTATTTTTGCGCATTTCATTTTCATAACATAATCGGTAACATGTATGTTTTGTTCTGAAGTTCTTCAAATTGAATATTCATATGAATATATGTATTAGAATCGCAAAATATATTAATTGGAAGAAAATTATCCCGTTCTACAATAATGTACATAACAGCCACGTATAATCCAGGAAGCAATTAGTTGATAGACGTTTCTTTGCTGCAGATAAATAAATAACAAAGTTTCTCGTGCTTATCCCGTCTTCAGAAACACAAATATTGACATAATTAATAACAACAGAGCACGTCCGCGTACTACTCGTGTTGAATTATAACTAAAGGAAATATCTACGTATCTCACATTTCTTTAGTTTCACTTGTGTTTCTACGACAAACTTAACGAGCGGTGTTAGGAGATAATATATGGTAATCCATTCAAATTACATTAGAAATGTGCATTTTTTTGTTACATTTTTATGATTAATATTTATTTTTTGAAAATTAAAATACAAATATCTTGTATTTTCTGGAAGGACTTTATAAACGCCTAAAAGAGTGAAACTGGTAGTTAAAAGTACATTACCTTAAAGTTTAAAAATATCATTAATTCTCAACAGCCAGAATTATATTACGAGGTTCTTGGAAAATTAATGCAAAAATTCCACGTACATAATATTATAGTATATACTGTATTTGTATTTTGTTCATTTTGTTTTTGTATGTATCACACTTTTATTCTTCCAAGCCGGGATTTCTAAAATGGTTCTTCAATAAATCCTTGTAGCTTCTATGCCTACAAATCTCAAGCTAAACGTTCATATATGCGTGTCAGTCATAGAGGAAAGTGTCATTTTTATTTTATGCACATATAAATAAAACGAAATTCGCCGATTTTCGGTTCGTCCCTCACGATATTCCAGACTATCTGTATGCAATTTGCATCGTCAGTATTTTTCCTGCAATATATTGGAAGGTGTGTAGCGCGCTTAAAAAGTGATTGCTCTCTTGGTTTTGTATAGTCCGTGATTCCATGTGACTTTTTAAAAAAAAAGAAAAAAAAAATTGGAAGCTTTTTCAGGTTTTTGTGTGACCCGGCAAAACACTGTTACACCTATAGGATAGCATAATAAATCTAAAAAAATATTAAAGAGAGATTAAAACAGTAATAACCCACTTAAATAAGTCGAGGTCTACATTTCTACAATCAGAAACAGTTTAAAAATATATAAACCTTAATGTTTGTTTTAAGGCGGTTCGTTTAGCACAAACCGAATAATTTCATTTGAGCTATAATAGAATTGTTCTGACCAGATGTCCTCCGAATCGTTTATCTGCGAGTCTGCGTCTATTTTCTCTTTAGCATTCTATTATGATTGTGATCTCAATAACAAGAAAACTAGTTAATAAATGTGCGTTTTCGAACTTACAGGACTTAGGGACTTAATAGTTTAGTTAACACGAATCGAACTTAAACTAAACGTAAACGCAAAAGGCGAAAAATCATCAAAACGTTCTCTAAAAGGGGAAGACGTGGCTCTATAAGCAGTAGGAAAAAAAAGTATCTCGGTTTTTGTGTAACGACTTTCGATTTACTGAATACGAGTGCTCTCGTAAGGGTTGGAGAGGGGAGGTATCACTCCACATTCAGTCAAGTACATTCGTCTGCCAAATAAGGCGTAACTTACTCCTCGCCGCGAATTTATAGCGTCTATGAAACGAAAATACGTTTCGTTTTTATTTCTGTAAAATTTCAATTTCACACTGCGCTGCCCTTTGCCTAACTGTGGTCGTAAAGCCGACAGTTAAATTTATTAATAAACATTTACTGAACTGTATCGTTTCCGATTAGTTTTAACAAATGTGTGGTGGGAATATGGACTGTTGTGTGCGATATGGAAACTACAAAACACTGTACAGTGCAAGGCTGACAATCTGGCTGTAGGTACATTAACGTTTGCACCTCTGTAAATCCTTTCTGTGTAAATTTTCTTTCTAAAGCTCTATTTATAATAATCAACTACTACAATACTAAATCGACAGGGTCAAACTATATCTTTTCATAAATATAAGTGTTGCCTCCTCAGATATATATTTTTTTCTTTTGTCTTCGCTTTTAGGCAGTTTCAAGTTTAGAAATTATTTATTAATTAATATTATAATTTTTAGGGTTCCGTACCTCAAAAGGAAAAAACAAAACCCTTATAGGATCACTTCGTCGTCCGTCTGTGTGTTTGTCTGTCTGTCTGTCAATTATCTTTATCTCGGACACGCGTGGAGGTATCCAGTTGAAATTAAAACCATATACTTAGGTCTGCGCTTCCTTGAAGCTGTGAAAAATCAAACTTCTGAGTTTATGAAAAAAAAGACACAGCCGTTTATGTTGCAAAAAAACGATTATTACGATACTCTCAAGGGAATCAAAATTCTTAGGGCACTTCCCGTTAATCTAGATTCCTGAAATTTGGCACAAAGCAAGGTCTCATAGTACAAGTATAGGAAAAAATCTGAAAACTGTAAATTCGGGACTTGAACTATTTTCATAGGTAAGTTTGTACGGAATGCTCAGTGCGTGAGTCCGACTCGCACTTGCTCGGTTTTTTTCATTACTGCATACTACCAATTTTTTTTTACAGCCTTTTTGTAAAGCTTCGCTGAGGTAAGTACTCAATACTGCAATCAACAGGTCAACTCAACTGCTGCTACTGCTCAATTTACTGGGATCGCGCCTGTTTAAATGATATTACATCATAATATACACAAGAAATCAATTCGCAAAACATTTTTCTAATTTTAAATCTCACTACAAAAGCAGACAGAAATATTTTCAACCAGCCTACATTATAATAAGGTGTAGGAATTACAGCATGAGACCTTTACACCTTATTTTTTATTTTATTTTTATTTATTCATCGCATTTTGTTAATTAGCAAGACAAGCTTAACACCTGCCAAATTGCATAGCAATTTCTAATCGGCAGTACATTCTCGTGTATTTCGCACAAAATCACAATCTGTTTATTTAATGCCCAGGACCACTTACTTTAAAATAGCTCGTGTAATCTAAAATTTATTCACGAACTCAATCAACGAGTAATTTTTCTGAACTTTTAAATTCACCCACTTGAAATATGCGAGTAATGGAGTACAGATATGACTGACACCTGTCACCCTAGCATATAACTGTCACATATTTATGGAGAACAGCTAATCACTTTGATGACAAGTATATAATCAAAGGCTAATCACGTCGTATTTACTGTTGTTAATCGAAATTGGGAAATAAAGGTATCAGTAATGTTTAGATATAAACTAACAGTAATGTTTCGTTGTCACGATTGCTTTTATACTTTTGTAATTTCTAAATGTCTAACTTAAGTAAAAATTTTATCTTGTAACTTAAAAATATTTCTTTGCTGCTCATCAGATTCGTGGTGCATTCGCAAACTTACTTATTTCTAAATTCACGCCCTAACCCTATTGAAATGCAATAAATACAAAGCTACATCTTATAAATTTGCATATTTTATCTTGAATTTCTCAAAGTTTCCTTTAATGTCAATTTAATATAAAATTTATTTCAAGTTCTGTGACGAATAGAAAAAGAGATAACGAGACACCGCCGCCTCTCTCCATGATCACCGCCACGAATTATGTGCTCCGAGCCTTGAATATTAAATGAAGGCGGCAAAAAGTAGCGCGACTCTGCGTCAACTTGCCTGAAATTACCTACGGTTATCGAGCCAATCGGTTCCTTGACACAGTTCGCGCTAAATGTATCTACCCAACTCCCCTGACACCAGTTTTATTAAAGATATTCCAAAAAATCATCCACTTTTTCAATAAGCTAAGAAGATGTGATTTATAAATAGCTTTTAGCAAATTGATGGTCAACGGTATGCTAGAAAATGGGAGATAATGTTTTATTTAACAACAAATTAAGGATTTTATACGCCGTTCTTAACGAACATATTCACAATAACCAGTAAAAATTGAAAGCAGTCAGCGCGTGAAGGTTTTGGGAGAAACTGTTCCGAGAAATTGAGACTCAATAACAAAAATTACCTCCATGTATATCAATACGTGAGCTTATCGTATTTTTTTGGTATTTTTACTGGAATCGAAAAATAAATATCTTTTATTTACCAATCTTTTGGGTAAATAGTCGTCAATCGACTGTTTAGAATCGTACGAAATTAACTGGGGTTACTTTATGTACCCTATTTAATAATTTAATCATTTGTACGAAACTGTCTACTGTACCAGAATTCGGGTTAGGGACACATAATCTCAGAGTTGCCAAAACCCATCTTAGAAACCCTATTTTTCCAATCTCGTGGGGCTTTCCATTGAATCAGTGTTGATAAGCATCTTGTACCTACCTTATTTAGATACCTGTTACTTTTCAGTTACTCTTTTCTATCTGATTCCGATAAGGGCGGTGTGCTACATATATTATGGTTGTATATACTTACGAGACTTTGGTATGTACGTTTTACTATGTTATAAAAAGACACAAATATCATATTGAGATGAAGTTATTACAAATTTGGAAAATTATCAAATAATCTCTTGCACTGGGTGAAGCAAGAGGAAGTGACAGAATTATACTGACTAAAACCCATCTGTATTCCTTCAGTTGCCCTTTACGTTCCGGGGCCGCGGTGACTCTTTCGAACAATCCTCTAATCCAAGTTATCTTCAACTTCGTTGGTCTAGTGATTGCCAACACTATTGCTGAGTATCAGCTTACTGGTCCTGATTCCTAAGGCGAGTAAAATGTAAGGTAAGGTTTTAGTACCACGTATCTAGGTACTTCTCAGTAATACCCCGAAGCCTGGGTTTTCGCCCATTTGCTGGCGATAGGCTCGCCTCTTATGCACAGGATTTAAATATAACTAGTGAAATATGGGAACACACCTCTGCCCAATTCAGGAAATACAATTTTTTTTTGGTTGGAAATCAACAAGTACCTAGCTGCTCTTACTCTGGGTGAAGCGAGTCCCTCTCGCTCAGACTTTTACCCACCTGTGTTCGTTCAGTTATCGTTTGCTTTCCGGGATAGCTATTTCGAATATTCCCGTAGCCTGGAATACAGGTATAATAATATTTTTATTAGATTTATCTCTAAATTGGTATTCATCTTCTATAATAATAATAAAAGGAGAAACTGACTGACTGACATATCAACGCACAGCGGAAACTACTGGGACTAAAAGTGAAATGTTGCACAAGGTTTCTTTTTATACTGCAGGCAAGCACTAAGAGAGGATTTTCCAAAATTCACCTCCTAAGGTGATGAAACGGAGGTCCAAAGTTTGTATGGAGAAACCTACTTTTAAGCGAGCGAAGCCGTTGGCAGAAGCTAGTCAAGTCATAGAAGAAAAATAACACCTAAAAAAATAACTACATTTTTTTTTGTAACTTCGATAAAACCATCTCGAAAATTTTTCTTGAAAACTTTGTCAGCGATTTAAAATCGAGGCTCTGTAAATATATTTTCGTCGTATTTGTGACTGTGAGACCATTACATACTTCAAAACATGTGGGTGATTCACAATCTGGGTCAACCTTCAGAATCGCCCGACTGGATTGAAATCCGTATTTCGAATCCGTCCACAAAGTCAGATCGCATTCGTTTCCGCGGCCCAAGCGACTTAAATCCAGATAAGACTGGCCTTGAGACACCTTTGGGTAACCGGATAAGGATATAGGGCATCTGATTTTGTAAAATGTGCATGGCCTAGCACCTGCTTGTGCCTCTTACATATTGCCTTACTGGCCATAACTTGTCGTCTCTATTTCCTCCTTTCTACATGTATAAAATAACATGTAACTGGAATAATGCTCACCCTTATACACCCCAATTAGAAAATTAAACGTCAATCATAATTTTAACACAGTTTCACTTAAATGCAGTTAGGTGGTGTTTTTTAAGAAATTAGTTATTCTAATTGTAGGCAAATAATATGAGAATCCCTCTCCTAGAGAGAGGAGGCCTGAGTCCCAACAGTGGCAACATTAAAAGGCTGATTATGCATTTATGCTAATATGAGAATTCACGCACTACATTGGTAGCGTATCGGTATTGGTATCTACGCACGCCGCGCCGATGACATACGCAAACACAAACACGCTAGTGGCATAATTAAGATTGGTTATTACAAAAAAAAACTTTAGATTTATTTTAGTTTAAAAAGTTATTGATTTTATAATTAGCTCAAATCAACTGATTTGCTGCTATCAAGATGACTTTAAATATACTACTAGCAGGATGTGCATTTATAATGTTACATGTTGCTTTAATATATATTGTATTGCTGATTTAAAAGAAAGAAAGAAAAACGTTTATTCGTACCTCACACATACAGTAGAATTAGGATACATTACAATTAAAATACAGTAGGATTAAGTATGAAAAAATAACTTTAAAATCTGTGCAAGGCCAAAAAGGCGCCTAACTCAGATGATGCAATATTTAAAACGTTTTAAATATTGCATCATATGCTGAGTTAGGCGCCTTTTTGGCCTGCACGCAGCACTGGTATTGAGTTAGAAACCGCGGTGATGCCACGGTCACACTCACGAAGGTATGTATATAGCAACTTTATACTTTTTTTTAAATTAATATAAACTAGTGCTTGACTGCGATCCCACCTGACGGTAAACAATGATGCAATCGTTACAATACATATACATATTTTCGAGTTTGGGGTTCAAATTCTGTACTAAGTTGTGGGGTTTGAGTGCTCATGCACTATTTAAAAAAAAACATCCTAATGGTTAGCTAGGGTAACCCTTCGTGTTACCCAAGGGCTTTTTTTTTAAGTTGGGAAAATCATCTAATGACAAATCCCGCTCTTGGGCGGAGCGAGAGATAGTGTCAGACTTTTACTGACTACCTGACTACTTTTACTGATTACCCAAGGGCTGGGGATTATCTCAGCCAGACATTAAGCAGTGCGGTACAAAGTGGCAAGGCCGCCAGACTTTTGGGCACACTTCCTGTGAGAGATGCGGAGAAATTTTTGACACAAGAGCGTCAAAAATTAATATACTATTTATTTATTATTAAACTGAATCAAATGAAATTTGATATATGTAGAAGTGCACTACTTTAAATATAATCATGCTACTGGTACGCAACCACACATACCTACTATATACCTACTCGTGTGTTGCTAATTACTAACAACGCCCTATAGCAAAAAAATAAATTGGACCACTATAAATGGGTTACCATGTATTCTGTATTCTCTCGCGCCGGCCGGGTAATTGGTTGTCTCGCGCCCGGCCTTGGTACAGGCCATGGTCCGAAGCGAAGAGGAGTGGCAAGCGGTCGCCTCCTTCCGCAAAGCAGTAATGCTAGCAAAGGAGGAGGCCGCATGTGCACGCGCGAAGGTGGCCTTCACGCCCTAGCCGCCGGGATCCCGATCCCGATTTCCGGCCACCGTTGGCGCGGGCTTGAGGACAACGGGCAATGGATAGCTCGCTGTCCGATCGTCCAGTAACCGTCCGGACCGAGCCCAAGTCGTCGACGGCGCGTACTGTTCCACGCGGGCCTCAAGAAGATATCAGTAAACCGTAGGGGCCCAGCAGGGTCGAAGCCTACTGGGGCCAAGAGTTTGTTTCTGAAAGGAAAATTCGACCCTTGGACGAAGGCAAAGAAGGAACAGGAGTGGGTTTTTAGTCAGTAAAAGTCTGACACGCCCTTGCGCTCCGCTCAAGAGAGAGGGATGTCATTTGGATGATTTTCCCACCGAAAAAAAAAATTATTCATGTGTGTTGTGTCATTTAAAGATGAAAGAAATCCAGAAAATGGTGTACTTGTGTGCCAAATTTCATACACATGCAAACATACTTTTAGTATAATTTGGGCCTTTGTAGTATTTAGCGTGATTCAGAGTCCTTGCAGCTTCTGAGAAATTCCTACTAACACTAAACGAGCTCCAAGATTTGGTCCTCAGGTCTTGCAAAGTACTTAGCAATAGGACCGTGTTCTATTCAATAGCAATAAATTTGTTTCTGGAAAAGCTATTCTCAATTATAAATGACCACAACATGACTTTCATAGCTTAAATTTTCTTCTCCGTTATAGTTTCTTGAAGCTGAGTTATTGTGGGGAAGTTGAATTCATTTATTTCGCTAGATTAGTTGCGGGCGACAATTCTATTCATTTATAACATTTTGTAAATCGCTTGTAAGCCGGTGACAGTTATGAATTATTCTGCGAGGCACAGCTTCCTATCTCACATACTATGTCTAGAAATAATTCTAGTTTATCTAGATTATATTAAAAAGATAGCAAAACTTGTTGAAAAGTAGTTGGAAAAGATCGTACAAGTTTATAATGGAAATTGATTCCCCTTCACCTTCAGACCTAAGGGATCATAACTGCAATGATAGCATTAAATCGTAAACTGAATTCGAGGAATTAATTTGAATATCGTATTGGATGCAATGTAGGTTTGTCGTAACCAATCCGAATATGCAAGCCAATATTTAATAGATTTTAATTTCTTTTTTGTTTAATAAATACAACCCAATCTTGGTATCCCTGGAGTCTGTTTTTTGAGTGAGTGAAAGGGAGTTTCACACTTTTACTGACTAAAACCTTCTGGCGTTAAGGTTCCTTTTAATAACAGGCCCCCTGGTCCTACCCCCTGGTTCTACTTTAGTTTAATACCTAAACTACATTAAATTATTATACAGCGTGGACGGCTGGCAATATTCAGCAGCTCTGAACAACAACATGCTGTAATCATAACACCACCCAGGTGAGCTCGTAAGACAAGATATTGCCGTAAAATTTAGAGAGAATATTAAATCTGTGGTAAAATTAAAATAGCCAAAGCTATCAATATCTCCTCGAATAGCTTACAAGCATATCGAATAAATACGCTATAGTACGCCACAACATTACTCGTTTAATAAAGTAGGTAGGATCGCAGATGGTACGTCCTTCCAAATAAGTATGGCAATAATTTATTTAGCAGAAAAAAATTGCTTTGTCTCCGTATCAGAAAGTATGTCCAATAATTTTGACGTAACCGAACCGGAGATACTGTACATTTTTTCCCAACTTCACTGAAACCAAAAAGATCCTCTCTTTAATAAGAATATTTGTTATGAATGAAATATTATGCATATATATTCCTGGTATCAGATTACAGGTAATATTTTGAATATAGAGATTCGCTGAAAAAAGAAAACCATATATAGTCTTGTTTGATGTTCACCCAATACATTACTGAATCTTATATGTTTATTGTGGTTGATTTAGGCAAGCAGATTTTTTTAAGAAATTAGATATACAACGTGAAGGTCGACTGTGGAGTAGGTTTTTTTTTAGTTAGGAAATCATCCACTGAATTCTCTCGCTCTAAGGAGCGCGAGGACGTGTCAGACTTTTACTGACTAATACCCACTCCTATGTTCCTTCTTTGCCTTGCGTTCCAGGACTCTGTTGATGGTATGACGATCTTATCATGTTCGTGAAGCAACCTTGGCCAAAGATTACCCAAAACAGAGATGTTGATGATGGAAGGAAGAAGGAGACAAAAAAAGATGTTCAAGGCAAAGCTTCCAGAACTAGTAGAATAAACTAGCAATGGGAAGTTACAGAATTCACATCTCAACCGACGCAACGTCCCGACTTCGTAGACCGGAACACGTCGTCCATCAAACTGTTGAACGGAAAATAAAATATTATGAACTAATATAAAAAACTGCTGCACAAACCACGACACAAGTTGACCGAGCGTATGAAGAGCCAGGAGGCAGTTTTTAGAATCCTGAAAAATAAAATTCGTGTTGGTAATAAAAATATTATTGAAGTAGCCACCCCAAATAATCACACTTTTATTACAAAGGTGAAAGTTTTGATAGTAATTATTAGGGACCCGATTATATGCATTTGCTTATTTAATAATAATAATAATAATAATAATAAAGTTTATTTGTTTACATACAGTGTTACAAAGTTAGATGTGACACTGGATCCCGCACTAGGATACCCTGTGTCGCAGGATCCAGTCTCTTTCGACAGACAATATTAATTATTTTTAACAATATAATTTAGTAAAGACCAAAGGTAACTAAATGCATGTATATTATGATAAGTGTTAATAAGTGCGAAATAAATAAATAGGTGTGTGAAATGTTAATGAATATATTACAATTTAATAATTATTTTATAAGAGGTTTTCCGTTTCGGCATAGTTAAGTCCTAGTAGCCAAACTTGAACCTGCTTTTTGCACTCAAACTTTGTTAATGGAAGGATGTTTAATTTTTTATTAACTCTTTCATACAGAAAAGGCCCAATGCATGAAAAAGCTTTATTGCCAAATTTAAGCTTACAGAAAACTCTGTTCCACTTAGGCTTTCTGCGTGTGCGCTGGTCTGCCACCTTAGTGACAGTTGCACTTTTGTGGAATTTAAGTAGCACTGACAGAATGTACAATTGGCGTACAGTAAGCACTTTCGTCTCTCGATACAGCATATCAGTAGGAAAACGGATTCCCAAACTGTAAGTGACCTTAAGGAGCGCCCTTTGCGCACGTTCCGCAGTAATTAGGAAGCTTTTACTGGCAGAACCCCAAGATAGAATGCAGTAACATAGAATAGACTGACATAGAGCTAGGTAAGTCATCCTGAGAGTATCATTGTCAGCTATTGATCGAAGTTTCTTAAATATATACAAAAGCTTTCTCACTCGCGAAGTAACAGATTGAATATGCGCTGTCCATGTCATATGTTGGTCAATGTTAATACCGAGATACTTAATACATTTTACTTGTTCAAAAACAGTGCAGCTGCAGCTACACCCCGGATTATTTTTGCATTGGTGGAATTTGAGTGACAGTTGTTTAGGGGCAGTTGTTTTTTTGTTTACAGAAAAGTTAACCACTTTAGTTTTATTAATATTAAGTGTGAGCAGGTTGTGTTGCAGCCAACTGGCAACCTTCTGAATTCCAACCTCTGCTGCACTGTAGGCATCCTCCCAAGAATCGCCATGGAAGATTATAGCTGTGTCGTCGGCGTATGTTGATATTTGTATACATTTGCATATGCTTTTGCATATTTAAGCCGGTAATAGCATATTTTGCCAAAAGTTTCGGTCAGTCAAGTCGGATTCGCGATATTATCACTTTTATCACATTTCGGAATGCAGAGTGTGGAACCGCGCGCGGATTTGGCAGTAAAAAAAAAAATTAATGTCATGTAATGTTACTGTACTGTGTAATGTTATCGCCTATCAAAGGATAATTTGCTAATTGTATGCTGATTTTAAAGTGAAAAAAAAAAATGAAAACTTACTTTTCTTCCTTTTTTTGGGTTCTTAAAAAATATCATTTAATTTCGCATATTCTGCCAATTTGCGTACATATTTCAAGCATATTAGCATGCGTATAGCTTTTTATGTTGCATATAATCTGGTCTGCAGTGATTATTGATTAGACATTTGTTACTTCATCACACTCGAACGGCTGAACGGATGTCGATGAAATTTGGTACATAAATAGACCATGTCCTGCAATATCACACTACTACTTATGAGTGTAGAACACTTGCGACAGCAGCTAGTTTGAAATAAGAGCAGGATTATGATAAAAATATACTAAACACTCAAATGCCAATGCCCACGAGTCAATATAGTAAATGAACCTATACCGACCTCATAGAGACGTGAGTAATCCTTGGTAAACACGGGATCGGGATCCCGGAATCCGGGATTATAGTACGATGGGCTAGCCGACGCCGTTAGATAACGGGAGATGGTTTTAATGTGATATTAGCGAGTTAACTCCCGCACTGCCCGGCACTAAAGCAATATGTGATAATCATTAGATGGGGCATACGTCCCCTCGCCCTGTTTAAGTGATAGATAATGGACTAATATCGTATACACTAACACTTCTTGTTTGTAAACATAGTCGTGATTACAGTTTGATGGACTTGTTAGTAGATTAGTGGTATTCTATTACATCGTTATAGGTAGTGTTTGTGAAATGTTTGCATCTGATTTTCCATGTTCATGATTTATTGAAAACTAGTTGCTGCTTGTGTTTTCACCCGCGTGATAGAAGAAAAGTATCTCAAGGGAACATACTCTTAGGATAAAAAGTATTCTAAGTGCGATTCCAGGATATGGTCTACCCGTATACCAAGTTACATCGAAATCCATTCAACTGTTTCAGCATGAAGACGTTACAAACATACAAAATGTATGCACACTCATAAACTTTGACCTTATAACATTAGTGTGATGTTTAGAGTCGTCGTGCGTCAGGAGAAAATGTGGATGGAGAGGGAGGCCCCAAAAAGATGGATGGAATGTGTGAGGAATGTTATGGAATAAAAGGGAATCAGTGATAGCGTGAAGGTTGATAGTACGGAATGAAAGAAGAATACGTGTTGCGCCTACCCTCAGTAACACGAGACAAGGGAAGAATGAAGATGATGGTTAGAGGATTTTTGTACAAAGAGGGAAATATGTCTATGAAGATCCTTATATATTACAAAACAAAGTCCGTAGTCCGTAAGTATATATTACAAAACCGCGTGTGTCTGTCTGTATGAGTGAGATAAACTCAAAAAGTATTGAGCGGATTTTCATGCAGTTTTCTAATAGACAGTGATTTTTGTCGAAGGTTTATACTTCATTCAAAATAAAAGACATAGACATTTAAGCAAACCTTTTTTGCTGTCCGTTCAATCGATTTTGATTGGTGGTATGATAAATGGCGGCTGCAGTAAATAGTTGGTGTTGTAAACTAATTGTGGAATAAAAATCGAAATCGGTAGGATGGAGTATAGGTGTGTTTGTGTTATACATGCCAATACGCATGTATAACTAATAGTAGAGAAAAGTCGTAAAGTTCACGATTTCTAACACCCGTGCGATACTAGGGAGGAGAGCTAGTTGGGAATAATTCTCAATTTTCGGTAGGTTTTTGATAAATATATACTATTGTGTAGGGGTCGACGGTTCTTAGAAAATAATCCCTTAGTAACATCCTCGTGTAAGAAAGGGTTGTCTATTTTTCGGTGGGTTCTGTTTTGCCCGTTGTTAAAATGTACCTATTTGGTATTGCGTAATGTAATTACATTATAAAGGTATATATTTACATGTAAATATATACGTTTTCTCAAAATATTATAATGTTCGCTCAGCCATAAGTCGTAGTAGATATGAATACTGTTCATTCCATACAGGTTATTTCCTAGCAAGAGACTGATGTCAGTTTTTCTGGCTTGTGAAAATCTGTAATGACTGTCAAAGATAGATGATATGATAGATGGGGTCAACGGCTTAACGTACTTTCCGAGGCACGGAGAAGTGTTGGCATGTAATGGATAGTTGACCATCCACGGACCGACTTCCACAAGGGTTGCTTAACCTCGGAGATTGAACCTAGCGGGTGTTAATATTTAGCCATGTGAATAAAAATCATGATTTACAGACAATTTAAATTGAATGATGAGTCTAGGGACGACTTTATTTCCAGTTAATAAAAAAAATGCGATAAATCTGTCCTCCACCTAAATAATAAATAACAGCGGTCTCATTCGAATTTTTACTACGGAATCTCGATAGCTATTTCGTTTTCTGAGCAAAAGAAATATGTTTATGGGTCTGTTTATGCGATCGCAAGACCTTTGTTTACGTCAACGTTATCGCTACCCGGTTTCTTACTCCTTGTATGAAATAGGGAAAATAGTATTGGACAAGGAACAAATACACATATATCTTTACATGTATTCGATAACAACAGGCCTCATACATAAAAAATAGCACATTTGATGCATCAATTTCCTTCATAGAGATAGCATCTATCGAATCTTGGCAGTACCTACAGCTGCCGACATTCGATTTTGTTTTTTCAAGAGGGTGCAGTGATGCATCGCAATATCGGCCGATGTCATCAGGTTTAGATAGATTGAGGGCGCTGTAGACTATATCAATCAGTTATCTCACTGATGGAGAACAGTTGGGTATCACAGGAGGCACCCTTCGCTCGAATAAATCAATAGACGGATCGCTTACTGTGATTGTTCGCATTAGTTTACTGAGTGATAAGTTTTGTGTTTAAAAAATCTTTAGTTCTTTGATATTACATACGTATTAAAATGTTTTGATTGTATTTGCGCTTTTTATTGATGTTATAAGTGAAGCAAAGTCAATGATTTATAATAAAAATTATATTGTCGATCATCAGAGCCTACCTACGCTGTTTTTGCGCAGCTTATTTCACTTTACTGATTCTCTAGTTTACAGTCACGGGAAAACATGTCACTTCGATCTGACAGTGAAAAACAACCCCCGCGTCATTTGTCAACGTCAGCCACTCAACGCGGGGCAAAACATAATTTCATAAAGACATCGTTGTTCTTGTTTCGCTGCGCTGAGTATGGCTCCAGCCACTTTTTACAATCGCCATCGTGGAATTACTTGATAAATTCCACCTGAGGAGCGAAGCTTTACACACAAATAATAAGTAACCTTAGAAAGACAAGGAAACAAGCTTATTTCTTTGTTAATCTAAATGAATAAAAAATTTAGCTTTGAAATAAATGTTTTGATAAGATAAAGTTTATTTTTAGGGAAGATAAAAATAATATGTTTATTTTATTATTTGATACGTAAATTGAATATGATGAGAAAGTTTTTGCAAATAATAAAATAGTAATACAAAACAAGCACGTACCTGGTATCTATTACATGTTGGTAGGGACACACGCACATATTGGACGAACGGCGGCCGAGCTTGTAGTAGTCATCCACCCATGTGGTATTGTTTATTTCCAACATGCTTTTCAATTCCCATTGTATTTGTTTTTCATTTTGCCGGTGTGCTAGGAAAATATGGAAAATGAAATCGATCATCGTACGTAGCCCCGTAACATTATTTCTGGATGGAATTAAGAGGTAATTGTTTACAAACGATTAGTCTATTGACAAATGAGACGAGGGTAGTCCGGGTACAGTCGCCATGTGTGATTTTGGCACAGAGATCCTTGATTAAGCTACGTCAATCTCAGTCGATTTGCTAACAAAACAATAAAATAGATACCCGTGAAAATCGGAAGCCCCGTTCGAAATAGTTGGTTTTGGATGTAACACAAAGGAAACTGATAAATAATTCAAATGCTGCAATGCGGTCCTCAAGGAATTGACAAGGAATGTAGTCGCGTGTGTAGTGGCACTGTGGAACTGTGAGGCGTAATAGTGCACATGAGGCGTATTTGACGACTTAAATCGAGTCTGCATACCCCGATACTGCGTGCAAGTTTAACCAGCTTTGTATTGGACGCGTACATTGGCTGCGGGGAAACTGTGGAACGACTTTTTAGAGTTTATCTAGTGCTCAAACAAACATGCAGAATATCTTTAGCAGTTTGCTAAAGCCTACATAGGTACTAAAATAGTTCACAGAATTGTAGCGTGATACATTATACAACTGAGACAACAGAGATAACTGGAAGGAAATAGTGGAGGCCTATGTCAAAAGACAACCTAACTAAAATGTTGCAAAAAAAAATGTTTATTCAAAAAGTAGGATTAGATTAAGAATTTTGTTTTTTTATCTAAGTAGTATAAGTCAAAACTGTAATATGGTCAGCGAATAAAGGCTTTTATTATTATTATTATTACATTGTACAACATTCTGAGTGATAAATCACATGATCAGCAGGCTTAACCAAATGACTTTTTGTTAACGTGTGATAGTAACCTGTCACGTGACTTCTCTACAGGTAATGTCATTGCCATACATTTGGTTACTAAGCATTTGGCGGGAACGCTAACAGAAAAGACATTTTTCTAAGCATGATTCCCCTAATCATGCTTAGAAAAATGTCTTTTCTTTCTTGGTTTTAATCTAAAATTATCCAACTACTTAGTAACTCAAAACCATCACGTGTCATAAGGTCATAAACAGTATATAAAATGTCTATCTACGGGTACCTATACCCATTCACCAACTGTACTAAAATTGTCATATTTAGTCATGTCTTTCACTGATAAACTTTCATCCAGATTTAACATAGTCACGATATTATGTGGAAACCTCACATCGTAGTACGAGTAGCGAGCTTTTCAACAAATTTGAGCGGTCGAGGCTAACAAAAAGTAAAGTAATTAACGTTTCAGTGGTTTGAAAGTTCCTTCAATCCATGCGTGAGCTGAATGGAACGCCGGCAAACGGCTATAAAATACTATTATATTTTCATAATCCTCCATCCTTAAGTATTGGGAGTTAATTAGTAAATGTGGAACGTGTACAATATTATACTGGCGCATGTACAACGAAATGGAATTTAATATAGTTGTATTAGTATAGCTATCAAAGGGTCAATTAATTATGAAATTCAATTTGACCGTTCAATTTGATCGTTACATCGCAGGCAGATCATACAACGCGAGCAATATAGTGTTTCCTGGTATTACTGAATAATTAATGACTTTAGTATCGCCATAATTACGAATCAGGAACCTTCTTTTATAACCGTTATTATTAGGTACGGTAAAACGTTGGCAGCATTCATAAACACCTCAAACCTGCCGATTAATGAAGGAACCATCCGAAAAATGTCTATCCCCAGTATCCCTATCACGTAACGAAATATCTATAATTTGATGGGAGGAATTTCATTAATACGCACCTAAGTTCCTAATCTTGTCGAGAGTCCGAAAATAACAGGACCATCAGCATGAATTGAATATGGATATAATTCTCATTAATATATTGATTATAATTAAGTTACCAAAAAGACTAGATCTTCATTGAATATTTAAGTGAGGGCCGCGGGCGATCAGTATTCTGGTCAGATGCTGTTAGTTTGGTTAGGGCGCTCCAAGAGTCTCAGAGGCGATTCCCTAAACAGGTTATCTAACCGCATTTATATCGTTGGCGCAACACAAATATTAGCATAATTAGTTCGACGTACGCTGCCTAAATATGTGTACGTGACTTGTCTGATCACTTGTGTGCTTAGGGTGCATTGTGTTCGTCAAAATGTGTCAGAGGTGAAATATTTAATGTAGGTTCTAATGATACGACTGCGTGTTCTAAGATAAGATAAAAATATAATATAAACGATATTTTATTTCCATAAAACATGGTATAAGAGATGTTATGTAGATGTTATTTATTTATCTATTTCAAACTTCATGCACATAAAGGTACAGAAGCATACTTAATGCCTTAGGCATTTTTAGATACTCTTTCATTTAAGATCATACAAGATATTTATAGACTAAATCGGTGGTGTCAGAAAACACGTACAAACCAATAATGTACGAATAATAAATATAATTATAATACCTACCTGGGGCGGTAGTACATCAATTTAAGTGCTAACAGAGATCAAGAGGTAACGTAAATGCTTCTAGCAGCCTCATTTTTTATACAAATCCAAAAACGCTTACACATTTATCTTCTTGTCGCAAATGTAGGTTTACCTATTCGGATTTGGATTGTAGGTACCTGTGCCTGTGTGTTGGGCTCTGGAAAAATCATATCGCAAAAAAAGATACGTGAATGTGATCGACTTATACCTAAGTCAAATATTTCAAAGGGAGATATTTCGAATGACACGAGTATACTTCATATATTTGTTGAAGATACGTTTCCTGACCGTTCGTTAGCAGATGGTAATGATAGATACCTACTTATTACCTAGGTAATAACCTAATTGGACCATTACTTAGAAAAATACAGTTCCATCATCAGTTGTCGTGCCTTCAGAATTACTTTAAACATTTTTAATCGATGAGTTTTTATAGGGTTCAAGCATGCAAACGTAACAATAAGTTGGCATATAGGTTACGATCTCATTCTATAAGTCAGTAGCAATAGGGTGGCCAACCAGTTAAGCCGGGTGGACTTTTTTTTTTTTTTTTTTTTTTTAAGGTGGGAAAATCATCTAATGACAAATCTCGCTCTTGGGTGGAGCGAGAGATAGTGTCAGACTTTTACTGACTAAAAACCCACTCCTGTTCCCTCTTTGCCTTCATCCCGGGGCCCCGGGCTTCGCTTTCACACTACCCGTGGCCCCAGTAGGCTTCGACCCTGCCGGGCCCCTACGATTTGCTGACATCACCCTGAGGCGCGCGTGGAACAATACGCGCCGTCGACGACTTGGGCTCGGTCCGGACAGTTACCGGACGGTCGGACGGCGAGCCACCCATTGCTCGCCGTCCGCAAGCCTGCGCCTACGGTGGCCGGAAATCGGGATCGGAATCCCGGCGGCGGTTGGGGCGTGAGGACCGTTGCTGTTGCCTCACGCGATCGGCCGCCTCCTTTGCTAGCATTACTGCTTCGCAGAAGGAGGCGACCGCCTGCCACTCCTCCTCACTCCGGACCATGGCCTGTACCAATGCCCGGCGCGAGAGATCACTGCCGCCGATCGCCCCCACGAGGACACGGCGTTGCTCTGCCCAAGCGGGGCACACCTCCACCGTATGCTCCACCGTGTCCTCCGGGCGTTCCACACAGTGGCGACACCCGGGCGTGTCTTCCGCACGAATTCGGTGCAGGAACCTCCCGAACTTACCATGTCCGGTGAGGATCTGCGTCATGCGGTAGGTAAGGACGCCATGTGGTCTCTCCAGCCATTCCTCAAAGAGGGGAATTACCGCCATAATTGTGGCGTGTCCAGCACTGGGTTGCGATAGTCGCTGTCGCCATTCCACCATGATATCCCGCCGGAGTTCTTCCCGCCATGCCGCAACTTGGCGCGGCAGCGGAGTTTCGCCCCGGCGTTGCATCTCCACGCGCAGATCGTGCATGCGTGCAAGGACTGTTGCCTCCAGATACCATGGTGGCTGGCCAGCAAGGAGGCTCGCCGCTTCGCGAGAAACCGTGCGATATCCCCGCACCATTCGGATGGCCATGACCCTCTGGCATGCGTTCAGCTTGGCCGCCGGTCGTTTTCGCAGCGACGGCGCCCATACCGGCGCCCCATAAAGGGCCATGGACCTAACGATTCCTGCGTAGAGCCTCCGGCAGGAGGCGTCTGGACCCCCTAGGTTAGGCAGAAGCCGCTTAAGGGCAGCCCCATTCCGATCCAGTTTGGGAGCCAGACGTCGGAAGTGCTCTTCGAAATTCCATCGGCTGTCGAGGACGAGTCCCAGGTACTTCATCGTCGACCCGACGCCGATATGAACTCCTCCTACCGTTATTTGGGAACCCGGTGGTGGCGCATTCCGAGGGCCGTGAAAGCACATGGCCTCTGACTTGTGCAGTGCCACCTCGAGTCCCAACTGCTGGATCCTCTCCACGACTATCGCAACCCCGCGTGTCGCTAGTTCGACCGCCGCCTGGTACGACTCTCCCTGTGCCAGAACCAGTGTGTCGTCCGCGTAACAGACGACGCTAACCCCGTCAGGAAGGTCGCCGCGCAGCACGCAGTCGTACCCGATGTTCCACAAGGGCGGTCCTAGTACCGATCCCTGCGGAACACCGCACGACATCTCTCGCCGTTTCCACTCTCCCTGGTGACCGGGGTAGATGATGAACCTGTCCGTCAGGTAGGCCTCGATCACACGACAGAGGTAGTCGGGCACCCGGTGATACCTGAGTGCCCTCCTAATGCTACTCCAGGGCAGGGAATTGAAGGCGTTGGCGATATCCAAAGACACCGCCAAGACACACCTGCCCCGGGATACCGCATCCCCCGTCGTGAGGGCTCGCACGCGCATGATAGCGTCCACCGTGGAGCGTCCCCTGCGAAAGCCGAACTGGCCGTCCGCCAGATCCGGCCCCACCCGTGCTAGGTGCGCGACGAGGCGGTCTGCAATAACTCTTTCAAAGAGCTTGCCCACCTCGTCGAGCAGCACGATGGGCCGGTACGCAGACGGTGAGTCCGCAGGGCGCCCCTGCTTTGCGATGAGGACCAGTTTCCCCGTCTTCCAGCGAAGTGGGAACTGGCCCCTCTCCAAGCATGCGCTTAAGAGCCCCCTTAGTCGAGGCCCGAGTTCCTCCATGGCCAGGACCCAGGCTTTTCCAGGCAAGCCGTCGGGTCCCGGGGCGGTATTCTTGGCATTCAGCCTTCGTACCGCCACACTCATCTCTACCTCGGTCACCTCTGGAACATTGTCGTCGCCGTCGCCGTCGTGGCCCACGTCGGACACCGCAGGTGGTGGAGCCATGGGCGGGGGAGAGTGTTCTCCTCGCGCGGGGAACAGAGCGCTCACCACGCCCTCCACAAGCTGGGGCCGGAGACTCTGCGTCAGCGGGGGAGCCCAAGGGCGGAGCTTGTCTCGCACCAACTTGTAGGGGCGTCCCCATGGGTCTCCGTTTAGAGTCCCCAGCCACACGTTGCGGGCCTCCAACTTGGCCCGCTTTATCTCCGCTCGGAGGGTGCGCTTCGCCGCTCTGTATCCCTCGTACAGCTCCGCCTCTCTGGCCTCTGCATCCGGCGGGCGGATGCGGCGCCTGCGATGTCTGGCGTACCGGCGCCGCGCGGTATTGCACGCACTACGCAGCGCAGCAATCTCCGGCGACCACCAGTACACCTGGCGCCGAGCACGTTCTTGCCGGACTCGGGGCATTGCCACGTCGCAGATTTGTGACATGGCCTCCCGGAGCCACTCTGCCTCGACGTCGATGTCGACAGGCCTGTCCGGTGCTTGCACCCAGGCCTGTACCATCGCGGCTTCCAGGAGAAGCTCCCGGTCCAGCTGCTTCAGCGCCCACCGTGGACCACACGGGGTCTGTTGGACCGGCGCGGTCGGGGTCTGGGTGGAGACGTCAAACCGGATGTAGCGGTGGTCTGAGAACGTCTCCACCCCTTCCATGACGCGCCAGTCGACGACACGCTGCGACAAAGCGGGGCTGGCAAACGAAATGTCCACCACTGACTCGCCCCGCATCCGCACACACGTGGGGACAGAACCCCGGTTTAGGACGACCAGGCCTGTCTCCAGTGCCCAGTCCTCCACCATCCGACCCCGCTGGTTCGTGAACCGGGAACCCCAAGCCAAGTTCTTGGCATTGAAGTCCCCGCAAACGACCACGGGGAGGGATCCAAACCCAGCGACGACGGCGTTCAACTCCATAAGGGAGTTGTGGAGTTCGGCGAGAGTTTTATTCGGGGAGAGGTACACCCCGACCACAGCCATCTCCCCGAACCGTGCTGCCACGCAACCCCGTCCTCTCTTGATACCCTCGAGGGACGGGGTAACAGCGGCGGCCGATGAAATTAAGGTCACCGAGCCGTTCAGGTCCTGCACCCAGTCAGCCCTGGGTAGGACATGGTACGGCTCGGAGACAACGGCGATGTTGATCGACCACTGCGCCATGCTCTGGAGCAACAGATCCTGAGCGGAGGAGCAGTGGTTGATGTTCGCCTGGAGGAGACGTAATGAAGCCATTATTGGCAGTCCATTATAGTTTCCTCCCGAGCCCCCTGTGAGGGCACAGCTGCGGCGGTTGCAGCGGCGGCGTCTGTGGAAGCGATAGCGGTGGTGGCTAACTTGGCGGCCGCAGCAGTGAGAACATCCGCTGGAATGGGCCTCGGGGCCTTGCCCTTGGCCTTGGTGGGGGGATCGCATGACCTGCCCCCAGCCCGGTGATCAGCCGGCTTGCCTGCCGCCGCACATGCGTAGCAATGCGGCGCTGCACTGCAAGTGACGGCCTTGTGACCGGGCTGACCGCACTGAAAGCAGCGGTCACTGCGATCAACCTCCGCTGCGCAATAGGCCCCCACGTGGTGTCCCACGTGGCAGCGATAACACCGCAGAGGTCTGGGCTCCAGCAGTTTTACCCGCGCGGAGACCCAGCCCACCAAAAGCCGTCGGCCCTCCTCGGTGATTTTCTTGGCCGCCGACACGGGGCAACTCACCGTCACTGCCCCCATGCCCGTGCTATCAGCTCGGATGGGGCCCGCCCGGACCTGGTCGGTAAAGCACCCTCCCGTCTTGACGACGGCGGCCACAACCTCATCCACCGTCACGGAGTTGTCCAGGCCCATAATGCGCATGTCAACGCACTTTGTGGGCCTGGACACTCGGGCCTCCTCCGCATCTAAGGACGCTCTGATTTTGTCGGCCAGGGCGTCTGCGGTGGGGCCGCTGTTCGCCCCGGGGACCTCCAACATAAGGGCCCCGGTCGCGGTATGCCGCATCCGGAAGCCCCCCGCGATACCAAGCTCGGTAAGATCCACCGCCTGCCTCGCTTTAGTGATGACCTTGCCGTAGGTCACGCCCTTCTTTTCCGCAGCCGGCTGTAGCTTGATAACTACAGCTGCGGATGCCGGGGCGCGAAGCCTAGCCGCAAGGGCCCTCATATGACGCTGCCGCTGCCTTTTCCGCTTCTTGGCCGCCCTTGCCACTTTACCCGCCCTTTTCTTCTCACCGACGACTTGCCACTCGGCGTCGGCCGGAGATTCTGAAGGTTGGGGTAGCGGGGGTGGACGGCGCACTGCTGTGGCAGAAGATTTTGCCCCCTTAGCAGCCTTGCCTTTTCTAGGAGGGGCAGGCTTCTCCTGCTACTGCTTAGCCGCTGGGGCTGGCCTCGTGGGCTCTGACACCATCGTGGGCCCGCGTTTGGTTTGCCCCGACGGGCCCGGCTTAGGCGCAGCAGCTGTGACTACGGCGGCGGCGGCGTACGATGCCACCTTCCGTTGGCCGGAGGCCGCGAGCGGTGGGCGCAGCACGATGCCCTCCAGAACGGAGAACTGCTGCTGCACCTGCTGCTGAAACTGCTGCTGCTGCTGCTGCTGCTGCTGTTGCTGCCGGAAGGCAGCCAGCTCTTGCCGCAGCAGGGTCAGCATCTCACTCTCCGGCTGGGGCTGGGGCTGGGACTTGCATTGCCCTTGCTTACGCCCCCCTTTTGGCGCCACCTCGGGATCAGCTCCTCGGAGATCGGCCAGGTCCGCCTCGAGCCCCTCAATCCTCTTGTTGAGGGACTTTTTGAGGGTCTCTATGACGGTCTCAAGAGCCTTCGCGATTGAGATCGTGGCTTGGGTTTTGGCCCTCCCCTTGGAGGACTTCTCCCTTTTTTGTGCGACGCTTGTTAAAGCGTCAGCCACGACCTCTGTGAAGTTGGCCACTGCCTCCTTCATGCCGTCTGACTCGCTTCCAGAAGGCTCTGGCTCCAAAGGGCTAGCCCTACCGGTGATCGCCCTGGGATGACGCCCTTCCCTAGCGATTTCTAGAGATTGGGGGGCCGCCTCCTGGGCAGTGAGCCCCCTCCCCTTCCCCGACTTGCGGCCCGCCCCCCGCCTAGCGGTAGATATTTTGCGGGCTGAAACTTCGTCGGAAGACGACCTCTCGCCTTCTCCCGACATGGGGCGCTTTCGGAGGAACTGATCCCTCCTGGACGAGGGTTTTTCAACCTCCATTCTCTCCGAAGTGAGCGAAGATGTGGTATCGGAATCTGATACCGCATATCCACTCACCTCCTTAAGGCCGGAGCTCCTGCCGACCTGTTCTGTACTTGCCGGCGCTACGGACGTGCTAGGAACGGGTCCCAGGGACTCCACGTCGCCGGCAGGTGAGCCACCCTGGCTCAATGCGTCCAAAGAGGACGGTACAGGGTCCGAAGACCCGAGGCGGTAGTTGCCCCCCCCAGAATACGAGGGGCAGCCCGAGCTCTGCTCGGGGAGGGATTCTCCTGCATGCAGGTACCCTCCTGGGGTAGTTATATTTTTACTACTCGCGCTCATATTGGTGCTGGCCACAGCTTTGCCTTTTTGTCAATGGGGTGGGGTCCCCAATAAACACGTTCGCCATCATGGTCATGTCTGATATGCAGACACATACCAGAGGCGAACCCACTCTCCAAAACCACTATCCAAACGCACCAACAGCTGTTGGTGCCGATGCTTCTGGACAGCGCACCCTCCGTGGCGGTCCATCTGGACTCCGCCTTGTGTGTGATCCTCTTGGTCTGGTCTCTCACTTGAGGCCTTCCGGCATGAGTAGCTCTACCGGCATAGCCCTCAAGATCACAGAGACACGCAAGCCCCACCACGACGACAACGTGGGAACACAGTTGGTGGGGAAGCCGGGTGGACTGCGATTGTAAAGTATGCCATAAACGAACGATAGCCTCGTAGCCGCCACGGTCTGGAGCGAGCGTAGCCCGGGCTTAATGTGAATCGACACGACATTGACGTCAGGACCTGTACTCCTAGCCAAGTTGGTAATCTGCAATCGTTAACGCTTGTCGAAAACTAATCAAATGTATAGGAATGTCATCATCTCAACGTTAAGTCACGTGGTCAGAACAAACAAATAGAAAATTCGTAGCCAAGTTTACATCGTTCAAAATGATGGAATGAATTGTTATCGTTTCTACAATGTTCAACGCTTCATCCTTTGTTATTGTAGAACGACATTGTAGAACGAGCGGCTGACTCAGGCGCGTCAACATGACTACCAATTTATCGTTTTCTACAATTGCTGATACCGAGGCGTTACCGATTGGAGAACGGAATTCGACACGAAACGGTTGTAACTTGGCTAGAGGAGCTGGAGTTTACCAGCTTACACTAAACATAACATCAGGCCGTTATTCCCTGAAGTTTTAGGCAGACCGAGGTCAACTTATAGCGTCATCTGTCTAATACCATAAGTAAGGGCGTTAATTTTCAGATAGTCACCGTGGTCCAGGGACGCAAAAGACAACTGAAGGAACAGGTGGGTTTTAGTCAGTAAAGTCTGACACGCTTTCTCACTGGATCCAGAGCGGGAGAACTTATGTGATGACTTTCCACCGCAAAAAAAGGCAGACATCTTATGTACTTACTAAGTACCTACATCGTAATTTCGAACGGAAAAGCATGCAAACTGACTGCAACGTATTTGTAATAACCGAAAAATCTAATCATATCCATCCTATGAGTTGTTGGCCTATGAACCAGCGATTGGGTTCTGTCGACCAATGTTTTACTACTACTTTAAGTCAAGAGTGAATTGGTTCCTTCTAGGCAAGCGTGCTTCTTCGTCAGCCACATCATCGCTTACCATCAGGTGAGATACTGGTCAAACGTGACCCTATAAATACAAAAAAAATCACAAGTGGGTTTTAGTCAGTACTGTTTAACACTTCCTCTCGCTCCAACCAGAGCGGGGGAAAGTATTAGGATGATATCCCAACTAAAAAGAAAATACCAGAGCGATGGATACGGAAACTATAGCTCCTATAAAGAAAAACTATAGCTCCTATAAACTACAACGAACATTTTCACAATTGACTTGATTTTATTACAATAACTGCACAGACCGACCTCTGTTGGGATTATAAAACGTCTGTTCTCCGGCTCATGACCGCAATAACTAAACAAAAACGGTGATAAACAGTATTAGCAGCTTCAGTTGGATTAGTACGGACTAATGTGGGAAAACCTTGTACGAACCCGAGGGATTTGAAACAGTTATACATTGTGATTGCAATCAGACCAACTGTTAATTTTAATGTAGCTACCTAAGTAATGGGTTTGCTACCTCAACAAGAGGTGGGTCTGCAGTAAATTTCTTTACACTTACGATATATTATAAAGGCGAAAGTTTGTGAGTGTGTATGTTTGTTACGCCTTCACGCTGAAACTGCTGAAGGGATTTTTAAGAAATTTGGCACTCGGGTAGGCCATGTCCTGGAATAGCACACTTTAAATACTTTTTATCCTGGGAGTATGTTTACTTATGAAAGTTTCTTAAGTAAATCTGCTGGCAGAAATTAGTTTAAAATCAACATTACCTTTGCGTTAGAAGCACAAACACTTCAAAACACACTTGTTTTTTTTTTATTTGTACTTAAATAAATAAATAAAGATGTCGTCGTGTGACTTAAGAATTTTCGATTACCTTTTATGACCTCATAAAAAGATCATGGATGGGGTTTGATTTTATGATATGTCCACAACCATTAGGTACATAAAATCAACATCAGCTAAGATTTTCGAAGTTTGCTGTTACTATGTACGGTTTTTTTTTTTGTGGGGAATCCTATAATATAGGCGCCCATACTTCGTATATATTTTTTTTTTTATTAAAAAAAGGTGACTTACGCTGGTAAGACAACATCACCACGATACGAAAGTAATTCTTTCGTATCGTGGTGATGTTTACAAACATGTAAACTCACATACTCATGACATCCAGTTCCGGGGCATAGGCGCAGGGTAGCCAGCCTATCAGTATTTTACAGGTTGCAATTTGGAGAGTGTGCGCGGGAATTGCATGACTTGATTCCATCATCTCCTTTCAACCATCGGACAACCCGACGTACGGCGAGTATCCACCCTTACGTTGTTGAAACTTCAACGGTCCGGACTAAGCGTTTCGCTTCGTCGCTTATTTATGCGGTGGAGTGAACATCATGTACCTCTTCGCTTTTGGCTAATAGAAGGTCACGACTGTCGTCTGAAGCAACAGTGTCTGCTTAGTTGCATAGCTGTATCTACCCGGTTCTCCACCTTCCACTTTCAATCAGTCTTATCCAGGTGCTTTTTCTATTAGTTATGTCATTACACTCATTACATATGATATGACATTATAAAATCTACTGATTAAGTCTGTACCGCAACATGAAAAAAAAGGAGTTATATAAAATTGCGCTTGACCTTGCTACATTCGTCGAGTCGCATTAAACATTCAGCAGCTTATCGGGAGTTATGTTATGAGTTATTCATCTATGCATTACATCCGATGACAACCTTCTCCCTTTCCTCACGACCCTCAACCCATGCCCGCGACCACCCTTTGGAAAAGGTTAACCTTCACTTGTATACTAGAAAAAATGGTTCAAGGGTAACCACTTCATGTAACATCAGTCAATATTTTTATTTTCTTTTGTGCAAATTATAATTAAAGGTTTACATATTGAGGCTTTACAATTGATTAACCACTAGCTAACACGTTTTAGTTATGAACTGCCAAACAGACGACTATTAAATTGGCGTAATTTTGTGAAAATTTCCGTTTTTTTTTTGCGTATTTTCCTTAATTATTCTTTTATAAGAACCTTTAACAAAGTATTAGAAAATTTTAAAAGTAATGAAATCCGTAAAGGCGTTTACTAGTTATGGCGTAACCAAGAGAAATAGGGATTCATTTTTATATACCTATACCAATCTATAGATTAGAATAGGTTGACTGTAAAAATCGCTTTTAGCGATAAGATCGCCCATTGTGACATCCTATTAATTTTAAACTCCTACTGTAATTGAATTTATGGTGAACATTATAGAGTATATCTATCTATTTATCTATTTTTTAAATATATTGTATCGTGTAAAAGGGTTTTTTTAAAAACTCATTTGCAAAATAAATATCATTTATCCAAAATTAATATTTTAGCGAATATTCCACCTAAGTTTTTTTTTTTCGGCTGGGAAAATCATCTCTAGACATCCCGCGCTCTTGGGCGGAGCGCGAGATAGTGCCAGACTTTGACTGACTTAAAACCTTCTCTCTCGCATCACCCATGGCCCCAATATTCCACCTAAGTAAGGTTGGATATTCGGTACTCACAGAGAACAGAAGATATTATTGTTCTTATAGTTAGCGTTCGATCAACAAGTTGTTGCCACAGGTGGACCGTAACGATTATAGTTAATACATTTAATAAGGAAATAGAAAACTGAAGCAGGCTACGAACCGTTAGAGCGTTAGTAAAAAAGATTTCATGCAATCACTCGTGTAGACAATGCGCTAGGTGAGATAAACAATTTATTTAAATTTCATGCACAGTAGTGGTACATAGGCGGACTTAATGCAACAAGGCATTCTCTACCAGTCAACCTTTGGGTTAAAAAAGACAACACTGTGGTAGGAGTGCACATTTGCTAAAATTATAAACTAATAAATACTATGAAAAATATCAAATCATTATATGAGAACTTAATAAGAATTCTGACGAAAACCGAACTAAGGTTGAGAGGACTTCAAGTAGTAGTTCCGAATTTTACGCTTGAAGGAAAATTTACTTTCAGCTTTTTTGTTGTCAAGGGGAAGCACATTCCAGAGTTTTATGGTGGAAACAGTGTATGAGTTAGACATAAAGCCAGTACGGTGACGACAACAAAACAATTATGGTAATAAGGTAAAAAAGCATGAGCTAGTATCGTGGTAATACCACACAATGTCGTCGACTTGCGCTTGTTTCGTACCGGACGGCCAGCAACCCATTGCTTGCCGTCTGCAAGCCGGCGCATATGCTGGTGGAGAAACCCTGTACGATTGATTCTGATGCGCTTCGGGGACAAAGACAAATTGAACGCAGGATGTTCCCTTTATTCCTTATGTGGGTCCAAGGTCGACCGGGTGGTTGTGGACCTCGGCTATATTTGCAAACATTAGCTGGATTAGCTATCAGTCCTTGATCCTAATAAACTACTAAATCGGCGACATGATCAAAATACTTTGAATGAGCTTTAATTTAACATTATATCAAAATAACTGAACGCTGGCTTTTCAGACACAATAAAAAAAATATTATTACTTTCTACCCTCACTCGCAAATTTACACAAGAGAAGAAAACTTTTAGAATATTTAATTTAGTTTCAATTTAAATAAATAAAAATCCAAAATGGTACCTAAAATTACATTCGTGGGTACTTATTATGGTACTAGCTGACCCGAGAAAAAATACGCGAGCGAAGCCGCGTACAAAACGCGGTGTATAAAATAAGGGTGGAGACATCTATTACCAAACTTAAAAAAATAATGACAAGATTTATTAATTCAACAAAATCCTTTTCTGAGAAATGAAGATCGCATTTATAAAATGAAATCGTTTTATTAAACATGGACACTTTAATCAGTTAGGTTGACATTGAGTTTTTGAAAAGGACGAGAAGGGACTAGCTATAAGTATTCATTTGATTAAAATTGTTAATAGAACTGAAAGCATTGATAAATGTGCCTCTTAGTTTTGTTTAGAAACCAAGTCTGTGGTTAAACTTTAAGTGGTCTACTAAGAATAGTTTATTAAGATTCAAACAAATTATCCTAAGTAATTGTGAGTGCAGGCTTCGCAACCTTTTTAATATTTATGGTCTAAAATCTGAACTGTCTGTGAAGGCCAAGTATATTTATATAATAATATGAATTATAATATATTTATTAACTCTTTATTAATTTAGATACACTTTTAAATTACGATTTTTTATTGATATCATTACAATTGAATTAAAACAATTATTATATAACCGACTGATTGATAGATTGATTGTTGTAGAAACGGCCGATTGATATCGACTGATACAATTGTCAATTGATCGAGGAGAGCTATCGATTAGTGGCGTTTTTTTTTTCGGTGGGAAAATCGTCCAGTGACGTCCCCCGCTCTTGAGCAGAGAGTAGATAGTGTTAGACTTATATTGACTAAAAACCCACTCCTGTTCCTTCGTTGCCTTTCATACCAGGGCCGCGACTTCCAGAATCAGACCCTTGGCCCCAAGTAGGCTTTGACCCTGCTGGGCCCCTACGGTTGCTGACATCTCCTTGAGGTGCGCGTGGAACGCTACGCGCCGTCGACGACTTGGGCTGGACGGAAATTGGAATCGGATTCCTCAAGCGGCTGGGGCGCGAGGGCCATTGCCTCGCGCGTGCACGTGCGGCCTCCTCCTTTGCTAGCTTACTGCTTCACAGAAGGAAGCGACCGCCTGCCACTCGACCGTGGTCTGTACCAAAGCCGGGATCGATTAGTGGGGCAACACCCTTAGGTGTTAAGCTTTGGATTATGCAAAGAAAAACAATTTTAGGCTATCATATTTTATTTACCATTACCTTCTTTATTCTTTATGACTCAAATTATAAAGTCAAATCAAGCTTGCGTCATAATATGTTAATTCTAAAAAATGCTAAGTATCTTTGTAGATCACCTAATAAACAAACGTTACCACTCTTACCTAATTGGCCTAGTTTATGTGCACTGTATTAATCAAATGATCGGTCAAACGGTGAACTATTGAACCGGACGGGCCATAGTAAGCATTCAAAGCGTATGCTGGGCCAACAGTGCATAACGTGGTCATCGATGCGCGGCCATCGCCATACAGAGTAACATGCTACGCTAATGAGCCGGCGATGAAGATAAAACCTAATTTATTAACGTGGTTGCACCTATTATAATGGATGATGCACGTGGCGCTTTGTGATTTTGGTTTCCAATTATGGTGGTATCAGTAAATTATTCAGGTGTGTATATTGACTAATATGTACAGTCAGGGATCAAAAGTGCAGTTGCACTCTACCAATGCTAAAGTGTCTAAAATTTCTTTATTGTAGAAATTCAATAGTTCACAACTAATTTATTCAAAACTTTAGATTCTATGCTACCAATTGAATCAGTCATGAACCATTGACCCTCTTCTACAAATAAATTTTAGACATTTTAACATTGGTAAGGTGGAACTGCACTTTTGACCCCTGACTATACCTATTGATTTGTCTAAAGAAAAACACAAGTGAATCCGAAATATCGACTTAGTCATCATTCCTTTTTTTTCGGTAAATAAGACCAACCGAAAATCGCTTTGACAGTTTTATACGCCGTTCACGAATGTTATCCAACGGCCACTAAAAAACCAAATGGAATTCCGAACCGAAATTGAAAGCGTCGATTTTTATACGTCCGCAGTCGATCCTACTCATCAGATGTCACAGAATCCGCTCCGGAATTCTAAACCCGCATCTAAAGAGCCAGAGTCCAGAGGGACTCGAGAAGAGTTTGGGAGGCTACAGATAATAATGTTTATATCTCATTAGGGTGACAGAATGGCGATCTACAATGGCTTTGTCCGCACCTAAATAAACGTATCTAAAGCGAGTCGGAAGTGTCATTATTGTCAAAGAGAATATGATATATGAATGTAGATACGCCCTAATGAGTATTTGCATGTTGAATACTTAAATGCTGCAGTAACGTTTACGTATTGATATTAATAGGAACTTTGTATATTTTATGAGCCACAGAAGATAGCAGCTGTTTGTGATATTCTAGGAATACTGATCGTCTGTGAGTAGGTGGAGTTATTAAAGATACTTTATTTAATAAAATATTTTATTTTTAGTAGGTTTCAATCGGAAAAGGACACTTCTAAATTAAATTATCGTTATGCTTCAAATATCACAATAAAACCAATTATACTGTACAGATTTACAATTGTCTTATGTCTTTTGCCACTTATATAATATCGATGATCTTATATTATATTATATTACGTAAATCACGAGTTCCTTTGGCAAGTTGGTATTTTTCGGTGTGAACAAGGGACAGAATCACTCGCGTGCTCGCAGCACACCTTTCACTGTAGACTCAGATTCGATCGAGGAGATACATATTAATGTACTCGACTCCCGAAGAGGCGATGCAATGATCAAATCTCCACATCAAGCACTGTTTCAGAATATTTTTGTCGAGAGTTCTAATGTATATTTCGTTCGATGAAAAAAAATATATTTCTGGCCAAAGGTTTCCAAAACTATTTACTATTTGTGGTTGTAACAGTAAATGTAATCTCAGTATAATTTCCTCGGTTTCGGAAAATGTTGCGAAACTCTTAGTGGAATTCTCGGTTTGTTGATCTGTGTTCTGTCCGATCCAATACCTTTTTGTCAGATATTGCTTATCTGAATCGTAAACCACAACGAGCAAAGTTATAAAGCTTAAAACCCAAGCGAGTCGTTCATTGTTCAGAAATTTCGTGGTAAACGTACCATAAATTTTGTGCTCAGGCTAAAGTTAGTGAATAATTTTCCGTGTCTCTGTTTATTATAAGCTGGGTAAGTTGTTTGAGAGTCGTTGCTCGTAATCAACTACACGAATGTGAAGCGCGCTCCGCTGATTGTGAACACGAATACAATGTCAAGTCAATATCTCCTCTTACACCATAACTCACACTTCCTACAAGTTCTTAACAAGAATACTGTAGACCAAATGCCATCTGGTCTACAAATCTCCCAAGAAAGAATAATGTTAAAAGAAAATATTATACAACAGAGAAAATTAAGAAAAGTTCCAAAGTAAATAAATAAGAAACGCATGCAATAAAGACAAGTTTCTTTAGCTTAGTAATTGAGAGCTCTCTCAAATCCTTTGCCGACAGCTCTGCCTAACTGAGTTGGAAAGCAGCTGGACCAAGTTTTTACTTTTTCTTTCAAACAAAGTTATTACACTTTAGTGAGTGGTATAATTCTGCGCGGTCAAAACGAGAGAAAAATTAGACCTATTTCAAAAGCCAACTCAATATAATACTTTTCACAGTGGAGGATTTAACTGGGGATTCAAGTCAAATCTAAAGGTATGTTTATTTGTAATAGGTGCCTAAATAACAAGGTTAACATTTAAAAGGTTTCTCTCGTATTTTGCTACGATACAGTAATTACAGGGCTTGGGCTAAGTCTTTTGGTCTGCAGATCAATCCAACTAAATCACAGGCCATGATCATAGGCCGTAGATTCGTTCGCAATACGGCTGTAGTTTCTTCTCTGCAGCCTTTAGTTCTCGATGTATTGACTACGCCGAAACTGCAAAAGATCTGGGTGTCATTATTGACTCCAATCTTTCGTGGCGTGCGCAGGTCAATGAAGTCAGTCGGAAGGTAAATTTCGCCATCCATTCACTCAAATGCCTCCAGGGTCTCTTGCCTTTGAAAACGAAAATCTCTTTGGCCCAAACACTTATTCAGCCGATTATAGAATATGCCGATGCTTGCTACCTGGATGCTACTGAGGAGCTGTTAAACAAGCTTGAGCGACTGCAAAACTTATGCATTCGGTTTGTTTTTGGTCTACGAAAGTATGATCATGTCTCTCATCTTCGCAAGGAACTCAAGTGGCTCCCTATCCGTCTTCGCAGGAACACTCGGATTTTATGTCTCCTCTTCAACATCCTTCACCACCCATCTTATCCCTCCTACCTGCGCGACCGTTTTACTTACGCGCGCCCTAGCGACGCACCGTGCAGATCACATCTAAGATCCCTTCTTAAATCCCCTCCTCATAAAACCAGCTACTATTCCTACTCTTTCTCTGTCCATATAGTAAGGTTGTGGAATTCTCTTCCGCCTAGCATTCGTGATCTGAAAACTATCTCACTCTTTAAGACTCAAGTAAAAGAGCACTATCTTTCCTCTCTTGTATGATATGTATAGTATATATTTATATATATATTTTGTATTTATTTTTAGTGCAAGGTATTTATAGTTATATAAGTATTTATTAGTTTAATTTAAGATTTCACAAACTCTTCTTTGCTTATTTTCTACACACTATAGTCTACCTCTCTTCTAATTTCTCCTTTCGCAGGTCTGCTGGAAGAAATTTCTTTTTGAAATAAGCAATACCTTTGTACAAACTTTATATTAAGATACCTATCTTCTTCTTTGTATTTGTGTGTACATGAATTATAAAATAAATAAATAAATAAATAAATACAAATCAATCTGATGCCTAGACATTTCCCAACTATTTTGGGGCCGGTTTCCAGTTTAACTGGACGTAGCTCTGTATGTATTTTACATGGAGCTACCGCCTATCTGATCTCTACAATTCACTAACTGAGACGTACGATACATACCGACTACGATATTGACTGGCCTGTTGGTATAGTGGTTAGTGGCCCTGACTGCTATGCCGTAGGTCGTGGGTTCGATTCCCACCCAGGACAAATGTTTGTGTGATGAGCACGATCATTTGTTCTGTGTCTGGGTGTAATTTATCTATATACGTACGTATTTAGAAATATATAAGTATGTTTATCAGTTATCTAGTACCCATAACACAAGCTCTGCTTAGCTTGGGACTAGACGGCGTTATGTGATAGTTGTGGAATATTATATTATATATTATATTCTACCCTTTTTCAAGACTGGTGTCAGATTTTCTGACTTCTGACTATCCGTGACAACTGTTACAGATCTTCAAATTACAACCGAAATCATCGGCTTAACGTGCTTTCTGAAGCACGGAGGAGTACCGGTTTGTAGTGGGTGCTCACACATCCACGGACCGACTTCTCGTGGCTATTATTTGATAGTCACGAGCTTTTTGATACAATACCTAAGTGACATACAAATTAATATTACCTATCTGAACAAATTGGTTCATGTACGAATGTTCAAAAAATAATGGATTACAAGGCGCCAGTAAAAAAAAATAAAGTACATTGATCTTTTCTTAATATCTCTGCGTAATTATCCGAAACAAACAATAAACCGTTTTTAATTGCTGAAAATGTAAAAGATCGCTGTAGATGTCGATTCAAGACAGCTGTCTTTATTTCCGTTTTTGAAAGTAAAATGCTAATAAATGTAGGGGGTCGATTAACGTCATTACAAGTTTATCTAATGCTTGCCTTAGTAAAAATAGTAGCAAACAATCAAATCACTTAAATTGAATAAATTATTCTAAGTATAAAAATAACTAGAAATGTCTGATTCCTTCAAGTACGGTTTGTTTAATTTTTCGTTCGTTGCTGTTAAAGCTGATCTCATATAAGACTGGTCTACATTAGTTGACTTGAACAAAGAACTTATCACATAAGCTTCTTGCATGAGAAAGTCGGTTTTGATGATTCGTGTCTTTCTTACAAGAAGAAGAGGGCCGTTTTATGTAATTACGATCTAAAGTGCTGAAATTTCGGCGATGTGGAGTTTTAAGCTCATAGATTTATTTAAAATTAGATTCTACCAGCGACTTCAGTCGCGTGTAAATAGGGAATTATCGCAAAAGAACTTACTCTAACATTATCTTATTCTAGGACATAGTCTATCCTTGTGCCAAATTCATACAAATGTATTCAGCCGTTTGAACGTCAAATAAAAACAAACATATACACATACAGTACTTTTTGGTAACGAGAAGTCATCTAATGACTTCTCCCATTCTAGGGTAGAGTGAGAAAGCGTATCAGACTTTTACTGTGTCACCTGTGTACCCGCCTGCAGTTGCCCTTTGCATTTTAGGACCACGGTTTCATTTTCAGGAGATCCCCGTGGCCCTAGCGAGGCACACAGCCATATATACAAACTCTTGCTTTAAAACATTAGTGTAAGGGAGAGTTGACCAGACAGACGTTCAATTTTGGGTTCATACAATAAAAAAATTTTAGAAAACAAAATACAACGGTCGTCAATGTAAAAAAAAGACACTGAAAAGTGCAAAATAACTTTAATTTCGGAAGTCGGTATTTTTGTAATAGTTTTGTCTCTTCGTCATTTATTTATTTCAGTGTTTTTTTCACATTGAAGGCGGTTGTAATTTTTATTTTGAAAAAAAAAAAAAATTTACACTTTTTAGTTATGGTACCACTACTAAAACGTACCCCTCAGACAAACTTAAAAATCTTATAGCCAGAGTGAATCTCATGACAATTCTAATAATCCCACACACGGTTAGATTACATTAGTCTATTACAGACTTCTGGTGCCTAACTTCAGGCGTCGTCATCAGATCAGTTCGATATATTCCCCCTCTTCTTTCAGTCAGTCATCGACTACACGTATAAACAAAGCAATTTTACTTGTTACGATGGTTCTGTTGTGACCCTATGAGAAGTTCTGTTCCATAACTTCGAAGTTCATAATAATATCATAACGATATTTCTATGGGATCAATTCGGAAGCATAACCTTTCAAACAAAAAACAAAATTTCAAAATCGGTCCACAATAGACCGAGAAATCAGTGAACATACATTAAAAAAAAATACATTCAGCCGAACATAGAACCTCCTCCTTTTTGAAGCCGGTTAAAAATTCAAATCTTTCAGTTTTGCTAAATTATCCAATTTACCGAATTTTACAAAAAAAAAATAAATGTAAATGGATGTAGCTTATCGATCAAGCCGTTCTCAAAGTGATTTTCTAACCAACAATGAATCAACAGTTATTGTATTTTGAATTATACATAATTATGTATCAATAATTATAATTATGTAATATTGTAAATTATCTGCCTTCTGATCATAGCGGCCTATTGGTAACTTTTGAATCCAACTTACCGATACACCAAGTGCAGATTCAGTCCAGACCAATAACATCTGGTAAACTAAATAAATTTAACAGCACTTTAATTAGTAAGTTAGGTGATTGGAATCTTGAAGTGAACAATGGTAATTTTTTGTATAACGATTTTTTTTCAATAGTCCAAACTGAGTTCAAGAAGACTTTTGAGAAGAAAACTAAAAGTATCTGCCCTAAGTTTAGATTTAGTGACTGGGCAACTAAAGGAATTAGAATAAGTAGGGAAAGACTTTTTGAGCTGTATGGCCTTAAGCCTATTATTAACACTGAAACTTTTAATAAGTATGTTGCTACAT
Source organism: Mythimna pallens (assembly GCA_961205895.1). Lineage (NCBI taxonomy): Eukaryota > Metazoa > Arthropoda > Insecta > Lepidoptera > Noctuidae > Mythimna > Mythimna pallens. The sequence continues at coordinate 16,392,867 of OY540828.1, read as the reverse complement.
ATTCAAAAATGTTTAAAAACACTTGTAAGGCAGCTAAGGCCTTATACATTAGCAGTAAAGTTAAATCAGCAGATAATAAAATAAAAACGGTTTGGAAAATTATAAATAATGAAACCAACAGGAACAAAATACATTGGAGACACATCATGGTCTTATTAGCGATAACAATTAGTTGCAGAAGAATTTGTAAATTTCTTTGCTAGTATACCAATTAAAATCACTGAAGCCCTAAATTCGTCGCCATCGCATGCTTTTGGTTTATTACAGGCAAACGTTGCAGCCTGTTCGACTGAATTTAACTTTAAGCATATAAACCCCTTAACAGTAATAAAAGCGTTTAAACAAATCAAGGTTAAATTGACAGAAGATTTGTGGGGTATGTCTATCAAAGTTTGTACTTCAATTATTGAGACTATAGCGCCGTACTTAGCCTTAATATTTAATTTGTGTATAGATCAAGGAGTCTTTCCTGATCTAATGAAATATAGTAAAGTGATACCACTTTTTAAATCCGGGGACAGTAAAGACACGAATAATTATAGGCCGGTGTCCGTGTTGCCAGTTTTTAGCAAGATATTTGAAAAGGTGATGTTAAATCAAATGCTTAATCATTTTAACACAAATAACATCTTACACGATAAACAGTATGGTTTCACCAAAGGACGTTGTACAACTGACGCTGGTGTCTCCTTACTAAAACACATTTTTAATGCGTGGGAAGAGGCACAGGATGCTATAGGCATCTTCTGTGACCTGTCTAAGGCGTTTGATTGTGTGGTTCATGAAACATTACTCCTGAAACTTGAGCATTACGGACTTGGCAAAACAGCTTTAAGCTTATTAAAATCTTATTTGATTGACAGACAGCAACAAATTCAAATAAACGGTGTCAATTCGTCGGGATTAAATGTGAAAATGGGGGTACCCCAAGGTTCAATTTTAGGTCCTTTTTTATTTTTGGTTTATATTAATGATTTACCCTATTTGTTGGAAAATAAACTTAATATAGTGTTGTTTGCCGACGACACTTCTTTGATTTTTAAGGTAAATAGAAGGACTAATAATCTTGACGACGAAAATTACGCCCTACTGCAGGTCCAAAACTGGTTCACTGCTAATAATCTAGTTTTAAACGGGAAAAAAACTAAATGCATAAGATTTTCCTTACCGAATGTCAAAAGCAGTGATTGTGACGTAGTATTAAACGATGAAAAGCTAGAGTTTGTCGATAAAACAGTTTTCCTGGGGATTACGCTTGACTCAAGGCTACAATGGGGTCCTCATTTAACATCTCTTGCAGGACGGCTTAGCTCAGCTGCATATGCTGTTAGAAAAATCCGCCAATTTACGGATGTTGATACCGCTAGACTAGTCTATTTTAGTTATTTTCATAGTATCATGTCATACGGTATCTTACTATGGGGACGGGCTGCAGACATCGACTCAATTTTTATACTACAGAAAAGAGCTTTCAGAGCTATTTACAATCTTCGCCGGTGCGATTCTCTAAGGGAACTGTTTAAGGATATTAACATTATGACGGTGCCTTGTCAATATATTTATGAAAATCCATCTATCTATTAACTGCTCCACATTTGATGTAATATATACATTTTCTTTTTTCTTTTCTTCCTACACATTGCTTTTGCAATATTTTTTATATTATTAGACGCCAACCACCATAAATTCGTTAGTAATTTTCTTTTTGTTGACATGTCATTTATTGATAATTGTAATTACTTATTGTTCTTGTTTTTTTTTAAAATAGCTTCTTTTTTTTTAATGTGAATGTGAGAACATCGTGGACTTCGCGAGTTCTTAGGTTACTTCCTATTACGACTCACTTTTTTTTTTAATATGAGTATTTTTATTGTGCTTTTGGGTACAATATCGACTGGTCTACACTGTTCTTACATAATGTCTATTAATACTGTAATATAAAAATATTGTAAACAATCATTTTTTTAAAAGAGTAACCATGGAGTTTCTTGCCGGTTCTTCTCCATAGGAAACGACCAATTTGGAACCGTGCACTAGCTTCTGACGTTTTATAAGTGCCCATGTAGGCCTATGTGAAATAAAATTTTTTGACTTTGACTTTGACTTGAAAAACATCATGTACGTTAGAAAAAATCTTCATCTTTTTAGCAAAAGAGGCGATAGACATAATTATGTTACAAGAAATAGGGACCAATCAGTTCAACCAGGTTTTAGACTGGCTAAAGTGGCCTCTTCTTTCATGGGGTACTGTTTGAAATGTTATAATAAAATACCTCCACAAATGTTAGAACTCAATGAAACGAAATTTAAATCTTGTATTAAACGCACACTATGCAGGCAAGCATATTATAAGTTGGAGGATTATGTTCAAGATAAAAATGCTTGGCTCAATGCTCGTCCAGCTCTTCTACCACCGAGGTGTACAAATTGATTAGTTTGGAAATTATTTATTATTAATTACATTTTTAATGCTTTTTTTTGGGAATTGTAAAATATTATAAGTATTGTATAATGTAGAAGCATTTATTTTCAAAGTTTGTAAATGTGAGTACCATGGAGCTATTTTATGGTTTTTTATGTTAATATTGGACTTGTTTGACACAAATGAGCACAGCAGTTGAGAGTTTGTCATACTCACTTAAATGTCTCACTGATGGTGGCGCATGTGTTAGATCATTCGGTTCCCTTCAAAATGGTTGAGCTGAGTGGTGCTAATATTAGCGTCATGTTCGTGAACGGGCGCTGTCAGTTGAGACTGGTCATCTCTTAGCTGCCAGTTGCTATTTTAATATCTATATTTAGTTTTTATTTTTACTGTATTTACATTGTTCTCACATGATAACGACAAGAAACATGTAACAGAGATATTTGTAATTACAAAACATGATTGAAAAGAGTGTCCATGGAGTTTCTTGCACATTCTTCTCCATAGAGATCTACGCTTTGGAATGTACAATAAGCATCATTTTTTTTTTTTGACTGACTGACTTCTTGACATTTCAAAATTGCCTGTAAATGGTTTATTTGAAATAAATGCTTTTGAATCTTTGAATCTTGAATCTATCACATTCATTCCACTGCAAATAGTCTGAAGTAACAGAATTGAATTGAATCCGAAAATACAATTTTTCTCTTCTAAATTTCGATGTAAGCAAATTTCTTTTTAAAGAAAACTATAACTGAAAACGGAACCAACCCTCCCAACATATTACACATATGTATATACCTATGACCAAAAAGTTGGCATTAATAAAAATAAAAGCATAGCCAACAAACGTATTGTGTGACTGGCAGGCTAAATTCTATTATATGATGATTGATGGTCTAGAACTCAGAAGCAAGGCCACCGGTCCGAGCCACTCCTTCCACCGTTTTAGAACGTTTTGCTGAGAGAAAAATATTATTCGTATATTTTGCGGTCGAAATAATGAATGTTCGTCTGACAGTCTTCTTCGTGTATTTTATATTTAATGGCTCGAACCCAGTAAACAACTGTTCGAGTTATGACTACTGGTTACTTAACTGATAATTGTCTTGTGTTCATTCCTTAAAGACTCAGGTTGTGAGAAAACTGCTTCTAACTGAGCGTAGCTTACCCACTAGAATGTTTCAACATTTGGATGTGCAAATGTGCGTCATTAGTATATTGAATCTATTTTAATACATTATCATCATCTTCTTGTCCTTGTACCGTGTTATTTGGGATCAGTGCAACACGTTGTCACTAACTCTCATTTCTTTCATGTCACTCTTCACACAACTCATTAATATTTTTTTTTGGCATTAGTAGTTTAATCCCTCCTCTTCAAATGACCATACCAAGACAAACCATTCATGAAAGTGGCGACAGCAACTTTTCAGTCACTGTCACTACTTTTAAACTTCCCCTAATATATCCATCATTTTCGTCACACCACACATCCATCTCAACATTCTCATCTCCGCTACATGCAATCTTTTTTCATCCGTCTTTGATGCAAACTTAAAAAAACAAAAAAAAAATTACAAAAATTTAAATTTAAATTACAATCGGTAGGTACCCATTTAACTTCACGGGCTTTCTCTTATTTACAAAACTAATTCTAGCTATGCTCTTCAAGCCTAAATCTATTTTTCAAACTAAGCTTACAATAGAAAAGAATGAAACAAATCCGTTCCACAGATTTATTCAAACAATGAAAAAAATGCTCGACCATAGGTGGACTCAAATTTTACGCGTCCATTGATTCACATGTAACGAATGGGTGCAAATGTTTCAACATTTGGACGCGACATGAAAAGTGGATACAGGAGAAATTGATATGCGTCATTAATACATTGAAAATATTTAATGCGTGCTCGTGGAAATTACAATCGGTATTTACGGTGTGCGGCCGAAAATATGACACATCGAGTTATATTTTTATAACTTTGTAGTAAAAAGCATAGTGTTTGTCACTTTATCAGGGGGAAGGTAATGCCCCGCTGCCTTATGGACCTAGACTTAGCTTGAGGGTCTAGTTCAAATAAAAATCATTCAGCGCTAATGATTTCTGAAGAGTATAAAATGTATGGTATTAACATGTGCTACTCAAATAGTCAATCCTGTATACTCGTTGTTTTGGACTTTGACAATCGGTAAAGGTGGCCCTTTGTTGAGAGCCACTTGTCTAAATTAAAGCTTCTTTAACCATAGAAAACGAAAAGCCACATTGTCACTTTCATTAAATAAATAGTGTTCATTATATTTGGTCACATTATATCTATTCCGCAGTCTAAAGCTAGACTATCATTAATCAACTGTACCGTGGAATAGAGCATGATTGATCATTTAATGGAATCAATTCTAGCCTTTGTCGTGTGTCGTGTGGGGGTGGCGAACTGTGGTATGCGCTGCACTACTAATAGACGTATGTGATTTATTCTGTTTATAATAATAAATGGTAAACATTTCCATTTAAAACACAATTCGGTCTCTATCAATGCAGAATTAATGACATGAAAAGCAAGGCAGTGAATGATAACGAGGTTGGCGTAACGGGATAATAGAAATAATAAAACTTTTAGGACAGGGCAGAAGGATAATGATTCAGTCTCTAAAAATGTTTTATCGATTGTATGTAATAGACGATGATCAAGATTATGTTAATTGTTAAAACTACAGACACGGAATTGTTTGATGCTGTAAAACAAGTTTATAATGAAAATCTTTTTTTACGTCAAGCTTTTATTATATTACGCTACAGCTCTTTTGACAAAAGCTCAAATACGATGGAATCATTTCGTTGCGTGCTGTAGTTTCTATGGCCACTATCCTGCTCCATCATCAGACCTTCATCCTTATCAATTCCATATTAATGCATTATTATCTAAATTAGGACCGATGACCTGGTGAGGGTCGCGGGAATCCGATGGATGCGAGACGCACAGGACCGGTCATTGTGGCGACATTTGGGGGAGGCCTATGTCCAACAGTGGACGTCTTTCGGCTGAAATGATGATGATGATGATGATCTAAATTACGCAGGTATTTCAAATTTTAGCTCAATCGTTTAGAGATAACTGTTTCTTAATCCATTTAAAGATTTGCCCTAAACAAACATACATACGAGTACAAACATTGCTAGTTAAATAAAAGCTTGTAAAAATACGAAGGCTCTCAATTTTACGATTTGTTTTTGTTTACGCCGCACTGTTGCATGAGCTCGAACGTGTGGGATATGGATGAGGCGAGAGGTATATTAATATTCATAAAACGACTTATCTAGAAAATATTGTAATTCAGCCGGTGTCACTGAAAAGGCAAATTGTCATATAAACCAGTTATCAGTCTTACACTAATACTAGCTCGTGTTGATGAGGGCCGGCGCGACATTTGCGCGGCCCTTGTTAGTTCACCTGTGAAACTGGGAATAATTAATTCCATACCCTTGTAAACCTTTATATAGAATTGTTTACCTGAACGTTATACTGTTACACAACACATTACCTACCCTATTTTAATTTAATGGTAATACGCATACGTACATATAGTGGTTGTTAGGGCCGTGGATTTGTGCTGTACAGTGTATATTTTAGTGATAGTGCTTGATTTTATATAGATCCCGGTTGACCTACTTGTTTAAGTAATCCCAAAATACATATTTTTGCTGGTCCCGTGAAACAAAAGGGTATATTTTGTAAATTATAGAGAGCAGCTGAATCAATCTGCATTCTAATATTATCAGTATTATAATGACCAAATGGTCAAATGGTGAATATTTCCGTATCCGCTGTCGTGTGTGTGTAACATATGATCCATATAAATCAAATGACGAAGTTATTGTAATAAACTATATGATAATACAGAACGATACTAGGTATTTAATTTCACAATTAATAAACAATTTGACCAAAATGTATATTTTAGTTTTGAAATATATTATCTGTTGTTTGTAACTTCGGGTCTTGTGGAACTTCCCTGTTTCCCCAAAGGAACCATACGTCCTTTCCGTGGTGTCAAACAATCTACAAGTAAAATTTCAGTTAAAACTATTTCAAATGTTTCAAACTAAACTTGATCCCACTTGCCGTATTTTTAACACTTGGAATTTGACACCCGGAACGAAAATATTGGTTTAGCGGTAACAGATCGTAGAAATTTTTATTCTATGTGGATGGGTATCTACGCTTGTTTTTAGTGATAAATCATCAAATGACTGCTTCCGCTCTGAGTGGACTGAGAGGAAGTGTTAGACTTTTACTGACTAAAACTCGCCTGTACCTATTTGTTCAGTTGCCCTTTGCGTTCCAGGGTAGCGATAAAATAAAAAAATATAAAAAAGAACAGAACGCGCCGTTGATCCGGGCCTGGTCCTTACCGGATGGCAAGTTATACCTTGCTCGCCGTCTCTAAGCCCTCACGCTATAGGTACCTACCTAACTTTTGTAATAGCATTTTGAATTTTTCAATAGGGAAACGTAATTACAAAAAACATTTACGCGAAGGGTACGAAAGAGCATCTTCAGCGATGTGCTCAAAATACTATTAAGTCACTTAATATTCACACAGCACACGTACCCGCGCGGCAAACGGAAAAATCCAATTAACTTCATACGGAGAGTTCCAGCCAAACTCGGCCCACTTCAGCCACTCCACGCCACTCACACTAACGACTATTTTTCAATAACATTAATGGAATAACCTCTACCTCATTACGTCACAAATATTGCACAGACAGACGAAAGCGCCCCCATCAAACAACCATTCCACTTTTTATTAAATTGCGTATCCGATGCTAAATAAATAATAAGTTAAAGCTTTGTAATTAACATTTTCATTTCGACTGAAAGAGAATTACGATAATATGAGATTTTTTGCAGTATTTCAGGGTTTTACAAAGTATTGTAATGAAAATGTAATAGTCAAGTTAAATATACAGAAACTAGTGAAATATGAATTTTTTCACAGCATTTCACGGCTTTATAAAGTACTGTAATTAAAATCCAATACTCTAGTTAAATACAGAGAAACTAGTGAAATTAGATCAACAGAGTTGTAAAAGACAAATATATTTCAATTCTGACGGAAGCGTGTGGGAATTGTAAGCCTCAGGCTACGGGGGAAACATTGAATAAAAAACGAGGGAATATCGTTCAAAGAATTCATTTTTAAAGTTGAGATAGGCATCGTGATATTTCTTTGGCTAAACGCATTGTCACTTTGTTAGGGTAGCACTCTCTAGTCCCTACTTATTTACAGAGATGGCTTAATAAAAAACTACCATAAAAAGTCATGTTTTTTTGTTATTGTGTTTTTTAATAATCTTTGAAGGTATCGATATGATTTCAAAACAAAATTTACTGATTTAATATCCTTTATTGTTTTTGGCTTAGGTACCAAGTGCTTTAAGCCATGTCTTCATATGAATATAGTTAATTTGTTCACCATTAGAATACGGATGTAACAAATTCTAGTGTCACAAAAACGTTAGGATGTGTTACATCCGTATTTACGAGTAGTCACCACTACCATAAATTCCTAAGCATAATTTTACCGAAATTTCGCTTGTTTTAGTGGTTTTAGAAATTTTCCAGTTGTGCGTACACTTACGATACAAACACCATACCAATTTTACATTACAATATCCACTAGGAATCAATTTACAAATAACTTCACTGAACTTCACTCGAAAAAATCCTACCTAAGATTCCCAGTATTGACTGATAAAAAATTACATTATCACTTCGTTTTAGTCCCAAAAAATGCGTCTAAAAAAACTAGTAAAAAGAATAAAATACAATAAGAAAAAAAACCATTTATTAAATCGTGAATTTATAAAATAAATGACAGTTTAATACGCTGTCATTTGTTTTATTTAATGTTTGTAGTCAGTACGAGTAATCTACGTACACGAGTAAGTAAGTACTTATTATACGTTCGTGTATCAATTTATTGATATGTATTTGGCGTAGTGTAACTTGAGCTCAAGTCCTGAATATTTCATATCGATACAATCAACGCGTCCCGAGGCACTTGCCAGTAATTTAGTGATAATGGACTATTTAACCGCTGATAATAGTCATTTAATGTGAATTTATGTGATTTAGTGTGCCGACGCGTTTTGATATACGAGTTGAATAATAAGTAGGTATGAGCTTTTACCTATAACTTTACTCATGTAAAGTATGCCATTCTTAGTATAGTGGTCGCAAGGACTACACTTAGCCATGAGGTCCTGGGTTTGATTTCCATATCGGGAAAAGTGTTATTAGGTTATTCCATCTTTATTCCAGCTTAGTATGTACAAAGAAAAATAAAAACAATGTGGAGGTTAGGAGTTATTGTCTTTAGTGTAAGTATATGTAGTTATTCCATCTTGATTTTTTCAATAGCAAACTGAATTAGTGCTTATTTGCTCACAAAAGCAGCTCTGCGCCCCATATGACATAGGTCATGACTCACCACGGTCCTGGAACACAAAAGGTAACTGAAGGAACACGGGTAGGTGGTCTGTAAAAGTCCAACACTTTCTCTCGCTCCACCCAGAGCGGGAGAATTCATATGATGATTTATTTTTGATAAAAAAAAAAGAATGCCGCCTCTCCAGTCACTCTTCAAAGCACACTGTTGTTTATATTTGTTTTAATCTTTCCTATTATGTCTGCTGGAAGAAATTTCTTTAGAAATAAGCAGTACATAAAGTATAAAATAAATAATTAGTACACCTCTGCCTTACACTTCAAGGAACAGAAGCGTGATGTTATATTGTACCGGTTCACGTACGTAAGTTACAAATGAAACTGATATTTCATGTAATTTTTCTTTGAAACTTCTAGCAATTTCTGGGTACAAGCAATAGAACAAAAGTATCTAATGTCATTCTGCTCACGTCAGAGTTCTCTGTGCAAAATTGCATTTGTATAGAGTTCCGTCGACGCGCTATTGAATAACACACATGTGCAGCTGTGACCATGAATCCTTCTTCGATTTAATGGGATTATAAAGTTATGAGAATTTAATACAAGTTAGTGAAACGGCTGGAATTATCAAAATCGGACCACGCGTGTGATCTCTAGAATGCCATAAAATGCACTATGTTTTAACTACAACATAGAATACCTATACGTGATCCGCAGCAAAGGGGAATGAGCGGTGGTCGTCTGCTTTTGCGAAGCAGTAATGATAGCGAAGGAAACGACCGCACGCGTGAGGGAACGGACATCCTCACGCCCCAGCCACCGAGAGCCCGGCTCCTATTATCAACCACCGCAGGCGTGAGCTTGCGGACGAGAAGCAATGGGTAGCTCGCCGTCCAGCCGGGGACCTGGGACGTAAGGGGCAACTGGATGAACATAGATGTGGTTTTAGTCAGTAAAAGTCTGACACACCCGTCCGCGCCGCTCTTGAACGGGAGAACTTATTAGATGGTTTCCCACCTCAACCCTTTATAGAGCCAGCAGGTATTGGAATGGTTAGATAAAAGAAAACTAGTCCCAATAAGATTTTTTAACTACTACAAACAAAATAAAAAGAAAAAAAAATATCAGGAACATTTCGCTGAGTTTTCAGGTTGTAGCTTTTTAGATCATCGTCATCATCATTTCAGTTGAAAGACGTCCACTGTATGACAGACAACAGTGCGGCGTAAACAAAAACAAATCGTAAAATTGAGAGCCTTCGTATTTTTACAAGCTTTTATCTCTAAATGATTGAGCTAAAATTTGAAATACCTGCGTAATTTAGATCATCATCATCATCATCATCATTTCAGCCGAAAGACGTCCACTGTTGGACATAGGCCTCCCCCAAGTGTCGCCATAATGACCGGTCCTGTGCGTGTCGCATCCATCGGGTTATTGGGGCTTACAATGCTATTATCGGAGCAATCCATGTACTTCGATACCAAAAGTCTTTTTTTTTGAGGTGGGAGATCATCTAATGACTTCTCCCGCTCTAAGGTGTAGCAAGAGGGCGTGTCAGACTTGTGTACTAGGACCATGGGTTCACTTTTCAGGAACTCTCCTAACGGGCATTGGTCTTGCTGGGGTCGGTATAGCTGACATCTCTTTGAAGCATGCGTGGGAAATCTTCACGCGCCGTTGATGACTGTGGTTTTGTCACCTGGGTGTTTCTTCTTGCCGAATTCGAAAAGGTTACCTCCTGAAACACCCATGACTGATAAAGTCCTGAGTCAGTTGGAAAGCGCGGATGCTTGGTGCCTCTGTAGACAGGCTTCAGACTCGTCACAGAACCGCGACAGTAAGTGTATACTGTCGTGATTGTAGCGTGCCCAGCGCTAGGTTGCAACAGTCGCTGTTCCTATACTGGCATGAGATTACACTGGAGCTCTGTCCACAGTGCCGCGATTTGTCTCGGCACCGGAGTTTCGCTCCGGCGTTATACTCTCACGCAAAACTCGTGCGTGTGTAAAATGAATATAATATTACAGATTCTGAGACAGCTGGCGACGGTAGGGTCTTTCTATTCTTGAAACCCTCGAACTTTGGTTCATTTTCTGTAATAAATGTCAAGTATTGTAAATTTTTGAACCCAAACAAATAAATTACTTATCAGTGGGAAAGATTACATGATGATCATCTATGTATCTAAAGAGATACATAGATGATCATCATCATGGCATCTTTCCATTTTTATTTAGATACATACCTAGATGATAAATTCGATTTGTAGAGATAAATCGCAATATATCTATTTAGATTCAAATGCTTTATTCCTTCATTACTCGTAAAATAACTGAATTTTGCAATAAATAATGTTTACTTATTGTAATTAGATGCCTCTAAAATAACTTTACACTAAAACATTTACGGCCTATTCACTTTTACTACTATTTTGAACCAAATTTCAAAAAGCGTCCACCATTATTTAGATTCGGTGCAGACCACCTTCATTCTCGCTGTTTTTGGAGAGAAAGAGATAGTACGCGTGTTGTGATATGTCTCATTATGTTGTTTGTTAATAACTCTAACAGCAAAAGGCATGAGTTCGCGTGACTTTTGAATTTTGAGTAATGCGCGTTTATATGGTTTGTGCATATTTAGATACAAAAATACTTAAAGGGGAAAAAGGACACCTATATATTATACTAATATTTTACCAGACGTAAAATGATTAGATTTCATACTTTTTGGAAGCACATAGCCGGCTACGCGCATTACAAAAATGCTAGAAATAAGGATTTCAGCCTTCACTTATGAACAATTGATAAGTGTCTATCTTGGGAATTCTCCTGTTATAAAACTTGTTCACTTTTTCATTGTATAAGAGTCACAGAATGGATTTTATGACTTTTCTTTACACACTAACCTAATAAAATGGATTTTACGCCTTGGTGAACTGTAACCCTTGAGAAACTGGGTAACAACTCAAATCAGAATTTGTGCTGTAACTGTTTATGTCGTAAATATTTTTATCTGCGTTTTAAGCGCTGTCTATAAATGTTTATATTCAATAGTAAGTTTTAATACTCACATGAATATTCCATACTATGTAATTATCTACGCCAGGGCTATACAAACATTTATTGGCTGTGGCGTTTCTGCTACGAAAGCTATTCGATTTGGACGTTCGATGGGGTCATGCGACCTGTCATTTGCAAAGGGATTTGCACCCTTTACCGTTTCACCCGTCAAATTTATTACCGTCGACAAGCCGTGCCTCGCCTAACGAATGGAGGTTAGTTTTTCTAGCTTAGAATGCCTTTTATAGTGTATTCGTATATCACATCTGAATAATGCTCGAGCAATAAAATTCGACACAGCGAGATTACATAACATACTCGTATATACCTAGAATAAGTTGCCGGGAAAATATCAGAACGCAACAAAGAGCATTGATATATATATTAAGAGTTGGTGTATGCTGGGGAAAGTGAAATATGAATTGTGAGGGAATATTTAAGACGTTAGGCTGGACTTATCTGAAATTTCCGGTCATTGAAGCGGAGGGCAATGGGGCAACAGAATATAGTCGACACTTTCACCGTCATTACCTCCCGCCACGCTACGGGGGAATGTTTCCGTCATTTCCATGATTTAAAATGTTCGTCCGCGGTTTGTGCAGGTAGATGAATGGCCGTAATCACCTGCTTGCCTACTGATAGCACAGCGGTAATAAGTATCTACAATTTTCCTCAGCACAGTTGTAAATAATTTATCAAGAAAACCGTTTCTCCCTTAAGTATTTTATTCATCTGACAGGGGCAAAGTAATAAAGCTCTGAGATTCGTCAATAGATTAGTTTTGTCTGAGTCATAATTACAGACGTCGTCGTCGCTAGTCTTTGTAACAGAATGTCTGTTCCTGACACAAGGGGCTCGGCGATTCGGGGGCTCGGGGCTGGGGCTCGGCCTATGGGTGATTAGCAGGCACATGCCGGAGCTCAGCAGTCGACAAATCCTTTATCTCGAGCCGCCAGCTCCCACACCACCCCGTTAATGTTATCGCCGCTTTCAATTAAATCAGAAATTGACGACTTTTCAACGAACCTATTTTGTGACTTCTGAGTAGAATCACAAATAGATTCCATTTGTGATTCATTTGATTAATAGGTACCATTCCGCTGAAGTTTATATTCAGTTTATCGTCAATGTGTCAACAGAGATTGCTGTATATTTAATGATTTCATAAACTAACATTAAATTGACAATGATGACGTGGACTACATAATAGTCCAGTCAAATTGGACCAAAAACTAGGGGTAGTTATAATATGCACCCAGTTGAAAATTGGTAGGATTGTTCAAAACACCATCATAATGGAAATCTTAAAAGTCCTCATCGATCCGACACTTGGAAAAAATACTCAGGGTATAAAAGAACATAATTTTACCTTCGTTAGGACATAGGTTACTTACTAGGGTATTTTCCAGTATGTTGGTATACTTACTCGAAAATAGAATTAAGAACATACCTAAGTCTTCGAGGAAGCTCTAGAAACTTATGTAAGTGCCTTTGTCATGCACCGCGGAGCATTCTGAACATCTTCTTCATGTTTGTAGGGCAGAAAACTAACATATTTTATTGAAAGAAATCTTGTAGTCAACGCTGTTTTACGTTACTGTAGGTGACTTTAATTCCATTCTGGGATCAACCCTGATTATGAAAAAAATTTCTTACATTTTGTAGACATAGACTTATGTGTATTTAATGATAGGCAGCAGAATTTCATATTACGGTTGACCACATAGTAAAAGTAAGATTCGACTATGAATTAAAAGTTTAGCATATAAAAAAACGAAACTTTAAAACCATTAAAACACTAATATTTTTTTTATAAATCGTTTTTTTTTTCATATTAAAATATTTAATGTAAATGATTTAATATTGTTCTTACAAACAGTACGATTTAGTACAGCATGTATGTAGGGTGTTCCTAAAAATGAACAATTTATTTTAGATTCGCAAAAATTGTTTTAATTTCACTAAGTACACTACAGTCAAAAATATTGAAAACTGCCACCATTAGCTAATTTTATCACACACATTATGTTACAATTAGGTTAACTTTTGCTTGAGCATATAATTATTTCCATATTTGTTATTCACTAAACTCCACTTTTTTTTTTTTTTAGGTGGGAAAATAAAACCCACTCCTGTTCCTTCGTTGCCTTCGTCCCAGGGTCCGGGTTTCGTTTTCACACTACCCATGGCCCCAGTAGGCTTGGACCCTGCTGGGCCCCTACAATTGCTGACATCTCCCTGAGGCGCGCGTGGACTAAACTCCACTTGCCATTTCTGATACAATCGTGACGAATTTTTTTACACTTTACTATTGGATTTTTTTTTTCAATTTGGATTGTAGTTCAGCAACATCTCAACCGGCTCTGCTAGACGTAGAAATGCTGCGATATACTCTTTTTTCTAACTGATAGAATTTATGAGTTAAAAAAATTAATGTTTACTATCCTTGATTACAACTTCAAATCACAGTTTCTGCTTTGCAAAGAAATAATTTTAATTAGAACTAGAAATCTACTCAACTCAACTCAATCTCTTCAACTGTGAAGATCAAAATCGCAAAAACTCCTTATTGACGCGGTATTCATAATATTCAACATGTATGAAGATGTTCGATATTTTTTAGGCACAAAATATCACAAAAATCTACTACTCTACTTTTTTTTCTAGTACTTAACAGGTGTTTAAATCTCTGAAATGGAAATGGACAGATCATATGTTAAGAGATAAAAATGAAAAATGGACGGGATTAATAGTAAAGTGGTACCCAAGAGATGGAAAAAGAAATGAAGAACGTCAGACGACACGATGGTAAGACGAAATAAAAAAAGTAGCTGAAAAAAAGTTTAAATAAAATGGTAGGAAATAAAACCTTAAACTAGTTTTAAGGCATGTAAATATTCATTGTATTAGGAAAAGAAAAGCAAGAAAGGCTATTTTTATTTATTTATAAATAAATAAAACTAGAGAACACGAAACGAAACACGAAACTAGTACTAGAAAAAATCTTTCTCAAATTCAATTTCGTAGAGAATTAGGCTTAAAATATGGGCAAATCAGCTACTTGCTAACTTAAGGATTAATCTACTCTACTATTTTTTCTAATCTACTCTTTTTACTTTTTACTCGATTAATCTACTATTTTTAAGACTGAATGAATACCTTCTCTCTGATCAGAAAAAAAATATTTTATCGTTATAATTGAGTTTTATTAAAGCCGTGTTAGTGTGTGAGTGAATAACGGAAATGAAATAGTCGCACGGTATCGTGGGTATTTCTTAATACACTCGGCTGCCAAAGAAAGAATCTCGTGAGTCGCGAGGCATTATTACGTTTCTCCCCACATTGTGGTACACCCGCTTTTGTTATAGCCCCCACACTTTACACTGACGTTTTAAACGCTCATATTTATCAACGGTTAAGAGATCACTGCCCTACGCTTTGTTTTGTTTATTTTATGAGAGATTTATTACTTTGCATTGTTTCATTTTTATTACAATTGTTTTTACAAAGCTTTAAAAACCGTAAAGTATTATTTTATCCTGAATTTTAAAATAATATGAGTGTGAAAACCATTTACGTAAACCTAAACTACCCAGTCTCATTAAAATTTACAATAAAGCTACCAAAACTTTAGATTTTATACTGTACATAAAATATTTTTGACTTTTAAAAAATCCTTGAAGTTTTCCAATTACGACTGGAATTATTATTAAAGCCATCTTTATATTGCAAGTCAGCTATCCTTCTCACCCTTATTCGTGACGTCCCTCAACCGCTAAGATGGTGATATAGACAAGAATTGTGTAATAAAAACGCAGTAATAAAAAAATGAAATTAAAGAGAAGAGATTTTTAACCATCTCATAAAGATATTATGAGATAAGCAAAGGTGCTTTAATAAAACGGGATGTGAATCTACAAGTCGTAAAAATATCGTAAATAGCACTCGGGCGATACGTGTCGAAGTTTTAAGTATCGTAATTATGTTGCCTTATGACGTACACTGACAGAGTTTAAAATATAATTAAGATCTAATTATATCAGAGCCGACTCTAATTATCTTTAATAAATAAATATTTTAAATTTAGGCTCCATTTTGAGTCAATTTTAAATATTAAATTAGTTACTTAGGGACTCTGTTTCCAGTATTATGCAATCTATACTAATATTGTAAAGCTGATGAGTTGGTCTAGTTGTTTGTTTGAACACGAAGGCTACAGACTACATAACATCACACTAAGATCAATAAGAGCGGAATATTAACCAAAGACGCGGGCGAAACCGCAGGGGACAGCTAGTTATAGATATAATTGTACTACAATAATATCAACTAGATAATCCCAAGGGCACGCCTTATTACTACTAATACGCCTTACTAACTACTCTCTCACTTCGGGCGATCAAGCAACAATGAATATTATTGTTTCTATGTCATATACCTACAGGTAATTAATTAAAACACTATACCTTACGTTATTATTGTGTGCCATTTTGAAAACAGAGACAGTTTCAATATTATCGTATGTGATGTTCAGTATTTTTTAACTTACGTAGACGTTGATCCGTAGGTATCTTATGTAGTTTAGAACTTATTTAAGCTGCCCAGCTGCTTACGAAGAAAAGTTGTTCGATGCAATACGTCAAACATTTTTAAAGTAATGCAGATTTTAAATTTTGATTATGATTATATATAATAATAATAATAATAATTTATTTCAGATTTCTCCATATAAATTGTTAGTAACACGAAAATACTTAAGAGCTAATGTTAGTAAACAAAACAAATGACATAAAACAAAATAAACAATAAAACAGATTTTTGGGAGAATCCGACACCAGAACGCACACAACATGCTATTTCACTGCGTGCAGTCGTATCCAGCGCTCAAGCATCAGAGAATCCCACCGGTCCGTCAATACGCTCAAGATGCTGTTGGAACTAGTTCGCATGCGAGTTAAGGTCGAAGTGCAACGTTTACGCATGATTGTCGCAAAACTATCAACGTTGGCCTCGGCAAACATGCCGGAGGCACTGCAATACCGCGGCAGTCCCATCAGCATCCTGAACGCATTGTTATACTGGACCCGCAGGTCACTGTATGCCCCCTGCAAATAGCCAACCCACAGGCTGCACGTGTAAAAGGATTGACAGTATGCCTTGAAAAGTGTTACCTTTACTTGTGTTGTACTGCGTGCAAACCTGCGAGCCAGCATATTACATCGAACAGACAGCGACCTGCGCTCTCTCTCAATGTCAGTACTGTCCTTTAAATCATCAGTGACCCAATGACCTAAATACTTAAATTTAGTGACCCTTTTTAAAGAGGTACCATTCAAGACTATATCAGGTACATTTTAATAGTGCTTAGTACCTGATTTAAATATCATAAGCTCAGATTTAGTCGAGTTGTATTTTAGGCCATGAGTGTTAGCGTAAGTCTCACAAATCTTTACGAGCTCCCTCAACGCACAGATCGAGGGGCTCAGCAGCACCATATCGTCAGCATAGCTTATATTGTTAATACAGACACTATCTATATGGCAGCCGATTCTAGTGCTTCTGAGCTCCTCGATCAGCTCGTTCACATAGAAGTTAAAAAGAAGAGGGGAAGAGAGTCCCCCTTGCCTCACTCCGCACTCCAGCTTGTATTCGTCTGAGAGAGTACCAGCCCATCTCACCTGATTTCTCTGTGCACTATACCAATGTCTCAGCACAGAAACTATCTCTCTGGGTACACTGGTTTCCTGCAGCTTGTCCCACAGCTTGTCGTATGACACTAGGTCAAAAGCTTTTGACAAGTCTAAAAAGCAGGCATAGACAGGGGTTTTTCTAGCTGTATAGTAGTTGACCGTCTGTTTGAGCGACAAAATAGCACTTTCGGTTGAGAGACCTGACCTAAAACCAAACTGTGCGTCGCTCAACTTTAGGTGTGACTCTAATTGTCGCTCAATCAGACTGTCCAGTACCTTAGCTACAGTTGTAGCCAGAGAGATCGGCCTATAATTTGCGACATCTGAAGAGTCACCAGTTTTATTTTTAATAACAGGGATTACGATGGTATGCATCATTTTCTCAGGTAAATAGGAGTGGGATAGACACAGATTGAAAAATAAAGCCAGCACTCTCGGAAGGTGAACTCCAGCGTACCTCAGATTAGATATATATTATGATTGAATTTTTTTTAGATTTATGACTGGCCTGTTGGTCTAGTCTAGTGGTTAGTAGCCCTGATTGCTATGCCGGAGGTCGTGAGTTTTATCTATAATATATATGTATTTAAAAATATATAAGTATGTTTATCAGTTGTCTAGTACTCATAACACAAGCTCTGCTTAGCTGGAGACTAGACGACATTGCGTGATAGTTGTGGAATATTATTATATTATATTAGATTCACTTTGCAGGTGCGCAACCATGGCAGTATCTATCGAGGCGACTAGAAGAGATACACACCATTCATCAATACTATGAAGCCGTTTCACCTGTACCCAGAGCAGGAGATGTCATTTGATATGATGATTAGGAGAGATACACACCATTCATCAACAATAGGGAGCCGTTCCACCCAGAGCGAGAGACGTCATTTTATGATTTACCTCCAAAAAAAAATCTTTCAACTATTATAACACTTTGAAAAACCTGAAACCAAACTGGTAAAAAGATAAATTAGTAGGTAGGTACATCCTACAATGGACGTCCAGAATAAGTGCCTGTATCTAGGTTTGTTTACTACAATTAGCCTGAAAACTTATACCATTTTTAGTAATAAATAATATTATAAGTATATATGGAATAGCATAAGACTTACCCAAATAGAATTTTATACAATTAGGTTTACTTACCTTGCACTTAAAATAAACTTTGATGAAAATACAAAGCTTAACCTACTTTGAGAATTCAGGTCACAGTTTCTTCACATAAAGCCTTTACTCATCTCGTAGTGAACTTCGAGTCTCCTTTATGGATGATCTTGGGGATAACGCAATAATTACGCGCGTGATATCCGGGTACAGGTGGATGCTGCTGCCCTTACACAAGAGGTAATCCCCTAATTGCCTCTTAACACACCCAGCTATAGCCGCCGCTGTAGGGTAACATATACTTAAACGTGATTATAAGCATATAAGCAGGTTATCTTTACAGGATATTGAAGCCATTTACTCTAATATTGTCTCTAGAAATAGAAGCTTTAGCGAAAATCTATAAATCTGCCTACATAAAGAAAATCACAGAAAATTCAAAGATAAATGTGTGTCAAATACATCGCGTACAAAACTAAATAGTTATCTCACGCGAGCTATTCCAAATGTAACAATAAACAGTGTAGGTAAGTACGGTTATATTGCTGCTAATAAGAACATTGTCGTCGTAAATATCTACGAATAAACGGGCCCACGTCGGAGCCGAGCATTCGGTTTGCATGTAATTAAAACTTGCACAATTAAACACTGTGGAGAATGAAAACACGGGAAAATTGAGATAAGATTAATTTTCTGACTAGTGCCTCGGAGGAGTTTGTGCGCTAACTTTGTGAGATAGCCACGCCGAATGGCTATGTGCACTAGCCGCGAAATGTCAGACTAATATAATTCGATAATTTTTGAAGCAAGATAAAGTACAGACGGTTTATAATATGAGCGCCGGGTTTACTCGCTCGTTTGCTCGTCTAACAGAATGAAATCTCAAAAAAAATGAGGCTGAGTTTTTAAGGGTAACGTAGATACTAATCCGCCACTTAAGAGCACCCGTTAACCCGTTTCCCCCATTTGATTCTCATAACTTGTGCGGGATGATGAGAGTATTAGGTAAGTTTATGTCCCCTTATTTCATTCGCACCGGGGGGGATATCTCCTTTTAGAAACAAATATTACACAAGTCATCAAAGGCAGTGAAACTTTGATTCCATTCCAGTAAACCAGGGAAACTCAACCTAACTTAAACGTATTTTTTTGTTTTTCCTAATCAAGATTTATCTCCGAGAGCTAGTAAAATAAATAGTCTCTATTTAGAAATACAATCACGTCTGTCACCGTATGTAATTAGAGGGACAGTTCGCCGGAGAAATAATGAGAGCCACCATCGAATGCCTCGTTAGTTTTCCTGGAACGAGGTCAAGGCGGGTTGCCTTTCAAGAAGTAAACTGTCAGCGAGAGACGGTTCAAAGGCGTTACAGAATATTATATAAGGTCACCTGTTCTAGAGAGCACGAACAATTTTTGTGCGGACCGAGCTGAATTTATGTGACTTCAATGGGAAGTGCTTTTCAGACGTAGGTTCTTTTCAGTTTGATGTATTTGTAAGCACAAAATAAAACGAGCTAAAATTTTTATTTATGTTCGAAATCCTTCGTTAATCGAGACATACATAACAAGTTAATGCGTGTGTCTAATTAAGCAAATATAACAATTTAATGAATTGCCATTGTGCGAATGGATCACAAGCGCCGTCGCAGCCGGGGGCTCGGGTCCGGTCGACGTCAACCTACTTGTTTATTTATTACTTTATTACCCCACTCAACGTCGAGTGGCGGGAAGAGCCACAATGCGACCCGGCACTGATTGAATATTAAACATATCTGTACCCACTCCCTATATAATTTTTCTAGACACATTGTCAACTCTACTTTGTTTCAGCAAAAGTTTAAAGAGCTCTTTTAACTGCAGAGCTCAACAAACAAAGTCGGTGAGTACTTGCTTGGAACTTTGTAAATACAAAAGCAAAATTACAAAGCATTTCGATATTTTTTTCTTTCTAAACACAATAGGATTTTAGCGGAGTACATTTTGTAATTGATTGGTTCCATTAAGGAAATCAAAATTGACACGTTTCAAGAACAGTTGTGTTGAACTAGAGCAATCTTTGTTTATATATTCTCTAAGGAAAATTAAATACACAGAGTATTTAATATATTTAGTTTGTTAAATAAAAATATTTAGTTTGTGGTCCAGTTAACCGAGTTAAGTAGTCCAGGGAAGTTTACTTCGAAGCAGTTCGCAAAGTTCTTGATCTGAAACATTAATAACCTTTTTACGGTCGTTGTTATAACAAGTTTTAATAGCAAATAAATACAATGAATAATAGTTTAAGTTGTTTATCTCCATTTAGAACTTTTAAACACTTAAAAGTTATTACTTAGATAATTTTGAATTCAAATAGAATAATGGAAACTTTCAAAATATTTAGAAATCAGTTACCTACTTAGTAACTTCTTACGTTAACTATTATAATTGAATTATAAAACATTAAAAAAATATATATAGAGCTAACAAAACCATATTGCTAAGAAATTGTCTTGTTATATGCCTTATGATATCAGTCTTTATGTATTTTAATACAGTAGATGTAGATATAATGTCTGAACACCTATGCTTAAGAAATAAATCAATAAATAAGTATATATTCGAAACTTGAGATCCATAAAATTAATTAAAATGGTATCAAGAAACATGAACAAACGCAGACAGACAATCCAGGCTGCCTCACTCATTTATTACGATCAGAGATCGCCTTCCTTTTGTTAGGTTCAGGTCAATTTCATAATAATAATCTTAAAATCCCTAATTAAAATCGGCTTTTGACGACTATCTTCTGTGAGATCGCAGGGATTCGCTTTTAATGAGAGAAATAATATAAAATGGCGACCTCAGCGCTGTTTTAGCATAATCAGTGTTACGACTAACGAACCGGGCCTATATCTGGCTGAGTAAATTGTTCCAAGTACCTATTCAAATAAAAACGGATAGGTACATATAATTCTACTTTTAAATTTTGCTCACAGACGAAACAATTAAATGCTCAAAACATAAGTCTAATTTACCTCTGGGTAATCGTATTTAATTAATTCTGACTGAAAAAATCACATTAATATTTTTTTTTTTTAACGTTACCCCACTCTAGGAATTACTACTGTACCGTGGGTGCGTTCACAAACATGTAAACTCACATACACAAGACACCCAGACCCGGAACAACTATCAGTAGGCCATACAAATATTTGTTCCGTGCGAGAATCGAACCCGCGATCCGCAGCGCAGCAGCCAATCGTTCAACCACTGCGCCAACCGCGACGTTAAATATTATAAAAGTGCAAGATTGCGAATGTATGTGTATGTATGTTTGTTACTTCTTCTCACCGAAAGCACGAAAGGGATTTCAATGATATTTTAAAAAGGCTAAACCATATCCTGGAATAGCACATAGGATAGTTTTTATCTCGGGAGTATATTCCCTTGGGACACTTTTTTACTTCCACACGGGCGAAGTCGCTGTCAGCAGCTAGTTGAATTAAAGTTAAACTCGAGTATTATTTATAATCTATCCTCTAGAGAAAACCTAGCCAGTTCCTTCGGCGGAGTCTAAGTAAAAAAATATCCCAAAGAAATATACTCCTGAAATAAAAAGTATCCGTCCTATTCTAACCGTGTACAAAGCGTTTCTTAGATGAAACGCTTTGTGCATGGTCCTCATCCATTCAGCCATTTGAGCGTGACGGAGTTACAAACATACAAACTTCCGCTTTTATAATATTAAAGTGTGATGTGTAGTTGTATACTTGGGCCCGACCGGACAAACCTACTTTAGCAGCTTTTACCGTCCTTACAGCAATGAGGCGACACATTCCTTGATGATATTGAGAACTAGCCTTTGCCTGCGGCTTCGCCCGCCTACATAAAATATAGCCTATGTTACTCAGGAATACAGCAGCTTTCTATTGGTGAAAAAATGTTCGCAATCGGACCAATACTTTCAAAGATTACCTCCTACAAAAAAATCAAAAAAAAAAAACAAATATTACCTCTTTATAATATCAGTGTAGATGAGTTAGGAACATATAGATAGCTAGGGTACAGACATCTTTTTCATATAAAATGAGTTTGATTCTGCTCATTAGAAGAAAAATATAGACAACCCTAAATCTGAATCGTGACTACAACATGCAAAACCAACATTTCGCAACATTGTTCTAGATTCACGACTCCATGTTTCACGTGACGAACAATCAGTAATCATTGTTCAAGCGCATTTAGGTTCAAATATAGCCTATATTGTTTATGTTTCGCCCCCGCGAGTCACCTGACAAACACGCTATTGAACCAGGTGTACAATGTAGGTATATTTGAAAGCTCTTACTATTGCGCCGCCGAATTAAAGCAATGATTCAGTACCTTAGTGACCTATTTTAAGCCAGTTAACAGTCACAAACGCTCAAATGCGGCAAATATTATACGTGAATGGTCGGGTCCGACAACCTCACACGACAGCACGACACCCTAGCGAGACATTACTTACACAGTGTACACACAGCCTTATGAAATTTTATTCTCAAACCAGCATGTAAACATTTCACATTTCCAAAGAAGTACGAAGACGTATTAAAACATAATATATTTCAGCCGTCGCTACCCGAGCCAGATAATTCCCAACCGTATTGAACTCGATTTGCCGACGTAAGCAAACCCCAGGTAAATTTAATGAAATACAAATAGTTTTGATATAGATTTATTAAATCAGTTTCTTGGGTTTAATTCGAAACTTTTCAGACGCAAAACTTACAAAGGGAGTGGAAATGGTTTGTGCACGCTGGGTGGATTAGATGGCTTCCTGAGCGAACGCGTTCAACGAATGATGGAAATGAAAGTTGTAACAGGCTCGGCTTACTAAGATTGTGCGGTTAGGAACACTCGGATTTGGATTAAAGCCGACATGTTCGACACCGCGACATAAATTTTCTCCTGGCGCGATGGCGCCCGCGCCCCGTGCATCTTAGAGGAATAACAAATATTTGGAGCGTTTACACTGTGCCACCAGAATAGCAATTTAACGAAGACGTGTTTCGGTAGAACTTATCTTCATAGAAAGCTGTTATTGTACTTTGAGTCTTAAGACGCTCTTAATTTTATCAATTAACACAAACATGACACTCTACAACCATCATAACACTTAAATAAATTTAATTTAATAAAGTAAACAATACCCAATTAAGCGTAAACAAAAACGACCATTAGGGGACTGTAATTATAGTTGAAAAGTCTAAAAATTGACCTTAAACGAGTGGCTACGCTTTTTAAAGTAGCAATCGGTGTCTGTTTCAGAACAAATTGTACATTCAGAGCTCCACTAATGAGATCGCGCAGGGAGGGTTGAATGGTGGCACAGGGGACGGCGGGGGGCGAAGCGGTCGCAGGAGGGGGGGCCGTGTCTCCAAGGACTATATTTTACGTTTAATTGACGCACAGTTGTCAGCTAATGAGTCCTGGATTTTTATAATATTGTTCAAATAAAGCCTTAGGAAAAAATCCAAATTACCTACGGACCTTTTTTCCTTTTTGGTGAGTTTAAAGATATTTTTTTTATCATTTTTTCTAGGCCAAAGTAAAATTTCAAGGAAAGAAGTTAAGCGTACTTATTACATTTTCACCATTTTCACTAGGTGTTGGTACCTAAGCGTCTATATCTACAGCGTCGACAGTTTCCACAAAGATTTTCACCGCCTAACAGACAAAACCATTAGTGATATTTACGGTAGTATTTCTAACATCAGATGGGATAGTAACTTATTTGTCATATTTTCAATTATATTTGGTTTTTTAGAACTTGTTAAGAAATGGTATTACCCACATTATGTCATTTCTATAGTAACTCTGCCGGTGACAAATTCTATACCTATACGTTATCTACTCCACGAAGTAGTTATTAAATTAACTACTAAATAAAATAACGCAAAAAAATAACTAAAAATTAAAATAGCCTTGCACGACAGGATCATTTTCCGACAGCGAATGAAACTGTTGACAAAGTTGATTGGTATTTACATAAAATTAAAGTAGACTACATTAAAATTAAAATACTGTTAAAGTGAAATATGCCTTGATTACAATTAATATATAACGGCAGTGTTTGAATTTCATCCGGTTGATGTTGAAACAGAATAGAGTTGTTTGAGAGTAGACGGCGCCAAACCATTGATATTGGATCTATCATAATTTGGAGCGTTTGCCTTGTGGCGCGTATTCAATATAATAATAATTGTACATTGTCAAGTATAACAATACACTGACAATACAAAACCATACAGACGTAGTTAGTTAGGTACTTACGTAGTTCAGAATTATCTACACTTTATGATATCAAATCATTAAATGACAGATAAATAAGATTGAACTTTAATAAAAAAAAAGGATTTTTTAAACCTATACTTACCGCTATGGCCGATGCGATAAATCTAAACAAAAACGCTGATGAGTTGTTCTGTTTGTTGGAATAATAATAATAGTCCTCCCGACCGAATCTCGATCACAGTGGACAATCTCAACAGGGATTAGCCAAGAACGTAGGAGGCAGGAGGCATAGTGCACTGATAATGCGCAAACACAAGTGCACTCTCATAGTCCGATGGGATGGTAATACAACACGACCGGAGAGTGATCAGGCGCAGGACCGACAGCTTTACGTACTTTCCGAGGCCCCGTGCCTTTCGTGTCACACCATCAACTTCCAAACTCCGCAGCTACGAAGTGATTCCTAATGAAAAACCCCGCTTTTTGCCCGACCTTACTAGGAATCTAACCCAGGATCCCAAGCTCAACAGTCACGTTTGCGACCACGAGACCAGTGAGGCAGTCCCATTACTAGCATGTTTCCACTGATACAAATCCACTGTACCTCACAGTACTATAGGCTAGGCTTTTAATAACGGTTTTTGTAGGATAGGCCAAGGGAGCGAAGTTGCAGGTAAATGCTAGTTGATTACAAATATATACACAGTATCAAAATTACCCAAACGTGTATACGTATTTTTGCTCCTATATTGGTATATATACATACATATGTATGTCAGAATGAATGATTGACACTGTTGGAGCGTTGCGAGGTATTTTCTAACAGCCCACACTAGGGACCTTAATTGACGTCGCGAATATAGGCGAAAACAATGTGGGACTCGCCAGGTGCGTGACCTCAATACCTAGCTAGATTAGTATGCGAGAACAGGAAATTTGACAATGTGATGCTGGACTTTGAGTAATTCCTATATCCAGATTTGAAGCCTTTATCCAGTGAGAAGAGGTAAAACCGAAGAAGTGATATATTAGAATATTTAAAACATATAAGGTATTTTTTTGAAGCCTTTCAAACTATTGCCAAGTTCCTGAGTTGCAGTAGACTCCAGGAATCCAGAATAATAGTGGTGACCACCAGAATGCAAGAGAACCAGAGAAAAGAATCTCTGAAAAGGAAGAAGAAACATCATTTGAATTCATTTGATCTCAGATATTGATTGAAGCATTGCAATAAAAAAACATAATTTTGCGTCACATTAATTTTATTGCAAGTCAATATTTAAAGCGTAAGGTAGAGGACATGTTCACGCTCCAGTGGTTAAATTCCCAGGACGATTCTCAGCCAATGTAGGTGTGGCCTTGCGGGCTCGCTATCCGGCCGTCCGGTAAGAACCCAGCCTGAATCGGCTGCACGTTGTTTTCCACGCGCACTTTCAAGAGATGTCACTTAAGTGAACAGGGCCAGGTCTGATTCCTGTCAGGGCTACGAGAATGTTCGAAAGTGTTACCTTGGAACGCAAAGGGCAACTGAAGAAAATTTTGTGGTGAGCTAAGCATTCGTTTTTTTTTGGAGTGTGAAATCATCAAATAACGGCTTCCAACCCGGGTGGAGTGAGACCCGGATGTCAAACTTTTACTGACTAAAACTTACCTATGTTCCCTTATTTGCCCTTTTCGTTCTAGGGCCACGGTAACTTATGCTAACATTCCCAAAGTCCTAGCAGGCATTGATTGTCAACATCTGCACTTGCGACTACTTGTCCAACGAGGCATTGTTTTAGTTCCTAATGATTGGCCGTAAAGTCTAAAACACGTAACATCGCAAATAAAATAATTTGACAAATAACATGCAGTATTGTACGTTGCCTCACCTAGTCTGATACGGGATGTGTGCCTTCGAACGCAATATTGGTCCTGACTTGAGACAAACACTGCTACGAAATAACTACAAGGTTTCTACGGCGTAGCTCGTAGCAGCAATTATTTGTGCGCCTTCAAATTAACCGCAAAGTGCCGCGCGACCGTAGCAGGGCTGCAGCACTGCCATCGTGCTGCTTTGTTATTCCATATAACAAAGGCATTTTTAGGGTTCCGTACCTCAAAAGGTAAAAACGGAACCCTTATAGGATCACTTTGTTGTCCGTCTGCCTGTCTGTCTTCCTTTTACCTCGGAAACGCGTGGAGGTATCGAGTTGAAATTAAAACCATATACTAAAGTCTGTGGTCCCTTGAATCTGTAAAAAAACAAACTTTTGAGCTAACGAAAAAAAGAGATACTTACGGCCATTGTTGTCGCAAAAAACGTATATTTTTGCTTTTGCACTCTCAAGGGAATCAAAATTCATAAGGTACTTCCCGTTGACCTAGAATCCTGAAATTTGGCATGAAGCAAGGTCTTATAGCACAAATATAGAAAAATAACTGAAAACTATAAATTTGTTGTTCCGTCACAAAATAACTTTTAATGCGATTCAAAATCTTCGTAACTGAACTCGGAAATTGAACTGTTTTCATAGGTAAGTTTGTAGGGAACCCTCAGTGCGCGAGCCCGATTCGCACTTGCCTGGTTTTTTATTTATATGGAATAACAAAGCAGCGCAGCGGCAGCGCTGCAGCCACGCTGCAGCCGCGCGGCATTTGGCGGGTGATTTGAAGGGGTTATTTCGTAGTACTATCATGCTGTTGCGTTGCTGTGACACGTGCTACACCACATACGCATGTGTTACACCCACAAAGAGACCCAAAATAATAACTGAAATACAAAACAGCAGCTCAATAGCTCAACAATTATATAGTTACTAACTGATGCAGTACAAAATTATTTGTTTCGTATCATTTAGTACTTTAGTTGACTGC
The DNA here is from genome assembly GCA_961205895.1 of Mythimna pallens. Taxonomy (NCBI): domain Eukaryota; kingdom Metazoa; phylum Arthropoda; class Insecta; order Lepidoptera; family Noctuidae; genus Mythimna; species Mythimna pallens. Next base: position 16,365,011 of record OY540828.1, on the reverse strand, counting down.
ACCGACATAGTGGGCAGTTTGCGGCCGATAACGGCACACACAAATTATACCTGTTTGACCTATTTACATTGATATTTACGAATAAACACGGGACGGTGAAGTTATGATACCATTATTTTAATTATTACTTTTGACAATATTGGAGAGATAAAGTATGGACATACTAAAGTAGGTTTTTTTTTTTAAATATAATTTATGGGGATAGCATAAATATATGAACCATAATTGACGCACAGGACCGGTCGTTGTGGCGACACTTGGGGAGGCCTATGTCCAACAGCGGACGTCTTTTAGCTAAAAATAATGATGACGATAATGATTTAGATAATCTCTTTATTGTAAAATTCCATATCCATCGCGTTAACAGCTTATTGTTCTCAAAACAACACAAATTATTTCCTTGTTTATAAATTTGTTGTTTAATCTATATTAAGTGCCGGCTGTGCTAACAATGACAGACATTTTCTCGGAGGAGAAAGTTCCTTTCTTTTCGTAACATTATAATTCCCATTCAATATCGGGACGCTTTTTTATCAGCATATTTTGAGCAAATTGGATTATAAAGGACTATTCCGTATTTAATATTAACTTATTTATTTACGCCCGGGGCGTAAGGCGGCGTCCGCACGTACATGCTGTTACAAACAATTTTTAATAAATCTTCTTAAATCGGCAGATTAAGTGGCCGTTGTGGAGTGCATTATGTGAGTTCGAGTGGGGGACGTCATAAGTTTTATTTTTGCTTTGTTGTACGGTTTGTTATAATATTATTCAAAGAGGAAGTCTGAGGAGGTTGCCAAGCAATTTGGCAGGGCGCGCGGCGGCGCTGCGCAGATAGAGCGTTATTTACAGCGGCTATTGGAGCCGGGGTATATCGTAACTTCTGCTTAAATACCTTGTTACAGTCCTGCCCGCGCTACACATTCCGTCTTTTGCTTCTTTCGCTCAAAAAGCGCACACCAAGATTTGCTTCCGCAATTCTCTGAAGAAAAGAATGGAAGGAGATAGATGTAAATCTCGAAATGCTACGAATACTTGCTACCAACATATACCCAATATAAATTGTGTTGCGTAAATAACGCTATATAAAGGGATAATTTATCGTGCCTTAAATAGCAGTCGTAATTTGTCGTCGACAATGGGCCCCCGCCGCGTATAGATATAACTTATTCACTTTAACATCTGATTCCTTGTTCGGATTTTGTTTACAATTGTTGTTCACTTGTTTTATTTGTTGTTAAACTAAATTCAGGTAAACATATAAATCTATTTATTGATATCACACAAACTTCTTGTTGAAAAAAAGTATCTAAGTATAATATTTCATTTATCAATGAAAACATGGCCAGGGGTATCAGAATTTCCTACTCATCTTACTTAGTGTAACCCAATTAAAACCCAATTGTATATTATTTTACGAATGCATAAAGTTTATTATCTTAACTACGTATGAAGCTATCTAAGATTTATGCAACTTTGATTGGTTCTGAAGATCATAAGCCTCTTATAGTCAATTTAATTGGATCTCGGCGCGCTTAAGTTTACGGTGCAATCAGTTTAAACTTTACGACAAAACACCTTGTTTTCTTAAAGGCCTTTCAACTTAACGCTTACTTATATAAAATTGAAAGTCCTTGTAACCACCCCTCATTAAACTTTACACTTAATAATGTTGCACATTCTACCTGTCCTTGTCATTTTGATGATAATCAAATGAGAGGGCAATATTTAAGAGTGGTTTATATGATGTTCATCATTTCAGCCGACAGACGCCCACAGCTGGACATAGGCCTCCCCCAAATGCCGCCACAACGAGAGATCCTGTCCATCTCGCATCCATCGGATTTCCGCAACCTTCACCAGGTCATCGTTCCACCTTGTAGGGGGCCTTCCAACACTGCGTCTTCCGGTAAGCGGTCGCCACTCCAGAACCTTTCGGCCCCAACGGCCATCCGTACTGCGAGCAATGTGTCCTGCCCACTTAAGTTTGGCGATACTTCGTGCTATGTCGGCAACCTTGGTTCTCCTGCGGATATCTTCATTTCTGATTCGATTACGCAAGGAAACTCCGGGCATAGCCCTTTCCATTGCCCTTTGGGTGACTTTGAGCCTTCTGATGAGGCCCATTGTGGGCGTCCACGTTTCGGAACCATATGTCATCACTGGCAACACGCACTGGTCATTTATATGATGTTGTACAACATAAATATATAAAAAGTGTTGACATGTGGAATATTCTGCAAAGTAATGACAACTATTTCTTCTTAAGTTTCTCGTTCTTTGGAAAATAAGCGGTAAATATTCATATTATGAAGTCATCACATTCAAATATTTCGGTCTCAGCTAGTCATTTGCATACAGTTATGTTTAAACTAGTAGATATTCCAGTTCTCTTTGTGGAATCCCGTCACTAATTATAAAGAACAAGACGATAGGGATCTGGTTAACTCGGCTGTATTATTTGTGAAGCTAATAAACGTTCAAAAGATATGTGGGCTAATGCCTCGTTATGTATTCATAACAGTGCCATTGTGCCGAGTGGCACACAATGTTGATTCTATTAGATGGCGGAAACGAAGCCTTGTCTGACAACCTCTGTTTTATGCCACTGGCACTGCGAACGCGAACATATGGAGAACACGGTGGTAAAGCGGCCATTATACATTCAACATGTAAATACAAATAAAAGCTAGCCGACTGTCAAATATGAGTTTCAGTGATGCCATTGCAACTTGTTCTTTACCTATTAGTTTGTTATTTAAAGGTGGTCTTAAGGTGGTCTCCATACCTAAACAGGCTTTTTTTTGAGGTGTGAAGTCATTCAATGACTTCTCGTACTACTAGTACTACTCAACTACAGCGGGAGTTCAGCCTTTACTGACAAAAACCACACTCTTGCCTACCGTAGCTGGTCGGCGTCGGGGTCACGACAGCTAGGGCATGAGGATGCCCATTCCCTCACATGTGAGGCCGTCTCCTTCGCTAGCATAATTGCTTCGTAGAAGGAGGCGACTGCCTGCCATTCCTTCTCGATCCGAACTACGGCACAAACTAGGGAACAGCACAAAGAGTCGCCGCCGCCGACGCTTGGACGGAGCACTGCCTTGAAAAGTAATTGATGTTTATAAAATTTTCAAGGGTGCTTTTCAACCAGAGATGTGCGATGCTGCAAGGAAGTAAAAGCTAAGTTACGAAACTATGTGACCATTTGCATTGATGCTAATCTAGGTAAAGTGGCGAGTTAGATGTGCTTAGAAGATGCGCCACCTCGCAGTAGCTGCGCGAGGAAGATGCGAACCTCGACCTATGCCATGTATCGACAATAGACAAGGCACGGGCAGTGGCCCTATACATAGCCAAACCACTCACGACCATCCATTGTACGCATTCATAAACACATAGCTTAGTTTAATCTGATCTCGCCAGTTCTAAGCTATATGGACGAAGGAATACGATAGGTGGATATCTAATGCATCATAACAACGTAGCATAGCACATCTCTAGTGGAAAAACATCTTAAAACCAATGTTTGTTGTCAAAAGTCAACACGCACTTTGCAAACTATGAAAATTGAAAAGCTGTTGACATTTCCATATTCACTTTATTGATATAAACACAAAATAGAAATATTTTTTGGATGATCAAAGACGATAAGTAAATCTCTTACTCGTACTCCAGCCGAGGGATTCTAGCTCCATAAGCGAACGCGTGTCGGCAAATCTCATTACTTTTCGAGGATAAAGAAAATTCAATATCTATCGTTCTTTGTCTGTCCATACCCTCACAAATTTTATTTCGCAGGTCGCCTTTAAACTTCGTATTTGTATAAAAAAATGTAATTTTGTTACGTAGCTACTTGTGCCCATGCAATACTGGCCACTTTCCTGAATCAATACCTTTATGAACAACACTGAAAATGCTATGATAGTAATATAATAACGTCCCCAATATAATCCTTTATTGAAAGCAATTATTTTATACATACACGGGCAATATTTTTTAACAGTTGACCTATATTGGAAAATGTTTACATCATAACGAATCATTTAAACAGTACATATAAAGCACAATTCGAACCTCTGTAATAAAAAGAATGTAATATTGTAAATACTAACTACTATTATTATTAAATTTTTAAGAGGCAATTTTCAGAGAACGTTCTTTGATCTTAGATTCCATTTCACAGTCGTCGACAAATTATGTTACAATAAATCAATTCTGTTCAAAAGTATTACTGAGCGTTGGCGAGTCATTTTGGGGCTATTTTCGTTATTGAACGCGTTTTCATTCAGTGTTATTGTTTAGGGCCCGATGTAAATTAGTTTGTGGGCGGGCTTTAGAAGGAAATCCAATTAATTAGACGTTTAAACACTGTTGGGTTCCTTGCAATTAAATTATATGTTCTTTGTTGACTAGGAGGTAATAGTGCATTTTAGGAGTAGTGCATTATAGGCTAAGTAGCCTAAGTAATAAACTGGTGTCCTGTGGGTGCATGATGATTGTACTTATTGATTAAGTGGCATAAAGCGTAGTTTTGTACATGTCCTTTGTTTCATCGTAAATAGGGAGAACCAGTTTTCCAAAATGAGCGTAGAGAATAATTATTTATCTCGAACCTTTTTGAGAAGACAATTTTATACAAAAAATAATTTTGGAATTTTCCTTTCTATAATGAAAATTGGAAATATAGTTTTAAGAGCAACTGATTGAATTATGTCTGAAATTTAAATAAGAATGAATGAAAACTTAACTGAAATTCAAAAATAAAGCAAGCTTTATTTTTTATAAGTACCCATTTAAAATATGTTGTCTATGGAAGCTCAATAATTTTTCAGTCAGCAAATCTGCTATCCATCTGATATCATTGCTAAAAAATTGTACGCATATAAAAAGATTTCAGTACTCCGTTAAATTTATGTTATTTGATTTTTAAATTGATTTTCATTTCCCATGTATTTTTTTATAACGATAAGTAAATATTTAGTTTTATCATTTATTTATTCAAATACTTTACTGCCCGCAGCTTCGCCCGCGTACTAAAATATAGCCTTTGTGACTCAGGAATAAAGCAGCTGTCTATCGGTGACCTGTACTTTCAGAGATTACTTCCTACAAACAAAATAACAAATTTTACCTCTTTATAATGTTAGTGTAGTCTAACTTCTGCCAGCGGCTTGATCTGCGCTTAAGTAAAAAATTCTACTGGTGAAAGATTTTTTTAAATCGGTCCATTAGAATTTCGAATTTATTCAATACAAACAAAAATACTAATCCTTCCTTTTTATAATATTAGTATAGATGACAATATTTGTTTTAGAAATTTAGATATTAAAGTTAGTTCTAGAAACTAGGTTTAGGCATAGACTAGAGTCTTCGTTTTTTAAAAGTGGATAATAAGGTAAAAGATTCATTAAAGGAACAGAATCAGGAACAGATCAGACTAGGAGCCTAATCTTGTCTATAAGCGCTGTTCAAACCCGAACGCATTACAGCATATATTGTCGGAAGCTATAACGACCGAACAACGCTAGAAAAAAAACACTAGACAAAAGGGCGGCAGAACAATAGCAATACTGTACCTAACAGAATTTAAAAATACGACCATTATTGGCAGCCATAGCCTCCGGGCCATGGCTGCCCTTTTAACTCTCATATGTACACTTTCATGCTGAATAGGCGAAGTTTCAATGACTGTTGTTAAAGAAAAACTTAACGTGGAGTGAATTCTTGCGTGATAGTTCACGCAATGCGAATTCTTCCATCAAAAGAAAGTTGAATTCGAGCGTGAGGCGTAGTATGGAGTACGTTTCATATGGTGACACAGTATCGCGAAGGCGTAAGACATAGAATCGCTCCCCGCCGGCAAATGTGAAGCCTCGACACAGTCGTGATCCCACTTGAAACTTTTATTTCAAAGAAAGCGGCATCTTGAGCAAGGAGGCCATCAAAAGTCAATATTGAAGTATCTCTATTACTGTGTCGAGTTCAAATTATAAGCTATGGAGGCTAGAACTAGATATTACTTAGTTATTACTTTGCAAGTTCATTTGAAGTTCATTTAGAGGAGTCGTGACGTTCGGGGATGACATTCAAATTACATGGAAAAGTTCGCAAACCCTACATAAATAGAAAAATATTCCAAGGATTTGAAGACACAGCAATTACTCGTCAATGCTTAGTAAACAAAATACTTTTAATACTAAAATAGTGATTTATACACACAGAGCGATGTAATAAATTCAAACTTAAAATTCATTTTATCATTTCAATAACAGAAACGCTACATTAAAAGCGAATAATGAACTAGAAACAGGTTTATGAAGTGTTAAACATTAAACAATGCGCCATAACAGTTGGTGCTTAGTTAAACAAAGGTCAATTGTAATAAATACGGGTGAAATTAACCAGTTACAGGGCGAAAATACATCTCGATCGCTTGTTCCATCAATATCAAAGGAAAATAATATTTTGTACAATACCCATTATTATGTGGGAATTTGATAATAATGAGGTCGACTGGTATCAAAAATTTAGCTTTTCTTTTAAAAAAAATAATGATCTATTTATTATGGAATAGATATTGCTATAAGACAAAAAATTTAGAAAGCTATTAAAAAAAAATTGCAATTTTTTTTGTTTACTGCTTTGGGGCTCACTAGGAAATACTTGTACAACGAATTAATTCTACATCGTGGTTCATACATAAACATGTAAATTTATCACACAAGACACCCAGACCCGGAAAATCTATCTATAGGCAAAACAAATATTTGTTTCGTGAGGGATGCGAACCCGCGACACGCAGCGCAACAGCCAATCGCACAACCGCAGCACTAACAGAAGTGTCAAAATAAACTGTAACGATATTTTTAAGTCAATATTCAAAGACTAAATCTATTGCTTCACATTGCCATATATGACAGAATACGATTTCAAAAGTCTAAATCTTTCTGCCATATTATTATATTATAGTTCATTTATCTTGGAGTCGTAGCTATTTGCTTCGAAAGCTACGGAGCGTAGCAAATGGCTACGATTCGTAGCCCATAGGTACGAACACTGCTATACGAAGCGTAGCTCTATACTATATAAGTGTATGTATGCTTTATGTTATCAATGGACTTACCGCTATTATATTTCAAAATTAAATTCAACAAACAAGCAACAATTATAGCTACTGCGTTTTATAATGCCAATAGCGATCACTGACCCTCCTACATTTTTAACATTCTTCAATTTAAAAAAAGAAATTAAGGCCATTAATTGGTCAACATTTTCCAGGAAAGTTAGTTTATCGAATATAAATAATACTAAAGAAAGGACTATAACCGTTATTGCCAAGCTAAAGCACATCAACTATATCTACAGCCACAAAACCACTCAAGATATCTCCAAAAAAATAAACTACAAAGCAAAACATCGTTATCGGAACACACCTTATATTGTTCGAAGCTATTTCTCGCTTAGTTTGATATTGATTCCTCGTTTAATCGTATTGCGAGGCGTTGTGGGTCCAATCACCGTCGGTAACTGGATTTTGCTCCCCGAACGAAGCCGGGACACGTGACATCACCCCTGGGATATCAATTGTGAACTCAATTATTATCGACTAATTAAATTAATACCCAGGAAATATAGACTATCAAACATGGTAGTAGGCACTTGTGTAACGATCGGTTGGATTACCTACTTGTGACATGTTATTTTAATACATGACATATTGTTACAATATTATCTAGTGGTAGTAGTAGTCTTATTGTTTACTTCTTCTTTGTTTACGACACGCCCTCTCACTCCACCCAGACCAGACCGGGAGAAGTCATTCGATGTTTTCTCACCTTAAAACGTCTAGAAACCGCTTTGTCGTTATATTTTGTAAGTAAAACGAAAAAATTAAAAAAACGTAGATATTTATTTGTTATTTTGGTTAATACTTTGGTTTCAAAAACTTACAATAATAATATTTCATAACTTTCACACAACGCCAACTAGTCTCATCTAAGCAGAGCTTGTGCTATAAGTACTAAACAACAGATAAGCATATTTATATATTTAAAAAAAAAACATTTTATAGATAAAATACACGCAGATACAGAACAAATGATTGTGCTCGTCATACAAACATTTGTCTTGGGTGGGAATCGAACCCACTACCTCCGGCATAGCATTCAGAGCCACTAATCACTAGACCAACAGGCCAGTCACTTTGTTAGTATGCCCACAACTTGCCTCCCGAGGCGTTGTTACCTATATAACACGTAGCTACTGCTGATGAGTTCATGCCCAGTATTCGACTAGGGAGTCTAAGTATTGTATAATAGAATAGAATAGAATAAACTTTATTGGACATCAAAAAATAACACAACTTATACATAAACTTAAATCTATGGATACAATGGCGAAAAAGAAACCTGGTTAATAATCTCAGTATTTTTTTCAGTAATTGTGCGACCTATATTTATTTATTTACAAGCACTTGTACAACGTTACGGAGGATGTCCAAGACGTTGTGCAATATAAACTAACAAACTAAAACAATACATTTAATAAAACAATAATAACCTAATAATAAATCTATACATACATATAATATATAATAATTTAGAAATTACATATACATACATATATGCTGAGGGTTCTTGACACAAAAAATGTTAACACAGGGTCAGATTAAATTGCCTAGCGAAACTCTGCAGACGTAGTAAGCATCTTTATCTAATGACAATAAAACAAAAAACTAAACTATTTATTACAACTTACTACAACTGTATTTTTTTGTATCAAGGCTGGAAGAGACAGGAAACGCTCAATACTTTCGTCTAAAAAGACAGCGCTCCTACTACTATCCCACCAATTAAGCAAGCTTGATGAAGCTTCCAGTTGAAGATGACTATTATGCTCATGACATGACAAACGAATGGAAAAATGGAAAAAAAATCTACAACTATAGTAGGGCTCAACGGGACTGAACACTGTGTGAAATTAAGATTTACTTACTTACTTCAATATTGCTACCAAATAACAGAGAAAAAAATATAGCTACTCATTACGCTATCTTATATAATTTGACCCAATAAAATAAATATAACCTAAAATACAACACAGTTTAGGACCTAGCTCTTTCTACAAAAGTATTTTAAAGCCCACAATAAACTTCAAACGCCACTGGGCCTCATTTCAGACCGCTACAATGAACGGCCACGAGAGATTACTGCCACAATCACCTCGTTTAATCAACCAATTGTTGGTTAGTTAGGAGCCGGTCGCCGCTGACCAATCTCTTGGCTTGCTCAGCTTCAACTGTTTTTAATTGTTAACTAACCTACTGGTTGATTAAGGAAACCTATGTACCACAGGAGAGTTATCATGAACACACTCCTTTTTTAAGGTTGGAAATCATCTAACGACTCTAGGGCTGAGCGGGAGGGTGTGTCAGACTTTTACTGACTATAACCACACCTGTGTTCCTTCAGTTGCCATTTGCGTTCTAGAACCACGGGTTTCCCTTTCAGAAATCGACCAATAGCCCTAATAAGCCTCGGACCTGTTGGACCACTACTGTTTGCTGACACCTCTTTGAGACGAGCGTAGAACACTTTGTGCCATCGACGACCCGGGCTCAGTTTGGACGGCCGGACGGTGAGCTACCCATTGATTATCGATCGCAAGCTCACGCCTACGGTGGCTGGTAGTCGGGGTCGGGGCCTCGGCGGCTGGGGCGTGAGGATCTCCGTTCCCTCACGCGTGTAGCGGTTTCCTTTGCAAGCGTTTCTGCTTTGTAAAAGGAGGCGACCGCCGCCCATTCCTCCTAGCTCCGGACCATGGCCTGTACCAGGGCACGGGCGGCGCGAGCACTTAGTTGCGACCTTGATCTGGTCTGTCCATCTCATTGGTCATTACTTATTCACATAATTCGTTTTTTAATGTCTCCTCTGCACATCACTAGCTCTGCAAATGACTATGGTAGGGCCTCTGTCTGTTTTTCGCTTAGTATAGTATAGATATTGCCTTAATTACCTCTCTCAAACCGCTGCATATTCGGCTAAGTGCATTCGGATATATTCGTGTACTCTCGGCTACGTTCGTACCTATATGACAAGTACGCGTCGTGAGTCACGTCTGTCGCAATTAGTCGCTGTGTGCGCTGCCGACGCGAGCGCCTAGCACACGCGTGGTTTCACCTCACTGCCAATTTGTACCGCATTGTTACACTTTACACTACACGCCAGCAGAAACACGTGAACTGCCAACGTTATTACTGATTACAATCTTTATAGCTGTTTCGGATAATCATTGTTTCCGAATTTGGAACAAAGTTTTAGTTAAAGGTTACAGGGAGGTTTATTTATAACCCTGGTTTAATAGAAGTTGTAGATGTTATGAAAGATAAAGAGTAAAACCCGAATTTTAAGTTATTTGGTTTGGTTGGTATTTGATACTTATAAAATATTCTTTTAGTTGAAATCTTTTATTCGAATGAGTTCTAGATCTTCAGTTTCCTTCAGCATAAGCTTCTCCGGTCACATAACATTTGTCTCGATTGAGAGCAACTCTCATCCAGCTGCTACTAGCATCCCTGTGAAGGTTCAAAGTCGCTACTTTCAAAATCTGAATCATCTTTTAAGTTATACATATACGAAAACGTTTTCATTGATTCACTTCACAAAACAACTTGGATAAATAAGTAACAATTGAAATTTTAACTTTCACTTTCGCATGTTTTTAAATGTACAAACGTGTAAAACATCAGTAAAGTAATAAAAGTTGTTCAACAGTATATGCACTAGGCGTAAGTATATACGCCAGTATAGCTGATAGGAAACCATAATTTGTTGGCAAAACGCAGCACAAATGTGCGTCTGGGGAATTGGCCTGCAAAATACTGTTTCCAAAACACTAATTCACGGCATGAACCGTCAAAATGTCCTCGCATTTCGCATGCAGATACTTGTGTGAGTCGTATAACATAAACATCTCCAAGTAACTCCCCTTCGCGACGAGAAACTTTGAACGGCCCGATTTCTTTGTTATTTTTAATATCGACTTTTTTGCGCTCGAACGGTGGTTGCTAATGGATTTTCAATATTTGTGTTGACAGACAAACAAGGGGCGAATGGAGTGAGCTCTCGAACATTCCGTCTGCGTCCGTCCCCACGATCCAGTGTATCTCTCTAAAGAAAGCAATCGAAAACGTTTAAACGACATTTATTTATGTTTGCCTGTGGTTCACACTACTGATTAGTCGTTTATCCGTTGAAATTAACTCTCTCACTTGCTTATCTATCATTTGACACGTCAAATATAATCGTATTGCTCACCCGAAAACTCATTAAAGGATCGAATATTCACAATGAAACGCGATTTGTGGAGTACACTCTAACTATTCAATGTTCCGTTTCAATATGTTCGGCAGCACACTGAATAAACATTGATGTTAGATGAAATATTTTATTAGCGAGTTCTCTATCATCAAAACTGTTGGACGTCGGACTCTATTACCATAATAGGTACAGATTTGGTCCGGCTGCCTAACCCTCTTCCAATACCTTATGTTGGCGCCGAGAAAGATGAGTCTGCAATATTTGTACTTCATAGTAGATACATCGTCTTCTGTTTATCAAAATTGTGTTACAGGGTTAGTATTGGGACGGTTATAACTTAAGGCTTTCAAGAATAGTAATGAAATAGTCAGTTGGCTTGACTATTTTTTCAGGCTCAAATCTTGATCGTATAGGTACTATCCGGTCCATACCCATGTTATTCGATGTCTTAATATAATCTGGTGATTGATAGTAAAAATCAGAATCACAAATTCATTGTAATTAGCAATAACAATAAAATACGATATTAGCTCTTAAACATATTGGTCACATCTATCTATTGGTCATAAAAATTAGGCAATATATTTCACAGACAAATACCTAAATAAATGAATTACTTACCTAAAAATTTACAGATACATAAATGTGAAACTATTTGAAAATTTTCGTTTGTATAGTATCTTCACTACACCAAGATTATATCAAGTTGTCACGACCAATGCCCGTCTGTGGTTAGCGGACCGTCCGCTTTGTAAACATGGTAAGTAAATAAGTCCACGACTCACTACGCAGACAGATCGATAAGAAAATAGAGAACTTAGAAAAGGGAAAAATACTAAAAAAAAAGGAAGCGCACTCGTCGGTCATAAAACAGGCTATTAAAAGAAGCAAGATGTCGGGTGGTGCAGAACGGCAGTATACAGGGCGGAAAAACGAATACAACCCACAGGGAATATACCTTAAATGCAGAAAATTACACACTTAACACAGAAGAAAATTATACGAAGTACGACATAGTAGCGGTAGATTAATAAGATTTTTTTGCGATATGTAAGACAATTAAAACTTTATTTTGTTCGCTACTCGTCGAACTTCAATGTCCTGGCCTTTCTCTTGTGGCCGCCAATGTTGATGAGTTGCAGGGATTGGTATTAATGTAGTTCGAGTCTAGTCCCCCAAAAAAATACGTTTCGACTATTCAAATATACATAAACACAAAAACATACCTACTCTGTGTTTCTACGGCTCGTATCGATAAAGTCAATAATAAAATGTCGTACTTATACAGAGTCTTTGAAGAACGTAATTTATGGTAACAGTAGATACGCGGTATCTTTTCTGAACATGTAATGATTTATTCTTAACTCAATAAGTCTTGAAATACTCCACGATAATTACGCACGTTATTAAATATTTGCCTTTTATTTTAATAATATCGGGCCTTGGCTTCGAGAATTGGAAATTACTAAGGAAATATTTACTTTAATAATAGGAGAAAATAAAGATACAAGTTTTTGCTGAAGAATTCACTAAATGAAATACAGGTTAAAACATTATCTTCATTTCGCGACTTTGCAGCAGTAGGGTAATAATAAGTCCCAGACGGTGAGCAATGGGTAGCTTACCATCCGGTAAGCACCAAGCTCGGATCGTGGAATATGGCGCGTTGTATCTATGCGCGCTTCAAAGAGATGTCAGCAAAATTGACGGGGCCAGTTAAGGCGGATTCCTGCCAGGGTCGTGGATTGTTTGAAAGAGTTACCGTGGCACTTACAAAGATCAACTGAAGGAACACTGTGGGTTTTAATTATAAAAAGTCTGACACTTCCTCTCACTCCACCCAGAGCAGAATTCATTTGATTAATTATTATCATCGTAAAAATGGTAATAGCTCAATGTACTTTGAAGTTTAGCTTTATCTATTCCTGTAATTTCTAGTTTCAAAACAGTATTCGGTAGACGTATGAGTGAAGCATTGCGGTTTGCGGTCCAGCCGGTCGTGACTACACGCGCCCGCGCCGACCGCCATCGTGCTGGGGGCACACTACGTGACGTGTGGCAACACTGTCTACATATTTATACAACCTAATTTATTTATCACCATCCAATTTGTTTAAGCATAAACTATTCAATCGAATTGGGTAGGTCTAACTTTGAGAAAGAGGTCATACGTCGAACCCGACTCGGCTGGGCAGCTGCGCGGTATGTTCTCGTCCAACATACCATAGTGTCTCAAGACGAAAGTCTATGACCAATGCATGTAGCCAGTACATATGGCAATGAAACTTTGTCGCTTACAATGGGCCTCATCAGAAGGCTTACAGTGACCCAAAGGTCTATGCTCGGAGTTTCCTTGCGTGATCACATAAAGAATGAAGATATCCGCAGGAGAACCAAGGTCGCCGACATAGCCCGAAGAATCGCCAAACTAAAGTGGTAGTGGGCAGGGCACATTGCTCGTATAACGCATGGTCGATGGGGCCGAAAGGTTCTAGAGTGGCGACCGCGCACAGGCAAACGCAATGTTAGAAGGCCTCGCACAAGGTAGACCGACGACCTGGTGAGAGTCGACGCACAGGATTGGTCATTGTGGAGACGCTTGGGGGAGGCCTATGTTCAACAGTGGACGTCTCTCGGCTGAAATGATAATGATGATGATGAAGGTAATAAATCAAAGACACGATTTGTGCGGTGAAATTCAGCTTTATTTATTCTTATAATATCTAGTTACAGACTAGCGCTTAGCTAGGCAGACGTATGAGTGAAGCATTGCGGTTTGCGGTCCAGCCGGTCGCGGCTACCCGCGCCCGCACTGGCCACCATCGTGCTGGAGGCATACTACGTGACATGTGGCTTTACTGGCAACATTATGTTTTTATAGCTTGATTTTTTATTATCATTAAACACATTTTCAGTAAATTTTTTATTAATCTAAGCAAGATTTAAGAAAAAAAACTGGGCAACCAAGAGTCGAACTCGCGCACTGAGGGTTTCGAACAAACCTACCTATGTAAATAATTAAATTCCTGAATGGAGTTTCGCAGATTTTTCCGAATCGCAAATTTTCTTTTTTTTTTTGTTTGTGACGTAACAAAAAATTTACTGTTTTCAGATTTATTCCTACATATGTACTATAAGACCTTGCTATATTTCAAATTTCAGGATTCTGGTTCCCGTTCTTAATGCCTAAGGCATTAAGTCCGCCTTTGTACTTTGTATTGCATAAAAATTAAATAAATAAATAAAACCATTTTTATTTTTAAGTAGTTACAATACTAAAGAATCTAAATATCATAACGAAAATATAACAAACTTTTTTATACACATTATTAGCTAAACATCTCATATTTATTTTCTACATCTTATTCACAGTAACTGTAATCCGAGGTAAAAAAAAAACCCCAGGCACTCCACTAATAAGCCGAAAATAAATGTTTCAATTTAATTATCTCGTAAGTTGTTTGTTTTCGTCAACGTCAAGTAAAATCTATGATTTGAAAACTTTGAGTTGTACTTTAGTAGAAAAAACGTAATACTCGTAGCATTATTTTTTAGAGTAAACTTTTTAATTTTGTTAGATCTGTCTTTATAGTTTATAGATACCTAAGTCTGTCAATAAGTTTTTTTTTTCGTAAATAGAACTTGACGATAATTATGCGAGTATGATATGATACACATTAATTTAATATAACAATAATTATACACTTTTCAAAAACCTACCTATCTTATAGGTAAGTTTGGAAGAAAGTGTAAAAGATATTGTATTAAATTTCTCAACGGCATAATATAGTTTGTTAAAATATAAAAAGAACATTGAAATTTTCGAGTGCTAGATACTAAAATCTTTACTATTCCTAAGGTGGTTCATACATAGTAACAGAAATGTAATAATACATAACATCTACATTTTTTTTTTTTTTTTTTTTTTTCGGTGGGAAAATCATCTTATGACATCCCCCGCCCTTGGGCGGGGCGGGAGATAGTGTCAGACTTTTACTGACTAAAAACCCACTCCTGTTCCTTCGTTGCCTTTCGTACCAGGACCGAGTCTTCCTTTCAGAATCAGACCCTTGGCCCCAGTAGGCTTCGACCCTGCTCGGCCCCTACAGTTGCTGACATCTCCTTGAGGCACGCGTGGAACAGCACGCGCCGTCGACGACTTGGGCTCGGTCCGGACGGTCACCGGACGGTCGGACGGCGAGCCACCCATTGCTCGCCGTCCGCAAGCCTGCGCCTACGATGGCCGGAAATCGGGATCGGAATCCCGGCGGCGATTGGGGCGTGAGGACCGTTGCCTCACGCGATCGGCCGCCTCCTTTGCTAGCATTACTGCTTCGCAGAAGGAGGCGACCGCCTGCCACTCCTCCTCACTCCGGACCATGGCCTGTACCAAGGCCCGGCGCGAGAGATCGCCGCCGCCAATCGCCCCCACGAGGACACGTCGTTGCTCTGCCCAAGCGGGGCACACCTCTACCGTGTGCTCCACCGTGTCCTCCGGGCGGTCCGCACAATGGTGGCATCCGGGCGTTTCTTCCGCACGAATCCGGTGCAGGAACCTCCCGAACTTACCATGTCCGGTGAGGACCTGCGTCATGCGGAAGGTAAGGACGCCGTGTTGCCTTTCCAGCCACTCCTCAAAGAGGGGACTTATCGCCATAATTATGGCGTGCCCAGCACTGGGTTGCGATAGTCGCTGTCGCCATTCCGCCATGAGACCCCGCCGGAGCTCTGCCCGCCATGCCGCGACTTGTCGCGGCAGCGGAGTTTCACCCCGACGTTGCATCTCCACGCGCAGATCGTGCATGCGTGCAAGGCCTGCTGCCACCAGGTCCCATGGTTGCTGGCCAGCAAGGAGGCTCGCCGCTTCGCGGGATACCGTGCGGTATCCCCTCACCATCCGTATGGCCATGACCCTCTGGCACGCGTTCAGCTGGGCCGCCGGTCGCTTTCGCAGTGACGGCGCCCACACCGGCGCCCCATAAAGAGCCGTGGACCGGACGATGCCTGCGTAGAGCCTCCGGCAGGAGGCGTCTGGACCCCCGAGGTTGGGCAGGAGCCGCTTGAGGGCAGCCCCAGTCCGATTCAGTTTGGGAGCCAGACGTCGGAAGTGCTCCTCGAAATTCCACCGGCTGTCGAGGACGTGTCCCAGGTACTTCATCGTCGACCCGACGCCGATGTGAACTCCTCCTACCGTTAATTGGGAATTCCGAGGAGGCGCGCTCCGAGGGCCGTGAAAACACATGGCCTCGGACTTGTGTAGCGCCACCTCGAGTCCCAACTGCTGGATCCTATCAACGACTATCGCAACCCCGCGTGTCGCTAATTCGACCGCCGCCTGGTATGACTCTCCCTGAGCCAGGACCAGCGTGTCGTCTGCGTAGCAGACCACGCTGACCCCGTCAGGGAGGTCGCCGCGCAGCACGTAGTCGTAGCCGATGTTCCACAAGGGCGGTCCTAGTACCGATCCCTGCGGAACACCGCACGACATCTCTCGCCGTTTCCACTCACCCTGGTGACCAGGGTAGATGATGTACCTGTCCGACAGGTAGGCCTCGATCACACGACAGAGGTAGTCGGGCACCTGGTGATACCGGAGTGCCCTCCTAATGCTACTCCAGGGCAGGGAGTTAAAGGCGTTAGCGATGTCCAACGACACCGCCACGACACACCTGCCCTGGGACACCGCATCCCCCGTCGTGAGAGCTCGTACGCGCATGATGGCGTCCACCGTGGAGCGCCTCCTGCGAAAGCCGAACTGGCCGTCCGCCAGATCCGGCCCCACTCGTGTTAGGTGCGCGACGAGGCGGTCTGCAATTACTCTTTCAAAGAGCTTGCCCACCTCGTCGAGCAGCACAATGGGCCGGTACGCGGACGGAGAGTCCGCAGGGCGCCCCGGCTTGGCGATAAGGACCAGTTTCCCCGTCTTCCAGAGAAGTGGGAATTGGCCCCTCTCCATGCATGCGCTAAAGAGCCCTTTTAATCGAGACCCGAGAGCCTCCATGGCCAGGACCCAGGCTTTACCAGGCAAGCCGTCGGGTCCTGGGGCGGTATTCTTGGCACTTAGCCTTCGTACCGCCACACTCATCTCTACCTCGGTCACCTCTGGAGCATTGTCGTCGTCGTCGCCATCGTGATCCACGTTAGACACTGCTGGTGGCGGAGCCATGAGCGGGGGAGAGTGTTCCCCTCGCGCAGGGAACAGATTGCTCACCACACCCTCCACAATCTGGGGCCGGAGACTCTGTGTGAGTGGGGGAGCCCAGGGGCGGAGTTTTTCCCGCACCACCTTGTAAGGGCGTCCCCACGGGTCTCCGTTCAGAGTCCCCAGCCACACGTTGCGGGCCTCCAACTTGGCCCGCTTTATTTCCGCTCGGAGGGTGCGCTTCGCCACTCTGTATCCCTCATACAGCTCCGCCTCTCTGACCTCCGCATCCGGCGGGCGGATGCGGCGACTGCAGTGTCTGGCGTACCGGCGCCGCGCGGCATTGCATGCATTCCGCAGTGCCGCAATCTCCGGCGACCACCAGTACACCTGGCGCCGGGCACGTCCTGGCCGGACTCGGGGCATTGCCACGTCGCAGATTTGCGACATGGCCTCCCGGAACCACTCTGCCTCGACGTCGATGTCGACAGGCCTGTCCGGTGCTTGCACCCAGGCCTGTACCATCGCGGCTTCCAGGAGGAGCTCCCGGTCCAGCTGCTTCAGCGCCCAACGCGGACCACACGGGGTCCGTGGGACCGGCGCGATTGAGGTCTGGGCGGAGACGTCAAACCGAATGTACTGGTGGTCCGAGTACGTCTCCACCCCCTCCATGACGCGCCAGTCGACGACACGCGGTGACAGAGCAGGGCTGGCGAACGATATGTCCACCACTGACTCGCCCTGCATCCGCACACACGTGGGGACGGAACCCCGGTTTAGGACGACCAGGCCTGTCTCCAGAGCCCAGTCCTCCACCATCCGACCCCGCTGATTCGTGAACCGGGAACCCCAAGCCAAGTTCTTGGCATTGAAGTCCCCGCAAACGACCACGGGGAGGGAACCAAACCCAGCGACGACGGCATTCAGCTCCATAAGGGAGATGTGGAGATCGGCGAGAGTTCTGTTCGGGGACAGGTAAACGCCCACCACTGCAATGTCCCCGAACCGTGCTGCCACGCAACCCCGTCCCCTCGTGACAGCCTCGAGGGTCGGGGTACCGGCGGCGGCCGACGAAATTAGGGTCACCGAGCCGTTCAGGTCCTGCACCCAGTCTCCCCTGGGCAGGACATAGTACGGCTCGGAGACCACGGCGATGTTGATCGACCACTGCGCCATGCTCTGGAGCAACAGATCCTGAGCGGGGGCGCAGTGGTTGATGTTCGCCTGGAGGAGACGTAATGGAGCCGTTATTGGCATTCCATCACAATCTCCTCCCGAGCCCCACGTGAGGGCCCTGCCGCGGTGGTTGCGGCGGCGACAGCAGCAGCAGCCAAAGAGGAGGCTGCGGTGGTGAGGACATCGGCGGGGATGGGCCTCCCGACCTTTCTCTTGGCCTTGGCGGGGGGGTCGCAGGATCTGCTCCCAGCCCGGTGGTCGGCTGGCTTGCCTGCCGCCGCACATGCGTAACAGTGCGGCGTAGCACGGCATTCAACTGCCCTGTGACCGGGCTTACCGCACTGGAAGCAGCGGTCACTGCGGTCCACCTCCGCGGAACAACAGGCCCCCACGTGGTGCCCCACGTGGCAGCGATAGCACCGCAGAGGTCTGGGCTCCAGCAGTTTCACCTGCGCGGAGACCCAGCCCACCAAAAGCCGTCGGCCCTCCCCGGTACATAACATCTACATACGTAAACAAATTCCCGAGGCACACTATTTGTTTGAATATTTTGATGATCGACTCTTTTCGAATGTAAATGTACTTGCCCTTTGTACGAATGAAGACCCCACCTGAATAAATAGGATATAGGTATGTTAGTGTTAAAGTGGGTTTTGAGCTACTAAAAGCTGGCCAACATGTCAGCAGAAGATTCTATTGGGATATGTGTTATATATGTGAAACATTTCAGATGTTGCTTGGTAAGTGAATAATAAAAGGATTGAACAGCAAGCCAAGCACACGATGCTTTGTTCAGGGAGACGATAAAATTTACATGGGACGCCGGGACGCGCTGGCCGACTCATAAAACTTGGTCAGATTTCTCTTGTGGAACTAAAGTAGGTACAATCGGAATACAGACTGCTGTTATTTTATTTATTGACATAAATCGTTCACTTTGACCTACTTTCTGAACAGGTACACCTTGGGGCGAGTTTATAACAAAATTGCAAAATCTTCCTTTTAGAAAACAACAATACAACTTTAATCACCTAAAATGTATACATTCACAGTAGGTTTCATTAATTTAAAAGTAAATGGATTCTGAATCTATTATACTCTAACAATAGAGCAACGGGATAAAGAAAAGGAAATAAATATTTGATAGGATCTCTCCTGGATCCGATTCCGGAACAAAATAGATTGATGTTCGCAATAGGTAATATTGGGATAATGAGACATTTGTACTGAAGAATACCTATTGATGAATTGATGATGAACTTTATATTAATTAATATAATGTTATATACAATATATGTTGTTGTGATGATATATATGGCTCTGAAATGTCGCTCACAATGGCCCACATCAAAAGACTTAAAGAGTAACCCTAAGGGCTTTAGATACGAGTATACTCGGAGTTTCCTTGCGTGATCAAATCAGAAGCGAAGATATCCGTTGAATCATGGTTACCACTATAGCCAAAAGATTTGTGTGTAAGTGTTACTTATTATACTGCGGGTAGACCCAGCAGATGAAAGTCTCCTTAAAGTGCTAACCACTTTTTATTTATTTTTAAATACAAAATGGCTCAAAAGGCCCTTGAAAATTTTGTCGCGACATGCAAAAGACGCTGAGCATCCTTACTGAAAAAGTGAGTGCACTGGAGTGCAAAATAAACGATCAAAGTGCTACAATAACAAAGCAAACTGGATTAATCACCGAACTCATTTCTGCGTTTGAGGTGCAGCGACCGCTTCGTCAAGCACGGCTAAATAAGGTCTCCAACACCGCCGTACGACTATCTGAAGCTGCGGGATAAGGGACAGCTGTCTTAAAAACGTCAAGCGCTTCAAAAGCTGATTTGTCTTACGACGATGCGCCGAAGACTCACGAACCGAGTCGAGTTGACATAGATAACTTGACCAATTGCGGATCAATTAACGATTTGTCATCGCTTGTCATCAATGACGGTGTGGCCATGTTACCTAAGGTGAGGGCGATCACAGAAGCGGGTAGTAATCAAGTTAACACAGACAATGAGGACCAATGGAAGATCGTCAACCGAAAACGCAAGTTTCGCAAAGTTTTGACAGGAACTGGAAAAACGAATGACGAACTTTTAACAATGGAACGTATGAGGTATAATCAGGCATGGTCATTTTTCACTGAGACTACGCAACAGAACGTGCTGAACTACATCAATAAAATTCAGCAGTGCGAAGAATACTATGTCGAAAAACGTAACATTAAGTCGGACAAGCATGCAGTTTTTGGAATTGGTTTCCCTGAGAGTTTGTACTTTGTACGAACGTTTCTACTCGCCGACTGCATGGCCGCCGCGATTGAAAGTGTCAAGCTGGTTTCACGTGTCGTGCATTTCGCGGGGAGTGGGGAAGCGGTAACAACACCAAGACCGGCCTTTGTAACGTCACCAGTACAACGGAGCGGCTGTGGCGGTGATGTATGCAATAGTTGCAATAGTACACACTATTGCATACATCACCGCCACAGCTAACTCAGATTGAAACTGTTATTGTATGGCATCAAAATATTGCGTCGATCGATAAAAAACTAATAAGTTGGAAGCGTTGTTGCGCGGTGATTTGAAGTGCGACATTCTGGCTCCGTAATTGCCAGAATGTCGCACTTCAAATCATTTGTTACCTGAACATAATCTAAAATGTATGACTTTATATTCACACATTCTAGAGTCCAAAATTACGTCCAGCTATTATAGAAAATTAATTAAACCTGGAGGATCGTGTATTTACGTTCGAAACGGGGTTAAGTGCGTTGAGAATGACGAATTAGTATCGATGTCAGTTAGGCAAATATGCGAGATATCGGCGATTGATTTAATTGATTTTGACATGAGTATTATTAGTATTTATAGAAAGAATTTAATAAGTGTTTATGATTTCTTAGGTAAATTAGAGCAATTGTGCTCGATAAGACCTTAGACCTTAATATTGAATGTATTATAATGGGTGATTTCAATATAAACACATTAACTGAGTCAAACGGCGTAAAAAGGTTGTTGGAAATACTGTCGGCCCATAACATGACGAATGTAGTAAAATTCCCTACCCGCATAAATTTGATAATTTTTACGTGTTTAGATCATGTATATTCAAACTTGCAAGCAGGGTCGGTGGACACGGCACCTGTTGTTACACACTTGAGTGACCATCTAGCAGTCAAGGCCAAGGTGGTGCGCGGTAAACGAACTATATTGTGATATAGTTCCTAACGACCTAACATAGCGTAGAGTCAATCAAGCTAGTTTTGTAGCAGCTATAGCTAGTAGTAACTGGACGAGATAAGAGCGCGCAATAGTAATCCATCATTAATGGCTCGCGCAATTATTAATATTATATCGAATAAGATTGACATATGTTTCCTTCTAAGGAAATGTAATTCCAGAAAAAGTGACTCATCGTCGATAGCATCTAAAACTGACAATATTATTATTTGAATTAGTTGACATGTGCAAGTAATATCTAAATAATGAAAAGCACAATTTAATTACAGACATGCAACAGAAATATTATGTAAACTTAATTAGTAATAAAAATCTCTCAAAAACACAAAAGAATCATAAAAGAATAGGTAGTTGACACAATGAACGAACGTTTCCTGAACAAGGCGGCTGCTTGCGGCGCGCCGCGCGCTAATGTGCTGCACGTGCAGGTTGAGCAGCGCACGACACGGCTGCCAGTTGATCGCTCGCTTCGGCTCACTGCTTTTAGTGCGTATGAAGTTCACCAGATCATCACATCATGGATCCCACCGAAACCGTCGGAAGATTCTTACGGCATCTCAATGAGACTTTTAAAACTGGTAGCAGCTCTTCTAGCCTATGTTCTTTCTGAGTTATTTAATGCTTGCGTAAGGAAAGATCCTTTTCCTGCACCATTAAAACTCAGTAAGAAGTCCCCCCTGTACAAAGGAAAAGGAAAAAAAGACTGCATGGACAATTACAGACCAGTCTCTTTTATACCCACTATTGCCAAAGTATTTGAAAACAGTTTGAATTCCCGACTTATTTTTATGTCCGAGACGAACGCCCTTTCAGCCCGTCAGTAGGCGTACCGAGAAGGTCGCTCGACCATGTGTTTAGCACGTGAACTCGTACATCGAGTCATGTTTGCACGTGAGCAAGAGGCAAGTGGCTATCTTATACTGTGACCTGGCCAAAGCGTTTGATGTTGCTGATCGTGCCGTGTTAGCTGTAAAACTAAAGCATTACGGATGCTTTAGTAACAGATTTGCTGCACGGCAGGCCTCAAATCTTCTAAGGAAAGCAAAGGTAGGTAGGCTAAGGAACCTGGACCTTTACCCAAGGGTAGGCAGCCATCATTCATATTGCACCAGAAGCAGGGGTCAGTTATCGACAGTCTCGAGAACGCTCGCCAAATCTTCCAAGACGACTCATTTTATGGGCACGACAGTTTATAATCAACTGGGTACCCAGCCTTTATATAGCTTCAAAACTCGTTTGAAAAAAACTTTTTACAAAAAAAAAATAACTGACTTCACTAAAAAAACACTAAAAGGATCAAAATAACTTTAATTTCAGAAGTCGGTGTTTCTCGGTATTGTTTGTTTTTTATTTTACACCGACTTCCGAAATGAAAGTTATTTTAATCCTTTTACTGTTTTTTTAGTGAAGTCGGTTATTTTTTTTCCTAAAAAGTTTTTTATTTCACTTTTTAGTTACGATAGTCTTATATCCAGAGTGCCTATTTCTCATGACAATTGTTGACATTGTTTTATTATAAAGTTCCTGTGTCTGCCTTCCACCTTCCGGCTCCATTATCTGATCACTTCGATAGAACCATATAGCCAAAGTGCATCTCATGATAATTCTTATAAGCCCAAACACGGAGTTCCTGTGCCTATCTTCCGGCTCCATCATCATCATCAAGTCACTTCGATGATACCATTTTCAACATAACAATTCAGAACGATTGATTTATTTGTATTGTCATAGTCACTTTAATATCTTCATTGTGATATCTATGTGAGTATGAAGTTCCGTTGGCCATTTCTGGTCTTCTTCCTCAGTTCCACTTAATCAAATGTTACTTTTTGACTGTAAATGCTTTAGTTCTCGATGAAAATACCAAAATTACTATATGGTTGCCTATAATATTTGTGTAGTTCCCTCGATTCTTCATGGATCCCATTATCAGAACTGGATTTTGAAAAAATGGGACCAATTTGGAAGCATATTCTTCAAGGTGAAAAAAAATATTTGCTAATCGGTCCATAAACAACGGATTTCTGAGGTAACACATATAAAAAATAAAAAATACAACCGAGTTGATAACCTTCTCATTTTTCTGAAGTCGGTTAAAAATGGCTTATCAAGCATGCTTTTTATTCTTTTGACGAATTTATGATACATATAATTTAATTTAACTTTGGCGTGAATATTAATTTATGATACATATAATTTAATTTAACTTTGACGTGAATATTAATTTGGACTCAAAATTATTGTGACTTTTTTAATGGTTTATTTTAATTTGTGATTTGACTTCTATTTATTTGTTTTCTTGTATTTTCTTTTATTTGTTTGTCATTTTTTTATTAATTAACATTGTAATGTAATCATTTGTTGACTTATTGATTTGTTAAAACGTAACATTATGTGTATGACTTGTAAGTGGCAGTGGCCTGGGAACGCTGCTCGCAGAACAAATGATCGATATGAACGAAAGATTCGGTTTTGTGACCATGCACTGGAAGACGCAGCGTTGGAAGGCCCCCATAAGATGGACCGATAACCTGATGAGGGTCGCGGAAATCCGATGGATGCAAGACGCACAGGACCGGCCGTTAAAGTGAAACTTGAGGGAGGCCTATGTCCAACAGTGGACGGCAGCTGAAAAAAATATGATGATAATAATAATGGAACATTCCATACACGTGTCTCGAATATAATACGGGTAATATTTACTTCCTCAAATGTTTTTAGTTTGTATTGAGTTGTGTCGTTTAGAGAGTTTTACCCGATAATTTGCTGACTATAGATGATATTGAAGGAGAGCAGGATGTTTTTTTTTTGTGGGATATCATCTAATGGCCTCGGGAGGGCATGTCAGACTTTAACTGATTAAAACCACACCTATGTTCCCTTACTTGCCCTTTGCGTTCTAAGATGGGTTACTTTTTCAGAAGTTCTCCCAAGGCCCTAGTAGGCATGGGCCCTGCTGGGCCCTTACGGTTTTACTGACATCTTTCTGAGGCGCGCGTAAAACACTACGCCCCGTTGAAGGAGAGCAGGATACCTTCTAATTCAAAGTCTTGGTATCTGTTTGATACCAAAAAATCATTATGTCAAAGAGCGAAGACAAGCTTTAAAAGTATATGCATGGTTAAGAATCCTACTTTAATTAATTCCATTAGTTTTAATGAAGGTTCGCAAATGCATGTGCTAATAAATATAATAAACCGACACAATGTGATTAACGGTCAGTCTGTGTCAATTTATCCTGTAGCTGCAACTGAAAAATCTGATTTATAACCGTCAAACCCGCTGGGCAATAAACTTTCACTGGCATTTATCCTATTTGAGTTTAAATCCAGTAGTACATAGAAGTTATGCCTCGGTGATTTTCGAAGGTACATTTTTCTTACCAATGAATCCGGAAACTTCATTCATTTGTTTATTAAATAAAACTTATAATTTTATTACGTAAGTTTTAATTAACAAAATTACGATTTCCGTGTTTTCCAATTTACAGATTATCGGAACAATAAATATGATAATGGCTTAATTTTATTTCAGTTCCGATCACTGTGAAGTTGAGAATTAATTATGAAATAAAGCTCACGATGCAAAACAGGAAAAACAAAAATATTATTTTATTTTAATTTTCACGTCTGCAATGTTTAATTTCGAGTTTTTAGTTAGTACAACGACTTCAAAAAAAAAAAATATTTAGGTACTTTATTTACTACTGCATTACGTAGTATATTACAATAACAATAACTAAACAGAGTAAGTATTACATCACACTATAAAAAATTATAAAACTGTAAGAGGTGAAAGTTTGTGAGTGCGTGTGTGTGTATGTTACTTCTTCACGATCAAACGGCTAGACGGATTTCGATGAAACTTGGTACACGGGTAGACCATATTCTGGAATAGCACAAAGGATACATAAGTACTTTTTGTTGTGGTATCATGTTCCCTTGGGACAATTTTTTTAATTCACGCGTTCGAAGCCGCTGGCAACAGCTAGTATATAAATAAATGCTAAATCTATATACTTTACAACTAAACAAACATACCTACGTACAACATTCCTTTGCGGAAAGTAAATTGAGAGAATTGTAGTTTAGGCAGAGCGGGATAAAAGAAAAAGGTACAGTAAGGGTCGTCCTCGGAGAACAATTTTTCAAACTAGGTTGCCTTCTTGGTTTACTCACATCAGTGATTTAAAGCGAAGACAATATGCTTTGAATAACTCAGCGGAAACGAAAATCTTTTAAACTTTCAGGCACTTTAACTTTTATTTATGTTCTCTTGGTTTAAAACTTTCAGTCGCTTGCAATCTTTGAGTTATGAAATACTTTACGTATTTATAATACCTACAATCAAAATTTGTATTCTATATGTTACAATGAGTATACATAGAAATGTATTGATGAATAATTAATTAATAATCGTAACACTGTATGTTCATAGTCCTAGATTACTATAAAATTCGCGCACGCTAACTGTGGAATTAATATAGTCGTCATAATTTATTTATTTATTTATTATTTATTCAATACTTTATGCACAAACGTACAGCGGCGGACTTTATGCCTTAGGCATTTTCTACCAGTCAACCTTAGGGTGACGCAGAGATAAAAAGGTGGTAGGTGCAATAAAAGAGAGAGAAAAGGCAAATAGGTACAAGAAAAGATATACTAATAAACCATAATTATCATACAATTATACAATACATACACAAATTAATAATTTAGGAGCAGTGGTGACCCTACGAGTTGTAGGTCGCGAGTTCAAACCCAGCCTGGCTCATTACTTTGTGTACCTAATTTATTTCATCACCACTACTCTAAAAACGGTGAAGGAAATTACAGTAAGAAAAGTGGCATGTCCTAGAACTAAAAATTCGAAGAGATGTGACATACACCAACCTGCACTGAGCCCGCATGGTGGATTAGAGCCCATTCTCTTGCCTAGAGAGGAGGCCTGAGTCCCAGCAGTGGGAACATTAAAAGGCTGATGATTATGGTTCATAGTAATAGTTTAATTTCACCGCCTATTTATATGTAAAAAAAAGGATTTGATGATTTCATACCAGTCGACTCCTACCAACTAAAACCCACCTGTGTTCCGTCACTTGCCCTTTGTGTCCCTGGGCTGCAGTAACTCTTTCAAACAACCAACCCCGCTGAATATCACAACCTCTACATTATGGGTCATACACAATATCGAGTACAAAAAGTAAAAAAAATTAAAGTCAGCTGTTCGAAATTTGGTATTTATTTAAAAGTAATCATTACCCACCCCTTAAACCCTTACGAAAATATCAAAATAGTTCAGTCTTCATTATTGTCAATAAAAATCACATTTTTAATAATCTAAGTCCACAGGAGAGATCTAGCCTACAGAAAATATCAAAATATTCTTTAATTCTTATAAAAACCAATTAAGCTTTCATAACAATCAATAATACTTATATTTTTCTTATTCATAATGTAAGCAAAAAAAAACAAGTTAGGAACTTTAAAAAAAAATCAAAAAATGTCTACATAAACATATCCTTCTGTAAAACAAATATTAAAATATTGCTTCATCATCAGCATCAAAATCGATGAATCTCGACCGCATCGTCGCTTTGCGTTAGGAAAATAAAAAAGTCATCTTTATACACTAAATCAACCGAAATATATCTACAGGAGAGATATACACATAGGTTACAAATAGGTAACAAATGGCTGGCTAACTTTTGAGGTTAGAAATTTAAGAAACGAACATGTACATACCACTCCCCGAAATATACATCACCGCTATAATTAAATATTTTTAATCGTTGTACTTACTTTTCAACACGTCAGGAAGGAATGACGCACTGAGGTTTGACGAAAACTTATGTCACTGTTTTAAAATGTTTTTGCAATTACTTACACACGCCGTTGTAAAACTTTTGATCGGTGACTGATAGAAAACACAATGCTACCAAACTAAAAAATAAAAACTAA
Organism: Mythimna pallens; assembly: GCA_961205895.1. Classification (NCBI taxonomy): domain Eukaryota; kingdom Metazoa; phylum Arthropoda; class Insecta; order Lepidoptera; family Noctuidae; genus Mythimna; species Mythimna pallens. Next base: position 16,337,165 of record OY540828.1, on the reverse strand, counting down.
AATACTTTTCCTTAAATGCAGATTTTTGACCTATTTTATGCGTCTACAGGAAGAGACCAACAAATTGAGAACACATGTTTATTAATTTTATTTCAATAATAAATACCGTGAATATGTTGATAAATAATTTAATGTAAACCAGAGAATATGTACTATGATGACCTAGGGAAAAGTAAATGTTTATTATTTTTAATTGCCACTTAAAGCCCAGAAGTCAGTATCCGAACATTCTACAGGAGGGTACTTTTATCATTAAACAACGAATAACAATAATAAAAACGTTACGAAAACACAATTATCTTTGCATAGAGCAACCCATTAATAATGAATGTAACAAAATAAATAATTCAAATTAGTAAATTCTTTACCAAAAAGAATACAATAATCCAACATTTTATTTTCAATTTTTGTGAATGACCCTTATACTTAAGTTTCAAGAATATTATATTACAAAGAAATGATAAAAAATGTATGAACGTAACAAATAATAAGCTCTTACCAATAATAAATCTTTTCATTTTTAATCACTAACGGCGATGGAATTACTGCAGTGATACTTAACCTACAGCCCGCGAGCCTCCCCGAGCGGCCCACCGAGACTTACTTACTGCGAATCTGCAAAATAAAAACATAATGCGCGGGACAGGTTGAGATGGGGTAGATGTATATTTATGGCTGTACTCCTGCCAGCATTTCAAATGCAAGACGCTGTTTTCATAAAAAACGAGGTCATCACCTGCGGCCCTCATAAAATAGCCAGTATGTACAAACATGCATATGTTTGCGGCCCGTCAAAAAAAGGTTAAGTACCCCTGGTTCTAACGTAATTTATATCAGCAACATCCGATAAAGTATTATCCAACTATTGTACTATTCATAAAAGTATTTTTATTTCCAATATGCCATCAAACGACGTATTTTACGGCCGAGTATTGGGATTTAAAAGCAATCAGTTGCGAAGAACAGATAACGAATCAAGGCGTAGATTCGATGATTAGTTCCCGTGGAAGCTGATCCGCACAAGGGGATCAGCACGGGCTATAAAAGTAAATTGAATTGTTCTCCGGGCTGTTGTTCCTTGCTGCATGAGCCAATGGCCGCTAGCTTGCCGTGTTACGTTTTTAACTTTATGATTTTATAGCTAGCTCCATGTTATGTCCTCTCGTGTGATACTGCAAATAAAAATGTCGTTTGAACAAACTGGAACTGTATAAGTACCATAAACACGTTTTATACTTAGGTACTGGATTAACTTAGAGGAAAAGCTCTTGAAAATCCAAAAAAATACGTTCGCTCCTTACCACATTTCCATTCCCTTTACGGCTTTTACGTAACAAAGAACTTTGTATAGGTACGCACACATGGAGACTGTCATTCTAATCTCAATGTGAATACAGTATCGATAATGTTATTCAAAACTTCGATCTATATCAGTTCTTTGGTTCCAATATTGCTATTAGGGTGGCTACAATAAAACTTGGACAATTAAATGTAAGTCAACGTCGTCGGCAGCGGCGAGATAAGACCTAGCGGCGCCCCTTAGCGTGGTACTTGGGCTATTAACAGGGTGGCCCTACGCGCAGAGTTTCTTGAACTGTCTTCAAGCGTGATTAGAAGTGCCTATTAAATTCAAACGTTTGGTGATTTCCCGCTCAAAGTACTTAATGTGGAAATCCTCGTCGATCCCCTCAAGAATAATGGTTGACTTTATCTTCCCCTATTGGAAAAAATACTTTAATAAACAATAAATGATCAACACAAATCACGGAAGAGTAGTATCCGCTAAGCTGCGAGTGGAAAATATTTATTAAAGTGTATTAAGGACCTTAGCTTGTGGGTTTAGACAAAATTGATGTATTTAATTTGAGGATATTTTCCTAATCAGAGGTTCGGCCGCTCATGGTCACCTCAGCTATAATTGGCACAAGTTTTGCTAGGCCAGAACGACGGCTGTGGGACTACGGCCAACTTTTACGTGTCCCCTGTAATTACTTTTACTACTTTTCTACAACTATTAAAATGTAATTTTAAGTATTTTTATTAAAGGAGTTATGAAACTGAACTTACCTTTAACTTTAGAAGTGGTTGATATGAATCTTTAAAAGTAAGTAAGTAAGTATATAAGTTTTATGAAGCATAATGTTTTAACTTTCAAATGCTAAACGTGAAAATTAATAAGTTTCGTTGGTTTATAATTTATAAATTTAACAAATTACTGTACTTAGAAAGCACGCACAAACTTTCATATAATTAGTAATTTGGTTAGTTCCATCAACAAGATTGTGCGGGAAAGATTGATGATTCTCGTGTCTCCATTTTATTTCCCCGCGGATAATCTCGTTGTCTCCGGCTTAAGGACATGTGAGCCGGAAATACGACAGCAATTTTCCTCCAACTATAGAAAAATGAGGAACGTTTAGCGTCGTGCATGGGTGCCCACCCGTGAGTACAGGGTTCACCATCACGGAGATACCGAACCAACGAACCGTTCTCATATAATATATCCTTTTTGTGGATCATCTCGTGACGCTGCCGTCTGTCACACATTCTCGTTTTGTTTTTAAACATCTGCTGAATATAATATTTCATTTATTAAAAAGCAATGTGGAAAATGTTACGTGACAATATATCTTCATCCGTCAAACATAAAAAAACCTAAGTAATCATTTTTTCACATTGTGAGTAGATAGGTAGGTAGTACGTCACCTTGTTGCTACATAGCACACAATGTTTTTGGTCGTTTGAGTGATGTGAGCCAGTGATGAATGTCTTGATTACATTCCTTTGACTCAAGAGTGCGGCTGACGGATGACCACTTCGTTTATTGCCCCTACAAGCGACCGCAATAAATAAAGCAGTATTACGTTGCCAACAAAACAACTTGATATTCCCTGCGCCTGTATTTCATCCGTAAAATCAAAATAGAATGCGTTTTGGCATGTCATGAATAAATTGTGACCGTGTTTTCTATTAACAGAAGCAAAATATGCTTCATAAATGTTAAAAAAAGCTCCGGCCGACTCGGTTACAATTCTGAAAATTTTGCCTAAAAATATTTCATGTATGTACTTAGGCTCGGGCACGTATCTTGTTCTTGAGAAGGTGTATGAATAAATATTTAGTAGAAAAGTGGGTTGCTTTTAGGACGTAGAGTGAGTGAAGTCGCGACAGGAACATTCTCCGTGAAATGACACGTAAATGGAAGCTGTATAAGAAATAAAAGTGTGGCAAGGACAGTGCTCTCGCAATTTATATGAAGTTAAAAACGAGGTGGTAGTTAGGGAGGAGGGGGCCATTCCCCGTTCACTAACAATCGTTTCACGCTAATATACATGCTACTCCTCTAATGAGGTGTAATTTAAAAAGATTCACACAGTAACTTCAGTATATTCTTTTGTTCCCCAAGGAAATAAGGATCAAAAGAGAGCATTTTTATTTTATCATCGACCCTAAAAGAGCAAGATTGAGCTTAGAACGGCAAAATTTCCCTAAATTGATGAGGGGATTGATGAATAAACATTTTTAAATCCCTTTTGTTTCACTTTTGTTTTGTTTACAGATTTAAGTACACGTGGGTCCAAAGTTGTAAAATAAAATGGCTGCTAAATTTTCAACCTTAACTTTTAGGTTTACCTATAATATCGCTTTGGCAACAACAGCATAGGCAGTTACTTATTTTTGCAGCTGTGTATTTTTCTAATGTATGTATTTTTCAGTAGAGCATAGGTGCTTTATAACATTGTGTAAGAGGCTTACCTACTTGAAGTAGGCACTTAAACTTACCTACTCTTGTGAAAGATTTACTAAACTGAACTTGTTTATTTCTTAAACAAGTGTTGTATCGTATATGCAATTTATTATTTCATACCATAGTTTACAAAGAATGAAATTCTTAGCTCTCTGAAAACAAATGCCTTGGAATATAACAATGTATGTAACTGGAGTTGTGGATGAACTTTTGATAAGATGATGGATCACCACTATCCTAATAAAAACCCGGGTCGATGACTTTGAGTCTGAGTAGAATGGAATGACCTGAGATTTCATTTTCGCGCAGATTCAACAGTACATTTTACATTAGACACCATCTCTGTCTGAGAGTCAATTAGGTAATCTAAATCAAGTAATATGTACCTATATTTGGGCCCTAACGAATGTGATTTTACTTTAAAGTACTTACTTTAATTTATAAACTCAAACCAGCTATTCTTAATAGCATTTAAATACCAAACAAAAGGGAAAATATGATGAGTATCTATTGAAATAATAGTTACAATTGGTTCTTCAGATATAAAAAGATTTTAATAGAGTTTGAATTCAAGTTGAAAGAGTTTCAATTCTTTAAATATTTTGAAGTACGATTTTCAATTCCTTGCAAAATTTTTGTACCTATTTCGTTTTATCACGGTAAGTAACTATAACATTGGTTTAAATAACCATAGTTAAGTAAATAAATAAGTTATATATACATAATCGCAGAGGGAACAGTTTCATTATGCCACGTTCATTGTGTTCGCGGTCCCCAAAGAATACGGAATCTTTCCGTCTCACAGCGGTGGGTTAACCCTTTTTATTTCTCGAAAAAGTTCTGCGACTGCAAAAAGTATCATAAGAGAAGAGAAAATTGTGAGAAAATGAATTTTCCATTTCACTAAGTTGACGACTGAATGGCTTATTTTGTTAAGGGAACATCTTAGACAGGTATCTAACAATTTTGAACGTTTCTAAGCTCCGCGCTTTGTGTCACGTTCCAGTTCACTCTGGAGGTTGTTCACTCATAATTTATTGCTGTCAGATGAAAATATCTTAAATTTTTCACTTAAAGGCAGACCAAAAACTTACCAAACCGCAAATATTTCGCGTTCGCGAAATTATCTGAAAACCGAATGTCAATTAAAGGATCAAAGACTTGGCACATCGGCGAAAGGGTAAAATATTTGCAGAAGAGGGATGAAATGAAATGCTCGCTAAACAGATAAAAAGGATATCAAGCAGGTAGCTGTAACCATATCTAAACAAAACCCTAATTAAGTAGATCTATTTGATGAAATGGATGAGTTTTTCATCACACGATTTAATTGAGCCACTCCACAATATTTCCGTATTATTATACCACCTTCTACGTTTTTATTTATGAATTTAAAATCACGCTAATATTATGAACACGGAAGTTTGTATGTGTGTGTGTGTGTGTGTGTGTGTGTGCGTGTGTGTGTGTGTGTGTATGGGTGAATGTTTGTTACTCAAGCTGAACAGATTTGGATGATGTTTTGCACACGAGTACGCCATGTCTTGGAATAGGGTATATAATTTTGTTCCCGGGAGTATGTTCCCTTGGAATAATTTTTAATTACGCGGACAACACCGCTGGCAGAAGCTACATGTTTTTTCAATTAATGAGAATATAAGCTGTTGAGAAACATGTATCTGATGATCAAAGTGCCTTTTCTTTCCATCATCAGAGTATATTTATACTTAATGAATAAGAAATTAGTATTTACATTACTGACTATTACTCTATAGTATTTATTTTTCCATTAACTAATTGCAACCTCTAACATTGCAAGACTTTTGATACTTAGGATTTAATTACGTTAATTGAAACGTTATACCTAAGTTGTCTTTCTTTTTGTGTTAGGTTACACGACATATTTTTAAATCTTTACATGTCACTAGTTGACTCGGCAAACGTTGTTCTGCCAAATAAATTATCAAATAACAAATGAGGGTGAGGATAGGAGGGTAAAAAATTAACCTACGACCTTCCAAATATACACAAAAATCGATCTAGCAAACAGCTTGAGCAGTTAACAGAGGAGTTCGGTAATAAACACTGTTACATGAGATTTTTGTAAAAGTATTAGAATGTCTAAGTGCATATTATAGCAGAGAAAAGCCGAGAATTTCGATGATTTCTAACACCCATGCGAAGCTGGGATGGGTCGCTAGTAATTTAACAAATTAGCTTTTTCCCGTAGCCTTTTCCACAGGAAATGTGCTATTTCGTGATATAAAAGGAGCACTCAGCAATTATGAAGCTTTCTATGAGTGAGAGAATGCTCGTGATCGCATCAGTAGGTAAGTACTTTCAATTGTTACATTTTTATCAAAAATTTTACTATTTACAATATAGATAGAGATAAAATATTATCTACTAAGTACACATAATATTAAAAAATTGCCACAGAAAATATATTGTCATAAAAAACTACCAACCATTACGGCGTTCCGTTTCATCGATAGCATTATAAAAGTGGTTTAAAGGCTTTATTTGCGTTAATCTGTACCTTCCAGGTTTTACGTTGACCTCGGTAGGCAAATCCATTTGGTGTAAAGCCCATTATCCCTGGCGGGGAGCCAGCTCGCCGACAATGCTGGCTGGTTCTGGCACGACACCAATAGTCCGGATTATCTCGTCCCGCTAGCAATGGCTACAACGCAAAATACAAGATTTACTACATCCTGTATTTAGTGCGTGCACATTAGCCTACGTTAATAGATTGGTTTATTGTGTTATGCTAATGTAATGGAGCTCGTGTGTTTTAATTTTGCGTCATGATTACGATTTCCTGTAATTTTGAGAGGATTTTTTGATATTGAGATTGTGGAGATTATTCAACTAGTTCAAGGATATTAATTTAATATGAATAACGATTTTTCATGTAAATATCAAACAACATTAACGAATATCCGAATGCCTGGGTTTTATTAGCGTTCAGCCATTCGAGCTTGAAGAAGTAACAAACTTACATACTTTCGGCTTTATAATATAAGTGTAATTTGGTTTGGCAGATTGGTCTTCTAATGGCTTAAACTCGTCTAAAAAAAGCCAAAAGACTACAAGCGATGAGTGACTGCTACAGGCTTCCAGTTACTGCTACGGGCTACGACTGCTTGCTGCGTACGAGTCTCAAGAAATACAAGTAACGTCAGAAATTAATATCATTCTTGAGTGTTATCAAACTGTGACTATTATTTTTAGCTTCACCTTGAGTCTTACTTTCGTTATTTAATATCATACAACTTCAACGGAGTGAAATGAGTCCAAAACTTTTAGAAGCACAAGAAAATACAAAATAATTTTTCTATTCAATTTACGAAGTGATTTCAGAAAAAAGCTTTTATTATTTCAGCCATAAAAACTGCAAACGTTAAGCTGGGAGTATGCTTAATGCTCATTAGGTATTTACTGCAGGCTGCTTAAACCTAGAATGACAAAAAGCTCTTCTGTAAAGGCTTCCTAGGAGTCTGGCTAGTTGGTCTCACTTACGTTTTTGCCTCTTAGTTTTGCTTGTAAGCTAAGCTGAGAGCATTAGGAACCAACGCTAGTCTTAAACCCCCATTAAGATATAAATATCGTAGTTGCAAATAAAAGGCTTTATTTAAGTGCCAGTAAACGAGGACGACTTTAGAAAAGTGCTAATTTATTTTACGGGAGCTGCTAGTACCTACTGCTCGAGGAATGGAAGGCAGAAAGTGAGGAAATTGGGTACCTGCCTGTGTTTTTTTTTATGTAAAACAGTTTGTACTAAACAACAAATTACTTTAAAAATAAATCTTTTTCTGAAAACAGTATCAGCGTTGGTTAGAAAATTAAGCAGCAATTAGCATCTCAAATACTTGTATGAGGAAGAGGGGGCGCGTGGTGGGAAAAGCTCGCTATCTCTTTTGTACACGCGTAACCTAATGGTGGTGACTTCACATTTCAGTTTGTGCACACTTTTTCTGGTTCTTGACGGATTCACTTTTCATCAGATTTCCAACGGTTTCTAACTTAGTAAATTCTATTTATTTGCTAAAAACACGGTATACAAGATGGTAAAGGAGAACAATTAGGAGCAAACATGTTTTGCTAAGTATTAGCATGCAAATATTTGTTATGTACATAGTTTCATACAGAGCACAGAGTACTTGTAATATGATACAGAGATATTTGTCAACACACAATCATCGACAATTTTTTGTTTATTTTCTTGGTATTAAAGTTCTAAGGGTCTTCGACTTTGAAAACAAAAAACTTAATAAACAAATCAAAACCTTTTTTTTAATCTATATTTTAAACACATATTTAAAATAGTTTACTAATAATATAATTAAATACAAGCTTTAAAACTTAGATAACTAGACTACAAAGCATGCCTGAAGTGGAAGGACTGACATTTTTTCTTATTTAGAAATTCACCTATTGAATAAAAGCTATGCGATATTAACCATTTTTTTAAAACCATACGAAATTTATTGTAAGGCGCCATATATACGCAGCTTTGTCTAAACATTTCTATCCTAGGTACAGGGATATTTAATAAGTAAGTACTGTGTAACTTTCCGCTTGATAAATTATTGTTAGCTTCAAAAAGTGATAAATTAGTTTTAACGTAACGTTTAAATTTTGCAGTTTCGTAAATATATATATATACATGGAGCTGTAAGAAGTTTTTGTGATTTAAACACGGGTCTGCATGATTCAGTCCAGTCCATGTTGAAGATAGCGCGAATACATTTTTTTTGTGCTACCAGTATATTTTTTATATGCTATTTCGGATAAAGTTATTTTTGATACCAATATTTAAAAAAAATATACAAATACCCAATTGCCCTACTATAGGACAATACAGGCTGATAATAAAGGAAATGATATTAATAATATGTGAATTATAAGGTGGGTGGACCATGGAAGGCCACTGTAACGAATAAACAGCATTTACTAGTTTATTTACTGGATAAATGAAAGAAACTATTTATTAAGTAACACTTTGTTTTATTGTGTAACATATAAATCACTTTTTTTCATTCTAAATGTAATAACTATTTATTAAACTTAAGTTTCATGAAGCTCTTCCAAATGGCCTTGCAAGGAACAGGGCTTCATGCAAGGCCATGGGCGTACCCAGCTTCTAGCGTAGAAGGGGGCAAGTCAGATTTTTTGGTCATATCGTCCGCGGCTGTTTTGTCATACACACTACACAAATACACCTACATGAAACATTAGGTATATGTAGTGCAGTGTGTTGGGCAAACAGCCGCAAATGATCCTGCTTTATAGGTAGTTAAATAAATAAAAGTAAATTTTACTATGTCAAATCAAATAAATGCTAGTCGCTCGCAACTAGCTATCGAAGATTACTGAATACAGCCGAGCATTCGAAAGCTCGGCTAGATTCGGTAATGTATGTCCGCCATCGTCGCGCGCGATTTTTGGCACTTGCATCGTGCATTTTGCCAGTGTCTACTGCGCGGTTTATTTAAAAGTTAGAGCATAAGGCCCCGTTTGCACTTTAATTAGTAATTAGGCGAATTCAACATGTTCTGCGAGATTTCCAAGGGGGTGCAGCTGCCCTCCCCTGCCCCCCCCCCCCCCCCCCCAGGTACGCCCATGTGCATGGCCAATATTAGAAATCAGTCGTTCAGCTTAAAACTAAAGTTGTAGCAATCTAAATATCTCATTTCACTAAAACTACATTTATAACTCTTTCAATAAAACGAAATATTAAATATTACATTCATCTGTAAAAACTCAATGAACATTCCTTGAACTCCATCGTATAACTAAGAATATATTAATGGAAACGATTTAAAAATAATAGTAATGAGTATTTATCGATATTAAATAAGTTGCCAATGCGTTCTAGAATGAAATTATTATTAAAAAAATGACCTATAATATTTACCTTATACCCATAAGAAGGCCATTATAGGTATTTTTTTTTTCTTTGTAAGGCTAAAATATACCTTATATTTGATAAAATAATAGACACTACAGACTAAGTACCCTAATTATACCTAACTATAATAAACTAACTTATTGATACCCATACACTCCTCGTGACACCACCATATCTTCATGATTTGTACATGTTCCTAGTAAAGTCTATGTACCCTAGCAAGGCCAACAGTCATTCGTCAGTTGATTTTAGATTGGCTTTATAAGGAACCACCGGCTCTCCTAGGAGCACTACCGATATTTTAACTGAAATAATAATAATAATAATAATAATAATAAAATTTTATTGATTGTTTACAAGGACCAGATTACACAAATGGATACAATAGGCACGTATATGAGTAAAACAAGAATCTAGTAAGCGGGTGAAGCACTGTACTCCTAAATAGGCTACAAAGCAACCTGAGCTTAGGAGAGACAGGACCGATCCCGATTATACAATATAAATATGGAGGTCTTATATGGCGCAAGACGTGGTACATTTTATAATTAGGTACATAATTCCAGTAACAATAACATGCATGCAGAAAAATAAAGAGAAATGAAAGACGAAAGACGAATCAGTAAATTTCTTGTGTGGGTGTGTGTGTGTGTAGTGTATTTATGTGTGTGTATGTGAATGTGTTATGTGTGTCTAATTAATGGGTCGAGTGTGTGTAAAAAAGGTGTGTGCGTGTGTGTGCGCGCGAGTGTGCGTGTGTGTGTCACGGAAGAAAAGATTCTGTTTCCTCGTACGTTTTGTCTAATAGAAAAGAGCGGACTGCTGACTTACATTCATGGTCAGGTAAAGAGTATATGGGAATATTTGCATTAATTTTGTTGTACAAGAAGGGACCAAGGTAAAAGAAAAATTTTTTTGTAAAAGAGTAACGGGTCTGTGGAAGGGTACAAATTAAATCTTTACGACGCTTGTTAAGTGTAACAAAGGAAGTGAAATGATGTTGAAGCAAGATCGCTTGGAACATAAACAGCTGTCGTACGTTCAAAACATTGCAATCCTTATATAACTGAGTGGTGGGAAATAATATTGGTCGAAAAGTTGCAACCTTTAATATTGCTCTGTGAGCAATCTCTAAAGGAAGCAATGTGGTTTTGGAGGCCCCACCCCAGCAAGAAATTCCGTAAGATATAACTGGCTGACAAAGTGCGTAGTAGACAGTGCGGATAATAAATTGGTTAGCTATAAGTCTAAGTGTTTTAAAAATGTATATCAACTTACGCAATCTGCTCGTTAATGCTTCCACATGGGGTTTAAAGTTTAGAGTACTGTCTAAAATTATGCCCAAGTATCTAATATTATTTACCGACTCTATTTGAGCGCAGTTACAATTTTGCCTAATTTGCGTGCGACATGTGTGAGCTTTGAGCGTTATACAATTTTTTGGCTGGGACGTTGAGCTAATAGAAAATGTAACAAATTTAGTTTTGCTTGTATTTAGTGTTAGGGTGTGAGCAGTAAGCCAGTCAAGAGTGGAGTTAAGACCCTTTTGTGCCACAAGTTGAAGTTCTGACCAGGAGTCTGCGTAAAAAGTTATAGCAGTGTCGTCGGCATAAGTAACAATATTAGAATTTTGAAATTTGAAATTGCAGAGTTCGTTGATAAAAACAAGAAATAATGTAGGCCCAAGAATACTCCCTTGTGGCACCCCATACTCAATAGCAAGCTCGTCACTTACGTGGTTCCCTATTTTAACCACTTGTGTTCGACCTGTGAGGTAACTTTTGAAAAATGTTAGTTGTGAGCCTCTGACACCAATATTTTCGAGTTTTTGTAAAAGGGTTTTGGTGGGAACGGTGTCAAACGCTTTCGCGAGATCTAAAAACACTGTTAGTACTTTTTTATTGTTATTAAGATTAGAAACAATAAAAGTAGTCAATTCTTGAATGGCATCTGAGGTGGACTTTTTTATGCAGAAACCAAATTGTTGTGGTGAAATAAGATTAAAGTGCTCTAAATAGTCTCTCAGTCTTTTATTAATGATGCGTTCCATTACTTTAGAAAGAGCACTCAGCACTGCAATTGGTCGATAGTTGTTAACTACGTTCCCATCGCCACCCTTGAAGATGGGATGAATAATAGCTCTTTTGAAAGAAGTGGGAAAGACGGAGGTCTGAAATGAGAGATTAAAAATATGAGATAAAATAGGTGCCAGAGTAGCTGAGTACCTTTTCAGGATGGTAGATGAGATCCCATCCCAGCCAGTCGCTGCGGTAGATCTTAAACTATTAATAGTTTTCAGGATCTCGTCACTGTCAGTTTCTTCGAGGACAAAAGAAGACAAGCTGATGTGAGACTGTGTCGAGGTCGTTTGTGTTTGATGTACAGAAGTTTTAATAATTTTATCCGCGAACTCTTTACCGATGTTGACAAAAAAATCATTAACTTTGTTACAGGAAACAGTATGTGAGTGTGAATGAAGTAATTGAGTAGATGAATGCTTTGCTTTATTAGTGTAAGTTATGTTTTTTATTACGGTCCAGAGTGCCTTAGTATTTTTACCTGCATTCTTTAGTTGTTCGCTGTCATATTGCCTTTAAGCTTTTTTTAGAAGTTTAGTGCAGAAATTTCTGTAGCGTTTATAGGTAACAATGAGAACTTCGTTGTTTGGTGACAATTTAAGCCTTTTGTGCAGAGCATCTCTGTTGCGGATACATCTCAACAAACCTGGAGTTGTCCAAGGTTTGAGTATCCTTTTCTTCGCTGGCTGTTTCGACGTGATTGAGTTCTCAGATATAGCTTTAGATATTATATTTACTAGATTATCAGTGGCAGCGTTTACATCCTTTATAGACAGAATAGGCTTGAAATCCAGCTGCTCGAATGATTTGTCTAGGCTTTCAAAATTAATTTTGGTTACGGTGTAAATCTCTTTTGAGCGCGTTTTTTTAGTTTTGATGCATGCTAAGGAGGAGTAGTGATCTGTTATGGTGGATTCGAAAACGAAAGTGATTGCGGGAAGGTTTGTTCGCACAAAAGTGTGGTCGAGGCAGTTGTTACCTCTTGTAGGTAGAGTGTGTGCAGGGAGAAAGCCATGGAAAGCAAAACAATTCAAGTAGTTTTGGGAGCGAGTATCCAAAGGTGACCCAATGTCAATATTAATATCGCCAGTGAGAACAACAGATTTAAATTCACGTAGTGTTGGAAGTATGTCATATGTATGAAATCGAGGCAAAATTAATATATTTTCCCTTTAGTACCATAACAAATACTTATATAACAATTCACAGTACAAAAATAAGATAATATAACGTTATTTACTTCAAAACTTACCGTTTTGTTGAGCGCGCGAATTACAATTTGAACGTCGACGACTGAAGTCTACGAACCGAAGGACCCCACTAGCAAAATAGCGACACGAGCAACTCTCCGTCGCGTCTATATCCTTGAGTGTGATGGATCTTTATGTGAGTAGAAGGAAATTGTCATCACATGACAATAACTAAGACTTTTTAATAGTTGGCCTTCAAAGGAGCATGGCCTTCCATGGTCCACCCACCTTATATAAAAATGCGAATATGCAATGTTTTTCAGGAAAAGAGCAGCTAAGTGACCTTACGTGGTACTTTATCGATGACAATTCGAATGCCCTCACAGGTTGAAAATGGTTCTTTTCTGGTAGCAATATGGACTCCTATAAAGTTGACTTGACCAGGGGTGTTAGACAAATTACTTTTCTATTAGCGTTCCCGCCAAACGCTAAGTATCGCTAAGTAGGGAATCCTAGTGTGGGATTCAGGGCTTCATCTAAATTTGTAAAATTTAAATGAGACAATAAATAATTTTATTATTATTATTATTATTATTATGATCAGGTCATAACAATATTTCTATGGGTCCAACTCGGAAGCATAACCTTTCAATTTAAAAAAAAAATCAAAATCGGTCCACAATTTACTGAGAAATCGGTAAACATACATAAAAAAAAACAGCACTTTGCCGAACATAGAACCTCGTCTGTTTTGGATTCGGTTAAAAATGGATGGCAATGGTATTACCTATAATCACGTCACTTGTCACGTGACTTCTCCGCATGTCATTGCCATACATTTTGAACTTGATTGGTGTTATGCTGACTGGCCCAAAGTTGAGAGTTGACTCAACTTTGGGCCATACCATGCCATTTGCTACAATGCAAAAGTACAACTGGCAGCAAAAAAGCTGGGAATCCTCGCGAAGATCAGACAGTACTTCACCGTTCACGCCGGAACAGCTGCTCAAACTTTATCAAGCGCAAGTTCAATCGTATATGGAGTACTGCTCTCATCTTTGGGATGGATCTGCCCGATATCAGCTTGATGCACTTGAGGCAATTGAGAGACGAGCCAGGAGGAACATTGGCAATGATGCACTCGTTGAGTCGCGGCTTCAAAGTCTTGAGCATGGACGCCGAGTTGCTAGGCTGTCGGTTTTCTACCGGTTGCATTTCGGTAGTGTGCGTCGGAATTGCATAACCTAATTCCGCCTAGCCCGTTAAATCATCGGACCACGGCGTACGGCAATGCGCCACCGGTACATGGTTGACATCCCACCTATACGCACGAAACGTTTTGGGAACACATTCATTGTGCGTACAGCTAAGGAGTGGAATTCCTTGCCGGAATCGTTGTTTCCTGATGGCTACAACCCGGGAATCTTTAAGTCGAGAGTGAATAGGTTATTTCTAGGTAAGCGCGCTCCATCGTCGACCGCATCGTCGCTTTCGGTATCAGGTGTGATAGTTGTCAAGCGCGAACCTATCAAGAATAAAAAAAAATAATAAAAAAAAAACTTAGCATTTGGCAGAAAAGTCATTTGTCTGCGTTGTCATTACCTGCTGACCTTATATAGTCCTGTTACGGTCTTCCCGTCCAATTATTATTTAGGTGTCTTCTGAAAAAGCTCTTAATAAACTAGTGTGCCTCACCATCAACGATTCCATCACAGCTTACCATCAAACGGGATCGCTGTTTAGCACTAATTCATACTATTAAAAAAAAAATTGAAAAGATGAAAATTACCTATGTAGGTACCTAATATGTATTTAATTAAGATGTACGCCTATGTAGCAAGATAGATATAGGTACCTACGTCTTTAACAAATGTATCGGGAAAGGAAACAGTTTAATTAGTGGCTGCATGTATCCACGGGTGGGTAGTGAAGGTACGTTCGAGCATTGTTCCACCTCAACAATATTTCAGAGCGGTTCGAGTTATAAATGCCTCGAAGTAAACAGTTGGCTATACGTTTCTCATTTTAGAGGCCACGTACGCACCTTTATTTTATACGGACAGTAAATGTGGTACCTACGTACTTATGTTTTCCATACCCGAACGTGTTAGATACCTACTCCGTTCCCCCTAATCTTATAAATATCTACGATATCAAAATGTAAATTCGTAATAGATTTTTGTAGATAGATAAGTTCAGCGACACAGCCAGCATACAAATTTTGCGAAGTCATTCAAAAGTTACCCTGTAGATATAACTACCTACCATCTTATAAATGAAATACCGTCGTCTAAAATTCCAACTCCTTTGACCTCTTGCCTTAATTCTTTTGTTTCTTAATCGCACACTTATTCATTTGATCTTCCCCTCTTCAAATAAACTAAGAGTCACAAGAATAAACAAAGTTTTCAAACAAAATCTTTGGACTGAATTACTTTGGTTATGTAAAAAGGAACGTGGGCCTATAGCACCGCTGTATAAAGAGAAATTAATGTTTTTAACAACAAAGGTATTTCCTTTTTACAGGAACAGGTCCTCAATAGAAAATGCGTTGGTTGATATTGAAAATACGAGCCGGTAGATACTTTTATTATTAAAGCGAGGGACGGTCATTCCAAAATAAAAGTTAAAGTAGATCAACATGATGTAATCATCTGGAGTAGAGATCCATGCATAGAGGAAGACTTTATTAATAATACCTAAGTAACATAAGAATAATATAATGTAATCAGCCTTATAATGGTCCCAATGCTACGACTCAGTCCTTCTTCTGATGAAAGGGACCAACCACGCGGGACCAGTGCGGGTAGGTTAGGCCCCGATTTATAAGTAGATAGCAGGTTCAAACCCACATGCCTATGTGGGTAAAACCAATTAGACAAAGCAAAGTGCCTACTTTGCTTTGTCTAATTTTAATGTCTAAATTTTCGTTTTATCATCGTTGCTCCCTAAATCGCGAGGAAGCCGGCATGTCCTAGAAAACTAAGTATTCCTAGCTAAGTATAAATTTTATAATAATACTCAACTACAAATTCAAAAGGGGTAGGTGCGACATGGAAGTGATTGGCGGCAGTTATCTCTTGCGTCTGGCTCTGGTCCAGGTCATGGTACGGGACGAGAGGGATTAGGAAGCAGTCACCTTGTTCCACTAAAGAGTAATGCGAGCAAAGGAGGTGGCTGAAACGGTGAGAGAGAGGACATCATTAAACCCCCGACGCCGCCCCGGGCGTTGGGAATCATAGGCCGATTCCCGGCCACCAAATGTACGGGCTTGCAAACGGTGAGCAATAGGGGTAGCCGTCCAGCCACTAGGACCGATGCTAGCTACGGCTGCGGGATTGTTCGAGAGATCGTGACCCTTTTTTTTTCGAGTTAGGAAATCATCAAATTACTTCTCCTGCGCTAGGATAGGGGAGTAAAAGGGCGTGTCAGACTTTTACTGACTAAAACCCCACACGTGTTTTTCTTTCTGCCCAATACAGCGCTGTACTAAAGTACTATAGTTAGAGACCTGAACAGTCAGAATTATGTTGACAACATTTTCTTCAGTCAAATTAGATAAAAAAAAAACAGGGGTAAGATTATCATAATTCGCTGCAAATTGGTAGGATTGTTCAAAACACCATCATAAATGACTAAATAGTCCATGAATCCGAAACCTGGAAAAAAAAAATACTCGGAATCAAAGGTAATAAAAACGAGATTTTCGCGATTTTCAGCAGCAGCAAACGGTAGGTAAGTTTTATCATAAAATTAGCCCAGACAAAAATTGTAGATCAGATAATTCAAATCTACAAAAAATTCTAAATACCTTTTTTCCTAAGAGCCACCGCTTTTGAGATATGTATAATGATTAAAAAGGTTAAAAAAAAACCCGGCTGCGTAAAAAATAACATTAAATAAATACTGAAAAGAAAAAAAAAGTTCAGTCCTGTGTGTAGAAACCAATTCAATTGCATTAATGTGCACACATAAAATACAACAAATAGATAATCAATTCTAATACGGAACATATTGACTGCAACAGTCGGGACCCAACGTAGTTGGGTTCGGGATCGCAGCGGCTGGGCCATGAGGATGTCTGTTCCTTCACGCGTGCGGTGTCCTTCGCTAGCATCACTGCTTCGCAGAAGGAGGCGACCGCATGCTATTCCCCCTCACTCCGGACCATGGCCTGAATCAGGGCCTGGCGCTAAAGGTCACCGCCACGGATCGCCTCCACGAGGACACGGCGGTGATCCAATCCACCTAAGCGGTGCACACCTCCACCGTGTCCTCCGGGTAGTACCCATAATGGTGACACCAGCCAGGGTGTTTCTTCTGCTTGAATCCGGTGCAGTAAACTCTCGACCTTACCATGTCCGGTAAGAACCTGCGACATGCGGAAGGTGGGGAAGTCGTGAAGCCTCTCCAGCCATTTCTAAAAGAGGGAACTCACCGCCATAATAATAGTATTTGTTCAAAATCCTAATTGGGATATAGCTAATGTTATAATGAGAACCTTAAGCTACTTTTTACATTCCTGCGGGATCGGGACTTAGTTCTAACGGTGGGAGACATCTTGATTCCTCGAAGGAAGAAGCATCTTCGAAATTGTTGAATAAAATTTAACGGAACTTTCATTGGGATGTAACTAATATTATATCCTTTTGTATTTTTTTTAATATGGTCATTATACACCATTTTGGAATCCTCATGATGAGCTCTTTAATTTTATATCTATATTGTAGCATTAATTCAACTATCACACCTCGCGTCATCCGTTCAAAACCAGTTCTTGCAATGAAAAATGAACTTTACTGCTATTAAATACAGCATCAATTTTATTGTTACTCTTCGTAAACGTTCGTTGTCGCAACTACTTTGAGGACGGTTTGTCCTTAAACTAGTCGCGACAACGAACGATTTCTGCAACTACTTTATGATAGTTTCGTCTTCAAACCAGTCGCGACGAAGTCCGTAGTTAACAACCATTTCTGTCATCGCAAGACCGGTTGCGTTTCATCCGTCAAAAATTCTACAAAGACCCACCATTAATATATAAGATTCTTGACTTCCAGACTAAAAAGCAGTAAAACTAAAAATGTTGAGTTTAGCGCCATCTAGCAAAATCATGGCCACGCTTGGGTTCGCAGCTTTGACCATAATGGCATTATGTGCATGCAGCCTTTGCGCGAATTCTGAATTTTGCGTTTTTAATTTTGCGTTTAGCTGCAATTATGTTAACACGTTGGCTGCCATACGAGTATACTCGTAGTAACTTTTTTTTTATGCCCATTGCCACCATACAAAATGGTATGATTTCATAGTGATGTACCCAAAAAAAATTCTATTAAACTTTTTTTTCTGATTAAATAATGTTTTACTTCAAATGCCAAAAAATGTAACCCCGCCCTCCTTTCACTGCCACTTGTCTAGAATTCGTTAGAAATCGCATACAATCAACTACGAGAATACTCGTAGTTGGCAGTGGGGCCCAGATCTTGTACTACGAGTATACTCGTAGGTTAGCAGTCAACGTGTTAACAAACGGTAGTAGTTCATGGTTTTTTTGCATTTTAAATAGACGCAAAATGAATACATTTATCGACTGGGGATCAAAGCCATCAACACAGAATCAAAGTTTATACAGATGATATTTCGAAACTCAGAATGCCTGAATCAGAGTTTAGCTAAGTAGCCAGTACATAGTGCACGCCACTCGCATAAACCACAGACCACTATACCTATCTACATTTCATCATTCGCTCCTAAGCACCCCTACACTCATGGCTCACAAAACCACACTTCAAAGTAGTTAGTAATCTATCAGTGTACCCACATCGACCACCATTGTCTGTAGGAGCCATTAAGTAAATGAATCGTTATTGTGTGTCTGCAAGAAGATGAACTACGAGCAACCATTTAGTTTAGGTATGTCAATCCATTAGGTACCTATTCGAAGGTTTTAATTACGAACCTAAATATACCCACGGATTTCGGATGATATGTACCATTTCTAATTATACCTACCTAGTACTTAACATTATAAAGACATTTTTATCCTTTTGGCTTCGCTGTAGACGTCGTTGAAGTTTTTAAACGACTGCAGAGTCGTTTAAAAACTTCATTAAATGAAGCGAAACCAAGCTACAAAAACGTCCTAAAAAAAAATTAAGGTTCCGTACCTAAATCGAAAAAAATGGAACCCTTTTAGGATCGCTTTGCTGTCAGTCGGTCTATCTGTCCATCTGCCAAAACTTTTTTTTTAGGAACACATGGAGCTGAAATTAATATTAAGTGCTCAGAACTGCTAGGTACCCCAAGCAGCAGTGAAAAAATCCTAGTTGACCTAGAATCCTGCACTTTAAGCATGAAGCTAGGTCTCACTATCACAAGTTTATAAACAAATCACTAAACTGTTGTAGTTACGTCACAAAAAGAAACTTATTTAAAATACGATTCCGACAAATTTTGAATTTCAGAATTGAACTATTCACTTCATTTCTAGGTAAGTTTATACGAAACCCTCAGAGCGCAATCTGATTCGCACTTGCCCACCTTTTCTGCGTTATATCATCACCAGAGTTAATATTTGTACGAGTTCAATAATTATGATCTAACATAAATCATTGTGTATTTTGTGATTCTACTTAGATTTTAAAACTTAGGTGGTTCAGATAATGAAAATGGGCTTTTAGTTCATTTATGGAAGAGACACCACAATTTTGTCTTACATCCGTATTCTAATGGAAAACTAAACTCCTTACTAAACTTAAAAGACCTAGTCCTAGCTAAAACTTTACAAAAAAAGCATCAGTGCGTTTTTGGCGGGATTTCTTCGAGTGAATTTCAGTGGCTGTTTTATTTATTCGAAATTTATTTATTATTGATTCCTGGTCGCTATTGTGATGTAAAATTGGTGTAGTTTTGTATCTCAAGTGTCTGCGCAACTGGAATAATATGTGGAATCATTGAAATAGGCACGATTTGGTAAAAATGGAGCTAAGAATTTTATTGTAGTTTTAGCCTTCCAACAAACTTCTCTGAGGTATCAACGAAGTTTGCTGAGAAGACATTCGATACATTTGCTGCCAAATACTTCAAAAACATTAGAATGTGTTACACCTGAATTCTAAAGTAAAACAAAAAGAAATATGATATTCGAATACGGAAGACTTATTACGCAAGACAACATGGACGAAAGACTAGGCGATATGGTCAAACGACTATAGCCTTCCTTAGAGGGTAAACGGGAAAAAATACTCCATCTTCGCGGGCTTTTTGACGTTTGTTAATGTCAAAACAAAAATTAAAGCGAAATATTCTGTAAAGTGCCGAAATCGTGTTAAATGTAATATAATAAGAGTTTTTATATGAGAATTGAATTAATTATTTAGTTCTTTAATATTAGACGAATGTTATGCATAATTTCCAATCATGACTTCGCTTTTATCAGCGGAATTATCAGCTACGTGCAATGCGTTAGGAACGTACGACAAAAAGACCGGCAAATATTTAATTGACGATTTTACTTTAAACACAGTCAAGGATTTAATTCGTTACTTACGTCGTGATGGCGAGGATCATGAAATTCGACGTCATTTCGGTCAAACTAAAGTGTTACAAAGTGATCTGCTACCTATGCTCGTTGACCACTGGGAAAATACGGAATTATTCGACGTTACACTCAGGTATGTAGTGTATGAATAATTAGCTATTGAATAAACAAGTTATTTTGTCATAAACATCCCTTTACCATGTTAAAACAGAAATACAGGTATCATTTTTGGAGGGATATCTAAAATTAACCTTAAATTCTGTAATAAATAAGAATGCAAGATCACATTTGCATAAATTGCTGTTGTCTTTGTACCTCTAATTACATAGAAGGTGATTATGTTACCTAGTCTTTCATTTTTCTTTTTATTTGGGCAATTGTTATGACTGTATTAAATTGCTAAATATGTAAATATGTTTAATAACAAACAGTGACTTTGTATAGTTGAAAAATAACCCTACAAATAGCATGTTATGCCACCCAGCTTTGAGATACTAGACCAGGGGCACTTACAAAACTTTCCCTTTGTTTAAGACTGCTAGTAAACCTCACAAACCCAGCACTGCTGTTATACAGAGAAGAAGTGCCAACTGAACGGACTGCCAGACACAACTACCTTCAGATTTTGTTACATTTGCAGTCTTATAAAGAAGAGGCTTTCACCAAAGTAGATACATGGAACATCTTTGCTAAGAAATTGGCAAAAGTTTTGGAAATTGTGAGTACTCCGTCATCATATAATTGATATGTTAAAATCAATTGCATTGGGGCAAATGTATCACACTATTATTGGTAGAATCAAAATTATTATACCAATAAATGGATTAAGTATGGACAATTTTATGAATATTACATATAATTTTTTATAAATTAAGAATAAAAATATGAATGTAATGTAATATAATATGAATTTTCAATTAATGTGATTGTGTAGTAATGTGAATGGCATTTTTATTTGTTTTATTAGAATTAACAGCAACTTGGTGACACTGTTGTCTAACTTTTTATTATGTGCAGGTATATACTAATATTATAAATGTGTAAGTAGCTCTGTCTGCCTGTTACGATTTAACATTTAAACTACTTAAACCAGTTACTGAAGTTGCTTGAAGTACATAGCCTACTTTTTATCTGGCTTCGACTTGGTGTCCCCAATGACAAACATTCACTTGGAAAAAGTCATTGGAAAAGGCTAATATATCATTTTTTTATTTTACTCGATAAAGATTCTTTGTTTCTTGTAGGACTGGTCAGAAAGAGATGAAGATACAGGTCTAATCATTGAAAGGATATTAATTCTAATTAGAAATGTACTACACGTACCTGCTGACTTGGACAGAGAAAGGCGGCCAGAAAATGATGCCAGTGTGCATGATCAGGTTAGTATATCTTTATTCCAAATAGGTTTTATTATTTATAAACTTACTCTGCATTCTATTGGTGTGACGATGCTTGGAGGAGATCTTTCATCTAAAATAATGATGAAGATGACTATGTATTAAATCAAACACTATGTTACACAATGGAAGAGAATATGAAAGAAAGAATGTATATGTCCTCTCTCAGTAACTCAAAGGTTTGCTGGGAGAAAATTCATTGCTAAGTTAAGCTTGCATTTGTACTGAAATGTCTGTATTACCTGTACTATGTATGTTTTTGTTTACAAAGAATTAAAGAAGAGGAAAGCATTTAAAATTAAATTATAAGCAATGGAATTTAAACAATAAAAATTCCATTGCTTATAGTTTAATTTTAAATCCTTTTTCGTTTTGTAAGAACGATTAATGTTTGTATTTCATAAAAAAATCTATTTTAGGTTCTGTGGGCTCTCAATCAGTCAGGTATTCTAGACATAATCCTGTACATGTCATCAGAAAATGAAAAACAATATTTCATGCATATCCTTGAAATCATATCTCATTTGTTGAGAGAACAGAATCCTAGTAGTTTAGCTGATGCTGCATTACAGCGAAGTGTGGATGAAAAGCTTAGAGATGATCAAGAACTACTCTCTATAAGAATGTCAGAAAATAAACAAAGAATAAACAAAATCAAACAATATTCTGGGACAAGGTAAGTAAGGCCAACTTTTTATTATTTTATATTGTACTTGTAAAATTTATACCTGTAACATACTACAATGTGTTAGAACTATCATTGTTTTTGTTTGACAGGAAGAGATATTGCCATACTTACAGCACAAGTAAGAAGTATTCTTATGTACAACAGAACACTACTGGCTACTGAAGTTTAAAAAAAACTCCATTTATACTAAATGGAGTAGAGCATTGTCTAAATGATAAATAGTTTTAAATAATACAATGATTTTTTAAACTAATATTAACAAATTTCAAACAGGCATTCACGGTTTGGAGGCACATATGTAGTTCAAAACATGAAATCTTTATCAGACAATGATTTTGTTACCTTGAAACCCTTGAACAAAATTTCTAATTTAGACTTCAGTGGAGGCAAGAAGTCGAAGCTGGTTAAACCTAAGAATAGAAGACCTGTTGAGAGTGGTATTTTGGAGCGAAGGTCAGCTTTTGCTATTAGGTAAGTGACATTATGATTTTTTATGACGTAAATAACTACATTTAAGTCACGACTCAAAGGAACTACTATAAAGGACTTTACTTAAGGAATTAACTTTACTATAAAGGAGTAACACAAGGCTGCGAGATTGGTCTAAAGAGTTGCCACAGCCTTGGAACTTAAAGGCTAACTGAAAGAATACAGGTGGGTTTTAGTCAATAAAAATCTGATACACCAATTTACTTTACCCAGAACGGGAGGAGTTATTTAATGATCAAAAAAGCCTTAAAATCAGAGAATTTACGTCATTTATGAAGAAGACTAAAAGGAGTTAGAAATTAATAATCTAACAAATAACAAATTTGTAACAAATGAGGCTCCCTCAAATCATAAATTAGACAATGAAACTACAGTAACAGATCCCATAGCGAAATTTTTAATAATTGTTTTTTTTTTGTAAATGTAAAATCTCAATTAGCAAGAAAAAAATCCATTAACTTTTCACAACAGTAACCTATTCACTTTACCTAACTTTGATCAACCCACGGTACCTACTACATGAACTGACTCAATTTTGTCCATGCACTATTAAATATGTATCTCGAATTGTAGTTATGTATATGA
Source organism: Mythimna pallens (assembly GCA_961205895.1). Taxonomy (NCBI): domain Eukaryota; kingdom Metazoa; phylum Arthropoda; class Insecta; order Lepidoptera; family Noctuidae; genus Mythimna; species Mythimna pallens. The sequence goes on along the minus strand of OY540828.1, from coordinate 16,313,536 downwards.
CTTAGAATTAATGGCACCAACACTCTGAATTCTTTGAAAAATGGTATTATATAGAAACTGTTAACTATAAAACTAATTTAACTTAAATTACATTTTATTTTCTCGTGGGAACAGTACCTATTTCACTGAATACGTCTTCAAAACGGTTGAACAAAATTTTAAGGGACTTTCACAGGGACATAGCTAATATTATAGTGAGTAATGTAGGCTACTTTTTATATTGCCGCGGATGAGACTTAATTCTCAGGCAAGGGGGTGGAAGGGACATCTCCAAAATGGAACAGGGAGGGGACGTTAGGTTATCATGATCATTTTAGCCGAGACGTTCACTGATGGACACAGGCCTTCCACAAGAGTCGCCATAACTTCCGGTCCTGTGTGTCTCACATCCATCTGATTCCCGCGACCCTCTCCAGATTATCGGTCCACCTAGTGGGAGGCCTTCCAACGCTACGCCTTCCGTTACGTGGTCGCTACTCTAGAACCTTTCGTCTCCATCGACCATCTGTTCTGCGAGCAATATGCCCTGCCCACTGCCTCTTAATTTTGGCGATTCTTCGAACTATGTCTGTAACCTTGGTTCTCTTGCAGATATCTTAATTTTTAATGCAATCACGTAGAGGAACTGAGCCTGAGCCCCTTTTCATTGCCCTTTAGGTAATTTTAAGCCTTCTGATGAGGTTCATTGTGAGCGACTACGTTTAGGAGCCATATGTCATCACGAAGACTTACCCAACTGGACCGTTAGGTTATAAGAAATAATAATTTAGACAGTACGGTACTTCATTATGTTTTATACATATTACATTCATCGGGATTTAACCGCGTAGTTCACCTTCCTGACTGCCTGGCCAAGATGAAGATTAAATAAGTATTTCTTTATGAGGAATATATTTATATGACTATAAAAATCTGCGAACTAAAAAATATTTTTTTACACGTTTGCCCCAAGAAAAGAAGAGTAATGTTCTAAATCTCTATGCTACGAAATCGTAGGTTTAGTTATACTAATATGAGAGATTTGTATTACTATTTTCAAAAAGTAGCCATAATAAAGGCCGACTCAAAATCAGAAACATTATTTTAAAGGTTGAATTATTAACCTAATTGAACTTGAGGTAAAAATTCTGGTATTTGAAAGCCCTATTATTGACTTATTATTTAATTTTATCATATATATTTACCAAATTTTATAACTTAGTTTCAAATAGCACCATTTTCTTTTAACTTGGGCAAACGCCTTCTCTCAGGAATGCAGGGAATTCGCTTCTTCTAACTTATTGACAACTAAGTGTTTATTTTTCGTGTACCTGCACTGGGATAATATTACTACTTATTTATATTATTTTATGTTCTCATGTAAGTGACAATTGTTATCGGTTTAAATATCTTTATTACCTTAATGGTAAATTCAAATCACAAAATTTTAAAAAATAAATATATCTTGTCTTTTTATACTTTTCTAAGAGAAATCCTTTGCTTACTGATCCCCCTAATGGTGAAAACTACAAGCCCGAGCGTGGCATGTGCATACTAGATGGCGCTAAACTCAGCATGTTTACTTTGTTTTGTTTTCAATGTATTATTAGCATTATAAGTTAAGAAAATGGTATTTTCGAAAATCGAACAGTCCACTTTATTGAACATAGTCAAATTATTTCTAACTATAGTACTTATAATAGTGCTATAGTTAAGAACTATAATTAAAGACATGAACAGTCAGAGTTGGGTGGATTTTGTGGCCATCATTTGATTAAGTTGAATAAAGTGGTATGTCCTATTTTCGCAAATACCATTTAATTGACTTAATAATGCTCCCATGCACTAAAAACAAAATAAACTAAACAATGTTGAATTAAGCGCCATCTAGCGATAACTTGTCCACACTCGGAGCTTTCATTTTAATTGTATTATAGCCTAAAGCCATACAAAGTCTTAGACTAAACTGGCTGAGGCTAATGTTTTCTTTTCCTCAGATTATTCCTGAAAGAATTTTGCATAGAGTTCTTGAACAGCTCATACAATCCACTAATGCATTATGTCAAAGATGTATTAGTGAGAGCCAAAGCTCAGCAAAATGATGAATCCTATTACTTATGGGCAGTCAAATTCTTTATGGAATTTAATAGAGGACACAACTTTCAAGTTGGGTTGGTCAGGTAAGAGGCTTATTCTTTATTGTACACAAAAATTGATCATATTTATATATTTAGCCGGGAATTGAATTTTATTCCCAGCTAGTTCCGAACTCTAACCAAGCATACATATTAAAAAACAAATTCTCCCACTGCGTCAGTCTGTATGAACGCGATAAACTCAAAAATTACTGGATGTTTTTGCATGCGAATAAATAAATGATTTCATAAGGTACGTATAATACGTGCATATTATAGTAGACAAAAGCCTAGAATTTCAAATATTTCTAAGACTCGTGTGAAGCTGAAGCGTGTAGCTAGTTTTAATTGCTAAGAATAGCTTGCTTCTTTTTAACGTACCTTTTAGTCCTCAAGCACCCTAATTGTGTAAAATACTAAATCACATTTTATAATACAACCAAATTAAATTCCTAATCCATCCTAACATAGTTTTTACGTAAATATTGTTACTAAACCTTATGCGAGTGCAAGCTTGAAATAAAATAATTAATTATAATAATTGTCTCATGATTGAAAATTCGACTGCTCGATAATACAATGAAATCTTTATACTGTAGAACATGCGACAGTATTCATTTGTTTTTGAAGTTAACCAAAATCATCCAAAATATAGATTTATATAGAATTCAGGTATGTTTTTAACTAACATTAACTTTTCAGTGAAACAATGTCAGTTCCCATGTTCCATTACGTACAACAACAAATGGAAAAGTACTATGACATGATAAAAGTTGAAAAGAAAAAGTTCACAGCTTGGGTGAGGAGGCTGCATTTAGCTCTTAGAGCTTACAAAGAGTTGCTCAACACTCTGCTAGCTATGGACAAAAGTACCGATCCCAGCGTCAAAGAATCGGCGAAAGTTTTAAAGAGCAACATTTTTTACGTATTAGAGTATAGGGAGTTTATAATTTCGACTTTCCTAAACTATGATGAAAATAAAATGCCGAGGTAAGTTTTTTTTTATTATTATTATTATTATTGATAGGCTAGCGTTATGTGGTCGACGATGGAGCACGCTTGCCTGGAAGACCTATTCACTCTAGGCGTAGGTTGTAGCTATCAGGAAATAGAGGAAGAAATTCCAGGAGAACGAGGAGAGGAGGGAATTCCAGGGCACTACCACCTACCACAACAGATTAGCCATCAAAACTGAAATTCGATCAGAACAACTATTTTTAATTGTTTTATAGTAAAATTGAAGGCATTAATGAGCTTGTGGTTAAGTAATTACAGCTGCACAGATTGATCTCCAAGCAATGTTGCCGAGGTCGGTCTGTGATGGGTGGTATGATAAATCTTAACATATTTAGATTTCTGTGTCTTAGAAACCACGTTAAGCTATTGATCCCGGGTGTCTTTTGTAGATCTTTGACCGTTTTTACGGATGATCCAGGAAATCTAATACCAGTCTTGTGTGCCTATTGTGTTACCCAATTACTGGATTGTGAAGGTCACAAAGGCAGTCGCTCCATGTAAAGTACTAATATCCAGTTGCATCCAGTTAGACTGGAAACCGAACCCAACACAGTTGGAAAAAGGCAGGCAGACATTTAAAATTTTAAGATATATTCATCATTTTATTTTAGGTCATACTTGGTAGATTTAATGGAAACAGTGCACTTGTTTCTAAAAATGTTAGAACATTATTGCAAAAAGACTGGATTAGTTGTTCAAAAGAAAGTGAGGAAGAAGGCTAAATCCAAGCCGAAAAGTAAGTTTATCTTTATTAGTAGTTACATAAACTTTAATTATAAGGTATATAAAATTTGTTGTTAATATTAAGTAAAGTTTAGACTATCTTGCCGTACTTTTCTGTCGCCATTGAAGTCGACTGTGGCGAAGGTGGTGTGACGATCTGATCATATTAGCGGGGCAAACCTTTGCCCAGCAATGGTATACAATAAGGTTAACAAAAATAAATACTTATCCTTACCCTACTTAAAAAATAAACCAAATTATTTAATGATATTTTATACGATTTTAAAGTTACTCTATCCCACAATGTCCGCAACGTCATCAGCCCATCCCTCGTTCTAAAATTTCGCTTGATACAAATTGCAAATATCCGGGCCATTAAATGATAAATTTCTAATGTGTGTAATGCACTGGTAACAACGATAGGTGGTGCCATATATCACGATGAACGGAACTGCCGACGTGGTGCATAATATCTACATACATTGTGTTTATGCTACAGATTATTAGAGCTTGCTAGTGGTTTAGCGGGTACATAAGGGGGCTCACCGAATATTTGCTTTATCGCCGAAATATAATGCAATCGACTATAATGAGAGAGATGTTTGTTTTCCTGGCTTTATTGAAGGAAGACATGTCTATGTGTGAAGTCGTAAATAAATAAAGCATTTTCTATGACATTGATCGTCTCCTTTAAATCATGTCAATCCTTTTTTGGGTTCCTTACCCGAAGTACCGACAGCGGAGTGATAGCAATAGGGTAAAAACGGGAACCCTATTTCTATCACTCCGCTGTCGTCTGTCTGTCACCAGGCTGTATCTCATGAACCGTGATAGCTATAGACAGTTGAAATTTTCACAGATAATATATGTACGTTAAAAACAGAATAAAATATTTTTTAAGTGGGGTTTTGCAACTTACGGTTCGGAAACCTTCGTGCGCAGGTCAGACTCGTACTTGGCCGGTTATTAATGAGGTGGGAAATCAACAAAAAACTTCTTTCGCTCTGGATGGAATGAGAGGAAAAGTTTACTGACAACTTTTTGGTCGGGCTTGGTCCTTACCGGACGGCAAGCTATCCATTGCTCGCCTTTCGACACCCGACGCCCGGGACGTCTCCAACAGCGGTGGCTAGGGAGTGAGGCTGTCCTCTTTCCACCACCTCCTTCGCTCTCATTACTGCTTCTAAGTAGGCGTTAACTGCTTCCCATTTCCTCGTTCCGTACCATGGATTGAACCAGAGCTGGACGACAGATTTCGCCGCCGCCGATCGCTACAACGGACCCGGCGGTGCTTCTCCCATGCGGGGAAAACTTCTACCATATGCTCCACCGTGTCCTCCAGGTGAACCGCTCAATCGTGACACCTGAATCTGAAACAGGAAACTCCCGAAATACCGATTTCCAGTGAAGACCTGCGTCAGGCGGAAAATAAGGATAACACCTTTTAAACCTCTCCCTTACCTCCTCAAACAAGGGACTTATCGCTGTGACTTAGGTGTACCCAATCAGTCATGCATATCATGTTCGATTCAACCTGTTCTGGTTATAAATCAGAACCTCATTACCTATATATGTATTCTATATTATTGGCTGTTTAGCATAAGGCTGTTTTTATTTTACAACATTATGCACCCATGTAAATATTTCGATGCCTATTATCCTTTTTATATTTACAGTACGACAACCCAAACAAGACATTTCTTATCTGTTAACAACCCGACAAAAAAAAACACAAATGACCCTCATTTATTTCCGTACAAAGCTTAAATCGTATAACTACTTTTAAAAGTAATTTACGGTCAGATGTGATAAAAGGAGGGAGAGCTAATTAATATTGTGGTTCAGAACAAAAGACGGGGGTACAAAAGCCTAAGGTCGCGGAGCCAGCGGCGGCTTGGGAGGAGGTGCGGGCGCAGTTGGCCGCGGTCCTCACTTCAGGCGTTGATGAACACCCTCCGCCCTTCGACGCCGCTTCAGACGTGCCCATCGACCAACAAAAGTATTTTTTTATATATTTAATTTATTTTACTGTTTAGCTATTGTTCTCTGCTGTCATTATGAGTAACGTATTGTGTAAGTTGTCTAATCTAGACAAAGGAATTTTCTAATAATGTAATTAGTAAACAAAGCGAAACTGAGAATTCGACTGGTTTTCATGATAAAAGTTTGTAGTGGTATTGTTTTTACTCATTCAGTATTATATAGCAAATAATTGTGCTGCAATTTATTAGTAAATTCAAAGTATGAACATACAATAATATATAGCAATTATCTGTAATATATATTACATATATATATTTTTACAACGTAACATAAGCTATACAGGATCAAATTAAATTAATCCACAAAACATAAACTATGGTTTATATTTTGAATAAAGTGTTTTTGTAAAGGTGAATATTAATACCTTTTTGTTATTTCTTTAGAGAATACTGCATGAAGAATGTTCAGAAGTTGATGAAAGAATACAAGTTCGAGGATGCTGTTGGCATGTTTAGAGCTGCAAGGTTCGTAAAGATGCTTTCACACTGGAATGCAAATCAATCAACACTGTAGCTAATATACAATAACTAAGCAAATGTACTTCTTTTTGAAACTTGCGTTAATTAAAATAAACAAATATCAATTGTATTTTTATGTCAATAAAGTTAATTTCAGAATGGCTGATACAACTAAAAGTTACGTAAAAAACACATTTGCTTTAACTGAACTGTAGGTACGTGGGTGTCAAAGTTGATTAATCAAAACACATATTTGACTATACCACAAACACATTATATTTATATTTTTCGTGATGTCCATTTAGTTTTGTTTGATTTTAACGTATGAAATATTGTTTAGGGACGTCTGGCCCGATGAAGGAATATTTGGTACAACTGGAATATCAGAAGACGAAGAACTTACAATGCTAGAAACTGTTTATAATACAGACTTAGGCGTAGAGCCGACTGGTAAGTGGCAGTACTTACCATTTTTTACTTTTATCTATTTTGAAATTAATTATTCAGATCGAAATAAGAACCGTCTATACCAAACTAAAGAATCCCAAACAAGTTTACTTACGTCTGTTAAGGCCATTCAACATTTCACTAAACTTTTGACTCAAAACATCGTGAAAGCTAATTCGTGGAAATTAACTTACATATACGTCAAAAAGTAACTGCGGTAGTAACTTGAGCTTCACTTAATAATACTCCCTGTGTCTCCTTAAATTATACTTCACCTACACTTTCTAAGAAAAAAGAAATATTCTAATAAGCGTTTCTTTTAATAGAAACCGCTGATGATGTTGATGAAACTCAAGAAAATTCGTATGACGAGGAAGGTAAGTAAAACAAAATAGTTCGATGTATCTTACAAAATATTTAATTTAAAAAATAAGAAAAATCTGCATTATAATGAATTAAATTAAAAAAAAATACCTACTTAACTTACCCAATAAAAGAAGTATCGATAATTTTTTACTTAGAATACTTCAAAAGTGATTTATCGAAAGGTACATAATTTAAACAATTATCGATATTTTTTGACATTCCGACCTCTCTTAGCTGCGGCATTCCTGCTCAGCTAGCATTAAATGATTCTTGCCAGACGATTCGTCAGGTTTTTGTACACGAGTCACCACTCGCACTCGAGTAATATTAATTATAGTAGGCACCAAATAAATTTGCAATAACGGTCATTGACCAACCTTCATTTATTGTTAAAAACAAAATTGAAATAGACATAAAGCTGTCCTAAGTCGATAATGGTTCCAATCATCATCTAGTATAAAAACCAATTGAAAATTGTTTGTTTACCTACAAAGAAATATTAGGGAAAGGTCAATGTACTTTGTTGCATATTTATCTGGCGACTACCATAGTGATTTAGTAAGAAGAGATGACAAGCTAAAATAAATTACAAAACGATAACTTTGTACCTAGACCTACAGCTTAGTAGTTGAATTATTTTAGTTAATTAAGTAAGAACTATCATAATGTAGTTTATTTTACTGTAGACGAAGAAGAGGAAGAGGAAAGGAGTACGGCAGTTGTGGAAACTGATTTCGATTTTCCAGAATTCGTGAACAGGTAAAGATATTGATATTTGTTTGTCATGCTCAGTCAAATGTCTCACTGATGGTGGACAGTGTGTTGGATCATTCGGCTCCCTTCAAAATAGTTGAGCTGAATGGTGCTGATATACGCGTATGTCCGTGAAAGGGCGCTATCAGTTGAGACTGGTCATCTCTTAGTTACCAGTGGTTTATAAAAATAAACTAAAATATAGATATTAAATATCTTTATGTAGAATTGGATTTTTTAAGGTTCCTTTACCTCAAAAGGAAAAAAAAGGAACCCTTATAAGATCACTTTGTTGTTCGTCCGTCTGTCTGTCTGTATGTCAATACCCTTCATCTCGGAAACACGTGGATGTATCGAGTTGAAATTAAAACCGTATACTCAAGTCTGCGGTCTCTTGAAGCTGTAAAAAAAAACTAATTTCTAAGTTAACGAAAAAAAAAATACGGCCTTATATGTCTCAAAAAACTTATATTTCGACACTCTCGGCGAAATCAAAATTCATAGGGTACTTCCCGCTGACCGAAAATCCTGAAATTTTGCATAAAGCAAGGTCATATAGCACATGTATAGGAATAAATCTGAACACTGTAAGGTTGTTGCTACATCACAACAGAAATTCCAATGAAAAATCTTCGAAACTCTATTCGGGAATCGAACTGTTGACATAGATAAGTTTGTATGGAACCTTCAGGGTGCGATTGCCCAGTTTTATTTTCTGACTGACTTGTTGACATTTCAAAAGTGCCTGTAAATGTTTATTTCAAATAAAATGCTGCTGATCTTTAATAACTAAACTCCATAGTACAGTTGCGTAACCTATTTGGTGTAAAGGTAAAAACGATCATCTTTGCACTGCTAAGATGTTTTACATTTATGTCATACTTTATAATGTGATGTAAAATTGATGTCACCTGTTTATCAAAAGGCATGTTCGACTGTACCCACTTACTGAAAACATTAACATTTTCCTCCGTCTAGATTCTGTCACCCTCGAGTTGTAAGCGCCTGTGTATCTCTCCTCGAGCGCTATGACAAAAATCTACCCGACACCAACCACAGCATAGTGAAGATGTTGCACAGAATCGCGTGGGACTGTAAGCGGCCCGCCATGATGTTCCAAGCTTCACTTTTTCTCATATTTCAAAGGATACTCGACAATCGAGTGCCGCAATTCAGGGTACGTGTTTGTCAACTGTATGTTTTTATTCTGTGTCTTTTTTGGGGCAATAACATTTTTGTGTAAATAAAATATATGGATTTAACATTTAGGCGGTCGTTTAGAAATGGTTTAGTGCGTATACGTTCTATGAAGGGTGTCTAAAACACGCTGAAACTAACCAAGTAAAGACCGCTTTCACAAATATGGTTCAAAAAAGGAATATTGTTTCCCTGTCCCTCCCCATTATGTTCGCTGGCAAATATCCAAGTAAACACCCATTGCGTCATTTCTACACGAACTAACCCTTTTATTTATTAACCATCATTATACTGGGCACGCCACAATTATGGCGGTAAGTCCCCTCTGAGGCGTGGCTGGAAAGACCTCAAGGCGTCCTCACCTTCCGCATGACGCAGGTCCTCATCGAATACGGTAAGTTCGGGAAGTTCCTGCACCAGATTGGTGCGGAAGCGACGCCCGGGTGTCGCCACTGTGTGGACCACCCGGAGGACACGGTGGAACACACGGTAGAGGTGTGCCCCGCTTGGGCAGAGCGCCACCGTGTCTTCGTAGCGGGGATCGGCGGCAGGGATCTCTGGCGCCGGGCCTTGGTACAAGCCATGGTCCGAAGCGAGGAGTAGTGGCAGATGGTCGCCTCCTGCGAAGCAGTACTGCTAGCAAAGGAGGAAGCCGACCGCGCGAGGCAATGGTCCTCTCTCCCCGGCCGCCGGGATTCCGATCCCGATTACCGGCCAACGTACTCGCGGGCTTGTCCGACCGTCCGGTAACCGTCCGAACCGAGCCCAAGTCGTCGACGGCGCGTATTGTTCCACGCGAGCTTCAGGGATATGTCAGCAAATCGTAGGGGCCCAGTAGGGTCGAAGCCTACTGGGGCCACGGGTAGTGTGAAAGTAAAACCCGGGACCCTGGGACGAAGGCAAAGAAGGAACAGGATTGGGTTTTAGTCAGTAAAAGTCTGACACTATCGATTTGTCATTAGATGATTTTCCCACCTAAAAAAACCGTCATTATACTCTGTAAATCCAATACTGGGCTACTATCACTCCTAAAAAAGTGTGTCGGAAATATTGCTTGCACTTCTTTATTTGTGCTCGTTTGCTTTGTACTTCTTTACAGGGCCGATCTTTCATTTGGGACAGTAAGTATGGAGAAAAGCCAATTCAACAAAAACAGAGAAAATGGAAACTGTCTTATGAAGCTTTGTTTAATATGAATAATACAATGAGATCCTTAAACTATAAAAGAATGTCCGCGCTTACAGGCAACCTATTATTGGAATTAGGGGGGATTTTTAATTTAGAGATTTTTTGAAAAATTTGTACGCCACGCTATGCGGCTGAACATGCCAGAACTTATATTCCATAATTATCTTGCATACAATGAATCATGTACACCATGTTACAAATAAATTTATACTTACCTACTTACTTTGATTATTTTAGATTGGACGTAGATTGTCCGGACAAAAATGCGGTTGCACTTGGTGCAAAAAAGAAAGGTTAAACGATTATAATAAAATAGATACATAAAAACATACACACTAAATACATGTATACACAACAAAAGAAAGAAAAAACGTTTATTTGTACCTCACACATACAGTAAAATTTTTAAAAAAAACAGTAGAATACATTGTAATTGAAATATAGTAGAATAACACGATAACAAAATAAGTAACTATTACATTGAAAAACAAAATTATGATCATGATCTCTTTTTAATTTATTTATATATATTGACACATCAACGACTGATTCACTGGTTTAACATTGAAGAAAATTTCCAAATGAAAAAATTATTATGGTGAACTTTTAACTTACAGGCGTGCACAGCACTTAAGTAAATTATATAAAAAAAATGTTGTATGTTAAATTACATTAAAACTAATTGAAAAATTACATTGAAATAAATTAAATTAAAAATTACATCGATATGTCAGCAAGATAACTTATAAAAACCTTCCTGTATATTCTGTTTACTTCTATTAAAATCGCTCCACATAAAAACAAATGAAACGTCAAGATAACTTGATCCATATTCAAGTTAAAGAAACACATTGTACGCCCACAGTTGTAAAGGTCTTCAAAGTAAAGCTCGGCTGTACTTAAGATCGATGAGCCTCTAACTTGTCATTCTATTTTTGAACCGTATACGTCACGCTACTTAGCCCGTAAAACAAATGACTACTCACGCCCAAACGTACGTAAGAAGAGACAAATATAGCTGGAAATAGCTATACGTAAATACCTACCAAGTCGCGATATCGACCCTTTTTTTAGGATGAACATCGTAAGCATTTTTGCAGGAATGGATTTTCTCTTCTGTAATTAAAAAGTATTCATGATAATTACTTTTTATTAAAAAAAATAACTTCATATAACTACCGATCTAATGGAATTAGTGCTATTAACATATTTTTGTAAATACTTTTTAATTATGGCAAAGACAATCCTTTCCCTGAAAAGACTCGAATGCCGAGAGATGTAGGTAGTTGAGCATGTGTGGTTTTGAAACATTTTCTCTTTAGCTGTCTGTGTGTGTGTGTGTAAATTTTTAAACAATTGAACCATGACCATGAATCGACAGGTGCAAAGTGTAAAAGAGTTATCTGCTATTTTACCTGATAATTGAAATAATTTACTAAAATAGGTACATATAATATTGTACAATATGGCAAATCTTCTTTCACGTCTTAAAACTGCAAAACATGTGGCATCTGTAAATATTGTAGAAAATGATATTTTAAAAGTTACTGCATTTGTCGGCATGGTTGGCGCAGTGGTTGAGCGATGGACTGCTGCGCTGTGTGTCGCGGTTTCGATTCTCACACAAAACAAATATTTAAATGGCTTACAAATAGTTGTTCCGAGGGTGTTTTATGTATTTACGATTATATGTTTCTAAAAGTACCTACGATACAGGAAGAATTCCTAGTAGATATATCACAAAATTGCAGATTTTTTTTTTCAATTGGCTTCCGTCGAAATGATTGAAGCTATGTCAGATGTCAACTTAGTCACTGTATAATGTAAATATGATAAAATTTATGCCTATATTATAATATTATAGTCACAAACTAGAAATATAGCCAGTAAGTTATGTAAAAATAATGTAATTTCCCCTTGGATAAGTTCAACTGGTTTTTATAGCCTGATATTTTTCCCATATTACGACACACGTGTGACCAGATTTAAGCTTTTTTCTCCGTCGTGCATACGATGTGTGGAGGGGCAGGGGACAGATTTTATCGACGCACGAGGGGCGTCGGTACCTCCTGAATGTATCGAGAATCTAAATTAACCTGGCGCAAAATTTGATTCCTATCAGCCGCTGAGTAATAAAATGTTTGTCTTGATGTTACCCCAGCAGCGTCCCTAAATTGAAATGTAAATAAAAATGCCGAGAAATTTTAAGTACCTACTGCACAGTAAAACGAAACGGTGTCTCGTTATTTATTATCTTGTGCTTACTCGAAGAATAATATAATTTATACTTTTGTAAGTAAGTGCATTTTCAGGAGTAGGTACCCCACTAAAAAAAATCGATATTTTATTAGTAAACTATGTTTATTATATTTAAAAACCTCTTAGGAATACAGCTATTTTTGTTAACAGGAATTGGAAAAGTTCGCTATATTCATATTGAGGAAGTTCACTGAAGTTGCTTCGAAGAATCCCAAAGTGTTTATTGAGCTCTTGTTCTGGAAAAATTCGAAAGATTCTCTTGATATTGAATATGGATATGATTTATATACTGATAACAGGTGGGTACAATTCAATACCTAAATGTCCGAAATATAAGGAGAAACTGACTGACATCAATGCACAACCGAAACTACGGGGACTAGGAGTGTACAATTTTACACTACGCTTCCTTTTATGACGTAAGCGAGCACTGAGCGAGGAATTTCCAAAATTCAAAACGGGGGTCCAAAATTTGTATAGAGAAACCTACACTCAAGCGGGCGAAGCTGCTGACAGAAGCTAGTATAATAATAAAAGATAAGTATCTATAGAACTACGTCTTGTATATGTGTATATCTCAAGTAATTGTAATAAAACCGACTGACCCAATTAGTCACAATGCTGACCCATCTCATATTGACATTTCCCTGTGTAAGGTGAATAACCTCTTGTAACAGCATTTTCACATTCGCTATCATCAATCTTTGTCCACAGTTTCTAAACGTTTGAACGCGTTAATTGGACAAGATAATGTTGATATAGGTCGCGTCTTTAAACTATGATTGATTACCAAACAGGTCAAATCTGTTTTAAGAACAATTATATATATATAGGTACACTGAAAAGGGGTTAATTGTAAACACAACAGGCTGAAAATACCCAGATGTAAATATTGCACCTCGACTTTTAGGAAGTTTGACGTCACTATCATTAGTTAGTATTTCATACCACACAGGTACCTATTGCCTTTCCAAAGCACAACTATTATCCCTATATTACGTCCTAATGCTCTAATTTAATGAAACTAACATGTCATGGAGCCAAAAAATCTATGACATCCGCCAACCTGCACTGGGCCCGCATGGAGGATTACGGCCCATTCACTCTTCAAGAGACGAGGCCTGAGACCCATAAAAAGGCTGATTGTTACTCTAATTAAACAAACACTTGCCTAAATGTAATTTTTCATGTTATTTCTTTAAGCTCTAAACATTGAAAAACAATGAAAAGAATGTGTTTGTACCGTATATCTCTTTGCGATAAACAATTCCAGCGATTCAGACAAAAATAAAGAAGGTTCTTTTCGTCTGGACTATTTTATATTAATGCGAACTACAAAGAATACCTACGGTTTTTATTTGTTTAAATATACAACTGACCTAATTCTTCTATTTAAAATCTTAGGTAACATTTTTTTGTGGCGAGTGGGTACTGTTTCAGAATGCAGGGACACCTGTAACTTTGTTTAATGTATTCAAAGATAGTGCCAGCTGAAATGCTAGCTGGCGCTAACTTGCTATCTTGTACCTATTTTGTTTTTTTTTTTTCGTCTTTATTTAAAACTTTCACAAGTAAGGTCTTGATGAATACTGTAGGAATCTGGTGTTCTTTTAGGTACTAGTTTTAAGTTCATTTTGTCGTATGTCTTAATAAAATGGTTTCTTATAGAGATAAACCTGGTAAAGGAGTCTGGTCTGAAGAACAGGAAGAAGAACTTCGTAGATTGTACATGGAAAATCAAAGCAATCCACAAACTGACCAAGGTAAGACAATAATTTTATATCATACTAGCTTCTGCTAGCGACTACACCCGCGTGAAAGTAGAAAATGTATATGCTTATGTCACTCAATGATAAAGTAACATTCTACTGGCGAAAGAATTTAAAAAATCGGTCGAGTATTTTTACACAAATACAAAAATTTGCTCTCTAGAAAGGTGGGTCTACGCTAGAGGGGTCGAGCACTAGCCGAGCTCAAATTTGTGCAGTGTGGACCGACTCTAGAGTAGCCGAGCACCAGCCGAGCTCAAATTCGTTCAGTGTGCACCGACTCTAGTGTAGCCGAGCATGAGCTAAGCTCAAATAAGTGTAGTGTGGACCGACTCTAGTGGAGCCGAGCACGACCCGAGCTCAAATTCGTGCAGTGTGGACCGACTCTAGAATAGCCGAGCATAAGCTAAGCTCAAATTAGTGTAGTGTGGACCGACTCTAGTGGAGCCGAGCACTAGCTGAGCTCAAATTCATGCAGTGTGGACCGACTCTAGAGGAGCCGAGCACCAGCCGAGCTCAAATTCGTTCAGTGTGCACCGACTCTAGTGTAGCCGAGCATGAGCTAAGCTCAAATAAGTGTAGTGTGGACCGACTCTAGTGGAGCCGAGCACGACCCGAGCTCAAATTCGTGCAGTGTGGACCGACTCTAGAATAGCCGAGCATAAGCTAAGCTCAAATTAGTGTAGTGTGGACCGACTCTAGTGGAGCCGAGCACTAGCTGAGCTCAAATTCATGCAGTGTGGACCGACTCTAGAGGAGCCGAGCACCAACCGAGGTCCAATTCGTGCTGTGTTGACCGACTCTAGAGTAGCCGAGCGTTAGCTAAGCTGAAATAAGTGTAGTGTGGACCGACTCTAGTGGAGCCGAGCACCAGCCGAGCCCAAATTCGTGCAATGTGGACCGACTCTAGAGGAGCCGAGCACCAGCCGAGCTCAAATTCTTGCAGTGTGGACCGACTCTAGAGGAGCCGAGCATGATCTAAGCTCAAATAAGTGTAGTGTGGACCGACTCTAGTGGAGCCGAGCACTAGTCGAGCTCAAATTCCTGCAGTTGTGGACCGACTCTAGAGGAGCCGAGCACCAACCGAGCTCAAATTCGTGCAGTGTGGACCGACTCTAGAGTAGCCGAGCATTAGCTAAGCTGAAATAAGTGTAGTGTGGACCGACTAGTGGAGCCGAGCTCAAATTTGTGCAGTATGGACCGACTCTAGAAGAGCCGAGCCCAAATTCGTGCAATGTGGACCGACTCTAGAGGAGCCGAGCATGAGCTAAGCTCAAATAAGTGTAGTGTGGACCGACTCTTGTGGAGCCGATCACTAGCCGAGCTCAAATTCTTGCAGTGTGGACCGACTCTAGAGGAGCCGAGCATGAGCTAAGCTCAAATAAATGTAGTGTGGACCGACTTTAGTGGAGCCGAGCACTAGTCGAGCTCACATTCCTGCAGTGGCTCTTCTAGCGTAGACACACTTTAATATTAGTATTGATAATCTTGTTTTTGTCAACTCATTCTTATTCTAAACATACACGCGACTGTAGTCTGGAGTTTACCAGACCATGAACTCCTTTTAAATCAAATTTCAGTTATTATGTGTACATAGGTAAGTAAATTAGAATTTACAAAAATATGTAACCAAAACCGACAACTTAGCACACTACTAAAATTAATATTTACCACAGCCTGGGCTTTTTAAAAGCGTGATAATTATAATAAAGGTTCTGTACAATTAGCTAGTATAGCGATTACGCGTGCCGAGCTCACCTACCCACCTAACTTACATTTATGTGTGTTTACGTTGCGTTATTCTCGACCACAACACACTTAAACTAACAAACCATGTTAACAAACTTGTAAAAAGTATTTCACACTGTTTTACTGCACTAATAACTTAGTAGAGTGCTAATGAAACATTATCATAAAACATGTTAGTTGCTTGTTACCGCAGGGCTCATGAAAGGACTTCAAAAGCAGCTTGTATGTTAGACGTCCGACAAATGTGTGCATATACTGAACATTTGCGGCAAGTCGTTTAACCTTTTGACCTCCACAGTATACATAACAAAAGAAAATGTGTCCTGTAAGCCACGGTCATGACTACATGACAGATTAAAGAACGAAATCAAAAATTGGCGCCAAAATGACGGTCAAAGAGTTAAGGTGAAAGCACTAGAGTTGCTCGCGAAATTCAAATATTCATAAGTTCTTTTGCATTTTGCAAGTCAGTGTCAAGTTCTATGTTCATTAAATATGATTTGCGGCCATAGATATCAGAGAAGATTTTGCGACCGTGCCAAATATGTCTTTACCTAGATATAATCATTAAAATATCAATACAACCCTCTTAATTCTGCTAACTTTTTCATGAAATAACCATTCAATAGCGTTATAACTCAGAAAAGTCATATTTGAATTTCACGGGCACGCTGGAACATTCACCTTAACATTTGCATTCATACCTCAAACGAGTCCTGAAGGATTCAACTCGGTTCTTACAAAAATTAAATTGAAATATACCAATACATTTTCTTTTACAAAGATGTTATCGACTGGATTTTGGAGAACCTGATAGACCAAACCCGGACTAGACGCGGCGTTATAAAGAAGTTGAAGGAATTAGGACTCATATTCCGCGCACCTACTAAGCGTAGCCATAGAGAACCGGCCAGAGAGAAGACTCCCAAGGTGTTCAGTGAAGAGGAAGATCAGATACTTACAGAACTTTGGCAACAATTTAAGGATGCACCAGGTAAGTGAGTAGATGGAAAAACGTATTACGATTATGAAAGCCTGCTTTAGGGCTCCCACACAAAACTGTGATGTTGTGCGATAATCTTTGATGCGAATTGCTACGATGTGCGATGCATACAATGTGCGATGCGAATCAATTCGCGAGTCCTTGCGATGCGACGTGCGAGCTCACAGATTTTCACTATATGACGTCGCATCTTAGTTTTGTGGTTGGCCCCTAAATCGGAAAACAAAATTGCGAAACAGATTTCTGATACGCGATATTTGCGCTTAGCAGGAAACAATATCTTTCAACTTAATCTATATGAAAACGATACTTCATGCTAATTCTGTTATCGTCAAGAATATCTAAAAAAATAGAAAACAACACATTTCCATTTTTATTCCCAACAATAACCATTTATTCCCAACAATAACCATTTATTCCCAAACAATAACCATTCAATATACTGGTTTTCTATCGGTTGCATTTCGGTGAGTGTGCGTCGGAATTGCTTGGATTGATTCCGTTCCATCATCGAGCCACCAGACGTATTGCGATCCGCCACGACCACCAAGTGTCTACGCAATAACGTTTTGGAAACACATTTATTGTGCGTACAGCTAAGGAGTCGAATTTTCTGCTGGGATCTGTGGGAGTGTGTGTAAGTCCTTGGTTGTAGCCATCAGGAAAAGCTAAGTCAAGAAGAGTGAATAGGGTATTTCTAGGCAAGCGTGATCTATTGTTAACCACGTGATCGCTTACCATCAGGTAAGATAGTGGTGAAGCGCGATCTATATAGCTATTAATAGCCGCCGCCGTCATCTATAGTTATAAAAGGCTGAATTCTTTCAGATCCAATGGGTGTAATAATACCTCGTATGCCCCGCAAGCGTCAAAAGCGTAGCTACGTCGACAGATTACTGGAGCTAGGTATGATTCAAGACAAAAAAGAATGTCGCAAAAAGAGACCAAAGAAATCTAATGCTAAAAGCAGTGGCGCAGATGACGAGAAATCGAACAGTAAGTTGCTAAACAAGCTCACTTAGCTTTATTCTTAGTGGCGACGTGCACCCTCGCCCGCGCGCCCCCATGTCATTAGACGAATCAATTTTTTACTGTATACTTCTAAAATAGCTGAAAGGGATGAACGTAAAACAACTGTCGTGTACTAATATTATTTGAAGGGTAAAAGTATACTCAAACATCGGTCCTGTATGCGTAGTACCCGTAAACTGATACTTGATACAGTACCCACTGATTCTCCCACTCGCGGTCAATATTATTTTATATTATGCCTACCCACATTTGTAGACTTCATTATTAATGCGTGGGTTATTCTCACACGTTTCCCTTCAGCTTTCCTAGTGGATGTATGATTTTCATCATCTATGTCCACAATATGTAATAAAAACATACATTTGAAAACAGATGTTGAATCTGGTATGTTTGCCCCGTATGTTGAACTAATTTGTTACATGAAAAAGTAAATGTTTGAGTAGATTTGATTAGAATTCGTTGAATCGGGCTTCAATCTCCGTTTACAGTTACTCAGAATACTTGGTCATATTAAGTTTTATTACTTACTATTTATGTGCAAGTATTTTACTTGAGCTTTTTATTTATATATCATTTGAAAGCTCAGTAAATAAAAAAATGTAAATAAGTATACTTTAAATAAAAATTTACTTAAGTAAATACTCGATATTTTAGGTGAATCATCGGATTCAGAGTCGTCAGACAATGGCAATTCGGACTCTGACAGCGACGCACCACCGCAGCCTGTTAAAATAAAACCAGCGAAGAACAACGCCCCGAGGCCAACAAACAAGAAGGCTGGGAAGCAACAGAAACGTGTCGAGCTGACTGCTAATGAGATCGCTAAGCTCATGGTGCAAGCTGTCGAAAGCAGTAAGTAACACTAACACTCACTTCTAGATAATATACTTACAAAAATCATTCAGCGTGTGTTTATAAAAATACGAGTTTTTAGATGATAATCATATGGACAAACTTAATCTGACATTGTTAATCATGTTGCAAAGAAATACCACATTAACTGAAGGTTAAGTAAAAAATATCAAATAGGTCTGGACCAAGGAAATTGACGTTTTTTAAAAAGGGTTACTTTGAAGTGTGTTATATCTTTAGATTGATTGGAATTATAAGTTCATACAATTCTTTTTTCAAAATTTTGTATTAATTGTTTTCTTTGTGTTTTATCTTTTTGTAATAACGCAGTACTTGTTCTTGGTTTACCTATTATAACTCAGAAATGAAGCTCCTCACTTATCAAGGAATATAGACTAATAAATGCTAATAGAAATCTTCCTAGAATCGAATGTTGGAGTATATTTCTAAGAGAAACGGAAAGTCATTTTGCAACCCTTTTTTTAATTGCTTTCCCGTACCAGTTATTCTATTCTGAAAACACAAAATTATGACAAATAATTTTAACCTACATTACTAACAAATTACTTTTAAATTACACTAAAAAAAGCACGCGTAAACAAACGAGAAACAAAAAACTTTAAAGCTTCCACTTTTTAAAGTGTTGCGCGTAGCATGGCTTTTTACTTTTTAATTAGTTCGAGGAAAATCGGTTTATTAGTTCTCGGATTTCTAATAATTCTACTTCCCACGTTATTTCCTCCGTTCGTATATGAAGTCCGAACTAATATCGTCGTTCAATAAAATGGTATTGATATGAACATTTAATGAAAATGGTATTAACAGATTTAACAGAAGCTTTGAAATGGTTGGCGGAGAGTTTGGAAGAAGTGGCCTTGGATCAAGAGGCGGAAGGTTTTGATCCTGAAGGTGAAGGGATCCCATTGGTGCCGATATCTCAGGAGTCGGTGGAAGCTATGGAGAATGATCTGTTCAAAAAAGTTCTTCTAGGAGTAGGAGTGGTGCCACCGTTTGATGAGCAGGTAATTAATTATGCAGGTGAACAGATGACCAATATGTTCACTATTTTCCCAATTTAAAATCTACGGTTCCCTATTCGACTTCAGATATAATAAACCAAAAATCTCTACTAAAATATTTCAAGTATCCGTAAAGTACATTGTCACCGTAGCCACATTAAAAGTCCTCGGAAAATCTCTTGTTCCCTTAGATAGTAAATTAATCAAACCGTCGTTACAGGAAAAATACTGGAGAATACCGAGCGCCCTACACTTCGAGACAATCAGGAAACGCCGCGAAATTATTATAAAGGCTGCTAACAAAGAACTTATAATCGATACTAGCGAGACTGTTGAGATGACTCGCGACGTAGAAATATCTCAAAGAGAAGTGAGAAAGGAATCGAGCGATGACGATGATTTGTTCGATAATTTAAGGAAGATGCGAGAAAACAACGTGGAAAACGTTACCAACAAAAGTGGTGGTAGTGAATCTAATGAATTAACCCGTAATCAGAAACGAACCCGCAGTGATTCTGAAGACGAGGATACTAGTCGAGGAAAGATGCAGAAAATTGACGAGGGTGACGAAAGTCTAGTTAATGACGATGATGACGATATTCTGTCTTTTGCTAAGCGGACGCTGCAACATGAGGATTTGCCTGACAGCGAGGATATTATTAGCAACATACCAAAACTTGACAGTGGTAAGTACATATCATCGTCATTCACAGTCCGACTTCGCCCACTGCTGGGCTTGGGGCTCTTTTATGTTCAGTCTGACATATTCCTATAATCTCATCTGCGATGACCACAATATGTCATCACAAACCCAAAATTATGGCAAAACTACTGAATAAGGTTTAGTTTTGTAGCCCTCTTGACATAAAAAGTCCAACAAAGCAAGCAACATTGCCTTTAGCCTATCCACCCCATACTAAGGGCGCAGTAAGGGATTTAAGGATTAGTTCACCCTTACACTTCCATCACCCATTCACCTGCTAAGCTTGGTAATTATAGTATTATCCCTTCAACATCATTCATGTTATAGTAAAAAGGTTTTACGGTCACCGTCAGTTTCATGTGCGACTGTGAAGTCGTAAAGAAAGTCGGTGGTTCATGCGACAAAATAAACATCAGTCGCAGTGTCCCAGATTTAAGGAGATGTATAAACAAGTATAGCGATTACATGCCTAGTTATGCACTATAGTTATAGTCAGATATATGGAGAATTAGGTGGATTTTGAGGCAATTCTCAATTCGTCTTGCCCTATTGAATGAGTATTTTATAAAAAGTGAAGTTGAATGACTATTTCACGAAAGAATGATTGATTATAATTCAAAAGATTTAGGTGTTTAATATATGCATTTTATAGTAGTGAAAAACTGAGAATTTCAAACATTTCTAACACCCGTGCGAAGTTGGGTTGCTAGTAGCTATAGGATTTACATTCAAAAGTACCTATTGGGCTCAAACAGTTTGACGAGTTTACCATCGAATCGAAAAGAAGAAGATTGAAAAGTAAATAAATCAAATAAAAATATCCGTTAATTTTAAATTGTTCTTTTGTGAACTTTCGATTTAAGGATATTTTCCCTCTCATTACAGATAACAGCAGCGCCGAAGATAATGACGACGTCATCGTGTCGTCGCGACGAGACAAAAAGAAACGCAGAATAGTTATCGAAGATGATTCCGATTGAATGTTCAACATAAAGAAGTTTACCCATTACACTAGGCGTGTGTAACTTTTTACTGAACCGACTCTCGGTTCCGAAAGATTGAAACTTCAGTAATGTTTTAAATGAATCATTTGGAACAATAATTGGAACACTAGAACACACTTTACTTTAAGTGACCTGCAGTCTTTTTAAAACTCAATTTAAAACGTAAATAGTGTAAATATAATTAATGGCCTGAACTAAAAACATATACTTAAAATTATTCAAAATTCAATGAAACAATTAGCGTGTATTACGCGATGTAAGAGATCACGATTCATATCAGACAATGTCTGTGTTTGTATCTTTTGAGCCGTTGTTCCAAATGATAAATATCATCTGTTTCTCTGTCTCAGTGTGACGACGCGACGTAACAGATCAGGATTCATAACAGTGTGTTTGCATCTTTTGAGCCGATGTCCCAAATGATACCTAACAGTGTTCCGGAACATTTCAGTGATTCAGATGCAAATGTTCCAGTCGCAAAGATGACACACTTTGCCTACGCCTACATTTCACCTTGTCATACCATGACCATGCTAGAATCGTGTGAACCATTAAAATATTTTTTGCATTTAAATGTATGAGACTATATGGGTATTCGTTCATAAAGAGCAGAGTACCGGCAAAATGTACATGCATGCCAAACCGATGCGTTTAGGCGGCGTAACAGGGAGCTAGTTTATAACCGATGTTAACACGATCTAGTGGCCATAGTAGTCGGAGTCGTGTTTCTTTCCGTGCGTGATACGTTCCCAGCACGGTCATGGTATGTTACAGTTTATTGAGCAGACTCCTTAATTCCTTTTGTATCTGTATTTTATTTTAAGTTGATCTTGAAAATAAAGACTATGTATTGTTTGGCTATATTGGAGGTTATTTACATTGTTTTATCCAGAGTACAAAACAATAGGTTCTTTTTCAACTTGTCTGGCTGTCTTTCTCAGAACTTAGATAGAGAAACAAAGCCACTTAAATTATAATTAAAACTAGCATCTGCCAGCGGCGTCGCCCGCGTGAAAGTAGAAAATTATCCTAATGATACAAATTCCTCAGATATCTAATATTCCAAGACATGGTCTACCCTTGCCGAATTTCATCCATCTGTTCAGACGTTGGAGCGTAAAAGTGTAGGTAACAAAGATACATACGAAGTTTCGTTTTTGTAGGTAATATTATGTAATACAGGAACAATTTATTACCTCTAATAACTAAACTAGTAACTTAAGTAAGCAATCATGTTCTTCGTTACTTTACTACGTTAGCTTTTCCCATGGCCACGGTCTTCGCCTATCCTGCATAATCTTATTTTTTATAAATATATAGTATTTCTGGCATTATACAATACCATAGCTTACTATCAATGAATCGTTTGTAATCAAGTCTTGTAGATTGCCTATAGAAACATACAATTATGAACGATTATGAAAGAATTAATGATAAAACATTCCCTACAGTGGCGTAGCTGCCAGCCAATGCCAGTGGTGTTTGCATTACTAAAAAGATGTACCTATTGTCTTCCTATTGTGCTTAATTACACTGTTCCAGCTACAATAAATAAAATAATCTACCTATAATTAAAAAAAAACAATCCTCTACCTATCTACACGTGTTCAAAGTTCAGAAAAACAGTCCGTGCGCTTTGTAGGTACGTACATTATGCCAGCAAGAGTGGTATCTAGAATGAATAGAATACAATGAAAAAATAATTAGTTCGTAAATCTGCTGTAGGTAAATCAATAAAAAGTATGTATGTTGTAATTTTGGAGAAAAACAGGAAAAAACGTATTCGTTGTTCCAGCGAATGATCGAAGAGATAAATAATTGTATTTTGGCAGATAGCTCACATTTATGGATAAATGTGCGCCAGAAATGTTTGTGCGTCGGGTTTTAGAGATACTTAATTTTTCTGCTAGAGTAACGTGTTACAAAAACTTGTTTCTCGAAACCCATTAAATGTACGCCCGTAGAATAGCTCCTCATTTGTGCATATTTGTGTCTTAATTATATCAAGAGTACCTACCTACTTAATTAAACATCGTTGAGAACCCGAAAAGAAATTAACGTAAACAACACGCGTTTTTTTTAAATAATAACACTTAAACTCAAATCTGATAATGTAAGTTTGACGTCAAAATGCAAGAAACCGATTCAATTAAAGATCTGTGGGTACTAGATAGGTACCAAACATTTGAGTACATTTAGAATGCAATTTTGAAAATTGCAGCTTCAAGCGTGCTCCATCGTCGACCACATCATCGCTTGCCATCAGATGAGATAGTGGTCTAGCGACTAGCACGACCCAATCAATAATAATGATTTAAAAAATCTGGTTATTCGACGGCCACCCTAAATTACAACATGCACATATTTTATCTTGCGCACATTAACAGCAAATAACGCACTAATTATTTATTATTCGTTGCACTACTACTTTATTGTGCGTTCATTCTAAAAGGCACTTCTGGTAGAGTAACGTACACGTGCGCTTCTTATGTTATTATTTTACGTCGGAATTCCAATATCATCCCGCCATCGAATCGCAATATAGTCATATAGTGAGCTCGCTTGCTGGCATTTGCCTTCCATTGCAAGGGATCCCCGCGCATTCGATATTGCTAATATTGTGCAATACAACCGACTCAATTGGAAAAAAATGTATTTGTGATACTGCCAATGTTTATCCAAGTAGAAGCAATAGCCTTTACAGCTTAGGTTCCATTCTTACAAATAATATCGATACTGTGTTATTACGCAATCCATTCTCTTTATTTCTATGTCTTCAACTTTTTCATCAAATCGAAACGAATAGGTATTTCTTTTTCAACGTGATCATTATAACGGCTCGCAAATGTCCACTGCTTTACGTTGGCTTTGCGGATTATCTTAAAAGACATCTAAATAAACGAGTATTGAATTTCTGTCTCCACAAAATAAATTAAATCCTGCTAATTATTATCGAAAGCCGCATTCGAAACGTAATAAGACTTGGAGTTTTAGAATTGGAGCTATACGTAGCTGTAGGTAATATTGTTATAGATTATACGGAGGGGTGAGCACTAAATCTTTTCACTCAGCTATCAGATTAGCGCCGACCCTCTCCCCTCTATGTATCGCTGTTTTTCTAACATTATCTTTACATTGGGTACAAACACCCGGCACAAGGAGGAAATCCTACTACCTGAAATAACATTTGAATAAATCTTTCATTTATACATTTTGAACTATGTACATTTGTGACTTGACTTTACTCTCAATTAATGCTAAATACTTGGTAGATCTTTAGAGTTACTAATAATTAATCGCTGAAAAAAATAAAAGCAAATCTCGCAAATCGATTTATTTCCACTCATAACGTTCCTCACCGCAGTCTAAAAGGGAGATTGAAACATTTACGTAGCGGCAGCCGTAACATTACCTACTGAATATCAAAACAAGGTATCATTTCCATATATGAAAAGCGTTTAAACATCGTAATAGCCTCCACTCGCGAATTTCCTACATCCACAATCGCGAGCCGAAAAAATACAAACGATCGTTTGATCGCGTAATCCCGCGGGCGATCAAGTATTTCTTATTCAAATGTAGACGGCTATTTTAATGTTCCAACAGCACGCCATCAATCTTTGCCGAGCCAGCCAGAACGTGGCCCATTACGACGCCCCCTTGCAATTATCCACTCGAATAAAAACGTTTTAAGTGTTAAATTAACGATATCTCAGAGACGAGAGCTTGTCTGACTAAGTGATTAATTCCGACCCAGAGAAACGATAGTGAGCCATGGCGCGCTCTAGAGACTCACAAATCTCATTTATATCTATTACAGAACCATTCGCATGTATCTTTGTGAACACCTAAGTGTATAACTTCATAACAACGATTACTCATCCCCATATGATTACGAGTTATGGTTTGATGAAAATATTCGACTCATTAGATTTTGTTTAGCTTACTTCAGAGTGGGTAGAATGCGTACATTTTTTTAAAAGTAAGTATCCCCTTTGACAGTGCTAATGGCCTGCGCATAAACTTCGCCTGCGTATTACAAACAGCAAGCAGCAAATCTTTGCTGCAAATGTTACTTATTTCTTGCTACCCAGTCACTTAGCTGCGTAAATATAAACAGCCTTCATTCTTCTTCTTTACACGCCTCGGGCGGAGAGAAAAGAATGACAAACGAGTTAAAGAATAATGGAAAGTAAATGAAAACAGCAAAATCGCTTTTGTCAACTGTTTTTCTTCATCCATTGTCGACATTCAGAAATGTTTTCTAAAAACGTCTTAAATACAGAGTCGAAGTTCTGGTAGGTTTCTGTCTACCAATCTTACGAATTCAGAAGATGAATTTATAACAGACCTTTAGTGGGAAGACGTTTCAAAAGAAAAATGTATATTTTTTTCAGTAACATTGAGGTGGCGGGGGGCATTCTCTTTGTTATAAAACAAGTTATTCTCAAGTAATTATCATTACTGAGTTCTCAAACTCGTTTAGAAAATGGGTACCTGAACGGGCGTAGGTAGATATTACAATTATGAATACTTTTCTTCAAAGAAAAGCGAATATTTATGATGACCTCTCTGATCATGACTCGGAACGTGAAAAGTATAAAGACGAATTGCAATTATTGTTTAATTAAACATAGCCTGTTATTTCAAAGTATTACGCTTATGAAGTCCTCAGAGATCGAGTGACTTGAAGAGGTTTGACTGAGATACGAACAAAGACGTTAATACGAAGAAAATAATATATAATAATTCCACAACTATCACACAACGCCGTCTAGTCCCAAACTAAGCAGAGCTTGTGTTATGGGTACTAGACAACTGATAAACATACTTATATATTTCTAAATACATACATATATAGATAAATTACACCCAGACACAGAACAAATGATCGTGCTCATCACACAAACATTTGTCCTGGGTGGGAATCGAACCCACGACCTCCGGCATAGCAGTCAGGGTCACTAACCACTAGACCAACAGGCCAGTCAAAAAATAGAAAACAAGTAATTAAAAAAATTAAAACCACGACTGCCATGTCAAAAAAAAAACCTAAAAGTAAAAAACAAGATGTTTGTTAATATAAAGAAAAGTAAAAGTCATTCTTTACTAAACACGGAATCTCGGAAACTAGGTACTTGATCTACAAAACTGAAATTTCCATCGCAGTCGGGGCACCACGACTGACATGGGAGTCGTATTTTTATTTGATTTTATTATACGGCCTTGCGCGCACTGCCTTGCGTTTTTCTAATGCATAATCTCAATCTGTGAAGTATGAAGTGTCATAGAAGTGCGCGCACTGCGGTGAAATAAACGCATGCGGTAGAATCACCGTTTGCCTCTCGCTGCAAATTTGCGGCGAATCTACCGCACATATTTTTGTATCGCATAGAGATCTAGGAAGCGCCGCGCACTGCGGTGAAAAAAACGCACGTTTTAACCGACTTCAAAAAAAGGAGTAGGTTATCAATTCGGTTGTATTTTTATCATAATTTTATTTATGTTTGTTACCTCAGAACTTCGTCGTTTATGGACCGATTTGCATTTTTTTTTCCATATAAGATATGCTTCCAGATTGGTACCAATTTTTACAAAATCCAGTTCTAATGATGGAATCCATGAGGAATCGAGGGAACTCCTCAAATATTATGCATTTACAGTCAAAAAGTAACATTTGATGAAGTGGAACTGATGAAGAAGACCAGAAATGGTCAACGGAACTTCATACTCACATAGATATCACAATGAATTTAGTTAAGAGACTATAACAATACAAATAAATCAATGGTTCTGAATAATTACTTTTAAAATGATATCGTCGAAGTGTACCATCCTAAAGTTGACTGGTAGTAAACGCCTCAGCCATGAAGTCCGCTTTTAAACACTGTTTCTTACTATTGAGTAATGTTTTAGTAAATATATAAAACTGACTCCCCCTTTTGTTGTAGAAAATTACCTATGACTAAAAATAAACAGAAAATAGTTCGGTACTCATTGGTACTCAGAGAAACCTACAGGTCCTATAGGTAAGGGTACTTCTTATAAGAAGTCTATGGCCTTGTTACAACATGGTAAATCCTTCAATATTTTGCGTTAAAACTTACATTGCAGTTTTAGTGTATAGGAAAACATGTTTTTAACTACATTGTTGTAGTTCATGTTTGTTTGGAGTGTTAATCGTACTATGGCATAAAAACTCAGTGTATACATGTTCAAATCGCACTTAGCTGATTTTTTATATTAATAATATTAGTTGTAATTTCGTAACCAAATGCCAAAAATGAATTATTTTTTTACTCGACAGTTTCGATTAACAGTGTAACATATTTATATTTTTAGAATCTACGCGTCAAATTCTAGACGATAATCACATGCACTAACAGATTAAAAAATTAAAAATAAAATGGGTGGGTGTTAATTTGTGTATCATACCCACAACATTGTATTTCCATACTTTTTCAATACTCGGGACAATGCAAGGATTCCAACGATACCTCATACATGTACATCAGTTCAGCCGTTTAGAAGTTATGGTGGAATAAAGAAACTCACATAACACTCCTTCTTTTGGGCAGTCGTGTTAAAATCACATGAAAACCAAACCAAAAGACAGGCAGTTTACACCGTTTATGCTCCTTTATGCCCGTCAACATGACCAATAAGAGATTCGATCAAAGCACTGCCACTGCTGCTTACCTACACACACTGTAACCTGTAGGAAGCGGGTAACCTATCTTAGATGTAAAACAACGTTGACCTTTGGTTGTACTAACATTATCTACGTATGTAGATACTATAACGTCGGGTCGGGATTAAACTACATGTAAAATAATAGGTACTATACTCCATCTGTTTAGGTAATTACTAAAGGTAAACAATCTTGACATGTCTTTTATCTAAAAGTTGTCTATAATTTTTATCTAAAAATGTTTACAATTTGTTGTTTACCTATAATACTGATGTTTGGTAACTAACTAAATTTAAATAATCTTTGTCAAGTATGTCTTTTATACGATTTTTTTTAAATAAAAAGACATATTAAGATTGTTTACGTTTAGTTAACTACCTAAACCAATGGAATAAAGCATTCGTAATTTTAGAGAGTTTATTTCATTGTACTTTTGTTACTTATAAAACGCGCCTGGGCGTGTTGACAACTTTTTCTTTTTATATAAGCAATCAAATAACTATTCCCGCTCAGGGTGAAGCGGGAGGCAGTGTCAAGACTTACTGACTAAATCCCACCTGCCAACCTACAGTTACCCTTTCCGTTCTAGGGCTACGGAAACTCTTTCGAACAATCCCGCATCTCTGGCAGGCACCCTGGCGGACCTGTCTATTTTGCTGACTGGCTGAGGTGCGTCTGGAACACAACACTTCGCGCCCGTCGACCCGGGGTCGTCGATCCTTATCGGACGGCGAGCCACCCATTGCTTGGGGTAGATCTCCTCTATATGCTCCACCGTGTCTTCCGGGCGATCTGTACTTTGGTAATACCCGGGGTTTCTTCCTGCTGAATCTGAAACAGGCCGACCGAAAAAAACAACCAGGTCCGGTGATACGCGGAAAGTGGGGACGCCGTAATGCCTCTTTAATCACTCCTCAAAGAGAGGATTTATCGATTGTGGCGTGCCCAAGCGTGTTGATAACTAACATTCCATTTTTTAATTATATCCAATTCAAAATTCGCATGACACTTCAAAAACAGCAGTATTTTCTGCCAACTTGCATGCTACGAGTATAATAAAATTTATTATTGCAGCATACGACCTTCACTGTCGGTAGGTACTTATACCCAAATGAATATATTTTTTTAATAATCATTATTAAAGAAGAGAACTAGGGGGCACCCAGCAGACATTGTCCTGCTCAGACATAGGCCCGAAGGTCGACGTAGAACCCAAAGCGCCGCTTACAACCAACTGAATCCAAACAGTCGTAGATTTCCAAACAAATTGTATGGTTTGTTGTTTCTTGCTGATTAATATAAATAAAACTTTGTAATTCACTTGATATGTGTATTGAGTCCACGTCCTTAACTAATGATACATCATAAATGAGATGTTGCTATGACGCGGTCCGAATGTGAACTGAAGTTGATGTAAAATGTGTGTTAATTAATAACAATTCAAATAAGATGAGAGAGCATTTACCCAATTTGCGGTTGCACCGTACATACTCCCGGGCGCGAGATGACTGATACTGACGATGCTTAGATATCGTGGTGTTAGTGTGATCTGATGTTACAAGTTGATAGAACAATTTTTACTTATGTTGCTAAATTGTTAGTTTGTGTTTTTAAAACTATTTTTTTTTGTACTGGGTGAAGTTGCTCTATTAGTTATGAAAGCACTTGACTAAACCAACTCGTTTGAGTAAGTTATGTTTGATTGCGCCAAAGATGAGCAAGATGTTTTTGATTTTCTCTAAGGTAATGTCTCATTGGTATTGTTCGGCGCAATTTTCATCTAGTACACCGAAAAGACTATTCGCAACGTTTCTGATCCCGTTGATGAGGCCTCTGCGCTTACATGGATGCGCTTCGAAATGCTGACTGAGTTATAGTCAGTAGTGAGTTGTTGGTCGTAGTACTCCATTTCCATGAATCCGTAACGTAGTTGTAACATGATAACGTCACAATGGGATTTGCTATTTATGCACATAAGCTTTCAAAATGTTTCATATAGATGTTATAGTCACTTTGTTGTCCATCCGTCTGTCTGTCTGTCTGAAATTAAAACCATATACTCAGGTTTGCGGTCCCTTGAAATTGTGAAAAAATTAAACTTCTGAGTTAACGAAAAAAAAGATACGGCCGTTAATGTCGCAAAAAAAGTGTATTTCGACACTGTCAAGGGAATCAAAATTCATAGGTACTTCTCGTTGACCTAAAATCCTGAACTTTGGCATGAAGAAAGGTCTCAAAGCACAAGTATAGGAAAAAATATGAAAACTTTAAATTTGTAGTTACGTCACAAAAAAAAACATTTTTTGCGATTCAGAATAATCAATCCGTTTTCAAAGGTAAGTTTGTACGGAACCCTCAGTGCGCGAGTCCGACTCGCACTAACCCGTTTTTTTATAGTTTTATTTGTGTTGTGAGTATGTGAATATTGTGCTATCTAGGTAGGAGTATCAGTTTTTTTTATGTCTTTATTTTGAAGCCAGTCAGTGAGACTGGTTTTAAGTTTGTGACTGTTTAGTCCTGCGATATTGAGTTTCTAATGTAGGTCGTTGTATAATTTGCTGCTTATACTATTAAATTGTTTTCTGGCAAAGGAAGTCTTACTCTTCTTATTTAATTTATACTATCTATACAGTACCTACAGTAATGTACATATTACTGTAGTGTGAATGAAATAGCCTTTAAATCACAATGCAACTGGCTTCTGCCGCATAAAGCGCCGACGCATTTCGTAGTCCGTAGCGCCGCAGTATACAATAATTATTTTATAAGTATAATAAAAAAAAAAAATATGTTGTTTAATATACTTTCGTTTTTAAATGATTTAATCGCTTGTGTCGTTTATTTTTAAATACCGTCATTTTTGGCACACCCAAAAAATCTCAAAATATAAGTATTTGCTTACAATATTTTATGCATATTCGATGTATTTTACGTGTGACAGCATCCCAATCATACTAGATATGAAATGTACAATATGCAGTAAAAATATCATGGTTATATTTTCTTACGAAGAATCCAACAACATTAAAGAGAGGATGCGGGGGTTCGCACGGAGCACCCTCAGGTAAAAACCAAATTGAATTTTCCCTCGGCCAAATAGAACGGTATCGCGTAGATAAATCTCGAAGCTGCCTCATCCCGTATCTACAGAAAACAAAGTTTAATAGAAAAGTAAATAGAAAAAGTGGAAGTGAAAACACTGAATGTTGGAAGTTTTAATTTGTGCCAGATATCCCAACACTCGAATTTGAACTTAGAATCTCGTAACTTTTGATTTATTGGCTTACAATCGCAGCGCTTTGACAGAATAATAATAATTGTAACCCCTTTACAACACCGATATTAAAGTTATTACCATTTCTGCCCGGTCAGGCAGGGGTGCGTTATGGACTCGAGCCCAACACTTAAGAAAGTTCATTTGAGAGAATTTAATCTAAAAGCTATAAATCGCACCTGCTGAAACCTCACTTTATAGGTAGATGTTTACATAGACGCTGTACCCAAACATGCGTAAACTCAACTAGTATTGGTCCTTTACCAAAACAGCATCACCGTGAAAGTGGTGGACCTACAGGGCCATGCCCACATGTTACTCAGTTTAAGTTTACACTCATCTACGTTGGTTATGTGAACTCGGGCACCACACAGGTTTACACCTACACTGGGTACATAATTAGTCCTTTTTAGCGTTTTAGACACATAATACTTTTGATAAACCTCACCCATTGAGGGCGTCAAGGAGCAAGCAATCTATTCCAGGGTTACAGAGATATAGGTACAGTGTTGGCGTTCGACATCAAGCGATCCTCCACTAGCCTTGTACTATGAAAGAAAATCAACTATCTCAAAACCACATCGCCATCATATAAACCCCGATTTCTGAATTAAGAAATTGAAGTTGAGTAGGTATTTGTCAAACGCAACTATAATCTGTAAACCTATCAAACTTTGTCAGTTAACATAGGTACATTTGACAAGTTATTAACTCCAGATATTCCATTTAGAAACCGGCCCTAAATCTGCGTAAGTACCTACGAGTATTCTGTACTGTTCACGCAGTTATTTCGATTTTACACTTTTATAAATTTGAGTGATTGACTCGGAAAGCTCTCATGATCTACCGGTTTATTGTCGATTTGAGCATCGAACAGACTATGTTTGTGTAAAACAGTTGATAATAATAATCGCTTCATAACATGATATCGTCATGCTCGCCGATATATAGACACCTAGCTAAGGCGCTAGAGTGCAACGTGGTGTAAGCGGCTTAACCTGCGAGGCAGCGACGTATCGAGAAATGCGACACTAGTTTCATTAACTTGAGAGGAAATCTTTCACGGTTCCTATAGTGTGCTCAACGTTACTGGTTATAATGTCGTTTATTCAATATTCAAACTTTTTCCTACATTATTAAATATTCCTTAAAATCATTTAAAATTATAAAAAACCACAGGTATCGGAAACAGAACTACAGGCTACTAGAGAAAAGAATCTCCTAACTATACAAGCCGTGTCCAGAGTACTGCTTTCTGAATCAAGCCCTTGATCCAGGCCGCTTAGCGAGAGCCTGCTAAGATGTTTATTTATTTATTAACACATACAATTGTTTAAACAGGCATATCCAAGATAACAAATGTAGTCGCAAAATAGCCGCACTCAGAGACTCAGAGATGTTGGTCGTGGCTTGACACTTCTATCGGTACTATGAGCGCCGAATTCACATCCCACATGTCGCAACCTCACGGGCTAAGTCAAGGCTATACTTGATTTGCACACGCCTCTCGATTCGGTCCACTACCACTAAGTACCTATATCAGGCAACAGTCCTGTCATTGATGATGGACCGATGCCAGTACAAAGTGATATGACCAATATCAAGAACTGAGTCGGGTATATACTTGTAGGTAGTTACGGCACTTCCAATTCCACAAGGGAGTATCTTAAAGCAAGTTTCTAATGCATTACCCTGGCTACAAGGTTGTGCCTATGCAAGTACTCTCTGTTAGCTAGAGGAGATCATTTCATTTATTTATTCATAAACAATTGGCAGTGTGTTGAATCCAGGCATATAGGTACGTGCCAGCAATTAACATACAAAAAAACAAGATACAACTATGAATTATTTAACATTCAAATAAGGTGTCAAACGGTCCCAAATTAAATAAGAGAACAACCAGAGATAATGTGACGAATTCGTTCTCCCGGGCGGTGTCATGTTTAGTAACGTTTGTGTTTATGTTTGTTGTGTTTTTTGTTATTGCTTTTCTGCTTTGCCATGGCCAACCTGCAAAACTAAACGAACTCAGCACCCAAATCAAGCGCAGCAAAGACAATCTCCACAGGTGGGGGTTCATGGACAGTTCCAATCTTTAGTGTTTGTGCGGCGTCTTTCCGCAGACTATGTCCCACCTTCCATCTTTTGTCGCATGCCTTGTTATCTATTCACGTAGGTATCTAATGACAGCGTTGGCGGACGGCATTGTCGTGACCGATTATTATGCCAGGCTTTGCTATCGACACGCTAAGAAGAAGCTTAACATCGCATCGCCCAATTCTGGGTAAGTATTTAGTCTCTTTCTGCCATACTTGGTCATCTGCCATGCTTCCTGCGCACCTCAAACATGGGTTTCCTGCGACTTTATTAAACAAGGTCTAGAATGATTCGTAACCTTTTTTAACCATGTTTTATTTAAATCGTAATTAAATCTGATAGAATTATAAATGGAACTTACAATCAAAATCATTCCTGGTCAGCAGTAAAAATATTCCAAAAAAATAGGATATCCGTACATTATGGATTGCAATAACGATTACTTTTGTTTTTTTTTTTGAGATAGGAAATCATCAAATAACTTTTCCCACTCTAAGTGCAGCGAGAGGGTGAGACTCCCTCTTTTACTGACTAAAACTCATCTTTGTTTCTTCAGTAACCATTTTGCGGTTCAGGGCCACGGTAACTCTATCTATCACACAACCCCGGAACACGCAATTTAAATTTGAGATTTAAAAAAATCTTTGACCCACACTAGGAATTCCTCCTGTACCGTGGTTGTGGTCACAAACATGTATAAGCCACCCAGACCCAAATTAACTATCTGTAGTCAATACAAATACTTGTTCCGTGTGGGATTTGATTTAAAACAACTAAAAACCAACGGGCTCGTGTGGCCAGTACAGATAACAACTTGCTTATTCATTAAGCACATAAAATTATATGAAAGCAATACAAAACATTTACACAAGACACCGATATCATACTAATGAGGTCTCGCTAAACGTTATTACCTGGGCCATAATTATCTTTGTATGGGCCCTTTTAATCGAGTGCTGGTTACGCTTTACGGTATTATAAAGTTAATGTAATTTTATAAGGGGTCTTAGGCAAGCGTTTAATTTGAGCGCTCCGATGTGCCGCTGCTCTGCAGATTGCCTGCGGAACCCTTTGGGAAGCTATGTTTGTAAATGTTTAGCTACCTATAATGTGTTTAAATTAAATATTTTTCTACCTTTATGTACTTTGAAAATGATATAGAAAGGACCTATTGTAACCCCCTTTCCTAACACGTGGCAATAATGTTAATTAAGTACAATCAGCAAATTATATAAAGATCGTAAATACGACATTATATAGTCAAAGGTAACCTATAAATCCACTAATAATGTTTATACGTGTAGGAATCAATATCTTATTCCAAACTACAATAGATCATTATTCCCACAAAAAATACTGAGTAATGAAAATCTTGCAAAAGCAATCTGTCTCAAGAACCAGAGCAGATATCTACGAACAGATAATAGGTACCTATTGACCATTTATATATATCCAGTGATATGGCTGGTTAGTGGTTAGTGACAGCTTGGTGGGTGTTATATAGAAAAAGAGTGTTTTCCGATCGTAAATTGCACACTAATGTTATAGAGGCGAAAGTTTGTGTGCGTGTGTGTGTTTTACTTCTTTACGCTTGAACGGCTGAACAGATTTAAATAAAATTTGGCACACAGGTAGACACCTGGAATATCACATTGAATACTTTTATACCGGGAGTATGTTCCCTTGGGTCAATTTTCTACTTTCATGCGGTCGAAGCCGCTGGCAATAGCTAGTTTAGACCTACCTAAAAATATACATGTTTTATGCTCTTATTGTATCGTAAAAGCAACTGAAGTGTTGTAAAGGTGGTTAAGCTTCTAAACTAACATCATAATAACTCGTAAACATCGATCAGTGACTGATCGATGCTCGTAGAGGCTTAAGGCCCATATGCTCCTAATCAACCTATTTATTATTTTACTAACTGACGCGGCAAACTTCGTACCGCCTAACAGTCAATGAATGTAGTATATCTTTCGATATAGTCAACCGATTGCGATGAAAAAAAGCCTAAATAATATATCAAGTTACACATAATTTTAACACATAAAAGTTATCTACATCGATTTCGTACATTTTACGTGATGCGCGCACAACTAAAAACTTCTACAGATTTATTATACCTATGTTTAGATTTTTTTATATGAGGTAGTTTAACATCATTCCTCATTTATTCTACGGTTCAAAATACGAAATAAACCAGTCGATCGTAAAATAATTTATAATTCGAAAATGAAGATTTTTTTTTTATTCATTTTTCAAATCGTACTTAAAATACTAGGGGTTTAAAGTATGAAATTTCCGATATGTACTGAAAATTTGAAATATGTTTTTTTTTCATTCTGCCCTGGACAAAGATAACAAACCTGCTCCTGCTGCAAATCTGCTGCTGCTACTGCTGCTGCTGCTCTGCCTGGTTGTTGTGGTCTGGAGGAAGGTCATTTATGCCTTTGCGATAGAACTCTGGTGATCTAGATTCGACAAACTGTGTAAAAGCAATTTGTACTGCCTCCTGCGAAAAAAACTTTGTATCACGTAGAAAATTGTCCAATTCACGAAAAAAATGGTAGTCCGTTGGAGTAAGATCTGGCGAATACGGAGGGTGACGAATGGATAATTGCAGTTCCTGTAGAGTTAAGACGGTTTCTCGTGCTGTATGAGGTCTCGCGTTATCATGGAGCAATAATGGTGAAGATCGATTCATGAGTCGGGGCTGTTTCACTGCTAGTTTTGCTATCATTTTTCGAAGTTCGGCACAGTAGAAATCTGCCGTTATTGCTTGACTAGATTGGAGAAAGCTATAGTGAATATCACCATGCTCAGACCACCAAACAAAGGTAATGGTAACCCAATGGGATTTTGATGGCTTGCGGTCTTTCTTCGCATGCTATCCTTGGCAGCCCACTTGCTTTTCTTCGGAAGATGCTTCGTCCTGCGCAGATGCCGTGACGGATGTTGCGACAGGGGATGAAGTATTTCTTTCCATTCTCTGACATAACAATGTCTGGCTCAAGGCTCTGGTCAAGCTCGTCCATGACTTGGCACCGAGTGTGATCGCGCAGATTCGCTTAACCACGTGGCATACCGAGCTTGGACCGACGCTCGTATGCGCAAAGCAAGCGACGTGGGTCAAAAGAAGAAGACCTTTAACTGGGCTGCCAAGTCCTGCAAGAAGATGTTGCGGAGGTCTCGGTTTGACCACATTAGCCGAATTGGGAGCAAACTTACTTCATACGTCAATTCCACCTGGCTCCATCTTTCCGACGTGTGAGCGTGCCGACAACCGACCACCTTGAGCTTCTTGAGGTACCGTTATCGTCTGCCCTCAATTTCGGCACATACAGCGAAGACTCAACTGGCTGCAAAAAAAGTACTTCACGCAGGAACAGCTGCTCAATCTTGATCAGGCGCAAGTTCGATTGTGTATGGAGTAGTGTTCTAACTTTGGGATGGGTCTGCCAAATAACAGCTTGATGCACTAGAGTCGATTGAAAGGCGAATCAAGAGGATCATCGGCAATGATGCACTTGTCCAGTCGAAGCTCCAAATCCTTGGGCATCGACGCCGAGTTGCTAGCCGCTGTCGGTTTTCTATCGTTTACATTTTGGGGAGTGTACACTGGAATTGCACAATCTAATTCCGCCAAGTCTGTTCCATCATCGGACCACTAGACGTACGGCGTTGCGCCATGATAGACATCCCACCCATACGTATAAAGCGTTTTGGAAACACATTTATTGTGCGTACAGCTAAGGAGTGGAATTCCCTGCCGGAGTCTGTGATTCATGATAGCCACAACTTAGGGGTCTTTAAGTCAAGAATGAATAGGTTACTTCTAGGCAAGCGTGCTCCATCGTCGGCCACATCATCGCTTACTATCAGGTGAGATGGTGATCAAAGGCGAGGCTATCAATAATAAAAAAACTGGCCAAGTACGAGACGGACTCGAGCCCTGATGGTTCCGTACAAACTTACCTATGTAAAAAGTTCGATTCTGGAATGGAGTCTCGGAAGAATTTTCCGAATAACAAAAAAAAATTTGTGACGTAACAACAAATTTACAGTTTTCAGATTTTACTTTATGCCAAATTTCAGGATTCTGGGTCAACGGGAAGTACCCTATGAATTTTGATTTCCTCGAGTTTCGAAATGTACGTTTTTTGCCACATAAACCGAAGTATCTTTTTTTTCTCGTTAATTATAATTTTGATTTTTGTACAGCTGTAAGAGTTCGCAGTCTTGAGTCATATGGTTTTAATTTAAACACGATACCTCCACGTGTTCCCAAGATAAAGGGTCTTGACAGACAGACAGACGGATGGACAACAAATTGATCCTATAAGGGTTCCGTTTTTTCCTTTTGAGGTACGGAACCCTAAAAAGCACTAAATGCATTCTGCGCCAGAATACAATCCCCTTAAATCTATGACTCATAAAGAATGCCCATGAGCTCAAGCTAAAAATAACAAGTAATAGAGCTTTCAAAATATTAAGTCATCGCTCCTGTATCAAAATACTTCATATAAATAACCGACAATATAGCCATAATTGTATATACTCTGGACGTCCTACATATCGAAGCATGGACTACATAATTGGTTTAATGAACACACGCTAATCGCTGATATAGATAGGGTTCATCCCGTTCCATTTTATAATCTCCGCTATATCCGATAATCTATTTCACATCGCGCAATATACCTACCTGATGCTACAAACAGGAACGACCCAGTGAAACAATATAGTAGGTACCTACCAACATAAAAATATTCATCCTTTATTCGTTTAATAACGTTGAAGCGCCTAAAAAATAAAGTGGGCATTATTTTTGCGCGAGAAAATAAAAACTATTTTTCTTCGTAAAGCTCCCGTGAAAGTTGGAGTGCTTATTCGCAAGTATAAATTTCTGTCACACGTAGCGAGGGACTTGTGAAAGTTACTGGGCACAGATAGCTATAAAGACAATTTGTCGACGATCACTCTTCACAAGCCTATAATGTGAATATAGACAAGTATCTATTGATAACATATTATTTGTCTAAAACACACCCTTCAATGTGCATTTTTAAAAGATTGAAGAAACAGGGTGAGCAGATATTTGTCGGCGGCGACGATGACAAATCTGGCACTTGTCGCAGCAAATAATTAAAAAGTTTTAAATTCATTTGAGCGGTG
This sequence comes from Mythimna pallens, assembly GCA_961205895.1. Classification (NCBI taxonomy): domain Eukaryota; kingdom Metazoa; phylum Arthropoda; class Insecta; order Lepidoptera; family Noctuidae; genus Mythimna; species Mythimna pallens. The sequence goes on along the minus strand of OY540828.1, from coordinate 16,274,603 downwards.
TTAGGAGGTCGAAGAGCGACCGCGCCTGTCAGAAAGTTGTGCATTAACTTTTCATTTGCAAGTTTGGAGCGAACCTCGCGAGCTATCGCGGCAACTTTGCAATTTTCACTCATTCACAATATGTAGATAGAACGCGTGATGGCTGACTACTGGGCTGAGCTACACTACTTAGTGCTTCGTGAATATTAGATAGGTATATAGGTACTAACTTCTGCCTTCGACGTCGCCCGCGTGAATGAAGAAAATTATCCAAGGAAACCGAAATTAAATTTATAGAAAATGTGGTGGTTAGGTGGAGTACTCTCTTTCCAGGGTATGGTCCACACATGTACCAAATTTCACCAAAATCCGTTTAGCCATTTGAGCGTGAAGGAGTAACAAACAGACACACACACATACTTTTTTTTTAGATGGGAAAATCATCTAATGACAAATCCCGCTCTTGGGCGGAGCGCGAAATAGTGTTAGACTTTTTCTGACTAAAAACCCACTCCTGTTCCTTCTTTGCCTTCATCCCGGGACCCACACACATACTTTGCTCCCATAATATTAGTGTGACTCCTCTTTAGGTATAACCTCTACAGATAGGCGAAAATATAACTTGTTTTACTTGATATTGAACGTGATAACTTCGGCGTAGGTTTCGTAAGTGTTTGAGAATAACATAGCATTGGGTGGGATGTAAGATAAGGACTAGAGATAGGGCAGACGTGCAAATCAAATTACGCACCATCTACGCGTGTACACTTTACATACCTACCTACTTATTAATTTAAATTGGTTTCGCGCGGTCTTCTTTACCAAATTATTGCGACGAGTATCAGAATCATGTTTCAGAGGTAGTTAATTGAAC